>CM065900.1:57717500-67717500 GCA_033439115.1 Firmiana major | reverse complement strand
TATCTCACGGGCCAATTGGACTCTAATTGACAATCTGAGCCCTTCCATAAACTTTTAGACATCTCGACTGTCACTTGTTCATAGTGTCGAGGTAATATCTGGCCAGGAATATAATTGAGTTTTATACTCATAAATTATACTCTTCAATAAATCAAATCCTCTGGGTCAGAGTAAGGACTTTTATCTATCATTCCCTTTAAACAATGTCCAGGATATCCTGTCACCGGAATACATCCATAAACATTTCTCATCTTAGCTCTGGATTGTTTAACACTTAAGATGGGTCGAGCGGTTTCCACCAATGCTCCGTTGCGCCCTCGAATCTCATTCATAATCTGAGCAATTAGCTCCTCAAAATAATCTCCACACTCCGCTCTAATCTCGTGAAGCGTGTCTCAATACTATCCGATCACTCTGTCGGACTCAGTGGGGCATGCTCAACATTAACCTCTATTTCAATCTCATCTCGATTCTCATAGGTCAACTCAGCACGACTTAGCAGACTCAGGTCTACCTCTACGACCTCTGCCTCATGCACTATCTCATCTAACGCGACTCATATTAGGCATTCCTGCATTCTCAACCATTTCTTAGTCAAAACCCATCTCGATATACACTACTGTATCTAACCAAGCACAGTAACACGGGGATGTAATTTTCTAATTACTGATACTGACACACATCAGACCAATTGCTGCTCTGATACCATAAAATGCTTTAGGGCAAGAGATGGAAGGCGAAGCAAGACCAGCACCGAGGGACCCTCCAACAGCCATCGTGCGTGCCTTGATCATCGACAATGAAGAGATCGTCGAGGGAGAGGTCGAAAAAGGGAGAAGAGAAATTGGTGGCACCGACGTCGATTTGCCCTGCACCAATGCCAACCGAACGCTCCCCAGGCAAAGACGAACTGAGGAGTGGTGGAATTAGTGTAATGACTCTTGACCCTTGAAATTCAGGGAAAATTTTTTTCTTTTGAACTTAATTTACTCAATTATTCCCTTATTCACTTAGGTTACATTCTATGCAGTGTCAAAACACTTTTCCTAATTCTTTATCCGTAATTTTATTTAATTTCCATTCTTGACCTATATGGCTGATAGAAATTTCGGCAGCATAACGACTTATATATAAGCCTACCCACCTGCAAGAATTGTTTTCAACAATCCTAGATATCCACAACTACCAAGCATGCTTTCCAACAATCCTAAATATCCACAATTACCAAGCATACTTTTCGAATCTACATTTATAACTCAATACATCTATTTCGATTTAATACTAGTCATCTCGAAATATAATCCCAAATTAATATGGTTTACATCGTTTCCTTACAAAATTACATCCCAACAACAATATTCCCAATATATGTGTCTGTGCGTACAGATATGTCTGGTACAGGAATGTAAATGTATACCTTTCTGCGTGTACAAAAAATAGCCTAGGGTAGCTCTTCCCACCAGCCTACGTCGTGTACGCGGCAGGTAACGCCTACGGATCACTGCAAATAGTCTGAGAGGTAGAGAGGTGAGCTTTTTGGGAAAAGCCCAGTAAGAAAATGTATTTAAAACGGTCCTAGTAATTCAAATATGTAGAAAACATAATAGTACGTATGATGATTACTTTCTGAAACTAATATAAGGACATTCAAAGATTAAGGAAAATCGAAAACATCGAGATTCAAAACTTAATTCTTTAAGTACGTGAACTTAACAAATATTACGTAAACTTTTCGTACATTCAGAATTCCAAAACAGGAATACGTGTCAAATCACATACCATAAAATCAGATTTTGAAAACAGAATTTAATTTTCAAATAGAGATTACATCGGCCCATATAATTATCATATGGCAATAATATATTTATCATGCGGCAAATAACCAAGTCATCCTCCGTAGAGGGAATTCAGAACCCGAAGGTGAAATTCAGACGCCATAAGGGCGAAGTTCAGACACCACACAGGTGAAGTTCAGGCGCCACGAGGGCGAAGTACAGACGCCACGAGGGCGAAGTACATGCACTATGAGGGCGAAATACAAGCGCCACGAGGGAGAAATACAGGTGCCACAAAGGCGAAATACAGGAGCCACGAGGGCGAAATACAGTCGCCACGAAGGTGAAATACAGGCGCCACGAGGGCGAAATATAGGCGCCATGCAGGCGAGTTCAGACGCCACACAGGAAAGTTGACATGCGTAAGCATACAACATAAATGGCCCTTAGTCTCAAAACATACCATAGTTTTCATATGCGAAAACATCGAAATAAAATCATCTTATTCGAAAGATCATTTCAGAAGACATGTTCTTATTTAGGAGTCAAATTCAGAAATATGCATTTAGTCACAACACAAATACAAAAAGCATATTCTTGTTCAGATAAATAAATTCAGAAAACATGCTTGAAAATCATAATTCATGTCTTTGTAAGTTTTCCTTAATCATGATTCAGAAAGTAACTATTACCGTTTTAATTTATATCTCCTTACCTCGATCTATCGAAATTTTTGAGCTCGAGTGGTGACGCCTTCTAATACCTCCTTTAATTCCTCTTACAATCACCTACACCGAAATTGTATACTTAGCACCCTATTCATGCGAATTGTCCAAATTGCGTTAAAATCGTAACATGTTCGTTACTAATTTGTGTATACGTATTATTGTACATACCTAGGCAAAACACGCACGTTTATATATTTCTCTTACCATATATTATGTTGTACGTACAAATACTGACATACACATTATTATATACATCTACATGTATATATACTTATGAATATATATATATATACTCCTATATATATTATTATTTGTTTTCATCTCTCCTTGTCACATGTATATATATTTTTTGCTTGTACGTATACTAACATACCCCTTTATCTTATACACCTATTTGTATATACACCTAAGTATATACACATTCATTTTATCATTTAATTTCCTTATTCATCATCACATAAATATATATATATATATATTTATATTGTCTATTTCTCATCTTTCCCATTTATTTTCCATGTCTAATCTAATTTACATTATCATGCTTATAAACACAATCACATAAATATATACATTTAAATTAATACACATTTATTTTCTTTCATTTTCATTTCACACACCTTAATACACACCAAGCCTATATCTCAAGCATGTATACATATATATTCATACATGTATATATGTACATTAAATTTACCTTTTCTCCCTTCTTTTTTGTCTCTTCTAATCTCCAGCAACAGGGCTATTTCTTCCTATTCTAGCTCTCGGTCTAGACCTCCCATCATCATCACCCTCATTCGAGCACTTCCCCTCTTCAGCCCTTCGGTCAGCTGCAAATTTTCTAGCCCTGTTTCTTCCTCAGTCTGCTCTTGCCTCTCGGGTTCAGCTTCAATTTATTTTTTTGGTCCCCTTCTCCTTCCAGTCGGTCTCCCCTGCTTCTCGGTCTACTCCCCCTTCAGTCCCGGTGTCCAGCTCCAATTTTCCTGGTTCGGTTATGCTCTGCTTCAGTTCTATTCCAAGCTTCAATTTGGGCCCTGTTTCAGCTTCGGTTCTATTTCAAATTCTTTGCTTCAATTCCCAACTGCTTCAACTTCCTTCTAGCCCTTGGTTCATGCTTCTCTTTGCTTCAATTCCCAGCTTCAATCCTCACTGTACCAGCTCACCCTCGACCTTTACTCTCTCTCGATTTCTAGCCCCCTTTTTTTGCTTCGTTTTCTGCTTTCGTTTTTCCTCTTCGGTTTGCTCTGCTTCTCGATTTTCAGCTCCCCCTTCAATCTCGATTTGGTTCAGCTTTCTTCCTCCCCTTTCTTCTTCCTTCCTTCTTCCTCGCCGACCCAGCTCTTCTTCTCCAGCCGAGCCACCCTCCTTCTCTTCTCCTCTCTTCTTTATTTTTCCTCTCTTCCTGCATTTCTTCATTCTTTTCCTTTCTTCTCCAGCCGAGCAGCTTCCCTATTTTTTTTCTTTCCTTTCTCTTCCGGCCGACAGCCTTCCTTCTCTCCCCTCTTTCCTTCTTCTTCCTCTTCTCCCTTCCCTTTCCTTTCCTTTCCCGCTCCCCGCTCCTCTCTGTTTCTTTTTCAATTCAAAATGGGAGCAAACGAAATTGGCTTTTTAAAGCCAATTCCGTACAGTGCTTTGTATATTTATATATAATATTAATATATATATTTATATTATAATAATATATATATATATATGTTATTTGTTTATGGTTTTTAAGGTTATTGTTGTTTTATTTGTTTGTATTACTATTTTCCATTTCATTTCATTTTATTTTTTTTATTTGTCTCATGCTTTATTTATTTATTAACACTTATATATTAAATGCTATACATTTCATAGTATATATATATATATATAGATATATTATTATCCATCTATTTAAATGTCTAGTATATTTATATATACATAGACACCTATGTATATATCTATATATACACATTTTCTTGTAAAATTATCCAATGACATAATATCCATGCCTTCTATGGAATTTTCATTATTTCGAAAATGAAATATTATCGGGATTTCATCATTCCTCATAAATTCCTGATCAAATTTATTTTCGATCCCTCTATGCTTGCATTTGCTTCATCACTTCCTGTAGCTTCGGTTTTCCCTGTCATTCACGGACTTATGGGTTCCTATAGTCCTCGAGCCCTACAACAAATATTCACACTTCCATTAAAATTTATTATTCCCATTTTTATATATGGTCTAACTAAATGTAGGGAATTTGTGGGGTTCACATTCTCCCCACCTTAAAAGAATTTGGTCCTCCAAATTCATTCGGGTCCATCAGAATAGATGTGGGTACTCTTAGTCAATCTGTCTACGATCACCCAGATTGCATCATGCCCCTTTCGGGTCCTTGGTAAACCATAATGAAATCCATATTCCAAAGTTTCCTTATATCTCAAACTCTGAATTTTCCATAATAATTTGAATCTTTCCCATTAACATTTAACCTCTGTTTGGGAAATCATACTTACACTCATTCTTAATACACTGTGACCCAAGAGACTCCGAGTCTCCTTAAAATTTAACACCAGTACACTCCAAAGTGGGTCACTCGGTTTGAAAATCTCCCCTTCAGATAGTTCTTATAATTGCTCTCTTAGCATTTCCAATCCAAGCAAAGTCACTCAGTACAGTGGTTTGAGTAATTAATTCAATACCACAGCTAAATCAATTCTAGAACTTCTCCTTTTAGTTTAAGGGTAACTTGATAAATCATTTGGTCATGTGTTAAAAAACTTTCCCTGTTTACAGGGATGTTTCTATACTCCGAACACGCCCATATCTTTATCAATCATGTAAGCAGTGTGATCTTTAGAGTCTTATTTATACCATTAGTTCTCTGATTCATTCTTCCAGCATGGTGACTGTGCTCTTGCATTGTCACTATTTCCTTTGTAGATCTCTTTTCCGTTATTCTCTTTATCTTTTCTATTATCTCATATGAGTTTCTGAACTTCCTTTATCTAACAGTTCTTGCAACTCCTTTTTCTTTGTTCCTCCAGATCTACAAAGTCCAACCGATAGGGAGACTTCGAGATAGGTTGCACATCTGGAGCCAAATCCATAGTGAACTCCAGTTCTTTCTCCTGATGTAGTCCCGGTAGTTCACCAGGAAAATACATCCGGGAACTCGCATACCACTAGTATGCCCTGAATACTTAGACATTTCTTACTAGGATCGGGGATGAATGCAACATAACCTTCACATTAATATATTCACCAAAAATTTTCATCATAGACAAAATCATAAAATTTATTCCTTAACTGCAAAGCATACATCAAACTTACTAGGTAAGGAGAAGGTTACAATCTTAGAGTAGCAGTCTAAACTTACACGGTTGGTGGCTAGCCAATCCATACCTAAAATTACATCAAAGCCATACATGCTCAACTAGATTAGGTCTGCTAATATGATCCTATCTCCTACCTTGATTTCACAATTCTTACACACCATATCAATTTTCTGTGTTTCATACATGGGTGTACTAACGTGTAACGTAAAATCTAGATATTCAGACTTAACATGCAATTTACTTGCGAAATGGGGTGATATGAAAGAGTGTGTGGAACTGAATCCACGTGCCTCATGATTGCAAATTAAAAGCTTACCCTGAATGGCCTCAGCGGAGGCATCAGCAATCTCTGTGTCCAAAGCAAAGACCCTCCCATGAGTGACAAGTTTCTTGCCCTTCTCTGTTGCGGTGGCCCGTCTCTGTGGGGCTTGTCTCTGGGGAGCTTACCTCTCAGGTTGTCGTGGTAGCTCTGGGGGCGGTGGAAACTTATTCAATGGTCAATCTTTAATCAGGTGTCCCCTCTGTCCACACCTAAAATAGCTCCCTGAGGACTAGTGACACGCACCACTATGGAAATTACCACAACTAGTGCACAGTCTCTCGTACTGCTGGAAGCCTCTGGTAGTCTGTGGGGTAGCTATAAGAGTTGTGGACCTATCAATCCTAGCCCGAGACTCATCTGTCCTCTGTCTCTTAGGTTGACCCCTCCGAAAGTCCTATCTCACAAACTCCATTCGCTTACTCTTATCCCTGGTCTTCCCTTTAAAACCACACTCCGTTTAGGTGACATTAAGGCCCCTCTCGACCATCTGTGCTCTTCCCAAGGCATCTTGAAATTTCGTAATCCATAGCCCCAAAAGACGGTCTCTGCTAGCCTTAACCCTACTAGGAACCTCTCAGTCCGACGCTCTTCATTCTAGAATGTCTCCGGATCATACCTCATCAGCATAGTGAATTTACTTTCGTACTCATCCATGGTAATACTGCCCTATACCAAATTCAGAAAGTCCATCCTCAACTTCTGCTGGGCAGCTAGTGGAACATACTTCCTAAAGGCTGTAGAGAAAGCATCCCAAGTAATCACTGGATGCTGAGCAGTCAGAAATAGGGGTGTAAACGATACAGTGGTGCTCGCAAGCTACTCGGGCTCGACTCGAGCAAAACTCGAATTCGGCTCGATTTTAGTCGAGTCGAGCTTGAGCTTGAGCTACTCGAGCTATCGAGCGAGTCGAATTCGAGCACTTAGATACCCGGCTCGAGTAGCTCGTGAGCCTAATCGAGCCTCGAGTTTTTATATATTTTAATAATATAATAATATTTATATAATGATTTGAGCCTAATCGAGCCTAATCGAGTTCGAGCAAAATATCAAACTTATATAATCGAGCATAATCGAGCTCGAGTAGCTCAAATTCGATCTCGAGCCGAGCTCAAGCTTAAAAAATAAGGCTCGATCGAGCTCGAGCCGAGTATCGAGCACCGAGTTTCGAGTCGAGCTCGAGCTCGAGTACCTCACTGTATCGGCTCGGCTCGACTCGATTACACCCCTAGTCCGAAAGACCTTGATGGATCCCCACCAATACTCTGCTTGGCCCTGTAGCATGTAAGTGGCCATAGAGACCTTCTCAACATCAGATCACCCTAGAAAATCGAAGATCTTCCCAAGGCTCACCAGCCACTCTTCAGCCTCTACCGGATTCTTAATTCCCTTAAATGCTTGAGGCCTCATCTTCAAAAAATCTCTCATCCTACCGACATCCCTCTCCTCCCTCCAGGCCTGTACAGGAGGCTGAGGCGCCATAGGTACTGGAGGAGCTGGGGGAGGAGGAGGTGGTGGTGCTTGTGAGGGAGTCGGCACCGGAGTAGGAATTGGTGCCGTGCCAGCTGAATCAGATACGTTTGCCCCTAAGTGTTGGGCAACCATGGCAGCTATCGACTCCAAGCCTCGCTCGAGGCACTGCTCCAACTGCTGCTCGAACTGAGCCATACAAGTACGAGGACTCTCTGGCTCTGGTGGAGGAGGTGGAGGTGGCTGAGCCTGCCTCAGAGTACGTCCGCGTCTTCCACTCATCGTGCAGTAATCTAATACCTGCGCGTAATTCCAAGGATCAAACCTTAAAGTTATTAGGTATACATTACCTACAACCAGACAAGCATAGACATTTGAGATGTAATTAAATCTTTATTTTCGACACTGACAGTACTAGACAACCTTCGCTCTGATACCACTTAAACTGTAACGACCCTTGACCCTTGAAATTTGGAGAAATTTTTTTTTAACTTAATTTGCCCACTTATTCCCTTATTCACTTAGGTTACATTCCTGTGCAGTGTCAAAACACTTTTCCTAATTCTTTATCCCTAATTTTATTTAATTTCCATACTTTGACCTATATGGCTGATAGAAATTTCGGCAGCATAACGGCTTATATATAAGCCTACCCACCTGCAAGGCAATTGTTTTCGACAATCTTAGATATCCACAACTACCAAGCATTCTTTCCAACAATCCTAGATATCCACAACTACCAAGCATACTTTTCGAATCTACATTTACAACTCAATACATCTATTTCGATTTAATACTACTCATCTCGAAATATAATCCCAAATTAATATTGTTTACATCGTTTCCTTACAAAATTACATCCCAACAACAATATTCCCAATATATGTCTGTGCGTATAGATATGTCTGGTACAGGAATGTAAATGTACACCTTTCTGCGTGTCCAAAAAGTAGTCTAGGGTAGCTCTTCCCACCAGCCTACGTCGTGTACGCGACAGGCAGCGCCTACGGATCACTGCAAATAGTCTGAGAGGTAGAGAGGTGAGCTTTTTGGGAAAAGCCCAGTAAGAAAATGTATTTAAAATGGTCCTAGTAATTCCAATATGTAGAAAACATAATAGTACAAATGATGATTACTTTATGAAACTAATATAAAGGACATTCAAAGATTAAGGAAAATCGAAAACATCGAGATTCAAAACGTAATTGTTTTAGTACGTGAACTTAACAGATATTACGTAAACTATTCGTACATTCAGAATTCCAAAACAGGAATACGTGTCAAATCACATACCATAAAATCAGATTTTGAAAACAGAATTTAATTTTCAAATAGAGACTACATTGGCCTATATAATTATCATGCGGTACTAACATATTCATCATGCGGCAAAATACCAAGTCATCCTCTGTAGAGGGAATTCAGAACCCGAAGGTGAAATTCAGACGCCACAAGGACGAAGTTCAGATGCCACACATGCGAAATTCAGGCACCACGAAGGCGAAGTACAGGCGCCACGAGGGCGAAATACAGGCGCCACGAGGGTGAAACACAAGCGCCACGAGGGTGAAATACAGGTGCCACGAGGGTGAAATACAGGTGCCACGTAGGTGAGTTCAGACGCCACACAGGCGAGTTGACATGCGTAAGCATACAACATAAATGACCCTTAGTCTCAAAACATACCATAGTTTTCATATGCGAAAACATCGAAATAAAATCATCTTATTCGAAAGATCATTTCAGAAGACATGTTCTTATTTAGGAGTCAAATTCAGAAATATGCATTTAGTCACAACACAAATACAAAAAGCATATTCTTGTTCAGATAAACAAATTCAGAAAACATGCTTGAAAATCATAATTCATGTTTTTGTAAGTTTTCCTTAATCATGATTCAGAAAGTAACTATTACCGTTTTAATTTATATCCCCTTACCTCGATCTATCAAAATTTTCGAGCTCGAGTGGTGACGCATTCTAATACCTCCTTTAATTCCTCCTACAATCACCTACACCAAAATTGTATACTTAGCACCCTATTCATGCGAATTGTCCGAATTGCGTTAAAATCGTAACATGTTCGTTACTAATTTGTGTATACGTATTATTGTACATACCTAGGCAAAACACGCACGTTTATATATTTCTCTTACCATATATTATTTTGTACATACAAATACTGACATACACATTATTATATACATCTACATGTATATATACTCATTAATATATATATATATATACTCCTATATATATATATATATTATTATTTGTTTTCATCTCTCCTTGTCACATGTATATATATTTTTTGCATGTACGTATACTAACATACCCATTTTATCTTATACACCTATTTGTATATACACCTAAGTATATACACATTCATTTTATATTTTAATTTCCTTATTCATCATCACATAAATATATATATTGTCTATTTCTCATCTTTCCGATTTATTTTCCATGTCTAATCTAATTTACATTATCATGCTTAAAAACCAATCACATATATATACATGTACATTAATGCACATGTATACATATATGTATTTTACCCTTTTTTTTTTCCTTTCATTTTCATTTCACACACCTTAATACACACCAAGCCTATATCTCAAGCATGTATACATATATATTCATACATGTATATATGTACATTAAATTTACTTTTTCTCCCTTTTTTTTGTCTCTTCCAATCTCCAGCAACAGGGCTATTTCTTCCTATTCTAGCTCTCGGTCTAGACCTCCCATCATCATCACCCTCATTCGAGCACTTCCCCTCTTCAATCCTTCGGTCAGCTCCAAATTTTCCAACCACTTTTCTTCCTCAGTCTGCTCTTGCCTCTCGGGTTCAGCTTCAATTTATTTTTTTTTTGGTCCCCTTCTCCTTCCCGTCGATCTCCCTTGCTTCTCGGTCTGCTCCCCCTTCGGTCTCGGTGTCCAGCTCTAATTTTCCTGGTTCGGTTCTGCTCTGCTTCAGTTCTATTCCAAGCTTCAGTTTGGGATCTATTTCAGCTTCGGTTCTGTTTCAAATTCTTTGCTTCAATTCCCAGCTGCTTCAACTTCCTTCTAGCCCTCGGTTCATGCTTCTCTTTGCTTCAATTCCCAGCTTCAATCCTCACTGTACCAGCTCACCCTCGACCTTCACTCTCTCTCGGTTTCCAACCCCCTTTTTCTGCTTCATTTTCTGCTTTCGTTTTTCCTCTTCGATTTTGTTAGACCCGATTTTAGTTAAAACACGAAATTAAAAATGCAAAAAGATTAAAAATGGAATTCTCGAACACGTTGAAGGGTAAAATGGTCAAAAGACCAAAAGTCAGTGTAAATTTGATAAGGAAATTTAATTAAAAATAATGGATTGAGAAATCTTGGTCAATAAAGGTGAAATAAATTTATTCTAGGTTAAATTGATCAAGATCCAGAATTTTTATAAATATCGAAAAGTCAAACGGGACAATATCCCGAAAATACGAAGAAATTATACCCGAAAAAGTTAAAATATGATAAATAAATAAAATTAAATTAAATTAATTAATTTGAAATAAAATAATATAAGTTGTAGATATTTTGGAATATTGTAGAGTATTTTAATGAATAGTATGATAATAAAATAAAAATAAATAAATAAATAAATAAATTTAAAAAGAAAAAAAAGGAAGGAATCAGAAAAAATCGGGGAGAGAAGAGAAACGGAAAAAAAAATGAGGCCGAGCGTCTGCCCCACTGACAGACAGCTACCGGCGGCCAGACGAGGTCGGCGAAGGAAGCCAGATGCAAGCCGAGCCTCGCCGGTTGTCACGCCCCGGAAGTGCAGAAAATAGGGCTAATTTAAAACTTTTTACTCATTAATTCACATTTAAGGGTGCATTCCTGTGCAGTGTCATACATTATCATATTTATCGTACCTCAGGATCTCATCACTAGAAATTATATATCATATCAAATACATTAATCCATCTCGAGTTAATTAATCCTAATACATCCCATACAATGTTATACATCAAGTGTCTGCAATTACAGTAATTGTCTGGGTACATGAAAAGATAAAAGATACCTCAAAATACAATATATATGGCCTGGAGCTCAAGTCCTCCACTAGCCACTACTCCGTACGTCACAGGAAAACCCTTTTCACTTGAAGAAATCTGGGGGGGAAAGAAAAAAGGGTGAGCTTCTAAATCGCTCAGTAAAGGGGGTAAGGGACTCATTTCATAAACCAAAATGCACATCACAAAATATTTATTTGTATATGAAACTCATTAATCCCATTTGAAAACCATAGCATGAAAGTACTCAAAACGACATTCTCATGTCTCAAATCATGTGAAAACATGAAGTAAAAAGGCTCAGTATAGAGCAATAACAAAGCATGTGAAAATAATGCGATAAACGCTTTCTCAATTAACGTGATAAAATCACTATAAGAATAATGCACGTGGCACAGCCACTAAACACACGTGGCATAGCCACTGATTTAAATTCACACGTGGCATAGCCACTAAACACACGTGGCATGGCCACTGAGTTAAATTTACACGTGGCACAGCCACTAAACACACGTGGCATAGCCATAGGATAGGGTTTCACGTGGCAACGGCCACTAATTAGGGGTTCTCACGTGGCAACGGCCACCAAATGGGGTTTCTCACGTGGCAACGGCCACCAAATGGGGTATCACGTGGCAACGGCCACCAATGGGGTATCACATGGCAACGGCCACCAATGGGGCTTCTCACGTGGCAACGGCCACTAATTAGGGGTTCTCACGTGGCAACGGCCACCAAATGGGGTTTCTCACGTGGCAACGGCCACCAAATGGGGTATCACGTGGCAACGGCCACCAATGGGGTATCACATGGCAACGGCCACCAATGGGGCTTCTCACGTGGCAACGGCCACCAAATGGGGTATCACGTGGCAACGGCCACCAAATAGGGTATCACGTGGCAACGGCCACTAATTAGGGGTATCACGTGGCAACGGCCACCAAATATACGTGGCATAGCCACAGAATGGATTATTCTCACGTTACCAGAACGGAGAAGAAATCGGGCTTACATGCTACCGGAGCAATGCCCGATGTGTACTCAAAATTACACACCTAAGTCTTATCACACAAGACTGGTTTGCCTTCACGTAGAACTCATAATGGTTTTTCTCTCATAAAACTCATTTGAAAACCGTTTTGTACTCAACACAAAACATAATAAAATCGAGTTCCAACCGGCAAAGCACGCACACATTTCTCAAATCTCGATATTGCCTTAACGTAGAGCCCAATTCATTACTCACACAAATTCGACAGTTTATAAAGCAATTTCACACTCAGCTTATAAACGCATAAAATATTGGGCTCCAACCGGCTATAAAAACCGTGTGCAATTATATCTCAACACAACACTCAACATGCTTGTTTTATAACCACAAATCATGCTATAATAGTTTACAAATCACATACACAAATGGTTTAGATTTCCCTTACCTCTTTGCACCTCGTATAGTGCAATCGTTTCCCCCATATCACGGACTAGCCTCGCATTCCACTATGGAACTCCCGAGCTGTCCAAACGATGTTAAAACATCAATACTCGATTATCTCATCACCTCAATTCTCAAAATCGAGCATAATTGCTCATAACACCTCAAATCTCTCGATTCTCGTAACTCTACCCCAAACTACACTCTCATTCCCAACATCTCAACGTTCTACATTTTTCATGCCAATTATCTATGCTAATTCACCACATTGTCTAAATTTCTATTTATAGCACAAATTCCCAAAATTGCTAAATATCATTATCACTCCAACCACATTGCAATTTCATCAATCCTTAATCATTTCTCAGCTATTTCAACACAATGACAACCACCATTATCATCAAAATCATCTCAAATATTAAGATCAAGGTTTAGAAATTACCCAAAGCTAGTGAGACGCACAACCCACGCCTCGATTCGATTCGTCCTTTGATTTCCAAGTATGTTGTTCTCCCTTTGATGAGGAATAACTTTCCTTCTTGCCACAACTTCTGATTTGGCCAAAAATGGGTGCTTTGGATGAGTGAGAAAGCTAGGTTTCGGTGAAAATGGGGGTTGGAAGAGAGAGAAAGTGAGATTGCAGGAGAAAAACAGGGGTTCCTTATATAGGCTGAGGGTAGGAGATCGATCTGCCTCTTGATGAGATCGATCTGCATTTGAATTTTTGGGACGATTTGGGGCAATTTATGCCTAGGAGATCGATCTGTCGAGGGGTGAGATCGATCTTTTTATGGCTTTATGAGATCGATCTGCTCCTTAAGGAGATCGATCTTCTCCCAAACAGAATCATTTGGAGATCGATCTCTTCCTCATGAGATCGATCTTCTCTCAAATAGAATCATAAGGAGATCGATCCTCTTCCATTGGAGATCGATCTGCTCCTTAAATTCCTCCTTCCTTGTCATTTTTAACTCACCAGATCGATCTCTCCTTCTCCCAGATCGATCTGTCCTCATACTTCATACTTATTTTAAACACTTAACATATAAATCTCCAATTATCATTCCCCAATTCACTTAGCTCAATAAATTACACTTCAAATTCTTATTACATATTTAAAATATGTCCGAAATTCTTAGATCTCACATCCTCCCCACCTTAAAAAGAATTTGGTCCTCCAAATTCAACTCAACTAGTTAAATAGATGGGGGTATTTCTCCTTCATGAGACTCTCTAGTTCCCACGTTGCCTCTTCTATTGAGTGATGTTTCCACAAAACTTTCACTAATGGGATGCTCTTGGTTCTCAGTACCTTCTCCTTTCTATCGAGAATCCGGACGGGTTCCTCAGTGTAGCTCATATCCTCTTGAATGTCCATTTCGTCATACTCTATGACATGAGAAGGGTCCGGGTGGTACTTCCTCAACATAGACACATGAAAAACATTGTGTATTTCGGACATCTGTGGGGGTAATGCTAATTTGTAAGCTACCTCTCCCACTCTCTCAAGAATCTCGAATGGTCCTATGTATCGAGGACTCAATTTCCCTTTCTTCCCAAATCGCATGATACCCTTACTCAGTGATATTTTCAAAAATACTGCATCACCAACATCAAACTCGAGTGGTCGTCTATGCACATCCGCGTAGCTTTTCTGTCTACTTTGTACAGCCCGTAACCTTTCACATATGAGTTTCACACTCTGTACGGCTTGCTCAACAAGCTCGGGAGCATTTATCTTTCTGTCACTGACTTCTTCCCAAGCTACAGGGGTTCTACACCTCCTACCATATAGAGCCTCAAAAGGTGCCATACCAATACTCGCATGATAGCTGTTATTGTATGCAAACTCTGCTAGGGGCAGGTGATCATCCCATGATCCCTTAAAATCCATCGTACACGCCCTCAACATATCCTCCAGGGTCTGAATAGTCCTCTCTAACTGACCATCTGTCTGAGGATGATAGGCGGTACTAAAACTCAACTGAGATCCCATGGACTCCTGAAACTGGGTTCAAAATCTGGAAGTAAACCGAGAATCTCTATCAGAAGTAATACTCACTAGAGCCCCATGTAATCTAGCTATCTCGCTGACATACAGCTCAGCTAAGGCATCCACAGTATCTGTGCTCTTGATGGCAAGGAAGTAAGCACTCTTGGTCAGTCTATCCACTATAACCCATATAGCGTCACGACCTCTTCGGGTCCTCGGTAAACCCATAATAAAGTCCATAGTGACATGCTCCCATTTCCATGTAGGTACAGGTAAAGGCTGTAGTAATCCTCCGGGCTTTCGATGCTCAGCTTTCACTTGCTAGCATACTAAACACCTAGCCACATACTCTGCCACGTCTCGCTTCATACCACTCCACCAATACACCTTTCTCAAGTCTCGGTACATCTTAGTACTCCCTGGGTGCATGGTGTATCGCGAGCAGTGGGATTCTCTGAGTATCTGTGTCTTCAGGGTATCGTCGTCCGGTACACAAATCCGTCCCCTGAATCTCAACAATCCATCCTCACTGATGGTGAGATCCGACTGCGAACTCTGCTCAGCTTGGCTAACCATATCTATCAATCTCTGATCACTGCGCTGCCCAGTTCTAATCTGATCCATGATCTTGGGCTCTATCCGTAAGCTAGCCAAAAATCCAGTCTCTACCTCTTTAACTCTGATCCGAAGTTCGACGAACTGCTCTAACAAATCCCATTCCCTGATCATCATAGCAGATATCATACTCTTCCTGCTCAGGGCATCAGCAACTACATTCGCCTTACCCGGATGATAAAGAATCTCGCAGTCATAATCCTTAAGGAGTTCCATCCATCTCCTTTGTCTCATGTTTAACTCTTTCTGATCAAAGAGATATCTCAAACTCTTGTGATCAGTGAAGATCTGGAATCTTTCCCCATATAAGTAGTGTCGCCAGATCTTCAAAGCAAATACCACAGTTGCTAACTCCAAATCATGCTGGGGTAATTCCGCTCATGGTCTTTCAGCTGTCGTGATCCATATGCGACCACTCTTCCGTGCTGCATAAACACACACCTCAATCCTTGATGAGATACATCACTATACACTGAAAATCCTCCTGATCCCTCAGGAATAGTTAACACAGGTGCCGCTGTCAACCTCCTTTTTAATTCCTAAAAACTAAGCTCACATTGATCAGTCCATATAAATGGAGTCTCTTTGCGCGTGAGCTTAGTCAAAGGGGCGGCAATTCGGGAAAATCCTTCCACAAATCTTCTGTAATACCCTGCCAAACCAAGGAAGCTTCGTACCTCAGTAACTGTCCTCGGTCTCTCCCAATTAAGCACAGTCCCCACCTTGCTTGAGTCCACCGATACTCCTTCCTCTGAGACTATATGACCAAGGAAAGCTATCTGATCCAGCCAAAACTCACACTTACTAAGCTTCCCATATAATTGCTTATCTCGGAGTATCTGAAGTACTAACCACAAATGCTGTGCATGCTCCTCATACGACTGAGAGTATACCAGGATATCATCAATAAAGACTATCACAAATTTATCCAGATAGTCTCTGAACACCTCGTTCATCAATCTCATAAATGCTGCAGGGGCGTTCGTCAATCCAAAGGACATCACCAGAAATTCGTAATGGCCATACCTCGTCTTGAAGGCCGTCTTTGGAATATCTTCTTCCTTGATCCTCAATTGGTGATAGCCCGATCTCAAATCAATCTTAGAAAAGACTGATGCCCCTCTCAGCTGATCAAGTAGATCATCAATCTTGGGCAATGGGTATTTATTCTTCACCGTGGCTTTATTCAACAACCGATAGTCTACGCATAATCTGAGACTACCATCCTTCTTCTTGACAAATAAAACCGGTGCTCCCCACGGTGAAACACTGGGCCTAACGAACCCTTGATCCAATAACTCCTGTAGTTGTTTCTTGAATTCCTCAAGTTTCACTAATGCCACCCTGTAGGGAGGTTTAGAGATCGGCTGAGTATCTGGTACCAAATCAATGGTAACTCCAGCTCTCTCTTTGGTGGTAAACCTGGCAATTCATATGGGAAAACATCCGAAAATTCACAAACCACAGGTATATCCTCAATCCTCGGATGTTCCCGCTCATCGTCTGAGATGAGTGTCTCATAACCTTCACATGAACAATCATATTTAATATTCTCCAAAATAATATTGAAATTCTCAAATTACTTACTAGAATTCCACATATTCATTTCCTCAATATCTCAATCGTACACTGTAAGGTTCAGGTAGGGAGAAAGTTACAATCTTAGTGTAGCAATCTAAGCTCACTCGATTGGTTGCCAACCAATCCATTCCCAAAATTACATCAAACCCATGTATATTCAACATGATTAGATCTGCTAACATCACTCTATCTCCCACCTTTATCTCACATCCTCTACAGATTAACTCAGTTCTCTGGGATTCACGCATAGGGGTATTTACATGTAGTATATATTCTAGAGGTTCAAACTTCAAGTTTAATCTACATGCAAAATGCTCAGAAATAAACGAATGCGTGGATCCTGAATCAATCAACACATGAGCCTTGTGATTACAGACAGAGAGTGTACCTCTTATAGTTTCTGCAGAAGTGTCAGCAGTCTCCTTATCTAGGGCAAACACACGTCCCTGGGTAACAGGTCTCTTTCCTTTCTCTGCAGCAGTGGCCCGTCTCAGGGGATTCACTCTCTGAGGCTGTTGTCTAGTGGGCTCCAAGACATGTGGTTTCTGAGGTTGAGGGCAATCCTTCACCATGTAACCCATGTCTCCACATCTAAAACATCCATGGATCGACCCAGTACAACTTCCCTCATGCATTCGGCCACAATTTCTGCAAAACCTTGTCTCTGGCCTAACATCTCGAGGGGTCTCTCTAATGTTAGGGTACCCTCTAGGTCTCTCTAATCTGCCCTTCTGTACCTCAATCCTTCCTCTTCTGAAGGAACCTCTCCGAGCCTCTGTTTGGAAAATCGATGGCCTCTTGCCCTTATCTCTATTCACCGCTCTGAGCTCATTCTGGGATTGTACCATTTAAATTCCTCTTTCAATCTCTTGTGCTCATCTCAGAGCATCTTCAAACTCAGTAATACATAGCCCTATCAATCTATCTCTGATGATGGGCTTCAATCCATACACAAATTTCTCTATGCGGAGGTCTTCACTCTTGAAGGTCTCTAGGTCATATCTCAATAGCGCTGTGAATTGGCTCTCATAGTCATCCACAGACATGTCACCCTGTACCAAACTCAAAAACTCGGCCTGTTTCTTTCTCTGGGCGGCTCGTGGTACATATTGGGTCCTAAAGGCTGTCTGGAACTCTTCCCAACCAATCACATCCTGGCGGGACATCAGAATACCCTGGGTAGTACCCCACCAATCTCGAGCTCTCCCTTTCAACATATAGATACTCATACTGACCCTCTCAGCATCGGTGCACCCCAGATAATCAAATATAATTCTCAGCTCCGTCAGCCACTCCTCAGCCTCTGTAGGATCCTTCTTTTCCCTAAACACAGGTGGATTCATCTTCAAAAAATCCTTCAGTCGGACCATACTTCTATCATCAGGCTGAGTGACGGGAGGTATTGGGGGTATGGGAGGTCCTTGTGGTGGTGTAGGGGTAGTATCCGAGGCATTAACTCCAAAGTGTTGCGCGAATAACGCTGCCATCTGCTCAAAACCTTGCCTCACATCGGTCTCAATCCGATTAAATCGAGAGTTAGGACTCTCTGGTTGTGGGACAGGTGGCGGAGGGGACTCTGCCTGCCTCCTCGAACGACCTCGTCGTTTACTCATTCTCTATCTCAACTCGTCTCCTGCGCGTACATATCAAAATCGATTGAAATCTCAATCCTCAATTTCAGTTCATGACCAGACTATTACAGACACTTGGGATGTATTCTATTTCACTTAACCGACACTGACAGTACTAGACACCCTAAGCTCTGATACAAAAAAACTCTGTCACGTCCCGAAAGTGCGGAAAATAGGGCTAATTTAAAACTTTTTACTCATTAATTCACATTTAAGGGTGCATTCCTGTGCAGTGTCATACATTATCATATTTATCGTACCTCAGGATCTCATCACTAGAAATTATATATCATATCAAATACATTAATCCATCTCGAGTTAATTAATCCTAATACATCCCATACAATGTTATACATTAAGTGTCTGCAATTACAGTAATTGTCTAGGTACATGAAAAGATAAAAGATACCTCAAAATACAATATATATGGTCTGGAGCTCAAGTCCTCCACTAGCCACTACTCCGTACGTCGCAGGAAAACCCTTTTCACTTGAAGAAATCTGGGGGGGAAGAAAACAGGGTGAGCTTCTAAATCGCTCAGTAAAGGGGGTAAGGGACTCATTTCAAAACCAAAATGCACATCACAAAATATTTATTTGTATGTGAAACTCATTAATCCCATTTGAAGTACTCAAAACGACATTCTCATGTCTCAAATCATGTGAAAACATGAAGTAAAAAGGCTCAGTCTAGAGCAATAACAAAGCAAGTGAAAATAATGCGATAAACGTTTTCTCAATTAACGTGATAAAATCACTGTAAGAATAATGCACGTGGCACAGCCACTAAACACACGTGGCATAGCCACTGATTTAAATTCACACGTGGCATAGCCACTAAACACACGTGGCATGGCCACTGAGTTAAATTTACACGTGGCACAGCCACTAAACACACGTGGCATAGCCACAGGATAGGGTTTCACGTGGCAACGGCCACTAATTAGGGGTTCTCACGTGGCAACGGCCACCAAATGGGGTTTCTCACGTGGCAACGGCCACCAAATGGGGTATCACGTGGCAACGGCCACCAATGGGGTATCACGTGGCAACGGCCACCAATGGGGTTTCTCACGTGGCAACGGCCACCAAATGGGGTATCACATGGCAACGACCACCAAATAGGGTATCACGTGGCAACGGCCACCAATAGGGTTTCTCACGTGGCAACGGCCACTAATTAGGGGTATCACGTGGCAACGGCCACTAATGGGGTTTCTCACGTGGCAACGGCCACCAAATATACGTGGCATAGCCACAGAATGGGTTATTCTCACGTTACCAGAACGGAGAAGAAATCGGGCTTACATGCTACCGGAGCAATGCCCGGTGTGTACTCAAAATTACACACCTAAGTCTTATCACACAAGACTGGTTTGCCTTCACGTAGAACTCATAATGGTTTTTCTCTCATAAAACTCATTTGAAAACCGTTTTGTACTCAACACAAAACATAATAAAACCGAGTTTCAACCAGCAAAGCACGCACACATTTCTCAAATCTCGATATTGCCTTAACGTAGAGCCCAATTCATTACTCATACAAATTCGACGGTTTATAAAGCAATTTCACACTCAGCTTATAAACGCATAAAATATTGGGCTCCAACCGGCTATAAAAACCATGTACAATTATATCTCAACGCAACACTCAACATGCTTGTTTTATAACCACAAATCATGCTATAATAGTTTACAAATCACATACACAACTGGTTTAGATTTCCCTTACCTCTTTGCACCTCGTATAGTGCAATCGTTTCCCCCTATCATGGACTAGCCTCGCATTCCACTCTGGAACTCTCGAGCTGTCCAAACGATGTTAAAACATCAATACTCGATTATCTCATCAACCTCAATTCTCAAAATCGAGCATAATTGCTCATAACACCTCAAATCTCTCGATTCTCATAACTCTACCCCAAACTACACTCTCATTCCCAACATCTCAACGTTCTACATTTTTCATGTCAATTATCTATGCTAATTCACCACATTATCTAAATTTCTATTTATAGCACAAATTCCCAAAATTGCTAAATATCATTATCACTCCAACCACATTGCAATTTCATCAATCCCTAATCATTTCTCAGCTATTTCAACATAATGACAACCACCATTATCATCAAAATCATCTCAAATATTAAGATCGAGGTTTAGAAATTACCCAACGCTAGTGAGACGCACAACCCACGCCTCGATTCGATTCGTCTTTTGATTTCCAAGTATGTTGTTCTCCCTTTGATGAGGAACAACTTTCTTTCTTGCCACAACTTCTGATTTGGCCAGAAATGGGCGCTTTGGATGAGTGAGAAAGCTAGGTTTCGGTGAAAATGGGGGTTGAAAGAGAGAGAAAGTGAGATTGCAGGAGAAAAATAGGGGTTCCTTATATAGGCTGAGGGTAGGAGATCGATCTACCTCTTGATGAGATCGATCTGCATTTGAATTTTTGGGACGATTTGGGGCAATTTGTGCCTAGGAGATCGATCTGTCGAGGGGTGAGATCGATCTCTTTATGGCTTTATGAGATCGATCTGCTCCTTGAGGAGATCGATCTTCTCCCAAACAGAATCATTTGGAGATCGATCTCTTCCTCATGAGATCGATCTTCTCTCAAACAGAATCATAAGGAGATCGATCCTCTTCCATTGGAGATCGATCTGCTCCTTAAATTCCTCCTTCCTTGTATTTTTAACTCACCAGATCGATCTCTCCTTCTCCCAAATCGATCTGTCCTCATACTTCATACTTATTTTAAACACTTAACATATAAATCTCCAATTATCATTCCCCAATTCACTTAGCTCAATAAATTACACTTCAAATTCTTATTACATATTTAAAATATGTCCAAAATTCTTAGATCTCACACCGGTGCTGGTAGGCGGAGAGAGAACCGACAAACGGCTAGGGATCGGTGAGAAACCGAGAAAAATGAAAACGAGAAAGAGAAAGGGAAACGGTGACGAACGGCGCCGATCTGGCCGATCCCGACCACCGTCGAACGTTCCCCAGGCGCAGGCGAGCTTATTGGTGGCGACCACGACCGGTGAAACTGTCGAAAAACGCCGAAAATGGCGGAAAGAGGAAATGGGTACCGACGGCCGAGAGAGAACAGCCGGACCGGTGACTTTCCGACGACCTCGACCGAACCCCAGATCTGAGATGCGGACGACCCAGCGGAGCCACTGGCGGTGGAAGCCGACGGAGAATCAGCCTGCATGGCCGTGAACTGATCGAACCGGAGTGAACCGACGGTTCGAACCGGGTCTGAACCGGACTGAACCGGTTCAGCCAAGAAAGAGGGAAAAAAAGAGAAAAAGGGAAAAAGAAAAAAGGAAAAAAATTAGAGAAAAATCTCGGCGATGTAAACGAGCTACGGGTAAGTCAGTAACGGTCGAAATTGACCGATTTAAATTTTGGAATATTTTATTTAATTAATTTTTTACTAGAAATTTACCCAAAAATTTATGAAATTGTGTAGCTCGACAATTGGCATCCAACGAGAGCTTGAGACAGCGTTGATTTGCATACTAGCATGGAATCTCGGGTAAGTAACCCTTATTTACGACAATTTACATCGTTATGCGTGCTTTGAATTTAATTTTCGCATAAAATAAATTAAATTATGGAAATTTAGATAAATTGTTGTAAAATAATAAATTGAGCCATTCGAGAGTTAGAACGAGGCCCAATAAATTGTTGGTGGGCCCAATGAGCCCAATAGGCCTTGATAATGTGAAAATTAAGTGGAAAACGGGCTTAAGGCCGATTAAGGCCCATTAAGGTGCAATCAAACCCAATAGGGGTAAATGGGCCCAATGATTTAAATTAAGCGCAGAAAATAGGAAATACAATTAAATTGTATAATATCTGACCTGAGGAATAATTATACGTAGTTTCAGAGATTGGATTGGGAGTAAATCGGACTACGTGACGAGACAGCAGTGGAAAAGGAAAGGTCAGACTCTACAGAAAAATAAGGTAAGGGAATTCTACGGACTGCTAGAGGTAACTTTACGAAATTTCAAAGTCATATGCAATCTTTTAAATTATCTGAAGGGTCTAGAAGTAAGTTAATAAATTTTAGTGCCCCGAATGGACAATTTACCAAAATACCCTTGTGAAGGGTAAAATTTACAATTTTAAAAACAATTGGGAGGAGCAAGAACAAGAGGTTCCTGCTCGTTCTGGAGGTGTTTTGACACATGCATGAGTAGGCTGGCTAACCTTGAAAGAAAAATGCACAGCATTGCATATTTTCAATGATGAAATTGTTTTGAAAACTGGTTTAAGGAAACAGTGTTTTAAGGAAACAGAGCCACCTACGTGTTTTTATTGACATGTGATGTGCTAGAGCTCAGCTCGCACGATGTTTTGATTTGTGTGATGCATGCATTAGTGCTGGAGCGAGAGCTCGCACTAGAGTTTTACATGCATTGGTGCTAGAGTCCAACTCGCACCAGATTCTTTATATATATATGATTTTCGTGACACGGTGCTAGAGTCTAACTCGCACCAGATTTTACATGATTTTCGTGACAGGGTGCTAGAGTCTAAGTCCCACTAGATTTTCCACATGATTTGATGAGAGTGCTAGAGCTTAGCTCGCACTAGTTTTTCTTGATTTGATGAGAGTGCTGAGCATCGCTCGCACTGATTTTATGAGAACATGCGATGAGCCGTGCTTGGAGCATCGGGTAGACTGTGTGTCACCGATTAAATAGGCTCGCACGTGCGTTCTGAGATAGGGTATGATATATGGGTCCACGGAGTACAATGTACCGTGCAAGTAGCATGGAGTACGCTGTACCGTGTGGCATCTTCGGATGCGTGGTATCTTCGGATACGTGTGGCATCTTCGGATGCGTGGTATCTTCGGATACGTGTGGCATCTTCGGATGCGTGGTATCTTCGAATACGTATGGCATCTTCGGATGCGTGGTATCTTCGGATACGTGTGGCATCTACGGATGCGTAGGGTCAGATAAGACCGACGGGATGGAGTGACCCACCTCCCGGGCGATTCTCGATCAAGGTGAGACCCCGCACACTAGGATCCGTGTAGCAGAGGGGCTCACGAGGATACACGGCCATAGTCCTGGTTATTACCGATATACAGATGTTGCCTAGTCTCGCATGTTGATGATCTTGATGATGATTGAAACTGGGTTTTAAACTAAATTTGCATGATGCTATTTCCATACTTTTTAAACCCATGTGTGATGTAAACTGATTTTCATGGTTTTGTGTGAGTCAGGACCACCCGAGGGATGGGTTGAGTCCTGGATTTGTTGTAAAATTTTAAATGAGAAAGAAATGATTTGAAATAGTTGCATGTTGAATTTTTCATGCAAACTTGTTTTACATGACATCATGAATCTTAACATCAGTTTTGAAATGTGTGGAGAAAGGGTGGTGTATGCATGGCACCACGTTCATGTAGGTAGTATGGTTACCTACTTGTTCGTTGGATTGCCTTACTGCACTTGATGTACTCACCCCTTTCATTTTCTCACACAGATAATCTCCAGTAGATGTTGAGGTGACTGAGTACTGCATTCCGGATATCCGCTGCTGCCCATCATTTAAGGTATATACACTTGTACATATTGTATCTAAATAAGCATAGCACAGTAACATGTTTGTAAGTAACTTTAGGGGATGTATAAATATTGTAAACATTTATAAATGACTGAGAAAGAATTAATTTGGTGGGACTGGCATTGACGCATAGCCCAATTGTTAGTGGAGTGTGGTCACGATTCGGAGGATAGATAAGTATGAAATAAAAATAACAAAACGCAAAAAATTTACTCTGATTTTTGGGTAGTTTTGGGTCGTGACATATAAAGGTGGTATCAGAGCAGAAATTGGTCTGATGTGTGTCAGTGTCAGTAATTAGGAAATCACATCTCCGTGTTACTGTGCTTGGTTAGATACAATAGTGTATATCGATATGGGTTTTAACTAAGAAATGGTTGAGAAGGCAGGAATACCTAATATTAGTCACGATAGAGAAGGTAGAGCACGAGGCAGAGGTCGTAGAGGTAGACCTGAGCCTGCTAATCGTGCTGAGTTGACCTATGAGAATCAGGATGAGATTGAAATGGAGGTTTATATTGAGCATGCCTCACAGAGTCCGACAGAGAGATCGGACAGTATTGAGACACGCTTCGCGAGGTTAGAGCGGAGTGTGGTGAATATTTTGGGAGCAAATTGCTCAGAGTATGCATAAGATTTGAGGGCAAGTCGGAGCATTGGTGAAAGTCCGCTCGACCCAACTTAAGAGTTAGATATCCAGAGCTGACATGCGAAATATTTTGGATGTATTCCAATGATAGAATATCCCGGACACTGTTTAAAGGGAATGATAGATAAAATCCTTACTCTGACCCAGAAGAATTGATTTATTGATGAGTATGAATTATGAGTATGAAACTCAGTTATATTCTTAGGCAGATATTACCTCAACACTATGAATAGTGACAGTCAAGATGTCTAAAAGTTCATGGAAGGGCTCAAATTGTCGATTAGAGTCCAATTGGCCCATGAGATATTACCTATGTCGAGGCAGTGCGTAAACTACAGTGGTGTGAATAAGATTGTGAGTTGCACGCCTCTGAGATTGGGAAAGGTAGTAAGGGCCGAAATAGAGACAGAAAGAGAATTGAGAATGACAGAGATGACAGAACGAGGAAAAAAGGGGTAGTTTGGTAAAAGATTTGATTTGATGCGTTATGGACTAAGATCATTGGTAAGGTCACAGTTATCCGATTGTAGCACTTTTGAGGGGTATTGTGATTGGAGAACCCCGATCTGCTACGGATGACTGTAGAATGTGTGGTAAATACCATAGAAGTAGGACCTATACCTACATATTATTGATGAAAATGGCCGTTAAGTGTGGTAAGACGGACCATTTATTATGATTGCTCAGAGTTGGGCGAGATTGCCCCACAGAAAGGTAAAGAGATGGAGAAAACCCTGTTGAAATAGCTGCATCGAAAAGGGAGGCCACAGCAGAAGAGAAAAGGAAAGTAGGCGTTGGACGAAAGCGAATGTATGTCTTGGACCAGGACACTACTGATGTTTCACAGGATGTGGTGAAAGATACCACACTGCTTATGAATAAAGAAGTAATTGTGTTAATTGATCCTGGTACCACGTACTTCTTCATACCGCCTTCATTCGCATGTAAGTGAGAAAAGACATATATGCCTATACTCTTGGGCACAATGCTGATAAATGAGTACCCCAATAGAGGAAGGTTAACTAACGGAATAATTATGAAGAGATTTTAAGTTGAAAACGGGGGAAAAAGTATAAGTCAGTCGATTTTATTCAATGGACTATGTATAATTTAAAGTAATATTTAAGAATAAAGTAGTCGGCTGCATATTATGATGTTCAGATTTCTATCCTAAGATAGTGATATGGTTACCCCTGAAAAGTATACTGTAAGTTTTGACAAGTAATAAAAAGGGGTGCAACAGTTGAAATTAAAGGAGCAAATGAGGGTACTCACGAAATGAATAATGACAGAGTTTCGTTATAATTGATATACGAAGGAGATACGCTTTAAGATATATTTGATCCTAAATACAAGATGTACTGGAGTAAGAGGAGTATGTAAAGTAAGAATATCTATGATACGTGAAGTAATTAGGATTAAAGCAATTAGTAGCGAATATGAATTGTGACCACAGGGACTGATATGTAAAGTAATTGTGGTTAAGTTTAAGGGTTAATAAAGGTATTTCAAAATACCTCCCCGCCTAAAGACTTGACAGCGTCTAGAAATATATATATATATAATTTATAACTTGAAATCGACCATGGTAAGATATAAATTTAAAATTTGGATACTTTTACTAGTACGATAAAGAACTATAAAATTCGATTAATCATGAAGGTTAAAATATTAAAATTTAATAAAAGCCGTTAATATAAGAAAAAGGAAATGATGCGGGTTAGTACCTTGAACGGAAGCAATTTGGAAGTGATATTATACGCTTATGCGTACATAGGTCAAGAATATGGGCGATTGAAATATGTAATGGAACTCAACTACAATGAGTTACTTAAACTTTACCTGGACCGATTTGTCACCATCCTTATTGATGATATGTTAGGTGTAGTTAAAGTCTAGGGAAAATTATAAGCAACAATTGAAAAATTGCTTTTACAGATGGTTGTTGCGAGTTCTAAAAAGGTTATACTTTGTTGGCACGTTTAACTATGAAAACGTGGTATTTGAGTGAGATGATGGATGTGACATGAATTTTGGTGTAATGAAGTATGAACTGACCACCGTGATTATTTTCACTATACCCAACAGCTCAAGAGGTTTCTCAGTATGTATGGATACCTCAAAATCATGAATGAGCTAGGTATTGATGCAAAAAGGGAAGATAGTCGATTGTGGATCCAGACAACTCAAGGATCATAAAATAAACTATCTGACCCATGATTTAAAGTTGACAGCGGTAGTACTTGAACTGAGGATATGGTACTATTATGTACAAGGTGAGAAATTTTGGGTATGCACTGATCATAAAGCCCCAAGTATCTGTTTTCACAGAAAGAGACGAATATGAGAATACATAGTGGGTTAGAGCTTCTGAGAGATTTTGATTGAGGAAAAATTGTACCACCCAGGAAAGGCTAATGTGATGGCTAATGCCTTGAGCAGAAAGAGCCTCAGGATGGTATTACATATGATGGTCAGGGAGCGTGAGCTGCTAGAGTAGTTGTGAGCCTCAGTATTGATGTGATCCCTTCTGATGATGACAGTGATTGTGTGACAACTAGCCTGAGACTAAAACTAGATGAGAGTGCCCGGATTTAACAGGCTTAGTGAGATGATCGGCATGGTGTCGATAGTTTGGGTCAGATTCAGAAGGGTACAGTGACAGAGTTCATAGAGAGTGTCGATGATTTACAGAGAGGTTCAGAGACAATATAAGTGCTCCCCAGGACCACTGTTGATGAGATAGTAATATTGTCAGAAGCTTATTCTTCAAGATATATAGTGCATACGGAAAGTAACGATTATATATATGAAATCTCTGAAAAGGGTATTGGTGGTCAGATGTGAAAAGAGATATGGTAGAGATTGTGAAAAAGTGCCTAGTATGTCAGCAGAATAAGGTAGAGTATTAAAAGTCTGCAGAGTTATTGCAGCCTCTACCTATATCGACACGGCACGGAAATGAGAGCAAGTCTCCATGAATTTCGTGATGAGTTATAGAGGACTCAGATGAATCACGAGGCAGTGTATGGCTGTAGGGGTTGTTCCCCGACTCAGACAAGAAAAAGTGGGTGACAGATAGAAATTTCTTCCGAATTAGTATAATAAGTCTCTGAGGATGTTCAGTTGAGTGAGAGATTAAGAACACCTCAGAGCAGACAAAAAGCATTGGAATTCACTGAGGGTGGAACTGTATTGTTGAAGTTATTTATCCTAAGGGAATAACGACATAACGAGACTCGGGAAGAAGGCAAATTGAGTTTTGCTGAATGGAATTTTTGAGAGATTGGACAAGTGGGAGATAAGACCTGTAGATTAGCGTTATCACCTGAATAAACAGGCATCCACAATGTGTCCCATCTTTTGATACTTCGGCAATGCTATCCAGATCTAGCATAGGTGATCGAATATGAACTCCAACAGATTCAGCTCAGTGCAAATATAAGTATATTGAAGAAGTTGATTCGGGCATTAAACAGGAAAGAGAAAGTATTGAGGATTAAGACGATCTCCCTTATTAAAGTCCTTTGGTAGTAGTACACTCCGAAAAGGTCACAGAAAAATTAAAGAGTATGATATGAGAAAACGTACCCGGAGTTATATATGGACCCATATGACTTGGTTCTAATTTGGAGGACCAATTCCTTAAGTGGGGGAGATTATGTAACACCCGATTTTAGTTAAAACACGAAATTAAAAATGCAAAAAGATTAAAAATGGAATTCTCGAACACGTTGAAGGGCAAAATGGTTAAAAGACCGAAAGCCGGTGTAAATTCGATAAGGAAATTTAATTAAAAATAATGGATTGAGAAATCTTGGTCAATAAAGGTGAAATAAATTTATTCTAGGTTAAATTGATCAAGATCCAAAATTTTTAGAAATATCGAAAAGTCATTCGGGACAATATCTCGAAAATACAGAGAAATTATACCCGAAAAAGGTTAAAATATGATAAATAAATTAAATAAAATTAAATTAATTAATTTGGAATAAAATAATATAAGTTGTAGATATTTTGAAATATTGTAGAGTATTTTAATGAATAGTATGATAATAAAATAAAAATAAATAAATAAATAAATTTAAAAAGAAAAAAAGGAAGGAATCAGAAAAAATCAGGGAGAGAAGAGAAACGGAAAAAAAAATGAGGTCGAGCGTCTGCCCCCACCAATGAACAGCCACCGGCGGCCAGACGAGGTCGGCCAAGGAAGCTAGATGCGAGCCGAGCCTCGTAAGCTGGTAGGCGGAGAGAGAACCGACGAACGGCGAGGGATCGGCGAGAAACCGAGAAAAATGAAAATGGAAAAGAGAAAAGGAAACGGCGACGAACGGCGCCGATCTGGCCGATCCTGACCACCGTCGAACGTTCCCCAGGCGCAGGCGAGCTTATTGGTGGCGGCCACGATCGGCGAAACTGTCGGCAAATGCCGAAAACGGAGGAAAGAGGAAATGGGTACCGACGGCCGAGAGAGAACAGCCGGACCGACGACTTTCCGGCGACCTCGACCGAAGCCAACCCCAGATCTGAGATGTGGACGACCCAGCGGAGCCACTGGCGGCGGAAGCCGATGGAGAATCGGCCGGTAAGGCCGTGAACCAGTCAAACCGGAGTGAACCGGCGGTTCGAACCGGGTCTTAACCGGACTGAACCGATTCAGCCAAGAAAGAGGGAAAAAAAGAGAAAAAAGGAAAAAGAAAAAAGAGAAAAAATTGGAAAAAAAATCCCAGCGATGTAATCGAGCTACGGGTAAGTCAGTAGCGGTCGAAATTGACCGATTTAAATTTTGAAATATTTTATTTAATTAATTTTCGACTGGAAATTTACCCGAAAATTTATGAAATTGTGTAGCTCGACAATTGGCATCCAACGAGAGCTTGAGACAGTCTCGATTTGCATACTAGCATGGAATCTCGGGTAAGTAACCCTTATTTACGATAATTTACATCGTTATGCGTGCTTCGAATTTAATTTTCGCATAAAATAAATTAAATTATGGAAATTTAGATAAATTATCGTAAAATAATAAATTGAGCCATTCGAGAGTTAGAACGAGGCCCAATAAATTGTTGGTGGGCCCAATGAGCCCAATAGGCCTCGATAATGTGAAAATTAAGTGGATAACGGGCTTAAGGCCCATTAAGGTGCAATCGGGCCCAATAGGGGTAAATGGGCCCAATGATTTAAATTAAGCCCAGAAAATAGGAAATACAATTAAATTGTATGATATCTGACCTGAGGAATAATTATACGCAGTTTTGGACATTGGATTGGGAGTAAATCGGACTGCGTGACGAGACAGCAGTGGAAAAGGAAAGGTCAGACTCTACAGAAAAATAAGGTAAGGGAATTCTACGGACTGCTAGAGGTAACTTTATGAAATTTCAAAGTCATATGCAGTCTTTTAAATTATCTGAAGGGTCTAGAAGTAAGTTAATAAATTTTAGTGCCCCAAATGGGCAAATTATCAAAATACCCTTGTGAATGGTAAAATTTACAATTTTAGAAAAAATTGGGAGGAGCAAGAACAAGAGGTTCCTGCTCGTTCTGGAGGTGTTTTGACGCATGCATGAGTAGGCTGGCTAACCTTGAAAGAAAAATGCACAGCATTGCATATTTTCAATGATGAAATTGTTTTGAAAACTGTTTTAAGGAAACAGAGCCACCTACGTGTTTTTATTGACATGTGACGTGCTAGAACTCAGCTCGCACGATGTTTTGATTTGTGTGATGCATGCATTAGTGCTGGAGCGAGAGCTTGCACTAGAGTTTTACATGCATTGGTGCTGGAGTCCAACTCGCACCAGATTCTTTATATATATATATATATGATTTTCGTGACACGGTGCTAGAGTCTAACTCGTACCAGATTTTACATGATTTTCGTGACAGGGTGCTGAGTCTAACTCGCACTAGATTTTTCACATGATTTGATGAGAGTGCTAGAGCTTAGCTCGCACTAGTTTTTCTTGATTTGATGAGAGTGCTGAGTATCGCTCGCACTGATTTTATGAGAACATGCGATGAGCCGTGCTTGGAGTATCGGGTAGACTGTGTGTCACCGATTAAATAGGCTTGCACGTGCGTTCTGAGACAGAGTATGATATATGGGTCCACGGAGTACGATGTACCGTGCAAGTAGCATGGAGTACGCTGTACCGTGTGGCATCTTCGGATGCGTGGTATCTTCGGATACATGTGGCATCTTCGGATGTGTGGTATCTTCGGATACGTGTGGCATCTTCGGATGCGTGGTATCTTCGGATACGTGTGGCATCTTCGGATGCGTGGTATCTTCGGTTACGTGTGGCATCTACGGATGTGTAGGGTCGAATAAGACCGACGGGATGGAGTGACCCACCTCCCGGACGGTTCCCGATCAGGGTGAGACCCCGCACACTAGGATCCGTGTAGCAGAGGGGCTCACGAGGACACACGGCCATAGTCCTGGTTATTACCGATATACAGATGTTGCCTAGTCTCGCATGTTGATGATCTTGACGATGATTGAAACTGGGTTTTAAACTAAATTTGCATGATGCTATTTCCATGCTTTTTAAACCCATGTGTGATGTAAACTGATTTTCATGGTTTTGTATGAGTCAGGACCACCCGAGGGATGGGTTGAGTCCTGGATTTGTTGTGAAATTTTAAATGAGAAAGAAATGATTTGAAATAGTTGCATGTTGAATTTTTCATGCAAACTTGTTTTACATGACATCATGAATCATAACATCAGTTTTGAAATGTGTGGAGAAAGGGTGGTTTATGCATGGCACCACGTTCATGTAGGTAGTATGGTTACCTACTTGTTCGTTGGATTGCCTTACTGAGCTTGATGTGCTCACCCCTTTCATTTTCTCACACAGATAATCTCCAGTAGATGTTGAGGCGACTGAGTACTGCATTCCGGATATCCGCTACTGCCCATCATTTAAGGTATATACACTTGTACATATTGTATCTAAATAAGCATAGCACAGTAACATGTTTGTAAGTAACTTTAAGGGATGCATAAATATTGTAAACATTTATAAATGACTGAGAAAGAATTAATTTGGTGGGACTGGCATTGACGCACAGTCCAATTATTAGTGGAGTGTGGTCACGATTCGGAGGATAGATAAGTATGAAATAAAAATAACAAAACGCGAAAAATTTACTCTGATTTTTGGGTAGTTTTGGGTCGTGACAGGTTTGCTCTGCTTCTCGATTTTCAGCTCTCCCTTCAATCTCGGTTTGGTTTATCTTTCTTCCTCCTCTTTCTTCTTCCTTCCTTCTTCCTCGCCGGCCCAGCTCTTCTTCTCCAGCGGAGCCACCGTCCTTCTCTTATCCTCTCTTCTTTCTTTTTCCTCTCTTCCTCCCTTTCTTCTTTCTTTTCCTTTCTTCTCCAGTCGAGCAGCTTCCCTTTTTCTTTCTTTCCTTTCTCTTCTGGCCGACAGCCTTCCTTCTCTCCCCCTTTCCTTCTTCTTCCTCTTCTCCCTTCCCTTTCCTTTCCTTTCCTTTCCCGCTCCCCGCTCCTCTCTGTTCCTTTTTTCAATTCGAAATGGGAGCAGACGGAATTGGCTTTTCAAAGACAATTCCGTACAGTGCTTTGTATATTTATATATTATATTAATATATATTTATATTATATTTATATATATGTTATTTGTTTATGGTTTTTAAGGTTATTGTTCTTTTATTTGTTTGTATTACTATTTTCCATTTCATTTCATTTTATTTTTTTTATTTGTCTCATGCTTTATTTATTTATTAACACTTATATATTAAATACTATATATTTCATAGTATATATATATATATATAAATATATTTGTTATATATATACATATATATATATATATTATTATCCATCTATTTAAATGTCTAGTATATTTATATATACATAGACACTTATGTATATATCTATATATACACATTTTCTTACAAAATTATCCAAGGACATAATATCCATGCCTTCCATGGAATTTTCATTATTTCGAAAATGAAATAGTATAGGGATTTCATCATTCCTCATAAATTCCCGATACAAGTTTTTACATCAAATTTATTTTCGATCCCTCCATGCTTGCATTTGCTTCATCACTTCCTGTAGCTTCGGTTTTCCCTGTCATTCACGGACTTCTGGGTTCCTATAGTCCTCGAGCCCTACAACGAATATTCACACTTCTATTAAAATTTATTATTCCCTTTTTTATATATGGTCTAACTAAATGTTGGGAATTTGTGGGGTTTACAATCAGTCAGAGAACCGACCGACAGCGCCGGCAACGGCGTAAGGGAGAAAATCGGCAGCGAAGCTGAAGAGAGAAAGGGTAGAACCAGCCACTTTTCTACCAACCGATGCTTGGCCACTACCAGATCCATGCACCGCGAGTCCCCGCAGATCTGCTAGAAGTGGAAGCTGGTGAAGAACTGGCCAGCGCAGCTCCAAACAGCGAGAGTGGTACTGAACCTGACTAAACCAATCCGAACTGGTTCAGTTAGGAAAGAAAAAAATAAAATAAAATAAGAGAAGAAAAAGAAGAAAGAAAAAGAAAAAAACGGGGGAAAAAATTCGATGATGCACCAGGCTACGGATAAGTCGGTAAATGGTCGAAGTCGACCGATTTAATTTTTGAAAAGAATTATTTAAAATTATATTTGATCAAAATTGACCCGGGTTAAATATATAAATGTGTAACGAGACAATAGGCGAGAACGTGAGTTCGATCAAGTCTCCAATTACGAGTCATCATGGAAAGTCGGGTAAGTGAATCTTACTTGTTATAACTTGTATAGTTATACAAGTTGGGAATTAATCGCATAAGTAGCGAATTAACTCCGTATAAAATTCTTTATGTTATAAAAGGCTTAAGCTGGCGTAATGGTAGTGTTAATGGGGTCCACAGATGACCTAATAATCGTTAATGGGCCTAAGGAGCCCAATGGGCCATGACAGAATGAATAGTAAAGTCGAAATGAGCTTAAAATAGAGTTGGGTCCATTAAGAGGCAACGACGCCCAATAAGAGCAATTGAGCTCATTTGATGAAATAGACTGCATAGAAAAGGATAAATGAGTTATTCGGAGCCAGATAGACTAATTTACGAAAAGTGAAAAAAGGTGAAAAAAAGCATTCGACGGGATTCTAGGTAAAGGATCTATACTAGCTCTTAGAGATAGTTGTACGTATTCTTATCGTCGTTTGCATACACTTAAATTTCGTATAGAGTATGGATATGAAATTTTTGGATAGTACTTAAATATGAGAAAATTAAAAAAATACCCCTAAACCCTTGAATTTTTGGAAATGCATAAAGTGCATGAAATCCATGTTATCTCTGTGAAAAAAAAGATTTTGTAAAGTTGAAATGATAGACTGGCTCACAATTTGACTATATGCATTAAATTGCACGTTTTTATAAAGTATGATGTGATTGACGAGTGATTTGATAGGATGTTACCCTCTTACTCTATTTTGCACCATTTTACATATCGCACTCGATTTTGAGTACCACTGTGGTGGGATATAAAGCCAGTTGTCTATTTTGTCTGTGTGAAATCGTGCTGGAGCTATGATGAGATCTGTGGATTTATCCAGATCCGCTTGCACTTGATTTTGGTATGGCATATGAACAGACCGTGCTGGAGCACTGCTCGCACTGGATTCTGTTGTGATGCATGATTGAAATCGTGCTTGAGCCCTCGTGTTGGTATAAATTCGATAAGAAAATTTAATTAAAAATAATGGATTTGAGAATCTTGATCAATAACGAAGAAATAATTAAATTTTGGGTTAAATTGATCAATATATGAATTTACTGGAATTAATCGAAATTTTTGCTCGGAACAATATCCCGAAAAGACGGTGAAAATATACCAAAAAAGTGAAAAAATAGATTAAATAAATTAAATTAATTAATTATGTTGAGTTAATGTATTTTGAAATGACAAAACAAGTTAATACAATAATGTTAAGATGGTATACAAACATGTTTAGAAGATATCAGGACCAGAACTTAGAGTTCTGCTGATGAGAGATCGATCTGAGGTGTGAGAGATCGATCTCCTGGGTTTATACTTGATGAGAGATCGATCTCATGATGGAAGAGATCGATCTGGCAAGCCTTAAAACGGTGTAAAGGGTTTAAGGTAAAAAGAGATCGATCTGCAAGGGTTAAGAGATCGATCTGCTCTAAGTCAGAGAACTTAGGAGATCGATCTGGTAAGGAAGAGATCGATCTGGTGTATTGAGAGATCGATCTTGCCTCAAACAGAGAGGATAGGAGATCGATCTGCCTATTCGACAGATCGATCTGCCTCTGCCTATTCAAACTAACAGATCGATCTGGTAATGTATGAGATCGATCTCCCTGTGTATTTGTGCTTTGTCATTGCAGGATTTAAAACTAGGAGATCGATCTGGCCAAGATAGGAGATCGATCTGTCTGACCACTGGAGGTTCCCAACGGCTATTTTCTTCAAATCTCAACGGGAAAAACTGCATTTAATGCTCCAACTACCCAACCTTCAGTATATAACCAAGCATTGAAGATAAAGCAAGGAGAGAGACTATCACTGAATATTCCAAACATTCTCAAGCTTTAATTCTTTCATTCCTTGTATCCCTATTGCTCATTAATTGAGATTTATTGTATAAGCTTAAGTAATACAAGCTTTGTTAGTCCTACCCACTGAAAAGCCTTATTCTGTATTCATCCACACCTTAAAAGAAAAGAGGATTGTTCCTCAGTGAGAGTTATTGTAAAAGGGTGAATACATTTTCTGTATTGCTAAGGGTAGAGAGGTTATTCCTTGACCTGTAAAAGGAACTTTGTAAACTCTATTGAAAGAGAGAAAGAAACCACTTGACAAGAAAGTCAAGGAGAGAGGACGTAGGCAAGAGTTGGCCGAACCTCTATAAGTTGCTGTGTTTGTTTCTCTTTCCCTCTCTTTGCATTAAAATTGTTATATTGCACTGTTTTATTCATTATCATTTGTGTTTAAATTGCGATTAATTTAAAATCTGCCATAATTGTTAGAAAACCGATTCACCCCCCCTCTCGATAGAGCCAACAATTGGTATCAGAGCTAGGACTCTTTAATCACGTAGGAACAACTTCCTAAGAGTAGAAACGATCAAATGGCTCTTAACAATGTAGCAACTAGTTTGATAGGAGAGGGGCACTCCACGGTTAGACCTCCCATGTTCAATGGTGAACATTATTCTTATTGGAGGACTAGGATGATGCTATTTATTCAAGCAAATGACTATGAAGTATGGAGAATTATAGTTAAGGGACCTCAAATCCCTACAAAGAAAATAGAGGGAAGAGATATTCCCAAAGAAGAAGATGAATGGGATTCTAATGACATTAAATGTGCACAGCTAAATGCTAAAGCTATGCACACATTATTTTGTGCTTTAGGTCCTAATGAATATAATAGAGTCTCCGGGTGTGATAATGCCAAGCAAATATGGGATAAATTGGCAATAACTCATGAGGGTACAACCCAAGTGAAGGAGACAAAAGTAGGTATGCTCACACATGATTATGAGCTCTTTAGGATGAAGGAAGAAGAATCCATTAGTGATATGTTCACTAGGTTTACCGACATAATTAATGGATTAAAATCTTTAGGAAAAATATATTCTAACATTGAAATGGTAAAGAAAATTTTAAATAGCTTACCTAAGTCATGGGAAGCTAAGGTAACAGCAATAGAGGAATCTAAGGATCCACACACATTATCCTTAGATGAATTAATAGGTTCCTTGCTAACTTATGAGATGAAGCTTAAAAGAAATGAAGAGCCACCCAAGAAAGTGGGTGTTGCTCTAAAATCCACTGCTGAAAAGGAAATTAAAAATGAGAGTGGCAGTGAGGAGGATATTGAGATGGCAATGTTTGCCAAAAGATTTAATAAATTCATGAGGATGAGAACTAGTAATAGCAATAGGAGAAACAATAGGAGAGAACAAGAGGAAGTAGGTAGAAAAGACTCTATTGTGTGTTATGAATATAAAAAACCTGGACACATAAAGTTTAACTGCCCTCTTCTCAAAAGATCTAATGATAGGTTTCATAAAAAGAAGGCAATGGTAGCAACATGGAGTGACAGTGACTGCTCCGATGATGAATCAAATGAGGACATTGCCAACCTATGCTTCATGGCTATTGATGATGATGAAAAGGTAACTTCTAATATCAATGAATACTCTTTTGATGAACTGCAAGATGCATTTGATGATTTAGCATTAGAGTATGAATCTATGAGCATGAAGTATAAAAAGTTAATATCTAAATTAAAAAGGGAAAATGAGATAATGTTAAAAGATAAATTGGAATGTGAGGAGAAACTAGAGATTGCAAATCTAGAAATTGGTGATCTTAAGGAGAAAAATAGCAATTTACATAACTCCTTTAATAGATTTCACATGGGGCAACAAAAGCTAGATAGCATGTTAGAAACCCAAAGGGCATTTTTTGACAAAAATGGCTTAGGGTATAATGCACAAAGTAGGGAAACCCATCTTAAGAGTTTTATTGCTAGGAAGAGCATGAATAAACCTGCAATTACTTGTTCATATTGTAATAAGAAGGGACATAGGTCACATTATTGCAATATAAAGATGAGGAATCTTAAAGGAAAAATTGTAAAAAGGATATGGATTCCAAAAGAGGTAATTCATTCCAAGGACTGCAATGCATTAGCAAAATGGATCCCAATGGGATCAAGAATTGCATTTACTAACCTTCAAGGACCCAAGAGAATTTGGGTACCTAAGACTTGAGTGGGTTTATTTTTTTTTTGTTGTAGGTGATTGAGCATAGCCACAAAGCTAAAACAAAAGAAGCTTGGTACTTAGATAGTGGATGCTCAAGGCACATGACGGGTGATAAAAGCCATTTCAATTCCTTCAAATCGAAATTTGGTGGAGAAGTCACTTTTGGGGACAACTCCAAAGGCCAAGTGGAAGGAAGTGGCTCAATAGGTAATAATCATTTCTCTTTAGAAAAAGTATTACTTGTTAGGGGTCTAAAGCATAACTTGCTAAGCATTAGTCAACTTTGTGACAAAGGTTACAAAGTAATTTTTGATTGCATGAAATGTAATGTTATAGATCCTAAGTCAAATAAAATTCTTCTTCTAGGTCATAGGCAAGGTAACATATATATAGTCTACCTTAATGAACTCAAAAACGAAAACATATGCTTAATGGTAGATAACAAAAAGGAATCTTGGTTATGGCATAGGAGACTAGGTCATGCTAGCATGCATGTGCTATCCAAATTAGCAAGAAAGGATCTAGTCATAGGCTTACCCAAACTACCCTTTAATCATGAAGAAATATGTGAAGCTTGTGTTAAAGGAAAACACAAGAGAACAACTTTTAAGCCTAAGAATAGTGTATCCATCACTAGGCCTCTTCAATTACTGCATTTAGACTTATTTGGACCAACTAGAACCACTAGCCTAGGTGGGAAACACTATGGTTTTGTAATAGTTGATGATTACACTAGGTACACTTGGGTGTTCTTTTTGAGAGTAAAAAATGAAGCCTTAGAGAAATTCATAACTTACTCAAAGGTGACTCAAAATGAAAAAGGTTATACAATAACAAGCATTAGAAGTGATCATGGCAAAGAATTTGAAAATATAGGATTTGATGAGTATTGCAATGATCAAGGAATTAGCCATAATTTTTCAGCCCCTAGGACACCGCAACAAAATGGTGTAGTTGAGAGAAGAAATAGAACTTTGGAAGAGATGGCTAGGACCATGTTATGTGAAAATAACTTGCCAAAGTACTTTTGGGCTGAAGCTATAAACACATCATGTTATATAATCAATAGAGCTATGATAAGACCCATGCTAAAGAAAACTCCTTATGAGCTCTACAAAGGTAAGAAGCCTAACATTAGTTACTTCCATCCTTTTGGCTGCAAATGCTTTGTTCTAAATAATGGAAAGGATAATTTAGGAAAATTTGATGCCAAAAGTGATGAGGGAATATTTCTAGGATATTCATTGAATTCAAAGGCTTATAGAATTTATAACAAAAGAACATTAATGGTTGAAGAATCTATTCATGTTGTATTTGATGAATCAAATAATATATCTAAAGATTCAACCAACAATGATGAAAATGTTGAGATATTTAATGAAGGCTTAGAAGATGACTTTCTAGAAAAGCTTGATTTGAATAAAGAAGATGAAGAAGAAATAGAAGTTTTAGAAAGAGAACCTAGAGCACCAAGAGAGTTAGGATATGTAAAAGATTGTGAAATAGTAGGAGATCCAACTCTTGGAGTTAGAACTAGGTCATCCTTAAGGAATATGTGTCAATATATAGCCTTTGTATCTCAAATAGAGCCTAGGAATGTCAATGAAGCCTTAGAGGATAATAATTGGTTCCTAGCAATGCAAGAAGAGTTAAATCAATTTGAGAGAAGCAAAGTATGGAAACTAGTTCCAAGGCCTAGTGATCACTCTATAATTGGAACTAAATGGATATTCAAGAACAAAATGGATGAAAATAGTGTGATCATAAGGAATAAGGCTAGGCTAGTTGCTCAAGGCTATAGACAAGAGGAAGGCATAGACTATGATGAAACATATGCACCGGTAGCTAGATTAGAGGCAATAAGAATGTTACTTGCCTTTGCACGTTATAAAGATTTCAAGTTATATCAAATGGATGTAAAGAGTGCATTCTTAAATGCTTTCATTAATGAAGAAGTCTATGTAGAGCAACCTCCCGGATTTGAAAATCATGAATTTCCTGAACATGTTTTCAAATTGTCTAAGGCACTTTATGGGTTAAAACAAGCTCCTAGAGCTTGGTATGAAAGGTTGTCAAAGTTCTTAATAGAAAAAGGATTCTCAAGAGGAAAGGTAGACACCACATTATTCATCAAAAATAAAAATAAGGACTTACTAGTTGTACAAGTATATGTAGATGATATTATTTTTGGTTCAACTAATGAGTCTTTATGTCAAGAGTTTGCTAATATCATGCAAGGGGAATTTGAGATGAGCATGATGGGAGAACTCACATTCTTCTTGGGACTTCAAGTGAAGCAAACAAAGGATGGAACTTTCATCAATCAAGCAAAGTACACCAAGGACTTGCTCAAGCGATTTGGAATGGAGAGTTGCAAATCTCAAGCCACTCCAATGGGCACCAACATCAAGCTTGACAAAGATGAAAGTGGTAAGTGTGTAGACACTAAACTCTATAGGTCTATGATTGGTTCTTTGCTTTATTTAACTGCTAGTAGACCAGATATATTGTTTAGTGTGTGCCTTTGTGCTAGATTTCAATCATCTCCTAGGGAATCACATCTATTGGCAACTAAGAGAATTTTTAGATACCTCAAAGATACTCCCTCACTAGGACTTTGGTACCCCAAGGACTCCACTTTTGCCCTTCATGCATTTTCAGATGCTGATTTTGGAGGATGCAAAATAGATAGGAAAAGTACTTCAGGTACTTGCCAATTCCTAGGAAATAGGTTAATTTCTTGGTTCTCCAAGAAACAAAACAGTGTAGCTCAGTCCACAACTGAAGCTGAATATATAGCAGCTGGTAGTTGTAGTGCTCAAGTGTTGTGGATTAAACAACAAATGAGAGATTATGGTATTGACATGAAGCAAGTCTCAATTAAATGTGATAATACCAGTGCCATTAATCTATCTAAGAATCCTATTCAACACTCCAGAACCAAGCACATAGAAATTAGACATCACTTCCTTAGAGATCATGTACAAAAAGGGGATATAATCTTAGAGTATATTGATACTACACATCAAATAGCTGATATATTCACCAAACCCCTTGATAGAGATAGGTTTTGTATCCTTAGAGGTGAATTAGGACTCATGAATATGCCTTAGGACTTTCATGTTGTAAAAATCTTGATTTCAAGTTGATTTTTAAAGAGTTTTTGCAAAAATTTTCTGGCAAAGAGGATGAGAGATCGATCTCCTTGTGATATAGATCGATCTCCATGCTTCTATCAAGCCTAAATCGTCAAGGTTAATCTAAGAAGATCGATCTTCTAACCATAAGATCGATCTCCTTACGTCTCTGTCTAAAGGCAGATCGATCTGTCCTCACGACAGATCGATCTCATCAAGCTTCCGCATTCTACAGATCGATCTGTGCATGTACCAGATCGATCTCCTTAAGCCTCTGTTTGCGACCAGATCGATCTGTCCCTACGACAGATCGATCTCTCTTCGCTTCTGGGAGTACCAGATCGATCTGTCGCCTCGACAGATCGATCTCCTATGCCTTGGAGTATAAATACCCGCGAAAAATCCCCAAATCTCCCAAAACCTAAAATTCAAAATTCTCCAATTCCCTCGCATCCTCTTCTTCAATTCCTCCTCAGATCGATCTTCGTACGGTCATTCCTGCATCCCAGTGTCGTATTCTGGTATTTTAACCCACATCTCTTACAAATTTCTCAAAAAATTTCTCTGATTTGTGTTGTTATTCATTCTAGGGCAACCCGAGGTACTGTTTCATTGCTTTTCTCTCTGTTGAAATTGTTTAGGCGAATTTAGAATCTAGAATCATGCCTAGGAAGTCAGTAGCAAACAAACCCCCTAGAACCACAGGAGAGGCAGGTTCCTCATCCCAACCCACTCCTTCCGCTTCCATCGCTTCTTTCAATAGGTGTTTTAAAACACCTGCAAAAAGGAAGCGATACGAAGAATATTTTTCAACTATGCCAATCAAGCATTGGCGCACCATTGATTTTTCCTTCCTCAATCACATAGACTTTCCATACCTATCAAAATTTGAGGAATTTGGTTGGGTGAAATTCTTGAGAATCAACACTCCTGTCCCTCCAAATCTCGTTCGCGCATTCTTTTCCAATGCCGAACTCGTATATGACCCCGATGACACCTGTAAAATCCTTGCCTTCAAAACCTTCGTCATGGGTCAATCAATAATAATTGATTCTGAAGTTATAGCCAAAGTGTTTGATTTACGCGATGAAGGCTTAACTAATGAGGATGAGGAAGTCCCCTTTGCGTTTGAACTCCCCGGGGACAAAGCGAGTAACCTTCCAATGCACCTTCGGTTACTCCACCTCATAATCTCGTGGAATCTCCGCCCTTACGGTACCCGTCACTCTACCGTTAGGCGTCTAGACCGTTTTTGGCTTCATCGCATTCACACCACAAGCCAAAAGCCTAACCTCCCTCATTTCATATACGAAGACTGGCTGAAGATTGTGCGTGGACAAGCTACCACAATCGTTTTTCCACAACCGGTAGCCTATCTTCTCCGTCGCCTTGGCATCGACTGCAGCGGCGAAACTGGCGAACTTCCATCTCCTAAAAGCGAGCTTAACATTGGGACCCTACATCATATGGGGTACTACAAAGATTTCCGGGGAGAGTGGATGAAAAAGCAAGAACAGCAACCTATTGAGGCTGAGGATGACCACACTGCTGAACCAGCACACCCACCTGCAGCACCCGCTCCAGAACCGTCGTCCTCCACGGCTGCGCCAACTGCACAAACATCGTCTCCTGCTGACTTGGAGCTGATCGTGAAGATGATAAGCGACCTCAGTCAGAGAATCGATGAAGGACATACCACTCAGCAGCGTACGTTTGCCGAATTGACTCAACGAGTGGATCACCTTCAAGACACTCAAAAGGCGATGTTCGATAAATTTCAAGAAACTCAAGAGGCAATGTTCGATGAACTTCAAGTGACGCGCACGCATGTTGAGGAGCTTTTGGATCGTGATCCTCCCTCACATTAGGCTTTAGGTGTATGGTTTAGTTCAGTTATATCATTCCGCACTGCACTTTGTACTGAATTTGCTTGAATGCAATATAAATTGATTGTTTATGAAAATGTGGCATTGTGTGAGTCAATGTTGATTTTGAACTGCCATGGTTTTGACAATGTTGCATTTTGTGAGTTAATGACCATGTGTGATTGATATGACAAAAAGGGGGAGAAGAAACATAAGAAACATCATAAGAAACAACATGATAAGAAACATGCATGTTGTTGTGATTTATGTTAAATGTTTAAAAGGATGATAGGATGATTTAATTGAGGGGGAGTTATAGGATGATTTAACATCATAAGAAACAACATGATAAGAAACATGCATGTTGTTGTGATTTATGTTAAATGTTTAAAAGGATGATAGGATGATTTAATTGAGGGGGAGTTATAGGATGATTTAATTGAGGGGGAGTTAAGAGCTAGAGCTAACTAAGGGGGAGTTAAGATTTAACTAAGGATGAGTTAAATCTTTAACAAAGTCAAAAGCTCACAAAAAGGGGGAATTTTGCAAATTCACTAAACATGTTTATTGGATGAGTTTTGTCATATCAAAAAGGGGGAGATTGTTGAGTTAATGTATTTTGAAATGACAAAACAAGTTAATACAATAATGTTAAGATGGTATACAAACATGTTTAGAAGATATCAGGACCAGAACTTAGAGTTCTGCTGATGAGAGATCGATCTGAGGTGTGAGAGATCGATCTCCTGGGTTTATACTTGATGAGAGATCGATCTCATGATGGAAGAGATCGATCTGGCAAGCCTTAAAACGGTGTAAAGGGTTTAAGGTAAAAAGAGATCGATCTGCAAGGGTTAAGAGATCGATCTGCTCTAAGTCAGAGAACTTAGGAGATCGATCTGGTAAGGAAGAGATCGATCTGCTCAAAGTCAGTGAGCTTAAGAGATCGATCTGGTGTATTGAGAGATCGATCTTGCCTCAAACAGAGAGGATAGGAGATCGATCTGCCTATTCGACAGATCGATCTGCCTCTGCCTATTCAAACTAACAGATCGATCTGGTAATGTATGAGATCGATCTCCCTGTGTATTTGTGCTTTGTCATTGCAGGATTTAAAACTAGGAGATCGATCTGGCCAAGATAGGAGATCGATCTGTCTGACCACTGGAGGTTCCCAACGGCTATTTTCTTCAAATCTCAACGGGAAAAACTGCATTTAATGCTCCAACTACCCAACCTTCAGTATATAACCAAGCATTGAAGATAAAGCAAGGAGAGAGACTATCACTGAATATTCCAAACATTCTCAAGCTTTAATTCTTTCATTCCTTGTATCCCTATTGCTCATTAATTGAGATTTATTGTATAAGCTTAAGTAATACAAGCTTTGTTAGTCCTACCCACTGAAAAGCCTTATTCTGTATTCATCCACACCTTAAAAGAAAAGAGGATTGTTCCTCAGTGAGAGTTATTGTAAAAGGGTGAATACATTTTCTGTATTGCTAAGGGTAGAGAGGTTATTCCTTGACCTGTAAAAGGAACTTTGTAAACTCTATTGAAAGAGAGAAAGAAACCACTTGACAAGAAAGTCAAGGAGAGAGGACGTAGGCAAGAGTTGGCCGAACCTCTATAAGTTGCTGTGTTTGTTTCTCTTTCCCTCTCTTTGCATTAAAATTGTTATATTGCACTGTTTTATTCATTATCATTTGTGTTTAAATTGCGATTAATTTAAAATCTGCCATAATTGTTAGAAAACCGATTCACCCCCCCTCTCGGTAGAGCCAACAAATTAGAATAAAATATAATTTTATTTAGATATTTTGGGATTTTAGAATAAAATAATGAATATAATAATAATAAACTAACATATAAATAAAAAAAATAAAAAAATAAAAAAAAGAATTAGAAATCTGGAAATCGGGAGAAAACCCGAAAGCTGACCCACGTTGCACCCGCGAGGACCCGAGACCCACGATCCAGCCACCGACGATCATCAAGCTCCGACGAACAGCCGAGGAGAAAGAGGGGAAGCCGGCGAGCAAGTTGGCACAGGCAACGAGCGCCAAGGACGGTCGAATCCGGCTAATGGAGGAGGAGAAACCGACGGGAGAAAGGAGCTCGATCCCGACGATCCACGGCAGCTGGGCTCGAACGGCGGGCACTGGCGTGATCGGGAAGAGGATGCGGTTCTTTTGAGACCGGTATCGACCGACGAAACCGTCGAAATCGACGGATCAAGGGAGAGAAGGTCGAGAGGGAGAAGAGAGGAACGACGACCACCGACGGTGATTTGGTCCCGATCGAGGCCAGTCAAAGGTTGCCCGGCCAAAGACGAGTCGAATGGAGCCAGAATCATGCCGAGAACTGACCGAAAACGCCATGAACGACAACGAAAAGGCCTGAATCGGTACGGACCGGTTCAGCAAAGAGGTGAACCGAACTGAACCGACTGAACTGGACAGGTCTGAACCAGGTTTGAATCGGACTGAACCGGTTCAGCCAAGAAAGAAGGGAAAAAAGGAGAAAAAAAGAAAAAGGAAAAAGGGAAAGAATTTTCGGGGATACACCGGACTTCAGGTAAGTCGATGCGAGGTCAAAAGTGACCAATTTGATTTCTGAGAAATTTATTTAAATTATATTTAATCAAAAATTAACCCAAAATTAAATATATAATTATGCAGTTTTACGACAAAACCCGAACGAGAGCCGATTGAGCTTCGATTTTTGTACCCCGCATCATATTGGGTAAGTATATTTTAATTACGATAATATGAGTCCTTTAATACAGAGTTTCGATTATTTTACGGAATTTATGGATTAATTCTGTATAAAAAGGAATATTAATCGGAATTGCAACGTAATTACCGTAAATAGTATACGGGCTATCCAATGAGTTTGGAACGAAACCTGATGATTATTGGTAAGCCAAATCAGCCCAGTAAGCCCGAAGAAGGGATTTAATTAGTAGAAACGGGCTGAAAATGGATCGAGGCCCATTAAGGTGCGATTAGGCCCAATAAGAGTAAATTGGCCCATTTAGTTAAATCGACTATAGTAAACGCGAGAATTATATTTATTGGGTTAAATTGACATGATAAATAATTATCTGCAGCCCCCGAGACTGGATTAGCAACAAATCGGATTGGACGAGCCTCCGACAATGGAATTTAGATACACGCTCGACGAGAATCGAGGTAAGGGAATTTTATAGGTACATAGAGATTTCTATATGTATTTATTGAAAGGATTTAAAGGGCCTAGAATTTCTTTAAGTATCTAGAAAACGAAATAATAATTTTTACGAAAACCGGGGCATAGGTGAATAAAGGAAAAAGATGATATTGCCCCTGGGAGTAAAATTTACAAAAAGGGTAGTAAGGCAGATAAATTGCATGATTATCATGTTTTAATGTTTTATATGAATGTATTGCTTTGATTTAAGCAAATATGCACATAGGTTGGCTGTTGATTTCATGAATTATACGAAAGGGTATCGGTTTGTACCGATTACGATTTTAAAAGATGTTTTATCAAGATTGAGCCACCTATCATTTTTACATGAGTAAAAAGAGTGCTAGAGTCTTACTCGCACTAAATTTTACTGATTTATTACTCATGAAAAACCGTACTGGAGCATTGCTCGTACGAGAAATTTGTGTGTGCACAAAACCGTGCTGGAGCTTCGTTCGCACAAGATTTTAGATATCATGATATGCATAGCATGGTGCTGGAGCTTCTGTCACGCCCTCCTCCCACACGCGACTTTACCAAAAACCACAATAAATTTTTCACTTTTTACTTACCTTTATCTCCTCAATAGTTGGGCTGTGAATAGGCATTAGTCTCCTCATCCAGACATACCTTACCATTCTTTTTTGTATCATACATACATGACAATTATATCATAAGTAAATTCGTATACTTAAATATAATTACATCATTACATCCCCCATATTAAAACATGTACATCACTGTGTTTATGCATTGTTCAGATACAAAAGAGTACGCATGTGTATACCTTTCGCTAGATGGGGAGTGGCAGCAGATCAAAGGAATACAATACCCTGGTCGACTCGATCTACTGACGAGAATCTATAGAGATGGGGGGAAAATGAATGGGATGAGCTATCAACGCGCTCAGTAAGGAAATCAGGCAAGCAAGTAGACATCCATACTATCTACTGAAAATAGTGCTTTGCCTTTCCTTCTCTCATTTCAAAAGCATGTTTAAAATATATATAATATAGTACAGATTTAAAATCTCATGTACTAAACACATGCTGGTTTATCAATTAGAGGCATTCATGCAAAACAGTGCATATTTAATCATTTCAGAATGCCTTTATATAAAATATGTCATTTACATTCAAACACAGTAAATATGGCATTTCTCATCACAACACAAACAAATCAATCGGGTTCCGACCCATCCCTTAGGTCTACCCGTGTCATAAAACACATGTGATATATCATGCGAGACTCAGTGGCTAAATGCAATCTCTCTAGACTATGTAAGAGAGCCTCCCCGCCGAACAGAGCCTCCCCGTCTACTCTGGCTTAAGGATGTTGGGCTTAAGGATCTTACTGTAAGAGAGCATCTCCGGACTATGTACATATCCTAACATGTAGTGAAATCCCAGGCAACACAGTACTCGGTGTGCAGGTTATCACTGCTGTAACTGAAGGGGGGTCAGTCCATCACAACCGCTAGCTATCAACAACTCTCCTCCACAACTCCACAACACAAAACATGGTACAGTGTACTCCATGCCACACGCACGGTACAACGTACACTCGTGGACCCATACATCATGGTCGGGGTGTCTGCCATAGGTCTTAGCCTCTCATACCATGGAAATACATCATAGTCGGGGTGCCTGCCATAGGTCTTAGTCCTCATACTATGGAATCAATGCCACGTCTCTAAATCCACGTGCGAACATCTCCAGTGTGACACTCAGTCTACACGAGGAAATCATCACGATTTTTCTAACATGTGTATATATCACGAAAAATTACAGTGCGTGTCTTGAGTGTGACACACAGTTAACGCTCCGCCTCAAAACACTGTATATGTATGTAAAAATATCAACACTAGTGCGAGTAAACCTCCAGCACTAGGTTATGCATAGTTCTCATTTCAAATCAAGTACGAGCAAATCGCTCAAGTACTATGTCATGTACAAATCATAAAGAATCGAGTACGAGCAATGCTCAAGCACTCTGTCATGCATCTCATGTAAAACTCGAGTACGACCTAATCACTCCAGCACTCTATCATGCACAATTCACATAAAACTGAGTACGAGCAATGCTCAGTACTCTATAATGCATGTCAAATAAATGCAGTGCGAGTAAACCTCCAGCACTAAGGTATGTGAAAAACATCTGAAATCAAGTGCGAGTTATGCTCCAGCACGATTGTTTCCACATAATTCGGTAGATGGCTCTTTAAAAATAGGGATGTTTAAAATCATTAAAATCAGCACTATAAAGTGTGCTTAGTTTACATCGACCTCAAAACATTAGCTCATCCACCTACTCTTCTGCTACACAGCAGTAAAAACCATTTAAAACATCATTTTCATGCTTTTTACAACTTTTTCCAAAGTTTCACTTTTTGCCTAACTAGGGGCAAAATCGTAATTTACCCATATCGGGTCCCTATAATTATTATAGATTTTCTCTGACCCTCAAACAATTTTAGTGAATGTAAAATCCAACGAAAATATGCACAGATATCTCTAGCTACTTGCAAGAGTCCCCTACCTCGGATCACGTAGTGTGACCTCTCTTCCTCTGTACTGCTCTAATCTGGCAGTCCGGTTAACTTTCAATATGACTCTGGAGCTGCATTTAATCATTCACTGAGTTAATTACACTTTTCCTACTGTATTACACATTTAATACAATTCATTTCACTTAAATGGGACTGTTTACTCTTAATGGACCTTAAACACTTTAATTGGGCCTTAATCCGTATTAAGCCCGTTCATCAGGGTTTATCGACTCATTGGGCCTATCAATACCCATTGGGCTTCATTCCAAGCTCTTTGGATAGCCCGTATATCATTTACGACATTTTATTCAATTTTTCGAATATAATTCACTAAATCCAAAATTTAATCCGAAATGCGTAAATTAAATCTCAAATACGCATAAATCACATAATTTGTCGTAAATGAGCTTTACTTACCCGAGATTGTGCGATGGTGCGCGAATCGAAGTTCGATCAGGCTTTCATTCGGAATTAATCGTCGAACTGCACAATTTCGTATATTTAACTCCGGGTCAATTTTCGATTAAATATAATTTAAATAAATTTATCGGAAATTAAATTGGTCACTTTTGACCTCGTATCGACTTACCCGAAGTCCGGTGAAATCCCAAAAATTTTTCTTTTCCTTTTTCTTTCTTTTTCCTCTTTTTCCCCTTTTCTCCTTGGCTGAACTGGTCCGGTCCGGTTCAGTTTAGAAGGTTCTGCTCTGAATCGCCGACCAGTTCAGGGGTGATTTAGCCGTGCCGACGTCGTCCGACCGGTTCTCCGGGTGCCGCTAACGCCGTTCGATGCGCCACAGCCTAGGGAACGTTCGGCTGGGATCGATCGGAGCCTAGCACCGCCGGTGGCCGCCGAATTTCACGTTTTCCTCCGCGGCAAACTTCTCCGTCGATCTCCCCTTTCCGACGCCGGTGAGGCGCGTTACCGGTGCCAGGGGGTTCGCGCGGTGCCCCTCTACCTTTTTCGACCGTTCGCTGGCCGCTGGGGTCGCCGGATGGTGGCCGTCCGGTGGTCTCTCCTCTCCTTGGTCTGCGTCGGTTCCGTTCCTTCTCTCTCCCCGCGTTTTCTGATTTCCTTTTTTTTTTCTATTTTGTTTTTTTCTTTATAATATATTTTTAATATTATTTTAATCCTTAAAATAATATTAAAAATCCTAAAATATCCCTAAAATATTCCAAAAATTCCTATTAAATTCATTTAGTCCGTAAATGAATTTATCAGTCCGATTTTACTTTTCTGGTATATTTTTCTAATATTTTGAGCTCGTTTTTCGAGATAAAAATTTTAAAAATATTAAATAAATTCGTATCTCGATCAATTGGACTCGAAAGTCAATATTTGCCCCGTTATTGATCAAGATCTCTCGATTTCATATTTTTAATGAAATTTTCTCATCGAATTTACACCGAATTTTGGTCATTTGACCATTTTACCCCTGCACTTACTCGGGGATCACTTTAACCCTTATCTCGCTATTATGTAGTTTACATGCATTTTAATTTCTTAAATTAATCGATTGCATGGTAGTAAATACTCTTCTTATGACTCAACTATGAAATAAAATGTTTGTACACATAGGAATCATAAGGTACAAGCTACATACGTAAATCAAAAACTCGGGTCTGACAGCTTCGCTCGCACTAGACGTGAGTTGACATGCATATAGTCGTGCGAAGCCTCCTGTAGACTGTGTGTCGCAGAGAGTTGAGATACTCGCACGTGTACTTTGAGACATGGGTTGGTTATCGACATAGTATTGGGGTGGATAAGACCTACGACAGGCACCCCCAGACTATGATATGGATCCACAGAGTACGTTGTACCGTGTATGTCACACGGAGTACGCTGTACCGTATAGTCATGATGACTCGATGATGTTACTTGATATTCTAGCGAGTAGGAATTGACCCCACCTCCTGTTGCAGTTGTGATGCCTCGCACACCGGGATCCGTGTAGCCTAGGATCACAGGGACAAATTATGGCCATAGTCCTCGATTTTTATACAGTAACCTACATGTCTCACATGATATCATACAGTCTGAATAGATCAGGACAAACCCGAAGGAGGGGTAATGTCCCGATTTATGTTTTTAAATGAGATGCGATTTAATGAATCAAGGTATTCCCGAGTGATAGGTTTAGCCTTGATGTGATTGTTTTATGATGAAACAAATAAGTTTTTAATGTGATGAGTTTATGATGAAACAAATAAGTTTTAATGTGACGAGCATGAGATGTCATACATGATGATTTTTCCATGTTCGATTTATATGTCGATTTCATGATTTCTCTTATATGATATATACATACATGTGGCATCGTTTTAGTCATACCTCATGCTCCAAATGTAAACGATTTTATATCATGACATTATCAGCATATAGATAGTATAGATATCTACCTGCTTACATTATTGCCTTACTGAGTAAGTTTCGCTCACCTTTTCATTTTCCACCCCACAGGGTACATTCAGTAGAAGAGAACGACAGTAGTCATGCATTTCGGTTATGCGCTGCTTCTTATCAAGACCAGGTATACACATTTGTATAATTTTTGTATCTGAACATATAGAGGCACAGTACTGTATATGGATGTAATATTGGGGATGTATTTTATTTAAATAAATCGATATGTAAATGAAATATGAAAATGGAATGGTAAATAGGTGAGATGTGACTAACACCGAATCATAGCCCAACTGTTTAGTAGTGTAACTATTCACGACGGGTAAAAAAATGAAAAAGCGAAAAATTTACTCTGATTTTTAGGTAATTTGGGTCGTGACACATCTGTTTTATTTGTTTCGGTGATGAAACTATCAGTGATTGATTTCTGTGACAAAACTATTCGAAATGAGAATGTGATTTAAATGTTAGTTTCAATACAGAACAATGAACTATTTTACTCCGAATGAGTTTTGATATTCGGTTTTATGGTAATAAATGACTATGTGTTTCACTATGATGGTTTTGTGAATAAGATGGGTTTTTAGTGAATGCATTTGCTTAAGAAATGATTGAGCTTCTATCGATTGATGATTTTCGTATAGAATGCTTCTGTTTTTAGTAAATGCAAGTGTTTTGAAAGGTGAATGCATTTGTTTTACGAGATAATAAAACATGCATTATAAGTATCGTAGATAGTATGGTTATCTATCTGCTTTCATATATTTCTTACTGAGCATGTTATGCTCATCCCTTTACTTTTCCCCCTCTACAGAGCATTTCCATTAGAGTGTATTAGTTGCGTCCGTCTTATGATCTTTTATACACAGCTATTCAGCAGTATCGAGGTATACACACATGTACTTTTTGTATCTGAATAATAGTGTACAGTGATATAGTCACGTTATATGGGGGATGTATATGTAAAGCAATGTAAATGACTTTCTAACTATGAAATGATAACTTTATGAGCTTCCGCAAATGTTAGTGTCTGGGATGAAAGCATTGCTTGAGATTTATATATATACATATGAAACTGGGTGATGGATATTGACTCACAGCCCAACAAGTGAAGTGAGGTAAGTTCGTGAAAAATTTGTAGTGATTTTTTGAGAAAACGGGTCGCTACAATTCCATGCACTTAAAGATAAAATATATTTAAATGAAATAGAAAAATGATTTAAATCAAGTTTTATAAGATAAACTGCCCAGTAAATGCAATTCAAGAACATAAGATCTATCTTTTCCTCTTTAACGATCAATACCATATTGGCATTCCATTTTTCTTAATATTACAAAGGGATCGATCCCTTATGAGTAGGCATCAATCCCCCTAGTGTTTTTGGCTTTGTTTCATAGGTTTTATAAGACAAAGATCAATCCTCTAGTGCCCAAAAAGTCTCCAATGACTTTTTCTGTGTCTTGCAACGGGCATTACTATTTTCCAACACTAAAGGCCTCATCTCACCACAAAAGGGAGTTTCCAAGTGAAGAGAAATGAGTGCAACAATTCTACATTATCTATCATTCTCATATCTAATTTTTACTTGTCTTAAAACCACATTTATTCTTGTATCAATTTTTGTATATTTCTTTGAAAGCTTAATTTGTAATTATCCATCCTTCTAGAGGAATCTTTGATTACACACCATGTATACCCATCCATAAATTGTAAATGGGAGTGAACCCTTGGGTAGAGTAAGGTTTTCCCCTTAAGTCATAAAAGGAAGACATAATTAGATGTTTCTTCTTAAGCCTTGAAAAGTAAGGGGTAGCGGTTCCACCAACCTTTGAAAGAGGTGTGTAAGAGGTTACTTCCTTGAGTCTTGAAAAATGAAGGGAAAAGTTTCTCTCGAGCCTGTAAAAAGAGGGTGCAAAGTCCACTTTCAATAGTGAGTTTGGCAAAGTCTTTGGGAGAGTATCAAGGTAAAGGACATAGGTGAGGTTATTGAACCTCTATAAATTGTTGTGTACATTTTCTCTATCCTTATACTCTTAAATTACTTGTTGATTACTTGTTTTTATTGTTATATACTTGAATTGTGGAACAAAATAGTGTAGAGAACATAGATTAAAAAAATGAAGTCATAAATTAGGCAAAAACCGATTCACCCTCTTTTAGTTTGTCAATCGAGTCAACATTGTTTATGGGTCAAGTCGAGCCTAAACAGTATATTACAAGATTTGATCCAAATTTTGGATATGATATTTTGTTCAAATTCATTTTTACAAATAATAAAAATGTCTAATCCCATCCAAGTCTATTCATTTTAAAAAAAAAAAAATCTTCAGTGTTATAAATTTTTTATTTTTTCGAACTCTTATATAGTATAAATTAAATATATTATTTGAATCAATACTCAAAATTTTTGTGATATTATTTTTATGATTAAAATAAACGTGTCATATTTTATTGAATTACAATTATAAAATTATATTGATAATATTTGAAATGAATCAACTTAACTATTAATAAATAAAACAAAAAAATTCTTTAAATGTTACAAATAAAAAAAAAATCAAATCAAAACGGATCTAAACTTTTAAGGCAAAATCAAGACTCCACTTACTTTTTAATCTGATCAAATTTGTTAACACATTTATTTCACGAGTTTAATATTTATGTTTCTAATCTACCCAAAACTCAAAGAAACCTTCGAATTTAAACGGTACAGTCATGAACAGATCTAAAGATGCGCCTCATCGATTTTACGGAATAATTTCATCCAACTATCACAATTGTTCACCAATAGAAACGATAGTATAAATGAACGGATCTGATGACAAGTTGAAAATAGGAACCTATCGATCTCATTCTTGGAGCTGATGCACGTGGCGGCGAAGAGACGTCCGATGAATATAAGTCCGGAGTTGGCAACCTGGCAATCAAATCATGTGTCTCCCTTTTCCTCCTCGACCATTAATCTCTCCTCATTCATCAAAGCTTTGAAATAAAGAAAAAGAAAACTCTCTTTTTTTTCCTGGCAGCTGCAGAGCTGAATATGGGAATTCCGTCAGAAATGAGGGATGTTTGGGTACAGAGAAGGAGAAATTCCTTCCTTATCCCTTCACCTGCTGAAGACGAAAAGAAATTGAGGGCCGAGCGATCCTCTCAAGGTTTTTATCTTCCATTTCCGTAATTTTGCAGCCGGAAAAGAAGGGCAAAATTAAGATAAATCATATTTCAAATGATTTTAAGCTGATTTTTTTTCAGTGATCAAGTTTGCACCCCGTGAAATTCTGTTGCATTTTTCTTTTTTCTGGTTGACAAATTTACCGCCTACTAGACGGAGTTTTCTGAATTATTCTATGATTTATTTTCTCGTAAAATGCAATTATTAATATCTTAATACAAAGCTTTAATTTTTGTTTAATCCACAGAGGGAGTTCGTGCCGGTGTCAAGGCTGCTGCCATTGCCGCTGTAGTCATGGCTGTGCCTACAGTACGTTAGCATTAGCCTTTCTCTCATCGGTTTTATTTTTTGAATAACTGAAATTGATTGATCCAAATTTATATCATTTTAAATCCGCGGAAAAAATTAAAAATGGGGATTATCCTGAATTCAACTGTCTATTTGGTTGATGCTTCTTTTTGCCCGTAATTCCTGCCATTGAATTATGGGTCTGGGGCTTAAACAAAGTTTATTGCATGCTAAGATAATGGTTACAAATTGCAGAGTTTTGGACCATATGGTTAATGCAAATTTCGTCATTTTCTCTTTACTGAATAAGCAATCCAGCAGTTGTTTAGAACTTTGAATTCTTTGACACTCTATTGTTTGAATTATATAGATTGAAGGTTATTTGGTGTTACAAATAGTTATGGTATAAGTACTCAGTTACATGGATTATATTGTATTGCTATTACTTTTTAAAATCCAGTTTCAGCGCATTTGGGTTTTAAAGTTTAAAACGCAATTAAGTGTTTACCTGCAAAGTGGTAGAGAATGAATTGGCTTTCCGAAAACTATTATTACATTTTCGTTATCTCCATTAATAGAGATCTGTGCTCAGTTCTTTTCCGAACATGGATAGCTTGATAATTGTATTACACCCCACCCCTTTTCAGTTGATTGCGGTTCGTAAGATTCCTTGGGCAAAGGCAAATCTCAACCATACTGCTCAAGCTCTTATCATCAGTGGAGGTATTCTCAAATCTATGTTGTATGATTTGTTTGTCTTAACCAGATTCTCAGGAGTCCTAACTTGCGAATTCTTGATTTCTGTATGGTATCATATTAATGGGCGCATCCAGGGATGGCATACAAATAGGAGGGAAATGAGAATGATTTTATTATATAGTTGATCATACTACTTTGGTTACGTCATAATACGGTTACCTTATTGATTAACAGCATCAATTGCCGCTTACTTTATTACTGTTGATAAAACCGTGTTGGAAAGTGCTAGGAGCAATTCTCGAGCCCAGTTGGACAAAACTGGTTGAATGCCAGACCTGCAGATAGTTCAAAGGTTCTGAGGGCAACTTTATATGCTATAAAATTTAATGCTGTTGCATGGCACATAATGCAACTTTTTCGGAGTTTTATCTTCAATTGGTCGATTTCTCTTGTAGAATTTAAGCAGTTAAAATGTTTTTAGATGATATTCCTCCCTCTGCTTATAGGTATGAGGTATATCCTACTCTTGTCCTTTGACATGGCACTCAGTGTGACTTCCATCACGCAGTTGTCCTTTAACATGTCACTCTGTGACTTCCATCATGCAGTTTTGGTTCGATCTACATTTTGTGAATACATTTTTGTGTTGATCAGAGATTGTGCAATGTATTAACAAAGAAACCATGGGCAAGACGCATTACTTGCAGCGCCACCTCCAATGGATGGATTCAAAAGGCTGTTTGTCTTTGCTAAAAGATAATGCTGAATTTACGAAACAAATAACCGATGAAAAAATGTTAATTAAATTAGATAGAAGTAAAAGACAGAAAGGAAGAATGAGGTGAAAAAACGGAGTTATAACATGTGAAATCATTAACAAGGATCAGTTACCATATATAATTGTTTCCACTTACAACAATCGAGTACTAGAGTAAACCATCTATATGTATATCTTGTATCACTAAAGAAAAATAGCAATTTTCCTTATATAAAAAGAACCACCAAGTTCAAATGATCGGGATGAACGGGGTTCCTCAACCAGAAGTTTAAAGGGAATAAATGGGCAAAAAGGACAAATTCATCCTCGGCATATGAGGAGGAGAACTGAGTGCCAAAAATTGCCGGCTGCAAGCCCATCCGGGCTATTGCGCCATGTCTTAAGCGTGTGAAGTTGGTCTTCAGAATGCATACCGGTAGATGGCATCAGCTACACCATCTTCATCATTGCTAGCACCAATTACATCAGCCACAGCCTTTGTTTTCTCCGATCCATTACTGAGAGCAATTCCTAGAGATGCTAACTCAAGCATTTCAATGTCATTTTCCCCATCACCAATGGCCATTATCTACGGCCAACCCAGAAAAGGAAGAACATGATTAGAATTTTTAAGATATATATAGGCATGTCTCTACATTTTAAGCTCATAAAAGCATATGGAAGTAGTTAGCATCATGATAATTCAACTTCAATCCTAGTAAAAATGGTAATTGAATAATGTAGCAGCTAGCATGCCGCATTTGTTGTGTGGATATTCCAAATCCAACTATAGGAAGGCTAGTTTCACTATATCCAAACAGATTAGGTAGAGGGTAAAGGGAAGAAAGGGAGAAAAGAAGATGAATGATAGGAAAACATGCTGTCTGTACCTCCTTTGCATTGACACCCAAATGATCAAGTAGCATGTTGACTCCACTCCCCTTTGAAGTCCCAAAGGGAACAATTTCAAGCATGTCTGGTACAGCTTGGATAACATTAGCACGATCTCTGGTTGCTTCTGACCAGTATGGATGCAAATTAGTTGCTATTCCCTCGGCACTGTCGAAAAAGATCAGCTTCTGCAAATCCAGAAGATGTGCATTAAATGATAAGGACCATATTCAACAAAATCCACAATCCCCATTGGATAGGGTTCTGTAATGGAAATTGAGCGAAACTGATCACACGTCACTAATGGCATTTAAATAAAAAAATCTTTAAGCACCTTATGCTTTTCTTTCTCAAAAAGCAGTTTTATGTCAATAGCAATATCATATGCATGCATACGTTACAAACACAGAAGCCATGACAATTTGGGATTTAATGTAGAATCAAAAGCGAAAGACCAGAAATCCATTTAGGTAGGAAGAATGCAAATATTAATTACTGTTGCCAGCACTTCTCAAAGCATATTGAAGATAGCAGTCATTGAATAGATAACCAGATTCACTCAAACTCAATAATAAATGAAACAATCACCATAGCTCCTTTTTATCTTTTTATCTATTTAAGAGGGGAACCTTGGTGCACTGGTGAAGGTTGATCCTTTGTGACCTAAAGGTCACGGGTTCAAGTGAAAGCAGCCTCTCTATTAAAGTTGAAAAGAAGGCTGCGTACACATGACCCTCCGCCCCTCCCTAAACCCCACAATGTGGGAGCCTTGAGCACTGGTTTGCCCTTTTTATCTAATTCAGAGACAAAAGAGTTTGAATCCTTGTAGATAAAGATATACTCCTATTACTTACTATCTATTCTTTAAGCAATGACAAGAGACAAAATCTCTGCCTGTACCTGTGTGTCAGCAGCAGCTACAAGATGCTCAACTGAAGGCATGAGCTCTGCCTGTAAAAATTGTTGTGTATCATACACATCATAAGAATTTCATTGGTATACAAACAAAATGAATTAATACAAGGGAAAAGTACACAGCACCTTTGGCTCATGATATACAGTATGCAGTGTGTCAACAAGAGGGTGATCAAATAGGGTTAAACAGCGATCTTCACAAAATGCAATAAGAGGAACCTTATGCTCCAAAGAGTAATGGCCTGCCTGAAAATTTTAAGAACGGTTGAATTATAATTATAAAAAAAATAGATTTATTTTGAAGGATCTTACATGAATCAGAGCATCAAGCGATTAGTATCTTGGATTCCTTTCCTTCTGGGCATGGGTTTGCTAAAAATCATTCACCCAGTCAGCTTGATGTCTGACACAAATCAGACCACATAAATTGTCTCTGATCATTCCTAGGAAGACTAGCATTTGGAGATCACTAGATCCTCCCTTTTCTCTCTCTGGAGAATCTTGGGATAGGAGAGAGGAGTGAGAAATCCTCATAATAAAATTTGGCAATGAATACTATTAAATGAAGTCCTATCTAAACAGTAATGAGAATAAATTGCAGCCCCTGCAAAAAACCTGGTCAAATTAAAATGCAATAGACTTCAGATGATAATATAAGAATATGACCTTTTCCAAAAAAACTTGGCAGAATCAGCAATTTCAGTACAGTAATCCAATTGCAGCTAAAACTGTGATCCTCCAGAGAAGTTTTCGGTTGCTACTTACTAGTAACTAGCAAACTTAGCTAAATAAACTACTATATGATCAAACAAAATACAGTTCATATAACATTAGAATGTGAGAGAATTTCTCCCAATAAATGTTTGGAAACAATGACCCAGCAACATCCAACTACTCCCAAAAGACAATGCAAACTTAACATGCAGATTGCGGAAAATTGCCCAAGGCTTAGAAGTAACCTTTTACCAGGAAAGAAACACAATCCGGAGTCCATAAATCAATAGAATAAAGAAAATTGGAACTCCAAAGTCTTTACAATAAGAATCACTTGATGTTTAAGCAAAAGAGGTATTACCTGTCTGCAAACATTTGGATCTAAATTCCTTTTAAAAATTTCTTGACCATTTACACCATAAACAAGTAATCCCTGCAAGCAAGAAGAAACAAGCAATAAAGTCAACATATGGGAATAAAATAAACTACCATCAGTTTTCAAACATAAGAAAGTGTGCAGAATCAAATTTGCATTGTGCTCTAATTGGGTTCATTGAGAATGTGGTAGATAGATTCTAGTTGAGGGTAGTAGAAGTTCACCACACAAGCTTTCTGGTAAATTCTTCAAAAGTCATTCCATAGTTTGTCTGAAATTTTATGCAACAGCAATATTCCTCTATGAAAGAAAAATATATTCATTGAGAGAAGTAAAAGGAAAAACAAAAAGAAACCAAGAAAAACATCAGAAAGGGCTAGAGGACCGTGTGCCTCCAACAATGTCCTTTCAGAAGTGGTTTTCCTTCAACTTTTCAGCTTGGCATCAGCACTCTTAGAAAGAGATCTAATGAGAGTATTCATGTCACTAATCAGTTTAAACAGATGCAAGATCTCACTGCCAACAAGTTACAATGGAAAAGAAGAACCTGTAAAAAAACCCCAGGAGTGTGCTCTGAAATGATGCCTTCTTTGCCAGCTAAATCAACCATCTGCAAAACATTTATTGCAGCAGGACGCGCCTGACAAGTACCAAACCAGGAACTAGTAATCAAAATCTTCACTAGCAAGCAAAATGCCAGATAGAAAAGAATGAAAAGATGAAGTCACGAGGCAACTTATAAATCAAAACAATGCTAATTATAAAATCAAGGTATGAAGTATCCAGGCATGTATGCGCGCATACATACATAGATACATACATATATACATACAATGGTAAACTTCTTGAACAACAACCCAATAGTCAATGAATTTGAATGAGAACTAAAAGTTCCCTCTGTTCTTACTTTTCCTGTGGCTATCACAATTTTTACACCTCTTGATGATGCCTCTTTCAAAGCTCTTGCATTATTCAATGAAACTTGACTTTTGCTGTTCAGCAGTGTACCTATCATTAAAGTTAAAAAAGAATTAGATATGGTACTAAAATGAATAATCACTAGAATTGCAGTGGGAATAATCTCACCATCCATATCACAGAAGATGTACTTGAACTTTGGTTTGTAGAATCGAAGACTACCTTCCTTCTTCCGATCTTTTGATATATTATCTGTAAGATTATCTCACTTAAAATTATATATTATAATTTTTTTTGTTTAGTTTCAAAATCACTAAAGAACAAGCACATACAAAAAGAATGTAAGCCTTGCAGGCTAAGAAATAAGACTTAGAAATAGGATAGTACCATTTGAATTTTCCATACAAAGATTTGCATTACTTTCAGCATCATATGCACTCTGTATTAGTCCTTTTCCCTTCCATCCAAGACTCTTCAAAAGAAATTCCTCCTCCTTCTCCATTTCTTCTTCAGCATCTTCACTGATCTCATGGTCGAACCCCAACAGATGCAGCAATCCATGAACCTTCAAAGTGAATAAAAAAATAAGTTGGAGTCACTATAACATTATATGTACTAATTTCTTTCAACTGAATACAGTAGAAAGACTGCTTTAAAGTTTAAGTATGTCCATTGCTTCCTTTAGTTTTATATTTTTCACCCCTCCTCTGAAATTCAAACCTAGATATCAGTTGTACCTCAAACACTTTGTTCTTCAACCCACAAATTTGCCATTTTGGCTTTTCACATAAACAGTTCAATCTACAGAATTGCTTTTTGAGTGTGTTGTGTGTTATCATCTAACTAAGAGCTTTCATTTCTTGAAATTCTGTTCGTACATTATTAGATAAGGTCTTCTGTAATGAAATTATCAAAAAGAACCTGATACAACTAATTTGCCCATTTGTTTATCAAACTTATGATGCTATAGATTAAATATCATGAAGGCTCAAGCAAAATAAAATGAAGAAAGTTCAAATTATTGAACAAACCATAAGGATGCGTATTTCATCAATAAGTGTGTGCTCTCTTTCTTCTGCTTGCCTTGCAGCAGTCTCAACAGAAATAACAATATCACCCAACATAAGCTGCAAAGAAAGAAAGACATATCAATTGGTTATGAGTTAAGGTAAAGATTTCAGTCAACAGATATACTACTTACAATAGGAAGCTTAAGTTCAGGAACATGATCAGACATGGACAGGACATCCGTAGCATGGTCTTCGTCCCTCCATTCCTTATTTAGTTTTCGAATAAACTCATCATTACAAAGGAGGACAGACAACTCTACGCTTTCGAAACCACCAACATCTTGAATAACGGTATCTCTTGTTTTATAATTTGAATCTTTCAAACGGTCAAAAGCTAACTTCATCGCCATTGGCACATTAAGGCGAAGTAACTCCGCAATGCTCTGCAAAACGTACGCAGTTATAAAACAAAGAGGAAAATTGGAAATGCCTATGCATTTTCTATTGTTTCATTTTCTCGAGAAACTAACAGAAAACTCGTCAATACTAGAATTTTCGGGAGACCTAAAAATAAAATAAAGAAAAGTTCAGTTAATAATAGCACAGTTTGAAAGGTAATGTAAGGTTCAAATATTTTACCAAAATTTCAGGATCGTCAGGTAACTCTTCTTCAATGCAAATACTAACACTAAGCTCCAACTGCTTCTCTTTTCTCTTCGCTGGCCGTCTCACCTTCCGATACTCTCTATTCGAGGCTGAAACGATTCGCTTTGACCTCGATATCCTCCTCCCATCTTCTTGGCAGAAAGCGTGAAATTTCCGACTAGTGAGGGAAGATTTCGAAAAGGAAGGGACACCGAAACGAGCCGTGTAGCGAATGGGAGACAGATTGGAAGAGGAGCGGGAGACGAAGAAGGTGATTGGGAAGCTTTCGAGAGAGAAAGTGGCAGCGGCGCGTGAAATAGCAGACGCCATTGCGGGAGAGGGAGGAGGGCGAAGAGAACGGAGGAGAAAAGAGAGGCGAGGGAGCATATAGAATGGACTTGATTCTCGTGTTAGCTAAAACCCGAAATGGTTAAAACCCGAAACGATTTTTTCAAAGCTCTTGTTAGCTTCGTTTACCGATGTGCGTTACTTGCTTTTTTTTAGATGTAAGTTATTCGATTTAACGATATGCGTTTATTCGATTTTTGTTATAGCTGAGAAATTTAAACTTGAGGGAATAGTGAGATTTTGAAATTTATTTTTGAGATTTATGAAATATAGTTGAGTTTAATTTGTTATTTATATATAATTTATAATTTATTATTTTATTAAATTATTATATATAAAATATAATATGTTAATTATGGTTATATTGTGAAGAATAAAATATTATTAAAAAATATTTAAATAAACTTTGAAAGATTAGCTGTTCAGCATTACTCGGAATAGAACTATGGAGTTATAATGCCTTTTTTTTTTTCCCCCAAATTTATCTACCAGTATTTGGTTTTGGTATACGTGGCCAAAACAATTATCTAATAACGATGATCTTCTCTTACTACAGGTGAAAAATATAAAGTCATGACTTCAAATTCTACTCTCTTTTTTTCCTAATAATTAAAAGAAGTAACTAAAAAACGGTGTTTAAAATGATAATCTTGGATTTTATTTTTTTGGTTCACATTGTTTATACTAGATTATAATCACATTATAGAAGTATTTTAGAAGTGTCAAAGAAGTTGTATTGGATCCGCACATTCCATTTAAATATCATCTTATGTATTATTGGGTTGTGCTAACCTAATATTATTTTTAACAAGCCATTCCATATGATTCATGAAGATTAAAAGTAGAGGTGGTGAACGGGTTAGTTTGAGTAGATTCAGTCCGAGTTATCTTTGGATTTGATTTTTTTTCAGGTTCAGACTTTTTCAAATTTAGTCTTTTTTATGTTCAACTTTTTTCGGATTCGGACTTTTTCAAGTTTAAGTTTTTTTAGATTCGAACTTTTTCGTGCTTGAATTTTTTCGGATTCAATTTAATTTCAGGTTCGGTCTCGATTTGAGTCAAATGGGTTTATGTGAGATCTGAGAATTTCAGACATATTTTAATGATGTAATAAGAATTTGAAGTGTAAATTATTGAGCTAGATGAATTGTGGGAATTATAATTGGAGATTTATATGTTAAGTGTGTAAAATAAGCATGAAGTATGAGGACAGATCGATCTGGGAGAAGGAGAGATCGATCTGGTGAGTTAAAAATGACGAGAAAGGAGGAATTTGAGGAGCAGATCGATCTCCAATAGAAGAGATCGATCTCCAAATGATTCTGTTTGAGAAAGGATCGATCTCATGAGGAAGAGATCGATCTCCAAATGATTCTGTTTGGGAGAAGATCGATCTCCTTAGGAGCAGATCGATCTTATAAAGCCATAAAGAGATCGATCTCACCCCTCGACAGATCGATCTCCTAGGCATAAAATTGCCCAGATCGTCCCCAAAATTCAAACGCAGATCGATCTCACCCCTCGATAGATCGATCTCCTACCTCCAGCCTATATAAGGAACCCCTGTTTTTCTCCTGCAAACTCACTTTCTCTCTCTTCCAACCCCATTTCCACCGAAAACCTAACTTTCTCACTCATCCAAAACACCCATTTTTGGCCAAATCAAGAGTTGTGATAAGAAGGAAAGTTGTTCCTCATCAAAGGGAGAACAACATACTTGAAAATCGAAGGACGAATCGGATCGAGGCGTGGGTTGTGCGTCTCACAAGCTTTGGGTAATTTCTAAACCTCGATCTTGATATTTGAGATGATTTTGATGATATTGGTGGTTGTCATTGTGTTGTAATAGCTGAGAAATGATTAGGGATTGATGAAATTGCAATGTCGTTGGAGTGATAATGATATTTAGCAATTTTGGTAATTTTAGGAATTTTGAGCTATAAATGAAAATTTAGACAAATGTGGTGAATTAGCATAGATAATTGGTATTAGAGATGTAGAACGTCGAGATGTTGTGAATGAGAGTGTAGTTTGGGGTAGAGTTACGAGAATCAAGGGATTTGAGGAGTTATGAGCAATTATGCTCAATTTTGAGAATTGAGATTGATGAGATAATTGAGTATTGATGTTTTAACATCGTTTGGACAGCTCGGGAGTTCCAGAGTGGAATGCGAGACTAGTCCGTGATACGGGGGAAACGATTGCACTATACGAGGTGCAAAGAGGTAAGGGAAATCTAAACCATTTGTGTATGTGATTTGTAAACTATTATAGCATGATTTGTGGTTTATAAAACAAGCATGTTGAGTGTTGTGTTGAGATTTAATTGCACACGTTTTTTTTATAGCCGGTTGGAGCCCATAATTTTATGAGTTTATAAGCTGAGTATGAAATTGCTTTATAAACCGTTGAATTTTGTGTGAGTAATGAATTGGGCTCTACGTTAAGGCAATATCGAGATTTGAGAAATGTGTGCGTGTTTTGTCGGTTGGAACTCGGTTTTATTACGTTTTGTGTTGTGTACAAAACGGTTTTCAATTGAGTTTTATGAGTGAAAAACCCCTATGAGTTCTACGTGAAGGCGAACCAATCTTATGTGATAAGACTTAGGTGTGTAGTGGTGAGTACACACCGGGCATTGCTCTGGTAGCATGTAAGCCCGATTTCTTCTCCGTTCTGGTAACGTGAGAATAACCTATTTTGTGGCTATGCCACGTATACTTGGTGGCCGTTGCCACGTGAGAAACCCCATTGGTGGCCGTTGCCACATGAGAAACCCCATTGGTGGTCGTTGCCACGTGATACCCCATTGGTGGCCGTTGCCACGTGATACCCCATTGGTGGCCGTTGCCACGTGATACGCCATTTGGTGGCCGTTGCCACGTGAGAAACCCAATTTGGTGGCCGTTGCCACGTGAAACCCTATTCTGTGGCTGTGCCACGTGTGAATTCAAATCAGTGGCTTTGCCACGTGAGATAGTGGCTGTGCCACGTGTGAAATTAAATCAGTGGCTATGCCACGTGTGTTTAGTGGCTATGCCACGAGTGAAATTAAATCAGTGGCTATGCCACGTGTGTTTAGTGGCCATGCCACGAGTGATTTTAAATCAGTGGCCATGCCACGTGTGTTTTGTAGCTATGCCACGTGTGAATTTAAATCAGTGGCTATGCCACGTGTGTTTAGTGGCTGTGCCACGTGCATTACTATTTCAGTGATTTTATTCACGTGCATTGAGAAAGCGTTTATCGCATTATTTTCACATGCTTTGTTATTGCTCTAGAGTGAGCCTTTTACTTCATGTTTTCACATGACTTGAGACATGAGAATGTCGTTTTGAGTACTTTCATGCTATGGTTTTCAAATGAGTTTCACATACAAATAAACATTTTGTGATGTGCATTTTGGTTTATGAAATGAGTTCCTTACCCCCTTTACTGAGTTATTTAGAAGCTCACCCTATTTTCTTTTCCCCCCAGATTTCTTCAAGTAAAAAGGGTTTCCTTGCGACGTACGGAGTAGTGGCTAGTGGAGGACTTGAGCTCCAGGCCATATATTATATTTTAAGGTATCTTTTATCTTTTCATGTACCCAGACAATTACTGTAATTGCAGACACTTGATGTATAACATTATATGGGATGTATTAGGATTAATTAACTTGAGATGGATTAATGTATTTGATATGATATATAAATTCTAGTGATGAGATCCTGAGGAATGATAATTATGATGATGTATGACACTGCACAGGAATGCACCTTTAATTGTGAATTAACGAGTAAAAAGTTTTAAATTAGCCCTATTTTCTGCACTTCCAGGGCGTGACAGAGTTTACTTGGTATCAGAGCTTAGGGTGTCTAGTACTATCAGTGTCGGTTAAGTGAAATAGAATACATCCCAAGTGTCTGTAATAGTCTGGTCATGAACTGAAATTGAGGATTGAGATTTCAATCAATTTTGATATGTATACGCAGGAGACGAGTTGAGATAGAGAATGAGTAAACGACGAGGTCGTTTGAGGAGGTAGGCAGAGTCCCCTCCGCCACCTGTCCCACAACCAGAGAGTCCTAACTCTCGATTTAATCGGATTGAGACCGATGTGAGGCAAGGTTTTGAGCAGATGGCAGCGTTATTCGCGCAACACTTTGGAGTTAATGCCTCGGATACTACCCCTACACCATCACAAGGACCTCCCATACCCCCAGTGCCTCCCGTCACTTAGCCTGAGGACAGAAGTATGGTCCGACTAAAGGATTTTCTGAAGATGAATCCACCCGCATTTAAGGGAAAGAAGGATCCTACAGAGGCTGAGGAGTGGTTGACAGAATTGAGAGTTATATTTGATTTTCTGGGGTGCACCGATGCTGAGAGGGTCAGTATGAGTGCCTATATGCTGAAGGGAAGAGCTCGAGATTGGTGGGGTACTACCCCGGGTATTCTGATGTCCCGCCAAGATGTGATTGGTTGGGAAGAGTTCCAGACAGCCTTTAGGACCCAATATGTACCACGAGCCGCCCAGAGAAAGAAACAAGCTGAGTTTTTGAGTTTGGTACAGGGTGACATGTCTGTGGATGACTATGAGAGCCAATTCACAGCGCTATTGAGATATGACCCAGAGACCTTCAAGAGTGAAGAACTCCGCACAGAGAAGTTTGTGTATGGGTTGAAGCCTGTCATCAGAGATAGATTGATAGGGCTATGTATTACGGAGTTTGGAGATGCTCTGAGACGAGCACAAGAAATTGAAAGAGGAATTGAAATGGTACAATCCCAGAATGAGCTCAGAGCGGTGAATAGAGATAAGGGCAAGAGGCCAGCACTCTTCCAAACAGAGGCTCGGAGAGGTTCCTTCAAAAGAGGAAGGATTGAGGTGCAGAAGGGCAAATTAGAGAGACTCAGAGGGTACCCTAACATTAGAGAGACCCCTCGAGATGTCAGGCCAGAGACAAGATTTTGCAGGAATTGTGGCCGAATGCATGAGGGAAGTTGTACCGGGTCGATCCATGGATGTTTTAGATGTGGAGACATGGGTCACATGGTGAAGGATTGCCCTCAACCTCAGAAACCACATGGATTGGAGCCTACTAGACAACAGCCTCAGAGAGTCGATCCCCGGAGACGGGCCACTGCGGTAGAGAAAGGGAAGAAACCTGTGACACAGGGACGTGTGTTTGCCCTGGATAAGGAGACCGCAGACACTTCGGCAGAAACTATAAGAGGTACACTCTCTGTCTGTGATCATAAGGCTCATGTGTTGATTGACTCAGGATCCACGCATTCCTTTATTTCTGAGCATTTTGCATGTAGATTAAACTTGAAGTTTGAACCTTTAGAATATATACTACATGTAAATACCCCTATGCGTGAATCCCAGAGAACTGAGTTAATCTATAGAGGATGTGAAATGAAGGTGGGAGATAGAGTGATGTTAGCGGATCTAATCATGTTGAATATACATGGGTTTGATGTAATTCTGGGGATGGATTGGTTGGCAACCAATCGAGTGAGTTTAGACTGCTACACTAAGATTGTAACTTTCTCCCTACCTGAACCTTACAGTGTACGATTGAGATATTGAGGAAATGAATATGTGGAATTCTAGTAAGTAACTTGAGAATTTTAATATTATTTTGGAGAATATTAAATATGATTGTTCATGTGAAGGTTATGAGACACTCATCTCAGACGATGAGCGGGAACATCCGAGGATTGAGGATATACCTATGGTGTGTGAATTTCTGGATGTTTTCCCAGATGAATTGCCAGGTTTACCACCAGAGAGAGAGCTGGAGTTTACCATTGATTTGGTACCAGATACTCAGCCGATCTCTAAACCTCCCTACAGGATGGTATTAGTGGAACTTGAGGAATTGAAGAGACAACTACAGGAGTTATTGGATCAAGGGTTTCTTAGACCCAGTGTTTCGCCGTGGGGAGCGCCAGTACTATTTGTTAAGAAGAAGGATGGTAGTCTCAGATTATGTGTAGACTACCGGTTGTTGAATAAAGCCACGGTGAAGAATAAATACCCACTACCCAGGATTGATGATCTACTTGATCAGCTAAGAGGGGCATCAGTCTTTTCTAAGATTGATTTGAGATCGGGCTATCACCAATTGAGGATCAAAGAAGAAGATATTCCAAAGACGGCCTTTAGGACGAGGTACGGCCATTACGAATTTCTGGTGATGTCCTTTGGATTGACGAACGCCCCTGCAGCATTTATGAGGTTGATGAATGAAGTGTTTAGAGACTATCTAGATAAATTTGTGATAGTCTTTATTGATGATATCCTGGTATACTCTCGGTCGTATGAGGAGCATGCACAGCATTTGTGGTTAGTACTTCCGATACTCCGAGATAAGCAATTATACGGAAAGCTTAGTAAGTGTGAGTTTTGGTTGAACCGGATAGCTTTCCTTGGTCATATAGTCTCAGAGGAAGGAGTATCAGTGGATCCAAGCAAGGTGGAGGCTGTGCTTAATTGGGAGAGGCCGAGGACAGTTACTGAGGTTCGAAGCTTCCTTGGTTTAGCAGGGTATTACAAAAGATTTGTGGAAGGATTTTCAAGGATTGCCGCTCCTTTAACTAAGCTCATGCGCAAGGAGACTCCATTTATATGGACTGACCAATGTGAGCTCAGTTTTCAGAAATTAAAGAGGAGGTTGACAGCGGCACCTGTGTTAACCATTCCTGAGGGATCAGGAGGATTTTCGGTATATAGTGATGCATCTTACTAAGGATTGGGGTGTGTGCTTATGCAACACGGAAGGGTGGTCGCATATGGATCGCGACAGCTGAAAGACCATGAGCGGAATTACCCTACGCATGATTTGGAGTTAGCCGCCGTGGTATTTGCTTTGAAGATCTGGCGACACTACTTATATGGGGAAAGATTCCAGATCTTCACTGATCACAAGAGTTTGAGATATCTCTTTGATCAGAAAGAGTTAAACATGAGACAAAGGAGATGGATAGAACTCCTTAAGGATTATGACTGCGAGATTCTATATCATCCGGGTAAGGCGAATGTGGTTGCTGATGCCCTGAGCAGGAAGAGTATGATATCTGCTATGATGATCAGGGAATGGGATTTGTTAGAGCAGTTCACCGAACTTCGGATCAGAGTTAAAGAGGTAGAGACTGAATTTTTGGCTAGCCTGCGGATAGAGCTCAGGATCATGGATCAAATTAGAACTGGGCAGCGCAGTGATCAGAGATTGATAGATATGGTTAGCCAAGCTGAGCAGAGTTCGCAGTCGGATCTCACCATCAGTGAGGATGGATTGTTGAGATTCAGAGGACGAATTTGTGTACCGGACGATGATACCTTAAAGAGACAGATATTGAGAGAATCCCACTGCTCGCGATACACCATGCACCCAGGGAGTACTAAGATGTACCGAGACTTGAGAAATGTGTATTGGTGGAGTGGTATGAAGCGAGACGTGGCAGAGTATGTGGCCAGGTGTTTAGTATGCCAGCAAGTGAAAGCTGAGCATCGGAAGCCCGGAGGACTACTACAGCCTTTACCTGTACCTACATGGAAATGGGAGCATGTCACTATGGACTTTATTATGGGTTTACCGAGGACCCGAAGAGGTCGTGACGCGATATGGGTCATTGTGGATAGATTGACCAAGAGTGCCCACTTCCTTGCCATCAAGAGCACAGATACTGTGGATGCCTTAGCTGAACTGTATGTCAGCGAGATAGCTAGATTACATGGGGTTCCAGTGAGTATTACTTCTGATAGAGATTCTCGGTTTACTTTCAGATTTTGGATCCAGTTTCAGGAGTCCATGGGATCTCGATTGAGTTTTAGTACCACCTATCATCCTCAGACAGATGGTCAGTCAGAGAGGACTATTCAGACCCTGGAGGATATGTTGAGGGCGTGTACGATGGATTTTAAGGGATCATGGGATGATCACCTGCCCCTGGCAGAGTTTGCATACAATAACAGCTATCATGCGAGTATTGGAATGGCACCTTTTGAGGCTCTATATGGTAGGAGGTGTAGATCCCCTGTAGCTTGGGAAGAAGTCGGTGACAGAAAGATAAATGCCCCCGAGCTTGTTGAGCAAGCCGTACAGAGTGTGAAACTCATATGTGAGAGGTTACGGGCTGCACAAAGTAGACAGAAAAGCTACGAGGATGTGCGTAGACGGCCACTCGAGTTTGAGGTTGGTGATGCAGTATTTCTGAAAATATCACCGAGTAAGGGTATCATGCGATATGGGAAGAAAGGGAAATTGAGTCCTCGATACGTAGGACCATTCGAGATTCTTGAGAGAGTGGGAGAGGTAGCTTACAGATTAGCATTACCCCCACATATGTCCGAAATACACAATGTTTTTCATGTGTCTATGTTGAGGAAGTACCACCCGGACCCTTCCCATGTCATAGAGTATGACGAGATGGACATTCAAGAGGACATGAGCTACACTGAGGAACCCGTCCGGATTCTCGATAGAAAGGAGAAGGTACTGAGAACCAAGAGCATCCCATTAGTGAAAGTTTTGTGGAAACATCACTCAATGGAAGAGGCAACGTGAGAACTAGAGAGTCTCATGAAGGAGAAATACCCCCATCTATTTGACTAGTTGAGTTGAATTTGGAGGACCAAATTCTTTTTAAGGTGGGGAGGGTGTGAGATCTGAGAATTTCAGACATATTTTAATGATGTTATAAGAATTTGAAGTGTAAATTATTGAGCTAGATGAATTGTGGGAATTATAATTGGAGATTTATATGTTAAGTGTGTAAAATAAGCATGAAGTATGAGGACAGATTGATCTGGGAGAATGAGAGATCGATCTGGTGAGTTAAAAATGACGAGGAAGGAGGAATTTGAGGAGCAGATCGATCTCCAATGGAAGAGATCGATCTCCAGATGATTCTGTTTGAGAAAGGGTCGATCTCATGAGGAAGAGATCGATCTCCAAATGATTCTGTTTGGGAGAAGATCGATCTCCTTAGGAGCATATCGATCTCATAAAGCCATAAAGAGATCGATCTCACCCCTCGACAGATCGATCTCCTACCTCCAGCCTATATAAGGAACCCCTGTTTTTCTCCTGCAAACTCACTTTCTCTCTCTTCCAACCCCATTTCCACCGAAAACCTAACTTTCTCACTCATCCAAAACACCCATTTCTGGCCAAATCAAGAGTTGTGGTAAGAAGGAAAGTTGTTCCTCATCAAAGGGAGAACAACATACTTGAAAATCGAAGGACGAATCGGATCGAGGCGTGGGTTGTGCGTCTCACAAGCTTTGGGTAATTTCTAAACCTCGATCTTGATATTTGAGATGATTTTGATGATATTGGTGGTTGTCATTGTGTTGTAATAGCTGAGAAATGATTAGGGATTGATGAAATTGCAATGTCGTTGGAATGATAATGATATTTAGCAATTTTGGTAATTTTAGGAATTTTGAGCTATAAATGAAAATTTAGACAAATGTGGTGAATTAGCATAGATAATTGGTATTAGAGATGTAGAACGTCGAGATGTTGTGAATGAGAGTGTAGTTTGGGGTAGAGTTACGAGAATCAAGGGATTTGAGGAGTTATGAGCAATTATGCTCGATTTTGAGAATTGAGATTGATGAGATAATTGAGTATTGATGTTTTAACATCGTTTGGGCAGCTCGGGAGTTCCAGAGTGGAATGCGAGGCTAGTCCGTGATACGGGGGAAACGATTGCACTATACGAGGTACAAAGAGGTAAGGGAAATCTAAACCATTTGTGTATGTGATTTGTAAACTATTATAGCATGATTTGTGGTTTATAAAACAAGCATGTTGAGTGTTGTGTTGAGATTTAATTGCACACGTTTTTTTTATAGCCGGTTAGAGCCCATAATTTTATGAGTTTATAAGCTGAGTATGAAATTGCTTTATAAACAGTTGAATTTTGTGTGAGTAATGAATTGGGCTCTACGTTAAGGCAATATCGATATTTGAGAAATGTGTGCGTGTTTTGCCAGTTGGAACTCGGTTTTATTACGTTTTGTGTTGTGTACAAAACGGTTTTCAATTGAGTTTTATGAGTGAAAAACCCCTATGAGTTCTACGTGAAGGCGAACCAGTCTTATGTGATAAGACTTAGGTGTGTAGTGGTGAGTACACACCGGGCATTGCTCTGGTAGCATGTAAGCCCGATTTCTTCTCCGTTCTGGTAACGTGAGAATAACCTATTCTGTGGCTATGCCACGTATACTTGGTGGCCGTTGCCACGTGAGAAACCCCATTGGTGGCCGTTGCCACGTGAGAAACCCCATTGGTGGCCGTTGCCACGTGATACCCTATTTGGTGGCCGTTGCCACGTGAGAAACCCAATTTGGTGGCCGTTGCCACGTGAAACCCTATTCTGTGGCTGTGCCACGTGTGAATTCAAATCAGTGGCTTTGCCACGTGAGATAGTGGCTGTGCCACGTGTGAAATTAAATCAGTGGCTATGCCACATGTGTTTAGTGGCTATGCCACGAGTGAAATTAAATCAGTGGCTATGCCACGTGTGTTTAGTGGCCATGCCACGAGTGATTTTAAATCAGTGGCCATGCCACGTGTGTTTTGTGGCTATGCCACGTGTGAATTTAAATCAGTGGCTATGCCACGTGTGTTTAGTGGCTGTGCCACGTGCATTACTATTTCAGTGATTTTATTCACGTGCATTGAGAAAGCGTTTATCGTATTATTTTCACATGCTTTGTTATTGCTCTAGAGTGAGCCTTTTACTTCATGTTTTCACATGACTTGAGACATGAGAATGTCGTTTTGAGTACTTTCATGCTATGGTTTTCAAATGAGTTTCACATACAAATAAACATTTTGTGATGTGCATTTTGGTTTATGAAATGAGTTCCTTACCCCCTTTACTGAGCGATTTAGAAGCTCACCCTATTTTCTTTTCCCCCCAGATTTCTTCAAGTAAAAAGGGTTTCCCTGCGACGTACGGAGTAGTGGCTAGTGGAGGAATTGAGCTCCAGGCCATATATTGTATTTTAAGGTATCTTTTATCTTTTCATGTACCCAGACAATTACTGTAATTGCAGACACTTGATGTATAACATTATATGGGATGTATTAGGATTAATTAACTTGAGATGGATTAATGTATTTGATATGATATATAAATTCTAGTGATGAGATCCTGAGGAATGATAATTATGATGATGTATGACACTGTACAGAAATGCACCTTTAATTGTGAATTAACGAGTAAAAAGTTTTAAATTAGCCCTATTTTCCGCACTTCCGGGGCGTGACAGTTTATGAGGCCGGCTTCAAATTATTTTAAAATTTTATAAGTTATGAATATTTTTTAAAATTTTGAATATAATAATTAATTTAATTTTTATATAATTTTAAATTTTAATAAATATTTATATAAATACAACTTTCTACATTTTAATATTTATTATTTAGCAAAAATTATTTACTTTTTTATAATTTCTTACAATATTTGCTATAAAATAGTAGATATAATTATATTCATCAATTGCAAAATAGATATTATGAAAAAAATATCAATTATCTTTTACAAAAAATTGCTTAATATGAATAAATAATTAACTAATTAGCTCAATTTTATTTCTAGTTTGTTTTTTGTTGTACATATGAAAGAATTCCAATTTCCTATTGAAAATATTGACATAAGAATTTTGGAAATATGATAAGAATTTTATGTTAATTATGAAAAAAAAGGCTAAAACCTGAATTTTCGGTTTTTGATGCAAACATGTAATTCGATCTAATGGACAAATTCTTGAGGTCAACGGCAGCGTGTACTCACCCAAAATCATCCAATATATTATATATTAATGATTATAACTTTGGGCAAGCTTAAACGTTACATTTAAAATTAATTTCAAATTTTTCAGTAAAGTCAACAATTGCGAATTTATGATTTTTCTATAAGTTAAATTGCCACATTGACTAAATGGATATTGTGAATTAATTTAAGGAAAGTATATATATATATATATATATATATGGAAAGACAAGTAGTGTGACGCCCCGGAAACGCAAAAAAACGGGCTAATTTAATTTTTTTTTTTTATCCTTTACTTAAGTTGTATTCCTATCAGTGCCAATTTCATAATCTTTCGTTAATGTATCGAGACGCAGTTTATAATCGCAACCAGTCGAATTCAATGTCTTTTCCTCTACTTATCAGTACGTCTATTCTCATTCCCACACTTTATATATCTAGAATATACAGTAAGGTTTAAACTGCGTTACTACTACTTTAATTACATTCATATTTCTTATTTTACATCCCAAAACATTATTACAACATTCTCTATGCTTTACAGGAAGTCTAGTAGGTAAAGTAAAATATACCTTACTAGTACTGAGGATAGCCTGGAAGGGCTGAGTCCGCCTATCCACGACTATTGTACGGCAGGTAAGGGTAACAATTTACTTAAGCAAATCTGTGAGGTAAAAATAAAGGGGTGAGCTCTTCAAGCCCAGTAAGACATGCATTTAAGGCAGTCTTAGCATTAAAACATGTAAATGTAAAATGTTGTGATATAAGCTTTATAAAATATCATGCACGTGAATAATAACCGAAACATATTTAGTTTCGAAAGACAAGTCAAAGTACTTGTGATATCATAACTGGTAGCATGTAATTTATAAATCATGCATCTTATAAAACACGTAGCATGTAAATCATTTAACAAATATCCCGTAGGAAATCATTCACATAGCATATATCACGCAGCTCGTTTAAAGAGCAAATCAAGTCAGAGTACATAATATTTAAATCATAAAATTTAGTACTCTTTTCTTTCAAATAATACTGATTCTTTTGATGGAGACTAGGCAGCATTTTCATTACGACAAGAGTTGTATTCATGTATGCATTTCACATAGGAAATTTGCATAGATGCTTCACTTATACTTAATACCGATGGCCATGGTAAGGGACTGTAGACTGGATCAGGGTCTTACAGAGCCCCTCGCCACTATACATATATTTCCTTTAACGGAGAGTGGCATAAACATCGCACCGAGTGGTACAAATACCCGACGCAGTTCAACATGCACCACAATGGACTAAACGTACAGCAAGTGGTATGAGGCATGTTCCACGACGGTCCAGACCCCACACGGCAATTTAAGATAGCTCTCATAGCTTACATATAGCCTTAGTCTCAAAACATTTCTTTGAAATTATTTCTCGGGTCCGTTCACCCGTAAACTTTTAAATCATTTCTCGGGTCCGTACACCCGTAGAATTTTAAATCATTTCTCGGGTCCGTACACCCGTAAATTCATAGAAATCATATTTTTAATCATATTTCGGGTCTGTTCACCCGTAAATTCGTAGAAATAATGATTTAATCATATTTCGGTCCGTTCACCCGTAAACTCGTAGAAATCATATTTTTGATTATATTTCGGGTCCTTTCACCCGTAACTTGTAGAAATAATGAATTTTCATTTTTTCATAACAAATTTCATTTAAAAACATTTCACAGATATCAAAAGTATATTTTGAAGAGCTCGAAAAATAGGGCTTTCTTTCGGTTTTCTCGATTTTTGAGTGCAAAGTAACTTTTCTGAGTTTGGAGTTATTATTCGTAAAAACTAACATGCTCAATACATTTTTAAGCTGAAGTAAGGTATTTGAATACCAATACTACTTTAAATCACATCCCTTACCTCTTAGATCGTAGGGCAGCGCAAACTTGTCGGGTCTCGAGATTATCTCGATTTGCGTGCCGAATTCCCGAACTGCCCAAAACAATATTCATTCATCATATATTGATCAATTTCATCTTAACATACTCAATTTTAATTTATCTTCTCGAAGTTTGACCAATTTTGACTTTTCGGTCAACTTTTTCGATTTTATCGGTTTTACCGATTTAGGGCCGTTTTTCACAAATTTCGTTATTCTAATTTCTCATTTCATTACTTCATTAACCTTATGACTCATTCAAGTTCATAAATCAAGCTAGTCATTTTGTAAAATTTTCAATTCTTTCATTTTTCGGTTTTACAATGAGTCAAACTATAAATCGGGCTTTCTCGGTATAAATTTAACCGTTAATAACCTTAGATCCATCAAATTTTTCACATAAACACATCAACACCTTGCTGTCCAGATCTCAAATCATTCTTAGAAGTTAAATCATCCAAGTCCACTTAACTAAAAATCTTTCAACAACACCAAATAACAACATATATGAACTTCATCATCATCCATCAACTTTACCTCGAGTTTGACCAAGGTTGACCACGTTTTTGATTCTTCAAATTGATCCTTAACTGTTATTTAACATGTATAGATCTTAGAATCATTAAAAACTACAAGAAAACTCAGCCAAAGAATCCAAAAATTCAAGTTCTTCACTTACCAAAAACAGGGCAGATCCGTCGACCGTTTTTGTTTTGCGTTTTTCACCTAGTAAATGAACTTATTTGTGGATGAATTTTTTATATGTTATATAGGACTGGAAGAGGAAGATTTTATCCTTTTTGGCCAACACCTGAATCTGAACGGAAGGTGGCCGGAAAAATCACACACCGAGGGAAAAGGGAGGACGCCTGCGGGAAGAAATGGAGGGGGATATCTCTCGACCTAGAAGTCCTTTGGGGTTGAATTTTATGCCCACTGAAATCTCCTTAAGTCTAATTTCAGGATTGAAAAACTTGGCTTGAATTGAATACGGTAAGGTCTTAAAATTTGACAAACATGAGGTCTGGGTCGGCAGGCTGAAGGGGACAGATTTCTATCCTCTTCTAGAAGAATTCAAGAAAAATTATTCTAGTCCAATTTTCTCCAAATTTCCACGTCTCAAGTGTTATAATATGTCTCTAGTATGTTTCATAAAAATTTGAGGGTCACTTGTTTAAGAAAAATTACCCGATTGAACCCATTTTGCGCGATTTGGTCAATACCGAGCAAAATGACTTAAAGTTTTCAATTTACCTTAAAAATTAATTCGATCCCCGAAACCTCCATATTTCCATTTGATTTTGATTTTTCAAGTAAATTTCATCTTATATTAATTTTCTATGGTCTCAGAATAATTTTCGAGAATTTTTAGAATTTATTCCGGATTTATTCTCTTTTTCGAGCCCATTTGCTCGATTTAGTACAAAACCCGAACCTTATATTTTTTTATTTCTAAACATCAATTCATAATCAAACATGTAATTCTTAAAAAATTCTCGGGTTTAGAGCCTTACCTCGATTTAAGTGCCAGTGGGCCCCACGTCACTAACCCGAGTGTTTTGGTGGTTTCAGGCCTGCATAATATTATTCCGAGTTCTCAATTACTTCTTAGTTTACCAAATAAGAAATAAAGTGAGAAATATTTGGGTTTCACAAGTAGGGATGTAAACGGGGCGGGTATCCGCTAATTTTGGACTACCCGACCCTGAACCCGATTAATAATTACAAAACCTGAACCCTATAATTACTCGATTAATTTTTGAAACAATTACCTGAACCCTACCCTATTAAATTTTGCACTATTCATTAAATACCCGAACCCGTATAATTACTCGATTATTCAATTTATATTTTGACAACCTGTTTATTAACCCGAACCCGAAACCCAACTATGAAAAAAAATTATTCTAACATAAAAAATCAAAAACATAAAATTAAATAAAAATTATTCTAACATAAAAAATCAAAAACATAAAATAAAATAAAAACATACATGTTCCATCATAATTAAACAAACTTTAATAGTTTAACAAATAACTTGAAACCATTATAAGTGCATAATATATACCATAGTATTTTTAATTTCATACATTTGATTTCTTATGAAGTTATGATATATTTATATAATGCAAATTAATTTAATCATTGATAATAATATTAAATGATTAAAAAGATGTAGACCTTAAATTGAAAATTAATATTTTCATTACAATTTGTATCATATACATATACTATAGTATCATATATGTAAATGAACATATACTATAATATGAAGTTATCAATTTATCATATACTTAAAATTTTAATTTGAATCATTGATTTTTTTTAGTAAACAATGTTTTATTATAATTGATAATTTCAATTTTAAATACAATTTGTATCATATGCATATACTATATTAGTATCATATATAATACATGTAAATGGTCAATTTGTAAGAATTACATCTTAATCAAATTTGAAACTTTTATCATTTTAATTTCAGTAGTTTATATTTAAAATTTAAATACTTATTAACTTAAACATAATTTACTAATTTAATTTCTTAATTATTTTATTATCATGTTTCATTAATTTTTTGGTTAAAAATGTTTTACTATAATTGATAATTTCAATTTTAAGTATAATTTGTATCATATACAAATACTATATATATATAGAAGAATTTGATCTTAATTAAATATGAAACTTTATTATTTCAATTTCAGTACTTTGTATATAAAATTTTAAGACATATTATCTTAACCATAATTAACCCAATTTAATTTCCTAATAATTTATTTTATTATTTTTTTATTAATTTTTTTAGTCAACAATGTTTTATTAAAATTGAAAATTACAATTTTAAATACAATTTGTATCATATAAATATACTATGAATTGATATTATATATGCAAATAGCTAATTATTAATGTGTAAAAATTGCATTTTAACTAATTATGAAATTTTAAGTATAATCAATTATTTTAATTTCATAATTATTTTTATTATACTAATTACTAATTTTTTTTAGACACACAAAGTTTTATTGTATAAATATTTTTTATAATACATTATGTCAAATATAAACTATGATTTATTTGGTAAGTTCATTGTATAAATATTAAAAGATCAAGGTTCAAGTCCCCACAACCTCAAAAGTTATATTGCAAACAAAAAATAAACGGGTACGGAGTTCGGGTACCCTAACCCGATTACATTAATCGAGTTCGGGTACCATAACCCGGTTACATTACTCGGGTTCGGGTTTAAGGTATCCGAGGGGTACTACCTGAACCTTACCCGAACCCGTCACGGGTAGTGAAATTACTACCCTAACCCGATTAAAACCCGTTTACTGGCACCTGAATCTGACTTAAACAGGGCAGGTAGTGTCGGGTACCCATTTACACACTACCCATTTACATCCCTAAAGACAAGTATACGAATCAAAATTAAGGTTACTGGGAATTTATGAAAAAAAAAATTATATAAGCCAAAACTTTTATTTTAACCATTAATCTCATTAAAAGCCTTGTGATATGCACATGGAATTGCACTGTTTCACTAATCCCTTTTTGAGCGTCGGCCACACTTCCAGAATAGCAAAACCCCAAACAAAAAATCAAAGAGAAAAATAGGAAACCTATGGAAATGCCATTTTCTCTTGGTTTAAAGCATTGCCGCCACTCTTTCTCCATCTTCTAGCCTTTTTTGGCTCCAGCTTCCTCCATGAAAGTTGTTTCTCTTCCTCTCCTCTACAACATAGTGTAAATTGGTAAGTTATGGAATTACAAAGTTTCTCTGTCTAGTTTTAGTTATCACTAAAATTTCAAGAGTTTTCATTTCTTTCTTTTACCAAGCTTACTATATGTTGTTAAGGGACTTTTATGAAGTATTTGTATGTTGTTAAATTGAAGAAACAAGTCCCTAAAGAATTCCTTTAAGTTTTGGCCATCATGGGTTTAAGTAGCTAAAGTTGGTTTTTTAATTCTAATTTGATATATGTTAATGGTCTAGTATGATAAGATGATATAAGGTGTTAGAATAGCAAGAAAATGATGGAAGCATGAAGTTTTGAATTTGGCACCTAGGGTTTTACAAAGGAAGTGATTTAATTTATAAGGCTTTCTCAAATTGGAGAAAGAAAATTTGTTAAAGAGATCATATATGAAAAGTTATGTATTGGGTGACAATAGAGGTAAATGGTAATTTTACACCCAAGGTCAAAACTTACTATTATTTGATGGATGGTCAAGTAATGATATCGATAGTGCAATTAGAGCGATCAAATTGTACCAAATTGTCACTTTTGTCACTTGTTGGCAATAATAGCATAGGTAAAGAACACCTAAATTCTAGGTGTTCTTAAGGTAGAATAATGTGAAATTGGTATAAGGTGGTGAGTAATGTGGTTGTGTTTGTAATTGTAGTGCGAACGAGCTAAATCAGTGGTATGTTGTATGAGATCCGCAAGCTTAAATAAGTGGTTCACGGGTTTTGCTTTTGGTATGTTTACTATCTCAGTATGCCGGTTAGCATCTACAACGTAAGTATAAGGCATATGAGACTAATGAAATTAATTAACTTGAAATTGCAGCTTATGTAAGTGATATTGTCTAGTTGTGTGATATTGCTTACTTGCTAATGTCACGACCCAAACTACCCAAAAATCAGTGTTAATTTTTCGCATTTTGTTATTTTCTTTATTAAATTCTTATCTGTCCTCTGATCGTGACCACACTCCACTAACAAATTGGGCTGTGCGTCAATGCCAGTCCCACCACACATTTACCATGTAACTTATTTCTTCTCCAGTCATTTATAAAATGTCTACAATATTTATACATCCCCTAAAGACACTTACAAACATGTTACTGTGCTATGCTTATGTAGATACAATATGTATAAGTGTTTATACCTTATGTTGATGGGCAGCAGCGGATATCCGGAATGCAGTACTGAGTCACCTCAACTTCAACTGGAGATTATCTGTGGGAGAAAATGAAAGGGGTGAGCACATCAAGCTCAGTAAGGCAATCCCACGAACAAGTAGGTAACCATACTACCTACATGAACGTGGTGCCATGCATAAACCACCCTTTCTCCACACATGTTAAAACAAATGATATGATTTATGATGTTATTGTTGAGTTAATGTATTTTGAAATGACAAAACAAGTTAATTCAATAATGTTAAGATGATATACAAACATGTTTAGAGGTTATTAGTACCAGAACTTAGAGTTCTGCTGATGAGAGATCGATCTGGGGTATGAGAGATCGATCTCCAGGGTTTTTACTTGATGAGAGATCGATCTCATGATGGAAAAGATCGATCTGGCAAGCCTTAAATCTGTACAAAGGTATTTAGGAAGAATGAGATCGATCTGCAAGGGTTAAGAGATCGATCTGGCTAATGCTAGAGTTGAGAGATCGATCTCCTCTCTACGAGAGTGCATGGCAGATCGATCTGGAGATCGATCTTGCCTCAAACAGAGAGACTAGGAGATCGATCTGCCTATTCGACAGATCGATCTGCCTCATTACTTTCAAACTAACAGATCGATCTGCTAACCTATGAGATCGATCTCCTTGTGTATTTGTGCTTCAATCTTGCAGGATTTATAACTAAGAGATCGATCTGGCCAAGAAGGCAGATCGATCTGGCACTCTACTGGAGGTACCCAACGGCTAGTTTCTGCAAAACACAACGGGAAGAATAGCATTTAATGCTCCAACTACCAATCCTTCAGTATTTAACCAAGCATTGAAGACAAAGAGAATAGAGACACTATTGCTGCATATTCCAAACATTCTCAAGCTTTAATTCTTTCATTCTGTGTGTCCCTATTGCTCATTCATTGAGAATCATTGTAAAAGCTTAAGTGCAAAAAGCTACATTTGTCCTACCACTTTAAAGCCTTATATTGTATTCAGTCTTATCTTAAAAGAGAAGAGGATTGTTCCTCAGTGAGAGTAAATTGTAAGAGGCTGAATACTTTTTCTGTATTGCTAAGGGTAGAGAGGTTATTCCTTAACCTGCAAAAGGAACTGTGTAAGCTCTATTGAAAGAGAGAAAGAAAGCACTTGACAAGAAGGTCAAGGAGAGAGGACGTAGGCAAGAGTTTGGCCGAACCTCTATAAACGATTGTGTTTGTTTCTCTCTTCCCTACTTTGCATTAAATTGTTATATTGCACTATATTGCTCATTATCATTTGTGATTAAATTGTGATTAATTTTTAATTTGCCATAATTGTTAGAAAACCGATTCACCCCCCCTCTCGGTAGAGCCAACAATTGGTATCAGAGCTAGGACTCTTTAATCACATAGGAACAACTTCCTAAGAGTTAGAAAACGATCAAATGGCTCTTAACAATGTAGCAACTAGTTTGATAGGAGAGGGGCACTCCACGGTTAGACCTCCCATGTTCAATGGTGAACATTATTCGTATTGGAGGACTAGGATGATGCTATTCATTCAAGCAAATGACTATGAAGTATGGAGAATTATAGTTAAGGGACCTCAAATCCCTACAAAGAAAATAGAGGGAAGAGATATCCCCAAAGAAGAAGATGAATGGGATTCTAATGACATTAAATGTGCACAGCTAAATGCTAAAGCTATGCACACATTATTTTGTGCTTTAGGTCCTAATGAATATAATAGAGTCTCCGGGTGTGATAATGCCAAGCAAATATGGGATAAATTGGCAATAACTCATGAGGGTACAACCCAAGTGAAGGAGACAAAAGTAGGTATGCTCACACATGATTATGAGCTTTTTAGGATAAAGGAAGGAGAATCTATTAGTGATATGTTCACTAGATTTACAGATGTAATTAATGGACTAAAATCCTTAGGAAAAATATATTCTAACATTGAAATGGTAAAGAAAATTTTAAATAGCTTACCTAAATCATGGGAAGCTAAAGTGACAGCAATAGAGGAATCTAAGGATCCACACACATTGTCCTTAGATGAATTGATAGGATCTTTGCTCACTTATGAGATGAAACTTAAAAGAAATGAAGAGCCACCCAAGAAAGTGGGTGTTGCTCTAAAATCCACTGCTCAAGAGGAGATTAAAAATGAGAGTGGCAGTGAGGAGGATATTGAGATGGCAATGTTTGCCAAAAGGTTTAATAAGTTCATGAGGATGAAAGCTAGTAGTAGTAATAGGAGAAACAATAGGAGAGAACAAGAGGAAGTAGGTAGAAAAGACTCTATTGTATGTTATGAATGTAAAAAATCGGGACACATAAAATTTAACTGCCCTCTTCTTAAAAGGTCAAATGATAGGTTCCATAAAAAGAAGGCAATGGTGGCAACATGGAGTGACAGTGATTGCTCCGATGATGAATCAAATGAGGACATTGCCAACTTATGCTTCATGGCTATTGATGATGATCAAAAGGTAACCTCTAATCTCAATGAATACTCATTTGATGAATTGCAAGATGCATTTGATGATCTTGCATTAGAATATGAATGTATGAGCATGAAGTATAAAAAGTTAATATCTAAATTAAAAAAGGAAAATGAGATAATGTTAAAAGATAAATTAGAATGTGAAAAGAAACTAGAGATTTCAAACCTAGAAATTTGTGACCTTAAGGAGAAAAATAACAATCTACATAACTCCTTTAATAGATTTCACATGGGGCAACAAAAGCTAGATAGCATGTTAGAAACCCAAAGGGCATTTTTTGACAAAAATGGCTTAGGGTATAATGCACAAAGTAGGGAGACCCATCTTAAGAGTTTTATTGCTAGGAAGAGCATGATTAAACCTGCAATTACTTGTTCATATTGTAATAGAAAGGGACATAAGTCACATTATTGCAATATAAAGATGAGGAATCTTAAAGGAAAAAGAGTAAAAAGGATATGGATTCCAAAAGAGGTAATTCATTCCAAGGACTATAATGCATTAGCAAAATGGATCCCAATGGGATCAAGAATTGCATTTACTAACCTCCAAGGACCCAAGAAAATTTGGGTACCTAAGACTTGAGTTTAATTTTTTGTAGGTGATTGAGCATAGCCACAAAGCTAAAACAAAAGATGCTTGGTACTTAGATAGTGGATGCTCAAGGCACATGACGGGTGATAAAAGCCATTTCAATTCCTTCAAATCGAAAATTGGTGGAGAAGTCACTTTTGGGGACAACTCCAAAGGCCAAGTGGAAGGAAGTGGCTCAATAGGTAATGATCATTTCTCTTTAGAAAAAGTATTACTTGTTAGGGGTCTTAAGCATAACTTGTTAAGCATTAGTCAACTTTGTGACAAAGGTTACAAAGTAATTTTTGATTGCATGAAGTGTAATGTTATAGATCCTAAGTCAAATAAAATTCTTTTTCTAGGTCATAGGCAAGGTAACATATATATTGTCTATCTTAATGAACTCAAAAATGAAAACATATGCTTAATGGTAGACAACAAAAAGGAATCTTGGTTATGGCATAGAAGACTAGGTCATGCTAGCATGAGTGTGCTATCCAAGTTAGCTAGAAAGGATCTAGTAATAGGCTTACCCAAAATACCTTTTGATCATGAAGAAATATGTGAAGCTTGTGTTAAAGGGAAACATAAGAGGATAACTTTTAAGCCTAAGAATAGTGTATCCACCACTAGGCCTCTTCAATTACTGCATTTAGACTTATTTGGACCAACTAGAACCACTAGCCTAGGTGGGAAACACTATGGATTTGTAATAGTTGATGATTACACTAGATACACTTGGGTGTTCTTTTTGAGAGTAAAAAATGAAGCCTTAGAGAAATTCATCACTTACTCAAAGGTGACTCAAAATGAAAAAGGATATACAATAACAAGCATTAGAAGTGATCATGGCAAAGAATTTGAAAATATAGGATTTGATGAGTATTGCAATGATCAAGGAATTAGCCATAATTTTTCAGCCCCTAGGACACCACAACAAAATGGTGTAGTTGAGAGAAGAAATAGAACTTTGGAAGAGATGGCTAGGACCATGTTATGTGAAAATAACTTGCCAAAGTATTTTTGGGCTGAAGCTATAAACACATCATGTTATATAATTAATAGAGCTATGATAAGACCCATGCTAAAGAAAACTCCTTATGAGCTCTACAAAGGCAAGAAGCCTAACATTAGTTACTTCCATCCTTTTGGCTGCAAATGCTTTGTTCTAAATAATGGAAAAGATAATTTAGGAAAATTTGATGCCAAGAGTGATGAGGGAATATTTCTAGGATATTCATTGAATTCAAAGGCTTTTAGAATATATAACAAAAGAACATTAGTGGTTGAAGAGTCTATTCATGTTATATTTGATGAATCAAATAATATATCTAAAGATTCAATCAATGATGAAAATGTTGGAATATTTGATGAAGGCTTAGAAGATGACTTTCTAGAAAAGCTTGACTTGAATAAAGGAAATGAAGAAGAAATAGAGGTTTTAGAAAGAGAACCTAGAGCACCAAGAGAGTTAGGATATGTAAAAGATTGTGAAATAGTAGGAGATCCAACTCTTGGAGTTAGAACTAGATCATCCCTAAGGAATATGTGCCAATATATTGCCTTTGTATCTCAAATTGAGCCTAGGAATGTCAATGAAGCTTTAGAAGACAATAATTGGTTCCTAGCAATGCAAGAAGAATTAAATCAATTTGAGAGAAGCAAAGTATGGAAACTAGTTCCTAGGCCTAGTGATCACTCAATAATTGGAACTAAATGGATATTCAAGAACAAAATGGATGAAAATAGTGTAATCACAAGGAATAAGGCTAGGCTAGTTGCTCAAGGCTATAGACAAGAGGAAGGCATAGACTATGATGAAACATATGCTCCGGTAGCTAGATTAGAGGCAATAAGAATGTTACTTGCCTTTGCATGTTATAAAAACTTCAAGTTATATCAAATGGATGTAAAGAGTGCATTCTTAAATGGTTTTATTAATGAAGAAGTATATGTTGAGCAACCTCCCGGATTTGAAAATCATGAATTTCCTGAACATGTTTTTAAATTATCTAAGGCACTTTATGGGTTAAAACAAGCTCCTAGAGCTTGGTATGAAAGGTTGTCAAAATTCTTAATAGACAAGGGATTTTCAAGAGGAAAAGTGGATACCACCTTATTCATTAAGAATAAAAATAAGGATTTATTAGTTGTACAAGTGTATGTAGATGATATTATTTTTGGTTCAACTAATGAGTCTTTATGCCAAGAGTTTGCTAAGATCATGCAAGGAGAATTTGAGATGAGCATGATGGGAGAACTCACATTCTTCTTGGGACTTCAAGTCAAGCAAACAAAAGATGGAACATTCATCAATCAAGCAAAGTATACTAAGGAATTGCTCAAGCGATTTGGAATGGACAATTGCAAACCTCAAGCAACTCCAATGGGCACCAACATCAAGCTTGATAAAGATGAAAGTGGTAAGTGTGTAGACACTAAACTTTATAGGTCTATGATTGGCTCATTGCTTTATTTAACTGCAAGTAGACCAGATATTTTGTTGAGTGTATGCCTTTGTGCTAGATTTCAATCCTGTCCTAAGGAATCACATCTATTGGCAACTAAGAGGATCTTTAGATACCTCAAAGACACTCCCTCACTAGGACTTTGGTACCCCAAAGACTCTACTTTTGCCCTTCATGCATTTTCAGATGCTGATTTTGGAGGCTGCAAAATAGATAGGAAAAGTACTTCAGGTACTTGCCAATTCTTAGGAAATAGGTTAATTTCTTGGTTCTCCAAGAAACAAAATAGTGTGGCTCAGTCCACAACTGAAGCTGAATACATAGCAGCTGGTAATTGTAGTGCTCAAGTGTTGTGGATTAAACAACAAATGAGAGATTATGGTATTGACATGAAGCAAGTCACTATTAAATGTGATAATACCAGTGCCATTAATCTGTCTAAGAATCCTATTCAACACTCCAGAACCAAGCACATAGAAATTAGACATCACTTCCTTAGAGACCATGTACAAAAAGGGGATATAATTTTAGAGTACATTGACACTTTACATCAAATAGCTGATATATTCACCAAACCCCTTGATAGAGATAGGTTCTATATCCTTAGAGGTGAATTAGGACTCATGGATATGCCTTAGGACTTTCATGTTTTAAAAATCTTGGTTTCAAGTTGATTTTAAAAGAGTTTTTGCAAAGATTTTCTGGCAATGAGGATGAGAGATCGATCTCCTTGCAATATAGATCGATCTCCATACCTCCAACAAGCCTAAATCATCAAGGTTATGCTAAGCAGATCGATCTTCTAACCATAAGATCGATCTCCTTACGTCTCTATTTAAAGGAAGATCGATCTGTCAACACGACAGATCGATCTCTTCAAGCTTCCGCATTCTGCAGATCGATCTTTACATTGGGCAGATCGATCTTCCTAAGCCTCTGTTAAACGACAGATCGATCTGTGTGTAACAGATCGATCTCCTTAAGCCTCTGTTTGCGACCAGATCGATCTGGCCTTACGACAGATCGATCTTCCTTGGCTTTCTGGAAATGACAGATCGATCTGTCGCCTCGACAGATCGATCTCCTGTGCCCTGGAGTATAAAAACCCGCGTAAAATTCCTAAATTTCCCAAACCCACTCTTCAAAATTCCCAAATTTCCCTCGCATTTCTTCCTTTGATTCGCGACCAGATCGATCTCTGTACGGTCCTCCTTGCGTCTCGGTGTCCAATTCCGGTATTGTAACCAACATTCCTTACTGATTTTCAAAATCTTTCTTCAATTTGTGTTTTTTTAATTCTAGGGCAAACCTAGGTACTGTTTCATTGCTTTTCTCGTTGTTGAATCTACTTAGTGCCTCTTTAGAGTCTAAAATCATGCCTAGGAAGTCAGTAGCAAACAAACCTCCTAGAACCACTGTAGAGGCAGGTTCCTCATCACAACCCATTCCTCCACCTCCTGTCGCTTCCTTCAATCGGTGTTTTAAAACACCAGCAAAAAGAAAGCGATATGAGGAATACTTCTCAACCATGCCAATTAAGCATTGGTGAACCATAGATTTTTCATTCCTCAATCGCATAGACTTTCCATACATGTCAAAGTTTGAGGAATTTGGTTGGATGAATTTTTTGAAAATCAACACTCCCGTTCCTCCAAATTTAGTTCGTGCATTCTTTTCCAATGCCGAACTCATTTTTGACCCAAATGACACTTGCAAAATTATCGGTTTCAAAACCTATGTCATGGGTAAATCAATTATAATAGACACTGAAATTCTAGCCAAAGCGTTTGATATACGCGATGAAGGCTTAACGAATGAGGATGAGGAAGTCCCCTTTACGTTTGAACTCCCCGGGGACAAGGCGAGTAACCTTCCAATGCACCTTCGGTTACTCCACCTAATAATCTCTTGGAACCTCCGCCCTTTCGGTACTCGTCATTCTACCGTTAGGCGTTTAGATCGTTTTTGGCTCCATCACATTCACACCACAAGCCAAAAACCTAACCTCCCTCACTTTATATACGAAGATTGGCTGAAGATTGTGCGTGGACAAGCTACCACGATCGTCTTTCCACAACCGGCAGCTTATTTTCTCCACCGCCTTGGCGTCGACTGCAGCGGCGAAACCGGCGAACTTCCCTCTCCCAAGAGCGTGCTTAACATTGGGACCCTCCATCATATGGGGTACTACAAAGACCTCCGGGGAGAGTGGACAAAAAAGAGGGATCAGCAACCTGCAGAGGCTATGGAGGAGGACCCCACTGCTGAGCCAGTGCACCGACCTGCTGCACCAGCTCCAGAACCATCGGCTCCGCCCACTGCACCAACATCGTCCCCTGCTGACTTGGAGATGCTCATGACGATGATGAATGACCTCAGTCAGCAGATGAATGACGGCTTTGCCACTCAGGGGCGTATGATCGAGGACTTAACCCAAAGAGTGGATAAGATTCAAGAGACTCAAGAGGCGATGTTCGATGAGCTCCAAGTAACACGCACGCACGTTGAGAATCTTTTGGATCGTGATCCTCCCTCACAATAGGCATTAGGTGCTTTGATTTAGTGTAGTTACAACATTTTAAGCTACTTGATGTTATCTGTGAGAAATTTGCTTGAATGCAATGTGATTTGACTGGATATTGGGTGAGTTAATGAAAATGTTGATTTTGAAATGCCATGAATCTTCTATTTTGTGTGTGATTGATATGACAAAAAGGGGGAGAAGAAACATGTGTTGTGGTTGTGTTAAATGAAACATGTGTTGTGGTTGTGTTAAATGTTTTAAAAGAATGATTTAATTGAGGGGGAGTTATGATTTAATTGAGGGGGAGTTAAGATTTAACTGAGGGGGAGTTAAGTCATTAACAAAGTCAAAAGCTCAAAAAAAGGGGGAGTTTTGCAAATTCACTAAACATGTTTATTTGATGAGTTTTGTCATATCAAAAAGGGGGAGATTGTTGAGTTAATGTATTTTGAAATGACAAAACAAGTTAATTCAATAATGTTAAGATGATATACAAACATGTTTAGAGGTTATTAGTACCAGAACTTAGAGTTCTGCTGATGAGAGATCGATCTGGGGTATGAGAGATCGATCTCCTGGGTTTTTACTTGATGAGAGATCGATCTCATGATGGAAGAGATCGATCTGGCAAGCCTTAAATCTGTACAAAGGTATTTAGGAAGAATGAGATCGATCTGCAAGGGTTAAGAGATCGATCTGGCTAATGCTAGAGTTGAGAGATCGATCTCCTCTCTACGAGAGTGCATGGCAGATCGATCTGGAGATCGATCTTGCCTCAAACAGAGAGACTAGGAGATCGATCTGCCTATTCGAAAGATCGATCTGCCTCATTACTTTCAAACTAACAGATCGATCTGCTAACCTATGAGATCGATCTCCTTGTGTATTTGTGCTTCAATCTTGCAGGATTTATAACTAAGAGATCAATCTGGCCAAGAAGGCAAATCGATCTGGCACTCTACTGGAGGTACCCAACGGCTAGTTTCTGCAAAACACAACGGGAAGAATAGCATTTAATGCTCCAACTACCAATCCTTCAGTATTTAACCAAGCATTGAAGACAAAGAGAATAGAGACACTATTGCTGCATATTCCAAACATTCTCAAGCTTTAATTCTTTCATTCTTTGTGTCCCTATTGCTCATTCATTGAGAATCATTGTAAAAGCTTAAGTGCAAAAAGCTACATTTATCCTACCACTTTAAAGCCTTATATTGTATTCAGTCTTATCTTAAAAGAGAAGAGGATTGTTCCTCAGTGAGAGTAAATTGTAAGAGGCTGAATACTTTTTCTGTATTGCTAAGGGTAGAGAGGTTATTCCTTAACCTGCAAAAGGAACTGTGTAAGCTCTATTGAAAGAGAGAAAGAAAGCACTTGACAAGAAGGTCAAGGAGAGAGGACGTAGGCAAGAGTTTGGCCAAACCTCTATAAACGATTGTGTTTGTTTCTCTCTTCCCTACTTTGCATTAAATTGTTATATTGCACTATATTGCTCATTATCATTTGTGATTAAATTGTGATTAATTTTTAATTTGCCATAATTGTTAGAAAACCGATTCACCCCCCCTCTCGGTAGAGCCAACAGTTATGTAAATCAAGTTTGCACGGAAAATTCAACATGCAACTCATTTAAAATCATTTCTTTCTCAATTAAAATTTTCACAATAAAGTCAGGACTCGACCCCTCCTTCGGGTGATCCTGACTCACACGAAACCATAAAAATCAATTTACATTCACACATGGGTTTGAAAAGCATGGAAATACCATCATGCAAATTTAATTTAAAACCCAGTTTAAATCATCGTCAAATCATCAATATGCGAGACTAGGCAACGTCTGTATATAGGCAAATAACCAGGACTATGGCCATATGTGTCCTCGGGAGTTCCTCAGCTACACGGATCCTAGTGTGCGGGTTCTCCCATGATCGAAAACCGCCCGGGTGGTGGGTCAATCCATCCCGTCAGTCTTATCCGATCTCATGCATCCGAAGATGCTAACGTATCACAAAGATACCAACGTATCACACAGATACCACACGGTACATCGTACTCCATGCTACTTGCACGGTACATCGTACTCCGTGGACCCCCAGCCTTATCCCTCGTTCGGGCTCATCAGCTGGTCCTCCAACCCTTATCCCTCGTTCGGGCTCATCAGGTGGATCTCCAACCCTTATCCCTCGTTCGGGCTCATCAGGTTGTTTTTCTAACCTTTATCCCTCGTTCGGGCTCATCAGGTTATTTTTAACATGCCATGTCTCAAAACGCACGTGCGGGCCTATTTAATCGGTGACACACAGTCTACCCGATGCTCCAAGCACGGCTTATCGTATGATCTCTGAAAAGTAGTGCGAGCGGTGCTCTAACACTGTCAGTAAATCAAATAAAACTAGTGCGAGCTAAGCTCTAGCACTCTGTATGCAAACCATATGAAAAGCTGGTGCGAGCGAAGCTCCAACACCCTGTCTCAAAAATCGCATAAAAATATGGTGCGAGTTAGACTCTAACACCCTGTCACGAAAATCATATATATATGTATACAAATCTAGTGCGAGTTGGACTCCAGCACCTATGCATGTAAAACTCTAGTGCGAGCTCTCGCTCCAGCACTAATGCGTGCATCACACAAATCGAAAATATCGTGCGAGCTGAGCTCTAGCACGTCACATGTCAATAAAACACGTAGGCGGCTCTGTTTCTTCAAAACAGTTTTCAAAACAATTTCACGTTGAAAGTATGCAATGCTGTGCATTTTCTTTCAAGGTTAGCCAGCCTACTAATGCATGCATCAAAACACCTCCAGAATGAGCAAGAACCTCTTGTTCTTGCTCCTCCCAATTTTTTTCCCTAAATTTGTAAATTTTACCCTTAACAAGGGTTTTTCAGTAATTTTGCCCATACGGGGCACTAAAATTATTCTTCGACCTCTAGACCCTCCAGAATATTTTTAAAAGACTGCATATGAATTTAAATTGCGTAAAGCTACCTCTAGTAGCCCGTAAAATTCCCTTACCTTATTTTCCTGTCGAGTCTGACCTTTTCCATTGATGTCACGTCGCGCAGTCCGATATGCTCCCAATCAAATGCCTGGAACTGCGTATCAATATTCCTCAGGTCAGATAACATATAATTTAATTGTATTTAATCTTTTCTGGGCTTAATTTAAATCGTTGGGCTCATTTACCCCTATTGGGCCCGATTGCACCTTAATGGGCCTTAATCGGCCTTAAGCCCGTTTTCCACTTAATTTTCACTTTATCGAGGCCTATTGGGCTCATTGGGCCCACTAATAATTTATTGGGCCTCGTTCTAATTCTTGAATAACTAAATCGATTATTTACGACAATTTATCTAAATTTCCATAATTTAATTCAATTTATGCGGAAATCAAATCAATATCTTGCATAACGAGGTAATTGTCGTAAATAAGGGTTACTTACCCGAGATTCCATGCTAGTCCGCAAATCGAGGCTATCTCGAGCTCTCGTTGGATGCCAATTGTCGAGCTACATAATTTCATAATTTTTTCGGGTAAGTTTTCAGCCCAAAATTAATTAAATTAAATACTCCGAAATTTAAATCAGGTCAATTTCGACCACTACTGACTTACCCGAAACTCGATTGCATCACAGAAATTTTCCTCAATTTTTTCTCCTTTTCTTTTTCCCTTTTTTCTTCCTTTTTTTCCTCCTCTTTTTGGCTGAACCGGTTCAGTCCGGTTCGGACCGGTTCAGACCGCCGGTTCTCTCCGGTTCGACAGGTTCACCACCGGTTCACTGTCTTGCCGGCCGGTTCTTCACCGGCTTCCACCGCCAATCGCTCCGCTGGGTCGTCCGCATCTCAGATCTACCCTCGGTTTCGCCCAAGGCAGCCGGAAAGTTGCCGGTCCGGCCGTTCTCCTCTTCCGTCGGTACCCATTCCTCTTTTCGACGTTTTTCGACGCCGTCCGCCGATTTCGGTGGCTGCCACCACCACCAATCTGCTCGTCTTGGCCTCGGGAACGTTCGGCTAGGGGTGGGATTGGCCAGATCGGCGCCGTTCGCCGCCGATCTCCCTTTTTCCTCTCGGCTTCATTCTCGTCGTTTCTCTCGCCGGTGGCCGCCGTTCGGGCCTCCATGGGGCCGGTAGTGGGTCGGCCCTCGTCGGGCTTGCCTTCGCCGGCCTCGCCTGGTCGCCTGGCCGCCGGCAGCTCCTCGGTCGGCTGCTTCGTTTCCGTTTCCTCTGCTTTTCGCGATTTTCGCGTTTTTTCTCTCTTTTTTTTTTAATTTTTCTTTAATTTATTTTTATATATTAATTTATTGTATTATTTATTTATTTTTATTATTATACTATTCATTAAAATACTATAAATACCCAAAATATCTTCTACAATTTTTTTATTTTATTCCTAATTTAATTAATTTAATTTAGTTTAATTTATTTATTATATTTTAACCTCTTTTTCGGGTATAATTTCTCCGTATTTTTGGGATATTGTCCCGAATGACTTTTCGATATATTTTTTGATTATTTTCTAGATTATTTATTTATTTATTTATTTGTACTAAAAATTCCAATTAATCCCGATTAATTTCAATAATTTAATATCCTGGTCAATTTAACCCAAAATAAATTTATTTCACCTTTATTGACCAAGATTTCTTAATCCATTATTTTAAATTAATTTTTCTCATCGAATTTATACCGGCTTCCGATCTTTTGACCATTTTGCCCTTACACGTGTTCGAGAATTAATTCAGTCAAACTTTCCTTCACGAACACTAATTCGTTTCGTATTTTAATTAAATTCGGGTCTTACAGCTAATGACTTAAAGGGTTGAGGAAATCAAACTAGCCTAGATGTGATGAAATGATTAAGTAACTATGAGTATGACTTCAGTTGTGTGTTGTTCGATGAGTAACGAGAAAGTATATGTACTGAGTAGTGTGTTATGTAATTGAGCAGCACTGCTATTGTTTATAAAAATTGTGTTTGTCTTGCAGGAAGGGTATACAACACATAGCCCCTATCATGCCCCGGAAGCGCGAAAAATGGGGCTAATTTAAATTTTTTATCCATTAACTATGTTGTTTTCTTGTCCATGTCTAGATTTAAAACCTCTTTTATTTTAAAAATTTCGGCAGCATAACGGCTGCGTTATGACTTAACCCAACCTGTAAAGTTTGAAACGCAGTTTATATTATTCAACCCATATCCTCAATACTTTTCATTCATATCTTAGAATCATATAACAACTAAATATATTCATTCATTTATACTGCGTAACTAAGACTCTGTATACAATCATTTACATCTATTACATCCCAAAAGTTATATATAATAGTGTCCATGCATTACATCATGTCTGGAATATGAGTAAAGCTGTACCTCAAAATTACAAAAGTATCCGTGAAATGTCAGACTACCTTGTCAACGACCACAGTCTCGTAGGTGCAGTAGACTCGCTATAGATAATCTGGGAGATGGAGAGGAGGGGGTGAGTTTTTCAGACTCAGTAAGAGATACATTTAAAATAACTTTAAATACTCAAAACATGGTAAAACTCATGGTTTTACAAATCAGCATAAACATGTACTGGAGTAGAGATGCTTACATTTCGTAAAAGCAGTAAAAGCATGCTTAAATCATAAGTTTACACATCATGCATCCTTTTGGTAAAACTCATATATAATATGCAGATCACGTCGTGTAAACAAGTAAAAAGCATCTCAAAACTTAATCATGCATATCATAACATGCTTATCACTTTGAAATGAAATCGTATTGTCATATGCATATTTCGTGAAATATACTCATGGCTACCTTTAAAATCTCATCATAAAAAATATGTGCTCAATAAAATCATAAAACATGTAGCATGAAATGTGCGAAAACATATATATATATCATTCCGTCAATTCATCGTGTAGGGTCAGGCAATCGTCTCATATACTAGTCTCGAAGGACATCATACATCTGGTCCTGTAGGACGTTCATCGTAGGTACATATGGCCATTGTACAAGGGAGCTGTAGGACTGGATTAGGGTTGTACACTGCCCTATCTCTCGTGCACCACTAAATAGGGACTATACGCACGAACTCACGTGCATCACCAAGTGTGGACAATACGCACGTTTCTCATATCAAGTCAGAGCCTGCCCTTTCTCTGGCCGTCGGCTAGGTAGATCCTCGATCGTCTCCATACGAGATCGACCCCAGATCCTCTGACTATCATCATATCATGCCTTTTTACCCCACAAAAATCATTTTAGGCCTCTTACCCAATTTATCAAAATCATTTCGGGCCTCATACCCGTGTATTAAAATTGTTGCGGGACTCTAACCTGTTTTTCATAGAAAACATGATTTTCATAAATCATTATGGGACTCTAGCCCGTTTCTCATAGAAAATATAGTTTTCATAAATCATTGCGGGACTCTAGCCCGTGTAAATATGGAAAGCATAGTTATAATAGCTATTTCTTGGGACTCATACCCGTACTGTGAAAATATAGCTTAAAAGCTGTCTCGGGACTTTAACCCTTATCATGAAGACATGGTTTCATAAAACATACCGGGACTTTAACCTGTGATCTCACACGAAAATACTATGCTTTCGTTTCAGAAGTGAAAAATCACTTTTATAAACATGTATGCTGTAAAATGTATCTCATATATATAAAACATGCTGAAAACTTGAGAAATGATTTTTGGCTTCGATTTGAATACAGTTGGAAATCCATTTTGTAAAATCTCATTCAATTCTCATACATAAACAGTTGGTAAGGACGTAAGAGTACTAACGCTACTCTAAATCATATCCCTTACCTCTTAGCGACTGATGTAGAGCACTTTCCTCGATACTCGAGTTTACCTCGTAAAACGTGTTGATAGACCGTGCTACTGCAAAACAAGTTCAACTTATCACATATGGCTTAAATTCATTTCAACATATCCAAATATGTGATTATATCGAAGCTTTTGACCAAAAGTTGACTTTTAATCGATTTTACTCTTTTTGCTTGGTTTTATCGGTATAAACCTCGTTTTAATCGTATTTAACTCAATAAATAATTTTTTCATATTCATTACGGTCGATTTAGTTAATTGGGCCAATTTCTCTCTTAGTGGGCTCGATTGCACCTTAATGGGCCTTAATCCGTTTTAAGTCCGGTTCCACTTATTAATTCTTTCATCAAGGCCTATTGGTCTCACTGGGCCCATCAGTACTTATTGAGCCTTTTTCTAAACTCTTTGAATAACCCATATATCATTTACGACAATTTAATTAAAAATCTCAATTTAATTAAAAATCTTAATTTAATCCACTAAATGCGCAATTTAATCCGTAACTCGTAAAATAAACTTTTAATGCGCGATAATTACATAGATTGTCGTAAATGAGCTTTACTTACCCGAGATTTTACGATAGTGCGCAATTCAAAGTTCGATCGAGCTCACGTACGCGATTTATCGTCGAGCTGCATAATTTTTTATATTTAATTTCGAGTGAATTTTCGATCAAATACAATTTAAATAAACTTTTTGAAAATTAAATCGGTCACTTTTGACCTCTTACCGACTTACCCGAAGTTCGGTATATCCCCGAAAATTTTTGCTTTTTCCTTTTTCTCTTTTTCTTTCCTTTTTCTCCTTTTTTTCTTCTTTTTTGGCTGAACCGGTTCGGTCCGGTTCAGACCGATTCAGATCGGTCCGGTTCAGTTCGGTTCGATCAGTTCGGTGTTTCGCCAGTCGGTTCTTCGCCGGCTTCCATCACCAGCAGCTCCGCGGGACCTCGCGAAGCTCGGATCTAGCCTCGGTTTCGTCGTGGCTGGCCGGAAAGTGGTCGGTCCGGCCTCTTCTCCCTCGGCGTCGGTGGTGTCTTCCGTTTTCGCCATTTTTGGCCGTTTCCGCACCGACAGTGGCAGATCGGACCTCCACCTGCCGGTGGTGAGGTCCTCTCTCTTCCTCCAGCCTTCGTCCGCCGCCGTTCTCTCTCTTTCTCCCTCTTTCTCTCGGTTTCTCCCTTTCTCACTCTTTCTCTCGCCGGTCACCATTTCTTCCTCCTCTGCCGGTACTGACGGGATCGGGTGGCTCTGCTGGACTTGTCGGGTCACTCCTCCAGTGGCGTCATCACCAGAGGAGGGAAGAATTTGGGAGGATTGGGTTTTCTCGATCCCCCATTTCCTCTGTCGCGCGACTCTGTTTCGCGCGACAGAGTTTCCCTTTTTTTTTTTTTTAATAATATACTTTATTATTATTTTATTATATTTTATTTTAATCAAATAAAATATAATAAAATATTTTATTAATTAATTAATTTATTTTATTTTAACTATTTCGGTGAATTTTTTGCATATTTTCCGGATAATGTCCCGGGTGAAAATTACGAAAATTCGTAATATCTTCGTATCTTGACCAATTGGACTCGAAATTCCATAATTTCTTCTTTATCGATCAAGATTTCCTAAATCCATATTTTTAATGAAATTTTCTTATCGAATTTACACAGAAATCAGGATCTTTTGACCATTTTACCCTTCTACACGTTCGGAATCAATTTAAACTGATTTTCCTTCTCGGACTCACTATCTTTTCTCATTTAAATTTCGTATTTCATATATCACTACAACATTCATATACTCGATTCATCCGTCTTATGATTCCAATTAATGAACATAGTGGGAAAAATCTGGGTTTTACTGCCTCGTTATGCTGTCGAAATTTTATAAAAAGAAAGTATTTACAAGAAATCAATATAGGTCTTTATGTCTACATAAGCATATTGCATATATCACGACCATTTTCGCTTACATTCACATCAATAAGTTGGGTTATGAGTCGATGTTAATCCAATTTCTTTCCTTATTTATCGGGTTCGTTCACATGAGATATACAAACAAAATGAGAAATTGTACTTTTATTATTTTACAATCATTTATATTCGTTTACATCCCCGGTACTTATACCTATACAATACTGTGTTATGAAATGTTTAAATACAAAAGACTACAAGAATGTATACCTTTGTGTAACAAAAATGGTAGCGGACACTAGGAAATGCAGGATTTACCGCGACGTTCTCAGACTACAAAATAAAATCTGTGAAGAGAGGAAAATAAATGGGGTGAGCAAACACGCTCAGTAAAGAAAGTATGCACGTAATAGATAACTACACTATCTACATGCATAAAATGCTATGCATTACACAGAAATCATTTTCGTCGGAAACAAAATCAAAGTGAAAGTAGATAGCAACATTCACTATATATATATATGGATAAAACACATCAGTGTAAAACTTGTTTCCGATTCATACACTGTACCCAAAACAGTAAATTCAATAGTGTTCACCGCTATGTATAGAAGTTTACCCTGTATAAAATTAAAACAGGTTCCCAACTCAGTGTAGTGAAACCCTAATTCACTCACCGGTATAAAATAAGTTTTAATTCGGTGTAGTGAAACGCAATTCACTCACCAATACCATCAAGTACATACAAACCAACAACATCAAAGACTGGGCAGGGATGTCACAATATATAACAGACTCATGGCCATAGTCGGAGACCCCGAGCATCATGAGCCAGGTGTGCAAGAGTGTCTCGTTACCGCGGGAGGAGGTCAATTGCTACCCGCCGGTCAATCAGTCGTCCAATGACTCTCAGCAACGGTACAACATACTCTGTGTTACTTACACGGTACAACTTACTTCGTTGACCTCGATTTTCAAATCACAAGTCTGGGGATGCCTACCATAAGAACTTACCACCCCAACTTGGATCATCAACTGTCGCCTGTCTCAAAATTCAGTGCAAGTAGGTCGACGTAACACACAGTAGACCCGACGGCTCAAGCACGGTTTTATGCATATCATATAAAATCGAATGCGAGCAAGGCTTTAGCACTATTTCATGCATAAATTCTATAAATCCAGTGCAAGCAATGCTACAACACCATGTCATGTATAAATTGTATAAATCAAGTGCGAATAAGGCTCCTGGTAGTCGACTACGCTCACTCTAAGTGATCTAGACGTGTTATTCGCAAGTGCACAGGTCGTACAAGTAATAATGGGATTTGAGTCCTGGATTATCGTCCCACAGAAAAGTTGAATAGCCAAATTAAATACCGGTTAATCTTACCCTAAGTATATCCTAGCAAATTATGAATTTTTAACGGGTGATCTACAAGGCTAACAGTACTGAAAATAATAAAAACTATAAACTAAAGAAAATAAAACCGACCTAAAAATTACTTACAGAGCTCCAAGCAATTAAAAGCAAATAACCTACAAAAAATAATTAAAACAGTTAAAATTAATTAATGCAAATAAACTAAAATGCAAAATATGAAAATAAAGAAGCAAAGTTAATTAGACTAAAATTAAACAAGCCTAAAATAAAATATGCATGTAATTAAACTAATTAATAAAAATGCAAATTAAACTAACCTAAAGTCTAATGAAATAAAATCCTAGAAAATTAAGAAAATAACTATAAATCTAAAATGTCTAAAGTGTTGATTCTAAATTAATCATAACTATCACTAATTACTAATTTAAAAATAAAATCTAAATAATGCATGAGAAATAAATATTTTTGGATTTTAATTTTAAGATGAAGACTAAATTAAAAATGTATGAAACAAATTTAATCTAATTTAAAATGGAAGATAATAACACTTAATAAACTATCAACCTAATTAAAACTAAGTTTATACTTAATAAGCAAGGACCAATAATATGTAAATTAAACTAAGACTATAATCTAAGCTAACAAATAAAATAAAGAGAGATACTAATAAAAATATAATGATAGGTATGCATGAAAAATGGAAATATGCAGAAATGGAATGCCAAACATGGCCTTAGCGAAAATTCCCAGCTGGCCTCGGTCCCGACTGTATTGTTCACTTTTGCTTCGTTTTGGTTCTGCATCCAGGTACTGTCCCAGGTGTTGTCCGCAACCTCTGCCTCTCGGTACCGTCCTCGGCCTGCCCAGCCATCAGGTACATTCTCTTCGCTGCATGGGTAGCTGCAGCAAATCGTGCAAGTAGCAGCAGCTCCTGCGTCTGCCTTGCTCTGCTGATGCGATCGTGTACCTACAGTACAAGATAAATGCTTCATTTTTGTTCCCTGCAATGCTATACTAGCTGCATCTCCTGGAACCGGTCATGCTTCCTCCTGCCTCAGCTGTTCATTCTCTACACCAGCAGCCTTGGTTTAAATGTGTCTTGCACAGCATCAGCCTCGCTGCAGCTCTATTTTTACACCAATGCGGTGCTGCTCACGAACAGCTAAGTCACGGTCCAATACATCATCAACCAACAAAAATAATGCAAAACAACAGAAAACACAAGCAGAGAAAATATGTAATATGAAATAGAAGCTAAATGGAGCACAACAACTTAAACAAATTGAAACTAGAGGCTAAACAAAAGAAGGGAAAAAAAAAGGAAATGAACAGTAAATAAAACTTGGAACAGGGGAGAACAGAGAGGAAAGCTCCTGTTACTGTTGTTTGGTTCTGCACTGACTCTAGCTCTCGCTTCAAACTGACGGCTAAAGTCTAAACTAAAAATGAAAAAAACAGTAAACTATGGAAATGTAAAATCCCATGCTACTGCTTGGCTTCTCTCTCGGTTCAGTCACTGTCAGCAACCCCGTTTGCTTCATGCCCGATCAGCCCTACAGTACACCATGCTACTACAACGCCAAGCAAAGTCGATGCACAGAGAACAACAACACGCACCAAATGAAGCACAAAACGCTGGTAAACCTTAAAGTGCTAAATGATGAAAACTCCAAACGCCGAAAGAAGAATTAAGTTATACAGTGCATCATTTTTACTAGAGAGTGACAAGAAAACAAATTGTAAGAAAGCTTAAGGTCTGGAAAAATGCAGTAGCAGTGGGATGAGGCTTCCTGTTTCATGTAGCCTTCTCGGTTCTGCCCCACACTACCAATCGGATCCTTAATACATAAAACTTTATTTCAAGAAATTGGGAAACCATGAACGTTAAATGATCAGTGAATAATAAAAAATTCAAACATAAAGAAATCCTAATAGTAACAACGATTTAATGAAGAAAAAAATAACATTAAAAATATTAAATCAACGAAGGACTGAATACTTGTGAAAACCGAAAAGAACAATGAGAAAAATGATGGCTGTCAATAATGTGAACTACACAGAATTAGGAAAGAAGTGAAACATTTCATAAAATAAAAATAACATTTGATATGAACAGTAAAAAAAAATCAATATTGGCTAACAAACTAATCGGAAAAGCTTGGAAAATACTGAAAGAAAATAACCCTAAAAATTTTAACCTAAAAAACTAAACTACTTTACCCTAGGCTACCTAATTTTTCAATTGCTCATCATATTCTATTTATAAACAAAATTGGGGGTACAATTGTAATTTTCAATCCTAAATGAGTTGGCATCGTTTGGCCACTTGTCTTCATTCCATTCGCTTCAGAGAAGATATTTCCACGTCACTTGTCTTTTTGTCCACTTGGATGTACGATGTAGCCCGACATGTGTCTTCCAGAAGGTGGGCACAGTATCCGTCAATCTTATATTTTCGAGGCGAATAAAATACGAACACTCGGCATCACACGCTCTATAACGAATGGTGACTCAGACTGCAAAATGGTAGAGGTCCAGTCTCTTTTAGCCCATTTTCAGCCCATTTTTTTACCGAAACGACTGAAATTCATCCAGATTTAATTTACCTGCACACAAGAGAATTTTAATTAAATTGAGGGGATAATTAATAAAATAATATGGGGATTAAAATAATTAATTAAGAAATTAAGCACAAATAATTCTATTTTAATAGAATTATCAGCTCCAGCACGATTTCACATATAAAATCAATAGACGGCTCATTTCTGGTGGTTCGATACTCCAAAACTGAGTTCCACACAAAACGGCGTGTAACGGAGTGAGAGGGACCACTTCCCATCAAATCACTCATCAAGCAGGAAAATATGAAATTTAATGCAATTAGTCAAATCTAAATCCCGTCTACTATTTTAATCATATAATATCACCTCTTCACCAAGAAAACAGTGAGATATGTTATTTCATGCATTTTTAGATGTTTTCAAATTTTGTCATAACTAAGGGTATTTTGGTAATTTACCTCTACTCGGGAGTAATCTAGAAATTTTCATATCTAGACTTTGCACAGTTTTTAAGTGACTGTAAATGGTAATGAAAATACGTGTAGCTATCTCTATAGCCCACACAATTCCCTTACCTCGAATCACGTTGAAGGTATTTTTCCTTTTTTTCCCACTTCGCGAAATTCGATCTATCTGGTTCCGTGTATATCTCCGGGAGCTGCAAATAGTTACCAATCACATCAATATAATTCAATATACTCATTTCTCACTTCCAGTATATTTAACTTAAAGTACTGGACTCGTTCACTCTTATTGGGCCTTATTGCTCTTTATTGGGCTCAACTCTATTCTAAATCTATTTAGCTCAGTAGGCTCATTTACACTTATTAGGCTGTTGTAAGCCTTTTTCTAGTCTCTTCGGATAGTCCATACAATTATTTTCGACAGTCATTTTCAATTCTAGAATATAAAACATTTCATTCGGAATAAATCCGCAACTTATGCGATTAATTTCTAACTCGTATAACTATACAAGTTATAGTAAATGAGATTCACTTACCCGAGATTTCATGATGGCACACAAATCGAGGCTCGATCAAACTTACGTTTGTCGCCTATTGTCGCATTACATATTTATATATTTAAACGGGGTCAATTTCGGTCAAATATAAATTCAAATAAATCTTTCAAAAATTAAATCGGTCAATTTTGATCGCTTACCAGCTTATCCTTAGCCCGATGCCTCATTAAATTTTTCTCCCTTTTTTCTCTCTCTTTGTTGAACTGGTTTGGACGGGTTCAGTCTTTTTTCACATTAAACCGGTTCGAACCGATTCAGGGGCTATTTTGTCGTTGTCGGCGTTTCCGGTTTGTTCTCAGGCCGCCTCTTCCACCACGTGGTTCGCCTTCACCAAGGGAGTCTTCAGTTGGGTTAGGTTTGGCTAAATCAGCGTCGGTACCGTCCGATTTTCTCCTTTTTCCTACAGCCTCCTCTCTCTTTGATTTGTCGATTTTCGACGATGGAGGGCGCATGGCGGTGCTTTGTGGGTTCCTCGATGCCGGTCTTTCCTTTGCCAGTCACCCTTCACGCTCTCTCCCTTAATATCGTCGCCGGTGAAAGGAAAAGGGGAGGATCGGGTTTTCCAATCCTCTCCTTTCTTGTCGCGCGATTCTGTTTCAGTTTTTTTTTTCAATTCTTTTCTTCTTTTCTTTTTTTTATTTTATTATATATATATTATATTGTTCCTTAATATAATATAATATACAAATATATTTATATATAAGAATATCTCATACTATAATTTATTATTATAATAATAATAATATAACAAATATCTTATATTATTATAATAATATTATATTACCATAATGTATTTTATACATTAATATTTACACTCACATGTACATATATATTATTTAATTTGTTTCTACATATATATATATATATATATATTTATGTTCATCCTATTTTATTATTTCTCCAGAAATATATTTTTCCATATTTTCGAAATAAATTCTCAAGGTGGGGTAATTTTCGAGTCTTACAAATTTGGACTAATTTTCCTTCTTGGACTCTCTATATTTTAGCGTTCTGAGTCCATATTTTTAGTCGGTTTAGCTGAATTCATTCGGTTTGTCCCGAGCTCACCAAAGCTCTTATTTCTCAATTTAAAGCACTTAACTTTATTTTCTTAATTCAAATGGACTTAACATTGTATCATTCCTTCTTTATAAATCAATATATCACAAATATAAATTTACATGATATATTTACAATGAAATAATACAAATTTATAGTCTTACGCATCTCTATGCTTTTATGTACTTATTGAGATTTTAAGCTTACACGATATTTATACTACATGTATAAAAGCTTTTGAAATCTCATGAATGATATGTTTTGAAATCAATTTTCATATATGTACAAGTTTTTAGATATTGCATGAGCTTGCTTAAATATTCGTGTTTGTATTGATTTCAAACACTATGATACTTTTTCACAATTTTAAGGCACTCTGTACCGTTATAAGATTGAATAAGCATTATGGAAACAACTATTGCACAATTGTTTATATCTTGTATAACTGCTACAAGGCTTATCCAACTAATTGTCATTGATGGGTTCCAGTTCTAGCTAATCCCTAAGATTAGAGATGACAAAGATCTATAGCCATAGGTAATGCCCTAGTTTCTAGGATAGACGAGAAATGCTTACTTATAGCTACAGTAGGCCTACTCATAATAGTGACTAACTGAGAAGCTAGCCTTACGAAAAACATATGTTTTCTACGAGTTTTAAGAGAAACATATGTTTTCTATGAGATTTGTGAGAAGTATATGTTTACTACGGGTTTTAGGAGAAACATATGTGTACTACGAGATTTACGATAAATACATATTTACAACGATATTTTATGAGAAATGAGTAGAAGTATACAACAAGCTTTTACGAGAACTGAATGTTTATGGCAAGATTTATAAGAAATTGCATAATTTTTATGTGTTTACGAGACTCTTGTTGAGCACTATTTATTGATATGATATCTTTAATTTGCTACGAGATATGTTTATAAGACTTTTACTGGGCATTATTTGTCACGACCCTCAACTTACCAAAAATCGTCGTAATTTTTTTCGCTTTTCTTACATGATCTATTATTCATTCTTACCTTACTCCGATCGTGAACAGCTACACTCTCAACAGTTGGGTTGTGTGTCGATGTTTATCTCATCCAACCATAACAATTTGTTTTGTATTATAATTAGAAGTAAACACTTGTATAAATAAATCAGAGTTGTTGTTTACATGTGTTTACATTACTTTACATCCCCAATGATTACATTTAAAATGCTACTATGCTATGGAAAGTTTAGATACAAAATTATATCAGTGAGTATACCTTACGCGATGGGATGCAGCGGATACCAAAAAGAAACCTCCAGTCGCTCTCAGTCTATACTCAGTGCTCTGTAGAGAGGAAAGAATAAGGGGGTGAGCAAACAACACGCTCAGTAAGGCAATCATGCGAACATGTAGATCCTGCACTATCTATGTGATCGTGATGCCATGCTCAAAACCATATATTTCGCATCACACCTCAAAAAGCATTAGTTCATGCTTGTGTTAATGGCATGTAAAGTAAATCATGCTATTTTGTTCAGTGTACAAATCAAATTCAAAGCATGGAATGACCATCATGAATATTTCATAAATAAGGCATGGAAAACCATCATGCGTAAGTGCACTTTAAAGCCATTATCATACTTTCTCAAGCAAATCATGCTATTTAATTCAGTGCATAAATCAAGTTTAAAGCATGGAAAACCATCATGCGTATTTCACCAGTAAAGCATGAAAAATCATCATGCATAAGTGCACTTTAAAGCCATTATCATGCTTTCTCATTTCAATAAAATCAACACTTGTCAGGACTCAGCCCCTCCCTCGGACTGTCCTGACTCACAATAAATTTCAAAACATGGATTCATTCATAAATAAGAGACATGTGAGATAGGCAATATAATAGGAAAATATCCTCTAGGACTATGGCTATATCTTCTGTGATCCTAGGCTAAACTGATCAGGTGTGCGGGGTATCACCTCAATTTGCTTCCGCATGGAAGGTGGGTCACGTCCAACCTGTCGGTCCATAGCAGATCAAAACATCGTCCGAAGACGGCATATGACAATCTCAACATGGTACAACGTATTTCATGCTACATGCATGGTACAATGTACTCCGTGGACCCATATCATCACATCATATCACACCACATGTCAATATGCACGTGTGAGCCTATTTAATCAGTGTGACACCCAGTCTACCCGAAGCTCCTAACATGGCTATTAACATGTCATAAAACCACGTGCCAGTAATCTCAAATACGACAACAAGTATGGTGGACATCTAATGCGAGCTATGCTCCAGTACCATGTCAAAATCAGTATAAAATCTGTGCAAGCTAAACTCCAGCGCAACATCATAGAAATCCATGTGAAAACTAGTGCAAGCTAAGCTCTAGCACTCATGCATATAAAATATATCAAATCTCGTGCGAGTCATACTCTAGCACGCTTTCATTCTCACGAAATCCATGTAGGTGGCTCAATTCTTTGCAAAGCATGGTTATATACCAAATCAAGTCATTTCTTATGCAAAATATTTCAAAATGTTAGCCAACCTACCAATCACTTACTAAAAAGTAATAAAACAGGATTTTCAAAGTATCATGCTTTTATTTTCATGCACATTTCTCAAAACCCAACTCTTTTCCCTTCAATCACCCATTTAATTTCCTATTACCACATGCATTCTAGAAAACATAATGCGCCCAAAATGTGCACAGATATCTCCAAGAGTCCACATAATTCTTTTACCTTGATTTACTCGGGGTGCAACTCTCTTCCTCTTAGCTTCTCGCGCTTTGGTTCAACTTGCTTCGGGTGTATCCTCGAAAGCTGCAAATCATTCACCAACCACTTGAGTTAATGTTGCTAACTCACATTTTGACTTCGATTAGTCAATATATTTCATTGAGCCTATTTCGTTAAGTTTGGCCCATTTTTGCATTTGGTCATCATCAAGCTATTTCCAACCAATTTATCTAGTAACTCGCTTAGTTACTTGTTTAGGACTTGATGTAAAATACTCTACCCCTTACTCTCTCATTCATTTATGCATTTTACCCAATGTCTTAAATATACATTTTACCCTTTTTGGGTAAGTCTCACAATTCATTCCATAACACCATCTTAAAATCACACTCACAACACCATTATCACCTTAACATATCTCATTCATCATTAATTCCAAGTACATTTCACTTTCTCACACTAGACTCATTCTAGGTCATAATTATTCCTTTGCATTCTAGGTAGTTTCTACCACTAATATACATACCAATCTACTCCAAAATCAATATCTAAGCAAATGTACTTGGGTTGTTGCATTAGAAACTCACCTAGCTTGATTTCCTCCTTGCTCCAAATGGAAATGCACCTTTGGTCTTTCAATCCAACAAATTGGGTAATGACTCCAAGCTATGTTGTTCTTCTCTTTGATGTGAACAACTTTGTATCTAATAGCTTTCCCTCAAATCCTTATGAAAATGGGTGGATTTGGGAGTGAGAAAGCTAGGTTTTGGATTAAAAATGGAATGGAATGGTTTTGTCCCGTGAAATGCAGATCCAACTGCTCCATATTTATAGAATTTGTTAATAAGATCGATCTACATAGAGTAGAGATCGATCTGTCTTGCTTAAATTCCTCATTTTCATGACATTTTGAAGGCATAAGATCGATATGTCGAATGCTTGAGATCGATCTGTTCTTTATAATGAGATCGATCTGCTCAATGAGACAAGATTGATTTGCTTCAGGAAGAGAGCTAAGGAGATCGATCTGATCTTAATGGGAGATCGATCGATCTGCCTCTTCCAATCATGCTTGATTTTTGCATTCTCCAGGCCATGAGATCGATCTCTCCTTTTATGAGATCGATCTGACATTCATTTTCTGCATTTCCACTGCAGTTTTCCCAAAATTTTCAAAGGTTAATTTACCTTTGGTTGCTTGACTAGTCATTTTGCAATCCATATCCATCTAGAGCTTTGTAAGGCTCATTTCCTATGACTTTCACATTATGAAACTTGTGCGTATCACTTGGAAATCAAAAAAGGTTCGTATAATTCTTCGTCTTACACTCATTTATACTTTTTGCATCCTTATACTCATTCCGGATGCTTGAGGTTTTCATTTACTTAGTTTGTGGCTACTTTAGCCCTTATTTAACTTTCACATGCATCCACGATACTCATTCATTCTCATTTAAACTTCATTCACATTTACTTGATCCAAAAATCATTCATCTTATAGTTCCATTTACACATATTACAAATTATACATATATGGGGTCTCATATTCTCCCCACTTAGAAAATTTGGTCCTCCAAATTGGAACCAATCAATCTGTGAATAACTCGGGGTACTTCTTCCGCATTAGATTCTCTAATTCCCATGTTGCTTCTTCCACAGTGTGATGTTGCCAAAGGACTTTCACTTGTCTTTGTTCTCAACACTTTCTCTTTTCTATCAAATATCCGAACCGACTTCTCAACGTACGTCACGCTTTCATTGAGCTCCAAAGGCTCGTACCTTATCACATGCGTCGGGTCAGGGTGGTACTTCTGTAACATGGATATGTGGAAGACGTTATGTACATTCGCTAGCTCAAGTGGTAATGTTAGCCTGTATGCCTTATCTCCCACTTTATCAAGTATCTCAAATGACCCTTTATATCGAGGGCTCAACTTCCCCTTCTTCTCGATTAAATTGAACTTATAATTGAACTTAGCTTTATTTCTTGATTAAATTGAACTTATAATTGAATCATTCCTTCTTTATTGATTTATATATCATATTTACACGATTTCAATGATATATTCGTAAGGAAAAATGTCAAGTTTGGGTCTTACAATTTCTCCCCACTTAAAAAAAATTTGGTCTTCCGAATTGACCAATACTCAGCTCTCGAATAGGTGCAGATACCTCTCACGCATCAGGCTCTCTAATTCCCATGTAGCTGACTCAGAGGTGTGGTATTGCCAGAGAACCTTGACTAGAGGAATCATCTTAGACCGTAGTACTTTCGCCTTCCTATCTAATATCCGAATCGGCTTCTCCGCATACATCATATTTTCCTTGAGCTTCAATGGCTCTTAGTGAATTACATGTGTCGAATCCGGATGATATTTCCGAAACATGGAGATGTGAAAGACATTATGGATGCCTGCTAGCTCAAGGGTCACGCTAGCCTGTAGGCCTTATCTCCCATTCGGTCTAAGATCTCAAATGGTCCGATATAACGAGGACTCAATTTACCTCTCTTTCTGAACCTCATAATATGCTTAGAGGGAGAAACTTTCAAAATACAGATTCACCCATAGTGAATTCTAGAGGTTTACGCCTCGTGTCAGCATAACTTTTCTGCCTGCTCTGAGTTGTCCTCAATCTATCACATATCAATTTGACATCCTCAGAGACTTTTTTCACCAGATCGAAACAAATATCTTTCGATCACCCACCTCTTCCCATCCAATGGAAGAACGACACCTGCGATTATACAACGCTTCATAAGGTGTTATTCTAATACTCGAGTGATAACTATTGTTGTAGGTGAATTCGACTAACGGCAACTGATCATCCCAAGAGCCTTTAAAGTCTATCACACAAGCTTTCAACATATCCTCCAGAGTCTAAATGGTCCTCTCTGACTGACCATCTGTCTGAGGATGAAAAGTTGTACTGAAACTCAATCGGGTTCCCATAGCTTCCTAAAAATGTCCCTAAAAGTGGGATGTGAAGCGAAAATCTCTATTAGAGACTATGCTTACTGGAACACCATGTAGCCTCACAACCTCTCGTACATACAAATATGCCAATGCACTCAAAGTATCTGTAGCCTTCTTAGCTAGGAAGTGGGCTAACTTCGTCAATCGATCAACGATCACCCAAATAGCATCATGGTTCATTCTAGTCCTTGGTAAACCTATGATGAAATCCATGGTGAGATGCTCCCATTTTCATGTCGATATAGGTAGAGACTACAATAACCCTACAAACTTCTGATACTCTACCTTAACCTGCTGGCATACCAGACATCTAGCAACATACTCGACGATATTCCTCTTCATACTTGACCACCAATACAACTTTTCGGAGGTTCTAATACATTTTACTGCTCCCTGAATGCAAGGTATACCTCGAAGAGTGAGCTTTTGCCAAAATTAGTTTCCTCAACTGCGGATCATCAGGAACACATACTCTGCCTTTGAACCTCAGTAACCCATCGGTGCTCAACTCTCAGTCGGTACCAGCACCCATTTGTATCTGACTAGCCATATCAATACACAAGCGATCCACTCGTTAAGCTTGTCTGATCTGCAACCAACTTTGATTCTAACCTCAGACTAGCTATCACACAATAAGCCTCAGTATCAGAAGGGGTTACATATAAGCCGAGGCTTGCAAACTCTGCTAGTAACTCATGTTTCCTGATCATCATATGAGATACCATCCTAAGGCTCTTTCTGTTCAACGCATCAGCAACCACATTAGCCTTACCCGGGTGGCATAAGATCTCACAGTCGTAATTCCTCAGAAGCTCTAACCATCTTCGTTGCCTCATATTCAATTCCTTCTGTGAAAACGGTACTTGAGGCTCTTATAATCGGTATACACCTGAAATTTCTCACTGTACAAATACTGGCGTCATATCTTCAGTGCAAACACTACGACAGCCAACTCTAGATTATGGGTAGGGTAGTTCCTCTCGTGATCCTTCAATTGACGGGATCCATAGGTAACTACCTTCCCATCCTGATATTAATACACAACCTAGTCCCTAGTGTGAAGCATCAGTGTACACAGAGAAACCTCCTGAGCTGGTCGGAATGGTGAGAATAGATGCGGTGGTCAGTCAAAGTTTTCAACTCCTGAAAGCATCTCTCACAATCATCATCCCACTCAAACACAACACTCTTCTGAGTGAGACGAGTTCAGAGGAACAGCCAATGTCGAACAATCCTCTACAAGCCTCTTATAATACCCAGCTAAATCTAGAAAACTTCTGATCCCAGTAACTGTCTTGGGTCTGTCCTACTGGATTACAATTTTTTTTATCTTAAACGAATCCACTGATACCTCATCCTTCGATACCACATGGCCCATAACTTATATTTGTTCCAACCAAAAGTCATACTTACTAAGTTTAGCAAATAATTCCTTCTCTCGGAGGTTTGTAACACAATCTTAAGTGCTGCTCATTATCTTTCCTGGACTTCGAATACACCAAAATGTCATCGATAAAAACGATAACAAATTTGTCCAGGTACGGCTTGAACACATCGTTCATTAGAGTCATAAACGCTGCAAGCGCATTAGTCAACTTGAAAGGAATCACCAAAAATTCATAATAACTATAACAGGTGCAAAAAGCTGTCTTAGGTACGTCTTTGCTTTGAATTCTCAACTGATGGTACCCAGACCTCAAATCGATCTTGGAAAAGATCTTTGCTTCCCAGAACTGATCCAATAAATCATCTATTTGTGGCAAGGAGTACTTATTCTTGATGGTAGCCTTATTCAACAATCGAAAATCAATGCACAGTTTGAGTCTTCCATCCTTTTTCTTCACAAATAGAATCGAAGCTCTCCAAGGCGACACACTCGGTCTAATAAACCCCTTATCCAGTAGCTCCTGTAACTGCTTCTTTCATTTCTTCCCAGAAAATTTTACAATATGTTTCTTAGTTTTCTCTATTTGAGAAAACATTATTTTCTTAGAATAACAATCTAAGATAGCATGATTTGCAGTCAACCAAATCCATTCCAAATATTACATCAACATCAAACATATTTAATAAGATGAGATTGACTGTCATACTCTTATCACATATTTTCAACTCACAATCTTTATACACCATTTCAGTCACTTGACTATCTCTTAAAGGTGTACTGATTAACAGCCTCCTACCTAATGGCACAGGCTTCACAAAATTTGATAATTTAATTGCAAATGAGGAAGATATAACTGGATGCGTGGCACAAGGATCAATTAATGCAAATTTTTCAAGATTAAATACCAAACAGTACCTTAAACCACATCAGACGAAACATTTATCGTGTCCTGATCCAATGCATACACATGTCCCTGGCCAGCAGTCTGCTTCTTCTTCTCTACAGTTGTGGCCTTCCTTCTCTGGGGTGGGGGTACAATAGAAGCTTACTGTGTTTCCTCTCGCCTCTGCGAAATAGGGACTTCAGATTTCGGGCAGTCTCTCATCAAGTGGCCTATCTTTTCGCATCTAAAACATGCTTCAGATGCTTGGTAACATCACTTACCACTATAAGGTTTCCCAGATACTCTACATGGCTCAATAGTAGGTCAGGGTTCACCATTTTTATACCTTTGGACGGAGTTGAAACTAGCGGAATAGAGGGCTTCACTGTCTTACCCCGAAATTTTCCAAACTTTAGTCGTGTCTTAAACGACCTCTTCCCTTCTCTGAAACTTCTATACTCTACAGTTCTCTTTCTGTCCTTATTGAACTTACCAAATTCAGGGGCATGCTGCTCAAAATCCTGTTCACACAACTGAGCTCTACGCACTGCCTCCTTGTAAGTCAGAATATCCAAATGAGCTAATCTAGCTCTAGTGGACGGTATCAACCCATCCATAAACTTCCGGACTTTTCTATCTTTACTACTCATAGTGTCAGGATCGTACCTTCCTAGAGTAAATGGGGACTCATACTCGTCCACTGATTGGCTACCTTGGGTCAAACCAAAGAATTCCATCTGTAACCGTCTCCTAACCGTATCCAAAATATATTACCTCCTAAAGGCATCCATAAAGATCTCCCAAGTCACTACTTGGTTTCGGGTCCTCAATATAGGCTGGACAGATTTCCATCAATGTTCCGCTTCGACTTCCAACATAAATGCAGCAAAAGCTACCTTCCGATCTAGGAACACTCAAAGTACCCATACACCTTCTCTAATCTGTTTATCAGTTCTTCGCTGTTACCGGATCCTTGACCCCACTAAACGATGACGGTTCAAGTTTTTTAGAATTGTCTCATCCTGTCTAACTCATAACCATGCCTTACCTTGTTAACTCTCCCCTGTGGAGCTCTTTGAGGCTCTGTTAGGGCTGGTGGTGGTACTAGAGGTCTAACAGGTGATGGTGCTACCTCAGGCTGTACAGGCGGGGGTGGTGTCGGAATAGGTTCGACAGAATTAGATGGATCAGCGGTGTGGGGTGCAGGCATGACAGGGGTTGTTGCGGGTTCACTCATACCCTGTAGACTCTTCAATCTAGCCATCGACCATCTAAACAACAGTGTTATGTTCTCCAAAGTCCGTTCTAACCTCACCATGCATATCTCAATAGCCTCTATTGGATCCTGAGTGGCATGGCCAGAAGATAACTCAGTACGTCTCTCAGGTCTGTCTCTCTACCCTCGAGATCGAGAACTTTCCCATCGACTGCGGTGTCTATCAGTCATACTGATGATTTTTCATTCACACACAATCAATTCATATTACATTAATAGCCCAGTATACATATTTGTATCTAAACAAGGCACAGTACCAAAGGGATGTAAACTTTCCTAACGAATTATACCGACTCGTATTCAGACCAACCCTGCTCTGATACCAACTTCTGTCACACCCCGTTTTTCACACCTAAATTCTTTATTATTCCCCCATACACACACATAATGGAGCAGACAACATACGAATGGTTGGGCATACGAGCCGATATTGACTTTACACACTTAAATATAAACTGTACATTATAATTGAATTTCTTTATTCATATATGTATTTACATACGTACATTTACATCCTAGTAATTCTTTATATACTGAACTGTGCCTTACAAGTTTAGATACAAAATCAAAAGACGTGTATACCTTCACGCATAATGGAGTGTGGGCTGCCAACTACTCAGGACTACTGCAGCTCTCAAGACTTAGGTAACTCTGTAGAGTGTAGGGAAAAATGGGGTGAGCTACAACACGCTCAGTAAGAAATCACGCAAGTAGGTAGATAACTATACTACCTACATGCATGTCATGCAGAAAATCCTTACTTTCTCAATCCCAACCGAATTCACAAAACCACACACGTATGCTTTCTCAAAGCCATGTCATATCACAAACGAATTTCTCAAAACACATGTTCTCATAAAGCTAATTTAAATCAAATATGAGATAAATCAAAAATCTAGAAATTTAAATTAGAAATCATATAAGTATGGAGACAAAGCAGAGCATATGGAAACGAATAGACATATGGCCATAGTCACTGGACTCCATGCAATCACTGATCAGGTGTGCATGAATGTCCCTGGATGGCTGAGGGCAGAGGGGGTCAGTCTACCCATCAGACAGCAAACAAACAACACAGTACATCGTACTCCATGTGCATCCACACGGTACATTGTACTTCGAGAACCCCAATATCTGAAATCAACGAGATTAGGAGTGCCCGTCCAACGGGTCTTATCATCCCATCTCTAGCTATATCAATACCGAGTCTCCAAAATGCACGTGCGAGCATATCAATCAGTGTGACACACAGTCTACACGAGGCTCCAACACGGTCTTATCAAATCTCGTGCGAGGATCAGTGTAAACTTACATAGCCTACACGACGTCTCCAAACACGGTTTTATGCATATCATAAAATCACAAACTAGTGCGAGCAAAGCTCTAGCATGGTATCATGTACAAATCATGAAAAGTCTAGTGCGAGCAACGCTCTAGCACGACTTTAATCTCAAAACTGATAGATGGCTTGATGCACATAAGGGGCGTACAAACCAACCTCAACCACGAAAGGTAGTACCCACTTGATTGAGAGGAAACATTTTCCATCAAATCACTCATCAAACACTTTTTATTCTGAAAACATGCAATTTAATGCAGATAATCAAATTCAGAGCCATTCTATCACCACTTATTCACAAAACATGCTTATTCATGCAAAACATATTAAAATAGGTCATTTCGACTAATTTCATATTTTTCATAACTGAGGGCATTTTCGTAATTTTTTCATATTTGGGTACTATCCATAAATTTTATATTCATACTCTATATAGAAATTTAAGTGTACGTAAACGATAATAAAATACGTACAACTATCTCTAAGAGTTTACGAAATCCCTTACTTCAAAATGTGTCGGCTGCGAATTTTAATTCATGATATCTATGGATCACACAGTCTAATTGGCTCTAGACGTATCCTTGGAAGCCAAATCTTTTCTTGGTGGCACAAAAGTCGAGATCCGCTCGAACTCGTACACGTCGCCTACCGTTTTTTTCGCTACACAACAATATATATTTAAACCGGTTAATTTCGGTCTAATATAAATTCAAATTAACTATCCAAAAAATAAATCGACCGATTTTCGATCGCTTACCAGCCTACTGCTGGGCCGGGGTAACACTAAATTTTTTTCAAAATTTTTTTCTCTCTCCTTTGACTGAATCGGTTCGGACCGGTTCAGACCCTTTCACACTGAACTGGTTCGAACCGGTTCAGGTGTGATTTTTACCGTTCGGGGTGATTTCGACCGGTTCTCAGGCTGCCTCTGGTGCCGTTCGGCGCACCTCGACCTGGGGAACCTTCGGCTGGCAGGGCTGAGGTCGAATTGGCACCGATGGCCGCCGTTTTTCCCTTCTCTCTTGCGAGTTCCTCTCTCGTCGATCTCCCTTTCCTGGCTTGGCCGACGGTCGTCTCCTCCATCAATGGGTCAGCCGACGTCGCCTCATCCTTCTCTTCCTCTCACATGCTCGGTCTTCCTCAGTGGCTCGCCGGAGGAAGGAAGGCAGAGGTCGTCGGTTTGTCGGGGTCGCGCGAGCTTTAGTTTTCCAGTTTCTTTTTTTTTTTGTTTTTTCTAATTCTTTTTTTCTTTTATTTTATATATATTGTATTATATTCAATATAATACAATATATATACAAAATATCTAAAAACTAAAATATCTTATAATTTAAAATATTAAAATAATAATAATAAAACAAATGTTATCATTATTATAATATTTTATTCTCACAGTATATTTTATAAACTAATATTTTCACACTCTTATACATATATTTTATTTAATTTATTTCTATAAAATATATGTACATTCTGTTTCATTTAATCGTATTTATTGATTCCTCTGAAAATATATATTTTTTCGATATTTCCGGGGTAAATTGACAATATAGGGTAATTTTTGGGTTATCGTTTCTGGACTAACTTCCCTTCTTGGACTCCCTATATTTTCGCATCTTGAATCCATATTTTCAGTCCGTTTAACCAAATTTTATTTGGTTTGTCTCGAACTCATCAAAGTTCTTATTTCAAAAATTTAAATCACTTAGTTTTATTTCTTGATTGAATTGAACTTGTAATTGCATCATTCCTTCTTTATTGATTTATATATCATATTTACACAATTTCAATGATATATTCGTAAGGAAAAATGCCAAGTTCGGGCTTACAGGGTGAGCAAACAACACGCTCAGTAAGACAATCATGCGAACATGTAGATATTGCACTATCTACGTGATCGTGATGCCATGCTCAAAACCATACATTTCTCATCACATCTCAAAAAGCATTAGTTCATGCTTGTGTTAATGGCATGTAAAGCAAATCATGCTATTCTGTTCAGTGCACAAATCAAATTCAAAGCATGGAATGACCATCATGCATATTTCATAAATAAGGCATGGAAAACTATCATGCGTAAGTGCACTTTAAAGCCATTATCATACTTTTTGAAGCAAATCATGTTATTTAGTTTAGTGCACAAATCAAGTTCAAAGCATGAAAAACCATCATGCATATTTCACCAGTAAAGCATGAAAAATCATCATGCATAAGTGCACTTTAAAGCCATTATCATGCTTTCTCATCTCAATAAAATCAACACTTGTTAGGACTCAGTCCCTCCTTCGGACTGTCCTAACTCATAATACATTTCAAAACATGGATTCATTTATAAATAAGAGACATGTGAGATAGGTAATATAATAGGGAAATATCCTCTAGGACTATGACCATATCCTCTGTGATCCCAGGCTACATTGATCAGGTGTGAGGGGTATCACATCTATCTGCTTCTGCATGGGAGGTGGGTCACGTCCAACCTGTCGGTCCATAGCAGATTTAAACATCGCCCGAAGATAGCATATCACAATCTCAACACAGCACAACGTACTCCACGCTACATGCACGGTACAACGTACTCTGTGGACCCATATCATCACATCATATCATGTCATATCTTAATATGCACGTGTAATACCCGTAAATTCCCAAGTATTTGTTTTATGAAGATATAATGTACATATACTTTTGTTACAAGTGTATAAGTGATAAAAGGATGTAAGGATTTTGGAAATTTAATGAAACATCCATGATTTCAAGTAGTGTGCACAAGTTTCATTAACTATGAACTAGGTGGAATGGATGCCATTGTGTGTTAATTGTACACGGATTGTAAATTGAGGTATGCAGCAAATAAGATGAATGTACATTGAGAAATTTGTAGAAAACTGTAGAAATGAGGGTGCAGGGGATGAGAGATCGATCTCATATGAAGAAGAGATCGATCACCCCTCATGAAATGTCCGAAATTTGTTGAATGGAACTAGGCAGATCGATTTCATGGGAAGACAGATCGATCTCCTTAAATCTTTGCCTAGAAGGAATCGATCTCTCACAAGACACAGATTGATCTCCTTAACTCTCTGCTTGAGACAGATCAATCTCCTTAAAGTTCTGTAAAGAGCATATCGATCTCCTATAAGAGGCAGATCGATCTCCAAGAAGGAATTTGCTTGCAAATAGATCGATCTCATCATGGAAGAAGATCGATTTGGTAGTAGTTGGTTTGGTAAAAAGTACTACCAAACCTTGTAGAGATCGATCTCCACAAGGACCAAGTCGATCTCATGTCTCTGTATCTATAAAAAAGGCACAAGATTTGGACTAAAAACTCAGATTTCTCCCACCAAACCCGCACCTACCATTTTCTCTCAAGAAACCAAGTTTTCTCACTCTAAAAATCACTACATTTCAGCCAGAATCTGAAGAAGCTCAAGAAGAAAAAGTTGTTCCTTGAAGCAAGAAGAACAACATACCCAAAAATTACACATTGGTGTAACCAAGAGAATGAGCTTTGACTATCACAAGTTTGACCAAGTAAAGGGGTAAGCTCTTCAACCTTCAAGCTTTAAATATGGATTTCTAGGCATTTAATGGGTTGTATGTTATGTGAAATATTGCTAAGAATGATGATTGTAGTGATGAGTGGGTAATATTAAGAGGCGTTTAGAAGGGAGATCCATGGAAAAGTGATGGAAAGCTTAAGAGATGATAAAATGATATTAGTGAAAGAGTGAAATGTGATTTAATGGTTTGAGGAGTATGAATAGACAAATAAAAGACAATATGTATGTTTAGTAGAGGGAAAGAAAAATAACCTAATGATTTACACATATAGATTGAAATACGTGGAACACGGTTAACCCGGATCGCGAACGAAGCAAACGAGACGAAGGAAAATACGAGCGCGATTCGAGGTAAGGGACTGTACGTTAGCGATAGAGATATTCGTACGTATTTTTACAGCGATTTCAGTAGTTATGACGCTAGAGTTACAACATTTAGCTATGGAACTATGAAATGATATGAAATCATGAAATGTACTATGTTATATATGTATTGTGAAAATGGGATGTGGTAAGGAAATAACATGATATGCATGTTTTTTATGTTTTCTCAACCATGTATTGATTTTGAGATTGAGAAATGATGATAGATAGGTTAGCTAGTTTTACATGTTTAGCATGGAATGACATGCTACGTAAATAAACATTTTTTGAGTTTTTAAAAGAGAAAATAGCCACCTATCGGATTTGAGATGTGAATCGGTGTTGGAGCTCTAGCTCACACCCGTTTTAATGACTTAAACTATGCTGGAGTTTCACTCGCATATGTTTACATGTTTTAATAAACCGTGCTAGAGCGTGACTCGCACATGGTTTTATAATGATAATGTGCTGAAGTTTTAGCTCGCCCATGTTTCTATGTTTTGATATGTCGTGCTAGAGTGCATCTTGCACGATGGATTTGAGAAAGGTGCTGGAGCATTGCTCACACCAGTTTTTACTGAGTTAAGATAATACAGTGCTGGAAGTTGTTGCTTACACTTAGAGATACCGCGCTGGAGCCTTGCGATGACTGTGTGTCACGTTGATTGCTCGCCTGGTATATGAGACATGGTTTAGGATGATGAGTCCATTGGAGTTGGTAGATGGACTGGGTCCATGGTCGTACGTTGAACTGTGTAGTTGTCCGTTGATATACTATGTACCGTGCTGGGTGCACGTGAGTACGAGTATCGCGTAGATGACACATGGCGTACCTTGCACCGTGAGTATATGTGATATGATGAGGGATATGATGTTGATTGAGATGAGCCGGAGGGTAGGACTGACCCATCCCCCTTTAGGCGAAGTGATGCCCGATGCACACCTGATCAGTGAGGCCTGAGATGACTGACTATGACCATATGTCGTGAATATTAGATTGTCGAAAATTTCATGCCTATCTCAGAGATAAGGGAAATTGAGAAACTCAAAAAAGAAATGATTTGAGAAAGCAAAGAGGTTTTATAATTTTATAAATCTCTTGATTTGAATGCTTGTGCTATGATAGTACTGTTTATGACATGTTTTCAAATGAGAATATCTTATACTTGTTTTCTTGAGAATGCTTATATAAGAAATAAATACTTAAATGCATTTTCTAGTAATATTTCCATTTATATCAAAACATGATTTGTTTATGCATGCATGAGGTATGTAGATAGTACAATATCTACATGTTAGCATCTTTTTCGTTACTGAGCTATGGTTTACTCATCCCACTACATTTCCCCCTCTAGATACTGAGAAGTAGGACAGTGCGGTGGTCTCGAGATCCTTTTTTGTATTGGACAGCTCTCACCAGTTGCAAAGGTATAGAAATTTATATACACACGAGCATTTTGTATCTATTATAATGTATCGCACAGTTATGAATTGAAATTGTAAACAGTTATATGGGGATGTTATGTAAAGATATTATATTATACAATTGAGTTTGTATTTGTACTCACACACCTAGGAGTGTGAATTAAAGTTTTAAAAATTTCACTATAAATGCATGAAATTTAGTAAATACATTGACTCACAGCCCAACCGTAGTAGTGTATGTACAGATAAAAGGGCACCCATAAGTGAGGTGTGACAGATTTGATATCAGAGCCTGGTTGGTTTGATGTGAGTCGATGTTTAGGACTAAGAAACATACGTTCCCCAGTTACTGTACGATATTTAGATACAAATGTTTCTACGGAGCTGATAGTAAATTAAAAGTTTGTTATAAATGCAAGAAAGTTATCAGGCTTGTGAGATATGCCTGAGAGACATAGCAAGAGGGGAGAGAGCTCAAGAGCTCAAGAGCAAAATGACAGGAATGAGAGGCACAGTTGATCGTCCTCTAGTCATGAGCCCAGGAACAGATAGAGGCTTTCGATCCTCGGGTAGCCCGGTTAGAGGAAGATATGCTTACGGTGATGACCATGATGGATCAAATTGTGGCTAGGTTTGAGGGTATACCTGGTATAGTGGGACAGGCTGCACTGAATCCCCTAGTAGCTGCACCTAAACCTGAAGGTGTTGCACCTGCACGACCTGAACTGGTTAGGCCACGAGATCCCTATATTCGACCAGTACCTTCTCCAGTAGCCCCACAGTAGTATGATGAGGATGATTTGGGGTATAGATATGACTGTGATATGGAGAGGTTAAGGCATTTTATAGATTTTAAGCCTCTTTCTTTCAGTGGAGTGAAGGATCCGGCAGTGGCTGAGGACTGGATCAGTCAGATGGAGAAGTTGTTTGACTTTTGTAGATGTTCAGCTGCAGAAAGAGTAGCGCTTGCGGCCTTTATACTGAGAGGCGAAGCAGAGCACTGGTGGAAGTCCACTAGCCCTATGTTGAGAGCTCAGGGTATAGCTATCATGTGGGATATGTTTTTAGGTGCTTTCAGAGAGTAATGCATCCCAAACACCGTTCAACATAGGTTACAGATGAAATTCCTAAATCTGACTCAAGGGAATCAAACAGTTGATGAGTACGAGTCATGATTCACCTTATTGGACCGATATGATCCGAACTCTATCAGGAGTGAAGCTATCAGGGTCCATAGATTTGTGGATGGACTGAGGCCTTCGATTAGAGCTAAGTTGGCACCGTTTGATGTCGCTACATATAAAGAGGCTGTACGACGAGCCCAGTTGTGTGAGCAAGACTATAACATGTAAATTTCAGAGTTTAGTTGGGGTATGGACAAGGGTACAAGAAAATTGAGAGGCGACAAGAATGCCATATTTGGATGGAAACCTATGAGTAAGCATCGAAGAGAGGCAGATGAGTCACAGAAGAAGGCCGTTAGACCTTTTATGCCTCTGACTCAGGCGCCAACCAGTGGTATAGTGATTTGTAGACCCCAGTCGACTACTGATCAGTGCAAAGTACGTGACCCATATCATGGTGGTAGACCCTGTCACTTTTAGGGTACATGATGCTTCAGATGTAGGACCCAATTGATGACACATGGCGTACCTTGTATCGTGAGTATATGTGATATAATGAGGGAGATGATGTTGATTGAGATGAGTCGGAGGGTAGGACTGACCCATCCCCCTTCAGGCGAAGTGATGCCCTGTGCACACTTGATTAGTGAAGCCTGAGATAACTGACTATGGTCATATGTTGTGGATATTAGATTGTCAAAAATTCCATACTTGTGTCAGAGATAAGGAAAATTGAGAAACTCAGAAAAGAAATGATTTGAGAAAAGCAAAGAGGTTTTATGATTTGATAAATCTCTTGATTTGAATGCTTGTGTTGTGATAGTACTGTTTATGACATGTTTTCAAATGGAAATATCTTATACTTATTTTCCTGAGAATGCTTATATGAGAAATAAATGTTTAAATGCATTTTCTAGTAATATTTCCATTTATATCAAAGCATGATTTGTTTATGCATGCATGAGGTATGTAGATAGTACAATATTTACATGTTAGCGTCCTTTTCCTTACTGAGCTGTGGTTTACTCATCCCATTACTTTTTTCCCTCCAGATACTGAGAAGTAGGACAGTGCGGTGGTCTCGAGATCCCTTTTTGTATTAGACAGCTCCCACCAGTTGCAAAGTTATAGAAATTTGTATACACACGAGCATTTTGTATCTGTTATAATGTATCACACAATTATGAATTAAAATTATAAATAGTTATATGAGGATGTTATGTAAAGATATTATATTATACAATTGAGTTTGTATATTTACTCACACACTTGGGAGTGTGAATTAAAGTTTTAAAATTTTTGCTATAAATGCATGGAATTTAGTAAATACATTGACTCACAGCCCAACCATAGTAGTGTATGTATGGATAAAAGGTCACTCGAAAGTGGGGTGTGACAGCACGTGCGAGCCTATTTAATCGATGCGACACCCAGTCTACCCGAAGCTCCTAGCACGACTATCAACATGTCATAAAACCACGTGCGAGTACTCTCAAGCACGACAACAAGTATGGTGGACATCTAATGAGAGCTATACTCTAGCACCATGTCAAAACCAGTATAAAATCTGTGCGAGCTAAACTCCAACACAACATCACAGAAATCCATGTGAAAACTAGTGCGAGCTATAAGCTCCAACACTCATGCGTATAAAAACATATCAAATTTCGTGCGAGTCATAATCTAGCACGCTTTCATTCTCACGAAATCCATGTAGGTGGCTCAATTCTTTGCAAAGCATGGTTATAAACCAAATCAAGTCATTTCTTATGCAAATTATTTCAAAATGTTAGCCAGTCTACTAATCACTTGCTAAAAAGCAATAAAACAGGATTTTCAAAGCATCATGCTTTTGTTTTCATGCACATTTCTCAAAACTCAACTCTTTGCCCTTCAATCACCCATTTCATTTCCTATTACCACATGCATTCTAGAAAACATAATGCGCCCAAAATGGGCACAGAGATCTCTAAGAGTCCACACAATTCCTTTACCTCGATTTATTCGGGGTGCGACTCTCTTCCTCTTAGCTTCTCGCACTTTGGCTCAACTTGCTCCTAGTGTGTCCTCAGAAGCTGCAAATCATTCACCAATCACTTGAGTTAATGTTGCTAACTCACATTTTGACTTCGACTAGTCAATATATTTCATTGAGCCCATTTCGTTAAGTTTGACCCACTTTTGCATTTGACTATCATCAAGCCATTTCCAACCAATTTATCTAGTAACTCCTTAGTTACTTGTTTAGGACTTGATGTGAAATACTCTACCCTTACTCTCTCATTCATTTATACATTTTACCAAATGCCTTAAATAAACATTTTACCCTTTTTGGATAAGTCTCACAATTCATTCTATAACACCATCTTAAAATCATACTCACAACACCATTATCACCTTAAGATATCTCATTCATCATTAATTCCAAGTACATTTCACTTTCTCACACTAGACTCATTCTAGGTCATAATTGTTCCTTTGCATTCTAGGTAGTTTTTACCATTAATATACATACCAATCTACTCCAAAATCAATATCTAAGCATATGTACTTGGGTTATTGCATTAGAAACTCACCTAGCTTGATTTCCTCCTTACTCCAAATGGAAATGCACATTTGGTCCTTCAATCCAACAAATGGGGTAATGACTTAAAGCTATGTTGTTATTCTATTTGATATGAACAACTTTGTATCTAATAGCTTTCCCTCAAATCTTTATGAAAATGGGTGGATTTAGGAGTGAGAAAGCTAGGGTTTGGATTGAAAATGAAATGAATGGTTTTGTCCCGTGAAATGCAGATCCAACTGCTCTATATTTATAGAATTTGCTTGATGAGATTGATCTGCATAGAGTGGAGATCGATCTGCCTTGCTTAAATTCCTCGTTTTCACGACATTTTGAAGGCATGAGATCGATCTGTCGAATGCATGAGATCGATCTGTTCTTTATAATGAGATCGATCTGCTTAATGAGACAGGATTGTTTTGCTTCAGGCAGAGAGCTAAGAAGATCGATATGGTCTTAAGGGGAGATCGATCTGCTCCAACCCGAGAGTTAAGGAGATCGATCTGCTTGAGTAGGGGATCGATCTGCCTCTTCTAACCATGCTTGATTTTTGTATTCTCTAAGCCATGAGATCGATCTCTCCTTGTATGGGATCGATCTGGCCTTCATTTTTTGCATTTCCATTGTAGTTTTCCCAGAATTTTCAAAGGTTAATTTGCCTTTGGTTGCTTGACTAGTCATTTTGCAATCCATATCCATCTAAAGCTTGGTAAGGCTCATTTCCTACGACTTTCACATTATGAAACTTGTGCGTATCACTTGGAAATCAAAAAGGGTTCGTATAATTCTTCGTCTTACACTCATTTATACTTTTTGCATCTTTATACTCATTCCAGATGCTTGAGGTTTTCATTTACTTAGTTTGTGGCTACTTCAGCCCTTATTTAACTTTCACATGCATCCACGATACTCATTCATTCTCGTTTGAACTTCATTCACATTTACTTGATCCAAAAATCATTCATCTTATAGTTCCATTTACACATATTACAATTATACATATATGGGGTCTCACATTATTTATTGATATGACATTTAATGTGTTGCATATTACATTTTCATGAAAGTGCATTATAAGATTTATAGCCATAATTGCTTCGTTTTATGTGCATAACACGGGGCTATTGCACTTGCATTCATTATAAGAGATATTATGTTAAAAGTGATGTGTTGTATATGACTAGTTAGTTTGATGTCAAGAGCCCAGGGAAATGAGGTACTTCTAAGTATCCTCCTATCCGATGCCTCGAAAGCCCTTAATAGCGTTACCGAAATCCTAACATAGAAGTACAAGAAATAGAAGTTGTTATATGAGATTATAAAATGAGAAAAAGAAATATTTATATAAAATGATACAAGAAATAATGTTGCATGCATTAATTGATTGAACAACTTACTTATATTTACTATCTCTATTATTGTGTGGTGATATACTGGGCTTTCCCAAAAGCTCACCCCCTCTCTCCCCACAAGTTAGCCGAGATAGTTCTGTAACTCAAGATAGCACCAGTTTTGTAATTCAATTTAAAGCACACCAGATGTTCGTTTTCCTTCCTACTTGGCTTACCTCTAGTGACCTCTTTTTTTTTTTTAGATCTCTTATTATTTCCACTAGACCTTATCTTTTGGCAAACATTGTCATTTCTAAGTCCTCATCATCTCTACCTTTTTCCTTGTCATCTCTAACATCCTTATGAGTAGAGGATGTCAATGTCACACCTACTTTTTTGGCGATTATTGACTTCTTTTTAATTTCATTTCATAAGCAGAGAGCCTATGAGCTCATCAAACAAGAGTGTGAGGATCCTTAAGCTCCTCTATAACAGTGACTTTAACCTCTCATGACTTAGGTAAACTATTAAGAATCTTTTTGACAATCATTACATTAAGTAGGTCTTTCTTAAAGCCTTGAGCCCATTGATTAGATTAGTGAATCTAGTTGACCTTTCATTGATGGACTCTTCCGGTTTCATTCTAAAGGGCTTATAGTCATGTGTGAGGATTCCTACTTTTGTTTCCTTCACTTGAGTTATCCCATCTAAGTAATTGCAAGTTTATCCCATACTTGCTTTGCATTTTCACATAAAGTGACTCTATTATACTCATTGGGGCCTAGTGCACAAAATAATGTGTGCATTGCTTTGGCATTCAATTGTGTCATCATAATATCGTTAGCATCTCATTCCTCCTCATTCTCTAGAAAAGTCAATTTTATCAATTCTCTTTTTAGAAATTTGAGGACCTCTAACTATTTTGCTCCATACTTCATAGTTATTTGCTTGCACAAACAACATTATTCTTGTTTTCCAATAGAAATAGTTTTCTTCATTAAAAATAGGAGGTTTAATGATAGAGTGTCCCTTTCCACCTAAATTAGTTGCTACATTTGTTTGAACTATCTAGAATCATTTAACTCTTAGGGGTTTAATCATTTTCTAATCAAAAGCCCAAGTTCTGATACCAATTGTTGACTCAAACTGAGAGGGGTGAATAAATTCTAAGATAAATATTCTCTAACTAAAAAGGATTTCTTGCCAATTCACATAAACAAGCACAATATTTTATGAAATTGAAAGCTCAAAGTAAATAAAGTAAGGAAAAGAAAATGCAAACACAATATTTATAGAGATTCAGCTAAACTCAAGCTTACGTCCTCTCCCTTTAAGCCTCTTGTCAAGGATATCAATTCCACTATCACAAGTGAATCCTTTACATACCTCTTCTAAGGTTGGTAAGACCTTTTTACACTTCCTTTTATGGCTTAGGAAGAAACCCTTAACCCCAGTTAGCAAGTGCTTACCAAACTTTCACAAGTTTAACCTCTTAAGGGCATCTCTCCACTTGTTTACAAGAATTAAGAATGGGTGAGTGTTTTGTGTCAACAAAGAATACCTCAATAGGTAAGTGTTTACAACATGATGAGTACAAGATGAAAGTATAGAAGAATACAAGAGATTTAAGCACAAAAGTGTTTGATTTCTTTCTTTAAAGCTTGAAAATATTTGCAAGCTGATTCTTTCAAGTCCTATGGTCTTCAATGCTTGTATTTATACCCCTTTAATGTTAAAGAATGTTGGTAGAGCATTAAATGCGAAAAATCCCGTTGCAAGACACAAAAACATAATCGTTAATTTCTACAAAGCTTAAATGATTGATCCCTATCCTCAAAGGGATCAATCCCTCTTATTAGATTTTCAAGAGAGAATCAAGTAAAATAGCTTAGGTGATCAATGCCTCTACTTGAGGGGGATCGATTCGTCATGCTTAAAAAGTGAAGGTTTTGCTTAGAGGGACCAATGCCTTCATATGGGGATTGATCCCTTTGTTTATAAAACATGGGATTTGGCTACTAACTTTGAAGGGATCAATGCCTATAATGGAGATCGACCCCTTTGCCTCATTTTGAGTTTTCGGGGCAAAAATATATTTGAAATAATAAATCTTAATATTTTCAATTTTCATATATATATATATATATATTACAACTTAAAATCCATGAAATCAAACCCATAATTTACCAAGTATTTTGCTAAATATATTTTTCAATAATATTATGAGAAAATTACTAAGTAAAATATTCAAAAATAGTATTTCAATAAATTAAGACCAATTAAAAATAATCATTTAAATTATGGTTTTATATTGATAAAAAAGCTCATGATCTAGTTTGTCAAAACTTGAGTTAGATAAGTAAACTTAAACAATAAATCATACATTTAAATATGTTTGAGTATTTGTCATTTCAAAATAAATATATTAATTTAAAGCTAACAGAATGGTAATGTGTTTCCTCACTACCAAAAAGGCACAGGTTTGGGAAGTAACTAAAATGAGAGCCCAAGAAACTCATGGAAGAGTAAGAATGAAGGTGTCGCTAGCATGAATAGGCATTTAAAGGGGGCTCCTGCTTGAACAAAGTAGATTGACAACCACATGTAGCAAACTAGTGGCTAGAAAGCTAAACATGAGAATTGAAAGTGGAAAGAAAACTAAAGAGATAGATAGGGATGAACAAGATAAAGAAACACCAAGTGAGATAGAAAATAATCATGTGAGATAGAAAAAAGGCTAGCCCAAAGCAACAAAAGATAATCTAGAGACAAAATAAATACTAATGTGGCCAACTTGGAAACTGCAAAAATGTTAACTTACCTACAGACGTGGAGATGGAGAATAAGTTAATAAAAGTGTAGAAAAGCCAAAACCATAAAAGAAAAGTAGGCATAAGAAATATAAAAAAGGTTATGTTAACTTATAGACCAAGATGACTCACCATTCATGTCAAGCAAAAAAAAGTCCAAAACAAATGACAACCAATAAATAGACATGCAAGCAGTTTTGTAAAGGTTAAGTCAGTAAAGAAACCAAGAGGAGAGGAGTTGACAACCTTGGATGTAGTTTTGGAGGAGATTAGAGAAAGCCAATCCCACTAACAGCCAAGAGTGTTTTTAAGTCTTAACTATTGTGGTTTAAGAGGACCACAGTCAGTTAATAGCCTAAAACACCTTTTGGCAAAGGAAAAATCTATTAGTTTTTCTTTGTGAGCCCATACTACAGATAAAATAAGCTAATAAAATAAGAATAAAATGTGGGTATCCCTCATGTTTTAGTGCAAGTAGCATTGGAAAGAGAAGATTATTATTGATGTGGCATGATGATTTTGACATAAGTTAGACAATTTTCTAAAGTATCACATAGATGCAAAGGTGGAAGACAAGGAAAATGGAGTCTTATGGTGTTTTACCGATTTTTATGGTGATCTAGATAAGAAAGCTAGAGTAAAAAAAGTGGGATATGATTAGGATGTTGAATTGAATGTGCTATCCCTCATGGTTGTGTTGAGGATTTCAACAAAATTGTGGCCTAATAAGAGAAATCTGAGAAACCATTTAGAAATTATAAGCAAATGAAAATGTTTAGGGAGAAAGTTATTGAGTGAGGTCTTAAGGATGTGGGTTATAAAGGATTGTTGTTTACTTAATGGAATGGAAGAGAAGGGTTGAAATCGTTTAAGCTATGACTTGGTGAAGCTCTTACGACCAATAACTACTTGCAATCTTTGTTTAAAAATTTCCAAGTTCACAGAGGGTTGTATTTTTCTTGGATCACAACCTTATTAAGATTGTGATGACTCTAGAAAGGCTAGTTGGTAGGAAAAAAAAACGTTTTGGATTTAAGGAAATGTGTTTACCTTCACTAGAATGTAATAGTACAATTATTGTAAGATAGAAAATAGTAAGAAATTTTGAAGCAAAACTTAGTTGATGTTTATTAACTATTAATGATATTGTGAAAGAATTATATCTAATCTTTATTGCTAAATTTAATTGTAAGTGTAAAATAAAGTAAAATAATTTATATGTTAAATATATAAAGAATTTATATGTTAAATAAATAATTTAAATATACATATGTATCACAAGTATTATAAAGCAAGCAACCTCAACTAATAATATAATTAAAGAATTTAGTGAAAGATGTTATTTTATATTCTTACATTCGCCTTGTCCAAATGCAAAGAATCGTATATTCTCTCAATTATATCAAACATAAAAATCTAATTATGTTCAAATGTACAATATTTTTGTTGTAATCAAAATTTGAAATATAATCTTTCTACGAATTAAATGTCCTTTTTAATAATATTTATATTTTATTTCATTTTATAAATCAAACTATGTATTTGTATGTTTTTATTTTATTTCTATAAAATAATTTTTATTTTTTTCATTCTGCAAACCAAATTTTTTATTAATGTATTAGCCAAAAAAAATTAGGTGAGTGATAAAAAGAATTAAAGATTCTTATGGAAGATTTTTTGAGGACCGAATCGAACCACCACATGCACCATTTTCGTGTCTTTGGATGTCTGATTTTTTAAAGTATTTGCTCTTTACTTTTTCCTTTTTATCCCAATCAGCTAAATTCAAAAACAAAGAATTATTAATTTCCCTCTTAAAAAAAAAAGCCAAGAATTAATTTAAATCCCAAAATCTTCTGATTGTGGTCGGTTCATTGAAGCTTCGCCTTTGAAACTGCACAGAAACAAAAGCGCGTGCCACACTGTACTATCCACTGTAATTTATGCTGCCCCTTAAAATAATCAAAATAAATCTCATAAATCAAGTAACTAGTTGTTTTTAGTCAGGTATCTTAACCCAAATAAAGAATGAAATTAAAAAAATAACCCTACCCTTTTTCCCGATTTTCCTTCGCATTCTCGATCTTTCCTCCATCCTCTCTTTCTCTTTCGCATCTTTGTGATCTGTTCTTTTAAATTGAGTTTAGATTCCGTGTTTGACCTTATTCTTTGAATTTCCGAAACAGTTTCCTTACCCTTGAACGAATTAGGGTTCTGATCTGTTCTACGTTTTGTCCGTCTTTTTTGTTTTCTCAAAATTGCATCTGCAAAAAAAAAAGGGCAAAGGAAAAGAAAAATATTCTTAAACTTTTCATTCTTCAATTTTCCCTGTTTTTGCTTGCGATTTATGTTCTAATCTTCTTAAACTTTTCATTACGTTATGATTTGCTAAATTGGTTTGATCCCCGTTAGGGTTGCTTTGATTTGTATCGATTTTGGGTTGAGGCCAAGCTTGCTTTTTTCTGGGGTTGTTTTTAGGGCTTGTTTATTGCTGAAACCGATGGATACTCGAAGCCCTAACGGATCTTTGCCGCAGCAATCACAGCCACCGAAGTACGGAATAACGAAACCAATATCTCTCGCGGGGCCAAACGAGGCTGATATTCAACGGAATACGGAATTAGAGAAGGCAATATTAATCTTTTTTTAAGGATCGCATATCTTTAATGATATTTAACTCACGGTTTGTCTTTTTATTCCTGTAGTTTTTAATAAAGTCGGGGCTTTACGAGAGCAAAGAAGAAGCCGCGAAAAGAGAGGAGGTTCTTGGCCATATCACTGAGGTAATTAGTTGGCAAACAATTGAGTTTGCTTTGCTTGTCTTCCTATTTTCATAAAATGAGGAAATATGTGAATAGTTGGTGGTACATTTTGTTTTTGGGACTATTGGTTCACATGCCGTTCATGTTTGACTTATAATTGACTAAGCACCTAGTTTGTTGCATGTTATGGTGATTGTTTGGTGATCTAAATCTTGGATTTTTGTTACCTATTTGGTATAATTCTTGTATGAAAATTTCTGAAAGAACAAGCTAATTATGAAAGACAAATGCACTCCAGAAAGCTTTGGCATGTTCCTGTGTCAGTAAAGATATTTTATCATACTTAATTTTTTGGTGTGGTTCTAAAAAGTGAATTATTTTCCTTACAGATTGTAAAAAGTTGGGTAAAACAATTAACTCGTCAAAGGGGCTACACAGATCAGATGGTGGAGGAAGCAAGTGCTGTCATTTTCACTTTTGGCTCTTACCGATTAGGGGTAATTATGGATTCCTAATTCCTTTATCATATCTGCTATTTCATCAACTTATATTTTAGTTATTCTGACATTTCCTTGCAATCATAGAAATGGGTTTCAAATCTTGCATTCTCGTTTAGCTTGGTATGGCAGGATTCATGAATTTGATTAAAAAAAAAAGCCCGAGAATTTAAAGTTCTGTGGGTTTACAATAGATAAAGGTAACCTTTATAAAATGTCGTCTGATTGGTTATTGATGAAAAACTAGCTATGACATTTTGGCTTGGTTGTGCTTTATATTTTTGGAAAAAATCATTAAGTCTCTTGGTGGGTGTGAGTTCTGTCTGCTACTCTGCCAATTGCAATTGATGTTAATTCTGTTTAGTGCATTGTGCTTTTTTTTGTCTGTCCTGCAAGTAAGTTAAATCTTCGATATTCGGATGATAATTAAAAAGTCACTATTTGGACAGGTGCATGGACCTGGGGCTGACATAGACACTTTGTGTGTTGGGCCATCGTATGTGAACCGAGAGGTGTTTTTAACCGGGCTAATTCATTTGTTTACCTTCAATAAAGTTGGTGGTCATTTAGTTTGAGTTCTACTAGTGTTTAATTTGAATTTTGCCAGGAAGATTTCTTCATCATTTTGCATGATATTTTGGCTGAAATGGAAGAAGTCACTGAACTTCAACCGGTTCCAGATGCGCATGTCCCAGTAATGAAATTTAAGTTCCAAGGAATATCGATTGATCTTCTTTATGCAAGTATATCTATTTTGGTTGTACCAGATGTAAGTTTGTAACCTCTTTGATGATATTTTGGATCTAACACTCTTCTCGATTCTACTGCTTCACTCATACTCAATTGAAGGTCAAGAATGATTTCCTTTACATAGTGCAGGATGTTGCAAGCTATTCTATAATAAAGATATCTTTTTTGTCTCTCCCTTTTTCTTTTTGTGGTTTTCTAGACCTTATAACATGTTTGTTTTGCAATGACTAATAACAACTTTTGAGCATGACGATTTGGTATTCTTTTGTTTGGAATATCTCATTATCCTTTTTAAGTAATGGTCAAAATCATCTTCACCTTTGACTCGTTGCCACTCATCTGAGTTTCTTTTAGCAGTCCTTTTAATTGGTTTTGTCCTCAATAGTTTTGTTGAGGTCTTTTCGGGTTGGTGTGGAGGAATCTGTTGGAGGCTGATGTGGAGAGCCTGTCTGAACTGTTAGAGAGGAAAGGAAAGTAAGTGGGGTGCTGGATTAACACTCCGAGGCATGCTCTGATGCTCAAGGCAGTAGCTATAGGAAGAAGGAAGTAAGGGAAGGCAAGGAAAGGAATGACAAAAGGAGATAGAGAGTGCAAGCTGAGTGGGTGAGATCAATACTCTCAGCCCCTTACCTGATACCTTTTACACCTTTACATAACATAGGGTTTGCCATGTGTAATCTAGGTGTCATGCATGCTGTCTGCCCTCCATGTTAAGTGTGGTCTGATGCATGCTGTTTGCCTTGTGGATTAAGTCTGGCCAGAACGCGTGGTATTTTCTTCTTGTGGTGTCATCGGTTTAGTATGAGGAATATTGAACTTAACAAGTTTCAATAAGTAAAAGTGATTTCTGGCTTTTTGTGGAAAAAAATTAAATTAACAATAAGGCATACTTGGACGATTTTGTAAGTTTGGGGTTCAAAATGAATTTGACCTGGAGTTTGAGGGGTCTGGGAATATTTTAACTGAATTCTTGGTTGAGACTTGAGATGTTCCCTTTGCTGTAGGGACATATTTTTATGAAAATAGTTCCCATGGTGTAATATATTTATATAATAAAAGTGTAAAATTTGCAGTGTAATTTCTGGTTCCTAAGATAGAGATATATGCATATGATAGAATTTAAAATTTGTATCCTAATGTCTAGAATTGCAGTGCATGTTTATTTGCTGTTTTGTTTGATATCCATATTCTTTTGAACTAATTAACAGGACCTTGACATCTCTCGTGAGTCTGTCCTGCATAATGTTGATGAGCAAACTGTTCGAAGTCTTAATGGATGCAGGGTTGCTGATCAAATCCTTAAACTTGTTCCAAATGTTGAGGTGAATATTTTGTATGCCTAGCTGCGTATGTTTTATTTTATTTTTCTCTTTTTCAGTCTTCTAATCCATTTCATAATTGTAGAACTTCCGAATGACGCTTAGATGTTTGAAGTTATGGGCCAAAAAGCGTGGCGTTTATTCCAATGTAAGATTGACATTTTTCAGTTTCTTTTTCATTGGTTTCTTTGCTTTCATATTATGTTCTTAATTTTCTGTTATTACTTGTTTATAGGTTACTGGATTCTTAGGAGGTGTAAATTGGGCTCTTCTAGTCGCACGTGTGTGCCAGCTTTATCCCAATGCAATACCTAGTATGCTGGTTTCTCGATTTTTTAGAGTATATACTCAGTGGAGGTGGCCAAACCCTGTTATGTTGTGTTCAATAGAAGAGGATGAACTTGGCTTTCCCGTCTGGGATCCTCGGAAGAATCCTCGAGATCGGTTTCATCATATGCCGATAATAACTCCTGCATACCCTTGCATGAATTCCAGTTACAATGTCTCTATAAGCACTCTTCGTGTTATGATGGAACAGTTCCAGTGTGGTAATAAAATATGTGAGGTGAGATAGTGTTTTTTTTTTTATTATTTTTATTTAAATTAAGGTCTAGCTGCCTACATTGAGTTTGAACTATTGATGACTCAGTAATTTTGTCTTCATGTAGGAGATTGAGCTAAACAAAGCTCAATGGAATACTTTGTTTGAGCCTTATCATTTCTTTAAGGCATACAAAAACTATCTACAAGTTGATATAGTTTCAGCAGTTGCTGATGATTTGCTGGCATGGAAGGGCTGGGTGGAGTCACGGCTTAGACAGCTTACCTTGAAGGTAAATTTTAACTTTTCCATTGAATGTTTACCCAATTGAAGTTTTGAGCCACTTTTGCCTATTTTATGATTATGACGATTTTTGAGATCATTCATTACATTGAACATTTTCCTGCAGATAGAGCGGGACACGAATGGAATGCTGCAGTGTCATCCTTACCCAAATGAGTATGCAGATGCATCCAAGCAGTTCCCACATTGTGCTTTCTTCATGGGCTTGCAGAGGAAAGAGGGGGTGAGTGGTCAAGAAGGTCAACAATTTGACATTCGTGGAACAGTTGATGAGTTCAGACAAGAGATCAGCATGTACATGTATTGGAAACCAGGAATGGATATTTATGTTTCTCATGTTCGTAGGAGGCAGCTCCCTGCCTTTGTTTTCCCTGATGGATATAGACGACCTCGATCATCGAGGCATCCCAGCCAGCATACTGGAAAAACTTGTGAAGATGTCGCAGGGTCTGCTGAAAGACAAATTAAGAGAAAGCATGATGATGAGACAGTGGATGATAAACAGGTCAAACCTGAGAAGTGGTCCTCTATTAGCCTCCAAAGGCTGGAGTCTGTTTCTCCTGAAAGTAGTACAAGTAGGTCTGGTGGAACATCTCATATTAGCAATGGTCAAGCAGTTAAATTAAAGAGCCCCAGAACTGGGGATGTTGATAACAATTCCATTGATAGGCTGTCTAGTGGGCTGTTAGACAGTGAAAAGAGATATGTGGAGATTACCTCACAGCAAGCTAGAACTGTTGATCGAGGGTCCCTCTCCATACGTGGGCTGACTTCTTTAGGTGTAGATAATTTGTCAGTAGTTAGAAATGTAGAGTCAGCTGAACAGATGGGCGAACCTGTTCTTGGGCAGGAGTTGTTTTCTCCATGTGAAGCTCCTGATTCTGAAATAAAGGAAACATGTAAGACTGGCTTGAATCAAGAGAAAGCTGGGGATTTGGCGTCAGCTTACACTGATGAGGCAGAAACTGGATCTTCTAGGAGAATTTTAAACTGGAAAGGAGGTGGTGTTGTAGTCGATCAAGAGGTGGTCAAACCATGTAATCAAACAGCAGTAGTAGAAATTGCTGAAAGTGTATTTGGGTCAAGTTCCAATTCTCAGAACCTCAATTGCAAGGTGAGTTTCTTTGTTTGAGGTATTTGGGTTAAAGATTGTACAGGATGGCAGTGAGAATACTGGAAGTTATGGAGGTAGTGAGAGCCAGGGATCTTTGCAGGGTGGTGTATGCAAAGAAGATTTGGATTCACTTCTGGGAAATGGACATCTGGATGCAAGTGGTGTTTTCCAAAACAGCTTGTCTGAAGAAATAAAGGTGTTGATTCTAACTGTTGGACGTAAATAGCATTTTTGTTCTTTTTATTTTTCTATATAGTTGTGTCATTGTGGCTGTCAATCCTTTTTTTGCATTTTATTCTTGGGAAATGAGGGAAATTTTGGTACAACAGTAAATGTTGCTCCTTGACTTGGAGGTCAGGGTTTAAGTGGAAACTGCCTTATTATTAATGCAGAGGGAAGGCTGTATACTTTTGACCCTTTCTAGACCCTCACAATGTGAGAGCTTTGTGCATTGGGTTGGGGTTTTTATTTATTTATTTATTTATTTATTTATTCTTGAGAAATGAGGTTTTGAGCACGAAAATGGTCATGGCCTAATGTTTTATTCTGCGGGAGCAAAATTTTTGTGTCAGATGACTTCGAGGATCTTATGACTTTCTTATGTTCTTCCATGTTTCAGCATTTTTTATGTAGTCATGCAATTTTGACTAGTGGTGTCTTCCCTAATCTTTTTATCATGTTAAATTCTTTGCCCAGCCATTCTCCTAACCGGTGCATATGTGGTGGCAGGTCCTGCACCACCATCATACGTGCAATGTTTCCAGTAACTGTGCTTAAGATTCTGACTTTGTTTTGTGTCTAAGGCTCAGATACAGGACCCTCCCTCTGATATCTTAGTTTTTGACAATATTTGGGGACCTAACGTGCCTTTTTTCCTTTATTTTGTTGTATAGCCAAGTATCACAGTTGGAAAGGTTGTAAATTCTCAAGATGGAGCTAGGTCAGAAACTTCGCCGAAGTCAGTGATTAGGCATGTGTTTTTGGAACTTCTGTTTTGTTTATGCAAATTACGATCTCTTTATGCCTTTTTTGGTTTTGATTATTTGTAGCAGGTTGAGTTTGAAGTCAACAGCATAATGTGTTTTTACATGATGAATTTGGAGAATCTTTGTTACAAAGGAGTAAGGCCAGCGCCTCGGTAAGTGTCTCATTAATTGCTGGCTTACAGTATGGTTTTACAGGTGTACCCAGTGTGACAGGAGTGGCAGCATCTGGCCACATAGGGGAGAGCTGGGTTGCTTACCTTGTACTTTTAGGTGTGTTGTGCTGTGTGGTTTTTGCTTGGAGGAGCCAAGAAGCTATGACAGTGCTGCTGATTTAAAGACTGTTATCTCATTTTTTGCTGTTGTGGCATTCTGTTTTGCCTCGATTTATGAATAATTGAAGGGGGTTACTGTTGTATCATTTAGATATTGTTTTTGTAACCTTATATAATCCCATGTACACAATAGTAATACAGTTCATCAATCCTTTTTACAATTGTCCACAGATGTGTGCAGATTTTTTACTTTCACGACACCTTTCTTTCTGGTTCTTCTCGTTGATAAGATAGCCTAGTGTCACGTGTTCTGACTTTTTGAGTTTGATCTAGGTTTTAGCAGAATAATTTCAGCTGTCTTCATTAGAACGTAGGTAATTTGGAGTTGGAAGAAATTGATTGGAAAAGAGAATCTATGGTGTCAAACTATGTGCAGTTAGACTGCAAGATTTGCTTTCTATCAGCTAGGATATTTAGCAGAGACGGTGATCCCATGTTAGTCAATTTCAGAGGTGTTGAAATAATGAGCCAAGCTGACTCGCCTCTCGGAATTCTGTCGGCGTGCACAGGGTTGTGCATGCAGAACTGATCTTTAGGCTCCCTGGAGTCACCACAGCTATGGCTGGGAAATCATACGTTGCAAACTATTCTGTCGTCGTCCTCTAATCCCTTCCGACTGCGCTTGTAACTGGAAAGATAAGTGGCAGTGGCACTGCCAAGAAGTGGAGCTACGTCAAAGTCGCTACCTACTTTTTTGGCTCCATTGTCATCTTGAGGGCAACAGCTGCGAAGGACGTGCAAAACTTCCTTCATGGAAGGCCTGGTAGATGGCGATGCACTTGTACAGGCGATTCCTACCTTGCATACCATTATCATTTCCATCAAGTTGGATGGTTCTTTTACCTCTGGATCAAGTATTTCAACTATGGGTTTGTCCTTTGCGAAATGCTGCCACGCCCATTCTACTAGGCTCGTATTCTCATCCGCGCTATTGGCTTCTCTACCCGTCACCAATTCCAGTAATATTACTCCAAAGCTGTAAACATCAATCTTTGCATTGACTCTTGTTGTAAATGCGTACTCTGTAAAGGGTGTTAAATGACAACTTTGAGTTAAAGGGGTATCCCAGTTATTCTGATTTGAAAGATAATTGAGATTAAAATGGACACAACAGTCAAGTTCACTAATTTTACCTGGGGCGAGGTAACCAAATGACCCTGCAACTGCAGACATTGTGTGAGAACTCGCGTGTCTAGTTAGCATCTTAGCAAGACCGAAATCTGCAATTCTTGCCTTGAATTCTGAGTCCAGCAAAATATTGCTGGACTTCACATCACGATGGATGATTGTTGTAGGGCACTCATGATGCATGTAGCATAGCCCCTGAGCAGCTCCAACAGCTATTTGCAACCTTGTCGGCCAATCCAGGACAGCTTGGCATACTGAAGTCATCCCTGACATTGACCTTATCTTCTTCCCATGAAGCCATCTATCAAGGCTCTGGTTCTCCATGTACTCGTATACGAGAAGCTTTGAATCTTCACTGGAAATGCAACACAATAACTTCACTATGTTGGAATGGCGAATGTTGCCCAGTATTTCAACTTCTGCTAAGAACTCTTTCTCAAGCTTGTGATCCAGTTTCTCAGTATTCCAAATTTTTTTCACGGCAACAGATTCGCCTGAACGGTTAACGACGATTCGATAAACCTCCCCTGAGCCACCACTTCCGATGATATTGTTATCTGTCAAATTGGACAATATGTTTCCTTCTGTGAAATCCAATCTCTGGAACGATGTCAGCTTCCATGTTGCTAGGTATTGTCTGCGATTTTTTCTCCTATAGTCTCTAACCAGGAACAAGGTCAATAGAAGGATAACAAGGGAAACAAAGATGGCAAGTGCCAGAATCACGGCAAGATATTTAGAGGACTTCTTTTTGGGCTCATGGAGTTTGGAATAGCAGTCTGGAAGCTTTAGAATTGGATCATCTGCACATAGCTTAGCATTGTTCAGAAAACTGCTTTCATAAGCAAGGTTATCTAGCTGAGTCGGGATCCTCCCAACCAGTTGATTGGATGACAAGTTGAGTGAAGTCAGCCTCAGGTTGCCAATTTCAGGAGGAATTTCACCAGAGAATTGGTTTTCTGATAAATCTAAGTTAAGCAGGTCAGGTAAATACCCGATTGCGGCGGGGATTTTACCAGAAAGCTTGTTATTGGAGACATCTAATGTATCTAACGATCTCCATGAGATAATTTCAGATGGTAGTTCACCAGAAAAATCATTACCGTCGAGAAGCAGAGTAGTGAGTCGAGAAAGATTTGTTATCTCCTTTGGAATTTTGCCTGAAAAGGAATTGTTGCTCGCCTTAAAGACAACCAAATTCGACCAGGATGCAATTCTGGCAGGAATTTCACCAGAGAACTTGTTGTCGCTAAGTTCCACCCTTGACATATTCCATGAAAGTTCAATTGGAAGTTCGCCCGAAAAAGAATTGTTGCTTAACATCAGGGAAGACAAATTGAAAGTTGTCCATATACCTTGAGGTATCTCGCCTGAGAAGTTGTTGTTGTGAAGTTGAAAAGTGTGCAAACTAGGGCAGTTTCCAAGCGACTTTTGTATTTGCCCACTGAGATTGTTTGTATGTGCAACCAATCCTTGTAGGACACCTCCAGCACACAAATTTTCAGGCAGTTGGCCACTGAATTGATTCTGTGACACATCAAATCCTCCGAGCTTTGAATGAAGGCCGAATTCTGGTGGCAAGACTCCAGTCAACTTGTTCTGAAAAACACGAAATTCTTCCAGGGCAGGAAGTAGGCCAATGCTTGTTGGCAACTCTCCGGTTAACTGATTTGAGCACAGGTTTAAAAATTCCAAATATTTTAACTTCCCCAAGCCCTCTGGAATGGAGCCTGTCAAATTATTCATCGAGAGATCAATTAGAACCAATCTCAATGCGTCGATGGTTTCGGGTATCTCACCGGATAAGTGATTGCGGAAGAGAGACACAAGGGTTAGATTCTTGAACGTAAACAGCCTCGTAGGAATAGGACCTTCCAAATTGTTTAAAGAGAGGTCCAAGTGCTCTAGATTGGAAAGGGTGTTGAAACTTTCCGGGATTTCACCGATCAAATTGGTTTCTGCCATCCATAAGTATTGCAACTTCCTTAGCTGACCAAACTCTTGAGGTATGTTCATGGGAACAAAGTCATTATAAGCCACGCCCAAAACCTCAAGATTGGACAAGTTACCAATTTCCTTAGGAAACGTCCCATTGAACATGTTTAGGTGGATGTATAAGGTTTGCAACTCTGATAATTTTCCAATAGTTGGCGGAATATTACCAGAAAAGTTATTGGCACTAATATCCAAGTAAAGCAGAGTTGATAATCGGTCAATCTCGTCTGGAATTGGACCAACAAAACAGTTCTGAGAAAGGTCTAAGATTTGGAGCTTTGAACAATTGTAAAGGGTTGGGAACTCTCCGGGGATAAAATTTAAGGCAAAGTCGAGGGAAGTGAGGTTTTTTAGTTCACATATTGTTGGAGGAATCGTTGCCGAGATGTTTTTCTCACGGAGATGAAGTTCAGTTACCGAATTGGCGGTGCAGTTGATCCCCGGCCAATCGCACGGTGACGTTGATGAGTTCCAGGATGCAATGGACGGTGGATTGCCCAGTTGTTGTTTAAGGTTGAGAAGAACTCGTCGTTCTGTGTCGATGTCTTGTGAATAAATTACTTGGAGGGGTATGGAGATGAAGAGGAAGAAGAGAAATGCTGGGAGTAGTTCTGACATTTTCCTGGATAGATGGTTCAGATGGTTAGTTCCGGTGGTTTCTTATTTCTATTTCGCCGGGAAAAGGGTTAGCTTATGAACGAACCGGTTTTCAAAGTATCAGGTGGGCTTTTGCACCTAGATCTAAGACTCTTAAATTGCGTGGACATTTCGATCATAGTTTTTATTTATTTATTTATTTTTTAATTTAATTCGGGGATTGGGGATGAGATTTTGTGCCAAATGTTGTATCAGTATTAACTTTAGAAAGAAAAGGACATAGCATAAAAGCAAAAACTATCCCTATTTGAATTTCACTTTTTTTATTAATTTTTCCGTGATTTCTCTTTTTTCTTAATTTTTTAATTAAATTCCTCCCTCATGCTTTTAATCTTTTTAGCTTTTAATTTTTTTTATTCCGAGAGCGATAATAATTTTTTTAATATTATCGATTTATTTTAGATTTCGTTTTATTATCGTCGCAATTTTGTATCAATTATATATATAAAAGCATTTTCAATAAATTATTTGGCTATCATGTCATAAGTTTTTTACTCACCGTTTGATATTTTAAAAATATTTATTAATCATAATAATAAATTTTAAAAAAAATGTCAAAACAATTTTCAAAGAAATTGTTTAATTGACCCATTTAATAAAATAATTAATAAATAAATAATACTTGGAAATATACACAAGTTACATCGTTTTCCAAAAAAATCTATATAAATTACACCAACAAATGTGTTGATAAAATTTTAATAATTAATAAAATTTAAATATTTTCAATATTTATATACTAAAAATAACAATTGAAAATACTTAATTAAAAAATTATTTAAATTATGAAATAATTGTACAGACTGATATTTCTACGTGTAAATATATATTGTAATATATCTTTTGTATTACATTGGATATGCTGTTACATTTCGCAGCGAAGTGGGTGCCCAATGCTTTGAAAATGAAGTTTGCAAGTCGCAAGCACTATTACTACTTGAGGCAGTCCCGCAATTAGCTGCAAATATGAGCCTTTTTTTGTGAAAAATCTGGGTAGAATAGTCAATTCAACGAACATGAGCTGCTTGACTTGAGCCGTTGCCGCTGACCGCTTGAATTTAGGGTTGGCAGACTAGAAAACTCTGAGGTAGAAGAAATTTTTTTTTTCTTGTAAATTTCATTATGTTTTATCATTTACGAAATTAATCGGAAACTCATAAACGGGTAAAAATTTAAATTTTGCATTTATATTATTTCTCTAAATGCATTTTCTTTGGTAATTATACTTAACTTGCATGTTATTACCCTACTAAAATTTATAATTTACTCTTATTATTATAACCTATAAATGATAGAACTCTATGTCAAGTCAGAATCCTACAGAAAGCGTCGGTCAAAAACTTCGGCCCAAGTCCATCAGAATAGTTTTCTGAGTGGTCAGTCAATGCTTAGGTGTTAGCAGCGTTCCAACAACTTTAAAAGAGGCGTGAAGTTGATAACGTGAAGTAATATATGGTTCAATATTATTATTTTTCAAATTAAACTCCCTTTATTAATTTTCGTATTTGAATGTTTGTATGCTTGACTATTCTATTGGCTATGCTTGGGTCAAATAGTTGACCATACATGCATAGAGTCTAGTTTCCAACTTCGATTCTACTTTTCTCATGTGGTTTCACACTTTTATCTAGAAGAAGAAAAATGAGGAAAGAAAATTGCTTATACAATACTTTAAAAAAAAAAAATAAAAATCAAAGCTTCTAGTATTTTATTGACCACCGATAGAGTCGTCGGGATTATAGAAAGGGAACCGGGGTTGATCATTGCACTTCATCTCTCCAATATTAGAATGTAATTTTGTTACTTTATGAGTAAAACTACTTTTTTTATACGAGTAATAGTAGTGGAATTTTTATAATAAATTTATAAATTTTAACTTTATTGTAAGGTTAATGAATAATAATTTTTAGATTAATAATATTTAATTTATAAATATCTCTCCAATAGATATATTTTTTCGTACAATATTTTTTCATTTAATAGGCAGTCGACTGTCCACATTGGGCAGTTGACTGCCCATATAATTTTTTATATAATAATTTTATATATGAAAGGAATAAATATATTGAAAGAATTATATGAAAATATAAAAAAGTTAAATTAAAAACATATTTTTATATTTTTATTAATATTTAATATATAATGATATTTTAAAAAATTAATTTAATAAGTTATAGGTTTAAGTTTTTTTTTTTTAAAAATAATCAATGGTTTCAATTAAATATTATTAACCTAAAAATTATTATTCATTAAACTTATAATAAAATTTAAAGTTATAAACTTACTACAAAAATCTCCCATATGACTAATTGATGAATATCAGTTATTTAATTAGCACCGATCCAGCAAAAGTCTCGGCAGACGTGATTTCAAAAAAACCACTAGGCGGTTACTTTCCAGAATAATTTTCGTGAAGCTACATGCATGTGCTTTCCATAAATATTGGATAATAATTTTGTTCGTAAAATTAAAAATTTTATTGGTAATATATTTGATAATAATTTATTTTTTAAAGTTAACCTTTAATAATTTAAATCTAAATATATCTTAAACAATTTATCCACTTTATCCTATCTTTTTTCATTTTTTTTTAACTTCAAATTTTATTCAAAGATTTTAAAATTCATTAAAAAAATTAAAAATATCAGTGCATAGCATGCACTGAAAACACAAACTAGATCATAATAATTGAGTTGCTTTTTTATTCTTATCAATAATAAAATTGGAAGAAAATACAGTACTAATGTTTTTGAGTAACTTGACGTGTACTTAATTTTAGAATAACTTGAAAGCATGCAACTTCCTTTAAACGCCATCAACCATTCCCCCATTTGATTAAAACTGCATGGCTTAGAAAAAGCCAAAAAATTAATTGATGCTATATTTTATCCCTGTCAAGAGCGGGGAAAAATTCAGCCATATTCAGCGCTATTAAATCTGTCGACTGTTGCTTTTAACTATAGGCTGCTGATAGCTGTCGAGGTCAATTATATAAATATTTTTTTTAAAAATAAATTAAAATTGTAGTATAAATAAATAATATCGTTTTTTACATTAGTTAGATTTATTTCTCTATAAAAAAATGAAAAGAAAAATATGTTGATAAATTTATTATACTATAATGTAGAAAAAAACTATGTAAAAGGTCGAAAGAAAAATCAATATGGTGAAGCATCCAACCAAAAGAATAGTTTTAGAATGGGTTCATAAAATTGATCATTAATGCAAAGATAGATTCTTTTAATCTTTACCAAATTGGTTATCGTTATTGATACAACCTAACAACCTATCTCTCCTTCCTTCTTCGATAATCAGGATACGATCTCTAATTACTTCTTCGATAATCAGGATACGATCTCTTATTATTTCTCTTATCAGTAAACAACCTTAATTACGATCTTAAGATTTAATTTACCAACAACATTAAAATCTAGAGAACAATTCTAACCAACAAACACACATGTAAGTTTATTTAAGCTAGATTATATATCTCCATAACATAGAATTGAAAACCTCTCTGTAATCAATTATGTTATTTACCACTAATATTAGAATACTCAAATAATTACGGATTCAAGTTTCTAATTGGTGATATATTATCTTGACAATTGAATAATGAGCCCTATTGCACAATCAATTAAAACAATAATTTTAACAAGTACAGAAAATATATAAATAATAAATATATAAATGAATAAAGTAAAAACTAATTAGATCTCATAATCCTTGAAGAACCCAAATCTTTAATTATCCTTTGGCTGGACTAAATAATTTAGCAAATCATAGAGTTGAGAGAAAAATACCAAAGAAAAAGAAATCTTCAATTGCCTAAAAAAAAATAGAATAGTTGAATTGTGTGTATCCATCTCCTCTAGCCTTATATATATTCTAAATATTAAATAGTCCTAAAATCTTTTTTCAAAATAAACTTCTTTGATTGAGTTTGATTACAAATTAATTTCTTTTATTCTTCAACCATTAATTGCTTTTTGCCCAAGAAAGTCATGCCATATCACTTCCTTAATAATTAAAATCTTCCACTTACCATCTTTAGACTAATTAAGTCAAATTCAGCTACAGGTGATTGAAGTTGACTTAAATTCACATATTTGAGTTGCAGTTCTCGTCATTGCCTTAGATGTGTCCACGCCTAACACCAAGACATCTTCTGGTTTTGTTGCTTGATCAAAATTTACAACTTTAGTCCATTTGCTCATATTCCTTAATCCAATAGTACAAAATACAAAATATAAGTCAAATTCAAAAATTAAGCATATAATAGAATCTAAATCATGAAAAAAATATGATAATTAATATGTTTAATATGCACCCTATCAGCTGCCAAAAGGAATTTGATTTCTCGCAGAATATTGGAAATTAATTTTATGGTCTAAAAGCTTTAATTTCAAAAAGTAGTGTGACTTTCTTTAATTTACCCATGGCAGGAATCACTTTCACAATCATCTAATACACTTGTTTGTGGAGTTTAGCGAAATTAAAAAGATGATATATATTTTATTTTATTTACTTATTTTTAGGATTATTATTCAATACATTACTAATAATTTTTTTTGACTATAAAATAGTGACACATACTGCATTTTATTTTTTAAAATTTTTAATATTCCTTAAAAGATATGTGTCACTATTTTAATCTCGTTTATGGAATCTAAAAGCTCTATTAACAATGTAGGGGGATAATAATCCATTTTTTAAATATTCCTTAAAAATTATACGTCATCTTAACCATACTTAAGAAATTTAAAAACTTTACTAACAACGTATTGGATAATTATATATATATATATATATATATATATATATATATATATATATATAAATATGTGCGCTCGTACGATCGCGTAGAAAACTTAAATTTGCATGAAAGCAACCAATCCCACCATTTATATTTGTCATGCCCAGAAACGCGAAAAATGAGGCAATTTTAAAATTTTTTAACCTATTTAACTGAGTTGTGTTCCTGTCTATGTCAGTTTCTTAACTTTTATCATTTTATAAAAATTCGACAGCATAACAGCTGCAATAAGACTTAACCCAACCTGCAAAGTTTAAACGCAGTTTATATTTAATTTCAATACACAACCACAATGCATTCATTCTCATTTTAGAATATGATGACATTCTATACATATATTCATTTACACTGCCGAATTAACACTATGTACCAAAAATATCTACATTGATTACATCCCATTGTCTTATACAATAGTGTCTACTCTGTACATCAAGTTTGAAACAAAAGTAAAACTATACCTCGTCGCTACAAATGATCTGACGAAAGGTCGGACTGTCTCGTCCACGACCTCTAGCGCGTGAGTGCAGTAGAATCATTGTAGGTAATCTGAAAGATGGAAAGGAAGGGGGGGTGAGCTTTTCAGGCTCAGCAAGAGATACATTTAGAGAAACCTTAATACTTAAAACCAATAAAACACATGTAATGGAGTAGAGATGCTTACATTCACCAAAAGCAGTAAAAATGTGCTTTAAAATCATTAGTTTACACATCATGCATCATTTTCGTAAAACATATCATGTTATATACATATCAGTTAATGTAAACAGTCATAAAGCATCTCATAAGTTTCGAATCATACATATCATATTGTTCACTTTAAAGCGAAATTATAACTTTCATATGTACATTTCATAAAAACATCACTCATGGGCTACCTTAAAATCATAACATCATAAATAAGAGCTAAATAGCAAATAGCATATAAGGTAGCATGAGATGTGTTAAAACATATTTCGTTTCTCTTGGAGACATGGCTTCATCATAACTGGTCTCGAAGGACATCATTAACATAACTGGTACATTTGACCATAGTACAGGGAATTGTATGACTGGATCAGGGTTGTACAGTGCCCTACTGAACTATGTAGTACGGGGCTATGATGGGGTGACTCACAACGTGCCTACAAAGGACTCGAAGTCTCTAGGCAGTCTCAACACATGAACTTTAAATGGTTATTTGGTACCACAAGTCATCTCATCTCGTCAGAGTCCTGCCCGTTCCCTGGCCGTCGGCTAGGAAGATCCTTGATCGTCTTTGTACCTTTTCTCAATGTACAAGATTGACCCCAGATCACTCTGACCTCATAACATCAATACTTCGTGCCATAGTCTCAAAACATTAAGCATGTTTTTCATAAACACATATATCTCGAATATATATATATATATATATCCCATATAATGAAAACATTGTTTCGTAAAACATTTTCGGGATTTTAACCCGTAACACATAGAAAACATACTATGGTTTCATTCCATACATGAAAATCACTTTTATATACCATAAACATGGATACTAAAATGTATCTCGTGCAATGAAAATCATTTTGAAGAGTTTGGATAAGTTTATCTCGAGTTTTGAGGAATAGTGCTCAGTTCACATTTCAAGAAAGTCCTTGTCCATAGAAACTCAATTTATTATCCACATAAACATTTGGTAAGGTAGAAAAGTACTAATACTACTCTAAATTATATCCCTTACCTCTTAGTGTCGAAGGTAGTGCACGTTCCTCGATTTTTGAGTTTACCTCGAAATGCGTGTCAATAATCTGAGCTATCACATACCAAGTTATCTCATCACATATAGGTTAAATTCATGTTAATATATTCAAATATGTGATTACATCTAAAATGTTGACCAAAAGTTGACTTTTTGCTACTTTGCTTGTTTTGCTCGATTTTATCGGTTTAAGCCTCAGTTTAAGCTTTCTTAACATGTTCTACACCTTTAAATTCATTTTCAATACCTCTACATCGTGTCTTACATTCCAACAATTCATTTCACTTCATACAATACCTTAAATTATCGATTCTTGCATTATTTCGATAATTCACCTAGTTAAACACTAAACCGAACCTTTGCAGTATAATTTTAACTGTAAATTCATATTAATTACATCCAATATCATCATTCCAGCAACTAAATCATGCTAGCAGCAGTTAAATCCATCATATAAATCAATTCATCAAATTTCCTTCAACAAAAATTCTTCAAAATCACAAATTAACAACCTATCTCATCATCATCATCATCATCATATCTCAACTTCTTCACTCCTTTGACTAACTTTAACTTCGATTTCAAGCCTTCAAATTGCCACTCAGCTGTAATAAAACATGTATAGAGCTTAGAAGTATTCAGAATCATCCAAGAAACTCATCAAATTCATCCAAAAATTCCATCTTTACTTACCTCAGAACATGGCAATTTTCTGTCTTGTTCTTCTCTCTAATGTTTCAGAGGGTAAACGACTTCAATTAGGTCCGAATTTTTTATATGTGATAAAAGGGAGGAAGAGGAAGATTTCACGTGAACGGACTGTCACTTGAAACTGGCCAGAGCATGGCTAGAAAATTCACACAAATCAGAAGCAGAAGTACCGCCTGCAGCAGAATGAGGGAGGGGTATCTCTCGGGTTTTTCCTCATTTTGGGATGATTTTTACCTTTTTATGAAGCTTATCCAGTTGAATTTCAGACTGAAAAATATCAGAAACAACAAAAATCTAGAAGGTCATCAAATTGATGTGTTTTCATTGGCTGACAGATTACAATATGCAGGGAAGGTGACTGTTCTGTTTTAGAAAAATCACCAAAATTAATTCTGATCAGATTTCTTCACAATTTCACTTCTCAATTTTTATAATATGTCTATAGTGTGTCTCGTAAAAATTTTGAGGTCACTTATTTAAGAAAAATTCACGAACGAGCTCATTTTGCACGATTTAGCCAATACCGAAAAAATGAAATTAAGGTTTCGATTCACTTCAAAAATTCATTTGGACCCCTAAAGCTCCATATTTTTCATGATTTTTATTTCCCATGTCAATTGCACATTATATTAATTTTCTATGGCCTCAGATAATTTTTATGAATTTCTAGAATTTTATTCGAATTTATTTCCCTTATTAGGTTCATTTTCTCGATTTAATTTAAAACCCGAGTTTAACTCACATTTTCATCTCCAATCACTTAGTTTTTCCTTCTACACATCATTTCATATATGAACATAGCATTTTTAAGCAATTCTCGGGTCTAGGACCTTACCTCTATTTATGTGTCATCGGGCCCCACACCAGGACCGAGTGCTTTAGTCCTCTACGGGCCTGAAAAACATCACATTGAGCTATAATTTACTTCTCATAAGCATCATAATATGAAAAATATCAGTTTTCACATTTCTCCCCACATTTTAAGAATTTAGTCCTCTGAATTCAAGCTGGTCTATCGAACAGATGAGGGTACTTCTCCCTCATTTGGCTCTCTAGCTCCCAGGTAGCTTTCTCTATCTCATGATGTCGCCAGAGAACTTTTAGTAGTGGGATAGTCTTAGATTTTAGCACTTTCTCCTTCCTGTCAAGAATCCGGATCGGCTGCTCAACATAACTCCATGGATGGCCCTGTCTACCACTCATGATCAGTGACCTACTATCTGCACATAATCCAAAAAATAATGCCATATTTTGACAGATAAGCTTACTTTATTACCAGACATGCATAGACACTTCGGGATGTAATATACTCTTATTACCAGATAAGATAGTATTACACAACATTCACTCTGATACCATGTAAACTGTCACGCTTGAAAACGCGAAAAATGAGGCAATTTTAAAACTTTTTAACCTATTTAACTGAGTTGTGTTCCTGTCTATGTCAGTTTCTTAACTTTTATCATTTTATAAAAATTTTGCAGCATAACAGCTGCAATAACACTTAACCCAACCTACAAAGTTTAAACGCAGTTTATATTTAATTTCAATCCACAACCACAATGCATTCATTCTCATTCCAGAATCTAATGACATTCTATACATGTATTCATTTACACTGCCGAATTAAAACTCTGTACCAAAATCATCTACATTGATTACATCCCATTGTCTTATACAATAGTGTTTATGCTGTACATCAAGTCTGGAACAAAAGTAAAGCTACACCTTGTCGCTACAAATGATCTGACGAAAGGTCGGACTGCCTCGTCCACGACCTCTAGCGCGTGAGTGCAGTAGAATCACTGTAGGTAATTTGGAAGAAGGAAAGGAAGGGGGGGTGAGCTTTTCAGGCTCAGTAAGAGATACAATTAGAGAAACTTTAATACTTAAAACCAATAAAACACATGTAATGGAGTAGAGATGCTTACATTCACCATAAACAGTAAAAATGTGCTTTAAAATCATTAGTTTACACATCGTGCATCATTTTCGTAAAACATATCATGTTATATACATATCAGTTAGTGTAAACAGTCATAAAGCATCTCATAAGTTTCGAATCATACATATCATATTGTTCACTTTTAAGCAAAATTATAACTTTCATATGCACATTTCATAAAAACATCACTCATGGGCTACCTTAAAATCGTAACATCATAAATAAGAGCTAAATAGCAAATAGCATATAAGGTAGCATGAGATGTGTTAAAACATATTTCGTTTCTCTTAGAGACATGACTTCATCATAACTGGTCCTAAAGGATATCATTAACATAACTGGTATATTTGACCATAGTACAGGGAATTTTAGGACTGGATCAGGGTCGTACAGTGCCCTACTGGACTGTATGGTACGGGGCTATGATGGGGTGACTCACAACGTGCCTGCAAAGGACTCGAAGTCTCTAAGTAGTCTCAACGCACGAACTTTAAATGGTTACATGGTACCATAAATCATCTCATCTCATCAGAGTCCTGCCCGTTCCCTGGCCGTCGACTGGGAAGGTCCTTGATCGTCTTTGTACCCTTTTCTCAATGTACAAGATCGACCCCAGATCAGTCTAACCTCATAACATCAATACTTCGTGCCATAGTCTTAAAACATTAAGTATGTTTTTCATAAACACATATATCTCGAGTGTATATATATATTCCATATAATGAAAACATAGTTTCGTAAAACATTCCCGGGACTTTAACCCGTAACATATAAAAAACATACTATGGTTTCATTCCATACATGAAAATCACTTTTATAGACCATAAACATGGATACTAAAATGTATCTCATGCAATGAAAATAATTTTGAAGAGTTTGGATAAGTTTATCTCAGGTTTTGAGTGAATAGTGCTAAGTTCATATTTCAAGAAAGTCTTTGTCCGTAGAAACTCAATTTATTATCCACATAAACATTTGGTAAGGTAGAAAAGTACTTATGCTACTCTAAATTATATCCTTTACCTCTTAGCGTCGGATGTAGTGCACATTCCTCGATTTTTGAGCTTGCCTCGAAATGCGTGTCGATAATCTGAGCTATCACATACCAAGTTATCTCATCACATATAGCTCAAATTCATGTTAATATATTCAAATATGTGATTACATCTAAAATGTTGACTAAAAGTTGACTTTTTGCTACTTTGCTCATTTTGTTCGGTTTTATCGGTTTAAGCCTCGATTTAAGCTTTCTTAACATGTTCTACACCTTTAAATTTATTTTCAATACCTCTGCATCGTGTCTTACATTCCATCAATTCATTTCACTTCATACAAGACCTTAAATTATCGATTCTTGCATTAGTTCGATAATTCACCTAGTTAAACACTAAACCGAACCTTTGTAGTATAATTTTAACTGTAAATTCATATTAATTACATCCAATATCATCATTCCAGCAACTAAATCATGCTGGAAGCATATGAACTCCATCATATAAATCAATTCATCAAATTTTCTTCAACAATAATTCATCAAAATCACAAATTAATAACCTATCCCATCATTATCATCACACCTCAACTTCTTCACTCCTTTGACCAACTTTGACTTCGATTTCAAGCCTCCAAATTGCCACTAAGCTGTAATAAAATATGTATAGAACTTATAAGTGTTCAGAATTATCCAAGAAACGTATCAAATTCATCCAAAAATTCCATCTTTACTTACCTCGAAATAGGGCAGTTTTTTGTCCTATTCTTCTCTCTAATGTTTCAGATGGTAAACGACTTCAATTCTGTCTGAATTTTTTATATATGATAGAGGGAAGGAAGAGGAAGATTTCATGTGAACAGACCATCACCTGAAACTGGCCGGAGGGTAGCCAAAAAATTCAGACAATTCAGAATTAGAAGTACCGCCTGCGGCTGAATGAGGGAGGGGTATCTCTCGGGTTTTTCCTCATTTCGGGATGATTTTTACCTTTTTATGAAGCTTATCTAGTTGAATTTCAGATTGAAAAATATCAGAAACAAGAAAAATCTATAAGGTAATCAAATTGGTGTGTTTTCTTTGGCTGACAGATTACAATATGCAGGGAAGGTGACTGTTTTGTTTTAGAAAAATCACCAAAATTAATTCTGATCAGATTTCTTCAAAATTTCACTTCTTAATTTTTATTCTGTTTCTATAGTGTGTTCTGTAAAAATTTGGGGGTCACTTGTTTAAGAAAAATTTCACGAATGAGCTCATTTTGCACAATTTAGCCAATACCGAGCAAAATGAAATTAAGGTTTCGATTCACTTCAAAAATTCATTTGGACCTCTAAATCTCCATATTTCTTCATGATTTTTATTTTCCATGTCAATTTCATCTTATATTAATTTTCTATGGCCTCAGAATAGTTTTTATGAATTTCTAGAATTTTATTCAAATTTATTTTTCTTATTAGGTCTGTTTTCTCGATTTAATTTAAAACACGAGTTTAACTCACTTTTTCATCTCCAATCACTTAGTTTTTCCTTCTACACATCATTTCATGCATGAACATGACATTTTTAAGTAATTCTTGAGTCTAGGATCTTAGCTCGATTTGCGTGCCTTCAAGCCCTACGCTAGAACCGAGTGCTTTAGTCATCTACGGGCCTACAAAACATCACATTGAGCTATAATTTACTTCTCATAAGCATCATAATATAGAAAAATATTAGGTTTCACAATATTCACCTTTCGAAAAGCAAAATTGTAAACACCGCAAAATTTTCTGTACTTAATTAGACAATGAAATAAATTTAATAAAAAGTTTTTAATGGAAGTGTGAATATTCGTTGTAGGGCTCGAGAAGGATGGGAGTCAAGAAGCTCCGGAAGGGCTGCGAGCCTGAAATACAGGAGGTAAGGAGCAAATGCAAGTATAAAGATATTGTGGAATTTTAGTTTATTAGTTGGAAATTTATGTAAAGTCTATATTTGTGGTTTCAAAAAGATATAGAATAATAGAAAACAAAATATAAAAATATTTCGGAGAGTTAAAGAATAAAATATGAAGTGCATGTATATTTTTAGAAATAAATAAAATAAAATATACATGTATATTTTTATGTATATTAATGTATAAAATACACTATGACAATATAATATTATTTTAATAATATGAGATATTTTGTCATATTGATATTATTATAATAATATTATATTAAAAGATATTTTCTAAAATATATAAATATATATGTATTATATTGTATTGGAATATAATATAAGGTAAATTGTATAATATAGATATTATATATACATAAAACAAAAAAAAAAAGGAAAACGATGTCGCGCGATTCTGTATCGCGCGACACTGAAAGAAATCAGAGAAGGGAATTGAAATTCCCTTCCCTGACTTCCCTCATAGACCAAGAGAAGAACGATAGGAAGAAGGAGCCGCTGGAGTGAAGACCCAGGGCGAGTGGCCGAGAAGGGAAGCACCATTGGCACCGACGAACAAAGGAAACAGTGAGGAAATGATGGACGCCGGGGAGAGAAAACAGAAAAAGAAAAGAGAAAAGGACAAAATCAAGAGAGAAAGAAGGAGAATAGAGAGGAGAGGAGAGGAAACAATGGCTAGAGGGCGGAGTCCCTGTCATCGCCGGCCAAAGGGAGGTCGAACGGTTGCCGATGGCACGAGAGAAGAAGCAAATCGATGAGGAGAAGAGGTAGCAGTGCTGGTGAAGAAGGAAATGGCTGAACCGACCACTTTTCGGCCAAGCCAACCTTGCCCCAGCCAACCACAAGCGCCGCGAGGTCCTGCGGAGCAGCTGGATATGGAAGCTGACGAAGAATCGATCGTCGGAGTTGAAAACCGACGGTTGAAGCTGAACCGGCCCCAACAGGTTCAGCCAAGAAAAAAAAAGAAAAAAAAAGAAGGAAAAGAAAAGAAAAACAAAAAGAGGAAAAAAAGGGAAAAGGAAGAGAAAAATTTCAGAGATGCTTCGGTTTGATGGTAGACTGGTAAGCGATCGAAATTGACTGTTTAAATTTTTAGAAAAATTATTTAAATTTATATCTGAACGAAATTGATCCGGTTTGGAAATATGTGTGTAGCATGACAATGGGCGATGAACGGGAGATCGACACAGTCTCGTTTTACGTGTCATCACGAAATCTTAGGTAAGCGAATCTCACTTGCTACCAATTGTATAATTATACGAGTTAGAAATTAATCGCATAATTTTTGGATTAATTTCGTATAAATTGCGTTATAACCGGAATTGAAAAATTGACTATAGCAAACGATATTATGAACTATTCAAAGAAATTAGAAAATGTTTAAAATGACGTGATGGTGATAGTAGGCCATGTAGTCAGCTAAACGTCTATAATGGGCCCAACTTCTATAACAATTGACATAAACTCGTTAATGAGCTAATGGACAACCCATAAATTGTAATTGAGCCTAAATAATTAAATGGATTTTAAGGATTGAATAAGGGAGTTGAAACGGGCTTAGGATAGAGGTAGGCCCATTAAGAGACTATAAGGCCTAATAAAAATAATTGGGTCCAAAATTTTATCTGAAGTGAAATTACATTGCGTACATGTTTATAAGAAATAATAATATGTGATTTATGATTAATTAGAGCTCTAGCGGACTGAATTGAGACTCAGTGGAATGACTGATCAGAAGTACTGAGATAATAGCGCTATCGACATATACCTAAGTAAGGGGGTGTAATTTAATTTAGTTCTGATAATGAACACTCATTGCATTGATAAAAAGATTTTTATGAAGCAATGTTATGTTTTGAAATGATTTATGATTATTTTCATACTAAAGGACCGATTTACGAAACATGATTTCGTTTTATGAAATGTTCACTAAATACATCTATGTTTATGAAATGAATTTCCTAAAGTATGAAAATGCATGAAAGTTTTATGATAGTTTGAAAACCTATATTTATGCTTTGAAAGGAACTTTTGACATTTTCAAAAGTATTTGAGAAAAAGGGAAAAGAATTTTTGAGACTATAGGCTTCATGCATGGCTACTTCTAGTGGTGTTCCGGCTCCACCACTTGAGTGCCAGTACGTAGGGCCCCTATAGCACTTGACTCTACCTGTGTGGTAGATGTTTCGCTACTTGTGGTTAATGATGATGATGTTTTGGTAGTATCTCGTGTCCGTGCAGCACGCATGAATGTTTTTCGCACGGAGAGTGCCTTTGGTGCCTGTGCCCTAGCTAAGTGCTAGAGAAAGTAAGAAAGATAGATACTACCCATGTTTTATGAAAGTACTGTACGACCCTGATCCAGTCTACAGCCCCCCACCATGACCATATGTATGATGACTCTCTACGGAGAATGACATGTATCACATGACTTAGTTATAGCCTAGTCTCCACGATTATGATTATGATTTGATGATGATGCTGATGAATGATTATGTTTTTATGAGACTATGACAAATGTTTACGAACAATTACATTTTATGAAAGTTTTATGAATGACGATGATTTTATGAAATCATCCATGAATGATGAAAATTTTATGTAACAGTTAAGCATGTTATTTGATTTAAAGAAACTCATGCTTCATATTTTCTTATGATGACTATGCACTTAATGAAAGTTTTACATATATTCTAAATGTTAGCTTTCTAAAAGAAACTTATGATCAATTTTTTTGAAGCAAAATTTGTTTCATGAATGATTCTTGCATGCTTTTACATATCAGGACTACTTTAAATGTATTTTCTTACTGGGCTTTTTTTCGAAAGCTCACCACTTCACCTCTCAGATTGTTTACAGTGAACTACAGTTGATAATTGTTGCATAGACGACGTAGGCTGGCGGATACAAGCTTTCCCAGACTACCTTTTGTATATACGTGAGGTATACATTTTTATCTCTGTACCAGATCATTTGTATGCACAGACATCTATTGAAAGTAATGTGTCAGGATGTAATTTGTATAAGGATAAATGAAATGAAATATTTTTAAGGATTGAATTTTTTGGAGTAACCAGACGTGTTTGGAATATGTAAAATGATTTGATGATATGACTTGGAAAGCATGTTTGATAGATGTGGATAACTAGGGTTGATATTGTGAGAATTTATAGATGGGTAGGCTTATATCATAGCCGTTATGCTGCCGAAATTTCTATCGGCCATATAAATCCAAATGTTAAACTTAAATATAATTACGGATAAAAAAGAGTAAGAAAGAGGATTGACACTGAACAGGAATACAGCCTAAGTGAATAAAGGATTAAGTTGCAAGCCGAAGTTTCTAAAAAAAAATTTTCCCCTGAATTTTTATAGGTCACGGGTCATTACAAAAATGGTTTTTATTATTCAAGAACATTAATTTATGTTTTGTTCATGTGGATGCCCTCTTTTAGGATTATTTAAATTTAAACAATGTCTTGTATTTGCTTGATTTGCAAAATGAAGGGTCTCTAACAATTAGGGTTTGGCCTGCAATTGTTACTCTTATTTAAGAAGGATTAGGTTTAATATTCGAATTTTTCCTTCTCATTTGTATCCCTATGACCCAAAAACAAGTGAAGAGTCTTTGGAAAATGTGGGATCGATGGTAACTGGTTATTAAGTCAATAAAGCAACGATTTTGGTCTTAGGTTAACGTAAAAAATCAGAAGAATGAAGATTTAGGTTGCATTTGATATTTTTGAAAAATAAAAGGATGAAAAGTGATTGATAGAAAGATGGAAGGGAAATGAATTTTGAGATGCATGGTACAATAAAAAATAGAAGGGAAAGAAAATGAGAGAGATGTGTGTTTTCTTTCGCTACGCACAAATAAAATTGATCCAAATTGAAGAGAAATTGAGAAAGAAAATGTGGTTTGTGTTAGTAAATCAAGTGAAAATACTAAATTACTCCTAATATCACTTTGTTTTGTTTTTTTTCTCACTTTTTAGCTCTACCAAGCAACACAATGAAAGAAAATTTGTTTTGCATTCATTTTTCCATCATTCTTACCAAACATACCTATGGAAAGAAATGATATATATATTTTTATTGTTCCACTTCTCTCCCCCTCTAATTTTTCATACTTTCATTTTATGTTTCACTCTACTATGTTGCTAAAAATGATTGGAAAAAGAATATAGAGGATAGATGGAAATCATTTTACTTTGATAAAGGATCATAAACTTATTTAAAATCTAGAACATGTCAAACCTTTGTTCAAGAATCATGTCAAAATCATTTGACAATTAGCTTGCTGTAAATTAAAGGTGTTTTCAAAGCTCCAGTACCCTTTTTTTTGCATATCATATAAAAGCTAGTGCGAGTAACACTCCAGCACTAATTTATGTAGAAGACATATAAATCCAGTGCGAGCAGTGTTCCAGCACGATTTGTTTTCATACATCATGATAGATGACTCATTTAAAGGAGATTCATTCAATTAAATCAAATCGACATTATATTATACTGTTTTCGCATAAATCATGAAAACATCAGCCAATCTATCTATCCATATGCTAAACAGTAGTAAAAACATTCAAAAACATACTTTCCATACTTTTTATAACTTTTCCTAATTTTCCTAATTTTACCCTTAATAGGGGTAAAATGGTAATTTATCCATATAAGGTCTCTATACATTTTATTCTCTTTCTCTGGCCCTCAGACTTTTTAAGTGAATGTAAACACTGATGAAAATACGCGCAGATATCTCTAACTACCCGTAAAATTCTCTTACCTGAAATCACGTAGAGCGCACCCACTTTTCTCACGCTGCTCGATCACACAGTCCGTCTAACTCTCAATATAATCTCCGGAGCTGTATGTAACCAATTATCACATCAATTACACTTTTTCAACTGTATTTCACTTTTTAATAAGTCTATTTCACTTAATGAGTCTGTTCACTCTTATTAGGTCTTATTGCATCTTAATGGGCCTAACACTATCTTAAGCCCATTTCACCTTACTATTCATTTCATCTTGGCCTATTGGTCTTGTGGGGCCTACTAACCCTTATTGGGCTTGGTCTGAGGCCCATCATCCCTTATTGGGTTAAAACCAATTCGGCTTGGTCTATTTAGCCTTTCGGCCATGGCATGTGGCCGAGAGCCATCATGTCGCTCATGGTCGACGATCATCCATCATCACGCCACCCTTGTCCAATTTGCTAGCCATTTATTTAGGCATTTTATCAAACACCTTCTAGGCATGCCTTAAGCCTTTAGTTTTTGTTTATTAAGGCATTTTATCAAACACCTTGTATGCCATCACCAATTCATCAACCAATTGACCAAATTGATTAAAATTAACTATGCCAATACATGTATACATGCATACCAATCCATCCATGCCTTAAAATCACATGGGTATTCATCAAAACCTAAATACCCATTTTCGACCAACTTAGGTTCTTAGTGACTTTATGTGTTTTGATCCATAAAACATATACCAATCATCTTAGAATAATTCCTAGATTAACATGCTAGAAGTTGGAAGCTTGAAAAATCACCTAGCTTATTGTTCTCACTTTGGCCGAAACTTGCTTGATTTTCGCCCCCTTCAATATGGCTTCTTGATAGCCAATTCCAAGATATGTTAATCCTCTCTCAATTTGGAACAACTTTTATGAAGATCACTTGTTCCAAATATGTCTCTAGGTTAGTGCTTTCTAGTGCGATAAAGCTTGAACACTTGTGTTTTAATGGTTTCCTTGTTTTGGCCAAGAGCTATAGAGAAGAAGACTAAGGTTTTGGCTGATTTTTAACTTAAGTAATTAATCATTTTAATGTTAATTTCAGCCCACCAATTGGGCTTAGTAATGGATTTGGGCTTGGTAACAATTGGGCTTAGTTTTGGGCTTTAAGCATAAAACTAATGGGCTTGGTTTTGGGCTTTGCATTTTGGGCTTCAGTTTGGCTTTCAGTTTAAGTTTTTTAGGCTGGAAATTTTTCTACCAATTGGGCCTTCAATTGGCTTAATATTGGGCCCACCAAGTGGCCCAACATTCGGCCCAATAGGCCTATAAAATTTAGCCTAATGGGCCTACAAAAGTCGGCCCACTTTGGATCCACCTTAATGGGCTTTAAGTTTTCCACCAATTGACCCATCGATTTCTACCTATTTAATTTAATTTGGATTTTAATAAAATTAATTTTCCCTACTTAAGGAATTGAAGATCCAGAGTTTTAGCAACAATTATTTCTTCCCCACTTTTTAACCTTGGTTGGGTTAAATCTTAACCATAGTTAGTCAACTATGGTCAAAGTCAATATTTCTTAACTACCCTTGACTTTCATTGATCATTGACTATCTTTGACTTTTTCTTAAAATTTCAAAAGTTTTGATTCTTATCGTTAACACGCTCATCTCTGCGTTTTGGTCATTTTCGGGAAGTGAAATAGCTAAAAACACCTCGAACGGACCGTTTAGAGCTCGTTTAGCCCCTTTTTGGCTTTTCCTCCACTTCGATATTTTTGGGATCAAATCGAACCAACTTTCCTTCATAAACCCTCTATATTTTGACATTTTAAGTTTTTCTCTTCAGTCAGAAGGATTTGAATCTCTTCGTTTCAGCATGTGGCCATCTCGGCCCTTACTTACCCTTTACATGAATTCTATACATTTAATCATTTCCCTAGTATTTTCATTCAGTAAATACTCTTCTTATAATTCAATTAACATAACCAAAGGTTTACACATAGGAATCATAAGGTACATAGCAAAAATACGGGTCTTACATTATGTTTGGCTTACAATGAAACCCCTATATATCTCGAAAGTTAGGAAATTTAGACCAATTTTGTTCTTTACTTATTATGTTTGTCACTCGCTCAGTGTACATATCACTTAACAGACTACTAGTCGTTTTAACTCTCTAAGACTAGTTATCTAAGGTTCCATTTAATTATCTTATGATGTGTGCCATTTTACAGACTGAAATTTTTTTACTTATAATATGTCTAGTTCTCATATTTGAATAACATGAATTATATCAACCTACTGCATAAATATCATCTCATTAAACAACTCTAAATATTGCAGATAACTTAAAACATCATATCGACTTGATTTCCCTCACAAGGTATATTTACAAATATTCATAAGGTTTAATCCTACTACTTACATTCCAATCATTATACACTGTGTTTACAAGAAGAATTAAAGTCTGGGATATAAGCAAAAGGAATCATAAAAGGTTATACCTCGACAAAGTAAATAACTCAGTTCCACGTGGAACGAACACTTAATGCACTGCTTTCACGCTCGAGTCTAGAGGAAGTAATTTGTGATGAGAAAGACGAGGTGAGCAAAAAGCCCAGTAAGAAAATATATACCAAGAGATGCTAGGCTTGTATCGTGCTACATGCTTGGGTATGTAAGTTAAAATTGAGTTTTAAACACATAAATTATGCCTTATGCATATGTGGTGAATAGATTTAGCTAATCTCAATATCTATGGTCTCGTGTTAGGGCTTTCTGAGGTATTAGTCAGATGAATTCTTTGAAGCTCCTCAATTCTCCATGCTTTACACCTACCCTAAGTGGTCTGCACACGTACATAACAACAACAACTGAATACATGTGCCATGCATAAACCAAATGCACCAAAATCTGTTTCCTGAGTGTAGTTTACAAAGAATGTTGAAAATTGAATATAAATATATTTATGAAGCATAAAACCATTATGTAACATTAAATCATGTCAGTTTTCACAACAGTTACAAATCTAAGATCCTGTACAAAAAGGAATAATAACACATTATTTTCCTTATTAAAATTCAAAATGTACAATTAAATCATATTTTAAGAGAGAAGACATCATTCCTAAGACTTGGCAATATAATCGGGGTTTTGAAAATATAACCAAGAAGCTATCCTCAAAAGCATCCACTGTATCTAGCAGTAGTTACAGTCCCATACTAAGGCTTTATTCATAATCAAGAATCAACAAAGCATTAGTGATCATTCAGTAGCTGAGTAACGTGTCTCGAATAGTTGTCGAACAACTCATAATCTTATATACATGTATACTGATATCCATTGCCACAAAGGTAGAATCCATGGCATGTATTTATATATAGTCGCCTAAATGCACTTGAATGCAAAATGCCACCTTGGTATAATAACAGACTGCCACAAATCTCATGTATCAAAATCCCTTAATAGACATCTTTTAAAATATAGTCACATGATCAAAGCATTATGTCATTTGAAAACATGTAATTAATTGCCAATAACACAACGTAGTACATGTTTTGAACAACTCGTCAAAGTACATAAAATCATAACAATAAAGCTATCAAGGTAATCTAATTATCAAATAGATAAATTAGACTTTGATACTTTAGTAAAACAATTTTGACGTTATAAAAAACTTACGAATCTTGATGCATAAATCCATTCATGAAATGTCACGACCCAAAAATCAGAGTAAATTTTTTGTTTTTCTTTCATACTTATCCGTCCTCTGATCGTGACCACACTCCACTAACAATTGGGCTATGTGTCAATGCTAGTCCCACCATTCATCCACCATATAACTTAATTCCTTATTACAGAAAAAGATAAACACATGAGTTTTTCATTTATTATTTTCCATTCATTTACAAGTGTTTACATTATCTATACATCCCCGACAGTTACGTACAAACATGTTACTGTACTATTCTTATTTAGATACAATATGTACAAGTGTATATACCTCAAAATGATGGGAAGCAACGGATGTCAGGAATGCAGTACTCAATCGCCTCAAAGTCTACTGGAAATGCTCTGTGTGAGAAAATGAAAGGGGTGAGCACATCAAACTCAGTAAGGCAATCCCACGAACAAGTAGGTAACCATACTACCTACATGAACGTGGTGCCATGCATAAACCACCATTTCTCCACACATTTCAAAATAGATGCTATAATTCATGATGTCATGTAAAACAAGTTCACAAATGGATTTCAAAGAGCATGGAAAATTCAACATGTAACTCTTTTAAATCATTTCATTCTCATTAAAATTTCACAACAAAGCCAGGATTCAGCCCATCCCTCGGGTGTTCTTGACTCACACAAAATCATGAAATCAGATGCTTTTCAAAGCAATAGTAACATGCGATACACTGAATGTCATGTAAAACCAGTTGACATTATTTATGGGTTTAAACAGCATGAAAAATAACGTCATGCAAGTTTTCGTTTAAAACCCAATTTCATTCTCATCAAAATCATATCTCAGTCAGGACCCAACCCCTCCCTCGGGTGATCCAGACTCACACAGAAATCCATAAAACGTGTTTCTCAAAACCATCAACATGCGAGACTAGGTAATATATAGATCTTAGGCAAATAACTAGGTCGATGACCATATGTCCTTGTGATCCCACTGCTACACGGATCCTAGTGTGCGGGGTCTCACCAGGATTAGGGACCACCCTAGGAGGTGGGTCAGTCCATCCCGTCGGCCCTGTCAGATCACTCGCATACGAAAATGCCACTCATCCGAAGATGCCATTCTCATTCGAAGATGCCACACATCCGAAGATGCCACGTAATCAATCCCAGCACGGTACAACGTACTCCATGCTATTTGCACGGTACAACATACTCCGTGGACCCATATCTCATATCCATACTCATGCCCTATCTTAAAACGCACGTACGAGCCTATTTAATCGGCGTGACACATAGTCTACCCGATGCTCCAAGCATGGCTCATCGCATGTTCTAAAAAAACTAGTGCGAGCGATGCTCCAGCACTCTCATCAAATCAAGTAAAACTAGTGCGAGCTAAGCTCTAGCACTCTGTTACACAAATCATGTGAAAATCTGGTGTGAGCTAGGCTCCAGCACCCTGTCACGAAATTCATGTAAAAATCTGGTGTGAGTTAGACTCCAGCACCAATGCATGTAAAACTCTACTGCGAGCTCTCGCTCCAGCACTAATGCATGCATCACATAAATCAAGACTCGTGCGAGCTGAGCTCTAGCACATCACATTTTCATAAAATCACGTAGGCGACTATATTTCTCAAATCAATTTCAAAGAAAATCAATATTGTTGAAAATATACAATGTTGTGCATTTTTATTTAAAAGTTAGCCAGCTTACTCATGCACGTGTCAAAACACCTAAAGAACAAACAGGAACCTCTTGTTCTTTCTCCTCCCAATTTTTTTCCTAAATTTAGAAATTTTACCCTTAACGAGGGTATTTTGGTAATTTACCCATCCGGGGCACTAAAATTTTTATCTTAAATCTAGACCCTTCAAAAAATTTAAGAGACTGCAAATGAAGTTGAAATTGCGTAAAGCTACCTCTAGCTGTCCGTAAAATTCCCTTACCTAGAATTATGCGCAAGCTTATCCCGTTTCGCCTGCACCAGGTCCCTCAGTCCAATTCGCTCCAAACCAAGTCCACAGAGCTGCATATAATCACGTATTTGGGTCAGTTTTAATAACTTATCAGTATTTCACTTATACTGATCGAATCTAAAACACTGGGCCCGTTTTACTTTATTAGGTCCGATTGCATCTTAATGGGCCTTGACCCATTTCCAGCCCGTTTCCACTTATTAAATTCCTTCTTCGGGTGTATTGGGCTCTCAATACCTATTGGGCTTCGTTTCAAACTCTTTGGATAACCCGTATATCATTTACGACAATTAATTAAAAAATCCCAATATAATTCCCTAAATGCAGAATTTAATCTGTAATTCGTAAAATAAATCTTTAATACGCGAAAAATTACATAAATTGTAGTAAATGAGCTTTACTTACTCGAGATTATGCGATGGTACGTAAATCGAAATTCGATCGGGCTCACGTACATGATTTATCGTCGAACTGCATAATTTCATATTTAATTTTGGGTTAATTTATGATTAAATATAATTTAAATAAATTTCTCAAAAATCAAATCGGTCACTTTTGACCTCTTACCGACTTACTCGAAGTCCAGTGTATCCCCAAAAATTCTTCCCTTTTTTCTCCATTTTTCTCTTTTTCTTCATTTTTCTCCATTTTTCCTCTCTTTCTTGGCTGAACCGGTTCAGTCCAGTTTAACCCGGTTTAGATCGGTCCGGTTCAGCCAGTTCAGTCTGGTTCGATTTTCTTCTTCGCCGTTCGAAGCTCTACCGATCGGTTCTTCATCGGCTTCTGCCTCTAGTAGCTCTGTGGGGTAGTTCGATTCACGAATTGGCCTCGGTTTCACCAATGGTGGCCGGAATGTGGCCGGTCCGACCTTTTCTCCCTCCGGCATCGAAACCCATTTTCCTTTCTCGTTGTTGCCGATCCTAGCCACCGTTTCTCGGGCCATTTTCGTCTCCAATCAGCTAGGTACCACATGAGGGAGCTTTGGTTGGCGGTGGCTAGGGCCGAATCGGCACCGGTGGTCGTCAATTTTGCTTCTCCTCTCTGCGACTTCTCTCCCTCGATCCGCCGAATTTCGACGTCGTTGGCGGTCGTACCGGTGGCAGGAGGGTCGCTCGATCTTCCTCTTCCTTTTCCGATGGTCGTCGGCCCTTGTCTGGCGTCGGTGGTGGCTTGTCGGTCTTCATTTCTTCTTCGTGGGTTCCTCTTTGTGTTTTGTTTCTTTCCTTTTTCGTTTTTCGATTCAATTTTTGATTTTTTTAATTTTATTTTATTTTTATAATTTATTATATTATTATTATATTCATTAAAATAATATAAAATTATAAAATATATTCCAAAAATTATATTTTATTTAAATTAATTAAATTAATTAATTTATTGTATTTTTAACCCTTTTTCGGTATATTTTCTCTGTATTTTCGAGATATTATCCCGAGTGAATTTTTGAAAAAACTTAATAATTCCGGATCTTGATCAATTGGACTCGGAATTCAATACTTTCTCCTTTATTGATCAAGATGTCCTAAATCCCTATTTTTAGTTAAAATTTTCTTATCGAATTTATACCAAATTTCGGTCTTTTGATTGTTTTACCCTTGTACGTGTTCGAGATCAATCCAATCCAACTTCCCTTCACGAACTCTCACTCATTTCGTGTTTTAAATCCTTATCTCCAGTCTAAATCCCATTCGTTTAAATTTGTGACCATTTTCAATCCTTTATAAGAAATTACGATATAATTTCGGGTCTTACATGAAATGCATGATGATCATGATGTATAATGCAGATATAGGTTAACCCTACGGGGAGTGCCTAAGGTAACTCCACTCAACCTTGCTTTAAAACGATATGAATACCAGGGTACACTATCACACATCCATATTAGATGTCACAACCCAAATTACCTAAAAATCAGAGTAAATTTTTCACTTTTTCATTTATTATTTAATTCTTACCTTTCTCTCATCGTGACCATCCTACAAAACAGTTGGACTATGATTCGATGTTAGTCACCTCTCACCTATTTACCATTTCATTTCCATATTCACATTCATATATCAGAGTTTACTATCATTTGACTTTAATTAAACATATACAATGGTATTTACATAATCTTACATCCTCGATATCATATTCATTTACAGTACTGTGCATTACATATTTAGATATAAAACTATACAAATGTGTATACCTATCTCTCGATGGGAAGCAGCGGATACCAATGCATGCAAGTCCTCATCCGCTTACTAATTACTGTGCTCTGAAATGATGGGAAAATAAGGGAGTGAGCAAACCACACGCTTAGTAAGGCAATTATGCAAGTAAGTAGATAGCTCCACTATCAACATGCTCATAATGCCATGCCCTTAAAATCCATTTCTTTTCATTAAAATCTCAAGCATAAAATCATGTATTTCATCATGACTTAGTTTATAAAATTGTTCGTGCATATATAAATCATATAATTCATGCATCAAAGGCATTTTATGTGACATCATTAAATCATACTTAGCATGAATTAAATCAGGATCATAAATTAGTTCATGCCATGTAAATTAAATCATGAGAGACAAATCTATTCATGAATTTATAATTAAAACACAGAAAATTCATCATGCTACTGCGTTTAAATCATTTCATTAAAATTGCAGTATAAACTAACCCTTCCGGGTCAATCATCTCATAAAACAATTCATTAAAATTCATTATAAAACTTCAGTTATAAAACCACCCTTCTTTCAGGGTCACATATCATAAAATCAATAGTTATATCATGTGAGACAAGTAGGTGACTATCAGTAACAACATAGGACTATGGCCATAACCTCGAGATCCCTAGTAACACGGTACCTAGTGTGCGGGGTATCACACCTGAAACGGGAGGTGGGTCGGTCCTACCCGCTAGAACAACATAACATCAGGATTGCGAGGGCAAGGCTTGCTGCATCGTGGCTAACGCCACTCCACTCTAACAATCCCAATGGTACAGCGTACTCCACGTGACATATACGGTACAACGTACTTCGTGAACCCAAGCTCAGTCAGGGGTGCCTGCAATAGGTCTTATCCACCCATATCATCTCTGTCTTAGTATGCACGTGTGAGCATTTCATCTCACTGTGACACTGGTCTATAGGAGGCTCCAACACGGCTATATGCATGTCATATAAATCCCTGTGTGAGCGAAGCTCAAGCATGGCTCCATGCATATTCATGATATCAAAAAATCTCGTGCGAGTGAAGCTTTAGTACAGTGTCATAAAAATCAATAAAACCTGCGTACGAGTAGCACTCCAGTACAACTTTAAAATGAGTTATAAATTCATATAAAATCACGTGCGAGCAATGCTCCAGTGTCACGCCCCGAAAATGCTGAAAATAGGGCAAATTTAAAACTTTTTACTCATTAATTCACAATTAAGGGTGCATTCCTGTGCAGTGTCATACATCATCATAATTATTATGCCTCAGGATCTCATCATAATATAGGGTATATTGTACCGTATACAAATACTCAATTCCAAGTTAATTAATCCTAATACATCCCATATAATGTTATACATCAAGTGTCTGCAATTACAATAATTGTCTGGGTACATGAAAAGATAAAATATACCTCAAATACAATATATATATGGCCTGGAGCTCAAGTCCTCCACTAGCCACTACTCCGTACGTCGCAGGGAGATCCTTTTTCACTTGAACTCTGGGGGGAAAAGAAAACAGGGTGAGCTTCTAAATCGCTCAGTAAGGGGGGTAAGGTACTCATTTCATAAACCAAAATGCACATCACAAAGTATTTATTTGTATGTGAAACTCATTTGAAAACCATAGCATGAAAGTACTCAAAACGATATTCTCGTATCTCAAATCATGTGAAAACATGAAGTAAAAAGGCTCACTCTAGAGCAATAACAAAGCATGTGAAAACAATGCGATAAACGCTTTCTCAAATACGTGATAAAATCACTGAAATAGTAATGCTTGTGGCACAGCCACTAAACACACGTGGCATAGCCACTGATTTAAATTCTCACATGGCACAGCCACTAAACACACGTGGCATAGCCACTGATTTAATTTCTCGCGTGGCATAGCCACTAAACACACGTGGCATAGCCACTGATTTTATTTCACACGTGGCACAGCCACAGAATAGGGTTTCTCACGTGGCAACGGCCACCAATTTGGGTTTCTCACGTGGCAACGGCCACCAATAGGGTATAACGTGGCAACGGCCACCAATGGGGTTTCTCACGTGGCAACGCCACTAATGGGGTTTCTCACGTGGCAACGGCCACTAATTATACGTGGCACAGCCACAGAATGGGTTATTCTCACGTTACCAGAACGGAGAAGAATCGGGCTTACATGCTACCAGAGCAATGCCCGGTGTGTACTCAAAATTACACACCTAAATCTTATCACACAAGACTGGTTTGCCTTCACGTAGAACTCATAGTGGGTTTTCTCTCATAAAAACTCATTTGAAAACTGTTTTGTACTCAACACAAAACATAATAAAACCGAGTTCTAACCGGCAAAGTACGCACACATTTCTCAAATCTCGATATTGCCTTAACGTAGAGCCCAGTTATAATCTCATAAAAACATTGGGCTCCAACCGGCTATGAAAATAGTGTGCAATTAAATCTCAACACAAAACCCAACATGCCTGTTTTATAAACCACAATTCATGCTAAAATAGTTTACAATTCACATACACAAATGGTTTAGATTTCCCTTACCTCTTTGCACCTCGTATAGTGCAATCGTTTCCCCCGTATCACGGACTAGCCTCGCATTCCACTCTGGAACTCCCGAGCTGTCCAAACGATGTTAAAACATCAATACTCAATTATCTCATAAACCTCAATTCTCAAAATCGAGCATAATTGCTCATAACACCTCAAATCTCTCGATTCTCGTAACTCTACCCTAAACTACAACCTCATTCACAATATCTCAACGTCCTACATTTCTCATGTTAAATCATCTACGCTAATTCACCACATTGTCTATATTTCTATTTATAGCACAAATTCTCAAAATTGCCAAAATTTCCAAATATCAACATTACTCCAACTACATTGCAATTTCATCAATCCCTAATCATTTCTCAACTATTTCAACGCAATGACAACCACCAATATCATCAAAATCATCTCAAATATCAAGATCGAGGTTTAGAAATTACCCAAAGCTTGTGAGACGTACAACCCACGCCTCGATCCGATTCGTCCTTCGATTTTCAAGTATGTTGTTCTCCCTTTGATGAGGAACAACTTTCCTTCTTACCACAACTCTTGATTTGGCCGAAAATGGGTGTTTTGGATGAGTGAGAAAGTTAGGTTTTCGGTGGAAATGGGGTTGGAAGAGAGAGAAAGTGAGTTTGCAGGAGAAAAACACGGGTTCCTTATATAGACTGGAGGTAGGAGATCGATCTGCCTCTTGATGAGATCGATCTGCGTTTGAATTTTGGGGACGATCTGGGCAATTTTATGCCTAGGAGATCGATCTGTCGAGGGGTGAGATCGATCTCTTTATGGCTTTATGAGATCGATCTGCTCATTGAGGAGATCGATCTTCTCCCAAACAGAATCATTTGGAGATCGATCTCTTCCTCATGAGATCGATCTTCTCTCAAACAGATTCATAAGGAGATCGATCTGCTCCTTAAATTCCTCATTCCTTGTCATTTTTAACTCACCAGATCGATCTCTCCTTCTCCCAGATCGATCTGCTCCTTAAATTTCTCCTTCTTTGTCATTTATAACTCACCAGATCGATCTCTCCTTCTCCCAGATCGATCTGTCCTCATAGTTTCACATTTATTTTGACACTTAACATATAAATCTCCAATTATCATTCCCACAATTCACTTAGCTCAACAAATTACACTTCAAATTATTATTACATCAATAAAATATGTCTGAAATTCTCAGATCTTACATCCAGCACGAATGAATGCTCAAGTAAATCAAAACTTCATACGAGCAACGCTCTAGTACAGCTTATGCATAAATACATCAAATCTCGTGCGAGTTACACTCCAGCACGACTTTATGCAATTTCATATCAAAACAAGATGCGAGCTAAGCTCCAGCACCTCTCATGCATTTCAAATCATAAAAACTAGTGTGAGCAATCACTCAAGCACCTTTTTATGAATATTCAGTCAAAACAGTTAAAACTGTCAAAACAGGTTGTGAGCTAAGCTCCAGCACCTCTCATGCATTTCACAAGAATAAAAATCAGTGCGAGCAATCGCTCAAACACATTTAATGCATATGATGTCACACAAGTCAGTGTGAGCAACCGCTCAATCACATTTATGCACACTCACAAATGTAGATATAGTGCGAGCTATGTGCCAGTACTATCTGTTTCCATATAAACTTGATAGTTGGCCCATTTTCCAAAGGATTTTCATTTAAATATAAATAACACTTAGGTAGTGTTATCTTGTGAATTTTATGCAATTACTGGCTAATCTATCGATTTACTTTGCTTAAAAATCAATAAAATTCCTTAAATAAGAAAATTCCTTAAATCATGTATTTCATGCATGTCATGCTTTCACCATCCTTAGGTGAACTTCCCTCAATAGGGGTAAAATAGTCTTTTTTTATTTCGATACTTAAAATCGTTTAAACCACATTTAGGACCTTTATACAATATCAGTGTATACATACATATTCAGTGTATACAAAAACTATTTAAATTACACGTAGCTACCTCTAGCTACTCACACAATTCTCTTACCTCATTTTCTGTATAGTCTGACCTTTCCACTGATGTCTCGTCATGCAGTCCGATTTGCTCTCAATCTGATCTCTGGAACTGCGGATAAATATTCATCAGGTCAAATACAATACAATTAATTGTATTTCATATTTTTTGGGCTTAATTTAAATCATTGGGCTCGTTTACCCATATTGAGTCTGATTGCACCATAATGGGCCATAATCGACCTTAAGCCTGTTTTCCACTTATTATTTACATCATCGAGGCCTATTGGGCTCATTGGGCCCACCAGTATTTATTGAGCCTCATTTTAAATTTTTGAATTGCTCAATTAATTATTTACGACAATTTATTTCAATTTCTAGAATTTAATTCATTTAATGCGGAAATTAAATCCGTAATTTATGCGGTAAATTTCTAACACGCATAACGATGTAAATTGTCGTAAATAAGGGTTACTTACCCGAGATTTCATGATAGTATGTAAATCAAGACTGTCTCGAGCTCTCGGTTGACATCAATTGTCGAGCTACACAATTAAATATTTTTTCGAGTAAATTTTCAGTCGAATAATAATCAAATTAAATATTCCAAATTTAAATCGGTCTTACCCGTAGCTCGATTGCATCACTGAAATTTTTCTCAATTTTTCTTTTTCCCTTTTTCTCTTTTTTTTTCCTTTTCTTTTTGGTTGAACCGGTTCGGTCCGGTTCACACGGTTCAGACCGCCAGTTCAGTCAAGTTCGGTTCGGCCGGTTCAGTTCGGTTCGGTCGATTCAGGCATCATTTCACCGTTTCGGCGCCGTTTGACCGGTTCTCGGGCCATTTTCGGTGCTGTTCGACGTGCCATCGCCTAGGCTTCCAAAATCGAGCCTCAGTGTGGCTTGAATCAGCACTGATGGCCACCGATCGAAGCCTCTCTCCTACAGCATCTCCCTCCATTTTCGGCGTGCTCCAGCGTTTCCACAGCGCGTCATCGCCGCTGTGATGTTGCCCGAGGTCGGGCTGTCTTCGTCGACCGTCGACGGCCCCTAAGCCTCGTCGATGGCTCGCCGGTGAGAGGGAAACCGTTCCCTCGATTTGCCTTCCCCATTTCGTCTTTTGCTTTTCTATTTCTTTTCTCTCTCCCCGATATTCCTTTCCAGATTTCCAATTTCGTTTTTTTAACTTTATTTATTTATTTATAATTAAATTTTATTATTATTTTATTCATTAAAATAATAATAAAAATCTCAAAAATATTTAAAAAATTCTATTAAATTCATTTAATCCGTGAATGAATTTATCAGTCCGATTTTTCCTTTTCGGTATATTTTTCTAATATTTTTGGGCTTATTTTTCGAGGTAAAAATTTCGATTTATTCCAATAAATTCATATCTTGATCAATTTAACCCAAAATTTAATTATTTCTTCGTTATTGATCAAGATTTCTCTAGCCATTATTTTTAATTAAATTTTCTTGTCACGATAAATATCGAATTTCGGTCTTTTGATCGTTTTACCCTTGCACGTATTCGGGAATGCCATTTCAATCCTTTGTATTTTTTTTTATTTCATGTTTTAAATAAAATTGAGTCTTACAATCTCCCTCACTTAAGAATTTTGATCCTCCAAATTAGAACCAAGTTAAATGGATCCATATACTACTCCGGGTAAGTTTATCGCATCATACTCTTTAATTCTCATGTGACTCTTTCCGGAGTGAAATACTACTAACAGACTTGATTAGGGAGATCATCTTAAACCTCAACACTTTCTCCTTCCGTCTAAAACCCAAATCGATTTTATTCGTTATACTTTCATTGAGCTAAGCTATTGGAGCTCATATCCTATACATATGCTGGGTCCGGATAGTATTTCTGAAGCATCAAAAGATGAGACACATTGTGGATGCCTGCTTATTCAAGTGGTAAAGCCAACCTACAGGCCTTATCTTCCACTTTGTCCAATCTCTCAAAGGATTGAATCTAACGAAACTCAATACCGATTCACCCTGGGTGAATTCCAATGGTTTCTGTCTCTTGTCAGCATAGTCTTTCTGTCTGTTCTGAGGTGTTTTTAATCTCTCACAAATCAACTGAACATCCTCAGAGATTTATCTTACCAATTCGGAAACAATTCTCTATCTATCACTCACTTCTTCTTATCCAAATCGAGAACAACCCCTACGGCCATACAATGCCTCATATATAAAGTCACCCCGATGTTCAAGTGACAACTGTCATTATTGGCGAATTTGATTAGTAACAACTGATCATCCCAAGAGCTTATAAAATCAAAGGCACACGCTCTCATCATATCCTCCAGAACCTGTACAGTTCTCTTTGACTGATCATCTGTCTGAAGACAAAAATCTGTGCTAACACTCAATCGGGTTCCCATAGCTTCCTGAAAAAAAAAACGTTCCCAGAAGTGGAAAGTGAAGCGGGAATCCCTATCTGATATCATGCTCACTGGAACGCTACATAATGTATCACAATTTTCCATACACATAAATCCGCCTACACACTCAGAGTATCTAGGGATTTTCATAGCCAGAAGGTGGGTAAACTAAATCAATCTATCGACTATTACCCAGATAGTCTCGTGATCCATTTGGGTCCTTTGTAACCCATCACGAAATTCATGGTAACTTGTTCCCATTTCTGTGTTAATATAGGTAGAGGCTGTAATAACCCTGCAACTTCTTTTGTTCTACCTTAATCTGCTGACATACGAGACACTTTTCCACAATCTCTACAATGTCTTTTTTCAGACCTGACCACCAATACCTCTTTTAGAGATTTCAATATATTTATTACTTTTTGGATGCACTGTATATCCCGAAAAGTGAGCTTCTGACAATAAAACTATCTCATCAACTGTGGTCTTGGGGAACACTTATATTATCTCTGAACCTCTGTAAGTCATCATCACTCACTGTGAACTCTGTCACAATACCCTTCTAAATCTGACCCACACAATCGACACCATGCCGATCATCAGGCTAAGCCTGGCAAATCCGATCACACAAATCCGATTCTAACCTCAGGCTAGCTGTCACACAATCACCGTCATCATCAGAAGGGATCACATCACTATTGAGGCTCACAACTGCTCTAGCAGCTCACGCTCCTTGACCATCATATGTGATACCATCTCGAGGCTCTTTCTGCTCAGGGCATCAGCCATTACATTAGCCTTTTCTGGGTGGTACAATGTTCACAACCATAATCCTTAGAAGCTCTAACCCTTTGGGTTATCTCATATTCTACTCTTTCTGTGAAAACAGATACTTAAGGCTTTTACGATCAGTGCATACCCAAAATTTCTTACCATTTAAGTGGTGGCGCCATACTTTCAGTGTAAATGCTACGGCTGCCAACTTTAAATCATGGGTCGAATAGTTTCTCTCATGATCCTTGAACTATTTGGATCCATAAACGACTATCTTCCCATTTTACATCAATACACAGCCCAATCCTTATTTTGAGGTATCCTTACACACTGAAACCTCTTGAGCTGTTGGGTATGGTGAGAATAATTACGGTGGTCAGTTTATTACTTACATATACCAAAACTCACGGAAACCATTTTCATACTTATCATCCTACTGGCATGCAATCCTTTTCCAAATGAGACGTATCAACTGAGCAGCTCTTTTCGAGAAACTCTCAACAACTTGTCTGTAAGACAATTTCTTGTTGTTACTCATGCTCTTCCCTGGACTTCGAATACATCAAAATATCATCGCTAAAGATAACAACCAATCGGTCTAAGTAAGGTTTAAATACCTCATCGTAGTTGAGTTCCACTAAATATTTCAATCACCATATCCTTAACCTATGTACGCATAAACGTATAATGTGATTTCCTTTTTCTTATATTAACGGCTTTTATAAAATTTTAATTTTTAAACCTTCATGATTAATTGAATTGTATATTTCTTTATCGTACCAGTAAAGGTACCTAAATTTTAAATGTATATATTACGACTGTTGATTTCAATTTATAGGTTACGTGTGCGCTTCTAGACGCTGTCAAGTCTTCAGGCAGGGAAGTATTTTGAAATACCTTTATTAACCCTCAGACTTGATCACATGGACTGGGTGTAGATATATCCTCCTCTTATCCTTGGCCGCACTTCATATTCACTACATATCGCTTAATCCAAATTACTTTACATATTAAATATATTCTTATCTTGCGTACACCTCTTATTCCAATATATCTCATTTCATATATCACTTATAACAACTCTTTCATTACTTGTCAAACATACAATACGCTTTTCAGTGATATTTTCACCCCTATTTTCAACTTAAAATCTTTATACCCATATTCAGTTAGTGTAAATCAGCTAACCATCATCATCTTGCCTAAGGGTACAGGCTTCACATCTTTCACTCGCTTATAAGCAACTGAAGGCGGTATGAATATATACGTGACACCAGGATCAATTAAAATAATTACTTCATTATTAACAACCAGTGTGGTATCTTCCACCACATCCCATGAAACATCAGTAATGTCCTGATCCAAGGCATACACTCGCCCTCGTCCAACATCTTATTTTTGTGGTAACTACCACACATCTTACACTGCTCATACTACTTACACTGTTCACACTGTTACACAGCTCACACTGATACACTGCTTACACTGCTATACTTCCATCTCGATATACATAATTATATCTAAATAATGCACAGTATATGGAGATGTAAACTTCCTTAACCACTAACACCGACTCATATCAGGCCAACTCAAGCTCTGATACCATTAAACCTGTCATGACCCAAATTACCTAAAAATCAGAGTAAATTTTTTGTTTTTTCATTTATTATTTAATTCTTACCTTTCTCTCATCGTGACCATCCTACAAAACAGTTGGGCTATGATTCGGTGTTAGTCACCTCTCACTTATTTACCATTCCATTTCCATATTCATATTCATATATCAGAGTTTACTATCATTTGACTTTAATTAAACACATACAATGGTATTTACATTATCTTACATCCCCAACATCATATCCATTTACAGTACTGTGCATTACATATTTAGATACAAAACTATACAAATGTGTATACATGTCTCTCGATGGGAAGCAGCGGATACCAATGCATGCAAGTCCTCAGCCGCTTACTAATTACGGTGCTCTGAAAAGATGGGAAAATAAGGGGGTGAGCAAACCATACGCTCAGAAAGGCAATTATGCAAGTAAGTAGATAGCTCCACTATCTACATGCTTATAATGCCATGCCCTTAAAATTCATTTCTTTTCATTAAAATCTCAAGCATAAAATCATGTATTTCATCATGACTTAGTTTATAAAATTGTTCGTGCATATATAAATCATATAATTCATGCATCAAAGGCATTCTATGTGACATCATTAAATCATACTTAGCATGAATTAAATCAGGATCATAAATCAGTTCATGCCATGTAAATCAAATCATGAGAGACAAATCTTTTCATGAATTTATAATTAAATCATGCTACTGCATTTAAATCATTTCATTAAAACTGCAATATAAACTAACCCTTCCGGGTCAATCATCTCATAAAACAATTCATTAAAATTCATTATAAAACTTCGGTTATAAAACCACCCTTCTTTCAGGGTCACATATCATAAAATCATAAAATCGGGGGCCTAACCCTTCCCTCGGGTCTACCCTGGTCTATCGACCAATAGTTAATCATGTGAGACAAGTAGGTGACTATCAGTAACAACATAGGACTATGGCCATAACCTCGTGATCCCTGACAACACGGTACCTAGTGTGCGGGGTATCACACCTGAAACGGGAGGTGGGTCGATCCTACCCGCCAGAACAGTATAACATCAGGATTGCGAGGGTAAGGCTTGCTGCCTCGTGGCGAACGCCACTCCACTCCAACAATTCCCATGGTACAGCGTACTCTGCGTGACATATAAGGTACAACGTACTCCGTGAACCCAAGCTCAGTCAGGGGTGCCTGCAATAGGTCTTATCCACCCATATCATCTCTGTCTTAGTATGCATATGTGAGCATATCATCTCACTGTGACACACAGTCTACAAGAGGCTCCAACACGGCTATATGCATGTCATATAAATTCCTGCGCGAGTGAAGCTCAAGCACGGCTCCATGCATATTCATGGTATCAGAAAATCTCATGGGAGCGAAGCTCTAGCACAGTGTCATAAAAATCAGTAAAACGTGCGTACGAGTAGCACTCCAGTATGACTTTAAAATGAGTTATAAATTCATATAAAATCACATGCGAGCAGTGCTCCAGCATGAATGAATGCTCAAGTAAATCAAAACTTCGTACGAGCAACGCTCCAGAATGGCTTATGCATAAATACATCAAATCTCGTGCGAGTTACACTCCAGCACGACTTTATACAATTTCATATCAAAACAGGATGCGAGCTAAGCTCCAGCACCTCTTATGCATTTCAAATCATAAAAACTAGTGCGAGCAATTGCTCCAACACCTTTTTATGCATATTTAGTCAAAACAGTCAAAATCGTCAAAATAGGGTGGAGCTAAGCTCCAGCACCTCTCATGCATTTCACAAGAATAAAATCAGTGCGAGCAACTGCTCTAGCACATTTAATGCATATGATGTCACACAAGTAGGTGCGAGCAACCACTCAAGCACATTTATGCACACTCACAAACGTAGATATAGTGCGAGCTATGTGCCAGCACTATCTGTTTCCATAAAAACTTGATAGTTGACCCATTTTTCAAAGGATTTTCATTTAAATATAAATAACACTTACGAAGTGTTATCTTGTGAAATTTATGCAATTACTGGCCAATCTATCGATTTACTTTGCTTAAAAATCAATAAAATTCCTTAAATAAGAAAATTCCTTAAATCATGCATTTCATGCATGTCATGCTTTTACCATCCTTAGGTGAACTTCCCTCAATAGGGGTAAAATAGTCTTTTCTTATTTCGATCCTTAAAATCATTTAAACCACTTTTAGGACCTTTATACAATATTAGTGTATACATACATATTCAGTGTATACAAAAACTATTTAAAGTATGAGTAGCTACCTCTAGCTACTCACACAATTCCCTTACCTCATTTTCTGTACAGTCTGACCTTTCCACTGATGTCTCGTCATGTAGTCTGATTTGCTCTCAATCTAATCTTCGTAATTGTGGATAAATATTCATTAGGTCAAATACAATACAATTAATGGTATTTCATATTTTTTAGGTTTAATTTAAATCATTGGGCCCGTTTACCCATATTGGGCCCGATTGCACCATAATGGCCTTAATCGGCCTTAAGCCCATTTTTCACTTATTGTTTACATCATCGAGGCCTATTGGGCTCATTGGGCCCACCAGTATTTATTGAGCCTCATTCTAAATTCTCGAATAGCTCAATTAATTATTTACGACAATTTATTTCAATTTCTAAAATTTAATTCATTTAATGCGAAAATTAAATCCGTAATTTATGCGGTAAATTTCTAACACGCATAACGATGTAAATTATCATAAATAAGGGTTACTTACCCGAGATTTCATGATAGTACGTAAATCGAGACTATCTCGAGCTCTCGGTTGAAATTAATTGTCGAGCTACACAATTAAATATTTTTTGGGGTAAATTTTCAGTCGAATAATCATCAAATTAAATATTTTAAAATTAAAATTGGTCAATTCGACCGCTTACCGACTTACCCGTAGCTCGATTGCATCACTGGAATTTTTTCTAATTTTTCCTCTTTTTCTTTTTCCTTTTTTCTCTTTTTTTCCTTTTCTTTTTGGCTGAACCGGTTTGATCCGATTCACCCGGTTCAGACCGTCGGTTCAGTTCGGTTCGATTCAGCCAGTTCAGTTTGGTTCGATCGATTCTAGCATCATTTCGCCGTTTCGACGCCGTCTAACCAGTTCTCAAGCCATTTTCTGTGCCGTTCGACGCGCCATCGCCTGGGCTTCCAAAATCGAGCCTCGGTGTGGCTCGAATCGACGTCGATGGCCGTCGATCGAAGCCTCTCTCCTGCGGCATTGCCCTCCGTTTTCGACGTGCTTTAGCATTTCCATGGTTTGCCTTTCCCATTTCATCTTTTGGTTTTCTGTTTCTTTTCTCTCTCCTCGATATCCCTTTCCAGATTTCCAATTTCATTTTTTTAACTTTATTTATTTATTTATAATTAAAATTTATTATTATTTTATTCATTAAAATAATAATAAAAATCTCAAAAATATCTAAAAAAATTCTATTTAATTCATTTAATTTGTGAATGAATTTATCAGTTCGATTTTTCCTTTTCGGTATATTTTTCTAATATTTTCGAGCTCATTTTCTGATGTAAAAATTTTTATTTATTCCAATAAATTCATATCTTGATCAATTTAACCCGAAATTTAATTATTTCTTTGTTATTGATCAAGATTTCTCAAGCCATTATTTTTAATTAAATTTTTTTGTCACGATAAATATCGAATTTCGATCTTTTGATCGTTTTACCCTTGCACGTGTTCAGGAATGCCATTTCCATCCATTGCACTTTTTTATTTCGTGTTTTAAATAAAATCGGGTCTTACATTAGATCACTTAGCCTCCAATATAATCCATTATGTATGTACATATAAATAATCCACCACATTATCACATAAGCTAATATGTCCTTACTAAGCAGTAGGTCACACACTATATACACACATTACATCCTTCATTATGATAATACAATTCCCATTCCTTCATAATTCACCATGGCTGAAACCTAACTAGGCTCATGTTCTTATTTTTATGCCTTTATATCACATCCATGAACACATAAGGAATTGTATATAATAATCGACTCAATCAATATTCACCATATCATATTCAACAACTGTTTTATTCATATAATCACTCAATATATTTTTCTCATACACCATAGCTTTATCATAGCTTTCACATCCATATATTCACCTTACATGTATATTTCAAAATTAACAATTGAAATCATACTAAGTGTTTATGTAAGACCCAAAATTTTGTAAATGTAACCTTTATGACTTGTGTTGTATGAACAAATCACATTCAATGTAAATCATGAGGAATGCATATGTGAAGTTCGTAAATGTGTATGGAATGAATACATGCAAGTTTATAAGTATAGATCAAGTGTAAGAGGTATATTTCCCTGAATGGAATGTGAATATATTGAGTTTTGAGTAGTATGGTAAAATGGAATAATGATGCATGAGCTTTGTACTTCCATTTGGTGATATATTATATACCTTTGGCTATACAATGAATGCACACAAGTTTCAATGTGTATAAGGTATGAATGGATCTCATTTTCAAGCCTTAAAGATGGATTGATGAGAAAATGACTATGGCAGCAAAATAAGTGAAGTTTGGTATGTGTTTACTGCAGAAAACTATAATAAAATCTGGAAAATATGAATGAGAGATCGATCTCATGGGATGAGAGATCGATCTGGAAGAGCAAAAAATGCTCTTATTTGAACGATAGAACATGTCAGACCGATCTCTAATGGGGCCAGATCGATCTGCTAAACATTCTGTGTTGAAGGAATCAATCTCATAAGGGCCAGATCGATTTCCTTAAGCTACTGACTTGCAACAGATCGATCTCATGCAAAAGCAAATCGATCTCCTAAAATTTTTGAGTTGATTCAGATCGATCTCATGCTTAGGAGCAGATCGATCTCATGTGGTCTGGAAAGTCAGTTTCAAGAGGAAAAATGCGGAGCAGATCGATCTCCTAGGGTAGTAGATCGATGTCATGAAGAAAATTCTATAAATACTGGACTTCTGCTTAATAACTAAACCTAAACCTAGCCAAGAAACACTAGAAAACTTCAGTTTGTGATCAGTTTTGAGTGAGATACAGTCGAGCAAAGTTGTTCTTAGCAAGAAGAGAGCAACATACTTGGAAACAAGGGATTGAAATCAAGAGTTCAAGGAGCAAGGAGGATTTTACCATTTTGGTGGAAAAGGAAGAAAATTTTAGCTAGGTAAAATTTAATGCACCAAGTTAATATATGTTAAACTAGATGTGTTGATGAGGTTATTGGTGTATATATGATTTGTTAGAAATGAAAGGACCATGAAAAATCACCATGACCTAGATATTGGTGAGAAATTGAGGAAATGATGAGGAAATGGTGTTAACATGGATTTAATGATAGAATATGCACGTATGGAAGATTATAGGTTAATCTTATGAAATACATAAATTTGAAATAGAGAGAAATGACTATAGTTATGTGGAATGTGGTTTTATGTCATATTTGAAGTAAGTGAGGAATACTAAGTATTAAATTGAGATTTGGCAAATGAAATGAGTATAGAGTGATATACTAATGCCAATATTTATAATAGCTTCAAAAATTTCCTTGGAAGCTGATCGGATTGTAAGAGTGAGCAGAACTGAGGAAGAGAGATAACTTGATGTGATCCGAGGTAAGGGAATTTCGTGAGTAGCTAGCGATGACTACATGTATATTGAATTAGAGTTTTGATATTATACTCTATATGAATTCCCTGAATAGTCATGTTGCTGTGATAGAAATCAATGAGATAAAGCATGATCTTATCCAAAAATAGGGTGTAAATACCTTCGAAGTATATTGTGACCCAAAATGCATGAGATGCATGATAGAATGGCTAATGTTTTTCCTAATTATGTGAAAATAGCACATTTAAGTACTAATTTGATTTGAACTGAGAGAGTTGTGTTTTGAATAAGCCATCTATCTGGTTTTGTGTGAAAACCATAAGTGCTAGAGAATACTCGCACTATATTTTGAGATATGCATCACATAGTACTGGAGGATATACTCGTACTATATTTTAATGATATTTTACGCATGTTAGAGTACTGGGAGCATTGCTCATACTCAGTTTGTGATTGATGCATATAGAGTATTAGGAGCTATGCTCATACTCAATTTTACATGATAGAGTACTAGGAGCATTGCTCGTACTCGACTTTTCATGATTTATACATGATATCGTACTAGAGCGATAGCTCGTACTTAATTTGAAAAGAGAATTATGCATTTACCTAGTGCTAGAGGTTAGTCATACTAGTGTTTGATATTTTAAGATGCATACACAGTGTTTAAGAGGCGGAGTGTTGATTGTGAGTCACACTCAAGATTTGCACTATTATTTTTACGTGATATATAAAACATGTTAGCAAAAATCGTGACGATTTCCTCCGTGTAGACTGAGTGTCATGCTGTGGAGATGTTCGCACGTGGATTCAGAGACGTGGCATTATTTTCGTAGTATGAGAGCTAATACTTATGGCAAGCACCCTGACTATGATGTATTTCCATGTTGTGAGGACTAAGACCTATGGTAGGCATCCCGACCATGAGGAGAGGGTCCATGAGTGTACATTGTATCGTGTGTTGTGTGGAGCTGTGGAGTTGAGGAGTGTATAGCTGGCAGTTGTGATGGACTGAGCCCCCCTCCCGTTGCAGCAGTAATACCTGTACACCAAAATCTGTGTTGCCTAGGATTTCACATTATAGGATATGACCATAGTCCAGGAGAGTATTGCATTTAGCCACCGAGTCTTGCATGATATATCACTTGTTTTCATGATACAGTTAGACTTGAGCGAGAGATAGGTCAGAAATCGGTTTGTGTTGTGTTGTGAGCTGCCATATTTACTTTGATTTAAATGTAAATGGCATGATTGATATAAATGCATTTCGAATTTTATAAAGATGCACTGTTTTGCATGAATGCCTATATTTGATAACTCAGCATGATTTTAAGTACATGGAATTTATTCTGTACTATTATTATATTATTTTGATACATGCTTTGAGATGAGAGAAGGAAAGACAAAGCCTTATTTTCGATAGATAGTGCGGTTGTCTACTTGCTTGCCTGATTTCCTTACTGAGCATGTTGTTTGCTCATCCCCTTTTATTTTCCACTCTTTATAGATCATCAGCAGTAGATTGAGTCCGACTGAGGTATAGCATTCATTGTATCTGTTGCCTATCCATCTCACAAGAGGTCTACACACTCGAACGTTTTGTACTGAACAATGTATAAGCACAATTATGTAGCCAATTATACGGTCGAGATGTATATGTACAAATACTGTATAATAGTTTATGTTATAAAAAAAAGAATACTAAATCCTATGTATATTGTGAATGAATGTGAGTGGGTGACTAATATCGAATCACAATCCAACTGTCGATGAGAGAAAGATAAGTAAAGTAAAAAGTGAAAAAAATTGTATTGGTTTTTGGTAAGTCACGGAATGAGGTTGTGACAGAATGGTATCAGAGCAGTGTTGGTCTGATGTGAATCGATATTAATAATTTGGAAAATGTACATCCCCTTAGTACTGTGCTTTGTTCAGTTACAATTGTGTATACAAGATGGGAATTGTTAGCACTGAAATTTACATATGTTTAGAACCCTTTTCACTTAGTTATTTGATTTGTTCTTTACTATATTAGGTATGTTTTATGTGTTTTGTGCATTTGTGCAGGAAAAAGAACAATATGGAGAAGTTAAAGCTTTTGGAGCTGATTCTGATGATTCTATGAAGAAGTGAAATTGCAGGATGCTGATCATGACTTATGCTGCAGTAATAGTAGAAACTGGACAGTGCAGAGCAGATCTGGGGAATCAATATCATTGTCGCAGCATAGCAGTCTGATTAGGGTAACACTATTTTTCCATGTGGCATTCCGCGTTTTAGTGCCTGGGAACCTTATAAATAGCCTTTTTATCAGAATATCGGGGGAGGCTGCAGCAGAAGGCTTCAGGATTGATTTAGCTCCATAGAAACTCCATCTTTTACATCTTTTTCAATCAATGTTTATTTTAAGGATGATGATTTGGAATTGTTGGATGTTTATCATGATGTTTAGGAACTAAACTCCTTTTTCTTAGAATCGATGTAGCCAACTTTGGGCAGATTGCAATTATTTTGTGATATTGTTTGGATGATCTCAATTATGTTTATTTAATCTACTTGTTCTTAATGCTCTAGTTGATCGGCCACCAATTGGATGAATTAGTATAGGAATCCGGCACTCGGGAGAGGGGATTATTTATATGCACAAGGGTAGACTAGCATAGGACATTGTTGAATCGGGAGGTTGACAATTCTTATGAGCCATAGAGAAATGGATTACCATCGCTTAATGAACTCTATTATTTAATTCTGAATCGGGAGGTTAGGATTAGGTAATTTGGGTATGACTGTTTAAAACTCGGGAGAGATAAATAGGAAATAGTTTCGGCCATAAACAAATTGAAATCAAAAGAACAATTGATCAAAGGAATTGTATGAACCCTAGTTAGGTGAAATCGAGTTCTAGGAATATTTTGCCATTGATATTTTCATTCATAATAATTGCGACTGTTTTAATTAATTTGTTCCATAATTAATAGTTAGAATAGTAAATAGGGTTTCAACCAATATAAATTACTTTTTCTAAATAAAGTTCAAGGTTGTTGATTACAGTGATTGGCGGTAGACACAATTCCTTGTGGGATGATACTTATATTTACTCTATACTCGAAAACTGACCTGTGCACTTGCAGTAGTGTTCCATTTGAGCACAATAAGTTTTCTGGCGCCGTTTCCGGGGAGTTGTTGTTTCGTTTTTCGTTAACACTGTTTCCCAATAGCTTTTACTTTAGTTTAGATTTTTTATTTTTGTTTTAATTTACTATCTACAAATTTTTATTTTAGGTGAATGGTAAAAACCCGCAGAAGTAGAAATACAAACATAAAAGAAGAGTTAGATCCAGAGATTGAGAGAACCATCAGGCAAATTCAATAGAACAGATTTGAAGAGAAAGACAAAAATTTAATCATGGCAGAGAAAAATCAGCAGCAGTGAGCTATACTCGATTACTTTACCCCAGTTGTGAATCAAAATTTTGCTGCTATAAGAGAGGTTCCTGTAAACTGTAATAACTTTGAGTTGAAGCCGGCATTGATCAATATGGTTATGCAAAATCAATTTGGAGGTTCGGCTTTAGAGGATCCTAACACACATTTGACAAGTTTTCTACAGATTTGCAGCACCATTAAGACTAATGGAGCCCCTGATGATGCTATTCGACTGAGATTGTTTTCATTTTCTCTTCGGGATAAAGCCTTGAGCTGGTATCAAAATCTATCAGCAGGAAGCATTTTGACATGGGCAGTGATGGCACAAAAATTCTTAACAAAGTACTTCCCACCAGGAAAGACAAATTCAGATGAGATTAGAAATTGCCTAGTTCACACAGTTGGATCAAGAACTATTACATGAGGCATGTGAGCGATTTAAAGAGTTATTGCGTAGATACCCTCAGCATGGGTACGATGAAGGAAACCAGATACAAGTTTTCTACAGAGGCGTGACTCCGCAGACACGAGCTACTGTGGATGCTTCAGCAGGAGGTTCACTGTGGTCTAAGACACCTGATCAAGCTATGCAGTTAATTGAGGAGATAGCTATAAACAGCAGCCAATGGCCTGGTGAAAGAGCTAATGTCAGAAGAGTAGTAGGTATGCATGAGTTAGATACGCAGACAGCCATCCTAGCAAGACTTGAGCAGATTTCAACACAAATTTCTTCAATGGGTATACAAGGGACGCAAGCTATGACTCATCATGACAGCACAAATCCTAACCTGATGGGGACAGATTTGGAGCAGGTGAATTATGTTAATAATCCTAACTTTGGTTTTCAAGGAAATTGTGTTCCTAACTACTACCAGCCAGGATTCAGAAACAATGAGAACCTATCTTATGGTAACTCTAAAAACATTCTAAACCCACCAGCAGCAAGTAACAACAATACAGGATTCAATAACCAAGGGAATTCCTAAGGTTATGGTGGAGTTAAAATGAACGAATTTGAGGAGTTCATGGTTGAAACTAGAACAAGATTTAGTAAAACTGATGCGCGATTAGAGAATGTGGAAGTTAAAATGTCAGAGATGAATACCAGTCTTGGTGCACAGATGAAGTCTGTTGAGACCACTTTGGGACAGTTAGCTGCAGCTGTCAGTTCTTTAAATGAAAGAGGTAAGTTTCCAAGTGACACCGTGCTCAATCCGAAAGAACACTGCAATGCTATATCTTTGAGAAGTGGGAACACATATGAGCCACCGAAGCTAGCTGAGAAAGAAGGAACTACACTAATAACTGAGGTGCAGAAGAAACAGACTGAATCTGTAATGACAAAGGATGCAAAATCAGAAACAGTAAAACATGGAGTTAATTCTAAACCTTTTAGTAAACTTTTTCCTGATAATCCTCCTTTGTTAAGACCATCTATTCCTTATCCTCAAGCTTTGTATAAAAGGAAGATTGAATCTGAGTTTAAGAAATTTCTTGATATATTTAAGAAATTACATATTAACATTCCGTTAGTTGATGCTCTGCAGCAGATGCCACATTATGCAAAGTTCATGAAAGAAGTGCTGTCAAAGAAACGGAAACTTGAAGATTATGAAACTATCAACTTGACAGAAGAATGCAGTGCAATTTTACAGTAGAAGTTACCGTAAAAATTGAAAGACCCTGGAAGCTTTACTATTCCATGCGAGATTGGAGGATCGAAAGTGGGTAAGGCATTGTGTGATTTAGGTGCTAGCATAAATTTAATGCCTTTATCTATTTTCAAGAGCCTAGGTCTTGGAGAGGTAAAGCCGACTACCATAACACTGCAACTAGAGGATAGATCGATTACTTATCCCAGAGGTATAATAGAAGATGTACTTATTAAGGTTGATAAGTTAATTTTTCCTGCCGATTTTGTAGTCTTAGATTATGAAGAGTACAGAGAAATTTCACTTATACTTGGGAGACCATTTCTTGCCACTGGGAGAGCACTAATTGATGTTCAGAGAGGGCAATTAACCCTGAGGATGAATGATGGATCAGTTATGTTCAACATCTATAAGGCGATGAAATTTGCTGATGAGCCAGAAACATGTAAGTTGATTGAAGTAGTGCAGAGTTGTGAGATCTGAGAATTTCAGACATATTTAATGATGTAATAATAATTTGAAGTGTAAATTATTGAGCTAGATGAATTGTGGGAATTATAATTGGAGATTTATGTGTTAAGTGTGTAAAATGAGCATGAAGTATGAGGACAGATCGATCTGGGAGAAGGAGAGATCGATCTGGTGAGTTAAAAATGACGAGGAAGGGGAAATTTGAGGAGCAGATCGATCTCCAATGGAAGAGATCGATCTCCTTATGAATCTGTTTGAGAAGGGATCGATCTCATGAGGAAGAGATCGATCTCCAAATGATTCTGTTTGAGAAAGGATCGATCTCATGAGGAGGAGATCGATCTCCAAATGCTTCTGTTTGGGGAGAAGATCGATCTCTTTAGGAGCAGATCGATCTCATAAAGCCATAAAGAGATCGATCTCACCCTTCGACAGATCGATCTCCTAGGCATAAAATTGCCCAGATCGTCCCCAAATTTCAAAGGCAGATCGATCTCAGCAAGAGGCAGATCGATCTCCTACCTCCAGTCTATATAAGGAACCCGTGATTTCTCTGCAATTTCACTTTCTCTCTCCTCCAAAACCTCCATTTTTCCGAAAACCTAGTTTCTCACTCCTCAAAATCACCCATTTTCGGCCAAATCAGCTATTGTGGTAAGAAGGAAAGTTGTTCCTCATCAAAGGGAGAACAACATACTTGGAAATCGAAGGACGAATCGGATCGAGGCGTGAGTTGTGCGTCTCACAAGCTTTGGGTAATTTCTAAACCTCGATCTTGATATTTGAGTTGATTTTGATGTTATTGGTGGTTGAAATTGTGTTGAAATGGCTGAAAGATGACTAGGAATTGATTAAATTTCAATGTGGTAGGAGTGATATGTATATTGAGAATTTTGGTGAATTTAGGAAAATTGTGAGCTATAAATGGAAAATTGGACAATGTGGAGAATTAGCCTAGATAATTGGTTTTAGAGATATAGAACGCCAAGATATTGTGAATGATGTTGTAGTTTAGGGTTGAGTTGCGAGAATCAAGAGAATTGAGGTGTTATGAGCAATTATGCTCGATTTTGAGAATTGAGGTTTATGAGAATTGAGTACTGATGTTTTAACATCGTTTGGACAGCTCGGGAGTTCCAGAGTGGAATGCGAGACTAGTCCGTGATACGGGGGAACAATTGCACTATACGAGGTGCAAAGAGGTAAGGGAAAACTAAACCATTTTGTGTATGTATTTTGATGAATTGTTAGCATGAACCATGATTTGAGAATACAAGCATGTTTTGTGTTGTGATGTAATTGTACACGGTTTTTATAGCCGGTTGGAGCCCGCTATTTTATGAGTTTATAAGCTATGTGTGAAATTGCTTTATAAACCTTTGAGTTGCGTGAAAAGCAAATTGGGCTCTACGTTAAGGCGATATTGAGATTTGAGAAAATGTGTGCGTGTTTTGCCGGTTGGAACTCGGTTTTAATATGTTTTGTGTTGAGTACACAAATGTTTTAAATGAGTTTTTAAGAGAAAACCATTATGAGTTCTACGTGAAGGCATAACGTTTTATAAGATAATGGCTAATGATTGAGACTTAGGCATGTCATGTTGAATACACATCGGGCATTGCTCTGGTAGCATATAAGGCCGATATAGTGGGACGCCTGGGAATCGACCCAGGGACCACGGGCATTGCTCTGGTAGCATGTAAGACCGAGAGAGTGGGCCGCCTGGGAACCGACCCAGGGACCACAGGCATTGTTCTGGTAACATATAAGTCCGATTATTCCTCCGCTCTGGTAGCGTTGGGAGGCATTGCTCTGGTAGCATGTAAGACCGAGAGAGTGGGCCGCCTGGGAACCGACCCAGGGACCACGTGTCAGTGTGCATTAGGCGAGGCATTGCTCTGGTAGCAAGTAAGGCCGGGCCTTGTTCTGGTAACATATAAGTCCAATATACTTTGCACACGACCATATTGTCGACGTTCCCTCTATACGAGGATGCCTGGGATGCGCACCCAGAGGAGCTTATATATATTTGATGTGCCATGACGAGTTTTAATTGAGTTTTATTGCCTAGTCTCGTTTTACACATGAGTTGTGTTTTGTGACCTTGTCACGTGTGATTTACTGAGGTGATTTTTATCACGTATTTGGAGAACAGCCATTATTGCATATATTTACACATGCTTGTGAGTACTCGGTGTTGAGCCTTTTATCTTCATGTTTTCACATGATTTAACGAGTTATGAGATGATGTTTTGAGAACTTTCGTGCTACGATTTCAAATGAGCTTTATAAACAAATACATATTTGTGATGTGTGAAATGGTTTATATAACTGAGTTCCTTTACCTCCCTTACTGAGCGATTTAGAAGCTCACCCTATTTTCCTCCCCCCCCAGAGTACTTCAAGTGAAGAAGGATCTCCCTGCAGCGTACGGAGTAGTGGCTAGTGGAGGACTTGAGCTCCAGGCCCTATATATTGTATTTGAGGTACATTTTATCTTTTCATGTACCCAGACTATTAATGTGATTACAGACACTTGATGTATGTCATTGTATGGGATGTATTAGGATTAATTAACTTGTAATCGAGTAAGGGTATAATACAATGTTTATTATATCGTGATGAGATCCTGAGGCATGATAATTACAATGATGTATGACACTGCACAGGAATGCACCTTTAATTGTGAGTTAATGGATAAAAAGTTTTAAATTGGCCCTATTTTCCGCAAATTTTTGGGGTGTGACAAGAGTTGTGTAAGAGAAGTTGAAACAAAGGAAGCACCAACCAATCCTATAGCTCAATGTCTGGTAAATTCAGTTTCTAATTTAGATGATGAATTACTAACTGATGAAATTAAAAGTTGTGTAGTTACTTTGGAAGCCAATCCATTAGAAAGTATGACTACAACAACTAAGGAGAAGATTGACAAGTCACAGGTAAGTGAAAAAGAAGAAAGCAAAACTGAATTGAAAGAATTACCAAGCCATTTGAGGTATGCCTTTTTAGGTGATGATAGTACTTTTCCTATAATTATTTCATCATTTTTATTAGTTGCAGAGGAAGACAAGTTGCTTAGAATTTTAAGAGAGCACAAACCGACAATTGGATGGTCTATTGCTGACATCAAAGGAATTAGTCCCTCTGTTGTGATGAACAAAATTCGATTAGAGGAAAATCATAAACCCTCTATTGAACCACAAAGAAGACTAAATCCAGCAATGAAAGAAGTTGTTAGAGCTGAGATCTTAAAATTATTAAATGCTGGTATTATATATGCTATATCTGATGGTTCTTGGGTGAGTCCTGTGCAGGTTGTACCTAAAAAGGGTGGAATGACAATAGTTCGTGACACAAACGATGAAATCATATCCACTAGAACTATAACGGGATGGAGAGTTTGCATCGATTATAGGAAGCTGAACAAAGCTACTAGGAAAGACCACTTCCCGCTTCCGTTCATCGACCAAATGCTAGACAGACTAGCTGGACACAGTTATTATTGCTTTTTAGATGGCCAGATTGCAATAGCCCCAGAAGATCAAGAGAAAACAACATTTACTTGCCCATATGGAACTTTCGTATATAGAAGGATGCCTTTCGGGTTGTGTAACACCCCAGCAACCTTCCAGAGATGCATGATGTCAATTTTCGCTGACATGGTTGAAGAGATAATGGAAGTCTTCATGGATGACTTCTCGGTATTTGGTAGGACTTTTGACCAATGTTTATCTAATTTGGCACTTGTTTTGCAGAGATGTGAAGAGACGAATCTGGTCTTAAATTGGGAGAAGTGTCATTTTATGGTGCAAGAAGGGATTGTCCTTGGACACAAAATTTCAGCTCATGGCATTGAGGTGGATAGAGCTAAAGTCGCTGCTATTGAAAAGCTTTCTCCTCCAAAATCAGTTAAAGCCGTGATGAGCTTTTTGGTACATACAGGATTTTATCGTAGATTTATCAGGGACTTTTCAAAAATCTCAAAACCTTTATGTCATTTATTGGAAAAAGATTCTGATTTTGTCTTTGATGATTTTTGCTTACAGGCATTTGAAAAGATCAAGAAGGAGCTTATTTCTGCACCTATTATGATCACACCATATTGGACAGAACCATTTGAACTGATGTACGACGCAAGTGATTTTGCAATTGGAGCTATCCTTGGACAGAAGAGAGACAAGATTTTTTGGGCTATTTATTATTTAAGCAGGACCTTAGATGATGCTCATACAAATTATATAACAACAGAAAAGGAGATGCTTGCAGTTGTACATGCATTTGACAAGTTCAGACCATATTTAATTGGGAGCAAGGTCATTGTCTATACAGATAATGCAGCTATTCGTTATCTATTTACAAAAAAAGACACCAAACCCAGACTTATTAGATGGATCTTGCTTTTGCAAGAATTTGATTTTGAAATCAGGGACAAAAAAGGATCTGATAATGTTATAGCTGATCATTTATCTAGATTGGAGCAATCTGAAATTCAGCAAGAATAGCCTATTCAAGAGGAATTTCCAGATGAGACAATAATGAAGATTGATGAAAATCTGCCTTGGTTCACAGATAAAGTGAATTACTTAGCAGGAGGATTAATGCCAAGTGGGTTAACGTACAAACAGAGGAAGAAATTCTTCCATGTGTCAACTCGTATTTTTGGGATGATCCTCTGCTATTTAAGAAGTGTCCAGACTAGATTATAAGACGATGTGACGGAAGATGAAGCTCAAGAAATTCTGCGCCACTGCGATGCTGTAGCATATGAAGGACATTTTGGTGCAGAACCTACAGCAGCAAAGGTGCTGCAATCAGGTTTCTATTGGCCTAGTGTGTTTAAAGATATTACATATTTGTAAAAACGTGTGACAGATGTCAAAGGGTTGGAAACATCTCAAGAAGGCATGAATTACCTTTGACAAATATTTTAGAAGTGGAAATCTTTGATGTATGGGGTATAGATTTTATGGGACTGTTTCCTCCATCTTTTGGGAAGCTGTACATTCTCCTTGCTGTTGATTATGTCTCTAAGTGGGTTGAGGCAATAGCAACACCAGCAAATGATGCAAAAGTGGTAATTCGATTTCTGCACAAGAATATATTGACAAGATTTGGTACCCCAAGAGCCATTTTGAGTGATGAAGGCACTCATTTTTGTAACAAAATCTTCAATGGTTTGATGTAAAAATATGGAATTCGACATAAAGTAGCTCTTGGTTATCATCCGCAGACAAATGGCCAAGCTGAAATTTCAAATCGAGAAGTGAAGTTGATATTGGAAAAGACTGTCCACCTGAATAGAAAAGACTGGGCTAACAAGTTGGATGACGCACTTTGGGCATACAAGACAACCTATAAGACTCCAATTGGAATGTCTCCCTATAGGTTGGTATTTGGTAAGGCATGTCATCTACCTGTAGAGCTTGAGCACCGAGCTTATTGGGCCATTAAGAAGCTAAATTTTGACTATAACAAGGCTGGAGAAAATCGGTCACTCCAATTGAATGAGCTTGATGAGCTGAGAAATGAGTCCTACAACAATGCAAGAATTTACAAGGACAGGACCAAAAGATGGCATGACAAGGTGATAATGAGAAGAGAATTCAGTCCTGGACAGCAAGTTCTATTGTATAATTCGAGGCTTAAATTGTTTCCTGGCAAATTAAAGTCAAGGTGGTCAGGACCGTTTGAAATAAACCAAGTTTTCCCATATGGAGCAATTGAATTGAAAAAATTAGATGGAAGCTTGTTCAAGGTCAATGGGTAGCGTATAAAGCATTATTATGGAGAGGGAGTGCATAAATTAGATAGCATTCCCCTTGGTGAACCGAATTAAGGAGACTGGAAGCAGTCTGGCTGAGGACTTAAAATTTAGCGCTTTTGGGAGGCAACCCAATTGATTTTTTATTTTTAGATTCTTAGTTTTTCATCTCATTTTATTTTCTTTGATTTTAGTAGTTTACTTTTCTTTTTTATTTTATTAGTTTGAATTTTACTTTTATTTTTCAGGCATATCAGAAGAGCACAGTTTGGAAGAATAATTATCATGATCCTACCAGCAAGAATGCATGAGTGCGTGATCAGGTGAAAGAACAAGAAAAGTTTTGCAAAGGCTTAGTAGCTTCAATGTAGACAAACAGAACAGTAAAGAAACGAAAATGGTTTTCAAGAACAAAAGTGAAGAAGTATGTGAACATCACCTAAGCTGGAAAACTAAATTCTTCAATTGAAGAAGTGGGGGCTGAATAATGTTTGCATAGGAAAAGAAAGTCAGCAAGAGGGAGAGAAGAAATTTTTTCAAATTAAGAAACAAATGTTTACAATAGTGAGGTGAATGGGATCCACATGTCCGTGTTTTATTGGAAGATGGAAGCCCACTCACTATTCGGTAAAGCCAAAGAACCCTACCAAATTTATTTGAAAAAGGCGGCCGAAACTTTTTCTTACTCAGACTCTCTTTTTCTAATCCTGCAATTTTCCTTGTTCCCTTGGAAGTATACCGTTTACCCCACACCCATCATTTTTCTTTCTTTCGATCCTGTTGTTTTCTACTGATTTGGTAGTTTCGTCGACAACGCTTTTGTGGATTCAAAATCTTGGTGGTCCCGAAACCCTTGGGGGAAGTAGAAAGCATTTTCTTGTCCGATTGTGATAAAGACACAGAGTGGTCCAACTTGAGCTTGTGTGATTTTCATTCCGGGTATTCTACTGCTTTCTTCAATTGTTTTCGATTTTCTACGGATTTCCTTTTGGTTTCTACAACTTAGATTTTGAAGCTCTTCTCGGTTTGGTCGATTGTTGTTTGAGAAATTCTGGTTGTGACGCAAATTTTTGGGATTAGTTTGTGTGCTTGTCTGATTGGGCCCAGCTGAACACTATTCTTGTCAACATTAAGCTTCCATTGGCAATGGCACCCAAAACTCGAGCAAAACGAAACCTGGAGAGTTCGAGTCAAGCGACTGAAAGTACAGCCCCATCTCCCCAAAGGGAAGAGCCGGTCATCACTACTTATGATCCCTCTCGATTTGTCAACAGCCAAGCCGCAGAAAATTTCAAGAAAATTATGGGCAAAAATATGATTATCAAAAGGAGTTTCAGACCTGATATTGGTGGTTGGGATATGTATTCTGTGTTTTTAAGAGATTTTGGGTTGCTGAAATTAGCCGGACAACCTGAAGATGCCATTCTTGATGTAATCCGAGAATTTTATGCCAATGCAATGGAGAGTACCCATTCGATATCTGAAGTCAGGGGTATTCTTGTTCCTTACAACGCCAACGCCATTAATCTGTACCTAGACCTTCCGCAAGGGGTGCAGGATGAATATCACTGTTATGTTGCAGCTCTCCACACTGATGCTAATAAGCTGTACCGGGTTATTAACGAACTTACAGTAACTCACACCCATTGGCAAAAGAGGCCAGAGACTGAATCTATGGCATTCCCTTCCAATCGACTTCAATATGGTCTACACGAATGGTATGAATTCATTTGCTCACGAATAATGCCTACAACTCATAAAAGCAGTGTTGATGTCGATAGAGCTGCTCTCCTTTACTGTATTCTGACTGGCAAGATTGTTGATTTTGGAGCCATTATCTTTCGGTCCATGGAAGAATTTATACGCAGGGAAAATAGAAGGGGTTTACCTCTCTCTTCATTAGTTTGTGGACTTTGCAAGAAATACGATGTATATTGGACTGAGCTTGAACCACGACTGGCTAGGAAATCTGCAATCACTTTCAGAAATCCTCGGGTACCTCTGACTCAGAGAGAAGTTGCTCCTCCTACTGCCCCACCACAAACTTCTACTGGTCCATCTATTGCACCGTCCACCACTTTCGAATCCATTGCAGCTGTGCTAAATGAGATTAAGGAGTTGCGGATGGAGATGCGTAGTAATGATCGAGACTATCAGAATTTTTGTGCATATGTTACCTCCTACCATAAATCATTACTCGACTACCTAAATATGAAGGGTCGTGCGGGAGAGGTGATATTCCCCATGCTGCCACAATGGTGTCCTTCTGCTGATGATGACATGGAAGAAGATGCCCAGGAGGAAGTTGATGCTAAAGATGGCTCAGAGGAGGATTCAGACAGTTAAGACTACCCCAGGGAAGTCCTCTTTACTACTTTTTCCAATTCATTGAGGACAATGAATATCTTAAGTTTGGGGGGAGTTATTGGTTGTGCTCTGTGTCATGCTGCTATGTTTTTCATACCTCATGCTGTTATGTTTTTCATGCTTTGTTATGTTTTATGTGCCTGTTTCAATTTTTTTTACGTGTGCAATTATACTCAGTCTTATAGATTAGTTTTCTAGATTGTGGCCAAAGATGGATTTTGTAAGGAATTGATCAAATTTTGTTTAAATGGATGATTTTTATTGTTTGAGTATTGGAATGTGGATAGAAAGCTTCACTTGAATCTTTTCACTCAAACTATGCACCAATCATATTCATTTTATGCACTTACTGTGTTGATATGTGAAACTAAAAAGACTCTAGAACTTGATTAGTTATTACTTGAGGCGAATTGATAGACCATGCATGATTAGGAAAATGATCTAGGTAATTTTTTTTTTTGTTTTGAGATTGAGCCTTTCAAGCCTACCCAATTATATTAATCCCTTGGAAAACCCCTTGAGCCAAATTTTTCCATTTTATTGTTATATAACCATATTACAAGCCATAGCCTAATTGTTTGATTATCCTATTCTTTTGGTCCCTTACTTAAAGCACTATCAATCAAAATTTTTGGATTAAGGGAGGAGCTCAAAAGAAAATAAGGTGGTTTGTAAATTATTGGTTTGAGAACTTGATGTTACAAACAAGGGTTTATTCTCGGGTCTTGCTGAAAATCTAGTGTCATATGTAGTTTCAAGTAGTGGAAAATAAAATTCTGGAGTGTGACACTCAAAAAAAAAATCATAAAATCAAACTCGAGAATGAGTAAGGTTGGGTAGTGATTCATGAGCACAAAACAAATTAAATCCAAAGGTGATTACAGTGCTTTAGGTGGATTCAACTTCATATTATATCCCTTATCCCACCTAAAACTCGAGCCTTACATTACAACCTTTGAAAAGTCCTTTTGATTCTTGGTTATGCATGAGTCTTTATTAGTGGAGAGTAGTAGTTAATTCAAGCATATGAAGTCTTGTGTTTAATTTCCATTTAGGTTTCGCATTAACATTTGAGTGCATAAATTTGAATAAATGATTGTATACACACACAAGTGGAAAGTGAAGAGTAAATGGGGATTGGTTTGCTTTGATTGACTTGAACAATATAAATCTGAAATTTATCTTAAGCTGAGAACCTTGTGAATTCTTGAGGAAAATCCCAATTTAGTATGATCAGTATGTGAGCTGAGTATGGTTGAGAGTCTTTAATTGTTTTGTTTCTAGTATGTGTTTGCTTGAGGACAAGCAAATTTCTAAGTTTGGGGGTATTTGTTAGCACTGAAATTTACATATGTTTAGAACCCTTTTCACTTAGTTATTTGATTTGTTCTTTGCTATATTAGGTATGTTTTATGTGTTTTGTGCATTTGTGCAGGAAAAAGAACAATATGGTGAAGTTAAAGCTTTTGGAGCTGATTCTGATGATTTTGTGAAGAAGTGAAATTGCAGGATGCTGATCATGACTTATGCTACAGCAATAGAAGATGGACAGTGCAGAGCAGATCTGGGGAATCAATATCATTGTCGCAGCATAGCAGTCTGATTAGGGCAACACTATTTTTCCACGTGGCATTCCGCGTTTTAGTGCATGGGAACCTTATAAATAGTCTTTTTATCAGAATATCGGGGGAGGCTGCGGCAGAAGGCTTTAGGATTGATTTAGCTCCATAGAAACTCCATCTTTTACATCTTTTTCAATCAATGTTTATTTTAAGGATGATGATTTGGAATTGTTGGATGTTTATCATGATGTTTAGGAACTAAACTCCTTTTTCCTAGAATTGATGTAGCCAACTTTGGGCAGATTACAATTATTTTGTGATATTGTTTGGATGATCTCAATTATGTTTATTTAATCTAGTTCTTAATGCTCTAGTTGATTGGCCACCAATTGGATGAATTAGTATAGGAATCCGGCACTCGGGAGAGGGGATTATTTATATACACAAGGGTAGACTAACATAGGACATTGTTGAATCGGGAGGTTGACAATTCTTATGAGCCATAGAGAAACGGATTACCATCGCTTAATGAACTCTATTATTTAATTCTGAATCGGGAGGTTAGGATTAGGTAATTTGGGTATGACTGTTTAAAACTCGGGAGAGATAAACAGGAAATAGTTTCGGCTATAAACAAATTGAAATCAAAAGAACAATTGATCAAAGAAATTGTATGAACCCTAGTTAGGTGAAATCGAGTTCTAGGAATATTTTGCCATTGATATTTTCATTCATAATAATTGTGACTGTTTCAATTAATTTGTTCCATAATTAATAGTTAGAATAGTAAATAGGGTTTCAACCAATATAAATTACTTTTTCTAAATAAAGTTCAAGGTTGTTGATTACAGTGATTGGCGGTAGACACAATTCCCTGTGGGACGATATTATATTTACTCTATACTTGAAAACTGACTTGTGCACTTGTAGTAGTGTTCCATTTGAGCACAACAGTAATCAGACTAATTAATGATTATGAATGTAGGAATTTAGTCTCTATGGCTAATACCAGCCGTGGTAGAGGGGCGAGAGGTAGGGCTTGAGGCCGTAGAGGTAGGCTAGAGACTCGAGATGAGAATGTGGGTACTAATGAGGTACCAGAGACTGCTGAGGTATCTTTCATGAGGATTAAGCGTAGCCTAGAGATGATAGTGGAGATACTGGCACAAACAAGGCCAGGTAGACAGGGACAAGATGCAGAGATTACAACAGGAGAGGCTGTTGTACCTGACACACTTGTACAACCTGTATCTGAGATGCCACAGGCTGTAGATACTCCGATACCCCCACAGGTTCAGGAGAGTAGTAGATTGAGATATAGGTGCGATTTAGATAGATTGCGACAATTCCAGAAGCTTGGACTACCATCTTTTCGAGGGGTCAAGGACCCAGTTGTTGCTGAGGAGTGGATTGGAGAGATGGAGAAGTTGTATGGATTCGTTGAGTGTACGACTTCAGAGAGGGTCGTATTTGCTGCATTCCTACTGAAGGGAACGACAGAGCATTGGTGGAAGTCCACCGGGCCTATATTGAGAGCCCGACATGCTGAGATTAGTTGGGAGCTATTTTTGGATGCCTTTCGGAGGTAATTTGTTCCAGATACGGCATAGCAGAGGCTACATGCCAAGTTCTTGGGGTTGAGCCAGAGAGTCTTTCAGCGGATGAGTACGAGACTAGATTTTTAGCCTTGGGAAGGTATGACCCTGATACCATGTATGACAAAACTAGGAAGATCCGTAGGTTTATCGATGGATTGAGGCCAGTGTTGCGGTCTAAACTGGTTCCATTCGACATTTCTACCTACGATGAGGCTCTGCGCAGGGCGCAACTCTGTGAACAAGATTATAAGAGAAATTCCTCAGAGTTCAGAGTAGTGGGAAAAGGTAGAGACAGAGACAGAAAGAGGCCGGTGAGTGATAGTACTCGAGGTTTCGATTATCGAGGAGGGAGGAGACTCTTCGGTAAGAGATCACTGTGAGACCCCGTATATGTATAAGTGGGTATATGTACATAGAAATGAAAATGAAATCATAAGTATGGTGATATACTTGTAATGTGAAGTATATGTGATGTAAGTCCATAAGTTCAATGTACACACTTGTAATAAGAGTTGTGATTGTACATACAAGTTACATTATATATGAATATGAAGAAATGGACTTAAACATGTGAAGAATGTGAGTAGAATGGAAAATAAGTAGTGTGGTAAAATGGAAGAAAGATTTCATAAGTTATGCACTTCCATTTGGTTTATATCATGTACCTTTAGATAGACAAAGATTCTACACAAGTTTTAATGTGTATGAAGTATTAATGGATGCCATTTTCAAGTCTCAAAGATGATTGGATGAGAAAATGACCATGGTAACAAAATGTATGAAGTTTGATATGTATTGTTACAGAAAAACTACAGAAAATCTAGAAATATGAATGACAGATCGATCTCATAGGATGAGAGATCGATCTAGAAGAGCCAAAATGCTCTTATTTAGGTAATAGTATAGGGTAGATCGATCTCCAATGGAGCCAGATTGATCTCCTAAACATTCTGTAATGAAAAGATCGATCCTTAAGCATATAGATCGATCTCCTTAGCTCTCTATTTGGAGCAGATCGATCTCAAGCTTCAACAGATCGATATCATGCTTAAAATGTCATGAAAAAGAGGGATTTAAAGGGACCAGATCGATCTTCTCCTAGTGCAGATCGATCTCATTAAGCAAATTCTATAAATAGGAGCAGTGAATCTGCAGATTTCAGGAAAAACACTTCACCTTTTCCATTTCAACTAAAAAACCTAGCTTTCTCTCTCAAAATCCAACCATTTTTTAAGGAGATTTGAGGAAAGACTATTAGAGACAAAGTTGTTCACATCAAAGAGAAGAACAACATAGCTTAGAGGCATTTTTCCCATTTATTGGATTGGAGGACAAAAGGTACATTTCCATTGGAGTAAAGAGGAAATCAAGCTAGGTGAGTTTCTAATGAAACAACTCAAGAACATTGTTTAGATATTGATTTTGGGGTTGTTTAATGTACATATGAATGATAGGAACAACCTATAAAGTAAAGAATCTACCATAACCTAGAAATGGTCTAGTGTGAGAAAGTGGAATGTATTGAGGTTAATGAGGAATGGGATATCTAGAAGTGAAAATAGTGTATGGGTATGATTTTAAGTTGATGTTAGTGAATAAATTGTGAGGTCTACCAAAAAGGGGTAAAATGTGAGACCCCGTATATGTATAAGGGTATATATGTACATAGAAATGTAAATAGAGTTGTACTATGAATTTATAAGTGAAGTATATGTGATGTAAGTCCATAAGTAATGTACACACTTGTAATGAGAGTGGTAATTGTACACACAAGTTACATTATGTATGAATGTGAAGAAATGGACTTAAACATGTGGAGAATGTGTGTAGAATGGATTATTAGTAGTTTGGTAAAATGGAAGTAGAATTGCATAAGATGTGCACTTCCATTTTTGTTTATATTAAGTACCATTGGTCATACAAAGATTCTACACAAGTTTTAATGTGTATGAAGTGAGGATGGATGCCATTTTCAAGACTCAAAGATGAATGAATGAGAAAAGGATCATGGCAGCAAATTAAGGATGTTTGGTAAGTGTTGCTGCAGAAGAACTGCAGAAAATCTGGAAATTGTGCAGGGCAGATCGATCTCATGGGATGAGAGATCGATCTAGAAGAGCCAGAATGCTCTTATTTGGGCAAAAGAATAGAGCAGATCTATCTCTAATGGAGCCAGATCGATCTCCCAAGCATTTTGTAGTGAAAAGATCGATCCCCAAGCACCCAGATCGATCTCCTTAGCTCTCTGTTTGGGAGCAGATCGATCTCATGCTTCGATAGATCGATCTCATGCCTTGACAGATCGATCTCATGCTTCGACAGATCGATCTCATGCTTAAAAATGTCGTGAAAAAGAGGGATTTTAAGGGACCAGATCGATCTCCTCTTGGACCAGATCGATCTCCTCAAGCTATTTCTATATAAGGAGTGCTGGAAATCAGAAAATTTTGGGAAAAGCACAAATCTTCCACTTTCAACCCAAAAACCTAACATTCTCTCTAAAAAATCAGCCATTTTCAGTGAGGTTTGAAGAGAGACCATTAGAGATAAAGTTGTTCCTATCAAAGAGAAGAACAACATAGTTGGAAAGCATTTTCCCATTGTTGGTATTGAAGGAGTTAAGGGCATTGCCATTTGGAGCAAGAAGAGAAATCAAATTTAGTAAGATTCTAACACTCCAACTAAGGTACATTGTTTATATAATTGATTTTGGAGTTGTTTGGCATGAGTATGGATGGTTAGAAACTATCTAAATACATTAGAATGATTATGACCTAGAAATGATCTAGAGTGAGAAAGTGGAATGTATGGAGATTAATGATGAATGAGATATGTAAAAGTTATTAATAGTGTGAGATCTGAGAATTTCAGACATATTTAGTGATGTAATTGAAGTGTAATTTATTGAGCTAAGTGAATTGTGGGAATTATAATTAGAGATTTATATGTTAAGTGTGTAAAATAAGCATGAAGTATGAGGACAGATCGATCTGGGAGAAGGAGAGATCGATCTGGTGAGTTAGAAATGACGAGGAAGGAGGAATTTGAGGAGCAGATCGATCTCCAATGGAAGAGATCGATCTCCAAATGATTCTGTTTGAGAAAAGATCGATCTCATGAGGAAGAGATCGATCTCCAAATGATTCTGTTTGGGGAGAAGATCGATCTCTTTAGGAGCAGATCGATCTCATAAAGCCATAAAGAGATCGATCTCACCCCTCGACAGATCGATCTCTTAGGCATAAAATTGCCCAGATCATCCCCAAATTTCAAACGCAGATCGATCTCATCAAGAGGCAGATCGATCTCCTACCTCCAGCCTATATAAGGAACCCGTGTTTTCTCCTGCAATTTCACTTTGTCTCTCTTCCAACCCCTATTTTTCCGAAAACCTAACTTTCTCACTCCTCCAAATCACCCATTTCTGGCCGAATCAGCTATTGTGGTAAGAAGGAAAGTTGTTCCTCATCAAAGGGAGAACAACATACTTGGAAATCGAAGGACGAATCGGATCGAGGCGTGAGTTGTGCGTCTCACAAGCTTTGGGTAATTTCTAAACCTCGATCTTGATATTTGAGCTGATTTTGATGATATTAGTGGTTGTCATTGTGTTGAAATAGCTGAGAAATGATTAGGGATTGATGAAATTTCAATGTGGTTAGAGTGATATGATATTTAGCGATTTTGGTAATTTTAGGAATTTTGAGCTATAAATGGAAATATAGACAATGTGGAGAATTAGCCTAGATAATTGGCATGAGGAATGTAGGACGTTGAGATATTGTGAATGAGGTCGTAGTTTAGGGTTGAGTTACGAGAAATCAAGAGATTTGAGGAGTTATGAGCAATTATGCTCGATTTTGAGAATTGAGGTTTATGAGATAATTGAGTATTGATGTTTTAACATCGTTTGGACAGCTCGGGAGTTTCAGAGTGGAATGCGAGGCTAGTCCGTGATACGGGGGAAACGATTGCACTATACGAGGTGCAAAGAGGTAAGGGAAATCTAAACCATTTGTGTATGTGAATTGCAAACTATTTTAGCATGAATTGTGGTTTATAAAACAAGCATGTTGGATTTTGTGTTGAGATTAAATTGCACACGATGTTATAGCCGGTTGGAGCCCAATGTTTTTATGAGTTTATAACTGGGCTCTACGTTAAGGCAATATTGAGATTTGAGAAATGTGTGCGTGCGCTTTGCCGGTTGGAACTCGGTTTTATTACGTTTTGTGTTGAGTACAAAACGATTTTCAAATGAGTTTTATGAGAGAAAAACCATCATGAGTTCTACATGAAGGGAAACCAATCTTATGTGATAAGACTTAGGTGTGTAGTTGTGAGTACACACCGGGCATTGCTCTGGTAGCATGTAAGCCCGATTTCTTCTCCGTTCTGGTAACGTGAGAATAACCTATTCTGTGGCTATGCCACGTATACTTGGTGGCTGTGCCACATTGAGAAACCCCATTGGTGGCTGTGCCACGTTATACTCCATTGGTGGCTGTGCCACGTTGAGAAACCCCATTGGTGGCTGTGCCACGTTGAGAAACCCCATTGGTGGCTGTGCCACGTTATACCCCATTGGTGGCTGTGCCACGTTGAGAAACCCCATTGGTGGCTGTGCCACGTTATACCCCATTGGTGGCTGTGCCACGTTGAGAAACCCCATTCGTGGCTGTGCCACGTTATACCCCATTGGTGGCTGTGCCACGTTGAGAAACCCTATTCTGTGGCTATGCCACGCGAGAAATTAAATCAGTGGCTTTGCCACGTGTGTTTTTGTGGCTATGCCACGTGAGAATTTAAATCAGTGGCTTTGCCACGTGTGTTTTGTGGCTATGCCACGTGAGAATTTAAATCAGTGGCTTTGCCACGTGTGTTTTGTGGCTATGCCACGCGAGAAATTAAATCAGTGGCTTTGCCACGTGTGTTTAGTGGCTGTGCCACGCGCATTATTTTTACTGTGATTTTATCACGTATTTGAGAAAGCGTTTATCGTGTTGTTTTCACATGCTTTGTTAATGCTCTAGAGTGAGCCTTTTACTTCATGTTTTCACATGACTTGACACATGAGAGTGTCGTTTTGAGTACTTTCATGCTATGATTTTCAAATGAGTTTCACATACAAATAAACCTTTTGTGATGTGCATTTTGGTTTATGAAATGAATTCCTTACCCCCTTTACTGAGCGATTTAGAAGCTCACCCTGTTTTTCTTTTCCCCCCAGAGTTCTTCAAGTGAAAAAGGACTTCTTTGCGACGTACGGAGTAGTGGCTAGTGGAGGATTCGAGCTCCAGGCTATATATTTTGTACTTTGAGGTATATTTTATCTTTTCATGTACCCAGACTATTATTGTAATTGCAGACACTCGATGTATAACATTATATGGGATGTATTAGGATTAATTAACTTGAGATGGATTAATGTATTTGATATGATATATAAATCCTAGTGATGAGATCCTGAGGCATAATAATTATGATGATGTATGACACTGCACAGGAATGCACTCTTAATTGTGAATTAATGAGTAAAAAGTTTTAAATTTGCCCTATTTTTCGCATTTTCGGTTGTGGTATGATTTTAAGATGTGGTTAGTGAATAAATTGTGAGATTTACCTAAAAGAGGTAAAATGTGGATTAAGGCATTTGTAAAATGCATAAGTGAATAATATTGACTAGTGAGGTCAATTATGGGTTAAATACATTAACTCAATCGATTTAATGAATGAATCGCAGCTTCCGAGGATACGCCGAGGCGAGTTGAGCCAAGATCTTGAGAAGCTAAAAGGAAAGGAGTCACACCAAGTAAATCGAGGTAAGGGAATTGTGTGGACTCTTAGAGATAACTGTGCGCAATTTGGGCGTTTAAATGTTTTGCTAGAATGCATGAGATTAGGAAATGTTGTTGGGTGATTGAAGGGTAAAAGTTGGGAGTTTGAGAAATGTGCATGAAAACAAAAGCATATTGCTTTGAAAATCATGTTTTATTGCTTTTTAGCAAATGATTTGTAGGTTGGCTAACATTGAAATGATTTGCAAAAGAAATGAGTGTGTTTTGGTTTTGTTAACCATACTTTGCAAAGTTTTGAGCCACCTACATGATTTCGTGAGTATGAAAGCGTGCTAGAGTATGACTAGCATGAGATTTGACGTGTTTTATACACATGAGTGCAAGAGGCACTAGTTTTCACATGGATTTCATAATTGTTTTGGCATTGTGCTCGAGTTTGTCTCGCACTGGATGCCCACCTTGCATGTTGCCGTGTTTGGAGCTTCGAGTAGACTGGGTGTCACATCGATTAAATAGGCTCACACGTGCATTGTTTGGACATGATTAATTAGCAGTGTTAGGAGCTTCGGATAGACAAGAGGTCGCACCGATTAAATAGGCTCACACGTGCGTTTGAGATGTGGCGTGATATGATGTGTTGATTGGGTCCACGGAGTACGTCGTACCGTGCATGTAGCATGGAGTACATTGTACCGTGTTGAGTTGTGATGTGCCGTCTTCGGACGAGATCTGCTATGGACCGACGGGTAAGACTTGACCCACCTCCCGTGTGGAAGCAGATGGTGGTGATATCCCGCACACCTGATCCGTGTAGCTGGTATCACAGGTTATGTACATAGGCCTTAAGGTTATTACCTATTGTTGAACTGCCTATCTCACATGTCTACTGCTTTTTGAGAATAAATCCATGTTTGAAATGATTGTGGGTCAGGAAAGCCCGAGGGATGGGCCGAGACCTGACCAATGTTGAAATTGATTTGTTAATGGTTTTTAAAGTGCACGGATGCATGATGGGTAATGCCATGCTTTTATTGTGAATTATGCGTGATGATTTATACCATGCTTTGAGTTGACATGTGCACTTGATTTTAATAGCATGAATGCTTTACATACCATTAACACAATCATACACTCATGTTTTGAGATAAACAATGAATTAAATGCTTTCGAGCATGGCATCACGATCACGTAGATAGTGCAGTATCTACCTGTTCGCATGATTGCCTTACTGAGCGTGTGGTTTGCTCACCCCCCTTATTTTTCCCCTCTCTACAGAGATTTGAGTATAGATTGAGTGTGACTGGAGGCGTTCCCTTTTTGGTAATCCGCTGCATCCCATCGCTAAAGGTATACACACTTGGATTATTTTGTATCTAAACTAGACATAGCACAGTAGCATTTTGTATGTAACTACTGGGGATGTAAAACAATGTAAACACATGTAACAACTCTGATATATATACATTTATACAAGTGTTTACTCATAAATAATGTTTCAAATTGAATTAGTATGGTGGAGTGAGTTAGACGTCGACACACAGCCCAACTGTTAAGTGTGTGGTTGTTCACGATCGAGGAAGGATGATTAAGGATTGATGCATGAAAATGCGAAAAATTTGTACGTATTTTGGTAAGTTGAGGGTCGTGACATAAAATGTGGATTCAGGCATTGTAAAATGCATGAATGAGTTACATTGACTAGTGAGGTCAAAACGTGAGTTAACAATATTAACTCAAGTGGTTTGGATGAATGAATCGCAGCTCTCGAGGATACACTGGAGCAATACAAGCCAAGAGCTCAAGAAACTAAGAAGAAGAGAGTTGCACTCAAGTAAATTGAGGTAAGGAATAGTGTGGACTCTTAGAGATAATTGTACGCAATTTGGGCTCTTAAATGCTTTGCTAGAATGCATGAGAAACTAGGAAATGAAATTGGGTGATTGAAGGGCAAAGAGTTGGGTTTTGAGAAAAGTGCATGAAAACAAAAGCATAACGCTTTGAAAATCATGTTTTATTACTTTTTAGCAAATGATTTGGTAGATTGGCTGACATTTGAAATGATTTACAAAAGAAATGAGTTGTTTTGGTTTGTTAACTATATTTTGCAAAGAATTGAGCCAGCTACATGGTTTTCGTGAGAATAAAAGCGTGCTAGAGTATGACTCGCACGAGATTTGATGTGAGTGTTGGAGCTTAGCTCGCACTAGTTTTCAGATGGATTTTTATACTGGTTTTGGCATGGTGCTGGAGCATAGCTCGCATTAGATGCCCACCTTACTTGTTGTCGTACTTGGAGCTTCGGGTAGACTGGATGTCACACCGATTAAATAGGCTCGCACGTGCATCGTTTTGACATGTTGATAGCCATGTTAGGAGCTTCAGCTAGATAAGAGGTCGTACCGATTAAATAGGCTCACATGTGCGTTTTTAGAGATGTGGCGTGATATGATGTGTTGATTAGGTCCATGGAGTACGTTGCATCGTGCAGGTAGCATAGAGTACATTGAAAAGATCTGCTGTGGATCGGCGACAGGATTTGACCCACCTCCTGTGTGGAAGCAGATAGTGGTGATAATCCGTACACATGATCCCTGTAGCCGGTATCACAAGATATGGCTATAGTCCTTGAGGAGATTTCCCTTATTGTATTGCCCATCTCACATGTCTATTGATTTGAGAATAAATCCATGTTTGAAATGTTTTGTGGGTCAGGATAGTCCGAGGAAGGGACCGAATCCTGACTAGAGTTGAATTGTTTTGAGATGAAAGTATGTTAATGGTTTTTAAAGTGCACTGATGCATGATGTTTAATGCCATGCTTTACTTATGAAATATGCATGATGATTAATGCCATGCCTTACTTATAAAATATGCATAATGCTTAATTCCATGCTTTGAATTGAATTGTGCATTGGATTTTAATAGCATGAATGCTTTACATACCATTAACATAATCATACACTCATGTTTTGAGATAAAATGATGAACTAAATGCTTTTGAGCATGGCGTCACGATCACATAGATAGTGCAGTATCTACCTGTTCGCATGATTGCCTTACTGAGCGTGTGGTTTGCTCACTCCCCTTATTTTCCCCTCTCTACAGAGATTTGAGTATAGATTGAGAGTGATTGGAGGCTTTCCCTTTTGGTATTTGCTGCATCCCATCGTGTAAGGAAAACACACTCAGATTATTTTGTATCTAAACTAGACATAGCACAGTAGCATTTTGTATGTAACAATTAGGGATGTAAAGCAATGTAAACACTTGTAAACAGTAACTCTAATGTATTTATAAAAGTGTTTACTTCTAAAATTATATGCAAATTTAATTGTTATGGATGGATGTGGTAGACATTGACACACAGCCCAACTGTTGAATGTGTAACTGATCACGATCGGGGAAGGGCGAATAATAAATAATGCATGAAAAAATGAAAAATTTGTACGTATTTTGGTAAGTTGAGGGTTGTGACATCACAGATAGAGGATGTGCGAGAGAGATCAGCTAGACCTCCTACATATTCGGCTATACTCCGACAAAGGGCATTATGATTGGAGGACCGAGGCATTCTACAGATCAGTGCGGTAGATGTGGTAGATACCATGGTGGTAGACCTTGTCCGATGAGTCCTATTATGTGTTTTCTATGTGGGAAACCAGGACATATTGCTAGAGTTTACCCAGAGATGGTTGAGATTGCCCCACAGAAGGGTAAGGAGCCAGAGAGCTCCAGGTGATACATTTGCCCAGAGAAGGAGAGTGACGACAAAAGAGAAAATGAAGTAAGTGAAGGGATGAAGGTGAGTACATGCATTGGACCAGGGGACAGCTGATGCTTCATCGGATGTGATTAGAGGTAACATCCTGGTTTATGATTTAGAAGCACATGTTTTGATTGATCCTGGTGCCACACATTCATTTGTATCACCTTCATTTGCTTGTAAATTAGCAAAGCATGTGAAGCGTACTCCTTTGAGTAGGATGATGTTGATTAGTACGCCTATGGATAATAGTCAGCTAGTGGAGTATGTGTTAAATGGTTGTAAGTTAACAGTAGGGAAAAAGGACATGACAACCAATCTAATATTGTTAAGTACGAGTGATTTTGATGAAATCTTAGGAATGGATTGGTTATTGGTAAACCATGTTGTTTTAGATTATTATGCTAAGACAGTTATGTTTCCTAACCTTGAAAAAGATATTGTAAAGCTTGATGCAAAGAAATAAAAAGTAGCAATTATAGTTATACTTGATAATGTACTATTCTGACTGGGAGATGAATATGTTGAATGTTTCATTGCGTACGTGGTTGATACGGATAAGGTACATCCAAAGTTGGAAGATATTCTTGTGGTTAGTGAGTTCCCAAACGTCTTTCTGGATGAATTGCCAGGGTTACCATCCGACAGAGAGATGGAATTCTGTATAGAGTTGGTGTCTGGTATTGAACCTATATCTAAACCACCGTATCGCATAGCCTTAGTTGAGCTAGAGATGCTCAAGAGACAGTTACAGGAGCTGTTGGAAAGGGTTTTCATTAGGCCGAGTGTTTCGTCATGGGGAACACCGATTTTATTCGTGAGGAAGAAGGATGGGAGCCTCCGATTGTGTATTGATTACAGATTGTTGAATAAGGCAACCATCAAGAATAGATATCCCCTTCCACAGATTGATGATTTGTTGGATCAGTTCCAGGGAGTGCAGGTCTTTTCTAAGATTGATCTGAGGTCTGGGTATCATCAGTTGAGAGTACGGAGTGGAGATGTGCCCAAGACAGCATTTAAGATCCGATATGGCCATTATGAGTTTTTGTTATGCCATTCAGATTGACGAATGCTCTCGCAGCTTTCATGGCTTTGATGAACGATGTGTTTAAGCCATATTTGGATCAATTTGTTATCGTCTTTATAGATGACATTTTGGTATATTCTAAATTTGAGGAAGAGCATGAGGAGCACCTTAGGATTGTGTTGCAGACTTTACGAGAGTAAAAACTATATGCTAAACTTAACAAGTGTGATTTTTGGTTGTCACAGATCTCGTTTTTGGGACATGTAGTGTCAAAGGATGGTGTATCAGTAGATCCATCCAAGATTGAGGCTGTAGTTCAGTGGGAATATCCAAAGATAGTTATCGAGATCAGGAGTTTCTTAGGTTTAGCAGGATATTATCAGAGATTCATAGAAGGATTTTTGAAGTTAGCTGCTCCATTGACCCATTTAACTCGGAAGAGTGTAGCATTTGTATGGGATGAAGATTGTGAGAAGAGTTTTCAGGAGTTAAAGAGTCGATTAACCCCTACTCCAATTCTCACTATCCCTACCAACTAAGGAGGATTTTCAGTATATACTGATGCTTCGCATCAGGGACTGGGCTGTGTATTGATGCAGGATGGGAGGGTAGTTGCTTATGGATCTAGACAGTTGAAGGACCATGAGAAGAACTATCCGACCCATGATTTGGAGTTAGCAGCAGTAGTGTTTGCGTTGAAGGTATGTCGCCACTACTTGTATGGAGAGAAATTCTAGATATTTAACGACCACAAGAGCCTCAATTATTGTTCTCACAGAAGAAATTGAATATGAGACAGAGAAGATGGCTAGAGCTTCTGAAGGACTATGATTATGAGATACTTTATCATCTGGGTAAGGCTAATGTTGTAGCAGATACATTGAGCAGGAAAAACCTTGGGATGGTATCGTATATGATGGTTAGGGAACATAAGTTGCTAGAGTAGGGAGTTATGCCTTCTAACATGGGTACAGATTATGTGATTGCTAGTCTACGCTTGGAGCTGGGTCTATTAGAGAGGACCAGAGTGGCTTAGTAGACTGATTCGTATTGCATTGACACGAGAGGTCAGATACAGAAGGGCATAATGACTGACTTTGAGATAAGTTCAGATGGACTTTTGAGGTTTAGAGGCAGATTATGTGTTCCCGAGGACTCAGAGCTCAGGAATTGATATTGTCGGAAGCTCATTCATCGAGGTACACGCTTCATCTGGGAAGTAACAAGATGTACCAAAATCTCCAGAAGGTGTACTGGTGGTCAGGTATGAAGAAGGATATTACGAATTTTGTGGCAAAATGTCTTATATGTTAGCAAGTGAAGGTAGAGCATCAGAAACCTGCAAGGTTATTGCAGACTCTACCTATACGAACATGAAATGGGAACATATCACCATGGACTTTGTGATGGGTTTACCGAGGACCCAGAGGAATCACGATGCTATATGGGTGATAGTTGATAGACTAACGAAGTCAGCCCACTTTCTAGCTATGAGAGTTACCGATATTCTGAGTACATTGGCAGGGTTATATGTATGTGAGGTAGTGAGGTTACATGGTATTCCAGTGAGCATTATCTCTGGTAGGGATTCCTGCTTCACCTCCCACTTTTGGAAACATTTTCAGGAAGCCTTGGGAACCCAGTTGAGTTTGAGCACCGCTTATCATACTCAGACAGATGGTCAGTCAGAGAGGACTATACAGACCTTGGAAGATATGTTGAGAGTGTGTGTACTAGATTTTAGAGGCTCCTGGGATGATCATTTGCCACTAGCCGAGTTCGCCTACAACAATAGTTATCATGCGAGTATCGGGATGGCACTGTATGAGGCTTTGTATGGCCGTAGATGTCGTTCCCTATCGGTTGGGAAGAAGTGGGTGACAGAAAGATTTTTGCTCCTGATTTGGTTACACAGGCCTCTGAGAATATCTAATTGATTGTTAATAAATTAAGGACAGGCCAGAGTAGACAAAAGAGTTATGCTGACAGGAGACGTAGGCCATTTGAGTTTACAGTTGGTGATTCAGTATTTCTGAAGGTTTCTCCTTTTAAGGGTATAGCGAGATTTGGGAGGAGAGGTAAGCTGAGTCCTCGCTACATTGGACCCTTTGAGATACTGGACAAAGTGAGAGATAAGGCATATAGATTGACTTTGCCATCAGATTTATCGAGAATGCATAATGTCTTCCACATTTCGATGTTGAGGAAGTATCATCCAGATCCAAATCACATGATTCGATATAAACCATTAGATCTCAAAGATGATTTGACATATGTCGAGAAATCGATCTGGATCTTGAATAGAAAGGAGAAAGTCTTGAGGAACAAGACTATCGGGTTAGTGAAAATTCTCTGGCAACACCACACTTCAAAGGAAGCTACTTGGGAGCTAGAGAGTCTAATGCAAGAGAGGTATCCCTAATTGTTTAGAGACTAACTTGGTTCTAATTTAGAGGACCAAATTTCTTAAGGTGGGGAGGATTGTAAGACCTGAGATTTTGTAAATGTAACCTTTATGACTTGTGATGTATGAGTAAGTCACATTCAATGTAAATCATGAGGAATGTATATGTGAAGTTTGTAAATGTGTATGGAATGAATACATGCAAGTTTATAAGTATAGAACAAGTGTAAGAGGTATATTTCCATGAGTGGAATGTGAATATATTGAGTTTTGAGTAGTATGGTAAAATGGAATAATGATGCATGAGTTTTGTACTTCCATTTGGTGATATATTGTATACCTTTGGCTATACAATGAATGCACACAAGTTTCAATGTGTATAAGGTATGAATGGATGTCATTTTCAAGCCTTAAAGATGGATGGATGAGAAAATGACTATGGCAAAAAAATAAGTGAAGTTTAGTGTGTGTTTACTGCAGAAAACTGTAGTAAAATCTGAAAAATATAAATGAGAGATCGATCTTATGGGATGAGAGATCGGTCTAGAAGAGCAAAAATGCTCTTATTTGAACGAAGGAACATGTCAGATCGATCTCCAAAGGGGCCAGATCGATCTGCTAAACATTCTGTGTTGAAGGAATCGATCTCAGAAGGGCCAGATCGATTTCCTTAAGCTACTGACTTGCAACAAATCAATCTCATGCAAAAACAGATTGATCTCCTTAAGGTTTTGAGTTGATTCAGATCGATCTCATGCTTGGGAGCAGATCGATCTCATATGGTTTGGAAGGTCAGTTTCAAGAGGAAAATGCAGAGTAGATCGATCTCCTAGGGTAGCTGATCAATCTTATCAAGACAATTCTATAAATACTAGACTTCTGCATTTCGGTTTTCACAGGATTTACTATTTCATTCAATAACTAAACCTAAACCTAGCCAAGAAACACTAGAAAACTTCAGTTTGTGATCAGTTTTGAGTGAGATACAGTCGAGCAAAGTTGTTCTTAGCAAGAAGAGAGCAACATACTTGGAAACAAGGGATTGAAATCAAGAGTTCAAGGAGTAAGGAGGATTTTACCATTTTGGTGGAAAAGGAAGGAAATTTCAGCTAGGTAAGATTTAATGCACTAAGTTAATATATGTCAAACTAGATGTGTTGATGAGGTTATTGGTGTATATATGATTTGTTGGAAATGAAAGGATCATGAAAAATCACCCTGACCTAGATATTGGTGAGAAATTGAGGAAATGATGAGGAAATGGTGTTAACATGGATTTAATGATAGAATATGCATGTATGGAAGATTATAGGTTAATCTTATGAAATGCATAAATTTGAAATAGAGAGAAATGACTATAGTTATGTGGAATGTGGTTTTATGCCATAATTGAAGTGAGTGAGAAATACCAAGTATTAAATTGAGATTTGGCAAATAAAATGAGTATAGAGTGATATACTAATGCCAATATTTATAACAGGTTCGAAAATTTCCTTGGAAGCTGATCGGACTGCAAGAGTAAGTAGAATCGAGGGAGAGAGTTCACTTGACATGATCTGAGGTAAGAGAATTTCGTGAGTAGTTAGAGATGGCTACACGTATATTGAATTAGAGTTTTGATATTATACTCTATATGAATTCCCTGAATATACATGTTGCTGTGATAGAAATCAATGAGATAAAGCATGATCTTATCCAAAAATAGGGTGCAAATACCTTCGAAGCATATTGTGACCCAAAATGCATAAGATGCATGATAGAATAGCTAATGTTTTTCCTAATTATGCGAAAACAACACATTTAAGTGCTAATTTGATTTGAACTGAGAGAGTTGTGTTTTGAATAAGCCATCTATCTGGTTTTGTGTGAAAACCATAAGTGCTAGAGAATACTCGCACTATATTTTGAGATATGCATCACATAGTACTGGAGGATATACTCGTACTATATTTTAATGCTATTTTATGCATGTTAAAGTACTGGGAGCATTGCTCATACTCAGTTTGTGATTGATGCATATAGAGTATTAGGAGTTATGCTCATATTCAATTTTACATGATAGAGTACTAGGAGCATTGCTTGTACTCGACTTTTCATGATTTATACATGATATCGTACTAGAGCGATAGCTCGTACTTGATTTGAAAAGATAATTATACATTTACCTAGTGCTAGAGGTTACTCGCACTAGTGTTTGATATTTTGAGATGCATACACAGTGTTTAAGAGGCGGAGTGTTGATTGTGAGTCACACTCAAGACGTGCACTTTTGTTTTTACGTGATATATAAAACATGTTAGCAAAAACCATGACGATTTCCTCTATGTAGACTGAGTGTCACACTGTGGAGATGTTCGCATGTGGATTTAGAGACGTGACATTATTTGCATAGTATGAGGACTAAGACTTATGGCAAGCACCCTGACTATGATATATTTCCATGGTGTGAGGACTAAGACCTATGGCAAGCATCCCGACCATGAGGAGAGGGTCCAAGGGTGTACGTTGTACCGTGTGAGTGGCATGGAGTACATTGTACCATGTGTTGTGTGGAGTTGTGGAGTTGAGGAGTATATAGCTGGCAGTTGTGATAGACTGACCCCCCTCCCATTGCAGCAGTGATACCAGCACACCAAAATCTGTGTTGCCTGGGATTTCACATTATAGGATATGGCCATAGTCAAGGAGACTATTGCATTTTGCCAGTGAGTATCGCATGATATATCACTTATTTTCATGATACAGTTTGACTTGAGAGAGAGATAGGTCGAAAACCGGTTTTTGTTGTGTTTTGAGCTGCCATATTTACTTTGATTTAAATGTAAATGGCATGATTGATATAAAGGCATTCCGAATTTTATAAAGATGCATTATTTTGCATGAATGCCTACATTTGGTAACTCAGCATGATTTTAAGTACATGAAATTTATTCTGTACTATTATTATATCATTTTGATACATGCTTTGAGATGATAGAAGGAAAGGCAAAGCCTTATTTTCAGTAGATAGTGCGGTTGTCTAGTTGCTTGCCTGATTTCCTTACTGAGAGCGTTGTTTACTGAGTCCGGCTGAGGTATAACATTCATTGTATCCGCTACCTATCCATCTTACAAGAGGTATACACACTCAAACGTTTTGTAATGAACAATGTATAAGCACAATTATGTAACCAATTGTACGATCGGCATGTATATGTACAAAGACTGTATAACAGTTTATGTTATCAAAAAAAAAAAAGAATACTAAATCCTATGTATATTCTGAATGAATGTGAGTGGGTGACTAATATCGAATCATAACCCAACTATCAAGGAGAGAAAGGTAAGTAAAGTAAAAAATGAAAAAATTTGTAGTTGTTTTTGGTAAGTCACGGAATGAGGTCGTGACAGTTTAATGGTTGAATGAGACTCAAAATTGCTTGCGTTAGAATGTTAAATCTTATGATTGCATGTTTGATAACATGAAGTGATTCCATGTTTAGAATGCCAATATTATGCCTGGACTGCTTAAGGTGTTGATACCTTTGGTAAAGGTATCGATACCATTTAGTTTAAAATATTGGTTGGCCTAATATAAGTATCAATACCTTATCGTTACCTTTGGATAGAAGTTGAATGCTCTATTTAGCTATGGATACGTTTGGATAAAGATAATGATATGTCTCTAATTGTTTTGTAGGAATCCTTAATCATGTATCGATACATTGAAGGAATATATAGGTAACCCTCGAGTTTAGCAGGTTTCAATGGTTGGATTTTTATGTCTACTAATGAGGAGAAATTCAAATTTCTCAATCAAACAACCAGTATCTATCAAAAGAGTATTAAAGGAAGTTTTAAAGTGATGAATACTCAAGAGCTACAATTCCAAATCTTCTATCATTCTCATATCAAGCTTCTAGCTAGTTTTAAGACAAAACTCATTGTGCATTCATTAGTCTCTTTATTGTAATTTCTCTAAGAGCTAAAATTATAATCAGTCTACATTTATAAAGGTTTTAAGATTACACACTTTGTACCTACAATCACACCCTTTGAAAAAAGGGAGTGAAACCCTTAAGTGCTCAACTATAAATGTGAGACTTGGGTAAATGGAGAGGGTTTTCTCCATAAGCCTTGAAAATGGAGAGTTGTTAAAGGTTTTTCTCCTTGAGCCTACAAAAGGGAAGGGGTTATAAGTTTCCTCCTTGAGTTTGGAAAAGAGAGAGATTGTTAAGTTATCCTTGAGCCTTAGTAAAAAAAAAAAAAAAAGGCTACTCTTGAGATTGCCAAAAAAAAAGTGTGGTTGTAAAGTCCATTTTCATAGTGAATCTGGCAATTCTTAAAGGGTGCTCAAGGGAGAGAACGTAAGTGTCACGACCCTCAACTTACCAAAATACGTACAATTTTTTCGCATTTCCATGCATCAATCCTTAATCATCCTTCCTCGATCGTGAACAACCACACGCTTAACAGTTGGGCTGTGTGTCGACGTCTAACTCACTCCACCATACCAATTCAATTTGAAACATTATTTATGAGTAAACACTTGTATAAATGTATATATATCAGAGTTGTTACATGTGTTTACATTGTTTTACATCCCCAGTAGTTACATACCAAAATGCTACTGTGCTATGTCTAGTTTAGATACAAAATAATCCAAGTGTGTATACCTTTAGCGATGGGATGCAGCGGATTACCAAAAAGGAAACGCCTCCAGTCACGCTCAATCTATACTCAAATCTCTGGAGAGTGGGGGAAAATAAGGGGGGTGAGCAAACCACACGCTCAGTAAGGCAATCATGCGAACAGGTAGATACTGCACTATCTACGTGATCGTGATGCCATGCTCAAAAGCATTTAATTCATTGTTTATCTCAAAACATGAGTGTATGATTGTGTTAATGGTATGTAAAGCATTCATGCTATTAAAATTCAGTGCACATTTCAACTCAAAGCATGGTATAAATCATCATGCATAATTCACAATAAAAGCATGGCATTAAACATCATGCATCCATGCACTTTAAAAACCATTAACAAATCAATCCAACGTCAGGTCCCAGCCCATCCCTCGGGCTTTCCTGACCACAATCACTTCAAACATGGATTTATTCTCAAATAGCATTAGACATGTGAGATAGGCAGTTCAACAATAGGTAATAACCTCAAGGCTTATGTACATAACCTGTGATACCGGCTACACGGATCAGGTGTGCGGGATATCACCACCATCTGCTTCCACACGGGAGGTGGGTCAAATCCTACCCGCCGGTCCATAGCAGATCTCATCCGAAGACGGCACATCACATCACAACACGGTACAATGTACTCCATGCTACATGCACGGTACAACGTACTCCGTGGACCCCCAGCCTTATCCCTCGTTCGGGTTCATCAGCTGTTCCTCCAACCCTTATCCCTCGTTCGGGCTCATCAGGTGGATCTCCAACCCTTATCCCTCGTTCGGGCTCATCAGGTTGTTTTAACATGCCATGTCTCAATACAATCCATGTGTGAGCCTATTTAATCGATGTGACACCAAGTCTACTCGAAGCTCCAAACACTGCAACATGCAAGGTGGGCATCCAGTGCGAGACAAACTCAAAGCACAATGCCAAAACAATATGAAATCCATGTGAAAACTAGTGCCTCATGCACTCTTTCATACTCACGAAATCATGTAGGTGGCTCAAAACTTGCAAAATATGGTTAACAAAACCAAAACATACTCATTTCTTTTGCAAATCATTTCAATGTTAGCCAACCTACCAATCATTTGCTAAAAAGCAATAAAACATGATTTTCAAAGCAATATGCTTTTGTTTTCATGTACATTTCTCAAACTCCCAACTTTTACCCTTCAATCACCCAACAACAACATTTCCTAATCTCATGCATTCTAGCAAAACATTTATGCGCCCAAATTGCTCACAATATCTCTAAGAGTCCACACAATTCCCTTACCTCGATTTACTTGGTGTGACTCCTTTTTCTTTTAGCTTCTCACGCTCTTGGCCCAACTCGCCTCGGCGTATCCTCGGAAGCTGCGATTCATTCATTAAATCGATTGAGTTAACGTATTTAACCCATAATTGACCTCACTAGTTATTTACTTATGCATTTTACAAATGCCTTAACCCTCATTTTACCTCTTTTAGGTAAACCTCACAATTTATCCACTAACCACATCTTAAAATCATACCACAATCACTATTAATGATTTCTACATATCTCATTCATCATTAATCTCCATCAATTTCACCTTCTCACACTAAACCATTTCTAGGTCAAAATCATTCCAATGCATTCTAGATAGTTTCTAACCATCCATACTCATGCCAAACAACTCCAAAATCAATTAAATAAACAATGTACCATAATTGGAGTGTTAGAATCTTACCAAATTTGATTTCTCTTCTTGCTCCAATGGCAATGCCCTTAACTCCTCCAATACCAACAATGGGAAAATGCTTTCCAACTATGTTGTTCTTCTCTTTGATAGGAACAACTTTGTCTCTAATGGTCTCTCTTCAAACCTCACTGAAAATGGCTGATTTTTGAGAGAGAATGTTAGGTTTTTGGGTTGAAAGTGGAAAGTTTGTGTTTTTCCCGAAATTTTCTGATTTCCAGCACTCCTTATATAGAAATAGCTTGAGGAGATCGATCTGGTCCAAGAGGAGATTGATCTGGTCCCTTAAAATCCCTCTTTTTCACGGCATTTTTAAGCCTGAGATCGATCTGTCGAAGCATGAGATCGATCTGTCAAGGCATGAGATCGATCTGTCGAAGCATGAGATCGATCTGCTCCCAAACAGAGAGCTAAGGAGATCGATCTGGTCCATTGAAGATCGATCTGTTCTATTCTCTCGCCCAAATAAGAGCATTCTGGCTCTTCCAGATCGATCTCTCATCCCATGAGATCGATCTGCCCTTCAAAATTTCCAGATTTCCTCTGCAACAACACTTACCAAACATCCTTAATTTGCTACCATGATCATTCCTTCATTCATTCATCTTTGAGACTTGAAAATGGCATCCATCCTCACTTCATACACATTAAAACTTGTGTAGGATCTTTGTATGACCAATGGTACTTAATATAAACTAAAATGGAAGTGCACATCTTATGCAATTATACTTCCATTTTACCAAGCTATTCAAAATCCATTCTACACACATTCTCCACATGTTTAAGTCCATTTCTTCACATTCATACATAATGTAACTTGTGTGTACAATTACCACTCTCATTACAAGTGTGTACATTACTTATGGACTTACATCACATATACTTCACTTATGAATTCATAGTACCACTCTATTTACACTTCTATGTACATATATACCCTTATACATATACGGGGTCTCACATTCTCCCCCACTTAGAAAATTTAGTCCTCCAAATTGGAACCAATTATTCTGTGAACAACTCGGGATACCTCTCCCGCATCAAATTCTCCAATTCCCATGTGGCTTCTTCCACAGTGTGATGTTGCCAAAGTATCTTCACCAAGGGAATTGTCTTTGTCCTCAGCACTTTCTCTTTTCTGTCCAATATCCGAACTGGCTTCTCAACATAGGTCATACCCTCATTGAGCTCCAAAGGCTCATATCTTATCACATGTGCTGGGTCCGGGTGATACTTCCTCAACATGGATACGTGGAAGACGTTATGCACACTTGCCAACTCTGGTGGCAATGCCAACCTATACGCCTTGTCTCCCACCTTATCAAGTATCTCAAATGGCCCTATATATCGAGGGCTCAACTTTCCTTTCTTCCCAAATCTCATAATTCCCTTCGAAGGGGAAACTTTCAAAAACACTGACTCACCCACCTCAAACTCTAGTGGTCTTCGTCTCTTGTCAGCATAACTCTTTTGCCTGCTCTGAGCTGTCCGTAACCTCTCACATATCAATTGGACGTCCTCAGAGGCTTGTCTAACCAAGTCGGGAGCAAAGATCTGTCTGTCACCAACCTCTTCCCATCCAATAGGGGAACGGCATCTACGCCCATACAATGCCTCATATGGTGCCATCCCGATACTCACATGAAAACTGTTATTATACGCGAACTCTGCGAGTGGCAAATGGTCATCCCAGGAGCCTCCAAAATCCAATGCACACGCTCTCAACATGTCCTCCAGGGTCTGTATAGTCCTCTCTGACTGACCATCTGTCTGAGGATGAAACGCGGTGCTAAAATTCAACTGGGTCCCCATCGCTTCCTGAAAATGTTCCCAAAAATGGGAAGTGAAGCGGGCATCCCTATCAGAAACAACGCTCACTGGAATTCCATGTAGCCTCACTATCTCGCGCACATATAGGTTCGCTAACTGGCTTAGAGTATCGGTAGCTCTCATAGCTAGAAAATGGGCTGATTTCGTCAACCGATCTACAATCACCCATATGGCATCATGACCTCTCCGGGTCCTCGGCAATCCCATCACAAAATCCATGGTGACATGCTCCCACTTCCATGTCGGTATCGGTAGAGGCTGCAATAACCCTGCAGGCTTCTGATGCTCTACCTTCACCTGCTGACAAACGAGACACTTAGCAACATATTCAGCAATGTGCTTTTTCATTCCCGACCACCAATAAACCTTTCGAAGGTTTTGATACATTTTGGTACCCCCTGGATGTATCGTATACTTCGATGAGTGAGCCTCTGTCAGGATCAACCTTCTGATCTCTGCGTCATCAGGAACACATATCCTACCTCTGAACCTCAATAATCCATCCGAACTCAACTCAAAGTCCGTCTCTATACCCCTCTGTATCTGCCCGACAATATCACCACACTGCTGATCAACTCGCTGAGCCTGTCGGATTCGATCTACCAGATCCGGTTCCAACTGCAGGCTAGCTATCATAAATCCACTATCAGTGTCAGGCGGGGTCATATCCAAACTGAGGTTTATGAACTGTTCCAACAGCTCGTGTTCCCTGATCATCATGAATGATACCATCCCGAGATGCTTCCTACTCAATGCATCAGCAACCACATTTGCTTTACCCGGGTGGTATAGGATTTCACAATCATAATCCTTTAGCAGCTCAAGCCATCTTCTCTGTCTCATGTTCAACTCTTTCTGTGAGAACAGGTACTTAAGGCTCTTATGATCTGTATAAACCTGAAATCTCTCACCATAGAGGTAGTGGCGCCATATCTTCAGCGCAAACACCACCGCTGCCAACTCCAAGTCATGGGTCGGGTAGTTCCTCTCATGATCCTTTAACTGTCTTGATCCATAGGCTACTACCTTCCCATCCTGCATCAATACACAGCCCAGTCCTAGGTGTGAAGCATCCACATACACCGAGAAACCTCCTGAGCTGGTAGGAATGGTGAGTATTGGAGCTGTAGTCAATCTCCTTTTCAGCTCCTCAAAACTGTCTTCACACTTTGTGTCCCACACAAACTCTACATTTTTCCTCGTGAGATGTGTCAAAGGAGCAGCTAACCTCGAAAATCCCTCTACAAACCTTCGATAATACCCAGCTAAACCCAGGAAACTTCTGATCTCTGTCACTGTCTGGGGTCTCTGCCACTGAACTACGGCTTCAATCTTAGATGGATCCACTGATACTCCATCCTTTGATACTTTGTGACCCAGAAAAGAGATCTGTTCCAACCAAAAGTCGCACTTACTGAGTTTAGCGTACAACTTCTTCTCTCGAAGGGTCTGTAGCACTATCCTTAGATGCCTCTCATGATCCTCTCTAGACCTTGAATACACCAGTATATCATCAATAAACACAATCACAAATCGATCCAAATACTGGTGGAATACCTCATTCATCAAAGACATAAAAGCTGCGGGAGCATTCGTCAACCCGAATGGCATAACCATGAACTCATAATGTCCATACCGGGTGCGAAAAGCTGTCTTGGGTACATCTCCACCTCGTATCTTCAACTGATGGTACCCTGATCTCAGATCTATCTTGGAAAAGACCTGCGCTCCCTTAAGCTGATCCAACAAATCATCGATGCGTGGGAGGGGATACTTATTCTTGATGGTGGCCTTATTCAACAACCAGTAATCTATACACAGTCGGAGGCGTCCATCTTTCTTCCTTACAAACAGAACCGGTGCTCCCCAAGGTGAGACGCTCGGCCTGATGAACCCCTTCTCCAGCAACTCTTGTAATTGTTTCCTTAACTCCTCTAACTCAACTTGAGCCATCCTGTATGGTGGCTTGGACATCGGCTCTGTACCAGGTGCCAAATCTATACCAAACTCCATCTCCCTATCTGGAGGTAACCCTGGTAACTCATCCGGAAAGACATCTGGAAATTCCCTAACCACTGGTATGTCTTCCAATTCCGGACGTGCCTTATCCATCTCAATCACAAAAGCGATGAATCCTTCACATTATTCTTTCCACCATTAGTATCATAAATCATCACATCACATATCAAGATTATACTCATCACACTTATAAAAATCATGTTCTTTAATTTCATTTCACAAAATTAACTACAAGATTGTCTATCTTTGGAAACATCAAGGTTTTAGCATGACAATCCATAACAACATGATTGGCAGCCAACCAATTCATTCCTAGGATAACATCAAAATCACTCATATTTAATAAAATTAAATCGGCTGCCATCTCTTTACCTCCTATCTTCATTTTACAATCCCTATATATATGCTCAGTCAACTGACTATCATTCATAGGGGTAGATATCAATAACATCTTATCAAGCAGCGTGGGTTTTACATGCTTCAACAATTTACATGCAAAGGATGGCGAAATAAAGGAATGCGTGGCACCAGGATCAAACAGTACATAAGCTTCTAAATCAAAGATTTGGATGGTACCTTTTACCATATCTGATGACTGATCTGCAGTATCCTGATCCAGTGCGTGCACTCGTCCTCTGCTTACACCCACTGCTTGCTTCCCCTTTTCTTCAGCTGTAGCCTTCCTCCTCGGAGCAGCTGTACCAACTGGAGCTCTCTCTGGCTCCTTGCCCTTCTGTGGGGCTCTCTCTATCATCTCGGGGCAATCTCTGCTTATGTGCCCTGGCTTCCCACATCTGAAGCATACAACCTGAGGTCCGTAACATGGTCGAGTACCATGGTACCTACCACACTTGCCACACTGTTCTGTAGTAGGCCGTGGTCCTCCAATCACGATTCCCTTAGCTGGAGCAATGGCCGGATACATGGGAGTATCAACTGTCCTCTCCCGGATCTCATCAATTCTCGACCTCTTTCCAGAGAATCTCTTGCTTCCTTTATAGTTGAAGCCTCTATCCATCATAGGTCTCTTCTTATCTTTGTCCCTCATCTTACCAACCTTTCCAAATTCCGAGGCGATTCTATCAACATCTTGTTCACATAATTGCGCCCTGCGCACTGCCTCCTCATAGGTCGGTATATCTAGGGGAACCAGTCTAGACCTGATAGCCGGTCTCAATCCATCCATAAACTTTTGGATCTTCTCGACCTCGTTACCCATCGTGTTGGGATCATACCTGCCCAGGGATATAAAAGCAGTCTCATACTCGTCCACAGTCCTGCTCCCTTGGGTCAGTCCCAAAAATGCCATCTTTAGCTTTCGCTGGGCAGTATCCGGAACATACTGTCTCCGGAAGGCCTCTAGAAACACATCCCAGCTGATCTCAGTTTGCCAGGCTCTCAAAATAGGCCTGGTGGATTTCCACCAATGTTCTGCTGATCCCTTCAGCATAAAAGCGGCAAATGCTACCATCTCAGTAGTAGTGCACTCAAAGAACCCATATAATTTCTCGATCTCATTGATCCAATCCTCAGCCGCAACTGGGTCCTTTACTCCACTGAAAGACGGTGGTCCAAACTTCTGAAACTGCCACAGTCTATCCAAATCACATCCATATCCCCAACCTCTACTGCCTGGCATAGCAACCGGCGTAGGCACATCCTGTGTGGGTGGGGTATCTGTCGTCTGAGGTCCTTGGGCTTGCCTCGCCCGTGCCTCAGGAGCTGCTACCTGCTCGGCATCACCCTGTGTAGCGGGACTCTATCTACCGCCAACTCCAGGTAAAGATTGAGTGACCAATTCCAAAATCATCTCAATGCTCCGCTCAATCCTCGCGAAGCGAGCCTCAGTACTCTCGGGCCTCTCCTCTGGACCCTGTGGAGCGTGCTCAACGTCGACCTCCACCTCAACATCCTCCTGAGCCTCGTGTGTTTCTGGCTCAACATGACCCCCAGGCCTACCTCTACGGCCTCGAGCTTGTGCTCTCATCCCTCTACCGCGACTGGTATTAGGCATACTTACTCAGTTCCCTACATTCACAACCAATTACTTAGTCAACCCATCGACATACACTATTTGTATCTAAACAAGCACTGTAACTTGGGGTGTAATTTTTTTACTTATTAAGTATTTTAGACATGACACACGTCAAACCAACTCGAGCTTTGATACCAACTACTGTCACGACCCTCAACTTACCAAAATACGTACAAATTTTTTGCATTTCCATGCATCAATCCTTAATCATCCTTCCTCGATCGTGAACAACCACACGCTTAACAGTTGGGCTGTGTGTCGACGTCTAACTCACTCCACCATACCAATTCAATTTGAAACATTATTTATGAGTAAACACTTGTATAAATGTATATATATCAGAGTTGTTACATGTGTTTACATTGTTTTACATCCCCAGTAGTTACATACCAAAATGCTATTGTGCTATGTCTAGTTTAGATACAAAATAATCCAAGTGTGTATACCTTTAGCGATGGGATGCAGCGGATTACCAAAAAGGAAACGCCTCCAGTCACGCTCAATCTATACTTAAATCTCTGTAGAGAGGGGGAAAATAAGGGGGGTGAGCAAACCACACGCTCAGTAAGGCAATCATGCGAACAGGTAGATACTGCACTATCTACGTGATCGTGATGCCATGCTCAAAAGCATTTAATTCATTGTTTATCTCAAAACATGAGTGTATGATTGTGTTAATGGTATGTAAAGCATTCATGCTATTAAAATTCAGTGCACATTTCAACTCAAAGCATGGTATAAATCATCATGCATAATTCACAATAAAAGCATGGCATTAAACATCATGCATCCGTGCACTTTAAAAACCATTAACAAATCAATCCAACGTCAGGTCCCAGCCCATCCCTCGGGCTTTCCTGACCACAATCACTGCAAACGTGGATTTATTCTCAAATAGCATTAGACATGTGAGATAGGCAGTTCAACAATAGGTAATAACCTCAAGGCTTATGTACATAACCTGTGATACCGGCTACACGGATCAGGTGTGCGGGATATCACCACCATCTGCTTCCACACGGGAGGTGGGTCAAATCCTACCAGCCGGTCCATAGCAGATCTCGTCCGAAGATGGCACATCACATCACAACATGGTACAATGTACTCTATGCTACATGCATGGTACAGCGTACTCCGTGGACCCCCAGCCTTATCCCTCGTTCGGGCTCATCAGCTGTTCCTCCAACCCTTATCCCTCGTTCGGGCTCATTAGGTGGATCTCCAACCCTTATCCCTCGTTCGGGCTCATCAGGTTGTTTTAACATGCCATATCTCAAAACAATGCACGTGTGAGCCTATTTAATCGATGTGACACCAAGTCTACTCGAAGCTCCAAACACGGCAACATGCAAGGTGGGCATCCAGTGCGAGACAAACTCAAAGCACAATGCCAAAACAATATGAAATCCATGTGAAAACTAGTGCCTCATGCACTTTTTCATACTCACGAAATCATGTAGGTGGCTCAAAACTTGCAAAATATGGTTAACAAAACCAAAACATACTCATTTCTTTTGCAAATCATTTCAATGTTAGCCAACCTACCAATCATTTGCTAAAAAGCAATAAAACATGATTTTCAAAGCAATATGCTTTTGTTTTCATGCACATTTCTCAAACTCCCAACTTTTACCCTTCAATCACCCAACAACAACATTTCCTAATCTCATGCATTCTAGCAAAACATTTATGCGCCCAAATTGCGCACAATATCTCTAAGAGTCCACACAATTCCCTTACCTCGATTTACTTGGTGTGACTCCTTTTTCTTTTAGCTTCTCACGCTCTTGGCCCAACTCGCCTCGGCGTATCCTCGGAAGCTGCGATTCATTCATTAAATCGATTGAGTTAACGTATTTAACCCATAATTGACCTCACTAGTCAACATTATTTACTTATGCATTTTACAAATGCCTTAACCCTCATTTTACCTCTTTTAGGTAAACCTCACAATTTATCCACTAACCACATCTTAAAATCATACCACAATCACTATTAATGATTTCTACATATCTCATTCATTATTAATCTCCATCAATTTCACCTTCTTACACTAAACCATTTCTAGGTCAAAATCATTCCAATGCATTCTAGATAGTTTCTAACCATCCATACTCATGCCAAACAACTCCAAAATCAATTAAATAAACAATGTACCATAATTGGAGTGTTAGAATCTTATCAAATTTGATTTCTCTTCTTGCTCCAATGGCAATGCCCTTAACTCCTCCAATACCAACAATGGGAAAATGCTTTCCAACTATGTTGTTCTTCTCTTTGATAGGAACAACTTTGTCTCTAATGGTCTCTCTTCAAACCTCACTGAAAATGGCTGATTTTTGAGAGAGAATGTTAGGTTTTTGGGTTGAAAGTGGAAAGTTTGTGTTTTTCCCGAAATTTTTTGATTTTCAGCACTCCTTATATAGAAATAGCTTGAGGAGATCGATCTGGTCCAAGAGGAGATCGATCTGGTCCCTTAAAATCCCTCTTTTTCACGACATTTTTAAGCCTGAGATCGATCTGTCGAAGCATGAGATCGATCTGTCAAGGCATGAGATCGATCTGTCGAAGCATGAGATCGATCTGCTCCCAAACAGAGAGCTAAGGAGATCGATCTGGTCCATTGGAGATCGATCTGTTCTATTCTCTCGCCCAAATAAGAGCATTCTGGCTCTTCCAGATCGATCTCTCATCCCATGAGATCGATCTGCCCTTCAAAATTTCCAGATTTCCTCTGCAACAACACTTACCAAACATCCTTAATTTGCTACCATGATCATTCCTTCATTCATTCATCTTTGAGACTTGAAAATGGCATCCATCCTCACTTCATACACATTAAAACTTGTGTAGGATCTTTGTATGACCAATGGTACTTAATATAAACTAAAATGGAAGTGCACATCTTATGCAATTATACTTCCATTTTACCAAGCTATTCAAAATCCATTCTACACACATTCTCCACATGTTTAAGTCCATTTCTTCACATTCATACATAATGTAACTTGTGTGTACAATTACCACTCTCATTACAAGTGTGTACATTACTTATGGACTTACATCACATATACTTCACTTATGAATTCATAGTACCACTCTATTTACACTTCTATGTACATATATACCCTTATACATATACGGGGTCTCACAGTAAGCCAAGGTGTCGAATCTCTATGAATATCTCGTGTATAATTTCTCTATCCTTTTTTTATTTACTTTGCTTTTTATTTTTTTTAAATTGATTGAATTGTCAATATAGTAGGAAAAAAGCTTATAAAGAGTTTAGTTTAACGAAAATAAACTTTAAGATGTAGTAAAAAAAAATGATTCACTCCTTCTCCATTTAGATTATTGAGCCAACATGTTGCCTTTTTGACAATTGAAATTACTTGGCTCCAATCTCTACTTTGTGAACTAGAAGTCACACTCCATAATGTCTTTGTTGTTTTTTGTGATAATGTTAAGACCACGTATCTCTATGTGAATCATTTTTTTTCCATTCATGCATGAAGCATATTGCCATTGACTTTCATTTGTCTGTGACAAAGTCTAAAATGGTGAATTTCGTGTATCTCATGTTTCATCTACCGATTGGCTTGCTGATAAACTCACGATGCCATTGTCCTGACATTAGCTACATTCATTACGAGTTAAGATTGGTGTTCTTCAACCCACCACCATCTTGAAGGGACATATTAAAGATGATTTTCAATCAATTCACTAGCCGTTTGTAATTAGGAAACAAAATATTTTTTTCAATTTTTATTAGTTGTAGTTTTTATATAAAACCCACACACATCTCAATGAAAATAGAAGAAGTCATTTCAACAATCTTTATTCATCTATTTATTATAAAGGAACTAAATGACATCAATAAATTAAATCAAACAAAAGCAAATTTAAGATACTTAAGACTAGTTAGTACTATTTAGAATGAATGTTGTGGGTTGCTAATCTTTACCTTTATGTAAACCTTACTCCCAAACTCCAACTCTGAAAATAAATCATTACGTTTTTTTAGGAACCATTAGTCAAACTTATGGTGTTAAGATATTTGAATAGGTGGCTAATCACACCTAAAAGAATAAGAATCGTGGCAACTCCTAGAATTGTGTCTAGCAATTAGGTTCCTAGCTAGAACTTAGACATTGCTTATGACATGATTAATTATAAACATACTAGAAGTGTTGTGTCCCATATAACACGTATAATAATCGTGTTATGCTTGTATTAACATTTTGACACATTTATCAATTCATGTTGTCTTCATATTTTAATTATTTATGTCTTGTTTCATGTGGCATTTAAGAAAAACAAGATATGGATACACCAATTACTTTTTGGAATGATATCGTAGTAGTATATTAGCTTGAACAGCTAAGGGTGGATTTGGATGGGCGATGCAATTGGTTTTGGTGAGATTGAAAATAACGATAATGGTGAAATTAGTGTCAAACAGTAATGTGTTTGTATTTAATCATAATGGTGATGGTAATGTGAGTAATAAAATGACCATTAAAAATATTATATTAAAATTTAAAAATGAAAAAGATGGACAAATTATAGATGCAATACATTGAGATTTCTCACTATACCACACTATTTTCGATTGCTGAGCCAAATTCAATCTAAGTGTTTAATAATAAAAAAAAAAAGATAAGAAAGGAAAAGGACTTAACAGCTATGTGACTGTGATCACATCTTTTTTGAATTTTGGATTAATATTTAAATTTCAAGGGCTTAGATGTTTAGACAGCATGACACAACCCTTGAATGACGCTGGCGGATGCAGCCAGTGAGGCAAGCAAGCGTACCAAGTTCAAAAACTAGAGGCTAAGCCACCTAATTGTTCCTTGTTTAATCTTCTTTTGGGCAATGTACGTCTTTACAGGGAAATAAACTGTCATTGGCCACTAAATCGATGGCTCCAATGAGTGTAATTATGTCATTAAAGAAAGGCAATGCAATGCCATGGCAACGAGTGTTGCCACACCACAAATAATGTTCAAGTCAGCCTTAATAAGTAGACACTTAACTTTTTTTCTTAAAATGTTAATTGGGTACTCTTCTGTTACCAAAATTGATTTTGGCCAACATGAGCTAATCCATGATTCAACCATACTAAATGCTGGTTGAGCTACTACCTGTCCTAACTCATGCCAAGAGGTACTAATAATTAGTATCTACATAAATAAAAATTCTTCAACTGGGAATTTTATAAAGAAGGAAACTAAACCTGATATGCTCCCAAAAGGTGCACCATAATGAGGACATTGGCCAAATCAACCACCCAAAAGGACTAGTAAAATCGAAAGCTTGTCAACATGTTACCTAGTGCATGGTTCCCAAATGCAACATATCTAAGGCAACAACATAACAAGAACGAAGTGGTTGATATAAACATCCATGTCATGTTAGCTTATTCATTTCTTCTTTTCAGGTGGTGATGACTTCAAAGTATCCTAGAAGTTCACTGAAAGATAAACAATATGCTAGTAAGATATAGTAACATGTTTTTTTTTATATATAAAACCATAATCAAAGATTTTGATCTATTTCTTACTTGGATTTCAATCAAAATCCTAAAATATGCACAAGCAAACGCCATATTACCAACTGCCATAAACATTCTCCAAACCTTGTTTGGTACGGTTAAGTCTACTCAAACTTATACTCATGTAAAAGTTATTCTTGCTCTGTTGCTTGTCTTTATCGCAACCTTTTTTTAGCAATTGAAAATGCTATCTTTGCCTTTATTTCTTACACTAAAATATTTATGAAAGAGGCATTAAATTGATTGATACGTGTTCTTGGATTAAATTAGATCACGATTGTCTTTCTTTTTGGATTTGTATATTATAAACAAATTGTATAAAACAACAATCAGGACTTAATCTAACGATTTTTATTTTTTCTTAGAGAGATTAGATCGAAAGTTTGAATTTTCTTTTCTTTCTTTTTCTACTCCATGAAAAAACATAAAGCGCAGGACTTACAAATATTTGACAATATTGTATTCCCTGAAATAACCTTTACAAAAGCAAGTCCCATTCCAGTAAATGCATAACCAAAAGACATAATTGCTACAACGATGAAAAGCTAAGACAAATTGTGGAAGTTTGGGATTTGAGACATGAAAATTTCAACGATTCCTAGAGCAATCATGTATGGATTATTGGATAACTTGCTTGAAGCCGCATGACCTTTCTTGTGAAAACAATTTGATTTGCGTATTGCTCTGGAAGTTGAACATTGTTATCGACATAAATTTGTAGTGTAAAATACAATCTACTACTAAAATATAAACTTTACCGTTGATTTGAAATATATTAAGCAATAGCGTACATCATGCTAATTGATGTTGTAATGGTATAACCAATTGATATTCACCAAGGAAGGTGTACTGGAGAAATCCATAAGCCTTGTACTTCTAACTGATGATAAATATGAAGTTAAAAATTGTGACTCAAGTTCATTAAATCAAAGGTTTAAGATTCTAAAGTTAAAAGTTGGTTTTGACAGCCTCTATGTAAGAGTAATTTCTCTTCCCAGAGGTTGAGTTTGGAGACCTGTAACAATCAAATAAGAGAGAGGAGGTGTAATATGTGATGCATGAGAATAGTAAGAGAGTGCCAACCCTAGCGATCCATCCAAGCTGCGCCATAGGCCAGCTCAGGGAGAGAACACCAAACCTACAACCGCTGTTATTATATGAGCACTTGCGATCCATGCTATCCCTAAAGTAGCAATCATTTCTGCTCGAGCCAAGAAAAAATTTAGTCTTTTTGTTGGTTTTCTAGATTGCTTGGATATATCTTTGACAATTGTTCTGTAGTTTCAAGATTTTCACTTTTGAGTAAGTATCTCCAATGCTTTCCTAATGTTGGATAATTTAATAATTTTTAAAAAACTTTTATCGCACATTGCTTAGATCTTTACCTTTTTATTTAATTATTATTTTAAAAATTCCATCCCTGAAAACTACCATATTTTCTCTTGATTTACTAGTCAAACATTATCTTACTTTTGATTTTTTACTTAAATGTTTTTTGTCAAATATCCTCATATTTTTTTTGCTGATTTCTTGGTCAGAATATCCTCTCTTGTTTTTTTGCTACAACGGTCATTATTTTCCCTATAAACATAGAGTTACAGAAAGCTTACAAATCATAACTTCTTCTTTTCTCATCTTCTTTGCTTTCTCTACTTCTTTGAGGGTTGATTTTATTTTCTTTCTTGCTGTTTATGTTCCCTAAGCAATCCTAAAGGAGTAAAAATAGTGTGATTGCAGCACACCTTAAGTTATTTTGATAACTTTTTTTTCCTACTGACTACAACAACCTTAAGGATTATTTCCCCCCTCTCTCCCACTTCTATTCAATGCTTGTGCTCAACCCCATAGGGTCACCACCTCACTCACATTCCTCTGTAGAAAGAATGTGATACGATCGAAGAAGGGCTCTTTGAAGATGAAAAGCATAGTAGGACAGTCCCAAATTGGCGCCCTAGTAGGCTAGGTGGTGGACTTGGAACAACCAGGGTTGTAGGCATTTTTAACCACCCTTATGGGGGTTTGGTAAGAGGTTATGTAGTTGCTTTATCCTCTCTTTCCTTCGTAAAAGATTTTTGTTTCACAAACGAAATTTCTAGTTCTATGGTTTGTCGTTTTCAGTATTTTCAAAACAAACTATAATCTTTTCTTGTAAATGGTTCATTCTTTTGACATAAGTACACATATTGTCACAGGGTCGTTCTCTCCTATAGAAATTTTCCCAGGATGGCCTAAGTCTCTCCGCGACTTAGTACAACCAATCTCCACTCTATCCCAAATACGAGCTAATGCGCACCGATATAACACTCGAGTAAGAAAATGACTCGACAAAGTATACTGATAAAGCAAAGAACACTCAAGCTTTTAAGAGAACAACCTTTCTATTAATCCACAATAAAAAGATTACTATTAACAGAGAAGAACCACTCTTTACTTTTCTCTCACTCTCTTGAATTCTCCCTTAAGAATACATTCTACCCCTCCACTGGGGTTTATATAGGCAAGTGAGGACATGCCGCTCACATAGGCATCACGGTTTGATTACAACAAAAACTCTCTAGGATTAATTTCCACTAAACTAATGACTCTCCGGATGATCGCCACCTCAATGCTCTTCAGAGTGAAGGTCCATGATAATCTCCAGTGATTCGATCTGCCAAGACTTATCTGCTTATCCTAACTTATGGCCCGCATTCATCCTTATCTCGACTTTCAAGGATTTGCCTTAGCTTTCGCGCGAGTCTCCCACGACTGCATAATTCTTGCTATGGCCATTGTCAAATCACTTGGTTCATGTTTTTTGAAAGTAAGCAGGTTCTCCCATAACCTGTAAACCACGATCATCGTCCGTTGCATCTCCGTTTCATGCCTGGTAAGCCGCCCAAGCCAAGTGCCTATCTTGCTTGTTTTGGTACGCACCTCGTTGGGCCCCGTGCAAAGTTTTCCCGCACTTTGTACTAGTCACAATGCCCCCAGTCGATCCCTTGTAAACTGGGCACTAGGTCAAGTAGTTAGGGTCTAACAAACCTTCCCCCCGTTGGAGGAAGTCGATGCCATCATCGAACTAAGCTCCAAATATGCCTTGTCTCATCCTCGAATTGCCACAAAGAAGTGTCTTTCTCCCAAGTAGCGTCTGCCTCATCTTCACCTTTCCACTACATTAAGTAGTAGGTTCTCTGATTCTTCCTATTAGCTTCCTCAACCTTGTGGTCGAGTATCTTTTCCACCTTTTTCTCGAAATGGCTTCTCACAGTAGGTGGATATTTCCTTACTTGTTGTCTCCTCAGATCAACATCTTCATGGTAAGGCTTCAAAAAGCTCATGTGAAAAGTAGGATGTAACTTCATCCTCTCAAGCTGTTTTAGCTGATAAGGCACCGTGCCTACACACTTCATAACTTCAAAAGGGCGTTCGTATTTCTGCACTAGACCTTTGTGATACCGCTTGTCTGTGACTTTTCTCCATATCTGAGGCGTCAGTTCGAGCAACACCTTATCACCGACCTCAAATTCTAGTGCCCGCCTATACTGATCTGAATATTTCACCATCCTCCTTTGTGCCTTTTCTAAGCTCTCCCTTGCCTATTCCATCAACTCCTGATGGTCTTGCACAAATCTGTATGCCTCTGGGCATTCCCCTTGAGACTTAGTCTTTGCTATCTCTAAAGGTGTAGTAGGTTGATGTCCAAATACTAACTCTGCTGGACTCATACCCGTGGAAGATGATCTATGCATATTATAGCAAAACTGTGCAGAATCAAGCAAACTCACCCAATTCTTCTAGCTTACGGTCACATAATGCCTCAAATATTATTTCAAAAATACATTAATCCGCTCCATTTGGCCATCAGTCTGCGGATGATTAGCCATTGAAAACCTTAATTCTAAACCTATCAACTTGAATAAGTAAGTCCAGAATCTCCCCATAAACTGAGCATCCCAATTGCTTACTATATCCTTGGGCAACCCAAAGATCTTCACCACATGATTCAAAAACAACCTTGCAGCTTTATGTGTGGTACACGCATGTCGGGCTGCTATGAACATACTTAGAAAAACGATCTACCACTACCATTATAGATATCATCTTGTTTATCTCCGAAAACCCTGTAATGAAATCCATAGAAACTGATTTCCATTCCTCTCAGGGATAGGTAGTGGTTGAAGTAAACTCACTTGCTTCTTCCTGTCGGTCTTATCAATCTGGCATATGTGGCATGTGCGGACATATAATTCGATGTCTTCCTCCATCTTCTGCCAGAAATATGTCCTTGATAACAATGCCAACATCCTCTCCACTCTAGATGTCCTACCCACTAAGGGTCGTGGGTTTCTTTTAGCAACTCTTTTCTTAGTCCCCTGCCAGTTGGAACATAGAGTCTATTGCCTTTGGCATACAACAAATCCCCCTCAAGCCAATACCTACAAACTTTACCCAACTTTACGTTCTCCCTGAGGTGTTCATAAGTCTTATCTGTTGATGCCTGCTACCTTATCCTGTAAATCAGGTTGGTCTTAATAGCAGATAATGAAGCAACATAAGACTGGACTATTTTACGACTCAGTGCGTTCGCCACCTGATTCTCCCTTCTTGGTTTATGTACCCAGGTAAAATCGAACTCTACAAGGAATTCTTGCCATCATGCCTGCTTCGGGCTCAACTTCTTCTGTGTCTTGAAATAAGTGTTAGCCACATTGTCTGTCACTACCACAAATTTTGTTCCCAACAAATAGTGCTTCCACACCTCCAAACAATGCATAACCGCCATCATCTCCTTCTCATGAGCTGAATATCACATTTTCGTATCCTTAAGCTTACAACTTTCATAAGTAATGAGGTGTTCTTCCTAGACCAGCACCCCTCCAATAGCTCGGTCTGAGGCATCCGTGTGAACTTCAAATGGTAGCTTGAAATCTATCAATCTCAACACTAGCTCGGATGTCACTGCCTCCTTGATCTCTCGAAATGCCCGCTTACATTCATCAGACCACACCCACTTCTTATCCTTCTTCAAGAGATTAGTAAAAGGACTCACCATCTTGTTATATCCCTTGATGAACCGCCTGTAATAGTTGGCCAGTCCTAAGAATGATCGCAACTCGGGGACCTTTGCAGGGGCTTGCCATTTAACAATGGCTTGGATTTTTCTCTCATCCATCCATATTCTCCCACTGCTAACTTTGTGACCTAGGAACATAATCTCCCATTGGCAAAACTCACACTTTTCCTTCTTCACATAGAGAGAGTGCTTTCTCAAGGTCTCAAACACCATCCTGAGGTGTTCTACATGTTCTGTAAGCGTCTGGCTATACACCACTATATCGTCTAGGTATACCACCACAAAGTGATCCAAGTACTCATAAAGCACATCATTCATCAAGTTGCAAAATGTCGCAGGTGCATTAGTTAAATCGAAAGGCATAAATAAAAATTCGAATGAGCCATACCTCGTCACGCAAGTTGTCTTAGCTTCATCTCCTTTGGCAATCTTTACTTGCCAATATCCTGATCTCAGGTCTAACTTTGTAAAATATGCTGCCTTCGACAACCGATCAAACAAATCAATGACATTTGGAACTGGATACTTATTCTTGACTGTTACCTTATTCAGGGCTCGATAATCCACACACATCCTCAGTGTGCCATCTTGCTTCCTTTGGAACAAAACTGGGGCTTCATATGGTGCCTTCGATGGTTCTATATATCCCGTATCTAATAATTCACCAAGTTATTTTCTTAACTCGGCTAGCTCCAAAGGACCCATCCTGTAAGGTGCTTATGCAGGTGGTCTAGTTCCCAGTTCCAACTCGATCTGATGATCAATGGCGCGCCTAGGTGGTAGCGCCTTAGGTAACTCTGGGGGCATTACATCCTTGTAATCATTCAGTATCGTCGTTACTTTATCCAATACCTCGACAACTGTATCTGGTTTCACCTCAAACAGGGCAATAAGTATGGTTGTCTCCCCTTTCTTCAACCCAGTATTTACTTGTGAAGCTAACTATAGCAACGGCTTCCTAGCACCTTGTCCTCTCTCGTCAGATATTATAAATCCACCTAAATGTGGAATAGCAAATGCCTTTGCTTGTACAAAGAATTCAATGCCCATTATCACATCAAAATCATCTATAGGTAAAGCCAAGAACTTACAATCTTGTTGCAAAGTTCCTATCTTCACCGATACGGTAGCCATTCCCTGGATACCTTGGGCTTTAGAATTGACTGCTTTCACTTGATTGTTACTCCTCATGACTTTCAGGCCAAGATGCTCAACTGCGTTCAATGAAACGAAGTTATTGGTCACTCTTGTATCAAGCATAGCTCGAATCAGTCTCCCATTCACCTTAGCTTTCACATACATTAATCCCTTATGAGGAGATTGTTGCTCAGTCCGGATAGCGTTGAGCAACTGCATCGGGACAACTCTGAGATACTCTGTCACGAAACAAATTACCTAAAAATCAGAGTAAATTTTTTTTTTCATTTCCTTACCTGTCGTGAACAGTTACACTACTAAACAGTTGGGCTATGATTCGGTGTTAGTCACCTCTCACCTATTTACCATTCTATTTTCATATCTCATTTACATATCAATTTATTTTAAATAAATACATCCCCAATATTACATCCATATACAATACTGTGCCTCTATATGTTCAGATACAAAAATTATACAAATGTGTATACCTGGTCTTTATAAGAAGCAGCGGATATGACTACTGTCGTTCTCTTCTACTGAATATACCCTGTGGGGTGGAAAATGAAGGGTGAGCATAAACAGCTCAGTAAGGCAATAATGTAAGCAGGTAGATAACTATACTATCTACATGCTGATAATGTCGTGATATAAAATCCTTTATATTTTGAGCATGAGGAATGACTAAAACGATGCCACATGTATGTATATATCGTATAAGAGAAATCATGAAATCCATATATAAAACAAACATGGAAAAATCCTCATGTATGACATCTCATGCTCGTCACATTAAAACTTATTTTGTTTTATCATAAACTCATCACTTTAAAACTTATTTGTTTCATCATAAAACAGCTTCATCAAGGTCAAACCCATCTCTCGGGAATACCTTGATTCATTAAATCACATCTCTTTTAAAAACATAAATCGGGACCTTACCCTTCCCTCGGGTTCATCCTGGTCTATTCAGACCGTATGATATCATGTGAGGCATGTAGGTTACTGTATGAAAATAGAGAACTATGGCCATACTTTGTCCTTGTGATCCCAGGCTACACGGATCCCGATGTGCGGGGCATCACAACTGCAACGGGAGGTGGGGTCAAGTCCTACCCGCCAGAATAACAAGTAACATCATAGAGTCATCATGACTACACGGTACAGTATACTTCGTGTGACATACATGGTACATCATACTCTGTGGACCCATATAATAGTCTGGGGGTGCCTGTCGTAGGTCTTATCCACCCCAATACTATGTCGATAACCAACCCATGTCTCAAAGTGTATGTGCGAGCATCTCAACTCTCTGTGAAACACAGTCTACAGGAGGCTTCCGCACGACTATATGCATGTCAACTCACGTCTAGTGCGAGCGAAGCTCCAACACCACGCTATGCATATCATGATATCTAAAATCTCGTGCGAGCGAAGCTCCAGCACGATTTTGTGCACACACAAATTTCTCGTACGAGCAATGCTCCAGTACGACTTTTCATGAGAAATAATTCAGTAAACTTGAGTGCGAGAAAGACTCTAGCACTCTTTTTATTCATGTAAATACGATAGGTTGCTCAATCTTGATAAAACTCTTTTAAAATCATAACCGGTACAAACCGGTACCCTTTCGTAAAATTCACAAATTCAACAGCCAACCTATGTGCATATTTGGTTAAATCAAAGCAATACATTCATATAACACGTTAAAAACATGAAATCATGCAATTTACCTACCTTACTACCCTTTTTGTAAATTTTACTCCTAGCCCGGTTTTCGTAAAATTATCATATCATTTTCTAAATACTTTAAGTAATTCTAGACCCTGTAATTCCCCTCAAAATTACGTATAGGTATCTCTATGCACCTACAAAATTCCCTTACCTCGATTCTCGTCGAGCGCGTATCTAAATTCCACTGTCGGAGGCTCGTCCGATCCGATTTGATGTTAATCCAGTCTCTGGGGCTGCAGATAATTGTTTATCACGTCAATTTAACCCAATAAATATAATTCTCCTGTTTACTATAGTCGATTTAACTAATTGGGCCAATTTACTCTTATTGGGCCCAATCGCACGTTAATGGGCATCGACCCATTTTCACCCCGTTTTACTTATTAAATCCTTCCTCGGGTTTACTGGGCTCATTCAACTTACCAATAATTATCGGGCTTCGTTCCAAACTCATTGGATAGCCCGTATACTATTTACGGTAATTACGTTGCAATTCCGATAAATATTCCTCTTTATACAGAATTAATCCATAAATTTCGTAAAATAATCGAAACTCTGTATTAAAGGATTCTAATTGTCGAAATTAAAATGTACTTACCCAATATGATGCGGGGTACGAAAATCGAAGCTCAATCGGCTCTCGTTCGGGCTTTGTTGTACAACTGCACAATTATTATATTTAATCCCGAGTTACTTTTCGATCATATATAATTTAAATAAATTTCTCGAAAGTCAAATTAGTCACTTTTGACCTCTTACCGACTTATCCGAAGTCTGATGTATCCCCGAAAATTCTTTCCCTTTTTCCTTTTTTCTTTTTTTTCTCCTTTTTTCCCTTCTTTCTTGGCTGAACCGGTTCAGTCCGGTTCAGACCCGTCGGTTCACCCCGGTTCACTCCAGTTCGGCCGGTTCAGGGTCTTATCGGTCGGTTCTCCGCCGGTTCTCGCCACCATTCGCTCTGCTGGGTCGTCCGCATCACGAATCTGGGCTTGGTTCTCCTCGAGCTCGCCGAAAAATGGCCGGTCCGGCCTGTTCTCCTCCTGCCGTTGGGACCCATTTCCTTTTTCGCCGTCTCCGGCGATTCCCGTCGTTTCGTTGGCTGCCAATGGGCTCAAAAGAACCACCTCGATAAGGTGATCATTTGGCTAGGTTGAATCCGAGCTATGGCGCCGCCGTTCGTCGGAACCGACGCGATTTCCCCCTCGACTTTTCGTCCTTCGATTCGTCGAAAATCGTGGCCGTCGACGTGCGTCGCTGGTACCGTTGGAACCGCCGGGCTTCGCTCTAGCTTCTCCGACCGTCAGCTGGGATCATCGGCCGCCGGTGGCTCATTGGGCTTCCTCGATCGGCTGCTTTGTTTTTTCGTTTTCTTCTTCTCTCTCTCCCCGATTCGTTTTCAACTTCTGATTCTTTTTTTTTCAATTTATTTAATTATTACACTATTCATTAAAATAATCTACAATAATCCAAAATATCTACAACTTATATTATTTTATTCTAATTTAATTTAATTAATTTAATTTAATTTATTAAATACATTTTTCTCCAATTTTCGATATTATTCCTTCGTATTTTCGAGGTATTGCTCCGGGTAATTTTTCGATATTTCTAAAAATTTTGGATCTTGATCAATTGGACTCAAAATTATATAATTTCCTCATTATTGATCAAGATATTCTAAATCCTTGTTTTTAATTAAAATTTTCTTATCGAATTTATTTCGAATTTTGGTCTTTTGACCGTTTTGCCCTTGCACGTGTTCGGGATTAATTTAACCTGACTTCCCTTCACAAATACTAATTCATTTCGCATTTTAAATCCTTATTTCCAATCTGAATCTCATTCGTTTAATTTTGTGACCATTTCATCTCTCATAAAAATTTACAATTAATTTTCGGGTCTTACATAATCTCCCCCACTTAAGAAATTTGGTCCTCCAAATTAGAACCAAGTTAGTCTGTAAATCACTCCGGATATTTCACACATATCATACTCTTTAACTCTTATGTGACTTTTTCGGAGTGTACTACTACCAAAGGACTTTAATTAGGGAGATCATCTTAAACCTCAACACTTCCTCCTTCTAACTAATACCCGAATTGATTTTCCAATCATACGTTAAACTTTCATTGAGCTAAACTGTTGAAGCTCGTACCTGATCACATACATTGGATCCGGATAGTATTTTCGAAGCATCATAAGATAGGACATATTGTGGATGCCTGCTAATTCAGGTGGTAACGCCAACCTACAGGCCTTGTCTTCCACTTTGTCCAATCTCTTTCCGAATCTTGTTACGTCCTTAGGACCAATAACTTCCAACAATACTAATTCACCATCGGTGAATTCCAATGGTTTCTGTCTCTTGTCAGCATAGTTTGTCTATCTGCTCTGAGGTGTTCTTAATCCTCCATAATTAACTGAACATCCTCAGAGGTTTGTCTTACCAATTCGAGAACAATTTTCTATTTGTCACCCACTTCTTCTTATCCAAATCAGGGAAACAACCCTTACGGCCATACAATGCCTCATCTGAAGTCATCCTGATACTCAAGTGACAATTGTCATTATTGGCGAATTCGATTAGTAACAACTGATCATCCCAGGAGCTTATCAGATAAATGGCACACGCTCTTATCATATCCTCCAGAACCTATACAGTCCTCTCTGACTGACCATCTGTCTGAGGATGGAAAGCTATGCTAACACTCAGTCGGGTTCCTATAACTTCTTGAAAAATATTCCCAGAAGTGAGAAGTGAAGCGGGAATCCCTATATGATACAATGCTTACTGAAAAAATACTTGATGTTCCATAATTTTTCATACATATAAATTTGCCTACACACTCAGAGTATCTAGGGATTTCCTAATCAGAAGGTGGGTAGACTTAGTCAATCTATCGACTATCACCCAGATAGCCTTATGATTCATCGGGGTCCTCTGTAACCCATCACAAAATTCATGATAACTTGTTCCCATTTTCGTGTCAATATAGGTAGAGCCTGCAATACCCTTGCAAACTTCTTTTGTTCTACCTTATTCTGCTGACATGCGAGACACTTTTTCTACAATCTTTACCATAATGTCTCTTTTCATATCTGACCACCAATACCCTTTTTAAAGATTTCGATATTTTTATTTATTACTTCTTGGATACACTGTATCTCCCGAAGAGTGAGCTTCTGACAATAACTCTACCTCATCAACTATGGTCCTTGAGAGCACTTATACTGTCTCTGAACCTTAATAAGCTATTATCACTCTCTGTGAACTCTATCACTGTACCCATCTGAATCTGACCCAAACTATCGACACCATGCCGATCATCACGCTAAGCCTGTCAAATCCGGGCACTCTCATCCAGTTCTAGTCTCAGGCTAGCTGTCACACAATCACAGTCATCATCAGAAGGGATCACATCAATACTGAGGCTCACAACTACTATAGCAGCTCATGCTCCCTGACCATCATATGTAATACCATCCCAAGGCTCTTTCTGCTCAAGGCATCAGCCATCACATTGGCCTTTCCTGGGTGGTACAATTTTTTACAATCAAAATCTCTCAGAAGCTCTAACCCACTATGTATTCTCATATTCGTCTCTTTCTATGAAAACAGATACTTGGGGCTTTATGATCAGTGCATACCCAAAATTTCTCACCATGTACATAATAGTACCATATCCTCAGTACAAATACTATCGCTGTCGACTTTAAATCATGGGTTAGATAGTTTATTTCATGATCCTTGAGTCATCTGAATCCACAATCGACTATCTTCCCATTTTGCATCAATACACAGCTCATTCATTATTTTGAGTTATCCATACACATGGATAACCTCTTGAGCTGTTGGGTATGGTGAAAATAATCACGGTGGTCAGTTCATACTACACTACACCAAAATTCATGTCACATCTATCATCTCACTTATCATCTCATTCAAATACCACGTTTTCATAGTTAAACGTGCCAACAAAGTATACCATTCTTAGAATTCGCAACCTCCATCTGTAAAAGCCAATTTTCAATTGTTGCTTATAATTTTCTTGGACTTTAAATACACCCAAAATATCATCAATATGGATGATAACAAATCGGTCCAGGTAAAGTTTAATTACCTCATCGTGGTTGAGTTCCACTGAATATTTCAATTACCCATATCCTTGACCTATGTACGCATAAACGTATAATCTCCTTTCAAAATCGCTTCCGTTGAAGCTACTAACCCGCGTCATTTCTTTTTCTTATATTAATGGCTTTTTATAAAATTTTAAATTAATTTATTAAACCTTCACGATTAATCGAATTTCTATATTTCTTTATCGTACAAGTGAAGGTACCCTAATTTTAAATTTATATATTACGACTGTCGATTTTAATTATAGGTTAGTGTATACTTTTAGACGCTGTCAAGTCTTCAGGCGGGGAGGTATTTTGAAATACCTTTATTAACCCTTAGACTTAACCACAATTACTTTACATATCGATCCATGTGGTCAAAATTCATATTCGCTACTAATTGCTTTAATCCTAATTACTTCACGTATCAGAGATATTCGTATCTTACATACGCCTCTTATTCCAATAGATTTTGTATTCAGGATTTATCAGAAAACTTATCTCTTTTGTATATCACATATAACAACTCTGTCATTACTCATTCCGTGAGTACAATCATTTACTCATTTAATTTCAATCGCTACTCCCCTTTTATTACTTGTCAAAACTTACCGTATACTTTTCAGGGGTAAAACAACACTATCTTAGAATAGAACTTTAAACATCATAAATTGCAGCCGATCAATTGAGATTTATTCTCAAATATTACTTCAAATTATTCATAGTCCATTGAATAATATCGGCTGACTTATACTCTTCCCCCGTTTTTAACTTATAATCTCTTCATAATTATTCTGTCAGTTAACTCTCCTTCATTGGGTATTAACTATCGGCATTGTACCCATAGGTGTAAGCATTCACGTCTTTTACTAATTTATATACAAATGAAGGCGGTATGAATAAATGCGTGGTACCAGGATTAATTAAATTAATTACTTCACTATTCTTAACTAGTGTGGTATCTTTCACCACTTCATATGAAACATCAATAGTGTCCTGGTCCAAGGCATACACTCGCCCTCGTCCAATAGCCTACTTTCCTTTTTTCTTCGATTGTGGCCTCCCTTTTTGATGTAGGGATATCAATAGGGTTTTCTCTATCTCTTTGCTCTTCTGTGGGGCAGTCTCACCCAGCTCTGAGCAATTATTAATTAAGTGGTCCGTCTTACCACACTTAACGCCTATTTTAGTGAATAAGGTGTAGGTATAGGCCTTTACTTCCGTGGTATCTACCACACATCCTACACTGCTTACTCTGCTTACACTGCTACACTGCTTCGTAGCAGGTCGGGGTTCTCCAATCACAATACCCCTCATAAGTGTTAAATTGGACGCACTGGGGCCTTACCAATAATCTTACCCCATGACTCATCAGCTCTAATGTCTTACCAACTGGTCTTTTTCCCGCTCTGACATCTCTGTCATTTTCTATTCTCTTTTGTCTCTATTTCGACCCTTACTACCTTTCCCAATCTCAGAGGCGTGCAACACTCGATCTTCTTCACGTAATTGTATTCTGCACACTGCCTCGACATAGGTAATGAGCTAATCGGACACTAATCGATAATTTGAGCCCTTTCATGAACTTTTGGGCTTTTCGACTCTCACTGTCCATAATATCGGGTTCATACTTGCCCTGGGATGTAATCTGAGATTCATAGTCATCAATCAACCAATGACTATGGGCAGTGTAAGAAATTTTACCTGTAATTTCCCCTTAAGTAGAGTTCGGGATATTCTGTCAGCGGAATACATCCAAAATATTTCCCATGTCAGCTCTGGATGTCTAACTCTTTAGATTGGTTGAGCGGACTTCCACCAATGCTCTGCCTCGACTCCAACATAAATGTATTTAAAAATAATTTTCTCGGTCGACATACACCGAAAAAAATCCATACAACTTTACTATCTCATTCACCCAGTCGTCAGTAACTATTGGTTTCTTTACTTCGCTATATACCGGAGGGTGTGAAAATCTCTATAGTCTGAGGCATCTGTTTAGGCTTTACCTTGCCTATACTCAACTACATGCATAGACTGAGTAAATAACTCCAAAATATTTTCTACACTTCACTCCATCCTCTCGGAGCGTGTCTCAATACTGTTTGGTCTCTTTATAGGACCCTGTGGAGTATGCTCAACATCAGCCTCCACCTCACTCTAATCTTGAGTCTCATGTTACGACTCATTCGATTCTCAGGCCAATCTCTATGGCCTCGAGCATGTGTACTCGCCCCTCTACCATAGCGGCTATCATTTATAAAAATTATATTCTTGCATTCGAAACTAAATTCTTAGCTGCACTTCTACCTTGATATACACAATTGTATCTAAACAATGCATAGTACATGGGGATGTAAATTTACTTAACCACAAACACCGACTCATATCAGGCCAACTCAGCTCTGATACCATTAATTGTCATGACCCAAATTACCTAAAAATCAGAGTAAATTTTTTTCTTTTTCATTTCCTTACCTGTCGTGAACAGTTACACTACTAAACAGTTGGGCTATGATTCGGTGTTAGTCACCTCTCACCTATTTACCATTCTATTTTCATATCTCATTTACATATCAATTTATTTTAAATAAATACATCCCCAATATTACATCTATATACAATACTGTGCCTCTATATGTTCAGATACAAAAATTATACAAATGTGTATACCTGGTCTTTATAAGAAGCAGCGGATATGACTATTGTCATTCTCTTCTACTGAATATACCATGTGGGGTGGAAAATGAAAGGGTGAGCATAAACAGCTCAGTAAGGCAATAATGTAAGCAGGTAGATAACTATACTATCTACATGCTGATAATGTCGTGATATAAAATCCTTTATATTTTGAGCATGAGGAATGACTAAAACGATGCCACATGTATGTATATATCGTATAAGAGAAATCATGAAATCCATATATAAAACAAACATGGAAAAATCCTCATGTATGACATCTCATGCTCGTCACATTAAAACTTATTTTGTTTTATAATAAACTCATCACTTTAAAACTTATTTGTCTCATCATAAAACAGCTTCATCAAGGTCAAACCCATCTCTCCGGAATACCTTGATTCATTAAATCGCATCTCTTTTAAAAACATAAATCGGGACCTTACCCTTCCCTCGGGTTCATCCTGGTCTATTCAGACCGTATGATATCATGTGAGGCATGTAGGTTATTGTATGAAAATCGAGGACTATGGCCATACTTTGTCCCTGTGATCCCAGGCTACACGGATCCCAGTGTCCGGGGCATCACAACTGCAACGGGAGGTGGGGTCAAGTCCTACCTGCCAGAATAACAAGTAACATCATAGAGTCATCATGACTGCACAGTACAGTGTACTCCGTGTGACATACACGGTACATCGTACTCCGTGGACCCATATCATAGTCTGGGGGTGCCTGTCGTAGGTCTTATCCACCCCAATACTATGTCGATAACCAACCCATGTCTCAAAGTATATGTGCGAGCATCTCAACTCTCTGTGACACACAGTCTACAGGAGGCTTCCGCACGACTATATGCATGTCAACTCACGTCTAGTGCGAGCGAAGCTCCAGCACCACGCTATGCATATCATGATATCTAAAATCTCGTGCGAGCGAAGCTCCAGCACGATTTTGTGCACACACAAATTTCTCATACGAGCAATGCTCCAGTACGACTTTTCATGAGAAATAATTCAGTAAACTTGAGTGCGAGAAAGACTCTAGCACTCTTTTTATTCATGTAAATACGATAGGTGGCTCAATCTTGATAAAACATCTTTTAAAATCATAACCGGTACAAACCGTTACCCTTTCGTAAAATTCACGAATTCAACAGCCAACCTATGTGCATATTTGCTTAAATCAAAGCAATACATTCATATAACACGTTAAAAACATGAAATCATGCAATTTACCTGCCTTACTACCCTTTTTGTAAATTTTACTCCTAGGGGCAAAATCGTCTCTTTTTTTTATTCACCTAAGCCCCAGTTTTCGTAAAATTATCATTTCATTTTCTAAATACTTTAAGTAATTCTAGACCCTGTAATTCCCCTCAAAATTATGTATAGGTATCTCTATGCACCTACAAAATTCCCTTACCTCGATTCTCGTCGAGCGCGTATCTAAATTCCACTGTCGGAGGCTCGTCTGATCCGATTTGATGTTAATCCAGTCCTGGGGCTGCAGATAATTATTTATCACATCCATTTAACCCAATAAATATAATTCTCCTGTTTACTATAGTTGATTTAACTAATTGGGCCACTTTACTCTTATTGGGCCCAATCGCACGTTAATGGGCCTCGACCCATTTTCACCCCGTTTTACTTATTAAATCCCTTCCTTGGGTTTAATGGGCTCATTCAACTTCCAATAATTATCAGGCTTCGTTCCAAACTCATTGGATAACACGTATACTATTTACGGTAATTACGTTGCAATTCCGATAAATATTCCTAATTTATACAGAATTAATTCATAAATTTCGTAAAATAATCGAAACTCTGTATTAAAGGACTCTAATTATCGAAATTAAAATGTACTTACCCAATATGATGCGGGATACAAAAATCGGAGCTCAATCGGCTCTCGTTCGGGCTTTGTCGTACAACTGCACAATTATTATATTTAATCCCTGGTTACTTTTCGATCAAATATAATTTAAATAAATTTCTCGAAAGTCAAATTGGTCACTTTTAACCTCTTACAGACTTACCCGAAGTCCGATGTATCCCCAAAAATTCTTTCCCTTTTTCCTTTTTTCTCTTTTTCTCCTTTTTTCCCTTCTTTCTTGGCTGAACCAGTTCAGTCCGGTTCAGACCCGCCGGTTCACCTCGGTTCACTCCGGTTTGGCTGGTTCAGGGCCTTGTCGGTCGATTCTCCACCGGTTCTCACCACCATTCGCTCCGCTGGGTCGTCCGCATCACGAATCTGGGCTTGGTTTGCCTCGAGCTCGCCGAAAAATGGCCGGTCCGGCCTGTTCTCCTCCTGCCGTCGGGACCCATTTCCTTTTTCGCCGTCGCCGGCGATTCCCGCCGTTTCGTTGGCTGCCAATCGGCTCAAAAGAACCGCCTCGATACGGTGATCATTTGGCTAGGTCGAATCCGAGCTATGGGGCCGCCGTTCGCCGGAACCGACGCGATTTCCCCCTTGACTTTTCGTCCGTCGATTCGCCGAAAATCGTGGCCATCGACGCGCGTCGCTGGTACCGTTGGAACCGCCGGGCTTCGCTCTAGCTTTTTCAACCGTCAGCTAGGATCATCGGCCGTCGGTGGCTTGTCGGGCTTCCTCGGTCGGTTGCTTCATTTTTCCGTTTTCTTCTTTTCTCTCTCCCCGATTCATTTTCAACTTCTGATTTTTTTTCAATTTATTTAATTATTACACTATTCATTAAAATAATCTACAATAATCCAAAATATCTACAACTTAAATTATTTTATTCTAATTTAATTTAATTAATTTAATTTAATTTATTAAATACATTTTTCTCCAATTTTCGATATTATTCCTTCGTATTTTCGAGGTATTGCTCCGGGTAATTTTTTGGTATTTCTAAAAATTTCGGATCTTGATCAATTGGACTCAAAATTATATAATTTCCTCATTATTGATCAAGATATTCTAAATCCTTATTTTTAATTAAAATTTTCTTATCGAATTTATTTCGAATTTTGGTCTTTTGACCGTTTTGCCCTTGCACGTGTTCGGGATTAATTTAACCTGACTTCCCTTCACAAATACTAATTCATTTCGCATTTTAAATCCTTATTTCCAATCTGAATCTCATTCGTTTAATTTTGTGACCATTTTCATCTCTCATAAAAATTTATGATTAATTTTCGGGTCTTACATACTCTTCATCCGAATCCTTCTTACTCATGAGGGCCACCAACTTGGTCCATCTAGGGCAATCTCGGGCCTTGTGATTCTTATTACACAAGAAACAACTCCAATCTCCCTTGCTTTGGGGTGGGTCCGATCCCCTCGGCTTAGAAGACTCAGCCTTCTCCTTGTTTCTTTGGTGTTTCTTCTAGTCCTTCTTGCCTTTCCCCCTATTTCCATCTGGATGGTTCTTCTTCCTTTCCCCAATGTTCATAGAAGAACTTAGTTTGTAATCCGCCAAACTGTCTGCAGCATCAATTACCTGAGGCAGGTCCTTCACGTTCTGCCTACGTAACTCAGCCTGAGCCCATGGCTAAAATCCTAAGAAAAAGTTAAATAACTTATCATCCTCTGACATATTCTTGATGTCCAACATCAAAGAGCTAAACTCCTTGACATAATCTCACACAGAACACGTGTGCTTAAGCTTCTTGAGTGCCTCTCTCGCGACCCATGTCGCGTTCAAGGGAAAGAATTGATCCCGTAATTCCTTATTCAGTGCGTCCCATGTTTCAATCCTTGGACAACCAGCACTATCGTCATCGGCCAGTCTGCCTCACCATCATAGCTTAGCATCACCCGAGAGGTACATGCTAGTGATTTTAACTTAGTCCTGCTCCGGTATTCAGGCAACCTTGAAGTACTGCTCCATGTCCCATAGAAAATTATTAAGCTCCTTAGCATTGCGAACTCTTGCGAACTCATGTGCCTTGATCTTCTTCTGAAGATCGCTACTCTGCTACTACTACATACCTCTCCATGGTCTGTAGCAGTCATTACCTGTTTCATCAGTAAAATGTTAGCCTTCAGGGAATTTAACTGCACCTTCAATTTATCTGATAGATCATGAACATGTTGCATGATGCTGGTGTAGTGATTTTCATGATCCTTCTACTTGTCAAATGCTAGCTGTGTCAACTCCTGGACACTGCCTGCTATGGCCTGAATCTGCTCGGCCATTGTACTCACCTCCTCTTGTGGTACGCCCACCATCGCCTCAAGTACAGCAACTCTGTCAGCCAACTTGTGTGTCATGATCCAAAACTCAGCTCTGATACCAAATTGTCACAGGGTCATTCCCTCTTATAAAACTTTTCCCAGTGATGACCTAAGTCTCTCCGCGACTTAGTACAACCAATCTCCACTCTAACCCAAATATGGGCTAATACGCAGCGATATAACACTCGAGTAAGAAAATGACTCGAAAAAGTATACTGATAAAACAAAGAACACTCAAGCTTTCATGAGAACAACCTTTCTAATAATCTGCAATAAAAAGATTACAATCAGCAGAGAAGAACCGCTCTCTACTTTTCTCTCACTCTCTTGAATTCTCCCTCAGGAATACATTCTACCCTCTCCACTAGGGTTTATATATGCAAGTGAGGACATCCCCCTCACGTAGGCATCATAGTTTGATTACAACGAAAACTCTCTAGGATTAATTCCCATTAAACTAAGGACTCTTCAGATGATCACCACCTCAATGCTCTTAAGAGTCAAGGTCCATGATAATCTCCAATGATTTGATCTGCCAAGACTTATCCGCTTATCCCAGCTTATGGCCCGCATTCATCCTTATCCTGACTTTCAAGGATCTGCTTTAGCTTTTGCGGAGTCTCCCACAATTGCACAATTGTTGATATGATCGTTGTCAAATCACTTGGTTCACATTTCTTGAAAGTAAGCAGGTTCTCCCGTGACCCACAAACCATGATCATCGTCCAATAGCGTCTCCATTTCATGCTTGTAAGCTGCCCAAGCTAAGTGCCTGTCTTACCTATTTTGGTGCGCACCCCGTTGCGCCCCGTGTAAAGTTTTTCCACACTTCATACTCATCACAGTGCCCCCAATCGATCTCTTACGAACTGGGCGTCAGGTCAAGTAGTTAGGGTCTAACACATATTACTTACCGAAGCTTTGTAAAGAACAAAAAATAATACATCTGTTTTATTAAGAAAAAAAAGAAATGGCATGTAATGTATTTTATTACTCTATAGCTTGCACTTTGAGATCTGTCTTTATTCATTCAATGACAGCCTTCAATGTCGAGTTTCCTTTTCCTTTAGTTTTCTACTCGAGACAAATCCCAAGTTAGGTATTCATTTTGTTTATATTAGTTTTCACTTTGTTTCTGAATTTGGAATTGTTTTAATTTTTTCGATAGTATACTTAGTATAATAGAAATGTAAGAAGATGCTTAATTAACGATTTAAATTGATTTTCTTTTGAATCTTAAAGACTTGAAGTTTTCAACTTTGCCATCATATATGTGTTTGTCATTAAAAACAAATTGAATACTTTTTAATGGATTAATTGAGGAATAAATGTATAGGCGTATTGACTCGTCAAATCATGTTCAACAAAGAACATTCAGAATTGTGTTTCAACATCTAAAGTTTTTCTAGTTATACACCGAGATGTTGTTAGTGCCTAGGATTGCCTGACATTTACTCAAGAACATTTATGGGAATAGTTTGTGTGTTTGCATTATTTATAACTAATGGTAAATATTTATTTAGAAAAAGAACTTATAAGCTAAATGGGTATTGAGGATAAATGGCTCTCTCAACTTTGGTAGTAGTACAATTGGCATTTTTCTATCTATATTTGTCTTTGATTTAAATAGTATGTAACACTCTGTGTTTTAAATTAGTTTGATGAAGCCTTTCTTTAATGTGAGCTATTGGCCATTTGTGTAATATAGTAATAATTAAACATCAAGAGTTGTGTGCTTTTGGGTGGTGTGATGATTAAATTAATTGTTTTGATTTTCCAATCTGGATTATGATGATGTAACATTTTTCTCTTATTGCTAGACACATTTTCATTGATAATCTTAATATTCATATCTAAGTGATCTGAAAAACTTCATATATTATGCCTATGTTGTTGAAATAACTGACAAGGATAATTTTTACCAACACCACGATGCTATTAAACTTAACTCATTTGGATTATTAGTTTGTAAGATTTATATGTTTGTAAATGCTTGGCTTATACTGTTAAACTATGATGTTAAAATTTTAATCTATCGAATGTGTTGAACATGAGAGATTTATAATTAGTTGTGGATGAGGTACGGACAATGGAGTTGTTTTGAAATGTTAGGAAGCAAGACTTATATACAAAATGATGTTGTGATTTAATTATATACAAAATGATGTTATGATTTAATAATATAAGAAATTACATGCAATGATGATACTGGTGCCATATAAACTTATTGAGTTGATGGCGTAAGAAATATATATATATTGTAAGACCCGAAAATTCGATGTCATTTTTAAGAAATTGTTATTTGTAAACTTGAATTTATGTAATCTTGATCAATAAAGAAGAAATAATTAAATTTCAGGTCTAATTGATCAAGATATGAATTTATTTAATATTTTTAGAATTTTCATCTCGAAAAATGAGCCCAAAAATAGTGGAAAAATATACCGAAAAGGTAAAATTGGACTGATAAATTCATTTACAGACTAAATGAATTTAATATGAATTTTTGGGATATTTTTGAGATATTTTAGGATTTTTATTATTATTTTAAGAATAAAATAATAATAAAAATATATTATAAAAAAATATATTATAAAAAAAATGAAATCGAAAAATTGGGGAAATTGGAATCGGGGAGAGAGAAACCAAAATTTGAAGAGAAAATCGACGGATTCGATTTCCTCTCACAAGCGAGCCACCGGCGAGGCTGAGGGGCCGGCGAGGGCCGGTGAAGGCAGCCCAGCACCGGGCGACTCGCCAGCGGCCACGACGCGCCTGGAAATGCCGCCGACGAAGAGATTGGAGAAAGGAGAGGCCGCGGGGGAGAAAGGGAATTTCGACGGCCACCGGCGCTGATCGACCCCAGCCCAGGCCAAAAGAACGCTCCCTAGCCCAAGCCGAGCCGATTGGTGGTGGAATCGCGTCAGGAACCGGTCGCCAGCGCCGGCAATGGCGAAATTGCCACTGAACTGGTTCGGACCGGTTCAGTGTGAAAGGGACTGAACTGGTCCGAACCAGTTCAGAAGGAGAGAGAAAAAAGAGAGAGAAAAAAAATTTGGGATTTTATCGGACTTCAGGTAAGTCGATACGAGGTCAAAAGTGACTGATTTAATTTTCGATAAATTTCTTTAAATTATATTTAATCGAAAATTGGCCCGGAAATGAAATATACAATTGTGCAGTTCGATGATTAATTTTGAACAGGAGCCCGATCGAACTCCGAATTACGTATCATCACATAATATCGGGTAAGTAAACCTCATTTACGACAGTTTATGTGATTAACGCGTATTTAAGATTTAATTTACGCATTTCAGATTAAATTTCGGATTTAGTGAATTATATTCGGAATTTCAAATAAACTATCGTAAATGATACTCGGGCTATCCAAAGAGTTTGAAACGAAGCCCAATGGGTATTGATAGACCCAATGAGTCGATAGACCCTGATGAAGGAAATTAATACGTGAAAAACGAGCTTAATACGGATTAAGGTCCAATTAAAGTATTTAGGCCCATTTACAGTAAACGGGCCCAATTAAGTGAAATGAACTATATTAAATGTGTAATACAGTAGGAAACATGAAATTAATCTAGTAAATGGTTAAATGCAGCTCCATAGTCATATTGATAGTTGACCGGACTGCGAGATTTGGACAGCACAGAGGAAGAGATGTCACACTACGTGATCCGAGGTAAGGGATCTATGGGAGCTCTTAGAGATAGCTGTACGTATTTTCAATGTCGTTTACATTCACTTAAATTTCGTATAGCGTATGGATATGAAATTTCTGGATAGTACCCAAATATGAGAAAATTACGAAAATACCCTTAGACTCGAGAATTTTTGGAAATGCATAAAATGCATGAAATCCATGTTTTCTCTGTGAAAAATAGATTTTTTGAAGCTGAAATGATAGACTGGCTCATTATTTGACTGTATGCATTAACTTGCACGTTTTTCTAAAATGTGATTTGATTGACGAGTGATTTAATGGGATGTTACCCTTTCACTCAGTTTTGTACCGTTTTGCATATTGCACTCGGTTTTGAGTACCACTGTGGTGGGAAATAGAGCCAGCTATCTATTTTATGTGTGTGTAATCGTGCTGGACCTATGATGAGATCTGTGGATTTATCCAGATCCGCTCCCACTTTATTTTGGTATTGCATATGTACAGACCGTGCTAGAGCACTACTCGCACTGGAGTGCGACTCTTGTGATTTGTGATTGAGATCATGCTGTAGCCCTCGTGTTGACTGTGTGTCACACTGACTTGCTCACACTAGATCTGAGACGACAGGCTATGGTTGATAATTTATTTGGTTGTGGTGGTGAGCTTGTGACTCAAGCACCTACAACTATGTGGTAATATTACTCTGGTTCACGGAGTACGTCGTACCGTGTAGACAACATGGAGTACACTGTACCGTGCAACTATAGGTTGTGAGGATTGCGTCTTTGGACTCGAGCATGCTTTGTCATTGCTTTGATTTGTGATAGTCCTTAGATAGGAGCCGATGGATAGACTAATCCCCTCCTCGGACTCAGAGACACCCTCGCACACCTGATCCGTGATAGCTTGTGGGTCTCAAACTTTGGCCAATTGTTCCTTGGATTTGTGTGGAAATCCCTGCCTAGTCTCATCTATTTTATTGGTTTCGGTAATGAAACTAATTGTGATTTGATTTCTGTGATGAAACCGTTTGAAATGAGAATATGATTTAAATGTGAGTTTCAATACTGAACACAAAAATATTTTACTTTGAATGAGTTTTGATATTCGATTTTTGGGCAGTAAATTGCTATGTGTTTTATTATAATGGTTTTGTGAATGCCATGAGTTTTTCGGCATAAACCATGCATCATGAGCATCGTGGATAGTTTGATTATCTACTTGCTTTCATATATTAATGCGAGTGTTTTGAAAAGTAAATGCATTTGTTTTACAAGTTGATAAAACATGCATTATGAGCATCGTAGATAGTGTGGTTATCTACCTGCTTTTATATATTTCTTACTGAGCGTGTTATGCTCATCCCTTTATTTTTTCCACCTCTACAGAGTATTTCAGTAGAGTGTATAAACTGTGTCCATCCTACGATCTTTTACACACAGCTATCCAGCAGCATCGAGATATACACACATGTACTTTTTGTATATGAATAATAGTGTACAGTGATGTAGTCATGTTATATGGGGGATGTATATGTTAGGCAATGTAAATGAATTTCTAATTATGAAATGATAACTTTATGAGCTTCCGCGAATGTTAGTGCCTAGGACGAAAGCATTGCCTATTATGCATATAGATAATATATGAAATTGAGTGATGGATATTGACTCACAGCCCAATAATTGAAATGTGGTAAGTTCGCGAAATATTTGTAGTGATTTTTAAAAAATTGGGTCGCGACATATATATATATATATATATATATAGAGAGAGAGAGAGAGAGAGAGAGAGGTGATAAATCACAATATATCCTTGATATGTGCATGAGAATTATGATTTATATTATATGAAGGATGATATGATTGTTGAAAATGACAGACTCATGGATGAATGTGACTTAATAAAGTAATGTGATTTCGCATGTGATGATGATAAGTGGTCCATGAGGTGTTAGTTATGCCCTTATGTAAAGAATAATATTAAGTTGCGGATAGTGCCATATTGATACGTATGTGGTTTAAATACAATAACAATATATACTTATATGTGATATGAGTGTGATGATTTAAGAAATAAAGGGATATGGCGTGATGAAAGTGTAATATGATTGGTTTATATTTATGTGTTTATATATATATATATATTTATTAGATGTTACATGTGTTAATTAAATACATCCAAATGTTTGAGAATTTAAATAAATAAATAATAGAGCATACCATAAAAGAGATGTCTTGTGTACATTAGTATGTGATGTACTTGAAATGATTATGGAAATGATAAAATGATATGAGATTGAAATTGAGAGTTTAATTGGTGTTGATCGTGATGATTTCATGGAAGATTGAAAGTCCTTGTGGTATAGAATATAATTATATGTAGATGAGTATGAGATGGTAGTTAAATGCATATTTGGTATATTTAATAAGGACTAAATGCTAGTTGATTATTAGTGCCACATGGTTTTTATGTTATGCTAATTTATATATAATGTATGTTTATTTGAAAATTAATTATTGGATAATGATGATGTGGAATTGTGGATACATTGATAGGCTAATATATATATATATATATATATATATATATATATGTCACGACCCTCATCTTACCAAAATATGTACAAATTTTTTGCATTTTCATGCATTATTTATTATTCGTCCTTCCTCGATCAGGAACAGCTACCCTCCTCAACAGTTGGGCTGTGTGTCATTGCCTATCTCATTCCACCATACCAATTTAAATTTGCATATTATTTATAAGTAAACACTTGTATAAATAAATCAGAGTTGTTTACATGTGTTTACATTGCTTTACATCCCCAATAGTTACATACAAAATGCTACTGTGCTATGGAAAGTTTAGATGCAAAAAATCTCATTAGTGTGTATACCTTATGCGATGGGATGCAGCGGATACCAAAAGAGAACGCCTCAAGTCACGCTCAATCTATACTCAAAGCTCTCTGGAGAGGGGGAAAATAAGGGGGGTGAGCAAATCACACGCTCAGTAAGGCAATCATGCGAACATGTAGATATTGCACTATCACGTGATCGTGATGCCATGCTCAAAGCATACATTTCATCATTTTCTCAAAATATGAGTTCATGCTTGTGTTAATGGTATGTAAAGCATTCATGCTATTAAAATTCAGTGCACAATTCAATTCAAAACATGGAATATCCATCATGCATATTTCACAAATAGGGCACGAAAAACACATCATGCGTGCGTGCACTTTGAAACCATTAACAAACCGTCATCTCAAAACAATCCAACACTTGTCAGGACTCAGCTCCTCCCTCAGACTGTCCTGGCCCACAAATCATTTCAAACATGGATTTATTCACAAAGCAATAGACATGCAAGATAGGCAATACAATAAGGGAAATATCCTCTAGGACTATGTCCATATCCTATGATACCGGCTACACGGATCAAGTGTACGGGGTATCACCACTATCTGCTTCTGCATGGGAGGTGGGTCACATCCAATCCGCCTGTCCATAGCAAAACAATGATCGTCCGAAGACGGCATATCATAATCTCAACACGGTACAACGTACTCCATGCTACCTGCACGGTATAACGTACTTTGTGGACCCATATCAACACATCATATCACGCCACATCTCAAAAACGCACGTGTGAGCCTATTTAATCGGTACGACTTCTTGTCTACCCGAAGCTCCTAACACGACTATCAACATGTCAAATTCTCAAAATGTACGTGCGAGCCTATTTAATCGATGTGACACCAAGTCAACCCGAAGCTCTAAGCATGGAAACAAGTAAGGTGGGCATCTAATGCGAGCTATTCTCCAACACCATGCGAAAACCAGTATAAAAATTCATGTGAAAAACCAGTGTAAGCTCCTACACTTATGCGTGCAAAACACATCAAATCTTGTGCGAGTCATACTTATAACATGCTTTCATTCTCACGAAAACCATATAGGTGGCTCAATTCTTTGCAAAGTATGGTTAACAAACCAAAAACAGCTCATTTCTTTTGCAATTCATTTCAAATGTTAGCCAACCTACCAATCACTTGCTAAAAAGCAATAAAACATGATTTTCCAAAGCATTATGCCTTTGTTTTCATGCACATTTCTTAAAACCTAACTCTTTGCCCTTCAATCACCCAATATCATTTCCAAGTATCATATGCAGTCTAGCAAAACATTTGAGTGCCTAAATTACGCACAGATATCTCTTAAAAGTCCACAGAATTCCCTTACCTCAATTTACTTAAGTGCGACTCTCTCTTCCCCTTAGCTTCTTGCGCTTTTGGCTTACCTTGCTCCAGTGTATCCTCGGAAGCTGCGATTCATTCATCCAAGTCACTAGAGTTAATGCTGTTAACTCACATTTTGACTTCACTAGTCAATATAATTCATTTATACATTCTACCAATGCCTTATTCCAAATTTTACCCCCTTTAGGTAAATCTCACAATTTATTCACTAACAACTTAAAATCATACCCATAACACATTATCACCTCAAGATATCCCATTCATCATCTAATCCTCTATATTTTACTTTCTCACACTAACCCATTTCTAGGTTATAATCATTCCAATTCATTTTAGATAGTTTTCAACATTACTAAGCACCCCAATCAATCCCAAACATCATTAGCTTAACAATGTACGTAAGTTGGTGCTTTAGAAACTCACCTCTTTGGATTTCCTTCTTGCTCCAAATAGAAATGCCCCTTGTTCCTTAAATCCAACAAATGGGGAAAATGCCTCCACGCTAAGTTGTTCTTCTCTTCGATGTGAACAACTTTGTGTCTAATAGCCTTCCCTCAAATCTTCTTAAAAATGGTCAGATTTAGAGGGTAAAATCTAGGGTTTTGAATTGGAAGATGAAAGAAGTTAATTGTTCTCAAAATTTGCAGATCCAACTGCTCCTATTTATAGATTCAGCTTGATGAGATCGATCTGCCTTGGGTGGAGATCGATCTAGTCCTCATAAAATCCCTCTTTTTTCACGGCATTTGAAGGCATGAGATCGATCTGTCGAAACCTTGAGATCGATCTGTCTCAAACAGTAGCTTAAGGAGATTGATCTGGCTTGGGATGAGATCGATCCGCTTCAACCCGAGAGCTTAAGGAAATCGATCTGCTTGCCTTAAAATCGATCTTCTTTTTACAGAATGTTTAGCAGATCGATCTGGCTCCATTGGAGATCAATCTGCACTATTCTTATTGCTCGAATGAGAGCAATTTGGCTCTTTCGGATCGATCTCTCATCCTATGAGATAGATCTGGCCTTCATATTTCTAGATTTTACTACAGTTTTCTGTAAGTACTTACACCAAAACAACTTTAATTTACTGCCATAGTCATTTTCTTATTCAATCATCTTTGAGACTTGAAAATGGCATCCATTCCTACTTTATACCTGTCACGCCCCGAAAATGTGGAAAATAGGGCTAATTTAAAACTTTTTCTCGTTAATTCACAATTAAAGGTGCATTCCTGTGCAGTGTCATACACCATCATAATTATCATGCCTCAGGATCTCATCACAACATAGTGTATATTGAATCATATACATTACTCAATTCCAAGTTAATTAATCCTAATACATCCCATACAATGACATACATCGAGTGTCTGTAATCACATTAATAGTCTGGGTACATGAAAAGATAAAAGATACCTCAAATACAATATATAGGGCCTGGAGCTCAAGTCCTCCACTAGCCACTACTTCGTACGCCGCAGGGAGATCCTTTTTCACTTGAAGAACTCTGGGGGGAAAGGAAAACAGGGTGAGCTTCTAAATCGCTCCGTAAGGGGGTAAAGGAACTCAGTTATATAAACCATTTCACACATCACAAATATGTATTTGTTTATAAAGCTCATTTGAAATTGTAGCATGAAAGTTCTCAAAGCATCATCTCATAACTCGTTAAATCATGTGAAAACATGAAGATAAAAGGCTCAACATCGAGCACTCACAAGCATGTGTAAAGATATGCAATAATGGCTGTTCTCAAATACGTGATAAAAATCATCTCAGTAAATCACACGTGACAAGGTCACAAAACACAACTCATGTGTAAAACGAGACTAGGCAATAAAACTCAATTAAAACTCGTCATGGCACATCAAATATGTATCTCCTCTGGGTGCGCATCCCAGGCATCCTCGTATAGAGGGAACGTCGACAATATGGTCGTATGCAAAGTATATTGGACTTATATGTTACCAGAACAAGGCCCGGCCTTGCTTGCTACCAGAGCAATGCCTCGCCTAATGCACACTGACACGTGGTCCCTGGGTCGGTTCCCAGGCGGCCCACTCTCTCGGTCTTACATGCTACCAGAGCAATGCCTCCCAACGCTACCAGAGCGGAGGAATAATCGGACTTATATGTTACCAGAACAAGGCCCGTGGTCCCTGGGTCGGTTCCCAGGCGTCCCACTATATCGGTCTTATATGCTACCAGAGCAAGGCCCGTGGTCCCTGGGTCGGTTCCCAGGTGTCCCACTATATCGGTCTTATATGCTACCAGAGCAATGCCCGATGTGTATTCAACATGACACGTCTAAGTCTCACTCATTAGCCATTATCTTATAAAACGTTATGCCTTCACGTAGAACTCATAATGGTTTTCTCTTAAAAACTCATTTAAAACATTTGTGTACTCAACACAAAACATATTAAAACCGAGTTCCAACCGGCAAAACATGCACACATTTTCTCAAATCTCAATATCGCCTTAACGTGGAGCCCAATTTACTTTTCACGCAACTCAAGGTTTATAAAGCAATTTCACACTTAGCTTATAAACTCATAAAATAATGGGCTCCAACCGGCTATAAAAATCGTGTGCAATTATATCACTACACAACACCAACATGCTTGTATTCTCAAATCATGGTTCATGCTAACAATTCATCAAAATACATACACAAAATGGTTTAGTTTTCCCTTACTTCTTTGCACCTCGTATAGTGCAATCGTTTCCCCCGTATCACGGACTAGTCTCGCATTCCACTCTGGAACTCCCGAACTGTCCAAACGATGTTAAAACATCAATACTCAATTATCTCATAAATCTCAATTCTCAAAATCGAGCATCATCGCTCATAACACCTCAATTTTCTCAATTCTCGTCACTCTACCCTAAACTACAACCTCATTCACAATATCTCAACGTCCTACATTTCTCAAGTTAAATCGTCTACGCTAATTCACCACATTGTCCAATTTTCCATTTATAGCTCACAATTTCCTAAATTCACCAAAATCGCTAAATATCATTGTCACTCTATCCACATTGAAATTCATCAATCCCTAATCATTTCTCAACTATTTCAACACAATTACAACCACCAATAACATCAAAATCAGCTCAAATATCAAGATCGAGGTTTAGAAATTACCCAAAGCTTGTGAGACGCACAACTCATGCCTCGATCCGATTCGTCCTTCGATTTCCAAGTATGTTGTTCTCCCTTTGACGAGGAACAACTTTCCTTCTTACCACAATAGCTGATTCGGCCAGAAATGGGGGATTTGGAGGAGTGAGAAACTAGGTTTTCGAAAAAATTGAGGTTTTGGAGGAGAGAGAAAGTGAGATTTCAGGAGAAAACACGGGTTCCTTATATAGACTGGAGGTAGGAGATCGATCTGCCTCTTGATGAGATCGATCTGCGTTTGAAATTTGGGGACGATCTGGGCAATTTTATGCCTAGGAGATCGATCTGTCGAGGGGTGAGATCGATCTCTTTATGGCTTTATGAGATCGATCTGCTCCTAAGGAGATCGATCTTCTCCCCAAACAGAAGAATTTGGAGATCGATCTCCTCCTCATGAGATCGATCTTCTCTCAAACAGATTCATTCGGAGATCGATCTCTTCCTCATGAGATCGATCCCTTCTCAAACAGATTCATAAGGAGATCGATCTCTTCCATTGGAGATCGATATGCTCCTCAAATTTCTCCTTCCTCGTCATTTTTAACTCACCAGATCGATCTCTCCTTCTCCCAGATCGATCTGTCCTCATGCTTCATGCTCATTTTACACACTTTAACACATAAATCTCCAATTATAATTCCCACAATTCACTTAGCTCAATAAATTATACTCAAATTATTATTACATCAATAAAATATGTCTGAAATTCTCAGATCTCACATCCTCCCCACCTTAAAAAGAATTTGGTCCTCCAAATTCAACTCAACTAGTCAAAATAGATGGGGGTATTTCTCCTTCATGAGGCTCTCTAGTTCCCACGTTGCCTCTTCCCTTGAGTGATGTTTCCACAAAACTTTCACTAATGGGATGCTCTTGGTTCTCAGTACCTTCTCTTTTCTATCGAGAATCTGGACGGGTTCCTCAATGTAGCTCATATCCTCCTGTATGTCCATCTCATCATACTCTATAACATGAGAAGGGTCCGGGTGGTACTTCCTCAATATAGATACATGAAAAACGTTGTGTATTCCGGACATCTGTGGGGGTAATGCCAATCTGTAGGCTACCTCTCCCACTCTCTCAAGAATCTCAAATGGTCCTATGTATCGAGGACTCAATTTCCCTTTCTTCCCAAATCGCATGATACCCTTGCTCGGTGATACTCTCAGAAATACTGCATCACCAACATCAAACTCGAGTGGCCGTCTACGCACATCCGCATAGCTTTTCTGTCTATTCTGTGCAGCCCGTAACCTCTCACATATGAGTTTCACACTCTGTACAGCTTGCTCGACAAGCTCGAGAGCATTTATCTTTCTGTCACCGACTTCTTCCCAAGCTACAGGGGATCTACACCTCCTACCATATAGAGCCTCAAAGGGTGCCATTCCAATACTCGCATGATAGCTGTTATTGTACGCAAACTCTGCTAGGGGCAGGTGATCATCCCATGATCCCTTAAAATCAATCGTACACGCCCTCAACATATCCTCCAGGGTCTGAATAGTCCTCTCTGACTGACCATCTGTCTGAGGATGATAGGCGGTACTAAAACTCAATCGAGATCCCATGGACTCCTGAAACTGGGTCCAGAATCTGGAAGTAAATCGGGAATCTCTATCAGAAGTAATACTCACTGGAGCCCCATGTAATCTAGCTATCTCGCTGACATACAGTTCAGCTAAGGCATCCACAGTATCTGTGCTCTTGATGGCAAGGAAGTGGGCATTCTTGGTCAATCTATCCACAATGACCCATATCGCGTCGCGACCTCTCCGGGTCCTCGGTAAACCCATAATAAAGTCCATAGTGACATGCTCCCATTTCCATATAGGTACAGGTAAGGGTTGTAGTAGTCCTCCGGGCTTCCGATGCTCAGCTTTCACTTGCTGGCATACTAAACACCTGGCCACATACTCTGCCACATCTCGCTTCATACCACTCCACCAATACACCTTTCTCAAGTCTCGGTACATCTTAGTACTCCCTGGGTGCATGGTGTATCGCGAGCAGTGGGATTCTCTCAATATCTGTCTCTTCAGGGTATCATCGTCCGGTACACAAATCCGTCCTCTGAACCTCAATAATCCATCCTCACTGATGGTGAGATCCGACTGCGAACTCTGCTCAGCTTGGCTAACCATGTCTATCAATCTCTGATCACTGCGCTGCCCAGTTCTAATCTGATCCATGATCCTGGGCTCTATCCGCAGGCTAGCCAAAAATCCAGTCTCTACCTCTTTAACTCTGATCCGAAGTTCGGCGAACTGCTCTAACAAATCCCATTCCCTGATCATCATAGCAGATATCATACTCTTCCTGCTCAGGGCATCAGCAACCACATTCGCCTTACCCGGATGATATAGAATCTCGCAGTCATAATCCTTAAGGAGTTCCATCCATCTCCTTTGTCTCATGTTTAACTCTTTCTGATCAAAGAGATATCTCAAACTCTTGTGATCAGTGAAGATCTGGAATCTTTCCCCATATAAGTAATGTCGCCAGATCTTCAAAGCAAATACCACAGCGGCTAACTCCAAATCATGTGTGGGATAATTCCGCTCATGGTCTTTCAGCTGTCGCGATCCATATGCGACCACTCTTCCGTGCTGCATAAGCACACACCCCAATCCTTGGTGAGATGCATCACTATACACCGAGAATCCTCCTGATCCCTCAGGAATAGTTAACACAGGTGCCGCTGTCAATCTCCTCTTTAATTCTTGAAAACTGAGCTCACATTGATCAGTCCATACAAATGGAGTCTCTTTGCGCGTGAGCTTAGTCAAAGGGGCGGCAATCCTTGAAAATCCTTCCACAAATCTCCTGTAATACCCTGCCAAACCAAGGAAGCTTCGTACCTCAGTAACTGTCCTCGGCCTCTCCCAACTAAGCACAGCTGCTACTTTACTTAGGTCCACTGATACTCCTTCCTCTGAGACTATATGTCCAAGGAAAGCTATCCAGTCCAGCCAAAACTCACACTTACTAAGCTTTCCGTATAATTGCTTATCTCGGAGTATCTGAAGTACTAACCACAAATGCTGTGCATGCTCCTCATACGACCGAGAGTACACCAGGATATCATCAATAAAGACTATCACAAACTTATCCAGATAGTCTCTGAATACCTCGTTCATCAATCTCATAAATGCTGCAGGGGCGTTCGTCAATCCAAAGGACATCACCAGAAATTCGTAATGGCCATACCTCGTCCTGAAGGCCGTCTTTGGAATATCTTCTTCCTTGATCCTCAATTGGTGATAGCCCGATCTCAAATCAATCTTAGAAAAGACTGATGCCCCTCTCAGTTGATCAAGTAGATCATCAATCCTGGGCAGTGGATATTTATTCTTCACCGTGGCTTTATTCAACAGCCGGTAGTCTACACATAATCTGAGACTACCATCCTTCTTCTTAACAAATAGTACTGGCGCTCCCCACGGTGAAACACTGGGTCTAATAAACCCTTGATCCAATAACTCCTGCAGTTGTCTCTTCAATTCCTCAAGTTCCACTAATGCCATCCTGTAAGGAGGTTTAGAGATCGGCTGAGTATCTGGTACCAAATCAATGGTAAACTCCAGCTCTCTCTCTGGTGGTAAACCTGGCAATTCATCTGAGAAAACATCCAGAAATTCACAAACCACAGGTATACCCTCAATCCTCGGATGTTCCCGCTCATCGTCTGAGATGAGTGTCTCATAACCTTCACATGAATAATCATATTTAATATTCTCCAAAATAATGTTAAAATTCTCAAATTACTACTAGAATTCCACATATTCATTTTCTCAATATCTCAATCTTACACTATAAGGTTCAGGTAGGGAGAAAGTTACAATCTTAGTGTAGCAGTCTAAACTCACTCGATTGGTCGCCAACCAATCCATTCCCAGAATTACATCAAATCCATGTATATTCAACAGGATTAGATCTGCTAACATTACTCTATCTCCCACCTTTATCTCACACCCTCTACAGATTAACTCAGTTCTCTGGGATTCACGCATAGGGGTATCTACATGTAGTATATAATCTAGAGGTTCAAACTTCAAGTTTAATCTACATGCAAAATGCTCAGAAATAAACGAATGTGTGGATCCTGAATCAATCAACACATGAGCCTCATAATTACAGACGGAGAGTGTACCTCTTATAGTTTCCGCTGACGCGTCTGCGGTCTCCTTATCCAGGGCAAACACACGTCCCTGTGCCACAGGTTTCTTCCCTTTCTCTGCCGCAGTGGCCCGTCTCCGGGGATCCACTCTCTGAGGCTGTTGTCTAGCGGGCTCCGGAGCATGTGGTATCTGAGGTTGGGGACAGTCTTTCACTCTGTGACCCATGTCACCACATCTAAAACATCTGCGGATCGACCCAGTACAACTTCCCTCATGAGATCGGCCACAGTCTCTACAAAACCTTATCTCAGGCCTGACATATCGAGGGGTCTCCTTGATAATAGGATAGGCTCTGGGTCTCTCCAATCTGTCCTTCTGTACCTCAATCCTTCCTCTCCTGAAGGAACCTCTTCGAGCCTCTGTTTGGAAAATCGCTGGCCTCTTGCCCTTATCTCTATTCACCGCTCTGAGCTCATTCTGGGATTGTACCATCTCAATCCCTCTTTCAATCTCTTGTGCTCGTCTCAGAGCATTTCCAAACTCAGTAATACATAGCCCTATCAATCTATCTCTGATGACGGGCTTCAACCCATACACAAACTTCTCTGTGCTGAGCTCTTCACTCTTGAAGGTCTTTGGGTCATATCTCAACAGCGCTGTGAATTGGCTCTCATAGTCATCCACAGACATGTCACCCTGTACCAAACTCAAAAACTCGGCCTGTTTCTTTCTCTGAGCGGCCCGTGGTACATATTGGGTCCTAAAAGCTATCTGAAACTCTTCCCAACCAATCACACCATGGTGGGACATCAAAATACCCTGGGTAGTACCCCACCAATCTCGAGCTCTCCCCTTCAGCATATAGGCACTCATACTGACCCTCTCAGCATCGGTGCACCCTAGAATATCAAATATAATTCTTAATTCCTTCAACCACTCTTCAGCCTCCGTAGGATCCTTCTTTCCCTTAAATGCGGGTGGATTCATCTTCAGAAAATCCCTTAGTCGGACCATACTTCTATCCTCAGGCTGGGCGACGGGAGGCACTGGGGGTATGGGAGGTCCTTGTGGTGGTGTAGGGGTAGTATCCGAGGTATTAACTCCAAAGTGTTGCGCGAATAACGCTGCCATCTGCTCAAAACCTTGCCTCACATCGGTCTCAATCCGATTAAATCGAGAGTTAGGACTCTCTGGTTGTGGGACAGGTGGCGGAGGGGACTCTGCCTGCCTCCTCGAACGACCTCGTCGTTTACTCATTCTCTATCTCAACTCGTCTCCTGCGCGTACATATCAAAATTGATTGAAATCTCAATCCTCAATTTCAGTTCATGACCAGACTATTACAGACACTTGGGATGCATTCTATTTCACTTAACCGACACTGATAGTACTAGACACCCTAAGCTCTGATACCAAGAAAACTCTGTCACGCCCCGAAAATGCGGAAAATAGGGCTAATTTAAAACTTTTTCTCGTTAATTCACAATTAAAGGTGCATTCCTATGCAGTGTCATACATCATCATAATTATCATGCCTCAGGATCTCATCACAACATAGTGTATATTGAATCATATACATTACTCAATTCCAAGTTAATTAATCCTAATACATCCCATACAATGACATACATCGAGTGTCTGTAATCACATTAATAGTCTGGGTACATGAAAAGATAAAAGATACCTCAAATACAATATATAGGGCCTGGAGCTCAAGTCCTCCACTAGCCACTACTCCGTACGCCGCAGGGAGATCCTTTTTCACTTGAAGAACTCTGAGGGGAAAGGAAAACAGGGTGAGCTTCTAAATCGCTCCGTAAGGGGGTAAAGGAACTCAGTTATATAAACCATTTCACACATCACAAATATGTATTTGTTTATAAAGCTCATTTGAAATTGTAGCATGAAAGTTCTCAAAGCATCATCTCATAACTCGTTAAATCATGTGAAAACATGAAGATAAAAGGCTCAACATCGAGCACTCACAAGCATGTGTAAAGATATGCAATAATGGCTGTTCTCAAATACGTGATAAAAATCACCTCAGTAAATCACACGTGACAAGGTCACAAAACACAACTCATGTGTAAAACGAGACTAGGCAATAAAACTCAATTAAAACTCGTCATGGCACATCAAATATGTATCTCCTCTGGGTGCGCATCCCAAGCATCCTCGTATAGAGGGAACGTCGACAATATGGTCGTATGCAAAGTATATTGGACTTATATGTTACCAGAATAAGGCCCGGCCTTACTTGCTACCAGAGCAATGCCTCGCCTAATGCACACTGACACGTGGTCCCTGGGTCGGTTCCCAGGCGGCCCACTCTCTCGGTCTTACATGCTACCAGAGCAATGCCTCCCAACGCTACCAGAGCGGAGGAATAATCGGACTTATATGTTACCAGAATAAGGCCTGTGGTCCCTGGGTCGGTTCCCAGGCGTCCCACTATATCGGTCTTATATGCTACCAGAGCAAGGCCCGTGGTCCCTGGGTCGGTTCCCAGGCGTCCCACTATATCGGTCTTATATGCTACCAGAGCAATGCCCGATGTGTATTCAACATGACACGCCTAAGTCTCACTCATTAGCCATTATCTTATAAAACGTTATGCCTTCACGTAGAACTCATAATGGTTTTCTCTTAAAAACTCATTTAAAACATTTGTGTACTCAACACAAAACATATTAAAACCGAGTTCCAACCGGCAAAACACGCACACATTTTCTCAAATCTCAATATCGCCTTAACGTGGAGCCCAATTTACTTTTCACGCAACTCAAAGGTTTATAAAGCAATTTCACACTTAGCTTATAAACTCATAAAATAATGGGCTCCAACCGGCTATAAAAACCGTGTGCAATTATATCACTACACAACACCAACATGCTTGTATTCTCAAATCATGGTTCATGCTAACAATTCATCAAAATACATACACAAAATGGTTTAGTTTTCCCTTACTTCTTTGCACCTCGTATAGTGCAATCGTTTCCCCCGTATCACGGACTAGTCTCGCATTCCACTCTGGAACTCCCGAGCTGTCCAAACGATGTTAAAACATCAATACTCAATTATCTCATAAATCTCAATTCTCAAAATCGAGCATCATCGCTCATAACACCTCAATTTTCTCAATTCTCGTCACTCTACCTAAACTACAACCTCATTCACAATATCTCAACGTCTTACATTTCTCAAGTTAAATCGTCTACGCTATTTCACCACATTGTCCAATTTTCCATTTATAGCTCACAATTTCCTAAATTCACCAAAATCGCTAAATATCATTGTCACTCTATCCACATTGAAATTCATCAATCCCTAATCATTTCTCAACTATTTCAACACAATTACAACCACCAATAACATCAAAATCAGCTCAAATATCAAGATCGAGGTTTAGAAATTACCCAAAGCTTGTGAGACGCATAACTCACGCCTCGATCCGATTCGTCCTTTGATTTCCAAGTATGTTGTTCTCCCTTTGACGAGGAACAACTTTCCTTCTTACCACAATAGCTGATTCGGCCGGAAATGGGGGATTTAGAGGAGTGAGAAACTAGGTTTTTGGAAAAATAGAGGTTTTAGAGGAGAGAGAAAGTGAGATTTTAGGAGAAAACACGGGTTCCTTATATAGACTGGAGGTAGGAGATCGATCTGCCTCTTGATGAGATCGATCTGCGTTTGAAATTTGGGGACGATCTGGGCAATTTTATGCCTAGGAGATCGATCTGTCGAGGGGTGAGATCGATCTCTTTATGGCTTTATGAGATCGATCTGCTCCTAAGGAGATCGATCTTCTCCCCAAACAGAAGCATTTGGAGATCGATCTCCTCCTCATGAGATCGATCTTCTCTCAAACAGATTCATTCGGAGATCGATCTCTTCCTCATGAGATCGATCCCTTCTCAAAGAGATTCATAAGGAGATCGATCTCTTCCATTGGAGATCGATCTGCTCCTCAAATTTCTCCTTCCTCGTCATTTTTAACTCACTAGATCGATCTCTCCTTCTCCCAGATCGATCTGTCCTCATGCTTCATGCTCATTTTACACACTTTAACACATAAATCTTCAATTATAATTCCCACAATTCACTTAGCTCAATAAATTATACTCAAATTATTATTACATCAATAAAATATGTCTGAAATTCTCAGATCTCATAATACCTATTAAAACTTGTGTGAAATCTTTGTATATCCAAAGGTACATGATTTAGACCAAATGGAAGTGCACAACTTATGCAATCTTCCTTCCATTTCACCACACTACTCATATTCCATTCCACTCACATTCTTCACATGTTTAAGTCCATTTCTTCATATTCATATATAATGTAACTTGTACGTACAATCACCACTCTTATTACAAATGTGTACATTGATAATTCTATAAAAATAGAATTATTTATGTTTAATTTCTTAATTAATTATTTAAATCCCCAATTTATTTTGTTAATTATCCCCTTTATTTAATTAAAATTCTCATGTTTGCAGATAAATTAAATCCGGATGAATTTGAAAAATTTCGGTAGAAAATAGACTGGAATTGGGCTAGAATCGAGATTGGACCACGCGGACAACACGAGCCATGCCACCTAGCACATCCAATTGGACAAGAAGACAGATGACATGGAAATATCTTTTCAAGTAGCCAATGGTGTGAAGACAAGTGGCCAAACAATGCCAACTCATCAAGGATGGAAAAATTACAATTGTACCCCTAAGTGTGTATATAAATAAGACATGATAGCAATTGAAAAAAAGACTAAGTAGTTAGAAGTAGTGTTAGTGTAAAAGTAGTTTTAGAGTAGGAGTAAGTTATGAGTAGTGTTAGAATAGTTTTAATTTATTTTCCTTGTTTTCAAGCTTCTCTTTTCCGTTTAGCTACCATTTATTTTTACTGTTCACAACAATGTCCATTTTTATTTTTACAAGCTTTTCAAGTTAGTTTCTCATTTTCTTGGCAGCCACCATTTTATTTTAATCTTTGCAAGTTTCCATTCTTTTGAGATTTAGCATGATTTAATATTATGAATGAAAAAGTATTTTGTTTCTTTTTACTTGCTCATTTTTACTTCTCGGTTTCCTTGGCATCTCAATTTTTTACTTGCTCATTTTATTTTCTAGTAGTTTCACCATTCTGCATTTAAGTTAAACCATATTTAGTGTCTTTGCTAGTCACGCTTTGTTCATCCAACCCGAGATAGAAGCAGACAGTGGCACGGGTTGGTGCTGAGAGGTCCGGGATTGGAGCCGGCGCTGCCCGTTGCTGGTGTTGCTCATGGCTGTATCCTGTCCTCATGAAAGCTGGTGGGCTGCTTCCATTCGGTGTAGTACAAAACTTCTTCACGGTGCGGTGTGGTAGCAGTACCGAATGAGATTACTAACTTGATAAGCTCGATAGCAACAGTAGCTCGACAATCACCCTCTGTTCTGCTCTGTTTCCATTCGTTTCTACTGTTCCTTTGGTTTGTTCTGATGTAGTTTTTTTGTCTACATTAATTCTCATTTCTTGTTGTAGTTGAGACACACTGATTAAAGCAATAGCTAGCAAGTCAGTGCTGGTCTGAACTAAGCAATAGCAGGAGATTTGCTGCTGCTACCATTTGCTACACACTTCCTGATAAGTTCTTTCTTGCTGAGATTCACCACAAGCTGCTGTAGTGGCAAGAAGGAAGAGCAGTTGGTGGTAATGTTGGTAGCAGTGTAGAAAGTGAATGGCCGATGGTTAGGACCTGGACATAGTTGAGGACATCATTTGGATCAAACCGAGACCAGGAGCTGCTACTGTAAGCTTGCAAGATTCGTCTCTGCATTGAGAATAGTTGAAGCAGTTGGAAATTTGGCGTGTTGGAGCTTGGTTGCTGATGAGTGAAACTTGAAGTAGTTGGAGCTGAGCACGGAACCAAGGCAGAGTTGGTGAAAGTTGCAGAGCAGGAGCTGGACATGCCTGGGTAGCTGGTAAGCTGGGCAAGTTGAGACGTGCAATCTGCCGTGCGGTGAGGAATGTTGCTGGCAGTCCAGTGTATGGTCGGGTAGTTGAGGCTGCACCTGAAGCAAATAGTTGGGATGTGCATTGTACTGGGCAAGACTGACCGAGGTAGTGTAGCAGACAACAAGCATGGACAAACTGTGAGCAACCTGGAGCAGCCAAGAAGAATAATGAATAGTACACTTGCAATCGGGACCACTTGGCTGATTTAAGCTTAAGGCCATGTTTGGCCATAATTCAATTTAGTCATTTTATAGTTTAATGCATTTTTATTAGTATTTACATTCCTTGCATTAGTGTTAAGTAGGTTGATTGTTAAATAGGTTAGTTATAGTGTTTGTTTGTTAATTTAATTGTAGTTTTAATTTAGTTAGTAGTTAATTTTATATTATATGTTTTAGGATTTTATTTTAGTTTAGTATTTTATGAGTTACCTTTAGAATTAATTTAGATTAAATTTGTTACATGCATTAGTTAGATTCTATTGTTAAGTTAGTAATTAGATATAGTTAGGATTAGTTTAGAGTTAATATTTTAGACATGTAGTTTTATAGGTATTTTCTTAATTTCCTAGGATTTTATTTTCATTAAATTTTAGTTTATTTTAATTTGCATTTTTATTAATTAGTTTAATTACAAGCATATTTTATTTTAGGTTAGTTTAATTGTAGTTTAATTAATCCTGTTTTATTATTTTCATATTTGCACTTTATTTTAATTGCGTTAATGAATTTTTAACTGTTTTAATTATTTTTGTAGGTACTTGCTTTTAATGGTTTGGAACTCTGTAAGTAATTTTAGCTTGGTTTTATGTTCTTTATTTTATAGTTTTTATTATTTTCAGTATTGTTAGCCATGTAGATTACTCCCTTAAAATTCATAATTTGCTAGAATATACTTAGGGTAAGATTAATCGGTAGTTAATTAGGCTGATCAATTTCTCTGTGGGACGATAACTCGGGATTCAAATCCCATTATTACTTGTACGACCCGTGCACTTGCGGATAATACGTTTAGCTCGTATTAAACTTATGGACTTACATCACATATACTTCACATTACAAGTATATCACCATACATATATATACAAGGTTTAACCTATATGGGGTCTCACAATATATGTGTATATATATGAAGTGAATTATTTTGGATAATATTTGGGATGCTTATGGAATTAATACAAAGACATGATGTTGAGAATATGGAACACGTGGAATGGATTATAATTATGTATTAGTATATGTTGATGAAAAAGTGCATGTTAAAGTGTCTTTTAAACTATTATTCCGGGGATAGTTTGTATATTTTGCTAGCATAATGTTTGATATTAAGTTAGAAAGCCACTCTAGGCACGCCTCGTAGAGTAATCTTAGTCCATAGTATGCATTTTATTTATCATGCATGGCATGAATGGCTTTATACATCAAGATTCACAAGTTTTTAACATGATTAAATATTATTTTTTTACATGTCAAATCCTGTATAAATTATGTGTTAATTTGATTTCCCTGATAACTTCATAGATATGATTTCATAAATTTTAACAAGCTATACAAAACATATCTTACCATATGTTAAAGTTTTTAAATGGCATATTTTCAAACTACATGATGTTCTAATCATGAAATAAATGTTTAAAAGTTATCTTTAAGAGGATTTGATACATGAGGCTTGTGGCACTCGATTATTATGCTTGTGTGACACTGTGAATGCCTGTGTGGGCATTTAGGCGCCCGTGTATGTATATACATAGGGCTGTAAGATATCCGACAATTAGTCGAGAAACCTACCTCAGCTACTAGATAATCACTGGTATTGGGATGATTCATGATCTTTAGATTGCATTAGTGAGATTCATGAGATATTTGAGAGTTACCATGAACTATGATATTTTATATAGTGGATTTCCCACTGTATTGGAAGGATACAATAATGTTAACTAGATTTTAGATTCAGATGAGACAAAATTCACTAGTGATTATGTTTTTACCCTCGGTAGGGGTACTGTTATATGGAAATCAACCAATAAAAATTTGTAGCTTGGCTTGTAATAAGGCTTAGTGGTTGAGAAACATCTTAACTGATATTTCGTTGGGTTTAAGACCAACATCTTTTGTGTCTATGCATTGTGATTGCCAGGTGGCAATAGCCATTGCTAAGAGTAAAACTTTCAGTGTAAAAAATATGCACATTCATTTAAGACATGATGTGATTAAGCAAGTGCTAAATGATGAAAATATATCAATTAATTCTGTGAAGTTAGAATTGAATTTGGCCAATCCTCTGACTAAACCTTAAGGAGAAAGTTAATCTCTGAAACATCGAGGAGAGTAAAACTTGAGCCAATTTGAGATTAATGGTTGTAATGACACGCGACCCATGGAAATTTTTTGTAAGACCCGAATTTAATTAAAATATGAAATAAAGGAGTAATTGTGAAGGGAAGTCGGGTTAAATTAATCCCGAACATGTGCAAGGGTAAAATGGTCAAAAGACCAAAGGTCGGTATAATTTCGATAAAGAAATTTAATTAAAAATATGGATTTAAGAAATCTTGGTCAATAAAAGCGAAATAAATTTATTTTGGGTTAAATTGATCAAGATATTAATTTATGGGAATTAATCGGGATTTTTAGTTTGGAAAAATAATCCCGAAAATAATCGAAAAATATACTGAAAAGTCACCCGGGACAATATCCCGAAAATACGGAGAAATTATACCCGAAAAAGGGTTAAAATAAACTAAATAAATTAAATAAAATTAAATAAATGAATTTAGAATTAAATAATAATTTTAAGGATATTTTAAGGGATATTTGGTATTTTTAATGTATTTTAATGAATAAAATAAATTGTTAAATAATAATGATAATTCAAAAAAAAAAATCAGAAATCTGTAAAACAATCGGGGAGAGAGAACCCGAAAAATCGACAGCCAACCTGAGGAAGACCGACGAGGCGTCCGGCGACCGATGGCCAGGCCAAGGGACGGAAAAGGAAGAGCAGGGACAGACGACCTCACTGGTACCGGCAGCACGTCCAACCGACGCCGGAGGAAGTCGATCGGAGGAGAGAAAGGCCGACGGGATTGAGGGGCTCGGTCCCGGCGAACGGCGGCGATCCGACCGGAACCAAGGCCCGATTTCGAAAGCCCAGGCGACGGTGATCATTTCTGCACCGGTCTCATGCGACGAAACGGCGGGAATCGCCGGCGACGGCCAAGGGAAGAAAATGGGTCCGACGGCGAAGAGGAGAACAGCCGAACCGGCGGCGTTCCGGCAAGCTTGACCCAAGCCGAGGCCAGATTTGAGACGCGGACAGCCTTGCGGAGCTACTGGCGGTGGAAGCCGACGGAGAACCGGCCGGCAAAGCAGTGAACCGGCGGTGAACCGGCGAACCGGGGTGAACCGGCGGTCTGAATCGGTCCGAACCGGACTGAACCGGTTCAGCCAAAAAGAGAGGAAAAAAGGAGAAAAAGGGAAAAAGAAAAATAGGAAAAAAATTGGGGAAAATTCCTATGATGCAATCGAGCTTCGGGTAAGTCGATAAGCGGTCAAATTGACCCGATTTAAATTTGGAATATTTTATTTAATTAATTATCGACTGAAAGTTTACCCGAAAATGTAATTAATTGTGTAGCTCGACGATTGGCATCCACCGAGGGCTCGAGACAGCCTCGAATTTCGTACTAGCAAGGAATCTTGGGTAAGTGACATTTATTTACGACAATTGCCTCGTTATACGTGATATTGATTTAATTTACGCATAAATTGAATTAATTTATGGAAATTAGATAAATTGTCGTAAATAGTGAATTTAGCTATTCGAGAGCTAGAACGAGGCCCAATAAATTATTGGTGTGCCTAATGAGCCCAATAGGCCTCGATAAAGTGAAAATTAAATGGAAAACGGGCTTAAGGCCGATTAAGGCCCATTAAGGTGCAATCGGGCCCAATAGGGGTAAATGGGCCCAGCGATTTAAATTAAGCCCAGAAAAGATTAAATACGATTAAATTGTATGTTATCTAACCTGAGGAATATTAATACGCAGTTCCGAACATTTGATTGGGAGCATATCGGACTGCGCGACGGGACTACATTGGAAAAGAAAAGGTCAGACTCTACGGAAAAATAAGGTAAGGGAATTCTACGGACTGCTAGAGGTAAACTCTACGAAATTTTAAATTCATATGCAGTCTTTAAAATTTATCTGAAGGGTCTAGAGGTCGAATAATAATTTTAGTGCCCCGAATAGGCAAATTACTAAAATACCCTTGTTAAGGGTAAAATCTAAAAATTTAGGAAAAGTTGGGAGGAGCAAGGACAAGAGGTTCCTGCTTGTTCTGGAGGTATTTCAACACATGCATGAGTAGGCTGACTCACTTTTAAAGAAAAAATGCATAGCATTGCATATCTTAAACGATGTGATTTCTGTGAAAACTATTTTGAGATAACTGAGCCGCCTACGTGTTTTATTTACATGTGACGTGCTAGAGCTCAGCTCGCACGATGTTTGATTTGTGTGATGCATGCATTAGTGCTGGAGCGAGAGCTCGCACTAGAGTTTTACATGCATAGGTGCCGGAGTCCAACTCGCACCAGATTTGTATACATATATATATGATTTTCGTGACAGGGTGCTAGAGTCTAACTCGCACCATATTTTTATGTGATTTTTGAGACAGGGTGTTGGAGCTTCGCTCGCACCAGCTTCTCATATGGTTTGCATACAGAGTGCTAGAGCTTAGCTCGCACTAGTTTTATTTGATTTACTGACAGTGTTAGAGCACCGCTCGCACTACTTTTCAGAGATCATACGATAAGCCGTGCTTGGAGCATTGGGTAGACTGTGTGTCACCGATTAAATAGGCTCGCACGTGCGTTTTGAGACATGGCAATGAGTATTGAGAAACAAAACCTCTCTGTGGGAAGCAAGCCATTGGGCTGGAGTACCTAGAGTGATATGGGTCCATGGAGTACGATGTACCGTGCAAGTAGCATGGAGTACGATGTACCGTGGGGTATCTTCGGATACGGTATCTTTGTGATACGGGGTATCTTTGTGATACGGTATCTTCATGATAAGGGGTATCTTCGGATACGGCATCTTCGGATGCGTGAGATCGGATAAGACTGACGGGTTGGATTGACCCACCTCCCGGGCGGTTCCCGATCATGGTGAGAACCCGCACACTAGGATCCGTGTAGCTGAGGAACTCCCGAGGACAGATATGGCCATAGTCCTGGTTATTGTCGATATACAGACGTTGCCTAGTCTCGCATGTTGATGATTTTACGATGATTTAAGCTGGGTTTTACATTAAATTGCATGATGGTATTTCCATGCTTTTCAAACCCATGTGTGAATGTAAATCGATTTTTATGATTTTGTATGAGTCAGGATCACCCGAAGGAGGGGTCGAGTCCTGACTTTATTGTGAAATTTTTAAATGAGAAAGAAATGATTTAAAATGAATTGCATGTTGAATTTTCCGTGCAACTTGATTTACATAACATCATGACGCATATCATTTGTTTTAAAATGTGTGGAGAAAGGGTGGTTTATGCATGGCACCACGTTCATGTAGGTAGTATGGTTACCTACTTGTTCGTAGGATTGCCTTACTGAGCTTGATGTGCTCACCCCTTTCATTTTCTCCCACAGATAATCTCCAGTTGAAGTTGCGACGACTCAGTACTGCATTTCGGATATCCGCTGCTGCCCATCAACATAAGGTATATACACTTGTACATATTGTATCTACATAAGCATAGCACAGTAACATGTTTGTAAGTAGCTTTAGGGGATGTATAAATAATGTAAACAATTATAAATGACTGGAGAAGAAATAAGTTAGATGAAAATTGAATGGTGGGACTGGCATTGACGCACAGCCCAATTATTAGTGGAGTTGGTCACGATTCGAGAACAGGTAAGAATTTAAGTAAGAAAATAATAAAAACGCGAAAAATTAACTCTGATTTTTGGGTAGTTGGGTCGTGACATATTATTATGGTATCAGAGCACAATTGGTCTGATGTGTGTCAGTGTCAGTAATTAGGAAATTACATCCCCGTGTTACTGTGCTTAGTTAGATACAATAGTGTATATCGAGATGGGCTTGACTAAGAAATGGTTGAGAATGCAAGAATGCTTAATATGAGTCGCGTTAGATGAGATAGTGCACGAGGCAGAGGTCGTAGAGGTAGACCTGAATATGCTAAGTCGTGCCGAGTTGACCTGTGAGAATCAGGATGAAATTGAAATGGAGGCTAATGTTGAGCATGCCCCACTGAGTCCGACAGAGTGATCGGACATTATTGAGACACGCTTCGTGAAGTTGGAGCGGAGCGTGGAGATTATTTTGAGGAGCTAATTACTCAGATTATGAATAAGATCAGAGGGCGCAGCGGAGCTTTAGTAGAAGTTCGCTCGACCCATCTTAAGAGCTGATATGAGAAATATCTTGGATATATTCCGGTGACAGGATATCCCGGACATGATTTAAAGGAAATTTCAAGGAAAATTTTCTTACACTGCCCAGGAATACTAATTTGATTATGAGTATGAAACTCAGTTATATTCTTTGGCAGATATTACCTCGACACTATGAACAAGTGACAGTCGAGATGTCTAAAAGTTTATGGAAGGGCTCATATTTTCAATTAGAGTCCGATTGGCCCGTGAGATATTACCTATACCGAAGCCGTGCGCAGATTTACAGTTGGGTAAATAAGAATATGAATTGCACGCCTCTGAGATTGGGAAAGGTAATGAGGGCTGAAATAGACACATAAAAGAGAATCGAGAAATGATAGAGATGTTAAATTGGGAAAATGGTAATTGGTAAAAGATTAAATTTGACGAGTAATGGACTAAGATAATTGGTAAGGCCTCAGTGCATCCAATTTTGGCACTCTTGGGGGACATTGTGATTTGGAGGACCCCGACCTGCTACGAAGCAGTGTAGCAGCGTAAGCACTGTAAGCAGTGTGAGATGTGTGGTGGATACCACGGAAGGAGGGTTTATACCTACACGGTATTGGTGAAAATGGTCGTCAAGTGTGGTAAGACAGACCATTGATTTTGATTGCTCAGAGTTGAGCGAGATCGCCCCACAGAAAAGTAAAGAGATAAAGAAAACCCTGTTGAGATAGCTGCAACGAAAAGGGAGGCCATAGCCGAAAAGAAAAAGGAAAGTAGGTTGTTGGACGAAGGCGAGAGGATGTCTTGGACCAGGACACTATTGATGTTTCATGGATGTGGTGTAAGATACCACACTTGTTATGAATAATGAAGTACATATGTTCATTGATCCTGGTGCCACACATTTATTCATACCGCCTTCATTCGCATATAAGTGAGTAAAAGGCATGAATGCCTACATCATTGGGCACAATACAGATAAATGAGTACCCCAATAAAGGAGGATTAATAAACGGAATATGGATATAGAGATTTTAAGTGACAAAAAGGGGTGTAACAGTTGAAATTAAAGGAGTAAAGGATTGTACTCACGGAATGAATAAAGACAAGAGTTTCGTCATGATTGATATACGAAGGAGATAATCCTTGAGATATGTTGATCCTAAATACAAGATGTATTGGAGTAAGAGATATATGCGAAGTAATTGAGGTTAAGCAATTAGTAGCGAATATAAATTGTGACCACAGGGATTGGTATATAAAGTAAATGTGGTTAAGTCTGAAGGCTAATAAAGGTATTTCAAAATACCTCCCCGCCTGAAGACTTGACAGCGTCTAAAAGTATAAATATATATATATATCCTATAACGTGAAACCAATCATCGTAATAAATACCTTTAGCATTAGGATACCCTTACTAAGACGATAAGAATATAAAAAAATTCAACAATCATAAAGGTTAACATAGTAAAAATTTAATAAGAGCGGTTAAGGCAAAGAAAAGGAAATGACGCAGGTTAGTACCTGAAAACGTAAGTGGTTGAGAAGGATCTTATACGCTTATGCGTAAATAAGTCAAGGATTAGATCGAGTTGTAATCATCATTATCGATGATATATAGGGTGTAGTTAAAGTTTAGGGCAATTTATAAGCAACAATTGGGAAATTGCTTTTGCAGATGGTTGCTGCGAGTTCTAAAAGGATATACCTTGTTGACACGTTTAACTAAGAAACGTGGTCTTGGAATGAGATGATAAATAAGATGATATGAATTTCGGTGTAGTGAAGTATGAACTGATTACCGTGATTAATTTCACCATACCCAACAGCTCAAGAGGTTCTCCGTGAGTATGGATACCTCAAAATTATGATGGAGCTGTGTATTGATGTATAATGGGAAGATAGTCAAGTATGGAGTCAGACAACTCCTTGATCACGAAATAAACTATCTGACCCATGATTTAAAGTTGGCAATAGTAGTTGTACCGATGATATGGTACTATTATGTACATGGTGAGAAATTGTGGATATGCACTGATCATAAACCCCGAGTATCTGTTTTCACAGAAAGAGGCGAACATGAGAATACATAGTGGGTTAGAGCTTCTGAGAGAGTTGATTTGTGAAAATTGTACCACCCAGGAAAGGTTAATGTGATGACTGATGTCTTGAGTAGAAAGAGCCTCGGGATGGTACCACATGTGATGGTCAGGGAGCGTGAGCTGCTAGAGCAGTTGTGAACCTCGGTAGTGATGTGATCCCTTCTGATGATGACAGTGATTGGTATGATTATGTGATAGCTAGCCTGAGACTAGAACCGGATGAGAGTGCCCGGATTTGACAGGCTTAGCGTGATGATCGGCACGATGTCGATAATTTGGGTCAGATTCAGAAGGGTACAGTGACAGAGTTCACAGAGTATGTTAATGATTTACAGAGAGGTTCAGAGACAGTATAAGTGCTCCCCAGGACCATAGTTGATGAGATAATAATGTTGTCAGAAGCTCACTCTTCGGGATATACGGTGCATACAGAAAGTAAAGAATATATTAAAATCTCGAAAAGGGTATTGGTGGTCAGATGTGAAAAGAGACATGGTAGAGATTGTGAAAAAGTGCCTAGTATGTCAACAGAATAAGGTAGAGTATTAAAAGTCTGCAGAGTTATTGCAGCACCTACCTATATCGACACGGCACGAAAATGAGAGCAAGTCTACATGAACTTTATGATGGGTTACAGAGACCCAGGTGAATTACGAGGCTATTTGGATGATAGTCGATAGAGTGACTAAGTCTACCCACCTTTTGGTTATGAAATCCCCAAATACTCGGAGTGTGTATCAGGATTTATGTGTAAGGAAGATTGTGGAACATTAAGTAGCGTTCCAGTGAGCATGGTATCATATAGGGATTCCCGCTTCACTTCTTACTTCAGGGAATATTTTTCAGGAAGCTATGGGAACCCGACTGAGTATTAGCACAGCTTTTCGTCCTCAGATAGATGGTCAGTCAGAGAGGACTGTACAAGTTCTGGAGGATCCGATGAAAGCGTGTGCCATTGATTTTATAAGCTCCTAGAATGATCAGTTGATTTCTAATTGAAGTTGTCAATAACGACAGTTGGCAGTTGAGTATCGGGATAACAAGATATGAGTGTATGGCTGTAGGGGTTGTTCCCCAAATTGGATAAGAAAAAGTGGGTGACAGATAGAATCATTTTTGACTTTGGGTAATAAGTCTCTGCGGATGTTTAGTTAAGGATGAGAGATTAAGAACACCTCAGAGCAGATAGATAAGTATTGGAATTCACCCTTGGTGAATTAATATGATTAAAATGTTTATTGTCCTAAGAGAATAAGGACATAGCGAGCTTTTGGAAGAAGGTAAATTGAGATACGCTGGATTGAATATTTTAAGAGATTGGACAAGTGGGAGATAAGACCTGTAGGTGACATTTCCACTTGAATAAGCAGGCACCCACAATGTATCTCAGCTTTTGATGCTTCGGAAATACTATCCAGATCCAGCATAGGTGATAGGATATGAGATCCAACAGTTCAGCTCAGTGCAATATAAGTATATTGATAAGTTGATTCGGGCATTAAATAGGAAAGAGAAAGTATTGAGGTTTAAGACGATCTCCCTAATTAAAGTCCTTTGGTAGTAATACACTCCGGAGAAGATCACATAAGAATTAAAGGAGTATGATACGATCGATGTACCCGGAGTTGTATATGGACTCATATGAATTGGTTCTAATTTGGAGGACCAAATTCTTTAAGTGGGGGAGAGTTGTAAGACCCGAATTTAATTAAAATATGAAATAAAGGAGTAATTGTGAAGGGAAGTCGGGTTAAATTAATCCCGAACACGTGCAAGGGTAAAATGGTCAAAAGACCAAAGGTCGGTATAATTTCGATAAAGAAATTTAATTAAAAATATGGATTTAAGAAATCTTGGTCAATAAAAGCGAAATAAATTTATTTTGGGTTAAATTGATCAAGATATTAATTTATGGGAATTAATCGGGATTTTTAGTTTGGAAAAATAATCCCGAAAATAATCGAAAAATATACCGAAAAGTCACCCAGGACAATATCCCGAAAATACGGAGAAATTATACCCGAAAAACGGTTAAAATAAACTAAATAAATTAAATAAAATTAAATAAATGAATTTAGAATTAAATAATAATTTTAAGGATATTTTAAGGGATATTTGGGTATTTTTAATGTATTTTAATGAATAAAATAAATTGTTAAATAATAATGATAATTCAAAAAAAAAATCAGAAATCTGTAAAACAATCGGGGAGAGAGAACCCGAAAAACCGACAGCCAACCCGAGGAAGACCGACGAGCCGTCCGGCGACCGATGGCCAGGCCAAGGGCCGAAAAAGGAAGAGCAGGGGCCGACGACCTCACTGGTACCGGCAGCACGCCCAACCGACACAGGAGGAAGCCGATCGGAGGAGAGAAAGGCCGACGGGATTGAGGGGCTCGGTCCCGACGAACGGCGGCGATCTGACCGGAACCAAGGCCCGATTTCAAAAGCCCAGGCGACGGTGATCATTTCTGCACCGGTCTCATGTGACGAAACGGCGGGAATCGCCGGCGACGGCCAAGGGAAGAAAATGGGTCCGACGGCGAAGAGGAGAACAGCCGAACCGGCGGCGTTCAAGCAAGCTTGACCCAAGCCGAGGCCAGATTTGAGACGCGGACAGCCTTGCGGAGCTACTGACGGTGGAAGCCGACGGAGAACCGGCCAGCAAGGCAGTGAACCGGCGGTGAACCGGCCGAACCGGGGTGAACCGACGGTCTGAACCGGTCCGAATCGGACTGAACCGGTTCAGCCAAAAAGAGAGGAAAAAAGGAGAAAAAGGGAAAAAGAAAAAGAGGAAAAAAATTGGGGAAAATTCCTATGATGCAATCGAGCTTCGGGTAAGTCGATAAGAGGTCAAATTGACCCGATTTAAATTTGGAATATTTTATTTAATTAATTATCGACTGAAAGTTTACCCGAAAATGTAATTAATTGTGTAGCTCGACGATTGGCATCCACCGAGGGCTCGAGACAGCCTCGAATTTCGTACTAGCAAGGAATCTCGGGTAAGTGACATTTATTTACTACAATTGCCTCGTTATGCGTGATATTGATTTAATTTACGCATAAATTGAATTAATTTATGGAAATTAGATAAATTGTCGTAAATAGTGAATTTAGCTATTCGAGAGCTAGAACGAGGCCCAATAAATTATTGGTGTGCCTAATGAGCCCAATAGGCCTCGATAAAGTGAAAATTAAATGGAAAATGGGCTTAAGGCCGATTAAGGCCCATTAAGGTGCAATCGGGCCCAATAGGGGTAAATGGGCCCAGCGATTTAAATTAAGCCCAGAAAAGATTAAATACGATTAAATTGTATGTTATCTGACCTGAGGAATATTAATACGCAGTTTCGGACATTTGATTGGGAGCATATCGGACTGCGCGACGGGACTACATTGGAAAAGAAAAGGTCAGACTCTACGAAAAAATAAGGTAAGGGAATTCTACGGACTGCTAGAGGTAAACTCTATGAAATTTTAAATTCATATGCAGTCTTTAAAATTTATCTGAAGGGTCTAGAGGTCGAATAATAATTTTAGTGCCCCGAATGGGCAAATTACTAAAATACCCTTGTTAAGGGTAAAATCTAAAAATTTAGGAAAAGTTGGGAGGAGCAAGGACAAGAGGTTCCTGCTCGTTCTGGAGGTATTTCAACACATGCATGAGTAAGCTGGCTCACTTTTAAAGAAAAAATGCATAGCATTGCATATCTTAAACGATGTGATTTCTGTGAAAACTATTTTGAGATAACTGAGCCGCCTACGTGTTTTATTTACATGTGACGTGCTAGAGCTCAGCTCGCACGATGTTTGATTTGTGTGATGCATGCATTAGTGCTGGAGCGAGAGCTCGCACTAGAGTTTTACATGCATAGGTGCCGGAGTCCAACTCGCACCAGATTTGTATACATATATATATGATTTTCGTGACAGGGTGCTAGAGTCTAACTCGCACCATATTTTTATGTGATTTTTGAGACAGGGTGTTGGAGCTTCGCTCGCACCAGCTTCTCATATGGTTTGCATATGATAAGCCGTGCTTGGAGCATCGGGTAGACTGTGTGTCACCGATTAAATAGGCTCGCACGTGCGTTTTGAGACATGGCAATGAGTATTGAGAAACAAAACCTCTCTGTGGGAAGCAGGCCATTGGGCTGGAGTACCTAGAGTGATATGGGTCCATGGAGTACGATGTACCGTGCAAGTAGCATGGAGTACGATGTACCGTGGGGTATCTTCGGATACGGTATCTTTGTGATACGGGGTATCTTTGTGATACGGTATCTTCGTGATACGGGGTATCTTCGGATACGGCATCTTCGGATGCGTGAGATCGGATAAGACTGACGGGTTGGATTGACCCACCTCCCGGGCGGTTCCTGATCATGGTGAGAACCCGCACACTAGGATCCGTGTAGCTGAGGAACTCCCGAGGACAGATATGGCCATAGTCCTGGTTATTGCCGATATACAGACGTTGCCTAGTCTCGCATGTTGATGATTTTACGATGATTTAAGCTGGGTTTTACATTAAATTGCATGATGGTATTTTCATGCTTTTCAAACCCATGTGTGAATGTAAATCGATTTTTATGATTTTGTGTGAGTCAGGATCACCCGAAGGAGGGGTCGAGTCCTGACTTTATTGTGAAATTTTTAAATGAGAAAGAAATGATTTAAAATGAATTGCATGTTGAATTTTCCGTGCAACTTGATTTACATAACATCATGATGCATATCATTTGTTTTAAAATGTGTGGAGAAAGGGTGGTTTATGCATGGCACCACGTTCATGTAGGTAGTATGGTTACCTACTTGTTCGTAGGATTGCCTTACTGAGCTTGATGTGCTCACCCCTTTCATTTTCTCCCACAGATAATCTCCAGTTGAAGTTGCGACGACTCAGTACTGCATTCCGGATATCCGCTGCTGCCCATCAACATAAGGTATATACACTTGTACATATTGTATCTACATAAGCATAGCACAGTAACATGTTTGTAAGTAGCTTTAGGGGATGTATAAATAATGTAAACAATTATAAATGACTGGAGAAGAAATAAGTTAGATGAAAATTGAATGGTGGGACTGGCATTGACGCACAGCCCAATTATTAGTGGAGTTGGTCACGATTCGAGAACAGGTAAGAATTTAAGTAAGAAAATAATAAAAACGCGAAAAATTAACTCTGATTTTTGGGTAGTTGGGTCGTGACATTTTTTTTTTTTAAGGTTTTTTTTTTCAACTTATTCATTTATCCATTTAGACTGCTTTTTTGTAGAATGTCAATCCTTTCAGCTTGCTTATTTATCTATGATTATATATTTAAGTTTGAAAATTTAAATCTATATGACCGATAGAAATTTCAACAGCACAACGGCTTATATATAAGTCTGTCCACCTGCAATTAAGGTGATTTAACAACTCTAGCTATCCACAACTATCAGACATGCTTTCCAAATCATATCATCCAATCATTCCATACATTTCAATCACATCTAGTTATTCCAAAAACCAATTCCCAAGATAACTCATTTCATTCGTCCTCACATAGATTACATCATAACATATTGTTTACAGTAGGTGTCTATGCTACACAAAAAGTGTCTAGTGAAGAGATATGAATGTATACTTCACGCGTGTACAAAAGGTAGCTTGGGGAAGCTTGAATCCACCAGCCTACGTCGTTTATATAGCAGGTAGTAGTTGTAGATCACTGCAAACAATTTGAAAGGTGGAGGGGTGAGCTTTGAGAAAAGCCCAGTAAGCAATGCATTTAAAATGATCATAGTGTCTAAAATATACAGAGAACAGGTTAATACTAAGAGGTGACATTTCTTTACAAACATTACATAACTTTCAAAATACGTAAAACGAAAAACATATTTAATAGAAACATTGTTTCGAAATAAGAAACCTTAACAGACGGATTCGAATCTTTCAAAATATACAGAACTTCAAAAACATTGCTGAGTATAAAACATATATCGAAAAGTCAACATCTTGAAAATAGAGATCATATCGGATGGAGACGAGGCTGACCTATATAGCTGTCTCACGGTAATAACAGAGTCATCCTTCATAGAGGGATGAAAAGAATAATCAGATACCTATGGCCAAGGTAAGGCTATAGACGTGATCAAGGCTGTACAAAAACAGACACACCCAAAAGCGCAAACAGACACACTCGAAGATGGTAAACAGACACGCCACAAAGGCAAAAATCATATACGCCATGAATGTGACCATGACATGTGATAACTTACAACAAGGTGGCCTTTAGTCTCAAAACATGTGATAATTTCATACATAAATTGAAAATATGAACATCTTATTCAAAAGACAGATTCAAAAAATATGTTCAGAAATATTGCATTTAATTTTATAAAGTTTTCCTTCAATTCAAAAATTATGACCGAATGAAATATAGACTTGATAGGTGTGAAGCTTGATTTTCATTCGAGGGTTAGTTTGAACTAAAGAAACAATCTCTTAATAATTTCTAACCATTTATTGAGAAGTTGAGTAAACTTGAATGTTTTCATAAATCTAGGTTTGAGAAAAAGGAATACTACTACCATATTAAATTACACCTTTTACCTCTACTGGGTTTAAGTGGCCTTATTTCCCCGGGACCCAGTATTGCCTCGTTAATTGTGTCGATTTCTCGAGCTATCCAAAATAACACCAATTCATCACACATAGGTAAAACTTACTTAAATACATTCAAACATACATTTACATCCTTAAATTAACCATTCTCGACCCTTTTCACTAACCTAGTTTATTTCCTCGATTTTATCGATTTAAGCCCCGGTTAAGCTTCCTTTACAAATTTTCGTTATCCTACATCCATATTCATTCTAAAAATAACTTAATTACAATATCCACATATCCTATCTATACTTATTGTCAACTTACACCGTCAAAATTTTCATCTTTCGGTTTTTCGCTATACCAAACTTCAAACCGAAATTTTCGGTATCTTCTTTAATATATATTCACTTAAAAATAACTCACATACATCATAAACACAATAAATTCCTTGCTGGCTGAAACCCTATTTGTCCTCATAATTATTTTTCATCACACTTACACAATAACAAAGTTCACAAAATAATCAAATACATACTTAGTTTATCATTTTCAACACTCATCATTTTCTCTTACCTTCAATCCAAACAAATCACTTCAACACTACTCCAAATTGGTTCACAGATGTAAATTAACAAACATAAAACTTATATTTACTCAAAAATACAAGAAAAACCCAACAAAAATCATCAAAAATCCAAATCTCTACATACCATGAACATGACAGTTTTCTATCCAACACTTCTCTCTAAATTTTCCCCTAGCAAATCGACTTGGTTTTTGTTGAAATTTTTATATGTTGAAGAAGGTTAAGAGAGGAAGATCTTTTTCATTTTGGCCATTGCCTGAATCTGTCCGGAAGGCCATCGGCAAATTTGTGCAAAATCGATACTATAGTACCAATTGTGGCAGTGAAGAGGAAGGGGTAGCTCTCGAGTTTCACAAGGTTTTCAGGGGGTTTTGGCTTCCACGGGAAGGTTGATGGGTTTTTTAGTTGGCTGGAAAAGATCAAGGCCATTTGATGATAGCAAGGTCTTCAAATCCAATGGTTAATGCCAGCTAGTCAACTTGACTGTGCAGGGTAGTTTTTTGCCATGTTTTGAAAAATTCCTTAAAAATATTTCTAGCCCAATTTCATCCAAATTTTCAATTCTCCAATTTTCTATCATGTCTCTAGTTTCTCTCATAAAAATTTGGGGGTCACTTGTTTAAGAAAATTTTTCAAAATCGAGATCATTCTCTTGATTTGGTCAATACCAAGCTAAACAGTTTAAGCTTCCTAACTCACTTTGAAAATTCATTTGATCATTCAATCCTTATTCTTTCCACTTAATTTTAATTTTTCCAAATCAATATGACCTTATATTAACTTCTCATGATCTCAGAATAATTTTCCAAAATTTCTATAATTTATTTGAATTTATTTTCTTAACTAAGCCCATTTTCCCAATTAAATATAAAACTCGAGTTTAACTAACTTTTTCACTTCCAATGACTAAATCTTCACTTCTAGGCATCATTTCATGCTTGACTATGTAATTCTTACTGTATTATCGGGCTTAAAACTTTACCTCGATTTGTGTGCCATTGGGCCACACGCTGCTGATCCGAGTGCTTTGGTTTTCTTTGAGCCTGTATAATATTATTCTAAGTTTTCTTAGTCACTTCTCAATACTTTAATAATAAGTACGGTGGAAAAAAATTTAGGTTTCACATTTCTCCCCACTTTTTAGGAATTTGGTCCTCCAAATTCGTCTTGGTCCGTCAGAATAGATAAGGGTACTTCTTCTTCATAAGGTTCTCTAGCTCCCATGTAGCTTCCTCAATCGAATAATGCTGCCAGAGAACCTTTACCAGAGGGATAGTCTTCGATTAAAGTACTTTTTCCTTTCTGTCCAGAATTCAGATAGGTTGCTCAATGTAGCTCATGTACCCTTGAATGCTCAAAGGCTCATACTCAATGATATGTGAGGGATCCAAATTATACTTTCTTAACTTGGAGACGTGGAAGACATTGTGCACCCCAGAAAGCTGTGGTGGTAAAGCAAGTCTGTAGGCTACATCTCTCACTCTCTCAAAAATCTCGAATGGTCCAATGAAGCGAGGACTCAGCTTTCCCTTCTTTCTAAAGCGCATGATACCCTTGCTCGGGGATACTTTTAGAAATACGGAATCCCCAATCTAAAACTCAAGTGGTCGCCTACGCCTATCCGTATAACTCTTCTGCTTACTTTGGGCGGCCTTAAGTCTGTCACAGATTATCTGAACACCTTCAGTTGCCTGTTCCACAAGATAGGGAGCTAAGATCTTTCTGTCATCCACTTCTTCCCAAGCCATCGGAGACCTACACCTTCTATCATACAAGGTCTCATAAGGTGTCATCCTAGTACTAGCATGATAGCTATTATTATAAGTAAACTCCGCAAGAGGCAAATGATTATCCCATGAGCCTTTGAACTCCAAAGCGTACGCCCTTAACATATCCTTTAAGGTCTGAATGGTGCTCTCGGACTGACTGTCGGTCTGAGGATGATAAGCAGTGCTCAAATTAAGCTGAGATCCCATGGCTTCTTGGAAATGAGCCCAAAATCTGGAAGTGAATTGAGAATCTCTATTAGACGTAATGCTCACGGGTGCCCCATGTAACCGAGCTATCTCCTTAACATACAACTCTGCTTAGGCATTTAAAGAATCTGTACTCTTAATGGTAAGGAAGTGGGCACACTTAGTCAGTCTGTCTACGATCACCTAAATTGTATCATGACCCCTTTGGGTCCTCGGTAAGCCCATAATGAAGTCCATGGTAATGTACTCCCATTTCCATGTAGGCATTGGAAGAGACTTAAGTAGTCCTGCCGGCTTTTAGTGCTCAATCTTGATATGTTGACAAATCAAGCACTTGGCCACAAACTCTGCTCATCTCTTTTCATATCGATCCACCAATACACCTTACGAAGGTCATGGTACATCTTAGTGCTCCCTAGGTGCATGGTGTATCGAGAACAATGAGACTCCTTCAAGATCCTCTGTCTCAGGGCATCATCATTTGGAACACATATGGGGTCTTTAAACCTCAATAATCCATCCTCACTGATCATAACATCTGACTGTATATTCTATTCTACCTGACTAACCTTGTTCAATAACTTCTGATCACCCCTTTGTCCAGTTCTGATATGATCTAAAATACTAGGTTCAATCTGCAGGCTAGCCATGAACCCAATATTCGTTGCCTCTATACTAACACTGAGCTTGACAAACTGCTCTAACAACTCCCATTCTCTGATCATTATAAAAGAAACCATCCCCTTCCTAACTAGAGCATCTGCTACTACGTTTGCCTTACTCGGGTGATACAAAATCTCGCAGTCATAATCTTTGAGGTGCTCTATCCACTGTCTCTGTCTCATATTTAGCTCTTTCTGATCAAATATGTACTTCAAGCTCTTGTGGTCAGTGAAAATCTGATATCTTTCTCCATGTAGGTAGTGCCGTCATATCTTCAAAGAAAAAACAACCGTGGCTAACTCCAAGTCATGGGTGGGGTACTTCCTTTCACGGTTCTTAAGTTAACGAGAACCATATGCGACTACTCTTCCATGCTGCATAAGCACACACCCCAAACCCTGATAAGAGGCATCACTATACACTGTATAGCCTCCAGATCCACTCAGAATGGTTAAGATTGGGGCGGTGGTCAACCTTTGCTTAAGTTCTTGAAAAATCTACTCACACTGATCAGTCCACTCAAACGGAACATCCTTGCGTATCAACTTAGTTAGTGGAGCGGCAATCTTGGATAAACCTTCAACAAACCTCTTGTAATACCCTGTTAGTCCCAAAAACTCTGAATTTCTGTAACAGTTTTCGACCTCTCCCACTTTAGTACTGTCTCAACCTTAGATGGATCAATCGACACCCCATCCCTCTAAACAATATGGCCAAGAAAAGCTATCTACTCCAACCAAAAATCACACTTATCCAACTTCTCATACAACTGCTTCTCTCGGAGAGTTTGGAGCACTATCCTCAAATGCTGCTTATGCTCCTCTTGGGACTTTGAGTAGATCAGGATATTGTCAATAAAGACTATAACAAACTGATCTAGATATTCCTAGAATCCTTCATTCATCAGGCTCATGAATGTAGTAGGGGCATTAGTTAGACCAAAGGGCATCACAAGGAATTCATAGTGGTCGTATCTTGTCCTGAAGGCCGTCTTCGGAACATCCTCCTTCATGATTCTCAATTGGTGATAGCCTGATCTCAGGTCAATTTTAGAGAACACCATAACCCCTCTTAGTTGGTCAAACAAGTTATCTATTCTGGGCAAGGGATACCTGTTCTTGATTGTGGCCTTGTTCAGTAGCCTATAATCTATGCACAACCTGAGACTACCGTCCTTCTTCCGTAAAAATAATACCAGAGCTCCCCACGGGGATAGATTTGGCCCAATGAACCCCTTTTCTAATAGCTCTTGCAACTGCTTTTTCAGTTCCTCAAGCTCAACAAGGGTCATTCGGTAAGGAGACTTCGAGATTGGCTAGGTTTCTGGTGCTAAGTCTATATTAAACTCCAACTCTCTCTCCGGTGGCAGTCCCGATAATTCATCAGGAAATACATCAGGAAATTCACATACCACTGGTATGTCCTATATACTTGAACGTTCCCGACTAGTTTCGGAGATGAATACAACATAACCTTCACATTAACACATTCATCAGAAATTTTCACCAAAAAGTCAAAATCAGATATTTTATTTCTTAACTGCAAAACATACATCAAACTTATTAGGTAAGGAGAAGGTTACAGTCTTGATGTAGCAGTCTAGACTTACACGATTGGTGGCTAGCTAATCCATACCTAAAATTACATCAAAGCCATACATGTTCATCAAGACTAGATCCGCTAACATTACCCTATATCCTACCTTAATTTCACAATTCTACACACCATATCGATCTTTTGGGATTTATACAGGGGTGTGCTAATGTGTAACATGAAATCTAAAAGCTCAGGTTTTATAGGTAAATTACGTGCAAAGTAGGGTGATATAAAAGAGTACATGGAACTTGGGTCAAATAATGCATGTGACTCGTGATTGCAAATTAAAAGCTTACCTTGAATAGTCTCAGTGGAGGTATCAACAGTCTCTCTGTCCAAGGCAAAGACTCTCCCCTGAGTGACAAGTTTCTTACCTTCTCTGTCGTGGTAGCCCATTTCTGTGGGGTCTATCTCCGGGGAGCCTATCTCTCGGGCTGTTATGGCTGCTCTAGTGGTTGCAGGATCTTGCCCTGCAAGCAATCCTTAATCGTGTGCCACTTCTGTCCACACCTAAAACAGCTCCCTGTGACCTAATAACAAACGCACCCATGGGGTTTACCGCAACCGTTACATAATCTCTCATACTGCTGTGAGTCTTTGGTAGTCTGCGAAGTAACTACAGGAGTCGTAGGCCTATCAACCTTAGCCCGAGACTCGTCTACTCTCTGTCTCTTGGGTTGGTCCCTTCGATAATCATGTCTGACACTCTTCATCCTATTACCCTTATCTCTGCCTATTCCCCTCGTGCTATACTCAGCCTGTGTAATACCCAGACACCTTTCAATCATCTATGCTCTACCGAGAGTATCCTTAAACTCAGAAATTTGAAATCCCAACAATTTATCTCGGATAGCCGACCTTAACCCAAAAAAAACCTCTCGGTATGATGCTCTTCATCTCTAAGCGTCTCGGGGTCATACCTCATCAATGTAGTAAATTTGCTTTTGTATTCATCCACTGTCATACTACCCTGTACCAGATTCAGAAAGTCCGTATGCATCTTCTACTGGGCAATGCGTGGAACATACTGCTGACGAGCCCAAAGGGTATCTATCCGCAAGTACATGGGTCGTCCAAGTAATAATGGGATTTGAGTCCCGAGTTATCGTCCCACAGAGAAGTTGTTAGCCTAATTAAGTACCGGTTAATCTTACCCTAAGTATATCCTAGCAAATTATGAAAATTGCAATGGGTGATCAACTAATCTAGAATTGAAAATACCGAAAGCAATAAAATAATAAAACTATAAAATAAAGTAACTAAAACCGAGCTGAAAATTACTTACCGAGCTCCACGCAATTAAAAGCAAATACCTACAAAAATAATTAAAACAGTTAAAACTCATTAACGCAATTAAAATAAAATGCAATTATGAAAATAAAACAATAAAATTAAACTACAATTAAACTAATCTAAAATGCGATTAAACTACTTAATTAACGTGCAATTGAAACTAAACTAAAGCTTAATGAAAATAAAATCCTAGGAAATTAAGAAAATAACTATAAAACTACATGTCTAAAATCTTAACTCTAAACTAATCCTAACTAATTAAATTGGAATTTTCACTAAAACTAAAAATGAGTTAATCACTAAATGACTAGCCAAACAAGCCCTTAGTAAATTTAAATCCTACAACAACTCCCTCCAATTACTATTCATTTGTCATTTTGCATTTTGTTTTCCAGGTGGTCTCGGCTTGTCCTGCTATCTGCCTCGGCTTGTCCTGCTGTCTGCCTCGGCTTGTCCTTCCTCGGCCTGGTGTCCTGCTGTGTCCTGGTGTTGCAGGTTGCAAACTGCCACCTGCTACAATTGCTGCTCCATGTTCAGCAAATTTCCAGCTGCACACGGGTTGTTGTCTCCAAGTACTGCAGTGTCGGTTTCGTGCCTCTGCTCCTGCCATGCTGCACAGGTATTCTAGCTGCCCATTCCCCATGCTGCTTGTTTCTGCCTCCTTCCATGTCTGCTGCTCCAGTACACTATACGGTGCTGCCATAAACAACTCAGCGTGAATACTGCGTCCTTCCTCTGCAACTCGTTCCAGCCTTGTTGTCAAACAGATCTGCAGCTGCGTTGCCATCATCTGTTTCGTGCACCATACCAGTCGGGTAACAGCTCACCATCACCTAAAACAACAGCACAACAGAATGCACACAAGGAGTTCCCGAGCATAGTTCCCGAGCATCAGCAGTTGACAACAAGCAAAATGCAAATAATAATAATAATAATAATAATAATAATAATAATAATAATAATAATAAATAAACAACTGGAAAGAACTAAACTTAAGATAAATCTAAAACTAATGAAGCAGAAAACTGAACTTGAAAGTGAAAATGATTAAGCTAAAAATAATGCAGAAAGCAGCAAAAAAAACGCAACAACATTCTGAACCCGAGCTTAATCACACAGCTCTTGAAACAGGGTAGAATAGAGGAGAATATGAGCTCATCTATCCATTGAAGCCATGAAGTAACATCAGCTCTGCCAGCTTCAGTATCGGCCTACACCTCTTGCTTGCTTCACTGAACCACCAGTACACGATGCAGCCTCCAGTCATGATCGTAGGGCCATCGACTCATGCAACAAGTTCACACCAAAAGCTATTAACATAAGCTAAGCAAAAAAAACAGAATTTAAATAAAACAATGGAAGATTAAAGAACAACGCAGTAGCATGGATGAAGAGAAACCGCCTGTCACCCGGTCTTCTACCTCCCTCTACTGCTGCTACACAATGCTTGGCAGTGAGCAAGCTCAGCACCTCGCAAACCCGAATGAATGGAGAGTGGGAAAATAACATTTGAAATCCAACATGAAAGCTAATCCGAGAGCTACACTAGGACAATATGCTATGTAAAATAGAACTTGAAAAAAAAAATAAAAGAGCTTGAAATACACCAAACCGAGAAGCATGAAAATGATGGGAAGGGTAGCTGCCAAGAGAATGAAAAACTATATTTGAAAAGCTTGAAAAAAATAGCAATGGAAATTGTTTGAACATTAACTTTAAATGGGAGCTAAAACGGAAAAATAAAACTTGAAAACAAGGAAAAATAATTAAAACTATTCTAACACTACTCCTAACTACATTACACTACTCCTACTCCTATTCTACTCTAAAAACTACCTTAAAACTACTTGATTTTTCAATTGCCACCATGCTCTATTTATACACAAATCATAGGGGTACAATGTTAAATTGTCATCCTAGATGAGTTGGCATTGTTTGACCACTTGTCTTCCTTTGATTTGCTGCAGAGTAGATATTTCCACGTCATCAGTCTTTTTGTCCAATTAGCTGTGCGATGTGGCCCAGCGTGTGCCTTCCAGAATATTCGCTCGGTGTCTGTTGATCTTATCATTTCAAAGCAAATAAAATATCGACACCTGGCATCACGTGTGTCCAAACGACTGGTGACTCGGTCTGCAAATTAGAAGTGGTCCAGTCTCTTTTAGCCCGTTTTCAGCCCAATTTCGTCTAAAACGACTAAATTTCATCTAGATTTAATTTATCTGCACAATAAGAAATTTTAATTAAATAAGGGGATTATTAATGAATTAATAAGGGGATTTAAGTAAATAATTAGGAATTTAAGCACAAATAATTCTATAAAAAATAGAATTATCAACTGCTCTTTGAAAGCTGACAGGAATGCATCCCAACCAATCACCAGATGCTAAGCAGTCAGAAAGGTCTTGGTGAATCCCTACCAATATTCTGCTTGGCCCTTCAACATATACGTGGTCATAGAAACTTTCTCTACGTCTGAACACCCCAGATAGTTAAAGATCTTCTTTAAGTTTAACAACCACTCCTCGGCCTTTGTTGGGTTCTTAACTCCCTTAAATGTTAGAGGCTTCATCTTCAGAAAATCTCTCATCCTACCAATATCTCTCTCATCAATTCGGGGCTTCTCATGACCTCAATTCGTGACTTACCCAAAACCACTACAAATTTTTTGCTTTTTTACTTTAGTACATTTCTCTCCTCAACAGTTGGGCTGTGATTCGATATTAGTCACCCACTCACATTCATTCACATTATACATAGAATTTAGTATTCTTTTCGAATACATAAACTGTTATACAATATTTGTACATATACATCCCGACCATACAATAGTTTACATAACTGTGCTTATACATTGTTCAGTACAAAATATTCGAGTGTGTATACCTCTCATAAGATGGATAGGCAGCGGATACAATGAATGCTATACCTCAGTCGGACTCAATCTACTGCGGATGATCTATAGAGAGTGGAAAATAAAGGGAGATGAGCAAACAACACGTTCAGTAAGGAAATCAGGCAACCAAGTAGACAACCGCACTATCTACTGAAAATAAGGCTTTGCCTTTCCTTCTCTCATCTCAAGCATGTATCAAATGATATAATAGTAGTACAGAATAAATTCCATGTATTTAAAATTATACTTAGTTATCAAATGTAGACATTCATGCAAAACAGTGCATCTTTATAAAATTAGAAATGCCTTTATCTCAATCATGCCATTTACATTTAAATCACATTAAATATGGCAGTTTACAACACAACATAATTATGAATTTCTGACCTATCTCTCTCAGGTATAACCGTATCATGAAAACAAGCGATATATCATGCGAGACTCAGTGGCTAAATGAAATACTCTCTTGGACTATGGTCATTTCCTAAAATGTGAAGTCCTAGGCAACACAGATCTCAGTGTGCGGGTATCACTGCTGTAACGAGAGGGGGGTCAGTCCATCACAACCACCAACTATCAACTCCTCAATTCCACAACTCCACCATACGGTACAGTGTACTCCATGCCACTCGCATGGTACAATGTACACCCGTGGACCCTCTCCTCATGGTCGGGATACCTGCCATAGGTCTTAGTCCTCACACCATGGAAATATATCATAGTCGGGGTGCTTGCCATAAGTCTTAGCCCTCACACTATGGAATAAATGCCACGTCTCTAAATCCACGTGCGAACATCTCAACAGTGTGACACTCAGTCTACACGGAGGAAATCATCATGGTTTTTCTCTTAAACACGTATTATATATCACGTAAAACAACAGTGCGCGTCTTGAGTGTGACTCACAATCAGTATGAGCCATTAGAGCTCACAGATAATCTGACTTATGTAGAGAAACCGATCCGGATACTGGATAGAAAGGAGAAAGTCTTAAGGAATAAGACCATTGGATTAGTGAAGATTCTTTGGTAGCATCATACTTCAGAGGAAGCTACTTGGGAGCTAGAGAGTTTGATGCGAGAGAAATACCCCCAATTGTTTAGGGACTAACTTGGTTCTAATTTGGAGGACTAAATTCTTGTAAGGAGGGGAGGATTGTAAGATCCACAATTTTGTATATGTAACCTTATGACTTTGTGATGTGTATATAAGTCACAGATAATGTAAATGTGTATGGAATGAATACATGCAAGTTTTAAAGTGTATAACAAGTGTAAGAGGTATATTTCCATGAGTGGAATGTGACTATATTGAGTTTTGAGTGATTAAGTAAAATGGAATGAGTTTATACTTCCATATGGATTTATATTGTATACCTATGGCTATATAAAGAGTGTACACAAGTTTCAATGTGTATAAAGTATGAATGGATGTCATTTTCAAGCCTTAAATGTGGTTAAATTCATAAAGTTTTCCTTTAATTCAAAAATTATGACCGAATGAAACATAGGCTTGATAGGTGTGAAGCTTGCTTTTCATTTGAGGGTTAGTTTGAACTAAAGAAACAATCTCTTAATAATTTCTAACCATTTATTGAGAAGTTGAGTAAACTTGAACGTTTTCATAAATCGAGGTTTGAGAAAAAGGAATATTATTACCATATTAAATTACACCCTTACCTTTACTGGGTTTAAGTGGCGCTATTTCCTCGAGACCCAGTATCACCTCGTTAATCGTGTTGATTTCTCGAACTGTACAAAATAACACTAATTCATCACACATAGGAAAAACTTACTTAAATACATTCAAACATGCATTTACATCCTTAAATTAACCATTCTCGACCCTTTTCGCTAACTTAGTTCATTTCCTCGATTTTATCGATTTAAGCCCTTGTTAAGTTTCCTATACAAATTTTCATTATCCTACTTCCATAATCATTCTCAAAATAACTTAATTACAATATCCACATATCCTATCTATACTTATTGTCAACTTGCACCGTCAAAATTTTCATCTTTCAGTTTTTCGCTATACCAAACTTCAAACCGAAATTTTCAGTATCTTCTTTAATATATATTCACTTAAAATTAACTCACATACATCATAAACACAATAAATTCCTTGCTGGTCGAAACCCTATTTTTTCTCAAAATTATTTTCCATCACTCTTACACAATAACAAAGTTCACAAAATAATCAAATACATACTTAGTTTATCATCTTCAACACTCATCATTTTCTCTTACCTGCAATCCAAACAAATCAACACTACTCCAAATCAGTGCCCAGATGTAAATTAACAAACATACAACTTAGATTTACTCAAAAACACAAGAAAAACCTAACAAAAATCATCAAAAATCCAAATCTCTATTTACCATGAACATGACAGTTTTCTGTCCAGCACTTCTCTCTAACTTTTCCCCTAGCAAATGGAATTTGTTTTTGATGAAATTTTTATATGTTGAAGAGGGTTAAGAGAGAAATATTTTTTTGTTCTTAACCATCACCTGAATCTGGTCGAAAGTCCATCGAAAAATTTGTGCAAAACTGGTACTACAGTACCAATTGCGGCAGTGAAGAGGAGGGGGTAGCTCTCGGGTTTCACAAGGTTTTCGGGGGGTTTTGGCTTCGACGGGAAGCTTGATAGGTTATTTAGTTGGCTGGAAATGATCAGGGCTGTTGGATGATAGCAAGGTCTTCAAATCCAAGGGCTAATAATAGCTGGTCAACTTGACTGCACAGGGCAGATTTTCTGCCTAGTTTTGAAAAATTCCTTAAAAATATTTCTAGCCCAATTTCATCCAAATTTTCACTTCTCCAATGTTCTATCATGTCTCTAGTATCTCCCATAAAAATTTGGGGGTCACTTGTTTAAGAAAAAGTTTCAAAATCAAGCTCATTCTCTTTACTTGGTCAATACCAAGCTAAACAGTTTAAGCTTCCTAACTCACTTTAAAAATTGATTTGACCATTCAATCCTCATTCTTTCCACTTAATTTTAATTTTCACAAATCAATATGACCTTATATTAACTTCCTATAATCTCAAAATAATTTTCTAAAATTTCTATAATTTATTTGAATTTATTTTCTTAACTAATCTCATTTTCTCGATTAAATATAAAACCCGAGTTTCACTAACTTTTTCACTTTCAATGACTAAATCTTCACTTATAGGCATCATTTCATGCTTGAATATGTAATTCTTAATGTATTCTCGGGCCTAATACCTTACCTCAATTTGCGTGCCATCGGGTCCCACGCTATTGATCCGAGTGTTTTGGTCTTCTTTGGCCTACATAATATTATTTTGAGTTTTTTTAGTCAATTCTCAATACTTTAATAATAAGTACGGTGGAAAAAAATTGAGTTTGACAATGGTGATGGTAACCTAACCTTTGTGATTGGATATCTCATGAATAAGGTTCAATGGATAATAACAAGTCACTGTTATTCCTGCTAGAGTTAATAAATTTGTCCATTTCTATGATCTGCGTAAGTGCTAAATTGCATGAATTTGAGAGAATGAGCTAAAACTCTTAATGTTTTTCATATCCATTAAACACTTGATGAAAGCACCTATGTGAGTGTGGAGTAGGGCTGTTCCTATGAAATTGTGGAATAATTTCTAGAGCACTCATGAAATTACCAGTCACACACATGGCCAATTAGTGTAAAACAACGTTGAACAACAAAGAATTGTTAGGATATAGTGTGATTAATAAGACCTTTATTTTATAATAAAAATTCATTGGTTCAAGAAGCTATAAAACCTTTACCAATTACTATGTTAAATAAGTTTTATTATTCTAGGTCTGGTTTAAGTCCAAAAACACCAAATACGAAGCATTATACTCAAAATTAACCTATCAAAATATTTTTTTCTTTCAAAAGTCTTTTTGAAATAGCTGGAGGATTGTTAGATAATTTAATATTCTTAAAAAGACTTTTTATCCTTCAGTGCTTTAGATCTTTACCTTTTTATTTAATTATTATTTTCAGTATTTAATCCTTACTTGGAAACTACCATATTTTCTTGCGATTTACTGGTTAAACATTATCCTAATTTTCTTCTTAATTTACTAGTCAAATATCTTGATTTTCTCCTTGATTTTCTAGTCAAATATCCTCTTGATTTTCTACTATTTTCCTAATCAGAATATTCTCTTCTAATTTTCTCCTGCAGTGGTAATTATTTTCCTCATAAATACAAGGCTACAAAAAGCTTTCAAATCACAATTTCTTCATTTTTCATCTTTTTTGCTTTCTCTGCTTCTTTACGTCCTTATTGTTTTCTTGTTGGGTCGATTTCTTTTCTTTCTTGCTATTCTAGTTCCTTGGGCAATCTTAGAAGATCCTATTGAATCTTAGGGTATTACACTAGTTGGTAAATTAATCCTCAAGGACAGTGCAATTGTAGCATGCCTCAATTTTTTTGATTACTGATTTTTCCTCCACTACAACACTTATTAGATGGGTAGATTTAATTTATTTATTATTGTTCGTCTGGGTTCCTTCTGATGATAATATGTTTTGGTTTGGCTTTAATTAAGCTGATGTTGTAAACTATGAGTGTCATCAGGCATCAATTGAGGCCTAGAGGCCCTTTTTTAGCCTCACAACATATAAAGCCATTAGGCACAATATTAAAAATCGACCATTTTTCCTACTTAATTTTTTCTTTTGGTGAGTTATTTCTTGGGTTCATTTTTTTTAATTGTGTTAGACATTTGGCAACGATATGCTTTTGAAACATCTCTAAAATTAAAAGGTGTCAAATAAATAATTCTGGGTTGGTAAGGTCTATTTAAATATTAGTTTATATGTTAACAAATCGTGTTAGTCCGATACTAATTTCTTAATAGGTCATGTTAGTACGATCAATGAAGATTAAGGTTATAGTTGTAACGGACCAGCTCAGCTGGCCATGGCCACCCCTCTTGGGCCCACAACATCGACTACTGTGACATCGTTACTCAACCGAACTGTCCGCTTTGGGCTAGGCCACTGGCCCCCTCACAGTTTTGTCCTAGCCATTGCCAGAATTCACGTCCCCAGAGTGGCTCGAACTTAGGACCTAGTCCTTTGTTCGCACACTCCAGGTACCATTGAGCCAAGAAAACTCTGTGACACCCCGGAAGCGCAAAAAATATGGCAAATTTAAAACTTTTTCACATCCATTCACAATTAAAGGTGCATTCCTGTGTAGTGTCATGCATCATCATACATAATTTATAATTTTCACCTCAGGATCTCATCAACTCATAGTTATATATCATACCATATACATTACACAATTCAAAGTTAATTAATCCTAATACATCCCATACATCACTGTTCATCAAGTGTCTGTAAATACAATATTAGTCTGGGTACATGAAATGATAAATTATACCTCAAAGTACAATATATGGCCTGGAGCTCAAGTCCTCCACTAGCCACCACTCCGTACGTCACAGGTAAACTCTCTTCACTTGAAAAAATATTGGGGGGGGGGGGATAAAATAGGGTGAGCTTCTAAATCGTTCAGTAAAGGGGTAAGGGACTCGTTAGTAAAATAATAATTTGCACAACACAATCATTTTTTTTTGCGATTTAAACTCAATAAACTCAGTAGAAAATGTAGCATGAATAATTAAAACATCATCTCAACTCATTTCTCAAAGCTCATGTAGAAACATGATAATAAATGGCTAAAACCATGATTATAAGTAGTTACAAGCATGTGAAAATTAGGATGCGATAATGACTTTTCTCATAAAAACGTGATAAAAATCACCGCATGTAGTAATACACGTGGCGCAGCCACCAGACACAATCTCATGTGTATAAAAAGGAGACTAGGCAATAAAACTCATATAAAAACTCGTCATGGCACATCAAAACGATTGAACTCGTCCCCTAGGCGGACATCCCCAATCGAGGGATTTCGTCAACAATAATACACCCATGGCCATGGTTCGCTGTAGACTTGATTAGAGTCGTACAGCCATTGGTCTTACATGCTATCAAAGTAAGGCCCGGTCTTACATGCTATCAGAGCAATGCCACTCATCGCTGCCGCGGAGTGGTGTCATCTCACGTTACCAGAACGGAGGAGTCGATCTTACGTGCTGCTAGAGCACGACCCGATCTTACATGCTATAAGAGCAAAACCCGATGTGTATTTAACATGACACGCCTAAGTCTCAGTAATAGCCATTATCAAATAAAACCGTTTTGCCTTCACGTAGTGCTCATAGTGGTTTTCTCATAAAACTCATCTCAAAAATCGTTTTGTACTCAACACAAAACATGTTAAAACCAAGTTCAAACCGACAAAACCATGCACACATTTCTCAAATCTTAGTACGCCTTAACGTAGAGCCCAAGTCACATTTTCACTTTTTAAACTCAAAACGGTTGTAAAACAATTTTGCATTTAGTTTACAACTCATAAAAATTGGGGCCCAACCGGCTATAAAATCGTGTGCTACTCATTCTCAACTCATAAAAACATGCTTGTTTTCTCAAATCACATTTCATGCTACAATATCACCATAAAATCACATACATAATGAGTTTAAATTTTCCCTTACCTCGTTACACCTCGTATAGTACAATCGTTCCCCCAAACGACAGACTAGCCACACATTCCTCTCTGGAACTCCTGAGCTATCTAAACGATGCTAAAACACCAATAATTCATCTCAATCACATCTTCGAGCACATATTTGCTCATATTCTCGTCAAATACTACAAACCTCATTTTTCTCATATTCCATCCTAATCCACATTCTCATCCACTACATTTCAAATCCTACATTTTTCAGGCATAATGTCTATGCCAAAATCACCTCATTGCCTCAATTCAAATTTATAGCCAAAATCCCCAAAATTACTATAAATGGTATAATATCATTATCACTCTAACAAAATCACAATTTCATCAACTCTAATCATTTCCTAGCTATTTTATTACAATACTCAAAATCACAATCACTAAAATCACCTCAATATCAAAGATTAAAGCTTAGAAATTTACCCAAAACTTATGGAGAGCTCTATTCACACCTCGATTCAATGCGTCCTTTGATTTCCAAGTATGTTGTTCTCCTTTGGATGAGGAACAACTTTCCTTCTTGCCTTTGCCTGAGATTTGGACGAAAATGGGGGGTTTTAAAGGAGAGAGAAAGTTAGGGTTTCGATTGAAATGGGGTTTTTGGAGAGAGAAAATTTGAGATGCAGGAAAAACACAGGGGTCCTTTTATAGACGGAGGGTAGGAGATCGATCTGGTCCTTGATGAGATCGATCTTTCTTTGAATTTGAGAACGTTTTGGGACAATTTTATGCCTAGAAGATCGAGCTGTCGTGGGGTGAGATCGATCTCTTAATTGCTTCATGAGATCGACCTGCTCCTTGAGGAGATCGATCTTCTATTTATAGAATGCTTCATGAGATCGATCTGCTCCTTAATAAGATCGATCTTCTGTTTAGAGAATACTTCATGAGATCGATCTTCTTGCCTATGGGATCGATCTGCCTATCAGTTCTTGCACATTTCCTGCATTCTGGAGCCATGAGATTGATCTTTTATCCTTGGAGATCGATCTGGCCTTCACAAATTGTACTGCTGCTGCATCAATTTGTAGAAAACTCAATGTAAAACTTCCTAAAATCTACCCCATAGTCCATATTTCAATCCATACACATTCAAGACTTAAAAACCTCATCTTCTTATACTTCATCATATTTAAAACTTGTGTGTACATAAACATATCATAATCACATACACAAAATTACAATTCTCATAAATGAGATATACAAAATTCACAGTTCTCACAATAGTCCAGCATAATAAATGGTCCATAATTTCATGGATCATTTTCGATTAGGTATGACTTTATTTTTCGTATTAAGTTGCGCATAATGTCGTGCCACACGCTTCAAAGTAAAGCAAGTTAGCTGTTTTAATCCCACATTAGATATGAAATGAAATGTCATTGGGCATAAAAAGGGGACGGTGCATACCCCAATAAACCAGTTTACTGGGGGATACATGTGGTGTGTCACACTCATGCAACCACTCATCGTTGTTAATACCATCCCAAGCCCTCAAGAAAGGGTAGGCAGAGTGGACTTGAATGAGACCAAATTGAGCTGATCGCATGATTAGTTGTGTGATCATTGTGTAACTCTGATAAGTCGATTTTGTAGAAGAATGTGATGTTCACGTGACAAGTGATATCAAACCTAACATTTAACCATCCGACTCAATGTTGAGCACCCCAACAAGATTAGAGCAAGGTAGGCCCTAAAGGGATTAGTCGTGATAAGGATATCATGAGACTGAATAAGAGAAAATGTCATGTCACACGCTCCAAAATGGAGTAGATTTGATGCTTTAATACCACATGAGATATAAAAGGAAAAGTCATTGGGCATAAAAGAGGTGGTGTTGCACAACTCAATAAACCGGTTTGTTGGGGGATACAAGTAATGTGTCCCACTCATGCATGGTGCTCATCGATGCTAATACCAATCAAGCACCCAACAAGGGGTCAGTAGATTGTACTCGGAAGGGGCCCAAGTGAGATAATGGTAAGATGACTTGTGTGTTCGCTGCGTAACTTTGATAAGTCAGTTTTGCAAGGAAAGGACAATGGCCATGTGACACTAGCTTGGTCCATTAATAATTTTTTAAGTTTTTTATTAATTATTTTAAGTAACATGAGAGATAAAAAATAAAATAAAATAAAAAACATATAATTTATGTGATTCGACAAAATGAATGCATTTATGAGAAAACATAATAGAATCATGTGCTAAATAAAAATATTGAAGTCTACAACCTAATATATATATATATATATATATATATATATATATATATATATATATATATATATATATATATGGGAAACATAATAGAATCTATTAATAAAGATATATAGAAATCTTAATTTCTTATTGCTAGCTACACATTTGTGGATCAAGTAAAAATATTTTATCTTAATAATTTATATTTTATTATCATTTATTAGTCGTGTAGTTTTATAAAAAGTTTATATATATTTATATTGTATTAAAAAAAGAATTATAAATTTATATATCAATAATTTAAATGTTTCATAATTAGATTTATTTAATATATATTTTTTATAAAATGTCAATAAAATATCAAAATTAAATATAATTTCGTAATAAAATAAAAATTAATATGAATATGTTTAAATGAGTAACAAATTTAATTCCTTTATAATCGATATATACAATATAGCATCGCACACCCGCGGGTCACGTGTTTGAGTTAGCCTTTTATGGATTGTACCATGCGGGTTCATAAATCTAAAAACTTTCAACCCAATGTAACACATATATAAATCGTGTTGAGCACAATTCCTTGCTTAACAACGAGAAGTGAGCTTCCCTTCCAACCATCGGTGTAGCCTTTCTCTCGATTCAGAGAGCGTGATCCCACTTTAGATTTCCATTCCGCTTGTTGTTTTACTTAGTGATTTTGCTCCGCTTCTCATCCTTTCCAGAATTAAGCGTGCTTTTGGTTTCAATCTTTATCTCAGAAAACCCTTGGATTTTCACCCACAGCATCCTTTTCTTAATCTCACCGATTTCACGCAAAGATTTTCCCTTTTCCCAAGCTAATCACTACCATTTTCTTCATTTCTCTAAACCTAGCCGCTATCGCCTTTCTTACCCACCAATAGATAGAAAATCACAACATCTTAAAAACGATTCCTAAAAGACGAATCATTTCCGGAGAGAAAACGAAGAGTCGTTAGTGTCCCTATTTTACTGTTGCAATGGATCGACCGAAAGGTAAGCAAAGGGTTCTTCATAGACAGGAACCAAAAATTTCGTTCTTCCCGATTCCTAAAATGAACCAGTCAAGATCACAACGCGAATGTAGTTTGATGGAAAGTAGCGAAAGCGACAATTCCAGCGAGAATACTAACCAAAATGGTAAGCATGTGGAGGTTCAACCACCCCCCAAGTAAGAACCAGAGCAAGGCAAGGGCCTAGAGTGCCAGTCATCACAAAAGAGCTCGAACAGAGTAGTTTGTTCTGGCAGAACTGTCTGGTGGGCTTCTTACATGACATTCGGAGATTCTTAGCACTGCATTTGCAATGTATCAATAACAGAGCTTGGTGATTCAGAGGCAAAGTAACAGTTGTGGGAAAGGGCCGAAATTTCTAAATTCTACGTTTCAAGAATCCTTTGGACCTTCATTTCATTTTGCAAAAAAGTCCCTGGTCTCTGGATGGTGCCCTTCTTCTTGTAGATACTTGGAGACCTAACTCAGTTTTTGAAACGAGAAACTTTTCGCAGGTTCTAATTTGGATGCAGATTTGGGGACTTCCACTTGAGTACCAGATGCCGTTTGTGGCGAGAATGGGGCAAATTGGGCAGCTGTAGACTGGGACGATGCGGCATCAAGAAACACCAGGTTTATGCGGGTTAGAGTCTGGATATGTCCATGGCAACCTCTGGTGTTTGGCCGTATGCTAAGGAGAGATGACGGTGTTCTTGCGAGGGTTGAATTTCGATATGAAGGGGTATGCAAAGTCTGTGCTCTATGCGGGATCATAGGTCACACACCACCCAATTGCCAAAAAAGAACATGGCAACGTGAAGGAGAACGAAGGAAACATAAAGCAGAGGTAAAATGCATCGCGAACGTAGGAATTGGCATGTACTTTAAACCTAATTTCTTATTCTTTTGCTTGTGCATTCATGTACCTAACCATCATAATAATTCACATGAATTAAATTACTTTTATACTGCTTGTATATTCATGTGTTGTGATGCTTTATTTATTTATTTATTTATTTATTTATTTTAAGTAATGAATTTAATTTATCTATTAGGGTGTTTGTAAATTCTTTCAATACTTTTTCCAACTTGTTTATTTAATTTGATTTAACTTATTCCTCTTAGTTTATTTATTAATTTGTATATTATTAATTTTGAGATTAAATTTATTAATAGATGGGAATTTAGTTGTATGATTAAAATATTGTATAAAGTTTGTAAGATGTCTTTATAAAAATGATAATAATAAATTGAGATTATTCCGATGATAAAATTTCAAAGAGTTACGAATGATTGACATTTGAAATATTTTAGGTGATATGTTTTTCTTAAATTTGAAAAATTTTATGATTAATAATCAATATATTATTTTCAAGATATAAAAATATATAATGTAATAAATTATAAATAATAAATTGAGAATGAAAGAAAATTATTCCCCAAAGAGTTACAAATAGTTGAGATTTGAAAATCTTTAGATAAAAACTTTTCTCATAGTCTCGTCAAAATGATGGAAGATTGAAGAGAAATATTCAATATATAATTGGAATTTGTTCTCAAAATTAAAAATTAAAATAAATAAAATTTGAAAAATAAAATTATAAAAATAAAATAATAAAAATTAAGATTAGGTTAATATAAAGTTAAGAGTTTTTCATAAGATATTTAATGAATCCAAGACGGAGCTTCTCTAAGAAAATCGAATTGTACTATTTGGATACTCTTGAGGTAAGGATAAATTTTTAAGAAATTCGGTCAGATAATAGAGAGTTTATTAAAAAATTTACAATATTTAAGTATTTGGATAAAATAAAGGACAATTTAATTAAAGATCATTTAATCAAACCTTTTAAAGATAACATAAAATTAATTAAGTATCATTCTAGGATAGGCATTGCAAAGGTGTTAATACTTTCCTCACACGTAACTGTACCGTTGAACTCTAAATTTGAGACATAGACCAATCATTATCCTTAATTTGAATATATGACCAATCACACTTTAGATTAAAAGATTGGTGGCAACTCCATTGTTTTATGTCTAGCTATTAGGTTTCTAAAACTTAATGCGTTATGACACCATGGATCAAAGGGAATTTAGAAAAATACCTATAGGTTTGAAGCAATGTGGATCACTCACCCACAATGTAAAGATATAATCAGCAAACTTGGTGTAACGTGGTAAGAAGTTCGCCTTTATTTATGTCACGCCCCGGAAGTGCGGAAAATAGGGCTAATTTAAAACTTTTTATTCATTAATTCACAATTAACAGTGCATTCCTTTACAGTGTCATACATCATCACCTATATTATACCTCAGGATCTCGTCATTGAATAGTATATATTATATCATATACCTTACTTGATTTCAAGTTAATTAATCCTAATACATCCCATACAATGTTATATATCAAGTGTCTGCAATTACAGTAATTGTCTGGGTACATGAAAAGATAAAAGATACCTCAAAATACAATATATGGCCTGGAGCTCAAGTCCTCCACTAGCCACTACTCCGTACGTCGCAGGAAAACCCTTTTCACTTGAAGAAATCTGGGGGGAAAGAAAACAGGGTGAGCTTCTAAATCGCTCAGTAAAGGGGGTAAGGGACTCATTTCATAAACCAAAATGCACACTACAAAATATTTGTTTGTATGTGAAACTCATTAATCTCATTTGAAAACCATAGCATGAAAGTACTCAAAACGACATTCTCATGTCTCAAATCATGTAAAAACATGAAGTAAAAAGGCTCAATTTAGAGCAATAACAAAGCATGTGAAAATAATGCGATAAACGCTTTCTCAATGAACGTGAGAAAATCACTGAAATAGTAATGCACGTGGCGCAGCCACTAAACACACGTGGCATAGCCACTGATTTAAATTCACACGTGGCATAGCCACATGATAGGGTTTCACGTGGCAACGGCCACCAATTAGGATTCTCACGTGGCAACGGCCACCAAATAGGGTTTCTCACGTGGCAACGGCCACCAAATAGGGTTTCTCACGTGGCAACGGCCACCAAATGGGGTTCTCACGTGGCAACGGCCACCAAATGGGGTTTCTCACGTGGCAACAGCCACCAAGTATACGTGGCATAGCCACAGAATGGGTTATTCTCACGTTACCAGAACGGAGAAGAATCGGGCTTACATGCTACCAGAGCAATGCCCGGTGTGTACTCAGAGTTACACACCTAAGTCTTAATCACATAAGACTAGTTTGCCTTCACGTAGAACTCATAGTGATTTTTCTCTCATAAAACTCATTTGAAAACCGTTTTGTACTCAACACAAAACATAATAAAACCGAGTTCTAACCGGTAAAACACGCACACATTTCTCAAATCTCAATATTGCCTTAACGTAGAGCCCAATTCATTACTCACACAAATTCGACGGTTTATAAAGCAATTTCACACTCAGCTTATAAACGCATAAAATAATGGGCTCCAACCGGCTATAAAAATCGTGTGCAATTATATCTCAACACAACACTCAACATGCTTGTTTTATAACCACAAATCACGCTATAATAGTTTACAAATCACATACACAAATGGTTTAGATTTCCTTTACCTCTTTGCACCTCGTATAGTGCAATCGTTTCCCCCGTATCACGGACTAGCCTCGCATTCCACTCTGGAACTCCCGAGCTGTCCAAACAATGTTAAAACATCAATACTCAGTTATCTCATCAACCTCAATTCTCAAAATCGAGCATAATTGCTCATAACACCTCAAATCTCTTGATTCTCGTAACTCTACCCCAAACTACACTCTCATTCACAACATCTCAACGTTCTACATTTCTCATGCCAATTATCTATGCTAATTCACCACATTGTCTAAATTTCTATTTATAGCTCAAATTCCCAAAATTGCTAAATATCATTATCACTCCAGCCACATTGCAATTTCATAAATCCCTAATTATTTTTCAGCTATTTCAACACAATGACAACCACCATTATCATCAAAATCATCTCAAATATCAAGATCGAGGTTTAGAAATTACCCAAAGCTTATGAGACGCACAACCCACGCCTCGATTCGATTCGTCCTTCGATTTCCAAGTATGTTGTTCTCCCTTTGATGAGGAACAACTTTCCTTCTTGCCACAACTTCTGATTTGGCCGAAAATGGGTGCTTTGGATGAGTGAGAAAGCTAGGTTTCGGTGAAAATGGGGGTTAGAAGAGAGAGAAAGTGAGATTTCAAGATAAAACAGGGGTTCCTTATATAGGCTGAGGGTAGGAGATCGATCTGGCTCTTGATGAGATCGATCTGCATTTGAATTTTGGGGACGATTTGGGCAATTTTATGCCTAGAAAATCGATCTGTCGAGGGGTGAGATCGATCTCTTTATGGCTTTATGAGATCGATCTGCTCCTTGAGGAGATCGATCTTCTCCCAAACAGAATCATTTGGAGATCGATCTCTTCCTCATGAGATCGATCTTCTCTCAAACAGAATCATAAAGAGATCGATCCTCTTCCATTGGAGATCGATCTGCTCCTTAAATTCCTCATTCCTTGTCATTTTTAACTCACTAGATCGATCTCTCCTTTTCCCAGATCGATCTGTCCTCAAAACTTCATACTTATTTTAAACACTTAACATATAAATCTCCAATCATCATTCCCCAATTCACTTAGCTCAATAAATTACACTTCAAATTCTTATTACATAATTAAAATATGTCTGAAATTCTCAGATCTCACATCCTCCCCACCTTAAAAGAATTTGGTCCTCCAAATTCAACTCAACTAGTTAAATAGATGGGGGTATTTCTCCTTCATGAGATTCTCTAGTTCCCACGTTGCCTCTTCCATTGAGTGATGTTTCCACAAAACTTTCACTAATGGGATGCTCTTAGTTCTCAGTACCTTCTCTCTTCTATCGAGAATCTGGACGGGTTCCTTAATGTAGCTCATATCCTCTTGAATGTCCATCTCGTCATACTCTATGACATGAGAAGGGTCCGGGTGGTACTTCCTCAACATAGACACATGAAAAATATTGTGTATTCCGGACATCTGTGGGGGTAATGCTAATTTGTAAGCTACCTCTCCCACTCTCTCAAGAATCTCGAATGGTCCTACGTATCGAGGACTCAATTTCCCTTTCTTTCCAAATCGCATGATACCCTTACTCGGTGATATTTTCAGAAATACTGCATCACCAATCTCAAACTCGAGTGGCCGTCTACGCACATCTGCGTAGCTTTTCTGTCTACTTTGTGCAGCCCGTAACCTCTCATATATGAGTTTCACACTCTGTACAGCTTGCTCAACAAGCTCGGGAGCATTTATCTTTCTGTCACCGACTTCTTCCCAAGCTACAGGGGATCTACACCTCCTACCATATAGAGCCTCAAAAGGTGCCATTCCAATACTCGCATGATAGCTGTTATTGTATGCAAACTCTGCTAGGGGCAGGTGATCATCCCATGATCCCTTAAAATCCATCGTACACGCCCTCAACATATCCTCAAGGGTCTGAATAGTCCTCTCTGACTGACCATCTGTCTGAGGATGATAGGCGGTACTGAAACTCAATCGAGATCCCATGGACTCCTGAAACTGGGTCCAAAATCTAGAAGTAAATCGGGAATCTCTATCAGAAGTAATACTCACTGGAGCCCCATGTAATCTAGCTATCTCGCTGACATACAGCTCAGCTAAGGCATCCACAGTATCGGTGCTCTTGATGGCAAGGAAGTGGGCACTCTTGGTCAATCTATCCACAATGACCCATATCGCGTCACGACCTCTTCGGGTCCTCGGTAAACCCATAATAAAGTCCATAGTGACATGCTCCTATTTCCATGTAGGTACAGGTAAGGGCTGTAGTAGTCCTCCGGGCTTTCGATGCTTAGCTTTCACTTGCTGGCATACTAAACACCTGTCCACATACTCTGCCACGTCTCGCTTCATACCACTCCACCAATACACCTTTCTCAAGTCTCGGTACATCTTAGTACTCCCTGGGTGCATGGTGTATCGCGAGCAGTGGGATTCTCTCAGTATCTGTCTCTTCAGGGTATCATCGTCCGGTACACAGATCCGTCCTCTGAATCTCAACAATCTATCCTCACTGACTGTGAGATCCGACTGCGAACTCTGTTCAGCTTGGCTAATCATATCTATCAATCTCTGATCACTGCGCTGCCCAGTTCTAATCTGATCCATGATCCTGGGCTCTATTCGAAAGCTAGCCAAAAATCCAGTCTCTATCTCTTTAACTCTGATCCGAAGTTCGGTAAACTGCTCTAGTAAATCTCATTCCCTGATCATCATAGCAGATATCATACTCTTCCTGCTCAGGGCATCAGCAACTACATTCGCCTTGCCCGGATGATATAGAATATCGCAGTCATAATCCTTAAGGAGTTCCATCTATCTCCTTTTTCTCATGTTTAACTCTTTCTGATCAAAGAGATATCTCAAACTCTTGTGATCAGTGAAGATCTGGAATCTTTCCCCATATAAGTAGTGTCGCCAGATCTTCAAAGCAAATACCACAGCGGCTAACTCCAAATCATGCGTGGGGTAATTCCGCTCATGGTCTTTCAGCTGTCGCGATCCATATGCGACCACTCTTCCGTGCTGCATAAGCACACACCCCAATCCTTGATGAGATGCATCACTATACACCGAAAATCCTCCTGATCCCTCAGGAATAGTTAACACAGGTGCCGCTGTCAACCTCCTCTTTAATTCCTGAAAACTGAGCACACATTGATCAGTCCATTTAAATGGAGTCTCTTTGCGCGTGAGCTTAGTCAAAGGGGTGGCAATCCGGGAAACTCCTTCCACAAATCTTCTGTAATACCCTGCCAAACCAAAGAAGCTTCGTATCTCAGTAACTGTCCTCGGTCTCTCCCAATTAAGCACAACCTCCACCTTGCTTGGGTCCATTGATACTCCTTCCTCTGAGACTATATGACCAAGGAAAGCTATCCGGTTCAGCCAAAACTCACACTTACTAAGCTTTCCATATAATTGCTTATCTCGGAGTATCTGAAGTACTAACCACAAATACTGTGCATGCTCCTCATACGATTGAGAGTATACCAGGATATCATCAATAAAGACTATCACAAATTTATCCAGATAGTCTCTGAACACCTCGTTCATCAATCTCATAAATGCTGCAGGGGCGTTCGTCAAGCCAAAGGACATCACCAGAAATTCGTAATGGTCATACCTCGTCCTGAAGGCCGTCTTGGGAATATCTTCTTCCTTGATCCTCAATTGGTGATAGCCCGATCTCAAATCAATCTTAGAAAAGACGGATGCCCTTCTTAGCTGATCAAGTAGATCATCAATCCTGGGCAATGGGTATTTATTTTTCACCGTGGCTTTATTCAACAACCGATAATCTACGCATAATCTGAGACTACCATCCTTCTTCTTGACAAATAAAATCGGTGCTCCCCACGGTGAAACGCTGGGCCTAATGAACCCTTGATCCAATAACTCCTGTAGTTGTTTTTTCAATTCCTCAAGTTTCACTAATGCCATCCTGTAGGGAGGTTTAGAGATTGGCTGAGTATCTGGTACCAAATCAATGGTAAACTCCAGCTCTCTCTCTGGTGGTAAACCTGGCAATTCATTTGGGAAAACATCCGAAAATTCGTAAACCAGAGGTATATCCTCAATCCTCGGATGTTCCCGCTCATCGTCTGAGATGAGTATCTCATAACCTTCATATGAACAATCATATTTAATATTCTCCAAAATAATATTAAAATTCTCAAATTACTTACTAGAATTCCACATATTCATTTCCTCAATATCTCAATCGTACACTGTAAGGTTCAGGTAGGGAGAAAGTTACAATCTTAGTGTAGCAATCTAAGCTCACTCGATTGGCTGCCAACCAATCCATTCCTAAAATTACATCAAATCCATGTATATTCAACATGATTAGATCTGCTAACATCACTCTATCTCCCACCTTTATCTCACATCCTCTACAGATTAACTCAGTTCTCTGGGATTCACGCATAGGGGTATTTACATGTAGTATATATTCAAGAGGTTCAAACTTCAAGTTTAATCTACATGCAAAATGCTCAGAAATAAACGAATGCGTGGATCCTGAATCAATCAACACATGAGCCTTATGATTACAGACAGAGAGTGTACCTCTTATAGTTTTTGTAGAAGTGTCAGCGGTTTCCTTATCTAGGGCAAACACACGCCCCTGGGTAACAGGTCTCTTTCCTTTCTCTGCAGCAGTGGCCCGTCTCGGGGGATTCACTCTCTGAGGCTGTTGTCTAGTGGGCTCCAATACATGTGGTTTCTGAGGTTGAGGGCAATCCTTCACCATGTGACCCATGTCTCCACATCTAAAACATCCATGGATCGACCCCGTACAACTTCCCTCATGCATTCGGCCACAATTTCTGTAAAATCTTGTCTCTGGCCTGACATCTCGAGGGGTCTCTCTAATGTTAGGGTACCCTCTGGGTCTCTCTAATATGCCCGTCTGTACCTCAATCCTTCCTCTTCTGAAGGAACTTCTCGGAGCCTCTGTTTGGAAAATCGCTGGCCTCTTGCCCTTATCTCTATTCACCGCTCTGAGCTCATTCTGGGATTGTACCATTTCAATTCCTCTTTCAATCTCTTGTGCTCGTCTCAGAGCATCTCTAAACTCAGTAATACATAGCCCTATCAATCTATCTCTGATGATGGGCTTCAATCCATACACAAATTTCTCTGTGCGGAGCTCTTCATTCTTAAAGGTCTCTGGGTCATATCTCAATAGCGCTGTGAATTGGTTCTCATAGTCATCCGCAGACATGTCACCATGTACCAAACTCAAAAACTCGACCTGTTTCTTTCTCTGGGCGGCTCGTGGTACATATTGGGTCTTAAAGGCTGTCTGGAACTCTTCCCAACCAATCACATCCTGACGGGACATCAGAATACCCTGGGTAGTACCCCACCAATCTCGAGCTCTCCCTTTCAACATATAGATACTCATACTGACCCTCTAAGCATCGGTGCACCCCAGATAATCAAATATAATTCTTAACTCCGTCAGCCACTCCTCAGCCTCTGTAGGATCCTTTTTCCCCCTAAACGTGGGTGGATTCATCTTCAAAAAATTCTTCAGTCAGACCATACTTTTATCATCAGGCTGAGTGACGGGAGGTATTGGGGGTATGGGAGGTCCTTGTGATGGTGTAGGAGTAGTACCCGAGGCATTAACTCCAAAGAGTTGCGCGAATAACGCTGCCATCTGCTCAAAATCTTACCTCACATCGGTCTCAATCCGATTAAATCGAGAGTTAGGGCTCTCTGGTTGTGGGACAGGTGGCGGAGGGGACTCTCCCTGCCTCCTCGAACGACCTCGTCGTCCACTCATTCTCTATCTTAACTCGTCTCCTGCGTGTACATATCAGAATCGATTGAAATCTCAATCCTCAATTTCAGTTCATGACCAGACTATTATAGACACTTGGGATGTATTCTATTTCACTTAACCGACACTGACAGTACTACACACCCTAAGCTCTGATACCAAGAAAACTCTGTCACACCCCGAAAGTGCGGAAAATAGGGCTAATTTAAAACTTTTTATTCATTAATTCACAATTAAGAGTGCATTCCTGTGCAGTGTCATAAATCATCACCTATATTATACCTCAGGATCTCGTCATTGAATAGTATATATTTTATCATATACCTTACTTGATTTCAAGTTAATTAATCCTAATACATCCCATACAATGTTATACATCAAGTGTCTGCAATTACAGTAATTATCTGGGTACATGAAAAGATAAAAGATACCTCAAAATACAATATATGGCCTGGAGCTCAAGTCCTCCACTAGCCACTACTCCGTACGTCGCAGGAAAACCCTTTTCACTTGAAGAAATCTGGGGGGAAAGAAAACAGGGTGAGCTTCTATTCTGTCACGCCCCGGAAGTGCGAAAAATAGGGCTAATTTAAAACTTTTTATTCATTAATTCACAATTAAGAGTGCATTCTTGTGCAGTGTCATACATCATCACCTATATTATACCTCAGGATCTCGTCATTGAATAGTATATATTATATCATATACCTTACTTAATATCAAGTTAATTAATCCTAATACATCCCATACAATATTATACATCAAGTGTCTGCAATTACAGTAATTGTCTGGGTACATGAAAAGATAAAAGATACCTCAAAATACAATATATGGCCTGGAGCTCAAGTCCTCCACTAGCCACTACTCTGTACGTCGCAGGAAAACCCTTTTCACTTGAAGAAATCTGGGGGGAAAGAAAACAGGGTGAGCTTCTAAATCGCTCAGTAAAGGGGGTAAGGGACTCATTTCATAAACCAAAATGCACACTACAAAATATTTGTTTGTATGTGAAACTCATTAATCTCATTTGAAAACCATAGCATGAAAGTACTCAAAACGACATTCTCATGTCTCAAATCATGTGAAAACATGAAGTAAAAAGGCTCAGTCTAGAGCAATAACAAAGCATGTGAAAATAATGCGATAAATGCTTTCTCAATGAACGTGATAAAATCACTGAAATGTAATGCACGTGGCGCAGCCACTAAACACACGTGGCATAGCCACTGATTTAAATTCACACGTGGCATAGCCACAGGATATGGTTTCACGTGGCAACGACCACCAATTAGGATTTTCATGTGGCAACGGCCACCAAATAGGGTTTCTCACGTGGCAACGACCACCAAATAGGGTTTCTCATGTGGCAACGGCCACCAATTAGGATTCTCACGTGGCAACGGCCACCAAATAGGGTTTCTCACGTGGCAATGGCCACCAAATGGGGTTCTCACGTGGCAACGGCCACCAAATAGGGTTTCTCACGTGGCAATGGCCACCAAGTATACGTGGCATAGCCACAGAATGGGTTATTCTCACGTTACCAGAACGGAGAAGAATCGGGCTTACATGCTACCAGAGCAATGCCCGGTGTGTACTCAGAGTTACACACCTAAGTCTTAATCACATAAGACTAGTTTGCCTTCACGTAGAACTCATAGTGGTTTTTCTCTAATAAAACTCATTTGAAAACCGTTTTGTACTCAACACAAAACATAATAAAATCGAGTTCCAACCGGTAAAACACGCACACATTTCTCAAATCTCAATATTGCCTTAACGTAGAGCCCAATTCATTACTCACACAAATTCGACGGTTTATAAAGCAATTTCACACTAGCTTATAAACGCATAAAATAATGGGCTCCAACCGGCTATAAAAATCGTGTGCAATTATATCTCAACACAACACTCAACATGCTTGTTTTATAACCACAAATCATGCTATAATAGTTTACAAATCACATACACAAATGGTTTAGATTTCCCTTACCTCTTTGCACCTCGTATAGTGCAATCGTTTCCCCCGTATCACGGACTAGCCTCGTATTCCACTTTGGAACTCCCGAGCTATCCATACGATGTTAAAACATCAATACTCAGTTATCTCATCAACCTCAATTCTCAAAATCAAGCATAATTGCTCATAACACCTCAAATCTCTTGATTCTCGTAACTCTACCCCAAACTACACTCTCATTCACAACATCTCAACGCTCTACATTTCTCATGCCAATTATCTATGCTAATTCACCACATTGTCTAAATTTCTATTTATAGCTCAAATTCCCAAAATTGCTAAATATCATTATCACTCCAACCACATTGCAATTTCATCAATCCCTAATCATTTTTCATTTATTTCAACACAATGACAACCACCATTATCATCAAAATCATCTCAAATATCAAGATCGAGGTTTAGAAATTACCCAAAGCTTGTGAGACGCACAACCCATGCCTCGATTCGATTCGTCCTTCGATTTCCAAGTATGTTGTTCTCCCTTTGATGAGGAACAACTTTCCTTCTTGCCACAACTTCTGATTTGGCCAGAAATGGGTGCTTTGGATGAGTGAGAAAGCTAGGTTTCGGTGGAAATGGGGGTTGGAAGAGAGAGAAAGTGAGATTGCAGGAGAAAAACAGGGGTTCCTTATATAGGCTGAGGGTAGGAGATCGATCTGGCTCTTGATGAGATTGATCTGCATTTGAATTTTAGGGACGATTTGGGCAATTTTATGCCTAGAGATCGATCTGTCAAGGGGTGAGATCGATCTCTTTATGGCTTTATGAGATCGATCTGCTCCTTGAGGAGATCGATCTTCTCCCAAACAGAATCATTTGGAGATCGATCTCTTCCTCATGAGATCGATCTTCTCTCAAACAGAATCATAAGGAGATCGATCCTCTTCCATTGGAGATCGATCTGCTCCTTAAATTCCTCCTTCCTTGTCATTTTTAACTCACCAGATCGATCTCTCCTTCTCCCAGATCGATCTGTCCTCAAAACTTCATACTTATTTTAAACACTTAACATATAAATCTCCAATCATCATTCCCCAATTCACTTAGCTCAATAAATTACACTTCAAATTCTTATACATAATTAAAATATGTCTGAAATTCTCAGATCTCACAATTTATGCTAGTACAAAAACTGAAAATCATGAAAAATAATCAGAAATTTAGGAACAAAGAGGTCTTCAGCAACTTAAGGAAAATGGAAGGAATCACTGGAATCACAACTAAGCAAGCAAACTCCAAAGTAACTTGGACTCGAAAGAATCATGTAAGATGGAAAAAAATGTTAAAGATGGAATTGGAAACATTAGCCGAACAGGAATAAGTGTTTTGGATGCAAAAAAATAGGATTAACTGGATTGTTCATAGGGAAAGGAATACAAAGTTCTATCATATCATGGTCACCAGAAGGAGAATTAGGAACAAGATCACATGAATTCTAGGCGCAGGGAATTCTTAGGAAGAAAATCAAAATGGGATTGAGAATGCTTTCTTTGAGCACTTTAAGGTGCTTTACAATCCGATATTTACAACTAGAAACTAATACATAAGAGCTTACTTAGAAAACCTCAATATCCCTAAACTAAGTGAAGAGCACAGGAATCTTCTGAATCGCCCTTTCACTGTAGAAGAAATAAAAATAGCTAACTTTCAAATTGGGCCGATGAAGGCACCGGGAATTGATGGGAAGCTAGGTATCTTCTATCAACAAACTAGGACATTGTAGGACCATTCACAGTAGCATCATCCTTATATTTCCTTAACTCAGGACACATGTTCAAGGAATTAAATCGAACCTTGATCACGCTTATACTAAAAGGTAACTCCCCAGAAAAAGTCACTTACTATAGACCAACTAGCCTTTGCAACGTGGCTTACAAGATCATTGCAAAGACTATTGTGAACAGGTTAAAACCAATCCTGGATAACATTATCTCCCCTTACAAAAATGCCTTCATCTAAGGATGCAACATATCGAATAACATTTTAATAAGAATGGTAACTAGGGAAGCAAGCATGGAAAATCCTTACCAGTCCGAGGGCGTTAGGATCAAGGATTTTCATGGAGGAATATTGTCAAAAGCAGAATTTCGAGGAAGTCAAACCAAAATAGGGATACTCTTGGATATGGAAAAGCTAATGGATTTTCAGATATGGGAAGGCAATAAAACAATAATCAAGAATGGTAAGTTCCACAAATGTAAGAATGCCAATGACAACACCGAAGATTATCCTTAGGCCAAGGTAATTATGGATATGTATGACTCATAAAGATTGGCATCCTCTCTTTACAGCCATCTTACTTGACAAACAGTTACTTAAAGAGATCATAGGAAGAACGTTTACCTTCTTAAGGGGAGATGATAGAATTGTATGGAAGTACTGTAAGACCCGAATTTAATTAAAATACGAAAATTAAATAAGAAAAGATGGAGGAAGTATGAAGGAAGCAGGTTAAATTTAATCCCGAACACGTGTAAGGGCAAAACGGTCAAAGGACCGAAAGCCGGAGTAAATTCGATAAGGAAATTTAATTAAAAATATGGATTTAAGAAACCTTGGTCAATAAAAGTGAAATAAAATTATTTTGGATTAAATTGATCAAGATATTAATTTATTGGAATTAACCGGGATTAATCGGGATTTTTAGTTCGGAAAAAATATCCCGAAAATAATCGAAAAATATACTGAAAAGTCACTCGGGACAATATCCCGAAAATACGGAGAACTCATACCCGAAAAAGGATTAAAATAAATTAAATTAAATTAAATTAATTAATTAAGAATAAAATAATAATTTTAAGTGATATTTTGGGTATTTTAATGTATTTTAATGAATAGTAAAATAATTAAAATAAATAAAAATAATAATAATAAAAATGATAAAACAAAAAGAAAAAAAAAAAAAAAAGAGAGAGAGTGTCGGGGAGAGAGAAACCGAAACAAAGAAATGGAGAGGAAACGGAGCTGAGCAACCCGAGGAGCCCGATGAGCCACCGGCGGCCGATGGTCCCAGCTGCAGGTTGGAAAACGTAGAGCGACGCCCGACGAACACGATGGTACCGGCGGTGCAGCTTACCGACGCCGGAGGAAGCCGAACGGAGGAAGAAAAGGTCACGGGAAAAATGGGGTCGGTACCGGCGATCCACGGCAGCTGGAGGCGAACGGCGGGTACCGGTGTGATCAGGAGGAGGAGCCGGTCCTTTTGAGACCAATACCGGCCGACGAAGCCGTCGAAATCCGCCGGATCGGGAGGAAACAGCCGCGGGGGAGAAGAGGTGATTCGCCGGCGATGGGGCTGATTCGACCCCAGCCGAGGCCCGATCTAGTGAGCCCAGACGATTGCGCGTCGATTGGCACCGGAATCGCGCCGGGAACCGGCCGGACGGCGCCGGCACGACCAAAGGGAGCCTGGACCGGCCGAACCGGACAGAACCGGTCGAACCGGACCAGACCGAACCGGCGGTCCGAACCGGGTTGAACCGGTCCGAACCGGTTCAGCCAAAAAGAGGAGAAAAAAAGGGAGAAAAAGGGAAAAGGAAAAAGAGAAAAAATTGGGGAAAATTTCAGTGATGCAATCGAGCTTCGGGTAAGTCGATAAGCGGTCAAATTGACCCGATTTAAATTTGGAATATTTTATTTAATTAAATTTCGACCGAAAAGTTTACCCGAAAATAAAATTAATTGTGTAGCTCGACGATTGGCATCCACCGAGGGCTCGAGACAGCCTCGAAGTACGTACTAGCATGGAATATCGGGTAAGTGACCCCTATTTACGACAATTACCTTGTATTGCGTGATATTGATTTAATTCCCGCAATTATTAGAATTAATTTATGGAAATTTAGATAAATTGTCGTAAATAGTGAATTTAGATATTCGAGAATTAGAACGAGGCCCGATAAATTATTGGTGGGCCCAATGAGCCCAATAGGCCTCGATAAGTGGGAATTTAGTGAAAAACGGGCTTAAGGCCGATTAAGGCCCATTAAGGTGCAATCGGGCCCGATAGGGGTAAACGGGCCCAATGATTTAAATTAAGCCCGGAAAAGATTAAATTCAATTAAATTATATGTTATCTGACCCGAGGAATGTTAATACGCAGTTCCGGGCATTGGATTGGAAGCATATCGGACTGCGCGACGGGACTACATTGGAAAAGAAAAAGGTCAGACTCGACGAGAATCGAGGTAAGGGAATTCTGCGGACTGCTAGAGGTAACTTTACGCAATTTTAAATTCATATGCAGTCCTTTAAAATTAACTGAAGGGTCTAGAGGTCGAAGAACAATTTTAGTGCCCCGAATGGGCAAAATTACTAAAATACCCTTGTTAAGGGTAGAATCTAAAAATTTAGGAAAAATTGGGAGGAGCAAGAACAAAAGGTTCCTGCTCATTCTGGAGGTGTTTTGATGCATGCATGAGTAGGCTGGCTCACCTTGAAAGAAAATGCACAGCATTGCATACTTTCAACGTGATATTGTTTTGTGAAAACTGTTTTGAGGAAACAGAGCCGCCTACGTGTTTTTATTGACATTGACGTGCTAGAGCTTAGCTCGCACGATGTTTGATTTGTGTGATGCATGCATTAGTGCTAGAGTGAGAGCTCGCACTAGAGTTTTACATGCATAGGTGCTGGAGTCCAACTCGCACCAGATTTGTATACATATATATATGATTTTCGTGACAGGGTGCTAGAGTCTAACTCGCACCATATTTTTATATGATTTTGAGACAGGGTGTTAGAGCTTCGCTCGCACCAGATTTTTATACGATTTGCATACAGAGTGCTAGAGCTTAGCTCGCACTAGATTTACGTGATTTGATGAGAGTGCTGAGCATTGCTCGCACTGATTTTATGAGAACATGCGATGAGCCGTGCTTGGAGCATCGGGTAGACTGTGTGTCACCGATTTAATAGGCTCGCACGTGCGTTTTGAGACATGGCATGAGTATTGAGAAACAAACCTCTGTGGGAAGCAGGCCAATTGGGCCGGAGTACCTAGAGATATTACATGGGTTCATGGAGTACGATGTACCGTGCAAGTAGCATGGAGTACGATGTACCGTGTTGTATCTTCGGATACGGCATCTCCGGATGCAGCATCTTCGGATGCCGGGGATCGGATAAGACTGACGGGATGGACTGACCCACCTCCCGGGCGGTTCCCGATCATGGTGAGAACCCGCACACTAGGATCCGTGTAGCTGAGGAACTCACGAGGACAGATGTGGCCATAGTCCTAGTTATTTACCTATATACAGACGTTGCCTAGTCTCGCATGTTGATGATTTCTATGATGATTTAAACTGGGTTTTAAAACTAAATTGCATGATGGTATTTCCATGCTTTTCAAAACCCACGTGTGATGTAAATGTTTTCATGATTTTGTGTGAGTCAGGATCACCCGCAGGAGGGGTCGAGTCCTGACTTTATTGTCAAAATCTTAATTGAGAAAGAAACGATTTATGATAATTGCATGTTGATTTTCCGTGCAAATGTATTTTACATATCATCATAATGCATAGCATTGTTTTAAAATGTGTGGAGAAAGGGTGGTTTATGCATGGCACTACGTTCATGTAGGTAGTATGGTTACCTACTTGTTCGTAGGATTGCCTTACTGAGCTTGATGTGCTCACCCCTTTCATTTTCTCCCACAGATGATCTCCAGTTGAAGTTGAGGCGACTCAGTACTGCATTCCGGATATCCGCTGCTGCCCATCAACATAAGGTATATACACTTGTACTTATTGTATCTACATAAGCATAGCACAGTAACATGATTGTAAGTAACTTTAGGGGATGTATAAATAATATAACAATTATAAATGACTGGAGAAGAAATAAGTACTAGGGTAGATGTATGGTGGGACTGGCATTGACGCACAGCCCAATTATTAGTGGAGTGTTGGTCACGATTCGAGGACAGGTAAGAATTAAGTAAGAAAATAAACAAAAACGCGAAAAATTCACTCTGATTTTTGGATAGTTGGGTCGTGACAATTATTTTGGTATCAGAGCGTAATTGGTCTGATGTGTGTCAGTGTCAGAAGTTAAGAAATTACATCCCCGTGTTACTGTGCTTAGTTAGATACAATAGTGTATATCGAGATGGGCTTGACTAAGAAATGGTTGAGAATGCAGGAATGCCTAATATGAGTCGCGCTAAATGAGATAGTGCACGAGGCAGAGGTCGTAGAGGTAGACCTGAGTCTGCTAAGTCGTGCTGAGTTTGGCTATGAAAATCAGTATGAGATTGAAATAGAGGCGAATGTTGAGCATGCCTCACAGAGTCCGACAGAGAGATCGGACAGTATTGAGACACGCTTCGCGAGATTGGAGCGGAGTGTGGAGATTATTTTGAGGAGCTAATTACTCAGATTATGTACGAGATCAGAGGGCGCAGCGGAGCATTGGTGAAAACCCGCTCGACCCATCTTAAGAGCTGATATGAGAAATGATTATGGATGTATTCCGGTGACAGGATATCCTGGACATGATTTAAAGGAAATTTTGGATTAAAGTCCTTACTCTGACCCAGAGGATTTAATTTATTGACGAGTATGGAGACTCGATTATATTCTGGGCAGATATTACCTCGACACTATGAAAAGTGACAGTCGAGATGTCTAAAAGTTTATGGAAGGGCTCAACTTTTCAATTTGAGTCTAATTGGCCCGTGAGATATTACCTATACCGAGGCAGTGCACAGATTTACAGTTGGGTAAATAAGAACACGAATTGCACGCCTCTGAGATTGAGAAAGGTAATAAGGGCTGAAATAGAGACAGAAAAGAAAATCGAGAAATGATAAAGATGTTGAAATGAAAATTTGTAAAAGATTTAATTTGACGAGTCATGGAATGAGATAATTGGTAAGACCCCAGTGCACCCAATTTTGGCACTGTTGAGGGGCATTGTGATTGACGGACCCCGACCTGCTACGAAGCAGAGTAGCAGTGTCATTACTGTGGAATGTGTGGTGGATACCACGGAAGGAAGGTTTATACCTACATGGTATTGATGAAAAGGGCCGTCAAGTGTGGTAAAGACGGACCATTGATTTGGATTGAACAGAATTGGGCGAGATTGCCCCACAGAAAGGTAAAGAGACGGAGAAAGACTTTATTGGTATAGCTGCAACAAAAAGGGAGGCTGTAGACGAGAAGAAAAGGAAAGTAGGCTGTTGGACGAAGGCGAGAGGATGTCTAGGACCAGGACACTGTTGATGTTTCATGGATGTGGTGTAAGATACCACACTTGTTATGAATAATGAAGTACATATGTTTATTGATCCTGGTGCCACACATTTATTCATACCGCCTTCATTCACATATAAGTGAGTAAAAGGCATGAATGCCTACATCATTGGGCAATACTGATAAATGAGTACCCTAATAGAGGAGGATTAATTAACGGAATATGGCTATAGAGATTTTAAGTTGAAAACAGGGGTAAAAACATCACTGAAGAGTATACTGTAAGTGTTGACAAGTGATAACAAGGGGTGCGACAATTGAAATTAAAGGAGTAAAGGATTGTACTCACTGAATGAATGATGACGAGAGTTTCATTATAATTGATACACTAAGGAGAAAATCTTCGAGATAAGATAGATCCTAAGTACAAGATGTATCGGAGTAAGAGGCGTATGCTAGGTAAGAACATCCTTACGATATGAAGTAATTGGGATTAAGCAATTAGTAAGGAATATAAATTATAACCAAGGACAAAGATAGGTATAACCATACCCAGTAGTTGTGGTTAAGTCTGAAGGCTAATAAAGGTATTTCAAAATACCTCCCCGCCTGAAGACTTGACAGCATCTAGATATATATATATATATAATCTATAACGGGAAATCGATCATCGTAATAAATACCTTTAGCATTAGGTTACCTTACTAAGACGATAAGAACATTAAAATTCGACAAATTATAAAGGTTAACGTAGTAAAACTTAATAAGAGCCGTTAAGATAAGAAAAGGAAATGACGCAGGTTAGTACATGGAAACGTAAACGACTTTGAAGGATCTTATACGCTTATGCGTAAATAAGTCAAGGATTGGACCGAATCGTAATCAGCAGTATCGGTCATATGCTGGGAGTAGTTAAAGCCTAGGGCGAATTATAAGCAACAATTGGAAGATAGCTTTTACAGATGGATTATTGCGAGATTTAAAATGGTATACCCTGTTGACACGTTTAACTAAGAAAACGTGATCTTGGAATAAGATGATAAATAAGATGATAGATGTGACGTGAATTTGGCGTGATGAAGTATGAACTGACCACCATGATTAATTTCACCATGCCCAACAGCTCAAGAGGTTTTTCAGTGAGTATGAATGCCTCAAAGTTATGATGGAGCTGTGTATTGATGTATAATGGGAAGATAGTCAATTTTGGAGTCAGACAACTCTTCGATCACGAAATAAACTATCTGACCCATGATTTAAAGTTGGCAACAGTATTTGTACCGAGGATATGGTACTATTATGTACAGGGTGAGGAATTATGGATATGCACTGATCATAGAGCCCGAGTATCTGTTTTCACAAAAAGGGGCGAATATGAAAATACATATTGGGTTAGAGCTTCTGAGAGATTTTGATTTATGAGAATTGTACCACCCAAGAAAGGCGAATGTGATGACTGATGCCTTGAGCAGAAAGAGCCTCGGGATGGTACCACATATGATGGTCAGGGAGCGTGAGCTGCTAGATGCAGTTGTGGACCTCAGTATTGATGTGATCCCTTCTGAGGATGACAGTGATTGTGTGACAGCTAGCCTGATGACTAGTACCGGATGAGAGTGCCCGGATTTGCCAGGCTTAGCGTGATGATCGACCGGATGTCGATAGTTTGGGTCTGATTCAGAAGGGTACAGTGACAGAGATCACAAAGAGTGTGATAATGAGTTACTGAGGATTCCGAGACAGTATAAGTGCTCCCCAGGGCCACAGTTGATGGGATAGTAATGTTGTCAGAAGCTCACTCTTCGGGATATACAGTGCATACGGAAGTAAGAAATATATCGAAATCTCGAAAAGGGTATGGGTGGTCAGATGTGGAAAGAGATATTTGTGGAGATTGTGAAAAAGTGCCTAGTATGTCAGCAGAATAAGGTAGAGTATTAAAAGTCTGCAGAGTTATTGCAGCACCTACCTATATTGACACGGCACGGAAAAATGAGAGCAAGTCTCCGTGAATGTCGTGATGGGTTACAGAGAACCCAGGTGATATTACGAGGCTATTTGGATGATAGCCGACAGAATGACTAAGTCCACCCACCTTCTGGTTATGAACTTCCCAGATACTCGGAGTGTGTATGAGGATTTATGTGTAAGGCAGTTGTGGAACATTATGTAGCGTTCCAGTGAGCATGGTATCATATAGGGATTCCCGCTTCACCTTCTACTTCAGAGAATATTTTTAGGAAGCTATGGGAACCCGACTGAGTATTAGCACAGCTTTCCATCCTCAGACAGATGGTCAGTCAGAGAGGACTGTACAAGTTTTGGAGGATCCGATGAAAGCGTGTGCTATTGATTTTATAAGCTCCTGGAATGATCAGTTGATTTCTAATTGAATTTGCCAATAACGACAGTTGGCAGTTGAGTATCGGGATAATAGGATAGGAGGCAGTGTATGACTGTAGGGGTTGTTCCCCAAATTGGATAAGAAAAAGTGGGTGACAGATATGATCATTTTCGACTTTGGATAATAAGTCTCTGAGGATGTTTAGTTAAGGATGAGAGATTAAGAACACCTCAGAGCAGATAGACAAGTATTAGAGTTCACCGATGATGAATTAATACGATTGAAAGCTACTCGTCCTAAGAGGATGAGGACATAGCGGAACTTTTGAAAGAAGTAAATTAAGTTACGCTGGATGGAATATTTTGAGAGAATGGACAAGTGGGAGATAAGACCTGTAGGTTGATGTTATCACGTGAATTAACAGGCACCCACAATGTGTCCCCGCTTATGATGCTTCGGTACTACTATCCAGATCCAGCAGAGGTGATAGGATATGAACTCCAAAAGTTCAATTTAAGGAACATACAAATATATTGAAGAAGATTGATTCGGGCATTATACAGGAAAGAGAAAGTATTGGGGTTTAAGATAATCTCCCTAATTAAGTCCTTTGGTAGTAATACACTCCGGAGAAGGTCACATAAGAATTTAAGAGTATGATACGATTGATGTACCCGGAGTTGTATATGGACTCATATGAATTGGTTCTAATTTGGAGGACCAAATTCCTTAAGTGGGGGAGAATTGTAAGACCCGAATTTAATTAAAATACGAAAATTAAATAAGAAAAGATGGAGGAAGTATGAAGGAAGCAGGTTAAATTTAATCCCGAACACGTGTAAGGGCAAAACGGTCAAAGGACCGAAAGCCGGAGTAAATTCGATAAGGAAATTTAATTAAAAATATGGATTTAAGAAACCTTGGTCAATAAAAGTGAAATAAAATTATTTTGGATTAAATTGATCAAGATATTAATTTATTGGAATTAACCGGGATTAATCGGGATTTTTAGTTCGGAAAAATAATCCCGAAAATAATCGAAAAATATACTGAAAAGTCACTCGGGACAATATCCCGAAAATACGGAGAACTCATACCCGAAAAAGGATTAAAATAAATTAAATTAAATTAAATTAATTAATTAAGAATAAAATAATAATTTTAAGTGATATTTTGGGTATTTTAATGTATTTTAATGAATAGTAAAATAATTAAAATAAATAAAAATAATAATAATAAAAATGATAAAACAAAAAGAAAAAAAAAAAAAAAAAAAAAGAGAGAGAGTGTCGGGGAGAGAGAAACCGAAACAAAGAAATGGAGAGGAAACGGAGCTGAGCAACCCGAGGAGCCCGATGAGCCACCGGCGGCCGATGGTCCCAGCTGCAGGTTGGAAAACGTAGAGCGACGCCCGACGAACACGATGGTACCGGCGGTGCAGCTTACCGACGCCGGAGGAAGCCGAACGGAGGAAGAAAAGGTCACGGGAAAAATGGGGTCGGTACCGGCGATCCACGGCAGCTGGAGGCGAACGGCGGGTACCGGTGTGATCAGGAGGAGGAGCTGGTCCTTTTGAGACCAATACCGGCCGACGAAGCCGTCGGAATCCGCCGGATCGGGAGGAAACAGCCGCGGGGGAGAAGAGGTGATTCGCCGGCGATGGGGCTGATTCGACCCCAGCCGAGGCCCGATCTAGTGAGCCCAGACGATTGCGCGTCGATTGGCACCGGAATCGCCCCGGGAACCGGCCGGACGGCGCCGGCACGACCAAAGGGAGCCTGGACCGGCCGAACCGGACAGAACCGGTCGAACCGGACCAGACCGAACCGGCGGTCCGAACCGGGTTGAACCGGTCCGAACCGGTTCAGCCAAAAAGAGGAGAAAAAAAGGGAGAAAAAGGGAAAAGGAAAAAGAGAAAAAATTGGGGAAAATTTCAGTGATGCAATCGAGCTTCGGGTAAGTCGATAAGCGGTCAAATTGACCCGATTTAAATTTGGAATATTTTATTTAATTAAATTTCGACCGAAAAGTTTACCCGAAAATAAAATTAATTGTGTAGCTCGACGATTGGCATCCACCGAGGGCTCGAGACAGCCTCGAAGTACGTACTAGCATGGAATATCGGGTAAGTGACCCCTATTTACGACAATTACCTTGTATTGCGTGATATTGATTTAATTCCCGCAATTATTAGAATTAATTTATGGAAATTTAGATAAATTGTCGTAAATAGTGAATTTAGATATTCGAGAATTAGAACGAGGCCCGATAAATTATTGGTGGGCCCAATGAGCCTAATAGGCCTCGATAAGTGGGAATTTAGTGAAAAACGGGCTTAAGGCCGATTAAGGCCCATTAAGGTGCAATCGGGCCCGATAGGGGTAAACGGGCCCAATGATTTAAATTAAGCCCGGAAAAGATTAAATTCAATTAAATTATATGTTATCTGACCCGAGGAATGTTAATACGCAGTTCCGGGCATTGGATTGGAAGCATATCGGACTGCGCGACGGGACTACATTGGAAAAGAAAAAGGTCAGACTCGACGAGAATCGAGGTAAGGGAATTCTGCGGACTGCTAGAGGTAACTTTACGCAATTTTAAATTCATATGCAGTCCTTTAAAATTAACTGAAGGGTCTAGAGGTCGAAGAACAATTTTAGTGCCCCGAATGGGCAAAATTACTAAAATACCCTTGTTAAGGGTAGAATCTAAAAATTTAGGAAAAATTGGGAGGAGCAAGAACAAAAGGTTCCTGCTCATTCTGGAGGTGTTTTGATGCATGCATGAGTAGGCTGGCTCACCTTGAAAGAAAATGCACAGCATTGCATACTTTCAACGTGATATTGTTTTGTGAAAACTGTTTTGAGGAAACAGAGCCGCCTACGTGTTTTTATTGACATTGACGTGCTAGAGCTTAGCTCGCACGATGTTTGATTTGTGTGATGCATGCATTAGTGCTAGAGTGAGAGCTCGCACTAGAGTTTTACATGCATAGGTGCTGGAGTCCAACTCGCACCAGATTTGTATACATATATATATGATTTTCGTGACAGGGTGCTAGAGTCTAACTCGCACCATATTTTTATATGATTTTGAGACAGGGTGTTAGAGCTTCGCTCGCACCAGATTTTTATACGATTTGCATACAGAGTGCTAGAGCTTAGCTCGCACTAGATTTACGTGATTTGATGAGAGTGCTGAGCATTGCTCGCACTGATTTTATGAGAACATGCGATGAGCCGTGCTTGGAGCATCGGGTAGACTGTGTGTCACCGATTTAATAGGCTCGCACGTGCGTTTTGAGACATGGCATGAGTATTGAGAAACAAACCTCTGTGGGAAGCAGGCCAATTGGGCCGGAGTACCTAGAGATATTACATGGGTTCATGGAGTACGATGTACCGTGCAAGTAGCATGGAGTACGATGTACCGTGTTGTATCTTCGGATACGGCATCTCCGGATGCAGCATCTTTGGATGCCGGGGATCGGATAAGACTGACGGGATGGACTGACCCACCTCCCGGGCGGTTCCCGATCATGGTGAGAACCCGCACACTAGGATCCGTGTAGCTGAGGAACTCACGAGGACAGATGTGGCCATAGTCCTAGTTATTTACCTATATACAGACGTTGCCTAGTCTCGCATGTTGATGATTTCTATGATGATTTAAACTGGGTTTTAAAACTAAATTGCATGATGGTATTTCCATGCTTTTCAAAACCCACGTGTGATGTAAATGTTTTCATGATTTTGTGTGAGTCAGGATCACCCGCAGGAGGGGTCGAGTCCTGACTTTATTGTCAAAATCTTAATTGAGAAAGAAACGATTTATGATAATTGCATGTTGATTTTCCGTGCAAATGTATTTTACATATCATCATAATGCATAGCATTGTTTTAAAATGTGTGGAGAAAGGGTGGTTTATGCATGGCACTACGTTCATGTAGGTAGTATGGTTACCTACTTGTTCGTAGGATTGCCTTACTGAGCTTGATGTGCTCACCCCTTTCATTTTCTCCCACAGATGATCTCCAGTTGAAGTTGAGGCGACTCAGTACTGCATTTCGGATATCCGCTGCTGCCCATCAACATAAGGTATATACACTTGTACTTATTGTATCTACATAAGCATAGCACAGTAACATGATTGTAAGTAACTTTAGGGGATGTATAAATAATATAACAATTATAAATGACTGGAGAAGAAATAAGTACTAGGGTAGATGTATGGTGGGACTGGCATTGACGCACAGCCCAATTATTAGTGGAGTGTTGGTCACGATTCGAGGACAGGTAAGAATTAAGTAAGAAAATAAACAAAAACGCGAAAAATTCACTCTGATTTTTGGATAGTTGGGTCGTGACAAGTACACTCCTACCATGTCTACACTGTCAACTCAGCTTACTGGCACTTGGGAAAAATGGTAAGAACGGATGGGGATTCCATACATGACAAATTCTTTTGGACTAAATTATGGAATCTTCATCTTCCACTTAAAATGATCATCTTCGTCTTAAAAAATTTGCAATTAAGACCTTTCGGTCCGCAGCGAGCTCAAGAAACGAAATATCACTATATTGAAAATTTATCCCTAATGGAACAAAGTTAAAGAACTTTTGACCATCTATTTATTCAGTACCCATTGGTGCAGGCAGCATGGTTTGCTTCAGATCTGACACTAAAGACTGAACATCTACAGCCTAATCACCTGGTTGACTGGATTAAACAGACAGTAACAATCAAAGATATTGACAAAGAAGAAGCTTTTAATTTCTACAGTCAATTTTTCAGTATGATTTGGTTCATATGGAAACATAGGAACTCATGCATCTTCTAATGAGCAAGACTTAATCCCTTCACAATCTTCTTCAACCATAAGGCCATATGGTCAAACATATGACAAGCCCACCAAGATAGAAGTAAGAAGGAGGCTTTAAAAGTTGTAAGGGCCATAACGGTCCCAAGTGCTTCCTTCACCACTAAACCTTGGAAAAGACCCAGTGGTTATCTTCCTCAGTATCCAAAAGGATCCAAACAACAACTGGTTGGGCACCAGCACTATATTAAGGGACACAAATGGCTGGACAATTTATTTTAGTAGAAGCATAAAGGCATCTTCCAAGTTTCTGGCAAGGATCCTGCATATGCGAAAGGTTATCAAAAGGATAAAAGAAGTGGGTGCAACCGTCATTAATTGTAACGACAAAGACAATAAGTAGAAGAAACTACTTCAGGGATAAGTTTACAACAATTGGAAAATACAGCTAGCGATGGATAATTTACAGAGCATGATAACAAATGACATCAAGTTTTACGTGGCATCCCTTGACAAGAGAAGTTGAGAAGATAGCAAAGCTAGCAGCAAGGATACACACATCATTTAGCTGGCCTTAGAGTTTTCGTCTTTATGGGACTTCTATTTTTATTTGCTCTTGTATTAATGTCTAACGTTATTTCTTCCTAAGTTTAATGATATTTCTTGATCAAATACTCAAAAAAGAAATAATTAAAGCGGTTGTTATCTCTCTTTAAGAATGATTAGACCCAAAATTTATATCTCTCTTCCCCCTTGAAAATGATACGTGCTAAAACACTATTATACAACACCAAATCATAGCCATTAAACACATTGCATGACATTAAAATTTAATTAATGAATGGATTGAAGGATATTAGTAAATGCTAATAATATATCATTTATATTTGAAAGAGTTCTGTAGACCACCCGTTTGTTTAGGTTTTTGGTAACCTTTGAACCCTTCTAGATTCTTGGTAAAGTAGTAACGATCCCAGGGACTTGGTTGATTAATCACAAGTTTACTCCATATCATCTATTTAGTGGGATCATTTCTCAATTCTCATGTACGGAGAGAGGATATGAGCATGCACGAGTATGGAAAAACTCTAGAGCATTTAGGGGGGAGAGGGGGTTGGATTCCACCCATACAAGAAAAAGACAAAGAGTGAATGGGTATAATTATGCTTTCACTCTTTCTCTTAAATATTTTATTATTTATTAGAATTATTTTTATTTGATAATTTTTTCAATCTCATTAGAATCAATCTCATCATTCATACAAATTAGTCTTCAGTCAAAAGGGTAATGGCCATTCATCATTCGAGTTATGAAATGATTGAAATATTATGTACAGGCCGAGGTTAAGAGAGGGAGAAAGACTACATGTTCTTTTTGGTTTCCCATCAGCATCAAACTCACCATCTCTAGCTTTACCACCATCCAAACTAGATTCACATATCTCATGATGAATTTCTTTATCTACAACACTCTGCATCTTCTCAATTCCTGTCTATGACTCTACTTGTGTAGGAGAATCTTGGACTATCCAAGAAAAAAAGAAGCAAAGGTAATTACTAATTATTATGAGAATGATTTAATTGCAATCATGATAGCCTAATAAAATAGCATTTATTTGTTTGATGGGTGAATGCAGAAGTATTTGGCAACAAGGTCAAAAGACCAAATGCTAGTAGAAAAGGAGAATGCAAAACAAGAGACTAATGAATACAAAAGAATAAAAGATAACCAATCTCCTATGCATGCTCATTTTACACTTTTTTAGTAGCAAAAATAAATACTCATCTTACTCTTTAAGAAATCAATGGGCTCACAAATAGTAACAACAATTTCCTTTTTAAAACTTTTCTTGGCTATCCAGCTATCCTCTTTAATTAGAATAATAAATCCAAAAAGTGTTCATATATACCAAAGAATATATCCTATTAGCGTTTTACATTTTCAAGTGCATATAATTTCAAAGGACTTCTTGTTGTGGTTTATACCTACTTTAATTTTACCCAACAGAGAATTGCAGTTGTCGAGGCCTTGTATTCAAAGGAAATTGAATAAAATAGAAGTTTTTGCCCCCATATTTGAAGGGTTTTTCCTTCTGCTTTCTTCTCATTTTCCACATACTCTTTTCTTCTCATTCACTACAAACCTATTGAATTATAGTTCTTTTGGCTCATGTTTGAGAGTTTAAAGGCACATGTAAACATTGCTTTAGCCTTTGTCTAAGTTGTCTCACAACTTTCACTTTTCTTATATTCTACAAGCAGGAAGCATAAGATTTTTATTTTTGCTAATCAAGAGTTGCAAAGCAAAATATGCCACACCTCCTAGGCTCATGGCTAAATAGATGACCCAAACATTCCTAGGAGGCCCAATATTTAGAAGATTAGGTTTGGGAATCTGAATGCCTTTGCAGTTACAATGTTAATCTAAAACATGATAAAATTAGACAAACTACTCAAGCCTTGACTTTTGAAGCTCCTAACTAAATGCTTTTACAGTGGAACATATAAGTGTGAATAACATGAATTCTATTATATAAAAAAAAACTACATACTAAGCTAAGACTGCATTAAACAATTCGATGAGAAGCTTGTTTATGTTACAATGGATACAATAATTACTAGAAGAATGCCAATATGGCATATGAAATGCAATGATATTGCCTAATTTTTAAACAAGTTCTACCATGACTATTAAAAGTAAGGAAACCAAATATTATTTTAAATTTTTTGGTTGCATTGTATAAGTTATTGATACTACAAATAAAAAGCCTAAGTTAATAGTTAAAGCTATTAAATCTTTATTTCTTGGTTATGCTTCATGATGTAAAGCATGTAGATTTCTTAATCTCAAAATTAATAGTGCTTTTGAATCCATACGTGCAATTTATTTTGAGCATTTGACAATTAAATATGTTAATAATCATAAATTAGAGAAAGAATTGCCGAATGAATTTGTCGATCATGAGCATGTTATTAGTGATATTGATATATCTCTACATGATAGTGAAAATCATGTTGCAATGTTATGGAAGAAGGCTACGGATAATGAAACTAAATCCATACATGATAATAATATATGATCTTTAGTATATCTACCTCCTAATACTAAACCAATTAGGACTAAGTCGGTTTCATAGAAAAAACTCAAAATGATGGTAGTATTGATAAATATAAGGCAAAGTTGGTAGCCAAAGGTTATAGTCTAAAGAAAGGTTTATATTGTTGTGAAACCTTTTCTCCTGTCACTATGTTTACTTTTATAAGGGTAATGTTTGCTATTGTTTCAATTTACAATCTTGAAGTACACAAATCGGATGTAAAAAAAAGCCTTCCTCCATGATGATCTAGATGAAGAGATTTACATTCATCAGCTGGAAGGTTGTATGATTTAAGGATAAGAACACAATGTATGTAAGCTTAATAAGTCTCTTTATGGTCTTAAAAACCACCTAGGCAATGGTATAAGGAATTTAAGAAATAAATAAAGAAGTTTGGCTTTAAAAGTAGTAAGGTTGAAAATTGTCTTTACTAAAGCAAAAACTGATTATAAAGTTTAATTACTCTTAATGTAGATGATTTACTAATATTTGGTAGTAATATGGATTGCATCAATGAGAGTAAGTCATATTTAATCTCATTAGAATCAATCTCATCATTCATACAAATTAGTCTTCAGTCAAAAGGGTAATGGCCATTCATCATTCGAGTTATGAAATGATTGAAATATTATGTACAGGCCGAGGTTAAGAGAGGGAGAAAGACTACATGTTCTTTTTGGTTTCCCATCAGCATCAAACTCACCATCTCTAGCTTTACCACCATCCAAACTAGATTCACATATCTCATGATGAATGTCTTTATCTACAACACTCTGCATCTTCTCAATTCCTGTCTATGACTCTACTTGTGTAGGAGAATCTTGGACTATCCAAGAAAAAAAGAAGCAAAGGTAATTACTAATTATTATGAGAATGATTTAATTGCAATCATGATAGCCTAATAAAATAGCATTTATTTGTTTGATGGGTGAATGCAGAAGTATTTGGCAACAAGGTCAAAAGACCAAATGCTAGTAGAAAAGGAGAATGCAAAACAAGAGACTACTGAATACAAAAGAATAAAAGATAACCAATCTCCTATGCATGCTCATTTTACACTTTTTTAGTAGCAAAAATAAATACTCATCTTACTCTTTAAGAAATCAATGGGCTCACAAATAGTAACAACAATTTCCTTTTTAAAACTTTTCTTGGCTATCCAGCTATCCTCTTTAATTAGAATAATAAATCCAAAAAGTGTTCATATATACCAAAGAATATATCCTATTAGCGTTTTACATTTTCAAGTGCATATAATTTCAAAGGACTTCTTGTTGTGGTTTATACCTACTTTAATTTTTGCCCAACAGAGAATTGCAGTTGTCGAGGCCTTGTATTCAAAGGAAATTGAATAAAATAGAAGTTTTTGCCCCCATATTGGAAGGGTTTTTCCTTCTGCTTTCTTCTCATTTTCCACATACTCTTTTCTTCTCATTCACTACAAACCTATTGAATTATAGTTCTTTTGGCTCATGTTTGAGAGTTTAAAGGCACATGTAAACATTGCTTTAGCCTTTGTCTAAGTTGTCTCACAACTTTCACTTTTCTTATATTCTACAAGCAGGAAGCATAAGATTTTTATTTTTGCTAATCAAGAGTTGCAAAGCAAAATATGCCACACCTCCTAGGCTCATGGCTAAATAGATGACCCAAACATTCCTAGGAGGCTCAATATTTAGAAGATTAGGTTTGGGAATCTGAATGCCTTTGCAGTTACAATGTTAATCTAAAACATGATAAAATTAGACAAACTACTCAAGCCTTGACTTTTGAAGCTCCTAACTAAATGCTTTTACAGTGGAACATATAAGTGTGAATAACATGAATTCTATTATTTAAAAAAAAAAAAACTACATACTAAGCTAAGACTGCATTAAACAATTCGATGAGAAGCTTGTTTATGTTACAATGGATACAATAATTACTAGAAGAATGCCAATATGGCATATGAAATGCAATGATATTGCCTAATTTTTAAACAAGTTCTACCATGACTATTAAAAGTAAGGAAACCAAATATTATTTTAAATTTTTTGGTTGCATTGTATAAGTTATTGATACTACAAATAAAAAGCCTAAGTTAATAGTTAAAGCTATTAAATCTTTATTTCTTGGTTATGCTTCATGATGTAAAGCATGTAGATTTCTTAATCTCAAAATTAATAGTGCTTTTGAATCCATACGTGCAATTTATTTTAAGCATTTGACAATTAAATATGTTAATAATCATAAATTAGAGAAAGAATTGCCGAATGAATTTGTCGATCATGAGCATGTTATTAGTGATATTGATATATCTCTACATGATAGTGAAAATCATGTTGCAATGTTATGGAAGAAGGCTACGGATAATGAAACTAAATCCATACATGATAATAATATATGATCTTTAGTATATCTACCTCCTAATACTAAACCAATTAGGACTAAGTCGGTTTCACAGAAAAAACTCAAAATGATGGTAGTATTGATAAATATAAGGCAAAGTTGGTAGCCAAAGGTTATAGTCTAAAGAAAGGTTTATATTGTTGTGAAACCTTTTCTCCTGTCACTATGTTTACTTTTATAAGGGTAATGTTTGCTATTGTTTCAATTTACAATCTTGAAGTACACAAATCGGATGTAAAAAAAGCCTTCCTCCATGATGATCTAGATGAAGAGATTTACATTCATCAGCTGGAAGGTTGTATGATTTAAGGATAAGAACACAATGTATGTAAGCTTAATAAGTCTCTTTATGGTCTTAAAAACCACCTAGGCAATGGTATAAGGAATTTAAGAAATAAATAAAGAAGTTTGGCTTTAAAAGTAGTAAGGTTGAAAATTGTCTTTACTAAAGCAAAAATTGATTATAAAGTTTAATTACTCTTAATGTAGATGATTTACTAATATTTGGTAGTAATATGGATTGCATCAATGAGAGTAAGTCATATTTAACTAAAGCATTTGATAGTAAAGACTTAGGTCCAATTGATGTTATATTAGGTGTTAAAGTTTATAGATAAAATGGTAAGTTTATCTTTCACAATCACATTACATATGAAAGTTACTTAGGAAGTTTAATCATTTTGATTAAAAAAAAACTCACAAAATGTCACGACCGACTTTTACAAAAAAAAAAAAAAACCACTACAAATTTTTTCGCTTTTTACTTACCTTTCTCCTTACTAATAGTTGGGCAATGATTCGGTATTAGTACCACCTTTCTTACTTACCGTGTCATCCATTATATATGTCATACATACATGTCAATATAAACTATCTATTGACTGTAATTTCTTTTACATCAGAAGTGAGCTCACTAAATTAATATACAAACACATCCCCAATATTACATTCTTTTACATCACTATGTTGTTTATATGTTTAGATACAAAATTGTACATAATGTGTATACCTTTCGCTTGATAGGAATGCAGTGGATACAAGGAATGTAAGTCCTCAGCCATATACTATCTATTGCGAATACTCTGTAGAGAGATGAAAAATGAAAGAGGTGAGCTCACAAGCTCAGTAAGGAAATCAAGCAAGTAAGTAGATAACCACACTATCTACTAAAAATAATGCTATGTCTTGAAATACTATTTCCTTAATTTCACATTAAAAGCATGAATTGGAAAACTGATATAATACATACATATTTAATCACGTGTACTGAAATCATGTTGAGTTCATAAGTACAGACATTTCATGCAAAAAATTGCATCTTTGTAAACTCATAATGCCTTTAAGGTAAATCATGCCATTTAAATTCAAACATGTAAAATATGGCATTCAGTAATTAAAACATGTCAATCAAGTTTCGACTCATCCCTCAGGTCTACCCGAAATCATAAAACATGTGATATAATCATGTGAGACTAAGTGACTAAATGCAATAATAACCTGGACTATGGCCATATCCTATACTGTGATCTCAAGCTACAAAGGCCTCAGTGTGCGAGGCATCAAAACTCCGTAGACCTACATGGTCTGGGGTGTCTGCCATAGGTCTTATCTCACATCACGGTCCGAGGGTGCCGGTCATAGGTCTTATCCATCCTATATCATGTCGGTAACCAACCCATGTCTCAAAATACGCATGCTAGTATATTATCTCACTGTGATACACAGTCTACAGGAGGAAATCAGCACGGTTTTTAAATCATATCATGTATATCACATTATGCTACAGTGCGAACCTTAAGTGCGACACACAGTTGACACCCCGCTCAAATCACTACTCATACATATCACAAACTCAAACACTAGTGCGAGTAACACTCAAACACTAGGTCATGCATAGTTCACATTTCAAAACAAGTACGAGCAATCGCTCTAGTACCATGCTATACACAAAACTCATTAAAATCAAGTACGAGCAACGCTCTAGTACTATGCCATGTACAAACTATGTAAAACTGAGTACGAGCAATCGTTCCAGCCCTCTATTATGCATAAATCACATAAAATTGAGTACGAGCAACGCTCCAGTACTCTGTCATGCATGTCATGGAAATCTAGTACTGTCATATTCTAGCACTAATCTACATAGAAATCATATGAAATCAAGTGCGAGCAGTACTCCAACACGATTTGTTTTCACATAACTCGATAGATGGCTCTTTTAAAAGGAATGATTTCAAATCAATAAAATTAGCACAATAATTGTGCTATTTCTCATCAATCATGAAAACATTGGCCAAATCTATCTGTTCTTCTGCTAAACAATAGTAAAAACACTTAAAAACAGGTTTTCCATGCTTTATTTACCCTTTTCTAATTTTTTAAATTTTACCCTTAATAGGGGTAAAATGGTAATTTGAACATATCGGGTCTCTATAAATTTTATTCCTTTCTACAATCATCGAACTTTTTAAGTCCCTGTAAATACCCTAACAAATATGTGCAGGTATCTCTAACTATTCACAAAATTTCCTTACCTAGAATCACGTCGAGCAAAATCGTTTTCCCAATGCTGCTCGATCCCGCAGTCCGGTTTCATTCCCAGTATATTCTCCGAAACTGTAGATAATTATTTATCATATAAATTTAACCCAATGAATATAATTCTTGCATTTACTACAGTTGATTTGACTTATTGGGTTCATTAACACATATTGGGCCACCCGTGAGCCCATAATCTAAATTGGATCGATTGCTACACAAACATCACCATCACGTCATCTTAAGCATTTTCTAGTCTCTTTGGATAGCTCATATAATCATTTACGATAGTCGATTTTTAATTTTAATCATAAGGCATTTTATACGGAATTATTCCGTAATTTATGCGATTAATTTAACCAGTATAATCATACAAGTTGTCGTAAATGAGATTTATTTACCAGAGATTCCGTGATGTTTCAAAAATTGAGGCTCCATTAAACTCTCGTCCATCGCCTATTGTTGTGCTACACATTTATATATTTAAACCGATCAATTTCGATTAAATATAATTTCAAAATTTTTTTTGAAAATTAAATCGATCAATTTCGACCGCTTACCTGCTTATCCTCAATCTCGAGGCATCACCAAATTTTTCTCCTTTTTCCCTTTTTTTCTCTCTCTTGGCTGAACTGGTTCGGACTGGTTCAGTTCCTCTTTCCATTGAATCGGTCTGACTCGATTCAGTGCCAATTTCTTTGGTCGGACGCTTTTTCGGCCGGTTCCCTGCCCCGTTTTCGTCCAGGGAGGTCGCACGGTGGAGAGCATCCTTCGCTTGGCTCGGGTTGGGGCAGATCGACGTCGGATTTCGCCCAATTCCCTTTCTCTCCCGCGACGTCTCTCTTCTCTGATCTCCTGGTCGCCGACGAGTCACGGTGCGTGACGGCAATCAAGCACTGCCATCGTGCCGGTCTTCCTTCGTCGGTGTCCTTGCGCCCTCCTTCGCTGTCTATTATCGGCATCGGTGAAGAAACAGGGAGGATTAGGTTTCTCCCCTATTTCGCGTTTTACGTTTTTTTTCATTTCTTTTACTTCTTTATATATATATATATATTATATTTAATATGATATAATATATATTTAGAAATATCTTATAATAAAATACATATATATATATATATATAAGAAAATATCTTATATTTTATAATATTATTATAATAATATTAATACTAAAACAAAGTATTTTATGCCTTAATACACACATGTACATATAAAATTATTTAATTTATTTCAACAAATATATATGTACATCATATTTTATTTTTATTTCTCCGAAAATATTTTTATTTATTATTATTATTATTATTATTTTTCAAAAATATTTTTCCATATTTTCGAGATAAATTCTCGATGTGGGAAAATTTTGGGTCTTCACAATAAATTCGTATATTGATCAATTGGACTTGAAAATTCAATTATTTCTTCTTTATTGATCAAGATTACATGAAACTTTCAAAGGGAAATTGAAGGGGAACAAAAAGGTAAGTATGCAAAGAACGTTTTAGCGATTATCCAACGAAAAATTCCCCCTAAATGCAAAGATCCTTGTATGTTTACCATTCATTGTAAAATAGGCAATACTAGATTCGAAGAAGCTATGATAGATTTAAAAACAACAATTAATGTTATGCCACATTCTATTTATACTTCTTTAAATCTTAGACCTTTAAAAGAAACTATTGTTAAAATATAACATTTTCACCGATCTAATGCTTATGTCGAGGGTGTAAGACCCGAAACTCGATGTCAATTTTTAAGAAGTTATTTTTATAAACATGGATTCATGAAATCTTGATCAATAAAGAAGAAAAAATTGAATTCTAAGTCCAATTGATCAAGATATGAAAATATTGCGATTACCCGAAATTTTCACATCGAAAAATTATCCCGAAAATATGAGAAAAATACTCCTGAAAAATAAGCTAAATATATATTTTATTGATTTTAATATATATATATATTTGGGATATTTAGGAGAAGATATTTTGTATATAATATATTATATTATATTTTAATATAATATAATATATTATATATATATAAAAGAAATAGGAAATTGAAAAAAAAAAGAAACGAAAGGAAATCGCGGAAGGAACCCGAGAAGGGAATCGGGATTCCCTTCCCCAATTCCTCCCCGACGAGAGAAGGATGAAGTGTGATGGCCAAGAAAGGTCAGGGGGTGAGAGGTGATGTCGACACACCAGGGGGAGGAAGGTGACCGCCAGCGAAGCTCGGAGAGAGGAGATCGACGGGGAGAGGCCGCGAGAGAGAAGATGGGGAAAGACAGCCACTGTCGTCGATCTGGCTCCCCCATTTTCGATCGAAGGGTCGTCCGGTCTGTGCGGACCAGCTAAAGATGAAAATCGATGGAGAACCGACCGAAAACGCTGGGAACGGTGAAGGGAAGGATGAACCGATACGGTCTGGTTTAGCTGAAATGAAAGTGTGCTAAACCGGATTGGACTGGTTCAACCAAAAAGGAAAAAGAAGAAAAAAAGGGAAAAATGAAAAAATGAAAAAAAAAGGGAGAAAAATTTGATGACGCATCGGGTCCAAGGATAGACCGGTAAGCAATCGAAATTGATTGATTTAATTTTTGAAAAAATTATTTGAATTTATATTGGACTGAAATTGATTCGATTAAATGTATAATTATGTAGCCCGATAATAGGCGATGAAACGTGAACTCGATCAAGTCTCAATTTGTGTGCCATCATGGAATCACGGGTAAGTGAATCTCACTTACTATAACTTGTATCGTTATACGCGTTAGAAATTTATCTTATAAGTTACGGATTAATTTTCGTAGAAAATGAATTATTTTTAGAATTTTGAAATTGATTGTCGTGAATGATAGTACAAGCTATCTAAATAACCTAAAACGAAGCCCAATAAGTGTTGATGGGCCCAATGAGCCCAATAGGCCTTGATGACGTGAACAGTAAGTGGAAAAAGGGCTTAAAACGGATTAAAGCTCATTAAGGGTGCGATCGGGCCCAATAGGAGTAAATTGGCCCAATTAGTTAAATCGACTATAGTAAAAGCGAGAATTATATTTATTGGATTAAATTGACATGATAAATAATTATCTATAGCTTCAGAGACTGGATTAGGAGCAAATCGGATTGGACGAGCTCCGACAGTGGAATTTAGCTACGCACGCGATGTGATTTGGGGTAAGGGAATTTTGTAAGTGCTTAAAGATATCTATACGTATTTTTGAGGGATTTACAGGGTGTAGAATTTTCTAAAGTATCTAGAAATGAAATAATAATTTTTACGAAAATTGAGGTATTGATGAAAAAAGACTATTTTACCCCTGGGAGTAAAATTTATGAAAAGGGTAGTAAGGCTAATAAATTGCATGATTATCATGTTTTGATATTTTATATGAATGTATTGCTTTGATTTAAGCAAATTTGCACATAGGTTGGTTGTTGATTTCATGATTTATACGAAATGGTACAGGTTAGGTACCAGTTGCAATTTTAAATATGTTTTATCAAAATTGAGCCACCTATCATATTTATACGAGTAAAAAGAATGCTGCAACCTTACTCGCACTAAAGTTTACTGATTTAGTACTCATAAAAAGCTGTACTGGAGCGTTACTCGTATGAGAATTTTTGTGTGTGTACAAAATCGTAATGGAGCTTCGCTCGCATGAGATTTTAGATATCATGATATGTATGACATCATGCTGGAGCTTCGTTCATACTAGACGTGATGTGACATGCATAGAGCCGTGCTGGAACCTCTTGTAGATTGTGTCATAGACAGATGATATGCTTGCACGTGTACCTTGAGACATAGGTTGGTTATCAACATAGTATGGGGTTAATAAGACCTACGACAGGCACCTCCAGACTATGATATGGGTTCACGGAGTATGCTGTACCATGTATGTCACACGGAGTACGTTGTACCGTGTAGTCATGATGAGTAGCTGATGTGACTTGATATTCTGGTGGGTAGGATTTGACCCCACCTTTCATTGTAGTTGTGATGCCCCGCACACTGGGATCCGTGTAGCTTGGGATCATAGGGACATAGTATGGCCATAGTCCTCGATTTTTCATATAGTAACCTACATGCCTCACATGATATCATACAGTCTAAATAGACCAGGGTAGGCCCGAAGGAGGGGTGATACCTCGATTTATGTTTTTTAATTGATATGCGATTTAATGGATCAAGGTATTCTCGAGGGATGGGTTTAGCCTTGACGTGGTTGTTTTATGATGAAACCGATAAGTTTTAATGTGCCGAGCATGAGATTTCATACATGATGATTTTTCCATGTTTGTTTTATGTGCCTGATTTCATGATTTATCTTATATGATAGATATATACATATGGCATTGTTTTTAGTCATACCTCATGTTTTAGATGTAAACGATTTTATATCATGACATTATAAACACTTAGATAGTGTAGTTATCTACTTGCTTGCATTATTGCCTTACTGAGCTGGTGAGCTCATCCCTTTCACTTTTCCCCTTTTATAAAGCGCACATAGTAGTTAGTGAGTGGCTGAGGACTTGCATCCTAGTATCCGCTACTTCCCATCACCGAGAGGTATACACACTAATATCATTTTGTATCTAAACATGTAATAACACAGTAATCATCTTGGAATGTAACATGGGGGATGTAAATATTAGTAAACACGTACAAGTATAGAACCTCAATTATAAAGTATACGTGTTTGCTTTTGAATAAATTAAAAGATAGATGGCATGATAGATGGTAAAGGGTGATTAATACTGACTCATACCTCAACTGTTTGGTGGTAAGAATGTTCACAAATGGGAAAGGAAAGGAAAAAGTAAAATATTTGTCGTGATTTTAGGTCAAAAGGGGTCATCACAAAGGTTGTATCAGAGCTGAGTTGGCTTGATATGAGTCGATCTTAGTAAGTAGGAAAGTTACATCCTCATATTACTGTGCTTTGTTTAGATATAACCTTGTATACCAAGATGGGATTAGACTAATGAATGGTTATGGATGCAAGAATTTAGGCATTATACCTGTTACCCGCCGTGGTAGAGGGGTGAGTTCAGGTGCTAGAGGCCGTATGGGTAGGCCTGAGAGCCGTGTAGAGCCACAGACTGGTCAGGCTCCGCAAGATCCTATTAAGAGGCCAGGGGATATTGAGGCACGCTTCGTTATGATTGAGGGGAGTATAGAGAGCCTCGTTGAGACAGTTACACAGGCTATATTAGGGGCTGACGATAGACGAGGTCCAGTCGAATAGCCTACTGATGCTGGACAGGCAGTTGCTACAAATACGCCTACACCCACATCAGTTCAAGATACAACATCTCCTGTTGCTCCAAAGCAGGGTAGCAGAGGATGAGGATATGGTTGTGATTTGGATAGATTATGACAGTTTCGAAAGTTTAGACCACTGGTATTTAGCGAGGTAAAAAACTCAATATCTGTTGAGGACTGGGTGAATGAAATAGCAAAGTTGTTTGAGTTCTTTCAGTGTAATTTGATTGAGAAAGTGACTTTTGATGAGTTTATGTGGAGGGTGAGGCGGAGCATGGATGGAAGGCCTCTTAACCCATCTTAAGAGTTAGACATCCATAGCTGACATGAGAGATAATTCTATATGCATTTCGAAGATAGTATATTTTGAACACCGTTCGAAGGAGGTTACAGATAAAGTTCTTTACTCTAACCCAGAGGAACAGGTCAATCGACGAGTATGAATCTTAGTTTACATCCCTGGGCAAGTATGACCCAACACTATGAACAGTGAGAATCGAAAGGTCCGAAAGTCATGGAAGGGCTTAGACCGTCTATTAGAGTCTGATTGGCCCTGTTAGATGTCACTATATACGACGAGGCAGTGCACAGGCCACAGTGGTGCGAGTAAGATTATGAGTTGCACGCCCTTAAGTTTGGGAAAGGTAATAAGGGTCGAAATAGAAACAGAAAGAGAATAATGGATGACAAAGGTGTCAGAGTGGGAGGGTGGCCACTTGGCAAGAGATTTAGAGCTGATGAGTCACGAGATAAGATGATTAGTAAGCCCCCAGTGTATCCAGTTTCAGCACCTACGAGGGGTATTGTGATTTGAGGACCCTGACCTACTACTGAGGAGTATAGGATGTGTGGTAGATACCATAGAAATAAGGCCTGCATCTTGTTGACTAAAACATGCATTAAGAGTGGTAAGATGGGCCATCTATTTAAGGATTGCCCAAAGCTAGGTGAGATTACCTCACAGAAAAGCAAAGAGCCTGAGAAAGCCCTTACTGACACCTCTGTACCGAAAAAAAGGCCACAGTTGAAGAGAATGGGGAAATAGGCTGTTGGTCGAGAGCGAGTGTATGCCTTAGACCAGGACACTATTGATACTTCATCTGATGTGGTGGAAGGTACCATCTTGATTGTTAATATTGAAGCAATTGTTTTAATTGATCCTGGTGCAACACATTTATTCATATCGCCTTCATTTACATATAAGTTAGTAAAATATGTGAAACCTATAACCTTAGGCAAAATACTAATAGTTAGCAACCCAATGAAGGACAGTCAGCTAACTGAATATGTATGTTGAGATTGAAGTTGAAAGTGAGGGAACAGGATACGTCAACCGATCTTATTCAATTGAAAACAAATGATTTTGATGTAATACAGGGAATGGATTGGTCGGCTGCAGACTATGCTGTTTAGATTGCTATTCTAAGATAGTGATGTTTCCACCCTGAAAAATGTATTGTATGTTTTGGTAAGTGATGAAAGAATGTAATAGTTGTAACTAAAGGAGTGAATGATTGTACTAACGAAATGAGTAATGATGTGAAGGTTTCATCGTTTATGTGGTTGGTATGGATAAGGCACTTCCGGATTTGACGGATATCCTTGTAGTTAGGGAGTTTCCTGATATCTTCCCGAATGACTTACCAGGGTTACCATTAGATAAAAATATGGAATTTTGTGTTGATTTGGTACCTGGTAATGAGCCGGTATCTAAACCACTGTATAAAATGGCTTTAGTGGAACTGGAATGACTAAAGAAGCAATTACATGAGTTATTAGATAAGGGGTTCAGACTGAGTATCTCACCACGGGGAGCATTGATCCTATTTGTGAAAAAGAAAGATGAAAGCATCTGACTATGTATTGATTATTAATTGTCGAATGAGGCTGCCATCAAGAGTAAGTGTTTCCTTCCATTATTGATAATCTATTGGATTAGTTTCGAAGAGAGAATATCTTTTTCGAGATCGATTTAAATTCTGGGTATCATCCATTGAGGATTCAAAATGTGGATGTGCTCAAGACAACTTTCTGTACCCGTTGGGACATTAATGAACATGGTATTTAAACTTTAGCTAGACCAATTTGTTATCATCTTTATCGATGATATGTTGGTACATTCGAAGTCCAAGGAAGATCATGAGCACCAATTGAAAACTGTTTTACAGATGATTTATTGAGGATTTCTCGAAATGGGCTGCTTCGTTGACTCGTCTCACTCGAAAAAAAGGTTATATTTGAGTGAGATGATAAGGGTGAAAGTAGCTTTTGTGAGTTTTGGTGAATTAAAGGATAAATTGACCACCGTACCTATTCTCACCATACACAACATTTCAAGAGGTTTCTCAGTATATATGGATGCCTCAAAACAATGATTAGGTTGTATACTGATGTAAAATGAGAAAATAGTCGCTTATGGATCCCGACAGTTTAAGGACCATTAGAAAAACTATCTGACCCATGACTTAGAATTGGTAATCACAGTGTTTGCACTGAAGATATAATGCCCCTACTTATACGGTGAGAAATTTCATATATGCACTGATCATAAACGCCCTAAGTATTTATTTGCACAGAAAGAGTTGAATATGAGATAACAAAGAGGGTTAGAGCTTCTGAAGGATTATGATTATGAGATATTGTACCACCCGGCTAAGGCTAATGTAGTGGTTGATGCCTTAAGCAGAAAAAGCCTCAAGATGGTATCACATATGATAGTCAGGAAGCATGAGTTGCTAGAGTAGTTTGTGAGCTTCAATAGAGATGTAATCCCTTCTGATGCTGATAGTGATTATGTGACAGCTAGCCTGAGGTTAGAACCAGATTTGATTGATCGGATTTGACAAGCTTAGGGTGATGATCGGTAGGGTGTCGATAGTGTGAGTCAGATTCAGAGGGGTACAATGATAGAGTTCACAGTGAGTGATGATGGCTTACTGAGGTTTAGAGGTAGAATAAGTGTTCCCAAGGACCCATAGTTGATGAGATTGTTATTGACAGAAGCTCACTAGTCGAGGTATACAGTGTATCAGGGGAGTAATAAAAATGTATCAAAATCTCTAAAAGGGTATTGGTGGTCAGGCATGAAAAGAGACATCGTAGAGTTGTAGCGAAGTGTCTCGTATGTCACCAGATTAAGGTAGAGCATCAGAAGCCTATAGGGTTATTGCAGCCTCTACATATATCAACATGGAAATGAGAGCACATTACCATAGATTTCTTTATGGGTTTACCCAGGGACTTGACGAAACCATAATGTTATTTGGGTGATTGTGGACAAATTGACTAAGTCAGCCTACTTTCTGGCTATGAAATCCACAGATACTCTGAGTGCGTGGGCGGATAGATATGTATGGGAGATTGTGGAACATCATGTAATGTTCTAGTGAGCATTGTATCAAATAGGGATTCCCGCTTCACTTCTTATTACTGGGAACATTCTCAGGAAGCCATGGGAACCCAGTTGAGTTTGAGCACAACGTTCCATCCTCAGACAGATGGTCAGTCAGAGAGGGCTGTACAGGTTCTGGAGGATATGATGAGAGCATGTGCAATTGATTTTAGAGGCTCCTGGAGTATCAAAATGGCATTGTATGGCAATAGTTGTTGTTCCCCGATTGGATAGGGAGAAATGGGTGACAGATAGATACTTGCTCTCAATTTGGTAAGATAAGCCTGTAAGGATTTTCAGTCGATAGGTGAGAGATTAAGAATAGCTCAGAATAGACAAAAAAGCTATGCTGACATGAGAAGGAGGCCATTGGAATTCACCGTGGGTGAATCAGTATTTTTTGAAAGTTTCTCTCTCTAAAGGTATAACGAGATTTGAGAAGAGAGATAAGCAGAATCCTCATTATATTAGACCCTTTTTAAATATTAGACAGAGTGAGAGATATGGTCTGTAGGTTGACATTACCACTTGAATTAGTAGGCGTCTATAATATCTTCCACTGTAAGACCCGTAAATTTCTATGTATTCTTGATGATTCCTAAATATACAGACAAGTTACATCATATATGAATCATAAGAATTGACTATTTTTTAGCTCTAAGTGTGAATAAAATGCAAAATGAGTATTAAAGTAATTGAGTATGAACTTACCTTTGAAATAATTGGAAAAATTGCAGTTGGAATGCTGCAGAGCAAGAGGAGATCGATCTTAGTGCAAAGGGAGATCAATCTCATTGTGCTCGAAATGTAGAACTAAAACATTCTGTAAAAGGGAGATCGATCCCTCATTCAAGCAGACCGATCTTGGTATGCTTCTGCCTAGCAAGGATCGATCTCATCCCCAAAGACAGATCAATCTCTAAAGGATTTTGGGTAGCAAAGATCGATCTCTTCTCAAAGCCAGATCGATCTCTAAAGTCTTCTGCCAAACAAGGATCGATCTCATCCCTTGAGCAGATCGATCCCATCCAAAGAGGCAAATCGATCCCCCAACCTGCATGTCGAATTCTGAAGGAGTTCAAAGCAATGGAAGATCGATCTCCCACCTATGGAGATCGATCTCATTAGGCAAATTCTATAAAAAGCCCGACATTCGATCCTTCTTCCCTTGAATATCAAAAGCCTTTCTATCGTAACAAAGTAAACCTAGCTTTCTCACTCTAAAATCATCACCTTTCAATCAGAGAGAGGTTTATTTCAGCAAAGTTGTTCCGAATGAGGAAGAGAACAACATAGTCAAAGATTGGAAGCTGAAACTTTGGATTGAAGGAGCAAAGTGATTTTTCTCCAAATTTGGCAAAAATGAGAAAAGTCAAACTAGTTAAGATTTCAATACACCAACTTTAAGTATGTTAATCTAGACATTTTGATGAGTTGATTGGTGTATGTATTGTTGGTTGAAACATCCATAAGCATGCTAAACCCACCATAACCTAGAATGAGCTTAGAGTGAGAAAGTGAGAGAAAGTTGAGTAGGCATGGATATAATGGTGATTTAAGCATAAATCGATGTTATTAAGCATGTATACATGATTCTAGGATGTTTATGTGAAAACCCATATGTTGGAATAGATAATGATAAAAAAATAAGCATATGAGGTGTTTGATAAATTGCCTTAGTGAAGGAAAGTAATGAACTTAAGGCATTGTGAGCTTAATATTGGCTCAATACAAATCAATAAACTTGATAAGTCTGATAAATTTTTGAGAAATGAATAATCCAATCGAAATGGACATAAGAGAAAATAAGGTCCAATAAGATGTAACGAGGCCATATTGATATAAACGGGCTCAATGCATCAATTTGAAATCCATGCAAATGAGAATTGAGTATATTAAAGTATACTAATGTGAGTAACAAATGCTTACAACTCTTGGAGATAAAATTGGAGCCAATAAGACCGGATCATGAGCATTGGAAATCAAAGGAAAGTGATTCGAGCGTGATTCGAGGTAAAGGATTTATGCGAGCTATTAGAGATAGCTATACGTATGTTTCTTACCTTCTATATGCGAATAAATATGATAAAGTATATAGATATTGGAATATCTACGTGAAAGCTAAGTGGTAAGAAGAAGCTTATATGCATAAATTGGATGTCTTAATGTCTTTATCGTGAATAGATGCTTGTGAATGTTATATAAGTGTTTTAAGAAAGAGTAATAATAGACTGGCTCCCGATTTAACTATTTACCATAAAAATGCATGTGTTTTTAAGTGAAAAGCATTTAATGAGTGATTGAAGGGAGATTGCCCTCTCACTCATACTTAGTGAATGGAGCCATCTATTTCTTTTTCTGTGTGAACTTGTACTAAAGCCAAAGTTACAACGGTAGATTTACCAGCCTTACTCGCACAACATTTTGAAAGGATTTTGAGAAAAGCAAACGGTGCTAGAGCTGAGTGTAAGCTATGTGATCCACTTAAGAGCTCGCACCAAATTTTTGGAATCATGCTAGAGCCATCGAGTACTGCTAAGTGATCTTACTCCGACTATGCTCGCATGTGACTTCCTCAACTTAAGGTGATTTTAAGCAAAAATGTGCTAGAGGCCTCAGGTATTGCTGTGTGATCGTACGCTAAGTTGCTTGCACGAGGTAATATGAGCTTTCTGTGTAATGAGACAAAATCGTACTAGAGGCCTTAGGTAATGCTATGTGATCTTATGCTGAGTTGCTCGCACGAGGTTTTATGATTTTTGTTGTGTGATGAGTAAAATCATGCTGGAGGTGTCGTGTATTACTGAGTGATCTTGTACAGACCTGCTCACACGTGATTTTTAGATAATAGAAATGAGTGATAAGGATCAACGGGAGCACACTGTACCGTGAGCGTTAGCCATGGAGTACGATGTGCCGTGATATCTTAGTGATTCTGTGTGAGCTGAAGGGATGGTTGATCCGCCTGCCCAAGCATGGGATTCCCACACACCTGATCAGTAATTGCCTGGAATCCAGACTACGACCATAAGTCCTTTATCTGTGTGATATGACATTTTGTCGCTATTGTGTGAGGTGACATATGTCCCTTTGCTGTGTGATACAGAGTGATACGATATCCTATACTATGTCTCATGTTTATCGATTTACTAAGTGATTTGTTAAATGTAAAGAAATTTCTAAGTGTCTACTGTGTGAGTCGAAAAATGAAGTTGTGTGATTTTGAAGATGAGTTGTGTGAAAAGAGTATGTTGCTGTGTGAATTGATGATGTATATGCATATACACATCTAGGGAATTAATGGTTTCGTGTCGATGGAAGTTATTTTCAAAGAATGCATATGTTTTATAAGGAAAATAAATGTTTATATTTTAAGCATGTAGATAGTGTAGTTATCTACCTGCTTTCATATTTTTCTTACTGAGCGTGTTAACTCACCCCCTTATTTTACTCCTCCACAGATTCTACGTAGTAGTGAGTTCCTGCTATCGTGTTCTCTAGCTCTCCAGCAGTACAGAGGTATACACTTATGAGAAAATTTTGTATCCTGTAAAATAGTACACAGTAAAGCTATCTTTTGTACGTAAGGGATGCATCTAATAGAAATTTATCACGACCCTCAATTCACCGAAAATCCACTACAATTTTTTTTTTCATTTTTCATTTATTATTATTTGTCCTTCTTAATGTTTGTTCTTTACCTTTACTTTACTTGATCGTGAACAGCTACACCACCAACAGTTGGGCTATGTATCGGTGTAAATCTCATCCAATCAATTCATTTCAATTTAAAATTCATTTAAATGTAAACACTTGTATTTCTAAATCAGAGTTACTGTTTACATGTGTTTACAATTCTTTACATCCCCAAAAATTACGTTCAAAGATATTACTATGCTTTGACATGTCTAGATACAAAAACTATACAAATGTTTATACCTTGTGTGAAAGATGCAGCAGACACCAAAATCCTATCCTCAGTCGCTCTCTATCTACTGAAAGTGCTCTGTAGAGGGGGAAAATAAGGGGGATGAGCAAACCACACTCAATAAGGCAATCATGCGAGCAGGTAGATAACTGTACTATCTACGTGATCATGATTCCATGCATAAAACCTAGCATTTACTTGTCATACTCCAAATATATCAGTTCATGCTCGTATTCATGATATGTAAAGCAGTTCATGCTATTCAAATCAATGCACAATTCTTAAACAAAGCATGGTAAATCATCATGCAAAGTGCACTTAAAAAGCATTTCATGACTCAGCACAAATTAATACAAAATCACCATTTGTCAGAACTCAGCCCCTCCCATGGACCGTCCTGACCCACAAACACATTTCAAATATGGATTTATCATAAACAAGACATATGAGATAGGCATATAATATTAATAACTAGGACTATGACCATATCCTTTGTGATCTTAGGCTACACGGATCCTAGTGTGCGGGGTATCACCTCTATTTGCTTTCGCACGGGAGGTGGGTCACGTCCAACCCACCGGTCCATAGCAAAATATCCATCATTCGAAGACAATATATATATAATATCCATACATGGTACAACGTACTCCATGCTATATGCACGATACAACGTACTTCGGCGTGGCACACAGCCTACACAAAGCTCCTAGCACAACTTCCAGCATGTCATAAAAATCACATGTGAGTAAATCTCTAGCACAATAACAAGTATAGTGGACATCTAGTGCGAGCAACGCTCCAGCACAATGTCAAAACCCATGTGAAAACTAGTGCGAGCTAGGCTTCAGCACTCATGCATATTAACTCTAGTATGGGCTATGCTCCAGTACTACTTCGTAAAACTCGTGTGAAAACTAGTGCAAGCTAGGCTCCAGCACTCATGCATGTAAAACTCTAGTGTGAGCTATGCTCCATCACTAATGTACGAATAAACACGTCAAATCTCGTGCGAGCAACGCTCTAGCACGTTTCATTTCCACAAAACTCTTGTAGGTGGCTCACTCTTTGCAAAACATAGTTATAAAACCAAATCAAACTATTTTCATACAAATCATTTAAATGCTAGCCAGCTTACAAATTTTTTTTCATGCTAAAAGCAGTAAAAGATTCAAGACACCATGTTCTTCCTTTTCATGAACTTTTCTCAAATCCCATTTTCATTGCCCTTAAATTATTCATTTCATTCTAAGACCCTTAGACGCTTTAAGAAATCACCAATGTGCCCAAAAACGTGTACAGATACCTCTAGGGCTAACACAACTCCCTTACCTCAACTCTTTGAGAAGCAACTCCTTCTTCCTTTTTTCTGCTTCTTGCGATTGGGCTCAATTTGCTCCGAATATATCCTTGGTAGCTGCAAACATTCATGAATCATTTTAGTCAATACCAATCACTCATGTTCTGACTTCAAATAGTCAATGTATCTTATCGAGCTTATTTCATCATTTTTGGCCCATTATCTCATTTGGCCCTCATTATGCCACTCCTAGTCAATTTAGCTAGCAACTCACTTAGTAACTTATCAAACACTTGGCATAGATGTTTATCCATAATTTCCCATTCATTCATGCATTTTCTACAACATCATTTATGCACATTTTATGACTTGACTAATCTCACAATGTGATTTCATCCAATCATCTCAAAATCATGCATATCACCTTACTAATACCTTAGTATAATCCATTTATCATCAAATCAGCCATATCATATTTTCTCACACTAAACTCATTCTAGGTCATGCTTGATTCATGACATTCTAGGTAGTTTCAACCAACAATACACATACCAATCAACTCCTAACAACATCTAGATAAACATACTTAGAGTTGGTGTATTGGAAACTCACCTAGCTTGACTTTCCTCTTGTCTAAATTTGGAAGACTCCTTTGCTCCTTCAATCTAACAAGTTAAGTTTTGATACCAAGGTATCTTGTTTTCCTCCTCACAATGAACAACTTTGCTCTAATAGCTTTTTCTCAAATCATTTTTTGGAAGGGGTGGTATTATAGAGAGAGAAAACTTGGTTTTTGGGTAAAAATGGAAGGGATGGTTTGATTTGCTGAAGAATGAGGTCTAGCCATCGGGTTATTATAGGATGAGAGTGATAAGATCGATCTACTAGGGTGAAGATCGATCTGCCTTTGGTTTTAGCTATTGAATTTTCAGGTTTGTAATGAGAGAGATTGATCTGCTCATTGGGGAGAGATCGATCTTTGCTAGGCAGAGGCAACAGGAGATCAATCTGCTCATGTGAGATCCCATGCATGTATGACTTAATTATATGTAAATGAAAGTATAAGACATATGATTTTTGGATCATATAAATGTGAATGAATTACAATGAGATAAATGAGTGTCATGGTACAAGTAAAGGATAAATAAGGGCTGAAATGGCCATAAACTAAGTGAATAGAACTTTAAGCATTCAGATTAAATATAAGGAATGAAAATACAAAATAATAATGCATGGATGGTGAATTCTATGTATCCTTTCTGAATTCAAGCAATACACACAAGTCACATTGTATGTGAATCATAAGAAATAAGCCTTTCAAGGCTCTAAGTGGGATTAAAATGCAAAATGAGTATTGGAGTAATGAAATAGGAGTTTACCTTTGAAAAATCTGGAAAAAAACAGCGGGAATGCCCCAGATGAAAGCCAGATCGATCTCCTATTCAAGTCAGATCGATCCCTTGTTCAAGCAGAATAATTCCAAGTGGATCTGCCAAGGCCAGATCGATCTCCCTAATGAGCAGATCAATCTGCATTTGCCTCTGCCTATTAGAGATCGATCCCCTCGTAAGTGCAGATCAATCTCCATTTGAATCTATCAAGAGCATATCGATCTCTCTCCATGAGCAGATCGATCTCCTCAAGCCTCTGCCAAGAAAGGATCGATCTCTTTACCCTAGCAGATCGATCCCACCCTTTCGTGCTAAACCTTTTGATAGTTTAAAAACCAAAGGAAGATTGATCTCTTCACCCGAGTAGATCAATTGCCTCACTCTCAATCTATAAAAACTCGATGGCCAAACTTCATTCTTCAGCAAATCAACCATTTCCCTCCATTTTTACCTAAATACCAAGCTCTCTCTCTCTAGAATACACCCATTTCCATAAAAGATTTGAGAAAAGACTATTAGAGCAAATTTGTTCATTGTGAGGAGAAGAGTAACATAGCTTGGAGCCAATATTCAACTTGTTGGATTGAAGAAGCTAAGAAGTCTTCTTATTTGGAGCAAGAAAAAAGTCAAGCTAGGTGAGTTTCCAATACACCAACTCTAAGTATATTTATATAGATATTGTTGTGAGTAGATTGGTGTATAAATTGTTGGTAGAAACTACCTATAATGTGATGAATCAAGCATAACCTAGAAGGGGTTTAGTGTGAGAAAATATGATATGGTTGAGTTGGTGATAAATGGATTACACTAAGGTGTTAGTGAGGTAATATGCATGATTTTGAGATGATTGTATGAAGCCACATTGTGAGATCAGTCAAGTGATGAAATGTACATATATGATGTTGTAGAAATGCATGAATGAACGAAAATTTATGGATAAAACATCTGTGCCAAGTGTTGATAAGTTACTAAGTGAGTTGCTAGCTAAATTGACTAGGAATGACATAACAATGGCTAAATATGATGATGGCTCAAACTTAATGAAATAGGCTCGATAAGATATATCGATTAGTTAAAGTCAGAATATGAGTTATTGGTATTGACTCATATGATTGATGAATGTTTGTAGCTTCGATGATATATCTGGAGCAAGTTGAGCTAAATCACGAAAAGCGGGAAAGGAAGAAGGAATTGCTTCGCAGAGAATTGAGGTAAGGGAATTGTGTTAACCCTAGAGATATCTGTACGCTTTTCAGGCGCATGGGTGATTTATTAAAATATCTAAGGGTTTTAGGATGAAATGGATGTTTGAAGGGCAAAGAATTGGGTTTTTGAGAAATGTGCATGAAAAGCAAAAACATGATACTTTTGAATCTTTTCATTGCTTTTAGCATGTGATTGGTAGGTTGGCTAACATTTGAAATGATTTGCACGAAAAATAGCTTGAGTTGGTTTTATAACCATGCTTTGCAAAGAATGAGCCACCTATACGAGTTTTGTGAAAATGAAACGTGCTAGAGCATTGCTTGCACGAGATTTGACATGTTTTATACGTGCATTAGTGCTGGAGTGATGCTCGCACTAAAGTTTTACATGCATGAGTGCTGGAGCTTAGCTCGCACTAGTTTTCACATGGATTTTATGACATTATGCTAAAGCCTATCTCGCACTAGTTTTCATACGAGTTTTGACATGGTGCTGGAGCATAGCTCGCACTAGATGTCCACTATACTTGTTGTCGTGCTAGAGACTACTCGCACGTGATTTTAAGACATGTTAGGAATTGTGCTAAGAGCTTCGGGTAGGCTGTGTGCCACGCCGATTAAATAGGCTCGCATGTGCGTATTGAGATGTGGCATGATATGTGTTGTTAACATGGGTCCATAGAGTATGTTGTACCGTGTGTGATATTATATATATGCCGTCTTCGGATGATGGATATTCTGCTATGGACCGGTGGGTTAGACATGACCCACCTCTCGTGCGGAAGCAGATAAAGGTGATACCCTGCACACTAGGATTCGTGTAGCCTGGGATCACAGAGGATATGATCATAGTCCTAGTTATTACCCTTATTATTATTATTATTATTATTTGCCTAATCTCACATGTCCCTTGGTTTATGATGAATCCATATTTTTAAATTGTTTTGTGGGTCAGGACAGTCCAAGGGAGAGGCTGAGTCCTGACGAATGTTGAATTATATTGATTGGTGTTGAGTATGAACTGCTTTTAGTTGCACATCGCATGATGATTTTCCATGCTTTGTTTATGACTTGTGCACTGATTTGAATAGCATGAATTTCTTTATATATCATGAACACGTGCATGAACTGATGTTTTTGGGTATGACGAGTAACTATGTGGTTTTACGAATGGCATCACGATCATGTAAATAGTACAGTTATCTAACTGCTTGCATGATTGCCTTACTGAGCGTGTGGTTTGTTCACCCACCTTATTTTCGCCCTCTACAAAGCACTTTCAGTAGACTGAGAGCAACTGAGGAGTTGATTTTTGGAGTCCGCTGCATCTCATCATATAAAGGTATACACATTTGTACAGTTTTGTATCTAGACATGCAATAGCACAGTAATATTTTGAATGTAAAATTTGGGGATGTAAAGAATTGTAAACACTTGTAAATCACAACTCTGATTTATGAAATGCTAGTGTTTACCTTTAAATAAAATGTAAATTAAAATGATATGGTTGGATGAGATTTACACCGATGCACAGCCCAACGGTTGGTGGTGAAGTTGTTCAGGATCAGAGGAAGGTAAGAATAATGGATTAAATAATGGATCAATAAACAAAAAATAAAAAAATTGGTAGTGATTTTCGATAAATTGAAGGTCGTGACAGATTTAATTGGTATCAGAGCTGAGTTGGTCTGATGTGTGTCGGTGTAAATAATTAAGAAAAATTACATCCCCATGTTACTATGCTTGTCTAGATACAACAATGTATATCGAGATGGGTTTAACTAAGAAATGATTGTCAATGTAGGAATCTTGGCATGATGCCTAGCACCAGTCGCGGTAGAGGGGCGAGGGCACGAGCTAGAGGCCATCGAGGTAAGCCTGGGAGCCATGCTGAGTCGATACCACATGAGACTCACGAGGAGGTAGAGGTGGAGGCTAATGTTGAGCATACTCCATAGGGTTCGGTTGAGAGATCAAAGAGTACTGAGCTGCGCTTTGAGAGGATAGAGCAGAGCTTAGAGGAAATCTTGCAGTTGATTACCCAGTCGTTGCTTGGAACTAGGGGCGAGCAAGGTACAGCTGCACAGGGTGATACTGAATAGGCGGCTGACCCTGAGAGGCCTGCACAGCAAGCCCAAGAACCTCATACAACAAATACTCTCACACCATGTGAGATCTGAGAATTTTATACATATCTAAGTATGTAATGTGAACATGAAGTGTAATTGATTGAGCTGAATGTAATGTATTCATAAATTGAAGTAGTATGGAATGAAATTTCTAAGTGATGAATGAGTTATGAGTGAGAAATGATTAATGGAATAAAACTATGGCAGTTATATGTGGAGATTTTATGTTAAGTGTTTAACCAAAGTGTGAAACTATGAGGCCAGATCGATCTTGGAAAAGAGAGGATCGATCTGGTAGGCCAAAATGACAAGGAAGGAGAAAATTAAGTGAGTAGATTGATCTCCAATGGAAGGGGATCGATCTCCTTATGATTCTGTAATGAAGAGATCGATCTCATGAGGAAGAAATCGATCTCATGAAGCATTCTGCAAGGAGAAGATCGATCTCCTCAAGAAGCAGATCGATCTCATGAAGCATTCTATAAGGAGAAGATCGATCTCCTCAAGGAGCAGATCGATCTCATGAAGCATTCTGTAAGGAGAAGATCGATCTCCTCAAGGAGCAGATCGATCTCGTGAAGCATTCTGTAAACTAGAGATCGATCTCATAATTGGAGCAGATCGATCTCATAAAGCCATTAAGAGATCGATCTCACCCCACGATAGATCGATCTCCTAGGCATAAAATTTCTCCAAAACGTTCGCAAATTCAAATGCAGATCGATTTCATCAAGGACCAGATCGATCTCCTACCCTCCGTCTATAAAAAGACCCATGTGTTTTCTTGCATTTCATCTTTTTTCTCTCTTTCAAACCTCTATTTTAGCCGAGCCCTAGCTTTCTCTCTCTTCCAAAGTCCCCATTTCCGTCTAAATCGAAGGTTGTAGCAAGAAAGTAAGTTGTTCCTCATCCAAAGGAGAACAACATACTTGAAAATCTAAAAACGGATTGAATCGAGGCAAGAGTTGAGCACTCCACAAGTTTGGGTAAATTTTAAACTTTGATCTTGGATTCTAAAGTGATTTTTGGTGATTATGGTTGTAGGCATTATGATTAAATAGCTAGGAAATGGTTAAGGATTGATGAAACTATGATTTTGTTGGAGTAAAGGTAACGCTAGGTAATTTGTGGTAATTTTTGGAATTATAGCTATAAATTGGATTTGAGACAATGAGGTGAATTTAACATGGAATATGGTGTGAGAAATATAGAATTCTAAGATGTAGTGGATTTGTGAATTATGATAGAGTTGTGAGAATTGAGTTATGTGAGGTGTTAATGAGAATATGAGCAAATATGTGCTCTATAATGTGATTGAGTTGGGTTATTGATGTTTTTACATCGTTTGGACAGCTCGGGAGTTCTAGAGAGGAATGTGAGACTAGTCTGTGATACTGGGGAACTATTGCACTATACGAGGTGTAAAGAGGTAAGGGAAAACTTAAACTCGTTTGTGTATGTGTTTTGATGTTAATTGTAGCATGAAAAGTGATTTGAGCAAACAAACATGTTTTTATGAGTTGTGAATGACTACTGCACACGATTTTATAACCGATTGGGGCCCAACCTTTGTGAGTTATTAACTAAGCGTGAAAATGTTTTACAATCGTTTTGTGATTAAAACTGATAATTCTATTTTTAATAGAATTATTTGTGCTTAAATTCCTAATTATTTATTTAATCCCCATATTATTTTATTAATTATCCCCTTTATTTAATTAAAATTCTCTTATGTGCAGATAAGTTAAATCCTGATGAAACTCAGTTGTTTCAGTTGAAATTGGGCTGAAAACAGGCTAAAGGAGACTGGACCACTCCTAATTTGCAGACTGAGTCATTAACTCGTCTGGACACGTGTGATGCCAGGTGTCCGATTTTTATTTGCTCCGAAACGATAAGATCGAAGGACACCGTGCCAACCTCCTGAAGGACACACGTCGGGCCACATCGCACAGCAAATTGGACAAAAAGACTGATGACATGAAAATATCTACTCTGCAGCAAATTAAAGGAAGACAAGTGGCCAAACAATGCAACTCATCTAGGATAAAAATTTACCATTGTACCCCTATGTTTGTGTATAAATAGATCATGATGGCAATTGAAAAATCAAGTAGAAAGTAGGAGTAGGGTAAGTAGAGGTAGCCTAGGTTAGGAGTAGTGTAGAGTAATTTAGGAGTAGTTTTAATTTAGGGTAGAGTAGCTTTTAGTTAATTTAAGCTTTCCTTGTGTTAAATTTTCAAATAGTTTCTCCAACAAACAAATTTTTTTTACTGTTCATGGCAATCAATTTCCTTCCCTTATTTTTGGTTTTGTTAAGCTTCCATTTCTTTAATTTCATGTTTGGGTTTTTTTGAAAAGCTTGATATTTTTTTCTATGGTTGTTGATCTCGGTTTGGCAAGTTATTTCTTTGAATATTTTTTTCAACACTTGAGTTCTCAATTTTTTTTTTAGGTCTCGATTTTCATTGTTTGTTTTTCGTGTCATTTTTCTATTTTCTTTTTCTTTTGCTCATTCGGGTGATAAGGTTCTTCTACTACTGCCATTGTTGTTCTGATGCTTTGATGTGGATTTAATGTTGAGCATTTTTTTCTACATCAACAGCATGGTGGAACCACGGTGGTAGCAAACACTGAAGTAACCCGAGGTCACTGGAGTTTCCATTTTTATTTATTGCATGGTTGTGTATAGTCTTGGCTCAATTTTTAGCTATTGATTCTACTTGTTCCTTTTCGGCTTCAAGTTTATAACGGTGTAGCAGAGAGGATGCCTCACGGGTGCAGTGGACAGAGGACCTCCTACTTCCACTTTGTTCTGCTCTGTTTCTATTAACGTGAATTGTTCACTTAGATTGTTTTCTTTTTATGTATTAATTTACTGGTTTTTGTTGGGCAGGTTGTTGCTGGTTTGTTGACAGGGGCATGGTTGTAGTGTGTGAGGTGGCTTGACATAGCTATACTTATTTGCATCATTTGTATATTAATCCTGGAATGCTTCATTTGTTTAGGAACTTAGCAGTAGCCGATCAACGAAAGAGCAAAGATTGTTGTCCGGACATACACCTATTTCTAGTACCGTGGTAGCAGGTAACACAGGGTCCCAAGAGCAAGCAACGCACCTCCTGCTCCTGGGTTGACACTCACCATATGTCCTAAACTGCTCTGCCAGTATATCGCTGCTGCTAATGAGGTGAAGAGGCTGAGAAGCAACAGTAGTCTGTTACCACCGGACAGTCCGGGCAAGAGCAGTGCAAGACAGCAGCGGGGATATGCTGAGCTGAAGGCAGGAACGGATAGAACCGTGAGCTGGAGCAACAAGGCAGCACAGTTGAGAGCACCTGGACAAGCCGAGAGGAATATGCTGCAACAGAGGAAAAGGACAAACCAAAAGCAGAATCTGGACAGTAGCTGGGCAGGTTGAGGACAGTGTAGTAGAGGCAGTAGTAACACCTGGAGCAGAAGCCATGGGAGAAAGAGGACAGACCTGGACAACCCGAGAACAACAGGATCGTGTTGGAGAAAGAGGACACGCCTGGGACCGAAAGCTAGGTGGAGAAGAAATGAGCACAGTGAAAAATCGGGACCACTTGGTTTTGATGTTGTCTAAGGCCACGTTTGGCCAGTTCCTTTTTACAATTTGATGTTTATTGCACTTTCATTATTTTGATTGTTCCTTTTACTAGTTGTTAATTTAGATTAGTTCTAGTGTTTTAGTTTGTTAATTTAATTTTTAGTTTGAACTTTTAGTTAATAGTTAATTTTATATCATAGGTTTTAGGATTTAATTTTATTATATTATTTTATGAGTTGCATTTAGAATTAATTTAGATTAAATTAAGTTGTGATGCATTTTTAATTTAGTCTTCATTTTTATTAGATTTTAAGATGTTTAATTACATGCATTTTATTTTAAGTTCGTTTAAATTTTAGTTTAATTTTATTTCTTTATTTTCATATTTGAATTTTATTTTAATTGCCTTAATTAATTTTAATTGTTTTAATTTTCTTTTGTAGGTATTTTCTTTAATTGCTCGAAGTTCGGTAAGCAAATCTTAGCTTAGTTTTATTTAGTTTTTATTATTTTTTTATTTTTTGTTTTCCAGTAATTTTAATTAGCCTTAGTAGATCACCAACTTAAATTTCATAATTTGCTAGGATATACTTAGGGTAAGATTAACTGGTAGTTAATTAGGCTAGTCAACTTCTCTGTGGGACGATAATCCAAGACTCAAATCCCATTATTACTTGTACGACCTGTGCACTTACGGATAATACGTTTAGATCGTACCAAGTTTTTGGTGCCGTTGCCAGGGAAACCTTAATTAGCCATTAGTTAATATCGGTGAAATTATGCTTAGGTGTAATTCTAGCTGTAAATATTTAGGTTGTAAATATTTAATTTAGATTAGTTAATTGAAAAAAATTAAAATAAAAAAATTTTAAAATTTTAAAATTAAAAAAAAATTCTAAGGACTTTCTGATGATTACATGTGTAGAGCCAGAAGTTTTGATTGCTTTCCTCTAGATCCTGAAATTGAACACACTCTTAGAAAAATTCGAAAGGATTCTTGGAAAATTATTAGCTCCGCTGCAATTCACCATGGCAGAAAATAGGGAAATCAGGACCGTTGGAGATTATGTAATGCCGACTATTGGAGGATATTATACCGGCATTAGGCCACCAGCTGTCCCTGCAAACAATTTCAAAATTAAGCCTGCAATCCTTCAAATGATCCAAACTTCTTTACAGTTCAGTGGGTTTCCACACGATGACCCATATGCTCACCTTGGGCAATTCCTGGACTTGTGCCACACGTTCAAACACAATGGATTATCTGATGATGCGCTTAGGCTTAGATTATTCCCCTTCTCACTTAGGGATAGGGCGCGACACTGGTTAACCTCCCTGCCTCCAGGATCCATTTCTACATGGGACGAGTTAGCCCATCAATTTCTATCTAAGTTTTTCCCTCCCTCTAAAATTACCTAACTCCATAGTAATATATCTTCCTTTGCCCAGTACGACTCTGAATCTCTTTACGAAGCATAGGAAAGATATAAAGAGCTTCTTAAGAAGTGCCCTTACCATGGCCTACCATTATTGCTGCAAGTCTAGACCTTCTACAACGAACTTACAAGCCAGAATAGGACCATTGTTAACGCTACTGCGGGTGGAGCGCTAATGTGTAAAACAGAGGAGGAAGCTTACGAGCTCTTGCACAAGATGGCGGCTAACAACTATCTATGGTCCTCGGAGAGGCAATTGCCAAAGAAGCCAGTGGGTATTTATGAGCTTGACACACTGTTTACCTTGACCTCTCAAATTGCTAATCTTACGAAGTAGGTAGAGTAGCTCAGTTCCCAGCATAATCCTTTTACTAGTCCCAATCCGATTTATTCTGTCCAAAGTCCTTTCCCTTCATGCGATCTGTGTAGTGGTACACACTTTGTGGATAGGTGTCCACTTAACCTAGAATCGGTTCAGTATGTTGCTCCACTTCAGAAGCAACAGAACAACCCCTTGTCAAACATCTACAACCCAGGGTGGAGGAACCATCATAACTTCTCCTGGAGCCAAAACCAAGGGCAAACTTCTAGCTCTAGACCTGTAGAACCCCCTAGTTTTTAAGCTCCACCGGTTCAGGTACCACCACATGTGAGATCTGAGAATTTTAGACATATTTTATTGATGTAATAAGAATTTGAAGTGTAATTTATTGAGCTAAGTAAATTGTGGGAATTATAATTGGAGATTTATATATTAAGTGTGTAAAATGAGCATGAAGTATGAGGACAGATCGATCTGGGAGAAGGAGAGATCGATCTGGTGAGTTAAAAATGACGAGGAAGGAGGAATTTGAGGAGCAGATCGATCTCCAATGGAAGAGATCGATCTCCAAATGATTCTGTTTGAGAAAGGATCGATCTCCTTAGGAGCAGATCGATCTCATAAAGCCATAAAGAGATCGATCTCACCCCTCGACAGATCGATCCCCTAGGCATAAAATTATCCAGATCGTCCCCAAATTTCAAACACAGATCGATCTCATCAAGAGGCAGATCGATCTCCTACCTCCAGTCTATATAAAGAACTCGTGTTTTTCTCTACAAACTTACTTTCTCTCTCTTCCAACCCCCATTTTACCGAAAACCTAACTTTCTCACTCATCCAAATCACCCATTTTCGGTTTAATCAGCTGTTGTGGTAAGAGGGAAAGTTGTTCCTGTCACGACCCAACTATCCAAAAAATCAGAGTGAATTTTTCGCGTTTTTGTTTATTTTCTTACTTAATTCTTACCTGTCCTCGAATCGTGACCAACACTCCACTACTAATTGGGCTGTGCGTCAATGCCAGTCCCACCATACATCTACCCCAGTACTTATTTCTTCTCCAGTCATTTATAGTTGTTATATTATTTATACATCCCCTAAAGTTACTTACAAACATGTTACTGTGCTATGCTTATGTAGATACAATAAGTACAAGTGTATATACCTTATGTTGATGGGCAGCAGCGGATATCCGGAATGCAGTACTGAGTCACCTCAACTTCAACTGGAGATCATCTGTGGGAGAAAATGAAAGGGGTGAGCACATCAAGCTCAGTAAGGCAATCCTACGAACAAGTAGGTAACCATACTACCTACATGAACGTGGTGCCATGCATAAACCACCCTTTCTCCACACATTTTAAAACATATGATATGATGTTGTGATGTTATGTAAATCCAGTTGCACGGAAAACTCAACATGCAATTATTTTAAATCATTTCTTTCTCTTTAAAAATTTCACAATGAAGTCAGGACTCGACCCCTCCTTCGGGTGATCCTGACTCACACAAAACCATGGAAATAGAATTTCTCAAAAGCATCGGTATCGAAAACATACGTATATATATACAAGATACGAGATTAGGCAATACTGTATATAGGTAATAACCAGGACTGGCCAATATGTCCTCGTGAGTCCTCTAGCTTCACGGATCCCAGTGTGCGAGGTCTAACCCTGATCGGGGACTGCCTGGGAGGTGGGTCAATCCAACCCGTCAGTCTTATCCGATCTCACGCATCCGTCGATGCCGTATCCGAAGATACCCCGTATCACGAAGATACCGTATCACAAAGATACCCCGTATCACAAAGATACCGTATCCGAAGATACTCTGTATCACAAAGATACCGTATCCGAAGATACCCCACGGTACATCGTACTCCATGCTACTTGCACGGTACATCGTACTCCATGGACCCATATCACTCTAGGTACTCCAGCCCAATTGGCCTGCTTCCCATAGAGGTTTTCATAACTCAATACTCGTTGCCATGTCTCAAAACGCACGTGCGAGCCTATTAAATCGGTGACACACAGTCTACCCGATGCTCCAAGCACGGCTCATTGTATGTTCTCTTAAGAATCAGTGCGAGCGATGCTCAGCACTCTCATCAAATCAAGTAAACTTGGCAAAGCCCGCTTTACATCTCCACAAGGCCGCCAACCTCATCCCTCACTCTCACCCTACTTAAGAGGTCTATTGAGCCTGTTGGGCCTTTTGGCTGACTCCAAGGGCAGACAGCGCTACTCCACAAATCCAGTAAAACTAGTGCGAGCTAGGCTCAGCACTCTGTATACAAATCGTATGAAAATCTTATAAAATCTGGTGCGAGTTAAACTCCCGCACCCTGTCATGAAAATCATGTAAAATCTGGTGCGAGTTAGACTCTAGCACCATGTCACGCAAAAGCATGTGAAATCTGGTGCGAGTTATACTCTAGCACCTATGCATGTAAAACTCTAGTGCGAGCTCTCGCTCCAGCACTAATGCATGCATCACACAAGTCAAACATCGTGCGAGCTGAGCTCTAGCACGTCACATGTAAATAAAAACATGTAGGCGGCTCGGTTATTTCCAAATAGTTTTCACAGAAATCACATCAGTTAAGATATGCAATGCTATGCATTTTCTTTCAAGGTGAGCCAGCCTACTCATGCATGCGTTGAAATACCTCCAGAACGAGCAGGAACCTCTTGTTCTTGCTCCTCCCAATTTTTCCTAAATTTTTTAGAATTTTACCCTTAGCAAGGGTATTTTAGTAATTTTGCCCATACGAGGCACTAAAATTGTTTTTCGACCTCTAGACCCTTCAATTAGTTTTAAAGGACTGCATATGAATGTAAAATTGCGTACTGTTACCTCTAGCAGTCCGCAGAATTCCCTTACCTCGATTCTCGTCGAGTCTGACCTTTTTCTTTTCCATTGTCATCTCGTCGCGCAGTCCGATATGCTCCCAATCCAATGCCCGGAACTGCGTATTAACATTCCTCAGGTCAGATATTATGCAATTTAATTGTATCTATTACTTTCTGGGCTTAATTTAAATCATTGGGCCCGTTTACCCTTATTGGGCCCGATTGCACCTTAATGGGCCTTAATCGGCCTTAAGCCCGCTTTTCACTAAATTCCCACTTATCGAGGCCTATTGGGCTCATTGGGCCCACCAATAATTTATCGGGCCTCGTTCTAATTCTCGAATAACTAAATTCACTATTTACGACAATTTATCTAATTTCCATAATTTAATTCAAATAATTGCGGGAATTAAATCAATATCACGCAATACGAGGTAATTGTCGTAAATAGGGGTCACTTACCCGATATTCCATGCTAGTCCGTAAATTGAGGCTGTCTCGAGCCCTCGGTGGATTCCAATCGTCGAGCTACACAATTCCACAATTTTTCCGGGTAAGTTTTCAGCCCAAAATTAATTAAATAAAATATTCCAAATTTAAATCGGGTCATTTTGACCGCTTGTCGACTTACCCGAAGCTCGATTGCATCACAGGAATTTTCCCCAATTTTTTCCTCTTTTTCTTTTTCCCTTTTTCTTCTTTTTTTTCCCTTCTTTCTTGGCTGAACCGGTTCAGACCGGTTCAACCCGGTTCAGACCGCCGGTTCACCCCGGTTCGATCGGTTCACCACCGGTTCGCCCCTTTTCCAGCCGGTTCTCCGCCGGCTTCCACCGCCAAACGCTCCGCAAGGCCGTTCGCACCTCGAATCTGGGCTCGGATTCGCCCAAGGCCGCCGAAAAGCCGCCGGTCCGGCCTCTTCTCTCCTCGCCGTCGGACCCATTTCCTTCCTTTTCTGTTTCCGGCACCGTCCGCCGGTTTCGGTGGCTGCCACCGCCACCAATCGCTCCGTCTGGGCCTGGGGAGTCTTCGGCTGGGGGTCGGGGTTGGCCGAATCTCGCCGGTGGCCGCCGGATTCGTCTTCTCCCTCCGTGGCTTCTCTCCCTCGATCCACCGGATTTCGGTGGTCTCGCCGGCCGATATCGGTCTCAAAAGGACCGACTCCTCTCCCCGGTCACACCGGTGCCCGCCGATCGTCCCCAGCTGCCGTGGATCGCCGGCACCGACTCCGTTTTTCCCCGTGGCTTTTCTTCCTCCGTTCGCCGTTTTCCGGTCTCCTTGGGGCGCGTCGCCAGCGCCGATGGATTCGCCGACCTCTCCTCTTGCTGATCGGCCCCTCGTCGGAGGCCGTCGGTGCCCGGTGGCCGTGGGTCGGTCGGCCACGCGCGGCAGCTTCTTCTTCTCCGTTTTTCTGCTTCATTTTTCTGTCTCCCCGATGGTTTTTTTTTTTTAATTTCTCTCTTTTTTTTTTCTTTTTTTTTTGTTTTATTAATTTTAATAATTTTATTTTTATTTATTTTAATTGTTTTACTATTCCTTATAATATATTAAAACACCCCAAAATATCATACAAAATTATTATTTTTATTCTAATTTATTTAATTTAATTTAATTTAATTTATTTTAATCCTTTTTCGGGTATAATTTCCCCGTATTTTCGGGATATTGTCCCGAGTGACTTTTCAGTATATTTTTCGATTATTTTTGGGATTATTTTTCCGAACTAAAAATCCCGATTAATCCCGATTAATTCCAATAAATTAATATCTTGATCAATTTAATCCGAAATAATTTTATTTCACTTTTATTGACCAAGATTTCTTAAATCCATATTTTTAATTAAATTTCCTTATCGAATTTATACCGGCTTTCGGTCTTTTGACCATTTTGCCCTTACACGTGTTCGGGATTAATTTAACCCGACTTCCTTCACAAATACTCCTCATCTTTTCTTATTTAATTTTCGTATTTTAATTAAATTCGGGTCTTACAATTCTCCCCCACTTAAGGAATTTGGTCCTCCAAATTAGAACCAATTCAGATGAGTCCATATACAACTCCGGGTACATCAATCGTATCATGCTCTTAAATTCTTATGTGACCTTCTCCGGAGTGTATTACTACCAAAGGACTTAATTAGGGAGATTATCTTAAACCCCAATACTTTCTCTTTCCTGTATAATACCCGAATCAACTTCTTCGATATACTTGTATTTTCATTAAATTGAACTTTTGGAGTTCATATCCTGTCACCTCTGCTGGATCTGGATAGTATTGCCGAAGCATCAAAAGTGGGACACATTGTGGGTGCCTGTTTATTCAAGTGATAACCACAACCTACAGGTCTTATCTCCCACTTGTCCAATCTCTCAAAATATTCCATCCAGCGCGACTAAATTTACCTTCTTCCAAAAGTTCGCTATGTCCTTACTCTCTTAGGACGAGTAACTTTCAACCATACTACTTCACCAAAGGTGAATTTCAATACTTGTCTATCTGCTCTGAGGTGTTCTTAATCTCTCAACCTTAAATAAACATCCTCAGAGACTTATTATCCAAAATCAGAATGATTCTATCTGTCACCCACTTTTTCTTATCCAATTTGGGGAACAACCCCTACAGCCATACACTGCCTCATATCTTATTATCCCGATACTCAACTGCCAACTATCGTTATTGGCAACTTCAATTAGAAATCAACTGATCATTCCAGGAGCTTATAAGATCAATGGCACAAGCTTTCATCGGATCCTCCAGAACTTATACAGTCCTCTCTGACTGATCATCTGTCTGAGGAGGGAAAGCTGTGCTAATACTCAGTCGGGTTCCCATAGCTTCCTAAAAATATTCTCTGAAGTAGAAGGTGAAGCGGGAATCCCTATATGATACCATGCTCACTGGAACGTTACATAATGTTCCACAAACTGCCTTACACATAAATCCTCATACACACTCTGAGTATCTGGGGAGTTCATAACTAGAAGGTGGGTGGACTTAGTCACTCTATCGACTACCATCCAACTAGTCTCCTGATTTATCCGGGTCCCCTATAACCCATCACGACATTCATGGAGACTTACTCTCGTTTTTCGTGCCGTGTCGATATAGGTAGGTGCTGCAATAACTCTGCAGACTTTTAATACTCTACCTTACTCTGTTGACACACTAGGCACTTTTTCACAATCTCTATCATGTCTCTTTTTATATCTGACCACCCATACCCTTTTCAAGATTTTTAATATATTATTATTACCTTCCGTATGCACTGTATATCCCGAAGAGTGAACTTCTGATAATAATCACTATCTCATCAACTATGGTCCTGGGGAGCACTTATACTGTCTCTGAATTCTCAGTAACTCATCATCACCCACTGTGAACTCTATCACTGTACCCTTCTGAATCTGACCCAAACTATCGACATCCGGTCGATCATCACGCTAGGCCTGGCAAATCCGGGCACTCTCATCCGGTACTAGTCATCAGGCTAGCTGTCACATAATCACACCAATCACTGTCATCATCAGAAGGGATCACATCAATACTGAGGTTCACAACTGCGTCTCGCAGCTCACGCTCCCTGACCATCATGTGTGATACCATCCCGAGGCTCTTCTACTCAAAGCATCAGCCTTTCCTGGGTGGTACAATTTTCACAAATCAAAACCTCTCAGAAGCTCTAACCCACTATGTAATCTCATATTTGCCTCTTTCTGTAAAAACAGATACTCAGGCTTTATGATCAGTGCATATCCACAATTTCTCACCATGTACATAATAGTACCATATCATCGGTACAAATACTGTTGCCAACTTTAAATCATGGGTCAGATAGTTTATTTCATGATCAAGGAGTTGTCTGACTCCATACTTGACTATCTTCCCATTATACATCAATACACAGCTCATTCATTATTTCGAGGTATCCATACTCACTGAGAACCTCTTGAGCTGTTGGGTATGGTGAAATTAATCACGGTGGTCAGTTCATACTTCATCACGCCAAATTCACGTCACATCTATCATCTTATTTATCATCTCATTCCATGATCACGTTTTCATAATTAAACGTGTCAACAAAGTATATCCATTTTGAACTCGCAGCAACCCATTGTAAAAGTCATTTGCCAATTGTTGCTTATAATTCGCCCTAGGCTTTAACTACACCCAGCATATTACCGTTAATGATGATTACAACTCGATCTAATCCTTGACTTATTTACGCAAAGCGTACAAGATCCTTCTCAACCGCTTACGTTTTCAGGTGCTAACCTGCGTCATTTCCTTTTCTTATCTCAACGGTTCTTATTAAATTTTTACTATGATAATCTTTAGGATTTGTCGAATTTTAATATTCTTATTGTCTTAATAATGGTATCCTAATGCTAAAGGTATTTATTACGATGATCGGTTTCACGTTATAGGATATATATATATATATATATATACTTTTAGACGCTGTCAAGTCTTCAGGCGGGGAGGTATTTTGAAATACCTTTATTAGCCTTCAGACTTAACCACAACTACTGGTTATGGTTATACCCATCTTGTCCTTGGTTATAATTTGTATTCGCTACTAATTGCATTAATCCTAATGACTTCGTATATTAAGGGTATTCCTTATCTAGCATATATCTCTACTCCAATACATCTTGTACTTTAGGATCTATCTTATCTCGAAGATTTTCTCCTTAGTGTATCAATTATAATGAAACTCTTGTCTTTATTCATTCTGTGAGTACAATCCCTTTACTCCTTAAATTTCAACTGTCGCACCCCTTTTTATCACTTAAAACCTCTATATCTATATTCCGTTAATTAATCCTCCTCTATTGGGGTACTCATTTATCAGTATCGTCCAATGATGTAGGCATTCATGCCTTTTACTCACTTATATTCGAATGAAGGCGGTATGAATAAATGTGTGGCACCAGGATCAATGAACATATGTACTTCGTTATTATTCATAATAAGTGTGGTATCTTACACCACATCCATGAAACATCAACAGTGTCCTGGTCCAAGACATCCTCTCGCCTTCGTCCAACAGCCTACTTTCCTTTTTTTTTTTTTTGGCTACGGCTTCCCTTTTCATTGCAGCTATACCAACGAAGTTTTCCTCTCTGTCTCTTTACTTTCCTGTGGGACGATCTCGCCCAACTCTGTGCAAATCAAATCAATGGTCCGTCTTTACCACACTTAACGGCCATTTCCATCAATACCGTGTAGGTATAAACCCTCCTTCCGTGGTATCCACCACATATCTCGCACAGCTTACAGTGCTCACACTGCTACTCTGCTTCGTAGCAGGTCGGGGTCCTCCAATCACAATACCCCTCAAGAGTGCCAAAATTAGATGCACTGGGGCCTTACCCATTATCTCAGCCCATACACATCAAATCTAATCTTTAACCAATTTCCATTTTCCCATTCTGACATTTCTGTCATTTCTCGATTCTCTTTTATGTCTCTATTTCAGCCCTCATTACCTTTCCCAATCTCAGAGGCGTGCAATTTATATTCTCACTTACCCAACTGTAAATCTGTGCACTGCCTCGGTATAGGTAATATCTCACGGGCCAATCAGACTCTAATTGAAAAGTCGAGCCCTTTCATGAACTTTTAGACATCTCGACTGTCACTTGTTCATAGTGTCGAGGTAATATCTACCCAGAATATAATCGAGTCCCCCTGCTCGTCAATCAATCAAATCCTCTGGGTCAGAATAAGGACTTTAATCTGAAATGTCCTTTAAATCATGTCCGGGATATCCTGTCACCGGAATATGTCCAAGATATTTCTCATCTCAACTCTTAAGATGGGTCGAGCGGGTTTCCACCACTGTTCCGCTGCGCCCTCTGATCTCATACATGATCTGAGCAATTTGCTCCTCAAGTAATCTCCACACTCCGCTCCAATCTCGCGAAGCGTGTCTCAATACTGTCCGATCACTCTGTCGGACTCTGTGAGGCATTTTCAACATTAGCCTCCATTTCAATTTCACACTGGTTCTCATAAGTCAAACTCAGCACGACTTAGCAGACTCAGGTCTACCTCTACGACCTCTGCCTCGTGCACTATCTCATTTTTCGCGACTCATGTTAAGCATTCCTGCATTCTCAACCATTTCTTAGTCAAGCCCATCTCGATATACACTATTGTATCAACTAAGCACAGTAACACGGGGATGTAATTTCCTAACTTCTGACACTGACACACATCAGACCAATTATGCTCTGATACCAAAATAATTGTCACGACCCAACTATCCAAAAAATCAGAGTGAATTTTTCGCGTTTTTGTTTATTTTCTTACTTAATTCTTACCTGTCCTCGAATCGTGACCAACACTCCACTACTAATTGGGCTGTGCGTCAATGCCAGTCCCACCATACATCTACCCCAGTACTTATTTCTTCTCCAGTCATTTATAGTTGTTATATTATTTATACATCCCCTAAAGTTACTTACAAACATGTTACTGTGCTATGCTTATGTAGATACAATAAGTACAAGTGTATATACCTTATGTTGATGGGCAGCAGCGGATATCCGGAATGCAGTACTGAGTCGCCTCAACTTCAACTGGAGATCATCTGTGGGAGAAAATGAAAGGGGTGAGCACATCAAGCTCAGTAAGGCAATCCTACGAACAAGTAGGTAACCATACTACCTACATGAACGTGGTGCCATGCATAAACCACCCTTTCTCCACACATTTTAAAACATATGATATGATGTTGTGATGTTATGTAAATCCAGTTGCACGGAAAACTCAACATGCAATTATTTTAAATCATTTCTTTCTCTTTAAAAATTTCACAATGAAGTCAGGACTCGACCCCTCCTTCGGGTGATCCTGACTCACACAAAACCATGGAAATAGAATTTCTCAAAAGCATCGGTATCGAAAACATACGTATATATATATAAGATACGAGACTAGGCAATACTGTATATAGGTAATAACCAGGACTGGCCAATATGTCCTCGTGAGTCCTCTAGCTTCACGGATCCCAGTGTGCGAGGTCTCAACCTGATCGGGGACTGCCCGGGAGGTGGGTCAATCCAACCCGTCAGTCTTATCCGATCTCACGCATCCGTCGATGCCGTATCCGAAGATACCCCGTATCACGAAGATACCGTATCACAAAGATACCCCGTATCACAAAGATACCGTATCCGAAGATACTCTGTATCACAAAGATATCGCATCCGAAGATACCCCACGGTACATCGTACTCCATGCTACTTGCACGGTACATCGTACTCCATGGACCCATATCACTCTAGGTACTCCAGCCCAATTGGCCTGCTTCCCATAGAGGTTTTCATAACTCAATACTCGTTGCCATGTCTCAAAACGCACGTGCGAGCCTATTAAATCGGTGACACACAGTCTACCCGATGCTCCAAGCACGGCTCATTGTATGTTCTCTTAAGAATCAGTGCGAGCGATGCTCAGCACTCTCATCAAATCAAGTAAACTTGGCAAAGCCCGCTTTACATCTCCACAAGGCCGCCAACCTCATCCCTCACTCTCACCCTACTTAAGAGGTCTATTGAGCCTGTTGGGCCTTTTGGCTGACTCCAAGGGCAGACAGTGCTACTCCACAAATCCAGTAAAACTAGTGCGAGCTAGGCTCAGCACTCTGTATACAAATCGTATGAAAATCTTATAAAATCTGGTGCGAGTTAAACTCCCGCACCCTGTCATGAAAATCATGTAAAATCTGGTGCGAGTTAGACTCTAGCACCATGTCACGCAAAAGCATGTGAAATCTGGTGCGAGTTATACTCTAGCACCTATGCATGTAAAACTCTAGTGCGAGCTCTCGCTCCAGCACTAATGCATGCATCACACAAGTCAAACATCGTGCGAGCTGAGCTCTAGCACGTCACATGTAAATAAAAACATGTAGGCGGCTCGGTTATTTCCAAATAGTTTTCACAGAAATCACATCAGTTAAGATATGCAATGCTATGCATTTTCTTTCAAGGTGAGCCAGCCTACTCATGCATGCGTTGAAATACCTCCAGAACGAGCAGGAACCTCTTGTTCTTGCTCCTCCCAATTTTTCCTAAATTTTTTAGAATTTTACCCTTAGCAAGGGTATTTTAGTAATTTTGCCCATACGGGGCACTAAAATTGTTTTTCGACCTCTAGACCCTTCAATTAGTTTTAAAGGACTGCATATGAATGTAAAATTGCGTACTGTTACCTCTAGCAGTCCGCAGAATTCCCTTACCTCGATTCTCGTCGAGTCTGACCTTTTTCTTTTCCATTGTCATCTCGTCGCGCAGTCCGATATGCTCCCAATCCAATGCCCGGAACTGCGTATTAACATTCCTCAGGTCAGATATTATGCAATTTAATTGTATCTATTACTTTCTGGGCTTAATTTAAATCATTGGGCCCGTTTACCCTTATTGGGCCCGATTGCACCTTAATGGGCCTTAATCGGCCTTAAGCCCGCTTTTCACTAAATTCCCACTTATCGAGGCCTATTGGGCTCATTGGGCCCACCAATAATTTATCGGGCCTCGTTCTAATTCTCGAATAACTAAATTCACTATTTACGACAATTTATCTAATTTCCATAATTTAATTCAAATAATTGCGGGAATTAAATCAATATCACGCAATACGAGGTAATTGTCGTAAATAGGGGTCACTTACCCGATATTCCATGCTAGTCCGTAAATTGAGGCTGTCTCGAGCCCTCGGTGGATTCCAATCGTCGAGCTACACAATTCCACAATTTTTTCGGGTAAGTTTTCAGCCCAAAATTAATTAAATAAAATATTCCAAATTTAAATCGGGTCATTTTGACCGCTTGTCGACTTACCCGAAGCTCGATTGCATCACAGGAATTTTCCCCAATTTTTTCCTCTTTTTCTTTTTCCCTTTTTCTTCTTTTTTTCCCTTCTTTCTTGGCTGAACCGGTTCAGACCGGTTCAACCCGGTTCAGACCGCCGGTTCACCCCGGTTCGACCGATTCACCGCCGGTTCACCCCTTTTCCGGCCGGTTCTCCGCCGGCTTCCACCGCCAAACGCTCCGCAAGGCCGTCCGCACCTCGAATCTGGGCTCGGATTCGCCCAAGGCCGCCGAAAAGCCGCCGGTCCGGCCTCTTCTCTCCTCGCCGTCGGACCCATTTCCTTCCTTTTCTGTTTTCGGCGCCGTCCGCCGGTTTCGGTGGCTGCCACCGCCACCAATCGCTCCGTCTGGGCCTGGGGAGTCTTCGGCTGGGGGTCGGGGTTGGCCGAATCTCGCCGGTGGCCGCCGGATTCGTCTTCTCCCTCCGTGGCTTCTCTCCCTCGATCCACCGGATTCCGGTGGTCTCGCCGGCCGATACCGGTCTCAAAAGGACCGGCTCCTCTCCCCGGTCACACCGGTGCCCGCCGATCGTCCCCAGCTGCCGTGGATCGCCGGCACCGACTCCGTTTTTCCCCGTGGCTTTTCTTCCTCCGTTCGCCGTTTTCCGGTCTCCTTGGGGCGCGTCACCAGCGCCGATGGATTCGCCGACCTCTCCTCTTGCTGATCGGCCCCTCGTCGGAGGCCGTCGGTGCCCGGTGGCCGTGGGTCGGTCGGCCACGCGCGGCAGCTTCTTCTTCTCCGTTTTTCTGCTTCATTTTTCTCTCTCCCCGATGGTTTTTTTCCAATTTCTCTCTTTCTTTTTTTTTTTTTTTTGTTTTATTAATTTTATTTATTTTATTTTTATTTATTTTAATTGTTTTACTATTCCTTATAATATATTAAAACACCCCAAAATATCATACAAAATTATTATTTTTATTCTAATTTAACTAATTTAATTTTATTTAATTTATTTAATTTATTTTTAATCCTTTTTCGGGTATAATTTCTCCGTATTTTCGGGATATTGTCCCGGGTGACCTTTCGGTATATTTTTCGATTATTTTCGGGATTATTTTTTTTCGAACTAAAAATCCCGATTAATCCCGATTAATTTTCATAAATTAATATCTTGATCAATTTAATCCGAAATAATTTTATTTCACTTTTATTGACCAAGATTTCTTAAATCCATATTTTTAATTAAATTTCCTTATCGAATTTACTCCGGCTTTCGGTCCTTTGACCGTTTTGCCCTTACACGTGTTCGGGATTAAATTTAACCTGCTTCCTTCATACTTCCTCCATCTTTTCTTATTTAATTTTCGTATTTTAATTAAATTCGGGTCTTACAATTCTCCCCCACTTAAGGAATTTGGTCCTCCAAATTAGAACCAATTCATATGAGTCCATATACAACTCCGGGTACATCAATCGTATCATGCTCTTAAATTCTTATGTGACCTTCTCCGGAGTGTATTACTACCAAAGGACTTAATTAGGGAGATTATCTTAAACCCCAATACTTTCTCTTTCCTGTATAATACCCGAATCAACTTCTTCGATATACTTGTATTTTCATTAAATTGAACTTTTGGAGTTCATATCCTGCCACCTCTGCTGGATCTGGATAGTATTGCCGAAGCATCAAAAGTGGGACACATTGTGGGTGCCTGTTTATTCAAGTGATAACCACAACCTACAGGTCTTATCTCCCACTTGTCCAATCTCTCGAAATATTCCATCCAGCGCGACTCAATTTACCTTCTTCCAAAAGTTCGCTATGTCCTTACTCTCTTAGGACGAGTAACTTTCAACCATACTACTTCACCAAAGGTGAATTTCAATACTTGTCTATCTGCTCTGAGGTGTTCTTAATCTCTCAACCTTAAATAAACATCCTCAGAGACTTATTATCCAAAATCAGAATGATTCTATCTGTCACCCACTTTTTCTTATCCAATTTGGGGAACAACCCCTACAGCCATACACTGCCTCATATCTTATTATCCCGATACTCAACTGCCAACTATCGTTATTGGCAACTTCAATTAGAAATCAACTGATCATTCCAGGAGCTTATAAGATCAATGGCACAAGCTTTCATCGGATCCTCCAGAACTTATACAGTCCTCTCTGACTGATCATCTGTCTGAGGAGGGAAAGCTGTGCTAATACTCAGTCGGGTTCCCATAGCTTCCTAAAAATATTCTCTGAAGTAGAAGGTGAAGCGGGAATCCCTATATGATACCATGCTCACTGGAACGTTACATAATGTTCCACAAACTGCCTTACACATAAATCCTCATACACACTCTGAGTATCTGGGGAGTTCATAACTAGAAGGTGGGTGGACTTAGTCACTCTATCGACTACCATCCAACTAGTCTCCTGATTTATCCGGGTCCCCTATAACCCATCACGACATTCATGGAGACTTACTCTCGTTTTTCGTGCCGTGTCGATATAGGTAGGTGCTGCAATAACTCTGCAGACTTTTAATACTCTACCTTACTCTGTTGACACACTAGGCACTTTTTCACAATCTCTATCATGTCTCTTTTTATATCTGACCACCCATACCCTTTTCAAGATTTTTAATATATTATTATTACCTTCCGTATGCACTGTATATCCCGAAGAGTGAGCTTCTGATAATAATCACTATCTCATCAACTATGGTCCTGGGGAGCACTTATACTGTCTCTGAATTCTCAGTAACTCATCATCACCCACTGTGAACTCTATCACTGTACCCTTCTGAATCTGACCCAAACTATCGACATCCGGTCGATCATCACGCTAGGCCTGGCAAATCCGGGCACTCTCATTCGGTACTAGTCATCAGGCTAGCTGTCACATAATCACACCAATCACTGTCATCATCAGAAGGGATCACATCAATACTGAGGTTCACAACTGCGTCTCGCAGCTCACGCTCCCTGACCATCATGTGTGATACCATCCCGAGGCTCTTCTACTCAAAGCATCAGCCTTTCCGGGTAAATTTTCAGTCGATAATTAATTAAATAAAATATTCCAAATTTAAATCGGGTCAATTTGACCGCTTATCGACTTACCCGAAGCTCGATTGCATCATAGGAATTTTCCCCAATTTTTTTCTCTTTTTCTTTTTCCCTTTTTCTTCTTTTTTTTTTCCCTTCTTTCTTGGCTGAACCGGTTCAGTCCGGTTCGGACCGGTTCAGACCGCCGGTTCACCCCGGTTCGACCGGTTCACTGCCGGTTCGCCCCTTTTCCGACCGGTTCTCCGCCGGCTTCCACCGCCAAACGCTCCGCAAGGCCGTCCGCACCTCGAATCTGGGCTCGGATTCGCCCAAGGCCGCCGGAAAGCCGCCGGTCCGGCCTCTTCTCTCCTCGCCGTCGGACCCATTTCCTTCCTTTTCTGTTTTCGGCGCCGTCCGCCGGTTTCGGTGGCTGCCACCGCCACCAATCGCTCCGTCTGGGCCTGGGGAGTCTTCGGCTGGGGTCGGGGTTGGCCGAATCTCGCCGGTGGCCGCCGGATTCGTCTTCTCCCTCCGTGGCTTCTCTCCCTCGATCCACCGGATTCCGGTGGTCTCGCCGGCCGATACCGGTCTCAAAAGGACCGGCTCCTCTCCCCGGTCACACCGGTGCCCGCCGATCGTCCCCAGCTGCCGTGGATCGCCGGCACCGACTCCGTTTTTCCCCGTCGCTTTTCTTCCTCCGTTCGCCGTTTTCCGGTCTCCTTGGGGCGCGTCGCCAGCGCCGATGGATTCGCCGACCTCTCCTCTTGCTGATCGGCCCCTCGTCGGAGGCCGTCGGTGCCCGGTGGCCGTGGGTCAGTCGGCCACGCGCGGCAGCTTCTTCTTCTCCGTTTTTCTGCTTCATTTTTCTCTCTCCCCGATGGTTTTTTTTTTTAATTTCTCTCTTTTTTTTTTCTTTTTTTTTGTTTTATTAATTTTATTAATTTTATTTTTATTTATTTTAATTGTTTTACTATTCCTTATAATATATTAAAACACCCCAAAATATCATACAAAATTATTATTTTTATTCTAATTTATTTAATTTAATTTAATTTAATTTATTTTAATCCTTTTTCGGGTATAATTTCCCCGTATTTTTGGGATATTGTCCCGAGTGACTTTTCAGTATATTTTTCGATTATTTTCGGGATTATTTTTCCGAACTAAAAATCTCGATTAATCCCGATTAATTCCAATAAATTAATATCTTGATCAATTTAATCCGAAATAATTTTATTTCACTTTTATTGACCAAGATTTCTTAAATCCATATTTTTAATTAAATTTCCTTATCGAATTTATAACGGCTTTCGGTCTTTTGACCATTTTGCCCTTACACGTGTTCGGGATTAATTTAACCCGACTTCCTTCACAAATACTCCTCATCTTTTCTTATTTAATTTTCGTATTTTAATTAAATTCGGGTCTTACAGTTCCTCATCAAAGGGCGAACAACATACTTGGAAATCGAAGGACGAATCGGATCGAGGCGTGGGTTGTGCGTCTCACAAGCTTTGGGTAATTTCTAAACCTCGATCTTGATATTTGAGCTGATTTTGATGTTATTGGTGGTTGTCATTGCGTTGAAATAGTTAAGAAAGGATTAGGGATTGATGAAATTGCAATGTAGTTGGAGTAATGTAGATATTTGGTGATTTTGATAATTTTGAGAATTTGTGCTATAAATGGAAATATAGACAATGTGATGAATTAGCATAGATAATTGGCATGAGATATTGTGAATGAGGTTGTAGTTTAGGGTTGAGTTATGAGAATCAAGAGATTTGAGGAGTTATGAGAAATTATGCTCGATTTTGAGAATTGAGGTTTATGAGATAATTGAGTATTGATGTTTTAACATCGTTTGGACAGCTCGGGAGTTCCAGAGTGGAATGCGAGGCTAGTCCGTGATACGGGGGAAACGATTGCACTATACGAGGTGCAAAGAGGTAAGGGAAATCTAAACCATTTGTGTATGTGGATTGTAAACTATTTTAGCATGAATTGTGGTTTATAAAACAAGCATGTTGGGTTTTGTGTTGAGATTTAATTGCACACGACTTTTATAGCCGGTTGGAGCCCAATGTTTTTATGAGTTTATAACTGGGCTCTACGTTAAGGCAATATTGAGATTTGAGAAATGTGTGCGTGTGCTTTGCCGGTTAGAACTCGATTTTATTATGTTTTGTGTTGAGTACAAAACAGTTTACAAATGAGATTTATGAGAGAAAAACCATTATGAGTTCTACGTGAAGGCAAACCAGTCTTATGTGATAAGACTTAGGTGTGTAGTTGTGAGTACACACCGGGCATTGCTCTGGTAGCATGTAAGCCCGATTTCTTCTCCGTTCTAGTAACATGAGAATAACCCATTCAGTGGTTGTGCCACATATACTTAGTGGCCGTTGCCACGTTGAGAAACCCCATTGGTGGCTGTGCCACGTTATACCCCATTGGTGGCTGTGCCACGTTGAGAAACCCCATTGGTGGCTGTGCCACGTTATACCCCATTGGTGGCTGTGCCACGTTATACCCCATTGGTGGCTGTGCCATGTTGAGAAACCCCATTGGTAGCTGTGCCACGTTATACCCCATTAGTGGCTGTGCCACATTGAGAAACCCTATTCTGTGGCTATGCCACGCGAGAAATTAAATCAGTGGCTTTGCCACGTGTGTTTTGTGGCTATGCCACGAGTGATTTTAAATCAGTGGCTTCGCCACGTGTGTTTTGTGGCTATGCCACGCGAGAAATTAAATCAGTGGCTACGCCACGTGTGTTTAGTGGCTGTGCCACGTGCATTATTTTTACTGTGATTTTATCACGTTATTTGAGAAAGCGTTTAACGCGTTATTTTCACATGCTTTGTTATTGCTCTAGAGTGAGCCTTTTTACTTCATGTTTTCACATGATTTGAGATATGAGAATATCGTTTTGAGTACTTTCATGCTATGGTTTTCAAATGAGTTTCACATACAAATAAACCTTTTGTGATGTGTATTTTGGTTTATGAAATGAGTTCCTTACCCCCCTTACTGAGCGATTTAGAAGCTCACCCTGTTTTCTTTCCCCCCAGAGTTCTTCAAGTGAAAAAGGATCTCCCTGCGACGTACGGAGTAGTGGCTAGTGGAGGACTTGAGCTCCAGGCCATATATATAGTATTTTGAGGTACCCTTTATCTTTTCATGTACCCAGACAATTATTGTAATTGCAGACACTTGATGTATATCATTGTATGGGATGTATTAGGATTAATTAACTTGGAATTGAGTAATGTATATGATTCAATATACACTATATTGTGATGAGATCCTGAGGCATGATAATTATGATGATGTATGACACTGCACAGGAATGCACATTTATTTGTGAATTAATAAGTAAAAAGTTTCAAATTTGCCCTATTTTCCGCATTTTCGGGGCGTGACACCACAATCATAATTTCCATATCACCCGCCTCATCAACCATCCCCACCACAATTTCAGCATCATCCATCTCACTTCCATCAATCACCACCACCACCACCACTTATGTAGCCCCAACACTACCACGCACCAGCAGCTGAGAAGAAGCTCTCGCTTGAGGAAATGTTCTCAACGATCCTGCAAAATCAAGCTGCTTTAATTAAGAGCTTAGAGGTTCAGGTAGGACAAATAGCAAATGCTCTTAGCCAACGTCCTCAAGGGACCTTTTCCTAGTAACACTGAAGCTAATCCTGTTAGGCAAAGGGAGGGTAAAAAACATGTAAAATCCATCATCCTTAGGAGTGGTAAAGAGCTAGAGGAGCCACAAGTTAAATCCCAACTTGAATATTAAATAGTTAAAGAATCCGTAAATTCTAAACAAGCAGCTCAGAAAGAGCAAGAACATTAGGATCAAGCTGCAAAAGAATCCAAGCTAGGCACTTCTTCATCTATACCTTCTTCTTCTGTATTGCCTTCCTCGTCCTCTGATTCTACACAGGTTCCCACTACATTACCTCTAGTTAGACCACCAATACCTTTTCCTCAGAGATTCCAAGATCAAAAGCTGGAACGACAATTTACTAAATTTCTTGAGGTTTTTAAGAAACTTCACTCAACATTCCTTTCGCAGATGCCTTAAAGCAAATGCCAAGTTATGTAAAGTTTCTAAAGGATATCCTCTCGAGGAAGAGAAGACTGGAAGACTATGAGACGGTGGCCTTAACTGAGGAATGTAGTGCCATTATCTAGAGAAGATTATCCCCCAAGCTCAAGGATCCTGGGAGTTTTACCATACCATGCACTATTGGAAATTTCTTCTTTGGTAGAGCCCTCTGTGATTTAGGAGCTAGTATAAATTTGATGCCATTGTCTATCTATCATAAGTTAGGAATAGGGGATGCCAAGCCCACCACAGTGACCCTCCAGTTGGCTGATCGATCAATTAAATATCCGAAGGGGATCATTGAGGATGTCTTAGTAAAGGTAGACAAATTTATTTTCCCTGCGGATTTTATCATTTTGGATATGGAAGAAGACAGGGAAGTCCCCATTATACTAGGCAGACCTTTCCTAGCTACTGGTAGAACAGTAATTGATGTACAAAAGGGGGAGTTAACTATGAGAGCCCTAGACCAGGAAGTGAAGTTTAATGTTTTCAAACCTTTCCCTGATGACTCTCAAGAATGTTTTAAGATAAAGATTGAGGAGAATATAAGGCTTAAGCATAGGAAATTTGAAAGAAGGAGGGAAGTAGATAGAGCTAAGGTGGAGTTAATTGTCAACATTCTGTCACCACTCTGGATGACCCTCCTACTCTTTGCACTGCTGCTGAGTGTTGTTTTCTTCAGCTGCATTTGAAGTGGCTATATTTTTCTTTGCAATTTGTATATAGTTCATTTTTCTTTTTCTTTTCTGTTGTTTATTTCTTTGTTTATTTTGCAGGTTTATTTTCTAGTTTTACGCTTTCAATCAAAGCTTCAGTTGTTCATCATCATCAGAAAGGGGAGTACTTTGTTCCTGAACTTCAATTCTTATATTATCTGCACACTGAGGACACTGTGCACTTTAAGTTTGGGGGAGGGGATATCACTTGAGTATTTTTCAAAACTTTGGGCAAAATTGAAAAAAAGTTTAAATTTTTTTCAAAAATCTGAGCTTAAATTGTTTGATTTTGGGATGATTTAGTGCTTAACATGTAGTTTTCCCATATTTCGATGATATGACCCCATGATTAAGTCTGATTTTGATTGACTGAGAAACATGATTATAGGAAAAGTATGAAGTTGAATTCTTGAATTTATCGTGATTCTAATTGTGATTTCCTCATTTTATGCACATGTCATGTCATGAATCTGTATATTTATTCAGAGAAAGCTTATGTGGGCATAGGGTTGCATTTGTTCAGTAGATTTTGTACATCAGATTCTAGAATTTGTTTAATCCGATCTCGAGGTGAAATATTAGATCACACTTAATTAGGGAAATGATTTAGGCCATCTTTGGATCGTTTGAGCCTTTCTAGCCATCCTTGTACATATTTTACCCCTAATAACCCATCTGGGCCAAATAAGTTTTTCTCTGTAAATACACCTACGTTATTTTCCTTAGCTTAAATACTCTTTTCCTATCCCTTACCCTGAAAGCATGAAAATTTATTGGGATATATTGTGAGCTTTGTATATATGGGTACATGGTGATAGTGAAAATTCAAAAAAAAAAGAAAAAAAAGAAAAAAAATGAAGAAAGAAGAAAAATACAAAAATAGAATAAAATGTTTAGTGAAATAAATAAGTTTGGGGGAAATAAATTGGAGCTCTTTCATAAAGATCCTAGAAAGTAATGCATGTTAAGGGGTAATTAAACCTAAATCGACTTTATCATACCTTAACCCCAGCCTGACATTACAAGCTTAATGAAGTCCTATTGATCTTTAGTTAAGTGTGACTACATTAGTGGAGAGAGAAGTGAAAAGCAAACTTATGGGAATGATCACATGTCATTGACTTTGCATTCACTGTGTTTGCATAATCTGATCCGGATAATGTACTTTGAAGTGACTTTGACATTTTTCACACACGCACGAGGAGTCCAATTTGGGTTAGGACTTATGATTGAATGATTCTAAATGTTGGACTTGTAATTGTGAGTCTTTGAGATCATAGTCCGTACTTTATCTTTGAGGATGATATTGGAGAAATTATTGTGTTTTGTACTTGTCATTCCTACATTTGTTTTGTTTTGCTTGAGGACAAGCAAAAGCTCAAGTTTGGGGGTGTGATAATTCTATTTTTAATAGAATTATTTGTGCTTAAATTCCTAATTATTTGTTTAATCCCCATATTATTTTATTAATTATCCCCTTTATTTAATTAAAATTCTCTTATGTGTAGATAAATTAAATCCTGATGAAACTCAGTCGTTTCAGTCGAAATTGGGCTGAAAATGGGCTAAAACAGACTGGACCACTCTCAATTTGCAGACTAAGTCATTAAGTCGTCTGGACACGCGTGATCTAGGTGTTCGATTTTTATTTGATCCGAAACGATAAGATCAAAGGACACCGTGCCAACCTCCTGAAGGATACACGTCGGGCCACATCGCACAGCAAATTGGACAAAAAGACTAATGACGTGGAAATATCTACTATGCAGCAAATTAAAGGAAGACAAGTGGCTAAACAATGCCAACTCATCTAGGATGAAAATTTACCATTATACCCCTATGTTTGTGTATAAATAGAACATGATGGCAATTGAAAAATCAAGTAGAAAGTAGGAGTAGGGTAAGTAGAGGTAGCCTAAGTTAGGAGTAGTGTAGAGTAACTTAGGAGTAGTTTTAATTTAGGGCAGAGTAGCTTTTAGATTAATTTAAGCTTTCTTTGTTTTAAATTTCTGAATAGTTTCTTCAACAAACAATTTTTTTTACTGTTCATGGCAATCAATTTCCTTTCCTTATTTTCGGTTTTGTTAAGCTTCCGTTTCTTTAATTTCATGTTTGGGTTTTTCTGAAAAGCTTAATATTTTTTTCTATGGTTGTTGATCTCGGTTTGGCAAGTTAGTTCTCTGAATTTTTTTTCAACACTTGAGTTCTCAATTTTTTTTAGCTCTTGATTTTCATTGTTTGTTTTTCTTGTCATTTTTCTATTTTCTTTTTCTTTTGCTCATTCGGGTGATAAGGTTCTTCTACTACTGCCATTGTTGTTCTGATGCTTTGATGTGGATTTAATGCTGAGCATTTTTTTCTACATTAACAGCATGGTGGAACCATGGTGGTAGCAAACATGAAGCAACCCGAGGTCACTGGAGTTTCCATTTTTATTTGCTGCATGGCTGTTTATAGTCTTGGCTCAATTTTTAGCTATTGATTCTACTTGTTCCTTTTCGGCTTCAAGTTTATAATGGTGCAGTAGAGAGGATGCCTCACGGGTGCAGTGGATAGAGTACCTCCTACTCCCACTCTGTTCTGCTCTGTTTCTATTTACGTGAACTGTTCACTTAGATTGTTTTCTTTTTACTTATTAATTTACTAGTTTTTGTTGGGCAGGTTGTTGCTGGTTTGTTGATAGGGGCATGGTTGTAGTGTGTGAGGTGGCTTGACATAACTATACTTATTTGCATCATTTCTATATTAATCCTGGAATGCTTCATATGTTTAGGAACTTAGCACTAGCCGATTAATGAAAGAGCGAAGATTGTTGTCCGGACATGCACCTATTTCCAGTACCATGGTAGCAGGTAACACAGGGTCCCAAGAGCAAGCAACACACCTCCTGCTCCTGGGTTGACACTCACCGTATGTCCTGAACTACTCTGCCAGTATATCGCTGCTACTAATGAGGTGAAGAGGTTGAGAAGCAGCAGTAGTCTGTTACCATCGGACAGTCCAGGCAAGAGCAGTACAAGACAGCAGCGGGGATATGCTGACCTGAAGGCAAGAACGGACAGAACCGTGAGCTGGAGCAACAAGGAAGCACAGTTGAGAGAACCTGGACAAGCCGAGAGGAATATGCTGCAACAGAGGAAAAGGACAAACCGAAAGCAGAATCTGGACAGCAGTTGGGCAGGTTGAGGACATTATAGCAGAGGCAGTAGCATCACCTAGAGCAGAAGCCATGGGAGAAAGAGGACAGACCTAGATAACCCGAGAACAGCAGGATCATGCTGGAGAAAGAGGACACGCTTGAGACCGAAAGCTAGGTGGAGAAGAAATGAGCACAATTAAAAATCGGGACCACTTGGTTTTGATGTTGTCTAAGGCCACGTTTGGCCAGTTCCTTTTTACAATTTGATGTTTATTGTACTTTCATTATTTTCATTGTTCCTTTTACTAGTTGTTAATTTAGATTAGTTCTAGTGTTTTAGTTTGTTAATTTAATTTTTAGTTTGAACTTTTAGTTAATAGTTAATTTTATATCATAGGTTTTAGGATTTAATTTTAGTATATTATTTTATGAGTTGCATTTAGAATTAATTTAGATTAAATTAAGTTGTGATGCATTTTTAATTTAGTCTTTATTTTTATTAGATTTTAGGATGTTTAATTACATGCATTTTATTTTTAGTTTGTTTTAATTTTAGTTTATTTTTTTTTCTTTCTTTTCATATTTTCAATTTATTTTAATTGCGTTAATTAATTTTAATTGTTTTAATTTTCTTTTGTAGGTATTTTCTTTAATTGCTCGAAGTTCGGTAAGCAAATCTTAGCTTAGTTTTATTTATTTTTTATTATTTTATTTTTTTTGTTTTCCAGTAATTTTAATTAGCCTTAGTAGATCACTAACTTAAATTTCATAATTTGCTAGGATATACTTAGGGTAAGATTAACTGGTAGTTAATTAGGCTAGTCAACTTCTCTGTTGGACGATAATCCGGGACTCAAATCCCATTATTACTTATACGACCTGTGCTCTTACGGATAATACGTTTAGATCGTACCAAAAACGTGGAAAGAGATTTGGCTCTACGTTAAGGCGTACTGAGATTGAGAAATGTGTGCATGGTTTTGCCGGTTGGAACTCGGTTTTAACATGTTTTGTGTTGAGTACACAAATGTTTTAAATGAAATTTATGAGAGAAAACCATTATGAGTTCTACGTGAAGGCAAAACGTTTTATATGATAATGGCTAATAATTGAGACTTAGGTGTGTCATGTTGAATACACATCAGGCATTGCTTTGGTAGCATGTAAGGTCGATATTATTGCCCGCTTTGGTAGCGTTGGGAGGCATTGCTTTGGTAGCATGTAGGGCCGATATTATTCCCCGCTTTGGTAGCGTTAGGGCATTGCTTTGGTAACATGTAAGGCCGATATTATTCCCCGCTTTGGTAGCGTTGGGAGGCATTGCTTTGGTAGCATGTAAGGCCAATATTATTCCCCGCTTTGGTAGCGTTGGGAGGCATTGCTTTGGTAGCATGTAAGGCCAATATTATTCCCCGCTTTAGTAGCGTTGGGAGGCATTGCTTTAGTAGCATGTAAGGCCGATATTATTCCCCGCTTTGGTAGCATTGGGAGACATTGCTTTGGTAACATGTAAGTCTGATATTCCTCCGTTTGGTAACGAGAGATGCCTCCATTTTGGTAACATGAGATGAGCATTGTTTTGGTAACGCTGGGTGGCCTTGCTTTGGTAGCATGTAAGACCGATAGTGTGCATGAGCAGAGGCATTGCTTTGGTAACATGTAAGGTCGGGCCTAGTTTTGGTAACGCGTAAGTCCAATATACCATGTACACGACCATATTGTCGACGCTACATCTTATGATGATGCCTGAGATGCGCACCTAGAGGAGATTTATTATGATGTGCCATGACGAGTTTTATATGAGTTTTATTGCCTAGTCTCCTTTTTATACACATGAGTTATGTTTTATGGTTGTGCCTCGTGCATTCTATTGAGGTGATTTTTATCATGTTTTGAAGAGAAAAGCCATTATCGCATTTTGATTTCCACATGCTTGTGACTACGATTTGTACTGAGTTATGTACACTCATATTTTTACATGATTTCAGAGAAATGAGTTGAGAATGATGTTTTAATGAGATCATGCTACGTTTTAATTGAGTTTCAACTACGAGATAAAATGATTGTGCTGTGAAAATCATTAATTGAAATGAGTCCCTTACCCCCTTACTGAGCGATTTAGAAGCTCACCCTGTTTTATCTCCCCCCAGATTTCTTCAAGTAAAGAGAGTTTTCCTGCGATGTACAAAGTAGTGGCTAGTGGAGGACTTGAGCTCCATGCTACATATATTGTTGAGGTATAATTTACATTTCATGTACCCAGACTTATGTTGTATTTAGAGACACTTGATGTACTATGATGTATGGGATGCATTAGGATAATTGACTTGAAATTGAGAGATGTAAATGGTATAATACTTATTCATGAGATGATAAGATCCTGAGGTGTGGATTTATGATTTATATATTTATGTATGATGATGTATGACACTGCCCAGGAATACACCCTTAATTGTGAATGGATGAATAAAATGTTTTAAATTTACCCTATTTTCCACGCTTCCGGGGCATCACACACCCCCACCAGTACATGAAACACCTTCTACTATTGCTCCACCACAAGGTAGAAGAGATTGGGGTTATAGATGTGACCTAGATAGGTTAAGACAATTTTAGAAATTTAACCCACCATCTTTCAGTGGAGTTAAGGAGACAGTTGCTACAGAGGATTGTGTGAATGAGATTGAGAAACTATACGAGTTCTTCAAGTGCACTACTACAGAGATGGTTACTTTTGCCGCATTCTTACTGAAGGGATAAGCAGAGCTTTGGTGGAAGTCCACCTGACCTATTCTGAGAGCTCAGCATGAAACGATCAGCTGGGATGCATTTTAGAGGCCTTCCGGAGGCAATATGTTCCGGATACTGCGCAGCGGAGGCTGTAAATGGAGTTCTTGGATTTGACCCAAGGGAGCAGATTGGTGGATGAGTATGAGACTAAATTTATCTCCCTAAGCAGATACGATGGACAGTGAGGTCAGGAAGGTCCAAAAATTTTTGGATGGACTGAGACCATCCATCAAATCCCGATTAGTTCCCTTTGACATGCCAACCTATGAGGAGGCAGTGCACAGGGCACAGTTATGTGAACAAGATATTGAGCAAGTTGCCTCAGAGTTTGGAAAGGTTGGTAAGGTGAGGGACAGAGATAGAAAGAGACAGGCAGTAGATAAAGGCTTCAGTTATAGAGGAAGCAGGAGACTTTTTAGGAAGAGACTGAGCATTGAAGAGATCCGGGAGAGGATAGTTAAGCCTCCCGTGTATCCGGCCAAAGCACCAGCAAAGAGAATAGTGATTGGAGGGCCACGACCTACTACAAAATAGTGCAGTAAGTGCGGTAGATACCATGAGACTCGACTATGTTATGGATCTCCTGCAGTATATTTCAAATGTGGGAAGCCAGGGCATGTGATCCGAAACTGCCCAGAGATGACTGAGAGTGCCTCACAGAAGGGCAAGGAGCCGGAGAGAGATCCTGCTGATACTCCTACTCCGAGACGGAGGGCAACAACTGAAGAGAAGGGAAAACAGGTAGTTGGGAGAGGACGAGTACATGTCTTGGACCAGGATACTGCAGATCAATCCTCAGATGTGGTGAAAGGTACCATCTTGATCTTTTATCTTGAAGCTTATGTTTTGATAGATCCTGGTGCCACACATTCATTTGTATCACCTACATTTGCATGTAAATTGTTTAAATATGTGAAGCCTACCACATTAAGTAGGAGGATGCTGATAAGTACTCCTATGAACAATAGTCAGCTAGTTGAATATGTGTTTAGGGATTGTAAGTTGAAAGTAAGGGAAAAGGAAATGTCAGCCGACCTCATTTTGATGTATATGAGAGATTTTGACGTAATCTTAGGAATGGATTGGTTGACTGTAAATTGTGCTGTAGTTGATTGTTTTTCTAAGACGGTAACTTTTTTAGGGATAGATAGCGTTACCGTAAGTTTCCCCAAATAATGTAATGTAAACCCCTTTGAAAAATAATGAAAGCAATTTGTGGTTGTAAGTGGAATAGATAAATTTCTGTATTGATTTAATGATTGATATTTTGAAAGGTTATATTGCGTACGTGGTTGAGACAGATAAGGCATACCCGGAATTGCGAGACATCCCAGTGGTCAGGGAATTTTTTATCTTTTCGAATGATGTACCAGGGTTACCGCCAGATAGAGAGATAGAGTTTAGTATAGATTTGGCACCTGGTACAGAGTCGATATCCAAGCCACTGTACAGAATGGCTCTGATTGAGTTGGAGCAACTGAAGAAGCAGTTACAGGAGTTGTTGGATAAGGGGTTCATCAGACCGAGTGTATCACCTTGGGGAGCACCGGTTCTGTTTGTAAGGAAGAATGATGAGAGCCTTCGACTGTGTATTGACTAGAGGTTGTTAAATAAGGCAACCATCAAGAATAAGTACCCCTTTCCATGCATCGATGACTTGTTAGATCAGCTTCAAGGAGTGCAGGTCTTTTCTAAGTTAGTTTTGAGATCGGGGTACCATCAGTTGAAAATTCGGGATGGAGATATACCCAAGACAGCTTTTCACACCCGGTATGGTCACTTTGAGTTTATGGTTATGCCATTCGAGTTGATGAATACTCCTACAGCTTTTATGTCATTGATGAATGAGGTGTTTCACTAGTATTTGAATCGGTTCGTTATTATGTTCACCGATGATATCTTGGTGTACTCAAGATCGCGATAGGAGCATGAGCAGCACTTAAGGATAGTGCTACAGACCCTCTGAGAGAAGAAGTTATACGCTAAACTCAGTAAGTGTGATTTTTGGCTAGAACAGATCTCTTTTTTAGGTCATATTGTGTCGAAGGATGGTGTGTTAGTAGACCTATCCAAGATTGAGGCAGTGGTTCAATTGCAGAGACCCCAGACGGTCACGAAGATCAGGAGTTTCTTAGATTTAGCGGGATATTATCAATGGTTTATAAAGGGATTCTCGAGATTGGCTGCTCCATTGACACGTCTCACGAGAAAGAATATTGACTTTGTGTTGGACGATAGATGTTAGAAGAGTTTTCAGGAGTTGAAGAGGAGATTAACCACAGCTTCGATTCTCATCATTCCTACCAGCTCATGAGGTTTTTCTGTATATACAGATGCTTCGTACCAAGGACTAGGCTATGTACTGATGCAAGATGGGAAGGTAATAACCTATAGATCGAGACAGCTGAAGGATCATGAGAGGAACTACCCGATCCATGATTTAGAGTTAGCGGTCGTGGTATTTGCTTTGAAAATATGGCACCATTATCTTTATGGTGAGAAATTCTCAGTATTTACAGACCACAAGAGCCTTAAGTATCTATTCTCACAGAAGGAGTTAAACATGAGATAGAGGAGGTGGCTTGTACTTCTGAAGGACTACGATTGCGAGATCTTGTACCACCCTGGTAAAGCAAATGTAGTAGCTGATGCATCGAGTAGAAAACACCTCGGGTTGGTATCGTACATGATGATCAGGGAACTCGAGCTGTTAAAATAGTTCATGAGCCTCAGTTTGGATGTGACCCCGCCTGATGCTGATAGTGGCTTTATGGTAGCTAGCCTGCGGTTGGAACTAAATCTGGTAGATCATATTCGGCAGGCTCAGCAGATTGATCAGCAGTGTAGTGATATTATCGGGCAGATACAGAGAGTGATTCTGAGATAAGTTTAGATGGCTTACTAAGGTTCATGGGTAGGATATGTGTTCCTAATGATCCAGAGATCAGGAGGTTGATTTCATCAGAAGCTTACTCAACGAAGTATACATTGCATCCGGGGAGTAACAAGATGTATCAGAACCTCCAGAGAGTGTATTGGTGGTCAAGAATGAAGAGAGATGTAGCTGAATTTGTGGTAAAGTGTCTCGTCTGTCAGCAAGTGAAAGTAGAGCATCAAAAGCCTGCAGGGCTATTGCAACCTCTACCTATACCGACTTGGAAATGGGAGCATGTCACTATGGACTTCGTGATGAGTTTACCTAGGACCCGTAGGAATTACGATGTGATTTGGGTGATAGTGGATAGATTGACGAAGTCGGCACACTTCCTAACTATGAGAGCCACCAATACTCTAAGTACATTGGCAAAACTATATGTGCGCGAGATAGTGAGATTGCATTGTGTTCTAGTGAGCGTTGTTTCTGATAGGGATGCCTGTTTCACTTCTCGCTTTTGAGAACACTTCCAGGAAGCGATGGGGAACTAACTGAGTTTTAACACAACGTTCCATCCTTAGATAGATGGTCAGTCAGAGAGAACAATATAGCCTTGGAGGACATGTTGAGAGCGTGTGCATTGGATTTTGGAGGCTCCTGGGATGACCATTTGCCACTCGCAGAGTTCGCCTATAATAACAGTTATCATTCGAGTATAGGGATGACACCGTACTAAGCTTTGTATGGTCGTAGATGTTGTTCCCCTATTGGCTGGGAAGAGGTAGGTGACCGACTGATATTTGCTCCCGACTTGGTGAGACAAGCCTCTGAGGACATCCAATTGATTTGTGACAAGTTACGAATAGCTCAGAGTAGATAAAAGAGTTATTCTGACAGGAGATGGAGACCATTGGAATTCACAGTTGGTGAATCAGTGTTTTTACGAGTTTCTCCTTCCAAGGGTATAACGAGGTTCGAAAAGAAAGGAAATTTAAGTTCTCGTTACATTGGACCCTTTGAGATATTGGATAGAGTGGGAGATAAGGCATATAGGCTAGCATTACCACCTGAGCTAGCAGGCGTTCATAAAGTCTTTCTCATCTCTATGTTACGAAAGTACCACCCGGATTCGGCACATGTGATTAGATATAAGTCGTTGGAGCTCAATGAGAGCATGACATATGTTGAGAAGTCAGTTCGGATATTGGATGGAAAGAGAAGGTGTTGAGATCGAAGACGATTCCCTTAGTGAAAGTCTTTTGCAACACCACACTGCAGAAGAAGCTACATGAGAGTTGAAGAGTTTGATGCAGGAGAAGTACCCCGAGTTATTCACCAACTAATTGGTTCCAATTTGGAGGATCAAATTTTCTTAGTGGGGGAGATTGTGAGACCCCATGCATGTATGAATTAATTATATGTAAATGAAACTATAAGACAAATGATTTTTGGATCATATAAATGTAAATGAATTGCAATGGGATAAATGAGTGTCATGGTACAAGTAAAGGATAAATAAGGGCTGAAGTGGCCACAAACTAATCGAATAGAACTTTAAGCATTCGGATTGAAGATAACGAATGAAAAAACGAAATGATAATGCATGGACAGTGAATTCTATGTATCCTTTCTGAATTCAAGCAATACACACAAGTCACATTGTATGTGAATCATAAGAAATGAGCTTTTCCATGCTCTAAGTGGGACTAAAATGCAAAATGAGTATTAGTGTAATGAAATAGGAGTTTACCTTTGAAAAATCTAGAAAAATGCAGTGGAAATGCCCCAGATAAAGGTCAGATCGATCTCCTATTCAAGGCAGATCGATCCCTTGTTCAAACAGAACAATTCCAAGTGGATCTGCCAGGGCCAGATCGATCTCCCCATTAAGCAGATCGATTTGCATTTACCTCTGCCTAGTAGAGATCGATCCCCTCCTACGTCCAGATTAATCTCCATGTGAATCTGTCAAGAGCATATCGATCTCTCCCTATGAGCAAATTGATCTCCTCAAGCATCTGCCAAGAAAGGATCGATCTCTTCACCCTAGCATATCGATCCCACCCTTTCATGCTGAACATTTCGATAGTTCAAAAACCAAAAGAAGATCAATCTCTTTACCCAAGCAAATCGATCTCCTCACTCTCAATCTATAAAATCCCGATAGCCAAACTTCATTCTTCAATAAATCAACCATTTCCCTCCATTTTTACCCAAACATCAAGCTTTCTCTCTCTGGAATGCACCCTTTTCCATAAAGATTTGAGAAAAGATTATTAGAGCAAAGTTATTCATTATGAGGAGAAGAGCAACATAGCTTGGAGCCAATATTCAACTTGTTGGATTGAAAGAGCTAAGGAGTCTTCTTATTTGGAGCAAGAGAAAAGTCAAGTTAGGTGAGTTTCCAATACACCAACTCTAAGTATATTTATCTAGATATTGTTGTGAGTAGATTGGTGTATAAATTGTTGGTAGAAACTACCTATAATGTGATGAATCAAGCATAACCTAGAAGGGGTTTAGTGTGAGAAAATATGATATGGTTGAGTTGGTGATAAATGGATTACACTAAGGTGTTAGTGAGGTAATATGCATGATTTTGAGATGATTGGATGAAGCCACATTGTGAGATTAGTCAAGTGATGAAATGTGCATATTTGATGTTGTAGAAATGCATGAATGAATGGAAATTTATGGATAAAACATCTATACCAAGTGTTGATAAGTTACTAAGTGAGTTGCTAGCTAAATTGACTAGGAATGGCATAAAGATGGCCAAATGTGATGATGGGTCAAACTTAATGAAATAGGCTCGATAAGATATATCGATTAGTTGAAGTCAGAATATGAGTTATCGGTATTGACTCACATGATTGATGAATGTTTGCAGCTTTCGAGGATATATCCGGAGCAAGTCAAGCCAAATCGCAAAAAACGGGAAAGGAAGAAGGAATTGCTTCTTAGAGAATTAAGGTAAGGGAATTGTGTTAGCCCTAGGGATATCTATATGCCTTTCGGGCACATGGGTGATTTCTTAAATATCTAAGGGTTTTAGGATGAAATGGATGTTTAAAGGGCAAAGAATTGGGTTTTTGAGAAATGTGCATGAAAAGCAAAAACATGATGCTTTTGAATCTTTTCATTGCTTTTAGCATGTGATTGGTAGGTTGGCTAGTATTTGAAATGATTTGCACAAAAAATAGTTTGAGTTGGTTTTATAACATGCTTTGCAAAGAATGAGCCACCTACACAAGTTTTGCGAAAATGAAACGTGCTAGAGTGTTGCTCGCATGAGATTTGACGTGTTTTATACGTGCATTAGTGCTAGAGCGATGCTTGCACTAGAGTTTTACATGTATGAGTGCTGGAGCTTAGCTCGCACTAGTTTTCACATGGATTTTATGACATTGTGCTGAAGCCTAGCTCACACTAGTTTTCATACGAGTTTTGACATAGTGCTGGAGCATAACTCGAACTAGATGTCCACTATACTTGTTGTCGTGCTAGAGACTACTTGCACTTGGTTTTATGACATGTTAGGAATCGTGCTAGGAGCTTCGAGTAAGCTGTGTGTCACGCCGATTAAATAGGCTCGCACGTGCGTATTGAGATGTGGCATGATATGTTGTGATGATATGGGTCCATGGAGTACGTTGTACCGTGCAAGTAGCATGGAGTACGTTTTACCGTGTGTGATATTATATATATTGTCTTTGGATGATGGATATTCTGCTATAGACCGACGGGTTGGATGTGACCCACCTCCCGTGCGGAAGCAGATAGAGGTGATACCCCGTACACTAGGATCTGTGTAGCCTGGGATGATAGAGGATATGTCCATAGTCCTAGTTATTACCCTTATTATTATTATTATTATTATTATTATTATTATTATTATTATTATTATTATTTGTCGAATCTCACATGTCACTTGGTTTATCATGAATCCATGTTTTTAAATTGTTTTGTGGATCAGGACAGTCCAAGGGAGAGGCTGAGTCCTGACAAATGCTGAATTATACTGACTGGTGTTGAGTATGAACTGCTTTTAAGTGCACATCGAATGATGATTTTTCATGCTTTATTTATTACTTGTGCACTGATTTGAATAGCATGAATTGCTTTATATATCATGAACACGTGCAGGAACTAATGTTTTTGGGTATGACGAGTAACTGCGTGGTTTTACGCATGGCATCAAGATCATGTAAATAGTACAGTTATCTACCTGCTTGCATGATTGCCTTACTGAGCGTGTGGTTTGCTCACCCCCTTATTTTGCCCCTCTACAAAGCACTTTCAATAGACTGAGAGCGACTGAGGAGTTGATTTTTGGAGTCCGCTACATCCCATCATATAAAGGTATACACATTTGTACAGTTTTGTATCTAGACATTCAATAGCATAGTAATATTTTAAATGTAACATTTAGGGATGTAAAGAATTGTAAACACTTATAAATCGCAACTCTGATTTATGAAATGCTAGTGTTTATCTTTAAATAAAATGTAAATTAAAATGGTATGGTTGGATGAGATTTACATCGATGCACAGCCCAACGGTTGGTGGTGAAACTGTTTACGATCAGAGGAAGGTAAGAATAATGGATTAAATAATGGATTAATAAACGAAAAATTAAAAAAAATTGGTAGTGATTTTCGGTAAATTGAGGGTCGTGACAACTCATGGGGAGAGATCGATCTACTCTTGACAGGATCAACTGGAGATCGATCTGTACTTAAGAAGGGATCGATCTCTGCTAGGCAGAAGTAAATGCAGATCGATCTGCTCATAGGGGAGATTGTTCTGCTTGCACAAGAGATCGATCTGCCTTGAATAGGAGATAGATCTGGCCTTCATCTGCAGGCTTTCTACCGCAAATTTTTTAATTTTTTCAAGGGAAAAATATGTGTTTGATTGCTTCACTGGTCATTTTGTAATCTATTCACACTTTGAGCATGGAAAGGTTCATTCTTTATGATTTTCATGTTATGAAACTTGTGTGTACTGCTTGAAACCACAAAGGATACATAGAATTCACAGTCTATGCATTATAATTTCATGTTTTAAATCCTTATCTTCAATTTGAATGCTTTAAGTTCTATTCGTTTAGTTTGTGGCCACTTCAGCCCTTATTTAACGTTTACTTGTATCATGATACTCATTTATCCTATTTGCATTTATATGATCCAAAAATTATCTGTCTTATAATTTCATTAACATATAATAGAGTCATACATACATGGAGTCTCACAAAATTGATGTAAACACTTTCGCATATTTATAAAAGTATAGTTTCTATTTCATTAAATGAATTTCAGTTATAAAATGGATGAGATGTGGACATGGATGTTGACTCACAGCCCAACTGTTAGTAGTAAGGTAAGTCATGGGAAGAGGATTATGATCCGCATTTCGATGCTTCAGAGATATCATCCGGACTCGACACATGAGATTAGATATGAGCCATTGGAGCTCAATGAGAACATGTAGTATGTAAAGAAACCAGTTCGGATAATGGATACGAAGGAGAAAAAACTACAATTTAAGACGATCCCTTTAGTTAAAATCCTTTAGCAGTACCACACTCTGAAAAAAGCCACATGAAAACTGGAGAGCATGATATGAGAGAAGTACCCAAAGTTGTTCACGGACTGATCTGGTTCTAATTTGGAGGACCAAATTTCTTAAGGAATGGAGGATTGTAGGACCCAAAACTCGTGTCAATTTTTAAGAAGTTATTATTATAAACATGGATTTATGAAATCTTGATCAATAAAGAAGAAATAATTGAATTCTAAGTCTAATTGATCAAGATATGAAAATATTACAATTACTCAAAATTTTCACCTCGAAAAATTATCCTGAAAATATGGAAAAAATACTCCGGGAAAATAAGATAAATATATATTTTATTGATTTAAATATATATATATATATTTGGGAAATTTAGGAGAAGATATTTTGTATATAATATATTATATTATATTATATTTTAATATAATATATTATATTATATATAAAAAAAAGAAATAGGAAATTGAAAAAAAGAAAAAAAAGAAACGAAAGGAAATTATGGAAGGAACCCGAGAAGGGAATCGAGATTCCCTTCCCCGATTCTTCCCAGACGAGAGAGGGATGAAGCACGTGATGGTCGAGAAAGTTCAGGGGGTGAAAGGCGATGCCGGCGCACCAAGGGGAGGAAGCGGTGACCGCCAGTGAAGCTCGGAGAGTGGAGATCGACGGGGAGAGGTCGCGGGAGAGAAGATGGGGAAAGGCAGCCACCGCCGTCGATCTGGCTCCCCCCTTTTCGATCGAAGGGCAGTCTGGTCCATGCAGATTAGCTGGAGGTGAAAACCAGTGGAGAACCGATCGAAAACGTCGAGAACGGTGAAGGGAAGGCTGAATTGGTACGGTCCGATTTAGCTGAAATGAAGGTGTACTGAGCCAAACCGGATCGATTCAGCCAATAAGGAAAAAGAAGAAAAAAGGTAGAAAAATTCGATGATGCATCGGGTCCAAGGATAAACCGGTAAGTGATCGAAATTGATCGATTTAATTTTTGAAAAAAATTATCTGAATTTATATTAGACCGAAATTGATCCGATTTAAATGTATAATTATGTCGCCCGATAATAGGCGATGAAATGTGAGCTCGATTGATCCTCGATTTACGTGCCATCATGGAATCACGGGTCAGTGAATCTCACTTACTATAACTTGTATAGTTATACGCGTTAGAAATTTATCTTATAAGTTATGGATAATTTTCATTGAAAATGAATTATTTTTGGAATTTTGAAATCTATTGTCGTGAAAGATAGTACAAGCTATCTAAATAACCTAAAACGAGGCCCAATAAGTGTTGATGGGCCCAATGAGCCCAATAGGCTTTGATGACGTGAATAGTAAGTGGAAAAGGGGCTTAAAACGGATTAAGGCTCATTAAGGGTGCGATCGGGCCTAATAAGAGTAACTTAGCCCAATTAGTTAAATCGACTGTAGTAAAAGTGATAATTATATTTATTGGGTTAAATTGACATGATAAATAATTATTTGTAGCTCCAGAGACTGGATTAGGAGCAAATCGAATTGGACGAGCCTCCGACAGTGGAATTTAGTTACGCACTCGACGTGATTCAAGGTAAGGGAATTTTGTAAGTACTTAGAGATATCTATACGTATTTTGAAGGGGATTTACAGGGCCTAGAATTTCTAAAAATATCTAGAAATGAAATAATAATTTTTACGAAAATCGGGGCATCGGTGGGAAAAGATGATTTTACCCTTAGGAGTAAAATTTATGAAAAGGGTTGTAAGGCTAATAAATTGCATGATCATCATGTTTTGATGTTTTATATGAATGTATTGATTTGATTTAAGCAAATTTGCGCATAGGTTGGCTGTTGATTTCATGATTTATACGAAATGGTATAGGTTAGGTACCGGTTACGATTTTAAATATGTTTTATCAAAATTGAGCCGCCTATTATATTTATACAAGTAAAAAGAGTGTTAGAGCCTTACTCGCACTAAATTTTGCTAATTTATTACTCATAAAAATCCATACTGGAGCGATATTCGTACGAAATTTTTTGTATGTGTACAAACCCATGTTGGAGCTTCGCTCGCGCGAGATTTTAGATATCATGATATGCATGGCGTCATGCTGGAGCTTCGCTGTACTAGACATGATGTGACATGCATAGAGCCGTGTTGGAGCCTCTTGTAGACTGTGTGTCACAAAGAGATGATATGCTCGCACGTGTACCTTGAGACATGGGTTGGTTATCGACATAGTATGGGGTGAATAAAACCTATGGCAAGCACCCCCAGACTATGATATGGGTTCACGGAGTACGTTTTACCGTGTATGTCACACAGAGTACGCTGTATTATGTGGTATGACGACTAGCTGATGTGACTTGATATTCTGGCGGGTAGGATTTGACCCTACCTCCCCTTGCAGTTGTGATACCTCGCACACCGAGATCCGTGTAGCCTAGTGTAAACCCCATGAAAATGTTTGGTACTTGGTTTTAAGTGATACTGATTAGGATTAAATTATGCCTAAATGTGGTTAATTAGAAACAAATTACATCTTAATCTTAATATGAGAGACTTAGACTTAGACGAGGTTAATTAACAAAAAAATTTTATATATGTATATACATACATACATGATGGAGTATTAAATAATTACCTAGAATTGGGTAATAAATAAATAAAAAAATTAAATGAATAAATAAATAAGAATTTAATTGAGTACATGGATGTGGGCATATGTGTGTGTATATATATATATAATTACATGTGTTGCTATAGGTATTCGTCAAATAAGGTACATAGATATGTACAAACAGGTGTATATATAGTGTATATATATATACATAGAAACACAAGTGGGAATAAGAGTCCGAGGATTGGCTTCTAAAATGAAGCCAATCCTACGAGATCCCAATAAAGATATATGTGTACAGAGACATGTATGTAAAGCACCTGGACGAAATGAAAGGGAAACGTGAAAACGGGAAGCATGAAGCGGGAAAGCGTGAAACAAAGCTGGGTTAGTGAGATGTTAATGCCTAGAAGGAGGAAAGAATAATTATAATATTAACTGTGACTGAACTACAGAGAGTGGTAGGGCAGTAGGCCAACGAATGAGGGAAGTCAGTAGGAATGGAGCAGGAACAGATGACTGATGACTAAGGACCACTTGCAAACAAAGGAAACAAAGCTGTAAAATAGAGGGAAGGAACGAGAAATGGAAAACTGCATTTGATGTTGGTGAAGTAATGGCCTCGGTAATAAGGAATATTAAAAATATATTTATATATATATAAACATACATATATATATGTAGGTAACTTAGGGATGTCAGCTATAGTAAGAGGAAAGGAAATGTGTGTTGAAAATGGGCAAAAACCGGGGGACAAAGAACCTGAAGACCACGACATAAATGGAGCTTGACAGGACATGCATCCCGTCAACTAGAAACATCCATATACCTAGTATATAAATAAAAGAGAAGGATCGAAATTTGAGGGGCAGTAAAGAAAGGAAAGGAAACGAAATAGAGAGAGAGACGGTTGAAACTGGTAGACGTAGAACAAAGGGTAAAGCTGATAAGAAATGGTGCTGTGAAGAAATGGGAATAGAGCAAGGCACCGTTACCACCATGAAATTAGGAAACCCTCGGGGAAGGAGAAGATTTATTACTGGTAGAGTGTAACAGAAACAGAAGCTGGGAGATGCCATGCTTGCTGACAACAAGCAGTCACGATGCACGTTGGGAGCTGTCTCTAAGTGGATGGAGTTTGGTGAGCTGGAAATAGCGTGAATGTAGAGGCTGAAGTTATGTTGTTAAGAGAAGAAACCGAGAAGCTAAAACGTAAACTGAAGCAGAAAATAAAGCCAAACCTTAAAGTAGATCACGAACCGATGCCTGAAGCTAGTGTGTAATAGAGGATCAAGATACGTGAATACAGTAGCTGGGAGTTGTTGCTCAAAACAAATCTGAAAGCTTGAAGAAAGAAAACGAGACAAGGAACTTTGGGATCGGGGCAGTGCACCTTTGTTTCAATTGCTGGAAACGAGACCAAACAATACACAGCACTTGTCGAGGGAGAAGCAAGCTGAGGAAGAAGAGTTTGAAGGATGTTGCTGGTGTCAGGAAGAACATGAACTGAAAATTGAACGACCAAGGAAACAGGAGGAAGACATGATAGGCGTTCGGTAAGGAAATTACAGGAGCAGAAGGGACCGAAGCAGTAAACTAAAGCTGAAGCTGGAATAGAAACGGTGGACACAAGGGAAGGGCTATCCTTCCATGGATGGCCGATGGGTGAACCGAGAGAGAGTGGAAGGGAGAGAGTGACCCAAAAAGACAAGGAAGAAAAAGAAGGAAGAGAGGCAAAGCACAATGCTCTCGGTGATAATGGAGACAATGATGAATAGTACCGAGGGGAGAAAACCGAGGAAGAAGAAATGAAGGAATAGTAAGGAGTGAATAGTGATCAGAAGAAAGGAAAAGAGTAGGCGGGAAAGGAGAAGCAAATTTAAAAAAAATGATGAAAAATGAACAGTAGCCGAGAGAAAAAAATAATAGAAAAGGGGGATTTATATATATATAATTATATATATATATATATTTGGAATAGAGGAAAAGACACAAAGAATTTGAAAACCCAAGGGAAAGGGGCTCCGACAGAAATAACCCGAGTAGATCTGACTTGTCAACTCGCTAAGTCGAAGCAATTAAGGATTACGGACAGACACCGAGGTAAGGAATTTATGCAAGTTTTAGAGATAACTGTACACATTTTATGATTTCAAGTATATTTTCCTTAGGTAAGCAAGGTTACAATTTTGACTCATCGTAGGTAATTCGAATAAATAGGATACTAAGAAATACAAATTTCGGTGTAGGAGAATCGTAGAAGGATTTAAGGGAGATACTTGGAGACGTCACTACTCGAACTTGGAATTTCGATAAATTGAGGTAAGGGGGTGTAATTTAAAACGGTAATAGTTACTTTCTGAACCATGATTAAGGAAAATTTACAAGATTTGAAGTATAATTTTTGAGCATGTTTTCTTCTTTTGTTTTCTGAGTAAGAACGTGTTTTCTGAGTTGTATTCTGAATAATTGCATATTTCTGAATTTGACTTCTGAACAAGAGCATGTTCTCTATAATTGTCTTTTGAATAAGATGATTTTATTTTGATTTTTTTATATATGAAAACTATAGTATGTTTTGAGACTAAAGGCAACTTATGTTGTATTCTAACGCTTACCATGCTCGCCAGTGTGGCGTCTGAACTTCGCCTGTGTGGCGTTTGAACTTCGCCTTCGTGGCGTTTGAACTTCGCCTTCGTGGCGTCTGAACTTCGCCTGTATGGCTTCTGAACTTCGCCTATGTGGCGTCTGAACTTCGCCTGTGTGGCGTCTGAACTTTACATTCGTGGCGTCTGAACTTCGCCTTTGTGGCATCTGAATTCCACCTTCGGGTGTCTGAACGTTGTATGACCTTGATCTCGTCTACAGCCTTACCATGGCCATAGGTTCTGAATTCCCTCTACGGAGGATGATTTTGTTATTACCTCATGATGATTTTGTTATTGCCGCGTGATGATTTTATTATTGCCACATGATAATTATATGGGCCAAGGTAGTCTCTATCTGAATTAAACTCTGTTTTTCAGAATCTGACTTTATGATATGTGATTTTACATGTATTCATGTTTTAAGAATTCTGAATATTTGAAAAGGTTATGTGATAACTGTTAAATACAAATACGTAAAGAATTACATTTTGAATCATGATGTTTTCGATTTTTCTTAATTTTCGAAGGTCCTTATACTAGTTTCATAGAGTAGTTATTATGCGTATTATTATGTTTTTCTACATATTTGAATTACTAAGACCATTTTAAATGCATTTTCTTACTTGGGCTTTTTCCTGAAAGCTCACCCTTCACCTCTCAAATCTTTGCACTGAATTACAGTTAATAAATGTTGCGTAGACGACGTAGGCTGGTGGATATAAGCTTCCCCAAACTACCTTTTGTACATGCGTCAGGTATACATTCTTATCTCCTTACCAGACCATTGTATGCACAAACATATATTGAAAGTAATGTGTCAGGATGAAACCTGTATAAGAATAAATGAAATGGAATATTTTTAAGGATTGACACTGAACAGGAATACAGCCTAAGTGGATAAAGGATTAAGTTACAAGTCAAAGTTTCAAAAAAAAAATTACCCTGAATTTTTATAGGTCACGGGTCGTTACAGTTTAAGGTGGTATCAGAGCAAAGACTGTCTAGTACTGTTAGTGTCAATAATAAGGATAAGATTTCATCTGAAATGTCTGTATTTGTCTAGTTATAGACTAAGTATACCTAATGAAGTTAAGACTTAATATTTAGTTTACGCGAGAAATTAGATCACAGACTAGAGGCCGTAGAGATAGGCCTGAGAATCATACAAAGTCATCATATGAGACACATAAATGATACTGAGATTGAAACTGATGTTGAGCGTGCTCCATCAAGTCCTGTGGAAAGGACAGAAGGTATTAAGATACACGTCGCTAAGATTGAGCGGAGTATTGAATATACTATGGAAAAAAATTGGGACACAGGCTATGTTAGGTGATGGGGTAGACGAAAGAATAGACAGGCAGATTACTTTTGATACGCCTGCACAGCCTGTAGAGATGTTTTGGAACTACAAATATGCCTGCTCCTGTAACTCCACAGCAGAATGATGATGACTTAGGTTAGGAGTAGGAGCTACACGAGATGAGGCACTTTCAGAAGTTCAGACTGTCACTGTTAAATGGGGATAAAGGACCCAGTAGTTATAGAGAACTGAATGAATGAGATTAAGGAAACTACAAATGGAATTTATGGGTCTAGCACAAGGAAATCGATCGGTCAAGGAGTATGAATTATAATTTGTATCACTGGAAAATTAATTGAAAAAAAAAACTTGCGTGGATTCTTAGAGTACGATTGTGAGCTTAATAGACTAGGGGTAGTTTCAAGAGTTTAAGCCTCCATTTTTCAATAAGATTAAGAATCCAATGATTCAGAATGTTGGATGAATGAGATAGAAAAGCTTGATGATTTTAGAAGTAACTCTACTGAGAAAGTTGCTTTTGCAATTTTTACATTAAAGAATTGGAGAAGCTATATGGATTTTCAGAGTGTGCACTATAAAGAAAGTAGCCTTTGTAGCACCAGTATCGAAATGGGAAGTTGAACTCGGAGGGAAGTTCCCCGATTTAATCCGAGAGCCGACAAAAAAAATTTACATGGGATATATTCTAAAGGCCCTTAGGCGGTAGCACATTTCGGATGAAATAAAGTGCCGATTATGCATGAAATGATTGCAATCGAACATAAAGTAACAAGTCTGTGGATGAATATGAAATTAAATTTATGGTTTTGGAAGAAGTATAATCCGGATAAGTAGAAATGTGAAATGGACGAAGTCCAAGAAACTTGTGAGAGGTACTAAGATCTGCAATCGAGCTAAATTTGCTCTATTGGATGTTATTTTGAGGAAACAGTGTTCAAGGCGCAACTATGATGATATGAAATGCATATTTCGAGGTTACTAACAAAATTAAAAAGGGTAAAGAGAGTGACAGAAAGTGATGTACTAAGGTAACAGTGAGGATGATAGAATCACTGTAACTGAAAAGATGAATTACAGAACTAAAAGTATAAGTGAATGTCTCACTGCTTACAAGATTGACAAAGTTAGGGCGTGTTCGGATTAAAAAGACACCCCAGTAGACAAAGGGATTTTTGACACGTATTCGGATGATCTATCAGAGTTGCCACTAAATTGAAGGGTGAAGTTCTGGAATTGATTTAGTACTTGATGTCGAATTTATTTATTCAATTCATTGTATTGAACAGTTTCGATTGAATTTGAAGTGCTGAAAAAGTAATTACAGGAATTATATGATAAGAAGATTATTAGACCGAGTGATCCACTTTGGGATGTACTGGCGTTAATTCTTAAGGAGATTCTAAGTCTTCTGGGTCACGTTGTATTAAGAATAAGTGTCAATTGGAATCCCCAAAATAGAGGTTATAGACTAGTGGGAAGGACCCAAACTATTAAGATGATTCAAAATTGTAAGAATATAAAGAGACTTTGGAATATGAAATACATTCCAAATCTAAGAATTGAAATTTATGTGTGTTAATGTTTTTGGATGCAAGACTCCATTTGAGTAAGAAAATGATTTCGTTGTGATTGATGTACGAAACGAGACAAGTTGAAATTGTGATAAATTATGGTATCCTACTTTCTATTGGGACTGAACTTGGACCCTTATATTCATAACTAGTTTATGTGATCAAGTCTGATGGCTAATAAAGGTATTTCAAAATACCTCCGTGCCTAAGAGACTTGACAGCGTCTAGAAGTACACATAACCTACAAATTGAAATTGACAGTCATCGAATACGCGTTCGAAGTCAGGATACCATTACTTGTGCGGACAAGAATTATGAAATTCTACTGATCATGAAGGTTTAAGTATTAAATTTTACAAAAGCTGTCAAGTACAAGAAAGAAAGGAATGACTCGAGATTGTGCTTTGAGCGAAAGTGATTTCGGGATGACATTATTGTTTATATGTATATTGGTCAAGGACGTGAGTTACTAAAATAATATGTGAGCCACAACTTGGATGTGATCCCTTTCTGACACAGACATTTTGTAAGACCCGAAATTTAATCGTAAATTTTATGAGGGATAAAAATGCTCACCAATTTAAAGGAATGTGATTCGGACTGAAAATAAGGATTCAAATCATAAAATGAATGAATATTCGTGAAGGAAAGTCGGGCTAAATAAATCCCGAATACGTGTAAGGGCAAAACGGTCAAAAGACCGAAAGTCAGGATAAATTCGATAAGAAAATTTAATTTAAAATAAGGATTTAGAATATCTTGATCAATAATGAGGAAATTATATAATTTTGAGTCAAATTGATCAAGATCTGGAATTTTTAGAAATACCGAAAAGTCACCGGGACGATATCCCGAAAATACGGAGGAATTATACCGGAAAAATAATTTAAAAACTAAATAAATTTAATTTAATTTAGTTAAATTAAATTGGTGGAATAAAATAATATTTTTGTAGATATTTTTAGATCTTTTTGACTATTTTAATGATTAGTTTAATAATAAAATAAAAGGTTAAATAATAATAAAGATAAAAAAAAAAGAGAGCTGGAAATCAAAAACCCGAAAAAGAGAAACGGATCCCGTTGCTACCCGAGAGAGACCCACCGCCGAATCCCACCCACCGGCGACGTTCAACGTCCGACGAAGCTGCCAGGAGGAAGAGCAGACTCTGGTGAACACGTGGACACCGGAACCGAGCCGCCAGGTGGCCGGAGCAGCCCGATCCGAGCACCGAGATTCCGAGGGAGAAAAGAGGTGATCGCCGGCGAACCGCCGAGACTGGGCCGAAAAGGAGGCTACCGACGCGTTCAGGGGAGGAAGCCGGTCATTTTGGTACCGATCTTGGCCGGTAAGACCACCGGAACCGCCGGCGACGGCAAGAGGCAGTGAGGAGACTGAAACGGTGTCGTTTTGCTGGAAGGAAAGGGAAGGAAAGGGAAGGAAAAGGGGAAGGAAAAGGAAAGAAAAGGAAAGAAAAGAAAGGAAAAGAAGGGAAAAAAGGGAAAGAAATTACCGGGGAACGACTCGAGGTTCGGGTAAGTTGACCGAGGGTCGATATTGACCTACGGGTGAATTCCGAAAATTTAATTTAATATTATTTTAATGAAAAATAATCCGGATTTACCTAATTATGCAGTTTCACGACGGAGACCGAACGAGAGCCGATCGAGCTCTGATCTTCGTACCCCGCATCGTATCGAGTAAGTACGATTTAATTTCGGCATTAAGAATTCTTTAAATATCGATTTTTAATTATTTTACGGAATTTCGGATTAATTTCACATAGGAAGGAATATTAATCCGTAGTTGTGATAAATTGCCGTAAATGGTATACGGGCTATCCGATGAATTTGGAATGAAGCCCGATAATTATTAGAAAGCTGTATAAGCTCGGTATACCTGAAGAAGGGAATAAATGAATATAAAAAGGGCTAAAATGGGTCGAGGCCCAATAAGGTAGATAAGGCCCAATAGCTTAAAGTTGGTCAGTAAATGCGATACACTGATCAAGATAAGTGAATTGACCTCGATTTCGTGGTTATATGCAGTGACATATTTTTTATTGGCGCGCACTTGGACCGAGAGGTTCGGTATTATCGAAACAGGCTAAGTCTACGCGCGATTCCAGGTAAGGGAATTTTATGAGCACTTAGAGGTAGCTATACGTAATTTTAAGGGGATTTACAGTACGTTAAATTCATTAGGCTACCCAAAAACAGAATAATAATTTTTACGATAAAAATTTGGAAATAGTGAAAAATGACCATTTTGCCCCCAGTTAGGAAAATTTCAAAAAGGGTAGTAAGGCTATGGAATTGCATGAATTTCATGATTTTAATGTTGTACATGATTATATTGTTCTGATTTAAGCATATATGAACATAGGTTGGCTATTGATTTCGTGAACTATACGAAAGGATACCGGTTTGTACCGGTTACCATTTTTAAAGATGTTTTGTCAAAATCTAGCCACCTATCGTATTTATACAAGTAAAAAGAGTGCTGGAGTCTTTCTCGCACTCAAGTTTACTGATTTGATTCTCATGAAAAGCCGTACTAGAGCATTGCTCGTACGAGAAATTTGTGTGTGCACAAAACCGTGCTGAAGCTTCGCTCGTACGAGATTTTAGATATCATGATATGCATAGCGTGGTGCTGGAGCTCCGTAAGCCTGTGACCTGGTGTGGGGCGGGCAGCAGGATGCTCACATAAATGCACTAGACGCGAGTTGACATGCATATAGTCGTGCGGAAGCCTCCTGTAGGCTGTGTGTCACAGAGAGTTGAGATGCTCGCACATATACTTTGAGACATGGGTTGGTTATCGACATAGTATTGGGCTGGCTAAGACCTACGACAGGCACCCCCAGACTATGATATGGGTTCACGGGGTACGATGTACCGTGTATGTCACACGGAGTACGCTGTACCGTGTAGTCATGATGACTATTATGTTACTTGATATTCTGGCGGGCAGGACTTGACCCCACCTCCCGTTACAGTTGTGATACCCCGCACACCGGGATCCGTGTGCCTGGGATCACAGGGACAAAATATGGCCATAGTCCTCGATTTTTCATACAGTAACCTACATGCCTCACATGATATCATACGGTCTGGATAGACCAGGACAAACCCGATGGAGGGATAGTCCCGATTTATGTTTTTAAAAGAGATGTGATTTGATGAATCAAGGTATTCCCGAGAGATAGGTTTGACCTTGATGAAGTTGTTTTATAATGAAACAGATGAGTTTTAAATGTGATAAATTTATGATGAAACAAATAAGTTTCAAAGTGATGAGTTTTGTGATTAAACAAATGAGTTTTAAAGGGAAGAGTTTATGATGAAATAAATGAGTTTTAATGTGACGAGCATGAGATGTCATACATGATGATTTTCCATGTGTGCTTGATATGTCGATTTCATGATTTCTTGTATATGATATATACATACATGTGGCATTGTTTTAATCTTACCTCATGCTCCGAAAGTAAACGATTTTTACATCATGACATTATCAGCACGTAGATAGTATAGTTATCTACCTGCTTACATTATTGCCTTACTGAGCACGTTTCGCTCACCCTTTCATTTTCCACCCCACAGGGTATATTCAGTAGAAGAGAGCAACAATAGCTTCGCAATTCGGTTATCCGCTGCTTCTTATCAATATCAGGTATACACATTTGTATAATTTCGTATCTGAACATATAGATGCACAGTACTATATATGATGTAATATTGGGGATGTATTCAGTTTAAATAAATTGAATGGTAAATAGGGGAGAGGTGACTAACACCGAATCATAGCCCAACTGTTTAGAAGTGTAACTATTCACAACGGGTGAGGAAATGAAAATGCAAAAAATTTGTAGGGATTTTTAGGTAATTTGGGTCATGACAAATAAGATGGTATCAGAGCAGAGTTGGCCTGATATGAGTCGGTGTTAGTGGTTAAGTAAATTACATCCCCATGTACTGTGCATTGTTTAGATACAATTGTGTATATCAAGATGGAATTGCAGCTAAGAATGTTGTTTCGAATGCAAGAATATAGTTGTTATAACTGATAGCCGCTATGGTAGAGTGGCGAGTACACATGCTCGAGGTCGTAGAGATTGGCCTGAAAATCGAATGAGTCATGATACGAGACTCAAGATGAGATAGTGCACGAGGCAGAGGTCGTAGAGGTAGACCTGAATCTGCTAAGTCGTGCTGAGTTTGACTATGAGAATCATGATAAAATGAAAATGGAGGCTAATGTTGAGAATGCCTCTCAGAGTCCGACAGAGAGATCGGACAGTATTGAGACACGCTTCGCGAGATTGGAGCGGAGTGTGGAGATTATTTTGAGGAGCAAATTGCTCAGATTATGTATGAGATTAGAGGGCGCAGCGGAGCATTGGTGGAAACCCGCTCGACCCATCTTAAGAGCTGATATGAGAAATGATTATGGATGTATTCCGGTGACAGGATATCCTGGACACGATTTAAAGGAAATTTCAAGGAAAAATTTCTTACACTGCCCAGGAATACTAAATTGATTATGAGTATGAAACTCAGTTATATTCTTTGGCAGATATTACCTCGACACTATGAAAAGTGACAGTCGAGATGTCTAAAAGTTTATGGAAGGGCTCAGATTTTCAATTAGAGTCCGATTGGCCCGTGAGATATTACCTATACCGAGGCAGTACGCAGATTTACAGTTGGGTAAATAAGGATATGAATTGCATGCCTCTGAGATTGGGAAAGGTAGTAAGAGCTGAAATAGAGACGGAAGAGAATAGATGATGACAGAGATGTCAGAGCGGGAAATAGATCAGTTGGTAAGAGATTAGAGTTGATGAATTACGGGGTAAGATAATTGGTAAGGCCCCAGTGCATCCAATTTTGGCACTCTTGAGGGGTATTGTGATTGGAGGACCCCGACCTGCTACGAAATACTGTAGCAGTGTAAGTACTGTAAGCAGTGTAAGCAGAGTAGCAGCGTGATCACTGTAGGATGTGTGGTGGATACCACGGAAGGAGGGTCTATACCTACACGGTATTGATGAAAATGGCCGTTAAGTATGGTAAGACGGACCATTGATTTGACTTGCACAGAGTTGGGCGAGATCGCCCACAGAAAGGTAAAGAGACAGAGAAAAATTTCGTTGGTATAATTGCAACGAAAAGGGAGGCCATAACCGAAAAGAAAAAAGAAAGTAGGTTGTTGGACGAAGGCGAGAGGATGTCTTGGACCAGGACACTATTGATGTTCATGGATGTGGTGTAAGATACCACACTTGTTATGAATAATGAAGTACATATGTTCATTAATCCTGGTGCCACACATTTATTCATACCGCCTTCATTCGCATATAAGTGAGTAAAAGGCATGAATGCCTACATAATTGGGCATAATACTGATAAAGGAGTACCCCAATAGAGGAGGATTAATTAACGGAATATGGATATAGAGATTTTAAGTTGAAAACAGGTGGTGAAAACATCACTGAGAAGTATACTGTAAGTGTTGACAAGTGATAAAAAGGGGTGCAACGGTTGAAATTACAGGAGTAAAGGATTGTACTCACGGAATGAATAATGGCAAGAGTTTTCTCATGATTGATACACTAAGGAGATAATTTTTGAGATATGTATACAAGATGTATTGGAGTAAGAGGTGTATGCTAGGTAGGAACATCTTTACGATATGAAGTCATTAGGATTAAAGCAAGTGGTAGCGAATATAAATTGTAACCACATAGACTGAGATATAACGTAGTTGTGGTTAAGTCTGAAGGTTAATAAAGGTATTTCAAAATACCTCCCCGCCTGAAGACTTTACAGCGTCTAAAAGTATATATATATATAACCTATAACGAAAAATCGATCATCGTAATAAATATCTTTAGTATTAGGATACCCTTACTAAGACGATAAGAATATTAAATTCGACAAATCATAAGGTTAACATAGTAAAATTTAATAAGAGCCGTTAAGATAAGAAAAGGAAATGATGCAGGTTAGTACCTAGAAACGTGAGCGATTTTGAAGGATCTTATACGCTTATGCGTGGATAAGTCAAGGATTAGATCGATTTGTAATCATCATTATCGATGATATATTGGGTGTAGTTAAAATCTAAGGCGATTTATAAGCAACAATTGGAAGATGGCTTTTATAGATGGATTGTTGCGAGTTCTCAATATGGTCTACTTGGTTGACACGTTTAATTATGAAAACGTGGTCTTAGAATGAGATGATAAATGAGATGATAGATGTGACATAAATTTTGGTGTAATGAAGTATGAATTGACCACCGTGATTAATTTCAAAATACCCAACAGCTCAAGAGGTTCTCAGTGAGTATGGACACCTCGAAATCATGATGAGCTATATATTGATGTATAATGGGAAGATAGTCAATTTTGGAGTCAGACAACTCCTTGATCATGAAAGAAACTATCTGACCCATGATTTAAAAGATGACAGCAATAGTACTTGTACTGAGGATATGGTACTATTATGTACACGGTGAGAAATTTTGCATATGCACTAATCATAAAAGCCTCGAGTATCTGTTTTTTTTTACAGAAAGAGGCGAATATGAGAATACAAAGTGGGTTAGAGCTTCTGAGAGGTTTTGATTGTGAAAATTGTACCAACCAAGGAAAGGCTAATGTGAAGGCTGATGCTTTGAGTAGAAAGAGTCTTGGGATGGTATTGCATATGATGGTCAGGGAGCGTGAGCTGCTAGAGCAGTTATGAGCCTCAGTATTGATGTAATCCCTTCTGATGATGACAGTGATTGTGTGACAGCTAGCCTGAGACTAGAACCGGATGAGAGTGCCCGGATTTGACAGGCTTAGCATGATGATCGACAGGATGTCGATAGTTTGGGTCAGATTCAGAAGGGTACAGTGACAGAGATCATAAAGAGTGTGATAATGATTTACAGAGAGGTTCAGAGACAGTATAAGTGCTCCCCAGGACCACAGTTGATGAGATAGTGATGTTGTCAGAAGCTCACTCTTCGGGATATACAGTGCATACGAAAAGTAATGAATATATATATATATTGAATTCTATGAAAAGGGGTATGTGTGGTCAGATGTGAAAAGAGATATTGGTGGAGATTGTAGAAAAGTGCCTAGTGTGTCAGCAGAGTAAGGTAGAGTATTAAAAGTCTGCAGAGTTATTGCAGCACCTACCTATATCGACACGGCACGAAAATGAGAACAAGTCTCCATGAATTTTATGATGGGCTACAGAGGACCCAGGTAAATCAGGAGACTATTTGGATGATAGTCGTTAAGTTGACTAAGTCCACCCACCTTTTGGTTATGAAATCCCTAAATACTCAGTGTGTATGAGGATTTATGTATAAGAAAGATTGTGGAACATTAAGTAGCATTCCAGTGAGCATGGTATCAAATAGGGATTCCCGCTTCACCTTCTACTTCGAGGAATATTGTCAGGAAGCTATGGGAACCCGACTGAGTATTAGCACAGCTTTTCATCCTCAGACAAATGGTCAGTCAGAGAGGACTGTACAGGTTCTGGAGGATCCGATGAAAGCTTGTGTCATTGATTTTATAAGCTCCTGGAATGATCAGTTGATTTCTAATTGAGTTCGCCAATAGCGACAGTTGTCATTCGAGTATTGGGATAACAAGATATGAGGCAATGTATGGCTGTAGGGGTTGTTCCCCAAATTGGATGAGAAAAAGTGGGTGACAGATAGAATTATTTTCGACTTAGATAATAAGTCTCTGAGAATGTTTAGTTAAGAGTGAGAGATTAAGAATACCTCAGAGCAGATAGACAAGTATTGGAATTCACCCTTGGTGAATTAGTATGGTTGAAAGTTACTTGTCCTAAGAAAATAAGGACATAGCGAACTTTTGGAAGAAAATAAATTGAGTTGCGCTGGATGGAATATTTTGAGAGATTGGACAAGTGGGAGATAAGACCTGTAGGTTGATGTTATCACGTGAATTAACAGGCACCCACAATGTGTCTTAGCTTTTGATGCTTCGACAATACTATCCAGATCCAGCATAGATGATGGGATATGAGATCCAACAGTTCAGCTTAATGCAAGTATAAGTATATTGAAGAAGTTGATTCGGGCATTAAACAGGAAGGAGAAAGTATTGAGGTTTAAGACAATCTCCCTAATTAAAGTCCTTTGGTAGTAATACACTCCAGAGAAGGTCACATAAGAATTTAAAATATGATACGATCGATGTACCCGGAGTTGTATATGGACTCATATAACTTGGTTCTAATTTGGAGGACCAAATTCCTTAAGTGGGGGAGATTTGTAAGACCCGAAATTTAATCGTAAATTTTATGAGGGATAAAAATGCTCACCAATTTAAAGGAATGTGATTCGGACTGAAAATAAGGATTCAAATCATAAAATGAATGAATATTCGTGAAGGAAAGTCGGGCTAAATAAATCCCGAATACGTGTAAGGGCAAAACGGTCAAAAGATCGAAAGTCAGGATAAATTCGATAAGAAAATTTAATTTAAAATAAGGATTTAGAATATCTTGATCAATAATGAGGAAATTATATAATTTTGAGTCAAATTGATCAAGATCTGGAATTTTTAGAAATACCGAAAAGTCACCGGGACGATATCCCGAAAATACGGAGGAATTATACAGGAAAAATAATTTAAAAACTAAATAAATTTAATTTAATTTAGTTAAATTAAATTGGTGGAATAAAATAATATTTTTGTAGATATTTTCAGATCTTTTTGACTATTTTAATGATTAGTTTAATAATAAAATAAAAGGTTAAATAATAATAAAGATAAAAAAAAAAGAGAGCTGGAAATCAAAAACCCGAAAAAGAGAAACGGATCCCATTGCTACCCGAGAGAGACCCACCGCCGAATCCCACCCACCGGCGACGTTCAACGTCCGACGAAGTTGCCAGGAGGAAGAGTAGACTCCGGTGAACACGTGGACACCGGAACCGAGCCGCCAGGTGGCCGGAGCAGCCCGATCGAGCACCGAGATTCCGAGGGAGAAAAGAGGTGATCGCCGGCGAACCGCCGCGACTGGGCCGGAAAGGAGGCTACCGACGCGTTCAGGGGAGGAAGCCGGTCATTTTGGTACCGGTCTTGGCCGGTAAGACCACCGGAACCCGCCGGCGACGGCAAGAGGCAGTGAGGAGACTGAAACGGTGTCGTTTTGCTGGAAGGAAAGGGAAGGAAAAGGGGAAGGAAAAGGAAAGAAAAGGAAAGAAAAGAAAGGAAAAGAAGGGAAAAAAGGGAAAGAAATTACCGGGGAACGACTCGAGGTTCGGGTAAGTTGACCGAGGGTCGATATTGACCTACGGGTGAATTTCGGAAATTTAATTTAATATTATTTTAATAAAAAATAATCCGGATTTACCTAATTTTGCAGTTTCACGACGGAGACCGAACGAGAGCCGATCGAGCTCTGATCTTCGTACCCCACATCGTATCGAGTAAGTACGATTTAATTTCGGCATTAAGAATTCTTTAAATATCGATTTTTAATTATTTTACGGAATTTCGGATTAATTTCACATAGGAAGGAATATTAATCCGTAGTTGTGATAAATTGCCGTAAATGGTATACGGGCTATCCGATGAATTTGGAATGAAGCCCGATAATTATTAGAAAGCTGTATAAGCTCGGTATACCTGAAGAAGGGAATAAATGAATATAAAAAGGGCTAAAATGGGTCGAGGCCCAATAAGGTAGATAAGGCCCAATAGCTTAAAGTTGGTCAGTAAATGCGATACACTGATCAAGATAAGTGAATTGACCTCGATTTCGTGGTTATATGCAGTGACATATTTTTGATTGGCGCGCACTTGGACCGAGAGGTTCGGTATTATCGAAACAGGCTAAGTCTACGCGCGATTCCAGGTAAGGGAATTTTATGAGCACTTAGAGGTAGCTATACGTAATTTTAAGGGGATTTACAGTACGTTAAATTCATTAGGCTACCCAAAAACAGAATAATAATTTTTACGATAAAAATTTGGAAATAGTGAAAAATGACCATTTTGCCCCCAGTTAGGAAAATTTCAAAAAGGGTAGTAAGGCTATGGAATTGCATGAATTTCATGATTTTAATGTTGTATATGATTATATTGTTCTGATTTAAGCATATATGAACATAGGTTGGCTATTGATTTCGTGAACTGTACGAAAGGGTACCGGTTTGTACCGGTTACCATTTTTAAAGATGTTTTGTCAAAATCTAGCCACCTATCGTATTTATACAAGTAAAAAGAGTGCTGGAGTCTTTCTCGCACTCAAGTTTACTGATTTGATTCTCATGAAAAGCCGTACTGGAGCATTGCTCGTACGAGAAATTTGTGTGTGCACAAAACCGTGCTGAAGCTTCGCTCGCACGAGATTTTAGATATCATGATATGCATAGCGTGGTGCTGGAGCTCCGTAAGCCTGTGACCTGGTGTGGGGCGGGCAGCAGGATGCTCACATAAATGCACTAGACGCGAGTTGACATGCATATAGTCGTGCGGAAGCCTCCTGTAGACTGTGTGTCAAAGAGAGTTGAGATGCTCGCACATATACTTTGAGACATGGGTTGGTTATCGACATAGTATTGGGCTGGCTAAGACCTACGGCAGGCACCCCCAGACTATGATATGGGTTCACGGGGTACGATGTACCGTGTATGTCACACGGAGTACGCTGTACCGTGCAGTCATGATGACTATTATGTTACTTGATATTCTGGCGGGTAGGACTTGACCCCACCTCCTGTTACAGTTGTGATACCCCGCACACCGGGATCCGTGTGCCTGGGATCACAGGGACAAAATATGGCCATAGTCCTCGATTTTTCATACAGTAACCTACATGCCTCACATGATATCATACGGTCTGGATAGACCAGGACAAACCCGATGGAGGGATAGTCTCGATTTATGTTTTTAAAAGAGATGTGATTTGATGAATCAAGGTATTCCCGAGAGATGGGTTTGACCTTGATAAAGTTGTTTTATAATGAAACAGATGAGTTTTAAATGTGATAAATTTATGATGAAACAAATAAGTTTCAAAGTGATGAGTTTTGTGATTAAACAAATGAGTTTTAAAGGGAAGAGTTTATGATGAAATAAATGAGTTTTAATGTGACGAGCATGAGATGTCATACATGATGATTTTCCATGTGTGCTTGATATGTCGATTTCATGATTTCTTGTATATGATATATACATATTTGTGGCATTGTTTTAATCTTACCTCATGCTCCGAAAGTAAACGATTTTTACATCATGACATTATCAGCACGTAGATATTATAGTTATCTACCTGCTTACATTATTGCCTTACTGAGCACGTTTCGCTCACCCTTTCATTTTCCACCCCACAGGGTATATTCAGTAGAAGAGAGCGACAATAGCTTCGCAATTCGGTTATCCGCTGCTTCTTATCAATATCAGGTATACACATTTGTATAATTTCGTATCTGAACATATAGATGCACAGTACTATATATGATGTAATATTGGGGATGTATTCAGTTTAAATAAATTGAATGGTAAATAGGGGAGAGGTGACTAACACCGAATCATAGCCCAACTGTTTAGAAGTGTAACTGTTCACGACGGGTGAGGAAATGAAAATGCGAAAAATTTGTAGGGATTTTTAGGTAATTTGGGTCGTGACACATTCATTACATGGTAGCTAGATTGAAAATTAAAATTAGAGTTGATTGATCGAATCGAACATGCACATCGGAATGATAAACACTGTATTGATGTGGCTGGTAAGATCCATATGGGTGCTGCAACTAGCTTGAGTATTAGTATTGATGATTTATAAAAAAACAAAAAAAAAAAACAAACAAAGTTGTGTAGCAAATGATTTTTAGTTAAAAGAATTGATGTCATCAGAGAAACCCACTTATCGAGATATACTTTATATCTGGAGAATAGTAAGATGCATTAAAATTTCCAAAAGGTATATTGGTAATTAACTATGATAGGAGATATGTCAACGGGTTAAGGTAGAATACCAAAAGCCGATACGGATTTGGATAAGAAAGAGAACATTGCAGTTCGAAACAATTTCACTGATCAAGGTTCAGTGGCAGTATCACGTCTCAGAGGAGGCCATGTGGGAATTAGAAAGTTTAACATGAGAAGAATACCACATTTATTTAAGGACCGATGCACTATTAAATTTGGGGACCAAATTTTCTAAGGCGGGGAGACTGTAAACCCCACGAAAATTTTTGGTACTTGGTTTTAAGTGATACTGATTAGGATTAAATTATGCCTAAATGTGGTTAATTAGAAACAAATTACATCTTAATCTTAATATGAGAGACTTAGACGAGGTTAATTAACCAAAATTTTTTATATATGTATATACATATGTATATGATGGAGTATTAAATAATTACCTAGAATTGGATAATAAATAAATAAATAAAATTAAATGAATAAATAAATAAGAATTTAATTGAGTACATGGATGTGCACATATGTGTGTGTATATATATATATAATTACATGTGCCACTATAGGTATTCTTCAAATAAGGTACATAGATATGTACAAATAGGTATATATATATACATAGAAACACAAGTGGGAACAAGAGTCCGAGGATTGGCTTCTAAAATGAAGCCAATCCTAAGAGATCCCAATAAAGATATATATGTACAGAGACATGTATGTAAAGCACCTGGACGAAATGAAAGGGAAACGTGAAAACAGGAAGCATGAAGCGGGAAAGCGTGAAACAAAGCTGGGTTGGTGAGATGTTAATGCTTGGAAGGAGGAAAGAATAATTATAATATTAACTGTGACTGAACTGCAGAGAGTGGTAGGGCAGTAGGTCAACGAATGAGGGAAGTCAGTAGGAATGGAGCAAGAACAGATGACTGATGACTGAGGACCACTTGCAAACAAAGGAAACAAAGCTGTAAAACAAAGGGAAGGAACGAGAAATGGAAAACTACAGTTGGAGTTGGTGAAGTAATGGCCTCGGCAATATGGAATATTAAAAATATATGTATATATATAAACGTACATATATATATGTAGGTAACTTAGGGATGTCAACTATAGTAAGAGGAAAGGAAATGTGTGTTGAAAATGGGCAAAAATCGGGGGACAAAGAACCTGAAGACCAAGACATAAATGGAGCTTGATAGGACATGCATCCCATCAACTGAAAACATCCATATACCTAGTATATAAATAAAAGAGAAGGATCGAAATTTGAGGGGTAGTAAAGAAAGGAAAGGAAAAAAAATAGAGAGAGAGAAGGTTGAAACTGGTAGACGCAGAACAAAGGGGAAAGCTGATAAGAAATGGTGCTGTGAAGAAATGGGGATAGAGCAAGGCACTGTTGCCACTATGAAATTAGGAAACCCTCGGGGAAGGAGAAGATTTATTACTGGTAGAGTGTAACAGAAACAGAAGCTGGGAGATGCCATGCTTGCTGGTAACAAGCAGTCGCGGTGCACGTTGGGAGCTGTTTTTAAGTGGATAGAGTTTGGTGAGCTGGAAATAACGTGAATGCAGAGGCTGAAGTGATGTTGTTAAGAGAAGAAACCAAGGAGCTAAAACGTAAACTGAAGCAGAAAATGGAGCCAAACCTTGAAGTAGATCGCCAACCGATGTGTGAAGCTAGTGTGTAATAGAGGATCAAGATACGTGGATACAGTAGCTGCGAGTTATTGCTCAAAACAGAACTGAAAGTTTGAAGAAAGAAAACGGGACAAGGAACTTTAGGATTGGGGTAGTGCACCTTTGTTTCAATTGCTGGAAACGAGGCCAAACAATACACAGCACTTGTCGAGGGAGAGCAAGCTGAGGAAGAAGAGTTTGGAGGATGCTGCTGGTGTCAGGAAGAACATGAACCGAAAATTGAACGACCAAGGAAACGGGAGGAAGATTGATAGGCGTTCGGTAAGGAAACTACAGGAGCAGAGGGGACCGAAGTAGTGAACTAAAGCTGAAGCTGGAACAGAGACGGTGGACACAAGGGAAGGGTTATCCTTTCGTGGATTGTCGATGGGTAAACTGAGAGAGAGTGGCCCAAAAAGACAAGGAAGAAGAAGAAGGAAGAGAGGTAAAGCACAATGCTCTCGGTGATAATGGAGACGATGATGAATAGTGTCGAGGAGAGGAAACAGAGGAAGAAGAAATGAAGGAATAGTAAGGAGTGAATAGTGATCAGAAGAAAGGAAAAGAGTAGGTGGGAAAGGAGAAGCAAATTCAAAAAAAAATGATGAAAAATGAGTAGTAGCCGAGAGAAAAAAATAATAAAAAAGGGGGATTTATATATATAATTTTATATATTTGGAATAGAGGAAAAGACACAAAGAATTTGGAAACCCAACGGAAAGGGGCTCCGACAGAAATAACCCGAGTAGATCGGACTTGCCGACTCGCTAAGTCGAAGCAGTTAAGGATTACGAACAGACACCGAGGTAAGGAATTTATGCAAGTTTTAGAGATAACTGTACGCATTTTATGATTTCAAGTATATTTTTCTTAGGTAAGCAAGGTTACGATTTTTACTCATCGTAGGTAATTCGAATAAATAGGATACTAAGAAATACAAATTTTGGTGTAGGAGAATCGTAGAAGGATTTAAGGGAGATACTTGGAGGTGTCACTACTCGAACTTGGAATTTCAATAAATTGAGGTAATGGGGTGTAATTTAAAACGATAATAGTTACTTTCTGAACCATGATTAAGGAAAATTTATAAGATTTGAACTATGATTTTCGAGCATGTTTTCTGCTTTTGTTTTCTGAGTAAGAACGTATTTTCTGAGTTGTAATCTGAATAATTGCATTTTTTTGAATTTGACTTTTGAACAAGAGCATGTTCTCTGAAATTATCTTTTGAATAAGATGATTTTATTTCGATATTTTTATATATGAAAACTATAGTATGTTTTGAGGCTAAAGGCCACTTATGTTGTATGTTAACACTTATCATGCTCAACTGTGTGGTGTCTGAACTTCGCCTATGTGGCGTCTGAACTTCGCCTTCGTGGCATCTGAACTTCGCCTGTGTGGCATCTGAACTTCACCTTCGTGGCGTCTGAACTTCGCCTTTGTGGCGTCTGAATTCCACCTTCGGGTGTCTGAACGTTTTATGACCTTGATCCCGTTTACAGCCTTACCATGGCCATAGGTTTTGAATTCCCTCTACAGAGGATGATTTTGTTATTGCTGCATGATGATTTTGTTATTGCCGCATGATGATTTTGTTATTGCCGCATGATAATTATATAGGCCAATGTAGTCTCTATCTGAATTAAACTCTGTTTTTCAGAATCTGACTTTATGATATGTGATTTTACATGTATTCATGTTTTAAGAATTCTGAATATACGAAAAGGTTATGTGATAACTGTTAAATACAAGTACGTAAAGAATTACGTTTTAAATCATGATGTTTTCGATTTTTCTTAATTTTCGAAGGTCCATATACTAGTTTCAGAGAGTAGTTATTATACATATTATTATGTTTTCCTACATATTTGAATGACTAAGACCGTTTTAAATGTATTTTCTTATTAGGCTTTTTCTCGAAAGCTCACCCCTTCACCTCTTAGATCTTTGCAGTGAATTACAGTTAATAAATGCTGCATAGACGACGTAGGCTGGTGGATATGAGCTTCCCCAGACTACCTTTTGTACATGCATGAGGTATACATTCTTATCTCTTTACCAGACCATTGTATACACAAACATCTATTGAAAGTAATGTGTAAGGATGAAACCTGTATAAGAATAAACGAAATGGAATATTTGTAAGGATTGACACTGAACAAGAATACAGCCTAAGTGGATAAAGGATTAAGTTACAAGTCGAAGTTTCAAAAAAATAATTACCTTGAATTTTTATAGGTCACGGGTCGTTACACCTAAGATCACAAGGACATAATATAGCCATAGTCCTCGATTTTTCATATAGTAAACTCACATGATATCATATGATCTGAATAGACCAGGGCAGGCCCGAGGGACGGGTGATGCCTCGATTTATGTTTTTTAATTGAGATACGATTTAATGGATCAAGGTATTCCCGAGGGATGGGTTTAGCCTTGACGTGGTTGTTTTATGATGAAACTGATAAGTTTTAATATGACGAGCTTGAGATTTCATACATGATGATTTTTCCATGTTTTTTTTATATACTTGATTTCATTATTTATCTTATATGATAGATATATACATGTGGCATCGTTTTTAGTCTTATCTCAGGCTCTAAATGTAAACGATTTTATATCATGACATTATAAGCATGTAGATAGTGTAGTTATCTACATGCTTGCATTATTGTCTTACTGAGCTAGTAAGCTCATCCCTTTCACTTTTCCCCCTTTACAGAGTGCACACAGTAGTTAGTGAGTGGTTGAGGACATGCATCTTAGTATCCGCTGCTTCCCATCACCGAGAGGTATACATACTGGTATCATTTTGTATCTAAACATGTAATAGCACAGTAATCATTTTGAAATGTAATATAGGGGGTGTAAATATTAGTAAACACTACAAGTATAGAACCTCAATTATAAAGTATACGTGTTTGCTTTTGAATAAATTAAAAGATAAATGGCATGATAGATGGTAAAGGGTGACTAATACTAACTCATAGCCCAATTGTTTGGTGGTGAGAATGTTCACAACTGGGAAAAGAAAGGAAAAAGCGAAAATTTTGTAGCGATTTTAGGTTAAAAGTGGTCGTGATAGAGGGAGTAGTGGAAGATGTTCTTGTGTAGGTTAATGAATTGGTCTTTCCAGTTAATTTTTATGTTCTTGATATGGAGGATGACAACTCTCCTAATGCAGAACTTATTTTATTAGGGAGACCATTCTTAAAGACGTCAGTGGCAAAGATAGACTTCAAATATAGATGTCCTAGCCATGGAGTTTGATGATGAAATTGTTCGGTTCAATATTTTTAAGGCTATAAGGTATCTTACTGATGTAAATTTTGTTTTTGTTATTGATGTTATTATTCCTTTAATGTAGCAAGTTTTTGAACTCAATGGTAATGATGAGTTTGAAGTAGCCATGAGTAAGAATCTTATGAAGAAATAACCCAAGAAACCTAAGAGAGAATTAAGGTTAGGTATTGGTGAAGTGATATGTTGTGGAGTCAGGCTAATGACGTTAAACAGATACACTACTTGGAGGCAACCCAAGGATGGCAAGATAACGTCAAAATTAAGGGAGAATTTCTTTTTCCTTTGTTTTATTCTTGTTAATTTTATTTATGTTTATTTTACTTTTTTTTGCATGTTAACCTCACATGGAGGACAATGAAAGAATTAAATGGGAAGTGGGGGAGGTAAAATTTTGTTATTGTTTTTAATAATTCAAGGGAATGACATTCTTCATATTTAATGATTAATTCTAAACTTATTAAAATTTTATGGAGAAAGTTGAGAGTATTTTTATTGTTATAATTGTTGAAGTATATGTTTTCTAAAGAGTTTATGCTTATTTATAATCGAATATGATTGTTCATGTGATGTTTATCTTGTAATTTATCCATTGAAGTTAGTCCTAAGTAGGGTTCAAGTAAACAAGAATCTTGTCACGACCTATTTTTCCTAAAAACTCCTACAAATTTTTCACTTTTTCATTTCCTTACCCGTCGTGAACAGTTTCACTAACAGTTGGGCTATGAGTCGATGTTAGTCCCTCCTGTCATGTTACTTACCTTAACATCTATTTTTCATATTTCATTTACATATCAATTTATTTTAACTAAATAATCCCAGTTTCACTACTAACAGTTGAGCTATGAGTTGATGTTAGTCCCTCCTGTCATGTTACTTACCTTAACATTTATTTTTCATATTTCATTTACATATCAATTTATTTTAACTAAATACATCCCCGATATTACAATCCGGGTAAAGTACTGTGCCTTTATATGTGCAGATGCAAAAATTATACGAATGTGTATACCTGGTCTTGATAGGAAGCAGCGGATAACCGAAATGTAAGACTACTGTCGCTCTTTTCTACTGAATGTACCCTGTGGGGTGGAAAATGAAAGGGTGAGCGAAACTTGCTTAGTAAGGCAATAATGTAAGTAGGTAGATAACTATACTATCTACGTGCTGATAATGTCATGATATAAAATCGTTTATATTTGGAGCATGAGGTAAGACTAAAATGATGCCACATGTATGCATATATCATATAAGAGAAATCATGGAATCGACATATAAAACAAACATGAAAAAATCATCATGTATGACATCTCATGCTCGTCACGTTAAAACTTATTTGTTTCATCATAAACTCATCATGTTAAAACTTATTTGTTTCATCATAAACTCATCATGTTAAAACTTGTTTCTTTCATCATAAAACAACCACATCAAGGCTAAACCCATCTCTCGGGAATACCTTGATTCATTAAATCGCATCTCATTTAAAAACATAAATCGAGACATTACCCCTCCTTCGGGTCTGTCCTGGTCTATTCAGACCGTACGATATCATGTGAGGTATGTAGGTTACTGTATGAAAATCGAGGACTATGGCCATATTATGTCCCTGTGATCCCAGGCTACACGGATCCCGGTGTGCGGGGCATCACAACTGTAATAGGAGGTGGGGTCAAATCCTACCCGCCAAAATATCAAGTAACATCATCGAGTCATCATGACTGCACGGTACAGCGTACTCCGTGTGACATACACGGCATAATGTACTCCGTGAACCCATATCATAGTCTAGGGGTGCCTACCGTAGGTCTTATCCACCCCAATACTATGTCGATAACCAACCCATGTCTCAAAGTATACGTACGAGCATATCAACTCTCTGCAACACACAATCTACAAGAGGCTTCCGCACGACTATATGCATGTTAACTCACGTCTAGTGCGAGCGAAGCTCCGGTACGACGCTGTGCATATCATGATATCTAAAATCTTGTGCGAGCAATGCTCCAACACGATTTTTGTACACACAAATTTCTCGTACGAGTAATGCTCCAGTACGGCTTTTTATGAGTAATAAATCAGTAAAATTTAGCACGAGTAAGACTCTAGCACTCTTTTTACTCGTGTAAATATGATAGGTGGCTCAATCTTGATAAACATCTTTTAAAATTGTAACCGGTACAAACCGGTACTCTTTCGTATAATTCATGAAATCAACAGCCAACCTATGTGCATATTTGCTTAAATCAAAGCAATACATTCATATAAAATATTTAAAACATGATAATCATACAATTTATTTGCCTTACTACCATTTTTGTAAATTTTACTCCCAGGGGCGATATCGTCTTTTTCTTTATTCACCCATGCCCCGGGTTTTTATAAAAATTATTATTTCATTTCTAGATACTTTAAGAAATTCTAGGCCCTGTAAATCCCCTCAAAAATATGTATAGGTATCTCTATGCACCTACAAAATTCCCTTACCTCGATTCTCTGTACAATCTGACTTTTTCAATTCTACCGATTACCCGATCCGTTTAGCTCCCAATATGTACTCTGGAGCTACAGATAATTATTTACCATGTCAATTTAACCCAATAAATATAATTCTCACGTTTACTACAGTTGATTTAACTAATGGGTCAATTTGGTCTTATTGGGCCCGATCGCACTTTAATGGGCCTCGACCCATTTCCAACCCATTTCTACTTATTAAATCCCTTCTTTGGGTTTAATGGGCTCATTCAGCTTACTAATAATCATTGGGCTTTGTTCCAAACTCATTGGATAGCCCGTATACTATTTACAGTAATTACGTTACAATTTCGAATAATATTCCTTTTTATACAGAATTAATCCGTAAAATAATCTTAGCTCTGCATTGAGGACTCTAATTGTCGAAATTAAAATGTACTTACCCAATGCATGTGGGGTACAAAATCGGAGCTCAATCGGCTCTCGTTCGGGCTCTGTCGTAAAACTGCACGATTTATATTTAATTTCGGGTTAATTTCCGATCAATTATAATTTAAATAAATTCCCCGAAAATCAAATCGGTCATTTTTAACCTCGTATCAACTTACCCAAAGTCTGGTGTATCCCCCGCAAATCTTCCCCTTTTTCCTTTTTCTCCTTTTTTCCTCTCTTTCTTGGCTGAACCGGTTCGGTCCGGTTCAATCTGGTTCAGACTAGTCCGATTCAGTCTTGTTCAGTCCGATTCGACTGGTTTAGGGCCTCGTCGACCGGTTCTCCACCGGTTTTCACCTCCTGTAGGTTCGTTTGGCTGTCCGATGCACGGATCTGGTGGTATCCATGCTCGGATCGGTGGCAATGAGGCCAGTTCGGCCTTTCTCCTCTTCGACGTCGGTGGTTCTCCTTCTTTCCGCCATTTTCGGCGCCGTTCGTCGGTTTCACCGTCGTGGCCACCACCGATCGTGTTACCTGCACCTGGGGAACCCTCGGCTACGGTCGGTTGGGGCTAGATCGACGCTGGTTGCCATCGATTTCCTTTTTTCTCCCTCGAGTTCTCTCTCCCTACGTCGTTCGTCGCCGTTCGTGGCTCCTTTAGGCCTGTGGTGGCTCGACCCTTGTCGGGCTTTCCTTCCTTGGCCTCCGTCGGCCGTCGATCGCCTACAAGGGGCTCGACTCCTCTTCTTCTGTTTCCATTTCGCAGAATCGCGATTCTGCGATTCATTTTTTCATTTTTTTAATTCATTTATTTTTATTTATTATTTATTTTTATTAATATTTTAATCAATAAAATATATTAAAAAAATCTAAAATATCTACAAAAATTATTATTTTTTCAAATTAATTTATTTAATTTATTTTAACCCTTTTTCGGTATATTTTCTCTGTATTTTCAGGATATTGTCCCGAGTGAAAATTTCGATTAATTCCAGTAAATTCATATCTTGATCAATTTAATTCGAAATTTAATTATTTCTTCGTTATTGATCAAGATTCTCAAATTCATTATTTTTAATTAAATTTTCTTATCCCGATTAATACCGAATTTCAGTCTTTTGACCGTTTTACCATTCAACGTGTTCAAAAATTTCATTTCAATCCTTTCTTTCATGAACATACTCATTTTGTGCTTTAACTAAATTCGGGTCTTACATAATCTTTCCCTCTTAAGAAATTTGGCCCTCCAAATTAGAACCAAGTTAAATGGATCCATAAACAACTCCGGGTACATCTATTGTATCATATACTGTTATTCTCAAGTGACTTTCTTCGGAGTGTAATACTACCAACATACTTTAATTAGGGAGATCATCTTAAACCTCTACACTTTCTCCTTCCTATTTAATATCTAAATCGATTTTTCAATCATACGTTATACTTTCATTGAGCTCTTATAGCTCATATTCGATCACATATGCTGTGTCCGGATAGTATTTTCGAAGCATCAAAAGATGGGAAACATTGTGGATGCCTGTTTATTCAAGTGGTAACACCAACCAACAGGCCTTGTCTCCCACTTTGTCCAATCTCTTTTCGAATCTCGTTATGTCCTTATGCTGTGTCTTAAGGGCATGTAACTTCCAACAATACTAATTCACCCTCGGTGAATTCCAATGGTTTCTATCTCTTGTCAGCATAGCTTTTCTGTCTGCTCTGAGGTGTTCTTAATCTCTCAAAATCAACTGAACATCCTCAGAGGTTTGTGTTACCAATTCGGGAATAATTTTCTATCTGTCACCCACTTCTTCTTATCCAAATCGGGGAAACAACCCTTATGACCATACAATGCCTCATCTGAAGTCATCCCAATATTCAAGTGACAACTGTCATTATTGGCAAACTCGATTAGTAACAACTGATCATTCCAGGAGCTTATCAGATAAATGGCACAGCTCTTATCATATCCTCCAGAACCTGTACAGTCATTTCTGACTGACCATCTATTTGAGGATGAAAAGTTATGCTAACACTCAATCGGGTGCCTATAGCTTCCTGAAAAATATTCCTAGAAATGAGAAGTGAAGCGGGAATCCCTATATGATACAATGCTCACTAGAAAAATACTTGGTGTTCCACAATTTTCCATACACATAAATCCGCCTACACACTCAGAGTATCTAGAGATTTCCTAACCAGGAGGTGGGTAGACTTAGTCAATCTATCGACTATCACCCAAATAGCCTTATGATTCATCCGGGTCCTCTATAACCCATCACGAAATTCATGGTAACTTGTTCCCATTTTCATGTCAATATAGGTAGAAACTGCAATAACCCTGCCACTTCTTTTGCTCTACCTTACTCTGCTGACATACGAGACACTTTTCCACAATCTCTACCATGTCTCATTTCATATATGACTACCAATACCCTTTTCTAAGATTTCGATATATTTATTACTTCTCGAATGCACTGTATATCCCGAAAATTGAGCTTCTGACAATAACTCTATCCCATCACTGTGGTCCTGGAGAACACTTATACTGTCTCTGAACCTCAGCAAGTCATCATCACTCTCTGTGAACTCTGTCACTGTACCCATCTGAATTTGACCCACACTATCGACACCCTACTGATCATCACGCTAAGCCTGTCAAATCCGGTTCTAATCCTAGGCTAGCTGTCACACAATCACTGTCATCATCAGAGGAAATCACATCACTACTGAGGCTTACAACTGCTCTAGCAGCTCACGCTCCCTGACCATCATATGTAATAACATCCCGAGGCTCTTTCTGCTCAAGGCATTAGCCATTATATTGGCCTTTCCTGGGTGGTACAATTTCCACAATCATAATCCCTCAGAAGCTCTAACCCTCTTTGTTCTCATATCCGACTCTTTCTGTGACAACAAATACTCGGGGCTTTTATGATCAGTGCATACCTGAAATTTCTCACCGTATACATAGTAGTGTCATATACTCAATATAACCACTATCGCTGTCAACTTTAAATCATGGCCCGGATAGTCCTTTCATGATCCTTGAGTTGTCTGGATTCATAATTGACTATCTTCCCCTTTTGCATCAATACACAGCCCATTCATTATTTTGAGGTATCCATAGACTCATGAGAAACCTCTTAATCTATTGGGTATGGTGAGAATAAATGCGGTGGTCAATTTATTACTTCAATACACCAAAAACTCCTGTCACGTCTATCATCCCATTCAAATACAACTTTTTCTAAGTTAAACGTGTCGATAAAGTAGTCCATTTCGAGAACTCTCAACAAATCAGCTGTAAAAACAATTTTCAATTGTTGCTTATAATTTTCCTTGGACTGTAAATACACCCAAAATATCATCAATATGGATGATAACAAATCGGTCCAGGTAAAGTTTAAATACCTCATCGTAGTTGTGTTCCACTAAATATTTCAATCACCCATATCCTTGACCTATGTATGCATAAACGTATAATATCATTTCGAAATCACTTCCATTCAAGATACTAACCCGCGTCATTTCCTTTTTCTTATATTAACGGCTTTTATAAAAATTTTTAATTAATTAATTTTAATTTTTTTTAAACCTTCACGATTAATCAAATTCTATATTTCTTTATTGTACAAGTAAAGGTACCCTAATTTTAAATGTATATATTATGACTGTCGATTTCAATTTATAGGTTGTGTATACTTTTAGACGTTGTCAAATCTTCAGGCGAGGAGGTATTTTAAAATACCTTTATTAACCCTCAGACTTGACCACATGGACTGGTTATAGATATATCCACCCCTTATCCTTAGTTGTAATTCATAACTACTACATATCGCTTGATCCAAATTACTTCACATATCATATATATGCGTACCTTGTATACGCCTCTTATTCAGGATTTTGTATTCAGGATCTATCACATCTAAAAGCTTATCTCATTTAGTATATCACTTATAACAAACTCTGTCATTACTCATTCCGTGAGTACAATCATTTACTCCTTTAATTTCAATCGCTACACCTTTTTTTCGGTGCAGAGATACCAATAGGGTTTTCTCTGTCTCTTTACCCTTCTGTGGGGCAATCTCACCAAACTCTGAGCAATCATTAAATAATTGGTCCGTCTTACCACACTTAACGTCTATTTTAGTTAATAAAGTGTAGGTGTAGGCCCTACTTCCGTGGTATCTACCACACATCCTACACTGCTTACACTGCTACACTGCTTACACTGCTCACACTGCTATGGAGCAGGTCGGGGTCCTCCAATCACAATACCCCTCATAAGTGTTGAAATTGGATACACTGGGGCCTTACCACTCATCTTACCCTGTGACTCATCAGCTCTAATCTCTTACCAATTGGTCTCTTTCCCGTTCTGACATCTCTGTCATTCTCTATTCTCTTCTGTCTCTATTTTGGCCCTTACTACCTTTCCCAATCTCAGAAGCGTGCAACACATGATCTTATTCATGCAACTGTATTCTGCGCACTGCCTCGACATAGGTAATGATATCTAACGAGGCCACTCAGACTCTAATCGACAATTTGAGCCTTTCCATGAACTTTTGGGCTTTTCGACTCTCACTGCCCATAGTGTCGAGGTAATACCTGGGCAAGTCTATAAACTAAGATTCATACTTGTCAATGAACCAGTGTCTCTGGGTCATTGTAAGAAATTTTACCAGTAATTTCCTTTACGCAGTGTCTAAAATATTCTGTCATCGGAATACATCTAGAAATATTTCTCATGTCGGCTCAGATGTCTAACTCTTCAGATGGGTCGAGCGAACTTCCACCAATGCTCCGCCTCGCCTCCAACATAAACGTATTTAAAAGTCACCTTCTTAGTTGACATACATTGAAAGAATCAATACAACTTCACTATCTCATTCACACAGTCCTTAGTAACTATTGGTTTCTTTACTTCGCTATATACCGAAGGGGTGTGAAAATCTCTATAGTCTGAGGCATCTGTTTAAGCTTTACCCTGCTTATCCTCAACTACCTGCATAGACTGAGTAAACAACTCTGAATTATTTTCTACACTCCACTCCATCCTCTCGAAGTGTATCTCAATACTGTTTAGTCTCTTTATAGAACCTTGTGGAGTATGCTCAACATCAGCCTCCACCTCACTCTCATCTTGAGTCTCATGTGACGACTCATTTGACTCTCAGGCCAATCTCCACGGTCTCGAGCATGTGCACTCGCCCCTCTACCATAGCGGCTATCAGTTATAAAAACTATATTCTTGCATTCGAAACTAAATTCTTAGCTGCAGTTCCATCTTGATATACACAATTATATCTAACCAATGCACAGTACATGGGGATGTAAATTTACTTAACCACTAACACCAACTCATATCAAGCCAACTCTGCTCTGATACCACCTTTTGTCAAGACCTATTCAAACAAAATCACTACAAATTTTTCATTTTTTCATTTCTTTACCTGTCGTGAACAGTTTCACTACTAACAGTTGGGCTATGAGTCGATGTTAGTCCCTCATGTCATGTTACTTACCTTAACATCTATTTTTCATATTTCGTTTACATATTAATTTATTTTAACTAAATACATCCCAGTTTCACTACTAACAATTGGGCTATGAGTCGATGTTAGTCCCTCATGTCATGTTACTTACCTTAACATCTATTTTTCATATTTCGTTTACATATCAATTTATTTTAACTAAATACATCCCCAATATTACAATTCGTGTACAGTATTGTGCCTTTATATGTACAGATACAAAAATTATACAAATTTGTATACCTGGTCTTGATAAGAAGCAACGGATAACCGAAATGCAAGACTACTGTCGCTCTCTTCTACTGAATGTACCCTGTGGGGTGGAAAATGAAAGGGTGAGCGAAACTTGCTCAGTTAGGCAATAATGTAAGCAGGTAGATAACTATACTATCTACATGCTGATAATGTCATGATATAAAATCGCTTATATTTGGAGCATGAGGTAAGACTAAAACGATGCCACATGTATGCATATATCATATAAGAGAAATCATGAAATTGACATATAAAAAAACATGGAAAAATCATCATGTATGACATCTCATGCTCGTCACGTTAAAATTTATTTGTTTCATCATAAACTTATCATGTTAAAACTTATTTGTTTCATCATAAACTCATAACATTAAAACTTATTTGTTTCATCATAAAACAACCACATCAAGGCTAAACCCATCTCTCGGGAATACCTTGATTCATTAAATCGCATCTCATTTAAAAACATAAATTGAGACATTACCCCTCCTTCGGGTCTGTCCTGGTCTATTCAGATCGTATGATATCATGTGAGGCATGTAGGTTACTGTATGAAAATCGAGGACTATGGCCATCTTATGTCCCTGTGATCCTAGGCTACACGGATCCCGGCGTGCGGGGCATCACAACTATAACGAGAGGTGGGGTCAAATCCTACTCGCCAGAATATCAAGTAACATCATCGAGTCATCATGACTGCACAGTACAACATAGTCCGTGTGATATACATGGTACAACGTACTCCATGGGCCCATATCATAGTCTGGGGGTACCTGTCGTAGGTCTTATCCACCCCAATACTATGTCGATAACCAACCCATGTCTCAAAGTATACGTACGAGCATATCAAGTCTTTGCGACACACAGTCTACAGGAGGCTTCTGCACGACTATATGCATGTCAACTCACGTCTAGTGCGAGCGAAGCTCCAGCACGATGCTATGCATATCATGATATCTAAAATCTCGTGCGAGCGAAGCTCCAACACGATTTTTGTACACATAAATTTCTCGTACGAGCAATGCTCCAGTACCACTTTTTATGAGTAATAAATCAGTAAAATTTAGTGCGAGTAAGACTCTAGCACTCTTTTTACTCGTCTAAATATGATAGGTGGCTTAATCTTGATAAAAAAATCTTTTAAAATCGTAACTGGTACAAACCAGTACTCTTTCGTATAATTCATGAAATCAACAGCCAACCTATGTGCATATTTGCTTAAATCAAAGCAATACATTCATATAAAACGTTTAAAACATGATAATCATGCAATTTATTTGCCTTACTACCTTTTTTGTAAATTTTACTCCTAGGGGCAATATCATCTTTTTCTTTATTCACACATGCCCCAGATTTTCGTAAAAATTGTTATTTCGTTTCTAGATACTTTAAGAAATTCTAGGCCCTGTAAATCCCCTCAAAAATACGTATAGGTATCTCTATGCACCTACAAAATTTCCTTACCTCGATTCTCTGTACAATCTGATTTTTTCAATTTTACCGATCACCCAATCTGTTTAGCTCCCAATATGTACTCCGGAGCTGCAGATAATTAATTACCATGTCAATTTAACCCAATAAATATAATTCTCGCATTTACTATAGTCGATTTAACTAATTGGGTCAATTTACTCTTATTGGGCCCGATCGCACCTTAATGGGCCTTGACCTATTTGCAGCCCGTTTCTACTTATTAAATCCCTTCTTCGGGTTTACTAGGCTCATTCAGCTTACTAATAATCATCGGGCTTCGTTCCAAACTCATTGGATAGCTCGTATACTATTTATAGTAATTACGTTACAATTCCGAATAATATTCCTTTTTATACAGAATTAATCCGTAAAATAATCTTAACTCTGCACTGAGGACTCTAATTGTCAAAATTAAAATGTACTTACCCAATGCTATGTGGGGTACAAAAATCGGAGCTCAATCGGCTCTCGTTCGGGCTCTGTCGTAAAACTGCATAATTTATATTTAATTTCAGGTTAATTTCTGATCAATTATAATTTAAATAAATTTCTCAAAAATCAAATTGATCACTTTTGACCTCGTATCGACTTACCCGAAGTCCGGTGTATCCCTGCAAATCTTCCCCTTTTTCCTTTTTCTCTTTTTCTCCTTTTTTCCTCTCTTTCTTGGTTGAACTGGTTCAGTCCAGTTCAACCCGGTTCAGATCGATCCGGTTCAGTTTGGTTCGACCTATTCAGGGCCTCACAGATCGGTTCTCCGTCGGTTTTCACCTCCGACAGGTTCGTTTGGCTATCCGATGCATGAATTTGGTGGTATCCATGCTCGGATCGGTGGCAATGAGGCCGGTTCGGCCTTTCTCCTCTTCGACGTCGATGGTTCTCCTTCTTTCCATCGTTTTCAGTGTTGTCCATCAGTTTTGCCGGTCGTGGCCACTATCGATCCGTCTCCTAGGCTTGGGGAACCCTCGGCTACAGTCGGTTGGGGCTAGATCGACGCCGGTTGTCGTCGATTTCCTTTTTCTCACTCTGGTTCTCTCTCCCTACGCCATTCGTCGCTGTTTATGGCTCCTTTAGGCCGGTGGTGGCTTGGCCCTCGTTGGGCTTTCCTTCCTTGGCCTCCATCGGTCGTCGATCGCCGGCAAGGGGCTCGGCTCCTCTTCTTCTGTTTCCATTTCGCAGAATCGCGATTCTGCGATTCATTTTTCCTTTTTTTATTTTTTTAATTCATTTATTTTTATTTTTTATTTGTTTTTATTAATATTTTAATCAATAAAATATATTGAAAAAATCTAAAATATCTACAAAAATTATTATTTTATTCAAATTAATTTATTTTATTTATTTAATTTATTTTAACCATTTTTCAGTATATTTTCTCTGTATTTTCGGGATATTGTCTCGAGTAAAAATTTTGATTAATTTCAGTAAATTCATATCTTGATCAATTAAATCTAAAATTTAATTATTTCTTCGTTATTGATCAAGATTCTCAAATCCATTATTTTTAATTAAATTGTTTTGTCCCGATTAATACCGAATTTTAGTCTTTTAACCGTTTTGCCCTTCAACGTGTTTGAAAATTTCATTTCAATCCTTTCTTTCATGAACATACTCATTTTATGCTTTAACTAAATTCGGGTCTTACAAATCTATAAGAGAGAGAGAGAGAGAGAGAGAGAGAGAGAGAAATAGAGAGAAGAGGTTGAAAGTACATAAATCTAATCCAATGTTTTAAGTTGCATAGTAACTAGGGGTTTTCATCACAAGTGTTAACTTTCACGTAAAACAATGACTTGAAATATGAGTATATAAAGCACTCTAAAAAATGTTGACTTGTTTAGTAACCAGGTCCCTTCATCGCCAATGTTAGTATTCGCATAAGAACGCAAGTGAGTATTTAGGGAAGAAATTGTTATGACCTTGAAAAAAAAGAAACAGAAAGAAAAATAAAAGAATACTCGATTTATTGCTTTTGGTTGTAGTAGTGGAAATGGGTAATCGCAAGTAAATGTTGCATGTTTTAGTTATATGAGTTATGAATTTTGCATGACTTTGTTTAGAGGTGTACATGGATATGAGAGTAATAGTTGGAATATAATTAACTTGATTTTTTTTATTTACTTGAATTCTGAATTAAGATTCAAAGTTTGAAAGATGTTTATGATCTTGCTTATAAGTCTATTAGATGATAGTTTTCTATAGGAAATCATATTCATTAGAGATTTTGTAGGTAGATCTTCTGAAAACCCTTATGAGATAGAACTCGTCCATTATGGGAGACTTGGGGGTCTAAAGGATTATTACATATCTCGATCCTAAATGGTATCTACGTGCACGTATACACAGTCCACAAGTAATATGGAGGTGAGTTTGGATTACCGTCCCACAGAAATTAGTTACTTTAATTAATTACTAGATAATTACATTATAGGTAATTTCTAGCAAATTATGTAAAATAGGTGATCTACTAGGGCTAATACATAAAAAAAATAAGATAAAAATACTGAAGAGAAATATTTACGAAGCCCAATATAAGAAAACAAAAAGCCCAATAGTAATAAAGAAAGAAACTGCAAAAGAAAAATAATAATAAATCAAAGTCAGTAAAGTAAATGGGTAAAAAATGTAAATAATAGAAAATATGGGACTAAAATGTAAATAATGTAAATAAATCTAGAAAATTGTAATATGAAGATAAAATATGCATGACACTAATTTAATTAAACTAATTAAAATTCCAAAATAACTTAAACTAATGCAAGAAGAAACGAAACCCTAATTGAAAACCTAAAAAAACTTAATTTGAACCTTAACCCTAACCCTAAATGCCTAAAATGTAACCCTAAATTTAATTCCTAACTTTAAATAACCAATAATATAATAGAATGCATAAGTAAATAATAAATTCAACTCTAAATAATCCATGAAAATTAAAATATTTTTGGATTTTGGAAATTACAGTGAAAACAAATTAAAAGTGCATGAAATGGAACCCAACCATACACTAACTTTAAATGCATGATTCAAACGCTAACTAACATTAATTAATACTTAAAACAACGACTAATATGAGCTCTAGACTAATGCATGAATGATCAATAACCAAGTTAATGCATGGAACTACTAACCCAAAATGATACCTAAACTTTGTAAGACCCGACTTTTTATCATAAGAGCAAATGAAATGAATAGAAATTTTCGAGTGCATTTAAAAATGCAAAAAGGATTTAAATGGTATTCTGAACACGTGAAGGGTAAAAGGGTCAAAAGACCAAAATTCGGCAGTAATCGGGATAAGAAAATTTAATTAAAAATGTGGGATTGAGAAATCTTGATCAATAACGAAGAAATAATTAAATTTCGGGTTAAATTGATCAAGATATGAATTTATTGAAATAAACCAAAATTTTCACTTCAAAAAATAATCCCGAAAATAATCAAAAATTATACCAAAAAGTCAAAATAATACCGATAAATTCATTTATTGAATAAATGAATAAAATAATAATTCTTTTTAGATATTTTGGCAAAATAATAATATAATATTGATTAAAATAATATTAAAAATAAATTATAAATAATAAATTAATTAATTAAAAAAACGAAAACTGAATTCACAAAACGCGAACTGAAGAGAAAACGAAGAAAGCAAAAACCGAGCCTTCCCCAACTGCTGCCTCACCGGACGGAGCGACTGGCAACGCACGAACCAGGGGAGGTAGCTGGCGCCAACCCAATGAGCCAACTTGGCTCAATGGCATCATCAGTGGCAAGAACAAGGGTGTTTACCCGAGTTCAAACCACTGAGGACGTGTTCTGAGGGGAATTTCCCTGAATGAAACAAAGCCGTGCGGGCCTCGGCCCAAAGCGGACAATACGTGGATGTTGTTGGCGTTGTTGGACCACCCGTTGTTAGACCACCAACGTTGTCGATGGGCCTTGCGGGTCAGTGGACCTGGGCTTGGTTGCCATGGCCGTTGGCAGGGGTTGGCCGGGCAGGGGTTGGCCGTCACAACCCGATGATGGAAGCACGAACGGTAGTGAATAGCAACCGAGAAAGAGCGAACCAAGAAGAGAAAGAGAGTTTACCGATGATCGACGCCGATTCAGGCTCGGCCACTGCCAACCGAAGGTGCGCGACGCCAAGACCAACAGATCAGCAACTGAATCGACCGATAGAATGGCGGCCAACGCCGACAACGGAGGAAGAAAGGAAAGCCACCGACACCGAAAGAGAGAAGAGTCAAACCGGCCACTTTTCGACGGCTTTGGACGAAATAGACCACAGATCCGAGCAGCGGATGACCCCGTGGAGCTACTGGTGATAGAAACTAACGAAGAATCGGTCGACAAGGCACCGAACCGACCAAACCGGACTAAACCGGTAGTTTGAACCAGGTTGAACCGGACCGAACTGGTTCAGCTAAAAAGAAAAGAAAAGAAAGAGAAAAAGGGAAAAAGAAAAAAAAGAAAAATTGGAAAAAATTCTAGTAATGTAATCGAGCTACGGGTAAGTTGGTAAGTGATCGAATTGACCGATTTAAATTTTGGAATATTTAATTTGATTAATATTTGACTGAAAATTTACCTGAAAAAATATTAAATTGTGTAGCTCGACAATTGGCATCAATCGAGAGCTCAAGACAGCCTCGATTTGTGTATTATCATGGAATCTTCGGGTAAGTAACCCTTATTTACGACAATTTGCATCGTTATGCGTATTAAAATTTATCACATAAATTACGGATTTAATTTCCACATTAAATGAATTAAATTCTGGAAATTGAAATAAATTATCGTAAATAATTCATTAAGCTATTCGAAAATTTAGAACAAGGCTCAATAAATACTGGTAGGCCCAATGAGCGCAATAGGCCTCGATGATGTTAATAGTGAATGGAAAACGGGCTTAAGGCCGATTACAACCCATTATGGTGTAATCGGGCCCAATATGGGTAAACGGGCTCAATGATTTAAATTAAGCCTAGAAAATATGAAATACAATTAATTGAATTTGACCTGATGTATATTTATACGCAGTTTCGGAGATTGGATTCGGAGCAAATTGGACTGTGTGACGAGACATCAGTGGAAAGGTCAGGCTGTACAGAAAAATGACGTAAGGGAATTGTGTGAGTAGTTAGACGTGGCTACGCATATTTTAATAGCTTTTATATACACTGGATATGTATGTATACACTGATTATGTATAAAAGTTCTAAAATTGGTTTAAAGATTTAAGGACTCGAAATAGGAAAATATTATTTTACCCCTATTGAGGGAAGTTCACCTAAGGATGGTGAAAGCATGACATGCACGAAATGTATGATTTAAGAAATTTTCTGAATTAACGAATTTTCGTGGTTTTTAAGCAAAGTAAATTGATAGATTGGTTAGTAATTGCATAAATTTCACAAGATAACACTACGTAGGTGCTATTTATATTTAAATGAAATTTCTTTGGAAAATGAGCCAACTATCAAGTTTATATTGAAACAGATAGTGCTGGCATATAGCTCGCACTATATTTACGTTTGTGAGTGTGCATAAATGTGCTTGAGCGGTTGCTCGCATCGACATGTGTGACATCATATGCATGAAATGTGCTAGAACGGTTGCTCGCACTGATTTTTATTATTGTGAAATGCATGAGAGGTGCTGGAGCCTAGCTCGCACCCTATTTTGACTGTTTTGACGGTTTTGACTGATATGCATAAAAAGGTGCTGGAGCAATTGCTCGCACTAGTTTTTATGAGTTGACATGCATGAGAGGTGCTGGAGCTTAGCTCGCATCCTGTTTTGATATGATTTATTTATGCATAAAGCTGTGCTGGAGTGTAACCCGCACGAGATTTGATTTATTGATGCATAACACCGTGCTGGAGCTTGCTCGCACGTGATTTTATATGGATTTATAACTCATTCATTTTTAAGTCGTACTGAAGTGCTACTCGTACGTAGATTTTATTGATTTTTATGACGCCATGCTAGAGCTTCGCTCGTACGAGGTTTTCAGATATCATGAATATGCATGGAGCCATGCTAGAGCGTCGCTCGCACAGGGATTTATATGACATGCATATAGCATTGTTGGAGCCTCCTGTAGACTGTGTGTCACAGTGAGATGATATGCTCACACGTGTATATTGAGACAGATATGATATGGGTGGATAAGACCTATTGTAGGCACCCTTGACTGAGCTTGGATGCACGGAGTACGTTGTACCGTGTATGTCACGCGGAGTATACTGTACCGTGGGGATTGTTGGAGTGGAGTGGCATTAGCCACGAGGCAGCAAGCCTTGCCCTCGCAATCCTGATGTTATGTTGTTCTAGCAGGTAGGACTGACCCACCTCCCGTTTCAGGTGTGATACCCCGCACACTAGGTACCGTGTTGCCAAGGATCACGAGGTTATGGCTATAGTCTTATGTTGTAACTGATAGTCACCTACATGTCTCACATGATATAACTTGTAGTCTCGATAGACCAAGGTAGACTCAGGGAGGGGTTAAGCCCCTGATTTTTATGATTTTCACTGAATTGTGTTTTACTACTATCATGCTAGAGTTTTCAGAGAATTTTATAACAAATTGATTTATGAGATGCTTAACCCCTTTGGGTTATTTTATACTGCGTTTTAAATGAAATGATTTAAATGCAGTAGCATGATGAGTTTTCCATGCTTTAATGATAAATTCATGAAATGATTATATTTCACGATTTGGTTTATATCGCATGAAATAATGCATGATTTTGATTTAATTCATGCTAAGTATGATTTACTGATGTCACATAAAATGCCATTGATGCATAAGTAGTATGATTTATATATGCACGAACAATTTTATAAACTAAGTCATGATGAAATACATGATTTTATGCTTAAGATTTTAATGAAAAGAAATGGATTTTAAGGGCATGGCATTATGAGCATGTAGATAGTGGAGCTATCTACTTACTTGCATAATTGCCTTACAGAGCGTGTTGTTTGCTCACCCCCTTATTTTTCCATCTTTTAAGAGCACTTGCAATAGTTATTGAGCGGCTGAGGACTTGCATTCTTGGTATCCACTGCTTCCCATCAAGAGACAGGTATACACATTTGTATAGTTTTGTATCTAAATATGTAATGCACAGTACTGTAAATGTATATGATGTCGGGGTTGTAAGGTTATGTAAATACCATTGTGTATGTAATTAGTTAAAGTCAAAGGATAGTAAATCCTGATATATGAATGTGATTATGGAAATAGAATGGTAAATAGGTGAGAGGTGACTAACACCGAATCATAACCCAACTGTGTTGTAAGATGGTCACGATGAGAGAAAGGTAAGAATTAAATAATAAATGAAAAAGCGAAAAATTTACTTTGATTTTTAGGTAATTTGGGTCGTGACAAGTTTAATGGTATCAGAGCTTGAGTTGGCCTAATATGTGTCGGTGTTAGTGCTTAAGGAAGTTTACATCCCCATGTACTGTGATTGTTTAGATACAATTGCGTATATCGAGATGGAAGTGCAGCTAAGAATTTGGTTTTGAATGTAAGAATAGACTCCTTAATTGATAGCCGCTATGGTAAAAGGGCGAGTACACGAGCTCGTGGTCGTAGAGGTAGGTCCGAGTGTCGTACTGAGTCACCACATGAGACTCAATGAGATTGACGTGGAGGCTGATGTTGAGCATGCCCCACAGAGTCAGACAGAGAGATCGGACAAAGTTCGATAGAGAGACCGAACAGTATTGAGACACGCTTTGCGAGGTTAGTGCAGAGTGTGGAGAATATTTTCAGAGCTAATTGCTCAGAGTATGTATGGTATTTAAGGGTGAGTCGAAGCATTAGTGGAAGTCCGCTCGACCCATCTTAAGAATTAGACATCCAGAATGGACATGAAAAATATTTCTAGATGTATTCCGATGGTAGAATATCTCGGACACTGTTTAAGGGAAAATTATAGATGAAATTCTTCACTCTGACCCAAAGGAACTGGTTGATTGACTAGTAATGAATCTCAGTTTATATTCATGGGTAGATGTGACTCCGACACTATGAACAGTGAGAGTCAGAATGTTTAAAAGTTCATGGAATGACTCAAATTATCAATTAGAGTCCGATTGGGCTGTTAGATATCACTACCTATGCCGAGGCAGTGCACAGACTACATTTGTGTAAATAAGATCATAAGTTACACGCCTCTGATATTGGGAAAGGTAGTAAGGGTTGAAATAGAGACATAAAGAGAATAGAGAATGACAGAGATGTCAGAACGGAAAAAAGGTAGTTTGGTAAAAGATTAGAGTTAATAAGTCACGGGGTAAGATGATTGGTAAGGCCCTAGTGTATCAAATTTCAACACTTTGAAGGGTATTGTGATTTGAGGACCCCGACCTGCTACAGAGCAGTGTAATAGTGTGAGCAGTGTAACAGTGTAAGCAGTGTAGTAGTGAGAGCAATGTAACAGTGAGAGCAGTGTAACCGTGTGAACAATATAGGATATGTGGTAGATACCACGAAAATAAGATGTTAGACGAGGGCGAATGTATACTATGGACCAGGACACTACTAATGTTTCATTTGATGTGGTGAAAGATACCACACTGGTTGTGAATAAGGAAGTAATTATTTTAAGTAATCCTAGTGCCACGCATTTATTCATACCGCTTTCAGTTGCTTATAAGCTAATGAAAGATGTGAAGCCTGTACCCTTAGGCAAGATGATGATAGTTAGCTGATTTTTACTAACTGAATATGGGTATAGGGATTATAAGTTGAAAACGGGGGAAAATGATATGTCAGCCAATTTTATTTAAGGGAATATGAATAATTTTGAAGTAATATTTGAGAATAGATTGATTCGGCTGCAAACTATGTTGTGCAGATTGCTATCCTACGATAGTGATGTTTCCAACCTTGAAAAGTATACTGTAAGTTTTGACAAGTAATGAAAGAGTTGTTATAAGTGATAGATCCTGAATATGAGATATATTGGAATAAGAGGCGTATGCAAGGTAAGGATATCTTTGATATGTAAAGTAATTTGGATTGAGCGTTATGTAGTGACTATGGATTACGACTAAGTATAAGGGGTAGATATATCTACACCCAGTCTATGTGGTCAAGTCTAAGGGTTATTAAAGGTATTTCAAAATACTTCCTCGCTTATAAACTTGACAGTGTCTAGAAGCGCACACATAACCTGTAAATTAAAATCGACAGTCGTAATATATACATTTAAAATTTGGGTACCTTTACTGGTACGATAAAGAAATATAGAATTCGAGTAATCATGAAGGTTTAAAAATTAAAATTTATAAAAAGCCGTTAATATAAGAAAAAAAGGAAATGACGCGGGTTAGTATCTTGAACGGAAGCGATTTCGAAATGACATTATACGCTTATGCATACATAGGTCAAGGATATGGGTGATTGAAATAGTGAGTGGAACTCAACTACGATGAGGTATTTAAACCTTACCTGGACTGATTGGTTGTCATCTTTAGTGATGATATTTTGATGTATTCGAAATCCAGGGAAGAGCATGAGTAGCAACAGGAAACTTTCTTACAGACGAGTTGTTGAGAGTTTCTAGAAATGGATTGCTCAATTGGCATGTCTCGTTTGGAAAAAGATTACATGCTAGTGGGATGATAAGTATGTAAGTGGCTTCGGTGACTATGGTAATTATTCTCACCATAACTAACAGCTCAAGAGGTTCTCAGTGAGTATGGATACCTCAAAATAAGGATTGAGTTGTGTATTGATGTAAAATGGGAAGATAGTCGCTTATAGATCTAGATAGTTCAAGGACTATGAGAGAAACTATCCGACCCATGATTTAGAGTTGGCAGTCGTAGCGCTTACACTAAAAGTATGGCGCCACCACTTAAATGGTAAGAAATTCCAGGTATGCGCTGATCGTAAAAGCCCCGAGTATCTGTTTTCACAGAAAGAGTAGAATATGAGATACCAAGAGGGTTAGAGCTTCTAAGGATTATGATTGTGAACATTATACCACCCAGGAAAGGCTAATGTAATGGATGATGCCTTGAGCAGAAAGAGTCTCAGGATGGTATTACATATGATGGTCAGGGAGCGTGGGCTGCTAGAGCAATTGTGAGCCTCAGTAGTGATGTGATCCCTTCTGATGATGACCGTGATTGTGTGACAGCTAGCCTGAGGTTAGAACCGGATTTGAGTGACTGGATTTTCTAGGCTTAGCGTGATGATCGGCATGGTGTCGATAGTGTTGGTCAGATTCAGAAGGGTATAGTGACAAAGTTCACAGTGAGTGATAATGACTTACAGAGGTTCAGAGACAGTATATGTGATGCCCCAGAAGTGCGAAAAATAGGGCTAATTTAAAACTTTTTACTCATTAATTCACAATTAAGGGTGCATTCCTGTGCAGTGTCATACATCATCATAATTATCATGCCTCAGGATCTCATCATAATATAGTATATGTTGTTTCATATACATTACTCAATTCCAAGTTAATTAATCCTAATACATCCCGTACATCACTGTACAATAAGTGTCTGTAAATATAACTCTAGTCTGGGTACATGAATAGTAAATATCTACCTCAGTACACAAAATACGGCCTGGAGCTCAAGTCCTCCACTAGCCTCTAACCCGTACGTCGTAGGGAACTCACTTCACTTGAAGCGATCTGGGGGGAAAGAGAAAACAGGGTGAGCTTCCAAATCGCTCAGTAAGGGGGTAAGGGAACTCAGTTATATAAACCATATCACACATCACAAATATGTATTTGTTTATGAAGCTCATTTGAAACCGTAGCATGAAAGATTCTCAAAACATCATCATCTCATAACTCATAAATCATGTGAAAACATGAAGGTAAAAGGGCTCAATATCGAGCACTCACAAGCATGTGTAAATATATGCGATAATGGCTGTTCTCAAAACACGTGATAAAAATCACCTCGGTAAATAGCACGTGACAAGGTCACAAAACACAACTCATGTGTTAAACGAGACTAGGCAATAAAACTCAATTAAAACTCATCATGGCACATCAAATATGTAATCTCCTCTGGGTGCGCATCCCAGGCATCCTCGTATAGAGGGAACGTCGACAATATGGTCGTATGCATGGTATATTAGACTTATATGTTACCAGAACAAGGCCCGGCCTTACATGCTACCAGAGCAATGCCTCGCCTCATGCACACTATCACGTGGTCCTTGGGTAGGTTCCTAGGCGGCCCACTCCCTCGGTCTTACATGCTACCAAAGCAAGGCCACCCAGCGTTACCAGAATGGGGGTCATCTCACGTCACCAAAACGGAGGCATCTCTCGTTGCCAAAACGGAGGAATATCGGACTTACATGCTACCAGAGCAAGGCCTCCCAACACTACCAAAGCGGAGGAATAATCGAACTTACATATTACCAGAATAAGGTCTATGGTCCCTGGGTCGGTTCCCAGGCATCCCACTATATCGATCTTACATGCTACCAGAGCAAGGCCTGATGTGTATTCAACATGACACGCCTAAGTCTCAATCATTAGCCATTATCTTATAAAACGTTATGCCTTCACGTAGAACTCATAATGGTTTTCTCTCATAAAACTCATTTAAAACATTTGTGTACTCAACACAAAACATATTAAAATCGAGTTCCAACCGGCAAAACACGCACATATTTTCTCAAATCTCAATATCGCCTTAACGTAGAGCCCAATTTACTTTTCACACAACTCAAAGGTTTATAAAGCAATTTCACACTCAGCTTATAAACTCACAAAATAATGGGCTCCAACCGGCTATAAAAATCGTGTGCAATTATATCACAACACAACACCAAACATGTTTGTATTCTCAAATCATGGTTCATGCTACAACAATTCATCAAAACACATACACAAATGGTTTAGTTTCCCTTACCTCTTTGCACCTCGTATAGTGCAATCGTTTCCCCCGTATCATGGACTAGCCTCGCATTCCACTCTGGAACCCCGAGCTATCCAAACGATGTTAAAACATCAATACTCATTATCACATCAACCTCAATTCTCAAAATCGAGCATAATTGCTCATAACTCCTCAAATTTCTCAATTCTCATAACTCCATCACAAACCACAATCTTGCTCACAACACCTCAACATTCTATATTTCCTATGCCACAATATCTATGCTAATACACCACATTGTCTAAATCTCCATTTATAGCTCAAAATTCCTAAATTTACCAAAGTTGCTAAAATTCATCATCACTCCAACTACATTATAATTTCGTCAATCCCTAATCATTTTTCAGCTATTTCAACACAATGCCAACAACTATCATCACCAAAATCATCTCAAATATAAGGATCGAAGTTTAGAAATTACCCAAAACTTGTGGAGAGCTTATCTCTTGCCTCGATTCCATCCGTCTTTCGATTTCCAAGTATGTTGTTCTCCCTTGGGTGAGGAATAACTTTCCTTCTTGCCACAACTTCTGATTTGGACGAAAATGAATGCTATGGATGAGTGAGAAAGCTAGGGCTCGGTGAAAATGGAGGTTGGAAGAGAGAGAAAGTGAAATTGCAGGAGAAAGTAGGGATTCCTTATATAGACTGAGGGTAGGAGATCGATCTGGCTCTTGATGAGATCGATCTGCATTTGAATTTGGGGACGATTTGGGGTAATTTATGCCTAGGAGATCGATCTGTCGAGGGGTGAGATCGATCTCTTTATGGCTTTATGAGATCGATCTCTTTATGGCTTTATGAGATCGATCTGCGCCTTGAGGAGATCGATCTTCTCTCAAATAGAAACATTTGGAGATCGATCTCTTCCTCATGAGATCGATCTTCTCTCAAACAGAATCATAAGGAGATCGATCCTCTTCCATTGGAGATCGATCTGCTCCTTAAGTTCCTCCTTCCTTATCATTGTTAACTCACCAGATCGATCTCTCCTTCTCCCAGATCGATCTGTCTTCATAACTTCATACTTATTTTAAACACTTAACATATAAATCTCCAATTATCATTCCCCAATTCACTTAGCTCAATAAATTATACTTCAAGTTCATATTACATAATTAAAATATGTCTGAAATCCGCAGATCTCACATCCTCCCCACCTTAAAAGAATTTGGTCCTCCAAATTCAACTCAACTAGTCAAAGAGATGGGGGTATTTCTCCTTCATGAGGTTCTCTAGTTCCCACGTTGCCTCTTCCCTTGAGTGATGTTTCCACAAAACTTTCACTAATGGGATACTCTTGGTTCTCAGTACCTTCTCCTTTCTATCGAGAATCCGGACGGGTTCCTCAGTGTAGCTCATATCCTCCTGTATGTCCATCTCGTCATACTCTATAACATGAGAAGGGTCCGGGTGGTACTTCCTCAACATAGATACATGAAAGACGTTGTGTATTCCGGACATCTGTGGGGGTAATGCCAATCTGTAGGCTACCTCTCCCACTCTCTCAAGAATCTCGAATGGTCCTATGTATCGAGGACTCAATTTTCCTTTCTTCCCAAATCGCACGATACCCTTACTCGGTGATACTTTCAGAAATACTGCATCACCAACATTAAACTCGAGTGGCCATCTACGCACATCCGCGTAGCTTTTCTGTCTACCTTGTGCAGCCCGTAGCCTCTCACATATGAGTTTTACACTCTGTACAGCTTGCTCAACAAGCTCGGATTGCTCAACAAGCTCAAGAGCATTTATCTTTCTGTCACCGACTTCTTCCCAAGCTACAGGGGATCTACACCTCCTACCATATAGAGCCTCAAAGGGTGCCATTCCAATACTTGCATGATAGCTGTTATTGTACGCAAACTCTGCTAGGGGCAGGTGATCATCCCATGATCCCTTAAAATCCATCGTACACGCCCTCAACATATCCTCCAAGGTTTGAATAGTCCTCTCTGACTGACCATCTGTCTGAGGATGATAGGCGGTACTAAAACTCAATCGATATCCCATGGACTCCTGAAACTGGGTCCAAAATCTGGAAGTAAACCGGGAATCTCTATCAGACGTAATACTCACTAGAGCCGCATGTAATCTAGCTATCTCGCTGACATACAGCTCAGCTAAGGCATCCACAGTATCTGTGCTCTTGATGGCAAGGAAGTGGGCACTCTTGGTCAATCTATCCACAATGACCCATATCGCATCACAACCTCTTCGGGTCCTCGGTAAACCCATAATAAAATCCATGGTGACATGCTCCCATTTCTATGTAGGTACAGTCACTTGCTGGCATATTAAACACCTGGCCACATACTCTGCCACGTCTCACTTCATACCACTCCACCAATACACCTTTCTCAAGTCTCGGTACATCTTAGTACTCCCTAGGTGCATGGTGTATCGCGAGCAGTGAGATTCTCTCAATATCAGTCTCTTTAGGGTATCATCATCCGGTACACAAATCCGTCCTTTGAATCTCAACAATCCATCCTCACTGACTGTGAGATCCGACTGTGAACTCTATTCAGCTTGGGTAACCATATCTATCAACCTCTGATCACTGCGCTGCCTAGTTCTAATCTGATTCATGATCCTAGGCTCTATCCACAAGCTAGCCAAAAATCCGGTCTCTACCTCTTTAACTCTGATCCGAAGTTCGACGAACTACTCTAATAAATCCCATTCCCTGATCATCATAGCAGATATCATACTCTTCCTGCTCAGGGCATCAGCAACTACATTCACCTTACCCGGCTGATATAAAATCTCGCAGTCATAATCCTTAAGGAGTTCCATCCATCTCCTTTGTCTCATGTTTAACTCTTTCTGATCAAAGAGATATCTTAAACTCTTATGATCAGTGAAGATCTGGAATCTTTCCCCATATAAGTAGTGTCGCCAGATCTTCAAAGCAAATACCACAGCGGCTAACTCCAAATCATGCGTGGGGTAATTCTGCTCATGGTCTTTCAACTGTCGCGATCCATATGCGACCACTCTTCTGTGCTGCATAAGCACACACCCCAATCCTTGATGAGATGTATCACTATACACCGAAAATCCTCCTGATCCCTCAGGAATAGTTAAGATAGGTGCCGCTGTCAATCTCCCTTTTAACTCCTGAAAACTAAGCTCACATTGATCAGTGCATATGAATGGAGTCTCCTTACGCGTGAGTTTAGTCAAAGGAGCGGCAATCCTTGAAAATCCTTCCACAAATCTTTTGTAATACCCTGCCAAACCAAGGAAGCTTCGCACCTCAGTAACTGTCATCGGTCTCTCCCAACTAAGCACAGCTGCTACTTTACTTGGATCCACTGATACTCCTTCCTCTGAGACTATATGACCAAGGAAAGCTATCCGGTTCAGCCAAAACTCACACTTACTAAGCTTTTCGTATAATTGCTTATCTCGGAGTATCTGAAGTACTAACCATAAATGTTGTGCATGCTCCTCATACGACCGAGAGTATACTAGGATATCATCAATAAAGACTATCACAAATTTATCTAGATAGTCTCTGAACACTTCGTTCATCAACCTCATAAATGCAGCAGGGGCGTTCGTCAATCCAAAGGACATTACCAGAAATTCATAATGGCCATACCTTGTCCTGAAGGCCGTCTTGGAAATATCTTCTTCCTTGATCTTCAATTGGTGATAGCCCGATCTCAAATCAATCTTAGAAAAGACTGAGGCCCCTCTTAGTTGATCAAGTAGATCATCAATCCTGGGTAGTGGGTATTTATTCTTCACCGTGGCTTTATTCAACAGCCGGTAGTCTACGCATAATCTGAGACTACCATCCTTCTTCTTGACAAATAAAACCGATGCTCCCCACGATGAAACACTGGGCCTAATGAACCCTTGATCCAATAACTCTTGTAGTTGTCTCTTCAATTCCTCAAGTTCCACTAATGCCATCCTGTAGGGAGGTTTAGAGATCGGCTGAGTATCTGGTACTAAATTAATGGTAAACTCCAGCTCTCTCTCTAGTGGCAAACTTGGCAGATTATCTGGGAAAACATCCAAGAATTCACACACCACAGGTATATCCTCAATCCTCGGATGTTCCCACTCATCGCCTGAGATGAGTGTTTCGTAACCTTCACATGAACAATCATATTTAATACTCTCAAAAATAATATTAAAATTCTCAAATTACTTACTAGAATTCCACATATTCATTTCCTCAATATCTCAACCGTACACTGTAAGGTTCAGGTAGGGAGAAAGTTACAATCTTAGTGTAGCAGTCTAAACTCACTCGATTGGTTGCCAACCAATCCATTCCCAGAATTACATCAAACCCATGTATATTCAACATGATTAGATCTGCTAACATCACTCTATCTCCCACCTTTATTTCACATCCTCTACAGATTAACTCAGTTCTCTGGGATTCACGCATAGGGGTATTTACATGTAGTGTATACTCTAGAGGTTCAAACTTCAAATTTAAACTACATGCAAAATGCTCTGAAATAAACGAATGCGTGGATCTTGGATCTATCAACACATGAGCCTTATGATTACAGACAGAAAGTGTACCTCTTATAGTTTCTGCTGAAGTGTCCGCAGTTTCCTTATCCAGGGCAAACACACGTCCCTGTGTCACAGGTTTCTTCCCTTTCTCTGCAGCAGTGGCCCGTCTCTGGGGATTCACTCTTTGAGGACAGTCCTTCACTCTGTGACCCAGGTCACCACATCTAAAACATCCATGGATCGACCCAGTACAACTTCCCTCATGCGATCGGCCACAGTCTCTACAAACCCTTATCTCTGACCTACCATATCGAGGGGTCACCTTGATAATAGGATAAGCTCTGGGTCTCTCCAATCTGCCTTTCTGTACCTCAATCCTTCCTCTCCTGAAGGAACCTCTCCTAACATCTGCTTGAGACATCGCTGGCCTCTTGCCTTTGTCCCTAATCACTGCTCCAAACTCATTCTGGGACTGTACAATTTCAATTCCCCTCTCAATCTCTTGTGCTCGTCTCAGAGCATCTCCAAACTCAGTAATACACAACCCAATCAATCGATCTCTGATGATGGGCTTCAATCCATACACAAATCTCTCTGTACGGAGCTCTTCATTCTAGAAAGTCTCTGGATCATATCTCAACAGAGCGGTAAATCGGCTCTCGTAATCATCTACAGACATGTCACCCTGTACCAAACTCAAAAACTTTGCTTGCCTCCTTCTCTGGGTAGCTCGTGGTACATATTGGGCTCTAAAGGCTGTCTGGAACTCTTCCCAACTAATCACATCCTGGTGGGACATCAAAATACCCTGGGTAGTACCCCACCAATCTCGAGCTCTCCCTTTCAACATATAGGCACTCATACTGACCCTCTCAGTATCAGTGCACCCCAGATAGTCGAATATAACTCTCAACTCCGTCAACCACTCCTCAGCCTCTGTAGGATCCTTCTTTCCCCTAAATGCAGGTGAATTCATTTTCAAAAAGTCCTTCAGTCGGACCATACTTCTGTCATCAGGCTGAGTGACGGGAGGCATTGGGGGTATAGGAGGTCCTTGTGGTGGTGTAGGAGTAGTACCCGAGGCATTAACTCCAAAGTGTTGCGCGAATAACGCTGCCATCTGCTCAAAACCTTACCTCACATCGGTCTCAATCCAATTAAATCAAGAGTTAGGACTCTCTGGTTGTGGGGCAGGTGGCGGAGGGGACTCTGCCTGCCTCCTCGAACGACCTCGTCGTTTACTCATTCTCTATCTCAACTCGTCTCCTGCGCGTACATATCAAAATCGATTGAAATCTCAATCCTCAGATTCAGTTCATGACCAGACTATTACAGACACTTGGGATGTATTCTATTTCACTTAACCGACACTGACAGTACTAAACACCCTAAGCTCTGATACCAAGAAAACTCTGTGACGCCCTGGAAGCTCGGAAAATATGGCTAATTTAAAACTTTTTACTCATTAATTCACAATTAAGGGTGTATTCCTGTGCAGTGTCATACATCATCATAATTATCATGCCTCAGGAACTCATCATAATATAGTTTATGTTGTTTCATATACATTACTCAATTCCAAGTTAATTAATCCTAATACATCCCGTACATCACTGTATAATAAGTGTCTGTAAATATAACTCTAGTCTGGGTACATGAATAGTAAATATCTACCTTAGTACACAAAATACAGCCTGGAGCTCAAGTCCTCCATTAGCCTCTAACCCGTACGTCGCAGGGAACTCACTTCACTTGAAGCGATCTGGGGGGAAAGAGAAAATAGGGTGAGCTTCCAAATCGCTTAGTAAGGGGGGTAAGGGAACTCAGTTATATAAACTATATCACACATCACAAATATGTATTTGTTTATAAAGCTCATTTGAAATCGTAGCATGAAAGATTCTCAAAACATCATCATCTCATAACTCATAAATCATGTGAAAACATGAAGGTAAAAGGGCTCAATATCGAGCACTCACAAGCATGTGTAAATATATACGATAATGGCTGTTCTCAAAACATGTGATAAAAATCACCTCGGTAAATAGTACTTGACAAGGTCACAAAACACAACTCATGTGTAAAACGAGACTAGGAAATAAAACTCAATTAAAACTCGTCATGGCACATCAAATATGTAATCTCCTCTGGGTGCGCATCCCAGGCATCCTCGTATAGAGGGAACGTCGACAATATGATCGTATGCATGGTATATTGGACTTATATGTTACCAGAACAAGGCCCGGCCTTACATGCTACCAGAGCAATGCCTCGCCTCATGCACACTATCACGTGGTCCCTAGGTCGGTTCCTAGGAGGCCCACTCCCTCGGTCTTACATGCTACCAAAGCAAGGCCACCCAGCGTTACCAGAACGGGGGTCATCTCACGTCACCAAAACGGAGGCATCTCTCGTTACCAAAACGGAGGCATCTCTCGTTACCAAAACGGAGGAATATCGGACTTACATGCTACCAGAGCAAGGCCTCCCAACGTTACCAAAGCGGAGGAATAATCGGACTTACATGTTACCAGAACAAGACCTGTGGTCCCTGGGTCGGTTCCCAGGCGTCCCACTATATCTGTCTTACATGCTACCAGAGCAAGGCCCGATGTGTATTCAACATGACACGCCTAAGTCTCAATCATTAGCCATTATCTTATAAAACGTTATGCCTTCACGTAGAACTCATAATGGTTTTCTCTCATAAAACTCATTTAAAACATTTGTGTACTCAACACAAAACATATTAAAACCGAGTTCCAACCGATAAAACACGCACACATTTTCTCAAATCTCAATATCGCCTTAACGTAGAGCCCAATTTACTTTTCACGCAACTCAAAGGTTTATAAAGCAATTTCACACTCAGCTTATAAACTCACAAAATAATGGGCTCCAACCGGCTATAAAAACCGTGTGCAATTATATCACAACACAACACCAAACATGCTTGTATTCTCAAATCATGGTTCATGCTACAACAATTCATCAAAACACATACACAAATGGTTTAGTTTTCCCTTACCTCTTTGCACCTCGTATAGTGCAATCGTTTCCCCCGTATCACGGACTAGCCTCGCATTCCACTCTGGAACTCTCGAGCTGTCCAAACGATGTTAAAACATCAATACTCATTATCACATCAACCTCAATTCTCAAAATCGAGCATAATTGCTCATAACTCCTCAAATTTCTCAATTCTCATAACTCCATCACAAACCACAATCTCGCTCACAACACCTCAACATTCTATATTTCCTATGCCACAATATCTATGGTAATACACCACATTGTCTAAATCTCCATTTATAGCTCAAAATTCTTAAATTTACCAAAGTTGCTAAATATCATCATCACTCCAACTACATTGTAATTTCATCAATCTCTAATCATTTTTCAGCTATTTCAACACAATGCCAACAACTATCATCACCAAAATCATCTCAAATATAAGGATCGAAGTTTAGAAATTACCCAAAACTTGTGGAGAGCTTATCTCTTGCCTCGATTCGATCCGTCTTTCGATTTTCAAGTATGTTGTTCTCCCTTGGGTGAGGAACAACTTTCCTTCTTACCACAACTTCTGATTTGGACGAAAATGAGTGCTTTGGATGAGTGAGAAAGCTAGGGCTCGGTGAAAATGCGGGTTGGAAGAGAGAGAAAGTGAAATTACAGGAGAAAGCAGGGATTCTTTATATAGACTGAGGGTAGGAGATCGATCTGGCTCTTGATGAGATCGATCTGCATTTGAATTTAGGGACGATTTTGGGCAATTTATGCCTAGGAGATCGATCTGTCGAGGGGTGAGATCGATCTCTTTATGGCTTTATGAGATCGATCTGCGCCTTGAGGAGATCGATCTTCTCTCAAACAGAAACATTTGGAGATCGATCTCTTCCTCATGAGATCTATCTTCTCTCAAACAGAATCATAAGGAGATCGATCCTCTTCCATTGGAGATCGATCTGCTCCTTAAGTTCCACCTTCCTTGTCATTTTTAACTCACTAGATCGATCTCTCCTTCTCCCAGATCGATCTGTCCTCATAACTTCATACTTATTTTAAACACTTAACATATAAATCTCCAATTATCATTCCCAAATTCACTTAGCTCAATAAATTATACTTCAAGTTCATATTACATAATTAAAATATGTCTGAAATCCTCAAATCTCACAGTATAAGTGCTCCCTAAGATCACAGTTGATGAGATAGTGCTATTGTCAGAAGCTCACTATTTGGGATATACAGTGCATCCGGGAAATAATAAATATATCGAAATCTTTGAAAAAGGGTATTGGTGGTTAGATGTGAAAAGCGATATTGTAGAGAAGTGTCTCGTATGTCAGCAGAGTAAGGTAGAGCAAAAGAAGTTGCAGGGTTATTGCAGCCTCTACCTATATTGACACGAAAATGGAAGCAAGTTTCCATGAATATTGTGATGGGTTATAGAGGACCCAAATGAATCACGAGGCTATCTGGGTGATAGTCGATAGATTACTTAAGTCTACCTACCTTCTGGTTATAAAATCCCAGATACTTTGAGTGCGTAGGCGGATATATGTGTATGAAAAATTGTGGAACATTATGTAGCGTTCCAGTGAGTATGGTATCAGATAGGGATTCCCGCTTCACTTCCACTTCTGGAAACATTTTTCAGGAAGCTATGGAAACCCGACTAAGTGTTAGCACAGCTTTCCATCCTCAGACAGATGGTCAGTCAGAGAGAACTGTACAGGTTCTGAAGGATATGATGAGAGCGTGTGCCATTGATTTGATAAGCTCATGGGATGATCATTTGTTACTAAGTGAATTCGCTAATAATGACAGTTGTCACTCGAGTATCGGTATGACTTAATATGAGGCACTGTACGGTCGTAGGGATTATTCCCCGATTTAGATAAGAAAAAGTGGGTGACAAATAGAGAATTGTTCCCGAATTTGTAAGATAAACCTCTAAGGATGTTCAGCTGATTAGTGAGAGATTAAGAACACCTCAGAGCAGACAGAAAAGCTATGCTGACAAGAGACAAAAAACCATTGGAATTCACCGAGGGTGAATCAGTATCGATGAAAGTTACTTGTCCTAAGAACATAACGAGATTTGGAAAGAGATATTGGACAAAGTGGGAACTAAGACCTGTAGGTTGGCGGTACCACCTGAATAAGCAGGCATCCACAATGTGTCCCATCTTTTGATGCTTCAAAAATATTATCCGGACCCAGCATATGTAATCGGATATGAGCTCCAACAACTTAGCTCAATGAAAGTATAACATATGATTGGAAAATTCGATTTGGGTATTAGACGGAAGGAGAAAGTGTTGAGGTTTAAGATGATCTCCCTAGTTAAGTATGTTGGTAGAATTACACTCTGAAAAAAGTTACATGAGAATTAAAGAGTATGATGCGATAGAGGTACCCAGAGTTGTTTATGGACCCATTTGACTTGGTTTTAATTTGGAGAACCAAATTTCTTAAGTGGGGGAGATTGTAAGACCCGATTTTTTATCGTAAGAGCAAATGGAATGAATAGAAATTTTCTAGTGCATTTAAAAATGTAAAAAGGATTTAAATGGTATTCTCGAACACGTGAAGGTAAAATGGTCAAAAGACTAAAATTTGATAGTAATCGGGACAAGAAAATTTAATTAAAAATGTGAGATTGAGAAATCTTGATCAATAATGAAGAAATAATTAAATTTCGGGTTAAATTGATCAAGATATGAATTTATTGGAATAAATCAAAATTTTCACTTCGAAAAATAATCCTAAAAATAATCGAAAATTATACCGAAAAGTCGAAATAATACCGATAAATTCATTTATTGAATAAATGAATAAAATAATAATTTTTTTAGATATTTTGGAAAAATAATAATATAATATTGATTAAAATAATATTAAAAATAAATTTTAATTAATTAATTAAAAAAACGAAAACTGAATTCGCAAAACGCGAACTGAAGAGAAAATGAAGAAGGCAAAAATCGAGCCTTCCCCGACTGCTGCCTCATCAAACGCAGCGGCCGACGAAGCATGCACTAGGCGAGGTAGCTGGCACCGACCTAGGCGGAATCCGGTGATGGAAGCACGAACGGCGGTGAACGACAATCGAGAAAGAGCGAATCGAGAAGAGAAAGAGAGTTTACTGGTGACCGGCGCCGATTCAAGCCCCGCCACTGCCAGCCGAAGGTGCGCGACGCCAAGACCGATCGATCAGCGGCTGAATCGGCCGGTAGAACGGCGGCCAGTGCTGGCTACGGAGGAAGAAAGGAAAGCCACCGACGCCGGAGGAGAGAAGAGCCGGACCGGCCACTTTCCGACGACCTTAGATGAAATCGACCCCAAATCTGAGCTGCGGATGACCCGTGGAGCTGCTGCCGATGGAAACCGGGGGAGGACCGACCGTCAAGACACCGAACCGATCAAACTGGACTGAATCGGGGGTCTGAACCGGTTTGACCAAAAAGAAAAGAAAAGAAAGAGAAAAAGGGGAAAAAGAAAAAAGGAAAAATTGGAAAAAATTTCAGTGATGCAATAGAGCTACAGGTAAGTCGGTAAGCGGTCGAATTGACTGATTTAAATTTTAAAATATTTAATTTGATTAATATCCGACTGAAAATTTATCCGAAAAAACATTAAATTGTATAACTCGACAATTGGCGTCAACCAAGAGCTCGAGACAGCCTCGATTTGTGTACTATCATGGAATCATCAGGTAAGTAACTCTTATTTACGGCAATTTCATCGTTATGCCTGTTAGAATTTACCGCATAAATTACGGATTTAATTTTCGCATTAAATGAATTAAATTTTGAAAATTGAAATAAATTGTCGTAAATAATTCATTAAGCTATTCGAAAATTTAGAACGAGACTCAATAAATACTGGTGGGCCCAATGAGCCCAATAGGCCTCGATAATGTGAATAGTGAATGAAAAACGGGCTTAAGGCCGATTAAGGCCCATTATGGTGCAATCGGGTCCAATATGGGTAAACGGGCCCAATGATTTAAATTAAGCCCAAAAAAATATGAAATACAATTAATTGTATTGAATTTGACCTAATGTATATTTATACGCAGTTCCAGAGATTGGATTCAGAGCAAATCGGATTGCGTGACGAGACATCAGTGAAAAGGTCAGACTGTATAGAAAAATGAGGTAAGGGAATTGTGTGAGTAACTAGAGGTAGCTACGCGTATTTTAATAGCTTTTGTATACACTGGATATGTATGTATACACTGATTATGTATAAAAGTCCTAAAAATGGTTTAAAGATTTAAGGACTCGAAATAGGAAAATACTATTTTATCCCTATTGAGGAAAGTTCACCTAAGGATGGTGAAAGCATGACATGTACGAAATGCATGATTTGAGGAATTTTTTGAATTAAGGAATTTTCGTGGTTTTTAAGCAAAGTAAATCGATAGATTGGCTAATAATTGCATAAATTTCACAAGATAACACTACGTAGGTGTTATTTATATTTAAATGAAATTTCTTTAAAAAATGAGTCAACTATCAAGTTTATATTGAAACAGATAGTACTGGAATATAGCTCGCACTATATCTGCATTTGTGAGTGTGCATAAATGTGCTTAAGTGGTTGCTCGCACCGACATGTGTGACATCATATGCATGAAATGTGCTAGAGCGGTTGCTCGCACTGATTTTTATTATTGTGAAATGCATGAGAGGTGCTAGAGCCTAGCTCGCACCTTGCTCGCACCTTGTTTTGACTGTTTTGACGATTTTGACTGATATGCATAAAAAGATGTTAGAGCGATTGCTCGCACTAGTTTTTATGAGTTGACATGCATGAGAGGTGCTGGAGCTTAGCTCGCATCCTGTTTTGATATGATAGTTGCATAAAAGCTGTGCTGGAGTGTAACTTGCACGAGATTTGATTTATTTATGCATAAAGCCGTGCTGGAGTGTAACTCGCACGAGATTTGATTTATTGATGCATAACACCGTGCTGGAGCTTGCTCGCACGTGATTTTATATGGATTTATAACTCATTCATTTTTAAGTCGTACTGAAGTGCTACTCGTACACAGATTTTACATATTTTTATGACACCGTGCTAGAGCTTCGCTCGCACGAGGTTTTCAGATATCATGAATATGCATAGAGCCGTGCTAGAGCTTCGCTCGCACAGGGATTTATATGACATGCATATAGCCGTGTTGGAGCTTCTTGTAGACTGTGTGTCACAGTGAGATGATATGGGTGGATAAGACCTATTGCAGGAACCCCTGACTGAGCTTGGGTTCACGGAGTACATTGTACCATGTATGTCACGTGGAATATGCTGTACTGTGGGGATTGTTGGAGTGGAGTGGCATTAGCCACGAGGCAGCAAGCCTTGCCCTCGCAATCCTGATGTTATGCTGTTTTGGCGGGTAGGATCGACCCACCTACCGTTTCAGGTGTGATACCCCGCACACTAGGTACCGTGTTGCCAGGGATCACGAGGTTATGGCCATAGTCATATGTTGTAACTGATAGTCACCTACATGTCTCACATGATATAACTTGTGGTCTCGATAGACCAAGGTAGACCCGAGGGAGGGGTTAGGCCCCTGATTTTTGTGATTTTCACTGAATTGTGTTTTACTACTATCATGCTAGAGTTTTTAACGAATTTTATAACGAATTGATTTATGAGATGCTTAACCCCTTTGGGTTATTTTATACTTCGTTTTAAATGAAATAATTTAAATGCAGTGGCATGATGAGTTTTCCATGCTTTAATGATAAATTCATGAAATGATTGTATTTCACGATTTGGTCTATATCGCATGAAATAATGCATGATTTTAATTTAATTCATGCTAAGTATGATTTACTGATGTCACATAAAATGCCATTGATGCATAAGTAGTATGATTTATATATGCACGAACAATTTTATAAACTAAGTCATGATGAAATACATGATTTTGTGCTTGAGATTTTAATGAAAAGAAATGGATTTTAAGGGCATGGCATAATGAGCATGTAGATAGTGGAGCTATCTACTTACTTGCATAATTGCCTTACTGAGCATGTTGTTTGCTCACCCCCTTATTTTCTCATCTTTTCAGAGCACTTGCAATAGTTATTGAGCGGCTGAGGACTTGCATTATTGGTATCCGCTGCTTCCCATCGAGAGACAGGTATACACATTTGTATAGTTTTGTATCTAAATATGTAATGCATAGTACTGTAAACGTATATGATGTCGGGGATGTAAGGTTATGTAAATACCATCGTGTACGTAATTAGTTAAAGTCAAAGGATAGTAAATCCTGATATATGAATGTGATTATGGAAATGGAATGGTAAATAGGTGAGAGGTGACTAACACCGAATCATAACCCAACTGTGTTGTAAGATGGTCACGATGAGAGAAAGGTAAGAATTAAATAATAAATGAAAAAACGAAAAATTTACTCTGATTTTTATGTAATTTGGGTCGTGACAAACTTAACCTCATTTTAACCTATCTTAACCCTAAATTAATGCAACCCAAATGCTCCTAAAATAAACTCAAAACAGCCCTTAAACAACTTAGAACAATAAGCAAAATTTGACTTGGACTAAATGCCATTTTAATGCAAAATCTAACTCAAAATGCCATTTTAATGCAAAATCTCACCCAAAATGCCATGTAAACTAACTTAAATGCATCCTAACTACTAATCAATCATTGCCTAATCCTAAAATAACTTAACCTTTTATTAAATGAATCTAAAATATCCCTAAATAGTTGCAGAACTGATCTTGGATAGCAACCCAATGAAAGGCGCCTAAAACAAGAATAATAGGTAAATAATGATGAAAACGTTTATTAAAAATTAATCTAATGCAACTTAAATTTAATTCAATGTATAAAAGACCTAAAAAAAATCTAAACTAAGCTAAATTATAATAAAAACATGCTTAAAAAGTAGCAAAAATGAATACTGGGCAGGACGTATAAAACTGGAAAAATGCAATAGAAAATGCAACTAAATGCCATGAATTCATAATCCAACATGCCTTAAAAACTACCTAATGTTAATATGACCCTAAGAATGAACTTAAAACTAACATGAAATAGTAGTTTAACAATGCCTTAAAATGATGCAACAGCACCTAGAAACAAGCTATATTAATCCAGTGAAATGAGATAAGTAACGCCCAAGACTCATTTATCCTCTGTCTCTTAGGTTGGCCCCTCTTCGAAAATGATCGGGTGTCCTCTGCTCTCTTACCCCTGTCCCTACTCTTTCTTTTAGAGTGATACTCTACCTTTGTAATATCTAATCCCCACTAAATAGTCTAGGCCTACTTGAGGGCCTCTTCCTATAATATCAAAATCTAATAATTGATCTCGAATGACGAGTCTCAATCTTGACAGAAGCCTTTCAATATGGCGCTCCTCATCCCTAAGCGTCTTAGAATCATATCGACTCAGGTTGGTGAACCAGGTCTCGTAAGCTTCAACAGTCATACTGCACTAGACCAAATTCAAGATTTCATATTACATCTTTCACTGAGCAGTTTACAAAATAAACTGCTTTTTGAAAATAGTCAAAAAAATATCCCATGTAACCACTATATGTCTGGCAGTCAAAAGAGTCTTAATCGATCTCCACCAGTGACCTGCCTCACTTTGAGGCATATAAATGGCCATTATATTGTAACCTTTTTTATATCAGTACACCCCAAATAGTCAAAGGACTTATCTAGACCCATCAACCACTCTCCTGCCTATATCAGATCCTTGATCTCCTTAAATGTCGGAGGACTCATCTTGAAGAAATTTCACAGTCTGACTATGTCTCTTTCAGCCTTGTCCCCAACCCTAGGCTCTGGCTGAGTCTTTGGCTGAGGAATAGGTGCCTGGAGCTGAGGCAAAAAAGCTGTGATGTGGTGAAAGTGGTGCTTGCAATATAGGAGGTATGATAGCAATCAAAGACTCGAAGCCCTGCTCTAATCGGTGCTTAAGCCTTGAAATTCGGGAGTTCGAGCTCTTTGGCTGTGGATAGAGGTGGCAAATGGGCGGGTTTGGTTCGGGTTCTCTTCGGGTTTGGGTTTTTTCTGGTTCGAACTTTTTCGGGTTCGGTTATTTTTGAGTTCAGGCTTTTTCGAGTTCGGGCTTTTTCGGTTTCGGGCTTCTTCGGGTTCGGTCCCGGTTCTAGTCGGGCGGGTTTAGCGGGTCGGCTTGAAATATTTTGAAATTTTATTAGTTATGATTTTTAAAAAAATTTTGAATGTGATAATTAATTTAATTTTTTAATGATTTTATATTTTAATAAATATTTATATAAAAACAAATTTCTATATTTTAATCTTTATTATTTGACAAAAATCATTTACTCTTTTTTAATTTCCTACAATATTTACTATAAAATAGTAGATATAATTATATTCATTAAATGCAAAAGAAAATATTACATATAGATATTATAGGAAGAAAAGTATCAATTAATATTATCATATACCAAAAAAATGTTTAATATGAATAAATGGTCAATTAATTAGCTCTATTTTATTTCTAATTTGTTTTTTATTTGTACATAAATCATAATTAACATTATTGCATTAAATATAATCATTTACATTAATTAATCAAATGTCTCATTAAAAATTTAGAATATTGAATTAAAAAATTATATATTTTAAATATTTGATATAATTATATCATATACAATTATACACTACCATATGAGTGATATTTTGTAGTTGATATAATACACTAAAAAAATATATTTATACAAAAAAAACTTTGTGAGCTTAAAAAAATAAAGCATAATATAAATAATTATGAAATTAAAGTAGATGATTATAATTAAAATAATTAAATTTTAAAATTTAAACAGAATTGACTAAAATTAGATTAATAAAAGTTTCGTAATATTTTTTTATTTCCTCTGTTAGTTTGTTTTTAGTTTTACAGATTTCCTCAAACTTCTGGATGTTATCTTCTTCATTTCTTTTCTAAATGAATATTTTGCTTATTTCTTTGGCCTTGGCCAAGAAAAATTGAAGAGCATAAAAATTTGACTGGACTACAAATATAATCTATCTATAGAATAATTAAAATTGTTAATAGGCTTTCAAAGAATAAGAAAAGAAAGGATATGATTTCGTGATAAATTATTAAATTATTGTATAAAATGAAATAAAATGATTATTGCACGTTAATGTATATATATATATAATTAATTTAATAATTTTCAAACAGAATTATCATATTATATAATAACATGGTTAAAAAATTAATTATTTATTATCAAAATTATTATTAAAATAAATATTTACTAATTAGTTATCATATATAATTATAACAAATTATTAATTTTTAATAAATTATTTACATAATTTAAATAAAAAAATTAACTTAAAATAATCATTTTGCACAATCAAGTAATGATGCATATTTGTCTTAATCGTCACGTTGCATAACGCACAAGAAAAAATCTCTACTGATATTATTCTAGTGGACTGGTATAGATATGAATCGATAAGGTAGGTAAATAAATAAATAATCATATATGCTTAACAAAAAGTTAAGGTAAAGAAATTTTGAAAGTCTTTTGTTTATGTTATTTTTTAAATTATTTTGTAACGATTCATTTTGATTGATTGTCATTGTGTTTTCAAGAGTTTAATTTTATGTGTATTAGATTTTTTGGGGTTTGTAAAAGCGAAGAAAATTTAATTTATATTTCTAATTGATCAAAATCGGTGCATGATTAGAGCTAAAATGAGTTTATATTTGCTTGTTTTAGTTGGCGATACTGTTTATCTGATCTGGGTGTGGTCTATTTTTGCTCTGTTTGACGTTGTTTAAAAATCTTTACTAGTTTAGTTGGAACTAGAATTTATATTTGGTGCATTTTCGTGTGTTATTTTCCTAAAATTTAACAATCCCTAGACAATGTTTGAGATCTAATTAGATGTATGTGTATTGCTAAGGATTGCTTTGCCTCTTTGGGGGTATTGAAGAAATTTCACTGGAAATGAGTTGTTTGGAATTGAAATTGAGCGTGTTTAATAGGATATGTGAAGGGAAGAAAGAATTCAATGAGATGGAGCTTCACTCCAGGTTGTTGTTACTTTCTTTTCTGTTTCTGGATAATCTGATGTGAGGTGAAGGAGAAAGCGAAGAACTTCAGTTCTCTCGATTTAAGTTTCTTCTAAGTTCTTAGTAAGAGAAAAGAGGGGAGAGCTCTCTCCTTTTTGGTGATATTTCTTCATCCGGTTCTGTAAACACCGTAAATTTTCTGTGTTTAATTAAATAATAAAATTAAATGGGAAAATGTTATAAGAAAATGTGTGTGTATGTATATATATATATATATATATATATATATATATATATATATATATTTGTTAAATTGAAAATGCAATTAAAAAAATGAATGAATGATAAAAATAATTACAATAAATATATATACATGTATTTGTCCAAAATTGAAAATGTAAATTAAAGAAAAAAATAAATAAATATATATATATATATACATAAATATAATATATATATATATATATACAATAAAATAAAATAAAAGAAGAAGAAATAAAACAAAAAAAAAGATCGCGCGATCCTGCCGCGCGACCCTATTGAAACCATCCCCCCTTCCTTCTTTCCCCAATTCCCCCGATCGCCAACCGAGCTCCCTCCCTCTCTCCCTTTCTCCTTCACCGACCAACCGACCGAGACCTCAAGACCGACAGCTACTTCTCGTTGGACTCCGACCGGCCTTCCTTCTCCCTTCCTTCCTCGCTCACCCGAACCCGAACACTCTCTCCCTCTTTGGTTTCTACCGATGCAGTGTAAGACTTGATTTTTATCGTATTTCCTTATGATTCACACATTGTATAGATATTGTTATATGTTAATGGAATCATAAGACGGATGATTTTGATCATATAAATATGAATGAAGTAGTCGAACATACGTAAAATTTGAAAAGGGACAGTTAAGGAATTTCAAATTAAATTTATAAGATTTGAATTGTCTGGACAAAGATACGAATTTTAAATGATAAATTATAGTGGGTCCAAGAAGGAAAGTCAGCCCAAATTGGTCTCGAACGTGTAGAAGGGTAAAATGGTCAAATACCAAAATTCGATATAAATTCGATAAGAAAATTTCATTTAAATATGGAATTAGTAAATCTTGATAAATAAAAGAAAAATTATTGAATTCCGAGTCTAATTGACCAAGATACAAATTTATTAAGATTTACCGCAAATTCACTCAGGGCAATATTTCAAAAAATAATACGGAGAAAATATACTGGAAAAAGGGAAAAATAAATTGAATAAATTAATGATATAATAAAATATATAGTTTATTAGATATTTTGGTAAAAATATAGTATTTTAATGATTGAAATAATAATAAAATAAATTATAAAAAAACTGAAAAATGAAAATCTGGTTTTCGAAGAGAGAGAAACTGAAACAAAAAACAGAGAAGCCTGAAGCCGAACGCGTGACCGAACCCCAACGAACCACTGACGATCGACGAAGCCAAGCGAGGGCTGGAGAAGAGAGAGGACGTCTGCGTGAACCTGCTGGTACTGGCGACGTGCCGTATCGACGCCGGAGTTCAACAAACAGAGGAGGAAAAGCCGACGGGAAAAAAGGGCTCAATTCCAGCGATCCACAGTAGCTGGGTGTGATCGGAGGGTACTGGAGTGATCGGGAGGACGAGCAGGTTCTGTTGGTACCGGTAGCGACCGACGAAACGGTTGAAAATGACTGGCGACGGTGTGGGCCTGAAACGGCACCATTTTGGCCGAGAGGAAAAGGGAAGGAAAAATTTAAGGAAAAGGAAGGAAAAGAAAAGAAAAGAAAAAAGAAAGAAAGGGGAAAAGGAAAGAAATTTTACTAGGGAGGGTAAGTTGACCGATGATCGAGATTGACCTATGGGTAAATTTTGAAAATTAATTTAATATTATATTTAATGGAAAATAACCCAGATTAATCTAATTGTGCAGTTCTACGACATAGCCCGAACGAGAGCCGATTGAGCTCCAATTTTTGTACCCCGCATAGTATTGGGTAAGTACACTTTAATTACGACAATTTGAGTCCTTAATGCAGAGTTAAGATTATTTTACGGATTTTACGGATTAAGTCTGCATAAAATGAATTGTATTCAAAATTTTAAAGTAATTATCGTAAATAGTATACGGGCTCTCTAATGAGTTTGGAACAAAGCCCGATGAGTATTGGTAAGCCAAATGAGCCCAATAGACCCGAAGAAGAGATTTAATAAGTGGAAACGGGCTGAAAATGGGTCGAGGCCCATTAAGGTGCAATAGGGCCCAATAAAGTAAAACGGGCCCAGTGCTTTAGATTCGATTAGTAAGAGTGAAATACTAATAAGTATATTAGAACTAACCCAAATATGTCGTTATATGCAGCTTCATAGACTTGGTTTAGAGTGAATTGGACTGAGAGACCTGGTACGGTCGAGACAGGTTAAACTCGCGCATGATTCCAGGTAAGAGAATTTTACCGACTGCAAGAGGTAACTTTACGTAATTTCGACGTCATTTACATTCCCTAAAATTGTCTGAATGGTCTAGATTTAAAATAAGAATTTTGGTGCCCGAATAGGTAAATGACCAAAATACCCCTGTGAAGGGTAAAATTTCCAAAATTAGAAAAAAGTTGAGAGAAGTAAGAACAAGAGGTTCCTACTTGTAGTTTAGGTGTTTTGACACATGCATGGGTAGCTGGCTAACTTTTAAATAAAAATGCACAACATTGCATATTTTCAATAATGTGATTTCTTTTGAAAATTATTTTGAGATAACAGAACCGCCTATAGGATTTTATGAAAAAAAAATGAGACGCGCTAGAGCTTAACTCGCATGAGTTTTAATTTGTGTGATGCATGCATTAGTGCTGGAGCAGGGGGCTCACACTAGAGTTTTACATGCAGTGGTGCTGGAGTCTAACTCGCACCAGATTTTCATATGATTTTTGTGACAGGGTGCTGGAGTCTAACTCACACCAGATTTTCACTTGATTTTGTGACAGAGTGCTGAAGCCTAGCTCGCACTAGTTTTACATGATTTTGACAGAGTGTTGGAGCTTAGCTCGCACTAGATCTTATAAGATATTATGAAACGGGTGCTGGAGCTTTACTCGCAGGAGATTTTCCTTGATTTTATGAGAGTGCTGGAGCATCGCTCACAATGATTTTATGAGACATGAGATGAGTCGTGCTTGGAGCGTCGGGTAGACTGTGTCACGCTGATTAAATATGCTTGAACGTGCGTTTTGAGACAGGCACGATTATTGATATGAGATGTGGGTTCACGGAGTACGTTGTACCATGCAAGTAGTATGGAGTACGATGTACCGTGTTGGGATTGATTATGTGGCATCTTCGGATGCGAGTGATCGGGCAGGACTGATGGGATAGACTAACCCATCTCCCGAGGTGATTCCCAATAGTGGTGAGACCCTGCACACAGGATCTGTGTAGCAATGGGATCACGAGGATATGACCATGGTCCTGGTTATTTGCCTGAGATACATATATATTGCCTAGTCTCGCATGTTATAAATTGATGTTTTGAGAAACACATTTTATGGACTTTTGTGTGACTCTGGATCACCCGAGAGAGGGGCTGGATCTTGACTGAGATGTGATTTTGATGAGAATGAAACTGGGATTTAAACTGAAACTTGCATGATGTTATTTCCATGCTATTTAAACCCATGTGTGATGTAAACTAGTTTTACATGACATTCATTGTATCGCAGGTTACTATTGCTTTGAAAAACATTTGATTTCATGGTTTTTTGTGAGTCAGGAACACCCGAGGGAGGGGTTGAGTCCTAGCTATGTTGTGAAATTTTAACGAGAATGAAATGATTTAAATGGATTTGCATGTTGAGTTTTCCATGCTCTTTGAAATCCATATGTGAACTTGTTTTACATGACATCATGAATTGTAGCATCTGTTCTAAAATTGTGTGGAGAAAGGGTGGTTTATACGTGGCGCCACGTTCATGTAGGTTGTATGGTTACCTGCTTGTTCGTAGGATTGCCTTACTGAGCTTGATGTGCTCACCCCTTTCATTTTCTCACACAGATCATTTCCAGTGGACTTTAAGGCGACTGAGTACTGCATTCCTGATATCCCCTGCTACCCATCATTATGAGGTATATACACTTGTACATATTGTATCTGAATAAGAATAACACAGTAACATGTTTGTAAGTAACTTTCGAGGATGTATAGACACTGTAAACACTTGTAAATAAATGGGAAAAAATTAGTAAAAAACTCGTGTGTTTACCTTTCCTTTAATAAGGAATTAAGTTGTATGGTGAATGAATGGTGGGATTGACATTGACGCACAGCCCAATTGTTAGTGGAGTGTGGTCACGATCAGATGACAGGTAAGTATGAAAGAAAAACGAAAAATTTACTCTAATTTTTGGGTCGTGACACGTAGCCAGGACGACGGCGACCTAGCAACAGCCGACCGACATCTTCCCCTCCCCCTCTGACCACTGGCGACCCACTCCATTTTCCCTCTCCCTCTCCCCTCGACGAACCGAGAGCTTAAGCCGAGAAAACCCCCTGTTTTCGTAAACCCCAACTGTCGACAACAAGACCGTGAACCGATGACCGTCCAGCCACCCTTCCGACCATCCTCTACTCCCTCCGACGCCTACACCTATAGTGGCAGTATTCCAAAAAAAATACAAAGAAATACCCAGTTGATATTTCCCCATTTTTGCACAGTGACTCATAGGTAAAAATCTAAGGCTTATCTAGTTGAATTTCTGCGTAAATTGCATTATGAAAGCATGATTGTTGTATGAATTAGTTTAAATTTTGGTTGCGAAGAAATTTGAAAACTAGGGTTAATTGGACAATTGGAGATTTTGAGAATTAGACAAGGAAATTAAATATTTTGAGTAGGATTATCAAGAATTGGGATTGAATATTGAAGTTGAAAATGAAATGAGATGGTAAAATGGATAAGATGTATAATTATAGGGTTATATACATATGTGTGTATTAGTATATGAGCTTATGAATATTAAATGTCTTGCTATGTTAGTACAATTTGTAATACTTGAATTGTTATCATATTTCCTTATGATTCACGTGATGTAAACATGGTTATATGTAAATTGAATCATAAGAAGAGTTGTACGTGAATGAAAAATGCAAATGTAATGAATAAAAATTCCTGAAATGCATTTAAAGGTTAAATGAAGGTTGAAATGGCCACATATTAAACGAATGAGATTTGGACCATTCGAATTTGAGATAAGGATTTAAAACACGAAATGAGAAAGGGTTCGTGAAGGGAAGTTGTGTTGGTTTGGTCTCGAACACGTAGAAGGGTAAAACAATCAAAAGATTGAAATTCGTTATTAATTTGACAAGAAAATTTCATTATAAATATGAAATTGAGAAATCTTGATCAATAATGAGGAAAATATTGAATTTCGAGTCAAATTGATCAAAATATGAATTTATTGGAATTAATCTGAATTTTCACTTCGAAAAATTATCCCGAAAATATTGAAAAAATATACCGAAAAGACAAAATAAGATTGATAAATTCATTTATTGATTAAATGAATAAAATAATATTTTTTAAAGATATTTTGGGATTTTTATAATATTTTTAATGAATAAAATAATAATAATAAAATAAATTATAAATAAATATAAGAAATTGAAAAAAAAACTGAAATGAAAAGGAAACTGGAAAGGAAACAGAGAAGGAATCGAGACCCGATTCCCTCTCTATGCTCCTCTCTGATTTGAAGGCCAGAGGAGGCGCGTGATGGCAAGGAACGGATTAGGCTACGAGAGGCGATGCCGACGCACCAGGGGGAGGAAGCGATGGCTGCTGGCGAAGCTCGAAGAGAGAGATCGGCGGGGGTGAGGGCCGAAAAGGAAGAAAGGAAAACCGGTAGCCACCACTGCTGATCGGTCCAACCCGAGGCCAAACGAAGACTCCCCAGCCAAAGACGAGTTGAAAGGTGGCAGAGCGGAGTCGAGAACTTGTTGGACGGTGCCGGAATGATGAAGATGAGCCTAAACCGATACGGACCAGTTCAGTGCAGTGCAGGTATGCTTAACCGGACTGGATCAGTTCAGCCAAAAAGAAAAGAAAAAGAAAAATAGGAAAAAGAAAAAGAGGAAAAATGGAGAAAAATCTTGGTGATGCAGTCGAGTTACGGGTAAGCCGGTAAATAGTCAAAATTGACCGATTTAAATTTTAGAATATTTAATTTAATTAATATTCGACTGAAAATTTACTCGAAAAAATATGTAATTGTGTAGCTCGACAATTGACGTCAAACGAGAGCTCGAGTCATCCTCGATTAGCTTACTATTATGGAATCTCAGATAATTAACCCTTATTTATGACAATTTGTATAGTTATGCGTGTTAAAAATTTACCGCATATTTTTACGGATTAATTCCATATAAAATGAATTAAATTCTGGAATAAGAGATAAATTGTCGTAAATAATTAATTGAGCTATCCGAGAGTTTAGAACGAGGCCCAATAAATACTGATGGGCCCAATGAGCCCAATAAGCCTCGATAATATGAATAGTAAGTGGAAAACGGGCTTAAGGCCGGTTAAGACTCATTATGGTGTAATCGGGCCCAATAGGGATAAACGGGCCCAATTATTTAAATTAAGCCCATAAAATATGAAATACAATTAATTATATTGTATTTGACCTGATGAATAATTATACGCAGTTTCGGAGATTGGATTGGGAGCAAATCGGACTGCGTGACGAGATATCAGTGGAAAGGTCAGACTGTATAAAAAAAATGATGTAAGGGAATTTTGCGAGTATCTAGAGGTAGCTATGCGTATTTTTAACAGCTTTTACATACACTAAATTGTATAAAGATCCTAGAAATGGATTAAAAATTTTAAGGACGCGGGATGGGTAAAAGACTATTTTACCCCTACTGAGGAAAAATTCACCTAAGGATGGTGAAAGCATGAAATGCATGATTTGAAAGCTTTTCGTTAAATTTTAGCAAAGCAAATTCGTAGATTGGCCAGTAATTGCTTAAATTTCACAAGATAATACTACGTAAGTGTTATTAAGATTTAAATTAAATTTCTTTAGAAAATGGGTCAACTATCAAGTTTATATGAAAACAGATGGTGTTGGAGCATTTCCTCGCACTATATCTGAGCTTGTGAGTGTGCATAAAAGGTGCTGGAACGGTTGCTTGCACCGATTTGTGTAACATCATATGCATGAAATGTGCTAAAGCGGTTGCTTGCATTGATTTTTACTATTGTGAAATGCATGAGAGGTGCTGGAGCCTAGCTTACACCCTGTTTTGACTTTATATGCATAAAAAGGTGCTAGAGCAATTGCTCGCACTAGTTTTAATGATTTGACATGCATGAGAGGTGCTGGAGCTTAGCTCGCATCCTATTTTGATATGATAATTACATAAAAGCCATATTGGAGCCTTGCTCGTACGTGATTTAATCGATTTAATTGCATAAAAGTCATGCTGGAGTGTAACTCGCACGAGATTTGATTTCTTTATGCATGAAACCGTGCTGGAGCGTTGCTCGCACGAAGTTTTGATTTACTTGAGCATTTATTGGTGTTGGAGCATTGCTCGCACGAGGCTTTGATGGATTTTATGCATAAAACCCTGCTGGAGCTTGCTCACACGTGATTCTATATGGATTTATAACTCTTTTTAAAGTCGTACTGGAGTGCTGCTTGTTTGTGGATTTTACTGATTCTTATAAAATTATGATAGAGCTTCGCTCGCACGAGGTTTTCAGATATCATGAATATGCATGGAGCCGTGCTGGAGCTTGCTCGCACAGAGATTTATATGACATGCATATAGCCTTGTTAGAGCCTCTTGTAGACTGTGTCACAGTGAGATGATATGCACTCACGTACATACTGAGACATAGGTTGGGTGGATAAGACTTATGGCAGGCACCCCCTGACTGTGATTTGGGTTCATGGAGTACGTTGTATCGTGTACTTCACGCGGAGTAAGCTGTACCGTGGGGATTGTTGGAGTGGAGTGGCATTAGCCACAAGGCTATAAGCCTTGCCCTCACAATCCTAGTATTTATGTTGTTCTGGTGGCAGGACTGACCCACCTCCCGTTTCAAGTGTGATACCTCACACACTAGGTACCGTGTAGCTAGGGATCACTAGGATATGGACATAGTCCTCGATGTTACTGATATAGTCAACTACATGTCTCACATGATATAACTTTTGATCTCGATAGACCAGGGTAGACCCGAGGGAGGGGACAGGCCCCCGTTCTTATGATTTTCATTGAGATGTGATTTTCTACTATGATGATAGATTTTTCAGAGGATTTTATAACATGTAACCCTAAAAGGAGGGTGATTTTATAACAGAATTTTTATAATGAATTTTTAATGAGTTTGAGATTGATTTATGAGATGATTGACCCGGAGGGGTTATTTTATACTGAGCTTTAATGAAGTGATTTAAATGCAGTAGCATAATGAGTTTTCCATACTTTAATTACAAATTCATGAAAAGAATTGTCTCTCATGATTTGTTTTACATGGCATGAAATAATACATGATTTTGATTTACTTCATGCGAATTATGATTTTACATAAAATGCCATTGATGCATGAGTTGCATGATTTCTATATGCACGAATAGTTTTTATAAACTATGACATTGATGTATGCATGATTTCGTGAATGAGATTTAAACGAAAAGAAATGGATTTAAGGGCATGGCATTATAAGCATGTAGATAGTGGAGCTATCTACTTACTTGCATAATTGCTTTACTGAGCGTGTGGTTTGCTCACCCCCTTATTATCCATTTTTTTCAGAGCACTCGTAGTAATTAGTGAGCGGTTGAGGACTTACATTTTTGGTATCCGCTGCGTCCCATCGAGAGTCAGGTATATACATTTGTATAGTTTTATATCTAAATATGTAAAGGCAGAGTACTGTAAATGTATATGATGTCGGGGATGTAAGGTTAAGTAAATCCAATTATGAATGTATTAGTAAAAGTTAAAGGATAGAAAAATCCTAATATGTAAATGTAACATGGAAATGGAATGGTAAGTAGTGTGAAGGGACTAATACCGAATCATAGTCCAACTGTTAGTAGGATGGTCACGATGAGAGGAAGGTAAGAATTAAATATGAAAGAAAAATGAAAAATTTACTCTGATTTTTGGGTCGTGACAGTTTTTTGTATCAGAGCTAAGTTGGCCTAATATGAGTCGATGTTAGTGGTTAAGGAAGTTTACATCCCTATGTACTATGGATTGTTTAGATAGAGTTGTGTATATCAAGATGATATTACAGCAAGAATTTGGTTTCAAATGCAAGAATATAGACTCATTAACTGATAGTCGTTATGGTAGAGGGGCGAGTACACGAGCTCGAGGCCGTAGAGTTAGGCCTGAGAGTCATACTAAGTTGCCACATGAGACTCAAGATAAGATTGAAGTGGAGGTTGATGTTGATCATGCCCTACAGAGAGATCGGACAGAGTCCGACAGAGAGATCGGACAGTATTGAGACACGCTTGGCGAGGTTGGAGCGGAGTGTAGAGAATATTTTGGGAGCTAATTCCTTAGAGTATGCATCGGATTTGAGGGTGAGTCAGAGCATTGGTGGAAGTTCGCTCAACCCATCTGAAGAGTTAGATATCCAGAATGGACATGGAAAATAATGTATTCCGAAGAAAGACTATTCCGGACATTGTTCAAAGGAAATTACAGATAAAATTCTTTACTCTAACCTAGAGGAACTAGTTGATTGACGAGTATGAAACTCAGTTTATATCCCTGGGCAGGTATGACTCGACACTATTGGCAGTGAGAATCGAAAAGCCCAAAAGTTCATGGAAGGGCTCAAATTGTCAATTAGAGTCCGATTGACCCCGTTAGATATCACTACCTATGCCGAGGCAGTGCGTAGACTACAGTTTTATGAATAAGATCATGAGTTGCATGCCTCTGAGATTCGGAAAGGTAGTAAGGGCTGAAATAGAGACAAAAAGAGAATAGTGGATGACAAAGATGTCAGAGCAGGAAAGAGACCATTTGGTAAGAGATTAGAGTTGATGAGTCACGAGGTAAGATGATTGGTAAGGCTCTAGTGTATCCAATTGCAGCATTTTTGAGGGGTATTGTGATTGGAGGACCCCGACCAGCTACGGAGAAGTATAGGATGTGTGGTAGATACCACAGAAGTAGGCCCCACACCTTATTGACTAAAATAGGCTTTAAGTGTGGTAAGACGAGCCATTTATTTAATGATTACTCAGAATTGGGTAAGACTGCCCCACAAAAGGGCAAAGAGACAGAGAAAACCTTGTTGATATCTCTGCACCAAAAAGGAAGGCCACAATCGAAGAAAAAGGGAAAGTAGGCTGTTGGACAAATGCGAGTGTATGCCTTGGACCAAGATACTACTGATGTTTCATCTGATGTGGTGGAAGATACCACACTGGTTGTGAATAATGAAGTAATTATTTTAATTGATCCTGGTGCCACGCATTTATTCATACCGCCTTCAGTTGCTTATAAGCTAGTGAAAGATGTGAAGCCTGTACCCTTAGGCAAGATTATGATAGTTAGCTAACTATCACTAATTGAATATGGGTATAGGGATTATAAGTTGAAAACGGGGGAAAAAGGATACGTCAGCCGATTTTACTAAATGGAATATAAATAATTTTAAAGTAATATTTGAGAATAGATTGATTCGGCTGCAAACTATTCTGTTTAGATTGCTATCCTAAGATAGTGAGGTTTTCACCCCTGAAAAGTGTACTATAAGTTTTAACAAGTAATGAAAGGGGAGTAGCGATTGAAATTAAAAGAGTAAATGATTGTACTCACGGAATGAGTAATGATGTGAATGTTTTCTCGCTTGTATGGTTGGTATGGATAAGGCATATCCAGAGTTAACAGATATCCTTATGGACAGGGAGTTTCCTGATATCTTTTCGGATAATCTACCAGGGCTACCATAAGATAAAGAGTAGAATTTTATATTAAGTTAGTACCTGGTACGGAGCCGATATCCAAACCATGGTATAAAATGGTAATAGTGGAACTTGAAGGACTAAAGAAACAATTAGAGGAGTTATTGGATTAGCTGTGAAAAGCGTATATCTTTTTAGAGATCGATTTGAAGTCTGGGTAACATCCGTTAAGAATTCGGAATGTGAATGTGCCCAAAATGATTTTCATAACCATTAGGCCATTGATGAACAAGGTATTTAAACCTTACCAGACTGATTGGTTGTCATCCTTAGCAATGATATTTTGATGTATTCGAAGTCCAGGGAAGAGCATGAGTATCAACTGGAAACTGTCTTACAGACGAGGTGTTGTGAGTTTCTCGAAATGGGCTACTCAGTTGACACGTCTCGTATGAAAAAAAAAGATTTCATACGAGTGGGATGATAAGTATGAAAATGGCTTCCGTGAGTTTTGGTATATAGAAGTAATAAACTGACCACCGTAATTATTCTCACCATGACAAACAACTCAAGAGGTTTCAGTGTGTATAGATACATCAAAATAAGGATTGAGCTGTGTATTGATGTAAAATGAGAAGATAGTCGTTTATGGATCCAGATAGTTTAAGGACCATAAGAGGAACTATCCGACCCATGATTTAGAGTTGGCAGCCGTAGCGTTTACACTGAAGTATGGCGTCACCACTTATACGGTGAGAAATTTTGGGTATACACTGATCATAAAAGCTTCAGTATCTATTTTCACAAAAAGAGTGGAATATGAGATAACAAAGAGGGTTAGAGCTTCTGAGGGATTATGATTGTGAAAAATTGTACCACCTAGGAAAGGATAATGTAAAGGCTGATGCCTTGAGCAGAAAGAGCCTCGGGATGGTATTACATATGATGGTCAGGGAGCGTGAGTTGCTAGAGCAGTTGTGAGCCTCAATAGTGATGTGATCTCTCCTGATGATGACAGTGATTTTGTGACAGCTAGCCTGAGATTATAACCAAATTTGGGTGACCGGATTCGACAGGCTTAGTGCGATGATCGGCAGGGTGTCGATAGTGTGGGTTAGATTCATAAGGGTACAATGACAGAGTTCACAGTGAATAATGATGGCTTACTGAGGTTTAGAGACAGTATAAGTGCTCCCCAGGACCACAATTGATGAGATAGTGTTATTGTCAAAAGCTCACTCTTCAGGATATACAGTGCATCTTGGAAGTAATAAATATATTAGAATCTCTGGAAAGGGTATTAGTAGTCAGATATGAAAAGAGACATTATAGAGATTGTGGAGAAGTGTCTCGTATGTTAGCAGATTAAGGTAGAGCAATAGATGTTTGTAGGGTTATTGCAGCCTCTACCTATATCGACACGAAAATGGGAGCAAGTTACCATGCATATCGTGATGGGTTATAGAGGACCGCAGGAATCACGAGGCTATTTGGGTGATGGTCGATAGATTGACTAAGTCTACCCACCTTCTGGTTATGAAATCCCGAGATACTCTAAATGTCTAGGCGGATTTATGTGTACGAAAAATTATGAAATATTACGTAGCATCCCAGGGAGCATGAATCAAATAAGGATTCTTGTTTCACTTCCCACTTCTGGGAATATTTTTCAGGAAGCTATGGGAACCCGATTAAGTGTTAGCGCAGCTTTCCGTCCTCAGACAGATGGTCAGTCGAAGAGGACTGTACAGGTTCTGGAGGATATGATGAGAGCATGTGCCATTGATTAAGCTCTTGGGATGATCAGTTGTTACTAATTAAATTCGTCAATAATGACAATTGTGACTCGAGTATCGGTATGACTTAATATGAGGCATTGTACGGTCGTAGGGATTATTCCCCGACTTGGATAAGAAGAAGTGGATGACAGATAGAGAATTGCCCCCGAATTGGTAAGATAAACCTCTGAGGATGTTCAGTTGATTTGTGAGAGATTAAGAACACCTCAGAGCAGACAGAAAAGCTATGCTGACAAGAGACAAAAAACCATTGGAATTCACCGAGGGTGAATCAGTATTATTGGAAGTTACTTGTCCTAAGGGCATAACGAGATTCGGAAAGAAGGCAAATTGAATTTCGTTAGATTAAATCCTTTGAGATATTGGACAAAGTGGGAGATAAGGCCTATAGGTTGGCATTAGCACCTGAATTAGCAGGCATCCACAATGTGTTCCATCTTTTGATACTTTGGAAATACTATCTGGACCCAGCATATGTGATCGGATATGAGCTGTAGGAGCTCAATGAAAGTATAACGTATGTTAAAAAAATCAATTTGAGTATTAGAAGAAAGGAGAAAGTGTTGAGATTTAATATGATCTCCCTAGTCAAAGTCTTTTGGTAGTATTACACTCCGAAAAAAGTCACATGAGAATTAAAGAGTATGATACGACAGACGTACCCGGAGTTGTTTATGGACCCATTTAACTTGGTTCTAATTTGGAGGACCAAATTTCTTAAGTGGGGGAGATTATGTAATACCTGAATTGTTATCATATTTCCTTATGATTCACGTGATATAAACATGGTTATATGTAAATCGAATCATAAGAAGAGTTGTACGTGAATGAAAAATGCAAATGGAATGAATAAAAATTCCTGAAATGCATTTAAAGGTCAAATGAAGGTTGAAAAGGCCACATATTAAACGAATGGGATTTGGACCATTCGGATTTGAGATAAAGATTTAAAACACAAAATGAGAAAAGGTTCGTGAAGGGAAGTTGTGTTGGTTTGGTCCCAAACACGTTGAAGGGTAAAACGATTAAAAGACTGAAATTCGATATTAATTTGACAAGAAAATTTCATTATAAATATGGAATTGAGAATTTCGAGTCAAATTGATCAAGATATGAATTTATTGAAATTAATTGAAATTTTCACTACGAAAAATTATCCCGAAAATATTAGAAAAATATACTGAAAAGACAAAATAAGACTGATAAATTCTTTTATTGATTAAATGAATAAAATAAGATTTTTTAAAGATATTTAGGAATTTTTATAATATTTTAATGAATAAAATAATAATAAAATAAATTATAAATAAATAAAAGAAATTGAAAAAAAAACGAAAAAAAGGAAACTGGAAAGGAAACAGAGATGGAATCGGGACCCGATTCCCTCTCTCTACTCCTCTCCGATTTGAAGGCCAGAGGAGGCGCATGATGGCAAGGAACGAATCAGGTGGCGAGAGGCGATGCCGATGCGCCAGGGGGAGGAAGCGGTGGCCGCTGGCGAAGCTTAAAGAGGGAGATCGGCGGGGGTGAGGGCCGAAAACGAAGAAAGGAAATCCGGCAGCCACCAGCGTCGATCGGTCCAACCCGAGGCCAAACGAAGACTCCCTAGCCAAAGACAAGTCGAAAGGTGGCAGAGGGGAGCCGAGAACCGATCGGACGGCATCGGAATGGTGAAGATGAGCCTGAACCGGTACAGACCGATTCAGTGCAGTGCAGGTATGCTGAACCGGACCGGACTGGTTCAGCCCAAAAGAAAAGAAAGAAAAGAAAAGAAAAAGAAAAAGGGGAAAAAGAAAAAGAGGAAAAATTGGAGAAAATCGCAGTGATGCAGTCAAGTTAGGGTAAACTGATAAGCGGTTAAAATTGACCGATTTAAATTTTGAAATATTTAATTTGATTAATAGTCGATTGAAAATTTACCCAGAAAAATATATAATTGTGTAGCTCGACAATTGACGTCAAACGAGAGCTCGAGTCAGCCTCGATTTGCGTACTATCATGGAATCTTGGGTAAGTAATCCTTATTTACGACAATTGCATGTTATACGTGTTAGAAATTTACCGGATATTTTTACGGATTAATTATGTATAAAATGAATTAAATTCTGGAATTAGAGATAAATTGTCGTAAATAATTAATTGAGCTATCCGAGAGTTTAGAACGAGGCATAATAAATACTGATGGGCCCAATGAGCCCAATAGGCCTCGATAATGTGAATAATAAGTGGAAAACGAGCTTAAGGCCGGTTAAAGCCCATTATGGTGCAACTTGGCCCAATAGGAGTAAACGGGCCCAATGATTTAAATTAAACTCAGAAAATATGAAATATAGTTAATTATATTGTATTTGACTTGATGAATAATTATACGCAGTTCCGAAGATTGGATTGGGAGCAAATCGAACTGCGTGACGAGACATCAGTGAAAAGGTCAGACTGTATAGAAAATGAGGTAAGGGAATTTTGTGAGTAGCTAGTGGTAGCTATGCGTATTTTTAACAGCTTTTACATACACTGAAACTGTATAAAGATCCTAGAAATGGATTAAAAATTTTAAGGACCCAAGATGGGTAAAAGACTATTTTACCCCTACTGAGGAAAATTCACCTAAGGATGGTGAAAGCATGACATGCATGAAATGCATGATTTGAAAGCTTTTCGTTAAATTTTAGCAAAGTAAATTGGTAGATTGGCCAGTAATTTCATAAATTTCACAAGATAACACTACGTAAGTGTTATTAAGATTTAAATTAAATTTCTTTGGAAAATGGGCCAACTATCAAGTTTATATGGAAACAGATGGTGCTGGAGCATTTCCTCGCACTATATCTGAGTTTTGAGTGTGCATAAAAGGTGCTGGAACGGTTGCTTGCACCGATTTGTGTGACATCATATGCATGAAATGTGCTAGAGGGTTGTTCGCACTGATTTTTTACTATTGTGAAATGCATGAAAGATGCTGGAGCCTAGCTCGCATCCTGTTTTGACTTGATATGCATAAAAAGGTGCTAGAGAGATTACTCGCACTAGTTTTAATGATTTGACATGCATGAGAGGTGCTGAGCTTAGCTCGCATCCTGTTTTGATATGATAATATCATAAAAGCCGTATTGGAGCCTTGCTCGTACGTGATTTAATCGATTTAATTGCATAAAAGTCGTGTTGGAGTGTAACTCACATGAGATTTGATTTCTTTATACATGAAACAATGCTGGAGCGTTGCTCGCACGAAGTTTTGATTTACTTGAGCATTCATTCATGCTGGGGCATTGTTGGCACGAGGCTTTAATGGATTTTATGCATAAAACCATGCTAGAGCTTGCTCACACATGATTCTATATGGATTTATAACTTTTTTTAAAGTCGTACTGGAGTGCTGCTCGTACGCGGATTTTACTGATTTTTATAAAATTGTGCTAGAGCTCGCTCGCACGAGGTTTTCAAATATCATGAATATGCATGGAGCTGTGCTGGAGCTTGCTCGCACAGGGATTTATATGACATGCATATAGCCGTGTTGGAGCCTTCTGTAGATTGTGTGTCACATTGAGATGATATGCCCACACGTACATACTTAGACATAGGTTGGATGGATAAGACCTAAGGTAGGCACCCCCTGACTATGATTTGGGTTCGGGGATTGTTGGAGTGGAGTGGCATTAGCCACGAGGCTGTAAGCCTTGCCCTCACAATCCTGCTATTTATGTTGTTCTGGCGGCAGGACTGACCCAGCTCTCGTTTCAGGTGTGATACCTCGCACACTTGGTACCGTGTAGCCAAGGATCACTAGGATATGGCCATAGTCCCCGATGTTACTGATATAGTCAACTACATGTCTCACATGATATAACTTTTAGTCTCGATAGACCATGGTAGACCCGAGGGAGGGGTCAGGCCTCCGATTTTGTGATTTTCACTGAGATGTGATTTTCTACTATGATGATAGATTTTTCAGAGGATTTTATAACATGTGACCCTAAAAGGAGGGTGATTTTATAACAGAATTTTTATAATGAATTTTTAATGAGTTTGAGATTGATTTATGAGATGATTGACTCGGAGGGGTTATTTTTTACTGAGCTTTAATGAAGTGATTTAAATGCAGTAGCATGATGAGTTTTCCATACTTTAATTACAAATTTGTGAAAAGAATTATCTCTCATGATTTGTTTTACATGGCATGAAATAATGCATGATTTTGATTTACTTTATGCGAATTATGATTTTACATAAAATGCCATTGATGCATGAGTTGCATGATTTCTATATGCACGAATAGTTTTTATAAACTATGACATTGATGTATGTATGATTTTGTGCTTGAGATTTAAACGAAAAGAAATGGATTTAAGGGCATGGCATTATGAGCATGTAGATAGTGGAGCTATCTACTTACTTGCATAATTGCCTTACTGAGCACGTGGTTTGCTCACCCCCTTATTATCCCTTTTTTTTTAGAGCACTCGCAGTAGTTAGTTGTCACGACCCAAATTACCTAAAAATCAGAGTAATTTTTTCGCTTTTTCATTTAGTATTTAATTCTTACCTTTCTCTCATCGTGACCATCCTACAAACAGTTGGGCTATGATTCAATGTTAGTTCCCTCACACTATTTACCATTCCATTTCCATAATCATATTCACATATCAAGATTTATTATCCTTTAACTTTAACTAAATACATATACAATGGTATTACATCACCTTACATCCCCGACATCATATACGTTTACAGTACTGTACATTACATGGTCAAATACAAAACCATACAAATGTGTATACCTGTCTCTTGATGGGAAGCAGCAGATACCAAGAATGCAAGTCCTCAGCCGCTCACTAACTACTGCGAGTGCTCTGAAAAGATGGGAAAATAAGAGGGGTGAGCAAACCACACGCTCAGTAAGGCAATTATGCAAGTAAGTAGATAGCTCCACTATCTACATGCTCATGATGCCATGCCCTTAAAATCCATTTCTTTTCATTAAAATCTCAAGCACAACGAGGACTATGGCCATAACCTAGTGATCCCTGGCAATATGGTACCTAGTGTGCAGGGTATCACACCTGAAACGGGAGGTGGGTCGGTCCTACCCGCCAGAACAGCATAACATTAGGATTACGAGGGCAAGGCTTACTGCCTCATGGCTAATGCCACTCCACTCCAACAATCCCCACGGTACAGCGTACTCCACGTGACATACACGGTACAACATACTCCGTGAACCCAAGCTCAGTCAGGGGTGCCTGCAATAGGTCTTATCCACCCATACCATCTCTGTCTCAGTATGCACGTGTGGGCATATCATCTTACTGTGACACACAGTCTACAGGAGGCTCCAACACGGCTATATGCATGTAATATAAATCCCTGTGCGAGCGAAGCTCTAGCACGGCTCCATGCATATTCATGATATCAGAAAATCTCGTGCAAGCGAAGCTCTAGCACGGTTTCATAAAAATCAGTAAAACCTGCGTGCGAGTAGCACTCTAGTACGACTTTAGAAGAATTATAAAAGAGTTATAAATCCATATAAAATCATAAATCATTCAAAACTTTGTGCGAGCAATGCTCCAGCACTGTTTCATGCATAAATAAATCAAATCTCGTGCGAGATACACTTTAGCACGAATGAATGCTTAAGTAATTCAAAACTTCGTACGAGCAATGCTCTAGTACGACTTTATTCATAAATACCTCAAATCTGGTGCGAGTTACACTCCAGCACGGCATTTATGCAATTATCACATCAAAACAAGATGCGAGCTAAGCTCCAGCACCTCTCATGCATGCCAAATCATTAAAACTAGTGCGAACAATCGCTCCAGCACCATTTTATGCACATCAAGTCAAAACAAATCAAAATAGTCAAAACAGAGTGTGAGCTAAGCTCCAGCAGCTCTTATGCATTTTACAATAATAAAATTAGTGCGAGCAATTGCTCTAGCACATTTCATGCATATGATGTCACACAAATCGGTGCGAGCAACCACTCAAGCACATTTTATGCACACTCACAAACGCAGATATAGTGCGAGCTATGCGCCAGCACTATCTATTTCCATATAAACTTGATAGTTGGCCCATTTTCCAAATAATTTTCATTTAAATCTTAATAACACTTACATAGTGTTATATTGTGAAATTTATGCAAATACAGGCCAATCTATCGATTTGCTTAGCTTAAAAACCAAGAAAATTCCTTAAATCAGAAAATTTCTTAAATCATGCATTTCATGCATGTCATGATTTCACCCTCCTTAGGTGAATTTTCCCTCAGTAGGGATAAAATAGCCTTTTACCTATTTCGAGTCCTTAAAATCTTTAATTTATTTCTAGGACCTTTATACATATTCTGTGTATACATACATATTCAGTGTAGACAAAAGCTATTAAAATACGCATAGCTACCTCTAGCTACACACACAATGTAAACCCCGCAAATTTCTTGTTACCCAATTTTAATCATGAATAGAAATATTTGTTGATTGGAAATTTACTAAGTACAAGGATATACCAATATATATATATATATATATATATATATATATATATATATATATATATATATGTATGAGTTTACATGTCACGACCCATTTTTACTAAAAAATCGCTACAAATTTTTTACTTTTTTTCCTTTCTTTTCTCGATCGTGAACATTCTCACCACAAAATAGTTGGGCTATGAGTCAGTATTAATCACCCTTTACCATTTACCATGACATCTATCTTTTAATTTATTTAAATTCAAACACGTATACTTTATAATTGAGACTCTATACTTGTACGTGATTACTAATATTTACATCCCCCATATTACATTCCAAATTGATTACTATGCTATTAGATGTTTAGATATATATAATCATACCGAGTATATACCTTTTGATGATGGAAAGCAGCGGATACTGTAAGACCCGAATTTAATTAAAATACGAAAATTAAATAAGAAAAGATGGGGGATGTATGAAGGAAGGTCAGGTTAAATTAATCCCGAATATGTGTAAAGGCAAAATGGTCAAAAGATCAAAGGTCGGTATAATTTCGATAAGGAAATTTTAATTAAAAATATGGATTTAAGAAATCTTGGTCAATAAAAGTGAAATAAATTTATTTCGGGTTAAATTGATCAAGATATTAGTTTATGAGAATTAATCGGGATTAATCGGAATTTTTAGTTCAAAAAAAATAATCCCGAAAATAATCAAAAAATATACCGAAAAGTCACCCGGGACAATATCCCGAAAATACGGAGAAATTATACCAGAAAAAAGGGGGTTAAAATATAATAAATAAATTAAATTAAATTAAATTAAAGAATTTAGAATTTAAATAATAATTTTTGAGAGATATTTTGGGTATTTTAATGTATTTTAATGAATAGTAAAATAATTAAAATAAATAATAATAATAATAAAATTAATAAAACAAAAAAGAGAAAAAAAAAAGGAATCTGAAAAAAAAAAGGGGGGTCGGGGAGAGAGAAAGAAAGAAACAGAAACAGAAATGGAAAAAAGAAACGGAAGCCGAAAACGGAGGCTAAAGACCGGCGAGCCACCGGCGACCGTTGAGCCCAGGCGAAGGTCGAAAAATGTAGAGCGACGTCCGGCGAGCACGATGGTACCGGCGGTGCAGCCTACCGACGCCAGAGATCGGCGAATCGGGGGAGAGAAGTCGCGGGAGAAAGAGTTCCGATCGGCGGCGAACGGCGCCGATCTGGCCGACCTCGACCCCAGCCAAAGCTTCCCCAGGCCCAGACGATGCGTTTGGTGGTGGTGGCAGCCACCGAAATCGGCGGACGGCGTCGGAAACGGCGGAAGAAGAAAATGGGTCCGACGACCGAAGGGAGAAGAGCCGGACCGGCGGCATTCCGGTGACCTCGACCCAAATCGAGGGCAGATCTGAGATGCGGACGACCCAGCGAAGCGATTGGTGGCGAGAGCCGGCGGAGAACCGGCCGACAAAGGTGGTGAACCGGTGGTGAACCGATCGAACCGGAGAAAACCGACGGTCTGAACCGGTCCGAACCGAACTGAACCGGTTCAGCCGAAAAGAGGGGAAAAAGGAAGAAAAAAGGGAAAAAGAAAAAGAGAAAAAAATTGGGGAAAATTTCTGTGATGCAATCGAGCTTCGGGTAAGTCGATAAGCGGTTGAATTGACCCGATTTAAATTTTGGAGTATTTAATTTAATTAATTTTGGGCTGAAAACTTCCCCGAAAAATTATGAAATTATGTAGCTCGATGATTGGCATCCAACGAGAGCTCGAGATAGCCTCGATTTGTGAACTAGCATGGAATCTCAGGTAAGTAACCCTTATTTATGACAATTACCTCGTTATGCGTGATATTGATTTAATTTCCGCATAAATTGAATTAAATTATGAAAATTTAGATAAATTGTCGTAAATAATCGATTTAGCTATTCGAGAATTAGAACGAGGCCCAATAAATTATTGGTGAGCCCAATGAGCCCAATAGGCCTCGATAAAGTGAAAATTAAGTGGAAAACGGGCTTAAGGCCGATTAAGGCCCATTAAGGTGCAATCGGGCCCAATAGGGGTAAACGGGCCCAATGATTTAAATTAAGCCCATAAAATATTAAATTCAATTAAATTGTATAATATCTGACCTGAGGAATATTAATACGCAGTTCCGGGCATTTGATTGGGAGCATATCGGACTGCGCGACGAGACAACAATGGAAAAGAAAAGGTTAGACTCGACAGGAAAATAAGGTAAGGGAATTCTGTGGACTGCTAGAGGTAACTTTACGCAATTTTAAGTTCATTTGCAGTCTTTAAAAATTACCTGAAGGGTCTAGAGGTCAATTAATAATTTTAGTGCCCCGAATGGGCAAATTACTAAAATACCCTTGTTAAGGGTAAAATCTATAAATTTAGGAAAATTTGGGAGGAGCAAGAACAAAAGGTTCCTGCTCATTCTGGAGGTATTTTAACACATGCATGAGTAGGCTGGCTCACTTGGAAAGAAAATGCACAGCATTGCATACTTTCAACAATATAATTATTTTGAAAACTGTTTTGAGGAAACGGAGCCGCCTACGTGTTTTATTGACATATGACGTGCTAGAGCCCAGCTCGCACGATATTTGATTTGTGTGATGCATGCATTAGTGCTGGAGCGAGAGCTCGCACTAGAGTTTTACATGCATAGGTGCTAGAGTATAACTCGCACCAGATTTCATATGCTTTTTCGTGACAGGGTGCTAGAGTCTAACTTTCACCATATTTTTATAAGATTTTCATGTGATTTATATACAGAGTGCTGAGCGTAGCTCGCACTAGTTTTACCGGATTTGTGGAGTAGCGCTGTCTACCCTTGGAGTCAGCCAAAAGGCCCAACAGGCTCAAAATACCTCTTAAGTGGGGTGAGAGTGAGGGATGAGGTTGGCGGCCTTGTGGGGATGTAAAGCGGGCTCTGCCAGTTTTATCTGACTTGATGAGAGTGCTGAGCATCACTCGCACTGATTTTTATGAGAACATGTGATGAGCCGTGCTTGGAGCATCGGGTAGACTGTGTGTCACCGATTAAATTGGCCCGCACGTGCGTTTTGAGACATGGCATGAGTATAGAGATATTTTATGGGTCCACGGAGTACGATGTACCGTGCAAGTAGCATGGAGTACGATGTACCGTGTGGTATCTTCGTGATACGTTGGATTTATTGACGTTGTTGCACCACCCGTTGTTAGACCACCAGCGTTGTCGATGGGCCCAAGAGGGGTTGCCATGGCCGTTGGCAGGGGTTGGCCGGGCAGGGGTTGGCCGTCACGATATGATACATTAGCATCTTCGGATGCATGGGATCGGATAAGACCGACGAGATGGAGTGACCCACCTCCCGGGCGGTTCCCGATCAAGGTGAGAACCCGCACACTAGGATCCGTGTAGCTGAGGAACTCCCGAGGACACATATGGCCATAGTCCTAGTTATTGCCGTTATACAGATATTGCCTCGTCTCGCATGTCGACGATTTCGATGATTTAAACTGGGTTTTTAAACTAAATTTGCATGATGGTATTTCCATGCTTTTCAAACCCACGTGTGATGTAAACCGTTTTCATGGTTTTGTGTGAGTCAGGATCACCCGCAGGAGGGGTCGAGTCCTGACTTTATTGTGAAAATTTTAATTGAGAAAGAAATGATTTGTAATAATTGCATGTTGATTTTCCGTGCAAATGTGTTTTACATAACATCATAACGCATATCATTGTTTTAAAATGTGTGGAGAAAGGGTGGTTTATGCATGGCACCACGTTCATGTAGGTAGTATGGTTACCTACTTGTTCGTAGGATTGCCTTACTGAGCTTGATGTGCTCACCCCTTTCATTTTCTTCCACAGATAATCTCCAGTTGAAGTTGCGACGACTCAGTACTGCATTCCGGATATCCGCTGCTGCCCATCAACATAAGGTATATACACTTGTACATATTGTATCTACATAAGCATAGCACAGTAACATGTTTGTAAGTAACTTTAGGGGATGTATAAATAATGTAAACAATTATAAATGACTGGAGAAGAAATAAGTTAGATGGTAATTGAATGGTGGGACTGGCATTGACGCACAGCCCAATTATTAGTGAAGTGTTGGTCACGATTCGAGGACAGGTAAGAATTTAAGTAAATAATAAAACGCGAAAAATTAACTCTGATTTTTGGGTAGTTTGGGTCGTGACATATAAAGGTGGTATCAGAGCAGAAATTGGTCTGATGTGTGTCAGTGTCAGTAATTAGAAAAATTACATCCCCGTGTTACTGTGCTTGGTTAGATACAATAGTGTATATCGAGATGGGTTTTGACTAAGAAATGGTTAAGAATGCAGGAATGCCTAATATGAGTCGCGTTAGATGAGATAGTGCACAAGGCAGAGGTCGTAGAGGTAGACCTTAGTCTGCTAAGTCGTGCTGAGTTGACCTGTGAGAACCAGGATGAAATTGAAATAGAGGCTAATGTTAAGCATGCCCCACTGAGTCCGACAGAGAAATCGGACATTATTGAGACACGCTATGCGAAGTTGTAGCGGAGTGTGGAGATTATTGTGAAGAGCTAATTGCTCAGATTATGTAAGAGATATGAGGGCGCAGCAGAGCATTGGTGGAAACCCGCTCGACCCATCTTAAGAGTTGATATGAGAAATGTTTGTGGATGTATTCTGGTGATAGAATATCTCGGACATGATTTAAAGGAAAAAATTTCTTACACTGCCCAGGAATACTAAATTGATCTATGAGTATGAAACTCAGTTATATTCTTGGACAGATATTACCTCGACACTATGAACAAGTGACAGTCGAGACGTCTAAAAGTTCATGAAATGGCTCAACTTTTGAATTAGAGACTGATTGGCCCGTAAGATATTACCTATACCGAGGCAGTGCGCAGATTTACAGTTGGGTAATAAGAACATGAATTGCACGCCTCTGAGATTGGGAAAGATAGTGAGGGCTGAAATAGAGACAGAAAAGAGAATCGAGAAATGACATAGATGTTAAAAATGGAAAAATGGTAATTGGTAAAGGATTTAATTTGACGAGTCATGGAGTAAGATAATTGGTAAGGCCCCAGTGCATCCAATTTTGGCGCTGTTGAGGGGCATTGTGATTGGAGGACCCCGACCTGCTACGAAGCAGTGTAGCAGTGTAAGCAGTGTGAGATGTGTGGTGGATACCACAGAAGGAGGGTCTATACCTACACTGTATTGATGAAAATGATCGTTCAGTGTGGTAAGACGGACCATTGATTTTGATTACACAGAGTTGGGCGAGATCGCCCCACAGAAAAGTAAAGAGACAGAGAGAAAAACTTCATTGGTATAGCTGCAACGAAAAGGGAGGCAATAGCCGAAAAGAAAAAGGAAAGTAGACTGTTGGACGAAGGCAAAAGGATGTCTTGGACCAGGACACTATTGATGTTTCATGGGTGTGGTGTAAGATACCACACTTGTTATGAATAATGAAGTACATATGTTTATTGATCCTGGTGCCACATATTTATTTATACCGCCTTCATTCGCATATAAGTGAGTAAAAGGCATGAATGCCTACATCATTGGGCACAATACTGATAAATGAGTACCCAATAGAGGAGGATTAATTAACGGAATATGGATATAGAGATTTTAAGTTAATAAAAAGGGGTGCAACAGTTGAAATTAAAGGAGTAAAGGATGGTACTCACGGAATGAATAATGAAAGAGTTTTGTCATAAGGGATATACGAAAGGAGATAATCTTTAAGTTATGCTTGATTTTAAATACAAGATGTATTGGAGCAAGAGGCGTATGCAAGGTGAGAACATCCTTACGATATGAAGTCAGTAGGATTAAAGTAATGAGTAGCGAATACAAATTGTAACCACATGGACTGGTATATAAAGTAACTGTGGTTAAGTCTGAAGGTTAATAAAGGTATTTCAAAATACCTCCCCGCCTGAAGACTTGACAGCGTCTAGATATATATATAACCTATAACGAAAAATCGATCATCGTAATAAATATCTTTAGCATTAGGATACCTTTACTAAGACGATAAGAATATTAAAATTCGACAAATCATAAAGGTTAACATATTAAAAATTTAATAAGAGCCGTTAAGATAAGAAAAGGAAATGACGCAGGTTAGTACCTGAAAACGTAAGCGGTTGAGAAGGATCTTATACGCTTACGCATAGATAAGCCAAGGATTGGACTGATTCGTAATCATCAGTATCGATGATATGTTGGATGTAGTTAAAGTCTAGGGCGATTTATAAACAACAATTGGAAAATTGCTTTTACAAATGGGTTGTTGCGACTTCTAAAAAAGGGATATACCTTGATGACACGTTTAACTAAGAAAACGTGGTCTTTGAGTAAGACGATAAATAAGATGATGGATGTGATATAAATTTTGGTGTAGTAAAGTATGAACTGACCACCGTGAATAATTTCACCATACCCAACAGCTCAAGAGGTTCTCAGTGAGTATGGATACCTCAAAATTATGAAAGAGCTGTATATTGATGTATAATGGGAAGATAGTCAATTTTGGAGTCAGACAACTCCTTGATCATGAAATAAACTATCTGACCCATGATTTAAAGTTGGTAACAGTAGTTGTACCGAGGATATGGTACTATTATGTACATGGTTAGAAATTATGGATATGCACTAATCATAAAGCCCGAGTATCTGTTTTCACAGAAAGAGACGAATATGAGAATGCATAGTGGGTTAGAGCTTCTGAGAGATTGTGATTGTGAAAATTGTACCACCCAGGAAATGCTAATGTGATGACTGATGTCTTGAGTAGAAAGAGCCTCGGGATGGTATTACATATGATGGTCAGGGAGCGTGAGCTGCTAGAGCAGTTGTGAACCTCGGTAGTGATGTGATCCCTTCTGATGATGACAGTGATTGGTATGATTATGTGATAGCTAGCCTGAGATTAGAACCGGATGAGAGTGCCCGAATTTGACAGGCTTAGCGTGATGATCGGCACGATGTCGATAGTTTGGGTCAGATTTAGAAGGGTACAGTGACAGAGTTCACAGAATACGATAATGATTTATAGAGGTTCCGAGATAGTATGAGTGCTCCCCAGGACCACAGTTGATGAGATAGTAATGTTGTCAGAAGCTCACTTTTCAGGATATACAGTACATACGGAAAGTAATGATTATATATTGAAATCTCGAAAAGGGTATTGGTGGTCAGATGAGGAAAGAGATATGATAGAGATTGTGGAAAAGTGCCTAGTATGTCAGCAGAATAAGGTAGAGTATTAAAAGTCTGCAGAGTTATTGCAGCACCTACCTATATCGACACGGTACGAAAAATGAGAGCAAGTCTCCATGAATGTCGTGATGGGTTACAGAGAACCCAGGTGAATTACGAGGCTATTTGGATGATAGTCGATAGAGTAACTAAGTCTACCCACCTTCTGGTTATGAACTCCCCAGATACTCAGAGTGCATATGAGGATTTATATATAAGGAAGATTGTGGAACATTAAGTAGCGTTCCAGTGAGCATGGTATCATATAGGGATTCCCGCTTCACTTCCTACCTCTGAGGATATTTTCAGGAAGCTATGGGAACTCGACTGAGTATTAGCACGCTTTCCATCCTCAGACAGATGGTCAGTCAGAGAGGACTGTACAAGTTCTGGAGGATCCGATGAAAGCGTGTGCCATTGATTTTATAAGCTCCTGGAATGATCAGTTGATTTCTAATTGAAGTTGTCAATAGTGACAGTTGGCAGTTGAGTATCGGGATAACAAGATATGAGACAGTGTATGGCTGTAGGGGTTGTTCCCAAAATTGGATAAGAAAAAGTGGGTGACAGATAGAATTATTTTCGACTTTGGATAATAAGTCTCTGAGGATGTTAGTTAAGGAAGAGAGATTAAGAACACCTCAGAGCAGACAGAAAAGTATTGGAATTCACCCTTGGTGAATTAGTATGGTTGAAATATTTCTTGTCCTAAGAGAATAAGGACATAGCGAGCTTTTGGAAGAAGGTAAATTGAGTTGCGCTGGATGGAATATTTTGAGAGATTGGACAAGTGGGAGATAAGACCTGTAGGTGGCATTACCACTTGAATAAGCAGGCACCCACAATGTGTTCCAGCTTTTGATGCTTCGACAATACTATCCAGATCCAGCATAGGTGATAGGATATGAATTCCAAAAGTTCAGCTTAATGCAAATATAAGTATATTGAAGAAGTTGATTCGGGCATTAAACAGGAAAGAGAAAGTATTGAGTTTTAAGATGATCTCCCTAATTAAAGTGCTTTGGTAGTATTACACTCCGGAGAAGGTCACATAAAAAAAAAATTTATGAGTATGATACAATCGATGTACCTGGAGTTGTATATGGACTCATATGACTTGGTTCTAATTTGGAGGACCAAATTCTTTAAGTGGGGGAGAGTTGTAAGACCCGAATTTAATTAAAATACGAAAATTAAATAAGAAAAGATGGGGGATGTATGAAGGAAGGTCAGGTTAAATTAATCCCGAATATGTGTAAGGGCAAAATGGTCAAAAGATCAAAGGTCGGTATAATTTCGATAAGGAAATTTTAATTAAAAATATGGATTTAAGAAATCTTGGTCAATAAAAGTGAAATAAATTTATTTCGGGTTAAATTGATCAAGATATTAGTTTATGAGAATTAATCGGGATTAATCGGAATTTTTAGTTCAAAAAAAAAATAATCCCGAAAATAATCTAAAAATATACCGAAAAGTCAGCCGGGACAATATCTCGAAAATACGGAGAAATTATACCCGAAAAAAGGGGGTTAAAATATAATAAATAGATTAAATTAAATTAAATTAAAGAATTTAGAATTTAAATAATAATTTTTGAGAGATATTTTGGGTATTTTAATGTATTTTAATGAATAGTAAAATAATTAAAATAAATAATAATAATAAAATTAATAAAACAAAAAAGAGAAAAAAAAAGGAATCTGAAAAAAAAAGGGTCGGGGAGAGAGAAAGAAAGAAACAGAAACGGAAATGGAAAAAAGAAACGGAAGCCGAAAACGGAGGCTGAAGACCGACGAGCCACCGGCGACCGTTGAGCCCAGGCGAAGGTCGGAAAACGTAGAGCGACGTCCGACGAGCACGATGGTACCGGCGGTGCAGCCTACCGACGTCGGAGATCGGCGAATCGGGGGAGAGAAGTCGCGGGAGAAAGAGTTCCGATCGGCGGCGAACGGCGCCGATCTGGCTGACCTCGACCCCAGCCGAAGCTTCCCCAGGCCCAGACGATGCATTTGGTGGTGGTGGCAGCCACTGAAACCGGCGGACGGCGCCGAAAACGGAGGAAGAAGAAAATGGGTCCTACGACCGAAGGGAGAAGAGCCGGACCGGCGGCATTCCGGCGACCTCGACCCAAATCGAGGGCAGATCTGAGATGCGGACGACCCAGCGGAGCGATTGGTGGCGAGAGTCGGCGGAGAACCGGCCGGCAAGGCGGTGAACCGGCGGTGAACCGGTCGAACCGGAGAAAATCGGCGGTCTGAACCGGTCCGAACCGAACTGAACCGGTTCAGCCAAAAAGAGGGGAAAAAGGAAGAAAAAAGGGAAAAAGAAAAAGAGAAAAAAATTGGGGAAAATTTTTGTGATGCAATCGAGCTTCGGGTAAGTCGATAAGCGGTTGAATTGACCCGATTTAAATTTCGAAGTATTTAATTTAATTAATTTTGGGCTGAAAACTTACCCGAAAAATTATGAAATTATGAGGCTCGACGATTGGCATCCAACGAGAGCTCGAGATAGCCTCGATTTGTGGACTAGCATGGAATCTCGGGTAAGTAACCCTTATTTACAATAATTACCTCGTTATGCGTGATATTGATTTAATTTCCGCATAAATTGAATTAAATTATGGAAATTTAGATAAATTGTCGTAAATAATCGATTTAGCTATTCGAGAATTAGAACGAGGCCCAATAAATTATTGGTGGGCCCAATGAGCCCAATAGGCCTCGATAAAGTGAAAATTAAGTGGAAAACGGGCTTAAGGCCGATTAAGGCCCATTAAGGTGCAATCGGGCCCAATAGGGGTAAACGGGCCCAATGATTTAAATTAAGCCCAGAAAATATTAAATACAATTAAATTGTATAATATCTGACCTGAGGAATATTAATACGCAGTTTCGGGCATTTGATTGGGAGCATATCGGACTGCGCGATGAGACAACAATGGAAAAGAAAAGGTCAGACTCGACAGGAAAATAAGGTAAGGGAATTCTGTGGACTGCTAGAGGTAACTTTACGCAATTTTAAGTTTATTTGCAGTCTTTAAAAATTACCTGAAGGGTCTAGAGGTCAATTAATAATTTTAGTGCCCCGAATGGGCAAATTACTAAAATACCCTTGTTAAGGGTAAAATCTATAAATTTAGGAAAATTTGGGAGGAGCAAGAACAAAAGGTTCCTGCTCATTCTGGAGGTATTTTAACACATGCATGAGTAGGCTGGCTCACTTGGAAAGAAAATGCACAGCATTGCATACTTTCAACAATATAATTATTTTGAAAACTGTTTTGAGGAAACAGAGCCGCCTACGTGTTTTATTGACATATGACGTGCTAGAGCCCAACTCGCACGATATTTGATTTGTGTGATGCATGCATTAGTGCTGGAGCGAGAGCTCGCACTAGAGTTTTACATGCATAGGTGCTAGAGTATAACTCGCACCAGATTTCATATGCTTTTTCGTGACAGGGTGCTAGAGTCTAACTCGCACCATATTTTTATAAGATTTTCATGTGATTTATATACAGAGTGCTGACCGTAGCTCGCACTAGTTTTACCGGATTTGTGGAGTAGCGCTGTCTACCCTTGGAGTCAGCCAAAAGACCCAACAGGCTCAAAATACCTCTTAAGTGGGGTGAGAGTGAGGGGTGAGGTTGGCGGCCTTGTGGGGATGTAAAGCGGGCTCTGCCAGTTTTATCTGACTTGATGAGAGTACTGAGCATCGCTCGCACTGATTTTTATGAGAACATACGATGAGCCGTGCTTGGAGCATCGGGTAGACTGTGTGTCACCGATTAAATTGGCCCGCACGTGCGTTTTGAGACATGGCATGAGTATAGAGATATTTTATGGGTCCACGGAGTACGATGTACCGTGCAAGTAGCATGGAGTACGATGTACCGTGTGGTATCTTCGTGATACGTTGGATTTGTTGACGTTGTTGCACCACCCGTTGTTAGACCACCAGCATTGTCGATGGGCCCAAGAGGGGTTGCCATGGCCGTTGGCAGGGGTTGGCCGGGCAGGGGTTGGCCGTCACGATATGATACATTAGCATCTTCGGATGCATGGGATCGGATAAGACCGACGAGATGGAGTGACCCACCTCCCGGGCGGTTCCCGATCATGGTGAGAACCCGCACACTAGGATCCGTGTAGCTGAGGAACTCCCGAGGACACATATGGCCATAGTCCTAGTTATTGCCGTTATACAGATATTGCCTCGTCTCGCATGTCGACGATTTCGATGATTTAAACTGGGTTTTTAAACTAAATTTGCATGATGGTATTTCCATGCTTTTCAAACCCACGTGTGATGTAAACCGTTTTCATGGTTTTGTGTGAGTCAGGATCACCCGCAGGAGGGGTCGAGTCCTGACTTTATTGTGAAAATTTTAATTGAGAAAGAAATGATTTGTAATAATTGCATGTTGATTTTCCGTGCAAATGTGTTTTACATAACATCATAACACATATCATTGTTTTAAAATGTGTGGAGAAAGGGTGGTTTATGCATGGCACCACGTTCATGTAGGTAGTATGGTTACCTACTTGTTCGTAGGATTGCCTTACTGAGCTTGATGTGCTCACCCCTTTCATTTTCTCCCACAGATAATCTCCAGTTGAAGTTGCGACGACTCAGTACTGCATTCCGGATATCCGCTGCTGCCCATCAACATAAGGTATATACACTTGTACATATTGTATCTACATAAGCATAGCACAGTAACATGTTTGTAAGTAACTTTAGGGGATGTATAAATAATGTAAACAATTATAAATGACTGGAGAAGAAATAAGTTAGATGGTAATTGAATGGTGGCACTGGCATTGACGCACAGCCCAATTATTAGTGGAGTGTTGGTCACGATTCGAGGACAGGTAAGAATTTAAGTAAATAATAAAACGCGAAAAATTAACTCTGATTTTTGGGTAGTTTGGGTCGTGACAGATACCAAGAACGCAAGTCCCCAGCCGCTCACTAATAACTGCAAGTGCTCTGAAAAGAGGGGAAAATAAGGGGAATGAGCAAACCACGCGCTCAGTAAGGCAATCATGCAAGCAAGTAGATAACCACACTATCTACATGCTCATGATGCCATGCATTAAATCATTTTCTTTCGAAATCATTCTTAAATACGAATTTCATGCATACTTTTATGCCAGGTAAAATAATTCGTATAAAACAATTTATTTCATGAAATGGAAGATAAAGCATGGAATTATACTTCATGGTGTTTAAATAATGCACATTCTGTCAAAACATGCCATTTATTTCAAATTGGCAATTCATTGCGTGAAATGACAGATAAATCATGGAATTATGCGTCATGCTATTTAAATAATGCTCATTATGTCAAAACATGCCATTTATTTCAAATCCACATCTACCCTAAAATCATCAGGACTCAGTCCCAAACATAAAATCATGAAATCACAAAATCAAGTAATGAGTAATATGTGATTTCGTAAAGCAAATTATATGCGATTTCGCAAGTAAGTGACATGCAATTTCATAAAGTAAGTGACATGTGAGACTAGGCAAGAATAAGGGTAATAACTCTAGGATTATGGCCATATCCTGTGATCCCAGGCTACACTGATCAGGTGTGTGGGGTATCACATCACATCTGAGGCTGCCCCAGGAGGTGGGTACCAAACCATCCCCCCAGCTAATCAGATCCCTAGTCCGAAGACTACACATCATATATCACGGCACGGTACAATGTACTCCATGCTGCAAACATGGTACAACGTACACCCCATGCCCATGTCATCTCAATAACCAATGCCATGTCTCGAAATGCACGTGCGAGCCTATTTAATCGGTGTGGCACACAGCCTACCCAAAGCTCCCAACACGACCTTATGCATGTCATATAAAAATCTAGTGCGAGCAAAGCTCCTAGCACTATGTCATGTATAAAATCATGTAAAATCAAGTGCAAGCTAAGCTTCCAGCACTGTGTCACATGCACAAATCATGTCAATCTCGTGGGAGTAATGCTCTTAGCACGTTTTGTTTCCACATAAATCATGTAGGTGGCTCAGTTTTCAAATAATGGTTTCCAAAACCAAAAACAGCACCTGCCACGTGCTATTTCATGTCAATTGATAAAACTTCAGCCAGCCTACCCAATTTCTTATTGAAAAGCATTAAAATACATCAAGAACACTTAGTTCTTGCTTTTCATGACTTTTTCTAAAAGTATAAATATTTACCCTTCACAGGGGTAAATCGTCATTTACCCTCTCGGGTCAAAATAAATATTATATCATGTGCTAAAAAGTAATATTTCATTGTGAAAACACTCAAAACATGATATTTATGCATATTTCAATCGAATCATAACTTTTCCAAAATTTCCTTTAGTAGGGGTAAAATGGTAAATTTTACTTTGTTGGGTTTTCTACCCATATTTTCCATATACAATTTAATTATTCGAAACTCTACCCGAAAATACGTGTAGCTACCTTTAGCTACTCACACAATTCCCTTACCTCAATTTCTCTGATCATTATACCTTTTTCGTTGTTACCGATCACCTGATCTGTTTAACTCCCAATATATTCTCTGGAGTTGCAGAAAATCATTTATTGGGTTAAATACAGTACATTTTACTTGCATTTCACTTCTTATGAGCTTAATTTACAGCATTGGGCCCGTTTACTCTTAATGGGCCTAATTGCACCTTAATGGGCCTTAATCCCATTTTTCATTTACCAATCACATCATAAAGGCCTGTTGGGCTCATTGGGCCCACCAACAATTTATTGGGCCTCGTTCTAAACTCTTGGATAACTCCAATAATTATTTACGACATTTTATCTCGAATTCCAAAATATATTTCATTTAATGTGAAAATTAAATCCGTAATTTATGCGATGAATTACTAACACGCATAACGATATAATTTGTTGTAAATAAGGGTTAATTTCTCAAAATTCTATGGTAGTACGTAAATCGAGGCTGACTCGAGCTCTCGTTTGTCATCGATTATCGAGCTACACATTTATATTTTTTGGGTTAAATCCGATCAAATATATATTTAAATAATTATTTCAAAAATTAATTTGGTCTATTTGACCACTTACCGGCTTACCCGTAGCTCGATTGCATCACCAAATTTTTTTCCATTTTTCCTTTTTCTTTTTCTTCTTCTTTTTCTCTTTCTTTTTCTTTTTTTTTTCTGGCTGAACCGGTTCAGTCCGGTTCAGACCGGTCTGGTTCAGTCCGGTCCAACTTTCTCCCTCACCGTTCGGAGCTTTTTCGGTCGGTTCTCCATCGACTTTCGCCTCTGGCTTATCCGCGGGGTAGTTTGGTGCATGGATCTGGGGTCGGCTTCTCCAAAGCTCGTCGAAAAGTGGCCGGTCTGGCCTCTTCTCTCCTCTGGCGTCGGTACCCAAATTTTTTTTCTTTCGATCGGCGTCGTTTCTGGCAGATCTGGGCCTGGATCAGCGTCGCCGTCGTCCCCCTCTGGCCGTTAGTGGGTCGCTCCTCCCTTCCTTGGCCGCCAATCATCTCCCTTTCCTCTTTTTCCCTCTCTTTCTCTCTGTTTCTCTCCCTCTCTCGCCGACCGCGGCTTTCCTCCCTCTGCCAGCACCGACGATGGCCTCCGCTGCTTCCTCTCACCGGTGGTAGCCTCCAATCGGAGAGGCCGAGGCAGAAGGGAGCTCGGCTCCCTCGGTTCTTCAGCTTTTGCCTTCTGTTTCTCTTTTTCATTTCCAGTCGCGATTTCACGACTCATTTTCTTCGTTTCTTTTTTTTTAATTAACTTGACTTTGACTTCTTTTTTATTATTATATTATATTTTATTAAAATAGAATATAATATATTATATACCTAAAATATTTAAATATATATATTTAAATCAATTAAATATATAAATATATATTTATCTTATTTATTTCTTAGGTTATTTTTCCAATTTTTTGGGATAATTTCTCGAGGTGAAAATTTTGGTTTATTCCTATAAATTCATATCTTGATCAATTTAACCCAAAATTTAATTATTTTTCCTTCATTGATCAAGATTTCTTGAATCCATGTTTACAGTGTAAATTTCTTACCGAATTGACATCGAATTTTGGGTCTTTTGACCGTTTTACCTTTTAACGTGTTCGGGACCAAATCGACACAACTTCCCTTCACGAACCCTTTTTCATTTCTTGTTTTAAATTCTTATCTTCATTCCGAATGGTTCGAATCTCATTTGTTTAATATGTGGTCCTTTCAATCTCCATTTGATCTCTAAATGCATTCGGGAATTTTATTCATTCCATTTGCATTTTACATTCACGTAAAACTCTTCTTATGATTCAATTTACATATATCCATGTTCACATCAAGTGAATCATAAGAAAATATGATAAAATTTTGGGTCTTACATAATATCCCCCACTTAAGAAATTTGGTCCTCCAAATTAGAACCAAGTCAAATGTTTCCATAAATAACTCCGGGTAAATCTATCATATCATACTCTTTAATTCCCATGTGATTCTTTTTTCGGAGTGTAATACTTCTAAAGGACTTTGACTTGGAATTTCATCTTAAACCTCAATATTTACTCCTTTCGTATAATACCCGAATCGACTTTTCATCTTACGACCTACTCTGTTTGAGCTTCAACGGTCTTTGTCTCTTGTCAGCATAACTTTTCTGTCTGCTTTGAGGTGTTCTTAATCTCTCACACATCAACTGAACATCCTCAGAGGATTTTCTTACAAAATCAGGAGCAATTATTAGTCAGTCACTTACTTGTTCCCATCCAAATCGGAAAAAAATCCTTATAGCCAAACAATGCCTCATATAATGTCATCCCGATACTCGAGTGATAACTATCGTTGTAGGCAATTTAGCAAATAACAAGTGATCATTCCAGGAGCTTCAAACATCCATCGCACACGCTCTCTACATATCCTCCAGAACCTGTATAGTCCTCTCTGACTGACCATCTATCTGAGGATAAAAGGCTGTGCTAACACTCAACTGGGTTCCCATGACTCCCTGAAAAATGTTTCCAGAAGTGGGAAATGAAGCGGGAATCCCCATCTGATATAATGCTTCCTGGAAAATTACATGGTATTCCACAATCTCTCTAACACATAAATCTGCCTACACACTCAGAGTATCAGTAGCTTTCATAGCTCGTAAGTGTTAGACTCAGTCAATCTATTGACTATCACTCAAATAGCCTCGTGATTCTCGTGGGTTCTCTATATCCCATCATGAATTTCATGGTAACATGCTCCCATCTCTGTGTCGAGATAGGTAGAGGCTGCAATAACCTTGCAGACTTATGATACTCTACCTTACTCTACTGACATACGAGATACTTTTTCACAATCTCTACAATGTCTCATTTCATATCTGACCACCAATACCCTTTTTGAAATTCTAATACATTTTGTTACTTACCTGATGCACTGTATATCTTGAAGAATGAGCTTCTGACAATAAAAATCTTATTAACTGTGGGTCCTTAGGAGTATTTATTTTACCTCTGAACCTCAGTAAGCCATCATCACTCACTGTGAACTCTGTCACTGTACCCATCTGAATCTGACTCACACTATCGACATCCTGCTGATTATCACGCTAAGCCTGTCGAATTCGGTCAATCCAATCCGGTTCTAATCTCAGGCTAGCTGTCACATAATCACTGTCAGCATCAGAAGGGATCACATCACTACTGAGGCTCACAAACGGCTATAACAGCTTACGCTCCCTGACCATCATATGTGATACCATCCCGAGGCTTTTTTTGCTCAAGGCATTAGTCACAACATTAGCCTTACCTGGGTGGTACAATATCTTACGATCATAGTCCTTCAGAAGCTCTAACCCTTTTTGTTATCTCATTTTCAATTCTTTCTGTGCAAACAAATGCTTAGGGCGTTTATGATCAGTGCATACATGAAATTTATCACCGTATAAGTAGTGGCGCCATATCCTCAATGCAACCACTACGGCTACCAACTTCAAACCATGGGTCGGATAGTTTCTCTCATGGTCCTTAACTGTCGAAATTCATTTAGCGACTATCTTCCCATTTTTTACATCAGTATACAACCTATTCCTTATTTTGAGGCATCTATATATACTAAGAAACCTCATAAGCTATTAGGTATGGTGAGAATACACGTGGTGGTCAGTTTATGTTTCAATTTACCCGCTCTCACAGAAGCTACTTTCACACTTATTATCCCACTCAAATACAACTTTCTTCCGAATGAGACGTGTCAATGAAGCAGCCTATTTCAAGAAATCCTCAACAAATCACCTGTATAACAGTTTTCAATTGCTGCTCATAATCTTTCCTGGACTTCGAATACACCAAAATATCTTTAATACATATGATAACAATTCAGTCCAGATAAGATTTAAACACATAATTCGTCAATGCCCTAACGGGTACAAAAGTTGTCTTAATCACATCCACATACCAAATCCTCAATAAATGATACCCAAATTTCAAATCGATCTAAAAAAGATCTATGCTCTCCAAAGCTAATCCAATAGTTCATCAATACATGGGAGGGAACTTATTCTTGATGTTAGCCTCATTCGACAACCAATAATAATTTAGCCTCATTCGACAACCAATAATAATTTCCTTGTCGGAGGCTTTCATCTTTCTTTTTCATAAACAAGTCCAGTGCTCCTCGTGGTGAGACACTCAATCTGATAAATCCTTATCCAATAATTCCTGTAATTGCTTCTTTAATACCTTCAGTTCCACTGAAGCCATTTTATACAATGGTTTTGTTATCAGCTCAGCACCAGTTACCAAATCAATACAAAATTTCATCTTTCAAACTGGTGACAACCCTGGTAGATCGTCCGAAAAGACATCAGGCAACTTCCTAACTACTGGGATATCTGTCAACTCTGGATATACCTTATCCATATCAACCACATAAGCGATGAAATCTTCTCATCATTAATCATTTTGTTAGTACAATCATTTACTCCTTTAATTACAGCCATTACACTTTTCCATCACTTGTCAAAACATACTATACACTTTTCCAAGTGATAATATCACTATCTTAGAATAGAAATCTAAACAGCATAGTCTGCAGCCGACCAATTTGGGAATGGATTGGTTTACCTCAAAATCATTCATATTTAATTGAATAAGATCGGCTGACATATCCTTTTCCCTCACTTTCAACTTACAATCTTTACATACACAATCAGTTAGCTGATTATTATTCATTAGGGTGCTAACTATCAGCATTTTGCCTAAAGGTATAGGCTTCACATCTTTTGCTAACTTATATGCTGATGAAGGCGATTTGAATAATGCGTGGCACCAGAATCAATTAAAACAATTGCTTCAATATCCACAATTAAGGTGGTACCTTCCATCACATCAGATGAAGCATTAATAGTGTCCTGGTCTAAGGCATACACTCGCCCTCAACTAACAGCCTATTTCCCCTTTCTCTTCGCCTGTGACATTCTTTTCTGGTATAGAGGTATCAACAAGGCTTCCTCAGGCTCTTTGCTTTTCTGTGGGGCAATCTCACCCAACTCTAGGCAATCCTTAAATAAATGGCCCGTATTACCACTCTTAACGCATGTTTTAGCCAATAAGTTTCGTGGTATCTACCACATATCTTACATTGTTCAGTAGTAGGTTAGGGTCCTCCAATCACAATATCCCTCGTAAACGCTAAAACTAGATACACTAAGGGCTTATTAATCATCTTACCCCATGTCTTATTAACTCTAAATCTCTTGCCAAATGGCCTCTTTCCCATTCTGACACCTTTGTCATCCACTATTCTTTTCTATCTCTATTTCGGCTCTTATTATCTTTCCCAAACTCTGAGGAGTGCAATTCATAATCTTATTCATACCACTGTGGTCTGCGCACTGCCTCGTCGTATGTAATGATATCTAACGGGGCCAATCAGACTCTGATAGATGATCTGAGTCTTTCTATGACTTTCGGACCTTTCGATTCTCACTGTCTATAATGTCGGATTATGCCTACCCAGGGATGTAAATCGAGATTCATACTCGTCAATTGACCTGTTCCTCTAGGTCAGAGTTCGAAATATATTATCTCTATGCATCCAGAATTATCTCTCATGTCAGCTCTGGATGTCTAACTCTTAGGATGGGTCGAACAGACTTCCACCCATGTTCCGTCTCGACCTCCAACATAAACACATCAAAAGTCACTTTCTCGATCAACATATACTGATAGAACCCATATAACTTTTCTATCTCATATATTTAGTCCTCAATAGCTACTGGGTTTTTTACCTCACTAATTATCGATGGTATGAACTTTTAAAATTGCCTTAACATATCCAACTCATAATCATATTCCAAATCATTACCACTCTGCTGTAGAGCTATATGAAAAAACGTATCCTTAACCAGTGAGTTGTTGAAATTTCTATAGTATGAGACATCTTTGTAGGCTGTGCAGCTAGGTCTTGTCAGCCCTTAGCTACATGCATATATTGAGTAAACAACTCTAAAATATTCTCTACACTCTGTTTCAACCTCGTGAAGTGTGTCTCAATATCTTCTAGTCTCATTGTGGGACCCTGTAGAGTATGCTCAACATCAACCTCCACCTCAATCTCATCTTGAGTATCATGTGATGACTCAATACCACTCTCAAGCCTACCTTTACGGCCTCTAGTATATGTACTCGCCCCTCTATCGTAGCGGCTATCAATTATAATGATTATATTCTTTCATTCATAACCATTTATTAGTCTAATCTCATTTCGGTATACATAGTTATATCTAAACAAAGCACATTAATATGGGGATGTAACTTTCTTACTTACTAATATCGACTCATATCAGGCTAACTCAGCTCTGATACCACCTCTGTCACGACCCTTTTTTACTAAAAAATCGCTACAAATTTTTCACTCTTTTCCTTTCTTTTCCCGATCGTGAACATTCTCACCACAAAACAGTTGGGCTATGAGTCAGTATTAATCACCCTTTACCATTTACCATGACATCTATCTTTTAATTTATTTAAATTCAAACACGTATACTTTATAATTGAGACTCTATACTTGTACGTGTTTACTAATATTTACATCCCCCATATTACATTTCAAATTGATTATTGTGCTATTACATGTTTAGATATATAATCATACTAAGTGTATACCTTTCGATGATGGAAAGCAGCTGATACCAAGAATGCAAGTCCCCAGTCGCTCACTAATTACTACAAGTGCTCTGAAAAGACGGGAAAATAAGGGGAATGAGCAAACCACGCGCTCAGTAAGGCAATCATGCAAGCAAGTAGATAACCACACTATCTACATACTCATGATGTCATGCATTAAATCATTTTCTTTCGAAATCATTCTTAAATATGAATTTCATGCATACTTTTATGCCAGGTAAAATAATTCGTATAAAACAATTTATTTCATGAAATGGAAGATAAAGCATGGAATTATACTTCATGCTATTTAAATAATGCACATTCTGTCGAAACATGCCATTTATTTCAAATTGGCAATTTATTGCATGAAATGACTGATAAAGCATGGAATTATGCATCATGCTATTTAAATAATGCACATTATATCAAAACATGCCATTTATTTCAAATCCACATCCACCCCAAAATCATCAGGACTCAGTCCCAAACATAAAATCATGAAATCACAAAATCAAGTAATGAGTAATATGTGATTTCGTAAAGCAAATTATATGCGATTTCGCAAGTAAGTGACATGCAATTTCATAAAGTAAGTGACATGTGAGACTAGGCAAGAATAAGGGTAATAACTCTAGGATTATGGCCATATCCTGTGATCCCAGGCTATACTGATCAGGTGTGCGGGGTATCACTTCACATCTGAGGCTGGCCCAGGAGGTGGGCACCAAACCATCCCCCCAGCTAATCAGATCCCTAGTCCAAAGGCTACACATCATATATCACGGCACGGTACAACGTACTCCATGCTGCAAACATGGTACAATGTACACTCCATGCCCATGTCATCTCAATATCTAACGCCATGTCTCGAAATGCATGTGCGAGCTTATTTAATCGGTGTGGCACACAGCCTACCCGAAGCTCCTAGCATGACCTTATGCATGTCATATAAAAATCTAGTGCGAGCAAAGCTCCCAACACTATGTCATGTATAAAATCATGTAAAATCGAGTGCAAGATAAGCTTCCAGCACTCTGTCACATGCTCAAATCATGTCAATCTCGTGCAAGTAATGCTCTCAGCACGTTTTGTTTCCACATAAATCATGTAGGTGGCTCAGTTTTCAAATAATGGTTTTCAAAACCAAAATCAGCACCTGCCACGTTCTATTTCATGTCAATTGATAAACCTTCAGCCAGCCTACCCAATTTCTTGTTGAAAAGAATTAAAATACATCAAGAACACTCAGTTCTTACTTTTCATGACTTTTTTCTAAAAGTATAAATATTTACCCTTCACAGGGATAAAATCGTCATTTACCCTCTCGGATCAAAATAAATATTATATCATGTGCTAAAAAGCAATATTTCATTGTGAAAACACTCAAAACATGATATTTATGCATATTTCAATCCAATCCTAACTTTTCAAAATTTTCCTTAGTAGGGGCAAAACGGTAATTTTTTCTTTCTTGGGTTTTCTACCCATATTTTCCATATACAATTTAATTATTAGAAACTCTACCAAAAAATACGTGTAGCTACCTCTAGCTACTCACACAATTCCCTTACCTCAATTTCTCTGATCATATTACCTTTTTCGTCATTACTGATCACTCGATCTGTTTAACTCCCAATATATTCTCTGGAGCTACTGAAAATCATTTATTGGGTTAAATACAGTACATTTTACTTGTATTTCACTTTTTATGAGCTTAATTTATAGCATTGGGCTCGTTTACTCTTAATGGGCCCAATTGCACCTTAATGGGCCTTAATATCATTTTTCATTTACTAATCACATCATCGAGGCCTGTTGGACTCATTGGGCCCACCAACAATTTATTGGGTCTCGTTCTAAACTCTTGGATAACTCCAATAATTATTTACGACATTTTATCTCGAATTCCAAAATATATTTCATTTAATGCAGAAATTAAATCCGTAATTTATGCGATGAATTACTAACACGCATAACGATATAATTTACCGTAAATAAGGGTTAATTACTCGAAATTCCATGATAGTACGAAATCGAGGCTGACTCGAGCTCTCGTTTGTCATTGATTATCGAGCTACGCATTTATATTTTTCGGTTTAATTCCGATCAAATATATATTTAAATAATTATTTCAAAAATTAAATTGGTCTATTTGACCACTTATCGGCTTACCCGAAGCTCGATTGCATCACCAAATTTTTTTCCATTTTTTCTTTTTCTTTTTCTCTTTCTTTTTCTTCTTTGTCTGGCTGAACCAGTTCGCTCCGGTTCAGATCGGTTCGGTTCAGCCCGGTTCAGTCTGGTCCAACTTTCTCCCTTACCGTTCGGAGCTTTTTCGACTGATTCTCTGTCGGCTTTCGCCTCCAGCTTGTCCTTGGGGTAGTTCAGTGCATGGATCTGGGGTTGGCTTCGCCAAAGCTCATCGAAAAGTGGCCGGTCTGGCCTCTTCTCTCCTTTGGCGTCGGTACCCAAATTTTTTTCTTTCGATCGACGCCGTTTTTGGCCGATTTGTGCCTGGCTCGGCACCGCCGTCGTCCCCCTCTGGTCGTTGGTGGGTCGCTCCTCCCTTCATCGACCGCCGGTCATCTCCCTTTCCTCTTTTTCCCTCTCTTTCTCTCGGTTTCTCTCCCTCTCTCGTCGGCCGCGGCTTTCCTCCCTCTACCAGCACCGGCGGTGGCCTCCGCTACTTCCTCTCGCAGGTGGTAGGCTCCAATTGGAGAGGCCGAGGCAGAAGGGAGCTCAGCTCCCTTGATTTTTCAGGTTTTACCTTCTGTTTCTCTTTTTCATTCCCAGTCGCGATTTCGGGACTCATTTTCTTCGTTTCCTTTTTTTTTAATTGACTTGACTTTGACTTCTTTTTTTTATTATTATATTATATTTTATTAAAATATAATATAATATATTATATACCTAAAATATTTAAACATATATTTAAATCAATTAAATATATATATTTATCTTATTTATTTCTCGGGTTATTTTTCCAATATTTTTGAGATAATTTTTCGATGTGAAAATTTCAGTTTATTTCTATAAATTCATATCTTGATCAATTTAACCCAAAATTTAATTATTTTTCCTTTATTGATCAAGATTTCTTGAATCTATATTTACAGTGTAAATTTCTTACCGCATTGACACCGAATTTTGGGTCTTTTGATCGTTTTACCCTTTAACGTGTTCGGGACCAAATCGACACAACTTCCCTTCACGAACCTTTTCTCATTTCGTGTTTTAAATTCTTATGTTTATTCCGAATGGTCCGAATCTAATCGTTTAATATGTGGTCCTTTCAATCTTCATTTAATCTCTAAATGCATTCGGGAATTTTATTCATTCCATTTGCATTTTACGTTCACGTAAAACTCTTCTTATGATTCAATTTACATATATCCATGTTTACATCAAGTGAATCATAAGATAATATGATAAAAATTCGGGTCTTACATTACAGGTGTGTAATAATTCCTACAATTTGCATAAGGGTATGCACATATATACATGTAAATATATTTATATATATTTGTACATATGTAAATATACCTATGTATATATGTACAGGTATGTACAATATAATAAATATATATATACCTATGTATATATATATGGACCGAGGGTTGTAATGTGGGACACACGTACAACATATATGTATATATATATATATAGACACGAATGAAGAGGATGGCAGTGATTCGGTAGCTGCCGGGTAACAAAACCTGAGGCACCCCCTTTACCTACTGCTATTGACAGAAACTTAGAGAGGGGAAGAGCATTGGCGTGATGTCTTAATCCCTCAGCTACTGGACACAGATATATGCTCATGCCAGAGGTGAGGCGTGAGTTATGAACTGACATGAAGAAATAGTAGACAGAGTCAGTGAAGAAAATAGTCTCGACAACAGGCACGCCCATCGACTGAGCATAGCAGGGAATAGGGATGAAATGTGTAGCAAAGACAAAGAGGAAAGGAAAGGGGCAGGAGATGCCAGATTACTTAATGGGGTTGAAACAATATATATTGTGTATTATATATATATTAGGCGAGATACGAGGACTGCAACATGAGCAGGAGAACGGGAAAACTGAACAGAAGTGAAAAGAAATAAGAGGCGGGAAGGTAGAAGCTGAAAAATAGAAGAGAACTGATAAACGGGGAAAATCGAGAGGAAGGAAGGGAGAGTCGAAGGCTGAAAAGATGATGGTGATGGTGGCCAAGACACAAGTGGAAACAAGAAAGTGAATAGGCAAAAGAGAGCAAAGAAGATGAAGTCCCCGACTACTACTAATGGGGAAGGGACCTGAGCAGTGATACAAACAGGGAAACAGAGGAGAACAAGTGATAGAGGGTACCTGGGAACAAAAACAGAATGACAAGGGGAAGAGGACACTGGCGAGAGGAGGGAGGAACAGGGAACTCCACCTCCCTGGAAACTGTGAACCAAAACAAAGGCGAGGAGGACTGGTGGGAAACTTGAGAAACGTGTGAGAGAGAGAGCTTTGAAACGATAGTTGCACCGAGAGGGGGTCTGGATAATTGGAACCAAGTTGACGAGGTAGGAGGAGTAAATCAAAGCATTTCGACCTTCTCCATTTGGTGGCAAACTGAAGTCGAGAATAGGGGTCCTCCTCGGTTCCAAGGGAAGCTAGAGAGGTGCTGAAGACGGTGATCAGAGATGATGGTGGTGCCGGAGGGGGTGGAGAAAGACGACGAAATAGTGAACGATGAAGGGAGAAATAGCCGCACCAAGTCTGGAGGAATAGGGTCACCATAGCTGGTGAAGAAGAAAAGAAGAAGAGAATGAGGAGAAAGAAAAATGCAGGAAAAGAGAAAGGAAATTCAAAAAAAAAGATGAATAGTAAAAAAAGAGATAAATAGTAAAAAAAAAGATGACTATTAAAAAAAAAAAAAGAGGAAGAAAATGAGGTTATTTTGGATTTATATTTATATATATATATATATAGATAAATAGAACCACATGGAAAATAGAATAAGAGGCATCGAGGAAATCGAGAAAACCCGAGGGAAATGTGATCGAAAGTATTTATTTGAAATTTTGGTGAAAGTCGGAGGGCCGAGCTCGCCGACTCGCAAAGTTGAAGCAATCAAGGATTACGAACAGACACTGAGGAGAATTGTAAAAGGATTTAAGAGAGATACTTGGAGGCATCACTACTCGAACTGGAATTGTCATTAAATCGAGGTAAGGGGGTATAATTTAAAACGGTAATAGTTACTTTCTGAACCATGATTAAGGAAAATTTACAAGATTTGAACTATGACTTTCGAACATGTTCTTTGAAATTGTCTTCTGAATAAGATGATTTTATTTTGATATTTTTATATATGAAAACTATAGTATGTTTTGAGACTAAGGGCCATTTATGTTGTATGATAACGCATGTCATGCTCACCTTTGTGGCGTCTGAACTTCGCCTATGTGGTGTCTGAACTTCGCCTCTGTGGTGTCTAAATTCCACCTTCAGGTGTCTGAACTTTGTACGACCTTGATCCCGTCTACAGCTTTACCATGGCCATAGGTTCTGAATTCCCTCTACGGAAGATGATTTTGTTATTGCCGCTTGATGATTTTGTTATTGCCGCATGATGATTTTGTTATTGCCGCATGATAATTATATGGACCAATGTAGTCTCTATCTGAATTAAACTTGATTTTTCAGAATCTGATTTTATGATAGGTGATTTTACATGTATTCATGTTTTAAGAGTTCTGAATATACGAAAAGGTTATGTGATAACTGTTAAATACAAGTATGTAAAGAATTACGTTTTGAATCATGATGTTTTCGATTTTCTTAATTTCGAAAGTCCTTTATATTGTTGCAGAGAGAAGTCATTTTACGTATTATTATGTTTTTTTGTATATTTTAATCACTATGATCGTTTTAAATGCACTTTCTTACTGGGCTTTTTCTCGAAAGCTCACCCCTTCACCTCTCAGAGCTTTGCAGTGAATTACAGTTAATAAATGCTGCATAGACGATGTAGGCTGGTGGATATGAGCTTTCCCAGACTACCTTTTGTATATTTGTGAGGTATACATTCTTATCTCTTTACCAGACCCTTTGTATACACAGACATCTATTGAAAGTAATGTGTCGGGATAAAACCTGTATAAGAATAAATGAAATGGAATATTTTTAAGGATTGACACTGAACAGGAATACAGCCTAAGTGAATAAAGGATTAAGTTGCAAGTCGAAGTTTTAAAAAAAAAATTACCCTAAATTTTTATAGGTCATGGGTTGTTACAATTTAAGGTGGTATCAGAGCAAAGGTTGTCTAGTACTGTTAGTGTCAATAAGGATAAGATTACATCCCAAATGTCTGTGCTTGTCTGGTTGTAGACTAAGTATACCTAATGAAGTTAAGATTTAATGTTTGGTTTACGTGAGGAATTAGATCACGGGCTAGAGGTCGTAGAGATAGGCCTGAGAATCCTGTAGAGTCATCATATGAGACTCATGAATGATACCAAGATTGAAACTGATGTTGAGCATGCTCCATCAGGTCCTGTGGAAAGGACAAATGGTACTGAGATACACTTTGTTAAGATTGAACGGAGTATGAAACATACTATGAAAAATTGGGACATATGCTATGTTAGGTGATGGGGTAGACGGGAGAATAGACAACCAGATTACTTCTGATACGCCCTCACAGCTTGTAGAGATGTTTCAAGGCTACAAATATGCCTGCTTCTGTAGCTCCACAATAGAATGATGATGACTTAGGTTAAGAGTAGGAACTACACGAGACGAGGCAGTTTCAAAAGTGCAGACCGCCATTATTAAATGAGATAAAGGACCCAATAGTTATAGAGAACTGAATGAATGAGATTAAGAAAACTACGAATGAAATTTATGGGTCTAACACAAGGAAATTGATTTGTCAATGAGTATGAATTATGATTTATATCCCTAGAAAGGTATGACCCAACGTTATGAGCAGTGAAGTTAAGAAATGTCTGTAAGTTCACTAATGGATGGAGACCGAGCTGACTTTAGAGGATAGTATGATATTACATACTGGAGTCAAGAAATCCTAATGTAATGGAAAACTGGAAAATTTAGTTGGAAAACTATCATGGATTCTTAGAGTACGACTGTGAGCTTAATAGACTAGGGGTAGTTTCAAGAGTTTAAACCTCCATTTTTCAACAAGGTTAAGAATTCAGTGATTCAGAGTGTTGGATGGATGAGATAGAAAAGCTTGATGATTTTAAAAGTACCTCTACCGAGGAAGTTGCTTTTGCAACTTTTGTGTTAAAGGATTGGAGAAGCTACACAGATTTTCAGAGTGTGCTACTATAAAGAAAGTAGCCCTGGTAGCATCAATATCGAGATGGAAAGTCGAACTTAGAGGTAAGTTCCCCGATTTAATCCGAAAGTCGACATCAAAAAATTACATGGGATATATTTCGAAGGCCCTTGGGCGGCAGCACATTCCGGATGAAATAAAGTGGCAATTATGAATGAAATGATTGCAATGGAACATGATGTAACAAGTCTATGGATGATTATGAAATTAAATTTATAGCTTTGGAAGAAAAATAATCCGGATAAGTAAAGATGTGAAACGGAGAAAATCCAGGAAACTCATAAGAGGTACTAAAATCCTTAATAGAGCTAAATTTCCCTCATTGGATGTTATTTTAGGGAAGCATTGCGCATGGCGCAACTGTGATAATATGAAATGTATATTTCGAGGTTACTAAGAAAATGAAAAAGGTAAAAAGTGACAAAAAAGAGATATATTAAGGAAGCAGTGAGAATGATAGAATAAAATCACTATAACTGAAAAGATGAATTACAGAACTAAAAGTATAAGTGAATGTCACACGGTTTATATGATCAATAAAGATAGGGTGTGTTCGGAGTAAAGAGACACCCTTGTAGACATAGAATTTTTTGACATGTATACGGAGGATCGATTAGAGTTACCACTAAATTAAAAGGTAAAGTTCTAAAATTAATTTAGCAGTGGTATCGAATTAAATTATTCAATCCACTGTACTGAATAGCTTTGATTAAATTAGAAATGCTGAAGAAGCAATTATAAGGATTACATGAAAATGAGATTATCGGACCAGAAGATTCACTTTGATGTGTACTGGCATTAATTTTTAAGGAGACCCGAAATTTTCTGGGTCACGATATGTCAAGAACGAGAGTTAATTGGATTCTCCCAAAACAGAGACTATGGATCGGTAGCAAAGACCCTAAACTTTTAAAGATGATACAGAGTTTGAGATATAGGGAAACTTTGGAATATGAATTACATAACGAGTTTAAGGATTGTAAATTGCTTATGCTTATGTTTCAAATGCGAGACTTAATTAGAATAAGGAAAGAGTTTTGTTATAATTGATATACGAGATAAGATCAGTTTTAAGGTGTGATAAATTCTGAATATAGATCATATTTTGGATAAGAGACGTACACAATGTGGGAATATTTCTAGTATGTGAAATGATTCAGATTAAGCGAGATGATTGAGAATGGATCGTGTCTAGAAGATAAATGTGAAATTGCGATAAGTTTTGGTATCCTACTTTCTATTGGGACTGAATCTTAAAACCCTATACCCATAATTAGTTATGTGGTTAGGTTTGATGGCTAATAAAGGTGTTTCAAAATACCTCCCTGCCTGAGAGACTTGACAGCATCTAGAAGTACCCTGATCCATAACCCATAAATTGAAATTGACAGTCATAATATTGCGTTGAAGTCAGGATACCATTACTTGTGTGGTAAAGAATTATGAAATTCTACGAATCAAGAAGGTTTAAATATTAAATTTCACAAGGCCGTCTAATACAAGAAAAGGGGAATGACTCGAGATTGTGCTTTGAGCAGAAGAGATGGCGTCATGTATATTGGTCAAGAACATAAGTTATTGAAATATTTAGTGAACCTCGACTCGAATATGGCCATTTTCTTGATACCGACATTCATTACATGGAGATTGGCTTGAGAGATGAAACTGGACGTGATTGATCAAATCGAGCAGGCTCAGCGTAATGATAAGTATCGTATTGATGTAGCTAATCGACCCAAATAGGTCCTGCAACTAGCTTGAGTATTTGTACTGATAATTTATTGAGATTTAAAAACAAAATTTGTGTACCCACTGATCGATAGTAAAGGAATTGACGTTGTCAGAGACTCTTTTATAAAGATATACTCTGCAATCCAAAGAATGGTAAAGGCTTATCAAATCTCCTGAAAGTATATTAGCAATTAAGTACAATAAGAGAAATAATTGAAATTGGGATTAAGTGTCTCATAGGTCAGCAGGTTAAGGGATAGCACCAAAAGTTTATGAGATTATTACCCTTGCTTATATGGAATTGAAAACATGTACCAGGATTTTAAAGGCTTTTGGAAGGACAAATTTCCAATTATTGAAGTTGCACATAATATCAAATAACAATAAAGTATCGAGATGATACCATATGAAGTATAGTATGGTCAAAAATGTCTTTCACTTATTTGATGGAAGCAGTGGGTGAAAGGAAGAAAATTATATTCGATTAGGTTAAGCAAGTTTTTGAGTATATTTAATTAATTTGTGAGAAGTTGAGGACAGCTCAGAGCATGCGAAAAGAGATTTGGAGTTTTGAAAGTTTCTCCTCCTAATAGTATAAGAAGATTTGGGAAGAAAGGAAGGTTTAGTCCTCGTAATATGGGACCTTTCGAAATCTTAGGTAGAGCGAGAGGCAAGGCCTACAGATTGACGTTACCACCAAAATTATCGAGTATTCATAATGTCTTCCACGTTTCAATGCTACGCAAGTATCACCCAAATCCGACACATATGATTAAGCATGAACCACTGGAATTGAAAGAGGATATGACATGTGGAGAAATCGATTCGGATCTTGGATAGGAAAGAAAAGGTATTGAGGTCTAAGACGATTCCTTTGGTTAAGATTTTATGGCAGTACCACACTTCGGGAGAGGTCACGTGGAAATCAGAGAGCTTAATGCGAGAGAAGTAACCGCATCGATTTAAGGTCAAATGTACTCTTAAATTTGGGGACCAAATTTCTTAAGGTGGGGAGAATGTAAACCTTGCAAATTTCTTGTTACCCGATTTTAATCATGAATAGAAATATTTGTTGGTTGGAAATTTACTAAGTACAAGGATATACCAATATATATATATAGGTATATATATATGTATGAGTTTACAGGTGTGTAATAATTCCTAAAATTTGCATAAGGGTATGCACATATATACATCTAAATATATTTATATATATCTGTACATATGTAAATATACCTATGTATATATGTACAGGTATGTACAATATATATATACCTATGTATATATGGATTGAGGGTTGTAATGTGGGACACACATACAAAATATATGTATATATATATGTACCTACATATATATACACGAATGAAGGGGATGGCAGTGATTCGGTAGCTGCCGGGTAACAAAACATGAGGCACCCCCTTCACCTGCTGCCATTGAAAGAAACTTAGAGAGGCGAAGAGCATTGGCATGATGTCTTAATCCCTCAGCTACTGCACATAGATATATGCTCATGCCAGAGGATAGGCATGAGTTAGGAACTGACATGAAGAAACAGTAGACAGAGTTAGTGAAGAAAACAGTCTCGACAACAGGCACGTCCATCGACTGAGCATAGCAGGGAATGGGGATGAAACATGTAGCAAAGACAAAGAGGAAAGGAAAGGGGCAGGAGATGCCAGATTACTTAATGGGGCTGAAACAATATATATTGTATATTATATATATATATTAATTAGGTTTGATACGAGGACTGCAACGTGAGTAGGAGAACGGGAAAACTGAACAGAAGTGAAAAGAAATAAGAGGCAAGAAGGTAGAAGCTGAAAAATAGAACAGAACTGATAAACAGGGAAAACCGTGAGGAAGGAATGGAGAGTCGGAGGCTGAAAAGATGATGGTGATGGTGGCCGAGACACGCTTGGAAACATGAAAGTGAAAAGGCAAAAGAGAGCAAAGAAGCTAAAGTCCCCGACTGCTACCAATCGGGAAGGGACCCGAGCAGTGATACAGACAGGGAAACAGAGGAGAACAGGCGATAGAGGGTACCTAGGAATAAAAATAGAATGACGAGAAAAAGAGGACATCGGGGAGAGGATGGAGGAACAGGGAACTCCACCTCCCTGGAAACTGAGAACCAAAACAGAGGCGAGGAGGACTGGTGGGAAACTTGAGAAACGTGTGAGAGAGAGAGTTTCGAAACGATAGTTGCACTGAAAAGGGGTCTGGACGATTGGAACCAAGTTGACGAGGTAGGAGGAGTAAATCAAAGCATTTCGACCTTCTCCATTTGGTGGCAAACTGAAGTCGAGAACAGGGGTCCTCTTCGATTCCAAGGGAAGCTAGGGAGGTGCTGAGGACGGTGATCAGAGATAATGGTGGTGTCGAAAGAGGTAGAGAAAGACGACAAAATAGTGAACGATGAAGGGAGAAATGGCAGCACCGAGTCTGGAGGAATAGGGTCACCGTAGCTGGTGAATAAGAAAAGAAGAAGAGAAGGAGGAGAAAGAAAAGTGCGGGAAAAGAGAAAGCAAATTCAAAAAATAAAAGATGAATAGTAAAAAACAAGATGAATAATAAAAAAAGATGAATAGTAAAAAAATAGAAGAAGAAAAGGAGGTTATTTTGGATATATATATATATATATATATATATATATATAGAACCACATGGAAAATAGAATAAGAGGTATCCAGGAAATCGAGAAAACCCGAGGGAAATGTGATCGGAAGTATTTATTCAAAATTTTTGGTGAAAGTCGGGAGGGCCGAGCTCGCTGACTCACAAAGTCGAAGCAATCGAGGATTACGAACAGACACTAAGGAGAATCGTAAAAGGATTTAAGAGAGATACTTGGAGGCGTCACTACTCGAACTGGAATTGTCGTTAAATCGAGGTAAGGGAGTATAATTTAAAACGATAATAGTTACTTTCTGAACCATGATTAAGGAAAATTTACAAGATTTGAACTATGACTTTCGAACATGTTCTCTGAAATTGTCTTCTGAATAAGATGATTTTATTTCGATATTTTTATATATGAAAACTATAGTATGTTTTGAGACTAAGGGTCATTTATGTTGTATGATAACGCATGTCATGCTCGCCTTTGTGGCGTTTGAACTTCACCTTTGTGGCGTTTGAACCTCGCCTTTATGGCGTCTGAACCTCGCCTTTATGGTGTCTGAACTTCACTTGTGTGGCATCTGAACTTCGCCTGTGTGGCGTCTGAACTTCGCCTTTGTGGCTTTTGAATTCGACCTTCGGGTGTCTGAACGCTGTACGACATTGATCCCGTCTACAGCCTTACCATGGCCATAGGTTCTGAATTCCCTCTACGAAGGATGATTTTTTTATTGCTGCAAGATGATTTTGTTATTACCGCATGATAATTATATTGGCCAATGTAATCTCTATCTGAATTAAACTCTGTTTTTCATAATCTGATTTTATGATATGTGATTTTACATGTATTCTTGTTTTAAGAATTCTGAATATACGAAAAGGTTATGTGATAACTGTTAAATACAAGTACTAAAGAATTACGTTTTGAATCATGATGTTTTCGATTTTTTTAATTTCGAAAGTCCTTTATATTGTTGCAGAGAAAAGTCATTTTACGTATTATTATGTTTTTCTGTATATTTTAATCACTATGATCATTTTAAATGCACTTTCTTACTGGGCTTTTTTCCAAAAGCTCACCCCTTCACCTCTCAGATCTTTGCAGTGAATTACAGTTAATAAATATTGCGTAGATGACGTAGGCTGGTGGATATGAGCTTCCCCAAACTACCTTTTGTACATGCGTGAGGTATACATTCTTATCTCTTTACCAGACCATTTGTATACACAGACATCTATTGAAAGTAATGTGTCGGGATGAAACCTGTATAAGAATAAATGAACTGGAATATTTTTAAGGATTGACACTGAACAGGAATACAGCCTAAGTGAATAAAGGATTAAGTTGCAAGTCGAAGTTTCAAAAAAAATTACCCTGAATTTTTATAGGTCACAGGTTGTTACACACAATTCCCTTACCTCACTTTTCTGTACAGTCTAACCTTTCCACTGATGACTCGTCACGCAGTCCGATTTGCTCTGAATCCAATCTCCGGATTTGCGGATAAATGTTCATCAAGTCAAATACAATATATTTAATTATATTTCATATTTTCTTGGATTAATTTAAATCATCAGGCTCGTTTACCTATATTGGGTCCGATTGTACCATAATGGCCTTAATCGACCTTAAGCTCGTTTTCCACTTACTATTCACATTATCGAGGCCTATTGGGCTCATTGGGCCCATCAGTATTTATTGGACCTCGTTCTAAACTCTTGAATAGCTCAATTAATTATTTACAACAATTTATCTCTAATTCCAGAATATAATTCATTAAATGCAGAAATTAAATTTGTAATTTATGCGGTAAATTTTTAACACACATAACGATGCAAATTGTCATAAATAAGGGTTACTTACTCGAGATTTCATGCTAATACGCAAATCGAGATTATCTCAAGCTCTCGTTTGACGTCAATTGTCGAGCTACACAATTAAATATTTTTTTCGGGTAAACTTTCAGTCGAATATTAATCAAATTAAATATTTCAAAATTTAAATCGATGAATTTCGATCGCTTACTGACTTACTCGTAGCTCGATTGCATCACTGAGATTTTTCCCTAATTTTTTCTCTTTTTCTTTTTCCTCTTTTTTTTTTTCTTTTCTTTTCTTTCTTTTCTTTTTGGTTGAACTGGTCCGGTCCGGTTTAGCATACCATCACTGCGCTAAACCGGCCGTATTGGTTCAGGGTTCATTTCGTCGTTTCGACAGCGTCCGGTCGATTCTCGGGCCATTTTCGGTGTCGTTCGACGCGCCATCGCCTGAGCTTCCATCATCAGGCCTCGGGGCTGGTCGAATCGATGTCGATGGACGTCGATCTAGTCTTCTCTCCCGCGGCCTATCCCCTCGTTTTCGACGTTCTTCGACATTTACACAGTGCGTCACAGCTACTGGTGGTTCGCCCGATGTCGGGCTGCCTTCGTTGGCCCTCGTCGGCCCCTCAGCCTCGCTGGTGATCGTCAGATTGGAGGGAACCGACTCCCTCGGTTCCTCACCCACATTTTCGCCTGTTTTCTTTTCTGTTTCAAGATTTTCACGAATTTCAAAATTTTTTAAATTATTTATAATTAAATTTTATTATTATTTTATTCATTAAAATATATTAAAAATCTAAAAATATCATAAAAAATTTTATATTGTATTCATTTAATCTATAAATGAATTTATCGGTCTTATTTCGGCTTTTTGGTATATTTTTTGATTATTTTCGGGATAATTTTCCTGATGTAAAAATTTTGATTAATTCCTATAAATTCATATCTTGTTCAATTTAACCCGAAATTTAATTATTTCTTCGTTATTGATCAAAATTTCTCAACCCCATATTTTTAATTAAATTTTCTTGTCACGATAAATACTGAATTTTGGTCTTTTGACCATTTTACCCTTGTACGTGTTCGAGACTACCATTTCAATCCTTTAATTGATCTTTTCTCATTTCGTGTTTTAAATAAAATCGAGTCTTACATTAGTGAGCGGCTGAGGACTTGCATTTTTGGTATCCGCTGCGTCCCATCGAGAGTCAGGTATATACATTTGTATAGTTTTGTATCTAAATATGTAAAGACACAGTACTATAAACGTATACGATGTCGGGGATGTAAGGTTAAGTAAACCCAACTGTGAATGTATTAGTTAAAGTCAAAGGATAGAAAAATCCTAATGTGTAAATGTAACATGGAAATGGAATGGTAAGTAGTGTGAGGAGACTAACACCGAATCATAGCCCAACTGTTGGTAGGATGGTCACGATGAGAGGAAGGTAAGAATTAAATATGAAAGAAAAATGAAAAATTTACTATGCTTTTTGGGTCGTGACACAATTGTATACACACACAAAGAAATAACACATAGGGATTATTTATTTTATCAATGTGATGATGAAGTTTATAGTGGAAAGAAATCTCTTTCTTTTTTTGTAGATACGTTATGGAATCCAATTCTAATCATGGTGGTGAGGGCTCTAATACTGTAGAATGTTCCTCGATACCTATGGTTTCTTCAAATTCTTTAAAAAGATAAAAAAAATCCAATGTTTGGACCGTTTTTGATATGCTTGATCCTGAGGAACATCTCACATATCAAACGAAATACAATGATACCAAAGAAAGAGCAAAATGCAAGTTTTATGGGACTGTAATCATTGGTTCCTCACATTCAGGTACGTCTACTAGGCATCATCATATTGAAACTTGCAGGAAAATAGATCGTTCTACTAAATCTACTCAGAGTGAGGGTGTGTGTGGAACTAAGAAAATATATCCATCAGTTGCAAGTGAAATGTTGGCTGAAAGTGTTATTGCTCATGGATATCCATTTAAAATTGTTGAAGATGCTAAACTTAGAGCCTTTCATTCCTATTTGAATGATCAATTCAAGCTTATTGGTAGGAATACTTGTAAGGCTGATTGCTTGAAATTACATAAGAAAATGAAAGAGAAGATTAAATCTGATTTAGAAAAACTTTTGAGTAAAATTTGTTGGACTACTGATGTGTGGACATCATGCACAACGGATGGATATCATTCCTATGTGAGTGGATTATTATTGAAAGACTGACGGGTTGGATTGACCCACCTCCTGGGCGGTTCCCGATCAGGGTGAGACCTCGTACACTGGGATCCGTGAAGCTAGAGGGACTCACGAGGACACATATGGCCAGTCCTGGTTATTGCCGTTATACAGATATTGCCTCGTCTCGCATGTCGACGATTTTGATGAAATCAAACTGGGTTCTTAAACTAAATGTGCATGATGGTTATTTCCATGCTTTTAAACCCATATGTGATGTAAACGAATTTTCATGATTTTGTGTGAGTCAGGATCACCCGAAGGAGGGGTCGAGTCCTGACTTTACTGTGAAATTTTAAATGAGAAAGATATGATTTTGAATATAATTGCATATTGAATTTTCCGTGCAAACTTGATTTACATAACATCATAACTCATATAATTTGTTTTAAAATGTGTGGAGAAAGGGTGGTTTATACATGGCACCACGTTCATGTAGGTAGTATGGTTACCTACTTGTTCGTAGGATTGCCTTACTGAGCTTGATGTGCTCACCCCTTTCATTTTCTCCCACAGATAATATCCAGTTGAAGTTGAGGCGACTCAGTACTGCATTCTGGATATCCGCTGCTGCCCATCAACATAAGGTATATACACTTGTACATATTGTATCTACATAAGCATAGCACAGTAACATGTTTGTAAGTGTCTCTAGGGGATGTATAAATATTGTAGACATTTTATAAATGACTGGAGAAGAAATAAGTTACATGGTAAATGTATGGTAGGACTAGCATTGACGCACAGCCCAATTTGTTAGTGGAGTGTGGTCACGATCAGAGGAAAGGTAAGTATGAAATAGAAATAACAAAACGCGAAAAATTAACTCTGATTTTTGGGTAGTTCGGGTCGTGACAAAATCGATATTAAATCAATGTTAAGCTTATAATGTTCATTTTTCATAAATTTCCTTCACTATGACATATTATCAAACACTACACGTGCTCATTCTCATCAATACACAAAACCCACAATGTAGCTTCATTTACCCATTTCTAATCATCCACATTACACAATTAACAACTTATCATAACCCATAAACCACCAACTCCCAAAATCACACTTTCTCACACTAGAGGCATTCCATTTTCTAGGTTACATTAGTTCCAATACTACCTAAATGGTTTCAATCATCCATTTACATGCCAATCAACCCCAAAATCAATAAAATAGATAATGTACTTGGATTGGAGTCTTAAAAACTTACCAAATCAGGTTTCTCTTCTTGCTCCAAATGACAATGTCATTAGTTTCTTCAATACCGATAATGGGATTTTGGGTTTTTAACTATGTTGTTCTCTTCCTCAAGATGAACAACTTGGTACCTAATAGCCTCCCCTGAATTCTTACTGAAAATGGTTGATTTTAGAGGGGTAAACTTAGGTTTTGGGTGAAAAATGGAAGGGTGATGTTGTTTTCCTGAAATTTTCAGATTTCAGCGCTCCTTTTATAGAAATAGTTTGAGGAGATCGATCTGCACTAGGAGGAGATCGATCTAGTCCCCTTAAATCCCTCTTTTTCACGGCATTTTAAGCAAAAGATCGATCTGTCGAAGCTTGAGATCAATCTGCTCCCAAACAGAGAGCTAAGGAGATCGATATGTATGCTTCAAGATCGATCTTTTCATTACAGAATGGTTAGGAGATCGATCTGGCCCCATTGGAGATCGATCTGCTCTATTCCATTGCCCAAATAAGAGCATTTTGGCTCTTCCAGATCGATCTCTCATCCTATGAGATCGATCTGGCCTTCATATTTTCCAAATTTTCTATAATTTTCCTGCTGCAACTTACACCAAAACATCCTTAATCTGCTGCCATGGCCATTTTCTCATCCATCCATCTTTATGACTTGAAAATGGCATCCATTCATACTTTATTCACATTGAAACTTGTGTGCATTCCTTGTATATCCAAAGGTATACTATATAAAACCAAATGGAAGCATTTATATTCATGCAACTTCCTTCCATTTACCACACTACTCATTTTGAGTTCCAATCACATCCATCACTTATAAGAACTCATTTCTTCATATTCATACACAATGAAACGTGTATGTACATTACAAATCATATTACTCATATGTACATTGAATCCATGGACTTACATCAATTACACTTTACATTACAAGTCCATTAGCATTCATTGATCCATTTACACACGTTACAACTATACATATATGGGGTCTCACATAAATTGCTTTAGTAACTGATTAAATTATTTTTTTTATATTAAGTAATTCTTTTTTGAGTTTTAATTTACATTTGTTATTATAATTTCATATATGAACTTATTTTGATATTGTAGGGATTTAGAAGCTTCAATTCTGGATCTCTTTTATATAGATTAGAGTTAGATGTATATTTGAATGAACCAAGAGAAGATTATGAGATTCAGATTGATGTTCTTGATTATTGGAAGAAAAATCAATTTCGATACCCTGTACTTTCACTTATGGCTAAGGATATATTGAGTATTCCAATTACCACAGTTGCATCTGAATCAACATTTAGTATGGGTGGTAGAGTTATCAACAAATGGAGAAATTTTGATTACCACTCGTAATTGGCTGTATGGATATGATATAGATCAAGATGGTAAGATTTTAGTGTCATTATTATTTTATGAATTTTTTATTATTTAAATTCTTATATGATTATTTTTATATATTTTATTAGATGAAGAAGATGAAACAATGGGATTTGGAAAGAATGTTGGATTAAATTGAACTAGTTGGTTTATGGAGGAGGATGAAGAGTTCTAATTGCAATGTATGTTGATATTTTATTTCTTAATATTTATATTGTTAAAAATTTAAATTTTTTTATTAAGAGTAATTGTGATTGATCATTGCCTCATTAATCTTATTTGAAGACAGTGTCGCTCTTAGAGAGTTTGGTTGCGTCCTGCATTTACAATCTTTTCGAGCATGTTATTCATCAAGCCGCTAGCGTTGAATGGAATGATTGTATTTTTCTGTTTTGTTCTTCATGCAATGTCTGGCTAGGGATTGGTTTCTCCATGGCTAGGTAGCTGTATATGGGAATGATTGTATGTTTTCTATTTTGCTATTTTTGTAATATTACATGTCATAGTTTCAAGTGTTTGATGTTTTCTTTGCTGGTTTGTTTTTTACTATATTGGACTAATTTAGAACATAACAATCATTGACTTGTTAATGGCATGAGAATTTAGATACAAACATGTCATAATTGAGTCTGAATCTTTTTTGCAGTGAAAAAGTTATTACAATCTTTAAAAGGGTATAATCCCCTCTTTCAACTTTCAATTCTTATTTTTAGCATAATCACCATTTAAAAAAAAATTACTATTTTTCTATTTACAAGTTATAAGAGTCAGAATTTAAATTCTAATTTTGTTAATAATGTATTCAATGTTTTATACGAAATATCAAATTTAAAGAAATGTTACAATTATATAATGATTTATATATATATAATTTATTATTGTATTAAAATTAAAATTTTAATATGAAATAAATATAATAAAATAGTATAATAACTGTTTTTATAATAAAATCAGATGTTATATTTAATAATATATTTATTATTACAAATATAATAAGCATAATATTGAAAATTATTTGATATTGAATATTATATTGTGTTTTAAAATAATTTTATTTAATAATTGAATGTAAATATTCAATATTTATTTTGTTGATAATAAATTATTGAAATAATTATGTAATAAATAAATAATGATTGTTTTAAAATTTTATAAATTTTAATTATAAAAAGTGTATTATTATTTATTTATTTTTTAATATAATAATTATATAATTATAATTCGGGTTTTTCAGGTTATAAATTCGGGTTTTCTCGGGTTTCGGATTAGGCCAGTTTCTGGTTCCGGTCGTATCGGACTCGGGTTATGTCGGGTTCAAGTTTTTTCGGGTTCAAATTTTTTCGGGCTAGGTCTTTTTCGGGCTCGGTCTTTATCGGGTTCGGGTTTTTTTGGGTCGAGCTTTTCTCGAGTTTGGGCCTTTGACTTTTTGGTCAATTTGGTCCGACCTCGGGTTCGGTCTCGGGCAGGTTCGAGCGGGTTCTTGGGCTCGGGCCAACTTTTGCCAGCTCTAGTGTAACGACCCTTGACTTTGAAAATTCTGAGGAAATGTTTTTAAAAGTTTTAAATTCCTACTTATTCTTTCATTCACTTAGACTGCATTCATGTTCAGTGCCGTTTCTTTTATCTTACCTATTCACCGATAATTATACTTAAATTAAATTTTACATCTAAATGGCCGATAGAAATTTTGGCAGTATAACGGCTTATATATAAGCCTACCCACCTACAAATCAAACGCTTTAACAATCCTAGATATCCACAACTATCAAACATGCTTCCCAATTTGCATCATCAAACCAACATATATCCATTCCAACAAAGATTAGTACTCCACGATTAATTCTCAAAAGAGATATTCTTTACGTTTGTTTTCTTACAAATTACATCCCAATAAAATATCTCCACTATATGTTTGTGCTTACAAAATGCGTCTGGTAAAAGAATGCATTTGTATACCTCTGCGTGTACAAAAGGTAGTCTAGGGTAGCTCTTTCCACCAACCTACATCGTGTACCCGGCAAGTAGAGTCTGTAGATCACTGCAAATAATCTAAAAGGTAGAAGGGTGAGCTCTAGGGAAGAAGCCCAGTAAGAAAAGCATTTAAAATGATTATAGTGTTTAAAACATATAGAGTACATAATAATACGAAAATGAGGCATTTCTTTACAACTATTACATTACTTTCAAACACATATCTCGAAAAATACATTTAACAGAAATATGGTTTAAAAAATGAGAGAACCTTAACAGACCGATCAGAATCTACCATGATATACAGAACTTCAAAAGCATTATTGAGTATGAATCATATCTCGAAAACATCAACATCTTAAAACAAAGATCATGTCAAATGGAAATAAGAACCTTTCAAATCATTCAGAACTTCAAAAGCATTATTGAGTAAATCACATATCAAAGAATCAAATCTTAAAACATAATTCATTTCGGATGGAGACTAGGCTAGCTCATGTAATCGTCATGCAGAAATAACATATTCATCCTTCGTAGAGGAAAAATCATAAACATGGCCATTTTCGCTACCTCACCCACTTAAGAGGTCATTCTTGTTAGTTGGGCCTTTTGGGTACCTCACCCCACTTAAGAGGTCTTTTTGGTTAGCTGGGCTTTTTGGCTACCTCACACCACTTAAGAGGTCTTTCTGGTTAGGTGAGCCTTTTTCACTACCTCACCCCACTTAAGAGGTCTTTCTGGTTAGCTATGCATTTTCGCTACCTCACCCCACTTAAGAGGTCTTTTTGGTTAGCTGGGCATTTTCACTACCTCACCCCACTTAAAAGGTTTTTCTGGTTAGCTGTGCCTTTTCGCTACCTCACCCCACTTAAGAGGTCTTTCTGGTTCGCTGGGCCTTTTCGCTACCTCACCCCACTTAAGAGGTCTTTCTGCTTAGCTTCATCTCAGGTGACAATCATACATACAGGGGCCTTTTGCTACCTCACCCCACTTAAGAGCTCTTTCTGGCTAGCCTCATCCCAGGTACCAAACATATACACCATGAAGGCGCACATGACAAAATGCTTTGACCATGTGACATTTTGTATCTGTAGGACTCAAGAGGTGGCCCCCACAATCACACAGACTGTGTGGCACTTTGCCCCCACAGAACCCAAGAGGTGGCCGCCTACGATCGCATATCATTAAACATTACATTTGTCTCAAAACAGAGTTTTCAAAATCTTTCTTGGGCTTCATAAGTCTTATGAAGGCCTAGGCCTTTTGACTACCTCACCCCACTTAAGAGGTCTTTCTGGCTAGTCTCATCCCAAGTGGGCCTCACTCACATATTTAAAATTCATAAACCGAAATTCAAATCAACTCTCTTTTGCGATTGAAAACTCTTTCATAATACAGAGAAACTGTGTTCATATAACAGATTCCATATCTCACAAAACATGTAACAATTTCATGCATAAGTCAAAATCATATCATTTCGTTCAAGAAACAAGATCAGAAAACATGCTCATAGATTTTGAAGACATGCTCAAAACTCATGTATTTAAATTCATAAACCTTTCTGTCAGTTTCAGAAATATGGCAAGATAAAGTTGGGGCTCAATAAAAGTTGGACTTGATTTTGTTTAAACGTTAACTTAAACTAAAGAACGAACGCTTGGTATAAATTCTAATCACTTACTAAAATATTATGTAACTCAAATATTTTCATAAATCCAAGTTTGAGGGAAAGGAGGATACTATTACCATTTTAAATTACACCCCTTACCTCGATTTATCGGAAGTTCAAGGTTTGGGTAGTGATGCCTCCAAGTGTCTCACTTTTATCCTTCTACGATTTTCCTACACTGAATTTGGTATTCTTAATATCCTTATTTAAATCGATTAGCTTACAATGCTTCATAATCGAAATCTTATTAGCCTAAGGAAAATACATCCGGAATTTAAATTCTAACTCCTTAAGATCGCATTTAAACTATACACATTCCACCTTTGGAGCTCATCAATTTCCTCTTTTCCCACTACCACTTGTAGAAATTTCTTTCCACTACAAACTTCATCATCATATTGATAAAATAAATAATCCCTAAGTGCTATTTCTTTGTGTGTGTATACAATTGTACCAATATAGCAGGATATTTAATATTCATAAGCTCATATACTAATACACACACAAGTATATAACCGTATAATTATACATTTTATCCATTTCATCATCTCATTTCTTCAATATTCAGTTCCATTTCTTAATAATCTTACTCATAATATTTAATTTCCTTGTCTAATTCTCAAAATCCCCAAATCTGTCAAATTAATCCCTAGTTCCCTAATTTCTTCACAATCAAATTTCAATTAATTCATACAACATTCATGCTTCTATAATACAATTTATACATACATTAAACTAAAGAAAGCTTGGGTTTTTTTTTTACCTAGGGATCCACTGGCACAAAAATGGGGAAGCAAAAATTAGGTAATTTATCTGTATTTATTTTAACACTGTAGTGTCGAAAAAAGGGGTGGCTGGACGGGGAAGGACAGGCAAGGAAGGTTGTCGGGCTCGGGTTGCGGTGGAGGGCTGGTGTCGGGTCTCCTCCGATTTACTGTAGTCCGTGAAACAGAGGAAAAACTCCTCTGTTTCATTTTCGTTTCCAGGCGAGGGGAGAGGGAGAAGGAAAGGAACGGGTCGGTGTTCCGGTGATGAGTGGTCGTCGATCTTGGGGCCTTGATTCAGTCAGCCGACAAGCGAAAAGGAGAGAGGAAGGGGGCTCGGGTGTCACGACCCAAACTACCCAAAAATCAGAGTTAATTTTTCGCGTTTTGTTATTTTTATTACTTAAATTCTTACATGTCTTCTGATCGTGACCACACTCCACTAATAATTGGGCTGTGCGTTAATGCCAGTCCCACCATTCAATTACCATCTAACTTATTTCTTCTCCAGTCATTTATAATTGTTTACATTAATTATACATCCCCTAAAGTTACTTACAAACATGTTACTGTGCTATGCTTATGTAGATACAATATGTACAAGTGTATATACCTTATGTCGATGGGCAGCAGCGAATATCCAGAATGCAGTACTGAGTCGCCTCAACTTCAACTGGAGATTATCTGTGGGAGAAAATGAAAGGGGTGAGCACATCAAGCTCAGTAAGGTAATCCTACGAACAAGTAGGTAACCATACTACCTACATGAACGTGGTGCCATGTATAAATCACCCTTTCTCCACACATTTTAAAACAAATTATATGAGTTATGATGTTATGTAAATCAAGTTTGCACGGAAAATTCAACATACAATTATATTCAAAATCATATCTTTCTCGTTTAAAATTTCACAGTAAAGTCAAGACTCAACCCCTCCTTCGGGTGATCTTGACTCACACAAAATCATGAAAATTCGTTTACATCACATATGGGTTTAAAAGCATGGAAATAACCATCATGCACATTTAGTTTAAAAACCCAGTTTGATTTCATCAAAATCGTCGACATGCGAGACGAGGCAATATCTGTATAACGGCAATAACCAGGACTGGCCATATGTGTCCTCGTGAGTCCCTCTAGCTTCACGGATCCCAGTGTGCGAGGTCTCACCCTGATCGGGAACCGCCCGGGAGGTGGGTCAATCCAACCCGTCGGTCTTATCCGATCCTACGCATCCGGAGATGCCGTATCCGAAGATACCCCGTATCATAAATATACCGTATTCGAAGATACCTCGTATCACAAAGATACCGTATCCGAAGATACCCCACGGTACATCGTACTCCATGCTACTTGCACGGTACATCGTACTCCATGGACCCATATCACTCTAGGTACTCCAGCCCAAATGGCCTGCTTCCCACAGAGAGGTTTTGTTTCTCAATACTCATGCCATGTCTCAAAACGCACGTGCGAGCCTATTAAATCGGTGACACAGTCTACCCGATGCTCCAAGCACGGCTCATCGCATGTTCTCATAAAATCAGTGCGAGCGATGCTCAGCACTCTCATCAAATCAAGTAAAATTAGCAGAGCCCGCTTTACATCCCCACAAGGCCGCCAACCTCATCCCTCACTCTCACCCTACTTAAGAGGTCTTTTGAGCCTGTTGGGCCTTTTGGCTGACTCCAAGGGCAGACAGCGCTACTCCACAAATCCAGTAAAACTAGTGCGAGCTAGGCTCTAGCACTCTATATATAAATCACCTGAAAATCTTATAAAATCTGGTGCGAGTTAAACTCCAGCACCCTGTCATGAAAATCATGTAAAATCTGGTGCAAGTTAGACTCTAGCACCGTGTCACGAAACAAGCATGTGAAATCTGGTGCGAGTTATACTCTAGCACCTATGCATGTAAAACTCTAGTACGAGCTCTCGCTCCAGCACTAATGCATGCATCACACAAATCAAACATCGTGAGAGCTGAGCTCTAGCACGTCACATGTAAATAAAAACACGTAGGCGGCTCGGTTATCTCCAAATAGTTTTCACAGAAATTACATCGTTTAAAGTATGCAATGCTATGCATTTTTCTTTAAAAGTGAGCCAGCCTACTCATGCATGTGTTAAAATACCTCCAGAACATGCAGGAACCTCTTGTCCTTGCTCCTCCCAATTTTTCCTAAATTTATAAATTTTACCCTTAACAAGGGTATTTTGGTAATTTGCCCATTCGGGGCACTAAAATTATTATTTGACCTCTAGACCTTTCAGATAATTTTTAAAGACTGCAATGAACTTAAAATTGTGTAAAGTTTACCTCTAGCAGTCCGTAGAATTCCCTTACCTTATTTTCCTATCGAGTCTGACCTTTCCACTGATGTCACGTCGCGCAGTCCGATCTGCTCTCAATCCAATGCCCGGAACTGCGTATCAATATTCCTCAGGTCAGATAACATACAATTTAATTGTATTTCTTATTTTCTGGGCTTAATTTAAATCGTTGGGCCCATTTACCCCTATTGGGCCTGATTGCACCTTAATGGGCCTTAATCGGCCTTAAGCCCGTTTTCCACTTAATTTTCACTTTATCGAGGCCTATTGGGCTCATTGGGCCCACTAATAATTTATTGGACCTCGTTCTAGCTCTCGAATAGCTAAATTTAATATTTACGACAATTTATCTAAATTTCCATAATTTAATTCAATTTATGCGGAATTTAAATTCATATCACGCATAACGATGTAAACTGTCGTAAATAATGGTCACTTACCCGAGATTCCATGCTAGTATGAAATTCGAGGCTGTCTCGAGCTCTCAGTGGATGCCAATCGTCGAGCTATACAATTTCCCAATTTTTCGGGTAAGTTTTCAGTCCAAAATTAATTAAATTAAATACTCCGAAATTTAAATCGGGTCAATTTGACCGCTTATCGACTTACCCGAAGCTCGATTGCATCGCTGAAATTTTCCCCAATTTTTCCTCTTTTTTTCTTTTTCCCTTTTTCTCCCTTTTTCCTTCTCTTTTTGGCTGAACCGGTTCAGTCCGATTCAGACCGGTTCGGACCCGTCGGTTCACCCCGGTTCACTCCGGTTCGACCGGTTCACCGCCTTGCCGGCCGGTTCTCCGTCGGCTTCCACCACCAGCAGCTCCGTGAGGTTGTTCGCAGCACGAATCTACCCTCGGTTTCACCCAAGTCCGCCGGAACGCCGCCGGTTCTGCCTCTTCTCCCCGGTGTCGAAAACGCATTTCTTTCTCTTCGTCGTCACCGGCGATTCCCGCCGTTTCGTCGGCATCCAATGGCCTCAACAGAACCGTCTCGGCCTAGGGATCGTTTTGCGGGGTCGGATCGGAGCCAAGACGCCGCCGTTCGCAGGGACAGAGGCGATTTCTCCCCGAAACTTCCGTCGATCGATTCGCCGGGATTAGCTGCCGTCGACGCGCTTTGATGGTACCGTTGGAATCGTCGGGATTCACTCTAGCTTTTTCGACCTTCGCCTGGGCTCAACGGTCGCCGGTGGCTCATCGGACTCCTCGGTTTGGCTGCTTCCGTTTCCGTTTCTCCCTTCTCTTTCTCTCTCCCCGATTTGTTTCAATCTGTTTCCTTTTTTTTAATTTTTATTTTTATTATTTTAATTATTCAAATACCTTAAAAATACCCAAATATCCCTTAAAATTATTATTTTATTCCAAATTAATTAATTTAATTTAATTTATTTATTATATTTTAATCCTTTTTCGGGTATAATTTCTTCATATTTTCGGGATATTGTCCCGAATGACTTTTCAGTATATTTTTCGATTATTTTCGGGATTATTTTTCCGAACTAAAAATCTCGATTAATTCTCATAAATTAATATCTTGATCAATTTAACCAAAAATAAATTTATTTCACCTTTATTGACCAAGATTTCTCAAATCCATATTTTTAATTAAATTTCCTTATCGAATTTACACCGGCTTTCGGTCTTTTGACCATTTTGCCCTTACACATGTTCGGGATTAATTTAACCCGACTTCCCTTCACGAATACTCATTCATTTCATATTTTAATTAAATTCGGGTCTTACATCGGGTTTCGGCGAACAGAAGGAAAGAAGGCCACTGGATCGTTTTTTTTTTGTTTTCTTTCTTTTTTTCTTTTTATTTTCTTTTTTTGTTTTATTTATTTATTTATTTTTATTTTTTATATATATTATTTATATATATCTATTTAAATTTATTTATATTTATATATATATATATATTTTATATTTATATATATTTATTTTTATTTATTTTTTCTTTTATTTTACATTTTCAACTTTGTACAAATACATGTATTTATATTTATTGTAATTATTTTTATCATTCATTTTCAATTTAACAAATATATATATATATATACACACAAATTTTCTTATAAAATTTTTCCATTTAATTTTATTATTTAATTAAATACAGAAAATTGGCGGTGTTTACATTCTCCCCACCTTTAAAGAATTTGGTCCTCTAAATTCATCTTGGTCCTTTAGAACCGTTGAGGGTACTTCTAAACGCTGTCAAATCTCTCGGGCGGTGAGGTATTTTGAAATACCTTTATTGGCCATTAGACTTGACCAGGTAAACCGATTATGGATATAAGTATTTAAGGTTCAATTTCAATAAGACAATAGGATACCAAACTTATCACAATTTCACATTTATCCTTAGTGAGAACTTATTCTTAATTCATATCACTTGATTTGAATCACTTCACACACCAGAGGTATTCGTACCTTGCATACATCTCTTATTCCAATATGACTCGTATATTCAAGATTTATCTCATTTCAAAGCTTGTCTCATTTTGTACATCAATTATAGCAAAACTCTTTCCTTATTCCAATTAAGTCTCACATTTGAAACATAAGAATATAAAAATTACAATCCTTAGATTCAATACGTAATTCATATTCTAAAGTTTCCTTATATCTCAAAACCCTAAATCTTCATAATAGTTTGGAAACTTCCCATTGATATATAACCTTTGTTTGGGAAATCCTACTTACACCCATTCTTAATACACTGTGACCTAAAAGACTCCAAGTCTCCTTAAAAATTAACACCAGTATACTCCAAAGTGGGTCACTCGGTCCGAAAACTCCCCTTCATATAGTTCTTATAATTGCTCTTTCAGCATTTCTAATCCAAGCAAAGTCACTCAGTACAGTGGTTTAAGTAATTAATTCGATACCACGTGCTAAATCAATTCTAGAACTTCTCTTTTTAGTTTAGGGGTAACTTTGATAAATCATCTGATCATGTGTCAGAAAACTTTCTCTGTTTACGGGGATGTTTCTATACTCCGAACACGCCCTATCTTTATCAATCAAGTAAGCAGTGTGGCCTTTAGAGTCTTATTTATACCATTAGTTCCTTGATTCATTTTTCTAGCATAGTGATTGTGCTATTTCATTGTCAATATTTCCTTTGTAGATCTCTTTTTCGTCATTCTCTTTACCTTTCCCTTTTCTTAGTGACTTTAGAAATATACAATTCATAACATCGTAATTGCACCTTGTGCACTGCTTCCTCAAAATAATTTCAAATGGAGTCATCTTAACTTTACCAAAGATCCCAGTATTTCCTATGAGTTTTTGAACTTCCTTTATCTAACAGTCATTGCAACTCCTTTTTCAATTCCTCAAGATCCACAAAGTCCATCCGGTAGAGAGACTTCGAGATAAGCTGCGCATCTGGAGCCAAATCCATAGTGAACTCCAGTTCTTTCTCCTAAAGTAGTCCTGGTAGTTCACCACGAAATACATCTGGGAATTCGCATACCACTAATATGTCCTAAATACTTGGACGTTCCCGACTAGTATCGGAGATGAATGCAATATAACCTTCACATTAACACATACATCAGAAATTTTCATCCACAGTCAAAATCATGCATTTTATTCCTTAACTGCAAAGCATACATCAAACTTATCAGGTAGAAGGAAGGTTACAGTCTTGGTGTAACAATCTAGACTTACGCGATTGGTGGCTAGCCAATCCATACCCAAAATTGCATCGAAGCCATACATGTTCAGTAAGATTAAATCAGCAAACGTTACCCTACCTCCTATCTTAATTTCACAATTTTGACACACCATATCAGTCCTTTGAGATGCATACAGGGGTGTGGTAACATGTAACATGAAATCTAGAGGCTCATGTTTCACAGGCAATTTACATGCAAAAGAGGGTGATATAAAAGAGTGCGTAAAGCCTGAATCGAATAGTACATGTGTCTCATGATTACAAATTAAAAGCTTACCCTGAATAGTCTCAGTGGAAGCATCAGCAATCTCTCTGTCCAAGGCAAAGACTCTCCCATGACTGACAATCTTCTTGTCTTTCTCTGTTGTGGTAGCCCGTCTCTGTGAAATTTATCTCTGGGGAGCTTGCCTCTCAGGTTATCGTGGTTGCTCTGGGGGCTATGGAGTATTGCTCTGTTGGCAATCCCTGCTCAAGTGTCCTTTCTGTCCACACCCAAAACATACCCTTGTGGCCATATAACAAACACCTCAATGGGGTTTTTTGTAATCTTACACAACTTCCAATATTGTTGTGGGTCTTTGGCAATCTGGGGAACAGGCACAGGAACTATGGGTCTATCAACCCTAGTTCGAAACTCACCTGTCATCTGCCTCTTGGGCTAGCCCCTCCGATAATCATGTCTCATAAACTCCGTCCTCCTACCCTTATCCTTGCTCTTTTCCTTAGAGCCATACTCTGTCTGTGTAACATTTAAACCCCTCTCAATCATCTGTGCTCTACCCAGGGCATCCTTGAACTCAATGATCCATAACCCCAATAGTCGGTCTCGAATAGCTGGCCTTAACCCGACTAGAAACCTCTCAGTACGACGCTCTTCATTCTAGAACGTCTTCGGGTCATACCTCATCAGCATAGTAAACTTACTCCCGTACTCATCCACGGTTATACTGCCTTGTACCAAATTTAAAAAGTCCATCCGTAACTTTTGCTAGGCAACTCGTGGAACATACTGATCTCTAAAGGCTGTCAAGAATGCATCCCAACTAATCACCGGATGTTGTGCAGTCAAAAGGACCTTGGTGGATCCCTACCAATACTCTGCTTGGCCTTTCAACATGTACGTGGCCATAGAAACCTTCTCTACATCAGAACACCTTCGATAATCGAAGATCTTCCCGAGGTCTACTAGCCACTCTTCAGCATCTACTGGATTCTTAACTCCCTTGAATGCCGAATGCTTCATTTTCAGGAAATCCCTCATTCTACCAATATTCCTCTCCTTAGTCCGAATCTGCATGGGCGACTGAGGTGCCAAATGTACCGAGGGAACTTGTCGAGGAGGAGGTGGTGCTTGTGGAGGAGATGGCCCCTGAGTAGGGATCGGTGCTGTGCCAGCTGAATCAGAAGCATTTGCCCCTAAGTGTTGGGCAACCATGGCAGCAATCGATTCCAGTCCACGTTCGAGACGCTGCTCCAACCGCTGTTCAAACTGAGCCATACGAGTATTGGGGCTCTCTGGCTGTGGTGGAGGAGGTGGAGGTGGCTTAGCTTGCCTCCATGGGCATCCTCGTTTTCCTCTCGTGATACACGTGATCTACTACCTGCGCGTAAACCAAAGATCAAATCTTAACTTCATTAGGTATACATTGCCTACAACCAGATAAGTACAGACATTTGGGGTATAATTTTATCCTTATTAACGACACTGACAGTATTAAACAGCTTTTACTCTGATACTACTTAAACTGTAACGACCATTGACCTTGAAATTCGAAGGAAATTTTTTTTGAAGTCTTAAATTCCTACTTATTCCTTCATTCACTTAGACTGTATTCGTGTTCAGTGTTGTTTCTTTTATCTTACCTATTCACCGATAAATATACTTAAATTAAATTTTACATCTAAATAGCCGATAGAAATTTTGGCAGCATAACGGCTTATATATAAACCTACCCACCAGCAAATCAAATGCTTTAACAATCCTAGATATCCACAACTATCAAACATGCTTCTCAATTTGCATCATCAAACTAACATATATCCGTTCCAACAAAGATTAGTACTCCACGATTAATTCTCAAAAGAGATATTTTTTACGTTTTTTTTCTTACAAATTACATCCCAATAAAATATCTCCACTATATGTCTGTGCTTACAAAATGCGTCTGGTAAAGGAATGCATTTGTATACCTCTGCGTGTACAAAAGGTAGTCTAGGGTAGCTCTTTCCACCAGTCTATGTCGTATACGCGGCAGGTAACGTATGTAGATCACTGCAAATAATCTAAAAGGTAGAGGGGTGAGATCTCAGAAAGAAGCCAGTAAGAAATGCGTTTAAAATGATTGTACTGTCTAAAACATATAGAGTACGTAATAATACGAAAATGAGGCATTTCTTTACAACTATTACATCACTTTCAAACACATATCATGAAAAATACATTTAACAGAAACACGATTTCGAAAATGAGAGAACCTTAGCACACCGATCAGAATCTACCATGATATACAGAACTTCAAAAGCATTGTTGAGTATAAATCATATTTCGAAAATGTAAACCCCATGAAATTTTCTTGTATTCGGATAATGTAGCACGACAAGGAATTTTTTAGATGTACGTAAAGAGATTATATTTTACATTAGGAGACTTGGAAGAATTAATATATATATATATATATATATTAATTCTAAGAATAAATAATTGTGAGGAATAGAAATAAATTTTTATTATGACCTAGAAATATTTCCCTGTAATATATATGTACAAATAATAGACTAAATTTAATTGTATATTATAAGTAAAATTCATAAGAACACATAAGTATACATATATATATATATATATTTGTCATTTTAGGTATCATTCAAGTTAAGTATATATATATATATATATATATATATATATTTATATATATACATATGAGTGTATACATACCTACATGAGTATATATAAGCATATAAATATACATAGGCAATATAGGAATATAGGAGCCCGTGGATTGGCTTCTAAATGAAGCCAATCCCGAGAGCCCCATCGATATGTATACTCATAAAATTCATTTGAAGGGAAACGTTAGTAAGTCGGCTATATATATTTACACATATAATAGTACATATGTTATGCATGATAAAAGAATAATAAAAGAATGACACGTGGCGCATGAAGAAAACGTATGAGAAATGATACAAGCCCTGAGTAAGATAAAAAAAGGGGCAAAAATGTAATTAATGACAAGTAAATCCCTATAAATAGGGGTCAGGTATGATTCATTAACCTAAGTCTCTATTTCCCCTACAGAAACTCTGCCAAATTCGGGGTCTGACTTAAGCATCGGAGTGCAAACGCAGGGAAAGCCCTGCGTCCCTCTGATCTTGATTTTTCTTGCAGAGATTTCGACAACACGTGGCACGAAGGACGTCAGCAATTCATCATTGTTGTTTCAAGGCAACAACAATTGGCGCCGTCTGTGGGAAACGGAAGAAAAGCTTTTGACAACGATGGTACAGATAAGTTCAACAGCAATTAGAAGTGAAGAAAGTGAGGACATAGCGAGTTCCCCAATGGCAGACTTAGGTGATGGAGTTCGGACTGAGAGAAGGTCGGAGATGATGACGATTCCCGTGGCTGAATTCGAAGCCATGCAGAAGCAGGGGGAAGAAACCGCCCAAGCTTTGCACGCTATGGTGAACCTGTTCAAAGGCACCTTCCCGGAAGTGAATTTGCCGGTAACGGTGCGAAATTTGGTAGGAGAAGGAAGTGTTGCGCATGAGTCTCACGGCAGGGGCGGCATGGCTGCAGGAGACCCTCGCGGCATGGCTGCTGGAGACCCTCGCGGCATGGCTGCTGGAGACCCTCGTGGCAGGGGCGGCATGGCTGCAGGAGACCCTCGCGGCATGGCTGCAGGAGACCCTCGCGGCATGGGCAGCATGGTTGCAGGAGACCCTCGCGGCACACTGGCCTTAGACCCTCACGGCATGCTGGCGACAGACCCTCACGGCATGCTGGCGACAGACCCTCGCGGCATGGGCGGCTTGGCTGCAGGAGACCCTCACGGCATGCTGGCGACAGACCCTCACGGCATGCTGGCGACAGACCCTCGCGACACACTGGCCTTAGACCCTCACGGCATGCTGGCGACAGACCCTCGCGGCACACTGGCCTTAGACCCTCACGGCATGCTGGCGACAGACCCTCACGTCATGCTGGCGACAGACCCTCGCGGCATGGCTGCTGGAGACCCTCGCGGCATGGGCGGCATGGCTGCAGGAGACCCTCGCGGCATGGCTGCTGGAGACCCTCGCGGCATGGGCGGCTTGGCTGCAGGAGACCCTCACGGCATGCTGGCGACAGACCCTCACGGCATGCTGGCGATAGACCCTCGCGGCATACTGGCCTTAGACCCTCACGGCATGCTGGCGACAGACCCTCGCGGCACACTGGCCTTAGACCCTCACGGCATGCTGGCGACAGACCCTCACGGCATGCTGGCGACAGACCCTCGCGGCACACTGGCCTTAGACCCTCACGGCATGCTGGCGACAGACCCTCGCGGCACACTGGCCTTAGACCCTCACGGCATGCTGGCGACAGACCCTCGCGGCATGGCTATAGGAGACTCTCGCGGCACTCTGGCGACAGACCCTCGTGGCACTCTGGCGACAGAGCCTCGCCGCACTCTCACGGCGGACTCTCACGGCAGTGGAGCGCGAGACCCTCAAGGCAGGGGTGCACGAAACTCTCACGGCATGGCCACGCAAGACCCCCCGTTTGCTTCGTGCGCCACGTGGCGCGTTCTTCGCGCGCCACGTGGCGCACTCATAACGCGGGGATGCCAGCTTACGCAAGACCCTGCTGCGCGAGACCCTCATGACAAGGGTACGCGAGATCCTCGTGGCATGATCGCACGAGACCCTATGTGTGAAACTGAGGAAGATATGAGGCGTCAGGGTATGGGAGACCCTGTGCGTGAGGCCTCGGAAGGCTTGCAGCACCAAGTTACGGAAGACCCCATGCGCGAGACTCCAATGAACTGGAGACATCAGAGTGTCAAAAAACTACGACGTCGTGGTACAAAGAATTCAACGCGGGAGATTGTTGGTGGTCGGAGACGCCAAAGTACTAGAAACCTTGAGGGTCCGGCTCGAGTAGACTCTGGATATTTGGGCGTCGAAGATCCTTGGCCCCAGAACACAAACAGCCCACCAAACAACGGAATCAAAGATGTGGGAATGACAGGGTCTCATGTTGAGAGAGACTCGAAAATAGATCCAGCACGAAACCTTAAAACTGGAATGACAAACTTTCAATCTCAGACTCATCAAAACCGAACTCAAGGTAACAGGAAAGAAGCTATGGACTGCGGCCAAGCTGATGCATACGATGCTAAGAAAGTGCAAAACAGACCTGTCTCCAAGGCACAAGTTGCCACTTATATGAAAAGAATTGTGGAACGAATCTTAGAAGAGAAAAGGTTGGTTCAGACTGAAGAAAACCAGAGAAGGAGAATCCCATTCAGTACAACGATCATGGGAAAACCGTTGCCCCCAAAATTCAAAATGCCGCAGATGACGATGTATACGGGAAAAACTGATCCTTATGACCACATTCAGAACTCTGAGTCATTGATGCTATTACATGGATGGGAGGATGAGATCATGAGTAGAGCATTCCCCTCAACTTTAACTGACCATGCACTAAAATGGTTTAATAGTTTGCCAGAGGGGTCTATTTCGTCTTTCAATCAATTAAGAAGCGAATTCCTGAAGGCCTTTGTGATAAAAAGCCAGAAAAGGAAGGATGCCACATATCTGCTTACCTTAAGGCAGGGGAGCAAGGAATCACTCAAAAGCTATGTGGATCGGTTCCGTAATACTACTATTGAAATACATGATCTACAAGTTGGAGTAGCTGTGACAGCTATGCTACAAGGGACAAGGTCTGAAAAGTTGCAAGAATCGCTATCTTTAGATCAGCCGACGACGATCTCAGACTTGTTCTCTAGAGCAGATGAATATATCACTGAAGAGGAAGTGATGAAAAGGATACCGACGCTGAACTACATATAAGGGAGTTCAAAGAAAAGAAACCCTTACCATCGTCGGGCTACCTAAGCCATCACCAATGCCGTGAAAGAAGATGGAAAGGTCACAAGGGGCTTGAAGTGAAAAATGCGCGAGGTAAGCCACGAAGACAATGTGCAAGAGCTTGAAGCGAAAAATGCGCGAGGTAAGCTAAGCACTCAATCAAGGGCTTGAAGCGAAAAATGCGCGAGGTAAGCCACGAAGACAATGTGCGAGAGCTTGAAGCGAAAAGTGCGCGATGTAAGCTAAGCACACAAATCAAGGGCTTGAAGCGAAAAATGCGCGAGGTAAGCCACGAAGACAATGTGCGAGAGCTTGAAGCGAAAAATGCGCGATGTAAGCTAAGCACTCAATCAAAGGGCTTGAAGCGAAAAATGCGCGAGGTAAGCCACGAAGACAAATGTGCGAGAGCTTGAAGCGAAAAATGCGCGATGTAAGCTAAGCACTCAATCAAGGGCTTGAAGCGAAAAATGCGCGAGGTAAGCCACGAAGACAAATGTGCGAGAGCTTGAAGCGAAAAGTGCGCGATGTAAGCTAAGCACACAAATCAAGGGCTTGAAGCGAAAAATGCGCGAGGTAAGCCATGAAGACAAATGTACGAGAGCTTGAAGCGAAAAATGCGCGATGTAAGCTAAGCACACAAATCAAGGGCTTGAAGCGAAAAATGCGCGAGGTAAGCCACGAAGACAATGTGCAAGAGCTTGAAGCGAAAAGTGCGCGATGTAAGCTAAGCACGCAAATCAAGTGCTTGAAGCGAAAAATGCGCGAGGTAAGCCACGAAGACAATGTGCAAGAGCTTGAAGCGAAAAATGCGCGAGGTAAGCTAAGCACTCAACCAAAGGGCTTGAAGCGAAAAATGCGCGAGGTAAGCCACGAAGACAATGTGCAAGAGCTTGAAGCGAAAAGTGCGCGATGTAAGCTAAGCACGCAAATCAAGGGCTTGAAGCGAAAAATGCGCGAGGTAAGCCACGAAGACAATGTGCGAGAGCTTGAAGCGAAAAATGCGCGAGGTAAGCTAAGCACTCAATTAAAGGGCTTGAAGCGAAAAATGCGCGAGGTAAGCCACAAAGACAATGTGCAAGAGTTTGAAGCGAAAAATGCGCGAGGTAAGCTAAGCACTCAATCAAGGGCTTGAAGCGAAAAATGCGCGAGGTAAGCCACGAAGACAATGTGCGAGAGCTTGAAGCGAAAAATGCGCGAGGTAAGCTAAGCACTCAAACAAAGGGCTTGAAGCGAAAAATGCGCGAGGTAAGCCACGCACTCAAAACAAGAGCTTGAGAATTAGAAGGCCAGAGAATTTGACTTGAGGCTACAATGAGAACATATGTACTCTTCCGCAAGGTTATACCTAGAGAAAGAGTGGGGAGCAATTGTTGTGCATGATAAAAGAATAATAAAAGAATGACACGTGGCGCATGAAGAAAACGTATGAGAAATGATACAAGCCCTGAGTAAGATAAAAAAGGGGCAAAAATGTAATTAATGACAAGTAAATCCCTATAAATAGGGGTCAGGTATGATTCATTAACCTAAGTCTCTATTTCCCCTACAGAAACTCTGCCAAATTCGGGGTCTGACTTAAGCATCGGAGTGCAAACGCAGGGAAAGCCCTGCGTCCCTCTGATCTTGATTTTTCTTGCAGAGATTTCGACAACACGTGGCACGAAGGACGTCAGCAATTCATCATTGTTGTTTCAAGGCAACAACAACATATATATAATTATTAGATACATATGAGAGGGGATGATGTTCCACAGCAAGTAAAGGAAATGAGGTGATGGTAGTGAACGGTGGTGATGATTTTGATCAGTAAGGTAAAAGACCCTCGATTTTAAGGAAAAACAAAGCAGCACCACGAGATGAGGTTTGGCCCCGAGAGGTTTTTCTGCTGCAGTAGACTGCAGCAGAAAACGTGAGATAAGTGAGATGATGGGATGGTTCTCGGTGACCCATGACTGCTGTTGCAACAGGGAAATGTTCTGGCAGTACAGTGAATAGAAGTAAACAATTTGAAAGCAGTGACAGGGGATGTAAGGGAGCTAACTGTCGAGCTTTTCTCTACACTTCCAAGCATCAGACATGCACCATCACGTTTCCTCATCAAACTGAAGACGAAAGAGAGAAACAAACCCCATTATTGTTGTTGAAAAATCACAGTGAGTGAGAAATAGATGAAGAAAACCGAGAGGAAAAGGAGTAACGATTTCCCTAAAAAAAAACAGGACAGAACAAAGGCCACCATTTTCTTTTCTCTCAGGTACTGATGATGTTAAGCATGGGAAAGGATTGAAGAAGCGCTGAACAGAGGGGGAGACATGTGAAGGCTCGGCAGTGAAGAATAAAAAAGAGGAGAAGGAAAGAAGAGATAACAACAGGGAAACTGAAGCTGAACTGAGGAACCGGGAGCATCAACGTCTGAAAGGTGCTCCAACTCCTTGAGCAGTGGAGGATGGAACAAAATCGAGAAGAGAAACAAAAAAAAAAGGAAAGGCAGAAAATGGAGGCAACCCGTGCCTGCTGCAGTTTTGTTATACTGCAGCAGAAGGAAGTAGGAAAGAAAAACAAATTGGAGCAGTTGGAAGGCTGTGGAACAGAGCAAAAAGAGAGCAAAGAAGCTGAGGTCCCCGACTGCTACCAATCGGGAAGGGACCCGGGCAAAGATACAGGTAGAAAACAGAGATGAACTGGAAATGGAGAGGGCAAAAGCAGAAAATAAAGTTGAAGATCCTCGAGTTCAAGCAGCTGTGGCTATGGTGAAACAAGCTGAAGCAGTAGGCTACAAGTTGAAAGGAAAAGAAAGAACAAGAAAGATGAAGGAAGAAGAGAGTTACTGCGCTGGAGGCTCTCGGAAAGGGGAACAGAAACAATGGCCCTCGGCTGATTGTTGGCGAGAAAAAAAAACAGAGGAGAGCAGGGGGGAACTCGGGCTGGAAGGTGGTAGCAGGAGATGGAAATGAAAGGGGGACGATAGCAGGTAGAAGAAGAAGGGTGATGACGATGGTGATGATGGCTGAGAGCCTAAGGGAAATATGACAAGAAGAAACAATGCTGGAAACAAAGAAGAAAACTAAGGATGAACAGTGCGTCGGGCTTAACAAAGAAGAAAGGAATGAAAATGAAGAAGAAAAAAACGGAGATGGCGGGAAAGAAGGAATATTCAAAAAAATGAATAGTGAAAATGAGGAATAGTAAAAAAAAAGTAAGTAATAAATATATATTTATATTTATATAAGTATATATATTATAGGAAATGGAGGAAAATTAAGGAAAAGAGACGAGTGTACTAAAATTTGGAAAATTCGGGTGAAATGGCTCCGACAGAAATAACCTGAGTGGATCGGATCCGTCGATTCGTTAAGTTGAAGTAATCAAGGATTACGGACAAACACCGAGTTAATAAATTTATACAAGTTTTAGAGATAATTGTACGTATTTTATAATTTCGAGTGTATTTTCCCTAGGTTAGTAAGGTTACGATTGTGACGCATCGTAGTTAATTCGATAAATAGGATACTAAGAAATATAAATTTCGGTGTAAGAGAATCGTTGAAGGATTTAAGGGAGATACTAGGTGTAAGACCCGAAATTAAATCGTAAATTTTCATGAGGGATGAAAATGGTCAAAAATTTAACTGAATGGGATTCGGATTGGAAATAAGGATTTAAAATGCGAAGTGAGTGAGTGTTCGTGAAAAGAAGTCGGGTTAAATTAATTCCAAACACGTGCAAGGGCAAAATGGTTAAAAGACCGAAAGCCGGTATAAATTCGAGAAGAAAAATTTAATTAAAAATAATGGATTTGAGAATCTTGATCAATAACGAAGAAATAATTAAATTTCGGGTTAAATTGATCAAGATATGAATTTATGAGAATTAATCAGGATTAATCGAGATTTTTAAGTCGAAAAATCATTTCGAAAATAATCGAAAAATATATCGAAAAGTCATTCGGGACAATACTCCGAAAATACGGAGAAATTATACCCGAAAAAGGGTTAAAATATAATAAATAAATTTAATTTAATTTAATTAATTAATTTGGAATAAAATAATAATTTTTGGTAGATATTTTAGATTTTTAATATATTTTATTGATTAAAATATTAATAAAATTAAATAATAAATAAATTAGTAAAAAAAAAAAGAATCGGGGAGAGAGAGGGAGAAGGAAAACGGAAGCGGCCGACCAAGGAGCATCACGATCGGCTATCGGTGGCAACCAGGCGAGGCCGACGAAGGGAAGCCCGACGAGGATCGAGCCACCACCGGCACCGTGGAGGCATCGACGGCGGCAAACGGAGACAAAAACGAGGAAAAATCGAAACCGAGGAAGAAAAGAGGAATCACCGGTGATCGGCGCCGATTCAGGCCCGACCGACCACAACCGAATGTTCCCCAAGCACGGACGAGCAGATTGGTGGCGGCCACGATCGGCGAAACTGCCGACAAACGCTGAAAATGGCGTAAAGAGAAATGGGTTCCGACGGAAGAGGAGAAAGGCCGGACCGACGACTTTCCGGACCTCGACCGAAATCGACCCCAGATCTGAGATGCGGACGACCCAGCGGAGCCACTGGCAGCGGAAGCCGGTGGAGAACCGACCGGCAAGGGACTGAACCGATCGAACCGGAGCGAACCGGAGTGAACCGGCGATCCGAACCGGTTCAGCCAAGAAAGAAAGGAAAAAAGGCGAAAAAGGGAAAAAGAAAAAGAGGAAAAATTGGGAAAAAGCTCCCGACGATATAATCGAGCTACGGGTAAGTCATAGCGGTCGAAATTGACCGATTTAAATTTTGGAATATTTTATTTAATTAATTTTCGACTCAAAATTTACCCGAAAATTATGAAATTGTGTAGCTCGACAATCGACGTCAAACGAGAGCTTGAGATAGCCTCGATTTACGTACTAGCATGAAATCTCGGGTAAGTAACCCTTATTTACGACAATTTATATCGTTATACGTGTTTCGGATTTAATTATCGCATAAAATAAATTAAATTATGAAAATTTAGATAAATTGTCGTAAATAATAACTTGAACTATTCGAGAGTTAGAACGAGGCCCAATAAATTGTTGGTGGGCCCAATGAGCCCAATAGGCCTCGATAATGTGAAAAATTAAGTGGAAAACGGGCTTAAGGCCGATTAAGGCCCATTAAGGTGCAATCGGGCCCAATAGGGGTAAACGGGCCCAATGATTTAAATTAAGCCCATAAAATATTAAATACAATTAAGTTGTATAATATCTGACCTGAGGAATATTGATACGCAGTTCCGGGCATTTGATGGGGGAGCAGATCGGACTGCGCGACGTGACATCAGTGGAAAGGTCAGACTCGACAGGAAAATAAGGTAAGGGAATTCTGCGGACTGCTAGAGGTAACTTTACAAAATTTTAAGTTCAATTGCAGTCCTTTAAAAATTATCTGAAGGGTCTAGAGGTCAAATAATAATTTTAGTGCCCCGAATGGACAAATTACCAAAATACCCTTGTTAAGGGTAAAATTTACAAAATTAGGAAAAATTGGGAGGAGTGAGAACAAGAGGTTCCTGCTCGTTCTGGAGATGTTTTGATGCATGCATGAGTAAGCTGGCTAACCTTGAAAGAAAAATGCACAGCATTTCATAGTTTCAACTATGAAATTGTTTTGAAAACTGTTTTGAGGAAACAGAGCCACCTACGTGTTTTTATTGACATGTGACGTACTAGAGCTCAGCTCGCACGATATTTTGAGTTGTGTGATGCATGCATTAGTGCTGGAGCGAGAGCTCGCACTAGATTTTTACATGCATTGGTGTTGAAATCTAACACGCACCTGATTTTATATGATTTTCGTGATACGGTGCTAGAGTCTAACTCGCACCATATTTTATATGATTTTTGAGACAGGGTGTTAAAGCTTCGCTCGCACCAGATTTTATATATATATATATATATATATATATATATGATTTTCATGATGGTTTGCATACAGAGTGCTAGAGCTTAGCTCGCACTAGTTTTACTTGATTGATGAGAGTGCTGAGCATCGCTCGGACTGATTTTATGAGAACATGTGATTAGCCGTGCTTCGAGCATCGGGTAGACTGTGTGTCACCGATTAAATAGGCTCGCACGTGCGTTTTGAGACATGGCATGAGTATAGAGGTCTGATATGGGTCCACGGAGTACGATGTACCGTGCAAGTAGCATGGAGTACGATGTACCATGTGGCATCTTCGGATACGTGGTATCTTCGGATACGGCATCTTCGGATGCGTGGGATCGGATAAGACTGACGAGATGGACTGACCCACCTCTCGGGCGGTTTCCGATCGTGGTGAGACCCCGCACACTAGGATCCGTGTAGCTAGAGGGACTCCCGAGGACACATGGCCATAGTCCTGGTTATTACCGTTATACAGATATTGCCTCGTCTCGTATGTTGACGACTTTGATGAGATTAAAACTGGGTTTTTTTAAAATCAAACGTGCATGATGATTATTTCCATGCTTTTCAAACCCATGTGTGAATGTAAATCGATTTTTATGGTTTTATGTGAGTCAGGACCACCTGAGGGATGGGTTGAATCCTGGCCTTGTTGTGAAATTTTAAACGAGAAAGAAATGATTTGAAATAATTGCATGTTGAATTTTGCCATGCGAATGGATTTACATAACATCATAACTCATATCATATGTTTTAAAATGTGTGGAGGAAGGGTGGTTTATGCATGGCACCACGTTCATGTAGGTAGTATGGTCACCTACTTGTTCGTAGGATTGCCTTACTGAGCTTGATGTGCTCACCCCTTTCATTTTCTCACACAGATAATCTCCAGTTGAAGTTGAGGTGACTCAGTACTGCATTTTGGATATCCGCTGCTGCCCATCAGTTAAGGTATATACACTTATACATATTGTATCTAAATAAGCATAGCACAGTAACATGTTGTAAGTGACTTTAGTGGATGTATAAATATTGTAAACACTTATAAATGACTGAGAAAGAATTAAGTTATATGGTAAATGAAAGGTGGAACTGGCATGGACGCACAGCCCAATTGTTAGTGGAGTGTGGTCACGATCAGAGAATAGGTAAGCATGAAAGAAAATAATAAAACGCGAAAAATTTACTCTGATTTTTAGGTAGTTTTGGGTCGTGACACTAGGAGGCGTTACCACTCAAATTCGAGATTTTTGTTAAATCGAGGTTAGGGGTATTATTTAACTTAGTTCTGATAATGCATATTTGTTTCACCGATAAATGATCTTATGAAAGAACATATGATTTGAAATGATTTATTAATGCTTTCATACTTGCGAAGCATGTTATAAATTGTCGAAATTTTCCCCGAGTATTTTTCATGTTGTGAAATGAATTTTCTAAGGTATGAAGTGTATGGATGTTTTACATTTATTTATGTTTTTATATCCATATTGATAAAGAAACTTTCGACAATTTCAAAAGTATTTATGAAAAGAAATTTGTTTTCAAAAGGGGATTGTGGGGGCCACCTCTTGAGTCCTACGGGAACAAAGTGCCACACAATCTCTCTATTTTATGAAAGAGTTTTTAGATTACAAGGAATTCGATTTTATTACTCGATATGAGTTATGGGTATAAAACCCAAGAAAGATTTTGAAAACTCTATTTTGAGACTATTGACTTCATGCATGGTTACTTCTTGTAGTGTTCCGGCTACACCACTTGGGGTGCCGGTACGTTGGCCCCTTTAGCACTTGACTCAACCTGTGTGGAAGATGTCATGCTACTGGTGGTTTACGATGATGTTTTGGTAGTATCTCGTGCCCGCGCAGCACAGATGAATGTTCCCCGCACGGTGAGTGCCACAGGTGCCTGTGCCCTAGCTATGTGCTAGTATATGATAAGAAATAAGAGCATACTACCCATGTTTATAATTATTATTGTTGTACGAACCTGATCCAGTCTACAGCCCCCCTTACCATGGCCATAAGTATGATGACTCTCCACGGAGAATGACACGTATCGCATGACTTAGTTATAGCCTAGTCTCCTCGATTTGATTATGAAAATTGACTATGATGAATGAATACGTGTTTTCATGATATATACGAAAATTGGTTACGATCGATATGCTTCATGAAATGTTTATGAAACGATTACGAAATATTCATGAAACGTTTATGAAATGATTATGAAATATGCATGAAATGTTTACGAAATGATTATGAAATATTCATGAGATGTTTACGAAATGACTATGAAATATTCATGAAATGTTTACGAAATGATTTATGAAATGTTCATGAAAGGTTTATGAAAAGTTGTAAAATGGTTAGGCATGTTATTTGTTTTAAAGACACGCGCTTTATGACGATTATGGATGAAATTGCAATTTATGTATTGCATTAGGTTTCGTTCTATGAACAACTTCAAATGTTTTTATATATCAAAACTGTTTTAAGAGTATTACCTTACTGGGCTTTTCCCCAAAAGCTCACCCCTCTACCTCTCAGATTTTTGCAGTGAATTATAGCTAATAAATGCTGCGTAGAAGACGTAGGCTGGCGGATATGAACTTTTCCAGACTACCTTTTGTATATGCGTGAGGTATACATTCTTATCTCTTTACCAGACTATTTGTATGTACAGACATCTATTGAAAGTAATGTGTCGGGATGAAATCTGTATAAGGATAAATGAAGTGAAATATTTTTAAGGATTGACACTGAACAGGAATACAGCCTAAATGAATAAGGGAATAAGTAGGTAAGTTAAAAAAAAAAAATCCTCCAATTTTCAAGGGTCAAGGGTCATTACAGTTTAAGTGGTATCAGAGCAAAGGCTATCTAGTACTGTCAGTGTCAATAATAAGGATAAGATTACATCTCAAATGTTTGTGTTTGTCTGGTTGTAGAGTAAGTATACCTAATTAAGTTAAGACTTAATGTTGGGTTTACGTGAAGAATTAGATCATGAGATAGAGGCCGCAGAGATATGCTTGAGAATCATGCAGAGTTGTCATATGATACTCATAAATGATACTGAGATTAAACTGATGTTGGGCGTGCTCCATCAGGTCCTGTGGAAAGGACAGATGATATTGAGATACACTTTGCTAAGATTGTGTAGAGTATTAAACATATTATGAAAAATTGGGACACAAGCTATATTAGGTGATGGGGTAGACGGAAGAATAGACAGACAGATTACTCCCGATAAGCCCAAACAGCCTGTAGAGATGTTTCAGAACTACAAATGTGCATGCTCCTGTAGCTCCACAACTGAATGAGATTAAGGAAATTACGAATGAAATTTATAGATCTAGCACAAGGAAATTGATTGGTCTATGAGTATGAATTATGAATTATATCCCTGAAAATGTATGACCCAATGTTATGGGCAGTGAAGTCAAGAAATGTCTGTAATTTCACTAACGGATAGAGACCGAACTGATTTTGGAGGATAGTCTGCTATTACATACTGAAATCAAGAATCCAGTGGTAATAGAAAACTGGAAAATTAAATTGGAAAACCTAGATGGATTCTTAGAGTATGACTGTGAGCCTAATAGACCAGGGGCAGTTTCAAGAATTTAAGCCTCCGTTTTTCAACAAGGTTAAGAATTCAGTGATTCAGAGTGTTGGATAAACGAGATAGAAAAGCTTGATAATTTTAGAAGTAACTCTACCGAGAAAGTTGCTTTTACAACTTTTGGGTTAAAGGATTGGAGAAGCTATACGGATTTTCAGAGTGTGCTACTATTAAAAAAGTAGCCTTTGTAACATCAGTATCTAAATGGAAAGTCAAACTCGGAGGGAAGTTCCCCGATTTAATTCGAGATTTAACATCAGAAAATTACATGGGATATATTCTGAAGGCCCTTAGACGATAACACATTCCGAATGAAACAAAGTGGTAATTATAGATTAAATGAGTGAATCAGACATAAGGAAACAAGTCCGCGAAAGAATACGAGAGTAAATAGAATTGGAAGGAGAATAATCTGGATAAGTAGAGATGTGAAACAGAGGAAATCTAGGAAACTTATAGGAGGTACTAAGATCCTCAATCGAGCTAAGTTAGCTCAACTTGATGTTATTTTGAGAGAGCAGTGTGTAAGGCACAACTATGAGAATATGAGATATATACTCTCAAGATTTCTTAGAAAATGACAAGGTATAGAGAATGACCAGAAAGTGATGTACTAAGGAAGCAGTGAGCATCATAGAGTAAAGTCACTGTAACGAAAAAGGTGAATTACAAAACTAAAAGTATAAGTGAAGGTCACACTGCTTACAGGATTGAATTAAAATGCTGATAAAACAATTATAAGGATTACATTAAAAGGAGATTATCAGACCAGGTGATTCACTTTGATGTGTACTGGTAATAATTGTTAAGGAGACCCGGAGTCTTTTGGGTCACGATATGCCAAGAACGAGAGTTAATTGGATTCTCCCAAAATAGAGATTATGGATCAGTGGAAGAGACCCAAAACTCTTAAAGATGATTCAGAGTTTGAGATATATGGAGACTTTGGACTATGAATTACATATCGAGTATAAAGATTGTGAATTGCTCATGCTTATGTTTCGAATGCGACACTTAATTGGAATAAGGAAAGAGTTCAAAAATAATTGATGTACGAAATGAGGCAAGTTTGAAATGTGATAGATTCTGAATACAGGTGATATTATGAACAAGAGATGTATACGATGTATGAATACTTCTGGTAAATTAAATTATTCAGATCAAGTGGTATGAACAGAGAATGTGTGTGACTAAAGGATAAATTAAAATTGACAGTCGAAATATTTGTGTTTGAAGTCAGGATACCATCACTTGTACTGTGAAGAATTATGAAATTCTATTGATCATGAAGGTTAAGTATTAAATTTTACAAAAGCTGTCAAATACAAAAAAAATTGATGAATGACTCGAGTTAGTGCTTTTAGCAGAAGTGATTACGGGATGACGTTATGTATATTGGTCAAGGACATGAGTTATGGAAATATTTAGTGAACCCCAACTAGATGTGGTTCCTTTCTGATACTGACACTTATGTCATGTAGCGAGTCGGAGAGTTGAAAATTGGGCTTGATTTAAATGAATCAAACAGACTTAGTGCAATGATAAATACTGTGTTGACGTAGCTAATCAAACCCATATAGGTGCTAAGACAAGAATTGGTATTGGTATTGATGATTTATGGAGATTTTAAAATGGAATGGTGTACCAAATAATCTATAGTCAAAGGAATTGAGGTTGTCAGAGGCTCCTTTATAGGGATATACTCTGCAATCCGGAGAATGATAAAGACTTATCAAATCTCCTGAAGGTATATTGGTAATCAGGGACAATAAGAGATATAATTGGAATTGCGACTAAAAGCCTCATATGAAAGCAGTTTAAAGATGAGGTATAGCAAGAGTTGGAAAGAAAGGAAAATGAGTCCCCGATACATTGGACTTTTCGAGATCTTAGACCAAGTGGGAGACAAAGCTGACAGGTTGGCGCTACCACCAAAATTATCAAGTATCCACAATGTATTCCATGTTTCGATACTCCAGAAGTATCATCCGGATCTGAAGCATGTGGTGAAGTATGAGCTACTAGAGTTAAAGAAGGATATGACCTATGTGGAAAAGTCGATTCAGATTTTGGACAGAAAGGAAAAGACATGCGGTCAAAGATAATTTTCCTGATTAAGGTTTTATGGTAGTACCACACTTCGGAAGAGGCCATGAGGGAATTGAAGAGCTGGATGTGAGAGAAGTACCCACTTTCACCAATTGAGGATTAAGAAGGAAGATATTCCGAAAATGGCTTTCAAGACAAGGTATGGCCATTATGAATTTCTAGTGATGCCCTTTGGATTGACAAACGCCCCTGCAGCCTTTATGAGATTAATGAATGAGGTGTTCAGGGACTATCTAGATAAGTTTTTGATAGTCCTTATTGATGATATCTTGGTGTACTCTCGGTCTTATGAGGAGCACGCGTAGCAATTATGGTTAGTACTTTAGATACTCTGAGATAAGCGATTATATGGAAAGCTTAGTAAATGTGAGTTTTGGCTGGATCAGATAACTTTCCTTAGTCATATAGTTTCAGCTGAGGGAGTATCAGTTGATCCAATTAAAGTAGAGGCTGTGCTTAATTGGAAAAGACCAAGGACAGTTACAGAGGTACGAAGTTTCCTTGGTTTGACAGGGTATTACAGAAGATTTGTGGAAGGATTTTCTAGGATTGTGGCTCTTTTGACTAAGCTCATGCGCAAGGAGACTCCCTTCATATGGACTGATCAATGTGAGCTCAATTTTCAAGAATCAAAGAGGAGATTAATAGTGGCACCTATGTTGACTATCCCTTGGGGATCAGGAGGATTTTCAGTGTATAGTGATGCTTCCCATCAAGGATTAGGGTGTGTGCTCATGCAGCATGGAAGAGTGGTCACCTATGGATCACAACAGTTGAAAGACCATGAGCGAAATTACCCCACGCACGATTTGGAGTTAGCCACTATGGTATTTGCCTTGAAGATCTGGCGACACTACTTATATGGGGAAAGATTCCAGATCTTCACTGACCACAAGAGTTTGAGGTATCTGTTTGACCAAAAAGAGTTAAATATGAGACAAAGGAGATGGATGGAACTCCTTAAGGATTATGACTGTGAGATTCTATACCATCCGGGGAAGGCGAACGTAGTTGTTGATGCCCTGAGCAGGAAGAGTATGATATCTGCTATGATGATCAGGGAATGGGATTTATTGGAGTAGTTCGCCAAACTTCGGATTAGAGTTAAAGAGGTAGAGACTGGATTTTTGGCTAGCCTACAAATAGAGCTCAGGATCATGGATCGGATTAGAACTGGGCAGCGTGATGATCAGAGGTTGATTGATATGGTTAGCCAAGCTGAGTAGACTTCGCAGTCGGATCCCTAGTCAGTGAGGATGGATTGTTGAGATTCAGAGGATGAATTTGTGTTTTGAACGATGATACCCTGAAGAAACAAATACTGATAGAATCCTACTACTTGCGATACACCATGCACCCAGGGAGTACTAAGATATATCGAGATTTGAGAAAGGTGCATTGGTGGAGTGGTATGAAGCAGACGTGGCAGATTATGTGACCAAATGTTTAGTGCGCCAGCAAGTGAAAGCTGAGCATCAGAAGCCTGGAGGATTATTACAGCCTTTACCTATGCCAACATGGAAATGGGAGCATGTCACAATGGATTTTATTATGGGTTTACCGAGAACCCAAAGAGGTCGTGACGCTATATGGGTCATAGTGGATAGATTGACAAAAAGTGCCCACTTCCTTGCCATTAAGAGCACAGAATCTGTAAATGCCTTAGCTGAGTTATATGTCAGTGAGATAACTAGATTACATGGGGCTCCAGTAAGTATTACTTTTAACAGAGATTCTCGATTCACCTTCAGATTTTAGACCCATTTTCAGGAGTCCATGTGATCTCGGTTGAGTTTTAGTACCACCTATCATCCTCAAGCAGATGGTTAGTCAGAGAGAACTATTTAGACCCTAGAGGATATGTTAAGGGCGTGTACAATGGATTTTAAGGGATCATGAGATGATCACCTGCCCCTAGCAGAGTTTGCGTACAATAATAGCTATCATGCAAGTATTGGAATGGCACCTTTTGAGGCTCTATATGGTAGGAGGTGTAGATCCCCCGTAGCTTAGGAAGAAGTGGATGATAGAAAGATAAATGCTCCCGAGCTTGTTGAACAGGCTGTACAAAGTGTGAAACTTATATGTGAGAGATTACAGGCTGCACAGAGTAGACAGTAAAGCTATGTAGATGTGCGTAGACAGCCACTCGAGTTTGATATTGGTGATGCAGTATTTTTGAAGATATCACCGAGTAAGGGTATCATGAGATTTGGAAAGAAAGGGAAATTGAGTCCTCGATACATTGGACCATTCGAGATTCTTGAGAGAGTGGGAGAGGTAGCCTACAGGTTGGCATTACCCCCACAGATGTCTGGAATACATAACGTCTTCCATGTATCTATGTTGAGGAAGTACCACCCGAACCCTTCTTATGTCATAGAGTATGAAGAGATGGACATACAAGAGGACATGAGCTACACTGAAGAACCCGTATGAATCCTTGATAGAAAAGAGAAGGTGCTTCGAACTAAAAACATCCCATTAGTGAAAGTTCTATAGAAGCACCACTCAATGGAAGAGGCAACTTGGGAATTAGAAAGCTCATGAAGGAGAAGTACCCTCATTTGTTTGACGTGTCGAGTTGAATTTGGAGGACCAAATTCTTTTAAGGTAGGGAGGATGTGAGACCTAAGAATTTTATATACATCTAATTTTGTAATGTGAACATGAGTGTAATTGATTGAGTTAAATATGATGTACTCAGATATTGAGGTGATAAAGAATGAAATTTCTAAGTGATGAATGAGTATTGAATGAGAAATAGTCAGTGGAGTAAATTATAACAATTATATATGGATATTTTGTGCCAAGTGCGTAACCATAGTGTGAAACTATGAGGTCAGATCGATCTTGGAGAAGAAGAAATCGATCTGGTAGGCCAAAGTGACAAGGAATGGAAAATTTAAATGAGCAAATCGATCTCCAATGGAAGCAGATCAATCTCCTTATGATTCTGCCTTAAAGGGATCGATCTCCTACAAAAGCAGATCGATCTCCAAATGTTTCTATGAAAAGCAGATCGATCTCCTCACAAGGAGCAGATGGATCTTCTCAAATTTATGAGATCGATCTTGTCCCCACGACAGATCGATCTGGTAGGCATAAAAAGTGCCTAAAACTTTTCCAAATTTAAAGGCAAATTGATCTCCTGCCCTCTGCCTATATAAGAACCCCTGTGTTTTTGCTAGAATTCATCTTCTCTCTCCAAAAAATCAAAATCCTTAGCTTTCTCTCTCCTTCAAAACACCCATTTTCGTTCGAATCAGAGGTTGTGGCAAGAGGGAAAGTTGTTCCTCATCAAAAGGAGAACAACATACTTGGAAATCGTAGGACGATTTGAGCTTTAGCGTGAATTAAGCACTCCACAAGTTTTGGGTAAATTTCTAAGCTCTAATCCTTCATTTTGAAGTACGTTTCTGAGATTGTGGCTGAAGATGTTATGATGAATTGGCTAAAAATGATTAGGGTTAATAGAATTATTGAAGTATTAAGATATTATGAGATTTGGTTGGTGAAGTTATTGTGATTTTTAGAGTGTAGTGAAGGTACTTGAGATGTTTATTGAGAATGTGAGAAATTATGCTTGATGTTGAGATTTGAGATAATGTGATGACATGTTGATGATGTTTTTACATCATATGGACAGCCTGGGAGTTCCAGAGAGGAATGCGAGGCTAGTCCGTCGTTCGGGGGAACAATTATACTATACGATGTGCAACGAGGTAAGGAAAAACTTAAACTCATTTGTGTATGCGATTTGTTATGATAATTGTAGCATGAAATGTTTTGAGAAACAAGCATGTTTTTATGAGTTGTGATTGAGTTATTGCACACAGTTTTATAGCCGGTTAGGGTCCAATTTTCATGAGTTGTGAACAAAGTGTGAAACTGTTTTACAAACTGTTTGAGTTTAAAAAGTGAAAACAAGATTTGGGCTCTACATTAAGGCGTACTGAGATTTGAGAAATGTGTGTGTGGTTTTTCTGGTTTGAGCTCAGTTTTAACATGTTTTGTAATGAGTACAAAAAGTACTTTCAAATGGGTTTTATGAGAAAAACCATTATGAGCTTCACGTGAAGGCAAAACGGTTTTATATGATAATGGCTATTACTAAGACTTAGGCGTGTCATGAGATAACATATCGGGCCTTGCTCTGGTAGTATGTAAGTCCGGGGCTTACTCTGGTAGCATGTAAGTCTAATATTCATCCGCTTTGGTAGCGAGAGATGCCTCTATTCTGGTAACGTGAGATTGCCCCCACTCTAGTAGCACTAGGTGGCCTTGCTTTAGTAGCATGTAAGTTCGGACCTTGCTTTGGTAGCATGTAAGACCGATAGTGTGCATGAGGAGAGGCCTTGCTCTGGTAGCATGTAAGTTCGAGCCTTGTTCTGGTAACATGTAAGACCAATACACCATGTACACTACCATCTTATCGACGTTCCCTCTTTTGAGGATGCCTGGGATGCGCACCCAGAGGAGATTATTTTGATGTGTCATGACAGATGTTTTTATCTGAGTTTTATTTGCCTAGTCTCCGTTTTACACATGAGATTGTGTTTTGTGACTGTGCCACGTGCATTATTACTGAGGTGATTTCTATCACGTTTTTATGAGAAAAGCCATTATCGCATCCTGATTTCCATATGCTTGTACCCATGGTTTTAATACTGAGCCATTTACTCTCATGTTTCTGCATGATCTTAGAGAATGAGATAAGAATGATGTTTTAATGATTTCATGTTACGTTTTCTATTGAGTTTCACATACAAAACAAAATGATTGTGCTGTGTGATTAATCATTTTTGTTGACGAGTCCCTTACCTCCTTACTGAGCGATTTAGAAGCTCACCCTATTTTTATATCCCCCTAGATTTCTTCAAGTGAAGAGAGTTTTCTTGCGACGTACGGAGTAGTGGCTAGTTGAGGACTTGAGCTCCAGGCCGTATATTGTATTTTGAGGTATACTTTAATATTTCATGTACCCAAACTAAAGTTGTAATTACAGACACTTGATGAACAATGATGTATGGGATGTATTAGGATTAATTAACTCTGAATTGAGGAATGTATATAATATGATATATGAATATTAGATGATGAAATCCTGACGTGAAAGTTTTATAATTTATGTATGATGATGCATGACACTGTACAGGAATGCACTTTGAATTGTGTATTGATGAAAATAAGTTTTAAATTTGTCATGTTTTTCGCGCTTCCAGGGCGTCACAGGAAGCCTATGGTCTTAAATCATTTCACATAATTTTCACAAATAATTTCATAACTATGATTTTCTAAAATTACTTTTAGAAATCAAGCTCAAAATTAACATAGTTTCAAAATCACATATTTTTCTTTCAAAAATTCTTATGCATCGATAAATGAAATTTGGACTATTAAAGTCTTAAAATTGTAGGTTTCTAAATCGAAGGGAATTAGTTTTCATAAAATCCTATTGAGCTAACTTAAATTGACATTTCCTCCTACAAGTTTGCAAATCCCAATTTTCGGTTTGGAAATTACCTATAGCTAATTTTAAGTGATCAAATCATGCTTAAACGATTTTATAATTTAAAAGTAAGGCAAGGGACACGATTACAGATTTAAATTACATCCTTTACCTCTATGAGTACCGCAGGCAGCAAACAACTTTTTAAACACCAAGTATACATCTAGCTCATTGGTCACACCACCGTGCTACCATACACAACCCCAAACATTTCCAATTATCATTATCATTATACACAACCCCATGTATAAATAACAATTATAAGCTTCATTGAACTAGGCCATTTACACGTAACCTTTTAGCCTGGCCGAAAGCTTCCTTTAACATTCCCTTAATGCAACACTGTTAATTGAATTTACTTAAGCTTAATTTAACCTTAATACTTTCTAATCATAATTAACGATAGCCAACTTCATCACCATAGTCCACTTACACATAATCTTTCACCATGGCCAAAAATGCAAACCTTCACATCCATAGTTTTTCTTTTCAATTAAATCACACACACTAATTCATTTAACCTTAATCAACATTATAAAATTTCTCAAATTATCACACATCATAAGTCAACAAGAATTCCTCATGCCTTAAAATCCTCAAGACTACCTTACACATTTTATTTCAAAATTCTACTTAAGCAAATATCATTCAAACATCACCAAATCAAACATATATTAAATTAGGATTTTATTAAAAATCTCACCCTCTTTAACCATGCTTGACCAAGCTCTAAAACCTCTTGAAGACTTCTTGGCTACATATCACAATGTTTATGGTCTTAAAATACTTTAATCAACCTTAGAAATCAACCAAAGAACCAAGAAATACAAGTTAGTCTTACCTTCACTATAAGACAAATTTTGTCCCCGAGTTTCCAACAACATTTTCACCACTCAAATGACCTTGGAATGAACTGAATTTATATATTTTATAGAGGAATGAGTGAGGAAGATTTGGTCCTTTTGATCTAAAGCTAAATCAGGAACTAAGATGGTGCAAAAAATTTTGTACTTTGATGGTGCCAATCTCGCTGGCAACAAAAGAGAGGAAAGGATAGTGTTTTAGTCAGGGATCCTTTTGGTCTAATTATTAGCTTTAAAAATCCATTAAGGAGTTAGCTAACTATGTTTGAAAGTCCATCTTCAGAATTGGTCTCCAACTAAATCAAATTAATTCAACTTTGGAGTCCATTCAGACAGGATTTCTATGGCCCTTTAATTTAAGGATCTTGTCCCTTTGAATTTCAACCTTTTCCCACGTTTTTCTGTGAAACCCAAATATTTCTTACTATATTTCTTATTTGGTAAACTAAAAAGTAATTGAGAACTCAGAATAATATTATGCAGGCCCGAAACCACTAAAACACTAGGGTTAGTGACGTGGGGCCCGCTGGCAAGTAAATCGAGGTAAGGCTCTAAGCCCGAGAATTTCTTAAGAATTACATGTTTGAGTATGAATTGATGTGTAGAAATTAAAACTAAGGAATTGAAAGTGAAAAAGTTAGTAAGGTTCGGGTTTTACACTAAATCGAGCAAATGGGCTCAGAAAAGAGAATAAATCCGGAATAAATTCTAAAAATTCTTAAAAATTATTCTGAGGCCATAGAAAATTAATATAAGATGAAATTTACTTGAGAAATAAAAATCAAGTGGAAATATGGAGGTTTCGAGGATCGAATTAATTTTGAAGGTAAATTGAAAACTTTAAGCCATTTTGCTCGGTATTGACAAAATCGCACAAAATGGGTTCAATCGGGTAATGTTTCTTAAACAAGTGACCCCAAAATTTTTATGAAACATACTAGAGACATATTATAGCACTTGAGAAGTGGAAATTTGGAGGAAATTGGACTAGAATAATTTTTCTTGAATTCTTCTAGAAGAGGACAGAAATCTGTCCCCTTCAGCCTGCCGACCCAGACCTCATGTTTGTCAAATTTGAAGACCTTCCGGTATTCAATTCAAGCCAATTTTTTCAAATCTGAAAGTAGACTTAATGAGATTTCAGTGGGAATACAAATCAACCCTAAAGGACTTCTAGGCCGAGAGATATCCCCCTCCCTTTCTTCCCGCAGGCGTTCTCCCTTTACCCTCAGTACGTGATTTTTATGCCCACCTTCTGGTCCGATTCAGGTGTTGGTAAAGAAGGATAAAATATTCCTCATCCATTCCTCTATAACATATAAAAAAATTCATCCACAAAGAAGTTTATTTACTAGGTAAAAAATGCAAAACAAAAATGGTTGATGGATCTACCCTGTTTTTGGTAAGTGAAGAAATTGGAATTTTTGGATTCTTTGGCTGAGTTTTCTTGTAGCTTTTTGATGATTCTAAGCTCTATACATGTTAAATAACAGTTTAGGATCAATTGAAAGAATAAAAAATGTGGTCAACCTTGGTCAAACTAGAGGTAAAGTTGATGGATGATGATGAAGTTCATATATGTTGTTATTTGATGTTGTTGAAAGATTTTTAGTTAAGTGGACTTGGATGATTTAACTTCTAAGAATGATTTGAAATCTGGACAGCAAGGTGTTGATGTGTTTATGTGAAAAATTTGATGGATCTAAGGTTATTAATGATTAAATTTATACCGAGAAAGCCCGATTTATAGTTTGGCTCAGTGTAAAATCGAAAAATGAAAGAATTGAAAATTTTACAAAGTGACTAGCTTGATTTATGAACTTGAATGAGTCATAAGGTTAATGAAGTAATGAAATGAGAAATTATAATAACGAAATTTGCAAAAACGGCACTAAATTGGTAAAATCGAGAAAACCGAAAAAGTTGATTGAAAAGTCAAAATTGATCAAACTTCGAGAAGATAAATTAAAATTGAGTATGTTAAGATGAAATTGATCAATATATGATGAATGAATATCGTTTTGGACAATTTGAGAATTCGACACGCAAATTGAGGCAATCCCGAGACCCACTGCTTTACGATTTACGAGGTAAAGGATGTGATTTAAAGTAGTATTGGTATTTAAATACCTTAGTTCAGCTTAAAAATGTATTGAGCATGTTAGTTTTTACAAATAATAACTCCGAACCCAGAAAAGTTACTATGCACTCAAAAATTAAGAAAACCGAAAGAAAAGCCCTATTTTTTGAGCTCTTCAAAATATACTTTTGATATCTGTGAAATGTTTTTAAATGAAATTTTTATGTGAAAATGAAAATTCATTATTTCTACAAGTTACGGGTGAAAGGACCCGAATTATGATTAAAAATATGATTTCTACGAGTTTACGGGTGAACGGACCCGAAATATAATTAAATCATTATTTCTACGAATTTACGGGTGAACGGACCTGAAATATGATTAAAAATATGATTTCTATGAATTTACGGGTGTACGGACCCGAGAAATGATTTAAAAGTTTACGGGTGAGCAGACCCGAGAAATAATTTCAAAGAAATGTTTTGAGACTAAGGCTATATGTAAGCTATGAGAGCTATCTTAAATGTTGTGTGGGGTCTGGACCGTCGTGGAACATGCCTCATACCACTTGGTGTACGTTTAGTCCCTTGTGGTGCATGTTGAACTGCGTCGGGTATTTGTACCACTCGATATGATGTTTATGTCACTCTCTATTAAAGGAAATATATGTATAGTGGCGAGGGGCTCTGTAAGACACTGATCCAGTCTATAGTCCATTACCATGGCCATCGGTACTAAGTATAAGTGAAGCATCTATGCAAATTTCCTATGTGAAATGCATACATGAATACGACTCTTGTTGTAATGAAAATGCTGCTTAGTCTTTATGAAAAGAATCAGTATTATTTGAAAGAAAGAGTACTAAATTTTATGATTTAAATATTATGTACTCTGACTTGATTTGCTCTTTAAACGAGCTACATGATATATGCTATGTGAATGATTACCTACGGGATATTTGTTACATGATTTACATGCTACGTGATTTATAAGATGCATGATTTATAAATTACATGCTACCAGTTATGATATCACAAGTACTTTGACTTGTCTTTTGAAACTAAATATGTTTCAGTTAATATTCACGTACATGATATTTTATAAAACTTATATCACAATATTTTACATTTACATGTTTTAATGCTAAGACTGCCTTAAATGCATGTCTTACTGGGCTTGAAGAGCTCACCCATTTATTTTTACCTCACAGATTTTCTTAAGTAAATTGTCACATCTACCTACCGTACAATAGTCGTGGACAGGCGGACTCAGCCCTTCCAGGCTATCCTTAGTACTAGTAAGATATATCTTACTTTATCTACCAGACTTCCTGTAAAGCATAGACAATGTTGTAATAATGTTTTGGGATGTAAAATAAGAAATATGAATGTAACTAAAGTAGTAGTAACGTAGTTTAAACCTTACTGTATATTCTGGTTATCTAAAGTATGGGAATGAAAATAGACGTACTGATAAGTAGAGGAAAAGACATTGAAATCGACTGGTTGCGATTATAAACTGCGTCTTGGTACATTAACGAAAGATTAAGAAATTGGCACTGATAGGAATACAACTTAAGTAAAGGATATAAAAAAAATAGCCCGTTTTTTCGCGTTTTCGAGGCGTCACATTTTCCCTCTTGAATTTAAATTGGCATTGTGTCTAGTATGTGACCTTAGGGGCTGGAAATCACTAAGCTTAATGAAATGTAATTTATTTCACATACATTCTTCATGCATGCACTTGGTTCCTACAGCCTATTACAAGTCAGTTTTTCCTCCAATGTTTTTCATCCAATTCTCCTAGTATTTTAACATTTTCTTCACACATTTAGAGCTTAGTATATATTTCACATATTTCATGAATTACATGCCCCAAATACAATTGGATTGGCTTCTTTTTAAAGTCTCCAAAACAGCCTCTAAATTGAGCTTAACCAAATTCCAAAATTAGAATTTTTAGTTTTGGACTGACTTTGATGTGTAATTTTTCTCATGACCTTACTGACCTTATTTCTTATTGAAACTTTACCTAAAAATCAATAACACCTTGACGAAGGCGTGGTTAAAATTTTGGGTCATTTCGAATTCATCTTGGCCTTCAATCAATTTTCTACTTTTGTACTGATTTCCTCCCAACGAGCAGTAATTTTCCAAGCTTTCAGTTGCACTTTTAAAATTTATCTATGACCTTAACCATGGTATTTCAAGCCAAATTCAATTTATTCTAAGTTTTTTTCCCTATATTAATTTATTAAATGTTAAGTTAATTTTTATTAACTTATAGGATTTTTATTAAATTATTTCACTTAGATAGATTTTCTCGGTTTTGCATTAACTTGAAAATTGCCCACTTAATTCGATTTAACTAAGGCTAACCTAACTTACATGCATGTAAACACATTCGTATGATTATGAACACTTGGAATTCACTTTAATTAGAGTTTCTTACCTTAAAGCTTCATGCTTCCAAGACTTAGCTCCAATTTCCATTCACTTGCCCCATAACTACACTTGAGTCCTACAAGGAATACTTGGTTAATCTTTTGTAATTCCTTTTAATTACTTAAGAAATGGTAATATGAAATTTGTGGATTTTACAAAATGGAAGAAATGGAGAAGAAGTGAAGATTAAGTGCTGAAAAGTAAATACATAATGAAAAGAAAAATAAAACTTGTGTTGAAATTGGTTAAGGTAAAGAAAATATAAGGAAAACTTAAGTCAAGTGCATGGAAATGTAAAGGAAACTTGTCAAGAAAAATGGTGACTGCTCTATACTATAAAAAAAACATTAAAGAAAACATAAATATCCTAAAAAATACTTAGGCAGCTGAACATTACAAAAGGCATCATCTTTTTGCTTATATACAATGGGAAATTAAGGGTAAATGGGTAAAATGACCACGTTAATGAGTTGACAAGCTTGGCGACTTGTCCTATCTTCATTGGATCTTCTTGGAAGATATTTCCATGTCATATAAACCTCCAAATCAGCCCATGGACACCACACACCTTCCAGCACTATCCACTTGTCTTTTTGTCCTAGTGTAATCATAGGTGGCAAAGGCATGCATCTTTCTTGAGGTTTGCATGTGGTCCTTTGATCTTATCTTCCAAGAATGAATGAGAGAAGGACATGTGAAATGCTAGGTGTCAAGAATGGCTAATATGCACTACAAGACAAACTGTCTTCTTATTTTGTTTCTTAGTGTTAGAATTCATCCTGTAACGATTTCAGCCCAATTCTTACACTATTTAGGCCCAAACACTATCAAATCAATTGGATTTCTTTTGGAATTTATTTATCAAATAATTAGAGAAAATTAATCAATTTAGGAGGATAATTAACAACATTTATAAGAGGATTTAGCAAAATTAATCAATAAAAGCCTTGTTTTCACAAGGTTATCAGTATACACCAAATGCAATCATAACTCCTACGAAAGTGAGCTAGGATTTAGGTATTTAGTTAGTTTAGTTTTTTCTCAAGGACTAGCAAAAGCTAAGTGTGGGGGCCAAACAATTTCAGTATTGGATATTTGAACATTTACTATTTTGAAAAAGTTATAATATAGAAATTATTCTTTATCTACAAAGCAAGTTGATTTAAAACTATTAATACTTGCTTATAATAAAGTCATTGAAACAAAATATATTTTGCAAAAGGAATTAAAAAGTAGTTATAGTTATGAGATCCTTTTTGCATAAAAGTATAATGTTTTTAAAATTTTTCATAGTCAGACATTGTCAAGAAAATGGGATGTTGATAAATGTTATTAAGACTGGTACAATGTTATGCCTTTACTTTGAGAATGTAAGCAATGATCTAACAACCTGAAGGTATGCTTAGATTAACATTGTAGGTGCCTGTTTGAAAAGATAAGTTTGCTGAACTGACTCACATTGAGAAGTCCACTTGGTATATTCACTTAAGTGTCTGGGAATATCTTATGAAGTGATACTTGTATAAGTATCTTTAAACTTGAGATCAAAATACCATCTTGTGTGATTAATGTTATACTTTGACTAGTCTCTATGAATTCTAATAAAGGATTGCCAATTGGGCTAAAACTAGGTATATTAGAAATTGCATGGAGATATATGTGTGATCAAAATAGGATTCATCACCCAAAGTGAATATTAAGAAATATATCCTAAGGCTTTTGATCTGTGGTAGATGAACTTAAATCATTGGTCAAGGCATAAAAGAGATTTGACTAGGTATTCTCAATTCTCATTGAGATAAGTTAATTACCCAAGATAAAAAAATAAGAAGATTAGACAACACTAGAGTAGACACTATTTCAGGCTCTATGTCTAATCAAAAGATAAAACGATTGAATTATCTGAAAAGATAGTGGACAGGTAAGTTTGTTATACTACAATGATTCTGCCTCAACATATTGAGGGTTGTGTAGCTATTGCTAGTGACTAATCACAATTTCTATAAATTAAATTTGTTTAATTGGGAATTAATTGATGGTGGATGCAGAGAGTTTGATTCATTAATGAATTAAAGGATGTTTGATTTATTTAGTCCTAATTATTTTTAGGATGTAATTCATATATACTACCAACTTGTTTTGGAATCTAATTGGTCACACACAATAAAGTTGTAAAATAAGAATTAAAAGAATAAATTAATTTGGACTTAATTAAAAAGAATAGAATTCTTGAATTAAATTTTACTTATTTACAATTTTGAACCTAATTAAAATAATTAAGAATTAAGAGTTGCTCCTCTTATTCTGTGCACTAAAGGTAGTGGCATAGTGAGAAATTTGTTTTAGTTGGGTCAAAATTTTATTAATTTCTTAATCTATTATATTTATTTTATTTAAAATCTTTTAAAATTGTATATTTTTTTCATTTTTCATGTGAAACCCAAAATTTTCATTTTTATCACACAATTGAAAGCTAAGAAATAATTAAGTACTCGAAATAATGTTATGCAGGTCCGGAACCATCGAAGCACTTGGGCTAGTGGCGTGGGGCCCGATGGCATGAAAATCGAGGTAAGACCATAAGCCCAAGAATTTCTTAAGAATTTCCTGTATAGTCATGAATGATGTTTAGAAATGAAAACTAAGGTATTGGAAGTGAAAAAGTTAGTAAGACTCGGGTTTGCACTAAACCGACCAAATGGGTTCGAAAATAGAAATAAATTTGGATTAAATTCAAAAAAATTCACGAAAATTATTCTGAGGCCATAGGAAATTAATATAAGTTAAAATTGACTTGAGAAACCAAAATCAAGTGGAAATATGGAGGTTTTGGGGATCAAATTATTTTTTTAGGTAAATCAAAAACTTCAAGCCATTTTGCTCGATATTGACTAAATCGTGCAAATTGAGCTTAATCGAAAAATGTTTTTTTAAACAACTGACCCCCAACTTTTTATGAAACATAATAGGGACATATTATAACACTTGAGAAGTGGAAATTTGGAGAAAATTGGACTAGAATTATTTTTTTAGAATTTTCCAAATAAGAAAAGAAATTTGTCCTACTTCAAATTTTCGACCAACCCTCCTAATTTGTCAAATTTGGAGACTTTAGGGGAAGCCACTTGACCCCAAATTTTCCACTCTGAAATTATAATTCTTAAGCTTTCATAAGCCATTTAATTCAACCCCATTAGACTTTTCAGCTAAGAGAAACAACCTCCATTTCCTGTCGCGGGCGGTAATCCTTACTCCTACTTGTGTGAATTTTTCGATGGGCTTCCGGCAAGATTTAGGCATTGGTCAAGAAGGATGAAATCTTCCCTTTCAATATCTATATAACATATAACAAATTCAGCCACAAATACGTCCATTTTCTAGGTGAAAAAACTCGAAAGAAAAACAGAGGTCAGATCTGTAATATTTTTGGTAAGTGAAGAACTTAAGATTTTTTATTCTTTGATCGGTTTTTGAGCTAGTTTTTCATGGTTTTAGGCTATATACATGTTTAATTTCAGTTGATGATCAATTTGGAGGAATAAAAATGTGCTCAACCTTGGTCAAACCCGAGGTGAGGTTGATGGATGATGATGAAGTTCATATATGTTGTATTTTATGTTTTTGGAAGGTTTTTGGTTAAGTGGAATTGGATGATTTAATTTCTATGAATGATTTGAGGTTTGTAAAGCATGGTTTTGATGTGTTTGTGGTGAAATTTTGATGGATCTAAGGTTGTTAACGGTTAAATTTATACCGAGAAAGTTCGATTTATAGCTTAACTCAGTGTAAAATCGAAAAGCGAAAGAATTGAAAATTTGGCAAAGTGACCAGCATGGTTATGAACTTGAATGAGTCATAAGGTTAATGACATAATGAAATGAGAAATTAGAATAATGAAATTGGTCAACACGGCTTAAACCGATACTTAAATCGGTAAAATCTAGAAAACGATAAAGTTGATTGAAAAGTCAAAATTGATCAAACTTTCAGAAGATAAATACATAATTGAGTCTGTTAAGATGAAATTAATGAATATATGATGAATTTGTATCGTTTTAGGTAGCTTGAGAATTTGGCACACAAATCGAGGTAATCTCGATACCTGACGATTGTGCGCCGCCCCAAGATCTACGAGGTAAGGGGTGTAATTTAGCTTAGTTCTGACCTATTTACGTTCATGAAATTATTTATAAAGCATAATTATGTTCATGAAATGATTTATAAAGTATAATTATATTCATGAAATGATTTACGAAGCATATTCATGTTTATGAATGATTTACAAAGCATAGTTATGCTCATGAAACGATCTGATGAAATATATTATATTTTATGAAATGATTATAGAGTATGAAACACATGGATATTTTATAGTTTTCTATATGACTTTATATTCATGTTTTAAAGGAAACTTTGATGTTTTACGAAAGTATTTAAGAAAAAAAGATTTGAGACTAGAAGCCTATTTATATGCATAGCTGCTACTTGTTGTGCTCCGGCTCCGCCACTTGTGGTGCCTGATACGTTGGACCCTTGTAGCTCTTGTCTTCACCTGTGTGGTGGTTGACTCGCTACTCGTGGTATATGATGATGATTTCTGGTAGTATCTCGTGCCCGCGTAGCACGTATATATGTCTCCTACACGGCGAGTGCCATGGCTCCCCGTGCCCTAGCTATGTGCTAGTGTAAATTATGATGATTCACTACTACCTATGTTTATGATTTTCTGTACAACCCTGATCCAGCCTATAGCCCCTACCATGGCCATTGGTATGATTATGACCCTCTACGGAGGATGACGTATTATACATGTTAGCTACTCAGATATAGCCTAGTTTCCACGTTTTGATGATAATGTCTTTATGAAAGAAAGTATGATGATGTTTTCATGAAAGAAAACATGTTTTACGTACAAAATAAAGTTTATGCGTACATTTAACTGTCCTGTTTCAAAGTAAATTCATGATTCAGTTTTCATAAGTATAAATGTATGAAGGTTTGATTTCATGATTTTTCACATGCTTTATATAGTCAGAATTATTCTAAACGTATTCCTTACTAAGTTTTTTCCCAGAAGCTCACCCCCTTTTTTCTCCATTTCAGATTACCTGCAGTAAGTGTTACGCAGCTATCTACGAAGTACTTATTCAGGCATAATAACATATGTTTATTTCCAGACATGTATAATGTGTGGATACGTGGTTGTATAATTATTACGGGATGTAATTACTGTTCTTATGGATTAGTATGCAAACATTCAAGAAACAATTAATATGTTGATGATATTTACTATTTAACACATGCGATAGTTGCTGCTGAAATTTTGGCAATACTAAGGATTAAAGAAATAAAAAAAATAAAGAAAGAACTATCCTACACTGTACAGGAATGCAATCTAAGTAGAAAAAAAAATTTAGCCCCTATTTTTCGCGCTTTCAGTGTGTTACATATCAGAGCGAAGGTTGTCGAGTACTGTCAGTGTTGGTTAAGATAAGTGTGATTACATCCCAAGTATCTGTACGTGTCTGGTTATCCATTGTATATACCTGTGATAGTTGTAACTAAAACTATCAGTATCGTTGCAAGTAATTTGTATTAGTGAAAATGAGCGGTAGAAGAGATCGCCCACAGAGGCAAAACCAACCTCCTCCACTACCTCCCCCTCAGCCTGATAGCCCGAATGCTCGGATAAGAAGGCTTGAGCAAGAAGTACAAAATATAAGAGAAGGGATCGGTACAATTATAGCCATACTTGCCCAACAGGTTGGGGCAAATGCTGCAGACACCGATACTCCTACGCCTACACATCCTCCTCTGCATCCTCCCCCATAAGCCCCTCAGGCACCTCCGGTAGCTCAGCCTCAGGTACAAATTGAGGCAGATATCAGAGATAAGGGTAGAATGAAAGACTTTCTTAAGATGCATCCTCCAGAGTTTAAGGGTGCGAAGGAACCGGTAAGGACCGAGGAATGGTTGACTGATTTGGAGCGGATATTTGAGTATCTAGAGTACACGAATGTGGATAGAGTCAAAATAGTGACATACATGTTGACCAGATAGGCCAGAGTATGGTGGAGAGCCACCAAGACTTATTTGATGCCTAGGCATCCGGATATTACATGGGAGATCTTCCTAAATGCCTTCAGGGGTCAGTATGTACCATTCACTGCCCAACAGAAAATGCAGATGAATTTTTTGGAATTGACACAGGGTAATATGACCGTCGAGGAATATGAGAACAGATTTACTATCTTTATGCGGTATGACCCGGAGACGGTCAAAGATGAGCCGCATCGTGCACGAAGGTTCTTGTCTGGATTAAGACCTGCTATTTGGGATAAATTACCTGGTCTCTATATTACAAAATTCTGTGATGCTTTGGAACACACACAAGATGCATAGAGAGGTTTGGACATTACTCAGGCGCAGTATAAATTTTGGGGGAAATTAAAGGGTAAGAGTAAGAGAGTGGAGATCCCTAGAAGTGAATCAAGAAGGAGTCAGCCAAAGAGATTGAGACTTAGTGAGGCTCCAGTGAGGGCTGACAGGCCTGTGACTTACTACTACTCCTACAGCCACCCAAGGGCAACTGATGACCAAACAGAATTATCAGGAATGTGGCAAACCACATAGTGGACTTTGCCTCTTGAGGTTAGAAGTATGTTTTAGATGGGGTGAGAAATGGCACTTGATGAGAGATTGTCCACAGCAGTAGACTCCACAGTCACGAGATCAGCCTCCCCCATCGCTTGAGAGATAGACATGAGCAGTTCAAAGGTAGATCCCTCAGAGACGAGATACAGCAGAAGAAAAAGGTAAAAGGCCTGTCACCCAAGGGCGAGTCTTCGCGATTGATCAAGAGACAACAGATGCCTCATCCGATGTTATTAGAGGTAATCTTCTTGTCTGTGATCGTAGAGCTAATGTGTTATTTAATTTTGGATCCACACACTCATTCATATTACCTCAGTATGTAAAGTGCCTGTATGTAAAGTCTGAACCCCTAGATCATGTATGTCACATTAGTACTCCCCTACATGTGACACAAATAACTGATAGAGTGTGTAGGAACTATGAAATTAAGGTGAGAGATATGGTCATGATAGCAGATCAAATTTTGTTAGACATGTATGGCTTTGATGCAATTTTAGGGATGGATTGGTTAGCCAACAATAGAGTAAGTTTAGACTGTTATACCAAAACTGTAACCTTCTCCTTACCTGATAAATTTGAAGTATGTTTTGCAGTTAAGAAATAAAAACATGAAATTTGAAGAATAAAATTTGTGTAATTCTTATGGTTTTGTTTATGAAGATTATATAGCCTCCATTTCTAATATGAGTCGGGTACACCTAAGTATTCGGGACATACCGATAGTATGTGAGTTCCTGAATATTTTTCATGAGGAATTATCGGGGTTACCACCGAAGAGAGAGCTAGAGTTCACTATTGATTTAGTACTGAATACCCAACCAATCTCTAAGACTCCCTATAGAATAGCACCAGTAGAATTATAGGAGTTGAAAAAGTAGTTGCAAGAATTGCTAGACAAGGGTTTTTTCAAACCCAGTGTGTCGCCTTGGGGAGCTTCGATTTTGTTTGTCATGAAGAAGGATGGTAGCCTCCAGTTGTGTATAGATTACAAATTATTGAATAAGGCTACAGTAAAGAACAAGTACCCTCTACCCAGAATTGATGATATTTGATCAGTTGAGGGGGGTTTCAATATTTTCGAAGATTGATCTGAGGTCTGGTTATCACCAGTTAAGGATCATGAAGGAAGATATGGCCAAAACAGCATTCAAGACAAGATATGGCCACTATGAGTTCTTGGTGATGCCTTTCGGTCTGATCAATGCCCCTACTGCTTTCATGAGTCTAATGAATGAAGTATTCTGGGATTATCTAGATTGATTTGTAATTGTCTTTATTGATAACATCTTGGTGTACTCTAAGTCCCGGGAGGAACATGAGCAACATTTGAGGACAGTGCTCCAGACCCTTCAGGAAAAATAATTATATGGGAAACTAAGTAAATGTAAATTCTGGCTGGAGCAGATAGCTTTCCTCGGTCACATTATATCCAAAGACGGAGTGTCAGTTGATCCGTCCAAGGTTGAAGCAGTACTCAAATGGGAGAGACAGAAGACTGTGATCGAGATTCAGAGTTTTCTGGGGTTGGCGGGGTACTACCGAAGATTTGTAAAAAGCTTTGTCAAAATAGAAGCTCCATTGACTAAGCTCACGCATAAAGGAGTTCCCTTTTTTATGGTCTGAAGCATGTGAGCAGAGTTTTCCGGAGCTCAAACAGAGATTAATTACCACACATGTCCTAACGATTTCGAGTGGTTTAGGGGGATTTGCAGTATATTGTGATGCTTCTCACCAGGGTCTGGGATGTGTACTTATGTAGAACGGTCGAGTAATAGCTTACGGTTCCAAACAATTAAAGGACCATGAGCGAAATTATCCCACTCATGACCTGGAGTTAGCCGCTGTAGTATTTGCCTCAAAGATTTGGCGACATTACCTGTATGGTGAGAAATTTCATATCTTCACTGACCACAAAAGCTTAAAGTATATATTTGATCAAAAAGAAGCTTAACATGAGACAGAGACGGTGGATAGAGCTTCTTAAGGATTATGACTACGAGATTTTGTATCATCCGGGTAAGGCGAACGTCGTGGCAGATGCTCTCAGTAGAAAAAGTATGGTGTCTTATATGATGGTTAGAGAATGGGAGCTAATAGAATAGTTTGTCGGACTTAGGATTAATGTTGAGAAGCGGAGATTGGATTTGTGGCTAGCTTACGAATTGAGCCCAATATCTTAGATCAAATTAGAATAGGGCAGAGAATTTATCAGAGGTTATTAGACATGGTTATCCAGGTAGAACAAACTTCGCAGTCAGATTTTAAGGTCAGTGAGGATGGACTGTTGAGGTTCAGAGGCCGAATTTGTATTCCGAACAATGATACCCTAAAGCAGCAGATTTTGAAGGAGTCTCATTGTTTCCGTTACACCATGCACCCAGGCAGTACCAATATGTACCATGATCTGCGAAAGGTATATTAGTGGACTGGTATGAAGCAGGATGTAGTAGAATTTATGGTCAGGTGCTTCGTATGTCAACAGGTTAAGATTAAGCATCAGAAATTCGAAAGACTTCTTAAGCCTTTACCAGTGCCTACATGAAAATGGGAGCACATAACAATGGATTTTATTATGGGGTTACCCAGGACCCAGAGAGGTCACGATGCAGTCTGGGTGATTGTGGACAGACTGACAAAGAGTGCCCACTTCCATGCCATTAAGAGCACTGATTCTTTAGATAAGCTAGCAGAACTATATGTCCAAGAGGTGGTACGATTACATGAAGCCCCCGTGAGCATTACTTCTGATAGAGATTCTCGATTCACTTCGAGGTTTTGGACTCATTTTAAGGAAGCCATGAGATCTCGACTGAATTTGAGCACCGCCTATCATCCTCAGACTGACGATCAGTCCGAGCGGACAATTCAGACCTTAGAGGATATGTTAAGGACATGTGCGCTAAATTTTATGGGATGATCATCTGCACTCGCTGAATTTTCCTATAATAATAATTATCATTCTAGCATTGGTATGGCTCCTTATGAAGCTCTATATGGCAGGAGATGTAGATCCCCGATTGTTTGGGAAGAAGTGGGTGACCAAAAAATTATGGCTCCCGATTTAGTGGAACAAGCAGCAAAGGGTGTTCAGATTATTTGTGACAGACTTTGGGCTACTCAGAGTAGACAAAAGTGTTATGTCGATGTGCGTAGACGGCCACTTGAATTTTAGATTGGAGACTCTGTGTTTTTGAAGGTATATCCACGTAAGGGCATCATGCATTTTGGAAAGAAAAAGAAGTTGAGCCATCGCTTTATCGGTCCGTTTGAGATACTAGAGAGAGTGAGAGATGTTGTTTACCGGCTAGCTTTACCTCCATAACTGGTTAAGATACATAATGTCTTCCATGTCTCCATGTTGAAGAGATATAATCTGAATCCCTCCCATGTCATTGAATATGAGGCTTTAGACATTTAGGGAGGCATGAGTTATGTGGAAGAACCTATCCGGATCCTCGATAGGAAAGAAAAGGTACTTCGAACAAAGAGAATTCCGTTGGTAAAGGTTCTTTAGAAGCATCACTCGACAGAAGAAGCAACTTGAGAACTAGAGAACCTAATAAAAGAGAAGTACCATCACTTATTTGACGAACTCAAGTGGATTTGGAGGACCAAATTCCTAAAAGGTAGGGAGAAATGTGAAACCTGAAAGTTTTATTTTTATCACACAATCGGAAGCTAAGAAATAATTAAGTACTCGGAATAATGTTATGCAGGCCCGGAACCATCGAAGCACTCGGGCTAGTGGTGTGGGGCCCGACGACACGAAAATCGAGTTAAAACCTTAAGCCTGAGAATTTCTTAAGAATTTTCTATATGGTCATGCAATGATGTTTAGAAATGAAAACTAAGGTATTGGAAGTGAAAAAGTTAGTAAGGCTCGGGTTTGCACTAAACCGAGCAAATGGGCTCGAAAATAGAAATAAATTCGGATTAAATTCAAAAAAATTCACAAAAATTATTCTGAGGCTATAGGAAATTAATATAAGGCAAAATTTACTTCAAAAATAAAAATCAAGTGGAAATATGGAGGTTTTGGGGATTAAATTATTTTTTTAGATAAATCGAAAACTTTAAGCCATTTTGCTCGGTATTGACCAAATCATGCAAATTGAGCTTAATCAGGAAATTTTTCTTAAACAAGTGACCCCCAAATGTTTATGAAACATACTAGGGACATATTATAACACTTGAGAAGTGGAAATTTGGAGAAAATTGGACTAGAATTATTTTTTTAGAATTTTTCAAAGCAGAACAGAAATCTGTCCTACTTCAGATTTTCGACCAACCCTCCTAATTTGTCAAATATGGAGACTTTCGGGGAACCCACTTAACCCCAAATTTTCCATTCTGAAATTGGACTTCTTAAGCTTTCAGAATCCATTTAATTCAACCCCATCAGACTTTTCAGTTGAGAGAAACAGCCTCCTTTTCCTCCCATAGGTGGTAATTCTTGGTCCTACTTGTACGAATTTTTCGATGGCCTTCCAGCTAGATTCAGGCATTTGTCAAGAAGGATGAAATATTTCCCTTCAAGTCCTATATAACATATAAAAAATACAGCCACAAGTACGTTCATTTCCTAGGTGAAAAAACTCGAAAGAAAAACAGAGGTCAGATCTGCCATGTTTTTGGTAAGTGAAGAACTTGAGATTTTTTATTCTTTGATCGGTTTTTGAGCTATTTTCTCATGGTTTTAAGCTATATACATGTTTAATTCCAATTGAGGATCAATTTAGAGGAATAAAAACGTGGTCAACCTTGGTCAAACCCGAGGTGAGGTTGATAGATGATGATGAAGTTCATATATTTTGTTATTTGGTGTTTTTGGAAGGTTTTTGGTTAAGTGGAATAGGATAATTTAATTTCTATGAATGATTTGAGGTTTGGACAGTATGGTGTTGATGTGTTTGTGGTGAAATTTGGATGGATCTAAGGTTGTTAACGGTTAAATTTATACCGAGAAAGTCTGATTTATAGCTTAAATCAATGTAAAACCGAAAAGTGAAAGAATTGAAAATTTGGCAAAGTGACCAGCATGGTTATGAACTTGAATGAGTCATAAGGTTAATGAAGTAATGAAATGAGAAATTAGAATAATGAAATTGGCTAAAACGGCTTAAACCGGCACTTAAATCGGTAAAATTGAGAAAATCGATAAAGTTGATCGAAAAGTCAAAATTGGTCAAACTTTGAGAAGATAAATACATAATTGCCTATGTTAAGATGAAATTGATTAATATATGATGAATTCGTATCGTTTTGGACAGCTTGGGAATTTGGCACGCAAATCGAGGTAATCTCGAGACTCGACGATTGTGCGTCACCCCAAGGTTTATGAGGTAAGGGGTGTAATTTAGCTTAATTCTGACATATTTACATTCATGAAATGATTTATAAAATATAATTATGTTCATGAAATGATTTACGAAGCATATTCATGTTTATGAATGATTTACAAAGCATAGTTATGCTCATGAAACGATTTGATGAAATATATTATATTTTATGAAATGATTATATAGTATGAAACACATGGATATTTTATAGCTTTCTATATGACTTTATATTCATGTTTTAAAGGAAACTTTGATGTTTTACGAAAGTATTTAAGAAAAAAAAAGATTTGAGACTAGAAGGTTATTTATATGCATGGCCGCTACTTGTGGTGCTCCGGCTTCGCCACTTGTGGTGCCTAATACGTTGGACCCTTGTAGCGCTTGTCTTTACCTGTGTGGTGATTGACTCACTACTCGTGGTATATGATGATGATTTCTGGTAGTATCTCGTGCCCGCGTAGCATGTATATATGTCTCTCGCACAGCGAGTGTCATTGGTGCTCGTGCCCTAGTTATGTGCTAGTGTAAATTATGATGATTCGATACTACCTATGTTTATGATTTTTTGTACAACCTTGATCCAGTCTACATCCCCTACCATGGCCATCGGTATGATTATGACCCTCTACGGAAGATGACGTATGACACATGTTAGCTACTCAGATATAGCCTAGTCTCCACGTTTTGATGATAATGTCTTTATGAAAGAAAGTATGATGATGTTTTCCTGAAAGAAAACATATTTTACGTACGAAATAAAGTTTATGCGTACATTTAACTGTCCTCTTTCAAAGTAAATTCATGATTCAGTTTTCATAAGTATAAATGTATGAAGGTTTGATTTCATGATTTTTCACATGCTTTATATAGTCAGAATTATTCTAAACGTATTCCTTACTGAGTTTTTCCGTAGAGCTCACCCCCTTTTTCTCCATTTCAGATTACCTGCAGTAAGTGTTACGCAGCTATCTACGAAGTCTTGTTCAGGCATAATAATAGATGTTTATTTTCAGACATGTATAATGTACGGATACGTGGTTGCATAATTATTACGGGATGAATTACTGTTCTTATGGATTAGTATGTAAACATTCAAGAAACAATTAATATGTTGATGATATTTACTATTTAACGCATACGATAGTTGCTGCTGAAATTTTGGCAATACTAAGGATTAAAGAAATAAATAAAAAAAGAAAAAAATATCCTACACTATACAGGAATACAACCTAAGTAGGAAAAAAAATTTAGCCCCTATTTTTCACGTTTTCGAGGCGTTACATTTCAAAGACCTTTTTTTTGTTTTTTAATCACCTAATACTTCTTATTTTTATAGTTCATATTATTTTTTCAAGATTATTATTTACATTTATAATAAAAAGCATGGCAGTTCAATTTTATTAAAAAAAATTAAAAATTTAATAAAGATTACACAAATTTTTTAATTACTATGGGAGGAAGAAAAAAAGCATAAAAAGGGATAGGATGAATGCTATCCCTTAAAATACAAAAAATATGAATATAAAGTTTTTCAATCATAATTTTAAATACTACTATCATTACAAAAAATTAAGTACAAAAAATGAAAAGAATATATATATATATATATATATATATATATATATAAATGTAAATTTTGAATTTTACGACTGAAATTAAGGAATTTATGTGTGCCAATTAAGATATACTTAAAAAACTATTAAATTAATTCATTAGTAAATGAACATATAGCAACATTTCAATATTATTTGTAGAGTTCAAAAACTCAACCAGAAATATCTACAATATAGCAATCAAAAAAAAAAAAAAGAAATTGTTCAAAGATGTTCTTTCACAATTATCAAGAAAAGTTTTTATATTTTAGAAACTATTATATAATTGCTTGACGATCAATGTATCAAATAGATTTTTTTTTCAATTATATATGTAATAAAATAATTACTCAGCAGGCTATCTTTTATTAATTTAAGTAATAATTTTGTTTCTATTTTCACTAATAAAAAGTCGTAACTAAAAAGAATTATATACATATATTAAATAATTATATACTTATAGTCGTCACTAGAAAAGAAAACTAGTTTTAGTGTAAAAATTAATGAATAATATTTTTTTTCTTGCCTCCATTTCTTCTTTGTGGTTATTTTTTGGGGAAAAAAAAAGGGTTAAATTAGTGAACTCAACTTCTCGCTAGCTATATCTTATTTCTTTTTACTACAATACATATTAATTCTTTTTTTTCAATGGGGTTAATTTATATTCAAATATTGAGTGAAATCATAAAATTTTATAATAAATTAATATCAAAATGTATTTTCAATTTTCAGGTCAAGTGACCCCACTATTTACTATGTGGCTACGCCACTGAATAAGAGTTAGCTGCACCTTCCTCTTGGATTAGGGTTTGAGGCATATCTTAGTCTATAAATTAAGGTTGTCACACAGCCAAGTAAGGAGAATGAGGAGGCTATCGTATTTTCTCTCTTCCTAATTAGGGTTTGCGACACATCCTTTAATATGATTACAAGGGTTGCCGTACATCCTTAAGCCCTAATTAAGGTTGTCTTATCTCCTCATCATCTTCTTAGAGTTGCCACACCTTGCAAGAAGAAAAGAGGAAAATTGTTCCATTCTCCTACTTTAAGGCTAAATGTTTTAAAGTACTACTTTGACCTGATCTAAAGGGTTTTCAATATAGAACAGCTCTATCTTTTGTAATTAGAGATTTTTCTTAAAAAATTACCAATAAAGAAAATTTATTCCTTACAATTCTTATAGATACTATTAAAAGTTAAACGCTTGGACAACTTTAAATGTTGGGCCTCCTTAATACCTCTCTGAAAAGCATGATATAGTGAAGAGCCAGAGGATCATGGAGTTTTAGTACAATTCAATATATCACCTGTTTTTTCAATACATGAAATCTTTTGGCATTGGTTGTGACCGGTATCTCTCAGCCGGTCTTTCTCTACTATTCTTGTTTCAGTTGTGTGTTGGAAAGCTCTCTTTGTTCCATGAGTTGTCTTGTTGTTGTACTTGTAGCCAATGAATTCTCCTGGAGGACCAAGCCTCAACTCCAACTTTCTATCCTCTGAGACTATGGTTTACAAGCCATTCATTGCTCCTAGGATTTTAATTAGCAAATGAGGATATATATTCCTCCATCTTATTTAGCCAAGGCACTAAGGGAAAATGAAAGAGATCCTATCTGGTTGCACAAAGAAACTGTATTTTGGTTCTTAGAAAACAAGCTTTGTTCACTGGAGGCAAAGGGTAGAGAAAATTACTAATTCCTGATTGGTAACACAACTTCAATCAACATGCTTGTTGGAATCATGTGGATAAGTGAAACGCAGAAAATAGGATTAGTGAAAGCAGAGGCCCATATGCCTACTTGTGTTAGCCTAAAGGCTAAAGCAATCTACAAAACAACGAACAACTAAAAAATCTAAATATGAATTTTGCTGCTTTCCAAGGAAAAGGACAACCAGACACATCTAACAACCAGAACTAACCGCACACTCTGCGAAGAAACTTGGTTATATGTGGCAAGCTTGTGGGGAAATATGGCTAGGTATTTCGGGTTTTCTCTTCTAGTTTCCTCTTGAGATCGAGTATAACACAGACAAAAGAAACTGTAGAAAGATTTATTTCCCTCCACAACACTAGAATGGACAATAGAACATGAGACACGCAGCAGCTTACACATAATGAAATAGGTGGTCGTATACTTTGATGTCACGCCCCGGAAGCGCGGAAAAATGGGGCTAATTTAAACTTTTTATCCATTAACTATGTTGTTTTCCTGTCCATGTCTAGATTTAAAATCTTTTTCATTTTCCAGGATCTCGTTACATTACATACATTCTGTATATATAAAATCATTTACAACTATTATATCCTGACTATTATATACAATAGTGTCTATTATGTATCACATGTCTGGAATATAAGTAAGATTGTACCTCAAGGTTACGAAAGTATCTGATAAAAGGTCGGACTACCTTGTCAACGACCACAGTCTCGTATGTGTAGTAGACTCGCAATAGATAATCTGGGAGATGGAGAGGAGAGGGGTGAGTTTTTCAGACTCAGTAAGAGATACATTTAAAATAGCTTTAAATACTCAAAACATGGTAAAACTCATGGTTTTACAAATCAGCATAAACATGTACTGGAGTAGAGATGCTTACATTTCATAAAAGCAGTAAAAACATGCTTAAATCATAAGTTTACACACCATGCATCTTTTTAATAAAACTCATACATAGTATGCATATCACGTCATGTAAACAAGGAAAAAGCATCTCAAAACTTAATCATGCATATCATAACATGCTTATCACTTTGAAATGAAATTGTATTATCATATGCATATTTCGTAAAATATACTCATGGCTACCTTTAAAATCTCATCATAGAAAATATGTGCTTAATAAAATCATAAAACAGGTAGCATGAAATGTGCGAAAACATATATATATCATTCCGTCAATTCATCATGTAGGGTCAGGCAATCGTCTCATATACTAGTCCCGAAGGACATCATACATCTGGTCCCATAGGACATTCATCATAGGTACATATGGCCATTGTACAGGGGAGCCATAGGACTGGATCAAGGTCGTACGCTGCCCTATCTCTCGTGCACCACTAAATAGGGACTATACGCACGAACTCACGTGCATCACCAAGTGTGGACTATGCACACGTGTCTCATATCAAGTCAGAGCCTGCCCGTTCTCTGGCCGTCGACTAGGTAGATCCTCGATCGTCTCCATACGAGATCGACCTCAGATCCTCTGACTATCGTCATTTCATGCCTTTTTACCCCACAAAAATAATTTTGGGCCTCTTACCCAATTTATCAAAATCATTTCGAGCCTCATACCCGTGTATTAAAAATTATTACGGGACTCTAACCCGATTTTCATAAATCATTACGGGATTCTAGCCCGTTTCTCATAGAAAACATAGTTTTCATAAATCGTTACGGGACTCTAGCCCGTGTAAATATGAAAAGCATAGTTATAATTGTTATTTCTTGGGACTCATACCTGTACTGTGAAAATCTAGCTTAAAAGCTGTCTCGGGACTTTACCCGTTTCATGAAAACATGGTTTCGTAAAACATATCGGGACTTTAACCCGTAATCTCACATGAAAATACTATGCTTTCGTTTCAGAAGTGAAAAATCACTTTTATAAACATGTAGGCTGTAAAATGTATCTCAAATATATAAAACATGCTGAAAACTCGGGAAATAGTTTTGGCTTCGGTTTAAATACAGTTGAAAATCCATTTCGTAAAATCTCATCCAATTCTCATACATAAACAGTTGGTAAGGATGAAGGAGTACTAACGCTACTCTAAATTATATCCCTTACCTCTTAGCGACTGATGTAGAACACTTTCCTCGATTCTCGAATTTACCTCGTAAAACATGTCGATAGACCGAGCTGCTGCAAAACAAGTTCAACTTATCACATATGGCTTAAATTCATTTCAACATATCCAAGTATGTGATTATATCGAAGCTTTGACCAAAAGTTGACTTTTAATCGATTTTACTCTTTTTGCTCGGTTTTATCGGTAGAAACCTCGATTTAATCGTATTTAACTCAATAAGTATTTTCCTCATATTTATTACTGTCGAGTTAGCAAATTGGTCAATTTCTCTCTTATTGGGCCAAATTACACCTTAATGGACCTTAATCCGTTTTAAGTCCATTTCCACTTATTAATTCTTTAATCGAGGCCTATTGGGCTCACTGGGCCCATTAGTACTTATTGGGCCTTTTTCTAGACTCTTTGAATAGCCGTATATCATTTACGACAATTTAATTAAAAATCTTGATTTAATCCACTAAATGCGCAATTTAATCCGTAACTCGTAAATTAAACTTTTAATGCGCGATAATTACATAGATTGTCGTAAATGAGCTTTACTTACCCGAGATTTTGCGATAGTGCGCAAATCGAAGTTCGATCGGGCTCACGTACGTGATCTATCGTCGAACTGCATAATAATTATATATATTTAATTTCGGGTGAATTTTCGATCAAATATAATTTAAATAAATTTATCGAAAATTAAATCGATCACATTTGACCTCTTACCGACTTACCCGAAATTCGGTGTATCCCCAAAATTTTTTTCCTTTTTTCCTTTTTCTCTTTTTCTTTCCTTTTTCTCCTTTTTCCCTCTCTTTTTTGGCTGAACCGGTTCGGTTCGGTTCAGACCGGTCCGATTCAGTTTCGGTTCAACTTCTCCGTCGCCGTTCGGGGCTTTTTCGGCCGGTTCTCCGTCGGCTTCCGCCTCCAGCTTGTTCGCGGGGTAGTCCGGTGCATGGATCTGGGTCGGCTTCGCCAAAGCTCGTCGGAAAGTGGCCGGTCCGGCCTCTTCTCTCCTTCGGCGGTGGTACCTAATTTTTTTTCTTCCGATCGGCGCCGTTTGGAGGCGTTTCAGGCCGATCTGCGCCTGGATCGACGACGCAGACGTTCCCCTCTGGCCGGTGGTGGGTCGCTCCTCCCCTCCTCAGCCGCCGATCTCTCTCTCTCCTCTCTTTTCTCTCGGTTTCTCCCTTTCTCTCTCTTTCTCTCGCCTGTCACCGTTTCTTCTCCCTCTTTCAACGTCGGCGAGGCTCGGTCGCCCCTCTAGTCCGTTCGCCGGGCTCTGTCGGTGAACAGATGGGAGCTCGGCTCCCTTGTTGCCTCTGCTCCTTGTTTCCTTCTGTTTTCCTCTCTGTCGCGCGACTCTGTTTCGCGCGACAGAGTTTCGTTTTTTTTTTTTTACTTTATTATTATTTTATTATATTTTATTATATTATATTTATTATATTTTATTTTAATCAAATAAAATATAATAAATTGTACAAAATATCTCAAAAATCATATTATATTTTATTAATTAATTTATTTAATTAATTTAATTTATTTTAATTATTTCGATGTATTTTTCACATATTTTCGGGATAATGTTCCGGGCGAAAATTACGAAAATTCGTAATATCTTTGTATCTTGACCAATTGGACTCGAAATTTCAAAATTTCTTCTTTATCGATCAAGATTTCCTAAATCCATATTTTTAATGAATTTTCTTCATCGAATTTACACCGAAATTAGGATCTTTTAACCATTTTACCTTTCCACACGTTCGGGACTAATTTAGACCGATTTTCCTTCTCGGACTCACTATCTTTTCTCATTTAAATTTCGTATTTTTCGTCCAACGATTTAAATCCCTTTAATTTAAATTATGGTCCCAAATAATGAACATAGTGGGAAAAATCCGGGTTTCACATTTCTCCCCACCTTTTAAGAATTCAGTCCTCTGAATTCAAGCTGGTCCATCAACCCGGTGAGGGTACTTCTCCCTTATTTGGCTCTCTAATTCCTAAGTGACTTCTTCTGTCTTGTAGTGTTGCCAGAGAACCTTTACTAGTGGAATAATCTTAAATCGTAGCACTTCCTCTTTTTTTTTTCTTTTTTTTTTTGAAGTATACTATACCCTTCATCAGTGACACCTTAACAATTACAGAGTCCCTAATCTGAAATTCAAGAGGATGTCTGCGCACATTGGTATAACTTTTCTGTGCGGTCCTCGATCTGTCACGGATGAGCTGAACACCCTTAGCTTCCTGTTCCACTAAATCGGAAGCAAGATGAATCTAGGACAATGGGACTCCTTCAGAATGCTCTGTCTCAAGGTGTCATCATATGGCAAACAGATACGGCCTTGGTACCTCAGTAATCCATTATCACTGATCGTAAACTCAGACTGCGATCTCTCCTCTGCCTGGCTAACCATATCTAGTAATCTTTGATCGTTTCGCTATCCAGCTCTAATCTGGTCTAGTATACTTGGTTCAATCTGTAGGCTAGCCATGTATCCATGCTCAATCTCATCCATACTAATCCTCAGTTCAGTGAATTGTTTCAATAAGTCCCACTCTTTAATCATGTAGAACACCATACCCTTTTAGTTCAGGGCGTCAACTGCCACGTTCGCCTTATCAAGATGATATAAAATCTCGCAGTCATAAACCTTGAGGAGCTCTATTCATCTCCGTTGTCTCATATTCAGCTCCTTCGAATCAAACAAGTACTTAAGACTCTAGTGGTCAGTGAAGATCTGAAATCTTTCTCCATATAATTAATGCCGCTATATCATGAGTGTAAATACTACTGCAGCTAACTCCAAGTCGTGAGTGGAATGATTACGCTCGTGATCCTTTAGCTGACGGGATCCATAAGCTACCACTCTACCATGCTGCATAAGTACACAGCCGAGACCTTGGTGGGAAGCATCATTGTATACCACAAATCCCGCAGACCACTTGAAATGGTTAAGACTGGTGTCGTAGTCAACCGACATTTGAGCTCTTGTAAGCTTTATTCACACTACTCAAACCATATAAACTGAACCTATTTACGGGTCAATCAGGTTAATAGAGCTGTTATCCGTGAAAACCCTTCGATAACCCCTTATCGAGTAATTCTTACAACTGCTTCTTTAAACTTTTCAACTCTACCAATGTCATTTGCTAAGGTGGCTTGGAGATGGGTTGAGTATCTGGTACTAGCTCAATGGCAAACTCAACTTCTCTCTCTATGGTAATCCCATTAAGTCCTCTAGGAATACTTCGGGAAACTTACATGTAAATTGTGGTGACATAAACGAGTGTGTGGAACTTGGGTCACACAATACATGTGCTTCTTGATTACAGGCAAGGAGAGTACCTCAGATAACATCGAAGGATGTATCTACTATCTCTGGATCAATAGCAAACACTCGACCCTAGAAGACAGGCTTTTTGCCCTTGTCCGCGGTTGTGGCTCTCCTCTATGGAGCCTGAGTTGGTCTCTCTGTCTGTCTAGGTACCTCACGAGGTTCCTAAGATCTCATAAGTGAACATTCTCTCATTATGTGCCTTGCTTCACCACATCTGTAGCAAGTAAATATACCTGCGCGGCAAGTTTGGTGTAAATATTGCTACATGTCCTGCACCATGGCACTTTTATCTCAGGGCCTCTAATCATAAAAGCGGCACCAACTGGGGTCTTGGGCTTACCAGACCCTATTTGAGGTCCTTACACCCTCTGTCTCATGGGTTGACCCCTTCTCAAATCATGTCAAGAAGTAACTGCTCTCTTTTCATTAACTCTGACTGATCACTTGAGACCATGTTCTGCTTGCATTTTCCTTCGAGCTGCAAGCGGTACATACTGCTCTCGAAATGCGACTAAAGAAGCATTCCGTATGATCTTTAAGGGATCCTCGATTAATGTCGTCTGTGTCGATCTCCACCAGAACTTAGCCTGTCCCTTTATCATTTAACCTGCCATAGTCACTCTCTCCTTATCAGTACACCCCAAAACTGAAATATCGCCTCAATATCAACGATTCACTCCTCAGCCTTAACCATGTCCTTAAGCCCTGTGAACTCCGAAGGATGCATACTCAAGAAAATCTCGCACCCTCTGAGTCTCTCTGTCATCCCTATGCTAGGAAACTGCTGACTGAGGGTTGGGGCTACTGGAGGAACTGGTGGGGGAGAAGGATTAGGCGTAAGAGTAACTGTCTCCGTACCAAGTGTACGTACCCCAAACTGCTGGGTAAACATAGTGGTAAAGGTTGTAAGTCTTTCCCTCATACCATGTACTATCTCTTCGAGCTTCTTTATTCTATCAGTAGGGCTCTCGGGTTGAGGGGAAGATGGTGGAGCGGGTTGAGCTCGTCTCTGTGAACGGTCCCATCTACCACTCATGATTAGCGATCTACTATTTGTACATAGTCCATAAATTAAGTCATACTTTGACAAGGAAGCTTATTTTATTACCAGACATGCATAGACACATTGGGATGTAATACACTCTTATTACTAGACACGACAGTACTACACAACATTTGCTCTGATATCAAGAAAAACTGTCACGCCCCGGAAGCGCGAAAAAATGAAGCTAATTTAAACTTTTTATCCATTAACTATGTTGTTTTCCTGTCCATGTCCAGATTTAAAATCTTTTTCATTTTCCAGGATCTCGTTACATTACATACATTCTGTATATATAAAATCATTTACAACTATTACATCCCGACTATTATATACAATAGTGTCTATTATGTATCACATGTCTGGAATATAAGTAAGACTGTACCTCAAGCTTACGAAAGTATCTGATAAAAGGTCGGACTACCTTGTCAACGACCACAGTCTCGTATGTGTAGTAGACTCGCAATAGATAATCTGGGAGATGGAGAGGAGAGGGGTGAATTTTTCAGACTCAGTAAGAGATACATTTAAAATAGCTTTAAATACTCAAAACATGGTAAAGCTCATGGTTTTACAAATCAGCAAAAACATGTACTGGAGTAGAGATGCTTACATTTCATAAAAGCAGTAAAAACATGCTTAAATCATAAGTTTACACACCATGCATCTTTTTAATAAAACTCATACATAGTATGCATATCACGTCGTGTAAACAAGAAAAAGCATCTCAAAACTTAATCATGCATATCATAACATGCTTATCACTTTGAAATGAAATTGTATTGTCATATGCATATTTCGTAAAATATACTCATGGCTACCTTTAAAATCTCATCATAGAAAATATGTGCTCAATAAAATCATAAAACAGGTAGCATGAAATGTGCGAAAACATATATATATCATTCCGTCAATTCATCGTGTAGGGTCAGGCAATCGTCTCATATACTAGTCCCGAAGGACATCATATATCTGGTCCCGTAGGACATTCATCATAGGTACATATGGCCATTGTACAGGGGAGCCGTAGGACTGGATCAGGGTCGTACGCTGCCCTATCTCTCGTGCACCACTAAATGGGGACTATACGCACGAACTCACGTGCATCACCAAGTGTGGACTATGCGCACGTTTCTCATATCAAGTCAGAGCCTGCCCGTTCTCTAGCCGTCGGCTAGGTAGATCCTCGATTGTCTCCATACGAGATCAATCTCAGATCCTCTGACTATCGTTAGATCCTCGATCGTCTCCATACGAGATCGATCTCAGATCCTCTAACTATCGCCATATCATGCCTTTTTACCCCACAAAAATAATTTTGGGCCTCTTACCCAATTTATCAAAATCATTTCGGGCCTAATACCCGTGTATTAAAAATCATTACGGGACTCTAACCCGATTTTCATAAATCATTACGGGATTCTAGCCCGTTTCTCATAGAAAACATAGTTTTCATAAATCGTTGCGAGACTCTAGCCCGTGTAAATATGGAAAGCATAGTTATAATAGTTATTTCTTGGGACTCATACCTGTACTGTGAAAATCTAGCTTAAAAGCTGTCTCGGGACTTTACCCGTATCATGAAAACATGGTTTCGTAAAACATATCGGGACTTTAACCCGTAATCTCACATGAAAATACTATGCTTTCGTTTCAGAAGTGAAAAATCACTTTTATAAACATGTATGCTGTAAAATGTATCTCAAATATATAAAACATGCTGAAAACTCGGGAAATGGTTTTGGCTTCGGTTTAAATACAGTTGGAAATTCATTTCGTAAAATCTCATCCAATTCTCATACATAAACAGTTGGTAAGGATGAAGGAGTACTAACGCTACTCTAAATTATATCCCTTACCTCTTAGCGACTGATGTAGAACACTTTCCTCGATGCTCGAATTTACCTCGTAAAACATGTCGATAGACCGAGCTGCTACAAAACAAGTTCAACTTATCACATGTGGCTTAAATTCATTTCAACATATCCAAATATGTGATTATATCGAAGCTTTGACCAAAAGTTGACTTTTAATCGATTTTACTCTTTTTGCTCGGTTTTATCGGTAGAAACCTCGATTTAATTGTATTTAACTCAATAAGTATTTTCCTCATATTTATTACTGTCGAATTAGCTAATTGGGCCAATTTCTCTCTTATTGGGCCAAATTACACCTTAATGGGCCTTAATCCGTTTTAAGCCCGTTTCCACTTATTAATTCTTTAATCGAGGCCTATTGGGCTCACTGGGCCCATTAGTACTTATTGGGCCTTTTTCTAGACTCTTTGAATAGCCGTATATCATTTACGACAATTTAATTAAAAATCTTGATTTAATCCACTAAATGCGCAATTTAATCCGTAACTCGTAAATTAAACTTTTAATGCGTGATAATTACATAGATTGTCGTAAATGAGCTTTACTTACCCGAGATTTTGCGATAGTGCGCAAATCGAAGTTCGATCGGGCTCACGTACGTGATCTATCGTCGAACTGCATAATAATTATATATATTTAATTTCGGGTGAATTTTTGATCAAATATAATTTAAATAAATTTCTCGAAAATTAAATTGGTCACATTTGACCTCTTACCGACTTACCCGAAATTCGGTGTATCCCCAAAAATTTTTCCCTTTTTTCCTTTTTCTCTTTTTCTTTCATTTTTCTCCTTTTTCCCTCTCTTTTTTGGTTGAACCGGTTCAGTCCGGATCAGACCGGTTCAGACCTGTCCGGTTCAGTCCGGTTCAGTTCTGGTTCAACTTCTCCGTCGCCGTTCGGGGCTTTTTCGACCGGTTCTTCGCCGGCTTCCGCCTCCAGCTTGTTCGCGGGGTAGTCCGGTGCATGGATCTGGGGTCGGCTTCGCCAAAGCTCGCCGAAAAGTGGCCGGTCCGCCTCTTCTCTCCTCCGGCGGCGGCACCCAATTTTTTTTCTTCCGATCGGCGCCATTTGGAGGCGTTTCAGGCCGATCTGCGCCTGGATCGGCGTCGCAGACGTTCCCCTCTGGCCGGTGGTGGGTCGCTCCTCCCCTCCTCGGCCGCCGATCTCTCTCTCTCCTCTCTTTTCTCTCGGTTTCTCCCTTTCTCTCTCTTTCTCTCGCCGGTCACCGTTTCTTCTCCCTCTTTCGACGCCGGCGAGGCTCGGTCGCCCCTCTGGTCCGTTCGCCGGGCTCCGTCAGTGAACAGATGGGAGCTCGGCTCCCTTGCTGCCTCTGCTCCTTGTTTCCTTCTGTTTTCCTCTCTGTCGCGCGACTCTGTTTCGCGCGACAGAGTTTCGTTTTTTTTTTTTACTTTATTATATTTTATTATATTATATTTATTATATTTTATTTTAATCAAATAAAATATAATAAATTGTACAAAATATCTCAAAAATCATATTATATTTTATTAATTAATTTATTTAATTTATTTATTTATTTTAATTATTTCGGTGTATTTTTCACATATTTTTGGGATAATGTCCCGGGCGAAAATTACGAAAATTCGTAATATCTTCGTATCTTAACCAATTGGACTCGAAATTTCAAAATTTCTTCTTTATCGATCAAGATTTCCTAAATCCATATTTTTAATGAAATTTTTTCATCGAATTTACACCGAAATTAGGATCTTTTAACCATTTTACCCTTCTACACGTTCGGGACTAATTTAGACCGATTTTCTTTCTCGAACTCACTATCTTTTCTCATTTAAATTTCGTATTTTTTATCCAACGATTTAAATTCCTTTAATTTAAATTATGGTCCCAAATAATGAAAATAGTGAAAAAAATCCGGTTTCACATTTGATACATAACTTAAGACAAGACAGCGCTGTCCTCCTTTTGTCAAGAAGCAAATGCTAGCCTACACTGTTATGATGCTTACCCTAGGCTTAGGCGCATGGACTTGAACGGCATGTTGTTCATTTCCATTGCTAATGCAAACTTGATGCATACATCTATACTTCTGATTAAATACATGAAAGTTAAACCAAAAACCTGCTAATATTTTTCATTTTTCATCTGCTGTATTGAGCTGCTGGTTGCTGATACGCGATCTTTCTTTCCACCTATAGTTTTCAATTTTTTTGTATGTAACTATCGATACACTTCTCTTTTCTGGGTAGCAATAAACCTTGTCAAGATCAGGGAAAAGCCCTGTCTTCTATAAATATTCTCCACATAAATACCTCTTCTCCTAATACCTTACTGATTTATGAATTAAGAAAAGGTGTCTGTCTAGGCAGCTTTCCCATAATCACTGGCAATCACAACCGAGCAAGAGTAAAGTGTGGTAATCAAATGCTTTCCGCAGCATAGAAAAAAGTAAAACATCATGTGCTGTATCCAGCATGCTTTCTGCAACCTACGTTCCATGGATGGATGGATAAGCCTAACTGCTTTGATGGGTTTAGCATTTTGGACAATGAAGTTATTTTCATGTTAGTATATATTTCTTTCTTGAGAATTTTTCTATCTACATATTTTTTTATTGAATACACTATACACTAAACATACTTCACCAAACATACCAAATAAATTACATTATTAACTTTATCTGATTTTTAGTGAGTTTACTGTGCACAAGTGAACTTAGGCTGAGGCAAGCTACATGCGCTACTAAACTTACGCGGTGGCAAACTCCGCAAGCAATTTCACTTGCGCTTAACACATGAACTTATGCAAATTCACTTGCGCAGATTACAAGATTTACAAATTTTCTTTTAATTTTTTTTCCAGATGATTTTCTAAAACATACCTCTTTTTCTTTTATTTTTTCGTACTTTTTATAAATGTTAAAATAGTTACCTTCATTTATATTTTTCAAAAAGTTTATGGTTTGAAAATAGTAGAAGTCCATTAACATTGTTTTCATTTCTTCTCCTCTTATTCTTCAAATCCTAAAACTTCATCCAAAAAGTCATGAAAATTTTGAAAAATTTAAGTGAAGGTAATTATTATGATAGTTATAAGTAGTATGAAAACATAAAAGAAGAAGAAGTATGCTTTAGAAAATCATTTGGAAAAAAAATTAAAAGAAAATCTGCAAATCTACCGTCCACATAAGTGAATTTGCACAGGTTTAAGTGTTGCGCACAAGTGAACTTGTGCACGGAGCTTACAGAGCTTACCGCAGTGCAAGTTCGTTTGCGTGTGGAGCTTATCGCAGTGCAAGTTCACTTGAGCATAGTAATCTCAATAAAAATCAAGTAAAGTTAATGTGATTTACTTGATATTTTTAACGAGATATATTTAGTGTGTAATATTTTTAGTTAAAAAAAAAAATAGATTTAGAGATTCTCTTTTTTTTTTTCTTTTCAAAGTAGGCCATGGAAATGTTCAATGAAAATCGGAAGGAAAAGAAGAAAGAAAAAAAAAGTAGTCTTGGTCATCATTATAGCAGAACTGTAAATCTCACGAATTTTTATACTCAGATTTAATTTTATACCGTAATTAGATAAAATGAAGTCAATGATGAGTACGTTAAAGGAGAATAAATTGAAAATTCAAAAGAGGCATAAGAGATTCGAAATAATAAATTTAATCAAAATACTTTACTCCTAAAAATAAATAAATGTGGGTGTGTGCAAGTTATATAGATGTGTATTTATATATATATAAATATTAATGTAGGTACATATGAGTATATGATATTATAGCCATAATTTAAATTAAGTGTATGAACATATGTAAATATTTATATATATGAATATCTATTAAAGAGGGGAGTAAGAAGCGGAACTGGCAATAAAACAAGGACAAAAGCTGACCAAAGGATGGCCATGGCAGAGGAGTATTGTATATAGATATATAGGCATACAGAAGCTGCAGTAGAGAAATAAAATGAGCCAACCTGAAAAGAGAAGAACCGAAATAAAATGAGAAGAACCGAAGTAAGTGAAGCTTGAAAAAGAAAAAAAAAACGATGAGCTAAGTAGCTGACATGGACTAAATACCAAACAAGCAAAAATGATGTGATTGAGGCAGTGAAACAGAAGAGAGAAGAATGGAAACAGTAAGGAACAGTGATAACGTTCGGTAAGGAAATGATATTGGATAAAGTGCAAATATATATATATATGATGCTATAACACTGGAATTGAAAGACAACAAAAAAAGGGGAAAGATGGGACACTCGGGAAATGAGAAAAACTGAAGCAAAACTGAAATGAGATGGTAGCAGTAACCGCAGCACCCGCGTCTCTGCATCACCCACCCTCTTCACACCGACTCTCCTACCATACCCATGCCCCTCCCTCCATCAATTCTCATCATACTCGACCGCAACACTCACTTCTCATTTCTTGGCACCGAAACCTATATAAAGGAGAAAACTAGAGCAGGAAATAGTAGAAAAATCGAGAGAAGAGGTAGAGATCATGTTGTGAATGTGGTGGAAGGGGTGGTAATACACTGCTGCAGTGAAGGGAACCTAAAGGTGATAGACTGAAATGAGGCAAGCTCGGTAGTGAAGAAAATGAGAAACAGCCAGTAAACAACCCGACAAAGAGAACAGAAATAGAAGAGGCGTAAATAGCGTGGGAGGTAGCTGTACAGGTTGAGACGATGGCGGTAACAGGAAACGTGGACTAAAGGGTGGCTGAAATCAGTGAGCTGAAGCGAGAAACGGAGCAGGAGACAGAGAGGGAGAGGCTGAAATAGAGGGGTTCCAACCTTTGAAAATTGTCACCAAAACAGAGACAGCATGAGAGTACCGGACCTAGCAGCGTTGTGAAGCTGATGGTGATGGTGGAGGCCGGCTGAAGGCTTGGGCGTGGCTGGGAAATGGGAAGAAACGGTGGCGAACGGAGGAGACCAAACGTGACCGCCGGAAGAGGAGTGGAAGGAGGAACTAGCAGTGCCGCGAGCCCTGGAGAAAGATGATGAATAGTAACTAACAAAATGGAAATGAAGAAGGCAGGAAAAATGGCGGGAAAATTCAAAGAAAAAAAAAGAAAAAAAAAAGAAAAGAAAAGAATAGAAAGAAGTAGTATGTATATATAATTATAACAATAATTATCTATATATATAGAAAAAAAGAAGGGAAAATTTGAGGAAGGAAAAATAAGTGTACTAAATTTTGAAAATCTCGGGGAAGAGCTCCGAAAAATTAGTTGAGGAGATCGGACCTGCCGACTCGCTACGTTGAGACAAACAAGGACCACGGACAGACACCGAGGTAAGGAAAATTTTCATCGCTGCTAGAGATAAATATGCGTAATTTTCGTATATTTATAGATATAAAATTTAGGTTAAATTTCGCAGTACTGAAATTATCGAAAAGACTAGGTTGAACTTTATGACTGAAAAATTAGAAATTTTAGCTTAGTTGAACAATCAAATTTTACGGATTAAATTTAAATGATTTGCATAAATTACTGTATGACTTGAATTCGGTTTTAATTATTGAAAATCTTGAATTTTGAATTTTCATAGACCGTTTTCTGAGATTTTTTGAAAAATGGCTAGTTAGCCTGTTTTGAACGATTTCATAAAACAAATGAATTTATATGTGATTTAAGGAAAAACGATCTGTTATAAAATTATTCTGATGAAATGTGCTTGAGCGCGTACTGACTGTGTGTCGTACGATCTATCTCGCACTGATTTTGAGACAAAGGCGTTGGTGAGATCATGTTGCACTTCTGTTCTGTATCTTTATCTGTATCTGTATCTGTGGTCCACGAGTACGATGTATCGTGCTTCTGATTCTGTTTTTGGTCTTCGGACATTCTGATCTGTGAGCCGTTTGGGTAGCTGACCACTCCCACAGCGATTGACATCCCGGCACACTTGGCCCGTGATTTGCCCGGAGTCACCGACATTGGCCAATAGTCATTTCTGATATCTGATATAGCATGCATGCCTTGTCTCGTCTATTTGGAAATATTTATTGAATTTGTCTGCTTGAACTGAAATATCTGGGAATCTGTTTGATTTGCTACTGAAAAACTCTGAATCTTTTGGATTTATAACAGTAGTTAAATGTATTACTGATACATATTCTGTTTCTGAAAAATCTGTTTCTGGTATTTGTGCTTTTGTCGATACTAAATTTGTTTTATAAATTCTGAAATCTGGTATCTGAGAAATTACCAAATCATCTGTATACTTTGTGAAAATATTTCGGATTTGGTAAATATAAAAATATTTTTTTTTCATAGGTAGTGTATTTATCTACCTGCTATAAGATTTTTCTTACTGGGCATGTTGAGCTCACCCCCCTTACTTTCATCCACAGAGTTCCTCTGTAGCTGGGATCGCTTCCGTTAGTAAGGCATTCCGCATAGTTAAGATTTCTTGGAGCGTATTTTTGCATCGAAGGTATACCCAGTTGTAAGAAATTTTTTTGTATCTAAAATTATGTAAGTACAGTAATGCAATACAAGATGTGTCTGGGGAATGTGAACATATTCTATTTAAATTTGTTACTGAGAAAAAAAATTTAATCACACTGAACACTGTTCTGATCTAATATCGACTTGTAGCCCAACTGAAATATCAGTAAATTCTGATCGTTACATAAGTGGTATCAGAGCAAGGTTGGCCTGATACGAGTCGATATTAAAAGTGAAAAAGACTTAGAAAGTTCACATCCCTAGCATTATTGTACATTGTTTAGATACAAACGAGTATATCTGGTTGTGTTTTATTAAAATTATGTCAGTAAATGAAGGGAAACTGATAGATATGACTGATTAGTATCACAGCCATATTGGCATATAGAAATGAACCGTTCCTTAAGGTCGTAGAAATAGGCTCGAGAGGTGTAATAAACCCTCGTCTTAGTGTACATCTTATAGTTTCAATGAAAATTTTGAAGTCCGTTTCATGGGATTTAAGCGGGACATGGAAACAATGATGATTATGTCAAGTCAAGTGATAGTGGCCCCGTGATAATGATAATGATTAAGGTGTGACTAAGAGAACGACAGAGTTAATTTTGAAAGATTGTACACTATTATATACTGGAGTCAAAATTCGAATGTGACGAAAAACTATAATAAATGAATTGGAAGAAATTATATGGATTCGTTGAGTACGATTATAAACCTAATAGAGGCAACTTCAGACGTTTAAGCCTCCGTTTTTCAGTGGAGTTAAGAAATTCAATGATTGTGGAAGATTGGATAAGTGAGACAGAGAAATCCTATGGAATTTTATAGTAACTCTACTAAGAAAGTTTCTTTGCAATTTTTTTTGGTAAAGAATTGGGAAAGTTACACGGATTTTTAGAGTGCGCTACTATAAAGAAAGTAGCCCTTGTAGCATCAATACTGAAATGAAAAATCGAACTCGGAGGGAAGTTTCTCGATTTAACCCGAGAGCCAAAAATTAGAGAAATACATGAGAAATGTTTTTGGAGGCCTTTAGACGTCAACACATTCTGGATGAAGCATATTGAAAATTATAATTGAAATGACTGAATCAGACATGAGAAAATGAGTTCGAGAATGAATATGAAATTAAAAGAGTATAAATTCGGATAAGTAGAGATGTAAAAGGGAAGAAGTCCAGTAAACTTGTAAGAGGTACTAAGATCCTTCGTCGAGCTAAGTTAGCTCAATTGGATGTTATTTTAAGGAAGCAGTGTGCAAGGTGCAACTGTGATGATATGATATGTATATCATAACTGAATGACTTTGATTCAATTAGAAATGCTAAAAAAAAGTAATTACAAGGACTATATGAAGAGGGGATTATCGAACCAAGTGATCCATTTTGGAGTGTACTGGTATTAATTTCTAAGGAGACTCGGAGTCTTCCGGATCACGTTGTATTAAGAATGAGTGTCAATTGAATTCCCCAAACAAGGATTATAGATCAATGGGAAGGACCTAAAATTGTTAAGATGATTTAGAGATTGAGATAAAAAGATACCTTAGAATATGAATTACGCATCAGATCTAATGATTGTAAATTGTTTATGCTTACGTTTTGAATGCGAGACTCAATTTGAGTAAGAAAATGATTTCGTTATAAGTGATAAATGAAATGAGACAAGCGTTGAAGTATGATAAATTATGAATGCAAGTTATATTGGAACAAGATGTGCATACAAGGTAAGAATATCTATGGTATGTGAAATGAATTTGGATTAAATGATATGAACTGAAAATGAATTGCGACCAAGGATAAATGAGAATATCGATAAATTTTGGTATCCTACCTCCAATTAGGATTAAATCTTAGACCTTTATATCCATAACCAGTTTATGTGGTCAAGTCTAATGGCTAATAAAGGTATTTCAAAATATCTCTCCGCCTGAGAGACTTGACAACATCTAGAAGTAACCATAACCCATAAAGTAAAACTGCATGGTGTAATATTTGTGTCGAAGTCAGGATACCACCACTTGTGTAGTGAAGAACTTCGGAATTCTACTGATTATGAAGGTTGAAATATTAAATCTCACAAGAGTAGCCAAATACAAGAAAAAGGAAATGAGTAGCGTTAGTGCTTTGAGCTAAATGAATTCAGGATGACATTGTATATTTATATATATTAGTCAGGGATATGAGTTGTTGAAATATTTAGTGAGCCCCGACTTGAATGTGGTCTTTCTCGGATATTGACATTTATTTCGTGATAGCGAGCCTGAGAGATGAAACTGGACTTGATTTTATCGAATTGGACAGACTCAGCGTAATAATAAACATTGTATCGATGTAGCTAATTGAACCTAGATGGGTGTTGCTAATGACAAGTGTTGGCATTGGTACTAACGACTTAAAAGTAGAATTGTATACCCAATGATATATAGTAAAGAAATTGATGTTGTCCGAGACTCATTTATAGAGATATAACTAAGAGCGCGACTAAATGTCGTTCACCGATTGAATGGAAGAAGTGGGTAAACGAGATTTGGTTAAGCAAGTTTCTAAGTGTATTTAATTAATTTGTGAGAGGTTGAGGACAGCTCAAAGCAAGCTAAAGAGTTATGCTAACCAAGGACGAAGGACCTTAGAATTTCAATAGGAGATTTGGAGTTCTGAAAGTTTCTCCTCCAAATAGCATAAGAGGATTTAGGAAGAAAGGGAGGTTAACTCCCTGTTATATGGGACCTTTCGAGATCTTAAATGGAGAGAAAGACAAAGTACACAGATGGGCGTTATCGTTGGAGTTAGCGAATATCCATAATGTTTTCCACTCTTTAATGCTTTCCAAGTATCATCCGGATCTGATGCATGTGATTAAGTAGGAACCACTGGAAGGAAAGAAGGATGTGACCTATATGGAAAAGCGGAATCCAGATACTGGACAGGAAAGAGAAAGTGCTACAATCTAAAACAATTCCTTTGGATAAGGTTTTGTGGCAGTATCATACTTCAGAGGAGGTCACGTGGGAATTAGAGAGCTTGATGCGAGAGAAGTACCCGTATCTGTTTAAGGACTGATGTACTCTTAAGTTTGAGGACCAAATTTTCTAAGGTGGGGAGAATGTAAATCCCACGAATTTTTATACTCAGATTTAATTTTATACAGTAATTAAATAAAATGGAGTCAATGATGAGTACGTTACAGGAGAATAAATTGAAAATTCAATGGAGGCATAAGAGACTCGAAATAATAAATTTAATCAAAATACCTTACTCCTAAAAATAAATAAATGTGGGTGTGTGCAAGTTATATAGATGTGTATTTATATATATATATATATAAATATTAATGTAGGTACATGTGAGTGTATGATATTATAGCCATAATTTAAATTAAGTGTATGAGCATATGTAAATATTTATATATATGAATATCTTTTAAAGAGGGGAGTAAGAAGCGGAACTGGCAATAAAACAAGGACAAAAGCTGACCAAAGGATGGCCATGGCAGAGGAGTATTGCATGTAGATATATAGGCATACAGAAGCTGCAGTAGTGAAATAAAATGAGCCAACCTGAAAAGAGAAGAACCGAAGTAAAATCAGAAGAACCGAAGTAAGTGAACCTTGAAAAAGAAAAAAAAAACGATGAGCTAAGTAGCTGACATGGACTAAATACAAAACAAGCAAAAATGATGTGATTGAGGCAGTGAAACAGAAGAGAAAAGAATGGAAACAGTAAGGAACAGTGATAACGGTCGGTAAGGAAATGATATTGGATAAAGTGCAAATATATATATATATATATATATATATATATATATATATATGATGCTATAACACTGGAATTGAAAGACAACAAAAAAAGGGGAAAGATGGGATACTCGGGAAATGAGAAAAACTGAAGCAAAACTGAAATGAGATGGTGGCAGTAACCGCAGCACCCGCGTCTCTGCATCACCCACCCTCTACACACCGACTCTCCTACCATACGCATGCCCCTCCCTCCATCAATTGTCATCATACCCGACCCCAACACTCACTTCTCATTTCCTGGCACCGAAACCTGCTATATAAAGGAGAAAACTAGAGCAGGAAATAGTAGAAAAACCGAGAGAAGAGGTAGAGATCATGTTGTGAATGTGGTGGAAGGGGTGGTAATACACTGCTGCAGTGAAGGGAACCTGAAGGTGATAGACTGAAATGAGGCAAGCTCGGTAGTGAAGAAAATGAGAAACAGCCAGTAGACAACCCGACAAAGAGAACCGAAATAGAAAAGGCGTAAATAGCGTGGGAGGTAGCTGTACAGGTTGAGACGATGGCGGTAACAAGAAACGTGGACTAAAGGGTAGCTGAAGCGAGAAACGGAGCAGGAGACCGAGAGGGAGAGGCTAAAATAGAGGGGTTCCAGCCTTTGGAAATTGTCACCAAAACAGAGACAGCATGAGAGTACCGGAACTAGCAGCGTTGTGAAGATGATGGTGATGGTGGAGGCCGGTTGAAGGCTTGGGCGTGGCTGGGAAACGGGAAGAAATGGTGGCGAACGGAGGAGACCAAACGTGACCGCCGGAAGAGGAGTGGAAGGAGGAACCAGCAGTGCCGCGAGCCCTGGAGAAAGATGATGAATAGTAACCAGCAAAATGGAAATGAAGAAGGAAGGAAAAGTGGCGGGAAAATTCAAAGGAAAAAAAAAGAAAAGAAAGAAAAGAAAAGAATAGAAAGGAGTATGTATATATAATTATAACAATAATTATATATATATAGAAAAAAAAAGAAGGGAAAATTGGAGGAAGGAAAAATAAGTGTACTAAATTTTGGAAATTTCGGATAAGAGCTTCGAAAAATTAGTTGAGGGGACCGGACTTGCCGACTCGCTACGTTGAGACAAACAAGGACCGCGGACAAACACCGAGGTAAGAAAAATTCTCGTCGCTGCTAGATATAAATATGCGTAATTTTCGTATATTTGTAGATATAAAATTTAGGTTAAATTTCGCAGTACCGAAATTATCAAAAAGACTATGTTGAACTTTATGACTGAAAAATTAGAGATTTTAGCTTAGTTGAACAATCAAATTTTACGGATTAAATTTAAATGATTTGCATAAATTACGATATGACTTGAATTCGATTTTAATTATTGAAAATCTTGAATTTTCATAGACCGTTTTCTGAGATTTTTTGAAAAAGGGCTAGTTAGCCTGTTTTGAACGATTTCATAAAATAAATGAATTTATATGTGATTTAAGAAAAAACGATCTGTTATAAAATTATTCTGATGAAATGTGCTTGAGCGCGTATTGACTGCGTGTCGTACGGTCCGTATCGCACTGATTTTGAGACAAAGGCGTTAGTGAGATCATGCTGCATTTCTGTTCTGTATCTGTATCTGTATCTGTATCTGTGGTCTACGAGTACGATGTACCGTGCTTCTGCTTCTGTTTCTGGTCTTCGGACATTCTGATCTGTGAGCCATTTGGGTAGCTGACCACTCCCACTGCGATTGACATCCCGGCACACCTGGCCCGTGATTTGCCCGGAGTCACCGACATTGGCCAATAGTCATTTCTGATATCTGATATACCATGCATGTCTTGTCTCGTCTATTTGAAAATATTTATTGAATTTGTCTGCTTGAACTGAAATATCTGGGAAACTGTTTGATTTGCTACTGAAAAACTCTGAACCTTTTGGATTTATAACAGTAGTTAAATGTATTACTGATACATATTCTGTTTCTGAAAAATCTGTTTCTGGTATTTATGCTTTTGTCGATACTAAATCTGTTTTCTGAATTCTGAAATTTAGTATCTGAGAAATTACCAAATCATCTGTATATTATGTGAAAATATTTCGGATTTGGTAAATATAAAAATATATATATTTTTCATAGGTAGTGTATTTATCTACCTGCTATGGGATTTTTCTTACTGAGCATATTGAGCTCACCCCCTTACTTTCATCCACAGAGTTCCTCTGTAGCTGGGCTCACTTCCGTTAGTAAGGCATTCCGCATAGTTAAGATTTCGCGGAGCGTATTTCTGCATATCCAGTTGTAAGAAATTCTTTTGTATCTAAAATTATGTAAGTACAGTAATGCAATATAAGATATGTCTGGGGAATGTGAATATATTCTATTTAAATTTGTTTCTGAGAAAAAAATTTAATCACACTGAACAATATTCTAATCTAATATCGACTTGTAACCCAACTGAAATATCAGTAAATTCAGGTCGTTACAAGAACAACTAACCCTTTTGCACTAACCATCTGAAATGGTGGTGGAGCCCTAATGTTAGACCCTAACTACTTGACCAAGCGCCCAGCTCGCAAGGGTTCGACTGGGGGCGCTGTGACGAGTGCGGAGCACGGGAAAGCTTTGCACGGGACGCAACGGGACGCGCACCGAAACAGGCAAGACAGGCACTTGGCTTGGGCGGATTGCCAAGCATGAAACGAAGACGCTAACGGACGATGATCATAGTTTGCGGGTGGCAAGCTAAGGCGAATCCTTAAAAATCGGGATAAGGATAAATGCGGGTCATAAGCCAGGATAAGCGGAGAAGTCTTGGTAGACCGAATCACTGGAGATTATCACAGATATAAACTCTGAAGAGCATTGAGGTGGCGATCATCCGGAGAGTCCTTAGTTTAGTAGGAATTAATCCTATAGAGTTTCTGTTGCAATCAAACTCAGTTGCCTACGTGAGGGGGATGTCCTCACTTGCCTATATAAACCCCAGGGGAGGGGGTAGAATGTATTCAATCATCAGTTAGTGAGAGAATCATTCAGGGAGAAAGAGAGTGATAGCTAAGAGCGGTCTTCTTGGCTAAGTTTGTAATCTTTTTATTGCAGATTAATAGAAAGGCTCTTTTCTCTAAAGCTTGAGTGTTCTTTGCTTTATTAGTATACTTTGTCGAGTCGTTTTCTTGCTCAAGTGCTATATCGCTGCGTATTGACCCGAATTTGGGTTAGTGTGAAGATAGGCTGTACTAAGTTGCGGGAAACTTAGGCCATCACTGGAAAAAGTTCTATAGGAGAGAACGACCCTGTGACAATTTGGTATCCGAGCTGAGTTTTGGATCATGGCACACGAGTTGGCTGACAGAGTTGCTGTACTTGAAGCAATGGTTGGCGTACCGCAAGAGGAGGCGGGTACAATGGCTGAGCAAATTCAGGCCATGGCAGGCAGTGTCCAGGAGTTGACACAGCTGGCATTTGACATGCAGAAGGAGCATGCTAATTGCTACACCAACATCATGCAGCATGTTCGCGATCTATCGGATAAATTTGAGATGTAGTTAAATTCCCTGAAGGCTAACGTTTTACTGATGAAACGCGCAATGACTGCGACAGACCATGGGGAGGCGTCTAGTAGTAGCAAGGGAGGTGATAGTAGCGATCTTCAAAAGAAGATCAAGGTGCCTGAACCTAAGGAGTTCGCAGGAGTTCGCAATGCGAAGGAGCTCGAGAATTTTCTGTGGAACATGGAGCAGTACTTCAAAGCTGCCCGAATACCGGAGCAAGACCAAGTTACAATCACTAGCATGTACCTCTCAGGTGATGCTAAGCTATGGTGGCGAAGCAGATTGGCAGATGATGATAGTGCTGGTCGTCCGAGGATTGAAACATGGGACGCACTGAAGAAGGAGTTACGGGATCAATTCCTTCCCTTGAATGCGGCATGGGTCACGAGAGAGGCACTCAAGAAATTGAAGCACACGGGTTCTGTGCCAGATTATGTCAAGGAGTTTAGCTCTTTGATGTTGGACGTCAAGAATATGTCAGAGGAGGATAAGTTGTTCAACTTTTTCTCAGGACTTCAGCCGTGGGCTCAGGCTGAGTTATGTAGCAGAACGTGAAGGATCTGCCACAGGCAATTGCGGCTGCAGACAGTTTGGCGGATTACAAACTAGGTTCTTCTTTGAACATTGGGGAAATGAAGAAGAATCATCCTGATGGAAATAGGGGGAAAGGCAAGAAGGACTGGAAGAAGCACTAGAGAAACAAGGAGAATGCTGAGTCTTCTAAGCTGAGGGGACCGGATCCACCCCAAAGCAAAGGAGATTGGAGTTGTTTCTTGTGTAATGGGAATCACAAGGCCCGAGATTGCCCTAGACGGACCAAGTTGGCGGCCCTCATGAGTAAGGAGGATCCGGATGACGAATGTCCAAGAGTTGCCCCGATGCAGTTGCTCAACGCTATTTGGACCGAGCAACAAGCTCCTCATAAGGGACTAATGTATGTCAAAGCTGAGGTGAATGAGAGACCGATTCGAGCGATGCTTGATACAGGAGCAACCAACAACTTCGTTTCATTGAACGCAGTTGAGCATCTTGGCCTGAAAGTCACAAGGAGTAACAATCAGGTGAAAGCAGTAAATTCTAAAGCCCAAGATATCCAGGGAACGGCTACCGCATCAGTGAAGATAGGGACTTGACAATAGGATTGTAAGTTCTTGGCTTTACCTATAGATGATTTTGATGTGATCATGGGCATTGAATTCTTTGTACAAGCAAAGGCATTTGCTATTCTACACTTGGGTGGATTGATGATATCTGACGAGACATGTCCAAACTTTATCCCTGCGGAGAGAGGACAAGGTACTGGGAAGCCGTTGCTGCAGTCAGCTTCACAAGTAAATACTGGGTTGAAGAAGGGGGAGACAACCATACTTGCTGCCCTGGTTGAGGTGAAACCAGACACAGTTGTCGAGGTACCGGATGAAGTAGCGGCGGTGCTGAACGATTACAAGGATGTAATGCCCCCAGAATTACCCAAGGCGCTACCACCTAAACGCGCCATTGATCATAAGATCGAGTTGAAACCGGGAACTAGACCACCTGCACGAGCACCTTACAGGATGAGTCCTTTGGAGTTGGCCGAGTTAAGGAAACAGCTTGGTGAGTTGTTGGATGCGGGATATATCCAACCATCGAAGGCGCCATATGGAGCCCCAGTTTTATTCCAAAGGAAGCAGGATGGCACACTGAGGATATGTGTTGATTACCGAGCCCTGAACAAGGTAACGGTCAAGAATAAGTATCCAGTTCCAAATGTCGCTGATCTGTTCGACCGATTGTCGAAGGCGGCATATTTTACCAAGTTAGACCTGAGATCAGGATATTGGCAAGTAAGGATTGCCGAAGGAGATGAAGCTAAGGCAGCTTGTGTGACGAGGTATGGCTCTTTTGAATTTTTAGTTATGCCTTTTGGTTTAACTAATGCACCTGCGACATTTTGCAACTTGATGAATGATGTCCTTTATGAGTACCTGGATCACTTTGTGGTGGTATACCTAGACGATATTGTGGTGTATAGCCAGACGCTTGCAGAACATATGGAGCACCTCAGGGTGGTGTTTGAGACCTTGAGAAAGCACTCTCTCTATGTGAAGAAAGAGAAGTGTGAGTTTTTGTCACGACCCAAATTACCTAAAAATTCCTACAAATTTTTTTCGCTTTTTCTATACTCCTTACCCATCGTGAACAGTTCCACTACTAACAGTTGGGCTATGATTCGGTGTTAGTCACCTCTTCCCTATTTATCATTCAATTTTCATAATTTATTTACATATCAATTTATTTAAACTAAATACATCCCCAATATTACATCATATACAGTACTGTGCATCTATATGTTCAGATACGAAATTATATAAATGTGTATACCTGGTCTTAATAAGAAGCAGCGGATAACCGAATTGCGAAGCTATTGTCGCTCTCTTCTACTGAGTGTACCCTGTGGGGTGGAAAATGAAAGGGTGAGCGAAACGTGCTCAGTAAGGCAATAATATAAGCAGGTAGATAACTATACTATCTACGTGCTGATAATAGTATGATATAAAAATCGTTTATATTTGGAGCATGAGATATGACTAAAACGATGCCATATGAATGTATATCGTATAGAAGAAATCATGAAGTTGCATATAAAATCAACATGGAAATTCCTCATGTATGACATCTCATGCTCGTCACATCAAAATCTATTAGTTTCATCGTAAATCCTTCACCTTAAAAACTTATTTGTTTAAATCAAAACTCATCACATCAAGGCTAAACCCATCACTCGGGAATACCTTGATTCATAAAATCAGATCTCTTTTTAAAAGCATAAATCGGGACTACCCCTCCATCGGGTTTGTCCTGGTCTATCTAGACCGTATGATATCACGTGAGGCATGTAGGTTACTGTATGAAAAACGAGGACTATGGCCATACTATGTCCCTGTGATCCCAGGCACACGGATCCCGGCGTGCGGGGCATCACAACTGCAACGGGAGGTGGGGTCAAGTCCTACCCGCCAGAATATCGAGTAACATAATAGTCATCATGACTGCACGGTACAGCGTACTCCGTGTGACATACACGGTACATCGTACTCCATGAACCCATATCATAGTCTGGGGGTGCCTGCCATAGGTCTTAGCCAGCCCAATACTATGTCGATAACCAACCCATGTCTCAAAGTTTACGTGCGAGTATCTCAACTCTCTGCGACACACAGTCTACAAGAGGCTTCCGCACGACTATATGCATGTCAACTCGCGTCTAGTGTGAGCGAAGCTCCAACACCACGCTATGCATATCATGATATCTAAAATCGCGTGCGAGCGAAGCTTCAGCACGGTGTTATGCACACACAAATTTCTCGTACGAGCAATGCTCCAGTACGGCTTTTCATGAGAATCAAATCAGTAAACTTGAGTGCGAGAAAGACTCCAGCACTCTTTTTTACTTGTATAAATACGATAGGTGGCTAGATTTTGACAAAACATCTTTAAAAATGATAACCGGTACAAACCGGTACCCTTTCGTATAGTTCACGAAATCAATAGCCAACCTATATTCGTATATGCTTAAATCAGAACAATATAATCATATACAACATTAAAATCATGAAATTCATGCAATTTCATAGCCTTACTACCCTTTTTGAAATTTTCCTAACTGGGGGCAAAATGGTCATTTTTCACTATTTCCATATTTTTATCGTAAAAATTATTATTCTGTTTTTGGGTAGCCTAATGAATTTAACGTACTGTAAATCCCCTTAAAATTACGTATAGCTACCTCTAAGTGCTCATAAAATTCCCTTACCTGGAATCGCGCGTAGACTTAGCTTATCTCGAAGCTACCGAACCTCTCGGTCCAAGTGCGCGCTAAACAAAGATACGTCACTGCATATAACCACGTAATCGAGGTTAATTCACTTATCTCGATCAGTATATCGCATCTACTGACCAACTTTAAAGTATTGGGCCCTATTTACCCTATTTGGTCTCGGCCCATTTCAGCCCTTTTATATTTATTAATTCCCTTCTTCGGGTATACCGGGCTTATGCGGTTTACTACTAATTATCGGGCTTCGATCCAAGTTCATTGGATAGCCCGTATACCATTTACGGCAATTTATTGCAATTACGAATTAATATTCCTTCCTATGTGAAATTAATCCGTAATTCCGTAAAATACTTAAAAATCGATATTTAAAGAAATCTTAATGCCGAATTTAAATCGTACTTACCCGATACGATGCGGGGTACGAAGATCAGAGCTCGATCGGCTCTCGTTCGGTCTCCGTCGTAAAACTGCATAATTAGGTAAATCCGGATTATTTTCCATTAAAATAATATTAAATTAAATTCCGGAATTCACCCGTAGGTCAATATCGACCCTCGGTCAACTTACCCGAACCTCGAGTCGTCCCCCGGTAATTTCTTTCCCTTTTTCCCTTCTTTTCCTTTCTTTTCTTTCCTTTTCTTTCCTTTTCCTTCCCCTTTTCCTTCCTTTTCCTTCCCTTTCCTTCCCTTTCCTTCCAGCAAAACGACACCGTTTTTTGATCTCCTCACTGCCTCTTGCCGTCGCCGACGGTTTCGGCGGTCTTACCGGCCAAGTCCGGTACCAACAGAACCAGCTTCCTCTCCTGAACACGCCGGTAGCTTCCTTTCCGGCCCAATCACGGTGGTTCGCCGGCAATCTCCTCTTCTCTCCCTCGGGATTTCGGTGTTCGGATCGGGCTACTCCGGCCACCTGGAGGCTCGGTTCCGGTACTCACGTGTTCACCGGAGTCCGCTCTTCCTCCTGGCAGCTTCGTCGGACGTCGAACGGTCGCCGGTGGTCGAGATCGGCAGTGGGTTCTTCTCGGGTGCGAACGGGTTTCGGTTTCTCTTTGTTTCGGGTTTTCGATTTTCAGCTGCCTTTTTTTTTTTTTTTTCATCATTATTATTTAACTATTCATTTTATTATTAAAATAATCAATAAAATAGTCAAAAGAAATCTGAAAATATCTACAAAAAATTTTATTTTATTCACCAATTTAATTTAATTTAATTTAATTAAATTTATTTAGTTTTTAAATTATTTTTCCGGTATAATTCCTCCGTATTTTCGGGATATCGTCCCGGGTGACATTTTCGGTATTTCTAAAAATTTCGGATCTTGATCAATTTGACTCGAAATTATAAAATTCCCCATTATTGATCAAGAAATCCTAATTCCTTATTTTTAATTAAATTTCTCTTATCGTATTTATCCCGAATTTTGGTCTTTTGACCGTTTTACCCCTACACTTATTTCGGGATTAAATTAACCTAGCTTTCCTTCATACTTCCACCATATTTTCCTATTTAATTTTGTATTTTCGATAAATTTTATTTTCTTCCCTTCCCGTTTGGCCTGTGGCCATTTCGATCCTTATTTTTAGTCCGAGTCTCATTCCTTTAAATTTGTGAATATTTTTCTACCTCGTAAAATTTACGATTAAATTTCGGGTCTTACAGTTTTGCCAGCGGGAGATTATGTTCCTAGGTCACAAAGTTAGCAGTGGGAGAATACGGATGGATGAAAGGAAGATCCAAGACATTGTTGAATGGCAAGCCCCTGCAAAGGTCCCAGAGTTGCGATCTTTTTTAGGACTGGCCAACTATTACAGACGGTTCATCAAAGGATATAGCAAGATGGTGAGTCCTTTAACTGATCTTTTGAAAAAGGACAAGAAGTGGGTGTGGTCTGATGAATGTGAGCGGGCATTTCGAGAAATCAAGGAACCAGTGACATCCGAGCCAGTGTTGAGACTGCCAGATTTCAAGCTACCATTTGAAGTTCACACGGATTCCTCAGACCGAGCCATTGGAAGGGTGCTGGTCCAAGAAGGACACCCCATTGCTTATGAAAGTCGCAAGCTGAAGGATGCGGAAATGCGATATTCAGCTCATGAGAAGGAGATGACGGTGGTTGTGCATTGTTTGGAGGTGTGGAAGCATTATCTGTTGGGAACGAAATTTGTGGTGGTGACAGACAATGTGGCTAACACTTATTTCAAGACACAGAAGAAACTGAGCTCAAAGCAGGCACGGTGGCAAGAATTCCTTGCAGAGTTCGATTTCACCTGGGTACATAGACCAGGAAGGGAGAACCAGGTGGCGGACGCGCTGAGTCGTAAGATAGTCCAGTCTTATGTTGCTTCATTATCCGCTATTGAGACTAACCTGATTGACAGGATACGGTAGCAGGCATCAGCAGATAAGACTTATGAACAGCTCAGGGAGAACGTTAAATTGGGCAAAGTTCGTAGGTATTGGCTCGAGGGGGATTTGTTGTATGCCAAAGGTAATCGACTCTATGTTCCATCTGGCGGGGGACTAAGGAAAGAGTTGCTGAAAAAAACCCAAGACCCTCAGTGGGTAGGACATCCTGGAGTGGAGAGGATGTTGGCATTGTTGTCAAGGACATATTACTGGCCGAAGATGGAGGAAGACATTGAACTATATGTCCGTACATGCCACATATGCCAGATTGATAAGACCGAGAGGAAGAAGCAAGCGGGTTTGCTTCAACCACTGCTTATCCCTGAGAGGATATGGGAATCAGTTTCTATGAATTTCATTATGGGATTTTCGGAGATAAACAAGATGAAATCTATAATGGTGGTGGTAGATCATTTTTCTAAGTATGCTGTGTTCATAGCAGCCCCACATGCATGTACCGCACATGAAGCTGCAGAGTTGTTTTTGAATCATGTGGTGAAGATCTTTGGATTGCCCAAGGATATAGTGAGCGATCGGGATACTCGGTTTACTGGGAGATTCTGGACGTACTTGTTCAAGTTGATAGGTTCAGAATTAAAGTTTTCAACGGCTAATCATCCGCAGACAGATGGCTAGACAGAGCGGATTAATGCATTGTTGGAAGAGTATTTGAGGCACTATGTGACCGCGAGCCAAAAGAATTGGGTGAGTTTGCTTGATTCTGCACAGTTTTGCTATAATATGCATAGATCATCTTCCACGGGTATGAGTCCAGCGGAGTTAGTATTTGGACATCAACCTACTACACCTTTGGAAATAGCAAAGACTAAGTCCCAAGGGGAATGCCCAGCGGCATACAGATTTGTGCGAGACCGTCAGGAGTTGATGGAACAGGCTAGGGAGAGCTTGGAGAAGGCACAAAGGAGGATGGTGAAATATGCGGATCAGCATAGGCGGGCACTAGAATTTGAGGTGGGTGACAAGGTGTTGCTCAAACTGACACCTCAGATATGGAGACAAGTCACAGACAAGCGGTATCATAAAGGTCTAGTGCAAAAATATGATGGCCCTTTTGAAGTTATAAAGCGGGTAGGCGCGGTGGCTTATCAACTGAAACTGCCAGAAAGGATGAAGTTGCATCCTACTTTTCACGTGAGCTTTTTGAAGCCTTACTACGAAGATGTTGATCCGAAGAGACAACAAATAAGGAAAGCTCCACCTACTGTGAGAAGCCATTTCGAGAAGAAGGTGGCAAAGATACTTGACCGCAAGGTTGAGGGAACTAGTAGGAAGAATCGAAGAACCTACTACTTGGTGCAGTGGGAAGGTGAAGATGAGGCAGGCGCTACTTGGGAGAAAGACACTTCTTTGTGGCAATTCGAGGATGAGATCAAGGCGTATTTGGAGCTCATTCCGATGAGGGCATCGGCTTCCTCCGACGGGGGGAGGGTTTGTTAGACCCTAACTACTTGACCAAGCGCCCAGCTCGTAAGGGTTCGACTGGGGGCGCTGTGACGAGTGCAGAGCACGGGAAAGCTTTGCACGGGACGCAACGGGACGCGCACCGAAACAGGCAATACAGGCACTTGGCTTGGGCGGATTGCCAAGCATGAAACGGAGACGCTAACGGAGGATGATCGTAGTTTGCGGGTGGCAAGCTAAGGCGAATCCTTAAAAATCGGGATAAGGATAAATGCGGGTCATAAGCCAGGATAAGCGGAGAAGTCTTGGTAGACCGAATCACTGGAGATTATCACAGATATAAACTCTGAAGAGCATTGAGGTGGCGATCATCCGGAGAGTCCTTAGTTTAGTAGGAATTAATCCTATAGAGTTTCTGTTGCAATCAAACTCAGTTGCCTACGTGAGGGGATGTCCTCACTTGCCTATATAAACCCCAGGGGAGGGGGTAGAATGTATTCAATCATCAGTTAGTGAGAGAATCATTCAGGGAGAAAGAGAGTGATAGCTAAGAGCGGTCTTCTTGGCTAAGTTTGTAATCTTTTTATTGCGGATTAATAGAAAGGCTCTTTTCTCTAAAGCTTGAGTGTTCTTTGCTTTATTAGTATACTTTGTCGAGTCGTTTTCTTGCTCAAGTGCTATATCGCTGCGTATTGACCCGAATTTGGATTAATGTAAAGATAGGCTGTACTAAGTTGGAGAAAACTTAGGCCATCACTGATAAAAGTTCTATAGGAGAGAACGACCCTGTGACACCTAACATCCCACTTAGTCAGATATGATTGATCACAGCTTGCTCTGATTATTCCAAACTTCACTTTATAGGAGCCTTTTTGGACCTATTTTGCTTTATTCCTCCCTTTTCTTGTCTTTGCTTCTTGATTGTTATTATCATCACAAGTTTGCCGCAGCTAATTAGCATGAATACCTGAGAAGTGATTTAAAAGAAATATAAGCATGCAATTTGTTCACTGGCTCGATCGGTCTTCTCAAACATTCTGTTGATTCACCAAACCAGATACAAGACAACCCCTCACCAAAAAAAAAAAACAAGACAACCATAGTGCAAGATTCCCTTTTTCTGCAGCTTTTAAATGTCGAGTGGGTATATAATATTCTGTTCTCTTTAGTCATTTTCCCTCCTGTCCACTCATTATGAAAATTCGGACCCAGAAATAAGACCACAATACTAGAGTGAATCACGTAAGTGGATTCAGATGGAAAGCTGGGGCTGTCTTTCCAACAACCAAAACCCACAACTTCCAAATCCAAATCTAGAAAATATAGAGCAAACTTGAATAGTTGAATTAGACAAACCATCCACCACCCCAACCTGAACCCTTCACTTCCTTTCGACTTCAAGGTGCAGGTGCAGGGGAAACAACTTTATCAAAAGCAGTAGGAAATATAAAGTGGCATATCATTGTTACTATTATTGATGATAGTATTATTTAGATATTCGATACATAATTAAGTACTTATGCATCATTTACAACATACATCACTGCTTCCCTAGTAATGAACTAATTATAGTGAAGGCTTTATCAGTATATCTCCATTTCAGCACCTAACAGGGCGCCTCAAGCTACTGAAGCCTGTCTCAACATCTGAATGAAAACCAGACAAAGCAATTACTGAAAAGTTAATCAGACGTTTCAAACATGCTATGTCTTGGTAAAAATAGTAGAATAGATCAAAATGTGAGACCTGAAAGTAAACTTCGAGCTTCCTCCTCAAGGTGGCATACTCTTGCTTGACTTGTTGAAAAGTCCTAACGCATCTATAAAATCAAGATATCGAATTCGCTTCAGAAAGGGTTTGCCAATTTAATTTCGGCTGCCCGGAGCAGAAGCATTTATTAATTAAAGAAAGGAAAAGGGAGTAGACAAGAAAAATACCCTTCAGCATTTTCTGCACTGCAGTATTCTCTGAACACTGTGCATTCATTCATCACCTTTTTAGCTCCAATGCTTCAAGAAAATGACACACAGCATAACCAATCAACTCAGAGAAACAATTATATGTGTTCCAACTAATTTGCTAGTAACATCAATTCACTTTTTCTTTTCTTTGTTTTTTTCCTTTTTAATTTCGGTATTTAAGAGTATACCTGGAGCTGCTACCCTTGAATTGGTGCATGTAATCATCCAGTTTAATAAAGTCAATAGGCTTACCGTTCCTGCATGCATGAATTAATATATTTCCAATAAGAAGGGAACTTTAGTTTGCAACCGCAAATTTTATATTTGTCATAGTAATCATAATCATATTGATGATTATTATGGTAATATATACTGTTCCCCATACAGTGCCTGTTCGATGTTCTGAATCAATCTAGCTGAGTCAGTGTAAAATAGTGTAACAATTTCTTGTACAAAATTAGGGTTGACATCATCTTGTAACTCCTCCAGCTGGATGAATTGATCGTCAAGATACCCCTACACCAAGATGCACATTTTACTTGATTTGGGTATAAAATTAAGGATAGGGAAAAGGAAAAGAAAAGTAGAAATACTTTTACTTGAAGCATGCTTCAATCAAATAGAAATGACATGAGGGGATATTTTGTGTTGGATTAATGGATAAGTCAAATTGCCCCCATTGAAATGTTTTTAATTTTAAGAAAAAGTAAATAAAATGCACATCAAAAAAGTAATTAAAAACCGAAAATTTTTCCAAGCTTTTTCTTTTGCTTGGAGCTGGATTCTTTTTCATACATTGGATTATTTATTCTTGCATGAAGTGGGAAATGGGCTTCGTGTGAAGTTAAATAAAAGCATCCTAGATATATAGTTATGCCATTGAGAGAATGAAAAGAGTAAAAGTTGTTGTTTATAATGTTAACGTACGGAATCTAAAGTAAAGAAAAGCAACGAGGTTTTGGTAAAATAGTAAAATGAGAGAGATAGGACCTGATCAAAGAGGGACCTTCGCATGGTGGCTACTTGGTGTTGCAAGCGATTCCCGTCCATCCTTGCGTTGCTTTGCTTTCGTTTCCTTCGTAAAGGAAGTGTTTAGATCTGATATGTCAATGATTGGCAGCACTGGAATGTGGTGGAGAGCATGCCTTCGTATTTATAGTATACGGCTGTACCGGCGGTAAGAGGGGAGAAAGAATCATGGCCTAAAATCACAAAGGGGTAATCAAAGACCTAAGAAAAAAGAGGCCTACGTGTCTAAAGATTATCAAATTGGTATATCTTTTTTATTTTGATGTTTTGGGAAAAAAAAAATTGTTAATGAATTCAGCAAGATTTATTATATATATATATATTAAATTTTTTTATGAAAATGAAATTAAGATAATAACATATATTTTATTTTATTTATTTTTTATTTTTTTAATGTATTTAAAGAATATATGTTATCATTTTATCACAGTTTGTGAAATTAAAAAATTTAACTGTCAATGTATAATGTATTAATTTTATGTATATTTATATATATAAACTTTCATTTTATCACAAATTAAAAGTTTTATAAGAAAAATTAGTAAAATTTAGCATATTTTGAAGCCCGCTTAAATTATAATTTGTAAACATATAAAATGATAGCATACTAAGGAAATATGTACTCTTGCTCTCCAAACCAATCTCCTTTCCATTTCAACAATCTCATCATAATTTTTGGTCTTATCAAATATTTAAACTTGTATAAATTTTAAAGAATCGTCTTAAAGTTTGAAACTTACTTTAAAAGTTTTGAAATTTAAATCTTAAAAAAGAAATTAGGATTTGAGAAATAAGGGGCTTGTGATTTAGTGTAAATAAATAAATCATATATATGATATAAATTTTATTTAAAACTTTGTAATACAAGGTAATAAATTTATTAACAATTGAAATTAAGTTTCTATCTTTATTATGTTTTATTTTTATATTTTAATATAATAAAATAAAAAAATGATATATTGCATACAATTAAAATTTTCATCAGATTAAACAAAAGCTCGTATAATAATTTATTGATCTATAAACAAAACTTGAATATATTTTTTATATAAAGAAATAGAGTTTTTTTAGTCTATGAATAAAATTAAATTATATCTTTTGATTTGAACAATCCAATCACCAATCTTGAAATTAATACATCCATATTGTTGTAATTTGAACCTTCAACCTGCATTAATCTCATAGATAGGTGTTTCATGTAATTTTAATCTAGAACAAAAGATAATTTATTTCTTTTTTTTTTTAATTTTAATCAAGTAAGGAAATTGAAAAATGATAACTTTTTTTATTTTAATATATACGTGGGTAAAAAAATTGAAAAGGGATAATTAATTCTTTTTGAATTTTAATCAATATAGGTAATTTTTAGATAAAAAAACATAATTATTTTTTTTAAAAATAATCTATAAAATAAGATAATTGATTTCTTAAAAAAAATTTAATCTATATGAGTAAAGAAATTCTAAAAAATGTTTTTTTTTTAATTTTAATCTATATTTCAAGTACTGGTGACCCTATATCAATAATTTAGGATTCGATTTTATATATAAGATTAGATCTTTAATTTTATAACTTATTTAATATAATATTATCAGAAGTACATCTAAAAAAATAGGAAAAAAAATTAATCCTATAAAAAAACTAGAAGACAATAGAACAATAATATATAAGATAATAGAAGAATAACATATAAGTTTATTTAAAATAAAATTTTTAAAGTTTTAAAATTTATGTTATTTTTACCTCTTTATAATTTGTTAACAATTTCATAACATACTATATTTTGTGAATCATTGATATTCATTTTCAGATTTTTGGATAATATCTTCAAGATTTTAATTTCAATTTATAAAAAAGATAACTTAATTTTTAATTTTAATGTAAATGGATAAGGAAATTCAAAAAAAAAAATTCTTTTTCAAATTTTAAACTAAATGAGTAAAAATTAAAAAAAGATAATTATTTTTTTATTTAATTTATATAGATAAGTTTTAGATAATACGCATAATTGAATTTTTAAATTTTAATGTATAAAAAATATTTGATTTTTTTATTTTAACCTATATTGGTAAAAGAAATTTGTAAAACATAGTTGATTTTTTTTTTTTTTTAACTTATATTTCAAGTAATGAACTAATGATGTCCATGTATCATTAATTTAAGATATTGTTTTATATAAAGATTAAGATCTTTCAATTTTGTAAGTTATTAATATAATAATATTATATATACTTTTTTATTGAAAATATTATATATATTTAAAAAATAATAAAAAGTTAGAACATAAAAAAAAAATAGAAGACAATATAACAAATATAATAAACCTTTTAAAGTTTTGAAATTTTATATTATTTTTGCCTCTTTACAATTTGTCAAAATTTTCATGGTATACAATATTTGTTTTGTACTTGGATTAATATCTTAAAACCTTTCATCTTAATTTATAGAAAAAGATTATTGAATTTTTTAATTTTGATCTACATGTATAAAAAAAATATTTTTTTTAACTTGAATCTATATAAGAAGAAATTGCAAAAAAAAAAAAATAATCTATATAAAATATTTTAAATAATACATGTGTTCGAAAATTCAGATTATTCTAGTAAAATATTATACTTTTATCAGAAACTTTGGGTTTTACATTTATATAAAATATATATTCTATGTTGCCGCAAGCATGTGCCCCCTCGCAAAACAAGCACGAACGGGGATATACTTTGGCATTTTTCTTTTTTGACTTTATTTCTCTGTGAATTTGACAGTCATAAAAGCTGAAGGTTACCTTTTGGTTTTGGGGACGTGGCTAATAAACGTTGGCCACAGCTGAGGTCTCTGTTGCCATGTTCAATCCCAGCGGTCGACCAGCATTGGAAACCTTCCCCAAAAGTTACATCATTACAAGTCCACCGTCGAACAAACCAAGTCAGGCAAAAATTTTCTACATGAAGAACGCATAGCTGCGCTGTTCATCCTGACTTGAGAGAAATGGGCTAGAGCAATTCTAAACTAAAAAGTAAAAACATGGAATGAAATTAGTTTTATTCAATCCTAGTGATAAACCAATACCAGATTCAGCAAGCCAGTACAATTGTTACGAGTCCTTGGTTAGAATTATCAACCATCCTTTGAGCTACATGAACCAATTGCTTATTACTCCTTCAGATATCTGCAGACCAAATGATATGATAACATATTCCATTATTCAAACTATTCAATCATTCACAGGACATTAAGAAACTCAGCATCTGCATGTTCACCTTAGCAGACTACTTGAACTCTTTGGAATTGGTCAAGAATGCTTGGATAATTCAATTATTCCTATATGCTGCAAAAACAAGGAACATGATAAGTCATCCTTATGCTCTAGTCATGCTTAAAAGGAGGCAGTTACATTCTATTAAGTAGGTGCTATATTATAATATAATGTAATTATTATAAAACAATTGGTCATTATTTATTCTAAAAATTTAACAACTATAAAATACAAAACAGTAAAACAACTGATCATTGTCACAAGTCAATTACTAGAATAAATAAATTGTCACTTGTCTGAAAAGGTGATTACTAATCTCAATATTCAACCTTTCTGGGCACACTATCCAGATAAATCTTTTGGAGTGGAATCTGGAGCGAACTAAATGTACAGTCAGACAGCTCATGCACTAGAAAAATCAATGAATATTGACCTAGCAACTATATGCAAGCAGCAACATGATTACAAATGTTACAGACACATGGTCATTAGCATATCTAAAATTGGAATGCCTTCAAATAAGCACCTGTTTTAGCCCACATGTTACAGACACATGGCTGCCATCAGATTGGATTTAGCCAACAACAGAAAGTACATTTTCCTATAAGCACCTAAGCCAATGAAATTGCATTAACAAATTGGCTTTAGTTTGTTTAAGTAAAACAAAAAGGTTCTTCTGTGAGAACAAGAGATAAATGCAAAAAGGAGCCTGGAAGGATCATGAGGCAACCAAAAAAGGGAAACAGAAGATACCAAAATTATGTTAATGATTGGAATGAGAATATTACCTTTATATGTGCAGACAGTGGTCCTTGTCATGTATCATTCTCTTTCCATTTCTCCAGTGAAATTGTCAGCAAAAAGCTAAGGAAGAGTTGAGAAGGATGCTCCCTTTATTCCTTTGCCACTCATCGGATAAAGAGTGGGAGAGAAAGAGGGTAGAAGGGGATTTTACAGGGCATTTACCTCTCAGTCTCCCTCAAATGGTCTTTTATAGATGCTTGATCACATCTTCTCCTTTGTTAAAGGAAAGGATGGGAACGGGTGAAATTGGATGAGAATATGAATTGCTGATTTGACTCTCACTGGAAGGATCAATATTCGCTCTTATATCACTGTCTCCTATGCTGATAAGAGTCCCTCCATGGACATGATAAACACTACATGCAATGACAGGTTTCCTTCTAATAACAATGAAGCTTCAAAGAAACAATTCTCAGAAACCCAAGTTCTGAAGTTTCCAAACTCAACTTGACTACCCTTAATCCCAAATTCTGAAACTCTATCTATTTTCTCCATTCAAAACATTAAAAGGAAATATCCTTAGAAAGACATGGGAAACTTTAGAGGGTACTTTCAAAGTGGTCTAACCAAAGCATACAACCAACACCCTATCAGTATTGTAAGTTCATTCAGAAAAAAGCACTTAAAATATCACACTAATCACTGTGAACTATAATTCACTTCGATGACAATAGCATGCTTGTGCTGCTTGTCATAGCACAGTAAACTGTTTCATGAGCTAAAAGGATTTGTCAATAAACCACTGCACACAAGTCTTCAGAGAAAGAATGATAGTTTATAGAAGATTGCTTAGGTAAAGTAAATTTTGATACACTCAAAAACATGAAAGAAACAAGTTTTTATTAGGCGTAATGTATTTTATACAACTAAAATTGTCTAGGGAAAAAAAAAGCATATAAACACCTACTTTAAAGACCATTAAGGGATATAAATGGCGCCTGTCTGGAAGGGAGAACTAGAGGCAACTCCATCAAACAATTTGTGGGCCTTCAAAAAAAAAACCTTTTCACTCCTTCAGAACATTTTAATGGATATATTCTCCAAAAAACTGTGGGCGATGATGAATCATCTAAAAGTCACATTAAGGTTTGTGTCCAAATCATTTCACTCATCTACTCAAGAAACCCATTGCCTGGTAGACATTATTGAGTGTAGCATCAGCTATAGCTGCAGCTTTCATAGCCCCTTCTGCCAAGACTCCATCCAAATAAGCTGGATCAGAAATAATTTCTTCATATCGAACCTGCAAAAGCAGAAAACCTGACCATAATGGGGACATCCCAATCAATAATAATCGAACATCATCAGTGGAAGAAAATGCGATAGCTACATGCAAAAACCAATACCATTAGTAAAATAGGGGAAATCAACAAAATGATTAGACTAAATATGGTCACTACGTTGGCTGAAAACTAATTCATGCACAAAGAAAAAAAATCTCCATGTACATACAAATTATTCAAGAAAGAAAACACATGCTGTCACTACTGTCAAGGACGGAATCTAATCAAACATTGGTACCATCTGGGCACCAATGCGGGTTCAACACTAAAAGCAGCAACATGTACCTCACTAGATTTTATGTTTGTTAGACTGCCAAGGCTGCATTAGGCAACTTCATAACAATTTGCCAGGAATAATTTGAGCAGATTTTCTGAATTCTAAGGTCGACCAAATAGCTGAAATGGTATATATAGCTAGGACTCAGTAGATTTCAATTACATCACGAAAATTTTTTACTACTAAATTACCAATATTTTGAAAGCGAAACTAATTAGTCAAAGAAAATATCCATAAATACATATTTCTTCCCCACAAACATATCAATTGTTATGGTTAGAATTATTTGCAAATATGATTAACCTTAAGTTGGAATACATTTCTAGGGTGAAGTATTAGTACCAAAAAAAAAATATAAAGTCCCTTGGGGCAATAACATGCCCAATCACAAGAACCAACTATAGGTAAAATAACATGGCATGTAAATTGTTAATTTAACACTCCTTGTGTCCTAATAAAAGTGTCACTTTTGAGTTTTAAAATTGTCTTATTTAAAATGTAAAAACAAATTTTAATATCTATATTTCCTTCTTTGCCCTCCATTATTTTCAAATATATTTAAAGTATTCTTTTTTAAAGGATAATTTAATCAATTCAAATGTTTTTATATGACATGACATATGAAAGTTTTGACCTCCTAAAACTATGTACTCGATCAATATGTGACAAAATAATTAGGACAGAGGGAGCATTCTGTATTAATATAATATTCTTTAATTATGTAATCAATCGTAATCTACAATATTACAATTCTGTAATTAAAATAATATCTAAGATTACATAATTATGCGAGGTTGATTATCGTCTTAATAAGTGAGAATCTTTTGTATATAAATAAGACACTTCATTATAATTTTCGATCAAGTCAATGAATAAAAAAGTTCTTTTAACATGGTATCAAAACCATTCTATAAATTTGTGCAATGAAAATTTCAAACCTTTTGATTCTGTCTTGGTTATATTATTTATTATTTTCTTTTCAAATCTTTGGTTCCATCCAAGTTATCTTATTGTTTAGATTTTTTTGTTTAGTCCAAATCATTTTATCTTCGATCTTTGGTTTCATCCATATCTTTTTATCTTTGATTTCTGGTTTTGTCCAGATCATTCTATTTTCAATTTTTGGTTTCATCCAAATCATTCTACTTTCAATTTTGGTTTTGTCCAAATTATTTTATTTCTAACTTTTGGTTTCATCCAAGTCATTCCATTTCCTATCTTTGGTTTCGTCCATATTATTTTATTTCCGACTTTTGGTTCATTCAAATCGTTTTTCAATGGTTATTCGGATTCTTCATTACGTCAAAAGTACACTATTTCACGGATTTCCTTTTTTTACATATAATTCCTTGACTTTATCTAAGCATTCTAATACTGCCTGGGCGAAAGATCCTCACGATCGACATTCTACAAGAAGATATGGTTATCCCACCTTTCTCCTTCACTAGACTTCATTTTGATAATTATAGTGCCATTCAAATTATTGACAATGACGTCTTCCATGAGCATACCAAGCATATAGAAATTAATTGTCATTTTGAACATCATCATATGAAACAAGAAGCTATTCTTTTGACTTCAGTATCTTCGTTACATCAAACTGCTAGTATATTTATCAAGACACATTTTTCAAGCTGTAACGACCCTTGACCCTTGAAAATAGGGGAAAATTTTTTTTTGAACTTAATTTACCCACTTATTCCCTTATTCACTTAGGTTGTATTCATGTGCAGTGTCAAAACACTTTTCCTAATTCTTTATCCGTAATAATATTTAATTTCCATACTTTTGACCTATATGGCCGATAGAAATTTCGACAGCATAACGGCTTATATATAAGCCTACCCACCTGCAATTCAATTGTTTTGACAATCCTAAATATCCACAACTACCAAGCATGCTTTCCAACAATCCTAGATATCCACAACTACCAAGCGTACTTTCCAAATCCACATTTACAACTCAGTACATCCGTTTTGATGCAATACCAATCGTATTAAAACCTAATCCCAAAAATAATATTCTTTACATCGTTTTCCTTACAAATTACATCCCAACAAAAAAATTTTCAATATAGGTTTGTGCATACAAGTATGTCTGGTACAGGAATGTAACTGTATACCTTTTTGCGTGTACAAAAAGTAGCCTAGGGTAACTTCACCCCACCAGCCTACGTCGTGTACGCGGCAAGTAACTCCTATAGATTCACTGCAAATGATCTGAAGGTAGAGGGGTGAGCTTTTGGAGAAAAACTCAGTAAGATAATACTTTTAAAATAGTTCTGATATATGAAAGCATGTGAAATCGTTCATAGAACGGAACTTTAATGAAATACATAAATTATCATTTCATGCATAATCATCAGAAAAAGTTATAAAGCATGCGTGTCTTTAAAATAAATAACATGCTTAACCATTTTACAACTTTTCATTGTTCATGAATGAGTTCTTAAAACCATCGGGTTCATAAACGTTTCATAAACATTTCATAAACTTTTTGTAAACATTTCATGAACATTTCATAAACATTTCATAAACATTTTATGAAGCATATCGGTCGTAACCAATTATCGTATATATCATGAAAACACATATTCATTCATCATAATCGATATTCATAATCAAATCGAGGAGACTAGGCCATAACTAAGTCATGTGATACGTGTCATTCTCCGTAGAGAGTCATCATACCTATGGCCATGGTAAGGGGGTTGTAAACTGGAACACGGTCATAAAGCAATCATAATCATAAACATGGGTAGTATCTTTTTATTTCTTATCATATACTAGCTGTCACGCCCTCCTCCCACACGCGACTTTTCAAAAATCACAATAAATTTTTCACTTGTTACTTACCTTTCTCTCCTCAACAGTTGAGCTGTGAATAGGCATCAGTCCTCTCATCCATACATATCTTATCATTCTTTCACGTATCATACATACATGACATTCATATCATAAGTAAGTTCATATACTTAAATATAATTACATCATTACATTTACATCCCCAAAATTAAAACTGTGTACATCACTGTGTTTATGCATTGTTCAGATACAAAAGAGTTCGCTTGTATATACCTTTCGCTAGATGGAGAGTGGCAGCGGATCAAAAAGAATGCAATACCCTGGCCGACTCGATCTACTAACGAGAATCTGTAGAGATGGGGGAAAATGAATGGGATGAGCTATCAACGCGCTCAGTAAGGAAATCAGGCAAGCAAGTAGACATCCATACTATCTACTAAAAATAGTGCTTTGCCTTACCTTCTCTCAATTCAAAAGCATGTTTCAAAATATATAATAATAGTACAGATTTAAAATCTCATGTACTAAACACATGCTGTTTTATCAATCAGAGGCATTCATACAAAACAATGGATATTTTCTCATTTAAGAATGCTTTTATATAAAATATGCCATTTACATTCAAAACATAGTAAATAGGGCATTTCTCATCACCACACAAACAAATCGGGTTTCGACCCATCCCTCAGGTCTACCCGTATCATAAAAACACATGTGATATATCATGCGAGACTCAGTGGCTAAATGCAATAACTCCGGACTATGGCCATATCCTAACATGTGGTGAAATCCCAGGCAACACAGTACTCGGTGTGCGGGTTATCACTGCTGTAACGGGAGGAGGGTCAGTCCATCACAACCGCCAGCTATCAAAAACTCTCCTCCACAACTCCACAATAAAACACGGTACAGTGTACTCCATGCCACACGCATGGTACAACGTACACCCGTGGACCCTACATCATGGTCGAGGTATCTGCCATAGGTCTTAGCCTCTCATACCATGAAAATACATCATAGTTGGGGTGTCTGCCATAGGTCTTAGCCCTCATGCTATGGAATAAATGCCACGTCTCTAAATCCACGTGAGAACATCTCAACAGTGTGACACTCAGTCTACACGGAGGAAATCGTCACGGTTTTTTTAACATGTCTATATATCACGTAAAATATAGTACGTGTCTTGAGTGTGACTCACAGTCAACGCTTTGCCTCAAAACACTGTATATGCATGTCAAAATATCAACACTAGTGCGAGTAAACCTCCAGCACTAGGTTATGCATAGTTCTCATTCAAATCAAGTACGAGCAAATTGCTTAAGTACTACGTCATGTACAAATCATGAAGAATCGAGTACGAGCAACGCTCCAGTACTCTGTCATGCATCTCATGTAAAACTCGAGTACGACCTAATCGCTCCAGCACTCTATCATGCACAAATTACATAAAAACTGAGTACGAGCAATGCTCTAGTACTCTATCATGCATGTCAAATAAATGTAGTGCAAGTAAACCTCCAGCAGTAATGTATGTGAAAAACATCTAAAATCAAGTGCGAGCTGTGCTCCAGCACGATTGTTCCACATAATTCAGTAGATGGCTCTTTAAAAACAGGAATGTTTAAAATCACTAAAATCAGCACTATAAAGTGTGTTTAGTTTACATCGACCTCAAAAAATTAGCCCATCCACCTACTCTTCTGCTACACAGCAGTAAAAACCACTCAAAACATCATTTCCATGCTTTTTGGAACTTTTCCTAAAATTTGACTTTTTGCCTAACTAGGGGTAAAATCGTAATTTACCCATATCGGGTCCCTATAATATTTCTGATTCTCTCTAACCCTCAAACAATTTCAATGAATGTAAAATCCAACGAAAATATGAATAGATATCTCTAACTACTTGCAAGAGTCCCCTACCTCGGATCGCGTAGTGTGACCTCTCTTCCTCTGTGCTGTCCAAACCTCGTAGTCCGGTCACTCTCAATATGACTCTGGAGCTGCATTTAACCATTCACTGGATTAATTTCATGTTTTCTACTGTATTATACATTTAATACAGTTCATTTTACTTAAATGGGCCCGTTTACTCTTAATGGGCCTTAAACACGTTAATTGGGTCTTAACCCGTATTAAGCCCGTTCATCAGGGTCTATTGACTCATTGGGCCTATCAATACCCATTGGGCTTTATTCCAAGCTCTTTGGATAGCTTGTATATCATTTACGACAGTTAATTCGAAATTTCGAATATAATTCACTAAATACGAAATTTAATCCGAAATGCGTAAAATAAATCTTAAATACGCTATAATCACATAAATTGTCGTAAATGAGCTTTACTTACCTGAGATTATGTGATGGTACACAAATCGAAGTTCGATTAGGCTTCCGTTCGGAATTAATTGTCGAACTGCACAATTTCGTATATTTAACTCCGGGTAAATTTTCGATTAAATATAATTTAAATAAATTTGTCGAAAATCAAATCGGTCACTTTTGACCTCGTAACGACTTACTTGAAATCCGGTGAAATTCCAAAATTTTTTTTCTTTTTCCTCTTTTTCCCCTTTTCTTCTTGGCTGAACCGGTCCGGTCCGATTCAGTTTAGAAGGTTCTGTCCTAAACCGCCGACTGGTTCAGGGATGATTTGGTCGTGCCGGCGTTGTCCGGCAGGTTCTCCGGGAGCTGCTGCCGCCGTTTGGTGCGCTACAGCCTGGGGAACGTTCGGCTGGGATTGATCGGACCCTAGCACCGCCGATGGCCGTCGGATTCCACTTTTTCTCCGCTGCAGTTTTTCCCTCGATTCGCCAGCTTCCGGCGTCAGTTGGGCGCGTCCCGGTGGTTGGGAGGTCGCAGTGCCTTCCTCTTCCTTTTCGGTCGTTCGCTGGCCGCTGGGGTCGCCTGTCATGCCCCGCTTTCGGGAACCCTTCTATCTATACATTCTCTACTACGGTTGGGCTGTGAGAAGATGCAATTACTAAAAATTTATTTATTTACAGCGGAATATTTAAATCTTTAATTCACACTCCCAGGTGTGTGTGTAAATACACAAAATTAATTGTATAAATACCATGTGCTTACATATCATCCCCATAATACTGATTACAATTCCAAGATATAACTGTGCGATACGATATATTAGATACAAAATACTCGTGTATACAAATCTTATACCTTTGCGGATTGTGGGAGCTGTTCAACACAAAAGACTTAGAGACCACCGCTCTCTTACTTCTCAGTACCTGGAGGGGGAAAAATAGTGGGATGAGCAAACCACGGCTCAGTAAGGAAATGTATGCTAGCAGGTAGATATCGTACTACCTACATAGCCCATGCATGCATAAACCAAAACCATGTTTTCGTTATAAATGGAAATATCATACGAACAATGCATTTAAATACATATTTCTCAAGAGCATTTTCGTGTAAATCAAATGTCAAACTTCCATTTAAAACATGTTCATAAATAGTGCCCCCATGGCACGAATGTGAAATCGGAGATTTATTAAAACACAAAATCTCTTTCACTTCTCAAATCATTCTCTTTCACAAATCTCTTTCTTTTTCTGAGATTGTCTCTGTTTCTCGATTCTCTGAGACAGGCATGGAATTTTAGGCAATCAAATATCCATGACTTATGGCCACAGTCAGTGATCCCAGGCCTCACTGATCGGGTGTGCACAGGGTATCACTTCGCCTGAAGGGGGATGGGTCAGTCCTACCCTCCGGCTCATCTCAATCCACCTCATCTCCTCGTATACTCACGGTGAAGATACGTCGTGTGTCATCTACGCGATACTCGTACTCACGTGCACCCAGCACGGTACATAGTATACCAACGGGTGACTACACTATTCTACGTACAACCGTGGACCCAAGTCCATACTCCAACTCCGATGGACTTTTTATCCTTAAACCATGTCTCATATACCAGGCGAGCAAGCAGCGTGACACACAGTCAACGCGAAGCTCCAGCGCGGTACGATCTATCGTTAAGGCCCAGCCCGTTCAATTGGCCGTCGGCTGGTATCCCCTTGGGTCCCAGACCCCCAGGTTTACCTTAACTCAACAAAACAGGTACGAGCATAGTTCTCGCATTTTCTCAAAACCTCCGTGCGAGTTAATCTCCCGCACGGTACATCAAGGCTTTAAACCGGGTGTGAGCTAACGCTTCAACACCAAATCTCATCTCAAAACTGATAGATGGCTATTTTCTCTTTTTAAAAACTCAAAACACGTTTATTCACATAGCATGCCTTTTCATGCCAAAACATGTAAAATTAGCCAAACTATCATCAACATTTCTCAATCATCAATAACCATGTAAAATTGAGAATTTCATTGAAAACATGCATATCATGCTATTTCCTTACCCTATCCCATTTCTCAATACATATATATACATCATAGTACTTTTCATATTTCCACATCATTTCATAAACTTATAATATCGTACTAGTCCTAGCAATATATCTACGAAATTGCTGTAATTACGTACGAACATCTCTATAGCTAACACACAGTCCCTTACCTCGTTTTACTTGTGTGCAACTATCCGCCTTTACGCTTCTTGCGTTCTCATCTCGACTTGCTCCGGCGTATCATCCGAAACTGAAATTCATCCACCAACATTTGAGTTAATGTTTCTAACTCTTATTCAACTAAGCATTTATCCAATGCCTTAATTACCCATTTTTACCCTTTGTGGTAAATCTCCCAATTTATCCTAATATCAACATTTCCAAACCATTTCCACAACATACTCATCCACTCAAGATATCCCATTCATCAAAAATACTCCCACATTCCACTTTCTCACACTTGACTTTTTTCTAAGCTATATGCATTTCATACCATTTTAGGTAATTCTATTCACAATATGCACACCCAAATATCTTTATAATCATTAACTAACTCAATGTACTTGGATTTGTGCATTAGATCTTACCTCATTGGATTTCCTCTTGCTCCAATTAGGATTGCCCTCTATTTCTTCAATCCTTCAAATGGGAAAATGCCTCTAGACTATGTTGTTCTTCTCTTTGATGTGAACAACTTTGTCTCTAATAGCCTCTCCTTAAATCTCACTGAAAATGGCTGGATTTAGGAGTGAGAAACTAGATTTCTTTGAGTTGAAGTGAAATGGAAATGTTTGTCCCGAAATTCTGATGATCCAACTGCTCCCATTTATAGATTTGACTTGATGAGATCGATCTTCCTTGGGTGGAGATCGATCTATTCCTCAAAAATCCCTCTTTTCTGAGACGTTTAAAGGTAGGAGATCGATCTGTCGAGGCTGGAGATCGATCTGCTGTCAAACAGAAGCTTAAGGAGATCGATCTGGTCTTATGGGAGATCGATCTGCTTCCAACCCGAGACCTAGAGAGATCGATCTGGTCTTAGGGGAGATCGATCTGCTTCCAACCCGAGAGCTAAGGAGATCGATCTGCTTCCTTTGGAGATCGATCTGTTCCCTTCCAATTCTCACATAAGGGCATTCTGGCTCTCCCAGATCGATCTCTCATCCTATGAGATCGATCTGGCCTTCACAAATTCCAGATTTCCTGCAGTTTTTCTACAATAACCCTTACCAAACACCTTTAATTTACTACCATGATCATTTTCTCATTCATTCATCTATGAGACTTCAAAATGGGATCCATCCTCACTACTTACACATTAAAACTTGTGTAGAATCTTTGTATGACCAAATGTATACGATATTGCTCAAATGGAAATATACACTTATGTAAATCTTTCCTTCCATTTTACTATACTACTCATATTCCATTTCGATCACATTCTTCTCGTGTTCAAGTTTATTTCTTCCTACTCATTCATAATGCAACTTGTACGTATAATCACAATTCTTACTACAAGTGCGTACATAATCTTATGAACTTACATTGCATACACTTCACATTACAATACATCATTTTACTTATGATTTTATTTACATTCCCATGTTCCTACATACAGCTATACATATACGGGGTCTCACATCGTCGGTGGTGGCTGGTCCGACGAGTTCTTCTTCTCCGTCGGTTTTGGTTTCTCACGCGATTTTTCTCTCCCCGCGTTTTTCCAATTTCATTTTCTGATTTCATTTTTTTCGTTTTTTTCTTTATAATATATTTTTAATATTATTTTAATCCTTAAAATAATATTAAAAATCTTAAAATATCCCAAAAATATCCCAAAAAGTTCTATTAAATTCATTTAGTTCGTAAATGAATTTATCAGTCCGATTTTACATTTTCGATATATTTTTTCGCTATTTTCGGGCTCATTTTTCGAGACAAAAATTATGAAAATATTAAATAAATTCATATCTTGATCAATTGGACTCGAAATTGAATATTTTCTTCGATTTTGATCAAGAGTCCTCAATTTCATATTTTTAATGAAATTTTTTCATCGAATTTATACCGAATTTCGATCATTTGACCGTTTTACCCTGTACTTGTTCGGGAATCACTTTAACCCTTATCTCGCTGTTATGTAGCTTATATGCATTTTTAAATTCTTAAATAGTCGATTGCATGATAGTAAATACTGTTCTTATGATTCAACTATGAAATAAAGTTTTCGTACACATAGGAATCATAAGGTACAAGCTACATATAAAATCGAAAACACAGGTCTGACAATCCTTCCCAACTAAAAGAATTTGGTTCTCCAAATTAGAATCAAATCAATCATCAAACAACTGGGGGTGCTTCTCTTGCATCAAACTCTCTAACTCCCAAGTAGCCTCCTCGGAAGTGTGATGCTGCCATAAAACCTTCACTAACCCGATAGTCTTTGACCTCAAAACCTTCTCTTTTCTATCCAGTATCCAAATCGACCTCTCAACATATGACATGTCCTCACTGAGCTCCAAAGGCTCATAGCCAAACACATGCAACGGATCCGACTAATACTTCTGAAGCATCGAGATGTGGAAGACGTTGTGCACGCCTGACAAATCTGGTGGCAATGCCAACCTATAGGCCTTATCTCCCACTCGATCGAGTATCTCAAAGGGTCCAATGTAGTAAGGACTCAGCTTACCCCTCTTCCCAAACCTCGCTATACCCTTGGAAGGAGAAACCTTCAAAAACACAGACTTACCTACTGCGAACTCAAGTGGCCTACGTCTCTTGTCAGCATAACTCTTCTGTCGACTCTGAGTTATCCTCAATCTCTCAACTATCAACCGGACATCCTCAGAAGCCTGAGTAACCAAATCAGGAGCAAAAATCTTTCGATCACCCACTTCTTTCCACCCAATAGGGGAACGACATCTACGATCATACAAGGCCTCATACGGTGCCATCTCGATACTCGAATGATAACTGTTGTTGTAGGCGAACTCGACTAGTGGCAAGTGGTCATCCCAGGAGCCTCTAAAGTCTAGTACACATGCTCTCAACATGTCTTCCAGAGTCTATATCGTCCTCTCTGACTGACCATCTGTCTGAGGATGGAAAGCTGTGCTCAAACTCAACTGGGTTCCCATGGCTTCCTGAAAATGTTCCCAAAAATGGGAAGTGAAGTGGGAATCCCTATCCGAAACAGTGTTCACTGGAACACCATGCAACCTCACTACCTCGCGTACATACAACCCTGCCAACGTACTCAGAGTATCGGTAGCTCTCATAGCTAGGAAGTGGGCTGAATTTGTCAGTCTATCAACGATCACCCATATAGCATCGTGATTCCTCGGGGTCCTCGGTAAACCCATCACGAAATCCATGGTGATATACTCCCATTTTCATGTCAGTATAGGTAGAGGCTGCAACAATCCTGTAGGCCTCTGATGCTCTACCTTCAGCTGCTGGCATACGAGACATCTCGCCACAAAATCTACCACATCTCTCTTCATACCTGACCACCAGTACACCTTTCGGAGGTTCTGATACATCTTGCCACTCCCTTGATGCAATGTGTACCTCGATGAATGAGCTTCCGACAATATCAATCTCCTCAGCTTTGGGTCCTCGGGAACACACAATCTACCTCTGAACCTCAGTAGTCCATTAGAACTCAACTCAAAATCAATCACTGTGCTCCTCTGCATCTGACCAATCACATCGATGCAATACGGATCAATCTGCTAAGCCTGTCTGATCCTATCCAACAGATCTGGCTCTAAGCGTAGACTCGCAATCATATAATTTGCATCCATGTCCGAAGGCACAACTCCCAAACTGAGGCTAGCAAACTGCTCTAGCAGCTCGTGCTCCCTAACCATCATATACGATACCATCTCAAGGCTCTTCCTACTCAAAGCATCTGCTACAACATTAGCCTTACCCAGATGGTAAAGTATCTCACAATCATAATCCTTTAGAAGCTCAGCCATCTTCTCTGTCTCATGTTCAGCTCCTTCTGTGAGAACAGGTACTTGAGGCTCTTATGGTCGGTAAAAATCTGAAACTTCTCACCATACAATTAGTGGCGTCATACCTTCAACGCAAACACTACTGCTGCCAACTCTAAATCGTGGGTCGGATAATTCTTCTCATGGTCCTTCAACTGTCTAGATCTATAAGCAACTACCCTCCCATCCTGCATCAACACACAGCCTAGTCTATGATGCGAAGCATCGGTATATACTGAAAATCCTCCTGAGCTAGTAGGAATAGTGAGAATCGGAGCGGTGGTCAATCAACTCTTCAGCTCTTGAAAACTCCTCTCACAATCCTTGTCCCACACGAATGCAACATTCTTCCGAGTGAGACGTGTCAACGAAGCAGCCAACTTCAAAAATCCCTCAACGAATCTCTGATAGTACCCTGCTAAACCCAGAAAACTCCTGATCTCGATAACTGTCCTCGGCTGTTCCCACTGAACTACAGCCTCAATCTTGGATGGGTCTACTGACATACCATCCATCGACACTGCATATCCCAAAAACGAGATCTCTGTCATCCAAAAATCACACTTGCTGAGTTTAGCATACAACTTGTGCTCTCGTAGAGTCTGTAATACGATCCTGAGGTTCTCTTCATGCTCATCCTCGGATCTCAAATACACCAATATGTCATCGATGAAAATGATAACAAACTGATCTAAATATGGCTTGAACACATCGTTCATCATAGTCATGAAAGCTGCGGGAGCATTTGTCAGTTCGAATGGCATAACTAGGAACTCATAATGGCCATATCGGGTCCTAAATGCCGTCTTGGGTACATCTTCACTCCAAACTCTCAACTGATGATACTCAGACCTCAGATCAATCTTAGAAAAGACCTGCGCTCCCTAAAGCTAATCCAGTAAGTCGTCAATGCGTGGAAGGGGATATCTATTCTTGATGGTAGCCTTATTCAACAATCTGTAGTCTATACACAATCGGAGGCTTCCATCCTTCTTCCTCACAAACAAAATCGGTGCTCCCCACGGTGAAACACTCGGTCAAAGGAAACCCTTATCCAACAGCTCCTGCAACTATCTCTTGAGCTCCTCTAGCTCAACTAAGGCCATGCGATACGGTGGTCTCGAAATAAGCTCAGTATCAAGCACTAAATCTATACAGAACTCCATCTTTCTGTCTGGTGGTAACCTTGACAACTTATCAGAAAAACATCTAGGTACTCACTGACCACAGGAATATCTACCAACTCTGGATGTACCTTATCCGTATCCACTACGTACGCAATGAAACCTCTAATCACATTCGTAGAAGCATCAATTATATCTTGGGTAAATGCATGTACTCGCCCTCGACCCATCACCTGCTTCCCCTTCTCCTCTGTCGTCGCTCTACCTCTTTGAGCAGACGTACCAGCTGAAGCTCTATCAAGCTCCATGCCCTTCTGTAGGGTAGTCTCAAATGTCTCTGGGCAATCTCTAGCAATGTGCCCCTGTTTCCCATATCGAAAACACATAACAGGGCTCAACGGACAAGGTCTACGGCCATGATATCTACCACATCGGCTGCAGTGATCCGTAGTAGGCATCGGTCCTCTAATCATAATGCCCTTCGTCGGAGCTATGGCTGGGTATGTAGGAGGTCTAACTGGTCGCTCTCGCACCTCCTCTATCCGTGGTCCCTTACCGAAGAGTCTCCTCCTTCCTCGATAACTGAACCCTCTGTCTCTAGTTGGCCTCTTCCTCTCTCTATCTCTGCTCCGACTAAACTTCCTAAACTCAGAGGAATGCCTCTCATAGTCCTGTTCACAAAGCTGCGCACTGCCTCATCATACATACCAATATCAAATGGTACTAACCTATACCGTAACACTAGTCTCAATCTATCGATAAATCTGTGGACCTTCCTAGTCTCACTGTACATGGTATCGAGATCATACCTCCCCAGGGCCAAAAATCTAGTCTCGTACTCATCCACTGAGAGACTCCCCTGGCTCAATCCCAAAAACTCGACCTGCAGTCTACGCTGCACTGTATTAGGAACAAACTGCCTCCTGAAGGCATCCAGAAACATCTCCCAACTAATCTCAGCATGTTGGGCTCTCAATATCGATCTGGTGGACTTCCACCAATGCTCTGTCGTTCCCTTCAGTAGGAACGCAGCAAATGCAACTCTCTCTTAATTCGTACAGTCAAAGAAGTTGTACAACTTCTCCATCTCGCCAATCCACTCCTCAGCACTGGCTGGGTCCTTGACCCCTCGAAAAGATGGAGGTCCAAGCTTATGGAATTGTCACAATCTATCCAACTTACACCCATATCTCAATCCTATACTAACCTGAACTGGTGGGGGTGTAGGAGTATCAGTAGTCTGTGGCCTCTGTACATGCTGTGCAGGTGTATCAGGTGCAAATGCCTCACTCGTCACAGTCTTTGTATCCTATCCCTGTCTACCTGACATAATTTGTCCGAACAACTCTATTATCGTCTCAAGGCTACGTTCCAACCTCGTGAAGCGTGTCTCGATACTCTCTGGTACCTCAATGGGACTCTAGGTCACCAAGTAAAACGAGGTCTCATCTCAACTCTCAAGCCTACCTCTAGGGCCTCTAGCCCTACTTCTCGCCCCTCTACCACGACGGGTAATTGCCATAATGGCTAGATTCCAGCATTCACAAACATTAATTTACCCGATTCCTATCTTGTATACACAATTGTAACTGAACAAAACGCAGTGATATGGGGATGTACACTTTCTTAATTACTAATACCTAGTCACATCGGACCAACTACGCTCTGATACCATTTTGTCACGCCCTCCTCCCACACGCGACTTACCAAAAACCACAATAAATTTTTCACATTTTACTCACCTTTCTCTCCTCAACAGTTGGGCTGTGAATAGGTATCAGTCCTCTCATCCATACATATCTTACCATTCTTTCACGTATCATACATACATGACATTCATATCATAAGTAAATTCATATACTTAAATATAATTACATCATTACATTTACATCCCCAACATTAAAACCGTGTACATCACTGTGTTTATGCATTGTTCAGATACAAAAGAGTGCTCTTGTATATACCTTTCGCTAGATGGGGAGTGGCTGTCACGACCCAATTCCATTCTCTTTAACCGAAAATCATTGAAAATTTTTCACGTTTTTACTTTTACCTTACCCGGTCGTGAACTAAACTCACCACACACTGTTGGGCTGTGAGCCAATAATAAACACCACATCTCATTCATTCTCAATTAATTAAAACGATGTCATACATGTGCATTTAATCGTGTACTTATACGAATACAAGTTTTACTGACATCTACATCCCCCGTAATTACAACTCAAAAGAATACTGTGCTTTTACATTGTTTAGATACAAAAAGAATCACTGTGTATATACCTTTAAGCGATGGAGATGCAGCGGAATCTAAAATACCTCAGTCCTCACTGGGCTACTATGCACGCTCTGTAGGGGGGAAAATAGAGTGGGATGAGCAACCACACGCTCAGTAAGGCAATAATGCAAGCATGGTAGATAACTACTCTATCTACATGCTGATAGTGTTATGCATAAATCATTTATGGTAGGAGCATGAGGAATAAAACTATGCCATGTGAATATACATATATATCATGTATCAAAATCATGTGCGTTGGCATATAAAACATGGTAGAAACATCATGTATAAATCATCTCATGCTCAATCTCATTTAAATTCATAAAAGGGCAATTCATTAAGAAACCTCCTTTTTAAACCAACACCATAAACACCACCAAATCAACTCACAATCACAACCACATTTTCATTCCACAATTCACGCATGTGTATAAATCTAGGTCACTATATTAGAAGTGCCTATGTGAACCATTACATCATAAATCATCCTAGACCACACGCATCCAGGTGTGCGGGGTATCATGCTGGCTCGAAGATGGATTATCCTTCGCCAGACTTTCTCATCACATAACCATCATGCGATACATCGTACTCCATGTGAAATACACGGTACAGCGTACTCCGCAAACTCATATCGTGATTGGGGGTGCCATTCCTAGGTCTTATCTACCCCATACCAAGAGTTTTCCATATTCCGTGAAGGAGAGCCTCCCTGCCGAACAGAGCCTCCCCGCTTAACAGAGCCTCCCTGCCACCTCGGGCTTAAGGATGTTAACTTAAGGATGTAGGGCTTAAGGATCCTTCCGTAAGAGAGCCTCCCCACCGAACAGAGCCTCCCCGCCTAACAGAGCCTCCCCTCCTCTTTGGGCTTAAGGATGTCGACTTAAGGATGTAGGGCTTAAGGATCTTACTATAACCATGTAGGAGAGCCTCCCCGCCTAACAGAGCCTCCCCGCCTCTTTGGGCTTAAGGATGTTGGCTTAAAGATCCCACCGTAAGAGAGCCTCCCCACCAAACAGAGCCTCCCCGCCTAACAGAGCCTCCCCGCCTCTTTGGGCTTAAGGATGTCGGCTTAAGGATGTAGGGCTTAAGGATCTTACTATAACCATGTAGGAGAGCCTCCCCGCCTAACAGAGCCTCCCCGCCTCTTTGGGCTTAAGGATGTTGGCTTAAGGATCCCACCGTAAGAGAGCCTCCCCACCAAACAGAGCCTCCCCGCCTAACAGAGCCTCCCCGCCTCTTTGGGCTTAAGGATGTCGACTTAAGGATGTAGGGTTTAAGGATCTTACTATAACCATGTAGGAGAGCCTCCCCGCCTAACAGAGCCTCCCCGCCTCTTTGGGGCTTAAGGATGTTGGCTTAAGGATCCCACCGTAAGAGAGCCTCCCCACCAAACAGAGCCTCCCCGCCTAACAGAGCCTCCCCGCCTCTTTGGGCTTAAGGATGTTGGCTTAAGGATGTAAGGCTTAAGGATCTTACCCACTTTCACAACCTTATACGTATCCCATTGTGCAAACTTGTGCGAGCAAAGCTCTAGCACGACTCATGCATCTTCTCATAAAGAGACGCGTACGAGCATAGCTCTAGTACGGTTATACTCATAAGACAACCACTCAAAATCCACGTACGAGCAGAAGCTCCAGTACGGTTTATAAATATCATTATAGTTTCCAAATCAAGGTGTGAGCTAGGCTCCAGCATGTTTTATACAAATGAAAACATAGAAATCCAGCGCGAGCGAGGCTCTAGCGCGATTTATGTCATACAAATGTGATAGGCGGCTCATATACAATTTATCAATCCCGACAATTCGGGTTTAGCACTCACAAATGCTTTTCCACAACAACAATACAATACTAGCCGACCTATCTACAAGCTTGCTTAAAACCAAGCAATTCGTTTTGAAAAAACATCAAAACATTAGATTTATGCAATTATTAGCCTTACTATCCCATTTCATAAAATCCACTTCAAATCCAAAACCACGCATATACTCATCATCATTCACGAATACCATCAATATTTATTTGAGCAATCATGTATTTCATAAAACACCCGATATTCACCCACAAGTTCAAAGTACGAGCAGCTACCCTATATACTCACAAAATTCCCTTACCTGGAATCGCGATGCGTGATTCCACTTCCTTAAGCTGCTTACTCGTACGGTTCGATTCGTCTTCAACGAACTCTTCGGGACTGCACAAAATCGTATTCCGCATTATATTCGATCCATACAATGCAACCCTTGCGCTTGCTATATCCAATATAATCTATAGCCTCTATTAAAGCTTATTTGGCCTCGTTTCATTACTTTACCCATGACTCGAGTCTATGGATCTTCTTAGGCCTATTAACTTATTTCGAATCGATATTAAATTGACATTGAGCTCATAGTGTTCATATTTCATGAATTCTCTCACTATGACATTTATCAATCATATACATATCCATTTTCACAATTCCTCCAACTCACCATGTAATTCCATCTAACCATCTAAAATCATAAACATTACCCCAATAACAACTTTAGCATGCCATAAACCATAAGCTCATTCAATCCCACATATCCTCACATTATACCCATTTTAGATTTCTAGGTCACACCAATTCCACTACATTCCTAGGTAGTTTATCCATCAATACTCATATCAATCAACTCCAAAATCAATTAAATAGCTAATGCATTTGGATTGGAGTGTTAGAATCTTACCAATATGATTTCTCTTCTTGCTCCAATTGGTAATGCCCTTAACTCCTTCAATTCCAAGAATGGGAAAATGCCCTCTCACTATGTTGTTCTTCTCTTTGATAGGAACAACTTTGCCTCTAATGATCTCTCTCCAAATCTCACTGAAAATGGCTGATTTTAGAGAGGAAAAGTTAGGTTTTTGGGGTTGAGATTGTAAAGTTAAGTGTTTTTCGAGATTTCCCGATTTTCAGCTCTCCTTATATAGAAATGACTTGAGGAGATCGATCTGGTCCAAGAGGAGATCGATCTGGTCCCTTAAAATCCCTCTTTTTCACGGTATTTTTAAGCCTGAGATCGATCTGTCGAAGCATGAGATCGATCTGTCTAGGCATGAGATCGATCTGTCGAAGCATGAGATCGATCTGCTCCCAAACAGAGAGCTAAGGAGATCGATCTGGGTCCATTGGAGATCGATCTGCTCTATTCTGTCGCCCAAATAAGAGCATTCTGGCTCTTCCAGATCGATCTCTCATCCTATGAGATCGATCTGGCCCTCATGTTTTCCAGATTTCCTGCAGTTTCTTTGCTGCAACTCATACCAACACATCCTTAATCTATTGCCATGGCCATTTTCTCATCCATCCACCTTTATAACTTGAAAATGGCATCCATTCATACCTTACGCACATTAAAACTTGTGTGCATTCATTGTATGTCCAAAGGTATGCTACATGAAACCAAATGGAAGCATAACTCCATTCCATTTTACCACACTACTCCTCATGAGTTTCAATCATATCCATCTCTTGCCAGAACTCATTTCTTCATATTCATACTCAATGAAACTTGTATGTACGTTACAATTCATATTACACATACATACATTGAATCCATGGACTTACATCAATCATACTTTACATTACAAGTCCATTCATATTATTTGATCCAATTACACACATTACCCTTATACATATATGAGGTCTTACAGTTGCAGCGGATCAAAAGGAATACAATACCCTGGCCGACTCTATCTACTAACGAGAATCTGTAGAGATGGGGGAAAATGAATAAGATGAGCCATCAACGCGCTTAGTAAGGAAATCAGGCAAGCAAGTAGACATCAATACTATCTACTGAAAATAGTGCTTTACCTTTCCTTCTCTCAATTCAAAAGCATGTTTCAAAATATATAATAATAGTACAGATTTAAAATCTCATGTACTAAACACATACTGGTTTATCAATCAGAGTCATTCATGCAAAACAGTGCATATTTTATCATTTAAGAATATCTTTATATAGAATATGTCATTTACATTCAAAACACAATAAATATAGCATTTCTCATCACCACACAAACAAATCAGGTTCCGACCCATCCCTCAGGTCTACCCGTATCATAAAAACACATGTGATATATCATGCGAGACTCAGTGACTAAATGCAATAACTCCGGACTATGGCCATATCCTAACATGTGGTGAAATCCCAGGCAACACAGTACTCGGTGTGCGGGTTATCACTGCTATAACGGGAGGGGGGTCAGTCCATCACAACCGCCAGCTATCAACAACTCTCCTCCATAACTCCACAACAAAACATGGTACAGTGTACTCCATGCCACACGCACGGTACAACGTACACCCGTGGACCCTACATCATGGTCGGGGTGCCTGCCATAGGTCTTAGCCTCTCATACCATGGAAATACATCATAGTTGGGGTGCCTGCCATAGGTCTTAGCCCTCATACTATGAAATAAATGCCACGTCTCTAAATCCACGTGAGAACATCTCAACAGTGTGACACTCAGTCTATACGGAGGAAATCGTCACGGTTTTTTTAACATGTCTATATATCACGTAAAATACAATACGCATCTTGAGTGTGACTCATAGTCAACGCTTCACCTCAAAACACTGTATATGCACGTCAAAATATCAACACTAGTGCGAGTAAACCTCCAGTACTAGGTCATGCATAGTTCTCATTCAAATTAAGTACGAGCAAATCGCTCAAGTACTATGTCATGTACAAATCATGAAGAATCGAGTACGAGCAACGCTCCAGCACTCTGTCATGCATCTCATGTAAAACTCGAGTACGAGCTAATCACTCCAGCACTCTATCATGCACAAATCACATAAAAACTAAGTACGAGCAATACTCTAGTACTCTATCATGCATGTCAAATAAATGTAGTGCGAGTAAACCTCCAGCACTAATGTATGTGAAAAACATCTGAAATCAAGTGCGAGCTGTGCTCCAGCACGATTGTTTCTACATAATTCGGTAGATGGCTCTTTAAAAACAGGGATGTTTAAAATCACTAAAATCAGCACTATAAAGTGTGCTTAGTTACATCGACCTCAAAACATTAGTCCATCCACCTACTCTTCTGCTACACAGCAGTAAAAACCACTCAAAACATCATTTCCATGCTTTTTGGAACTTTTCCCAAAATTTGACTTTTTGCCTAACTAGGGGCAAAATCGTAATTTACCCATATCGAGCCGCTATAATATTTCTGATTCTCTCTGACCCTCAAACAATTTCAGTGAATGTAAAATCCAACCAAAATATGCATAGATATCTCTAACTACTTGCAAGAATCCTCTACCTCGGATCACGTAGTGTGACCTCTCTTCCTTTGTGCTGTCCAAACCTCGCAGTCCGGTCACTCTCAGTATGACTCTGGAGCGGCATTTAACCATTCACTAAATTATTTTCACGTTTTCTACTGTATTACACATTTAATACAGTTCATTTCACTTAAATGTGCCTGTTTACTCTTAATGGGCCTTAAACACGTTAATCGGGCCTTAACCCGTATTAAGCCCGTTCATCAGGGTCTATTGACTCATTGGGCCTATCAATACCCATTGGGCTTTATTCCAAGCTCTTTGGATAGTCCGTATATCATTTACGACAGTTAATTCAAAATTTCGAATATAATTCACTAAATGCGAAATTTAATCTGAAATGCGTAAAATAAATCTTAAATATGCTATAATCACATAAATTGTCATAAATGAGTTTTACTTACCCGAGATTATGAGATGGTACACAAATCGAAGTTCGATTAGGCTTTCGTTCAGAATTAATCGTCGAACTGCACAATTTCGTATATTTAACTTCGGGTAAATTTTTGATTAAATATAATTTAAATAAATTTATCGAAAATCAAATCGATCACTTTTGACCTCGTATCGACTTACCCGAAATCCGGTGAAATCCCAAAAATTTTTCTTTTTCTTTCTTTTTTCCTCTTTTTTCCATTTTTCTCCTTGGCTGAACCGGTCCGGTCTAGTTCAATTTAGAAGGTTCTGCCCTGAACCGTCGATCGGTTCAGGGATGATTTGGCCGTGCCGGCATCGTTCGGTCGGTTCTCCGAGAGCTGCTGCCGTCGTTCGGTGCGCCACAGCCTGTGAAACGTTCGGCTGGGATCGATTGGACCCTAGAACCGCCAGTGGCCATCGGATTTCACTTTTTCTCCGCAACAGTTTTTCCCTCAATTCGTCGGCGTCCGGCATCTGTGAGGCGCGTCTCGGTGGCTGGGAGGTCGCAATGTCTTTCTCTTCCTTTTCGGTCGTTCGTTGGCTGCTGGGGTCGCCGGTGGTGGCTGGTCCGACGAGTTCTTCTTCTTCTCCATCGGTTTTGGTTTCTCATGCGATTTCTCTCTCCCCGCGTTTTTTCAATTTCGTTTTCTGATTTCGTTTTTTTTATTTTGTTTTTTTTCTTTTTAATATTATTTTAATCCTTAAAATAATATTAAAAATCTTAAAATATCCCAAAAGTTTTTATTAAATTTAGTTAGTCCGTAAATGAATTTATCAGTCTGATTTTACATTTCCAGTATTTTTTTCACTATTTTCGGGCTCATTTTTCGAGACAAAAATTATGAAAATATTAAATAAATTCATATCTTGATCAATTAGACTCGAAATTGAATATTTTCTTCGATTTTGATCAAGAGTCCTCAATTTCATATTTTTAATGAAATTTTTTCATCGAATTTATACCGGATTTTGATCATTTGACCGTTTTACCATTGTACTTGTTCGGGAATCACTTTAACCCTTATCTCGCTGTTATGTAGCTTATATGCATTTTTGAATTCTTAAATAGTCGATTGCATGATAGTAAATACTCTTCTTATGATTCCACTATGAAATAAAGTTTTCGTACACATAGGAATCATAAGGTACAAGCTACATATAAAATCGAAAACACGGGTCTGACACTAGCACATAGCTAAGGCACGGGCACTAATGGCACTTACCGTGCGGGGAACATTCATGCGTGCTGTGCGGGCACGAGAAACTACCAAAACATCATCATAAACCACCAGTAGCACGACATCTTCCACACAGGTTGAGTCAAGTGCTAAAGGGGCCCTACGTACCGGCACCCAAGTGGTGGAGCCGGAAAACCACAAGAAGTAACCATGCATGAAGCCTATAGTCTCAAAACAAAGTTTTCAAAATCTTTCTTGGGTTTTATAACCCATAAACTCATATCGAGTAATAAAATCGAATTCCTTGTAATCTGAAAAACTCTTTCATAAAATGGAAAGACTGTGTGGCATTTTGTTCCCGCAGGACTCAAGAGGTGGCCCCCACAATCACCTTTCGAAAATAAATTTCTTTTCTTAAATACTTTTGAAATTGTCAAAAGTTTCTTTAACGATATGGATATAAAAACATAAATAAATGTAAAACATTCATACGTTTCATAACTTAGGAAAATTCATTTCATATCATGGAAAGTACTCGGAGAATATTTCGACAAATTAAAACATGCTTCGTAAACAGTTTCACAAGTATGAAAGCATTGATAAATCATTTCAAATCATATACACCTTCATAAAATCTTTTATCGGTGAAACAAAAATGCATTATCAGAACTAAGTTTAATAGTACCCTTTACCTCGATCTATCGAAATCCCGAATTCAAGTGGTGACGCCTCTTAGTACTTCCTTTAATTCTTTCTACGATTCACCTACACCGAAATCGTTTACTTAGCATCATATTCATGCGAATCATCCGAATTGCGTTAAAATCGTAACTTATTCGTCACTACTTCGTGTGTACGTATTATTGTACATACTTAGGCCAACACGCACGTTTATAGATTTTCTTTACTATTTATATATTTTGTACATACAAATATTAACATATACCTTTATTATATACATCTACATGTATATACACATAAATATAAATAAATAAATAAATAAATAAATATATATATATATATACACACTCCTATATATATATATATATATTTATTTGTTTTCCATTTTTTTCTTATCACATGTATATATTCTTTGTATGTACATATACTAACGTACACATTTATCTTATTTACACCCATATGTATATACACCAATATATATATATGTATATATTTATATATACATATATACATATATATATATATATTATTATTTGTTTCCATTATTCAATATCACAAATATATATATTTTTTGTTTACTCCTCATTTTCCCATTTTTTTTGTCTAATTAAATCTACACTAACATGCTTATGTATACTACACATATATATATATATATTCATGTACATTAAATGCACATATATACATATATATACATTTTACCTTTTCTCTTTTCCTTTTCTTCTTTTTTTTTTCTTTTCTCCTTTTCTTTTCTCCTCTCTCAGTCATCCCTTCTTCTTCCTCGATTTGTTTCAATTTCCAGCCTCTGCCTTCTTCTTCTTCCTCTCCCTTGCCTCTCGATTTCACTTCCTCCTTCGGTCTCTCTCTCTTTCTCCCTCGGTTAGCTGCTGTTTCCCAGCTTCAACTTGCTTCAGTCCTGCTCCGCTTCCGTTTTTTACTCTGCTTCAATTCTCTTCCGCTCCATTCTCGATCTACTCCAATTTTCAACTTTTGGTCTGCTTCAATTTCCTTTCCCTCGGGTCGGCTCCAGCTTCAGATTTCTCCTGCTTCAATTTCGGCTTCCTCTTTCTTTCTTCCTTCTCTTTCCCTTCCTTTCCTTCTCCCTCTTTCTTCTTTCTTCTCCTCCCCTGCCTCGGGGTCTCATTTCTGGCTTCAGCTTCAGCTCCGGCCTGCTTCAGTTCTGTTCCAAGCTTCGGTTCTGTTTTGCTTCAGCCTGCCCAGTCTTCCTCTTCTTTTCTTTTCTTCCTTCCCTTTCTCCCTTTTCTCCTTTCTTCTCTCTTTCTTTTTTTTTCTTTCCTTTCTCTTCTTTCTTTTCTTCTCCTTCTTCCTTGGCCAGCAGCTCTTTTTTCTCTAGCCGAGCAACCCTCATTCTCTTCTTCTTCTGTTCCTTTCTCTTTTCTCTCCTTTTCCTTTCTTCTCTTCTTCTCTTTCTTCTTTCTTCTCCCCTCTTCCTCCCGACCAGCCCTCTCTTTCTTCCTTTCTCCTCTTCTCTTTTTTTCTTTTCCCTTTCCCGCTCCCCGCTACAACCTCTGCATTTCGAAAATGCAGGAAACGAAATTGGCTTTCTTTGAAAGCCAATTCCGTACCACCTAATATATATATTATATTAATATATATATGTTATATTAATATATAGATAGATATTTAGTTGTTTGTTTTTGTTTAATGTTTGTATTATTTTTTTTTGTTTTATTGTTTTGTGTTCATTTATTAATTCTTATATATTTTATGTTATACATTACAATATATATATATATATATATATATATATATCATTATTTTTCCATTTAAATTTGTCTAGTGTATATATATATATATATATATATTGTAAATCCTTGAAATTTTCCTATAAATTAGTTCGAAAGAAAAAAACGTACAAGTGGAAATAAAATTAGAAGTCTGATATAAAATAAATAAAATAATAAAATACCCGAGAAATAAATAAGATAAATATATATATTTAATTGATTTAAATATATATATATATATTTAAATATTTTGGGTATATTATATATTATATTATATTTTAAATAAAATATAATATAATAAAATAAAATAAATAAATAAATAAAAAAAAAAAAAACAAAATAAATAAAAATAAATAAATAACTAAATGATAAATAATATATAACAAATAAAATAATAATTATAATTAAAAACAAAAACAAAAAAAAAAAGAAATAGAAGGCAGAATCGCGAATTGCGATTCTGCCATGGAACAGTGAAGAGGGGAGCAAAGGCACCGAGGAAGCCGGCCCCTACCTGCCTCACTGACGGAGCCCGACGGAAGGACCGGACAAGGCGGCGAGCATCGCCGGTGCTGGTAGGCGGAGAAGAGGAGCCGTCGGCAAGCGAAAAAAAGGAGAGAGAGAGACCGACAGAGAAAGAGAGAAAAGAGAGAGAGAGAAAGAAACGGCGACCGAGGAAGGTGGGAGCGCTTGCCACCGGCCAGATGGGATACCCACGCCGCAGATCCAGGCGCAGATCGGCCTGAAACGCCACCGAACGACGCTGAAGAAAATGGGTAACGACGCCGGAGGAGAGAAGAGGCCGGACCGGCCACTTTCCGGCGAGCTTTGGTGAAGCCGACCCCAGATCCATGCACCGGACTACCCCGCGGACAAGCTGGAGGTGGAAGCCGGCGGAGAACCGGTCGAAAAAGCCTCGAACGGCGAGGGAGAAGGTTGGACCGGGATTGAACCGGGCTGAACCGGACCGAACCGGTTCAGCCAGAAAAAGGAAAAAAAAAAGAAAAAAAGAAAAAAAGGGAAAAATGAGAAAAAAATTTGGTGATGCAACCGAACTCCGGATTAGTCGGTAAGTGGTCAAATGAACCAATTTAATTTTCAAAATAATTATTTAAATATATATATGTATATTTATTTATTTAGGTACATGTACAAATAGGTGTATATAATGAATTGGGTTTGTTAGTATTTGTACAAAAAAAATATGTATGCATAGGTGATAAGGAAAAAATGGAAAACAATGATAATATATATATATATATTTAGGTGCATATACATGTGGGGATATGAAAGGTGAATGTGTGCAAGTATATGTATATACAAAGAATGTATATATATGAGATAGGAAAACATGAAAACAATAAAAGTATATATATATATATATATATATACATACAGGGGTGTATATATATATAAATATATATTTATGCGTGTATACATGTAGATGTATATAATGAAGGTATATGTTAATACTTGTAGGAGCAAATATATAAATAGTGAAAAAATATGTAAACGTCCGTGTCGACCTAAGGATATACAATAATACGTACACAAGCAGTAGCAACGATAAATTACGATTTTAACGCAATTCGCATGAATAGGGTGCTAAGTCTACAATTTCGGTGTAGGTGATTGTAGAAGGGATTAAAGGAGGTACTAGGAGACGTCACCGTTCGAATTCGAGATACTCGATAAATCGAGGTAAGGGGTATTACTTAACTTAGTTCTGATATTGCATTCATGTTTCTCTGATAAATGATTTTATGAAAGAGCATATGATTTGAAATGATTTATCAATGCGTCCATACTTGCGCGACTGTTTACAAAACATGATATCGTTTTACAAAATGTTCGCTAGAACATCTATGTTTATGAAATAAACTTTCGAATTATGAAAATGCATGAAAGTTTTATGATGGCTTAAAAACCCATATTTACGATTTGAAATGGAACTTTTGACGTTTTCAAAAGTATTTACGAAAAAGAAAATATGTTTTGAGACTTAGGCTTCATGCTTGGCTACTTCTCGTGGTGTTCCGGCTCCACCACTTGAGGTGCCGGTACGTTGGCCCCTTTAGCACTTGACTCGACCTGTGTGGAAGATGTCGTGCTACTAGTGGTTTATGATGATGTTTCAGTAGTATCTCGTGCCCGCGCAGCACGCAATTATGTTGCCCACACGGAGAGTGCCTTTGGTGCCCGTGTCCTAGCTAGGTGCTAGTGAAAGTAAGTAAGATGGATACTACCCATATTTTACGAAATGGTTGTATGACCCTGATCCAGTCTACAGCCCACTTACCATGGCCATAGGTATGATGACTCTCCAATGGAGAATGACACGTATCGCATGACTTAGTTATAGTCTAGTCTCCTCGATTTTAATTATAAAATCGACTATGATGAGAGTTTATGAAATGATTATGAAATATGCATGAGATGTTTATGAAATGATTATGAATTATGCATGAGATGTTTATGAAACGATCATGAAATATGCATGATATGTTTACGAAATGATTTATGAAATGTTCATGAAAATGGTTAAGCATGTTAATGGTTTTATTGACATGCATGCTTTATGACGTTTATGCATGAAATGAAAATTTTTGTATTTCATTAAGTTTTGTTCTATGAACAATTTCAAAGGTTTTATATATCAGAACTGCTTTAAGAGTATTACCTTACTGGGCTTTTCCCCAAAAGCTCACCCCTCTACCTCTCAGATTTTTGCAGTGAATTACAACTAATAAATGCTGCGTAGACGACGTAAGCTGGCGGATATGAGTTTCCCCAGACTACCTTTTATATATGCATGAGGTATACATTCTTATCTTTATACCAGACTATTTGTATGCACAGACATCTATTGAAAATAATGTGTCGGGATGAAATCGGTATAAGAATAAATGAAATGGAATATTTTAAGGATTGACACTGAACAGGAATACAGCCTAAGTAAATAAAGGATTAAGTCACAAGTAGAAGTTTAAAAAAAAAAAAAATTTTACTCTGAATTTTTATAGGTCACGGGTCGTTACAGTTTTAAGTGGTATCAGAGCAAAGGCTGTCTAGTATTGTCAGTGTCAATAATAAGGATATGATTACATCCCAAATGTCTGTGCTGGTCTGGTTACGTAAGTATACCTAATTAAGTTAAGACTTAATGTTGGGTTTACGTGATGAATTAGATCACGAGCTAGAGGCCGCAAAGATAGGCCTGAGAATCATGCAGAGTCATCATATGAGACTAATAAATAATACCGAGATTGAAATTGATGTTGAGCGTGCTCCATCACGTCCTGTAGGAATGACAGGTGGTATTGAGATACATTGCTAAGGTTCAGTGGAGTATTGAACATATTATGGTAAATTGGGACACAGGCTATGTTAGGTGATGGTGTAGACGAATGAATAGATAGGAAGATTACGTTAGTTACGCCCGCACAGCCGGTAGAGATGTGTCAGAACTACAAATATGCCTACTCCTGTAGCTCCACAAAGGAATGATGATGACTTGGGTTAAGAGTAGGAGCTACATGAAATGAGGCATTTTTAGGAGTGCAGACCGCCATCTTAAATTGGATAAAGGACCCAGTAGTTATAGAGAACTGAATGAATGAGATTTAGGAAACTACGAATGGAATTTAGGGGTCTAGCATAAGGAAATCGATCTGTCAATGAGTACGAATTTTGATTTATATCCCTGGAAAGGTGTGACCGAACGTTGTGAGCAGTGAAGTTAAGAAATGTCTGTAAGTTCACTAACGGATGGAGACCGAGCTGACTTCGGAGGATAGTATGCTATTACATACTGGAGTCAAGAATCCAATTGTAATGGAAAAATTGGAAAACTTGTATGGATTCTTAGAGTTTGACAATGAGCTTAATAGATTGGGGGCAGTTTCAAGAGTTTAAGCCTCCATTTTTCAACAAGGTTAAGAATTCAGCGATTCAGAGCGTTGAATGAATGAGACAAATTGATGATTTTAAAAGCAACTCTACCGAGAAAGTTACTTTTGTAACTTTTGTGTTAAAGGATTGGAGAAGTTATACGGATTTTTAGGGCGTACTACTATAAAGAAAGTAGCCCTTGTAGCATCAATATCGAGATGAAAAGTCAAACTCGGAGGGAAGTTCCTCGATTTAATCCGAGAGCCGACATCAGAAAAGTTACATGGGATATATTCCGGAGGCCCTTAGGCGGTGGTACATTCCGGATGAAATAAAGTGGCAATTATGAATGAAACGATTGCAATCAAACAGGAAGTAACAAGTCTATGGATGATTATGGAATTAAATTTATAGCTTTGGAAGAAGAATGATCTGGATAAGTAGAGATGTGAAACGGAGAAAATTCAGGAAACTCGTAGGAGGTATTGAGGTTCTCAATCTAGCTAAAGTTAGCTCAACTTGATGATATTTTGAGAAAGCAATACGTAAGACGCAATTATGATGTTATGAAATGTGTATTTTGAGGTTACTAAGAAAATGACAAGGTATAATGAATGATCGGAAAGTGATGTACTGAGAAAGCAATGAGAGTGATAGACTAAAGTCCTTGTGACTGAAAAGATGAATCACATAACTAAAAGTATGCTTACAGGATTGAATTAAAATCTTGAGGAAAACAATTATAAGGATTACATGAAAAGGAGATTATCGGACCAAGTGAATCACTTTGATGTGTACTAGCATTAATTGTTAAGGAGACCCGGAGTCTTCTTGGTCACGATTAGTTAAGAACGGGTGTTAATTGGATTCCAAAGACAAGGATTATAAATCAGTGGGAAAAGACCCAAAATTGTTAAGATGATTCAGAGTTTGAGATATATGGAGACTTTGGACTATGAATTATATATCGAGTATAAAGATTATGAATGGCTCATGCTTATGTTTCGAATGCGAGACTTAATTGGAATAAGGAAAGAGTTCTGAGATAATTGATGTACGAAATGAGGCAAGTTTGAAATGTGATAGATTCTGAATACAGGTGATACTATGAACAAGAGATGTATACAATGTATGAATACTTCTGGTAAATTTAATTATTCAAATCAAGTGATATGAACAGAGAATGAGTGTGACTAAAGGATAAATTGAAATTGACAGTCGTCATATTCGTGTTAGAAGTCAGGATACCATTACTTGTAAAGATGAAGAAATGAATTTCATTTTAACGAAATCGTATGAACTATGGAATATGGATTAATGGTTCAATATCGAGTGCAAAGAAATACTATGTGAGAACGTAGGTTTGAGACAATAATTGAAAACCATTAGCACAAAATTTATCATTGTAGATTGTAAGATTTTCTGTTGGCTGGAATCAATCTTACATTTAATGAGGAAAATTGCATAAATCGAAGTGATTTTGGTTGGTAAAAGCAAGAGAAAAGTATCTCAACTTGAGGATATGAATTGATAAATTATTCAAGTCATTGCAGGACAATCTCTAAACTTCTACATGGAGTGCTATTAATTAGTTAATGATAAAAGTGATTAAATTGTGATAACGGTTCCAAAGATTGAGGAATCAATGATATTATGTGATGTATATGATTGGTGTTTGGAGTTGTGATCTTAATATGGATTTTATTATTTGGAGTTATAATGATTGAAATTATCGATTGATTTTTCTTATTGTTCCTAGGCTCTAATTTTTAGTTGGAGTTAATAGTGTATTTGGTTAATAGAAAATTTTAGATTATGATATTATAAGTTCTACGAAGAGTTTCATCGTCATCCATAATTGATTTATGAGACTTGAAAGCTATTAATGTTTGAGATTAGAGATGAGTTGGATACTCATAGATTTATGTTTGAAATTGTTTGGGGTGAAAAACTTATGTCTATTACAAATATCAATTATATTGATTTCATCTTTATCGTAGTGTGTGATGGTTAACTGATGATAAATATTCTGATACAATGAAAAAGAAAAGAAAATCAATATTCAATAGTTTATAAGTGATTGGAAAATTTGTCGATATGATTATTCTGATTTAAAGCTCTATGAGGATATAATTACTTAACATGATGTGAAAATTTTGTTCTAAGAAATGTGATGAACAAGAAATTATGTTGATCCCAGATAATGTTATGAACAATAACTTTGAGGTTTTCATGATTATATTCGATGACATATTAGAGGGAACAGTCAAAATGTGATTGGATTAAGTTACAACTTTGGGATCATTGTTAATTTGACAAGTGGTTGATCTTTCATATGGAAGTTAATTTTGACTGAAGCTCATAATAGTAAGTACATTCTACACCATAGTAGTACCAAAATGTACCAAAAAAATCGACGAACGGTGTTTTGATGGCCTGAAATGAAACGGAATTTTGCAGAGTTTGCTTATAACAATAGCTAATATGCTAGTATCGGAATGGCACCATATGAGACCTTATATGATAGAAGTTGTAGGTCTCCAGTGGCATGGGAAGAAGTGGATGACAAAGAGATTTTGGCTCTCGATTTGGTCAAATAGGCAGCAGAAGGTGTTCGGATAATCTGTGATAGACGTAAGGCCGCATATAGTAGGCAGAAGAGTTATGTGGATAAGCATAAGCGGCCACTTGAGTTTCAGATTGGGGATTCCGTGTTTCTGAATGTATACCGAGCAAGGGTATCATGAGCTATAAAAAGAAATGGAAACTGAGTCCTCGCTTCATTTGGTCCATTTGAGATTCTAGAGAGAGTGGGAGACATACTTATGGACTTGTCTTACCACCGTAGCTTTTGGGGTACGTAATGTCTTCCACGTCTCGATGTTAAGGAAGTATAATCCGGATCCCTCACATATCATTGAGTATGAACCTTTGAGCATTCAAGGGGATATGAGCTACATTAAGCAACCTATCCAGATTTTGGACAGAAAGGAACAAGGTACTTCGATTGAAAACTATTCCTTTGGTAAGGGTTCTCTGGCAACACCACTCGGTTGAAGAAGCTACAGGGTAGCTAGAGAGCCTCATGAAGGAGAAGTACCCTCATCTATTCTAAAGGACCAAAATGAATTTGGAGGACCAAATTCTTTAAAGGTGGGGAGAATGTAAATCCCTGAAATTTTCCTATAAATTAGTTCGAAAGAAAAAAACGTACAAGTGGAAATAAAATTAGAAGTCTGATATAAAATAAATAAAATAATAAAATACCCGAGAAATAAATAAGATAAATATATATATTTAATTGATTTAAATATATATATATATTTAAATATTTTGGGTATATTATATATTATATTATATTTTAAATAAAATATAATATAATAAAATAAAATAAATAAATAAATAAAATAATAAAATACATAATAAATAAATATAAATAAATAACTAAATGATAAATAATATATAATATATATAATAATAATTATAATTAAAAAAAAAAAGAAAAGAAATAGAAGGCAGAATCGCGAATTGCGATTCTGCCATGGAACAGTGAAGAGGGGAGCAAAGGCACCGAGGAAGCCGGCCCCTACCTGCCTCACTGACGGAGCCCGGCGGAAGGACCGGACAAGGCGGCGAGCATCGCCGGTGCTGGTAGGCGGAGAAGAGGAGCCGTCGGCAAGCGAAAAAAAGGAGAGAGAGAGACCGACAGAGAAAGAGAGAAAAAAGAGAGAGAGAGAGAAAGAAACGGCGGCCGAGGAAGGTGGGAGCGCTTGCCACCGGCCAGATGGGATACCCACGCCGCAGATCCAGGCGCAGATCGGCCTGAAACGCCACCGAACGGCGCGAAAGAAAATGGGTAACAACGCCGGAGGAGAGAAGAGGCCGGACCGGCCACTTTCCGGCGAGCTTTGGCGAAGCCGACCCCAGATCCATGCACCGGACTACCTCGCGGACAAGCTGGAGGTGGAAGCCGGCGGAGAACCGGTCGGAAAAGCCTCGAACGGCGAGGGAGAAGGTTGGACCGGGATTGAACCGGGCTGAACCGGACCGGTCTGAACAGGACCGAACCTGTTCAGCCAGAAAAAGGAAAAAAAAAGAAAAAAAAGAAAAAAATGAGAAAAATGAGAAAAAATTTGGTGATGCAACCGAGCTCCGGATTAGTCGGTAAGTGGTCAAATGAACCAATTTAATTTTCAAAATAATTATTTAAATATATATATGTATATTTATTTATTTAGGTACATGTACAAATAGGTGTATATAATGAATTGGGTTTGTTAGTATTTGTACAAAAAAAATATGTATGCATAGGTGATAAGGAAAAAATGGAAAACAATGATAATATATATATATATATATATATATTTAGGTGCATATACATGTGGGGATATGAAAGGTGAATGTGTGCAAGTATATGTATATACAAAGAATGTATATATATGAGATAGGAAAACATGAAAACAATAAAAGTATATATATATATATACATACAGGGGTGTATATATATATAAATATATATTTATGCGTGTATACATGTAGATGTATATAATGAAGGTATATGTTAATACTTGTAGGAGCAAATATATAAATAGTGAAAAAATATGTAAACGTGCGTGTCGACCTAAGGATATACAATAATACGTACACAAGCAGTAGCAACGATAAATTACGATTTTAACGCAATTCGCATGAATAGGGTGCTAAGTCTACAATTTCGGTGTAGGTGATTGTAGAAGAGATTAAAGGAGGTACTAGGAGACGTCACCGTTCGAATTCGAGATACTCGATAAATCGAGGTAAGGGGTATTACTTAACTTAGTTCTGATATTGCATTCATGTTTCTCTGATAAATGATTTTATGAAAGAGCATATGATTTGAAATGATTTATCAATGCGTCCATACTTGCGCGACTGTTTACAAAACATGATATCGTTTTACAAAATGTTCGCTAGAACATCTATGTTTATGAAATAAACTTTCGAATTATGAAAATGCATGAAAGTTTTATGATGGCTTAAAAACCCATATTTACGATTTGAAATGGAACTTTTGACGTTTTCAAAAGTATTTACGAAAAAGAAAATATGTTTTGAGACTTAGGCTTCATGCTTGGCTACTTCTCGTGGTGTTCCGGCTCCACCACTTGAGGTGCCGGTACGTTGGCCCCTTTAGCACTTGACTCGACCTGTGTGGAAGATGTCGTGCTACTGGTGGTTTATGATGATGTTTCAGTAGTATCTCGTGCCCGCGCAGCACGCAATTATGTTGCCCACACGGAGAGTGCCTTTGGTGCCCGTGTCCTAGCTAGGTGCTAGTGAAAGTAAGTAAGATGGATACTACCCATATTTTACGAAATGGTTGTATGACCCTGATCCAGTCTACAGCCCACTTACCATGGCCATAGGTATGATGACTCTCCAATGGAGAATGACACGTATCGCATGACTTAGTTATAGTCTAGTCTCCTCGATTTTAATTATAAAATCGACTATGATGAGAGTTTATGAAATGATTATGAAATATGCATGAGATGTTTATGAAATGATTATGAATTATGCATGAGATGTTTATGAAACGATCATGAAATATGCATGATATGTTTACGAAATGATTTATGAAATGTTCATGAAAATGGTTAAGCATGTTAATGGTTTTATTGACATGCATGCTTTATGACGTTTATGCATGAAATGAAAATTTTTGTATTTCATTAAGTTTTGTTCTATGAACAATTTCAAAGGTTTTATATATCAGAACTGCTTTAAGAGTATTACCTTACTGGGCTTTTCCCCAAAAGCTCACCCCTCTACCTCTCAGATTTTTGCAGTGAATTACAACTAATAAATGCTGCGTAGACGACGTAAGCTGGCGGATATGAGTTTCCCCAGACTACCTTTTATATATGCATGAGGTATACATTCTTATCTTTATACCAGACTATTTGTATGCACAGACATCTATTGAAAATAATGTGTCGGGATGAAATCGGTATAAGAATAAATGAAATGGAATATTTTAAGGATTGACACTGAACAGGAATACAGCCTAAGTAAATAAAGGATTAAGTCACAAGTAGAAGTTTAAAAAAAAAAAAATTTACTCTGAATTTTTATAGGTCACGGGTCGTTACATATATACATTTTCTTTCCCTTTTTTTTTATAAAATCATCTAATGACAATTTTCATGCCTTCCATAAAATTTTCATTATTCCGAAAATGAAATATTATTGGGATTTCGTCATTCTTCATAACTTCCCGATACAAGTTTTTACATCAACAATTTTCAACTAATAAATTAAAATTTTTCAATCCCTCCGTACTTGCATTTGCTTTGTCACTCCCTGTATTTTCGGATTCCTCATCATTCACGGGCTTCTCGGTTCCCTACTCCTCGAACTCTACAACGAATATTCACACTTCCATTAAAATTTATTATTCCCATTTTTATATATAGTCTAACTAAATATAGAAATTTTGTGGTGTTTACATTCTCCCACCTTAAATGAATTTGGACCTCCAATTCATCCGAGTCCATAAGAATAGGTGTGGGTACTTCTCCTTCAGGAGGCTCTCTAGTTCCCATGTAACTTCTTCAATCGAATGGTGTTGCCAGAGAACCTTTACCAGAGGTATCATCTTCGATCGAAGTACCTTTTCCTTTCTATCCAATATCCGGATAGGTCGCTCAACGTAGCTCATATCCTTTTGGATGCTCAAGGGCTCATACTCAATGATGTGTAAGGGATCCGGATTATACTTCCTTAACAACGAGACATGGAAGACATTGTGTACCCCAGAAAGCTGTGGTGATAAGGCAAGTCTGTAGGTTACGTCTCCCAGTCTCTCTAGAATCTCAAAAGGACCAATGAAGCGCGGACTCAACTTCCCCTTCTTCCTGAACCGCATGATACCCTTGCTTGGAGATACCTTAAGAAACACAGAGTCCCCAATCTGAAACTCAAGTGGCCGCCTATGCTTATCCGCATAACTCTTTTGTCTACTTTGTGTGGTCTTAAGTCTATCACAGATTATCCGAACACCTTTCGCTGCCTATTCTACCAACTTGGGTGCCAAGATCCTTTTGTCACCCACTTCTTCCCAAGCCACTGGAGACCTACATCTTCTACCATACAAGGCCTCATAAGGTGCTATCCCGATGCTAGCATGATAGTTTTTGTTGTAAGCAAACTCTGCGAGAGGTAGATGATCATCCCATGAGCCCTTAAACTCCAAAACGCATCCTCTCGGACTGACCATCGGTCTGAGGATGATAGGCTGTGCTCAAATTAAGCTGAGATCTCATGGCTTCTTGAAAATGAGCCCAAAATCTAGAAGTGAATCAGGAATCTCTATCTGATGTAATGCTCACAGGCGCCTCATGTAACTGAGCTATCTCTCTCACATACAACTCTGCTAAAGCACTTAAGGAGTTTGTACTTTTGATGGCTAGGAAGTGGGCACTCTTAGTCAATCTGTCTACAATCACCCAGATTGCATCATGCCCCTTTTCGGGTCCTAGGTAAACCCATAATGAAATCCATAGTAATGTGCTCCCATTTTCAAGTAGGTACTGGAAGAGACTTAAGTAACCCCGCTGATCTTTGGTGTTCGATCTTAATCTGTTGGCAAATCAGGCACTTGGCCACAAACTCAGCTACATCTCTTTTCATACCGACCCACCAATACACCCTTCTTAAATCATGGTACATCTAGTGCTTCCCGGGTGCATGGTGTACCGAGAACAATGAGACTCCTTTAAGATCCTTTGTCATAGGGCATCATCGTTTGAGAAACCAAACTTATCACAATTTCCCTCCTTAAAATTTAACATCAGTACACTCCAAAGTGAATCACCTGATCCGATAATATCCTTTTCATGTAATCCTTATAATTGTTTTCTCAGTATTTTAATTCAATCTTGTAAGCATACTTTTAGTTATGTGATTCATCTTTCAGTCACACTGACTCTACTCTATCACTCTCACTACTTCCTTAGTACATCACTTTTCTGTCATTCTCTATACCTTGTCATTTTCTTAGTAATCTCGAGAGTATATATCTCATATTCTCATAGTTGCGCCTTACGCACTGCTCTCTCAAAATAACATCACGTTGAGCTAACTTAGCTTGATTGAGGATCTCAATACCTCCTATGAGTTTCCTGGATTTTTCTCTGTTTCACATCTCTACTTATCCAGATTGTTCTTTTTCCAAAGCTAGAAATTTAATTTCATAATCATTCATAAACTTGTTACTTTATGTTTGATTGCAGTCACATCATCCATAATTGCCACTTTATTTCATTCTGACCGTGCTGCCGCTTAAAGGCCTTCATAATATATCCCATGTAATTTTCTGATATCGCCTCTCGGATTAAATCGGGAAACTTCCCTCTGAGTTCGGCTTTCCATTTCGATATTGTTGCTACAAAGACTACTTTCTTTATAGTAGCACACTCAGAAAATCCGTGTAGCTTCTCCAATACTTTATCGTAAAAGTTGCAAAAGTAACTTTCTTGGTAGAGTTACTTCTAAAATCATCAAGCTTTTCTATCTCATCCATTCAACACTCCGAATCACTGAATTCTTAACCTTGTTGAAAAATGGAGGCTTAAACTCTTGAAACTGTCCTCAATCTATTAAACTCACAGTCATACTCTAAGAATCCATCCACGTTTTTCCAATTTAATTTTCCAATTTCCTATTTCAATTGGATTCTTGATTTCAGCATGTAATAGCATACTATCCTTCGAAATCAACTCGGTCTCCATCCATTAGTGAACTTAGAGACATTTCTTGACTTCACTGCCCTTAACATTGGGTCATACATTTTCAGGGATATAATTCATAATTCATACTCATAGATAAATCAATTTCCATGTGCTAGACCCATAAATTCCATTCATAATTTCCTTGATCTTATTCATTTAGTTCTCTATAACTACCGAGTCCTTTATCCCATTTAACAATGGCGGTCTGCAGTTCTGAAACTGTCTTATCTACTGTAGCTCCTACTCCTAACTCAAGTCATCATCATTCTGCTGTAGAGCTATAAGAGCAAACATATTCTAGTTCTGAAACAATCTCTATAGGCTGTGCGGGTGAATCGGGAGTAATCTGTTTGTCCATTCTTTCGTCTACCCCATCACCTAACACAGCTTGTGTCCTAATTTTCCATAATATGTTCAATACTCCACTCAACCTTAGCAGAGTATATCTCAATACTATATGTCCTTTCCACAAGACCTGATGGAGTACGCTCAACATCAGTTTCAATCTCGGTATCATTCATGAGTCTCATATGATGAATCTGCATGATTCTCAGGCCTATCTCTGCGGCCTCTAGCCCGTGATCTAACTCCTGCACGTAAACCAAAAATCAAATCTTAAATTCATTAGGCATACATTACCTACAACCAGACAAGCACAGACATTGGGATGTAATTTAATCCTTATTTTTGACACTGACAGTACTAGACAACCTTCGCTCTGATACCACTTAAACAATAATGACCATTGACCCTTGAAAATAGGGGAAAATTTTTTTTGAACTTAATTTACCAACTTATTCCCTTATTCACTTAGGTTGTATTCCTATGCAGCGTCAAAACACTTTTCTTAATTCTTTATCCATAATTATATTTAATTTTCATACTTTGACCTATATGGCCGATAGAAATTTCGGCAGCATAACGACTTATATATAAGCCTATTCACCTGCAATTCAATTGTTTTGACAATCCTAGATATCCACAACTATCAAGCATGCTTTCTAACAATCCTAGATATCCACAACTACCAAGCATACTTTTCAAATCGACATTTACAACTCAATACATCTGTTTTGATGCAATACCAATCGTATTAAAACCTAATCCCAAAAATAATATTCTTTACATCGTTTTCCTTACAAATTACATCCCAACAAAAAAATTTCCAATATATGTCTGTGCATACAAATATGTATGGTATAGGAATGTAACTGTATACTTTTTTGTGTGTACAAAAAGTAGCCTAGGGTAGCTCTTTCCCACTAGCCTACGTCGTGTACGCGGCAGGTAACACCTATAGATTCACTGCAAATGATTTGAAGGTAGAGGGGTGAGCTTTTGGGGAAAAGCCCAGTAAGATAATACTTTTAAAACAGTTCTGATATATGAAAGCATGTGAAATCGTTCATAGAAGGGAACTTTAATGAAATACATAAATTATCATTTCATGCATAATCATCATAAAAAGTAATAAAGCATGCGTGTCTTTAAAACAAATAACATGCTTAACCATTTTACAACTTTTCATTGTTCATGAATGAGTTCTTAAAACCATCGGGTTCATAAACGTTTCATAAACATTTCATAAACCTTTCGTAAACATTTCATAAACATTTCATGAACATTTCATAAACATTTCATGAAGCATATCGGTCGTAACCAATTATCGTATATATCATGAAAACACATATTCATTCATCATAGTCGATATTCATAATCAAATCGAGGAGACTAGGCTACAACTAAGTCATGTGATACGTGTCATTCTCCGTAGAGAGTCATCATACCTATGGCCATGGTAAGGGGGCTGTAAACTGGATCAGGGTCGTACAGCAATCATAATCATAAACATAGCTAAGGCACGGGCACCAATGGTTAAGCACATAGCTAGGGCACGGGCACCAATGGCACTCACCATGTGGGGAACATTCATACGTGCTGCGCGGGCACGAGATACTACCAAAACATCATCATAAACCACCAGTAGCACGACGTCTTCCACACAGGTTGAGTCAAGTGCTAAAGGGGCTCTATGTACCGGCACCCAAGTGGTGGAGCCAGAACACCACAAGAAGTAACCATGTATGAAGCCTATAGTCTCAAAACAGAGTTTTCAAAATCTTTCTTGGGTTTTATAACCCATAAACTCATATCGAGTAATAAAATCGAATTCCTTGTAATCTGAAAACTCTTTCATAATACGGAAAGACTGTGTGGCACCTTTCATTCCCAACCATTCCGTGTCATTGCCTGCCACTATACCATAGCTATTCCTCAATTCTATATGGCCACAATTCCTATTCATTACCAAGAATCCATTACCGAACCGCATTGCCCCTCACCATCGTGCAAATACTCTGCTCCTGACTTCATCACCTGTAACTCTTGCCCTCTGCGTATCCAATTCTGTAAAGACTATTGCATAAGTGTTACAATCATCCACCCTTCTCTGCTGCTCTATCCTCCCCATCCTCTACACGCGACTTGTAATTTCCAGCTGATCCACCCCCTCGGTGTCACTGCCCTGCTAAACTGCAGTAAGAAATAAAGAAAAAGAGAGGAACTGGTGAAGACAGAGGCGAATGGAGGAAGGCAATTGTGAGGCCTCGGTGAAGGGAAATTACCAATGAAATATATATGTTTACTTATATAAATATAGAACTTGATAGGTGGTTGTAGTAAGAAAGAAGGAAAAGTGAGTGGAAACTAGTTAAAGGAAGAAAACCGAGAGGTATTGTGGAGTAGAGGAGGCTCCTTCTCAGGTACCGAAGTGTCACGGTGGAGGGCTGAATCGGTGAATGTGCAGAGAAACACCAGGGCCAGGCGGAGACCTTGGGAGGATCAAGAGAGGAAATGGCAACCACGGGACCGGTGAAGAAGACGATCGAAACAGAAAACGCGAAGGAAGAAGAAAGTGTGGAAGAGAACGAAAACAGAGCAGGTGGTCGGGTGGGAACAGTGAAGAAGAAAGGAAAAGAACAAAAATGGCGGGAAGGAAAAAGAGTTCAAAAAAATAATGAAAAATGAATAGTAACCGAGAAAAAAATAAATTATAATAAAAGGGGGATATATATATAATTATATATATTTGGAATAGAGGAAAGACATAAAGAATTTGGAAACTCAAGGGAAAGAGGCTTCGACAGAAATAATTCGAGTAGACTGGACCCGTCGACTCGCTAAGTCGAAGTAATCAAGGATTTCGGACAGACACCGAGGAGAATCGTAGAAGGATTTAAGGGAGATATTAGGAGGCGTCACCACTCGAATTTGAGATTTTCGTTAAATCGAGGTAAGGGGTACTATTTAACTTAGTTCTAATAATGCATTCTTGTTTCACCGATAAATGATTTTATGAAAGAGCATATGATTTGAAGTGATTTATCAATGCTTTCATACTTGTGAAACTGTTTACGATGCATGTTTTAATTTATCGAAATATTCCCCGAGTACTTTCCATGTTGTGAAATGAATTTCCTAATATATGAAGCGTATGGATGTTTTACATTTATTTATGTTTTTATATCCATATCGTTAAAGAAACTTTTGACAATTTCAAAAGTATGTAAGAAAAGAAATTTGTTTTCGAAAGGGGATTATGGGAGCCACCTCTTAAGTCCTACGGGAACAAAGTGCCACACAATCTTTCTGTTTTATGAAAGAGTTTTCAAATTACAAGGAATTCGATTTTATTACTCGATGTGAGTTTATGGGTTATAAAACCCAAGAAAGATTTTAAAACTCTATTTTGAGACTATAGACTTCATGCATGGTTACTTCTTGTGGTGTTCCGGCTACACCACTTGGGGTGCCGGTACATTGGCCCCTTTAGCACTTAACTCAACCTATGTGGAAGATGTCATGCTATTTGTGGTTTATGATGATGTTTTGATAGTATCTCATGCCCGCACAGCACGGATGAATGTTCCTCGCACGGTGAGTGCCACAAGTGCCCGTGCCCTAGCTATGTGCTAGTATATGATAAGAAATAAGAAGATACTACCCATGTTTATAATTATTATTACTGTACGAACCTGATCTAGTCTACAACCCCCCTTACCATGGCCATAGGTATGATGACTCTCCACAGAGAACGACACGTATCGCATGACTTAGTTATAGCCTAGTCTCCTCGATTTGATTATGAAAAATCGACTATGATGAATGAATATGTGTTTTCATGATTACGAAATATTCATGAAATGTTTACGAGATGACTATGAATTATTCATGAAAAGTTTACGAAATGATTATGAAATATTCATGAAATGTTTACGAAATGAATATGAATTATTCATGAAAAGTTTACGAAATGATTATGAAATATTCAGGAAATGTTTACGAAATGATTATGAAATATGCATGAAATGTTTACGAAGTGATTATGAAATATTCATGAGATGTTTACGAAATGACTATAAAATATTCATGAAATGTTTACGAAATGATTTATGAAATGTTCATTAAAGGTTTATGAAAAGTTGTAAAATGGTTAAACATGTGATTTGTTTTAAAGACACGCATGCTTTATGACGATTATGCATGAAATGAAAATTTATGTATTGCATTAAGTTTCGTTCTATGAATAACTTCAAATGTTTTTATATATCAGAACTACTTTAAGAGTATTATTACCTTACTGGGCTTTTCCCCTAAAGTTCACCCCTCTACCTCTCAGATTTTTGCAGTGAATTACAGTTAATAAAATGTTGCGTAGACGACGTAGGCTGGCGGATATGAGCATCCCCAAACTACCTTTTGTATATGCGTGAGGTATACATTCTTATCTCTTTACCAGACTATTTGTATGCACAAACATCTATTGAAAATAATGTGTCGGGATGAAATCTGTATAAGGATAAATGAAATGAAATATTTTTAAGAATTGACACTGAACAGGAATACAGCCTAAGTGAATAAGGGAATAAGTGGGTAAATTAAATTAAAAAAAAAAATCTCCCGATTTTCAAGGGTCAAGGATCATTACAATATATATATCATTTGTTTGTTTAGGGATATTATATTTTTTTGTTTGTTGTTCATTTGTGTTTTTATTTCCATTTCCTTTTATTTCATTTTATCATTTTTTTGTTTGTTTCATGCTTTATTTATTTATTAACACTTATATATTAAATACTATACATTTCATAGTGTATATATATATATATATATATATATAGATATATATATATATATATATATTTGTTATATATATATTATTATCCATCTATTTAAATGTCTAGTATATTTATATATATACATAGACACCTATGTATATATCCATATATAAACATTTTCTTGTAAAATTATCCAATGACATCATATCCATGCCTTCCATGGAATTTTCATTATTCCGAAAATGAAATAGTATCGAGATTTTATCATTCTTCATAAATTCCCGATACAAGTTTTTACATGACAATTTTCAACTAACAAATTAAAATTTTCCAAATCCCTCCGTGCTTGCATTTGCTTTATCACTTCTTGTATCTTCGGGTTCCCGGTCATTCACGGGCTTCTCTGCTCCTATATTCCTCGAGTCCTACAACGAATATTCACATTTCCATTAAAACATATTATTTTTATTCTTATATGGTCTAATTAAATATAGGAATTTCGTGGGGTTTACATAAGGGCTCAGGAACCTATATAAGGGAACAACTTACATAAGAACCTTTGATAATTTGTGGTGGTTCATGAGCTTCTATGCAAGGTCTAAACCAAGTATTGGTATAAAAATACATTACCTTAACAATAGCACCACCACGCCAGTGACCAAAATACAATATTAGAAGAGTCAAAGTTTTAGTGATGATACTTTACAGCAACCGAAAAAGAGGCACAGACATAATGATGAATCAACTCTTTGAATAAATACTTAAAAATATTATTTATTCTCAGACTCCCAGCTTTTTCCACTTCCTTCCTCCACATAAATAGTTAACATGCTCAGCCAACTCACGAGTTAGCCTCTAAATGTTGTTTCTGATTATCACGACCAAAATTACCAAAAAATCAGAGTAAATTTTTTCACTTTTTCAGTTATTATTTAATTCTTACATTTCTCTCATCGTGACCATCCTACAAACAGTTGGGCTATGATTCGGTGTCAGTCACCTCACACTATTTCCAATTCCATTTCCATAATCACATTATATATCAGAGTTTACTATCATTTGACTTTAATTAAATATATACACAATGGTATTTATAACTCTACATCCCCGACATGATTTATGTTTACAGTACTGTGCATTACATATTTAGATACAAAACCATACAAATGTGTATACCTGTCTCTCGATGGGAAGCAGCGGATACCAAGCATGCAAGTCCTCAGCCGCTTACTAATTTCTGTGAGTGCTCTGAAAAGATGAAAAAAATAAGAAGGTGAGCAAACCACACGCTCAGTAAGGCAATTATGCAAGTAAGTAGATAGCTCCACTATCTACATGCTCATAATGCCATGCCCTTAAATCCATTTCTTTTCATTTAAAACTCAAGCACAAAATCGTTCATACATCAATGACATAGTTTATTCAAAACTATTTGTGCATATAAAAATTATGTAACTCATGCATCAAAGGCATTTCATGTGACATCATTAAATCATAATGAGCATGAAACAAATCTAGATCATGTATTCTTTCATGTCTTATAAGACAAATCATGAATTTGAAATAAAAGCATGGAAAACATCATCATGCTACTGCATTCAAATTATTTCATTAAAAACGCAGTATAAAATCACCCGAAGGGGTTAAGCATCTCATAATTCAAATCCAAACTCATAAAACAATTCATTAAATTTCTTTACAAAACTTCGGTTATAAAACCACCCTTCTTTCAGGGTCACATATCATAAAATCGTGAAATCGGGGGCCTGACCCCTCCCTCGGGTCTACCTTGGTCTATTGACCAATAGTTATATCATGTGAGACAATCAGCTGATTATATCAGTAACATCGAGGACTATGGCCATATCCTAGTGATCCCTAACAACACGGTACCTAGTGTGCGGGGTATCACACATGAAACGGGAGATGGGTCGTCCTACCCGCCAGAACAGTATAACACCAGGATTACGAGGGCAAGGCTTGCTGCCTCGTAACTAATGCCACTCCACTCCAACAATCCCCATGGTACAGCGTACTCTGCGTGACATACACGGTACAACATACTCCGTGAACCCAAGCTCAATCAGGGGTGCCTGCAATAGGTCTTATCCACCCAAATCATCTTTGTCTCAGAATGCACATGTGAGCATATCATCTCATTGTGACACACAATCTACAGGAGGCTCCAACACGGCTATATGCATGTAATATAAATCCTTGTGCGAGCGAAGCTCTAGCACGGCTCCATGCATATTCGTGATATCAGAAAACCTCGTGCGAGCGAAGCTCTAGCACGGTTTCATAAAAATCAATAAAATCTGCGTACAAGCAGCGCTCCAGTACGACTTAAACTGATTATAATTTCAAGTAAAATCTACGTACGAACAATGCTCTAGTATGGATATGTATAAAAACTCAGTGAAAACCTCGTACGAGAAAAACTCCAGTACGACATTCAAATGAATTATGAAAACCATATAAAACTTTGTGCGAGCAACACTCCAGCACAAATGAATGCTCAAGTAAATCAAATCTCGTGCGAGTTACACTCCAGCACGACTTTATGCATAATTAAATCAAATCTCGTGTAAGTTACACTCCAGCACGGCTTTTATGCAATTATCATATCAAAACTGGATACGAGCTAAGTTCCAGCATCGCTCATGCATGTCAAATCATAAAAACTAGTGCGAGCAATTGCTCCAGCACCTTTTTATGCATATCTGGTCAAAACAAGTCAAAACATGTCAAAACAGAGTGCGAGCTAGGCTCCAGCAGCTCTTATGCATATCAAATCATAAAATTAGTGCGAGCAACCGCTACAGCACATTTTATGCATATGATGTCACACAAATCGGTGTGAGCAACCGCTCAAACACATTTATGAACATTCACAAACGCAGATATAGTGCGAACTATGTGTCGGCACTATCTGTTTCCATATAAACTTGATAGTTGGCCTATTTTCCAAAGAGATTTCCATTTAAATATAAATAACACCTACGTAGTATTATCTTGTGAAATTTATACAATTTTTTGCCAATCTACCGATTTGCTTTGATTAAAACCAATCAAGTCTTTAATTCAGAAAATTCCTTAAATCATACATTTCATGCATGTCATGCTTTCACCATCTTTAGTTGAACTTCCCTCAATAGGGGTAAAATAGACTTTTCACCTATTTCGATCCTTAAAATTATTTAAATCACTTTTATGATCATTATACAATAACTGTGTATAAATACATATTCAGTGTACAGAAAAACTATTAAAATATGCGTAGCTACCTCTAGCTACTCACACAATTCCCTTACCTCTTTTTTTTGTACAGTCTGACCTTTCCACTGATGTCTCGTCACGCAGTCCGATTTACTTCGAATCCAATCTCCGAAACTGCGGATACATATTCATCAGGTCAAATACAATACAATTAATTGTATTTCACAATTTTTGGGCTTAATTTAAATCATTGGGCCCGTGTTACCTATATTGGGCCCGATTATACCATAATGGGCCTTAATCGGCCTTAAACCCATTTACCACACTTTATCGAGGCCTATTGGGCTCATAAGTATTTATTTAGCCTCGTTCTAAATTCTCGGATATCTCAATTTAGTATTTACGAAAATTTATTCAAATTTCCAAAATTTAATTCATTTATGCGAAAATTAAATTTGTAATTCATCAACACGCATAACGATGCAAATTATCGTAAATAAAGGTTACTTACCCGAGATTCCATGATAATACGTAAATCGAGGCTGTCTCGAGCTCTCGATTGACGCCAATTGTCGAGCTACACAATTAAATATATTTTCGAGTAAACTTACCAGTCGATTAATAATCAGATTTAAATATTCCGAAATTTAAATCGGTTAATTCGACCGCTTACCGACTTACTCGTAGCTCGATTGCATCACTGGAATTTTCTCCAATTTTTATTCTTTTTCTTTTTTTCTCTTTTTCTTCGTTTTATCCTTTTCTTTTTGGCTGAACCGGTTCGGTCCGATTCAACCCGATTCAGACCGGTTCGGTCCAGCGGTTCGGTCCGGTTCGGTCCAGTGGTTCAGTCCGGTTCGACATCATTTGGTCGTTCCGCGCCGTCCGGTCCGTTCTCCGACCGATTCCACTGCCGTTCGGTGCGCCATCACCTGGACTTCCAAAATCGAGCCTCGGGTTGGACCAAATCGGCGTCGATGGTCGCCGATCGACGTTTTTTCCCCGCGGCCTCTCCTTCATTTTTCGACGTTCTCCACCGTTCTCGGAGCGCGTCACCGCCGCTTGTGGGTCGAGCGGTGGTTGGGCTCCTCTCCCGGTCATTACCCGCACCTCTGCTTCGCCGATGGCTTGCCGGACGAAGGGAACCGACTCCCTCGGTTCCGTCTCCTTCAGTTTCGCTTGTTTCTTCTCTGTTTCATTTTTTTTCCAGATTTCGTTTCTTTTTCTTATTTTTTTTCAATTTCATTTCATTCATTTTTTTCTTTATTTTATTATTTATAATTTATTTATTATTATTTTAATCAATTAAATATTATTAAATATCAAAATATCCCAAAAAATTTCATATTAAATTCATTTAATCCGTAAATGAATTTTTCAGTCTGATTTTACCTTTTCGGTATATTTTTCGATTATTTTCGGGATTATTTTTCGATACGAAAATTTCGGCTTATTCCAATAAATTCGTATCTTGATCAATTAAATCCGAAATTTAATTATTTCTTCGTTATTGATCAAGATTCTCAAATCTCATATTTTTAATTAAATTTTCTTATCCCGATTAATACCTATTTTTGATCTTTTGACCGTTTTACCCTTGTACGTGTTTGGGAATTCATTTTCAATCATTTTGCATTTTTAAATGCACTCAAAAATTTCTATTGATTCCCTTTTGCTCTTACGATAAAAATCGGGTCTTATAATCTCCACCACTTAAGAAATTTGGTGCTCCAAATTAGAACCAAGGCAAATGGATCCATACACAACTCCGGGTACGTCTATCGTATCATACTCTTTAATTCTCATGTGACTTTTTTCGGAGTGTAATACTACCCTCATACTTAACTAGGGAGATCGTCTTAAATCTCAACACTTTCTCCTTCCGTCTAATACCCGAATCGATTTTCCAATCATATGTTATACTTTCATTGAGCTAAGTTGTTGGAGCTCATATCCGATCACATATCGAGTCCGGATAATATTTCTTAAGTATCAAAGGATAGGACACATTGTGGATGCCTGTTAATTCAAGTGGTAATGCCAACTTACAGGTCTTATCTCCCACTTGTCCAATATCTCTATCTGAATCTCTTTACGTCCTTAAGATAAGTAACTGCCAACAATGCTAATTCACCCTCAGTGAATATTCAATGGTTTCTGTCTTTTGTCAGCATAGCTTTTCTGTCTGCTCTGAGGTGTTCTTAATTTCTCACAAATCATCTGAACATCCTCAGAGATTTATCTTACCAATTCGGGAACAATTCTCTATCTGTAAGACCCGAATTTAATTAAAATCTGAAAATTAAATAAGAAAAGATGGGGGATGTATGAAGGAAGGTCAGGTAAAATTGATTTTCGAAACAAGAGCAGGGGTAAAATGGTAAAAATACCAAAACCCGGTATTAAGGCGATAAGAAAATTTTAATTAAAAATAAGGATGTAAGATATCTTGATCGATAATGAGGAAATTATACAATTTGGGTCAATTGATCAAGATTCAAAAATTTTAAAAATACCGAAAAATTATCGAAACGATATCTCGAAAAGCGCGAAGGAATAATATCAAAAATTTGGAGAAAAATATATTTAATAAATTAAATTTAAATTAAATAAATTAAATTAAAATAAAAATAATATAAGTGTAGATATTTTGGATTTTATGGAGTATTTTAATGAATAGTGTAATAATTAAATAAAATAAATAAAAATAAATTAAGAAATTGAAAAAAAAACAGTCAGAATTCACGAAAATCGCGAAAGGAAGAGAACAAAAACGGAAGCAGCTGACCGAGGGAGACCGGCGAGCCGTCCGGCGGTCGACGGCCAGGCCAAGGGCCGGAAAAGAAAGAGGAGAGGCCGGCGGACTTCAGGCCACCGGTGACGCGCACCAAGGACGCCGGAATCCAGCGGAAAACGAAGGAGAAGGCCGCGAAAAAGAAAGGGTCATCGGCGACGAACGGCGACGAATCGGGCGGAACTGAGGCCCGATTCCGAAAGCCCAGGCGACGGCGGTCCTTTCTACACCGGTATCAGCCGACGAAACGGCGGGAAACGCAGGCGACAGCTAAGAGGAGGAAAATGGGTCCGACGACCGAGGGAGAAGAGCCGAACCGGCGGCGTTCCGACGAGCTTGACCCAAACCGAGGGCAGATCTGAGATGCGGACGACCCAGCGGAGCGATTGGTGGCGAGAATCGACGGAGAACCGACCGGCAAGGTGGTGGATCGACAGTGAACCGATCGAACCGGAGTGAACCGGGGTGAACCGGCGAGTCTGAACCGGTCCGAACCGGACTGAACCGGTTCAACCAAAAAGAGAAGGAAAAAGGGAGAAAAAGGGAAAAAGAAAAAAAGAGGAAAAATTGGAGAAAATTTCAGTGATGCAATCGAGCTTCGGGTAAGTTGATAAGCGGTTAAATTGACCGATTTAAATTTTAGAATATTTTATTTAATTAATTTTCGACTGGAAACTTACCCGAAAAATTATGAAATTATGTAGCTCGACGATTGGCATCCATCGAGAGCTCGAGATAGCCTCGATTTACGTATTAGCATGGAATCTCGGGTAAGTGATCCTTATTTACGATAATTTACATCGTTATGCGTGTTTCAGATTTAAATTCCGCATAAATTGAATTAAATTATGGAAAATTTAGATAAATTATCGTAAATATTAAATTTAGCTATTCGAGAGTTAGAACGAGGCCCAATAAATTATTGGTGGGCCCAATGAGCCCAATAGGCCTCGATAATGTGAAAATTAAGTGGGAAACGGGCTTAAGGCCGATTAAGGCCCATTAAGGTGCAATCAGGCCCAATAGGGGTAAATGGGCCCAACGATTTAAATTAAGCCCAGAAAAGATTAAATACAATTAAATTATATGTTATCTGACCTGAGGAATATTGATACGCAGTTCCGGGCATTTGATTGGGAGCATAACGGACTGCGCGACGTGACAACAGTGGAAAAGAAAAGGTCAGACTCGACAGGAAAATAAGGTAAGGGAATTCTACGGACTGCTAGAGGTAACTTTACACAATTTTAAGTTCATTTGCAGTCTTTAAAATTTATCTGAAGGGTCTAGAGGTCGAATAATAATTTTAGTGCCCCGAATGGGCAAATTACTAAAATACCCTTGTTGAGGGTAGAACTTACAAATTTAGAAAAATTGGGAGGAGCAAGGACAAGAGGTTCCTGCTTGTTCTGGAGGTATTTTAACACATGCATGAGTAGGCTGGCTCACTTTTAAAGAAAAATGTATAGCATTGCATACCTTAAACGATGTAATTTCTGTGAAAACTATTTGGAGATAACCGAGCCGCCTACATGTTATTATTTACATATGACATGCTAAAGCTCAGCTCGCACGATGTTTGATTTGTGTGATGCATGCATTAGTGCTGGAGCGAGAGCTCGCACTAGAGTTTTACATGCATAGGTGCTAGAGTATAACTCGCACCAGATTTCACATGCTTGTTTCATGACACGGTGCTAGAGTCTAACTCGCACCAGATTTTACATGATTTTCGTGACAGGGTGCTGGAGTTTAACTCGCACCAGATTTTATAAGATTTTCAGGTGATTTATATATAGAGTGCTAGAGCCTAGCTCGCACTAGTTTTACTGGATTTGTGGAGTAGCGCTGTCTACCCTTGGAGTCAGCCAAAAGGCCCAACAGGCTCAAAAGACCTCTTAAGTAGGGTGAGAGTGAGGGATGAGGTTGGCGGCCTTGTGGGGATATAAAGCGGGCTCTGCTGATTTTACTTGATTTGATGAGAGTGCTGAGCATCGCTTCCACTGATTTTATGAGAACATGCGATGAGCCGTGCTTGGAGCATCGGGTAGACTGTGTGTCACCGATTTAATAGGCTCGCACTTGCGTTTTGAGACATGGCATGAGTATTGAGAAACAAAACCTCTCTGTGGGAAGCAGGCCATTTGGGCTGGAGTACCTAGAGTGATATGGGTCCATGGAGTACGATGTACCGTGCAAGTAGCATGGAGTACGATGTACCGTGGGGTATCTTCAGATACGATATCTTTGTGATACGGGGTATCTTCGGATACGGCATCTTCGGATGCGTGAGATCGGATAAGACTGACGGGTTGGATTGACCCACCTCCCGAGCGGTTCCCGATCAGGGTGAGACCTCGCACACTGGGATCTGTGAAGCTAGAGGGACTCACAAGGACACATATGGCCAGTCCTGGTTATTGCCGTTATACAGATATTACCTCATCTCGCATGTCGACGATTTCGATGATTTAAACTGGGTTTTTAATTAAATGTGCATGATGGTTATTTCCATGCTTTTTAAACCCATGTGTGATGTATACCGATTTTCATGGTTTTGTGTGAGTCAGGATCAGCCGAAGGAGGGGTCGAGTCCTGACTTTATTGTGAAAATTTTAATTGAGAAAGAAATGATTTGAAATAATTGCATGTTGGATTTTCTGTGCAAACTCGATTTACATAACATCATAACTTTCATATCATCTGTTTTTAAATGTGTGGAGAAAGGGTGGTTTATGCATGGCACCACGTTCATGTAGGTAGTATGGTTACCTACTTGTTCGTAGGATTGCCTTACTGAGCTTGATGTGCTCACCCCTTTCATTTTCTCCCACAGATGATCTCCAGTAGACGTTGAGGCGACTCAGTACTGCATTCCAGATATCCGCTGTTGCCCATCAACATAAGGTATATACACTTGTACATATTGTATATACATAAGCATAGAACAGTAACATGTTTGTAAGTAACTTTAGGGGATGTATAAATAATGTAAACAATTATAAATGACGGGAGAAAAATTAAGTTAGATGGTAATTGAATGGTGGGACTGACATTGACGCACAACCCAATTTGTTAGTGGAGTGTGGTCACGATCAGAGGACAGATAAGAATTTAATAAAGAAAATAACAAAATGCGAAAAATTAACTCTGATTTTGGGTAGTTTGGGTCGTGACACTATCTGTCACCCACTTCTTCTTATCCAAGTCGGGAAACAACTCCCTACGGCTATACAATGCCTCATAAAATCTCATCTTGATACTCATATGAAAACTGTAATTATTGGCGAATTCAGTTAGTAACAACTGATCATCCCAGGAGCTTATAAAATCAATGGCACACACTCTCATCACATCCTCCAGAACCTGTACAGTCCTCTCTGACTGACCATCTGTCTGAGGATGGAAAGCTATGCTAACACTCAATCGGGTTCCCATAGCTTCCTGAAAAATATTCCCAAAAGTGGGAAGTGAAACGGTAATCCCTATCTGATATCATGCTCCCTGGAACGCTACACAATGTTTCACAATTTTTTTCCTTTCATATAAATCCACCTACGCACTTCGAGTATCTGGGATTTTCATAAACAGAAGGTGGGCAGACTTAATCAATCTATCGACTATCACTCAGATAGCCTTATGATCCATCCGGGTCCTCTGTAACCCATCACAAAATTCATGGTAACTTGTTCCTATTTTCGTGTCAATATAGGTAGAAGCTGCAATAATCCTGCAGACTTCTCGTACTCTACCTTAATCTGCTGACATACGAGACACTTTTTTTCCACAACTTTACAATGTTTCTTTTCATACCTGACCACCAATACCCTTTTCAGAGATTCCGATAAATTATTTCTCGGATGCACTGTATACCCCGAAGAGTGAGCTTCTGACAATAACATTATCTCATACCTGTGGTCCTGGGAGCACTTATAATGTCTCTGAACCTCTGTAAGTCATCATCACTCACTGTGAACTCTGTCACTATACCCATCTGAATCTGACCTACACTATCGACACCATGCCGATCATCACGCTAAGCCTGGCAAATTCGGTCACTCAAATTCGGTTCTAACCTCAGGCTAGCTGTCACACAATCACTGTCATCATCAGAAGGGATCCACATCACTACTGAGGTTCACAACTGCTCTAGCAGCTCACGCTCCCTGACCATCATATGTGATACCATCCCGAGACTCTTTCTATTCGAGGCATCAACCATTACATTAGCCTTTCCTAGGTGGTACACTTTTCACAATCATAATCCTTAGAAACTCTAACCCTCTTGGTTATCTCATATTCTACTCTTTCTGTGAAAACAGATACTCGAGACTTTTACGATCAGTGCATGCCCAAATTTCTTACCATATAAGTGGTGGTGTCATACTTTAGTGTAAATGCCATGGCTGCCAACTCTAAATCATGGGTCGAATAGTTTCTCTCATGATCCTCGAACTATCTGGATCCATAAACGACTATCTTCCCATTTTTACATCAATACACAGCTCAATCTTTATTTCAAGATATCCATACACACTGAAACCTCTTGAGCTGTTAGTCATGGTGAGAATAATTACGGTGGTCAGTTTATTACTTCAATATACCAAAACTCACCGAAGCTACTTACATACTTATCATACCACACGTATGCAATCTTTTCCCGAATGAGATGTGTCAACTAAGCAGCCAATTTCAAGAAACTTACAACACCTCGTCTATAAGACAGTTTCTTGTTGCTACTCATGCTCTTCCCTGGACTTCGAATACATCAAAATATCATCGCTAAAGATGAAAACCAATCAGTCCAGGTAAGGTTTAAATACCTCATCGTAGTTGAGTTCTACTAAATGTTTCAATCACTCATATCCTTGACCTATGTACGCATAAACGTATAAAGTCATTTTGAAATCGCTTCCGTTCGAGATAATAACCCACGTCATTTCCTTTTTCTTATATTAACGACTTTTATAAAATTTTAATTTTTATACCTTCATGATTAATCAAATTCTATTAGTAAAGGTACTCAAATCTTAAGTATATATTACGACTATCAATTTCAATCTATAGGTTATATGTGCGCTTTTCGACGCTGTCAAATCTTCAGGCAGGGAAGTATTTTGAAATACCTTTATTAACCTTCAGACTTGACCACTTGGACTGGGTATGGATATATCTACCCTTTATCCTTAGTCGCAATTCATATTCACTATATAATCCCAATTACTTTACATATCGAAGATATCCTTACCTTACATACGCCTCTTATTCCAATATGTCTTGTATTCAGGATTTATCACATGTCAAAACTTATCTCCTTTCATATATCACTTATAACAACTCTTTCATTACTTGTCAAACTTACAATACGCTTTTCAGTGATGTTTTCACCCCTATTTTCAACTTACAATCTCTATACCCATATTCAGTTAGTGATAATCATCTAACCATCATCATCTTGCTTAAGGGTACAGGCTTCACATCTTTCACTAGCTTATAAGCAACTGAAGGCGGTATGAATATATACGTGGCACCAGGAGCAATTAAAATAATTATTTCATTATTCACAACCAATGTGATATCTTCCCACCACATCCGATGAAACATCAATAGTGTCCTGGTACAAGGCATACAATCGCCCTCGTCCAACATCTTATTTCTGTGGTATCTACCACACATCCTTCTTTGTTTACACTACTACACTGTTTACACTGCTACATTGCTCTTACTGCTAAGGAGCAGGTCGAGATCCTCAAATCACAATACCCCTCATAAGTGTTGAAATTAGATACACTAGGGCTTTACCAATCATCTTACCTCGTGACTCATCAGCTCTAAACTTTTACCAACTACTCTTTTTTTTCGTTCTGACATCTCTGTCATTCTCTATTCTCTTTTTGTCTCTATTTCGGCCCTTACTACCTTTTCCAATCTCAGAGGCGTGCAACTTATAATTTTATTCACACATTTGTAGTGTGCGCACTGCCTCGGCATAGGTAGTGATATCTAACGGCCCAATCGGACTCTAATTGACAATCTGAGACTTTTCATGAACTTTCAGACATCTCGACTGTCACGCCCCGAAAATGCAGAAAATAGGGCTAATTTAAAACTTTTTACTCATTAATTCACAAATAAAGGTGCATTCCTGTGCAGTGTCATACATCATCATAATTATCATGCCTCAGGATCTCATCATAATATAGTGTATATTGAATCACATACATTACTCAATTCCAAGTTAATTAATCCTAATACATCCCATATAATGTTATACATCAGGTGTCTGTAATTACAATAGTAGTCTGGGTACATGAAAAGATAAAATATACCTCAAGATACAATATATATGGCCTGGAGCTCAAGTCCTCCACTAGCCACTACTCCGTACGTCGCAGGGAGATCCTTCTTCACTTGAAGAGCTCTGGGGGGGGAAAGAAAACAGGGTGAGCTTCTAAATCGCTCAGTAAAGGGGGTAAGGAACTCAGTTCATAAACCAAAATGCACATCACAAAATGTTTATTTGTATGTGAAACTCATTTGAAAACCATAGCATGAAAGTACTCAAAACGACACTCTCATGTGTCAAGTCATGTGAAAACATGAAGTAAAAGGCTCACTCTAGAGCATTAACAAAGCATGTGAAAATAACGCGTTAAAACGCTTTCTCAAATAACGTGATAAAATCACAGTAAATATAATGCACGTGGCACAGCCACAAAACACACGTGGCATAGCCACTGATTTAATTTCTCACGTGACATAGCCACAAAACACACGTGGCAAAGCCACTGAATTAATTTCTCGCGTGGCATAGCCGCAAAACACACGTGGCAAAGCCACTGGTTTAATTTCTCACGTGGCAAAGCCACTGGTTTAATTTCTCACGTGGCATAGCCACAGAATAGGATTTCTCAACGTGGCACAGCCACCAATGGGGTATAACGTGGCACAGCCACCAATGGGGTTTCTCAACGTGGCACAGCCACCAATGGGGGTTATTCTCACGTTACCAGAACGGAGAAGAAATCGGGCTTACATGCTACCAGAGCAATGCCCGGTGTGTACTCACAACTACACACCTAAGTCTTATCACATAAGACGGGTTTGCCTTCACGTAGAACTCGTAATGGTTTTTCTCTCATAAAACTCATTTGAAAACCGTTTTGTACTTAACACAAAACGTAATAAAACCGAGTTCTAACCGGCAAAGCACACGCACACATTTCTCAAATCTCAATATTGCCTTAACGTAGAGCCCAGTTATAAACTCATAAAAACATTGGGCTCCAACCGGCTATAAAATCGTGTGCAGTTTAAATCTCAACACAAAACTCAACATGCTTGTTTAATAAACCACAATTCATGCTAAAATAGTTTACAATTCACATACACAAATGGTTTAGATTTCCCTTACCTCTTTGCACCTCGTATAGTGCAATCGTTCCCCCGTGTCACGGACTAGTCTCGCATTCCACTCTGGAACTCCCGAGCTGTCCAAACGATGTTAAAACATCAATACTCAATATCACATAAACCTCAATTCTCAAAATCGAGCATAATTGCTCATAACTCCTCAAATCCCTTGATTTCCGTAACTCTATCTCAAACTACACTCTCATTCACAATATCTCGAAGTTCTACATCTCTAACACCAATTATCTATGCTAATTCACCACATTGTCTATATTTCCATTTATAGCACAAATTCTCAAAATCACCAAAATCACCAAATATCTATATTACTCCAACTACATTGCCATTTCATCAATCCCTAATCATTTCTCAACTATTGCAACACAATTACAACCACCAATAACATCAAAATCAGCTCAAATATCAAGATCGAGGTTTAGAAATTACCCAAAGTTTGTGAGACGCACAACTCACGCCTCGATCCGATTCGTCCTTCGATTTCCAAGTATGTTGTTTCCCTTTGATGAGGAACAACTTTCCTTCTTACCACAACAGCTGATTCGGCCGAAAATGAGGGATTTGGATGAGTGAGAAAGTTAGGTTTTCGGAAAAATGGGGGTTGAAAGAGAGAGAAAATGAAATTTCAGGAGAAAACACGGGTTCCTTATATAGGCTGGAGGTAGGAGATCGATCTGCCTCTTGATGAGATCGATCTGCGTTTGAAATTTGGGGACGATCTGGGCAATTTTATGCCTAGGAGATCGATCTGTCGAGGGGTGAGATCGATCTCTTTATGGCTTTATGAGATCGATCTGCTCCTAAGGAGATCGATCTTCTCCCCAAACAGAATCATTTGGAGATCGATCTCTTCCTCATGAGATCGATCTTCTCTCAAACAGATTCATAAGGAGATCGATCCTCTTCCATTTGAGATCGATCTGCTCCTTAAATTCCTCCTTCCTCGTCATTTATAACTCACCAGATCGATCTCTCATCCTCCCAGATCGATCTGCTCCTTAAATTCCTCCTTCCTCGTCGTTTTTAACTCACCAGATCGATCTCTCATTCTCCCAGATCGATCTGTCCTCATAGTTCATGCTCATTTACACACTTAACATATAAATCTCCAATTATAATTCCCACAATTCACTTAGCTCAATAAATTACACTTCAAATTCTTATTACATCATTAAAATATGTCTGAAATTCTCAGATCTCACATCCTCCCCACCTTAAAAAGAATTTAGTCCTCCAAATTCAACTCAACTAGTGAAAGAGATGGGGGTATTTCTCCTTCATGAGGCTCTCTAGTTCCCACGTTGCCTCTTCCCTTGAGTGATGTTTCCACAATGGGATGCTCTTGGTTCTCAGTACCTTCTCCTTTCTATCGAGAATCTGGACGGGTTCCTCAGTGTAGCTCATGTCCTCCTGTATGTCCATCTCATCATACTTTATAACATGAGAAGGGTCCGGGTGGTACTTCCTCAACATAGACACATGAAAAACATTGTGTATTTCGGACATCTGTGGGGGTAGTCCTAATCTGTAAGCTACCTCTCCCACTTTCTCAAGAATCTCGAATGGTCCTATGTATCGAGGACTCAATTTCCCTTTCTTCCCAAATCGCATGATACCCTTGCTCGGTGATACTCTCAGAAATACTGCATCACCAACGTCAAACTCGAGTGGCCGTCTACGCACATCCGCGTAGCTTTTCTGTCTACTCTGCGCAGCCCGTAACCTCTCACATATGAGTTTCACACTCTGTACGGCTTGCTCAACAAGCTCGGGAGCATTTATCTTTCTGTCACCGACTTCTTCCCAAGCTACAGGGGATCTACACCTCCTACCATATAGAGCCTCAAAAGGTGCCATCCCAATACTCGCATGATAGCTGTTATTGTATGCAAACTCTGCTAGGGGCAGGTGATCATCCCATGATCCCTTAAAATCCATTGTACACGCCCTCAACATATCCTCCAGGGTCTGAATAGTCCTCTCTGACTGACCATCTGTCTGAGGATGATAGGCGGTACTAAAACTCAATCGAGATCCCATGGACTCCTGAAACTGGATCCAAAATCTGGAAGTAAACCGAGAATCTCTATCAGAAGTAATACTCACTGGAGCCCCATGTAATCTAGCTATCTCGCTGACATATAGCTCAGCTAAGGCATCCACCGTATCTGTGCTCTTGATGGCAAGGAAGTGGGCACTCTTGGTCAATCTATCCACTATAACCCATATAGCGTCATGACCTCTTCGGGTCCTCGATAAACCCATAATAAAGTCTATAGTGACATGCTCCCATTTCCATGTAGGTACAGGTAAGGGCTGTAGTAGTCCTCCGGGCTTCCGATGCTCAGCTTTCACTTGCTGGCATACTAAACACCTGGCCACATACTCTGCCACATCTCGCTTCATACCACTCCACCAATACACCTTTCTCAAGTCTCGGTACATCTTAGTACTCCCTGGGTGCATAGTGTATCGCGAGCAGTGGGATTCTCTCAGTATCTGTCTCTTCAGGGTATCATCGTCCGGTACACAAATCCGTCCTCTGAACCTCAACAATCCATCCTCACTGATGGTGAGATCCGACTGCGAACTCTGCTCAGCTTGGCTAACCATGTCTATCAATCTCTGATCACTGCGCTGCCCAATTCTAATCTGATCTATGATCCTGGGCTCTATCCGCAGGCTAGCCAAAAATCCAGTCTCTACCTCCTTAACTTTGATCCGAAGTTCGGCGAACTGCTCTAACAAATCCCATTCCCTGATCATCATAGCAGATATCATACTCTTCCTGCTCAGGGCATCAGCAACCACATTCGTCTTACCCGGATGATAAAGAATCTCGCAGTCATAATCCTTAAGGAGTTCCATCCATCTCCTTTGTCTCATGTTTAACTCTTTCTGATCAAAGAGATATCTCAAACTCTTGTGATCAGTGAAGATCTGGAATCTTTCCCCATATAAGTAATGTCGCCAGATCTTCAAAGCAAATACCACAGCGGCTAACTCCAAATCATGCGTGGGATAATTCCGCTCATGGTCTTTCAGCTGTCGCGATCCATATGCAACCACTCTTCCGTGCTGCATAAGCACACACCCCAATCCTTGGTGAGATGCATCACTATACACCGAAAATCCTCCTGATCCCTCAGGGATAGTTAACACAGGTGCCGCAGTTAATCTCCTCTTTAACTCTTGAAAACTGAGCTCACATTGATCAGTCCATATAAATGGAGTCTCTTTGCGCGTGAGCTTAGTCAAAGGGGCAACAATCCTGGAAAATCCTTCCACAAATCTTCTGTAATACCCTGCCAAACCAAGGAAGCTTCGTACCTCAGTAACTGTCCTCGGTCTCTCCCAATTAAGCACAGCTGCTATTTTACTCGGATCCACTGATACTCCTTCCTCTGAGACTATATGCCCAAGGAAAGCTATCCGGTTCAGCCAAAACTCACACTTACTAAGCTTTTCGTACAATTGCTTATCTCGGAGTATCTGAAGTACTAACCACAAATGCTGTGCATGCTCCTCATACGACCGAGAGTACACCAGGATATCATCAATAAAGACTATCACAAACTTATCCAGATAGTCTCTGAACACCTTGTTCATCAATCTCATAAATGTTGTAGGGGCGTTCGTCAATCCAAAGGACATCACTAGAAATTCGTAATGGCCATACCTTGTCCTGAAGGCCGTCTTTGGAATATCTTCTTCCTTGATCCTCAATTGGTGATAGCCCGATCTCAAATCAATCTTAGAAAAGACTGATGCCCCTCTCAGCTGATCAAGTAGATCATCAATCCTGGGCAGTGGGTATTTATTCTTTACCGTGGCTTTATTCAACAACCGGTAGTCTACACATAATCTGAGACTACCATCCTTCTTCTTAACAAATAGTACTGGCGCTCCCCACGGTGAAACACTGGGTCTAATAAACCCTTGATCCAATAACTCCTGTAGTTGTCTCTTCAATTCCTCAAGTTTCACTAATGCCATCCTGTAAGGAGGTTTAGAGATCGGCTGAGTATTTGGTACCAAATCAATGGTAAACTCCAGCTCTCTCTCTGGTGGTAAACCTGGCAATTCATCTGGGAAAACATCCAAAAATTCACAAACCACAGGTATATCCTCAACCCTCGGATGTTCCCGCTCATCGTCTGAGATGAGTGTCTCGTAACCTTCACATGAATAATCATATTTAATATTCTCCAAAATAATATTAAAATTCTCTAATTACTCACTAGAAATCCACATAATTATTCCCTCAATATCTCAATCGTACACTGTAAGGTTTAGGTAGGGAGAAAGTTACAATCTTAGTGTAGCAGTCTAAACTCACTCAATTGGTCGCCAACCAATCCATTCCCAAAATTACATCAAACCCATGTATATTCAACATGATTAGATCTGCTAACATCACTCTATCTCCCACCTTTATCTCACATCCTCTACAGATTAACTCAGTTCTCTGGGATTCACGCATAGGGGTATTTACATGTAGTATATATTCTAGAGGTTCAAACTTCAAGTTTAATCTACATGCAAAATGCTCAGAAATAAACGAATGCGTGGATCCTGAATCAATCAACACATGAGCCTCATAATTACAGACAGAGAGTGTACCTCTTATAGTTTCTGTCGAAGCGTCTGCGGTCTCCTTATCCAGGGCAAACACTCGTCCCTGTGCCACAGGTTTCTTCCCTTTCTCTGCCGCAGTGGCCCGTCTCCGGGGATCCACTCTCTGAGGCTGTTGTCTAGTGGGCTCCGGAGCATGTGGTATCTGAGGTTGGGGACAGTCCTTCACTCTGTGACCCATGTCACCACATCTAAAACATCCATGGATCGACCCAGTACAACTTCGCTCATGCGATCGGCCACAGTCCCTACAAACCCTTATCTCCGGCCTGACATATCGAGGGGTCTCCTTGATAACAGGATAGGCTCTGGGTCTCTCTAATCTGTCCTTCTGTACCTCAATCCTTCCTCTTCTGAAGGAACCTCTCCGAGCCTCTGTCTGGAAAAGTGCTGGCCTCTTGCCCTTATCTCTATTCACCGCTCTGAGCTCATTCTGGGATTGTACCATCTCAATCCCTCTTTCAATCTCTTGTGCTCGTCTCAGAGCATCTCCAAACTCAGTAATGCATAGCCCTATCAATCTATCTCTGATGACGGGCTTCAACCCATACACAAACTTCTCTGTGCGGAGCTCTTCACTCCTGAAGGTCTCTGGGTCATATCTCAATAGCACTGTGAATTGGCTCTCATAGTCATCCACAGACATGTCACCCTGTACCAAACTCAAAAACTCGGCCTGTTTCTTTCTCTGAGCGGCCCGTGGTACATATTGGGTCCTAAAAGCTGTCTAAAACTCTTCCCAACCAATCACATCATGGTGGGACATCAGAATTCCCTGGGTAGTACCTCACCAATCTCGAGCTCTCCCCTTCAGCATATAGGCACTCATACTGACCCTCTCAGTATCGGTGCACCCCAGGATATCAAATATAATTCTTAATTCCGTCAACCACTCCTCAGCCTCCGTAGGATCCTTCTTTCCCTTAAATGCGGGTGGATTCATCTTCAGAAAATCCCTTAGTCGGACCATGCTTCTATCCTCAGGCTGAGTGACGGGAGGCACTGGGGGTATGGGAGGTCCTTGTGGTGGTGTAGGGGTAGTATCCGAGGCATTAACCCCAAAGTGTTGCGTGAATAACGCTGCCATCTGCTCAAAACCTTACCTCACATCGGTCTCTATCCGATTAAATCGAGAGTTAGGACTCTCTGGTTGTGGGACAGGTGGCGGAGGGGACTCTGCCTGCCTCCTCGAACGACCTCGTCGTTTACTCATTCTCTATCTCAACTCGTCTCCTGCGCGTACATATCAAAATTGATTGAAAATCTCAATCCTCAATTTCAGTTCATGACCAGACTATTACAGACACTTGGGATGTATTCTATTTCACTTAACCGACACTGACAGTACTAGACACCCTAAGCTCTGATACCAAGAAAACTCTGTCACGCCCCGAAAATGCGGAAAATATGGCTAATTTAAAACTTTTTACTCGTTAATTCACAAATAAAGGTGCATTCCTGTGCAGTGTCATACATCATCATAATTATCATGCCTCAGGATCTCATCATAATATAGTGTATATTGAATCATATACATTACTCAATTCCAAGTTAATTAATCCTAATACATCCCATATAATGTTATACATCAGGTGTCTGTAATTACAATAGTAGTCTGGGTACATGAAAAGATAAAATATACCTCAAGATACAATATATATGGCCTGGAGCTCAAGTCCTCCACTAGCCACTACTCCGTACGTTGCAGGAAGATCCTTCTTCACTTGAAGAACTCTGGGGGGGGGGGGAAAGAAAACAGGGTGAGCTTCTAAATCGCTCAGTAAAGGGGGTAAGGAACTCAGTTCATAAACCAAAATGCACATCAAAAAATGTTTATTTGTATGTGAAACTCATTTGAAAACCATAGCATGAAAGTACTCAAAACGACACTCTCATGTGTCAAGTCATGTGAAAACATGAAGTAAAAGGCTCACTCTAGAGCATTAACAAAGCATGTGAAAATAACGCGTTAAAACGCTTTCTCAAATAACGTGATAAAATCACAGTAAATATAATGCACGTGGTACAGCCACAAAACACACGTGGCATAGCCACTGATTTAATTTCTCACGTGGCATAGCCACAAAACACACGTGGCAAAGCCACTGAATTAATTTCTCGCGTGGCATAGCCACAAAACACACGTGGCAAAGCCACTGGTTTAATTTCTCACGTGGCATAGCCACAGAATAGGGTTTCTCAATGTGGCACAGCCACCAATGGGGTATAACGTGGCACAGCCACCAATGAGGTTTCTCAACGTGGCACAGCCACCAATGGGGTATAACGTGGCACAGCCACCAATGGGGTTTCTCAACGTGACACAGCCACCAATGGGGTATAACGTGGCACAGCCACCAATGGGGTTTCTCAACGTGGCACAGCCACCAATGGGGTATAACGTGGCACAGCCACCAATGGGGTTTCTCAACGTGGCACAGCCACAGAATAGGTTATTCTCACGTTACCAGAACGGAGAAGAAATCGGGCTTACATGCTACCAGAGCAATGCTCGGTGTGTACTCACAACTACACACCTAAGTCTTATCACATAAGACGGGTTTGCCTTCACGTAGAACTCGTAATGGTTTTTCTCTCATAAAACTCATTTGAAAACCGTTTTGTACTCAACACAAAACGTAATAAAACCGAGTTCTAACCGGCAAAGCACACGCACACATTTCTCAAATCTCAATATTGCCTTAACGTAGAGCCCAGTTATAAACTCATAAAAACATTGGGCTCCAACCGGCTATAAAATCGTGTGCAGTTTAAATCTCAACACAAAACTCAACATGCTTGTTTAATAAACCACAATTCATGCTAAAATAGTTTACAATTCACATACACAAATGGTTTAGATTTCCCTTACCTCTTTGCACCTCGTATAGTGCAATCGTTCCCCCGTGTCACGGACTAGTCTCGCATTCCACTCTGGAACTCCCGAGCTGTCCAAACGATGTTAAAACATCAATACTCAATATCACATAAACCTCAATTCTCAAAATCGAGCATAAGTGCTCATAACTCCTCAAATCCCTTGATTTTCGTAACTCTATCCCAAACTACACTCTCATTCACAATATCTCGAAGTTCTACATCTCTAACACCAATTATCTATGCTAATTCACCACATTGTCTATATTTTCATTTATAGCACAAATTCTCAAAATCACCAAAATCACCAAATATCTATATTACTCCAACTACATTGCCATTTCATCAATCCCTAATCATTTCTCAACTATTTTAACACAATTACAACCACCAATAACATCAAAATCAGCTCAAATATCAAGATCGAGGTTTAGAAATTACCCAAAGTTTGTGAGACTCACAACTCACGCCTCGATCCGATTCGTCCTTCGATTTCCAAGTATGTTGTTCTCCCTTTGATGAGGAACAACTTTTCTTCTTACCACAACAGCTGATTCGGCCGAAAATGAGGGATTTGGATGAGTGAGAAAGTTAGGTTTTCGGAAAAATGGGGGTTGGAAGAGAGAGAAAATGAAATTTCAGGAGAAAACACGGGTTCCTTATATAGGCTGGAGGTAGGAGATCGATCTGCCTCTTGATGAGATCGATCTGCGTTTGAAATTTGGGGACGATCTGGGCAATTTTATGCCTAGGAGATCGATCTGTCGAGGGGTGAGATCGATCTCTTTATGGCTTTATGAGATCGATCTGCTCCTAAGGAGATCGATCTTCTCCCCAAACAGAATCATTTGGAGATCGATCTCTTCCTCATGAGATCGATCTTCTCTCAAACAGATTCATAAGGAGATCGATCCTCTTCCATTTGAGATCGATCTGCTCCTTAAATTCCTCCTTCCTCGTCATTTATAACTCACCAGATCGATCTCTCATCCTCCCAGATCGATCTGCTCCTTAAATTCCTCCTTCCTCGTCGTTTTTAACTCACCAGATCGATCTCTCATTCTCCCAGATCGATCTGTCCTCATAGTTCATGCTCATTTACACACTTAACATATAAATCTCCAATTATAATTCCCACAATTCACTTGGCTCAATAAATTACACTTCAAATTCTTATTACATCATTAAAATATGTCTGAAATTCTCAGATCTCACATCGACTCTCACTGTTCATCGTGTCCGAGTCATATCTGCTCAGGAATAAACTGAGTTTCATACTCCTTAATCAACTAGTTCCTTTGGGTCAGAGTAAATAATTTAATCCGTAATTTCCTTTAAGTAGTGTTCGAAATATTTTGTCACTGGAATACATATATAATTATTTTCCATGTTAGCTCTGGATGTCTAACGCTTAAATGGGTCGAGCGGACTTCCACTAATGCTCCGACTCGCCCTCAAATCTCATGCATACTCTGAGCAATTAGCTCGCAAAATATTCTGCACACTCTGCTCCAACCTCACGAAGCGTGTCTCAATACTTTTTGATCTCTCTGTCAGACTCTGTCCGATCTCACTGTCGAACTCTGTTGGGCATACTCAATACCAACCTCCACGTCAATCTCATATTGAATCTCATGTGGCGACTCAATACGACTCTCAAGCCTACCTATACGGCCTCGAGCTTGTGTACTCGCCCTTCTACCATAGCGGCTATCAGTTAATGAGTCTATTCTAGCATTCAAAATCAAATTCTTAGCTGCACTTCCGTTTCGATATACACAATTGTATCTAAACAATGCACAGTACATGGGGATGTAAACTTCCTTAACCACTAACACCGACTCATATCAAGCCAACTTAAGCTTTGATACCAAAAACTGTCACGACCCAATTACCTAAAAATCAGAGTAAATTTTTTTTACTTTTTCAGTTATTATTTAATTCTTACATTTCTCTCATCGTGACTATCCTACAAACAGTTGGGCTATGATTCGGTGTTAGTCACCTCACACTATTTCCAATTCCATTTCCATAATCATATTAAATATCAGAGTTTACTATCCTTTGACTTTAATTAAATATATACACAATGGTATTTATAACTCTACATCCCCGACATGATTTATGTTTACAGTACTGTGCATTACATATTTAGATACAAAACCATACAAATGTGTATACCTGTCTCTCGATGGAAAGCAGCGAATACCAAGCATGCAAGTCCTCAGCCGCTTACTAATTTCTGTGAGTGCTCTGAAAAGATGAAAAAATAAGAGGGTGAGCAAACCACACGCACAGTAAGGTAATTATGCAAGTAAGTAGATAGCTCCACTATCTACATGCTCAAAATGCCATGCCCTTAAATCCATTTCTTTTCATTTAAAACTCAAGCACAAAATTGTTCATACATCAATGACATAGTTTATTCAAAACTATTTGTGCATATAAAAATCATGTAATTCATGCATCAAAGGCATTTCATGTGACATCATTAAATCATAATGAGCATGAAACAAATCTAGATCATGTATTCTTTCATGTCCTGTAAGACAAATCATGAATTTGAAATAAAAGCATAGAAAACATCATCATGCTACTGCATTCAAATTATTTCATTAAAAACGCAGTATAAAATCACCCGAAGGGGTTAAGCATCTCATAATTCAAATCCAAACTCATAAAACAATTCATTAAATTTCTTTACAAAACTTCGGTTATAAAATCACCCTTCTTTCAGGGTCACATATCATAAAAACGTGAAATCGGGAGCCTGACCCCTCCCTCGGGTTTACCCTGGTCTATTGACCAATAGTTATATCATGTGAGACAATCAGCTGATTATATTAGTAACATCGAGGACTATGGTCATATCCTAGTGATCCCTGGCAACACGGTACCTAGTGTGCGGGGTATCACACCTGAAACGGGAGGTGGGTCGTCCTACCCTTCAGAACAGCATAACACCAGGATTGCGAGGGCAAGGCTTGCTGCCTCGTGGCTAATGCCACTCCACTCCAACAATCCCCACGGTACAGCGTACTCCGCGTGACATACACGGTACAACGTACTCCGTGAACCCAAGCTCAATCAGGAGTGCCTGCAATAGGTCTTATCCACCCAAATCATCTCTGTCTCAGAATGCACGTGTGAGCATATCATCTCACTGTGACACACAGTCTACAGGAGGCTCCAACACTGCTAATAAATCCCTATGTGAGCGAAGCTCTAGCACTGCTCCATGCATATTCATGATATCAGAAAACCTCGTGCGAGCGAAACTCTAGCACGGTTTCATAAAAATCAGTAAAATCTGCGTACGAGCAGCACTCCAGTACGACTTAAACTGATTATAATTTCAAGTAAAATCCACGTACGAGCAATACTCTAGTACGGATATGTATAAAAACTCAGTGAAAACCTCGTACGAGAAAAACTCCAGTACGACATTCAAATGAATTATGAAAACCATATAAAACTTTGTGCGAGCAACGCTCAAACACAAATGAATGCTCAAGTAAATCAAATCTCGTGCGAGTTACACTCCAGCACGGCTTTATGCATAATTAAATCAAATCTCGTACGAGTTACACTCCAGCACAGCTTTTATGCAATTATCATATCATGTCAAATCTCGTACGAGTTACACTCCAGCATTGCTCATGCATGTCAAATCATAAAAACTAGTGCGAGAAATCGCTCCAACACCTTTTTACGCATATCTGGTCAAAACAAGTCAAAACATGTCAAAACAGAGTGCAAGCTAGGCTCCAGCAGCTCTCATGCATATCAAATCATAAAATCAATGCGAGCAACCGCTCCAGCACATTTTATGCATATGATTTCACACAAATCGGTGCGAGCAACCGCTCAAGCACATTTATGCACACTCACAAATGCAGATATAGTGCGAACTACGTGTCGCAGTATCTGTTTCCATATAAACTTGATAGTTGGCCTATTTTCCAAAGAGATTTCCATTTAAATATAAATAATACCTACGTAGTGTTATCTTGTGAAATTTATATAATTTCTCTCCAATCTACCGATTTGCTTTGATTAAAACCAATCAAATCTTTAATTCATAAAATTTCTTAAATCATGCATTTCATGCATGTCATGCTTTCAACATCCTTATGTGAGCTTCCCTCAATATGGGTAAAATAGACTTTTCACCTATTTCGATCCTTAAAATTATTTAAACCACTTTTAGGATCATTATATAATAACCGTGTATACATACATATTCAGAGTACAGAAAAACTATTAAAATACGCGTAGCTACCTCTAGCTACTCACACAATTCCCTTACCTCATTTTTCTGTACAGTCTGACATTTCCACTGATGTCTCATCACGCAGTCCGATTTGCTCCGAATCCAATCTCCGAAACGACGGATACATATTCATTAGGTCAAATACAATACAATTAATTGTATTTCACAATTTTCTGGGCTTAATTTAAATCATTGGGCTCGTGTTACCCATATTGGGCCCGATTATACCATAATGGGCCTTAATCGGCCTTAAACCCTTTTACCACACTTTATCGAGGCCTATTGGGCTCATTGGGCCCATCAGTATTTATTTAGCCTCATTCTAAATTCTCGGATATCTCAATTTAGTATTTACAACAATTTATTCAAATTTTCAAAATTTAATTCATTTATGCGAAAATTAAATCCGTAATTCATCAATACGCATAACGATGCAAATTGTCGTAAATAAAGGTTACTTACCCGAGATTCCATGATAATACGTAAATCGAGGCCGTCTCGAGCTCTTGGTTGACGCCAATTGTCGAGCTACACAATTAAATATATTTTCGAGTAAACTTACCAGTCGATTAAAAATCAGATTTAAATATTCCGAAATTTAAATCGGTCAATTCGACCGCTTACCAACTTACTCGTAGCTCGATTGCATCGCTCGAATTTTCTCCAATTTTTCCTCTTTTTCTTTTTTTTTCCCTTTTTCTTCTTTTTTTCCTTTTCTTTTTGGCTGAACCGGTTCGGTCCGGTTCAACCCGATTCAGACCGGTTCGGTCCAGCGGTTCGATCTGGTTCGGTCCAGCGGTTCAGTCCAGTTCGGCATCATTTGGTCGTTCTGGCGCCGTCCGACCGGTTCTCCGACCGATTCCACCGCCGTTCGGTGCGTCATCGCCTGGGCTTCCAAAATCGAGCCTCGGGTTGGACCAAATCGGCGCCGATGACCACCGATTGACGTTTCTTCCCCGCGGCCTCTCCTTTGTTTTCCGACGTTCTCTGCCGTTCTCGGCGAGCGTCACCGCCGCTGGTGGGTCGAGCGGTGGTCGGGCTCCTCTCCCGGTCATTACCCGCACCTCTGCTTCGCCGGTGGCTTGTCGAACGAAGGGAACTGACTCCCTCGGTTCCGTCTCCTTCAGTTTCGCTTGTGTCTTCTCTGTTTCTTTTTTTTTTTCAGATTTCATTTTTGTTTCTTTTTTTTTTCAATTTCATTTCATTCATTTTTTTTACTTTATTTTATTATTTATAATTTATTTTTTTTATTATTATTTTTTTAATCAATTAAATATTATTAAATATCAAAATATCCCAAAAAATTTCATATTAAATTCATTTAATCCGTAAATAAATTTATCAGTCCGATTTTACCTTTTCGGTATATTTTTCGACTATTTTCGAGATTATTTTTCGATACGAAAATTTCGACTTATTTCAATAAATTCATATCTTGATCAATTAAATCCGAAATTTAATTATTTCTTCGTTATTGATCAAGATTCTCAAATCTCATATTTTTAATTAAATTTTCTTATCCCGATTAATATCTAATTTTGATCTTTTGACCGTTTTTCCTTGTACGTGTTCGGGAATTCATTTTCAATCCTTTTGCATTTTTAAATGCACTCGAAAATTTCTATTCATTCCCCTTTACTCTTACGATAAAAATTGGGTCTTACACTGATCTTCAACAACTGGGACAAAATCAGACTGCAGAAGCATGCTGTAATTATGTAAGAATCATGCATCTTCAGGGAACTTTATCAAAATATCATCAACATTTTTCAGATAAGATCTTCAAACTATCAAGGCTATTAAGCATGCTCAAATAATGTAATTCTCATGTATCCGAAACCACCTGATACAAAAGAATATCAGAAGCCATCAAAACAGGATAGGTCAATAGAGCAACTCCAACATTTCTATATCCCTGCAAAACCATAGCAGAGGAAGACAATTGATTTAAACAGACAAAAAGCATAAATTCAATAAGAAAAACAAGATGAAATGAAGTAATTACTCTACTAGAAAGAATAATAATGCTCTGTTGCCCTGATATTAAAAAAAATCTTACATGAATGTTGTAAGTCCTATTGACTTTCTTTTCTTGGATAAAACTGTGATACCACCAAAGGTCCAATAGTAGGACTTTTGCAAAAAATGATATCCAATAGTATGATCTTTGCTCTTGCTAAACTATTTCTGCATAATTGAGAACTAATTCCTACACATTTACAACACCTAAGCATAAGGGGTGATGCTCGATGATAATTTACAGACTAAAGAAGTTTATCAGATGCCAGCGAAATTCTTTTTCCAATATTTTTATTAAATAATTATAACTTAAACATTCCCACTTTGACCAACTCCAAACGCAAATGCACAGGGACAAAAACTTCATTGAAAAGAGGTTATGGTGCAGACTCCAAAAAGAGAATTGGAAGCAATAATGATAGTAATAATAAGATCAATGACAAGTAATAGATATGGAGCTTCATACAGCTAAGAACACACCACCCTACAATATTTCTTTTTAAACTGAATCATTCTATTTAGCCAACCAATTGGTGTGGCAGAACTCAGTCAATTCCACATGAGCACCAACATGTGATTGCACAAAGACAGAAACCTGCATGGCCAATTGAAACTATTTCAAAGCAACCAGAGCTTCAAATTCACAGAAACATGGCTCATAAAAATATCGTAAAGGACCAAAAGTGCAGCAAACCTTAGAGGTGTCCACACCACATGCCAAATAAATAGCTGTTGTATTCCATGTTACCTTAGATAATTGTTTTGTATCTTATGGTACTGTAATCTGCACGTAAAGAAAATGAATCGACTGAAAATAGTTGAATAGTGAATCAAGAGAAATCTTTCTATCTAAAAGCATCCCAACATAAAAGATTGACTGCAAAACAGCAGTATCAATGAGTAATCTGCACATAGATAATATTTAAAACATACCACATGGAGGTCCACATTGAAAAACAGTGTGTCATACAAGTTCTGCAAAAATAGAACAACACCAAGAAACACTTAATCGTACAAAAAGTTAAACACAACAGCAAAGTGTCCATTTTAAGTGTCAAAATAACAAAGACAACCACTAGCTTAAACTAGTTTATTTTATTCTGTTTTCGTTGTAACCAGAATATTGAAAGCATTCAATAGTCTAGTTCACGAACCAGCCAATGATTTGGCATCTCGAACCGGCTATGAAAAATAATCTTGGGATATGCTCAAAGTTTCTGACAAGAATAGTGTAAATAGAGAAGAAAGCAAGCCAAAAAAATAAAATATGGCACGTATCAATTTCACAATGAAAATCTAGAAAACGTGCACTACTCAATGTCAAAACATCAATACTCACACTAACTTCAAAAGCGACTGAAGTTGGTCAAAAAGGAAACTAAAATTTATTCCATACACTTCAACAGAAGTAGTTATGCCATAAAATAATATTATTTGCATCACCTAACATGTTTAACCTTGAGCGTATAACAGAGAAATTCAGGAGAACCTGAAGAGCAATCCAATTTTTTTATGGCATCAAGATAATAAGGTGGATAGCTCCAGTTGGCTGAACTCCAGACACCATCTTCTTCCTGTAAGTTATTCAATGTACATTTACTAAACGGTGTTTCAGTAAAATCTTTTGTAAGTTACCAACGCCTGTTGGTTCGAGACGGAAGAAGCTCTATTCCTCTTAAGAAAGGTTTCGAATTCGAGGCTCGTGAATGAAGTAAACAGCTCTAGATAGCTTCCCTTCATGGGGCCGACAACAGCTCTACTCTAGATTAGTGGGGACCCACTGTGGCCATAGGATACAAAGGGTCCAAGTGCCAAAAAAATATTTTGGAAGTTAAAGTAATTAAATAAATAATTAAGGTCATTTGAAATCTATAAGTTGCTTAGTTTGGAATCTAACAAACCGATAATTTTTTAAAATTGATAAAATCATTTGTGACTTGTGAATAAATTCCAGTAAAATTCATTACCGAATGTAATGAATTCAATTTTAATTTGGTTGCAAACAGACCGTGTGCAAAGTTATTTTGGACTAGCAGACACATTCTGGCTTTCCAACAATTCAAAATAACAATTAGGAACAACCTTATATTCACCATCGCTTTTTCAAGTACTAAAATACTATTCAACATTAAAATTTTCTTTTCATTAACTCCATTAAAAAATAAGATGAAAAATAAAACCATGAAAAGGAGATAATTACCTGACTGAGCTCAAGAAGTCTCTGGAGCAGCTGGCTGCGATAGCGAGACAGTGCAGCAGCAACGGAAATCAGCGCTTTTGCCTCCATTTACAGCACGAGTATAACGGATGAATCCAGGTCTTTCAAATATTTACTTCGAGGTCCACCACAGGACCATTAAATAATAAGTATATTATTTATTATTAAAATAATAATATAACATTTTTATTATTGAAATATTAAAAACATTTAAGATTAATAATATACTAAATAAAATATTTAAACTTAAAATTTTAAAAGATTTTTAATGTTAATAGTTTAATTTTTTTAATTTTTTATCTAATTAAACAAAAAATTATTAATATAATAATTTTTATTTAAGTTAAATTAAATTAAAGTTTAAAAAATATATATAAGGTATAACTTTAGTAAAATTGTACTCACGAGCTTGGTAAATAATCTTATACATTGACAACTATTTTTTGAAAAATGTCTTCTCGTTTTCAAAAGCATAAGATAATTTATAAGAAAATGACCTAATTTTTCGTTAACCAATCAATTTTCTACCAACTAAACACCTGAAAATGTGAAAATCATTTTCAATAAATCAAACGGAACCTAAATTGCAACTACGAATACGAAGTCCTTGATCACTTGCCCTATGTGAGCTTTAATCATATAATCGTGCAATTTTAAGCTGATATTTTATTTTAGTATACTTAAGTTAGCTTTTTAATGCCTTAAGGATTTATTAGAATGCTTTAAAACACTCAAATAATATTTCTCATGATGTAAAAAAAAAAAAAAAAGATAGAGAGTAAGAAGGTGTAGTAACTCTATTATTATAGAAGCCTTGCAAAATGTGAGGTGGGAAAGACCATTACAAAAAAAGACTGTTTTGTACAAGTTTCAATAATCTTGAGAACTTTAGATTGATGTTATAGCTAGGTTCCACACTCTTTCAATAGGGCATATGCCTTGGTTGTAGTTCTTGTGTTTAAGGGTGTTTTGCTACCCATGTGCTAAAAGGCTTCAAATAATTATATATCTTTGTGCATGCACAAGTTGTCTCATGCCTTCTAAGAGCTCATTATGTCTAGTTTGTATTATGGGGTGTCCTGATGTGCCAATAATGTGTCAGACACACACCCTGATGTACTAACGTGATTTCGTCTGTTTGAACTTAGATGTGTGTCCTGTGGCATCTAAAGTTTTCTAGAGCTTCATGCATCTAGTTTGCATATGTTTGGGCTTGTGGGCTTGGGCTCGCTTTTTGCACCAACCTGAACACTTGGGTTTCGAATGCATTTTTTGGATTTAGATCAATCATTGTCTGTGACATTTTTCCACTTATTCTAGTAAAAACCCTTATTGCTAAGGGAATGTCATGTTATCTCAACACTAGCATGCCTGATCCATCTCTTTCCATATTGTTGATGCATATTCTACGTCCTTTTAGTTGAACGTTGCAACTCTCAAGAGGGTTTGGCTGCACACTAGGTTTCAAGTAGTGGCACTCGACTATCACCTTCATGCTTCATTATTCTTTGAGCGATAGGTCACTACTTTATTGTAGAATTGTATGGCTTGTTATTGCAAGACCTTTTTGCTTCCTCATAATGCTATTCACCATCGTTGTTCTTGTCTTCAAACTCTTCATCAGCATTTTATGATGGCTAATAACTTCTTGCATAAAGGCCAACCTCTAACTTGATGTAGATCGACGTAGAAAAACAACTCAATGGTATTTTCTCCTTGTCTTTAACCTTGGAAGCTTTATTAGTCTTAGCTTGCAATACACGATATTTTCATTAGCCTCTTCCTCAAATGAGGAGTTGCTACCCTCATCTCCCTCATTGTTGCCTTTGCTTTTACTATTAGGAGACTTTGAGTGCTCGAAATCAATTAATGATTCAACACAATTGCAATAGCCTGAATCAAGTCTTACATGTCTCATTGATTATGCTCGTTCTTTATGAATGACTACAATCCATCCATAAAGGAGAATAACACCTCCATCTCACTCATATCAAGCATAATTATCAAGAGCTAAGAGAACTCTTTGCAATAGTCTTGCATTCTTCTTCTTCGAGTGAACCAACAAAGCTCAATCAAGTCTTCTCTTTTGCATGCTTTAACCTGAACTTCTTACTTACCTTACAAACTCATCCCAAGTAGTGATTGCACACTCATCGCCTCGCCCATCATCACACTAATGGTGCCACCATAACAGAGCAACATTAGTTAAATGCATCATAGTGGTACTTACCTTAGCATCCGGCATTGTCTCAACCATTTGGAAGTACTGCTCCATGCCCCAAACAAAGTTATCAACATCCTTTGTAAAACAACTTGCCACAAACGGCTTTGTCTTGGGCACCTCTATTATAGGATTCAAAACTGTTACAATAACCATAATGATTCCACACACGATAAGTTCACTTTTGAGCTACTCATGCTCCCCTCATATAGTCACCACCATCGCCTCTAGAGCCTTGTTCTTTTATGTAAGTGCATCCATCATCTCATTCAAGGTGATTTACATCCATTAATGTCTTTAAACCACTTCCGCATCTTCCCAAAAGCTACCTCCACCTTGGTCAAACGAGAATCCATAGGTAAAATGATATGCCACAAATTAGCATTTTTTACTTATTCCTTGTCTCATAGGTTTCCTAGATTTCTTATTATACATCTACCTATGATGCCAGCATTATACCAGTAGGGGTGTAATATGGGCTAAGGCCCAAAGGCCAGCCTGTTAGATCCACATGCTTTTTACGGACCAAGTTTAATTTTTTAGGCCTGTCTAAAAAATGAGCCTAAACAAGTTAGCTCGCATGCAACCGATCTATGCGGATACGAGTCAGCCCACGAGTTAGCTCGTTTAGGCCTGCTTTTTACTTAAATATATTATTAGATTTTCAAATTTATTGTTTATGTATTTTTATTTCCTAAAAAAATAATACATATAATTATATTGTAACAAGAAAGAATATAAGTTTACATAATTTTACTTTGAATTCAAATAATACTTTTATATATAAAAATATTTTAAAAAAAAAAGAAGTTAAAGAAGTTTGGATGTTTAATAAATATTTATATTTCTTCAAGTTTGTAATTATTTATTTTTAAAACATTTTAAGTGGATGGGAATTGTATTTAGATTATATTTATATGTAGATTTTAATGATACTTTTTGAAATTTTATTTTATTGTATTTTATTACATTTTTATTATATTTTTTTACAAAAATAAATTACTTGGCTCGCGGGTCAGCTTGGTGCGCATCAGAAATGGATCAGACTAATAAATTTTGGCTCATTTAAAAACATGTCTAAATGGGCTAACCCGTTTAAGCTTGCATCGTGATGAGTCGGTGCGAGTCAGGGCGAGCTAGCTCGTTTTACACCCCTATATTCCATCCCAGCATTGTCTGTAACGTGCTCTGATATTAATTATCACTTATTCCCTTGTTCACTTAGGTTGCATTCCTGTGCATGTCAAAACATTTTTCCTAATTCCCTATCCGTAATTATATTTAATTTCCATACTTTGATCTATATGAGCGATAGAAATTTCGGCAGCATAACGGCTTATATATGAGCCTACCCACCTGCAAATCAATTGCTTTCGACAATCCTAGATATCCACAACTACCAAGCATGCACAATCCTAAATATCCACAACTACCAAGCATACTTTTCAAATCTACCTTTACAACTCAATACATCTATTTCAATTTAATACTAGTCATCTCAAAATATAATCTCAAAATAATATTGTTTACATCGTTTTCCTTACAAATTACATCCCAACAAAATATTCTCAATATATGTGTCTTGTGCGTACAAATATATCTGGTACAGGAATGTAAATGTATACCTTTCTACGTATACAAAGAGTAGCCTAGGGTATCTCTTCCCACCAGCCTACATTGTGTACACGGCGAGTAGCGCCTACAGATCACTGCAAATAGTCTGAGAGGTAGAGGGGTGAGCTTTTTGGGAAAAGCCCAGTAAGAAAATGTATTTAAAACGGTCCTAGTAATTCAAATATGTAGAAAACATAATAGTACGTATGATGATTACTTCCTGAAATTAATATAAAAGACATTCAAGGATTAAGAATAATCGAAAACATCGAGGTTCAAAACGTAATTATTTAAGTACGTGAACTTAACAGATATTACGTAAACTTTTTTTGTATAATCAGAATTCCATAACAGGAATATATGTCAATTCACATAATATAAAATCATATTTTGAAAACAAAGTTTAATTCAAATAGAGACTGCATCGGCCCATATAATTATCATGCGGAAATAACCAATTCATCCTCCATAGAGGAAATTCAGAACCTATGGCCATGGTAAGGTTGTAGACAAAATCAAGGTCGTACAGCGTTCAGAACTCGAAGGTGAAATTCAGGCGCCACGAGGGCGAAATACAGGCGCCACGAAGGCGAGTTTCAGATGCCACACAGACGAAGTTGATATGCGTAAGCATACGACATAAATGACCCTTAGTCTCAAAACATATTATGGTTTAAATATGCGAAAACATCGAAATAAAATCATCTTATTCGAAAGATCATTTCAAAAGACATGCTCTTATTCAGAAGTCAAATTCAGAAATATGCAAATATTTCAAAAACACAAATACAGAGAGCATAGTCTTGATCAGAAATATAATTTAGAAACATGCATGAAAATCATATTCATGTCTTTGTAAGCTTTCTTTAATCAAGGTTCAGAAAGTAACTATTACCGTTTTAAATTATATCCCCTCACCTCGATCTGTCGAAATTTACGAATTCGAGTGGTGACGCCTCCAGTACCTCCTTTAATTCCTTCTACGATTATCTACACCGAAATTGTATACTTAGCACCCTATTCATGCGAATCACTCGAATTGCGTTAAAATCGTAACCTATCGTTACTACTACGTGTGTACGTATTATTGTAAATACCTAGGCCAACACACACGTTTATATATTTTCTTTACTATTTATATATTTTGTACCTACAAATATTAACCTATACCTTCATTATTTACATCTACATGTCTATACACATAAATATATATATATATATATTTATATATATATATATATATATATTTATATATATATATATATATATTCACTCCTTTATGTATATATATTTTTTTATTTGTTTTCATTTTTTTCCTATCTCATATATACATTCTTTGTATGTACATAAACTAGCACACATTCATCTTATATACACTCATATGCATATCCACCTAAATATATATATATGTGTATATATATATATACACATATACACTCCTATATATATATATATATAAATATATATATATAAATTATTGTTTTCCATTTTTCCTTATCACATATACATACATATTCTTGTATGAACACAAACTAATATACACTCTTATCATATACACCTATTTGTATATACACCTAAGTATATACACATTTTTTATTTTATTATTGGCTTCCCTTATTCATTATCAAATATATATACATATATATATATATATATATATTTGCCTATCATTCATCTCTCCCATTTTTATTTTTATTTCACATCTAATTTAATTTACCTTATCATACTTATACACAATCACATATATATACATGTACAATTAAATATACATATATACATATAGATTTTTACCTCTTTTCTCTTCAAATTTTCAGCTTGCTTTTCTTCTCTCTCTTTTTTTTTTTTTTTGCGTATGCAGTCCCCTGCTTCACTGCCTCACGGTTTTCTCCTGTTTACTCTCAGTTCCAACCTCAATTTCCATCCCCGATTCTGCTTCTCTTCACTCTCGGTTTTGTTTCAGATTCTCCTTCCTTGCCTCTCGGTTCCAGCTCTCGGCATGCTCTTCTTCTTTCTTTTCCCCTGCCTCGTTCAGCTCTTTCCTTCTCCCCTCCTCTTCTCTTCTTTCCCTTTTCTTTTCTCTCAAGGCCAGACAGCTTCCCTCTTTTCTTTCTTTCCTCTCCGTTCCCAACCAGCAGAACACCTCTGTTTCACTTTTCCAATTCGAAAAGTGGCAGACGGAATTGGCTTTTCTAAGCAAATTCTGTACATGCTATATATTTATATATATTATTTTAAGATATATATATTATATTAATATATATATATATTATTTGCTTTTTTTTTGTATTGATATTTTTTGTTTGTTGTTTTGTTTAATTATTTGTTGTTTCCCATTTCATTTTTTTTGTCTCTTGCTTTATTTATTATTTATTAACACTTATATATTAAATACTACACACTAAACAATATATATATATATGCTATATATATTATTATTCTTTTATTTAAATGTCTAGTATATATGTATATATATATATATACACATATACACCTATGTATATATCTACATATATACATTTTCTTGTATAATTTATCCAAAGACATCATATCCATGTCTTCCATGAAATTTTCATTATTTCGAAAATGAAATAGTATCGGGATTCCATCATTCTTCATAAATTCTCGATACAAGTTTTTACATCAACTATTTTCAACTAACAAATTAAAATTTTTCAAATCCCTTCGTGCTTGCATTTGCTTTATCACTTCTTGTATCTTCGGGTTCCCGGTCATTCACGGGCTTCTCGGCTCGTATATTCCTCGAGCCCTACAATGAATATTTACACTTCCTTTAAAATATAATATTTCCATTTTTATATAATCTAATTAAACGTAGAAAATTTGTGGGGTTTACAATGAGGGTTTCTAACGGTGATCCATACAACATCTTGATGCTTTCTTTATGATAGGATCAAACTTGTTCTAGCAAATCTCGTTTCACAAACAAACTTAGCTATACTTTCTTGGCATTTTGAGTAATCAAGAACGCTTCTTGATTCTCTTGAAGGTAGAGCAATAAAGCTTTTTGGTTTGATCAAGTTGTGTTGCAAAATAAAAAAGAATGAAAGATTCCCTAAACCCTATGAGATGTTGACGACCTTAGGGTTTAATTGTGCTAATCATGTGTTGTTTTTCTTTCCAACATTATCTTTATATATTAGGATAAGTTTCCCCTTTTTTTTACAATTATAGACATGATACTTTAACATCCTTTTCAATTAAGTCCCTAAGACTTAATAATTCAAATCACAAAGTTTTTAGTGCCAATATCAATCAAGTCTTAATTAAAAATCCCAATTTGTGAATTATGTATGTTGTTTTATGTTTGTGACCCATTAGGCTCGTAACATGTTAGTAATGATTATAAATTAAATCCATTATTTTACATTACATGTTAACAATTATTATAACTTAGTTCCATTATTTTACATTATGATTCTAATTTATATTCATAAATAATGAATGAGATGACTACTTAAATGTTAAAAAGTCAAAATTGATTAACTAAGCCTTTCGTGACTAGCTTTTCAATGTAATTTATGTATGCTTCTAAGGTCATGCATTGGTAGATGAACACATGATTTACAGAACATACAGCAATGAAAAACAAGAATTTTGAACCATGAAATCAATTTTTATTGGATCTCTTTGATTAAGATTTAACTATCATGCAAATATATAATAAATAATCATAAAAAGGTGTCCAAGAAGCATACACAACCTTTAAATATTGCAATCCAAGGTGTCTTTTTTGTTAAAGATGCTTGATTTCCTTGTAGATTCACAAATCATCCAATGTGTGATGGTCTCTAATGGTGATCTATACAACAATATTGTCAATACCTTCTTTTACATAGGAAGAACTTGTGTTAGCGAGTTTTGCTTCTTTAAGCAAATGTTAGGCACCCTTCTTAGCTCTTTTTTAGGGTTTAAGAACACTTCTTTAAGATAGGGCGGTAAAATAAGGAGAAATAAGGTGCATTTGGTGGTGGCTAGCAAGGAAAAAGATGAGAGAGATAGAAAAGCTTTAAGAGATTCTTTACAAAGATATTTTTTCCCTAAAATCTTTAAGCTTGCTGACTTTTTTAATGCTATCATGTTATTATTCTTTTTTTCTCTCTCCAACAATATCCTTATACATTGCAATTAAGGCATCTCATTAATTGAATCCACATGCCTTTTAAGCCAAATTTAATTAAGTACACTTAATTTATTCCTGATTTTTACATTGGTAAGTTGTCTTATATGTCTGACCCATTAGGCTCCAAACATATTGGCAATATGATTTATAAATTAAATCCATAATGTTTACATCATGATTCTAATTTATAATCATAGATCTTGAGTTGGATCTAGCAAGCCAACATGACTAGCCAATTGCTAGAGAGTTAATTAGTGAATCTTAACTAAAAGCCTTTCAGTGAAAAGTCTCTCAATATAATTTAATCATTCCACTAATTATATCTCAAAGAATTAATAAGTATGGTACAATGTCGACTTCTTAATTCCCTTTATTAGTTGTTGCAACTTTAATTTTGACTTTAATGATTCTAAGTGAAACCGATTTCAACTTAATTCATTGTACCATGACCATAGATTTAATCAAGTCAATTTCAACTAAAAAACAAGTAAAATATGTCCCATAAGATCACTCGGAGTAATGAATTCTTTCTTGACCACTCATTCATCTTTTTATGCTTCACGGCATACCCAAAAGCAACCTTTCTATGAATTTGGATTCCAAAATTGTTTAGATGAAATCAAAAGTATGATAATCCATATACTAATTGAACTGGTGTCTCAAGTCAAAGGATCACTTACATAACTATCACATGAGAATGTTTTTATAAACACTTAAATGATACTACCAAATGCAATTCTCATACCGGTCATGTTCAATGAACTTATTCTCTAATAACCATCCACATATTATCCTCATATATCTCGTATACTTTAATCCATGAGATTAATTGCTTACTTCCCAATTAAGGATGTTTAACATGTGATAGTCTTTCATTGTTAATGCATTTTTCTTGACAATACATATGTTAGGAACATTTTTGGGAATTAGGCTTTGATGCACAAAAATCTCACAATTATAACTCTTTATAATTGCTTTACAATGCCTATGTTGTTCCCCGAGTTTCACCTTATTTAGTAAAAAATATCCATATTATTGTCAAAGCCAAATAGTGAAAGAAAACATTTATGTCACTTACCATAAGTGATTAAGTGTGGTTATGGTACCGTACCTCAAGTGAGATGGCTCTAAGATGTCATAATGTTTAGGTCTGTGAATCTCATTCACTAGGTAAAAAAAAAAATAAACATAGAGTCATTACTAATCATTCTAATTTAGGTGTGATAGGTAATCTAATCAAATATAAGATAAGGGCAGCTCTGCATTTTAGCATATGGTTCGAAAGTAAAATTACATGTGAGGAAAGGTAGGCACCCTCACAATAATCATCCTAAAATAATACCAAATAATTTTTTTAAATCCTAAAGTGGTCTTTAACTAAATTGTCTTTATTCTTAATTAAAAATAAAATATTTAAATATTAGAAAATTCTTATGAAACTCTTCATCATTTTGGAAGAATTTCTTAAAGATTCATCTTCACCTTAAGAAAATCCAAAAAATGCCATTAGTCTTTTAGGAGAAGCTTTGACATCAAAATAAAATATCTTATGGAAAGCTCTTAATTTATTTTGACCTAAATTTGATTTTGATTTCTATTTCCTATTTTTATCTATTTTTATGTCAATTATCTTATTTTTATTTTTTCGTCAAAATTTATTTTTATTAATTTATTTGTGAAAATAAATATTGAATTATTTTAAAAATCTTCTTTCATTATGGAAAGACTTAAAAAAGAAAAATTCAACTAAGAATTTCCAAGATATTAGCCATTTATGACGCTTGAAATTCCATCATTGAAATAACTTTATTTATCTTTAAATTATTAATGATTTAGTATTATATTTTTGGAAATAAATATCAATTACTAATATGAAATTTTCTTTAAATTTTTCGTCATTCTAGTTAAAGAAAATATCCTATTTAGAAATTTTTAAAATGTCAACCATTCATGACATTTCGGAATTTCGTCATCGAATAATTTTAAATTTATTTTCTTAGTTTATGATTTTAATTATGTATTTTATGAAGAATTTTACTTTTATAAAGTGATTCAAACAAGGTACTATTTTACTTTTTATCCCATATTTATTGTATATTCCATTTTTTGTCTCAATTTTATGTTTCAATATTTTAATGACTAATAGTAATTCCAAAAGTTAAATTAATAATCAACTTTTACTAATTAAAATGATCTTACCAAATTAACAAAAAATTATTAAATCGATTTAAATTAATTAAATAATAAAACTAAGTGAAATAATTTTAAAAAAATCAAATAATTAACATAATTCAATAAAAATTCAATAAAATAAATAATAATAAAAAATGAAAAATTACTACAGGTATTCTTAATTGGAGGGTCGATGTGTGGGTTGAAAAATAGGTAAGTGGGTTGCAACTAATGAATCAAAAAAACAACGTCGTTTTCTCCTTTAAAAACCTCTTTAACATAAAACTTTGTTGTTTTTATGTTGTTTAAAAAGAGAAAAATTCAGTGCCATCAATTCATTTTTTTTTGTTTTTATTTCTCTCTCTATAAATCCGACTCTCTCTAAACTCACTGAAAATCCAAACCACCCAAATCCCCTGTGATAGTCCGCTACGTCGACTATTGTCGATCATAGTTTATGCTGACCGAAAACTTCAAAAAGAAACCCAAAAGAATCTTGTTTAGCTCTTTAATTTTACTACTTTCTCAATTTAAAATCATCTAAATTCATTGTAAACTTTGTAGATCTAAGATTCAAATTTGAGCCTTTCTTTGCCAACTGAAGCTTTTCCATCGTTGAAAAGTATACTCTTCCACTGAACTTCTTAGAAAGCTTCACTACTAGAAAAAAAAAGGCTTATAAACTATATTTAACAAGTGTAGTCTAAGACAAAAAACTATATATTTTTGTAATTGTAACCTATTTGCTCTTATCCCTAAAATAAAGAGTCATGAAAGTATACTATTATTCAAGCCTATCAGTTTATGTTGTGTTGTGTTGTGTTGTGTTGCTTATAAAGTGATTACAAAAGTCCTTATTAATAAAATAAAACCATTCTTGCAAGAGCTGATAGCACTAGTCCAATCAAGCTTTATTTCGAGTAGACAGCTAACTAACAATATTTTGGTGGCATAGGAGTTAATCCACACTATTAGAAAGACAAAAAGTAAGGTTTTTGGAAGTTAAAATTGATCCAGAAAAAAACTTATATGACTGAATTGATGGGATTTTTTGGAGGATACTCTTCGAGCCTTTGGATTTTCGAATAAATGGATCCATTTTATCATATTTTGTTTAGGTAACACTTCAATGTCAATTATTTGGAATAGGGAGAAAATGGAGGCCTTGAAACCTCAAATATGCTCAGACAGAGTGACCATTTATCGCCATATTTGTTCATCTTATGTATGAAGAGATAGGGACAATTAATAGAAAAAGGGTTGCCAGAGGTGATCGGAAACCAATAAAAATTAGGAAAGGTGGTATTGGAGTTTCACATCTATTTTTTGCAGATGATGTATTTCTTTTTGGCAGGTCAATGAAGAAACAAGCAAGAGTGGTGAAAGAAGTCTTAGATGCTTTTTGTGGAGCATCAAGAGCTAACGTTAATTTGGAGAAATCCAAGTTATTCATTTTGCCTAAATTTGACGGAAGAAATTCTTGGAGAGTGGCTAGTTTATTGCAATTTGGGCGGACATCAGACTTCGGTATCGCTTATTCATGGTAAAGTCACGAAAAACACTTTTTCCGCACATTGTTGATAAAATTAACAACAGACAAAGCTGAATGCTTGAGCTTAGCAAGAAGGGCCACCTTAATATCTTCAGTAACATCATATATATACCATCCTATCAAATGATGACTTTCTTTGGTCATATGGGGTGATATCTGTACATCTAAAGCTAAGGGTGGTTTAGGTTTACGTTCCCTGGATACACACAATATGACCTTTGTGAAAAGACAACATGGAGGTTGGTGTCCAAGCCAAACAATTTCGGGGTAAAGATTTTGAGGTCTAAAATGGAGTATGAGAAATATCATTGGAGCGGTATTGAAGGGTGATCTGAAGAAAAGTGCATGGTCACGGTCATGGACAAAATTTAATGACTGCATGTAAGATTCAATTTGAAGGTTTGAAAAAGAAGATTAGGGGTAAAAGTTCAGTTCGATTTTAAACTGATTACTGGCTAGACCGTCCACGTCATTATTATACCTAATAGTAGTAATGTTTCTAAATTAGTCAGTAATTATCTTACGACTGATGGGGGTGGAATTCTAATGTAATTTTCATTGATCTTTCTATGAATTAGCACTTAAAATTGTTGGAGTTCCACTACCTCAAATTAGAAGTATAGAGGATCAATGGATATGGAGGCGTACTTTGGATGATATTTTTACCTCTAAATCAGCCTATAATTCTCTTGTTAGTTTTTCGTCAATAGAAGATGACCAAAGGTTGGGTAGGATATGGAAGATAAAGGTACCATAGAGATGGCTCTATTTTTTATGGTTAGTTAGAAGGGGAAAAATTCTATCTCACTAGCTTAAGTTCCATTGGGAAATGGCTGACTCAATGCTATGTACTGTGTGCAGGCAATGGAGAAATTAACTCTACACATCCTACAAGATTGCTAATTAGCAAATGAGGTATGGTGTACTTGTTGAAAAATAGCCAGAGTGGAATTTTTTGAATGGTCTTCAGAGAATTGGGTTGATAAAAATTTGGAAAGTTTTGTTGATCAGGGTTTTGATAATAAATGGATTTATGTTTTCATATGTGCTGTGTGGCGTTTATGGACTATGTGCTATAATAATGTTTTTAACATTGATAGCTGCTGTGATAAGGGTGCAGGGTGCTAGCATAATGAGTAAGTTAATCAGGAGTAAAAGAGTTAACCTGGCCTTTTGATAATAGCCAAGTGTCTCAAAGCAAACAAATTGAAGTGTGTCGAACAACGCCTGCTGAAGATTTTGTCAAGGTGAACATTGATGGAGCAACACTTGGAAACCCTGGTAATGGTATTGCAGGTGTAGGTGGGTTGATTCGTTCCTGTAATAGTATATAATTGGGAAGCTTCATGGCATATCTGGGTATTTGTTTGAACATTGTGGCAGAGCTCCAAGCTATTAGATTTATCTTGTCTTTAGCTTGGCAGCAATGATTTAAGCTTTTGGTTTGTGAGATGGATGTTAATGCAGCTTTGGAGTTGATCTTATCAGACGACATAGAGCAGCATCCACTAAGAGATATTGTTGAAGATATCAAAATCCTAGCTAGAAGATTTGATAACTGTCAGTTCCAACATATATACAGAGAAGGAAACTTTGCTGCAAACGCCCTTGCAAAATCTGCTTGTCAAATGGATGGTGACTGTGAATGGTAACAGGTTTCTTCAAGTAGTCTAAGGTGGATTCTTCAAGCAGATGCTAAAAGTGTTTCGTCCCCTAAAAAATTTAGAATGAGTTAGGTTTATTTATTTCCTTTGTACTAAAAAAAGAAAGTTAAGAGTAGTTTACAATTACAATTAGATAATTATCTTTCTCACAAATAATATTTTTTTCGTAATTTTATTTTGGCATATTAATAAAACAGACATGCTAATTCTGATAGAATTATTATTTAAGTCTTTATCTTTTATATTTTGTATCAATCAAATACTCAAACCATTATCTCTGCCAAACTCAAATGAACGGATATTCTGACATAAGCTTCCAATAAAACTGGATTACAGTATAAAAATGAAAGACCGAAACATGATTTAAGAAAACTCAACTTAAAACGTTCTTCAGGGCTGATTTAATTGATTTCGGCCGAAGAATTTTGTAAAAGAGAGCATGAAAGAAAGAAACACAAATGGCGTAAGTGACTAAGGTAACCTTAGTGCAAAACACCGAGTTCGAATCCCCTCGATCATTTATATGAATTGTAAGTTGGAAAAATTTACAAATAAAATTTCAATACCTTTGTAAATTTTAAAGCAGATTGATATTTTACTTTAAATTTTTATTTAAAAAAACAAAAAACACAAATCAATTCGACCTTTTTTTAGCTTTCCCACCCATAAAATATTTTTTCTTTTAATTGATTTAAAAAAATGTAGACATCAAATTTTGTCTGAATATTTTTCAATAAAAAATCAAAATATCAAAAAAATAAAAAATAATAAAAAGAATTTCTGAAATTTTCTCTTCTTTTTCGTGTTGCTGCCACCCTTGCATTACAGCGTTGCAATCATCCTCTACGTTGTTGTGTTTCAAAACTGCATTTCCCTTGCTACGTCATTATTCTTCAAGTTGTTCTAGAAGGCCTTCTTTCCCAGCTACGTTCCTTGCCACATGTCTTCTTTCTACCTCGCCTCCTACACTAGCCTTGGTTCCATCATACTTGGCTGCGTCATCCCCGCGTTGTTGCCTTCTGCCATTGCTACCATCCATTTCTTCCCTGCTACCACGTAATAATCCTAATTTCTTGTTCATAATACCGACATAAGAATATGAGAATCATAATAACAGTATGAGACTAGTGAAAACAGGTTAAAGTTCATTGTTTCAGTTTTCGATATAGGCGAGTATTTCGCCTGAACGGATAGATTTGTGGGGTCTAGAAGACCCTGCATTTGAAACTAATTTCGAATTTTTACTGATAAAGTGCAATAATTACAATTTTACGATATATGTCAAAGTGTTACACCGAGTAAATGGAAACTATAAATTAAATTAAAGGTATAAAATGGATTATAAAGGTTAAAATGACAAAAATCGAAATAGGTGAAATTTGATAAAATTAATTTGTATGACTGATTATTTAGGGGTCGTTTGGTATCGTTTATTGTTTTCTATTTTGTGTTTCCTGTTTCTGAAATTTTTATTTTTATTTTAGTTTGTTTTGTTTTCGATTTCTAAAAACAAAAAATATGTTTGGTTAAAATTGTTACGTATTGAGAACAAATTTTTAAACTGATTTAAGTACAATAATTCAATCACAAAATAAAATTTAAAAATTGAACAAAAATAATAATATATTTATTATATAATATTATGTACATATTATTAAATTATATTATTTATAATATTTAATACTAATATGAAATATCTACTTTTAATCATATTAAATTTAATATTATTTAAATTTTATTATAATTAAATATAATATTAAATAAAATAATTACTTTAAAAATAATTCAATTAAAATAATAATAAATAAATTTTTAATATTAATTTTTATTAGATAATAATTGAGATTAATAAAAATTTTAAATTTTATATATTAAATAATAATATGAATTAATAAATTATTACCTATATTTAATAATATTATTTACTTTAATTGAAATAATATTAAATTACTAAAAAAATATAATTAACTAAGTAATTTATAAAAAAAAAAATATATTATTAAAACATATTATATTTAATATAAATAATTTTATTTAATGTCAAGTATTCACTTTTTAATAATATTAAATTATTTTATGTTAGTAGTGATATGTTTTAAATTTAATAAAAAAAATATAATATTAAATAATAATATCATTTAATAAAATATTTATTAAATATATTATATAATAGCAATTAGCAATAATATTAATTATTAACATATCTAAATTATAATAAATTATATTATTTAAATTTAAATTAAAATTATTTATAATATATTCAATAAATTATAATATATTCAATCAATTATTATACAAGTTTAAATTAAAAATATTATGATATTATAGTTTATGCTATTTCTTATTATTTTTTACATTTTTCAATTTTAAAATAAATATATTAAAATTAAATTATTTTTTAATTAAATAATATTTTATATTAAACATTAATGTTATTTTTATTTTAAAAAAATTAATTTATTTTATTTTATATTTTTATTATGAAAATATATTAATATTATATTAATATATAAATAATGTTCACTTATTTATGAACAGTAATAGAAATGAAAACATGCTTCCGAAAACAATAGAAATATCAAATTCTTGTTTCCAACAATTTTAAAAATTTTATTTTTATTTTCGTTTTTTTAAAACAGATATCAATACCAAATATTTTTTTATTTTTATTTTAAAAAAAACTGAAAACAAAAACAGAAAACAAAAAACAAAAATGATACCAAACGACCCCTTAATTTAATTTTTTACTTATAATAAATTATTTACTTGATCCTACATTTAAATAATAAATATTAGACATGTGCCCCAATTAAAATTAATGCTAATATGTAAAGTACATATATTTTTATAATATAAACCAAAACCATTATTTTATTAAGCAAATTCATTAATGGGCATGTGCTTGGCTGGAAGATATTTTAATTAGTTTCACATGTGAGTGTCAGCCACCATTTCCAAATGAACCACAAAAGTTCATAATTGAAAGAAAAATTAGAAAAGGAAGAAAACCATGAAAACACATTTTTCCTCCAATTGCCATGACCCTACCCACCAATTTTAGCCATTTTTAGGGTTCGCTTTCTTTTACAATTTTGTTCTGCATTATCTCCTTTATAACATACTAAAAATTAGTGGTTTAATTCTTTGAATTGAGTAAGAAAAACTCTTGGAAAGCAAAATTGGGTAAGTTTGGTTTTGATGAGATTCAAAGAGATTAGATTTCTTTCAATTCTTAGTTCTTATATATGTTGAATAAGTGTACTTATATGAAGTTCCCATGCCCGTAGAATGAAGAAAAACACCCTCCAAGACAAGCTTCAAGATTTGGCCATTTTGGGATTTTTAGGTAAATATTGTTTTTAATTCTCCATTTCAACATAAGTTAAGTTCTATGATATGTAGTGATGATATGTGGTGAAATTATGGAGAATAATTGGTGGAATCTATGAGAATTAGTTTTGGCCTAAGGGATTTTACAAAGGAGGTGTGTTGATTTCATGGGGTTTTTATTATTTGGTGTTTAATTGAGGTAATTAAGCATAAATAAATGAAATTGGTTAAAGAAAATTGGTTAAAGGGATTATATATGAAAGGTTATGTATTGGTAAAATGGTAATTTTACATCCAAGGTCAAAACTCAGTATTATTTGATGGACGGTTAAGTAACAATGTTGATAGTACGATTAAAATGATCAAATTATACCGAAGGGTCACTTTTATCACTTGTTGGCAATAATAGCCTAAGTGAAGAACACTTAGATTCTATGTGTTCTTGAGGTAGAATAATGAGTAATTAGTATAAGATGGTGAGTAATGTGATTGTGTGTGTAATTGTAGTGAGAACAAGCTACAATGGTGGTGTGGTGCACGAGATTTGCAATCTTGAACAAGTGATTCTCGAGCTTTACTTTTGGTCACTATCTCAATATACCATGTAGCATCTACAACGTAAATATAAGGCATATGAGGCAAATGAAATTAATATGCATGAAGTTGTGATTTATATAAGTGGTATTATCAATGTAACATTGCATCTTCGTGTTTTAAATGGCTAATGTATTTATACTAGCCTATATGTGATGGAATGATGAAGTAATGATGAATATGACTTGAGTTGCGTATTATGTGATGAGTAACAAGAAAATATATGTACTGAGTAGTACGATATGTAATTGAGATGCACTACTATTGGGTATATAAATTGAGTTTGCTTTACAGGAAAGGTATAGAATATATAGTCCTGTTATGCTGCCAAAATTTTTATAGAAAGAAAGTATGTACGAGAAATCAGGTGTTAGCCATTGGGTTTGCATAAGCATATTGCATCTCTATGCTTTTATATACTTACTGAAATTTTAAGCTTACACGACATTTACACTGCATGAATAAAAGTTTTTGAAATCTCATAGATAATATGGTTTTAAATCTCTTTTCATATGTGTATAAGTTTTGGATATTGCCTGAGCTAGCTTAAATATCCACTCATTTCAAAACACTATGATACAATTTTCACAATTTTAAGGCACTTTGTACTATTATGAGACTGATTGAGAATTATGGAAGCAACTATTGCAAATAGTTTATATCTTATATAACTACTACGAGGCTCATCCGACTAATTGTCGTTGATGGGTTCCAATTCTAGCCGATCCCTAGGATTGGAGATGACGAGACTTATCCGACCTGTATTTACTATCTTTGCTATCGTCTAGTGACTTACTGGGCTCTCCCAAAAGCTTATCCCTTCTCTCCTCACAGGTTAGTTGAGATAGTTTTGTAACCAGCTCACAAGTTCAGGCTTTGAGTCACTGCACAGTTCATATTTTGATATACTATTCATTATTTAAACGATGTTATTTATAGACAATTTTGTATAGTATTAGGAGATAGGATGTGTAGAATATATGTATGAACTTGGATTATAGATTTTGGTTAAACTGAGATGTAAACGAATGAATATTGGGAAATCTGTCAAAACCAAACCAATTATATACATAATTCTTTAGGAATATTTTTTGGGAGATCGGGTTATCCGAAAATTATGAAAATATTGGCGGTGATAGATTATATAGTGATATAAATAACTGTGTATTGAGAATTGGATTCTGACTGTTGTGGAATATTTAAATACTATCTATTGATATTGTGTTGGCAGGAGGGATTATGCAATTTTACGGATACTCTGCCGAAATTTCTTTTGAACTTACTATTGAGGTTTATTAGGTTGAGACCTTAAGTACGATTACCTTAAAACCACATCGAGCTACAGGGTATTGATATCGGCTATAGAATACTGACTCACTACACAAATATAGTAAAAGGAAAAGTGAAAAATTTGCTCAAATTTTCGTACTTCTGCATTAAAGTATAAAAAAAGTCACACCCTTTGGGTCATGATAGATTTGTTGGAATCAAAGCGGAGTTTCTCTAATCAAGTCAGTAAGAGAAAGGTCTTAATTAAGGTTTACATCTCAGTTCTCACATCCCATAATGTTGTAACTGTCTAACTATGAACTGTGAAGCTATGTGATGCTGTTCTAATGCATGCAGGTTTCTTTGGTACAATATTGTTGACAATGCGACATGGTGAAGGGAGACCTCCATGGTTGAGGCTCGAGTTAATAGTTCTACTTGAGACGCCTCTACCCATATTTCCTCCACCACAGCATCCATCAGAGAGTTTAGATACACCAAGCAGACTAGCAACACTTGAGCATCATGTTGCTAATATGGCAGCGAGTCTGCATAATCTGACAGAAGTGATTGCACGGTTGCCAAAAAGTATGAATGCACCACCACCACAAGCTCCACCAGTCCAACCAGTACTTGGTCTTTAACCAGCACTAGTACCTCTGCAGTAGCCAGCTCCACTACCTCCTTCACAGATTGTTCTTGTAAGGCCCGTAAATTTTTATGTATTCTTTATGATTCCGGGATGTACAGACAAGTTACATTATATATGAATCATAAGAAATGGATATTTTCAAGTGCTAAGTGTGAATAAAATGCAAAATAAGTAGTGAAGTAATTGAGTATGAGTTTAACTTTGGAAATATGAGAAAATTGCAGCTAAAATGCTGCAGATGCAGGGCAGATCGATCTCATTGCAGGGGGAGATAGATCTCATTGCCTCGAAATGCAATGCCAAAGCATTCTGTGAAAGGGAGATCGATCCTTCATTCAAAGCAGATCGATATCAAGTTATTTCTGCCAGAACAAGATCGATCTCTTCCCATAAGGCAGATCGATCTCTAATTTACCTCAGGTTAGCAAAGATTGATCTTTTGTTAAAGACAGATCGATCTCTAAAGTCTTCTGCCAGACAAGGATCGATCCCATCCCTTGAGCAGATCGATCTCATCCAAAGAAGCAGATCGATCCCTTCCTCTAAGAGCAAATCGATCCCACCTTCAACAAATTGAATGCCGAGAGAGCTCAAAGCAAGGGAAGATTAATCTCTACCACAGGAGATCGATCTCATAAGGCCAAATTCTATAAAAAACTTGACATTCGAGCCTTCTTCCCCTGAACATTAAAAATCTTTCCATTGAAAACAAAGAACCTAGCTTTCTCACTCTAAAAATCATCACTTTCCAATCATATTTGAGAGAGATTTCTTTGAGCAAAGTTGTTCCTAGTGAGGAAAAGAACAACATACTCAAAGATTGGAAGCTGAAACTTTGGATTGTAGGAGAAAATATGTTTTCCCCAAATTTGGCAAAAAAAGGGAGAAAAGTCAAGTTAGGTAAGATTTCAATACACCATCTTCTAGTATGTTAATCTAGACTTTTTGATGAGTTGATTGGTGTATATAATATTGGTTGAAATGTTTATGTACATGCTTGAGCAACCATGACCTAGAATGAGCTTAGTGAGAGAAAGTTGAGTAGGCAAGGATATAATGATGATTTAAGCATGTAGAGATGTTAGTAAGTATGTATAGATGATTCTCAAATAGTTTTGTGAAATCCATATGTTGAAATTGATAATGAATGAAAATAGGCATATGAGGTATGTGATTAAATGCCATAGTGAAGGAAAACTGATGAACTTAAGGCATTGTAAGAGTAATGTCGGTTCAAAATGAATTACTAAACCTGATGAGTCTAATGGATTCTCAAGAAAATGAATCGTATAATCAAAACGGACTTAAGAGAGAATAAGGTCTAATATGATGTAATGAGGCCAAATGGGTGTAAATGGCCCAATGCATTGATTAGAATGTCATGCAAGTGAGAATTAAGTATATTACGATATACTGATGTGAGAAGCAAATGCTTGCAGCTCCTAGAGATATAATTGGAGCCAATAAGAGTGAATCACGAGCATTGAAAATCAAGGAAAGTGATTCAAGCGTGATTCGAGGTAAGAGCTGAGTGTAAGCTGTGTGATCCACTCGAGAGCTCGCACTAGATTTTGAAAATCATGCTAGAGCCATCGAGTACTGCTAAATGATCTTACTCTGATTATGCTCACATGAAAACCGTGCTAGATGCCTCAGGTAACACTGTGTGATCATATACTGAGTTGTTCGCACGTGGTTTTATGATTATTTGTTCTGTGATAAGTAAAATCGTGCTAGAGGCCTCAGGTAACTCTATGTGATCTTACGCTTAGTTGCTCACACGAGATTTTATAAATTTTATCTGTGAGATGAGTAAAATCGTGTTAGAGTCGTCGTGTATTGCTAAGTGATTTTGCACAGACCTGCTCGCACGTGATTTTGAGATAATGGAAATAAGTGATAAAAGGATCCACAGGAGCACAATGTACCGTAAGCGTTAGCCACGGAGTACGATATGCCGTGATATCTTAGTGATTCTGTGTGAGCTGAAGGGATGGTTGATCCGCCTCCCCAAGCATGGGATTCCTGCACACCTGATCAGTAATTGCCTGGAATCCGGACTATGGCCATAAGTCTTTTATCTATGTGATATGACATTTTATCACTATTGTGTGAGGTGACATATGTCCCCAGCTATGTGATCTTGGTGATATGAAATCTCATATTATTCTCAAGTTTATTGACTTACTAAGTGAATTGCTAAGTGCAAAGAAATTTATAAGTGTGAAGCTCTGTGAATTTGAAAAGAATATGCTATGTGATTTTGAAAGGAGTATGCTGTGTGATACTGTGTGAATTGTTATTGAATATGCGTATATCCATCTAATGAATTAATGGTTTCGCACCGATGAAAGTTGTTTCTAAGAGAATGCATATGTTTTATAAGAAAAATGAATGTTTATATTTTAAGCATGTAAATAGTGTAGTTATCTACATGTTTTCATATTTTTCTTATTGAGCGTGTTAACTCACCCCCATTTTTCCTCCTCCACAGATTATACACAATAGTGAGTTACTACAGTTGTTCCTGCTATCGTGTTCTCCAACTCTCCAACAGTGCAAAGGCATACACTTATGAGAGAAAAATTTTGTATCCTGTAAAATAGTGCACAGTAAAGTTATATTTTGTACGAAAGGGATGTATATAATAGAAACTGATGTAAACGCTTCCTCATATTTATAAAAGAACAGTTTCTATTTCATTAAATGAATTTAAATTATAAAATGGATGAGATGTGGATATGAATGTTGACTCACAACCCAACTGTTAGTAGTAAGATAAGTCACAAGAAAAGGGTCGTGACAGAGGTGGTATCAGAGCAAAGTTGGTCTGATGTGAGTTAGTATCTATAGTTAGGAAAATATACATCCCTAAAGTATTGTGCATTATTTGGATACAATTGTGTATACCAAGCTGAAAATGTGACTGAGACACTTGTTATTGAGTATGCAGGATGTCAGATAGATGACGTACTCGTAGAGGAGAGAGTTCGCGCTCCCAGGGGCATAGAGATGAGCTCGAGAGGCGCAGTAGGTCCAGTTCTAGTAGAGATCCACCTGGTCTTAGTGATGCCACTGAGGCACGTATAGCGCAATTACAATGCAGTGTAGACACTATTATGAAAATGTTTACACAAGCAATGACCAGATTTGAGGGTAGACAGGAGAACCCTATTGGTCAGGCTGCTGCACCTGAGAGACATGAGCCTGCACAGCCTGCACCGAGACCTCAGGCTGCAGAGGCAGAAATTCCTGCACCTCCCATAGTTCAGGATATTCCCCCACCAGTTCAGGATCCTGTAGCTCCACAACAGGTTGGTAGTGAAGGAATTTATGATTGTGATATGGGTAGATTGAGAGAGTTTAAGAAGTTTGGACCACCTTCATTTAGTGGGGTGAAAAACCCAGTGTTAGCGGAGCATTGGATACATAGTATGAAGAAACTCTATAGATTTTTCCATTGCTCTAACACAGAGAAGGTCACATTTGTGACTTTTGTATTAAAGGATGAGACCGAACATTGGTGGATGGCAATATAGCCAATTTTGAGTGTACGACACCCGGTAGTGACTTGAGATATATTTCTAGATGCCTTTAGGGAGCAGTATATTCCAGCCACTGCTCAGAGGAAATGCTGATGAAATTTATGACCTTGAATCAGGGGAACCGGACAGTGGATGAGTACGAGTCTAGATTTACATCCCTGGGTAGACATGATACGGTCATCTTGAGCCTTGAAGACAAAAATGTTCAAAAATTTATTGAGTTGTTGAGACCTTCGATCAGAGCTCAATTGGCCACACTAGACATTACCACCTATAACGAGGCAGTACGCAGAACTCAGCTATGTGAGCAGGATTATGAGTTGCATGCCTCAGAGTTAAACAGGAGTGGTAAGGGCAGAGATAGAGACCGGAATAGGTCTGTTGATGACAGAGGGTTCAAAAAGGGCTGAAGGTTATTTGACAAAGGGCCAAAGATTGAGGAGGTATGAGAGAGGCCTGCGAAGCCTCCAATGCATCCAATTTTACCTCGAGCTTCAAGGGGCATAGTTTTGGATATGATGTGTAACTGCATGGTTTTATGCATGGTATCACGATCATGTAGATAGTACATTTATCTATTTGCTCGCATGATTGCCTTACTGAGCGTATGGTTGCTCACCCCCTTATTTTCCCTCTTTACAGAGCACTTTTCAGTAGAATGAGAGCGACTGAGTATTTGATTTCTAGTATCTGCTGCATCCAATCATATAAAGGTATACACATTTGTACAATTTTTTATTTAGACATGCAATAACACAGTAATATTTTGAATGTAACATTTGGGGATGTAAAGAATTGTAAACACATGTAAAATCGCAACTCTCACTATGAATTGCAAGTGTTTACGTTTAAATATAATGTGAATTGAAATGGTATGGTTGGGTGAGATTAACATTGATGCACAACCCAATTGTTGGTGGTGAAACTGTTCACGATCGGAGAAAGGTAAGAATAATGATAAAAAAAATGTTTGCGAATTTACGGTAAATTGGGAGTCGTGACAATAATATATATATTTATTAAGATATTTAAGTAGAATATATTATATATGGATATTTTGTATCATAATATATTATATTATATTAATATAATATAATATATATATATATAAATGAAAAAAAACGAAAAAAAAGGAAACTGATGCCCGAAACAGAAAAGGAATCAGGAAAACCCAATCCCCTCTCTCTGCTTTCCTTCAATCCGAGGAGAAGGGAGGAAAACAGAGCGCAGGAGGCAGAGAACGGACGAGGTGACGCTGGCTGACCCAGGAACGGGGGCGACGATCGCCGGCGAAACCAAGAGAGTGAGATTGGTGAGAGAGACAGCCGAGAGAGAGAGAGAGGAGAAATCGGCGACATCAAAGCCGATCTACCCCATCCCAGGCTGATCGAAGGTTCCCTAGGTGAAGGCGCGACAATCGGTGGTAGAATCGGCCAGAGAACCGACCGACAGCGCCGGGAATGGCGAATAAGACGGCTAAACTGGTACGGATCGATTTAGTAAAGTGAATATAGGCTGAACCAGTTTGATCCGGTTCAACCAAGGAAAAAAAGAAGAAAAATGGGAGAAAAATTCGATAATGCATCGAGCTAAGGCATCAGGCCAAGGATAAGCCAGTAAGCAGTCGAAAGGGACCGATTTAATTTTTAAAAAATTTAATTGAAATTATATTTGACCGAAATTGACTCGGGTTAAATATATAAATGTGTAGCGCGACAATAGGTGACGAACATGAGTTCGATTGAGTCTCGATTTGTGAGTCATCACGAAAGCTCGGGTAAGTGAATCTTAATTGCTATAACTTGTATAGTTATGCGAGTTAGGGATTAATCGCATAAGTTACAGATTAACTCTGTATAAAATGCTTTATGTTAGAAAGGGATTAAGATGACGTGATGATAGTGTTAATGGGCCCCACAAATGACCCAATAATTGTTAATAGGCCTAAAGAGCCCAATGGACCGTGACAGAATAACTAGTAAAGTCGAAATGGGTTTAAAATAGAGTTGGACTCATTAAGAGGCAACGAGCTCCAATAAAAGCAATTGGGCCTATTTGATGAAATATACTGCATAAGAAAGGATAAATGAGTTATCCAACTTAATTAATATAATTGATAACTATTTGCAGCTCCATGAGATATATTCAGAGTCAGATAGACTGATATACGAAAAGTGAAAAAGGTGAAAAAGTGCATTCGACTGAATTCCAAGTAAGGGATCTCTGCTAGCTCTTAGAGATAGTTGTAAGTATTTTTATCATCGTTTACATACACTTAAATTTCGTATAGAGTATGGATATGAAATTTTTGGATAATACCCAAATATGAAAAAATTACGAAAATACCTTTAGACCTAAGAATTTTTGGAAATGCATTAAGTGCATGAAATCCATGTTTTCTCTGTGAAAAATAGATTTTGTAAAGCTAGAATGATAGACTGGCTCTTGATTTGACTATATACATTAAATTGCACACTTTTCTAAAGTGTGATTTGATTGACGAGTGATTTGATGGGATGTTACCCTCTCACTCTGTTTTGTATTGTTTTGCATATCGCACTCGGTTTTGAGTACCACTATTGTGGGAAATAGAGCCAACTGTTCATTTTGTGTGTGTGAAATTATGCTAGAGCCATCGGATTACCTGTGAGTTACACAGACTGGCTCGCACAGAATTTTATATAATTTTTACATGATATAGTGTTGGAGCTTTGCTCGCACTAGATTTGATATGATTTGATAAATGATAAGGTGCTAGAGCTATGATGAGGTCTGTGGATTTATCCAGATCCGCTCACACTTGATTTTGTATGGTATATGAACAGACAGTGCCAGAGCACTGCTCGCACTGAATTCTGTTGTGATGTATGATTGAGATCGTGTTGGACTGTGTGTCACACTGACTTACTCGCACTGGATCTGAGACGACAGGCTATGGTTGATAATTTATTTGGTTGGGGTGGTGAGCTTGTGACTCAGGCACCTACAACTATGTGGTAATTATACCATGGTTTAAAAAGTACATTGTACCGTGCAACTATAGGTTATGAGGATTGCGTCTTTGGACTCGAGTATGTTGTGTCATTACTCTGATTTGTGATAGTCCTTAGATAGGAGCCGATGGATAGACTAATCCCCTCCTCGGACTCAGAGACACCCTTCCACACCTAGCTAGTGATAGCTCAGGGTCTCGGACTTTGGCCAAATGTCTTATAGATTTGTGTGGATCCCTGCCTAGTCTAGCCTGTTTTATTGGTTTTAGTGAGGAAACTAGCTGTGATTTGATTTCTGTGATGAAACCATTTGAAATGAGAATATGATTTACAAGTTAGTTTTAATACAAAACACAGAAATATTTTACTCCGAATGAGTTTTGATATTCGATTTTATGGCATTAAATTGCTATGTGTTTTACTATGACAGTTTTGTGAATGACATTGGTTTTCGGTAAAAACATGCATTATGAGCATCGTAGATAGTGTGGTTATCTACATGCTTTCATTTATTCCTTACTGAGCATGTGGTGCTCATCCCTTTACTTTTCCCCCTCTATAGAGCATTTCCAGTAGAGTGTGTTAACTGCGTCTGTCCTGCGTTCTTTTACACACAGCTATTCAGCAATATTGAGGTATACACATATGTATTTTTTGTATCTGAATAATAGTGTACAGTGATGTAGTCACGTTATATGGGAGATGTATATGTAAGGCAATGTAAACGACTTTCTAATTATGAAATGATAACTTTATAAGCTTCCGCGATGTTAGTGCCTATGACAAAAGCATTGTCTGATATGTATATATATAACATATGAAACTGAGTGATGGATATTGACTCACAGCCCAACGAATGAAGTAAGGTAAGTTCGCGTAAAATTTGTAGTGATTTCTAGGAAAACGGGTCGTGACAAGAGCAAGGTATGAATCCTGTGAATTCTGCTCATATTCCTCAAAAACAAGGTGTTGAAATTGGAGTGCCTATAAAAAGATCCACTAGGTAAAGGAGATCTGCTGTTTCAGATGATTATCTTGTTTACCTTGGTAAAATGATTATGACATTGGGCATGTGGTGGATCCTGTGACTTATGATGATGTTGTAGGTTGTCCTCAATCCCACATGTGGTTAGATGTAATGAGAGATAAAATGAATTCGATGCATAAAATTGAGTTTGGAAAGTTGTTGAGCTTTGAAGGAATGTAAGCCGATTGGCTGTAAATGGGTGTACGAGACCAAGAAAGACTCTAAGGGTAACATTAAAATATTTAAAGCTAGATTAGTGGCTAAGGGTTTTAATGAAAGGGAATGTGTGGATTATAATGAAAGCTTCTCACCAGTTTCTTCTAAGGATTCCTTTAGAGTCATCATGGTTTTGGTTGTACACTTTGACTTGGAGCTTCACCAAATGGAAGTAAAAACAGTCTTCCTGAATGGTGACTTTGAAGAAGAAGTTTCTATGCAGCAGCTTGAGGGTTTTCGAGAGCCAGGGAAAGAACATTTTGTGTGTCAGCTTAAGAAATCCATTTATGGCCTTAACCAAGCATCTCAGCAATGGTTTCTGAAATTTGATAAGGTAGTTACTTCCATGGGTTTTGAGGAGAACAAAGTAGATGAATGCATATACCTTAAGATCAGTGGGAGTAAGTACATATTTCTTATTTTATATGTGGATGACATTTTGCTAGCATGTAATGATGTGAGATTGTTGTATGAGACTAAACAGCTGTTATCCAAAGCTTTTGATATGAAAGATCTTGGAGAAGTTTCATTTATTCTTGGTGTTGAGTTAATATATTTTGAATTGACAAAACAAGTAAATTCAATAATATAAAGATAATGTAAAAACATGTTTAGAGGTTATCAGTACCAGAAATTAAGTTCTTAAAGATGAGAGATCGATCTCTTGAGTTTTCTAGGATGAGAGATCAATCTCATAAGGATATGAGATCGATCTCCTAAAGGATTGAACTTGTACAAAGTATTGAGGAAGCTGAGATCGATCTATAAGGATTATAAGATCGATCTGTCTAAATATAGGATGTTGATGAGATCGATCTGGTCTAGGAAGAGATCGATCTCCTCTAAAACAAAAGGTAAAGGCAGTAGATCGATCTGTACTCAAACAGAGAGTTCATGAGATCGATCTGGTATAGGAAGTGTCACGCCCCGAAAATGCGGAAAATAGGGCAAATTTAAAACTTTTTCTCATTAATTCACAATTAAAGGTGCATTCCTGTGCAGTGTCATACATCATCATAATTATCATGCCTCAGGATCTCATCACAACATAGTGTATATTGAATCATATACATTACTCAATTCCAAGTTAATTAATCCTAATACATCCCATACAATGACATACATCAAGTGTCTGTAATCACATTAATAGTCTGGGTACATGAAAAGATAAAATATACCTCAAATACAATATATAGGGCCTGGAGCTCAAGTCCTCCACTAGCCACTACTCCGTACGCCGCAGGGAGATCCTTTTTCACTTGAAGAACTCTGGGGGGAAAGGAAAACAGGGTGAGCTTCTAAATCGCTCAGTAAGGGGGGTAAAGGAACTCAGTTATATAAACCATTTCACACATCACAAATATGTATTTGTTTATAAAGCTCATTTGAAATCGTAGCATGAAAGTTCTCAAAACATCATCTCATAACTCGTTAAATCATGTGAAAACATGAAGATAAAAGGCTCAACATCGAGCACTCACAAGCATGTGTAAAGATATGCAATAATGGCTGTTCTCAAATACGTGATAAAAATCACCTCAGTAAATCACACGTGACAAGGTCACAAAACACAACTCATGTGTAAAACAAGACTAGGCAATAAAACTCAATTAAAACTCGTCATGGCACATCAAATATGTATCTCCTCTGGGTGCGCATCCCAGGCATCCTCGTATAGAGGGAACGTCGACAATATGGTCGTATGCAAAGTATATTGGACTTATATGTTACCAGAACAAGGCCCGGCCTTACTTGCTACCAGAGCAATGCCTCGCCTAATGCACACTGACACGTGGTCCCTGGGTCGGTTCCCAGGCGGCCCACTCTCTCGGTCTTACATGCTACCAGAGCAATGCCTCCCAACGCTATCAGAGCGGAGGAATGATCGGACTTATATGTTACCAGAACAAGGCCTGTGGTCCCTGGATCGGTTCCCAGGCGTCCCACTATATCGGTCTTATATGCTACCAGAGCAAGGCCCGTGGTCCCTGGGTCGGTTTCTAGGCGTCCCACTATATCGGTCTTATATGCTACCAGAGCAAGGCCCGATGTGTATTCAACATGACACGCCTAAGTCTCACTCATTAGCCATTATCTTATAAAACGTTATGCCTTCACGTAGAACTCATAATGGTTTTCTCTTAAAAACTCATTTAAAACATTTGTGTACTCAACACAAAACATATTAAAACCGAGTTCCAACCGGCAAAACACGTACACATTTTCTCAAATCTCAATATCGCCTTAACGTGGAGCCCAATTTACTTTTCACGCAACTCAAAGGTTTATAAAGCAATGTCACACTTAGCTTATAAACTCATAAAATAACGGGCTCCAACCGGCTATAAAAACCGTGTGCAATTATATCACTACACAACACCAACATGCTTGTATTCTCAAATCATGGTTCATGCTAACAATTCATCAAAATACATACACAAAATGGTTTAGTTTTCCCTTACCTCTTTGCACCTCGTATAGTGCAATCGTTTCCCCCGTATCACGGACTAGCCTCGCATTCCACTCTGGAACTCCCGAGCTGTCCAAACGATGTTAAAACATCAATACTCTATATCACATAACTCTCAATTCTCAAAATCGAGCATAATTGCTCATAACACCTCTAATCTCTTGATTTCTCGTAACTCAACCCTAAACTACAACCTCATTCCCAATATCTCGAAGTTCTACATCTCTAATACCAATTATCTATGCTAATTCACCACATTGTCCATATTTCCATTTATAGCACAATTTCTCAAAATCACCAAAATCACCAAATATCATTATCACTCTATCCACATTGAAATTCATCAATCCCTAATCATTTCTCAACTATTTCAACACAATTACAACCACCAATAACATCAAAATCAGCTCAAATATCAAGATCGAGGTTTAGAAATTACCCAAAGCTTATGAGACGCACAACTCACGCCTCGATCCGATTCGTCCTTCGATTTCCAAGTATGTTGTTCTCCCTTTGACAAGGAACAACTTTCCTTCTTACCACAATAGCTGATTCGGCCGAAAATGGAGGATTTGGAGGAGTGAGAAACTAGGTTTTCGGAAAAATGGAGGTTTTAGAGGAGAGAGAAAGTGAGATTTCAGGAGAAAACACGGGTTTCTTATATAGACTGGAGGTAGGAGATCGATCTGCCTCTTGATGAGATCGATCTGTGTTTGAAATTTGGGGACGATCTGGGCAATTTTATGCCTAGGAGATCGATCTGTCGAGGGGTGAGATCGATCTCTTTATGGCTTTATGAGATCGATCTGCTCCTAAGGAGATCGATCTTCTCCCCAAACAGAAGCATTTGGAGATCGATCTCCTCCTCATGAGATCGATCTTCTCTCAAACAGATTCATTTGGAGATCGATCTCTTCCTCATGAGATCGATCCCTTCTCAAACAGATTCATAAGGAGATCGATCTCTTCCATTGGAGATCGATCTGCTCCTCAAATTTCCCCTTCCTCGTCATTTTTAACTCACCAGATCGATCTCTCCTTCTCCCAGATCGATCTGTCCTCGTGCTTCATGCTCATTTTACACACTTAACACATAAATCTCCAATTATAATTCCCACAATTCACTTAGCTCAATAAATTATACTCAAATTATTATTACATCAATAAAATATGTCTGAAATTCTCAGATCTCACATCCTCCCCACCTTAAAAGAATTTGGTCCTCCAAATTCAACTCAACTAGTCAAAATAGATGGGGGTATTTCTCCTTCATGAGGCTCTCTAGTTCCCACGTTGCCTCTTCCATTGAGTGATGTTTCCACAAAACTTTCACTAATGGAATGCTCTTGGTTCTCAGTATCTTCTCCTTTCTATCGAGAATCCGGACGGGTTCCTCAGTGTAGCTCATGTCCTCCTGTATGTCCATCTCATCATACTCTATAACATGAGAAGGGTCCGGGTGGTACTTCCTCAACATAGATACATGAAAAACATTGTGTATTCCAGACATCTATGGGGGTAATGCTAATCTGTAAGCTACCTCTCTCACTCTCTCAAGAATATCGAATGGTCCTATGTATCGAGGACTCAATTTCCCTTTCTTCCCAAATCGCATGATACCCTTGCTCGGTGATACTCTCAGAAATACTGCATCACCAACATCAAACTCGAGTGGCCGTCTACGCACATCCGCTTAGCTTTTCTGTCTACTCTGTGCAGCCCGCAACCTCTCACATATGAGTTTCACACTCTGTACGGCTTGCTCAACAAGCTCGGGAGCATTTATCTTTCTGTCACCGACTTCTTCCCAAGCTACAGGGGATCTACACCTCCTACCATATAGAGCCTCAAAAGGTGCCATTCCAATACTCGCATGATAGCTATTATTGTATGCAAACTCTGCTAGGGGCAGGTGATCATCCCATGATCCCTTAAAATCCATCGTACACGCTCTCAACATATCCTCCAGGGTCTGAATAGTCCTCTCTGACTGACCATCTGTCTGAGATGATAAGCGGTACTAAAACTCAATCGAGATCCCATGGACTCCTGAAACTGGGTCCAGAATCTGGAAGTAAATCGAGAATCTCTATCAGAAGTAATACTCACTGGAGCCTCATGTAATCTAGCTATCTCGCTGACATATAGCTCAGCTAAGGCATCCACAGTATCTGTGCTCTTGATGGCAAGGAAGTGGGCACTCTTGGTCAATCTATCCACAATGACCCATATCGCGTCACGACCTCTTCGGGTCCTCGGTAAACCCATAATAAAGTCCATAGTGACATGCTCCCATTTCCATGTAGGTACAGGTAAGGGCTGTAGTAGTCCTCCGGGCTTCCGATGCTCAGCTTTCACTTGCTGGCATACTAAACACCTGGCCACATACTCTGCCACATCTCGCTTCATACCACTCCACCAATACACCTTTCTCAAGTCTCGGTACATCTTAGTACTCCCTGGGTGCATGGTGTATCGCGAGCAGTGGGATTCTCTCAATATCTGTCTCTTCAGGGTATCATCGTCCGGTACACAAATCCGTCCTCTGAATCTCAACATTCCATCCTCACTGATGGTGAGATCCGACTGCGAACTCTGCTCAGCTTGGCTAACCATGTCTATCAATCTCTGATCACTGCGCTGCCCAGTTTTAATCTGATCCATGATCCTGGGCTCTATCCCCAGGCTAGCCAAAAATCCAGTCTCTACCTCTTTAACTCTGATCCGAAGTTCGGCGAACTGTTCTAACAAATCCCATTCCCTGATCATCATAGCAGATATCATACTCTTCCTGCTCAGGGTATCAGCAACCACATTCGCCTTACCCGGATGATAAAGAATCTCGCAGTCATAATCCTTAAGGAGTTCCATCCATCTCCTTTGTCTCATGTTTAACTCTTTCTGATCAAAGAGATATCTCAAACTCTTGTGATCAGTGAAGATCTGGAATCTTTCCCCATATAAGTAGTGTCGCCAGATCTTCAAAGCAAATACCACAGCGGCTAACTCCAAATCATGCGTGGGGTAATTCCGCTCATGGTCTTTCAGTTGACGTGATCCATATGCGACCACTCTCCCATGCTGCATAAGCACACACCCCAATCCTTGATGAGATGCATCACTATACACCGAGAATCCTCCTGATCCCTCAGGGATAGTTAACACAGGTGCCGCCGTCAATCTCCTCTTTAACTCTTGAAAACTGAGCTCACATTGATCAGTCCATATGAACGGAGTCTCCTTACTCGTGAGCTTAGTCAAAGGAGCGGCAATCCTCGAGAATCCTTCCACAAATCTCCTGTAATACCCTGTCAAACCAAGGAAGCTTCGTATCTCAGTCACTGTCCTCGGTCTTTCCCAATTAAGCACAGCTGCTATTTTACTCGGATCCACTGATACTTCTTCCTCTGAGACTACATGCCCAAGGAAAGCTATCCGGTTCAGCCAAAACTCACACTTACTAAGCTTTCCGTATAATTGCTTATCTCGGAGTATCTGAAGTACTAACCACAAATGCTGTGCATGCTCCTCATACGACCGAGAGTACACCAGGATATCATCGATAAAGACTATCACAAACTTATCCAGATAGTCTCTGAACACCTCGTTCATCAATCTCATAAATGCTGCAGGGGCGTTCGTCAATCCAAAGGACATCACCAGAAATTCGTAATGGCCATACCTTGTCCTAAAGGCCGTCTTTGGAATATCTTCCTCCTTGATCCTCAATTGGTGATAGCCCGATCTCAAATCAATCTTAGAAAAGACTGATGCCCCTCTTAGCTGATCAAGTAGATCGTCAATCCTGGGCAGCGGATATTTATTCTTCACCGTGGCTTTATTCAATAGCCGGTAGTCCACACATAATCTGAGACTACCATCCTTCTTCTTAACAAACAGTACTGGCGCTCCCCACGGTGAAACACTGGGTCTAATAAACCCTTGATCCAATAACTCCTATAGTTGTTTCTTCAATTCCTCAAGTTCCACTAATGCCATCCTGTAGGGAGGTTTAGAGATCGGCTGAGTATCTGGTACCAAATTAATGGTAAACTCCAGCTCTCTCTCTGGTGGTAAACCTGGCAATTCATCTGAGAAAACATCCAGAAATTCACAAACCACAGGTATATCCTCAATCCTCGGGTGTTCCCGCTCATCGTCTGAGATGAGTGTCTCATAACCTTCACATGAATAATCACATTTAATATTCTCCAAAATAATGTTAAAATTCTCAAATTACTACTAGAATTCCACATATTCATTTCCTCAATATCTCAACCGTACACTGTAAGGTTCAGGTAGGAAGAAAGTTACAATCTTAGTGTAGCAGTCTAAACTCACTCGATTGGTTGTCAACCAATCCATTCCCAGAATTACATCAAATCCATGTATATTCAACAGGATTAGATCTGCTAACATTACTCTATCTCCCACCTTTATCTCACACCCTCTACAGATTAACTCAGTTCTCTGGGATTCACGCATAGGGGTATCTACATGTAGTATATAATCTAGAGGTTCAAACTTCAAGTTTAATCTACATGCAAAATGCTCAGAAATAAACGAATGCGTGGATCCTGAATCAATCAACACATGAGCCTCATAATTACAGACGGAGAGTGTACCTCTTATAGTTTCCGCTGACACGTCTGCGGTCTCCTTATCCAGGGCAAACACACGTCCCTGTGCCACAGGTTTCTTCCCTTTCTCTGCCGCAGTGGCCCGTCTCCGGGGATCCACTCTCTGAGGCTGTTGTCTAGCGGGCTCCGGAGCATGTGGTATCTGAGGTTGGGGACAGTCTTTTACTCTGTGACCCATGTCACCACATCTAAAACATCCGCGGATCGACCCAGTACAACTTCCCTCATGAGATCGGCCACAGTCTCTACAAAACCTTGTCTCAGGCCTGACATATCGAGGGGTCTCCTTGATAATAGGATAGGCTCTGGGTCTCTCCAATCTGTCCTTCTGTACCTCAATCCTTCCTCTCCTGAAGGAACCTCTCCGAGCCTCTGTTTGGAAAATCGCTGGCCTCTTGTCCTTATCTTTATGCACTGCTCTGAGCTCATGCTGGGATTGTACCATTTCGATTCCTCTTTCAACCTCTTGTGCTCGTCTCAGAGCATCTCCAAACTCAGTAATACATAGCCCCATCAATCTATCTCTAATGACGGGCTTCAACCCATACACAAACTTCTCTGTGCGGAGCTCTTCACTCTTGAAGGTCTCTGGGTCATATCTCAATAGTGCGGTGAACTGGCTCTCATAGTCATCCACCGACATGTCACCCTGTACCAAACTCAAAAACTCGGCCTGTTTCCTTCTCTGTGAAGCTCGTGGTACATATTGGGTTCTAAAAGCTGTCTGGAACTCTTCCCAACCAATCACATCCTGGCGGGACATCAAGATACCCTGGGTAGTACTCCACCAATCTCGAGCTCTCCCTTTCAGCATATAGGCACTCATACTGACTCTCTCAGCATCGGTGCATCCCAGTAAATCAAATATAACTCTCAACTCCGTCAACCACTCCTCAGCCTCTGTAGGATCCTTCTTTCCTCTAAATGCGGGTGGATTCATCTTCAGAAATTCCTTTAGTCGGACCTTACTTCTGTCCTCAGGCTGAGTGGCGGGAGGCACTAAGGGGTATGGGAGGTCCTGGTGGTGGTGTAGGGGTAGTATCCGAGGCATTAACTCCAAAGTGTTGCGCGAATAGCGTTGCCATCTGCTCAAAACCTTGCCTCACATCGGTCTCAATCCGATTAAATCGAGAGTTAGGACTCTCTGGTGGTGGGACAGGTGGTGGAGGGGACTCTGTCTGCCTCCTCAAACGACCTCGTCGTTTACTCATTCTCAATCTCAACTCGTCTCCTGCGCGTACATATCACAATCGATTGAAATCTCAATCCTCAATTTCATTTCATGACCAGACTATTACAGACACTTGGGATGTATTCTATTTCACTTAACCGACACTGACAGTACTAGACACCCTAAGCTCTGATACCAAGAAAACTCTGTCACGCCCCGAAAATGCGGAAAATAGGGCAAATTTAAAACTTTTTCTCATTAATTCACAATTAAAGGTGCATTCCTGTGCAGTGTTATACATCATCATAATTATTATGCCTCAGGATCTCATCACAACATAGTGTATATTGAATCATATACATTACTCAATTCCAAGTTAATTAATCCTAATACATCCCATACAATGACATACATCGAGTGTCTGTAATCACATTAATAGTCTGGGTACATGAAAAGATAAAATATACCTCAAATACAATATATAGGGCCTGGAGCTCAAGTCCTCCACTAGCCACTACTTCGTACGCCGCAGGGAGATCCTTTTTCACTTGAAGAACTCTGGGGGGAAAGGAAAACAGGGTGAGCTTCTAAATCGCTCAGTAAGGGGGGTAAAGGAACTCAGTTATATAAACCATTTCACACATCACAAATATGTATTAGTTTATAAAGCTCATTTGAAATCGTAGCATGAAAGTTCTCAAAACATCATCTCATAACTCGTTAAATCATGTGAAAACATGAAGATAAAAGGCTCAACATCGAGCACTCACAAGCATGTGTAAAGATATGCAATAATGGCTGTTCTCAAATACGTGATAAAAATCACCTCAGTAAATCACACGTGACAAGGTCACAAAACATAACTCATGTGTAAAACGAGACTAGGCAATAAAACTCAATTAAATCCATATTTTAATTAAATTTTTCTTATCGAAATTATACCGACCTTTGATCTTTTGACCATTTTACCCTTGCACGTGTTCGGAATTATTTTAACCCGACTTCCTTCATACTTTCCCCATCTTTTCTTATTTAATTTCCGTATTTTAATTTAAATTCGGGTCTTACAACTCTCCCCCACTTAAAGAATTTGGTCCTCCAAATTAGAACCAAGTCATATGAGTCCATATACAACTCCGAGTACATTAATTGTATCATACTCTTAAATTCTTATGTGACCTTTTTCGGAGTGTATTACTACCAAAGGACTTTAATTAGGGAGATCGTCTTAAACTTCAATACTGTCTCGTTCCTGTTTAATGCCCGAATCAACTTTTCAATATACTTATATTTTCATTAAACTGAACTTTTGGATCTCATATCCTATCACCTATGCTGGATCTGGATAGTATTTTCGAAGCATCAAAAGCTGGGACACAGTGTGGGTGTCTGTTAATTCAGGTGATAACACTAACCTACAGGTCTTATTTCCCACTTGTCCAATCTTTCAAAATATTCCATCCAGCGCAACTCAATTTACCTTCTTCCAAAAGTTCGCTATGCCCTTATTCTCTTAGGACAAGAATTATTTCAACCATACTAATTCACCAAGGGTAAATTCCAATACTTATCTATCTGCTCTGAGGTGTTCTTAATCTCTCATCCTTAACTAAACATCCTCAGAGACTTATTATCCAAAGTCGTAAATGATTCTACCTGTCACCCACTTTTCTTATCCAATTTGGGGAACAACCCCTACAGCCATACACTGCCTCATATCTTGTCATCCCGATACTCAAGTGACAATTGTCACTATTGACGAATTCAATTAGAAATCAACTGATCATTCCAGGAGCTCATAAAATCGATGGCACACGCTTTCATCGGATCCTCCAGAACCTGTACAGTCTTCTCTGACTGACCATCTGTCTGAGGATGGAAAGCTGTGCTAATACTCAGTCGGGTTCCCATAGCTTCCTGAAATATCCACAGAGGTAGGAAGTGGAGCGGGAATCCCTATATGATACCATGCTCACTGGAACGCTACATAATGTTTCACAATCTTCCTTATACCTGAATCCTCATACACACTCTGAGTATCTGGGGAGTTCATAACCAGAAAGTGGGTAGACTTAGTCACTCTATCGACTATCATCCTAATAGTCTCCTAATTTATCCGGGTCCTCTATAACCCATCACGACATTCATGGAGACTTGCTCTCATTTTCCGTGCCGTGTCAATATAGGTAGGTGCTGCAATAACTCTGCAGACTTTTAATACTCTACCTTATTCTGCTGACATACTAGGCACTTTTCCACAATCTCTACCATCTCTTTTCACATCCGACCACCAATACCCTTTTCGAGATTTCGATATATATTTTTATCATCTTTCATATGCACTTTATATCCCGAAGAGTGAGCTTCTGACAACATTACTATCTCATTAACTGTGGTCCTGGGGAGCACTTATACTGTCTCTGAGTTTCTCTGTAAATCATTATCATACTCTGTGAACTCTATCACTGCACCCTTCTGAATCTGACCCAAACTATCGACATCGTGCCGATCCTCACGCTAAGCCTGTCAAATCCGGGCACTCTCATCCGGTTCTAATCTCAGGCTAGCTATCACACAATCACTGTCATCATCAGAAGGGATCACATCTATACTGAGGCTCACAACTGCTCTAGCAGCTCACGCTCCCTGACCATCATATGTACTACCATCCCGAGACTCTTTCTACTCAAGACATCAGTCATCACATTAGCCTTTCCTGGGTGGTACAATTTCACAATCACAATCTCTCAGAAGCTCTAACCCACTATGCATTCTCATATTCGTCTCTTTCTGTGAAAACAGATACTCGGGCTTTATGATCAGTGCATATTCATAATTTCTCACCCTGTACATAATAGTACCATATCCTCGGTACAAGTACTACTGCTGTCAATTTTAAATCGGGTATCTTCCCATTATACATCAATACACAGCTCCATCATAACTTTGAGGTATCCATGCTCACTGAGAACCTCTTGAGCTGTTGGGTATAGTGAAATTAATCACGGTGGTCAGTTCATACTTAATTACACCGAAGTTTATGTCACATCTCTCATCTTATTCGTCATCTCAATCAAAGACCATGTTTTCTTAGTTAAACGTGTCAACCAAATAGTCCATATTGAGAACCCGTAACAATCCATCTGTAAAAGCCATTTCCCAATTGTTACTTATAAATCGCCCTAGACTTTAACTACACCTAATATATCATCGATAATGATGTTTACAGATCGGTCTAATCCTTGACTTATTTACGCATAAGCGTATAAGATCCTTCAACATCGCTTACGTTTTCAGGTACTAACCAGCGTCACTTCCTTTTCTTATCTTAACGGCTCTTATTAAATTTTACTATGTTAACCTTTATGATTTGTCGAATTTTAATATTCTTATCGTCTTAGTAAGGGTATCCTAATGCTAAAGTTATCTATTACGATGATCGGTTTCACGTTATAGGTTATATATATATAGACGCTGTCAAGTCTTCAGGCGGGGAGATATTTTGAAATACCTTTATTAACCTTTAGACTTAACCACAACTATGTTATATCTCAGTCTATGTGGTTACAATTTATATTCGTTATTAATTGCTTTAATCCTAATGACTCCATATCGTAAGGATGTTCTTACCTAGCATATATCTCTTATTCCAATACATCTTGTATTTGGGATCAAAACACATCTCCTTCGTATACCAATCATGACAAAACTCTTGTCATTATTCATTCCGTGAGCACAATCCTTTACTCCTTTAATTTCAACTGTTACACCCCTTTTTATTAACTTAAAATCTCTATATCCATATTCCGTTAATTAATCCTCCTCTATTGGGTACTCATTTATCAGTATTGTGCCCAATGATGTAGGCATTCATGCCTTTTACTCACTTATATGCGAATGAAGGCGGTATGAATAAATGTGTGGTACCAGGATCAATGAACATATGTACTTCATTATTCATAACAAGTGTGGTATCTTACACCACATCCATGAAACATCAATAGTGTCCTGGTCCAAGACATCCTCTCGCCTTCGTCCAACAGCCTACTTTCCTTTTTCTTTTCGGCTATTGCCTCCCTTCTCGTTGCAGCTATACCAATGAAGTTTTTCTCTGTCTCTTTACTTTCCTGTGGGGCAATCTCGCTCAACTCTGAGCAATCAAGATCAATGGTCCGTCTTACCACACTTAACGGCCATTTTCACCAATACCGTGTAGGTATAGACCCTCCTTCCGTGGTATCCACCACACATCTCACACTATTACACTGCTTCGTAGCAGGTCGAGGTCCTCCAATCACAATGCCCTTCAAGAGTGCCAAAATTGGATGCACTGGGGCCTTACCAATTATCTTACTCCATGACTCATCAAATTAAATCTTTTTCCAATTACCATTTTCTCATTTTAACATCTCTAACATTTCTCGATTCTCTTTTCTGTCTCTATTTCAGCCCTCACTACCTTTCCCGATCTCAGAGGCATGCAATTCATGTTCTTATTTACTCAACTGTAAATCTGCGCACTGCCTCGGTATAGGTAATATCTCGCGGGGCCAATCGAACTCAAGTTGAAAAGTTGAGCCATTTCATGAACTTTTAGACATCTCGACTGTCACTTGTTCATAGTGTCGAGGTAATATCTGTCCAAGAATATAACTGAGTTTCATACTCATAATCACTTTAGTATTCCTGGGCAGTGTAAGAAATTTTTCCTTAAAATTTCCTTTAAATCATGTCCGGGATATCCTGTCACCGGAATATATCCAAGATATTTCTCATCTCAACTCTTAAGATGGGTCGAGCGGGTTTCCACCAATGCTCCGCTGCGCCCTCTGATCTCATACGTAATCTGAGCAATTAGCTCCTCAAAATAATCTCCACACTCCGCTCCAATCTCGCGAAGCGTGTCTCAATACTGTCCGATCTCTCTGTCGGACTCTATGAGGCATGCTTAACATTAGCCTCTATTCCAATCTCATACTGATTCTCATAGTCAAACTCAGCACGACTTAGTAAACTCAGGTCTATCTCTATGACCTCTGCCTCGTGCACTATCTCATCTAACGCGACTCATATTAAGCATTCCTGCATTCTCAACCATTTCTTAGTCAAGCCCATCTCGATATACACTATTGTATCTAACTAAGCACAGTAACACGGGGATGTAATTTCCTAATTACTGACACTGACACACATCAGACCAATTGTTGCTCTGATACCACCTTTATATGTCACGACCCAAACTACCCAAAAAATCAGAGTTAATTTTTCTCAATTTTTTCTCTTTTTCTTTTTCCCTTTTTCTTCCTTTTTTCCTCCTCTTTTTGGCTGAACCGGTTCAGTCCGGTTCAGACCGCCGGTTCACCCCGGTTCGACCGGTTCATCGCCGGTTCACTGCCTTGCCGGCCGGTTCTTCATCGGCTTCCACCGCCAATCGCTCCGCTGGGTCGTCCGCATCACAGATCTGCCCTCGGTTTCGGTCAAACTCGTCGGAACACCGCCGGTTCGACCTCTTCTCTCTCGATCGTCGGACCCATTTTCTTCCTTTGGCCGTCGCCGGCGTTTCCCGCCGTTTCGTCGGCTGATATCGGTGCAGAAAGGACCGCCGTCACCTGGGCTTTCGAAATCTGGCCTCAGCTTCGCCCGAATCGCCGCCGTTCGCCACCGGTGGCCATCTCTTCTCCCGCGGCTTCTCCTCCGTTTTCCACCGGCTTCCGACGTCCTTGGCGCGCGTCACCGGTGGCAGCAAGGTCGCCTGGCGTCGGGCTTCCTTTCCCGGTAGGCGGCCTGGGACAAGGGTCGCCGGTGGCTCGTCGGCTTCATCCTCGGTTCGGCTGCTTCGTCTGTTTTCCGTTTATGCTTCTCTCTCTCCCCGACAATTCTGATTTGATTTTTTCTTTTTCTATTTCTTTTTTTTTGTTTTATTAATTTTATTATTATTATTTATTTTAATTATTTTACTATTTATTAAAATACATTAAAATACCCAAATATCTACAAAAATTATTATTTTTATTCTAAATTAATTAATTTAATTTTATTTAATTTATTTATTATATTTTAGCCTCTTTTTCGGGTATAATTTCTTCGTATTTTCGGGATATTGTCCCGGGTGACTTTTCGGTATATTTTTCGATTATTTTCGGGATTATTTTTCCGAACTAAAAATTCTAATTAATCCCGATTAATTCCAATAAATTAATATCTTGATCAATTTAACCCAAAATAAATTTATTTCACTTTTATTGACCAAGATTTCTTAAATCCATATTTTAATTAAATTTTTCTTATCGAAATTATACCGACCTTTGATCTTTTGACCATTTTACCCTTGCACGTGTTCGGGATTATTTTAACCCGACTTCCTTCATACTTTTCCCATCTTTTCTTATTTAATTTCCGTATTTTAATTTAAATTCGGGTCTTACACAGTGTCCAAAGAATAATTTGGAGAGAGAATCCATGAAGAATATACCTTATTCTAGTGCGATTGGGAGTCTCATGTATGCACAGGTTTGCAGTAAACTAGACATAGCTTTTGTAGTTGGTGTTCTTGGTAGATATTTATTTAATCCCGGTATAGATCATTGGGTTGCTACTAAGAAGGTCATGAGATATCTATAGAAAACAAAGATTCATATGTTGGTGTATAGAAAAGTTGATAATCTTGAGATAGTTGAGTATATAGATTTTAATTTTGCTGGATGTCAAGATGACTTAAAATCTACTTTTGGGTATGTCTTTATGTTGGTCGGTGGAGTTGTATCTTGGAAAAGTGTCAAACAGACACTTTTGACATCTTCTACTATGCAGACTGAGTTTGTTGCAAGTTATGGGGCTGTTACACAAGTTATTTAGCTTAAGATCCTAATCTCAAGACTCAAAATTGTTGACTCCATCACTAGATCACTTAAGATTTATTGTGACAATAGGTCTGCTGTCTTGTTCACTAAAAAATAATAAAAGTACTAGTGGATCCAAACATATGGAGATTAAATATCTTAAAGTTAGAGATCTAGTGAAAAATGTTGACATTCTCGTTGAGCATATTGACACAGATAGTATGGTTGTTGATCTTTTAACTAAGGGATTAAGACATGTTGTGTTTAGTAAGCATGTTGAGAACATGGGTGTTTTAGAGTCTTTTGATGTACTAATTTAGTGGGAGTATGTGATCAACGTTTGGACACTTATATTTGCTTTCATGTTTAGAACACTTACATGATATTTTGCTTAATATATTAATTGAATATTATTGTTTTAAATCATGTATTGTTATGATGAATTTTTGTACATGTACATTTGAGGATTTTGCATAGTTAATACTTTATATTGAAATGTATATCTCAGTAAATTATACCATTATGAAAACCTTGAGGATGATGAGACATACGAAATCTGGATGCCATTAAGTTTTGGACGGATCCATGTACCATGAAGATTTCTTATTGTCGACTTACTGTTGAGTTAATGTATTTTGAAATGACAAAACAAGTTAATTCAATAGTATTAAGATGATATAAAAACATGTTTAGAGGTTATCAGTACCAGAACTTAGAGTTCTGCTGATGAGAGATCGATCTGGCTTATGAGAGATCGATCTCCTGAGTTTTTACTTGATGAAAGATCGATCTCATGAAGGTATGAGATCGATCTGCCAAGCCTTAAACCTTTACAAAGGGATTTAGGTAGAGTGAGATCGATCTGCAAGGGTTAAGAGATCGATCTGGGTAAAGCTAGAGTTGAGAGATCGATCTGGTCTAGGAAGAGATCGATCTCCCTTAAGAGCATAAGACTGTAGATCGATCTGGAAGATCGATCCACACTCAAACAGAGAACTTAAGAGATCGATCTGGTAAGGAAGAGATCGATCTCCTCAAAGTCAGAGAGCTAAGGAGATCGATCTGTATTGTTGAGAGATCGATCTCCCCACTACGAGACTGCATGGCAGATCGATCTGTAGATCGATCTTGCCTCAAACAGAGAGATTAGGAGATCGATCTGCCTATTCGACAGATCGATCTCCCCTATTATTTTCAAACTAACAGATCGATCTTCTAACCTATGAGATCGATCTCCTTGTGTATTTGTGCTTCAATCTTGCAGGATTTATAACTAAGAGATCGATCTGGCCAAGATGGCAGATCGATCTGGCACTCTACTGGAGGTACCCAACGGCTAGTTTCTGTAAAATCTCAACGGGAAAAACAACATTTAATGCTCCAACTACCAATCCTTCAGTATTTAACCAAGCATTGAAGACAAAGAGAATAGAGACACTATTGCTGCACATTCCTAGCATTCTCAAGCTTTAATACTTTCATTCTTTGTGTCCCCATTGCTCATTTTATTGAGATTCATTGTATAAGCTTAAGTGCAAAAAGCTTTATTTGTCCTACCCACTTTAAAGCTTCAATTTGTATTCAACCTTACCTTAAAAGAGAAGAGGATTGTTCCTCAGTGAGAGAAAATTGTAAAAGGGTGAATACACTTCTGTATTGCTAAGGGTAGAGAGGTTATTCCTTAACCTGTAAAAGGAACATTGTAAGCTCTATTGAAAGAGAGAAAGAAAGCACTTGACAAGAAGGTCAAGGAGAGAGGACGTAGGCAAGAGTTTGGCCGAACCTCTATAAACGATTGTGTTTGTTTCTCTCTTCCCTACTTTGCATTAAATTGTTTAATTTCATTATTGCACAATATTATTTTCTGATTGATATAAGATTAAATTAAAATTTGCCATTATTGTTAGTAAACCGATTCACCCCCCCTCTCGGTAGAGCCAACAATTGGTATCAGAGCTAGGACTCTTTAATCGCATAGGAACAACTTCCTAAGAGTTATAAACGATCAAATGGCTCATAACAATGTAGCTACTAGTTTGGTAGGAGAGGGGCACTCTACGGTTAGACCTCCAATGTTTAATGGAGAACATTATGCATATTGGAGGACTAGGATGATGTTATTCATTCAAGCAAATGATTATGAAGTATGAAGGATCATAATAAAAGGACCACAAATCCCTCCAAAGAGAATAGAGGGAAGAGATATCCCTAAAGAAGAAGATGAATGGGATTCAAATGATATTAAGTGTGCTCAACTAAATGCCAAAGCTATGCACACATTATTTTGTGCCTTAGGTCCTAATGAATACAATAGAGTCTCCGGGTGCGATAATGCCAAACAAATTTGGGACAAATTGGCAATAACTCATGAGGGTACAACCCAAGTGAAGGAGACAAAAGTAGGTATGCTCACACATGATTATGAGCTTTTTAGGATGAAGGAAGGAGAATCAATTAGTGATATGTTCACTAGATTCACAGATGTAATTAATGGATTAAAGTCTTTAGGAAAAATATATTCTAATATTGAAATGGTAAAGAAAATTTTAAATAGCTTACCTAAATCATGGGAAGCTAAAGTGACTGCAATTGAGGAATCTAAGGATCCTCATACATTGTCCTTAGATGAATTGATAGGATCTTTGCTAACTTATGAGATGAAACTTAAAAGAAATGAAGAGCCACCCAAGAAAGTGGGAGTTGCTCTAAAATCCACTGCTCAAAAGGAGATTAAAAATAAGAGTGGCAGTGAGGAGGATATTGAGATGGCAATGTTTGCCAAAAGATTTAACAAGTTCATGAGAATGAGAGCTAGTAGTAGCAATAGGAGAAACATTAAGAGAGACCAAGAAGAAGTAGGTAGAAAAGATTCTATTGTGTGTTATGAATGTAAAAAATCAGGACACATAAAATTTAACTGTCCTTTTCTTAAAATGTCCAATGATAAGTTCCATAAAAAGAAGGCAATGGTGGCAACATGGAGCGACAGTGACTGCTCCGATGATGAATCAAATGAGGACATTGCCAACTTGTACTTCATGGCTATTGAGGATGAAAAGGTAACTTCAAGCCTCAATGAATATTCTTTTGATGAATTGCAAGATGCATTTGATGATCTTGCATTAGAGTATGAATCTATGAGTATGAAATATAAAAAGATAATATCCAAATTGAGAAAAGAAAATGAGATAATACAATTGGATAAATTAGAATGTGAAAAGAAACTAGAGATTTCAAATCTAGAAATTTGTGACCTTAAAGAGAAAAATAGCAACCTACATAATTCATTTAATGGGTTCCACATGGGTCAACAAAAGTTAGATAGCATGCTAGAGACCCAAAGGGCATTTTTTGACAAAAAAGGCTTAGGATATAATGCACAAAGTAGGGAGACCCATCTTAAAAGTTTTATTGCTAGGAAGAGCATGAATAAACCTGCAATTACTTGTTCATATTGTAATAGAAAGGGACATGCATCACATAACTGTAATATAAAAATGAGGAATCTTAAAGGAAAAATTGTAAAAAGGATATGGATTCCAAAAGAAGTAATTCACTCAAAGGATGTCAATGCATTAGCAAAATGGATCCCAAGGGGATTAAAAATTGCATTCACTAACCTCCAAGGACCCAAGAAAATTTGGGTACCTAAGACTTGAGTTTGATTTCTTGTAGGTGATTGAGCATAGCCACAAAACTAAAGCAAAAGAAGCATGGTACTTAGATAGTGGATGCTCAAGGCACATGAAGGGTGATAGAAGCCATTTCAATTCTTTCAAATAAAAAATTGGTGGAGAAGTCACTTTTGGGGACAACTCCAAAGGCCAAGTTGAAGGAAGTGGCTCAATAGGTAATGATCATTTTTCTTTAGAAAAAGTATTACTTGTTAGGGGTCTAAAGCATAACTTACTAAGCATTAGTCAACTTTGTAACAAAGGTTACAAAGTAATTTTTGATTGCATGAAATGTAATGTTATAGATCCTAAGTCAAATAAAGTTCTCTTTCTAAGTCATAGGCAAGGCAATATATATATTGTCTATCTTAATGAACTCAAAAATGAAAATATATGCTTAATGGTAGACAATAAAAAGGAATCTTGGTTATGGCATAGAAGACTAGGTCATGCTAGCATGCATGTGCTATCTAAGTTAGCTAGAAAGGATCTAGTCATAGGCTTACCGAAACTACCCTTTGATCATGAAGAAATATGTGAAGCTTGTGTTAAAGGAAAACACAAGAGGACAACTTTTAAGCCTAAGAATAGTGTATCCACCACTAGGCCTCTTCAATTACTGCATTTAGACTTATTTGGACCAACTAGAACAACTAGCCTAGGTGGGAAACACTATGGATTTGTAATAGTTGATGATTACACTAGGTACACATGGGTGTTCTTCTTAAGAGTAAAAAATGAAGCCTTAGAAAAATTCATAGCCTATACAAAAATTACTCAAAATGAGAAAGGATATACAATAACTAGTATTAGAAGTGATCATGGCAAAGAATTTGAAAATATAGGATTTGATGAGTATTACAATGATCAAGGAATTAGCCATAATTTTTCAGCCCCTAGGACACCACAACAAAATGGTGTAGTTGAGAGGAGAAATAGAACATTGGAAGAAATGGCTTGAACCATGTTATGTGAGAATAACTTACCAAAGTATTTTTGGGCTGAAGCTATAAACACATCATGTTATATAATCAATAGAGCTATGATTAGACCCATGCTAAAGAAAACTCCTTATGAGCTCTACAAAGGTAAAAAGCCTAACATTAGTTACTTCCATCCTTTTGGCTGCAAATGTTTTGTTCTAAATAATGGAAAAGATAATTTAGGAAAATTTGATGCCAAGAGTGATGAGGGAATATTCCTAGGATACTCATTGAATTCAAAGGCTTATAGAATTTATAACAAAAGAACATTAATGGTTGAAGAATCTATTCATGTTATATTTGATGAATCAAATAATGTATCTAAAGATTCAACCAATGAGGAGAATGTTGGAATATTTGACGAAAACTTGGAGGATATCCCAAACCTAGAAGATGACTTATTAGAAAAACTAGACTTGAATAAAGAAGATAAAGAAGAGATAGAGATAATAGAGAGAGAATCTAGAGCACCAAGAGAGTTAGGATATGTAAAAGATTGTGAAATAGTAGGAGATCCAACTCTTGGAGTTAGAACTAGATCATCCCTAAGGAATATGTGCCAATATATAGCCTTTGTATCTCAAATAGAGCCTAGGAATGTCAATGAAGCCTTAGATGACAATAATTGATTCCTAGCAATGCAAGAAGAATTAAATCAATTTGAGAGAAGCAAAGTATGGAAACTAGTTCCTAGGCCTAATGATCACTCTATAATTGGAACTAAATGGATATTCAAGAACAAAATGGATGAAAATAGTGTGATCATAAGGAATAAGGCTAGGTTGGTTGCACAAGGCTATAGACAAGAAGAAGGTATAGATTATGATGAAACCTATGCACCGGTAGCTAGATTAGAGGCAATAAGAATGTTACTTGCCTTTGCATGTTATAAAAACTTCAAGTTATATCAAATGTATGTAAAGAGTGCATTCTTAAATGGTTTCATTAATGAAGAAGTATATGTTGAGCAACCTCCCGGATTTGAAAATCATGAATTTCCTGAACATGTTTTAAATTATCTAAGGCACTTTATGGGTTAAAACAAGCTCCTAGAGCTTGGTATGAGAGATTGTCAAAATTCTTAATAGAAAAGGGATTTTCAAGAGGAAAAGTGAATACCACCTTATTCATTAAGAATAAAAATAAGGATTTACTAGTTGTACAAGTGTATGTAGATGATATTATTTTTGGTTCAACTAATGAGTCTTTATGCCAAGAGTTTGCTAAGATCATGCAAGGAGAATTTGAAATGAGCATGATGGGAGAGCTCACGTTCTTCTTGGGATTTCAAGTGAAGCAAACAAAGGATGAAACCTTCATCAATCAAGCAAAATATACTAAGGAATTGCTCAAGCGATTTGGAATGGACAATTGCAAACCTCAAGCAACTCCAATGGGCACCAACATCAAGCTTGATAAAGATGAAAGTGGTAAGTGTGTAGACACTAAACTCTATAGGTCTATGATAGGTTCATTGCTTTATTTAACTGCAAGTAGACCAGATATTTTGTTTAGTGTATGCCTTTGTGCTAGATTTCAATCCTCTCCTAGGGAATCACATCTATTAGCAACTAAGAGGATCTTTAGATACCTCAAAGACACTCCCTCACTAGGACTTTGGTACCCCAAAGACTCAACTTTTACCCTTCATGCATTTTCAGATGCAGATTTTGGAGGATGTAAAATAGATAGGAAAAGTACTTCAGGTACTTGCCAATTCTTAGGAAATAGATTAATTTCTTGGTTCTCTAAGAAACAAAACAGTGTGGCTCAGTCCACAACTGAAGCTGAATATATAGCAGCTGATAGTTGTAGTGCTCAAGTGTTGTGGATTAAACAACAAATGAAAGATTATGGTATTGACATGAAGCAAGTATCTATTAAATGTGATAATACCAGTGCCATTAATCTCTCTAAAAATCCTATCCAACACTCCAGAACCAAGCACATAGAGATTAGACATCATTTCCTTAGAGACCATGTACAAAAAGGGGATATAATTTTAGAGTACATTGACACTTTACACCAAATAGCTGATATATTCACCAAACCTCTTGATAGAGATAGGTTTTGTATCCTTAGAGGTGAATTAGGACTCATGACTATCCCTTAAGACTTTATGTTTCAAAAAATCTTGGTTTTAAGGTGATTTTAAAAGAATTTTTGCAAAGATTTTCTGGCAATAAGGATGAGAGATCGATCTCCTTGCAATATAGATCGATCTCCATACTTCCAACAAGCCTAAATCATCAAGGTTAAGCTAAGCAGATCGATCTTCTAACCATAAGATCGATCTCCTTACGTCTCTGTTAAAAGGCAGATCGATCTGTCCACACGACAGATCGATCTCTTCAAAGCTTCTGCATTCTGAAGATCGATCCATGCATTTGGCAGATCGATCTCTCTAAGCCTCGGTTAAACTGCAGATCGATCTGTGCATGTAACAGATCGATCTCCTTAAGCCTCTGTTTGCGAATAGATCGATCTGTTCATGAGACAGATCGATCTCCCTTGGCTTCTGGAAATGACAGATCGATCTGACGCCTCGACAGATCGATCTCCTGTGCCCTGGACTATAAATTCACGCGAAAAATTCCCAAATTTAAAAAACCCCAATCTTCAAATTCCGAAATTCCCTCACATTTCCTCCTTCGATTCCTCCTTAGATCGATCTTCGTACGGTCCTCCTTGCATCTCCGTGTCATTTTTCGGTATTGTAACCAACATTTCTTACTTTTTTCTCAAAAATTTTCTTAGATTTGTGTTCATTGTCTTTCTAGGGCAAAACTAGTTACTGTTTCATTGATTTTTTCAATTGTGAATCTAGTTAGCACATCTCTCGAGTCTAGAATCATGCCTAGGCTTAAGACAATAGGACAAAAACCTCCCTGAACCAATGTAGCAACCGGGTCATCTTCCCAACCCACTCCTTCCGCTTCCATCGCTACCTTCAATCGGTGTTTTAAAACACCTGCGAAGAGAAAGCGATACGAAGAATACTTCTCAACTATGCCAATTAAGTATTGGCGGACTATAGATTTTTCTTTCCTCAATCGCATTGACTTTCCATACTTATTGAAATTTGAAGAGTTTGGTTGGATGTCTTTTTTGAAAATAAACACTCCCGTACCTCCAAATCTCGTTCGTGCATTCTTTTCCAATGCCGAACTCAATTACGATCCCATTGATTCGTGTCAAATTCTTGGTTTCACAACGTTTGTCATGGGTAGGTCAATTGCTGTAACCACTGAAACATTAGCCCAAGCCTTTGACATACCCGATGAAGGGTTGACGAACGAAGATGAGGAGGTTCCCTTGGAGTTTGACATTCCCGGGGATAAGGCGAGTGAACTCCCAATGCATCCCCGACTACTCCACCTCCTCATCTCATGGAACCTTCGTCCGTTTGGTACCCGACATTCGACTGTTCGGAGGTTAGATAGATTCTGGATTCATCATATCCATTCCACCAGTCGAAAACCCAACCTAGTTCACTTTATCTTCTAAGACTGGTTAAAAATTGTCCGAGGCCAAGCGACGACGATCGTGTTTCCTCAACCGGTGGCATACTTTCTTCAACGGCTCAAAATCGACTGCAGCTGCGAAACCGGAGAACTGCCCTCTCCCAAGAGCGTACTCAACATTGGGACCCTCCATCATATGGGATATTACAAAGACTTCCGGGGAGATTGGAAGAAAAAGAGGGAACAGCAGCCTGCTGAAGCTATGGAGGAAGACCCCTCCACTGCGCCTATGGACCCACCTGCTGCACCAGCTCCGGAACCATCGTCCTCAACTGCTCCACCCACTGCACCAACATCCTCACCTGCTGGCGTGGAGATCATTATGACGATGATCAGTGAACTCAACAGAAAAATCGATGAAGGCTTTGCATCTCAGCAGCGAATGTTCGAGGAATTACACCAAAGAGTGGATAAGGTTTAGGAGACTCAAGAGGCGATGTTTGATGAGCTGCAAGTTACACGCACGCACGTTGAGAATCTTTCGGATCGTGTTCCTCCCTCACCATAGGCCTTAGGTGTTTTGATTTAGTGTAGTTATATCATTTTAAGATACTTGATGTTATTTGTGATGAATTTGCTTGAATGAAATGTCGTTTGACTTGCTATTGGTTGTATTAATGAAAAAGTTCATTTTGAAATGCCATGAGTATTTTCTTTTCGTGTTATTGATATGACAAAAAGGGGGAGAAGAAAACATGTGTGTGTGGTTGTGGTAAACGTTTAAAAGAATGATTAAATTGAGGGGGAGTTAAGTCAGTAACAAAGTCAAAAGCTCACAAAAAGGGGGAGCTCACAAAAAGGGGGAGTTTTTGCAAATTCACTAAACATGTTTGTTTGAATAAGTTTTGTCATATCAAAAAGGGGGAGATTGTTGAGTTAATGTATTTTGAAATGACAAAACAAGTTAATTCAATAGTATTAAGATGATATAAAAACATGTTTAGAGGTTATCAGTACCAGAACTTAGAGTTCTGCTGATGAGAGATTGATCTGGCTTATGAGAGATCGATCTCCTGAGTTTTTACTTGATGAAAGATCGATCTCATGAAGGTATGAGATCGATCTGCCAAGCCTTAAACCTTTACAAAGGGATTTAGGTAGAGTGAGATCGATCTGCAAGGGTTAAGAGATCGATCTGGGTAAAGCTAGAGTTGAGAGATCGATCTGGTCTAGGAAGAGATCGATCTCCCTTAAGAGCATAAGACTGTAGATCGATCTGGAAGATCGATCCACACTCAAACAGAGAACTTAAGAGATCGATCTGGTAAGGAAGAGATCGATCTCCTCAAAGTCAGAGAGCTAAGGAGATCGATCTGTATTGTTGAGAGATCGATCTCCCCACTACGAGACTGCATGGCAGATCGATCTGTAGATCGATCTTGCCTCAAACAGAGAGATTAGGAGATCAATCTGCCTATTCGACAGATCGATCTCCCCTATTATTTTCAAACTAACAGATCGATCTTCTAACCTATGAGATCGATCTCCTTGTGTATTTGTGCTTCAATCTTGCAGGATTTATAACTAAGAGATCAATCTGGCCAAGATGGCAGATCGATCTGGCACTCTACTGGAGGTACCCAACGGCTAGTTTCTGTAAAATCTCAACGGGAAAAACAACATTTAATGCTCCAACTACCAATCCTTCAGTATTTAACCAAGCATTGAAGACAAAGAGAATAGAGACACTATTGCTGCACATTCCTAGCATTCTCAAGCTTTAATACTTTCATTCTTTGTGTCCCCATTGCTCATTTTATTGAGATTCATTGTATAAGCTTAAGTGCAAAAAGCTTTATTTGTCCTACCCACTTTAAAGCTTCAATTTGTATTCAACCTTACCTTAAAAGAGAAGAGGATTGTTCCTCAGTGAGAGAAAATTGTAAAAGGGTGAATACACTTCTGTATTGCTAAGGGTAGAGAGGTTATTCCTTAACCTGTAAAAGGAACATTGTAAGCTCTATTGAAAGACAGAAAGAAAGCACTTGACAAGAAGGTCAAGGAGAGAGGACGTAGGCAAGAGTTTGGCCGAACCTCTATAAACGATTGTGTTTGTTTCTCTCTTCCCTACTTTGCATTAAATTGTTTAATTTCATTATTGCACAATATTATTTTCTGATTGATATAAGATTAAATTAAAATTTGCCATTATTGTTAGTAAACCGATTCACCCCCCTTTCGGTAGAGCCAACACTTACCATTAAGTTTGTCGGCAAGATTGGAGAAATCTTTAAGGACTGACAAGAAAATAACACAAATTAATGTGATCACCATGAATGTTATTTTCTTGCTACACAGTCACACTAGGTCTATTGTTGATATGATCACTGATATCTGTAACCATGGATTGGTCTTGCGTCAGTAAAGGGTGCAATCACTGTCATGATTCAGTATTAGTTGGTCATTTTGAACAGGATCTTTAGGATGTTGTTTCAAGGACTAAATGGTTTTTAAAATCGTGGCCACATCAAAATAAAGTCAATCAGCATAGAGTCTTGTTTTCAAAATCAAATTTTTCTTAAATTAAATAACCCCAATTAATATTGTCCAAGTTGGAGAATGTTAGAAATATTCTACTGTGGACTAATATTAATTGGCAATTTTATGTTTTAATAAAAATGGGTGATGGTTTAGTCCTAGTATGAAACATGCAAGTAAGCCCAATTAAAGCTATTGTGATCATGTTAGATATGAGTTTTACACACTTATTGGGTCAGAGTGGCAAGGTGGTTTGTTGGCCTTAAAATTCTATAAGCCCTTGATTGGGGGCCATTAGGGTTTTAGTAAAGGGTTATTATAAATATATGGCTAAGTCTCATCTTCGCTTCTGTTCGTTCAGTATCTACCCATTGAGAGCCACCTGTGAAAAAGTAGAAGAGGAAGACTTGCTAATCATGTCGTCAACTCAAGCTACGACCATATCCGCTGAAAAAGATACGCTTATCAATTATTATTGTGTGTATTAGTGGCCTAATTTTCACATAAGATCCTTAAAATAAATCCTACAGCATGCTGAAGAAGAGAGAAAGGAAACAACGTGAAAGAGGAGAGAGAGTAAAGGTTGAATTATGAAGAAGGGCAGAGTATCAAAAAGTTGAGTTTTTGGAATTTATATTAAGGTATTACTTATATATATCTGCTTTTTTCCTTTTAATTTATTCATTCATAAGAAAAAATTAATAATGAAAAAGATTTTATTAGTTGGCTTCATTTGCTTATCCATTAGGAATGTGTGTGTGTATATATATATACACATACATATATGTATATATATGTATATATTTCAAAAAAGTTACTAAAAAAATTATGAATTTTTTTAATGAATTTATAATGGTGAATAATAATACAAATATATAGCATGAAACTTATAAAATAATAAATTATTAGTGATAAATATGATAAATTTTTGATAATAGGATTTCGTAAGAATCACAAGTAGTGATTCTTGATAATCTTTAGGATCAAAATAAAAAATTTAAATGTTACCATCGTATTGAGATAGTTAAGTGTGTAAACACCAAGACTTTTCAATGTACTCGGTGTTGGCTATAAATAATACTATAGGTAATTAAGATTAAATATATGATTATGGTGAATTGATTTAAGTACAAATACAAGACTGGATCCAACACTAACACTATGAGGAAAATTTATCTAGTGCATAGAAATAGATATATATATATATATATATATATATATATATATATATATTATTATTATTACTATTATTATTGTCAAATGTAGGTATTTGTACATAAATATATAAAGGCATATGTGTAAGTATACATATGCAAATACAAGCTTAAAACTCGAGGATTGGTTTCTTGGCAGCTTACACAATGCGTAAGAGAAAGACTAAATGCATATTTATATAGGAAAGGTTGTTGGTGGCAGGCTAAATGGGTGTACTGATTTTAGGAGCAAGTAGATGGAGTTAAAATAAACAAAGAGGAAGACGTGATGCTAGGAAATGGTAGCGTGAAAGAAACGAGAAAGCTCTGAAGCAGGGATAGTATGTGAGCAGACCAAGAAAGGAAGATGAGTGAAACCTAAGCCATACACTGAAGAGCAAAAAAATAAAAATCTATAAATGTGAGCTTTGTTTGCATGCAAACGGAAGAAAGACATACGAGAGACTGAGAAACAAATTGAAACTAAAGCAAAGGAGAAACGAGAGAGAGATCGACAGTTCGAAGGGACCGAGAGCTGAGAACCGAGAAGGGCTGTGATGAAGAGAACAGAAGCTGGAACTGTAGCATGAAACCGAGAGCAGAGGCAGTAGGAGAAGGAGAACAGAGGGAAAATGAGGAGTAAACTGGGTAGAAACAGAGCAGTAGAGAAGCAGGAACAGGCGAGGAAGAGAACTAAGTAAGAGAGGTTAGGAAACGAGGGAAAGGAAATTGGAACAGAAACGACCCCATGGAGAAGAAAAACTGCATACGTTGTCGGTAGGAAGGCAGGATCGCGACTGGTAGAGGAGGAAGCAATACCGATAAGAATGAAGGAGATCAGGAACAGTCTTCTTGGGTGACCAGCAAGGGAAATGTGTCGTGGCCTTGAAACGAAATAAAAGAAAGAAGAGAAAAAGAGTGAAACAGAAGGCTGAAGTAGAGGGGACTGAGCAAGTAGAGGGAAAACTGGGAACCGAGGGAGAAAGAGTTGATGGTGGCAGAGACGTGAACTATGAAGGGTCGAGTGAGGATGGTGATGAAGGAAGGAGGCGGCAGCGCCGGTAATGCTGTGAAACGATGCCAAAAATCTAGAAACAGAGAAGAGAAAAAGAAATGAATAGTTGTCGTTAATGAAGAAGAAAAGAAAATGTTTTAGCGGGAAATTCCAAAAAAAAAAAAGAGAAAGAAAAGAAAAGAATGAAATATTTATATATATTTTTTTATATATGAGATTTTATATACATAATATATATATATATGTATATATAAATAAATAAAAAATCTTGTAAGATACACTAAAAAAAAGAGGCCTTCAGCGATGGATTTTGTGACAAAATTTTCGTCAGAAAAATTACAATTCCGTTACTAATCACGTTTACAGACGGAATTAGCGATGGATATATCCGTCGCTAATTCCGTTGCTATTTTCGATATGGTTGATACTCCTCCGTTGCAGATACATTATTCCGTTATTAATTCCGTCGTTAAAAGTTATAAAATTTATTCCGTTACTGAAACATTTTAGAAACGAAAATTTCATTGCTGAAAGTTATTGATTTTTCAATTTGATATTCCGTTGTTGATGCCCTGTAGAGACGGAATTCCGTTGCTGATAAACAGTACATATTATTCCGTAGCTAAAGTATTTTATAGACGAAATTCCGTTGCTGAAAACATATTTATTGTTTTATAATTTTGTGTTAATATTTCGTATCTAAATAGTTTTAGAGACGAAATTTCGTGGCTAAAAGTATATTTATTTTTTATTATTACTCCGTAGCTAAATTCTATCAGAGACAGAATTCCGTTACTGATGCTATTTTTTTTATTTTTATACAAAACAATATAAATAAAAAAAAATTCGTTACAAAAGGGTATCAGAAACAGAATTCCGTTACTAATTCCTTATTTTTTAAGTTTTATGTAAAATAATATAAATAAAAAAAATTCTATTAGAAAAAGACATCAGCAACAGAATTCCGTTGCTGATGCCCTATTTTTTAATTTTTATATAAAATAACATCAATATAAAACGTTGCGAAAATTCTAATAGCTGAAACTAATGAGTAAATAACGTTGCGAAAATTCTTATCAATTAATTCATTAGATTATCTAAAACAACATAAAAATTGTGTGAATTTCTCATTTTTCCTATATATAGTTGACCCTTGGTAAGGCCTGTAAGTGAATATTCAGAATAAAAAAAAATTACATTTCAGAAAATTTATAATGAATGACTGAGGTATAATGATATGAAAGGTGAAAAGAATCAAATTATATACGAATCAAAGCACCTGAAATTCCATTTGTATTTAAAAAGTGAAGGATGCTAAGGAGCAAATTCCATAACTGAATTTAAGCAAGGTCACAGTTAACGGAAAGAATAGATGTTGTCAATGTCTTCATATATTAACTCATTAAAATAATTAGTTGAACATTATTAATAATAAATAATTAACTGATTCATAACACATTCATAAAAGCAATCTAGACAAAGAGCTTTCTATGAAAGTTGGAAAGCCATCTGAACATCATTTTATTCACATGTGTTTTCTCAGACACCAAAATGCCAATCAGACACAACTATGAAAAGAAAAGGACAGGCGTAACAAGCAGGAAAATGAATCTGGAATATTAAGGATAATAGATATCATTCCATTTCTATAATTATTTGATACAAATAATGTAAATAAAGAACAGAAAACAAGGTTTGCAGTGAATTCTAAGGTGAAGATAGGAGGGAGAATAGAAGATGCAACAAATAATTACTGAAATATGGTTTTCAGCATAAATTATTTAAGAAATGATAATACTTGGTACATCTTAAAAAATGCCAAAACATAACTCTATTCTGTTATTCATGTCAACATATATAGACTATAGTGATACATAAGTTGCTGCAAACCAAAACATAAGAAAATTTGATCCCTAAGGGAAGAGATGCTAAAGTTACCTGGTGGTATTGTAGCAAAGCTATGTCTAAATTAGGCCTATTCAGATGGTGTTTCCATAGTTGTTGGCATGGTCGGACATATGTTCTGTATTCTGTATACCAAATTATACAAGAGATAGCTAAGACCTTTTTGCTACTGATGTAGTTTTTCTTTATCAGATAAAAGGTGGGTGGGGAAATAAGGGATCAATAAATAGAAAAAAAATATAGATATTTGATGCCTCGTAGACAGTATGATATGATCAACCAATTTTACTTTTAAGGGTTATTAGCGGACCTTGACTTGTCCAGATCTTGGCTGTTCAAATAAAGGAAAGATGGTTGGTCACTGAACATTGATATTGTACGCCGTGGAGAAAACCCAGTATAGACTCTGTCTACCTTTGCTAAGCATAATTCAGTAATATATCTGAAAAGCTCATGCTTCTGTGCAAAAGGTTGAGCTGCATATTCTTCAATCCGCATCCACTGAATAAAAAGGCAAACATGGGAGAAGAAATACAATAAGCAAATGAATGCATAAAAATCCTGGCTTCTTCACTCGTATTCAAGATAATGAAAATTCACCTTAAGATAGCAATAAAGACTAAATAAGTAAATAACAATCAGAGACACACAGGCTGTGGACATGAGTATAGTATTTTTTTTCTTTTTCAGTCAGGAGGGGGTTTGGGGGCCTAATGCTAAATCACAATGTTTTAAGTTGAAAATGAAATGCCTCTGCCAATAGAAACGATCTCATCCAGAGATAATATTTTGCTCCAAAAATTAGAGGCAATCAAAGCAGCAATGAGAGAGAGTTTACTTCAATTTGGCTCAATATTACTTTGTTTAACATTGTAGAAAATAAATGGTAGGCCTACATATATCAGGTCTGTGAAAAGTGGCGGTAAACTTATATGTACTCTTGATTTAGAACCAGAAATAGGTGTCATACCTGGGCTGCCTCAATTTCCAGTCGATATTCATTTCTCAGCTTTAAAATCAAAATTTTGACTCAATTTCTCAGCTTTTTTAATTTGAAAAAAAAATTGTAAGGCTTTGAGAATCATGCTTTCCGTTACAAATTTCAGTAAACAAATCGAATTAAATCCGAGATCAATATTCTTGTATACAACTATCATGATTTTATAACACATTTCAGAAAAAAAAATTATGTATATAAAAATGTGATTTTTACCTAAAATGTTGCTGGTGAAAAATGGGAGGGAGGAAAGTGGAAGACAGCCGGTTGGTGGGGGTCTCCGGTGCAGGCGTGGTCGTCGGTGCCGAAGAGAATCACGGCAGGAAACTGGGGACAGGGGGAGAGGGTCGCGAGAGAGAATGCACAGGGGAGGGACTCTGTGTCTGGGAGACGGAATGGGGCGTGGGCTAGCTTTCTCTGCGTCGCCGACGGCAGCAAGAGTCCACCTTCAGAAACAGATTCAGGTTACGTTGGGGGGGTCGGCGAAGACGACAAACAGCTAAAGGGCTAGCTTTCTCTGTACTTTGCAGAAATGAAAAAGAAAGGGGGGGCAGTCCTCGACCGATTCCCGCCCACCCCCTTTTGTTTTTTATTTTTTTAATTTAATAAATTAAATATTTATTTAATAGAAATAAATAATGAGGGCATCAACAACGGAATTCCGTTGCTGATGCCCATTTGTAACAGAATTTTTCTATATTTTTATTATTTTAAAAAAATAAATAGGGTATCAGCAACGGAATTCCGTTGCTGATACCCTTTAGTAACAGAATTTTTGTTTTATTATATATATTTCCTTTGCAATATTAAAAAAATAATAGGGTATCAGCAACGGAATTTCGTTGCTGATGCCTTTTGTAACGAAATTTTCTAATACTGATATCTTTTTATATAAAAATTAACTAATAGTGTATCAGCAACGGAATTCCGTTGCTGATAGGCTTTTGTAACAGATTTATTTATTTAATAACTTATATTTTCAACAATAATATAAAAATTAGGGCATCAGCAACAGAATTTTGTTGCTGATATCCTTTTGTAACGGAATATTTTATTTAATTTGTTATATTTTAATAAAATATAAAAATTAAGGCATCAGTAACAGAATTCCGTTGCTGATGGTCTTTTGTAACGGAATTATTTATATAATTAGTTATATTTTCAATAATGAATAAAAATTAAGGCATCAGAAATGGAATTCCGTTGCTGATAGACTTTTGTAACGGAATTATTTATTTAATTACTTATATTTTCAACAATAATATAAAAAATAGGTCATCAGCAACGGAATTTCGTTGCTGATAGCCTTTTGTAACGGAATATTTTATTTAATTTATTATATTTTAATAAAATATAAAAATTAAGGCATCAGAAACGGAATTCCGTTGCTGATGCTCTTTTGTAACAGACTTTTATTTATTATATATTGTTTATTTTATAATTAATAGAAAATAGGGCATCAATAACGGAATTCTATTTCTGATGCCCTTTTGTAACGGAATTTTTGTAAATTTTATATTGTTTTTTAAAAATATTAAAAAATAGGGCATCAGCAACGGAATTCCGTTGCTGATGCTCTTTTGTAATGGAATTTTATTTATTATATATTTTTTATTTTATAAAAAATTAAAAATAGGGCATCAGCAATGGAATTCCGTTTCTGATGCCCTTTTGTAACGAAATTTTTCTAAATCTTATATTGTTTTTCAAAAAGATTAAAAAATAGGGCATCAGCAACGAAATTTCGTTGCTGATGCTCTTTTGTAACAGACTTTTATTTATTATATATTATTTATTTTATAAATAATAAAAAATAGGGTATCAGCAACGGAATTCCGTTTCTGATGCCCTTTTGTAACGGAATTTTTGTAAATTTTATATTGTTTTTTAAAAACATAAAAAAATAGGGTATCAGCAACAGAATTCCATTACTGATGCTGTTTTGTAACGAAATTTTATTTATTATATATTGTTTATTTTATAAAAAATTAAAAATAGGGCATCAGCAACGGAATTCCGTTTCTGATACCCTTTTGTAACGTAATTTTTGTAAATCTTATATTGTTTTTAAAAAAAATTAAAAAATAGGGCATCAGCAACGGAATTCCGTTTTTGATGCCCTTTTGTAACGAAATTTTTGTAAATTTTATATTGTTTTTTAAAAACATTAAAAAATAGGGCATCAGCAACGGAATTTCGTTTCTGATGTCTTTTTGTAACGAAAATTTATTTTTCATATTGTTTATTTTTAAGAAAATTAAAAAAATAGCGCATCAGCAACGGAATTCTGTTTCTGATTCCCTTTTGTAACAGACTTTTTATTTAATTTATATTATTTTTTTATAAACATTAAAACAAATAGGGCATCAGCAACGGAATTCCGTTGCTGATAACTTTTTGTAACGGAAATTTTCTTTTGGGTATCAGCAACGGAATTCCGTTCCTGATACCTTTTCTAACGGAATTTTTTTAATTTATATTAATTTCTATAAAAATAAAAAAATTATTGCATCAGCTACAAATATTCGTTACAAATCCGTTGCTAAATCCGTCGTTAAAATTTTGCGTTATTCCGTTACCAATTTGTAACGGAATTTCGTTATAAATTTCGTTGCCTTTTGATAATAATAAATGTACCATTATTAGTGACGGAAATCCGTTACAAATCCGTTACAAAATTATTTTTGTTTGCAACGGAAAAATTTCGTCTCTGATTTTCCGTTTCTGAAAGTGTTTTTTTTTTGTAGTGATAAGGAAAGAAGGCATAGAGAAAAATTGGGAACCCGGGGAAAAGAGGTTTCGATGGAAATAATCCGAGTCGACCGGATTCGCCGACTCACTATGTTGAGACAATCGAGAACTATGGACAAACATCAAGGTAAGGAAAATTCTCATTGCTGCTAGAGATAAGTATGCTTAATTTTTGTATATTTGTAGATATAAAATTTTAGGTTGAATTTCACAGTATCGAAATTACCGAAAAATCTAGGTCGAATTTTATGACTCTGAAAATTAGAGATTTTACCCTGGTTGAACAACCTAATTTTTCTGATTAAATTTAAATGGTTGCATAGATTCTAATGTGGTTTGAATTCTGTTTTAAATATCGAAAATCCCAAATTTTGAATTTTCATAGACTGTTTTTTGGGATTTTATCCGAAAAAAGGATAGTCAGTCTGTTTTGAACGATTTCATGAAACAAATGAATTCATATGTGATTTGAGGATAAATGATTTACTTATAAAGCTATTCTGATGATATGTGCTTGAGCGCGTATTAACTGTGCGTCGTACGGTCTGTCTCGCACTGATTTTGAGACAAAAGTGTTGGTGAGATCATGCTGCATTTCTATCTGTTCTGCATCTGTTTTTTGTATTTGTGGTTCACAAGTACGATGTACCGTGTTTTTTATTCTGTTTCTAGTCTTCGAACATTCTAATTTGTGAGAGTTTGGGTAGCTGACCACTCCTACGACGATTGACATCCCGACACTCTGACCCGTGAATTGTCCGGAGTCACTGATATTGGCCAATAGTCATTTTTGATATTTGATATAGCATGTCTGCCTTATCTCGTCTATTTGAACTTCTGAATTGACTATGTGATTTTATCTCGTATGAAACTGAATATTTTAATGCATAAAAGACCGTGGGGGCCACCTATTGAATCCCGCGGGAGTAAAGTGCCACATTATCGTCGCTTTTAAAAGCTGTTTAAAGTTTTAGAAACGGTATTGATTTCAGTTCCATTTTCATACTAAATTTGTCATGGATTTTTCGACCTTGATTTTTCGGAACTAGCAATGCCTCTGTATTTATTTGAAATATTTTTTTTGAATTGTCTGCATAAACTGAGATATTTGGAAATCTGTTTATTTTGCTACTAGAACTTCTGAAATTTCTGTATTTACTACAGTAACTAATTTCACTACCGATTTATGTTTTATTTCTGAAATCTGTTTTTAGTATTTGTGAAAAATTGTCGAACTATTTATGAACTCTATGAAAATATTTCGTATTTGGCAAATATAAAAATATATATGTTTAGGTAGTATATTTATCTACCTGCTATGAGTTTTTTTTACTGAACATGTTGAGCTCAACCCCTTACTTTCCTTCACAGAGCCCCACGGTAGTTTGGAACGCTTTCGTTAGTAAAGCATGTCGCACAGCTATGGTTCTGCGGAGTATCATTCTGCGTTGAAGGTATACCCAATTGGAAGAAATTCTTTTGTATCTAAAATTTTTATAAGTACAGTAATGCAAACAAGATGTGTATGGAAAATGTGAACTTATTTTATTTAAATTTGTTATTAAGAAAGAAAATTAATCAGACTGAGTATTGTTCTGATCTAATATCGACTTGTAGACCAACCGAAATGTTCGTAAATTCGGGTCGTCACAAAGTGACTTTATATCGACTTCAAATTTATTATTTTTAATCAATTTTGAAATAAATGAATTTAAAATAAATGATAATGAAGACAAGTAAAATAAATAAAAATAGACAAATAAAACTAAATTTTATAAGGAATTTTCGATGATGAGATTTCTTAAAAATCACAAGTAGTGATTCTTTGATGATCCTTAAGATCTAAATAAAATCCTTGAATGTTACTAGCGTATTTGAATATTTAAATGATTTTATTTCAATATCAAAATTCTTTATTTTATAAAACAATTTTTTTTTAAAAAAATAATAATCAATAAAAAGCAAATAATAAAAATATGAATTTAACATCCAATAATGGGATGTAACAGAATTCAAAAGTAATGATTCCTAACTTATCCTTAGGTGAGAAAAATTCACTAATTATTACGAGAAGTATTGGAATATTTAGTGATTTTTTAATAAAATGGATTATTATTTAAAATGAATAAATAAGTTATAAAAACAAAAAAAAAAAAATTCACATGTATCATGCATTGTATGCTTGCATCATGTGTATTCATGTAAATTTTAAAATAATTGCAAATCTCTCAATGATTGGATTATATAGAAATCGCGAGTAGCGTAAGAAATTCTCAAGTGAAAAAATCATCTGAAATACTATCAAAAGTATTAGAGTACTCTAGTATAATTTTCAATACAAAAGATTTTTATTTATTTCTAATAATAAAATAATAAAAATACAAAATAAAAGGAATTTTTTTTTCAAATGCTTAATCAAGACTATTTTTTTTTATGATTAAATGATAACACATGATTAAGTAATACTTTTAAATGGGCGTTGTGGGGTACTAATCCTTCCCTATGCGTAATCGAACGCCCAAATCCGAACTTTATTTTTGCAAACGAAAATTTTCTTTTTAATAAAACTTAATTAATTTTAAGATTTTATTAAAAATATAAATGTTTTTAGATGACCAAACACACCTAATCAAAAAAAATGATGACGACTTCCTTTATACTTTCAATATCGTCCAGCGATCAAGTTCTTTGGGTGAAATTATTATGTAATAGAATATAATTTTTTTTATTTAGCTAAAATATTAAAAAAGCCTTTAACTTTTATTACTTTATTCAAATAAGTTTTTGTACTTTTTTTTGTTACAATCAAATAGACCCTTAAACTTTAATTTATATTCAAGTAAGTCCTTAAACTATAATTTAAGTATCTAAATATACTTTTGACTTTTACTTTGTAACTAAATGAACCTTTAATATAAATTGAACTTTTGTAAGAATGACTAATTGATTGATTTTTCGAATGAGTTTTAAAACTTAAAATCATGCATAAAAAAATCAGTTATATATGATAAATTATATAATATTTAATTATTTATATTATATATAATATATTTAAAAAGTGATTTACTAATTTAATTAGTAAAGATTTGTAATTTTAAACATTGGCTTAATCCAATAAACCATCATAAAAAATTAAGTTAAACTCGAAATTGACTTAATTGAATTAAATTAATCGAATTTCAATCGGTTAAATTGATTTGAATTGATTTTTTATTCACATGTAAATTTTTATTTAAGATAAAGGTTTACTTAAGTACAAATTAAAGTTTAAGAGCTTATTTATATGTAATAAAATTGGGATAATACCGTCAGTAAAATTTTGACTCCATAAGTAGAATTAGGATGATAATACATGTGCTTTAAAAATATTAAGAATATAAAAAATAAATAAAATAAGATATGTATCATCATTCTAACTCTATTTATAGAGTCAAAAAATTCTATTGACGATATTTAAGATAATTATCCATAAAAATATAAAGGCTTATTTAAAAGTAATAAAATTTAAAAGCTTTTAATAATCTAGCTTTCTTATTTTCAAATCCATAAAATTTGAAGAAGACAAATAAAATTAATTTAAATTTTTTATTTTAAGAAAAATATATGATAATTTTAAATAGAGTAAGGCTGTTTCCATTCCAATTCAAGCTTTACGAAATCGTAACTCATTTACCCTTCCTTGCAGGTGCGCAGACAGCATAAACGTTTCTAATTCCCTTCATTTCCAAACAAAACCCTAAAAACAGTGAAAAAAGAAAAAAGAACGACAAAGCACTTAAAATTAAGAAAATGGAAGACGAAGTAGAGAGGCGACTAATCGAACAGATTCTGGAGCTCGAGGACGAGGAGCTGCAGATCGAAGAAGTTGAAGGTCTTCTCGAATCATCCGACGATGATCGTGATGCTACGTAGCCACCTTACCCATTTAGAAATTTCTTATCTCCACCATGTGATTGGTTGCTTAATGTTACATTTAGAACTTATCGTAGTTTTATCACAGCATTCCTAATTTTGGTTGGACTGATTGTTTAGGAAAATTTCAATTTATTAGAAGTTGTAGATTGAACTCTTTCGAAACTCTACTGAGAAAAAAAAAGAACTCTTTTAAATCTCACGTGATTATTTTTGCTATTCTATTTCATTTGTTCAAACAATCAGTCTTTTGGTAAAAAAAAGCTATTAATTATTGAAAGCTATTTGTTTTAAGTTAAAGCATTTTAAAGATTTATTTCAGTTCAGTTGCTACGATTTATTAATGGTTTCTAACTTTGTTGTTCATATTGCAGAGGCGTTGCGTCAACTGAGGACTTTACGTTCAATACCCATTTGGCTTCCCTACATTCATATCTCGGCGGTAATCTATACTCTGTTTTTTTTTTTTTTTTTCAATAATACAGGTTCTGGTGAGTCTTATGAAATCTAAACAGTTTGAGATTTACTTTATCAAATGCACATAACAGAGGTAGATGATACGCGCCACAGATCTGCTCTTTGGGAAGGAGGTGCCATCTTGAACCTCCCGTTGTTCTATCTAGAAGGTATTGACTCGTGTGCTGTTTATTTATTTATTTATTTATTTTTGCATTGCTCGGCATAGTTTCTGATTGTATCTGTTCATAAATTGGGGTTCTGGAGGTATTGATTTATTGAAATTCTTGTGTCTTTGTTGATTGGTAAAATCAGAAAACTTTAGGAACATTAGATATTAATTTTTTTTATCAGATTTTGATTGATGTGTGTCCATGATATATAGCTTTAGAAATACATGTCTGATTTGTTTATTATAGCTTTTGAGCTCTATAATCAGTCTTTGGTTGTCAGTTTGAATCACATGGTTTCTTATTATTCTGGAGGTTTTCTTATTTCTCTTAATAGTCTTCCTCTTTTGTATTAACAGATTGAAGAATTTAAACCCTTTTGTTTAATATTTACCAGGGGTAGTCCTGTTCCCAGAGGCCACACTCCCGCTGAGAGTTGTTCAACCCAACTTTGTTGCTGCAGTTAACAGAGCAATGACCCAGGCTGATGCTCCTTACACCATGGGTGTGGTGCGTGAATTCCCCATCATACTTCATTTTTTCTCATTTCTACATATGTAATTTCTTTCTTGTTGATCTTTTTGTTGGATGATTAAACAAGAGTTGAATCTTTATACAGATTCGTGTTTATAGAGACTCTGATGATGGACCGACAAGGCTAGCAAAAATAGGGACAACTGCAGAGGTATACTTTCTGAGACCAGCTGTTTGTATATTTTCACTTACTGGGAGGCATTTAACTTGCATTTAGGCATTCAAGATTTGAACAAATGCAGTGGACATTTTTAGGTATAGGTGTAAATAAGTAGAGTAGATAAGGAAAAATGCTATTGCCAATGAGTATGCTGTCAAACTGAATTTTGCTTAATAAGCCTAGTTTATTGGACCAGAGAAAACTCTCTGGCTAGAGTAAGTCTGTGCATGTGTTATGGTGTATTGGTACCCTTGTGAGCACCTTTTCATTTCCACTCTCAATTCATAGTGATTTTAAGCTTGACTAAAGTTGATTTATAATATTTTTACTTAAAGTTATTCATTCTCGTTTGCAGATTCGGCAATGTCGTTCCTTAGAGGATGGCACAATTAATGTGGTTACTCGTGGCCAACAGCGGTTTCATCTGAGACGCCATTGGACTGATGCAGAAGGAGCAGTAAGAAAAATCTTGTTTTTCTTTTAAATATATTCTCAAATATCTTTATTGTTAGTACCTGTATGATAGAATTCTGATTGCTGTAAATTCTCGTTGGTTTAAGCCTTGTGGAGAGATTCAAATTATTGAAGAAGATGTTGCATTCAGAATCCCTCGAGACGCGTATGCAAAATTGGTACCATTAAGTAATTTGAGAAGCCAACAGATGCCGTCTTTAAATGCTTCATCACATGGAGGTGGGAATGAGGAAAATGATTCAGAAGCAAATTCAGAGGAAAGCTTTGAGGGTGAACTTTCTCAAACAGAAAGGAGAATTCATCAATTTGCAGTTCGTACCTGTTATGAGTCTGATGGGGTGGATGAGTCATCTAGCAGCGATGATGACAGTAAATTGTCCGAGTCAGACAACCAATCAGGAAGTCCATGTCTAAATGACTCTAGCTTCATAGGTTCATCACCTTCTAACCATGAGAAACAAATAAAAAATGCTGGCTTGGGAATTGGGACCAAATCCATGACTCGTAAAGTGGCAGGACCAAGGTCTCATCTTTCATGTACAGTTTCAAGAGCTTTCTGGCCCAATTGGGTATATCGTATGTATGACTCATATTGTCTTGCTCAAAAGGCAGCAGGTATCTCAACTTTCATTTTAGTTGTTTCCCTATGTTCCTTTGCAACCATCTCATTCACTTTGTTTACTTTGAAGATTTTGCTATGTTAGTGGTTCATAAGAATATTGTTTATTCTTGCCTAGTATTAAGTGTAAGGTTTAACTCTTACAAAGAATTTTTGTGGAATACACTAAATGTGGTCCTTGGTAGTTGGCAGAATTCTCAGAATTTAATTTAAGACAACTCATTTTGGTCATTCATTGGGAGTATTGACTGTCCCTTTCTTCATCATACTTTGTGTGATTGCAATGAGAGTTTTTTGTTCTATGATACATTTGAAAAAGGACCAAAAGAATATATGCACAAACACACATAGGCATTGTTTTGGAAAAATTCTCTTCATACTCGTTAGGTTTAATAGCCAAATATACTTTCAACTTTTTGCACAAAATGGATAGTATCTCTCAATGTTTTATTAAAACAAACTTGAAGAGGGAGTAATTCTTTCTCTTGAATTTTACTGCTACTGTGCATAGGTTTAAATAGAATATAGACAGCCTAAGAATTAGGAAATAAACTAAGAATCAGGAAAATAAATATTATTAGCAACTAAATTAATTTCTATTAATGTGGGATATTGATCCCATTTCCAACACTCCCCCCTCAAGCTGGTGAATATATATTAATCATTCCCAACTTGCTCACACATGTTTCAAAACTCGGCTTAGACTATGCTTTCGTAAGAACATCAACTTCTTGATACTCAGTAGGAACATAGGACAATGTAATAGTCCCATTTTCTATCTTATTCTTGATGAAACTCCTATCAATCCTCACATGCTTCATTCTGTCATGTTGAACTGTATTGTGAACCACGCTAATTGCTGATTTACCATCACTTGGCAGCTTCGTAGGACCAATCACTGACAAATTCAAATCTGTCATCAGTCTTTGCATCCAAATAAGCTCACATGTTCCTTGTGCTATAGTTCTATACTCGACTTTTGCACACTTCGAGCAACCATAGATTGTATTTTGCTCCTCCATGTGACTAAATTTCCCCAAACTTTTGTACAATAACTAGTTGTCGACTTGCAGTCTTCAATTGCTCTTGCCCAGTCAACATCTGAAAAACCATCTCCTTGTTTTTAGACTTTTTGAATAGCAAGCCTTTTCCTGGAGTTCCCTTGAGGTATCTTAGGATCTGATTTATAGCTTCCAAGTGCCTTTTCGTGGGAGCATGCATAAACTGACTAACAATGCTCACACTAAAGGCAATGTGTGGTCTCGTAAGTGACAAATAGATCAACTTCCCTTCTAGACATTGATATCTGTCTCAATCCGGTATGGAATCTTTATCAAAGGCTTTCTGCTTCCAGTTTCGCTCCAATGGCGTCTTAGTTGGTTTACACTCTGGCTTTGCAGTCTCCCTAAGTATCTCGAGTGTGTACTTCCTTTGGGAGATGAAAATCCCTTTTAACTCCTTGCAATCTCTATTCCTAAAAAGTACTTGAATGTTCCAAGGTCCTTAACTTTGAATTCAGCTTGAAGGTTCTTCCTAAGATTCTAATCTCCTCCTCGTCATCTCCTGTAATAACCATATCATTGACATAAACAATAAGTGTAGCTTGTTTTCCGAACTCACCTTCCTTGACAAATAGTGTATGATCTGCCTACCCTTGCTTGTAGGCAAGTTGCTTCATCACATTGCTAAACCTATTGAAACATGCCCTTGGATGCTATTTTAGACTATAGAGGGATTTCCTAAGTCTGCAAACCTTGTCAGAACCATTTTGTGCTTTGAACCCTGGTGGAGCCTTCATGAACACTTCTTCCTCTAAGATGCCATTCAAGAAGGCATTCTTGACAGCCAATCGATGTAATTTCCAGTCCAAGTTTGCAGCAAGAGACGATTGACACTCTGATAGAATTTAGCTTTGCCACTGGAGCAAATGTTTCCTCATAATCAACTTCATATGTGTAGGTAAATCCCTGTGCCACCAACCTTGCTTTGTATCATTCAACTATGCCTTCTGTCCATACTTCACTGAGAAAACCCATTTGTTGCCAACCACCTTTTTCCCAGGAGGTAGTTCTACCAACTCCCAAGCCTCATTATCCTCAAGAGGTCTCATCTCTTCTAATACAGCCTCTTTCCACTTGAGATCCTATAGTGTCTCATGGACATCTCTAGGCACTTGGATGCTATCAATGTCGAAAACAATCGCATTGAAACCAGAATATAACTTGGAATATGTGAGATAATTTGAGATTGGGTATTTTCTACAAGACCTTACCCCTTTCCTTACAGCAATTGGGAGATCCAAATCATCCATCTTCTCAACAGCCTTATTTCATTCGTCAATCTCTCCCATGACTAGTGGATCTGTCATTGGTTTGGACTTCTGGTTTTGAAACCAGAATTGGTTTTGGATTTGCCAGGTGCAGCTCTCCCCCTTGACCTAAGACTCTGGTATTGGACTCGGTTTGGGTTTGAGTAGGTATTCGTGTGGGTAAAGAAATGGGTAAAACACTAGTATTGGACTCAGTTTGGGTTTGTGTAGGTATTTGTCTGGGCAAAGAAATGGGTGAAAAAATGGGTAAGGATTTAGTAGGGTCCCAATGTTTTTCTCCTTGAATGCCCATATTCTTCCCTTGGAGGGAAACATTGGTATAGAAGACTTGGTGTTCAACAAACGAGACATCATATGAGACAAAGAATCATTTTGATGGAGGGTGATAGCTCTTATAGCCCTTTTGTGTTGGTGAATAGCCAACAAAAACACACTTAAGAGCCTTAGGATCAAGCTTTCCCTTATTTGGTTGGACATTGTGAACGAAGGCAGCACACCTAAACACACGAAGTGGAAGAGAATTGAGGATGCAAATTGTTGGAAATATAGACAATAGCTCATGAATAGGTGTACGGTAGTGAAGGATTTTTCAAGGTAGGCGGTTTATAAGATATGCTGAGGTCAAAATAGCTTCCCCCCAAAAAGAATGTGGTACGTTACTAGCAAACATGATTGATCTAGCAACTTCTAATAAATGACGATTTTTTCTCTCTACAACCCCATTTTGTTGGGGAGCACGAGTGCTTGAGTTTTGGTGGAAAATACCATTCTCTATGAAATATTCATTAAGCTCCTGAGAAAAATATTTTCCTCCATTGTCTGTACGAAAAATGGGGATAGAAGACTGAAATACATTGGTGACAAGTTTATGGAATTGTTTGAAAATGGTGCTCACTTTAGATTTTTCCATTAGATAGACCCAGCAAACATGGTTATGATCATCTATGAATGTAACAAACCAATGACCCCATGTTAAGTTTTGCACCCGAGATGGACCCCACACATCACTATGGACAAGGTGAAAGGGAGTAGAAGGTTTGTATTTATGGGAAGGATAAGATACATGAGGATGTTTTGCCAAGACAATGCAAGCATGGGTATGATCATCTATGAATGTAACAAACCAATGACCCCCGATTAAGTTTTGCACCTAAGATGGACCCCACACATCACTATGGACAAGGTGAAAGGGAGTAGAAGGTTTGTATTTATGGGAAGGATTAGATACACGAGGATGTTTTGGCAAGACAATGATCACAATGAAATAAGGACGGATCTTTATTAATAAAAAGATGAGGATATAAATGCTTCAAACGAAAAACTTGGATGACCTAGTCTATTGTGCCAAAGTTTAATTTTGAGGGAGAACTAACACCTGATAGATAGTAGAGACCATTTCGTTCCTCAGCATTGCCAATCGTCCTCCCCGATGACAAATCCTGAATTTGACAATCAGAGGGAAAAAAGGTTACAACACAGTTTAGGTCCTTAGTTATTTTGCTTACCGAAGGTAAATTGCACTTTAAATATGGAACTTAGAGTGCTGATTTTAATTTTAAACCAAAGAGTTCAATATTCCCATGTCCTGCAGCTTTGCACAATGAACCATCCGCAACTGTAATTTCAATGTCTACTTCACAAGAAGTATAATTAGAAAAATTTGCTGTGGATCCAGTCTTATGATCAGATGCACCGGTATCAACAATCCACCTATCTGGTGTGCCTGTATAAGTCAGAAACGATGAGCTTAGTTTTGTGATACCTTTCTGTGAAGCTAAAGCCATAGACTTGGGTGCAGTAGTTTCAGTTTCCTTGCTGTTCTTTGGGAAACTCATCATTTTCCAAGGTATCTCATCTGTTCATCAATAAATGGGTTAGGTGCTGCATCACTAGTCATTTCTGCTGAAAATGCAGATCGGTTACCCCTTTTCTGGTTTCGTGGCTTCCAATCTGGAGGCTTTCCGTGTATGTCCCAACAAGTATCCTTGGTATGGTATGGTTTTTTGCAGTGCTCACGCCACAATTACTTGTCCTTGTTCCATTGTCCTTCCTTTACTCCTTCAGCCCTATTTACTGCTAGTGCAGACCCTTGGGACACAGGATCAAATACAGCATCTCTGGAGGGAGAGAACATCACCTTCTTACGACTCTCCTCTCATCAGACTTCAGCAAACACTTCCTTCAACGTTGGCAGTGGTTTCCTTCCAAGAACCTGCCCACGAACTTCATCCAATTCTTTATTAAGTCCCTACAAAAATTCAAAAATTCGACCCCTTTCCAACATCTTGCTGTAGGTAACTCCGTCTTCTCTGCACTTCCAGGTAACATTGTAGAACAGCCATTTCTTGCCACAGTTCTGACAAAGTGTTGAAGTACTCAGTGACAGACATATTCCCTTGTCGAGTGTGACGAATCATAGACTGAATTTCAAAACTTTGGGAGATGTTTTCCATATCAGAATACATTTCTTGCAATGCCTCCCAAATCTCCTTAGCTGTGTTGGCTCCATCGAATTTATAAGCCAAGCCATCACAGTTGAATTTTCAGCCTCCCATGTACTGTAGATTGTTGAGGATGTCTCTGGAAAGGGTATAGCTCCTGTTAGATAACTGTTTTGCCTCCGTTTGATTACTAGAAGAATGGACTGATACCATTCTCGGAAATTTGCAGCATTCAAATGGTGTTTGGTGATTTGGATGGAGGGATTATCGATTTGATCAGATGGAGGTGGTGAAAGGGATATTGGTGGGTGCTGAACATGTGAAGTCGCGGAGGACTTTGTTAATTGTGAAACACAAGCTCCGGTCATGGCAGTTTTCGCCATGGGTTGATAACGAAAAACGAAAAAAAAAAAACTGGGATGAAAAGACGGAAACTGGCGAACAGACAGAAATTGAGTACTTGGAATGGTTTCTTATGGCCAGAAAATGATGGCTCTTGATACCATAAAACAAACTTGAAGAGGGAATGATTCTTTCTCTTGAATTTTACTGCTAGTGTACATATGTCTAAATAGAATATAGGCAGCCTAAGAATTAGGAAATAAACTAAGAATCAGGAAAATAAATATTAAATCCCTAAAAATCAGCAACTAATTTAATTTCTATAATCATGGGATATTGATCCCATTCCCAACATTTATCACATGCAAATTAATTCATACACTTTCATTTTATTGTAAATAAATCTATAACCTTTTAAAATCATGTAATTAAATCTAAATCTACTGAATGAAACTAACTTCGATTTGTATTTCTTATGTGGCGTGTCCTTTGTCAGCCCATAAAGCTATCCGTGTCAGCTGTCACATAGGATGTCTAAACGATAGTGTTATTTAACAGATTTGGACTTAATTACGTGATTTTCAAAGTATATGGTTTAATTTACAATAAAACAAAAATTTATAAATTGATTTGCATGCAATAAAATGTTGAAGGTTTATATCCATTTCATGCAAAATGTTATATATTTGGCTATTATTCCTACTTGTTAAATGGCTGCTTATGTGATTGTTTCATTTTGTTTCATTTTGGCCTGGTATTGTTTCTAAATCTCCATAATATTAAATGTTTGGTATTGCAATTTTATAGATTTGTGGAAACAAATAGTTGGGGTGCCGAGCATGGATGGCTTTGTGAAGAAGCCTGATCTTTTATCATTTTATATTGCAAGTAAAATTCCCATTTCTGAACCTACAAGGCAGGAGCTTCTGGAAATTCATGGCATTTCATATAGGCTGCGCCGGGAAATTGAGTTACTTGAAAGACTTGATCGTGTTCGATGTAAGATCTGTCAGGTACTACTCTCTCTCTCTCTCTCTCTCTCTCTCTCATGTCTGTTTCTGTGTGTGAACACCCATGTCATATGGTTGCATTGCATGCTTTTTCCTGTTCCTCATGCACAAACATGCAGTTCTATGGGCTATGTCTTTACCAATTTTCATTCAATTGTCTTTTTTTTTCCCCTTCAGACTGTAATTGCTAGGCGCAGTGATATGTTGGTGATGTCTAGTGATGGTCCTCTTGGTGCTTATGTTAATGCATATGGCTATGTACATGAGGTAATGACGTTTTGTAAAGCAAATGGCTTAGCACTCAGAGGCCAACCAGTTAAAGAGTACAGCTGGTTTCCTGGGTATGGTCTTAAACTCTCTCTTCCTCAAAGGGTAGTATGAAGTTGATCATGTACTCTAAATAACATGGATAGTTGGCACCTTTCATCGCATATTGGATTGTCATATCATTTTGCCTTGGGGTTATAGGAAGGTTGAGATTTTCAATGTTCTTTTGATGACAGTGATAATGTTTCCTTATGGATAATTTGAGATTTATTTAAATTCTAGGTGGGAAATCAATCCCTTGGTATGCTTTGGTTAGTAACTAATAATGACTATTACTGAGTTGTTTTAGAGGATAGGTCAGGAAAGATACCATGTTGATATCATTGGCAAAAGCAACATTATTCAGTTATGGTTTTCATAATTTTCGTTGCACCATTGCAAGTTTTTATTTGTGATTGTACACTAGAAACAGTTAGCAAAGGAGCGATTAATCCTTTACGACAATTATGTTGGTGTATATGGCAGCTGCGGTGATGGAAATTTATAGATGGTAGGCTGTAAACCAGTAATCAGATCTAATTAACCAATCTGCAAAACTTGTTTACACCCGCATGAATTGCAATGTTATCTTGTGATTGTTCTCTTAGTTCCATTTTTTGGCCATATAACGATGATTAACTTAATTGCTGTTTTCTGCAGTTATGCATGGACATTCATAAATTGTGCATCTTGTGAAGCGCAAATGGGGTGGCTTTTTACTGCAACAAATGAGAAGTTGAAGCCTAAATCTTTTTGGGGGATAAGGAGTTGTCAAGTTACGGATGGCATGCGATAGAAAAAATGCCTTCTCAAGTATGTCCTAAAATTTTCCCTAGTTAATACGCAACTAGACTATCATAGTTTATATTGTGTATATAAATATAACTTCGAAGCACTATCTTAAATGAACTGTAGCCTTGATAAATGAAAAGATCAGCTTTCATGCTGGTGTTCTGGTGTTCTAAGTAATGCCATAGCCCATATGATTGCAACAGCCTAATATGTTAATCTGGTTATGGAGTCACTTTATAACGCTTTCTCCTTTATTTTTTATTTTTATTTTTAAGATAGGTGGAATGTCACACCGTGTTGAATCCAAATCAGGGTACTAGATTTTTTTTTTTTTTTTTTCATAAAAAAGTACAATGAAGGAAGACTTTGAATTTTCTCTTTTCTAAGAAGGAGTAATACCTATTAGGGTAGATTTTGATTGTTAGAATACAATATTTTTACTTTTGATGTATTGCATTTCATTTATCAGAAGCTAAGATTTTCATTTAGGTGGCATTTGGTGCTTTACATATAAAAAGTGTAAAGTGGTGGTATGGTTGAAATTAAATTGTAGGGAAAGTATACATTGTAAAGCGCTATTTAAACTGCAAGAAGAGTACATTATAGTGTTTGGGAAGTTAACACTTTGTTGGTATTGTAGTGTTAAATTTTAAAATTACTTGATACGTTATTATTAATTTAAAATGTAATTATTATATTAAAATGTAAATAATATAAAGTTATAATTATTAAAGTGTTAATAAATTGTAAAATAAAATTTGATACATTATTATTAATTTAAAATATAATTATGTTACAAAGTAAATAAAAGAAAAGTTTGATTTTTTAGGAGAGAGAAGTATTTACTGAAAAGAAAAGTTTGATTTTTTAGGAGAGAAAAGTATTGGTTTGAAAAGGTATTTTTGGTAAATTATTTTATTTGCAGCAAAGTAACTTTAAAACTAAAATTGGTTGCAATTATTTTGAGGATACAAAGTGATTATAATTAATTTAATCACTTTATAATACTTTTGTCTCAATCAGATGCAGCAGTTACTTTAGATCCAATTAAATCATAGCATAGCATAAAGGTTCAACTTTTTTCTACTGAACGCAGCCCTGGTAAAAAAATAAGTTCACAGGTTAGACTGGCTATAAACCGATATTATTTTTTATTTTGGAAACAAACCGATCTGTTAGGACAGTATTAATTTCATTATACTTCTGACAGCTGTAAATATATAAAAACAAATTGGGTTAACCCTCAGAAGGCCAAATGGAAAAAGCATGATTGGCGGCTAGTTAGTAGTACGACGTATTTTCTTAACACACATGACTCAATCGATCTTAAGCTAACTCAAAAGCAAAATCCTAATTTCTTTCTAGAGGTAGGCTTGTTAAAACTTTATAAATGTAAGGAACATCCCATCCCATCTCATGCAGACTGAATGTTATTTCCTCAGAAGAAAAAAAAAATTAAGAATTTTTCCTTGATAGAGTAAAAAGAAAGTTACAAAAAAAAATAATAATTTTTTCAATTGCAGCAATTTTGTTTATCGATTTTTCAATTTTTTTCGTTAACGGAACACAGCCTAAAGAAATTGAACATTGTAACTCATTTCAAATATATAGGATAAAGATATAAGAATATTATCACCAAAAAAAATAAAATTCTAATCGATAGGTCCAAATAGCGATTATGCCATGAACCTTAATTACGATTAACAATAAAGAAAGAGGATCTGAACAAATAAATAAATAAAGCGGAAAATTGGGAGAATAGAAACAGCTGGGAAAGAAGTGAGGCTGAGGCCTGCTGATCGCCGACTAACAAAATGGGGCTCTGCTTCAATTTGAAATTTCAACGGTAGGTTCTGTAGAGCGGGCTATACATGCAGCTCTCCGCATATTTAACGAGATCATCAGGCTGAGGAAGGTGAGAAGCCAGACCTAGGAACAATCAAAGGGCGTAAATGGTTGAATATGGAGGACAGTGTTTTTAAGAGCCTTAACACATACCAAAAGGACAGCGACATGATCAATGACCAATGACCAATGACCAATGATCATGCATCAGGTAAAGGCAACTCACCAAGTTCATATGCCTTGGCAGCAACCTTAGCAGCAATGTTGGCTGATATTTTTCTGATATTGGAGAATGGTGGGTAAATCAGTCCCTTTTCGAAGTGTTCCTCCGCCACTTGTGAAGCCAAAGCTTCCGCTGTCACAAGGGGAAAAAAGAAAAAGACAGTTTCTTACAGAGGCAGTTTGAGTGAGTCAGTTTCTTTGGTGGCTTGAGGGATAAGGCACTTACAGGCTGCCAAAAGCATGTCCTCATGTACACGAATTGCACCGGATATTATCACACCCAAACCAAATCCAGGGAAAATGTATGCATTGTTTGCCTGAATGGCATCAAACAAGTAGATTACATTTCGTATAAGACAACTTCAAATTTAAAAAATAATTGAGGTAGAGACAGAACCTGGCCAGGCACCAAGACTTTGCCATTATATTCAAAGGGGTCGAATGGGCTTCCACTCGCAAAGATTGCACGGCCCTGCAGATACAAGACGGGAAAAAAAAAAAAGAGTAAAGATTATAGAAGAGTTTTTAGACTAATTTTACCTTCTGTACAAAATTCCATGCTGTTATGACAAGGCATCCCTGCTTACAAGAGCTTAGAAGAAAATTGCATGTCATATACCTCACTCCATGTATAAGCTTCTTCTGCTGTACACTCTGATTGTGAGGTAGGATTGGATAGAGCCATGATAAGCGGTTTCTGCAGGTCAACCATTGGGATTAGTACAAAACTCTTCAGTTGAGATGATATTGACATGCATACAGAGATGTATAGGTAGAGAGATATAAAGAACCTCATGGAAGGATGCCATGGCCTCAACAACCTCCTTTGTGAATTGTTTTCCCACTCCAGATGTTCCAATCAAGACAGTTGGCTTGATTGCCTGATTGATCAAGACAAAGGAGGGAAGGAAAGAAAAAAAATGAAACAATTTTTTTTGAATCTTGATGAATAATTCAAGACCAGTTACACACCTCGACAGCATGCACGAGTTCCTTCACAGGTTCATGCTCATGAGCCCAGGGTTTCTTGAAGTGTTGAAGTGACTCCTTGCGAGAGGCAACAATCAATCCCTGCCGCACAATTCAAACTCTTCACAATGAGAAAGGATGGACAAAATCTGCCAATTTTAGAAAGAACGGCTACCTTTTTTTTTTTTACAAGATGTACAGATGAGATTCACAGTACCTTTGAGTCTACAAGCCAAATCTTCTTGCGGTTCTCTTGAACTGGATTTCCAGTCTGTCAAGAACTGTATATGTTTAGCCATAAACCCTTATGAGAAACAAATATAAGCATAAGAAAATGCATAAACTTGTTACCTGCTTTGACATCTCAAGAGCTACGAGCTCAGCTATACCAGTTCCAGCCTATCAACCCCCAAAAAAGAAACACAATTAAGACGATAAACATGTCCAACAGATTTTCTCACTTCATTAGTAAAAAGTATGGAGGAAAGAGGGGGAAGGGGGAGGTTAAGTGATATAAAGAAAAATACTGCTAAGAATTGATTGAATTTGAACATACTAATAAGTAGCAGGTATTGTACACAGAAGTTCAGTTTCCTTTTTGGCATTGTGTTAATTGAGCGTTACCTCTCCAGCACCCAGGAACAAGAATTTGTGGTCAGAGAGAGTTCCACCAAGTAAGCTTAAGGCTGCAAGAAGCCCAGCCAGCACCACAGAAGCTGTACCCTGCCATTATGAAAGAGTTGCCATCTAAGAAAGAATATTTCTCAAAACTAAAAGGATGTTAACACTATATGACGCAGAAAGAAGAAGGGAATTTAGTTAGAGCATATTACCTGTATATCATCATTGAAAACAAGATGAGTAGAACTGTATCTTGCCAGCAACTCAAATGCATTGTGGTTTGCAAAATCTTCAAACTGAAAATAAGGCTTAGCTTATCAGAGAACAGAGTATTTTATATCCAGAAAGGCCTAAAATGAACATGAACTGATGATTACCTGTATCAGGACTTTCTCTCCATAATTCTGCTTAACCGCAGACATGAACTCATGAAAAAGTTCAGCATACTCCTACACCAAGGAAATCAATGTACCTCAGTATTTCAGATTAAATTCATTTATGGCTTAAGAAGATGACTGACTGGATGGAAATATAAAGAAGCAAAGGAAAATCACCATGCCTGTCCAGTTGCCCTTTTTTGCCTGAGGCCTATATAAAACTCGTCATTCAACAACTTCTCATTGTTTGTCCCAACATCAATAGTTATGGGCAAGCACTGCAAATATTGAATGAAGGACGTAAATAATTAAATATCAGTAGAGATTTAGGAAACAATTTATACTGTTTGGTTAAGCTAGAGAAAGCCTGAATGATAAAAAAGTTGAATCGCTATGAATATGCAATTAGGAGACTATTGTAACCCAAATTTTCAATCCAGATGCATCCATTAGCAAAAAAGTGGGAAAAATATAAATCATGAAACAGAGTGGTTTGAGTAATGCTTACCGCCGAGGGACGGACTCCTCCCAAAGCTGTGTACAGAGAAAGCTTTCCTACAGGTATACCCATTCCCTGACAACAATCACAAAATTGAAAATCAAGTTAGCCTACAAGAGAGAGATGATCACCTGACAACCGCAACTTCAATACAAATATCACATTACCTGACAACCAAGATCTCCGAGTCCCAAAATTCTCTCACCATCAGTGACAACAATAACTTGAACACTTCTCTCAGGCCAGTTTTTCAATACTTCAAGAATCTTCCCCCTGATAGGTTGTGCTGCTTAGTTATTCTTGTGCAACAGTAACAAATAAAAGGAATACATTCAAAGGACCCAATCAAATACATACTTCTCTTTCAAACTAATGTAAAGACCCTGAGGGCGCCTGAAAATGCTTCCATATTTTTGGCAAGCCTCACCAACAGTTGGAGTGTACACAATTGGGAGCAGTTCCTCCACGTTATCAATGAGAAGCTTGTAGAAAAGTCGTTCATTCCTCTCCTGTAAAATGCAATAGGCCATCACTAATCTATGAGTCCCAAAAAAGATCCAATTGAAAGTACAGGAACTGAAAATCTGTTAAAAGTCACTTAGATCAACTACCCCTGTGGGGATTCAGGCAGCACAAGTACCTGAAGATCCACCATGGCCACGTATCGTTGCAAAGGAACTTTATATAGACGAAGGTTATGCATCAGTTTCTTCTCCTGAAGCTCCTGACATAGAACAACAGGGGGCAAAAGGCCACGCAAGTAGTGGGCATCTCTCTCTTTCTCAGTGAAGGCAAGCCCTTTGTTGTAACGTGGATCCCGCAGTAAGGAATACCCACTGCAACAACAATAAAAAAATATCTAACTTGAGTTGAAAGATAACCAAAATCTTCTAAGTCATGATTTCTTTTTTCTTTCTAAATTTGGAACTTCAAATCATTGAGACATTCCAAAGCCAGTGAAAAGGATAAGTGTATAAAAAGGAAGAAATAACGGTAGCTTTTCTGTTTATGTTACAATGTATCACTTTGTTTACAAGTTTCAGCTTCTGTATCACTAAAAACCCAAAAATTTTATATCATCATTGAAATTATTAGACACAAATGAAAAATCAAACACCACAGAATTTTCTATTGTGGCAGTGAGCATGTAACTACAGAAACGAGTTTTATATTAATCATATTTGGTGCAATTTGCAATATTCTAGAGAATTTAACAGATTTGTACCAAAAGAAAATCGACAGAAAAGACAGATATGGTAGAAAAAATTTTTTTTTTTAATTTTAAGAGACGATAGGTATCATTAGATATCATTAGATATGAAACTAATTTTCGTTCACACTTTATAGATAATGATGGTCCAAAAAAATTTAACTTAAAGAAAATTTAAACACGAGACTTCCCATTGATCAACACTGGTCTTTTTAGATTATAAAATTGAACTTTTGGCATTATATTAACAACGGAAACTTTATTTATAAAGATGAACAAAGGTATGATCTTTCACATCAACGTTAAGGTTTTTTAGATCTAAAATGTGTGAATAACAATTATTACTGGTGGTTCAAACTTTAAAGAAGAATAGAATGAAATGAATATCACGTTAACACACCAAAAATCTAAATATATACTATACTATAAAACAGAAACAGAAAATTGAAGGAAGATATTGGCATTGGTAAATAAATCTGAGTGAATACCTAGCAACCGAGACAGTCCAAGGAGTGACAGGCTGATCCATCGTTGCACTATCCTCACCGTACATATCCTCAACACCACCAGCAACGGCATACTTGTTATCCACTAAATCGCCACCATTCAACATTGTTCTCTGCAATAATAAAGACCAAGATTTTCTTTCTTCTCCTCCAAACACCGGTCTCTGAAATCAAAGAAAGCTTGGGAATAAAAACAGAACAGTAAAACAGGGCAGAGACAAACAAGCTTTTTTGCCTATATGTTTCTGAAAACAAAAACCAACCCTTTTTATAGTCAAAGAAAACCCAAAGACATTGTTTAAGGAAGGTGAAAATGTGCCTTTTTTTTCAATGTCACAAAGAATATAAATAAGGTGCAGGCAGCTGCCTACTGTATAGAAATGGCCAATGGGTGTTCGAAAAGAAGATCTAATTTTAGGACAAAAATTTTAATTTTATTTCTTGTAAAAGAAAATGTCCAAGCCTCAAAGAAACTTGCAATGTGGGAGTAATTAATTATCTAACTAAATAAGAAAAAAAAATAATGGTAATTTGTACCAGTAGTTGTTTCAATGACAGCATCCCGTTGGAATGGGAGCAACGTGGAAACGCATGACTGCTGGGAAACGCAATATTTTTTCCGCGTGTTTCCAGAGAGAGTTATGTTTGTTTCCCGCGTTTGTAGAGAGAGAAATGGCAATTCTAATTCGTGACTTTGACAGAGGCTATTCCGTCGCCTCCTGCTTCTAAGTTCTGATACTTTCCTTCCTGTTTTCTCGTTCTCCCCTTTTTTTTTATTTTTTTTATTTGTAAGTTAAAATCGAAAAAATAATAACACTATATTTTTAGCTAAATAACCAAAAAAACATTATTTTTTTAATTACGAAGTGTAATAAAATTAATTTTCGTTCATACTATGTGATTGACATCAATTAAAAAAAATTAATTTCGTGAATAGTCTTCACGCAAAAAATCAATAGGATCTTATATCATTAGTGTTGTTGTCAATCACGACGATGATATATTGCTGACGTATTCGCTTCGATTTTTTTGTCACGTGTTACAGAAAACTCTGCAAGAACAGGAATAATCAGAGGGACGTAGAGATTTTTCCCTGCGTAAGCGCTCCGATACTTAAGTCAGAACGAAATTTCAACAGAGTTTCAGTAAAGTAAAAAATAGAGAATTAATTGCCTTCGTAAATCATATCTGATCCCTATTTATAGGGAGTAATTCATCTTTAATTACATATTTGCCTATCAAAGGTAAAATTGTTCAGGTAAATTTTAACACAGAATCTCCTATCATCTGTATTCAACTTTTATGTGCCACGTGGCGCATTGTAATGATGACATGTGGCATATTATGATATTGACACGTGACATATTATTTTTTTTCTTTTTCCTTATTTTATTTTACTCATAACAATTGATTCTCACTCTTTCGCGAGTTATACTTTGTGGAAGAGTACACTGTTTTTGGATCCTCCCGCCAGCATATATATATATATATATATATATATATATATATATATATATATATATATATATATATATATCGTGAGGACGTTGACTCACTCTTCATTTTCCTCTCGTAGAGACGACATACTCTCACGACAGATTCTCACGGTATACTCTTACAGCAGACTCTTGTGATAGACTTTGACAGCATTCACTCTCGCAGCAGTTCCCATGCGCTAGGCCCTCGCGGCATCTCATTTAGTGCGAAACCCTCGCGGCATTTTTGGCTTGAGACCTTCGCGGCATCAGTAGACTCTCGCAGCATCAACTATCTCGCGACAGTACCTTCACGAAACCACCCTCGCAGAATCAAACCCTCGCAGCAATACCTTTACGGCATTAGATCCTTGCGGCATTTAACCCTCACAACACTACCCTCGCGGCATCAAACTCTCACGGCAATTCTGCAAGACTAAAGGTAGACAGAGTCTCTATTCTTTTAGCATCGGTTGTATTGATTCGTTTCTTTAATGGCTGGACAAGGTAGTGGTAAGCAAATAATTCTAGATCCTTATTCCAAACTTAGAGAGTCTGATCTCGAGTATATTCGTAATACCTTTCCTCTTCCCGAGGGTTATTATTATGGCTCCCCACCACAACAGAACGTGCTCCCTAATGTGTCAGTAGAGGCATTCCTATACATCGGGCCTCGTTGAAATTTGGGTTTCGTTTTCTCCTTCCTGACTTCGGAGTTATTTTTCTTCAACACTATGACATAGTCCTTGCCCAACTTCACCCTAATGGATGAGCACAAGTTGTAGGGTTTACAATTATATGTCATTGACTTAATGTCAGGCCCACTATTCCTCTGTTCAACTCCTTTTTCGGAGTTCGTAGTGTCTGTAGCTCGACACGTTTTTGTATACAAAAAGTTTTCAAGAGGGGACAGAGTCATAAAATTTTTGGGAGGTCGTCATCCAAATTACATAATTATGCTTCAGATTGGCTTGTTGTTGAGGTCCCTTCATCTCTAAATATCCCTACCCGATGGAGTTGTCGAACCATCCAACCTTAGTCGTCTGTCTAATTTAAGGGACGTATATGGTCCCCTTATCTCTCAACTACAAGTAGATGACAAGGACGCTTTACTATCTTTATTAACTTCGGAGAATATAATTTCTGCTGGCTAGGGATGCCTTCCTGTTGGTTTGGTTCTAGCACCCGAGCCGCCTCACCCTCTAGTTTCCCTGGAGGAAGTCAAGGTGTGGGAAATCCCACCAATTCCTCGGAGAAAGACTTCGAGGAGGATTTGGATTGGGGTCAAGACGAGGCTTTTGGGAGCCTCTTTCTTGAGTTTCCTTTGGATGAGAGCCTTGCTAACATCCATTCTCTTAATGATTACTTGGATCTGGGTGATTTCATATTGTATTTTACCATGTAAATAATTGTTTACTTCCTTCTTGTTTGTTCGAACTTTTATTTTTTTGTTTTTCTTCTAGGAATGGACTCACTTAAGAGGGCTTTTAATCGACGGGAAGGGGACGAGGGACGGGAAGGCGGCGAGGATGCTACTAGAGTTGCTCGTCCTCATAAACGTAGATGCCACAGGGACCGTGCTCGAAAGTCTCGAAGTCATGCTCGTACTTCTGCTCCAGCCTCTTGAGACGAAAGATCAGGGTCTCCTCAAGCTCCTCTTTCGTCTCGTCCTGAAAGGTCCAGCTCTCGCAGTCAAGATAGGGGGAAACAACTCGTCGTGGAGCCCCAGCTTCCAGATTCCGAATTAGAAGAGTATCATCGGGCTAATCGGACGGAGTGCAACACTGCTCGCCAATCTCGCATTGAGAGGCGATGTTTGTATATCGAGTTTACCATGAGAGATAAGCCAACGTTCCCTCCAGTTGCCGAGCTTAACACTTCCAAATATCCGGTGGACGGTGGCGAGATGGTCCATGGATAGAATTTTGTAGTATATCCAAGCGTTAACGATAATGATTCAATCCATAATCCTAGAGTGGCGTCTCGCTTAGGTTAGTCGACCATACTCCCAAGAGATGAAGCGGAGTTGTTTAAGGGTTTTCCTCAGCTCGAAGATCGAGCAGATTATTTAGCAATGATGATATCTTCTTTTCCTGTCTTTCCTCCATTTCTCTTTTTATTCTTTATTTTCTTGGCTAACTTTTTAATCTTTATGCCTTTTCAGACGGCTTAGCAGGTAATTGCTTGCAACGCGCGGTATCGGGCATATAAGACTCAGACTAATGCTAAGCTCCACCAATTGAGGGTCGAAAAGTCTGAGTGGCTCACTAAAAGGAACCAGTACAGGAGGCTTCCTGAGCAACTCGACTGATTGAAAAAAGAGAAAGAGGATCTGAACCTCAACTATTTTTGCCTTCAAGAGGATTTTGCCAAGGAGTAAGAAAAGTTTGAACAATACAAAGAGTCTTATACCGTGACCCAGGAGGAGCTAAGTTCTTTCAAGTCCAACTATGATTCAGTTCTGTTAAAGCTGCAAAATCTCCAAACCAGTTATGACGAGCTGAAGTCTGACCACGGGAGATTGAAAGAAGAAGTTTCTAACCTACGAAGAGAACCTTCGTCTTCTTCAGTTAGCCAAGATGTGCGTAACGAGATTCGTTCCGAAGCTGTTAAAGAATATCGTTTTATCACAAGACTATCACAACAGGAAGCTTTTATTCTCTACTGGCTTCGTGAAATATAGTTTCTACATGGCACTCTCTTGGCTAGAAGAGGAGAGATCAGGAGAAACTTTTCCTGAATTACAGTGGTCAAGACAATTGGAGGACTATACCAGTGCATTTCGAGGTTGGACACATTATGAACCCAATAACGAGGATTTTGAGACTTATCTGGAGAATGGGGCCCATGACGATCTTTCAAACCTTGCGGGCCCTTGGGAACCTCGTCAGCAACTGAGAGTGATTAACACTTTAGGCGAGTTGGATTGTGACGAGTCAGATTCTTCGGGCGAGGGCGAGGGCGCTTCTCCACCAACTGAGGAATAGTTTTAGTTTTTTTTTCTTCTTTTTTCTTGTTGCCAATATTCTTTTATCTGCACTAAGAATTTGAATTTATCATATATGCATAGGAAGTTTTACTTTTTCTCTAGAGTACCGATTATTTCATGCATTTTCTCATATTATTAAGACAACTTATTTTGCATATTCTCGTTTTAAGTTTCCTTTATGGCTTGTCTTGCATATTCCTTGCTTTAAGCTTTTTATTTACTTTTCTGTGGCTTACCTCGCGCATTTTTCACTTCAAGCCCTTGTACATTTTTTTCATGGCTTATCTCGCGCATTTTTCACTTCAAGCCATTTTTTTTGTGCATGACTTACCTCGCTCATTTTTCACTTCAAGTCTTTTTCTTGGGTGCGTGACTTACCTCGCGCATTTTTCGTTTCAAGCCCTTGCACATTTCTTCATGGCTTACCTCGCTCATTTTTCACTTCAAGCCCTTGTTAGAGTGCTTAGCTTACCTTGTGCACTTTTCGCTTTAAGCCCTTTATTTGAGTGCGTGGCTTACCTTGCTCATTTTTCGCTTCAAGCCCTTGCACATTTTTTTCATGGCTTACCTCGCGCATTTTTCACTTCAAGCTCTTGCACATTTTCTTCGTGGCTTACGTCGCGCATTTTTCACTTCAAGCCATTTTTTTGAATGTGTCATCTCTCAATTATTTGAAAACCTCAACAGACAATAAAATATCATTTATGGCATAAATCACAATTCAACAAATGAAATTTCAACTCATAATTTAGTAACAAGAAATAAAATTAAATGAATTAAAGTCTCATTGCCTGTGTAGCTCAAAGTGGTTGGTATTCTACGTTTTTACTATCTTATTGTCTTATGAACTTTTCATCTTCCTTCAAGGCATTGGTGATGGCTTAGGTAACCCAGCGATGGTAAGGGTTCTTTTCTTTGAACTTCTTTACATGTAGTTGATGCAATATTACATGTTCTTGCTTTCCTTTGATCTCCTCTGACTTGCCCCACACCTCTAGGAGTCGGGAACTTCATCAACAGATAACACAGGGAGAGTACGGCACTCATATCACTCAATAATGACCGCCCGAGAATAACATTGTAAGCCAGAGATGTTGATTTGACCACCATAAATAAGACTTGTCTTGTAACAGTCTTAGGATCTTCACCCAAAGTAACTCGTAGTTCAATCGACCCTGTCACCTTCACTTTCTCTCCCGTGAAGCCAAATAAGGGGGTAGTTACGGGCTTCAATTTGTCTTCACTTAGATTCATTTTTTTCGAAATAATTCCAGTAAATAAGGTTCACCGAGCTTCCATTATCTACCAGAATTTGACCTATTAGATGTTTAGCCACGATTGTCGATATGACCATAGGATCATCATGTGAAATAATAACATCTCCTTGATCAGCTGGCATGAAAGTAATCGCCTCTCCGTCTTCAACCGCTTTCATCACAAAATGGACCTGGTACGCTTGTCTATCATAAGCCTTCCGTGAAGCAGATGAGCTACCAGCTACGTAGTCTCCACCAGAGATGACATGAATGGCGGCTCCTCTTGGTTCATTGTCTATCTATCGGTTCCTACGTTCTCCCTTTCTTGCCTCATTTCCTCTTTCTTCGTTTCTCCTCATATTTTCCCTGTCATTGTTGCATCTATCAAGCGGTCTATTGTCTCCTCGACCACGAACGAGGTATCGAATCCTTTCATTCCTCCACACATAGCAGTCTAACTTCCCTTCTCTAGCCAACTTTTCAAGTTGGTTCATCAGTTCTCGACATTTCTCGGTTGTATGACCAAAGGCAGAATGGAAACTACAGTAGGACCCATGGTATCGTCCTAAATTTTCTTTACCTCTCATGGGGAATTGAAGCATCCCAGTTCTTTCTATCGCTGTTAAAATTGAAGCACGTGGTTCGATAAATCTCGTGTAATTAACATACTTCAATTTTGGGGCTTTATCCGATCTTCCTGCGTTTTTATCATCAGGCTTTCTTTCCCCTTTCCTTTCTTCCTTCAAGTCCCGTTTTGGTATCATTTTCATCATCTCCTCTTGAGTAATATACTTGTTTGCTCTAGAGAATAAGTCTGAAACTGTCGTTGGCTGATCCAAATATAATGATTCTTGGAGCTTTTCAGACCTGGTCCCCTGTAGCATGACTGTCACCGCTACTCCAACTTGTAAATCACGTACCTCAAGAGTATTATCACAGAATCGATCTACATAGCTTTTTAGTGATTCTTTGTTCCCTTGTCTTAGGGTAAGCAGATAAGTGACCTCCTTCCTTTTCTAGCTATTTATCGCAAAGGCCTTCAGAAATTCACTTCTCAGCCGATTGAAAGACGAAATAGACCCTTTTGGTAAGTTGTTGAACCACTTCAGCGGGTGGCCAGTTAAGGTTAAAGAGAATGCCCTACACATAATCTCATCCTCTCATCCATATAGTAGCATTAACGACTCATAATTTTCAACATGGTCATAAGGGTCAGTCTTCCCGGCATATGCTATTATCTGCGGCATCTTAAATTTTGGGGGCAGTGGTTTTCCCATGATCGCTGTACTGAATGAGATTCTTCTTCTCTGGTTCTCTTCAGCTGGAATCGACTTTTTCTCCTCTAAGATTCGTTCAACCATTCTCTTCATGTCCATGGCATCTTGTGCCGTGGGCGCATGTCGATCTTGGACCTTTTCGGTGTCACATGAATAAGCTTGGTTGCAATCAACAGCCTCTTTCCCCTTACTGTGTAGGTTATGAGTTCGATTTTGATGAGTCTGAGATGGAAAGTTTACCATTTTAGCTTCAGGGTTTCATGTTGGATCTATTTCTGAACCTCTCCTCCCCATATGAGATCTCGTCATTCTCACACCTCTTATACCATCCATATATTCAGTATCTATTCCAGTTGGACTTTCAAGACTTCCGACATTCAGGCGTCGCAGGCCCCTGACAATCTCCCGTACAACGTCTCTTGTACTCTGATGCCTCAAGCCTTCAGCCTCGCGTAAGGGATTTTTCACACCCTGGCGCCTCAGATATTCTGTACTCTTATGCAAGGGGTCTTGCGCACTCTGGCGCCTTAGGTCTCACGCACCCTGGCGGCCAAGGTCTCCCGCACCCTCGCGCATTTGGTCTTGCTTACCCTGGCACATCAAGTCTTCCGCAGGGTCTCGCGCACCCTGGCTGCCACGATCTCCTTCACCCTCCCGTATGGGATCTTGCGCACCCTGGCGGCTAAAGTCTAGCGCATTCTCGGGCAAGGAGTCTATCACACCCTGGCGCCTCAGGCCTCCTGTAGCCTTACGCATGAGGTCTTCTGCAGCCTCGCGTAATAGGTCTTCTGCAGTTAGATGCATAGGGTCTCCAGCACCCTAATGCCTTAAGCTCTCCACAATCTCACGCCCGAGCTCCCCAGCCTCCGAATTATTCCTTCTCTGTGTTCTTTCCTCCACCAAGTTCTGAACGGCCAGTGGCGGATTCAATTGCGAAAAGACACCCTTGAACAAGTCAACTATTTCGCGTAAAGCTTGGGTAGTCTCTACTCCCTCATAACTTCAAATTTTACTACAAGGATTGTCATCATATTTGACTCTCTCTCTCCCCGAGCTTCTTCTCCAAAGTTGTCCAATGGAGAGCTTGCCATATCCTCATTCTCATCACTCATCCTTGCTGTTTAACGTGTCTGCATCATTGTTATAGAGTAGAAAACTTTTCTTTCGATTCTCACAGACGGTGCTAATTGTTGTTGCCAATCATGACGATGCTGTATTGCTGACGTCTTCACTTTGATTTTTCTGCTACGTGTTACCGAAAACTCTGCAAGAATAGGAATAATCAGAGGTACGCAAGGGTTTTCCCTGCGTAAATACTCCGATACTTAAGTCAGAACGAAATTTCGACAGAATTTCAGTAAAGTAAAAAAATAGAGAATTAATTGCCTTCGTAAATCATATCTGATCTTTATTTATAGAGAGTAATTCCATCTTTAATTACATATTTGCCCATCAAAGGTAAAATTGTCCAGGTGAATTTTAACACAGAATCTCCTCTTATCTGTATTCAACTTTTATGTGTCACGTGACGCATTGTAATGATGACATGTGGCATATTATGATATTGACAAGTTGCATATTTTTTTTTTTCTCATTTTATCTTACTCATAACAATTAGCCAATCCTTTGGATTAAAAAAATTATTAACTTTACCATACTGTTATTACTTCTATATAAACTTTTAGTTTTTAATTTACAACTTTTAATTTATATTCAAGTAATTTTTTTAAAATTTTACTTAAAAAATTAAAATAGTTAGGATTTATTTAATAATTTAAAATGTTTTTAACTTTTAATACCGTTTACTTTCCTGATTCTAATTAACAAACTACCCTTGTTAGATATAAGCATGAAACATTACAGTAATAATGATGATGATGATGATGATGATGATGATGATGGAATGAAGAAGAAGCACAATCATAAATTAATAATTTGTTTGCTTTCAGAAAAAAAAAAAAACTTGTTTTTCCTGTTTTCCACGGGAAATTATTGTAGTATTATACCACGAAAAAGAAATTGTATGATTTTTGCGTGCTTTGTCATCAATTTTGTTTATTAATTATTTTTTTAAAGCATTTATCATATTAATTAATGAGGCTCCATCCACATTGTCCAATTATATTTGCGTACAATTCAATAATAATTTTGAAATGGACCATTTCTTTCTTTTAAATTAATATCTAATCATTGTTAAGCCCATAGAAACCCCAAAACTAATAAAGTATATTAGTTGTAACGGTCATTAAGTGGAAGATAACAAATCTGTGTACCAACATTCTCAACACAGGAGGAGGCAAGGGTCGCACTCAGCTAACAAAAATATAAGAGAAAAAGAAATACGAGAAATAAGTATTTCTCTAACGCTTTCCTGAACTTTTATCAGTAAGGTGAACATTTTTTCTATACTTTTTTTCCCAATTCTTCCTTCTCCTTTCCTTTACTATAAACATTTTAATTTTATTTTAATTTTATCAATCAATTTGAGTGTCAGAATGCATGTTACAATAATATTTTGGACACTTTGAGGAATCGTTTATCAATTATTACAAAAAATTCATCTAAAAAAACATATTGATAATCTCAATTATGGTGCACCTTATCATCAAATTTATTACGTGTTACTTTTTGAACAAGTTAAATTTGAGCGAAACAATAGTTAGCTACTATCAAGCGATCTCATCAAGAACATATACATAGGTTGAAATTTATTGGTCATTAGTAAATTGCTTCTGCTGGAAGTAGTCTTTTGATTTTGTGCGATTATTTTTTACCAACCCCTTTTAATCTGTTGTTTTGGGTGTATCGAAAGGAAGACCTATATCTCCCATTGCTAAGAAATTAACTTGTAAACTTTTGACATGGCCAACTATTGCAACTTTTCTTAAAGTGCCCCCATAGGCCTATTTCTTCCTCCATTCACACGTTTCAAAGCTAATAATTTTCTAGTTTCTACTAAATATTTTCATTGTTGTTTCGAAAGATGAATAATTCGTCTTAAACTTTTATATCTTCCATGAAATTAATTAAGGATTTGCTTATTATAAAAAAAAAAAAACTTTGATAAAAAAAATGAAAAGAGGTGAAGATAGACAATTTGATAATCCAATAATAATAATAATAATAATAATAATAATAATAATCTATTATAACCCTTTTTTATTTTTTATTTTTTATTTTTTGATTTAACCATTGTATCAATAAATTTAGCATTAGAAAATCTCATCTTCCATTCTCCATTAGCCCACCCCATATCTAGTCTCTCCCTTATAATTTGCCCGAAATGGGTTTTATTGGTCCATGTCTATTGAGGACCAACAAACCCCAATTTGAATTGAACATGCCACAGCTATTCATACAATCCATGAAGAGACGGGCTTGACTTTGATTAATTGGTCTACCCCCAGATTTATCAGAATCACTAGCAAGCTCGTTAAAATCATCAAGCATTAACCAAGGCAGATTGGGATGGTGAGCAAAATCAGAGAAGTCATTCCATAAAATCCTCCTCGAAGCATAATTTAGGCGGGCATGTATGGTAGATGAAATTCAAAAAGGGGAATCATAAGAGGTAGAAGAAGGAGAGGGAGAATTTATCTGAACAGTGACATGAGTGACTTGTTGAGTGGAGTGCAGAATAATCAACGTCACGTCCGCTTCCTACTAGGGATGTCAACGGGGTGGGTACCCGCTAATTTTGAGGTACCCGAACCCAAACTCGATTAACAATCATAAAACTCGATTATTTTTTTAAGATACTACTCGAACTTTACCCGAATAAATTTTATACTACCCATTAATTACCCGAACCCGTTTAATTACCAGATTATTCAACCCATAATTTGACAACCCGTTTAGTAATCCGAACCCGAAACCCGAAACCCGAAAAAAGTTATCTAATTTTGTATAAATCAAAAATAAAAATTAAACAACAACATACAAATTCTATCATAATTAAACAAATTTTAATAATTCAACAAACCACTTGAAACCATACCAAATAAACAAATCATAAAAACATATTTATGAAACTACAAACAAACATAATTTAAGTAAAAATTAAAAAACATATTTGAAGTTTATTGGAATCATGATAAATCTTCATTCTTCATCATTATTAAAAATGTTACTTGAATCCATAGTTGTAGATGCTCCTACAAACAAAATAAATAAAATATTAGTCTTGAGCTAAAATATAATAATAGACTACTTTTGAAAAAGAAACAAATAAAATAAAAAGAGTTATAACAAATAAATTATTTACCTCCTACGTCACTCCTTAACCAATTTTGGCAACACATCAATGCCTCCAAAGTGTTCGGATTAAGCCTTCTTCGATGACTACTCACTAGGGATGTAAACGGAGAGGGTACCCGTTAATTTTGGACTACCTGACCCCGAACCCTATAATTACCCGATTAATTTTTGAAACAATTACCCGAACCCTACCCTAATAAATTTTGCACTATCCGTTAAATACCCGAACCCGTGTAATTACTCGATTATTCAATTTATATTTTGACAACCCGTTTAATAACCCGAACCCAAAACCCGACTATGAAAAAAATTATTCTAACATCAAAAATCAAAAACATAAAATTAAATAAAAACATACATGTTCCATCATAATTAAACAAACTTTAATAGTTCAACAAGTAACTTGAAACCATTATGAGTGCATAATATATACCATAGTATTTCTAATTTGATACATTTGATTTCTTATGAAGTTATGATATATTTATGTAATGTAAATTAATTTAATCAATGATAATAATATTAAATGATTAAAAAGATGTAGACCTTAAATTGATAATTAATATTTTCATTACAATTTGTATCATATACATATACTATAGTATCATATATGTAAAATGATCATATATTATAATATCATATATTATAATTATACTATAATATCATATACTATAATATGAAGTTATCAATTTATCATATACTTAAAATTTTAATTTGAATCATTGATTTTTTTGAGTAAACAATGTTTTATTATAATTAATAATTTCAATTTTAAATACAATTTGTATCATATACATGTACTATATTAGTATCATATATAATACATGTAAATGGTCAATTTGCAAGAATTACATCTTAATCAAATTTGAAACTTTTATCATTTTAATTTCAGTAGTTTATATTTAAAATTTAAATACTTATTATCTTAAACATAATTTACTAATTTAATTTCATAATTATTTTATTATAATGTTTCATTAAATTTTTAACTAAAAAATGTTTTACTATAATTGATAATTTCAATTTTAAGTATAATTTATATCATATATAAATACTATATTAGTGTGTGTGTATATATATATATATATATATATATATATATATATATATATATATATATATATATATATATATAAGAATTTGATTTTAACTAAATATGAAACTTTTATTATTTCAATTTCAGTACCTCGTATTTAAAATTTTAAGACATATTATCTTAAGCATAATTAACTCAATTTAATTTCACAATTATTTATTTTATTATTTTTTTATTAATTTTTTTAGTCAACAATGTTTTATTAAAATTGAAAATTACAATTTTAAATACAATTTGTATCATATAAATATACTATAAATTGATATCATATATGTCACGACCCAAACTACCCAAAAATCAGAGTGAATTTTTCGCGTTTTATTTATTTCCTTACTTAAATTCTTACCTGTTCTCGAATCGTGACCAACACTCCACTAAAAATTGGGCTGTGCGTCAATGCCAGTCCCACCATTCAATTACCATCTAACTTATTTATTCTCCAGTCATTTATAATTGTTTATATTATTTATACATCCCCTAAAGTTACTTACAAACATGTTACTGTGCTATGCTTATGTAGATACAATATGTTCAAATGTATATATACCTTATGTCGATGGGTAGCAGCGGATATCCGGAATGCAGTACTGAGTCGCCTCAACTTCAACTGGAGATCATCTGTGGGAGAAAATGAAAGGGGTGAGTACATCAAGCTCAGTAAGGCAATCCTACGAACAAGTAGGTAACCATACTACCTACATGAACGTAGTGCCATGCATAAACCACCCTTTCTCCACACATTTAAAAACATATGATATGAAGGTTATGATGTTATGTAAATCAAGTTTGCACGGAAAACTCAACATGCAATTATTTTAAATCATTTCTTTCTCTTTAAAAATTTCACAATGAAGTCAGGACTCGACCCCTCCTTCGGGTGATCCTGACTCACATAAAACCATGGAAATGGAGTTTCTCAAAAGCATCGATATCGAAAACATACGTATATATATATACAAGATACGAGACTAGGCAATACTGTATATCGGTAATAACCAGGACTGGCCAATATGTCCTCGTGAGTCCCTCTAGCTTCACGGATCCCAGTGTGCGAGGTCTCACCCTGATCGGGAACTGCCCGGGAGGTGGGTCAATCCAACCCGTCAGTCTTATCCGATCTCACGCATCCGAAGATGCCGTATCCGAAGATACCCCGTATCACAAAGATACCGTATCACAAAGATACCCCGTATCACAAAGATACCGTATCACAAAGATACCCCGTATCACAAAGATACCGTATCCGAAGATACCCTGTATCACAAAGATACCGTATCCGAAGATACCCCACGGTACATCGTACTCCATGCTACTTGCACGGTACATCGTACTCCATGGACCCATATCACTCTAGGTACTCCAGCCCAAATGGCCTGCTTCCCACAGAGGTTTTCATAACTCAATACTCGTTGCCATGTCTCAAAACGCACGTGCGAGCCTATTAAATCGGTGACACACAGTCTACCCGATGCTCCAAGCACGGCTCATCGTATGTTCTCATAAAAATCAGTGCGAGCGATGCTCAGCACTCTCATCAAATCAAGTAAACTTGGCAGAGCCCGCTTTACATCTCCACAAGGCCGCCAACCTCATCCCTCACTCTCACCCTACTTAAGAGGTCTTTTGAGCCTGTTGGGCCTTTTGGCTGACTCCAAGGGCAGACAGCGCTACTCCACAAATCCAGTAAAACTAGTGCGAGCTATGCTTAGCACTCTGTATATAAATTGTATGAAAATCTTATAAAATCTGGTGCGAGTTAGACTCTAGCACCGTGTCACGCAAAAGCATGTGAAATCTGGTGCGAGTTATACTCTAGCACCTATGCATGTAAAACTCTAGTGCGAGCTCTCGCTCCAGCACTAATGTCACGACCCAACTATCCAAAAATCAGAGTGAATTTTTTTGCGTTTTTGTTTATTTTCTTACTTAATTCTTACCTGTCCTCGAATCGTGACCAACACTCCACTACTAATTGGGCTGTGCGTCAATGCCAGTCCCACCATACATCTACCCTAGTACTTATTTCTTCTCCAGTCATTTATAATTGTTATATTATTTATACATCCCCTAAAGTTACTTACAATCATGTTACTGTGCTATGCTTATGTAGATACAATAAGTACAAGTGTATATACCTTATGTTGATGGGCAGCAGCGGATATCCGGAATGCAGTACTGAGTCGCCTCAACTTCAACTGGAGATCATCTGTGGGAGAAAATGAAAGGGGTGAGCACATCAAGCTCAGTAAGGCAATCCTACGAACAAGTAGGTAACCATACTACCTACATGAACGTAGTGCCATGCATAAACCACCCTTTCTCCACACATTTTAAAACCATGCTATGCATTATGATGATATGTAAAATACATTTGCACGGAAAATCAACATGCAATTATCATAAATCATTTCTTTCTCAATTAAGATTTTGACAATAAAGTCAGGACTCGACCCCTCCTGCGGGTGATCCTGACTCACACAAAATCATGAAAACATTTACATCACACGTGGGTTTTGAAAAGCATGGAAATACCATCATGCAATTTAGTTTTAAAACCCAGTTTAAATCATCATAGAAATCATCAACATGCGAGACTAGGCAACGTCTGTATATAGGTAAATAACTAGGACTATGGCCACATCTGTCCTCGTGAGTTCCTCAGCTACACGGATCCTAGTGTGCGGGTTCTCACCATGATCGGGAACCGCCCGGGAGGTGGGTCAGTCCATCCCGTCAGTCTTATCCGATCCCCGGCATCCGAAGATGCTGCATCCGGAGATGCCGTATCCGAAGATACAACACGGTACATCGTACTCCATGCTACTTGCACGGTACATCGTACTCCATGAACCCATGTAATATCTCTAGGTACTCCGGCCCAATTGGCCTGCTTCCCACAGAGGTTTGTTTCTCAATACTCATGCCATGTCTCAAAACGCACGTGCGAGCCTATTAAATCGGTGACACACAGTCTACCCGATGCTCCAAGCACGGCTCATCGCATGTTCTCATAAAATCTGTGTGAGCGATGCTCAGCACTCTCATCAAAACACGTCAACTGGCAGAGCCCGCTTACATCCCCACAAGGCCGCCAACCTCATCCCTCACTCTCACCCCACCTAAGAGGTCTCTTGAGCCTGTTGGGCCTTTTGGCTGACTCCAAGGGCAGACAGCGGTACTCCACAAATCCGGTAAAACTAGTGCGAGCTAAGCTCAGCACTCTGTATATTATAAATCACATGAAAATTTTATAAATACTGGTGCGGGTTAAACTCCAGCACTCTGTCTCGAAAATCATGTAAAAATATGGTGCGAGTCAGACTCTAGCACCGTGTCACGAAAGAGCATGTGAAATCTGGTGCGAGTTATACTCTAGCACCTATGCATGTAAAACTCTAGTGCGAGCTCTCGCTCCAGCACTAATGCATGCATCACACAAATCGAAATTACCGTGCGAGCTGAGCTCTAGCACGTCATATGTCAATAAAACACGTAGGCGGCTCTATTTACTCAAAACAGTTTTCAAATCAATTTCACGTTGAAAGTATGCAATGCGGTGCACTTTCTTTCAAGGCGAGCCAGCCTACTCATGCATGCGTTGGAATATCTCCAGAACGAGCAGGAACCTCTTGTCCTTGCTCCTCCCAATTTTTCCTAGATTTTTAGAATTTTACCCTTAACAAGGGTATTTTAGTAATTTGCCCATTCGGGGCACTAAAATTATTATTTGACCTCTAGACCCTTCAGGATATTTTAAAGGACTGCATATGAATTTAAAATTGCGTACTGTTACCTCTAGCAGTCCGCAGAATTCCCTTACCTCGATTCTCGTCGAGTATGACCTTTCTCTTTTCCAATGTAGTCCCATCGCGCAGTCCGATATGTTTCCAATCCAATGCCCGGAACTGCGTATTAATATTCCTCAGGTCAGATATTATGATTTAATTGTACTTAATCTTTTCTGGGCTTAATTTAAATCATTGGGCCCGTTTACCCCTATTGGGCCCGATTGCACCTTAATGGGCCTTAATCGGCCTTAAGCCCGTTTTCCACTTAATTTTCTCTTTATCGAGGCCTATTGGGCTCATTGGGCCCATCAATAATTTATTGAGCCTCGTTCTAATTCTCGAATAGCTAAATTTAATATTTACGACAATTAATCTAAATTTCTATAAATTAATTCAATTTATGCGTAAATTTAATCAATATCACGCATAACGAGGAAATTGTCGTAAATAGGGGTCACTTACCCGAGATTCCATGCTAGTCCGCAAATCGAGGCTGTCTCGAGCCCTCGGTGGATGCCAATCGTCGAGCTACACAATTCCACAATTTTTCCGGGTAAGTTCTCAGCCCAAAATTAATTAAATAAAATATTCCAAATTTAAATCGGTCAATTTGACCGCTTATCGACTTACCCGAAGCTCGATTGCATCACCGGAATTTTCCCCAATTTTTTCCTCTTTTTCCTTTTCCCTTTTTCTCCCTTTTTCCTTTCTCTTTTCCTTTCTCTTTTCCTTCCTTTTCCTTCCCTTTCCTTCCCTTTCCTTCCCTTTCCTTCCAGCCAGCCAAACGGTGCCGTTTTGAAGCTCCTCACTGCCTCTTGCCGTCGCCGGCGTTTCCGGCGGTCTCGCCGGCCAAGACCGGTGCCAAAAGGACCGGCTTCCTCCCCTGAGTGTATCGGTGCCCTCCGTTTCAACCCAGACGCAGTGGTTCGTCGGGAATCGACTGGTTTCTCCGGCGGTCTTCCTCGGTTCCGATCGGGCTGCTCCGGCCACCTGAAGGCGTGAAACCGGTACCCACGTGTTCGCCAGACTCTCCTCTTGCTCCTGGAAGCTTCGTCGGACTCGAACGGTCGCCGGTGGTGAGATTCGACGGTGATGGTTTTCGGGTCACTGTTCACGGTTTTCGGTTTTCTCGGGTCTTCTCCCTTTTTTTTTTTTTTTTTCTTCAGTTGCCCCTTTTTTTTTTTTTTATCTTATTTTATTTATTTTATTTTTATTTTGATTTATTTATATTGATTTACTATTCCATAAAATACTCTTAAAAACCCAAAATATCTTCACTTACCTTATTTTTTTTATTCTACTTTTATTTATTCAATTAAAATTTAATTTATTAATTTTATTTTTCTCTAAATTTCGGTATTATTTCTTCACGTTTTTCGAGATATAGTCCCGGTAATTTCTTCGATATTTTTAAAATTTTCGAATCTCGATCAATTGACCCAAAATTTATAATTTCCTTATTTTTGATCAAGATATCCAAATTCCTTATTTTTAATTAAAATTTTCTTATCGCTGAAATACCGGATTTTGGTATTTTTACCATTTTACCCTTGCTCTTGTTTCGGGATCCAATTTAACTTAACCTCCCTTTATACACCCCCCATATTTTCTTATTTAATTTTTTGTATTTTAATTTAATTCGGGTCTTACAAATCTCCCCCACTTAAGAAATTTGGTCCTCCAAATTAGAACCAAGTCAGATGAGTCCATATACAACTCCGGGTACATTAATCGTATCATACTCTTAAAGTCTTATGTGACCTTCTCCGGAGTGTATTACTACCAAAAGAACTTTAATTAGGGAGATTATCTTAATCCTCAATACTTTCTCTTTCCTGTTTAATGCCCGAATCGACTTCTTCAATATACTCATATTTTCCTTAAACTGAACTTTTGGAGTTCATATTCTATCACCTCTGCTGGATCTGGATAGTAATACCGAAGCATCATAAGCTGGGACACATTGTGGGTGCCTGTTAATCCAAGTGATTAACAACAACCTACAGGTCTTATCTCCTACTTGTCCAATCTCTCAAGGATTCGATCCAGCTCAACTCAATTTACTTCTTCCAAAAGTTCCGCTATGTCCTTATTCTCTTAGGACGTGTAACTTTCAACCATAATAATTCACCAAGGGTGAATTCCAATATTTTTCTATCTGTTCTGAGGTGTTCTTAATCTCTCATCCTTAACTAAACATCCTCAGAGACTTATTATCCCAAAATCAGAATGATTCTATCTGTCACCCAACTTTTTTTTTTTATCCAATTTGGGGAACAGCCCCTACAGCTATACACTGTCTCATAACTTGTTATCCCGATACTCAATTGCCAATTGTCGTTATTGGCGACTTCAATTAGAAATCAACTGATCATTCCAGGAGCTTATAAAATCAATGGCACACGCTTTCATCGGATCCTCAAGGACTTGTACAGTCCTCTCTGACTGACCATCTGTCTGAGGATGGAAAGCTGTGCTAATACTCAGTCGGGTTCCCATAGCTTCCTTAAATATCCACAGAGGTAGGAAGTGGAGTGGGAATCCCTATATGATACCATGCTCACTGGAACGTTACATAATGTTCCACAAACTGCCTTACACATAAATCCTCATACACACTCTGAGTATCTGGGGAGTTCATAACTAGAAGGTGGGTGGACTCAGTCACTCTATCGACTATCATCCAAATAGTCTCCTGATTTATCCGGGTCCTCTATAACCCATCACAACATTCATGGAGACTTGCTCTCGTTTTTCGTGCCGTGTCGATATAGGTAGGTGCTGCAATAACTCTGCAGACTTTTAATACTCTACCTTACTCTGCTGACACACACTAGGCACTTTTTACAACCTCTCCACATCTCTTTTCATATCTGACCACCTATACCCTTTTCGAGATTTCGATATATTTCTTTACTTTCCGTATGCACTGTATATCCCGAAGAGTGAGCTTCTGACAACATTACTATCTCATCAACTGTGGTCCTGGGGAGCACTCATACTGTCTCTGAGCCTCTCTATAAATCATTATCATACTCTCTGTGATCTCTGTCACTGTACCCTTCTGAATCAGACCCAAACCATCGACATCCGGTCGATCATCACGCTAAGCCTGGCAAATCCGGGCACTCTCATCCGGTACTAGTCATCAGGCTAGCTGTCACACAATCATACCAATCACTGTCATCATCAGAAGGGATCACATCTTTACTGAGGCTCACAACTGCATCTCGCAGCTCACGCTCCCTGACCATCATGTGTGGTACCATCCCGAGGCTCTTTCTACTCAAGGCATCAGTCATCACATTCGCCTTTCTTGGGTGGTACAATTCTCATAAATCAAAATCTCTCAGAAGCTCTAACCCAATATGTATTTTCATATTCGCCCCTTTCTGTGAAAACAGATACTCGGGCTCTATGATCAGTGCATATCCATAATTCCTCACCCTGTACATAATAGTACCATATCCTCGGTACAAATACTGTTGCCAACTTTAAATCATGGGTCAGATAGTTTATTTCGTGATCGAAGAGTTGTCTGACTCCAAAATTGACTATCTTCCCATTATACATCAATACACAGCTCCATCATAACTTTGAGGCATTCATACTCACTGAAAAACCTCTTGAGCTGTTGGGCATGGTGAAATTAATCATGGTGGTCAGTTCATACTTCATCACGCCAAATTCACGTCACATCTATCATCTTATTTATCATCTTATTCCAAGATCACGTTTTCTTAGTTAAACGTGTCAACAGGGTATACCATTTTAAATCTCGCAATAATCCATCTGTAAAAGCTATCTTCCAATTGTTGCTTATAATTCGCCCTAGGCTTTAACTACTCCCAGCATATCACCGTTAATGATGATTACACTCGATCTAATCCTTGACTTATTTACGCAAGGCGTACAAGATCCTTCTCAACCGCTTACGTTTTCCAGGTGCTAACCTGCGCTATTTCCTTTTCTTATCTTAACGGCTCTTATCAAATTTTACTACGTTAACCTTTATAATTTGTCGAATTTTAATGTTCTTATCGTCTTAGTAAGGTAACCTAATGCTAAAGGTATTTATTACGATGATCGATTTCCCGTTATAGATTATATATATATATATATATATATATATATATCTAGATGCTGTCAAGTCTTCAGGCGGGGAGGTATTTTGAAATACCTTTATTAGCCTTCAGACTTAACCACAACTACCGGTTATGGTTATACCCATCTTTGTCCTTGGTTATAATTTGTATTCGCTACTAATTGTTTAACCTCAATTACTTCGCATATTAAAGGTATTCCTTATCTAGCATATATCTCTACTCCAATACATCTTGTACTTAGGATCTATCTTATCTCGAAGATTTTCTCCTTTGCGTATCAATTATAATGAAACTCTTGTCTTTATTCATTCTGTGAGTACATCCTTTACTCCTGTAATTTCAACCGTTACACCCCTGTTTATCAACTTAAAATCTCTATATCTATATTCCGTTAATTCATCCTCCTCTATTGGGGTACTCATTTATCAGTATTGCCCCATGATGTAGGCATTCATGCCTTTTACTCACTTATATGCGAATGAAGGCGGTATGAATAAATATGTGGCACAGGATTAATGAACATATGTACTTCGTTATTCATAACAAGTGTGGTATCTTACACCACATCCATGAAACATCAATAGCATCCTGGTCCAAGACATCCACTCGCCTTCGTCCAATAGCCTACTTTCCTTTTTCTCTTCGGCTATGGCCTCCCTTTTCGTTTTCAGCTATAACAACGAAATTTTTCTCTGTCTCTTTACTTTTTTGTGGGGCGATTTCGCCCAACTCTGTGTAATCAAAATCAATGGTCCATCATACCACACTTAACGACCATTTTCATCAATACCGTGTAGGTATAGACGCTCCTTCTGTGGTATCCACCACACATTCCACAGTAATGACACTGCTACTCTGCTTCGTAGCAGGTCGGGGTCCTCCAATCACAATGCCCACAAGAGTGCCCAAAATTAGATGCACTAGGGCCTTACCAATTATCTTAGCCCATAACTCGTTACATCAGATCTTTTACCAATTACCAATTTTCCCATTTTTGACATCCTTGTCATTTCTCGCTTTTCTTTCTGTCTCTATCTCGGCCCTCACTACCTTTCCAAGTCTCAGAGGCGTGCAATTCATGTTCTTATTTACCCAACTGTAAATCTGTGCACTGCCTCGGTATAGGTAATATCTCACGGGCCAATCGGACTCTAATTGAAAATCTGAGCCCTTCCATAAACTTTTAGACATCTCGACTGTCACTTTTCATAGTGTCGAGGTAATATCTGCCCAGAATATAATCGAGTCTCCATACTCGTCAATAAATTAAATCCTCTGGGTCAGAGTAAGGACTTTAATCCAAAATTTCCTTTAAATCATGTCCAGGATATCCTGTCACCGGAATACATCCATAATCATTTCTCATATCAGCTCTTAAGATGGGTCGAGCGGGTTTTCACCAATGCTCCGCTGCGCCCTCTGATCTCGTACATAATCTGAGTAATTAGCTCCTCAAAATAATCTCCACACTCCGCTCCAATCTCGCGAAGCGTGTCTCAATACTGTCCGATCTCTCTGTCGGACTCTGTGAGGCATGCTCAACATTCGCCTCTATTTCAATCTCATACTGATTTTCATAGCCAAACTCAGCACGACTTAGCAGACTCAGGTCTACCTCTACGACCTCTGCCTCGTGCACTATCTCATTTAGCGCGACTCATATTAGGCATTCCTGCATTCTCAACCATTTCTTAGTCAAGCTCATCTCGATATACACTATTGTATCTAACTAAGCACAGTAACACGGGGATGTAATTTCTTAACTTCTGACACTGACACACATCAGACCAATTACGCTCTGATACCAAAATAATTGTCACGACCCAACTATCCAAAAATCAGAGTGAATTTTTTTGCGTTTTTGTTTATTTTCTTACTTAATTCTTACCTGTCCTCGAATCGTGACCAACACTCCACTACTAATTGGGCTGTGCGTCAATGCCAGTCCCACCATACATCTACCCTAGTACTTATTTCTTCTCCAGTCATTTATAATTGTTATATTATTTATACATCCCCTAAAGTTACTTACAATCATGTTACTGTGCTATGCTTATGTAGATACAATAAGTACAAGTGTATATACCTTATGTTGATGGGCAGCAGCGGATATCCGGAATGCAGTACTGAGTCGCCTCAACTTCAACTGGAGATCATCTGTGGGAGAAAATGAAAGGGGTGAGCACATCAAGCTCAGTAAGGCAATCCTACGAACAAGTAGGTAACCATACTACCTACATGAACGTAGTGCCATGCATAAACCACCCTTTCTCCACACATTTTAAAACCATGCTATGCATTATGATGATATGTAAAATACATTTGCACGGAAAATCAACATGCAATTATCATAAATCATTTCTTTCTCAATTAAGATTTTGACAATAAAGTCAGGACTCGACCCCTCCTGCGGGTGATCCTGACTCACACAAAATCATGAAAACATTTACATCACACGTGGGTTTTGAAAAGCATGGAAATACCATCATGCAATTTAGTTTTAAAACCCAGTTTAAATCATCATAGAAATCATCAACATGCGAGACTAGGCAACGTCTGTATATAGGTAAATAACTAGGACTATGGCCACATCTGTCCTCGTGAGTTCCTCAGCTACACGGATCCTAGTGTGCGGGTTCTCACCATGATCGGGAACCGCCCGGGAGGTGGGTCAGTCCATCCCGTCAGTCTTATCCGATCCCCGGCATCCGAAGATGCTGCATCCGGAGATGCCGTATCCGAAGATACAACACGGTACATCGTACTCCATGCTACTTGCACGGTACATCGTACTCCATGAACCCATGTAATATCTCTAGGTACTCCGGCCCAATTGGCCTGCTTCCCACAGAGGTTTGTTTCTCAATACTCATGCCATGTCTCAAAACGCACGTGCGAGCCTATTAAATCGGTGACACACAGTCTACCCGATGCTCCAAGCACGGCTCATCGCATGTTCTCATAAAATCTGTGTGAGCGATGCTCAGCACTCTCATCAAAACACGTCAACTGGCAGAGCCCGCTTACATCCCCACAAGGCCGCCAACCTCATCCCTCACTCTCACCCCACCTAAGAGGTCTCTTGAGCCTGTTGGGCCTTTTGGCTGACTCCAAGGGCAGACAGCGGTACTCCACAAATCCGGTAAAACTAGTGCGAGCTAAGCTCAGCACTCTGTATATTATAAATCACATGAAAATTTTATAAATACTGGTGCGGGTTAAACTCCAGCACTCTGTCTCGAAAATCATGTAAAAATATGGTGCGAGTCAGACTCTAGCACCGTGTCACGAAAGAGCATGTGAAATCTGGTGCGAGTTATACTCTAGCACCTATGCATGTAAAACTCTAGTGCGAGCTCTCGCTCCAGCACTAATGCATGCATCACACAAATCGAAATTACCGTGCGAGCTGAGCTCTAGCACGTCATATGTCAATAAAACACGTAGGCGGCTCTATTTACTCAAAACAGTTTTCAAATCAATTTCACGTTGAAAGTATGCAATGCGGTGCACTTTCTTTCAAGGCGAGCCAGCCTACTCATGCATGCGTTGGAATATCTCCAGAACGAGCAGGAACCTCTTGTCCTTGCTCCTCCCAATTTTTCCTAGATTTTTAGAATTTTACCCTTAACAAGGGTATTTTAGTAATTTGCCCATTCGGGGCACTAAAATTATTATTTGACCTCTAGACCCTTCAGGATATTTTAAAGGACTGCATATGAATTTAAAATTGCGTACTGTTACCTCTAGCAGTCCGCAGAATTCCCTTACCTCGATTCTCGTCGAGTCTGACCTTTCTCTTTTCCAATGTAGTCCCATCGCGCAGTCCGATATGTTTCCAATCCAATGCCCGGAACTGCGTATTAATATTCCTCAGGTCAGATATTATGATTTAATTGTACTTAATCTTTTCTGGGCTTAATTTAAATCATTGGGCCCGTTTACCCCTATTGGGCCCGATTGCACCTTAATGGGCCTTAATCGGCCTTAAGCCCGTTTTCCACTTAATTTTCTCTTTATCGAGGCCTATTGGGCTCATTGGGCCCATCAATAATTTATTGAGCCTCGTTCTAATTCTCGAATAGCTAAATTTAATATTTACGACAATTAATCTAAATTTCTATAAATTAATTCAATTTATGCGTAAATTTAATCAATATCACGCATAACGAGGAAATTGTCGTAAATAGGGGTCACTTACCCGAGATTCCATGCTAGTCCGCAAATCGAGGCTGTCTCGAGCCCTCGGTGGATGCCAATCGTCGAGCTACACAATTCCACAATTTTTCCGGGTAAGTTCTCAGCCCAAAATTAATTAAATAAAATATTCCAAATTTAAATCGGTCAATTTGACCGCTTATCGACTTACCCGAAGCTCGATTGCATCACCGGAATTTTCCCCAATTTTTTCCTCTTTTTCCTTTTCCCTTTTTCTCCCTTTTTCCTTTCTCTTTTCCTTTCTCTTTTCCTTCCTTTTCCTTCCCTTTCCTTCCCTTTCCTTCCCTTTCCTTCCAGCCAGCCAAACGGTGCCGTTTTGAAGCTCCTCACTGCCTCTTGCCGTCGCCGGCGTTTCCGGCGGTCTCGCCGGCCAAGACCGGTGCCAAAAGGACCGGCTTCCTCCCCTGAGTGTATCGGTGCCCTCCGTTTCAACCCAGACGCAGTGGTTCGTCGGGAATCGACTGGTTTCTCCGGCGGTCTTCCTCGGTTCCGATCGGGCTGCTCCGGCCACCTGAAGGCGTGAAACCGGTACCCACGTGTTCGCCAGACTCTCCTCTTGCTCCTGGAAGCTTCGTCGGACTCGAACGGTCGCCGGTGGTGAGATTCGACGGTGATGGTTTTCGGGTCACTGTTCACGGTTTTCGGTTTTCTCGGGTCTTCTCCCTTTTTTTTTTTTTTCTTCAGTTGCCCCTTTTTTTTTTTTATCTTATTTTATTTATTTTATTTTTATTTTGATTTATTTATATTGATTTACTATTCCATAAAATACTCTTAAAACCCCAAAATATCTTCACTTACCTTATTTTTTTTATTCTACTTTTATTTATTCAATTAAAATTTAATTTATTAATTTTATTTTTCTCTAAATTTCGGTATTATTTCTTCACGTTTTTCGAGATATAGTCCCGGTAATTTCTTCGATATTTTTAAAATTTTCGAATCTCGATCAATTGACCCAAAATTTATAATTTCCTTATTTTTGATCAAGATATCCAAATTCCTTATTTTTAATTAAAATTTTCTTATCGCTGAAATACCGGATTTTGGTATTTTTACCATTTTACCCTTGCTCTTGTTTCGGGATCCAATTTAACTTAACCTCCCTTTATACACCCCCCATATTTTCTTATTTAATTTTTTGTATTTTAATTTAATTCGGGTCTTACAACTAATGCATGCATCACACAAATCAAACATCGTGCGAGCTGAGCTCTAGCACGTCACATGTAAATAAAAACATGTAGGCGGCTCGGTTATTTCCAAATAGTTTTCACAGAAATCACAACAATTAAGATATGAAATGCTATGCATTTTTCTTTAAAAGTGAGCCAGCCTACTCATGCATGCGTTGAAATACCTCCAGAACGAGCAGGAACCTCTTGTCCTTGCTCCTCCCAATTTTTCCTAAATTTTTAGATTCTACCCTTAACAAGGGTATTTTAGTAATTTTGCCCATTCGGGGCACTAAAATTGTTCTTCGACCTCTAGACCCTTCAGATAATTTCAAAGGACTGCATATGAATTTAAAATTGCGTAAAGTTACCTCTAGCTGTCACGACCCAACTATCCAAAAATCAGAGTGAATTTTTTTGCGTTTTTGTTTATTTTCTTACTTAATTCTTACCTGTCCTCGAATCGTGACCAACACTCCACTACTAATTGGGCTGTGCGTCAATGCCAGTCCCACCATACATCTACCCTAGTACTTATTTCTTCTCCAGTCATTTATAATTGTTATATTATTTATACATCCCCTAAAGTTACTTACAATCATGTTACTGTGCTATGCTTATGTAGATACAATAAGTACAAGTGTATATACCTTATGTTGATGGGTAGCAGCGGATATCCGGAATGCAGTACTGAGTCGCCTCAACTTCAACTGGAGATCATCTGTGGGAGAAAATGAAAGGGGTGAGCACATCAAGCTCAGTAAGGCAATCCTACGAACAAGTAGGTAACCATACTACCTACATGAACGTAGTGCCATGCATAAACCACCCTTTCTCCACACATTTTAAAACAATGCTATGCATTATGATGATATGTAAAATACATTTGCACGAAAAATCAACATGCAATTATCATAAATCATTTCTTTCTCAATTAAGATTTTGACAATAAAGTCAGGACTCGACCCCTCCTGCGGGTGATCCTGACTCACACAAAATCATGAAAACATTTACATCACACGTGGGTTTTGAAAAGCATGGAAATACCATCATGCAATTTAGTTTTAAAACCCAGTTTAAATCATCATAGAAATCATCAACATGCGAGACTAGGCAACGTCTGAATATAGGTAAATAACTAGGACTATGGCCACATCTGTCCTCGTGAGTTCCTCAGCTACACGGATCCTAGTGTGCGGGTTCTCACCATGATCGGGAACCGCCCGGGAGGTGGGTCAGTCCATCCCGTCAGTCTTATCCGATCCCCGGCATCCGAAGATGCTGCATCCGGAGATGCCGTATCCGAAGATACAACACGGTACATCGTACTCCATGCTACTTGCACGGTACATCGTACTCCATGAACCCATGTAATATCTCTAGGTACTCCGGCCCAATTGGCCTGCTTCCCACAGAGGTTTGTTTCTCAATACTCATGCCATGTCTCAAAACGCACGTGCGAGCCTATTAAATCGGTGACACACAGTCTACCCGATGCTCCAAGCACGGCTCATCGCATGTTCTCATAAAATCTGTGTGAGCGATGCTCAGCACTCTCATCAAAACACGTCAACTGGCAGAGCCCGCTTACATCCCCACAAGGCCGCCAACCTCATCCCTCACTCTCACCCCACCTAAGAGGTCTCTTGAGCCTGTTGGGCCTTTTGGCTGACTCCAAGGGCAGACAGCGGTACTCCACAAATCCGGTAAAACTAGTGCGAGCTAAGCTCAGCACTCTGTATATTATAAATCACATGAAAATTTTATAAATACTGGTGCGGGTTAAACTCCAGCACTCTGTCTCGAAAATCATGTAAAAATATGGTGCGAGTCAGACTCTAGCACCGTGTCACGAAAGAGCATGTGAAATCTGGTGCGAGTTATACTCTAGCACCTATGCATGTAAAACTCTAGTGCGAGCTCTCGCTCCAGCACTAATGCATGCATCACACAAATCGAAATTACCGTGCGAGCTGAGCTCTAGCACGTCATATGTCAATAAAACACGTAGGCGGCTCTATTTACTCAAAACAGTTTTCAAATCAATTTCACGTTGAAAGTATGCAATGCGGTGCACTTTCTTTCAAGGCGAGCCAGCCTACTCATGCATGCGTTGAAATATCTCCAGAACGAGCAGGAACCTCTTGTCCTTGCTCCTCCCAATTTTTCCTAGATTTTTAGAATTTTACCCTTAACAAGGGTATTTTAGTAATTTGCCCATTCGGGGCACTAAAATTATTATTTGACCTCTAGACCCTTCAGGATATTTTAAAGGACTGCATATGAATTTAAAATTGCGTACTGTTACCTCTAGCAGTCCGCAGAATTCCCTTACCTCGATTCTCGTCGAGTCTGACCTTTTTCTTTTCCAATGTAGTCCCATCGCGCAGTCCGATATGTTTCCAATCCAATGTCCGGAACTGCGTATTAATATTCCTCAGGTCAGATATTATGATTTAATTGTACTTAATCTTTTCTGGGCTTAATTTAAATCATTGGGCCCGTTTACCCCTATTGGGCCCGATTGCACCTTAATGGGCCTTAATCGGCCTTAAGCCCGTTTTCCACTTAATTTTCTCTTTATCGAGGCCTATTGGGCTCATTGGGCCCATCAATAATTTATTGAGCCTCGTTCTAATTCTCGAATAGCTAAATTTAATATTTACGACAATTAATCTAAATTTCCATAAATTAATTCAATTTATGCGTAAATTTAATCAATATCACGCATAACGAGAAAATTGTCGTAAATAGGGGTCACTTACCCGAGATTCCATGCTAGTCCGCAAATCGAGGCTGTCTCGAGCCCTCGGTGGATGCCAATCGTCGAGCTACACAATTCCACAATTTTTCCGGGTAAGTTCTCAGCCCAAAATTAATTAAATAAAATATTCCAAATTTAAATCAGTCAATTTGACCGCTTATCGACTTACCCGAAGCTCGATTGCATCACCGGAATTTTTCCCAATTTTTTCCTCTTTTTCCTTTTCCCTTTTTCTCCCTTTTTTCCCCTCTTTTTGGCTGAACCGGTTCAGTCCGGTTCGGACCGGTTCAGACCGCCGGTTCACCCCGGTTCGACCGGTTCACCGCCGGTTCGCCACCTTGCCGGCCGGTTCTCTGCCGGCTTCCACCGCCAAACGCTCCGCTGGGTCGTCCGCATCACGATTCTGGCCTCGGTTTGGGTCAAGCTCGCCGGAACGCCGCCGGTCCGGCACTTCTCCCTCTCGGCCGTCGGACCCGTTTTCCCCTCTTGGCCGTCGCCGCCGATTCCGGCCGTCTCGTCGGCTGCCACCGGTCTCAAAAGCACCGCCGTCGCCTGGGCTCTCAAAATCGGGCCTTGGTTCAGGCTGGGTCGCCGCCGTTCGCCGCCGGTGACCCTCTCTTTCCCACGGCTTTTCTCTCCTCCGATCGGCTTCCTCCGGCGTCGGTGGGCTGCACCGCCGGTGCCATTAAGATCACCGGCCTCCCCTCTTTCTTTTCTGGCCCTTGGCCGGGCCGTTGGCCGCCGGACGGTGGTCGGGCCTTCTGCCTCCGTTTGCTTCGTTTTCGGCTTCTCTGCTTCTTTCTCTCTCCCCGACATTCTCTCTCTCTCTTCTCTTTTTTTTTTTTTTTTCAATTCTTTTTTTTTTTTTTACAATTATTATCTTATTTAACAATTTATTTTTTATTTATTAAAATACACTAAAAATACCCAAATATCCCTTAAAATTATTATTTTATTCTTATTTAATTAATTTAATTTAATTTAATTTATTTTAATCCTTTTTCGGGTATGAGTTCTCCGTATTTTCGGGATATTGTCCCGAGTGACTTTTCAGTATATTTTTCGATTATTTTCGGGATTATTTTTCCGAACTAAAAATCCCGATTAATCCCGGTTAATTCCAATAAATTAATATCTTGATCAATTTAACCCAAAATAAATTTATTTCATCTTTATTGACCAAGATTTCTCAAATCCATATTTTTAATTAATTTTTCTCATCGAATTTACTCCGGCTTTCGATCTTTTGACCGTTTTGCCCTTACACGTATTCGGGATTAATTTAACCCGACTTCCTTCATACGTCCCCCATCTTTTCTTATTTAATTTTCGTATATTAATTAAATTCGGGTCTTACACTAGCAGTCCGCAGAATTCCCTTACCTTATTTTCCTGTCGAGTCTGACCTTTTCCATTGATGTCACGTCGCGCAGTCCGATATGCTCCAATTCAAATGTCCGGAACTGCGTACCAATATTTCTCAGGTCAGATAACATATAATTTAATCGTATTTAATACTTTCTGGGCTTAATTTAAATCATTGGGCCCGTTTACCCCTATTGGGCCCGATTGCACCTTAATGGGCCTTAATCGGCCTTAAGCCCATTTTTCACTAAATTCCCACTTTATCGAGGCCTATTGGGCTCATTGGGCCCACCAATAATTTATCGGGCCTCGTTCTAATTCTCGAATAGCTAAATTTAATATTTACGACAATTTATCTAAATTTCCATAATTTAATTCAATTTATGCGGAATTTAAATCAATATCACGCATAACGAAAAAATTGTCGTAAATAGGGGTCACTTACCCGAGATTCCATGCTAGTCCGCAAATCGAGACTGTCTCGAGCCCTCGGTGGATGCCAATCGTCGAGCTACACAATTAATTACATTTTCGGGTAAACTTTTCGGTCGAAATTTAATTAAATAAAATATTCCAAATTTAAATCGGGTCAATTTGACCGCTTATCGACTTACCCGAAGCTCGATTGCATCACAGAAATTTTCCCCAATTTTTTTCTCTTTTTCTTTTTCCCTTTTTTCTCCTTTTTTCCCCTCTTTTTGGCTGAACCGGTTCAGTCCGGTTCGGACAAGTTCAGACCGTCGGTTCACCCCGGTTCGACCGGTTCACCTCCTGTTCACCCCTTTTCCGGTCGGTTCTTCGTCGGCTTCCACCGCCAATCGCTCCGCTGGGTCGTCCGCATCACGCATCTGGCCTCGGCTTGGGTCAAGCTCGCCGGAACGCCGCCGGTCCGGCTGTTCTCCTCTTCGCCGTCGGACCCATTTTCTTCCCTTGGCCGTCGCCGACGTTTCCCGCCGTTTCGTCGCATGAGACCGGTGCAGAAATGATCACCGTCGCCTGGGCTTTCGGAATCTGGCCTCGGTTTTGCCTGGATAGCCGCCGTTCGCCGTCGGTGGCCATCTCTTCTCCCGCGGCTGCCACCTCTCGATCCGACGAATTTCGGCGATTTCGCCGGCCGGTACTGGTCTCAAAAGGACCGGCTCCTCCTCTCGGTCACGCCGGTACCCGCCGTTCGCCTCCAGCTGCCGTGGATCGCCGGAACCGACAACGTTTTCCCCGCGGCCTTCTCGTCCTCCGTTCGCCGGATACAGCCATCGTCGGCGAGCGTCACCGGTGCCGATGGCTTCGCCGGCCTCTCCTCTTGCTGTTGGGCCCGTCGTCGGAGGCCGTCGGTGCCCGGTGGCCGGTGGTCGGTTGGCCACGCGCGTCTCCCCTTTTCGGTTTCCGTTTCTTCTTCTCTCTCCCCGATATCTCCAATTCACTTTTTTTTTTCAATTATTATTATTTATATTTATAATTTATTTTAATATTATTTAATTGATTAAAATAGTCTAATATATTCAAAATATCTATAAAAAATTATATTTTATTCCTTTAGTTTATAATTTAATTTCTCAGTATTATTTCGGCTTCCCGGTATAATTTTCGATTATTTTTCGAGATTGTTTTTCGCAGCGAAAATTTCGGTTAATTTTAAAAATTAATATTTTAATCAATTTTAACCCGAAACATGTTATTTCTTCGTTATTGATCAAAATTCTTTAATCCCTTATTTTTTTTAATAATTATTTCTCGTTAAATTTATATCGGCCTTCGGTCTTTTGACCGTTTTGCCCTTCACGTGTTCGGGATTAATTCAGTCATACTTTCCTTCAGAACACTCATCCATTTTGTGTTTTGAATCGTTATTTCCTGTCCGAATCCCATTTCATTTAATTTTGGGACCATTTTTCTACCTCGTAATAATTTACGATTTAATTTCGGGTCTTACAATATATGCAAATGACTAATCATTAATATGTAAGAATTGCATTTTAACTAATTATGAATTTTTTTAAATTTAATTTTAGTACATTATATTTAAAATTTTAAAACTTATTATTTTAAGTATAATCAATTATTTTAATTTCATAATTATTTTTATTATGATAATTACTAATTTTTTTAGACACATAATTTTATTGTATAAATATTTTTTAGAACACATTATGTCAAATATAAGTTATGATTTACTTGACAAGTTCATTGTATAAAGTTTAAAAGATAAATGTTCAAATCCCCACGACCTTAAAAATTATATTTTGTAAGCAAAAAATAAACGGGTTCGGGTACCGGGTTCGGATACCCGAACCCGATTACATTAATCGGGTTCGGGTACCGGGTATCCGAGGGGTACTATCCGAACCCTACCCCAACCCGTCACGGGTAGTGAAATTACTACCCGAACCCGATTAAAACCCGTTTATCGGTACCCGAATCCGACTTAAACGGGGCGGGTAGTACCGGGTACCCGTTTACACACTACCCATTTACATCTCTACGGGTACCCGCTAATTTTGAGGTACCCGAACCCGAACTCGATTAACAATCATAAAACCCGAACCCGATTAAAACTCGATTATTTTTTTAAGATACTACCCGAACCCTACTCGAATAAATTTTATACTACCCATTAATTACCCGAACCCGTTTAATTACCCGATTATTCAACCCATAATTTGACAAACCGTTTAGTAACCCGAACCCGAAACCCGAAAAAAGTTATCTAATTTTGTATAAATAAAAAATAAAAATTAAACAATAACATACATATTCTATCATAATTAAACAAATTTTAATAATTCAACAAACCACTTGAAACCATAGCAAATAAACAAATCATAAAAACATATTTATGAAATTACAAACAAACATAATTTAAGTAAAAATTAAAAAACATATTTGAAGTTTATTGGAATCATGATAAATCTTCATTCTTCATCATTATTAAAAATGTCACTTGAATCCATAGTTGTAGATGCTCCTACAAACAAAATAAATAAAATATTAGTCTTGAGCTAAAATATAATAATAGACTACTTTTGAAAAAGAAACAAATAAAATAAAAAGAGTTATAACAAATAAATTATTTACCTCCTACGTCACTCCTTAACCAATTTTGGCAGCACATCAATGCCTCCAAAGTGTTCGGATTAAGCCTTCTTCGATGACTACTCACTAGGGATGTAAACGGGGCGGGTACCCGTTAATTTTGGACTACCTGACCCCGAACCCTATAATTACCCGATTAATTTTTGAAACAATTACCCGAACCCTACCCTAATAAATTTTGCACTATCCGTTAAATACCCGAACTCGTGTAATTACTCGATTATTCAATTTATATTTTGACAACCCGTTTAATAACCCGAACCCGAAACCCGACTATGAAAAAAATTATTCTAACATCAAAAATAAAAAACATAAAATTAAATAAAAACATACATGTTCCATCATAATTAAACAAACTTTAATAGTTCAACAAGTAACTTGAAACCATTATGAGTGCATAATATATACCATAGTATTTCTAATTTGATACATTTGATTTCTTATGAAGTTATGATATATTTATGTAATGTAAATTAATTTAATCAATGATAATAATATTAAATGATTAAAAAGATGTAGACCTTAAATTGATAATTAATATTTTCATTACAATTTGTATCATATACATATACTATAGTATCATATATGTAAAATGATCATATATTATAATATCATATATTATAATTATACTATAATATCATATACTATAATATGAAGTTATCAATTTATCATATACTTAAAATTTTAATTTGAATCATTGATTTTTTTGAGTAAACAATGTTTTATTATAATTAATAATTTCAATTTTAAATACAATTTGTATCATATACATGTACTATATTAGTATCATATATAATACATGTAAATGGTCAATTTACAAGAATTACATCTTAATCAAATTTGAAACTTTTATCATTTTAATTTCAGTAGTTTATATTTAAAATTTAAATACTTATTATCTTAAACATAATTTACTAATTTAATTTCATAATTATTTTATTATAATGTTTCTTTAATTTTTTAACTAAAAAATGTTTTACTATAATTGATAATTTCAATTTTAAGTATAATTTATATCATATATAAATACTATATTAGTGTGTGTGTATATATAAATATATATATATATATATATATATATATATATATATATATATATATAAGAATTTGATTTTAACTAAATATGAAACTTTTATTATTTCAATTTCAGTACCTTGTATTTAAAATTTTAAGACATATTATCTTAAGCATAATTAACTCAATTTAATTTCACAATTATTTATTTTATTATTATTTTTTATTAATTTTTTTAGTCAACAATGTTTTATTAAAATTGAAAATTACAATTTTAAATAAAATTTGTATCATATAAATATACTATAAATTGATATCATATATGCAAATGACTAATCATTAATGTGTAAGAATTGCATTTTAACTAATTATGAATTTTTTTAAAATTTAATTTTAGTACATTATATTTAAAATTTTAAAACTTATTATTTTAAGTATAATCAATTATTTTAATTTCATAATTATTTTTATTATGCTAATTACTAATTTTTTTTAGACACATAATTTTATTGTATAAATATTTTTTAGAACACATTATGTCAAATATAAGTTATGATTTACTTGACAAGTTCATTGTATAAAGATTAAAAGATAAATGTTCAAGTCCCCACAACCTTAAAAATTATATTTTGTAAGCAAAAAATAAACGGGTTCGGGTACCGGGTTCGAGCCCGAACCCGATTAATAATCCGATTACATTAATCGGATTCGGGTATCGGGTATCCGAGGGGTACTACCCGAACCCTACCCGAACCCGTCACGGGTAGTGAAATTACTACCCTAACCCGATTAAAACCCGTTTATCGGTACCCGAATCCGACTTAAATGGGGCGGGTAGTACCGGGTACCCATTTACACATTACCCATTTACATCCCTACTTCCTACTAGAGTAACCAAATACCTACAAAGAAGCCATCCACATCAACTCTATAAGACTTACCAAAACCTAGAGAGTTGCGAACTCTTTTAGCTTTTTCACCAGATATTCTTGTTTCGGTAATAATGGCCATGTAAGGGTTATTAATCCTCATAAGATCCAAGAAGTCCTCCTAAAATTAGGCCTTCCTATGCCTCTAGAATTCCACAAGAGGCACCTTACTGGAAACAAATCAATATTTGTTGAGTTCAGTAGCCAACTTGCCATCAATCCAATGCCATGTAATAAGAAGATAATTTAAGTTATTAGTACTGATTCAAATATCACTAATTAAACTAATTTTGGAAGAATCATTTTCAAGATTTTCAATTAAAGATGTCCTAGATACATTTTCATGCAATAATTTCTTAGTGCATGTTTAGAAGTAGATTGAAAAGTGGGTTATAAATATTGACAATCATACTTTGGCTATCCTTCTTTCATGTATTACGAAAACTTGTTTTAAATATGTAAAACGGATCAAAACCCGCGAGCCAATCTGTTAAATTTATGGACTTTTAATTGGTCGATTTAATAATTATAGGCCCATTTAAAAACATACCTAATGGGTTGAGCCCAACAGGCAAGCAATCCACGCACGTCAATCCGAACTGGGTTGGCCCATTACAATCCAAAATATAGCATGTTTTTTAGCCCAACTAAAGCCGAGGCCCAAGACCCAACCCAGTTCTTCTCTTTAGATTATCCATAAACCTAATTTCTTAAATTCTTAACATCCCAAAAGCCCAACATATTTTTTCTAGTCTCGACAGCACCAACACCATCACACCAAAGTCCACAACCAGCGGCAACCATAATCTAATTTTTCTTAATTCTTCTCTTCATCTCGTATAGTACAGATAACACATCTGTCTGCTTGCAGCTTGTTTCATCTCCTATCCTGCACTCACTCATTAGTCACTGACGTCGTTCGCCATTTGTCAGCCAGTCGTCGGCCCGTTCTCACCTAGTCACTGACACCGTCATCCAGCCCAACCCTCTTGTCACCGATCGAGATTTTCAGGATCCATAATTCCACAGTCTCGAATAAGTTTTTTCTCACTTTTTTTGCATCTTGCTTTCCTAATCCCCTCACCGCCGATGGTTATGGCTACTGATATTATTATTGTTGTTGTTGCTTTGTTGCTGCTACTGTTATTATTATTATTGTTGTTGTTATGGCAATGTTAATAGATCTATTATTTTATTGCGTACGGAAATGAATGTGAAAGGGTGGATTAATCATTCTAACAGCTCATGATGGTCACAAACAAGTATAAGAATGATGATGAGAAGCATCTCACACCGAGACACAACAACGATTTTAGTTTAATAGTATATTAATCCAACCTTGATCTTGAAAATCCCCTTTAATGTAATGTTTGTTTATATTTTCTTTAAGCTTTAGTAACTTGATTTTCTAAATTAAAAAAAAAGGTATGCATAGCCTGCGGGCTAGTCCGACTCGCATTGGGGCAAGACAGGTCTCAACATATTTGATCTGTTTAAATGTGGGCCTAAACGGATTATTTAAATTCGTACGTGCATTGACCTACATCTACTTGCATTGGACCGCTCATTTTACACCTTTAGCTTGTTCACATCTTATTATAAAACTAACTAAACCCCGACAAGTTTTGTTATTTTCAAGGACTTAAGTAGTTACACTTTGTGGATTGATTTGTGTTTGGGCTCTAGTTAATGGTTGTAAAGTATCTAGATCTATTTTTTTTAAGCTAAATGTTTTTCAAATTCACCCATACACCCCGCACTTCTAATCTTTTTATAAGTATAACTAATTTTACACGATTAACAAATAACACTGCATTTGGACGTCCCTTATTTTTGCACAAGATCACAGTAATCTCATACCTTAGTCCTTTTAGCGAGGTTAGAAGATGCTGTAGCGATAATGGGAATAGTGGCTGCAAAATGTTATCTTTTATAACCTCCTCCTCCTCTATGTGAATTTCGAGCTTAAATTCATTGAAGGATTCTTCCCTAATTCGTGAATGCGAGTAGGAACACAAGACGTGGATGATAAACGACGAAAACTTGCCATTTTTGGAAATTGGAATGATTAGAGATTACAATTTGTAAAATAAGGAAATTGAAAGAAATTAAGTAAATAATAGAAAATGTGTTAGTAAATAAATATATAATATTGAATTAAAATAAAAGAATTATAAGCAAACAAATATAAAATATAAAATATATAAAAGTATATACCACTTTATATATATAAAAAATAAAAAATTATCACTTGATTTAGTTATACTAAAAATATCTAAGATATCTTTCGTAGAAAAATTGTTTTGAATCAAATTAGTGATTATAAAAAATAAAATAAGATTTCAAGAGAAATAAAAATTCATTATCTTTATTTAGCAAATTCTATTATATTTCTCGATAAAATGTAGGTTTTTTTTTTGGAAGTATTAGGATTGTAAATTTCAATAACTTTATTTAGTAGATAGAATCTATTATGTTTCCTTGTGGATATAGAAATTTTGATAAATCACATAAATTATGTCTTTTTGTTTTATTTTATTTATATTTTATCTATCTTATATGTTATTTAAAATAATAAATAAAAAACTAGAAAAATCTAAAAGAATTATTAACGGTATGAAAAATAGTGTTATGTTTGGTCCAGCATGATTCATAAGGTTATAGGCTAGTTGTGATAGGCATACCCTTAATTTTAATAGGCCATTCTAGCACATGGCATTGAAAAATAGTGTTGGACTAGCATAATTCATTAATACATGGACTTAATACAATAAAACCCTTCTAAATCAATACTTTTAGAATTCATCACTAAATATTAATTTAGAGAGGTTATTAGCTTGAAGGATTTTAACTTATAAATTGTTATTTTGTCTTAAAAAATGTGTTTGTTTAATTTTGCATTCTTTAAATTGTTTTAATAATTCCATAGCATTTAATTATTTCGAAAATCTCATTTTGATTGATAATGTTCTTAAAAATCTTTTTGTAAATATATCTTATGTAATATATTTTATAATTTTTTAGTTCTTGAAAAAAAAAATCTCAAATATGATGACATTATTTAAATTAGCAGTTTCAAGTACTTTTCTAGTTCTTAAATATTATGTAATATATTTTGTTTGTTTATAAAATTATTGATTTATGCGAAAGTTGGGATCAAAATTTTACATTAAGTTTTAAAATGAATCTATTAATTATTAAGGTAGATGGGTTTATTATTTTTCTATAGTGGTTCGAGTTGAGACCATGATTTTTTATTAATTTAAGAAGTTATTAATATAAGACACAATAGTTAAATATACTTTCCACCTTTTACATAAAATTGATCTAAACCCTCTATGTTTTATCACTGGCATATTAATCCATGAACTTTTTATTTTTTTATAAATAAATCACTAACATTTTGAAATCATGTAATTAAATCCAAATATGTTAAATGACACTAACTTTAATTTGTTTTTCATTAGCCAACTCAGAAAACCATTCATGTCGGCTATCACATAAAATCTCTAAATCGTAGTTAATGTCATATAACAAATTTGAATTTAATTACGTTTTGAAAAATAAGAAGTATATTTATAGAAAATAAAAGTTCAAAAAGTGATTTGCATACCATAAAACATTGAGAGTTTGTATCTATTTTCAATAAAATATTAAATTTCTACTCGTAGAATTCTTTAGTTTTTTTTTCCTTTTTTTGTGCAATAATAATTGGACAATTGTAATTCTACTTTCTATGAGAAGGTGGAGGCAAAAGTGATTTCCTCGATTTTCATATAAATTGATGGACTGTGTGTCGTCAGAATGAGACATGAAGCCACTTCTAGTTTATGCTAAAGTAGTCCAATAAAATTTAGAATGATTCTAAAATACAACCAAATAAAGAGAATTTTTAAATCTACTCCCATTTTTACTGAATATACTACATACTAAATGTCACACCCCGACTCCGGGTGCCTTTCATCCATACATATACCACATACAGTTGGGCTATGGGTCGATGCAATTACTAGTTCCATACATTTATAGTGAAAATATTTAAAACTTTAAGACGCACACTCCCGGGCATGTGTGTAGATATACAAAATCATTGATATAAATGAAATATCTTTACATAACATCCCCATACAATTGGCTTATTTTCAATATATGACTGTACGATACAATATGACAGATACAAAATGTTTATGTGTATATGATTCTTATACCTTAGTAATTGGTAGGAGCTGACAAAAAAAAAAGATCTGGAGACCACCGCACTGTTCTACTTTTCAGTATCTGAAGGGAGAAAAATAGTGGGATGAGCAAACCACAACTCAGTAAGAAAAATGATGCTAACAGGTAGATACTGTACTATCTATGTAGCCCAAGCTTGATCAACAAAATCATATTTCGTTATGTATGAAAATATCACATACAACGTACTCTATGTGTCATCTATGCGATACTCGTACTCGCGTGCACACAGCACGGTACATAGTATTCTCCGGAGAACTACACGGTACAACATAAGCCCGTAGACCCAGTCCATCCACCCTACACCGATGGATTCATCATCTTAAATCATGTCTCATATACCAGGCGAGCAGAATCAGGGTGACACAGTCTCCGCAAGGCTCCAACGTGGTATCTCTCAGTGCGAGCCAGGCTCCAGCACATTATCATCATCATAAAACCATAAAAATTTGTGCGAGCTAAACTCTAGCACAAGGTCATCATCATAAAACCATGTGCGAGCTACACTCCAGCACGGTTTGTCAAATCATGAAAACATATGTAAGTAAAACTCTAGCATAGTCAAAATCATCAAAGCAGATGTGAGCTAATGCTCCAACACCAATTCACAGCTCAAATCTGATAGGTGGCTATTTTCTTTTTTAAAACTCAAATCGTGCTTATTAACGTAGCATGCCGTTCCATGCTAAACATGCAAAACTAGCCAGTCTATCCATCATCATTTCTCAGTCACAAAAACAACATATAGTTGTAAGAACATTAAAAACATGCATGTTAGGCTGTTTTCCTTCCCACATCTCATTTTCACAATTCATACCATAGTACATTTCATATCACTTAAGGCTCAATAGCTAAACATAATATTACTAACGTCATAACTACTAAAAATCATTGTAAAATACGTACGAATATCTCTATCGCTAACATATAATCCCTTACCTCGAATCGTACTTGTATTTCCTTTGTCTCGTTTACTTCATTCGCGATCCGAGTTAATCGTGTTCCGACGTATTCCAATCTACACATGTAAATCATTAATTTATTTTCCTTTCCTTCTCCCAAACATTCATATTGTCATATATTTATCTATTCATACTTCTCAAGCCTTTTATCATATTTCACCTTCTCCACTAGTATCGCTATATCTTCTCTTAGTTTTTCATCACTTCTCCATAAGTATTTCTTCATAAATTCCCTCTTAAGATTACGCACCCATCACTACAATAATCATTTCTATCTATATTTCACATACCATTCAACCTATAAAGTATCTAGAAACTCACATTTAAAGCTTGAGGGTTGAATAACTTACCTAGCTTAGCTTTTCTGTGAGATCTGAGGATTTCAGACATATTTTAATTATGTAATATGAACTTGAAGTATAATTTATTGAGCTAAGTGAATTAGGGAATGATAATTGGAGATTTATATGTTAAGTGTTTAAAATAAGTATGAAGCTATGAGGACAGATCGATCTGGGAGAAGGAGAGATCGATATAGTGAGTTAAAAATGACAAGGAAGGAGGAATTTAAGGAGCAGATCGATCTCCAAAGGAAGAGGATCGATCTCTTTATGATTCTGTTTGAGAGAAGATCGATCTCATGAGGAAGAGATCGATCTCCAAATGTTTCTGTTTGGGAGAAGATCGATCTCCCCAAGGCGCAGATCGATCTCATAAAGCCATAAAGAGATCAATCTCACCCCTTGACAGATCGATCTCCTAGGCATAAATTGCCCCAAATCGTCCCCAAATTCAAATGCAGACCGATCTCATTAAGAGCCAGATCGATCTCCTACCCTCAGTCTATATAAGGAATCCCTGCTTTCTCCTGCAATTTCACTTTCTCTCTCTTTCAACCCCCATTTTCACCGAGCCCTAGCTTTCTCACTCATCCAAAGCACTCATTTCCGTCCAAATCAGAAGTTGTGGCAAGAAGAAAAGTTGTTCCTCACCCAAGGGAGAACAACATACTTAAAAATCGAAAGACGGATCGAATCGAGGCAAGAGATAAGCTCTCCACAAGTTTTGGATAATTTTTAAACTTCGATCCTTATATTTGAGATGATTTTTGGTGATAATGGTTGTTGGCATTGTGTTGAAATAGCTGAAAAATGATTAGGGATTGATGAAATTACAATGTAGTTGGAGTGATGATGATATTTAGCAACTTTAGTAAATTTAGGAATTTTGAGCTATAAATGGAGATTTAGACAATGTGGTGTATTAGCATAGATATTATGGCATAGAAAATATAGAATGTTGAGGTGTTGTGAGTGAGATTGTGGTTTGTGATGGAGTTATGAGAATTGAGAAATTTGAGGTGTTATGAGCAACTATGCTCGATTTTGAGAATTGAGGTTAATGTGATAATGAGTATTGATGTTTTAACATCGTTAGACAGCTCGGGAGTTCCAGAGTGGAATGCGAGGCTAGTCCGTGATACGGGGGAAATGATTGCACTATACGAGGTGCAAAGAGGTAAGGGAAAACTAAACCATTTGTGTATGTGTTTTGATGAACTGTTTGTAGCATGAACCACGATTTGAGAATATAAGCATGTTTGGTGTTGTGTTGTGATATAATTGTACACGGTTTTTATAGCCGGTTGGAGCCCATTATTTTATGAGTTTATAAGCTGAGTGTGAAATTGCTTTATAAACCTTTGAGTTTGCGTGAAAAGTAAATTGGGTTTTACGTTAAGGCGATATTGAGATTTGAGAAAATGTGTGCGTGTTTTACCGGTTGGAACTCGGTTTTAATATGTTTTGTGTTGAGTACACAAATGTTTTAAATGAGTTTTATGAGAGAAAACCATTATGAGTTCTACGTGAAGGCATAACATTTTATAATATAATGGCTAATGATTGAGACTTAGGCATGTCATGTTGAATACACATCGGGCCTTGCTCTGGTAGCATGTAATACCGATATAGTGGGATGCCTGGGAACCGACCCAGGGACCACAGGCCTTGTTCTGGTAACATGTAAGTCTGATTATTCCTCCGCTTTGGTAGCGTTGGGAGGCCTTGCTCTGGTAGCATGTAAGTCCGATATTCCTCCATTTTGGTTACGAGAGATGCCTCCATTTTGGTAACGTGAGATGACCCCTGTTCTGGTAACGTTGGGTGGCCTTGCTTTGGTAGCATGTAAGACCGAGAGAGTGGGCCGCCTGGGAACCGACCCAGGGACCACGTGATAGTGTGCATGAGGCGAGGCATTGCTCTGGTAGCATGTAAGGCAGGGCCTTGTTCTGGTAACATATAAGTCCAATATACCATGCATACGACCATATTGTCGACGTTCCCTCTATACGAGGATGCCTGGGATGCGCACCCAGAGGAGATTACATATTTGATGTGCCATGACGAGTTTCAATTGAGTTTTATTGCCTAGTCTTGTTTTACACATGAGTTGTGTTTTGTGACCTTGTCACGTGCTATTTACCGAGGTGATTTTTATCACGTATTTTGAGAACAGCCATTATCGCATATATTTACACATGTTGTGAGTGCTCGATATTGAGCCTTTTTATCTTCATGTTTTCACATGATTTATGAGTTATGAGATGATGATGTTATGAGAACTTTCATGCTACGATTTCAAATGAGCTTCTTAAACAAATACATATTTGTGATGTGTGATATGGTTTATATAACTGTGTTCCCTTACCCCCCTTACTGAGCGATTTGGAAGCTCACTCTGTTTTCTCTCCCCCTTTAGATCGCTTCAAGTGAAGTGAGTTCCCTACGACGTACGGGTTAGAGGCTAGTGGAGGACTTGAGCTCCAGGCCATATTTTGCGTATCGAGGTAGATATTTAATATTCATGTACCCAGACTAGAGTTATATTTACAGACATTCATTGTATAATGATGTACGGGATGTATTAGAATTAATTAACTTGAAATTGAGTAATGTATATAATACAATATATACTATATTATGATGAGATCCTGAGGCATGATAATTATGATGATGTATGACACTGCACAGGAATGCACCCTTAATTGTGAATTAATGAGTAAAAAGTTTTAAATTAGCCATATTTTTTGCGCTTCCGGGGCGTCACAGAGTTTTCTTGGTATCAGAGCTTAGGGTGTTTAGTACTGTCAGTGTCGGTTAAGTGAAATAGAATACATCTCAAGTGTCTGTAATAGTCTGGTCATGAACTAAATCTGAGAATTGAGATTTCAATCGATTTTGATATGTACGTGCAGGAGACGAGTTGAGATAGAGAATGAGTAAACGACGAGGTCGTTCGAGGAGGCGGGCAGAGTCCCCTCCGCCACTTGTCCCACAACCCGAGAGTCCTAACTCTCGATTTAATCGGATTGAGACCGATGTGAGGCAAGGTTTTGAGCAGATGGCAGCGTTATTCGCGCAACACTTTGGAGTTAATGCCTCGGGTACTACTCCTACACCCCTACAAGGACCTCCCATACCCCTAGTGCCTCCCATCACTCAGCCTAATGACAGAAGTATGGTCCAACTGAAGGACTTTTTGAAAATGAATCCACCTACATTTAGGGGAAAGAAGGATCCTACAGAGGCTGAGGAGTGGTTGACGGAGTTAAGAGTTATATTCGACTATCTGGGGTACACCGATGCTGAGAGGGTCAGTATGAGTGCCTATATGTTGAAAGGGAGAGCTCGAGATTGGTGGGGTACTACCCAGGGTATTTTGATGTCCCATCAGGATGTGATTGGTTGGGAAGAGTTCCAGACAGCCTTTAGAGCCCAATATGTACCACGAGCTGCCCAGAGAAGGAGGCAAGCAGAGTTTTTGAGTTTGGTACAGGGTGACATGTCTGTAGATGATTATGAGAGCCGATTTACCGCTCTGCTGAGATATGATCCAGAGACTTTCAAGAATGAAGAGCTTCGCACAGAGAGATTTGTGTATGGATTGAAGTCCATCATCAGAGATTGATTGATTGGGTTGTGTATTACTGAGTTTGGAGATGCTCTGAGACGAGCACAAGAGATTGAGAGGGGAATTGAAATTGTACAGTCCCAGAATGAGTTTGGAGCAGTGATTAGGGACAAAGGCAAGAGGCCAGTGATATCTCAAGCAGATGTTCGGAGAGGTTCCTTTAGGAGAGGAAGGATTGAGGTACAGAAGGGTAGATTGGAGAGACCCAGAGCTTATCCTATTATCAAGGAGACCCCTCGATATGGCAAGCCGGAGATAAGGGTTTGTAGAGACTGTGGCCGATCGCATGAGGGAAGTTATACTGGGTCGATCCGTGGATGTTTTAGATGTGGTGACATGGATCACAGAGTGAAAGACTGTCCTCAACCTCAGATACCACATGCTCCGGAGCCTACTAGACAGCAGCCTCATAGAGTGAATCCCCAGAAACGGGCCACTGCTGCAGAGAAAGGGAAGAAACCTGTGACACAGGGACGTGTGTTTGCCCTGGATAAGGAAACTGCGGACACTTCAGCAGAAACTATAAGAGGTACACTTTCTGTCTGTAATCATAAGGCTCATGTGCTGATAGATCCAGGATCCACGCATTCATTTATTTCAGAGCATTTTGCATGTAGTTTAAATTTGAAGTTTAAACCTCTAGAGTATGTACTACATGTAAATACCCCTATGCGTGAATCCCAGAGAACTGAGTTAATCTGTAGAGGATGTGAAATAAGGTGGGAGATAGAGTGATATTAGCAGATCTAATCATGTTGAATATACATGGATTTGATGTAATTCTGGGGATGGATTGGTTGGCAACCAATCGAGTGAGTTTAGACTGCTACACTAAGATTGTAACTTTCTCCCTACCTGAACCTTACAGTGTACGGTTGAGATATTAAGAAAATGAATATGTGGAATTCTAGTAAGTAATTTGAGAATTTTAATATTATTTTTGAGAGTATTAAATATAATTGTTCATGTGAAGGTTACGAAACACTCATCTCAGACGATGAGCGGGAACATCCGAGGATTGAGGATATACCTGTGGTGTGTGAATTCCTGAATGTTTTTCCAAATGAGCTGCCAAGTTTGCCACCAGAGAGAGCTGAAGTTTACCATTGATTTAGTACCAGATACTCAGCCGATCTCTAAACCTCCCTACAGGATGGCATTAGTGGAACTTGAGGAATTGAAGAAACAACTACAGGAGTTATTGGATCAAGGGTTCATTAGGCCCAGTGTTTCACCGTGGGGGCACCGATTTTATTTGTCAAGAAAAAGGATGGTAGTCTCAGATTATACGTAGACCACCGGCTGTTGAATAATGCCACGGTGAAGAATAAATACCCACTGCCCAGGATTGATGATCTACTTGATCAACTAAGAGGGGCCTCAGTCTTTTCTAAGATTGATTTGAGATCGGGCTATCACCAATTGAGGATCAAGGAAGAAGATATTCCCAAGATAGCTTTCAGGACAAGGTATGGCCATTATGAATTTCTGGTGATGTCCTTTGGATTGACGAACGCCCCTGCTGCATTTATGAGGTTGATGAACGAAGTGTTCAGAGACTATCTAGATAAATTTGTGATAGTCTTTATTGATGATATCCTAGTATACTCTCGGTCGTATGAGGAGCATGCACAACATTTGTGGTTAGTACTTCAGATACTCCGGGATAAGTAATTATACGGAAAGCTTAGTAAGTGTGAGTTTTGGCTAAACCGGATAGCTTTCCTTGGTCATATAGTCTCAGAGGAAGGAGTATCAGTGGATCCAAGTAAAGTAGCAGCTGTGCTTAGTTGGGAGAGACCGAGGACAGTTACTGAGGTGCGAAGCTTCCTTGGTTTGGCAGGGTATTACAGAAGATTTGTGGAAGGATTTTCAAGGATTGCCTCTCCTTTGACTAAACTCACGCGTAAGGAGACTCTGTTCATATGGAATGATCAATGTGAGCTCAGTTTTCAGGAGTTAAAAAGGAGATTGACAGCGGCACCTGTGTTAACTATTCCTAAGGGATCAGGAGGATTTTCGGTGTATAGTGATGCATCTCATCAAGGATTGGGGTGTGTGCTTATGCAGCACGGAAGAGTGGTCGCATATGGATCGCGACAGTTGAAAGACCATGAGCGAAATTACCCCACGCATGATTTGGAGTTAGCCGCTGTGGTATTTGCTTTGAAGGTCTGGCGATACTACTTATATGGGGAAAGATTCCAGATCTTCACTGATCACAAGAGTTTAAGATATCTCTTTGATCAGAAAGAGTTAAACATGAGACAAAGGAGATGGATGGAACTCCTTAAGGATTATGACTGCGAGATTCTATATCATCCGGGTAAGGTGAATGTAGTTGCTGATGCCCTGAGCAGGAAGAGTATGATGATCAGGGAATGGGATTTATTAGAGCAGTTCGCCAAACTTCGAATCAGAGTTAAAGAGGTAGAGACCGAATTTTTGGCTAGCTTGCGGATAGAGCCCAGGATCATGGATCAGATTAGAACTGGGCAGCGCAGTGATCTGAGGTTGATAGATATGGTTAGCCAAGCTGAACAGAGTTCGCAGTCGGATCTCATAGTCAGTGAGGATGGATTGTTGAGATTCAGAGGATGGATTTGTGTACCGGACGATGATACCCTAAAGAGACTGATACTGAGAGAATCCCACTGCTCGCGATACACCATGCACCTAGGGAGTACTAAGATGTACCGAGACTTGAGAAAGGTGTACTGGTGGAGTGGTATGAAGCGAGACGTGGCAGAGTATGTGGCCAGGTATTTAATATGCCAGCAAGTGAAAGCTGAGCATCGAAAGCCTGGAGGACTACTACAGCCCTTACCTGTACCTATATGGAAATGGGAGCATGTCACCATGGATTTTATTATGGGTTTACCGAGGACTCGAAGAGGTTGTGATGCGATATGGGTCATTGTGGATAGATTGACCAAGAGTGCCCACTTCCTTGCCATCAAGAGCACATATACTGTGGATGCCTTAGCTGAGCTGTATGTCAGCGAGATAGCTAGATTACATGGGGCTCCAGTGAGTATTACTTCTGATAGAGATTCCCGGTTTACTTCCAGATTTTGGACCCAGTTTCAGGAGTCCATGGGATCTCGATTGAGTTTTAGTACAGCCTATCATCCTCAGACAGATGGTCAGTCAGAGAGGACTATTCAGACCCTGGAGGATATGTTGAGGGCGTGTACAATGGATTTTAAGAGATCATGGGATGATCACCTGCCCCTAGCAGAGTTTGCGTACAATAACAGCTATCATGCAAGTATTGGAATGGCACCCTTTGAGGCTCTATATGGTAGGAGGTATAGATCCCCTGTAGCTTGGGAAGAAGTCGGTAACAGAAAGATAAATGCTCCCGAGCTTGTTGAGCAAGCTATACAGAGTGTGAAACTCATATGTGAGAGGCTACGGGCTGCACAGGGTAGACAGAAAAGCTACGTGGATGTGCGTAGACGGCCACTCGAGTTTGATGTTGGTGATGCAGTATTTCTGAAAGTATCACTGAGTAAGGGTATCGTGCGATTTGGGAAGAAAGGAAAATTGAGTCCTCGATACATAGGACCATTCGAGATTCTTGAGAGAGTGGGAGAGGTAGCCTACAGATTGGCATTACCCCCACAGATGTCCGGAATACACAACGTCTTTCATGTGTCTATGTTGAGGAAGTACCACCTGGACCCTTCTCATGTTATAGAGTATGACGAGATGGACATACAGGAGGACATGAGCTACACTGAGGAACCCGTCCGGATTCTCGATAGAAAGGAGAAGGTACTGAGAACCAAGAGCATCCCATTAGTGAAAGTTTTATGGAAACATCACTCAAGGGAAAAGGCAACGTGGGAACTAGAGAACCTCATGAAGGAGAAATACCCCCATCTCTTTGACTAGTTGAGTTGAATTTGGAGGACCAAATTCTTTTAAGGTGGGGAGGATGTGAGATCTGATGATTTCAGACATATTTTAATTATGTAATATGAACTTGAAGTATAATTTATTGAGCTAAGTGAATTGGGGAATAATAATTGAAGATTTATATGTTAAGTGTTTAAAATAAGTATGAAGCTATGAGGACAGATCGATCTGGGAGAAGGAGAGATCGATCTGGTGAGTTAAAAATGACAAGGAAGGAGGAATTTAAGGAGCAGATCGATCTCCAATGGAAGAGGATCGATCTCCTTATGATTCTGTTTGAGAGAAGATCGATCTCATGAGGAAGAGATCGATCTCCAAATGTTTCTGTTTGGGAGAAGATCGATCTCCCCAAGGCGCAGATCGATCTCATAAAGCCATAAAGAGATCGATCTCACCCCTCGACAGATCGATCTACTAGGCATAAATTGCCCCAAATCGTCTCCAAATTCAAATGCAGATCGATCTCATCAAGAGCCAGATCGATCTCCTACCCTCAGTCTATATAAGGAATCCTTGCTTTCTCCTGCAATTTCACTTTCTCTCTCTTCCAACCCCCATTTTCACCGAGCCCTAGCTTTCTCACTCATCCAAAGCACTCATTTTCGTCCAAATCAGAAGTTGTGGCAAGAAGGAAAGTTATTCCTCACCCAAGGGAGAACAACATACTTGGAAATCGAAAGACGGATCGAATCGAGGCAAGAGATAAGCTCTCCACAAGTTTTGGGTAATTTCTAAACTTTGATCCTTATATTTGAGATGATTTTTGGTGATAATGGTTGTTGGCATTGTGTTGAAATAGCTGAAAAATGATTAGGGATTGATGAAATTACAATGTAGTTGGAGTGATGATGATATTTAGCAACTTTGGTAAATTTAGGAATTTTGAGCTATAAATGGAGATTTAGACAATGTGGTGTATTAGCATAGATATTGTGGCATAGGAAATATAGAATGTTGAGGTGTTGTGAGCGAGATTGTGGTTTGTGATGGAGTTATGAGAATTGAGAAATTTGAGGTGTTATGAGCAACTATGCTCGATTTTGAGAATTGAGGTTAATGTGATAATGAGTATTGATGTTTTAACATCGTTGGACAGCTCGGGAGTTCCAAAGTGGAATGCAAGGTTAGTCCGTGATACGGGGGAAACGATTGCACTATACGAGGTGCAAAGAGGTAAGGGAAAACTAAACCATTTGTGTATGTGTTTGGATGAACTGTTTGTAGCATGAACCACGATTTGAGAATACAAGCATGTTTGGTGTTGTGTTGTGATATAATTGCACACGATTTTTATAGCCGGTTGGAGCCCATTATTTCATGAGTTTATAAGCTGAGTGTGAAATTGCTTTATAAACCTTTGAGTTTGCGTGAAAAGTAAATTGGGCTTTACGTTAAGGCGATATTGTGATTTGAGAAAATGTGTGCGTGTTTTGCCGGTTGAAACTCGGTTTTAATATGTTTTGTATTGAGTACACAAATGTTTTAAATGAGTTTTATGAGAGAAAACCATTATGAGTTCTACGTGAAGGCATAACATTTTATAAGATAATGGCTAATGATTGAGACTTAGGCGTGTCATGTTGAATACACATCGGGCCTTGCTCTGGTAGCATGTAAGACCGATATAGTGGGACGCCTGGGAACCGACCTAGGGACCACAGGCCTTGTTCTAGTAACATGTAAGTCTGATTATTCCTTCGCTTTGGTAGCGTTGGGAGGCCTTACTCTGGTAGCATATAAGTCCGATATTCCTCCGTTTTGGTAACGAGAGATGCCTCCGTTTTGGTAACGTGAGATTACCCCCGTTCTGGTAACACTGGGTGGCCTTGCTTTATGTAAGACCGAGAGAGTGGGCCGCCTGGGAACCGACCCAGGGACCACGTGATAGTGTGCATGAGGCGAGGCATTGCTCTGGTAGCATGTAAGACCGGGCCTTGTTCTGGTAACATATAAGTCCAATATACCATGCATACGACCATATTGTCGACGTTCCCTCTATACGAGGATGCCTGGGATGCGCACCCAAAGGAGATTACATATTTGATGTGCCATGACGAGTTTTAATTGAGTTTTATTGCCTAGTCTCATTTTACACATGAGTTGTGTTTTGTGACCTTGTCACGTGCTATTTATCGAGGTGATTTTTATCACGTATTTTGAGAACAGCCATTATCGTATATATTTACACATGTTGTGAGTGCTCGATATTGAGCCTTTTTATCTTCATGTTTTCACATGATTTATGAGTTATGAGATGATGATGTTATGAGAACTTTCATGCTACGATTTCAAATGAGCTTCTTAAACAAATACATATTTGTGATGTGTGATATGGTTTATATAACTGTGTTCCCTTACCCCCCTTACTGAGCGATTTGGAAGCTCACTCTGTTTTCTCTCCCCCTTTAGATCGCTTCAAGTGAAGTGAGTTCCCTACGACGTACGGGTTAGAGGCTAGTGGAGGACTTGAGCTCCAGGCCGTATTTTGCGTATCGAGGTAGATATTTAATATTCATGTACCCAGACTAGAGTTATATTTACAGACATTCATTGTATAATGATGTACGAGATGTATTAGGATTAATTAACTTAGAATTGAGTAATGTAAATAATACAATATATACTATATTATGATGAGATCCTGAGGCATGATAATTATGATGATGTATGACACTGCACAGGAATGCACCCTTAATTGTGAATTAATGAGTAAAAAGTTTTAAATTAGCCCTATTTTCTGCTCTTCTGGGGCGTCAGATTTTCCCTTAGCCAAACTTGTGGTAGTCTATTCTCCTCCTCTTGATCAAACCAATGTGTTATTTTTGGGTATGTTGTTCTCCTTACTTCAAGGAACAACTTTCCCTTCTTGAACTTCTTCCAAATCTGGCTGGAATGTAGTGATATTTAAAGTGAGAAAACTTGATTGTTTGAGAGAAAAGGATAGGTGCGGGTTTGGGGGGAAGAAAGTTTGATTTTCAATCCAATCCCGTGCTCTTTTTATAGATGCAGAGACATGAGATCGATTTGGTCCCTTGTGGAGATCGATCTCTGCATGATTTGATAGTCCTTTTACCTAACGTAACTACTATCAGATCAATCTGCTCTTTCATAATGAGATCAATCTATCGCAGGCAAAAATCCCTTTAGAGATCGATTTGCCTCTTGTAGGAGATCGATTATCTCTTTACAGAACCTTAATGAGATCGATCTGTTGCTTAAGGGAGATCGATCTCTTCTTGACCGAGACATTTGGAGATCGATCTGTGCATTGTGAGAGATCGTTTTCTTCCAGACAGAAGCTTAAGGAGATCGATCTGCCTTGGTATGAGATCGATCTGCTCTGTTCCAATTACCTGATACTTGACATTTCGTTAGAGGGGATCGATCTCTCTTTCATGGGAGATCGATCTGCTCCTCCCTTGCACCCTCATCACTACAATTTTCTGCAGATTTCCAATGTGTAATTCATCCTTATTTGCCTAATACCTCATTTTACATTCTGCACACAACCAACGTATAATAGTATCCATTCCATATAATTCATAGGTAATAAAAACTTGTGCACACAACTTAAAATCATGGATTGTACATTAATTTTCATAATCCCTACATCCTTCATTGTCTATACAAATGTAACAATGTGCACATACATCATAGCTCATAAGAAGTACATGTAAAACTATAGGCATTACATTTCTCCCCTCCTTAGAAAATTTGGTCTTCCAAATTGAATCAAGTTCATTCCTAAAAAAGTTGGGGATACTTCTCCTTCATCAGGTCCTCTAACTCCCAGGTGGCTTCCTCTGATGTATGATGTTGCCACAGGACCTTAACCAATGAAATCGACTTGTTCTGCAACACCTTCTCTTTTTTATCCAATATCCGGATCGGTTTCTCTATATATGAAATATTCTCCTTGAGCTCTAACGTTCATAGCTAATTACATGTGCTGGATCCGGATGGTACTTCCTGAGCATAGAAACATGAAAGACATTGTGGACCTCTGTTAGCTCAGGTGGTAAGGCTAGTCTATATGATCTATCTCACACTCTATCCAAAATTTCAAAGGGACCAATATAACGAGAACTTAGTTTTCCTTTCTTCCTGAACCTCGTTATTCCCTTAGAAGGAGATACTTTCAAAAATATAGACTCACCCATAGCGAACTCAAGTGGTCTCCGTCTCTTATCAGCATAGCTCTTTTGTCAACTTTGAGCCGTTTGCAACCTCTCACATATTTTTCGAACATCCTTTGAGGCTTGTCTAACCAAATCAGGAGCGAACAACTATTTGTCACCAACCTCTTCCCAACCAACAGGCGATCGACATCTACAACCATATAGTGCCTCATAAGGAGCCATACCAATACTTGAGTGGTAACTGTTGTTGTGGGCTAACTCAATCAGTGACAAGTGATCGTCCCATGAGCCTCTAAAGTCAAACACATATGCCCTCAACATATCCTCCAAGGTCTATATAGTCCTCTCTGACTAACCATCTGTTTGAGGATGAAAAGCGGTGCTAAAGTTCAATTGGGTCCCCATCGCTTCCTGAAAATGTCCCCAAAAGTGGAAAGTGAAGCGGGTATCCCTATCAGAAACAACACTCACTGGGACTCCATGCAGTCTCAATATTTCTTGTACATACAAGTTCGTCAATGCACTCAAAGTATCCGTAGATCTCATAGCTAAAAAGTGTGCCTATTTCGTTAACCGATCTACTATAACCCAAATAGCATCATGGTTCTTTCGGGTTCTCGATAATCCCATAACAAAGTCCATGGTGACATGCTCCCACTTCCATGTCGATATCGGTAGAGGTCACAATAATCCTCCAGGTTTCTGATGTTCTACCTTAACCTGCTGACAGATGAGACATCTAGCAACATACTCAGCTTTATCTCTTTTCATTTCAGACCACCAATATACTTTCTAGAGATTTTTATACATTTTACTGCTCCTTGGATGTACTGTGTATCTCGATGAGTGAGCCTCTGATAAAATCAACTTCTTAAGCTCTGGATCATTAGGGACACACATTCTATTTTTGAACCTTAGTAGTCCATATGAACTCAATACAAAATTTGTGCTCCCACCTTTTTGAATTTGGCTAATTACATCAATACACTATTGATCATTCTGCTGAGCTTACCGAACTCTCTCGATCAACTCCGGTTCTAATCTCAAGATGGCTAAAATCCCATGATTGCCAATCTCAAGCGAGGTCACATCCTATCTAAGGTTCGTGAATTGCTCCAACAACTCGTGCTCCCTAACCATCATATATGATACCAATCCGAGACTCTTTTTACCCAATGCATCGACAACCACATTCGCCTTCCTCGGGTGGTACAAAATCTCATAATCATAGTCTTTGAGGAGTTCTAATCACCTTCTCTGTCTCATATTTAACTCTTTCTGTGAGAACATATACTTAAAACTCTTGTGATCCGTAAAGATCTAAAATCTCTCACCATACAAGTAGTGGCGCCATATCTTCAATGTAAATACTATGGCTACCAACTCTAATCGTGAGTGGGGTAGTTCTTCTCATGATCTTTCAGTTGTCTGGATATATAAGCAACTATCCTTCCATTCTGTATCAAGACACAGCCCAATCCTTGGTGTGAAGCATCTGTGTAAACAGAATAGTTCTCTGAACTGTTAGGAATGGTGAGAACTGGCGCAGTGGTTAATCTGTGTTTAAGTTCCTAAAAACTCCTCTCACACACTTTATCCCACGTAAACTCCACATTCTTCTTTGTAAGACGTGTCAACGGAGCAGCCAATCTAGAGAAACCCTCTATAAATCTCCTGTAGTAACCAGCCAAACCCAGAAAGCTTCTGATCTCTGTGACTGTCCTGGGCTGTTCCCACTGAACAATAACCTCAACCTTGGATGGATCTACTGACACCCCATCTTCCGATACAACATGGCCCAGAAAAGAAATCTGCTTTAGCCAAAAGTCACATTTATTAAGCTTGGCATACAACTTTCTCTCTCGGAGGGTTTGCAAAATAATCCTCAAGTGCTGCTCATGATCTTTCTTGGATCTGGAATAAACCAATATATCATAAATGAATACTATCATAAAATGATCCATGTATGGCTTGAATACTTCATTCATTAGAGCCATAAAAGCTGCTGGCGCATTTGTCAACCCGAAAGACATCACCAGGAATTCGTAATGACCATAGCGGGTGCGGAAAGCTGTCTTGGGCACATCTTCCTCCCGAATCTTCAGTTGATGGTACCCAGACCTCAGATCTATCTTAGAAAAGATTTGTGCTCCCCGAAGCTGATCCAACAAATCATCAATGTGCGACAAGGGGTACTTATTCTTGATAGTAGCCTTGTTCAACATCCGATAATCAATACACAATCTAAGGCTCTCATCTCTTTTCTTCACACAATACCGGGGCTCCCCATGGTGAGACACTCAGTCTTATAAACCCCTTATCTAGCATATTTTGTAACTATTTCCTTAATTCCTCTAGTTCAACTGGAGCCATCCTATATGGTGGTTTGGATATTGGCTCTATTTCAGGTGTCAAGTCTATGCCAAATTTCATTTCTCTATCTGGTGACAATCCCGATTGATCGTTTGGAAAGACATCAAGGAATCCTCTAACCACGGGAATGTCATCTATATTCGGATGTGTTTTGTTCAAGTCCACCATATAAGCAATAAAATCTTCAAAACAACATTTATGTCATTTATGTACCAATGCACTTTACTTGCTAGAAAATCAGGATTTCATTTCTTCTCGTAAAATTTTACAACAGATTTCTCGGGTAAAGAAAATGTAATAGACTTAGAGTGACAGTCTAAGACAACATGATTGGTAGCTAACCAATCCATTTTCAAGATTACATCAAGGTCATACATGTTCAACAAAATCAGATTGGTTGTCGTACACTTATCACCTACTCTCACTTTACAATTTTTATATACTTATTCAGCTAATTGACTAACTCTCATTAGAGTACTTATTAATAAAGTCCTATTTAAGTATGTGGGTTTAACAAAACTTGTTAACTTTGATGCGCAGGCGATATGAAGGAATGCGTAGCACCAGAATCAAATAAGGCTATAACTTCCAAATTGAAAATCAGAATTGTGCATTTTATCACCTCAGAAGAGGTATCTGCTGATGCTTGGTCTATCGTATATACCCTACCTTGACCCACAACTTGCTTCCCTTTTTCTTTAGCCGTGGCTCTCTTCCTTGCAGGAGGTGTAACTGTAGAAACTTTCTCTGGCTCCTTACCCCTCTGTGGGACTACCTCGACTGCTTTTGGACAATCTTTTGCATAGTGCCCAAGCCTACCACATCTGAAGCAATGTGTACCTTGAAAATGACAGGGCCTACTACCATGATATCGGTCACAGACTCTGCATTGATCAGTAGTCGGTTGGGGTCCACCAATCACTGTACCCCTGGCTGGAGTTAGAGTCGGATGCATTAAAGGTCTAGCATCCTTCTTCTGTGACTCATCTGCCTCTCTCCGACGTTTACCAACACCTCTCCAACCAAACCTGGCACTCTCGATTTTGCTTCTTTCCCTTTTTTTATTCGATTTTCTTTCTTCTTTTTTTTTTCAAATTTCTTCTTTCTCTTTCTTTTTTTTTCTTTTTGTTGGCTTTACCGAGAGGGGGGTGAATCGATTTTCTAATGATAATGCTAAATTTAAACTTAATTGAATCTTATTGTAAGCAATCAAAGAATAAGCAATAAAGTACATTGCAATAAATTAAAGGAGATAAGGGAAGGAAGCAGCAAACTCAGTAATTTATAGAGGTTCGGCCAATCGCTTGCCTACGTCCTCTCTTCTTGACCTCCTTGTCAAGAGCTTTCTTTCACTATATCAATAGTTGATACAAACTCCCTTTTTAAGGTTAAGGAATAACCTCTCTACCCCTTTTTACAAAGACAAGTATTCATACCTTACAAAATTATCTCACAGAGGAACTCTCCTCTTCTCTCTTGGATTAAGGATGAATACAAATATAAGCTTTCTTTTGAGGGTAGGAAAAATAACTTCTACACAAGATTTTTTTAACATAATACAATCAATGTGATGTTGAAGACAAAGAGAATGTTAAGAAAGATCTCTTGAGAATATTTAGAATTTGCAGCACAAATCTCTTGTTTTCTAGTGTCTTCAATGCTTGGTTTTATACAGTAGGATTGGTAGTTGAAGCATTTAATGCTGTTTTTCCCGTTGAAGATTTTACAGAAAGAGCCGTTGAGAACCTCCAGTAGAGTACCAGATCGATCTTCCATCATGACCAGATCGATCTCTTAGTGTAAATTCCTACAATTACAAAGCAACTGGAAGCAAAGAGATCGATCTCATATTTGTAGAGATCGATCTTATAATTTGAAAAATGTTTTGAAGATCGATCTGTTGAACCATCAGATCGATCTTCTAATCTCTCTGTTTGGAGCAAGATCGATCTCCAAATCGATCTAGCAAGCATTCTCGTAGAGAGGAGATCGATCTCTAATCACCCTAGATCGATCTCCAGATCGATCTAGCAAGCATTCTCGTAGAGAGGAGATCGATCTCTAATCACCCTAGATCGATCTCCTAAACTCTCTGACTTTGAGGAGATCGATCTCTATCCATAGAAGATCGATCTCATAAACTCTCTGTTTGAACATAGATCGATCTACAAATCGATCTAATACTTTTAACCTGTGTCTTAGAGGAGATCGATCTCTTCCTAGACCAGATCGATCTCTTAGGCATTCTGTAATTTAAAGATCGATCTCATAACCCCTACGATCGATCTCTTCTTCCTCAACATCCTATACATGCTCTTTGAGTTTTTTAATCCTTTAGCAGATCGATCTCATATTCTCATGAGATCGATCTCTTATACTTGAAAACCCAGGAGATCGATCTCTCATCTTATGAGATCGATCTCATATCCTTTAATACCTAGTTTCTGGCAATGACATGTATTTAAATAAACTCTAAACATGTTTAAAACATTTCTAAGTTTATAATGTCCATTATTGAATTACTGTTTTGTCATTTCAAAATATATTAACTTAACACTTTTTATATACTATATTATAATTTAATATAATATAATATAGTATAAAATATCCTATAATATTATTATAATAATATAATAATCATAAAATATCTATTATTATTATTTATTATTAATATAATAATATTATTACAATGTATTTTATGTACATTGATATCTGTACACACATGTACATATATATTTATTTATTTCTCCAAATATATATGTTTGTCAAATTTTTATTTTTCTTTCTCCGAAAATATATTTATTCTTTATTTCGAAGCTAAATTCCCATTGTGGGGAAATTTTCGGGTTATCATTTTCGGACTAACTTCCCTTTTTGGACTCCCTATATTTTCGCGTTTTGAGTCCATATTTTCAGTCCGTTTGATCAAATTTTATTCGGTTTATTTCGAATTTACCCTAGCTCTTATTTCGATATTTTAAAACTTATTGATTTTACGGTTAGTAGCTTTCTTTATGAATGAATAGTAGAGAAATTTAGCTCCAAATTATGGGTCTAGATTCTAGAAAAAATGGTGATGAGAAATTTTTACATATATTCATAGTTCAGTATTCAAAGCTTCCTATATCTTAATGTGTTTTCTTGCATTTCTGCTTTTGATTAGCTTGATGTTATTTGTAATTTTATTAACACGTGAAGTTAGAGCAGAGCTCCTGTCTTGACTCTTGTTCGCATGTGATAGTTTTGATTTGATTTGTGATGTTTCACCCGCATGAATTAAAATTAGGATCTTTATTGGTTTGACATGGTAATAATGTGCCGTTTGCTATAAGTGAGACAATGCAATCCTTGTACTGAATTTCTGTAGTTGAGATGCCTCTTGTTTGTGGTTTCTGCAAAGTTGTTATGCTATGCATAGCTGGGACTTAGATGCATGTTGTCTGCAGTTCATCCTCAGCTCGTGCTGGCAAACCTATTGTTAAATGGACTGAGGTCTTTCTTTGCTCTTCTTTCATTTTCTGCATTATTTTTGTTATTATTTCTCCTATTCTGATTCAATTTTTCTTTTCTTGTTTTTATTTAACAGTTTAGGAACTCTCCTATGATCCCTAATTTGATAATCTTTTCACAGGTACAAATGCTGGTTTGTAGCCAGGTAGCAAGAAAGTGCATTGGAAGTTCCTTCCTTGACTGATACATCCAAAAATGAGTCCAGAATCCCTCAAAAAACTGCCCTCTAAATAATGGACATCAAAGTTGTCAGATTCTTAAAGGTGCGTCTTTTTCGGAATTTGAAAAAAGAAATGTTCAAAACTGGGAAGTTCCTCAGATATTAGGTTGTTGTAATTCTAATTTAGTTCAATTTGCTACTTACTCTCGTGCACTGGCCCTTTTCGAAAATATGAAAGCGCTATAAGCATTGAGGAAATGGCTCCAGTCTTTATTTTTGCACATATTGTTATATAAACTAATTGTTCACCTGTCATTAAAATTTATTTTTAATCGGTCTTGCCTGTGGAACTATCATAATCATAAAATAGCATCTTCATCTCTCTTGGAGCAACAGGGCAGAGAATTGGAGTGGCCTGCACTATCCTAGTTCCATTTTGTTTTACTTGTTAAGTAAAAGTTTTACCAGTACAGACTAAGAATCTTGTGAACTCGCTGTAAGTATCTAAATCATACCGTCGCATCCACTGTCTGGATGATGCTCTCCTTAGCTATTATTAAACTGGTCATGGTTGTTCTCAATCATTTTGTGGCAGGATGGAGTCAAAATTGATATGTAGGCAGTAAGCGCTAATAGCCTGAGTTTAGGTTGAAACATCTTAAAGTTCTTAAAAGAGTTTGCTGTATTTTAAGTATTTAATTTACAAGTCATTTGATAAAACATACTGTTTGTTAAAGGAAGTTGGCGTTAGATTTGTTGGATTTGGGGCCGAGGAGGATGAATGGGTTAATGTAACAAAGGCAGTACGAGAAAGATCCATCCCATTTGAACAGGTGATTGTTGGAGATCTTGTATTACGTTTGCAGGTGACTTATTGATGCACAAATTAATCTGAAATTTCTCCAATAATCTTCCAACTCTTTGTTAATTTCAATTTCTGGCTTGATTTTAGGAGAAAAGAGACCAATCAATCTACTTTGATGCTCATGTCGTGGAGATTGTTAAGGAAAACGCATGACATTAGAGGTTGCAGGTGTCCCTTCTTGATCCAATATGATCATGACAGCTCTGAGGCAAGCACTTCACTCTGTTTAATTGATACCATTGTGAGTAAATGAAAATCATCCTGTTTGAAGCTGATCTTTCTAACTGCTCCTTCTGCTGAGAGAGAGTTCGCCTGAGGAGACAATGTCACATTCTAGGCCGGTGAATAGGATAGTTCGCACTATGTCACAATTCTAGGCCGCTAAATCGGATAGTTTGCACGATGCATTGGAATCATTGCTCATCTTCCAATCACAAATTTGCCTTTTTATCTGGGTGGTTGATTTATTGTAACAAGAAGAGAATTACAAGTAAATTTGCAACCGTCTTGACTTCATGCTTAAACCATCCGGGGTAAATTTCGTACATTTTACGCAGTTTCGTGAAACAAGGATTTTTCTTCATGAAATTCTTCCTGTGTGAAAATCACAATAACCGAGTATACCTTAAAGGATTCAGATGCCCCCAAGTGCTAGACCAGCTCATGCAAGAATACCTCAAGCTTACATTCTTTAAAACCAATACGCAGGTGCTACAAGCCATCTATTAGACTATGGTCAATTACAAGCCACACTAAATAATAGATAGTCAATATAACAGGTCACAAAAGAATTGTTAGGCACAGATGCAAGTCCCAATGAGAAATAGTAATCAATCTTAGATGAGAAATATTCTCTTCTCAAGCAACTCATTGAAGATCCTAATATTCTATATAGTCCTCAAAACAGCTGAAGCATTATTGGCATGGTTCAACAATTCTCAAATCAGCATCCAAGTTGCTCTGCAAGAAAAATGGTTGCAAATTCCAAGCCTCCTAGCAATTACCTAGGAAAGGGGAAGATAGGAGATAGGTACCATGAAAAGGAAAGCAATTAGTCACTTAATTTATTACCTCTATAATGCATAATCACTTTATAAACATATGCAGTTAAACAAATTAATTCAAAAAGTCTAGATTTAGGTTTCTTTTCCAGCACAACAGGCAATTTCGGAACATAGCTGAAACAGTTACTGATCTACTGCAGAACATAACAAACACCCCATTATATTAGAGAGTACAAATGCATGTACATGCAAGCGAACACACTTGTATGTGTGTAAGACACATTGCCTTACTGCAAGAAACCAAAACAAAACATTGTAAGTCCACGTGCAGGAAAGCAAAACTCACCACCCCCTTAACTCCATCCAACAGGGAAACATTCAAGCCAATATTACAGATTCTTTAACCACAATATCAGTAACTTTCAGCACGCCAGAGAAAGTTTCTTAATTATTTGATGCAACAAATAATGGAAAGCAGAGGTAAAAGAAATGTGGTAGTGCCCCAAGCATCACAGAGCTGGTGCATGCTTGTAGTTCCATATAACATCAGCCACAAATACATTCACAATAGGCAAAATCAGATATAGCCAAGAATTCATCAGGTATTCCCATTAATGATAATTATATAAATTGCTGGAAAAGACATGATAAGCTTACCACTTAAGAGGCAGACGGTTGAAACAATCAAAGATGAATCAACCTGAAGCTGCACCTGAAAAAAAGATATGGCCAAACATTGCAACTAAAAAGAAAAGCCAGTCTGCACAGAAACTGCTGCAGCAATGAGTGCAAATAATCTCACAACAACCTAAAACTATGCATCAAGCTAACCAGAGAAAATTCCTTACCGCATTAAAATCGGTCTCGTGTCAATTCCTTGGCAAAGACTTTTAGGCGCATATAAAAGGGCCTGTGCTGAATTCTTGCTGCTGAGATTTTGACCTCTGTTAATGATACAAAAGCATCTCATAGGCTCACGTTTTGGAGCCTTTAAAATATAATCACCACATAACACCACTCTAAAGTTTAAACTCCAAAGTGCGCATTAAGATAGCATCAAAGGATCAAACTGTGAGCTAAATTACAGAAGAAATTATCAGACAACATCAGCAAACAATTGCAATTTACTACTATGGCATTCAAAAGGTAGTGTGTACAAAAAATTGGTACTTTGAAATATCAAAACTTCAATTCAAATGCTTATCCACAAGGACACTGTAAAACTTCTAGGAAATAGATATGTCACCTCTACCACGCACCTAGACAAGACATAAGCATGAACTCTCCACTTAGGAAAGGAGAAATAATGGGATGAGAACATCTACCAAAAATAATTTGGAAAAATGGAATGCTTGGCAAAAGGACAAGACAGTTGTAGGTGTGCTTTTGTTGCTCCAACCATCCACAAGATATTCAAATGGATCATGTGCTGCATACACTGATTAGCTCTTAGGAAACGAGAAAACAAGCATCAAGTCTAGCACAAAAGTTAATAGTGATATCCCATTACATACTGTTTGTTTCAAAATATACAAAATAAGTAATATTCTCTCTTCTTTAGGGTCAAATCAGACATTACAGAAGTAGAAGGGTGAAAGATCATAATGATCTTCAGGTCCTGAAACCAAGGCTAGACATAGTACATATTGAACAAGTCGACCATCTAATGTCCAGTATAAAATCATCATCCATGCTCCTCAAACACTGCCAAAAATTAAAACCTAACCTGTGCACTTGCCTTCAACCAAGAGATTATGATTTCAAAACTATACAAGGTAAGAACATCCGCATCTAATGAGACAAACAATCTGAAATTAGCTCAGAAAGATTTTGACTTGATTGAATGACAGTGCACAGGTATTTGAATAGATGCTACGTGATGGTGATGATAAAGTAGAATTTTGCATACATCAACTCCCAAATGCTGCGATCAATCAATCTGGCTAAAGAGTTTAGATTCCTAGAAATGAAGCCGTAGAGCCGTTTCTTGTCGTATAAATGCACGATCAAAACAAAATGAGAGGCATCTGAACAAAACTTTGGCAGTTCATGAAACAGTTCGACCATAACAAACTGATGCAATATAGAGATTCTTTGCCCATTTCTCCTGGAGAAAAAAAGCACTATGTAAACATTTATGCTAAAGAAAAAAGCACGATGAAATAAGCTAGCGATTGAAGTAGAACTAAATACCTTCACATGAGTGCTAGGAAAAGCAGAAGTTCGAAGGGTCTCTTGAGTTTCATCTGCAGGTTTTCTTCGTGGAACGCTTAGAACAAAAGCAGCTTGATCCCAAGTTGCAGCAGTTGAAGTGATGCGGTAGCCACCATCCCACCTCCGATGAATACCTTCACTAGGATAGAGAAAATCTAATTCTACAACCTGCAAGCACACCAAAAAAGGATAACCAGGCCATAAGCTTTCCATTTACTACAAAAATGCAGTTCCATTGATCAGATGTTATTGAAATCAATAAAACCTGGTCAGAGAATGGAGCACCGCGCGACATAACAATTGCCCATCTGCTTCCAGCAGTGGCCATGGCAGTCACATAAAAACCCTCCCTCCATTTTTTGTTGATCCACTTAAAGGGAAATGAATCACTAACTTTGTAGGATTGCTGCAAATATTGAGTCCCTACATTCAATAAAGCAACAGAAATAAGATGGACTGTATAGATATATATAAAATTGTAATTCCTTTTTAGATACTTTAAGGATAGCTAAACTAACCCTTAGACATTACAACTAATGAACTCCCATTATTAGCTCCTGCAATTGCACTGATGTAATAATTCTTTTCCCATTGCTCCATAATCCATTCCTTTCAGAAAATAACAAAATAGTTAGATCAACCACATTGGACATAATAGCGAAGCGTAAATATCAAATTAGCATGCAACTAACACGAACTACGCAATATAGCAGACTTGAAATAGACAAAAGGAACAGAATCAACCTTATGAAGAAAGTATGGTGAGAGTTCATAAACTTGAGCAGAGAAGCCAGTGCCAGCATCCATAATAAGGGCCCATAGGTTCGAACAAGAAGCCACACTGCTGATAAATAACCCATCTTCATTACCTTTCTCGATATGTTGTGGAAGCCTCACATCTGCCACATTGTAATGATATCTACAACAGGAGATAGCAATTGTCAACATCTGTTCTAATTCATGAACTTAAAAAGCTTGATGATGATTTTAAGATAGATACCTTTGCTTCATAGGCCTACGAGCATTATACACACTAATCCATTGTGTTGCAGGCATTCCCATTCGAACCTTCTTCTTTGGCTGTTCATCCTCTTCCTCCTCCATTGTTAACCGTCCCCTCTTCTGCCCTACTTGATATATGAGCTTCAAGACAAAAAAAATCATGTTAAATAAATTTCAAATACTAAGACACAATTCTTTCTCAATGACAAGTCAACCAAATAAGATAGACTTAAGAAGCCAAAAGTACCTTCTGAGCACCATCAGTATTTATTGGCCTAATATCTGGATTTGGACCAACAATACCATCAAAAAGAGAGATATATTTTGCATAATTTGGTTCCTCATCAAACTTCAAATTCACCACGTACTCAACAAACTGTCGGAAAGGTGCAGGGCAAAAACAACACAAAGTTTCTGGGGAAGTGGCCATCTTCTTCTTACAAACAAGAAAGCTTTTATTTTCACCCTAAAATAAACACTTGCATCAGAAAGGTAACAGATAATAAATATGAACATACTGAAACTTATATTAAGGAAATGCAAACCTGATAGCCCTGCCAAGGTAACCGACCACGGAGGAGAAAAATGAGTGTGTAAGCCAGTGACTCTAGATCATCTCTCCTGCTACCAGTTCTACCAAGATGCGCATGCACACTAGCATACCGCACAGTTCCCCTGCAGTACGGGAATAATTAATAACCGATAATCATAACGACAAATAGAAAAGGAAAAAGAAGCCCCAAACTTACAAGGATAAGCAAATATAATTTCTGCACCACCACCAAAAAAAAGGAACACAAAAGTATGACAAGGTAATGGATAACAATTTTTTATTTTACCTGAACACATCTGGACGTTGATCATACTCAACATGTAGACCACTTGAACTATCTCGCCACCTTGTTGCTGTTAAGTCGAAATAGAAACAGAACCATCAGAGATGATTTGGATCTGCATATAAATTAGATATTAAAAGAAAAAAAAATCTACAGCTTACCTAAACCTAGGTCAACAAGAAAAAGTTTTTTCTCATCTGGAGTTCCTGGAGGACCAAGCAAGAAATTCTCAGGTTTCACATCCCCATGCACGTATCTGCAAAGCATAGGAGCAACAGCATTATAGCACCAAATGTGTTCGAAGACCAAAAAGAAAAAAAAAATTGAAACACTAGTGTAGCAGGAAGAATCATAATCCTTTCCACCCAAAACCAATGATGGAGACCTCAACTTAGCGGACAGATTATCAACCTTTATCAATCCAAGCACATCAACTCTCTTAACAACACAAATCCTCTAGCCATATCTTAAAACGAAATGAAAAACAAATCATAGCTAAATAGAAAAATGTATCACCCTCTGGAGTGCATCTTCTCTAAGATTGAGATCGCCTCAATGGCAATACATGCAACCATTTCAATGGACATCCTGAAATTGTAAATATAAAGCTACCATTAAATGATCAATCAGTGAATAAATTAAGCAAAATACACCATGTAACTTCACAAAGAACATACGTGTGCGAGTTATTATTCCAAACATCCCATAAGCTAGGTCCAAGCATATCCATAACCTGTTATAAGCATTGCAACCAACATCTCAGAGTCATACTCTAAAACCTCACACACACACACACACAGAGAAAACTGAGGAACTGCATTAAAGCAAGTGCATACCATAACATAGTAGTCACCCTGCCGGCCCTTGTAATGAACTCGAGGCACGCCATGGCTGCCACCAAGTGCACTGCACAGAAAACATTGAAAGCCATAGTTAAATTCTCAAATGACACACAGCTCTATTTAATGAGGCTACAACCAATGAAACAATGAAATGATAGGAATCTCACTTGTAAACTTGCCACTCATATGGAGGCCCATAATTACATCCTTTGCTGCTTCTATGCTCAAATTTTAAAGCTACCTAAAATTCAAACATAAGAAGTTTAGCATACTGCAGAAATGAATTATTACAGTATGCAACATGATCAACTATAAAATAATTCTATACCTCTACAGCTCCTGGACCAGCAGCGCCAATTCGTCGACCAACATACACTTGTCCAAAGCCTCCTTTCCCCAGTTTTCTTTCTATTCTATACATTGGGGAACCGCCTACCTGAACCTGTTGCGACAAAGAGAAAGTCAAGAATCCATTCTTCAGAATAATATAAAGACACTACAAATTGAAAAATATCAGTCTGCATCTGGTCTTTCTTTGTATTGATACTTGTGTTCAATGAAGCATAACATTAGGATCGATCCTACAAAGCCAAAACTTGTTTTAAAATGCTAATGTCAAGAAAGTTTGAAGCGACAACCAATACCAACAGTCTAAAGAACCCAAAAGCAAAAATGCATAAAAAAAAATTAGGCGAAAACACCGAAAAGAAAATCAATAAGTTTCCATAACCAAATCTTTCTTTCTTTGCCTAATACGGATTCCTTGATGACAATATTAAAAATAAAAATAAAAATAAAATCGGAAATCCAAAAACAGAAATATTAGCAAAATAAAATTTTTAAAAAAAAAACCTTCTCGGGAAGCGGAGCTGTGCTTCCTTCATCATCAGCCCCGGGCCCTTTATCACCGCTACGGCCGCCGCTATCGTACTCGTCCATCTTCTTCCAGGCAATCACTTCTCTCAAAACCCTGAGCTCTTCAATATCTTCGACTTCCTTTCTTCCAAACGGCGTCGTTTCAAAACCAGCAACTCTCACGGTATTATTGTGTTTGTTATCGTTGTTGTTATGCTTGTTATCAACGGCAGCAACGATCGCGTCTTTCTGTTTGCTGAGTTGTGCGGTTTTCCTCTGGCGAGAGCGAACAGTGTAATTGTTCTGTTTGTCGTTGGTATCGGGTTGGGGCAGAATATCAATCGGGTTTGGATTCGGGTTTATATTGACGGAAGCCCGATTTCTGCGAGCGTGGCTACGCAGCTCAGGCATCGTAGGGATTACGTTCGTCCATGAAGGGAGGTAGCTTGTCGAAGATTCATGAGAGTTCTAGAATCATCGGCTCATATTTCGATCGCTGGCTTTGAGAGATAGGGGAACAAAAAAAAAAGAGAGAGAGAGATTGTGGTTTTTAAATTTAAGTTTTAGAGAGAGTGATGAAATTAGGGTTGGGAAAGTGGGAATTTTAGAGATCTGCGGAGGGAAAAATAAGGAATTCTCTTCCTCTTGTTGTACGAGAGAGATGTGACTGAGAGAAATGCTGAATGCTTACTGATTTTTTTTATTTTTTTTTCAATTTCCTATGGTTAATTTTGAATTTTGATTTTAACTTATTTTAAATACATGTTTTGGTGTCATGGTCCACAACAAACTATCCTTAGCGGTACATTTATAATACTTTAAATTTGATTTTGATATCAATTGTTACTGTTTATACTCCACGGAAAGATATTATTTATTTTAATTAATTGGATTTTAATTTTATTTTTTTAAAGGTGTCTCATAATTGAATGGTAGTATAAACACTTAAATATATAAACAAACTCTAAAAATTCATAGCTCTCTGATGAAATTGCAACACATAATGTTTAGCTCTATTTTAAAATTTTAGGTTATGCATTAAGTAGATTTCAAGTTTTTTTTTTTTGATAATATAGGTTTGAATATTTTTCTTTATAAATTTATAAATCAAATTTTATTGGAAAAACATTGATTTTAATAATATATATTTAATAAATTTTTTATTTTTATTTTTATTTTAATGTTCAACAATTTACAAAATCAAAAAAAAAACTATAGCATCTCGCAATAATTATTTTTGTTTGTTCAATTTTTATCTTTTATTTTAATTAACAAAAGTATTTTTTTTGTTGTTTATTTTTTTCACTAAAAAAATTTAATTTAATTCAATAAAATTTTATTTAAACACAAGTATATTTGTAACATCCCAGAAATATAAAAATTAGGGCTAACTTTTTTTAACTTTATTTTTTATTTAAGTTGCATTCCTATTCAATACTGATTACTTAACCTTTCATTTCTTAATCGTTATTAGTTGAGTGGTTCGATTAAATATCCTTTTTATTTTAACGAAAAAGTTTGTTGATATAACGGCGTATTCATAAACTTACTTCTAAGCAATATTTAAAAATACAATTTATAATCCTAAGATAGTTACTTTTAATCACCTTTCATAATCAATAGTAATTTCCGTAACATACATTCTATTTCATTTCCTTAATATCTCGGAATGATAATTTATTGTATAAACTTTAAGTTAACAAACTTTACATACACAGATAAAGATTACATCTTAAAATATCTTTTACACAAAAGTGTCTATGCTATACTGGATGTCTGGTAATAAAAAGAAGAGTATACCTTAACGTGTATCAAAGGTAGCCTGAGGATAGAGTAGTATTCATTAGCCTACGTTAAATGCACGACAAACGTCGAAAGATCATTGTAAATAATCTGTAAAATTAGAGAAAGAGGGGTAAGCTTCTGAAAAGCTCAGTAAAAAATACATTTAAAACAGTCATAGTATCAAAATATATGGAAAACGAGATGATTTTAAAATGCATTTTATACTTTAAATCACTTTCGGATACTTTCGTACAAAGTTTCGGAAAACAAACATACATTGAAACATGCATTAGCTTCAGAAAGCAAATCAAACACATTCGGATATCATATATCATATATTATAAAACTTATCAAATTACTTTCGAAATCACACAGAATATCATGAAGACTAGGCAAATCCATATAGCTAGTATAGGTCATGATCACTCTACCTCCGAAGTGGGAATCAAACGAACAAACAAAGTACCTGATTGTCATGGTAAGGGGACTGTAGACTGGATCAAGGTCGTACAACTCCCTGCTTCTCTAAGGATCAAAACAAACACAAACAAAGTAGCAGAAAACATCCCACGAAGGACTAAGCACTAGAAAGGACTAAAAACAAACATGCATGATGTGGGCATAACATGCATGACGTGGGGAAAATCAAGCGCCTACTGAGCATAACATGCACGACGTGGTTAAACATGTACGACAAAGGACCCAAACAAATATGCACGATGTGGCGTAAGGCATGCACCACGAAGGACCAAGCTCCACATGGGCCATGCATGATGAGTGTCATAAACTACATGATGTCTTTTGTCTCAAATTGAAGCTTACAAATTCCCTTTTGGGCTTGCTTAACCACATACTGACAGAATCAAGCTTATATCAAATTTTCATATTTTTTAAGCATATTCATAAAACACATTTTCGCATCAAAACTTACTTTTCCAAAACATTTTACAGATGCAAAAAAATACACTCGGAGGTTTTGGAAACATTAGTTTTTCTCTCAGTTTTAATTTATGTGTAAATAGTACTTCTCGAAAATTGAACGCATGTCACAACTTGATCATACTTCAAATCATGTTGGTAATAAAATTAAGGAAGAGACACTATTACCACTTTAAATTACATCCCTTACCTATCGAATCTGTAAACCCCACAAATTTTCTACGTTAATTTAATTATATAAAAATGGAAATAATATATATTAACAGAAGCGTAAATATTCGTTGTAGGGCTCGAGGACTATAGGAACCGAGAATCCCGTGGGATGACAGGGAACCCGAAGATACAGGAAGTAATAAGGCGAATGCAAGTACGGATGGATTAGAAAATTTTAATTTGTTATTCGAAAAGTGTCGATGTAAACACTTGTATTGAGAACTCATGAAGAATGATGGAATCCCGATATTATTTTAATTTCGGAATAAGGAAAATCTCATGGAAGGCATGATATTATGTCTTTGGATAAATTATATAAGAAAATGTATATATATAGATATGTACATATGTGAATATGTATGTATATATATATATATATATATATACATATGTACTAACATTTAAATAAAAGGAAAGGTATATGTATATATATATATAGGTATAATATATGTATATATATATACTAGACAATTTAAAATGGAAAAATGATGATATACATATATATATGACAAATATATATATGTATTGTAAAGTATAATGTATAAGACACTTAATGTAATAATAATAATAATAATAATAATAATAATAATAAATAAATAAATAAATAACAATGACAATACACAAACAATATATTTATACTAATATAATGTATAAATATACATTGATACATTATATAAGAATGGGTATAAAAATATAATAACCACACAAATACATAACAATTAACACCTACATACTAATATAATATATATATTAAACTAATATATATATAAATATATATAAATATATTATGGCATGTACGGAATTGGCTTAGAAAAGCCAATTCCGTCTGCCACTGTTGCAATTGGAAAGGAAAAATCAAACAAAAAAACAGAGGAGGCTCGGGCGGGAAAAAAAGAAAAGAGAAAGGAAAGGAAAGAAAGGAAAGAGAGGCATGCCGGGGAAGAAGAAAAAGGAAAGGAAAGATAGGCCTGCCGGGGAAGAAGAAAAAGGAAAGGAAAGAAAGGAAAGGGAAGCAGTCCGCCGGGGAAGAAGAAAAAAGAAAGGAAAGAAAGGAAAGGGGAAGCAGTCCGCCGGGGAAGAAGAAAGGAAGGAAGAAAAGAAAATAGAGGGATTGTTGGCCAAGGAAGAGAGGGGAAGAAAAAGGGAAAGGAAGGGAGGAGAAAAAAAAAAGAGGAGAGGACTGATCGGGAGAGTGAAATCGGGAGAAGGGAAGAAATTGCAGCAGAGCAAAGCCGAGAGAAGGAGAAGAAACTCCTGCTGGAGGTGAAACCGAGAGAAGGAGAAGAAACTGTGGAGCAGACCAAACCAAGGCTGAAAAGCAGGAAGGAGCATAACTGAATCGAAGCTGGAACAGAGGCAAGGGGGGAGGAGATTGAAACCGAAACAGGGACTGAAGAGGCAGCACCGAGAGCAGGAAATCTGGAAACAGAATCGGGCTTGAATGGATAGCAGAACAGGGGCTGGAAAAGGAGGTTGTAACCGAGACCAAGCAGGGGAAACCGTGAGGGAGAAAGGGGCTGGAATCGAAGGAGAAAGGGAGGAAGTAGGGCTGACCGAGAGGAAAAGGAGAAAAAAAAAAGGAGAAAAGAGAAAAAGAAAGGGAGGTAAGATTTATGTATATACATGCATATTTAATTTACATGTATATATATAGATTGAATTATACGCATAATTAGTATAAATTTAAATGGTGTAAAAAAAAAAGGGTAGTGATGAATGATGGGTAAAGGGAGAGGTAATGCATGTATGTATATATATATATATATATTTATATTTATGTGAGGGTGCATAAATGGAAACAAGTAAAAATGATATATATATATATATACACGTATCCATGTGGGTATGTATGAGTATACATATACATATATTGAGTATTTACTTAGGTGTACATATAAAGGAATGTATGAGAGATGTGTATATACTAGGAGGTATATACAAATGAAGGTATAAGATAAGAATGTGTTTTAATATATGTACATACATGGGATGGATACATGTGATGAGGAAAAAAAAATGAAAACAAATAATGAGGCATATATAGGAATATATATACATACATACTCGCTAGTATATATATGTAGTTGTATATAATAATAGGTATACCGAGGTGTGTACGTACAAAAATAATATAGGGTAAGGAAAATATATATACGTACGTGAATAGCCTAGGTACGCACGATTAAACGTACACACGAGGAAGAACGAATAGGTTACGATTTTAACGTATTTCGAGTGACTCGTATGAATAGGAAGCTAAGTAAACTACCTTCGCTGTAGGTAAAACGTAGACGAATTGACGGAGGTGTTGGAAGGCGTCACTTCGCGAACGTGAGATATCCGATACATCGAGGTAAGGGGTACCATTTAACTATGTCCTGATAATGCATATTGTTTTTACCGATGAATGACTTTATGAAAAGAGCATGTGATTTCGAAATGATTTATAGATGCTTTTATACCTGTACAATGATTATGTAACACGTTTTAAATATGTTAAATGTCCCCCGAATACTTTACACGGCATGAAATAAATTTTTCCAAGGGTATGAAGCATATGGATGTTTTACATTTATTTATGTTTTTATATCCATATCGTTAAAGAAACTTTTGACAATTTCAAAAGTATGTAAGAAAAGAAATTTGTTTTCGAAAGGGGATTGTGGGGGCCACCTCTTGAGTCCTACGGGAACAAAGTGCCAGACAGTCTTTCGGTTTTATGAAAGAGTTTTCAGATTTCAAGGAAATTCGATGTTATTACTCGATATGAGTTTACGAATTACAAAACCCAAGAAAGATTTTGGAAACTCTGTTTTGAGACTATAGGCTTCATGCTTGGCTATTTCTCGTGGTGTTCCGGCTCCACCACTTGAGGTGCCGGTACGTAGGCCCCTGTAGCACTTGACTCTACCTGTGTGGTAGATGCCACGCTACTTGTGGTTTATGATGATGATGTTTTGGTAGTATCTCGTGCCCGCGCAGCACGCAATTATGTTGCCCACACGGAGAGTGCTATTGGTGCCCGTGTCCTAGCTATGTGCTAGTGAAAGTATGTAAGATGGATACTACCCATGTTTTACGAAAGAGCTGTACGACCCTGATCCAGTCTACAGCCACATACCATGGCCATAGGTAACATGTTTAGCTCTCTACGGAGAATGACACGTATCGCATGACTTAGTTATAGCCTGGTCTCCATGAATTAGTTATGAATGATAAATGTGGCAACGAATATGTGCCTTATGAATTTCAATGATTGGTTATGAACCAACCCGTTTATGTAATGTTTACAAAGTAATTATGAAATGTTTCATGAAAGTTTCACAAAATGTTTATGGCATGTTTACGAAAGTAAAACGAGATGATTATGCAATGTATGCGAAAAGCTTATGAAAGAATTTATAGCATGGTTGAGCATGATTCTTGCTTTGAACTTGCATGCGTTATGACTTTTACGATGAATTGCATGAAGTGATGATTTAAGTTTTTCCTTTTACTTAAAGTATGGTCTTACAAATAATTTTTACATGCTTTTCATATATATATCAGGATTAATTTAAAGGTACTATCTTACTGGGCTTTTCCCCAAAAGCTCACCCCTCTACCTTCAGATCTTTTGCAGTGAATCTATAGGCGCTACCTGTCGCGTACACGACGTAGGCTGGTGGGAAAAGCTACCCTAGGCTACATTTTGTACACGCAAGAGGTATACATTTACATTCCTGTACCAGACATAATCGTATGCACAGACACGTGTCGAAGTTATCAGTTGGGATGTAATTTTGTAAGGATGATGTAAACATTATTATTTTGGGATAATATTTGAGATGACTGGTTTTAAATTGAAATAGATGTCTGAAGTGGTAAGGATGAATTGGAAAGTATGCTTGGTAGTCGTGGATATCTAGGTTTGCCAAAAATAAATGACTTGCAGGTGGATAGGCTCACATATAAGCCGTTGTGCTGCCGAAATTTTTATCGGCCACATAAGTTAAAATATAGAAATTAAATTAATTACGAGTAAAGTATTAGGAAAAGTATTTTGATACTGCACAGGAATACAACCTAAATGAATAAGGGAATAAGTGGGTAAATTAAATTCAAAAAAAAATTTATCCCGATTTTCAAGGGTCAAGGGTCGTTACAGTTTAAGTGGTATCAGAGCGAAGGTTGTCTAGTACTGTCAGTGTCAAAAATAGGGATTAAATTACATCCCAAATGTCTGTGCTTGTCTGGTAGTAGGTAATGTATACCTAATGAATGTAAGACTTGATCTTTGGAATTACGCGCAGGTATTAGATCACTGCACGATGAGTGGAAGACACGGACGTCTTCGGAGGCAGGCTCAACCACCTCCACCTCCTCCACCGCACTTAGAGGACCTCAATACACGTATGGCTCAATTTGAACAGCGGTTGGAGCAGCGCCTCGAGCGAGGTTTGGAATCGATAGCTGCCATGATTGTCCAACATCTAGGGACAAACGTTTCTGATTCAGTTGGCACGACACCATTTTCTACTCCGGTGTTGATTCCTCTACAAGCACCACCACCTCCTCCTCTACAAGTTCCTCCAGTACCTATGGCTCCTCAGCCTCTTGTACAGACCCGAAGGGAGGAGAGGAATGTCGGTAGAAAGAGGAATTTCCCGAAAATGAAGCCTCCAACATTTAAGAGAAAGAACAGGGATAAGAGTAAACGAACGGAGTCTGTGAGACAGGACCTTCAGAGGGGCCAACCTAAGAGACAGAGGACAGATGAGTCTCAGGCTAGGATTGATAGGCCCACAGTTCCTGTACCTACTCCACAGACTACCAGAGGCTTCCAACGGTACGACAGATTTTGCACTAGATGCGGTAAATTTCATAGAATTACATGTCACTGGTCCACCGGGAGTTGCTTTAGGTGTGGACAGAAGGGGCACATGATTAAAGATTGTCCACTGAATGAGTTCCCACAACCCCCAGAACCACCACGACAACCTGAGAGGCAAGCTCCCCAGAGACAGAACCCACAGAGATGGGCTACCGCAGTTGAGAAGGGTAAGAAGCTTGTCACTCATGGGAGAGCCTTTACCTTGGACTGATATGGTGTGTAGGAATTGTGAAATCAAGGTAGGAGATAGGACCATATTAGCAGATCTAATTTTGTTGAACATGTATGGTTTTGATGTAATTTTGAGTATGGATTGGCTAGCCACCAACCGTGTAAGTTTAGACTGCTACTCTAAGACTGTAACCTTCTCCTTACCTAGTAAGTTTAATATATGCTTTGCAGTTAAGGAATAAAGTGTATGATTTTGACTATTAATGAAAGTTTTTGATGAACGTGTTGATGTGAAAGTGATGTTGCATTCATCGCCGACACTACTCGAGAATGTCCAAGTATTCAGGATATATCTGTGGTATGCAAGTTTTCGGATGTGTCCTGAGGAACTACCGGGGCTACCACTAGAGAGAGAGTTGGAATTTATTATAGGTTTGGCACTAGAGACACAGTCAAATTCGAAGTCTCATTGTCGAATGAACTTTATGGATCTTTAGGAATTGAAAAAGGAGTTGTAAGAATTGTTAGATAAAAGAAGTTCAGAAACCTATAGGAGATATTGAGATATTTAGTCAAGCTAAGATGACTCCATTTGAAATTACTTTGAGGAAACAGAGCGCAAGGCGCAATTATGATGATATGAATTCTATATTTCTAAAGTCACTAAGAAAGGGAAAGATAAAGAGAATGACAGAAAAGAGATCTACAAAAGAAATAGTGACAATGAAAAAGCACAGTCACTATACTGAAAGAATGAATCAGGGAACCAATGGTATAAATAAGACTTTAAAGGTCGTACTGCTTACATGATTGATAAAGATAAGACGTGTTCGGGGTATAGAAACATCCCTGTAAATAGGGAAAGTTTTCTGACACATGATGAAACGATTTATCAAGTTACCCCTAAACTAAAAGGAGAAGTTCTAGAATTGATTTAGCAGGTAGTATCGAATTAATTACTCAAACCACTGTACTGAGTGACCTTGCTTGGATTAGATATGCTGAGAGAATAATTATAAGGATTACATGAAAAAGAGATTATCGGATCAGGTGATTTGTTTTGGAGTGTACCGGTGTTAGATTTTAAGGAGATCCGGAGTCATTTTGGTCACGATATGTTAATAAAGGGTGTTAATTGGATTCTCAAGACATGGATTATAAATTAGTGGGGAAAGACCCAAAACCCTTAAAGATGATTTAAAGTTGAGATATAAGGAAACTTTGGAATATGGATTACATATTGAATCTAAAGATTGTAACTTCTATATTTTTATGTTTTGAATGTGAGACTTAATTGGGATGAGGAAAGAGTTCTAATATAATTGATGTACGAAATGAGGTAAGTTTGAAATGAGATAAATCCTGAATATACGAGTCATATTGGATTAAGAGAAGTATGCAAGGAACGAATATTTCTGGTATGTAAAGTGATTTGGATCAAGTGATATAAATTAAGAATAAGTTCTCATTAAGGATAAATGAGAAATTGTGGTAAGTTTGGTGTCTCAAACGATGATGCCCTAAGGCAAAAGATCTTAAAAGAGTTTCATTGTTCTTGGTATACCATGCACTCGGGAGGCACTAAGGTGTTCCATGATTTACGAAAGGTATATTGGTTGGTCGGTATGAAAAGAAATATAGTTGAGTTATGGCCAAGTATAGATTAAGATCGAACACCAAAGACCAGTGGGGTCACTTAAGATTCTTTTTTTTTTCCAGTGCCTACTTGGAAATGAGTGCACATTACTATGGACCCGAATGAATTTGGAGGACCAAATTCTTTTAAGGTGGGGAGAATGTAAACCCCACAAATTTTCTACGTTAATTTAATTATATAAAAATGGAAATAATATATATTAACAGAAGCGTAAATATTCGTTGTAGGGCTCGAGGACTATAGGAACCGAGAAGCCCGTGGGATGACCGGGAACCCGAAGATACAGGAAGTAATAAGGCGAATGCAAGTACGGATGGATTAGAAAATTTTAATTTGTTATTCGAAAAGTGTCGATGTAAACACTTGTATTGAGAACTCATGAAGAATGATGGAATCCCGATATTATTTTAATTTCGGAATAAGGAAAATCTCATGGAAGGCATGATATTATGTCTTTGGATAAATTATATAAGAAAATGTATATATATAGATATGTACATATGTGAATATGTATGTATATATATATATATATATATACATATGTACTAACATTTAAATAAAAGGAAAGGTATATGTATATATATATATAGGTATAATATATGTATATATATATACTAGACAATTTAAAATGGAAAAATGATGATATACATATATATATATGACAAATATATATATATATATGTATTGTAAAGTATAATGTATAAGACACTTAATGTAATAATAATAATAATAATAATAATAATAAATAAATAAATAACAATGACAGTACACAAACAATATATTTATACTAATATAATGTATAAATATACATTGATACATTATATAAGAATGGGTATAAAAATATAATAACCACACAAATACATAACAATTAACACCTACATACTAATATAATATATATATATTAAACTAATATATATAAATATATATAAATATATTATGGCATGTACGAAATTGGCTTAGAAAAGCCAATTCCGTCTGCCACTGTTGCAATTGGAAAGGAAAAATCAAACAAAAAAACAGAGGAGGCTCGGGCGGGAAAAAAAGAAAAGAGAAAGGAAAGGAAAGAAAGGAAAGACAGGCCTGCCGGGGAAGAAGAAAAAGGAAAGGAAAGAGAGGCCTGCCGGGGAAGAAGAAAAAGGAAAGGAAAGAAAGGAAAGGGAAGCAGTCCGCCGGGGAAGAAGAAAAAAGAAAGGAAAGAAAGGAAAGGGGAAGCAGTCCGCCGGGGAAGAAGAAAGGAAGGAAGAAAAGAAAATAGAGGGATTGTTGGCCAAGGAAGAGAGGGGAAGAAAAAGGGAAAGGAAGGGAGGAGGAAAAAAAAAAGAGGAGAGGACTGATCGGGAGAGTGAAATCGGGAGAAGGGAAGAAATTGCAGCAGAGCAAAGCCGAGAGAAGGAGAAGAAACTCCTGCTGGAGGTGAAACCGAGAGAAGGAGAAGAAACTGTGGAGCAGACCAAACCAAGGCTGAAAAGCAGGAAGGAGCATAACTGAATCGAAGCTGGAATAGAGGCAAGGGGGGAGGAGATTGAAACCGAAACAGGGACTGAAGAGGCAGCACCGAGAGCAGGAAATCTGGAAACAGAATCGGGCTTGAATGGATAGCAGAACAGGGGCTGGAAAAGGAGGTTGTAACCGAGACCAAGCAGGGGAAACCGTGAGGGAGAAAGGGGCTGGAATCGAAGGAGAAAGGGAGGAAGTAGGGCTGACCGAGAGGAAAAGGAGAAAAAAAAGGAGAAAAGAGAAAAAGAAAGGGAGGTAAGATTTATGTATATACATGCATATTTAATTTACATGTATATATATAGATTGAATTATACTCATAATTAGTATAAATTTAAATGGTGTAAAAAAAAAAGGGTAGTGATGAATGATGGGTAAAGGGAGAGGTAATGCATGTATGTATATATATATATATATTTATATTAATGTGAGGGTGCATAAATGGAAACAAGTAAAAATGATATATATATATATACACGTATCCATGTGGGTATGTATGAGTATACATATACATATATTGAGTATTTACTTAGGTGTACATATAAAGGAATGTATGAGAGATGTGTATATACTAGGAGGTATATACAAATGAAGGTATAAGATAAGAATGTGTTTTAATATATGTACATACATGGGATGGATACATGTGATGAGGAAAAAAAAATGAAAACAAATAATGAGGCATATATAGGAATATATATACATACATACTCGCTAGTATATATATGTAGTTGTATATAATAATAGGTATACCGAGGTGTGTACGTACAAAAATAATATAGGGTAAGGAAAATATATATACGTACGTGAATAGCCTAGGTACGCACGATTAAACGTACACACGAGGAAGAACGAATAGGTTACGATTTTAACGTATTTCGAGTGACTCGTATGAATAGGAAGCTAAGTAAACTACCTTCGCTGTAGGTAAAACGTAGACGAATTGACGGAGGTGTTGGAAGGCGTCACTTCGCGAACGTGAGATATCCGATACATCGAGGTAAGGGGTACCATTTAACTATGTCCTGATAATGCATATTGTTTTTACCGATGAATGACTTTATGAAAAGAGCATGTGATTTCGAAATGATTTATAGATGCTTTTATACCTGTACAATGATTATGTAACACGTTTTAAATATGTTAAATGTCCCCCGAATACTTTACACGGCATGAAATAAATTTTTCCAAGGGTATGAAGCATATGGATGTTTTACATTTATTTATGTTTTTATATCCATATCGTTAAAGAAACTTTTGACAATTTCAAAAGTATGTAAGAAAAGAAATTTGTTTTCGAAAGGGGATTGTGGGGGCCACCTCTTGAGTCCTACGGGAACAAAGTGCCAGACAGTCTTTCGGTTTTATGAAAGAGTTTTCAGATTTCAAGGAAATTCGATGTTATTACTCGATATGAGTTTACGAATTACAAAACCCAAGAAAGATTTTGGAAACTCTGTTTTGAGACTATAGGCTTCATGCTTGGCTATTTCTCGTGGTGTTCCGGCTCCACCACTTGAGGTGCCGGTACGTAGGCCCCTGTAGCACTTGACTCTACCTGTGTGGTAGATGCCACGCTACTTGTGGTTTATGATGATGATGTTTTGGTAGTATCTCGTGCCCGCGCAGCACGCAATTATGTTGCCCACACGGAGAGTGCTATTGGTGCCCGTGTCCTAGCTATGTGCTAGTGAAAGTATGTAAGATGGATACTACCCATGTTTTACGAAAGAGCTGTACGACCCTGATCCAGTCTACAGCCACATACCATGGCCATAGGTAACATGTTTAGCTCTCTACGGAGAATGACACGTATCGCATGACTTAGTTATAGCCTGGTCTCCATGAATTAGTTATGAATGATAAATGTGGCAACGAATATGTGCCTTATGAATTTCAATGATTGGTTATGAACCAACCCGTTTATGTAATGTTTACAAAGTAATTATGAAATGTTTCATGAAAGTTTCACAAAATGTTTATGGCATGTTTACGAAAGTAAAACGAGATGATTATGCAATGTATGCGAAAAGCTTATGAAAGAATTTATAGCATGGTTGAGCATGATTCTTGCTTTGAACTTGCATGCGTTATGACTTTTACGATGAATTGCATGAAGTGATGATTTAAGTTTTTCCTTTTACTTAAAGTATGGTCTTACAAATAATTTTTACATGCTTTTCATATATATATCAGGATTAATTTAAAGGTACTATCTTACTGGGCTTTTCCCCAAAAGCTCACCCCTCTACCTTCAGATCTTTTGCAGTGAATCTATAGGCGCTACCTGTCGCGTACACGACGTAGGCTGGTGGGAAAAGCTACCCTAGGCTACATTTTGTACACGCAAGAGGTATACATTTACATTCCTGTACCAGACATAATCGTATGCACAGACACGTGTCGAAGTTATCAGTTGGGATGTAATTTTGTAAGGATGATGTAAACATTATTATTTTGGGATAATATTTGAGATGACTGGTTTTAAATTGAAATAGATGTCTGAAGTGGTAAGGATGAATTGGAAAGTATGCTTGGTAGTCGTGGATATCTAGGTTTGCCAAAAATAAATGACTTGCAGGTGGATAGGCTCACATATAAGCCGTTGTGCTGCCGAAATTTTTATCGGCCACATAAGTTAAAATATAGAAATTAAATTAATTACGAGTAAAGTATTAGGAAAAGTATTTTGATACTGCACAGGAATACAACCTAAATGAATAAGGGAATAAGTGGGTAAATTAAATTCAAAAAAAAATTTATCCCGATTTTCAAGGGTCAAGGGTCGTTACAGAATCTCGGTAGCACAAAATTGTCGGATATTGGGCTTGCCTCGATTTGCATGCCAACATCTCGCGCTGTCCAAGATAATTCCAAAACCATCAAATAATACTCAAATTCATCTTAATATATTTAAACATACACTAACTTACATATACTTCATTAAACTTGACCATTTTTACCAACTTTGTTATTTACTCGATTTTACCGATAAACGTACCATTTAGCTATTTGATAACTTTTCATTTCTTAAACTTAGAATTATCAAAATAACACTTCATTCATTCATTTTAGCCCATAACTTATATTTTACAACTTACTTATATGTCACTTTTCATCATTTCATATTGTTTAGTTAAACCGAGACATAAACCAAGCCTTTTTAGTTTAGGTCATTTACTTCAATCTAAACTTACTCAATTCTTATACATGTTAAACAACATTCATTTTAAGTCTTTCCATAACATGCCAAAGTACCGTTTTAATCATTTTTATGGTTTTCGGTTAAACCAAAGCTTAAACCAAACTTTTCGGTTTTACCCAATACTACATAATCATCAAATTCCATCAAACTTCAACATTTCTATACAAACCCTAAGCTGGTCGAAACTTAAGTTATCCCATAGAAAATCCAACTCAAAATTCTACTTTAGCCAAAATCATTCAAACACATCAAACATCAACATATATGAAATTCATAAACTTCTAACACTTTTTACCTCCTTTGACCAAACTTTGACTTGACTTTTGTCCACCACCAATCCTTCTTGGCTGCAAGACAACATGTATATAACTTTAAGACACCTTAAACAACCTTAGATTTGAACCAAAGAATCAAACACAAAGCTTTCTCCCACCTTGCAAGACATGACAGTTTTGCTCAAAAATCTTCTCACTAACTTTTCACTAGGCAATTAACTTTGGATTTTGCTTAAATTTAATACGTTGTCAAGGACTTTTAGGGTTAAAATCGGTCCTTTAGGCCAAACTCTAATTCTGCTTGGAAGCTGGATGAAAAAATCCCATAAGGGGGAAATATGAGAGGATGCGTATGACAACTTCCAATGGGTAGATCTCTCTAGTTTTTACGAATTTCAGGGGTTGTAATACCTCTTTGGAAAGGAAATTGGGTCTAATTTTTTGGGTTAAAAGGCCAGATAAAAAGCTTATCTATAACCTATCCAAATTAGGCCATTTCTTCAGCTTAATGAAAGCTGGGCAGGTTGGCCTACATTCAAAAAATTTCAAAAAATTATTTTTCAGCTTATTTGTTTAATTTTTCCACTTATCCAATATTTTATTATGACTCTATTTGTTGTCCAAAAAGTTTTGAGTCCACTTGTTTTGGAAAAATTTTCATTTTACGTGATTTAACTTTTCCCGATGCTAAACAGTTAAAATTTTCGGTTTGCTTTACAACTTTATTTAAGGGTTTTAACCTCACTATTTTACCACTCCAATTTAATTCTACAACTTAAATATATCGCATACTAATTTCCTATGGGTTCAATTTTCTCAAGTTTACGAAATTTATTTTGAATTTATTTTGAGTTCTTGGAAAATTTCTCGGTTTAGCGTTAACTCGAGTTTTTACTAGTTTTTTCACTTCCAATGCTTTAGTTTTACTTTCTAACCACCAAATCATACTTATAAATGCAACCTCTCGAGAAATACTTTAATTTAAAATCTTATATCGGGTTTTGTGTCTTGAGCTTCGTGTCACTAATCCAGGTGCTTCGATTGTTCCGGGCTCTGTATAATATTATTTCGAGTCTCTTAATTTCTTTCTAGTTTCCAAATAAACAATAATACGAAAATTTTAGGTTTCAAAATGTTTCCTTTTTATTATTTTTTTTTAAATTTGTTTTCCAAATTAAATGTTTAGAATTTATCATGTCCTTTCTTATTCTTCTCGAGTAACATTGTTGACTTTATATTTATTTTCTTTTATAAAACACAATTAAATGTAATAATATGGGTTAAGAAAATAAATTAAATAGTTAATTTGTCCTACTATTAATATCTTTTTAATTGGAAACTCACGCAAATAAAATTTTAAACCAGAAAAGATAAAAATATTTTTTTTATATATAAACTTCTTGCACTTGGTATTATCTTTCAATGAAAAGTATTAAAAATTTACTCAAAATAAAAATTATGGTCATTGTTCTAAAAGATAAACAATCAAGGAATATTTGATTCACAAAAAGTTAAATTATATCTAAAAATCTAATTATGATTAAAATATAGTACATTGTGAAGATAAATGATAGGTTTTTTACATTTAGTTTGATTAAGAGAATGTTAGTTTTTATGTTTAGTTGAGAGTGATATAAAATTATGAAATAACATTTTTTACTTGTCTTTAATTATATTATTAGTTGATGACATGTGAACAATATGGGAAGACAATTATATTTAACTTAGTTAATTATTTATTTATCATATTAAAATATTTATTTATTTATTTAATTATATTCATTTGAGAATGATTTCATAATTTAATTTGATCATTTATCCTCTGTGTAAAATCTTATGGTTTAAGAAGTTGTTTGATTGGGGTAAATTTGCTTTCACTTCTAAGGGTCCCACCAATTTTGTTAATTGTTTTAACTCAGGGCACAAAATTGAAATTCTTGCTGAATCCCGCTTCCTTCGCTCCATTGATTCACCATTCTGCCTTGTAAGGTCAAAATGCAAATTTTGTGTTAAGGAGAAAGAGTTAAATAACTTTTTTGGACAAGCGAGCCCTTGTCTTGTTCAAGATCTATATGCCTAATATTAAAATTGAGTTCTGTCAACTCATTAGCTATGTGAATGACAACTATGCAATCAGCTTCCAACTTGCTTCACAATCGATTGCTACCCCATTTTGTTCACCCTACCTTTTGTTTCAGTTGCTTTTTTCTCCTTACTCTATATCGATCAAAACCTTAAACCTCTTTCTCTTCCTCTCCCTCTCCCGGCACTTCCTCCCCTAACCCCTTTTTGCTCTCAATCACTCCTCAAAAAGAAGGAAAAAAAAAACAATTGATTTGCTTATTAAAGACCAATTTCTGAAGCCAAAAAGATCAGCCAATGAGGGCCATCGATGTTCGACACCACGATAGCACAGCAAGGACAATGATTAGGTTATTTCCATTTACCAGATTCAGGGAGGGTTTCATACCGTTATAGCCAAAGAATGATTGGTAAGATGCGACCCACTTCAAGTTGTTTTTAGCCATCTTAACATTGAATCCAGTTTTGTTTTCCTATTTTTTTTTCTGCTTTCTAGTTTCTTTATCATCTTTTATTTCTCTTTACAATGAATGGAAAGAAAGTGCAAAAAGTTCAAAATGTTAGATGCGTAAGTTTCTTACTATTTTCTCTTAATGTGCTTTAAAATTTTTCATGTTTTTGGTGATTTTCTTTATTGTAAATTTTGGATTAAACCCAAGATCAATATATATGATTCTATAAAGCATATTGAAAAAAGATGTACTAACATATAATTTTCTTCCCAGAATGAATATATGTTCATAATTCTTTTGGATTCGAGAAATAATAGGTTTTTATTTTGAAAAGATTAAGGAAGATACTTATTCATTTATTTATATAATTATAATTTTGGGATTAAACCCAAGCATAATTTCTTTCCATAAGCTTTAGGTTGTGAAACTCATTATCAGTTATACTTAAAATCAAAATTTTTTTTTTCTGTGGTTTAAAAATAGTATGGATATAGAAATTAATCCTTTTTTAAGTTTAGTAGTAGTGGGCAAGTGGCCTTCTCATAGATTTGAAGAGGGAGGGAGACTAAGTTACTTCATTATTCAGTTTTATAGTGTATAATTGTGACAGCCCGAAAACGCGAAAAATAGGGCCAATTTAAAATTTTTTCTTAGATTAACATCTTACTCAGGTTGCATTCCTGTACAGTGTCAATTAACTTTGTCTATCTCGTCAATTGATATCGCAAGGATCTCCTCACATTCATATTTATTTAAATAAATATCATTACATCAAAAGAAGTCTACTTCTCCATTCATTTACTAATGTTAATATGATTACATCCCAATATTACTCAAACACAAGTGTCTGTATTACATAATTTCCTAAGTTACAAAATGAATTGAATTATGCCTCTCGCGTGTACAAGCAATAGCCTAGGGAGAGTCTCATCCACCAGCCTATGTCACGTATGTTGTAGGTACCAGCGTTCACTGTAAGTAATCTGTGGGGGGAGGAAAAGATGGGGTAAGTTTTCTACTTCGCTCAGTAAGGAGTGCATATTAGCTTTAAAAATCATCATTAAAGCATAAGCGTAATAATGCATAATTCACATGATTATAAATACGTGATTAAAATCACAATTCATCAAAACATCAATATCTCATTTCACAAACACTTAATATCTCAAAACAATAATGGAGACTAGGCATAGTATAAAAGTCATGAATGAAATCATCTCATCACATCATATCATATCATATCATTTTCAACGAACGAGGGCATCTCACGTTACCAAAATAGAGACATCTCTCGTTACCAAAACGGAGGCATCTCATGTTACCAAAACGGAGGCATAGTAAGACCCGGGCCTAGCAAAGCCTCAGCGTCAACTGAAGTGTAAGTTTCATGACAAGCCTTTTAGTCTCAAAATCGTATGCCATTATTATGTAGAAAATAGTTTCGCCTTCACATAGACCTCATGATAGTTTTGTTATAAATCTCTTGTAAGTAAAAATGTAAGACCTCATCTATGTATAACTTTGTATATACGTAAATGGAATTATAATATGGATGATTTTGGATCAAGTAAATGGGAATGAAGTTCAAATGAAAATGAATGAGTGTCGTGGGTGCATGTGAAAGTTAAATAAGGGCTGAAGTAGCCACAAACTAAGTAAATAAAAAACTTAAACATCCGAAATGAGTATAAGGATGTAAAAAGTATAAATGAGTGTAAGACGAGGATTTATACGAACCTTTTTTATTTCCAAGTGATACGCACAAGTTTCATAATGTGAAAGTCATAGGAAATGAGCCTTACTAAGCTCTAGATGGATATGGATTGCAAAATGACTAGTCAAGCAATCAAAGGCAAGTTAACATTTGAAAATTCTGAGAAAACTGCAAGGGAAATGCAGAAAATGAAGGCCAGATCAATCTCCTATTCAAGGCTGATCGATCTCTTATACAAAATGAGGCAATTTGGAGTGAAATATGCAAGGCAGATCGATCTTCCTAATTACCCAGACCGATCTGCATTTGCCTATGCCAAGCCCAGATCGATCCTCCACTTAAGCAGATCGATCTCCTTAACTCTCGGGTTGGAGCAAATCGATCTCCCCTTAAGACCAGATCGATCTCCTTAGCCCTCTGCCTGAAGTAAATCGATTCTGCCTCATTGAGCAGATCGATCTCATTATAAAAAACAGATCGATCTCATGCATTCGACAGATTGATCTCATGCCTTCAAATGTCGTGGAAATGAGGAATTTAAGCAAGACAGATGGATCTCTACCCAATGCAGATCGATCTCATCAAGTCAATTCTATAAATATGGACCAGTTGGATCTGCATTTCATGGGACAAAAACGTTCCTTTCCATTTTCAATCCAAAACCTAGTTTTCTCACTCCTAAATCCACCCATTTTCATAAATATTTGAGGGAAGACTATTAGATACAAAGTTATTCACATCAAAGAGAATAACAACATAGCTTAGAGTCATTACCCCAATTGTTGGATTGAAGGGCCAAAGGTGCATTTCCATTTGGAGCAAGGAGGAAATCAAGCTAGGTAAGTTTTTAATACAACAACCTAAGTACATTTGCTTAGATATTGATTTTGGAGTGGATTGATATGTATATTAATAGTAGAAACTACCTAGAATGCAAAGGAACAATTATGACCTAGAATGAGTATAGTGTGAGAAAGTGAAATGTATTGGAATTAATGATGAATGAGATATCTTAAGGTGATAATGGTGTTGTGAGTATGATTTTAAGATGGTGTTATGGAATGAATTGTGAGACTTACCCAAAAAGGGTAAAATGTGTATTTAAGGCATTGGGTAAAATGCATAAATGAATGAGAGAGTAAGGGTAGAGTATTTCACATCAAGTCCTAAACAAGTAACTAAGTGAGTTACTAGATAAATTGGTTGGAAATGACTTGATGATGACCAAATGCAAAAATGGACCAAACTTAACGAAATAGGCTCAATGAAATATATTGACTAGTTGAAGTCAAAATGTGAGTTAGCAACATTAACTCAAGTGGTTGGTGAATAATTTGCAGCTTTCGAGGATACACCCGGAGCAAGTTGAGCCAAAACACGAGAAGCTAAGAGGAAGAGAGTCGCACCTCGAGTAAATTGAGGCAAGAGAATTGTGTGGACTCTTAGAGATATCTGTGCGCATTTTGGACGCATTATGTTTTCTAGAATGCATGTGGTAATAGGAAATGAAATGGGTGATTGAAGGGCAAGAGATGGGTTTTTGAGAAATGTGCATGAAAACTAAAAGCATGATACTTTGAAAATCCTGTTTTTTTGCTTTTTAGCAAGTAATTGGTAGGTTGGCTAGAAATGATTTGCATAAGAAATGACTTGATTTGGTTTTATAACCATGCTTTGCAAAGAATTGAGTCACCTACATGGATTTCGTGAGAATGAAAGCGTGTTAGAGCATGACTCGCACGAGATTTGATGGTTTTTATACGTATGAGTGCTGGAGCTTAGCTAGCACTAGTTTTCACATGGATTTCTATGATGTTGTACTAGAGCTTAGCTCGCACAAATTTTATACTGGTTTTGACATGGTGCTGGAGCATAGCTCGCATTAGATGTCCACCATACTTGTTGTCGTGCTTGAGACTACTCGCACATGGTTTTATGACATGATAGATGGTCGTGCTAGGAGCTTTGGGTAGACTGGGTGTTGCACCGTTAAATAGGCTCGCACGTGCATATTGAGATGTGACGTGATATGATGTGTTGATATGGGTCCACAGAGTATGCTGTACCATGCAGGTAGCATGGAGTACTGTTGAGTTAATATATTTTGAAATGACAAAACAAGTAAATTCAATAATATAAAGATGATATAAAAACATGTTTAGAGGTTATCAGTACCAGAACTTAAGTTCCTGGAGATGAGAGATCGATCTGGGATATGAGAGATCGATCTCTTGGGTTTTCTAGGATGAGAGATCGATCTCATGAAGACATGAGATCGATCTGCTAAGGTTTAAACTTGTACAAAGGTATTGAGGAAGCTGAGATCGATCTATAAGGGTTATAAGATCGATCTATCTAAATATAGGATGTTGAGGAGATCGATCTGGTATAGGAAGACATCGATCTCCCCTAAGACAAAAGGTAAAGGTAGTAAATCGATCTGTTAGATCGATCTGTACGCAAACAAAGAGTTCATGAGATCGATCTAGTATAGGAAGAGATCAATATCCTCAAAGTCAGAGAGCTAAGGAGATCGATCTGGGTTGATAAGAGATCGATCTCCTCACTATGAGAATACTTGGCAGATCGATCTATAGATCGATCTTGCGTCAAACAAAGAGATTGGAAGATCGATCTGCCTATTCGACAGATCGATCTGCTCTAACATTTTCAAATTGTGAGATCGATCTGCTCATATATGAGATCGATCTCCTGGCTTCATTTTGCATTGATCTTGCAGGAATTATAACTAAGAGATCGATCTGATCAAGATGGCAGATCGATCTGACATTCTACTGGAGGTACCCAACGGCTATTTCTGCAAAAATCTCAACGGGAAAAACAACATTAAATGCTCCAACTACCAATCCTTCAGTATATAATCAAGCATTGAAGACACTGAGAAGAGAGACATCATTGCTGCACATTCTGTACACTCTCAAGAGTTTAATTCCTACATTCCATTTGTCTTCAATCCTCATTTATTGAGTTTGTTGTATAAGCTTGTGTGCAGAAGCTGTATTTGTCCTACCCACTTAAAAAGCTTGATATTGTATTCATCCTTACTTTAAGAGAGAAGAGGATTGTTCCTCAGTGAGATAATCTTTGTAAAAGGGTGAATACATCTTTGTATAAAAAGGGTAGAGAGGTTATTCCTTAACCTGAAAAAGGGAGTGTGTAACTTTCGTTGAAAGTGAGAAAGAAAGCACTTGACAAGAAGGTCAAGGAGAGAGGACATAGGCAAGAGATTGGTCGAACCTCTATAAACGACTGTGTTTGATATTCTCTTCCTTATCTTGCTTTAATTTGGTTCAATACATTATATTGCTTATCCATTATTTGTTAATTAAGTTTGAATTAGTTTAAATTTGCCATTAACATTAGAAAACCGATTCACCCTCTCTCAGTAGAGCCAACAATTGGTATCAGAGCTCGGACTCTTTGATCACATAGGAATAACTTCTTAAGAGTTAGAAACGATCAAATGGCTCACAACAATTAGCAACTAGTTTAGTAGGAGATGGGCATTCTACGATTAGGCCTCCTATGTTCAATGGGGATCATTATGTTTATTGGAAAACTAGGATGATGTTATTCATTCAAGCAAATAATTATGAGGTATGGAGGATTATCACTAAAGGACCTCAAATCCCTCAAAAAAAATAGAGGGAAGAGATATCCCTAAAGAAGAAGATGAATGAGATTTAAATGATGTTAAAAGTGCTCAGCTTAATGCTAAGGCCATGCACACTCTATTTTGTGCTTTAAGGCCAAATGAATACAATAGAGTCTCCGTCTGTGACAATGCCAAACAAATTTGGGACAAATTGGCAATAACTCATGAAGGCACAATCCAAGTAAAGGAGACTAAGGTAGGAATGCTCACACATGACTATGAGCTATTTAGGATGAAAGATGGAGAATCAATCAGTGATATGTTCACTAGATTCACTGATGTAATTAATGGATTAAAATCGTTAGGAAAAATATACTTTAATATAGAAATGGTCAAGAAAATATTAAATAGCCTACCTAAATCATGAGAAGCTAAAGTGACTGCAATTGAGGAATCCAAGGACCCTCACACATTGTCACTAGATGAATTAATAGGATCACTACTCACATATGAGATGAAGTTGAGAAGAAATGAAGAGCCATCCAAGAAAGTAGGAGTTGCTCTAAAATCTACTACTCAAGAGGAGAATAAAAATGAGAGTGGTAGTGAAGAGGATCTTGAGATGGCAATGTTTGCCAAAAGATTTAACAAATTCATGAGAATGAGAGCAAGTAGTAGTGGTGGAAGAAACCATAGGAAAGATCAAGAAGAGCTAGGTAGAAAGGATACCATAGTGTGCTATGAATGTAAAAAACCTAGATACATTAAGTTTAACTACCCTCTTCTTAAAAGATCTAATGATAGGTTCCACAAAAAGAAGGCAGTGGTGGCAACATGGAGCAACAGTGACTGCTCCGATGATGATTCGAATAAGGACAATGCCAACTTGTGCTTCATGGCTATTGAGGATGAAAAGGTAACTTCAAACCTCAATTAATACTCTTTTGATGAATTGCAAGATGCCTTTGATGATCTTGCATTGTAATATGAATGCATGAGTACGAAATATAAAAAGATAATATCTAAATTGAAGAAAGAAAATGAGTTAATGCTAGAGGACAAATTAGAATGTGAAAAGAAACTAGAAATTACAAATCTTGAAATTTGTGACCTAAAAGAAAAAAATAGTAACTTACATAATTCTTTTAATAGGTTCTATATGGGTTAACAAAAGTTAGATAACATGCTAGAAACTCAAAGAGCATTCTTTGATAAAAATGGGTTAGGATATGATGCAAAAAGTAGAGAGACTCATCTCAAAAGCTTCATTGCTAGAAAGAGCATGAATAAATCTTCAACTATTTGTTCATATTGTAATAGAAAGGGACATGCATCACATAATTGTAATATGAAGAAGACCACTCTTAAGGGAAAAATAATAAAAAGAATTTGGGTTCCAAAAGAAGTAATTAATTCAAAAGATTTTAATGCATTGATTAAATGGATCCCAAAGGGATCAAGAATTGCATTCACTAACTTCAAAGGACCCAAGAGAATTTGGGTACCTAAGACATGAGTTCAAATTTTGATTGTAGGTAATTGAGCATTGCCACAAAGCTAAAACAAAGGAAGCTTGGTACTTGGACAGTGGATGCTCAAGGCACATGACGGGTGATAGAAGCCACTTCAACTCCTTTAAATCAAAGGTTGGTGGAGAAGTCACATTTGGGGACAACTCCAAAGGTCAAGTCGAAGGAAGTGGTTCAATAAGTGATGACTACTTTTTATTAGAAAAAGTATTGCTTGTTAGGGGTCTAAAGCATAACTTACTAAGCATTAGTCAACTTTGTGACAAAGGTTACAAAGTAATTTTTGATTGCTTGAAATGTCATGTTATAGATCCTAAGTCAAATAAAGTTCTTTTTCTAGGTCATAGGCAAGGTAATATATACATTGTCTATCTTAATGAACTTAAAAATGAAAACATATGCCTAATGGTAGACAAAGAAAAAGAACCTTGGTTATGGCATAGAAGACTAGGTCATGCTAGCATGCATGTGTTATCTAAGTTAGCTAGAAAGGATCTAGTTATAGGATTACCCAAGTTGTCCTTTGACTATGACAAAATATGTAAAGCTTGTGTTAAAGGAAAACATAAAAGGACAACATTTAAGCCTAAGAATAGTGTATCCACCACTAGGCCTCTTCAATTACTCCACCTAGATCTATTTGGACCAACTAGAACAACAAGCCTAGGTGGGAAACATTATGGATTTGTAATAGTTGATGATTACACTAGGTTCACTTGGGTGTTCTTTTTGAGAGTGAAAAATGAAGCTTTAGAAAAATTCATAGCTTATACGAAAGTGACTCAAAATGAAAAAGGATACACAATAACTAGTATTAGAAGTGATCATGGTAAGGAGTTTGAAAATATAGGATTTGATGAGTATTGCAATGATCAAGGAATTAGCCATAATTTTTCAGCCCCTAGGACACCACAACAAAATGGAGTAGTTAAGAGAAGAAATAGAACATTGGAAGAAATGGCTAGAACCATGTTGTGTGAAAATAATTTACCTAAATACTTTTAGGCTGAAGCTATAAATACATCTTGCTATATCATTAATAGAGCTATGATTAGACCCATGTTAAAGAAAACTCCTTATGAGCTTTACAAGGTTAAGAAGCCCAATATTAGCTATTTTCACCCTTTTGGCTGCAAATGTTTTGTCTTAATGTCACACCCCATTTTCACATTTAAATCATTATTATTCCCCCATATACACACATAACGGAGCAGACAACATACGGATGGTTGGGCACACGAGCCGATATTGACTTTACACAATTTAATATAAACCGTACATGATAATTGAATTTCTTTATTCATATATGTATTTACGTACGTACGTTTACATCCCAGTAATTCTTAATATACTTAACTGTGCCTGACAAGTTTAGATACAAAAGCGAAATAAGTGTATACCTATGCGCACAATGGAGTATGGGTTGTCAACTGTTCAAGACTACCGCAGCTCTCAAGACTTAGGTAACTCTGTGGAGTGAAGGGAAAAAAGGGGTGAGTTAACGCGCTCAGTAAGAAATCACACAAGCAGGTAGATAACTATACTACCTACATGCATGTCAGGCAGAAAATCCTTACTTTCTCAATCTTAACTGAATTCACAAAACCACACGTATGCTTTCTCAAAGACATGTCATATCACAAACGAATTTTCTCAAAACACATGTTCTCATAAAGCTGATTTAAATCAATTAGGAGATAAATAAAAAATCTCAAAATTTAAATCAGAAATCATATAAGTATGGAGACAAAGTAGAGCATATGGAAACGAATAGACATATGGCCAAAGTCATGGACTCCATGCAATCACGGATCAGGTGTGCATGAATGTCCCCGGATGGCTGATGATAGGGGGTCAGTCTACCATCAAACACAAACAAACAACACGGTACGTCGTACTCCATGTGCGTTCACATGGTACATTGTACTCCGTGGACCCCAATATCTGAAATCAGCGAGATTAGGAGTGCCCGTCCAACGGGTCTTATCATCCCATCTCCAGCTATATCAATACTGAGTCTCCAAAAATGCACGTGCGGGCATATCAATCAGTGTGACACCCAGTCTACATGAGGCTCCAGCACGGCTTTATCAAATCACGTGCGAGGATCAGTGTAAGCTTACACAGCCTACACGACGTCTCCAAACACGGTTTTATGCACATCACAAAATCGAAGTCCAGTGCGAGCAAGCTCTAGCACGGTATCATGCACAAATCATGTAAAGTCTAGTGCGAGCAACGCTCTAGCACGACTTTAATCTCAAAACAGATAGATGGCTCGATGCACATAAGGGGCGTACAAACCAACCTCAACCATGGAAGGTAGTACCCACTTGAGTGAGAGAAAACATTTTCTATCAAATCACTCAACAAACACTTTTTATTCTGAAAACATTGCAATTTAATGCAGATAATCAAATTCAGAGCCATTCTATCACCACTTATTCACAAAACATGCTTATTCATGTAAAACACATCAAAATAGGCTATTTTGACCATTTTCATATTTTTCGTACCTAGGGGCATTTTCGTAATTTTTTCATATTTGGGTACTATCCAGATATTTCATATTCATACTCTATACGAAAATTTAGGTGTACGTAAACGACGATAAAATACGTACAGCTATCTCTAAGAGCTTGCGGAATCCCTTACCTCGAAATGAGTCGACTGCGAATTTTAATTCTTGATCTCTCTGAATCCCGCAGTCTAATTGACTTCGGATGTATTCTCGAAAGCCAAATCTTTTCTTGGTAGCACGTAAGTCGAGATTCACTCGAACTCGTACACGTCGCCTACCGTTTTCACTACACAGTAATATATATTTAAACCGATTAATTTCGGTCTAATAAAATTTAAATAATTATCCGAAAAATAATTCGATCGATTTTCGACCACTTACCGGTCTACTGCTGTGCCGGGATTACACTGAATTTTTTTTCTCTTTCTCTCTCCTGCTGAACCGGTTCGGACCGATTCAGCCCCTTTCACACTGAACCGGTCCGAACCGGTTCAGGTGGGATTTTCGTCGTTCGTGGCGATTCCGGCCGGTTCTCAGGCCGCCGCTGGTGCCGTTCGGCGGGCCTCGGCCTAGGTAACCTTCGGCTGGAAGGGCTCAGCCCAAATTGGCGCCGGTGGCCGCCGTTCTTCCCTTCTCTCCCGCGGGTTCCTCCTTCGTCGATCTCCTCATCGCCGGCGATCTGGGGCGCGTCGTTGCTGTCGGATGCTTCCTCTGGCCCGGTCGTCCCTTCGCCGACCGTCTCGCACCCGTGGTCCTCGCCGTTCGCCGCCGGTGAAGCAAACAGAGGAGGTCGGGTTTTGGGGGGGGGGCTTCCTCGTGTTTTCGGGCTTCTGTTTTTTTTTGTTTTTTTTTCAGATTCTTTTTTTTTCTATTTTTTTATTTATATATATTATATTATATACAATATAATATAATATATCTATCAAAATATCTACAAAATACATATAATAATACTAAATTATCATATAATTTAAAATATAATAATAATAATAATAATAAAACAAATATTATTATTATTAGTATATTTTATTCCCATAGTGTATTTTATACACTAAATTTATACATCCTTGTACATATATTTTATTTTATTTTATTCCACCAAAATATATGTACATTCCATTTCATTTTATCTCATTTATTTATCCCTCCGAAAATATATTTTTTTTGATATTTTCGGGATAAATTGCCAAATTGGAAAATTTTCGGTTTATCGTTTTCAGACAAACTTTCCTTCTTGAACTCCCTATATTTTCGCGTTCTGAGTCCATATTTGCGATCGGTTTAACCTAATTTCATTCGGTTTATTTCGAATTTATCCGAACTCTTATTTTGGTACTTTAAAATTTATCGGTACCCACTTTAATTATTTATACTTGAAATTGTATAATTTTTTTCTTTATTGCCCGATATATCATAATTACATATTTAACATGATATATTTTCAAAGAAAAATATGAAATTCGGGTCTTACACTTAAATAATGAGAAAGATAATTTAGGAAAATTTGATGCCAAAAGTGATGAGGGAATTTTTCTAGGATATTCATTGAATTCAAAGGCTTATAGAGTATATAACAAAAGAACATTGATGGTTGAAGAATCAATTCATGTAATATTTGATGAGTCAAATGATTTATCTAAAGATTCAACCAATGATGAGGATATTGGGATATTCGATGAAAACTTGGAGGAAATTCCAAACTTAGAAAATGATCTATTAGAAAACTTGACATATATAAAGAAGATGAAGAAGAAATAGAGATGTTAGAGAGAGAGTCTAGAGCACCAAGAGAATTAGGATATGTAAAAGATTGTGAAATAGTAGGAGATCCAACTCTTGGAGTTAGAATTAGATCATCTCTAAGGAATGTGTGTCAATATATAGCCTTTGTGTCTCAAATAGAACCTAGAAATGTCAATGAAGTCTTAGATGACAATAATTGGTTCTTAGCAATGCAAGAGGAATTAAATCAATTTGAGAGAAGTAAAGTGTGGAAACTAGTTCCTAGGCCCAGTGATCACTCTATAATTGGAACTATAATTGCACAAGATTATAGATAAGAAGAAGGAATAGACTATGATGAAACTTATGCACCGTAGCTAGATTAGAAGCAATTAGAATGCTACTTGCCTTTGCATGCTATAAAAACTTCAAATTATATCAAATGGATGTAAAGAGTGCATTCTTGAATGGTTTCATTAATGAAGAAGTGTATGTAGAGCAACCTCTCGGCTTTGAAAATCATGAATTTCCTGAACATGTTTTCAAACTATCTAAGGCACTCTATGGTTTGAAACAAGCTCCTAGAGCATGGTATGAAAGGTTGTCAAAATTCTTAATAGAAAAAGGATTTTCAAGATGAAAAGTAGATACCACTTTATTTATCAAAAATAAAAATAAGGATTTACTAGTTGTTCAAGTGTATGTAGATGATATTATTTTTGGATCAACTAATGAATCTTTATGCAAGAGTTTGCTAAGATCATGCAAGGTGAATTTGAAATGAGCATGATGGGAGAGCTTACTTTCTTCTTGGGACTTCAAGTAAAGAAAACAAAGGATGGAACCTTCATCAATCAAGCAAAGTATACTAAGGAATTGCTCAAACATTTTGGAATGGATAATTGTAAACCTCAAGCAACTCCAATGGGCACCAACGTCAAGTTTGATAAAGATGAAAGAGGTAAGTGTGTGGACACTAAACTCTATAGGTCTATGATTAGTTCATTGCTCTATTTAACTGCAAGTAGACCGAATATTCTGTTTAATGTATGCCTCTGTGCTAGATTTCAATCCTCTCCTAGGGAATCACATTTATTAGCAACTAAAAGGATCTTTAGATACCTTAAAGACACTCCCTCTCTAGGACTTTGGTACCTCAACGACTCCACTTTTACACTTCATGCATTTTCGGATGCAGACTTTGGGGGATGTAAAATAGATAGGAAAAGCACTTCAGGTACATGTCAATTCTTAGGGAATAGATTAATCTCTTGGTTCTCTAAGAAACAAAATAGTGTGGCTCAGTCTACAACTGAAGCTGAATACATAACAGCAGGTAGTTGTAGTACTCAAGTGTTGTGGATTAAACAACAAATGAAAGACTATGGTATTGACATGAAACAAGTCTCAATTAAATGTGATAATACCAGTGCCATCAATCTATCTAAAAATCCTATTCAACACTCTAGAACTAAGCACATTGAGATTAGGCATCATTTCCTTAGAGACCATGTTCAAAAGGGAGATATAATTCTAGAGTACATTGACACTTTACATCAAATAGCTGATATATTCACCAAACCTCTTGATAGAGATAGGTTTTGTGTCCTTAGAGGTGAATTAGGACTCATGAATGTTCCTTAAGATTTATATGCTTCAAAACCTTGATCTCAAGTTGTTTTTAAAAGAGTTTTTCAATGATTTTTCTGGGCAAAAAGTATGAGAGATCGATCTCCTATCAATATAGATCGATCTCCATACTTCAAATGAGCCTAAAGCATAAAGGTTAAGCTGGGCAGATCGATCTTCTCACCCATAAGATCGATCTCCTTAAAGCTCTGTTAAATATAAGATCGATCTATGCATTTGGCAGATCGATCTTCCTAAGCCTCTGTCAAACAGCAGATCGATCTGAGCATTTGGCAGATCGATCTTCTTAAGCCTCTGTCAAACAACAGATCGATCTGGGCCTTTAACAGATCGATCTTATTAAGCTTCTATATTCTGAGAATCGATCTTGTGGTACAACAAATCGATCTCTTCGAGCTTCTGGAAATGACAGATCGATTTGTCGCCTCGACAGATCGATCTCCTGTGCCCTGGATTATAAAAACTGTTCAAAATCCCCAAAATTCGAAAAACCCAAATCTTCAAATCCCTAACCCCTGTCGCACCTTAGCCCTCGATTCTTCCTCCCAGATCGATCTTCGATAAGAAATTTGCCCAATTTTTTTATCATTCTTGGTCTAGTAACATACATTGCTAAATTTTTCTTCAAAACATTTATCTATTTTTTGCTGTAATCTCAATTAGGGCAATTTTTACACTGTTCCATTGGGTAGGTTTTTAGAGAACTAGTTTTAAGATTGTTTCCAGTGTCTAGAACAATACCAAGACTTAAGAGAGTAGGCCAAAAACCTCCTAGACCAAGTGTAGATCAAGGGTCCTCCTCACAACCACCTTCTGGTTCTTCTGTCACTACCTTTAACAGGTGTTTTCAAACACCTGCCAAAAGGAAACAATATAAAGAATATTTTTCGACCATGCCAATTAAACATTGGCGAACCATTGATTTTTCATTCCTCAACCGTATTAATGTTCCTTACCTATCCGAATTCGAAGAATTTGGGTGGCTTCCTTTCCTCAAAACCAATACCCTCGTACCTCCAAACATCATCAGGGCATTCTTTTCTAATGCCGAACCCATCTACGATCCTGATGATACCTGTAAAATCCTCAGTTTTAAAACATTTGTCATGTCTAAAACCTTGTCAATAAACCTAACCATTCTAGCCCGAGTATTTGAGATAAGGGATGAGGGGTTGACCGAGGAAGAAACTACAGTCCCGTTAGAATTTGATCTTCCAGGGGATAAGGCGAGTGACCTACCGATGCACGCAAGGTTACTTCACCTTATTATCTCGTGGAATCTCCGTCCCTTCGGTACCCGTCATTCCACAGTTAGGAGGTTAGATCGCTTCTGGCTCCACCACATCCACTCCACAAGTCAAAAACCCAATCTTATCCATTTCATCTATGAAGATTGGTTGAAGATCGTACGCGGGCAAGCTTCCACGATTGTTTTTCCGCAACTGTTGGCGTATCTTCTACAACGACTTGGAGTGGATTGCAACTGTGAAACGGGTGAAGTGCCCTCCCCAAAGAGCGTCTTACACATTGGGACACTTCACCACATGGGGTATTACAAGGACTTCCGAGGGGATTGGAAGAAGAAGCGAGAACAGCAGCCTGAAGCAGCCATAGACAAAGACCCCTCTGCTGAGCCCACTGCTCCACCTGCTGCACCTACTTAAGGTCCATCGTCTTCGACTGTTCAGCCCTCTGCACCTACCTCATCACCTGCTGGCATGGAATCGATTGTGACGATGATCATGGAGCTGAACCGGAAGATAGATGAAGGTTTTGTAAACCTTCATGCCACCCAACAGATGATGATCATGGAGCTGAACCGAAAGATAGATGAAGGTTTTGCAAACCTTCATGCCACCCAGCAGACGATGATCATGGAGCTGAACCGAAAGATAGATGAAGGTTTTACAAACCTTCATGCCACACAGCAGGCGATGTTTGATGAGCTGTAGGTCACACGTACTCACGTTGAGGAACTTCTAGACCGCTTCCCTCCTCCGCCTTAGGACTTATTTGATAGGACTATTTTGGCTAATATTTTATAATTACTGGTTGAGGACCATATTTGCTTGAATGAGTCTTTTATGGAATGCCATGTTATTGTTGCAATATGCTATAATGACTTACTATTTTGAAATGAACAGTGTGTTGAAAGTTAAATTGTTCCTTTTAACCTTTAGTGCCATTGATATGACAAAAAGGGAGAGAAGAATAAGAAAACATGTTTAAATGACTTTAAATACGTTAAAGAAACATGTCTAATGGTTTAAAGGAATGATTAAAATGATGAGGAGTTAAGAAAGTTAAGAGGTCAAAAGCCAAAAGTAAGGAGGAGCCTATAAAAATGGGTAGTTTGTGCACAATGCAAATATGTAACTAAACATGTTTATTGAATAGGTTTTGTCATATCAAAAATGGGGAGATTGTTGAGTTAATATATTTTGAAATGACAAAACAAGTAAATTCAATAATATAAAGATGATATAAAAACATGTTTAGAGGTTATCAGTACCAGAACTTAAGTTCCTAGAGATGAGAGATCGATCTGGGATATGAGAGATCGATCTCCTGGGTTTTCTAGGATAAGAGATCGATCTCATGAAGACATGAGATCGATCTGCTAAGGTCTGAACCTGTACAAAGGTATTGAGGAAGCTGAGATCGATCTATAAGGGTTATAAGATCGATCTGTCTAAATACAAGATGTTGAGGAGATCGATCTGGTATAGGAAGAGATCAATCTCCCTTAAGACAAAAGGTAAAGGCAGTAGATCGATCTGTTAGATCGATCTGTACGCAAACAGAGAGTTCATGAGATCGATCTGGTATAAGAAGAGATCGATCTCCTCAAAGTCAGAGAGCTAAGGAGATCGATCTGGGTTGATAAGAGATCGATCTCCTCACTACGAGAATACTTGACAGATCTATTTATAGATCGATCCTACCTCAAACAGAGAGATTGGAAGATCGATTTGCCTATTCGACAGATCGATCTGCTCTAACATTTTTAAATTGTGAGATTGATCTGCTCATATATGAGATCGATCTCCTTGCTTCATTTTACCTTGATTTTGCAGGAATTATAACTAAGAGATCGATCTGATCAAGATGGCAGATCGATCTGGTATTCTACTGGAGGTACCCAACGACTATTTCTGCAAAAATCTCAATGGGAAAAACAGCATTAAATGCTCCAACTATCAATCCTTTAGTATATAATCAAGCATTGAAGACACTGAGAAGAGAGACACCATTGCTGCACATTCTGTACACTCTCAAGAGTTTAATTCCTACATTCCATTTGTCTTCAATCCTCATTTATTGAGTTTGTTGTATAAGCTTGTGTGCAGAAGCTGTATTTGTCCTACCCAATTAAAAAGCTTGATATTGTATTCATCCTTGCTTTAAGAGAGAAGATGATTGTTCCTTAGTGAGATAATCTTTGTAAAAGGGTGAATACAACTTTGTATAAAAAGGGTAGAGAGGTTATTCCTTAACCTGAAAAAGGGAGTGTGTAACTTTCGTTGAAAGTGAGAAAGAAAGCACTTGACAAGAAGGTCAAGGAGAGAGGAAATTGGCAAGAGATTGGCCGAACCTCTATAAACGACTGTGTTTGATATTCTCTTCCTTATCTTGCTTTAATTTGGTTCAATACATTATATTGCTTATCCATTATTTGTTAATTAAGTTTGAATTAGTTTAAATTTGCCATTAACATTAGAAAATCGATTCACCCCCCTCTCGGTAGAGCCAACAAGTACGTTGTACCGTGTGGAGATTATGATATGTCGTCTTCGGATGATGTTTAAATCTGCTATGGACCGACGGGTTGGACGTGACCCACGTCTCGTGTGGAAGCAAATAGAGGTGATACCCCGCACACCTGATCCGTGTAGCCTGGGATCACAAGGATATGACCATAGTCCTAGAGGATATTTCTCTGTTATATTGCCTATCTCACATGTCTCTTATTTATGGATGAATTCATGTTTTGAAATGTACTGAGTCAGGATAGTCTGAGGGAGGGGCTGAGTCCCAACAAGTGTTGATTTTATTGAGATAAGAAAGCATGATAATGGCTTTAAAGTGCACTGATGCATGATGATTTTCCATGCTTTACTGGTGAAACACGCATGATGGTTTTCCATGCTTTGAACTTGATTTGTGCACGAACTAAATAACATGATTTGCTTCTGAAAGTATGATAATGGCTTTAAAGTGCACTTACGCATGATGGTTTTCCATGCCTTATTTATGAAATATGCATGATGGTTATTCCATGCTTTAAATTTGATTTGTGCACTGAACAAAATAACATGATTTGCTTTACATGCCATTAACACAAGCATGAATTAATGCTTTTAAGGTGTGATGAGAAATTGTATGGTTTTGAGCATGGCATCACGATCACGTAGATAGTGCAGTATCTACCTGTTCGCATGATTGCCTTACTGAGCGTGTTGTTTGCTCACCCCCTTATTTTCCCCTCTCTACAGAGCACTGAGTATAGACTAAGAGCGACTGGAGGTTTCTTTTTGGTATCCGCTGCATCTCATCGCGTAAGGTATACACACTGGTATAATTTTGTATCTAAACTTTCCATAGCACAGTAACATTTTGAATGTAATCATCGGGGATGTAAAGTAATGTAAACACATGTAAACAACAACTCTGATTTATTTATACAAGTGTTTATTTCTAATTATAATACAAAACAAAATGTTATGGTTGGATGAGGTAAGCATCGACACACAGCCCAACTGTTGAGAGTGTAGCTATTCACGACCGGAGTAAGGTAAGAACGAATAATAAATAATGTTTGAAACGCAAAAAATTTGTGACGATTTTTGGTAAGTTGAGGGTCGTGACAAAAAAGATATATTTGCTCATAATTAACTCAAATACAAAACCGAGCTCAAACTGACAAAACATGCACTCAAGTGATAAATCTCAAATCAAACACTTTTCTCAATTAGTATGCTCATTTGTAAACTCATTTTATGCTACCAAAGCATTTTCATCATTAGGAAATACGTATGCAGAAAAGGTTGCATCCTTTACCTCTTGCACCTTGGGTGGTGCAATACTCCCGTCTCACGGATTAGCTCCGACTCACGAGTCAAATTCCTGAGCTGTCCAAATAACATCAAAACATCAACGATTACTCATTATACCACTACTTCATACTTCTACTCATTTAACTCTAAAATGGGGTCACTCGGACCCTTACTCGATTATTTCCTCTATTTCTCAGATTTCCACTTATCCGATTACAAACCGAGTTCCTTCGGTATCAATTAAACATCCATTAGTCTTAGTTTAATCCATTTTCATTCTTTATGGCATTTTATCAAACATTTCTTATACCTATTTTCAATCATCATCAAATCCAACATATGGATTCCATAAAGGTATTTTAAAATCATCTATACATGCTTATGAACATCTTTACATACTCAAATCATCATTAACTTCATGCCATTCAACTTTCTCTCACTAAGCTCATTCTAGGTCATGATTACTTAAGCATGTATTTGAACATTCTAGCCAACAATGTATATACCAAATCAACTCATCTAAGTGTTTAGACTATCATATTAAAAGTTGGCGCATTGAAATCTTACCTAGCTTGACTTTTCTCTTACCCAAAATTGGAAGACCTCTTGCTCCTTCAATCTTTTAAGTTAAATGTTGATTCCAAGATATGTTGTTCTCCTCTTCACCATGAACAACTTTACTCAAATAGCCTTTTTCCTCAAATCCTTTCGAAAAGAGTATTCTAGAGTGAGAAACTAGGTTTTCTTTTGGTAAAATGGAGGAATGGTGAATGTTTGAGGAAGAAAACACAGATTGTCTAGCTTTTTATAAAATTCACATTATGAGATCGATCTCCAAGGGGTGAAGATCGATCTCCCCTTGCTTAAACTCCCCCAAAATCTCGACAATTTGCAGGCAGGAGATCGATATTCCTATAGCATGAGATCAATCTAGCCTTAGTAAGGGATCGATCTAGTTCAGGCAGAGGCTTTTGGAGATCGATCTGCCAGAGGGATGAGATCGATCTGCTCCTGGCTGAGACAAATTGAGATTGATCTGCTTGGCTGAGGGATCGATCTCCCTCTTGCAGGATGTCCTGGTATTGCAATTTCAAGGAAATGAGATCGATCTCCCCTTGCAATGAGATCGATTTGCCCTGTGTTCTGCAGCATTCCAGCTGCAATTTTTCCAGATTTTCAAAGTTAAACTCCTATGCATTTGTTGCTATACTCATTTTACATTTCAATCACACTTAGAGCTTAGAAACATCCATTACTTGTGATTCATATGTAATGCAACTTGTCTGTACATTCTGAAATCATACACATTACATTGGAATTTACAGGTCTTACATTTCTCACCCCTTAAAGAAATTTGGTCCTCTAAATTTGAACCAAGTCATTTTTCAAAAAGTCAGGGGTACTTCTCTTTCATTAAGCTCTCGAGTTCCCAAGTTGCCTCTTCTGTTGAGTGGTGTTTCCAGAGAACCTTTACCAATGAAATTCTCTTTGTCCGAAGCACATTTTCCTTCTTGTCGAGGATCTGGACAGGTTCTTCTACATAGCTTATGTCTCCCTGGATGTCTAATACTTCATACTCGATGACATGTGAGGGATCCAGATTATACTTCATCAACATCAAGACGTGGAAGACGTTATGAATCGCGAAAAGCTATGGGGGCAAAGCTAACCGATAGGCAACATCTCCCACTCTCTCTAATACTTCAAACGGACCAATAAATCGGGGACTCAGCTTCCTCTTCTTTCCAAAGCGCTTGATACCTTTACTTGAAGACACCTTAAGAAACACATAATCTCCAGTTTAAAACTCAAGTAGCCATCTACGCACATCAGCGTAACTCTTTTGTCGACTCTGAGCAGCCCGTAATCTATCACAAATAACCTTTACACTTTGAAATGCCTTCTCAACGAGGTCGAGGGCGACTACCTTTCTGTCACCCATTTCTTCTCAAGTTATCGGGGATCTACACCTCCTACCATACAAAGCCTCATAGGGTGCCAAACCAATACTCGTATGATAGCTATTATTGTAAGCAAACTTAGTAAGGGGCAGGTGATCATCCCATAATCCCTTAAAGTCCATCGTACACACCCGTAACATATCCTCCAAGGTCTGTATAGTCCGCTTGGACTGACTATCAGTTTGAGGATGATATGCTGTACTAAATTCAACCGAGATCCGATGACTTCCTAAAAATGAGTCAAAAATCTAGAGGTAAACCTGGAATCTCTGTCAGATGTTATACTCACTGGGGCCCCATGCAGTCTAGCTATCTCTCTAACATATTGCTCAGCTAAGGCACTAAAGGTATCGGTGCTCTTGATGCCAAGGAAGTGGACACTCTTAGTTAACATGTCTATTATTACCCAGATTATATCATGACCTTTTCGGGTCCTCGGTAATAAGTCCATGGTGATATGCTCCTATTTCCACTTAGGCACTGGCAAGGACTTAAGTAATCTTTCAGGCTTTTGATGCTCAACTTTTATTTGTTGACACAACAAACTCTTGGCCACAAATTTTGCCACTTCCTGTTTCACACCACTCCACCAGTACACCTTACGCAGATCCTGATACATCTTGGTACTACCTGGGTGCATGGTGTAATGGGAACAGTGAGACTCCCTCAAAATTTGTTGCTTCAATGTATCATTGCTGGGGACACAAATACGACCCTTAAACCTCAACAATCTATCATCACTGACCGTAAAATCTGACTGCAAGCTCTTCTCAGCTTGGCTAACCAAATCCAGTAGATTCTGATCACTTCTCTGTCCAGTTCTAATTTGATCCAAAATATTGGGCTCTATCTGTAGGCTAGCTATAAATCCGACCTATGCTTCCTCAACCCTTATCCTGAGTCCGGTGAACTATTCCAATAGATCCCATTCCCTGATCATCATAGCAGAAACCATGCTCTTTCTGCTCAGGGCATCCGCAACTACCTTTGCCTTCCCCGGACGATATAAAATCTCGTAGTCATAGTCCTTAAGGAGCTCTATCCATCGTCTTTGTCTCATATTAAGCTCCTTTTGGTCGAAGATATATTTCAAACTCTTATGGTCAGTGAATATATGAAATCTTTCTCCATATAGGTAATGCCGTAATATTTTCAATGCAAACACCATTGCGGCTAACTCCATATCATGCGTGGGGTAGTTTTGCTCATGGTCCTTCAGTTGTCGTGATCCATAAGCGACTACTCTTCCATGCTACATGAGCACGTACCCTAAACCCAGATAGAAAGCATCACTATACACTACGAAGCCTCCAGATCCATTCGAAATCGTTAAAATGGGTGCTGTGGTCAATTGCCGTTTAAGCTCTTGAAAACTTTTCTCACACCGATCCGACCATATAAACGGAATGTCCTTACATGTAAGCTTAGTCAGAGGAGCTGTGATCTTAGAGAATCCCTCAACAAACCTCCTGTAATATTTTGCAAGTCCGAATCTCTTTAACTGTCCTCAGCCTCTCCCAATTAAGTACAACTTCTACCTTGGAGGGATAAACTGATACCCCGTCCTTAGACACAATATGACTGACGAAAGTTATTCGATCTAGCCAAAACTCACTTTTACTAAGCTTTCCATAGAACTGCTTGTCTCGGAGTATCTGAAGCACAATCCTCAAATGCTGTGCGTATTCCTCTTGGGACCAAGAATATATAAGGATATCATCAATGAAGACTATCACAAATTGATCTAGATAGTCTCGAAATACCTCATTCATCAAACTCATGAAAGGCAGCATGGGCATTCGTCAAGCCAAAGGGCATCACTAAGAACTCATAGTGGTCATATCTCGTTCTGAAGGCCGTTTTTGGAACATCCTCTTTCCTGATTCTTAATTGGTAATAACCCGATCTTAGGTCAATCTTTGAAAAGATAGAAGCCCCTTTCAGCTGATCAAACAAATCGTCAATCATTGGTAGGGGGTATTTATTCTTCATCGTTGCCTTATTCAGTAATCTGTAGTCTATACACAATCTGATGCTACCATCCTTCTTACAAATAACACCGGAGCTCCCCATGGTGACATACTGGGCCTAATAAAACCCTGGTCAAGCAGCTCTTGCAACTGTTTCTTTAATTCTTCCAATTCAACCAATGCCTTCATATAGGGAGGTTTAGAGATTGGTTGGGTATTTGGCCCTAAATCGACAGTGAACTCCAGCTATCTCTCCGGCGGTAAACTCGATAACTCATCTGGAAACACATCCAAAAACTCACATACTACCGGTATGTTCTTAATCCTCAGAGGTTCCCAACTGATGTCAAAGATGAGTGCGATGTAACCTTCACATCAATAGTCTAATCAGTGTTTTTTCAAAATTATAATCATATTCATAAGACTTCTCACAATAATCTTCACACATTTTCATTTATTAACATTTAAACGTACACTAAATTTTTCAGGTAGGGAGAAAGTTACAGTTTTAGTGTAGCAGTCTAGACTCACCCGATTGGCCGCTAACCAATCCATTCCTAGAATCACATCAAAACCACACATATTTAGTAAAGCTAGATATGCTAACATCACTTTATCTCCCACCTTAATCTCACACTTTCTACATACCAAATCAGTTCTTTGCGACTCACGCATAGGTGTACTTACATGTAAAATATGAGCTAGGGGTTCAGGTTCTAAATTTAATTTACATGCAAAGTGTACAGAAATAAAAGAATGTGTGGACCCTAGGTCAAATAACACATGAGCCTCATGATCATAGACAAGAAGTGTACCTCGTATAGCCTCAGACGAAGTGTCATAATCTCCTTATCTAAAGCAAACACACGCCTCTTAGTGACATGCTTTTTCCCTTTATCAGCAGCCGTAGCCCGTCTCTAGGGAATCACCTTCTGAGGTTGCTGTCGAGGAAGCTCTTGAGGATGTGGCCTTTGTGGCTACGGACAATCATTCACCCTGTGACCCATATCCGCGCACCTGAAACATCCCCGTAGATTTTGAAAACAAGTACCCTCATACGGCCGACCACAGTCTCTGCAGATCTTAATGTCAGGTTTGGCACCTCGAGGGGTCTCCATAGTAATGAGAGGAACTCTGGGTCTATCAAATCTCCCTTTAGGTCTCTTGACCATTTGTCTCTTAAAAGAACCTCTCCTGAAGTCAGTGTGGGATGTTGCAGGTCTCTTACCCTTATCCCTGGTCATCACTTGAGACTCAGATTGAGACTATATCAACTCTAGTCCCCTCTCAACTTCCTACGCCCATCTCCTGATCATATCTTAGCAAAGTAGTGAACCAATTCTTATACTCATTGAGTGTCATGCTACCTTGCACTAGAATAAAAAATTTTGCTTACATCTTCCTCTAGGCAGCACGAGGAATATACTTGGTTCTAAAAGTTGACTGAAAGGTCTCCCAGTTGATCACTAGATAAATATCGGTCAATATACTCTGCGTGGTATTCCACTAACAACGGGCTTGTTCCTTAAGCACATAGGTACCCATACTAACCTTCTCCACGTCGGTGCATCCAAAAAGTCAAAGATGACCCTCATCTAGGTCAACCACTCCTCCACCTCTGCTGGACCTTTCACCCCTTTAAAAGTCGACGGATTCATCTTGAGGGAGTCCTTTAACCAGCCCTTACCTCCATCATCGGGCCTGGTTTGTGTCGAAGGCTAAACGATAAGTGATACTGGGTCAGTCTGTATAGGAGGTGGGGGTAGATCTTGTAGTGGTGTAGGAGCCAGGGTAGGCGTGGTACCTTAGGCATTAGCCCCAAAATATTGCGCAAATAACGCCGCCATCTGCTCAAACCCTGTCGTACATCCGGCTTAAGCCGATTAATTCGAGAGTTTGGACTCTCCGACTGTGGTTCAGGAGGTGGAGGCGGCTGTGCCTACCTCCGAGGACAGCCTCTTCTTCCCCTCATAATTTATCTATCACGTACCTGCACGTACACATTAAACATCAATTACAATGTTAACCGTTAAATTCAATTCATTACCAGACAATTATAGAAACTTGGGATGTAATATATTTCCACTAAATCGACACTAATAGTACTAGGCAACCTCTGCTTTGATACCACCAAATCTGTGACAGCCCGAAAGAGCGAAAAATAGGGTTAATTGAAAATTTTTCTTAGATTAACATCTTACTCAAGTTGCATTCCTGTACAGTGACAATTAAGTTCTTCTATCTTGTCAACCGATATCGCAAGGATCTCCTCACATCCACATTTATTTAAATAAATATCATGACATCAAATGAAGTCTACTTCTCCATTCATTTAATAATGTTAATCTGATTAGATCCCAATATTACTCAAACACAAGTGTCTATATTACATAATTGTCTGAGTTACAAAATGAATTGAATTATATCTCTCGTGTGTACAAGCAATAGCCCGGGGAGAGTCTCGTCCATCAGCCTATCACGTATGCCGCAGGTACCAACGCTCACTGTAAGTAATCTGTGGGGGAAGGAAAAGAGTGGGTGAGCTTTCAACTTCGCTCAGTAAGGAGTGCATATGAGTTTTAAAAATCATCATTAAAGCATATGTGTAATAATGACATAATTCACATGATTATAAATACATGATTAAAATCACAGTTCATCAAAACATCAATATCTCATTTCATAAACACGTCATATCTCAAAGCAATAATAGAGACTAGGCATAATATAAAAGTCATGAATAAAATCATCTCATCACATCATATCATATCATCCTCAACAAGGGCATCTTACGTTACCAAAACGGAGGCATCTCACGTTACCAAAAGTGAGGCATCTCACGTTACCAAAACAAAGGCATAGTAAGACCCGGGCCTAGCAAAGCCTCAGCGTCAACTGAAGTGTAAGTTTCATGACAAGCCTTTTAGTCTCAAAATCGTATGCCATTATTATGTAGAAAATAGTTTCGCCTTCACGTAGAGTTCATGATAGTTTTACTATAAATCTCTTGTAAGTAAAAAGATATATTTGCTTATAATTAACTCAAATACAAAATCGAGCTCAAACAGGCCAAACATGCACTCAAGTGATAAATCTCAAATCAAACACTTTTCTCAATTAGTATGCTCATTTGTAAACTCATTTTATGCTACCAAAGCATTTTCATCAGTAAGAAAATACGTATGCAGAAAAGGTTGCATCCCTTACCTCTTGCACCTTGGGTGGTGGAATAGTCTTGTCTCACGGACTAGTTCCAACTCACGAGTCAAATTCTCGAGTTGTCCAAATAACATTAAAAATTAACAATTACTCATTATATCACTACTTCATACTTCTACTCATTTAATTCTAAAATAGGGTCACTTAGACCCGTACTCGATTATTTCCTCTATTTCTTGAATTTCCACTTATCCGGTTATAAACCGAGTTCCTTTGGTATCAATTAAACATCCATTAGTCTTAGTTTAATCCATTTTCGTTCTCTATGACATTTTATCTAACACTTCTTATACCAATTTTCAATCATCATCAAATCCAACAAATGGATTCCACAAAGGTATTTTAAAATTATCTATACATGCTTATTAACATCTTTACATACTCAAATCATCATTAACTTCATGCCATTTCAACTTTCTCTCACTAAGCTCATTCTAGGTCATGGTTACTTAAGCATGTATTTGAACATTTAAGCCAATAATGTATATAGCAAATCAACTCATCTAAGTGTTTAGATTATCATACTAGAAGTTGGCGCATTGAAATTTTACCTAGCTTGACTTTTCTTTTACCTGAAATTGGAAGACCCCTTGCTCCTTCAATCTTTCAAGTTAAATGTTGATTCCAAGATATGTTGTTCTCTTCCTCACCATGAACAACTTTACTCAAATAGCCTTTTCCTCAAATCCTTCTAGAAAGGGTAGTATTCTAGAGTGAGAAACTAGGTTTTCTTTTGGTAAAATAGAAATGGTGAATGTCTGAGGAAGAAGACACGGATTGTCGAGCTTTTTATAGAATTCACATTATGACATCGATCTCCAAGGGGTGGAGATCGATCTCCCCTTGCTTAAAATCCCCCAAAATCTCGACAATTTGCAGGTAGGAGAATGATCTTCCTATAACATGAGATCGATCTGGCCTTAGTAAGGGATCGATCTAGTTCTGCCAGAGGCTTATGGAGATCGATCTACCAGAGGGATGAGATCGATATGCTCCTGGCTGAGACAAATTGAGATTAATCTGCTTGGGTGAGGGATTGATCTCCCTCTTGCAGGATGTCCTGGTATTACAATTTCAAGGAAATGAGATCGATCTCCCCTTACAATGAGATCGATCTGCCCTGTGTTCTGTAGCATTCCTGCTGCAGTTTTCTCAGATTTCCAAAGTTAAACTCCTATGCATTTGCTGCTATACTCATTTTACATTTCATTCACACTTAGAGCTTAGAAACATCCATTACTTGTGATTTATATCTAATGCAACTTGTCTGTACATTTCGAAATCATACACATTACATAGGAATTTACAGGTCTTATAATAATGTTGTCATGCAATGCAAATTTGATTTGCAATAGAGAAAGCTAATCTTATATCTTAGTAGTTAATACCAAGTAAAAGAATTATTTCTAATTGCAACAAAAAACCATGACTACCCACTTATTCAAGCTTTTGCTTCCTAAGTTGATGAAGTTTTCCTAAATACTCATTATAGCATTTGTCAGATTTTTTTATTTTAAAATTCAATTTTCATTTCTTTTAAATTGAGATGCAATAGAGTGCTAGATTTGTTTTTTTTTTTTGTTTGAAGGATAATGTTTCATGAGCTTGTGACTTAAGCTTGATTCTTGGGTCAAGTTTAAATGGGTTGGTTTTTTGCTTAGGTGAATTAGGGTAGACAATAGGTAAACTTGGGGTATTGAGGTTCTTGAGTTAGGTATAGGTAATTACATTATATTTTTACTTTAATACTTTGTTTGAGTGCTACATTGCAAAAAGTCTAATATGTTGAGTCTGCATAAGATATCCTATTATAGTTTCTTTTTACTTTAGTTTTTAAGTGAATGGACTTGTGATGAACGTTGTAAATGGGATTATGTGTAAAGAAAAACTAGTGTTTGATTATTCCCAGATATTCAAGAGTTGAGCGGAACCTAACAAAACTTGTAAAGATTCCTCTTTAGCACTTTTTAGATGTCAGTGCACAAAATGTCTTAGAATTTTGACTTTAATGTATGTGAATTCAAATGTCTTTTTCAGGGTGATTTCGTTCTTTATCTAAGAACTCTTAATTTAACACATATATACAGTAGTGAACATATTTTCTCTCAGTATTAGTCTTTTACATTATATGTTTGAATTTGCCAATTAAATTGAATTCTTTTGAGATATCTTCTCTACCATTTCTTTTGATATTGTTAGCATAAATACCTTTTATTGTATATGGAAATATTTGACTATTTTCATTCTAAAAGATGCAGCTATCAAGTGATGTCCACAAGAAATGTCTTGATATGATGAGTGAAATTTTCTATGTAAAAGCATAACTTATATCCTCCTCTAAAGCATTAAAGCTTTCACTTTTATGAAAATTACTTGATCAGATGCATTAGTTATTTTATCCTAATGTTGGATGTAGGTGTAAAGTTAAGCTAGCTATTGGTGTTATTGGTTTGAGTAAAGGAATGATAATTTTTTGTTATATTGCTTATGTTTTGATTGGGTAGAATATGGAATATAATTGCAAAATGGTGAAAATGAGAGGAAATGAAAATATGGGTATTTTGTTTTTTGTTGTTTTGTTATCCAAAAGTATTTAATTAAGGTTAGTTAAGCTTGATTTTAGTTGTTGGCAATAGAAATGATAGGCTAGACAAAATTTCAGGAATGCAATGCTTGAATATTTTTGCCATAACATGATTAAGGTTTTAAGGGTTTATGTAGAAACCTTAATTAGTAGGAATTGATCTAAATACATTCTAAGGATTAAGATGCCTTGCATTGGTCTGCAATGGAGAAGTGAAATTGTAAATTATTAAAGTTTTTCTTTAGCTATCTACAGTATACAATTAAAGAAAAGGGGAAGCAAATAATTGATACTCTATCTAAATCGTTAATGTAATTGGTAACTTCAATGTTGATGCAAATGAATTTGATTTTTTTTAAAAAAAAGATTTCATCATTTCAGGTTGGAAAATGCTTCAGTACTTTAGGTTGATAGTTTTGTAATCCCTTTATATTTGAGACTACCATCTTGATAAGTACTAAAAGGTAAAACTTCACCACTAAGACTAAAACTAAATTAAATCTTTAGTTGTAGATGTGTGCACATACAATATACTTTACAATATTGTAAATGTAGTCTTTTGTTCATGCAACTATTCATTTCCATCATGGGGGTAGTAAGGTAAATATCTTCTGTCCAATTACCAAATCCTTTGCTGGAGTTTATTAAGCCAACAATCAAAGAAGGTAGTAGTTAGAGTTTTGTATGAGAGAGGTTGCCATGCTACTGAATTGGCAGGTTTTTGTATTCCTTTTCCCCTTTTTCTCGAATTGTTCCTTTGCCTCTTTCTTACATGTTTTTATCAATAGTACTTACTTTTATACTAATCTTTCAACGTGCTAATAAATGGGAAAACTATGTATTCTATTGGGGATAAAACTGAAGAACATTTGAAGAAAGAGTTATTGTAAGGCCGTAAATTCATATGTATTCTTATGATTCCGTGATGTACAGACAAGTTACGTTTGATATGAATCATAAGAAATGAGTGTTTTTAAGTCCCAAATGTAAATGAAATGCAAATTTAGTAGTTAAGCAAATGAATATGAAGTTAACTTTGAATTTTTGAGAAAACTGCAGCAAGAATGCTGCAGATAAAGGGCAGATCGATCTCATAAGCAAGGGGAGATCGATCTCAAGGCTTGAAATATAATGCCAAAGCATTATGCAAGAGGGAGATCGATCCCTCATTCAAAGCAGATCGATCTTGGATAAGTTCTGGTTAAGGCAGATCGATCTCTAAAGGGTTCTGTATAGCACAGATCGATCTCTTCTCAAGGGCCAGATCGATCTCTAAGTGAGTCTGTTTGAGCTTGATCGATCTCATACCAAATGGCATATCGATCTCATACTAAGAGACAGATCGATCCCTTAGCCTAAATGTTCAATTCTGGAAGAGTAATAACACAGAGCAGATCGATCTTATACTAAAGAGCAGATCGATCCTACGTTCTCAAAGTTTAATTATGAAGATAAACACAGGGCAGATCGATCTCTCATGGTTATGAGATCGATCTCCTAAGGCAAGTCTATATAAACTGGATTGCTACACCTTCATGTCCCGGAGAAACAACCAATCCTTCATTGGAACAAAGTGAAACCTAACTTTTCTACTCCAAAAATCATCTATTTCAATCAATTTTGAGTGAGATTTGATTCAGTAAAGTTTTTCCTTATGAGGAGGAGAACAACATAGTTGGAAACTAGAAGTTGAAATAAAGAATTAAAGGAGCAAGGTGAATTTCCCCCAAATTGGAAAAAAGAGGAAAAATAAAGCTAGGTAAAATTCAATACATCAACTTCAAATATGTTAATATAGGTATCTTGGTGAGTTGATTGGTGTATATTTTGTTGGTTGAAAACACCTTGAACATGTTAAATCTCTATGACTTAGATTTTTGGCTTGTATGTGAGAAAATGAGAGAAAGTTTATTAGGAATGGATTCAATGATGATTGAAGCATGTAGTGATGTTATTAAGCATGTATAGATGATTGTACGATAGTTTTGTGAAATACATGTGTTGGAATGGACTTAAGAAAGAGTAAAGTCCAATGAGAAGTAATAAGGCCAAATGAGTGTAAAAAGGGCTTAATGCATTGATTTGAGATTCATGCAAGAGAAAGTTAAGTATATTAAGGTATACTGATGTGAATGGTTATCTACAGCTTCAGAGTTTATATTGGAAGCTGATCGGACTGCGAGGTTTAGTAGCGTTGAGGAAGTGAGGTCACTTGACGTGATCAAATGTAAGGGAATTTCGTGAGTAGCTAGAGGTAGCTAGACGTATTTTGGATAAATTTACAAGTATCTAAATCGTTTATGGATTTCCAAGTATAGAAAAGTTTCGGTAGGAACCGATAAGGTAAAATTGTGACTTTACCCAATTAAGGGTAAAAAGCTTAGGAAGCATGTTTGTGACTAGTTTTAAAGTTGTTTGACAGTTGCATGGATAGACTGGCTAATGTTTTCATGTTATATGCAAAAACAACATGTTGTAGTGCCGATTTGATTTAATTGAGTGAATTTCAATTGAAATAGGTCATCTATCGATTTATGTGAAAACCATTAGTGCTAGAGTGATACTCATACTATATTTTATAAGATATGTATCACATAGTACTTGAGTATATCTCGTACTAGATTTTAATGCGGTTTGTGCATGATAGAGTACTGGAGTGTTGCTCGTACTGAGTTTTATTGATTGGTGCATGATAGAGTATTATAGTATTGCTTATACTCAGTTTTACATGATATAGTGTTGGGAGCATTGCTCGCACTAGTTTTATATGACCTTATGCATGGGTTCGTGCTGGAGTTTACTCGCACGTACTGATTTTGAAAGAGATAACATAAAACAGCTTTGTTGGGAGCCTGTGCAGACTGTGTGTCGCACCGATTATATGCTGGCACCTGCATTTTTGAGATATGGCCGAGGGTTATCGAAACTATTATCCATGGTATGAAGGTTAAGACCTATGGCAGGCACCCCGACTATGAAGATTGGGTCCATTGAGTACTTTGTACTGTGTATGTCACATGGAATACGATGTACCGTGAGTACACGATGATATAGAGTTGTGAGCTAACGGTTTAGGATTTGACCCACCTCCCATTACAGCAAATGTGAGGCCCCGTACACTGAGTATTGTGTAGCATGGGATCACAGAATATGAGTTATGAGGAACAAGTAGTCGCCAATCTCACCTTACTGATATTTCTTGTTTGAATTGTCACATGAGTTTTTATAATTGGGTAGACCCGAGGGATAGGTTGAGCCTTGACATGTGACCTTGTGTGTGAAAGGGCAACCCGAGGGATGGGTGAGGCTCGAATTTCCATGTTTTTACATGAGAAATGCTTTATTGTTTTGATTTAGTTGAAATGGCATGATAAAATGTGATTTATATTAATTACATGAGAAATGTAATGTTTTGCATCAATTGCTGAGATTATTAAACCAGGATGTTTTCAGTTCATACTGACGGTTTGTATATATATATTGCATAAATGTTTTAAGAAAGACACATGCTTTAGATGTGAATCGAAAAGGAAATGATTTCAAGGCATGAGTATTGTATTTTGTAGATAGTGTAGTTATCTACTTGCTTGCCTTATTTCCTTACTGAGCTGTGAGCTCACCCCCTTTTTATTTCCCCCTCTCTACAGAGCATCCATAGTAGTTGAGCACGGTTGAGGACTGGTATTTCTTTATCCGCTGCATACCCATCTTATGAAAGGTATACACATTTGAACGTTTTGTACTGAACAATGTAAAAACACAGTTATGTAACGAATGTACTGTCAGGGATGTATATGTACAAGTATTTGTATTATATGAAGTTACTTTTAAGAAAAAAGTACTTACAGTCAATGGATAATTGTATTGACATGTATGCTTATTATGAAATGAATGTGGTTAAGGTGACTAATATCGAATCACAGCCTAACGGTTTGGTGATGAAATTATGACAAAAGGAAAGGTAAGTAAAATGCGAAAAATTAGTAGAGATTTTTGGTAAGTCACGGGCGATTGTGATAGAATGGTATCAGAGCTAAGTTAGTCTGACGTGAGTCGGTATTAGTAATTAGGAAAGTGTACATCCTCATATTACTGTTCTTTATTCAGTTACAATTGTGTATACGGGATGGGAGTCAGACTAATGTATGGTTATGAATGCAGGAATTGAGCCATTATGGCTAATACCAGCTGTGGTAGAGGGGCTAGAGGCAGGGCTCGATGCCGTAGAGGTAGGCCTGAGACCCGAGATGAGACGACAGATCCCACTCAAGTACTAGAGAGTACCGAGACATACTTCATGAGATTATAGCGTTGCCTTGAGACTATAGTGGAGTTACTGGTACAGACTTTGCCAGGAGGACATGGGCATGATGCAAGGATTACGCCTGGAGAAGCAGTTGCACCTAGTACGCCTGTATAGCCAGCTCAAATACCACAACCTATAGATACTCCTACACCCCCACTAGCTCATGATACACCTTCTCACGTTACTCCACGACAGGGCGGTAGTACGTTGGGGTATGGTTGTGACCTTGATAGATTGCGACAGTTCCAGAAGTTTAGACCTCCGTCGTTTAGTGGGGTGAAGGACCTCGTGGTTACAGAGGATTGGCTGGGAGAGATGGAGAAGCTTTGTGGATTCTTTGAGTGTACGACGATCGAGATGGTCGTGTTTGCTGTGTTCCTATTGAAGGGATTGGTAGAGCATTGGTGGAAGTCCAATAGGGTTATATTGAGAGTAAGACACTCATAGATCACTTGGGATATCTTTTTAGATGCCTTCAAGAGGCAGTATGTCCCGGACCCAGCGCAGCGGAAGCTGTAGATGGATTTCTTGGGGTTAAGCCAAGGGACTCAGTCAGTGGATGAGTACGAGAGACGATTTATATCCCTGGGTAGGTATGACCTCGATACTATAAGTAGTGAGACTAGGAAGGTCCGTAGATTTATTGATGGACTGAGATCAGTACTACGGTCTAAACTGGTTCCATTTGATATCTCTACCTATGATAAGGCAGTACGCAGGGCGCAACTCTACGAGCAGAACTATGAGAGGAATGTCTCTGAGTTTAGGACAGTTGGCAAGGGTAGAGATCGAGATAGGAAAAGGCCGGTGAGTGACAGTGCCTGAGGTTTCAAATATCGAGGAGGGAGGAGACTTTTCGGTAAGAGACCAAGGATCGAGGAAGTACATAAAAAACTGTTAGATCTCTTGCATATCTGGCTATAGCTCCAGCTAGAGGTGTTGTTATTGGAGGACCGAGGCTTACCACTGAGCAGTGTAGTAGATGAGGTAGATTCCATGAAGGTAGACCTTGTCTTATTTCTAGCAGATTGTACTTTAGATGTAGGAAGCCAGGGCATATGGAGAGAGTATGTCCAGAGGTTATCGATATTGCCCCACAGAAGGGTAAGGAGCCAGAGAGAGCTCCAGCAGACATGTCTATTTCGAGGAGGAGAGCGACGACAGAGAAGAAGGGGAAACAAGTCATTGGATCAAGGCTAGTACATGCCTTGGACCAGGTTACAGTTGATGCATTGTCGGATGTGATTAGAGGTAACATTCTGATGTATGATTTAGAAACATATGTTTTAATTGATCCTGGTGCCACGCATTCATTTGTATCGCCTTCATTTGCATGTAAGTTAGCAAAACATGCAGAGCGTACACCTTTAAATATGATGATGTTGATTAGTACGTCTATAGATAACAATCAGCAAGTTGAGCATGTGTTAAATGACTGCAAGTTAAGCGTAGGGGAAAAAGATATGATAACCAATCTAATATTGTTAAGTATGAGTGATTTTGATGTAATCTTAGGAATAAATTAGTTATCTGCAAACCATGCTGAGTTAGATTGTTATGTTAAGACAGTTATGTTTCCTACCCTTATGAATTACATTGTAAAGTTTGATGAAAAGAAATGAAAGTAGTAGTTATGGTTACAATAAATAATATACTATGTTGATTGAGAAATGAAAATATTGAAAGTTTCATTGCATACGTGGTTGACACGGATAAGGCACATCCGGAGTTGATGGATATTCCTGTGGTCAGTGAGCTCCCAAATGTCTTTCCGGATGAATTGCCAAGGTTACCACTAGATAGAGAGATAGAGTTCTGTATTGATTTGGTGCCTGGCACTGAACCTATTTCGAAACCACCGTATCACATGGCCTTAGTTGAGCTGAAGGAGCTCAAGAGATAGTTACAGGAGTTGTTGGATAGGGGGTTCATCAGATCGAGTGTTTCACCTTGGGGAGCATCGGTTTTGTTTGTAAAGAAAAAGGTTGGAAGCCTCCGATTATGTATAGATTACATATTCTTGAATAAGGCTATCATTAAGAATTGGTATCCCTTTCTACATATTGATGACTTATTGGATCAGCTATGGGGAGCGCAGGTCTTTTTTAAGATTGATCTGAGGTTTGGGTATCATCAGTTGAGAGTTCGGAGTGGAGATGTGCCCAAGACAACATTTAGGACCCGATATGACCACTATGAGTTTTTGGTTATGCCATTCAAGTTGACGAATACTCCTACAGCTTTTACGGCTTTGATGAACGATGGGTTCAAGCCATATTTGGATCAGTTTGTTATCGTCTTCTTTGATGACATATTGGTATACTCGAAATCTGAAGAATAGCATAAGAAGCACCTCATGATTGTATTGCAAACCTTATGAGAGTAGAAGTTGTATGCTAAACTCAGTAAGTGTGACTTTTGGTTGGTACAGATCTCATTTTTGGGACACGTTGTGTCGATAGATGGAGTATCAGTAGATCCATCCAAGATTGAGGTTTTTGTTTAGTGGGAACAACTGAAGATAGTTACCGAGATTAGGAGTTTCCTGGGTTTAGCAGGATATTATTGGAGATTCGTTGAGGGATTTTTGAAGTTGGCTGCTCCGTTGACACGTCTCGCTCGGAAGGGTGTAGCATTCGTGTGGGACGATGATTATGAGAGGAGTTTTCAAGAACTGAAGCGTCGATTGACCACCGCTCTGATTCTCACTATCCCTACCAGCTTAGGAGGATTTTTAGTTTATATCGATGCTTCGCATCATGGACTAGGCTGTGTATTGATGCAGGATGGGAGGGTAGTTGCTTATGGATCCAGACAGCTGAAGGATCATGAGAAGAACTATCCGACCCACGATTTGGAGTTAGCAGCAGTAGTGTTTGCGTTGAAAGTATGGCGCCGCTACTTGTATGGTAAGAAGTTTTAGATTTTTACCGACCACAAGAGCCTCAAGTATCTATTCTTGCAGAAAGAGCTGAACATGAGACAAAGAAGATAGCTAGAGCTTCTGAATGACTATGATTGTGAGATACTTTATCATCCGGGTAAGGCTAATGTTGTAGCTGATGCTTTGAGTAGGAAGAGCCTAGGGATTGTATCGTATATGATGGTCAGGAACATGAGTTGCTAGAGCAGTTTGCTAGCCTCAGTTTGAGAGTTATACCATTTGACATGGATACAGACTATATGATTGCTAGTCTACGCTTGGAGCCCGATCTGTTGGACAGGATCAGACAGGCTTAGTAGACTGATCCGTATTGTATTGATATGACTGGTCAGATATAGAGGGGCACAGTGACTGATTTTGAGATAAGTTCAAATGGACTCTGAGATTTCGAGGTAGAGCATGTGTTCTCTAGGACCCAGAGCTCAGGAGATTGATATTATCGGAAGCTCATTCTTCGAGGTACACGTTGCATCCGGGGAGTAATAAGATGTATTAGAACCTCCGAAAGGTGTATTGGTGGTTAGGTATGAAGAGAGATGTGGCAGTGGCGAAATGTCTCGTGTATCAGCAGGTGAAGGTAGAGCATCAGAAACCTGTAGGATTATTGTAGCCTCTACCTATACCAACATAGAAATAAGAGCATAACACTATAGATTTCGTGATGGGTTTACCGAGGACCCGTAGGAATCATGATGCGATATGGGTGATCATTGATAGACTGATGAAGTCAGTCCACTTCTTAGCTATGAGAGCTACCGATACTCTGATTTCTTTGACAGAGTTGTATGTACGCAAGGTAGTAACGTTACATGGTGTTCCAATGAGCATTATCTCGAATAGGGATTCTCGCTTCACTTCCCACTTTTGGGAACATTTTCAGGAAGCCATCGAAACCCAGTTATGTTTGAGCGCTGCTTTCCATCCTCAAACAGATGGTCAGTCAGAGAGGACTATATAGACTCTGAAGGATATGTTAAGAGCGTGTGTGCTAGATTTTAGAGGTTTTAGGGATAACCATTTGCCACTAACCAAATTCACCTACAACAATAGTTATCATTCGAGTATTGAGATGGCACCGTATGAGGTTTTGTATAGCCATAGATGTTGTTCCCCTATCGGTTGGAAAGAAGTGGGTGATCGAAAGATTTTTGCTCTTGATTTGGTTACATAGGCCTCTGAGGATGTTCGGTTGATTGTTGAGAGATTGAAGACTGCTCAGAGTAGACAGAAGAGCTATGCTGACAAGAGACAGAGACCGCTTGAATTCGCAGTTGGTGAATCAGTGTTTCTGAAGGTTTCTCCCTCCAAGGGTATAGCGAGATTCGGGAAGAGAGGTAAGCTGAGTCCTCACTACATTGGACCCTTTGAGATACTTGATTGAGTGGGAGATAAGGCATATAGGTTGGTGTAATGCCTGTAATGCTACAAGGATATCTTAAGAGGCTATGATGTATATATGTATATGTATATGTACATTGTTACTAGTGTATAAATAATAAAGGATGTAAGGAATAATGAGATTTAATGAAATATCCATGATTTTAAGTTGTGTGCACAAGTTTTATTACCTATGAACTATATGGAAGGGATGTCATTATACGTTAATTGTGCATGGATTGTAAATTTAGGTATGAAGTAAATGAGGATGAGTATGCATTAGAAAATCTACAGAAAAATGCAGAAATAGGGGTGCAGGGGATGAGAGATCGATCTCATATGAAGGAGAGATTGATCCCCTCTCATGAAATGCCATGAATTAGTGCAATACAACAGGGCAGATCGATCTCGTACAGAAGAAAGATCGATCTCCTTAAGTCTCTGCTTGGAAGGAATCGATCTTTCACAAGGCACAGATTGATCTCCTTAAGCCTCGACCAAGAAGAGACCGATCTCCATTAAGCAACAGATCGATCTCCCATTTACAAAACAAATTGATCTCATTATGAAGGCAGATCGAACTGGTAGTAGATTGCGTTAGGTAAAAAGGACTACTAAACCATGCAGAGCTCGATCTCCACAAGGGCCAGATCGATCTCATGTGTCTGCATCTATAAAAAGAGCACGAGATTGAGCTGAAAACTCAGATTTCTTCCCCACCTAACCTGCATCTGTCATTTTCTCTCTAAGAAACCAAGCCTTCTCACTATAAATATCACTACATTCCAGCTAGAATCTGAAGAAGATCAAGAAAGGAAAGTTGTTACTTGAAGCAAGGAGAACAACATATCCAAAAATCATACGTTGGTGTAACCAAGAGAAGGAGTTTTGGCTACCACAAGTTTGGGCTAAGGAAAAAGACTAAGCTAGGTAAGCTCTTCAACCTTCAAGCCTAAAATATAAGATTACTAGACATTTATTGGGTTGAATGGTATGTGAAATATTGGTAAGAATGATGATTGTAGTGATGAGTGAGTAATATTAAGAGGAATTTATGAAGGGAAATCCATGGAAAAGTGATGAAAGACTTAAGAGAGGATATAATGATACTAGTGGGAAAGGTGAGAGATGATTTTAAGGATTGGAAAGTATGAATAGATAAATAAATGACAATGTGAGGTTTAGAAGAAGGAAAGCAAAATAAATTAATGATTTACATGTGTAGATTAAAATACATGTAACACGATTAACCCGGATCGCGAACAGAGTAAACGAGACGAAGGTAATACAAACGCGATTCGAGGTAAGGGACTGTATGTTAACGATAGAGGTATTGTAAGTATTTTACAGAAATTTTAGTAGATATGATGCTAGTAATAGTACATTTAGCTATTGAGCTATGAGATGATATGAGATCATGAAATGTATTATGGTATATATATTGTGAAAATGGGATGTGGGAAGGAAAACAGCCTTACATGCATGTTTTTAATGCTTTTACTTATATACAATGTTTTTGATGTTTTCTCAACCATGTGTTGATGTTTAGATCGAGAAATGACAATGGGTAGGTTGGCTAGCTTTACATATTTAGCATGGGACGACATGCTACGTAAATGATCATGTTTTGAGTTTCTAACAGAGAAAAAAGCCACCTATCGAATTTGGGATGTGAATCGGTGTTGGAGCATTAGCTTACACCTATCTTGATGATTTTGATTATGCTGGAGTTTTACTCGCATATATTTACATGTTTTGATAAACCATGCTGGAGCGTGACTCGCACGTTGTTTTATAATGATAATATGCTGGAGTTTTAGCTCGCACATGTTTCTATGTTTTTGATGTGTCGTGCTGGAGTTTAACTCACACGATGATTTTTGAGAGAAGTACTGGAGCATTACTCGCACCAGTTCTTACTGAGTTGAGATGATACAGTGCTAGAAGTTGTTGCTCGCACTGAGGATACTGAGCTGGAGCCTTGCAATGATTGTGTGTCATGCTGATTTGCTCGCCTGGTATATGAGACATGGTTCAGGATGATGAGTCCATCGGAGTAAGGTGGATGGACTGGGTCCACAGTCATACGTTGAACTGTGTGGTTGTCCGGGGAATACTATGTACTGTGCTGAGTGCACGTGAGTACGAGTATCGTGTTGATGACACATGGCGTACATGGTACCGTGAGTTAATAAGGAAGATGATGATAGTGATTGAGATGAGCCAGAGGGTAGGATTGACCCATCCCCCCTTCAGCCAAATGATGCCCTGTGCATACCTGATCAGTGAGGCCTGGGATCACTGACTATGACTATATGTTGTGAATATTTGTTTCCCGAGAATTTCATGCCTGTCTCAAAGATAAGAGAAATTGAGAAACTCAGAAAAGAAAGAGATTTGATGAAAGGAAATAATTGAGAAAAAGAAAAGAGATATTGTGATTTGATAAATCTCTTGATTTAAATACTTGGCTATGATAACACTATTTTATGACATGTTTTAATTGGAAGTATTGCACATGGTTTTACATGAAAATGCCTATGAGAAATAAATGTTTAAATACATTTTCTAGTAATATTTTCATTTATATTAAAACATGATTTTGTTTATGCATGTATGAGCTATGTAGATAGTACAGTATCTATTTGTTAGCATTCTTTTCCTTACTGAGCTATGGTTTGCTCATCCCACTATTTTCCCCCTCCAAATACTGAGAAGTAGGACAATGTGGTGGTCTCCAGATCTCTTTTGTGTTGGACAACTCCCACCTGTTGTAAAGGTATAAGGATTGTATACACAAAAGTATTTTGTATCTATTGCAAAGTATCGTATAGTCAGGAACCGAAAATGTAAATAGTTGTATGGGGATGTTATGTAAAGATAATACATTATACAATCAATTTTGTATATCTACACATACCTGAGAGTGTGTGAGTTAAAGTTTAAATGTTTCCGCTATAAATGTTTAGAATATAGTAATTGCATCAGCTCACAGCCCAACTGTTAGTAGTATGTGTATGGATGAAGGGCACCCAAAGTCGGAGTGTGACAGAGTTTGGTATCAGAGCTTGGTTGGTCTGATGTGAGTCGATGTTTAGGACTAACAAAACATACATCCCCAAGTTACTGTACGATATTTAGATACAAATGGGTATACGAAGTTGGTAGTGATTTAAAAGTTTGTTATAAATGTAGAAAAATCAACAGGCTTGTGAGATATGCTTGAGAGACACTGCAAGAGGGGAGAGAGCTCGAGAGTTCAGGGGTGAAATGATAGGATTGAGAGGCAGAGTAGATTGTCTTGTAGTCACGAGCCCCAAGAATAGATAGAGGCTTTTGATCCTCGGGTATCCAGATTAGAGGAAGATATATGAACAATGATGACCATGATGGGTCAGATTATGTCTAAATTGGAGGGTATACCTAGTACAGCGAGACAGACTACACCGAATCTTCCAGCAGTTGTACCTGAACCTGAGAATGCTGCATATGTACAACCTGAACCTGTTAGGCCATGAGGTCCCCCTATTCGGCCAGTTCCTCCTTCAATGGTTCCGCAGCAGTATGATGATGATGATGATTTGGGGCATGGTTATGATTGTGATATGGAGAGGTTGAAACATTTTATGGATTTTAAGCCTCATTCTTTTAGTAGGGTAAAGGATCTGGTAGTGGCTGAGGATTGGATTAGTCAGATGGAGAAGTTGTTTGATTTCTGTAGATGTTCGACTACAGAGAGAGTAGCGCCTGCGGCCTTTGTATTGAGAGGCGAAGCAGAGCACTGGTGGAAGTCCACCAGGCCTATGTTGGGTGCTTAGGGTACAGTGATCACATGTGATATATTTTTGGGTGCTTTCAGAGAGTAATATATCTCGGATACTGCTCGACGTAGGTTACAAATGGAGTTTTTGAATTTGACTTAAGGGAACCGAACAGTGGATGAGTACGAGTCACGATTCACCTTATTGGGCCGATATGATTCAGACTCTATTAGGAGTGAAGCTATCAGGGTCTGTAAATTTGTTGATGGACTGAGGCCTTCGATTAGAGCTAAGTTAACTCCGTTCGATGTTGCTACATATAGAGAAGCTGTACGATGAGCCCAGTTGTGTGAGCAGGACGATGACCTGCATATTTCTAAGTTCAGTTGGGGTAAGGACAAGGATCCGAGGAAACTGGAAGATGGTAAGACTGCCAGATTTGGATGAAAAACTATGAATAAGCTTTGGAGAGAGGCAGATGAGTCATCAAAGAAGGCTGCTAGACCTTTTATGCCTCCGACTTAAACACCAGCCAGGTGTATAGTGATTGGTGGACCCTGATCGACTACTGATCAATACAAAGTATGTGGTCAGTATCATGGTGGTAAGCCCTATCATTTTCAGGGTGAACGATGTTTCAGATGTGGTACGCTTGGGCACTATGCAAGGGATTGTCCAAAAGCAGTTGAGGTAGTCCCATAGAGGGGTAAGGAGCCAGAGAAAGTTCCTACAGTTACACCTCCTACAAGGAAGAGAGCCACAGTTGAAGAAAAAGGGAAGCAAGTTGTGGGTCAAGGCAGGGTGTATGCGATAGACCAGGCATCAGCGGATACCTCTTCTGAGGTGATAAAAGGTACAATTTTGATTTTCAATTTGGAAGCTATAGCTCTATTTGATTCTGGTACTACACATTCCTTTATATCGCCTGCATGTCCATCAAAGTTAACAGGTTTTGTAAGACCCACATACTTGAATAAGCCTTTATTAATAAGTATTCCAATGAGAGCTAGTCAATTAGCTGAACAAGTATATAAAGATTGTAAAGTGAGAGTAGGAGAAGAGTACACGACAGCTAATTTGATTTTGTTGAATATGTATAGCTTTGATGTAAACTTGAGAATGGATTTGTTAGATACCAATCATGCTGTCTTAGCCTATCATTCTAAGTCCATTACATTTTCTCTACCCGAAGAATGTGCTGTAAGATTTTAAGAGAAGTAATGAAATCTTGAATTTCGTGGCAAGTAAAGTGCATTGGTATATACATGACATAAATGTTGTTTTGAAGGTTTATTGCTTATGTGGTGGATTTGAACAAGCCATATCTAGATATGGATGACATTCCTGTGGTTAGAGTATTTCCTGATGTCTTTCCAGACACCTACCAAAATTGCCACTAGATAGAGAAATGAAATTTAGTATAGACTTGACACCTGAAACAGATCCAATATCAAAGTCACCATATAGGATAGCTCCAGTTGAGCTAGAGGAATTAAGAAAGTAGTTGCATGATATGCTAGATAAGGGGTTTATAAGATCGAGTGTCTCACCATGGGGAGCCCCGGTATTGTTTGTGAAGAAGAGAGATAGGAGCCTTAGGTTGTGTATTGATTATCGAAAGTTGAACAAGGCTACCATCAAGAATAAGTATCCTTGTCGTGCATCGATGATTTATTAGATAAGCTTCGGGGAGCGTAGATCTTTTCCAAGATAGATATGAGGTCTGGGTATCATCAATTGAAGTTCGAAAGGAAGATGTGCCCAAGACAGCTTATCACACCGCTATGGTCATTACGAATTCCTGGTGATGCCTTTCGGGTTAATGAATGCGCCAACAGCTTTTATGGCTATAATGAATGAGGTATTTAAGCCATACCTAGACCAATTCGTGATCGTTTTCATTGATGACCTATTGGTGTATTCAAGGTCCAGGGAAGAGCACGAGTAGCACTTGAGGATTATTTTGCAAACCCTCAGAGAGGGAAAGTTGTATGCCAAGCTTAAAAAATGTGACTTTTGGCTAGAGCAGATTTCTTTTTTAGGCCATGTTGTATTGAAGGAAGGGGTGTCAGTAGATCCATCCAAGATTGAAGCTGTTGTTCAGTGGGAACAGCCCAAGACAGTCATAGAGATTAGAAGCTTTTTGGGTTTGGTTGGTTACTACAGGAGATTTGTAGAGGGTTTCTCTAGATTGACTGCTCCGTTAAGACATCTTAAGAGGAAGAATGTGGAATTTATGTGGGATGAAGCATGCGAGAGGAGTTTTCAAGAACTTAAACACAGATTAACCACCGCGCCAGTTCTCACCATCCCTAACAGCTCAGGGAACTATTCTGTTTACATAGATGCTTCACACCAAGTACTAGGCTGTATCTTAATGCAGAATGGAAGGGTAGTTACTTATGGATCCAGACAGCTGAAAGATCATGAGAAGAACTACCCCACTCATGATTTAGAGTTGGCGGCCGTAGTATTTGCATTGAAGATATGGCGCCACTACTTGTATGGTGAGAGATTTTAGATTTTTACGGATCACAAGAGTCTTAAGTATCTATTCTCATAGAAGGAGTTAAATATGAGATAAAGAAGGTGGTTAGAACTCCTCAAGGATTATGATTGTGAGATTTTGTTCCACCCAGGGAAGGCGAATGTGGTTGCCGATGCATTGAGTAGAAAGAGTCTCGGGTTGGTATCATATATGATGGTTAGGGAGCATGAGTTGTTGGAACAATTCACGAACCTTAGATTGGATGTGACCGCGCCTGAGATTAGCAGTTATGGGATTATAGCCAGTTTGAGATTAGAACCAGAGTTGATTGAGAGAATTCGGCAAGCTCAACAGAATGATCAATGGTGTGTTGATATAATTAGCTAACTTCAGAGAGGTGAGGGCACAGATTTTGTATTAAGTTCATATGGACTACTAAGGTTTGGAGATAGAATATGTGTCCCTAATGATCCAGAGATTAGGAAGTTGATTTTATCAAAGGCTCACTCATTAAGATACACAGTACACCATGAGTGGTAAAATGTATCAAAATCTTCAGAAGGTGTATTAGTGGTCTAGAATGAAAAGAGACATAGTTGAGTACGTTGTTAGATGTCTAGTCTGTCAGCAGGTTAAGGTAGAACATAAAAACCTGGATGATTATTGCAACCTCTACCGATACCGAAATGGAAGTAGTTTAACTCGCACGATGATTTTTGAGAGAAGTGCTGGAGCATTGCTCGCACCAGGTTTTACTGAGTTGAGATGATACGTGCTAGAAGTTATTGCTCGCACTGAGAGATACCGCACTGGAGCCTTGAGATGACTATGTGTCACCCTGATTTGCTCGCTTGGTATATGAGACATGGTTCAGGATAATGAGTCCATTGGAGTAGGGTGGATGGACTGGGTCCACGGTCGTATGTCGAACTATGTGGTTGTCTGGGGAATACTATGTACCATGCTGAGTGCACGTGAGTACGAGTATCGCGTAGATGACACATGGTGTACGTGGTACCGTGAGTTGATGAGGAAGATGATGATAGTGATTGAGATGAGCCGAAGGGTAGGACTGACCCATCCCCCCTTTAGGCAAGTGATGCCCTGTGCACACCTAATCAGTGAGGCCTGGGATTACTAGCTATAACCATATGTCGTGGATATTTGTTTGTCGAGAATTTCATGCCTGTCTCAGAGATAAGAGAAATTGAGAAACTCAGAAAAGAAAGAGATTTGATGAAAGGAAATAATTTGAGAAAAAGGAGATATTGTGATTTGATAAATCTCTTAATTTAAATACTTGTGCTGTGATAGCACTGTTTTATGACATGTTTTAATTGAAGGTATTACACATGGTTTTACATGAAAATGGCTATGAGAAATAAATGTTTAAATGCATTTTCTAGTAATATTTCCATTTATATTGAAACATGGTTTTGTTTATGCATGCATGGGCCATGTAGATAGTACAATATCTACCTGTTAGCATTCTTTTCCTTACAGAGCTGTGGTTTGCTCATCCCACTATTTCCCCCCTCCAGATACTGAGAAGTAGGATAGTGCGGTGGTCTCCAGATCTCTTTTGTGTTGGACAGCTCCCACCCGTTGCAAAGGTATATGGATTGTATACATAAAAGTTTTTGTATCTATTGTAAAGTATCGCACAGTCATGAACCGAAAATGTAAATAGTTGTATGAGGATGTTATGTAAAGATAATACATTATACAATCGATTTTGTATATCTACACATGCCTCGGAGTGTGTGAGTTAAAGTTTAAATGTTTCCGCTATAAATGTATAGAATATAGTAATTGCATCGGCTCACAGCCCAACCATTAGTAGTATATGTATGGATAAAGGGCACCCGGAGTCGGGGTGTGACAGTTGGCGTTGCCATCTGACTTATCGAGCGTGCATAGTTTCTTTCACATTTCAATGCTTCAGAAGTATCATCCAGATCCATCCCATGTGATTCAGTATAAGCCATTAGAGCTCAAGGATGATTTGACATATGTAGAGAAACCGATCTGGTTATTAGATATAAAGGAGAAAGTCTTGAGATAAAAAACCATTAGGTTAGTTAAGGTTCTCTGGCAGCATCACACTTTAGAGAAGGCTACTTGGGAGCTAGAGAGTCTGATGCGAGAGAGACACCCCCAGTTGTTTGAAGAGTAACTTATTCTAATTTGGAGGACCAAATTTCTTGAATGAGGGGAGGAATGTAATGCCCGCAAATTCATATGTATTCTTATGATTCCGTGATGTACAGACAAGTTACGTTTGATATGAATCATAAGAAATGAGTGTTTTTAAGTCTCAAATGTGAATGAAATGCAAATTGTGTAGTTAAGCAAATGAATATGAAGTTAACTTTGAATTTCTGGGAAAATTGCAGCAAGAATGCTGCAGATGAAGGGTAGATCGATCTCATAAGCAAGGGGAGATCGATCTCATGGCTTGAAATACAATGCCAAATCATTCTGCAAGAGGGAGATCGATCCATTATTTAAAGCAAATCGATCTTGGGTAAGTTCTGGTTGAGACATCGATCTCTAAAGGGTTCTGTATAGCACAGATCGATCTCTTCTCAAGGGCCAAATCGATCTCTAAGTGAGTCTGTTTGAGCCAGATCTATCTCTTACCAAAAGGCATATCGATCTCATACTAAGAGACAGATCGATCCCTTAGCCTAAATGTCGAATTCTGAAAGAGTAATAACACAGAGCAGATCGATCTTATACTAAAGAGCAGATCGATCTTACCTTCTCAAAGTTTAATTATGAAGATAAACACATAGCAGATCGATCTCTCATGGTTAGGAGATCGATCTCCTAAGGTAAGTCTATATAAACTGGATTGCTGCACCTTCATGTCCCCGAGAAACAACCAATCCTTCATTGGAACAAAGTGAAACCTAACTTTTCTACTCGAAAAATCATCTATTTCAATTAGTTTTGAGTGAGATTTGATTCAGCAAAGTTGTTCCTTATGAGGAGGAGAACAATATAGTTGGAAACTAGAAGTTGAAATCAAGAAGTGAAGGAGCAATGTGAATTTCCCCCAATTTGGCAAAAAGAGGAAAAATAAAGCTAGGTAAGATTCAATACACTAACTTCAAATATGTTAATATAGTTATCTTGGTGAGTTGATTGGGGTGTATTTTGTTGGTTGAAAACACCTTGAACATGTTAAATCTCAATGACTTAGATTTTTGGTTTGGATGTGAGAAAATGAGAGAAAGTTTATTAGGAATGGATTCAATGATGATTGAAGCATGTAGTGATGTTATTAAGCATGTATAGATGATTGTACGATAGTTTTGTGAAATACATGTGTTGAAATGGACTTAAGAAAGAGTAAAGTCCAATGAGAAGTAATAAAGCCAAATGAGTGTAAAAAGGGCTAAATGCATTGATTCGAGATTCATGCAAGAGAAAGTTAAGTATATTAAGGTATACTGATGTGAATGGTTATCTACAGCTTCAGAGTTTATATTGGAAGCTGATAGGACTGTGAGGTTTGGTAATTTTATTTTTTATAGAATTATTTGTGCTTAAATTCCTAATTATTTATTTAATCCCCATATTATTTTATTAATAATCCCATGTATTTTATTAAAATTCTTTAATGTGCAGATAAATTAAATCCAAATGAAACTCAGTCGTTTCAGTCGAAATTAGACTGAAAACGAGCTAAAGGAGATTGGTCCACTTCAAATTTTACAGACCGAGTCACCAGTCGTCTGGACACGCATGATGCCAGGAGTCGATATTTTATTTGCTCTGAAACGATAAGATCAATAGACACCGAGTGAATATTCTGGAAGGCACACGCCAGGCCACATCGCACAGCCAACTGGACAAACCGACAAGTGACGTGGAAATATCTATCTGCAGCAAATCAATTGAAGACAAGTGGCCAAACAATGCCAGCTCATCTAGGATGAAAATTTACCATTGTACCCCTATGTTTGTGTATAAATAGAACATGATGGCAATTGAAAAATCAAGTAAGCTAGGGTAGAATAGTTTTAGGGTATTTTTAGGATTTATTTTCCTTGTTCTTTTCTTTTCCCGTTAGCCATTTTCTTAAATTGTTTTTACAGTTCATTCCATTGTCTTCATTTATCTTTGTTAAATTTCATTTTAATGAAAGCTCATTTTCCTAGTTCATGTCTCGGTTTATTTTCCAAATGCATTACTATTGCTTTGTCTTCTTTATTTGTTAAACTATTACTTTAGTAGCTCTCGGTTAGATTTCAGGAGGTTGCATTCGGGTTCAGGCATCTTCATACTGTCTCCTGCTTATTGATTCTGTTGCTTTGATGTGGGATGATGCATAACATTTGCCCATATCAATAGCATAGTGGAACTCGGTAGGAAAGATAGTGAAGGAAACCACAGCTCGGGAATTTCCTGTTTTCTTTAATGAAGCATGGACAAAGTGGAAATGATGTTGATGTTCATTTTCTTTCGAGTTTATAATCATTTACTGCATTGTATCCTTGTTTTATTCTTTTCTTATTCCATCTTGGATTTGCATGATTTTCCCTTATTCGGTGCTTGCTCATAGTTAGAGTATGCTATTTATGTTTTCTGCATTTAGTTATGTTCCCTGCATATAGTTTATCTACTGCATTTTACTTCATAGTCATGGTAGTTTGTTATTTATTGGATTAGGAAAAGTTTGTTGTTGATTGTCCGGTATAAAGATTGAAGAAGCTAATCATAGGAGCATAGTTAAAGACATGGCAGCATGATAGCATTTATGTTCAGTCTCTGTTGTGCTCTGTTTCCAGTTTTTGTTACTGTTCAATATGGATGTCAACTTATAGTTTGTTTTCATTGCTTCTTCTGTTTCGAGTAGATGTTAGTGTTCTGTTTAATGTTTGATTAGTGATTGATAATTGATAATAGGTTGTAGCACTCAAAGCAATTCAGGATTTCTTTGATTCTCGGGTTAACAGTAAAGATAAACTCTTTTTCGATTCTACAACCATTTTTCTGTAACTGATAAGTTTTCATTATAAGTTGTGTTGTCTACGATGATAAGAAGGCAGGATCGTGCACACCCGAAGCAAGCATAGGTGGGCATTCACTAGCAGGAGCAAGGCATCACTTACCGTACTAGGAGCAGAGGACAAGATCAGCAGCAACCTGGAGCATCCAAAGTAGGCACCGAATATGGATGATGCTCGATAATGACTTGCTGGAACAGACTGACAGTAGCCAGTGCAGAGGTTGCGGATGTGCAGGTGACGGACAGAACTGTTGGCAGTCCTACAAGCTTGTACAACCCGAGTAGCAAACCAAAAAGAGCAGGACAAAATCCTGCTGAAGAAGAGCATGAACAATGCACAGCATTGTCGGGCCATTTGTTTAACAATCTGGTTAAGGCCTTGTTTGGCCATTTAATGGGTTATTTCATGCTTTAATTTTTAATGAGTTATTAGTTTCTTTTTTTAGTAGGTTAGATTTAATATAATTGCATGTTAATTTGTAGTGTTAATTGGAGTTAGTAGTTATTTTCATATTATAAGTGTTAGGACTTTATTTTAGTTTAGTTGTAATTTAGATTAAAATTGATTTTTCATGTATTAGTTAATTTTTATCGTTAAGTTAGTAATTAGTGATAATTAGGATTAATTTAGATTTAATATTTTAGACTTTTAAGATTTGTAGTTAATTTCTTAAGTAATTTGCATTTTTATTGGTTAGTTTAATTAGTTTTATTGTTTTATTTTCATATTTACATTTTATTTTAATTGCGTTAATTAGTTTTAACTGTTTTAATTCTCTTTTGTAGGTTATTTGCTTTTAATTGCTCGGAGTAATGTGAGTAAATTTTAGCTCGATTTTATTTCCTTTAATTTTCGTTATTTTAATGTTCATTGTTTTCAGTATTTTTAATTAGCCTTATTAGATCACCTACTTTAATTTCATAAGTTGCTAGGATATACTTAGGGTAAAATTAACCGGTAGTTAATTAGGCTAATCAACTTCTCTGTGGGACGATAACTCGGGACTCAAATCCCATTATTACTTGTACGACCTGTGCACTTGCGGACATTAATTTGTCAAGGTTTAGTAGCGTTGAGGAAGTGAGGTCACGCGACGTGATCAAATGTAAGGGAATTTCGTGAGTAGCTAGAGGTAGCTAGACGTATTTTGGATAAATTTACAAGTATCTAAATCGTTTATGAATTTCCAAGTATAGAAAAGTTTCGGTAGGAACAGATAAGGTAAAATTGTGACTTTACCCAATTAAGGGTAAAAAAGCTTAGGAAGCATGTTTGTGACTAGTTTTAAAGTTGTTTAACAGTTGTATGGATAGACTGGCTAATGTTTTCATGTTATATGCGAAAATGACATGTTATAGTGCCGATTTGATTTAATTGAGTGAATTTCAATTGAAATAAGCCATCTATCGGTTTATGTGAAAACCATTAGTGCTAGAGTGATACTCACACTATATTTTATAAGATATGCATCACATAGTACTAGAGTATATCTCGTACTAGATTTTAATGCGATTTGTGCATGATAGAGTACTGGAGCGTTGCTCGTACTCAATTTTATTGATTGGTGCATGACAGAGTATTGTAGTATTGCTCATACTTAGTTTTACATGACATAGTGTTGAGAGTATTGCTCGCACTAGTTTTATATGACCTTATGCATGAGTTCGTGCTGGAGTTTACTCACACGTACTGATTTTGAAAGAGATAGCATAAAACAGCCGTGTTGGGAGCCTGTGCAGACTGTGTGTCGCATCGATTATATGCTCGCACGTGCATTTTTGAGATATGGCTGAGGGTTATCGAAACTATTATCTATGGTATGAAGGCTAAGACCTATGGCAGGCACCCCGACTATGAGGATTGGGTCCATGGAGTACTTTGTACTGTGTATGTCACATGGAATACGATGTACCGTGAGTACATGATGATATAGAGTTGTGAGCTGACGGTTTAGGATTTGACCCACATCCTGTTACAGCAAATGTGAGGCCCCGCACACCGAGTATTGTGTAGCCTGGGATCACAAAAAATAAGTTATGATCATAATCTCGGAACAAGTAGTCGCCTATCTCACCTTACTGATATTTCTTGTTTGAATTATCACATGAGTTTTTATAATTGTGTAGACCCGAGGGTTGGGTTGAGACTCGACATGTGACCTTGTGTGTGAAAAGGTAACCCGAGGGATGGGTGAGGCCCGAATTTTCATGTTTTTACATGACGAAATGCTATATTGTTTTGATTTAATTGAAATGGCATGATAAAATGTGATTTATATTAATTACATGAGAAATGCAATGTTTTGCATCAATTGCTGAGATTACTAAACCAGCACGTTTTCAGTTTATACTGACGGTTTGTATCTATATATATTGCATAAATGTTTTAAGAAAGACACATGCTTTAGATGCGAATCGAAAAGGAAATGATTTCAAGGCATGAATATTGTATTTTGTAGATAGTGTAGTTATCTACTTGCTTATCTTATTTCCTTACTGAGCTGTGAGCTCACCCCCTTTTTATTTCCCCCTCTCTACAGAGCATCCGCAGTAGTTGAGCACGGCTGAGGACTGGTAATTCCTTTATCCGCTGCATACCCATCTTACGAAAGGTATACACATTTGAACGTTTTGTACTGAACAATATAAAAACACTGTTATGTAACGAATGTACTGTTAGGGATGTATATGTACAAGTATTTGTATTAATGTATATGAAGTTACTTTTAAGAAAAAATTACTTACAGTCAATGGATAATTGTACTAACATGTATGCTTGTTATGAAATGAATGTGGTTGAGATGACTAATATCGAATCACAGCCCAACGGTTTGGTGATGGAATTATGACAAAAGGAAAGGTAAGTAAAATGCGAAAAATTGGTAGAGATTTTTGGTAAGTCATGGGCGGTCGTGACAGTTATCTGCTAAAAGAATGAGCTTTTGCAAATTTCAAGGAATCTCTTATAGAATCAGTTTCACATGAAAATTCTTTGATATTAGAAATGATATGAACTTCATCAAAAGGAGATAGGATTCAATAAAGAATGCGAAGGACCCAAAGAATGAACCAAAAATACAACAATGAAAACAAACAATTAAAGATAAAAAACCAAGACCTTTTATGTAGAAACACAAGAAGCTATGGTATTGGACTTAGACTCGTTGCTTAGCATAGCAAAAATCTAAGGTATAATTTGATGGAAGGTAGAAAAACGTCACAAGGAAAACGTTGATAAGTTTAGGAGTGTGAGATCTGAGAATTTTAGATATATTTCAATGATGTAATAAGAACTTGAAGTGTAATTTATTGAGCTAAGTGAATTGTGGAAATTATATTTTGAGATTTATGTGTAAGTGTTTAACATAAGTATGAAACTAAGAGGTCAGATCGATATTAGGGAAGGAGAGATCGATCTGGTGAGTTAAAAATGACAAGGAAGGAGGAATTTAAGGAGCAGATCGATCTCCAATGGAAGAGGATCGATCTCCTTATGATTCTGTTTGAGAGAAGATCGATCTCATGAGGAAGGGATCGATCTCCAAACGTTTTTGTTTGGGAGAAGATCGGTCTCCTCAAGGAGCAGATCGATCTCATAAAGCCATAAAGAGATCGATCTCACCCCTCGACAGATCGATCTCCTAGGCATAAAATTACCCCAAATTGTCCCCAAATTCAAATGCAGATCAATCTCATCAAGAACCAGATCGATCTCCTACCCTCAGTCTATATAAGAAACCCCTGCTTTCTCCTGCAATTTCATTTTCTCTCTCTTTCAAACCCTATTTTCATCGAGCCCTAGCTTTCTCACTCATCCAAAGCACCCATTTCTGTCCAAATCAGAGGTTATGGCAAGAAGGAAAGTTGTTCCTTATCAAAGGGAGAACAACATACTTAGAAATCGTAAGACGGATTGAGTCGAGGAAAGAGATAAGCTCTCCACAAGTTTTGGGTAATTTCTAAACCTCGATCTTGATATTTGTGATGATTTTGGTGATAATGGCTGTTGGCATTGTGTTGAAATAGTTGGAAAATGATTAGGGATTAATGAAATTACAATGTAGTTGGAGTGATAGTGATATTTAGCAATTTTGGTAATTTTGGGAATTTTGAGCTATAAATGGAAATTTAGACAATGTGGTGAATTAGCATAAATAATTTGACATGAGAAATGTAGAACGTGGGGATGTTGTGAATGAGATTGTAGTTTGGGGTAGAGTTACGAGAATCGAGCGATTTGAGGTGTTATGAGCAATTATGCTCGATTTTGAGAATTGAGGTTACTGTAATGATGAGTATTGATGTTTTAACATCGTTTGGATAGCTCGGGAGTTCCAGAGTGGAATGCGAGACTAGTCTGTGATAAGGGGGAAACAATTGCACTATACGAGGTGCAAAGAGGTAAGGGAAACTAAACCAATTGTGTATGTGATTTTGAACTATTATAGCATGATTTGTGATTTATAAAACAAGCATGTTTGATGTGTTGTGTTTTGATGAGAATGCACACGATTTTTATAGCCGGTTGGAGCCCAATATTTTTATGAGTTTATAATTAGGCTCTACGTTAAGGTGATCTTGAGATTTAAGAAATGTGTGTGTGTTTTGCCGGTTGGGACTCGGTTTCAGTATGTTTTGTGTTGAGTACAAAACGGTTTTAAATGAGTTTTATGAGAGAAAAATCACTATGAGTTCTACGTGAAGGCAAACCAGTCTTATGTGATAAGACTTAGGTGTGTGATTTTGAGTACACACCGGGCATTGCTCTGGTAGCATGTAAGCCCGATTCTTCTCCGTTGTGGTAACATGAGATTCCCTATTCTGTGGCTATGCCACATATATTTGGTGGCCGTTGCCACGTGAGAACCCTATTTGGTGGCCGTTGCCACGTGAGATCCCCTATTCTGTGGCTATGCCACGTATATTTGGTGGCCGTTGCCACGTGAAACCCTATTCTGTGGCTGTGCCACGTGTGAATCTAAATCAGTGGCTATGCCACATATATTTGGTGGCCGTTGCCACGTGAAACCTTATTCTGTAGCTGTGCCACGTGTGAATTTAAATCAGTGGCTATGCCACGTATATTTGGTGGCCGTTGCCACGTGAAACCCTATCCTGTGGCTGTGCCACATGTGAATTTAAATCAGTGGCTATGCCACGTATATTTGGTGGCCGTTGTCACGCGAAACCCTATCCTGTGGTTGTGCCAAGTGTGAATTTAAATCAGTGGCTATGCCACGTGTGTTTAGTGGTTGTGCCACGTGCATTATTATTACAGTGATTTTATCACGTTTATTGAGATAGCGATTATCGCATTGTTTTCACATGCTTGTTACTGCTCTAGACTGAGCCTTTTTACTTCATGTTTTCACATGATTTGAGATATGAGAATGTCATTTTGAGTACTTTCATGCTATGGTTTTCAAATGAGTATAATGAGTTTCACATACAAATAAATATTTTATGATGTGCATTATGGTTTATATAACGAGTCCCTTACCCCCTTACTGAAGGATTTAGAAGCTCACCCTGTTTTCTTTCCCCCCAGATTTCTTCAAGTGAAAAAGGGTTTCCTTGCGACGTACGGAGTAGTGGCTAGTGGAGGACTTGAGCTCCAGGCCATATATTGTGTTTTAAGGTATCATTTATCTTTTCATGTACCCAGATAATTATTGTAGTTACAGACACTTGATGTATAACATTGTATGGGATGTATTAGGATTAATTAACTTGAGATCCTGAGGTATGATAAATATGATGATGCATGACACTGCACAGGAATGCACTCTTAATTGTGAATTGATGAGTAAAAAGTTTTAAATTTACCCTATTTTTCGCGTTCTCGGGGCGTGACAAGGAGTTCTCAAGAGAACCAAAGAGAAAGAAGACTCTCAAATTATCGTTTATTTTCATCTATCTTGTCATGTTGGAGATTACTACTTATTTATAAGCAAAGAGCTTTGTATAATGACCAATAGTAATTTGACAACTAAACACTAATGATGACAAGTAAAAACATGTCTTGAAAGGCCTATTAAAAACCCAATAAAATAAATAAATAAAACACGCTATAATATAAAATGTTTGGCCCAAACATAATCATTAGACTCAAAATAAAACTCAAGTAATAACTAAAGGACACACCAATGGACCCCATGTAGGTTTTGCCCAAAGACTTAAAGACATAAACTAAGTATCACGCCAACATCTCCATGGCTAAGTGATGAGTGCCATATTTTTATTATTTATTTCCTTCTACATTTTAATATTTTGCTATGTTCCTCATGTTAATTAGAGTACTTATGTTAATTTTGTGATTTTGGCAGATAAATTGGGCTTCAAGAACTTAACCAAAGAAATTGGATAGTTTTAGTGTTGTTTGGAATTTTGGCTTTAATCGGAGTTCCAGTCCTCCAAATTATGCAAAGTCAGGCCTAGTGAAACGCTGACTTACTGATTTACAACTCTGAAGAAGAGCCTAAGATCCAATTCAGCCTATTTCCACTCCAAAACCAACTGTAAAGAGAAAGCTCGAATATGCCTGACTTTTCCTACTTGTAATAGGATTTTCGAATTTAGGTTTTTTTTAAAGATATATATATATATATATAGTTTCGTTTTCTTTAGGGAACATCAGAAAAGAGACAAAAGAGGGCAGCAGTCGAAAGAAAAAATAATTCACCCTCTCTATATTTTTATTTTCGTTTTCAATAATCATGTGCTGCTAAATCCTTTATTCGGTTTAAGGGAATCAAATCCAGTTTACTTCAACAATTGAGAAACACGGTTTGCTGTTCTAAACTACCTTTTGATTCAATTATCTATTGTTTTTTATATTAATTGATTCGATTGCATGAGAAAATTATATGATTTGGCTAGTTAGATAATCTTCGCATATGATTGTATGCTATCTGAAATTTTCACCCGTAATTGTTGTGATAGAAATCAGAATCAGTAGCATTTAGGGTTCGTCAACTCTAAGTGAAACAATAAAATGGATTAAACATTCAACCCGTGGCTGGAGTGTTATTCGATTAGTAATCTTCCTAGAGTGTTAATGCTATTCCTAGTCTACATAGGATTGCGTCAAAACCGATTTGATTAGGGATAAGAATTTAATTCGGGTGCTAGGCTTGAGTTAATGGTAGCATGGAAGAAGAGATATTAAATTACTGAGAGATAATACCTTAGCTAAATAATTGAAGACAAAATGGTAAATTATGTGTTAATGATGAATTGTTAGTTACTGGATAGTTCCTTTGAATTGAAGTTGTTAATCTTGGCTTATTCTCTGCATAATTAATTGAATATCAATTCTGTTTTAAGGATTTTAATTCTGTTAAATTAACCCCCCCAAATTATTTTAGTTATTGCATGATAATTAATCCACTAGTATCTAGGGTTCCACCTGGATTTGCCACTTCTACAAAATTTCGGTAAGACCAGTAATTTAAATTTAGTTGAATTCGACACTCACCAATTTTTGGCGTCGTTGCCGGGGACTGGTTCAGATTAATTACTGTGTTTTTATATTATTCTCATTAATTTGCTTTTAAATTCTTGTGATTTTTTATTTTTATTTTTATTTATTTTTTAGGGCTTTTGGTACTATTCACAGGAAAAAAATTTGTTGAGTTAGGAGACATGTGAGTACTTGATTTCAAGTGGAAATGACAAAATAAAACAAACCAGGGGATTTATATCCCCTGGCCCCCTATCTCGACCAAATTCCATCGTTTTCTTATAGTTTTATCCTATTTTTTATTTTGCTTGTGATTATTTTGCGATTGTTTATTTTTATTTTTAACTAGATCCTCCTATTCAGGTGAAATTGCACTTCAATTCGATCCAGAGATAGAGATAACCTTGAGTAGGTTGAAAAGCTACCAAGAAGCTACAACCGTTGTAGAACCCTTAGATCCCGAAAGTACGCCAGACAAGAGCTCATTAGAGGAGTTGGACACTGACAACATGGAAATTAATAATAACAGGACTTTGAAGGAGCTTGCTGCTACTGACCTAAACTTACAACCTTTGTGTATTGAGTACCCTACTTTAGATGCAGCTTTTGAACTTAAATCGGGACTAATACATTTTCTACCTACTTTCTGTGGACTTGCAGGTGAAGATCCCCACAAGCACCTTAAGGAGTTTCATGTGGTGTGTTCAAGCATGAAACCATAGGGTATCTCAAAGGATCAGATCAAGTTAAGGGCATTCCCCTTCTTGTTAGCAGATCAAGTGAAGGACTGGTTATACTACCTTCCTTTAGGATCCATACGTTCATGGAATGAGATGAAGTAATTGTTTTTAGAGAAGTATTTCCCTGCTTCTAAGGCTGCAAATATAAGAAAAGAGATTTGTGGCATTCGGTAATACAATGGTGAAACCTTGTACGAGTATTGGAAGCATTTTAGGAAGCTATGTGCGAGCTGTCCACACCACCAAATTACTGACCAGCTTCTAATACAATATTTCTACGAAGGTTTAATGCCAATGGACAAGAGCATGATTGATGCTTCCAGTGGAGGAGCACTAGTTGATAAGACCCTAGAGGCTGCGAGGAATCTTATCGCCAACTTGGCAGCCAATACACAACAATTCGGGAGTAGATTGGATCACACACGAAAGAAGGTGAACAAGGTAAGTACTTCCAACCTGGAACCTCAAATTTCCGATCTAACCTCTTTAGTTCGTCAAATGGCAGTAGGGAACTTATAAGCAGCAAAGGTGTGCAGAATCTATTCATTGGTAGGACACAACACTGACATGTGTCCAACTTTGCAGGTGAAGATCCCCACAAGCACCTTAAAGAGTTTCATGTGGAGTGTTCGAGCATGAAACCACAGGGTATCTCAGAGGATCAGATCAAGTTGAGGGCATTCCCCTTCTCATTGGCAGATCAAGCGAAGGAATGGTTATACTACCTTCCTTCGGGATCCATACGTTCATGGAATGAGATGAAGCAGTTGTTTTTGGAGAAGTATTTCCCTGCTTCTAGGGTCGCAAATATAAGAAAAGAGATCTGTGGCATTCGACAATACAATGGTGAAACCTTGTACGAGTATTGGGAGCATTTTAAAAAGCTGTGTGCGAACTGTCTACACCACTAGATTACTGACCAGCTTCTAATACATAATTTCTATGAATGTTTAATGCCAATGGACATGAGCATGATTGATGCTGCCAGTGGAGGAGCACTAGTTGATAGGACCCTAGAGGCTGCGAGGAATCTCATCGCCAACATGGCAACTAATACATAACAGTTCGGGAGTATATTGGATCACACACCGAAGAAGGTGAATGAGTTAAGTACATCAAACCTGGAATGTCAAATTTCTGATCTAACCTCTTTAGTTCGTCAAATGGCAGTAGGGAACTTACAAGCAGCAAATGTGTGCGAAATCTATTCATTAGCAGGACACAACACTGATATGTGTCCAAATTTGCAAGTGAAGATCCCCACAAGCACCTTAAGGAGTTTCATGTGATGTGTTCGAGCATGAAACCACAGGGCATCCTAGAGGATCAGATCAAGTTGAGGGCATTCCCCTTCTCGTTGGCATATCAAGCGAAGGATTGGTTATACTACCTTCCTTTGGGATCCATACGTTCATGGAATGAGATGAAACAATTGTTTTTGGAGAAGTATTTCCTTGCTTCTAGGGATGCAAATATAAGAAAAGAGATTTGTGGCATTCGGCAATACAATGGTGACACCTTGTACGAGTATTGAGAGCGTTTTAAGAAGCTGTGTACGAGCTGTCCATACCACCAGATTACTTACCAGCTTCTAATACAGTATTTCTATGAAGGTTTAATGCCAATGGACATGAGCATGATTGATGCTGCCAATGGAGGAGCACTAGTTGATAAGACCCCAGAGGCTACGAGGAATCTCATCGCCAACATGGCAGCCAATGCACAACAGGTCGGGAGTAGATTGGATTACACACCGAAGAAGGTGAACGAGGTAAGTACTTCCAACCTAGAACGTCAAATTTTTTATCTAACCTCTTTAGTTTGTCAAATGGCAGTAGAAAACTTACAAGCAGCAAATGTGTGTGGAATCTATTCATTGGGAGGACACAACACTGACATGTGTCCAACTTTGCAAGAAGATTACCTGGCTATGCAATAAACAAATGCCATAGGAAATTTTCCAGGTCAACCCCAACGAAGACATGATCCGTATGCAAATACATATAACCCAAGCTAGAGAGATCATCCAAATTTGAGATATGGTAACCAAGCTAGCTATCAACATTCTGTTAAGAGGCAGCAAACAAATCAATCTACAAGCTCAGGTTTAGGTATGTCACTCGAAGAAATTGCGAAAAACCTTGCTAACAACACTTTGCAATTCCAACAGGAAGTAAGGAAAAACATCCAGAACTTGAAAAAACAGATAGATCAACTAGCAACCACGATTGGCATATTAGAAGCTCAAGGTTCTGGGAAGTTACCTTCTCAAACAATAAAGAACCTCAGGGAGAATGTGAGTGCCATAGTCCTGCATAGTGGAAAAGAGATCGATAGGCAGATTTTAGAGGCAGAGAAAAAGGTTGAGACACAGATGCAACTTGTTATAGATAACACTAACCCTATCCGCCCTCCATTTCCTTGCATGTTAGCTAAGACACAGAAAGAGGAATAACAGAAAGAGATCATGGAGGTATTTAAGAAGGTGGAAATTAACATACCATTTTTGGACGCAGTGTAAGACTCGATTTTAGTTAAAACACGAAATTAAAAATGCAAAAGGATTGAAATAGAATTCTCGAACACGTGTAAGGGCAAAATGGTCAAAAAGACCAAAAATCGGTATAAATTCGATGAGAAAAAAAATTATTAAAAATAATGGATTGAGAAACCTTGGTCAATAAATGTGAAATAAATTTATTCTGGGTTAAATTGATCAAGATATCAATTTATTAAAATTAATCGGGATTAATCAGAATTTTTTAATTCGAAAAATAATCCCAAAAATAATCAAAAAATATACCAAAAAGTTGAAATAATACTGATAAATTCAATTAGTGATTAATTGAATAAATTAATAATTTTTTTAGATATTTTTGACAAAATAATAGTATTTTAATGATTAAAATAATAATAAAAATAATAAATAGAAAAAAGAATAAAAAATTGATCGGGGAGAGAGAAAGAAGAAACGAAAAAACGAAGCCGAAACCGAGGAAGACCAACGAGCCACCACCGACGAGACTGAGGGGCCGACGAGGGCCGGCGAAGGGCGATGAGCCTCGTGGGAACCACCAGGTGTCGGCACGCGCGCCGATAACGCCTGAGGAGGCCGAAAACGGAAGGAGAAGCCGCGGGAAGGAATGTTCCGATCGACGACCAACGGCACCGATTCAAGCCCCACCAAGGCTCGATTCTAGAAGCCCAGGCAACGGTGCGCCGAATGGCACCGGAAACAACCGCTGAAACCCAAGGACGGCGTCGAAAGCGACGAAAAGAGGTAATGGGTACTGACGGTGGAGAAAATAGGCCGGACCGACGACTTTTCGATGGCCTTGGACGAAACCAAGGGCAGATTCGTGCTGCGGAAGGCCCAGCGGAGCCATTAGCAGCGGAAGTCAGCGAAGAACCGGCCGGCAAGGCACTGAACCGGCCGAACCAGAGTGAACCGACGGTCCGAACCGGGTCTGAACTGGACCGAACCAGTTCAGCCAATGAGGAAAGAGAAAAAAGGGAAAAAGAAAAAGAGAAAAAATTGGGAAAAAATCTCGGCGATGTAATCGAGCTAGGGGTAAGTCAGTAGCGGTCGAAATTGACCGATTTAAATTTTAGAATATTTTATTTAATGAATTTTCGACTGGAAATTTACTCAAAAATTATGAAATTGTGTAGCTCGACAATTGGCATCCAACGAGAGCTCAAGACAGCCTCGATTTACGTACTAACATGGAATCTTGGATAAGTAAACCTTATTTACAACAATTTACTTCGTTATGCGTGCTTTGGATTTAATTATCGCATAAAATAAATTAAATTATGAAAATTTAGATAAATTGTCGTAAGTAATAAATTGAGTTATTCCAGAGCTAGAACGAGGCCCAAGAAATTGTTGGTGGGCCCAATGAGCCCAATAAGCCTCGATAATGTGGAAATTAAGTGAAAAACGGGCTTAAGGCCGATTAATGCCCATTAAGGTGCAATCGGGCCCAATAGTGGTAAATGGGCCCAATGATTTAAATTAAGCCCAAAAAATAGGAAATACAATTAAATTGTATGATATTTGACCTGAGGAATATTTATACGCAGTTCTGGACATTGGATTGGGAGCAGATCGGACTGCGTGACGAGACAGCAGTGAAAAAGGAAAGGTCAGACTCTACAGAAAAATAAGGTAAGGGAATTCTACGGACTGCTAGAGGTAACTTTACGAAATTTCAAAGTCATATGTAGTCTTTTAAATTATCTGAAGGGTCTAGAAGTAAGTTAATAATTTTAGTGCCTCGAATGGGTAAATTACCAAAATACCCTTGTTAAGGGTAAAATTTACAATTTTAGGAAAAATTGGGAGGAGTAAGAACAAGAGGTTCCTGCTCGTTCTGGAGGTGTTTTGATGCATGCATGAGTAGGCTGGCTAACCTTGAAAGAAAAATGCACAACATTGCATATTTTCAACGATGAAATTGTTTCGAAAATTGTTTTGAGGAAACAGAGCCGCCTACATGTTTTTATTGACATGTGACGTGCTAGAGCTCAGCTCGCACGATATTTTGATTTGTGTTATGCATGCATTAGTGTTGGAGCGAGAGCTCGCACTAGAGTTTTACATGCATTGGTGCTGGAGTCCAACTCGCACCAGATTTTATATATATATATGATTTTCGTGACAGGGTGCTAGAGTCTAACTCGCACCAGATTTTCCACATGATTTGATGAGACTGCTAGAGCTTAGCTCGCACTAGTTTTACTTGATTTGATGAGAGTGCTGAGCATCGCTCGCACTGATTTTATGAGAACATGCGATGAGCCGTGCTTGGAGCGTCGGGTAGACTGTGTGTCACCGATTTAATAGGCTCGCACGTGCGTTTTGAGACAGGGTATGACATATGGGTCCATGGAGTATGATGTACCATGTGGTATCTTCGGATGCGTGGTATCTTCGGATACGTGTGGCATCTTCGGATGCGTGGGATCAGATAAGACCGACGAGATGGACTGACCCACCTCCCAGGCGGTTCCCGATCATGGTGAGACCCCGCACACTAGGATCCATGTAGGCAGAGGGACTCCCGAGGATATATGGCCATAGTCCTAGTTATTACCGATATACAGATGTTGCCTAGTCTCACATGTTGACGATTTTGATAAGATTAAAATTGAGTTTTAAATCAAATGTGCATGATGATTATTTTCATGCTTTTTAAACCCATGTGTGATGTAAACTGATTTTCATGGTTTTGTGTGAGTCAGGACCACCCGAAGGAGGGGTTGAATCCTGACTTTATTGTGAAATTTTTAAATGAGGAAGAAATGATTTAAAAAGAGTTGCATCTTGAATTTTCCATGCGAACGTGTTTTACATGACATCATGAATCATAACATCAGTTTTAAAATGTGTGGAGAAAGGGTGGTTTATACATGGCAACACGTTCATGTAGGTAGTATGGTTACCTACTTGTTCATAGGATTGCCTTACTGAGCTTGATGTGCTTACCCCTTTCATTTTCTCACACAGATAATCTCTAGTAGATGTTGAGGCAACTGAGTACTGCATTCCGGATATCCGCTGCTGCCTATCACTTAAGGTATAGACACTTATATATATTGTATCTAAATAAGCATAGCACAGTAACATGTTTGTAAGTGACTTTAGGGGATGTATAAATATTGTAGACACTTATAAATGACTGAGAAAGAATTAAGTTATATGGTAAATGAATGGTGGGACTGGCATTGACACACAGCCCAATTGTTAGTGGAGTGTGGTCACGATCAGAGGACAGGTAAGCATGAAAGAAAATAACAAACGCAAAAAATTTACTCTAATTTTTGGGTAGTTTTGGGTTGTGACATATAAAGGTGGTATCAGAGCAAAAATTGGTCTGATGTGTGTCAGTGTCAGTAAGTAAGAAATTTCATCCTCGTGTTACTGTGCATGGTTAGATACAATAGTGTATATTGAGATGGGTTTTAACTACGAAATGGTTGAGAATGCAGGAATGCCTAATATTAGTCGCAATAGAGAAGGTAGAGCACGAGGTAGAGGTTGTAGAGGTAGACCTGAGCCTACTAATCGTGCTGAGTTGACCTGTGAGAATTAGGATGAGATTGAAATGGAGCTTTATATTGAGCATGCCTCATAGAGTCCAACAGAGAGATCGAACAGTATTGAGACACGCTTTACGAGGTTGAAACGGAGTGTGGAGAATATTTTGAGAGAAAATTGCTCAGAGTATGCATAAGATTTGAGGGCAAGTCAGAGCATTGATGGAAGTCTGCTCAACCCAACTTAAGAGTTAGACATCCAGAGCTGACATGCAAAATATTTCTGGATGTATTCTGGTGATAGAATATCTCGGACACTGTTTAAAGGGAATGATAGATAAAATCCTTACTCTGACCCAGAGGAATTGATTTATTGACGAGTATGAATTATGAGTATGAAACTCGGTTATATTCTTAGGCAGATATTACCTCGACACTATGGACAGTGACGGTCGAGATGTCTAAAAGTTTATGGAAGGTCTCAGATTATCGATTAGAGTCCGATTGGCCCGTGAGATATTACCTATGTCGAGGTAGTACGTAAATTACAGTGGTGTGAATAAGATTGAGAGTTGCACGCCTCTGAGATTAGGAAAGGTAGTAAGGGCCAAAATAGAGACAGAAAGAGAATTGAGAATGACAAAAATGTCAGAATAGGAAAAAGGTAATTGATAAAAGATTTGATTTGATGATTTATGGGTTAAGATGATTGGTAAGGCCACAGTTATCCGATTATAGCACTTTTGAGGGGTATTGTGATTGGAGAACCTCGATCTGCTACGGATCACTGTAGAATGTGTGGTAAATACCAAGGAAGTAGGACCTACACCTACATATTATTGATGAAAATGACCGTTAAGTGTGGTAAGACAAACCATTTATTTTGATTGCTCAAAGTTGGGCGAGATTGCCCCACAAAAAGGTAAAGAGATAGAGAAAACCCTGTTGAGATAGCTGCATCAAAAAGGGAGGCCACAGCTGAAGAGAAGAGAAAGTAAGCTGTTGGACGAAGGTGAGTGTATGTCTTGGACTAGGACACTACTGATGTTTCACAGGATGTGGTGAAAGATACCACACTGCTTATGAATAAAGAAGAAATTGTGTTAATTTATCCTGGTACCACGTATTTCTTCATACTGCCTTCATTCGCATATAAGTGAGTAAAAGATGTGAATGCCTACACTCTTGGGCACAATGCTGATAAATTGAGTACCCCAATAGAGGAAGGTCAACTAACGGAATAATTATGAAGAGATTTTAAGTTGAAAACGGGGGAAGAAGTATAAGTCAACCGATTTTATTTAATGGACTATGAATAATTTAAAGTAATATTTGAGAATAAAGTAGTCGGCTGCATATTATGATGTTCGGATTTCTATCCTAAGATAGTGATATAGTTACCCCTGAAAAGTATACTGTAAGTTTTGTTAAGTACTAAAAAAGGGGTGCAAAGGTTGAAATAAAAGGAGTAAATGATTGTACTCAAGGAATGAATAATGACAGAGTTTCGTTATAATTGATATACGAAGGAGATACTCTTTAAGATATGTTTGATCCTAAATACAAGATGTACTGGAGTAAGAGGCGTATGCTAGGTAAGAATACCCTTAAAATATAAAGTAATTTGGATTAAAGCGATAAGTAGTAAATATGAATTATAACCAAGGATAAGGGTGGATATAACCATAACTAGTCCCTGTGGTTAAGTCTAAGGGTTAATAAAGGTATTTCAAAATACCTCCCCGCCTGAAGACTTGACTGTATCTAGAAATATATATATATATAACCTATAACTTGAAATCGATTGTGGTAAGATATAAATTTAAAATTTGGATACTTTTACTAGTACGATAAAGAATTATAAAATTTGATTAATCATAAAGGTTAAAATATTAAAATTTAATAAAAGCCGTTAATATAAGAAAAAGGAAATGACGCGGGTTAGTATCGTGAACAAAAGCAATTTTGAAGTGATTATACGCTTATGCGTACATAGGTCAAGGATATGAGCAATTAAAATATGTAAAGGAGCTCAACTACAATGAGTTATTTAAACTTTACCTGGACCGATTGGTCATCATCCTTATTGATGATATGCTGGGTGTATTTAAAGTCCAGGGAAAATTATAAGCAACAATTGGAAAATTGCTTTTACAGATGGTTGTTGCGAATTCTGAAAAAGGATATACTTTGTTGACACGTTTAACTAAGAAGCGTGGTATTTGAATGGGATGATAGACGTGATAGGAATTTCGGTGTAGTGAAGTATGAACTGACCACCGTGATTATTTTCACCATACCTAACAGCTCAAGAGGTTTCTCAGTGCGTATGGATACCTCAAAATCATGAATAAGCTAGGTATTGATGCAAAAGGGGGAGATAGTCGATTGTGGATCCGGACAACTCTAGGATCATGAAATAAACTATCTGACCCATGATTTAAAGTTGGCAGTGGTAGTACTTGTATTGAGGATATGGTACTATTATGTACATGGTGAGAAATTTTGGGTATGCATTGATCATAAAGCCCCAAGTATCTGTTTTCACAGAAAGATGCGAATATGAGAATACATAGTGGGTTAGAGCTTCTGAGAGATTTGGATTGTGGAAAATTGTACCACCCAGGAAAGGCTAATGTGATGGCTGATGCCTTGAGCAGAAAGAGCCTCGGGATGGTATTACATATGATGGTCAGGGAGCGTGAGCTGCTAGAGCAGTTGTGAGACTCAGTAGTGATGTGATCCCTTCTGATGATGATAGTGATTGTGTGACAGCTAGCCTGAGACTAGAACCGGATGAGAGTGCCCGGATTTGACAGGCTTAGCGAGATGATCGGCATGGTGTCGATAGTGTGGGTCAAATTCAGAAGGGTACAGTGATAGAGTTCATAGAGTATGATAATGGTTACTGAGGTTCAGAGATAATATAAATACTCCCCAGGACCACCGTTGATGAGATAGTAATATTGTCAGAAACTTACTCTTCGGGATATACAGTGCATATAGGAAAGTAACGAATATATATATGAAATCTCAAAAAAGGGTATTGGTGGTCAGATGTGAAAAGAGATATGGTAGAGATTGTGGAAAAGTGCCTAGTATGTCATGAGAATAAGGTAGAGTATTAAAAGTCTGCAAAGTTATTGTAGTCTCTACCTATATCGACACGACACAAAAATGGGAGCAAGTCTCCATGGATTTCGTGATGGGTTATAGAGGACTCAGATGAATCACAAGGCTATTTAGATGATAGTCGCTAAATTGACTAAGTCTACCCACCTTCTGGTTATGCCCCAGATACTCAGAGTGTGTATGAGGATTCAGGTATAAGGAAGATTGTGGAACATTATGTAGCGTTCCAGTGAGCATGGTATCATATAGGGATTCCCACTTCACTTCCCACCTCTGGGAATATTTTTCTGGAAGCTACGGGAACCCGATTTAGTATTTGCACAGCTTTTCATCCTCAAACAGATGGTCAGTTAGAGAGGACTGTACAGGTTCTGGAGGATACGATGAAAGCGTGTGCCATTGATTTTATAAGCTCCTAGGATGATCAGTTATTACAAATTGGATCCGCCAATAACGACAGTTGTCACTTGAGTATCGGGATAACAAGATATGAGGCATAGTATGGCCGTAGGGGTTGTTGCTCGACTCAGACAAGAAAAAGTGGGTGACAAATAGAAATTTCTTCAGAATTAGTATAATAAGTCTTTGAGGATGTCCAGTTGAGTGAGAGATTAAGAACACCTCAGAGCGGCCAAAAAGCATTGGAATTCACCGAGGGTGGATCTGTATTGTTGAAGTTATTTGTCCTAAAGGAATAACAACATAACGAGATTCGGGAAGAAGGCAAATTGAGTTTTGCTGAATGAAATTTTTGCAAGTAGGAGATAAGACCTGTAGGTTGGCGTTATCACTTGAATAAACAGGCATCCACAATGTGTCCCATCTTTTGATACTTCGGCAATACTATCCAGATCCAGCATAGGTGATCAGATATGAACTCCAACAGTTCAGCTTAGTGCAAATATAAGTATATTGAAAAAGTTGATTCGGGCATTAAACAGGAAAGAGAAAGTATTGAGGTTTAAGACGATCTCCCTAATTAAAGTCCTTTGGTAGTATTACACTCCGGAAAAAGGTCACATGAGAATTAAAAAGTATGATACGATAGATGTATCCGGAGTTATTTACAGACTAACTTGGTTCTAATTTGGAGGATCAAATTCCTTAAGTGGGGGAGATTATGTAAGACCAGATTTTAGTTAAAACACGAAATTAAAAATGCAAAAGGATTGAAATAGAATTCTCGAACACGTGCAAGGGCAAAATGGTCAAAAAGATCAAAAGTCGGTATAAATTCGATGAGAAAAAATTTATTAAAAATAATGGATTGAGAAACCTTGGTCAATAAATGTGAAATAAATTTATTCTGGGTTAAATTGATCAAGATATCAATTTATTGGAATTAATCGGGATTAATCAAAATTTTTTAATTCGAAAAATAATCCCAAAAATAATCGAAAAATATACCGAAAAGTCAAAATAATATTGATAAATTCAATTAGGGATTAACTGAATAAATTAATAATTTTTTTAGATATTTTTGAAAAAATAATAGTATTTTAATGATTAAAATAATAATAAAAATAATTAATATAAAAAAAGGAATCAGAAATTGATCGGGGAGAGAGAAAGAAGAAACGAAAAATGAAGCCGAAACCGAGGAAGACCGACGAGCCACCACCAGTGGGACTGAGGGGCCGGCGAAGGGCGACAAGCATCGTGGGAACCACTGAGCACTGGCACGTGCACCGACAACACCTGAGAAGGAATGCTCCGATTGACGGCCAACGGCGCCGATTCGAGCCCCACCAAGGCTCAATTCTGGAAGCCCAGGCGACGGTGAGCCGAATGGCACCGAAAACAACCGTCGAAACCCAAGGACGGCGTCGAAAATGGTGGAAAGACGAAATGGGTACCGACGGTGGAGAGAACAGGTCGGACCAGCGACTTTTCGGTGGCCTTGGACGAAACCAAGGGCAGATTCGTGCTGCGGACGGCCCAGCGGAGCCACTGGCGGTGGAAGCCGTCGAAGAACCGGTCGGTAAGGCACTGAACCGGCCGAACCGGAGTGAACCGACGGTCCGAACCGGGTCTAAACTGGACCGAACCGGTTCAGCCAATGAGGAAAGAAAAAAAAGGAGAAAAAAAGGAAAAAGAAAAAGAGAAAAAATTGGGAAAAAATCTCGACGATGTAATCGAGCTACGGGTAAGTCAGTAGCGGTCGAAATTGATCGATTTAAATTTTGGAATATTTTATTTAATTAATTTTTGACTAGAAATTTACCCGAAAATTATGAAATTGTGTAGCTCGATAATTAGCATCCAACGAGAGCTCGAGACATCCTCGATTTACGTACTAGCATGGAATCTCGAGTAAGTAAACCTTATTTACGATAATTTACATCGTTATGCGTGCTTTGGATTTAATTATCGCATAAAAAAATTAAATTATGAAAATTTAGATAAATTGTCGTAAGTAATAAATTGAGCTATTCCAAAGTTAGAACGAGGCCCAAGAAATTTTTGGTAGGCCCAATGAGCTCAATATGCCTCGATAATGTAGAAATTAAGTGGAAAACGGGCTTAAGACCGATTAAGGCCCATTAAGGTGCAATCGGGCCCAATAGGGGTAAATAGGCCCAATGATTTAAATTAAGCCCAGAAAATAGGAAATACAATTAAATTGTATGATATCTGACCTAAGGAATATTTATACGCAGTTTCGGACATTAGATTGAGAGCAGATCGGACTGCGTGACGAGACAGCAGTGGAAAAAGAAAGGTCAGACTCTACAGAAAAATAAGGTAAGGGAATTCTACGGACTGCTAGAGGTAACTTTACAAAATTTCAAAGTCATATGCAGTCTTTTAAATTATCTGAAGGGTCTAGAAGTAAGTTAATAATTTTAATGTCTTGAATGGACAAATTACCAAAATACCCTTGTTAAGGGTAAAATTTACAATTTTAGAAAAAATTGGGAGGAGCAAGAACAAGAGGTTCCTGCTTGTTCTGGAGGTGTTTTGATGCATGCATGAGTAGGCTGGCTAACCTTGAAAGAAAAATGCACAACATTGCATATTTTCAACGATGAAATTGTTTTGAAAATTGTTTTGAGGAAACAGAGCCGCCTACGTGTTTTTATTAACATGTGACGTGCTAGAGCTCAGCTCGCACGATGTTTTGATTTGTGTTATGCATGCATTAGTGCTTGAGCGAGAGCTCGCACTAGAGTTTTACATGCATTGGTGCTGGAGTCCAACTCGCACCAGATTTTATATATATATATATATGATTTTCGTGACAGGGTTCTAGAGTCTAACTCGCACCAGATTTTCCACATGATTTGATGAGAGTGCTAGAGCTTAGCTTGCACTAGTTTTACTTGATTTGATGAGAGTGCTGAGCATCGTTCGCACTGATTTTATGAGAACATGCGATGAGTCATGCTTGGAGCGTCGGGTAGACTGTTTGTCATCGATTTAATAGGCTCGCACGTGCGTTCTGAGACAGGGTATGACATATGGGTCCACGGAGTATGATGTACCGTGCAAGTAGCATGGAGTACGATGTACCGTTTGGCATATTCGGATGCTTGGTATCTTCGGATACGTGTGGCATCTTCGGATATGTGGGATTGGATAAGACCAATGAGATGGATTGACCCACCTCCCGGGCGGTTCCCGATCATGGTGAGACCCCTCACACTAGGATCTGTGTAGGCAGAGGGACTCTCGAGGACACATGGCCATAGTCCTGATTATTACCGATATACAGATATTGCCTAGTCTCGCATGTTGACGATTTTGATGAGATTAAAACTGGGTTTTAAATCAATTGTGCATGATGATTATTTCCTTGCTTTTTAAACCCATGTGTGATGTAAACTGATTTTCATGGTTTTGTGTGAGTCAGGACCACCCAAAGGAGGGGTTGAGTCCTGACTTTATTGTGAAATTTTTAAATAAGGAAGAAATGATTTAAAAAGAGTTGCATGTTGAATTTTCCATGCGAACGTGTTTTACATGACATCATGAATCATAGCATCAGTTTTAAAATGTGTGGAGAAAGGGTGGTTTATACATGGCCCCACGTTCATGTAGGTAGTATGATTACCTACTTGTTCGTAGGATTGCCTTACTGTGCTTGATGTGCTCACCCCTTTCATTTTCTCACACAGATAATCTCCAGTAGATGTTGAGGCGACTGAGTACTGCATTCCGGATATCCGCTGCTGCCCATCACTTAAGGTATATACACTTGTATATATTGTATCTAAATAAGCATAGCACAGTAACATGTGTGTAAGTGACTTTAGGGGATGTATAAATATTGTAGACACTTATAAATGAGTGAGAAAGAATTAAGTTATATGGTAAATGAATGGTGGGACTGGCATTGACGCACAACCCAATTGTTAGTGGAGTGTGGTCACGATCAGAGGACAGGTAAGCATGAAAGAAAATAACAAACGCAAAAAATTTACTCTGATTTTTGGGTAGTTTTGGGTCGTGACACGCAGTGAAGCAAATTCTAAGGTATACAAATTCCTTAAAGAGTTGTGCACAACGAAGAGGAAACTAAGAGTCGATGACAAGGTAAGTGTGGGGGAGAATGTATCTGCAGTCATTCAAAGAAAACTGCCCCAAAAGTGTAAAGACCCAGGTATGTTTACAATCCCTTGCATCATTGGTAATAGGCAAATCAAACATGCCATGGCAGATTTGGGTGTATCGATTAATGTTATGCCTTTTTCAATTTATGCATCCTTAAATCTAGGTCCTTTGTAAAAAATTGGAGTGATCATACAATTAGCAGATCGATCTAATGCATACCCCGAAGGAATAATTGAGGATGTTTTGGTACAAGTGAATCAGTTGATCTTTCCCATTGATTTCTACATTCTGTATATGGAAGACAATAGCAGCCTAGTGAATCTCGCACCAATAATTTTAACCGGCCCTTTCTTGCCACTGCCAGGACTAAGATTGATGTGTTTGATAGGACATTAACCATGGAGTTCGATGGAGAGATTGTCAAAATTAGCATCTTTGATGCTATGAGGTATCCAGCAGATGTATATTCAGTATTTTCCATTGACAGTTTTAATGTCTTAAAGCAAGATACATTTAAAGTAAGCAGAATGGATGAGCTGGAAGTGCTGATCAGTAAAAGCTTGATGCAGAACGAGGCTGAATTGGAGCTAAGTCCTGAAGTTGAAGAAATCATCATAGCCATGCAGTCATTGCAGCCCAGGTATGGAGTTAAAAGATTGGAACTACCATTTTCTGACACGAAGCTACTACCTTCTATTGTGCAGGCACCGATTCTAGAATTGAAGTTTTTACCTGACCACTTGAAGTATGCTTACCTGGGAGATGATGAGACACTTCTAGTCATTATGGCGAAGAACTTGATAGTGGTGAAAGAACAAAAGTTAATCATGGTGCTTCGTGATCATAGAACAGCCATAGGATGGACCATAGCTGACATTAAGGGAATTAGTCCATCTATGTGCATGCACAGAATTTTATTAGAAGAATGATCTAAACTAAGCTGAGAACCTCAAAGAAGATTGAATCCCCAGATGATGGAAGTAGTCAAGACAGAGATTTTGAAGTTGTTAAATGCATGTATAATCTATCCAATTTCGGATAGTAAATAGGTGAGTCCAATCCATGTTGTATAAAAAAAGACAGGGATCACAATTGTGAGAAATCAAAATAACAAGCTTGTTCCAACAAGAGTGCAGAATGGGTGGAGAGTATGTATAGACTACCGCAAGCTGAATTCGATAACTAGAAAGGATCACTTCCTTTACCCTTTATTGATCAAATGATTGAGCGTTTAGCTGGTAAATCTCACTACTGTTTTCTTGATGGATTTTCAGGTTATAACCAGATTGTGATTGTACTAGAAGATCAGGAGAAAACAACTTTCACATGCCCATTTGGAACATTTGCTTTTAGGAGGATGCCGTTCGGCCTTTGTAATACACCAGGTACTTTTCAAAGATGCATGGTAAGTATTTTCTCTGATTTGTTGAAAATTACATTGAGGTGTTCATGGATGATTTCACAGTGCATGGTGACTCATTTGATAAATGCTTAAATCATTTGATGAGTGTACTTGAGCGTTGCATTGAAACTAATCTAGTGTTGAATTTTGAAAAATGTCATTTCATGGTAGAACAAGGCATTGTTTTAGGGCATGTAGTTTCATCCAAGGGCATTGAAGTAGACAAGGCTAAGATTGATTTGATTTTATGCTTACCCTACCCCACTAGTGTGCGGGAAGTACGTTCTTTTCTTGGTCATGTAGGTTTTTACTGCAGATTCATTAGGAACTTCTTCAAGACAACACTACCATTGTCGAAGTTGTTACAGAAGGACGTACCATTTGAATTCGACAAAGAGTGCAAGGCAACTTTCGATGAATTGAAGTCATCTTTGACTTCTGCCCCTATCATTCAACCACCAGATTGGGAGTTACCTTTCGAAATAATGAGCGATGCAAGCAATTGTGCTGTAGGGGCTGTTTTAGGACAGTGGATCATCAACCAAGCCCATGTGATTTATTATGCGTCAAGGACGCTTAACCCATCTCAGTACAATTATTCTACGACTAAAAAGGAGCTTCTGGCTATTGTATTTGCTTTAGATAAGTTTCAATCTTACTTACTTGGGTCTAAAGTTGTGTTTTCTGACCATGCTGCTTTGAAATATCTTTTGACGAAAAAAGAGGCGAAGCCAAGGTTGATTAGGTGGATTCTTCTACTGCAAGAGTTTGATCTCGAGATCAAAGATAAGAAGGGGCCAGAAAACCTAGTAGCTAACCACTTGAGCTGGCTGGTGAGAGAAGAAGATCCAATGCCATTGCAAGAAACTTTCCTTGATGAGCAGCTTTTTACGGTGCAAGGTGTGACCCCTTGGTATGTTGACTTGGTAAATTATTTAGTTACTAAGGTCATACCTCAAGATTTGAGTAGAGCTAAAAAAGATAAAATAAAAAGTGAGGCTAAATACTATGTATGGGATGAACCATATTTGTGGAAATATTGTTCTGATCAAATTATTAGAATGTGCATCCCAGATTCAGAAATTCAGTCTGTCCTTACTTTTTGCCATGCATATGCCTGTGGGGGTCATTTTGGGCCAAAGAGAACAGCTAGGAAAGTGTTAAATTGTTGTTTTTATTGGCCTACCTTGTTTCATGACAGTTATGTGTTCTGTAAAAATTGTGAACGATGTCAAAGGATAGAGAGCTTAAACCGTAGGAATGAGATGCCTTAAACTCCTATACTTGTGTGTGAAATTTTTGATGTGTGGGGTATTGACTTTATGGGTCCATTTCGTCCTTCCTTTGGGTTTTTTTTTTTTTTTACATTTTACTTGCTGTTGATTATGTGTCGAAATGGGTGGAAGCAAAGGCCACCAAAATTGATGATTCGCGAGCTGTTGCAGGTTTTATCAAATCTAACATTTTCAGCAGGTTTGGCATACTAAAAGCATTGATTAGTGATCAGGGGACTTATTTTTGCAATCGATCAATGAAGGCTTTGTTAAAGAAGTATGGAGTCATGTACAAAACCTTCACAGCTTACCACTCCCAGACGAATGGATAGGCCGAGGTGCCTAATAGGGAAGTCAAGTTGATCTTGGAGAAAACGGTAAATCTAAACAGAAAAGACTAAAGTCTCAGACTTGACGACGCTTTGTGGGCTTATAGGACATCATATAAGACGCATATTGGGATATCCCCGTATAGGCTGATTTTTGGTAAGTTGTGTCATCAGCCTGTAGAGTTAGAACACAAGGCTTATTGGGCAATTAGATGATGGAACATGGACCTACAACAAACAGGTTTGGAAAAGAAGTCGGAGTTATAGGAATTGGAGGAAATTTGACTTGAGGCCTTTGAGAAATCACGAATTTACAAGGATAAGACCAATGCATTTCATGATAAGATGATCATTAGGAAGAAATTTATGGTTGGCCAAAAAGTTTTGCTATACAACTCAAAATTGAAGTTGATGCCCGGTAAGTTACGTTCTCGTTGGATTGGACCATTTGTTGTTATTGATGTATTTTCTCATGGTGCAGTTGAGATTCAAAGTATGGAAACCAACAAGGTGTTCAAGGTTAACCGGCATAGACTCAAGCCATATTACGAGGGTTTTCAAGCACACACAGTTGAGGAGGTGCACTTAGGGGATGTGGTCTACTTGGTGTGAAGGAAGTTGCATCGTCGAGCCAACGACATTAACTAAAGGCGCTGCATGGGAGGCAACCCATGAACCCCAGATTTGATTTCTCACCCTATCTCTTTTAATTTTACTTGTCCGTTATTTGTTTTAATGATGTACTTTACATTGGGGACAATGTAAAATCTAAGTGTGTAATTGGGGGGGGGGGGGAGAGAATTTAGGATTTTTGAATTTTTACATAAAAAAAAAATTCTTAGTGCATATTTAGGTGCTTTCTATCACTAAAAGTTTATATTTATCATGAACTTGAATCAACTAGATTTGAAAAGAGGCTAACACAATTAAATTGATTGACTTTTCATCTTAACATTTGTTGATTAAGTGATTGATTTCAGAATGTTGGTGAATTGAATTAGTAGACTTTAAACCTGTGAGATTTTGAGCCTAGAGATTGAGCATTAATGTCGATCTTTATTTTCTTTTGATGTTTGATATTCTTCCATGGATGTGTTTCTCTAGAACTTGCATTGATTCTTTTTGAGATTACATTGATTCAGGCATACATAAAAGTGATTAAGGCCATTTTTGGATGAACCACTCTAGCCAAATAGCCCACATAACATAATTTACCATTATTAAGCCCCTTTGAGCCTAATTGACTTTTCTTTGTTGAATAACTTGTTTTAACCTTGAGCTTAACATGAATGACTTTACTTAACCCTAAGGATTAGTAGGGCATTTGAAAATTCTTGAGCAACTTATGAAACAAGTGTGGGGGTGTGATTAATTCCATATGTAAGTGGTGGTGATGGTAGATATAAAAAAAGAAAAAGAAAAAGAGAAAAACAAAAATAATTGAAAAAAGAAAGAAAGAAAGAAGTTATTTGATTGATAAAGGACTTGAGTAAGGTATAAAATATTTATATTTTAGGTGATTGCTGGTCGTTGATTGCTTTATTTACCCAAGTTATAATTTTGAATGCTCTATTAATTTTTAGGGTTTTAAACTCTCTTACTCCAAAAATAATTCCTTACCTTATCCCTAGCCCCGTTACAACCCTTGAATAAAATCCTTTTGATTTGTGTTATGCATGAATACTAAGTAGTGGAGATTAGATGATATGCAAGCTTATGGTAGGACATGTTTTATAGAATGAATGTGAGTGAAATACTTACCCTTTAAACGCTTGAGTGAACAGAGAGATTAGTGTGGGGATCTACCAATTTAATTTGCTCGTTTTGAATGAAATTGCCATGTTGGCAAATTCTTGAGATTGTTAAGGATTTTGATTCATGACATGTTATGTTTCTCGAAAATGTTGGTTGATGTTTTGTTTCTGGTTTTTGTAAACTTGATGTGATTGAAAAGTTTTAGAGGGTGAATTAGTCTTAGATTTTGAGTTTGCTCGAGGACGTGCAAAAATTTAAGTGTGGGGGAATTTGATGAGTTCCATATTTTTATTATTTATTTCCTTCTACATTTTAATATTTTGCTATGTTCCTCATGTTAATTAGAGTACTCATGTTAATTTTGTGATTTTGGCAGATAAATTAGGCTTCAAGAACTTAACCGAAGAAATTGGACAATCTTAGTGCTGTTTGGAATTTTAGCTTTAATCGGAGTTCTTGTCTTGCAAATTATGCAAAGTCAGGCCTAGTGAAACGCTGACTTACTGATTTACAACTTTGAAAAAGAGCCCAACATCCAATTCAGCCTATTTCCACTCCAAAACCAGTTGTAAAGAGAAAGCCCGAATATGCATGACTTTTCCTACTTGTAATAGGATTTTCGAATTTAGGTTTTTTTTTTTTTTACGATGTATATAGTTTCATTTTCTTTAGGGAACATCAGAAAAGAGACAGAAGAGGGTAGCAGTCGAAAGAAAAAAATAATTCACCCTCTCTATTCAATAATCATATGCTGCTAAATCCCTTATTCGGTTCAATTAAATCGAATCCAGTAAACTTCAATAATTGAGAAACACGGTTTGCTGTTCTAAACTATCTTTTGATTCAATTATCTATTGTTTTTTTATATTAATTGATTCGATTGCATGAGAAAATTATATGATTTGGCCATATAGATAATCTTCGCATGGGATTATATGCTATCTGAAATTTTCACAATCCGTAATTGTTGTGATAGAAATCAGAATCAGTAGCATTTAGGGTTCATCAACTCTAAGTGAAACAATAGAATGGATTAAACATTCAACCCATGGCTGGAGTGTTATTCAGTTAGTAATCTTCCTAGAGTGTTAATGCTATTCCTAGTCTAAATAGGATTACGTTAAAACCGATTTGATTAGGGATAAAAATTTAATTCGGGTGCTAGGCTTGAGTTAATGATATCATGGAAGAAGAGATATTATCTTACTGGGAGATAATACCTTAGCTAAATAATTGAAGACAAGATGGTAAATTAGGTGTTAATGATCAATTGTTAGTTACTGGATAGTTCCTTTGAATTGAAGTTCTTAATCTTGGTTTATTCTCTTCATAATTAATTGAATATCAATCCTGTTTAAGGATTTTAATTCTATTAAATTAAACCCCCCCATTTATTTTAGTTACTGCATGATAATTAATCCACCAGTCTCTAGGGTTTGACCTGGATTTGCCGCTACTACAAAATTTCGGTAAGACCAGTAATTTAAATTTAGTTGAATTCGACACTCACCACTAAGGAATTCGACCCAATAATTGTAAATTTCAATAAAGTTGGACTTGGGCTTTGGTTAAGTTGTAGAAGACTTTATCATCCATCATGCTCCAGTTTTGTTGGGCTTTGTTTCTAGCAATATCAATGAGACCAGCCAAGGCTTGTTGCATCTTCGTAGTTTTAGTTCTTGTCATTGGACCTCCATGGATGCTCGTAAGATCGTGATCATCACAAACATGACTTAAGCCTAGTGAGTTTGATGAGCCTCTATCATTCCCCTTCCTCAAAAGGATTTGTCCTCCAATCGGAATTACCTACATCAATATCAAAGGAGAAAGATTATAACCCTTAAATGTAGCACTAACATTATATTCACCTCAGAGATCCAACTTATAAGCATTGTTTCTAGCAATATCAATGAGACTAGTCAAAGCTTGTTGCATCTTCTTAGTTTAGCTCGTAAGATCATGATCATCACAAACATGACTCAAACCTAGTGAGTTTGATGGGCCTCTATCATTCCCCTTCCTTAAAAGGATTTGTCCTCCAATTGGAATTACCTACATCAATATCAAAGGGAGAAAGATTAGAACCCTTAAATGTAGCACTAACATTATACTCACCTGAGAGATCCAACTTATAAGCATTATTGTTGATCTTCTCAATCACCTGGAACGGTCCATTTCTTTAAGGTTACAACTTGGAATAACTTTAAGCAGGAAATCTTTCTTTATGTATATATACCCAAACCCAATCACTAGGTGCAAAGACAACTTTCTTGTGATGTTTATTGGCTTGAGTAACATATTGCTCAGTCCTCTTCTTAATGTTTTAGCGCATCTTCTAATGCAATTGTTTGACAAAATCGACTTTCTTTTCCCCATCCAAACTAGCTCTCTTCTTAATAGATAGTGGTAAAAGTTCTAAAAGAGTGAGTGGATTGAAACCATAGACAACTTTAAATGGGGAACAACTAGTAGTAAAATACTCACTTTTATTGTAAGCAAAGTCCACATGAGGCAAACAATCTTCCTAATTCTTCAACTTCTTTTGAATAATAGACTTTAACAAAGTAGACAAAGTGCAGTTAACTACCTTAGTTTGACATTAGTTTGTGGATGACAAGTAGTTGAAAATAACAACTTGGTCTCCAACTTTCCCCATAAAGTCTTCCAAAAGTAATTAAGGAACTTAACATCACGATTAGAAATGATTGTCCTTGGAACACCATGTAGACAAAAAATCTCCTTAAAAAATAAATTAGCAATATAGTTTGCATCATCATCTTATGACAAGCAATGCAGTGAGCCATCTTAAAGAACCTGTCAACAACAACAAAAATAGAATCTTTACCTCTATTTGTTCTTGGTAAACACATAACAAAATCCATAAAAATTTCAGTCCATGGAATAGTAGGAATAGGCAATGAAGAATAAAGATTATGATTCATAACTCTTGAATTAGCTTATTTACAAGTGATATCTTTCACACAACTTTTCAACATCTCTTTTCATGTTAGGCCAAAAGAAGTGATCATGCAATATATCTAAAGTTTTCTTAACTCTAAAGTATCCCATTAACCTACCACTATGGGCTTCTTTGACAAGTAATTCTCTCAAAGAATTGCTAAACACACATAATCTGTTTTCTCTAGATAAGAATCCATCATGCCTATAGAACTTTCCAAAACTAGTTAGCTCACATGCATTAAAAACATGTGCAAAATCCTCATCACTAGCTTACAAGTCTTTAATATACTCAAATCCAAGTAGTTTAGCAATAAGACTTATGTTTAGAGTATGCCTTATAGACAATGCATCAACCATGACATTCGCTTTACCTTGTTTATACTTGATCACATATGAGAATGTCTTAATTAACTTCATCCACTTATGTAAGACTCGAATTTTCTATTGTATTACTTATGATTTATCATTGTAAACATTGATATTTGTTATTGGAATCATAAGAAGAGTTGTAATACAATTCCAAGTTTAAGTAAAAGTAGAAAATGTCATGAAGGCATTAAAGTGCAAATTGTGAGCTATAGTGAGCTCAGGCTAAACCAAAGGGATATCAACCATTCTAACTGAAGATAAGAACTTAAAACATCCAAATAAGGATAGTTCAAGAAGGAAAGTTGGTTTGGTTTGGTCTCAATAAGGTTGATGTAGTGAAAATGCCAAAAAAGGCTTAAACGAGCTCAAAATGGATCGTTTAAGGTGTTTTTGACACATTCACCTACGAAGGATATCCAAAACGTCGACATGGACTAACCATGCCTTTAAATGCATAAATTTGGGTTAGTTGACTTTAATCAAACGTAATCAATGGTCAAAGCTAAGAGAAAAGTCAAAGATAGAAGAACAAGCTTTGACTAGTTAACTAAAGCATGGTTAACTTAACTCAACTATAATTAAGGCTTGAGAAAATTATCTCGGGCTAAGAACACATGGAAATTCAGCCAAGGACTTAGAAAAATAAATGAAATGCAATTGGGTTAAATTAAAATGAGCTGAAATTGAAGAAAAGATATTGACCCAAATAGTTAAAATGGTTAAAGCCCATTAAGTATGAATGAAGTAGGCTAAAAATTGGGCTAAGCAATTGGGTCAAATGTGGGACCATTTAAATGTATAAATATAGGTCCAATTACCAAAAAAATTAAAGCCCAAAATCTGAGAATTTTAAGCCCAAACCGAAAGCCCAATAGAAAATTCAAGACAAACACAATATGAATAGTTCAAGCCTAATTTTAAGCCGAAAACTTAACCAAGCCCAAACCAAGTGCAAGCCCAACTTATGGGCTGATTTAGTGAGTCAAATTGGTTGAATTTTATGTCTTAAAATCAGATTTGGCAGAGGCAAAATTGTGTTCTTCTTCTTAGAATTTTCAGCCACCATTAAAGACATAAGCTTTCAAGTTTTCTCTCACTAGATTTCACCCATCTACAAGCATTTTTGGAACAAGTGATCTTCATGAAAGTTGTTCCATATTGAGAGGAGACTAGCCCCTAAGAAGTTGAATTAGAGAGCCATACTTCTTCCTTCATTCTCGACCAAGTTGGAAAAGTCAAGCTAGGTAAGTTTCCAATCCACCAATCTTACCTATGTTAATCTAGGGATTTTATGGAGTTGATTAGTGCATGAATTACATGAAAAAACATCACCTAAGGTAGAGATTCATGTTTGGTCGAAATGGGTATTTAGAAAGATGATGAACATGCATGATGTTTAATGGCATGTATGTGTTGGGTATGATGTGTACATGATGATGATGTGATTTAGTGAAACCAATTTGTAAGATTGGATATGTTTATGAAGCATGCATATAAGGTGTTTGATGAAATGCCTTAATGAACTATATGAAAGGCTTAAGGCAAGCACACTAAGTGTTTGCCGAAATGCCTAAGTGAACTAGGCAAGCAAGGCAAGCAAAGACGATGGCCTCTTGGCCATGGCTAGGAGTGATGGTGCATGGCACACCATGCATGGTTGAAATGGTTGGGCCAAGCACATGATGCAATCGTCCCAATTGAGTTAATGGGCCTTATGGCAGGCCCAATAAGTGTTAATGGACCTAAAGTGGCAAATGGACCTTAATGGAAAAGTTGAAATATGCTTAAGATAAAGTTGGGTCCATTAAGGGACAACGAGATCCAATAAGAGTAATCAGACCCAATACTTTAAATAGACCGTAGAGAAAGTGGAATACGGGTTATTAAAACTAATTGATGTGATTGATAACTATCTGCACCTCCTAGATATATATTCGGAGCCAAATAGACTGAATTTATGAAAGTGAAAAAGATGTGCATTCGACTGGAATCTAAGGGATCTATGCGAGCTATTAGAGATAGCTATACATATTTTTCTCGCTTTCTGCATGCACTTAAATTTCATATATAGTATAGATATGGAATTATATAGATATTCGATTATGGTAAAAATTACCAAAATGGCAGTGGGAATTCTCAAAAATTAAAAATGCATGAAATGACATATTTTAGTGTTTTCTTTGTGACAAGTGGTTTTGTAAGAGTGTAATGATAGATGGGCTCATGATTTTCCTGTCTGCATTAAATTGCACATTTTCCAAAGTTAAGCGTGCTTAAGTGGGAGAAATTTCATGGATGGGTGACCATTGGGAAGTTACCCCTCTTGCTCTGTTTTGCATTGTGTTACGTGCTAAACTTGGTTTTGAGTACATTTTCATCGGAATCGAGCCATCTATCTATTTTCTGAGTGAAACCGTGCTGAAGCTGTCGTGTTAACTGAGAGTTACACAGAACTGCTCACACTGGATTTTGATGTGATATGCGAGTGAAACCGTGTTAGAGCCCTCGTGTAGACTGTGTGTCACACTGACATGCTCGTATTGCATTTTTAGACAAAGTGACAGTTGACATTGATGCTGGGGTAGTAAATCCTTGAGATTACTCGGTTCCCTTAGTATATTGGGGTCTATGGAGTACGTTGTACCATGTGATAAGACATAGAGTACACTGTACCGTGTCGTCTTCGGACTTCTGATTGACCCACGGGATGGATAGACCCACCTCCTTGAGGTATATGATATCTTGCACACCTGATCTGTGATACGTAGAATCATTGACCTATGTACATATGTCCACTGAACTGTTATTGAATCCCATCCTAGTCTCCAGTGTCATCAAGGTGTATGAAATTGTTTATCGACTGTATTGATAGTGAAATAAAAAGTAGTGAATGAGTAATCTATCGATTAGTGGTTATCGTATAGAAAACTATTGTTTTCAGTAACTGTAACTGCTTTACCGAATGATGAAGTGAATGTGTCTGTTTTACACAGTAATAAGTGAATGCATTTGTTTTACAATGATGATAAGACATGGATTATGAGCATCGTAAATAGTGTGATTATCTATTTACTTTCATATATTTCTTACTGAGCGTGTTGTGTTCATCCCTTTACTTTTCTCCTCTACAGAGCATTTTCAGTAGAGTTTGATTACTGCGTTCGTCCTGCGCTCTTTTGCACACAGTGATCTAGCAGCATAAAGGTATACACACCTATGTGATAATTTGTATATGAATAATAGTGTACAGTGATGTAGACACGTTTATATGGAGGATGTATATGTAAGGCAATGTAAACGACTTTCTATTTATGAAATGATAACTTTATGTACTTTCACGTTATCAGTGCCTGTGATGAAAGTATTGCCTGATATGTATATAATGTATAAGACTGAGTGACTGACATTAATTCACAGCCCAACTTGTGAAGTGAGGTAAGTTCGTAAAAAATTTGTAGTGATTTTTTAGAAAATAGGTCACGACAGAAGTGGTATCAGAGCAGGGTTGGTCTGATGTGAGTCAGTATCTAGTTAGAAAGTGTACATCCTCATGTCTTTGTACATTATTTAGATACAATTGTGTATATCGAGTTATGATTAAATTGAGAAATTGATTGTGTATGTAGGGTATAATCAGATATCCTGATTCCATGTCTGATAGACATTGCAGTCGAGGGGAAAATTCACGCTCTCAAGGCCATAGAGATAGGTCCGAGAGACGTAGTGATAGATCAGAGAGACATAGCGAATCATCACATAGTCATGTCCCATCAGGTCCAACAGAGACTATTGATGCCCATGTCTCGAGATTAGAGTAGATTTTGGACACGATGATGGAGTTATTTAGTCAGGCTATGGCTAGGTTAGAGGGTAGGCAAGGTTCGGCTGCTCAGATGAATCCTACTGAGTAGACAGCTGCTCTTAACACACCTGCGCCTATGTGGCCTGCACTTATTCCACGGACAGCAGAGACCCTTACACCACCACCTGTAGTTTCACAATAAACTGGTGAGGATTCAAGGTATGATTGTGAGCTTGATCGATTAAGGCAGTTTCTGAAACTAAAACCTCCATCGTTCAATGGGGCCAAGAACCCTGTAGTAGCCGATGATTGGATCAACCGATTGGAGAATTATATGGGTTCTTCCGATGTTCAAAGACCGAGAGAGTGGCCTTTGCTACATTCATGTTTGAGGGCGAGGTAATCCATCCTAAGAGTTAGACATCAAGTGATTGATAGGGAGATATTTTTTTATACCTTTAAGAGGTAGTATATCCTAGCCACTGCTCAAAGAAGATTACAGATGAAATTTCTTGGTCTGATCCAAGGGAACAAGTCAATAGATGAGTATGAATCTTGATTCACATCCTTGGGAAGGTATGACCCAGATACCATTGGCAGTGAAATGAGGAAGGTCCACAAGTTTATAGATAGACTGAGACCTTCTATTAGAGTCAGACTAGCCCCGTTTGACATCACGACTTATGAGGAAGTCGTACGTAGAGCTTAGTTGTGTGAACAGGACTATGAGATGCACGTCCCTGAGTTTGGTAAGAGCGTGAGGGGCAGAGATAGAGATCGAAAAAGCTCAACAGAGAACCGAGGTGTCTAAGAAGAGAAGAGGTTGTTCGTTAGATGATCAAGGGTCGATAAGACATGGGGTAGAATTATTAAGCCCCAAGTGTATCAAGCCTCAACTCTAGCTAGGGGAATAATGATTAGAGGACCCCAACAGACTACATATCAATGTAGGACATAAGGTAGACACCACGGGAGTAGGCCATGCCACTTATTGACTGGAGCATGTTTTAGTTGTGGTAAGACAGGAAAAATGATAAGGGATTGCCCAGAGTTGATTGAGACAACCTGTGAGACCTGAGAATTTTAGACATATTTTAATTATGTAATATGAACTTGAAGTGAAATTTATTGAGCTAAGTGAAATGTATATGTGATGAATGAGTAATGATCCAAGTAGTGAATTGTGGAAATTATATTTGGAGATTTACATGTTAAGTGTTTAACCTAAGTGGGAAACTATGAGGTCAGATCGATCTTGGAGAAGGAGAGATCGATCTGGTGAGTTAAAAATGACAAGGAATGAGGGAAGTAAGTGAGCAGATCGATCTCCAATGGAAGAGGATCGATCTCCTTATGATTTTGTTTGAGAGAAGATCGATCTCATGAGGAAGGGATTGATCTCCAAATGTTTCTGTTTGGGAGAAGATCGATCTCCTCATGGAGTAAATCGATCTCATGTAGCCATTAAGAGATCGATATCACCCCTCGACAGATCAATCTCCTAGGCATAAAATTACCCAAAATCGCCCCCAAATTCAAATGCAGATCGATCTCATCAAGAGTGAGATCGATCTCTTACCCTCCGTTTATATAAGGAACCCCTACTTTCTCCTGCAATTTCATTTTTCTGTCTCTTCAAAACCCCATTTTCACTCGAGCCCTAGCTTTCTCACTCATCCAAAGCACCCATTTTCGTCCAGATCAGAGGCTGTGGCAAGAAGGAAAGTTATTCCTCATCAAAGGGAGAACAACATACTTGGAAATCGGAAGACAGATTGAATCGAGGCAAGAGATAAGCTCTCCACAAGTTTTGGGTAATTTTTAAACCTCGATCTTGACATTTGAGATGATTTTGGTGATAATGGTTGTTGGCATTGTGTTGAAATAGCTGGAAAATGATTAGGGATTGATGAAATTACAATGTAGTTGGGGTGATGATGATATTTAGCAATTTTGGTAATATTGGGAATTTTGAGTTATAAATGGAAATTTAGACAATATGGTAAATTAGCATAGATATTGTGGCATGGGAAGTGTAGGATGTTGAGATGTTGTGAATGAGATTGTGGATTGTGATAGAGTTATGAGAATTGAGAGATTTGAGGTGTTATGAGCATTTATGCTCGATTTTGAGAATTGAGGTTACTGTGATGATGAGTATTAATGTTTTAACATCGTTTGGACAACTCGGGAGTTCCAAAGTGGAATGCGAGACTAGTCCGTGACAAGGGGAAAACGATTACACTATACAAGATGCAAAGAGGTAAGGGAAACTAAACCATTTGTATATGTGATTTGTGAACTATTATAGCATGATTTGCAATTTATAAAACAAGCATGTTTGATGTGTTGTGTTTTGATGAGAATGCACACGATTTTTATAGCCGGTTGGAGCCTAATGTTTTTATGAGTTTATAAGTTACGTGTGAAACTGCTTTATAAACCGTTAAGTTTGTGTGAGAAATGAATTGGGTTCTACATTAAGGCAATATTGAGATTTGAGAAATGTGTGCGTGTTTTACCGGTTGGAACTCGGTTTTAATATGTTTTGTGTTGAGTACAAAATGGTTTTAACGAGTTTTACGAGAGAAAAACCACTATGAGTTCTACGTGAAGGCAAACCAGTTTTATATGATAATGGCTATTGATAAAGACTTAGGTGTGTAATTTTGAATGCACACCGAGCATTGCTCTGGTAGCATGTAAGTCCGATTCTTCTCCATTCTGGTAATGTGAGATCCCCTATTCTGTGGCTGTGCCACGTATAATTGGTGGCTATGCCACGTGAGATCCCCTATTCTGTGGTTGTACCACGTATATTTGGTGGCTGTGCCACGTGAGATCCCCTATTCTGTGGCTGTGCCACGAGCGAACCCTATTCTGTGGCTGTGCCACGTGTATTTGGTGGCTGTGCCACATGTGAATCTAAATCTGTGACTGTGCCACGTACAAATCAAAATCAATGGCTGTGCCACGTGTGTTTGGTGGCTGCGCCACGTGCATTATTATTACAATGATTTTATCACGTTTATTGAGAAAGCGATTATCGCATTGTTTTCACGTGCTTGTTACTGCTCTATACTAAGCCTTTTATTTCATGCTTCCACATGGTTTTGAGATATGAGAATGTTGTTTTGAGAACTTTTATGCTATGATTTCAAATGAGTGTACTGAGTTTCACATGCAAATAAATATTTTATTTTGTGATGTGCATTATGGTTTATACAATGAGTCCCTTACCCCCTTACTGAGCGATTTAGAAGCTCACCCTGTTTTCTTTCCCCCCAGATTTCTTCAAGTGAAAAGGGTTTCCCTGCGATGTACGGAGTAGTGGCTAGTGGAGGACTTAAGCTCCAGGCCATATATATTGTATTTTGAGGTATCATTTATCTTTTCATGTACCCAGACAATTATTGTAATTACAGACACTTGATGTATAACCTTGTATGAGATGTATGAGGATTAATTAACTTAATATTGAGTAATGTATATGATATGATATATACTATCTAATGATGAGATCCTAAAGTATGATATGCACGATGATGTATGACACTGCACAGGAATGCACCCTTAATTGTGATTTGATGAGTAAAAAGTTTTTAAATTAGCCCTATTTTCTGTGTTTTCGGGGTGTGATAGAGTTTTCTTGGTATCAGAGCTTAGGGTTTAGTACTGTCAATGTCGGTTAAGTGAAATAGAATACATCCCAAGTGTTTGTAATAGTCCAGTCATGAATTGAATTTGAGGATTGAGATTTCAATCAAGTTTGGTATGTACATGCAGGAAACGAGTTGAGATTGAGAATGAGTGGACGACGAGGTCGTTCGAGGAGGTAGGCAGAGTCCTCTCCGCCACCTGCCCCACAACCAGAGAGTCCTAACTCTCGATTTAATCGGATTGAAACGATATGAGTCAAGGTTTTGAGCAGATGGCAGCATTATTCGCGTAACACTTTGGAGTTAATACCTCGGGTACTACTCCTACACCACCACAAGGACCTCCCGCACCCCCAGTACAAATGGACCTAGTGCCTCCTGTCACTCAGCCTGATGACAGAAGTATGGTCTGGCTGAAGGACTTTTTGAAAATGAATCCACCCGCATTTAGGGGAAAGAAGGATCCTACAGAGGTTGAGGAGTGGCTGACGGAGTTGAGAGTTATATTTGACTATCTGGGGTGCACAGATACTGAGATGGTCAGTATGAGTGCCTATATGTTGAAAGGGAGAGCTTGAGATTGGTGGGGTACCACCTATGGTATTCTGATGTCCCGCCAGGATGTGATTGGCTGGGAAGAGTTTCAAATAGCCTTTAGGACCCAATATGTACCACGAGCCGCCCAGAAACAGGCCGAGTTTTTGAGTTTGGTACAGGGTGATATGTCTGTGGATGACTATGAGAGCCAATTCACCGCACTATTGAGATATGACCCAAAGACCTTCAAGAATGAGGAGCTTCGCACAAAGAAGTTTATGTTTGGATTGAAGCCCATCATCAGAGATAGATTAATAGGGCTATGTATTACTGAGTTTGGAGATGCTTTGAGACAAGCACAAGAGATTGAGAGAGGAATTGAAATGGTACAATCCCAGAACGAGCTCAGAGCGGTGAATAGAGATAAAGGCAAGAGCTCAGCGATTTTCCAAACAGACGCTCGGAGAGGTTCCTTCAGAAGAGGAAGGATTGAGGTGCAGAAGGGCAAATTAGAGAGACCCAGAGGTTACCCTAACATTAGGGAGACCCCTCGAGATGTCAAGCCTGAGCTAAGGGTTTGCAGAAATTGTGGTCGAGTGCATGAGGGAAGTTGTACTGGGTTGATCCATGGATGTTTTAGATGTGGAGACATGGGTCACATGGTGAAAGACTGCCCTCAACCTTAGAAACCACATGTTCCGGAGCCCACTAGACAACAGCCTCAGAGAGTGAACCCCCAGAGGCGAGCCCTGCTGCAGAGAAAGGGAAGAAGCCTGTTACACAGGGACGTGTGTTTACCCTAGATAAGGAGACCGTAGACACTTCCGCAGAAACTATAAGAGGTACACTCTCTGTCTATGACTATAAGGCTCATGTGTTAATTGATCAAGGATCCATGCATTCGTTCATTTCTGAGCATTTTGCATGTAAATTAAACTTGAAGTTTGAACCTCTAGAATATATACTACATGTAAATACCCCTATACGTGAATCTCAGAGGACTGAGTTAATTTGCAGAGGATGTGAAATAAAGGTGGGAGATAGAGTGATGTTAGTAGATCTAATCATGTTGAATATACATGGGTTTGATGTAATTCTGGGGATGGATTGGTTGACAACCAATCGAGTGAGTTTAGACTGCTACACTAAGATTGTAACTTTCTCCCTACCTGAACCTTACAGTGTAAGTTTGAAATATTGAGTAAATAGACGAATGAAATTTTGTAAACAAATTGAAATGTTGATGTTGCTCTTGAGAGTACTAAATATGATTGTTTATGTGAAGGTTATGAAACACTAATCTTAGATGATGATCGAGAACATCCGAGGATTGAGGATATACTTGTGGTGTGTGAATTTTTGGATGTTTTTCCAGATGAGTTACCTGGTTTACCACTGGAGTGAGAACTGGAGTTTATCGTTGATTTGGTACCAGATACTCAGTCGATCTCTAGACCTCCATATAGGATGGCATTAGTGGAATTTGAAGAATTGAAGAAACAACTACAGGAGTTATTGGATCAAGGGTTTATTAGACCTAGTGTCTCACTATGGGGAGCACCAGTGTTGTTTGTGAGAAAGAAGGATGGTAGTCTCAGATTATGCGTAGACTATCGACTATTGAATAAAGCCACGGTGAAGAATAAATACCCATTGCCCAGGATTAATGATCTACTGGATCAGCTGAGAGGGGATTCGGTCTTCTCTAAGATTGATTTGAGATCTGGCTATCACCAATTGAGGATTAAGGAAGAAGATATTTCGAAGACGGCCTTCAGGACAAGGTATGGCAATTATGAATTTCTAGTGATGTCCTTTGGATTGACGAACGCCCCTGCAGCCTTTATGAGATCAATGAATGAGGTGTTCAGAGACTATCTAGATAAGTTTGTGATAGTTTTTATTGATGATATCCTGGTGTACACTCGGTCGTATGAGGAGCATGCACAACATTTGTGGTTAGTACTTCAGATACTCCGAGATAAGCAATTATATGGAAAACTTAGTAAGTGTGAGTTTTGGCTGGATCAGATAGCTTTCCTTGGTCATATAGTCTCAGAGGAAGGGGTATCAGTGGATCCAAGTAAAGTAGAGGCTGTGCTTAACTTGGAAAGCCCGAGGATAGTTACAGAGGTACGAAGCTTCCTTGGTTTGGCAGGGTATTACAAAAGATTTGTGGAGGGATTTTCCAGGTTTGCCGCTCCTTTGACTAAACTCACACGCAAGGAGACTCCGTTTATATGGACTGATCAGTGTGAGCTCAATTTTCAGGAGTTGAAGAGGAGATTGATAGCGGCACCTGTGTTAACTATTCCCGAGGCATCAAGAGGATTTTCAGTTTATAGTGATGCATCTCATCAAGGATTGGGGTGTGTACTCATGCAGCACGGAAGGGTGGTCGTATATGGATCGCGACAGTTGAAAGACCATGAGCGGAATTGCCCCACGCATGATTTGGAGTTAGCTGCTATGGTATTTGCCTTGAAGATCTGGCGACACTACTTATATGGGGAAAGATTCCAGATCTTCACTGATCATAAGAGTTTGAGGTATCTCTTTGATCAGAAGGAGTTAAACATGAGACAAAGAAGATGGATGAAACTTCTTAAGGATTATGACTGCGAGATTCTATATCATCCAGGTAAGGCGAATGTAGTTGCTGATGCCCTGAGCAGGAAGAGTATGATATTTGCTATGATGATCAGGGAATGGGATTTGTTAGAGCAGTTCGTCGAACTCCGAGTTAGAGTTAAAGAGGTGGAGATTGGGTTCTTGGCTAGCTTGCGGATAGAGCCCAGGGTCATGGATCAGATTAGAACTAGGCAACGCAGTGATCAGAGGTTGATAAATATGGTTAGCCAAGCTGGACAGACTTCGTAGTCGGATCTTACAATCAGTGAGGATGGATTATTGAGATTCAGAGGTCTAATTTGTGTACCGGATGATGATACTCTGAAAAGATAGATACTGAGAGAATCCCACTACTCGCGATACACCATTCACCCAGGAAGTACTAAGATGTACCGAGATTTGAGAAAGGGATGCTGGTGGAGTGGTATGAAGCGAAACATGGTAAAGTATGTGGCTAGATGTTTAGTATGCCAGCAAGTGAAAGCTGAGCATAGAAAGCCCGGAGGATTACTACAGCCTTTACCTGTACCTACATGGATATGAGAGCATGTCACCATGAACTTTATTATGGGTTTACTTCGTGATGCTATATAGGTTATAGTGGATAGATTGACCAAGAGTGCCTACTTCCTTGCCATCAAGAGCACAAATACTGTGGATGCCTTAGCTGAGCTGTATGTCAGCGAGATAGCTAGATTACATGGGGCTCCAGTGAGTATTACTTATGATAGAGATTCCTGGTTTACTTCCAAATTTTGGGCCCAGCTTCAGGAGTCTAAGGGATCTCGATTGAGTTTTAGTACCGCCTATCATCCTCAGACAGATGGGCAGTCAGAGAGGACTATTCAGACCCTAGAGGATATGTTGAGGGCGTGTACGATGGATTTTGAGGGATCATGGGATGATCACCTGCCCCTAGCAGAGTTTGCATACAATAACAGCTATCATGCGAGTATTGGAATGTCACCTTTTGAGGCTCTATATGGTAGGAGGTGTAGATCCCCCGTAGCTTAGGAAGAAGTCGGTGACAGAGAGATAAATGCTCCCGAACTTGTTGAGCAAGCTGTACAGAGTGTGAAACTCATATGTGAGAGGTTACGGGCTGCACAGAGTAGATAGAAAAGCTACCCGAATGTGCGTAGATGGCCACTCGAGTTTGATGTTGGTGATGCAGTATTTCTAAAAATATCACCGAGTAAGGGTATCATGAGATTCGGGAAGAAAGGAAAATTGAGTCCTCGATACGTAGGACCATTTGAGATTCTCGAGAGAGTGGGAGAGGTAGCCTACAGATTGGCATTACCCCCACAGATGTTCGGAATACACAACATTTTTCATGTATCAATGTTGAGGAAGTACCACCCGAACCCTTCTCATGTCATAGAGTATGACGAGATGGACATACAAGAGGACATAAGCTACACTGAGGAACCCGTCCGGATTCTCGATAGAAAGGAGAAGGTACTTAGAACTAAGAGCATCCCATTAGTGAAAGTTTTGTGGAAACATCACTCAATGGAAGAGGCAACGTGGGAACTAGAGAATCTCATGAAGGAGAAATACCCCCATCTATTTGACTAGTTGAGTTGAATTTTGAGGACCAAATTCTTTAAAGGCGTGGAGGATGTGAGACCTGAGAATTTTAGACATATTTTAATTATGTAATATGAACTTGAAGTGTAATTTATTAAGCTAAGTGAAATGTATATGTGATAAATGAGTAATGATCCAAGTAGTGAATTGTGGAAATTATATTTGGAGAATTACATGTTAAGTGTTTAACCTAAGTGAGAAACTATGAGGTCAGATCAATCTTGGAGAAGAAGAGATCGATCTGGTGAGTTAAAAATGACAAGGAAGGAGGGAAGTAAGTGAGCAGATCGATCTCCAATGGAAGAGAATCGATCTCCTTATGATTCTGTTTGAGAGAAGATCAGTCTCATGAGGAAGGGATCGATCTCTAAATGTTTCTGTTTGGGAGAAGATTGATCTCCTCATGGAGCAAATCGATCTCATGTAGGCATTAAGAGATCGATCTCACCCCTCGACAGATCGATCTCGTAGGCATAAAATTACCCCCAAATTTAAATGCAGATCGATCTCATCAAGAGCGAGATCGATCTCCTACCCTCCATTTATATAAGGAACCCCTGCTTTCTCCTGCAATTTCATTTTTCTCTCTTCAAAACCCCATTTTCACCCGAGCCCTAGCTTTATCACTCATCCAAAGTACCCATTTTCATCCAGATCAGAGGCTGTGGCAAGAAGGAAAGTTATTCCTCATCAAAGGGAGAACAACATACTTGGAAATTGGAAGACGGATTGAATCGAGGCAAGAGATAAGCTCTCCACAAGTTTTGGGTAATTTTTAAACCTCGATCTTGACATTTGAGATGATTTTGGTGATAATGGCTGTTGGCATTGTGTTGAAATAGCTGGAAAATGATTAGGGATTGATGAAATTACAATGTAGTTAGGGTGATGATGATATTTAGCAATTTTGGTAATTTTGAGAATTTTGAGTTATAAATGAAAATTTAGACAATGTGGTGAATTAGCATAGATATTGTGGCATGGGAAGTGTAGGATGTTGAGATGTTGTGAATGAGATTGTGGATTGTGATAGAGTTATGAGAATTGAGAGATTTAAGGTGTTATGAGCATTTATGCTTGATTTTGAGAATTGAGGTTACTGTGATGATGAGTATTGATGTTTTAATATCGTTTGGACAGCTCGGGAGTTCCAGAGTGGAATGCGAGACTAGTCCGTGACAAGGGGGAAACGATTGCACTATATAAGGTGCAAAGAGGTAAGGGAAACTAAACCATTTGTATATGTGATTTGTGAACTATTATAGCATGATTTACGATTTATAAAACAAACATGTTTGATGTGTTGTGTTTTGATGAGAATGCACACGATTTTTATAGCCAGTTGGAGCCCAATGTTTTTATGAGTTTATAAGTTACGTGTGAAACCGCTTTATAAACCGTTGAGTTTGTGTGAGAAATGAATTGGGTTCTACGTTAAGGCAATATTGAGATTTGAGAAATGTGTGCGTGTTTTACAGGTTGGAACTCGATTTTAATATGTTTTGTGTTGAGTATAAACCGATTTTAACGAGTTTTATGAGAGAAAAACCACTATGAGTTCTACGTGAAGGCAAACCAGTTTTATATGATAATGGCTATTGATAAAGACTTAGGTGTGTAATTTTGAATGCACACCGGGCATTGCTCTGGTAGCATGTAAGTCCGATTCTTCTCCGTTCTGGTAACGTGAGATCCCCTATTTTGTGGCTGTGCCACGTATAATTGGTGGCTGTGCCACGTGAGATCCCCTATTCTGTGGCTGTACCACGTATATTTGGTGGTTGTGCCACGTGAGATCCCCTATTATGTGGCTGTGCCACGTGTATTTGGTGGCTGTGCCACGAGCGAACCCTATTCTGTGGCTGTGCCACGTGTATTTGGTGGCTATGCCACTTGTGAATCTAAATCTGTGGCTGTGCCACGTACAAATCAAAATCAGTGGCTGTGCCACGTGTGTTTGGTGGCTGCATCACGTGCATTATTGTTATAGTGATTTTATCACGTTTATTAATAAAGCGATTATCGCATTGTTTTCACGTGCTTGTTACTGCTCTATACTGAGCCTTTTATTTCATGCTTCCATATGGTTTTGAGATATGAGAATGTTGTTTTGAGAACTTTCATGCTATGATTTCAAATGAGTGTACTGAGTTTCACATGCAAATAAATATTTTATTTTGTGATGTGCATTATGGTTTATACAATGAGTCCCTTACCCTCTTATTGAGCGATTTAGAAGCTCACCCTGTTTTCTTTCTCCCCAGATTTTTTCAAGTGAAAAGGGTTTCCCTGCGACGTACGGAGTAGTGGCTAGTGGAGGACTTAAGCTCCAGGCCATATATATTGTGTTTTGAGGTATCATTTATCTTTTCATGTACCCAGAAAATTATTGTAATTACAGACACTTGATGTATAACCTTGTATGAGATGTATTAGGATTAATTAACTTAATATTTAGTAATGTATATGATATGATATATACTATCTAATGATGAGATCCTAAAGTATGATATGCACGATGATGTATGACACTGTACTAGAATGCACCCTTAATTGTGATTTGATGAGTAAAAAGTTTTTAAATTAGCCCTATTTTCTGCGTTTTCGAGGCGTGACACAATCCCATAGAAGGGCAAAGAGTTCAGGAAAGATACCATTAGTACTTCTGCCTAGAGAAGGAGGGCTATAACTGAAGAGAAAAGGAAGCAAGTTGTTGAACATGGTCGAGTGTTTGCCTCGGACTAGGAGGCCGCAGATGCTTCAATAGACGTGGTTAAAGGTACCATTCTAGTATTTGATTTTGAAGCATTTGTTTTAATCGACCCTGGTGCCATGTATTCATTCATATCACTTGTACTTGCATATAAATTGCTTCCATATGTAAAGCCTATGCCTTTAAGTAGGATGTTGCTTATTAGCACCTCATTGAGAGATAATCAATTGGCAGAGTGTGTAAATAAGAATTGTAAGTTAAAAGTATGAAACAAGGATATGTCAGTTAACCTCATCATGTTAAACGTGCATGATTTTGATGTAATACTAGGAATGAATTGGTTAGCTGTAAACCATGTTGTCTTAGATTGTTATTCTAAGACGATAATGTTTTCTACACCTGAGAAGTATGTTGTAAAGTTTGCTGAGAAGTAATGAAAGACTATAGTTATTATGATTGAAAGAGTAAGGATTTATACTAACTATATGGATAAAACCTTCATAGTATTTACAGGGATTTTTATCACATATGTGGTTGATACAGATAAGGCACACCCAGAATTGGTAGACATTCCAGTGGTCAGGGAGTTTCCTGATGTCTTTCCAGATGATTTACCAGGGTTGCCACTAGATAGAGAGATGGAGTTTTATATTGATTTGGTGCCTGGTATTGAGCCGATATCCAAACCACCGCATCGAATGACTCTAATAGAATTAAAAAAGCTAAAGAAACAATTTTAGGAATTACTGGATAATGGGTTTATTAAACCGAGGTTTCACTTTGGAGAGCACCGATTTTGTTCGTTAAGAAAAAATGGAAGTTTTTGACTGTGTATTGACTACAAGTTGAATAAGGCTACCATCAAGAATAAGTACCCTTTTCACGTATAGATGATTTGTTGGATCAACTTTGAGGAGCGTAGATATTTTCCAAGATAGATATGAGATATGGGTATCATCAGTTGAGGATTCGGAATGAGGATGTGCCCAAGATAGCTTTCCGTTCCCGATATGCACATTATGAGTTCTTGGTTATGCATTTTCGGGTTATCGAATGCTCTTGTAGCTTTTATGACATTGATGAATGGAGTGTTTAAGTCATACTTAGACCACTTTGTCATAGTATTCATTGATGACATTTTGGTGTATTCGAAGTCCAGGAAAGAACACGAGCAGCATCTGAGCATTATGTTACAGACCCTCAAAGAGGAAGTTATATACGAAGCTCATTAAGTGTGATTTCTGGTTGGAACAAGTACCCTTTTTGGGTTATGTTGTATCGAATAACGGAGTGTCAATTGATCCGTCCAAGATTGAAGCGGTAGTGTAATGGGAAAGGCCTAAGACTGTCACAGAGATACGTAGCTTTTTGGGTTTAGCTAGATATTACCGTCGATTTGTAGAGGGTTTCTCTAAATTGGCTATTCCATTGACTCGTCTCACTTGAAAGAATATTGCATTTGAGTGGGATGATGCATGTGAGAAGAGTTTTCAGGAAATAAAGCAGCGACTGACCACCGCACCTATTCTCACCATACCGAACAACTCAGAAGGTTTCTTAGTGTATATAGATGCCTCGAGATAGGGACTGGGTTGTGTATTAATGCAGAACAAGAAGGTAGTTGCTTATGGATCCAGACAAATCAAAGACCATGTAAAGAACTATCCGACCCATGACTTAGAGTTAGCAGCCGTAGAGTTTACACCAAAGATATGGCACTACTACTTGTATGGTGAGAAATTTTAAGTATTCACTGATCATAAATGCCTTAAGTATCTATTTTCATCGAAAGAATTAAATATGAGGCAGAGACGATGGTTAGAGCTTCTGAAAGATTATGATTGTGCAATACTTTATCATCCAAGTAAAGCGAATGTAGTCACTGATGCCTTGAGCAGGAAGAGCCTTGGGATGGTATCGTATATGCTGGTCAGGGAACATGAACTATTAGAGCAGTTTACTAGCCTCAGTTTGGATATAGACCCTTCTGATACTGAAAGTGACTGTGTGACAGCTAGCCTGTGAGTGGAACCAGATTTGTTTGATCGGATATAACAGACTCAGCATAATGACTGACAGGTTATTAATCGAGTAAGTCAGATACATATGGGTAGTGTGACTAAGTGCACAGTTAGCGATAAGGGCATGCTGAGGTTCAGAGGTCGAATTTGCATTCCTAATGACCCACAGTTAAAGAGATTGATATTGACAGAAGCTTATGCATCGAGGTATACAGTGCATCCGAGGAGTAATAAGATGTATTAGAATCTCTAGAAAGTGTATTGGTGGTCAGGCATGAAGAAAGATGTGGCAGAGTTTGTGGCTAAATGCTTTACATGTCGGCAGATTAAGGTAGAGCATCAGAAACTTGCAGGGTTATTGCAGCCTCTACCTATACCGACATGGAAATGGGATTATATCACCATGGATTTTATCATGAGTTTACCGAGGACCCGAAGGAACCATGATGCCATTTGGGTGATTGTGGATAGATTGACGAAGTCAACTCACTTCCTGGTTATGAAATCCACGGATACTCTGAGTGCATTGACGGATTTATATATACAAGAGATTATGAGGCTACATGGCATTCTAGTGAGTATTATGTCCGATAGGGATCCTGGCTTCACTTCCCACTTCTGAGAACAATTTCAGTAAGCCATAGGAACCCAATTGAGTTTCAACACAACTTTCCATCCTCAAACCGATGGTTAATCAGAGAGGACCATTCAGACACTGGAGGATATGTTGAGAACTTATGTAATGGACTTTAAAGGCTCTTGGGATGAGCATTTTCCATTAGCTGAATTCGCCTATAACAATGGTTATCACTCGAGTATTGAGATGGCATCGTATGAAGCATTGTATGGTCTCGTATGAAGCATTGTATGGTCGTAGGTTTCGATCTCCAATTGGATAGGAAGAAGTGGGTGATCGTAAGATATTTGCTCCTGACTTAGTTAAGCAAGCCTTTGAGGATGTTCAGTTCATATGTGAGAGATTGAGAACAGTTCAGAGTAGACAAAAGAGTTATTCTGACACGAGATGAAGGCAATTGGAATTCACAGTGGGTGAATCTATGTTCTTGAAAGTTTCTCCCTCCAATGGTATAATGAGATTCGGGAAGAGAAGTAAGTTGAGTCCTTTCTACATTAAACCTTTTGAGATCTGAGATCGAGTGGGAGATAAGGTCTATAGGTTGACACTACCACCTAAGTTAGCAAGCGTCCATAACATCTTTCATATTTTGATGCTTCGAAAGTATCATCCAAACTCGGCACATGTGATTCAGTATGAGCCGTTAGAGCTCACAGAGGATATGTCATATGTAGAGAAGCCGATTCAGATATTGGACATAAAAGAAAAAGTGTTATGGTTTAAGACAATATCTATGGTTAAGATTCTTTGGTAGTACCACACTTTGGAGGAAGTTACGTGAGAATTAGAGAGTTTGATGCGAGAGAAATATCCAAAGTTATTTGAGAATTGACTTGGTTCTAATTTAGAGTACCAAATTTCTTTAGGTGGGGAGGAATGCAAGACTCAAATTTTCTATTGTATTACTTATAATTCATCATTATAAACATTGATATATGTTATTGGAATCATAAGAAGAGTTGTAATACAATTCGGTGTTAAAGTATAAGTAGAAAATTCCATGAAGGCATTAAAGTGCCAATTATGAGCTATAGCGAGCTTAAGCTAAACCGAAGGGATGCCAACCATTCTAACTGAAGATAAGAACTTAAAACATCTAAATAAGGATAGTTCAAGAAGGAAAGTTGGTTTGGTTTGGTCCCAATAAGGTTGTAGTAGTGAAAATGCCAAAAAAGGCTCAAACGAGCTCAAAATGGATCGTTTGAGGTGTTTTTCACACATTCACCTACCAAGGATATCCAAAACGTCGAGATGGACTAATTATGCATTGAAATGCATAAATTTGGGTTAGTTGACTTTAATCAAACGTAGTCAATGGTCAAAACTAAGAGAAAAGTCAATGATAGAAGAATAAGCTTTGACTAGTTAACCAAAGCATGATTAACTTAACTCAACTATGGTTAAGGCTTGAGAAAATTATCCCAGGCTAAGAACACATGGAAATTTGGTCAAAGATTTATAAAAATAAATGAAATGCAATTGGGTTAAATTAAAAATGGTTGAAATTGAAGAAAGGATATTGGGCTAAATAGTTAAAATGGTTAAAGCCTATTAAGCATGAATGGAGTGGGTCAAAAATTGGGCCAAGCAATTGGGCCGAATGTGGGCCCATTTAAATGTATAAATATAGGCCCAATTACCAAGAAAATTAAAGCCTAAAATCTGAAAATGTTAGGCCCAAACCGAAAGCCTAATAAGAAATTTAAGATAAGCCCAATATGAATAGTTCAAGCTCAATTTCAAGCCCAAAACTTAACCAAGCCCAAACCAAGTGCAAACCCAACTTATGGGCTGATTTAATGAGTCAATGGTTGACTTTTATGTATTAAAATCAGATTTGGCAAAGGCAAAATTGTGTTCTTCTTAGAATTTTCGGCCACCATTAAAGACATAAACTTTCAAGCTTTCTCTCACTAGATTTCACTCATTTACAAATATTTGATACAAGTGATCTTCATGAAAGTTGTTCCATATTCAGAGGAGCTTAACGTACTTCAAAACCAACACCTAAGAAGTTGAATTGAAGAGCCATACGTCTTCCTTCATTCTCGGCCAAGTTGGAAAAGTCAAGCTAGGTGAATTTTCAATCCACCAATTTTATCTATGTTAATCTAGCAATTTTATAGAGTTGATTGAGAATTATATGACAAAACGTCACCGAAGGTAGAGATTCATGTTTGGCCGAAATGAGTATTTAGAAAGATGATGAACATGCACGATGTTTAATGGCAAGTATGTGTTGGGTAAGATGTGTACATGATGATGGTGTGATTTAGTGAAACCAATTTGTAAGATTGGATATGTTTATGAAGCATGCATATAAGGTGTTTGATGAAAATGCCTTAATGAACTTTATGAAAGGCTTAAGGCAAGCACACCAAGTGTTTGTCAAAATGCCTAAGTGAACTAGGCAAGTAAAGACGATGGCTTCTCGACCATGGCTAGGTGTGATGATGCATGGCACACCATGCATGGTCGAAATGGTTCATGGGCCAAGCACATGATGCAATCGGCTTAATTGAGTTAATGAGCCTTATGGTTGGCCCAATAACTGTTAATGAGCCTAAAGTGCCAAATGGACCTTAATGGAAAAGTCGAAATGGACTTAAGATAAAGTTAGGCCCATTAAGGAACAACGAGACCCTATAAGAGCAATCGGGCCTAATACTTTAAATAGACCATAGAGAAAATGAAATAAGAGTAATTAGGACTAATTGATGTGATTGATAACTATCTGCAGCTCCTGGAGATATATTCAGAGCCGAATAGACCGAATTTATGAAAGTGAAAAAGATAGAAGAGCATTTGATTGGAATCCAGGTAAGGGATCTATGTGAGCTATTAGAGATAGCTATACGTATTTTTCTCATTTTCTGTATGCACTTAAATTCTGTATAGAGTATAGATATGGAATTATATAGATGATATCCGATTATGGGAAAAATTATCAAAATGCCACTAGAAATTGTTAAAAATTAAAAATGCATGAAATTGCATATTTCAGTGTTTTCTTTGGGAAAAGTGGTTTTGTAAGAGTGTAATGATAGATTGCCTCATGATTTTGCTGTCTGCATTAAATTGCACATTTTTCAAAGTTAAGCGTGCTTGAGTGGGAGAAATTCCATGGATGGGTGACCATCAGGAAGTTACACCTTTTGCTCTGTTTTGCACCGTGTTACGTGTTGAACTTGATTTTGAGTACCGTTTTCACCGGAATCGAGCCATCTATCTATTTTCTGTGTGAAATCGTGCTGGAGCTGTTGTGTTAACTGAGAGTTACACAGATATGCTCACACTGGATTTTGAAATAAAATGATGATTGGTACTGATATTGGGGTGGTAAATCCTTTAGATTACTCGGTTCCCTCAGTATATTGGGATCCACGGATTACGTTGTACCGTGTGATGAGACATAGAGTACACTATACTGTGCAGTCTTCGGACTTCTGTTAGTCTTTATACTTCTGATTGACCCATAGGATGGATTGACCAACCTCCCTGAGGTATATGATATCCTGCACACTTGATCCGTGATGCTTGGAATCATTAACTATGTACATATGTCCATTGAACTATTATTAAATCCCATCCTAGTCTTCAGTGTTATCAGTGTGTATGGAATTGTTCTTCGACTGTATTGAAAGTGAAATGAAAAGAGGTGAATGAGTTTTCTATCTATTAGTGATTATCGTATAGAAAGCTATTGTGTTCAGTAATTGTAATTGCTTTACCGAATAATGAAGTGAATGTGTCTGTTTTGCAAAGTGATAAGTGAATGCATTTGTTTTACAATGATGATAAGACATGCATTATGAGCATCGTAGATAGTGTGATTATCTACCTGCTTTTATATATTTCTTACTGAGCTCGTTGTGCTTATCCATTTACTTTTCCCCATCTACAGAGCATTTTCAGTAGAGTTTGATTGCTGTGTCTGTCCTGCGCTTTTTTGCACACAGTGATCTAGCAACATAAAGGTATACACACCTATGTGATAATTCGTATATGAATAATAGTGTACAGTGATGTAGACACATTTATATGGGGATGTATATATAAGACAATGTAAACGACTTTCTATTTATGAAATGATAACTTTATGTACTTTGCATTGTTAGTACCGGGATGAAAGTATTGCCTGGGATGTATATAATGTATAAGACTGAGTGACTGAGATTGATTCACATCCCAACTAGTGGAGGTAAGTTCGTAAAAAAATTATAGTGATTTTTGAGAAAACAGGTCGCGACAACTTAGCATGACGTTTGTTCAACTTACTTTGTCCTTTCAAGTGCTTCAAGGTCTCATGATCAGTATGAATGACAAATTCATTAAGCCATAAATAATTTTGTCATGTTTCCAAGATCCTACTAATGTATACATCTTTTTTTCGTATGTGGGATAGTTAAAGGTGACTCTATTTAACTTCTTATTGAAGAAAGCAATGGGGCACTTCTTTTACATTAAAACAACTTCAATACCTATACCTGAAACATTACACTTAATCTTAAAAGTTTTAGTAAAGTTAGGTAAGGATAATAAAGACATAGAACAAAGTTTCTGTTTGAGCAAGTTAAAAGCATGATCTTGCTCAAGATTCCATTTAAATCCAACTTTTTTTTTTTTTACAACTTCAGTTAAAGGTGCAGTTATAGCGCTAAAGTCTCAAACAAGCCTACGGTAGAAACTAGCTAATCCATGAACTATGTACCTCAGAGATATTTTTACGTATAGGCCAATCTTTAATTGCTTTAACCTTTTCATCATCTACTGTTATACCCTTAGAAGAAATTAGATATCCAAGAAATATGATCTTATCAATGCAAAATGTACATTTCTTAAAGTTAGTATACAACTTTCCTTTTTTCAAGACAATAAGTACATTTTTTAAATGTTCAATATGTTTATGCAAGCTTATATCATAAATCAAGATGTCATCTACAAATTTCAAATAAAAGCACACAAGACATGGTTCATTAATTTCATGAAAGTACTAGGTGCATTAGTTAATCCAAAAGGCATAACTAACCATTCATTCAAACCATGCTTAGTCTTAAATTCAATTTTCTATTTATTACATTTTCTCATACGAATTTGATGATGACCACTTTTCAAATTAATCATAGAAAAGATGTAAGAACCATATAACACATCAACCATATCATCTAATCTAGGAATGGGATAGTGATACTTTACAATGATTTTGTTGACAACACGACAATCAACACACATCCTCCATGCTACATCTTTCTCAAGAACAAGAAATACAGGAATAACACATGGACTCATGTTATCTCTAACATAGCCTTTCCTTATGAGCTCTTCAACTTACCTTTTAAGCTCTTTTATCTCTTCAGGATTATTTCTATAGGCGAGTTGGTTTTGAATGATAGCTCTAAGGATAAGGTATATTTGATGCTTAATTCCTATAATTAGTGGTAAGCCATTTAGAATCTCCTCAGGGGAATATATCTTTAAATTCCTTCAAAAGAGACGCAACATCAGTATGCAAAAAGGCATTAAAATCATTAGAACTAAAGCAAGATTCTTTATATAAAAACAAAATGATTAAGCACTTAGTTAGAAAAGTGGCATTAATATCACTTTCTTTTGCATATAAGCTCACGTTCTTACTTTCCTTCTTTTTTTTTCCCAACATCTTTACCTTTATCAAGATTCTTTGACTTTTTTTATGAATCATTTTACTCTTTCAACCTCAATTGGTCCTCATAAGTCTCCTTAGGACTTAAAGGTGCAAGTTTGAATTTCTTAGAATTCATGGTAAGTGAGTAACAATTTGTGAATCTATCGTAAAAGATGTGTATTTCAAATTGCCATGGTCTTCCCACAAGCAAATGGTCGATATGCATAAGCACAACATCACACAACTCTTTATCTTTATACCTCGTAATGGAGAATGGCACCAATACTTACTTTGTCACATTTACTTTTCCTTAATCATTGAGCCATTGAAGTTTATACGTTTTGTGATGTTTTGTAGTGAGCAAACCCAATCTATCAACCAAATAAGTTCTAACAACATTAGTGCAACTACTACCATCAATAATTAAAGAACATACCTTATTATTTATGTGGCATTAAGTATAGAAAATGTTTTCTCGTTGCACTTCATCTTCATCCTTAACTTGTGCATTCAATGCATGATGAGCTACAAATGCTTCTCCATGGGAAGCAAACTCAACATAATCATTATCCTCATCAATGTCCTTCGATAGTGGAATCTCATCATTAACATCAGATTCTTCACTTACAATGTCACAATCATCACGCATAATCATGACACGTTTGTTTAGATATTGTGATCAATGTGACCTTTTCCCAAACATCTAAAACACTTAATATCTCTACTCTTAACTTGAGATGCTTGGACAGCCTCGAATTTAGGCTTGTAAAGACTCTTGACCTTAGGCTTTGATACCTTGACTTTATGCTTGAATGAGGATTTAGTCTTAGACTTGAATGTAGGCTATTATCCATTTGAAAGGTATTCAGTTTCGAAGAAGAAGAAGAACTAAAACCTCACACATAACGAAATGAAAAACCTTTCCTCTTGAATTGCCTCTCGGCCTTTATAACCATATACGACATTTCATCAAACTCCATATAATGATGTAACTCTACCACATTAGCAATCTAACGATTCAATCCTTACAAGAATCGAGCCATAGTAGCTTTACTAGCCTCTTCAATATTAGCTCTAATCATGATAATTTTCTTATTTTTTGTGATAATCCTTAACACTCCTAGAACCTTGAGTGAGACCTTGTAACCTTTGATAAAGCTCTCGATAGTAGTGACTTCGAATAAACCTCTTTCTCATAACACACTTCATTTTATCCCATGTAGCTACAGATGACCCTCTATTCCTATGTCTACTAAGCACCAGCTGGTCCCACCAAATAATGGCATAATCTGTGAACTCCACAGTAGCAAACTTCACTTTTTTCTCTTTAGAATAGTTATGGAAATAAAAAAACAATCTCAATTTCCTTCTCCGACTCTAAGTAAGCCTCAAGATTATTTTTACCTCGAAAGGAAGGAATCTTCATCTTAATACTTCCTATATCTCTATCCCTTCATCATGATTACTATCTCCTCGAAACCTTTCTCTACGACCTCCTCTATTGCTACAATTACTGCTAACATTTCTATTTACACCAAACTCATCATCAAAATTATCATAAAACTATTAAAATGCACATGAGAAGTATCACCTTGGTTTACCTTAGCTAGGGCAGTATCATATTGCTCCAACTTATCATGAATATTACTAAACCTTAACTCTATTCTTAAAAATTATTATTGTATGGCTCGGAGCATGAACTCGATCTCATTCAAATCAGGTTTTTAAGTATTAGAAGACATGATTGTAACATTTAAGAAACATTAGTAACAAAAGAAAATAAAAGACCTCACAAGTATGACCTCACGTGTTTACACTCAATACACAAGAATATAGCACTCACACTCATGTTTCACACAATTTAATGTGGCTTTTTTCCTACTAATGTTACTTACAGACTCTTGCCTTTTTCTCTTACACAACTTTACTCTATAGGTTCTACATTAAACTCAAGAATCAATAAAAAATTAGCTTATGGAATCCAAAGATCAACCAAGGTGAGCACAAGACTTAATCAATGGAAAACATAATTATGAAGACTTCACAAGACTCAACAAAACTCTAATCAATCTCAACCTTGAAGGAAAATAGGATTGTGGACTATTTTGTGGTGTTTGGTTGAGGTATGATTTTGCCAAAAGGCGGGGTACTTTGATCTTTTTAAGTGGTAGGGTTAAAAAAGTTATTTCGGTAATACGAAAATTTTGAAGGTTAGGCAAACAAAATGAAATATCAAAGCTCATGAACCAATGAATACCTCAAGATTTTGATGAAACACACATTCTCAAATTGACTTTAACATTGCACTTGCTACAGATGATACAATGAATTACCTCTTGAATTCTTTTTTTCTTTTTTTTTTCCTTTTTTTAACTACAATAGATGAATAAGAAATATAAATAAGTAAGCTAAATGATAATAAAAGGTTTACTTGGAAAGCAAGTTAACTTTTGAAAAAAATAGCTAGTTTTGGTGATAACTTATACGGTAAGAAACAAGAGAAAAATGTGGCTTGAGAAAAAAGATAGTCTTTATGTGAAGTAAAGCTTTTGAAGGTTTCTTGGTGAGTAAGAAATCTTTTAAGGTTTGGCTTGGTCAATGAGTTGTCTTGAAGATAAAGAAATCAATGAGTGTTTAGCATTTTCTTGGTTGGAAAGAATACTCAAATTGACTTGGCCAAGGTTAGACTAGGTCAAGGCTTAACTAAGGATACTTGATGGTTAAGTAAAGGTAGGTTATATAATGAAGACAATAGTCTTAAAGGACAAACAAGATTCTTGGATGCATGAAAGAGAATTCAAGGTTCAAGGTTCGGCCTTAGGAAATTTTTTCGAGGAATAAACATGAAATTTTGTAGCCAACATGAGATTTTAGATCAAGACACGAGATACTTTAAAAAAACTTAAGAATAAGAAACTTAACATGCAAGAAAAATAAAGATTTTCACCAAACAGATTTAGCCACGACAAGAAGACAAAGAAAAAAACATGAGAACACAACAAAAACCAGACTCCCATGAATCAAACCTAAGCTCTAGTGCCAAATAATATGAACCTCATCAAAAGAAGAGAGATTCAACAATGAATGCAAAGAACATGAAGCACAAACTGAAAAAATGCAGCAAAAAAAAAAAAGAATTGAAGATAAAAAACCAAATCCTTTGTACGGAAACACTAGAACCTATGGTATTGGATCTAGAATCGTTGCTTAGCACAGAAAGAACCTAAGGTTTGAATTGATGGAAGGTAGAAGAACGCCACAAGGAAAACTTTGATAAGTGTAAGAATTTTTAAGAGAATCAAAGAGAAATAATCTCAAATTAGGGTTTGTTTTCATCTATTTTGTAATGTTGGAGATTTACAACTTATTGATAGTCAAAGAGCCTTTGTATAATGACCAATAGTATTTTGACAACTAAATACTAATGATGACTAATTAAAGACATGCCTTAATAGGCTTAATAAAGACCTAACAAAATAACTAAATAAAATAGGCCAAATATACAGTCTTTAGCCCAAACATAGAAATTAGACTCAAAATTAAACTAAAGTAATAACTAAAGGACACGCTAGTGGACCACATGTAGGTTCGGCCCAAAGACTTAAAGTAATAAACTAAGTATCATGTCAACATCTCCATGGCTAAGGAATTCGACCCAATGCTTGTAAATCTTCAAAAAGATTCGACTTGGGCTTGGATTAAGTTGTAGAAGGCTTTATCATCCACCATGCTCAAGCTTTGTTGGATTTCTCTCTAGCAATATCAATAAGACTAGCCAAGGCTTGTTACATACTCTTAGTTTTAACCCTTGTCATTAGACCTCTATGTATGCTCATATGATCACGATTATCACGAACACGACTAAGGCTTAGTAAGCTTGATGGGCTTCCATCATTTGTGCTTTCCAAGTTTAAGTTGATTCTACTCATTCTAAAATAAAAGCTTTAATATTATGATATTCTGTCAAGGCCTAGCTCGTTCCTTGATCGTCAGCTGACATCTCCTTGAGGCTTAGATTTTCTCCAAGTTTGTCTTGACTCAATCGTATTGTTCGCTTTGGGTCCACTGATCCGCACAGTTTTCTCGAGGTAAATACCCCAATTGGCGTCCCCATTGTGGTTCGAACCTGAGACCTTTAAGTACCTAAATCTTACACACATGGTACCATCTAGGACCCTTAAGTATCCAAACCTTACACACATGGTACCATTTGTTCCATTAGATCAAATGATACCATGTGTATAAGGTTTGGGTACTTAAGGGTCCCATATTCGAACCACAGTGGGGATGCGAATTGAGATATTTACTTCGATAAAACTGTATGGGTCAGTAAACTCAAAGCAGACAGTACAGATGAGTCAAAGCAAATCTGGGGGGATCTAAACCCCAAGGGGATACCAGCCGACGACCTAGGAACAGGCTGGGTCTTAACATATATATTGTCAGTTGAGAATTGTAAAATGATATCTAGGGATGATGACTCAAAATTTCAAAACTCCAGCCTAATATATGGAAGCACGTGAACCTTTTTGGTGGTAACTTATTTGTATGTATGATTGAATAGTTAAGCTATTCAAAATATATATTTTTAAATCACACTATGATAGGAACTGTAACAAAGTATAGGGTATATCTTAGTAACAATTATAACAAACCCTAAAACCTTAAACCTTAATAAAGATTAAATTAGAAATCCCTTTCGTTCTCAACTTCTTCTTCCTTTATACGTAGGGCTGATATGATCTTCATCTCTTCCTTCTCTTTCTTTTTTGTTTTCAACTGCAACTTATAAGATTCGGGCATACAGGCATATTAGTTTCGATAGTTACACAATTTTAGAGATTAAGGTTTTTTGAAATCAAAAGTTACAGAAGATCGTAAATCATGTTCATAGTTATCTTTTAAAAAAGGATTTATTTTCTAATTTTGTGTGTCTTGCATTCCAATACCCTTTATATGGTATTAAATTGCCTAGAATTTCTCAAATGGCAACCAAATGCTTTATTAGTTTGGAGGTTATTGATTTTTTTGTATGTGAACTCCTAGGTTTTAAATAATATGGTGATTTATTAACTTTTTTGCTTGATTGGTTTCAATTTTCAATTTGAAAGTGTTTATATTTTGACTTTATTAAGTTACTAACGAAATATAAAAGTAGTTATTGTTTCTAATAATTGAATTATTTTCAAAATTTGCTTAGTTTTTTCTTGGGCAACTAAGAAAGATTTTTTACTAGTTAGATTTTGAAATATACTAATCTAACTTTATAGTACTATATATATATATTGAAAAAGGTGTTTAAAAGCATGCTGTTTGTAGATATGGATGCAATCAAAGATATCAGCATATTCTATTTGTATAAATAAGAAGAAAGGAAAAGAGCAAATGTTCTTTTCAGAAAAATTAGAAGTAGTAGATATCACCATATTTTGTTTGTATAAACGAGAAGAAAGGAAAAGAACAAATGTTATTTTTGAAAAAAATTACAAGTAGTAGTGCCATAAGATTTGCCCTTTAATGGCAAAAAGCCCACTCTAAATAAAAATATTTGTCAACAAAATCATCAAACAAGCAAGCCATATTGAATTGAAATTGTACCTTAAGATTCATCTATAATTATGGAAATTACACTAAATAAAAAGGGTGATAGTATTTCATCCCAGCCAGTAAATGAACTTATTACTTAGAAGCAACCTAAGATAAAGATATAAAATATTGAAAAATGTAAGCCATATTGAAACATGCAAATGTACATCCCTGTGAATCAGTGCTTAGTTTACTAGGCCTACATAAAAACTTCTCACTGTAGCTTTATTTATGATGCTAAGTTGCAAATCTAGTTTCATTTTTTTCTTCTTATAATCTCTCATATGGTTTCACTATAGTTGTACTTAAAATGAAAATGGATATTACTAGCATTAGTAATATTAAGTTATTGAAGTCCCTTGCAGCCACCATAATGAATCAAGATTCCATTTCAAAAAAGAAAAATAAAAGAAAATGATCAAAGGCAAGAGTACAATATCTCTTTAATACCATTTCATGATATACATGTAGATGCAAATGTGTTTGAGTATCCATAGATTTACACCAAGCAAAGATTTTATGAGCAAAATATGATAATAGAGAAAATTGCCTTTCAATTACAATTTGTCTCCTATAACTCTTTATTACCAAAATCTTAACAGATTATTACAAAGGTAAATAATTGTAAATTAGTGTCCAATGGTTTTAAGAGTGAGATCTATAAAATACACGTAGGAATGGAATCAAACTGCAAGTAAATATAGTAATGATAACACTAAACTTAAGTACAAGAACAAGTAATAACGAAATTGCATAACAAAGTATAAATTATTTTCCATTAGTCAAGAATATATAAATTTCCAACGTTATAATTCATGTTGTATATATTGATTGTATACATATAAGATTGAATAAAAATTAAAGTCTTAATGTAAAAAAAAAAAAAAAGGAAATTGCAATTCTAATTAATAATCTCCAAGGAGAGTACCTTTAAGCATGTAATGATTTGTTTACTACCTATATTAACAACTCTAGAAATGAGTTGATTCATATGTCCATTTCAGATGTGCTGAAATGATGGTTTTATGTCAGAAGTTGGCTACTGAATATATTAGTAGGAAATCTTATTGTTTACTCACAAAGCCAGCCCTTGTTTTGAAATGTTGCCACTTCATTTATGTCTGTCTTATGTGTATGTGACATATAATGCGCTTCCTTACTTGAAAGAGATGGTCTTGATTTCTATCAATTTCTTTAAATTGAAGATTGGTGCTCGTGCTATTCCATAAATACTAAATGGTTTGGCTGTTGCAGTTTTCTTATTTATAGAATTTTAAATATAGTTCATATGAAAAATGTTAACAGGAATATGTAAGCATATATTAGAGAATACTACAACTCTCTTTCATAAGATGGTTTTGGTGCTGAATTTTTTCTAGATATTTTGCATATCATACAAAAAGAATGGGATTAGTAATACCACAAGTTTATGCATCTTGGACAATTCTTTTTCTTTCATGTGGGTTTGGCAGTGTGTGCTTGCACTTAAACAAGTTTCTAGTGGTAGGATTCCCAAGAGTCCTATATATAGTTATAGTATATTTTAAGGTTTATCTCTCATGAAAAATAAGAAGAAAAAAAGAAAGGGAGAAACATGTCTTTCATTTTGCCTTACGTGCATAGTGCTACATACTTTACATTTCTTTGATATTCTATAATTTATTTAATAAGCAATTCTAATTTAGTGGCTAAGCATGCAGCTTGTCCAATGTAACCTAATACTGGTGCTAACTGCTACTTTTATCAGAGACGGATCTAACTTCAACGTGATTCCATTATATGTGGAATTTGTGGGCACTTTGAAGTCTTGCCACTGAAAGCTTGCATAATCTTCAACAGAGGTTGAAAGACGTATACAACATTATTTAGTCTTTTACCTTATGGTTTTATAATTGATACCATGATGGATCATGATTTTCCTATTGAGATTAAGAAAACTTCTACCACGTCTCTTGTCCTTAGGTCTTCCTGACTTTTGAGGCAACAATTTTAGTAATATATTGCATACACATTTTGTTCTTTCTTCATAGAGTATACAGATTCTTGCAAGTCCTTTTAGTTTATCTTCTTTTCTTCCTTCCTTATTGAAAAGCTATTATTGTAAAGAAAATACCTTAAATTGAGAGTACAAATTCCTTTTTTCCTTTTCAAGTCAACTATTTCTTTTCTATTAAGATTACTCCTTGTTGGCCTGTTGTATTGATGCTCTAGGAATTACTTTATGTTATTTGTAGGTTGATAGATTAGTTTTCCACTATCATATATCTGCTTATGTTCTATTATATTCAACTTAATTTTTAAGATCTTGTTTGTTTCCCAATTGGTTCGTTCCTAAAATCAAATGAAAGATATATATTTTTTTCAGCTTAGGCCTGATTATGTAGTCATAACTTGTTGTAGGTCATTAAAGGACAAGCAACCATGCACAAATGAAATTCTTCTATTGACATGAAAGAAGTAAATCACTTGCCTTATCCTATTGTTATAAATGACGACAGCTTGCATCAACATGTTAAGAAAATTGGTCGCTTTTTGCTTGGTTCTAAGAATGTTAAGAGGGGCAACAAGGTTATGGCAGGAGAGGACTTTGCCTTTTATCAAGAAATAATCCCTAGATTTATGCTAGGCTTTAGAATTATAAATGAAAAAGTTGGCACAATTCATCCACCGTACACCCCTTACTTCTGTATTGGTAAGGATAACCTTTTAATTGGGGTACCCTTAAATGTTACTCTTGTAGAACTATATTTGAAAGATCACATCATTCTATCTTACATCAAACATGTTAAGGGCTTCAGAACTATTGGTAAATGTTGATGGATTAAACTTGTCTATAAATGCAGTCAAAGAAAGTCCAACTTTTTCCATATGTATACTTTTCTTCACAGTAGCACATTTTTAATAGCTACTGCATTTGCAAAAAGTTCTATTTTGAAGCCTTTTCCATTCATTTGTTATGATGATTATCTCTACTATGGCACAAACTCAGAGCTAGTTTCAATATAAACAACGAATAGGATTACATACCTCAAGTGTATCTTGTTAGAGCTTAATGTTTGGGAAATGGGTTAGCCAGTTCATTTTCTCTTATAGCACCTGCTCCCTATGCCGCAACACTCGAATGAATCCATGAACTGAATGCAGTATCTATCATCTAGTATATATAAAATGTAGCTAGTTAAACAGAAATTTATTATTGTACTAGTTTATTGTAGTCAACCAAGCAGCTTGTAAGAAAGTCACTACAATGAGAGCTATACATAAAAGCCATAAATTACCTCACTTTCGCGTGCGCTTGATTTCAATTCCCTTAGCCAAAGTAGGTATTGTGTGGTCAATCTTTAATGGTATTACTTAACACATTGCATAGATCATGAGAAGAAAAACATTTTCTTTGAACAAACATGGCATGTTTCTTTTCTCCTTAGGAGTATGAACCAAATATGCTTTAACTCCCAGTTTAACCAAAACCTGTTCGATATACGACCAAGTGTTTTGATAAAGATGTATATATCCTTGATCATTACATGTTTTGTTGTTCATGATCTTAACTTGACTAGCCATTGAAGGAAAATGCATGTCACTTCAACACATTATTGGAAAGAGAATAATGTATGTATCAGAGATTTAATGATATTCTGTACAATCTCATTTCTTTCTAGTGAATGCAAAAATTAAAGATTATTTCATTTTATTTATAAAATGAGCAAGTATAAAAAAAAGTTATCCACACGGAGATAAAATTTGAAATTTTTTTTGTAAGATATATAGTAGAACATCTCATTAAAATTTTTATTTAAGTATTTGTAGTTGAGAAAGAATAACCACATGAAGGAAAAAAATTACTCTATCTTTCAAAGGATAGTCCTCAATAAAACTAAAAATACATATCTTGTGATATTTATTTATTGCTAAATATATGCAAAATATAATAAATTTAGGAGAGTTTAGGTTGGTAATTGCAAGAATAGATAGTAATATGGTAATTAAGGTAGGAGATAAAAATGTATTTTGGTAACAAAAGTAAGTCGAGGATATTTTAGTATTAAAATGAGAAAGAAGAGGATATTTTGATAATTATGGTAAGATATAGTATTTTGATAAATAGGAGAAAAGATGGTGTTTTAGTAATTAAAATACAAAAGGTATAAGAACAAGATTAAAAATATCCGAAAAATATAAATTCAATTTAAAAAAGTTGAGGTTTGTAATTACGAGAAAAGATCGTAATTTGGTAACTAAGGTAGGAGATGATCAGGTATTTTGCTAATAAAAATAAGTATAAGGGATTTTGGTAATTAAGATGAGAGAGGGGTACTTCGGTAATTATGATAGGACATAGTATTTTGTTAAATAAGAGAGAAGATGGTATTTTGGTAATTAAAATAAAACGGTAGGGTAATTTGGTAATTAGAGAAATGAGAGTAAAAATATAATCAAAATATAATAAATTTGAATAAAAGGTATTTTAGGCATTATATACCTTACTTCTACCTTAGTCGATACCAAATCAAATAAAAATAAACTCATAATAATTATTTCCTTTCATTAACCAAACAACATAATACAGATTTCACATATTCTTCTTTTTTTCTATTCCTACAGAATAAAATTTTCATTCATCCTCTATTCAATTCTGGGAACCAAACACATTGTAAATTCATAACCTTCTCTTTAGAACACAGTTTTTTGTGCTAGCTACAATTATATATTCTTGATAAACTCTACAAAGTTATTCTAGATTAGTCTCTTTTCTTTTTTGAAATAAAATTACTGAGCCTTTCATTCATTGATCAAATTATTGTTTAAATTAGAATCAATTATGTGGTTAAGAAAGACAAGACATTCTTCTATCCATATTAAAAACTTTGCTAAAGCATGCGCTGCACTACTGCCACTTCTCTTAGTGTGTGAAGTTAGACAGAGACTAAATCATGCCATAGCTCTTTAGCAGTCTTCCACAATCATGCCAAGGTACGACAAGTATACTCTATTGCTAAATTTATTCAATCTGTGTGAAGCCCAGTTCCAAAGCAAAGTTAATGCCCTATAAACAGCTTGTGCTTCCACCAACAATGTGTCATCAGAGAAAGGCACCTGAGCTGCCATAGCTTTCATCATCTCCCCCTTGTTAATCGGAGCCGCAACTCCAACACCTCCTACCTTTTTATCCCTATTCAGAGCACCATCAAAGTTCACCTTAAAGATCCCATTCTTTGGTGGACACCAACAATAGATTCTGTTTGATTGAATGATGGCTTTTCTTGCTTGAGCTTTATTATATTCCTCAATATATTGTTGAATGAACTCAGCTGTTACTAAAGGTGACTATCTTCCCTCTTCGTGCACTTCCTCATTTCTGCTAGTCCATACGACCCACACAATGAGGATGAATTGCTACATTTCATTACTCTTGGTAAGCCATTCCAACGTGCTTGTGATCCATTCTATCATTTCTCCTCCTGTATGCCTATCCCAAGAAAAGTTTAGTGTCCGCCAAATGGCCTTAGCGGACTCACACAATCTTAGTGCATGAACAATAGACTATTCTTCTTCTTAACACCTTGGACAAAGACTTTCTTGCGTTATCTTCCGTTGTTTCAAGGTCTTTTTGATTGGCAATATCCCCAAAACTGCTCTCCATGCAACAACCTTCATTTTATTTGGCACCTTTGCAGTCTACACAAGTTTCCATAACAATTTAGAGCCCCGTTGTGCATGCCCTTCTTCCTTCTTTCAGCTTCAGTTAACACCTTATAGCTACTTCTCACAGAGTATAAGCTATCTTTTGTGTGATGCCACAACAACTCATCATTGGAGCCTGTCTTACTAACTGGCATAGTTAGAATCTTCTTTACCTCCTTAATCTGAAACATCTCTCGGACCCAACTATGGTTCCACTGCATGGTCTGCTCATCTATTAGCTCAGCAACACGAGCATTCTCTTTCCTTAAGACTGAAAGGAAACCATTTCTCTTTCCAGATTTTTTTATCTCCTTCCTGTTTGCACATCTAGTTGCAGCACTTGTTTTGACATCCAAATGCTTATCTAGGTTAGTGATGGTTGACTTCCTATGTGGGACTTAAAAAACTGCAATTTGGTGGATGTACTTGGTTTTAAAAACCGCACAAGCTAGTGTAAATGTATGCTTGAGAAGTCGCCAATCTTGCTTTGCTAGAAGTGTCACGTTGAAATCCTGCATTTGCCTAAAACCCATTCCCCCTTCAAATTTTAACTTACACATTTTGTCTGAAGATAACCAGTGCATTCCGCGTTTATTCGTCCCTTATCCCCACCAAAAGTTGCCCATCATCCTATTTATCTCGAGACATAGGGTTTTTGGTAACAGGAACAACCCATTGTAAATGTTGGGATAGCTAGGATTTTGCTTTCAAGAATATCTCCTTACCACCCTATGACAGCATCCTTTGACCTTAGCTATTCATCTTTGCTTGGACTCTGTCTTTTAAATCTCGAAATGCACGTTTTTTTTTTTCTCTTCCAACTATTGGCAGTAGTATTTCTCAAGATTAGTGGTGTCCTGTAAGGCAAACAAACCTTTGATTCCCTCTTTTGTTTGCTCTCTGGTATTGCTGTTGAAAAACAAAGTTGACTTGTGATAACTCTAAGATAATAGAGTTATTTTGTACTTAATTTTTTTAATTAATTAATTAATTAATTTATTATTTTATTAATTATCATATCATTTTAATTAAATTCCTCATGTTTTATAAATAAATAAATTTTAAATGATTCATTTTGATATAAAAATAAACTAAAAATGGATTAAAATGAAGACTGAGCCACTACACTTTTATTTTATAGTATGAGTCATCATCTTTCTCTCTCTCCTTGACACATAGTACCCCACATGTCAACACTGTAATTATTCTCGAGGAATAAAAACAATTGACACCTTAACCAACATATGGAAGACACATGCCCTTTTCACCTTGCATACTTATGTAGATAAGAAGACAAAAAAACCTGCTAGAAGAAGGAGAGGTGTCCATGAATGGTAGGAGGCTTTGATGACATGAAAATATCTTATCCAAGGAGCCAAGGACATAAAGACAAGTGACCAATCATTACTAACTCATCTAGGATAAGAATTCTCCTTTGTACCCTTCATTTTAATGACTTTATAAGCTAACTATTGGGGTTTGTAAGGGGTGTCAACTGCTCACTTACTTTCTATTTTTTTTTTTTTCTAATTTTATTTTAGTGTTCTTGAAGTTAAAAAGGCAGCCACCAATTTCTCTTGAAGTTTCATTGCAATTTTCCTTTGTTTTGCTACTTTAGAGTTATTTTAATGCAGGTTTTTATTCTCTTCTTTAAGCTTTGATGTTCTTTTTTTTTTTTTCAGCACTTTGATACTCTTCTCCATCTTTTTTTCATCTCATTTTGATAGTGATTGGGTTCTATGAGAATGAGAGCTTGAGAGGTTGCAAAACTACCTTTATAAGCTCTTATTCTAGAGCTTGATCCACATTTTCTTTTGTACATTTTATTTTTCTGTTATGAAACTTAGTTTTGGTGGTTTTTAATTTTTTTATCTACTGTTTGATCAATATATTTTTATGTTATATTTTTTTTAAGCTATTAATACAAAAGAAAAAAAATAGTTTAAGGCAAAGATAGCTAACTAGGCATTAACTTCCAAAATTTACCATGTTTAGGTGTTAGCTGTAGCAATTTTTTGCGATTTTTTTGCTGCATTTTAAGCTTCATTTAGATAATTTAGGAACTTAGGAATGTCATTTAATTTTTAGGGATTTTTAAGAAATCATTTAGAATAGTTTTAGGGTTTGTTTTTAGGGTAACGTTACATGAAAACACAGTTTTGGTTGATCAGTTTTTAAAGGCTGTTTGTAGTTATTTGGCCACTATTTTACATCATTTTAGGACACATTTAGGTCAGATAATTATTAGAAAAGACTTAAATTAGGTTACTAAGCATTTTCAAACCATTTTGTATTATTTTTCTTTGGTTAGGCATGACTAGCATCTTCACTGTCCATGTCTGTTTTGTGTTGCTGTTTGGGCTATTTTAAGGTTATGTTTTCTTTAGTTTTAAGCATATTAGAGTCATAAATATATTAAATAAATTTTAGGAAGCATTAGGTTAATTTTTCTAGGTATTTTTTTTATGTATTTTCCTTATCTTTTCTCTTGTATAAGCATGGTTCACTGTTAACAGTCTAGATTTATTTCATTTTCTGTTTGGTAGTAATTTAGGTGCATTTTATTAGTTTTAAGTTATTCTAAAATCATGCATTTAGGGTTAGTAGATTAATTAAGGTTAGAGTTAGTTTTTACAACATTTTAGTATCATTTCTAGTCCCATTTTGCAAGTAGATTTCAAATCTGTCCAGGACTTAGTTTTAGTACTGGTTTAGTATTTTAGGGGTTGTTTAAAGGTTTTAAATCATGATTTAGGTTAATTCTAATTTAGGGTTAGGATAAAATAGGGTTTCATTATATTTTTCTATTATTTTTATGCATACATTTTGAGTTAATAATTTAGAATTTAAATCATGTATTTAGGGTTAATTTAGGGCTAGGTCTCAATTCACAATCATTTAGTGCTTAGTTGATTTTCTATTTAAAAATTCTAAAATAATTTTTTTTTTATTCATGGATCACCTTTAGTGTCATTGGCTAGTCAAGGGTAGGTTAATTAGTTGTAATAGCATTTAGGGTTAGACATTATTTTTTGGGTGCTTTTTAAGGTATTTTAGGATTAGAATTTAATTTAGAACTTTTTTAGGGTTAAAATTAGGAATTTATAGTTTTTCACGCATTAGATTATTTTATTTGTTAATTTTAATTTCATCTTTAGGATTTTTAGATATATTATCATTAATTGCATTTTAGGTCCATATCTTTTATACTTACATTTTAGCTCATTTTTATTTCTAAATCTAATTTTATTATTAATTTTCTTTTGCAGCTATTTTTTCTTTGCTTGGAGTTCTATAATTATTTCTGCTCTACCTTATTTCTTTTATTATTTATTTTTAATTTTTAATAATTTTTTAATATAAACCTGGTAGATTGCACGTAGAAATTATTCATAATTTATTTCGTTTTTTTTATGAGACCATAATCTCAATCTCAAATCTTTTTATTATTTTTGCGAATCGTGAGCTTGCGATGTAGACGTTTAGGACGCCTCAACGTCGAGGTCAATTTTCTATCCCAAGCTTCTTTCGTACTTCTTTATCACATCCTTCATTGTCTCGCTTTCGCCCAAACCTGCGTTCGCAAAAAGTAGACTGTTGTCAGCAAAGAACAGGTGACTTACTCTAGGCCCTCCTCGATTGGCTTGAACTTCACTTAGCATTCCTTTATATTGGGGTTTTTTAAGCAGTGCTGAGAAACCTTCAATCAAAGCAAAAACAAATTTGGAGGAAGGGATCTTCTTGTGGGAGTCCTTTTCCAGGTTTAAAGGAGTTTGAAATAGTATCGTCCACCACAATAGAAAAAGAAACAGACGTCGCACACTTCATTACGGTTTGAATTCAAGAAGAGTGAAGACCCATCATAGACATCATGCGTTCTAGAGAAACGCACTCTGCTCGGTCATATGCCTCACTCATATCCAATTTTAAAGCAAAATAACCTTCCTTACCCAATCTTCTATTCTTCATAGAGTGCAAAAGTTCATAAACTGCCAAAATATTGTCCGAAATTAATCTGCCTGGGACAAAAGCACTTTGTGACTCACGGATACATCTAGGCAGAAGTGCTTTAAGTCTCTTCATTAAAACTTTTGCAAAAAGTTTGTAAATAACATTGCATAAACTAATGGGTCAAAATTGGGTGATTTTCCTGAGCTATTTTATTTTTGAAATCATGGGATCATGTGTCTCATTGATATCCTCTAGACTTCTATCACCATTAAGACACTCCAAACAAAAAGTACTATCATCAAACTTAACTATATGCCAGTATTTTTTATAAAATAAAGCAGGCATACTGTCGACTCCGAGGGCTTTGGTTGGTGGCTTTGGTGGGGTTCATTTGCTTGAGTGCTGTCCCAACCTCTTCCGCTTTGAATTCTGCAATGAGCTTGTTATTTATCTCAACTGAAACACACGGTTCCACGTCTTCCAAAATCTCCCCTATTGGAGTAGGCCTTTTGGATTGGAATAAGTTCCTAAAAAAACTGATGGCAATATCTTGTACCACCTCCTTCCATTCCCTCCAATTGCCTATGTTATCCTCCAAACCCTTTACCAAATTAAACCGTTTTCTCTGCGTGGCTTGAGCATGAAAAAAAAATGTATTCCTGTTGCCCTCCTTATGCGAACGAACCCTTGACCTCTGTATCCAGAAAATCTCTTCCTTCTTTAACAGTAGATTCATCTCATCTTTCAGCTCACGTGCCTTTTGAGAGGATTCATTTGTTACTTCTACCTGTTGCCATTTTCTTAACTCCTGCTTCAAAGCATTTAACTTCCTCTATGCATTGTTGAAGCTATCCTCATGCCACCTCATCAAGCTTGCTTTCACTTTCTGTATCTTGCTTCCCAGCGATGGGCATGGCCCACTGTTCGAAGTTTCATATATTATCTACCTACAACTTTCTTCCTTGGTCCACCTCTCTTCAAATCGAAATTTTTTCCTTTTTATTTTCTGTCTTCGCCTCCTGCTTCCTTTTATACACAGCACAATCAAAATATGATCTGAGATTGAGGCTTCCGAGTGCAGTACCTCATAGTCTGGGTGAGAGTACCACTAATCAGCTGTTGCTACACACTTGTTGAGTCTCTCCTTATATTATTCTCCATAGTTCGTCCTCTTTCCCAAGTGTGCCATTGTCCATTGAAACCCAAATCATCAAGTCTGCATTCCTCCAAAGTTTGTCCTCTAGATTAGACTTGATTATAAGCATTTAGTATATTTTCCAAACTTTGCAAATTGAGGTTTGATAATAGTTTTTTTTTTTTTTTTAAGAAAAACAAAACATTCCATTTAATAGTCCAACATTTACTATATATTGCAATCTAATTGTAAAGACAACTATAGACATAGATCTAAACACTCAAATGTTGAGAATTGGAAGCAAATAATACAATAATACTTCGAAATACCAATATGAACATCTGAACATCTTACATATATTTTTGTCTCCTCTTTCTTACTTACTTGACACCTGTCTAAAAAAAAGGAATGATATTAATTTCAAGAATTCTCAAGAGTAATGTAAATTTTTTTATAAAAATTATTATCTCATTCATTGTCAATAAAATTAAAAAACTCGATAAATAGATTTTTTTTTTACACTGATTGTCTTTTTAAATGAAAAATTAAAGAGTAAAAATTCTTATAAGAACATATGATATAAAAAAAAATTTCTATGTGATAATGGATAAGATAATAATCATTTTTATAATTTTCATTGAATTAAAAAATGTGATGATGAACTTTATGGAGAATTGGACTCCATTTTTCATCTTCCTATCCATGTCTTTCCCTCTTCCTCTCACCACCATCCTTCTTGTCGCTGGCGACTCCAATGCAAGAGCAAAAACCAAATTTCTTGAGTCTCACTATGATATTTTTTTTACCCATTTTTCCCATTTTCCATTTTCTTTTTTAGTTTAAAACTAGTCTTCATGTTATCAATTTCCTCCTTTGTAAGGTGAAGGAAAAACTACCAAAATGTGTGATTTAAGGTTAGATTCTCAATTCCCTTTTCTTCCTATCTTTTCTTTTTCAGTTTAATCTCCTAAAGCCTTTTCTAAAAGGATACCCTCATTTTAGTTTTCTTATGCTTTGCAGAAACTAAGTCAATAAGCTCTGAAAGTTCGCTACAATTATTTAATTGTTATATGTTATTTCTAGGAAGTAAGAGAAGAAAGAAGTGGCCAAACACCATTTTCTCATCAACATCATTGAAACCCATTTCCCTGATAGTTAGTCTGATATTAAGGTGTGTTGGCTTGCCTTACTCAAAAGTTAAGAAAACGCTAATGGCAAATGAACGGAGATTAATTCTTTGAAAAGGCCAAGTCAATGGTGTTGTATAGGAAGGGTTATTATTGTTTCTTATTATTAATCAATAAGCTATGTCCTTGCTATTGGAAGTTTTTTTTCTTTTTATTTCTTGATGTTAGTATTATGCCAAATATGCACAGAAGAAATGCAAAAAACAAATATTTTTTATAAGTGCTGATATTCTTCATGCCTAGTTGATCTTTGAATAATAGTTAGAATTATGGATGAAAAAGGCAAAACGTGAAGAAATATTTAGCACACCAAGTATTTTGAGGATGCTTTCAAGAAATCGACATCCCTATTGTCATAACATCAAGATACACGATGATGCCATGATCCAAGCAAGGACATAACAAACTTATTATAAAGAGATACATTTAAAAAAAATAATTCAATTAAATGAGAAAAAAAAACAATTTTTTTAGAGTTTTAATGAAATTTAAACTTTTTATATTTGGACAGTATTTTGTAAATGCCTCATAAAGTATTTTAAAAAATTTTAAAAATAAAAAAATAAAAAAATCAGAAAAAATCAAAAAAATCAAAAAATAAAAAGTAAAATAAAATAAATTGGAAGCAATTCAACTCTTTGATCAAACCCTAAACCTTAGCCTAACCCAGAAACCTACCCAAACTCCTAAAACCTAACTAAACCTAAAACTTATCCTAAACCCTTATTTTCTAAAATCCATTTTAACCCTAAAACCACAATACGTTCTCCAAACCCTCTTATGACACCATGCAAATCTTCATACAAACTCTAAAATCCTATGCAATCCTTAAAATCAAAACCCCAAACTTTAAAACCCCATGTAAAGCACATGCAAGGTTCACACAATCACTAGTTGACTAAGGTTGATTTTATTTCCAAAAAAAGGAAAATGAGGTGATTAAAAGTAAAACAAGAATGGATGATAAACTAAATATGTCAAAACCAAAAGGGAAGGAAATCCCTTAATACTAGCCAGGATTTGGAAGCCTAACTGCCCATTTGGCTCATCGGTATTGTCCAGAGAACCAGGGTGCAATCTCTTTTTACACAAAATGACAAAAAAAATTAGAGTCAAATTACATTTTTACTATTGATTTTAAATTCTTTTTATTATCTTATTAAAACTTATATCCTTAACGGTTTTTTTATCATTTTCAATATTATTGGAATCAACTTTAGTGTCCATTCAACTAAATTTAAATGAAAGGAATGTTGTCCTTTTTCCTTTTGCTAAGTTTAAGAATGGCTATAGAAAGCCAAGATAGAGAGAAATAAAAAGTGGAGATACGACAAGAGGATAAAAAAAGAAAGAAAAAGCCCCCTACCAGCCCTTTCATCTTTATTGTCGGGCCTCCTAAAACTCTCATCTTCTTATTGCTTTGTTGTCTGCACGTCATCCCTACTGTTCTGCTCTACTGCATCGTCACAGCTTCATACTCTGCACTGCTGCGGTTCGAAACTGCTTCATTGTTTCTTGCTGCTGCTACTGTCCAATACCGTTTCCTATCTTGTATCCCAGCATCTCTTGATACAGCCTTGCATCATCGTCCACATAGCAGCATCCTCCCAAGCTGCTCCCTGCGTCCCTGCACAACATCTTCGTTCCTTGCTATCCTGCGTTACTGCCATCATCATCAACCTATATCCTGTACTGCTGCGCTATCATCACAAGCGTCCTGCTCCTGCACTCTGCTCAATATCCCTGGATTCATTGCCCTAAGCTATATCCTACACTGTTGCGTTCCTCCTTCCATTGCCCATTTGCTGCGTTCTAGTAGCGTTCACTGCCCAGCTAATACACACATTGATTGGTCCAGCTGGAAGCTCATTTGGCATACTAGCTACAGGCTATCTAATTGTATTAGTTAGTTTTTCTATTGCCTTATTATTAGGCTGGTTAGCATCCTGATTTCTCGTTGGTTGTTACAAGCCTCCTTTGTATGAATACCAGATTTGAGAAATGAACAAATAAGCTTCTAAGTTGATTTTTTAATCAATTCAACATGACATCACAGCAAGGTTCACGCTTCTTTGTAAATTTTATTTGAGTTTTTCCAGTGACCCAAATACTCATGTCAACCTCAACCACCACTACTAAACCAGAGGAAACACCTTCCTCGCCATATTTTCTTCATTCAAATGAGAATCCGACGTTAGTATTGGTCTCGTCAGTACTCACTGGTTCCAACTATGCCTTTTGATTTCGAGCCATGAAAATGGCGTTGCTCTCAAAAAATAAGATTGGATTTGCAGATGGCTCGATTCAGCACCAACTACAACCGATCCTTTGTTCTCGGCTTGGAACGTTGCAACACAATAGTGTTATCTAGGATCTTGTACTCAATCTCTCCGTCTATAACACAGAGTGTTATCTAGTTCGATGTTGCCGTTGATGTTTGGAAGGATCTCAAGGACCGATTCTCACATGGGGATGTTTTTCGAATAGCGACATTAGAAGGAGAGATCTACTCTTTTCAACAAGGATATCTCTCTATCATAGATTATTACACTAATCTAAAAATTCTTTGGGACAAGATGATGAATTTGTGACCGCTATCCAAATGTGTTTGTCATCCAAGCTACAAATGTGGGGCGCTTAATGCAGCAAAGTAGTACTATGAGAATGATTATGTAATCTGTTTTTTAACAAGTCTCAATGACAATTTCTCCATTGTTAAGTCTCAAATTATGCTTATGGATCCTTTGCCTACTATCAACAAAGTATTTACTCTTATCATTCAACAAGAGAGGCAGATGAATTCTGTATCGGTACAATCTCATCCTGATTTTTCAACATTTGCTAGCAGACTTGCTACTGAATCTCAAGGTGTGAACACTTTTCCTGCTAAGAGAAATTCTTTTTCTTCCAAACGACCTGTTTTTTCTTTCTGTGGGTACATTGGTCATACAGTTGACAAGTGTTAAAGCAAGCATGGTTTTCCACCTGGACATAAACCTAAAAGCAAGGATAGATTAATCAACCAAGTAGCTACAATACCTTCTGTTGTCAAAAAAGGTAATGGTGTTGACACAGAAGTTGTTTCCAAAACAGTTGATGGGGATTCTCCAATAACACTCACTCAAGACCAGTATCACCATTTAATTGCATTACTTCCACCAGCTGACACGACCAATTCTAACTTTTCCAATGTTAATGCCATAACACAAACCACACATTTGCCAGGTATGAATTCTTTACATAGTTCACATTCCTTGTCCTTTATTCTTGATACTGGAGTCATTGACCATATTGTTTGCACTTTGTCATGCTTTCAAGCTTATAGACCAGTGATGAATTCTATTGTGAAGCTGTGAGACCCCGTATATGTATAATTATATAAATGTACATAGAAATGTAAATGGAATCATAAGTATGGTGATATACTTGTAATGTGAAGTATATGTAATGTAAATCCAAAGTTTAATGTACACACTTGCAATAAGAATTGTGATTGTACGTACAAGTTAGATTATGTATGAATGTGAAGAAATGGACTTTGATTTGTGATTAATGTGAGTAAAATGGAATATGAGTAGTGTGGTAAATGGAATGAAGAGTTGCATGAGTATGCTCTTTCATTTGATTTATATTAAGTATCTTTGGTTATACAAGGATTCTACACAAGTTTTAATGTGTATGAAGTATTATGGGATGTCGTTTTCAAGTCTCAAAGATGATTGGATGAGGAAATGACCATGGCAACAAAATGTATGAAGTTTGATATAAGTTTGGCTAACATTTGAAATGAATTGCAAAAGAAATGAGTTGTTTTGGTTTGTTAACCATACTTTGCAAATAATTAATGCCACCTACATTGTTTTCGTGAGAATGAAAGCGTGCTAGAGTATGACTCGCACGAGATTTGACGTGTATTATACACTTGAGTGCTGGAGCTTAGCTCGCACTAGTTTTCACATGGATTTTCACACTGGTTTTGGCATGATGCATGGAACTTAGCTCGCACTAGATGCCCACCTTATTTGTTGCCGTGCTTGGAGCTTCGGATAGACTGGGTGTAGCACCAATTAAATAGGCTCGCACATGCAATTATGATATTTTGACGTGTTGATAGACGTGTTAGGAGCTTCGGGTAGACAAGAGGTCGTACCGATTAAATAGGCTTACATGTGCGTTTGAGATTTGGCGTGATATGATATGTTGATGTGGGTCCACGGAGTACGTTGTATCGTGAAGGTAGCATGGAGTACGTTGTACCATGTTGAGATTGTTGATAATTCTATTTTTTATAGAATTATTTGTGCTTAAATTCCTAATTATTTATTTAATCCCCATATTATTTTATTAATAATCCCCTTTATTTAATTAAAATTCTTTAATGTGCAGATAAATTAAATCCGGATGAAACTCAGTCGTTCCAGACGAAATTGGGCTGAAAACGAGCTAAAAGAGACTGAACCACTTCCAATTTACAGACCGAGTCATCAGTCGTCTGGACACGCTGTCACGACCCAAAACTACCCAAAAATCAGAGTAAATTTTTTATTTTTTTCATACTTATCTATCCTCCGAATTGTGACCACACTCTACTAATAATTGAGCTGTGCGTCAATGCCAGTCCCACCATTTATTATCATATAACTTAATTTCTTATTACAGAAAAACGTAAACACATTCGTTTTTCATTTATTCTTTTCCATTTATTTACAAGTGTTTACATTATCTATACATCCCTGACAGTTACGTACAAACATGTTACCGTGCTATACTTATTTAGATACAATATGTACAAGTGTATATATCTTAACATGATGGATAGCAGCGGATATCAAGAATATAGTACTCAGTCGCCTCAATGTCTACTAGAGAGAATCTGTGTTGGAAAATGAAAGGGGTGAGCACATCAAGCTTAGTAAGGTAATCCTACGAACAAGTAGGTAACCATACTACCTACATGAACGTGGTGCCATGCATAAACCACCATTTCTCCACAGATTTCAAAACAGATGTTATAATTCGTGATGTCATGATGTCATGTAAAACAAGTTCATATATGGATTCAAAAGCATGGAAAACTCGACATGCATATCCATTTAAAACATTTCATCATCATTAAAATTTTACAACACAGTCAGGACTCAACCCTTCCCTCGGGTGTTCCTGACTCACACAAAACCATGAAATCAATTGCTTTTTTAAAGCAACAGTTCCATGCGATATACTGAATGTCATGTAAAACCAGTTGACATCATTCATGGGTTTAAATAGCATGAAAAATAACATCATGCAACCATGTCTCAGTCAAGATCCAACCCCTCCCTCGGGTGATCCAGACTCACATAAAAATCCACAAATGAGTTTCTCAAAACATCAACATGCGAGACTAGGCAATATATGTATATCTTAGGCAAATAACCAGGACTATGGCCGAGTGTCCTCGTGAGCCCCTTTGCTACACAAATCCTAGTATGCGGGGTCTCACCCTGATCGGGAACCACCCGGGAGGTAGGTCAGTCTAACCCGTCAGTCTTATCCAATCCCACGCATCCGAAGATGCCACTCGTATCCAAAGATACCATGTATCCAAAGATACCACACGGCACAACGTACTCCATGCTACTTGCACGGTACAACGTACTCCGTGGACCCATATCATATCTCCATACTCATGCCCTGTCTCAAAACGCACGTGCGAGCCTATTTAATCGTGTGACACACAGTCTACCCGACGCTCCAAGCACGGCTCATCGCATGATTTCAAAAAAATAGTGCGAGCGATACTCCAGCACTCTCATAAAAATCAAGTAAAACTAGTGCGAGCTGAGCTCTAGCACTCTATACACATTTCATGTGAAAATCGAGTGCGAGTTAGACTTCAGCACCGTATTACGAAAATCATATAAAAATCGGGTGCGAGTTAGACTTCAGCACCGTGTTACGAAAATCATATAAAAATCCTGGTGCGAGTTAGACTCCAGCACCAATACATGTAAAACTCTAGTGCGAGCTCTCGCTCCAGCACTAAGGTATGCATCACACATATCAAAACTCGTGCGAGCTGAGCTCTAGCACGTCACATTTTTGAAAATCATGTAGGCGGCTACATTTCTCAAATCATTTTAAGAGAAAATCAACATCTGTTGAAATTATGCAATACTGTGCATTTTATTTAAAAGTTAGCCAGCCTACTCATGCATGTGTTTAAACACCTCAAGAAACGAGCAGGAATCTCTTGTCCTGGCTCTTCCCACATTTTTTCTAATTTGTAAATTTTACCCTTCACAATGGTATTTTGGTAATTTGCTCATCTGAGACACTAAAAGTTTTATCTGAAATCTAGACCCTTCAGACTATTTAAAAGATTGCAAATGAAGTTGAAATTTCGTAAAGTTACCTCTAGTAGTCCGTAAAATTCCCTTACCTCATTTTTCTGTAAAGTCTGACCTTTCCACTGCTGTCTCATCACGCAGTCCGATTTACTCCCAATATAATGTCCGAAACTGCGTATAAATATTCCTCAGGTCAGATACAATATATTTAATTGTATTTCCTATTTTCTGGGTTTAATTTAAATCATTGGGCTCATTTACCCCTATTGGGCCCGATTGCACCTTAATAGGCCTTAATCGGCCTTAAGCTCGTTTTTCACTGATGAAATCCTTTCTTCGGATCTAGTGGGTTCTCAATACCGATTGGGCTTCGTTCCAAACTCTTTGGATAACCCGTATATCATTTACGACAATTAATTCAAAATTTCGAATATAATTCACTAATTACGGAATTTAATCCGAAATGCGTAAATTAAATCTTAAATACGCAAATAGTTACATAAGGTGTCGTAAATGAGCTTTACTTACCCGTGATTATACGATGGTGCGCAAATCGAAATTCGATCGGCTCGCATTTGGAATTTATCGTCGAACTGCACAATTTATATTTAATTTCAGGTTATTTTTCCGATCGAATATAATTTAAATAAATTTCTCGAAAATCAAATCGATCACTTTTGACCGCTTACCGACTTACCCGAAGTCTGGTGTATCTCCGAAAATTCTTTCCCTTTTTTCTTTTTCTTTTTTTTTCTCCTTTTTTCCTCTCTTTCTTGGCTGAACCAGTTCGGTCCAGTTCAACCCGGTTCAAACTGTCGATTCAGTCCGGTTCGGCCTCCGAAAAGTGGCTGGTCCGACTGTTTTCCCTTGGCCGTCGGTTTCGACAGCTGTGGCCACCACCAATTTGTTCGTCTTGGCCTCGAAGATGTTTGACGGTGGTCAGGTGGGGCTAGATCGGCATCGTTCACCGCCGTTTCCTTTTTCCTCTCCTGATTTCTCCGTTTCTCGCTGTTCCTCTCGTCGGTAGCCGCCGTTCGTGGCTCCTTTAGGCCGGTGATAGCCTGACCCTCGTCAAGCTTTCCTTCCTTGGCCTCCGTCGGCCGTCGATCACCGACAAGGGGCTTGACCTCTGTTGTTTTCCTCTTCAGTTTACAGAATTGCATCTCGCGATTCTGTTTCAATTTCTTTTTTTAATTAATTAATTAATTATTTTTTTATTATTATTATATTTAATATTTTATTATTATTTGACAAAAATATCTAAAAATATTCATAATTTATTCATTTAACCCATAAATAAATTTATCGGTATTATTTCAACTTTTCGATATATTTTTTGATTATTTTCGGGATTATTTTTCGAAGTAAAAATCCCAATTAATTTCGATTAATTCCCATAAATTCATATCTTGATCAATTTAACCCGAAATTTAATTATTTCTTCGTTATTGATCAAGATTTCTCAATCCCATATTTTTAATTAAATTTTTCTGTCGAATTTATATCGGTTTTCGTCTTTTGATCGTTTTACCCTTGTACGTGTTCGAGATTAATTTAACTCGACTTCCCTTCACGAACACTCACTCATTTCGTATTTTAAATCCTTATTTCTAGTCCGAATCTCATTAGTTTAAATTTGTGACCATTTTCATCCCTCATAAAAATTTACGATTTAATTTCGGGTCTTACATAATCTCCCCCACTTAAGAAATTTGGTCCTCCAAATTAGAACCAAGTTAGTCTGTAAATCACTCCGGATATTTCACACATATCATACTCTTAACTCTTATGTGACTTTTCTGGAGCGTACTACTACCAAAGGACTTTAATTAGGGAGATCGTCTTAAATCTCAACACTTCTCCTTCCTGTTTTAATACCCGAATCAAGTTTTTTAACATATGTTATACTTTCATTGAGCTAAGCTGTTGGAGCTCATAACTGGTCACATACGCTGGGTCCGGATAATATTTTTGAAACATCAAAAGATGGGACATATCGTGGATGCTTGCTAATTCAGGTGGTAACGCCAACCTACAGGTCTTATCTCCCACTTTGTCCAATCACTCAAAAGATTCAATCTAACGAAACTCAATTTTGATTCACCCTCGGTGAATTCTAATGGTTTTTTTGTCTCTTGTCAGCATAGCTTTTCTGTCTGCTTTGAGGTGTTTCTTAATCTCTCACAAATCAACTGAACATCCTCAGAGGTCTGTCTTACCAATTCGATAGTAACTCTATATCTGTTACCCACTTCTTCTTATCCAAATCGGGGAACAACCCCTATGGCCATACAATGCCTCATATAATGTTATCCCGATACTCAAGTGACAATTGATATTATTGGCGAATTCAATTAGTAGCAACTGATCATCCCAGGAGCTTATAAAATCATTAGCACACGCTTTCATCATATCCTCCAGAACCTGTACAGTCCTCTCTGACTGACCATCTGTCTGAGGACGAAAAGCGTGCTAACACTCAGTCGGGTTCCCATAGCTTCCTGAAAAATATTCCTCGAAGTAGGAAGTGAAGCAGGAATCCCTATCTGATACCATGCTTACTGGAACGCTACATAATATTCCACAATCTTCCTTACATATAACTTCGCCTACGCACTCAGAGTATCTGGGGATTTCCTAACCAGAAGGTGGGTAGACTTAGTCAATCTATCGACTATCACCCAGATAACCTCGTGATTCATCTGGGTCCTCTGTAACCCATCATGAAATTCATGGTAACTTGCTCCCATTTTTGTGTCGATATAGGTAGAGGTTGCAATATTCTTGCAAACTTCTATTGCTCTACCTTATTCTGCTGACATACGAGACACTTCTCCATAATCTCTACCATGTCTCTTTCCACATCTGACCACCAATACCCCTTTTTGAGAATTCGATATATTTGTTACCTCTCGAATGCACTGTATATCCCGAAGAGTGAGCTTTTGACAATATCACTATCTCATTAACTATGGTCCTGGGGAGCACTTATATTATTATACTATCTCTGAACCTCAGTACCATCATCACTCTCTGTGAACTCTATCACTGTACCCCTCTAAATCTGACCCATACTATCGACACCATGCCGATCATCACGCTAAGCCTGTCAAATCTGGTTACTCAAATCCGGTTCTAATCTCAGGCTAGCTGTCACACAATCACTGTCATCATCAGAAGGGATCACATCACGACTGAGGCTCACAACTGCTCTAGCAGCTCACGCTCCCTGATCATCATATGTAATACCATCCTGATGCTCTTTTTGCTCAAGGCATCAGCCATTACATTAGCCTTTCTTGGGTGGTACAATTTCCATAATCATAATCCTTCAGAAGCTCTAATCCTCTTTATTATTTCATATCTAACTCTTTCTGTGAAAACAGATACTCGGGGTTTTTATGATCAGTGCATACCCAAAATTTTTTTATCTTGTAAATAGTGGTGCGACATACTCAGTACAATCACAATCATTGCCAACTTTAAATCATGGGTCAGATAGTTTCTTGCATGATCCTTGAGTTTTCTGGATCTATAATTGACTATCTTCCTAGTTTGTATCAATACTCAGCCCATTCATTATTTTGAGGTATCCATATACATTGAGTAACCTCTTGAGCTATTAGGTATGGTAGAAATAAGCATGGTGGTCAATTCATACTTCAATACACTGAAACTCATCGAAAATACTTTCATACTTATCATCCCACTCGTATGCAATCTTTTCTGAATGAGATGTGTCAACCGAGCAGCCCGTTTCTATAAACTCTCTACAAACCATCTGTAAAACAATCTCCAATTGTTGCTTATAATATTCCCTGGACTTTTAAATACACCCAAAATATCATCAATAAGGATGATAACAAATCGGTCCAGGTAAAGTTTAAATACTTTATCGTAGTTGAGTTCCACTGAATATTTCAATTACCCATATCCTTGACTTCGGTACACATAATCATATTATGTCGTTTCAAAATCGCTTCCATTGAAGCTACTAACCCGCGTCATTTCCTTTTTCTTATATTAACGACTTTTATAAAATTTTAATTTTTAAGCCTTTCTAATTAATCGAATTCTATATTTATATCTTTTTTATTGTATCAGTAAAGGTACCCTAATTTTAAGTGTATATATTATGACTGTCGCTTTCAATTTATAGGTTGTGTATACTTTTAGACGCTGTCAAGTCTTCAGGCGGGGAGGTATTTTGAAATACCTTTATTAACCCTCAGACTTGACCACAATTACTTTACATATCAGTCCATGTGGTCACAATCCATATTCGCTACTAATTGCTTTAATCCAAATTATTTCACATATCAGAGATATTCATACCTTGCATACGCCTTTTATTCCAATATAACTCGTATTTAGAATCTATTACATCTTAAAACTTATCTCTTTTCGTATATCACTTATAACAAAACTCTGTCATTACTCATTCCATGAGTACAATCATTTACTCCTTTAATTTCAATCGCTACTCCCCTTTTATTACTTGTCAAAACTTACAGTATACTTTTCAGGGGTAAAACAACATTGTCTTAGAATAGAACTCTAAACATCATAATTTGCAGCCAACTAATTTTTCTTCTCAAATATTACTTCAAATTATTCATAGTCCATTGAATAAAATCAGCTGACTTATACTTCTTCCCCTGTTTTCAACTTATAATTTTTTCATAATTATTCCGTTAGTTAACCCTCCTTCATTGGGGTACCAACTATCGGCATTGTACCCAAAGGTGTAGGCATTCATGTCTTTTACTAACTTATATACAAATGAAGGTGGTATGACTAAATACGTGGCACCAAGATCAATTTAAAATAATTACTTCACAATTCATAACCAGTGTGGTATCTTTCACCACATCATATGAAACATCAGTAGTGTCCTGGTCTAAGGCATACACTCGCCTTCATCCAACAGCCTATTTTCCCCTTTCTCTTCGACTGTGGCATCCCTTTTTGGTATAGAGATATCAATAAGGTTTCTCTGTCTCTTTGCTCTTCTGTAGGGCAGTCTTACCCAACTTTGAGTAATCATTAATTAAGTGGCCCATCTTACCACACTTAACGCCTATTTTAGTCAATAAGGTATAGGTGTAAGCCTTACTTCTAGGGTATCTACCACACATCCTACACTGTTTACATGTTATATTGCTTACACTACTACGCTGCTTACACTGCTCCACTGCTCAACCTGCTAACATTGCTTCACTGCTCCGTAGCAGGTTGGGGTTCTCCAATCACAATACCCCTCATAAGTGTTGAAATTGGATACACTGGGGCTTTGCTAATCATCTTACCCCATAACTCATCAATTCTAATCTCTTACCAATTACCTTTCTTTCCTGTTCTGACATCTGTGTCATTTTCTATTCTTTTTTGTCTCTATTTCGGCCTTTTCTACCTTTCCCAATCTCAGAGTTGTGCAACATATGATCTTATTCACACAACTGTGTTTTGCGCACTACCTCAGCATAGGTATTGATATCCAACAGGGCCAATCGAACTCTAATCGACAATCTGAGCCCTTCATTGAACTTTTGGGCCTTCCGACTCTCATTGCTCATAGTGTCGAGGTCATACCTGGGCAAGTTTATAAACTGAGATTCATACTCGTCAATCAACCAGTTCCTCTGGGTCAGATAAGAAATTTTATCTGTAATTTCCTTTAAACAGTGTCTAAGATATTCTATCACCGGAATGCATCCAAAAATATTTCTCATTTAAACTCTTAAGATGGGTCGAGCGGACTTCAATCAATGCTCCGACTCGCCCTCAAATCCCGTGCATACTCTGAGTAATTAGCTCTCAAAATATTCTCCACATTCCGCTCCAACCTCGCGAAGCGTGTCTCAAAACTGTCCGATCTCTCTGTCGGATTCTGTGGGGTATGCTCAACAATTGCCTCCATTTCAATCTCATCTTGGTTTTCATAGGTCAACACAGCACGACAAGCAGGCTGAGGTCTACCTCTACGACCTCTACCTCGTGCTCTACCTCCTCTATCGCGACAATATTAAGCATAATGCCTATATTCCTGCATTCTCAACCATTTCTTAGTTAAAACCCATCTTGATATACACTATTGTATCTAACCAAGCACAGTAACACAGGGATGTAATTTCCTAATTATTGACATTGACACACATCAGACCAATTTCGCTCTGATACCACTGCTTGTCACGACCAAAACTACCAAAAAATTAGAGTAAATTTTTTATTTTTTTCATACTTATCTATCCTCCGAATCGTGACCACACTCCACTAAAAATTGAAATGTGCGTCAATGCTAGTCCCACCATTTAATCATCATATAACTTAATTTCTTATTACAGAAAAAGGTAAACACATTCGTTTTTCATTTATTCTTTTCCATTTATTTACAAGTGTTTACATTATCTATACATCCCTGACAGTTACGTACAAACATGTTACTGTGCTATACTTATTTAGATATAATATGTACAAGTGTATATACCTTAACATGATGGATAGCAGTGGATATCAAGAATGTAGTACTCAGTCGCCTCAATGCCTACTGGAGGGAATCTGTGTTGGAAAATGAAAGGGGTGAGCACATCAAGCTCAGTAAGGCAATCCTACGAACAAGTAGGTAACCATACTACCTACATGAACGTGGTGCCATGCATAAACCACCCTTTCTCCACAGATTTCAAAACATATGTTATAATTCGTGATGTCATGATGTCATGTAAAACAAGTTCATATATGGATTCAAAAGCATGAAAAACTCGACATGCATATCCATTTAAAACATTTCATCATCGTTAAAAATTTACAACACAGTCAGGACTCAACCCTTCCCTCGGGTGTTCCTGACTCACACAAAACCATGAAATCAATTGCTTTTTTAAAGCAACAGTACCATGCGATATACTGAATGTCATGTAAAACTAGTTGACATCATTCATGGGTTTAATAGCATGAAAAATAACATCATGCAAGTTTTCGTTTAAAACCCAGTTTAATTTTCATCAAAACCATGTCTCAGTCAAGATCCAACCCCTCTCTCGAGTGATCCAGACTCACATAAAAATCTGCAAATGAGTTTCTCAAAGCATCAACATGCGAGACTAGGCAATATATGTATATCTCAGGCAAATAACCAGGACTATGGCCGTGTGTCCTCGTGAGCCCCTCTGCTACACGGATCCTAGTGTGCGGGGTCTCACCCTGACCGGGAATCGCCCAGGAGGTGGGTCAGTCCAACTCGTCAATCTTATCTGATCCCACGCATTTGAAGATGCCACTCGTATCCGAAGATATCACGTATCCGAAGATACCACACGGTACAACGTACTCCATGCTACTTGCACGGTACAACGTACTCCGTGGACCCATATCATATCTCCATACTCATGGCCTATCTCAGAATGCACGTGCGAGCCTATTTAATTGTGTGACACACAGTCTACCTGACGCTCCAAGCACGGCTCATCGCATGATTTCAGAAAAATAGTGCGAGCGATGCTCCAGCACTCTCATAAAAATCAAGTAAAACTAGTGCGAGCTGAGCTCTAGCACTCTATACACATTTCATGTGAAAATCGGGTGCGAGTTAGACTCCAGCACTGTATTACGAAAATCATATAAAAATTGGTGCGAGTTAGACTTCAGCACCATGTTACGAAAATCATATAAAAATTCTCGTGCGAGTTAGACTCCAGCACCAATACATGTATAACTCTAGTGCGAGCTCTCGCTCCAGCACTAAGGTATGCATCACACAAATCAAAACTCGTGCGAGCTGAGCTCTAGCACGTCACATTTCTGAAAATCATGTAGGCGGCTACATTTCTCAAATCATTTTTAGAGAAAATCAACATCTGTTGAAATTATGCAATGCTGTGCATTTTTATTTAAAAGTTAGCCAGCCTACTCATGCATGTGTTTAAACACCTCAAGAAACGAGCAGGAATCTCTTGTCCTGGCTCCTCCCACATTTTCCTAATTTGTAAATTTTACCTTTCACAAGGGTATTTTGGTAATTTACCCATCCGGGGTATTAAAAATTTTATCTGAAATCTAGACCCTTCAAACCATTTAAAAGATTACAAATTTTATCTGAAATCTGGAACCCTAAACCCTAAACCGCTTACTGACTTACCCAAAGTCCAGTGTATCTCCGAAAATTCTTCCCTTTTTTTCTTTTTCTAGTTTTCTCCTTTTTTCCTCTCTTTCTTGGCTGAACCGGTTCGGTCCGGTTCAACCCAGTTCAAACCGTCGGTTCAGTCCGGTTCGGTCGGTTCGATGCCTAGTCAATCGGTTCTTCGCCAATTTCCACCGCCAGCAGCTCCGCTGGGTCGTCCGATTCTCGAATCTGGCCTCAGTTTTGTCCAAGGCCGCCGGAAAGTGGTCGGTCCGGCAGTTCTCCCTTGGCCGTCGGTACCCATTTCCTTTTCTGCCATTTTCGGCGCCGTCCGTCGGTTTCGACAGCTGTGGCCACCACCAATCTGTTTGTCTTGGCCTCAGAGACGTTCGACGGGGGTCAGGTGGGGCTAGATCGGCGCCGTTCGTCGCTGTTTCCTTTTTCCTCTCTCGGTTTCTCCGTTTCTCACCGGTCGTCGCCGTTTGTGGCTCCTTTAGGCCGGTGATGGCCCGACCCTCGTTGGGCTTTCCTTCCTTGACCTCCGTCGACCGTTATCGTTGGCAAGGGGCTCGGCCTCTGTTGTTTTCCTCTTCAGTTTACAGAATTGCATCTCGCGATTCTGTTTCAATTTCTTTTTTTAAAAATTAATTAATTAATTAATTAATTATTTATTTTTATTATTATTATATTCAATATTTTATTATTATTTGGCAAAAATATCTAAAAATATTCATATTTTATTCATTTAACCCATAAATAAATTTATCGGTATTGTTTCGACTTTTCGGTATATTTTTCGATTATTTTTGTGATTATTTTTCGAAGTGAAAATCCCGATTAATTTTGATTAATTCCCATAAATTTATATCTTGATCAATTTAGCCAGAAATTTAATTATTTATTTGTTATTGATCAGGATTTCTTAATCTCATATTTTTAATTAAATTTTTCTATCGAATTTATATCGATTTTCGATCTTTTGACCGTTTTACCATTGTACGTGTTCGAGATTAATTTAACTCGACTTCCCTTCACGAAAACTCACTCATTTCGTATTTTAAATCCTTATTTCCAGTCTGAATCTCATTAGTTTAAATTTGTGACCATTTTCATCCCTCATAAAAATTTACGATTTAATTTCGGGTCTTACATATGTGATGCCAGGTGTCCGTATTTTATTTGCTCCGAAACGATAAGATCGAAGGACACCATGCTAGCCCTCTGGAAGATACACGCCGAGTCACATCGGACAGCTAATTGGACAAAAAGACTGATGACGTGGAAATATCTACTCTGCAGTAAATCAAATGAAGACAAGTGGCCAAACAATGCCAACTCATCTTGGATGAAAATTTATCATTGTACCCCTATGTTTGTGTATAAATAGAACATAATGGCAATTGAAAAATCAAGTAGGGAATTAGGAAGTAAAAGTAGGAAGTAGAGTAGAATTTAGGGTAGTTTGTAGGGTAGAGTAATTTAGGAGTAGTTTTTAGAATTAGTCTAGGAGTAGTTTTTAGAATAGTTTTATTTTAGATTAAATTTTCTTTGCTATGTTTTCTTTTCTTGTTTCCTTTGCCCCATTTTTGTTAGTTTATTTTCCTTTAAACACCATTGTTCTAGCAAGCTTTAAGCATTTTTAGTTTATCAGTTACAAATTTTCATTAATGAAGCACTTTCTTTTCGGTTATTAAGTGTTCTGCTACTGTTCACATAGCTACATTTTTTTCTTACTCAAATAAGTCTCTTTTTATAGTGCATCGAGTTGTTGAAGAAAGCTGGTGACAGTAGCTAATTTCTTCTACTCTTTGCTGTGTGTTAAATCTCAGTTCTGTTGCTCATTTCGTTTTTATTTTACTAGTCATTAACTGCACTATTCATCACTATGAGTTTGCTATTGTTGTTGCTCGGAGAAATTTTGTTTTTGGGTAGAGTCAGGGGTGTGACTGGTGAAAGCGGTTAAACATCCCTTTCTTTGCTCTGCTACGTTCCTAACTACTTGGTCATCCACTCCTTTTGTTTTCACTTTAATTATGATTATAATAGAGGATTTAAATTTCTGAGCAAAGTGAGGAGTCGGGTAAAAGCAAAAGTAAGCAACCATGGTTTTAATTCTCGGTTTTAGTCCAGTTGTATTTTTTATCTTCATTAAATGATGTAGTTTACATTAGCTGCATGTCCTATTTTCTTTAATAATGTTGAGGATTAGTTTTCTTTTCTTTCTTTTTTAACCTCCAGTAGCACCTCTGTTTTGCTCTGTTTTGCTGCCCCCGTACTGTTCATTTATGCAAGAGTGTTGCTAGGCAGATTTGCGGTTGCTTCATCCATTTGTGGCCAGCTGAACGGACTATAGTGCTGAAGTTGTTGTTATCTGGAGTAAGAAGCTAGTGTGTGCGTGTCTGAATAACACCCAACGGCTATTGTTGTAACGGGAAAACCAGAACAACGTTAAAGAAGGAGGCTGGACAGTCGGGGCAGTACCGGTTGTCGAGCTTGCTGTGTAGGAAAATAGGGTGAGCGCCAGGTGCCATGCTGCTGTGCGTGAAGTAAGAGAATGTGCAGCACATGCACTGGTGTACAAACAGAGCTACAACTGCGTTGGTGATGTGCAGGACATGGTGACAGATTCGGCTGGGGGCATTGCTAGGACTGCTGGTGCAAGGATCAGACAATTGAAGCAGGAGTTGCTGCTGTGTGCTTACTGGATGCACAGTCGACAGGTTGCGGCTGAAAACTGGGGTCGGTAGAAGTTGCAGGTACTGTAGGTAGAATGTTGGTAGGGGCGGGTGCTCCTGTACTCACCAATCACAGTGCAATGCAGCAGAAAAGCAAACTGGAGCAGCAGCTGCTGGTGGCTGTTGCGATTTGGGCTGGTGCAGAACCTGAGCAGGATAGAACCGAGAGCAGCCTGGAGCACCTGGAGCACTTGGAGCAGAGGATAAAACTGTGTGACTTCAGCAGCAAATCGAGAGTGCAGGACCTGCGGCAGATGGCAAACCGAGAGCAGGCCAAAATCCTGCTGAAGAAGAGCATGAACAGTGCACAGTACACATGCACAATCGGGACCACTTTGTTTTACAATTTGTTAAGGCCATGTTTGGCCATGTCATTTTAATCATGTTGCTATAGTTTAATGCATTTTTAGTATTTTCATGCATTTGTTAGTTGTTAGTTAGTTAGTTTAGTCGATAAAAATGGTAGATTAGTTTTCATATTTTTGCATGTTAATTTAATTTGTAGTGTTAATTTTTTTAGTTAGTAGTTATATTATATGTTTTATGACTTTATTTTAGTTTAGTTGCATTTAGAATGAATTTAGATTAAATGTGTTTCATGCATTTTTTAATTTAGTCTTTATTTTCATTAAATTTTAGTTTAGTTTAATTTACAATTTTTATTATATTAATTACATGCATTTTTATTTTAAGTTCGTTTAAATTTTAGTTTGATTAATTTTATTGCTTTATTTTCATTTTTTTCTTTTTTATTTTAATTGCGTTAATTGATTTTAACTGTTTTAATTATTTTCGTAGGTATTTGCTTTTAATTACGTGGAGCTCGGTAAGTAAATCTTAGCTTGATTTTATTTTCTTTATTTTATAGTTTTATTATTTTCAGTATTGTTAGCTTTGTAGATCACCCATCAATTCATAATTTGCTAGGATATACTTAGGGTAAGATTAATCGGTAGTTAATTAGGCTAATCAACTTCTCTGTGGGATGATAATCTCGGGACTCAAATCCTATTATTACTTGTACGACCCGTGCACTTGCGGACAATACCCTTAGGGCGTATCAAGTTTTTGGTGCCGTTGCCGGGGAAGTCTTAATTAGCCATTAGTTAATATCGGTGAAATTATGCTTAGGTGTAATTCTAGCTTGTAAATATTTAGGTTGTAAATACTTAATCTAGATTAGTTAATTGAAAAATGAAAATAAAAAAATGAAAAATTGAAAAACTTAAAAAAAATTTTCTAAGGACTTTTCAATGATTGTATGCGTAGAGCCAAAAGTTTTGATTGCTTTCCTCTAGATCCTAAAATCAAACGCACTCTTAGAAAAATTCGAAAGGACTCTAGGAAATTATTAGCTCCGCTGCAAAATATCATAGTAGAAAATAGGGAAATTAGGACAGTCGGAGATTATGCAGTGCCGACGATTGGAGGATATTATTCCGGCATTAGGCCACCAGCTGTCCATGCAAACAATTTTGAAATTAAGCCTTCCATCCTCCAGATAATCCAGACTTCATTGCAGTTCAGTGGGCTTCTGCACGATGACCCACATGCTCACTTTGGGCAATTCCTGGACTTGTGTAACACGTTCAAACATAATGGATTATCTGATGATGCGCTTAGGCTTAGATTATTCTCCTTCTCACTTAGGGATTGGGCGAGACACTGGTTAACCTCCCTGCCTCCAGGATCCATTTCTATATGGGACGAGTTAGCCCATCAATTTCTATCTAAGTTTTTCCCTCCCTCTAAAATGGCCCAACTCCGTAGTAATATATCTTCCTTTGCCCAGTACGACTCTGAATCTCTTTGCGAAGCATGGGAACGTTATAAGGAGCTTCTTAGGAAGTGCCCTCACCATGGCCTACCTTTGTGGTTGCAAGTCCAGACCTTCTACAGCGGACTTACAAGCCCGAATAGGACCATTGTTGACGTTGCGGCGGGTGGAGCGCTAATGTGTAAAACAGAGGAGGAAGCTTACGAGTTGTTAGAAAAGATGGCGGCTAACAACTATCTATGGTCCTCGGAGAGGCAATTGCCAAAGAAGTCGACTGGTATTTATGAGTTTGACACACTGTCTACCTTAACCTCTCAAATCGCTAACCTTACGAAGAAGGTAGAGTCGCTCAGTACCCAACATAATCCTTCCACTAGTCTTAACCCTGTGTATTCTGTCTAAAGTCCTTTTCTTTCCTGTGAGCTGTGTAGTGGTACCCACTCTGTAGATAGGTGTCCGCTCAACTTAGAATCGGTTCAGTATGTTACCCCTTCTCAAACGTAATAGAACAACCCTTTTTCAAACACTTATAATCTAGTGTGGAGGAACCATCCTAACTTCTCCTGGAGCCAAAACCAAGGGCAAACTTCTAGCTCTAGACCTGTAGGACTCCCTGGTTTTCAAGCTCCACCGGTTCAGGTACCACCACAGCCGCAATATCCATACCATCCACCACATCATCCATCCCCACCTCAATTTCAATATCATCCATCACCACCACCACCACCACCACCACCACCACCACCACCACCATAACCTATGCAGCCCCAACTCTACCATGCACCAGCAGCTGAGAAGAAGCATACATTAGAGGAAATGTTCTCAATGATCCTGTAAAATCAAGCTGCTTCAATCAAGAACTTAGAGATTCAAGTGGGACAAATAGCAAATGCTCTTAGCCAACGTCCTCAAGGGACCCTTCCTAGTAACACTGAAGTTAACCCTGTTAAGCAAAGGGAGGGTAAGAAACATGTTAGATCTATCACCCTTAGGAGTGGCAGAGAGCTAGATGATCCACAAGTCAAGTCCCAACCTGAACAGTACATAGTTAAAGAATCCTTAGGTTCTAATGAAGTAGCTCAGAAAGAGCAGGAACATCAAGATCAGGCTGCAATGGAAACAAAGCTAGGCGCTTCTTCATCTATACCTTCTTCTTCCTCATTGCCTTCCTCATCCTCTGATGCTACACATGTTTCCACTACATTGCCTCTAATTAGACCACCAGTACCTTTTCCTTAGAGGTTCCAAGATCAAAAGCTGGAACAACAATTTGCTAAATTCCTTGAGATTTTAAGAAGCTTCACATCAACATTCCTTTCGCAGATGCCTTAGAGCAAATGCCAAGTTATGTGAAGTTTCTAAAGGATATACTCTCGAGGAAGAGAAGACTGGAAGATTATGAGACGGTGGCCTTAAATGAGGAATGTAATGCCATTATTTAGAGAAGATTACCCCTCAAGCTCAAGGATCCTGAGAGTTTTACCATACCATGCACTATTGGAAATTTATTCTTTAGTAGAGCCCTGTGTGATTTAGGAGCTAGTATAAATTTGATGCCTTTATCTATCTATCAGAAGTTAGGAATAGGGGATGTCAAGCCCACCACAGTGACCCTCTAGTTAGCTGATAAATCAATTAAATATCCGAAGGGGGTCATTGAGGATGTGTTAGTAAAGGTGGACAAGTTTATTTTCCCTGCGAATTTTATAGTTTTAGACATGGAGGAAGATAGGGAAGTCCCCATTATACTAGGCAGACCTTTCCTAGCTACTGGTAGAACAGTAATTGATGTACAAAAGGGGGAGTTAACGATGAGAGTCCAAGATCAGGAAGTAAAGTTTAATGTTTTCAAACCTTTAAAATTCTCTGATGACTCTCAAAACTGTTTTAGGATGAAGGATATAAGGCTTGAGCCTAAGAAATCTGAAAGAAGGAGGGAAGTAGATAGGGCTCAGGAAGATTTAACTGTTAACATTCTGTCACCACTTTAGCTGACCCTCCTACTCTTCGCCCTGCTGCTGAGTGTTGTTTTTTTTAGCTGCATTTGAAGTGGTCGTGTTTTTCTTTTCACCTTGTATATAGTTTTTTTTCTTTTTCTTTTCTGTTGCTTCTTTCTTTGTTTATTTTGCAGGTTTATTTTCTAGTTTGATGCTTTCAATCAAAGCTTCAGTTGTTCATCATCATCAGAAAGGGGAGTACTCTGTTCCTGAACTTCAATTCTTATATTATCTGCACACTGAGGACACTGTGCACTTTAAGTTTGGGGGAGGGGATATCACTTGAGTATTTTTCGAAAATTTGAGCAAAATTGAAAATTTTTTCAAAATTTTTTCGAAAATCTGAGCTTAAACTGTTTGATTTTGGGATGATTTAGTGCTTAGCATGTAGTTTTCCCATATTCCGATGATATGACCCCATGATTAAGTATGACTTTGATTGACTGAGAAGCATGATTATAGGAAAAGCATGAAGTTAAGTTCTTGAATTTGTCTTGATTCTGATTGTGATTTCCTCATTTTATGCACATGTCATGTCATGAATCTATATATTTATTTAGAGAAAGCTTATGTGGACCTAGGATTGCATTTGTTCAGTTGATTTTATGTATCATATTCTAGAATTTGTTTGATCTAATCTCGAGGCGAAATATTGGATCACACTTAATTAGGGAGATGATTTAGGCCATCTTTGGATCGTTTGAGCCTTTCTAGCCATCCCTGTGCATACTTTACCCTAGTCACCTATCTGAGCCAAATAAGCTTTTCTCTGTAAATACACCTACATAATTTCCTTAGCTTAAACTCTTTTCCTATCCCTTACCCCGAAAGCATGGAAAGTCATTGGATATATTTTGAGCTTTGTACATATGGGTATCTGGTGATAGTGAAAGTTAAAAAAAAAAAGAGAAAAAGAAAAAGAAGAAGAAAGAAGAAAAATAAGAAAATAGAATAAAATGTTTAGTGAAATAAATAAGTTTGGGGGAAATAAATTGGAGCTCTTACATAAAGATCCTAGAAAGTAATGCATGTTAAGAGGTAATTAAACCTAAATCGACTTTATCATACCTTAACCCCAGCCTGACATTGCAAGCTTAATGAAGTCCTATTGATATTTAGTTAAGTGTGACTACATTAGTGGAGAGAGAAGTGAAAAGCAAACTTATGGGAATGATCACATGTCATTGACTTTGCATTCACTCTGTTTGCATAATCTGATCCTGATAATGTACTTTGAAGTGACTTTGACATTTTTCACACACGCACGAGGAGTCCAATTTGGGTTAGGACTTATGATTGAATGATTTTAAATGTGGACTTGTAATTGTGAGTCTTTGAGATCATAGTCTGTATTTTATCTTTGAGGATGATATTGGAGAAATTATTATGTTTTGTACTTATCATTCCTACAATTATTTTGTTTTGCTTGAGGACAAGCAAAAGCTCAAGTTTGGGGGTGTGATAATTCTATTTTTTATAGAATTATTTGTGCTTAAATTCCTAATTATTTATTTAATCCCCATATTATTTTATTAATAATCCCCTTTATTTAATTACATTTTTTTAATGTGCAGATAAATTAAATCCGGATGAAACTCAGTCGTTTCAGATAAAATTGGGCTGAAAATGAGCTAAAGGAGACTGGACCACTTTCAATTTGTAGACCGAGTCATCAGTCGTCTAGACACGCGTGATGCCAGTTGTCCGTATTTTATTTACTTCGAAACGATAAGATCGAAGGACACCGTGCCAACCCTCTGGAAGACACACGTCGAGTCACATCAGATAGCTAATTGGACAAAAAGACTGATGATGTGGAAATATCTATTCTGCAGCAAATCAAATGAAGACAAGTGGCCAAACAATGCCAACTCATCTAGGATGAAAATTTATCATTGTACCCCTATGTTTGTGTATAAATAGAACATGATGGCAATTGAAAAATCAAGCAGGGAATTAGGAAGTAAAAGTAGGAAGTAGAGTAGAATTTAGGGTAGTTTGTAGGGTAGAGTAATTTAGGAGTAGTTTTTAGAATTAGTCTAGGAGTAGTTTCTTGAATAGTTTTATATTAGATTAAATTTTCTTTGCTATGTTTTATTTTCTTGTTTCCTTTGTCCCATTTTCATTAGTTTATTTTCCTTTAAACACCATTGTTCTAGCAAGCTTTAAGCATTTTTAGTTTATCAGATACAAATTTTCTTTAATGAAGCACTTTCTTTTCGGTTATTAAGTGTTCTGCTACTGTTCACATAGCTACACTTTTTTTCTTACTCAAATCAGTCTTTTTTTATAATGCATCGAGTTGTTGAAGAAAGCTGGTGACAGCAGCTAATTTCTTCTACTCTTTGCTGTGTTTTAAATCTCAGTTCTGTTGCTCATTTCGTTTTTATTTTGCTAGTCATTAACTGCAATATTCATCACTATGAGTTTGCTATTGTTGTTGCTCGGAGAAATTTTGTTTCAGGTAGAGTTAGGGGTGTGACTGGTGACGGTGGTTAAACATCCCTTTCTTTGGTCTACTACGTTCTTAACTACTTGGTCATCCACTCCTTTTGTTTTCACTTCAATTATGATTATAATAGATGATTTAAAATTTTGAGCAAATTGAGGAGTCGGGTAAAAGCAAAAGTAGGCAACCATGGTTTTAATTCTCGATTTAGTCCAGTTGTATTTTCTGTCTTCATTAACTGATGTAGTTTACATTAGTGCATGTCCTATTTTCCTTAATAATGTTGAGGATTAGTTTTCTTTTCTTTCTTTTTTAACCTCCAGTAGCACCTTTGTTTTGCTGCCCCCATACTGTTCATTTATGCAAGAGTGTTGCTAGGCAGATTTACTGTTGCTTCATCCATTTGTGGCCAGCTGAACAGACTGTAGTGCTGAAGTTGTTGTTGTCTGGAGTAAGAAGCTAGTGTGTGCATGTCTGAACAGCACCCAGCGGCTATCGTTATAGCGGGAAAACCAGAACAACGTGAAAGAAGGAGGCTGGACAGTCGGGCAGTACTGGTTATCGAGCTTGCTGTGTAGGAAAACAGGGTGAGCACCAAGTGCCATGCTGCTGTGCGTGAAGTAAGAGAATGTGCAGCACATGCACTAGTGTACAAACAGAGCTACAACTGCGTTGGTGATGTGCAGTACGTGGTGACAGATTCGGCTGGGGGCATTGCTGGGACTGCTGGTGTAAGGATCGGATAATTGAAGCAAGAGTTGCTGTTGTGTGCTTACTGGATGCACAGTCGACAGGTTGCTGCTGAAAACTGGGGTCGGTAGAAGTTGCAGGTACTGTAGGTAGAATGTTGGTAGGGGCGGGTGCTGCTGTACTCACCAATCACAGTGCAATGCAGCAGAAAAACAAACAGGAGCAGCAGCTGCTGGTGGCTGTTGCGATTTGGGCTAGTGCAGAACCTGAGCAGGATAGAACCGAGAGCAGCCTGGAGCACCTGGAGCACTTGGAGCAAAGGATAAAATCGTGTGGCTTTAGTAGCAAACCAAGAGTGCAGGACCTGCGGTAGCTGGCAAACCAAGAGCAGGATAAAATCCTGCTGAAGAAGAGCATGAACAGTGCACAGTACACATGCACAATCGGGACCACTTTGTTTTACAATTTGTTAAGGCCATGTTTGGCCATGTTATTTTAATCATGTTGCTATAGTTTGATGCATTTTTAGTATTTTCATGCATTTGTTAGTTGTGAGTTAGTTAGTTTAGTCAATAAAAATGGTAGATTAGTTTTCATATTTTTGCATGTTAATTTAATTTGCAGTGTTAATTTTTTTAGTTAGTAGTTATATTATATGTTTTATGACTTTATTTTAGTTTAGTTGCATTTAGAATGAATTTAGATTAAATGTGTTTCATGCATTTTTAATTTAGTCTTTATTTTCATTAAATTTTAGTTTAGTTTAATTTGCAATTTTTATTATATTAATTACATGCATTTTTATTTTAAGTTCGTTTAAATTTTAGTTTGATTAATTTTATTGCTTTATTTTCATTTTTTCTTTTTATTTTAATTGCGTTAATTGATTTTAACTGTTTTAATTATTTTCGTAGGTATTTGCTTTTAATTGCGTGGAGCTCGGTAAGTAAACCTTAGCTCGATTTTTTTTCTTTATTTTATAGTTTTATTATTTTCAGTACTGTTGGCTTTGTAGATCACCCATCAATTCATAATTTGCTAGGATATACTTAGGGTAAGATTAACTGGTAGTTAATTAGGCTAATCAACTTCTCTGTGGGACGATAATCTCGGGACTCAAATCCCATTATTACTTGTACGACCCGTGCACTTGCGGACAATACCCTTAGGGCGTGTCAATTGTGATATGCCGTCTTCAGACGTGATCTGCTATGGACTGATGGGTAGGATTTGACCCACCTCCCGTGTGGAAGCAGATAGTTATGATATCCCGCACACCTGATCTGTGTAGCCAGTATCACAGGTTATGGCCATAGACCTAGAGGTTATTTTCCTTATTGAATTTCCTATCTCACATGTCTATTGCTTTGAGAATAAATTCATGTTTGAAATGTTTTGTGGGTCAGGATAGTCCGAGGGAGGGATCGAATCCTGACTAGAGTTGAAGTGTTTTGAAATGAAAGTACGTTAATGGTTTTCAAAGTGCACTGACGCATGATGTTTAATGCCATGCTTACTTGTGAAATATGCATGATGATTAATGCCATGCTTTACTTATAAATTATGCATGATGGTTAATGTCATGCTTTGAATTGAATTGTGCATTGGATTTTAATAGCATGAATGCTTTACATACCATTAACACAATCATACACTCATGTTTTGAGATAAATGATGAACTAAATGCTTTTGAGCATGGCATCACGATCACGTAGATAGTGCAGTATCTACATGTTTGCATGATTGCCTTACTGAGCGTGTGGTTTGCTCACCCCCTTATTTTCCCCATCTCTACAAAGATTTAAGTATAGAGTGAGCGTGACTGGAGGCTTATCCCTTTTGGTATCCACTGCATCCCATCGCTAAAGGTATACACACTTGAATTATTTTGTATCTAAACTAGACATAGCACAGTAGCATTTTGTATGAAAACATTGGGGATGTAAAGCAATGTAAATGATTGTAAACAGTAACTCTGATGTATTCATGAAAGTGTTTACGTTTGAAATTAAATTGTTATGGATAGATGAGGTAGACATTGACAGACAGCCCAACTGTTGAGAGTGTGGTTGTTCACGACCAAGGAATGATAATCAATAAATGACGCATGGAAATGCGAAAAATTTGTACGTATTTTGGTAAGTTAAGGGTCATGATAGAAGTTGGTATCAAAGCTTCAGTTGGTTTGACGTGTGTCGTGTCTAAAATACTTAATAAGTTGAAAAAATCACATCCCCATGTTATTGTGCTTGTTTAGATACAATTGTGGGTGTGTGTCGATGGGTTGACTAAGTAATTCGTTGTGAATGTAGGGAATTGAGTAGTTATGCCTAATACTAGTCGTGGTAGAGGGGCGAGGGCGCAACTTAGAGGCCGTAGAGGTAGGCTTGGGGGTCGTGTTGAGCCAGAAACACACGAGGCTCAGGATGATATTGAGGTGGAGGCTGATGTTGAGCACGCTCCACAAGGTCCAGAAGAGAGGCCCGAGAGTACTGAGGCTCGCTTCGCGAGGATAGAGCGGAGCATTGAGATGATATTGGAGTTGGTCACCCAATCTTTACTTGGAGTTAGCGGTAGACAGAGTCTCGCTACTCAGGGTGATGCCGAGCAGGCGACAGTTCTCGAGGCACGGGCAAGGCAAGTCCAAAGACCTCAGATACCCCACCCACACAGGATGTGGCTACACCTGTTGCTACACCACAGGCCAGTAGAGGCTGGGGTTACGGTTGTGATTTGGATAGACTGCGACAGTTCTAAAAGGTTGGGCCGTCGTCTTTTAGTGGAGTTAAGGACCCAGTAGCTGCAGAGGATTGAATTAATGAGATTGAGAAGCTATACGGGTTCTTTGAGTGCACTACTACCGAGATGGTAACGTTATAGCTTTTAAGCTGAAGGGATCAGCAGAACATTGGTGGAAGTCCACCAGGCCTATTTTGAGAGCCCGACATACTGAGATCAGCTGGGATATATTTTTGGAGGCCTTCCGGAGATTATATGTTCTAGATACGGTGCAGAGAAAGATGAGAATGACATTTTTTGGATTAACCCAAGGGAGCAGGACTGTGGATGAGTATGAAACGACCTTTATCTCCCTGGGTAGATATGATCCTAACACAATGAGTAATGAGGTCGAGAAAATCTAAAAATTTGTAGATGGATTGAGACTGACCATCAGGTCTAGACTGGTTCCCCTGGATATACCGACCTATGAGGAGGCAGTGCGCAGGGCGCAATTATGTGAACAAGATGTTGATAGGATTGCCTCAGAGTTTGGAAAGGTTGGTAAGATGAGGGACAGAGATAAGAAAAGACTAGTGATGGATAGAGGCTTCAGTTATAAGGGAAGCAAGAGGTTTGCTGGAAAGAGACCGAGGATCAAGGAGATCCGAGAGAGGACAGATAATAATCCCATGTATCCGGCCATTGCTCCAGCTAAGGGAATTGTGATTAGAGGGCCACGGCCTATGATAGAGCAGTGCGACAAGTGTGGTAGGTACCATGGTACTCGACTATGTTATGGACCTAAGGTAGTATGCTTCAGATATGAGAAACAAGGGCACATAATTAGGGATTGCCCAGAGATGACAGAGAGAGCCCCACAGAAGGGCAAAGAGCCAGAGAGAGCTCTAGTTGGGATAGCTGCTCCGAGGAGGAGGGCTACAGTTGAGGAAAAGGGGAAGTAAGTAGTGGGTGTAAGCAGAGGGTGAGTGCACGTGCTAGACCAAGACACTGCGGATCAATCTTCGGATGTGGTAAAAGGTATCACCAAAATCTTTGATTTAGAAGCATATGTACTGTTTGATCCTAGTGCCACACATTCCTTTGTATCACCATCCTTTGCATGTAAATTGTTGAAGCATGTAAAACCCACACTGCTAGATAAAATGTTGATGATATCTACCCCTATGAATGATAGTCAGTTGATTGAGCATGTATATAGAGATTGTAAGATGAGGATAGGAGGTAAAGAAATGGCAGCCGATTTAATTTTATTAAATATGAGTGATTTTGATGTAATCCTAGGGATGGATTGGCTGGCTGCAAATCATGTTGTTATGGATTGTCATGCAAAAACTTTGATGTTTCCAAAGATAGACAACCTTGTGGTAAATTTTATGAAATGAAATTAAAGAACATGATTATTATAAGTGTGATGAGTACAATCTTGATACATGATGTATGAAAGATAAATATGTTTATCAATCTTATGTGTGAATATGATGATTTATGATTACTAATGGTGGACAAAATAATGTGAAGGGTTCATCGCTTACGTGATTGAGATGGATAAGGAACGTCCGAAATTGGGAGACATACCGGTGGTTAAGGAGTTTCCAGATGTCTTTCCGGATGAGTTACCAAGGTTACCTCCAGATAGGGGGATAGAGTTTGGTATAGACTTGGCACCTGGTACAGAGCCGATATCCAAGCCACCGTATAGAATGGCTTAAGTTGAGTTGGAAGAATTTAGGAAACAGTTACAAGAGTTGCCAGAGAAAGGATTCATCAGACCGAACGTCTCACCTTGGGGAACACCGATTTTGTTTGTAAGGAAGAAAGATGGAAGCCTTCAACTATGTATAGATTACTGGTTGTTGAATAAGGCCACCATCAAGAATAAGTATCCCCTTCCATGCATTGATGACTTGTTGGATCAGGTTAAGGGAGTGCAGGTCTTTTCTAAGATAGATCTGAGATCTGGGTACCATCAGTTGAAGATACGGAATGGAGATGTACCCAAAACAGCTTTTCGCACCCGGTATGGACATTATGAGTTTATGGTTATGCCATTCGGGTTGACGAATGCTCCCGCAGCTTTTATGTAGTTGATGAATGAGGTATTCCACCAGTATTTGGATCGATTTGTGATTATGTTTATTGATGATATACTGGTGTATTCAATGTCTAGAGAGGAGCATGAACGACACCTAAGGATAGTGCTACAGACCCTCAGTGAGAAGAAGTTGTATGCTAAACTCAGTAAGTGCAACTTTTGGTTGGAACAAATCTCTTTTCTGGGTCACATAGTATTGAAGGATGGAGTATTTGTGGATTCATCAAAGATTGAGGCAGTGAAACAGTGGCAAAGACCCCAGACAATGACAGAGATCAGAAGTTTCTTGGGTTTAGCTGGGTATTATCGAAGGTTTGTAAAGGGATTTTTGAGGTTAGCTGCTCCTTTGACATGTCTCACGAGAAAGAATGTTGATTATGTGTGGGATGATAAGTATAAGGAAAGTTTTGAGGAGTTGAAAAGGAGATTAACCACAGCTCCGATCCTCACCATTCCTACCAGCTCAAGAGGTTTCTTGGTGTATGCGGATGCTTCACACCTAGGACTAGGCTGTGCATTGATGTAAGATGGGAAGGTAGTTGCATATGGATCAAGACAGTTGAAGGATCATGAGAGGAACTACCTAACCCATGATTTAGAGTTGGCGGCCGTGGTATTTGCATTGAAAATATGGCGCCACTATCTCTATGGTGAGAGATTTCAGATTTACACAGATCATAAGAGCCTTAAGTACCTGTTCTCGCAGAAAGAATTGAACATGAGACAGAGGAGATGGCTCGAGCTCTTAAAGGATTATGATTGAGAGATCCTGTACCACCCGGGTAAAGCGAATGTGGTTGCTGATGGATTGAGTAGAAAGTATCTCGGGTTGGTATCATTCATGATGGTCAGGGAACAAGAGCTATTGGAACAGTTCATGAACCTCAGTTTGGATATGACCCCCCTTGACATTGATAATGGATTTATGATAGCTAGCCTGCAGTTGGAACCGAATTTGGTAAATCGAATCCGACAGGCTCAGCGAGTTGATCAGCAGTGCAGTGATATTATCGGGCAGATACAGAGGAGTACAGACATGGACTTTGGGTTGAGTTTAGATGGGTTGTTGAGGTTTAGAGGTAGGATATGTGTTCTTGATGATGCAGCGATCAGAAGGTTGATCTTGACAGAGGCTCACTCATCGAAGTATACGATACATCCAGGGAGTACTAAGATGTATCAAAACCTTCGAAAGGTTTATTGGTGGTCTAGGATGAAAAAGCACATTGCTGAATATGTTGCTAAGTGTCTCGTTTGTCAGCAGGTGAAGGTAGAGCATCAAAAGCCTGCAGGATTATTACAGCCTCTACCGATACCGACTTGGAAGTGGAAGCATGTCACCATGGATTTTGTGATGGGATTGTCGAGGACCCGTAGAGGTCATGATGCCATATGGGTGATTGTGGATCGATTGACAAAATCAGCCCATTTTCTAGCTATGAGAGCTACTGATACTCTGAGCCAGTTAACGAACCTATATGTGCTCGAGATAGTGAGGCTACATGGAATTCCAGTGAGCATTGTTTCTTGTAGGGATGTCCGCTTCACTTTCCACTTCTGGAAATGTTTTCAGGAAGTGATGGGGACCTAGTTGAGTTTTAGTACCACGTTTCATCCTCAGATAGATGGTCAGTCAGAGAGGAATATATAGACCCTGGAGGATATGTTGAGAGCGTGTGCATTGGCTTTTTGAGGCTCTTGGGATAACCATTTCCCACTTGTAGAGTTTACCTATAATAACAGTTTTCATACGAGTATCGGGATGGCACCATATGAGGCATTGTTTGGGCATAGATGTCGTTCCCCTATTGGATGGGAAGAGGTTGGTGACAGACAGATCTTTGCTCCCGATTTGGTTAGACAAGCCTCTGAGGATGTCCAATTGATATGTGAGAGGTTACGAATAGCTCAGAGCAGGCAAAAGAGTTATGCTAACAAGAGACGGAGACCATTAGAGTTTGATGTGGGTGAGTCAGTGTTCTTGAAAGTTTCTCCTTTGAAGGGTATTACGAGGTTTGGTAAGAAAGGTAAGCTGAGCCCTAGATATATCGGACCCTTCGAGATTTTGGAGAGAGTGGGAGATAAGGCTTATAGGTTAGCATTGCCAGTAGAGTTGGCAAATGTGCATAACGTTTTCCACGTATCCATGCTAAGGAAGTATCACCTGGACCCGACGCATGTGATAAGATATGAGCCTTTGGAGCTCAATGAAGGTATGACCTATGTTAAGAAGTCGGTTCGGATATTAGATAGAAAAGATAAAGTGTTGAGGACAAAGACAATTTCCTTAGTGAAAGTTCTTTAGAAACATCACATGGTGGAAGAAGCCACATGAGAATTGGAGAGTTTGATGCGGGAGAAGTATCCCGAGTTATTCACAGATTGAATTGGTTCTAATTTGGAGGACCAAATTTTCTAAGTGGGAGAGAATGTGAGACCCCGTATATGTATAATTCCATAAATGTACATAGAAATGTAAATGAAATCATAAGTATGGTGATATACTTGTAATGTGAAGTATATGTAATGTAAGTCCATAAGTTTAATGTACACACTTGCAATAAGAGTTGTGATTGTACGTACAAGTTACATTATGTATGAATGTGAAGGAATGGACTTTGCTTTGTGAAGAATGTGAGCAAAATGGAATATGAGTAGTGTGGTAAATAGAATGAAGAGTTGCATGAGTATGCTCTTCCATTTGGTTTATATTAAGTATCTTTGGTTATATAAGGATTCTACCTAAGTTTTAATATGTATGAAGTATTATGGGATGTCATTTTCAGGTCTCAAAGATGATTGGATGAGGAAATGACCATGGCAACAAAATGTATGAAGTTTGGTATGAGTTGTTACAGAAAAACTGCAGAAAATCTAGAAACATGAAGGCCAGATCGATCCCATAGGATGAGAGATCGATCTGGAAGAGCCAGAAAGCTCTTATTTGAGTAAGGGAATATAGCAGATCGATCCTTAATGGAACAAATTGATCTCCTTAGCTCTCGAGTTGGAAGAAGATCGATCTCCCCTAAGACCAGATCGATCTCCTTAACCTTCTGTTTGAAGCAGATCGATCTTCTACTTCAAAATGTCATGGAAAAGAAGGATTTTAAGAGGACCAGATCGATCTCCACCCAAGGCAGATCGATCTCATTAATCTAAATCTATAAATATGGAGCAGTTGGATCTACATTTCCGAGACAAAAACCAATCTTTCCTATTTCCAACCTAAAACCTAGCTTTCTCACTCCTAAATCCACACATTTTTTTAGTAAGATTTGAGGGATAGCTATTAGAGACAAAGTTGTTTGTTGGCTCTACCGAGAGGGGGGGTGAATCGGTTTTCTAACAACTATGGCAGATTTTAAATTAATCACAATTTAAACACAAATGATAATGAATAAAACAGTGCAATATAACAATTTAATGCAGAGAGAAGGGAAGAGAAACAAACACAGTCACTTATAGAGGTTCGGCCAACTCTTGCCTACGTCCTCTCTCCTTGACCTTCTTGTCAAGTGCTTTCTTTCTCTCTTTCAATAGAGCTTACAAATTTCCTTTTACAGGTTAAGGAATAACCTCACTACCTTTGGCAATACAGAAAAAGTATTCAGCCTCTTACAATATACTCTCACTGAGGAACAATCCTCTTCTCTTTTAAGATAAGACTGAATACAATTTAATGCTTTAAAGTGGTAGGACAAGTGTAGCTATTTTGCACTTAAGCTTTTACAATGATTCTCAATGAATGAGCAAAAAGGACACAAAGAATGAAAGAATTAAAACTTGAGAATGTTTGGAATATGCAGCAATAGTGTCTCTTAATTCTCTTTGTCTTCAATGCTTGGTTAAATACTGAAGGATGGGTAGTTGGAGCATTAAATGCAATTCTTCCCGTTGTGTTTTTGCAGAAACTAGCCGTTGGGTGCCTCCAGTAGAGTGCCAGATCGATCTGCCTTCTTGGCCAGATCGATCTCTTAGTTATAAATCCTGCAAGATTGAAGCACAAATACACAAGGAGATCGATCTCAAAGGTTAGCAGATCGATCTGTTAGTTTAAAAGTAATGAGGCAGATCGATCTGTCGAATAGGCAGATCGATCTCCTTAACTCTCTGTTTGAAGCCAGATCGATCTTCAGATCGATCTATCATGCACTCACGTAGAGAGGAGATCGATCTCTCAACAACACAGATCGATCTCTTTAGCTCTCTGACTTTGAGGAGATCGATCTCTTCCTTACCAGATCGATCTCTCAACACTAGCATTAGCCAGATCGATCTCTTAACCCTTGCAGATCGATCTCATTCTTCCTAAATGCCTTTGTACAGATTTAAGACTTGCCAGATCGATCTCTTCCATCATAAGATCGATCTCTCATCAAGTAAAACCCAGGAGATCGATCTCTCATACCTCAGATCGATCTCTCATCAGCAGAACTCTAAGTTCTGGTACTAATCACTTCTAAAGATGTTTGTATATCATCTTAACATTATTGAATTAACTTGTTTTGTCATTTCAAAATACATTAACTCAACAATCTCCCCCTTTTTGATATGACAAAACTCATCAATTAAAACATGTTTAGTGATTTTGCAAAACTCCCCTTTTTGTGAACTTTTGATTTTGTTAATGACTTAACTCCCCCTCAGTTAAATCTTAACTCCCCCTCAGTTAAATCTTAACTCCCCCTCAATTAAATCATAACTCCCCCTCAATTAAATCATTCAATTAAATCATTCTTTTAAACCTTTAACACAACCACAACACATGTTTCTTCTCCCCCTTTTTGTCATATCAATCACATACTAAAGAGAAGATTCATGGCATTTCAAAATCAACATTTTTATTAACTCACCAATCAAATGAAATTAATATCCAATCAAATCACATTTCATTCAAGCAAATTCTTCACAGAGAACATCAAGTAGCTTAATAATGTTGTAACTACACTAAATCAAAGCACCTAATGCCTATTGTGAGGGAGGATCACGATCCAAAAGATTCTCAACGTGCGTGCATGTTACTTGGAGCTCATCGAACATCGCCTCTTGAGTCTCTTGAATCCTATCCACTCGTTGGGTTAAGTCCTCGATCATACGCCGCTGAGTGGCAAAGCCGTCATTAATCTGCTGACTGAGGTCCGTCACCATCGTTATGAGCATCTCCAATTCAGCAGGAGACGATGTTGGTGCAGTGGGCGGAGCCGATGGTTCCTGAGCTGGTGCAGCAGGTTGGTGTGCTGGTTCATCAGTGGGGTCCTCCTCAGCCTCAGCAGGTTGCTGTTCTTGCTTTTTCGTCCACTCTCCCCTGAAATCTTTGTAGTACCCCATATGATGTAGGGTCCCAATGTTAAGCACGCTTTTGGGAGATGGTAGCTCGCCAGTTTCGCCGCTGCAGTTGATACCAAGGCGGTGGAGAAGATAAGCCACTGGTTGTGGAAATACTATTGTGGTAGCTTGGCCACGCACAATCTTCAGCCAATCTTCGTAAATAAAGTGAGGGAGTTTAGGTTTTTGGCTTGTGGTGTGGATGTGATGGAGCCAAAAACGATCTAGACGCCTAACGGTAGAATGACGAGTACCGAAAGGGCGAAGGTTCCACGAGATTATGAGGTGGAGTAACCGAAGGTGCATTGGAAGGTTACTCGCCTTGTCCCCGGGGAGTTCAAACGCAAAGGGGACTTCCTCATCCTCATTTGTTAAGCCTTCATCGCGTATTTCAAATACTTTGGCTAGAACTTCAGAGTCAATTATAATGGATTGACCCATGACGAAGGTTTTGAAGGCTAGGATTTTGCAGGTGTCATCGGGCTCATAAACGAGTTCGGCATTGGAAAAGAATGCGCGAACGAGATTTGGAGGGACAGGAGTGTTGATTTTCAAGAAGTTTGTCCAACCAAATTCCTCAAATTTTGACATGTATGGAAAGTCTATGTGATTGAGGAATGAAAAATCGATAGTGCGCCAATGCTTGATTGGCATGGTTGAAAAATATTCCTCATACCGCTTTCTTTTTGCTGGTGTTTTAAAACACCAATTGAAGGAAGCGATAGGAGGTGGAGGAATGGGTTGTGATGAGGAACCTGCCTCTCCTGTGGTTCTAGGGGGTTTGTTTGCTACTGACTTCCTAGGCATGATTCTAGATTCTAAATTCGCCTAAACAAATTCAACAGAGAGAAAAGCAATGAAACAGTACCTCGGTTTGACCTAGAATCAAAATGAACACAAATTGAAGACAGATTTTGAGAAAATCAGTAAGGAATGTTGGTTACAATACAGGATTTTGACACCGAGACGCAAGGAGGACCGTACAGAGATCGATCTGAGAAGGAATCGGAGGAAAAGATGCGAGGGAGATTTGGGAATTTGAAAATTGGGTTTCTGAAATTTGGGAATTTTACGCGGGTATTTATAGTCCAGGGCACAGGAGATCGATCTGTCGAGGCGACAGATCGATCTGTCATTTCCAGAAAGCCAAGAAAGATCGATCTGTCGTAAGGCCAGATCGATCTGGTCGCAAACAGAGGCTTAAGGAGATCGATCTGTTACACACAGATCGATCTGTCGTTTAACAGAGGCTGAGGCAGATCGATCTGCCAAATGCAAAGATCGATCAGTAGAATGCTGAAGCTTGAAGAGATCGATCTGTCGTGTGGACAGATCGATCTGCCTTTAAACAGAGACGTAAGGAGATCGATCTTATGGTTAGAAGATCGATCTGCTTAGCTTAACCTTGATGATTTAGGCTTGTTGGAGGTATGGAGATCGATCTATATTGCAAGGAGATCGATCTCTCATCCTCATTGCCAGAAAATCTTTGCAAAAACTCATTTAAAATCAATTTGAAACCAAGATTTTTGAAACACAAGAAATCCTAAGGCTTATCCATGAGTCCTAATTCACCTCTAAGGATACAAAACCTATCTCTATCAAGGGGTTTGGTGAATATATCAGCTATTTGATGTAGAGTGTCAATGTACTCTAAAATTATATCCCCTTTTTGTACATGGTCTCTAAGAAAGTGATGTCTAATTTCTATGTGCTTGGTTCTGGAGTGTTGTATAGGATTCTTAGACAGATTAATGGCACTGGTATTATCACATTTAATAGACACTTGTTTCATGTCAATACCATAATCTCTCATTTGTTGTTTAATCCACAACACTTGAGCACTACAACTACCAGCTTCTATATACTCAGCTTCAGTTGTGGACTGAGCTACACTGTTTTGCTTCTTGGAGAACCAAGAAATTAACCTATTTCCTAAGAATTGGCAAGTACCTGAAGTACTTTTCCTATCTACTTTGCAGCCTCCAAAATCAGCATCTGAAAATGCATGAAGGGCAAAAGTAGAGTCCTTGGGGTACCAAAGTCCTAGTGAGGGAGTGTCTTTGAGGTATCTAAAGATTCTCTTAGTTGCCAATAGATGTGATTCCCTAGGAGATGATTGAAATCTAGCACAAAGGCACACACTAAACAATATATCTGGTCTACTAGCAGTTAAATAAAGCAAAGAACCAATCATAGACCTATAGAGTTTAGTGTCTACACACTTACCACTTTCATCTTTGTCAAGCTTGATGTTGGTGCCTATTGGAGTGGCTTGAGGTTTGCAATTGTCCATCCCAAATCTCTTGAGCAAGTCCTTGGTGTACTTTGCTTGATTGATGAATGTTCCATCCTTTGTTTGCTTCACTTGAAGTCCCAAGAAGAATGTGAGTTCTCCCATCATGCTCATCTCAAATTCTCCTTGCATGATCTTAGCAAATTCTTGGCATAAAGACTCATTAGTTGAACCAAAAATAATATCATCTACATATACTTGTACAACTAGTAAGTCCTTATTTTTATTTTTTATGAATAATGTGGTGTCTACCTTTCCTCTTGAGAACCCTTTTTCTATTAAGAACTTTGACAACCTTTCATACCAAGCTCTAGGAGCTTGTTTTAACCCATAAAGTGCCTTAGATAATTTGAAAACATGTTCAGGAAATTCATGATTTTCAAATCCAGGAGGTTGCTCTACATAGACTTCTTCATTAATGAAACCATTCAAGAATGCACTCTTTACATCCATTTGATATAACTTGAAATCTTTATAACATGCAAAGGCAAGTAACATTCTTATTGCCTCTAATCTAGCTACCGGTGCATATGTTTCATCATAGTCTATGCCTTCCTCTTGTCTATAGCCTTGAGCAACTAGCCTAGCCTTATTCCTTACGATCACACTATTTTCATCCATCTTGTTCTTGAATATCCATTTAGTTCCAATTATTGAGTGATCATTAGGCCTAGGAACTAGTTTCCATACTTTGCTTCTCTCAAATTGATTTAATTCTTCTTGCATTGCTAGGAACCAATTATTGTCTTCTAAGGCTTCATTGACATTCCTAGGTTCAATTTGAGATACAAAGGCTATATATTGGCACATATTCCTTAGGGATGATCTAGTTCTAACTCCAAGAGTTGGATCTCCTACTATTTCACAATCTTTTACATATCCTAACTCTCTTGGTGCTCTAGGCTCTCTTTCTAAAACCTCTATTTCTTCTTCATCTTCTTTATTCAAGTCAAGTTTTTCTAGAAAGTCATCTTCTAAGCCTTCATCAAATATTCCAACATTTTCATCATTGGTTGAATCTTTAGATATATTATTTGATTCATCAAATATAACATGAATAGACTCTTCAACCACTAATGTTCTTTTGTTATATATTCTAAAGGCCTTTGAATTCAATGAATATCCTAGAAATATTCCCTCATCACTCTTGGCATCAAATTTTCCTAAGTTATCTTTTCCATTATTTAGAACAAAGCATTTGCAGCCAAAAGGATGGAAGTAACTAATGTTAGGCTTCTTGCCTTTGTAGAGCTCATAAGGAGTTTTCTTTAGCATGGGTCTTATCATAGCTCTATTAATTATATAACATGATGTGTTTATAGCTTCAGCCCAAAAGTACTTTGGCAAGTTATTTTCACATAACATGGTCCTAGCCATCTCTTCCAAAGTTCTATTTCTTCTCTCAACTACACCATTTTGTTGTGGTGTCCTAGGGGCTGAAAAATTATGGCTAATTCCTTGATCATTGCAATACTCATCAAATCCTATATTTTCAAATTCTTTGCCATGATCACTTCTAATGCTTGTTATTGTATATCCTTTTTCATTTTGAGTCACCTTTGAGTAAGTTATGAATTTCTCTAAGGCTTCATTTTTTACTCTCAAAAAGAACACCCAAGTGTATCTAGTGTAATCATCAACTATTACAAAACCATAGTGTTTCCCACCTAGGCTAGTGGTTCTAGTTGGTCCAAACAAGTCTAAATGCAGTAATTGAAGAGGCCTAGTGGTGGATACACTATTCTTAGGCTTAAAAGTTCTTCTCTTGTGTTTTCCTTTAACACAAGCTTCACATATTTCTTCATGATCAAAGGGTATTTTGGGTAAGCCTATAACTAGATCCTTTCTAGCTAATTTGGATAGCACATGCATGCTAGCATGACCTAGTCTTCTATGCCATAACCAAGATTCCTTTTTGTTATCTACCATTAAGCATATGTTTTCATTTTTGAGTTCATTAAGGTAGACTATATATATGTTACCTTGCCTATGACCTAGAAGAAGAATTTTATTTGACTTAGGATCTATAACATTACATTTCATGCAATCAAAAATTACTTTGTAACCTTTGTCACAAAGTTGACTAATGCTTAGTAAGTTATGCTTTAGACCCCTAACAAGTAATACTTTTTCTAAAGAGAAATGATCATTACCTATTGATCCACTTCCTTCCACTTGGCCTTTGGAGTTGTCCCCAAAAGTGACTTCTCCACCAATTTTCGATTTGAAGGAATTGAAATGGCTTTTATCACCCGTCATGTGCCTTGAGCATCCACTATCTAAGTACCAAGCTTCTTTTGTTTTAGCTTTGTGGCTATGCTCAATCACCTACAACAAAAAAAAAAAAAATAAACACACTCAAGTCTTAGGTACCCAAATTCTCTTGGGTCCTTGGAGGTTAGTAAATGAAATTCTTGATCCCATTGGGATCCATTTTGCTAATGCATTGCAGTCCTTGGAATGAATTACCTCTTTTGGAATCCATATCCTTTTTACAATTTTTCCTTTAAGATTCCTCATCTTTATATTGCAATAATGTGACTTATGTCCCTTCTTATTACAATATGAACAAGTAATTGCAGGTTTATTCATGCTCTTCCTAGCAATAAAACTCTTGAGATGGGTCTCCCTACTTTGTGCATTATACCCTAAGCCATTTTTGTCAAAAAATGCCCTTTGGGTTTCTAACATGCTATCTAGCTTTTGTTGCCCCATGTGAAATCTATTAAAGGAGTTATGTAAATTGCTATTTTTCTCCTTAAGGTTACAAATTTCTAAATTTGCAATTTCTAGTTTCTTCTCACATTCCAATTTATCTTTTAACATTATCTCATTTTCCCTTTTTAATTTAGATGTTAACTTTTTATACTTCATGCTCATAGATTCATACTCTAATGCTAAATCATCAAATGCATCTTGCAGTTCATCAAAAGAGTATTCATTGATATTAGAAGTTACCTTTTCATTATCATCAATTGCCATGAAGCATAGGTTGGCAATGTCCTCATTTGATTCATCATCGGAGCAGTCACTGTCACTCCATGTTGCTACCATTGCCTTCTTTTTATGAAACCTATCATTAGATCTTTTGAGAAGAGGGCAGTTAAACTTTATGTGTCCAGGTTTTTTACATTCATAACACACAACAGAGTCTTTTCTACCTACTTCCTCTTGTTCTCTCCTATTGTTTCTCCTATTGCTATTACCAGCTCTCATCCTCATGAATTTATTAAATCTTTTGGCAAACATTGCCATCTCAATATCTTCCTCACTGCCACTCTCATTTTTAATCTCCTTTTCAGCAGTGGATTTTAGAGCAACACCCACTTTCTTGGGTGGCTCTTCATTTCTTTTAAGCTTCATCTCATAAGTTAGCAAGGAACCTATTAATTCATCTAAGGATAATGTGTGTGGATCCTTAGATTCCTCTATTGCTGTCACTTTAGCTTCCCATGCTTTAGGTAAGCTATTTAAAATTTTCTTTACCATTTCAATGTTAGAATATATTTTTCCTAAGGACTTTAGTCCATTAATTACATCTGTAAATCTAGTGAACATATCACTAATCGATTCTCCTTCCTTCATCCTAAAAAGCTCATAATCATGTGTGAGCATACCTACTTTTGTCTCCTTCACTTGGGTTGTACCCTCATGAGTTATTGCCAATTTATCCCATATTTGCTTGGCATTATCACACCCGGAGACTCTATTATATTCATTAGGACCTAAAGCACAAAATAATGTGTGCATAGCTTTAGCATTTAGTTGTGCACATTTAATGTCATTAGAATCCCATTCATCTTCTTCTTTGGGGATATCTCTTCCCTCTATTTTCTTTGTAGGGATTTGAGGTCCCTCAACTATAATTCTCCATACTTCATAGTCATTTGCTTGAATGAATAGCATCATCCTAGTCCTCCAATATGAATAATGTTCACCATTGAACATGGGAGGTCTAACCGTGGAGTGCCCCTCTCCTATCAAACTAGTTGCTACATTGTTAAGAGCCATTTGATCGTTTTCTAACTCTTAGGAAGTTGTTCCTACGTGATTAAAGAGTCCTAGCTCTGATACCAATTGTTGGCTCTACCGAGAGGGGGGGTGAATCGGTTTTCTAACAACTATGGCAGATTTTAAATTAATCACAATTTAAACACAAATGATAATGAATAAAACAGTGCAATATAACAATTTAATGCAGAGAGAAGGGAAGAGAAACAAACACAGTCACTTATAGAGGTTCGGCCAACTCTTGCCTACGTCCTCTCTCCTTGACCTTCTTGTCAAGTGCTTTCTTTCTCTCTTTCAATAGAGCTTACAAATTTCCTTTTACAGGTTAAGGAATAACCTCACTACCTTTGGCAATACAGAAAAAGTATTCAGCCTTACAATATACTCTCACTGAGGAACAATCCTCTTCTCTTTTAAGATAAGACTGAATACAATTTAATGCTTTAAAGTGGTAGGACAAGTGTAGCTATTTTGCACTTAAGCTTTTACAATGATTCTCAATGAATGAGCAAAAAGGACACAAAGAATGAAAGAATTAAAACTTGAGAATGTTTGGAATATGCAGCAATAGTGTCTCTTAATTCTCTTTGTCTTCAATGCTTGGTTAAATACTGAAGGATGGGTAGTTGGAGCATTAAATGCAATTCTTCCCGTTGTGTTTTTGCAGAAACTAGCCGTTGGGTGCCTCCAGTAGAGTGCCAGATCGATCTGCCTTCTTGGCCAGATCGATCTCTTAGTTATAAATCCTGCAAGATTGAAGCACAAATACACAAGGAGATCGATCTCATAGGTTAGCAGATCGATCTGTTAGTTTAAAAGTAATGAGGCAGATCGATCTGTCGAATAGGCAGATCGATCTCCTTAACTCTCTGTTTGAAGCCAGATCGATCTTCAGATCGATCTATCATGCACTCACGTAGAGAGGAGATCGATCTCTCAACAACACAGATCGATCTCTTTAGCTCTCTGACTTTGAGGAGATCGATCTCTTCCTTACCAGATCGATCTCTCAACACTAGCATTAGCCAGCTCGATCTCTCAACACTAGCATTAGCCAGCTCGATCTCTTAACCCTTGCAGATCGATCTCATTCTTCCTAAATGCCTTTGTACAGATTTAAGACTTGCCAGATCGATCTCTTCCATCATAAGATCGATCTCTCATCAAGTAAAACCCAGGAGATCGATCTCTCATACCCCAGATCGATCTCTCATCAGCAGAACTCTAAGTTCTGGTACTAATCACTTCTAAACATGTTTGTATATCATCTTAACATTATTGAATTAACTTGTTTTGTCATTTCAAAATACATTAACTCAACATTGTTCACATCAACTAGAAGAACAACATAGTTTGGAGGTATTTTCCCACTTGTTGGATTGAAGGATCAAGGATGCATTTTCATTGGAGCAAAGAGGAAATCAAGCTAGGTGAGTTTCTAAATGAAATAACTCAAGTACATTGTTTGGTATGCATAGAAAGGGTAAAACTACCTAGAAAGTAATGAATCCACCATGACCTAGAAATAGTCTAGTGTGAGAAAGTGAAATGTGTTGAGATTAATGATGAATGAGATATATTAAAGTTAATGATAGTGTTATGGTATGATGTTAAGGTGTTGTTAGTTAATAAATTATGAGATTTACCAAAAAGGGGAAAAATGTGGATTAAGGCATTGGTAAATGCAAAGATGGGTCATATTGACTAATAAGGTCAAATGTGAGTTAACAACTTTAACTCAAGTGGTTTGGATGATTGAATTGCAGCTTCTGAGGATACACCGGAGCAAGGCGAGCCAAGAGCGCAAGAAGCTAAGCGGAGAAGAGAGTCACACTCAAGTAAATTGAGGTAAAGGAATTGTGTGGACTCTTAGAGATATCTGTGCGCCATTTGGGCACTTAAATGCTTTGCTAGAATGCATGAGATGTTAAGAAATGATATTAGGTGATTGAAGGGTAAAAGTTTGGTGTTTGAGAAATGTGCACGAAAACAAAAGCATAATGCCTTGAAAATCATGTTTTATTACTTTTTAGCGAAGGGTTGGTAGGTTGGCTAACATTTGAAATGAATTGCATAAGAAATGAGTTGTTTTAGTTTGTTAACCATACTTTTCAAATAATTAATGCCACCTACATTGTTTTCGTGAGAATGAAAGCGTGCTAGAGTATGACTTGCACGAGATTTGATGTGTTTTATACACTTGAGTGCTGGAGCTTAGCTCGCACTAGTTTTCACATGGATTTTCATACTGGTTTTGGCATGGTGCTTGGAGCTTAGCTTGCACTAGATGCCCACCTTATTTATTGCCGTGCTTGGAGCTTCGAACAGACTGGGTGTTGCACCAATTAAATAGGCTTGCATGTGCATTTGTGATATTTTGACATGTTGATAGCCGTGTTAGGAGCTTTGGGTAGACAAGAGGTCGTACCGATTAAATAGGCTCACATGTGCATTTGAGATGTGGCGTGATATGATATGTTGATGTAGGTCAATGGAGTACGTTGTACCGTGCAGGTAGCATGGAGTACGTTGTACCATGTTGAGATTGTGATATGCCATCTTCGGACGAGATTTGCTATAGACCGACGGATTGGATTTGACTTACCTCCCTTGTGGAAGCAGATAATGGTGATATCCCGCACACCTGATCCATATAGCCGGTATCACAAGTTATGGCCATAGACCTAGAGGTTATTTCCCTTATTGAATTGCCCATCTCACATGTCTATTGCTTTGAGAATAAATCCATGTTTGAAATGTTTTGTGGGTCAGGATAGTTCGAGGGAGGGATCGAATCTTGACTAGAGTTGAAGTGTTTTGAAATGAAAGTACGTTAATGGTTTTCAAAGTGCACTAACGCATGATGTTTAATGCCATGCTTACTTGTGAAATATGCATGATGATTAATGCCATGCTTTACTTATAAATTATGCATGATGGTTAATACCATGCTTTGAATTGAATTGTGCATTAGATTTTAATAGAATGAATGCTTTACATACCATTAACACAATCATGCACTCATGTTTTGAGATAAATGATGAACTAAATGCTTTTGAGCATGGCATCACGATCACGTAGATAGTGTAGTATCTACCTGTTCGCATGATTGCCTTACTGAGAATGTGGTTTGCTCACCCCCTTATTTTCCCCATCTCTACAAAGATTTAAGTATAGAGTGAGCGTGACTGGAGGCTTATCCCTTTTGGTATCCACTGTATCCCATCGCTAAAGGTATACACACTTGAATTATTTTGTATCTAAACTAGACATAGCACAATATCATTTTTTATGTAAACATTGGGGATCTAAAGCAATGTAAACACTTGTAAACAGTAACTCTGATGTATTCATGAAAGTGTTTACTTTTGAAATTAAATTATTATGGACGGATGAGGTAGACATTGACACACAACCCAATTGTTGAGAGTGTGGTTATTCACGACCGAGGAAGGATGATCAATAAATAACGCATGAAAATGCAAAAAATTTGTATGTATTTTGGTAAGTTAAGGGTTGTGACAGAAGTTCCTAATGGACAACATGTTACAGCTACACACTCTGGAATTGTTCATTTTTCACCTGATATCATCATGCACAATGTCCTTTATGTTCCTAATTTTTCTTTTAATTTAATCTCAGTTAGTAAGTTATCTAAATCTCTTGATTGCTTACTGATTTTTCAGCCTACATTTTGTGTTATTCTGAATTTAAAAACATGGAGGATGATTGGTATAGCTAAGCATAATAATGGTCTATATTACTTTCATAGTTCTTTTCCTCAGCATTATACTACCATTCCTGCTGTCAATGCTTTATTACCTTCAAATTCTACAATAGACTTGTGGCATTATAGGCTAGGTTATGCTTCAAACTATAGAATAAGAATTTTGAATTCTGTTGATCCTTCTATAGTTGTATCCAATCAGAATATATGTGAAATATGCCATTTTGCCAAGCAAAAGAGATTACCATTTCCAATTAGTACATCTTCTTCAAAAGCATGCTTTGATCTTGTTCACTTTGACATTTGGGGACCAAATCATGTTATTTCTTTATTTGGTTATTGTTTTTTTCTAACTGTAGTGGATGATTTTAGTCGACACACTTGGGTTTACCTTATGAAGTCAAAATCAGAAGCTAGACAACTAGTTCATGATTTTTGTTCATTTGTTGAAAACCCACTTTTCCACCAAAATCAAAACCATTCGTACAGACCATGGTCAGAAGTTCAATACACCTTTTTTTTACTCATCCAAAGGCATACTTCATCAAACATCTTGTGTCCAAACGTCACAACAGAATAGTATATTCGAACGTAAGCACCAACATATTCTTAATGTTGTTAGAGCCTTCAGATTTCAAGCACATCTTCCTGAACAATCTTGGTCTGATTGTGTTTGTCATGCAGTTCATCTCATTAATAGAACTCTATCACCAATTCTTCGCAATAAAACCCTATATGAGCTTTTGTATAACAAACCACTTAATCTTTCTCACCTTCGAGTGTTTGGGTGCTTGTGTTTTGCATCAACATTAGCTTACCCCAGAACCATATTTCAATTGAGAGCTGTTACGTGTATTTTCCTTAGCTATGTTGCAGGCACCAAAGGCTATAAGGTTTATGACCTTCAAACACACAGTGTTCACCTCTAGAGATGTTATTTTTTTATGAGAACATTTTTCCATTTGCAGATTCTTCTGTTCCTATCCAATCTTCTCCTGAAATAGTGTTACCTTCTTCTGATATCACCTCTCATTCATCTTTAGATATAGATTCTGTTGCACCTGGACCTAGTCATATTGATAAAAAAATGCAGGCCTTTCTCCTTTACAATCCATCCCTTTAAGAAGATCCACACGACTTCGAACTACTCCCTCGTACCTTCAAGACTATCACTGCTACTTAGCTAATGCCAATCAATCTTCATTTTTACATCCCGATTGTCGATATCCTATTTCTTATGCTCTTCAATATGATAAATGTTCTAACACTCATAAAACTTTTGTTTATACCATTTCTTCTATTGTTAAACCCACCTCTTATAGCCACGCGATAGCACAGGAATGTTGGCAACATGCCATGAAAGCTGAGCTCGATGCTTTGTAGTTAAACAATACTTGGATCTTGACTGAGTTGCCTCCTGCCAAGAAGACTATTGGTTGCAAATGGGTTTATAATGTCAGACCCGTATTTTTTATGTAGCTTTTTCCTTATGATTTATACATGTACAGACATGTATTAAGTTATTTAAATCATAAGAAGAGTATTTACTAGATTTAAGTGTTAGTGAAATGCTTTAACACTTAAAAGCTACATAAAGGCCTAATGTGAGCTATGAGGGCTACAGGTTAAACCGAATAGATCTACATCATTCTGACTGAAAATAAGAACTTAAAATGAGAAAATATAGAGAGCTCATGAAGGAAAGTCAGTTTAATTTAGTTTCGAACACAGAGAACGAGAGTAAAAGCTAAAAAGGGTAAAATTGACCTTTTTAGCGAGTTAAGGTGTTTCGGGTGTAATTATCTACCGGGAACGGTTGAAACGTAAAGACGAGAGTGTAAGACATAAGATATGACACTTTCGAAATTTTGAGAAAAAGTCAACTTGGTTAATGGTTAAGGAAAAAGTCAACTATAGTTAAGAAAAGTGGACTTTTACCATAGTTGACTAACCATAGTTAGGAATTAACCTAAGTATGGAGAAAAAAATTGGGAAAAATAATTTTAGCTAGAATACAAGATATTCATCCTCCGAAGTAAGGAAAATTTATTTGGATGAATTTCAGATTTAATTTAATGGTTAAAAATGCACTGGGCCAAAGTTGGAAATTTTAAAGCCCATTAAGGTATCATAAGTGTGGACCAAATTTGGGAAGCCTAATGGGAATATTGAGACAATTGAAGGCCCAATAGGTAGTAAACATTTCAGCCCAAAAGCCCAAAGGAAAAGCCCAAACCGAGAAACCCAATTGAAAGCCCATTTGAATAAGTTAAAAGCCATTAATGAAAGGTAACAAAGTCTAAAATGATAACCATTACCTAAACTTTTTGGAAGTCAATTAAGGTGGCTGGATTTTAGCTTAATGGCTAAGTAATGGACTTATAAATACCAGCCAACACATAATCATCTTCATCCTTTCATTTTTGGCAAAGTGAAGAAACCATAACTGAAAAGTTTTCTAAGCTTTCTCTCACTAGAAATCACTAGGAAAAAGGCATATTTGGAACTTGCAATCTACATGAAAGTTGTTCCAAATTGAGAGGAGAGTGACATATGTTGGAATTGGCTATCAAGGAGCCATAGTGTGCAAACCGTGAGGCTTCAAAGTTTCGGCCAAGTGTGAACACAAATACTAGGTATAATTTCAAGCTTCCAACTTCATATATGTTAATCTATGAGTTATATGGAGTTGATTGGTATATGTTTTATGGATTGAAACACATGAAAACACTATGAACATGTGATGGCCGAAAGTTGGTATATGAGTTTTGATAAATACCCATGTGATTTTAAGACATGTATAGGTTGATATGCATGTATACATGATTATGACATGGTTAGTTATAATCAATTTGTTCATATGGATGGTTGTATGATATGGCACATAAGGTATTTGATAAAATGCCATCAGGAACTATAGGAAAGGCTTAAGATATGCCAACCAAGTATTTGTGAAAATGCCTAAGTGAATTTGACTAAACAAATGGACATGGACGGCATGCCAATGGTGTGACCGGCGGCATGAGATACTCTCGACCATGGCATGTGGCCGAAAGGTCTAATAGGCCAAGCCCAATTATTTTAGGCCCAATGAGATATAATGGGTTTAGTACAAGCCCAATAAGAGTTGATGGGCCCCACAAGCCCAATAGGCCTAATAAAAATGAATAGTAAAATGGAAATGGGCTTAAGGCATAGTTAGGCCTATTAAAGTTTATTAAAGCTCATTAAGGGAGACAGACTGTATTTAATGTGAAATACAGTAGGAAAAGTATAATTAGCTTGATGAATGGTTATTTATAGCTCTGGAGTTTACATTGAGAGCTGATCGGATTGCGAGATTGAGTAGCACCGAGGAAGTGAGGTCACTTGACGTGATCCGAGGTAAGGGACTTTTGTGAGTAGTTAGAGATACCTACACGTATTTTCGTCTGCTTCTACATTCACTTAAAAACTCTGAGGGTCAGAGAAAGTGAATAATAATTATTGTGACCCGATAGTGGCAAATTACGATTTTACCCTTAGTTAGGAAAAAAGTCAACTTTTGTGAAAAGTTGTAAAAAGCATGGAAACCACCATTTTGAGTGTTTTACTGCTGTTTAGCAAAAAAATAAATAGATAGGCTAATGATTTTAAGGTTGATGTGAATTAAGCACACTTTATAGTGCTGATTTTGATATTTTGAAAATCATCCCTTTTTAAAGAGCCATCTATCATATTATGTGAGGATAAATTGTGCTGGAGCACAGCTCTCATTGGATTTCATATATTTTTCACATATATTAGTGTTGGATTGTGATTCACACTAGATTTCCATGACATGCATGATAGAGTGATGGAGTTATTACTCGTACTCAGTTTTATATGATATATGCATGAGAGAGTGCAGGAGCGATTAGCTCGTACTCGAATTTTACATGAGATGTATGACAGAGTGCTAGAGCGTTGCTCGTACTCGATTCTTCATGATTTATACATGACATAGTACTAGAGCTATTGCTCGTACTTGATTTGATGAGTTTTATGCATAGCGTGGTATTGGAGCTATTACTCGTACTTGATTTGAAACATGAACTATGCATTGACCTAGTTGCTGGAGGTTTACTCGCACTAGAGTTGAGTTTGTGATGTGAACAGTGTTTGAGCGGAGTGTCGACTGTGATTCGTGCTCAAAGGCGTGCACTGTATGTGATATATAATACATGTTGAAAACCATGCTTGATTTCCTCGTGTAGACTGAGTGTCACACTATGAGAGGTTCGCATGAGGATTTAGAGACGTGGTATGATATTCCATGGTTTTGAGGGCTAAGACCTATGGCAGGCACCCCGACTATGATCTAGGGTCCATGGAGTACGTTGTACTGTGCATGTGGCATGGAGTACACTGTACCATGTGTTGTTGTGGAGTTGAGGAGGATATAGCTGGCAGTTGTGATGGACTGACCCCCTCCAGTTGCAGCAGTGATGCCCCGCACACTGAGTACTATGTTGCCTGGGATCGCCATTGTCGGATATGATCATAGTCCAGGATACTATTGCATATTTGCATTTTCACAACAGAGTCTCACATGATATATCACCTGATTGACTGATTTAATTGCGGATAGACCTGAGGGATGGGTCGGACTCCGATTTTGTGTTGTGAATGATTTAAATGCCATATTTACTGTGATTTAAATATACATGGCATGATTTATCTAAAGGCATTGTGATATTATAAAGATGCATTGTTTTGTACAACATGCCTACATTTGAGAAAGAAAGCATGATTTCTGTACATGGGATTTAATCTGTACAAGTATATAAATATATATTTTAAAGACATACTTTGAAAATGAGTTAAGGAAATAACGTTTTGAGGCATAGCATTATATTTGAGTAGATAGTGTAGATATCTACTTGCTTGCCTGATTTCCTTATTGAGCGCGTTGTATGCTCACCCCCTTTCTTTACATCTCTCTACAGAGTATCAGCAGTAGAGTGAGAGCTTTTGAGGGATAGTATTCCTGTGTCCACTGCTATTTCCTATCGATCGACAGGTATACATATTTTACGATTGTAACGACCCTTGACCCTTGAAAATCGGGATAAATTTTTTTGAATTTAATTTACCCATTTATTCTCTTACTCACTTAGGTTGTATTCCTGTACAGTGTCAAAACATCTTTCCTAATTCTTTTCTCGTAATTAGAAATTAATTTCCACGTTTTTAGATTATGTGACCGATAGAAATTTCGGCAGCACAACGGCTTATAAATGAGCCTACCCACCTGCAAACAAGTTATTTTGGCAATCCTAGATATCCACCACTACCAAACATACTTTCCAATTCATCCTTACCACTCCAGACATCTATTTTTAATTTAATACCAGTCATCTAGAGTATTCTCCCAAAATAATAAGGTTTACATCATTCCTTACAAAATTACATCCCAACCGTTAATTTCAACACATGTCTGTGCATACAATTCTGTCTGGTACAGGAATGTAAATGTATACCTTTTGCGTGTACAAAATGTAGCCTAGGGTAGCTCTTCCCACCAGCCTACGTCGTGTACTCGGCAGGTAGCGCCTATAGAATCACTGTAAAAGATCTGAAGGTAGAGGGGTGAGCTTTTGGGGAAAAGCCCAGTAAGATAGTACCTTTAAATTAATCCTGATATATAAATATGAAAAACATGTGGAAATCATATGAAAGCTCATACTTTAAGTAAAAAGAGAGACTTAACTCATCACTTCATGCAGTTCATCGTAAAAGTCATAAAGCATGCAAGTTCAAAGCAAGAACCATGCTCAACCATGCTATAAATTCTTTCATAAGCTTTTCGTTTTACTTTCGTAAACATGCCATAAACATTTTGTAAAACTTTCATGAAACATTTCATAAGCACTTTGTAAACATTACATAAACGTGTTGGTTCATAACCAATCATTGAAATTCATAAGGCACATACTCGTTGCCACATTTATCATTCATATCTAATTCATGGAGACCAGGCTATAACTAAGTCATGCGATACGTGTCATTCTCCGTAGAGAGCAAAACATGTTACCTATGGCCATGGTAAGTGGCTGTAGACTGGATCAAGGTCGTACAGCTCTTTCTTAAAAAAAAACATGGGTAGTATCCATCTTACATACTTTTACTAGCACATAGCTAGGATACGGGCACCAAAGGCACTCTCCGTGTGGGCAACATAGTTGCGTGCTGCGCGGGCACGAGATACTACCAAAACATCATCATCATAAACCACAAGTAGCACGACATCTTCCACACAGGTTGAGTCAAGTGCTAAATGGGTCAACGTACCGGCACCCCAAGTGGTGGAGCCGGAACACCACGAGAAATAGCCAAGCATGAAGCCTAAGTCTCAAAACATAGTTTCAAAATCTTTCTTGGGTTTCATAACCCATAAACTCATATCGAGTTATAAAATCAAATTCCTTGAAATCTGAAACTCTTTCATAAAACAGAAAGACTGTGTGGCACTTTGTTCCCGTAGGACTCAAGAGGTGGCCCCCACAATCCCCTTTCGAAAATAATTTCTTTTCTTAAAAACTTTTGAAATCGTCAGAGTTTCTTTAACAGTATGGATATAAAAACATAATAAATGTAAAACATCCATACGCTTCATACCCTTGGGAAAATTTATTTCATATCATGTAAAATATTCGGGGGACATTTAACATATTTAAAACGTGTTAAATAATCATTGTACCGGTATAAAAGCATCTATAAATCATTTCGAAATTCACATGCTCTTTTCATAAAGTCATTCATCGGTAAAAACAATATGCAATATCAGGACATAGTCAAATAGTACCCCTTACCTCGATGTATCGGATATCTCACGTTCACGAAGTAACGCCTTCCAACACCTCCGTCAACTCGTCTACGTTTTACCTACATCGGAGGTAGTTTACTTAACTTCCTATTTATACGAGTAACTCGAAATACGTTAAAAATCGTAACCTATTCGTTTTTCCTCGTGTGTACATTTAATCATGCGTACCTAGGCTATTCACGTACGTATATATATTTTTCGTACCCTATATTATTTTTGTACGTACACACCTCGGTATACCTATTATTATATACAACTACGTATATATACTAGCGAGTATGTATGTATATATAATCCTATATATGCATTATTATTTGTTTTCATTTATGCACCATCACATAAATATATATGTATACATTTTTTTTTTTGTCTATTATTCATCTCTCCCATTTTTATTTTTATTTCACTTCTAATTCAATTTACCTTATCATACTTATACACCATCACATATATATACATGTAAAATTAAATATACATATATACATATAGATTTTTACCTATTTTCCCTTTATTTTCATTTTATCACACATACATGCATGTTCTGGTATGTACATATACTTAACATGCCTATTCATTATATACACTTATATGTATACACCCAACATATATATATATATATTCACATAAATACATACATATATATATATATATATTATCACTTATTTCCAATATTTCATCAACACATAAATAAATATATATACATATCCATATATGTATATACATTTTGTCTAGTTAAATCTATACTAACATACTTGCATCCACATCTCATATATCTACATGTATCTCAATATACATATATATATTTACCTCTCTTTTCCTTTAAATTCCCCAGCTTCTTCTTCTCTTTTTTTTTTTTTCTTCCAGCTTTTATTTCTTCTTCCTCTGTTTCAGCTCTCGGTTCCAGCCCCTCTTCTTCTCGGTTTCTCCCTTCTTCTCTCGGTTTCACCCTCCATTTCCAGTCCCTGTTCTGCTATCCTTTCAAGCCGATTCTGTTTTCCAGATTTCCTATTCTCGGTGCTGCCTCTTCAGTCCCTGTTTCGTTTCAATTTCTTCCCCCCTTGCCTCTGTTCTAGCTTCGATTCTGCTCTGCTTCTCGGTTCTTGCTGGTTTTCGTCCCTCTCCTCTTCGGTTCTCGGTTTTCCAGCTCCCCTTCAGCCTCGATTCTACCTCTCTTCAGTCCCGTTTCTTTTTCTTTTTCTCTTCTTCCCTTCTTCTCCAGCAGACCGAGCCTCTCCTTCCTTTCTCCTTTCTCCTTTCTCCTTTCTCCTCTTTCCTTCTTCTTCTTCCTCGGCCAGAACCAGCTTCCTTTCCTTTCCTTTCCTGGTTTTTCCTTCTCTCCCGGCCAGACCTCTCTTCCTCTCCTCCTTCTTTTCTTCTCCTCCTCTTCTCCTCTTCCTTTTCCTTTTTCCCGCCCGAGCCTCCTCTGCTTTGTTTGATTTCTTTTGCTTGTTTTCAATTGAAAACAGTGGCAGACGGAATTGGCTTTTCTAAGCCAATTCCGTACATGCCAATATATATATATATATATTAGTTTAATATATATGTATATATATTATATTAGTATTTAGGTATTATTTGTTATGTATTGTATTGTTATTATTATTACTATTATTGTATATATATATATATTTTTTTTTCCATTTTATTTTAAATATCTTATACATTATACCTTACAATACATATATATTTGTCATATATATATATATATATATATATTATACCTATGTATATATATATATATATATACATATTACCTTCCCTTTTATTTCACTTCATTATTTTTATTATTATTATTTATTTGTCTCATGTTTTATTTCCATTCATTTTATTTTATCTTACACTTATACATTAAATACTATACATTAAATCTACACACTAAATAATATATATGCCATATATATTATTTTTTTCTTTTATTAAAATGTCTAGTATATATGTATATATATATATATATATACATATTCACCTATGTATATATGTGCATATATATACATTTTCTTGTATAATTTGTCCAATGACACAATATCATGCCTTCCATGAAATTTTATTATTCCGAAATAAAATGTCATTGACGTTCCATCCTTCCTCGTAAATCTTGACATAAATTTTTTTTTACATCCAACCCTTGACTAATAGATCAACACTTTTCAATCCTTCCATGTTCGCCTTTGCTCCATCACATCTCGTGTCTCGGGTTCCCGGTCATCCCACGGGCTTCTCGGTTCCTATAGTCCTTGAGCCCACAACGAATATTCACACTTCTGTTAATATATATTATTTCCATTTTTTTATAATTAAATTAACGTAGGAAATTTGTGGGGTTTACATTCTCCCCACCTTAAAAGAATTTGGTCCTCCAAATTCATTCGGGTCCATCTGTCTACGTTCACCCAATTTGTATCATACCCCTTTCGGGTCCTTGGTAATCCCATTATGAAATCCATAGTAATGTGCACTCATTTCCAAGTAGGCACTGGAAAAAAAAGAATCTTAAGTGACCCCACTGGTCTTTGGTGTTTGATCTTAATCTATACTTGGCCATAACTCAACTATATTTCTTTTCATACCGACCAACCAATATACCTTTCGTAAATCATGGAACACCTTAGTGCCTCCCGAGTGCATGGTATACCGAGAACAATGAAACTCTTTTAAGATCTTTTGCCTTAGGGCATCATCGTTTGAGACACCAAACTTACCACAATTTCTCATTTATCCTTAATGAGAACTTATTCTTAATTTATATCACTTGATCCAAATCACTTTACATACCAGCAATATTCGTTCCTTGCATACTTCTCTTAATCCAATATGACTCGTATATTCAGGATTTATCTCATTTCAAACTTACCTCATTTCGTACATCAATTATATTAGAACTCTTTCCTCATCCCAATTAAGTCTCACATTCAAAACATAAAAATATAGAAGTTACAATCTTTAGATTCAATATGTAATCCATATTCCAAAGTTTCCTTATATCTCAACTTTAAATCATCTTTAAGGGTTTTGGGTCTTTCCCCACTAATTTATAATCCATGTCTTGAGAATCCAATTAACACCCTTGATTAACATATCGTGACCAAAATGACTCCGGATCTCCTTAAAATCTAACACCGGTACACTCCAAAACAAATCACCTGATCCGATAATCTCTTTTTCATGTAATCCTTATAATTATTCTCTCAGCATATCTAATCCAAGCAAGGTCACTCAGTACAGTGGTTTAAGTAATTAATTCGATACTACCTGCTAAATCAATTCTAGAACTTCTCCTTTTAGTTTAGGGGTAACTTGATAAATCGTTTCATCATGTGTCAGAAAACTTTCCCTATTTACAGGGATGTTTCTATACCCCGAACACGTCTTATCTTTATCAATCATGTAAGCAGTACGACCTTTAAAGTCTTATTTATACCATTGGTTCCCTGATTCATTCTTTCAGTATAGTGACTGTGCTTTTTCATTGTCACTATTTCTTTTGTAGATCTCTTTTCTGTCATTCTCTTTATCTTTCCCTTTCTTAGTGACTTTAGAAATATAGAATTCATATCATCATAATTGCGCCTTGCGCTCTGTTTCCTCAAAGTAATTTCAAATGGAGTCATCTTAGCTTGACTAAATATCTCAATATCTCCTATAGGTTTCTGAACTTCTTTTATCTAACAATTCTTACAACTCCTTTTTCAATTCCTAAAGATCCATAAAGTTCATTCGACAATGAGACTTCGAATTTGACTGTGTCTCTAGTGCCAAACCTATAATAAATTCCAACTCTCTCTCTAGTGGTAGCCCCGGTAGTTCCTCAGGACACATCCGAAAACTTGCATACCACAGATATATCCTGAATACTTGGACATTCTCGAGTAGTGTCGACGATGAATGCAATATAACTTTCACATCAACACGTTCATCAAAAACTTTCATTAATAGTCAAAATCATACACTTCGTTCCTTAACTGCAAAACATATATTAAACTTACTAGGTAAGGAGAAGGTTACAGTTTTAGAGTAGCAGTCTAAACTTACACAGTTGGTGGCTAGCCAATCCATACTCAAAATTACATCAAAACCATACATGTTCAACAAAATTAGATCTGCTAATATGGTCCTATCTCCTACCTTGATTTCACAATTCCTACACACCATATCAGTCCAAGGTAAAGGCTCTCCCATGAGTGACAAGCTTCTTACCCTTCTCAACTGCGGTAGCCCATCTCTGTGGGTTCTGTCTCTGGGGAGCTTGCCTCTCAGGTTGTCGTGGTGGTTCTGGGGGTTGTGGGAACTCATTCAGTGGACAATCTTTAATCATGTGCCCCTTCTGTTCACACCTAAAGCAACTCCCGGTGGACCAGTGACATGTAATTCTATGAAATTTACCGCATCTAGTGCAAAATCTGTCGTACCGTTGCAAGCCTCTGGTAGTCTGTGGAGTAGGTACAGGAACTGTGGGCCTATCAATCCTAGCCTGAGACTCATCTGTCCTCTGTCTCTTAGGTTGGCCCCTCTGAAGGTCCTGTCTCACAGACTCCGTTCGTTTACTCTTATCCCTGTTCTTTCTCTTAAATGTTGGAGGCTTCATTTTTGGGAAATTCCTCTTTCTACCGACATTCCTCTCCTCCCTTCGGGTCTGTACAAGAGGCTGATGCGCCATAGGTACTGGAGGAACTTGTAAAGGAGGAGGTGGTGGTGCTTGTAGAGGAATCGACACCGGAGTAGGAAATGGTGCCGTGCCAACTGAATCGAAAACGTTTGCCCCTAGATGTTGAGCAATCATGGCAGCTATCGACTCTATACCTCGCTCGAGGCGCTGCTCCAACCGCTGTTCAAACTGAGCCATACGTGTATTGAGGCCCTCTAAGTGCGGTGGAGGAGGTGGAGGTGGTTGAGCCTGCCTCCGAAGACGTCCGTGTCTTCCACTCATCGTGCAGTGATCTAATACCTGCGCGTAATTCCAAAGATCAAGTCTTACATTCATTAGGTATACATTACCTACTACCAGACAAGCACAGACATTTGGGATGTAATTTAATCCTTATTTTTGACACTGACAGTACTAGACAACCTTCGCTCTGATACCACTTTTAACTGTAACGACCCTTGACCCTTGAAAATCGGGATAAATTTTTTTGAATTTAATTTACCCATTTATTCTCTTACTCACTTAGGTTGTATTCCTGTACAGTGTCAAAACATCTTTCCTAATTCTTTTCTCGTAATTAGAAATTAATTTCCATGTTTTTAGATTATGTGACCGATAGAAATTTCGGCAGCACAACGGCTTATAAATAAGCCTACCCACCTGCAAACAAGTTATTTTGGCAATCCTAGATATCCACCACTACCAAACATACTTTCCAATTCATCCTTACCACTCCAGACATCTATTTTTAATTTAATACCAGTCATCTAGAGTATTCTCCCAAAATAATAAGGTTTACATCATTCCTTACAAAATTACATCCCAACCGTTAATTTCAACACATGTCTGTGCATACAATTCTGTCTGGTACAGGAATGTAAATGTATACCTTATGCGTGTACAAAATGTAGCCTAGGGTAGCTCTTCCCACCAGCCTACGTCGTGTACTCGGCAGGTAGCGCCTATAGAATCACTGCAAAAGATCTGAAGGTAGAGGGGTGAGCTTTTGGGGAAAAGCCCAGTAAGATAGTACCTTTAAATTAATCCTGATATATAAATATGAAAAACATGTGGAAATCATATGAAAGCTCATACTTTAAGTAAAAAGAGAGACTTAACTCATCACTTCATGCAGTTCATCGTAAAAGTCATAAAGCATGCAAGTTCAAAGCAAGAACCATGCTCAACCATGCTATAAATTCTTTCATAAGCTTTTCGTTTTACTTTCGTAAACATGCCATAAACATTTTGTAAAACTTTCATGAAACATTTCATAAGCACTTTGTAAACATTACATAAACGTGTTGGTTCATAACCAATCATTGAAATTCATAAGGCACATACTCGTTGCCACATTTATCATTCATATCTAATTCATGGAGACCAGGCTATAACTAAGTCATGCGATACGTGTCATTCTCCGTAGAGAGCAAAACATGTTACCTATGGCCATGGTAAGTGGCTGTAGACTGGATCAAGGTCGTACAGCTCTTTCTTAAAAAAAAACATGGGTAGTATCCATCTTACATACTTTTACTAGCACATAGCTAGGACACGGGCACCAAAGGCACTCTCCGTGTGGGCAACATAGTTGCGTGCTGCGCGGGCACGAGATACTACCAAAACATCATCATCATAAACCACAAGTAGCACGACATCTTCCACACAGGTTGAGTCAAGTGCTAAATGGGTCAACGTACCGGCACCCCAAGTGGTGGAGCCGGAACACCACGAGAAATAGCCAAGCATGAAGCCTAAGTCTCAAAACATAGTTTCAAAATCTTTCTTGGGTTTCATAACCCATAAACTCATATCGAGTTATAAAATCAAATTCCTTGAAATCTGAAACTCTTTCATAAAACAGAAAGACTGTGTGGCACTTTGTTCCCGTAGGACTCAAGAGGTGGCCCCCACAATCCCCTTTCGAAAATAATTTCTTTTCTTAAAAACTTTTGAAATCGTCAGAGTTTCTTTAACAGTATGGATATAAAAACATAATAAATGTAAAACATCCATACGCTTCATACCCTTGGGAAAATTTATTTCATATCATGTAAAATATTCGGGGGACATTTAACATATTTAAAACGTGTTAAATAATCATTGTACCGGTATAAAAGCATCTATAAATCATTTCGAAATTCACATGCTCTTTTCATAAAGTCATTCATCGGTAAAAACAATATGCAATATCAGGACATAGTCAAATAGTACCCCTTACCTCGATGTATCGGATATCTCACGTTCACGAAGTAACGCCTTCCAACACCTCCGTCAACTCGTCTACGTTTTACCTACATCGGAGGTAGTTTACTTAACTTCCTATTTATACGAGTAACTCGAAATACGTTAAAAATCGTAACCTATTCGTTTTTCCTCGTGTGTACATTTAATCATGCGTACCTAGGCTATTCACGTACGTATATATATTTTTCGTACCCTATATTATTTTTGTACGTACACACCTCGGTATACCTATTATTATATACAACTACGTATATATACTAGCGAGTATGTATGTATATATAATCCTATATATGCATTATTATTTGTTTTCATTTATGCACCATCACATAAATATATATGTATACATTTTTTTTTTTGTCTATTATTCATCTCTCCCATTTTTATTTTTATTTCACTTCTAATTCAATTTACCTTATCATACTTATACACCATCACATATATATACATGTAAAATTAAATATACATATATACATATAGATTTTTACCTATTTTCCCTTTATTTTCATTTTATCACACATACATGCATGTTCTGGTATGTACATATACTTAACATGCCTATTCATTATATACACTTATATGTATACACCCAACATATATATATATATATATATTCACATAAATACATACATATATATATATTATCACTTATTTCCAATATTTCATCAACACATAAATAAATATATATACATATCCATATATGTATATACATTTTGTCTAGTTAAATCTATACTAACATACTTGCATCCACATCTCATATATCTACATGTATCTCAATATACATATATATATTTGTAAGACCCGAACTTAACTAAATACAAAAATTAAATAAGAAAAGATGGGGAACGTATGAAGGAAGTCGGGTTAAATTAATCCCGAACACGTGTAAGGGCAAAATGGTCAAAAGACCGAAAGCCGGTATAATTTCGATAAGAAAATTTAATTAAAAATATGGATTTGAGAAATCTTGGTCAATAAAAGTGAAATAAAATTATTTCGGATTAAATTGATCAAGATATTAATTTATAAAAATTAATCGGGATTAATCGGGATTTTTAGTTCGGAAAAATAATCCCGAAAATAATCGAAAAATATGCCGAAAGGTCACCCGGGACAATATCCCAAAAATACGGAGAAATTATACCCGAAAAAGGATTAAAATAAAATAAATTAAATTAAATTAATTAATTAAGAATAAAAATAATAATTTTGTATGATATTTTGGGGTGTTTTAATATATTATAAGGAATAGTAAAACAATTAAAATAAATAAAAATAAAATAAATAAAATTAATATAAAAAAAAAAGAAGAGAATTGAAAAAAAAAGAGAGGAAAGTCATCGGGGAGAGAGAAACGGAAGACCCGAAGAAGACCAAAGGAGGCCCGATCACCGTCCGGCGGCCAACGGCCCGGCCAAGGGCCGGAAAAGAAAGAGGGGACGCCGATGAGCACGATGGTACCGGCGGTGTAGCCAACCGACGCCGGAGGAAGCCGATCGGAGGAGGAGAAGGCCGACGGGATTGAGGGGCTCGGTCCCGGCGAACGGCGGCGATCCGACCAGAACCAAGGCCCGATTTGGAGAGCCCAGTCGACGGCGGTGCTTTTGGCACCGGTGGCACTCAGCGAGACGGCCGGAATCGGCGGCGACGGCCAAGGGAAGAGAATGGGTCCGACGGCGAGGAGAGAAGAGGCCGGACCGGCGGCATTCCGGCAGCCTTGGGCGAATCCGAGCCCAGATTCGAGATGCGGACGGCCTTGCGAAGCTGTTGGCGGTGGAAGCCGGCGGAGAACCGGTCGGCAAGGCAGTGAACCGGCAGTGAACAGGCCGAACCGGAGAAAAACCGGCGGTCTGACCGGTCCGAACCGGACTGAACCGGTTCAGCCAAAAAGAGGGGAAAAAAGGGAGAAAAAGGGAAAAGGAAAAAGAGGAAAAAATTGGGGAAAATTCCGGTGATGCAATCGAGCTTCGGGTAAGTCGATAAGCGGTCAAATTGACCGATTTAAATTTGGAATATTTTATTTAATTAATTTTGAGCTGAGAACTTACCCGGAAAAATTGTGGAATTGTGTAGCTCGACGATTGGCATCCACCGAGGGCTCGAGACAGCCTCGATTTGCGGACTAGCATGGAATCTCGGGTAAGTGACCCCTATTTACGACAATTTCCTCGTTATGCGTGATATTGATTAAATTTACGCATAAATTGAATTAATTTATGGAAATTTAGATTAATTGTCGTAAATATTGAATTTAGTTATTCGAGAATTAGAACGAGGCCCGATAAATTATTGGTGGGCCCAATGAGCCCAATAGGCCTCGATAAAGTGAGAATTTAGTAGAAAACGGGCTTAAGGCCGATTAAGGCCCATTATGGTGCAATCGGGCCCAATAAGGGTAAATGGGCCCAATGATTTAAATTAAGCCCAGAAAAGATTAAGTACAATTAAATCATAATATCTGACCTGAGGAATATTAATACGCAGTTCCGGGCATTGGATTGGAAGCATATCGGACTGCGTGATGGGACTACATTGGAAAAGAAAAAGGTCAGACTCGACAAGAATCGAGGTAAGGGAATTCTGCGGACTGCTAGAGGTAACAGTACGCAAATTTTAAATTCATATGCAGTCCTTTAAAATATCCTGAAGGGTCTAGAGGTCAAATAATAATTTTAGTGCCCCGAATGGGCAAATTACTAAAATACCCTTGTTAAGGGTAAAATTCTAAAAATCTAGAAAAAAATTGGGAGGAGCAAGGACAAGAGGTTCCTGCTCGTTCTGGAGATATTTCAACGCATGCATGAGTAGGCTGGCTCGCCTTGAAAGAAAGTGCACCGCATTGCATACTTTCAACGTGAAATTGATTTGAAAACTGTTTTGAGTAAATAGAGCCGCCTACGTGTTTTATTGACATATGACGTGCTAGAGCTCAGCTCGCACGGTAATTTCGATTTGTGTGATGCATGCATTAGTGCTGGAGCGAGAGCTCGCACTAGAGTTTTACATGCATAGGTGCTAGAGTATAACTCGCACCAGATTTCACATGCTCCTTCGTGACACGGTGCTAGAGTCTGACTCGCACCATATTTTTACATGACTTTCGAGACAAGGTGCTGGAGTTTAACCCGCACCAGTATTTATAAAATTTTCATGTGATTTATAATATACAGAGTGCTGAGCTTAGCTCGCACTAGTTTTACCGGATTTGTGGAGTACCGCTGTCTGCCCTTGGAGTCAGCCAAAAGGCCCAACAGGCTCAAGAGACCTCTTAGGTGGGGTGAGAGTGAGGGATGAGGTTGGCGGCCTTGTGGGGATGTAAGCGGGCTCTGCCAGTTGATGTGTTTTGATGAGAGTGCTGAGCATCGCTCACACAGATTTTATGAGAACATGCGATGAGCCGTGCTTGGAGCATCGGGTAGACTGTGTGTCACCGATTTAATAGGCTCGCACGTGCGTTTTGAGACATGGCATGAGTATTGAGAAACAAACCTCTGTGGGAAGCAGGCCAATTGGGCCGGAGTACCTAGAGATATTACATGGGTTCATGGAGTACGATGTACCGTGCAAGTAGCATGGAGTACGATGTACCGTGTTGTATCTTCGGATACGGCATCTCCGGATGCAGCATCTTCGGATGCCGGGGATCGGATAAGACTGACGGGATGGACTGACCCACCTCCCGGGCGGTTCCCGATCATGGTGAAAACCCGCACACTAGGATCCGTGTAGCTGAGGAACTCACGAGGACAGATGTGGCCATAGTCCTAGTTATTTACCTATATACAGACGTTGCCTAGTCTCGCATGTTGATGATTTTTATGATGATTTAAACTGGGTTTTAAAACTAATTGCATGATGGTATTTCCATGCTTTTCAAAACCCACGTGTGATGTAAACGTTTTCATGATTTTGTGTGAGTCAGGATCACCCGCAGGAGGGGTCGAATCCTGACTTTATGGTGAAAATCTTGATTGAGAAAGAAATGATTTATAATAATTGCATGTCGATTTTCCGTGCAAATGTGTTTTACATATCATCATAATGCATAGCATTGTTTTTAAAATGTGTGGAGAAAGGGTGGTTTATGCATGGCACTACGTTCATGTAGGTAGTATGGTTACCTACTTGTTCGTAGGATTGCCTTACTGAGCTTGATGTGCTCACCCCTTTCATTTTCTCCCACAGATAATCTCCAGTTGAAGTTGCGACGACTCAGTACTGCATTCCGGATATCCGCTGCTGCCCATCAACATGAGGTATACATATACACTTGTACAAATTGTATCTACATAAGCATAGCACAGTAACATGTTTGTAAGTAACTTTAGGGGATGTATAAATAATGTAAACAATTATAAATGACTGGAGAAGAAATAAGTACTAGGGTAGATGTATGGTGGGACTGGCATTGATGCACAGCCCAATTTATTAGTGGAGTGTTGGTCACGATTCGAGGACAGGTAAGAATTTAAGAACTAAAGTAAATAAACAAAAAAGCGAAAATTAACTCTGATTTTTGGGTAGTTTGGGTCGTGACATATAAAGGTGGTATCAGAGCACAATTGGTCTGATGTGTGTCAGTGTCAGTAATTAGGAAATTACATCCCCGTGTTACTGTGCTTAGTTAGATACAATAGTGTATACCGAGATGGGCTTGACTAAGAAATGGTTGAGAATGCAGGAATGCTTAATATGAGTCGCGTTAGATGAGATAGTGCACGAGACAGAGGTCACAGAGGTAGACCTGAATCTGCTAAGTCGTGCTGAATTTGACTATGAGAATCATGATGAGATCGAAATGGAGGCTAATGTTGAGCATGCCTCACAGAGTCCGACAGAGAGATCGGACAGTATTGAGACACGCTTCGCGAGATTGGAGCGGAGTGTGGAGATTATTTTGAGGAGCTAATTACTCAGATTATGTACGAGATCAGAGGGCGCAGCGGAGCAGTGGTGGAAAACCCGCTCGACCCATCTTAAGAGTTAAGATGAGAAATAATTATAGATATATTCCGGTGACAGGATATCCCGGACATGATTTAAAGGACATTTCAGATTAAAGTCCTTATTCTGACCCAGAGGATTTGATTGATTGACGAGCAGGGGGACTCGATTATATTCTGGGTAGATATTACCTCGACACTATGAACAAGTGACAGTCGAGATGTCTAAAAGTTTATGGAAGGGCTCATATTTTCAATTAGAGTCCGATTGGCCCGTGAGATTACCTATACTGAGGCAGTGCGTAGATTTGCAGCTGGGTAAATAAGAACATGAATTGCACGCCTCTGAGATTGAGAAAGGTAATGAGGGCTGAAATAGGGACAGAAAAGAAAATCGAGAAATGATAGAGATGTTGATATGGTATTTGGTAAAAGATTAGATTTGACGAGTTATGGAGTAAGATATTGGAGAGGCCCTAGCCGAAAAGAAAAAGGAAAGTAGGTTGTTGGACGAAGGCGAGAGGATGTCTTGGACCAGGATGCTATTGATGTTTCATGGATGTGGTGTAAGATGCCACACTTGTTATGAATAATGAAGTACATATGGTCATAAATCCTGGTGCCACACATTTATTCATACCGCCTTCATTCGCTTATAAGTGAGTAAAAGGCATGAATGCCTACATCATTGGGCGCAATACAGATAAATGAGTACCCCAATAGAGGAGGATAAATTAACGGAATATGGATATAGAGATTTTGAGTAATAAAAAGGGGTGCAACAGTTGAAAATTAAAGGAGTAAAGGATGTACTCACAGAATGAATAAAGACAAGAGTTTCATTATAATTGATACGCAAAGGAGAAAATCTTCGAGATAAGATAGATCCTAAGTACAAGATGTATTGGAGTAAGAGGCGTATGCTAGGTAGGGATTACCTTTAATATATGGAGTCATTAGGATTAAGGCAATTATTAGCAAATATAAGTTATAACCAAGGACAAAGATGGGTATAACCATAACCGGTAGTTGTGGTTAAGTCTGAAGGCTAATAAAGGTATTTCAAAATACCTCCCCGCCTGAAGACTTGACAGCGTCTAAAAGTATATAAAAATATATATATATCCTATAACGTGAAACCGAATCGTCGTACTAAATACCTTTAGCATTAGGATACCCTCACTAAGACGAAAGAATTATAAAATTCGACAAATCATAAAGATTATCATAGTAAAAAAAAAAAAAAAATTTAATAAGAACCGTTGAGATGAGAAAAGGAATGACGCGGGTTAGTACCTGAAAACGTAAGCGGTTGAGAAGGATCTTATACGCTTATGCGTAAATAAGTCAAGGGTTGGACCGAATTGTAATCAGCAGTATCGGTGATATGCTGGGTGTAGTTAAAGTCTAGGGCAGATTGTAAGCAATAATTGGAAGATGACTTTTACAGATGGATTGCTGCGAGTTCTAAGAGGATATACCTTATTGACACGTTTAACTAAGAAACGTGGTCTTGGAATGAGATGATAACTAAGACGATGGATGTGATATGGATTTCGGTGTAGTAAAGTATGAACTGACCACCGTGATTAATTTCGTCATACCCAACAGCTCAAGAGGTTCTCAGTGAGTATGGATACCTCAAAGTTATGATGGAGCTGTGTATTGATGTATAATGGGAAGATACCCATGATTTAAAGTTGGCAACAGTATTTGTACCGAGGATATGGTACTATTAGGTACTCGATGAGGAATTATGGATATGCACTGATCATAGAGCCCGAGTATCTGTTTTCACAGAAAGGGGCGAATATGAAAATACATATTGGGTTAGAGCTTCTGAGAGATTTTGATTTATGAAAATTGTACCACCCAGGAAAGGCTAATGTGATGACCGATGCTTTGAGTAGAAAGAGCCTCGGGATGGTACCACACATGATGGTCAGGGAGCGTGAGCTGCTAGACGCAGTTGTGAACCTCAGTATAGATGTGATCCCTTCTGATGATGACAGTGATTGTGTGACAGCTAGCCTGATGATTAGAACCGGATGAGAGTGCCCGGACTTGCCAGGCTTAGCGTGATGATCGACAGGATGTCGATGGTTTGGGTCTGATTCAAAAGGGTACAGTGATAGAGTTCACAGTGGGTGATGATGAGTTACTGAGGATTCAGAGACAGTATGAGTGCTCCCCAGGACCACAGTGGATGAGATAGTAATGTTGTCAGAAGCTCACTCTTCGGGATAAACAGTGCATATGAAAAAGTAATGATTATATATTGAAATCTTAAAAAGGGTATTGGTGGTCAGATGTGAAAAGAGATATGGTGGAGATTGTGAAAAAGTGTCTGGTATGTCAGCAGGATAAGGTAGAGTATTAAAAGTCTGCAGAGTTATTGCAGCTTCTACCTATATCGACACGGCACGAAAAACGAGAGTAAGTCTCCATGAATGTCGTGATGGGTTATAGAGGACCCGGATAAATCAGGAGACTATTTGGATGATAGTCGCCAAATTGATTAAGTCTACCCACCTTCTAGTTATGAACTCCCCAGATACTCAGAATGTGTATGAGGATTTATGTGTAAGGCAGTTTGTGGAACATTATGTAACGTTCCAGTGAGCATGGTATCATATAAGGATTCCCGCTCCACTTCCTACCTCTGGAATATTTTTAGGAAGCTATGGGAACCCGACTAAGTATTAGCACAGCTTTTCATCCTCAGACAGATGGTCAGTCAGAGAGAACTGTACAAGTTCTGGAGGATCCGATGAAAGCGTGTGCCACTGATTTTATAAGCTCCTGGAATGACCAGTTGATTTCTAATTAAAGTCGTCAAAAACGACAGTCGGCAGTCGAGTATCGGGATAACCAGTTATGAGACAGTGTATGGCTGTAGGGGTTGTTCCCCAAATTGGATAAGAAAAAGTGGGTGACAGATAGAATCATTTCTGACTTTGGATAATAAGTCTCTGAGGATGTTTAGTTAAGGATGAGAGATTAAGAACACCTCAGAGCAGATAGACAAGTATTAGAGTTCACCAATGATGAATTAATACGATTAAAAGCTACTCGTCCTAAGAGGATGAGGACATAGCGGAACTTTTGGAAGAAGGTAAATGGAGATACGCTGGATTGAATCCTTGAGAGATTGGACAAGTGGGAGATAAGACCTGTAGGTTGTTGTAATCACTTGAATTAACAGGCACCCACAATGTGTCCCACTTTTGATGCTTCGGCAATACTATCCAGATCCAGCAGAGGTGACAGGGTATGAACTCCAAAAGTTCAGTTTGAGGAAAATACAAGTATATTGAAGAAGTTGATTCGGGCCTTAAACAGGAAAGAGACAGTATTGAGGTTTAAGATAATCTCCCTAATTAAAGTCCTTTGGTAGTAATACACTCCGGAGAAGGTTACATAAGAATTTAAGAGTATGATACGATCGATGTACCCGGAGTTGTATATGGACTCACATGACTTGGTTCTAATTTGGAGGACCAAATTTCCTTAAGTGGGGGAGAGTTGTAAGACCCGAACTTAACTAAATACAAAAATTAAATAAGAAAAGATGGGGAACGTATGAAGGAAGTCGGGTTAAATTAATCCCGAACACGTGTAAGGGCAAAATGGTTAAAAGACCGAAAGCCGGTATAATTTCGATAAGAAAATTTAATTAAAAATATGGATTTGAGAAATCTTGGTCAATAAAAGTGAAATAAAATTATTTCGGATTAAATTGATCAAGATATTAATTTATGAAAATTAATCGGGATTAATCGGGATTTTTAGTTCGGAAAAATAATCCCGAAAATAATCGAAAAATATGCCGAAAGGTCACCCGGGACAATATCCCAAAAATACGGAGAAATTATACCCGAAAAAGGATTAAAATAAAATAAATTAAATTAAATTAATTAATTAAGAATAAAAATAATAATTTTGTATGATATTTTGGGGTGTTTTAATATATTATAAGGAATAGTAAAACAATTAAAATAAATAAAAATAAAATAAATAAAATTAATATAAAAAAAAAAAAGAAGAGAATTGAAAAAAAAAGAGAGGAAAGTCATCGGGGAGAGAGAAACGGAAGACCCGAAGAAGACCAAAGGAGGCCCGATCACCGTCCGGCGGCCAACGGCCCGGCCAAGGGCCGGAAAAGAAAGAGGGGACGCCGATGAGCACGATGGTACCGGCGGTGTAGCCAACCGACGCCGGAGGAAGCCGATCGGAGGAGGAGAAGGCCGACGGGATTGAGGGGCTCGGTCCCGGCGAACGGCGGCGATCCGACCAGAACCAAGGCCCGATTTGGAGAGCCCAGTCGACGGCGGTGCTTTTGGCACCGGTGGCACTCAGCGAGACGGCCGGAATCGGCGGCGACGGCCAAGGGAAGAGAATGGGTCCGACGGCGAGGAGAGAAGAGGCCGGACCGGCGGCATTCCGGCGGCCTTGGGAGAATCCGAGCCCAGATTCGAGATGCGGACGGCCTTGCGGAGCTGTTGGCGGTGGAAGCCGGCGGAGAACCGGCCGGCAAGGCAGTGAACCGGCAGTGAACCGGCCGAACCGGAGAAAAACCGGCGGTCTGACCGGTCCGAACCGGACTGAACCGGTTCAGCCAAAAAGAGGGGAAAAAAGGGAGAAAAAGGGAAAAGGAAAAAGAGGAAAAAATTGGGGAAAATTCCGGTGATGCAATCGAGCTTCGGGTAAGTCGATAAGCGGTCAAATTGACCGATTTAAATTTGGAATATTTTATTTAATTAATTTTGGGCTGAGAACTTACCCGGAAAAATTGTGGAATTGTGTAGCTCGACGATTGGCATCCACCGAGGGCTCGAGACAGCCTCGATTTGCGGACTAGCATGGAATCTCGGGTAAGTGACCCCTATTTACGACAATTTCCTCGTTATGCGTGATATTGATTAAATTTACGCATAAATTGAATTAATTTATGGAAATTTAGATTAATTGTCGTAAATATTGAATTTAGTTATTCGAGAATTAGAACGAGGCCCGATAAATTATTGGTGGGCCCAATGAGCCCAATAGGCCTCGATAAAGTGAGAATTTAGTAGAAAACGGGCTTAAGGCCGATTAAGGCCCATTATGGTGCAATCGGGCCCAATAAGGGTAAATGGGCCCAATGATTTAAATTAAGCCCAGAAAAGATTAAGTACAATTAAATCATAATATCTGACCTGAGGAATATTAATACGCAGTTCCGGGCATTGGATTGGAAGCATATCGGACTGCGTGATGGGACTACATTGGAAAAGAAAAAGGTCAGACTCGACAAGAATCGAGGTAAGGGAATTCTGCGGACTGCTAGAGGTAACAGTACGCAAATTTTAAATTCATATGCAGTCCTTTAAAATATCCTGAAGGGTCTAGAGGTCAAATAATAATTTTAGTGCCCCGAATGGGCAAATTACTAAAATACCCTTGTTAAGGGTAAAATTCTAAAAATCTAGAAAAAAATTGGGAGGAGCAAGGACAAGAGGTTCCTGCTCGTTCTGGAGATATTTCAACGCATGCATGAGTAGGCTGGCTCGCCTTGAAAGAAAGTGCACCGCATTGCATACTTTCAACGTGAAATTGATTTGAAAACTGTTTTGAGTAAATAGAGCCGCCTACGTGTTTTATTGACATATGACGTGCTAGAGCTCAGCTCGCACGGTAATTTCGATTTGTGTGATGCATGCATTAGTGCTGGAGCGAGAGCTCGCACTAGAGTTTTACATGCATAGGTGCTAGAGTATAACTCGCACCAGATTTCACATGCTCCTTCGTGACACGGTGCTAGAGTCTGACTCGCACCATATTTTTACATGACTTTCGAGACAAGGTGCTGGAGTTTAACCCGCACCAGTATTTATAAAATTTTCATGTGATTTATAATATACAGAGTGCTGAGCTTAGCTCGCACTAGTTTTACCGGATTTGTGGAGTACCGCTGTCTGCCCTTGGAGTCAGCCAAAAGGCCCAACAGGCTCAAGAGACCTCTTAGGTGGGGTGAGAGTGAGGGATGAGGTTGGCGGCCTTGTGGGGATGTAAGCGGGCTCTGCCAGTTGATGTGTTTTGATGAGAGTGCTGAGCATCGCTCACACAGATTTTATGAGAACATGCGATGAGCCGTGCTTGGAGCATCGAGTAGACTGTGTGTCACCGATTTAATAGGCTCGCACGTGCGTTTTGAGACATGGCATGAGTATTGAGAAACAAACCTCTGTGGGAAGCAGGCCAATTGGGCCGGAGTACCTAGAGATATTACATGGGTTCATGGAGTACGATGTACCGTGCAAGTAGCATGGAGTACGATGTACCGTGTTGTATCTTCGGATACGGCATATTCGGATGCCGGGGATCGGATAAGACTGACGGGATGGACTGACCCACCTCCCGGGCGGTTCCCGATCATGGTGAGAACCCGCACACTAGGATCCGTGTAGCTGAGGAACTCACGAGGACAGATGTGGCCATAGTCCTAGTTATTTACCTATATACAGACGTTGCCTAGTCTCGCATGTTGATGATTTTTATGATGATTTAAACTGGGTTTTAAAACTAATTGCATGATGGTATTTCCATGCTTTTCAAAACCCACGTGTGATGTAAACGTTTTCATGATTTTGTGTGAGTCAGGATCACCCGCAGGAGGGGTCGAATCCTGACTTTATGGTGAAAATCTTGATTGAGAAAGAAATGATTTATAATAATTGCATGTCGATTTTCCGTGCAAATGTGTTTTACATATCATCATAATGCATAGCATTGTTTTTAAAATGTGTGGAGAAAGGGTGGTTTATGCATGGCACTACGTTCATGTAGGTAGTATGGTTACCTACTTGTTCGTAGGATTGCCTTACTGAGCTTGATGTGCTCACCCCTTTCATTTTCTCCCACAGATAATCTCCAGTTGAAGTTGCGACGACTCAGTACTGCATTCCGGATATCCGCTGCTGCCCATCAACATGAGGTATACATATACACTTGTACAAATTGTATCTACATAAGCATAGCACAGTAACATGTTTGTAAGTAACTTTAGGGGATGTATAAATAATGTAAACAATTATAAATGACTGGAGAAGAAATAAGTACTAGGGTAGATGTATGGTGGGACTGGCATTGATGCACAGCCCAATTTATTAGTGGAGTGTTGGTCACGATTCGAGGACAGGTAAGAATTTAAGAACTAAAGTAAATAAACAAAAAAGCGAAAATTAACTCTGATTTTTGGGTAGTTTGGGTCGTGACAATATTTACCTCTCTTTTCCTTTAAATTCCCCAGCTTCTTCTTCTCTTTTTTTTTTCCAGCTTTTATTTCTTCTTCTCTGTTTCAGCTCTCGGTTCCAGCCCCTCTTCTTCTCGGTTTCTCCCTTCTTCTCTCGGTTTCACCCTCCATTTCCAGCCCCTGTTCTGCTATCCTTTCAAGCCGATTCTGTTTTCCAGATTTCCTATTCTCGGTGCTGCCTCTTCAGTCCCTGTTTCGTTTCAATTTCTTCCCCCTTGCCTCTGTTCTAGCTTCGATTCTGCTCTGCTTCTCGGTTCTTGCTGGTTTCCGTCCCTCTCCTCTTCGGTTCTCGGTTTTCCAGCTCCCCTTCAGCCTCGATTCTACCTCTCTTCAGTCCCGTTTCTTTTTCTTTTTCTCTTCTTCCCTTCTTCTCCAGCAGACCGAGCCTCTCCTTCCTTTCTCCTTTCTCCTTTCTCCTTTCTCCTCTTTCCTTCTTCTTCTTCCTCGGCCAGAACCAGCTTCCTTTCCTTTCCTTTCCTGGTTTTTCCTTCTCTCCCGGCCAGACCTCTCTTCCTCTCCTCCTTCTTTTCTTCTCCTCCTCTTCTCCTCTTCCTTTTCCTTTTTCCCGCCCGAGCCTCCTCTGCTTTGTTTGATTTCTTTTGCTTGTTTTCAATTGAAAACAGTGGCAGACGGAATTGGCTTTTCTAAGCCAATTCCGTACATGCCAATATATATATATATATTAGTTTAATATATATGTATATATATTATATTAGTATTTAGGTATTATTTGTTATGTATTGTATTGTTATTATTATTACTATTATTGTATATATATATATATATATATATTTTTTTTTTCCATTTTATTTTAAATATCTTATACATTATACCTTACAATACATATATATTTGTCATATATATATATATATATATTATACCTATGTATATATATATATATATATACATATTACCTTCCCTTTTATTTCACTTCATTATTTTTATTATTATTATTTATTTGTCTCATGTTTTATTTCCATTCATTTTATTTTATCTTACACTTATACATTAAATACTATACATTAAATCTACACACTAAATAATATATATGCCATATATATTATTTTTTTCTTTTATTAAAATGTCTAGTATATATGTATATATATATATATATACATATTCACCTATGTATATATGTGCATATATATACATTTTCTTGTATAATTTGTCCAATGACACAATATCATGCCTTCCATGAAATTTTATTATTCCGAAATAAAATGTCATTGACGTTCCATCCTTCCTCGTAAATCTTGACATAAATTTTTTTTTACATCCAACCCTTGACTAATAGATCAACACTTTTCAATCCTTCCATGTTCGCCTTTGCTCCATCACATCTCGTGTCTCGGGTTCCCGGTCATCCCACGGGCTTCTCGGTTCCTATAGTCCTTGAGCCCACAACGAATATTCACACTTCTGTTAATATATATTATTTCCATTTTTTTATAATTAAATTAACGTAGGAAATTTGTGGGGTTTACAACGATTATGTACCTAAACATAGAGACAGCACAGTGATGTATACGATATATATTATAGGGAATGTATTTGTATTAGCTTTTATATGATCTCACAAGTATTATAAAAGAAATTATAGTCAATAAATAATATATTGACTTGTATGTATGGAAATGGAAGAATGATATGGTAAGCGAGGATTCTGACATTGAATCACGGCCCAACTATTGATGAGAGGAAAGGTAAGTTAAAAATGCGAAAAATTTGTAGTGGTTTTGGTTAAGTCACGAATTGAGGTCGTGACATATAAAGTTAAATATAGGTCCATTGGTGAGATTGAAAGGTATAAGGCTCGTCTTGTTGCAAAAGGGTTTACACAACAGCATAGGCTAGATTACAATGACACTTTCTTGCATGTTGCAAAGATCACAACCATTCAAACTTTCTTGGCTGTTGCAGCAGCTAAAAAGTGGACTCTACATCAACTTGATATTAATAACGCCTTCTTACATGGTGATTTATCTGAAGAAGTTTATATGGATTTGCTTCCTAGATACACAGGTGTCAAGCCAGGTCAAGTTTGCAAATTGTTGAGGTCTTTGTATGGTCTTAAATAGGCTAGCAGATAATGGTACCACAAGCTTACTACTGCCTTACTTGCTCAAGGTTTTAAACAAGCTAGCTCAGACCATTCTCTATTTGTTATGGCCTCAGACACTTCCTTCATTGCACTTTTGATCTATGTTGATGACATGGTGTTGGCAAGTAATGATGAAAGACTCATTCGACAAACAAAGGCTTATCTTGATTCTGCTTTTAGGAATCAAGGATCTTAGTGTTTTAAAATATTTCCTTGGCTTTGAAGTTGCTAGATCAAAAGCTAGTATCAACTTGTCCCAAAGGAAATATGCTTTAGATATTTTAGAAGATGCAAGTTTTCTTGACAGTAAACCTGTTGTTACACCTATAGCTGCCAATTTAAAGCTTTCACAAACTTCAGGACAACCCTTAAATGACCCTTCTTCATATCGAAGACATATTGGTCGATTGCTGTATCTTACCTCTACGCGATTAGATTTATCTTACCCTGTCCAACAACTTTCTCAGTACATTGCTAAACTAACTTCAGATAATCTTCAGGCAGCTCATCGTATCCTTCGATATATCAAAGGAACCTTAGGACAAGGTCTCTTTTTCCCTGCTTCTTCCACTTTACAATTAAAGGCAGTTAGTGATTCTGATTGAGCTTCCTACGTTGACACCCGTAAATCAACTACTGGCTATTATGTATTCCTTGATGATGCCTTATTCTCCTGGAAGACTAAGAAGCAAAACACTATTTTCAGATCTTCATCTGAGGCTGAGTATCGAGCACTTGCATATGTTACCTGCGAAATACAGTGGCTGCTCTACCTTTTACAAGATCTCCATATCTCTCACACTTCTTCTGCTTTGTTATTTTGTGACAGTAAATCAGCCATAGCCATTGCTGAAAATCCTATTTTTTCATGAACGTACAAAACATATTGAGATTGACTGTCACCTTATACGCAAAAAATTACAAGTTGGGATCATTCGGTTGCTCCATGTTTCATCCTCTTCTCAACTCGCAGAAATATTCACTAAAGCTCATTCACCAACTAGCTTTCGAATCTTTCTCACTAAGCTAAATCTTCACAACATCTATGATCCAGCTTGAGGGGGGCTAATACACACATTGATTGGTCCAGTTGGAAGCTCACTTGGCACACTAGTTACGGGCTATCTAATTGTATTAGTTATTTTTTCTGTTGCCTTATAAATAGGCTGGTTAGCATCCTGATTTCTCGTTGGTTGTTACAAGCCTCCTCTGTATAAATGCCAGATTTGAGAAATGAACAAATAAGCTTCTAAGTTGATTTTTAATTTCAATTCAACAACAGTTGATATGCATATCACTGCACTGTTCCTCAAAGCTGTCACCGTTTCCTGCGTTGCATCATCTCCATTGTTGCTCATCATCCTCCTTTGCTTGTTGCCAACGCTTCCAGTTTCATCTACTGCACCGCCACATTGTCTCTCACTAGCTGTGGTAAGTGCAAACTGAGAAGGGGGAAGGACATGGGAGGAAAATAAGAAAGAAAGAGATAAGAAAGAAAGAGAGTTGGTGACTGTAATCCTGTTGTTTCAGTTAACGAGGAAAAAGAAGAAAATAAAGAAAACAGAGAAAGAAAAGGTAATTGTTTGATTTTTATTATTATTATTATTATTATTATTATTATTATTATTATTATTATTATTTTTATATGTATTTTTAAATTTGTTTATATTATGTTAATTTGTTTTAAAAAGTTGAAGATAATTATTTGTTTAGCATGTTTAGGTATGATAACAATTAACTAATTTAATTAGTGTTGGCTCTATCGAGAGGGGGGTGAATCTGTTTTCTAATGCTAATGGAAAATTTTAAATTAATCCTAATTTAATTAGCAAATGATAATGGGCAATATAATGAAATTAAACAAATTAAAGCAAGATAGGGAAGAGAGTAACAAACACAATCGTTTATAGAGGTTCGGCCAATCTCTTGCCTACGTCCTCTCTCCTTGACCTTCTTGTCAAGTGCTTTCTATCTCACTTTCAACAGAAGTTAAAACGTTCCTTTTTCAGGTTAAGGAATAACCTCTCTACCCTTTCAAATACAAAGGAGTATTCACCCTTTTACAATATTTATCTCACAGAGGAACAATCCTCTTCTCTCTTAGGGTAAGGATGAATACAATATCAAGCTTTTAATGTTGGTAGGACAATTACAGCTTTTGCACTTAAGCTTATACAACAAACTCAATAAATAAGGAATGAAGACACAAGGAATGAAAGAATTAAACTCATGACTTTCTTAACTCCCCCTCATTTTAATCATTCCTTTAAACCTTTAGACATGTTTCTTAAAGCCATTTTCACATCTTTTAATTAACCCACATGTTCTCTTTTCTTCTCCTCCTTTTTGTCATATCAATGACGCTAAAGGTTAAGGAAACAGTCCAACTGTAAACACATTGTGCATTTCAAAATAGTAAATCATTTGAGCAGATGGCAACAATAACTAATATTTCATTTAAGCAAATGCAGTTTTAAAAACAACAAGAAGTACACATGCAAACTAACTAATCTTATCCTAATATTCATATGCTACGGTGGAGGAACTCAATCCATAAGATCCTCAATGTGAGTGCGAGCGACCTGAAGCTCATCATACATCGCCTCCTAAGTAGCATGAAGATTTGCAAAGCCTTCATCGACTTTGCGATTTAGTTCCACGAACAGCCGCTGCTGGGTTGCATGAAGGTTTGCAAAACCCTCTTCGATCTTCTGGTTGAGCTCACTCATCATGGTCACTATGGACTCCATGCCAGCAGGTGAGGGAACCGGTGCAGTGGGCGGAGGAGTCGAGGATGATGGACCCACAGTCGGTGTAGCAGGTGGATCCATAGGCTCATCGGAGGGATCTTCCTCCATAGCTGTTGCAGATTGCTGTTCCTGCTTCTTCTTCCAGTCACCCCGAAAGTCCTTGTAGTAGCCCATGTGGTGGAGTGTCCCGATGTTGAGGACGCTCTTTGGAGAAGGTACTTCACACGTTTCGCAACTGCTGTCCACTCCAAGTTGTTGGAGAAAATACGCCAATGGTTAAGGAAACACTATCGTTGTGGCTTGGCCACAGACAATCTTCAACCAGTCTTGATAGATAAAGTGGACAAGGTTGGGTTTTTGACTGGTGGAGTGTATGTGGTGGATCCAAAAGCGATCTAGCCTCCTATCGGTGGAATGACGGGTACTGAAAGGACGAAGGTTCCATGAGATGATGAGGTGGAGTAACCGTGGGTGCATTGGGAGGTCACTCGCCTTATCCCCGGGAAGGTCAAACTCCAAGGGGACTTCCTCATCTTCATTTGTCAAGCCGTCATTGCTTATGTGGAAAGCTTTGGCTAAGACTTCTGGGTCTATGGCAATTGACTTACGCATGACATAGGTTGTAAACCCTAGAATTTGGCAGGTATCAGCGGGGTCATAGGTGAGTTCGGTATTGGAAAAGAATGCCCTGATGATATTTGGGGGTACGGGAGTGTTTATTTTAAGAAACGGAATCCAACCAAATTCTTCAAATTTGGTTAGATAGGGAAAATCAATGCGATTTAAGAAAGAAAAATCGATGGTTCGCCAATGTTTAATTGGCATGGTGGAAAAATACTCTTCATATCTCTTCCTTTTTGCAGGTGTTTTAAAACACCTGTTAAAGGTAGTGACTGAAGAGGTAGAAGGTGGTTGGGAGGAGGTTGGTCTAGATTCTCTATTGGCTGTTCTCTTGATACGAGGCATTTTTCTAGACACAAGACACACTTAAAACTAGTTCTCTAAACAAATAACTAATGAAATAGTAACTAGATTCGACCTAGAGAGAAATTGAGCAATTAGCTAAGAATTTTGAGAAAAAATTTTGCAATGTAGGTTACTAGATCAAGAATCGAAGAGAAGATTTGACAGTTTTCTTACCGAAGATCGATCTGAAGGGAGAATCGAGAGATGAGGTGCGACAGGAGTTTAGGGATTTGAGATTTTGGAGATTTAAAATTTGGGGATTTTTCGCCAGTTTTTATAGTCCAGGGCACAGGAGATCGATCTGTCGAGACGACAGATTGATCTGTCATTTCCAGAAGCCCGAAGAGATTGATCTGTGGTTCCACAAGATCGATCTTCAGAATACAGAAGCTTGAGGAGATCGATCTGTCGTATGCACAGATCGATCTGCTGTTTGACAGTGGCTTAGGGAGATCGATCTGCATAGATCGATCTTCAGAATACAGAGGTTTGAGGAGATCGATCTGTCGTATGTACAGATCGATCTGCTGTTTAACAGAGGCTTAAGGAGATCGATCTTATGGATAGAAGATCGATCTGCCTAGCTTAACCTTAATGCTTTAGGCTTATTTGAAGTATGGAGATCGATCTATATTGATAGGAGATCGATCTCTCATACTCTTTACCCAGAAAAATCATTGAAAAATTCTTTTAAAAACAACTTGAAGTCAAGATTTTGAAGCATATACATCTTAAGGGACATTCATGAGTCCTAATTCACCTCTAAGGATACAAAACCTATCTCTATCAAGAGGTTTGGTGAATATATCAGCTATTTGATGTAAAGTGTCAATATATTCTAGAATTATATCTCCATTTTGCACATGGTCTCTAAGGAAATGATGCCTAATCTCAATGTGCTTAGTTCTAGAGTGTTGAATGGGATTTTTAGATAGATTTATAGCACTGGTATTATCACATTTAATAGAGACTTGTTTCATGTCAATACCATAATCTTTCATTTGTTGTTTTATCCACAACACTTGAGCACTACAACTACCTGTTGCTATGTATTCAGCTTCAGTTGTAGACTGAGCCACACTGTTTTGTTTCTTATAGAACCAGGATATTAAACTATTCCCTAAGAATTGGCAAGTACCTGAAGTACTCTTCCTATCTATTTTGCATCCCTCAAAATCTGCATCTGAAAATGCATGAAGTGTAAAAGTGGAGTCCTTGGGGTACCAAAGTCCTAGAGAAGGAGTGTCCTTAAGGTATCTAAAGATCCTTTTAGTTGCTAATAAGTGTGATTCCCTAGGAGAGGATTGAAACCTAGCACAAAGGCATACACTAAACAATATATCTGGTCTACTTGCAGTTAAATAGAGCAATGAGCCAATCATAGACCTATAGAGTTTAGTGTCTACACACTTACCACTTTCATCTTTATCAAGCTTGATGTTGGTGCCCATTGGAGTTGCTTGAGGTTTGCAATTGTCCATTCCAAATCGCTTGAGCAAGTCCTTAGTATATTTTGCTTGATTGATGAAGGTTCCATCCTTTGTTTGCTTCACTTGAAGTCCCAAGAAGAAAGTGAGCTCTCCCATCATGCTCATTTCAAACTCACCTTGCATGATCTTAGCAAATTCTTGGCATAAAGATTCATTAGTTGATCCAAAAATAATATCATCTACATACACTTGTACAACTAGTAAATCCTTATTTTTATTTTTGATGAATAAAGTGGTATCCACTTTTCCTCTTGAAAATCCTTTTTCTATTAAGAATTTTGACAATCTTTCATACCATGCTCTAGGAGCTTGTTTCAAACCATAGAGTGCCTTAGATAGTTTGAAAACATGTTCAGGAAATTCATGATTTTCAAAGCCGGGAGGTTGCTCAACATAGACTTCTTCATTAATGAAACCATTTCAGAATGCACTCTTTACATCCATTTGATATAGTTTGAAGTTTTTATAACATGCAAAGGCAAGTAGCATTCTTATTGCCTCTAGTCTAGCTACCGGTGCATAGGTTTCATCATAATCTATACCTTCTTCTTGTCTATAGCCTTATGCAACTAACCTAGCCTTGTTCCTTATGATCACACTATTTTCATCCATCTTATTCTTGAATATCCATTTAGTTCCAATTATAGAGTGATTACTATGCCTAAGAACTAGTTTCCATACTTTGCTTCTCTCAAATTGATTTAATTCTTCTTGCATTGCTAGGAACCAATTATTATCATCTAAGGCTTCATTGACATTTCTAGGTTCTATTTGAGATACAAAGGCTATATATTGACACATATTCCTTAGAGATGATCTAGTTCTAACTCCAAGAGTTGGATCTCCTACTATTTCACAATCTTTTACATATCCTAACTCTCTTGGTGCTCTAGACTCTCTCTCTCTCTAATATCTCTGTTTCTTCTTCATCTTCTTTATTTAAGTCAAGTTTTTCTAATAAATCATCTTCCAAATTTGGAGTTTCCTCAAATATTCCAACATCCTCATCATTGGTTGAATCTTTAACTACATCATTTGACTCATCAAATATAACATGAATAGATTCTTCAACCATCAATGTTCTTTTGTTATATACTCTATAACCCTTTGAATTTAAGGAGTACCCTAGAAAGATTCCCTCATCACTCTTGACATCAAATTTTCCTAGGTTATCTTTCCTATTATTCAAGACAAAACATTTGCAGCCAAAAGGATGGAAGTAACTAATGTTAGGCTTCTTACCTTTGTAAAGCTCATAAGGAGTTTTCTTTAGCATGGGGCTAATCATAGCTCTATTAATTATATAGCAAGATGTGTTTATAGCTTCAGCCCAAAAATACTTTGGTAAATTATTCTCACACAACATGGTTCTAGCTATTTCTTCCAATGTTCTATTTCTTCTCTCAACTACACCATTTTGTTGTGGTGTCCTAGGGGCTGAAAAATTATGACTAATTCCTTGATCATTGCAATACTCATCAAATCCTATATTTTCAAATTCCTTGCCATGATCACTTCTAATACTAGTTATTGTGTATCCCTTTTCATTTTGAGTCACTTTTGTATAGGCTATGAATTTTTCTAAGGCTTCATTTTTTACTCTCAAAAAGAACACCCAAGTGAACCTAGTGTAATCATCAACTATTACAAATCCATAGTGTTTCCCACCAAGGCTTGTTATTCTAGTTGGTACAAATAAATCTAGGTGGAGTAATTGAAGAGGCCTAGAGGTGGATACACTATTCTTAGGCTTAAATGTTGTCCTTTGATGTTTTCCTTTAACACATGCTTCACATATTTTTTCATAATCAAAGGACATCTTAGGCAATCCTATAACTAGATCCTTTCTATCTAACTTAGAAAATACATGCATGCTAGCATGACCTAGTCTTCTATGCCATAACCAAGATTCCTTTTCTTTGTCTACCATTAGGCATATGTTTTCATTCTTAAGTTCATTAAGATAGACAATGTATATATTACTTTGTCTTTGCCCTAAGAAAAGAACTCTATTTGACTTAGGATCTATAACATGACATTTCATACAATCAAAAGTTACTTTGTAACCTTTGTCACAAAGTTGACTTATGCTTAGTAAGTTATACTTTAGGCCCCTAACTAACAATACTTTTTCTAAAGAAAAGTAGTCATTACCTATTGAGCCACTCCCTTCAACTTGGCCTTTGGAGTTGTCCCCAAATGTGACTTCTCCACTAACCTTTGATTTAAATGAATTGAAGTGGCTTCTATCACCCATCATGTGCCTTGAGCATCCACTATCTAAGTACCAAGCTTCTTTTATCTTAGCTTTGTGGCACTGCTCAATCACCTACAAAAAGATTCAAACTCAAGTCTTAGGTACCCAAATTCTCTTAGGTCCTTTGAGGTTAGTGAATGCAATTCTTGATCCCTTTGGGATCCATTTTGCTAATGCATTAACATCCTTTGAGTTAATTACTTCTTTTGGAACCCATATCCTTTTTACTATTTTTCCTTTAAGAGTAGTCATCTTCATATTGCAATTATGTGATGCATGTCCCTTTCTATCACAATATGAGCAAATAATTGAAGGTTTATGCAAACTCTTTCTAGCAATGAAGCTCTTGAGATGAGTCTCTCTACTTTCACCATTATATCCTAACCCATTTTTATCAAAGAATGCCCTTTGGGTTTCTAGCATGTTATCTAGCTTTTGTTGCCCCATATAAAACCTATTAAAGGAATTATGTAAATTACTATTCTTCTCTTTTAGATCACAAATTTCAAGATTAGTAATTTCTAGTTTCTTTTCACATTCTAATTTGTCCTATAGAATTAACTCATTTTCTTTCTTCAATTTAGATATTATTTTCTTATATTTCATACTCATGCATTCATATTCCAATGCAAGATCATCAAATGCATCTTGCAATTCATCAAAAGAATATTCATTGAGGTTTGAAGTTACCTTTTCATCCTCAATTGCCATGAAGCACAAGTTGGCAATGTCCTCATTTGAGTCATCATCGGAGCAGTCACTATCGCTCCATGTTGCCACCATTGCCTTCTTTTTGTGGAACCTATCATTGGACCTTTTAAGAAGAGGGCAGTTAAATTTTATGTGTCCTGGTTTTTTACATTCATAGTACACAATTGTATCTTTTCTTCCTACCTCTTCTTGATCTCTCTTATTGTTTCTCCTATTACTACCACTAGCTCTCATTCTCATGAACTTGTTAAATCCTTTGGCAAACATTGCCATCTCAAGATCCTCTTCACTACCACTTTCATTCTTAATCTCCTCTTGAGCAGTAGATTTTAGAGCAACTCCCACTTTCTTGGGTGGCTCTTCATTTCTTCTCAACTTCATCTCATAAGTGAGTAGTGATCCTATTAATTCATCTAAAGACAATGCGTGAGGATCCTTAGATTCCTCAATTGCAGTCACTTTAGCTTCCCATGATTTAGGTAAGCTATTTAATATTTTCTTAACCATTTCAATATTAGAGTATATTTTTCCTAAGGACTTTAATCCATTAATTACATCCGTGAATCTAGTGAACATATCACTAATTGATTCTCCTTCCTTCATCCTAAAAAGCTCATAGTCATGTGTGAGCATTCCTACCTTAGTCTCCTTTACTTGGGTTGTACCCTCATGAATTATTGCCAATTTGTCCCAAATTTGTTTGGCATTGTCACATCCGGAGACTCTATTGTATTCATTTGGCCCTAAAGCACAAAAGAGAGTGTGCATGGCCTTAGCATTTAGTTGGGCACATTTAACATCATTTGAGTCCCATTCTTCTTCTTCCTTAGGGATATCTCTTCCCTCTATTCTTTTTGTGGGGATTTGAGGTCCTTTAGTTATAATCCTCCACACCTCATAATCATTTGCTTGAATGAATAACATCATCCTAGTCTTCCAATAGGCATAATGTTCCCCATTGAACATAGGAGGCCTAACCGTAGAATGCCCCTCTCCTACCAAACTAGTTGCTACATTGTTGTGAGCCATTTGATCATTTCTAACTCTTAGGAAGTTGTTCCTATGTGATTAAAGAGTCCTAGCTCTGATACCAATTGTTGGCTCTACCGAGAGGGGGGTGAATCGGTTTTCTAATGCTAATGGAAAATTTTAAATTAATCGTAATTTAATTAGCAAATGATAATGAGAAATATAATGAAATTAAACAAATTAAAGCAAGATAGGGAAGAGAGTAACAAACACAATCGTTTATAGAGGTTCGGTCAATCTCTTACCTACGTCCTCTCTCCTTGACCTTCTTGTCAAGTGCTTTCTTTCTCACTTTCAACAGAAGTTACAACGTTCCTTTTTCAGGTTAAGGAATAACCTCTCTACCCTTTCAAATACAAAGAAGTATTCACCCTTTTACAATATTTATCTCACAGAGGAACAATCCTCTTCTCTCTTCGGGTAAGGATGAATACAATATCAAGCTTTTAATGTGGGTAGGACAATTACAGCTTTTGCACTTAAGCTTATACAACAAACTCAATAAATAAGGAATGAAGACACAAGGAATGAAAGAATTAAACTTTTGAGAATGTAAGAAATGTGCAGCAATAGTCTCTTTGCTAATTGTCTTCAATGCTTGGTTAAATACTGAAGGATTGGTAGTTGGAGCATTAAATGCTGTTTTTCCAGTTGAGATTTTTGCAGAACTAGCCGTTGGGTACCTCCAGTAGGATGCCAGATCGATCTGCCATCTTGACCAGATCGATCTCTTAGTTATAATCCCTGCAAGATCAAGGCAAAAAGAAGCAAGGAGATCGATCTCATATATGAGCAGATCGATCTCATAATTTGAAAATATTAGGGCAGATCGATCTGTCGAATAGGCAGATCGATCTTCCAATCTCTCTGTTTGAGGCATGATCGATCTATAGATCGATCTGCCAGGTAATCTCGTAGTGAGGAGATCGATCTCTCATTAACCCAGATCGATCTCCTTAGCTCTCTGACTTTGAGGAGATCGATCTCTTCCTATACCAGATCAATCCGATGAGCTCTCTGTTTGAGTATAGATCGATCTTACAGATCGATCTACTGCCTTTACCTTTGTTTTAGGGGAGATCGATCTCTTGCTATACCAGATCGATCTCATCAGCATCCTGTACTAGGCAGATCGATCTTATAACCCTTATAGATCGATCTCAATCTTCCTTGATACCTTTGAACAGGTTCAAAGCTTAGCAAATTGATCTCATGTCTTCATGAGATCGATCTCTCATCCAAGAAAAGCCAGGAGATCGATCTCTCATAACCCAAATCGATCTCTCATCTACAGAAACTTAAGTTCTGGTACTGATAACCTCTAAACATGTTTTTATATCATCTTTATATTATTGAATTTACTTGTTTTGTCATTTCAAAATATATTCTCACAACAATTAGCTTGTATAATGTAATTGAGTTACATATTAAATCAATTAAATTAATTAGTGTGATAATAAAATTGATTATTTATTTTATTAAATAACTTGTTTAGTTTTAATGGTTAAATTGTTTAGAATTGACAATGCCAAAAATCCTATGCTTATGAAATATGAATAATTACATAAAATAAAAAAATACATTTAAAATAATAATAATAATGATGATAATTATGTTATGATTATTTTTAATAAAATTTACTAATGAATTGAAAGTAAATTGAGATTAATCCGATGATAAAATTTCAAAAAATCACGAATGGTTGACATTTAAAAATTTCTAAGTGAGATATTTTTCTAAACTCTTTTCAGTATGTTGAAGATTTAAGGAAAATTTTCAATATTAATAATCGATATTTATTTTTAAACAGATATAAAAATATAATTATATATTAAATTGAGAATAAATTGAAATTATTCCAAAGATGAGATTCTGAAAAGTCATGAATGATTGATATTTGAAAATCTCTTTGTAATAAATTTTCTTTAAATTTTTCCAGAATGATAGAGGATTTAAAAGAAAATTTCAATATAAATAATCGAAATTTGTTCTTAAAGGAAATTGATCAAATAAAATTTGAAGGAAATAAATAAAATAATAAAAAATAAAACTAAAGTAAAGTAAGGTATAAAGAAAGAAATTTCCCTAAAATATTTAATGAATCCGACGATAGAGTCTTTTCAAGAAGTCAAATGGTACTAATTAGATACTCCCAAGGTGAGGATAAATTTTTAAAAAATTTCACTAGAATGACAAGGAGTTTTCTTAGAATTTTTTCAATATTTAAGTATTTGTAATAAAATAAAGGGTAATAAATTAAAAATCATTCAAACAAAGCCATTTAAAGATAATACAAAATTAGTTGGGTATCATTCTAGAGCATTATGAGGATGCTAATACATTCCTCACACATAAATATATTCCAAACCTTAAATCTAAATCATAAACCAATCATTGTCCATAAATGAAAATATGTAACCAATCGCACCTAGGTTAAAAAATGATTGGTGGTGACTCTATAAAACCATGTCTAGCCTTTAGTTCTAAGACTTAAAATGTTATGACAACCAAATATTATGATAATTGCAATTTCTATACATATTAATTAAGCTACTTAACTGTTTAGAATGTATTTGATAATTGAATTGTAACATTTTGATTTTCGGTGTAAGGACACAAGCTTTTGTACGAACAAGTACGCTGCCCCATGAGAGCGCACACCTACCTTAAAACCATGGAATTACCCTATATTTATCATATATGGCCTCAAGCAAGGCATTTTAGCCCATGAAGTTACGTTTTCGGCATATCTAAAAAATTGTGCAACAAACCAAAAAATGACAATTTGTTCATAGGTCAATGAATCACATTGGCTAATAAATAATGTTGGTTGATTTAATGTTTCAAACAAGTATGGTCAAACCCTAAAATTTTTAGGTCAAATTCTAAACTAAGGATGACAAAGTCAAACCCTAAATAGACTAAATATGTCACGACCCAAACTACCCAAAAATCAGAGTTAATTTTTCGCGTTTTGTTATTTTCTTTATTAAATTCTTATCTGTCCTCTGATCGTGACCACACTCCACTAACAAATAGGGCTGTGCGTCAATGCCAGTCCCACCATACATTTCCCCTTTAACTTATTTATCCTCCAGTCATTTATAATTGTTTATATTATTTATACATCCCCTAAAGTTGCTTACAAACATGTTACTGTGCTATGCTTATGTAGATACAATATGTACAAGTGTATATACCTTATGTTGATGGGCAGCAGCGGATCTCCGGAATGCAGTACTGAGTCGTCGCAACTTCAACTGGAGATTATCTATGGGAGAAAATGAAAGGGGTGAGCACATCAAGCTCAGTAAGGCAACCCTACGAACAAGTAGGTAACCATACTACCTACATGAACGTGGTGCCATGCATAAACCACCCTTTCTCCACACATTTTAAAACAAATGAGATGAGTTATGATGTTATGTAAAACGCATTTGCACGAAAAATTCAACATGCAATTATATTCAAAATCATATCTTTCTCATTTAAAAATTTCACAATAAAGTTAGGACTCGACCCCTCCTTCGGGTGATCCTGACTCACACAAAATCACGAAAATTCGTTTACATCACATATGGGTTTAAAAGCATGGAATTAACCATCATGCACATTTAGTTTAAAAACCCAGTTTAAATCATCGAAATCGTCGACATGCGAGACGAGGCAATATCTGTATAACGGCAATAACCAGGACTGGCCAATGTGTCCTCGTGAGTCCCTCTAGCTTCACGGATCCCAGTGTGCGAGGTCTCACCCTGATCGGGAACCGCCCGGGAGGTGGGTCAATCCAACCCGTCAGTCTTATCCGATCTCACGCATCCGTAGATGCCGTATCCGAAGATACCCTGTATCACAAAGATACCGTATCACAAAGATACCCCGTATCACAAAGATACCGTATCCGAAGATACCCCACGGTACATCGTACTCCATGCTACTTGCACGGTACATCGTACTCCATGGACCCACAGCCTTATCCCTCGTTCGGGCTTATCAGCTGTTTTAACATGCCATGTCTCAAAATGCATGTACGAGCCTATTTAATCGGTGACACACAGTCAACCCGATGCTCCAAGCACGGCTTATCGTATGATCTCTGAAAAGTAGTGCGAGCGGTGCTCTAACACTGTCGGTAAATCAAGTAAAACTAGTGCGAGCTAAGCTCTAGCACTCTGTATGTAAATCATGTGAAAATCGGGTGTGAGTTAGACTCTAGCACCCTGTCATGAAAATCATGTAAAATCTGGTGCGAGTTAGACTCTAGCACCGTGTCATGAAAAGCAAATGTGAAACTTGGTGCGAGTTATACTCTAGCACCTATGCATGTAAACTCTAGTGCGAGCTCTCGCTCCAGCAATAATGCGTGCATCACACAAATCGAAAATACCGTGCGAGCTGAGCTCTAGCACGTCATATGTCAATAAAACACGTAGGCGGCTCTGTTTACTCAAAACAGTTTTCAAAACAATTTCACGTTGAAAGTATGCAATGTGGTGCATTTTCTTTCAAGGTTAGCCAGCCTACTAATGCATGCATCAAAACACCTCCAGAATGAGCAAGAACCTCTTGTTCTTGCTCCTCCCAATTTTTCCTAAAGTTGGAAACATTTACCCTTAACAAGGGTATTTTGGAAAATTTGCCCATACGGGGCATTAAAATTATTCTTCGACCTCTAGACTCTCCAGAACATTTTTAAGGACTGCATATGAATTTAAAATTGCGTAAAGTTTACCTCTAGCAGTCCGTAGAATTCCCTTACCTTATTTTCCTGTCGAGTCTGACCTTTTCTTTTCCAATGTTGTCTCGTCGCGCAGTCCGTTATGCTCCTAATCAAATGCCCGGAACTGCGTATTAATATTCCTCAGGTCAGATATTATACAATTTAATTGTATTTAATATTTTCTGGGCTTAATTTAAATCATTGGGCCCGTTTACCCCTATTGGGCCCGATTGCACCTTAATGGGCCTTAATCGGCCTTAAGCCCGTTTTCCACTTAATTTTCACTTTATCGAGGCCTATTGGGCTCATTGGGCCCACCAATAATTTATTGGGCCTCGTTCTAATTCTCGAATAGCTAAATCGATTATTTACGACAATTTATCTAAATTTCCATATTTTAATTCAATTTATGCGGAAATTAAATCAATATCACGCATAACGATGTAATTGTCGTAAATAAAAGTCACTTACCCGAGATTCCATGCTAGTACGAAATTCGAGGCTATCTCGAGCTCTCGGTGGATGCCAATCGTCGAGGTACACAATTCCACAATTTTTCCGGGTAAGTTTTCAGCTCAAAATTAATTAAATTAAATACTCCGAAATTTAAATCGGGTCAATTTGACCGCTCACTGACTTACCCGAAGCTCGATTGCATCACTGAAATTTTCTCCAATTTTTTTCTCTTTTTCTTTTTTCCCTTTTTCTTCCTTTTTTCCTCTCTTTTTGGCTGAACCGGTTCAATCCGGTTCGGACCGGTTCAGACGGTCGGTTCACTCCGGTTCGACCGGTTCATCGTCGGTTCACCATCTTTCCGGCCGATTCTCCGCCGGCTTCCACCGCCAATCGCTCCGCTGGGTCGTCCGCATCTCAGATTTGGGCTCGGCTTCGCCCAAGGCCGCCGGAAAGTCGCCAGTCCGGCCGTTCTCCTCCTCCGTCGGTACCCACTTTCCTCTCTTTCTGTTTTCGGCGCCGTCCGTCGGTTTCGGTGGCTGCCACCACTTCCAATCTGCTCACCGTCACCTGGGCTTCCGAAATCAAGCCTTGGTGGGGCTCGAATCGCCGTCGTTCGCCGCCGGTGGCCATCTCTTCTCCCGCGGCTTCTCTTCCGTTTTTCGCCGGATTTCGGCGCTCCCACGGCGCGTCGTCGCCGCTGATAGGTCGCCTGAGGTCGGGCCGTCTTCGTCGGCCCTCGCCTGGGGTCCCTGGTCGCCGGACGGCTCGCCGGCCATCTTCTCTTTTCTCGGTTTTCGTTTGGTTTCTCTCTCCCCGATATTTTCGTTTTCAGCTTCTTTTTTTTTCAGATTTTTTTTGTTTTATTTTTATTATTTTTATTATTATTATTATTTATTTTAATTATTTTACTATTCAATAAAATACTCCATAAAATCCCAAAATATCTACCTTATATTATTTTTATTCTACTTTAATTTATTTAATTTAAATTTAATTTATTAATTATATTTTTCTCTAAATTTCGATATTATTTCTTCGCGTTTTTCGAGATATCATTCCGATAATTTTTTCGGTATTTTTAAAATTTTTGAATCTTGATCAATCGACCCAAAATTTATAATTTCCTTATTATCGATCAAGACATTTTACATCCGTATTTTTAATTAAAATTTTTCTTATCGTCTTAACACCGGGTTTTGGTATTTTTACCATTTTACCCCTGCTCTTGTTTCGGAATCAATTTAACCTGACCTTCCTTCATACATCCCCCATCTTTTCTTATTTAATTTTCGTATTTTAATTAAATTCGGGTTTTACAACTCTCCCCCACTTAAGGAATTTGGTCCTCCAAATTTGAACCAAGTCATATGAGTCCATATACAACTCCGGGTACATCAATCGTATCATACTTCTTAAATTCTTATGTGACCTTCTCCGGAGTGTATTACTACCAAAGGATTTTAATTAGGGAGATCATCTTAAACCTCAATACTTTCTCTTTCCTGTTTAATGCCCGAATCAACTTCTTCAATATATTTATATATTCATTAAACTGAACTTTTGGAGTTCATATCCTATCACCTATGCAGGATCTGGATAGTATTGTCGAAGCATCAAAAGCTGGGACACATTGTGGGTGCCTGTTAATTCACGTGATAACATCAACCTACAGGTCTTATCTCCCACTTGTCCAATCTCTCAAAATATTCCATCCAGCGCAACTCAATTTACTTTCTTCCAAAAGTTCGTTATGTCCTTATTCTCTTAGGACAAGAAATGTTTCAACCATATTAATTCACCAAGGGTGAATTTCAATACTTATCTATCTGCTCTGAGGTGTTCTTAATCTCTCATCCTTAACTAAACATCCTCAGAGACTTATTATCCAAAGTCAAAAATGATTCTATCTGTCACCCACTTTTTCTTATCCAATTTGGGGAACAACCCCTACAGCCATACACTCATATCTTGTTATCCTGATACTCAACTGCCAACTGTCGTTATTGGCGACTTTAATTAGAAATCAACTGATCATTCCAGGAGCTTATAAAATCAATGGCACACGCTTTCATCGGATCCTCCAGAACCTGTACAGTCCTCTCTGACTGACCATTTGTCTGAGGATGGAAAGCTGTGCTAATACTCAGTCGGGTTCCCATAGCTTCCTAAAAATATTCCCAGAGGTAGGAAGTGAAGCGGGAATCCCTATATGATACCATGCTCACTGGAACGCTACTTAATGTTCCACAATCTGCCTTACGCATAAATCCTCATACACACTCTGAGTATCTGGGGAGTTCATAACTAAAAGGTGGGTGGACTTAGTCACTCTATCGACTATCATCCAAATAGCCTCGTAATATCACCTGGGTTCTCTGTAACCCATCACAAAATTCATGGAGACTTGCTCCCATTTCCGTGCCGTGTCGATATAGGTAGAAGCTGCAATAACTCTGCAGACTTTTAATACTCTACCTTATCCTACTGACATACCAGACACTTTTCCACAATCTCCACCATATCTCTTTTCACACCTAACCACCAATACCCTTTTCGAGATTCTAATATATTCTTTACTTTTCGTATGCACTGTATATCCCGAAGAGTGAGCTTCTGACAATATTACTATCTCATCCACTGTGGTCCTGGGGAGCACTCATACTGTCTCTGAATCCTCAGTAACTCATCATCACCCACTGTGAACTCTATCATTGTACCCTTCTGAATCAGACCCAAACTATCGACATCCGGTCGATCATCACGCTAAGCCTGGCAAATCCGGGCACTCTCATCCGGTTCTAATCATCAGGCTAGCTGTCACATAATCACTGTCATCATCAGAAGGGATCACATCTATACTGAGGCTCACAACTGCATCTAGCAGCTCACGCTCCCTGACCGTCATATGTAATACAATCCCGATGCTCTTTCTGCTCAAAGCATCAGCCTTTCCCGGGGGGTACAATTTTCACAAATCAAAATCTCTCAGAAGCTCTAACCCACTATGTATTTCTCATATTCGTCTCTTTCTGTGAAAACAGATACTTGAGACTTTATAATCAGTGCATATCCGTAATTTCTCACCCTGTACATAATAGTACCATATCCTCGGTACAAGTACTACTGCTGTCAATTTTAAATCATGGGTATCTTCCCATTATACATCAATATACAGCTCCTTCATAATTTTGAGGTATCCATACTCACTGAGAACCTCTTGAGCTGTTGGGTATGGTGAAATTATTTACGGTGGTTAGTTCATACTTCACTGCACCGAAATTCATGTCACATCTATCATCTTATTTATCATCTCATCCAAAGACTACGTTTTCATAATTAAACGTGCCATCAAAGTATATCCTTTTAGAATTCGTAGCAACCCATTTGTAAAAGCCATTTCTAATTGTTGCTTATAAATCGCCCTAGACTTTAACTACATCCAACATATCATCGATACTGATGACTACGAATCAGTCCAATCCTTGACTTATTTACGCATAAGCGTATAAGATCCTTCGAAATCGCTTACGTTTTCAGGTACTAACCTGCGTCATTTCCTTTTCTTATCTTAACGGCTCCTATTAAATTTTCACTATGATAACCTTTATGATTTGTCGAATTTTAATATTGTTTTCGTCTTAGCAGAGGTATCCTAATGCTAAAGGTATTTATTACATCGATCGATTTCACATTATAGGTCATATATATATATATATTTTTAGACGCTGTCAAGTCTTCAGGCGGGGAGGTATTTTGAAATACCTTTATTAGCCTTCAGACTTAACCACATTTACTTTATATACCAATCCCTGTGGTCATAATTTATATTCGCTACTAATTGCTTAACCTCAATTACTTCGCATATATCTCTTACTCCAATACATCTTGTATTTAGGATCTATCTTATCTCGAAGATTATCTCCTTTCGTATCAATCATGACAAAGCTCTTGTCATTATTCATTTCGTGAGTACAATCCTTTACTCCTTTAATTTCAACTGTTGCACCCCTTTTTATCACTTGTCAACACTTACCGTATACTTTTCAGTGATGTTTTCACCTTTGTTTTCGACTTAAAATCTCTATATCCATATTCCGTTAATTAATCCTCCTCCACTGGGGTACTCATTTACCAGTATTGTGCCCAATGATGTAGGCATTCATGCCTTTTACTAACTTATAGGAGAATGAAGATGGTATGAATAAATATGTGGCACCAGGATCAATGAATATATGTACTTCATTATTCATAACAAGTGTGGTATCTCACACCACATCCATGAAACATCAATAGTGTCCTAGTCCAAGACATCCTCTCGCCTTCGTCCAACAGCCTACTTTCCTTTTTCTTTTTGGCTATGGCCTCCCTTTTCGTTGCAGCTATACCAACAAAATTTTTCTGTCTTTTTACCTTTCTGTGGGGCGATCTCGCCCAATTCTGTGCAATCAAAATCAATGATCTGTCTTATCACACTTGACGACCATTTTCACCAATACCGTGTAGGTATAGACCCTCCTTTCGTGGTATCCACCACACATCTCACACTGCTTACAGTGCTCACACTGCTACACTACTTCGTAGCAGGTCGGGGTCCTCCAATCGCAATGCCCCTCAAGAGTGCCAAAATTAGATGCACTGAGGCCTTACCAATTATCTTAGCCCATAACTCATCAAATTAAATCTCTTACCAGTTTCCATTTTTAACATCTTTGTCATTTCTCGATTCTCTTTTCTGTCTCTATTTCAGACCTCATTACCTTTCCCAATCTCAGAGGCGTGCAATTCATGTTCTTATTTACCCAACTGTAAATCTGTGCACTGCCTCGGTATAAGCAATATCTCACGGGTCAATCGGACTCTAATTGAAATGTTGAGCCCTTCCATCAACTTTTAGACATCTCGACTGTCACTTGTTCATAGTGTCGAGGTAATATCTGCCAAGAATATAACTGAGTCTCATACTCATCAATAAATCAATTCTTTTGGGTCAGAGTAAGGACTTTTATCCATAATTTCCTTTAAATCATGTCTGGGATATCCTGTCACCGGAATACATCCATAAACATTTCTCATCTTAGCTCTGGATGTTTAACACTTAAGATGGGTCGAGCGGGTTTCCACCAATGCTCCGCTGCGCCCTCTGATCTCATTCATAATCTGAGCAATTTGCTCCTCAAAATAATTCCCATACTCCGCTTCAATCTCGCGAAGCGTCTCTCAATACTGTCCGATCACTTTGTCGGACTCAGTGGGGCATGCTCAACATTAGCCTCCATTTCAATTTCATCATGATTCTCATAAGTCAACTCAGCATGACTTAGCAGACTCAGGTCTACCTCTGTGACCTCTGCCTCGTGCACTATCTCATCTAACGCGACTCATATTAGGCATTCCTGCATTCTCAACCATTTCTTAGTCAAGCCCATCTCGATATACACTATTGTATCTAACTAAGCACAGTAATACGGGGATGTAATTTCCTAATTACTGACATTGACACACATCAGACCAATTGCTGCTCTGGTACCATAATAATTGTCACGACCCAAACTACCCAAAAATCAGAGTTAATTTTTCGCGTTTTCTTATTTTCTTTATTAAATTCTTATCTGTCCTCTGATCGTGACCACACTCCACTAACAAATTGGGCTGTGTGTCAATGCCAGTCCCACCATACATTTCCCCTTTAACTTATTTATCCTCCAGTCATTTATAATTGCTTATATTTTTTATACATCCCCTAAAGTTGCTTACAAACATGTTACTGTGCTATGCTTATGTAGATACAATATGTACAAGTGTATATACCTTATGTTGATGGGCAGCAGCGGATCTCCGGAATGCAGTACTGACTCGTCGCAACTTCAACTGGAGATTATCTGTGGGAGAAAATGAAAGGGGTGAGCACATCAAGCTCAGTAAGGCAATCCTACGAACAAGTAGGTAACCATACTACCTACATGAACGTGGTGCCATGCATGAACCACCCTTTCTCCACACATTTTAAAACAAATGATATGAGTTATGATGTTATGTAAAACGCATTTGCACGGAAAATTCAACATGCAATTATATTCAAAATCATATCTTTCTCATTTAAAAATTTCACAATAAAGTCAGGACTCGACCCCTCCTTCGGGTGATCCTGACTCACACAAAATCACGAAAATTCGTTTACATCACATATGGGTTTAAAAGCATGGAATTAACCATCATGCACATTTAGTTTAAAAACCCAGTTTAAATCATCGAAATCGTCGACATGCGAGACGAGGCAATATCTGTATAACGGCAATAACCAGGACTGGCCAATGTGTCCTCGTGAGTCCCTCTAGCTTCACGGATCCCAGTGTGCGAGGTCTCACCCTGTTCGGGAACCGCCCGGGAGGTGGGTCAATCCAACCCGTCAGTCTTATCCGATCTCACGCATCCGAAGATGCCGTATCCGAAGATACCCTGTATCACAAAGATACCGTATCACAAAGATACCCCGTATCACAAAGATACCGTATCCGAAGATACCCCACGGTACATCGTACTCCATGCTACTTGCACGGTACATCGTACTCCATGGACCCATAGCCTTATCCCTCGTTCGGGCTCATCAGCTGTTTTAACATGCCATGTCTCAAAATGCACGTGCGAGCCTATTTAATCGGTGACACACAGTCAACCCGATGCTCCAAGCACGGCTTATCGTATGATCTCTGAAAAGTAGTGCGAGCGGTGCTCTAACACTGTCGGTAAATCAAGTAAAACTAGTGCGAGCTAAGCTCTAGCACTCTGTATGTAAATCATGTGAAAATCGGGTGTGAGTTAGACTCTAGCACCCTGTCACGAAAATCATGTAAAATCTGGTGCGAGTTAGACTCTAGCACCGTGTCATGAAAAGCAAATGTGAAACCTGGTGCGAGTTATACTCTAGCACCTATGCATGTAAACTCTAGTGCGAGCTCTCGCTACAGCACTAATGCGTGCATCACACAAATCGAAAATACCGTGTGAGCTGAGCTCTAGCACGTCATATGTCAATAAAACACGTAGGCGGCTCTGTTTACTCAAAACAGTTTTCAAAACAATTTCACGTTGAAAGTATGCAATGCGGTGCATTTTCTTTCAAGGTTAGCCAGCCTACTAATGCATGCATCAAAACACCTCCAGAATGAGCAAGAACCTCTTGTTCTTGCTCCTCCCAATTTTTCCTAAAGTTGGAAACATTTACCCTTAACAAGGGTATTTCAAAAATTTTGCCCATACGGGGCATTAAAATTATTCTTCGACCTCTAGACCCTCCAGAACATTTTTAAGGACTGCATATGAATTTAAAATTGCGTAAAGTTTACCTCTAGCAGTCCGTAGAATTCCCTTACCTTATTTTCCTGTCGAGTCTGACCTTTTCTTTTCTAATGTTGTCTCGTCGCGCAGTCCGTTATGCTCCCAATCAAATGCCCGGAACTGCGTATTAATATTCCTCAGGTCAGATATTATACAATTTAATTGTATTTAATATTTTCTGGGCTTAATTTAAATCATTGGCCCCGTTTACCCCTATTGGGCCCGATTGCACCTTAATGGGCCTTAATCGGCCTTAAGCCCGTTTTCCACTTAATTTTCACTTTATCGAGGCCTATTGGACTCATTGGGCCCACCAATAATTTATTGGGCCTCGTTCTAATTCTCGAATAGCTAAATCAATTATTTACGATAATTTATCTAAATTTCCATATTTTAATTCAATTTATGCGGAAATTAAATCAATATCACGCATAACGATGTAATTGTCGTAAATAAAAGTCACTTACCCGAGATTCCATGCTAGTACGAAATTCGAGGCTATCTCGAGCACTCGGTGGATGCCAATCGTCGAGCTACACAATTTCACAATTTTTTCGGGTAAGTTTTCAGCTCAAAATTAATTAAATTAAATACTCCGAAATTTAAATCGGGTCAATTTGACCGCTCACTGACTTACCCGAAGCTCGATTGCATCACTGAAATTTTCCCCAATTTTTTCCTCTTTTTCTTTTTTCCCTTTTTCTTCCTTTTTTCCTCTCTTTTTGGCTGAACCGGTTCAGTCCGGTTCGGACTGGTTCAGACCGTCGGTTCACTCCGGTTCGGCCGGTTCACCGTTGGTTCACCATCTTTCCAGCCGATTCTCCGTCGGCTTCCACCGCCAATCGCTCCGCTGGGTCGTCCGCATCTCAGATCTGGGCTCGGCTTCGCCCAAGGCCGCCGAAAAGTCGCCGGTCCGGCCTTTCTCCTCCTCCGTCGGTACCCACTTTCCTCTCTTTCTGTTTTCGGCGCCGTCCGTCGGTTTCGGTGGCTGCCACCACCGCCAATCTGCTCACCGTCACCTGGGCTTCCGAAATCGAGCCTTGGTGGGGCTCGAATCGCCGCCGTTCGCCGCCGGTGGCCATCTCTTCTCCCGCGGCTTCTCTTCCGTTTTTCGTCGGATTTCGACGCTCCCACGGCGGGTCGTCGCCGCTGATAGGTCGCCTGAGGTCGGGCCGTCTTCGCCGGCCCTCGCCTGGGGTCCTTGGCAGCCGGAGGGCTCGCCGGCCATCTTCTTTTTTCTCGATTTCCGTTTGGTTTCTCTCTCCCCGATATTTTCGTTTTCAGCTTCTTTTTTTTTAGATTTTTTTTGTTTTATTTTTATTATTTTTATTATTTATTTTAATTATTTTACTATTCAATAAAATACTCCATAAAATCCCAAAATATCTACCTTATATTATTTTTATTCTACTTTAATTTATTTAATTTAAATTTAATTTATTAATTATATTTTTCTCTAAATTTCGATATTATTTCTTCGCGTTTTTTGAGATATCATTCTGGTAATTTTTTCGGTATTTTTAAAATTTTTGAATCTTGATCAATCGACCCAAAATTTATAATTTCCTTATTATCGATCAAGACATTTTACATCCGTATTTTTAATTAAAATTTTTCTTATCGTCTTAACACCGGGTTTTGGTATTTTTACCATTTTACCCCTGCTCTTGTTTCGGAATCAATTTAACCTGACCTTCCTTCATACATCCCCCATCTTTTCTTATTTAATTTTTGTATTTTAATTAAATTCTGGTCTTACAAAATAACACCAAAATATGCTAAAACAAGCAAAAACCCTACCTTGTGCAAGCATGTCCAGCCACCACATTAAAAGTCAACCATGTTGTCTTCCATTTACATATAGAAGATGAAATGTCAACCAAGTATGTTTAATTAAATTGCAACTATGTATTTCAAATTAATTCCAAGTATGTGACAATTAATATTGTCCATGCAAATTAGTATGCATGGTTGCCACGTGATCTTACTTTAAGTAATATTATAACATTTAGTGGAGGATTTAGTATGATATTATGAGAAGTTTCACATTGGTTATATCTAAAGCCAAATAAGTAAAAATATAACAAGTGGACACATAGTTCAGGAATTAGAATCGTGCCCCGCCTTGTCATTATCTAAACAACTAAACAAAACTTAACACTAGTGGAAAGAGTGAAGAGTACAACAGGCCAAAAAGGGGGATGTGAGAGTTGTCTTCATAATTAGCATTTATTAGAGGCTAAACAAAATACAAAATTGAGAAAAAGAAGAAGGGAGCTCTCTGGTTTGGGAGGGAAGAAAAAAAGAAAGCCTCAAAAATCAAAGGAAACCCATAAAGGAGGAGATGATCGTAATCAGCCATGGCTAAATAAATTCATGCATGTTGATTTCAAGCTTACTTCTCACTCTATACAGCTAAGGGGATTTGGTTTAAAGCTGATTTGGAGTGAAAGAAGTCTTCCATGTGAGAAAAACTGAGAAGTTATGGTGTTATAGTTTCAACCACTTCAAGTAGGGTAAGACATAGTTTCTTGCCTTGATTTTCATGTATATGAATTGTATGGTGAATTTAAGGCTAATATTGGTGCTAACTATAGAAATATTTATAAAAGAAAATAGGAGTTTTGACCAAGCTCTATTTTAAGGGTACAAATTGTTGTGTGTGATTTTTAGGAATTTCAATTACTTATATGGCATGAGCTAAATGTTGGAGTGGGTGAATTATAGCAAGAAAACAAGAAAAAAGCCTTTGAGGGTCATGGCCTAGAGTGGAAGTGTGAGAACCACACTTTTCTTTACACCTTATATAACTCATTTTAATACATAAAGTATGTTTGCAAATCAAAAGATAACAATGTGTATTCTTTGTAGGGCCGAGAGTTTAAGGATGCGAAGCTCTACGAGATTCCCTACAAGTTAGAATCGACTTAGAAGTTTAAAATAACAACATTTGCAGCGCGATTTACATATGGTAAGAATTTCAACTCGATTTGCTTTCAATTCGACATACCTAGGAAATTGTCCCAACAAACCTTAAAATGACAATTTTGTCCATAGCCAAATAAAACAAGTTAACTTAGGGCAAAATAAGGCTTGACTTTTGAATGGTAATGTGGCTTAGTCAAACCCATTAGTAAATAGTAAAATCCCAAATAAAAATCGATAAATTAAAACCTTTTTAAGCTAACTAAAATCGAAACCATGTAAAACATAACATTGGTAAAAGAAGAATGACATGGCCAGGTGCCTAAAAGTATATAGGAGAAGACTATTCCACATTGAAAAGTCCAAGAATGGAATGAAAAGTGAGATAAGTGGGCAGGTAAAATTCTAGCCACGATTTCCACTTAAATTGTTAGCCAAGTAAATTATTTATGGGATAAGAACCTAATTATCTAAAAGCTTATTAGTCTTTAGTATATAATGGTTAATTTAAAGTGTTAAATATCTAAGAGTTTGAGTTTGAGAGTGAGTGTGACGCCCCAGAAGCGCGAAAAATAGGGCAAATTTAAAACTTTTTATTCATCCATTCACAATTAATGGTGCATTCCTGTGCAGTGTCATGCATCATCATATATAATTTATAACTTTCACCTTAGGATCTCATCATCTCATAATTATATATCAAACCATATACATTACTCAATTCAAGGTTAATTAATCCTAATACATCCCATACATCATTGTACATCAAGTGTCTGTAAATACAACTTTAGTCTCGATACATGAAATGATAAATTATACTTCAAAATATAATATATGGCCTGGAGCTCAAGTCCTCTACTAGCCACTACTTCGTACGTCGCAACGAAACTCTCTTCACTTGAAGAAATCTCGAAGGAGAGAAAACAGGGTGAGCTTCTAAATCGCTCAGTAAGGGGGTAAGAGACTCATTAATAAGAAAATGATTTGCACAGCACAATCATTTTATTTTGTGGGTGTAAACCCAATAAACTCAGTAAAAAAATGTAGCATGAATAATCAAGACATCATCTCAACTCATTTCTCAAAGCTCATGTAGAAACATGATAATAAATGGCTCAAACCATGATTACAAGTAGTTACAAGCATGTGAAAATCAGGATGCGATAATGACTTTTCTCATAAAAACATGATAAAAATCATCGCATGTAGTAATGTACGTGGCGCAGCCACCAAACACAATCTCATGTGTAAAATGAGACTAGGAAAAAAAACTCATATAAAAACTCGTCATGGCACATCAAAATGGTTGAACTCGTCCCCTAGGCGGACATCCCCAATCGAGGGATTTCGTTGACAATAATACACCCATGGCCATGGTTTACTGTAGACTTGATCAGAGTCGTACAACCATCGATCTTACATGCTATCAAAGCAAGACCTAGTCTTACATGCTATCAGAGCAATGCCACCCATCGCTGCCGTGGAGCGGAGTCATCTCACGTTACCAGAACAGAGGAGTCGATTTTACATGCTGCTAGAGCACAGCCCGATCTTACATGTTACAAGAGCAAAGCCCGATGTGTATTCAGCATGACACACCTAAGTCTCAGTAATAGCCATTATCAAATAAAATCGTTTTGATTTCACGTAGTGCTCATAATGGTTTTTCTCATAAAACTCATCTCAAAACCGTTTTATACTCAACACAAAACATGTTAAAACTGAGCTCAAACCGGTAAAACCACACACACATTTCTCAAATCTCAGTATGCCTTAACGTAGAGCCCAAATCACTTTTCACTGTTTAAACTCAAAACGGTTGTAAAACAATTTCGCATTTAGTTTACAACTCATAAAAATTGGGCCCCAACTGGCTATAAAATCGTGTGCAATAACTCATTCGCAACTCAAAAAAACATGCTTGTTTTCTCAAATCACATTTCATGCTACAATATCATCACAAAATCACACACACTCAAATGAGTTTAAGTTTTCCCTTACCTCGTTGCAACTCGTATAGTGCAATCGTTTCCCCTAAAAGACGGACTAGCCTCGTATTCCTCTCTAGAACTCCTAAGCTGTCCAAACGATGTTAAAACATCAATAATTCATCTCAATCACATTATCGAGCACATATTTGCTCATATTCTCGTTAAATACTACAAATCTTAGTTTTCTCATATTCCTATCCTAATCTATATTCCCGTCCACTACATCTCAAATTCTACATATTTCATGCACAATATCCATGCCAAAATCACCTCATTGCCTCAATTTCAATTTATAGCCAAAATCTTACAATTTACCATAAATTGTATAATATCATCATCACTCCAACAAAAATCATAATTTCGTCAACCCTAATCATTTCCTAGCTATTTTATCACAACTCCCATACTCACAATCACTAAAATCACCCCAATAGCAAAGATTAAAGCTTAAAAATTTACCAAAAACTTATGGAGAACTCTATTCACACCTCGATTCGATTCGTCCTTCGATTTCTAAGTATGTTGTTCTCCTTTGGATGAGGAACAACTTTCCATCTTGCCTCTGCCTGAGATTTGGATGAAAATGGGGGCTTTAGAAGAGAGAGAAAGCTATGGCTTCAGTTTCTTAGAGAGAGAGAGAAGATGAAATGTAGAAAAACGCAAGGGTTCTTTTATAGACGGAGGGTAGGAGATCGATCTGGTCCTTGATGAGATCGATCTCTTTTTGAATTTGGGAACGTTTTGGGCTAATTTTATGCTTAGGAGATCGATCTGTCATGGGGTGAGATCGATCTCTTAATTGCTTCATGAGATCGATCTGCTCCAATTATGAGATTGATCTTCAGCTTATAGAATCCTTCATGAGATCGATCTGCTCTTTGAGGAGATCGATCTTCTCTTTATAGAAACATTTTGAGATCGATCTTCTTACCTATGAGATCGATCTACCTATCTGTTTTTGCACATTTTCTGCATTCTGGAGCCATGAGATCGATCTCTCATCCTTGGAGATCGATATGCCTCTTCCATTGAGTGATGTTTCCACAAAACTTTCACTAATGGGATGCTTTTGGTTCTAAGTACCTTATCTTTTCTATCGTGAATCTGGACGGGTTCCTCAGTGTAGCACATGTCCTCTTGTATACCCATCTCTTCATACTCTATGACTTGAGAAGGGTTCGGGTGGTACTTCCTCAACATAGATACATGAAAGACGTTGTGTATTCCAGACATCTGTGGGGGTAATGCCGACCTGTAGGCTACCTCTCCCACACTCTCAAGAATCTCGAATGGTCCGATGTATCGAGGACTCAATTTCCTTTTCTTTCCAAATCTCATGATACCCTTACTCGTTGATATCTTCAGAAATACTACATCACCAACATCAAACTCGAGTGGCCGTCTACGCACATTCGCATAGCTTTTCTGTCTACTCTGTGCAGCCCGTAATCTCTCACATATGAGTTTCACACTCTGTACAGCCTGTTCAATAAGTTCAGGAGCATTTATCTTTCTGTCACCCACTTCTTCCCACGCCACGGGGGATCTACACCTCCTACCATATAGAGCCTCAAAAGGTGCCATTCCAATACTCGTATGATAGCTATTATTGTACGCAAACTCTACTAGAGGTAGGTGATCATCCCATGATCCCTTAAAATCCATCGTACACGCCCTCAACATATCCTCTAGGGTCTGAATAGTCCTCTCTGACTGACCATCTGTTTGAGGATGATAGGCGATACTAAAGCTCAATTGAGATCCCATGGACTCCTGAAACTGGGTCAAAAATCTGGACGTAAATCAGGAATCTCTATCAGAAGTAATACTCACTGGAACCCCATGTAATCTAGCTACCTCGCTGACATACAACTCAGCTAAGGCATCCACAGTATCTGTGCTCTTAATGACAAAGAAGTGGACACTTTTCGTCAGTCTATCCACTATGACCCATATCAGATCACGACCCCTTCGGGTCCTCGATAAACCCATAATAAAGTCCATGGTGACATGCTTCCATTTCCACGTAGGCACAGGTAAAGGCTGTAATAATCTTCCAGGCTTCTGATGCTCAGCTTTCACTTGCTGGCACACTAAACATCTGGCCACAAATTCTGCCATATCTCGCTTCAAACCACTCCACTAATACACCTTTCTCAAGTCTCGGTGCATCTTAGTACTCTCTAGGTACATGGTGTATCGTGAGTAGTGAGATTCTCTCACTATCTGTCTGTTCAGGGTATCATCGTCCGGTACACAGATTCATCCTCTGAATCTCAACAATCCATCCTCATTGACTATGAGATCCGACTGCGAAGTTTTCTCGACTTGGCTAACCATATTGATCAACCTCTGATCATCACGCTGCCTAGTTCTAATCCGATCCATGATGCTGGGCTCTATTTGCAGGCTAGCCAGAAATCCAGTTTCTGCCTCTTTAACTTTGATCCGGAGTTCAACGAACTGCTCCAATAAATCTCATTCCCTGACCATCATAGCAGATATCCTACTCTTCTTGCTCAGGGCATCAGTAACTACGTTCGCCTTTCCCAGATGGTATAGAATCTCGCAGTCATAATCCTTAAGGAGTTCCATCCATCTCCTTTGTCTCATATTTAACTCTTTCTGATCAAACAGATACCTCAAACTCTTGTGGTCAATGAAGATCTGAAATATTTCCCCATATAAGTAGTGCCGCCAGATCATCAAGGCAAACACCACAGCAGCTAACTCCAAATCATGTGTGGGGTAATTCCACTCATGATCTTTCAATTGTTGCGATTCCTAGGCGACCACCCTTCCATGCTGCATGAGCACACACCCCAATCCTTGATGGGAAGCATCACTATACATTGAAAATCGTCCTGATCCATCAGGGATAGTCAACACAGGTGCCGCTGTTAATCTCCTCTTTAATTCCTAAAAATTGAGCTTACATTGATCAGTCCATTTAAACGGGCTCTCCTTGCGCCTAAGCTTGGTTAAAGGAGCGACAATCCTGGAAAATCCCTCAAAAAATCTTCTGTAATCCCTGCCAAACAAAGGAAACTCCGTACCTCGGTAATTGTCCTCGGTCTTTCCCAATTAAGCACAACCTCCACTTTAATTAGATGAACTGATACTCCCTCTGCTGAAACTATATGACCAAGAAAAGCTATCTGATCCAGCCAAAACTCACACTTACTAAGCTTTCCATATAATTGCTTATCTTGGAGTATCTGTAGTACTAACCACAAGTGCTATGCATGCTCCTCATAAGACCGAGAGTACACCAAGATATCATTAATAAAGACTATCACAAACTTATCTAGATAGTCTTTGAACACTTCGTTCATTAACCTCATAAAGGCTGCAGGGGCATTCGTTAATCCAAAGGGCATCACTAGAAATTCATAATGGTCATACATTGTCCTGAAGGCCGTCTTTGAAATATCTTCCTCCTTAATCCTCAATTAGTGAAAGCCCAATCTTAAATCAATCTTAGAGAAGACTGAGGCCCCTCTCAGCTGATCAAGTAGATTGTCAATCCTGGGCAATGGGTATTTATTCTTCACAATGGCTTTATTCAACAGTCAATAGTCTATGCATAATCTGAGACTACCATCCTTCTTCCTCACGAATAACACTAGTGCTCCCCACGGTGAGACACTGGGACTAATAAATCCTTGATCCAATAACTCTTGTAGTTGCTTCTTCAATTCCTCAAGTTCCATTAATACCATCCTATACGGAGGTTTAGAGATAGGCTGAGTATCTGGTACCGAATCAATAATAAACTCCAGCTCTCTCTCTGGTGGTAAGCCTGATGACTCATTTGGGAAAACATCTAGAAATTCACACACCACAGGTATATCCTCAATCCTCGGATGTTCCCGCTTATCATCTGAGATGAGTGTTTCATCACCTTTACATGAACAATCATATTTGGTACTCTCAAAAGCAACATTAAAATTTCAATTTGCTTACAAAAATTCCACACATTTATTTCCTCAATATTTTAAATGTACATTGTAAGGTTCAGGTAGAGAGAAAGTTACAATCTTAGTGTAGCAGTCTAAACTCACTCGATTGGTTGCCAGCCAATCCATTCCCAAAATTACATCAAATCAATATATATTTAGCATCATTAGATCTGCTAACATCACTCTATCTCCCACCTTTATTTCACACCCTCTACAGATTAAATCGGTTGTCTGGGACTCACGTATAGGGGTATTTACATGTAGTACATACTCTAGAGGTTCAAACTTCAAATTTAATCTACATACAAAATGCTCAGAAAATAAACGAATGCGTAGACCCTAGATCAATCAACACATGAGCCTTATGATTACAGATAGAGAGTGTACCTCTTATAGTTTCTACAAAAGAGCAAACACACATCCCACGGTAACGAGCTTCTTCCCTTTCTCTACAGCGGTGGCCCATCTTGGGGGATTCACTCTTTGAGGCTGCTGTCTAGTAGGCTCTGGAGCATGTGGTCTCTGAGGTTGAGGACAGTCATTTCCTCTGTGACCCATGTCTCCACATCTAAAACATCAATGGATCAACCTAGTACAACTTCCCTCATGCAATCAGCCATAATTTCTGCAAACTCTTATCTTAGGCCTAACATCTCGAGGGGTCTCCCTAATGATAGCATAAGCTCTGGGTCTCTCCAATCTGCCCTTTTGTACCTCAATCCTTTCTCTTTTGAAGGAACCTCTCTGAACATCTGCTTGGGAAATCGCTGGCCTCTTGCTCTTAGCCTAAGTCACTACACTGAACTCATTTTAGGATTGTACAATTTCAATTCCCCTCTTAATCTCTTGTGCTTGTCTCAAAGCATCTCCAAACTCAGTAATACATAGCCCTATCAATCGATCCTATGATAGGCTTCAACACATACACAAATCTCTCTATGCGGAAGCTCTTCATTTTTTAATGTCTCTCGATCATACCTCAATAGAGCGGTAAATTGGCTCGCATAATCATCCACAAACATATCGCCCTGTACCAGATTCAAAAACTCTGCCTGCTTCCTTCTCTGAGCAGCTCGCGGTACATATTGGGCTCTAAATGTCGTCTGAAACTCTTTCCAACAAATCACATCTTGGCTAGACATCAAAATACCTTGGGTAGCACCCCACCAATCTTTAGCTCTCCCTTTTAACATATACGCACCCATACTAACCCTCTCAGCATCAGTGCATCCCAAATAGTCAAATATGACTCTCAACTCAGTCAGCCACTCCTCAGCCTCTGCGAGATCCTTTTTCCCTTTGAATGCGGGTAAATTTATTTTCAAAAAGTCCTTCAATCGGACCATACTTCTGTCATTAGGCTGAGTGACAAAAGGCATCGGGTCCATTTGTACTGGGGGCACGGGAGGTCCTTGTGGTGGTGTAGGAGTAGTACCCGAAGCATTAACTCCAAAATGTTGCACGAATAGCGCTACCATTTGCTCAAAACCTTGCTGCACATCATGCTCAATCCGATTAAATCGAGAGTTAAGACTCTTTGGTTGTGGGGTAGGTGGCGGAGGTGGCTCTGCTTGCCTCCTCGAACGACCTCGTCGTCCATTTATTCTCAATCTCAATACGTTTCCTGCGCGTACACATCAAATTTGATTGAAATCTCAATCCTCAATTTCAGTTCATGACCAGACTCATATAGACACTTGGGATGTAGTCAATTTCACTTGACCGACTCTGGCAGTACTAAACACCATAAGCTCTGAAACCAAGAAAACTCTGTGACGCCTCGGAAGCGCAAAAAACAAGGCAAATTTAAAACTTTTTATTCATCCATTCACAATTAAGGGTGCATTCCTGTGCAGTGTCATGCATCATCATAAATAATTTATAACTTTCACCTCAGGATCTCATCATCTCATAATTATATATCATACCAAATACATTACTCAATTCAAGGTTAATTAATCCTAATACATCCCATACATCATTGCACGTCAAGTGTCTATAAATACAACTTTAGTCTGGATACATGAAATGATAAATTATAGCTCAAAATATAATATATGGCCAGGAGCTCAAGTCCTCCACTAGTCACTACTCCGTACGTAGCAAGGAAACTCTTTTCACTTGAAGAAATCTGGGGGGAGAGAAAACAAGGTGAGCTTCTAAATCGCTCAGTAAGAGGGTAAGGGACTCATTAATAAGAAAATGATTTGCACAACACAATCATTTTATTTTATGGGTGTAAACCCAATAAACTCAGTAGAAAAATGTAGCATGAATAATCAAGACATCATCTCAACTCATTTCTTAAAGCTCATGTAGAAACATGATAATAAATGGCTCAAACCATGATTACAAGTAGTTACAAGTATGTGGAAATCAGGATGCGATAATGGCTTTTCTCATAAAAACGTGATAAAAATCACCGCATGTAGTAATGCACGTGGCGCAGCCACAAAACACTATCTCATGTGTAAAATAAGACTTGGCAAATAAAACTCATATAAAAACACATCATGGCACATCAAAATGATTGAACTCGTCCCCTAGGCGGACATCCCCAATCGAGAGATTTCGTTGACAATAATACACCCATGGCTATGGTTTGTTGTAGACTTGATCAGAGTTATACAGCCGTCGGTCTTACATGCTATCAAAGCACAACCCGATCTTACATGCTATAAGAGCAATGCCACCCATCGCTGCCGCGGAGTGGGGTTATCTCACGTTACCAGAACGGAGGAGTCAGTCTTACGTACTGCTAGAGCACAACCCGATCTTACATGCTACAAGAGCAAAGCCCGATGTGTATTCAACAAGACACACCTAAGCCTTAGTAATAGCCATTATCAAGTAAAACCGTTTTGCCTTCATGTAGCGCTCAGAATGGTTTTTCTCATAAAATTCTTCTCAAAACCGTTTTGTACTAAACATAAAACATGTCAAAATCGAGCTCAAACTTGCAAAACCATGCACACATTTCTCAAATCTCAGTATGCCTTAACGTAGAGCCCAAATCACTTTTCACTTTGTAAACTCAAAACAGTTGTAAAACAATTTTGCATTTAGTTTACAACTCATAAAAATTGGGCCCCAACAGGCTATAAAATCGTGTGCAATAACTCATTCTCAACTCATAAAAACATGTTTGTTTTCTCAAATCACATTTTATGCTATAATATCATCACAAAATCACACACACAAATGAGTTTAAGTTTTCCCTTACCTCGTTGCACCTCGTATAGTGCAGTCGTTTCCCCCAAACGACGGACTAGCCTTGAATTCCTCTCTGGAACTCCTGGGTTGTCCAAACGATGTTAAAACATCAATAATTCATCTCAATCACATCATCGAGCACATATTTGCTCATATTCTCATTAAATACTACAAATCTCATTTTTCTCATATTCCTATCCTAATCCACATTCTCATCCACTACATTTCAAATTATACATATTTCATGCAAAATATCCATGCCAAAATCACCTCATTGCCTCAATTCCAATTTATAGCCAAAATCCTACAATTTACCACAAATTGTATAATATCATCATCACTCCAACAAAAATCATAATTTCGTCAACCCTAATCATTTCCTAGCTATTTTATCATAACTCCCATTGTCACAATCACCAAAATCACCCCAATATCAAAGATTAAAGCTTAGAAATTTACCTAAAACTTGTGGAGAGCTCTATTCACACCTCAATTCGATTCGTCCTTCGATTTCCAAGTATGTTTTTCTCCTTTGGATGAGGAACAACTTTCCTTCTTTCCTCTGCCTGAGATTCGGACGAAAATGGGGACTTTGGAAGAGAAAGAAAGCTAGGGCTTCAGTTTCTTAGAGAGAGAGAAGATGAAATGCAGGAAAACACAGGGGTTCTTTTATATACGCAGGGTAGAAGATCGATCTAGTCCTTGATGAGATCGATCTCTTTTTGAATTTGGGAAGGTTTTGAGCTAATTTTATGCCTAGGAGATCGATCTATCGTGGGGTAAGATAGATCTCTTAATTGCTTCATGAGATCGATCTTTAGTTTACAGAATGTTTCATGAGATCAATCTACTCCTTGAGGAGATCGATCTTCTCTTTACAAAAACATTTTGAGATCGATCTTCTTGCCTATGAGATTGATCTGCCTATCAGTTCTTGCACATTTTCTACATTCTGGAGCAATGAGATCGATCTCTCATCCTGGGAGATGGATCTGGCCTTCACAGATTGTACTGCTGCTGCATCTATTTGTAGAAAACTCAATGTAAAACTTCCCAAAATCTACCCCATAGTCCATATTTCAATCCATACACTTTCAAGACTTAAAAACCTCATCTTCTTATACTTTATCATATTTAAAACTTGTATGTACATTAACATATCATAATTACATACACCAAAATACAATTCTCATAACTGGGGTATACGAAATTCTCAATTCTCACAGTGAGATAAGTAAATTTATTGCCAAAAATTTACAACCAAGTAATCCTATTAATCCTTAGCCTAATATAATATTTATGGAAAAATAGTTTAATTATTTAAAACTTTATTGGTTCTTAGTGTTAGTGGTTTATTAAAGGCATGTAAATATCTAATTTTTAGTGCATAAGATCAGCCATTTTAAGAGAAAAATATATATGAACCAAAAGAGAAGTGAGAAAAAACGTGAAGAAGGGAGAATGAGAAAAAGAATTGAAAAGAGAAAAAAGAGAAGAAATCAATAAAACCCTACCTAGTTTACTTCATCTTCTGCCTATCTTACACCACATATGTTAATTTGAGTGTATTCTTTTAATGTTTAAGGGCTAAAATCATGAAGAAGAAGTGAAGGAAAAATTCTACCACAAGGAGGAGCAAAAGGTAAGAATGCTTATTTTAGTTGAAATTTAGATATATGGTGATTTAAGTGATCTTAAGCATAAATTGTTTATTTGCAGCAAACATATTTGGAGGTTTAAGAGAGAGTTTTGGCCACCAAGAGAAACATAGGGTAAAGATGATGTTTAAGGATTGATATGGATAAATGTTATTTCTAGTGTGCTAAGTGTCTTTTTGGTGTTAAGAATTAAAGATAGTTAAAGGAACATCAAGAAGTAGTTGCAGCCATAAGTGTGATTCACAAGATGAGCCTAAATTGATTTCATTTTATAGTTTAATAAGCAATTATAAAGCATAAATAAGTTTTCGGTGTAATTAAAATGTTGCAAGGATATAAGGAAGTCCGATGGTGGCTCATGGTCATAAGGGTGGTTAGGTTGAGGTGATGTAATTTGCTATTGAAGTTGTTGTTTTGATGTGTTTTAATATTATTTAAGATAAAATTACTAATGTTCAAATGTTGAAAATGTGTAAAAAAGAAAGGGTGCAAGGAAAAGTTATAACGACCCCAATTTTCACACAATTTGGTTGGGCTACAAGTCGATATTAGATCAAAGAGTGAAATCAAACAGTCTCAATTAAATTTCTTATACAAATAGTCATCTTCATATTCCCTCAAGCACATCTTATCTACATTACTGTACTTACAAAAATTTTAGATACAAAAGAATTTCTCAAAACTGGGTATACCTTCGACGCAAAAATGTATTTCGTGGAATCACAGTTGTGCAAAATGCCCTACTAACGGAAGCGGTACAAGTTACCGAAGGGCTTTGTGGACTAAAGTAAGGGGTGAACTTGACGTGCTCAGTAAGAAAAATCCAATGACATGTAGATAAATACACTATCTATCTATACGGCTTGAAATAAATGATACACATTTGAGTATAAAAATATAGTAAAATTTATCATCGATCACAATATCGACATCATAAAAATTGTACTGCAAAATATCACTTAAATTAAGTGCACTAGATAAAACAAATTTCACACAGTATATTATTTCATCTTAATCAGTTTAAAAATATAAACAAATGAGACAAGGTGGAATATTCATCATCAATAATAAATAAATAGGACAATTAACCAATGTCAGTGACTCCAGGTAATCATTGATCAGGTGTGCCCAGTAACACAGTATATCGTACACACATGCACACAGCATGGTACATCATACTCCATGGACCTCGGCATGATTCATAGTTCAGTATAATTCACCGTCACTTTTTTGCCTCAAATCACGTATGAGCAAGTCAGTGCAAGATCACACAACAATACATGACTGATTATCATGATTTTATCATCAAAACACTTTAAATCACGTGCTAGCAGTTTAGTACAAGATCACACATTAATACACAACTGTCTGGCAAGGTTTTAACATTAAAACACTTAAATCTCGTGCGAGTAGTTCAGTATAAGATCACACAGCAATACACAACTGCTTCATCACGGTTTTACTCATAAAATTATATTAAAATCCAGTGTAAGCATTTTAGTGTGATACCCAGACTGCAAGCGCTCAAGCACATTTACCAATATCAATTCATAAACAATTCATTTTCAAATAAATACTTTAAAATCCAATATGATATACGTAGCAATTCAGAATAGGCAGACTAGCCCCCTTTTTCTAAAATTTTGATACTTCGATTTGGTCTAGAGTTTTCTATAGTTTCGGTAATTAGTAATTTTCCCCTAAATTTGATATCTACAAAACACAGAAAATACACATACTTATCTCTAGCAACACACGAGAATTTTCCTTACCTTGGTGTCTGTCCGTAGTCCTCGATGCCTCAGTGGTGTGGGCACGCTCCAATCGATTTATTCCTTCGAAATTTCGAATAACTATTTTCTATCGTCTTCCCTTGGGTTTCCCAGATTCTTTGTGTACTCTGATCTAACTTAAATTTTTATTATTTACATATAATATATATATATAAATAACATTTTTCCCTTTTTTTTTTGAATTTGGCTCAGCACCAAATTCTCTTTCTTTTTCCTTTCTTTCTTCTTCCTCTCTTATTCTCCTTCCCTATTTTGCTTGCCTCGGCTTCGTTTATCGTCGTCAAACATTCTTTAGCGCCGCCTTCCTTCCTTCATCACCACCTCCCATTTTTGCCACCACCATTACCACTCTTTTCTCAGTTCTGCCTCTTGCCATTGTTTTCAACTCACACCTTTCAGCCGGGAGTCATCGTTCCCGTCCCCTCTTGTAAGCTTCCATGGCGGTAGCTCTCTTCCTCTCTTGTCTAGCATCCCCTTTTCCTTATTCTCCTTTGTCTCGAAACAATTACAATCATTCAAAAAATCCTCTAATATATATTTATGTATGTATATATATATATATATTTGATTGCATTTAGTGTCCAAAGTCAGCCCTCCCCTGTTTAACGTTCGGAAGGAACTCGATCAGACCCTTCTTCAGTAAACAGCTATCTAGCGTTCGTTTTACTACCTGTTCTCAGACCATTCTTTCCCCTTCTTGGTCTGCTCCTACTTCTACCTTGTCTTCTCTGTTCAGTCTTCACCTTAGCACCCAAACCAGCATCCTTCCCGGTCCTAGACAGCCTCAACAACCTTCTCATTCCCTATTACAACCACACTTTCTACTCCAAGAAAATGGCCACGCGAGTCACCCTTTGTTTCCTCTTTTCACAGCCTTCCACACTACTCGGCATAGCATCAGCTCCAAGTTCCTCTTCCTTGCATCTTCCTCCTTGTCGAGCCCTCAGCCTTCAGTCAAGTTTACTTAGCCCTCAGACACCACTCTCAACTACAGGCTTCTTCACTTGTCGCTGTTTCTCCCGAACACTCTTCTGCTTCAGTATTTCACTCTTTCCCTCACTTTTCTCCCCTCAGCATTCCTTCCTTCTACTTCGGGTTTCTCCTTCTCCTCCAGCCACACCAAAAATCAATCAAGAACCACTCTAAAATAACCTACATAAAAACTGTATAGCCTCATCTAAATCTGCTTTCCTTACTACTGCTTCAGTAATGTATATGTCTATTTATATATATATATATTTGCTTACCTAACGTTCCAGTCTGCTGTTTATACACACCTTCCCATTTTTCCTTTCTCCTTCGTTTTCAATCTTGTCTTTTCTTTTCTCTTAATTCCCCCTAAACAATGTCAGAGTAGCAGGTTTCTTCCAATCCTTCGATTTTATGTATTATATCATGATTCTTCTTAAGTTCCAGCACCTACTCTCTTACTTCCAGCAAACAATTGAAATTTGCTTCAGCTCTAATTCATTCCAGTCAGTCTCCTGCCGTTTTCTACAGCACTGTTTTATCCAACAACCTCTCATGTCTTTCAGCAGGCCTTATTCTCTTTTCTTTTTTCCTCAATTAATTCTGCCTGCCATGTTCAGTATTCATGTCCTATAATTGTTTAAAATCATTTCCTTCTTTTACTGTTTCAGGTTTTCCCATTCCTTGGCTGATTAGACTACACCTCATTTAAATGTTTCTTATCTTTTTCTTTTCTGATTGCTACTGATCTTGGCAGGTTTCCATGAGCTCTTCAACTTGCGTACACCCCTTTGTTGTAGGTTTACTCTCTCAATTTCTTTCCTCACCAGCTCCTTTCCATGTCAGCTTAGACCATCACATGCTACTATCATCCTCTTATTTCAGTTTGCTTCAGTTTCTGCCTTATATTTACCTTGGTTCGAATCCCCTGCTATCGGCAGCAACTCATGCATCCTGTCATCTTTTCTGTTCTCCACTACAACTTCTAGTAGGCCTACATATATAGGTTTTATTTTGTTTCAGTTTTCTAGCCACCAACTCTGCATTAACGTGCTGGTTTTCTTCTCTTCCTTTCCTTTTACTATTGAACACCATCTTAATTTCATTCTCTTCATACCGTACCCATCATTAAGTTCCATGTACATATACTTTTACCACTAGTGGGAACCTCTCAGGATTGGCTTCATTTTGGAAGTCAATCCACAAGCTCATGTGTGCTATATATATAAACATATATATATATGTATACATATACGTGTACAGATTTGTACATATATATATATCTTACATTTAATTTTGAGGGATAAATAAAATATTACTTACCTATATATATGTATGTCTATGTACTTAATTAAAATTTCAATTTAGTATGAAGTAAATCTAATGTTTGTACTTAAATTAATTCACCCAAGTTCTCATGTCAAAATACAAATCTAATTAACTATCTTCTCATAACTACATATTTAATCCTAATTGTTTAAATTATTATTTATTCACAAAACCAAGTACATGAAAATTTATGATGTTTACATTCTCCCCACCTCAGTCCTCAAATAGATGCAAATACTTCTCTCGCATCAAGCTCTCCAATTCTCTCGTGGCCTCTTTCGAAGTGTGGTACTGCCACAAACCCTTGACCAAAGAAATCATCTTAGACCACAATGCATTTCCCTTCCTATCCAGGATCCGAGTAAGTTTCTCCACATAGATCATATCCTCCTTCAACTCCAGCGGTTCATACTTTACCACACGCGTCGGATCCAGATGATACTTGCATAGCATCGAAACACGGAAGACATTGTGAATACTCGATAACTCTGGTCGTAAAGCCAATTAAGCTTTGTCTCCCACTCGGTCTAAAATCTCAAAAGGCCTAATATATCGGGGACTTAGCTTTCCTTTCTTCCCAAACCTCATTATGCCCTCTGAAGGAGAAACTTTTAGAAACACTGAATCTCCAACTGAAAATTCCAAGGGTCTTCGTCTTTGGTCAGTGTAGCATTTCTGTATGCTCTGAGCTGTTCTCAACCTCTCACAAATTATCTGAACATCCTTAGAAGCTTGCTTAACCAGATCGAAAATAATTTTTTTCTTTAACCATACTACCCCTCATACGGTGTCATCCCGATACTCGGGTGGTAGCTATTATTATATGTAACTGTGCTAATAGCAATTAGTCCTTCCAGAAGCCTTTAAAATCCCGAGCACATGCTCCCAATTCAATATTGGCATGGGTAAATGTTGTAATAATCTCATAGGCTTTTGGTAACCTTCCTTAACCTCCTGACATAAGAGACATTCAGTCCTAATTTTAGATATTTCTCTTACCATACCTGATTACCAATATACCATCAGGGAATTTTGGTACATCTTACTATTCTCCTTATGCGAAGCATATCCTTATGGATGTGCCTTTGACAACTTCAATTTCTGTAACTATAGATCATTGGGTACACTGTTTTGCTTTTAAATCTCAATAAATGATCAGTACTAATTCCAAAACCTGTTATAATACCCATCTAGATCTAATTAGCTACATTAACACAACGTTTATCATTATGCTAAGCATGTTTGATTCGATCAATCAAGTCCAGTTCCACTCTCAGGCTAGCCACCGTGTAATGAATGTCAGTATTAGGAAATGACCATATTCAAGTCAAGGCTCACTAAATATTTCAATAACTCATGTCCCTGACCAATATATATAAATATATAATGTCATTCCGAAGTCACTTCTGCTCAAAGTACTAACCCTAGTCATTTCCTTTTTCTTGTATTAGATGGCTTTTATGAAATTTAATATTTAAACCTTTATGATCAATAGAATTCCATAATTCCTTACCACACAAGTAATGGTATCCTGACTTCAACGCGAATTTTACGATTGTCAATTTCAACTTATGGGTTATGGTTACTTCTCAACGCTGTCAAGTCTCTCAAGCAGGGAGGTATTTTGAAATACCTTTATTAGCCATTAGACATGGCCACATAACTGGTTATGAATATAAGGGTTCAAGGTTCACTCTCAATAGAAAGTAAGATACCAAAACTTATCGCAATTTCACATTTATCCTTTAGTCACAACACCTTTGTTTTCGAATCAGAACACTTGATCCGAATCATTTCACATACCAGAGATTTTCTTACCTTGCATACATCTCTTATTCATATATAACTTGTATTCAGGATTTATTCCATTTCAACACTTGTTTCATTTCGTATATCAATTATGATGAAACCCTTTCTTTATTCCAATTAAGTCTCGCATCCCAAAACATTAGCACACCTAAATTTCAATCCTTAGATTCGAAATGTACTTCATACTCCAAAGTCTCTTTATTTCTCAAAACTCTGAATCTTTTTAACAGTTTTGAGTCTTTCCCTTTAATCTATAATCTCTATTTTGAAAGGATCAATTGACTCCCATTTTTTATACAAAGCGACCCAGAAGGCTCTAGATCTTCTTAACAATTAATTATGGTACACTCCAAAGCGGATCATTCAGTCTGGTAATCCCCTTATCATATGATCCCTGTAACTACATTTTCAGCACTTCAAATTCAATCGAAACTATTCAATGCAATGGTTTGAATAATAAATTCAATATTAAGTACTAGATCACCTCAAACTTCGTCCTTCGGTCTAGTGGTAACTCTGACAGATCATCCAAATATCTGTCAAAAAATTCTATTTCTACAGGGGTGTCTCTTTACTTTGAACACACCACACCTTTATCAATCATGTAAGCAGTGGGACCTTCAGAGTCTTATTTATAAAATTAGTTCTGTAATTCATTCTTCCAGCTACAATGACTTTACTCCTCATTATCACTCTTTCTTTAATATATCTTTTTCCTGTCACCCTCTTTCTTGGTAACCTCATGAGTATATGTCTCCCATTCTCATAATTGCGCCTTGTGTATTGCTTCCTCAAAATAATATCCAATAGAGCTAACTTAGCTCGATTGAAGGTCCCAATACCTCCTACGAGTTTTTTGAGCTTTCTCCATTTCACATCTCCACTTATATAGATTATACTTCTCCCAAAACTATGATTATAGTTTCATATCCATTCTCGTACTTGTTACCTAAGTCCGATTCAATCTTTTCATCTATAATTGCCATATTATTTCATTCGGCATCTACTGCTACCTAAGGGCCTTCAGATACATATCCATGTGATTTTTCGATGTCGACTCTCAAATTAAATCGAGGGACTTCCCTCTAAGCTCGACTTTCCATTTCGATACTAATGCTAAAAAAGCTACTTATTTATAGTAGTGCACTTCAAAAGTTGGTATAACTTTCCCAATTCTTCACCATAAAATTACAAGGCAACTTTCTCGGTAGAGTTACGACAAAATTCCATAGGGTTTCTCCATCTCATTTATCTAATCTTCCGCAATCATTAAATTCTTAACCTCATTGAAAAAAAGAGGCTCAAACTTCTGAATTTACCTCATTCTATTAAGTTCACAGTCATATTTTAATCACCATTCTCTTACGGAGCGGACTCCAAAGTTTTTGATTAAACTATAAGGTGTATATCCAGATGAAAGTTCACTAAATCTCTCAAACCTCTCTCTATGGCCTCGAGAAGTAGTTCCTTTTCATTTTATTAGTATGGCTGTAATACCTATCTGTAAGACCCGTATTTTCATGTGTAACCTTATAAATTCATAAGTATGGTGATGTACTTGTAATGTGAAGCATAAGTGATGTAAAGTCCATAAATTCAATGTACACACTTGTAATAAGAGTTTTTGATGTACACACAAGTTTCATTATGTATAAATATGAAGAAATGGACTTTTATATGTGATGAATATGAGTAGAATGCAAAATGATTAGTGTAGCAAATGGAATGAAGTTGCATGAATCTTTGTACTTTCATTTAGCTTTGTATTGTATACCTTTGGTTATACAATGAATGCACACAAGTTTTAATATGTATAAAGTATCAATGAATGTCATTTTCAAGTCTTAAAGGTGGTTGGATGAGAAAATTACTATGGTAGCAAAATTAAGGAGGCTTTGTATGAGTTACTGCAGAAAACTACACCAAAATCTAGAAAATACGAATGCCAGATCGATCTCATAGGATGAGAGATCGATCTGGAAAAGTCAAAAATTCTCTTATTCGAGCAATGGAACAGGGCAGATCGATCTCTAATGGGGCCAGATCGATTTTCTAAACATTTTGGAATGAGTAGATCGATCCCCACTTAAAATATATCGATTTCCTTAGCTCTTAGGTTGGAGCAAATCAATCTCCTCCCTAGCCAGAGCGATCTCCTTAAGCTACTGCTTGAAATAGATCGATCTCAGACCCCCGACAGATCGATCTCATGTCTTAAAAATGTCATGAAAATCAAGGATTTAAGAGGACCAGATCGATCTCCACTCAATGCAGATCAATCTCATCAAGCAATTTCTATAAATAGGAGCAGTGAAATCTGTAAATCACGGAAACAACCCCATTTCCTCCATTTTCAATCTAAAACCTAGCTTTCTCACCCTAAATCCACCCATTTCCAGTAAGATTTGAGGAAAGACCATTAGATACAAAGTTGTTCACATCCAAGAGAAAAATAACATACTTTGGAATTAAAGCCCCATTTGTTGTATTGAAGGAGCAAAGGACATTTTCATTTGGAGCAAGAAGAGAAACTAGATTGGTAAGTTTCTAATACTTTAGCCCAAGTACATTAGTCTATTTATTGATTTTAGACTTGATTTGTATGTGTATTGACGGTTAAAACTACATAGGATGTGATGGAACTAGTAAAACCTAGAAAATAAAATGTGATTTGGATGAGTTGGTGATTTATGGGATTATGCTAAGTTGTTATTGAAGTAATGGGAACGATTTGAGATGGGTAAATGAAGCCACATTTTGAGGATAGTCAATTTATGAAAATGAGTATATAAGATGTTCAATAAAATGCCATAGTGAAGAAATTGATGAAATATGAACACTATGAGCTTAATATCGATTTAATATTGATTTAGTACGAATCAATAGGCCTAAAAGAATCCATAGACTTGAGATATGAGTGGAACAATAAAACGAGGCCTTATAAGTGTTAATGGAGGCTATAGGTTGAATCGACTATAGCAAACACAAGAGTTGTGTTATATGGACTAAATTGATGTGATATACGAATTTGTGCAGTTTCAGAGAGTTCGTTGGAGATAAATAGAACTGCACAAGTAAGCAGCTCTAAGGAAACACAATCACACGACGCGATTTCAGGTAAGGGAATTCTGTGAGTATATAGAGATAGCTGCTCGTACTTTGATCTTGTGGGTGAATATGGGGCATTTATGAATTGCATGATTGTCTAAGAAAATGATTGTTGGTGTATATGAATGACTACAAGTGTTGTGGTGTATGATTTGGTTTTGAAATGGAATTTATAAAAAGGGATTAGTAAAGCTAATAATTGCATAAATCATGTGTTTGAATGTTTTCACATAACACAATGCTTTGTTTTGAGCAAATTAATGGGTAGGCTGGCTAGTGTTTGAATGATGTTATGGAATAGCACATGTGAGGTGCTAAGCATGTTTTGAGATTGTTTTGAATGTATATGAGCTGCCTATCGTGTTTATGTGAGTTAAATCATGTTAGGGTCTCGTTCGCATTGGATTTCAATATTTTCACATGTATGAAACTGCTGGAGCTTAGCTCGCACTTTGATTTGAAATTGTGATGATGCTTTATAAACCGTACTGGAGTTTCTACTCGTACGTGGATTTTGAGTGATTTTCTTATGCATATAATCATACTGGAGCTATGCTCGTACGTGGTTTCTTCATGTTTTTATGCATAAATGTCGTACTAGAGAATTGCTCGTACAAAGAGGTTTATCTATGATGCATGTATTGTGCTAGAGCTTAGCTCGCACAGGTTTTCACATTGTGGTATGTATGATATCGTGGTGAGGGTAATACGAATTGGTGTTTAGGGAACCAAAATGGGGCGAGCAAGGCCATGAGGGGCTAGGACCTGACATTAATTAATTCTAGGAACCCAAAAGGGGCACTGAAGGCCATGAGGGGCTAGGACCTAACATTAATTAATTCAAGGAACCCAAAAGGGGAACTGAAGGCCATGAGGGGCTAGGACGTGACATTAAAAGTACTCTCATGTGCATTTGAGACTGAGTAGGTTACACGTGGTATGGGGTAGATAAAACCTACGGTTGGCACCCCCAACCATATTATGGGTTCACGGAGTACGTTATACCGTGTATATCACATGGAGTACGTTGTACCGTGTGGTTGTGATGATGATATGAAAGTCTGGCGAAGAACTAACCCACCTTCGTTCCAGCATGATACCCCGCACATCGAGATCCGTGTGGTCTGGGATGATTATGACATAGTTGGCTAACATAGTCTATTAAGATATAGTGACCTGTCTCACTTGATATTACATAATAACACATGGTTTTGATACATAAGTGTAATTGTGATGGTCCAGGGTAGATTCGAGAGAGGGGTCAAGCCTTGTGGGATTTGTGATTTAAAGAAATGATAATTTGATTTGTGATGAGATGTGATGTGATTTAAAAAGAATGTTTCTTAAATGAATTTCCCTTTTGTGATGAGTTTTAATGAGACTAAGCATGAGATGGTTTTACATGTTGATATTTCCATGTTTTATGCTTATTTACATGATTTTCAATACATGATATATGGATATACATGTGGCCTAGTTTTATTTCCTCATGCTTCGATTATAAACGATTTATGCATAACACTATCAGCATGTAGATAAAGTAGTTATCTACCATGCTTGCATTATTGCCTTAATGAGCATGTGGTTGCTCATCCCTCTCTACTTTCCCCTCTCTACAGAGCGTATATAGCAGCCTAGTGAGGACTAAGGCATTGTATTTTGGACATCCGCTGCTTCCATCCCTAAAAGGTATACACACAAGGATTCTTTTTGTATCTAAGCATGTAAAGGCACAGTAGTCATTTTATATTGTAATACGTGGGATGTAAAAGCTAGAAAACGTGTCATGTATAAGTGTATAACTTAACTTTTAAATGAATGACACTTCTTCTGACTAATTTGAGAATGGATGATAAGTGATGATTATTATTGACTCACAGCCTAACTGTGTAGTGGTAAGTTTGTTCACGACCGGGTAAAAAAAGGAAAATGCAAAAAAAAATTTAGTGATTTTCGGTTAAAAGGGATAAAAGGGGTCGTGACAGAGATTGGTATCAAAGCAAAGTTGGACTAATGTGAGTCAGTAATAAAACGTAGGAAAATTACATCCTCATATTATTGTGCTTTTGTTTAGATAGATAGTTATACCGTGATGGATTGAGTCTAATAAGCGATTGTGAAGCACGTGCTAGAGGCCGTAGAGGAGGGCTTGAGAGCCGTGCTAAGCCACAGACTGACCAGGCTCCTTAGAACCTTACTGAGAGATTAAGGGATACAGAGGCACGCTTCGCTAGGATAGAGCCGAGTATTAAGAGACTAGTTGAGATAGTCACTCAGGCATTGGGTTTCGGTGGTAGACGAGGTCCCACGGTATAGCCTACTACTGGATAGGTAGCTGCAGAGGCAGAGAGACCTCAGGCTGTTGAGACAGTGACACCCCTAGTATAGGATACAGCTTCACCTATTGCACCACAGCCGACCGAGAGTGACCTGGGGTTTGATTGCGACTTGAGCAGATTGAGACCGTTTCAGGAGTTGAAACCTCCAATGTTTAGAGGGTGAAAGACCCAGTGATTACGGAGGATTGGGTGTATGAGATAGAGAAGCTGTATAGATTTTTCAGATGTACATCAGCCGAGAAAGTGGCATTTGTCGTGTTTATGTTAAAAGGCAAGGTAGAGCACTGGTGGAGATCCACCGAGTCTATTTTGAGGGCCAGACACTCCAAGATCACATGAGAGATATTTTTGGATGCTTCAGGAGGCAATACATCCCAGCCACCGCACATGGGAAATTATGGATAAAATTTATGAATTTGGTTTAAGGGAACCGTATTGTGGATAAATATGAGTCAAGATTCATGTCCTTGGGGAGATATGACCCGGATAAGATGGGTAGTGAGACTCAAAAGGTCCAGAAGTTCATAGATGGATTGAGATTGGCCATCCGGACTAAGCTAGCTCCCTTTGATATACTTACTTAAGAGGAGGCTGTACACAGGGCTCAGTTATGTGAGCAGGATTTTGAGCGAAATGCCTTTGAGCTTGGGAAGATTAGTGTCAGAAGAGATAGAGATCGAAAGAGATCCAGGATAGATAGAGTGGCCAGGAAAAGAGGTTAGAGATTTTTCGAAAAGAGACTTAAGATTGAGGAGGTGCAGGAGAGAGCTGCTGGACCTCCCGTGTATCCAACTTTGATAGCACTGAGGAGTATGGATATTGGAGGACCACGACCTACTACTGATCAGTGTAGGAGATGTGGCAGATACCATGGGACTAGGCCATGTCAGATGCCCCTTGTTTCATGTTATAGGTGTAGAAAGCCTGGACATATTTCGCAGTACTATTCTGAGATGGTTGAGACGGCTCCACGCAAGGGCAAAGAGCCAGAGAGAGCTCCAGTTGAGACAGCTACCTCGAAGAGGAGGGCCACGACTGAAGAAAAAGGGAAACAGGCAGTAGGTGTGAGCAGAGGAAGAGTACATGCACTGAATCAAGACACCGCAGATGCTTCGATAGATATGATTAAAGATACCATCCTAATCTTTAATTTAGAAGCATTGGTATTGTTTGACATTGGTGCCACGTATTCCTTCATATCGCCTTCCTTTGCAAAAAAAATTATTGATGTAAGACCCGTATTTCATGAATAACTTTATGGATTCATAAGTATGGTAATGTACTCATAATGTGAAGTGTAATTGATATAAAGTCCATAAATTCAATGTACACATTTGTAGTAAGAGCTTGAGATGTACATACAAGTTTTATGGTGTATGAATATGAAGAAATGAGCTTTTATAAGTGATGAATGTGATTGGAACTCAAAATGAGTAGTGTGGTAGAATGGAATGAAGTTGTACTTCCATTTGGTTTTGTAATGTGTACCTTTGGATATACAATGAATGCACACAAGTTTGAATGTGTATAAGGAATGAATGGATGTCATTTTCAAGACTTCAAGGTGGTTGGATGGGAAAATAACTATGACAGCAAATTGAAGATGTTTTGTGTGAAGTTACTACAAAAAATTACAGCAAAATTTAGAAAATATGAATGCCAGATTGATCTCATAGGATGAGAGATCGATCTGGAAGAGCAAAAAATACTCCTGTTTGAGCAATGGAACAAGACAGATTGATCTCCAATTGAGCCAGATCGATCTGCTAAACATTCTATAATGAGAAGATCAATTTTGAGGTAAACAGATCGATTTCACTAGCTCTCAGGTTGGAGCAGATCGATCTCCCCTGGAAGCAGATCAATCTCCTTAAGCTACTGCCTGGGACAGATCAATCTCAAGCCCTCCACAGATCGATCTCATGCATTCAGATTAGCATGGAAATGAAGGATTTAAGAGGACCAGATTGATCTCATGCTTCGATAAATCGATCTCATTGAGCAATTTCTGTAAAAAAGAGAAGTGAAATCTGCATTTTTTCGAGACAGAACCTTTCCTTTTCCATTTTCCACCCAAAACCTAACTTTCTCACTCATAAATCTACCCATTTCCAGTAAGATTTGTGGGAAGATCATTAGATACAAAGTTGTTCATCTTAAAAAAGAGAACAACATAATTTGAAATCAAAACCCCATTTGTTGGATTGAAGGAGCATTTCATTTGGAGCAAGAAGGAAATCCAAATAGGTGAGTTTCAAAGGCACCAATCCAAGTATATTTGTTTATTTATTGATGTTGGAGTAGATTGGTGTGAATATTTATGATAGAAACCATCTGGAAAGCAATGGAACATTTATAACCTAGATTATGTCTAGTGTGAGAAAATATGGGTTGAATGAGTTGGATGATTTATGGGCATGCTAAGGTGGTTATGTGAAAATGTGAATGATTTGAGATAGGTAAATGAAGCCATATTGTAGGTTTGGAGGAATTATGAAAATTGGTATGTAAGATTTTGATAAATGCCATAGGAGGAAAATCGATGAAATAGGAACACTGTGAGCTTAACATCAATTTGATATCGATTGGGTATGAATCAATAGGCCTAAAAGAATCATTGGGCTCAAGATATGAATAGAACAATGAACCTAGGCCTTATGAGCATTACTGGAGACTAAAGGTCGAATCAACTATAGTAAGCGTAAGAATGCTGTATGTGAATTAAATTGATGCGAAATACGATTATGTGCAGTTTCGAAGAGTTCGTTGGAGACGAATTGAGCCGCACAAGTAAGCAGCTTTAAGGAAGTGGAATCAAGCGACACGATTCCAAGTAATGAAATTCTGTAAGTATATAGAGGTAGTTGCTCATATTTTGTGGGTATATAGGGTGTTGTAAAAATGCATGCGTATTTAGCAATGTGTTTGACGATGTATGGAAACAACTATGAGTATTTGTATGAGATTTGGTGGTTTGAAATGGTGTTATAAAGAAATGGGATAATAAGGCTAATAATTGCATAAATCACATTTTTTAATGTTTTCACAAAACTCAATACTTTGTTTTGGGTAAATAAAAGGATAGGCTAGCTAGTGATTTATTAATGTGGTGAAATAACACATGTGAGGTGCTAAACATGTTTTGAGAATTGTTTTGGATGTATATTAGCTGCCTATCGAGCTATGTGAATTAAATCGTGCTGGAGCTTAGCTCGCACTGGATTTTGATGCTTTTGCTTGTATGAAACATGCTGGAGTTTAGCTCGCACCTTGGTTTGATCCATGATAATATTTTATAAACCGTACTAGAGCTTTTTCTCGTACGTGGATTTCAAGTGGCTTTCTTGTGCATATAATCATACTGGAGCTATGCTCGTACGTGGTTTTCTTCATTTTTATGGGTAAATGTTGTACTAGAGCATTGCTCGTACGAAGTGATTCAATTATGAAGCATGAATTCATGCTAGAGTGTAGCTCGCGCAGGTTTTCACATTGTGGTATGTATGAGTATGATGCTGTGGTGAGGGTAACACGGATTGGTGTTCAGGGAACCCAACAGGCCTAACAGACCTCTTGAGTGGGGTGAGGGTGAGGGGCTAGGACCTGACACTAATCCATTCAGGGAACCTAACAAACCCGCATAAGGGCATAAGGGGCTAGGACCTGATACGGTGTTCAGGGAACCCAAAAGGGGTGAGTAAGGCCATGAAGGGCTAAGACCTGACATCGAAAGATGATACTCCCATGTGCAGTTGAGACTATAGAGGTTACACTCGGTATGGGGTAGATAAGACCTACGGCTGGCACCCCCAACCATGTTATGGGTTCGCGGAGTACATTGTACCATGTATATCACATGAAGTACACTGTACCACTTGGTTGAGATAATGATGAGAAAGTCTGGCGGAGAACTAACCCACCTTCATTCCAACATGGTACCCTGCACACCTGGATGCATGTGGTCTGGGATGATTTATGAAGTAGTTGGCCATCATAGTCTTTAGGATATAGTGACCTGTCTCACTTGATTTACATAGTACCACCTGTTTTGATATATAAGTGTGATTGTGACTGTCCAGCGTAGACCCGAGGGAGGGGTCGAGCCTTGTGGGATTTTTTATTGAGAAATGATAATGATGTTGTGATTGTAAAATGATTTTGATGGGATTTTGATGTATTGAGAATAAGATAAATCAAAAAGGATGTTTCAAATTAAATTTCCCTTTTATTATGAGATTTGACAATGATGAACATGAGATGATTTGTACATGATGATTTTACCATGTTTTATATGCCAACTACCATGATTTAAATACATGATATATGTATATATATATATGACATAGTTTTGTTTTCCTCATGCTTCGATTATAAATGATTTATGCATAACATTATTAGCATGTAGATAGGGTAGTTATCTACCATGTTTACATTATTACGTTACTGAGCGTGTGGTTGCTCATCCCTCTCTATTTCACCCTCTACAGAGCGTACATAGTGGCCCAGTGAGGACTGAGGCATTTTGTTGAGACATCCGTTGCATCTCCATCACCCAGAGGTATATACACAGAGATTCTTTTTGTATCTAAATAATGTAAAAGCATAGTGATCATTTAAATTTGTAATATTGGGGATTTAAATATTATAACACTTAGTATGTATGAATATACCACTTAATATTTGGATATATAACAATACTTTTGAATTTATTTGGAAAATGAATGGTAAAGAATAATTATTATTTACTCACAGCCCAACTGTGTGTGGTGAGTTTGTTCACGACCGGGTAAGGAAAGGAAAATGCGAAACTTTTTTAGTGATTTTTTGCTTATAAAAGGATAAAATGGGTCGTGACAGAGATTGGTATCAGAGCTGTGTTGACCTGATGTGAGTCAGTAATAAAACGTAGGAAAAGTACATCCTCATATTACAGTGCTTTTGTTTAGATATAACTGTGTATACCATGATGGATTGAGTTTAATAAATGATTTTAACACAGGAAGTTAGGAGATATGCCTGTTACGTGCTGAGGTAGAGGGGCGGGAGCACGTGCTAGAGGCTGTAGAGGTAGGCCTGAGTGCCGTGCGGAGCCACAGACTGATCAGGCACCACAAAACCCTACTGAGAGATCAGGGAATATAGAGGCTCGCTTTGCTAGGATAGAGCAGAGTATATAGAGCCTAGTTGAGATAGTCGCGCAGGCTTTGGGTGCCAGTGATAGACGAGGACCGACAGCGCAACCTAATACTATTGGACAGGCAACTGCAGAGGCGAAAAGACCTCAGACTGCAGAGATTGCTACTGTTACACTACCTCCAGTAGGGGATACAACTTCTCTTATCGCTCCACAGCAGAGCGGTGGTGATTTGGGTTATGACTGTGAGTTGAGCAGATTGCGAGAATTCCAAGGGTTGAAGCCTCTAGTATTCAGAGGGGTCAAGGACCCAGTAATTACTGAGGATTGGGTGTATGAGATGGAGAAATTGTATCAGTTCTTTAGATGCACACCAGCTAAGAAGGTAGCCTTTGCGGTGTTTATGCTTAAAGGAGAGACAGAGCACTGTTGGAGATCCACCGAAGCTATTTTGAGGGCTAGACACTTTGAGATTTCATGGGAGATATTTTTGGAGGCCTTCAAGAGGTAGTACATCCCAGCCACCGTACAGAGAAAATTACAGATGGAATTTATGAATTTGGTTCAGGGGAACCGCATTGTGGACGAGTATGAATCCAAGTTCATGTCTTTGGGGAGATATGACCTAGACACGATGGGTAGTGAGACCCAAAAGATTTAGAAGTTCGTTGATGGATTAAGATTGGCCATCCAGACTAAGCTAGCCCCATTTGATATTCAGACTTATGAGGAGGCTGTGCACAAGGCTCAGTTATGTGAGCAAGATTTTGAGCGAAATGTTTCCGAGCTGGGGAAGATTAATGTTAGAAGAGACAGAAACCAGAAGAGATCCAGGATAGACAAAGTGGTAAGAGGGGAAGCCAGAGGTTTTTTTGAGAAGAGACCTAAGATCGAGGAGGTGCAGGAGAGAGCTACTAGATCTCCCGTATACCTGACTTTGACTGCATCGAGGAGTATGGTTATTGGAGGACCACGACCTACTACTGATCAGTGTTGGAGATGCGGGAGATACCATGGGACTAGACCATGTTAGATGCCCCCTGTGTCATGTTTTAGGTGTGGAAAGCCTGGACATATCTTGAGATACTGTACTAAGATGGTTGAGACTGCCCCACAGAAGGGCAAAGAGCTAGAGAGAGCTCCAGTTGAGACAGCTGCCCCGAGGAGGAGGGCTACAGCTGAGGAAAAAAAGGGAAACAGATAGTGGGTGTGAGCAAAGAAAGAGTGCACGCATTGGACCAGGACACCGTAGATGCATCGACAGATGTGATTAAATGTACCATCCTAGTCTTTGATTTAGAAGCATTGGTATTATTTGATCCTAGTGCCACGTATTCCTTCATATCGCCTTCTTTTGCACAAATTATTGAAGCATGTGAAACCAACATTGTTGGGTAAAATGTTAATGATTTTCTCACCTATGAATGATAGTCAATTGACTGAGCATGTATGTAGAGATTGTAAGTTAAAGATAGAGGGAAAGAAAATGACAGCCAATTTAATTTTATTGAATATGAATGATTTTGATGTAATATTGGAAATGGATGGGTTGGTTGCCAATCATGTTGTTATGAACTGTCATGCTAAGACTTTGATGTTTTCAGAGATAGAAAATCATGTTGTAAGATTTGTGAAATGAATTGAAAGAACATAATTTTGATAAATGAAAAGAGTATGATCTTATTGAATTTATTTGAGAGATGAATTCCTATGCTTATGTTGAATATTGATGTGATGATTCATGATACTAACAATGGAAAGAATGGTGTGAAGGGTTCATTGCCTATGTGGTCGATATAGATGAGGCATACTCAGAATTGAGGGACATACCCATAATTACGGAGTACCCTGATGTCTTTTTGGATGAATTACAAGGACTACCACCTGAAAGGGAAATGGAATTTAACATAGAGTTAGTGCCTGGTACAAAGCCGATATTGGTTGAGTTGGAAGAGCTAAAGAAACAGCTACAAGAGTTACTAGAGAAGGGGTTCATTAGACCGAGTGTCTCACCTTGGGGAGCACCGATTTTGTTTGTAAGGAAGAAGGATGGAAGCCTCCGACTGTGAATAGATTACCAGTTGTTGAATAAGGCTACCATTAAAAACAAGTACCCCCTTTCCACGCATAGATGACTTGTTGGATCAGCTCCGAGGAGCTCAAGTATTTTATAAGATAGATCTGCGGTCAGGGTATCTTCAGTTGAGGATACAGAGTGGAGATGAACCCAAGACAGCATTTCGTACCCGTTATAGCCACTACGAGTTTTTGGTGATGCCATTCGGATTGACGAATGCCCTCGCAACATTTATGGAACTGATGAATGATGTCTTTAAGCCATACTAGACAAGTTTGTGATTGTGTCATAAAGAGCACTTATGGATAGTTCTGCAGACCCTCCGAGAAAAAGAGTTATATGCCAAACTCAACAAGTGTAACTTTTGGTTAGAGCAGATCTCATTTCTGGGCCATGTTGTACCGAGGGATGGGGTATCAGTGGATCTATCCAAGGTAGAGGCTGTTGTACAGTGGGAACAGTCCAAGACAGTTACTGAGATTAGAAGTTTTCTAGGATTGGTAGGGTATTATTGGAGATTTGTTGAGAGTTTCTCCAGACTAGCTGCTCCGTTGACATGCCTCACGCAGAAGGATATTAGGTTTGTATGGGATGAAGCAAGTGAGAGGATTTTTGAGGAGCTTAAGCATCAATTGACTACTGCTCCGGTTCTCACCATTCCTACCAGCTCAGGAGAATTCTCGGTGTTTACGGATGCATCACACCAGAGACTAGGCTGTGTGCTTTTGCAGGATGGGAAGGTAGTTGCCTATGGATCTAGATAGTTGAAAGATCACGAGAGGAACTACCCGACACATGATTTGGAGTTGGCGGGTATGGTGTTTGCTTTGAAAATATGGCACCACTACCTCTATGGAGAGAAATTTCAAGTTTTCATAGATCATAAGAGCTTTAAGTACCTGTTCCCGTAGAAGGAATTGAATATGAGACAGAGGAGATAGGTCAAACTTTTGAAAGATTACGATTATGAGATCATGTACCACCCGGGTAAGGCAAATGTCGTTGCCGATGCTTTGAGCAGGAAGAGCCTAGGGTTGGTGTCTTATATGATGGTACGAGAACATGAGCTATTGAAACAATTTATAAACCTCAGTTTGGATGTAACCCCACCTGGATTAGAGAGACTTGAGATTTTGGCTAATATGAGATTAGAGCCAGAGTTGATTGGCCGTATTCGGCAGGCTCAGCAGAGCGATTGACAGTGTATCGATTGGTTGAGTCAGATACAGGCAGGTGTGGGTATTGATTTTGAGCTGAGTACAGATGGCTTATTGAGGTTTAAAGGCAGAGTATGTGTTCCCGAGGTTCTTGAGATCAGAAAAATGATTTTATCAGAGGCTAACTTATCAAAGTACACGATACATCTTGGGAGTACCAAGATGTATCAGAACCTTCGGAAGGTTTATTGGTGGTCTAGAATGAAAAGAGACATTGCTGAATATGTCACTAAGTGTCTCATTTCTCAACAGGTGATGGTAGAGCATCAAAAGCCTGCAGGGTTATTGTAGCCTCTACCAATACTGATATAGAAGTGGGAGCATGTCACCATGGATTTTGTGATGGGATTACAGAGGACCCGTAGAGGTCATGATGCCATATAGGTTATTGTGGATCGGTTGACTAAGTCAACCCACTTTTTAGCTATGAGAGCTACCGATACTCTGAGTCAATTGGCGAACCTGTATGTTTGAGAGATAGTACGACTACATGGTGTACCAATGAGCGTTGTTTCTGATAGGGATGCCCACTTCACTTCCCATTTTTGGGAACGATTTCAGGAAGCGATGGGGACACACTTGAGCTTTAGCACCTCTTTTCATTCTCAAACAGATGGGCAGTTAGAGAGGACTGTACAGACACTAGAGGACATGTTGCGAGCGTGTGTGCTGGATTTTAGAGGCTCCTTGGATGACCACCTGCAGTTAACCGAGTTCGCCTATAATAACAATTTCGATGCGAGTATCGGGATGTCACCCTCTGAAGCACTGTATGGATGCAGATGTCGATCCCCCATTACATGGGAAGAGGTTAGTGACAGATAAATTTTAACTCCTGACTTAGTGCAGCAGGCATCTGAGGACGTCCAACTGATATGTGAGAGATTACGGACAGCTTAGAGCCGGTAAAAAAGTTATGTTGACAAGAGATGGAGACCACTGGAGTTTGATGTGGGTGAGTCGGTATTTCTGAGAGTTTCTCCTTCGAAGGGTATTATGTGATTTGGTAAGAAGGGCAAGCTGAGCCCCAGATATATTAGATCTTTCAAGGTTTTGGAGAGAGTGGGAGATAAGGAGTATAGGTTAGCATTGCCACCGGACTTGGCAAATGTTTATAATGTCTTCCACGTCTCTATGCTTCTGAAGTATCACCTAGACCCGACACATGTGATAAGATATGAGCCGTTGGAGCTCAATGAGAGTATGACGTATGTTGAGAAGCCGGTTTAGATATTAGACAGACAAGAGAATGTGTTACAGAATAAGACAATTCCCTTGGTGAAAGTCCTTTGGCAACATCATACGGTGGAAGAGGCCACATGGGAATTAGAGAATTTGATACGGGAGAAGTACCCCCAACTTTTTGAAAAGGAACTTGGTTCTAATTTGATGGACCAAATTCCTTGAAGGAGGGGAGGATAGTAAGACTCGTATTTCATGTGTAACTTTATGGATTCATAAGTATGGTAATGTACTCGTAATGTGAAGTGTAATTGATGTAAAGTCTTAAATTCAATGTACACACTTGTATTAAGAGTTTGTGATGTACATACAAGTTTCATGATGTATGAATATGAAGAAATGAGCTTTTATAAGTGATGAATGTGATTGGAACTCCAAATGAGTAGTGTGGTAGAATGGAATGAAGTTGTACTTCCATTTGGTTTTGTAATGTGTACCTTTGGATATATAATGAATGCACACAAGTTTGAATATGTATAAAGAATGAATGGATGTTATTTTCAACCTTTAAAAGTGGTTGGATGGGAAAATGACTATGGCTACGAATTGAGGATGTTTTGTGTGAAGTTACTGCAGAAAACTACAGCAAAATCTGAAAAATATGAATGCCAGATCGATCTTATAGGATGAGAGATCGATCTGGAAGAGCCAAAAATACTCTTGTTTGAGCAATGGAACAAGACAGATCGATCTCCAATGGAGCCAGATCAATCTGCTAAACATTCTGTAATGAGAAGATCGATTTTGAGGCAAATAGATCGATTTCCTTAGCTCTCAGGTTGGAGCAGATCGATCTCCCCTGGAAGCATATCGATCTCCTTAAGTTACTGCCTGGGATAGATCTGTCACGACCCAATTTCATTCTCTTTAACCGAAAATCACTACAAATTTTTCGGGTTTTACTGTTACCTTACCCGGTCGTGAACTAACTCACCACACACTGTTGGGCTGTGAGTCAATAATAAACTCCACATCTCATTCATTCTCAGTTAAGTAAAACGATGTCATACATTTGCATTTAAATCTTGTACATATACAAAAGCATGTTTTACTGACATCTACATCCCCCATATTACAACTCAAAGAATACTATGCTTTTACATTGTTTAGATACAAAAGGAATCATTGTGTATATACCTCTTAGCGATGGAGATGCAGCGGAGTCCAAAATACCACGCCTCAGTCCTCACTAGGCTACTATGCACGCTCTGTAGGGGGAAATAGAGAGGGATGAGCAACCACACGCTTAGTAAGGCAATAATGCAGGCATGGTAGATAACTACTCTATCTACATGCTGATAGTGTTATGCATAAATCATTTATGGTAGGAGCATGAGGAATAAAACTATGCCATATGAGTATACATATATATCATGTGTCAAAATCATGTACATTGGCATATCAAACATGGTAAAAAGAACATCATGTATAAATCATCTCATGCTCAATCTCATTTAAATTCATAAAAAGGGTAGTTCATTAAGAAACCTCCTTTTTAAACCAACATCATAAACCTCTTTCTCAACACATAAATACCACCAATCAACTCACAATCACAACCACATTTTCATTTCACAATTCACGCATGTGTATAAAAACTAGGTCACTATATCAAAAGTGCCTATGTGGACCACTACATCATAAATCATCCCAGACCACACGCATCCAGGTGTGCGGGGTATCATGTTGGCACGAAGATGGATTATCCCTCGCCAGACTTTCTCATCACATAACCATCATGCGGTACATCGTACTCCATGTGATATACACGGTACAACGTACTCCGCAGACTCATATCGTGATTTGGGGTGTCATTCCTAGGTCTTACCTACCCCATACCAAGAGTTTTCCATATCCGAGAAGGAGAGCCTCCCTGCCGAACAGAGCCTCCCCGCCTAACAGAGCCTCCCTGCCTCCTTGGGCTTAAGGATGTTAGCTTAAGGATGTAAGGCTTAAGGATCCTTCTGTAAGAGAGAGCCTCCACACCAAATAGAGCCTCCCCGCCTAACAGAGCCTCCCTTCCTCTTTGGGCTTAAGGATGTTAGCTTAAGGATCTTACCGTACCCATGTGGGAGAGCCTCCCTGCCTAACAGAGCCTCCCCGCCCCTCCAGGGCTTAAGGATGTTGGCTTAAGGATCCCACCGTAAGAGAGCCTCCCCACTGAATAGAGCTTCCCCGCCTAACAGAGCCTCCCTGCCTCCTCGGGCTTAAGGATGTTGGCTTAAGGATCTTACCAACTTTCACAACCTTATACGTATCACAATGTGCAAACTTGTGCGAGCAAAGCTCTAGCACGCCTCATGCATCCTCTCATAAAGAGACGCGTACGAGCATAGCTCTAGTACGGTTATACTCATAAGACAACCACTCAAAAGCCACGTACGAGCAGAAGCTCCAGTACGGTTTATAAACATCATCATAGTTTCCAAATCAAGGTGCGAGCTAAGCTCCAGCACGTTCCATACAAATGAAAACATCAATACCCGGTGCGAGCTAGGCTCTAGCACGGTTTAATTCACATAAACATGATAGGCAGCTCATAAGCTTTTAAAGCTATCTTAAAACATATTTGGCACATCACATGTGCTACAAATATCAAACCACAATAGCCAACATATTTATCAATTCATTTAAAACCAAATACATGTTTTGTGAAAGCATTCAAAATACTTGATTTATGCAATTATTAACCTTACTATCCCTTTTTATACATCCATGTAAACCAAAACTAAAAATCACACATATACTCTTTCTCATTCATGAATACCATCAATCATTTACTTTAGCAACCATGCATTTCGTAAAACACCCAATATTCACCCACAAATTTAAAGTATGAGCAGCTACCTCTATATACTCACAAAATTCCCTTACCTGGAATCGCGATGCGTGATTCCACTTCCTTAAAGCTGCTACTCATACCACTCGATTCATTTCCAACGAACTCTTCGGGACTGCACAAAATCGTATCCCGCATTATACTCGATCCATATAATATGATATCGTGCATTCACTATAGTCAATTCGACCTATAGCTTTCTATTAACGCTTGTGAGGTCTCGTTTCATTACTTTACTCAAAACTCGAGTCTATGGATTCTTCTTAGGCCTATTACTTATTCCGAATCGATATAAAATCGACATTAAGCTCATAGTGTTCATATTTCATGAATTCCCTCACTATGGCATTTTATAAAGTATATACATACCCATTTTCACAATTCCTCCAAACTCACAATGAAATTTCATTTAACCATCTAAAATCATAAACATTACCTCAATAACAACTTTAGCATGCCCATAAATCATAAACTCATTCAACCCATATATTCTCACATTATACCCATTCTAGGTTTTCTAGGTCACACCAATTCCACCACATCCCTAGATAATTTATCCATCAATACTCATGCCAAACAACTCCAAAATCAATTAAATAGACACTGTATTTGGATTTGAGTGTTAGAATCTTACCAAATATGATTTTTCTTCTTGTTCCAAATGGCAATGCCCTTAACTCCTTCAATACCAACAATGGGAAAATGCCTACCCACTATGTTGTTCTTCTCTTTGATAGGAACAACTTTGCCTCTAATGGTCTCTCTTCAAATCTCACTGAAAATGGCTGATTTTAGAGAGGAAAAGTTAGGTTTTTGGGTTAGAAATGGAAGATTGGTGTTTTTTCCAAAATTTTCAGATTTTCAGCCCTCCTTATATAGAAATAGCTTGAGGAGATCGATCTGATCCAAGAGGAGATTGATCTGGTCCCCTTAAATCCCTTCTTTTCATGACATTTTTAAGCATGAGATCGATCTGTCGAAGCATGAGATCGATCTGTTGAAGCATGAGATCGATCTGTCGAAGCATGAGATCGATCTGGTCCCAAACAGAGAGCTAAGGAGATCGATCTGGGTGCTTAAAGATCGATCTTTTCATCACAGAATGCTTAGGAGATCGATCTGGCCCCATTGGAGATCGATCTGCTCTATTCCATTGCCTAAAAAAGAGCATTCTGGCTCTTCTAGATCGATCTCTCATCCTATGAGATCGATCTGGCCTTCATGTTTTCCAAATTTCCTGCAGTTTCCTTGTTGTAACTCATACCAACACATCCTTAATCTGTTGCCATGACCATTTTCTCATCCATCCATCTTTATAACTTGAAAATGGCATCCATTCATACCTTATGCACATTGAGACATGTGTGCATTCATTGTATGTCCAAAGGTATGCTATATAAAACCAAATGGAAGCATAACTTCATTCCATTTTACCACACTACCCATTTTGAGTTTCAATCACATCCATCACTTACAAGAACTCATTTCTTCATATTCATACTCAATGGAACTTGTATGTACGTTACAAATCATATTACACATACGTACATTGAATCCATGGACTTACATCGATCATACTTTACATTACAAGTCCATTCACATTTATTACACATTACAACTTTACATATACGGGGTCTCACATTCTCCTCTCCTTCAAGGAATTTGGTCCTCCAAATTAGAACCAAGTCACTCTTCAAAAAGTTGTGGGTACTTCTCCCGTATTAAGTTCTCAAATTCCCATGTGGCCTCAACCACCGTGTGATGTTGCCAAAGAACTTTCATCAAGGGAATTGTCTTATTCCGTAAAACTTTCTATTTTCTGTCCAATATCCGAACCGGCTTCTCAACATACGTCATACTCTCATGGAGCTCCAATGGCTCATATCTTATCACGTGTGCCGGGTCCGAGTGATACTTTCGAAGCATCAAGACGTGGAAGATGTTGTGGACATTTGCCAAGTCCGGTGGCAATGCCAACCTATACGCTTTATCTCCCACTCTCTCCAAAATCTCGAAGGGTCCGATATATCTAAGGCTCAGCTTACCCTTCTTACCAAATCTCATAATACCCTTCGATGGTGATACCCTCAGAAACACCGACTCACCCTCATCAAACTCTAGTGGTCTTCGTCTCTTGTCAGCATAACTCTTTTGCTGGCTCTGAGCTGTCCGTAATCTCTCACATATCAACTGGACATCCTCAGATGCCTGCTGCACTAAGTTCGGAGCAAAAATCTGTCTGTCACCAACCTCTTCCCATCCAATAGGGGAACGGCATCTACGCCCGTATAATGCCTCATAGGGTGCCATCCCGATACTAGCATGATAGCTATTATTATAAGCGAACTCAGCTAACTGCAGGTGGTCATCCCAGGAGCCTCTAAAATCTAGCACACACGCTCTCAACATATCCTCGAGGGTCTGTATAGTCCTCTCTGACTGCCCATCTGTCTGAGGATGAAAAGCGGTGCTAAAACTCAGTCGGGTCCCCAGCGCTTCCTGAAAATGTTTCCAAAAATGGGAAGTGAAGCGGGCATCCCTATCAGAAACAACGCTCACTGGTACACCATGTAGCCGTACTATCTCTCGAATATACAGGTTCGCCAACTGACTCAGTGTATCGGTAGCTCTCATAGCCAAGAAATGGGCGAACTTAGTCAACCGGTCCATAATAACCCATATGGCATCATGACCTCTGCGGGTCCTCGGTAACCCCATCACAAAATCCATGGTGACATGCTCCCACTTCCATGTCGGTATCGGTAGAGGCTGCAATAATCCTGCAGGTTTCTGATGCTCTACCTTCACTTGCTGACAAACGAGACACTTTGTGACATATTCAGCAATGTCTCTCTTCATTCCAGACCACCAATAAACCTTCTGAAGGTTTTGATACATCTTGGTACTCCCTGGATGTATCGTATACTTCGATGAGTGAGCCTCTGATAAAATCATTCTCCTGATCTCAGGATCCCTGGGAACGCATACTCTGCCTCTGAACCTCAATAAGCCATCAGCACTCTGCTCAAAATCAATACCCACACCTGTCTGTATCTGCCTCAGCCAATCGATGCACTGTCGATCGCTCTGCTGGGATCGCCGAATAAGACCAATCAATTCTGGCTCTAGTCTCAAACTAGCCATGATCTCAAGTCTCTCGGATCCAGGTGGGGTTACATCCAAACTGAGGTTCGCAAAGTGTTCTAACAATTCATGTTCCCGTACCATCATATAAGACACCAACCCAAGGTTCTTTCTACTCAAAGCATCGGTAACTACATTTACCTTACCTGGGTAGTACATGATTTCACAATCATAGTCCTTCAGGAGTTCAAGCCATCTCCTCTGTCTCATATTCAGCTCTTTCTGTGAGAACATGTACTTAAGGCTCTTATGATCTGTGAACACCTGAAATTTCTCACCATAGAGATAGTGGCGCCATATTTTCAAAGCAAATACTACAGCCGCCAACTCCAAATCATGTGTCGGGTAGTTCCTCTCATGATCTTTCAACTGTCTAGATCCATAGGCAACTACCTTCCCATCCTACATAAGCACACAGCCCAGTCCCTGGTGTGATGCATCCGTATACACCGAGAATCCTCCTGAGCTGGTAGGAATGGTGAGAACTGGAGCAGTCATCAATCGACGTTTAAGCTCCTCAAAACTCCTCTCACATGCCTCATCCCACACAAACTCAACATCTTTTCGCGTGAGGTGTGTCAATGGAGCAGCTAGTCTGGAGAAACCCTCTACAAATCTCTGATAATATCATGCCAATCCCAAAAAACTCCTGATCTCAGTTACTGTCTTGGGCTGTTCCCACTGTACAACTGCCTCTATCTTGGATGGATCCACCGATACCCCATCCTTTGACACAACATGCCCCAGAAATGAGTTCTGTTCCAACTAAAAGTTACACTTGCTGAGTTTGGCATACAATTCTCTATCTCGAAGGGTCTACAGAACTATCCTCAAGTGCTCCTCATGATCTTCCCTAGACTTAGAATACACCAAAATGTCATCAATGAACACTATTACAAACTTGTCCTGGTATGGCTTGAATATATCATTCATCAATGCCATAAATGCTGCGGGAGCATTCGTCAATCCGAATGGCATCACCAAAAACTCGTAGTGGCCATAACGGGTACGAAATGCTGTTTTGGGTACATCTCCAGTCCTGATCCTCAACTGATGATACCCTGACCGCAGATCTATCTTAGAAAATACTTTGGCTCCCTGGAGCTGATCCAACAAATCATCGATTCTTGGAAGGGGATACTTGTTCTTAATAGTGGCCTTATTCAACAACCGGTAATCTATACACAGTTGGAGGCTTCCATCCTTCTTCCTTACAAATAGAATCGGTGCTCCCCAAGGTGAGACACTCGGTCTAATAAACCCCTTCTTCAGCAACTCTTGCAGCTGTTTCTTCAGCTCTTCCAATTCTATCGGAGCCATTCTATAAGGTGGTTTCGATATCGGCTCTATACCAGGCACTAGCTCAATGCAAAATTCCATTTCCCTTTCAGGTGGTAGTCCTGGTAATTCATCCGAAAAGACATCAGGGTAATCCGTAATTACGGCTATGTCTCTCAATTCCAGGTGTGCCTCATCTATATCAACCACGTATGCAATGAACCCTTCACATTGTCCTCTCCATCGTTAGTAACATATACCATCACTCCACATTCAACATTTATCATAAACAATCATTTATCTCTCAAGCAATATGCATTTAAAAATCATACTCCTTTATTTACAACAAACATGCTATTTTCATATCATTTCTTTTCATCAAAATTTACAATAAGATTGTCTAATCCTGAAAACATCAATATTTTGGCATGACAATCCATCACAACACGATTGGTAGCCAACCAATCCATTCCCAAAATTACATCAAAATCATTCATATTCAATAAAATCAGATTGGCTATCATTTCCTTCCCTTCTATCTTTAACTTACAATCTCTACATACATGCTCAGTCAATTGACTATCATTCATGGGTGTGGAAATCATTAACATCTTATCCAACAATGTTGGTTTCACATGCTTCAATAATTTATGTGCGAAGGAAGGTGATATGAAAGAATGCGTGGCACCAGGATCAAATAATACCAATGCTTCTAAATCAAAGATTCGGATGGTACCTTTAATCACATCCGTCGATGCGTCTGCAGTGTCCTGGTCCAGTGCATGTACTCTTCCTCTACTCACACCCGCAGCCTGTTTCCCTTTTTCCTCAGCTGTAGCCCTCCTCCTCGGGGATGCTGTCTCAACTAGAGCTCCCTCAGGCTCCTTGCCCTTCTGCGGGGCAATCTCCATCTTCTCGGGATAATGCTTAGCCATATGTCCTGGTCTCTCGCATCTAAAACACACCATAGGGGTCATCAGACAGGGCCTATTCCCATAAAATCTCCCACATCTCCTACACTGGTCAGTAGTAGGCCATGGTCCTCCAATAGTCATGCCCCTCGGTACAGTCAAGGCTGGGTATACGGGAGGTCTAGCAGCTCTCTCCTGCACCTCCTCAATCTTTGGCCTCTTCTCAAAAAATCTTTGGCCATCTCTCTTGGCCACTCTTCCAAACCCGGATCTCTTTCGATCTCTGTCTTTCCTGACACTAATTCTCCCAAGCTTGGAGGCATTTCGCTCAAAGTCTTGCTCACACAACTGAGCCTTATGTACAGCCTCCTCATAAGTCACAATGTCGAAGGGAGCTAGCTTAGTCCGGATGGCCAATCTCAATCCATCCATGAACTTCTGTATCTTTTGAGTCTCACTACCCATCGTGTCAGGGTCATATCTCCCTAATGACATAAACTTGGACTCATACTCGTCCACAGTCTGGTTCCCCTGAACCAAATTCATAAATTCCACCCGTAATTTTCTCTGTGCGGTAGCTGGAATATACTGTCTTCTGAAGGCCTCTAAAAATATCTCCCACGAGATCTCAGAGTGTCTGGCCCTCAAAATAGCTTCGGTGGATCTCTACCAGTGCTCTGCCTCGCCTTTCAACATGAACACGGCAAAGGCTACCTTCTCAGCTGAAGTACATTGGAAAAACCTATATAGTTTCTCCATCTCATACACCCAATCCTCCGTAACCACTGGGTTCTTCACCCCTCTAAACACTGGGGGTTTCAGCGCTTGAAACTCTCACAACCTGCACAAGTCGTAATCATAACCCAAATCACTACCGCTCTGCTGTGAAGCGATAGGAGAATCTGTATCCTGGGCTGGAGGTGGTGTAACTGTAGCTGTCTCAGCAGCATGAGGTCTCTCCGCCTCTGCAGCTGCCTGTTCAGTAGTAGGCTGTGCTGCGGGACCTCGTCTATCACCAGCACCCAAGGCCTGCGTGACTATCTCCACCAAATTCTTAATACTCCGCTCTAACCTAGCGAAGCGAGCCTCAGTATCCTCTGCTCTCTCAGCAGGGTTCTGTGGAGCCTGCTCAGTCTGTGGCTCCGCACGGCTCTTAGGCTTATCTCTACGACCTCTAGCACGTGCTCTCGCCCCTATACCTTTGCATGTAACTGGCATAGTGCCTAACTTCCTGTATTTAAAATCATTTATCAAGCTCAATCAATCGCGGTATACACAGTTATATCTAAACAAAAGCACAGTACTATGGGGATGTACTTTCCTACGTTTTATTAATGACTCACATCAGGCCAACACAGCTCTGATACCAATCTCTGTCACGACCCAATTCCATTCTCTTTAATCGAAAATCACTACAAATTTTTTGGGTTTTACTGTTACCTTACCCGGTCGTGAACTAACTCACCACACACTGTTGGGCTGTGAGTCAATAATAAACTCCACATCTCATTCATTCTCAGTTAAGTAAAACGATGTCATACATTTGCATTTAAATCTTGTACTTATACAAAAGCATGTTTTATTGACATCTACATCCCCCATAATTACAACTCAAAGAATACTGTGCTTTTACATTGTTTAGATACAAAAAGAATCATTGTGTATATACCTCTTAGCGATGGAGATGCAGCGGAGTCCAAAATACCACGCCTCAGTCCTCACTAGGCTACTATGCACGCTCTGTAGGGGGAAATAGAGAGTGATGAGCAACCATACGCTCAGTAAGGCAATAATGCAGGCATGGTAGATAACTACTCTATCTACATGCTGATAGTGTTATGCATAAATCATTTATGGTAGGAGCATGAGGAATAAAACTATGCCATATGAGTATACATATATATTATGTGTCAAAATCATGTACATTGGCATATCAAACATGGTAAAAAGAACATCATGTATAAATCATCTCATGCTCAATCTCATTTAAATTCATAAAAAGGGTAATTCATTAAGAAACCTCCTTTTTAAACCAACATCATAAACCTCTTTCTCAACACATAAATACCACCAATCAACTCACAATCACAACCACATTTTCATTTCACAATTCACGCATGTGTATAAAAACTAGGTCACTATATCAAAAGTGCCTATGTGGACCACTACATCATAAATCATCCCAGACCACACGCATCCAGGTGTGCGGGGTATCATGCTGGCACGAAGATGGATTATCCCTCGCCAGACTTTCTCATCACATAACCATCATGCGGTACATCGTACTCCATGTGATATACACGGTACAGCGTACTCCGCAGACTCATATCGTGATTGGGGGTGCCATTCCTAGGTCTTACCTACCCCATACCAAGAGTTTTCCATATCCGTGAAGGAGAGCCTCCCCACCTAACAGAGCCTCCCTGCCTCCTCGGGCTTAAGGATGTTAGCTTAAGGATGTAGGGCTTAAGGATCCTTCCGTAAGAGAGAGCTTCCCCACCGAACAGTGCCTCCCCGCCTAACAGAGCCTCCCCGCCTCTTTGGGCTTAAGGATGTTAGCTTAAGGATGTAGGGCTTAAGGATCTTACCGTACCCATGTAGGAGAGCCTCCCTGCCTAACAGAGCCTCCCCGCCCCTCCAGGGCTTAAGGATATTGGCTTAAGGATCCCACCGTAAGAGAGCCTCCCTACCGAACAGAGCCTCCCCGCCTAACAGAGCCTCCCTACCTCCTCGAGCTTAAGGATGTTGGCTTAAGGATGTAAGGCTTAAGGATCTTACCAAATTTCATAACCTTATACGTATCACAATGTGCAAACTTGTGCGAGCAAAGCTCTAGCACGCCTCATGCATCCTCTCATAAAGAGACGCGTACGAGCATAGCTCTAGTACGGTTATACTCATAAGACAACCACTCAAAAGCCACGTACGAGTAGAAGCTCCAGTACGGTTTATAAACATCATCATAGTTTCCAAATCAAGGTGCGAGCTAAGCTTCAGCACGTTTCATACAAATGAAAACATCAATACCCGGTGCGAGCTAGGCTCTAGCACGGTTTAATTCACATAAACATGATAGGCGGCTCATAAGCTTTTAAAGCTATCTTAAAACATATTTGGTACATCACATGTGCTACAAATATCAAACCACAATAGCCAACCTATTTATCAATTCATTTAAAACCAAATACATGTTTTGTGAAAGCATTCAAAACACTTGATTTATGCAATTATTAGCCTTACTATCCCTTTTTATACATCCATGTAAACCAAAACTAAAAATCACACATATACTCTTTCTCATTCATGAATACCATCAATCATTTACTTTAGCAACCATGCATTTTGTAAAACACCCAATATTCACCCACAAATTTAAAGTACGAGCAGCTACCTCTATATACTCACAAAATTCCCTTACCTGGAATCGCGATGCGTGATTCCACTTCCTTAAAGCTGCTACTCGTACCACTCGATTCGTTTCCAACGAACTCTTCGGGACTGCACAAAATCGTATCTCGCATTATACTCGATCCTTATAATATGATATCGTGCATTCACTATAGTTAATTCGACCTATAGCTTTCTATTAACGCTTGTGAGGCCTCGTTTCATTACTTTACCCAAAACTCAAGTCTATGGATTCTTCTTAGGCCTATTACTTATTTTGAATCTATATAAAATCGACATTAAGCTCATAATGTTCATATTTCATGAATTCCCTCACTATGGCATTTTATTAAGCATATACATACCCATTTTCACAATTCCTCCAAACTCACAATGAAATTTCATTTAACCATCTAAAATCATAAACATTACCTCAATAACAACTTTAGCATGCCCATAAATCATAAACTCATTCAACCCATATATTCTCACATTATACCCATTCTAGGTTTTCTAGGTCACACCAATTCCACCACATCCCTAGATTATTTATCCATAAATACTCATGCCAAACAACTCCAAAATCAATTAAATAGACAATGTATTTGGATTGGAGTGTTAGAATCTTACCAAATATGATTTTTCTTCTTGTTCCAAATGGCAATGCCCTTAACTCCTTCAATACCAACAATGGGAAAATGCCTACCCACTATGTTGTTCTTCTCTTTGATAGGAACAACTTTGCCTCTAATGGTCTCTCTTTAAATCTCACTGAAAATGACTGATTTTAGAGAGGGAAAGTTAGGTTTTTGGGTTAGAAATGGAAGATTAGTGTTTTTCTCAAAATTTTCAGATTTTCAGCCCTCCTTATATAGAAATAGCTTGAGGAGATCGATCTGGTCCAATAAGAGATCGATCTAGTCCCCTTAAATCCCTTCTTTTCATGACATTTTTAAGCATGAGATCGATCTATCGAAGCATGAGATCGATCTGTTGAAGCATGAGATCGATCTGTCGAAGCATGAGATCGATCTGGTCCCAAACAGAGAGCTAAGGAGATCGATCTGGGTGCTTAAGGATTGATCTTTTCATCACAGAATGCTTAGGAGATCGATTTGGCCCCATTAGAGATCGATCTGCTCTATTCCATTGCCTAAAAAAGAGCATTCTGGCTCTTCCAGATCGATCTCTCATCCTATGAGATCGATCTGGCCTTCATGTTTTCCAGATTTCTTGTAGTTTCCTTGTTGTAACTCATACCAACACATCCTTAATCTGTTGCCATGACCATTTTCTCATCCATCCACCTTTATAACTTGAAAATGGCATCCATTCATACCTTATGCACATTGAGACTTGTGTGCATTCATTGTATGTCCAAAGGTATGCTATATAAGACCAAATGGAAGCATAACTTCATTCCATTTTACCACACTACCCATTTTGGGTTTCAATCACATCCATCACTTATAAGAACTCATTTCTTCATATTCATACTCAATAGAACTTGTATGTACGTTACAAATCATATTACACATATGTACATTGAATCCATGGACTTACATCGATCATACTTTACATTACAAGTCCATTCACATTCATTACACATTACAACTTTACATATACGGGGTCTCACAAGATCGATCTCAAGCCCTTGACAGATCGATCTTATGCATACAGATTGGCGTGGAAATGAAAGATTTAAGAGGACCAGATCGATCTCATGCTTCGACAGATCGATCTCATTGAGCAATTTCTATAAAAGGAGTAGTGAAATCTGCATTTTTTTGAGATAAAACCGTTCCTTTCCATTTTCCACCCAAAACCTAACTTTCTCACTCCTAAATCTACCCATTTCCAGTAAGATTTGAGGGAAGACCATTAGATACAAAGTTGTTCATCTTAAAGAAGAGAATAACATAGTTTGAAATTAAAACCCCATTTGTTGGATTGAAGGAGCATTTTCATTTGGAGCAAGAAGGAAATCCAAATAGGTGAGTTTCTAAGGCACCAATCCAAGTACATTTGTTTATTTATTGATGTTGGAGTAGATTGGTGTGAATATTTATGATAAAACCATCTAAAAAGCAATAGAACATTTATAACCTAGATTATGTCTAGTGTGAGAAAATATGGGTTGAATGAGTTGGATGATTTATGAGCATGCTAAGGTGGTTATGTGAAAATGAGAATGATTTGAGATGGGTAAATGAAGCCACATTGTAAGTTTGGAGGAATTATGAAAATGGGTATGTAAGATGTTTAATAAATACCATAAGGAGGAAATTCGATGAAATAGGAACACTGTGAGCTTAACATCGATTTGATGTCGATTAGGTATGAATCAATAAGCCTAAAAGAATCATTGGGCTCAAGATATGAATAGAACAATGAACCTATGCCTTATGAGCGTTAATGGAGACTATAGGTCGAATCAACTATAATAAACGCAAGAATGCTATATGTGAATTAAATTGATGCAAAATACGATTATGAAAACAACTATGAGTATTTGTATGAGATTTGGTGGTTTGAAATGGTGTTATAAAGAAATGGGATAGTAAGGCTAATAATTGTATAAATCACATTTTTGAATGTTTTCACAAAAACTCCATACTTTGTTTTGGGTAAATAAAAGGATAGGTTAGCTAGTGATTTATTGATGTGGTGAAATAGCATATGTAAGGTGTTAAACATGTTTTGAGAATTATTTTGGATGTATATGAGCTGCATATCGAGCTATGTGAATTAAATCGTGTTGGAGCCTAGCTCGCATTGGATTTTGATGCTTTTGCTTGTATGAAACGTGCTGGAACTTAGCTCGTACCTTGGTTTGATCCATGATATTATTTTATAAATTGTACCGGAGCTTTTACTCGTACGTGGATTTCAAATGGCTTTCTTATGCATATAACTGTACTGGAGCTATACTCATACATGGTTTTCTTCATGTTTTCTGGATAAATTTCGTACTAGAACATTGCTCGTATAAAGTGATTCAATTATGAAGCATGAATTCTCACTACAGCGTAGCTCGCGTAGGTTTTCACACTGTGGTATGTATAAGTATGATGTCATGGTGAGGGCAACACGGATTGGTGTTCAGGGAACCCAACAGGCCTAACAGACCTCTTGAGTTGGGTAAGAGTGAGGGGCTAGGACCTAACACTAATCCATTCAGGGAACCCAACAGGGCCGCATAAGGGTATGAGGGGCTAGGGTCGCGTAAAGGCATGTGAGGGGCTAAGACTTGACATCGAAAGACGATACTCCCACGAACACTTGAGACTATAGAGGTTACACTTAGTATGGGGTAGATAAGACCTACGGTTAGCACCCCTAACCATGTTATAGGTCCGCGGAGTACGTTGTACCGTGTATATCACATGGAGTACACTGTACCGCGTGGTTGAGATACTGATGAGAAAGTCTAGCGGAGAACTAACCCACCTTCATTCCAGCATGATACCCCGCACACCTGGATGCGTGTGGTCTGGGATGATTTATGAAGTAGTTGGCCAACAGAGTCTTTGTGATATAGTGACTTGTCACACTTGATTTACATAGTACCAATTGTTTTGATATATAAGTGTGATTGTGACTGTCCAGGGTAGACCCGAGGGAGGGGTCAAGCCTTGTGGGATTTTTTATTGAGAAATGATAATGATGTTGTGATTGTAAAATGATTTTGATGGGATTTTGATGTATTGAGAATGAGATAAATCAAAAAGGATGTTTCAAATTAAATTTCCCTTTTATTATGAGATTTGACAATGATGACCATGAGATGATTTGTACATGATGATTTTACCATGTTTTATATGCCAACTACCATGATTTAAATACATGATATATGTATATGCATATGACATAGTTTTGTTTTCCTCATGCTTCGATTATAAATGATTTATGCATAACATTATTAGCATGTAGATAGGGTAGTTATCTACCATGCTTGCATTATTACGTTACTGAGCGTGTGGTTGCTCATCCCTCTCTATTTCCCCTCTACAGAGCGTACATAGTGGCCCAGTGAGGACTGAGGCATTTTGTTGAGACATCTGCTACATCTCCATCACCCAGAGGTATATACACAGAGATTCTTTTTGTATCTAAACAATGTAAAAGCACAATGATCATTTGAATTTGTAATATAGGGGATTTAAATGTTATAACACTTAGTATGTACGAACATACCACTTAATATTTGGATATATAACAATACTTTTGAATTTATTTGAAAAATGAATGGTAAAGAATAATTATTATTGACTCACAGCCCAACTGTGTGTGGTGAGTTTGTTCACAACTGGGTAAGGAAAGGAAAATACCAAAAATTTATAGTGATTTTCAGTTATAAAAGGATAAAAAGGGTCGTGACAATTGAAGCATGTAAAACCTACATTGTTGGATAGAATGTTAATGATTTTCACACCCGTGAATGATAGTCAATTAATTGAGCATGTTTGTAGGGATTGTAAATTGAAGATAGAAGAAAAGGAAATGACAGCCAATTTAATTTTATTGAATATGAATGATTTTGATGTAATATAGGGAATGGATTGGTTGGCTGCCAATCATGTTGTTATGGATTTTCATGCTAAAACATTGATGTTTCCCGAGATAGAAAATCATGTTGTAATATTCATGAAATGAAATGAAAGAACATAATAAGGATAAATGAAAAGAGTATGATTTTATTTAATCTACTTGAGAGATGAATTTAATTATTTATGTTGAATATTGATGTGATGACTTGTGACACTAATGGTGGAAAGAATGATGTAAAGGGTTTATTTCATACGTGGTTCACATAGATAAGGCACACCCGAAATTGAGGCCCATACTAGTGATTGCAGAATTTTCTGATGTCTTTTTCGACGGTTTACCAAGGCTACCACCTGAAAGGAAAATGAAATTTTGCATAGAGTTAGTGCCTGGTACCAAGCCAATATCTAAACCACCGTATAGAATGGCTCTAATTGAGTTGGAAGAGCTAAAGAAACAGCGGCAAGAGTTTCTGGAGAAGGGGTTTATTAGACCGAGTGTCTCAAATTAAGGAGCATCGGTTCTGTTTGTAATGAAGAAGGATGGAAGCCTCCGACTGTGTACAGATTACCGGTTGTTAAATAAGGCCACCATTAAAAACAAATACCCCTTTCCACGCATAGATGATTTGTTGGATCAGCTTCGGGGAGCACAGGTCTTTTCTACGATAGATATGAGATCAAGGTATCATCATTTGAGGATACAAAGTGGAGATGTACCCAAGATAGCATTTCGTACCCGTTATGGCCACTACGAGTTTTTGGTTATGCCATTCGGATTGATGAATGCCCCCGTAGCATTTATGGCATTGATGAATGATGTGTTTAAGCCATACATTGACAAGTTTGTGATTATGTTTATTGATGATATAATGGTCTATTCTAAGTCCAGGGAAGATCATGAGGAGCACTTTAGAGTAGTTTTGCAGACCATCTGAGAGAAAGAATTATATGCCAAACTCAGCAGGTGTAACTTTTGGCTAAAACATATCTCATTTCTGGGTCATGTTGTGTCAAAGGATGGGGTATCAGTGGATCCATCCAAGATAAATGTAGTTGTACAGTGGGAACAGCCCAAGACAGTTACAGAGATCAGAAGTTTTATGGGATTGGGGGTTATTATTGGAGATTTATAGAGGGTTTCTCCAAACTAGCTGCTCCATTGACACGCCTCACGCAAAAAGACATTAAGTTTGTATGGGATAAGGCATGTGAGAGGAGTTTTGAGGAGCTTAAGTGTCGATTGACCACTGCTCCGATTCTCACCATTCTTACCAGCTCAGGAGGTTTCTCGGTGTATACAAATGCATCACACCAGGGACTGGGCTGCGTACTTCTGCAGGATGAAAAGGTAGTTGCTTATGGATCTAGACAATTGAAAGATCACGAAAGGAACTACCCGACGCATGATTTGGAGTTTGCGACCGTAGTGTTTGCTTTGAAAATAAGGCGCCACTATCTATAAGGTGAGAAATTTCAGGTTTTTACCGATCATAAGAACCTCAAGTACCTGTTCTCACAGAAAGAGTTAAATATGAGACAGATGAGATGGCTCAAACTTCTTTAAGGATTATGATTGTGAAATCATGTACCACTCAGGTAAGGCAAATGTAGTTGCCGATGCTTTGAGCAGGAAGAACCTAGGGTTGGTGTCTTATATGATGGTACGGGAACACGAGTTGTTTAAACAATTTGAAAACCTCAGTTTGGATGTAACCCCACCTAGATCAGAGAGATTGGATATCATGGCTAGTATGAGATTAGAGCCAAAGTTGATTGGTTGTGTTCGGTAGGCTCAGCAGAGCGATTGACAGTGTATTTATTGGTTGAGTCAGATACAAGCAGGTGTGGGTATTGACTTTGAGCTGAGTGCAGATGGCTTATTGAGGTTCAGAGGTAGAGTATGTGTTCCTGAGGATTATGAGATCATGAGATTGATTTTATCATAGGCTCACTCATCGAAGTACACGATACATCCGGGGAGTACTAAGATGTATCAAAACCTTCCGAATGTTTATTGGTGGTCAGGAATGAAAAGAGACATTGCTGAATATGTCGCTAAGTGTCTCGTTTGTCAGCAGGTGAAGATAGAGCATCAAAAGCCTGCAGGATTATTGTAGCTTCTATCGATACCGACATACAAGTGGGAGCTTGTCACCATGGATTTTGTGATGGGATTGTCGAGGACCCGCAGAGGTCATGATGCCATATGGGTTATTGTGGATCGGTTGACTAAGTCAGCCCATTTCTTAGCTATGAGAGCTACCGATACTTTGAGTCAGTTGGCGAACCTATATGTTCGAGAGATAGTACGGCTACATGGTATACCAGTGAGCATTGTTTCTGATAGGGATGCTCACTTCACTTCCCATTTCTGGGAACATTTTCAGGAAGCAATAGGGACCCACTTGAGTTTTAGCATCACTTTTCATCCTCAGACATATGGGCAGTCAGAGAGGACTATACAGACCCTAGAGGATATGTTGAGAGCGTGTGTGCTGGATTTTGGAGGCTTCTGGGAATATCACCTGCAGTTTGTCGAGTTTACCTATAATAATAGCTATCATACGAGTATCGGAATGGCACCCTATGAGGCACTGTATGGACACAGATGTCGATCCTCCATTGGATGGGAAGAGGTTGGTGACAAACAGATTTTCACTTCGGACTTAGTGTAGCAGGCCTCTGAGGATGTCTGATTGATATATGAGAGATTATAGATAGCTTAGAGCCGATAAAAGAGTTATGCTGACAAAAGACGAAGACCACTAGAGTTTGATGTGGGTGAGTCGATATTTCTGAGAGTTTCATCTTCGAATGGTATTATGAGATTCGGTAAGAAGGGTAAGCTAAGCCTTAGATATATCGGACCCTCAAAGATTTTAGAGAGAGTGGGAGATAAGGCGTATAGGTTGGCATTGCCACTGGACTTGGCAAATGTTCATAACGTCTTCCACGTCTCTATGCTTCGGAAGTATCACCCGGACCTGGCACATGTGATAAGATATGAGCCATTGGAGCTCAATGAGAGTATGAGTATGTTGAGAAGCTGGTTCGGATATTGGATAGAAAAGAGAAGGTGTTAAGGACAAAGATGATCCCCTTAGTGAAAGTGCTTTGGTAATATCACACTCCGGAGGAAGTTACATGGGAATTGGAAAGCATGATGCAAGAGAAGTACCCAGAGTTGTTTTGAGATGACTTCTTTCTAATTTGGAGGACCAAATTCTTTGAAGGAGGGGAGGAATGTAAGACTCGTATTTTCATGTGTAGCCTTATAAATTCATAAGTATGGTGATGTACTTGTAATGTGAAGCATATGTGATGTAAAGTCCATAAATTCAATGTACACACTTGTAATAAGAGTTTGTGATGTACACACAAGTTTCATTATGTATGAATATGAACAAATGGACTTTTGTATGTGATGAATGTGAGTGGAATGCAAAATGAGTAGTGCAGCGAATGGAATGAAGTTGCATGAATCTTTGTACTTTCATTTAGCTTTGTATTGCATACTTTTAGTTATACAATGAATGCACACAAGTTTTAATGTGTATAAAGTATGAATAGATGTCATTTTCAAGTCTTGAAGGTGGTTAGATGATAAAATGACTATGGCAAAAGAATTAAGGAGGCTTTGTATGAGTTACTGCAGAAAACTGCAGCAAAATATGGAAAATACGAATGCCAGATCGATCTCATAGGATGAGAGATTGATCTAGAAGAGCCAAAAATGCTCTTATTCGAGCAATGGAAGAGAGCATATCGATCTTCAATGGGCCCAGATCGATCTTCTAAACATTCTGGAATAAGCAGATCGATCCCCCACTCAAATAGATAGATTTCCTTAGCTCTCGAGTTGGAGCAAATCTATCTCCTCCCTAGCCAAATCGATCTCCTTAAGCTATTACCTGGAACAGATCGATCTCATCATGAAAATGAGGGATTTAAGAGGACCAGATCGATCTGCACCCAATGCAGATCGATCTGATCAAGCAATTTCTATAAATAAGAGCAGTGAAATCTGCAAATCGTGGAAACAACCCCATTTCCTCCATTTTCAATCTAAAACCTAACTTTCTCACTCTTAAATCCACCTATTTCCAATAAGATTTGAGGAAAGACCATTAGATACAAAGTTGTTCACATTCAAGAGAAGAACAACATACTTTGGAATCAAAGCCCCATTTGTTGTATTGAAGGAGCAAGGGACATTTTCATTTAGAGCAAGAAGAGAAACTACATTGATAAGTTTCTAATACTTTAGCCCAAGTGAATTGGTCTATTTATTGATTTTGGAGTTGATTTGTATGTGTATTGATGGTTAAAACTACCTAAGATGTGATCGAACTAGTGTGACTTGGAAAATAGAATGAATCTAGTGTGAGAAAATGTGATTTGGATATGTTGGTGATTTATGGGATTATGCTAAGTTGTTATTGAAGTAATGAGAACGATTTGAGATGGGTAAATGAAGCCACATTTTGAGGATAGTCAATTTATGGAAATGAGTATATAAGATGTTTGACAAAATGCCATAGTGAAGAAATTGATGAAATATGAACACTATGAGCTTAATATCGATTTAATATTGATTTAGTACGAATCAATAGGCCTAAAAGAATCCATAGACTCGAGATACGAGTGGAACAATAAAACGAGGCCTTATAAGTGTCAATGGAGGCTATAGGTTGAATCGACTATAGGAAACACAAGAGTTGTGTTATATGGACTAAATTGATGTGATATACGACTTTGTGCAGTTTAGAGAGTTCGTTAGAGATGAATCGAACCGCAAAAGTAAGCAGCTCTAAGGAAACGAAATCACGCGACGCTATTCCAAGTAAGGGAATTCTGTGAGCATATATAGATAGTTGCTCGTACTTTGTTCTCGTAGGTGAATATAGGGTGTTTATGAATTACATGATTGTCAAAAAAAATGATTGTTGGTGTATATGAATGACTACAAGTGTTGTGGTGTATGATTTGTGGTTTTGAAAGGGAATTTATAAAAAGGGATTAGTAAGGCTAATAATTGCATAAATCATGTGTTTGAATGTTTTCGTATAACACAATGCTATGTTTTGAGCAAATTAATGGGTAGGCTAGCTAGTGTTTGAATAATGTTGTGGAATAGCACATGTGAGGTGCTAAGCATGTTTTGAGATTGTTTTAAATGTATATGAGTTGCCTATCATGTTTATGTGAGTTAAATCATGCTGGAGCCTCGCTCGCACTGGATTTTGATATTTTCACATGTATGAAACGTACTGGAGCTTAGCTTGCACTTTAATTTGAAATTGTGATGACGCTTTATAAACCGTACTAGAGCCTCTGCTCGTACGTGGATTTCAAGTGGTTTTCTTATGCATATAACCGTACTGGAGCTATACTAGTACGTGGTTTCTTCATGTTTTTATGCATAAATGTTGTACTAGAGCGTTGGTCATACGAGGAGGTTTATCTATGATGCATGTATCGTGCTAGAGCTTAGCTCGCACAGGTTTTCACACTGTGGTATGTATGATGTCATCGTGAGGGTAATACGAATTGGTGTTCAGGGAACCCAAAAGGGGCGAGCAAGGCCATGAGGGGTTAAGACCTGACATTAATTAATTCAGGGAACCCAAAAGGGGTGCTGAAGGCCATAAGGGGCTAGGATCTGACTTTAAAAATACTCCCACGTGCACTTGAGACTGAGTAGGTTACACGTGGTGTGAGGTAGATAAGACTTACGGCTGGCTCCCCCAACCATGTTATGGGTCTGTGGAGTACGTTGTACCATGTGGTTGCGATGATGATATTAAAGTCTAGCGAAGACCTAACCCACCTTCGTTCTAGCATAATACCCCACACATCGGGATCTGTGTGGTCTGGGATGATTATGACATAGTTGGCCAACATAGTCCATTGAGATATAGTAACCTGTCTCAGCTGATATTGTATAATACCACATGGTTTTGATACATAAGTGTAATTGTGATGGTCCAGGGTAGACTCGAGGGAGTGGTTGAGCCTTGTGGGATTTGTGATTTAAAGAAATGATAATTTGATTTGTGATGAGATGTGATGTGATTTGAAAAGGATGTTTCTTAAATGAATTTCCCTTTTGTGATGAGTTTTAATGAGACTGAGCATGAGATGGTTTTACATGTTGATATTTCCATGTTTTATACCTATTTACATGATTTTCAATACATGATATATGGATATACATGTGGCATAGTTTTATTTCCTCATGCTCCGATTATAAACGATTTATTCATAACACTATCAACATGTAGATAGAGTAGTTATCTACATACTTGCATTATTACCTTACTGAGTGTGTGGTTACTCATCCCTCTCTACAGAGCATATATAGCAACCCAGTGAGGACTGAGGCGTTGTATTTTGGACATCCGCTGCTTCCATCGCCAAAAGGTGTATACACAGGGATTCTTTTTGTATCTAAACATATAAAGGCATAGTAGTCATTTTATATTGTAATGTGGGGGATGTAAAAGCTAGAAAACATGTCATGTATAAGTTTATAACTTAACTTTCAAATAAATGACACTTCTTCTAATTAATTTAAGAATGAATGATGAGTGATGATTATTATTGACTCAAAGCCCAACTGTGTAGTGGTGAGTTTGTTCACAACCGGGTAAGGAAAGGAAAATGCGAAAAAAATTTAGTGATTTTCAGTTAAAAAGGATAAAATGGGTCGTGACACTATCAAACTCATCTATTAGTTTTCCTTCGCTCAATAACACAATTTCTCAATAAAACACAATCAGGTATACCCGTTTGTATCTAAACAATGTACAGTAATGCTGAGGATGTGAACTTTCTAGATTTCTCTTACTATTAATATCGACTCGTATCAGACCAATCTTACTCTGATACTAACTTCTATAACGACCAGAATTTCTACACAATTTGGTTGGGCTACAAGTTGATATTTGATCAAATAGTGAAATCTAACAGTCTTAATTAAATTTCTTCTACAAATAGTCATGTTCACATTTTCCCAAGCACATCTCATCTACATTACTGTATTTACAAAAATTTTAGATACAAAAGAATTTCTTAAAACTGGGTATACCTTCGATGAAGAAATGTGCTTTGCGGAATCACAGCTGTATGAAATGCCCTACTAACGGAAGTGGTCCAAGTTACCGAAGGGCTCTGTGGAGTAAAGCAAGGGGTGAGCTTAACATGCTCAGTAAGAAAAATCAAGCGGCAAGTAGATGAATACACTATCTATCTATACTGTAAGACCCACTTTGTATGTATTGTTGATATATTCCTTATGATTCACGCGACGTACACATATATATATTCATCGAATCATAAGAAGAGCGTTGACTAATTAAATTTGTGAAGCAAAATAAAATGGAATATCGATGGATGTCGGAAGTAACTAAATACGAGCCGAAATGACCACTGATCAAACGAAAATGATCATAATGAAGTTAACCGAAAATAAGAAAATTAAATAAGAAAATATGAGGGATGTATGAAGGAAGGTCAGGTTGAATTGATTCCGAAACAAGAGCAGGGGTAAAATGGTAAAAATACCAAAACCCGATATTAGGGCAATAAGGAAATTTTTAATTAAAAATAAGGATGTAAGAGATTGTGGAAAAGTGCATACGAAAATTTCATGTGATTTATATATACAGTGCATACGGAAGTAAAGAATATATCGAAATCTCGAAAAGGGTATTGGTGGTCAGATATGAAAAGAGATGGTAGAGATTGTGGAAATGTGAGATCTGAGAATTTCAGACATATTTTATTGATGTAATAATAATTTGAGTATAATTTATTGAGTTAAGTGAATTGTGGGAATTATAATTGGAGATTTATGTGTTAAGTGTGTAAAATAAGCATGATCCATGAGGACAGATCGATCTGGGAGAAGGAGAGATCGATCTGGTGAGTTAAAAATGACGAGGAAGGGGAAATTTGAGGAGCAGATCGATCTCCAATGGAAGAGATCGATCTCCTTATGAATCTGTTTGAGAAGGGATCGATCTCATGAGGAGGAGATCGATCTCCAAATGCTTCTATTTGGGAGAAGATCGATCTCCTCAAGGCACAGATCGATCTCATAAAGCCATAAAGAGATCGATCTCACCCCTCGACAGATCGATCTCCTAGGCATAAAATTGCCCAGATCGTCCCCAAAATTCAAATGCAGATCGATCTCCCCATGAGACAGATCGATCTCCTACCTCCAGTCTATATAAGGAACTCGTGTTTTCTCCTGAAATCTCACTTTCTCTCTCTTTCAAACCTCCATTTTTCCGAAAACCTAGTTTCTCACTCCTCCAAATCCCCCATTTCCGGCCGAATCAGCTATTGTGGTAAGAAGGAAAGTTGTTCCTCATCAAAGGGAGAACAACATACTTGGAAATCGAAGGACGAATCGGATCGAGGAGTGAGTTGTGCGTCTCACAAGCTTTGGGTAATTTCTAAACCTCGATCTTGATATTTGAGTTGATTTTGATGTTATTGGTGGTTGAATTTGTGTTGAAATGGCTGAAAGATGACTAGGGATTGATTAAATTTCAATGTGGTAGGAGTGATATGCATATTGAGAATTTTGGTGAATTTAGGAAATTGTGAGCTATAAATGGAAAATTGGACAATGTGGAGAATTAGCGTAGATAATTGGTATTAGAGATATCGAACATTGGGATATTGTGAATAGAGTTGTAGTTTAGGGTTGAGTTACGAGAAATCAAGAGAATTGAGGTGTTATGAGCAATTATGCTCGATTTTGAGAATTGAGGCTTATGTGATGTGGAGTATTGATGTTTTAACATCGTTTGGACAGCTCGGGAGTTCCAGAGTGGAATGCGAGGCTAGTCCGTGATACGGGGGAACAATTGCACTATACGAGGTGCAAAGAGGTAAGGGAAATCTAAACCATTTGTGTATGTGATTTGTAAACTGTTATAGCATGATTTATGATTTATAAACAAGCATGTTGAGATTAAATTTGCACACGATTTTATAGCCGGTTGGAGCCCAATGTTTTATGAGTTTATAACTGGGCTCTACGTTAAGGCAACATTGAGATTTGAGAAATGTGTACGTGTGCTTTGCCGGTTAGAACTCGGTTTATTACGTTTTGTGTTGAGTACAAAACGGTTTTCAAATGAGTTTTATGAGAGAAAAACCATTACGAGTTCTACGTGAAGGCAAACCCGTCTTATGTGATAAGACTTGGGTGTGTAGTTGTGAGTACACACCGGGCAATGCTCTGGTAGCATGTAAGCCCGATTTCTTCTCCGTTCTGGTAACGTGAGAATGACTTATTCGGTGGCAGTGCCACGTTGAGAAACCCATTGGTGGCTGTGCCACGTATACCCCATTGGTGGCTGTGCCACGTTGAGAAACCCATTGGTGGCTGTGCCACGTATACCCCATTGGTGGCTGTGCCACGTTGAGAAACCCATTGGTGGCTGTGCCACGTATACCCCATTGGTGGCTGTGCCACGTTGAGAAACCCATTGGTGGCTGTGCCACGTATACCCCATCGGTGGCTGTGCCACGTTGAGAAACCCCATTGGTGGCAGTGCCATGTTGAGAAACCCTATTCTGTGGCTATGCCACGTGAGAATTAAATCAGTGGCTTTGCCACGTGTGTATTGTGGCTATGCCACGTGAGAAAATAATTCAGTGGCTTTGCCACGTGTGTATTGTGGCTATGCCACGTGAGAAAATAATTCAGTGGCTTTGCCACGTGTGTATTGTGGCTATGCCACGTGTGATTTTAAACCAGTGGCTATGCCACGTTATTTGAGAAAGCGTTTAACGCATATTTCCACATGCTTTGTTTTGCTCTAGAGTGAGCCTTTTTACTTCATGTTTTCACATGACTTGACACATGAGAGTGTCGTTTTGAGTATTTTCATGCTATGGTTTTCAAATGAGTTTCACATACAAATAAATGCTTTGTGATGTGCATTTTGGTTTATGAAATGAGTCCCCTACCCCCGTTACTGAGCGATTTAGAAGCTCACCCTGTTTTTCTTTCCCCCCAGAGTTCTTCAAGTGAATAAGGACTTCCCTGCGACGTACGGAGTAGTGGCTAGTGGAGGATTCGAGCTCCAGGCTATATAATTTGTACTTCGAGGTATATTTATCTTTTCATGTACCCAGACTATTAATGTATTTGCAGACACTTGATGTATGACATTATATGGGATGTATTAGGATTAATTGACTTGTAATCGAGTAATGGGTATAATACAATATTTATTATATCATGATGAGATCCTGAGGCATGATAATTATGATGATGTATGACACTGCACAGGAATGCACTCTTTATTTGTGAATTAACGAGCAAAAAGTATTAAATTAGCCCTATTTTCTGCATTTTCGGGGCGTGACAGAGTTTCCTTGGTATCAGAGCTTAGGGTGTCTAGTACTGTCAGTGTCGATTAAGTGAAATAGAATGCATCCCAAGTGTCTGTAATAGTCTGGTCATGAACTGAAATTGAGGATTGAGATTTCAATCGATTGTGATATGTACGCGCAGGAGACGAGTTGAGATTGAGAATGAGTAAACGACGAGGTCGTTCGAGGAGGCAGGCAGAGTCCCCTCCGCCACCTGTCCCACAACCAGAGAGTCCTAACTCTCGATTTAATTGGATTGAGACCGATGTGAGGCAAGGTTTTGAGCAGATGGCAGCGCTATTCGCTCAACACTTTGGAGTTAATGCCTCGGATACTACCCCTACACCACCACCAGGACCTCCCATACCCCCAGTGCCTCCCGTCATTCAGCCTGAGGACAGAAGTAAGGTCCGACTAAAGGAATTTCTGAAGATGAATCCACCCGCATTTAAGGGAAAGAAAGATCCTACAGAGGCTGAGGAGTGGTTGACGGAATTGAGAGTTATATTTGATTTACTGGGGTGCACCGATGCTGAGAGAGTCAGTATGAGTGCCTATATGCTGAAGGGGAGAGCTCGAGATTGGTGGGGTACTACCCAGGGTATCTTGATGTCCCACCAGGATGTGATTGGTTGGGAAGAGTTCCAGACAGCTTTTAGAACCCAATATGTACCACGAGCCGCCCAGAGAAGGAAACAGGCCGAGTTTTTGAGTTTGGTACAGGGTGACATGTCGGTGGATGACTATGAGAGCCAGTTCACCGCACTACTGAGATATGACCCAGAGACCTTCAAGAGTGAAGAGCTCCGCACAGAGAAGTTTGTGTATGGGTTGAAGCCCGTTATTAGAGATAGACTGATGGGGCTATGTATTACCGAGTTTGGAGATGCTCTGAGACGAGCACAAGAGGTTGAAAGAGGGATTGAGATGGTACAATCCCAGAATGAACTCAGAGCGGTGAATAGAGATAAGGGCAAGAGGCCAGCACTTTTCCAGTCAGAGGCTCGGAGAGGTTCCTTCAGAAGAGGAAGGATTGAGGTGCAGAGGGACAGATTGGAGAGACCCAAAGCCTATCCTATTATCAAGGAGGCCCCACGATATGTTAGGTCGGAGATGAGGATTTGTCGAGACTGTGGCCGATCGCATGAGGGAAGTTGTACCGGGTCGATCCATGGATGTTTCAGATGTGGTGACATGGGCCACAGAGTGAAGGACTGTCCCCAACCTCAGATACCACATGCTCCGGAGCCCACTAGACAACAGCCTCAGAGAGTGGATCCCCGGAGACGGGCCACTGCGGCAGAGAAAGGGAAGAAACCTGTGGCATAAGGACGTGTGTTTGCCCTGGATAAGGAGACCGCAGATGCTTTGGCAGAAACTATAAGAGGTACACTCTCTGTCTGTAATTATGAGGCTCATGTGTTGATTGATTCAGGATCCACGCATTCGTTTATTTCTGAGCATTTTGCATGTAGATTAAACTTGAAGTTTGAACCTCTAGAATATATACTACATGTAAATACCCCTATGCGTGAATCCCAGAGAACTGAGTTAATCTGTAGAGGGTGTGAGATTAAGGTGGGAGATAGAGTGATGTTAGCAGATCTAATCATGTTGGATATACATGGGTTTGATGTAATTCTGGGAATGGATTGGTTGGCGACCAATCGAGTGAGTCTAGACTGCTACACTAAGATTGTAACTTTCTCCCTACCTGAACCTTACAGTGTACAATTGAGATATTGAGGAAATGATTATATGGATTTCTAGTGAGTAATTTGAGAATTTTAACATTATTTTGGAGAATAATAAATATGAATGTTCATATGAAGGTTATGAGACACTCATCTCGGACGATGAGCGGGAACACCCGAGGATTGAGGATATACCAGTGGTTTGCGAATTTCTGGATGTTTTCCCAGATGAATTGCCGGGTTTACCACCAGAGAGAGAGCTGGAGTTTACCATTGATTTGGTACCAGATACTCAGCCGATCTCTAAACCTCCCTACAGGATGGCATTAGTGGAACTTGAGGAATTGAAGAGACAACTACAGGAGTTATTGGAACAAGGGTTTATTAGACCCAGTGTTTCGCCGTGGGGAGCGCCAGTACTGTTTGTTAAGAAGAAGGACGGTAGTCTCAGATTATGTGTAGACTACCGGTTGTTGAATAAAGCCACGGTGAAGAATAAATATCCGTTGCCCAAGATTGATGATCTACTTGATCAGCTAAGAGGGGCATCAGTTTTTTCTAAGATTGATTTGAGATCGGGCTATCACCAATTGAGGATCAAGGAGGAAGATATTCCAAAGACGGCCTTTTGGACAAGGTATGGCCATTACGAATTTCTGGTGATGTCCTTTGGATTGACGAACGCCCCTGCAGCATTTATGAGATTGATGAACGAGGTGTTCAGAGACTATCTGGATAAGTTTGTGATAGTCTTTATTGATGATATCCTGGTGTACTCTCGGTCGTATGAGGAGCATGCACAGCATTTGTGGTTAGTACTTCAGATACTCCGAGATAAGCAATTATACGAAAAGCTTAGTAAGTGTGAGTTTTGGCTGAACCAGATAGCTTTCCTTGGGCATGTAGTCTCAGAGGAAGGAGTATCAGTGGATCCGAGTAAAATAGCAGCTGTGCTTAATTGGGAAAGACCGAGGACAGTGACTGAGATACGAAGCTTCCTTGGTTTGGCAGGGTATTACAGGAGATTTGTGGAAGGATTTTCCAGGATTGCCGCTCCTTTGACTAAGCTCACGCGTAAGGAGACTCCGTTCATATGGACTGATCAATGTGAGCTCAGTTTTCAAGAGTTAAAGAGGAGATTGACAGCGGCACCTGTGTTAACTATTCCTGAGGGATCAGGAGGATTCTCGGTGTATAGTGATACATCTCATCAAGGATTGGGATGTGTGCTTATGCAGCACCGAAGAGTGGTCGCATATGGATCGCGACAACTGAAAGACCATGAGCGGAATTATCCCACGCATGATTTGGAGTTAGCCGCTGTGGTATTTGCTTTAAAGATCTGGCGACACTACTTATATGGGGAAAGATTCCAGATCTTCACTGATCACAAGAGTTTGAGATATCTCTTTGATCAGAAAGAGTTAAACATGAGACAAAGGAGATGGATGGAACTCCTAAAGGATTATGACTGCGAGATTCTATATCATCCGGGTAAGGCGAATGTGGTTGCTGATGCCCTGAGCAGGAAGAGTATGATATCTGCTATGATGATCAGGGAATGGGATTTGTTAGAGCAGTTCGTCGAACTTCGGATCAGAGTTAAAGAGGTAGAGACTAGATTTTTGGCTAGCCTACGGATAGAGCCCAGGATCATGGATCAGATTAGAACTGAGCAGCGCAGTGATCAGAGATTGATAAACATGGTTAGCCAAGCGGAGCAGAGTTCGCAGTCGGATCTCACCATCAGTGAGGATGGATTATTGAGGTTTAGAGGACGGATTTATGTACCGGACGATGATACCTTGAAGAGACAGATACTGAGAGAATCCCACTGCTCGCAATACACCATGCACCCAGGGAGTACTAAGATGTACCGAGACTTGAGAAAGGTGTATTGGTGGAGTGGTATGAAGCGAGATGTGGCAGAGTATGTGGCCAGGTGTTTAGTATGCCAGCAAGTGAAAGCTGAGCATCGAAAGCCCGGAGGACTACTACAGCCCTTACCTGTACCTACATGGAAATGGGAGCATGTCACTATGGACTTTATTATGGGTTTACCGAGGACCCGAAGAGGTCGTGATGCGATATGGGTCATTGTGGATAGATTGACCAAGAGTGCCCACTTCCTTGCCATCAAGAGCACAGATACTGTGGATGCCTTAGCTGAACTGTATGTCAGGGAGATAGCTAGATTACATGGGGCTCCAGTGAGTATTACTTCTGATAGAGATTCCCGGTTTACTTCCAGATTTTGGACCCAGTTTCAGGAGTCCATGGGATCTCGATTGAGTTTTAGTACCGCCTATCATCCTCAGACAGATGGTCAGTCAGAGAGGACTATTCAGACCCTGGAGGATATGTTGAGGGCGTGTACGATGGATTTTAAGGGATCATGGGATGATCACCTGCCCCTAGCAGAGTTTGCGTACAATAACAGCTATCATGCGAGTATTGGAATGGCACCTTTTGAGGCTCTATATGGTAGGAGGTGTAGATCCCCTGTAGCTTGGGAAGAAGTCGGTGACAGAAAGATAAATGCTCCCGAGCTTGTTGAGCAAGCCGTACAGAGTGTGAAACTCATATGTGAGAGGTTACGGGCTGCACAGAGTAGACAGAAAAGCTACGCGGATGTGCGTAGACGGCCACTCGAGTTTGATGTTGGTGATGCAGTATTTCTGAGAGTATCACCGAGCAAGGGTATCATGCGATTTGGGAAGAAAGGGAAATTGAGTCCTCGATACATAGGACCATTTGAGATTCTTGAGAGAGTGGGAGAGGTAGCCTACAGATTGGCATTACCCCCACAGATGTCCGGAATACACAATGTTTTTCATGTGTCTATGTTGAGGAAGTACCACCCGGACCCTTCTCATGTTATAGAGTATGATGAGATGGACATACAGGAGGACATGAGCTATACTGAGGAACCCGTCCGGATTCTCGATAGAAAGGAGAAGGTACTGAGAACCAAGAGCATCCCATTAGTGAAAGTTTTGTGGAAGCATCACTCAAGGGAAGAGGCAACGTGGGAACTAGAGAGTCTCATGAAGGAGAAATACCCCCATCTATTTTGATTAGTTGAGTTGAATTTGGAGGACCAAATTCTTTTAAGGTGGGGAGGATGTGAGATCTGAGAATTTCAGACATATTTTATTGATGTAATAATAATTTGAGTATAATTTATTGAGTTAAGTGAATTGTGGGAATTATAATTGGAGATTTATGTGTTAAGTGTGTAAAATAAGCATGATCCATGAGGACAGATCGATCTGGGAGAAGGAGAGATCGATCTGGTGAGTTAAAAATGACGAGGAAGGGGAAATTTGAGGAGCAGATCGATCTCCAATGGAAGAGATCGATCTCCTTATGAATCTGTTTGAGAAGGGATCGATCGATCTCATGAGGAGGAGATCGATCTCCAAATGCTTCTGTTTGGGAGAAGATCGATCTCCTCAAGGCACAGATCGATCTCATAAAGCCATAAAGAGATCGATCTCACCCCTCGACAGATCGATCTCCTAAGCATAAAATTGCCCAGATCGTCCCCAAAATTCAAATGCAGATCGATCTCCCCATGAGACAGATCGATCTCCTACCTCCAGTCTATATAAGGAACTCGTGTTTTCTCCTGAAATCTCACTTTCTCTCTCTTTCAAACCTCCATTTTTTCGAAAACCTAGTTTCTCACTCCTCCAAATCCCCCATTTCCGGCCGAATCAGCTATTGTGGTAAGAAGGAAAGTTGTTCCTCATCAAAGGGAGAACAACATACTTGGAAATCGAAGGACGAATCGGATCGAGGAGTGAGTTGTGCGTCTCACAAGCTTTGGGTAATTTCTAAACCTCGATCTTGATATTTGAGTTGATTTTGATGTTATTGGTGGTTGAATTTGTGTTGAAATGGCTGAAAGATGACTAGGGATTGATTAAATTTCAATGTGGTAGGAGTGATATGCATATTGAGAATTTTGGTGAATTTAGGAAATTGTGAGCTATAAATGGAAAATTGGACAATGTGGAGAATTAGCGTAGATAATTGGTATTAGAGATATCGAACATTGGGATATTGTGAATAGAGTTGTAGTTTAGGGTTGAGTTACGAGAAATCAAGAGAATTGAGGTGTTATGAGCAATTATGCTCGATTTTGAGAATTGAGGCTTATGTGATGTGGAGTATTGATGTTTTAACATCGTTTGGACAGCTCGGGAGTTCCAGAGTGGAATGCGAGGCTAGTCCGTGATACGGGGGAACGATTGCACTATACGAGGTGCAAAGAGGTAAGGGAAATCTAAACCATTTGTGTATGTGATTTGTAAACTGTTATAGCATGATTTATGATTTATAAACAAGCATGTTGAGATTAAATTTGCACACGATTTTATAGCCGGTTGGAGCCCAATGTTTTATGAGTTTATAACTGGGCTCTACGTTAAGGCAACATTGAGATTTGAGATATGTGTACGTGTGCTTTGCCGGTTAGAACTCGGTTTTATTACGTTTTGTGTTGAGTACAAAACGGTTTTCAAATGAGTTTTATGAGAGAAAAACCATTACGAGTTCTACGTGAAGGCAAACCCGTCTTATGTGATAAGACTTGGGTGTGTACTTGTGAGTACACACCGGGCAATGCTCTGGTAGCATGTAAGCCCGATTTCTTCTCCGTTCTGGTAACATGAGAATGACTTATTCGGTGGCAGTGCCACGTTGAGAAACCCATTGGTGGCTGTGCCACGTATACCCCATTGGTGGCTGTGCCACGTTGAGAAACCCATTGGTGGCTGTGCCACGTATACCCCATTGGTGGCTGTGCCACGTTGAGAAACCCATTGGTGGCTGTGCCACGTATACCCCATTGGTGGCTGTGCCAAGTTGAGAAACCCATTGGTGGCTGTGCCACGTATACCCCATCGGTGGCTGTGCCACGTTGAGAAACCCCATTGGTGGCAGTGCCACGTTGAGAAACCCTATTCTGTGGCTATGCCACGTGAGAATTAAATCAGTGGCTTTGCCACGTGTGTATTGTGGCTATGCCACGTGAGAAAATAATTCAGTGGCTTTGCCACGTGTGTATTGTGGCTATGCCACGTGAGAAAATAATTCAGTGGCTTTGCCACGTGTGTATTGTGGCTATGCCACGTGTGATTTTAAACCAGTGGCTATGCCACGTTATTTGAGAAAGCGTTTAACGCATATTTCCACATGCTTTGTTTTGCTCTAGAGTGAGCCTTTTTACTTCATGTTTTCACATGACTTGACACATGAGAGTGTCGTTTTGAGTATTTTCATGCTATGGTTTTCAAATGAGTTTCACATACAAATAAATGCTTTGTGATGTGCATTTTGGTTTATGAAATGAGTCCCCTACCCCCCTTACTGAGCGATTTAGAAGCTCACCCTGTTTTTCTTTCCCCCCAGAGTTCTTCAAGTGAATAAGGACTTCCCTGCGACGTACGGAGTAGTGGCTAGTGGAGGATTCGAGCTCCAGGCTATATAATTTGTACTTCGAGGTATATTTATCTTTTCATGTACCCAGACTATTAATGTATTTGCAGACACTTGATGTATGACATTATATGGGATGTATTAGGATTAATTGACTTGTAATCGAGTAATGGGTATAATACAATATTTATTATATCATGATGAGATCCTGAGGCATGATAATTATGATGATGTATGACACTGCACAGGAATGCACTCTTTATTTGTGAATTAACGAGCAAAAAGTATTAAATTAGCCCTATTTTCTGCATTTTCGGGGCGTGACAGGAAAAGTGCCTAGTATGTTAGCAGAGTAAGGTAGAGTATTAAAAGTCTGCAGAGTTATTGCAGCACCTACCTATATAGACACGGCACGGAAAAATGAGAACAAGTTTCCATAAATTTCGTGATGGGTTACAGAGAACCTAGGTGAATTACGAGGCTATTTGGATGGTAGTCGATAGAGTGACTAAGTCTACCCACTTTCTAGTTATGAAATCCCCAAATACTCAGAGTGTATATGAGGATTTATGTATAAGGAAGATTGTGGAACATTATGTAGCGTTCCAGTGAGCATGGTATCATATAGGGATTCTCGCTTCACTTCCCACTTCCGAGGATAATTTTAGGAAGCTATGGGAACCCGACTGAGTATTAGCACAGCTTTTCATCCTCAGACAGATGGTCAGCCAGAGAGGACTGTACAGGTTCTGGAGGATCCGATGAAAGCGTGTGCCCTTGATTTTTAAGCTCCTGGAATGATCAGTTGATTTCTAATTGAATTAGTCAATAGTGACAGTTGCCACTTGAGCATTGGGATAACAAGATGTGAGGCAGTGTATGGCTGTAGGGGTTGTTTCCCAAATTGGATAAGAAAAAGTGGGTGACAGATAGAATTATTTTCGACTTGGATAATAAGTCTCTGAGGATGTCTAGTTAAGGATGATAGATTAAGAACACCTCAGAGCAGATAGACAAGTATTGGAATTCACCCTTGGTGAATTAGTATGATTGAAATGTTTCTTGTCCTAAGAGAATAAGGACATAGCGAACTTTTGGAAGAAGGTAAATTGGGTTGCGCTGGATAGAATATTTTGAGAGATTGGACAAGTGGGAGATAAGACCTGTAGGTGGCATTTCCACTTGAATAAGCAGGCACCCACAATGTGTTCCAGCTTTTGATGCTTCGGCAATACTATCCAGATCCAGCATAGGTGATAGGATATGAATTCCAAAAGTTCAGTTTAATGAAAATATAAGTATATTGAAAAAGTTGATTCGGGCATTAAACAGGAAAGAGAAAGTATTGAGGTTTAAGATGATCTCCCTAATTAAAGTCCTTTGGTAGTGTTACACTCCGGAAAAAGGTCACATGAGAATTAAAAAAGTATGATACAATTGATGTACCCAGAGTAGTCTATGGACTCATATGATTTGGTTCCAATTTGGAGGACCAAATTCTTTTAGTGGGGGAGATTATGTAAGACCCACTTTGTATGTATTGTTGATATATTCCTTATGATTCACGCGACGTACACATATATATATTCATCGAATCATAAGAAGAGCGTTGACTAATTAAATTTGTGAAGCAAAATAAAATGGAATATCAATGGATGTCGAAAGTAACTAAATACGAGCCGAAATGACCACTGATCAAACGAAAATGATCAGAATGAAGTTAACCGAAAATACGAAAATTAAATAAGAAAATATGGGGGATGTATGAAGGAAGGTCAGGTTGAATTGATTCCGAAACAAGAGCAGGGGTAAAATGGTAAAAATACCAAAACCCGATATTAGGGCAATAAGGAAATTTTTAATTAAAAATAAGGATGTAAGATATCTTGATCGATAATGAGGAAATTATAAATATTGGGTCAATTGATCAAGATTCAAAAATTTTAAAAATACCGAAAAATTTACGAAACAATATCTCGAAAAACGCGAAGAAATAATATCAAAAATTTAGAGAAAAATATATTTAATAAATTAAATTTAAATTAAATAAATTAAATAAGAATAAAAATAATATAAGTGTAGATATTTTGGAGTTTATGGAGTATTTTAAGGAATAGTGAATAATTAAATAAACAAATAAAAATAATAAAAATAATAAAAAATAAAACAAAAAAAAAAGAAAAAAAGATCTGAAACAAAAAAAAGGAGGAGAGAGAAAGGCTCGGGAAAAAACCCAAAAACCAGAGAAACCGAAAACGACCCGCAACCTTCACCGTCGATTCCAGCACACCGGTTTCCGACGGGCTTCGACGAAGCTACCAGGAGGAAGAGGGGAGTCCGACGAGCACGTGGGCACCGGAATCACGCCGCCAGGTGGCCGGAGCAGGCCGATCGGAGCTAAGGAAGACCGACGGAGAAACAAGCCGATTCCCGGCGAACCGTCGCGTCTGGGCTGAAACGGAGGGCACCGACGCACTCAGGGGAAAAAACCAGTTCTTTTGAGACCGATCTCGGCCGGTGAGACCGTCGGAAACGCCAGCGACGGTAATAGGCAGTAAACGGCACCGTTTGGCCGAAAAGAAAGGGGAGGAAAAGGAGGGAAAAGGAAGGAAAGGGGAAAAGAAAAGAAAGGAAAAGGAAGGAAAAGGAAGGAAAAGAAAGGAAAAAGGGGAAAAAGGAAAGAAATTTACCGGGGACGACTCGAGGTTCGGGTAAGTTGACCGAGGGTCGAAATTGACCTACGGGTAAATTCCGAAAATTTAATTTAATATTATTTTAATGAAAAATAATCCGGATTTACCTAATTGTGCAGCTTCACGACGGAAACCGAACGAGAGCCGATCGAGCTCTGATTTTCGTACCCCGCATCGTATCGGGTAAGTACAATTTAATTTCGACAATCAGAGTTCTTTAAATACCGAGTTTTAATTATTTTACGAAATTATGGATTAATTTCGCATAGAAAGGAATATTATTCGGAGTCATAATATAATTGCTATAAATGGTATACGGGCTATCCAATGAATTTGGAATGAAGCCCGATAATTATTAGAAAGTTGTATAAGCCCGGTATACCCGAAGACGGGAATTAATAGATATAAAAAGGGCTAAAATGGGCCGAGACCCAATAAGGTAGATAAGGCCCAACACCTTAAAGTTGATCAGTAAATGCAATATACTGATCGAGATAATTGAATTTACCTCGATTATGTGGCTATATGCAGTTACGTACATTGGTTAGCGCGCACTTGGGCCGAGAGGTTCGGTATCATTGAGACAGGTTTAGTCTGCGCGCGATTCCAGGTAAGGAAATTTTACGAACTGCTAGAGATAGCTTTACGAATTTTCGACGCCATTTACATTCCTTTAAAATGTCCGAAGGGTCTAGATTTGAGATAAAAATTTTAGGGCCCCGAATGGACAAATTACCAAAATACCCTTGCCAAGGGTAAAATTCTAAATTTTAGGAAAAAGTGTAAGAAGCAAGAACAAAGGGTTCCTGCTTGTTTTTGAAGTATTTTGGTACATGCATGAGTAGGTCGGCTAACTTTTAAATGAAATTGCACAGCATTTCATATTTTCAACAAAACGTTGATTTTCGTTGAAATTGATTTGAGAAATGTAGCCGCCTACGTGATCTTTCATAAATGTGACGTGCTAGAGCTCAGCTCGCACGAGTTTTGATTTGTGCAATGATTTCATTAGTGCTGGAGCGAGAGCTCGCACTAGAGTTTTACATGATTTTCATGACACGGTGCCGGAGTCTAACTCGCACCATATTTTTATATGCGATTTTTCGTGACAGAGTGCTTGAGCTTAGCTCGCACTAGTTTTATTTGATTTACTGACAGTGTTAGAGCACCGCTCGCACTACTTTTCAGAGATCATACGATAAGCCGTGCTTGGAGCATCCGGTAGACTGTATGTCACCGATTAAATAGGCCCGCACGTGCGTTTTGAGACATGGCATGTTAAAATAACTTGATGAGCCCGAATGAGGGATAAGGGTTAGAGAAATAACCTGATGAGCCCGAACGAGTGATAAGGGTTAGAGATCCACCTGATGAGCCCGAACGAGGGATAAGGGTTGGAGGTCCAGCTGATGAGCCCGAACGAGGGATAAGGCTGGGGGTCCACGGAGTACGATGTACCATGCAAGTAGCATGGAGTACGATGTACCGTGTGGTATCTGTGTGATACGTTGGTATCTTTGTGATACGTTAGCATCTTCAGATGCATGGGATTGGATAAGACTGACGGGATGGATTGACCCACCACCCGGGCGGTTCCCGATCATGGGAGAACCCGCACACTAGGATCCGTGTAGCTGAGGAACTCCCGAGGACACATATGGCCATAGTCCTGGTTATTGCCGATATACAGTTATTGCCTAGTCTCGTATCTTATATATATATGTTTTCGGATATTGATGTTTTCGAGAAACAAAATTTTATGGATTTTGTGTGAGTCAGGGCTACCCGAGGGAAGGGTTGAGTCCTGACCTTATATGAAATTTTAACGAGAAATAAATGATTTAAAAGATATGCATGTTAAGTTTTCATGCTTTTGAGATTTCATATGAGTTATTTTACATGACATCATAACATAACATCTGTTTTGGAAATGTGTGGAGAAGGGGCGGTTTATGCATGGCACTACGTTCATGTAGGTTGTATTGTTATCTACTTGTTCGTAGAATTGCCTTACTGAGCTTGATGTGCTCACCCCTTTCACTTTCTCACACAGATTTCTTCCAGTAGATTGGGAGGCGACTGGGTACGGCATTCTAGTTGTCCGCTGCTGCCTATCTTTTGAGGTATATACACTTGTACATATTGTATCTACATAAGCATAGCACAGTAACATGCTTGTAAGTAACTTTAGGGGATGTATAATTAATGTAAACAATTATAAATGACTGGAGAAGAATTAAGTTATATGGTAAATGAATGGTGGGACTGGCATTGACGCACAGCCCAATTTGTTAGTGGAGTGTGGTCACGATTCGAGGACAAGTAAGAATTTAAGTAAATAAACAAAATGCAAAAAATTAACTCTGATTTTTGGGTAGTTCGGGTCGTGACATATACGGCTTGAAATAACTTATACACAATTGAGTATAAAAATACAGTAAAATTTATCATCGATCACAGTATCAGCATCATAGAAATTGTACTGCAAAATATCACTTAAATTAAGTGCACTAGATAAAACAAATTTCACACAGTATATTATTTCATCCAAATCAGTTCTGAAATTTAAACAAGGGAGACAAGGTGAAATATTCATCATCAATAATCAATCAGTAGGACAATTGGCTAATGTCAGTGACTCTGGGCAATCACTGATCAGGTGTGCTGGGATGTCAGGTGTTGTGGGAGTGATCAGCTGCCCAAACGGCTCATACAATATACTATTTTCTAGTAACACGGTACATCGTACACACATGCACACAACATGGTACATCGTACTCCATGGACCTCAACATCATTCACAATTCAGTATAATTCACTATCGTCTTTTTGCTTTATATCATGTTCGAGCAGGTCAGTGCAAGATCACACAACAATACACGACTGACTAGCACGGTTTTATCATCAAAACACTTTAAATCACATGCGAGCAATTTAGTACAAGATCACACAGTAATACACAACTGTCTGGCACGATTTTAACATCGAAACACTTAAATCTTGTGGGAGTAGTTTAGTGCAAGATCACACAGCAATACACAACTACTTCATCACAGTTTTACTCATAAAATTATATTAAAATCCAGTGTGAGCATTTTAGCGTGATACCCAGACTGCAAGCACTCAAGCACTTTTACCAATATCAATTCATAAACAATTCATTTTCAAATAAATACTTTAAAATCCAATACGATATACGTAGCAATTCGAAATAGGCTGACTAGCCCTCTTTTATAAAATTTCAATACTTCGATTTGGTCTAGAGTTTTCTATTGTTTCGGTAATTAGTAATTTTACCCTAAATTTTATATCTACAACACACAGAAAATACACATATTTATCTCTAGCAGCACACGAGAATTTTTCTTACCTCGGTGTCTGTCCGAAGTCCTCGATGCTTCAGTGGTGCGGGCACGATCCAATCGATTTATTCCTCTGAAATTTTGAATAACTATTTTTTACCGTCTTCCCTCGGGTGTCCCAGATTCTTAATGTACTCTGATCTAACTTAAAGTTTTATTATTTACATACATACATACATATATATATATATAAATAACATTTTTCCCTTTTTTTTTCTGAATTTGGCTTAGCGCCAAATTCTCTTTCTTTTTCCTTTCTTTCTTCTTCCTCTCTTCTTCTCCTTCTCTATTTCGCTTGCCTTGGCTTCGTTCATTGTCATCAACCATTCTTCAGCGTTGGCTTCCTTCCTTCATCACTACCTCCCGCTTTCGCCAGCACCATCACCACTTTTCTCTCGGTTCTGCCTCTTGCCACTGTTTCTAGCTCACACCTTCCAGTCGGGAGTCATCGTTCCCGTCCCTTGTCGCAAGCTTCCATGGTGGTAGCTCTCTTCCTCTCGTCCAGCTTCCCCTTTTCCTTATTCTCCTTTGTCTCGGGACTATTACAATCATTCAACCTATTCTCCAATATATATATATATATATATGTATATATATATTCGATTGCATTCAGTGCCCAAAGTCAGCCTTCCCCTATTTCACGTTCGTAAGCAACCCGATCTGACCCTTCTTCAGTAAACATCTATCGCATCAGTCTTTCTTTTCCTTTCCCGTTCGCCTAGGTACCCTACACTAGCATTCGTTTTACCGCCTGTTCTCAGACCATTCTTTCCCCTTCTTAGTCTGCTCCTGCTTCTGCCTTGTCCTTTTTGTTCAACCTTGACCTTAGCAATCAAACAAGCATCCTTTCCTATCCTATACAGCCTCAACAGTCCTCTCATTCCCTTTTATAGCCACACTCTCTACTCTAAGAAAATGACCACGCGAGCCGCCCTTTGTTTCCTCATTTCACAACCTTCTACACTACCCAGTACAGCCTCAGCTCTAATTTCCTCTTCCTTGCGTCGTCGTCCTTGCCGAGCCCTCAGCCTTCAGTAAAGTTTGCTTAGCCCTCAAACACCACTCTCAACTACAGATATCCTCATGTGTCGCTGTTTCTATTTAACACTCTTCTGCTTCAGCATTTGACTCTCTCCCTCGCGTCTCTCCCCTCAGCTTTCCTTCCTTCTGCTTCGGGTTTCTCCTTCTCCTCCAGCCACATTAGAAATTAGTCAAGAACCACTCCAAAACAGCCTGCATGAAAACTGTACAGCCTCATCTAAATCTGCTTTCCTTGCTACTACTTCAGTAATGTATATGTCTATTTTTTCATATATATATTTTGTTCACCTAACGTTCCAGTTTGTTGTTTATACCAGCCTTCCCATTTTACCTTTCTCCTTCGTTTTCAATCCTGTCCTTTCTTTTCTCTTAATTCTCCTTAAATAGTGCCAGAGTAGCAAGTTTCTTCCAATCCTTCGGTTTTATGCATTATATCTCAATTCTTCTTAAGTTTCAACACCTACTCTCTTACTTCCAGCAGATAAATGAAATTTGCTTCAGCTCTAATTCATTCCACTCAATCTCCTGCCATTGTCTATAACACTGTTTTATCCAGCAACCTTTTCTGTCTTCCAGCAGGCCTTATTCTCTTTTCCTTTTTACTCAATTAATTCTGCCTGATATGTTCAGTCTTTATGTCTTAAAATTATTTAAAATCATTTTCTTATTTTCCCGTTTCGGGTTTTCCTATTCCTTGGTTGATTAGACTACACCTCATTTAAATGTTTTTTTATTGCTACTGATCTTGGCAAGATTCCATGAGCTGTTCAACTTGCGTGCACCCCTTTGCTGCAGGTTTTGATTTCTCAGCTCATTAGCCCCTTTCCATGTCAACTTAGACCATCACATGCTACTGTTATCCTCTCATTTCAGTTTGCTTCAGTTTCTGCCTTAAATTTACCTTAATTCAACTCCTCTGCTCTCGTCAGCAACTCATGCATCTTGTCCTCTTTTCTGTTCTCAACTGTAACTTCTAGTAAGCTTACATATATAGGTTTTATTTTGTTTCAGTTTTCTAGCCACCAACTCAACCTTAACGTGCTAGTTTTCTTCTCTTCCTTTCCTTTTACTATCGAACACCATCTTAATTTCATTTTCTTCATACTGTACCCTTCATTAAGTTCCATGTACATATACCTCTGCCACTAATGAGAACCTCTTGGGATTGGTGTGATTTCTATGCATGTAAGATTATGAATGATTTAAGGGTTTATGTATGTACAAAACAAGTTTAGTATTCCCTGTTATGGATGAATATAATGTTGAGTATGGTGATTGATATCGAAATGAGCTATGATTTAGTAGATATAAGAAATGGATATGAAACATCACAAGAAAGTTAGAACTGAGACAAGACTAATAGAATTCTATAATAAGGATTAGCTACTTAAGTTAATCAAAACCTACACTTAGCGAAGACAACGATAAAGTCCAAAAATTTTGCTTCTAAGTACATTACAGTTTTTAGTATCAAAGCTTGAGTTGTCTAAAACTATTTAGTGTAGGTAGGTTAGAATTAGACTTAGATCCCTTATTACTCTGCATGTCTGGATATAAACTATATATAATTGCTGAAAGTTATACTAAATTATTTGTTTATGTATAGGTGATCTGTACATAATGAGTGGAAGATGCAAAATCACACAAACGAGGTAAACTCAACCGTTTTCACCACCTCCTCCACAGCCTGAAAGTCCAAATTCATGGAAAGCATGGGCTTAAGGAAGGCTTCGATACTTTGACCGCTATGCTTGAGAGTCTAAATTCATGGATTTTGAGGCTAAGCATAGGCTTGCGGAAGGCTTCCATACTTTGACTGTTATAGTTGTGCAGCATTTTGGTGGTAAGAACGATACCACCTCTAGACCCTCAAACTCTATTACAACAGCTATAGGATCAACCTATTCAGTCACAAACTCCTTAATAGTCAAGGGTAAGGGGTGTGACAAACAGGAATATAAGCTGACTGAAATAGTTTCAAAAGATGAATCCTTCATCATTTAAGAGGATTAAGGATCCAATAATGGTAGAGAACTGGCTGATGCACCTTAACAAGCTATTTTAGTATATAGAGTGTTCTACTATCGAGAGAGTAGTTCTAGCCACATTCATGCTGGAGGAAGAGGCAGAACACTGGTAGAAGTCCACTGAAACAGTGTAGAGGGATAAGCATTGTGTGGTAACCTGGGAGATATCCTTCAATCCTTCAATTAGTAATACATTCCTCAAATAGCTCAAAGGAAAGTGCGATCTGAATTTTTGAGTTTGGTAAAAGGTAGTCAGTCAATTGATCAGTATGAGCCTTATTTTAATGCACTAAGTTATTATAATCTGGAAACTGCTCAAAACGAGGAACGAAAGACTCAAAGATTTATGAATAGATTGAGACCTATAATTTCGGGGAAATTAGCGGCGTTTGGCATTCCTACCTATGCCGAAGCCATCAAGAGGGCACAATTGGTCGAACAGGATTTGGATGTCCCTCAGGTAGAGTATGGTGCTCGAGATAAAGGTAGAGAATAGAGTAAGAGAGTTGAGGAGAGGAGATTTTCTTAGAGGAAAGATTCAATGAAAAGGCAGAAGATGACCTCAGCTAAACCACAGTTTCCTAAGCCTCTAGATATTCAGAGTTCATACACAATTGTCACCTCCTTGAATAGTTTATGGTAAGAATCATGGTTCTCGCCTATGCTGTAGGGCCATATGTAATGACCCATTTTACTCGCACTTTTACTAGTTGGGTTACAGGTCGATATCAGATCAGAAACAGTAAATACGAGTACTAGATTTCATTTTTTTTGGTGACAAATTTAAACAAAATTAATCATCATAATTGTTCCTTCATGTTCACATTTCCCCAAACACATTTCTCTATACATTACTGTACTTGCAAAATATAGATACAATATAAATGTCTATGCCAGGTATACCTTTAGTGCTGAAGAGTCCTTCTCTAACACATGACTGTGCAAATTTATTCGACTTACAAATACTCCCAACTATTGACGAGGCTCTATGGAGTAAAGTAAGAGGTGAACTCAACATGGTCAATAAGAAAAATCAAGCGGCTGGTAGATAAATACACTATCTACAAAATACGGGCTTGAAGTAATAACATACAGTTCAATGTCGTACAGTGAAAATTACCATTTTCTCACAGTGTCAGTATCATAGAAAACATTACTGCAAAATATCAATTAAATCAAATGCAGTAAAATAAAACTTATTTCATATCAAAAATTCATTTCATCAAACTCAATTCAAATAAATCAAATAAGTGAGGCATGTCAGAATATTCATCATCAATAACCAATCAATAAGACAATTGTCCAATTTCAATGACTCTGGGCAATTGCTGATCAGGAGTGCTAGGATGTCAAGTGCCATGGGAGTGATTAGCTACCTAATCGACTTACTCATTTCACTATTTCTCAATAACACGGTACAACGTACTTCCGTGCACACAACATGGTACATCGTACTCCATGGACCTTGGCATCATTCACATTTCCATATAATTTCATCATTCACATTTTCATGTAATTCATCATTACCCTTTTTGCCTCTAATCAAGTGCAAGCAGATACGTGCAAGATTACACAGCAATACACGTTTGTCAGGCACGATTTTATCAAACCACTTAAAACCACATGCGAGAAGGTCCTTGCAAGATCACACAGCAATACACGACCAGTTGACACGATTTTATCAAATCACTTAAAATCACGTGTGGATGGGTCCGTGTAAGATCACACAATAATACACGACTGGATGGCATGATTTTATCAAATCACTTAAAATCACATACGTGCTGGTCCGTGCAAGATCACATAGCAATACACGACCAGCTAGCACAGTTTTGTCCTTAAAACATCTCAAATTCTCGTGCAGACAGCTCCGTCCAAGATCACACAGCAATACATGTCTGACTGTCACTAGTTTTATTTTTAAAATACTTAAATTTCGTTTTAGCGTGTAAAACATATAAAAAAGAGCTGGTCTTGCCTTTTTCCGCTAAAAATCCATAAAACATAGTCTCGGGTGCAAATCCGAAATTTTATGTTTTTTTCGCGATAATTTTAAAAATACTCAAATATTCACTTAAATACACTAAATAGGGCTATTTTGGAAAAATCAGGGCAAATGTCGAGTTTCCTTAAAACTTCTTTCTAAATTTTGAGTAGTAAATTTTACCTAGGAATTTTTTACGTTCAGGCGTATCAAACTTTTGTCCTAAGGTTCGCAGTCTCCAAATACATAGCAAATATACGCAGTATAATTATGACAGTTTACAGGTACTTTTCTACAACATAAATAAATATATTTCCTAAAATTCATATCTACAAAAATCATTGAAAAATACGTGCATTCATCTCTAAAAGCACAACCCGATTTTCCTTACAGTAAAAATATTTCTTAAAATTTCATATCTGAAAATCATAAAAAAAATACATATAATTTATCTTTATAGCACACTGTAATCTTCCTTTCAGTAAAATATTTTCTAAATTCATATCTACAAAAATCATCAAAAAATATGTGCATTTATCACTAATAGCGCGTCTCAATTTTCCTTACCTTGATATCTGCACGTAGTCTTAGATGCTTTATGTCTGAAATCGATGGGTCCGGTCCACTTGGTTAATTTTCTCCTCAGAGCTCTTCTTTTGAATTTTTCAACTTTTCCTTGTGCCTCTTCCTCTATTTCCAAATATATATAGATATATATACAAAATATCTTTTTTTTTTTAATTTGGCACCTTCGCGCCAAATTCTTTTCTTTCCTTCTTCCTTCCCTTCTTGTTTCTTTCTTTTCTTCTCAGTTTCTTCCTCACCGGCCTCAGTCGCAGTCCATGGTGGCCTTTTGTCCTCCTTTCCTTTTAGCCATCACCTTCATCACCACCATCATCTTCACCATCAACTCGAACACCTCCTTTTAGCCTCTCTCCCTTCCCCTGCTTCAGCTTCCTTCTGTTTTTTGTCCCGATTTCGCCCTTATTTCCAGCTCCTACAACTCATTACACTATAGAGCAACAAGGTGGTCAGAGGTAACCTCACTGCTCACACTGTTGCCTCCAGCTTCGAGGACCACCATTAGTAGCTCATGGCTTCACTTCCCCATCCTCTGTTCTCCCCTGTTTTTTGGCTTTCCTCACATAGTTCACTCCCAGCCAACCTCATTTCTCTCTCGTTCATTTTAATTCCAATTACCAGGGGTAGAGGCGTGGAGGTGGTGTATCTACTGACTGGTGGTGTAGGGCTTAGCATGGAGTGCATGTGGGTGTGCAAACTAGGGCGATTACGGGTGTAGGAGTCTGGTGCGTGTAGGGTCTTGGGTACCGTGCAGGCTGGTTGGCGTAGGGTGCTGCTGGTGTGCAAACTGGGTGCTGCAGGATTAACAGGCTGGTGCAGGGTGTGGATCAGTGCACGTAGGTCTCACTTGTTGTGGTTCCTAGCGCGCGCAGTTGGACTGGCATTCTGGCATCCTTTTTTCGCTGTATTGTGCAGGTTGGCATGGAGAAGGCTTAGCGTAGGCTAGTGTGAGCACGGGACTGGCACTGGGGTTGGGCGCGCAGAGGGGCAGCTGTTGCAGGGCACCCTGGGCACTTGGCGTTCGAGCAAGGGAGACGTTGGGTGCACAGGGCGTGCCTGGCCTGCGTGCCTTATGCATAGGGGCCAAAATGCACCGTTTTGGTCCTTTTTTATTTTTTTTGTTTATTTATTTATTTATTTTTTAAATCAATATTAAATTATCTGAGATCGCACTGCTTTTTCCTTCCTGTCCAAAATCCAAATTGGTTCCTCCACATACATCATGTCCTCTTTCAATTCTAGCTGCTCGTATTTAATTACATGTGTGGAGTTTGGATGATACTTGTGTAGCACCGACACATGAAAAGCATTATGGATACTTGACAACTCTGACGGTGACGTCAATTAGTAGGCTTTATCTCCCACTTAATCTAACATCTCGAAAGGTCTAATATAACGGGGACTCAATTTTCCTTTCTTCTCAAATTTCACTATACCCTTGGATAGAGAGGCTTTCAGAAATACTGAACTGAAAATTTTAGGGGTCTTCACCTTTGGTCAGCGTAACTCTTCTGTCTATTGTGGGCTGTCGTCAAGCTCTCACAAATCAACCGTACATCATCAGAAGCTAGCTTGAACAAATTGGGAGCGAATATATTCTTTTCAACCACTTCTTCCCATCCTATTGGCGAACGTCATCTTCGACCGTACAGCTCTACGTATGGTGCCATTCTGATACTTGAATGGTAATCATTGTTCTATTCAAACTCTGCTAGTGGTAAATGGTTGTCTCAGGAGCCTTTACAATCTTGAGCATAAGCTCACAACATATCCTCTAATGTCTGAATGGTCCTCCCCGATTGTCCATTAGTTTGAGGATGGAAAGCCGTGTGAAAATTTAGTTGGGTTCCCATGGCTTCTTGTAAATGTTCCCAAAAGTGTGAAGTGAATGAGGAATCCATGTCAGATACAATGCTCACTGGTACGTCATGTAGTCTTACAACTTCTTGTACATACAGATCCACTAGCGCACTCATGGTATCCGTAGCCTTCATAGATAGGAAGTGAGAGGACTTTGTCAATTATCTACTACTACCCAATTTGCATCATGGTTCTTATGGGTCATTGGCAATCCCATGATGAAATCAATCGTGACGTGTTCTCATTTCCATATTGGTATCAGTAAAGGCTATAACAACCCCGCAGGTTTCTGATGCTCTACTTTAATCTGCTGACATACAAGACATCGGACCACAAATTCAGGCATGTATTTCTTTATCCCTGACCACTAATACACCTTTCGTAAATTTTGATACATCCTATTACTTCTCGGGTGTAAGGTGTACCTCGAGGAGAGAGCTCCTGACAATATTAGTTTCCTCAATTGTGCATTATCAGGAATACAAATTCTACCTTTGAATCTTAATAAACCATCAGAGCTAACTTCAAAATCTATCACAGAACCCAACTGGGTCTGACTAGCCTCATCTAAGCAATAGTTATCCTTACGCTACCTGTCAGATTCTGTCAATCAAATTTGGTTCTAATCTCAGGCTAGCTACCATGATATAAATGTCAGTATCAGTAAGAAACTACATCCAGTCGAGTTTCACTAAATATTTCAATAACTCATGTCCTTGACCTATGTATATATAAAATGTCATCTCGAAATCACTTCTGTTCAAAGCACTAACCCTAGTCATTTCTTTTTCTTTTTTTTTTTGTATTAGACAGCCTTTGTGAAATCTAATAGTTAAACCTTTATGATCAGTAGAATTCCATAATTCTTCACCACACAAAAATGGTGTCCTGACTTCAAACACGAGTATTACGCATGTCAATTTCAATTTATGGGTTTTAGGTACTTCTAGATGCTGTCAACTCTCTCAAGCAGAGAGATATTTTGAATCACCCTTATTAGCCATCAAACCTAACCACATAACTAATTATGGGTATAGGGGTTCAAGGTTTAGTCCCAATAAAAAGTAGGATACTGTAATTTATTGCAATTTTTATCCTTTAGTCAGCACTCATTCTTCGTTCACCTCATTCGATTTGAATTATTTCACATACCCAAGAATATTCATACGTTGTGTACATCTATAATTTTGTATCCAGAATGTATCATACTTCAAAACGTGTTTCATTTTATACATCAATTATAACAAAACCCTTTCCTTATTCCAATTAAGTCTCGCATTCGAAACATAAGCATATACAATTTATAATCCTTAGATTCGATACGTGATTCATATTCCAAAGTCTCCTTATACCTCAAACTTTGAATCATCTTAACAGTTTTAGGTCTTTCCCACTGTTCTATAATCTCTATTTTTGGAGAATCTAATTGACTCCCGTTCTTGACACATCGTTACCCAAAAAACTCCAGAACAACAATTAATGCTCATACACTCCAAAGTGGATCACTAAGTCTGATAATTCCCCTTATCATAAAAATTTTATAATCCCTGCAATCACTTCTTCAACTCTTCTAATTAAATTGAAGTCATTTAGTATGGGGGTTTGAATAATTGGTTCGGTATTAAGTACTAAATCACCTCAAAACTTCATCCTTTTATCTAGCGGTAACTCTGATGGATCATCCGAACATGTATCGGAAAACTCTGTGTCTAAAGAGTTGTCTCTTTACTCCGAACACGCCTTATCTTTATCAATCATGTAAGCAGTGTGACCTTTAAGTTCTATTTATACAGTTCATTATGTAGTTCTTCCTTCCAGTTATAAAGACTCTATTCTTTAGTAGATCTCTCTTCTGTCACTCTCTTTATCTTTCCCTTTTCTTGGTAACCTTGAAGATATACATTTCGAATCATCACAGTTGCGCCTTGCGCACTACTTCCTCAAAATAACATCAAATGAAGCTTCCCTAGCTCATTTGGGAGTTCCCGTATCTCCTATAAGTTTCTGGATTTGCTTCATTTCATAACTCAATGTATTCGAATTATACTTCTCCAAAACCATAAATTTCGTTTCATATTCATTCTCGGACTTGTTAACTTATGTCTGATTCGACCTTTTCATCTATAATTTCCATTGTACTTTATCTGGGATGTGTTGCCACTAAAGACATCCAAAAACATATCCCATGTAACCCTCTAATGTCGGGTCCTTAGATTAGATTGTGGGGAACTTCCCTTAAAGTTCAACTTCCTATTTGAATATCAATGCTACAAAACTACCTTCTTTATAGTAGTACACCTTAAGGGTCCACGTAACTTTTCCAATTCATTTATTCAGTTTCCATTATAACTGGATTCTTGATTCTAGTAAAATAATGGACTAACTTTTGAAATTATTTCAGCTTTTCTCTAAGTCACAATTATACCTTATTTATCATCATTATTATTGTGCTACTATTATTTGGCCGAACAATGTCATCATTGTTTCCATGTCTGCTCAAATCTTATGTAGTAGATTTCAAAATTTTTGGTTAAACTAAGAGGTGTACATTCAGACGAGGGTTCACTAAATCTCTCGGGCCAATCTCTACGACCTCGAGAAACAGTTCATTTTCGTCTACTAATATGACTGTAGTACCTACCAGCCATAACTATCAATTTTCCTACATTCAATGACTCAATTTCTCAATAAAACATAGCCAGGTATGCCTATTTGTATCTATGCAATGTACAGTAATGTTGAGGATGTGAACTTTTCAAATTTTCTCTTACTCCTAATATCAACTCGTATCAGACCAACCTTACTCTGATACCACTTCTGTAACGACCCATTTTACTTGCACTTTTACTGGTTGGGCTACAAACCGATATCATATCAGAAACAGTAAAAAAGAGTACTATATTTAATTTCTTGGTGACAAATTTAAACAAAATTAATCATAATAATTGTTCCTTCATGTTCACATTTCCCCAAACACATTTCTCTATACATTATTGTAATTGCAAAATATAGATACAATATAAATGTTTATGCCGAGTATACCTTTAGTGCTAAAGAGTCCTTCACTGACACATGACTGTGAAAATTTATTCCACTTAGAAACACTCCCAGCTATTGACAAGGCTCTGTGGAGTAAAGTAAGGGGTGAGCTCAACATGATCAATAAGAAAAATCAACGACAGGTAGATAAATACACTATCTACAAAATACAAGCTTGAAGTAATACTATACAATTTAGTGTAGTATAGTGAAAATTACTATTTTCTCACATTGTCGGTATCACAAAAAACATTACTGCAAAATATCAATTAAATCAAATGCAGTAAAATAAAACTTATTTCATATTAGAAATTCATTTCATCAAACTCAATTCAAATAAATCAAATAAGTGGGGCATGGCGGAATATTCATCATCAATAATCAATCAATAGGATAATTGGCTAATGTCAATGACTCCGGGCAATCACTGATCAGGTGTGTCGGGATGTCAAGTACCGTGGAAGTGGTCAGCTATCCAATCAGCTTACTCATTTCACTATTTCTCAATAACACGGTATAGTGTATCACGTACACACAGCACGGTACATCGTACTCCATGGACCTCGGCACCATTCACATTTCCATATAATTCATCATCGCCCTCTTTGCCTCTAATCACGTGCGAGCAAATACATGCAAGATCACACAACAATACACATTTGTCAGGCACAGTTTTATCAAATCACTTAAAATCACGTGCGAGCGGGTCTGTTCAAGATCACAGCAATACACGACCGACTGGCACGATTTTATCAAATCACTTAAAATCACGTAGGAGCGAGTTTGTGCAAGATCAAACAGCAATACACGATCAGTTGGCACAATTTTGTCCTTAAGACATCTCAAAATTGCGTGCAGACAACTCCGTGCAAGATTACAAAGCAATACACATCTGACTGTCACGAGTTTTATTTTTAAAATACTTAAATTTCGTTTTAGCGTGTAAAACAGATTAAAAGGGGCTGATCCCTTTTTCAGCTAAAAATCCATAAAACATAGCTTCGAGTGGAAATCTAAAATTTTAGATTTTTTCGCGATAATTTTAAAAATATTCTAATATTCACTTAAATACACTAAATAGGGCTATTCCGAAAAAATCAGGGTAAATTTTGAGTTCCCTTAAAACTTCTTTCTAAATTTCGAGCAGTAAAATTTACCTAGGGATTCTCTATGTTAGGGGGTATCAAAATTATGTCCTAAGGTTTGTAGTCTTCAAATACTCAGCAAATTACACAGTATAATTTCAACAGTTCACAGGTAATTTTTTACAGCATAAATAAATATATTTCCTAAAATTCATATCTACAAAAATCATCTAAAACTACGTGCATTCATCTTTAATAGGACAACTCGATTTTCCTTATAGTAGAAATATTTCCTAAAATTTCATATCTAAAAATCATTAAAAAAATATGTGCAATTTATCTCTATAGCACAATCAAATCTTCCTTATAGTAAAATATTTCATATTATCATATCTACAAAAATCATCAGAAAATGCGTGCATTTATCACTAATAGCGCATCTCAATTTTCTTTGCCTCGATATTTACACGTAGTCTTAGATGCTTTACATTTGAAATCGATGAGTCTGGTCCATTCGATTAATTTTCTCCTCGAAGCACTTTTTTCAGATTTTTTGATTTTTCCTTGTGCCTCTTCCTCAATTTCCAAATATATATATATACATAATATTTTTTTTTAATTTGGTGCCTTCGCGCCAAATTCTTTTCTCTCCTTCTTGTGTGAACTGTAAATTTTATGAGATTTGCTAAGTGAGAATTGTAATTTGGTGAATTTAATTATGATATATTGATGTACGTACAAGTTTCATTATGTATAAAGTATGAAGGGATGTCATTTTCAAGTCTTAAAGGTAGTTGGATCAGGAAATGACTATGACAACAAATTTAGGATTTTTTTGTGAGTTTCTGCAGAAAATAGCAGCAAATTTTGGAAAATATGATTGCCAGATCGATCTGGAAGAGCTAAAAATGCTCTTATTTGAGCAATGGAATATGGCAGATCGATCTCTAATGGGGCCAGATCCGTAAGATCCACAATTTTGTATATGTAACCTTATGACTTTGTGATGTGTATATAAGTCACATTCAATGTAAATTATGAGGAATGGATATTTGAAGTTTGTAAATGTGTATGGAATGAATACATACAAGTTTTAAAGTGTATAGTAAGTGTAAGAGGGATATTTCCATGAGTGGAATGTGATTATCTTGAGTTTTGAGTGGTTAAGTAAAATGGAATGAGTTTTATACTTTCAATTGGGATATATTATATAACTTTGGCTATATAATGAATGCACACAGGTTTTAATATATATAAAGTATGAATGGATGTCATTTTCAAGCCTTAAAGGTAATTGGATGAGAAAATGACTATAGCAGGAAAATAAGTGAAGTTGGTGTGTGTTTACTGTAAAAAACTGCAGTAAAATCTGGAAAATATGAATAAGAGATCAATCTCATAGGATGAGAGATCGATCTTGTAAGACCCGAATTTAATTAAAATACGAAAATTAAATAAGAAAAGATGGAGGAAGTATGAAGGAAGTCGGGTTAAATTAATCCCGAACACGTGTAAGGGCAAAACGGTCAAAGGACCGAAAGTCGGAGTAGATTCGATAAGAAAATTTAATTAACAATATGGATTTGAGAAATCTTGGTCAATAAAAGTGAAATAAATTTATTTTGGGTTAAATTGATCAAGATATTAATTTATTGGAATTAATCGAGATTAATTGAAATTTTTAGTTCGAAAAAAAATAATACCGAAAATAATCGAAAAATATACCGAAAAGTCACCCGGGACAATATCCCGAAAATACGGAGAAATTATACCCGAAAAAGAGCCTAAAATATAATAAATAAATTAAATAAAATTAAATTAATTAATTTAGAATAAAATAATAATTTTTATAGATATTTGGGTATTTTAATGTATTTTATTGAATAGTAAAATAATTAAAATAAATAATAATAATAATAATAAAAATAATAAAAATAAAACAAAAAAAAAGAATCTGAAAAAAAAAAAGAGAAGAGAGAGAGAATGGGTTGGGGAGAGAGAAGAAGAAACGGAAACCGAAAAGGGGAGACGCGCGTGGCCAACCGACCACCGGCCACCGGGCACCGACGGCCTCCGACGACGGGCCCAACAGCAAGAGGAGAGGCCGGCGAAGCCATCAGCACCGGTGACGCGCACCGACGATGGCTGTATCCGGCGAACGGAGGACGAGAAGGCCGCGGGGAAAACGTTGTCGGTTCCGGCGATCCACGGTAGCTGGGGGCGAACGACGGGTACCGACGTGATCAGGAGGAGGAGCCGGTCCTTTTGAGACCGGTATTGGCCGATGAAACAGCCAGAATTCGCCGGATCAAGAGGTGGCAGCCGCGGGAGAAGAGATGGCCACCGGCGACGAATGGCGGCGATCCAGGCAAAATCGAGGCCAGATTCCGAAAGCCCAGGCGACGGTGATCATTTCTGCACCGGTCTCATGCGACGAAACGGCGAGAATCGCCGGCGACGGCCAAGAGGAGAAATGGGTCCGACGGCGAGAGGGAGACCAGCCGGACCGGCGGCATTCCTGCGAGCTTGACCCAAGCCGAGGCCAGATTCGGGCTGCGGACGACCCAGCGGAGCGACTGGCGGTGGAAGCCGACGAAGAACCGGTCGGAAAAGGGGTGAACCGGCGGTGAACCGGCCGAACCGGAGTGAACCGGCGGTCTGAACCGGTCCGAACCGGACTGAACCGGTTCAGCCAAAAAGAGAGGAAAAAAGGAGAAAAAAAGGGAAAAAGAAAAAGAGAAAAAAATTGGGGAAAATTTCGGTGATGCAATCGAGCTTCGGGTAAGTCGATAAGCGGTCAAATTGACTCGATTTAAATTTGGAATATTTTATTTAATTAAATTTCGACCGAAAAGTTTACCCGAAAATGTAATTAATTGTGTAGCTCGACGATTGGCATCCACCGAGGGCTCGAGACAGTCTCGATTTGTGGACTAGCATGGAATCTCGGGTAAGTGACCCCTATTTACGACAATTTTCTCGTTATGCCTGATATTGATTTAATTTCCGCATAAATTGAATAAAATTATGGAAATTTAGATAAATTGTCGTAAATATTAAATTTAGCTATTCGAGAATTAGAACGAGGCCCGATAAATTATTGGTGGGCCCAGTGAGCCCAATAGGCCTCGATAAAGTGAGAATTAAGTGGAAAACGGGCTTAAGGCCGATTAAGGCCCATTAAGGTGCAATCGGGCCCAATAAGGGTAAACGGGCCCAATGATTTAAATTAAGCCCAGAAAAGATTAAATACGATTAAATTGCATAATATCTGACCTGAGGAATATTAATATGCAGTTCCGGGCATTTGATTGGGAGCATAACGGACTGCGCGACGAGACAACATTGGGAAAGAAAAGGTCAGACTCGACAGGAAAATAAGGTAAGGGAATTCTGCGGACTGCTAGAGGTAACTTTACTCAATTTCAAGTTCATTTGCAGTCTTTAAAATTTATCTGAAGGGTCTAGAGGTCAACTAATAATTTTAGGGCCCCGGATGGGCAAATTTACTAAAATACCCTTGCTAAGGGTAAAATTCTAAAAATTTAGGAAAAATTGGGAGGAGCAAGAACAAAAGGTTCCTGCTCACTCTGGAGGTGTTTTGATACATGCATGAGTAGGCTGGCTCACCTTGAAAGAAAATGCACAGCATTGGATACTTTCAACGTGATATTGTTTTGTGAAAACTGTTTTGAGGAAACAGAGCCGCCTACGTGTTTTTATTGACATGTGACGTGCTAGAGCTCAGCTCGCACGATGTTGTCGATTTGTGTGATGCACGCATTAGTGCTAGAGCGAGAGCTCGCACTAGAGTTTTACATGCATAGGTACTGGAGTCCAACTCGCACCAGATTCTTATATATATATATGATTTTCGTGACAGAGTGCTAGAGTCTAACTCGCACCATATTTTTATATGATTTTGAGACAGGGTGTTAGAGCTTCGCTCGCACCAGATTTTTATACGATTTGCATACAGAGTGCTAGAGCTTAGCTCGCACTAGATTTACTTGATTTGATGAGAGTGCTGAGCATCGCTCGCACAGATTTTATGAGAACATGCGATGAGCCGTGCTTGGAGCATCGGGTAGACTGTGTGTCACCGATTTAATAGGCTCGCACGTGCGTTTTGAGACATGGCATGAGTATTGAGAAACAAACCTCTGTGGGAAGCAGGCCAATTGGGCTGGAGTACCTAGAGATATTATATGGGTTCATGGAGTACGATGTACCGTGCAAGTAGCATGGAGTACGATGTACCGTGTGGTATCTTCGGATACGGCATCTCCGGATGCAGCATCTTCGGATGCCGGGAATCGAATAAGACTGACGGGATGGATTGACCCACCTCCTGGGCGGTTCCCGATCATGGTGAGAACCCGCACACTAGGATCCGTGTAGCTGTGGAACTCCCGAGGACAGATGTGGCCATAGTCCTAGTTATTTACCTATATACAGACGTTGCCTAGTCTCGCATGTTGATGACTTTTATGATGATTTAAACTGGGTTTTTAAACTAAATTTGCATGATGATATTTTCATGCTTTCCAAATCCACGTGTGATGTAAACCGTTTTCATGGTTTTGTGTGAGTCAGGATCACCCGCTGGAGGGGTCGAGTCCTGACTTTATTGTGAAAATTTTAATTGAGAAAGAAATGATTTGTAATAATTGCATGTTGATTTTCCGTGCAAATGTGTTTTACATAACATCATAACGCATATCATTGTTTTAAAATGTGTGGAGAAAGGGTGGTTTATGCATGGCACCACGTTCATGTAGGTAGTATGGTTACCTACTTGTTCGTAGGATTGCCTTACTGAGCTTGATGTGCTCACCCCTTTCATTTTCTCCCACAGATAATCTCCAGTTGAAGTTGCGGCGACTCAGTACTGCATTCTGGATATCCGCTGCTGCCCATCAACATAAGGTATATATACACTTGTACATATTGTATCTACATAAGCATAGCACAGTAACATGTTTGTAAGTAACTTTAGGGGATGTATAAATAATGTAAATAATTATAAACGACTGGGGAATAAATAAGTTAGATGGTAATTGAATGGTGGGACTGGCATTGACGCACAGCCCAATTATTAGTGGAGTGTGGTCACGATTCGAGAACAGGTAAGAATATTAAGTAAATAATAAAAAACGCGAAAAATTAAGTCTGATTTTTGGGTAGTTTGGGTCGTGACATATAAAGGTGGTATCAGAGCACAATTGGTCTGATGTGTGTCAGTGTCAGTAATTAGGAAATTACATCCCCGTGTTACTGTGCTTAGTTAGATACAATAGTGTATATCGAGATGGGCTTGACTAAGAAATGGTTGAGAATGCAGGAATGCTTAATATGAGTCGCGTTAGATGAGATAGTGCACGAGGCAGAGGTCGTAGAGGTAGATCGGAGTCTGCTAAGTCGTGCTGAGTTTGACTATGAGAATCAGTATGAAATTGAAATGGAGGCTAATGTTGAGCATGCCTCTCAGAGTCCGACAGAGAGATCAGACAGTATTGAGACACGCTTCGCGAGAATGGAGCGGAGTGTGGAGATTATTTTGAGGAGCAAATTGCTCAGATTATGTATGAGATCAGAGGGCGCAACGGAGCATTGGTGGAAACCCGCTCAACCCATCTTAAGAGCTGATATGAGAAATATCTTGGATATATTTCGGTGACAGGATATCCCGGACATGATTTAAAGGAAATTAAGGATAAAAGTCCTTACTCTAACCCAGAGGATTTAATTTATTGACGAGTATGGAGACTCGGTTATATTCTGGGCAGATATTACCTCGACACTATGAAAAGTGACAGTCGAGATGTCTAAAAGTTAATAGAAGGGCTCAACTTTTCAATTTGAATCTAATTGGCCCGCGAGATATTACCTATACCGAGGCAGTGCGCAGATTTACAGTTGGATAAATAAAAATATGAATTGCACGCCTCTGAGATTGGGAAAGGTAGTAAGGGCTGAAATAGAGACAAAAAAGAGAATCGAGAAATGATAGAGATGTTAAATTGGGAAAATGGTATTTGGTAAAAGATTAAATTTGATGAGTCATGGAGTAAGATAATTGGTAAGGCCCCAGTGCATCCAATTTTGGCACTCTTGAGGGGCATTGTGATTGGAGGAGCCCGACCTGCTACGAAGCAGTGTAGCAGTGTAAGTACTGTAAGCCATGTGGGATGTGTGGTGGATACCACGGAAGGAAGGTTTATACCTATACTGTATTGATGAAAATGGCCGTTAAGTGTGGTAAGACGGACCATTGATTTTGATTACACAGAATTGGGCGAGATCGTCCCACAGAAAAGTAAAGAGACAGAACAACTTCGTTGGTATAGCCGCAACGAAAAGAGAGGCCCTAGCCGAAAAGAAAAAGGAAAGTAGGTTGTTGGACGAAGGCGAGAGGATGTCTTGGACCAGGACACTATTGATGTTTCATGGATGTGGTGTGAGATACCACACTTGTTATGAATAATAAAGTACATATGTTTATTGATCCTGGTGCCACATATTTATTCATACCGCCTTCATTCATATATAAGTGAGTAAAAGGCATGAATGCCTACATCATTGGGCAATACTGATAAATGAGTACCCCAATAGAGGAGGATGAATTAACAGAATTTGGATATAGAGATTTTAAGTGATAAAAAAGGGGTGTAACAGTTGAAAATTTCAGGAGTAAAGGATTGTACTCACGAAATAAATAATGACAAGAGTTTCATTATGATTGATGCACGAAGGAGATAATCTTTGAGATAAGATGTGCTTGATTATAAATACAAGATGTATTGGAGTAAGAGTGCGTATGCGAAGTAATTGAGGTTGAGCAATTAATAGCGAATACAAATTATAACCAAGGACAAAGATGGGTATAACCATAACCAGTAGTTGTGGTTAAGTCTGAAGGTTAATAAAGGTATTTCAAAATACCTCCCCGCCTGAAGACTTGACAGCGTCTAAAAGTATATATATATATAACCTATAACGAGAAGTCGATCGTCATAATAAATGTCTTTAGCATTAGGATACATTTACTAAGGCGATTAGAATATTAAAAATTCGACAAATTATAAAGATTATCATAGTAAAAATTTAATAAGAACCGTTGAGATAAGAAAAGGAAATGACGCAGGCTAGTACCTGAAAACGTAAGCGGTTGAGAAGGATCTTATACGCTTATGCGTAAATAAGTCAAGGATTGGACCGATGTGTAAATCATCATTATCGATGATATGTTGGGTGTAGTTAAAGTCTAGGGCGATTTATAAGCAACAATTGGGAAATGGCATTTACAGATGGATTGTTACGGGTTCTTAATATGGACTATTTAGTTGACACGTTTAACTAAGAAACGTGGTCTTAGAAAGAGATGATAAATAAGATTATTGTTGTGATGTGAATTTGGCGTGATGAAGTATGAACTGACCACCGTGATTAATTTCGTCATACCCAACAGCTCAAGAGGTTCCTAGTGAGTATAGATACCTCGAAATTATGAAGGAGCTGTGTATTGATGTATAATGGGAAGATAGTCAATTTTGGAGTCAGACAACTCCTTGATCATGAAATAAACTATCTGACCCATGATTTAAAGTTGACAACAGTAATTGTACCGAGGATATGGTACTATTATGTACATGGTGAGAAATTATGGATATGCACTGATCATAAAGCCCGAGTATCTATTTTCACGGAAAGAGACGAATATGAGAATACATAGTGGGTTAGAGCTTCTGGGAGAGTTGATTTGTGAAAATTGTACCACCCAAGAAAGGCTAATGTAAAGGCTGATGCCTTGAGTAGAAAGAGCCTCGGGATGGTATTACATATGATGGTCAGGGAGCGTGAGCTGCTAGAGCAGTTGTGGACCTCAGTATTGATGTGATCCCTTCTGATGATGACAGTGATTGTGTGACAGCTAGCCTGATGATTAGAACCGGATGAGAGTGCCCGGATTTGCCAGGCTTAGCGTGATGATCGACCGGATGTCGATAGTTTGGGTCTGATTCAGAAGGGTACAGTGATAGAGTTCACAGTGGGTGATGATGAGTTACTGAGGATTCAGGGACAGTATGAGTGCTCCCCAGGACCACAGTGGATGAGATAGTAATATTGTCAGAAGCTCACTCTTCGGGATATACAGTGCATACGGAAGTAAATAAATATATCGAAATCTCGAAAAGGGTATGGGTGGTCAAATGTGGAAAGAGATATTGGTGGAGATTGTATAAAAGTGCCTAGTGTGTCAGCAGAGTAAGGTAGTGTATTAAAACTCTGCAGAGTTATTGCAGCACCTACCTTTATCGACACAGCACGAAAAATGAGAGCAAGTCTCCATGAAGGTCGTGATGGGTTACAGAGAACCCAGGTGAATTACGAGGCTATTTGGATGATAGTCGCTAAGTTGTCTACCCACCTTCTGGTTATGAACTCCTCAGATACTCAGAGTGTGTATGAGGATTTGCGTGTAAGGAAGATTGTGGAACATTAAGTAGCGTTCCAGTGAGCATGGTATCATATAGGGATTCCCGCTTCACTTCTTACTTCAGGGAATATTTCTAGGAAGCTATGGGAACCCGACTGAGTATTAGCACAGCTTTCCATCCTCAGATAGATGGTCAGTCAGAGATGGACTGTACAAGTTCTGGAGGATCCGATGAAAGCATGTGCTGTTAATTTTATAAGCTCCTGGAATGATCAGTTGATTTCTAATTGAAGTTGCCAATAACGACAATTGGTACTTGAGTATTGGGATAACAAGGTATGAGACAGTGTATGGCTGTAGGGGTTGTTCCCTAAATTGGATAAGAAAAAGTGGGTGACAAATAGAATTATTTTCGACTTGGATAATAAGTCTCTGAGGATGTTTAGTTAAGGATGAGAGATTAAGAAACACCTCAGAGCAGATAGAAAAGTATTGGAATTCACCCTTGGTGAATTAGTATGATTGAAAGGTTTCTTGTCCTAAGAGAATAAGGACATAACGAAACTTTTGGAAGAAAGTAAATTGAGTTGCGCTGGATGGAATATTTTGAGAGATTGGACAAGTGGGAGATAAGACCTGTAGGTTGGTGTTATCACCTGAAGTAACAGGCACCCACAATGTGTCTCAGCTTTTGATGCTTCGACAATACTATCCAGATCCAGCATAGGTGATTGGATATGAATTCCAAAAGTTCAGTTTAATGAAAATACGAATATATTGAAGAAGTTGATTCGGGCATTAAATAGGAAAGAGAAAGTATTGAGGTTTAAGATGATCTCCCTAATTAAAGTCCTTTGGTAGTAATATACTCCGGAGAAGGTCACGTAAGAATTTAAGAGTATGATACGATCGATGTACCCGGAGTTGTATATGGACTCATATGACTTGGTTCTAATTTGGAGGACCAAATTCCTTAAGTGGGTGAGAGTTGTAAGACCCGAATTTAATTAAAATACGAAAATTAAATAAGAAAAGATGGAGGAAGTATGAAGGAAGTCGGGTTAAATTAATCCCGAACACGTGTAAGGGCAAAACGGTCAAAGGACCGAAAGCCGGAGTAGATTCGATAAGAAAATTTAATTAACAATATGGATTTGAGAAATCTTGGTCAATAAAAGTGAAATAAATTTATTTTGGGTTAAATTGATCAAGATATTAATTTATTGGAATTAATCGGGATTAATTGAAATTTTTAGTTCGAAAAAAAATAATCCCGAAAATAATCGAAAAATATACCGAAAAGTCACCCGGGACAATATCCCGAAAATACGGAGAAATTATACCCGAAAAAGAGCCTAAAATATAATAAATAAATTAAATTAAATTAAATTAATTAATTTAGAATAAAATAATAATTTTTGTAGATATTTGGGTATTTTAATGTATTTTATTGAATAGTAAAATAATTAAAATAAATAATAATAATAATAAAAATAAAAATAAAAACAAAAAAAAAAGAATCTGAAAAAAAAAAGAGAAGAGAGAGAGAATGGGTTGGGGAGAGAGAAGAAGAAACGGAAACCGAAAAGGGGAGACGCGCGTGGCCAACCGACCACCGGCCACCGGGCACCGACGGCCTCTGACGACGGGCCCAACAGCAAGAGGAGAGGCCGGCGAAGCCATCGGCACCGGTGACGCGCGCCGACGATGGCTGTATCCGACGAACGGAGGACGAGAAGCCGCGGGGAAAACGTTGTCGGTTCCGACGATCCACGGCAGCTGGGGGCGAACGGCGGGTACCGGCGTGATCAGGAGGAGGAGCCGGTCCTTTTGAGACCGGTATTGGCTGACGAAACCGTCGGAATCCGTCGGATCGAGAGGTGGCAGCCGCGAGAGAAGAGATGGCCACCGGCGGCGATCCAGGCAAAACCGAGGCCAGATTCCAAAAGCCCAGGCGACGGTGATCATTCTGCACCGGTCTCATGAGACGAAACGGCGGGAATCGCCGGCGACGGCCAAGAGGAGAAATAGGTCCGACGGCGAGAGGGAGAACAGCCGGACCGGCGGCATTCCGGCGAGCTTAACCCAAGTCGAGGCCAGATTCGGGCTGCGGACGACCCAGCGGAGCGACTGGCGGTGGAAGCCGACGGAGAACAGGCCGGAAAAGGGGTGAACCGGCAGTGAACCGGCCGAACCGGAGTGAACCGGCGGTCTGAACCGGTCCGAACCGGACTGAACCGGTTCAGCCAAAAAGAGAGGAAAAAAGGAGAAAAAAAGGGAAAAAGAAAAAGAGAAAAAAATTGGGGAAAATTTCGGTGATGCAATCGAGCTTCGGGTAAGTCGATAAGCGGTCAAATTGACCCGATTTAAATTTGGAATATTTTATTTAATTAAATTTCGACCGAAAAGTTTACCCGAAAATGTAATTAATTGTGTAGCTCGACGATTGGCATCCACCGAGGGCTCGAGACAGTCTCGATTTGCGGACTAGCATGGAATCTCGGGTAAGTGACCCCTATTTACGACAATTTTCTCGTTATGCGTGATATTGATTTAATTTCCGCATAAATTGAATAAAATTATGGAAATTTAGATAAATTGTCGTAAATATTAAATTTACCTATTCGAGAATTAGAACGAGGCCCGATAAATTATTGGTGGGCCCAGTGAGCCCAATAGGCCTCGATAAAGTGAGAATTAAGTGGAAAACGGGCTTAAGGCCGATTAAGGCCCATTAAGGTGCAATCGGGCCCAATAGGGGTAAACGGGCCCAATGATTTAAATTAAGCCCAGAAAAGATTAAATACGATTAAATTGCATAATATCTGACCTGAGGAATATTAATACGCAGTTCCGAGCATTTGATTGGGAGCATAACGGACTGCGCGACGAGACAACATTGGGAAAGAAAAGGTCAGACTCGACAGGAAAATAAGGTAAGGGAATTCTGCGGACTGCTAGAGGTAACTTTACGCAATTTCAAGTTCATTTGCAGTCTTTAAAATTTATCTGAAGGGTCTAAAGGTCAACTAATAATTTTAGGGCCCCGGATGGGCAAATTTACTAAAATACCCTTGCTAAGGGTAAAATTCTAAAAATTTAGGAAAAATTGGGAGGAGCAAGAACAAAAGGTTCCTGCTCATTCTGGAGGTGTTTTGATACATGCATGAGTAGGCTGGCTCACCTTAAAAGAAAATGCACAGCATTGGATACTTTCAACGTGATATTGTTTTGTGAAAACTGTTTTGAGGAAACAGAGCCGCCTACGTGTTTTTATTGACATGTGACGTGCTAGAGCTCAGCTCGCATGATGTTGTCGATTTGTGTGATGCACGCATTAGTGCTAGAGCGAGAGCTCGCACTAGAGTTTTACATGCATAGGTGCTGGAGTCCAACTCGCACCAGATTCTTATATATATATATGATTTTCGTGACAGAGTGCTAGAGTCTAACTCGCACCATATTTTTATATGATTTTGAGACAGGGTGTTAGAGCTTCGCTCGCACCAGATTTTTATACGATTTGCATACAGAGTGCTAGAGCTTAGCTCGCACTAGATTTACTTGATTTGATGAGAGTGCTGAGCATCGCTCGCACAGATTTTATGAGAACATGCGATGAGCCGTGCTTGGAGCATCGGGTAGACTGTGTGTCACCGATTTAATAGGCTCGCACGTGCATTTTGAGACATGGCATGAGTATTGAGAAACAAACCTCTGTGGGAAGCAGGCCAATTGGGCTGGAGTACCTAGAGATATTATATGGGTTCATGGAGTACGATGTACCGTGCAAGTAGCATGGAGTACGATGTACCGTGTGGTATCTTCGGATACGGCATCTTCGGATGCAGCATCTTCAGATGCCGGGGATCGGATAAGACTGACGGGATGGATTGACCCACCTCCTGGGCGGTTCCCGATCATGGTGAGAACCCACACACTAGGATCCGTGTAGCTGTGGAACTCCCGAGGACAGATGTGGCCATAGTCCTAGTTATTTACCTATATACAGACGTTGCCTAGTCTCGCATGTTGATGACTTTTATGATGATTTAAACTGGGTTTTTAAACTAAATTTGCATGATGGTATTTTCATGCTTTTCAAATCCACGTGTGATGTAAACCATTTTCATGGTTTTGTTTGAGTCAGGATCACCCGCTGGAGGGGTCGAGTCCTGACTTTATTGTGAAAATTTTAATTGAGAAAGAAATGATTTGTAATAATTGCATGTTGATTTTCCGTGCAAATGTGTTTTACATAACATCATAACGCATATCATTGTTTTAAAATGTGTGGAGAAAGGGTGGTTTATGCATGGCACCACGTTCATGTAGGTAGTATGGTTACCTACTTGTTCGTAGGATTGCCTTACTGAGCTTGATGTGCTCACCCCTTTCATTTTCTCCCACAGATAATCTCCAGTTGAAGTTGCGGCGACTCAGTACTGCATTCTGGATATCCGCTGCTGCCCATCAACATAAGGTATATATACACTTGTACATATTGTATCTACATAAGCATAGCACAGTAACATGTTTGTAAGTAACTTTAGGGGATGTATAAATAATGTAAATAATTATAAACGACTGGAGAATAAATAAGTTAGATGGTAATTGAATGGTGGGACTGGCATTGACGCACAGCCCAATTATTAGTGGAGTGTGGTCACGATTCGAGGACAGGTAAGAATATTAAGTAAATAATAAAAAACACAAAAAATTAACTCTGATTTTTGGGTAGTTTGGGTCGTGACAGATCTGGAAGAGCCAAAAAATGCTTGAGAGATGGAACAGGTCAGATCGATCTCCAATGGGGCTAGATCGATCTACTGAGCATTCTGTGTTGAAAGAATCGATCTCAAGAGGGTTAGATCGATTTCCTTAAGCTATTGACTTACAACAGATCGATCTCATGAAGAGTAGATCGATCTCCTTAAGGTTCTATGTTGTGCAGATCGATCTCATGGAAGAGCAGATCGATCTCATGTGGTCTAAAAGGTCGGTTTCAAGAGGCAAAATGTAGAGCAGATCGATCTCATCAAGATAATTCTATAAATACTGGACTTCTGCATTTCAGTTTTCATGGGATTTTCTATTTCATTCAAAAACCAAAGTGTAACCTAGCCAAGAAACACTAGAAAACTTCAGTTTGTGATCAGTTTTGAGTGAGATACAGTTGAGCAAAGTTGTTCTTAGCAAGAAGAGAGCAACATACTTGGAAACAAAGGATTGAAATCAAGAGTTCAAGGAGCAAGGAGGATTTTATCATTTTTGGAGAAAAAATGAAGGAAATTTTAGCTAGGTAAGATTTAACACACCAAATTGATATATGTTAAACTAGATATATTGATGAGATTATTGGTGTATCTATGATTTGTTGGAAATGAAAGGATAATGAAAAATCACCATAACCTAGATATTGGTGAGAAAATGAGAAAGTGATAAGGAAATGGTATTAACATTGATTTAATGATGAAATATGCATGTATGGGAGATTTTGAGGTAATCTTATGAAATGCATAAATTGGAAATAAGCAGAAATGAAAGTAGCTATGTGAAAATGTGGATTTATACCATATTTGAAGAAAGTGATGGAAACTATGTATTGAATTGAGATTTGGCAAATGAAATGAGTGTATAGTAATATACTAATGCTAATAATTATAACAGCTTCAAAAATTACCTTGGAAGCTGATCGAACTGCACGAGTGAGCAGAACCGAGGAAGAGAGATCACTTGACGTGATCTGAGGTAAGGGAATTGCATGAGTAGCTAGAGATGGCTACACATATTTTAAGTAGAGTTTCGAGATTATACGCTATATGAATTCTCTGAAATAGGCATGTTGTGTGTGCTAAGGATTAATGAGATAAAGTGTAATCTTATCTAAAAATAGGGTACAAATACCTTAGAAGCATGTTGTGACCCAAAATACATGAGCTGTATGATAGAATGGCTAATGTTTTCATGTATATGCGAAAACAACACATTTAAGTGCTAATTTGATTTGAAATTGAGAAAGTTGTGATTTAAGTAAGCCATCTATCTGGTTTTGTGTGAAAACAATAAGTTCTAAAGAGTACTCGCACTATATTTTGATATGTACATCATAAAGTACTAGAATATATACTTATACTTGATTTTAAATGTGATTTATGCATGTTACAGTACTAGGAGCATTTCTCCTACTCAGTTTGTGATTGATGCATATAGAGTATTGGGAGCTTTGCTCATACTCAGTTTTACATGATATAGTACTGGAGCGATAGCTCGTACTTGATTTGAAAAGAGAATTATGTATTAACCTAGTGCTAGAGGTTACTCATACTAGTGTTTGATATTTTGATATGCATACACAATGTTTAAGAGGCGGAGCGTTGATTGTGAGTCACACTCAAGACGCGCACTGTTATTTTTACGTGATGTATAAGACATGTTAGCAAAACCATGACGATTTCCTCCATACAGACTGAGTGTCACACTGTTGAGATGTTTGCACGTGGATTTAGAGACGTGGTGTTATTTCCAAAGTGTGAGGGCTAAGACTTATGGCAAGCACCCCTACTATGATGTATTTCCATGGTGTGAGGACTAAGACCTATAACAGGCATCCCGACCATGAGGAGAGGGTCCATGGGTGTACATTGTACCGTGCGAGTGGTATGGAGTATACTGTACCATGTGGTGGAGTTGTGGACTTGAGGAGTTTATAGTTGACAATTATGATGGACTGACCCCTCCTCCCGTTAAAGCAGTGATTACCTGCACACCGAGATCTGTGTTGCCTGGGATTTCACCATCTTAGGACTTGGCCATAGTCCAGGAGATTATTACATTAGCCACTGAGTCTCGCATGATATATCACTTGTTTTCATGATACAGTTAGACCTGAGACAGATAGGTCAAAAATCGATTTGTGTTGTGTTGTGAACTGCCATATTTACTATAATTTATGTGTAAATGGCAATGATTTCTATAAAGGCATTCCTAAAATTATAAATATGCATTGTTTTGCATGAATGCCTACATTTGATAACTCAACATGATTTTAAGTACATGGGATTTATTCTGTACTATTATTATATCATTTTGATACATGCTTTGAGATGAGAGAAGGAAAGGCAAAGCCATATTTTCAGTAGATAGTGTGGATATCTACTTGCTTACCTGATTTCTTTACTGAGCGCGTTGTTTGCTCATCCCCCTTTATTTTTCACTCTCTATAGATCATCCGCAGTAGATTGAGTCCGACTGAGGTATAACATTCATTGTATTTGCTGCCTATCCATCTTACGAGAGGTATACACACTCGAACATTTTATACTGAACAATGTATAAGTACAGTTAGGTAAACTATTGTACGGTCAGGATGTATATGTACAAATACTGTAAAATAGTTTATGTTATAAAAAAGAATACTAAATTCTATGTATATTGTGAATGAATGTGAGTGGGTGACTAATATCGAATCACAGCCCAACTGTCGAGGAGAGAAAGGTCAGTAAAATAAAAAGTGAAAAATTTGTAGTGGTTTTTGGTAAGTCACAAAATGAGGTTGTGATAGAATAGTATCAGAGCATAGTTGGTCTAACGTAAGTCGGTATTGGTAATTAAGAAAAATGTACATCCCCATAGTATTGTGCTTTGTTCAGTTACAATTGTGTATACAAGATGGGAATCGGACTAATTAATGATTATGAATGCAGGAATTTAGTTTATATGACTAATACTAGTCGTGGTAGAGGGGCGAGAGGTAGGGTTTGAGGCTGTAGAGGTAGGCCAGAGACCCGAGATGAGACTGTAGGTACTAATGAGGTACTAGAGACTGTTGAGGCACATAGGATTGAACGTAGCCTAGAGATGATAGTGAAGATACTGGCACAGACTAGGCCAGGAAGATAGGGACAGGATGCAGAGACTGCGATAGGATAGGCAATTGCACCTGATACACCTGTACAGCCTGCACCTAAGATGCCACAGGCTGGAGATACTCATATACCCCCACCAGTTCAGGATAGTAGTGGATTGGAATACGAGTGTGATTTGGATAGATTGAGACAATTCCAAAAGCTTGGACTTCCATCTTTTAGAGGGGTCAAGGACCTAGTTACTGCTGAGGAGTGAATTGGAGAGATGGAGAAGTTGTACGGATTCTTTAAGTGTACGACTTCATAGATGGTTGCATTTACTGCATTCCTACTAAAAGGAACGACAGAGCATCAGTGGAAGTCCACCAGGCCTATATTGAGAGCCTGACATGCTGAGATTAGTTGAGAGATATTTCTAGATGCCTTCAAGAGGTAGTTTATTTTAGATAGGGCACAGCGGAGGCTGCAGCCCGAGTTCTTGAGGTTGAGCCAGGGGAGTCTTTCAGTGGATGAATATGAGATTAGATTTTTAGCCCTAGGAAGGTATGACCCTGATACCATGTACAACGAGACTAGGAAGGTCCGTAGATTTATAGATGGACTGAGACCAGTATTGCTGTCTAAATTGGTTCCATTCAACATTTCTACCTATGATGATGTAGCGCACAGGGCGTAACTCTGTGAACAAGATTATGAGAGGAATGTCTCAGAGTTTAGATCAGTCAAAAAAGGTAGAGATAGAGATAGAAAGAGGTTGGTGAGTAATCGTGCTCAAGGTTTCGAATATCGAGAAGGGAAGAGACTCTTTTGTAAGAGACCAAAGATCAAGGAAAGTACAGGAAAAGATTGTGAGATTTCCTACATACCAGGCTATAGCTCCGGTAAAATGCATTATGATTGGAGGACCGAGGCCTACTACTAATCGGCGCAATAGATGTGGTAGATACTATGGTGGTAGACTGTGTCTGATGAGTCCTATTGTGTGTTTTTGATGTGAGAAACCAGGGCATATTGGTAGAGTTTACCCAAAGATGTTGAGACTGCCCCACAGAAGGGTAGGGAGCCAGAGAGAACTCTAGCTGATACGTCTGCTCAGAAGAGGAGATGGACGACTGAGGAGAAAAGGAAGTAGGTTATGGGACGAGGGCGAATGCATGCCTTAGACCAGGGGATGGCTGATGCTTCATCGGATGTGATTAGAGGTAACATCCTGATTTATGATTTAGAAGCACATGTATTGATTGATCCTGGTGCCACACATTCATTTGTATCGCCTTCATTTGCATGTAAACTAGCAAAACATGTAGAACGTACACCTTTAAATAAGATGATGTTGATTAGTACGCCTATGGATAATAGTCAACTAGTGGAGTATGTGTTAAATGATTGTAAGCTGAAAGTAGGGGAAAAGAATATGACAGTCAATATGATAATATTAAGTATGAGTGACTTTGATGTAATCTTAGGAATGGATTGGTTATCGTCAAACCATGTTGTTTTAGATTGTTATGCTGAAACAGTTATGTTTCCTAACCCTGAAAAATATGTTGTAAAGCTTGATGCAAAGAAATAAAAATAGTAGTTATGATTTGTGATTAATAATGTACTATGCTGTCTAAGAAATGAATATGTTGAAGGTTTCATTGCATACTGGTTGATACGGATAAGGTACATCCAGAGTTGAAAGATATTCCTATGGTTAGTGAATTTCCAGATGTCTTTCTGGATGAATTGCTAGGGTTACCACCAGACAGAGAGATGAAGTTCTATATAGATTTAGTGCCTGGTACTGAACCTATATCGAAACCACCGTATCGCATAGCCTTAGTTGAGCTAGAAGAGCTCAAGAAACAGTTACAGGAGCTATTGGACAGGGGTTTTATCCGACCGAGTGTTTCACCTTGGGGAGGACCGATTTTGTTTGTAAGGACGAATAATGGAAGCCTCCGATTATGTATTGATTACAGATTGTTCAATAAAGCAACCATCAAGAATAGATATCCCCTTCCACGTATTGATGATCTGTTGGTTCAACTCCGGGGAGCGCAAGCCTTTTCTAAGATTGATCTGAGGTATGGCTACCATCAGCTGAGAGTAAGGAGTGGAGATGTGCCCAAGACAGCATTTAAGACTCGATATGGCCATTATGAGTTCTTAGTTATGCCATTTGGATTGACGAATACTCCTGCAGCTTTCATGGCTCTGATGAATGATGTGTTCAAGCCATATTTGGATCAGTTTGTTATCATCTTCATTGATGACATATTAGTATACTCGAGATCCAAGGAGGAGCATGAGAGACAGCTTAGGATTGTATTGTAGACTTTACGAGAGCAGAAGTTATATGCTAACTCAATAAGTGTGATTTTTGGTTGTCACAGATCTCATTTTTAAGACATGTAGTGTTGAAGGATGGTGTATCAGTGGATATATCTAAGATTGAGGTTGTAGTTCAGTGGGAACAACTAAAGACAGTCACCGAGATCAGGAGTTTCTGGGTTTAGCAAGGTATTATCAAAGATTCGTAGAAGGATTTTTGAAGTTAGCTGCTCCATTGACACGTTTCACTAGGAAGGGTGTAGCATTTGTGTGGGACGAGGATTGTGAGAAAAGTTTTTAGGAGTTGAAGAGTCGATTGACTACTACTCTGATCCTCACTATCCTTACCAGTTCAAGAGGATTTTCAGTATATACCGATACTTCACATCAAGGATTGGGCTGTGTATTGATGCAGGATGGGAAGGTAGTTGCTTATGGATCCAGACAGCTGAAGGACCATGAGAAGAACTATCTGACCCATGATTTGGAGTTAGTAGCAGTAGTGTTTGCATTGAAGGTATGGCGCCACTACTTGTACGGAGAGAAATTCCAGGTATTTACCGACCATAAGAGCCTTAAGTATTTGTTCTCACAGAAAGAATTGAATATGAGACAAAGAAGATGGCTAGAGCTACTGAAGGACTATGATTGTGAGATACTTTATCATACAGGTAAGGCTAATGTTGTAGCTGATGCTTTGAGCAGGAAGAGCCTTGGGATGGTATCATACATGATAGTCAAGAAACATGAGTTGCTAGAGCAGTTTGCTAGCCTCAGTTTGGGAGTTGTGCCTTCTGACATGGATACCAACTATGTGATTGCTAGTCTACGCTTAGAGCCAGATCTGTTAGAGAGGATCAGAGTGGCTCAGTAGACTGATCTGTATTGCATTGATATGAGAGGTCAGATACAGAAGGGTAAAGTGACTGACTTTGAGATAAGTTCAGATGGATTCCTAAAGTTCAAAGGCAGATTGTGTGTTCCCAAGGACCTAAAGCTCAGGAGATTGATATTGTCAAAAGCTCATTCGTCGAAGTACACATTACATCCGGGGAGTAACAAGATGTACCAAAATCTTTGGAAGGTGTACTGGTGGTCAGGTCTGAAGAAGGATATTACAAATTTTATGGCAAAATGTCTTGCATCTCAACAAGTGAAGGTTGAGCATTAGAAACCTGCAGGGTTATTGCAGCCTCTACTTATACTGACATGGAAATGGGAGCACATCACCATGGATTTCATGATGGGTTTACCAAGGACCCGGAGGAATCACAATGCAATATGGGTGATAGTTAATAGACTGACGAAGTCAGCCCACTTTCTAGCTATGAGAGCTACCGATACTCTGAGTGCATTGGCAGAACTGTATGTACGCGAGGTAGTGAGGTTACATGGTATTCCAGTGAGCATTGTTTCAGATAGGGATTCCCGATTCACTTCCCACTTTTGGGAACATTTTTAGGAAGCCATGGGAACCTAGTTGAGTTTGAGCACCGCTTATCATCCTTAGACAAATGGTCAGTCAGAGAGGACTATACAGATCCTGGAGGATATGTTGAGAGCGTGTGTACTGGATTTTAGAGGCTCTTGGGATGATCATTTGCCACTAGTCGAGTTCGCCTACAACAACAGTTATCATGCGATTATCGAGATGGCACCGTATCAGGCTTTGTATGGCCGTAGATGTCGTTCCCCTATTGGATGGGAAGAAGTGGGTGACAAAAAGATTTTTGCTCCTGATTTTGTTACACAAGCCTTTGAGGATGTCCGATTGATTGTTGAGAGATTGAGATAGCTCAGAATAGACAAAAGAGTTATGCTGACAGGAGATGTAGGCCACTTGAGTTTGCTGTTGGTGAGTCCGTATTTCTGAAGGTTTCTCCTTTGAAGGGTATAGCAAGATTTGGGAAGAGAGGTAAATTGAGTCCTCGCTACATTGGACCCTTTGAGATACTGGATAGAGTGGGAGATAAGGCATATAGATTGGCTTTGTCACCGAATTTATCGAGAGTGCATAATGTTTTCCACCTTTCGATATTGAGGAAGTATCATCCAGATCCAAATCAAGTGATTCGGTATGAGCCATTGGAGATCAAAGATGATTTGACTTATGTAGAGAAACCGATCCAAATATTGGATAGAAAGGAGAAAGTCTTGAGAAATAAGACTATCAGGATAATAAAGATTCTCTAGCAGCATCATACTGTAAAGGAATCTACTTGGGAGCTCGAGAGTCTAATGCAAGAGAAATATCCGCAGTTGCTTAAAGACTAACTTGGTTCTAATTTAGAGGACCAAATTCTTTTAAGGAGGGAGGATTGTAAGATCCACAATTTTGTATATGTAACCTTATGACTTTGTGATGTGTATATAAGTCACATTCAATGTAAATTATGAGGAATGGATATTTGAAATTTGTAAATGTGTATGGAATGAATACATGCAAGTTTTAAAGTGTATAGCAAGTGTAAGAGGGATATTTCCATGAGTGGAATGTGATTATCTTGAGTTTTGAGTGGTTAAGTAAAATGGAATGAGTTTTATACTTTCAATTGGGATATATTGTATACCTTTGGCTATACAATGAATGCACATAGGTTTTAATGTATATAAAGTATGAATGGATGTCATTTTCAAGCTTTAAAGGTAATTGGATGAGAAAATGACTATGGCAGCAAAATAAGTGAAGTTGGTGTGTGTTTACTGCAGAAAATTGCAGTAAAATCTGAAAAATATGAATGAGAGATCTATCTCATGGGATGAGAGATCGATCTGGACGAGCCAAAAATGCTCTTAATTGAGCGATGGAACATGTCAGATCGATCTCCAATGGGGCCAAATCGATCTATTGAGCATTCTATGTTGAAGAAATCGATCCCAAGAGGGTCAGATCGATTTCCTTAAGCTACTGACTTGCAACAGATTGATCTCATACAAGAGCAGATTGATCTCCTTAAGGTTCTATGTTGTGCAGATCGATCTCATAAAAGAGCAGATCGATCTCATGTGGTCTAAAAAGTCAGTTTCAAGAGAAAAAATGTAGAGTAGATCAATCTCTTAGGGTAGTAGATCGATCTCACAAGATAATTTTATAAATACTGGACTTCTGCATTTCAGTTTTCACGGGATTTACTATTTCATTCAATAACCAAAGTGTAACCTAGCCAAGAAACACTAGAAAACTTCAGTTTGTGATTAGTTTTGAGTGAGATACAGTTGAGCAAGGTTGTTCTTAACAAGAAGAGAGTAACATACTTGGAAACAAAGGATTGAAATCAAGAGTTCAAGGAGCAAGGAGGATTTTATCATTTTTGGTGAAAAATGAAGGAAATTTCAGCTAGGTAAGATTTAATGCACCAAATTGATATACGTTAAACTAGATGTATTGATGAGATTATTGGTGTGTATATATGATTTGTTGGAAATGAAAGGATAAGGAAAAATCACCATGAACTAGATATTGGTGAAAAATGAGAAGAGATAAGGAAATGGTATTAACATTGATTTAATGATGAATTATGCATGTATGGGAGATTTTGAGGAAATCATATGAAATGCATAAATTGGAAATAAGGAGAAATGAAAGTAGCTATGTGAAAATGTGGATTTATACCATATTTGAAGAAAATGATGGAAACTATGTATTGAATTGAGATTTGGCAAATGAAATGAGTGTATAGTGATATACTAATGCCAATAATTATAATAGCTTCGAAAATTATCTTGGAAGCTGATCGGACTGCATGAGTGAGCAGAACCGAGGAAGAGAGGTCACTTGACGTGATCCGAGGTAAGAAAATTACGTGAGTAGCTAGAAATGGCTACACATATTTTAAGTAGAGTTTCGATATTATACTCTATATGAATTCCCTGAAATAGGCATGTTGTGTGTGCTAAGGTTTAATGAGATAAAGTGTGATCTTATCCAAAAATAGGGTGCAAATACCTTAGAAGCATATTGTCACCCAAAATGTATGAGCTGCATGATAGAATGGCTAATGTTTTCTTGTATATTCAAAAACAGCACATTTAAGTGCTAATTTGATTTGAAATTGAGAAAGTTGTGATTTAAGTAAGCCATCTATATGGTTTTGTGTGAAAGCCATAAGTGCTAGAGAGTACTCACACTATATTTTGAGATGTGCATCATAAAGTACTAGAGTATATACTGGTACTTGATTTTAAATGTGATTTATGCATGTTAGAGTACTGGGAGCATTGCTCGTACTCAGTTTGTGATTGATGCATATAGAGTATTAGGAGCTTTACTTATACTCAGTTTTACATGATATAGTACTAGAGCGATAGCTCGTACTTGATTTGAAAAGAGAATTATGCATTAACCTAGTGCTAGAGGTTACTCGCACTAGTGTTTGATATTTTGATATGCATACACAGTGTTTAAGAGGCAGAGTGTTGATTGTGAGTCACACTCAAGATGCGCACTATTGGTTTTATGTGATGTATAAGACATGTTAGTAAGACTGTGACGATTTCCTCCGTGTAGAGTGAATGTCACACTGTTGAGATGTTCGCACGTGGATTTAGAGACGTGGCATTATTTCCATAGTGTGAGGGCTAAGACTTATGGCAAGCACCCCTACTATGATGTATTTCCATGGTTTGAGGACTAAGACCTATGGCAAGCATCCCGACCATTAGGAGAGAGTCCATGGGTGTACGTTGTACCGTGCGAGTGGCATGGAGTATAGTGTACCGTGTGGTAGAGTTGTGGAGTTGAGGAGTTTATAGCTGGCGGTTGTGATGGACTGACCCCCCTCCCATTACAGCAGTGATTACCCGTACATCGAGATTTGTGTTGCCTGGGATTTCACCATTTTAGGATATGGCCATAGTCCAGGAGAGTATTGCATTAGCCACTGAGTCTCGCATGATATATCACTTGTTTTCAGCATATGGTTAGACCTGAGAGAGATAGGTCAGAAATCGGTTTGTGTTGTGTTGTGAACTACCATATTTACTGTGATTTATGTGTAAATGGCAATGATTTCTATAAAGTCATTCCTAAAATTATAAATATGCACTGTTTTGCATGAATGCCTACATTTGATAACTCAGTATGATTTTAAGTACATGGGATTTATTCTGTACTATTATTATATCATTTTGATACATGCTTTGAGATGAGAGAAGGAAAGGCAAAGCCTTATTTTCAGTAGATAGTGTGGACATCTACTTGCTTGCCTGATTTCCTTACTGAGCGCGTTGTTTGCTCATCCCCCTATATTTTCCACTCTCTACAGATCATCCGCAGTAAATTGAGTGCGGCTGAGGTATAGCATTCATTGTATCCGCTGCCTATCCATCTTACGAGAGGTATACACATACGAACGTTTTGTACTGAACAATGTATAAGTACAGTTACATAAACTATTGTACGGTTGGGATGTATATGTACAAATACTGTAAAATAGTTTATGTTATCAAATAGAATACTAAATTCTATGTATATTGTGAATGAATGTGAGTGGGTGACTAATATCGAATCACAGCCCAACTATCAAGGAGAGAAAGGTAAGTAAAGTCAAAAGCGAAAAATTTGTAGCGGTTTTTGGTATGTCACAGAATGAGGTTGTGATAAGATCGATCTACTAAGCATTCTGTAAATGAAGAGATCAATCCTTAATATAAGCAGATCAATTTCCTTAACTCTTGGGTTGGAGCAGATCGATGTCCTTAACTCTCGGCCTAGAAGAGATCGATCCCTAATTCAATGCCAGATCGATCTCCACTTAGTTTTCTTATGAAGAGCAGATCGAGCTCTAACCTCAACCAGATCGATCTTGTAGTTGTTAAGGGAGCAGTTTGGAGCAGTTGAATCAAGCAAAGATTGATCGCCTTCAATACCAAATCAATCTCATAAGCTCTGTCTATCTAAGGATCATGGGATTTTCGCCTTGAACCGAGCCTTCCTCTCTCTGCAACCTAAATCTTCACCATTTTCACCTAAACCAACCTTTCTCTCTCTAAGATTCACCTTATTCTAGACAAAATTAGACAATGGGGTAAGAGACAAAGTTGTTCCTCTTGGCAAGGAGAATAACATACTAGAAAATCCAAGGTGGGCTTGAGCAAAAGGAAGAGACAAGCATTCTACAACTTGGTCAAGAGAGGACAAGCTAGGTAAGCTCAAAAGATCCTTGATTTAAGCATTATCATTGGGTATATTTGTGAATAAATGCACAAATACATATATTTGGCTAGAGATATCTAAGTTATGAGGGAAAACAAATAATGAGTATATATGAAAAATGAGATGTGGGTATCTTGTAATGGTTATGAGTTAACTAAGTGTTGATAAAGATGTAGAAAGAGTTTTGGGATAATGCTGAGTTAGAATGAGTAAGAGAAAGAGATGTAAATTTAAAAATGATGTATATTGATGGGTTAATGATGTGTGTAGACAGCTCGAGAATTTGACACAAGAAACGAGGCTAGTTCGAGAATCGAGGATATTGGACCACTCAAGGTGCAAGAGGTAAAGGAAATAAATCATTTGTGCTTGTGAGTTTTCTAGTGAATGAAAACGTTTTAAGAGCATGAAAATAGAGTTTGATGAATGAGCATGTTCTATGAGATGAGTTGATGTGCGGCTTTGCTTTGATAGCATGTAAGATCAGGTTGTGCTGTGATAGCATGTAAGATCGACGATTGTACGACTCTGATCAAGTCTACAGTGAACCATGGCCATGCGTGTATTATTGTCGATGAAATCCCTCGATTGGGGATGTCCGCCTAGGGGATGAATTCTATCGTTGTGATATGTCGTGACGTTGATTTCATATGAGTTTTGTAAATGCCTAGTCTTGATTTATTTGATGATGATGATGTGAATTTTACTACTGTGATTTATATCACGCTATGAGATTTGATATAATGTGATTGGTGATTTTTATCACGTGTTTTATGCTAACACTGTTTTTTTACACAGTTATTTCTATAATGACCTGCATGCTCATTATTTTCCATCATATTGGGATTGTGATGATGATTTTCATAACTTCCCTTATCCTCCTTACTGAGCGTTTTGAGAGCTCACCCTTTTCCTCCCCCTTCCAGATTACTTGAAGTAAGCAAGATAGAACTTGTCGCGTACGTGATATAGGCTGATGGATAAGATCTCTCCAGGCTATCACTTGTACATGCTTAAGGTATAATTCAGTTCATTTTGTATCCAGACATTGATGTAATATAGACATTTGAAATGACTATTTTGGGACGTAATTAGGTTGATTCTTTTGGGATATATGTAATTGATTTCATTAAGTATGAGTTGTATGATCTTGGGTATAATGACTAGTGGAAGTTAGTGGCTGGTACATTTAACCAAAGAAGGTTACTTGGGTAAGGATGGTGTAATGCTATCTAATGTGATCTCCATAATGTTTATGACATTATACTAAAACTTATTTGGGTTGTAGAGAAAGTGACTTTATGGTGGGAGCATATTTGGTCAGGGCATTGAATAGTGCTTAAATGTTGTAGCTTTGGTAAAATAATTGTATAAGATGCAAATTGGCCTCATATGGTGTAAGTATGTATGATTGGAATTATAATATGATTGAGAGTGATACATATATATGGTGTGCCAATACTACATAATGATGGCTTGATACCCACATGGTCCAAGTGATATATACATATATATATATATGAATGAATGATGCCTTATATCGATGTGGAATTGGACGACTATGGTTAGCCTATATCGTGCATAAATTAGCTTTTGAGGCATTTAGATGTTTTTAGGGCATTGGTCTATCCTTGTTTGGCATGTGATTGTGAGACTCATGTGTATGGCATTAGCTTAAAGCATGCATAGCATAAGTTTTGTGAGTTTGAAATTATGTTTGAACCATGCTTTGATGCACTTAACATATTATACATATAATGAAACTTATGAAATTTGAAATTATGTATTGATTTATAAATGCGTATATAAGAACATTTGAATTTTTCAAAACATGTTTTGAAACGTATATCATATGATATTCATGCATAAGTGTTGTTTGAAAAGAAAGCATGACTTAACCTTCTGATTTCAAAACATGTTAAGTGTTTGAATTACCAGTATTTCAAAAACTATCCGAAATTATCAGAACTATTAGAATTTCAGATTTTTCAGAATATGGCTATTCTATAATATCAATAAGCATTATGGGCATACTTAGTTGGAACATTCTATCGACATTTCAGAGCTTATTCGACACATGTCGTAGATAGGTCCTAGTCACTTGATCAGTGGTGCTAGGGGTCAAGTATCTATGGCCAGAGGTTGTACCCTTGTCCAGGGTAGTCAGGCTCACTCATAGCCATAGTTGGATTAGAGTGCATATTTATTGATAAGTCAGATAAGATTGTTCCATATTTATTTCAGAATATGATTTGATTATCATACTATCATATTGAGTTTGAATGATGTTAAGGTTTTGTTATTAAACCTATTACAGAACTTTTGATTTTAAACTCTAAACATTTACCTGATTTTGCTTATCATATATGACAAGATTAAGTCAAGGTATTGTTTCAGAATATTCAGCATCAAATATGGTTTTAATAACATTAATGACGTGATTATGCATCATTGTGTTATTTTTTAGTAAGATACCACGCAAAAAAGAAGAAAAGACTCCATATGGATTCTGGTAAGGCCAAAGGCCCTTTTACAAATATTTGTAAGTGTGGAGATATCTTGCCAAAGTAGTTATACTCACACCAAAGAAGGTAAAAATAAGCCCGAAAATAGTTGATTGCAACTTTATTAGACATGTATATAATTGTAGTGACTATTGGTATCTTGTGTATGATTCAAAAATACTTGACATACATAAAAACACAATAATGGAATCTAAAAATGCATCATTCTTTGAAGATGTATCTCCTTATAGATCCAAAGAGGCATTAAGTTCGTTTAAACGAACTCATAAGGCTATCAGTAAGGATAGTCAAGACCATAACCATGAAAAAAATTATGATGTTGAGGTTAAGCCAAGAAGTAGCAAAAAAGTTACAACAAAAACATATTTTGGTTCATATTTTTTATTTATTTATTTATTTATTTTGCTAGAAATCAATCCATAAAGATACAAATAAGCTATAAATTCTTTAGAATGTCTTTTATGGAAAGAGGTAATTAACAATGAAATTAAGTTTATCATGCAAAATCTTACTTGGGAGTTGGTGGATTTCCTCCAATACATAAACCTTTAGGATCCTAATGGATTTTTAATAGGAAAGTGAAAACTGATGCATTAATTGAAATATAAGTTAAGATTTGTTATTAAAGCTTACAAGCAATGAGAAGGTGTTGATTATTTTGATATGTACTCTCTTGTGACTATAATAAGCTTAATTTAGAATGATACTTGTAATTGCAACTATGTACAATCTTAAAGTGCATCAAATGGATGTAAAGATAGCTTTTCTAAATAGTGATTTAGATGAAATCTATATCGAACATCCTGAGGGTTTTTTGGTCCTAAGACAAGAAAAAATCTATAAATTAATGAAGTCTTTATATGGCTTAAATTTGACTTGAAAGACATACGTCGAGTAGATGTTATATTGGGAATAAAAATCTCTAGAACATTTAGTGGACTCATTCCAAGTCAATCACATTATGTAAACAAAATTCTTGAAAATTTTAATAAGAATGATACCAAAGTGGTTAAAACACCAATAGATGTCAATTAACATCTATTTAAGAATAAAGGTGAGAGTGTTTCTCTAGTATAGTAATAGAAAGAATAATAGGAAGCTTGATGTAATTAACAAATTGTACAAGATCTGACATAGCATACGCAGTTTGTAAACTGAATGGATACACGAGTAATCCAAGGGCTGACCACTAGAAAGGAATAATAAGAGTACTAAGGTCGTTTTACTCGTAGTTATGGGTTGCATTATACAAAACATCCAGCTATATTAGAAGCATGTTGTGATGCGAATTGGATATATGATATGAAAGTTTCAAAATCAATTAATGGATATGGTTTCACATTAGGTGGTGCAGCTGTATCATGGAAATCTTTAAAACAAATAGTAACAACTAGATCCACTATGGAATCTAATTTTATTACTTTAGACAAATGTGGAGAAAATGTTGAGTGGCTTTTTTAATTCTTAAAGGATATTCCAAGTTGGCCAAAACCTATGCCATCAGTTTGTATATATTGTGACTGTCAATATACTATTGAAAGTGCATAGAGCAATATGTATAATGGTAAGTCTAGACACATATGTTGTAGAAATAACACCATTAGACAACTACTCTCAACTAGGGTATCTCTATTGATTATGTAAAGTCAAAGAATAACATTGCGGATCTGTTAACCAAAGCATTAAATAGAGAGTTAGTTGAGAAATTATCGTAGGGAATGAGACTAAAGACCAGGATAGAATAAGTTGATACAAAGGAAACCAAACCTAGTTGATTGGAGATCTCAATATCTAGGTTCAATGAGACAACCTAATTGTAATGATGTCTAGGGTAAAGGATAAGTAATGCTTTTAATGATTCTTATACATCGGAGATCCAAGCAGAGTAACAAGGGTTACTATTAATTAAGAAACCACACATGTGACAGTGAAAAAGGGCCGTTTTTAATGGATATTGAAGAAAGTTCAATATTCTAAAAAACTCTTGTAGAACCAAGGAGATGTTCAAGGTCAAATTGAATATAACAATGAGAATTTAATTTTGCCAAGAAAGTTTCTTATGTGACATATGTCACCATTTACACAAACGGTAGAACAGTTCAAAGTCATCATGACTACTAATCAGCCAGTAAACATACATTAACAAGGGAAGGTTGAAAGGGTAATACCTAACCATACGATGCAAGTTTCAACCATTTTACTCTATAACCTGGTCAAAAACTTTTGATGTCGAAAGTTCTGTTTTGTTATTCCTTCTCCTCTTTCAATTTTTATTCATGTGGGGATTATTGGAAAATGGTCATTTAATAAGCCATTTAATAGCCATTTAGAAGTTACAATTTGAGTGGGAATACACTTTGTGTTAACAAAAAGTTTATATATTCAAAGAGATATATGGGTGGATGAAAAATTAATACCCATTGTAATTGTCATAGGATTTGTAACTGCCATTGAATTCAATTGTTTGAATTAAATATCATATTTGTATCTGCCAATGGTTTAAATTTAAAATGTTTAACTGTCAATGGAATAAATGGCTGAATTAATTTTTGGATTTAATTCAAAAATTTTGAAGGATCAAAATGCCCTTAGATGAAGGTTGTAAAATGAGACCTCCTCTCATTTTTTTTTTTTTACACATCAAAAACCAAAAACATATTCTCTAGCTTTTCTCTAATTTCTCTAAAAATTATTCTTTCTTCAAACTTTTAGTTTAGGATTTTCAATATGAAAGAGTTCGGGCATTTGAATGTTCGATTGAAGTAAATTGGTGGTATTTTTTCACTACATGGTTACCATTGTATCTTAGCAGATAGACCTAAGTTACTCAACACCCACGGTGAAAGGGAGAATCAATTTATAAAAAAAAATTGAGTAATACAGATATCTCGGTTCACTCAATTTATATTTTTGACTTATTATGTTTCAATTATAATTAATTGTATTATTATTTTTTGAAAATTTATTTCGGTTTATATATCTATTGTTACTATTTTCCTACATTCTACATGCTAAAATATCTAAATAATTAAATGATGCTCTCATTTTCTTCCCTAATTGCACCCTTCACATCCTTCCAAATTTGACAATGGTACAATACCATTGTGGTAAGGCTTGGATACCTAAGGGTTCCAAGGTTCGAACCCACGGGGACGCATCCTGAAGGAACAAAACCTTGAGGCTTCCGTTGTGCAGCCAAAGAGGACAATACGTTGAGTAAGACTGTGAGGGCCACCTCTTGATCCTTGCGAGGCCAAAGTGCCACACAGTCGTTACAATAAAACGTGTTGGCTCAGTGGTACCAGGAGTGCAAGAACTAAGACTTTAAGGTCTTAGGTTCAAGCCTCTGGAGACGTAAATTGGAGTATTTACCTCGATAAAATCATAAAAGACTTGTGGGGCTTTCAAAGTGGACAGTACGGATGAGTAACGATGTCAACAGCAGTTAATGTCACAGCAGTTGATGTTGTGAGTCCAAAAGGGGTGGCCATGGCCAACTGGGCTGGTCCGACTGGGTTGGGCTGTTACAATATTTCAAATAATTGCCGCTAAATCAATATACATATACTTAATGGATGTAACATTAGGTTACAATAAGTGTCTGATGGAATCTATAGCCTAGATCTGAAGTGTGATGCATTAATCAAATTAAATGTCAATCATGTTTTCCTGTAGTCAATTTATAGATGGCCCAAAATCTTATTTTGATAGACGAATGGTATTGTTTGTACGTTGGAGCTAATTTAAGATCACATCACACACATTTGAATGAGACCGAGACTAAAGGAAAATAATAACTGAAGTGATCTAAGAAGATCAACGAAAGTGATTACACACTACACGGATCGTTGACAAACATAAGTAAAGAAAAGAAAATTTTAGTCCAATTTCCACTGTTTTCGGGTCATGGCAACAAATTTACAATAACATTGTTGTAACGACTAGTTTCATTTCAAACTTTTTTATAAGGTTTTTTTTCACTTGTAAGAAAATGCAAATAACCCCTATTGAGTAGACCTATCCAAAGGCTAGGCTACTCGCCCAAACCCAAAGGCCCGCCCGATATTTGGTCAGGTTTGATAAAAAATGTCGGATGCAATTAATGAGCTATGGCAAAATTTTTAGGTCTGATAAAAAATCAAGCGAATCCTAAGCTTGACTCGTCGAAGCTCGGGCTTAACCCGACCCGGCCCGAACATCATTAAATTTAATTTTTTTTAATTTATTTACTAAGTACAGTGTAATTATATGTATATAAAAACATTATTAATTAATGAACATGATTTTATATATATATATATATATATATTTAATATGGAAATTAACATGCAAATTTTGACAAGTCAAATTAAATTTTAAAGGGACTAAAAGAATAAACATATAAATTAAAAAATTAAATTACAAAAAGAAATAAATATTATTTGGGCGGGCAGGGCCAAGCTAAGGCTTGTATACATGTTGTTATTATAGAGTTTGGGTCCGACCTGAACTTGGCCCGAGCCTGCCCATGATTAGATCTACTATCGAGTTTTCAAAGTTGTCAAATAATTAAAAAATAAATTGATTGAATAAATCAATACAATTAAAGAGTTACAACTCTTGAATTTGATCTCTATAAATAAAAGTATCAAAGAATTATTTCAAAATTTCTTAAAGAATTGATCATATCAGAACCAATTGAATTATTTTTCTCTAATTCATAGGTCCTTTGAACATCATTGCTACAAAATATCATGACTAAGAAAATTTTTTTATTTTTTTATAAAAATGTTTAGTAATTTAATTTTATAAGGTGTTATCAATTAAGATTTTATTTTAGAGTTAAGGATCACGTTATACACTGTAAAACAATTTTGTTTTACGCCATTTTTGTAACTTTATGTACAATTAATAGTTTTACAAATCAATAGTTATATTTAAAAGCCTACTCTTATCTATTATTCACATAAAGTTTTAAGGTGTTTGGTATCCCTATAATTTCGATCGAGAATTACATATTTTTCAATATATATTAACTGTTAAAATTTTATTATTATGAAACTAATAATTAAACATTTTCGATTAATTAAAAATTTTGTATGAATAATCTACTTAAATAGAGTTTAATAATTAACAACTGAATTAAAAAAATGGAAATCGTATAAAATATATGAAATGATTTAAAACAAAATTACCTTACACCGATGTAATTTGATCCATCCTCTTTATTGTATCCTAAAACTATTAGATCGCTGCATATTGTAATTAGTAGAAACAAAATAAATTTAAAAGAAGGTGACATTTATAGTGCTTCTCAAGCCATTTTCTTCTACATTGTTTCTCTTTCTTGTACCCACCCTTAATTGAAAATGGAGTAAATCTCAAATCTTGTTTCCATGATATATATATATATATATATATATATATATATATATATATATATATATATATATATATCAGCTTTTTATACACATTGATTGAGATTTTGGTATGCGTTTAGGACAAGTTCGAAGGACTAATTAAAAGAAAGATTAATGGTCAGTTTGACTCATCAACATGGTACCATAAGCTATAGACTAGCGAGTTTTCCCACTAAATGTCAAAAAAAAAAAAATTAAGGATAAAATATCATTTTATCCTTAATATTAAATTTTTTTATTATTTTATTAAAAATATATATTTTTAATGATTTTTTTTATTTTTTTCAATCTCATTGGAACAAATCTCAGGTCTATCTAAAACTAACCCTAAAGCTAGTGGCATGGACTAACTAATACAGTGGAAAAGTGTAAAAGAGAAAAGATATGGCGATCCTTTATATGTTATGCTTAAGTTAGGTATAAAGTATAAACCCTACTTTATCCCTGCATTATACAATGGTGCCCAATTTAAAATTGATTTACCTAAAGAAATTCATTATGTTTTGTTTAGTTTATCAACTATTTGGTCTCATAATGATTACAGAAGCAAGAACCCTATGTTGATTCAAGTGATTAATAGTGATGATAATTGAGATCCTAATTAATCACTGTCAATTGGATGAACCAGTAGTTGGTGAGAAGAAGTAGGCGAAAATAAAAATGATCGAGTGATACGGATGTTGTTACCATTAAACGTTTGCCTTAAAAGTTCTAAATTATACTTAGATATCAGCTTGCAAACCAATATGATCTCTTTAACTCTGCGAAATTGGGGTTTAGGACTAGGATTAATTTTCCTATTCCAACTTTTTGAATGTTGTTATTAGCGTATAACTAATTTTAAATACGTGCGATACATATAAATATATTAATAAAATAAATAAATTAATTGATAATATATATTATTTAATTTTTATAATATAAATTATTATGTTTATGAAAAAGACTACATTATATATTTAATTTATTTATTTGTACTTTGTATATTACAACAATAATATAAGAAATCATATATGGGATATGATTATGTAAAATTTGTAAAAATTAAATCAAACTTATATTGTAATATATTTAATGAAAATAGTATATAAAGAAAATTTAACATGTGTTTAATTTGAAAAAATAGAAATTTTGCCTATCATAAAATCAATTTCGTGTAAAAAAAAAATTAAATGGAGATTTTTCAACGAATTCTTGTTAAGTTAAAGAGGCAACAAATGATTCTTTTATATTCCTTACTATTTTTGAATGATGTATCATTTTATTTGATAATTCAATAGATTCCACATATTAAATAGAAAACATGATAAAACACTAATTTGCAATTTGATTAAATTAAATTTTAGTTATAACGTATGTTATATAAAAATATAACAAAGATAATCATATTACATAAATTATACATATCTATTCTAATAATTTTTAATATTTAATTTTAGGATCAAAGTCAAACACTTTAGACACGATAAACTTAATACTTCCTATTTCAATATTATAATTTGTCGTTCTTGTTTTGAACACAAAAATTTAACTTTTGAGATCTTTAAATATCTCTCGAATTCTATAATCTTCATTTTCCTAAATCATAATCATAGACATATTATTAAATTGAATTGAATATTAGATAATATTAAAATCATTGTTAACTAATCAATACCTCATATAACAATATACTAATAAATGAATGATTACAAGAAATTTATATAACAATGGAAAAAATTTAAAACTTTAATATATATATATATATATATATATATATGTTATCATTTACACAATTAAAAAAATTTAATTGGCAAGAAAAGTAGATATAAATGTTATATTTGTAATATTAATGTGAAAAAAAATGATTACATGTTACATATTGATTAAAAAATTAAAAATTTAAGAAATTGTTTTAAAATTACAAAAATAGTTTTTTTGTTAAAAAAATTAGTTGGCAATCTAATAATACCTAACATGCTGTTATATTAATACTGCATGTATATATTACATCGTCCATTCTAATTCTAATATATATAAATCTATAGATATAAATGTTTTCTTTTAGAAAATACAAAAATTAAATGATAAAAACTATAGACGTAGATGTTATATTTTGTAATATTACTATCAATAGAGATAAATGATATATAATTTTTATTTTATTTTAATTTACAAATAGATGTTGATGTCTATTGTTTAAAAATAGATAATTAATTTATTTTATATTTTTAATAGAGAGATTTTTATTTCTTTTAACTTGAAAAAAGATTATTACTATTTTATTTTAATATATTGTACGTGTTAAACATATAAATTATATATATTTGATGTTTTATTTGTATTGATATGATATGATATGATTTTTTATTTATATATAAGAGATTAGTCAGAGATGAATGTGACAATGGTAGGTTTATTTTTGTTGACCTATAGACAGGATTATTTTTTTCAACTACATAACGGGAATATGTTCATTGAATTAGCTGTAACTATCAACAACTTAACATTGGTTGCTCCTCAGCAAGGAAATCATACATTTCATACAACTAATAATCAGTTACCGATTCGACCTCCAAAAGAGATCTTGCTGGAACCAAATTGCCCTTAGAGGCTCTGTATGCCAAGTTAATCACTATCAAATCTCTCAGACATAAAAACACACAATTATACACATACATATATATATATATGTATATGTATATGTATATGTATATGCCAAGAAAGTTGTCACACCCCACTTTCGGGTGCCTTTTTATCCATACATACACTACTACGGTTGGGCTGTGAGTCAATGTAATTACTAAATTAAATACACTTATAGCGAAAAATATTTAAAACTTTGAATCACACTCCCAGATGTGTGTGTGTGTGTAGATATACAAAATCAATTGTTTAATATAATATCTTTACATAGCATGTAAGACCCGAATTTAATTAAAATATGAAATGAATGAGTTTTCGTGAAGGAAGTCGGGTTAAATTAATCCCGAACACGTGCAAGGGTAAAATGGTCAAAAGATCAAAGGTCGGTATAATTTCGATAAGAAAAATTTAATTAAAACATGGATTTAAGAAATCTTGGTCAATAAAGGTGAAATAAATTTATTTTGGGTTAAACTGATCAAGATATTAATTTATTGGAATTAATCGGGATTAATTGGAATTTTTAGTACAGAAAAATAATCCCGAAAATAATCGAAAAATATACCGAAAAGTCACCCGGGACAATATCTCAAAAATACGGAGAACTTATACTCGAAAAAGGGTTAAAATATAATAAATAAATTAAATAAAATTAAATTAATTAATTTGGAATAAAATAATAATTTTAAGGGATATTTGGGTATTTTTAAGGTATTTGAATGATTTAAAATAATAAAAGATAAATAATAATAAAACAAAAAAAAATAAAAAAAACAAGCAGAAACGCGAAGAATCGCGCGACAAACAGAGGCGAAAACGGAAGATGAAGACCGAGCCCCTACCGGCGAAACGACGGAACCGGAGGCCCAGGCAAAGGAAACCCGACGAGGTCCGGACCACCACCGGCACCGTGGAAGCACGAACGGCGGTGAAACGGCGAAGGAAACGGCGAAACCGAAACCGAGGGAGAGAAGAAGAATCGTCGACGATCGGCGAGATTCAGGCCCGATCGACCCCAGCCGAAGCCTCCCCAAGCGACGGTTAGCAGATTGGCGGTGGTGGCAGTCACCGAAACCGGCGGACGGCGTCGAAAACAGCAAGAGAGGAAAATGGGTCCGACGGCGAAGAGGAGAACAGCCGGACCGGCGGCGTTCCGGCGAGCTTGACCCAAGCCGAGGCCAGATTCGAGACGCGGACAGCCTTGCGGAGCTACTGGCGGTGGAAGCCGGCGGAGAACCGGCCGGCAAGGCAGTGAACCGGCGGTGAACCGACCAAACCGGAGAGAACCGGCGGGTCTGAACCGGTCCGAACCGGACTGAACCGGTTCAGCCAAAAAAGAGAGGAAAAAGGAGAAAAAGGGAAAAAGAAAAAGAGGAAAAATTGGGGAAAATTCCGGTGATGCAATCGAGCTTCGGGTAAGTCGATAAGCGGTCAAATTGACCCGATTTAAATTTGAAATATTTTATTTAATTAAATTTCGACCGAAAAGTTTACCCGAAAATGTAATTAATTGTGTAGCTCGACGATTGGCATCCACCGAGGGCTCGAGACAGCCTCGATTTACGGACTAGCATGGAATCTCGGGTAAGTGACTCCTATTTACGACAATTACCTCGTTATGCGTGATATTGATTTAATTTCCGCATAAATTGAATTAAATTATAGAAATTTAGATAAATAGTCGTAAATAGTGAATTTAGATATTCGAGAATTAGAACGAGGCCGAATAAATTATTGGTGGGCCCAGTGAGCCGATAGGCCTCGATAAAGTGAGAATTAAGTGGAAAACGGGCTTAAGGCCGATTAAGGCCCATTAAGGTGCAATCGGGCCCAATAGGGGTAAACGGGCCCAATGATTTAAATTAAGCTCAGAAAGTATTAAATACAATTAAATTGTATGTTAACTGACCTGAGGAATATTAATACACAGTTTCGGGCATTGGATTGGAAGCATATCGGACTGCGCGACGAGACAACATTGGAAAAGAAAAGGTCAGACTCGACGAGAATCGAGGTAAGGGAATTCTGCGGACTGCTAGAGGTAACTTTACGCAATTTTAAATTCATACGCAGTCCTTTAAAATTAACTGAAGGGTCTAGAGGTCGAAGAACAATTTTAGTGCCCCGAATGGGCAAAATTACTAAAATACCCTTGTTAAGGGTAGAATCTAAAAATTTAGGAAAAATTGGGAGGAGCAAGGACAAGAGGTTCCTGCTCGTTCTGGAGGTATTTCGACGCATGCATGAGTAGGCTGGCTCACTTTTAAAGAAAAATGCATGGCATTGCATATCTTAATTGTTGTGATTTCTGTGAAAACTATTTGGAAATAACCGAGCCGCCTACATGTTTTTATTTACATGTGACGTGCTAGAGCTCAGCTCGCACGATGTTTGATTTGTGTGATGCATGCATTAGTGCTGGAGCGAGAGCTCGCACTAGAGTTTTACATGCATAGGTGCTAGAGTATAACTCGCACCAGATTTCACATGCTTTTGCGTGACACGGTGCTAGAGTCTAACTCGCACCAGATTTTATAAGATTTTCATACAATTTATATACAGAGTGCTGAGCATAGCTCGCACTAGTTTTACTGGATTTGTGGAGTAGCGCTGTCTGCCCTTGGAGTCAGCCAAAAGGCCCAACAGGCTCAAAAGACCTCTTAAGTAGGGTGAGAGTGAGGGATGAGGTTGGCGGCCTTGTGGAGATGTAAAGCGGGCTCTGCCAAGTTTACTTGATTTGAAGAGAGTGCTGAGCATCGCTCGCACTGATTTTTATGAGAACATACGATGAGCCGTGCTTGGAGCATCGGGTAGACTGTGTGTCACCGATTTAATAGGCTCGCACGTGCGTTTTGAGACATGGCAACGAGTATTGAGTTATGAAAACCTCTGTGGGAAGCAGGCCATTTGGGCTGGAGTACCTAGAGTGATATGGGTCCATGGAGTACGATGTACCGTGCAAGTAGCATGGAGTACGATGTACCATGGGGTATCTTCGGATACGGTATCTTTGTGATACAGGGTATCTTCGGATACGGTATCTTTGTGATACGGGGTATCTTTGTGATACGGTATCTTTGTGATACGGGGTATCTTTGTGATACGGTATCTTTGTGATACGGGGTATCTTCGGATACGGCATCTTCGGATGCGTGAGATCGGATAAGACTGACGGGTTGGATTGACCCACCTCCCGGGCAGTTCCCGATCAGGGTGAGACCTCGCACACTGGGATCCGTGAAGCTAGAGGGACTCACGAGGACATATTGGCCAGTCCTGGTTATTACTGATATACAGTATTGCCTAGTCTCGTATCTTGTATATATATACGTATGTTTTCGATATCGATGCTTTTGAGAAACTCCATTTCCATGGTTTTATGTGAGTCAGGATCACCCGAAGGAGGGGTCGAGTCCTGACTTCATTGTGAAATTTTTAAAGAGAAAGAAATGATTTAAAATAATTGCATGTTGAGTTTTCCGTGCAAACTTGATTTACATAACATCATAACCTTCATATCATATGTTTTAAAATGTATGGAGAAAGGGTGGTTTATGCATGGCACTACGTTCATGTAGGTAGTATGGTTACCTACTTGTTCGTAGGATTGCTTTACTAAGCTTGATGTGCTCACCCCTTTCATTTTCTCCCACAGATGATCTCCAGTTGAAGTTGAGGCGACTCAGTACTGCATTCCGGATATCCGCTGCTGCCCATCCACATAAGGTATTATATACACTTGTACATATTGTATCTACATAAGCATAGTACAGTAGCATGTTTGTAAGTAACTTTAGGGGATGTATAAATAATGTAAACAATTATAAATGACTGGAGAAGAAATAAGTTAGATGGTAATTGAATGGTGGGACTGGCATTGACGCACAGCCCAATTATTAGTGGAGTGTTGGTCACGATTCGAGGACAGGTAAGAATGTAAGTAAGAAAATAATAAAAAGCAAAAAAATTAACTCTGATTTTTGGGTAGTTTGGGTCGTGACATATAAAGGTGGTATCAGAGTGCAATTGGTCTGAAGTGTGTTAGTGTCAGTAATTAGAAAATTACATCCCCGTGTTACTGTGCTTAGTTAGATACAATAGTGTATATCGAGATGGGCTTGACTAAGAAATGGTTGAGAATGCAGGAATGCTTAATATGAGTCACGTTAGATGAGATAGTGCACGAGGCAGAGGTCGTAGAGGTAGGCCTGAATCTGCTAAGTCGTGCTGAGTTTGACTATGAGAATCATGATGAAATTGAAATGGAGGCTAATGTTGAGTATGCCCCACAGAGTCCGACAGAGTGATCGGACAGTATTGAGAGACGCTTCGCGAGATTGAAGCGGAGCATGGGTATCATTTTGAGGAGCAAATTGCTCAGATTATATATGAGATCAGAGGGCGCAGCGGAACATTGGTGGAAACCCGCTCGACCCATCTTAAGAGCTGAGATGAGAAATCTTATAGGATATATTCCGGTGACAGGATATCCCGGACATGATTTAAAGGAAATTTCAAGGAAAAATTTTTACACTGCCCAGGAATACTAAATTGATTATGAGTATGAGACTCAATTATATTCTTGGCAGATATTACCTCGACAAATGAACAAGTGACAGTCGAGATGTCTAAAAGTTTATGGAAGGGCTCAGATTATCAGTTAGAGTCTGATTGCCCCGTGAGATATTACCTATACCGAGGCAGTGCGCAGATTTACAGTTGGGTAAATAAGAACATGAATTGCACGCCTCTGAGATTGGGAAAGTTAATAAGGGCTGAAATAGAGACAGAAAAGAAAATCGAGAAATGATAGAGATGTTGAAATGGGGAAATGATATTTGGTAAAAGATTAGATTTGACGAGTTATGGAGTAAGATAATTGGTAAGACCCCAGTGCATCTAATTTTGGCACTCTTGGGGGCATTGTGATTGGAGGACCCCGACCTGCTACGAAGTAGAGTAGCAGTGTGATTACTGTAAGATGTGTGGTGGATACCACGAAAGGAGGGTCTATACCTACACGATATTGATAAAAATGGCCGTTAAGTGTGATAAGACGGACCATTGATTTTGATTGCACAGAGTTGGGCGAGATCGTCCCACAGAAAAGTAAAGAGACAGAGGAAAACTTTGTTGGTATAGCTGCAACGAAAAGGGAGGCCACAGCCGAAGAGAAAAAAAAAGGAAAGTAGGTTGTTGGATGAAGGCGAGAGGATGTCTTGGACCATGACGCTATTGATGTCTCATGGATGTGGTGTAAGATACCACACTTGTTACGAATAATGAAGTACATATGTTCATTGATCCTGGTACCACACACTTATTCGTACAGCCTTCATTCGCATATAAGTGAGTAAAAGGCATGAATGCCTACATAATTGGGCATAATACTGATAAAGGAGTACCCCAATAGAGGAGGATTAATTAACAGAATATAGATATAGAGATTTTAAGTAACAAAAAGGGTGCGACAGTTGAAATTAAAGGAGTAAAGGATTGTACTCACGGAATGAATAATGACAGGAGTTTTGTTATGATTAATATACGAAAGGAGATAATCTTTGAGATATGTTGGTTCTGAATACCAGATGTATTGGAGTAAGAGATATGCTAGGTAAGAACATCCTTACGATATGGAGTAATTAGGATTAAAGCAATTAGTAGTGAATATAAAATTATGACCACATAGACTGGTATATAAAGTAATTGTGGTTAAGTCTGAAGGTTAATAAAGGTATTTCAAAATACCTCCCCGCCTGAAGACTTGACAGCGTCTAGATATATATATATATATATATAACCGATAACGTGAAACCGAATCGTTGTAATAAATATCTTTAGCATTAGGATACCGTTACTAAGACGATAAGAACATTAAAAATTGGCAAATTACAAAGGTTAACATAGTAAAATTTAATAAGAGCCGTTAAGATAAGAAAAGGGAATGACGCAGGTTAGTACCTGAAAACGTAAGCGGTTGAGAAGGATCTTTATACGCTTATGCGTAAATAAGTCAAGGATTGGACCGATGTGTAAATCATCATTATCGATGATATGTTGGGTGTAGTTAAAGTCTAGGGCGATTTATAAACAATAATTGGAAGATGGCTTTTACAGATGGATTGATATGAATTCTCAATTGGTCCACTTGGTTGACACGTTTAACTAAGAAAACGTGGTCTTGGAATAAGATGATAAATAAGATGATAGATGTGATATGGATTTCGGTGTAGTGAAGTATGAACTGACCACCGTGATTAATTTCGTCATACCCAACAGCTCAAGAGGTTCCCAATGAGTATGGATACCTCGAAATAATGAATGAGCTGTGTATTGATGTATAATAGGAAGATAGTCAAGTATGGAGTCAGACAACTCCTTGATCATGAAATAAACTATCTGACCCATGATTTAAAGTTGACAACAGTATTTGTACCAAGGATATGGTACTATTATGTACAGGGTGACAAATTGTGGATATGCACTGATCATAAAGCCCGAGTATCTGTTTTCACAGAAAGAGGCGAATATGAGAATACATAGTGGGATAGAGCTTCTGAGAGATTTTGATTTGTGAAAAATTGTACCACCCAGGAAAGGCTAATGTGATGGCTGATGCCTCGAGTAAAAAGAGCCTCGGGATGGTACCACATATGATGGTCAGGGAGCGGGAGCTGCGAGATGCAGTTATGAGCCTCAGTTTGGATGTGATCCCTTCTGATGATGACAGTGATTGTGTGACAGCTAGCCTGATGATTAGAACCGGATGAGAGTGCCCGGATTTGCCAGGCTTAGCGTGATGATCGACCGGATGTCGATAGTTTGGGTCTGATTCAGAAGGGTACAGTGATAGAGTTCACAGTGGGAGATGATGAGTTACTGAGGATTCAAAGACAGTATGAGTGCTCCCTAGGACCACAGTTGATGAGATAGTAATATTGTCCGAAGCTCACTCTTCGGGATATACAGTGCATACGAAAAGTAATGATTATTTATTGAAATCTCGAAAAGGGTATTGGTGGTCAGATGTGAAAAGAGATATTGGAGAGGTTGTGAAAAGTGCTTAGTATGTCAGCAGAGTAAGGTAGAGTATTAAAAGTCTGCAGAGTTATTTCAGCACCTACCTATATCGACACGGCACGAAAAATGAGAGCAAATCTCTATGAATTTTATAATGGGTTACAGAGAACCCAGGTGAATTACGAGGCTATTTGGATGATAGTCGCTAAGTTGTCTACCCACCTTCTAGTTATGAAATCCCTAAATACTCAAAGTGTGTATGAGGATTCAGGTGTAAGGAAGATTGTGGAACACTAAGTAACGTTCCAGTGAGCATGGTATCATATAGGGATTCCCGCTTCACTTCCTACCTCTGAGGATATTTTTAGGAAGCTATGGGAACCCGACTGAGTATTAAGCACAGCTTTCCATCCTCAGACAAATGGTTAGTCAGAGAGGACTGTACAAGTTCTGGAGGATCCGATGAAAGCGTGTGCCATTGATTTTATAAACTCCTGGAATGATCAGTTGATTTCTAATTAAAGTTGCCAATAACGACAGTTGGCAGTTGAGTATCGGGATAACAAGTTATGAGACAGTGTATGGCTGTAGGGGTTGTTCCCCAAATTGGATAAGAAAAGTGGGTGACAGATAGAAGTATTTTCGACTTGGATAATAAGTCTCTGAGGATGTCTAGTTAAGGATGAGAGATTAAGAACACCTCAGAGCAGATAGAAAAGTATTGGAATTCACCCTTTGTGAATTAATATGATTGATATGTTTATTGTCCTAAGAGAATAAGGACGTAGCGAACTTTTGGAAGAAGGTACATTAAGTTACGCTGGATGGAATATTTTGAGAGATTAGACAAGTGGGATATAAGACCTGTAGGTTGGTGTTATCACCTGAAGTAACAGGCACCCACAATGTGTCTCAGCTTTTGATGCTTCGGAAATACTATCCAGATCCAGCGTAGGCGATAGGATATGAATTCAATAAGTTCAGTTTAATGAAAATATAAGTATATTGAGAAGTTGATTCGGGCATTAAACAGGAAAGAGAAAGTATTGAGGTTTAAGATGATCTCCCCAATTAAGTCCTTTGGTAGTAATACATTCCTTAGAAGGTCACGTAAGAATTAAAGAAGTATGATACGATTGATGTACCCGGAGTTGTATATGGACTCATATGACTTGGTTCTAATTTGGAGGACCAAATTTCTTAAGTGGGGGAGAGTTGTAAGACCCGAATTTAATTAAAATATGAAATGAATGAGTTTTCGTGAAGGAAGTCGGGTTAAATTAATCCCGAACACGTGCAAGGGTAAAATGGTCAAAAGATCAAAGGTCGGTATAATTTCGATAAGAAAAATTTAATTAAAACATGGATTTAAGAAATCTTGGTCAATAAAGGTGAAATAAATTTATTTTGGGTTAAACTAATCAAGATATTAATTTATTGGAATTAATCGGGATTAATTGGAATTTTTAGTACAGAAAAATAATCCCGAAAATAATCGAAAAATATACCGAAAAGTCACCCGGGACAATATCCCGAAAATACGGAGAACTTATACTCGAAAAAGGGTTAAAATATAATAAATAAATTAAATAAAATTAAATTAATTAATTTGGAATAAAATAATAATTTTAAGGGATATTTGGGTATTTTTAAGGTATTTGAATGATTTAAAATAATAAAAGATAAATAATAATAAAACAAAAAAAAATAAAAAAAAAACAAGCAGAAACGCGAAGAATCGCGCGACAAACAGAGGCGAAAACGGAAGATGAAGACCGAGCCCCTACTGGCGAAACGACGGCACCGGAGGCCCAGGCAAAGGAAACCCGACGAGGTCCGGACCACCACCGGCACCGTGGAAGCACGAACGGCGGTGAAACGGCGAAGGAAACGGCGAAACCGAAACCGAGGGAGAGAAGAAGAATCGTCGACGATCGGCGAGATTCAGGCCCGATCGACCCCAGCCGAAGCCTCCCCAAGTGACGGTGAGCAGATTGGCAGTGGTGGCAGTCACCTAAACCGGCGGACGGCACCGAAAACAGCAAGAGAGGAAAATGGGTCCGACGGCGAAGAGGAGAACAGCCGGACCGGCGGCGTTCCGGCGAGCTTGACCCAAGCCGAGGCCAGATTCGAGACGCGGACAGCCTTGCGGAGCTACTGGCGGTGGAAGCCGGCGGAGAACCGACCGGCAAGGCAGTGAACCGGCGGTGAACCGGCCAAACTGGAGAGAACCGGCGGGTCTGAACCGGTCCAAACCGGACTGAACCGGTTCAGCCAAAAAAGAGAGGAAAAAAGGAGAAAAAGGGAAAAAGAAAAAGAGGAAAAATTGGGGAAAATTCCGGTGATGCAATCGAGCTTCGGGTAAGTCGATAAGCGGTCAAATTGACCCGATTTAAATTTGGAATATTTTATTTAATTAAATTTCGATCGAAAAGTTTACCCGAAAATGTAATTAATTGTGTAGCTCGACGATTGGCATCCACCGAGGGCTCGAGACAGCCTCGATTTATGGACTAGCATGGAATCTCGGGTAAGTGACTCCTATTTACGACAATTACCTCGTTATGCGTGATATTGATTTAATTTCCGCATAAATTGAATTAAATTATAGAAATTTAGATAAATAGTCGTAAATAGTGAATTTAGATATTCGAGAATTAGAACGAGGCCGAATAAATTATTGGTGGGCCCAGTGAGCCGATAGGCCTCGATAAAGTGAGAATTAAGTGGAAAACGGGCTTAAGGCCGATTAAGGCCCATTAAGGTGCAATCGGGCCCAATAGGGGTAAATGGGCCCAATGATTTAAATTAAGCTCAGAAAGTATTAAATACAATTAAATTGTATGTTAACTGACCTGAGGAATATTAATACGCAGTTCCGGGCATTGGATTGGAAGCATATCGGACTGCGCGACGAGACAACATTGGAAAAGAAAAGGTCAGACTCGACGAGAATCGAGGTAAGAGAATTCTGCGGACTGCTAGAGGTAACTTTACGCAATTTTAAATTCATACGCAGTCCTTTAAAATTAACTGAAGGGTCTAGAGGTCGAAGAACAATTTTAGTGCCCCGAATGGGCAAAATTACTAAAATACCCTTGTTAAGGGTAGAATCTAAAAATTTAGGAAAAATTGGGAGGAGCAAGGACAAGAGGTTCCTGCTCGTTCTGGAGGTATTTCGACGCATGCATGAGTAGGCTGGCTCACTTTTAAAGAAAAATGCATGGCATTGCATATCTTAATTGTTGTGATTTCTGTGAAAACTATTTGGAAATAATCGAGCCGCCTACATGTTTTTATTTACATGTGACGTGCTAGAGCTCAGCTCGCACGATGTTTGATTTGTGTGATGCATGCATTAGTGCTAGAGCGGAGCTCGCACTAGAGTTTTACATGCATAGGTGCTAGAGTATAACTCGCACCAGATTTCACATGCTTTTGCGTGACACGGTGCTAGAGTCTAACTCGCACCAGATTTTATAAGATTTTCATACAATTTATATACAGAGTGCTGAGCATAGCTCGCACTAGTTTTATTGGATTTGTGGAGTAGCGCTGTCTGCCCTTGGAGTCAGCCAAAAGGCCCAACAGGCTCAAAAGACCTCTTAAGTAGGGTGAGAGTGAGGGATGAGGTTGGCGGCCTTGTGGAGATGTAAAGCGGGCTCTGCCAAGTTTACTTGATTTGAAGAGAGTGCTGAGCATCGCTCGCACTGATTTTTATGAGAACATACGATGAGCCGTGCTTGGAGCATCGGGTAGACTGTGTGTCACCGATTTAATAGGCTCGCACGTGATTTTTAAGACATGGCAACGAGTATTGAGTTATGAAAACCTCTATGGGAAGCAGGCCATTTGGGCTGGAGTACCTAGAGTGATATGGGTCCATGGAGTACGATGTACCGTGCAAGTAGCATGGAGTACGATGTACCGTGGGGTATCTTCGGATACGGTATCTTTGTGATACGGGGTATCTTTGTGATACGGTATCTTTGTGATACGGGGTATCTTTGTGATACGGTATCTTTGTGATACGGGGTATCTTGGGATACGGCATCTTCGGATGCGTGAGATCGGATAAGACTGACGGGTTGGATTGACCCACCTCCCGGGCAGTTCCCGATCAGGGTGAGACCTCGCACACTGGGATCCGTGAAGCTAGAGGGACTCACGAGGACATATTGGCTAGTCCTAGTTATTACCGATATACAGTATTGCGTAGTCTCGTATCTTGTATATATATACGTATGTTTTCGATATCGATGCTTTTGAGAAACTCCATTTCCATGGTTTTATGTGAGTCAGGATCACCCGAAGGAGGGGTCGAGTCCTGACTTCATTGTGAAATTTTTAAAGAGAAAGAAATGATTTAAAATAATTGCATGTTGAGTTTTCCGTGCAAACTTGATTTACATAACATCATAACCTTCATATCATATGTTTTAAAATGTGTGGAGAAAGGGTGGTTTATGCATGGCACTACGTTCATGTAGGTAGTATGGTTACCTACTTGTTCGTAGGATTGCCTTACTGAGCTTGATGTGCTCACCCCTTTCATTTTCTCCCACAGATGATCTCCAGTTGAAGTTGAGGCGACTCAGTACTGCATTCCGGATATCCGCTGCTGCCCATCCACATAAGGTATTATATACACTTGTACATATTGTATCTACATAAGCATAGTACAGTAGCATGTTTCTAAGTGACTTTAGGGGATGTATAAATAATGTAAACAATTATAAATGACTGGAGAAGAAATAAGTTAGATGGTAATTGAATGGTGGGACTGGCATTGACGCACAGCCCAATTATTAGTGGAGTGTTGGTCACGATTCGAGGACAGGTAAGAATGTAAGTAAGAAAATAATAAAAAGCGAAAAAATTAACTCTGATTTTTGGGTAGTTTGGGTCGTGACATAGCATCCTCATACAATTGTTTACAACTTTAATTCATAACTGTGTGATACATTATAATAGATACAAAATGCTCGTGTGTAAACAAATCTTATACATTTGCAACTGGTGGGAGCTGTCCGACACAAAAAGGATCTAGAGACCACTGCACTGTCCTACTTCTCAGTATCTGGAGGGGGAAAAATAATGGGATGAGCAATCCACAGCTCAGTAAGGAAATGGATGCTAACAGGTAGATATTATACTATCTACATAGCTCATGCATGTATAAACAAACCATGTTTCAGTATAAAGGAAATATTACTATAAAATGCATTTAAACATTTATTTCTCATAGGCATTTTCATGTGAAACCATATGCAATACTTCCAATTAAAACATGTCACAAAATGGTGCTATCATAGCACAAGCATTCAAATCAAGAGATTTATCAAACCATAATATCTCTTTGCTTTTCTCAAATCATTTCTTTTCTGATTTTCTCAATTTTTCTTATCTCTGAGACAGGCATGGAATTCTCGACAATCTAATATCCACGACATATGGCTATAGTCAGTGATCTCAGGCCTCACTGATCAGGTGTGCACAGGGCATCACTTCGCCTGAAGGGGGATGGGTCAGTCCTACCCTCCGGCTCATCTCAATCAACATCATCTCCCTCATCGTATCACATATACTTATGGTATAAGGTACGCCATGTGCCATCTATGTGATATTCGTACTCACGTGCACCCAGCACGGTACATAATATACCAACGGACAACTACACAATTCAACGTACGACCGTTGACCCGGTCTATCTACCAACTCCAATGGACTCATCATCCTGAACCATGTCTCATATACCAGGTGAGCAAATCAGTGTGACACACAGTCATCGCAAGACTCCAGCACGGTATCTCTCAGTACAAACAAAAGCTTCTAGCACTATACAACTCATACTCAGCAAAACTAGTGCGAGCAATGCTCCAGCACTTTTCTCAAAAATCATCGTGCGAGTTAAACTCCAGTACGGCATATCAAAACATAGAAACATGTGCGAGCTAACACTCCAGCACATTTTCATAATAAAACCAAGTGCGAGTCATGCTCCAGCACGGTTTATCAAAACATGTAGACGTATGCGAGTGAAACTCCAACATAGCCAAAATTATTAAAACGGGTGTGAGCTAGAACTCCAACATCGATTCACATCTCAAATCCGATAGGTGGTTATTTTCTCTTTTAAAAACTCAAAACTTGTTTATTTACGTAGCATGTCATCCCATGCTCAACATGTAAAACTAGCCAACCTATCCATCATCATTTCTCAATCTCAAAATCAATACATGGTTGAGAAAACATCAAAAACATGCATATCATGTTATTTTCTTACCACATCCCTTTTTCACAATACATAAATATCATAGTAGATTTCATGATTTCATATCATTTCATAGTTCCATAGCTAAACGTAGTAATTCTAGCGTCATAACTACCGAAATCGCTGTAAAAATACGTACGAATATCTCTATTGCTAACATGCAGTCCTTTACCTCGAATCGTGCTTGTATTCCCTCATCTCGTTTGCTCCGTCCGTTATTTGGGTTAACCATGTTCCACTTATTTCAATATACGCGTGTAAATCATTAAGTTATTTTCCTTTCCCTCTACTAAACATACACATTGTCTTGTATTTATCTATTCATACTTCCCAATCCTTAAAATCACATTTCACCTTTTCCATTTGTATTCCTCTTCATAAATCTCTCTTAATATTACTCACCCATCACTACAATCATCATTCCTATCCATATTTCACATATTATCCAACTCACAAATGCCTAGAAACCCATATTTAAAGCTTGAAGGTTGAAGAGCTTGCCCATTTTGTGAGAACTGTGAATTTTGTATACCCCATTTATGAGAATTATAATTTTGTATATGTAATTATGATATGTTTATATACACATAAGTTTTAAATATGATGAAGTATAAGAAGATGAGGTTTTTAAGTCTTAAATGTGTATGGATTGAATTATGAACTATGGGGTAGATTTTGGGAAGTTTTACATTGAGTTTTCTGCAAATTGATGCAGCAGCAGTACAATCTATGAAGGCCAGATCGATCTCCAAGAATGAGAGATCGATCTCATGGCTCCAAAATGCAGGAAATGTACAAGAATTGATAGGCAGATCGATCTCATAGGCGACAAGATCGATCTTAAAATGTTTCTGTAAACAGAAGATCGATCTCCTCAAAGAGCAGATCGATCTCATGAAGCATTCTGTAAACAGAAGATCAATCTCCTCAAGGAGTATATTGATCTCATGAAGCAATTAAGAGATCGATCTCACCCCACGACAGATCGATCTCCTAGGCATAAAATTTGTCACGACCCAAACTACACAAAAATCAGAGTTAATTTTTCGCGTTTTGTTATTTCTATTTCATACTTACCTTTCCTCTGATCGTGACCACACTCCACTAACAAATTGGGCTGTGCGTCAATGCCAGTCCCACCATACATTTACCATATAACTTAATTCTTTCTCAGTCATTTATAAAATGTCTACAATATTTATACATGCACTAGAGACACTTACAAATATGTTACTGTGCTATGCTTATTTAGATACAATTTGTACAAGTGTATATACCTTGAATGATGGGCAGCAGCGGACATCCAGAATGCAGTACTGAGTCGTCTCAACGTCTACTGGAGATTATCTATGGGAGAAAAAGAAAGGGGTGAGCACATCAAGCTCAGTAAGGCAATCCTACGAACAAGTAGGTAACCATACTACCTACATGAACGTAGTGCCATGCATAAACCACCCTTTCTCCACACATTTTAAAACAGATGATATGAGTTATGATGTTATGTAAAGCACATTTGCACGGAAAATTCAACATGCAATTATATTCAAAATCATATCTTTCTCGTTTAAAGTTTCACAGTAAAGTCAGGACTCGACCCCTCCTTCGGGTGATCCTGACTCACACAAAATCATGAAAATCCATTTACATCACATATGGGTTTAAAAAGCATGGAAATAACCATCATGCACATTTAATTTAAAACCCGGTTTGATCTCATCAAAATCGTCGACATGCGAGACTAGGCAACATCTGTATATCGACAATAACCAGGACTATGGCCATGTGTGTCCTCGTGAGTCCCTCTAGCTACACGGATCCTAGTGTGCGAGGTCTCACCTTGATCGGGAACCGCCCGGGAGGTGGGTCAATCCAACCCGTCAGTCTTATCCGATCCCACGCATCCGAAAGATACCGTATCCGAAGATACCCCATATCACAAAGATACCATACCCGAAGATACCCGTATCACAAAGATACCGTATCCGAAGATACCCCGTATCACAAAGATACCGTATCCAAAGATACCCGTATCACAAAGATACCGTATCCGAAGATACCCCATGGTACATCGTACTCCATGCTACTTGCACGGTACATCGTACTCCATGGACCCATATCACTCTAGGTACTCCAGCCCAAATGGCCTGCTTCCCACAGAGAGGTTTTGTTTCTCAATAATCATGCCATGTCTCAAAACGCACATGTGAGCCTATTAAATCGGTGACACACAGTCTACCCGATGCTCCAAGCACGGCTCATCGCATGTTCTCATAAAATCAGTGCGAGCGATGCTCAGCACTCTCATCAAATCAAGTAAAATCGACAGAGCCCGCTTTACATCCCCACAAGGCCGCCAACCTCATCCCTCACTCTCACCCCACTTAAGAGGTCTTTTGAGCCTGTTGGGCCTTTTGGCTGACTCCAAGGGCAGACAGCGCTACTCCACAAATCCAGTAAAACTAGTGCGAGCTAGGCTCTAGCACTCTATATATAAATCACATGAAAATCTTATAAAATCTGGTGCGAGTTAAACTCCAGCACCCTGTCACGAAAATCATGTAAAATCTGGTGCGAGTTAGACTCTAGCACCGTGTCACGAACAAGCATGTGAAATCTGGTGCGAGTTATACTCTAGCACCTATGCATGTAAAACTCTAGTGCGAGCTCTCGCTCCAGCACTAATGCATGCATCACACAAATCAAACATCGTGCGAGCTAAGCTCTAGCATGTCACACGTAAATAAAAACACGTAGGCGGCTCTGTTTCCTCAAAACAGTTTTCAAAACAATTTCATCGTTGAAAGTATGCAATGCTGTGCATTTTCTTTCAAGGTTAGCCAGCCTACTCATGCATGCATTAAAATGTCTCCAGAACGAGCAGAAACCTCTTGTTCTTGCTCCTCCCAATTTTCCTAAATTCGTAAATTTTACCCTTAACAAGGGTATTTTGGTAATTTGCCCATTCGAGGCACTAAAATTATTATTTGACCTCTAGACCCTTCAGATAATTTTTAAAGACTGCAATGAACTTAAAATTACGTAAAGTTTACCTCTAGCAGTCCGTAGAATTCCCTTACCTTATTTTCCTGTCGAGTCTGACATTTTCTTTTCCACTGTTGTCTCGTCGCGCAGTCCGATATGCTCCTAATCAAATGTCTGGAACTGCGTATAATTATTCCTCAGGTCAGATATTATACAATTTAATTGTATTTTCTATTTTCTGGGCTTAATTTAAATCATTGGGCCCATTTACCCCTATTGGGCCCGATTGCACCTTAATGGGCCTTAATCGGCCTTAAGCCCGTTTTTCACTTAATTTTCACTTTATCGAGGCCTATTGGGCTCATTGGGCCCTCCAACAATTTATTGGGCCTCGTTCTAACTCTCGAATAGTTAAATTTAATATTTACGACAATTTATCTAAATTTCCATAATTTAATTCAATTTATGCGAAATTTAAATTCATATCACGCATAACGATGTAAATTGTCATAAATAAGGGTCACTTACCTGAGATTCCATGCTAGTACGTAAATCGAGGCTGTCTCGAGCTCTTGGTGGATGCCAATTATCGAGCTACACAATTCCATAATTTTTCGGGTAAGTTTTTAGCCCAAAATTAATTAAATTAAATACCCTGAAATTTAAATCGGGTCAATTTCGACCACTACTGACTTACCCGTAGCTCGATTGCATCGTCAGGATTTTTTTCCAATTTTTCCTCTTTTTCTTTTTTCCTTTTTCTCCCTTTTTTCCTCTCTTTTTGGCTGAACAGGTTCAGTCCGGTTCGGACCGGTTCAGACCCGTCGGTTCACCCCGGTTCACTACGGTTCGGTCGGTTCACTGCCTTGCCGGCCGGTTCTCCGCCGGCTTCCACCGCCAGCACCTCCGCAAGGTCGTCCGCAGCACTAATCTACCCTCGATTTCGGTCGAGGTCGCCGGAACGCCACCTGTTCGGCTCTTCTCCCTCGGCCGTCGGAAACCCATTTCTTCCCTTGGTCGTCACCGGCGATTCCCGCCGTTTCGTCGGCTGATACCGATCTCAAAAGAACCGCCGTCACCTGGGCTTTCAGAATCTGGCCTCGGTTTCGCCCGAATCGCCGTCGTTCGCCGCCGGTGGCCATTTCTTTCCCGCGGCCTTCTCCTCCGTTTTTCGAAGTTCTCCGGCGTCCTTGGCGCGCATCGTCGGTGCCAATAGCTTCGCCGGCCGCTCCTCTTCCTGCTCGGCCGTCCGTCGGCATCGTCGGTCGTCGATGGCCGTGGATCGGACGAGTCACGCGCGGGTCTCCTTCTCGGTTTTCCGTTTTCTTCTTCTCTCTCTCCCCGACAATTCTGATTCTTTTTTTTTTCAATTCATTAATTTAGTTTTATATATTTATTTATTTTTATTAATATTATTTAATTGATTAAATTAGTCTAAAATATTCAAAATATCTTAAAGAAATTATATTTTATTCATTCAGTCTATAAATTAATTTCTCGGTATTATTTCGACTTCTCGGTATAATTTTCGATTATTTTCGGGATTATTTTTTCGATTTAAAAATTCCAATTAATCCCGGTTAATTTCCATAACTTCATATCTTGATCAATTTAACCCGAAATAAATTTATTTCATCCTTATTGACCAAAATTTCTCAAATCCATATTTTTAATTAAATTTCCTTATCGAAATTATACCGACTTTCGGTCTTTTGAACATTTTGCCCTTACACGTGTTCGAGATTAATTTAATCCGACTTCCCTTCACAAATACTCATTCATTTCGTATTTTAAATAAATTCGGGTCTTACAACTCTCCCCCACTTAAGAAATTTGGTCCTCCAAATTAGAACCAATTCATATGAGTCCATAGACTACTCCGGGTACATCAATCGTATCATATTCTTAAATTCTCATGTGACCTTCTCCGGAGCGTATTACTACCAATGGACTTTAATTAGGGAGATCGTCTTAAACCTCAATACTGTCTCTTTCCTGTTTAATGCCCGAATCAACTTATCAATATACTTATATTTTCATTAAACTGAACTTTTGGAGTTCATATTCGATCACCTATGCTGGATCTGGATCGTATTGCCGAAGCATCAAAAGCTGAGACACATTGTGGGTGCCTATTTATTCAAGTGGAAATGCCACCTACAGGTCTTATCTTCCACTTGTCCAATCTCTCAAAATATTCAATCCAGCGAAACTCAACTTACCCTCTTCCAGAAGCTCGCTATGTCCTTATTCTCTTAGGACAAGTAACTTTCAACCATACCAATTCACCCTCGGTGAATTCCAATACTTTTCTATCTGCTCTGAGGTGTTCTTAATCTCTCATCCTTAACTAAACATCCTCAGAGACTTATTATCCAAAGTCAAAAAATAATTCTATCTGTCACCCACTTTTTCTTATCCAATTTGGGGAACAACCCCTACAGCCATACTCTACCTCATATCTTGTTATTCCGATACTCAGGTGACAACTGTCACTATTGACGAATTTGATTTGTAATAACTGATCATCCCAGTAGCATAAAAACCAAGGGCACACGCTTTCATCAGATCCTCCAGAACTTGTACAGTCTTTTCTGACTGACCATCTGTTTGAGGATGGAAAGCTGTGCTAATACTCAGTCGGGTTCCCATAGCTTCCTAAAAATATCCTCAAAGGTGGGAAGTGAAGCTGGAATCCCTATATGATACCATGCTCACTGGAACGCTACATAATGTTTCACAACCTTTCTTATACATAAATTCTCATACATACTCTGAGTATCTGGGGAGTTCATAACCAGAAGGTGGGTAGACTTAATCACCCTATCGACTATCATCCAAATAGCCTCGTAATTCACCTGGATCCTCTGTAACCCATCATAAAATTCATGAAGACTTACTCCCATTTCCGTGCCGTGTCGATATAGGTAGGTGCTGCCATAACTCTGCAGACTTTTAATACTCTACCTTATTCTACTGACATACTAGGCACTTTTTCACAACCTCTACCATCTCTTTTCACATCTGACCACCAATACCCTTTACAGAGATTTCATATATATATATATATATTCATTACTTTCCGTATGCACTGTATATCCCGAAAAGTGAGCTTCTGACAATATTACTATCCCATCAACTGTGGTCCTCGGGAGTACTTATACTGTCTCTGAACCTCTCTGTAAATCATTATCATACTCTGTGAACTCTATTACTGTACCGTTCTGAATCTGACCCCAAACTATCGACATCTTGCCGATCATCACGCTAAGCCTGTCAAATCCGAGCACCCTCATCCGGTTCTAGTCTCAGGCTAGCTGTCACACAATCACTGTCATCATCAGAAGGGATCACATCAATACTGAGGTTCACAACTATTTTAGCTGCTCACGCTCCCTGACCATCATATGTGGTACCATCCCGAGACTCTTTATACTCAAGGCATCAGCCATCACATTAGCCTTTTCCGGTGGTACAATTTTCATAATCAAAATCCCTCAGAAGCTCTAACCCACTATGTATTCTCATATTCGCCTCTTTCTGTGAAAACAGATACTCGGGGTTTTATGATCAGTGCATATCCAAAATTTCTCACCCAGTACATAATAGTACCATATCCTCTGTACAAATACTACTGTTGCCAACTTTAAATCATGGGTCAGATAGTTTATTTCATGATCCTTGAGTTGTCTAACTCCAAGAATTGACTATCTTCCCATTATACATCATTACACAGCTCCTTCATAATTTCGAGGTATCCATACTCACTGAGAACCTCTTGAGCTGTTGGGTATGGTGAAATTAATCATGGTGGTCAGTTCATACTTCACTACGCCAAAATTCATATCACATCTATCATCTTATTTATCATCTCATTCAAAGACCACGTTTTCATAGTTAAACGTGTCAACCAAGTAGACCATATTGAGAACTCGCAACAACCCATTTGTAAAAGTCATTTTCCAATTGTTGCTTATAATTTACCCTAGACTTTAACTACACCCGACATATCATCGATAATGATGATTACAACTCGGTCCAATCCTTGACTTATTTACGCATAAGCGTATAAGATCCTCCAAAATCGCTTACATTTTCAGGACTAACCTACGTCATTTCCTTTTCTTATCTTAACGGCTCTTATTAAATTTTACTATGTTAACCTTTATGATTTTTCGAATTTTAATATTCTTATCGTCTTAGTAAAGGTATCCTAATGCTAAAGGTATTTATTACGACGATCGATTTCACGTTATAGGTTATATATATATACTTTTAGACGCTGTCAAGTCTTCAGGCAGGGAGGTATTTTGAAATACCTTTATTAACCTTCAGACTTAACCACATATACTTTATATATACCAGTCCATGTGGTTACAATTTGTATTCGCTACTAATTGCTTTAATCCTAATGACTTCATATCATAAGGATGTTCTCACCTTGCATACGGCTCTTACTCCAATACATCTTGTATTCAGAATTAAGCATATCTCATCTTAAAGATTATCTCCTTGGTGTATCTATTATAACGAAACTCTTGTCATTATTCATTCCGTGAGTACAATCCTTTATTCCTTTAATTTCAACTGCTGCACCCCTTTTTATCACTTGTCAACACTTACAGTATACTTTTCAGTGATGTTTTCACCCCTGTTTTCAACTTAAAATCTCTATATCCATATTCCATTAATTAATCCTCCTCTATTGAGGTACTCATTTATCAGTATTATGCCCAATGATGTAGGCATTCATGCCTTTTACTCACTTATATGCGAATGAAGGCGGTATGAATAAATGTGTGGCACCAGGATCAATGAACATATGTACTTCATTATTCATAACAAGTGTGGTATCTTACACCACATCCATGAAATATCAATAGTGTCCTGGTCCAAGACATTCTCTCGCCTTCGTCCAACAGCCTACTTTCCTTTTTTTTTTCGGCTATGGCCTCCCTTTTCGTTGCAGCTATACCAACGAAGTTTTTATCTGTCTCTTTACTTTTCTGTGGGGCGATCTCGCCCAACTTGTGCAACCAAAATCAATGATCCATCTTACCACACTTAACGGCCATTTTCATCAATACAGTGTAGGTATAGACCCTCCTTCCGTGGTATCCACCACACAATCCACACTGCTTACAGTGCTTACACTGCTACACTGCTTCGTAGCAGGTCGAGGTCCTCCAATCACAATGCCCCTCAAAAGTGCCAAAATTGGATGCACTGGGGCCTTACCAATTATCTTACTCCATGACTCGTCAAATTAAATCTTTTACCAATTACTATTTTCTCATTTTAACATCTTTGTCATTTCTCGATTCTCTTTTCTGTCTCTAATTTAGCCCTCACTACCTTTCCCAATCTCAGAGGCATGCAATTTATGTTCTTATTTACCCAACTGTAAATCTGCGCACTGCCTCGGTATAAGTAATATCTCACGAGCCAATCGGACTCTAATTGACAATATGAGCCATTCCATAAACTTTTAGACATCTCGACTGTCACTTGTTCATAGTGTCGAGGTAATATCTGCCCAAGAATATAACTGAGTTTCCATACTCGTCAATAAATCAGATCCACTGGGTCAGAGTAAGGACTTTTATCCATAATTTCCTTTAAATCATGTCTGAGATATCATATCATCGCAATACATCTATAAATATTTCTCATCTTAACTCTTGAGATGGGTCGAGCGGGTTTCAATCAATACTCCGCTGCGCCCTCGAATCTCATTCATAATCTGAGCAATTAGCTCTTCAAAATAATCTCCACACTCCGCTCCGATCTCGTGAAGTGTGTCTCAATACTATCCGATCACTCTGTCGGACTCTGTGAGGCAAGCTCAACATTGGCCTCTATTTCAATCTCATACTGATTCTCATAGTCAAACTCAGCACGACTTAGCAGACTCAGGTCTACCTCTACGACCTCTGCCTCGTGCACTTTCTCATCTAACGCGACTCATATTAGGCATTCCTGCATTCTCAACCATTTCTTAGTCAAAACCTATCTTGATATACACTATTGTATCTAACTAAGCACAGTAACACGGGGATGTAATTTCCTAATTACTGACACTGACACACATCAGACCAATTGTTGCACTGATACCAAACATGTCACGACCCAAACTACCCAAAAATCAGAGTTAATTTTTTGCATTTTGTTATTTCTATTTCATACTTACCTTTCCTCTGATCGTGACCACACTCCACTAACAAATTGGGCTGTGCATCAATGCCAGTCCCACCATACATTTACCATATAACTTAATTCTTTCTCAGTCATTTATAAAATGTCTATAATATTTATACATCTACTAGAGACACTTACAAACATGTTACTGTGCTATGCTTATTTAGATACAATTTGTACAAGTGTATATACCTTGAATGATGGGCAGCAGCGGACATCCGGAATGCAGTATTGAGTCGTCTCAACATCTACTGGAGATTATCTGTGGGAGAAAATGAAAGGGGTGAGCACATCAAGCTCAGTAAGGCAATCCTACGAACAAGTAGGTAACCATACTACCTACATGAACGTAGTGCCATGCATAAACCACCCTTTCTCCACACATTTTAAAACAGATGATATGAGTTATGATGTTATGTAAAGCACATTTGCACGGAAAATTCAACATGCAATTATATTCAAAATCATATCTTTCTCGTTTAAAGTTTCACAGTAAAGTCAGGACTCAACCCCTCCTTCGGGTGATCCTGACTCACACAAAATCATGAAAATCCGTTCACATCACATATGGGTTTAAAAAGCATGGAAATAACCATCATGCACATTTAATTTAAAACCCGGTTTGATCTCATCAAAATCGTCGACATGCGAGACTAGGCAACATCTGTATATCGGCAATAACCAGGACTATGGCCATGTGTGTCCTCGTGAGTCCCTCTAGCTACACGGATCCTAGTGTGCGAGGTCTCACCCTGATCGGGAACCGCCCGGGAGGTGGGTCAATCCAACCCGTCAGTCTTATCCGATCCCACGCATCCGAAGATGCCGTATCCGAAGATACCTGTATCACAAAGATACCGTATCCGAAGATACCCCGTATCACAAAGATACCATATCCGAAGATACCCGTATCACAAAGATACTATATCCGAAGACACCCCATATCACAAAGATACCGTATCCGAAGATACCCGTATCACAAAGATACTGTATCCGAAGATACCCTACGGTACATCGTACTCCATGCTACTTGCACGGTACATCGTACTCCATGGACCCATATCACTCTAGGTACTCCAACCCAAATGGCCTGCTTCCCACAGAGAGGTTTTGTTTCTCAATACTCATGCCATGTCTCAAAACGCACGTGCGAGCCTATTAAATCAGTGACACACAGTCTACCCGATGCTCCAAGCACGGCTCATCGTATGTTCTCATAAAATCAGTGCGAGCGATGCTCAGCGCTCTCATCAAATCAAGTAAAATCGGCAGAGCCCGCTTTACATCCCCACAAGGCCGCCAACCTCATCCCTCACTCTCACCCCACTTAAGAGGTCTTTTGAGCCTGTTGGGCCTTTTGGCTGACTCCAAGGGCAGACAGCGCTACTCCACAAATCCAGTAAAACTAGTGCGAGCTAGGCTCTAGCACTCTATATATAAATCACATGAAAATCTTATAAAATCTGGTGCGAGTTAAACTCCAGCACCCTGTCACAAAAATCATGTAAAATCTGGTGCGAGTTAGACTCTAACACCGTGTCACGAACAAGCATGTGAAATCTGGTGCGAGTTATACTCTAGCACCTATGCATGTAAGACTCTAGTGCGAGCTCTCGTTCCAGCACTAATGCATGCATCACACAAATCAAACATCGTGCCAGCTAAGCTCTAGCACGTCACATGTAAATAAAAACACGTAGGCGGCTCTGTTTCCTCAAAACAGTTTTCAAAACAATTTCATCGTTGAAAGTATGCAATGCTGTGCATTTTCTTTCAAGGTTAGCCAGCCTACTCATGCATGCATTAAAATGTCTCCAGAACGAGCAGAAACCTCTTGTTCTTGCTCCTCCCAATTTTCCTAAATTCGTAAATTTTACCCTTAATAAGGGTATTTTGGTAATTTGCCTATTCGAGGCACTAAAATTATTATTTGACCTCTAGACCCTTCAGATAATTTTTAAAGACTGCAATGAACTTAAAATTACGTAAAGTTTACCTCTAGCAGTCCGTAGAATTCCCTTACCTTATTTTCCTGTCGAGTCTGACATTTTCTTTTCCACTGTTGTCTCGTCGCGCAGTCCGATATGCTCCCAATCAAATGTTCGAAACTGCGTATAATTATTCCTCAGGTCAGATATTATACAATTTAATTGTATTTTCTATTTTTTGGGCTTAATTTAAATCATTGGGCCCATTTACCCCTATTGGGCCCGATTGCATCTTAATGGGCCTTAATCGGCCTTAAGCCCATTTTCCACTTAATTTTCACTTTATCGAGGCCTATTGGGCTCATTGAGCCCTCCAACAATTTATTGGGCCTCGTTCTAACTCTCGAATAGTTAAATTTAATATTTACGACAATTTATCTAAATTTCCATAATTTAATTCAATTTATGCGAAATTTAAATTTATATCACGCATAACGATGTAAATTGTCATAAATAAGGGTCACTTACCCGAGATTCCATGCTAGTACATAAATCGAGGCTGTCTCGAGCTCTTGGTGGATGCCAATTATTGAGCTACACAATTTCATAATTTTTCGGGTAAGTTTTCAGCCCAAAATTAATTAAATTAAATACTCCGAAATTTAAATCGGGTCAATTTCGACCACTACTGACTTACCCGTAGCTCGTTTGCATCGTCGGGATTTTTTTCCAATTTTTCTCTTTTTCTTTTTCCCTTTTTCTCCCTTTTTTCCTCTCTTTTTGCCTGAACCGGTTCAGTCCGGTTCGGACCGATTCAGACCTACTGGTTCACCCCGGTTCACTCCGGTTCGGCCGGTTCACCGCCTTGCCAGGCGGTTCTCCGCCGGCTTCCATTGCCAGCACCTCCGCAAGGTCGTCCGCAGCACTAATCTACCCTCGGTTTCGGTCGAGGTCGCTGAAACGCCGTCGGTTCGGCTCTTCTCCCTCGACCGTCGGAAACCCATTTCTTCCCTTAGTCATCGCCGGCGATTCCCGCCGTTTCGTCGTCTGATACCGGTCTCAAAAGAACCGCCGTCGCCTGGGCTTTCAGAATCTGGCCTCGGTTCTGCCCGAATCGTCGCCGTTCACCGCTGGTGGCCATTTCTGTCCCGCAGCCTTCTCCTCCGTTTTTCGACATTCTCCGGCGTCCTTGGCGCGCGTCGTCGGTGCCAATAGCTTCGCCGGCCGCTCCTCTTCCTGCTCGGCCGTTCGTCGGCATCGTCGGTCGTCGGTGGCCGTGGATCGGACGAGTCACGCGCGGGTCTCCTTCTCGATTTTCCGTTTTCTTCTTCTCTCTCTCCCCGACAATTCTGATTCTTTTTTTTTTCAATTCATTAATTTAGTTTTATATATTTATTTATTTTTATTAATATTATTTAATTGATTAAATTAGTCTAAAATATTCAAAATATCTTAAAGAAATTATATTTTATTCAATCAGTCTATAAATTAATTTCTCAGTATTATTTCGACTTCCCGGTGTAATTTTCGATTATTTTCGGGATTATTTTTTCGATTTAAAAATTCCAATTAATCCCGATTAATTTTCATAACTTCATATCTTGATCAATTTAACCCGAAATAAATTTATTTCATCCTTATTGACCAAAATTTCTCAAATCCATATTTTTAATTAAATTTCCTTATCGAAATTATACCGACTTTCGATCTTTTGACCATTTTACCCTTACACGTGTTCGAGATTAATTTAACCCGACTTCCCTTCACAAATACTCATTCATTTCGTATTTTAAATAAATTCGGGTCTTACAAAATTAACCCAAAAAGTTCTCAAATTCAAATAGAGATCGATATCATCAAGGACCAAATCGATCTGCTACCTTCAACCTATATAAGGACCCTTGTGTTTTCTGGAAATTCATTCTCTCTCTCACTTCAAAAACCAAAATCCCTAGCTTTCTCTCTCCTCTAAATCGCTTATTTTCGTTCGAATCAGAGGTTGTAGTGTAAGACCTGAATTTTCATCATATTTCCTTATGATTCACTAGATGTAAACATGGATATATGTAAATTGAATCATAAGAAGAGTTTTAAGTGAATGTAAAATGCAAATGGAATGAATAAAGATTCTCAAATGCATTTAGAGATCAAATGGACATTTAAATGGCCACATATTAAACGAATGGGATTCGGACCATTCAGATTAAAGATAAGAATTTAAAACACGAAATAAGGAAGTGTTCGTGTAGGGAAGTTGTGTTGATTTGATTCCGAACACGTTAGAGGGTAAAATGGTCAAAAGACTCGAAATTCGGTGTCAATTCGGTAATAAATTTACACTATAAACATGGATTCAAGATTCTTGATCAATAAAGGAAAAATAATTAAATTTCGGATTAAATTGATCAAGATATGAATTTATAGGAATAAATCAAAATTTTCACCTCGGGAAATTATCCCGAAAATATTGAAAAAATACCCCGAAAAATAAATAAGATAATATATATATATTTAATTGATTTAAATATATATATTTAAATATTTAGGTATATAATATATTATATTATATTTTAATAAAATATAATATAATAAAATATAAAAAAATCAAAGTCAAGTAAAAAAAAAATAGAAGGCAGAATCGCGAATTGCGATTCTGCCATGGAAACAAAGAAGAGAAGTCTCGAGGAAGCCAGCCCCCTACCTGCCTCACTGACGGAGCCCGACGGAAGGATCGGACAAGGCAACGAGCCTCGCAGGTGCTAGTAGGCGGAGAAGAGGAGCCGTCGGCAAGCGAAAAAGAGAGGGAGAAAGAGATCGAGAGAGAAAGAGAGAAAAGAGAGGAGAGAGAGAGAGAGATCGACAGTCGAGGAGGGGAGGAGCGACCCACCACCGGCCAGAGAGGGACGTCTGCGACGCCGATCCAGGCTCAAATCGGCCTAAAACGCCGCCGAACAGCGCGAAAAAAATTGGGTACCGACGCAGGAGGATAGAAGAGGCCGGACCGGCCACTTTTCGGTGAGCTTTGGCGAAGCCGACCCCAAATCCATGCACCGGACTACCCCACGGACAAGCTGGAGGCAGAAACCGACGGAGAACCGACCGAAAAAGCCTCGAATGGCGAGGGAGAAAGTTGGACTGGGACTGAACCGGGCTAAACCGGACCAGTCTGAATCGGGTTGAACCGGACCGAACCGGTTCAACCAGAAAAAGAAGGAAAAAAAGAAAAAGAAAAAGGAAAGATGGGAAAAATTCGGTGATGCAATCAAGCTTCGGGTAAGTCGGTAAGTGATCAAATAGATCAATTTAATTTTTGGAATAATTATTTAAATATATATTTGATTGGATTTAACCCAAAAAATTTAAATGTGTAGCTCGATAATTGACGACATACGAGAGCTCGAGTCAGCCTCGATTTACGTACTATCATGGAATCTCGGGTAATAAACCCTTATTTACGACAAATTACATTGTTATGCGTGTTAGAAATTTACCGCATAAATTACGAATTTAATTTCCGCATTAAATGAAATATATTCTAAAATTTGAGATATAATGTCGTAAATAATTATTGGAGTTATCCAAGAGTGTAGAACGAGACCCAATAAATTGTTGGTGGGCCTAATGAGCCCAACTGGTCTTGATGATGTGATTAATAAATGAAAAATGGGATTAAGACCGATTAAGGCCCATTAAGGTGCATTTGGGCCCAATAAGGGTAAACGGGCCCAATGCTGTAAATTAAGTCCAGTAAAAGTGAAATACAAATAAAATGTATTATATTTAACCCGATAAATGATTTTTTGCGGCTCCAGAGAATATATTGGGAGTTAAACAGATCGAGTGATCAGTAACGACGAAAAAAGGTAGAATGATCAGAGAAATTGAGGTAAGGGAATTGTGTGAGTAGCTAGAGGTAGCTACATGTATTTTCGGGTAGAGTTTCGAATAATTAAATTGTATATGAAAATTATGGGTAGAAAACCCGACAAAGCAAAAATTATCGTTTTGCCCTTATTAAGGAAAATTTTGAAAAAGTTAGGATTGGATTGAAATATGCATAAATATCATGCTTTGAGTATTTTCACAATGAAATATTGCTTTTTAGCACATGATATAATATTTATTTTGACCCGAGAGGGTAAATGCCGATTTTACCCCAATGAAGGGTAAATATTTCTACTTTTAGAAAGAGACATGAAAAGCAAGAACTGAGTGTTCTTGATGTATTTTAATGCTTTTCAATAAGAAATTGGGTAGGCTGGCTGAAGTTTTATCAATTGCATGAAATAGCACATGGCAGGTGCTGATTTTGGTTTTGAAAACCATTCTTTGAAAACTAAGCCAGTTACATGATTTATGTAGACACAAAACGTGCTGAGAGCATTACTCGCACGAGATTGACATGATTTGTGCATGTGACAGAGTGCTGGAAGCTTGGCTTGCACTCGATTTTACATGATTTTATACATGACATAGTGCTGGGAGCTTTACTCGCACTAGATTTTTATATGACATGCATAAGGCCGTGCTGGGAGCTTCAGGTAGGCTGTGTGCCACACCAATTAAATAGGCTCGCACATGCTTATTGAGACGTGGCGTGATGTGATATGTTGATATGGGTCCACGGAGTACACTGTACCGTGCAAGTAGCATGGAGTACGTTGTACCGTGTTGAGATTGTGATATGTCGTCTTCGGACGATGTTCAGATCTGCTATGGACCGATGGGTTGGACTTGACCCACCTCCCGTGTGGAAGCAGATGAGGTGATACCCCGCACACCTGATCAGTGTAGCTTAGGATCACAGGATATGGCCATAGTCCTAGAGTTATTACCCTTATTCTTGCCTAGTCTCACATGTCACTTACTTTATGAAATTGCATGTCACTTACTTGCGAAATCACATATTAAGTGCTTTGCGAAATCACATATAACTATTTCTTGATATTGTGATTTCATGATTATATATTTTGGGACTGAGTTCTTATGATTTTGGGGTGGATGTGGATTTGAAATAAATGGCATGTTTTGATATAATGTGCATTATTTAAATAGCATGACGCATAATTCCATGCTTTATCTGCCATTTCACGCAATGAATTGTCAATTTGAAATAAATGGCATGTTTTGACATAATGTGCATTATTTAAACAGCATGAAGTATAATTCCATGCTTTATCTGCCATTTCATGAAATAAATTGTTTTATACGAATTATTTTACCTGGCATAAAAGTATGCATGAAATTCGTATTTAAGCATGATTTCGAAAGAGAATGATTTTAGGCATGGCATCATGAGCATTTAGATAGTGTGGTTATCTACTTGCTTGCATGATTGCCTTACTGAGCGCGTGGTTTGCTCATTCCCCTTATTTTCCTCTATTTTTAGAGCACTTGCAGTAATTAGTGAGCTGCTGAGGACTTGCATTCTTGGTATCCGCTGCTTTCCCATCATTGAAAGGTATATACACTTGGTATGATTTTATATCTCAACATGTAATAGCACAGTAATCAATTTGGAATGTAATATGGGGGATGTAAATATTAGTAAACACGTATAATTATAGAGTCTCAATTACAAAGTATATGTGTTTGAATTTAAATAAATTAAAAGATAGATTGTCATGGTAAATGATAAAGAGTGATTAATACTGACTCATAGCCCAACTGTTTGGTGGAGAGAATGTTCACGACAGAGAAAGGAAAGGAAAAAGCAAAAAATTTGTAGCGATTTTTAGTAAAAATGGGTCGTGACAGAGGTGGTATCAGAGCTGGTTGGCCTGATATGAGTTGGTATTAGTAAGTAAGAAAGTTACATCCCCATATTACTGTGCTTTGTTTTGATATAATTGTGTATACCGAGATGGGATTAGATTAATGAATGGTTATTAATGCAAGAATATAATCATTATAAGTGATAGCCGCTACGGTAGAGGGGCGAGTACATGTACTTGAGGCCATAAAGGTAGGCCTGAGAATAATATTGAGTTATCACATGAGATTCAGGCTGAGATTGAGGTGGAGGTCAATGATGAGCATACTCCACAAGGTCCCACAATGAGGCCAGACGATATTGAGACATGCTTCACGAGGTTGAAGCAGAGTGTGGAGAATATTTTAGAGTTGTTTACTCAATATATGCAGGGAGCTAAGGGCTGATAAGACCTAGCTGCACAGCCTGCACAGATGTCTCAGACAATAGAAATTTCAACAACTCACTGGTTAAGGATACGTCTTTACCTACAACAGAGTGGTCATGATTTGGAATAAGATTATGAGCTGGACAGGTTAAGGCAATTTTAAAGTGTATACCACTGGTAATTAGTGAGGTAAAGAACCCAGTAGCTATTGAGGACTAAATGAATGAGACAGTAAAGTTATACGGGTTCTATCGGTGTATGTTGATCGAGAAAGTGACTTTTGATATGTTTATGTTGGAGGGCAAGACGGAACATAGATGGAAGTGCACTCGACCTATCTTAAGAATTAGACATCCAGAGCTGACATGAGAGATAATTCTGGATGCATAGAGATATATATTTCGGACAATGACCCAGAGGAACAGATCAATTGACGAGTATGAATCTCGATTTACATCCTTGGGCAGGTATAACTCAACATTATGAACAGTGAGAATCGAAAGGTCCAAAAATCATGGAAAGACTCAGATCGTCTATCAGAGTCTGATTGGCCCCATTAGATATTATTACATGCGACGAGGCAGTGCACAGACCACAGTGGTACGAATAAGATTATGATTTGCACTCTTCAGAGTTGGGAAAAATAATAAGGGCCAAAATAAAGATAGAAAAGAATAATGGATGACCAAGGTGTTAGAGTGGAAAAGAGGCTATTTGGCAAGAGATTTAGAGTTAATAAGCATGGGGTAAGATGATTAGTAATCCCCTAGTGTATCTAGTTTCAGCGTTTATAAGGGGTATTGTGATTTGAGGACCCCGACCTACTACTGAACAATGTAAGATGTATAGTAGATACCACGGAAATAGGCCCATATTTTATTGACTAAAACATGTGTTAAGAGTGATAATACGGGTCATTTATTTAAGGATTGCCTAGAGATGGGTGAGATTGCCCCACAGAAAGGCAAAGAGCTTGAGGAAGCCTTGCTGATACTTTTGTACCAAAAAAGAATGTCACAGCCGAAGAGAATGGGGAAATAGGCTGTTAGTCGAAGGTGAGTGTATACCTTGGACCAGGATACTATTGATGCTTCATCTGATATGGTGGAAAGTACCACCCTAATTATGAATATTGAAGCAATTGTTTTAAATTGATTCTGGTGCCCCACATTTATTTAAATCGCATTCGTCAGTATATAAGTTATCGAAAGAGGTGAAGCCTATACCTTTAGGCAAAATGTTGATAATTAGCACCCAATGAATAATAATCAGCTAACTGAATGTGTATGTAAAGATTGTAAGTAGAAAGTGAAGGAAAAGGATATGTCAGTCGATCTTATTCAATTGAATATGAATGATTTTGAGGTAAACCAATCCATTCCCAAATTGGTCGGCTACAGACTATGCTGTTTAGATTGCTATTCTAAGATAATGATATTTTTCACTTGGAAAAGTGTATAGTTTGTTTTGATAAGTGATGAAAGGTGTAATAGTGGTAACTAAAGGAATGAATGATTGTACTAACGAAATGAGTAATGATGAGAAGATTTCATCGCTTATGTGGTTGATATGGATAAGATATATCCGAAGTTGACAGATATCCCAATAGTCAGGAAGTTGCCTGATGTCTTTTCGGATGATCTACCAGGGTTGTCACCAGTTAGAAAGATGGAATTTTGTATTGATTTGGTAACTGGTGTTGAGCCAATAACAAAACCACTGTATAAAATGGCTTTAGTGGAACAGAAGAAACTAAAGAAGTAATTACATGAGTTATTGGATAAGGATTTATCAGACTGAATGTCTCACCACGAGGAGCAATAGTCTTGTTTGTGAAAAAGAAATATGGAAGCCTCCAAAAAAGAATTTATTATTGGTTGTCGAATGAGGCTATTATCTCTTCCATGTATTGGTGAGCTATTGGATCAGTTTTGGGAAGCACAGATTGTTTTGAGAGGATTTGAAGTCTAGGTATCATTTGTTGAGGATTTGGAATGTGGATGTACCCAAAATAATTTTTCCTACCCATTATGACATTAATGAATGTGATATTTAAACTTTACCTGGACCGAATTGTTATCATCTTTATCGATGATATGTTGGTACATTCGAAGTTCAAAGAAGATTATGAACAGCAATTGAAAACTGTTAAACAGGTGATTTGTTGAGGAATTTCTTGAATTGGGCTGCTCCATTGACACGTCTCATTTGGAAGAATGTTGTATTTGAGTGGGATGATAAGTGTGAAAGTAGCTTCTGTGAGAGTTGGTAAATTGAAACATAAACTGACCACCACATTTATTCTCACCATGCCTAATAGTTTATGAGGTTTCTCAGTATATATGGATGCCTCAAAATAAGACTTAGGCTGTATATTAATGTAAAACAGGAAGATAGTCGCTTATGGATCCAAACAGTTTAAGGACCATGAGAGAAACTATCTGACTCATGGGTTAAAGTTGGTAGCCATAGTGGTTGCACTGAGGATATGGTGCCACTACTTATACAGTGAGAAATTTCTTGTATGCACTGATCATAAATGCCCTAAGCATTTGTTTGCACAGAAAGAGTTGAATATGAGATAACAAAAAGGGTTAGAGCTTCTGAAAGACTATGATTGTGAGATATTGTACCACCCAGGTAAGGCTAATGTTGTGACTAATGCCTTGAGCAAAAAAAGCCTCGAGATGGTATCACATATGATGGTCAGGGAGCGTGAGCTGTTATAGCAGTTTGTGAGCCTCAGTAGTGATATGATCCCTTCTGATACTGATAGTGATTATGTGACAGCTAGCCTAAGATTAGAACCAGATTGGTTGATCGGATTCGACAGGCTTAGCATGATAATCGACAGGATGTCAATAGTGTGAGTCAGATTCAGATGGGTACAGTGACAGAGTTCACAGTGAGTGATGATGGCTTACTGAAGTTCAGAGGCAAAATAAATGCTCCCAAGGACCTAGAGTTGATGAGATTTTTATTGTCAGAAGCTCATTGTTTAAGATATACAGTGTATCAAGTGAGTAATAAAAATATATTCGAATTTCAAAAAAGGTATTGGTGGTCAGATATGAAAATAGACATTATAGAGATTGTAGAAAAGTATCTCGTATGTCAGCAGAGTAAGGTAGAGTATCATAAGTCTATAGGATTATTGCAGCCTCTACCTATATCGACCAGAGATGAGAGCATGTTACCATGAAATTTGTGATGGGATACAGAGGAACCACACGAATCACGAGGCTATTTGAGTGATAGTCAATAGATTGACTAAGTCTACCACTTACTAGCTATGAAAGCTATTGATACTCTGAGTGTGTTGGCTGATTTATATGTAAGAGAGATTGTGGGATACCATGTAATTTTCCAGTGAGCATTATATCAGATGGGGATTCCCGTTTCATTTCCCACTTCTAGGAACATTTTCAGGGAGTCATGGGAACCCAGTTGAGGTTAGCACAGCCTTTCATCCTCAGATAGATGGTCAGTCAGAGAGGACAGTATAGGTTCTGGAGGATATGATGAGAGCGTGTGCAATTGATGTTCAAAGCTCCTGGAATGATCATTTGTCATTTACTAAATTGCCTACAACAATAGTTATCACTCGAGTATTAGGATGACATTATATGAGACATTGTTTGGCCGTAAAGATTTTTCCCCGATTTGGATGGGAAGAAGTGGGTGATTGACTAATAATTGCTCCCAATTTGGTAAGAAAATCCTCTGATGGATGTTCAGTTAAAGTGTGAGAGATTAAGAACACCTCAGAGCAAACAGAAAAGTTATGCTGATAAGAGACGGAGACCGTTCAAGTTCAAAGAGAGTAGGTCGTATGTTGAAAAGTCGATTCGATTATTCTATGAAAGGAGTAAGTATTGAGGTCTAAGATGATCTCCCTAGTTAAAGTCCTTTGGAAATATTATACTTTGGAAAAAGTCACATGGGAATTAAGGAGTATGATGCGATAAATGTAACCGGAGTTGTTTATGGAAACATTTAACTTGGTTCTAATTTGGAGGACCAAATTTCTTAAGTGGGGGAGATTGTAAGACCTGAATTTTCATCATATTTCCTTATGATTCACTAGATGTAAACATGGATATATGTAAATTGAATCATAAGAAGAGTTTTACGTGAATGTAAATTGCAAATGGAATGAATAAAGATTCTCAAATGCATTTAGAGATCAAATGGAGATTTAAATGGCCACATATTAAACGAATGGGATTCGGACCATTCAGATTGAAGATAAGAATTTAAAACACGAAATGAGGAAGTGTTCGTGAAGGGAAGTTGTGTTGATTTGGTTTCGAACACGTTAAAGGGTAAAATGGTCAAAAGACCCGAAATTCGATGTCAATTCGGTAAGAAATTTACACTGTAAACATGGATTCAAGATATCTTGATCAATAAAGGAAAAATAATTAAATTTCGGATTAAATTGATCAAGATTTGAATTTATAGGAATAAATCGAAATTTTCACCTCGAGAAATTATCCCGAAAATATTGAAAAAATACCCCGAAAAATAAATAAGATAAAATATATATATTTAATTGATTTAAATATATATATTTAAATATTTGGGTATATAATATATTATATTATATTTTAATAAAATATAATATAATAAAATATAAAAAAAGTCAAAAGTCAAGTTAATAAAAAAAAAAGAAAGAAATAGAAGGCAGAATCGTGAATCGCGATTCTGCCATGGAAACAAAGAGGAGAAGACCCGAGGAAGCCAGCCCCCTACCTACCTCACTGACGGAGCCCGACGGAAGGACCAGATAAGGCAGCGAGCCTCGCCGGTGCTGGTAGGCGGAGAAGAGGAGCCGTCGGCAAGCGAAAAAGAGAGGGAGAAAGAGATCGAGAGAGAAAGAGAGAAAAGAGAGGAGAGAGAGAGAGATCGGCGACTGAGGAGGGGAGGAGCGACCCACCACCGGCTAGAGAGGGACGTATGCGACGCCGATCCAGGCTCAAATCGGCCTGAAACGCCGCCGAACGGCGCGAAAAAAATTGGGTACCGACGCAGGAGGAGAGAAGAGGCCGGACCGGCCACTTTTCGACAAGCTTTGGCGAAGCCGACCCCAGATCCATACATCGGACTACCCCGCAGACAAGCTGGAGGCGAAAACCGGTGGAGAACCGACCAGAAAAGCCCCAAACGACGAGGGAGAAAGTTAGACCGGGACTGAACCGGGCTGAACCAGACCGGTCTGAACCGCGTTGAACCAGACCGAACCGGTTCAGCCAGAAAAAGAAGGAAAAAAAAGAAAAAGAAAAAAAAGAAAAAGAAAAAGGAAAGATGAGAAAAATTCGATGATGCAATCGAGCTTCGGGTAAGTCGGTAAGTGGTCAAATGGACCAATTTAATTTTTGGAATAATTATTTAAATATATATTTGATCGGATTTAACCCGAAAAATTTAAATGTGTAGCTCGATAATTGGCGAACAACGAGAGCTCGAGTCAGCCTCGATTTACGTACTATCATGGAATCTCGGGTAATAAACCCTTATTTACGACAAATTACATTGTTATGCGTGTTAGAAATTTACCGCATAAATTACGGATTTAATTTTCGCATTAAATGAAATATATTCTGGAATTTGAGATATAATGTCGTAAATAATTATTGGAGTTATCCAAGAGTGTAGAACGAGGCCCAATAAATTGTTGGTGGGCCCAATGAGCCCAACAGGCCTCGATGATGTGATTAATAAATGAAAAATGGGATTAAGACCGATTAAGGCCCATTAAGGTGTAATCGGGCTCAATAAGGGTAAACGGGCCCAATGGTGTAAATTAAGTCCAGTAAAAGTGAAATACAAATAAAATGTATTGTATTTAACCCGATAAATGATTTTCTGCAGCTCCGGATAATATATTGGGAGTTAAACAGATCGGGTGATCAGTAACGACGAAAAAAGGTAGAATGATCAGAGAAATTGAGGTAAGGGAATTGTGTGAGTAGCTAGAGGTAGCTACATGTATTTTCGGGTAGAGTTTCGAATAATTAAATTGTATATGAAAATTATGGGTAGAAAACCCGACAAAGCAAATATTATCGTTTTGCCCTTATTAAGGGAAATTTTGGAAAAGTTAGGATTGGATTGAAATATGCATAAATATCATGCTTTGAGTATTTTCACAATGAAATGTTGCTTTTTAGCACATGATATAATATTTATTTTGACCCGAGAGGGTAACTGACGATTTTACCCCTATGAAGGGTACATATTTTTACTTTTAGAAAAAGTCATGAAAAGCAAGAACTGAGTATTCTTGATGTATTTTAATGCTTTTCAATAAGAAATTGGGTAGGCTGGCTGAAGTTTTATCAATTGCATGAAATAGCACATGGCAGGTGCTGATTTTGGTTTTGAAAACCATTCTTTGAAAACTAAGCCACTTACATGATTTATGTAGAAACAAAACATGCTGAGAGCATTACTCGCACGAGATTGACATGATTTGTGCATGTGACAGAGTGCTGGAAGCTTGACTTGCACTCGATTTTACATGATTTTATACATGACATAGTGCTGGGAGCTTTGCTCGCACTAGATTTTTATATGACATGCATAAGGTCGTGCTGGGAGCTTCGGGTAGGCTGTGTGCCACACCGATTAAATAGGCTCGCACGTGCTTATTGAGACGTGGCGTGATGTGATATGTTAATATGGGTCCACGGAGTACGCTGTACCGTGCAGGTAGCATGGAGTACGTTGTACCGTGTTGAGATTGTGATATGCCGTCTTCGGACGATGTTTAGATCTGCTATGGATCGGCGGGTTGGACTTGACCCACCTCCCGTGTGGAAGCAGATGAGGTGATACCCTGCACACCTGATCAGTGTAGCCTGGGATCACAGGATATGGTCATAGTCCTAGAGTTATTACCCTTATTCTTGCCTAGTCTCACATGTCACTTACTTTATGAAATTGCATGTCACTTACTTGCGAAATCACATATTAATTGCTTTGCGAAATCACATACAACTATTTCTTGATATTGTGATTTCATGATTTTATATTTTGGGACTGAGTTCTTATGATTTTGGGGTGGATGTGGATTTGAAATAAATGGCATGTTTTGATATAATGTGCATTATTTAAATAGCATGACGCATAATTCCATGCTTTATCTACCATTTCACGCAATGAATTGCCAATTTGAAATAAATGGCATGTTTTGACATAATGTGCATTATTTAAACAGCATGAAGTATAATTCCATGCTTTATCTGCCATTTCATGAAATAAATTGTTTTATACGAATTATTTTACCTAGCATAAAAGTATACATGAAATTCATATTTAAGCATGATTTCGAAAGAGAATGCTTTTAGGCATGGCATCATGAGCATTTAGATAGTGTGGTTATCTACTTACTTGCGTGATTGCCTTACTGAGTGCGTGGTTTGCTCATTCCCCTTATTTTCCCCTCTTTTCAGAGCACTTGGAGTAATTAGTGAGCGGTTGAGGACTTGCATTCTTGGTATCCGCTGCTTTCCCATCATTGAAAGGTATATACACTTAGTATGATTTTATATCTAAACATGTAATAGCACAGTAATCAATTTGGAATGTAATATAGGGGATGTAAATATTAGTAAACACGTACAATTATAGAGTCTCAATTATAAAGTATACGTGTTTGAATTTAAATAAATTAAAAGATAGATTGTCATGGTAAATGGTAAAGAGTGATTAATATTGACTCATAGCCCAACTGTTTGGTGGTGAGAATGTTCACGACAGGAAAAGGAAAGGAAAAAGTGAAAAATTTGTAGCGATTTTTAGTAAAAATTGGTCGTGACATATAGCAAGAAGGAAAGTTGTTCCTCATCCAAAGTAGAGCAAAATACTTGGAAATCGAAGGACGAATCAAATTAAGGTGTGAATAGAGCTCTCCATAAGTTTTGGGTAAATTTCTAAGCTTTAATCTTTTATATTGAGGTGATTTTGGTGATTGTGACTATGGGTGTTGTGATAAAATATCGAGGAAATGATTAGAGTTGATAAAATTGTGATTTTGTTGGACTGATGATGATATTATGCAATTTGTGGTAATTTTTGGATTTTGGCTATAAATTTGAATCAAGGCAATGAGGTGATTTTGGCATGGATATTATGCATGAAAAATGTAGGATTTGAAATGTAGGATGAGAATGTAGATTATGATATGAATATGAGAAAAATGAGATTTGTAGTATTTAACAAGAATATGAGTAAATATGTGCTCGATGATGTGATTGAGATGAATTATGGATGTTTTAGCATCGTTTGGATAGCCCGAGAGTTTCAGAGAGGAATGCGAGGCTAGTCCATTGCTTGGGGGAACCATTGCACTATATGAGGTGCAACGAGGTAAAGGAAAACTTAAACTCATTTGTGTATGCAATTTTGTGATGATATTGTAGCATGAAATGTGATTTGAAAAAACAAGCATGTTTTTATGAGTTGAGAATGAGTTATTGCACACGGTTTTATAGTCGGTTGGGGCCCAATTGTTTTGAAATGTAAACTAAATGTGAAATTGTTTTACAACCGTTTTGAGTTTAAAAAGTGAAAAGTGATTTGGGCTCTACGTTAAGGCGTACTGAGATTTGAGAAATGTGTACGTGATTTTACCGATTTGAGGTCGATTTTGACATGTTTTGTGTTGAGTACAAAACGGTTTTGAGATAAGTTTTATGAGAAAAACCATTATGAGCGCTACGTGAAGGCAAAACGATTTTATTTGATAATTGCTATTATTGAGACTTAGGCATGTCATGTTGAATACACATCGGGCTTTGCTCTGGTAGCATGTAAGATCGGGCCATGCTCTAGCAACACGTAAGATTGACTCCTCCGTTCTGGTAACGTGAGATGACCCCGCTCCGCAATGGCGATGGGTGGCATTGCTCTAATAGTATGTAAGATCGGGTCATGCTTTGATAACATGTCAGACCGACGGCTGTACAACTCTGATCAAGTCTATAGTGAACCATAGCCATGGGTGTATTATTGTCGACGAAATCCCTCTATTGGGGATGATGAGTTCAATCGTTTCGATGTGCCATGAAGAATTTTTATATGAATTTTATTTGCCTAGTCTCGTTTTACACATGAGATTGTGTTTAGTGGTTGTGCCACGTGCATTACTATTGCGGTGATTTTTATCACGTTTTATGAAAAAGTCATTATCGCATCTTGTTTTATACATGTTTGTAATCATGGTTTGAGTCATTTATTATCATGTTTCTACATGAGTTTTGAGAAATGAGTTGAGATGATGTTTTAATTATTCATGCTACACTTTTCTACTGAGTTTATTGGGTTTCCCCCCACATAACAAAATGATTGTGCTGTGCAAATCATTATTTTATCAATGAGTCCCTTATCCCCTTACTGAGCGATTTAGAAGCTCACCTTGTTTTATCTTCCCCCCAGATTTCTTCAAGTGAAGAGAGTTTCCCTGTGACGTACGGAGTAGTGGCTAGTAGAGGACATGAGCTCTAGGCCATATATTATACTTTGGGGTATAATTTATCATTTCAAGTACCCATACTAATATTGTATTTACAAACACTTGATAAACAATGATGTATGGGATGTATTAGGATTTATTAATTCGGAACTGAGGAATGTATATGTGAGACCCCGTATATGTATAAGGGTATATATGTACATAGAAGTGTAAATAGAGTTGTACTATGAATTCATAAGTGAAGTATATGTGATGTAAGTCCATAAGTAATGTACACACTTGTAATGAGAGTGGTAATCGTACATACAAGTTTCATTATGTATGAATGTGTAGAAATGGACTTAAACATGTGGAGAATGTGTGTAGAGTGGATTATGAATAGTTTGATAAAATGGAAGTAGAATTGCATAAGATGTGCACTTCCATTTTTGTTTATATTAAATACCATTGGTCACACAAAGATCCTACACAAGTTTTAATGTGTATGAAGTGAGGATGGATGCCATTTTCAAGTCTCAAAGATGAATGAATGAGGAAATGATCATGGTAGCAAATTAAGGATGTTTGGTAAGTGTTGTTGCAGAGGAACTGCAGAAAATCTGGAAATTTTGAAGGGCAGATCGATCTCATGGGATGAGAGATCGATCTGGAAGAGCCAGAATGCTCTTATTTGAGCAAAAGAATAGAACAGATCGATCTCCAATGGACCAGATCGATCTCCTTAGCTCTCTGTTTGAGAGCAGATCGATCTCATGCCTCGACAGATCGATCTCATGCCTCCACAGATCGATCTCATGCTTCGACAGATCGATCTCAGGCTTAAAAATACCGTGAAAAGAGGGATTTTAAGGGACCAGATCGATCTCCTCTTGGACCAGATCGATCTCCTCAAGCTATTTCTATATAAGGAGTGCTGGAAATCAGAAAATTTCGGGAAAAACACAAACCTTCCACTTTCAACCCAAAAACCTAACTTTCTCTCTCTAAAATCAACCGTTTTCAGTGAGATTTGAAGAGAGACCATTAGAGGCAAAGTTATTCCTATCAAAGAGAAGAGCAACATAGTTGAAGAGCATTTTCCCATTGTGGATATTGAAGGACTTAAGGGCATTGCCATTTGGAGCAAGAAGAGAAATCAAATTTGGTAAGATTCTAACACTCCAACTATGGTACATTGTTTATATAATTGATTTTGGAGTTGTTTGGCATGAGTATGGATGGTTAGAAACTATCTAGAATGCATTGGAATGATTTTGACCTAGAAATGGTTAAGTGTGAGAAAGTGAAATTGATGGAGATTAATGAGAAATGAGATATATATAGAAGTTATTAATAGTGTATGGGTATGATTTTAAGATGTTATTGGTGGATAAATTGTGAGGTTTACCTAAAAGAGGTAAAATGAGGGTTAAGGCATTTGTAAAATGCATAAGTAAATAATGTTGACTAGTGAGGTCAATTATGGGTTAAATACGTTAACTCAATCGATTTAATGAATGAATCGCAGCTTCCGAGGATACGCCGAGGCGAGTTGAGCCAAGAGCGTGAAAAGCAAAAAGGAAAGGAGTCACACCAAGTAAATCGAGGTAAGGGAATTGTGTGGACTCTTAGAGATATCTGTGCGCAATTTGGGCGCTTAAATGTTTTGCTAGAATGCATGAGATTAGGAAATGTTGTTGGGTGATTGAAGGGTAAAAGTTGGGAGTTTGAGAAATGTGCATGAAAACAAAAGCATATTGCTTTGAAAACCATGTTTTATTGCTTTTTAGCAAATAATTAGTAGGTTGGCTAACATTGAAATGATTTGCAAAAGAAATGAGTGTGTTTTGGTTTTGTTAACCACATTTTGCAAGTTTTGAGCCACCTACATGATTTCGTGAGTATGAAAGAGTGCAAAAGGCACTAGTTTTTCACATGGATTTCATAATTGTTTTGGCATTGTGCTCGAGTTTGTCTCGCACTGGATGCCCACCTTGCATGTTGCCGTGTTTGGAGCTTCGAGTAGACTGGGTGTCATATCGATTAAATAGGCTCACACGTGCATTGTTTGGACATGATTAATTAGCCGTGTTAGGAGCTTCGGATAGACAAGAGGTCGCCCCGATTAAATAGGCTCACACGTGCGTTTGAGATGTGGCATGATATGATGTGTTGATTGGGTCCACGGAGTACGTTGTACCGTGCATGTAGCATGGAGTACATTGTACCGTGTTGTGATGTGATGTGTCGTCTTCGGACGAGATCTGCTATGGACCGGCGGGTAGGATTTGACCCACCTCCCGTGTGGAAGCAGATGGTGGTGATATCCCGCACACCTGATCCGTGTAGCCGGTATCACAGGTTATGTACATATGCCTTGAGGTTATTACCTATTGTTGAACTGCCTATCTCACATGTTTAATGCTATTTGAGAATAAATCCATGTTTGAAGTGATTGTGGTCAGGAAAGCCCAAGGGATGGGCTGGGACCGGACGTTGAATTGATTTGTTAATGGTTTTTAAAGTGCACGGATGCATGATGTTTAATGCCATGCTTTTATTGTGAATTTTGCATGATGATTTATACCATGCTTTGAGTTGAAATGTGCACTGAATTTTAATAGCATGAATGCTTTACATGCCATTAACACAATCATACACTCATGTTTTGAGATAAACAATGAATTAAATGCTTTTGAGCATGGCATCACGATCACGTAGATAGTACAGTATCTACCTGTTCGCATGATTGCCTTACTGAGCGTGTGGTTTGCTCACCCCCCTTATTTTCCCCTCTCTACAGAGATTTGAGTATAGATTGAGCGTGACTGGAGGCACCCCTTTTTGGTAATCCGCTGCATCCCATCGCTAAAGGTATACACACTTGGATTATTTTGTATCTAAACTAGACATAGCACAGTAGCATTTTGTATGTAACTACTGGGGATGTAAAACAATGTAAACACATGTAACAACTCTGATATATATACATTTACACAAGTGTTTACTCATAAATAATGTTTCAATTGAATTGGTATGGTGGAGTGGGTTAGACGTCGACACACAGCCCAACTGTTAAGCGCATGGTTGTTCACGATCGAGGAAGGATGATTAAGGATTGATGCATGAAAATGCGAAAAATTTGTACGTATTTTGGTAAGTCGAGGGTCGTGACAGTATATGATGTAATATATAGATGTTGAATGATGAGATCCTGAGGTTAAAGTTTTATAACATATATATATGATGATGCATGACAATGTACAGGAATGCACCTAGAATTGTGAACTTGTCAAGACCCGTTCTCAATCCATGACTTAACCAAAAACCACTACAATTTTTTTCACATTTTTAACTTACCTTTCCTCTCTTCAATGGTTGGGCTGTGATTCGATGTCAGAGTCCTCGCTTACCACATTTTCCATTATCATACATACATGTCAATATACTATTACTGACTGTAACAGCTTTTATTATACATGTGAGATTATATAAAATCTAATGCAAATACATTCCCCATAATATATATCGTATACATCACTGTGCTGTTTATATGTTTAGATACACAACTGTACATAATAGGTATACCTGGCGATCGATAGGAACTAGCAGTGGACTCAGGAATACTATCCCTCGGTAGCTCTCGCTCTACTGACGCTCTGTAGAGAGATGTAAAGAAAGGGGGTGAGTATACAACGCGCTCAGTAAGGAAATCAGGCAAGCAAGTAGATATCTACACTATCTACTAAAATAATGCTATGCCTTGAAAACATTATTTCCTTTACTCACTTTAAAAGCATGTCTTGAAATATAATATATATACTTGTACAGATTAAATCCCATGTACAAAAATCATGCTTTCTTTCTCAAATGTAGGTATGTAGTGCAAAACAATGCATCGTATATAAATCATGCCTTTATGTAAATCATGCCATGTATATTTAAATCACAATAAATATGGCATTAAAATAATTCACATCACAAAATCGGAGTCCGACCCATCCCTCAGGTCTGTCCGCAATTTAAATCAGTCAATCAATGTGATATATCATGTGAGACTCTGTGGTTAAATGCAAATAGTATCCTGGACTATGATCATATCCGAAATGTGAACCCAGGTAACACAGTACTCGGTGTGCGGGGCATCACTGCTGCAACGGGAGAATGGTCAGTCCACTACATCCGTCAGCTATGCGTAACACACGGTACAGTGTACTCCTCGTGCCCCGGGCACGGTACAAAGTACACCCTTGGACCCTACATCACAGCCAGGGTGCCTGCCATAGGACTTAGCCCTCGAAACCATGGAATATCAACATCACAGTCAGGGTGCCTAACATAGGTCTTAGCCCTCGCACCTGTGGAATATCATACCACATCTCTAATACCCTCATGCTGGCCATCCTCTCAAAATGTGACACTCAGTCCAGGAGAATGCGGCATGAGTGGGTAACATGTAAATAATATCACATACAGTGCGCGCCCTTGAGTACGACACATAGTCGACACTACGCTCGAACACTGTTTCACATCACAAACTCAACTCTAGTGCGAGTAAACCTCCAGCAACTAGGTCAATGCATAGTTCATGTATTAAATCAAGTACGAGCAATAGCTCTAGTACCATGCTATGCACAATATCAAATCAAGTACGAGCAATAGCTCCAGTACTATGTCATGTATAAATCATGAAGAATCGAGTACGAGCAACGCTCCAGTACTCTGTCATGTATCTCATGTAAAACTCGAGTACGAGTAATAACTCTAGTACTCTATCATGCATGTCATGGAAATCTAGTGCGTATCAAAATCCATCACTAATTTATGTGGAAAACATATGAAATCCAGTGCGAGCTGTGCTCTAGCACGATTCATTCTCACATAATATGATAGATGGCTCTTTAAAAGGGATTATTTACAAAATATTAAAATCAGCACTACAAAGTGTGCTTAAGTCACATCAACCTTAAAATCATTAGCCTATCTATTTATTTTCATGCTAAACAGCAGTTAAACACTCACAATAATAGTTTCCATGCTTTTTGCAACTTTTCACAAAAGTTGACTTTTTGACTAACTAGGGGCAAAATCGTAATTTGCCACTATCGGGTCTCAATAATTATTATTCACTTTTTCTGACCCTCAGAGTTTTTAAGTGAATGTAAAAGCAGACGAAAATACGTGCAGGTATCTCTAACTACTTGCAAAAGTCCCTTACCTCGGATCACGTCAAGTGACCTCACTTCCTCGGTGCTGCTCAATCTTGCAGTCCGATCAGCTCTCAATGTAAACTCTGGAGCTGTAAATAATCATTCCTCAGGTTAATTATAATTTTCCTACTGTATTACTCATTAATACAGTCTATTTTCCCTTAATGGGCCTTAATAATCCTTAATGGGCCTAACTAGGCCTTAAGCCCATTTTCATTTTACTATTCATTTTCGTTGGGCCTATTGGGCTTGTGGGGCCCACCAACTCTTATTGGGCTTGTCCTAGGCCCATTACATCTTATTGGGCCTAAAATATTTGGGATTGGCCCATTGGGCCTCTCGACCACATGCCATGGCCGAGAGCTACCCATGCCTCGGTTTTACCATGGCATGCCATCCATGCCTATTATTTAGTCAATTTCACTTAGGTATTTTCACAAACACTTGGTAGGCAACATTACCAATCATCATATAGTTCATTTAGGCATTTTATCAAGCACCTTGATTGCCAACAAATTACATGTATTAATTAATCAATTTGATTAATTCTAATTACACCATTAACATTAATACATGTACACTAATTCATTTATGTCTTAAAGTCATATTGACATAAATCAATATCCCATTACTCACTCTCGGCCTAACCCACTTCATGGTGATTTAATATGTTTCAATGCTTAAAACATATATCAACATACTTAAAATCATTCATACATTAACATATATGAAATTGGAAATTAGAAAATATACCAATTGTTGTGTTCACCCTTTGGCCAAAACTTTGGAGGCTCTCGGTTTGCACTCTATGGCTCCTTGATAGCCAATTCCAACATATGTCACTCTTCTTTCAATTTGGAACAACTTCCATGAAGGATGCAAGTTCCAATTATGCCTAATTCCTAGTGATTTCTAGTGAGAGAAAGCTTGGAAAATATATTTCAATGGTTTCTTCTTCTAGCCGGATTTGGTGTGATGAAGATGACAATGGTGTGGCTGAATTTATAAGCCACATACTTAGCCATTAAGCTTTACTTTTCAGCCATTTAACTTGACTTTTCAAGCCTTAGCCATGAGTCACCTTATGAGTCACCTTATGAGTCATAGTTAACTTTAACTATGGTTAGATATTTATCTCATGGGCTTTTCCATTTGGCTTCTCGGTTTGGGCTTTCTTAATGGGCTTTCGGGCTGAAATTTTTACTATGTCTCGGGCCTTTAATTGTCTCAAAATTTGGCCAATCAATTGGTCCAATAATTTGGTCTTAAGGACCTAAAAATTTTGATATACGTTTAGTATACCTTAATGGGCTTTAAAATTTTCACCTTAGGCCCATTACGTTTTTAACCATTAAATTTATTCTGGAATCCTTCCGAATAAATTTCCTTACTTTCGAGGATGATTATCTTGTATTCTGGCCAAGAATATTTTTTTTCCAAATTTTCCTCCACACTTAGGTTAATTTTTAATCATGATTAGTCAACTATGGTAAAAGTCCACTTTCTTAACTATAGTTGACTTTTTCCTTAACCATTGACTAAGTTGACTTTTTCTTAAAATTCCGAAAGTGTGATATCTTATGTCTTACACTCTCGTCTTTATATTCCAATCGCTTCCGGTGGATAATTATACCCGAAACACCTTTTCTCGCTAAAAAGGTCCATTTTACCCTTTGTAGCTTTTACTCTCGTTTTCTATGTTCGGGACTAAATCAAGCTGACTTTCCTTCATGAGCTCTCTATGCTCTTTAATTTAAATTCTTATTTTCAGTCAGAATGATTTAGAATAACTCGGTTTAGCCTGTGATACTCATCGCTCACATTAGGCATTTTATGTAGCTTTTGCGTGTTAAATCATTTCACTAACACTTTAAGTCTAGTAAATACTCTTCTTATGATTCAACTATAATTACATAGTGTTCATACACATAAGAATCATAAGAAATAAGCTACAAAAATCTGGGTCTGACAGAACTGATGTAAAGAAATTTTAAATTTGCCATGTTTTCTGCGCTTCCGGGGCGTCACAGAGTTTTCTTGGTATCAGAGCTTAGGGTGTTTAGTACTATCAGTGTCGGTCAAGTGAAATAGAATACATCTCAAGTGTCTGTATAAGTCTGGTCATGAACTGAAATTGAGGATTTGAGATTTCAATCGAATTTGATATGTACGCGCAGGAAACGTATTGAGATTGAGAATGAGTGGACGACGAGGTTGTAACGACCCTTGACCCTTGAAACTCGAGGGAAATTTTTTTTTAGTCTAATTTACCCACTTATTCCCTTATTCACTTAGGTTGTATTCCTGTGCAGTGTCAAAACACTTTTCCTAATTCTTTACCTGTAATTATAATTAATTTCTATACTTTGACCTATATGGCCGATAGAAATTTCAGCAGCATAACGGCTTATATATAAGCCAACCCACCTGCAATTCAATTGTTTTGACGATCCTAGATATCCACAACTACTAAGCATACTTTCCAACAATCCTAGACATCCATAACTACCAAGCATGCTTTCCAAATCCATCATCACAACTCAATCCATCCATTTCGATTAAATACCAATCATCTTAAAACCTCATCCCGAAAATAGTAATCTTTACATCGTTTTCCTTTCAAATTACATCCCAACAAAATATTCCCAATATATGTTTGTGCATACAAGTATGTCTGGTAAAGGAATGTAATTGTATACCTTTGCTGCGTGTACAAAAAGTAGCCTAGGGTAGCTCTTTCCCACAGCCTACGTCGTGTACGCGGCAGGTAGCACCCACGAATCACTACAAATGGTTTGAGAGGTAGAGGGGTGAGCTTCCGGGGAAAAGCCCAGTAAGATAATACTCTTAAAGCAGTTCTGATATATAAAAGCATGTGAAATCGTTTATAGAACCAAACTTTAATGAAATACATAAATTGTCATTTCATGCATAATCATCATAAAAATCATAAAGCATGCGTGTCTTTAAACAAATGACATGCTTAACCATTTTACAACATTTCATTGTTCATAAATGAGTTCATAAAACCATCGGGTTCATAAACATTTCGTAAACATTTCATAAACCTTTCGTAAACATTTCATAAACATTTCATAATCATTTCATAAACATTTCATGAACATATCGGTCGTAACCAATAATCGTATATATCATGAAAACACATATTCATTCATCATAGTCGATATTCATAATCAAATCGAGGAGATTAGGCTATAACTAAGTCATGCGATACGTGTCATTCTCCGTAGAGAGTCATCATACCTATGGCCATGGTAAGGGGGGGCTGTAGACTGGATCAGGGTCGTACAGCAATTATAATCATAAACATGGGTAGTATCTTCTTATTTCTTATCATATACTAGCACATAGCTAGGGCACGTGCACCTATGGCACTCACCGTGTGGGGAACATTCATGCATGTTGTGCGGGCATGAGATACTACCAAAACATCATCATAAACCACCAGTAGCACGACATCTTTCACACAGGTTGAGTCAAGTGCTAAAGGGGCCATACGTACCGACACCCAAGTGGTGGAGCCGGAACACCACAAGAAGTAACCATGCATGAAGCCTACAGTCTCAAAACAGAGTTTTCAAAATCTTTCTTTGGTTTTATAACCCATAAACTCATATCGAGTAATAAAATCGAATTCCTTGAAATATGAAATTCTTTCATAAAACAGAAAGACTGTGTGACACTTTGTTCCTGTAGGACTCAAGAGGTGGCCCCCATAATCCCCTTTCGAAAACAAATTTCTTTTCTTAAATACTTTTGAAATTGTCGAAAGTTTCTTTAACGATATGGATATAAAAACATAAATAAATGTAAAACATCCATACACTTCATACCTTAGGAAAATTCATGTCATATCATGGAAGGTACTCGGAGAATACTTCGACAAATTAAAACATGCTTCGTAAACAGTTTCACAAGTATGAAAGCATTGATAAATCATTTCAAATCATATGCTCTTTCATAAAATCATTTATGGGTGAAATAAGAGTGCATTATCAGAACTAAGTTAAATAGTACCCCTACCTCGATTTATCGGATATCCAAAATTCGAATGGTGATGCCTCCTAGTATCTCCTTAAATTCCTTCTACAATCACCTACACCGAAATCGTTTACTTAGCCTCCATATCATGTGAATCATCTGAATTGCATTAAAATCATAACATTCGTTACTACTGCGTGTGTACGTATTATTGTACATACCTAGGCCAACACGCACGTTTATATATTTTCTTTGCTATTTATATATTTTGTACATACAAATATTAATCATATGCATGTTCTATATACATTTACATATATATGCATATATATATATATATATATATATATATATATATCATCGTTTTTCAAATCAAATGCTCTTTCATAAAATCATTTATCGGTGAAATAAGAGTGCATTATCAGAACTAAGTTAAATAGTACCCCTACCTCAATTTATCGGATATCCTAAATTCGAATGGTGACACCTCCTAGTGTCTCCTTGAATTCCTTCTACAATCACCTACACCAAAATCGTTTACTTAGCCTCCATATCATGCGAATCATCTGAATTGCGTTAAAATCGTAACATTCGTTACTACTGCGTGTGTACGTATTATTGTACATACCTAGACCAACACGCACGTTTATATATTTTTTTTGCTATTTATATATTTTGTACATACAAATATTAATCATATGCATGTTCTATATACATTTACATGTATATGCACATATATATATATATATATATCATCATTTGTTTTCATTTTTCCTTATCACATGTATATATCCTTGTATGTACATATACTAACACATCCATTCATTATATACTCCTATATATATATACCCAAATATATATATATATATATATTCACATAAATACATATATATATATATTATTACTTGTTTCCATTATTCATCATCACATAAATATATATACATATATATATTGTCTATTATTCATCTCTCCCATTTTTATTTTTATTTCACATCTAACTTAAAATCTACACTATCATGCTTATAGCCCATCATGCATATATATACATGTATATCAAATGTACATAAATAAATTTACCTCTCCTTTTCCAATTTCCAACTTTCCTTTTTCTTCTCCTATTTTTTTTCCTTTTTCCTTCTCCTCTCTCAGTCAGCTTCAAATTCTTTTCCAGCCTTGGTCTTCTTCAATTTAGCTTCTCCCCTGCCTCATTCAGCTCTTCCCCTTCTCTCGGTCTGCTTCAAATCCTTCCCTTTTTTTTCCATTTCAGTCTTCCATCATCCTCATCTTCATTCGGTCCCCATCCCTGCTTCAATTTCCAGCTACTTCAACCTCAGCCCGTTTCCATTGAAGCCTCAGTTCCAGCCTTTCAGTCTGCTCCACTTAGCTTCAATCCCTTTTCCCCTGTTTTTCAGCCCCGCCTAGTTTTCCTTCAGCCTTCAACCTTGCTTCGATTTCCTGTTCTTTGTGCTGCCTTCCCTTGCTCCTTTACGGTTCCAGTCTTCCATCATCATCATTCTCCTTCACTCACTCTCCTCTTCAGCCCCATTTCCTGCTTCCTTTTTTGTTTTCATTTTTCCTTTTCGGTTTGCTTTGCTTCTCGATTTTTAGCTCTCCCTTCGGTCTCGGTTTGGTTCAGCTTTCTTCCTCCTCTTTCTTCTTCCTTCTTTTTTTCTTCCTTTCCTTCTTCCTTGTCGATCCAACTCTTCTTCTCCAGCCGAGCAACCCTCCTTCTCTTCTCCTCTCTTCTTTCTTTTTCCTCTCTTCCTCCCTTTCTTCTTTCTTTTCCTTTCTTCTCTAGCCGAGCAGCTTCCCTTTTTCTTTCTTTCCTTTCTCTTCAGGCCGACAACCTTCCTTCTCTCCCCCCTTTCCTTCTTCTTCCTCTTCTCCCTTCCCTTTCCTTTCCTTTCCCGCTCCCCGCTCCTCTCTGTTTTTTTTTTTCAATTCGAAATGGGAGCAGATGAAATTGGCTTTTCAAAGCCAATTCCGTACAATGCTTTGTATATTTATATATTATATTAATATATATGTTTATATTATATTAATATATATATATGTTATTTGTTTATGGTTTTTAAGGTTATTGTTATTTAATTTGTTTGTATTATTATTTTCCATTTCATTTCATTTTATTTTTATTTGTCTCATGTTTTATTATTATTATTATTATTTATTTTTTTTAGTACTTATATATTATATATTATACATTGCACTATATACATATATATATATATATATATTCGTTATATATATATATATATATATATTTATATATATATCATTATTTGTCCATTTACATTTGTCTAGTATATATGTATTATACATGTGTGTATATATGTATATATATACATTTTCTTTCTTTCTCTTTTTTTTTTATATAATTACCTAATGACAATATTCATGCCTTCCATGAAATTCTCATTATTTCGAAAATAATATATCATTGGGATTTCATCATTCCTCATAGATCCTGATATAAGTTTTTTTACATCAAATTTATTTTCGATCCCTCCATGCTTGCATTTGCTTAATCACTTCTTATAGCTTCGATTTTCCCTGTCATTCACGGATTTCTCGGTTCCTATAGTCCTCGAGCCCTACAACGAATATCCACACTTCCATTAAATATATTATTTCAATTTTTATATAATCTAATTAAATGTAGAAAATTTGTGGGGTTTACAGAGGTCGTTCAAGGAGGCAGACAGAGGCACCTCCGTCACCTGCCCCACAACCGGAGAGTCCTAACTCTCCATTTAACCGAATTAAGCATGATATGCGATAAGGTTTTGAGCAAATGGTAGTGCTATTTACGCAACATTTTGGAGTTAATGCATCGAGTACTACTCCTTCACCACCATAAGGACCTCCTGTACCCCAAGTATAGATAGACCTAGTGCCTCCCGTGTCACGACCCAAACTACCCAAAAATCAGAGTAAATTTTTTGCGCTTTGTTTATTTACTTAAATTCTTACCTGTCCTCGAATCGTGACCACACTCCACTAATAATTGGGCTGTGCGTCAATGCCAGTCCCACCATTCAATTACCATATAACTTAATTCTTTCTCAGTCATTTATAAAATGTCTACAATATTTATACATCCCCTAGAGACACTTACAAACATGTTACTGTGCTATGCTTATTTAGATACAATTTGTACAAGTGTATATACCTTAAATGATGGGCAGCAGCGGATATCCAGAATGCAGTACTGAGTCACCTCAACTTCAACTGGAGATTATCTGTGGGAGAAAATGAAAGGGGTGAGCACATCAAGCTCAGTAAGGCAATCCTACGAACAAGTAGGTAACCATACTACCTACATGAACGTAGTGCCATGCATAAACCACCCTTTCTCCACAAATTTTAAAACAGATGGTATGAGTAATGATGTTATGTAAAACACATTTGCACGAAAAATTCAACATGCAATTATATTCAAAATCATATCTTTCTCGTTTAAAATTTCACAGAAAAGTCAGGACTCGACCCCTCCTTCGGGTGATCCTGACTCACACAAAATCATGAAAATACGTCTACATCACATATGGGTTTAAAAAGCATGGAAATAACCATCATGCACATTTAATTTAAAACCCAATTTGATCTCATCAAAATCGTCGACATGCGAGACTAGGCAACATCTGAATATCGATAATAACCAGGACTGGCTAATATGTGTCCTCGTAAGTCCCTCTAGCTTCACGGATCCCAGTGTGCGAGGTTTCACCCTAATCGGGAACCGCTCGGGAGGTGGGTCAATCCAACCCGTCGGTCTTATTCGATCCTACGCATCCGGAGATGCCGTATCCGAAGATACCCCGTATCACAAGGATACCGTATCCGAAGATACCCCGTATCACAAAGATACCGTATCCGAAGATACCCCACGGTACATCGTACTCCATGCTACTTGCACGGTACATCGTACTTCATGGACCCATATCACTCTAGGTACTCCAGCCCAAATGGCCTGCTTCCCACAGAGAGGTTTTGTTTCTCAATACTCATGCAACGTCTCAAAACGCACGTGCGAGCCTATTAAATCGGTGACACACAGTCTACCCGATGCTCCTAGCACGGCTCATCGCATGTTCTCATAAAATCAGTGCGAGCGATGCTCAGCACTCTCATCAAATCAAGTAAAATTGGTAGAGCCCGCTTTACATCCCCACAAGGCCGCCAACCTCATCCCTCACTCTCACCCCGCTTAAGAGGTCTTCTGAGCCTGTTGGGCCTTTTGGCTGACTCCAAGGGCAGACAGCGCTACTCCACAAATCCAGTAAAACTAGTACGAGCTAGGCTCTAGCACTCTATATATAAATCACATGAAAATCTTATAAAATCTGGTGCGAGTTAGACTCTAGCACCGTGTCACGAAAAAGCATGTGAAATCTAGTGCGAGTTATACTCTAGCACCTATGCATGTAAAACTCTAGTGCGAGCTCTCGCTCCAGCACCAATGCATGCATCACCCAAATCAAAACATCGTGCGAGCTGAGCTCTAACATGTCACATGTAAATAAAAACACGTAGGCGGCTCTGTTTTCTCAAAACAGTTTCCCAAAACAGTTATATCGTTGAAAGTATGCAATGCTGTGCATTTTCTTTCAAGGTTAGCCAGCCTACTCATGCATGCATTAAAATGTCTCCAGAACGAGCAGAACCCTCTTGTTCTTGCTCCTCCCAATTTTTTCTTAAATTTGTAAATTTTACCCTTAACAAGGGTATTTTAGTAATTTGCCCATTCGGGGCACTAAAATTATTATTCGACCTCTAGACCCTTCAGATAAATTTTAAAGACTGCATATGAACTTGAAATTTCGTAAAGTTTACCTCTAGCAGTCCGTAGAATTCCCTTACCTTATTTTCCTGTCGAGTCTGACATTTTCTTTTCCACTGTTGTCACGTCGCGCAGTCCATTATGCTCCCAATCAAATGCCCGGAACTGCGTATCAATATTCCTCAGGTCAGATAACATATAATTTAATTGTATTTAATCTTTTCTGGGCTTAATTTAAATCGTTGGGCCCATTTACCCCTATTGGGCCCGATTGCACCTTAATGGGCCTTAATCGGCCTTAAGCCCGTTTCCCACTTAATTTTCACTTTATCGAGGCCTATTGGGCTCATTGGGCCCACTAATAATTTATTGGGCCTCGTTCTAACTCTCGAATAGCTAAATTTAATATTTACGATAATTTATCTAAATTTTCCATAATTTAATTCAATTTATGCGGAATTTAAATCCGAAACATGTATAACGATGTAAATTGTCGTAAATAAGGGTCACTTACCCAAGATTCCATGTTAATACGTAAATTGAGGCTATCTCGAGCTCTCGGTGGATGCCAATCGTTGAGCTACATAATTTCATAATTTTCCGGGTAAATTTCCAGTCGAAAATTAATTAAATAAAATATTCCAAAATTTAAATCGGTCAATTTGACCGCTTATCGACTTACCCGAAGCTCGATTGCATCACTAAAATTTTCTCCAATTTTTTTCTCTTTTTCTTTTTCCCTTTTTCTTCCTTTTTTCCTCTCTTTTTGGCTGAACCGGTTCAGTCCGGTTCGGACCGGTTCAGACCGCCGGTTCACTCTGGTTTGGCCGGTTCACCGCCGGTTCAAGGCCTTACCGGCCGGTTCTCCGCCGGCTTCCACCCCCAGCAGCTCCGCAAGGTTGTCCGCAGCTCGAATCTGGCCTCGGCTTCACCCAAGACCGCCGGAAGGTCGCCGGTCTGGCCGTTCTCTTTTCTGCCGTCGAAACCCATTTTCTTTCCTCGCCGTTTTCGGCATTTGCCGGTAGTTTCGCTGGTCGTGGCCGCCACCAACAAGCTCGCCTGCGCCTGGGGAAGCTTCGGCTGGGGTCGGTCGAGCCTGAATCGCGCCGATCGACGGCGATTCTCTCTCCCCCTCTCGGTTTCGGTTTTTACCGTTTTGCTCCACCGTTCGCCGCCGTTAGCGTCTCCGTTAGGCCGGTGGTGGTCGGGCCTCGTCGGGCTTCCTTCCTCGGTCTCGCCTGGTCGCCATCGATCGCCGGTAGGGGCTCGGCCCTGCTCCGTTTTCTGTTTCTTTTTCAGAATCGCGAAACGCGATTCTGAGTTCCCTTTTTTTTTCATTTTCTTAATTTATTTATATATATATTTATTTACTTATTTCTATTGTTTAATTGATTAAATTAGTCTAAAATATTCAAAATATCTTAAAAAATTATATTTTATTCATTTAGTCTATAAATTAATTTCTCGGTATTTTTTCGACTTCTCGGTATAATTTTCGATTATTTTTCGGGATTATTTTTCGATTTAAAAATTTCGATTAATCCCGATTAATTCCAATAAATTGATATCATGATCAATTTAACCCAAAACATATGTAATTCTTCGTTATTGATCGAACTTCCTCAATCCATTATTTTAAATTAAATTCTTATCGAAATTATACCGACCTTCGGTCTTTTGACCGTTTTACCCTTACACATTTTCGGGATTAATTTAACCCGACTTCCTTTCACGAACACTCATTCATTTCGTATTTTAATTAAATTCGGGTCTTACAAATCTCCCCCACTTAAGGAATTTGGTCCTCCAAATTAGAACTAATTCATATGAGTCCATATACAACTCCGGGCACATCGATCGTATCATACTTCTTTAATTCTCATGTGACCTTTTTCCGGAGTGTTACACTACCAAAGGACTTTAATTAGGGAGATCATCTTAAACCTCAATACTTTCTCTTTCCTATTTAATGCCCGAATCAACTTATCAATATACTTATATTTTCATTAAACTGAACTTTTGGAATTCATATTCGATCACCTATGATGGATCTGGATAGTATTTCCGAAGCATCAAAAGCTGAGACACATTGTGGGTGCCTGTTAATTCAAGTGATAACACCAACTTACAGGTCTTATCTCCCATTTGTCCAATCTCTCAAAATATTCAATCCAGCGAAACTCAACTTACCTTCTTCCAAAAGCTCGCTTTGTCCTTATTCCCTTAGGACAAGAAACATTTCAACCATACTAATTCACCCTCGGTGAATTCCAATACTTTTCTATCTGCTCTGAGGTGTTCTTAATCTCTCATCTTTAACTAAACATCCTCAGAGACTTATTATCCAAAGTCAAAAAATAATTCTATCTGTCACCCACTTTTTCTTATCCAATTTGGGGAACAGCCCCTACAGCCATACACTGTCTCATATCTTGTTATCCCGATACTCAAGTGACAATTGTCGCTATTGGCGAATTCGATTTGTAATAACTAATCATCCCAAGAGCATAAAAATCAAGGGCACACGCTTTCATCGGATCCTTCAGAACTTGTACAGTCCTCTCTGACTGACCATCTGTCTGAGGATGACAAGCTGTGCTAATACTCAGTCGGGTTCCCATAGCTTCCTGAAAAATATTCCCCGAAATGTGAAGTGAAGCAGGAATCCCTATATGATACCATGCTCACTGGAACGCTACATAATGTCTCACAATCTTTCTTACACATAAATCCTCATACACTCTGAGTATTTTGGGGATTTTATAACCATAAGGTGGGTAGACTTGGTCACTCTATCGACTATCATCCAAATAGCCTCGTAATTCACCTGGGTTCTCTGTAACCCATCACGACATTCATAGAGACTTGCTCTCATTTTTCGTGCCGTGTCTATATAGGTAGGTGTTGCCATAACTCTGCAGACTTTTAATACTCTACCTTATTCTGCTAACATACTAGGCACTTTTCCACAATCTCTACCATCTCTTTTCACATCTGACCACCAATACCCTTTTCAGAGATTTTGATATATTCTTTACTCGTTACTTTTCGTATGCACCGTATATCCCGAAGAGTGAACTTCTGACAATATTACTATTTCATCAACTGTGGTCCTGGGGAGCACTTATACTGTCTCTGAATCCTCAATAACTCATCAGCACTCACTGTGAACTCTGTCACTGTCTCCTTCTGAATCTGACCCACACCATCGACACCATACCGATCATCACGCTAAGCCTGTCAAATCCGGGCACTCTCATCCGGTTCTAATCATCAGGCTAGCTATCACACAATCACTGTCATCATCAGAAGGGATCACATCACTACTGAGGCTCACAACTGCTTTAGCAGTTCACGCTCCCTAACCATCATATGTGGTACCATTCTGAGGCTCTTTATACTCAAGGCATCAGCCATCACATTAGCCTTTCCTGGGTGGTACAATTTTTACAAATCAAAACCTCTCAGAAGCTCTAACCCACTATGTATTCTCATATTCGCCTCTTTCTGTGAAAAACAGATACTCGGGGCTTTATGATCAGTGCATATCCAAAATTCTTCATCGTGTACATAATAGTACCATATCCTCAGTACAAGTACTATTGCTGCCAACTTTAAATCATGGGTTAAATAGTTTATTTCGTAATCGAGGAGTTGTCTGACTCTAAAATTGACTATCTTCCCATTATACATCAATACACAGCTCCTTCATTATTTCGAGGTATCCATACTCACTGAGAACCTCTTGAGCTATTGGGTATGGTGAAATTAATCATGGTGGTCAGTTCATACTTCACTACACCGGAATCCATGTCACATCTATCATCTTATTCCAAGACCACGTTTTCTCAGTTAAACGTGTCAACCAAGTGGACCATATTAAGAACTCACCCCAACCCATTTGTAAGAGCCATTTCCCAATTGTTGCCTATAATTTGCCCTAGACTTTAACTATACCTAACATATCATCGATAATGATGATTACAAATCGGTCCAATCCTTGACTTATTTACGCATAAGCATATAAGATCCTTCAAAATCGCTTACGTTTTCGGGTACTAACCTGCGTCATTTCCTTTTCTTATCTTAACGGCTCTTATTAAATTTTACTATGTTAACCTTTATGATTTGTCGAATTTTAATATTCTTATCGTCTTAGTAAAGGTATCCTAATGCTAAAGGTATTTATTACAATGATCGATTTCACTTTATAGGTTATATATATACTTTTAGACGTTGTCAAGTCTTCAGGCGGGGAGGTATTTTGAAATACCTTTATTAACCTTTAGACTTAACCACAATTACTTTATATACCAGTCCATGTGGTCACAATTTATATTCGCTACTAATTGCTTTAATCCTAATGACTTCATATCGTAAGGATGTTCTTACCTAGCATACGCCTCTTACTCCAATACATCTTGAATTCAGAATTAAGCATATCTCATCTTAAAAATTATCTCCTTAGTGTATATATTATAACGAAACTCTTGTCATTATTCATTTCGTGAGCACAATCCTTTACTCCTTTAATTTCAACTGTTACACCCCTTTTTTTCACTTAAAATCTCTATATCATATTTCGTTAATTAATCCTCCTCTATTGGGGTACTCATTTATCAGTATTGTGCCCAATGATGTAGGCATTCATGCATTTTACTCACTTATATGCGAATGAAGGCGGTATGAATAAATGTGTGGCACCAGGATCAATGAACATATGTACTTCATTATCCATAACAAGTGTGGTATCTTACACCATATCCATGAAACATCAATAGTGTCCTGGTCCAAGACATCCACTCGCCTTCGTCCAACAACCTACTTTCCTTTTTTCTTTTCGGCTATGGCCTCCCTTTTCATTGCAGCTATACCAACGAAGTTTTTCTCTGTCTCTTTACTTTTCTATGGAGCGATCTCGCCCAACTTGTGTAATCAAAATCAATGGTTCGTCTTACCACACTTAACAGCCATTTTCATCAATACAGTGTAGGTATAGACCCTCCTTCCGTGGTATCCACCACACATCTCACACTGCTTACACTGCTACACTGCTTCGTAGCAGGTCGGGGTCCTCCAATCACAATGCCCCTCAACAGTGCCAAAATTGGATGCACTAGGGCCTTACCAATTATCTTACTCCATGACTCGTCAAATTAAATCTTTTACCAATTACCATTTTCCCATTTTAATATCTTTGTCATTTCTCGATTCTCTTTTCTGTCTCTATTTTAGCCCTCACTACCTTTCCCAATCTCAGAGGCGTGCAATTTATGTTCTTATTTACCCAACTGTAAATCTGCACACTGCCTCGGTATAGGTAATATCTCGCAGGCCAATCGGACTCTAATTGAAAAATTGAGCTATTTTCATAAACTTTTAGACATCTCGATTGTCACTGTTCATAATGTCGAGGTAATATCTGCCCAAGAATATAACCGAGTTTCATACTCGTCAATAAATCAAATCCTCTGGGTCAGAGTAAGGACTTTTAATCTGAAATTTCCTTTAAATCATGTCCGGGATATCCTGTCACCGAAATATATCCAAGATATTTCCCATATCAGCTCTTAAGATGGGTCGACCGAAATTCCACCAATGCATCCACTGCGCCCTCTTATCTTATACATAATCTGAGCAATTAGCTCCCCAAAATAATCTCCACACTCCGCTCCGATCTCGCGAAGTGTGTCTCAATACTATCCGATCACTCTGTCGGACTCTGTGAGGCAAGCTCAACATTAGCCTCTATTTCAATCTCATACTGATTCTCATAGTCAAACTCAGCACGACTTAGCAGACTCAGGTCTACCTCTACGACCTCTGCCTCGTGCACTTTCTCATCTAACGCGACTCATATTAAGCATTCCTGCATTCTCGACCATTTCTTAGTCAAAACCCATCTCGATATACACTATTGTATCTAACCAAGCACAGTAACACGGGGATGTAATTTCTTAATTACTGACACTGACACACATCAGACCAATTTCGCTCTGATACCACCTTTATATGTCACGACCCAAACTACCTAAAAATCAGAGTTAATTTTTCGCGTTTTGTTTATTTACTTAAATTCTTACCTATCCTCGAATCGTGACCACACTCCACTAATAATTGGGCTGTGCGTCAATGCCAGTCCCACCATTCAATTGCCATATAACTTAATTCTTTCTCAGTCATTTATAAAATGTCTACAATATTTATACATCCCCTAGAGACACTTACAAACATGTTACTGTGCTATGCTTATTTAGATACAATTTGTACAAGTGTATATACCTTGAATGATGGGCAGCAGCGGATATCCAGAATGCAGTACTGAGTCGCCTCAACTTCAACTGGAGATTATCTGTGGGAGAAAATGAAAGGGGTGAGCACATCAAGCTCAGTAAGGCAATCCTACGAACAAGTAGGTAACCATACTACCTACATGAACGTAGTGCCATGCATAAATCACCATTTCTCCACACATTTTAAAACAGATGGTATGAGTAATGATGTTATGTAAAACACATTTGCACGGAAAATTCAACATGCAATTATATTCAAAATCATATCTTTCTCGTTTAAAATTTCACAGTAAAGTCAGGACTCGACCCCTCCTTCGGGTGATCCTGACTCACACAAAATCATGAAAATACGTCTACATCACATATGGGTTTAAAAAGCATGGAAATAACCATCATGCACATTTAATTTAAAACCCGATTTGATCTCATCAAAATCGTCGACATGCAAGACTAGGCAACATCTGTATATCGACAATAACCAGGACTGGCCAATATGTGTCCTCGTGAGTCCCTCTAGCTTTACGGATCCCAGTGTGCGAGGTCTCACCCTGATCGAGAACCGCCCGGGAGGTGGGTCAATCCAACCCGTCGATCTTATCCAATCTTACGCATCCGGAGATGCCGTATCCGAAGATACCTCGTATCACAAAGATACCGTATCCGAAGATACCCCACGGTACATCGTACTCCATGCTACTTGCACGGTACATCGTACTCCATGGACCCATATCACTCTAGGTACTCCAGCCCAAATGGCCTGCTTCCCACAGAGAGGTTTTGTTTCTCAATACTCATGCCACGTCTCAAAACACACGTGCGAGCCTATTAAATCGGTGACACACAGTCTACCCGATGCTCCTAGCACGGCTCATCGCATGTTCTCATAAAATCAGTGCGAGAAATGCTCAGCACTCTCATCAAATCAAGTAAAATCGACAGAGCCCGCTTTACATCCCCACAAGGCCGCCAACCTCATCCCTCACTCTCACCCCGCTTAAGAGGTCTTTTGAGCCTGTTGGGCCTTTTGGCTGACTCCAAGGGCAGACATCGCTACTCCACAAATCCAGTAAAACTAGTGCGAGCTAGGCTCTAGCACTCTATATATAAATCACATGAAAATCTTATAAAATCTGGTGCGAGTTGACTCTAGCACCGTGTCACGAAAAAGCATGAGAAATCTGGTGCGAGTTATACTCTAGCACCTATGCATGTAAAACTCTAGTGCGAGCTCTCGCTCCAGCACCAATGCATGCATCACCCAAATCAAAACATTGTGCGAGCTGAGCTCTAACACGTCACATGTAAATAAAAACACGTAGGCGGCTCTGTTTTCTCAAAACAGTTTCCCAAAACAGTTATATCGTTGAAAGTATGCAATGCTGTGCATTTTCTTTCAAGGTTAGCCAGCCTACTCATGCATGCATTAAAATGTCTCCAGAACGAGCAGAACCCTCTTGTTCTTGCTCCTCCCAATTTTTTTCTAAATTTGTAAATTTTACCCTTAACAAGGGTATTTTAGTAATTTGCCCATTCGGGGCACTAAAATTATCATTCGACCTCTAGACCCTTCAGATAAATTTTAAAGACTGCATATGAACTTGAAATTTCGTAAAGTTTACCTCTAGCAGTCCGTAGAATTCCCTTACCTTATTTTCCTGTCGAGTCTGACCTTTTCTTTTCCACTGTTGTCACGTCGCGCAGTCCGTTATGCTCCCAATCAAATGCCCAGAACTGCGTATCAATATTCCTCAGGTCAGATAACATATAATTTAATTGTATTTAATCTTTTCTGGGCTTAATTTAAATCATTGGGCCCATTTACCCCTATTGGGCCCGATTGCACCTTAATGGGCCTTAATCGGCCTTAAGCTCGTTTCCCACTTAATTTTCACTTTATCGAGGCCTATTGGGCTCATTGGGCCCACTAATAATTTATTGGGCCTCGTTCTAACTCTCGAATAGCTAAATTTAATATTTACGACAATTTATCTAAATTTTCCATAATTTAATTCAATTTATGTGGAATTTAAATCCGAAACACGCATAACGATGTAAATTGTCATAAATAAGGGTCACTTACTCGAGATTCCGTGCTAATACGTAAATCGAGGCTATCTCGAGCTCTTGGTGGATGCCAATCGTCGAGCTACATAATTTCATAATTTTCTGGATAAATTTTCAGTCGAAAATTAATTAAATAAAATATTCCAAAATTTAAATCGGTCAATTTGACAGCTTATCGACTTACCCGAAGCTCGATTGCATTACTAAAATTTTCTTCAATTTTTTTCTCTTTTTCTTTTTCCCTTTTTCTTCCTTTTTTCCTCTCTTTTTGGCTGAACCGGTTCAGTCCGGTTCGGACCGGTTCAGACTGCCGGTTCACTCCGATTTGGCCGGTTCACCACCGGTTCAAGGCGTTGCCGGCCGGTTCTCTGCCGGCTTCCACCCCCAGAAGCTCCGCAAGGTTGTCCGCAGCTCGAATCTGGCCTCCGCTTCACCCAAGACCGCCGGAAGGTCGCCAGTCCGGCCGTTCTCTTTTCTGCCGTCGAAACCCATTTTCTTTCCTCGCCGTTTTCGACGTTTACCGATAGTTTCGCCGGTCGTGGCCGCCACCAACAAGCTCGCCTGCGCCTGGGGAAGCTTCGACTGGGGTCGGTCGGGCCTGAATCACGCCGATCGACGGTGATTCTCTCTCCCCCTCTCGGTTTCGGTTTTTATCGTTTTGCTCCACCGTTTGCCGCCGTTAGCGTCTCCGTTAGGCCGGTGGTGGTCGGGCCTCGTCGGGCTTCCTTCCTCGGTCTTGCCTGGTCACCACCGATCGCCGGCAGGGGCTCGGCCCTGCTCCGTTTTCTGTTTCTTTTTCAGAATCGCGAAACGCGATTCTGAGTTCCCTTTTTTTTTCATTTTCTTAATTTATTTATATATATATTTATTTACTTATTTCTATTGTTTAATTGATTAAATTAGTCTAAAATATTCAAAATATCTTAAAAAATTATATTTTATTCATTTAGTCTATAAATTAATTTCTTGGTATTTTTTTGACTTCTCGATATAATTTTTGATTATTTTTCGGGATTATTTTTCGATTTAAAAATTTCGATTAATCCCGATTAATTCCAATAAATTGATATCATGATCAATTTAACCCAAAACATATGTAATTCTTCGTTATTGATCGAACTTCCTCAATCCATTATTTTAAATTAAATTCTTATCGAAATTATACCGACCTTCGGTCTTTTGACCGTTTTGCCCTTACACGTGTTCGGGATTAATTTAACCCGACTTCCTTTCACGAACACTCATTCATTTCATATTTTAATTAAATTCGGGTCTTACATCCCATCACTCAGCCTGATGACAGAAGTATGGTTTGACTGAAGAACTTTTTGAAAATGAATCCACCTGCATTTAAGGGGAAAAAGGATCCCGCAAAGGCTGAGGAGTGGCTGACTGAGTTGAGAGTCATATTTGACTATTTGGGATGCACAGACGCTGAGAGGGTCAGTATGGGCGCGTATATGTTGAAAGGGAGAGCTCGAGATTGGTAGGGTACTACCCAGGGTATTCTGATGTCCAGCCAAGATGTGATTAGATTGGACGAGTTTCAGACGGCTTTTAGAGCCCAATATATACCACGAGCTGCTCAGAGAAGGAAGCAGGCAAAGTTTTTAAATCTGGTACAAGGCGATATGTCTGTGGACGATAATGAGAGTCGATTTACCACTCTATTGAGTATGATCCAAAGACCTTCAAAAATGAAGAGCTTCGTACATAGAGATTTGTGTATGGATTGAAGCCTGTCATCAGAGATCGATTGATAGGGCTATGTATTACTGAGTTTGGGGATACTCTGAGATGAGCACAAGAGATTGAGAGGGGAATCAAAATTGTACAATCCCAGAATTCAGTGTAGTGACTCGGGATAAGGGAAAGAGGCTAATGATTTCCCAAGCAGATGTTCGGAGAGGTTCCTTCAGAAGAGAAAGGATTAAGGTACATAAGGGTATATTAGAGAGACCCAGAGCTTATCCTATCATCAGGGAGACCCCTCAAGATGTCAGGCCTGAGATAAGAGTTTGCAAAAATTGTGGCCAATCGCATGAGGGAAGTTGTACTGGGTTGATCCATGGATGTTTTAGATGTGGAGACATGGGTCACAGAGTAAAAGATTACCCTCAACGTCAGAGACCACATGCTCCGGAGCCTATTAGAGGGCAATCTCAGAGAGTGAATCCCCTGAGATAGGCCACTGCTGCAGAGAAAAGAAAGAAGCCTATTATCGTGGGACGTGTGTTTACTCTGGATAAGGAAACAGCAGACACTTCAGTAGAAACTATAAAAGGGTACACTCTCTGTATGTAATCATAAGGCTCATGTGTTGATTGATTCAAGGTCCACGCATTCGTTTATTTCTGAGCATTTTACATGTAGATTAAATTTGAAGTTTGAACCTCTAGAGTATGTACTACATGTAAATACCCTTATGCGTGAGTCCCAGAGAACTGATTTAATCTATAGAGGGTGTGAAATAAAGGTGGAGATAGAGTGATGTTAGCATATCTAATGATACTAAATATATATGAATTTGATGTAATTTTGGGGATGGATTGGCTGGCAACCAATCGAGTGAGTTTAGACTGCTACACAAAGATTATAACTTTCTCCCTACCTGAACCTTATAGTGTACATTTGAAATATTGAGGAAATAAATGTGTGGAATTTTTGTAAGCAAATTGGAATTTTGATGTTGCTTTTGAGAGTACTAAATATAATTGTTCATGTGAAGGTTATGAAACACTCATCTCAGATGATAAGCGGGAACATCCGAGGATTGAGGATATACTTGTAGTGTGTGAATTTTTGAATGTCTTCCCAGATGAGCTGTCAGGTTTACCACCCCAAAGAGAGCTGGAGTTTACCATTGATTTGGTACCAGATACTCAGCCTATCTCTAGACCTCCATATAGGATGGCACTAGTGGAACTTGAAGAATTGAAGAAGCAACTACAAGAGTTATTGGATTAAGGACTTATTAGACCTAGTGTCTCACCGTAGGGAGCACCAGTGTTATTCGTGAGGAAGAAGGGTGGTAATCTCATATTATGCATAGACTACCGACTGTTGAATAAAGCCATGGTGAAGAATAAATAACCATTGCCCAGGATTGATGACCTACTTGATCAGCTGAGATGGGCTTCAATCTTCTCTAAGATTGATTTGAGATCAGGCTATCACCAATTGAGGATTAAGGAGGAAGATATTTTGAGGACGGCCTTCAGGACAAGGTATGGCCATTATGAATTTCTAGTGATGCCCTTTGGATTGATGAACGCCCTTGCAGCCTTTATGAGGTTAATAAACGAAGTGTTCAGAGACTATCTAGATAAGTTTATGATAGTCTTTATTGATGATATCTTGGTGTACTCTCGATCTTATGAGGACCACGCATAGCACTTGTGGTTAGTACTTCAGATACTTCGAGATAAGCAATTATATGGAAAGCTTGGTAAGTGTGAGTTTTGGATGGATCAAATAGCTTTCCTTGGTCATATAGTTTCAACAGAGGGAGTATCAGTTGATCCAATTAAAGTAGAGGCTGTACTTAATTGGGAAAGACCGAAGACAGTTACCGAGGTACAAAGTTTCCTTGGATTGGTAGGGTATTATAGAATATTTATGGAGGAATTTTCCAGGATTGCCGCTCCTTTAACCAAGCTCACGCGCAAGGAGACTCCGTTCATATGGACTGATCAATGTGAGCTGAATTTTCAGGAATTAAAGAAGAGATTAACAGCGACACCTGTGTTGACTATACTTGATGGATTAGGAGGATTTTCAGTGTATAGCGATGTTTCCCATCAAGGATTGGGGTGTGTGCTCATGCAGTATGGGAGAGTGGTCGCCTATGGTTCACGACAATTGAAACATCATGAGCAGAATTACCCCACACATGATTTGGAGTTAGCTGCAGTGGTGTTTGCCTTGAAGATCTGGTGGCATTACTTATATGGGGAAAGATTCCAGATCTTTACTAACCACAAGTGTTTGAGATATCTGTTTGATCAGAAAGAATTAAATATCAGACAAAGGAAATGGATAGAACTCCTTAAGGATTATGACTTCAAGATTCTGTACCATCTGAGAAAGGCAAACATAGTTGCTGATGCCCTAAGTAGGAATAGTATGATATCTACTATGATGATCAGGGAATGGGATTTATTGGAGCAGTTCGTTGAACTCTGGATCAGAGTTAAAGAGGTATAGACTAGATTTTTAACTAGCCTGTGAATAGAGCCCAAGATTATGGATCGAATTAGAACTGGGCAACGTGATGATCAGAGGTTGATTAACATGGTTAGCCAAGCTAAGCAAACTTCGCAGTCGTATCTCATAGTCAGTGAGGATGGGTTATTGAGATTCAGGGTACGAATTTGTGTACCGGACGATGATACCCTGAAGAGACAGATATTAAGAGAATTTCACTGCTCGCGATACACCATGCACCAGGGAGTACTAAGATGTACCAAGACTTGAGAAAGGTATATTGGTGGAGTGCTATGAAGCGAGACATGGCAGATTTTGTGGCCAGATGTTTAGTGTGCCAGCAAGAGAAAACTGAGCATCGAAAGCCCAGAGGATTATTGCAACCTTTACCTGTGCCTACATGGAAATGAGAGCATGTCACCATGGGCTTTATTATGGGTTTACCAAGGACCCGAAGGGGTCGTGATGCGATATGGGTTATAGTGGATAGACTAACAAAAAGTGCCCACTTACTTGCTATCAAGAGTATCGATACTGTTGATGTCTTAGCTGAGTTATACGTCAGCAAGATAGCTAGATTACATAGGGCTCCTGTGAGTATTACTTCTGACAAAGATTCTCGATTTACCTCCAGATTTTGGACCCAGTTTCAGGAGTCCATGGGATCTCGATTGAGTTTTAGTACTGCCTATCATCCTCAGACAGATGGTTAGTCATAGAGGACTATTCAGACCTTAGAGGATATGTTGAGGGCGTGTACGATAGATTTTAAGGGATCATGGGATGATCACCTACCCCTAGCAAAGTTTGCATACAATAATAGCTATCATGCAAATATTGGAATGGCACCTTTTGAGGCTCTATATGGTAGGAGGTGTAGATCTCCTGTAGCGTGGAAAGAAGTGGGTGACAGAAAGGTAAATGCTCCCAAGCTTGTTGAACAGGCTGTACAGAGTGTGAAATCATATGTGAGAGATTACGGGCTTCACAGAGTAGACAAAAAAGCTACACAGATGTGCATAGACGGCCACTCGAGTTTGATGTTGGTGATGCAGTATTTCTGAAGATATCACTGAGTAAGGGTATCATGAGATTTGGAAAGAAAAGAAAATTGAGTCCTCGATACATTGGACCATTCAAAATTCTTGAGAGTGTGGGAAAGGTAGCTTACAGGTTGGCATTACCCCCACAGATGTCCGAAATACACAACGTCTTTCGTGTATCTATGTTGAGGAAGTACTACCTGGACCCTTCTCATGTCATAGAGTATGAAGATATGGACATACAAGAGGACATGAGCTACACTGAGGAACCCGTTCGGGTTCTCGATAGAAAAGAGAAGGTACTTAGAACCAAAAGCATCCCATTAGTGAAAGTTTTGTGGAAACATCACTCAATGGAAGAGGTAACCTAGGAATTGGAAAGCCTCATGAAGGAGAAGTACCCCCATTTGTTTGATGAGTCGAGTTGAATTTGGAGAACCAAATTCTTTAAAGGTGGGGAGGATGTGAGAACTGTGAATTTTGTGTACCCCATTTATGAGAATTGTAATTTTGTGTACGTAAATATGATATGTTTATATACATAAAAGTTTTAAATATGATGAAGTATAATAAGATGAGGTTTTTAAGTCTTGAATGTGTATGGATTGAATTATGGACTATGGGGTAGATTTTGGGAAGTTTTACATTGAGTTTTGATGCAGCAGCAGTAAAATCTGTGAAGGCCAAATCGATCTCCAAGGATGAGAGATTGATCTCATAGCTCCAGAATGCAGGAAATGTGAAAGAACTGATAGGCAGATCGATCTCACAGGCAAGAAGATCGATCTCAAAATGTTTCTATAAACAAAAGATCGATCTCCTCAAGGAGCAGATCGATCTCATGAAGCAATTAAGAGATCGATCTCACCCCACGACAGATCGATCTCCTAGGCATAAAATTAACCCAAAATGTTCCCAAATTCAAATAGAGATCGATCTCATCAAGGACCAGATCGATGTCCTACCTTCAGCCTATATAAAGACCCTATGTTTTCTGGAAATTCATTCTCTCTCACTTCAGAAACCAAAATCCCTAGCTTTCTCTCTACTCCAAATCGCCTATTTTCGTTCGAATTAGAGGTTGTAGCAAGAAGAAAAGTTGTTCCTCATCCAAAGGAGAGCAACATATTTGGAAATCGAAGAACGAATCGAATCAAGGTGTGAATAGAGCTCTCCATAAGTTTTAGGTAAATTTCTAAGCTTTAATCTTTTATATTGAGGTGATTTTGGTGATTATGACTATGGGTGTTGTGATAAAATAACGAGGAAATGATTAGAGTTGATGAAATTGTGATTTTGTTGGAATGATGAAGATATTATGCAATTTGTGGTAATTTTTGGATTTTGGCTATAAATTGGAATCGAGGCAATGAGGTGATTCTGGCATGGATATTATGCATGAAAAAGGTAGGATTTGAAATGTAGGATGAGAATGTAGATTATGATAGGAATATGAGAAAAATGAGATTTGTAATATTTAATGAGAATATGAGTAAATATGTGCTCGATGATGTGATTGAGATGAATTATTGATGTTTTAGCATCGTTTGACAGCTCGGGAGTTCTAGAGAGGAATGTGAGGCTAGTCTTTTGTTTGGGGGAACCATTGCACTATACGAGGTGCAACGAGGTAAGGGAAAAGTTAATCTCATTTGTGTATGCAATTTTGTGATGATATTGTAGCATGAAATGTGATTTAAGAAAACAAGCATGTTTTTATGAGTTGAGAATGAGTTATTGTACACGATTTTATAGTCGGTTGGGGCCCAATTGTTTTGAGTTGTAAACTAAATGTGAAATTATTTTACAACCGTTTTAAGTTTAAAAAGCGAAAAGTGATTTGGGCTCTACGTTAAGGCATACTGAGATTTGAGAAATGTGTGCGTGGTTTTACCAGTTTGACCTCGGTTTTGACATGTTTTGTGTTGAGTACAAAACGGTTTTGAGATGCGTTTTATGAGAAAAACCATTATGAGCACTACGTGAAGGCAAAACGGTTTTATTTGATAATGGCTATTACTGAGACTTAGGCGTGTCATATTGAATACACATTGGGCTTTGCTCTGGTAGCATTTAAAACTGGGTCGTGCTCTAGCAGCATGTAAAACCGACTCCTCTATTCTGGTAATGTGAGATGACCCCGCTCCGCGGTAGCGATGGGTGGCATTGCTCTGATAGCATGTAAGACCAGGTCGTGCTTTGATAGTATGTAAGACTGACGGCTGTACGACTCTGATCAAGTCTACAGCGAACCATGGCCATGGATGTATTATTGTCGACGAAATCCCTCTATTGGGGATGTCCACCTAGGGGACGAGTTCAATCGTTTTGATGTGCCATGATGAGTTTTTATATGAGTTTTATTTGCCTAGTCTCGTTTTACACATGAGATTGTGTTTGGTGACTGTGCCACGTACATTACTATTGCGGTGATTTTTATCACATTTTATGAGAAAAGCCATTATCGCATCTTGTTTTATACATGCTTGTAATCATGGTTTGAGCCATTTATTATCATGTTTCTATATGAGCTTTGAGAAATGAGTTGAGATGATGTTTTAATTATTCAAGCTACACTTTTCTACTGAGTTTATTAGGTTTCCACCCACATAACAAAATGATTGTGCTGTGCAAATCATCATTTTATCAATGAGTCCCTTACCCCCTTACTGAGCGATTTAGAAGCTCACTCTGTTTTATCTTCCCCCCAGATTTCTTCAAGTGAAGAGAGTTTCCCTGCGACGTTCGGAGTAGTGGCTAGTGGAGGACTTGAGCTCCATGCCATATATTGTACTTTGAGGTATAATTTATCATTTCATGTACCCAGACTAATATTATATTTACAGACACTTGATAAACAATGATGTATAGGATGTATTAGGATTTGTTAATTCGGAACTGAGGAATGTATATGATGTAATATATAGATGTTGAATGATGAGATCCTGAGGTTAAAGTTTTATAACATATATATATATGATGATGTGTGACACTGCATAAGAATGTACCTAGAATTATGAAATGTGGTAAAGAAATTTTAAATTTGCCATATTTTTGCGCTTCCGGGGCGTCACACATTTACTTAGCCATACTTGTGGTATTCAAAACTTCTTCTCTTGGTCACACCAATGTGTGATTTTTGGGTATGTTGTTCTCCTTACTTCAAGGAACAACTTTCCCTTCTTGAGCTTCTTTAGATTCTGACCGAAATGTAGTGATTTTTAGAGTGAGAAAGCTTGGGTCTTTGAGAGAAAATGGCAAGTGCAAGTTGGTGGGATGGAAATCTAATTTTCAGTCCAAATCCCTAATAATTCTATTTTTAATAGAATTATTTGTGCTTAATTTCCTAATTAATTATTTAAATCCCCATATTATTTTATTAATTATCCCCTTTAATTAATTAAAATTCTTTAATGTGCAGGTAAAATAAATCCAGATGAAACTCAATCGTTTTAGTAAAAAATGGGTTGAAAACGGGCTAAAGGAGATTGGACCACTTCCAATTTGCAGACCGAGTCACCAGTCTTCTGGACACTTGGGATGCCAGGTGTTAGTATTTTATTCGCTCTGAAACGATAAGATTGACGGACACCGTACCAACCTTCAAAAAGACACACGTCGGGCCACATCGCACAGCCAAGTGTACTAGAATACGGATGACGTTGAAATATCTACTCTGCAGCAAATGGAATGAAGACAAGTGGCCAGACAATGCCAACTCATCTAGGATAAAAAAATTACCATTGTACCCCTAAATTTGTGTATAAATAGAACATGATGAGCAATTGAAAAGGGAGTAGTTTTAAGGTAGTTTTTAGGGTAGAGTAATTTTAGGAGTAGAGTAATTTAGTTTAGAGTAGCCTAGGGTAATTTTTAGAATAGTTTTAGATTTCCCGCAGCCACCATTTTTATTTTTTCATCTCTTCTCAGTTTTGCAAGCTCATTTTCTTTATTACTGTTCAGCACATTAAGTTTTAATGAAAAAGCTTTCATTTTTCCTTTCTTTGGTCTCGGTTTGGCATCTTTCTCTTTTCTTTTTCCTTATTCCTGCTTGCTTATTGTTGGGTCGAGGAAGAGCTTGGTTACAGCAGCTTAATCTTCATTATTTTCTCAGGTTCCTCTTGATTGTTTTTCTTAGCTTAAGCATAATCAAGTTGTTCTCAATTTCCCTTTAATTTTAGTGTTTTTGTTTTGTTTAGTTTACCTACTGTTTGATAGGTAGACGATTCCTCATTGTTTTCTTTGTTTTTGTCACGACCCAAATTACCTAAAAATCCCTACAAATTTTTTTGCTTTTTCTATACTCCTTACCCGTCGTGAACAGTTCCACTACTAACAGTTGGGCTATGATTCGGTGTTAGTCACCTCTTCCCTATTTATCATTCAATTTTCATAATTTATTTACATATCAATTTATTTAAACTAAATACATCCCCAATATTACATCATATACAGTACTGTGCATCTATATGTTCAGATACGAAATTATATAAATGTGTATACCTGGTCTTAATAAGAAGCAGCGGATAACCGAATTGCGAAGCTATTGTCGCTCTCTTCTACTGAGTGTACCCTGTGGGGTGGAAAATGAAAGGGTGAGCGAAACGTGCTCAGTAAGACAATAATAAGCAGGTAGATAACTATACTATCTACGTGCTGATAATAGTATGATATAAAAATCGTTTATATTTGGAGCATGAGATATGACTAAAACGATGCCATATGAATGTATATCGTATAGAAGAAATCATGAAGTTGCATATAAAATCAACATGGAAATTCCTCATGTATGACATCTCATGCTCGTCACATCAAAATCTATTAGTTTCATCGTAAATCCTTCACCTTAAAAACTTATTTGTTTAAATCAAAACTCATCACATCAAGGCTAAACCCATCACTCGGGAATACCTTGATTCATAAAATCAGATCTCTTTTTAAAAGCATAAATCGGGACTACCCCTCCATCGGGTTTGTCCTGGTCTATCTAGACCGTATGATATCACGTGAGGCATGTAGGTTACTGTATGAAAAACGAGGACTATGGCCATACTATGTCCCTGTGATCCCAGGCACACGGATCCCGGCGTGCGGGGCATCACAACTGCAACGGGAGGTGGGGTCAAGTCCTACCCGCCAGAATATCGAGTAACATCGTAGTCATCATGACTGCACGGTACAGCATACTCCGTGTGACATACACGGTACATCGTACTCCGTGAACCCATATCATAGTCTGGGGGTGCCTGCCATAGGTCTTAGCCAGCCCAATACTATGTCGATAACCAACCCATGTCTCAAAGTTTACGTGCGAGTATCTCAACTCTCTGCGACACACAGTCTACAAGAGGCTTCCGCACGACTATATGCATGTCAACTCGCGTCTAGTGTGAGCGAAGCTCCAACACCACGCTATGCATATCATGATATCTAAAATTGCGTGCGAGCGAAGCTCCAGCACGGTGTTATGCACACACAAATTTCTCGTACGAGCAATGCTCCAGTACGGCTTTTCATGAGAATCAAATCAGTAAACTTGAGTGCGAGAAAGACTCCAGCACTCTTTTTACTTGTATAAATACGATAGGTGGCTAGATTTTGACAAAACATCTTTAAAAATGATAACCGGTACAAACCGGTACCCTTTCGTATAGTTCAATAAAGCAATAGCCAACCTATGTTCGTATTTGCTTAAATCACAGCAGTCTATTCATATAAAGCATTAAAATCATGAAATTCATGCAATTTCATAGCCTTACTACCCTTTTTAAAATTTTCCTAACTGGGGGCAAAATGGTCATTTTTCACTATTTCCATATTTTTATCGTAAAAATTATTATTCTGTTTTTGGGTAGCCTAATGAATTTAAGGTACTGTAAATACCCTCAAAATTACGTACAGCTACCTCTAAGTGCTCATAAAATTCCCTTACCTGGAATCGCGCGTAGACTTAGCCTGTTTCGATAATACCGAACCTCTCGGTCCAAGTGCGCGCCAATCAAAAATACGTCACTGCATATAACCACGAAATCGAGGTCAATTCACTTATCTTGATCAGTATATCGCATTTACTGACCAACTTTAAGCTATTGGGCCTTATCTACCTTATTGGGCCTCGACCCATTTTAGCCCTTTTTATATTCATTAATTCCCTTCTTCGGGTATACCGGGCTTATGCAGTTTACTAATAATTATTGGGCTTCAATCCAAGTTCATTGGATAGCCCGTATACCATTTACGGCAATTTATTGCAATTACGAATTAATATTCCTTCCTATGTGAAATTAATCCGTAATTCCGTAAAATACTTAAAAATCGATATTTAAAGAAATCTTAATGCCGAATTTAAATCGTACTTACCCGATACGATGCGGGGTACGAAGATCAGAGCTCGATCGGCTCTCGTTCGGTCTCCGTCGTAAAACTGCATAATTAGGTAAATCCGGATTATTTTCCATTAAAATAATATTAAATTAATTTTCGGAATTCACCCGTTGGTCAATATCGACCCTCGATCAACTTACCCGAACCTCGAGTCGTCCCCCGGTAATTTTCTTTCCCTTTTTCCCTTCTTTTCCTTTCTTTTCTTTCCTTTTCTTTCCTTTTCCTTCCCCTTTTCCTTCCTTTTCCTTCCCTTTCCTTCCCTTTCCTTCCAGCAAAACGGCACCGTTTCAGTCTCCTCACTGCCTCTTGCCGTCGCCGGCGGTTCCGGCGGTCTTACCGGCCAAGATCGGTACCAAAATGACCGGCTTCCTCCCCTGAACACGTCGGTAGCTTCCTTTCCGGCCCAGTCGCGGTGGTTCGCCGGCGATCACCTCTTCTCTCCCTCGGGATTCCGGTGCTCGGATCGGGCTACTCCGGCCACCTGGCGGCTCGGTTCCGGTGCTCACGTGTTCACCGGAGTCTGCTCTTCCTCCTGGCAGCTTCGTCGGACGTTGAACGTCGCCGGTGGGTGAGATTCGGCGATGGGTTCTCACGGGTGCAAAACGGGTTCCGTTCTCCTGGTTTTCGGGTTTTTCGATTTCCAGTTTTTTTTTTTTCATCATTATTATTTAACTATTCATTTTATTATTAAAATAATCAATAAAATAGTCAAAAGAAATCTGAAAATATCTACAAAAATTTTATTTTATTCCCCAATTTAATTTAATTAAATTAAATTAAATTTATTTAGTTTTTAAATTATTTTTCCGGTATAATTCCTCCGTATTTTCGGGATATCGTCCCGGGTGACATTTTCGGTATTTCTAAAAATTCCAGATCTTGATTAATTTGACTCGAAATTATAAAATTCCCCATTATTGATCAAGAAATCCTAATTCCTTATTTTTAATTAAATTTTTCTTATCGTATTTATCCCGAATTTCGGTCTTTTGACTGTTTTACCCCTACACTTATTTCGGGATTAAATTAACCTAGCTTTCCTTCATACTTCCACCATATTTCCTTATTTAATTTCCGTATTTTCAGTTAACTTCATTCTGATCATTTTCGTTTGATCAGTGGTCATTTCGACTCGTATTTAATTATTTCTGACGTCCACCGATATTCCAATTTATTTTGCTTCACAAATTTAAATTAGTCAACGCTCTTCTTATGATTCGATGAATATATATATACGTGTACATCGCGTGAATCATAAGGAAATACATCAACAGATAATAAAAGTGGGTCTTACAGTTTTCTATTTTATTTCATAGATATCGTACATCATATTTTAAATAGGAATTTCCAGTTTAACTTTTAATGAAGTTTTATTTAATAGCGAATTTAGATTATGCATTTCTTACTGTCACGACCCTCTTCTGCGACCTTTTACCTTAACACTTATCACTTATAGTTGGGCTGTGAGTCAAATCTAATCCATATCTTACTCATTATAGTTTAATTAATGTAGTTAAACAAATTGAAATAGAAACTGAACTTTTATAACATATGCGAAAGCGTTTACATCAGTTCCTATTAACTATGCATCCCCTTTTGTACAACACATTACTAGACTATGCATTAATTTACAGGATACAAAATTTCTCTTCATATCATCACATAGCGTATACCTCTCTGTACGGCTAGATGACTAGAGAATACCGTAGCAGGGACGACTGTAGTACTCACTACTGCGTAGTATCTGTGGAGGAGGAAATAAAGGGGTGAGCATAACGTGCTCAGTAAGGAAAATGTGCAAGCAGGTAGATAACTACACTATCTACATGCTAAAATACATACTCACATTTCCTTATAAAATAATATGCATGTTCTTTAAATCAATTTCCATCAATGCGAAATCGTTAATTCGCCAGATGGGTATGTGCATATTCACACAGTTTATCATACAAAACCACTGAGTTTAAAACTGCACATAGTTCACACTTGAAATCACTTTTCACACAGTAAACACATAGCTTCACGCAGATTATCTTTCAATACCAAACAAGTTTACACAACATATTCAATTCACACAGAACACATATAGAAAATACTTTGTAAATCAGTTATACGTTAAGACATAATTCATGGGTCATCCCATCCCCAGACACATAGCAAAGGAGGATGTCTGTCACCTCACACAGTAGTGACAATATCGTATCACACAGATACAGACTTATGCAACTTTTGCAGACTTATGGCCATAGTCGGATTCCAGGCTACACTGATCAGGTGTGCGGGAACCCTACGCTTGGGGAGGCGAATCAACCATCCCTTCAGCATCACACAGATATCACACAGATCTTACACAGTTATCACATAGATAGTCACGGCACATTGTACCCTATGGCTAACACTCACGATACATCATGCTCTCATGGATCCTTATCACCCATTTCTATTGTCTCAAAATCACGTGCGAGCTCTTGAGTGGAATACACAATATTCTCGAGGCATCAAGCACTCATTTACTTTCTCAAATATTCCTTTGATAACAATGTGCGAGCAGGGCTGGTCAATCTACCTTTGCCTCCCATGTTCAACACGACTCCACACAGTAAAGAAATAGAATGGCTCTTTTCACTAAGTATGAGTGAGAGGATAAACTCCCTTCGATTTTACAACAATCACAGAAGTCATGCAACACATGCTTATCGACTTTATTTTCATACGTAGTTTTCTTCTAGATATATCGATATCTATCTATTATCACATACCATTCACACAGCAGATAAGAAAAACATGGGTATAGCTATCTCTATAGCTTACATAAGTCCCTTACATCGAATCACACTTGAATCTTTTTCCTTGATTCCATCGTTTGTGATCCGATCTTATCAACTCCAACTTTACCTTCCGGAGCTGAAATTGTGCTTCACACACATCAGTATACTGTCATATACTTTATTTCACATGCATGATATTCAAATCAATGCATTTGGCCATTTACATCTCATTTGTCCTTTTTATGCCTTAGTGGACTTTATCCTCTTACAAGTCCATTTTGAGTCTATAACTCTTTTCCAAGAATCCCTTAGACTCCTCGAGTCTATCGATTCATCTTAAACTGGTATTACACTCTTAATACCTCATGTTCATGATTTTCACTTCATTGTGGCATTTCATCAAACACCACATATAGTCAATTTGAGCTACTTTGGTTTCGAGCACATGAACTTCATCAAATCAATTTATAAGCATCTATACATGCTTAATAACCTCTAGGCATGCTTAAATCATCATCAAATCCATGCTTACTCAATAACTCTTCATTTTGGCTCATTTAGCCATTTTCTAGGTTATGGATAGTTTAACACTTCTAAGATGTTTCAACCATTAATTTATATACGAATCTACTCACACAAGTATATAAATTAACATATATGAGATTGGGATATTGAAATCTTACCAATCTCAGCTTTTCTCCACTTAGCACACTTTGGGGGAAAACTCCTTTTCTCCCATAAATGGATCACCCCAACTTCTAGCTTCTCACTATGTTGTTCTTCTCCACTCTATAAAAACCTTTGATGAAATAAACTTGCCTCCCACCTCTATGGAAAGTGTTTATAGTTTAGAGGGGGATTTAGGTCACTTGATGTCAAATATGGAAAGGTTTTGGTTTTTTTTTTTATTTTAGAAAAGTCCATTTCTTCACATTCATACATAATGAAACTTGTGTGTACATCACAAACTTATATCACAAGTGTGTACATCAACTTATGGACCTATATCATTTATGCTTCACATAGCATGTACATGTATATATTTATGCATTTCATAAGGTTTGTATACAAAAATATGGGTCTTACACTTACTGCCATTATCATGTTCTGTTTTTATTTTATTTACTAAGTTGCTACCATCCCTTCTCAGTTCTGAATTTGTGAGATTCTGCTACTACTATCGTTGGTTGCTTTTCAGTTCCAGAGCATAGGATGAGTGCACCATAGCAGTGAACAGGGATCAACAGTCACACTCTATTCTGCTCTGTTTTAGTGCAATGTTCTGTTCATTAAGAAAAGGGACACATGAATGGCAGTTTCATTTGCTGAAAAGACTGACCGTTCGTGGTTGTGATTATGTTCACTGGATATCCCCTTAATCTGCTCTGTGAGGCGGCATTCGACTGGATTCGGTTGCAGCTGTTTGGACAACAGGAGCAAAGGACGAATTCTGAGGCTGGGGTGTGCCGCGAGCTATTCTTGCTAGGTTATTTCCTTTGCTGCAGTGGTATTTTGTTGAGAAAGGTAGAAGCTGGCTAGGTTTCGCTCACGAAATAAGCAGGAGACAGCGGGATCATAAGACAGTTCCAACTGCTTGGTTGTGCTGATCAGCAACAGCACCTGAAGCAGACACTAGCCGGACAAAGACCTAAGCAGCTGCAGGTTGAAGTCAGCACCTGGCAGTACCTGGAGCAAGAAAATAGAGCATGAACAGTGCAGTACATGCACAGTCGAAACCGCATGCTAGCTGGGCAGGCCGAGGACAGTACCTGGACAATGCTACAAAACAACACCTCGAGCAGAGGGCTGGACATGCACTGTATTGTGCACAGTCGGGTAGATGGCAACATAGAAATTTGATTAAGGCTTTGTTTGGTGTTTGGGAATCATCAATAATCCAATTTTCATGCATTTTAGATATTTAATATTTTTATTATTATTTTCAGTATTAGTTGTTAATTTAAAAATTAGAGTTTTAAATTCATTTGCATGTTAGTTATATTTTCTTTTCTTAGTTCAAAACTTAGATTTAATTATGTTAATAGTTAATTTTCATTTTAGTGTTAGGTGTTACATGTAAAATTAAATTAGGGATAAAATTATGATTATGCAATTTTAAGTTTTCATTTTAAATTGAAAAATCAAAAAAAAAAATCCATGCATTAGTTAGATTTTATTGTTAAGTTAGTAATTAGATATAGTTAGGATTAATTTACAATTAATATTTTAGATATTTAGACTTATAGTTATATTCTTAATTTTCTAGGATTTTATTTCATTAAATTTTAAGTTAGTTTAATTTGCATTTTTATTAAGTAGTTTAATTACATGCATATTTTATTCTATGATGGTTTAATTTTAGTTTAATTAATTTGTTTCTTTATTCTCATATTTGCATTACAGTTTAATTACATTAATTAAATTTTAACTGTTTTAATTTTCTTTTATAGGTATTTGATTTTAGTTGCTTGGAGCATCTGTAAGTAATTTTTGTTTCATTTTATTTTCTTTAGTTTATAATTTTTATTATTTTCAATACTTGTTAATATTAGACTTAATAGATCACCGACTAAAAAATTCATAATTTGCTAGGATATACTTAGGATAAGATTAACCGGTAGTTAATTAGGTTATTTAGCTTCTCTGTGGGATGATAATCCGGAACTCAAATCTCATTATTACTTGTACGACCCGTGTACTTGCGGATACACGTCTAGGTCACTTAGAGTGGGCGTAGTCGACTATCAATCTCGTACCCTTTTTATAGATGCAGAGACATGAGATCGATCTGGTCCTTATGGAGATCTATCTCTGCAAGGTTTGGTAGTCCTTTTTACCAAACACAACTACTATCAGATTGATCTTCTTCCATGATGAAATCGATCTGTTTACAAGCAAATCCCTCCTTGGAGATCGATCTGCCTCTTGTAGGAGATTGATCTTCTTCTTACAGAACCTTAATGAGATCGATCTGTCGCTCAGGGGAGATCGATCTCCTCTTAGCTGAGAGTTAAGGAAATCGATCTGTGCCTTGTGAGAGATCGATTCTTTCTAGACAGAGACTTAAGGAGATCGATCTGCCTTCCTATGAGATTGATCTGCCTAGTTCCATTCGACAAGTTCTGGGCATTTCATGAGGGGTGATTGATCTCTCCTTCATATGAGATCGATCTCTCATCCCCTGCACCCTCATTTTCTGCAGTTTTCTGTAGATTTCTCAATGTACATTCATCCTTATTTGCTGCATACCTCAATTTACAATCCGTGCACAATTAACACACAATGACATTCATTCCACCTAGTTCATAGTTAATGAAACTTGTGCACACTACTTGAAATCATGGATGTTTCATTAAATTTCCAAAATCCTTACATCCTCCTATCATTTATACTCATGTACTAATACATATACATACATCATAGCCTCTCAAGCTATTTTTGTAACAACGTATATATACATCATATCTCCATAAAAATAAATACGTGTGGAATTATGGGCATTACAAAAGTAGTAGTAGTTATAATATAGCATAACAAGATTTATCATTCAAATTTAAACACACAGCTTCCTAAGAAATAGTAACAGTCATTAGATCATATCCTAATTGTTTATTATTTAATACATTATTGTAAGACCCGAATTTTTATGTAGCTTATTCCTTATTATTCCTATATGTAAGAACATTCCATTATATTATTTGAATCATAAGAAGAGTATTTACTTCATTGAAAATATTAGTGAAATGCTTAAATACATATAAGTCAAGTAAATGGGCAAATAAGGGGCGAGATAGCTATAGGCTAAACCGAATGGATTTAAATCATTATGACTAAAGATAAGATCTTAAAATGTGAAAATATAAAGGGTTCGTGAAGGAAAGTCGGTTTGATTTAGTTCTGAAAACATTGAAGTTGAGGAAACGACCAAAAGGGGCTAAACAAACTCGAAATGGTCCGTTTGAGGTGTTTTTGACATATTCGCCTCCCGGAAGCGGTCAAAACATAGAGATGAGAGTATAAACCATGGAAAGTGACACTTTTGAAATTTTGAAAAAAAAGTCAAATGTGGTCAATAGTCAAGAAAAGTCAAGGCTAGTTAAGAAATGTTGACTTTGACCATAGTTGACTAACCATAGTTAAAATTTAACCCAAGTAAGGTTAAAAAGTTGGGAAGAAATATATTTAGTTAAAACACTCAATCTTCATCTCCTTAAATAAGGAAAATTTATTTAATCAAAATCCAGATTAAGTTTAAGAGGCAAAACTCGATAGGCCAACAATGAAAAATTTAAAGCCCATTAAGGTGCAACAAGTGTGGGCCAAATTTTTTAAGCCCATTGGGTCGAATTGATGGGCCATTTGGTGGGTCCAATATTAAGCCAATTGAAGACCCAATTGTTAGGAAAATTTTTAGTCCAAAAGCCCAAGGAAAAAGCCCAAACCAAGAAGCTCAAACATAAGCCTAAAACTAAAGCCCATTAGTTAATTTCCATGCCCATTTTGCAAGCCCAAAATTAACCTAAGTCAAAACCAATTGCTAGCCCAATTCAAGGGCTGAATTTTAAGACTTAATGGCTAAGTATACTAAGTGAAAAATCAGCCAACATTAACTATCTTCTTTCTTAAGATCTCGACAATCAAGAGGAAACCAGTAAAACACATAAGTCCAAGCTTTCTCACACTAGAAAACTCTAACTTCAAGACACATTTGGATCAAGCAATCTTCATGAAAGTTGTTCCAAATTGAGAGAGGAATAACATACCCAAAAATTTGCAACCAAGGAACTAAATTGGACCACCCAAAATTCTCCTTAAGTCTAGGCCAAGAAGAGAAAAGGTAGCTAGGTATAATTTCAAGCTTTCAAACTCTAGTATGTTTATCTATGGATTAAATCAAGTTGATTGGTGTATGTTTTATGGATTGAAACACATGAAAACACCATGAATCAATGATAGCCAAAATTAGGTATTTAGGTTTTCATGAACAAGCATGTGATTTTAATGCATGGCTAGGTTGGTAAACATGTATACATGATTATGGCATGATTAATTTCAATTGATGGATGAATTGAAGATGGCATATAAGGTGTTTGATGAAATGCCTTAATGGACATAAACTAAGGCTTAAAGGGTTCATGTCATATGTTTAATGAAATGCCTAAGCGAATGGCTAGGCATAAGGCCAAGGGTGGCATGGTGTGCATAGTGCTCGGCCATGGGCGGCATGCATGGCTCTCGGCCACATGCTATGGCTAAGATGCCAAATGGGCCAAGTCGAGGTGGTCTCGACCCAATAAGAGTTCATGGGCCTTGAACCAAGCCCAATAAGTGTTGGTGGGCCCCACAAGACCAAAAGGCCAGAGCATAAGATGAGTGCACCATAGTAGTGAACATGGATTAACAGTCACACTCTGTTCTGCTATGTTTTAGTGCAATGTTATCTTTCATTGAGAAAAGGGACACATGAATGGCGGTTTCATTTGCTGAAAAGACTGACCGTTCGTGGTTATGATTATGTTCACTGGATATCCCCTTAATCTGCTCTGTGAGGCGGCATTCGACTGGATTCAGTTGCAGCTATTTAGACAACAGGAGCAGAGGACGGATTCTGAGGCCGAGGTGTGCCATGAGCTGTTCTTGCTAGGTTATTTCTTTTGCTGCAGTGGTATTCTGTTGAGAAAGGCAGAAGCTAGCTGGGTTCGGCTCACGGCATAAGCAGGAGACAGCAAGATCAGAAGGCAGTTCTAGTTGTATGGTTATGTTGATCAACAACAGCACCTGAAGCAGACACTAGTCGGACAAAGCCCTAAGCAGCAGCAGGTTGCAGTCAGCACCGGGCAGTACCTGGAGCAAGAAAATGGAGCATGAACAGTGCAGTACATGCACAGTCGGGACCGCATGCTAGCTGGGCAGGCCAAGAATGGTACTTGGACAACGCTACAAAACAACACCTGGAGCAGAAGGCTGGACATGCACTGTACTGTGCACGGTCAGGTAGATGGCAACATAGAAATTTGGTTAAGGCTTTGTTTGGTGTTTGGGAATCATCAATAATCCAATTTTCATGCATTTTAGATATTTAATACTTTTTTATTATTTTCAGTATTAGTTGTTAATTTAAAAATTAGAGTTTTAAATTCATTTGTATGTTAGTTATATTTTCTTTTCTTAGTTCAAAACTTAGATTTAATTATGTTAATAGTTAATTTTCATTTTAGTGCTAGGTGTTGCATGTAAAATTAAATTAGGGATAAAATTATGATTATGCAATTTTAAGTTTTCATTTTAAATTGAAAAATCAAAAAAATAATTATCATGCATTAGTTAGATTTTATTGTTAAGTTAGTAATTAGATATAGTTTGGATTAATTTAGAATTAATATTTTAGACATTTAGACGTATAGGTATTTTCTTAATTTTCTAGGGTTTTATTTCATTAAATTTTAAGTTAGTTTAATTTGCGTTTTTATTAAGTAGTTTAATTACATGCATATTTTATTCTAGGATTGTTTAATTTTAGTTTAATTAATTTGTTTTTTTATTCTCATATTTGCATTATAGTTTAATTGCATTAATTAAATTTTAACTATTTTAATTTTCTTTTATAGGTATTTGATTTTAGTTGCTTGGAGCATCTGTAAGTAATTTTTGCTTCGTTTTATTTTCTTTAGTTTATAATTTTTATCGTTTTCATTACTTGTTAATTTTAGACTTAATAGATCACCCACTGAAAAATTCATAATTGGTTAGGATATACTTAGGGTAAGATTAACCGGTAGTTAATTATGCTATTCAGCTTCTCTGTGGGATGATAATCTGAGACTCAAATCTCATTATTACTTGTACGACCCGTGCACTTTCGGATAAACGTCTAGGTCACTTAGAGTGGACGTAGTCGACTATCAAATTTTTGACGCCATTGTCGGGGAAGATAATTAGCCACTAATTAATATCGGTGAAATTATGCTTAGATGTAATTCTAGCTTGTAAATACTTAGGTTTTAAATATTTAGAGCTTTAATCTAGATTCGTTAATTTTCTCTCATACAAAAAAAAATTGAAAAATTAAAAAAAAAACTTAAAAAAAAAATTCTAAGGACTTTTTGATAGTTGCATGCGTAAAGCCAAGAGTTATGATTGCTTTCCTCTAGATCCTGAAATTGAAAGAACTTTTATGAAAATTCAAAAGGATTCTAGGAAATTAATACCTCCGCTGCAAAACACCTTTCCAGAAAATAGAGAAATTAAGACCATTGGGGATTATGCGGTACCGACTATTGGAGGATATTATACTGGCATTAGGCCACCAGCTGTCCCTACAAACAATTTCAAAATTAAACCTTCCATCCTCCAGATGATCTAGACCTCTTTACAGTTCTGTGGGCTTTCGCATGACGACCCACATGCTCACCTCGGGCAATTTCTAGACCTGTGCAACACCTTCAAGCACAATGGATTATCTGATGATGCACTTAGGCTTAGATTATTCCCCTTCTCCCTTAGGGATAGGGTGCGACACTGGTTAACCTCCTTACCTCCAGGATCCATTTCTACACGAGACGAGTTAGCCCATCAATTTCTAGCTAAGTTTTTCCCTCCCTCTAAAATGGCCAAACTCCTAGTGACATATCTTCCTTTGCCCAGTTCGATTCTGAATCTCTTTACGAAGCATGGGAACGATATAAGGAACTTCTTAGGAAGTGCCCTCATCATGGCCTACCTTTGTGGCTGCAAGTCCAGACCTTCTACAACGGACTTACAAGCCAAAATAGGACCATTGTTGACGCTGCTGCGGGTGGAGCTCTAATGTGCAAAACAAGGGAGGAAGCTTACGGTCTCTTAGACAAGATGGCTGCTAACAACTATCTATGGTCCTCGAAGAGGAAATTGCCTAAGAAGTCGACGGGTATCTATGAGCTTGACACGCTGTCTACCTTAACCTCTCAAATCGCTAACCTTACGAAGAAGGTAGAGTCGCTCAGTACCCAGCATAATCCTTCCACCAGTCCTAATCCTGTTTATTCTATCCAAAGTCCTTTTCTTTTCTGCGATCTGTGTGGTGGTACACACTCTGCAGATATGTGTCCACTTAACTTAGAATCGGTTCAGTATGTTACCTTCTCTCAGAAGCAACAAAATAACCTCTTTTCAAACACCTACAATCCAAGGTGGAGAAACCATCCTAACTTTTCCTAGAGCTAAAATCAAGGGTAATCTCCTAACTCCATATCTGTAGGACCCCCTGGTTTTCAAGCTCCATCGGTTCATGTACCACCACATCAGCAATTTCCATGCCATCCACCACATCATCCATATCCACACCATCTACCTAATCATCCTTAGCCACCTCACTTTCATCAACCACCACCACCACATATGCAGCCACAGCACGTACTTACATCAGCACCAACAGTTGAGAAGAAGCCCCTCGCTTGAGGAAATGTTCACAACGATCCTGCAAAATCAAGCTGCTTCAATTAAGAATTTAGAGGTTCAGGTGGGATAAATAGTGAATGCTCTTAGCCAGCGTCCTCACAGAACCCTTCCTAGTAACATTGAAGCTAATCCTGTTAGGCAAAGGGAGGGTAAAGAACATGTGAAATCCATCATACTTAGGAGTGACAGAGAGTTAGATGAACCATAAGTTAAGTCCAATCCTGTTAAGCCCACAGTGGTAGAGCCCATAAGTTCTAAAGAAGCAGCTCAAAAAGAGATGGAACATCAGGATCAGGCTACAAGGGAATCCAAGTTAGGTGCTTCTTCGTCTATACCTTCTTCTTCTTCACAGCCTTCCTCGTCCTCTGATGCTACACATGTTACCACTACATCCCTTCTAGTTATACCACTAGTACCTTTTCCTCAGAGGTTCCAAAATCAAAAATTGGATCAACAATTTACCAAATTCCTTGAGGTTCTTAAGAAACTTCACATCAACATTCCCTTCGCAGATGCCTTAGAGCAAATGCCAAGCTATGTGACGTTTATGAAGGATGTCCTCTCTAGGAAAAGAAGATCAGAAGATTATGAGACGGTGGCCTTAACTGAGGAATGTAGTGCAATTATCCAGAGGAAATTAACCCCAAGCTCAAAGATCCCGGGAGTTTTACCATACCCTACACGATAAGAAATCTGTTCTTTGGTAGAGCCCTATGTGATTTAGGAGCCAGTATAAATTTGATGTCTTTATCTATTTACCAGAAGTTAGGAATAGGGGATGTCAAGCCCACTACAGTGACCCTTCAGCTAGCAAATCAATCCATTAAATATCCAAAGGGGGTCATTGAGGATGTCTTAGTAAAGGTGGATAGGTTTATTTTTCTTGCAGATTTTATTGTACTAGATATGGAGGAAGAGAGGGAAGTCCCCATTATTTTGGGCAGACCTTTTCTAGCTACTGGTAGGACGATAATTGATGTGCAGAAGGGGGAATAACCATGAGAGTCCTAAATCAGGAGGTAACATTTAGTGTTTTCAAACCTTTGAAGTTCCTTGATGACTCTCAAAACTGTTTTAGGATGGAGGATAAAAGGCTTGAGCATAAGAAATCTGAAAGAATGAGGGAAGTAGATAGAGTTAAGGAGGATTTAACTATCAATATTTTGTCACCACTCTGGCTGATCCTCCTCCTCTTCACCCTGCTACTGAGTTTCATTTTCTTCAGCTGCATTTGAAGTGGCTTAATTTTTTATTTTCACTTTGTATATAGTTCTTTTTCTTTTTCGTTGTTTCTTTCTTTATTTATTTTGCAGATTGCTTTTCTATTATGTTTTCAATCAAGCTTCAATTGTTCATCATCATAAGAAAGTGGAGTACTCTGTTCTTGAGCTTAAATGTTTATATTATCTGCACACTGAGGATATTGTACACTTTAAGTTTGGGGGAGGGGATATCACTTGAGCAATTTTGGGCAAAATTGAAAAAAAAAATTTCAAAAATCTGAGCTTACATTATTTGATTTTGGGATGATTCAGTGCTTAGCATGTAGTTTTCCCATAATTCGATGATATGACCCCATAATTAAGTCTGACTTTGATTGACTGAGAAGCATGATTATAGGAAAAGCATGAAGTTGAATTCTTGAATTTGTCTTGATGCTAATTGTGATTTCCTCATCTTATGCACATGCCATGTCATGAATCTGTATATTTATTTAGAGAAAGCTTATGTGGACATAGGATTGCATTTGTTCAGTTGATTTTGTGCATCATATTCTAGAATTTGTTTGATCTGATCTCGAGATGAAATATTAGATCACACTTAATTAGGGAGATGATTTAGGCCATCTTTGGATTGTTTGAGCCTTTCTAGCCATGCTTGTACATATTTTACCCCTAGTCACCCATCTGTGCCAAATAAGCTTTTCTTTGTAAATACACCCGCATAGTTTTCCTTAGCTTAAATACTATTTTCATATCCCTTACCCCGAAAGCATGAAAAGTCATTATGATATATCTTGTGAGCTATGTTCATATGGGTATTAAGTGATAGTGAAGGAGTATTTATTAAAAAAAATGATGAAAAAATGAAAAAAAATGTAAAAAAAAAAGAAGAAAAATACAAAAATAGAATCAAATGTCTAATGAAATAAATAAGTTTGGGGGAAAATAAATTGAGCTCTTACATTACAGATCCTAAAAGTAATGCATGTTAAGGGGTAATTAAACCTAAATCGACTTTATCATACCTTAGCCCAGCCTTACATTACAAGCTTAATGAAGTCCTATTGATCTTTGATTAAGTGTGACTACATTAGTGGAGAGAGAAGTGAAAAGCAAACTTATGGGAATGATCACATGTCATTGACTTTGCATTCACTGTGTTTGCATAATCTGATCCGGGTAATGTACTGTGAAGTGGCTTTGACATTTTCACACACACATGAGGAATCCAATTTGAGTTAGGACTTATGATTGAATGATTCTGAGTGTTGGACTTGTAATTGTGATTCTTTGATTTCATAGTTTGTATTTTTTCTTTGAGGATAATATTGGGGAAATTATTATGCTAGTACTTGTCATTCCTAATTTATTTTGTTTTGCTTAAGGACAAGTAAAAGCTCAAGTTTGGGGGTGTGATAATTCCATTTTTAATAGAATTATTTATGCTTGATTTCTTAATTAATTATTTAAATTCTCATATTATTTTATTAATTATCCCCTTTAATTAATTAAAATTCTTTAATGTGCAGGTAAAATAAATCCAGTTGAAACTCAATCGTTACAGTCAAAAATGGGTTCAAAATGGGCTAAAGGAGACTAGACCACTTCCAATTTGCAGACCAAGTCACCAGTCGTATGGACACGTAGGATGTCGGGTGTTAGTATTTTACTCGCTTCGAAACGATAAGATCGACGGACACCGTGCCAACCTTCTGAAAGACACACACCGAGCCACATTGCACATCCAAGTGTACTAGAAGATGAATGACGTGGAAATATCTACTCTGCAACAAATGGAATGAAAACAAGTGGCCAGACAATGCCAACTCATCTAGGATAAAAAAATTACCATTGTACCCCTAGGTTTGTGTATAAATAGAACATGATGAGCAATTGAAAAGGGAGTAGTTTTAAGGTAGTTTTTAGGGTAGAGTAATTTTAGGAGTAGAGTAATTTAGTTTTGTTAGACCCGAGTTTTCGATTTACGTATGTAGCTTGTACCTTATGATTCCTATGTGTACGAACACTATATTTGCATAGTTGAATCATAAGAAGAGTATTTACTACCATGCAATCGATTAATTTAAGAAATTAAAAATGCATGTAAGCTACATAATAGCGAGATAAGGGTTAAAGTGATCCCCGAGTAAGTGCAGGGGTAAAACGATCAATTGATCGAAATTCGGTATAAATCCGATGAGAAAATTTCATTAAAAATATGAAATCGAGAGATCTTGATCAATAATGAGGAAAATATTGAATTTCGAGTCTAATTGATCGAGATATGAATTTATTTAATATTTTTAGAATTTTTGCCTCGAAAAATGAGCTTAAGAGAAAAATATACCGAAAAAGTAAAATTGGAGTGATAAATTCATTTACGGACTAAATGAATTTAATAGGAATTTTTGGGATATTTTTGGGATATTTTAGGATTTTTAATATTATTAAAATAATATTAAAAATATATTATAAAGAAATTGAAAAAAAAAAAGAGATTAGAAATCTGAAAAGTTAGAAACAAGAAACCCGCACGAAACCGACGAAGACGCGACCCGAGGGATTCATCACCAACGATCCACCACCGGCGATCCCATGGTCGAGCCAGATACCGAAAAAGGGAGAGGATCTCGGCGCGCACCCATCAGCACCGGTCACACCCTCCACCAACGCCGGACGCCGGCGAATCGAGGGAAAAACTGCCGCGGAGAAAAAGTGAAATCTAGTGGCCACCGGCGGTGCTAGGGTCCGATCAAGCCCAGCCGAACGATCCCCAGGTTGTGGCGCACCGAACGGCGACAACAGCTCCCGGAGAACCGGTGGGACGACACCAGCACGACCAAATCACCCCTGAACCGATCGACGGTTCAGGGCAAAACCTTCTAAACTGAACCGTACCGGACCGGTTCAGCCAAGGAGGAGAGAGAAAAGAAAAAAAAAAGAGAAAAGAAAGAAAAAGGAAAATTTTCAGGATTACACCGAACTTCGGGTAAGTCGATACGAGGTCAAAAGTGACCAATTTAATTTTTGATAAATTTATTTAAATTATATTTAATCAGAAATTGACCCGGAGTTAAATATACGAAATTGTGCAGTTCGACGATTAATTCCGAACGGAAGCCCGATCGAACTCCGATTCGCGTACCATCGCACAATCTTAAGTAAGTAAAGCTCATTTACGACAATTTATGTGATTTATGCATATTTAAGATTTAATTTACGCATTTCGGATTAAATTTCGGATTTAGTGAATTATATTCAAAATTTTGAAATAAATGTCGTAAATGATATACGGGCTATCCAAAGAGCTTGGAATAAAACCCAATGGGTATTGATAAGCCCAATGAGTCGATAGACCCTAATGAACGGGCTTAATACGGATTAAGGCCCAATTAAAGTGTTTAAGGCCCATTAAGAGTAAACGGGCCCATTTAAGTGAAACAAACTGTATTAAATGTGCAATACAGTAGAAAAAGTGAAATTAATCCAGTGAATGGTTAAATGCAGCTCCAGAGTCATATTGAGAGTTGACCGGACTGCCAGATTAGAGCAGCACAGAGGAAGAGAGGTCATACTATGTGATCCGAGGTAGGGGACTCTTGCAAGTAGTTAGAGATATCTGTGCATATTTTCGTTGGATTTTACATTCACTGAAATTGTTTGAGGGTCAGAGAAAATTGATAATATTATAGGGACCCGATATGGGTAAATTACGATTTTGCCCCTAGTTAGGCAAAAAGTGAAATTTGGGGAAAGTTCCAAAAAGCATGGAAATGATGTTTTGAGTGGTTTTTCCTGCTGTGTAGCAGAAGAGTAGGTGGATGGGCTAATGTTTTGAGGTCGATGTAAACTAAGCACACTTTATAGTGCTGATTTTAGTGATTTTTAATATCCCTGTTTTTAAAGAGCCATCTACCGAATTATGTGGAAACAATCGTGCTAGAGCACAACTCGCACTTGATTTCAGATGTTTTTCACATACCTTAGTGCTGGAGGTTTACTCGCACTGCATTTATTTGACATGCATTATAGAGTACTGGAGCATTGCTCGTACTCAGCTTTATGTGATTTGTACATGATAGAATGCTGGAGCGATTAGCTCGTGCTCGAGTTTTACATGAGATGCATGACAGAGTGCTGGAGCGTTGCTCGTACTCGATTCTTCATGATTTGTACATGACATAGTACTTAGCGATTTGCTCGTACTTGATTTGAATGAGAACTACGCATGACCTAGTGCTGGAGATTTACTCGCACTAGTGTTGATATTTTTACATGCATATATAGTGTTTTGAGGCGGAGCGTTGACTGTGAGTCACACTCAACACGATCACTGTAGTTTTACGTGATATATATACATGTTAGAAAAATCGTGACGATTTCCTCCGTGTAGAATGAGTGTCACACTGTTAAGATGTTCTCACGTGGATTTAGAGACGTGGCATTTATTCCATAGTATGAGGGCTAAGACCTATGGCAGGCACCCCACTATGATGTATTTCCATGGTATGAGCAGCTAAGACCTATGGCAAGCACCCCGACCATGTTGTATGGGTCCACGAGTTACGTTGTACCGTGCGTGTGGCATAGAGTACACTGTACCGTGTTTTGTGTTGTGGAGTTGTGGAGGAGAGTGTTGATAGCTGGCGGTTGTGATGGACAGACCCCCCACCCGTTACAGCAGTGATAACCCACACACCGAGTATTGTGTTGCCTGTGATTTCACCACATGTTAGGATATGGCCATAGTCCAGAGATGCTCTCTTACGGTAAGATCCTTAAGCCCAACATCCTTAAGCCAGAGTGGGCGGGGAGGCTCTCTTACATAGTCTGGAGAGATTGCATTTAGCCACTGAGTCTCGCATGATATGTCACGTGTTTTACGATACGGGTAGACCTGAGGGATGGGTCGGAACTCGATTTGTTTGTGTTGTGATGAGAAATGACATATTTATTGTGTTTTGAATGTAAATGGCATATTTTATATAAAGGCATTCTTAAATGATTAAATATGCACTGTTTTGCATGAATGCCTCTGATTGATAAACCAGCATGTGTTTAGTACATGGGATTTTAAATCTTTACTATATTATATATATTTTAAACATGCTTTTGAAATGAGAGAAGGAAAGGCAAAGCACTATTTTCAGTAGATAGTATGGATGTCTACTTGCTTGCCTGATTTCCTTACTGAGCGCGTTGATAGCTCATCCCATTCATTTTCCCCCCATCTCTACAGATTCTAGTCAGTAGATCGAGTCGACCAGGGTATTGCATTCCTTTGATCCGCTGCCACTCCCCATCTAGCGAAAGGTATACACATGCGTACTCTTTTGTATTTGAACAATGCATAAACACAGTGATGTACACGTTTTAATATGGGGGATGTAATGATGTAATTATACTTAAGTATATGAATTTACTTATGATATAAATGTCATGTATGTATGATATGAAAAAGAATGGTAAGATATGTCTGGATGAGGAGACTAATGCCTATTCACAGCCCAACTGTTGAGGAGATAAAGGTAAGTAAAAAGTGAAAAATTTATTATGGTTTTTGGTAAAGTCGCGTATGGGAGGAGGGCGTGATAGAATGGTATCAGAGCATTGTTGGTCTGATGTATCTAGGCATTTGTAATTAGGAAAATGTACATCCCCATATCACTGTGTTTTGTTCAGTTACAATTGTATATACAGGATGGGAAGTTGACAAATTAATGTTTGTGAATGCAGGAATTGAGCCATTATGGCTAATACCCGCCGTGGTAGAGGGGCAAGAGGTAGGGCTAGAGGCCGTAGAGGTAGGTCGACTAGCCAGGGTGATTCTTTGACTACCCATACACCCCCAGGTACTACTGAGGTGTCGGATACTTCTGAGGTATCGGATACTACTGAGGCATGCTTCACGAGGATAGAGCGTAGCTTGGAGGCGATAGTAGGGTTGTTGGCACAGACTTTACCAGGTAGACAGAGGCAGGATGTGGAGACTACGACAGGGGAGGAGTTGCACCTGATACACCTGCGCAGCCTGTACAGAGGCCACAGACTACTGATACGCCTACACCCCCACTAGTTCAGGTTAGTAGAGGATATGGGTGTGATATGGATTGATTGCAACAGTTCCAGAAGCTTGGACCTCCATCTTTTTTAGGGGTCAAGGACCCAACTAGTGCAAAGGAGTGGATTAGCGACATGGAGAAGTTGAAAGATTTCTTTGAGTGTACGACTTCTGAGAGAGTCACATTTGCTGCGTTCCTACTGAAGGGAACGGCAGAGCATTGGTGGAAGTCCACCAAGCCGATATTGAGAGCCCAACATGTTGAGATTAGTTGGGAGATGTTTCTAGAGGCCTTCAGGAGGCAGTTTGTTCTTGATACTGCGCAGCGTAGACCGCAAGCTGAGTTTTTGGGATTGAGCCAGGGGAGTCTCACAGTGGATGAGTACGAGACTAGATTTTTGGCCCTGGGGAGGTATGATCTCGATACCATGTACAGTGAGACCAAGAAGGTCCGCAGGTTTGTAGACGGATTGAGACCGGTGTTGAGGTCTAGATTGGTACCACTGGACATTGGTACATATGATGAGGCAGTGCGCAGGGCGCAGCTTTGTGAGCAGGATTTCGAGAGAAATGCCTCTGAGTTTGGGAAGTTCAGTATGAGCCAAGATAGAGAGAGGAAAAGGCCGACTAGAGATAGAAGGTTCATTTATTGAGGAGGGAGGAGACTCTTCAGTAAGGGACCACGGATAGAGGAGGTGTGAGAGCGACCAGTTAGACCTCCTACATACTCGGCTATAGCTTCGACGAAGGGCATTGTGATTGGAGGATCGAGGCCTACTACTAATCAGTGCAGCCGATGTGGTAGACATCATGGCGGTAGACCTTGTCCGTTGAGCCCTGTTGTGTGTTTTCGATGTGGGAAACAGGGGCATATTGTTAGAGAGTGCCCAGAGACATATATGACTACCCCACAGAAGGGCAGGGAGCATGATAGAGCTCCAGCTGGTACGTCTGCTCAGAGAGATAGAGCAACGGCAAAGGAGAAGGGGAAGCAGGTGATGGGTCGAGGGCGAGTACATGCCTTGGACCATGACGCAGCTGATGCTTCTACGGATGTGATTAGAGGTAACATCCTGATTTATGATTTGGAAGCATATGTTTTAATTGATCCTGGTGCCACACATTCATTTGTATCGCCATCATTTGCATGTAAGTTAGAAAAGCATGTAAAGCGTACTCCTTTAAATATGATGATGTTGATTAGTACGCCTATGGATTCCAGTCAGCTAGTTGAGCATGTGTATAACGATTGTAAGTTAAGAGTAGGGGAAAAGGATATGACAGCCAATCTAATATTGCTAAGTATGAGTGACTTTGATGTAATATTAGGTATGGATTGGTTATCTGCAAACCATGCTGTTTTAGATTGTTATGCTAAGACAGTTATGTTTCCTAACCCTACGAAAGTTATTGTAAAGTTTGATGGGAAGAAATGAAAGAAATAAATATGTTGTTAATAAATAAAAATATTTTACTGACTGAGAGATAAATATCTTGAAGGTTTCATTGCGTACGTAGTGGATACGGATAAGGTACATCCGGAGTTGGTAGATATTTCTGTAGTCAGTGAGTACCCAGATGTTTTCCCGGATGAGTTGCCAAGGTTACCACCAGACAGAGAGATGGAGTTCTGTATAAATTTGGTGCCTGGTACTGAGTCTATTTCGAGACCACCATATCGCATGGCCTTAGTTGAGCTGGAGGAGCTCAAGAGATAGTTGCAGGAGCTGTTGGATAGGGGTTTTATCAGACCGAGTGTTTCACCTTGGGGAGCACCGGTTCTGTTTGTGAGGAAGAAGAATGGAAGCCTCTGATTGTGTATAGACTACAGATTGTTGAATAAGGCTCAGCAGACAGATCTGCAGTGCATCGATGTGATTGGTCAGATGCAGAGGGGCACAGTGACAGATTTTGAGTTGAGTCCTGATGGACTATTGAGGTTCAGAGGTAGATTGTGTGTTCCCGAGGACCCAGAGCTCAGGAGATTGATATTGTCGGAAGCTCATTCATCGAGGTACACGTTGCATCCGGGGAGTGGCAAGATGTATCAGAACCTCTGGAAGGTGTACTGGTGGTCAGGTATGAAGAGAGATGTAACAGATTTTGTGGCAAGATGTCTCGTATGTCAGCAGGTGAAGGTAGAGCATCAGAGACCTGCAGGATTGTTGCAGCCTCTACCTATACCGACATGGAAATGGGAGCATATCACCATGGATTTCGTGATGGGTTTACCGAGGATCTGAAGGAATCACGATGCTATATGGGTGATCGTAGATAGACTGACAAAGTCAGCCCACTTCCTAGCTATGAGAGCTACCGATACTCTGAGTACATTGGCAGAGTTGTATGTACGCGAGGTAGTGAGGTTGCATGGTGTTCCAGTGAACATTTTCTCGGATAGGGATTCTCGCTTCACTTCCCACTTTTGGGAACATTTTCAAGAAGCCATGGGAACCCAGTTGAGTTTAACCACAGCTTTTCATCCTCAGACAGATGGTCAGTCAGAGAGGACGATACAGACTCTGAAGGATATGTTGAGAGCATGTGTGCTAGATTTTAGAGGCTCCTGGGATGATCATTTGCCACTAGCCGAGTTCGCCTACAACAACAGTTATCATTCGAGTATCGGGATGGCACCGTATGAGGCCTTGTATGGCCGTAGATGTCGTTCCCCTATTGGGTGGGAAGAAGTGGGTGACCGTAAGATTTTTGCTCCTGATATGGTTACACAGGTTTCTGAGGATATCCGGTGGATAGTTGAGAGATTGAGGACAGCTCAGAGTCGACAAAAGAGTTATGCTGACAGGAGACGTAGGCCACTTAAGTTCGCAGTTGGTGAGTTAGTGTTTCTGAAGGTTTCTCCTTCCAAGAGTATAGCGAGGTTTGGGAAGAGAGGTAAGCTGAGTCCTCGCTACATTAGACCCTTTGAGATACTCGATCGAGTGGGAGATAAGGCTTATAGGTTGGCGTTGCCACCAGATTTGTCAGGCATGCATAACGTCTTCCACATCTCGATGCTTCGGAAGTATCACCCGGAGGTGGCAAACGGGCGGGCTCGGTTCGGGTTTTTTCGGGTTCGGGCTTTTTCGGGTTCGGGTTTTTTCGAGTTCGGGCTTTTTTGATTTCGGGCTTTTTTAGTTTCGGGCTTCTTCGGGTTTTGGTTTTTTCAGGTTCGGACTTTTTCGGGTTCGATCCCGGTTCTAGTCGGGCGGGTTTAGCGGGCTGGCTTGAAATATTTTGAAATTTTATTAGTTATAATTTTTTTAAAAAAAATTTTGAATGAGATAATTAATTTAATTTTTATATAATTTTATATTTTAATAAATATTTATATAAAAACAAATTTCTATATTTTAATATTTATTATTTGACAAAAATAATTTACTCTTTTTTAATTTCTTACAATATTTATTATAAAATAGTAGATATAATTATATTCATTAAATGCAAAAGAAAATATTACATATAGATATTATAAGAAGAAAAATACCAATTAATATTATCATTTACCAAAAAAATGCTTAATATGAATAAATGATCAATTAATTAGCTCTATTTTATTTCTAATTTGTTTTTTATTTGTACATAAATCATAATTAATATTATTGTATTAAATATAATCATTTACAATAATTAATCAAATGTCTCATTAAAAATTTAGAAAATTAAATTAAAAAAATATATATTTTTAATATTTAATATAATTATATCATATACAATTATACACTACCATATGATTGATATTTTGTAGTTGATATAATACACTAAAAATATATATTTATACAAAAAAAACTTTGTGAGCTTAAAAAAAGTATAATATAAATAATTATGAAATTAAAGTAGATAATTATGATTAAAATAATAAATTTTTAAATTTTAAACAGAAGTCACTAAAATTAGATTAATAAAAGTTTCATAATATTTTTTTTATTTCCTCTGTTAGTTTGTTTTTAGTTTTACAGATTTCCTCCAACTTCTAGATGTTATCTTCATCACTTCTTTTCTAAATGAATGTTTGGCTTATTTCTTTGGCCTTAGCCAAGAAAAATTGAAGAGTATAAAAAATCTGACTAGACTACAAATATAATCTATCTATAAAATAATTGAAATTGTTGATGGCTTTCAAAGAATAAGAAAAGAAAGGATATGATTTCATGATAAATTATTAAATTATTGTATAAAATGGAATAAAATAAATATTGCACGTTAATGTATATATATAATTAATTTAATAATTTTCAAACAGAATTATCATATTATATAATAACATGGTTAAAAAATTAATTATTTATTATCAAAATAATTATTAAAATAAATATTTACTAATTAGTTATCATATATAAGTATAACAAATTTTTAATTTTTAATAAATTAGTTACATAATTTAAATAAAAAATTAACTTAAAATAATTATTTTTGCACAATCAAGTAATGATGCATGTTTGTCTTGATCGCCACGTTGCATAATGCACAAGAAAAAATATCTACTGATATTATTTTAGTGGACTGATATAGATATGAACCGCTAAAGTAGGCAAATAAATAAATAATCATATATGCTTAACAAAATTATACCTAATTAATTGTTATCAATTCGTTTAAATTATACCTAATTAAAGTTCTATAATAGTAACTAAATTCTCAATTGATAGATGCAATTAGTTTAAATTTGGAAAAATTATTAAATATAATATCGAAGTTTAAATAAAATAGGTAAATCAAAAAGCTGATATAATTTAATCATAATGATTATAACACAAAATATAATTAAAATGATGAAATATGAATTAATGAGGAAAAAAATTATATAATTTAGTAATAAAATTTATACAAAAGACAAGACATTGCAAAAACTTAAATTTCCTAGCTAGAAATAAAATTTGAAACATATAAATATTTATTGTTAATTTGATAATATATTTATATAAATTTTTTTGTTCAAAAGTTTAATATAAATTGCTTTAATAACTTATTAAATTATTATTTTCTTATATTAAGTAATTCTTTTTTGAGTTTTAATTTACATTTGTTATTATAATTTCATATATGAACTTATTTGTTATTGTAGGGATTTAGAAACTTCAATTCTAGATATCTTTTATATAGATTAGAGTTAAATGTATATTTGAATAAACCAAGAGAAAATTATAAGATTCAAATTGATGTTCTTGATTATTGGAAGAAAAATAAATTTCAACTCCCTATACTTTCACTTATGGCTAAGGATATATTGAGTATTTCAATTACCACAGTTGCATCTGAATCAGCATTTAGTATGAGTGGTACAGTTATCAACAAATGGAGAAATTGTCTTATAACACATAATGCAGAAATTTTAATTACCACTCGTAATTGGCTGTATGGATATGATATAGATAAAGATGGTAAGATTTTAGTGTCATTATTATTTTATTAATTTTTTATTATTTAAATTCTTATATGATTATTTTTATATATTTTATTAGATGAAGAAGATGAAACAATGAGATTTGGAAGGAAAGTTGGATTAAATTGAACTAGTTGGTTTATGGATGAGGATGAAGAGTTCTAATTGTAACGTATGTTGATATTTTATTTCTTACTATTTATATTGTTAAAAAATTAAAATTTTTTATTAAGAGTAATTATGATTGATCATTGCCTCATTAATCTTATTTGAAGACAATGTCGCTCTTGGAGAGTTTAGTTGCTTCCTGCATTTACAATCTTTTCGAGTATGTTATTCATCAAGCCGTTAGCGTTAAATGGAATGATCGTATTTTCCTTTTTTGTTCATCATGCAATGTATGACTAGAGATTGGTTTCTCCATGACTAGGTGGCTGTGTATGAGAATGATTGTATGTTTTCTATTTTGTTATTCTTGTAATGTTACATGTCATAACTTTAAGTGTTTGATGTTTTCTTTGCTGGTTTGTTTTTTACTATATTGGACTAATTTAGAACATAACAATCATTGACGTGTTAATGACATGAGAATTTGGATGCAAACATGTTATAGTTGAGTTTGAATCTTTTTTTGCAGTGAAAAAGTTATTACAACCTTTAAAAGGGTATGATCCCCTTTTTTAACTTTCAATTCTTATTTTTAATATAATCATCATTTAAAAAATAAATTACTATTTTTCTATTTACGAGTTATAGGAATCAAAATTTAAATTCTACTTTTTTTAATAATGTATTCAATGTTTTATATAAAATATCAAATTTAAATAAATATTACAATTATTTAATGATTTATATATATATATATATATATATATATTTGATTTAATATTGTATTACAATTAAAATTTTAATATGAAATAAATATAATAAAATAGTATAATAATTGTTTTTATAATAAAATCAAATGTTATATTTAATAATATATTTATTATTTATTATTACAAATATAATAAGCATAATATTGAAAATTATTTGATATTGAATATTATATTGTGTTTTAAAATAATTTTATTTAATAATTGAATGTAAATATTTAATATTTATTTTGTTGATAATAAATTATTGATATAATTATGTAATAAATAAATAATGATTGTTTTAAAATTTTATAAATTTTAATTAGAAAAAGTGTATTGTTTTTTATTTATTTAATTATTTTTTAATATAATAATTATATAATTATAATTCGGGCTTTCTCGGGTTATAAATTCGGGCTTTTTCGGGTTTCGGATCGGGCCGGCTTCGGGTTCAGGTCGTATCGGGCTCGGGCTTTTTCGGGCTCGGGCTTTTTCGGGTTCGGGTTTTTTCGGGCTCGGGTTTTTTCGGGTTCGGGCTTTATCGGTGTCACGCCCCGAAAATGTGGAAAATAGGGCAAATTTAAAACTTTTTACTCATTAATTCACAATTAAAGGTGCATTCATGTGCAGTGTCATACATCATCATAATTATTATGCCTCAGGATCTCATCATAATATAGCGTATATTGAACCGTATACAAATACTCAATTCCAAGTTAATTAATCCTAATACATCCCATACAATGATATACATCAAGTGTCTGCAATTACAATAATAGTCTGGGTACATGAAAAGATAAAATATACCTCAAGATACAATATATATGGCCTGGAGCTCGAATCCTCCACTAGCCACTACTCCGTACGTCGCAGGGAGATCCTTTTTCACTTGAAGAACTCTGGGGGGAAAAGAAAACAGGGTGAGCTTCTAAATCGCTCAGTAAGGGGGGTGAGGAACTCATTTCATAAACCAAAATGCACATCACACAATGTTTATTTGTATGTGAAACTCATTTGAAAACCATAGCATGAAAGTACTCAAAACGATATTCTCACATCTCAAATCATGTGAAAACATGAAGTAAAAAGGCTCACTCTAGAGCAATAACAAAGCATGTGAAAACAATGCGATAAACGCTTTCTCAAATACGTGATAAAATCACTGGAATAGTAATGCACACACGTGGCATAGCCACTGATTTAAATTCTCACGTGGCACAGCCACTAAACACACGTGGCATAGCCACTGATTTAAATTCTCGCGTGGCATAGCCACAAAACACACGTGGCATAGCCACTAAATAGGGTTTCTCACGTGGCAACGGCCACTAATTTGGGGTTCTCACGTGGCAACGGCCACCAATGGGGTATAACGTGGCAACGGCCACCAATGGGGTTTCTCACGTGGCAACGGCCACCAAATAGGGTTTCACACGTGGCAACGGCCACTAAGTATACGTGGCACAGCCACAGAATGGGTTATTCTCACGTTACCAGAACGGAGAAGAATCGGGCTTACATGCTACCAGAGCAATGCCCGGTGTGTACTCACAATTACACACCTAAGTCTTATCACACAAGACTGGTTTGCCTTCACGTAGAACTCATAATGGTTTTTCTCTCATAAAACTCATTTGAAATCGTTTTGTACTCAACACAAAACATAATAAAACCGAGTTCTAACCGGCAAAGCACACGCACACATTTCTCAAATCTCGATATTGCCTTAACGTAGAGCCTAGTTATAAACTCATAAAAACATTGGGCTCCAACCGGCTATAAAAATCGTGTGCAATTAAATCTCAACACAAAACCCAACATGCTTGTTTTATAAACCACAATTCATGCTAAAATAGTTTACAATTCACATACACAAATGGTTTAGATTTCCCTTACCTCTTTGCATCTCGTATAGTGCAATCGTTTCCCCCGTATCACGGACTAGCCTCGCATTCCACTCTGGAACTCCCGAGCTGTCCAAACGATGTTAAAACATCAATACTCAATTATCTCATAAACCTCAATTCTCAAAATCGAGCATAATTGCTCATAACTCTTTAAATCTCTTGATTCTCGTAACTCAACCCTAAACTACAACCTCATTCACAATATCTCAATGTCCTACATTTCTCATGCCAATTATCTATGCTAATTCATCCCATTGTCTAAATTTCCATTTATAGCATAAATTCTCAAAATTGCCAAAATTTCCAAATATCAACATTACTCCAACTACATTGCAATTTCATCAATCCCTAATCATTCCTCAACTATTTCAACGCAATGACAACCACCAATAACATCAAAATCATCTCAAATATCAAGATCGAGGTTTAGAAATTACCCAAAGCTTGTGAGACGTACAACCCACGCCTCGATCCGATTCGTCCTTCGATTTCCAAGTATGTTGTTCTCCCTTTGATGAGGAACAACTTTCCTTCTTACCACAACTCTTGATTTGGCCAGAAATGGGTGTTTTGGATGAGTGAGAAAGTTAGGTTTTCGGTGGAAATGGGTTTGGAAGAGAGAGAAAGTGAGTTTGCAGGAGAAAAACACAGGTTCCTTATATAGACTGGAGGTAGGAGATCGATCTGTCGAGGGGTGAGATCGATCTACGTTTGAATTTTGGGGACGATCTGGGCAATTTTATGCCTAGGAGATCGATCTGTCGAGGGGTGAGATCGATCTCTTTATGGCTTTATGAGATCGATCTGCTCCTAAGGAGATCGATCTTCTCCCAAACAGAATCATTTGGAGATCGATCTCTTCCTCATGAGATCGATCTTCTCTCAAACAGATTCATAAGGAGATCGATCCTCTTCCATTGGAGATCGATCTGCTCCTTAAATTCCTCCTTTCTTGTCATTTTTAACTCACCAGATCGATCTCTCCTTCTCTCAGATCGATCTGCTCCTTAAATTTCTCCTTCTTTGTCGTTTATAACTCACCAGATCGATCTCTCCTTCTCCCAGATCGATCTGTCCTCATAGTTTCACATTTATTTTTAACACTTAACATATAAATCTCCAATTATCATTCCCACAATTCACTTAGCTCAATAAATTACACTTCAAATTATTATTACATCAATAAAATATGTCTGAAATTCTCAGATCTCACATCCTCCCCACCTTAAAAGAATTTGGTCCTCCAAATTCAACTCAACTAGTCGAATAGATGGGGGTATTTCTCCTTCATGAGACTCTCTAGTTCCCACGTTGCCTCTTCCCTTGAGTGATGTTTCCACAAAACTTTCACTAATGGGATGCTCTTGGTTCTCAGTACCTTCTCCTTTCTGTCGAGAATCCAGACGGGTTCCTCAGTGTAGCTCATGTCCTCCTGTATGTCCATCTCATCATACTCTATAACATGAGAAGGGTCCGGGTGGTACTTCCTCAACATAGACACATGAAAAACATTGTGTATTCCGGACATCTGTGGGGGTAATGCTAATCTGTAAGCTACCTCTCCCACTCTCTCAAGAATCTCGAATGGTCCTACATATCGAGGACTCAATTTCCCTTTCTTCCCAAATCGCATGATACCCTTACTCGGTGATACTCTCAGAAATACTGCATCACCAACGTCAAACTCGAGTGGCCGTCTACACACATCCGCGTAGCTTTTCTGTCTACTTTGTGCAGCCCGTAACCTCTCACATATGAGTTTCACACTCTGTACGGCTTGCTCAACAAGCTTAGGGGCATTTATCTTTCTGTCACCGACTTCTTCCCAAGCTACAGGGGATCTACACCTCCTACCATATAGAGCCTCAAAAGGTGCCATTCCAATACTCGCATGATAGCTGTTATTATATGCAAACTCTGCTAGGGGCAGGTGATCATCCCATGATCCCTTAAAATCCATCGTACACGCCCTCAACATATCCTCCAGGGTCTGAATAGTCCTCTCTGACTGACCATCTGTCTGAGGATGATAGGCGGTACTAAAACTCAATCGAGATCCCATGGACTCCTGAAACTGGGTCCAAAACCTGGAAGTAAACCAGGAATCTCTATCAGACGTAATACTCACTGGAGCCCCATGTAATCTAGCTATCTCACTGACATATAGCTCAGCTAAGGCATCCACCGTATCTGTGCTCTTGATGGCAAGGAAGTGGGCACTCTTGGTCAATCTATCCACTATAACCCATATAGCGTCATGACCTCTTCGGGTCCTCGGTAAACCCATAATAAAGTCCATAGTGACATGATCCCATTTCCATGTAGGTACAGGTAAGGGCTGTAGTAGTCCTCCGGGCTTCCGATGCTCAGCTTTCACTTGCTGGCATACTAAACACCTGACCACGTACTCTGCCACGTCTCGCTTCATACCACTCCACCAATACACCTTTCTCAAGTCTCGGTACATCTTAGTACTCCTTGGGTGCATGGTGTACCGCGAGCAGTGGGATTCTCTCAGTATCTGTCTCTTCAGGGTATCATCGTCCGGTACACAAATCCGTCCTCTGAATCTCAACAATCCATCCTCACTGATGGTGAGATCCGACTGCGAACTCTGCTCAGCTTGGCTAACCATATCTATCAATCTCTGATCACTGCGCTGCCCAGTTGTAATCTGATCCATGATCCTGGGCTCTATCTGCAGGCTAGCCAAAAATCCAGTCTCTACCTCTTTAACTCTGATCCGAAGTTCGGCGAACTGCTCTAACAAATCCCATTCCCTGATCATCATAGCAGATATCATACTCTTCCTGCTCAGGGCATCAGCAACCACATTCGCTTTGCCCGGATGATAAAGAATCTCACAGTCATAATCTTTAAGGAGTTCCATCCATCTCCTTTGTCTCATGTTTAACTCTTTCTGATCAAAGAGATATCTCAAACTCTTGTGATCAGTGAAGATCTGGAATCTTTCCCCATATAAGTAGTGTCGCCAGATCTTCAAAGCAAATACCACAGCGGCTAACTCCAAATCATGCGTGGGGTAATTCCGCTCATGGTCTTTCAGCTGTCACGATCCATATGCGACCACTCTTCCGTGCTGCATCAGCACACTCCCCAATCCTTGGTGAGATGCATCACTATACACCGAGAATCCTCCTAATCCCTCAGGAATAGTTAACACAGGTGCCGCTGTCAATCTCTTTTTTAATTCCTGAAAATTGAGCTCACATTGACCAGTCCATATAAATGGAGTCTCTTTGCGCGTGAGCTTAATCAAAGGGGCGGCAATCCTGGAAAATCCTTCCACAAATCTTCTGTAATACCCTGCCAAAGCAAGGAAGCTTCGAACCTCAGTAACTGTCCTCGGCCTTTCCCAATTAAGCACAGCCTCCACCTTGCTTGGGTCCACTGATACTCCTTCCTCTGAGACTATATGACCAAGGAAAACTATCCGGTTCAGCCAAAACTCACACTTACTGAGCTTTCCGTATAATTGCTTATCTCGGAGTATCTGAAGTACTAACCACAAATGCTGTGCATGCTCCTCATACGACCGAGAGTACACCAGGATATCATCAATAAAGACTATCACAAATTTGTCCAGATAGTCTCTGAACACCTCGTTCATCAATCTCATAAATGCTGCAGGGGCGTTCGTCAATCCAAAGGACATCACCAGAAATTCGTAATGGCCATACCTTGTCCTGAAGGCCGTCTTTGGAATATCTTCTTCCTTGATCCTCAATTGGTGATAGCCTGATCTCAAATCAATCTTAGAAAAGACTGATGCCCCTTTCAGCTGATCAAGTAGATCATCAATCCTGGGCAATGGGTATTTATTCTTCATCGTGGCTTTGTTCAACAGCCGGTAGTCTACACATAATCTGAGACTACCATCCTTCTTCTTGACAAATAAAATCGGTGCTCCCCACGGTGAAACACTGGGCCTAATGAACCCTTGATCCAATAACTCCTGTAGTTGTCTCTTCAATTCCTCAAGTTCCACTAATGCCATCCTGTAGGGAGGTTTAGAGATTGGCTGAGTATCTGGTACCAAATCAATGGTAAACTCCAGCTCTCTCTCTGGTGGTAAACCTGGCAATTCATCTGGGAAAACATCCAGAAATTCACAAACCACAGGTATATCCTCAATCCTCGGATGTTCCGCTCATCGTCTGAGATGAGTGTCTCATAACCTTCACATGAACAATCATATTTAATATTCTCCAAAATAATATCAAAATTCTTAAATTACTTACTAGAATTCCACATATACATTTCCTCAACATCTTAACCGTACACTGTAAGGTTCAGGTAGGGAGAAAGTTACAATCTTAGTGTAGCAGTCTAAACTCACTCGATTGGTCGGCAACCAACCCATTCCCAGAATTACATCAAACCCATGTATATTCAACATGATTAGATCTACTAACATCACTCTATCTCCCACCTTTATCTCACATCCTCTACAGATTAACTCAGTTCTCTGGGATTCACGCATAGGGGTATTTACATGTAGTATATATTCTAGAGGTTCAAACTTCAAGTTTAATCTACATGCAAAATGCTCAGAAATAAACGAATGCGTGGATCCAGAATCAATCAACACATGAGCCTCATAATTACAGACAGAGAGTGTACCTCTTATAGTTTCTGTCGAAGTGTCTGCGGTCTCCTTATCCAGGGCGAACACACGTCCCTGTGCCATAGGTTTCTTCCCTTTCTCTGCCGCAGTGGCCCGTCTCCGGGGATCCACTCTCTGAGGCTGTTGTCTAGTGGGCTCCAAGACATGTGGTTTCTGAGGTTGAGGGCAATCCTTCACCATGTGACCCATGTCTCCACATCTAAAACATCCATGGATCGACCCAGTATAACTTCCCTCATGCATTCGACCATAATCTCTGTAAAACTTTATCTCAGGCCTGACATCTCGAGGGGTCTCTCTAATATTAGGGTAACCTCTGGGTCTCTCTAATCTGCCCTTCTGTACCTCAATCCTTCCTCTTCTGAAGGAACCTCTCCGAGCCTCTGTTTGGAAAATCGCTGGCCTCTTGCCCTTATCTCTATTCACCGCTCTGAGCTCATTCTGGGATTGTACCATCTCTTGTGCTCGTCTCAGAGCATCTCCAAACTCAGTAATACATAGCCCTATCAATCTATCTCTGATGACGGGCTTCAACCCATACACAAACTTCTCTGTACGGAGCTCTTCACTCTTGAAGGTCTCTGGGTCATATCTCAATAGCACTGTGAATTGGCTCTCATAGTCATCCACAGACATGTCACCCTGTACCAAACTCAAAAACTCAGCTTGTTTCTTTCTCTAGGTGGCTCGTGGTACATATTGGGTCCTAAAGGCTGTCTGAAACTCTTCCCAACCAATCACATCATGGTGGGACATCAAAATACCCTGGGTAGTACCCCACCAATCTCGAGCTCTCCCCTTCAGCATATAGGCACTCATACTGACCCTCTCAGCATCGGTGCACCCCAGGAAATCAAATATAATTCTTAATTCCGTCAACCACTCCTCAGCCTCTGTAGGATCCTTCTTTCCCTTAAATGCGGGTGGATTCATCTTCAGAAAATCCCTTAGTCGGACCATACTTCTATCCTCGGGCTGGGTGACGGGAGGCACTGGGGGTATGGGAGGTCCTTGTGGTGGTGTAGGAGTAGTACCCGAGGCATTAACTCCAAAGTGTTGCGCGAATAACGCTGCCATCTGCTCAAAACCTTGCCTCACATCGGTCTCAATCCGATTAAATCGAGAGTTAGGACTCTCTGGTTGTGGGACAGGTGGCGGAGGGGACTCTGCCTGCCTCCTCGAACGACCTCGTCGTTTACTCATTCTCTATCTCAACTCGTCTCCTGCGCGTACATATCACAATCGATTGAAATCTCAATCCTCAATTTCAGTTCATGACCAGACTATTACAGACACTTGGGATGTATTCTATTTCACTTAATCGACACTGACAGTACTAGACACCCTAAGCTCTGATACCAAGAAAACTCTGTCACGCCCCGAAAATGCAGAAAATAGGGCAAATTTAAAACTTTTTACTCATTAATTCACAATTAAAGGTGCATTCCTGTGCAGTGTCATACATCATCATAATTATTATGCCTCAGGATCTCATCATAATATAGCGTATATTGTACCGTATATAAATACTCAATTCCAAGTTAATTAATCCTAATACATCCCATACAATGATATACATCAAGTGTCTGCAATTACAATAATAGTCTGGGTACATGAAAAGATAAAATATACCTCAAGATACAATATATATGGCCTGGAGCTCGAATCCTCCACTAGCCACTACTCCGTACGTCGCAGGGAGATCCTTTTTCACTTGAAGAACTCTGGGGGGAAAAGAAAACAGGGTGAGCTTCTAAATCGCTCAGTAAGGGGGGTGAGGAACTCATTTCATAAACCAAAATGCACATCACACAATGTTTATTTGTATGTGAAACTCATTTGAAAACCATAGCATGAAAGTACTCAAAACGATATTCTCACATCTCAAATCATGTGAAAACATGAAGTAAAAAGGCTCACTCTAGAGCAATAACAAAGCATGTGAAAACAATGCGATAAACGCTTTCTCAAATACGTGATAAAATCACTGGAATAGTAATGCACACACGTGGCATAGCCACTGATTTAAATTCTCACGTGGCACAGCCACTAAACACACGTGGCATAGCCACTGATTTAAATTCTCGCGTGGCATAGCCACTAAACACACGTGGCATAGCCACTGAATAGGGTTTCTCACGTGGCAACGGCCACTAATTTGGGGTTCTCACGTGGCAACGGCCACCAATGGGGTATAACGTGGCAACGGCCACCAATGGGATTTCTCACGTGGCAACGGCCACCAATGGGGTATAACGTGGCAACGGCCACCAATGGGGTTTCTCACGTGGCAACGGCCACCAAATAGGGTTTCACACGTAGCAACGGCCACTAAGTATATGTGGCACAGCCACAGAATGGGTTATTCTCACGTTACCAGAACGGAGAAGAATCGGGCTTACATGCTACCAGAGCAATTCCCGGTGTGTACTCACAATTACACACCTAAGTCTTATCACACAAGACTGGTTTGCCTTCACGTAGAACTCATAATGGTTTTTCTCTCATAAAACTCATTTGAAATCGTTTTGTACTCAACACAAAACAAAATAAAACCGAGTTCTAACCGACAAAGCACACGCACACATTTCTCAAATCTCGATATTGCCTTAACATAGAGCCCAGTTATAAACTCATAAAAATATTGGGCTCCAACCGGCTATAAAAATCATGTGCAATTAAATCTCAACACAAAACCCAACATGCTTGTTTTATAAACCACAATTCATGCTAAAATAGTTTGCAATTCACATACACAAATGGTTTAGATTTCCCTTACCTCTTTGCACCTCGTATAGTGCAATCGTTTCCCCCGTATCATAGACTAGCCTCGCATTCCACTCTGGAACTCCCGAGCTGTCCAAACGATGTTAAAACATCAATACTCAATTATCTCATAAACCTCAATTCTCAAAATCGAGCATAATTGCTCATAACTCCTTAAATCTCTTGATTCTCGTAACTCAACCCTAAACTACAACCTCATTCACAATATCTCAACGTCCTACATTTCTCATGCCAATTATCTATGCTAATTCATCCCATTGTCTAAATTTCCATTTATAGCATAAATTCTCAAAATTGCCAAAATTTCCAAATATCAACATTACTCCAACTACATTGCAATTTCATCAATCCCTAATCATTCCTCAACTATTTCAACGCAATGACAACCACCAATAACATCAAAATCATCTCAAATATCAAGATCGAGGTTTAGAAATTACCCAAAGCTTGTGAGACGCACAACCCACGCCTCGATCCGATTCGTCCTTCGATTTCCAAGTATATTGTTCTCCCTTTGATGAGGAACAACTTTCCTTCTTACCACAACTCTTGATTTGGCCGAAAATGGGTGTTTTGGATGAGTGAGAAAGTTAGGTTTTCGGTGGAAATGGGTTTGGAAGAGAGAGAAAGTGAGTTTGCAGGAGAAAAATACAGGTTCCTTATATAGACTGGAGGTAGGAGATCGATCTGTCGAGGGGTGAGATCGATCTGCGTTTGAATTTTGGGGACGATCTGGGTAATTTTATGCCTAGGAGATCGATCTGTCGAGGGGTGAGATCGATCTCTTTATGGCTTTATGAGATCGATATGCTCCTAAGGAGATCGATCTTCTCCCAAACAGAATCATTTGGAGATCGATCTCTTCCTCATGAGATCGATCTTCTCTCAAACAGATTCATAAGGAGATCGATCCTCTTCCATTGGAGATCGATCTGCTCCTTAAATTCCTCCTTTCTTGTCATTTTTAACTCACCAGATCGATCTCTCCTTCTCCCAGATCGATCTGCTCCTTAAATTTCTCCTTCTTTGTCGTTTATAACTCACCAAATCGATCTCTCCTTCTCCCAGATCGATCTGTCCTCATAGTTTCACATTTATTTTTAACACTTAACATATAAATCTCCAATTATCATTCCCACAATTCACTTAGCTCAATAAATTACACTTCAAATTATTATTACATCAATAAAATATGTCTGAAATTCTCAGATCTCACAATCGAGCTCGGGCTTTTTCGGGTCAGGCTTTTCTCGGGTTTAGGCCTTTGACTTTTTGGTCAATTCGGTCCGGTCTCGGGTTCAGTCTCGGGCGGGTTTTCGGGCTCGGGCCAACTTTTTCCAGCTCTACAGGTGATTAGTTATGAGCCATTGGAGCTCAGTGAGGACATGTCATATGTTGAGAGGCCTATTCAGATACTGGATAGGAAGGAGAAGGTTTTGAGGTCGAAGACTATCGGGTTAGTGAAGGTTTTATGGCAGCATCACACTTCCGAGGAGGCTACTTGGGAGTTAGAGAGCTTGATGCGAGAGAAGCACCCCCAATTGTTTGAGGATTGATTTGGTTCTGATTTGGAGGACCAAATTCTTTTATTTAGGGAGGATTGTCAGATCCAAGTTTTCGATTTACGTATGTAGCTTGTACCTTATGATTCCTATGTGTACGAACACTATATTTGCATAGTTGAATCATAAGAAGAGTATTTACTACCATGCAATCGATTAATTTAAGAAATTAAAAATGCATGTAAGCTACATAATAGCGAGATAAGGGTTAAAGTGATCCCCGAGTAAGTGCAGGGGTAAAACGGTCAATTGATCAAAATTCGGTATAAATCCGATGAGAAAATTTCATTAAAAATATGAAATCGAGAGATCTTGATCAATAATGAGGAAAATATTGAATTTCGAGTCTAATTGATCGAGATATGAATTTATTTAATATTTTTAGAATTTTTGCCTCAAAAAATGAGCCTAAGAGAAAAATATACCGAAAAAGTAAAATTGGAGTGATAAATTCATTTACGGACTAAATGAATTTAATAGGAATTTTTGGGATATTTTTAGGATATCTTAGAATTTTTAATATTATTAAAATAATATTAAAAATATATTATAAAGAAATTGAAAAAAAAAAGAGATTAGAAATCTGAAAAGTTAGAAACAAGAAACCCGCACGAAACCGACGAAGACGCGACCCGAGGGATTCATCACCAACGAGCCACCACCGGCGATCCCACGGCCGAGCCAGATACCGAAAAAGGGAGAGGATCTCGGCGCGCACCCATCAGCACCGGTCACACCCTCCACCAACGCCGGACGCCGGCGAATCGAGGGAAAAACTGCCGCGGAGAAAAAGTGAAATCTAGTGGCCACCGGCAGTGCTGAACGGTACCTGGACAGCGCTACAAAACAACACCTGGAGCAGAAGGCTAGACATGTACTGTACTGTTAACGGTCGAGTAGATGGCAACATAGAAATTTGATTAAGGCTTTGTTTGGTGTTTGGGAATCATCAATAATCCAATTTTCATGCATTTTAGATATTTAATAATTTTTTATTATTTTCAGTATTAGTTGTTAATTTAAAAATTAGAGTTTTAAGTTCATTTGCATGTTAGTTATATTTTCTTTTCTTAGTTCAAAACTTAGATTTAATTATGTTAATAGTTAATTTTCATTTTAGTGTTAGGTGTTGCATGTAAAATTAAATTAGGGATAAAATTATCATTATGCAATTTTAAGTTTTCATTTTAAATTGAAAAATCAAAAAAATAATTCTCATGCATTAGTTAGATTTTATTGTTAAGTTAGTAATTAGATATATTTAGGATTAATTTAGAAGTAATATTTTAGACATTTAAACTTATAGTTATATTCTTAATTTTCTATGATTTTATTTCATTAAATTTTAAGTTAGTTTAATTTGCATTTTTATTAAGTAGTTTAATTACATGCATATTTTATTCTAGGATGGTTTATGTTGGCTCTACCGAGAGGGGGGGTGAATCGGTTTTCTAATGTTAATGGTAAATTTTAAATTAATCCTAATTTAATCAGCAAATGATAAATGAACAATATAATGAAATTAATCAAATTAATGCAAGATAGGAAAGAGAGAAACAAACACAATCGTTTATAGAGGTTCGGTCAATCTCTTGCCTACGTCCTCTCTCCTTGACCTTCTTGTCAAGTGCTTTCTTTCTCTCCTTCAACAAAAGTTACAATGTCCCTTTTTTCAGGTTAAGGAATAACCTCTCTACCCTTTCAAATACAAAGAAGTATTCACCCTTTTTACAATGTTTTTCTCACTGAGGAACAATCCTCTTCTCTTTTGAGGTAAGGATGAATACAATGTCAAGCTTTAATGTGGGTAGGACAATTACAGCTTTTTCACTTAAGCTTATACAACAAACTCAATAAATGAGGAATGAAGACAAATGGAATACAAGAATAAAACTCTTGAGAATGTAAGAAATGTGCAGCAATAGTGTCTCTCTTCTCATTGTCTTCAATGCTTGGTTAAATACTGAAGGATTAGTAGTTGGAGCATTAAATGCTGCTTTTCCCGTTGAGATTTTTGCAGAACTAGCCGTTGGATACCTCCAGTAGAATGCCAGATCGATCTGCCATCTTGACCAGATCGATCTCTTAGTTATAAATCCTGCAAGATCAAGGCAAAATAACACAAGGAGATCGATCTCATTTATGAGCAGATCGATGTCATGATTTGAAAATATTAGAGGAGATCGATCTGTCGAATAGGCAGATCGATCTTCCAATCTCTCTGTTTGAGGCAAGATCGATCTATAGATCGATCTGCCAAGTAATCTCGTAGTGATGAGATCGATCTCTTATTACACCAGATCGATCTCCTTAGCGCTCTGACTTTGAGAAGATTGATCTCTTCCTATACCAGATCGATCTCATGAGCTCTCTGTTTGAGTATAGATCGATGTCACAGATCGATCTACTGTCTTTACTTTATGGGAGATCGATCTCTTCCTAGATCAGATCGATCTCCTTAACTCCAGTATTAGGCAGATCGATCTTATAACCCTTAGAGATCGATCTCAATCTGCCTCAATACCCTTGTATAGGTTCACAGCTTAGCAGATCGATCTCATGTCTTTATGAGATCGATCTCTCATCCAAGAAATCCCAGGAGATCGATCTCTCATAACCCAGATCGATCTCTCATCTACAGAAACTCAAGTTCTGGTACTGATAACCTCTAAACATAATTTTATATCATCTTTATATTATTGAATTTACTTGTTTTGTCATTTCAAAATATATTATCACAACAATCTCCCCCTTTTTGATATGACAAAACCTATTCAATCAACATGTTTAGTTAATTTGCACAAGCTCCCCCTTTTTATAAGCTCCCCCTTTCTTTTAGCTTTTGACCTCATGACTTTCTTAACTCCCCCTCATTTTAATCATTCCTTTAAACCTTTTAGACATGTTTCTTAAAGCCATTTTCACATCTTTTAATTAACCCACATGCACATGTTCTCTTTTCTTCTCCCCCTTTTTGTCATATCAATGACACTAAAGATTAAGGAAACAGTCCAACTGTAAACACATTGTGCATTTCAAAATAGTAATTCATTTGAGCATATTTGTCACGACCCAAATTACCTAAAAATCCCTACAAATTTTTCGCTTTTTCATTTCCTTATCCATCATGAACAGTTACACTACTAAACAGTTGGGCTATGATTCGGTGTTAGTACCTCTCACCTATTTACCATTCCATTTTCATATTTCATTTACATATCAATTTATTTAAACTAAATACATCCCCAATATTACATCCATATACAGTACTGTGCATCTATATGTTCAGATACAAAATTATATAAATGTGTATACCTGGTCTTGCTAAGAAGCAGCGAAAATGACTATTGTCGTTCTCATCTACTGAATATACCCTGTGGGGTGGAAAATGAAAGGGTGAGCGAAATGTGCTCAGTAAGGCAATAATGTAAGCAGGTAGATAACTATACTATCTACGTGCTGATAATGTCATGATGTAAAAATCGTTTACTTTCGGAGCATGAGGTAAGATTAAAACAATGCCACATGTATGTATATATCATATACAAGAAATCATGAAATCGACATATCAGGCACACATGGAAAATCATCATGTATGACATCTCATGCTCGTCACATTAAAACTCATTTATTTCATCATAAACTCTTCACTTTAAAACTCATTTGTTTAATCACAAAACTCATCACTTTGAAACTTATTTGTTTCATCATAAATTCATCACATTTAAAACTCATTTGTTTCATTATAAAACAACTTCATCAAGGTCAAACCCATCTCTCGGGAATACCTTGATTCATCAAATCACATCTCTTTTAAAAACATAAATCGGGACTACCCCTCCACCGGGTTTGTCCTGGTCTACCCAGACCGTATGATATCATGTGAGGCATGTAGGTTACTGTATGAAAAATCGAGGACTATGGCCATACTATGTCCCTGTGATCCCATGCTACACGGATCCCGGTGTGCGGGGTATCACAACTGCAACGGGAGGTGGGGTCAAGTCCTACCCGCCAGAATATCAAGTAACATCGTAGAGTCATCATGACTGCATGGTACAGAGTACTCCGTGTGACATACACGGTACATCGTACTCCGTGGACCCATATCATAGTCTGGGGGTGCCTGCCTTAGGTCTTATCCACCCCAATACTATGTCGATAACCAACCCATGTCTCAAAGTATTTGTGCGAGTATCTCAACTCTCTGTGACACACAGTCTACAGGAGGCTTCCGCACGACTATGTGCATGTCAACTCACGTCTAGTGCGAGCGAAGCTCCAGCACCACGCTATGTATATCATGATATCTAAAATCTCGTGCGAGCGAAGCTCCAACACGGTTTTATGCACACACAAATTTCTCGTACGAGCAAAGCTCCAGTACGGCTTTTTATGAGAATAAATCAATAAACTTGAGTGCGAGTAAGACTCTAGCACTCTTTTTATTCATGTAAATACAATAGGTGGCTTAATCTTAATAAAACATCTTTTTAAAATCGTAACCGGTACAAACCGGTTCTCTTTCGTAAAATTCACGAAATCAACAGCCCACCTATGTGCATATTTGCTTAAATCAAAGCAATATATTCATATAAAGCATTAAAAACATGAAATCATGCAATTTACCTGCCTTACTACCCTTTTTGTAAATTTTTACTCCTAGGGGCAAAATCGTCATTTTTCCTTATTTACCTATGCCCCGATTTTCGCAGAAATTATTATTTCATTTCTAGATACTTTAAAGAATGCTAAACCCTATAAATCCCCTCAATAAATACGTATAGAAATCTCTATACGCTTACAAAATTCCCTTACCTGGAAATCGCGCGTAGACTTAGCCTATCTCGATGATACCGAACCTCTCAGTCCAAGTGCGCGCCAACCAAAGATACGTAACTGCATATAACCACATAATCGAGGTTAATTCACTTATCTTGATCAGTATATCGCATTTACTGACCAACTTTAAGGTATTGGGCCCTATCTACCCTATTTGGTCTCGGCCCATTTCAGCCCTTTTTATATTTATTAATTCCTTTCTTTGGGTATACCGAGCTTATGCAGCTTACTAATAATTATCGGGCTTCGATCCAAGTTCATTGGATAGCCCGTATACCATTTACGGCAATTTATTACAACTTTGAATTAATATTCTTTCCTATGTGAAATTAATCCGTAATTCCGTAAAATAATTAAAACTCGGTATTTAAAGAACTCTGAATGCCGAAATTAAATTGTACTTACCCGATACGATGCGGGGTACGAAGATCAGAGCTCAATCGGCTCTCGTTCGGTCTCTGTCGTAAAGCTGCATAATTAGGTAAATCCGGATTATTTTTCATTAAAATAATATTAAATTAAATTTTCGGAATTCACCCGTAGGTCAATTTCGACCCTCGGTCAACTTACCCAAACCTCGAGTCGTCCCCGGTAATTTCTTTCCCTTTTTCCCCTTTTTCCTTTCTTTTCTTTCCTTTTCTTTCCTTTTCCTTTCTTTTCTTTCCTTTTCTTTCCTTTTCCTTTCTTTTCTTTCCCCATTTCCTTCCTTTTCCCTCCTTTTCCTTCCCTTTCCTTTCGGCCAAACGACACCGTTCACTGTCACTTGCCGTCGCCGGCGTTTCCGGCGGTCTCACCGGCCAAGATCGATCTCAAAAGAACCGGCTTCCTCCCCTGAGTGCGTCAGTGGTCTCCTTTCCGGCCCAGTCGCGGCGGTTCGTCGGCAATCACCCCGTTTCTCTCTCAGATTTTTGAAGCTCCGATCGGTCTGCTCCGGCCACCTGGCGGCACGATTCCGGTGCCCACGTGTTCGCCGGACTCTCCTCTTCCTCCTGGTACCTTCGTCGGACGCGGACGGTCGCCGGTGTGTGGGGATCGGTGGTCGGTTCTCACGGGTCGGCTATCGATTTTTGTTTCTTCTTCTTTTCGGGTTTTTTCCCGATTTCAGCCTTTTTTTTTTGAATTATCATTATTATTTAACCATTTATTTTATTATTAAAATATTCATTAAAATAGTCTAAATAATCTGAAAATATCTACAATATTATTATTTTATTCCACCAATTTAATTTAATTTAATTCATATTTAATTTATTTAGTTTTTAAATTATTTTTTCGGTATAATTCCTCCGTATTTTCGGGATATTGTCCCGGGTGACTTTTCAGAATTTTTAAAAATTCCGGATCTTGATCAATTGGACTCGAAATTGTATAATTCCTCATTATTGATCAAGATATCCTAATTCCTTATTTTTAATTAAATTTTTCTTATCGAATTTATCCCAAATTTTGATCTTTTGACCGTTTTACCCCTACACTTGTTCGGGATTAATTCAGTCAAACTTTCCTTCACGAACACTCATTCATTTTATGATTTGAATCCTTATTTTCAGTCTGAATCCCATTCCTTTAAATTTGTGAACATTTTTCTACCTCATAAAATTTACGATTTAATTTCGGGTCTTACAATATTGCAACAACAACTGATATATCATTTCATTCAAGCAAATGCAGTATTAAAAACAACAAGAAGTACACATGAAAACTAACTAATGTTATCCTAATATGCATAGCCTACGGCGGAGGAACTCGATCCATAAGATCCTCAATGTGAGTGCGAGCGACCTGAAGCTCATCATACATAGCCTCCTGAGTGGCATGAAGATTTGCAAAGCCTTCATCGACTTTGCGGTTTAGTTCCACGAACAGCTGCTGCTGGGTTGCATGAAGGTTTGCAAAACCCTCTTCGATCTTTCGGTTGAGCTCACTCATCATGGTCATTATGGACTCCATGCTAGCAAGTGAGGGAACCGGTGTAGTGGGCAGAGGAGTCGAGGACGATGGACCCTCAGTCGGTGCAGCAGGTGGAGCAAGGGGCTCGTCTGTGGGATCTTTCTCCATGGCTGCTGCAGGCTGCTGTTCCTGCTTCTTCTTCCAATCCCCTCGGAAGTCTTTGTAGTATCCCATGTGGTGAAGTGTCCCAATGTTGAGGACGCTCTTTGGAGAGGGCACTTCACACGTTTCGCAACTGCTGTCCACTCCGAGTCATTGGAGAAAATACTCCAATGGTTGTGGAAACACTATCGTTGTGGCTTGGCCGCAGACAATCTTCAATCAGTCTTGATAGATAAAGTGGACAAGGTTGGGTTTTTGACTGGTAGAGTGTATGTGGTGGATCCAAAAGCGATCTAGCCTCCTAACGGTGGAATGACGGGTACCGAAAGGACGAAGGTTCCATGATATGATGAGGTGGAGTAACCGTGGGTGCATTGGGAGGTCACTTGCCTTATCCCCGGGAATATCAAACTCCAAAGGGACTTCCTCATCTTCATTTGTCAAGCCTTCATCGCGTATGTTGAAAGCTTGGGCTAGGACTTCAAGGTCTATTGCAATGGATTTGCCCATGACATACGTTGTAAACCCGAGAATTTTACAAGTGTTGTGAGGATCATAGGTGAGTTCGGCATTGGAAAAGAATGCTTGAACGATGTTTGGAGGTACGGGAGTATGGATTTTGAGGAATGACATCCAACCAAATTCTTCAAATTTGGATAAATAGGGAAAATCAATGCAGTTTAAGAAGGAGAAATCGATTGTTCGCCAATGTTTAATTGGCATGGTGGAGAAATATTCTTCATAACGCTTCCTTTTGGCAGGTGTTTTAAAACACCTGTTAAAGGTAGCGACGGAAGAGGAAGGAATGGTTTGAGACGACGACCCTTGTTCTACACTAGATCGATGAGGTTTTTGGCCTGCTCTCTTAAGTCTAGGCATGGTTCTAGAGACGGGAATTACTCTAAAACTGGTTCACAAACACAAAATCAATAGAACAGTAACTAGACTTGCCCTAGAGAGAAATTAAACAGAAATCTTAAGAAATTTTTAAGAAAAACAATCAGGAATGTGGGTTACTATACCAGTAAACGAAGGAGAGATGCGACGAAGGCCGTACCGAGATCGATCTGAGGAGGAATCGAGAGAGGAGGTGCGAGGGATGTTAGGGATTTGAGATTTTGGAGATTTGAAATTTGGGGATTTTTCACCAGCTTTTATAGTCCAGGGTACAGGAGATCGATCTGTCGAGACGATAGATCGATCTGTCATTTCCAGAAGCCCGAAGAGATCGATCTGTGGTTCCATAAGATCGATCTGCAGAATACAGAAGCTTAAGGAGATCGATCTGTCGTATGCACAGATCGATCTGCTGTTTGACAGAGGCTTAGGGAGATCGATCTGCCAAATGCATAGATCGATCTTCAGAATACAGAGGCTTGAAGAGATCGATCTGTCGTATGTACAGATCGATCTGCTGTTTAACAGAGGCTTAAGGAGATCGATCTTATGGATAGAAGATCGATCTGCCTAGCTTAACCTTAATACTTTAGGCTTGTTGGAAGTATGGAGATCGATCTATATTGATAGGAGATCGATCTCTCATACTTGTTGCCCAAAAAAATCTTTGAAAAACTCTTTTAAAACCAACTTAAAACCAAGATTTTGAAGCATATACATCTTAAGGGATATTCATGAGTCCTAATTCACCTCTAAGGATACAAAACCTATCTCTATCAAGAGGTTTGGTGAATATATCAGCTATTTGATGTAGAGTGTCAATATACTCTAGAATTATATCCCCCTTTTGAACATGATCTCTAAGGAAATGATGCCTAATCTCAATGTTCTTGGTTCTAGAGTGTTGAATAGGATTTTTAGATAGGTTGATAGCACTGGTATTGTCACATTTAATAGAAACTTGTTTCATGTCAATACCATAGTCTTTCATTTGTTGTTTAATCCACAACACTTGAGCACTACGACTACCTGCTGCTATGTATTCAGCTTCAGTTGTGGACTGAGCCATACTGTTTTGTTTCTTAGAGAACCAAGAGATTAATCTATTTCCTAAGAATTGGCAAGTACCTGAAGTACTTTTCCTATCAATTTTGCATCCCCCAAAGTCTGCATCTAACAATGCATGAAGTGTAAAGGTGGAGTCCTTGGGGTACCAAAGTCCTAGAGAGGGAGTGTCCTTAAGGTATCTAAAGATCCTTTTAGTTGCTAATAAGTGTGATTCCCTATGAGTGGATTGAAATCTAGCACAAAGGCATACACTAAATAAAATATCTGGTCTACTTGCAGTTAAATAGAGCAATGAGCCAATCATAGACCTATAGAGTTTAGTGTCTACACACTTACCACTTTCATCTTTATTAAGTTTGATGTTGGTGCCCATTGGAGTTGCTTGAGGTTTGCAATTGTCCATTCCAAATCGCTTGAGCAAATCCTTAGTATACTTTGCTTGATTGATGAAGGTTCCATCTTTTGTTTGCTTCACTTGGAGTCCCAAGAAGAAAGTGAGTTCTCCCATCATGCTCATTTCAAACTCACCTTGCATGATCTTAGCAAACTCTTGACATAAAGACTCATTAGTTGAACCAAAAATAATATCATCCACATACACTTGTACAACTAGTAAATCCTTATTTTATTTTTGATGAATAAAGTGGTATCCACTTTTCCTCTTGAAAATCTTTTTTCTATTAAGAATTTTGACAATCTTTCATACCATGCTCTAGGAACTTGTTTCAAACCATAGAGTGCCTTTGATAATTTGAAAACATGCTTAGGAAATTCATGATTTTCAAAGCCGAGAGGTTGCTCTACATACACTTCTTCATTAATGAAACCATTCAAGAATGCACTCTTTACATCCATTTGATATAACTTGAAGTTTTTATAGCATGCAAAGGCAAGTAACATTCTTATTGCCTCTAGTCTAGCTACCGGTGCATAGGTTTCATCATAATCTATACCTTCTTCTTGTCTATAGCCTTGTGCAACTAACCTAGCCTTGTTTCTTATGATCACACTATTTTCATCCATCTTGTTCTTGAATATCCATTTAGTTCCAATTATAGAGTGATCACTAGGTCTAGGAACTAGTTTCCATACTTTGCTTCTCTCAAATTGATTTAATTCTTCTTGTATTGCTAGGAACCAATTATTGTCATCTAAGGCTTCATTGACATTTCTAGGTTCTATTTGAGATACAAAGGCTATATATTGACACATATTCCTTAGAGATGATCTAGTTCTAACTCCAAGAGTTGGATCTCCTACTATTTCACAATCTTTTACATATCCTAACTCTCTTGGTGCTCTAGACTCTCTCTCTAATATCTCTATTTCTTCTTCATCTTCTTTATTTAAGTCTAGTTTATCTAATAAATCATCTTCTAAGTTTGGAATTTCCTCCAAGTTTTCATCAAATATTCCAACATCCTCATCATTGGTTGAATCTTTAGATACATCATTTGACTCATCAAATATTACATGAATTGATTCTTCAACCATCAATGTTCTTTTGTTATAGACTCTATAAGCCTTTGAATTCAAGGAATATCCCAGAAAAATTTCCTCATCACTCTTGGCATCAAATTTTCCTAAATTATCTTTACCATTATTTAAGACAAAACATTTGCAGCCAAAGGGATGGAAGTAGCTAATGTTAGGTTTCTTACCTTTGTAAAGCTCATAAGGAGTTTTCTTTAGCATGGGTCTAATCATAGCTCTATTAATTATATAGCAAGATGTGTTTATAGCTTCAGCCCAAAAATACTTTAGTAAATTATTCTCACACAACATGGTTCTAGCCATTTCTTCCAATGTTCTATTTCTTCTCTCAACTACACCATTTTATTGTGGTATCCTAGGGGCTGAAAAATTATGGCTAATTCCTTGATCATTGCAATACTCATCAAATGATATATTTTCAAATTTCTTTCCATGATCACTTCTAATACTAGTTATTGTGTATCTCTTTTCATTTTGAGTCACTTTTGTATAGGATATGAATTTTTCTAAGGCTTCATTTTTTACTCTCAAAAAGAACACCCAAGTGAACCTAGTGTAATCATCAACTATTACAAATCCATAGTGTTTCCCACCAAGGCTTGTTGTTCTAGTTGGTCCAAATAAATCTAGGTGGAGTAATTGAAGAGGCCTAGAGGTGGATACATTATTCTTAAGCTTAAATGTTGTCCTTTTATGTTTTCCTTTAACACACGCTTCACATATTTTTTCATAATCAAAGGACATCTTAGGCAATCCTATAACTAGATCCTTTCTAGCTAACTTAGAAAGTACATGCATGCTAGCATGACCTAGTCTTCTATGCCATAACCAAGATTCCTTTTTATTGTCTACCATTAGGCATATATTTTCATTTTTGAGTTCGTTAAGATAGACAATATATATATTACCTTGCCTATGACCTAGAAAAAGAACTTTGTTTGACTTAGGATCTACAACATGACATTTCATGCAATCAAAGATTACTTTGTAACCTTTGTCACAAAGTTGACTTATGCTTAGTAAGTTATGCTTTAGACCCCTAACAAGCAATACTTTTTCTAATGAAAAATAATCATTACCTATTGAGCCACTTCCTTCAACTTGGCCTTTGGAGTTGTCCCCAAATGTGACTTCTCCACCAACCTTTGATTTAAAAGAGTTAAAGTGACTTCTATCACCCGTCATGTGCCTTGAGCATCCACTATCCAAGTACCAAGCTTCCTTTGTTTTAGCTTTGAGGCCATGCTCAATCACCTATAGACAAATTCAACTCAAGTTTTAGGTACCCAAATTTTCTTGGGTCCTTTGAGGTTAGTGAAAGAAATTCTTGATCCCTTTGGGATCCATTTTGCTAATGCATTACAATCCTTTGAGTTAATGACTTCTTTTGGAACCCATATTCTTTTTACTATTTTTCCTTTAAGAGTCCTCATATTTATATTGCAATTATGTGATGCATGTCCCTTTCTATTACAATATGAACAAGAAGTTGAGAGTTTATTCATGCTCTTTCTAGCAATAAAACTTTTAATATGAGTCTCTCTACTTTTTGCATTATATCCTAACCCATTTTTGTCAAAGAATGCCCTTTGGGTCTCTAGCATGCTATCTAACTTTTGTTGACCCATATGGAACCTATTAAAGGAATTATGTAGATTGTCATTTTTCTCTTTAAGGTCACAAATTTCAAGATTTGTAATTTCTAGTTTCTTTTCACATTCTAATTTGTCCCTTAGCATTAACTCATTTTCCTTTTTCAATTTGGATATTATCTTTTTATATTTCATACTCATGCATTCATATTCTAATGCAAGATCATCAAAGGCATCTTGCAATTCATCAAAAGAATATTCATTGAGGTTTGAAGTTACCTTTTCATCCTCAATAGCCATGAAGCACAAATTGGCATTCTCCTCATTTGAGTCATCATCGGAGCAGTCACTGTCGCTCCATGTTGCCACCATTGCCTTCTTTTTGTGAAACCTATCATTGGACCTTTTAAGAAGAGGGCAGTTAAACTTAATGTGTCCTGGTTTTTTACATTCATAGCACACAATTGAATTTTTTCTACCTACTTCTTTTTGATCTCTCTTATTGTTTCTCCTATTACTACCACTAGCTCTCATTCTCATGAACTTGTTAAATCTTTTGGCAAACATTGCCATCTCAAGATCCTCTTCACTACCACTCTCATTCTTAATCTCCTCTTGAGCAGTGGATTTTAGAGCAACTCCCACTTTCTTGGGTGGCTCTTCATTTCTTCTTAATTTCATCTCATAAGTGAGTAGTGATCTTATTAATTCATCTAAAGACAATGTGTGAGGATCCTTAGATTCCTCAATTGCAGTCACTTTTGCTTCCCATGATTTAGGTAAGCTATTCAATATTTTCTTGACCATTTCTATATTCGAATAAATTTTTCCTAAGGATTTTAATCCATTAATTACATCAGTGAATCTAGTGAACATATCACTAATTGATTCTCCTTCCTTCATCCTAAATAGCTCATAATCATGTGTGAGCATTCCTACCTTAGTCTCCTTCACTTGGGTTGTACCCTCATGAGTTATTGCCAATTTATCCCAAATTTGTTTGGCATTGTCACAACCGGAGACTCTATTGTATTCATTTGGACCTAAGGCACAAAATAATGTGTGCATAGCCTTAGCATTTAGCTGAGCACATTTAATATCATTTGAATCCCATTCATCTTCTTCTTTAGGGATATCTCTTCCCTCTATTCTCTTTGTAGGGATTTGAGGTCCTTTAATTATAATCCTCCACACCTCATAATCATTTGCTTGAATGAATAATATCATCCTAGTCTTCCACTAAGCATAATGTTCTCCATTGAACATAAGAGGTCTAACCGTAGAATGCCCCTCTCCTACCAAACTAGTTGCTACATTGTTGTGAGCCATTTGATCGTTTCTAACTCTTAGGAAGTTGATCCTATGTGATTAAAGAGTCCTAGCTCTAATACCAATTGTTGGCTCTACCGAGAGGGGGGGTGAATCGATTTTCTAATGTTAATGGCAAATTTTAAATTAATCCTAATTTAATCAGCAAATGATAAATGAACAATATAATGAAATTAATCAAATTAATGCAAGATAGGGAAGAGAGAAACAAACACAATCGTTTATAGAGGTTCGGCCAATCTCTTGCCTACGTCCTCTCTCCTTGACCTTCTTGTCAAGTGCTTTCTTTCTCTCCTTCAACAGAAGTTACAATGTCCCTTTTTCAGGTTAAAGAATAACCTCTCTACCCTTTCAAATACAAAGAAGTATTCACCCTTTTACAATGTTTTTCTCACTGAGGAACAATCCTCTTCTCTTTTGAGGTAAGGATGAATACAATGTCAAGCTTTAATGTGGGTAGGACAATTACAGCTTTTTCACTTAAGCTTATACAACAAACTCAATAAATGAGGAATGAAGACAAATGGAATACAAGAATAAAACTCTTGAGAATGTAAGAAATGTGCAGCAATAGTGTCTCTCTTCTCATTGTCTTCAATGCTTGGTTAAATATTGAAGGATTGGTAGTTGGAGCATTAAATGCTGTTTTTCCTGTTGAGATTTTTGCAGAACTAGTCGTTGGGTACCTCTAGTAGAATGCCAGATCGATCTGCCATCTTGACCAGATCGATCTCTTAGTTATGAATCCTGCAAGATCAAGGCAAAATAACACAAGGAGATCGATCTCATATATGAGCAGATCGATCTCATGATTTGAAAATATTATAGGAGATCGATCTTCCGATCTCTCTGTTTGAGGCAAGATCGATCTATAGATCGATCTACCAAGTAATCTCGTAGTGATGAGATTGATCTCTTATTACCCCAGATCGATCTCCTTAGCTCTCTGACTTTGAGAAGATCGATCTCTTCCTATACCAGATCGATCTCATGAGCTCGCTGTTTGAGTATAAATCGATCTCACAGATTGATCTACTGTCTTTACTTTAGGGGAGATCTATCTCTTCCTAGATCAGATCGATCTCCTTAAATCCAGTATTAGGCAGATCGATGTCATAACCCTTAGAGATCGATCTCAATCTGCCTCAATACCTTTGTACAGGTTCACAGCTTAGCAGATCGATCTCATGTCTTTATGAGATCGATCTCTCATCCAAGAAATCCCAAGAGATCGATCTCTCATAACCCAAATCGATCTCTCATCCACAGAAACTCAAGTTCTGGTACTGATAACCTCTAAACATGTTTTTATATCATCTTTATATTATTGAATTTACTTGTTTTGTCATTTCAAAATATATTATCACAACAGTTTAATTTTAGTTTAATTAATTTGTTTCTTTATTCTCATATTTGCATTATAGTTTAATTGCATTAATTAAATTTTAACTGTTTTAATTTTCTTTTATAGGTATTTGATTTTAGTTGCTTAGAGCATCTGTAAGTAATTTTTGCTTCGTTTTATTTTCTTTGGTTTATAATTTTTATTGTTTTCAATACTTGTTAATTTTAGACTTAATACATCACCCACTGAAAAATTCATAATTTGCTAGGATATACTTAGGGTAAGATTAATCGGTAGTTAATTAGGTTATTCAGATTCTCTGTAGGATGATAATCCGGGACTCAAATCTCATTATTACTTATACGACCCGTGTACTTACGGATACACGTCTAGGACTCTTAGAGTGGGCGTAGTCGACTATCAATCCTGTGCCCTTTTTATAGATGCAGAGACATGAGATCGATCTAGTCCTTGTGGAGATCTATCTCTGCAAGGTTTGGTAGTCCTTTTTACCAAACACAACTACTACCAGATCGATCTTCTTCCATGATGAAATCGATCTGTTTACAAGTGAATCCCTCCTTGGAGATCAATCTGCCTCTTATAGGAGATCGATCTGCTTCTTACAGAACCTTAATGAAATCGATCTGTCGCTTAAGGGAGATCGATCTGTGCCTTGTGAGAGATCGATTCCTTCCAGGCAGAGACTTAAGGAGATCAATGTACCTTCCCATCAGATCGATCTGTCTAGTTCCATTCGACAAGTTCTGGGCATTTCATGAGGGGTGATCGATCTCTCCTTCATATGAGATCGATCTCTCATCCCCTGCACCCTTATTTTCTGCAGTTTTTTGTAGATTTCTCAATGTACATTCATCCTTATTTGTTGCATACCTCAATTTACAATCTGTGCACAATTAACACACAATGACATCCATTCCACCTAGTTCATAGTTAATGAAACTTATGCACACTACTTGAAATCATGGATGTTTCATTAAATTTCCAAAATCCTTACATCCTCCTATCATTTATACTCATGTACTAATACATATACATACATCATAGCCTCTCAAGCTATTTTTGTAACAACGTGTATATATATATATATATATATATATATATATATATATATATATATATATCATAACTCCATAAAAATAAATACGTGTGGAATTAGTAGTAGTTATAATATAGCATAACAAGATTTATCATTCAAATTTAAACACACAGCTTCCTAAGAAATAGTAACAGTCATTAGATCAAATCCTAATTGTTTATTATTTAATACATTATTGTAAGACCCGAATTTTTATGTAGCTTATTCCTTATGATTCCTATATGTAAGAACGTTCCATTATATTATTTGAATCATAAGAAGAGTATTTACTTCATTGAAAATATTAGTGAAATGCTTAAATACATATAAGTCAAGTAAATGGGTAAATAAGGGGCGAGATAGTCACAGGCTAAACCGAATGGATTTAAATCATTCTGACTAAAGATAAGATCTTAAAATGTGAAAATATAGAGGGTTCGTAAAGGAAAGTCGGTTTGATTTAGTCCTGAAAACATTGAATTTGAGGAAACGACCAAAATGGGTTAAACGAACTCGAAATGGTCCGTTTGAGGTGTTTTTGACATATTCGCCTCCCGGAAACGGCCAAAACACAGAGATGAGAGTGTAAACCATGGAAAGTGACACTTTTGAAATTTTGAAAACAAAAGTCAAATGTGGTCAATGGTCAAGAAAAGTCAAGGCTAGTTAAGAAATGTTGACTTTAATCATAGTTGACTAACCATGGTTAAAATTTAACCCAAGTAACGTTAAAAAGTTGGGAAGAAATATTTTTAGTCAAAACACTCAATCTTCATCTCCTTAAGTAGGGAAAATTTATTTAATCGAAATCCGGATTAAGTTTAAGGGGCAAAACTCGATAGGCCAACAATGAAAAATTTAAAGCCCATTAAGGTGCAACAAGTGTGGGCCGAATTTTTTAAGCCCATTGGGCCGAATTGTTAGGCCATTGGTGGGCCCAATATTAAGCCAATTGAAGACCCAATTGTTTGGAAAATTTTCAGTCCAAAAGCCCAAGGAAAAACCCAAACCAAGAAGCTCAAACGCAAGCCTAAAACTTAAGCCCATTAGTTAATTTCCAAGCCCATTTTGCAAGCCCAAAATTAACTTAAGTCAAAACCAATTGCTAGCCCAATTCAAGGGCTGAATTTTAAGACTTAATGGCTAAGTATACTAAGTGAAAAATCAGCCAACATTAACCATCTTCTTCCTTAAGCTCTCGATAATCAAGAGGAAACCAGTAAAACACATAAGTCCAAGCTTTCTCACACTAGAAAACTCTAACTTCAAAACATATTTGGATCAAGCAATTTTCATGAAAGTTGTTCCAAATTGAGAGAGGAATAACATACCCAAAAATCAGCAACCAAGGAACTGAATTGGACCACCCGAAATTCTCCTTAAGTCTCAGTCAAGAAGAGAAAAGGTAGCTAGGTATAATTTCAATCTTTCAAACTCTAGTATGTTTATCTATGGATTAATTCAAGTTGATTGGTGTATGTTTTATGGATTGAAACACATGAAAACACCATGAATCAATGATAGCCGAAATTAGGTATTTAGGTTTTCATGAACAAGTATGTGATTTTAATGCATGGTTAGGTTGGTAAACATGTATACATGATTATGGCATGCTTAATTTCAATTGATTTGTTGAATTGGTGGATGAATTGAAGATGGCATATAAGGTGTTTGATGAAATGCCTTAATGGACATAAACTAAGGCTTAAAGGGTGCATGTCATATGTTTGATGAAATGCCTAAGCGAATGGCTAGGCATAAGGCCAAGGGTGGCGTGGTGTGCATGGTGCTCGACCATGGGCAGCATGCATGGCTCTCGGCCACATGCCATGGCCAAGATGCCAAATGGGCCAAGTCGAGGTGGTCTCGACCCAATAAGAGTTCATGGGCCTCGAACCAAGCCCAATAAGTATTGATGGGCCCCACAAGCCCAATAGGCCCGAATGAAATGAATAGTAAAGTGAAATGGGCTTAAGACAATGTTAGGCTCATTAAGATGCAATTAGGCCCAATAAGGTAAATGGGCCCATTAAGTGAAATAAACTGTTTTAAACATGAAATACAGTTGAAAATTTGTAATTAACCTGATAAATGGTTATATGCAACTCCAGATTTTATATTGGGAGTTAATCGAACTATGTGATCGAGCAACATCAGGAAAGTGGAATTGTTCGACATGAATTCAAGTAAGGAAATTTTGCGCGTAGTTAGAGATATCTGCATGTATTCTCATCTACTTTTACATTCACTTAAAAAGTCTGAGGTTCAAAGAAAGTGAATAAAATTTATAGAGACCCGATATGTGTAAATTATGATTTTACCTCTATTAAGGGCAAAAAGTCAAAAGTTAGGAAAAGTTCTAAAAAGCAAGGAAATCATGTTTTTGAATGTTTTTACTCCTGTTTAGCACAAGAATAGATAGATTGGCAAGTGATTTCGTGAATTACACAAAATAGCCTAATTATGGTGCCGATTTTATTGATTTGAAATATCCTTGTTTAAATGAGCCATATATCGAGTTGTATGAAAATAAATCGTTCTGGAGCACTGCTTGCACTGAATTTTATATGTTTTCTGCATAAAAAGTGTTGGAGTGGTTACTCGCACTTGATTTCTTATGGTATGCATGACATAGTGCTGGAGCGCTACTCGTACTCGATTTGAAATGTGAAATATGTATGACCTAGTGCTGGAGTGTTACTTGCACTAGAGTTCGATTTTGTGATATGTATGAAATAGTGATTGAGTGGGGTGTCGACTGTAAGTTGCACTCAAGGCTCGCATTGTAACCTTAATGTGATATACATGACATGATTAAAAAATCGTGTTGATTGTCTCGGGTAGACTGAGTATCACACGAATGAGTTGCTCGCACGTGGATTTAGAGACGTGACATTGATTATCTATTGAGATAGGGTCCACGGGTGTACGTTGTACCGTGCATGTGTCATCGAATACACTGTACCGTGCGGTGTTTGGGATGGATATGTGGAGTTGTTGGCTGGCGGTTAGGATTTGACCCACCTTCCGTTGCAGTAGTGATGCCCTGCACACTAAAATCAGTGTAGTCTAGGATCACAGTATAGGATATGGTCATAGTCCAGGATATTCTTGCATATAGCCACACAGTCTCACATGATTATATAACATGCTTTTATGATTTCGAGTAAACCGAATGGATGGGTCGGAACCTGACTTATATACTTTACTCGATAAAATGCCATATTTTATATGTTTGAAATGAAATGGCATGATATGTTTTAAAGACATTATATGATTTATACAAATGTAATGTTCTGCATGAAATGCCTGTATTTATGAAACAAATCATGATTTCAGTAATTTTGAATAAGTATATGCACACTACATAAGTTTTACGATTCATGCTTGAAATGTGAAACTAAGGAAAGATCATTTCCAAGGCATGACATTATTTGCAGTAGATAGTCTAGTCATCTACTTATTTGCCCAATTTTCTTACTGAGTTAGTGAGCTCACCCTTTTAATTTCCACCTCTCTACAGAGCATTCGCAGTAATTAGAGTAAGACTAAAGACTTGCATTTATTTTGTTCGTTGCATTCCCATCGAGCGAAAAGTATACACATCACGTACGATTTTGTATCTGAACATATAACAGCACAGTGATATAGACGAATGTAATAATGGGAGATGTATTTGTATATTAATATAGTGAGCTCACTTATGACATAAAAGTATGTACAGTCAATAGATAATTTATATTGACATATATGCATCGTATAGAATGAATAATATGGTAAGTAAAAGAGATGATACTAATACCGAATTACAGCCTAACTGATATTTGAAATTGTCATAGAAGGAAAGGTAAGAAAAGTAAAAAATTTATAGTGGATTTTTGGTAAATTAGGTTGTGACAATTATCAATGAAATTTTTAGACTTCACAAATAATGTTAAAATAATAACACATACCTTATTTTCTTTATTTTTATTTTTTTATTTTTTATTAAAGTTCTTTATATCATTTTAATTTTATTTGTAAAATCTAAAAATCTAATTAATAATTTATTGAATAATAACTGTTTTGGTGTGAATCGGATAATAATTCTATAAATATATTACTTACCAGGAATTCAATCCGATTATTCATTTATGGTAGCATTATTTCGGCCTCTGTGCCATTCTGGATTGTCCAGTAAAGGCCTTGTTAGTCGAATGAATGGCAGGACAGCCATAAAACTTCTACTTTTGCTGCAAAATACAAGAAGGAATTATTAATGTTTGTCCAAAACCTTCAATATGATGGCAATAAACAATTGAGAGGCTTCCGATTCCGTCAGTCATACAAGGGAAATTCATTGAGAGAATTGGTAACAACTATTTACACAACCCAAAAAAAAAACAGTGTATCTAAGATAGGATCCAAGATTCTCAAGACACTTTGCTTTTAAAGGTTTGATAGAAGTTTATAAACTAGACAGCTATTTGATATATTGTCAATAAAATTTTAAAATATTATAAATAATATTAATTTAATTAACATATTTTTAAAAAATTAAAAAATAAAATAAATAATATATACCTTAATTTTTTATTTTAATTGTGAAGTTTAAAAATTTTTATTTTCAATATTTTAACTTTAAAATAATTTTATTTCGTTTAAAAAAATCTGACCAAATGATTGTTTTTCAAAATTCTCCGATTAAAGTCGATTTTAGAGTTGTAATTAACTTTTTGCGAGTCCCAATAAACGTTTTAATTAATTAATCAATTATTTATTTATTTATTTATTTATTTATATATTTTGAACAAATAAAAATATATTATAATGCTGCAATTAACATTTTAACGAAATTTTCACATCAATGATCAGTGCTTGACATTTACGCCCTGAATATGTCCATATATGTCAATTGATGGCACCTTCGATATGACCAATGCATTGCCCCTCTAATAGTTTCTTTGGAGAGCGGCTTAAACTTATCCGATCTTTTTTTCTTTTACACACGCCGAAGAATGGAGCAAAATTCCCATCCTAAGTGGGAGGCCAGTGTTTCTGCAAAGCTAACAAGAGCTTCTCCGGACCAAGTTTGGGCCCTCTATACAGATTTCTTTAACTTTCACAAATGGTATCCTGGTTTAGCCTCATGCCATGGCATCCATGGCAACAATGGTGAGTTAGGTTGCATCAGATTCTGCTCAGGTTTCTCGATCTCATCCGAGGCCAAGGGCAGTGGCCTTGAGCATGAAACTGGACATGAAAAGTGGGCCAAGGAGAGACTAATAGCAATTGATCATAGCGGGCGTAGCTTAAGCTATGAGATAGTAGACAGCAATATTGGGTTCAATTCATATGTGGCGACGGTCAAGATTGTTCCTGGGGGTGATGATGGTCCTGATCATCAAGATGGATCTGTGATCGAGTGGTCCTTCACCGTTGATCCTGTGGAAGGGTGGCAATTGGATGACATGAAGAAAATATACGAGGTGGGCCTCCAACGCCTGGCTGAGAGAATTGAGAATGCGATCTGTGATGCATAGACCCAACATGTTATAAGTTTTACTACTTTAGTGTTTGGTATTTGGTAATATGACATCAATTGTGTTTTCTCTGTTGCTTCTTCTTCAAGGATCTTGTCTGCTTTCCATGTGCCTTTGTATATGGGATTCTCCGATGTTGTTTAATTTTGTGATATGAAAATATATATATATATATATATATATATATATATATATATATATATATATATATATATATATATTACATGTTCATTTCCGTCCGACTTTGGTAAGCAAGAGTGAAGGGGATTTTGGGTTTTTCCTACCATTTATTTCTTTAGAAAACCCTGAATTTCAGTAATCAACTCCATATCCAAAGACATGCTATCATCTCTTGGATGGCAATTCTGGGTAGATTGCCAAGCAGGAGTGGGGATCAGCTCTTGGGGGCAGTTTGCAATCACTTGATTGGTTGCTTGTTCCGTCACGAGGAGATGAAAACATTCTTTCCTTACTAGCGTTTTTCCAAGAAGTTGTTGGGAAACGTGTTGTGCGCTTACTTGCCGCATCAATAGACTAGCAGGAAGGAATTCATAAGGGCAAGGCTCTCTCGTCTTTGTCATTTTGAGGCTAGATTGGAAAATCTGATTTTTTAACGTGTGTATTATCTAAAATTTACATATATAGATTAAATTAAAAAATAATTATTTTTTCAATTTTTTCCTAAATTTATATATAATAACTATATATTAAAGATAGGTTCAAGAAAAATAACAAATTATAGTTTTTTTAGTTAACATGTCATCAAATTTTTGCTGGTGATTTTGCTTGATTGTAATTTTGAGGTCAATTTTAACTAATTTTGAGAGGAATGTTCATCTAATTTGTTTGCTTTGTGGACACTCCATTGAATCCGAAATCTTTTAATATTAGTGGGCCGATTTGATTATTTTTAAACCAGGTTAAATTTGTTTTTTTTTTTTTTATGAGTCCAATGTTCTTAATAATGAATCTTGAGACTTGCTTTAAAATTCATCTAAATTATCAAAGTAGATTTTCAATTTGATTTCACTTTTATTCAAATTTTACAATTTTTGGCTTAGGTTTGATAATTATGTGCATTATCTAACACTTATCTCTCTCTCTATATATATATTCAAATTAAAATAATTTATTATCTTTTTAATTTTTTTACTCGTTCCTATTAAAATTTAAAAAAAAAAAATCAATTACCCTTTGTCAATTTCTTTTCTTATGTATATAAAAATTTAAAAAAAAAAATTATCTTTTTCCAATTTCCTTACCCATTATATTAAATTAAGAAAATTAATTTTATTTCTAATAGATTAAATTAATAGTCAAATATACTTTAAATCTTTTAGACAAAAAGATTAAACTCTCAATCTTTATTTTTTATTATAAAAGTCCTCATAAAAAATGTTTAACATTTCAAAATAACACTCGTAAGTAAAATAAATAAAAAGTAGAGGTCTTTTAAGTCATTAATTTTTTATTTTATTGTAAAAATTTATAACAGATTTGAGTTTAATTACATTATTTTGAAATATTAAAAATTTATATAGTAAAATAAAAAGTTAATAATTTATATTCATTTTGTGTAAAAGATTAAAAGTATAATTGACTATTAAATTTTAATTTTTTTAAAAAAAATAAATTATCATTTTTTTATTTATTCACGTATATAGATTAAAGGGTCGTTTAATTAAAAAATTGTAAGATTCCCTTCGAAATTCATTTTCAACTCAAATCTCAAATGAACAAATCATGATTTCATCGATTAGGATTGGCCCAAAGACTTTTATCAAACATGATTTTTGTGAGGTTACCCAAACTTTCATATGATAGAATCATTTCCTCATTGGGCCAGAATAATAAGTCCATTCCCATATTTGGGTCACATGGACCTTGTAAATATTGTAACCAAGGTCCAGAGCCCACTTAAGTCTTAGGTTATGAGTTATTGGGCTACGAGTTCAAAGCCCCATTTCTTTCCTGGTCCATGTCTTTTTCTTTTACTTATTTTGTTTTCAATTTATTTTTATAAATTTACAAATTAATTAAAGCAATTAAAAAACAAAAAATAAAATAAAAATGGAGTTGGTGTCGTGCAAGGCACCAGCTCTGTCCATCAGCCTCCTAAACAGACTGCAACTCCTTCTTCCCATGACAACCAGTCCCCATCCCCATAGCAGCCACTTTGGTGGCTGAAGCTGGCTGCTAAAATCCTTTGGACTGAATTACAGACTGGACAAAGCGAATGATCCTACTAAGATTAAAACTGAGATTACTTATTTTGTAAGAAAGGAAGAAAAAAAATTTTCAACCTAACCATCTGTCCTCATAGAGGAACCACTCTCTACTCTCCCCCACCGCCCCGCCATTACCACGACAAATTTTTGTCCTAATCTTCTACTGAAATCACTATCATCACCCCCACACAGCCTCCTTCACTACGTACAAACCACATTTATTTCCAATCAACCCACAATCCCAACAAAAAAAAAAAAAAAGAGGGAGAGAGAAAAAAAACAGCAGCTACATCCACAATCAGTAGAATCAATCCACAAAAAAAAAATTTCGAATACTATTAAATGTAAGAATCGTAAATAAAAAAGGAAATGAGTGGAGGTTTCGGAGTTGGTTGGTTTCTTTGAAGATCTCATGCGTGGGTTCTTTTTTTTTAAAAAAAAAAAAGGAACAAGGAAGAACAAGAGGAGGAAGCAGCTGTAGGCCGATGGCTGTGGGAACCATGGGAGAGATGGTGGGCGGCGCTAACTGGTAAAGGAGGGTCGGGAATCTCAGTTCAGTTGAAAAGGAACGGAAGAAAGTCAAGCTAGAAACAAATTGAAAAGAAAAAGGGTTGCTGTTGGGTTTAATACTCTCAACTTAAAGCATCATGTTGTTTTGTCTAGTTATATATTTTTTATTGGTGTGTATTATGTGTGCACGTGATTTTCTCTAGCTTTTGGTTATTTTGTATCCCACAGTGTGGTTGTTTATCCAATCATTTGTTTATCTTTTTTCTTTTTTTTTTCTTGTTTGTTCATTTAATCATTTGTTTATTTATTTGCCAATACATTGATACATAACTTGTTTTCATTCATTGTCTTATTCCTTTGCAAATTTTTAGAAAAGGGTTTTGAATATTTGACATATTGTTTGAAAAATAAATAATCTTAATAAGATTTGTAATTATTTGACCTATAAAACAAATTTCTAAAATTAAAACCATTTTTGTAAATTGGTAAATAAAAATTTTGCATTGTGTGAATTTTGTGAATTTTAAATTAAACTTGAAACTTTTCCCAAAGATAGGATTTTGAAAATTATAAGTAATGATTCTTATGCAATCTTTAGGAAAGGATAAAAATCCGTAAATGCTATTGAAAGTATCGAAATATTTAAGAGGATTTCTTCCAATATAAGATTTTTATTTATTTTATCAGCTTATTTTTTTTAATATGTAGAAATAATAAATTATTAACAAATAATGTCGATGAGAATTTTTCTGATGATGAGATGTTACGAAAATCTCTATGTGAGAAAAGTTTGCTAAATATTACTAGAGTATTGAAATACTTAGTACAATTTTTCAATAATATGGATTTTTGTTAAAAATAAAAAAGAATAAAGATTTTTTTTTTAAATTAATAATAAATTTTAAATTTAATTAAACATTGTCTAATAATGAGATGTTATGAAAACCACAACTAGTGATTCCTAATTGATCTCTAAGCGAGAAGAATCCACTAAATATTATTAAAACATTGGAATATTCATTGTGATTCTTCAATAATGTGAATTCTTATTTAAGAATAGATGAATAAAGTTTTATTTTAAAAATGATAATAAAAATATACATGTGCACCATTCATTATATGCATTAGATTCTATAGAATTCACAAGTAGTAATTCTTAAGAAATCTTTAGGTGTGAAAATTGTTCGAAATACTACTAAAGTATTAAAGTACATAGGTATAATTTCTCAATGCAAAAGATTCTTAATTATTTTTAAAAAAAATAAAAGTTTGCTTTTTAAATTAAGATTTTTTTATAAAAATAAAAATAAAAAATATGATTTGAAGAAAATAAATTTAATTTCAATAAAAATGAAATTATTTTTAAATGTTAAATTAAGACCATTTTTTTATAAAAGAAAGTATAACACATAATTAAGATAATACCATTTTCAAAAGGGGCGTCGTGCGGGTGCTAATCCTTCTCTACGCATAACTGTGCTCTTGAACTTGATTTTTTGTTTTTACAAGCCAAAAAAAACTATCTTCTTCATAAAACTTAATTAATTTTAAGATTTTTGTTAAAAAGATTAAGATTTTTAGATGGACAATCACACCTAGTCAAATAAATGGTTGCAACTCCCTGTTTTCATGTTTTCAAAATCATCAAACAATCGAGTCCCCAAAGGAAATCTTTATGACAAGGGAATATAAGGTTTCTGTTTTTGGTAGGATAAGATTACTAAATGACGTATTCTACTATAATGCCCTTGGTATTATTAGTTGATGCAAAGTGAATAATATTTTATAGAAGTTATGTTTAAATCAATTGCTTATTTATTTAAGATGTTATTTAATTATTTAACATATTTATTTAGTTATCTATTTGTTTGACCCTTTTGTTCATAGGGTTTTTAATATGTTATTTTTTTATTTAACAAAACATTACTATATGAAATTGATCTTGGTTATATTAGAATATCCTAATATGCATAAAGAATAACAACAACACAAATATCTATCTTATCGATAACAATTGAACCATGTTGATATCCATAACAACTAAAATAGTCATAGTATTTATAATATCCATATTATACCCATGTTCATGCATCATAGTTAACAAAGTCCATCCTATCATAGACTGCATAAAATCCATATCATCCATGAAAACCCCATCATGCACAAGTCATAAGCTACACATCTTTAGTTAAAGGGAAGTCAAAGAATGGCCAATAGAGAGTACATTCATCTAGTTGCTTAATCTCGTAATCCCTCTTATATTCCCTTGGCATAGCAAAGAAGAAATCTACTTTTGTGTGTGCCTTTGCTTATACATTCCCTAGTGATTAACATTTCATCTCTGAAGAACCCTTCAAGTTGTAAGATTTCATTAAAGAGCACCATCCTCCTATCAGTTCCTCAGCCTTTTTTTTTCTTGTGCATCTACAAACAGTTCGACCTCATAACCATTGTCTTCTTCCGTTGAATCAACTGTGGTTTCAGCTCTTGCCCCAATAGATCTGTCTTCCCCATAGATGATGACAAAGTTAACAAAATGGGGAAAAGCCTTGCTTCTTAATCCTTTTGCATGCAGATGAATCTACAACAAATGTGACCAAATAAAAAATTATGAATTGAAAAGTTTCGATGCAATAATGATATAGTAATTACCTTAACCCATCCATCGAATACAACATTTAATGCAATCAAACATTTTTCTTGATCATTCCTTCCAAATCAACTTCCGAAGCTAATCATATTATATATGGCATTATACTTCGTGTTTAGTAACTTCACCTTTGATTCAATATGCAGATTGGCTTTAAGTTAAGATGTCGAAAGTTTGTCCTCCTACAGCTTCTTAAGCTAGCTTAACTAACCTACCCTAAATGTCTCATTCTCTCATTCTCATCTTGGATCTTCTGCCAAGACATGAAAGCATTGAACAAGTTTGCCATCCTCCTTTTTTGATCCGCTGATGATTACTACTTTGCACCTTCTTTCTCTTATTATTATTTATCTCTTTTACATTCGATGATGACATTTTCAAATCCTAATAATGTAAATAGGTGGAGATAAAAATGCATAATAAATCATAAAAAGAAAAAAGGTCGAATACTAGATTATTCAAGTGAACTACAAGTGAAATACATCAAATTGTTTAAATACATCAAACAAGTCAAATACATCAAATTCTTCTAATACGTGAAATCATTGACTCAACACTCAACAATTAACAAAATACATCAAATTACATAACAATTGTTTCTAGACTCAACAATTAAAATCATATAAGAAATAACATAATTTTGAAAACTATCTTTAAGCATTTAATGCCATCCAATTGGCGAACTTGCCTCTCCACTAAGTCCAAGCATCACTTAGCTCATAGTGCATGATTAACTCTTCTTCATTATCCTTTTCTAGTAGGCTACCATTCACTGCATCAATATCTCTTTTAATAGGGTCAATTGACATATCAAACCTAATAAAATTGTAAAGAATACAAACAAAAATGATTTTACATTGTTTAAGTAGATAAAATGATTTCTCCCTTAAGATAGTTTAAAATTAAGCTATGAGACAACCTTCTCATGGTAGGCAACTATTAGACCACCAGACAACACACTACACCTAAAGGAACTAAAAACCCAGCCAAGGTCAAAATGTAAAAATAAGATACGACTACGCAGGCCATGCATCTTCTACCCCACATCAATCAATTAGAGCATTAAAGATAAGGATAACTATGGAAGGACTAACCACCATAGGGTAAGCCATGGCATGTCCACAGCCAAAACACAAAGGAAAAGTAGTTAGCTCAAAAACAACGATGTAAAAATAGACTACTTTCTATATAGGTTTTGCCTAACAAAACACTTAATTCCAAAGGGCCACCTTAATAGGGAAACACCCACCATGCAAATGACTATAGGCCAACAGAAACAAACCTCATAACTAAGACACTAACTCGAGAAGCCACCAAAGGCATATAAAAGATCAAGCATCTTAAGCAACCACAAGGCTAACACATGTAGAACACTTGAAAAAAAATCTAAATCATCTTTTACCAAAACACCCACAAAGATGTTATTCACAACCAAATATCAATAGTAAGAAAAACACAAAATTATACCAGACTTATGCCAAAAATATATCTTTCAAAAATTACGAAAAAAGAACCACAAACAAAAAACAAAGCTTATTATATATAATTGGGGCCTCATCAATAGTAGTAAAAGCATCATCTACTAGAGAATGATAAGCAATAGTAGTTGAAGAAGAGTCAATAGTAGTGTCTACAACTAAAGGATCAGCAGTAAGAGTCACCACAACTGTAATTAGTCCAACATCAACAAGCTCAGTCTCGATGATTTCGATAGTTGCGCCTCCACCAAGGGCAACAACAGAGGCATTTGGACTTCACTCCCCGATGCAACCATCTTCTCTTCTTCATCATATGATGAGTCAAAAATTAAGAGATTATCAAACCTAACCTCAACTTTCAGCCTCAAAGCCTCTTCATTATGTACAAGATGAAAGAAATTATAACCCTCTAGCAGTTGGGGAAGACTGGCTCCTTCCAAGGCTCATAAATCCAAGGATAGCAACATGTGGAGCTGAAGGAGTAACAACCCTAAGGTTTGAAGGAACAACAACCCTATGAGCAATAGCAGCCAATTGGGGCTTTTTTTGTTAACCTCATTGGGAAAACCCATCAGCCTTTTCTCTCAAGTAGCAAAAACGCTTTTTTAGCATCAGCTCTCTCTTAAGCTGCTCGTTTGCGCAAAAATCAACTTTTATGTTTTGTTAGGATCTATATCTACACAAAGTTAAAAGCATAAATGAAGACTATACCCAAAAATCTTCATACCTCTTTAAAGAAATCATACTATTAGATACCTAAACCAACCCCTAACTCCTAAAACTATTAAAACTCCTCATACGCTTCCATTCAAACGCCAACAAGCAACTCCACAAGCCCTAGATTAACCTATTTTTTTCACTCATCATTCAAACCTAATGACAACTAACACAAAAAAAAAAATGAGAAAGTGAAAGTAACTCACCAGGTTTGGGAGCGTGTCCCAAAAGAGAAGTATTTGACCGCCACAAAAAAATGCCACATATTGGTAGTGTATTAAATGAATAAGCAAAAAGTCCAACAGTTCTCTTTCTACTGGAGTCCCACATTTACATTAGAGGGAGATTGCGACTAGCACACTTTAAAAGCCTAAGTACCCTACTTCACTTGCACTATCATATACTTATTTCTATGGCTATGGGTGTTAGAAGGTGTACCCATGAACGTTTTTTCCCTTAACTTTGAAGAAAGTACACTTCATAGCCACCCTTCATTATAAACAACTCTGAAAAAACATTAAAAGACATCTCTCATTCATTCAATTCACAATCATCCAGTTGTTAGCCAGTAGCTGAGAAGCCCTTATATTCCTCATCTCTAAGCTAAAGGCAAAAGATGAGTGCTAGGAAAGGTGAAACCCAGCCTTAAAAATGATTTTTTTTTTTAAAAAAAAACCCTCTTGTCATCTACAACCCTCTTGTCATCTACATTATTAGGGCTCTAAGAGTCGAAAGGAGGAAATGTAATAAACCTATTTCTATCTAATTTTAGGAAAAATTGCCCAGCACACTCTAATTTCTTCTTAGGTTATGGTACTAAGAGTATCTAAACACCCTAAATGGTATCTATGTGCAAGTATACATGATTTATAAGTAATACAGATGTGAGTCTAAAATATCGTCCCACAAGGAGTAATTAGTTTAATTGATTACTTGATAATTACATCCTAAGTATATTCAATCCTATTATGAATGGTGGGTGATCTATAAGTTTAATTACATGAAAGATAAAAATAATAAAATAAAATAAAAATACTAAAAAGAAAATGAAAATAGAATATTTACAAAGCCCAAATAGCAAATTAAAAGTAACTGCAAAAGAAAAATAACAAAATTATCAACAATGGAAATGGGCTAAAAATGCAAATATAAGAAAATATGGACCTAAAATGGAAATAATAAAATAAATCCAGTAAATCCTAATATGAAAATAAAATTGCATGTACTTAATTTAATTAAATGAAAAAAATGTAAAATAATCTAAACTAATGCATGATAAAATAAAATCGTAATAAAAATCTTAAAATTCCTTAAATGTATTCCTAACCCTAAAATGCTCTAAAATATAAACCCTAAAAATAATCCTAACACTAAATGACTATTAAACTAATGAAATACATAATTAATTATTAAAAGTTAGCTCAAAATAATGCATGAGAATTAAAAATATTTTTGAAAATTTTGGTTGAAATGAAAACTGACTTAAAAAATGCATAAAATGGAACTTAACCCTAAATTAACCCTTAATGCATATTGTAAAACCTAAACTAATGCAAATCTTATACTAAAACAATAATTAATAGCTTACTAACAACACATAAAAATTTTATAATGCAAATGCAACTAATTCTAAATTAATGCATGAAAAAGCTTAGAAAATGAAATGAACCCGAACCTATCTTAACCCTAGCTTAGCCTTAAACTAATGCAACCTAAATTTACCTAAAATAAACTCAAAACAGCCCCTAAAAATGCCCCAAAATAGTGGCTAAATCAAGGCTAGACAGATTTGAAACAAATGCAAAAATCTAATCTAAAATGCCATGAAACTTAACCTAAAATTTTAACCACTAACCCCTAATTACCTAACTCTAATATGACTTAGTTAACAACTAAATGCACCTAAATCTAATCTAAAACATGCCTAAACAGAACACAAAAGAAATCTGAATAGAAAATAATAAATGACACCTAGATGAAGAAGATTTAAAAGCAAAAATGCCATAAAAAGTATTATAAAAATTAATCTAAAACTTCCTAAATTTTAACTAAGGAATAATTACCCCTAAAATGATTTAACACCTAATTAAATTATCCTGAAACACCATAAAACAGTTAAAAAAAACTTATATGGAAATTATGCAGTAAAGGACGCCTACGACAAGAAAATTAAGGAAAAATATGATTTAAATACAATGATAAATTACCTAGCCTTTTTCTCAAAATTATTTAATGAATGCATAACCTAGTTAACACCTAAATGCAGAGATTTAAATTGCGATTGCGGTCACGTTTTCGATTATGTTGCGTTTATTGCGATTTCGGATATAACGGAGATTATTGCGGTCATAACGGTCATCGCGGTCGTGAATTTTTTTTAATATCGCATAACTTTTTTAACGGACGATAATGACAATAACGGTCGATTGCGGTAATAACGACCCTCGATAGCGGTAATAACAGTCGATAACGGTAATAACGGTCCTCGAAAACGGTAATAACGGATCAATTAGGTTATTGCGGGTGTGACACCCGTTATTTCACGCATAGCGGTAACGGCCACTGCCGCTACCGCTATTTAAAACCATGCCTAAATGCACCTAAATGACATGAGGAACAATTCAAAGCAGTAGTAAACATGAAACCTAGATGGAATACTAAAAACAGTGGAAAATGGGGGAAAAAATGCAACTTATTGTCATGTAATGAACCTAAACTAATCCTAAAAATTACCTAATTAATATATGATCTAAGTAAGACTTAAATTAAGCTAATTAACCCTAAAAAACAACTAAATAGTTGCCTAATAACTGAACTGGACAGTGACCATAAAATGATGCCTAAGTGAATAAATTAACTAGAAAATGTGGTAAACACACAAGACAGAAATCATCTAACTAGTCTTAAAATTTATCTAATATATATGACCTAAACAACCTTTAAAACTAACTAAATGGACCCTAAAACGACAAACAGTAGTCATAATGATTCCTGGGTAGGACGCATAAATCTGGACAAATATGATGGAAAATGCAACAAAATGCTATGAATTGCTAGCTTAACATACTTTAAAAATTACCGAAAATTAATATAACCTTAAGATAACATTAAACTACCTAAAAGAACATAGAAATGATACAAAACAAAAACTAAATTCTTCCCCAAAAGAACGCTTAAAGCAGCTGATCAGAACAGAGAAAAAAAAGCCAAAAAAAAAAAAACACCAAGAAATGAAAATGCACATGCCACTTAAATGCAACCTTATACAACCCCAACCTTTAACATTAAATATTTAACTCTAAACTATATTTAGACTAACCAAATGACATGATTAAAGACCTAAAACAGAAGCAAAAAATGAACCCAAAAACTGGACTGGAATGACACCACAAGAAGAAAGAAAATAGAAAGAAAATTCCAAATCAAAACTAACAAATAACCTATTAATCCTAAATCGAAAAACTAACTTTTAACAACTTAAAAACAAATTTTATAAACTAAAAGTCAACTTCAAAACATCAAGATAAACATTAAAACAGTAACTAGAGAATTAAACAATAGATGAAAATAAAGATAAAAGCAATATGGACCAAGTTTAATCACAAAACCTATGAATGTAGTTTTTCAACCTCTTAAGCTTCCATGAACTTAAAACTCAGTCAAAAATGAAAAATGAAAGTTAAGAAGAAGAAGAAGAAGAAGAAGAAGAAGAAGAATGTTGGAATTTAAATACAGAATGAAAAAAAAAAACTTGTATTGAAATTGCTTGAAGTGATAAAATACAACGAAAACTTAAGGAAAGTGCATGGAAATGTAAAGAAAACTTGTAAATAAAAATGATGGCTACTCTTCTACTCTAAGAAAACAATAAAATGAGAAAAAAAATAAATCCTAACGTAAGGTAGCCAGCCCCTCTCCTCATCCCCAATAGTTTGCTTAAATACATAAGATAATTATGGGTAAATGGGTAAAAACACAAAGTGGATGAGCAATTAATTATCATGTGTCCTATCATAGTTGGGCTTGCTAGCAAGATATTTCCATGTAAAGCCAAGCTCCACATCATCCCATGGACCACTCCTTCAATAATCACCAATTTTGTCTTTCTAGTCTACCTAAACTCCTTTGTAGTAAAGTCAAGTGAAAGTTGAAAATGCCATTTTACTTCTTATTGGTTTGAATATGAGAATATCATGTGGAGTGTTTAGTTGGCAAGAAAAAATATCAAGTGAGTGAGTCCATATTCATTTAGAGCCTAAAATTCACAAATTACTTATTTTTCATCAAAAAATTATTTTTTTGCAAAATTAGAGAAAATTAATAAAAATTAAGAGATAATTAATATAATTACAAAAAATCAAGTAATAATCAAGAAAAATAAGTACATGAATACCTTTATAAAATAAAGTCAATACCATCTAATTCTCTCTCCTCTTCCGCTGTAACAACCTCTTAGTGCGGTTCCACCGCCTCTGCTATGGATTTTCTCCACAAACCTAGATTCATAGGACTCATCCCTAAGATCTACTTCTTCCTTAATCAATTTATTTATTTTCAAATGAAAAATAAGAGCATACACAGAATAAAAACTCTCCACAATAATGGCAGAAGCAGGAAAAATAACAAAGGAAGACTACAAAAACTTCAAAACAAGATAACAATTGAGCAAAAAAATGAGACAAAAATGCAAAGACAACCTTTTATACTTACAATCAAAGGGCAAAGACGTTTATTCACCATTGGCCTGACCTCAAAACATGCAAACAGTGTTTAGTATAAACATTCACTGGTGGCAGAACTCCATAACTTCTACAAACACCTTTCTTATTCCCCAGCCACAATGTTGGTGCCTATTCAGCATACACCCATAGCTCGCATTAATTATGTTGAAAATTTAGTGCAGACAATCTCTCAATTGACCACGACAACATCAACCGTCACACCTCTCAAATTCAAAATTAAAAAATGCCTCACTTTCTACCAAATTACACACGCCACTCGCCAAATAATCACCTCATCTTCCCTTGTCCATTAACAAGACTCTCAGGCGAACACTTTCTGATCGCGCTCAGGTCTAGGGGCAATTTTCATAACCCAAAGACCTATTAAATTATAAAATCTAACAGACGGAGTCTAAACACAACCAGAACCAACAAGCTTACGTAGACCCACAGGCAAACCCAAAAAAACTCTAGACCATAAAAATAATAAGTAGATCACTTTTGACAAATTTGAATTTTCAATTGGTGGAATTGTAAACATTTTTTAATTATCAAATAACTAAATATGCAATTAGAAGAAATATTAATCTATATCGGTATAAAATTAATTTAATATTATATTTTTTTTAATATTTGTATATAATTTATATTTTTTTAATTTAACTGTTATTTTTTATATTTTATTCACATAAATTATTCATTTCAAATTTTAAATTAATAAAAAATATTTAATTATTTATTTGATAATAAAACTTTAATCATTAATATATATGTAGGCATAAAAAATAATGAATTAACATTATTAGTTAATTAAATTAAATATTTAACTAATTGATAATTCCTAATAAATTGGTTAAAAAAAGAATTAATCATTTATATTATCTCTAATTAAATTAAATTAATCAGAGATAAATCCTAAAGTGATTGAATCTCTTTGGAACTCTCTATCACCAAGTATTATAAATAGAGAGATTCTCCAAGGAGAAGGAGCACACAGAAGAAGCACAGAAGAAGAGTAGAACACACAGAGAAGAGATGTTTCAGCCTCATCAGAGAATTGGAAGCTCGCAGAATATCGATCGTTCTTCGATCAAGCCTTCTCTTCAACCAAGCCTTCTCTTCAACAAAGCTACCAAGAGATCTACAAGAGGACAATAAGTTATAGACGATTCTCTCGACGATCAAGCAAGCCGCTAAAAATCCACGAGAGGATAACAAGTCACAGACCGTTCTCTCAATGATCAGCCACGCCGCTACGATCAACCAAGCAGAGGACAACAAATCACAGACCGTTCTCTCGACAATCAACCAAGCAAGAGATCTACAAGAAGACAACAAGTCACTGACCGTCTCTCGACGATCAACCAAATAAGAGATCTACAAGAGGACAAGTCACTGACCGTCTCTCGACGATCAACCAAGCAAGAGATATACAAGAGTCAAGTGAACAACAAGTCACAGACCATTCTCTCAACGATCAACCAAGCCGCTACAGATCTACAAGAGGACAACAAGTCACAGACCGTTCTCTCAACGATCAATTGTGCCATTACAAATCCATAGGAACCACAAGCCTTTGTCGGTTCCTCTCAAAGCCATTCCGTTGAGATTAAGTGTCAAGCCCTCGACAAATCCACGAGGAATCACAAGTCTTCGATTGTTCCTCTCAACACCACTCTGTCGGGATTAAGTGTCAAGCCTCGACAAGCCTACAAGAAATCACAAGCTTTCGCCTGTTCCTCCCAACAATTATTCCTTTTCATTTCGTCGGGATTAAGCGCCAAGCCCTCGATAAGTGCATTTCAGGAAACCGAATCAGAGGATCATTCTTTTTGTAAAGAATTCAAAACAGAGAATTGTACCCACATTCACATATAAATAAAAATTAAATTTTTATCACCAATTCGTGTTCTAAACTTTCTAGACGCAAAAATAATTTGTATTAAATTTTTATCACCAATTCATGTTTTAAACTTTCTAGACACGAAAATAATTTGCATACACAAATTTTCGCATCTAGAAAGTTTAGAACACGAATTGGTGATAAAAATTTAATTTTTATTTATATGTGAATGTGAGTATAATTCTCTATTTTGAATTCTTTACAAAAAGAATGATCCTCTGATTCGGTCTCTTGAAATGCACTTGTTGAGGGCTTGACGCTTAATCCCGATGGAGTGAAAAGGAATAATTATTGGGAGGAACAGGCGAAGGCTTGTGATTCCTCGTGGGCTTTTCGAGGGCTTGGCGCTTAATCCCGACGGAGTGGTGTTGAGAGGAACAAGCAAAGGCTTGTGATTCCTCATGGATTTGTCGAAGGCTTAGCACTTAATCTCGACGGAGTGGTTTTAAGAGGAACCAGCGAAGGCTTGTGGTTCCTGTGGATTTGTAATGGTGCAGTTGACTGTCGAGAGAACGATCAGTGACTTGTTATCCTCTTGTAGATCTGTAGCGGCTTGGTTGATCGTCGAGAGAACGGTCTGTGACTTGTTGTTCACTTTACTCTTATAAATCTCTTGCTTGGTTGATCGTCGAGAGACGATCCGTGACTTGTTCTCTTATAGATCTCTTAGTTGGTTGATCGTCGAGAGAACGGTCAGTGACTTATTGTCCTCTTATAGATCTCTTGGTGTCGCGACCCAAATTTTTAAAAATCACTACAAATTTTTCGTGAACTTACCACATTTCAATTGTTGGGCTGTGAGTCAATATCCTTCATTCAGTTTCATATATTATATATATAAACATAATAGGCAATGCTTTAGTCCCAGACACTAATATTCGCAGAAGCTCATAATTATAAACTCGTTTACATTGCCTAACATATACATCCCCCATATAACGTGACTACATCATTGTACACTATTATTCAGATACAAAAAGTACATGTGTGCATACCTTGATGCTACTGGATAGCTGTGTGTAAAAGATCGCAGGATGGATGCAGTTTATATACTCTACTGAAATACTCTGTAGAGGTAGAAAAATAATGGGATGAGCATAACGTGCTCAGTAAGAAATATATGAAAGCAGATAGATAACTACACTATCTACGATGCTCATAATGCATGTTTTATCAACTCGTAAAACAAATGCATTTACTTTTCAAAACTCTTGCATTAATATATGAAAGCAAGTAGATAATCAAACTATCCACGATACTCATGATGCATGGTTTATGCCGAAAAACTCATGGCATTCACAAAATCATCATAGTAAAACACATAGCAATTTACTGCTAAAAACCGAATATCAAAACTCATTCAGAGTAAAATATTTCTGTGTTCAGTATTGAAACTCACTTTAAAATCATATTCTCATTTCAAACGGTTTCATCACAGAAATCAAATCACACTTAGTTTCATCACCAAAACCAATAAAATAGATGAGACTAGGCAGGGATTTCAACACAAATCCAAGGGAACAATTGGCCAAAGTCCGAGACCCACAAGCTATCACGGATCAGGTGTGCCAGGGTGTCTCTGAGTCCGAGGAGGGGATTAGTCTATCCATCGGCTCCTTTCTAAGGACTATCACAAATCAGAGCAATGACACAGTATGCCCGAGTCCAAAGACGCAATCCTCACAACCCATAGTTGCACGGTACAGTGTACTCCATGTTGTCTATACGGTACGACATACTCCGTGAACCAGAGTAATATTACCACATAGTTGTAGGTACCTGAGTCAACAGCTCACCACTCCAACCAAATAAATTATCAACCATAGCCTGTCATCTCAGATCTAGTGCGAGCAAGTCAGTGTGACACACAGTCAACACAAGGGCTCCAACACGATCTCAATCACAAATCACAATAGAATCCAGTGCGAGCAGTGCTCCAGCACGGTCTGTACAGATGTAATACCAAAATCAAGTGGGAGCGGATCTGGATAAATCCACAGATCTCATCATAGCTCCAGCACGATTTCACACACACAAAATAGACATCTGGCTCTATTCCCCACCACAGTGATACTCAAAACCGAGTGCAATATGCAAAAATGGTACAAAACAAAGTGAGAGGGAAACATCCCATCAAATCACTTTTTAGAAAAACGTGCAAGTTAATGTATACAGTCAAATCATGAGCCAGTCTATCATTTCAGCTTTACAAAAATCTCTTTTTCACAGAGAAAACATGGATTGCATGCACTTTATGCATTTCCAAAATTCCTGAGTCTAAGGGTATTTTCGTAATTTTCTCATATTTGGTACTATCCAGAAATTTCATATCTATACTCTATATGAAATTTAATTAACTGTAAACGACGATGAAAATACTACAGCTATCTCTAATAGCTCGCATAGATCCCTTACCTCGGATCACGTAATGTGACCTCTCTTCCTCTGTGCTGTCTAAATCTCGCAGTCCGGTCAACTCTCGATATGACTCTGGAGCTGCATTTAACCATTCACTGGATTAATTTCACGTTTCCTACTGTATTACACATTTAATACAGTTCATTTCACTTAATTGGGCCCGTTTACTCTAAATAGGCCTAAATACTTTAATCGGGTCTTAATCCGTATTAAGCCCGTTTTTCACATATTATTTCCCTTCATCAGGGTCTATCGACTCATTGGGCCTATCAATACCCATTGGGCTTTATTCCAAACTCTTTGGATAACCCGAATATCATTTACGACAGTTTATTCAAATTTTCGACTATAATTCACTAAATCCGAAATTTAATCCGAAATGCGTAAAATAAAATCTTAAATACGCGTTAATCACATAAATTGTAGTAAATGAGCTTTACTTACCCGATATTGTACGATGGTGCGTAAATCGGAGTTCGATCGGGCTTCCGTTCGGAATTAATCGTCGAACTGCACAATTCCGTATTTTTAACTCCGGGTCAATTTTTGATTAAATATAATTTAAATATATTTATCGGAAATTAAATCGGTCACTTTTGACCTCGCATCGACTTACCTGAAGTCTGATGAAATCCAAGAATTTTTTTTCTCTCTCTTCTTTCTCTCTCCTCCTGAACTGGTTCGGACCGGTTTACCCCTTTTCACACTGAACAGGTCCGAACCGGTTCAGTGGAAATTTTACCGTTGCCGGCGCTGGTGGCCGGTTCCCGACGCGATTTCGCCCCCAATCGGCTCGGCTCTGGCTGGGGAGTCTTCTTTTGGCCTGGGCTGGGGTCGATCGGCGCCGGTGGCCGTCGAAATCCCCCTTCTCTCCCGCGGCTTCTCCCTCTCCGATTTGTGTTTTGCCGGCGTTCCACCGTGCGTCTGGCTGCCTGGAGGTTGCTTGGAGGCCGATGGTCCTGCGCCGGTCACTTTTCACGCCTCCAGTACCGCCGTTGGTCGTCGGGGACGGAAGCAGAGGAAATGGCTTCCTCGGTCCACTGTTCACGCGAATTTTTTTCGCGTTTCTGCTTCGTTTTTTTTAACAGATTTTTTTATAATAAATTTTTATTATTATTTTATTCTTAAAATAATAATAAAAATCTTAAAATATCCCAAAAATATCCTAAAATTCATATTAAATTCATTTAGTCCGTAAATGAATTTATCAGTCCGATTTTGCTTTTTCGGTATATTTTTCTACTATTTTAGGGCTTGTTTTTCGAGACAAAAATTTTGATAAATTCTAATAATTTATATCTTGATCAATTGGACTCGAAATTTAATTATTTCTTCTTTATTGATCAAAATTAAAAAAATCCATATTTATAATATCAATTTCTTAAAAATGACACTGAATTTTCGGATTTTACATTCCTCCCCACCTTAAGAAATTTGGTCCTCCAAATTAGAACCAAGTCAATTCTCGAATCACTGCGAATATTTCTTTCACATCAGGCTCTCTAATTCCCACATAACTTCCTCTGAAGTGTGGTACTGCCCAAAAATCTTAACCAGAGTGATCGTTCTGGTCCGTAACACTTTCTCTTTCCTATCCAATATCAAATTGACGTCTCACGTACGATATATCCTCTTTGAGCTTCAATGGCTCATCTTGAATCGAATGTGCCTTATCCAGATGATACTTCCGAAGCATCAATGTGTGGAAGACGTTATGAATTTCTGCTAGCTCAGGTGGCAAGGCTAGCCTACATGTCTTATCTCCCACTCGCTCCAGTATCTCATTATCCCTTTCGAGGGAGAAACTTTCAAAATACTGATTCACCTACAGTGAATTCTAAAGGTTTACGCCTCGTCTCAGCATAACTTTTCTGTATGATCTGAGGTGTCCTCAATCTCTCACATATCAATTAGACATCCTCAAAGGCATACTTCACTAAATCGGAAGCAAACATTTTTCGGGCACCCACTTCTTCCCATCTAATCGAATATCGACACCTGCGACTATATAACGCCTCATACGGTGTCATCCCAATACTCGAGTGATAGCTATTGTTATAGGCGAATTTGGCTAATGGCAAATGGTCATCACAAGAGTCTCTGAAATCCACACAAGCTCTCAACATATCCTTCAAAGTTCGAATGGTTCTCTCTAACTGACCATCGAACTGAGAATAGAAACTGTATTAATACTCAATCGGGTTCCCATAACTTCCTGTAAATGTTTTCAAAAGTAGAAAGTGAAGTGGGAATCCCTGTCAGACACAATACTCACTGGAACACCATGTAGCCTCACAATTTTCCCGTACACACAGATTCGCCAACGCACTCAGAGTATCCGTAGCCTTCACGGCTAAGAAGTGAGTTGACTTCGTCAACTTATCCACAATCATCCAAATGGCATGATGGTTCTGTCGGATCCTTAGTAAACTCATGATGAAATCCATGGTGATGTGCTCTCATTTTCATGTTGATATAGATAGAGGTTGTAATTCTGCATGTTGCTGATGCTCTACCTTAACTTGTTGACATGTAAGGCACTTAACCACAAACTCTACAATATCTTTTTTTTCATGTCTACCCACCATTACCCTCTCCGGAGATTCTTATGCATCTTATTACTCCCCGGATGTACTGTATACCTCGATGAATAAGCTTCTGTCAAATCAATCTCTTTTGCTGTGGGTCATCGGGAACGTAAATTTGACCTTTAAATCTCAGCAGGCTATCATCACTAACTGTGCACTCAGTCACTCTACCCATCTGTATCTAACTATGCATATCAACACAAAAGCGATCAATACGCTGAGCTTGTCTGGTCTGGTCTATCAAATCCAGTTTCAAATCTCAGACTAGCTATCACACAATATGCATTAGTGTCAGAAGGGTCTATATCTAGACTGAGGCTAGTAAACTGCTCTAGCAGTTTATGTTCCCTGACCATCATGTACGATATCATCCTGAGGCTCTTTCTGCTCAAGGAATTAACGACTATATTCGTTTTACACGGATGATAAAGTATCTCACAATCATCATCTTTCAGAAGCTCTACCCATTGTCTCTGCCTCATATTCAGTTCTTTTTGTTAAAAACAGATACTTGAGGCTCTTATGATCAGTGAATTCCTGAAATTTCTCACCGTACAATTAGTGGCTCCCTATCTTCAGTGCAACCACTACGACTGCCAAATCATGGGTCAGATAGTTCTTCTCATGATCCTTAAGTTGTCTGAATCTATAAGCAATTATCTTCCCGTTCTGCATCAATACACAGCCCAGTCCTTGTCCCGAGGTGCCTGTATATACAGAGAAATCTCCTGAGCTGGTCATAATAGTGAGAATCGACACAGTGGTCAGTTACTACTTTAGTTCCTGAAAACTCTTCTTACATGCATTGTCTCACTCAAATACAACATTCTTTCGAGTGAAACGTGTCAATAGAAAAGCCATTTTAGAGAAACTTTCTACAAATTGACGATAATATCCTGCCAAACCCAAAAATGATATCTGTTCCAACTAGAAATCACACGTACTGAGCTTCGTATATGGTTTCCTCTCTCTAAGGGTTTGTAGCACAATGCTCAGATGTTGTTCATGTTCTTCCCTGGACGTCGAATTCACAAGAATGTCATCTATGAACACTATGACAAACTGATCCAGGTAGGGCTTGAACAATTCATTCATCAATACCTTAAAAGCTGTAGGAGCATTCGTTAACTCGAAAGGCATAACCAAGAATTCATAATATCCATAATGGGTATGAAAAACTGTCTTGGGTACATCTCCACTCCGGATTCTCAATTGATGGTACTCAGACCTCAGATCGATCTTAGAAAAGATCTGTGCTTCCTGAAGTTGATCCAATAGATCATCAATACGTGGAATGGGGTACTTGTTCTTAATGGTCGCCTTATTCAACAACCGGTAATCTATACACAGTCGGAGGCTTCCATCCTTCTTTTCAGCTGTAGCCTTCCTCTTCTAGGCAGAAGTACTAGTTGCATCCTTCTCTTACTCTTTACCCTTCTGTGGGGCTATCTTAACCAACTCTGGGCAATCCCTTATCATATGCCCCGTCTTGCCATATCTAAAACATGTTCCAATTAATACGTGGCATGATCTAGTACCGTGGTATCTACCACATGCTTTACATTGTTCTGTAGTCGGTAGGGGTCCTCCAATCATTATACCCCTAGCTGGAGTCGAGACTTGATACACCGGGGGCTTAATCATCATACCCGTGACTCATCGACCCTCGATCGTCTAACAAACGACCTCTTCCCCACTTGTACATTATAGTCCTCCATTGATATCTATTCCTGCCCTTCACGACCTTACCAAACTCAAGGATGTGCATCTCATAGTCTTGCTCACACAATTGAGCTCTACGCACGATCTCCTCGTAAGTCGTGAAGTCAAATAGGGCTAATCTGACTCTGATTGAAGGTCTCAATTCTTCCATAAACTTGCAGACCTTCCTCATCTCACTAATCACGGTATCGAGGTCATATCTTCCCAATGATGTAAATCGAGACTCATACTCATCTACCGATCTGTTCCTCTGGATCAGACCAAAAATTCCATCTGTAATCTCCGTTGAGCAGTGGCTGGGACATACTGCCTCTTGAAGGCATCCAAAAAGATCTCTCAGTCAATCAAATGATATACATAGCTTTCATGATGGGTCGGGCAATTTCCACCAATATTTTGCTTCGCCCTCTAACATGAATGTAGCAAACGCCACTCTCTCAATGGTCGAACATCGATAAAAGTCATATAACTTCTCTAACCGATTGATCTAATCCTCTGCTACTACAGGGTTCTTGATCCCACTGAACGATGGAGGCTTAAGCTCTGAAACTGCCTCAATCGGTCAAACTCACAATCAAACCCTGAATCATCTCCAGTTTGTCGTGGAACTACAGGTGGTACAAGGGTCTCACCAACACGTGGCATAGGTACAGGTTGTGTAGGCGTAGGTGTCTTAAGAGTAGCTGTCGACTCAGTATGAGTCGTCTGAGTAGCCGGACCTTGCCTACTCTCTATCCTAGCCATAGTCAATTTAGCCTGAGTGAACAACTCCATAAACGTGTTCCAACTCCGCTCTAATCTCGTAATGCGGCATCAGTAGTCTCAACTGGACCTGATGGAATATAATCACATGACGATTCATAAGGTTTCTCAAACCTATCACAGCGTCTCTCGGACCTACTCTCTATGGCCCCGAGAACGCGAACTCTCTCCTCTGCTGCGATGTCTGTCAGACATCCCGATAGTCCCGCATACACAATCAATTTCTCAGTTTAACCACAGCTTGGTACACACAATTGTATCTAATAATGTACAGTGACATGAGGATGTATACTTTCTAACTACAGACATTGACTCACATCAGACCAACACTGCTCTGATACCACTTCTGTCGCGATCCAAATTTTTAAAAATCACTACAAATTTTTCGCGAACTTACCACATTTCAATTGTTGGATTGTGAGTCAATATCCCTCATTCAGTTTCATTTATTATATATATAAACATAACAGGCAATGCTTTAGTCCCAGACACTAATATTCACGGAAGCTCATAATTATAAACTCGTTTACATTGCTTAACATATACATCCCCCATATAACGTGACTACATCACTGTACACTATTATTCGAAAACAAAAAGTACATGTGTGCATACCTTGATGCTGCTGGATAGCTGTGTGTAAAAGATCGCAGGATGGATGCAGTTTATATACTCTACTAAAATGCTCTGTAGAGGTAGAAAAATAATGGGATGAGCATAACGCGTTCAGTAAGAAATATATGAAAGCAGATAGATAACTACACTATCTACGATGCTCATAATGCATGTTTTATGAACTCGTAAAACAAATGCATTTACTTTTCAAAACTCTTGCATTAATATATGAAAGCAAGTAGATAATCAAACTATCCATGATGCTCATGATGCATGGTTTATGCCGAAAAACTCATGGTATTCACAAAACCATCATAGTAAAACACATAGCAATTTACTGCCAAAAATCGAATATCAAAACTCATTCAGAGTAAAATATTTCTGTGTTCAGTATTGGAATAAGATAATAATAAAAATATATTATAAAAAAAATCTGTTAAAAAAAATGAAGCAGAAACGCGAAAAAAATTCGCGTGAACAGTGGACCGAGGAAGCCATTTCCTCTGCTTCCGTCCTCGACAACCAACGGCGGTACTGGAGGCGTGAAGAGTGACCGGCGCAGGACCATCGGCCTCTAGGCAACCTCCAGGCAGCCGGACGCACGGTGGAACACCGACAAAATGCAGATCGGAGAGGGAGAAGCCGAGGGAGAGAAGGGGGATTTCGGCGGCCACCGGCGCCGATCGACCCCAGCCCAGGCCAAAAGAAGACTCCCCAGCCCGAGCCGAGTCGATTGGCAACGAAATCGAGTCGGGAACCGACCACCAATGTCGGCAACGGCAAAATTTCCACTGAACCGGTTCAGACCGGTTCAGTGTGAAAAAGGGGCAAACCGGTCCGAATTGGTTCAGGAGGAGAGAGAAAGAAGAGAGAGAAAATTTTTTTTGGATTTCATCGAACTTCGGGTAAGTCGATGTGAGGTCAAAAGTGATTGATTTAATTTCTGATAAATTTATTTAAATTATATTTAATCAAAAATTGACCCGGAGTTAAAAATACGAAATTGTGCAGTTCGACGATTAATTCCGAACGGAAGCCCGATCGAACTCTGATTCGCGCACCATCGTACAATATCGGGTAAGTAAAGCTCATTTATAACAATTTATGTGATTAACGCGTATTTAAGATTTTATTTTACGCATTTCGGATTAAATTTCAGATTTAATGAATTATAGTCGAAAATTCGAATAAACTGTCGTAAATGATATTCGGGTTATCCAAAGAGCTTGGAATAAAGCCCAATAGGTATTGATAGGCCCAATGAGTCGATAGACCCTGATGAAGGGAAATAATATGTGAAAAACGGGCTTCATACGGATTAAGACCCGATTAAAGTATTTAGGCCCATTTAGAGTAAACAGGCCCAATTAAGTGAAATGAACTGTATTAAATGTGTAATACAGTAGGAAACGTGAAATTAATCCAGTGAATGGTTAAATGCAGCTCCAGAGTCATATCGAGAGTTGACCGGACTACGAGATTTGGACAGCACAGAGGAAGAGAGGTCACATTACGTGATCCGAGGTAAGGGATCTATGCGAGCTATTAGAGATAGCTGTACGTATTTTCATCGTCGTTTACAGTCAATTAAATTTCGTATAGAGTATAGATATGAAATTTCTGGATAGTACCCAAATATGAGAAAATTACGAAAATACCCTTAGACTCAGGAATTTTGGAAATGCATAAAGTGCATGCGATCCATGTTTTCTCTGTGAAAAAGAGATTTTTGTGAAGTTGAAATGATAGACTAGCTCATGATTTGACTGTATGCATTAACTTGCACGTTTTTCTAAAAAGTGATTTGATGGGATGTTTCCCTCTCACTTTGTTTTGTACCGTTTTTGCATATTCCACTCGGTTTTGAGTACCACTGTGGTGGAGAATAGAGTCAGATGTCTATTTTGTGTGTGTGAAATCGTGCTGGAGCTATGATGAGATCTGTGGATTTATCCAGATCTGCTCCTACTTGATTTTGGTATTACATCTGTACAGACCGTGCTGGAGCACTGCTCGCACTGGATTCTGTTGTGATTTGTGATTGAGATCGTGCTGGAGCCCTCGTGTTGACTGTGTGTCACACTGACTTCCTCGCACTAGATCTGAGACGACAGGCTATGGTTGATAATTTATTTGGTTGGGGTGGTGAGCTGTTGACTCAGGCACCTACAACTATGTGGTAATATTACTCTGGTTCACGGAGTACATCATACCGTGTAGACAACATGGAGTACAATGTACCGTGCAACTATAGGTTGTGAGGATTGCGTCTTTGGACTCGGGCATGCTGTGTCATTGCTCTGATTTGTGATAGTCCTTAGATAGGAGCCGATGGATAGACTAATCCCCTACTCGGACTCAGAGACACCCTGGCACACCTGATCTGTGATAGCTTGTGGGTCTCAGACTTTGGCCAATTGTTCCCTTGGATTTGTGTTGAAATCCCAGCCTAGTCTCATCTATTTTATTGGTTTTGGTGATGAAACTAATTGTGATTTGATTTCTGTGATGAAACCGTTTGAAATGAGAATATGATTTTAAAGTGAGGCCCAATATGGGTAAACGGGTCCAATGATTTAAATTAAGCCCAGAAAATATGAAATACATTAAATTGTATTGTATTTGACCGGATGAATATTTATCTGTAGTTTCGGGGATTGGATTTGGAGCAAATCGGATTGCGTGACGAGTCATCAGTGGAAAGGTCAGACTGTACAAAAAAATGAGGTAAGGGAATTGTGTGAGTAGCTAGAGGTAGCTACGCGTATTTTAATAGCTTTTCTATACACTGAATATGTATGTATACCTTGATTATGTATAATGATCTTAAAAGTGGTTTAAATAATTTTGAGGATCGAAATAGGTGAAAAGATTATTTTACCTCTATTGAGGGAAGTTCACCTAAGGATGGTGAAAGTATGACATGCATGAAATGCATGATTCAAGGACTTTTATGATTTAAGGAATTTTTCGAATTAAGGAATTTTATTGGTTTTAATCAAAGCAAATCGATAGATTGGCCAGTAACTGCATAAATTTCACAAGATAACACTACGTAGGTGTTATTCATATTTAAATGGAATTTCTTTGGAAAATTGTCCAACTATCAAGTTTATATGGAAACAGATAGTGCCGACAAGTAGTTCGCACTATATCTGTGTTTGTGAATGTGCATAAATGTGCTTGAGCAGTTGCTCGCATCGATTTGTGTGACATCATATGCATGAAATGTGCTAGAGCGGTTGCTTGCACTGATTTTATGATTTGATATGCATGAGAGCTGCTGGAGCCTAGCTCGCACTCTGTTTTGACTGTTTTGACGGTTTTGAACTGTTTTGATATGATATGAATAAAAAGGTGCTAGTGCGATTGCTTGCACTAGTTTTAATGATTTGATATGCATGAGAGGTGCTGGAGCTTAGCTCGCATCCTGATTTGCTATGATAATTACATAAAAGCCGTGCTGGAGTGTAACTCGCATGAGATTTGATGTATTTATGCATAAAGCCGTACTGGAGCGTTGCTCGTATGAAGTTTTGATTTACTTGAGCATTCATTTGTGCTGGAGCTTACTCGCACGGAGTTTTATATGATTTTATAACTCATTTTAAAGTCGTACTGGAGTTTTTCTCGTACGAGATTTTCACTGAGTTTTTATACATATCCGTACTAGAGCATTGCTCGTACGTGGATTTTACTTGAATTTATAATCAGTTTAAGTCATACGGGAGCGCTGCTTATATGCAGATTTTACTGATTTTTATGAAACCATGCTAGAGTTTCAGTCGCACGAGGTTTTCTGATATCATGAATATGCATGGAGTCGTGCTAGAGCTTCGCTCGCACAGGGATTTATATTACATGCATATAGCCATGTTGGAACCTCCTGTAGACTGTGTGTCACAGTGAGATGATATACTCACACGTGCATACTGAGACAGAGATGATATGGGTGGATAAGACCTATTGCAGGCACCCCTGATTGAGCTTAGGTTCACGGAGTACGTTGTACCGTGTATGTCACGCGGAGTACGCTGTACCGTGGGGATTGTTGGAGTGGAGTGGCATTAGCCACGAGGCAGCAAGCCTTGCCCTCGCAATCCTGGTGTTATGCTATTCTGGCGGGTAAGACGACCCACCTCCCGTTTCAGGTGTGATACCCCGCACACTAGGTACCGTGTTGCCAGGGATCACTAGGATATTCCCATAGTCCTCGATGTTACTAATATAATCAGCTGCTTGTCTCACATGATATAACTATTGGTCGTTAGACCAGGGTAGACCCGAGGGAGGGGCCAGGCCCCTGATTTTATGATTTTATGATTTGTGACCCTGAAAGAAGGGTAGTTTTATAACCGAAGTTTTACAATAAATTGTTTTACGAGTTGAGATTTGAATTATGAGATGCTTAACCCCTTTGGGTTATTTTATACTGCGTTTTAAATTAAATGATTTAAATGTAGTAGCATGATGTTGTTTTCCATGCTTTTATTTCAAATTCATGATTTGTCTTACATAACATGAAAGAATGCATGATCTAGATTTGTTTCATGCTCATTATGATTTAATGATGTCACATAAAATGCCTTTGATGCATGAATTATATGATTTCTATATACACAAATAGTTTTGATAAACTATGGCATTGAAATATGCATGATTTTGTGCGTGAAATTTTAATTGAAAAGAAATGGATTTTAAGGGCATGGCATTATGAGCATGTAGATAGTGGAGCTATCTACTTACTTGCATAATTGCCTTATTGAGCGTGTGGTTTGCTCACCCCCTTATTTTCCCATCTTTTCAGAGCACTCACAGTAATTAGTAAGTGGTTGAGGACTTGCATGCTTGGTATCCGCTGCTTCCCATCGAGAGACAGGTATACACATTGATATGGTTTTGTATCTAAATATGTAATGCACAGTACTGTAAATGGACATTGATGTCGGGGATGTAGAGTTATAAATATCATTGTGTATGTATTTATTTAAAGTCAAAAGGATAGTAAACTTTGATATGTGATTATGGAAATGGTTGGTAAATAGTGAGAGGTGACTAACACCGAATCATAGCCCAACTGTGTTTGTAGGATGGTCACGACGAGAGAAAGGTAAGAATTAAATAATAAATGAAAAAGTGAAAAAAAAAATTACTCTGATTTTTAGGTAATTTGGGTCGTGACAGTTTCTTCTGAGTGTGTGTGTTGAGAAACATTAAAATATCACTAAGGGGCACTTTCTCAACCAACTTTTATCCTATTTGTGACAATACTTATGCTTTTGCCATAAGGTTTAGCAAAGCAAACTCACAAGTACACTATTGATTGGATGATAAATCATGATCCAACCAATCAATCAGTGGAACAACACAAAGACTATTTTCTGTCTCATCATCTTTATTTTCTCTTTATTGTCCGAGCCTCTGCAGCTCTTACCAATGCACGAAAGCTCTCTTCGCGTACATGAGATCAAACTTATGGTTAATGAATGCAAACGCCTCAGCCACTGTTGTATTATTACTTATCATGTAAACAGCTCGCTGCACCTTAGCAAGATCTCCTCTAGGTACAACAATTAGAGGCTGATAGATAATACCACATTTAAAACCAGTTGGACACCAATCAACAAACTGCACAGTTCTCTTCGTTTTGTTAGTACTAACAACAGCATTAACGTCCTTGGGGACAACATCTCCTCGATAGATCAGGCAACACCCCATGCACTTCCCATGCCTAGGATCACATTTAGCCATCATGCTTGAGGGCTCAAACGTGACATTTGTTATCTCAGGAAGTGATAATTGTTCATGGTAAGCTCTGTCAGTTGAGATAATAGGTGCATACGATGAGAGCATGAAATGAATACGAGGATATGGAACAAGATTGGTTTGGAACTCTATAATGTCCACATTAATGTCTCCATCAAATCTTAAAGAAGTTGTCAAGGATGATATAATTTGAGATATCAATCGGTTCAAATTGGTGTAAGTCAACCTCTCAATATCAAGGGATCTGCGGCAGATGTCATAAATTGCTTAATTGTCCAAGAGATGTTCAGGAGTGTCAGTGAGCAATTCACTGCCATGTTCCGTAGGAAGGCTTTCTTGCATTGGTACACTGGCAAAGGGATATGCACACACAAATTTCGTGTTCATCTCCCAACTCTTTGCCTGAAGAGAAATATTTCCTTTGCAGTCTTCCTCGAAATGGAGCTTTAGTTGATTTTGTGACTGATCTAATACTTATTACACATCCATATTTAATTTCATTTTTTTACCATATTGCAAGATATTCCTTCGCTCCAAAATTAACTTCGTCTATGACACTGAAATAAAACTCTGTTTCTTGTTTGATCGCGACTTTTGGCGGGGTGCCTCACTCGCTGATCACCCTCTAACTTAACAACGATTTTCGGCGAGGCATGTCACTTATTGATCACCCTCTACCTCGACAACGGTTTCTGGCGGTGTGTGTCAGAAATTTGTTGCTGAAGAAGATATGGAGAATATTGAAGAACTTAGAAGAGCATTGTAGGTTCATTGGTACTCTTTGGTTGAAAATTGGAACACCAAGTCCTAGATATGAAACTTTATTTCTTTTTGCAATGGACATTTTCATCTATGTCATATGAGAATTTATTTGCCCTTCACCATTCATACTCATGCAAGTAAAGACTTTTTTTTTGTTGTGTCTGAACTTAGGATAGAAGAATTTCATAAGCTGCCTACGTACCCTATAAAAGAAGGATCAAGTCATATGTAGTTCCCTTTTTTTTCCTTTTTTTTAGTTGCCTTAACTTTTGCCTAGATCGCCCCAATGAGGTTTTCAATCTAGCAGACTTTTTTTTTCACCTTAATTTTTACCTAGATCGCCCCAATGGGGTTTTCAATCTAGCAGATTCTTTTTTTTTCGCCTTAATTTTTGCCTAGATTGCCCCAATGGGGTTTTCAATCTAGCAGACTCTTTTTTTTTCATTAAGATGTATAGATGAAGTGGTGTCCACAACAGTATGACGTCGCATTTTCAAGGGCACTTCTACAGAGATTTCAAGATCCAAATGTCTCTTCATGCGAGATGGAATCGAGCTTCAGATTTCCTTATCATCCTTCAGTTCAGTGTAATTTTGACACTTCTCTTGATGTGCTCCACTGCTTGAAGAGTTTAATCTATCAAAAATAGAGTTGCACCTTCTAGATGCTTGATGCAACTCATGGTGAGGAACATTCATCTATCAAACACTGAAATACAGGTTATTGGCATTCCTAAACGATCAAATACTGACACACGAGTAGTGTTTTGAGAAGAGTTAGTTGGTGAAGTTTTCGGTTCATCAGATTCTTCAGTAACCTCCACGGATGTGTTGAATACTGACCGATTTATTCTTCCTACCAACATGAATTCGTACTGGGTTTTGGGATTCACGTCCTAATCCATCTTTTGGAAAAGGTTTCTCATCCGACTCGTTTATCAACTTTTTATGGGTTTCAATAATTCCTTGCAACTTTATAGTCGTCTTCCCATCATGCAACTCACTTACGGATGATGGCTTGAAAAAGTCTAAGCCAGCCTTGGCGATCAGTTTATAAGCATTTAGATTGTAATTTTCAGCAGTACGACCTTGAGGCAAAGTTTCATGTTCTATTACACCTTGGGATGGTCGAATGAACCCTTTCAATGGCTTTTTAGGTTGACTATGAGTAATGTTGGTCAGAGGCAACGTGCAAGCATCCTTTAACAATTGTATGTCTTCTTTTACTTTGTCAGGACAACATTTTACTTAGCTAAATTCTGAGCATTCCAAGAATGGCCATTGACCTTCCTTGCGACACACCTTCGGAATATAACGAAGAATTGAAGTTTCTTTTACCTCCCTAGGTGAAGATTCGACTGGATTGTTCCTTACAGTATCTTTCAATGTAAGCTTATAATTATCCTCAAGGGATGCATTTAAAGGCTCTTTCATCACAGTAGTGTCTATTTTCTTTTTACCTTTAATTTCAATTTTTCTGGTGCTTGGCATTTGAGCAGGTAAAACTTCTTTTATATCACAGTTCTCTAAGTAGAACTTTGCATCAGCATAGTGAGACTCGACCTCATTGAATGGTTTTAAATCAGTATCAACCTTTCTTGGTCCGTCTCGATGAAACTTTAAACATTGATGAAGTGTAGAAGGTACAACGCCATTTGCATGAATCGAAGGACGTCCAAGCAACAACTTATATGTAGTTCTAGCGTCGATGACATGGAAGATTGTACTTAACATTAATTCACCGATCGTAACATCCACTCGTATTATTCCCGAAGCACGTTGCTCCATTGATTAAAACCTCGAATTAAAAGTCGACTTTTGGACAGTTCATTAATTGTTATGCCAAGTTCCTCCATTGTTACTTTAGGCATGATATTAACTGCAGACCCATTGTCGACTAACATGCGATTCACCCTTTGTTCTCGGATGTATTCACAAACATAAAGCGATCAATTGTGTGGTTTCTGTTGGCTCTACCGAGAGGGGGGTGAATCGGTTTTCTAATGTTAATGGCAAATTAAAATTAATTCGAACTTAATTAACAAATAATAAATAAACAATATAATGAAATTAATCAAATTAAAGCAAGATAAGGAAGAGAGTATCAAACACAGTTGTTTATAGAGGTTCGGGCAATCTCTTGCCTACGTCCTCTCTCCTTGACCTTCTTGTCAAGTGCTTTCTTTCTCACTTTCAACAAAAGTTACAACCTCCTTTTTCAGGTTAAGGAATAACCTCTCTACCCTTTTTAAACAAAGATGTATTCCCCTTTTTACAAGATTTATCTCACTGAGGAATAATCCTCTTTTCTCTCAAAAGTAAGAAGAATACAATATCAAGCTTTTAATGTGGGTAGGACAAATACAGCTTTTACACAAGCTTATACAGCAAATTCAATGAATGAAGATTGAAGACAAATGGAATGAAAGAATTAAACTCTTAAGAATGTATAGAGTGTGCAGCAATAGTCTCTACTTCTCATTGTCTTCAATGCTTGATTATATACTGAAGGATTGGTAGTTAGAGCATTTAATGCTATTTTTTCCGTTGAGATTTTACAGAAAGAGCCGTTGGAAACCTCCAGTAGAGTGCCAGATCGATCTGCCATCTTGACCAGATCGATCTCTTAGTTATAATCCCTGCAAGATCAAGGCAAAAAGAAGCAAGGAGATCGATCTCATTTATGAGCAGATCGATCTCATAATTTGAAAATATTAGAGCAGATCGATCTGTCGAACAGGCAGATCGATCTTTCAATCTCTCTGTTTGAGGCATGATCGATCTATAGATCGATTTGTCAGGTAATCTCATAGTGAGGAGATCGATCTCTCATTAACCCAGATCGGTCTCCTTAGCTCTCTGACTTTGGGGAGATCGATCTCTTCCTATACCAGATCGATCTCTTGAGCTCTCTGTTTGAGTATAGATCGATCTTACAGATCGATCTACTGCCTTTACCTTTGATTTAGGGGAGATCGATCTCTTGCTATACCAGATCGATCTCATCAGCATCCTGTATTAGGCAGATCGATCTTATAACCCTTATAGATCGATCTCAATCTTCCTTGATACCTTTGAACAAGTTCAAAGCTTAGCAGATCGATCTCATGTCTTCATGAGATCGATCTCTCATCCAAGAAACCCAAGAGATCGATCTCTCATAACCCAGATCGATCTCTCATCTACAGAAACTTAAGTTCTGGTACTGATAACCTCTAAACATGTTTTTATATCATCTTTATATTATTGAATTTACTTGTTTTGTCATTTCAAAATATATTATCTCAACAATCTCCCCCTTTTTGATATGACAAAACCTATTCAATCAACATGTTTAGTTACCTATTTTCATTTTGCACAAGCTCCCCCTTTTTGTAAGCTCCCCCTTACTTTTGGCTTTTGGCCTCTTAACTTTCTTAACTCCCCCTCATTTTAATCATTCCTTTAAACCATTAGACATGTTTCTTTAACATATTTAAAACCATTTAAACAAGTTTTCTTATTCTTCTCCCCCTTTTTGTCATATCAATGGTGCTAAAAAGTTAAATCAGAGTAAACACTCTATTCATTTCAAAATGGTAAGTCAAAAATAAGAAAAATAACTAACTTGACATTCCATGAAATACTCATTCAAGCAAAGTCAGTTAAACAACAACCAGTAATTAGAAAACATAGCAAAGATATTCCTAACAAAGAAGTCCTAAGGTGGAGGAGGAAATCGATCCATGAGATCCTCAACGTGAGTGCGAGTGACCTGAAGCTCATCATACATCGCCTGCTGAGTAGCATGAAAATTTGCAAAGCCTTCATCTATTTTGCGGTTCAGCTCCATGATCATCGTCTACTGGGTGGCATGAAGGTTTGCAAAACCTTCATCTATCTTCCTGTTCAGCGCACTCATCATTGTCACAATGGACTCCATGTCAGTGGGTGAGGGAGCAGTTGCAGTGGGCAGAGTAGTCGAAGATGATGGACCCGCAGTCGGTGCAGCAGGTGGATCCATAGGCTCATCTGAGGGATCTTCCTCCATAGCTGCTGCAGGCTGCTGTTCCCGCTTCTTCTTCCAATCCCCTTAGAAGTCTTTGTAGTATCCCATGTGGTGAAGTGTTCCGATGTTTAAGACGCTCTTTGGGGAAGGCACTTCACACGTTTCACAACTACAGTCCACTCCTAGTCGTTGGAGAAAGTACGCCAGCGATTGCGAAAAAACTATCGTAGTGGCTTGGCCGCATATGATCTTCAACCAATCTTCATAGATAAAATGGATAAGGTTGGGTTTTTAACTTGTGGAGTGGATGTGGTGGATCCAAAAATGATCTAACCTCCTAACGGTGGAATGACGGGTACCGAAAGGACGAAGATTCCATGAGATAATGAGGTGGAGTAATCGTGGGTGCATTGGTAGGTCACTCGCCTTATCCCCGGGAATATCAAACTCCAAGGGGACTTCCTCATCTTCATTGGTCAAGCCTTCATTGCTTATGTGGAAAGCTTGGGCTAAGACATCAGGGTCTATTGCAATTGACTTACCTATGACATACGTGGTAAACCCGAAAATTTTGCAAGTATCGTCAGGATCATAGGTGAGTTCGGCATTAGAAAAGAATGCCCTGACGATGTTTGGGGGTACGAGAGTATTGATTTTGAGAAACGAAATCCACCCAAACTCTTCAAATTTGGGTAGATAGGAAAAATCAATGCGATTTAAGAAAGAAAAATCGATGGTTCGCCAATGTTTAATTGGCATGGTGGAAAAATACTCTTCAAATCTCTTCCTTTTTGCAGGTGTTTTAAAACACCTGTTAAAGGTAGTGACTGAAAAGGTAGAAGGTGGTTGGGAGGAGGTTGGTCTAGATTCTCTATTGGCTGTTCTCTTAATACGAGGCATTTTTCTAGACACAAGACACACTTAAAACTAGTTCTCTAAACAACTAACCAATGAAACAGTAACTAGATTCGATCTAGATAGAAATTGAGCACTTGGCTCAGAATTTTGAGAAAAAATTTTGCAATGTAGGTTACTAGATCAAGAATCGAAGAGAAGATTTGACAATTTTCTTACCGAAGATCGATCTGGAGGGAAAATTGAGAGATGAGGTGCGACAGGAGTTTAGGGATTTGAGATTTTGGAGATTTGAAATTTGGGTATTTTTCGTCAGTTTTTATAGTCCAGAGCACAGGAGATCGATCTGTCGAGACGACAGATCGATCTATCATTTCCAGAAGCTCGAAGAGATCGATCTGTGGTACCACAAGATCGATCTTCACAATACAGAAGCTTGAGGAGATCGATCTGTTGTTTGCACAGATCGATCTGCTGGTTGACAGAGGCTTAGGGAGATCGATCTGCCAAATGCATAGATCAATCTGCTGCTTAAACAGAGGCTTGAGGAGATCGATCTGTCGTATGCACAGATCGATCTGCTGTTTAACAGAGGCTTAAGGAGATCGATCTTATGGATGAGAAGATCGATCTGCCGAGCTTAACCTTAATGCTATAGGCTTATTTAAAGTATGGAGATCGATCTATATTGATAGGAGATCGATCTCTCATACTCTTTGCCCAGTAAAATCTTTGAAAAACTCTTTTAAAACCAACTTAACATCAAGATTTTGAAGCATATACATCTTAAGGGACATTCATGAGTCCTAATTCACCTCTAAGGACTCAAAACCTATCTCTATCAAGAGGTTTGGTGAATATATCAGCTATTTGATGTAAAGTGTCAATATACTCTAGAATTATATCCCCCTTTTGAACATGGTCTCTAAGGAAATGGTGCTTAATCTCAATGTGTTTAGTCCTAGAGTGTTGAATAGGATTTTTAGATAGATTGATGGCACTGGTATTGTCACATTTAATAGAGACTTGTTTCATGTCAATACCATAGTCTTTCATTTGTTGTTTAATCCACAACACTTGAGCACTACAACTACCTACTGCTATGTATTCAGCTTCAGTTGTGGACTGAGCCACACTATTTTGTTTCTTAGAGAATCAGGAGATTAATCTATTCCCTAAGAATTGGCAAGTACCTGAAGTACTTTTCCTATCTATTTTGCATCCTCCAAAATCTGCATCTGAAAATGCATGAAGTGTAAAAGTGGAGTCCTTAGGGTACCAAAGTCCTAGAAAAGGAGTGTCCTTAAGGTATCTAAAGATCCTTTTGGTTGCTAATAAGTTTGATTCCCTAGGAGATGATTGAAATCTAGCACAAAGGCATACACTAAACAATATATCTGGTCTACTTGCAGTTAAATAGAGCAATGAACCAATCATAGACCTATAGAGTTTAGAGTCTACACACTTACCACTTTCGTCTTTATCAAGCTTGATGTTGGTGCCCATTGGAGTTGCTTGAGGTTTGCAATTGTCCATTCCAAATCGCTTGAGCAAATCCTTAGTATACTTTGCTTGATTGATGAATGTTTCATCCTTTGTTTGCTTAACTTGAAGTCCCAAGAAGAAAGTGAGCTCTCCCATCATGCTCATTTCAAATTCACATTGCATGATCTTAGCAAACTCTTGGCATAAAGATTCATTAGTTGATCCAAAAATAATATCATCTGCATACACTTGAACAACTAGTAAATCTTTATTTTTATTTTTAATAAACAAAGTGGTATCTACTTTTACTCTTGAAAATCCTTTCTCTATTAGGAATTTTGACAATCTTTCATACCAAGCTCTAGGAGCTTGTTTCAAACCATAGAGTGCCTTAGATAGTTTAAAAACATGTTCAAGAAATTCATGATTTTCAAAGCCGGGAGGTTGTTCAACATACACTTCTTCATTAATGAAACCATTTAAAAATACACTCTTTACATCAATTTGATATAACTTGAAGTTTTTATAGCATGCAAAGGCAAGTAGCATTCTAATTGCTTCTAATCTAGCTACCGGTGCATAAGTTTCATCATAGTCTATTCCTTCCTCTTGTCTATAACCTTGTGCAACTAATCTAGCCTTGTTTCTTATGATCACACTATTTTCATCCATTTTGTTCTTGAATATCCATTTAGTTTCAATTATAGAGTGATCCCTTGGCCTAGGAACTAGTTTCCACACTTTGCTTCTCTCAAATTGATTTAATTCTTCTTGCATTGCTAAGAATCAATTATTGTCATCTAAGGCTTCATTGACATTTCTAGGTTCTATTTGAGATACAAAGGCTATAAATTGACACACATTCCTTAGAGATGATCTAGTTCTAACTCCAAGGGTTGGATCTCCTACTATTTCACAATCTTTTACATATCCTAATTCTCTTGGTGCTCTAGACTCTCTTTCTAATATCTCTATTTCTTCTTCATCTTCTTTATTTAAGTCAAGTTTTTCTAATAAATCTTCCTCTAAATTTGGACTTTCCTCAAATATTTCAACATCCTCATCATTGGTTGAATCTTTAACTACATCATTTGACTCATCAAATATAACATGAATTGATTCTTCAACCATCAATGTTCTTTTGTTATATACTCTATAAGCCTTTGAATTCAAGGAATATCCTAGAAAGATTCCCTCATCACTCTTGGCATCAAATTTTCCTAAATTATCTTTACCATTATTTAAGACAAAACATTTGCAGCCAAAAGGATGGAAGTAGCTAATGTTAGGCTTCTTACCTTTGTAAAGCTCATAAGGAGTTTTCTTTAGCATGGGTCTAATCATAGCTTTATTAATGATATAGCAAGATGTGTTTATAGCTTCAGCCCAAAAATATTTTGGTAAATTATTCTCACACAACATGGTTCTAGCCATTTCTTCCAATGTTCTATTTCTTCTCTCAACTACTCCATTTTGTTGTGGTGTCCTAGGGGCTGAAAAATTATGGCTAATTCCTTGATCATTGCAATACTCATCAAAATCCTATATTTTCGAATTCCTTGCCATGATCACTTCGAATACTAGTTATTGTGTATCCTTTTTCATTTTGAGTCACTTTTGTATAGGCTATGAATTTTTCTAAGGCTTCATTTTTTACTCTAAAAAAGAACACCCAAGTGAACCTAGTGTAATCATCAACTATTACAAATCCATAGTGTTTTCCACCAAGGCTTGTTGTTCTAGTTGATCCAAATAAGTTTAAGTGGAGTAATTGAAGAGGCCTAGTGGTGGATACACTATTCTTAGGCTTAAATGTTGTCCTTTTATGTTTTTCTTTAACACAAGCTTCACATATTTTTTCATAGTCAAAGGACAACTTGGGTAACCCTATAACTAGATCCTTTCTAGCTAACTTAGATAACACATGCATGCTAGCATGACCTAGTCTTCTATGCCATAACCAAGATTCTTTTTCCTTGTCTACCATTAGACATATGTTTTCATTTTTGAGTTCATTAAGATAGACAATGTATATATTACCTTCCCTATGCCCTAGAAAAAGAACTTTATTTGACTTAGGATCTATAACATGACATTTCATTCAATCAAAAATTATCACAAAGTTGACTTATGCTTAGTAAGTTATGCTTTAGACCCCTAACAAGCAATACTTTTTCTAATGAAAAATAGTCATTACCTATTGAGCCACTTCCTTCAACTTGGCCTTTGGAGTTGTCCCCAAATGTGACTTCTCCACCAACCTTTGATTTAAATGAGTTGAAGTGGCTTCTATCACCCGTCATGTGCCTTGAGCATCCACTATCCAAGTACCAAGCTTCCTTAGCTTTGTGGCAATGCTCAATTACCTACAAAAAATCAAACTCATATCTTAGGTACCCAAATTCTCTTGGGTCCTTTGAGGTTAGTGAATGCAATTCTTGATCCCTTTGGGATCCATTTTGCCAATGCATTGAAATCTTTTGAGTTAATTACTTCTTTTGGAACCCACATTCTTTTTACTATTTTTCTTTTAAGAGTGGTCATCTTCATATTGCAATTATATGATGCATGTCCCTTTCTATTATAATATGAACAAGTAGTTGAAGGTTTATTCATGCTCTTTCTAGCAATGAAGCTTTTGAGATGAGTCTCTCTACTTTTTGCATTATATCCTAACCCATTTTTATCAAAGAATGCTCTTTGAGTTTCTAACATATTATCTAACTTTTGCTGACCCATATAAAATCTATTAAATGAATTATGTAGATTACTATTTTTTTCTTTTAAGTCACAAATTTCAAGATTCGTAATTTCTAGTTTCTTTTCACATTCTAATTTGTCCTCTAGAATTAACTCATTTTCTTTCTTCAATTTAGATATTATCTTCTTATATTTCATACTCATGCATTCATATTCCAATGCAATATCATCAAAGGCATCTTGCAATTCATCAAAAGAATATTCATTGAGGTTTGAAGTTACCTTTTCATCCTCAATAGCCATGAAGCACAAGTTGGCAATGTTCTCATTTGAGTCATCATCGGAGCAGTCACTGTCGCTCCATGTAGCCACCATTGCCTTCTTTTTGTGGAACCTATCATTTGACCTTTTAAGAAGAGGGCAGTTAAACTTAATGTGTCCTGGTTTTTTACATTCATTTGTATCTTTTCTTCCTACCTCTTCTTGATCTCTCTTGAGGTTTCTCCTATTACTACCACTAACTCTCATTCTCATGAACTTGTTAAATCTTTTGGCAAACATTGCCATCTCAAGATCTTCTTCACTACCACTCTCATTTTTATTTTCCTCTTGAGTAGTAGATTTTAGAGCAACTCCCACTTTCTTGGGTGGCTCTTCATTTCTTCTTAATTTCATCTCATAAGTGAGTAGTGAACCTATTAATTCATCTAGTGACAATGTGTGAGGGTCCTTGGATTCCTCAATTGCAGTCACTTTAGCCTCCCATGATTTTGGTAGGCTATTTAATATTTTCTTTACCATTTCTATATTAGAGTATATTTTTCCTAATGATTTTAATCCATTAATTACATCAGTGAATCTAGTGAACATATCACTGATTGACTCTCCATCTTTCATCCTAAATAGCTCATAGTCATGTGTGAGCATTCCTACCTTAGTCTCCTTCACTTGGGTTGTACCTTCATGAGTTATTGCCAATTTATCCCAAATCTGTTTAGCATTGTCACATCCAGAGACTCTATTGTATTCATTTGACCCTAAAGCACAAAAGAGAGTGTGCATGGCCTTAGCATTCAGCTGAGCACATTTAATATCGTTTGAATCCCATTCATCTTCTTCCTTAGGGATATCTCTTCCCTCTATTCTTTTTGTAGGGATTTGAGGTCCTTTAGTGATAATCCTCCATACTTCATAATCATTTGCTTGAATGAATAACATCATCCTAGTCTTTCAATAAGCATAATGTTCCCCATTGAACATAGGAGGCCTAACCGTAGAGTGCCCCTCTCCTACTAAGCTAGTTGCTATATTGTTGTGAGTCATTTGATCGTTTCTAACTCTTAGGAAGTTATTCCTATGTGATCAAAGAGTCCTAGCTCTGATACCAATTGTTGGCTCTACCGAGAGGGGGGTGAATCGGTTTTCTAATGTTAATGGCAAATTAAAATTAATTCGAACTTAATTAACAAATAATAAATAAACAATATAATGAAATTAATCAAATTAAAGCAAGATAAGGAAGAGAGTATCAAACACGATTGTTTATAGAAGTTCGGCCAATCTCTTGCCTACGTCCTCTCTCCTTGACCTTCTTGTCAAGTGCTTTCTTTCTCACTTTCAACAAAAGTTACAACCTCCTTTTTCAGGTTAAGGAATAACCTCTCTACCCTTTTTAAACAAAGATGTATTCCCCTTTTTACAAGATTTATCTCACTGAGGAACAATCCTCTTTTCTCTCAAAAGTAAGAAGAATACAATATCAAGCTTTTAATGTGGGTAGGACAAATACAGCTTTTACACAAGCTTATACAGCAAATTCAATGAATGAAGATTGAAGACAAATGGAATGAAAGAATTAAACTCTTAAGAATGTACAGAGTGTGCAGCAATAGTCTCTACTTCTCATTGTCTTCAATGCTTGATTATATACTGAAGGATTGGTAGTTGGAGCATTTAATGCTATTTTTTCCGTTGAGATTTTACAGAAAGAGCCGTTGGAAACCTCCAGTAGAGTGCCAGATCGATCTGCCATCTTGACCAGATCGATCTCTTAGTTATAATCCCTGCAAGATCAAAGCAAAAAAGAAGCAAGGAGATCGATCTCATATATGAGCAGATCGATCTCATAATTTGAAAATATTAGAGCAGATCGATCTGTCGAACAGGCAGATCGATCTTCCAATCTCTCTGTTTGAGGCATGATCAATCTATAGATCGATCTGCCAGGTAATCTCGTAGTGAGGAGATCGATCTCTCATTAACCCAAATCGATCTCCTTAGCTCTCTGACTTTGGGGAGATCGATCTCTTCCTATACCAGATCGATCTCTTGAGCTCTCTGTTTGAGTATAGATCGATCTTACAGATCAATCTACTGCATTTACCTTTGATTTAGGGGAGATCGATCTCTTGCTATACCAGATCGATCTCATCAGCATTCTGTACTAGGCAGATCGATCTTATAACCCTTATAGATCGATCTCAATCTTCCTTGATACCTTTGAACAAGTTCAAAGCTTAGCAGATCGATCTCATGTCTTCATGAGATCGATCTCTCATCCAAGAAAACCCAGGAGATCGATCTCTCATAACCCAGATCGATCTCTCATCTACAGAAACTTAAGTTCTGGTACTGATAACCTCTAAACATGTTTTTATATCATCTTTATATTATTGAATTTACTTGTTTTGTCATTTCAAAATATATTATCTTAACAGTTTCGATCCTAACAACAAATCTTCATCTGTGAATGCAAGAGTTGTCAAGCAATAGTCACAAAAACTGTTATCTGAAGTAGGTTTCGTAGGAGCTAGAAGATGTGCAGTGTAAATTTTTGAGTTTTCCAAAGCATGCCCAATCACATCACGTGTTGCCTTTGGATACTGCAACAACTCATAGATGGTAAGATGAGAAGAGATCCCTTTCAAGATCTTAAGGTATTCTTCTAGGACTATTTTTGTTTGGCTATCATCTCGAGAGCCTCAATAGCCTTTGAGCTTTCTCCCTTTGACTCCTCTTTAAAAGAAACCATATGAATGCCAACACTCATTTGCTCTTCCCTAAGAAAACCTTTAGGAAAGAATTCTTCTAGTGTTATTTGTTTTCGAGGCCTTTGCCTCAAGACTTCTTGATTTAAAAAATTTTGGAATTGGGGATGCTTTTTCTTTTATCCCCAATTTGGATGTGAGTTATTTATCTGCTGAATTCCCTTTCGAAAATGAGCATTTACAGATCGGACATATCGCTTTCGCGATTTTCGTCGCATTACCAATGTCCATTGTTCTTCATCATCCGCAGCAGATTCAACCTCTTTAAGAGAGCTAGTAATTAAACTCGTTACCATAACTGGCAGGGCAACAGGTTCTAAACAGCCAAATTGTATCACTTGATATGTAATATCCTTTGTAGGTAAAAAAGTGAAAGTAGCATGATTTGACTCTACTATGTCGTTCATATCAAGTTCAATCTTGCGCTCATTCACTAGCTTCATTATCAAATTTTTGAGGTCGAAACATTTTTCAGTAAGGTGACCAATGATGTCATGATATTTGCAATACTTTGGATCGTTAACTTTTCCTTTTTCTCCTGGCCTTTTGGACTCTAGGAGTTCAATCATCTTTTGTTCCAAGAGTTGATCCAGCATATCAAGCACATCTGAATCAGGGAAATGATATTTCTTTGCTTCTCTTTCTTCAAAGCTCATACGTTGTTTATTTCTCACTTAAGGTCGCTTGATGTTTTCCTCAGTTTTCTTAGTTCCTTTGGAGGAAAATTTTAGAGGTTTAGTCTCAACGAACATAGACTTATCAGTAGTGCTCTTTAAAGACTTCTCAATCTTCTTGAAATCCTTCTTATCTTTCAAGGATCAAGAATCGAAGAACACTTGTTACCAGAATGAGCAATACTCAACTCCATGTTATGAGCACAGGTGGCCAATTCTTCGAAAGTATGTTGCTTTATTCCTTGAAGAATGTAAAGGAGTTCCCAGTGCATACCTTGGATGCACATCTCAATAGCAGAAGTTTCAGAGAGCTTGTCTTTGCAGTCAAGACTTAACGCTCTCCATCTATTGATGTAGTCAACGACTAGTTCGTTCTTTCTTTGCTTGGTATTAGTTAGCTTTGTCATGCTCACTGTGCGACGAGTACTAAAGAAACGATTAAGGAATTCCCTCTCGAGTTGTTCCCAACTATTAATGGACTCAGATTCCAAGTCAGTATACCATTCAAAGGCATTTCCTTTAAGTGATCTTACAAACTGTTTGACCAAAAGATCTCCATATGTGTTTGCGTTGTTACATATTTCCACAAAATGGGTCACGTGTTGACGTGGATTTCCCTTCCCATCGAATTGTTGGAACTTAGGAGGTTGATAATTTGTCGGCATCCTTAAATCATCAATTCTCCTCGTGTACGGTTTAGTGTATGCATAATAGGACTTAGATGATGATCCACCATACTGAGCCTTGATGGTATTCTCAATTATCTCCTGCAATTGTTGAACAGACAATGACCTGACTGATATTGAGGATGACCCATTCGCTTCAGGATGAAGCGCTTTCAGTTTCCTAGCGATCTCAGCAGTTGGTTTGCTTGGTGTCGGGTTATCATTGGATTCTTCATCGTGTTGAGCTTCCAGTTGACTCTTCAACATCGTAATTTCAACATCTTTTTCTTTTACTATCTTGTAGAAAGTTGACATCATCCTCTCTATTTCAGTGATCCTTTTCTCTAGGGTAGTCACATTAGTAACCATCGCAGACATGGTTTGTAAAGAAGGGAGAGTAGACGCCGATTGTTCTGTTGGTACTTGTGAAGCAGATTTTCTTCCTGCCAAAAGATCTATCGAGATGACAGGTTGATGAGCAGCATTGTTGGTTGACCCAATTAAATCTTGACCTTGTGTAGCAAGATACCGTACTCTAGCACGAGTCGCCGGTCCAGTGTAGTCGGGTTGCACAGTCGCAGCAGGATTGAACTTGTGACTTGGACCAACGGTCTTTGGAGCCATAGATCTGACCAATTGGTTGATCTTGATTGATAATGGTGAGTGAGATGAGAGGCAGAGATGTCCCACTGGGTGTGCCAAAAATTTGTATACATAAATTTTCGTGCCTAGAAAATTAGAACACGAATTAGTGACAAAATTTAATCTTTTTTTTAATTTATATGTGAATGTGAGTACAATTCTTTGTTTTGAATTCTTTACAAAAAGAATGATCCTCTGATTCGGTCTCCTGAAATGCACTTATCGAGGGTTTGACGCTTAATCTCGATGGAGTGAAAAGGAATAATTGTTTGGAGGAATAGGCAAAGGCTTGTGATTCCTCGTGGGCTTGTCGAGGGCTTGGCACTTAATCTCGACGGAATAGCTTTGAGAGGAACCGACGAAGGCTTGTGGTTCTTGTGGATTTGTAATGGCGCAGTTGATCGTCGAGAGAACGGTCCATGACTTGTTGTCCTCTTGTAGATCTGTAGCGGCTTGGTTGATCGTCGAGAGAAAGATCTGTGACTTGTTGTTCACTTGACTTTTGTAGATCTTTTACTTGGTTGATCGTCGAGAGACGATCCGTGACTTGTCCTCTTGTAGATCTCTTGCTTGGTTGATCGTCGAGAGAACGGTCCGTGACTTGTTGTCCTCTTGTAGATCCCTTGCTTAATTGATTGTCGAGAGAACGGTCTGTGACTTCTTGTCTTCTGCTTGGTTGATCGTAGTGGCGCGGCTGATCGTTGAGAGAACGGTTTGCGACTTGTTATCCTCTCGTGGATTTGTAGCAGCTTACTTGATCGTCGAGAGAACGGTCTATGACTTGTTGTCATCTTGTAGATCTCTTGGCAACTTTATTAAAGAGAAGGCTTGATCGAAGAACGACCGATATTCTGCGGGCTTCCAATTCTCTGAGGAGGCTGAAACTTCTCTTCTCTGTGTGTTCTGCTCTTCTTTTGTGTTTCTTCTGTGTACTCCTTCTCCTTGGAGGAGCTCTCTATTTATAATGCTTGATGATAGAGAGTTCCAAAGGGACTCAATCACTTTAGAATTTATCTCTGATTAATTTAATTTAATTAGAAATAATATAAATGGTAAATTTTTTTAACCAATTTATTAGGAATTATCAATTAATTAAATATTTAATTTAATTAACTAATAATATTAATTCATTATTTTTTTTATGCCTACAATATATTTAAAAAAAAATATCTTAAATTAAATCAGATTGATCCAAACGAGAGTAGATATCCTTGCTTTATATAATAAATATATAATATTAATTTGCAACTGAAACATTCCTTGTGTCCACAAAGAATGCAATGTTGTATTGGAAAAGTGTAGTTTCCGTGTCATGTAGGATGTAACAATGTGTAGACTCCAGAGCCAAGAGACGACGACAGCCAGCGTGTGCCATTGCCAAAATACCCAAAGTATTCTACATTTTAAGTTTTTAATACTAGCCAAATAGAAAAGAGGAGGCTGATTTGGTAATCTTGCATACATTGCATCTCATCTTTATTATAATCAGCTGCATAATAGTCGCTCAGTAAAATCAGTACAGTATTGAATCTTAATTCTCGCAATCAATAATTATCGCTTCACATTTCTGATCTCCTTTTCTCCTAATTCCGTCTACCTCCTTTTTTTTCTTCTCACAGATGGCCGAAGAAAAAGAGCCGAAATGGAACGGAAAGGCCATAGCGGAGTTAAAAGGCTCAACAGCAGAGCAGATATGGCCATTCTTAGAGGAATTTTGCAACTTGGACAACTTGTTTCCTGACGTGGATGTATGTTACCGAGTGGAGGGAACTCCAGGTAAGCCTGGCCTGGTCCGTCACTGTGAAGGCAAGCTTGGATGGGCCAACGAGAAGCTTTTAACCATTGATCCGGGCAACCGCTCCCTAAGCTATGAGGTCCTGGAAAACAATGTTGGGTTCAACAACTACGAGGCCACTCTCAAAGTCTTGCCAATGGAGGATGATGGTAAACTTGCAGGCTGCAAGATCGAGTTGTCGTTTACAGTTGATCCCGTTGAAGGGTTGAGATTGGAGGATTTGGTTTCTTATGTTGATTATTCTCTCCAATTCATGGCTAAGAAAATGGAGGATGCTGTCAAGGCACAAATCTAGAGGGTCATATTTGACGTTGAATAGTATTTATTTAACTGAATTAGTTGTATGTTTCTCGGGTGGAGTTTGGATATTTGAAATATTTCTGGTGCTTTATTGTAATCAAGCTTGGAAGAGCATTATGATAACAATTATGTTTTCTCCGTTTGCTTCTAAATTATTGCTAACCCACAGATCTTGTCTGGTTTCCATGTGCATAACCGCGTATGTCGGTTTAGCCATCCAAAGAGTAGTTTCTTTCGTTGGGAGAGAAAAAAAAAAAAACCGGGCTTATTTCGTCCAAACGAGTATAAATTAAAATTTTGGATCGTTGATAGGTTTCCGGTGCTTCGTGAGATCAAACTTGCAAAAATATTTCCATTTTGTGAAGGAAAAGGAAAGTTGGCTCTTCGACGAATCCTTGTAACTGTCAAATGTTTTCGGAATATGATCATTTATGTTTGAATATGTTTCACTAATATGTTACAGTCGTATCCACTCATCTATTATTGTTAATTGGTCATCATAATATATTGGGATAGTCCCGCAAGGAATTGCGAAAGTTGGAGTGAGTGATATTCCTGGTTCGCACTCGTTCGTTGTTTTTTAAGGCACGGCCACATAGGTCATTACCAGGTCACCACAAGTATAAATCCCTCACTTGGAGCACATGAAAAGTGGAATTGGTTCAGTCAGAATCAGATGTAGAATCGGTGACAAGGTTAGGTTGCCTTCAACGTTTTCCATTTCCAATAAAGTGATCCACTCAATGACCCAATCCCAACCACAAATCGAAGGTGTAGCTTTCCTCATTCGCCCGGTAAGACGCCAAATGCTGAGATCCATGAAACTTTTAAAGGAAGTTAGTCCATTCCCCCCCAACCCACCCCCTCCCCCCCAAAAAAAAAAATGAAGATAATTTAAAAACAAGCCACTATATATAATACCTGAATATGGTTACAAATTTAAAAATAAACCACAGGCCCAGTCGTAGGTGTGGATGAACTTTTAACTATCTAAAACATCTACATGTGCTTTCAAATCGGAAACCCTTTTTTTACTTAAGGTAAAAGAAGAACACTTAAATCAATCCTGCAAGATCAATTACCAAAGTTGATCAATCTTTTCAGCCCTGGTGCCTAATCTCTTCTCCATCCAGTCAATTATATCTTGCCCTATCTTTTCTCGCTCCGGCTCAAAGAGAAGGTCGTGCAAGAAGCCCTCGTAGAGCTTTATGTCTTTGAACTTGGAGGCTGCCTCATTGTACAAATCCTGGGAGGCCAGTGGATCAGTGACTTTGTCTGCAGTTCCATGGAGAACAAAGAATGGGACTTTCACAGACTTAAAGTTCTGCATCAAGTAAGATGAAATGCGCAGTATCTCATGCCCTGTTCGAACCCTTATTGGACCAGTGTAGACCAAGGGATCAGAATACTTGGCTAGCAGCGCTGCAGGGTCCCTTGAAACTGGGATGCCCCTCTTGTTCGCACCTTTAAACTGGAACTTGGGAACAACCAGAGAAAAAAGAGGAGCAATAGCCTGACATAATAGAAAAAATATAGCATGGGAAAAGATAGTACAATTTTCACATCGGTTTCAGTCAGTATTAAATTGTCAAATTGAAGGAATGCAGGGAGGTTAAGCTAGAAATTGAATTAAACCACAGCCAAACCTATTCTGTACAATATCGTACTGAGATTATAACTATACACTCGCATTAGCCAATGGCCAAAGCATAATACAAGGCCAATGCAATTCACACATCTCATCCATAATACAAGGCCAATGCAATTCACACATCTCATCCGTAATATTTAGATGCCATTATATAGGACATAATCATGATTCATAAAAAAGACCATTCAAACCATTGGGGGATGGCAATGGGAGCTCAAGGGGGCCTTGGCCCCCAAAAAAATTTAAAATACCCTTCATATATTAAATAAATTTAAATTGGCTTTGCCAAATTAAAATTGTTAAATTTTTTTATCTGATTTCATAACTCAATTTTATGCATTGCAAATTTGCAATTTAAGGGAAGTATAAAACACCTTGCTCTTTGTCTAATTAATGATTATTAATCCTTAAAATTAAAAAATGTGACAAGTATTAAATCAGAGTCTTGAAAATTTATCAAAAGTCGAATTTAGTTTCAAGCTTTCTCAACAAGACCCCAAGTCTAACTAAATATCAAATTTGTTTATGCTTTCTTTTTAGCCACTGCAACTTCTCCTCTCCATATAATTTGGCTAGCTCCTTTTCTTTGTTAGTATATTGCTAGCATATATATATATATATATATATATATATATATATATATATATATATATTTCTTTTATATTAATAAACATAATAAACATCTTTAAAAAAAAAAAATCTCGTATTAGATGCCCCCCTCCAACCCTAAATTCAAATGTTAAGATCCACCACTGACTCAAACTAGAGCTAGATCAGCTAACTTTAAAAGGAATTAAGACCTCCCCAAGTATCTTTTGCCTAGCAGAATATTTAGCAGAAATTTGACATTTTAAAAATGGAGAAACTGGTTTTTGAATAAATGAAAGTGCAATTACAAATTTTCATTAGGTTCAGTGATGGGTCATTATTTGGTTTTAAGGCACTTTTAACTTGAGACCTTCACTTTATGAAATAAACCTGAGAGGCAACTACAGCATGATTTAGTACATTAGAAACCAAGAACAAAGAAGCAGCAACTCACGCCAACAATTGGATGTGCTGGCTTAACACGCAAGGCTGGAGATGTCAGCACAATTCCCTCCAGCATTTCTTCATTATGAGGATACGAAGCTGCCTGCAAAATTGCACTCTATTAATTGAAAAGTTCAATTTACAATTCGGTTACTTAAACTAATGGGTAAACGCAATACCTTTAAAACCACAGCTCCGCCAGTAGAGTGACCAAAAAGGAAGCAAGGTACACCTGGGTTCTCTGACTTGATCTTTTCCAAGAAAGCACCCTGAAGGAAGAGAAAAGACAAAGCTTAGCACCACCTTGCTGGGATATTTTGAATAAACAAAGGGTGCAAAGTTAGAGTTTTAGTTATTTATCACCAACCAAGAGTCAACTTTGAATAAAACAATTTAACGTCATATTTGGTACATAGGATGAATGAATGATAGGATAAAATAATTATTATCCCATGTTATGTTTGGTACACATAAAATATCTAATTGGATTGCAAGGAAGTAAGTCATCCTCTTAATATAGGATGATTAATCATATCCAAAAGCATATGATTATTTCTTTTGAAGGGAGGGATTATATTATTTTTAATCCCATGTGATTAACTAATAGATGCTTATATTTTTTCTAAAATTTACATTTACAAATTAGGTTAAACATTTAATAAGATTTACAAGAGTCATTGTTTAATTGATTAATCAATAGTATTATTTTTTCTTTTTCTTTTCCCATTTTTATTATATTTTTTCCTATTTAACTTTTTTTTCTTCCTTTTTTCTTTTTCTTTTTTTTTAGTAAAGAAAAAAATCGTTTTGAGAAAATAATAATCTTTCAAACAATTAATATTTTTAAGAAATTATTTTTTTGAAAATATTGATTATTTCTTAAATATAAAAATAGTATGAATCATATTTTTTCATTTATAAAATTTAAATTTTTAAATTTAGGTAGTATTTATTTCTTAATTTTAAATTTCATTTTTTTTCTTCTTGCCCCTCTCTTCTTTTTTTATTCTTGTCGAGAGGGAAAAGAATTGATACTAAAGAAAAAAATTAATAGAAAAGATACTTTATACTTTGTTTTGGGAAAATCAAGATACTTCTTTTATATAGTCAACTTATTTTTTTTCAAAAATATATTTTTATGAAATAAATATATTTAACTTAAAATCATAAAAACTTTGTTACAATTGAATTATAAAAGAAATATATAATGAAAAAAAATAGTGAAAATAGAGAAAAATAAAGGGAAATATTTTTAATAAAAAATAATTTTTTAAGAAAATTAATTTTTTTGAAATCATTTAATTTAAAAAATCAATTTTTTTTAAAAAAAATTAAATCTAAATCTTAAGCATAGGAATTATAATAATATATCTTTAATTAAAAAACTTTGAATTATATTTATATGAAAAAATTGTAAATTTATATTATATTGATTTTAAATAATTGTACTTTTGATCAATAAAAAAAAAAATCATTTTAACTTTTAGTTTTACACATAACAAATACGATTAAAGTAATGTACATATAAAATTCATCCTATCCTATTCCTAATCCTAGTACACACCAAATATGAGATAGATGATATAAACAAATCAAATCCTATTTATAAACTTATATTATTCTATGCTATCGTTAATTTTATGCACCAAATGCACCCTAAAGGATTTTATTAACACTGGAGCAAGAGGGTTATCCATAAATGATAAAAGACAAATATAATCAGTATGGATTAATCCCAAAAGCACATTAAGAAAATACAAAGAACTCAAAGAGAACTTACACTGTCTGCAACAACATGATCGAGTGAAGGAACATACCCATGCAATCCATCACTGCCACCATGACCTACAGCGAGAAAGTTTACTTCATTACCACAACTTAACTAATAATTTTACATCTCTGCTGAAGGAATAGAAAAGCTGAAAGAATAGTGTCAAATTATATACCTATCCAGTCCATCGCATATACACCAAAGTTGCAAGAAGTTAGTTGCTTTGCAAATTGAGAATATCGCCCACTGTAAATGAACACCCATGAAAACAGAGTCCGAAAATGAGATTCTTTTCCACTCAAATCGAAAGGCTGTGAGGTTCACGAGTACAATTAACAAACTAATGTTACCTGTGCTCATTTAGCCCGTGTATGATGATAAAAATGCCCCTAAAATCACAAACAAGTAACACTTAGGAGACAAGAGATTAAAGAAGAAAATGCAACAGAGTAAAGAAAAGGACAAAGTACATGCTACAGAATTTTTCAGTTGTATGATACTAAAGACACAAACTAACGGATCAGCTACGTCCAAAAAAATAAAATAACAGTTGAGCATTATTTGTAAATCAACCCAAAAGAATTTAATTGCTGAAGAAAGAAAAGCATCATTCCCTAAGTTATACTAAATTTTCAAAATCAGGAAATCGGACATTAAAAATTAAGTTAATTTGTGCAGAGGTTCTAGTTTTCCCGAGTCATAAGCAATTCAAACGTCACCAGCTTTAGTAAAGAGCAAAATTAAATCGAAAAATAAACGCTTTATCTTAAATTGATTAGTATCCATTCAATTTCATTTATTTCCGTTAATTCTATAAGAAATAATAATGTCAATAAAGAAAATTAATGTATTACTTCAATTCACCGCTAGCCGGAAGCCAAGACCGGCAAAACAAGGCATTTCGTCGAACCCCAACGAACAGAGACGTGCTCCAGCGGCACCCAATCTCTCCGTCCCCGGTTTCAAACCCCATGTCCAAACCCTCCGCCAAAGCTCTCCTTCTCAAGGCATCCTCCTCTTTTCGCCTCCATACCGACCTCCTCTTCGCGGTTTTAGCCAGCGATTGCGGCGCCGCTGCAGCAGAGTCGACCGCCGCCTGAGAGTGGCGACCCCGAGGGAAGAGGAGGAGGAGGAGGTACAAGATTAATGATTGAATGAAAATGAGAGGAATTCTTAGACTTTTTAGGATCGGGATTATCCGATTGCTAGCTCCCGACGTCAATTGCTCCATCTCTCCAGCCGTTGACATGGCAGAGACGGCCAAAAAAATTATAAAACAAATCAAAACTTCGAAAAAAAAAAGGAAAAAAATGAAAATATATAAATCTATAGATATACGAAGAAAGAAGGAAAAAAAAAAAAAGACTACAGAGAAAAACAAAAAGAGAACTCAGATGACGTTTGGTTAGGAATTAGGATACTTATAGCGCGCTGGGGAGAATTTCCGACAGAGAAATTTAAAAAAAAGAAAACGAAATTAACTGCGGTACGTGACGTGGATTTGTTTGATTGAGTCTCGGATAAAATTAGTTTTTGTAAGTAAGATGGACGGTGATGATGAGTGAGGCTGTGGGGCGTGGTTTTGAGTTTGGGTGTAGGAGAGTATGATTCCTTTGTTCAAATCTCGCTAAATAATAATCAAATAAAAATTTGGAGGTCGTAGAACTGACGATAGAAGCATGTAAGGAAAAGAAATGGATGAAGACGAGCGCAGCTGAAGCTTGAGTAGTGGAATCAACCGACTCGATAGAAATATTTATATTTATTGATGATATATATTAGATTTGAGTAAATTTTTTAAATTGACCCTATTCAAATTTTAAATTTTTTTATGACATATGTATTTATTTGAGATAAATTTTGAATTGACCATATTGAAAAAGAAAATAGAAAATCGATGCAATAATAAAAGAGTCAATCTATAGGTAGTAAAAAACAGAGTACATATTTGGCTATTGTTCAATAAAGAATTAGTTAAACAATCAGTGAATATATATAAAAAAAATTCCATTAGTTATTTTTTTTAATACAAAAACTAGTCTTAAGTTTATTGTTCGTGACTACAAATATAAATTATAATAATAATAATGAAAATGATAAAAAAAAATATTGTGCAAACAAATGATAAAGATTAAAAATTTTGATGGATGATTGTTTAATTATATATAATAATGTTAATAAAGAAGCAATATTTTTGTAACATTTTCAAATATAGGGAGACTCAATTTAATGATCGTAACATATATATATATATATATATATATATATATATATATATATATATATATATATAGGAACACCCATTGTAATGTAGATGCTACATTTTTATTATTTTTACATGTCTTCCTTTGACATTCATGAAAGTTAATAAAAAAATTATCTGACCTTATTTTATTCTAAAATTTAATAAAAGTTTTGATATTCCGTAATTTTTTATATAAAATATTTTAAAAATCAAAAAAACTAAAAATAAAAAATTAAAGAATTTAAGTGTTAGAAAAAATTCATTAAAAATAAAAAATACAAAAAAATTAGAAATAAAATATTAGCATTGGTACCCCACTAAAAAGCAATCTTAACTACGTCACTATGGGTAAAGAAAATTTTTTAATCTAAGATATTATATATATAAATATTATATTTTATTAAAATATATATATATATATATATATATATAAAAGAAAAAAGAAGAGAGAGAAAAGCATTGAAAAAAAAAAAAGAGAAAACAAAGCAGAAAACGCGAAAAACTCGCGTGAACAGTGGACCGAGGAACTGCTTCCGTCTCCGGTGAGCAACGACGACGAGAGAGCGTCGGGAAGAGACCGGCGAGGGACCACCAGCACCCAGGCGACTGCTGAGCCCCGTGACGCACTGTGGATCGCCGGCAGATGGCTGATCGACGAAGCGAAGATCGAAAGGGGGAACGGCAGATTTGGCGATCACCGGCGTCGATCTGACCCCAATCCAGCCAATCGAAGGTTCTCCAAGCGACGCTGCGTCGAACGGTGGTCGAAACGGCCTGAGGACCGACCGAAAATGCCGGCAACGACCAAATCTCACCTGAACCGGTTCGGACCGGTTCAGTGTGAAAGGAACTGAACCGGTCCGAATTGATTCAGGAAAAAAAAGATTTGGAAAAAAAAATTCAGTGTTGTCCCGGCTCAACGATAGACTGGTAAGCGGTCGGATTTGATCGATTTAATTTTCAAAAAATTAAGTTGAATTTATATTGATCGCAATTGACCGGTTTAAATATATATATCAATGTGTAGCGCGACGGTAGACGACGAATACAAGTTCGCGTGAGCAACGATTGGCGTGTCATCACAAAAATTCGAGTAAGTGATCCTCACATACTATAACTGGTGTAATTATACGATATTGAAATTTAATCGTATGCGAATTCGAAATAAATCGTGTAAATTACGAATTAAATTCAGTATAAATTATTGTATGTGTGAAATTAAAAATTTGTGATCGTAAATGATTAAATGAACGATCCAAAAGGCTAGAAAGGTTTAAAATGACACGATGACGGTATTAGGCCCATTAAAGAGCAATTGGGCCCACTAAGGGTAAATGAGCCCGATTTGTTAAAGTAATTGTAGAAAAAGTGAAAGAATGAATATATTGGGGCAAACTAATATAATATGTGCTTAATTGCAGCCCCGAGAATTGAATTAAAGCTTTGTAAAGTGATTTACAAAAAACGAAGAATTAAGGATTTCGCAATCAACGTGATTTCCAGGTAAGGGATCTATGCTAACTCTTAGAGATAGCTATACGTATTTTAATCGTCGTTTGCAGTAACCTAAATTTCATATAGATTATAAATATGAGATTTTTGGATAATACCCAAATATGAAAAAATTACGAAAATGCCACTGGGAATGACGAAAATTTAGAAATGCATGAATTCGAAGTTTTACATGTGAAAAAGAGATTTTTGTAAAGCTGAAACGATAGACTAGCTCATGATTTGACAGTATGTGTTAAATTGCCGTTTTTATAAAGTATGATTTGATTGATGAGTGATTAGATGGGATGTTACCCTCTCACTCTGATTTGCACCGTTTTACGTATCGCACTCGATTTTGAGTACCATTGTTGTGAGAAATAGAGCTAGCTGTCTATTTGTATGTGTAAAATCGTGCGGGAGCTATGATGAGATCTGTGAATTTATCCAGGTCCACTCGCACTCAGTTTTGAGACAAGCTAAGGTTGATGATTTCAGGTTAGGGTGATAAGTCCCTAATTAGGACACCCTGCAGCCTTCAGTTATGGTGTTGTGGTTACGGAGTACGTTGTACCGTATAGACAATACGGAGTACACTGTACCGTATCACTAGTCTTTGGACTTCAGACTTGCATGTGTTAGCCAAGAGGCTTCAGGACCACCCTTGCACACCTGGCCCGTGATTAGCTGGGGGGTCATTGACTATGGCCATATGTCATCCGATTCTATGATAAGTATATCTTTGCCTAGTCTCATCCGTTATTGAAAGCATTTATTGAAAGTGATTTGATATGAATGCGATTGTGGGGGCCACCTCTTGAATTCTGAGGAAACAAAGTGTCACACAGTCGTTAAGTTTATGAAAATGTTTCACTCCGAATGAGTTTTCTATATTCGGATGTGTAGCGAAGATTCGCTATCTGTTTATTGTGAAAGTTTTGTGTTATGAAATCGTTTTTTTTGTATGCACAGTATTTAAGCATGTAGATAGTACGGTTATCTACCTGCTTTCATATTTTCTTTACTGAGCGTATTAGCTCATCTTTTTTTTCTCCTCTCTACAGATTCACCCCAGTAGTTTGAGAACTCGGGGTTAGTTACAGTGTTTCCTTCAGCTAGCTGCGTTTACCACATCGCGTAAGGTATACACTCTTGTTATCTTTTTTATCTGAACCTTATGATGCACAGTTATGTATATTAGATAGTTTGGGGGATGTAAACGAAAATAAATAAATATAAACAGATGTGTGTCGTTGTAAATTAATACAAGTACACTTTTCGTATTATACATGTGTACAAATGAAATATGAATTGATAAATGTGGAAAGTGATCGGCCAATATCGACTCATAGCCCAACCAATTGATGTGAGTGTGTCATGATATGGGGTAAGTAATGATATAAATGTAAGTAAAAAGGGTCACGACAGAAGTTGGTATCAGAGCAGGGTTGGTCTGATATGAGTCGTTGTTAGTAACCAGGAAAGTTTACATCCCTGTGTAACTGTGCATCGTTTAGATACAATTGTGTATACCGAGATGTGAGTTCACTGAAAAATTGTGTTAAACATGCAGGAAATGATCAGGATGTCGGACAGACATCGCAGTAGAGGAGAGGGTTCACAATCTCGAGGGTAGAGAGATAGGCCTGAGAGACAGAGTGGATCTTCGTCTGAGCGCACGTCTCAGAACCCAGCAGAGAGTGCTGACGCCCGCATAGTGAGTCTAGAGCGGGGCATGGATATGGTTATGACCATATTGGGGCAGATTATGGCTAGATTGGATAGTGCTCAGGGTACAGCAGGACAGGCTGCACCGGCAGCTGCAGCAGCCGCACCTGATCGCCCTGCGCCCGCACAGCCTGCAACCGCACTACAGCCAGCTGAACCCCCACAGGCTCCTCCTGTTCAGCCTGCACCTCCTCCAGTAGCCCCTCTTCAGGGTTATGATGATGATTTGGAGTATGGTTGTGATTTAGATAGACTGACACAGTTTCAAAAGCTACAGCCTCCATCATTTAGTGGGGTGAAGAATCTGGTAGTGGCAGAGGACTGGATTAATAGAATGGAGAAACTTCATAGATTCTCCCGATGCTCTACTACTAAGAAATTGGCTTTTGCAGCTTTTATGCTAGAGGGTGAGGCGGAACACTGGTGGAAGTCCACCATGCCTATTCTGTCAGCTGGACATCAGGTAATTACTTGGGAGATGTTCTTGGACACCTTCAGGGGGCAATACATTTCAGACACTGCTCAATGAAAGTTACAAACTGAGTTTTCAGGTTTAACCCAGGGAGGTAAGTCAGTGGACGAGTATGAATCTCGGTTTACATCTCTAGGCAGATATGATCCTGATACCATGGGCAATGAACGGAAGAAGGTTCATAAGTTTATGGAAGGCCTGAGACCATCGATTAGAGCTCGACTAGCCCCGTTGGATATTTTGACATATGGGGAAGCAGTTAGACGGGCTCAGTTGTGTGAGCAGGATTACGAGCTCTATGTGTCAGAGTATGGGAAGGGTGGTAAGGGCAAAGATAGAGATCGAAAGAGATTTGGGGATGATAGAGGTGGTAGAGAGGGGAAGAGGCCTTTTGACAAGCGACAGATGATTGGGGAGTCACGAAGTAAGGCCATGAGACCCCATGTACACTCGACTACATCGGCGGCTAGGGGTATTGTGATTAGTGGACCTCGACCTACTTTTGAGCCTTGTAGGAAGTGTGGGAAATACCATGGCAATCGACCTTATTATGCGATAATCGAAGCATGTTTCAGATGCGGTAAGACAGGGCATCTGATAAGAGATTGCCCGGAGTTAGCTTAGGTAGCCCCACAAAAGGGCAAGGAACTCGAGGCAGTTCCATCTACTACTTCTACTCCGAGAAGGAGAGCCACGACCGAGGAGAAGGGAAAGCAAGTCGTCAACCAAGGTAGAGTGTATGCGATAGACCGGGGCACTGCAAATGCTACACCCGATGTGGTGAAAGGTACAATTTTGATTTTCAATCTTAAAGCATTTGCATTGATTGATCCTGGTGCAACGTATTCATTCATATCACCATTTTGTGAATTTAAATTAATGGATTTTGTAAAACCCACACCTTTGGGCAAAAGGTTGTTAATTAGCACACCGATAGGAAGTAGTCAAATGACTGAGTATGTATGTAAGCAATGTAAGTTAAGGGTAGGAGATAAGAGTATGACAGCCGATCTGATCCTGTTAAGTGTGTTTGATTTTGATGTAATTTTAGGAATGGATTGGTTGGCTGCAAATCATGCTATCTTAGATTGTTATGCTAAGACCCTAATGTTTTCTCTTCACGAGAAACACATTGTAAAATTTCCTGAGAATTAATGAAAGAAGCAGTTATGGCAATTAAACGAATAAAGTGTGAAATTTATGGTATGATGTTGTTTTAAAGGTTTCATTGCGTACATGGTTGATCTGGATAAGGCACACCCGAAATTAGTTGATATTCCAGTGGTCAGGAAATTTCTTGATGTTTTTTCGGATGATTTACCAGGATTACCTCCAGAGAGAGAGATGAAATTTTGTATTGATTTGGCGCCTGGTACTGAGCCGATATCCAAACCACCGTACCGTATGGCTCCAGTAGAATTGGAGGAGCTAAAGAAACAATTACAAGAACTGTTAGATAAGGGGTTCGTTCGATCGAGCGTCTCACCATGGGGAGCTCCGGTATTGTTTGTTAAGAAGAAGGATGGAAGCCTCCGACTGTGCATAGATTACCGGTTGTTGAATAAGGCTACCATCAAGAACAAGTACCCCCTTCCATAGATTGATGATTTGTTAGATCAACTTCGGGGAGCACAGATCTTTTCTAAGATTGATCTGAGGTCTGGGTACCATCAGTTGAGAATCTGGAGTGTAGATGTACCCAAGACGGCATTTCGTACCCGTTATGGTCATTATGAGTTCTTGCTTATGTCATTCGAGTTAACGAATGCTCCCGCAGCTTGTATGGCTTTGATGAATGATGTATTTAAGCTATACCTGAACTGATTTGTGATCGTTTTTATCGATGATATACTAATATATTCGAAGTCCAGAGAGGAACATGAGCAGCACTTAAGGATTGTTTTGCAAACCCTCCGAGAGAAGCAGATGTATGCCAAACTGAGTAAGTGTGACTTCTTATTAGAACATATTTCATTTCTGGGTCATGTGGTATCGAAGGACGGGGTGTCTGTGGATCCGTCCAAGATAGAAGCTGTGGTTCAGTGGGAACAGCCTAGAACAGTCACAGAGATCAGGAATTTTCTGGGTTTGGCTGGGTATTACAGATGATTTGTTGAGGATTTTTCGAAGTTAGTTGCTCCTTTGACACGTCTCACTCGAAAGAATGTGCTATTTGAGTGGGATGATGCATGTGAGAAGATTTTTCAAGAATTGAAGCATCGTTTGACCACCGCACCGATTCTCACCATACCGAAAAGCTCAAGAGGTTTCTTAGTGTACACTGACGCCTCGAGACAGGGATTGGGTTGTGTATTGATGCAGCATGGAAAGGTAGTCGCTTATGGATCCAGACAGTTCAAGGACCATGAGAAGAAATATCCGACCCATGATTTGGAGTTGGCTGCCGTTGTGTTTGCACTGAAAATATGGCGCCATTATTTATACGGTGAGAAATTTCAGATATTTACTGATCAAAAAAGCCTCAAGTATCTGTTTTCATAGAAAGAGTTGAATATGAGGCAACGAAGATGGTTAGAGCTTCTAAAGGACTATGATTGTGAGATACTATACCACCCGGGTAAAGCAAATGTGGTTGCAGATGCATTAAGTAGAAAGAGCCTGAGGATGGTATCGTATATGATGATCAGGGAACATGAGCTGTTAGAGCAGTTTACGAACCTTAGTTTGGATGTGATCCCTTCTGATACTGATACCCATTTTGTGATAGCTAGTCTGAGGATAGAACCAGATTTGATAGACCGGATCAGACAAGCTCAGCATATTGATCGCTTCTGTATTGATATGGCCAGTCAGATACAGATGGGTACTAGTGTCGATTTTGAGTTGAGCACTGATGGATTATTGAGGTTCAGAAGCAGAGTGTGTGTTCCTAATGATTCAGAGTTGAGAAAATTAATTTTGTCAGAAGCTCATTCATCGCGGTATACATTGCATCCAGGGAACAATAAAATGTACCAGAATCTTCGAAAAGTGTATTGGTGGTCAAGGATGAAGAAAGACATAGTAGAGTATGTGGCTAAATGTCTAGTGTGCCAATAGGTTAAGGTAGAGCATCAGAAGCCTGCGGGACTATTGCAGCCTCTACCTATACCAACATGGAAATGGGAGCACATCACCATGGATTTTATCATGGGTTTACCGAGGACTAGGAGGAACCATGATGGTATTTGGGTGATTGTGGATCGACTGACGAAGTCAGCGCACTTCTTAGCTATGAAGTCCACTGATACTTTGAGTACGTTGGCGGATCTGTACGTATGGGAGATAGTGAGGTTACATGACGTTCCAGTGAGTATAGTCTCTGATAGGGATTCCCGCTTCACTTCTCATTTCTGGGAGCACTTCCAGGAAGCCATGGAAACCCGATTGAGTTTTAGTACAACTTTCCATCCTCAGACAGATGGTCAGTCAGAGAGAACCATCTAAACTCTGGAGGATGTGTTGAGAGCTTCTGTGATGGACTTTAAAGGCTCCTGGGATGATCACTTGCCATTAGCCGAACTCGCCTACAATAATAGTTACCACTCGAGTATTGGAATGGCACCGTATGAGGTATTGTATGGTCGTAGATGCCGTTCTCCGCTTGGTTGGGAAGAAGTGGGTGACCGTAAGCTACTTGCTCCCGATTTAGTACAGCAAGCCTTTGAGGATGTCCAGTTGATATGTGATAGATTGAGGACAGCTCAGAGTAGGCAGAAAAGTTACGCTGACACAAGACGACCACCATTAGAGTTTATGGTTGGTGAGTCAGTGTTTCTAAAAGTTTCTCCCTCCAAGGGCATATTGCGGTTTAGGAAGAAAGACAAATTGAGTCCTCGTTACATTGGACCATTTGAGATATTAGATCGAGTGAGAGATAAGACCTACAGGTTAGCGTTACCACCTGAGTTAGAAGGCATACATAATGTCTTCCATGTCTCGATGCTTCGGAAGTACCATCCGGATCCGATACATGTGATTGAGTATGAACCTCTGGAGTTAAAAGAGGACATGTCGTACGTGGAAAAGCCTATTCAAATTTTGGACAGGAAGGAAAAAGTATTGCAATCCAAGACGATTTCTCTAGTCAACGTTCTCTGGCAGCACCACACTTCTGAGGAAGCCACGTGGAAGTTGGAGAGCCTGATGCGAGAGAAGTATCCACAGTTATTTGAGGACTGACTTGGTTCCAATTTGGGGATCAAATTTCTTAAGGGGGGAGAAATGTAAGACCCGGAAAAAAATGTACCCACCTTAAGAACTTATCTCGAAAAAAAAATGTACATGAATGTGTATTTTAAATTTTTATAATAGTTTTTACATATAGATATTATATTATATTAGAATATAATATAATATATGTATATTTTAATCTAAGATATTATATATATATTATATTTTATTAAAATATAATATATATATATATAAAAAAGAAGAGAGAGAAAAACATTGAAAAAAAAAAAGAGAAAACGAAGCAGAAAACGCGAAAAACTCGCGTGAACAGTGGACCGAGGAACTGCTTCCGTCTCCTGCAAGCAACGACGGCGAGAGAGCGTTGTGAAGAGACCGGCGAGGGACCACCAGTACCCAGGCGACTGCCGAGCCCCGTGACGCGCCGTGGATCATCGGCAGGAGGCTGATCAGCGAAGCGAAGACCGAAAGGGGGAAAGGCAGATTCGACGGTCACCGGCGTCGATCTGACCCCGATCCAGCCAATCGAAGGTTCTCCAAGCGACGCTGCGTCGAACGGTGGCTGAAACGGCCTAAGGACCGGCCGGAAACGCCGGTAATGACCAAATCTCACCTGAACCGGTTCGGACCGGTTTAGTGTGAAAGGAACTGAACCGGTCCGAACCAGTTCAGGAAAAAAAGATTTGGAAAAAAATTTGGTGTTATCCCGACTCAACGATAGACTGGTAAGCGGTCGGATTTGATCGATTTAATTTTTGAAAAATTAAGTTGAATTTATATTGATCGCAATTGATCGGTTTAAATATATATCAATGTGTAGCGCGACGGTAGATGACGAATACAAGTTCGCGCGAGCAACGATTTATGTGTCATCACAAAAATTCGAGTAAGTGATCCTCACATACTATAACTGGTGTAATTATACAATATTGAAATTTAATTGTATACGAATTCGAAATAAATCGCGTAAATTACGAATTAAATTCAGTATAAATTATTGTATGTATGGAATTAAAAATTTGTGATTGTAAATGATTAAATGAACGATCCAAAAGGCTAGAAAGGTTTAAAATGACACGATGAGGGTATTAGGCTCATTAAAGAGCAATTGGGCCCACTAAGGATAAATGAGCCCGATCTGTTAAAGTAATTGTAGAAAAAGTGAAAGAATGTATATATTAGGGCAAACTGATATAATATGTGCTTAATTGCAGCCCCGAGAATTGAATTAAAGCTTTGTAAAGTGATTTACAAAAAGTGAAGAATTAAAGATTTCGCAATCGACGTGATTTCCAGGTAAGGGATCTATGCTAGCTCTTAGAGATAGCTATACATATTTTAATCGTCGTTTGCAATAACCTAAATTTCATATAGATTATAAATATGAGATTTTTGGATAATACCCAAATATGGAAAAATTACGAAAATGCCACTGGGAATGGCGAAAATTTAGAAATGCATAAAATGCATGAATTCAAAGTTTTACATGTGAAAAAGAGATTTTTGTAAAGCTGAAATGATAGACTGGCTCATGATTTGACAGTATGCGTTAAATTACCGTTTTTATAAAGTATGATTTGATTGACAAGTGATTTGATGAGATGTTACCCTCTCACTCTGATTTGCATCGTTTTACGTATCACACTCGGTTTTGAGTACCATTGTTGTGAGAAATAGAGCCAGCTGTCTATTTGTATGTGTAAAATCGTGCGGGAGCTATGATGAGATCTGTGGATTTATCCAGGTCCGCTCGCACTCAATTTTGAGACAAGCTAGGGTTGATGATTTCAGGTTAGGGTGATAAGTCCCTAATTAGGGCACCTCGCAGCCTTCAGTTATGGTGTTGTGGTTACGGAGTACGTTGTACCGTATAGACAATACGGAGTACACTGTACCGTACCACTAGTCTTCGGACTTCAGACTTGCATGTGTTAGCCGAGAGGCTTCAGGACCACCCTTGCACACCTGGCCCGTGATTAGCTTGGGGGTCATTGACTATGGCCATATGTCATCCGATTCTATGATAAGTATATCTTTGCCTAGTCTCATCCGTTATTGAAAGCATTTATTGAAAGTGATTTGATATGAATACGATTGTGGGGGCTACCTCTTGAATTCTGAGGAAACAAAGTGCCACACAGTTGTTAAGTTTATGAAAATGTTTCACTCCGAATGAGTTTTCTATATTCGAATGTGTAGCGAAGATTCGCTATCTGTTTATTATGAAAGTTTTGTGTTATGAAATCGATTTTTTTTGTGTATGCACAGTATTTGAGCATGTAGATAGTACGGTTATCTACCTGCTTCCATATTTCCTTACTGAGCGTATCAGCTCACGCCTTTTTTTTCTCCTCTCCACAGATTCACCCCAGTAGTTTGAGAACTCGGGGTTAGTTACAGCGTTTCCTTCCACTAGCTGTGTTTACCACATCGCGTAAGGTATACACTCTTGTTATCTTTTGTTTCTGAACCTTATGATGCACAGTTATGTATATTAGATAGTTTGGGGGATGTAAACGAAAATAAATAAATATAAACAGATGTGCGTCGTTGTAAATTAATACAAGTACACTTTTCGTATTATACATGTGTACAAATGAAATATGAATTGATAAATGTGGAAAGTGATCGGCTAATATCGACTCATAGCCCAACCAATTGATGTGAGTGTGTCATGATATTGGGTAAGTAATGATATAAATGTAAGTAAAAAGGGTCACGACATTTTCTTCTTGGCTTACATCGTGCACTTTTCACTTCAAGCCCTTTGTTGTGTGCTTATCTTACATCGCGCACTTTTCGCTTCAAGCTCTCGCACATTGTCTTCGTGGCTTACCTCGCGCATTTTTCGCTTCAAGCCCTTGGTTGTGTACTTGGCTTACATCGTGCGTTATTCACTTCAAGCTCTCGCACATTTTTTTCGTGGCTTATCTCGCGCATTTTTCTCTTCAAGCCCTTTGTTTTGGTCATCTGTCAATCATTAAAATTCTCAGTGAAAAATATCAATATGGAATATATCGAAATCAAGCTCCTAAACATGGTTTAATAACATAAACAAAAAACAAAAAATAACATCGAGAAATTAAAATTCTATTGCCAATATGGTCTTGAGTGGCTGACATTCCACGTCTTCATTATCCTATTGTCTTATGAACTTTTCATCTTCCTTCCAGGCATTAGTGATGGCTTAGGCACCCTAATGATGGTAAGGGTTTCTTTTCTTTGAACTTCCTTGCCTGTTGTTGATGCGATATTACACGTTCATGCTTTTTTTTGATCTCCTCGAACTTGTCCCACACCTCCAAGAGTTGGGAACTTCATCAACAGATAACAGGGGGAGAGTACGGCTCTCATATCACTCAACAATGGTCGTCCGAGAATAACATTGTAAGTTGGAGACGTTGATTTGACCATCATGAACAAAACCTATCTTATAATACTCTTAGGATCTTCACCCAAAGTAACAGGTAGTTCAATTGACCCTGTCACCTTTACTTTCTCTCTTGTGAAGCCAAACAGGGGAGTAGTTACAGGCTTCAGTCTGTCTTCACTCAAATTCATTTTTTTGAAACAATCCCAATAGATAAGGTTCACTGAGCTTCCGTTATCTATCAGAATTCGGCTTATCGGGTATTTAGCCACAACTGCTGATATGACCATAGGATCATCATGTGGAATAATAACATCTCCCTGATCTACTGGTGTGAAAGTAATCGTCTCTTCGTCTTCAGCTGCTTTCATTACAGAATGGACCTGGAACGCTTGTCTAGCATAGGCCTTCCGTGAAGCAGAAGAGCTACCAGCTATGTATTCTCCACCAGAGATGACATGAATGGTGGCTCATGTTGGTTTATTGTCTATCTGTCGGTTCCTACGTTCTCCCCTTCTTGCTTCATTTCCTCTTTCTTCGCTTCTCCTCATATTTTCTCTATCATTGTCGGGTCTATTATGCGGTCTATTGTCTCCTCGACCACGAGCGGGATATCGAATCCTTTCATCCATCCATGCAAAACGGTCTAGCTTCCCTTCTCTAGCCAATTTTTTAAGCTGGTTCATCAGTTCCCGATATTTCTCGATTGTATGGCCAAGGCAGAATGAAAATTACAGTAGGACCTATGATCTCGTCCTAAGTTCCCTTCACCTCTTATGGGAAATTGAAGCATCCTAGTTCTTTCTATCGTTGCTAAAATTGAAGCATGTGGTTCAATAAATCGTGTGTAATTATCATACTTCAATTTTGGGGATTTATCTGATCTTTCTGTATTTTCATCATCGGTATCTCTTTCCCGTTTCCTTCCTTCTTTCATGTCCCGTGTTGGTATCATTTTCATCACTTCCTCTTGAGTGATATATTTGTTTGCTCTAGAGAATAAGTCTGAAACTGTCGTTGACTAATCCAAAGATAATGATTCTTAGAGCCTTTCGGACCTGATCCCTTGTAGCATGGTTGTTACTGTTACCCCAACTTGTAGATCACGCACCTTAAGAGTAGCATCACGAAATTGGTCGACATAACTTTTTAGTGATTCTTTGTTCCCTTGTCTTAGGGTGAGCAAATAAGTGGCATCCTTCCTTTTCTGGCTATTTATCACAAAGGCCTTCAGAAATTCACTCCTCGGCTAATTGAAAGACAAGATAGATCCTTCCGACAGATTGTTGAACCATTTCAGTACGTGGCCAGTTAAGGTCATGGAGAATGCCCTACACATAACCTCATCTTCCCATCCATGTAGTAGCATTAACGACTCGTAATTTTCAACATGGTTAAAAGGGTCAGTTTTTCCGGTATATGTTGTTATCTGTAGCATCTTAAACTTTGGGGGCAGTGGTTTTCCCATTATCGCTGCACCGAACGCGATTTTTCTTCTCTGATTTTCTTCAGCTGGAACTAACCTTTTTTCTTCTAAGATTCGTTCAACCATTCTCTTCATGTCCATGGTATCTTGTGCTGGGGTGCAGGTTGATCTTAGACCATTTTGGTGTCATTTTCATCATCTCCTCTACTATTTACATATTCAGCATCTATCCCAATTAGACTTCCAAGACTTTCGACATTCGGGCGTCGCAAGTCCCTAACGATCTCCCGTGCAGCGTCTCTCGTACCTCGACGTCTCAAGCCTTCAGCCTCGTGCAATGAATTTTGCGCACCCTGACGCCTCAGATATTCTGCATTTCTGCGTAAAGGGTCTCGCGCATTCTGGCAGCCCAAGTCTTGCATTCTTTGGCTATTATAGCGCCAAGTCTTTCGTAAGGTCTTGTAAACCCTATCGATAAGGATCTCGCCTATTCTAGCGCAACAAGTCTCCTGTAGGGTCTCATGCACCCTATCGATAATGTAAGACTCGATTTTATTTAAAACACGAAATGAGAAAAGATCAAATGAAGAATTGAAATGGTAGTCCCGAACACGTGCAAAGGTAAAACGATCAAAAAACCAAAATTCAGTATTTATCGTGACAAGAAAATTTAATTAAAAATATGGGATTGAGAAATCTTGATTAATAACGAAGAAATAATTAAATTTCTGGTTAAATTGATCAAAATATGAATTTATAGGAATTAATCAAAATTTTTACCTCGAGAAATTATCCCGAAAATAATCGAAAAATATATCGAAAAGATGAAATAAGTCAGCTAAATTCATTTACAGATTAAATGAATAAAATATTTTTTTTTAGATTTTTAATAATAAAATAATGATTTAAATAATAATAAAATTTAATTATAAATAAATAAAGAAAACGAAAAAAAAAACAGAAAAATCGCGAAATGCGATTTTCTGAAGGAAATGGCGAAAACAAAGAAGGCAAATCGAGGGAGTTGGTTTCCCTCCGTCCGACGACCACCGGCGAGGGCCGGCGAAGGCAACCCAACACCGTACGACTCACAAGCGGCCGCAACGCTCAGTGGAGACGCCAAAATCGGGAGATCGATAGAGGAGCTTACTGCGGGAGAGAAGGCTGGATTGGCGGCCATCAACGCCGATTCGACGCCACCTGAGGCCCGATGATGAACGCCCAGGCCGTGGCGCATCGATTGGTGCCAGAATAACGTCGGGAATCGACCGGACGGCGCCGGAACGACAAAATGAAGCTTGAACCAGTACGGTCGGTTCAGTGTAGTGACGTATGCTGAACCTGATCGGACTGGTTTAGCCAAAAAGAAAAGGAAAAGAAGAAAAAAAGGCAAAAAGAAAAAAAGAGAAAAAATTGAAAAAAAATCTAAGTGATGCAATCAAGCTACGGGTAAGTCGGTAAGCGGTCAAAATTGACCGATTTAAATTTTGAAATATTTAACTTGATTAATATCGACTGAAAATTGACCTGAAAAAATATATAATTGTGTAGCTCGACAATTGACATTAAACGAGAGCTCGAGATAGCCTCGATTTGCGTACTATCATGGAATCTCGAGTAAGTAACCCTTATTTATGATAATTTGCATCGTTATGCGTGTTAAAAATTTACCGCATAAATTACGGATTTAATTTTCGCATTAAATGAATTAAATTCTGGAATTAGAGATAAATTGTCATAAATAATTCATTAAGCTATTTGGGAGTTTAGAACGAGGCTCAATAAATACTGATGGGTCCAATGAGCCCAATAGGTCTCGAAATGTAAATAGAAAGTGGAAAACGGGCTTAAGGCCGATTAAGGCTAATTATGGTACAATCGGGCCCAATATGGGTAAACGGGCCCAATGATTTAAATTAAGCCCAAAAAATATAAAATACAATTAATTGTATTGAATTTGACCTGATGTATATTTATACGCAGTTTCAGAGATTTGATTGAGGAGCAAATCGGACTGCGTGACGAGTCATCAGTGGAAAGATCAGACTGTACAAAAAAATGAGGTAAGGGAATTGTGTGAGTAGCTAGAGGTAGCTACGCGTATTTTAATAGTTTTTGTATACACTGAATATGTATGTATACACTGAATATGTATAAAAGTCCTAACAATAGATTAAAGATATTAAGGACTCGAAATAGGTAAAGACTATTTACCCCTATTGAGGGAATTCACCTAAGGATGGTGAAAGCATGACATGCATGATTTACGAAATTTTATGATTTAAGGAATTTTCTTGGTTTTTAAGCAAAGCAAATCAATAGATTGGTCAGTAATTGCATAAATTTCACAATATAACACTACGTAAGTGTTTTAAGATTTAAATGAAAATTATTTGAAAAATGGGCCAACTATCAAGTTTATATGGAAACAGATAGTGCTGGCGTATAGCTCGCACTATATCTGCGTTTGTGAGTGTGCATAAAATGTGCTAGAGCCGTTGCTCGCACTGACTTATGTGACATCATATGCATGAAATGTGCTAGAGCGGTTGCTCGCACTAATTTTTATTATTGTGAATTGCATGAGAGGTGCTGGAGCCTAGCTCGCACTTTGTTTTGAATGTTTTGATTTGTTTTGACTTGATTTACATAAAAAGGTGCTGGAGCTTAGCTCGCATCCTATTTTGATATGATAATTGTATAAAATTCGTGCTGGAGTGTAACTCGCACGAGATTTGATGTATTTATACATAAAGCCGTACTAGAGCGTTGCTCGTACGAAGTTTTGAATTACTTAAGCATTCATTCGTTTTGGAGTGTAACTCACACAAGATTTGATTTATTGATGCATAAAACTGTGCTAGAGCGTTGCTCGCACGAAGTTTTGAATGATTTATGATTTTATATGGATTTATAACTCTTTTATAATTCTTTTAAAATCGTACTGGAGTGCTACTCGTACGTAGATGTTACTGATTTTTATGAAACCGTGCTAGAGCTTCGCTCGCACAAGGACTTATATGACATGAATATAGCTGTGTTAGAGCCTCATGTAGACTGTGTGTCACAGTGAGATGATATGCCCACACATGCATACTGAGACAGAGATGGTATGGGTGGATAATACCTATTGCAGGCACCCCTAACTGAGCTTGGGTTTATGGAGTTCGTTGTACCATGTATGTCACGCGGGGTACGCTGTACCGTGGGGATTGTTGGAGTGGAGTGGCATTAGCCACGAGGCAGCAAGCCTTACCCTCGCAATCTTGATGTTATGCTGTTCTGGTGGGTAGGACCAACCCACCTCCCGTTTCCGGTGTGATACCCCGTACACTAGGTACCATGTAGCAAAGGATCACTAGGTTATGGCCATAGTCCTCGTTGTTACTGATATAGTCACCTACATGTTTCACATGATATAACTTGTGGTCTCGATAGACCAGGGTAGACCCGAAGGAGGGGTCAGGCTCCCGAATTTATGATTTTCTATTATGATGATAGGTTTTTTCAGAGGATTTTATGAAATGTGTCCCTGAAAGAAGGATGACTTTTATAACAGAATTTTATAATGAATTTTTAATGAGATTGATTTATGAGATGCTTAAACCCTTTGGGTTATTTTATACTACAGTTTTAATGAAATGATTTAAATGTAGTAGCATGATGAGTTTTTCATGCGTTAATGATAAGATTCATGAAAAGAATTGTTTCTCATGATTTGTTTTACATGGCATGAAATGATGCATGATCTTGATTTACCTCATGCTAAGTATAATTTAATGATGTCACATAAAATGCTTTTGATGCATGAATTACATGATTTCTATATGCACAAATATTTTTGATAAACTATGTCATTGATGTATGCATGATTTTGTGCTTGAGATTTTAATGAAAAGAAATGGATTTTAAGGGCACGACATTATGAGCATGTAGATAGTGGAGCTATCTGCTTACTTGCATAATTGCCTTACTGAGCGTGTGGTTTGCTCACCCCCTTTATTTTTTCATCTTTTCAGAGTACTCACAGTAGTTAGTGAGCGACTGAGGACTTGTATTTTTGGTATCCACTGCTTCCCATCGAGAGTCAGGTATACACATTTATATAGTTTTGTATCTGAACATGTAATGCAGAGTACTGTAAAAGTATATGATGTCAGGGATGTAAGGTTATGTAAATACCATTGTGAATGTATTTAGTTAAAGTCAAAAGATAGTAAACTCTGATATGTAAATGTGATTATGGAAATGGAATGGTAAATAGGTGAGAGGTGACTAACACCGAATCATAACCCAACTGTTTGGTAAGATGGTCACGATGAGAGAAAGGTAAGAATTAAATAATATTTGAAAAATGAAAAATTTGTAGTGATTTTAGGTAATTAGGGTCGTGACAGTTTTTTGTATGAGAGCTAAGTTGGCCTGATATGAGTCGGTGTTAGTGGTTAAGGAAGTTTACATCCCCATGTACTGTGCATTGTTTAGATACAATTTCGTATATCGAGATGGAAGTGCAGCTAAGAATTTAGTTTTGAATGCAAGAATAGACTCATTAACTGATAGGCGCTATGATAGAGGGGCGAGTACATGAGCTCGAGGCTGTAGAGGTAGGCCTGAGAGTTGTACTGAGTCGCTACATGAGACTCAAGATGAGATTAAAGTGGAGGTTGATGTTGAGCATGCCCTACAGAGTCCGACAGAGAGATCGGACAGAGTCCGATAGAGAAAACGGACAGTATTGAGACACGCTTCGCGAGGTTGGAGCAGAGTGTGGAGAATATTTTGTGAGCTAATTGCTCAGAGTATACTTGGTATATGAGGACGAGTCGGAGCATTGGTGGAAGTCCGCTCGACCCACCTTAAGAGTTAGACATCTAGATTGGACTTGAGAACATAATTCTAGATGTATTCCGGTGACAGAATATCTCGGACACTGTTTAAAGCAAATTACAGATAAAATTTTTACTCTGACCCAGAGGAATTGGTTAATTGACGAGTATGAATCTCAGTTTATACCTGCCCAGATATGACTCCGACACTATGAACAGTGTGAGTCAGGATGTCTGAAAGTTCATGGAAGAGCTCAGATTGTCAATTAGAGTCCGATTGACCGTTAGATATCATTACCTATGCCAAGGCGGTGCGCACACTACAATTGTATGAATAAGATCATGAGTTGCACGCCTCTAAGATTGAGAAAGGTAGTAAGGGCCGTAATAGAGACAAAAAGAGAATAGAGGATGACAGAGTTGTCAGAATGAGAAAAAGGTAGTTTGGTAAAAGATTAGAGTTGATGAGTTACAGGGTAAGATGATTGATAAACCCCAGTGTATCCAATTTTAGCACTTTTGATGGGTATTGTGATTGGATGACCCCAACCTGCTCCATAACAAGTGTAAGCAGTGTAGGATGTGTGATAGATACCACAGAAGTAGGGCCTACACCTACACCTTATTGACTAAAATAAGCGTTCAGTGTGGTAAGACAAGCCATTTATATAATGATTGTTCAGAGTTGGGTAAGACGGCCCTATAGAAGGGCAAAAAAACAGAGAAAACCCTGTTGATATTTCTACACCAAAAAGGGAAGCCACAGTCGAAGAGAAAGGGAAAGTAGGTTGTTGGGAGAGGGCGAGTGTATGCCTTGGACCAGGACACTACAGATGTTTCATCGGATGTGGTGGAAGATATCACACTGGTTGTAAATAATGAAGTAATTATTTAATTGATCATGGTGTCACGCATTGATTCATACCGCCTTCAGTTGCTTATAAGCTAGGAAAAGATGTGAAGCATGTACCCTTAGGCAAGATGATGATGGTTAGACGATTATCACTGACTGAATATGGGTATAGGGATTATAAGTTGAAAACAGAGGAAAAAGGATACGTCAGCCGATTTATTTAATGAAATATGAATAAGTTTGAAATAATATTTGAGAATAGATTGATTCGGCTGCAAACTATGCTGTTTAGATTGCTATCCTAAGATAGTGATGTTTTCACCCCTGAAAAATATACTGTAAGTTTTAACAAGTAATGAAAGAGTTTGTTATAAGTGATATATGAAATGAGATAAGCTTTGAGATGTGATAGATCCTGAATACGAGATATATTGGAATAAGAGGCGTATGCAAGGTAAGAATATCTTTGATATGTAAAGTAATTTGGATTAAGCGATATGTAGGGAATATGAATTGCGGCCAAGGATAAGGGGATGATATATCCACACCCAGTCTATGTGGTCAAGTCTGAGGGTTAATAAATGTATTTCAAAATACCTCCTCGCCTGAAGACTTGACAGCGTTTAGAAGCACACACATAACCTATAAATTGAAATCGACAGTCGTAATATATACATTTAAAATTTGGGTACCTTTACTGGTACGATAAAGAAATATAGAATTCGATTAATCATGAAGGTTTAAAAAAATTAAAATTTTATAAAAACCGTTAATATAAGAAAAAGGAAATGACGTGGGTTAGTATCTTGAACGGAAGCGATTTCGAAATGACATTATACGTTTATGCGTACATAGGTTAAGGATAAAGGTGATTGAAATATTTAGTGGAACTCAACTACGATGAGGTATTTAAACCTTACCTAGACTGATTGGTTGTCATCTTTAGCGATGACATTTTGATGTATTCGAAGTCCAGGGAAGAGCATGAGTAGCAATTGGAAACTGTCTTACAGATGAGGTGTTGTGAGTTTCTTGAAATGGGCTGCTCAGTTGATACGTCTCGTTCGAAAAAAGATTTCATATGAGTGAGATTATAAGTATGAAAGTAGCTTCGGTGAGTTTTGGTATATTGAAGGAATAAACTGACCACCGTCATTATTCTCACCATACCCAATAGCTCAAGAGGTTTTTCAGTGTGTATGGATACCTCAAAATAAGGATTGAGCTGTGTATTGATGTAAAATGAGAAGATATTCGTTTCCAAATCCAGATAGTTCAAGGACCATGAGAGAAACTATCCGACCCATGATTTAGAGTTGGCAGCCGTAGCGTTTACACTAAAAATATGACGCCACCACTTAAATGGTAAGAAATTTCGGGTATGCACTGATCGTAAAAGCCTCGAGTATCTGTTTTCACAGAAAGAGTAGAATATGAGATAACCAAGAGGGTTAGAGCTTCTAAGGATTATGATTGTGAACATTGTACCACCTAGGAAAGACTAATGTAATAGTTGATGCCTTGAACAGAAAGAGCCTTGGGATGGTATCACATATAATGGTCAGGAAGCGTGAGCTGCTAGAGCAGTTGTGAGCCTCAGTAGTGATGTGATCCCTTCTGATGATGACGGTGATTGTGTGATAGCTAGCCTGAGGTTAGAACTGAATTTTATGATCAGATTTGCCAGACTTAGCGTGATAATCGGTATGGTGTCGATGGTGTGGGTCAGATTCAGAAGGGTATAGTGACAGAGTTCACAGTGAGTGATGATGACTTACAGAGGTTCAGATACAGTATAAGTGCTCCCCAAGACTACAGCTAGTGAGATAGTGTTATTGTCAGAAGCTCACTCTTCAGGATATACAATGCATCCGGGAAGTAATAAATATATCAGAATCTCTAAAAAGGGTATTGGTGGTCAGATATAAAAAAAAAAAAGACATTGTAGAGATTATGAAAAAGTGTCTCGTATGTCAGCAGATTAAGGTAGTGCAAAAGAAGTTGCAGGGTTATTGCAGCCTCTACCTATATTGATACGAAAATGAGAGCAAGTTACTATGAAATTCGTGATGGGTTACAGAGGACCCGGATGGATCACGAGGCTATCTAGGTGATAGTCGATAGATTGACTAAGTCTACCCACCTTCTGGTTATGAAATCTCCAGATACTCTGAGTGTGTAGGCGGATTTATGTGTACGAAAAATTGTGAAATAGTATGTAGCGTTCTAGTGAGCATGGTACCATATAGGGATTCCTGCTTCACTTCCCATTTCTGGGAATATTTTTCAGGAAGTTATGGGAACTCGATTGAGTGTTAGCACAACTTTTCATCCTCAGATAGATAGTCAGTCAGAGAGGACTGTATAGGTTCTGGTGGATATGATGAGAGCGTGTGCCATTGATTTTATAAGCTCCTGGGATGATCAGTTGTTACTAATCGAATTCGTCAATAGCGACAGTTGTCACTTGAGTATCAGGATGACATTTTATGAGACATGATATGGCCGTAGGGAGTTATTTCCCGACTTGGATAAGAAGAAGTGGGTGACAGATAGAGAATTATTTTCGAATTGGTAAGACAAACCTCTGAGGATGTTTAGTTGATTTATGAGAGATTAAGAACACCTCAGAGCAAATAGAAAAGTTATGCTGACAAGAGACAGAAAACCATTGGAATTCAACGATTGTGAATCAAAACTGTTGGAAATTACTTGTCGTAAGGGCATAAGGACATAAGAAGATTTGGAAAGAAGGCAAATTGAGTTTCGTTAGAATGAATCCTTTGAGAGATTGGACAAAGTGGGAGATAAGGCCTATAGGTTGGCATTACCACCTGAATTAGCAAGTATCCACAATGTGTCCTATCTTTTAATGTTTCGAAAATCCTATCCAGACCCAGCATATGTGATCGGATATGAGCTCCAACAACTTAGTTCAATGAAAGTATAACGTATGTTGAAAAATCGATTCGGGTATTAGATGGAAGAAGAAGGTGTTGAGGTTTAAGATGATCTCCCTAGTTAAGTATGTTGGTAGTATTACACTTCAGGAAAAAGTCACATGAGAATTAAAAAGTATGATGCGATAGACGTACCAGAGTAGTATATGGACCTGTTTGACTTGGTTCTAATTTGGAGGACCAAATTTCTTAAGTGGGAGAGATTGTAAGACCCGATTTTATTTAAAACACGAAAAGAGAAAAGATCAAATGAAGGATTGAAATGGTAGTCCCAAACACGTGCAAGGGTAAAATGATCAAAAGATCGAAATTCAGTATTTATCGTGACAAGAAAATTTAATTAAAAATATGAGATTGAGAAATCTTAATCAATAACGAAGAAATAATTAAATTTCGGGTTAAATTGATCAAGATATAAATTTATAAGAATTAATCGAAATTTTTATCTCGAAAAATTATCCCGAAAATAATCGAAAAATATATCGAAAAGACGAAATATGTCAGATAAATTCATTTAAAGATTAAATGAATAAAATATAATTTTTTAGATATTTTTGAAATTTTTAATAATAAAATAATGATTTAAATAATAATAAAATTTAATTATAAATAAATAAAGAAAATGAAAAAAAAAGAAAAATCGTGAAATGCGATTTTCTGAAGGAAATGGCGAAAACGAAGAAGGCAAACCGAGGGAGTCGGTTTCCCTCCGTCCGACGACCACCGGCGAGGCTGAGGGGCTGACGAAGGCAGCCCAACACTGGGCGACTCACCAGTGGCCGCAACGCGCCTTGGAGATTTCGAAATCGGGAGATCGACGGAAGAGCTTGCCGCGGGAGAGAAGGCTGGATTGGCGGCCATCGGCGCCACCTAAGGCCTGATGATGAACGCCCAGGCCGTGGCGCGCCGATTGGTGCCGAAATCACGTTGAGAACTGACTGGACGACACCAGAACGACGAAATGAAGCCTGAACCGGTACGGTCGGTTCAGCGCAGTGACGGTATGTTGAACTGGACTGGATCGGTTCAGCCAATAAGAGAAGGAAAAGAATAAAAAAAAGAAAAAAGAGAAAAAATTGGAGAAAAATCACAGTGATGCAATCGAGCTACAGATAAGTCAGTAAGCGGTCAAAATTGACCGATTTAAATTTTGAAATATTTAACTTGATTAATATTCGACTGAAAATTGACCCAAAAAAATATGTAATTATGTAGCTCGACAATTGACGTCAAACGAGAGCTCGATACAGCCTCGATTTGTGTACTATCATGGAATCTTGGGTAAGTAACCATTATTTACGACAATTTGCATCGTTATACGTATTAAAAATTTACCGCATAAATTACGGATTTAATTTTCGTATTAAATGAATTAAAATTTGGAATTAGAGATAAATTGTCGTAAATAATTCATTAAGCTATCTGAGAGTTTAGAACGAGACTCAATAAATATTGATGGGCCCAATGAGCCCAATAGGTCTCGATAATGTAAATGGAATGTAGAAAACGGGCTTAAAGCCGATTAAGGCCCATTATGGTACAATCGGGCTCAATATGGGTAAACAGGCCCAATGATTTAAATTAAACCCAAAAAATATGAAATACAATTAATTGTATTAAATTTGACCTGATGTATATTTATACACAGTTCCAAAGATTTGATTGAGGAGCAAATCGGACTGCGTGACGAGTCATCAGTGGAAAGGTCAGACTGTACAGAAAAATGAGGTAAGGGAATTGTGTGAGTAGCTAGAGGTAGCTACACGTATTTTAATAGTTTTTGTATACACTGAATATGTATGTATACACTGAATATGTATAAAAGTCCTAAAAATAGATTAAAGATTTTAAGGACTCGAAATAGGTAAAGAATATTTACCCCTATTGAGGGAATTCATCTAAGGATAGTGAAAGCATGACATGCATGAAATACATGATTTAAGGAATTTTCTTGGTTTTTAAGCAAAGCAAATCGATAGATTGACCAGTAATTGCATAAATTTCACAATATAACACTACGTAAGTGTTATTAAGATTTAAATGAAAATTATTTGGAAAATGGGCCAACATCAAGTTTATATGGAAACAGATAGTGTTAGCGCATAGCTCGCACTGTATCTGCGTTTGTGAGTGTGCATAAAATGTGCTAGAACGGTTGCTCGCACTGACTTGTGTGACATCATATGCATGAAATGTGCTAGAGCGGTTGCTCGCATTGATTTTTATTATTGTGAAATGCATGAGAGGTGTTGGAGCCTAGTTCACACTCTGTTTTGAATGTTTTGATTTGTTTTGACTTGATTTGCATAAAAAGGTGCTGAAGCTTAGCTCGCATCCTATTTTCATATAAAAATTGTATAAAAGTCATGCTGGAGTGTAACTCGCATGAGATTTGATGTATTTATGCATAAAGTCGTACTAGAGCGTTGCTCGTACGCAGTTTTGAATTACTTAAGCATTCATTCGTGCTGGAGTGTAACTCGCATAAGATTTGATTTATTGATGTATAAAACCATGCTGGAGCGTTGCTCGCACGAAGTTTTGAATGATTTATGATTTTATATGAATTTATAACTCTTTTATAATTCTTTTAAAGTCGTACTGGAGTGCTACTTGTACGCAGATGTTACTGATTTTTATGAAATCGTGCTAGAGCTTCGTTCGTACGAGATTTTTAGATATCATGAATATGCATGGAGCCGTGCTAGAGCTTCGCTCGCACAGGGATTTATATGACATGCATATAGCCGTGTTGGAGCCTGTTGTAGACTGTGTGTCATAGTAAGATGATATTCCCACACGTGCATACTGAGACAGTGATGGTATGGGTGGATAAGACCTATTTCAGGCACCCCTGACTAAGCTTGGGTTCACGGAGTACGTTGTACCGTGTATGTCACGCGGAGTACGCTGTACCGTGGGGATTGTTGGAGTGGAGTGGCATTAGCCACGAGGCAGCAAGCATTGCCCTCGCAATCGTGATGTTATGCTGTTTTGGCAGGTAGGACTGATCCACCTCCCGTTTCAGGTGTGATACCCCGCACACTAGGTACCGTGTAGCCAGTGATCACTAGGTTATGGCCATAGTCCTCGTTGTTACTGATATAGTCACTTACATGTCTCACATGATATAACTTGTGGTCTCGATAGACCAGGGTAGACCCGAGGGAGGGGTCAGGCCCCCGATTTTATGATTTTCTATTATGATGATAGGTTTTTCAGAGGATTTTATGAAATGTGTCCCTGAAAGAAGGATGGCTTTTATAACAGAATTTTATAATGAATTTTTAATGAGATTGATTTATGAGATGCTTAAACCCTTTGGGTTATTTTATACTACAGTTTTAATGAAATGATTTAAATGCAGTAGCATGATGAGTTTTCCATGCATTAATGATAAGATTCATGAAAAGAATTGTTTCTCATGATTTGTTTTACATAATTTAATGATGTCACATAAAATGCTTTTGATGCATGAATTACATGATTTCTATATGCACAAATAGTTTTGATAAACTATGTCATTGATGTATGCATGATTTTGTGCTTGAGATTTTAATGAAAAGAAATGGATTTTAAGGGCACGACATTATGAGCATGTAGATAGTGGAGCTATCTACTTACTTGCATAATTGCCTTACTGAGCGTGTGGTTTGCTCACCCTCCTAATTTTTTCATCTTTTCAGAGTACTCGCAGTAGTTAGTGAGCGGCTGAGGACTTGCATTTTTGGTATCCGCTGCTTCCCATCGAGAGTCAGGTATACACATTTGTATAGTTTTTTATCTGAACATGTAATGCAGAGTACTGTAAACGTATATGATGTCGGGGATGTAAAGTTATGTGAATACCATTGTGTATGTATTTAATTAAAGTTAAAAGATAGTAAACTCTAATATGTGAATGTGATTATGAAAATGGAATGGTAAATAGGTGAGAGGTGACTAACACCGAATCATAGGCTAACTGTTTGGTAAGATGGTCACAATGAGAGAAAGGTAAGAATTAAATAATAATCGAAAAATGAAAAATTTGTAGTGATTTTAGTTAATTTGGGTCGTGACAGATAAGGGTCTTTCCTATTCTCGCGCAACAAGTCTTTTGTAGGGTCTTATGCACCTTGGCGGCAAGTGTCTTCCGCACCCTCACACCACAAGTCTCGCGCACCCTGGTAGCAAGTGTCTTCTACAGCCTGACGCAACAAGTCTCGTGCACCCTGGCGGCAGGGATCTTCCGAACCCTCATGCCACAAGTCTCGTGCACCCTGGCGGCAGGGATCTTCCGCACCCTCATGCCACAAGTCTCGCATTCTTTGGCGGCAAGGATCTTTCGCACCCTCACGTCATAAGTCTCGCGCACCCTGGCGACAAGGGTTTTCCACAGCCTCACGCAACGAGTCTTACACACCCTGACGGCAAGGATCTTCCGCACCCTCACGCCACGGTCTCGCGCACCCTGGCGGCAAGGGTCTTCCACAGTCTCACAACGAGTCTTGCGTACCCTGGCGGCAAGGGTCTTCCGCAGCCTCACACAACGAGTCTCGCGTACCTTGGCGGCAAGGATCTTCCGCATTCTCACTCCACAAGTCTCGTGCACCCTGGCGGCAAGGGTCTTTCGCACCTTCACGCCACAAGTCTCGCGCACCCTGGCTGCAATGGTCTTCAGCAGTCTCACACAACAAGTCTCGCGCACCCTGGCGGCAAGGATCTTCCGCAGCCTCACGCAACAAGTCTGGCGCACCCTGGCGGCAAGTGTCTTCCACAGCCAGACGCATAGGGTCTTCAACACCCTCACACCTAAAGCTCTCCATAGTCTCACGCCCGAGCTCCCCAGCCTTCGAAGGATTCCTTCTCTGTTTCTTTCCTCCACTAAGTTCTGAACGACTAGGGGCAGATTCAAGTCCGTGAAGGCACTCTTGAAAAAGTCAGCCATTGCGCATAAAGCTTGGGTAGTCTCTTCTTCCTGCTTCTTCATAGCTTCAAATTCTTCAACAGGGATTATCATCATATTGGACTCTCTCTCCCATCGAGTCTATTCTCCCAAGTCATTCAATGGAGAGCTTTCCATATCCTCACTCTCATCATTCATCCTTGCTGTTGAACGCGTCCGTACTATTGTTGTAGAACAAAAAATTTTTCTTTCGGTTCCTACAGACGGCGCCAATTGTTGTTACTCGATTACAACGGTGACGAATTGCTGACGTCTTCGTCTCGATCTTTGTGTCACGTGCCACTAAAGATTCTACTAGAAAAAGAATAATCAGATAGACACAGGGGTTGTTCCCTGCGTTGGCACTCCAATGTTTAAGTCAGCAAAAGAATTGGGTAGAGTTTTAGTAGGGAAATTCAGAATTAGCTTAACGAATCGTACCTGACCCCTATTTATAGGAATTTACTCTGTCATTAATTACATTTTTACTATTTTTATCTTACTTAGGGTTTGTATCATTTCTCATATGTTTTCTTCGTACGTCACGTAATGCATTATTCGTGCGCCACGTGGCATACTTTTATTATTCTTTTATCATGCACAACAATTTTAAAATTCTTTGATTTGTGATATTGTTGATTTATGTGTTGAAAATAGTGTTTAGGATTAAGTGCTTTTCGGGTTTTTGTTATAAATTTTTTTGTTTTTGGTTGTTGTGTTTGGCGTGGTCATGGCCGCGCGAGAGTGTGCATGCGCTGAGCATGTCCCAAGTGCCTTGTACGAGGACATACTCTTTGTGCAAGTTGTGTTGCACGAGGTCAGTTTCCTGTGTAATCTGCCTTGCACGGACATCAAAACCTCTAAAAAAAATTTTCTTCAGTTTTTTTCTATAAACCTTAGCTTATCTTCTTCAGTTTTCATACTATCATATTCTTTCATGCTATCATAATGGTTACTTTCACTCAAATTATCCAAATGTTTTATAATTTTTTTAGCTAGAGAGAAGAAGATTAGTAAAAAAATTTTAGGGTTCAAAGAAGAAGAAGAAGAAAAAAAAGAAGAACAGAAATAATGAAGAAGTAGAACGCGGAAGAATTGTGTTATGTAGAAAATTTTATTGAGTTAATATTGTTTTTTCATACAAGAATATTTTTGTCCCATGAATGTTAAAGTGTGAAAATTAAAAAGTTGGTGTTTGATTAGAAGCTCTCGAATTTAAATTTTTAATACATCATGTGATTGTAGTCATTGTAATTTTAAGTACCAATAAAAAATGACACCATTATTTTTAAATACATAAAATTAATACTGTACACTCTTAAAATTAAGTATCAAATAAATTATTTTAATTCTAAATTTAATAAAAATATTCATTTTACCAAAATTTTTATCTCAATGTTTTTTATTACATTTTAAAGAAAAATTTTGATTTTAATTGAAGAGTGACTTTAAAAGTTAGTTTCAAATCCTTTAAAATAGAATATATTTTTTTAATAAAATTGTTTGTTTGGATTTTTTTCTTTTTTCTTTTATATTTTTCAAGATAATATTTAATTTTCACTATATATTTTTTTATAAGTGGTCCTATTTAATGTTAATTAATTGAATTAATGATAATTATTTTGATGAGTACCAGTTTGTGATATTAATTATATATCTTTTAAATAATTTGAAGTACCTAAAAACTTACCTTTTAAAATGAACCTACCATAAGTTGAGTTAAACTCTTACTAAATGCCCATGATTTTGACGTTTTACATGCCAAGCGCTCAAATTAATGTGTATGTTTAATGAAAAATATTACTTAGTAGACATTTGGACAAAAAAAGTATATTATGAAATTTGGGTAAATAGATTAAAAACATAGTACTTTTTTTTTTTTTTTTAATTCGAAGTTCAGTACTTAAACAATGATAAGTAATAACGTTCTGAAAAAAAAAATGCAAACATGATAATAAGAAGTTAATAATATATTTTAAGAAAATTATTTTATTTAGTGTCGATGGAAAATTGCACTTCACTTACAAAATTAATGAAATGATATATATACTTTTGAGATATATTAAGAAAATTTAAAAAAGAATCAATAAAAATGGGACAGTCTCCTAACTTATTAAAAATTTCATTGTAAATGAATAAAGGAAAATTTTCTTTTTAATAATTTTTCAATTGTGAAAGGATATAAATTTAAAAATATTAGAACTATTATATTTTAATAATTTTTTCCTGTTCTGTAAAAAAAAAATGAAGTAAAAAGAAACTCTAAGAAACTTTTCTCTTTGGAAAAAAAATCTTAATTAGTTACTTTAATGAAAGTAATTTTGTGCAAATATATTTACTGATTTGTTACAATTTTTTCTTTCTGGTATGATAGAATATTATGAATTAAAATTGGAATTAGTTAATGAAAATATAAATAGTAAATAGAATATTTATTAATGCTACATCAAAAATAAGACCTAAATAATTGACTCACTTCAATTTTTTTTTTTTTTTAAATACAGCGAGAAGTAACATGACTCAAATCTACAAGTGGTATATAAATTCTATTAAATTTTATCCTGTTAGTATTTTTCCTCTTCAACGCTAATATTCAGTTTAGCTTGTTTTTTATGGCACAATATTTAGTTTATTAAACGAAGTGTGCGTCTCTTTGTTAGATACATATATATTTGATACACATAGTATATAGTAGTTACATAAAATTTAAAAATTAATTATTATCTAATATATTATCAGTAAAATTTTTATACTTAAGATGATGACACATAAATTTTAAAAAATATTAAAAAATAAAATATATATTATTATTTTAACTCTATTTATAAAATGTAAAAATTGCATTGACAGCATATTAAATAATATCCTAAAAAAATAAAAACTTCATAAAACAAATATCAAAACTTAAAGAATAATAACATTTTGACATCCAATTTCAATTAGTACATACATTTTTAAATTTATTGGCAGTATATTATTATAATTTTTTTTATTCATAAAAAATATACGAAAAAATAAAGAATTAAGTTTTAAACTTAATAAAAAAATAAAAATTATTAAATCAAATTTTTATTGTATATTATTATTAATAATAAGTGTCATGCGTTAAATATAATCCTGAAAAAAAAAATCCTAACATTGCAATGAACAAAAAAAATAATCCTAAGATCGCATGAGTGAGATAAATCATGATTTTGAAGTCCTCAAAATGGGCATGGTCGGTTCACCCAAAATCTAACCGCCCTTTAAATGATACACGGGAGTGCATGACACAGACCACCAAAATAATCAGAAATATTTGAGCTTTGAACAGCCAAATTTAAGGCAGTCAGAGAGCCAATAGCGCCGAGCTCCTAAATCTGGAGGAGCAGAGAATCAAGGAAGCATCGATGAAATCGTACCACTATTTCCAACCTCAGATTTCCCTCTTGATCATCGTCACTGTGTCATGCTTATTTCCTTAGGCCTTAACGCAAGCTTCATACGGAATTTGTTTTTTCTCGGTTGATCTATTGCGGAATCAGGAAAGCGGACTTGACCATGGACAGCCTTCGTCAGTTCGTTCTTGGGATGTGATACGGCTTCCCTCACTCTTCTCTACCCAATTTTTTATTTTTAATATAAACCCATTTTTGGTGAATCTTTTAATATATTCTTTGCCCAAATATTTTTAGCCTATGAGAAGGAATTTTGGGGGTTATAAAATAAAACACGACATGATAAAAATGAATTTAACTATAGTCTATTACTATTAGTTTTTTTTCTATTTTGTACATTTTACATAATAATAATAATAATAATAATAATAATTAAATATTAGATTTAATAGAATTTGTCAGTTATCTTAGTTAACTAAATTAATAAATTTTTAAATTCACTCATGAGACTTGAATCTTGAATTTCAAACCCATAAAACCTATTCTTTACTATTAAATTAAGATCTTATTGACATTACTAATTTTGGTTTAAATAAGGGAAAGTTTGATTTTAAATAATATAAATTGGTAACAACAAGGGGATTTTTTCTTCTTAAAGATATACTAATTGATATAATATTAATAGATTAAGAATAAGGATAATTAGGAGGCTAATATGCATGGATAAAGAATAGGATACGCTTTGTCAATTTCACATATAAAATTGATAGAAACAGAAGAATAAATAAATCGTACAGGCAATAAACACAAAATTAAGATGGAAGGATAAGTGCATTAAATGAAAATGAGAGGGTTCAATTTTATTTTGAAAATATATATTACATGAGAAGTTAAAACTATAAGTAAATATTATATTTTCAAGGCTTAAAATTATATGTAAATCACTTAACTCAACTATTCAACTGATGAAATTAAGTATATAACTGGATTAAATAATTAAACTCAAGTTTACACATGAAAATACTTGAATCTTGAACCTCAATGTCTTAGGACTTATTTTTTGTCACTAAATCGATGTCTTATAGTTAAATGTAAATTTTTTTTCTCAATTTTTTTTGGCTTTATAACTGGTATGATAAGTTGTTGAATCAATTTATTTAATTTTTTACTTAAAAAATGGATATCGAATATGCTTTTTTAATAAAGAGATACAGGCAGGCACACAGTAATAATTGATCTATAGTCGTAGTGTTAGCAACAAGTTACACAATATTATTTATTTGAGAAGGATGGATGTAAATAAAACTTGTAATTATCAAATTGAGTCAAATTAATGGATAATTGACACAAACAATATTATTGCGACAATTGTAGTACTGTTTCTGTAATTGTATTATTGATTTAATTAGGTATAACATAAAGAACAACATATAGCATGTATGATAGGAGATAAGAAGAAGGTGTTTTAGCACATTGAGAAAGTTTTGGCAGCCCTTTGCATCTTTCATTTAAGACAGCAGCAAGAAAGTTGGTGAAGTATTGCACTCGAACTTATTGCTTTTGCAGTTTGTGGGGCGTAGGTTGGCAAAGGGGATAAGTGGCTGGTAACATTGGAAACCGACTTTCAGCTGGTTTTCAACGAGTACTGTCTACTGATGGAACGATGGTCCTTGGTTAATTTTCATTGGTGTGGGTATATATACATATAGCTTGTTGGATGATGCTCTCTGTAATTCATATATACGTTTTCAGAGCAAAGACTGCATATATGCTTTCTTTTAATTTTCGGCTTGGAATGTTAAAAAAAAAAAAAGAAAAAGAACATTACAAAGCAACGAGCTGACCATAGCATATTACTAAGAAGTAAGAACGAAATGTCGAAAAATTTTCAAGAAACGATCCGCATGCAGAGTGGGGTTCATGGATCAGTCATTATTCAAACAACAAAAACTGTGGCAATAAGTATGATTTATAAGCTTTAGACAGAATTATGAAAGTGTTAAGTCCACTTGTTTTGTCTTTTTCGAAAAGGAAGAAAGATGAATGGATGGTCCAAAATCAAGTTGCGACAACAACCTCCTTTTCTCCCTCTGCCCAAGCTTTATATGACATTCTTGGGATTGCAAAAAGGGAGCAGAAATAATTATGTCTTCATTCGTCCATTTCAATGGTTAGGAACGGAAAGAAAGAAAATAGAGAGTAGATTGGCTTATTCAAACTCTTTGCCATGTAGATTCAGCAAGCAATTGCCAAGGTGCCTGTACTTGAAACGGACGTCATTCTTTTTCGGTTAATTCGGCCTTGCATGAGCCTGACAGATTATGAAAAATAAAAAAACTGGGTAAATGGCCCGCTCAGTTAGGGGTTCTTCATTCTTGTGAATGATGCAATTTCAATCCTGAAGGAGGTCATTTTATCAATCAAGGATCAAGGCCCAAAATCTCACAGCAAAAAACCTCTTTGGACAACGGACTTTATTATGGGTTGAAAGCCCATGTGTGAGCAAAACTGTTACGTTGGATGAGAATGCCCTTAACAAATTAGTACCTAGTGAGAAATTCTCAAAAACCGTTAATTTACTACATGGCATCATGCTACATAGCTTCGTACAAACGAGAAAAGTAATGAAAAAGGTTCTCACCCATTCTTCTCTCTGTTTTTTACATTTTTCCTCCAAAATTTTGCAGATTCTATTAGTGAACTTGAAGTAGTTGGAATTGGTTGCCCAATAAACAGACTTTAATTAAAGAGGTAAAATTGTTACGCCTGCAAGTTAGATCATGAAATTCAAAAAAAAAAAAAAACTAGTCTTTCAACCTCTATCTATTATGGCAGCTTGATAAATTGAAATTGACATTTTATATAACCCATGGTCCGCAGCAAAGAAAAAGATATGATGACTTTAAGCTGAGCCCCTCATTAGTAAATGCGAATTTAATACTTAACGGAGGAAGAAACCAAATTAATAGAGGAAGAAGGAAAGAGAGAGAAATCCTGACGTTGGACATTCTTTCTAAACTCAAGTGGATTGATTTGGGTCACAAAAAACGTACCAATAGTATAGGTCAACCCAGTTTAAGAATCATAGGGTGGGTGTGTTCATTTCTGTTGTTTTGGACGACTACTCATGGTGATTATTGCTAGGCCTAGAAGTCAGCATTTCCTGCTTGGCTGCTTATTCCAAGACATGATTTCGGGAGCTCCAAACAAAAAATGAAGATTCTGTGGGAACCAACGTTGTTAATGCCGAGGAACATTGAGGAAATTGAAGCTTACAAACGAGAAAAGTAATGAAAAAGGTTTTCACCCATTCTTCTTTCTGTTTTTTGCATTTTTCCTCTAAGATTTTGCAGATTCTATTAGTGAACTTGAAGTAGTTGGAATTGGTTGCCCAATAAACAGACTTTAATTAAAGAGGTAAAATTGTTACGCCTGCAAGTTAGATCATGAAATTCAAAAAAAAAAAAACTAGTCTTTCAACCTCTATCTATTATGACAGCTTGATAAATTGAAATTGACATTTTTTATAACCCATGGTCCGCAGCAAAGAAAAAGATATGATGACTTTAGGCTGAGCCCCCTCATTAGTAAATGCGAATTTAATACTTAACAGAGGAAGAAACCGAATTAATAGAGGAAGAAGGAAAGAGAGAGAAATCCTGACGTTGAGCATTCTTTCTAAACTCAAGTGGATTGATTTGGGTCACAAAAAACGTACCAATAGTATAGGTCAGCCCACTTTAAGAATCATAGAGTAGGTGTGTTCATTTCCGTTGTTTTGGACGACTACTCATGGTGATTATTGCTAGGCCTAGAAGTCAGCATTGCCTGCTTGGCTGCTTGTTCCAGGACATGATTTCGGGAGCTCCAAACAAAAAATGAAGATTCTGTGGGAACCAACGTTGTTAATGCCGAGGAACACTGAGGAAATTGAAGCTTACAAACGAGAAAAGTAATGAAAAAGGTTCTCACCCATTCTTCTCTCTGTTTTTTGCAATTTTCCTCCAAAATTTTGCAGATTCTATTAGTGAACTTGAAGTAGTTGGAATTGGTTGCCCAATAAACAGACTTTAATTAAAGAGGTAAAATTGTTACGCCTGCAAGTTAGATCATGAAATTCAAAAAAAAAAAAAAAAAACTAGTCTTTCAACCTCTATCTATTATGGCAGCTTGATAAATTGAAATTGACATTTTATATAACCCATGGTCCGCAGCAAAGAAAAAGATATGATGACTTTAGGTTGAGCCCCCTCATTAGTAAATGTGAATTTAATACTTAACAGAGGAAGAAACCAAATTAATAGAGGAAGAAGGAAAGAGAGAGAAATCCTGACGTTGGGTATTCTTTCTAAACTCAAGTGGATTGATTTGGGTCACAAAAAACGCACCAATAGTATAGGTCAGCCCACTTTAAGAATCATAAGGTGGGTGTGTTCATTTCCGTTGTTTTGGATGACTACTCATGGTGATTATTGCTAGGCCTAGAAGTCAGCATTGCCTGCTTGGCTACTTGTTCCAGGACATGATTTCGGGAGCTCCAAACAAAAAATGAAGATTCTGTGGGAACCAACGTTGTTAATGCCGAGGAACACTGAGGAAATTGAAGCTTACAAACGAGAAAAGTAATGAAAAAGGTTCTCACCCATTCTTCTCTTTGTTTTTTGCATTTTTCCTCCAAAATTTTGCAGATTCTACTTGTGAACTTGAAGTAGTTGGAATTGGTTGCCCAATAAACAGACTATAATTAAAGAGGTAAAATTGTTATGCCTGCAAGTTAGATCATGAAATTCAAAAAAAAAAAAAATAGTCTTTCAACCTCTATCTATTATGGCAGCTTGATAAATTGAAATTGACATTTTATATAACCCATGGTCCGCAGCAAAGAAAAAGATATGATGACTTTAGGCTGAGCCTCCTCATTAGTAAATGCGAATTTAATACTTAACAGAGGAAGAAACCAAATTAATAGAGGAAGAAGGAAAGAGAGAGAAATCTTGACGTTGGGCATTCTTTCTAAACTCAAGTGGATTGATTTGGGTCACACAAAACGTACCAATAGTATAGGTCAGCCCACTTTAAGAATCATAGGGTGGGTGTGTTCATTTCCGTTGTTTTGGACGACTACTCATGGTGATTATTGCTAGGCCTAGAAGTCAGCATTGCCTGCTTGGCTGCTTGTTCCAGGACATGATTTCGGGATTTCCAAACAAAAAATGAAGATTCTGTGGGAACCAACGTTGTTAATGCCGAGGAACACTGAGGAAATTGAAGCTTACAAACGAGAAAAGTAATGAAAAAGGTTCTCACCCATTCTTCTCTCTGTTTTTTACATTTTTCCTCCAAAATTTTGCAGATTCTATGAGTGAACTTGAAGTAGTTGGAATTGGTTGCCCAATAAACAGACTTTAATTAAAGAGGTAAAATTGTTACGCCTGCAAGTTAGATCATGAAATTCAAAAAAAAAAAAAACTAGTCTTTCAACCTCTATCTATTATGGCAGCTTGATAAATTGAAATTGACATTTTATATAACCCATAGTCATCAGCAAAGAAAAAGATATGATGACTTTAGGCTGAGCCCCCTCATTAGTAAATGCGAATTTAATCCTTAACAGAGGAAGAAACCAAATTAATAGAGGAAGAAGGAAAGAGAGAGAAATCCTGACGTTGGGCATTCTTTCTAAACTCAAATGGATTGATTTGGGTCACAAAAAACGTACCAATAGTATAGGTCAGCCCACTTTAAGAATCATAGGGTGGGTGTGTTCATTTCCGTTGTTTTGGACGACTACTCATGGTGATTATTGCTAGGCCTAGAAGTTAGCATTGCCTGCTTGGCTGCTTGTTCTAGGACATGATTTCGGGAGCTCCAAATAAAAAATGAAGATTCTGTGGGAACCAACGTTGTTAATGCCGAGGAACACTGAGGAAATTGAAGCTACAATGAAGGAAAATTTGAACGGACATTTCGTCCTTTTTTATTTTCTTCGTTCCTTAAAGTTATTTTCAAGCTTGTTACATGAAGCAGTAGGCTCTTGACTCCCATAGAGAAGGAATAGTTTTAGCGAGGGTAGAATTAATTTAAGTTTCTAACGCTCTAGCTAGTTTACCTATCGCTAGTGATCATAATCAGATTGGCAAGTGTTGTTGCCAAACACAACAGTGGTGTATTGTTGACGTCTTAGTCTTGGTTTTTATACCACGTGCTACCAAAGGTTCTATAAGAAAAAGAATGATCAGAAAGACGCAGAGATTTTTCCCTGCGTAAGCACTCCGATGCTAAGTTGGAAAGAGAGTTTGACAGAGCTTTTGTAAACAAAATCGAGTCTTAGTCTGACGAATCATATCTGCCCCTTCTTTATAAGGATTGATTCCACTTTTAATTACATATTTGTCCGCTAATTTAGTGTCTCTTCCTGTTTGATGGGTCATGCGTAACTTTAATCAAAAGTATTTAAGGATAAAATCGTCCAATTATGAATTTCGTCCGAAAAAAATTTCAATGCATGGGCGCCTTGAGGGGTTGGTCTTCCCATGTGCAACGCTCTCATGTACACAGTACAGACTCTTCCGCGTGCATGTCGGAATAGTAAGCTCCCACGCATATAAGAGTGCGCCACATGGTGCACCCATAATTAAGGTGGGTTAGCTTCCCACCTATGTGTGGGAGGGATAACCCTCCCGTTTGTGTGTGGGTGCGCCATGTGGGGCATCCACATTTGAGGTGGGAGGACCCTCTTGCTCATGTACGGGAGGGTATCCTCCCACATGCATGTGGGAGGTGCCTCCCAAATACATGCAAGGGGCAATCCCTCTGCATGGGCGCCACGTGGCATGTCTTGCTCGCGCCACGTGGCACATCCTGATTTGTTTTTTAGGAGTTAAAGTTTAATCGGGTTTCATTACCCACAACAATTGTTTCTCACTCTTTTGCTTGGTATAACTTTGAGGAAGAGTATATATTTTTTTCTTTAATATATTGACTGTTCATGTTATCTTCCGCTATATTCTTTCGCGATCTCAGGTGTTATTCTTTTTACAGGAGTTTCGCGTGTGGTCTTTCGCAGGTGTGTGTGTATATATATATATATATATATATATATATGTTGAGGGTATTAGTTTGCTCTCATCTCCCATTCGTATGTTTTAGTTATAGTCTCATGTCAAATCCTCACGCCAAACTCTGTAGTCAAATTTTCATGCTAAACTCAGAAGTCAAATCTTTATGTCAAACTCTGAAGTCAAATCCTCACGCCAAACTCTGAAGTCAAATTCTCACGTCAAACTCTGTAGTTAAATCCTCACGCCAAACTCTATATCTTGAAGGTATCTTCTCGATTTTTCATATTTTCTAGTCGTCGATTTTATTGTTTACTTCCTACTGGCCGGGCAAAGTAGTGAAAAACAAATAAATTTAGGTCTTTCTTCCAGGCTTAGGGAATCTGACCTTCAGTCTATTTGTAATACTTTTCCTCTTCCCGAAGGTTACTCTTATATGCTCCCAATTAATGCAGAACGCGCTCCTTAAGCTGTTAGTAGCGACGTTTCTGTACACCGAGCCTCATTAGAATTTGGATTTCACTTTTCGTTACCTTACTTTGAAGTTCCTTTCCTCCATCACTATGATATAGTTCCTACCCAACGTCATCCTCATGGATAGGAGCAAGTGATTGGATCCACAAGTATATGTCATAAATTTAATGTTGTGCCTACTGTCCCCTTGTTTAACTTTGTTTTTAGAGTTCGCAGTGTTCGTAATTCGACGCGTTTCTATATCCAAAAGGTATCTGAGAGGGGTCAAAATAATAAGCTTTTTGGAAGTCCTCCAGCTAAGCAATATAATTATGTCTCCGACTGGCTCTTCGTTGAAATTCCTTCAACTTTAGATATTCTCACTCAATGGTGTCTCCATAGACCTTCAAACATCAGTCAATTGCTTAATTTAAGAGATTTATATGGTCTTTTTATTACTCAATTGCAAGTAAATGATGAGAATATTTTGTTATCTTTATTGACTTCGGAGAACATAACTGTCGCTGGCTAGGGATGCATTTCAGTTGACTCGATTTTTGAGTCTGAGCTTATTTTGCCCTCTAGTTCCCCCAAAGGAAGCCAAGGTGTAAGCTATTCCAACGATTCCTCTGAAGAGGACTTTGAGGAAAACTTAGGTTGGGGCCAAGACGAGGCTTTTGTGAGCCCTTTTTTAGATCTTACTTCGGATGAGAGCTTGGCTAACATTCATTTTCTTGATGATTATCTATATTCGGGTGATTTCATATTGCATTTTATCATGTGGATAATTGTTTATTTTCTAAATGGTCATTCTAACTTTTATTCACCTATTTTTCTTTCAAGAATACATTCTCTCAGAAGAGCTTTCAGCCAACGAGAAGGTACCAAAAATGCTGCCAGGGCTGCTCATCCGCATAAATGCAGATGCCCTAGGGACTCCATTCGGGAACAAGCTAAGGAGCCATCTTCTCGAGATCTAGCCCAAACTTCTACTCCACTACCTTCTCGAGGTGGAAGGTCGAGGTCTCCTTTCGTTCTTCCTCCATCTCATCATGAGGGGCCAAGTTCTCGAAATCAGGATCAGGGAAAGCAGCCAGCTTTAGAGGCTCAATCTCTCGATCCCGAGTTGGAGGAATATCACTAGAATAAACGGGCGAAATGCAATACTGCTCGCCCTTCTTGTACCAGGAGGCAGATATTGTATATTGAGTCGGCCATGAGGGATAAACCAATGCTTCTGCAAATTGTCGAACTTAACACTTCTCGATGTCAAGTGGACAGTGGTGAGATAGTTCATGGATAAAACTTTATTGTCTATCCAGATGTTAATGATAATGACTCAATCCATGATCCGAGAGTTACATCTCGTCTAGGATGGTTGACTATCTTTCCTCGAGATGAAGCTGAATTATTCAAGGGTTTCCCTCAACCTGAGGATTGAGCTGATTATCTAGCAATGCTAGTATCTTTCTGTCTTTCCCACCTCTTTTTCCTTCTTTCTTTTCTTTTTCTTTTTTTTTTAATCCCTTAATTTAATCTTTGCTCATTTTCAGAAGACTCAACAAGTGATTACCTACAATGCGTGGTACGAGACGTACAAAGCTCAGGCTGATGCAGAGCTCTATCAACTGAAGGCTAAAAAGTTGAAGTGGCTTACTAAAAGGAATCAATACAGAAAGTTTCCTGAGTGAATCGAGCGATTAAAGAAGAAAAAATATTTAAATCTTGATTATCTTCGCATTCAGGAGATATTTGCTAAGGAACAAGAGAAGTCGAAATCATTAGAAGAGGCTTATACCGTGACTTGTGAAGAACTTAATTCTTTCAAGTCCAACTACGATTATGTTTTGTCTAAGTTTCAAGATCTCCAAACCAGTTATGACGAGCTCATGTTTGACTATAGGAGGTTAGCCGATTATAATCGAGAAATGGAAGAGGAGATTACTAATCTGCATAAAGAACCTCAGCCTTCCTCAATTAGCTAAGACGTGAGCGATAGAATTCGTTTCGAAGCTATTCGAGAATATCGCTTGTCACAGGACTATCATGATAAGAAGTTTATATTTTCTACAGGCTTTGTCAAATATGGTTTCTATATGGCGCACTCTTGGTTGAAAAAAGGAGAGATCAGATGAGACTTTTCCAGAGTTGCAGTGGTCAAGACAGTTAGAAGACTATATTGGTGAATTTTATGGTTTGACAGATTATGAACCTGACAATGAGAATTTTGAAACTTATGTAGAGAATGAGGCTTATGACGATCTCTCTAACCTTTTGGGTTCTTGGGAGCCTCGTTATCAATAAAGAGTTATCAATGCCTTGACGATTTAGATTGTGATGATTCAAATTCTCTCGGTGAAGATGCTTCTCCTTCGACTGAAGAGTAGCTTAGTTTTCAATGTTTTCTTGTTATTACTTTCCTAAATTGTAAGAAAGGAGTTAGTTATGATGTTTTAGGACTTGGAAGGAAATGATTTTAAGGGTTTAGAGGATTTTTCTAAGGATTTTTTATTTTTTTATTTGTATTTTTTTAAGAGTGTGATTTTTCTTGTGCACTTTTTGCTTTAAGTGTTTATTAATTTGAGTGCATGACTTACCTCGCGCATTTTTCGCTTCAAGCCTTTATTAATTTGAGTACGTGACTTACCTCACACATTTTTCGCTTCAAGCCCTTGCACTTTTTCTTTATGATTTATCTCGCGCACTTTTCCCTTCAAGCCCTTATTAATTTGAGTGTGTGGCTGATCTCGTGCATTTTTTACTTCAAGCCCTTGCACTTTTCTTTGTGGCTTACCACATGCACTTTTCGCTTCAAACCCTTATTAATTTGAGTGTGTGGCTTATCTCGCGCATTTTTCGCTTCAGGCCCTTGCACTTTTTCTTTGTAGCTTACCTCACGCACTTTTCACTTCAAGCCCTTATTAATTTGAGTACGTGGCTAACCTTGCGCATTTTTCGTTTCAAGCCCTTATAGTTTTTCTTTCATTATACATGTAGCAGGTACGATTAGTCACCTAATTAACAATTATTTGAGAGGCATCACAATCAATTTTTTGAAAGCCTCAATGGGCAAATTCCATTATCAACAAAATATCAATATGGAATAAATAATGAAATTTCAACCCATAGTTCAATAACAAGAAATAACATTGAATAAATCAAAGTTTTATTACCAATATGGTTTTAAGTGGTTGGTATTCCATGTCTTTGCTATCTTCTTACCTTGTAACTTTCTAAGATACAGGTGCTGAGTCCAATCATCCTCTTGACTCTGTAGGGCCTTTCCCAATTTGCCCTTAACTTCCCATCTTCTTTCAAAGCGTTGGTGATGACTGACTTTCTTAATACTAAATCTCCCTCCTGTAAGGGTTTATCTTTTATGCGGGAGTTGTAATAATGAGCAACTCTTTATTGGTAAGCAGCTAATCGCACAGCTGCAAGGTCTCGTTACTCATCGAGTAAATCAAGATTCTCCCATAAGCCTTGAGAATTAACTTTTTGCACATAAAGAATTACTTTTGGCGAAATGACTCAAATTTTCACTGGTATTAAAGCTTCGGTCCCATACACCAAGCTAAACGGTGTCTCTCCTATCGGTTCTCGACTTGTGGTCCTATATGCCCATAAAATACTAGGCAGTTCATCCACCCAAGCTCCCTTCGCTTTGTCTAGTCGAGTCTTAAGACCATGAAGTATGGTCCCATTACAGATTTTAGCTTGGCTGTTAGCTTGAGGGTATGATGCTGAGGATATCTTGAGTTGGATCCCCAATCCTTCACAAAAATTTTGAAATGCATCATAATCAAACTACTTCCCATGATTAGCATTTGAAACTCTTGGAATTCCAAATCGACAAATAATTTCTTTCTAAACCATTGCTTCAACCTCCTTTTTTGTAATCGAGTCTAATGACCTTACTTCTATCCATTTAGTGAAATAGTTTGTAGTCACCAATAAAAATTTCCTTTGACCAATAGCTCCTGGGAATGGTCCTAGTATATCTGAACCCCACTGGGCAAATGGTGTAGGTTGAAAAGTATTTTGAAGAGCTGAAATCGATGCAGTTGTCAAGGGGGGAAATCTTTGACATTTGTCACATCTCTGCACTTTGTCAGGTACATCTTGCTTAAGTGTCGGCCAGTAGAAACCCGCTCTAAGTATTTTCCTTGCTAAAGCCTGGGCTCTCAAATGCTCTTCACATATCCTTTCTTGCATCTCGGCTAATGTGTAGTTGGCTTGTTCAGGGCCCAAACATTTCAACAGTGGCATAGTATATCCCTTTTTATAGAGCTTCCCATTCACTAAAGTGAGTTTTGTACTTTAGATTCACATTTTTCAGGCTACTTCTTTGTTATTAGGGTGTGTTCCCTGCATTAGATATTGTTTAATGGGCGTCCTCCAAGCAGCACCAACTTCGATTTCTAGCACTTCTTCTTCTATGCTGGGTTTCTCCAACCTCTCTACCTTTACAGACCTTCCAATTGCTTCTTGAGATGATGCCAACTTAGACAAAGCATCAACATGATTATTTTCAGACCGATCGATTTGAGTAAACTGAAAATTATCAAATGATAGAGCTAACTGTCACACCCCGACCCCGGGTGCCTTTCATCCATACATATACCACATACGGTTGGGCTGTGAGCCGATGTAACTACTAATTTCATTCATTTATAGTGCAAATAATTGAAACTTTAAGACACACACTTCCAGGCATGTGTATAGATCTACAAAATCTATTGTATAAATGAAATATCTTTACATAACATTCCCATACAATTTTTCTCATTTTCAAGTTATAACTATCCGATACAACACGATAGATATAAAATGTTTATGTATATACATTTCTTATACCATAGCAACTCGTAGGAGCTGATCAACACAAAAGGATCTAGAGACCACCGCACAATCCTACTTCTCAGTATTTGAAGGGGAAAAATAGTGGGATGAGCAAACCACAGCTCAGTAAGGAAAAGAATGCTAACTGATAGATACTGTACTATCTACATAGCCCATATCAATGGAAAATGTATTAAAACATTTTTTCCTCATAGGCATTTTCATAAAAATCAATGCTCATTATTTTCGTTTAGAAAACATGCCATCAAATAGTGCTATCACAACACAAGTATTCAAATCAAGATATTTATCAAATCACAATATCTCTTTTCTTTTCACAAATCATTTCTTTTCATCAAATTTCTTTCTTTTCTGAGTTTCTCAAATTTCTCATATCTCTGAGACAGGTATGAAAGTTTAGGAAAACAAATATCCACGACATATGACCATAGTCAGTGATCCCAGGCCTCACTGATCAGGTGTACATAGGGCATCACTCGCCTGAAGGGGGATGGGTCAGTCATACCCTTCGGCTCATCTCAATCATCATCATTATCTTCCTCATCATATCACATATCCATGTGTCATCTACGCGATACTCATACTCCCGTGCACATAACATGGTACATAGTATTCCCCGGACAACTACACGGTACAACGTACTCCTGTGGACCCAATCCATCCACCCTACACCGATGGACTCATCATCCTAAACAATGTCTCATATACCAAGCGAGCAGAATCAGCGTGACACACGATGTCCGTAAGGCTCCAGCGTGGTATCTCTCAGTGCGAGCAACTGCTTCTAATACTTTATCATCTCAAAATCATTGTGCTAGCTAGGCTCCAGCACATTATCATCATCATAAAACCATGTGCGAGCTACGCTCTAGCACGGTTTATCAAATCATGAAAACATATGCGATTAAAATCTCCAGCATAGTCAAAATTATTCAAAGCAGGTGTGAGCTAAGACTCCACCACCATTTCACATCTCAAATCTGATAGGTGGCTATTTTTCTCTTTTAAAACTCAAATCATTTTTATTAACATAGCATGATGTTCTATGCTAAACATGTAAAACTAGCCAGCCTATCTATCATCATTTCCCAGTCACAAAAAAAATGTATAGTTGTAAAACCATTAAAAACATGAATGTCAGGCTATTTTCCTTCCCACATCCCATTTTCATAATTCATACCATAATACATTTCAATTCACTCATGGCTCAATAGCTAAACATAATATTACTAGTGCCATAACTACTAAAATTGCTGTAAAAATACATACTAATATCTCTATCGCTAACATATAATCCCTTACCTCAAATTGCGTTTGTATTCTCCTTTGTCTCGTTTGCTCCGTTCGTGATCTGGGTTAATCGTGTTCCAACGTATTTCAATCTACACATGTAAATCATTAAGTTATTTTCCTATTCTTCTTCTAAACATCCACATTGTCATTTACTTACTTACTCATGTTTTCACAAACCTTTTATCATATTTCTTTATAAGTTCATCTAAGATCTTTCACTCAATACCACTAATATCATACTGTTTCAATATCATCACAATAGCAACTTAATCTATTGCTCTTCTAGACATATTTTGATCAAGTGAGTTCTAAGCATCCTAGCCATATCCTACTAACACAATATACATCAATCAACTCCTAAAATCACTTAAAACATCATGCTTGGAGTTGAGAGTTTTGAAGACTTACCCAACTAAGTTTTTTCCTTGGTCAAACTTGTAGTAGTCTATTCTTCTCCTCTTGATCAAACCAACATGTGATTTTTAGGTATGTTGTTCTCTTTACTTTAAGGAATAACTTTCCTTTCTTGAGCTTCTTCCAAATCTAGCTGGAATGTAGTGATATTTAGAGTGAGAAAGTTTGATTGTTTGAGAGAAAAGGATATGTGCGGGTTTGGTAGGAAGAAAGTCTGATTTTCAGTCAAATCCTGTGCTCTTTTTATAAATGCAGAGACATGAGATCGATTTGGTCCCTTGTGGAGATCGATCTCTGCATGGTTTGGTAGTCCTTTTACCTAATGTAACTACTACCAGATCGATCTGCTCTTCATAATGAGATCGATTTGTCGCAGGCAAAAATTCTCTTGGAGATTGATCTGCCTCTTGTAGGAGATCGATCTTCTCCTTACAGAACCTTAATGAGATTGATCTGTTGCTTAAGGGAGATCGATCTGTTTCCTTATGAGAGATCGATCTCTTCCAGGTCGAGACTCAAGGAGATTGATCTGCCTTGGTATGAGATCGATCTGCTCTATTCCAATTGCCTGTTACTTGACATTTCGTAAGAGCGGATTGATCTCTCCTTCATGGGAGATCGATCTGCTCCTTCCCTGTACCCTCATTATTGCAGTTTTCTACAGATTTCTAATGTGTAATTTATCCTTATTTGCCTAATACCTCATTTTACATTTCGTACACAACCAATGTATAATGGTATCCATTCCATATAATTCATAGACAATAAAACTTATGCATACAAATTAAAATCATGAATTGTACATTAGATTTCATAACTCCTACATCCTTTATTAATTGTACACATGTAGTAGTGTGCATATACACCATAGCTTCATAAGTAGTACATGGAAAACTACATGTATTACATTTCTCCCATCCTTAGAGAATTTTGTGATCCAAATTGAATCAAGTTCATTCTTCAAAACGTTGGGGATATTTCTCCTTCATCAGGTCCTTTAACTCCCAAGTGGCTTCCTCTGATGTATGGTGTTGCCATATGACCTTAACCAATGAAATCGACTTGTTTCGCAATACCTTCTCTTTTTTATCTAGTATCTGGATCGACTTCTCTATATATGACATATTCTCCTTGAGCTCCAATGGCTCATAGCAATTACATGTGTTGGATCCGGATGGTACTTCATGAGCATGGAAACATGAAAAACATTGTGGACCTCTGCTAGCTCAGGCGGTAAGGCTAGCCTATATGCTCTATCTCCCACTTTATCCAAAATCTCAAAGGGACCGATGTAACGAGGACTTAGTTTTCCTTTCTCCCTGAACCTCGTTATTCCCTTAGAAGGAGATACTTTCAAAAAAAAGACTCACCCACAGCGAACTCGAGTGGCCTCCGTCTCCTGTCAGCATAGCTCTTTTGTCGACTTTGAGCCATTCGTAACCTCTCACATATTATTCGAACATCCTTTGAGGCTTGTCTAACCAAATCGGGAGCAAGTAACTGTCTGTCACCAACCTCTTCCCAACTAATAGATGATCGACATCTACAACGACATAATGCCTCATAAAGGGCCATACCAATACTTGATTGATAACTGTTATTGTAGGCGAACTCAATCAATGGCAAGTGATCATTCCATGAGCCTCTAAAATCCAGCACACACGCTTTCAACATATCCTCCAAGGATTATATAGTCATCTCTGACTGACCATTTGTTTGAGGATGGAAAGCAGAGCTAAAGCTCAATTGAGTCCCCATCGCTTCTTAAAAATGTCCCCAAAAGTGGGAAGTGAAGTGGGCATCCCTATCAAAAATAATACTCACTGGGACTCCATGCAGTCTCACTATTTCTCGTACATACAAGTTCGCCAGTACACTAAAGGTATCTGTAGATCTCATAGCTAAAAAGTGTGTCGATTTCGTTAACCGATCTACTATAACCCAAATAGCATCATGGTTCTTGCGGGTTCTTGGTAATCCCATCATAAAATCCATGGTGACGTGCTCTCACTTCCATGTCGGTATTGGTAGAGGTCGTAATAATCCTCCAGGTTTCTAATGCTCTACCTTAACCTGCTAACAGATGAGACATCTAGTAACATACTAAGCTATATCTCTTTTCATTTCAGACCACCAATATACTTTTCAGAGATTTGGATACATCTTACTACTCCCTGGGTGTACTGTATATCTCAATGAGTGAGCCTCTGATAAAATTAACTTCATAAGCTCTGGATCATTAGGGACACATATTCTATTTCTGAATCTTAGTAGTCCATTTGAACTCAATACAAAATCAGTGCCCTCACCTTTCTGAATTTGAATAATTACATCAATACACCATTGATCATTCTACTGAGCTTGCCGGATCCTCTTAATCAACTCTGATTCTAATCTCGAGCTGGCTAACATCCCCATAACTGTCGATCTCAGGTGGGGTCACATCCAAACTAAGGTTCGTGAATTGTTCTAACAACTCATGCTCCTTAACCATCATGTATGATACCAACTCGAGACTCTTTCTACTCAATGCATTAGCAACCACATTCGCCTTCCCTAGGTGGTACAAAATCTCACAATCATAGTCTTTGAGGAGTTCTAACCACCTTCTCTGTCTCATATTTAACTCCTTCTGTGAGAACAGATACTTAAGACTCTTGTGGTCTGTAAAGATCTGAAATCTCTCACCGTACAAATAGTGGAGCCATATCTTCAATACAAATACTACGGTCGCCAACTCTAAATCATGAGTTGGGTAGTTCTTCTCATGATCTTTCAACTGTTTGGATCCATAAGCAACTACCCTTCCATTCTGCATCAAAACATAACCTAGCCCTTGGTGTGAAGCATCTGTGTAAACAGAATAGTTCTTTGAGCTGTTAGGAATGGTGAGAACTTGCGTGGTGGTTAATCTGGGCTTAAGTTCCTGAAAACTCCTCTCACATGCTTCATCCCACATAAACTCCACATTCTTCCACGTAAGACGTGTCAACGGAGTAGCCAATCTAGAGAAACCCTCTACAAATCTCCTGTAGTAACCTACCAAACCCAGAAAGCTTCTGATCTCTGTAACTTTCCTAGGCTGTTCCCACTGAACAATAGCCTTAATCTTGGATGGATCTACTGACACCCCATCCTTCGATACAACATGACCCAGAAAAGAAATCTGCTCTAACTAAAAGTCACATTTACTAAGTTTGACATACAACTTTCTCTCTTGGAGGGTTTGCAAAACAATCCTCAAGTGTTGCTCGTGATCTTTCCTGGATTTGGAATAAACCAATATATCATCGATGAATACTATCACAAATTGATCCAAGTATGGCTTGAATACTTTATTCATTAGAGCCATAAAAGCTACTGGCGCATTTGTCAACCCGAAATGCATCACTAGGAATTCGTAATGACCATAGAGGGTGCGAAAAGCTGTCTTGGGTACATCTTCCTTTCGAATCTTCAATTGATGATACCTAGACCTCAGATCTATATTGGAAAAGATCCGTGCTCCCCGAAGCTGATCCAACAAATCATCAATGCGCGACAAAAGGTACTTATTCTTGATGGTAGCCTTGTTCAATATCAGATAATCAATACACAACCTAAGGCTCCCATCTTTTTTCTTCATAAATAATACCGGGGCTCCCCATGGTGAGATGCTCGGTCTTATAAACCCCTTATCTAGCATATCTTACAACTGCTTCCTCATTTCCTCTAGCTCGATTGGAGCCATCTTATATGGTGGTTTGGATATTGGCTCTGTTCCGGGTGTCAAATCTATACCACATTCCATTTCTCTATCTGGAAAGACATTAGGGAATTCTCTAACCACGAGAATGTCATCTATATCCGAATCTATTTTGTTCAAGTCCACCACATAAGCAATAAAACCTTCAAAATAACATATATGTCATTTTTGTACAAAAGCACTTTACTTGCTGTAAAATCAGGATTTCATTACTTCTCATAAAAATTTTACAACAAATTTCTCAGGCAAAGAAAATGTAACCGACTTAGAGTGACAGTCTAAGATAACATGATTGGTAGCTAACCAATTCATTCCCAAGATTACATCAAGGTCATACATATTCAACAAAATCAAATTAGCTACTGTGTACTTATCTCCCACTCTCACTTTACAATCTTTGTATACTTGTTCAGCTAATTGACTAACTCTCATTGGAGTACTTATTAATAAAGTCCCATTTAAGTACGTGGGTTTTACAAAACCTGTTAACTTTAATGCACATACAGGCGATATAAAGGAATGCGTAGCACCAGAATTAAATAAAGCTATAGCTTCCAAATTGAAAATCAAAATTGTACCTTTTATCACCTCAGAAGAGGTATCTGCTGATGCTTGGTCTATCGCATATACTCTACCTTGGCCCACAACTTGCTTCCCTTTTTCTTTAGTTGTGGCTCTCTTCTTTGTGGAGGTGTAGCTGTAGGAACTTTCTCTGACTCCTTGCCTCTCTACGGGACTACCTCTACTGCTTCTGGATAATACCTTGCATAGTGCCTAACTCTACCACATCTAAAGCATCGTGTGCCCTGAAAATGACAGGGCCTACTACCATGATATCGACCACAGACTTTGTACTGATCAGTAGTTGATCGGGATCTACCAATCACTATACCCTTGGTTGGGGTTAGAGTCGGATAGATAAAAGGCCTAGCAGCCTTCTTTTGTGACTCATTTGCCTCTCTCCGACGCTTACCAGCATCCTTCCGACCAAACCTGACACTCTTTCCATCTCTCAGATTCCTCGGACCCTTGTCCTTACCCCAACTGAACTCTGAAATTTACAGGTCATAGTCCTGCTCACACAACTGGGCTCGTCGTACGGCTTCTCTGTATGTAGTAACATCAAATGAGGCCAATTTAGCTCTAATCGAAGGCCTGAGTCCATCAATAAATCTGCAGACCCTAATAGCTTCACTCTTGATAGAGTCTGGATCATATCGGCCCAATGAGGTGAATCGCGACTCGTACTCATCCACTGTTCAGTTCCCTTGAGTCAGATTCAAAAATTCCATTTGTAGTCTATGCTGAACAGTATCTGGGATATATTTCTCCCTAAAGGCATCCAAAAACATATCCCATGTGATCGTTGTACCCTAGGTCCTTAACATAGGTCTGGTGGACTTCCACCAGTGCTCTGCTTTGCCTCTCAACACAAAGGCCGCAAGCGCTACTCTTTCCGTAGCAGAACACCTACAAAAATCAAACAACTTCTCCATTTGACTTATCCAACCCTCAGCCACTGTTGGATCTTTTACCCCACTAAAAAAAGGAGGCTTAAAGTCCATAAAATGCCTCAACCTCTCCATATCACAGTCATAACCATGCCCCAAATCATCATCATCATACCGCTATGGGACCATTGGAAGAGGAACTGGCCGAATAGGGGGACCTCATGGTCTATCTGGTTCGAGTTGTGCAGGTGCAACATTCTTAGGTTCAGGTGCAGCTGCTGGGGGATTCGATGCAGCCTGTCCTGCTGTACTAGGCATACCCTCCAACCTAGACATGATTTGACCCATCATGGTCATCATCGTACTCATGTCTTCCTCTAATCTGGCTACCTGAGGATCGAGAGTCTCTATCTAATCATGGGGTTCATGACTAGAGGATGATCTACTATGCCTCTCAGTCCTATCCTTTTGCCCTTGAGCTCGTGAGCTCTCTCCACTCTTGCGGTGTCTTTCAAGCATAGCTTACAAGCCTATTGACTTTCTTGCATTCATAACAAACTCTTAGATCACTACCAGCTCTGTATACACGTTTGTATCTAAATATCGCACGGTAACTTGGGGATGTACATTTTCTTAGTCCTAAACATCGACTCATATCATACCAACCACGCTCTGATACCAAATATTGTCACACCCTGACTCCGACTGCCTTTCATCCATACATATACCACATACGGTTGGGCTGTGTGCCGATGTAACTACTAATTTCATTCATTTATAGTGCAAATAATTGAAACTTTAAGACACACACTCCCAGGCATGTGTGTAGATATACAAAATCTATTGTATAAATGAAATATCTTTACATAACATCCCCATACAATTTTTCTTATTTTCAAGGTATAACTGTGTGATACAACACAATAGATACAAAATATTTATGTGTATACATTTCTTATACCTTAGCAACTGGTAGGAGCTGACTAACACAAAAGGATCTGGAGACCACCGCACAGTCCTACTTCTAAGTATCTGGAGGGAAAAAATAGTGGGATGAGCAAACCACAACTCAGTAAGGAAAAGAAAAGCTAATAAGTAGATACTGTACTATTTACATAGCCCATGCATGATCAATAAAATCATCTTTCATTTATAAATAAAGATATCAATGGAAAATGTATTAAAACATTTTTCCCTCATAGGAATTTTCATAAAAATCAATGCTCATTATTTTTGTTTGGAAAACATGCCATCAAATAGTGCTATCACAACACAAGTATTCAAATCAAGATATTTATTAGATCACAATATCTCTTTTCTTTTCACAAATTCTTTCTTTTCATCAAATTTCTTTCTTTTCTAAGTTTCTCAAATTTCTCGTATCTCTGAGACAGGTATGGAAGTTTTCGCAAACAAATATCCACGACATATGGCCATAGTCAGTGATCCCAGGCCTCACTGATCAGGTGTGCACAGGGCATCACTCGCCTGAAGGGGGATGGGTCAGCCCTACCCTTCGGCTCATCTCAATCATCATCATTATCTTCCTCATCACATGACATAAACTCACGGTACAACGTACTCCATGTGTCATCTACGCGATACTCGTACTCGCGTGCACACAACACGGTACATAGTATTTCCCGAACAATTACACGGTACAGCGTACTCCCGTGGACCCAGTCCATCCACCCTACACCAATGGACTCATAATCCTAAACAATGTCTCATATACCAGACGAGCAGAATCAATGTGACACAGTCTCCACAAGGCTCTAGCGTGGTATCTCTCAGTGCGAGCAACTGCTTCTAGGATTGTATCATCTCAAAGTCATTGTGCGAGCTAAGCTCCAGCACATTATCATTATCATAAAACCATATGTGAGCTACGCTCCAGCACGATTTATCAAATCATGGAACCATATGCGAGTAAAATCTCCAGCATAGACAAAATCATTCAAAGCAGGTGTGAGCTAAGACTCCAACACCATTTCACATCTCAAAATCTGATAGGTGGCTATTTTTCTCTTTTAAAACTCAAATCATGTTTATTAACGTAACATGATGTTCTATGCTAAACACGTAAAACTAGCCAGCCTATCTATCATCATTTTTTAGTCACAAAAATAACGTATAATTGTAAAAATATTAAAAACATGCATGTCAGGCTGTTTTCCTTCCCACATCCCATTTTCACAATTCATACCATAATACATTTCAATTCACTCATGGCTCAATAGCTAAACATAATATTACTAGTGCCATAACTACTAAAATCGCTGTAAAAATACGTACGAATATCTCTATCGCTAACATACAATCCCTTACCTCAAATCGTGCTTATATTCTCCTTCGTCTCATTTGCTCCGTTCGCGATTCAGGTTAATCATCTTCCGACATATTCCGATCTACACGTGTAAATCATTAAGTTATTTTTCTTTTCTTATTCTAAACATCTACATTGTCATTTACTTACTTACTCATGTTTCCACAAACCTTTTATCATATTTCTTTATAAGTTTATCTAAGATCTTTCACTCAATACCACTAATATCATAGTGTTTCAAGATCATCACAATAACAACTCAATCTATTTCTTTTCTAGACATATTTTGATCAAGTGAGTTCTAAGCATCCTAGCCATATCTTGCTAACGCAATATACATCTATCAACTCCTAAAATCACTTAAAACATCATGCTTGGAGTTGAGAGTTTTAAAGACTTACCCAACTTAGCTTTTTCCTTGGTCAAACTTGTAGTAGTCTATTCTCCTCCTCTTGATCAAACCAACATGTGATTTTTGAGTATGTTGTTCTCCTTACTTCAAGGAACAACTTCCCATTCTTAAGCTTCTTCCAAATCTAGCTGGAATGCAGTGATATTTAAAGTGAGAAAACTTGATTGTTTGAGAGAAAAGGATAGGTGCGTGTTTGGTAGGAAGAAAGTTTGATTTCAGTCCAATCCCGTGCTCTTTTTATAGATACAGAGACATGAGATCGATCTGGTCCCTTGTGGAGATCGATCTCTGCATGGTTTGGTAGTTCTTTTACCTAACGTAACTACTACCAGATTGATCTCCTCTTCATAATGACATCGATCTATTGCAGGCAAAAATCCTCTTGGAGATCGATCTGCCTTTTGTAGGAGATCGATCTTCTCCTTACAGAACCTTAATGAGATCGATCTCTTGCTTAAGGGAGATCGATCTGTTTCCTTGTGAGAGATCGATCTCTTCTAGACCGAGACTCAAAGAGATCGATCTTCCTTGGTATGAGATCAATCTCCTCTATTCCAATTGCCTGTTATTTGACATTTCATAAGAGGGGATCAATCTCTCCTTCATGGGAGATCGATCTTCTCCTTCCCTGCACCCTTGTTACTGTAGTTTTCTGTAGATTTCCAATGTGTAATTTATCCTTATTTGCCTAATACCTCATTTTACATTCCGTACGCAACCAACGTATAATGGTATCCATTCCATATAATTCATAGACAATAAAACTAGTGCACACAAATTAAAATCATGAATTGTACATTAGATTTCATAACTCCTACATCCTTTATTAATTGTACACATGTAGTAGTGTGCATATACACCATAGCTTCATAAGTAGTACATGGAAAACTATAAGCATTACACTAACCATTGGACCTTTTGTAAATATGGAATAAGGGCATACTCTCGAGTCTCGTATTGCCCTTTAAACTGGTTAGCAACGAGCTGAGAGTCACTATGGGCTAGTAAGTTTCAAATTTGGAGTTCTCTTACAAGTCTCATGCCGCCAATCAGGGCTTCATATTCGACAACTTTGTTAGAACTAAGGAAGTCAATGCATAGAGAATAATCCAACATTTCTCCTTTTGGTGAGACTAGTACAATGCCAGCTCCACTCCCTTTGTTACTTGATTGCCCACCCACAAATAACTTCCACCACTCTAATTCTTTCTCCTTGGGATCTTCTCAACACGTACACTCAACAATAAAATCGGCTAAGGCTTGTGCTTTAATTGTTTATCGAGGCTAGAAAGAGATGTCATATTCTCCAAGTTTGATGACCCATTTGACTAACCTCCCTGAATGCTCGGGCTTTTGGAGTATCTGCCTCAAGGGTTCATCTGTTAACACCGTTATCGAATGTGCTTGAAAGTAAGGGCGCAATTTTTGTGCAGTCATAACAAGTGCTAATGCTACTTTCTCAGCTTGAGAATACCTTGTTTCTACCTCCAACAACACTTTGCTCATATAGTAAACTGGTCTATCCCCTTCTGCAGTTTTCCTCAACAAGATGACACTAACAACTTTATCGCATATTCCAAGGTACATGAATAGATGCTCCTCAGTTAAAAGTCTTAACAGTAACAAGAGTTCTTTCAAGTCTTTCTTTAACTCTTCGGAGGTCGCTTGGCACTTTTCAGTCCGTTTAAAGTTCTTCCTGCCTCGTAGTGTCTTAAAGAACGATAGGCTTCTTTCAGCGGACTTTGATAAGAAATGATTTAATGCGGCTATTCTCCCTGTCAACCTATGCACCTCTCTAAAAGTAACTGGAGGCTTCATGTCTAAAATGGCTTATATTTTCTTGGGGTTAGCCTTGATTCCTCGATTGGTTATCATAAACCCTAAGAACTTCACAGATTAAATTCCAAATGAACACTTATTGGGGTTTAACTTCATGTTATACTTTCTTAAAACTTCAAAAACTTTAGATAATTGCATAGCATGAGATTCATCCTCTCTACTTTTCACAATCATGTCATCCACATAAGCTTCCATCATGTTACTGAGTAGATCCTTAAATATTTTATTCACCATGCGTCGATATGTAGCACTCACATTTTTTAAGCCAAAGGGTATCGTTCTGTAGCAGTAAGTGCCTTTATTAGTAATAAAGGACATATTTTCTTCGTCTTCAGGGTGCATTAAGATATGATGATAACTGGAAAATGAGTCCAAGAAGCTAAGAAACTGATACTGTGAGGTTTCATCTTCTAGCTAGTCAATCTGATGCAACGGGTATGAATCCTTTGGACATGCCTTATTTAAGTCGGTGAAGTCTACACACATTCTCCACTTTCCTATGGCTTTCTTTACCATCACAATGTTCGCAAGCCATTTTGAATACTGGACTTCCCGAATGAATCTAGCCTCAAGCAACTTGTTGATCTCTTCTTCAATGACTTGCTGTCTCTTAGGGGCGAAATTCTTTTTTTTATTTATCTGTTTGACTGGTTTTGCTCTAGGAAACACATTAAGTATATGATAGATGACTTTCGGATCAATTCTAGGCATATCAACGGGGGTCCATGCAAAAATATCAACTTATCTCTTAAGCATTTTACTATACACTTTCTTCGCTTCATCGTCAGCCCTAAACTTTATCTCTTCCATCTCTTCAACAGGTTTTGGCTTAGGTGGCTCGTTAATAGCACAAATTTCTTTCCTTTGGATTTCCTGACATGTAGTCAACACAATATTACACGTTCTTGCTCTCATTTGATCTCCTCTTACTTGCCACACACTTCCGGGAGTTGAGAACTTCATCATCAAATAACATGGAGAAAGTATGACCCTCATGTCACTCAACAATGGTCATCTTAGGATAACATTGTATGATAGAGATGTCGATTTGACCACCATAAACAGAACTTGTCTCGTAACACTTTTAGGGTTTTCCCCTAAAGTAACGGGTAGCTAAATGGACCCTACCACCTTCACTTTCTCTCATGTGAAGCCAAACAGGGGGTAGTCACAGGCATCAATATGTCTTCAGATAAATTCATTTTTCAAAGCAATTCAAATAGATAAGGTTCACCGAACTTCAATTATTTACTAGAATTCAACTTATCGGATATTTGGCCACAACTGCTAGAATAACCATAGGATCGTCATGTGGGATAATCACTTCTCCTCGATCAACAGACGCAAAAGTAATTGCCTCTTCTTCTTTGGTCATCTTCATCACAAAATGGACCTGATACGCCTACCTAGCGTAAGCTTTTAGTGAAGCAGATGAGCTACCAGCTATGTCACGACCCTCTTCCTGTGACTTAACTTACTACTAATAGTTGGGCTGTGAGTTAACATCCATATCCATATCTCATCCATTCATAATTTAAATGAAATAGAAACTGTACTTTTATAAATATGCGAAAGCGTTTACATCAGTTTCTATTATATACATCCTTTTCGAACAAAAGATAGCTTTACTGTGCACTAATTTATAGGATACAAAAATTTTCTCTCATAAGTATATACCTCTGTACTGCTGGAGAACGGGAGAACACTGTAGCATGAACAACTATAGTAACTCACTACAATGTAGAGTTTGTAGAGGAGGAAAATAAGGGGGTGAGCTAACATGCTCAGTAAGGAAAATATGAAAGCAGGTAGGTAACTACACTATCTACATGTTTAAAATATAAACATTTATTTTCCTTACAAAACATATGCATTCTTTGAAAATAGCTTCCATTGATGCGAAACCATTAATTTGCTAGATGGTTACATGTATATTCTTTTCAAACCACACAGAATCACACAGCTCAATCTTTAATATCCATACAACTTCATTTTTCATTTCACATAGTACACACTATAAATTTCTTTGCACTTAGCAAATTAGTTAGTAAATCAATTTACATGAGACATAGCATGAGATATCATATCACCCTGTATCACACAGCAGGGGGGACATATGTCACCTCACACAGTAGAGACAAATGTCATATCACACAGATAAAGACTTATGGCTATGGTCTGGATTCCAGGCAACACTGATTAGTGTGCGAAAATCTCATGCTTAGGGAGGCGGATCACCCATCCCTTCAGCTCACACAGAATCACTAAGATATCATGGCACATTGTACTCCATAGCTAACGCTCACGGTACGGTGTGCTCTCATGGATCCTTTACCACCCATTTTCATTGTCTCAAAATCACGTGCGAGCAGGTCTGTGCAAGATCACTTAGCAATACACGATGGCTCCAACATAGTTTTACTCATCACACAACAAGCTTATAAAACCACGTGCGAGCAACTCAGCTTAGGATCACACAGCATACCTGAGGCCTCTAGCACGGTTTTACTCTTCACACAACAAGCTTATAAAACCACATGCGAGTAACTCAACGTAAGATCACACAACATACCTGAAGCCTCTAGCACGGTTTTACTCATCACATACAAAGATTATAAAACCATGTGTGAGCAACTCAGCGTAAGATCACACAGCATACCTGAGGCCTCTAGCACGATTTTGCTTTTAATCACTTTAAATCGAGGGAGTCACATGCGAGCATAGTCAGAGTAAGATCACTTAGCAGTACTCGATGGCTCTAGCATGATTCCCAAAATCTGGTATGAGCTCTCTAGTGGATCAAACAACTTCACTCAGCTCTAACACCTTTTTCTTTTCTTAAAATCCTTTTAAAATGTTGTGTGAGCAAGGATGGTAAATCTACCATTGCCACTTTGGCTCTAGCACAAGTTCACACAGAAAAGAAATAGATGGCTCCATTCACTAAGTATGAGTAAGAGGGTAATCTCCCTTCAATCACTCGTTAAATGCTTTTCATGTAAAATAGCTAAATTGAGAGCCAGTCTATTATTACTCTTCCTTAAAACACTTGCAAAACATCTTTTCACAACAAGAACATTGAAGTCATGCAATTTATACTTATGAGCTTCTTCTCATACTTAGTTTTCACATAACTATTAAATCTATATACTTTATCGCATTTATTTGAACACAACAGGTAAGAAACATACGTATAGCTATCTCTAATAGCTTGCATAAATCCCTTACCTCGAATCACGCTTGAATCACTTTCCTTGATTTCTAATGCTCGTGATCCGATCTTATCGGCTCTAATTTTATCTCTAGGAGCTGCAAGTATTTACTTCTTACATTAGTATACTTTAATATACTTAATTCTCACTTGCATGAAGTTCAATTTAATGCATTGGGCCATTTTACACCAATTTGGCCTTGTTACATCTTATTGGACCTTACTCTTTTTTAAGTCCATTTCGATTATATAATCCATTTCTCAAGAATCTATTAGACTCATCAAGTCTACTTTTTCATATTGAACCGACATTAATCTCACAATGCCTTAAGTTCATCATTTTTCCTTCTCTATGGCATTTCATCAAATACCTCTTATGCCCATTTTCAATCATCATCTATTCCAACATATGTATTTCACAAAACTACCTTAGAATTATGAATACATGCTCACTAATATCTCTACATGCTTAAATCATCATTAACTCCATGCCATTTCAACTTTCTCTCACTAAGCCCATTCTAGGTCATGGTTGTTTAAGCATGTAAATGAACATTTCAACCAATAATATATACACCAATCAACTCATCCAAATGTCTAGATTAACATAGTAGAAGTTGGTGTATTGAAATCTTACCTAGCTTGACCTTACTCTCTTTTTGCCAAATTTAGGGAAAACCTCTTTTCTCATTCAATCCAAAGTTTTAGCTTCCAATATTTGACTATGTTGTTCTCTTCCTCACTAGGAACAACTTTGCTCAAAGGAATCTCTCTCAAATCTTATTGGAAGGTGGTGATTTTTTAGAGTAAGAAAGCTATGTTCTTGTTTTCAATGGAGGAAGATGAGTGGTTTCGTGAAATGAAAAACTCAGCTGTCTGGTTTTAAAGAATTTTCCTCATCAGATCGATCTCCTAGGGTGAGAGATCGATATGCCATTGTTTAAACTCCTTCAGAATTCGAGAATGCAAGCTGGGGATCGATCTACCTCTTTAGATGGGATCGATCTGCTCAAAGGAATATGATCGATCTTTGCTCATGGGATAGGATCGATCTTGGCCAAGCAGAATGCTTTAGAGATCGATCTTTGCTAACCAGAGGCAATGAGAGATCAATCTGCCTTATGGGAAGAGATCGATTTTGTCAAAGCAGAAGCAACTTAAGATTGATCTGCTTTAAATGAGGGATCGATCTCCCTCTTACAGAATTCCTGGCATTGCATTTCAAGGCAATAAGATTGATCTCCCCTTCATCTAAGATCGATCTGCCCTTCATCTGTAGCATTTCAGCTGCAATTTTCTTAAATTTCCAAAGTTAAACTCACATTCATTTGCTTCTATACTCATTTTGCATTTTATTCACACTTAGAACTTAAAAATATCCATTTCTTATGATTCATATGTAATGTAACTTATCTGTACATCTCGGAATCATAAACAATACATAAAAATTTATGGGCCTTACATTCCTCCCCTCCTTCAAGGAATTTGATCCTCTAAATTATAACCAAGTCATTCATTAAAAATTCGAGGGTATTTTTTCCATATCAGGCTCTCTAACTCCCAAGTAGCTTGCTCTGAATTATGGTGTTGCCAAAGAACCTTAACAAGCGAAATTGTCTTATTCCATAACACCTTTTCCTTCCTATCCAGTATCTGGATCGATCTCTCTATATATGACAGATCATCCTTGAGCTCCAATGGCTCATACCGAATCACATGAGTCGGATCTGGATGGTACTTTTGAAGCATCGATACGTGGAAGACATTATGAATGCCTGTTAGCTCTAGTGGCAATGTTAGCTTGTAGGCTTTATCTCCCACTCGCTCCAATATCTCAAATGGTCTGATATACCGAGGGCTCAGCTTACCCTTCTTACCGAACCTAGAGAGAAACTTTCAAAAACATTGAGTCACCTATAGTGAACTTTAGTAGCCTCCGTCTCATGTTAGCATAACTCTTTTGCTTGCTCTGAGCTATTCTCAATCTCTCACATATCAGCTAAACAACCTCAGAGGCTTGCTGTACTAAATCGGGAGTAAAAGTCTTTCTATCACCCACTTCTTCCTAACTAACAAGGGAACAACACCTTCTACCATACAATACCTCATACGGTGCCATCTTGATACTCGAGTGATAATTGTTGTATGTAAATTTGGCTAATGGTAGGTGATCATCCCAGGAGCCTTTAAAATCTATAACACTTGCTCTCAACATATCTTCTAACATTTGGACGGTTCTCTTTGACTGAGCATCGGTTTGAGGATGAAAAGTGGTACTAAAGCTTAACTGGGTTCCCATAGCTTCTTGAAATTGTTTTCAAAAGTGGGAAGTGAAGCGAGAATCCCTATCCGATACGATGCTCACTAAAACATCATGTGGCCTCATAATCTCCCATACATACAACTTTGCTAAAGTACTAAGAGTATTTGTGGATTTCATGGCTAGAAAGTGGGTGGATTTCGTCAATCTGTCTACCACTACCCATATAGCATCATGGTTACTCTTAGTCCTCGACAATCCCATGATGAAATCCATGGTGACATGCTCCCATTTCCAAGTCGGTATAGGTAGAGGCGGTAATAATCCTGCAGGCTTCTGATGCTCTACCTTCACTTTATGATATAATAGATATTTCACCACAAACTCTGCGATATCTCTTTTGATTCCTGACCACCAATACACTTTTTAGAGGTTCTGATACATCTTGTTACTCACTGGATGCAATGTATATCTCGATAAATGAGCTTCTGTCAAAATCAATATCTTTAGCTCTGGATTATCAGAAACGCAAATCCTACCTCTGAACCTCAGTAGGCCATCATCACTCACTAAGAAATCGACCACATCACCCATCTGAATCAGACTTGCACGATCATCACACAGTAGATTGGCATTCTTAGCTTATCCTCTGGTCAATCAAATTCGGTTCCACTCGCAGGCTAGCTATCGCACAGTCACTGTCAACATCAAGAGGGTCTATATCCAACCTGATGTGAGCAAACTACTCGAGGAACTCATATTCCCTGACCATCATATACGATACCATTCTGAGGCTCTTTCTACTCAGGGTGTCAACCACAATATTAGCCTTTCTCGGATGGTACAATATCTCATAATCATAATCTTTCTGAAGCTCTATCCACCGTCTCTGCCTTATATTCAACTCTTTCTGCGAAAACAGATATCTGAGGCTCTTATGATCTGTAAACACTTGAAATTTCTCACCGTACAAGTAGTGGCGCCATATTTTTAATGCATATACCATGACTGTCAACTCAAAATCATGGGTTAGGTAGTTCCTCTCAATGGTGGCTGTCGAGACCAACAATAATAATTCCTACTCAAAACAAATTAAAACGGCAGTATAGTTGAGTAAGGTCGTTTCCCAAGAGATTGGTAAGATTTAATTTTCTGCAAAATATTAAAAAGTAAATGGGGATATTGGGAAAATGAAAATAAAAATTAAATTAAAATCTAGGCAAGTAAAATCGCTATATAAAATAATTGGAGAAAATCAATATAATGAGAACATCTAACCAAAGGAATAATTTTAGAATGGGTTCATGGAATTGATCATTGATGCAAAAATAAATTCTTTTAATCTTTACCAAATTGGTTATGGTTATTGGTATGACCTAACAGCCTATCCTTCCTCACTTCTTCGATAATCAGGATACGATCTCTAATTATTTCTCTTGTCAGTTAAACAACCTTAGATACGATTTTAAGATTTAATTTACTAACAACATTGAAAACTAGAGAGACTACCAATTCTAACCAACAAACACACATGTAGCTTCATTTAAGTTAGATTATATATCTTCTTAACAGAGAATTGAAATCCTATCTAAAATCAATTATGTTATTTACCACTTATATTAGAATGCCTAAACAATTACGGATTCAGGTTTCTAATTGGCGATATATTATCCTGACAATTGAACAAAGGGCCCTTTTTGCACAATCAATCAAAACAATAATTTAAACAAGAACAGAAGACATATAAATAATAAAGATATAAAAGAACAAAAATAAAAACGAATTAGATCTCACATTTCTTAAAGAACCCAAACTTTAATTATCCTTTGGCTAGACTAAAAATTTAGCAAGCCATAAGTTCAGAGAAAAAAACACAAAAGAAAATAAAAATATATGAAGATTCAGCCTTCTCTCCCTAGCCACTCTTAGTCTATAAATACTAGATATCCTAGCCTCAGAATATGTTTCCAAAGGAAATTCTCTGATTGAGTTTGATTACAATTAAACTTCTTTCCTTTTTCCACCACTTGCCAAAGACAGTAATTACAAATCTCTTCCTTAATAATTAAAATCTTTCACTTGTCATCTTTAGATTGATTCAGTCAACTTCAGCTACAAGAGATAGATCTTGACTTGAATTCCGAGATTTCTTCTGATTTTGTGACTTGAGCAGAATTTGCAGCTTTTAATCCATTTTGTCCATTTTCCTTCATTCACAATACAAAATATAAAATATAAGTCAAATCCAAAAATTAAGCATATAAAAGAATTTAAATCATGGGCAAATATGACAATTAATATGTCTAATATGCAACTTATCAAATTCCCCCACACCTAAACCTTGTTTGTCCTCAAGCATACAGTAGTCTAAATTCATAATCTCTTCTCATCACTCCTTCATATTCTTCCTATGCTCATCCAAAACACATTCATTTTAATAATTAAAACACAAGTTTTTAAGGCGAATTCTCATAACACACATGAATAGCACTTTAATGATTCAATTAAATTCATAAAGTACACAGGATCCAACACCCTCGCAATTGGATTTCACTCATCACACTCTAAGTGTTTAGGGTATATATATCAATAAACTCCCAAGTCATTGCATAGAAGATTTCTTACCATAAGCTTGCAAATTCATCACATCTCTTCCACCAATGAATGAATTAAGATGCAAAAATCTAAGGGTCTAAAAGGGTTGTATCGGGGCTTAGGTAAGGTATGATAAAGGGATTTTAAGGTTAAAGAAATTGAAAAAAATCATACAAAACTTTTCACATAAAACTCAACTCAAGTATTTCAAAAGATTGCTTTAATCACTAATTTCCAAGCAATAAAAATTACACTTCTCTTTCTCTTTTTCTTTTTCTTTTTTTTTTTTCATTTTTTTCTTCATTTTTCCTTTCTTTTTTTTTCTTTCTTCTATATTTTTTTTTCGAAAGAGAAAAACTCAATGGAAATAATAGCTTGGAACACTAAATTTTTAACATGTTGCAATCTTTCCAAAAATATTTTGAAATTTCATGAGCATAAGTCTATATGATTCATCAATTCAAGGTTCAAAAAGAGGGAAAATCAACAAAAGGGTTTATCATGGCTTGTAATGTGGTTTAATCCAAATAAAATGTCAGGCTCAAAGTGGTTTCTCAAGGGGTTAATAATAATAAGGGTAGGTTAGAAAAGAAATGGTATAATGACAAGAAAAAGGGTTTAACCTAAATGCCCTTATTTGATTAATTGCATCATATTCATCAAAGGGGTTGATTGAAACATGTATGACAGAGCAAGTTCTAGAATAGTCAACTATGTATGATAATCACACAAACAAAGGAAATAGAGCATGATGTAATGAATGCTCGTAGGCTCAAATCTCACCGAAAAGGGTTATATGTGCTAGATCTTATACACTTTTTCATCTAATGAATTAAAAGTAACTAATCAGTGTTTTAATGAGAATTCAAAACTGTTTTGCGCATATGTAAATCACAATTTTTTTTCATGGGATAAGCATCGAAAAAATCTAAAATTCAAAGAAATCACAAACAATAACTAATGTACCTTTTGGAACAAAATTTTTATGGATTTGCAAAAATTTTCATGAAAATTAATCGAGAATGAAAGGAAAAGAAAACAAATATTAGAGTCACAATTAAATACTCTCCCCCACACCTAGACTATACATTGTCCTCAATGTATCAAATTAATGCTCATGAACTGTAAAAGATCAAGAGAATTAAGAAACTTCCTTGAAAAATATTGAGCAGTGTGAAGCATTGCGTTGATTTTGACCACTTTGTCAATCCGAGCACGCTCACGAGCGGAAGAAGCTCCTTGAATTTCACTAATAACTATAGAAAAATTTCGCACCCCATATGATTATTAATCTCCAACAAATAACTGCACCAAATCAAAAAATATTAATAATAAAAATAATAAAATTAAATTCGTCGGTAAGTAAAACAATCATCACAACTGTCTTCTTTTCCTTTTTTTTCTTTTTTTTTGTAATTGTTTTTTTTGAAAAATATAGCAAAAATAAAAAGGAAAAAAATAAAATAAGGAAAGTCAGAGATTGCTCTATGGAGCTGTTGGTGTTTGTTGGTCTGTTTCGGTGCTACAGAGGGGCAATGGAGCTCGGGAGGGGGGAATGGCAGGCTCGATTCAAGTCCGATGGGTTCTTTGATTCGACCGCTGCTACTGGTGTGTTGGGTCGGTTGTTGGGCTGCCGAAAAGAGGGAGGAAGCACAAGTGATTCTGGAAACTGGCAACTAGAAGCTCGATGGAGCTTATTGGTGGAAAGGGTCTCGACAGTCTGGGCATGTTGTATGTCCTGGGGAGAGGACTAGCTCCGGTGGTGCTGCTGGTTTGTGGGACTGTTGCTGGACAGTGGGGAGCAAGCGGCTGATGTAGTTCGAACTGGTGCTTCGTCGGAGCTGGGTACTGCTGTAGATGACCGACGAGGAAGAAGGGAACTGCTGGTCCCCTGTACTGCTCGGTTCCAGTGGGTTCGTTGGAGTTTGGGAGCTCGAGAGGAGCTGGTCGATTTCGGTGAGGGAACCTTGGAGTTGGGTTTTGCTATCGGAAAGTGATTGAAGATGAGTGATACTTGAAGCTGGGATAGGGATCGAAAAGAATGGAGCAGGATCCGCGGGCTGCAGCTACCGGTGATGGTGTCGGGCATGATTGGGATTGTTTACTGCTGCCGGAATGTTGCTGCTGGGAACTACTGAGCTGCTTCTTATGGAGTTGAATGGGTTTTGCAGCACTCGATGAAGCTCGGGAGAAGCAGGGGTGACTGCTGAAATGGTCGGAGAAGAGGATGCTCGGTGAGGTGAGATTGCCGAAGCTGGGTACTGCCGTTTGGAAGTTATCTCGGTTGCTTGGTGATGTTCTAGTCGGTGCTGCTGTTCGCCCGTATTGCTGCTGGTGCCTGTGAGTGGGAACAAGAAGATCAGCCGAAGGAAAGAAAAAAATGAAATATTTTTTTTTAGTAATTACTGGCAGAAGATGGTTTTTTGTAGGGCGTGGGCACGCCCTATGAAAACACAACTACTGTTTCATTTTTTTTTAGCAAAGGTAGAAAAGGGTTTGGAATAGGGCGTGGGCACGCCCTATTAAAAGACTTTTTCTGTACTTTTTTTTATTTTTTGAATAACCCAAAAACAATCATAAATCTTATCTAATAAAATAACAAAAATTTAGAAAAATATTTGCTAAATAGAAAATAAAGAGAAATTTTGGGTTGCCTCCCAAACAGCGCCTTTCTTTAAAGTCTTTGGCTAGACATAATCATACTCAGTTATATGTTGGACATTCTAACCCAATTCGTTCAATTTCATACACTTGTAAACCTTCATAAAAAGGCTTTAAACGATGACCCTTGACCTTAGAGATCTGACCTGTATCCAAGCTTTGAATTTCAATTTTACCACGAGGAAACACGTTAGTAACAACATAAGGGCCTAACCATCTAGAACGAAATTTACTAGGAAATATTTTTAATTTAGAATGAGATAGTTTAACTTTCTGACCAATATAAAAATTTTTCCTGGGAATTATATGATCATGAAAAGCCTTTATCTCTTCCTTGTAAATCACAGAGCTTTCATAGGCATGATTAATATTAAACTTAATGATTTCATCATCAAATTTCATTGTGAGTGTACCATTAATATTAAACTTAATGATTTCATCATCAAATTTCATTGTGAGTGTACCATCATACACATCAATTTTAGCCCTAGATGTTTTTAGAAAAGGTCTTCCTAACAAAATTAAAGATCTAGATGAGTCATCATCCTCCATATCAAGCACATAAAAATCAGCAGGAAAGATCAATCCATTTACTTGCACCAGAACATCCTCTAGAACACCTTCAGGATAAACGTTAGATCTATCAGCTAGCTGAATAATCACACCAGTCTCTTTTAATGGTTCAACATTCAAAGATTTATAAATAGACAGAGGCATGACATTAATTGAAGCTCCTAGATCTAACATTGCTCTTTCGATTTTAAGATTACCTACTTTACAAGGGATAGTAAACATACCTGGATCCTTGCATTTAGGAGGTAACTTTTTCTGGAGGACAGCTGAGACATTCTCACCCATGCTCACAAATTCATTACCTTTTAATTTCCTCTTGTTGATGCACAGCTCCTTGAGAAATTTGGCATATCGAGGTACTTGTTTAATTACATTAAGTAAAGGGATATTTACCTCAACCTTGCGAAAGATGTTAAAAATCTCCTTTTCCTCCTCCTCTTTTTTGGATTTAGATGATCTATAAGGAAAAGGAGGAACTAGTGTAAAAACTTTTTGTTTCTCGCCATTAGGTTCCTTAAGGTGGTCCAACTGTGGCTTGGATGTAGTAACTTCCTTTTCAGCTTCTTCTTCTGGAATGCGCTTTCGGGTTGTCTTGCTAGACTCCCCTACCTCGGTTCCACTCCTCAAGGTCATTGCACTAACATTCTGTTTAGGGTTGATAATTGTTTGTGAGGGCAATTTTCCTTGAGATTCCAGTCTGCTCACAGAAGTGGCTAGCTGACTCATTTGATCTTCCAGTTTCTTGATACTTGTCCTTGTTTCCTGTTGAAATTGTTGTGTGTTAATTGCAAGTGATTTAACAATTTCTTTAAGAGACGTACCTGAACTTAAGGATGGCTAATGTTGTTGTGGAGCAGGCTGACTATATCGAGAATTCTGAAAATGAGGCCTTGCTCCATAGCTAAAGTTGAGATGATTTCTCCACCCTGGGTTATAAGTGTTCGAATATGGATCGTGATTCCTTTGTGGTGGACCTGAAAATCCTCCAACTGCATTTGCGTGCTCATGAGGTTCATCTTGAAGTGTGGGGCATATGTCAGTTGGGTGGCCAGTCCACAGGCTTTAACTTGTTGTATATTTCCCATTCGTATAGCCAATTGTTGAACAACAGATGTTAGATTAGCTATTTGACTTTCAAGAGAATGTGTATTTACCTCGTTTACTCTTCTATGAGGTATGTCTTGTCTGAATCCAAACTGTTGAGAGTTAGCAGCCATGGTGGAAATCAAATCTCTAGCCTCTCTAGGCGTCTTGTTCACTATCGCACCTCCACTAGGTGCGTCCATCATTCTTCTCTCCATGGGTAACAATCCTTCATAAGAATATTGAATTAAGAGCTGTTCGAAAATCCCATGTTGAGGACAACTTGCACAAAGTTGCTTAAATCTCTCCCAGTATTCGTGAAGAGTCTCAATATCTTTCTGCTTGATTCCACATATCTCTCTTCTAATGCTAGCAGCTCTTGAAGCAGGAAAAAATTTGTCAAGGAACAATCTCACTATTTCAGTCCACGTGGTTATAGAACCAGGAGGTAAATAGAACAACCAATCTTTTGCTCTATCAGCTAGTGAGAATGGAAAAGCTTGCATTTTAATTTGCTCTTCAGTAACTCCTTGTGGTTTCAGGCTTGAACATACCACGTGGAATTCTTTTAAGTGCTTGTGAGGATCTTCATTCTTAAGACCATGGAACTTGGGAAGCAAATGGATCAAACCCGATCTTAATTCAAAATCTGCTTGCAGAGTTGGATAATGAATGCAGAGGGGTTGTTGATTTACAGGTGGTGCAGCCAACTGTCTTAAAGTTTGCTCTTCTTCAGCCATTATTTCTTCAATCTCAGAATCACTAGATGAATTGGTCAAATCAAGTGATAAATTCAGTTCAGGGGATGAAGATGTACCTTCTTGTGCCTTTTGAATTTTAGTTTCCTTCCTATTCCTCTTAGCTGTCTTTTCAATCTCAGGGTCGTACGGGATTAATTCACCTGCACGAAAAGAACGGGGCATCAAAATAAATCTAATTAAAAACCAATCCCCGGCAATGGTGCCAAAAATTGGTGGCTGTAGAGACCAACAATAATAATTCCTACTCTAAACAAATTAAAACTGCAGTATAGTTGAGTAAGGTCGTTTCCCAAGAGATTGGTAAGATTTATTTTTCTGCAAAATATTAAAAAGTAAAATGGGGATTTTGGGAAAATGAAAATAAAAATTAAATTAAAATCTAGGCAAGTAAAATCGCTATATAAAATAATTGGAGAAAATCAATATAATGAGAACATCTAACCAAAGGAATAATTTTAGAATGGGTTCATGGAATTGATCATTGATGCAAAAATAAATTCTTTTAATCTTTACCAAATTGGTTATGGTTATTGGTACGACCTAACAACCTATCTCTCCTTACTTCTTCGATAATCAGGATATGATCTCTAATTATTTCTCTTGTCAGTTAAACAACCTTAGATACGATCTTAAGATTTAATTTACTAACAGCATTGAAAACTAGAGAGACTATCAATTCTAACCAACAAACACACATGTAGCTTCATTTAAGTTAAATTATATATCTTCTTAACAGAGAATTGAAATCCTATTTGAAATCAATTATGTTATTTACCACTTATATTAGAATGCCTAAACAATTACGGATTTAGGTTTCTAATTGGCGATATATTATCCTGACAATTGAACAAATGACCCTTTTTGCACAATCAATCAAAACAATAATTTAAATAAGAACAGAAGACATATAAATAATAAAGATATAAAAGAACAAAATAAAAACTAATTAGATCTCACAATTCTTAAAGAACCCAAACTTTAATTATCCTTTGGCTAGACTAAAAATTTAGCAAGCCATAAGTTCAGAGAAAAAAACACAAAAGAAAATAAAAATATATGAAGATTCAGCCTTCTCTCCCTAGCCACTCTTAGTCTATAAATACTAGATATCCTAGCCTCAGAATCTGTTTCCAAAGGAAATTCTTTGATTGAGTTTGATTACAATTAAACTTATTTCCTTTTTCCACCACTTGCCAAAGACAATAATTACAAATCTCTTCCTTAATAATTAAAATCTTCCAGTTGTCATCTTTAGATTGATTCAGTCAACTTCAGCTACAAGAGATAGATCTTGACTTGAATTCCGAGATTTCTTCTGATTTTGTGACTTGAGCAGAATTTGCAGCTTTTAATCCATTTTGTCCATTTTCCTTCATTCACAATACAAAATATAAAATATAAGTCAAATCCAAAAATTAAGCATATAAAAGAATTTAAATCATGGGAAAATATGACAATTAATATGTCTAATATGCAACTTATCACATAGCCCTTAAGCTGTCTGGATCCATAGGCTACCTTCCCGTTCTGTATCAACACACAGCCTAGTTCTTGTCTTGAGGTATTTGTATACACTGAGTAACCTCTTGAGCTGGTGGGTATGGTGAGAATAGGTACGGTGGTCAGTTTGTGCTTTAGCTCATAGAAACTACTTTCACATTTCGCATTCCACTCAAATGCCACATTCTTTCGAGTGAGACATGTCAACGGAGCATCCAGCTTAGAGAATCCCTTGACAAACTATCGGTAATAACCTGCTAAACCAAAAAAATTATGGATCTCTGTAACCGTCTTGGGTCTTTCCCATTATATCACAAACTCTATCTTGGACGGATCCACTGATACCCTGTCTCTCGAGACTACATGACCCAAAAACGATATCTCACTCAGCCAAAAATCACACTTATTTAGTTTAGCATACAACTCTTGATCTCGAAGGGTCTGTAACACTGTTCTCAAATGCTGCTCATGCTCTTCCCTAGACTTCGAGTATACCAATGTGTCATCTATAAAGACAATCATGAAGCAGTCCAGATATGGCTTAAACACATCGTTCATCAATGCCATAAACACTGCAGGAGCATTCGTCAACCCAAGTGGCATAATAAAAAAACTCATAATGGCCATAACAGGTTTGAAACACTGTCTTGGGCACGTCTCCACTCCGAATCCTCAATTGATGATACCCAGACCTCAAATCAATCTTCAAAAAGATCTATGCTCTCTGCAACTGATCCAATAAATCATTAATCCGTGGAAGGGGATACTTATTCTTGATGGTAGCCTTATTTAACAACCGATAATTTATCCACAGTCGGAGACTCCCGTCTTTCTTCTTCACAAACAAAACCGGTGCTCCCCAAGCTGATACACTCGGTCTGATAAACCCCTTGTCTAACAACTCTTGTAACTGTCTCTTTAGCTCCTCCAATCTACTGGAGCCATTCTATACGGTGGTTTAGATATGGGTTTCGTACTAGACACTAAATCAATACGGAACTCCATCTCTCTGTCTGGTGGCAACCCTGGTAATTCATCTGAAAAGATATCAGAGAACTCTCTAACCACTGGGATGTCAGCTAATTCTGGGTATGCCTTATCCAAATCAACCACATATGCTATAAAACCTTCAACATATTATGATCACATTGGTTAGTAAAATCATCCATCCTTGGAATTAATTTACTACTTCTTTCATTACTTTACAAATCTTACAACATACTTTTCAGGGGTGGAAAACATTACTGTCTTAGCATAACAGTCTAAAATAGCATGATTTGTAGCCAACCAATCCATTCCTAGTATTACATTAAAATCCTTCATGTTTAACAGAATGAGATTGACCAACATATCCTTTTCCCCTACTTTTAACTTAGAATCTTTACATACATACTCAGTTACTACATTATCTCTCACTAGGCTGCTTATAAGCAACACTCTACCTAAAGGTACAGGTTTCACGAGTTCAAACAATTTACATGCAAATGAAGGTGATAGAAATGAATGTGTGGCACCAGGATCAATTAATGCTAATGCCATTCCAGCTCCTCCATCAGCGGTAGAACATCCATTACCCGGGCAAAGAATATCTACTGAGGACGCTACACAAACCGCGGGTGGTAGTGGGAGTGGGAGTGGGAGTGGTGGTAGTGGCCGAAAAAGAACAAGAGGCCCAAATCAGAGCCTTGAAACACCGCAAAACCCAGAGCAAAGGTTATTCCTGACGCCACTTGGTAACAGGTATATTGCTTCTAGTTTTTTTTTCATACAACTATGATATTAAATATGGTATAATATTTGACGATATCTTCTTTTTTGATTGGCAGTTCTTTTGAAGACTCGAAGGGTGTGAGGACTATATCTAATTTAATTAAACAACATTACTCGAAACCATGGCCAACATGGAAAACGGTTCCAAATGAAGTGAAAGCACAGATGTGGAATAAATTTCAAGTACAAAACTTTGAAGTAAATAACTTGATAATTGGTCATAAACGTATCGAAATGATAATTATCATTTTTTTTTTGCAGGAGAAGTTTAGGTGGTCTGCTAACCAAACCAATAATGTCTATATAATTTGGGAGCACTTATGCAAGTCACGTTTTAGAGACCTACTACAGTTGGAGAGAAGACAAGCAATGCAATATTTTAATACGGATAAAATATCTGACTGTAAAGGGTACAACAAGTCGAAGTGGATTTTAGTCCAAATATGGGATCAATTAGTTGAGAATGAATGGGGGACTGAAAGGTGGGAGGCGAAGTCAAAAAAAGGAAAACGGAATTGGTTGACGAAAAAAGAAGGAACGATAACAAAGCATACAAGTGGTTCTGTATCTTTTCCGGTACATGAATATAGAATGGTAAGTCCAAATAATAATTTGATTTATTTTACTGTTGACTTTTATTTTAATGTAATTTTTATTCATTAGTCGAATTTCATATCTTTTTATGAAAAATTGCATATCTTATAATGTAGGCGAAACGTCTAGGTCGAGCACCAACATATAAATAATTATTTGATCGGACGCATAGACGTTTAGGTGGAGATGGTGATTATGTGGACAACAAGTCCAAATCTGTCAGTGTACGTACTGCATTCTACTGGCTTCTAATATGATTTTCTCGTTATTAAAGTTTACTGTTTATTATCCTTCTTCTAATTATATTGTAGGAAAAGTACGCTACTTCATTGACTCAGAAATACAGCGAGGATATAAGTACCCATCCTCCTTTTGATCGAGCTGCATGGTGTGAGGTAATTGGAGGGATAGAGAGTACGCGTACACATACATACGGATTTGGGACTAGGCCACATCGCCTTGATTTACAAATGGGCACAAACATTGCATCTGCCTCTGGTTCCACCCAATCTTCTTGCGCATCTCATTCAGCTTATAGTCCTTTTCCTTATCCTACTCCTGGTGTGATGGGTACTCCTGACACAAATTCAGAGGTGCAGCAAGTGAAAGAGGACGTCAGAGTCATTTCAAACAAGATTGATAATCTGGAAGGAAAGTTGTCTGATTTTATAGATCAGATGATGAACGTGATGGCAGGGAATGCCAATAACACAGGAGCACCCGGACCTGGACCGTCTGGATCTGGAGGTCACCCTAATCAGTGAGAGTACACATTTTATTTTATTTTATTTTCTTATGAATTCTGGATGATATTTGTGATGATGATTTGATCGAACTGTATATGATGATGATTTTCAATTAATAGTTGATGTTAGTTTGACATATAGTTGTGATATATATTTTATATTTGTTTGTATTGATTTCTACAGCTCTGTTTCATTACTTTAGGTATACGGATTTAAGAGAAAAAAATATTAAAAAATATATAGATAAATTAGCTACGAAAATCTGTCGCTGAATCCGATTAATGACAAAAAATTTAATTAATTAACAAAATAAACATATAAATTAGCGACGAAAATCTGTCGTTGAAACACTTTAGCGACGAAAATTTCATTAAATCAAATAGTAAAATCAGCGACGGATTTTCGTTGCTAAAATGTTTTCGCGACGGAATTAATAGCGACGAATTTTCGTCGCTGAAACACTTTAGCGACGAAAATTTCATTAAATCAAATATTAAAATTAGTGACGGATTTTCGTCGCTAAAATGTTTTTGCGACGAAATTATTAGCAACGGATTTTCATCGCTGAAACAATTTAGCGACGGAAATTTCATTCAGTCAAATAGTAATATCAGCGACAAAAAATCCGTCGGTAAAACTTTTTCGCGACGAAAATTATTTGCAACGAAAATTTTCCCTCAGCGACAGAAAACTTTCAGCGACTTCAAATTTAGCGATGGAATTAGCGACGGAAAATTTCGTCGCTAATTCCGTTGCAAATACTCATTTGCAACGGAATGCTAATATTAGCGACGAAAATTTCGTCGCTTTTGCCTCTTTTTCTTGTAGTGAAAATCAAAGACTAGGATGGTACTTTTAATCACATCCGTAGAAGATTTTGCAGATGCGTGGTCTAATAAAAACACTCGCCCTCAACCAACAGCTGGCTTCCCTTTCTCTTCAGCTATGGCCTTCCTCTTAGGTGTCTTAACTGTAGCCTTCTCCGGCTCCTTGCCCTTATGTGGGGTTGTATCAACAAACTATGGGCAGTTACGAGCTATGTGCCCTGGTTTACCGCATCTATAACATGATCTCATAAAATGGCATGGTCTACTCCCATGATATCTACCACACATCCTGCACTGTTCGGTGGTAGGTCGAGGTTCGCCAATAACTATACGCCTTGATGCTGGAGGTAAAGCTGGATACACTGGAGGCTTCGCAGGCTTCTCTCGTACCTCCTCAATCTTTGGCCCTTTACCAAATAACCTTCAGCCTTTTCTGAATCCTCTATCATCAACTGACCTCTTTTGGTCTCTATCTCTGCCCTTACCACTATTACTTAACTCCGAGGCATGCAACTCATAGTCCTGCTCAAATAGCTGAGCTCTGCGTACTGCCTCGTCGTTGGTGGTAATGTTAAATGGGGCCAACCGAGCTCTGATCGAAGGTCTCAACCCCTCAATAAACTTTTGGACCTTCTGTCTTGAAAGCCCATGGTAACTGTGTCATACCTACCCAAGGATGTAAATCCAGACTCATACTCATCCACGGTATGGTTCCCTTGAGTCAAGGTCATAAATTTCATCTGCATCTTCCTCTGAGCAATGGCTGGAATGTACTACCTCCTAAAGGCATCCAGAAATATGTTCCAGGTCATAACCGGGTGACGTGCACTCAGAATCAACTGTGTGACCATCCACCAATGCTCGGCCTCACCCTCTAATACAAAAGCCGCAAATGTGACCTTCTCTATGGCAGAGCAATGAAAAAATCTGTAGAGTTTTTCCATACTGCGAATCCAATGCTCCGCTAACACTAGGTCTTTCACCTCACTAAATGAAGGTGGTCCAAACTTCCTGAACTGCCTCAATCTGCCTAGGTCACAATCATAAACTCCTTCACCACTAACCTGTTGTGGAGCTACAGGATCCTGAACTGGTGGGGGAATATCCTGAACTGGAGGAGGTCTAGGAATATCTGCCTTTGCAGCCTGAGGTTTTGGTGCAGGCTGTGCGGGCTCATGTCTCTGAGGTGCAACAGCCTGACCAATAGGGTTCTTTGTCTACCCTCAAATCTGGTCATTGCCTGTGTAAACATCTCCATAACTATGTCAACACTGCGCTGTAATTGCGTTATACGTGCCTCAGCGGCATCACTAAGACCTGGTAGATCTCTACTAGAACTGGACCCACTGCGCCTCTTGGGCTCATCTCTATGCCCTTAAGAGCATGAACTCTCCCCTCTACGAGTGTGTCGTCTATTCGACATCCTGCATACTCAATAACAAGTGTCTCAGTCACATTTTCAGCTTGGTATACACAATTTTATCCAAATAATACACAGTACTTTAGGGATGCATATTTTTCTAATTATGGATACTGGCTCACATCAGACCAACTCAGCTCTAATACCAAACTCTGTCACGACCCTCTTCCCGTGACTTAACTTACTACTAATAGTTGGGTTATAAGTTAACATCCATATCCATATCTCATCCATTCATAATTTAAATTCATTTAATGAAATAGAAACTGTACTTTTATAAATATGCGGAAGCGTTTACTTTAGTTTCTATTATATGCACCCCTTTCGTACAAAAGATAGCTTTACTGTGCACTAATTTATAGGATACAAAATTTTTCTCTCATAAGTGTATACCTCTGTACTGTTGAAGAACTGGAGAACACCGTAGCAGGAACAATTGCAGTAACTCACTACTGCATAGAATCTGTGGATGAGGAAAATAAGGGGGTGAGTTAACACGCGCAGTAAGGAAAATATGAAAGCAGATAGGTAACTACACTATCTATATGTTTAAAATATAAACATTTATTTTCCTTATAAAACATATGCATTCTTTGAAAATAGCTTTCATCGATGCGAAACCATTAATTCGCTAGATGGCTACATGCATATTCTTTTCAAACCACACAACTCAATCTTTAAAATCCACACAACTTCATTTTTCATTTCACATAGTACACTTATAAATTTCTTTGCACTTAGCAAATTACTTAGTAAATCAATTTATATGAGACATAGTATGGGATATCATATCACCTTGTATCACACAGCAGGGGGGACATATGTCACCTCACACAATAGTGATAAAATGTCATATCACACAGATAAAGACTTATGGCCATAGTCTGGATTCCAGGCAACACTGATCACGTGTGCGAGAATCCCATCATTGGAGAGGCAGATCAACCATCCCTTCAGCTCATACAGAATCACTAAGATATCACGGAACATCATACTCTAGGGTCAACGCTCACGGTACAACGTGCTCCTATGGATCCTTTACCACCCATTTTCATTGTCTCAAAATTACGTGCAAGTAGGTCTGTGCAAGATCACTCAGCAATACACGACGGCTCCAGCACGGTTTTACTCATCACATAACAAGCTTATAAAATCATGTGCGAGCAACTCAACGTAGGATCACACAGCATACCTGAGGCCTATAGCACGATTTTACTCATCACACAACAAGCTTATAAAACCATGTGTGAGAACCTCAACGTAAGATCACACAGCATACCTGAGGCCTCTAGCACGATTTTACTCATCACACAGAAAGCTTATAAAACCACGTGCGAGCTACTCAACGTAAGATCACACAACATACCTGAGGCCTCTAACACAGTTTTACTTATAATCACTTTAAATCGAGGGAGTTACATGCAAGCATGGTCAGAGTAAGATCACTTAGCAGTACTCGATGGCTCTAGCATGATTCCTAAAATCTGGTGCGAGCTTTCGAGTGGATCACATAGATTCACTTAGCTTTAGTACCTTTTTCTTTTCTTAAAATCCTTTTAAAATGTTATGCGAGCAAGACTGATAAATCGACCATTGCCACTTTGGCTCTAGCACAAGTTCACATAGAAAAGAAATAGATGGCTCCATTCACTAAGTATGAGTGAGAGGGTAATCTCCCTTCAATCACTAGTTACATGCGTTTCATGTAAAATAGTTAAACCAGGAGCTAGTTTATTATTACTCTTCCTCAAAACACTTGCAGAACATCTTTTCACAACAAGAACATTGAAGTCATGCAATTCATACTTATAAGCTTCTTCTCATACTTAGGTTTCACATAGCTATTTTAATATCTATATACTTTATCACATTTATTTGTACACAGCAGGTAAGAAACATACGTATAGCTATCTCTAATAGTGCGCATAAATCTCTTACCTCGAATCACCCTTGAATCACTTTCCTTAATTTTCAATGCCCATGATCCGGTCTTATTGGTTCCAATTTTATCTTAAGGAGCTACAAGTATTTATTTCTCATATTAGTATACTTTAATATACTTAATTCTCACTTGCATGAAGTTTAATTCAATGCATTGGGCCATTTTACACCAATTTGGCCTCGTTACGTCTTATCAGACCTTACTCTTTCTTAAGTCCATTTCGATTATATAATCCATTTCTCGAGAATCTATTAGACTCATCAAGTCTACTCATTCATATTGAACCAACATTAATCTCACAATGCCTTAAGTTCTTTTCCTTCTCTATGGCATTTCATCAAATACCTCTTATGCTCATTTTCAATCATCATCTATTTCAACATATGTATTTCACAAAACTACCTTAGAATTATGAATACATGCTCACTAACATCTCTACATGCTTAAATCATCATTAACTCCATGCCATTTCAACTTTCTCTCACTAAGCCCATTCTAGCTCATGGTTGTTTAAGCATGCACATGAACATTTCAGCGAACAATATATACACCAATCAACTCATCCAAATGTCTAGATTAACATACTAGAAGTTGGTGTATTGAGATCTTACATAGCTTGACTTTTCTCCATTTTTGCCAAAATTGGAGAAAACCTCTTTTCTCATTCAGTCTAAAGTTTCAGCTTCCAATCTTTGACTATGTTGTTCTCTTCCTCATTAGGAATAACTTTGCTCAAAGGAATCTCTCTCAAATCTGATTAGAAGGTGATGATTCTTTAGAGTGAGAAAGCTAGGTTCTTGTTTTCAATGGAGGAAGATGAGTGGTTTCGTGAAATGAAGAACTCAACTGTTGGGTTTTAGAGAATTTGCCTCATCAAATCGATCTTCTGGGGTGAGAGATCGATTTACCCTTGTTTAAACTCCTTCAGAATTCGACAATATAAGCTGGGGATCGATCTGCCTCTTTGGATGGGATCGATCTGCTCAAAGGAATAAGATCGATCTTTACTCATGGGATGCGATCGATCTTGGCCAAACAGAATGCTTTAGAGATCGATCTTTGCTAACCAGAGGCAATAAGAGATCGATCTGCCTTATAGGAAGAGATCGATCTCGTCCAAGCAGAAGTAACTTGTGATTGATCTGCTTTGAATAGGGATCGATCTCCCTATTGTAAAATGCCTTGGCATTGCATTTCAAGGCAATGAGATCGATCTCCATTTCATCTAAGATCGACCTGCCCTTCATCTGCAGCATTTCAGCTGCAATTTTTCCATATTTCCAAAGTTAAACTCACATTTATTTGCTTCTATACTCATTTTTCATTTCATTCACACTTAAAACTTAAAAATATCAATTTCTTATGATTCATATATAATGTAACTTGTTTGTACATCCTGGAATCATAAACAATACATAAAAATTTAAGGGCCTTATAAGCTATGTATTCTTCATCAGAAATGACATTAATAACTACTCCTGTAGGTTTACTGTCTACTTGCTGATTCCTACATTCTCTCCTTCTAGCCTCGTTTCCTCTTCCTTCGTTTCTCCTTGCATTTTCTCTGTCATTGTCGTGCCTATCACGTGGTCTATTGTCTCCTCGACCACGAGCAGGATATTGAATCTTTTCATTCCTCCATACATAGAGGTCTGACTTCCCTTCTCTAGCCAACTTCTCAAGTTGGTTCGTTTGATCCCGACATTTTTCAGTTGTATGGCCAAAGGTAGAGTGGAAACTACAATAGGACCTAAGTTCTTATCCTAAATTCCCTTCACATTTTCTAGAGAATTGAAGCATTCCAGTTCTCTTGATTGTAGCTAAGTTTGAAGTACGTGGCTCGGTAAATTGTGTGCAATTAACATACTTCAACTTTGGAGCTTTACTTGATTTATCTGGTCTTCCTGTGTTTTTATCATCAGGTTCTCTCTCTCGCTTCCTTCATTCCTTAAGGTCATGCGCTTGTATCATTTTTATCACTTCTTCTTAAGCAATATACTTGTTTGCTTTAGAGAACAAGTCCAAAATCGATGTTGGCAGATCCAACGATAGTGACTTTTGTAACTTTTCAGACTTTGTCCTTTGTAGCATAGCTTTGACAACTATTCTAGCTTGTAGATCATACACTTCAAGAGTAGCATCCCAGAACCGATCTACATAGCTTTTTAGTAATTTTTTATTCCCCTGTCTCAGGGAAAGTAGATAAGTGGCCTCATTTTCTTCTGATTATTTATCACAAAGGCCTTTAAAAACTCACTCCTCAATCGATCAAAAGACAAAATGGACCTTTCCACCAAACTATTGAACCACTTCAGCGCATGACCAGTAGAAGTTAACGAGAATGCCCTACACATAATTTGATCCTCCCATCCATGTAAGAGGATTAATGATTCATAATTCTGAATGTGCTCATAAGGGTCAATCTTCCTAATATATGTCGTTATTTGCGGCATCTTGAATTTTGGGGGCAGAGGTTTTCCCATGATCACCGCACTGAATAAGGTTCTTCACCTCTGGCTTTCTTTAGTCGGAACTAACATTTTTTCTTCCAAGATTTATTCCACCATTTTCTTCATATCTGTAGCCTCTTGTGCCATGGGTGTAGGTCAATTTTGCACCTTTTCAGTGTTACATGAATCAGCCTGATCACAATACACAACCTTCTTATCTTGTTGGATATGGGTTGCCCTTTGATGAGTCCTAGGTGGCAAATCCACCCTTTCCATTTCGAGGTCCGAAGTTGGATCCATTTCCAAGCATATCCTCCAAGTATGAGACCCTGTCATTCCAACACCTACTATACCATTTTTTGGCAGACCATTAGCATTTTGGAACCCAGGGTCTCTTGCATTGAAATGTTCAGGATCTGCCACACCCGACTCCCAAGATCTCCCACACCTTGACGTCTTAGGCCCCCCGCAATCTCACGCACAGGGTCTCCCGCACCCTGGTGCCATGGCGCTCCGACACCCTGATATCTCAAGTCTGCCATAGTCTCAAGGCCTCTCACCGCCTGGCACCAAGGCTCTCTAGCACTTTGGCGTTCAGCATTTGCTACGTCTATAGTATGCCTAATTTGGCTCCCTTCACCCACCAAGTTTTGCATAATTAGAGGTAAGTTCATTTGCGGGAATGCGCCCCTAAAGAAGTCAACCATAACGTGCTTCTTCATAGCTTCAAATTTTACTATAGAGGCCGTGTTCACAAGTGCCTCTCTCTCCCCTTGAGCCTCATGGCCCGAGTTACGAACTAGGGAACTCACAATATCTTCATTTCTATAGCTCATTATTGCTGCTGATCATATCCTCACCATTTTTTATAGAGCAAAAGGATTTTTTTTTTCAGATTCTCACAGGCGGTGCCAATTGTTGTTGCCAAACACAACAGCGGTGTATTGCTGACGTCTTAGCTTTAATGTTTGTGCCACTTGCTACCAAAAGCTCTGCAAGAAAAAGAATGATCAGAGAGATGTAGAGGTTTTTCCTTGCATAAACACTCCGATACTTAAGTCAGAAAGAGAGTTTGATAGAGCTTTTGCAAACAACATAGAACTTTAGTTTGACAAATCATACCTGCCCTTTATTTATAGGGATTGATTCCACTTTTAATTACATATTTGTCCACTAATTCAATGTCTATTCCTGTTTGTTGTGTTTTGCATAACTTTAATCAAAGGTATTCAAGCATAAAATCATCCAATTATGAATTTCGTCCGGATAAAATAAATTTCAATGCGTAGGCCCCTTGAGCGCGTGGTTTTCCCACGTACAACGCTCTCGTGTAGATAGTTCAGATTCTTTTGCGTGTATACAGAAATAGCAAGTTCCCACACATATGAGAGTGCATCACGTGGCGCACCCACAATTGAGGTGGGGTTAGCTTCCCAACTATGTGTGGGAGGGATATCTCTCCCGTTTGTGTGTGGGTGCGTCACGTGGAGTACCCACAATTGAGGTGGGAGGACTATCCTGCTCATGTGCGGGAGGTACCTCCCAAATACATGCAAGGGGCGATCTCTCTTGCATAGGCGCCACATGGTGCATCCTGATTTTTTTTTTAGACTTTAAAATTTAATCGAGTTTTATTACCCACAACGACAAGAAATCTTGTAATTTACTACTTTTCTTTTCAGAATCGAATCATCAAATTCTTCTATGTAATAAGAGAAGCGAGAATCGGTTTTTGTACTTAAGGTGCTTAACCAAGAACATCCACTTATGCTTTTGTCAGTTGCCACTTCAACAAGTAAACAACGCAATACTAGCAAGAAAGAAGTTGTCTAACTTGTCATTTCCACCTAGAATTTCGAAGAATTGTACAGGCTTAAACCAAAGCGACTAAATGGTTAAATGGGTATCATCCAAATTCATCAAGACAGTTTGCTAGAGGAAAAGTATCCATATACATACTTGAAAAGGGAAGACGGAATTCATTTAACTTAATCGAGCAGCCCACCTTATTTTCGCATAAAGTTGAAAAAGCGTTCACCCTTTATCCGCATAAATGAGTCAGGGAAACTAAACCACACAATTGAAAGCCTTTTTAATCGAAGAGCAAGCCAAATACTACTTTTCTCCTATTCCCCGGGACCCCTGTGAATGCCAGACTCCCTTTATAAAAAAATTTCTTTCCTCCCAATGACAATGCCAACTCTCACTTTCTCCAATCACATGCTTTGATATATTTCCCGTGATATTGGAGTTCTTTAGATTGATATGCCCTGTCTGTTAGTTTCAGAAATCACACCAGTTTTAAGAAGAAAAGAAACTCATATTCTATTAAAATTCATTTACCTTTTTCTCATTGCTGGAACAATTGGAATTCGTATGGTTGGAGTAGGCATCTCGTGAACAACCAAAATGTTTAATTTTTCTTCCTAAGGCATCCGGATGTCGTTATCTTGCTCTAGCTAGCAGGTAGTTCACTTCAGCTGACCACTCTAGCCAGATAGTGCACGCATTCAGTCTTAGTTAAGATTTTACTTCTTAGATTTAAACTGCAGCCACATGATTCTTTTAGGTTTAAATCTAAAATAGTACTATATGGATTCTAATATTATCGTGAAAAATCAAGCTTATTCAGGATATATCCTATTTTTTCTCTCTCTCATTGATTGCACTTTGTAGGAATATATAGTTTCTGCAGTCCCATACATTCATCCCAAGACTTCTAGAGGAAATCCAACATCTATATAAATTAGATACATCTGTTCCAAATATGAAACTCGTTAGTCTGATCAGCTAAGAAACCGAAGCTACACCAAAGAGCAACAAACTCATACTCGTTTCTCCCATTTCATTTCCTCCTGTATCAACTTTCATGGCACCAAATAGGGAAAATAATATTGTTACTTCACACTCTCATAGCAACGGTATTGTCAACAAGCCCCGGCTTTCAATGGAAAGTCTTCAAAGAACAGTCTCTGATATATCGTTTGAACTAAGCAAAGAAGCCGTTGAAGCAACGCTTCCGCCCATATCCGAAGTTGAGGATGCCAAGTGCGAATGCTGTGGCATGTCTGAGGAGTGCACTCCTGAGTACATTAGTCAAGTTCGAGACAAGTTCTCGGGGAAATTGGTATGCGGCCTTTGTGCAGAAGCTATCAATGAAGAGATGGAGAAGAATGGGGGCAAAAGAGAAGAAGCCTTAAATGAGCATATGAGTGCTTGTGTGAGGTTCAACAGGCTCGCTCGGACTCACCCCGTCTTGTACCAAGCTGAGGCAATGAGAGAAATCCTGAAAAAGAGTTCAAGAATGAGGGCGAAGTCTATGAGTCCCAGGGACAAGAGTGGTCCAAAGAAGGGTGCTATCGCAAGGAGCTCCAGTTGTATACCGGCATTGCCAAGGCGATAAGTAACCGGGAGATGGTCAACTGACAGACCGGATTAATGAGAAAAGGGAAGTTGTTATGGAACAAGCCTTAGCAGTTGTTGCAGTATGCTCGCATATTTGTTTATTCTTTTGTTTTGTTTGTTTTGTTTTGTGTCTTTTTTTTTTTTTTTTTTTTTTTTAACACTTGAAGTTAAGCCCTACTAATAAATCTTGTGGTACGTACGTACGTAGGAAATTGAGTTTTTCCATCTTCTAATGCCAAGAATTAAACTCGATTCCTTAAAAATAGAAAGTTTGACTTTCGATATAGTGACCAAGTCTTGCATGCACCTTATTCTAGCATTTTCTTGTGGCTATGCTGTACTAAGTTACTACGTGTCCCTAGCTAGCTAGAGTTTATCAGTTGCCTTCGAGGAACTGCGTGTATCTTTTAATATTTTTATTGTAATTAGTGGTATATTTCGAGTAATTAGCAATTGTATTTATAAATACTTTGAATATTTTTGTTGTAACCATCGTCATATATTTCCATTATATACTTTTTTTGTTTGTTTGTGAGATTAAATTTCATTATATCTCCAAAGATATATATATAAATATATATATATATATATATATATATTTAATGATTACAATTTGAAACATTTAATTTAACAATTAATCTCATGTGTTGAATTTTTAAAGTGGAGATCAAGTTCATGAAACGAAGGAGGATATATTAATTAATAATTCTCCTTAAACATTACTAATAGGCAAAAATGGCAGCCCTGATATAAAATTACTACCTCATATTTGACATCTAATATGCAATTAATCCTTTACAATAGAAACGAAGGACAACACAAAATGAGTTTCAGTGCTCTAGATTTTGTGTGGTAGGAAAAAAAAAAGATAAAAATTTATTCATTCAATGGTTAAATTTTTAAAAATCACTTTTTTATCTTATAACTTAATCATTAAATTAATTTTTTTTATTTACGTACTTTTCTTTCTTTCTTATCAAAGAAAGTGTGTTAAGCTAATTATATTAAGCTGTTTTTCATCTTCTTTAAGGTGGAAATCAAATTTATGGCGTTAATTTAGCCAAAAAAAGGTTTTGATGGTGGTTGCTTATCAAAAGATTGATCATATAATTAAGCTCATGCATACATACTCGTTTCAAAGCGTAAGGAAATCCAAACATTAATTGCTGACGTCCCAATATGCCTGGATTTGAGCAGGGAAAAGGGTCATTCTCATACATTGTACCCCGTCACTTTTTCCCTTTTTCTTTAAAATTAAGTTAAATATGTATCAATTACATGCTCATGTAAGAAAATTTTAATTGGACTATTATTAATTAATAATTTTGAGTTGTAATGAAATATGTTGGTAACTTAGTCCTAGTATTATTCTATATGAAACATGCAAATGAGCCTAGTTAATTAATTGTGATTGATTTTTGCGCATCTTATTGGATCAGTGTAATGTGATAATTGTGTAGGCCTTGAACTTAATAGTTTTTAATATGAGACTATTAGGTTTGATTATAAATAAGTCTCTTCTTCACTTCTTAACATTTTGGTATCTACCCATTGAAAGCTACACTGAATAAAAACAGGAGATGAAGATTAATCTAATCATGATCCTAGTGATTATACTTCTGCTTTCGATGATATTTACCCAAATAGGTATGTATAAACAATTGTTTCTATGACTTTTATGTTCTAATTTTTGCATTGAGATTTATAAATTTAATCTTACATTTGGCTTCAAAACTTGATATTAGTGAAATTAGAACCCATAATTTTTTTTGAACAAATTTAAGAATTAAAAACTTATTTAGGGCATAATTTTGTGCTAGTCGAATTTAAACCATAAGATGAAATTTCTCCAACAAAGCATTAGAGTTTTTGTTACCGATCAAACAAAGTTTTAAAAGAAAAAGGAATCAAGTTTGGATAATTTGTTTTGAGGAACAAGTAATCAAGATTCAAAGTTTATGAAGAAAGTTTTAAACCAAATTCAAAATTTAATTAAACCTTGTTATTTTATATGTTTTGGACTGATTTAAACATAAACAATAGTTTATTATGTGTCATAGAGATGAAATAAAGGTTTTAATTTCATAAAATTTTGATTTTTGTTGACAAATTGAAAGAAAATAAAAAATGGGTTGAACATGAGTTTTGAATGAAATAAAGGTTTTAATTTCATTAAATTTTGATTTTCGTTGACAAATTTAAAGAAAATTCAAAATGGGTTGATCATGAGTTTTGAATCAAAGTTCTTTGATAATATTGATCGTCATTTGTATTATTTTGATGCATTTTCTCAAATGAGTTTTGTAAAATAATGGTTTAATTGAGTTTCTGAAACTTCAATTTGATAAAAACACCAAGTAAAAGGTATTAAAAATCTTTTTCTTTTTTGGGGGGCATCAAAAGACCCAAATGGGTCGGATTTTGCACTATCTGGGTTGTGTTAACCTATGTAGAGGTTAAAGTAGATGGAATAATGCAGCACAGAATGAAGCCACTCTTGGCACATGAAGAATGCAGCGTGTGTGAACTCATTTGGAGTTTGTTTTGGCCTCTTTTTTTGGTATTCCTAAAATTTTGTTTCTGATTTTTGTAATTTTTTTGGGATTTTTAAATATTTATTAATTAATATTCATGGTTATTATATGCTACGCACATGAATTCTAAAATTTTATTGCATGATAAAATATTTGGCACTTCTCTGAGTCTATTTATAGTATGTACCCTCTATAGTATGAAATTCTTATGTACTCTAAACTTAAAATTATGTGCATCATTGAATAAATTTAGTAAATTTTATTTTTATTGATTTTAATTTCTCAATTTAAATGCAATATACATGTTTTTAAAAGAAAAGTTAGATTTATAACTCCATGAGGATAATTAATATGAAACTAGTAATATATTTAGCAATTAAATACTATTGAATAATTAGTTATTTGAAGTAATTGGAGTTTACCATTTTGTCTGAATTGATATTCCCATAATTGTATTTGTATCATTATTAACTTCTTAAAATTTGTACTTTGGTAGATGATACATAAGTATGAATTATACATTATTAAATATAGATTTGTTAATAAATTTCAAGACTCTTGGTTTTGAATGCAATAATTATCTCTTGATAAAAAAGGACATGCCTAGTTTTAAGTATCGCACAAGGATCCATAGATGTGCATGATGATTTTTTTTTTTTGGTATCGTAAAGAATGATCAACTCTTTAAGGACCTAATGAGATATATGTAGGATTCGTATCTCTATTGGAATGGTCTATTGCATACATCTTGTTAAGTATGCACGTTAGTGATTTGAGCAAATTTTACTTTTCTTGGATTGAGAAATTTTTTTAATTAATTGACGTAAATGCTTGGTTGCCAAAGTGATTCATTTATTGATATTAATGATGATTATTCTCAATCATAAGGATGTAAGATGATTCTTACATTACCTTATACAATCGCCCGCCTATAAAGAGGGTTAATGTGTTTGGTAGTTTGGAATGGGACATGGAGCATTATGGTTGATAATATACTAGTTTAGAAGGTCTATCTACCCAAAAGGGACAGACTTTTTGAAAATTAGGATGTTCTCATATTAGCTTCATGTGGAGAGTACCTATTAGCATGTCACATTCTTTGTCCAAAAGGGAGTTTATGATGATGCACCTGAGCTCTTCAGTTCGATGACAAATAGCAAATAATGGATCGATGCTATTTGTATGGATTATTGCTCAAAGTTAAAGGTTGTATTCTATTGTCTTGAAAATTATTGTTAAATTTTTATGATAATTAAAGTATAAAGATCAAGTAGCTTTTATTGAAGAGGTCAAATGATTTAGTCGTGGTTGATTTGGAGCTTATCCTAGTATCTTGAACATAATCATTAAGTTTTGAATATATTAATTGATTATTGTTCAAGTGTTGAAATATTGCATTTTGTGATTATAGAATTTATTGAAATCTAAGAAAATTTTATGAGTTCTTAAATATTGTTTGATTATATAGATTCATGAGAAATAATTAACTCATGCCTGATTATAAGATTGTTACATTCCTATGTTTCCATAGACTAGCAAATTGATGTTAATAACTGATTATGTGTTTATAGAATGTGAATGTGGAATTAATGTTTGCTGGTTTTGAAAACATGTTGTATGTGAGTTAAGTATGTTTAACATGCTTGGAATGCAATTAACTTTATGCATCACATATTTTGATTTAAAGTTTTACGCATTAGGTTTGAAGCCTAAAGAGGCGCATGATGTGATATACGATTTTTGGTTAAACCCCACATTTGTCATGAACACAAAACAATATTGGTGCTAAGACATTTAGATTATGCTAATTAATTGAATCGAAAGGAAAGCCTTTGGTTAACAATTATTGTCGTAGTGCAATTACATTATATTAATTACTTTTGTTAAATAATTGTGTAGTAAATTGTTCACATAGATTGTTAAAGACTAATATTAAAATCTTGTACTTTCTCAAAATACTTACTAAATTAAGTGTGCTTTTGTAAGATATTAAATTATTTATAGTTATAGAATTATAATTGATGAGAAAGCACTATATAGAGTTTATTCATTAGTAAGTATTTGAGATAGGATTTCATTGTCTTAAGATAGGAGAAATATCACCATAGAATCATGGGCAATAGATAACAAGAGAGTTGTGATAGTAAAAAATAGGAGTAAAGGTTTCAGTTTATAGTGTAAGATTGTCATGCCCCAAAGAACACGACTAGATGCTAACTTATGCGGAACTGTGAATTCTAGGCAAACTTTTTCCTTTTATTTAACGCTAGGTTTGTAAAGTGAGTAGTGTTATATACTAAGATTAAGTAGCTAGTTACTTAATACAGTTTAAGGCAATATATCTAAAGTCCCAGTTCAATATCATTCACAAAATTGCTTACGAACATCACATATCAATTCTAGCATAAAAGCGGTAAAATCGCGTTTATGACTAATTTCAGATAGTTCATTCATTCAGCTATCAAATGCAGTCAAATCCACAACTTTACTCCCTATTGTTCTAGTACACTCCATGTCACGACCTCCCCTCCTGTGACCTACCGAAATCACAAAAAAAATTTCACATTTAACTTACCTCTCCTTCTTTCATCACTCCACACCAATTAGTTGGGCTGTGATGTAAGACCCACATTTTATTTCTTGTTGATGCATTCCTTATGATTCATGTGATGTACACTTTCACATATTGATTGAATCATAAGAAGAGTTTTGACTGAATTAAATTTACAAATAGAATAAAACGAAATAAGGTGAATGTACGAAGTAGCCAAATAAGGGCCGAGATGATCATAGGCCAAACGAAAGGATTAATAATTAAGTTGACAAAAAATACGAATTTAAAATAAGAAAAGATAGTGGGTGTATGAAGAAAAGTCGGGTTAAATTGGTTCCGAAACAACTGTAGGGGTAAAACGATCAACAGATCGAAATCCGATATAAATTCGATAAGAAAATTTTAATTAAAAATAAGGATTTAGGACATCTTGATCAATAATGAGGACATTATCAAATTTCGAGTCCAATTGATCAAGATCCAGAATTTTTAAAAAATACCGAAAAGTCACTCGGGACAATATCCTTAAAATACGAAGAAAATATATCGAAAACAGAGTTAAAATACAATAAATAAAAAAAATAAATTAATTATTAATAAAATATAGAAATTAGTAGATATTTTTAAAATTTTTTTTGATTATTTTAATGAATATAATAATAATAAACTAAATAATAATAATAATAATAATAATAATAATAATAATAATAATAATAAAAAAGAAGAAATCGAAAATTGGTCGGGGAGAGAGAAAAAACAAAAGGAATTGAAAATCGAAAAACGGAGACCCGCGCGTAACCGAGTGACCCACGGCCACCGGCGACAGACGACCTCAGGCGAAGACCGGAGGAGAAAGAGGAGAGGCCAACGAACTCCACGACACCGGAGACGTGCTGTCTAGACGTCGAAAATACGAACGGAGGGAGAGAAAAATCGAGAAGAAAACGGCCCGATTCCGACAACCCACGGCAGCTGGGCGTGAACGGTGGGCACCAGTGTGATCGGGAGGAGGAGGCGGTCCTTTTAAGACCGGTAGCGGCCGGAGAAACCGCCAGAAACGTCGACGGTGGCAAAGGCCAAAAAACGGCACTGTTTGGTCGGAAGGAAAAGGAAGGAAAAAGGGAAGGAAAGGAAAAGAAAAGAAAAGAAAGAAAAGGGGAAAAAGGAAAGAAAAATTACCGGGGATGACTCGAGATTCGGGTAAGTTGACCGAGGATCGAGATTGATCTACGGGTAAATTCCAAAAATTTATTTAATATAATATTTAATGAAAAATAACCTGGATTTACCTAATTGTGCAGTTTTACGTAGAGCCCGAACGAGAGCCGATTGAGTTTCGATTTTCGTACCCCGCATAACATTGGGTAAGTACATTTTAATTCCAACAATTTGAGTCCTCAATGCAGAGTTAAAATTATTTTACGGATTAATTCTGTATAAAAAGGAATATTATTCGAAATTTTATAGTAATTACCGTAAATAGTATACGAGCTATCCAATGAGTTTGGAACGAAGCCCAATGATTATTGGTGAGCCAAATGAGCCCAGTAAACCCAAAGAAGGGATTTAATAAGTAGAGACGGGTTGAAAATGGGTCCAGTCCCATTAAGGTGCGATCGGGTCTAATAAGAGTAAATTGACACAATTAGTTAAATCGACTGTAGTAAACGCGAGAATTATATTTATTGGGTTAAATTGACATGATAAATAATTATCTGCAACCCCAAAGATTGGATTAGCAGCAAATCGGATTGGACGAGCCTCCGACAGTGGAATTTAGATACGCGCTTGACGTGATTCGAGGTAATGAAATTTTGTAAGCGCTTAGAGATATCTGCGCGTATTTTTGGGGCTATTTACATTATGTAGAATTTCATAAGGTATCTAGAAATAGAATAATAATTTTTACGAAAATCGAGGTATATGTGAAAATTACGATTTTGTCCTTAGTTAGGAAAATTTCAACAAGGGTAGTAAGGCTATGAAATTGCATGATTTTCATCTTTTTGATATTTCTATGATTATATTGCTTTAATTTAAGCAAATTATGGATAGGCTGGTTGTTTACTTCATGTTTTTACATGAAAGGGCACAAATTAGGTGCCAGCTATGATTTTTGATTTGTTTTAGTGAAATTGAGCAGCCTGTCATGTTTTTCTGAGTTTTAAATCGTACGTGAATTTTACTTGGTTTTATGTATCCATACTAGAACATTTCACGTACGTGAATTTAAATTGAATTTATAATTATTTTTAAGTCGTACTGGAGCGCTGCTCGTACGCAGATTTCATTGATTTTTATGAAACCGTGCTGAAGCTTCGCTCGCACGAGGGTTTTTCTGATATCATGAATATGCATGGAGCCGTGCTAGAGCTTCGCTCGCATAGAAATTTTATGACATGCATATGACCGTGCTAAAGCCTCCTATAGACTGTGTCATAGTGAGAAGAAATGTTCGCACGTGTAGATTGAGACATGGGTTGATTATCGACATGGTTTGGAGTCTGATTAGACCTATGGCAGGCATCCCCAGACTGTGATATTGGGTTCATAGAGTACGTTGTACTCCGTGTATGTCACACGGAGTACGTTGTACCATGTAGTCATGACTATTGTATTCACGTGATGTGATATTCTGGCGGGTAGAGTGACCCACCTCCCGTTACAGTTGTGATACCCCGCACAGTGGGATCTGTGTAGCCTGGGATCACAGGGACATAGTCCTCGATTGTTTCCATACAGTAATCTGCATGTCTCACATGATATATATTTGATTTGTCTTATTAGACCAGGGTAAACCTGAGGGAGGGGTCAAGCCCCGATTTGTGATGATTTTCATGAAATGTGGTATTAAATGAGAAATTGTTGGGTTTTATGAGGATATTAATGATTTTAAACATGTGTTGGATCCCTCTGGGATTGTTTTGATGAGTTTTACTGTATCGAGCATGAGAGGTTTTACATGAGATGTTTTTCATTTTTTACATGCCAATTCATGTTTTATGATATATGATATACTCATACATGGCATGGTTTTAATTGCCTCATGCTCGAGATATAAATGTTTTACATGTTATGCCTTTACCAACATGTAGATAGTATAGTTATCTACCTGCTTGCATTATTGCCTTACTGCGCAAGTTGCGCTCACCCTTTCATTTTTCACCCTACAGGGTATATTTAGTAGAAGAGAGAGACAGTAGTCTTGCATTTTGATTATCCGCTGCTTCCTATCGAGACTAGGTATACACATTCATATAATTTTGTATTTGAACATATAGAGGCACAGTACTGTACACAGATGTAATATTAGGGATGTATTTAGTTAAAATGAATTGATATGTAAATGAAATATGAAAAATAGATGTTAAGGTTAGTAACATGACAGGAGGGACTAACATCGACTCATAACCCAACTGTTAGTAGTGAAACTGTTCACGACGGGTAAGAAAATGAAAAAGCAAAAAATTTGTAGAGGTTTTTAGGAAAAATGGGTCGTGACAGAGGTGGTATCAGAGCTGAGTTGGCCTGATATGAGTAGGTGTTAGTGGTTAAGTAAATTTACATCCCCATGTACTGTGCATTGTTTAGATACAATTGTGTATATCAAGGTGGAAGTGCAGCTAAGAATTTAGTTCGAATGCAAGAATATAGTTTTTATAACTGATAGCCGCTATGGTAGAGGGGCGAGTACACATGCTTGAGGCCGTAAAGATAGGCCTAAGAGTTGAATGAGTCATCACATGAGACTCAAGATGAGAGTGAAGTGGAGGCTGATGTTGAGCATACTCTACAAGGTCTTATAAAGAGACCAAACAGTATTGAGACACGCTCCTAGAGGATGAAGTGGAGTGTAAAAAATATTTTGGAGTTGTTTACTCAATCTATGCAGGTAGTTGAGGATAGGCAGGGTAAAGCCTAAACAGATGCCTCAGACTATAGAGATTCCCATACCCCTCCGGTATTTAGTGAAGTAAAGAAACCAATAGTTACTGAGGACTGGGTGAATGAGATAGCGAAGTTGTATAGATTCTTTCGGTGTATGTTGACTTAGAAAGTGATTTTTAAATACGTTTATGTTGGAGGGTGAGGCGGAGCATTAGTAGAAGTCCGCTCGACCCATCTGAAGAGTTAGACGTCCAGAGCCGACATGAGAAATATTTCTGGATGTATTCCAATGACAGAATATCCTGGACACTGCTTAAAGGAAATTACAGGTAAAATTTCTTACACTGACCTAGAGGCATTGGTTGATTGACGAGTATGAAACTTAATTTATATCCCTGGGCAGGTATTACCCCGACACTATAGGCAGTGAGAGTCGAAAAGCCCAAAAAGTTCATGGAAGGGCTCAAATTGTCGATTAGAGTTCGATTGGCCCCATTAGATATCACTACTTATGTCGAGGCAATGCGCAAAATACAGTTACGTGAATAAGATCATGTGTTGCACGCCTCTGAGATTGGAAAAGGTAGTAAGGGTCGAAATAGAGACAGAAGAGAATAGAGAATGACAGAGATATCAGAGCGGGAAAGAGACCAGTTGGTAAGAGCTTAGAGCTGTTGAGTCACGTGGTAAGATGATTGGTAAGGCCCCAGTGTATCCAATTTCAGCGCTTACATGGATATTGTGATTGAAGGACCCCGACCTGCTCCGTAGCAGTGTAAGTAGTGTAGGATGTGTGGTAGATACCACGGAAGTAGGGCATATACCTACACTTTATTTACTAAAATAGGCGTTAAGTGTGGTAAGACGGGTTAATTATTTAATGATTGCTCAGAGTTGGGTGAGACAGCCCCACAAAAGGGCAAAGAGACAAAGAAAACCCTGTTGGTATCTCTGCACCGAAAAAGGGAGGCCACAGCCGAAGAGAAAGGGAAAGTAGGTTGTTGGACGAGGGCGAGTGTATGCCTTGGACCAGGACACTATTGATGTTTCATATGATGTGGTGAAAGATACCACACTAGTTATGAATAAAGACGTAATTATGTTACTTGATCCTGGTACTACGCATTTATTCATACCGCTTTCATTAGTATATAAGTTAGTGGAAGACATGAATGCCTACACCCTTGGGTACAAGACTGATAGTTAGTACCCCAATGAAGGAGGGTTAACTAACGGAATAATTATGAAGAGATTATAAGTCGAAAATGGGGGAAGAAGTTTAAGTCAGCCGATTTTATTCAATGGAATATGAATAATTTGAAGTAATATTTGAGAATAAATTGGTTGGCTACAAACTGTGCTGTTCAAATTTCTATCCTAAGATAGTGATATGTTTACCCCTGAAAAGTATACTGTAAATTTTGACAAGTAATACAAAGGGGTGTAGCGATTGAAATTAAAGGAGTAAATGATTGTACTCACGAAATAAGTAATGACAGAGTTTATTATAAGTGATATACGAAAGGAGATAACATTGAGATGTGATAGATCCTGAATACAAGATCTATTGGAATAAAAGGCGTATGCAAGGTACGAATATCTCTGATATGTGAAATAATTTGGATTAAGCGATATGTAATAGATATGGATTGCGACCAAGGATAAGGGGTGGATATATCCATAACCAGTCCATGTGGTCAAGTTTAAGAGTTAATAAAGGTATTTCAAAATACCTCCTCGCCTGAAGACTTGACAGTGTCTAAAAGTATACACAACCTATAAATTGAAATCGACAGTCGTAATATATACATTTAAAATTAGGGTACCTTTATTGGTACGATAAAGAAATATAGAATTCGATTAATCATAAAGGTTTAAAAGTTAAAATTTTATAAAAGCCATTAATATAAGAAAAAGGAAATGACGCGGGTTAGTATCTTGAACGGAAGCGATTTTGAAATGACATTATATGTTTATGTGTACATAGGTCAAGGATATGGGTGGTTGAAATATTTAGTGGAACTCAACTACATTGAGGTATTTAAACTTTACTTGGATCGATTTGTTATCATCCTTGTTGATGACATTTTGGGTGTATTTAAAGTCAGAGGAAAATCATAAGCAACAATTGGAAATTGTTTTTACAGATGATTTGTTGAGAGTTCTCGAAATGAACTACTTTGTTGACACGTTTTACTTAGAAAAAGTTGTACTTGAATGGGATGATAGACGTGACAGGAGTTTCGGTGTATTGGAGTATGAACTGACCACCACATTTATTTTCACCATACCTAATAGCTCAAGAGGTTTCTCATGAGTCTATGGATACCTTAAAATAATGAATGGGTTGTGTATTCATGCAAAAGGGGAAGATAGTTGATTTTAGATCTAGACAACTCAAGGATCATGAAAGGACTATCCGACGTATGATTTAAAGTTGGTAGCCGTAGTAATGCACTGAGGGTATGGCGCCACTGCTTTTACGGTGAGAAATTTTAGGTATGCATTGATCATAAAAGCCCCGAGTATCTGTTTTCACAGAAAGAGTTGGATATGAGAACAAAGAGGGTTAGAGCTTCTGAGGGATTATGATTGTGGAAATTGTACCACCCAGGAAAGGCTAATATAATGGCTAATGCCTTGAGCAGAAAAAGCTTCGGGATGGTATTACATATGATGGTCAGGGAGCATGAGCTGCTAGAGCAGTTTGCGAGCCTCAGTTTGGATGTGACCCTTCCTGATGCTGATAGTGGTTATATGATTGATAGCTTGCGGTTAGATTCGGATTTGATGGATCGAATTCGACAGGCTCAGCGTGATGATCAGTAGTGTATAGAGCTAGTTTGACAAATGCAGAAGGGTATTAAGACTGAGTTTGAGTTGAGTTCGAATGGATTACTAAGGTTCCGAGATAGGATATGTGTTCCTGAGGATCCTAAGATCAGGAGGTTGATCTTGGCAGAGGCTCATTCGTCAAGGTATACCTTGCATCCGGGTAGTATAAAGATGTATCAGAATATTCGGAAGGTATACTGGTGGTTAGGGATGAAGAGAGACATAGTAGAGTTTATTGCGAGATGTCTCGTCTGTCAGTAGGTGAAGGTAGAGCATCAGAAGCCTGTAGGGTTATTGCAGCCTCTACCTATACCGACTTGGAAGTGGGAGCATGTCACCATGGACTTTGTGATGGGTTTACCGAGGACTCGTAGAGAGAATGATGCCATATGGGTGATAGTCGACAGATTGACGAACTCGACACATTTCCTAGCTATGAGAGTCACCGATACTTTGAGTAGATTGGCGGAGCTATATGTGCGCGAGATTGTGAGACTGCATGGTGTCCTAGTGATTATTGTGTGGGACAGGGATTCCTGCTTCACTTCCGGTTTTTGGGAACACTTTCAGGAAGCTATAGGGACCCAGTTGAGATTCAGTACAGCTTTCCATCCTCAGACAGATGGGCAGTCAAAGAGGACTATACAGACCCTCAAGGATATGTTGAGAGCTTGTGTACTTGATTTTAGAGGCTCCTGGGATGATCATCTACCACTTGCGAAGTTCGCCTACAATAACAGTTATCATTCGAGTATCGGGATGGCACCATATGAGGCATTGTATGGCCATAGATGTCGTTCTCCTGTAGGATGGGAGGAGGTTGGTGACAGGCAGATATTTGCTCCCGATTTGATACATCAGGCCTCTAAGAATGTCCAGTTGATTTGTGGGAGGTTGAGGACAGCTCAGAGTCGACATAAGAGTTATGCTGACAGGAGACATTGACCTTTGGAGTTTACGGCAGGGGAGTCGTATTCTTTAAAGTTTCTCATTCCAAGGGTATTACGAGATTATGAAAGAGAGGGAAGCTGAGCCCGAGCTTCATAAGACATTTTGAGATACTCGAGAGAGTGGGAGATCGAGCTTACAAGCTAGCGTTGCCACCAGAGCTAGCAAATGTCCATAATGTCTTTCACGTCTCCATGCTTCGGAAGTATCAGTCGGATCCGTCGCATGTGATCAGATACGAGCCACTGGAGCTCAGTGAGAGTATGTCCTATGTTGAGAGACCGATCCAGATTGTGGATAGGAAGGAGAAGGTATTGAGATCGAAGAAGATTCCCTTGGTGAAAGTATTGTGGCAGCATCACACTCCGGAGGAAACGACTTGGGAGTTAGAGAGTTTGATGAAAGAGAAGTACCCGGAGTTGTTCAGAGACTGATTTGGTTCCAATTTAGAGGACCAAATTCTTTTAGTGGGGGAGATTATGTAAGAACCACTTTATATTTCTTGTTGATGCATTCCTTATGATTCATGTGATGTACACTTTCACATATTGATTGAATCATAAGAAGAGCTTTGACTGAATTAAATTTGCAAATAGAATAAAACGAAATATCGGTGAATGTATAAAGTAGCCAAATAAGAGCCGAGATGGCCATAGGCCAAACGAAAGGGATCAAAATTAAGTTGACGAAAAATACAAATTTAAAATAAGAAAAGATAGTGGGTGCATGAAGGAAAGTCGGGTTCAGTTGGTTTCGAAACAAGTGTATGGGTAAAACGGTCAAAAGATCGAAATCCGGTATAAATTCGATAAGAAAATTTTATTTAAAAATAAGGATTTAGGACATCTTGATTAATAATGAGGACATTATCAAATTTCGAGTCCAATTGATCAAGATCCAGAATTTTTAGAAATATCGAAAAGTCACTCGGGACAATATCCCGAAAATACGAAGAAAATATACCGAAAACAAGGTTAAAATACAATAAATAAAGTAAATAAATTAATTATTAATAAAATATAGAAATTAGTAGATATTTTAAAAATATTTTGATTATTTTAATGAATATAATAATAATAAACTAAATTATAAATAATAATAATAATAATAAAAGAGAAGAAATCGAAAATTGGTCGGGGAGAGAGAAAAAAAACAAAAGGAATTGAAAACCGAAAAACAGAGACCCGTGTGTGATCGAGCGACCCACGGCCACCGACGATTGACGACCTCAAGCGAAGACCGGAGGAGAAAGAGGAGAGGTCGGTGAAATCCATGGCACTGGAGACGCGCTGTCTAGACGTCGAAAACCGACGAATGGAGGGAGAGAAAAACCAAGAAGAAAACGGCCCGATTTCGACGACCCACTGCAGCTGGGCGTGAACGGTGGGCACCGACGTGATTGGGAGGAGGAGGCGTTCCTTTTGAGACCGGTAGCGGCCGGCGAAGCCGTCGGAAACATCGACGACGGCAAAGGCTAGGAAACGGCACCGTTTGGCCGAAAGGAAAAGGAAGGAAAAGGAAGGAAAAAGAGAAGGAAAGGAAAAAAAAAGAAAAGGGGAAAAAGGAAAGAAAAATTACCGGGGATGACTCGAGATTCCGGTAAGTTGACCGAGGGTTGAGATTGATCTATGGGTAAATTCTAGAAATTTATTTAATATAATATTTAATGAAAAATAATCTGAATTTACCTGATTGTGCAGTTTTATGCAAAGCCCGAACGAGAGCCGATTAAGCTCCGATTTTTGTACCCCGCATAACATTGGGTAAGTACATTTTAATTCCGACAATTTGAGTCCTCAATGCAGAGTTAAAATTATTTTATAAATTAATTCTATATAAAAAGGAATATTATTCGAAATTTTACAATAATTATCGTAAATAGTATACGGGCTATCAAATGAGTTTGGAACGAAACCTGATGACTATTGGTAAGCCAAATGAGCCCAGTAAACCCGAAGAAAGGATTTAATAAGTAGAAATGGACTGGAAATGGGTCGAGGCCCATTAAGGTGCGATCGGGCCCAATAAGAGTAAATTGGCCCAATTAGTTAAATCGACTGTAGTAAACGTGAAAAATATATTTATTGGGTTAAATTGATATGATAAATAATTATCTGCAGCACCAGAGACTGGATTAGCAGCAAATCGGATTGGACGAGCCTCCGCCAGTGGAATTTAGATACGCGCTAGACGTGATTCGAGGTAAGGGAATTTTGTAAGCGCTTAGAGATATCTGTGCGTATTTTTGGGGTTATTTACATTACGTAGAATTTCATAAGGTATCTAGCAATAGAATAATAATTTTTACGAAAATCGAGGTATATGTGAAAATTACGATTTTGCTCCTAGTTAGGAAAATTTAAAAAATGGTAGTAAGGCTATGAAATTGCACGATTTTCATGTTTTTGATATTCCTATGATTATATTGCTTTAATTTAAGCAAACTATGGATAGGCTGGCTGTTTATTTCATGTTTTTACATGAAAGGGCATAAATTAGGTGCCAGTTGTGATTTTTGATTTGTTTTAGTGAAATTGAGTAGCCTATCATGTTTTTATGAGTTTTAAATCGTACGTGGATTTTACTTGGTTTTATGCATCCGTACTAGAGCATTTCACGTACGTGAATTTAAATTGGATTTATAATTATTTTTAAGTCGTACTGGAGCGCTGCTCGTACGCAGATTTCATTGATTTTATGAAACCGTGCTGAAGCTTTGCTCGCACGAGGGTTTTTCTGATATCTTGAATATGCATGGAGCCGTGCTAGAGCTTTGCTCGCTTAGAAATTTTATGACATGCATATGACCGTGCTGAAGCCTCCTTAGACTGTGTGTCACAGTGAGAAGATATGCTCGCATGTGTAGATTGAGACATGGGTTGGTTATCGACTTGGTTTGGAGTGGGATAAGACTTATGGCAGGCATCCCCAGATTGTGATATTGGGTTCATAGAGTACGTTGTACCGTGTATGTCACACGAAGTATGCTGTACCATATTGTCATGACTATTGTATTCACGTGATGTGATATTCTGGCGGGTGGAGTGACCCACCTCCCGTTACAGTTGTGATACCCCGCATACAGGGATCCGTGTAGTCTGGGATCACAGGGACATAGTTCTCGATTGTTTCCATACAGTAACCTACATGTCTCACATGATATATATTTGATTTGTCTTGTTAGACTAGGGTAGATCCGAGTGAGGGTCGAGCCTCGATTTGTGATGATTTTTATGAAATGTGGTATTAAATGAGAAATTGTTTGGTTTTATGAGGATATTAATGATTTTAAAGATGTGTTGGATCCCTCTGGGATTGTTTTGATGAGTTTTACTGTATCGAGCATGAGAGGTTTTACATGAGATGTTTTTCATATTTTACATGCCGATTCATATTTTACGATATATGATATACTCATACATGGCATGGTTTTAATTGCCTCATGCTCGAGATATAAATGTTTTACATGTCATGCCTTTACCAGCATATAAATAGTGTAGTTATCTACCTGCTTGCATTATTGCCTTACTGAGCAAGTTGTGCTCACCCTTTCATTTTCCACCCTACAGGGTACATTCAGTAGAAGAGAACGACAATAGTCTTACATATCGGTTATCCGCTGCTTCCTATCAAGACCAGGTATACACATTCGTATAATTTTGTATCTGAACATATAGAGGCACAGTACTGTACACAGATGTAATATTGGGGATGTATTTAGTTAAAATGAATTAATATGTAAATGAAATATGGAAAATAGATGTTAAGGTAAGTAACATGATAGGAGGGACTAACATCGACTCATAGCCCAACTGTTAGTAGTGAAACTGTTCACGATGGGTAAGGAAATGAAAAAGCGAAAAATTTGTAGGGGTTTTTAGGAAAAATAGGTCGTGACATGTGATTCGATATTAGTCACCCATTCACATTCATTCATAACATGCATACAATTTAATATTCTTTTCTATAATGTAAGTTCTTATACGTTAATACAAATACTTGTACATATACATCCTCGATCGTACATTCGTATACATAACTGTGCTGTTACAATAGTCAGTACAAAAACGTTTCAAATGTGTATACCTCTCGTAAGATGGATATGCAGCGGATCAAGGAATATCAGTCCTCAGCCGTGTCCACCTACTGTGAATGCTCTGAAAAGAGGGGAAATAAAAAGGGGGTGAGTCACAACTCAGTAAGGAAATCAGGCAAGTGAGTAGATAACCACACTATCTATAAAATACTATGCTCATGCCTTGAATTCATTTCCTTATCTATTCGTGTCTAAAGCATGCATTTTGCTTAAAGCTTTTATGCAATCTATGTATATATATACAAATTATCAGTTATAAAATTGGAAACGTGCTGGTTTAACAACCTCAGAAGTTTATGCAAACATTGCATTTATCATGTAATTTTATGAATCTCACATTTATCATGCCATTCAATTAAATCAAAATAATATGGCATATCATCATGTTTAAAAACATGAAAATCTGAGCCTCACCCATCCCTCGGGTTACCCTTTTATCACACACAAATTCACATGTCCACATTATAAAAAACATGTGATAGTTCATTCAAGAAACTTAATTTACATTGCATGAAAAGAAAACGAGATAGGCAACTACATGTTTCGAGATTATGATCATAACTCATTTTTCGTGATCCCAGGCTACACAGTACTCGGTGTACGGGGTCTCACAATTGCTGTAACGAGAGGTGGGTCAAATCCTTAACTGTCAGCTCATAACTCACTATAACTCACTCATATCGTGTACTCACGGTACAACGTACTCCATGTGTCATACACGGTACACAGTCTATGGACCCTATCTCAAGGTCGGGATGCTCACCATGAGTCTTAGTCCTCATACCTTGGATATAACTCATAGTCGGGATGCTTGCCATAAGTCTTAGTCCTCATACTATGGGTTCTATTTTCGATAGCCCTCGACCATATCTTAAAATATTGCACGTGTGAGCATATAATATCGGTACGACACAATCGACACAGGCTCCCAACACGACTGTTTTATGCTCTCTATCAAAACTGGTACGTACGAGTAAACTCCTAACACGACTGTATCACAATGACATAACTCTAGTGCGAGCAATGCTCCCAGCACTATGTCATGTAAAAACTGAGTATGAGCAAAGCTCCCAATACTCTATAATGCATAATTCAATGAAAACTGAGTACGAGCAATGCTCCCAGTACTCTATAATGTAAAACTGAGTATGAACAAGGCTCCCAATACTCTATAATGCATCAATTAATAAAACTGAGTACGAGCAATGCTCCTAGTACTCTAACATGCATAAATTGCATTTAAAATTTAGTACGAGAATACACTCAAGTACTATGTGATGCATATCTCAAAATCAAGTGCGAGTATTCTCTAACACTTATAGTTTTCACACAAACCCCGATAGATGACTTACTCAAATCACAATTCACCAAAGTAAATCAAATAGGCACTTAAATGTGCTATTTTTGCATATACATGAAAACATTAGCCATTCTATCATGCAACTATGAATTTTAGTCACAACATGCTTCTAAGGCTTCTCACCCTATTTTTGGATAAAACCACACTTTATCTCATCAATTCCTATCACGACTTTTCTATACACAAAATTTCATATATCATATAATTATCGAAATTCTATTTGAAATATGTATAGCTATCTCTAACTACTCACAAAATTCCCTTACCTCGGATCACGTCATGTGGCCTCTCTTCCTCAGTACTGCTCACTCTCACAGTCCGATCAGCTTTCACTAGGATTTTCGAAGCTGTTATAATAATCTACGTTAGTATGCCGTAATATACTTGTTTCATTTGCAAAATCTCAATTCAATACATCAATCTCATCACTTTATTCCATTATGGTATTGTACTGTATTTTTCATATATCTATCTTCATTTCTCCGCATGTCCAATTTATGCATTTCATTAAACCACCTTACGATCTTCCATACATAAATATTCCATCATTTAATTCATGCCAACATAACTTTCTCCTTATTTTCTCACTTTCATGTCAATAGCTAGGTCGTGCACATTTTTCATGATCCTTTTGTTTTAACAATTTATAAATATACCAATTAACTCACCAATACACATAGATTAACATATATGAACTTGGTGCATTGAATCTTACCTCGCTGAAATTTTTGTCTTTTTCTCCAAAATTGGTAAAGTCCTCATTGTTTCTTCAATCTTTGATTTCAACTTCTTGTTTCCAAGTATGTTGTTCTCCTCTTCTCTAAGAATAACCTTGCTTAACTGAATCTCACTCAAAACTACTTGCAGATGAAGTTTTTTGATGTATATAGGTTAGGTTATACTATAGGCTCTCTCGGGAAAAACTGAACTGCAGAGCCGTATATTTATAGAATTGGCTCATAGAGATCGATCTGCTAACTACATGAGATCGATCTTCCCAACACCTTTCTCCTCGGAACTGACCTTTTAGGCCTAGTGAGATCGATCTGCTCCTAAGCATGAGATCGATCTGCATTACTCAGAACCTTAAGGAGATCGATCTAGCCTTGCAATGAGATCGATCTGTTGCAACTCGAGCCTTATGGAGATCAATCTGTATTGAATGAAAGATCGATCTGCTCCTCTGCAGAAGTAATTCTGCTATAAGTTTCTTCCTAATTTCACTGTTACATTGATTTTCGATTTGCTTAACAACCCGTTTTACATTTCATACATATTGGTAACTTAAAATCATTCATTCTTCATGATTTATATCAAATGTGACTTGTTTGTACACCACAAAATCATAAAAAGTACATATAATTTACGGGTCTTACACTCCATAATCTATCACATATCCAAAAATATTGTTTGGTCCTCCAAAATATATACTTATAAAATAATTGAATATTTTTTTTGGTTTCGGCATATTCAGCAATAAAAATTTATTTACATCCTAAGCTCGAGAATTTTTGTAACGTAAGCTTACATTACCATAGTATACATTCTGACCTATAATACTTTAAAAAAACTGTCCGAAAAATAAAGCATTTATAAAAACAAAGTATATATTGAATATACACTATGAGTGCTTCGAAACTTGAAAACTACGAAGCCAGATACTAAATTCAATAACTATACAATCTCGACTTAACTTGTAATGGAAAATAGTGGAGGAGTAAGCTAAAACTCAGTAAGTTAATCATACAAGTGCAGAGTTAGTAACATAATGTATTCTGTTCTAAAATGTATGCGCAGAAGTAACCCATAATGATTAACAATTTTAATATTGATTATTCAATAACGTATAACACTTTCGTATTTCAGTATAATATCACCTCTAGACGTTATCAAGGTTTTTTAGGGGTATTAGTCGGAATGATACTTTAAAATACCTCATTTCTCTACTGACTTGACATTAAGGCAAGATAGTCATTTATATATTTTCCATTATCACTATGCAGTAAAATGATGTGATGTAGATAAATCGATGCATTTAATCTAACACTGCATTACATGTCAAATCAATGCACTTTTCGATAAACGTTTCAATTTACGATAAATGATGCACTGTTCGATAAAATGATCACAATTTCGATAAGCAATGTTTGATAAAACGATGACAATTTCGATGAACAATGTTCAACAAAACGAATACGATTTGGATAAATGTTCGATAAACCAATAACGATTGGATAAAGTAACCATGACTCCCCGAGTACAAAAAAAAAACTCATCTCACTGTAGCTATTAGTGAGCCAATGTGTCACGACCCTCCTCCCGTGACTTAACTTACTATTAACAGTTGGGCTATGGTCAACATTCATATCCACATTTCATCCATTCCTAGTTTAAAATTCATTTAATGAAATAAAAACAGTTCTTTTATAAATATACGGAAACGTTTACATCAGTTTCTATCATATACATCTATTTCATATAAAGATCACTAGACTGTGCATTAATTTATAGGATACAAAATTTTTCTCTCATAAATGTATACCTCTGTACTGTTGGAGAACCGGAGAACACCGTAACAGGGATGACTGCAGTAACTCACTACTGCGTAGAATTTGTGGAGGAAGAAAAAAGGAGGTGAGCTAACACGCTAAGTAAGGACAATATGAAAGCAGGTAAATAACTACACTATCTACATGCTTAAAATATAAACATTTATTTTTCCTTATAAAACATATGCATTCTTTGAAAATAGCTTTATTTATCATTTCACACAGTAGAAAATTACTTTGTAAATCAATTTACATGAGACATACTTTGGGATATCTAATCACCCTGTATCACACAGCAGGGGGATATACGTCACCTCACACAGTAGTGAAAAAATGTCATATCACACAGATAGAAGAACTTATGGCCATAGTCCGGATTCTAAGCAACACCGATCAGGTGTGCTGGAATCCCATGCTTGGGGACGCGGATTAACCATCCCTTTAGCCCACATAGAATCACTAAGATATCACGACACATCGTACTCCATGGCTAATGCTCACGGTACATCGTGCTCCCCTGGATCCTTATCACCCATTTCTATTTCTCGAAATCACATGCGAGGAGTTCTGTGCAAGATCACTCAACAATACATGACGGCTTCAGCACGGTTTTACTTATCACACAGCAAGCTTATAAAACCATGTGCGAGCAACTCGACATGAGATCACACAGTAATACTCGAGGCATCAAGCACAGTTTTGTCCAATCTCTTTAAATCGAGGGGGTCACATGGGAGCATAACTAGAGCAAGATCACTTAGCAGTACTCGATGGCTCCAACATGGTTCCCAAAAGCTAGTGCGAGCTCTCGAGTGGATCACACAACTTCACTCAGCTCTAGCACCTTTTTCTTTTCTCAAAAGCCCTTTTAAAATGTTGTGCAAGCCAGGCTGGTAGATCTACTATTGCCACTTTGGCTTTAGCACAAGTTCCAATAAAAAAAGAATAGATGGCTTCATTCACTAAGTATGAGTGAGAGGGCAATCTCCCTTCAATCACTCGTTAAAAGCTTTTCATGCAAATTACTAAAATGAGAGCCAGTCTATTATTACTCTTTCTTAAAACACTTGCAAAATATCTATTCACAACAACTACATTGAAGTCATGCAGTTCATGCATATAAGCTTCTACTCATACTTAGTTTTCACATAGCTATATACTTATCTATATACTTATCGCATTAATTTGCACACAACAGGTAAGAAACATAGGTATAGCTATCTCTAATAGCTCGCATAAATCCCTTACCTTGAATCACACTCGAATCGCTTCCCTTGGTTTCCAATGCTCATGATCCAGTCTTAGCGGCTCTAATTATGTCTCCAGGAGCTACAATGATTTACAATTCTCATCAGTATACTTCAATATGATCCATTTTCAATTGCATGAAGTTCAAGTCAATGCATTGAGCCATTTTACACCAATTTGGCCTCGTTACATCTTATTGGACTTTACTCACTCTTAAGTCCAATTCAATCATTTTATTCGTTTCTCGAGAATCCATTAGACTTCTCGAGTCTACTGATTCATATTGAACTTGCATTAATCTCACAATGCCTTAAGTTCATCATTTTCTCTCTCTATGACATTTTATCAAACACCTCTTATGCCCATTTTCAATTATCATCTTTTCCAACATATGTATTTCATAAAACTATCTTAAAATTATCTATACATACTTACTAACATCTTTACATGCTTAAATCATCATCAACTCTATACCATTTCAACTTTCTCTCACTAAGCCCATTCTAGATCATGGTTGTTTAAGCAAGTAAATGAACATTTTAGGCAACATTATATACACCAATTAACTCATCAAAATGTCTAGATTAACATACTAGAAAATGGTGTATTGAAATCTTACATAGCTTGACTTTTTCTCATCCTTTTACCAAATTAGGGGAAAACCTCTTTTCTCCTTCAATACAAGGTTTGAGCTTCCAATCTTTGACTATGTTGTTCTTTTCCTCAATAGGAATAACTTTTCTCAAAGGAACTTCTCTCAAAACTAATTGGAAATTGGTGATTTTAGAGTGAGAAAGCTAGGTCACTTGTTAGCAATGGAGGAAATGGGTTGTCCTCGTGAAATGCAGGTTCAACCGTTGAGTTTTTATAGAAAAAGCATTATGAGGTCGATTTCCATGGGTGGGAGATTGATCTGCACTTGCTTGGATTCCTTCTGGATTCAACAATGTAGGCAGGAGATCGATCTATCTATTTACATGAGATCGATCTGCTCAAAGGAAATGAGATCGATCTACCTATTGGCTAACCATGGAATGAGATCGATCTTGGTCAGGCAGAGGACTTCAGAGATCGATCTAGCCTTAAGAAGAGATCGATTTGGCCTATACAGAGACAACTAGAGATCGATCTGCAGTATGAGAGGAGATCAATTTGGCCCAAACAAAAGTAACTTGAGATCGGTGTTCTTGAGTGAGGGATCGATCTCCCTCTTGCAGAATGCCCTGGCTTTTCATTTCAAGGTAATGAGATCAATCTCCTATTGCAATGAGATCGATCTGCCTTATATCTGCAGCATTTTAGCTGTAATTTTCCCAGATTTTCAAAGTTAAACTCCTATTCAATTGTTTCTATATTCCTTTTGTATTTCATTCACACTTAGAATTTAAAAACATCCATTTCTTATGATTCATATATATTGTAACTTGTCTATACATTTCGAAATCAAAAAATTATAAAGAAATTTACGGGTCTTACATTCTTTCTCTCCTTCAAGAAATTTGGTCCTCTAAATTAGAACCAAGTCATCCTAAAAAAGTTGGGGGTACTTTTTTCGTATCAGGCTCTCTACCTTCCTCTGAATTGTGGTGCTACCAGAGAACCTTAACAAGCAAAATTATCTTATTCGGTAACACCTTTTCTTTCCTTTCTAGTATTCAGATCGGTCTCTCTACATATGTCAAATCATCTTTGAGCTCGAATGGCTCATACCGAATCACATGAGTTGGGTCTGGATGTACTTCCGAAGCATTGATACGTGGAAGACACTATGAATGCCTACTAGCTCTGGTGGCAATGCTAGCCCGTAGGTTTTATCTCTCACTTGCTCTAATATCTCAAATGGTCCGATATACTGAGGGCTTAACTTACCCTTTTTACCAAACCTCATAATCCCTTTCGAGGGAGCGATTTTAAAAATACTAAGTCACCCACAGTGAACTGTAGTGATCGTCTCATGTCAGCGTAACTTTTTTGCTTGCTTTGAGCTGTTCTCAATCTCTCACATATGTAATGCTCGTAGTTTGTATGTATTACATATGAAGCAATGATGTATACACACATTGTTACAGGTGTATAGACAATAAAGGATGTAGGGATTATGAAAATTTAATGTACTATCCATGATTTCAAGTTGTGTTCAAAAGTTTTATTTCCTATGAATTATATGGAATGGATACTATTATACGTTGGTTGTGTACAAAATGTAAAATGAGGTATTAAGCAATTAAGGATGAATTACACACTGGAAATCTGTAGAAAACTGCAGTAATGAGGATGCAGGGGAAGAGCAGATCGATCTCCCATGAAAAATAGATCGATCCCCTATCGCGAAATGACAAGTATCAGTTCAATTGGAACAAGGCAGATCGATCTCTTTAAGCTTTGATTCAGAAGAAATGAATCTCTCATAAAGGAACAGATCGATCTCCCCTTTACTGACAGATTGATCTCCCATTTTACTAGCAGATCGATCTGGTAGTAGTTACCAAACCATGCAGAGATCGATCTCCACAAGGGACCATATCGATCTCATGTCTCTGCATCTATAAAAAGAGCATGAGATTGGACTGAAAATCAGACTTTCTTTCCTACCAAACCCGCACCTATCATTTTCTCTCAAAGAATCAAGCTTTCTCACTCTAAATATCACTACATTCCAGCTAGATTTGGAAGGAGCTCAAGAAAGGGAAGTTGTTCATTGAAGTAAGGAGAACAACATACCCAAAAATCACATATTAGTTCAATCAAGAGGAGGAGAATAGATTACCACAAGTTTGACCAAGGAAAAAGCTAGGTTGGGTAAGTCTTCAAAACTCTCAACTCCAAGCATAATGTTTTAAGTGATTTTAGGAGTTGATGGATGTATATTGTGTTAGTAGAGTATGGCTAGGATGCTTAGAACTCGCTTAACCAAAAATACGTCTAGAAGAGCATTAGATTGAGTTTGCTATTGAGATGATCTTAGAACACTATGATATTAGTGGTGTTGAGTGAATGATTTTAAATGAATTTACAAAGAAATATTAAGGTGAAATATGATAAAAGGTTTATGAAAGCATGAGTAAGTAAGTAAATGACAATGTGGATGTTTAGAAGAAGAAGAAAATAACTTAATGATTTATGCGTATAGATTGGAATACGTTGAGACTCGATTAACTCGGATCAGGAACAGAGCAAACGAGACAAAGGAAATACAAGTGCAATTCGAGGTAAGGGATTGTATGTTAGGGATAAAGATATTCGTACGTATTTTACAGTGATTTCAGTAGTTATGACGATAGTGATATTATGTTTAGCTATGGAGCCATGAAGTGATATGAAATTGTGAAATGTATTATGGTATATATTGTGAAAATGGGATACGGTAAGGAAAACAACATGACATGCATGTTTTTATTATCTTTACAACTATATGTTATTTTGTGACTGAGAAATGATGAGGGATAGGCTAGCTAGTTTTATGTGTTTAGCATGGAACAACATGCTATGTTAATAAACATGATTTGAGTCTTTAAAAGAGAAAAAAAATAGCCTTCTATCATATTTGAGATGTGAATTTGTGTTGGAACCTTAGCTCACACTTGTTTTGATGATTTGACTATGCTGGAGTTTTACTCACATATATTTTCCCTGATTTAACAAATAGTGCTAGAGCGTAGCTCGCACGTAGTTTTATGATGATGATAATGTGCTGGAGCCTAGCTCGCACAATGATTTTTTTGAAATGATACAGTGCTAGAAGTAATTGCTTGCATTAAGAGATACCACGCTCGAGCCTTGCGGAGACTGTGTGTCACGCTAATTCTGCTTGCCTGGTATATGAGACATGGTTTAGGATGATTAGTCCATCGGTGTAGGGTGGATGGACAGGGTCCATGGGCGTTCGCTATACCGTGTAGCTGTCTGATGGATACTATGTACCGTGCTGTGTGCATGTGAGTACGAGTATCACGTAGATGACACATGGAGTACGTTATACTATGAGTATATGTGATATGATGAGGAAGATGATGATGATGATGATGATTGAGATAAGCCAAAGGGTAGGACTGACCCATCCCTCTTCAGGCGAGTGATGCCCTGTGCACACCTAATCAGTGAGGCCTAGGATCATTTACTATAGCCATATGTCATGGATATTTGTTTGCCAAAGTTCCATACCTATCTCATATATTAAGAGAAAATGATGAAAAGAAATGTTTTGTGAAAAGAAAAGAAATAATGTGATTTGATAAATGCTTTAATTTAAATGCTTGTGTTGTGATAGCACTGTTCTATGACATATTTCTAAATAGAAATGTAGAACATTGGTTTCTATGAAAATGCCTATGAAAGAAGAATGTTAAATGCATTTTCCATTGATATTTTCATTCATAATGAAATATGATTTTGTTAATCATGCATGAGCTACGTAGATGGTATAATATCTACCTGTTAACATCCTTTTCCTTACTGAGCTGTGGTTTGCTCATCCCACTGTTTTTCCCCCTCCAGATACTGAGAAGTAGAACAGTGCAGTGGTCTCTAGATCCATTTGTATTAGTCAGCTCCTACCAGTTGTTAAGGTATAAGAACTGTATATACAAAAGCATTTTGTATCTATCGTGTTGTATCGCACAATCATGCATTGAAAATGAGAAAAATTGTACGGGGATGTTATGTAAGGATATTTATTTATACAATAGATTTTATATATCTACACACATGCTTGGGAGTGTGTAATTTAAAGTTTCAAGTATTTCCACTATAAATGTATGGAATTTATAATTACATCGGCTCATAGCCCAACTGTAAGTGGTAAATGTATGGATGGAAGGCACTCAGAGTCGAGGTGTGACAAATTTGGTATCAGAGCAAGGTTGGTCTGATGTGAAATGATGTATAGGACTAAGAAAATGTATATCTCCAAGTTACTTTGCGATATTTTGATACAAATGTGTATATAGAGCTGGTAGTGATCTGAGAGTTTGTTTTAAATGCAAGAAAGTCAACAGACTTATGAGCTATGCTTGAGAGACATCGCAAGAGGGGAGAGAGCTCACGAGCTCAGGGGTGGAATGATAGGATTGAGAGGCATAGTAGATCGTCCTTTAGTCATGAACCCCATGATCAGATAGAGACTCCCGATCCTTGGGTAGCCAAATTAGAAGAAGATATGCGTACGCTGATGACCATGATGGGTCAGATCATGTCTAGATTGGAGGGTATACTAGGTATAGCAAGACAAGCTACACCGAATCCCCCAGCAGCTGCACCTGAACCTGAGAATGCTGCATCTGCACAACCTGAACTAGATAGACCATGAGGTCCCCCTATTCTGCCAATTCCTCCTTTAGTGGCCCCACAGCAGTGTGATGATGAGGATTTGGGGCATGGTTATGACTGTGATATGGAGAGATTGAGGCATTTTGTAGACTTTAAGCCTCATTCTTTTAGTGGGGTAAAGGATCCAGCAGTGGTTGAGGCTTGACTTAGTCAGATGGAAAAGTTGTTTGATTTTTGTAGGTGTTCGGCTACGGAAAGAGTAGTGCTTGCGGCTTTTGTGTTGAGAGGTGAAGCTGTCACGCCCCGGAACCGCGAAAAATAGGGCAAATTTAAAAACTTTTTACTCATCAATTCACAATTAAGGGTGCATTCCTGTGCAGTGTCATGCATCATTATATTTGTCATACCTCAGGATCTCTTCACTAGATAACATGTATCGTATCATATACATTACTCAATATTAAGTTAATTTATCCTAATACATCCCATACAATGTTATACATCAAGTGTCTGCAATTACAATAATTGTCTGGGTACATGAAAAGATAAAAGATACCTCAAAATACAATATATGGCCTGGAGCTCAAGTCCTCCACTAGCCACTACTCCGTACGTCGCAGGGAAACCCTTTTTCACTTGAAAAAATCTGGGGGGAATGAAAACAGGGTGAGCTTCTAAATCGCTCAGTAAAGGGGGTAAGGGACTCATTTCATAAACCAAAATGCACATCACAAAATATTTATTTGTATGTGAAACTCATTATACTTATTTGAAAACCATAGCATGAAAGTACTCAAAACGACATTCTCATATCTCAAATCATGTGAAAACATGAAGTAAAAAGGCTCAGTCTAGAGTAATAACAAAGCATGTGAAAATAATGCGATAATCGCTTTCTCAGTAAACGTGATAAAATCACTGTGATAATAATGCACGTGGCGCAGCCACTAAACACACGTGCCATAGCCACTGATTTAATGTAAGACCCACTTTTATTATCTGTTGATGTATTTCCTTATGATTCACGCGATGTACACGTATATATATATTCATTGAATCATAAGAAGAGCGTTGACTAATTTAAATTTGTGAAGCAAAATAAATTGGAATATCGGTGGATGTCGAAAATAATTAAATACGAGTCGAAATGACCACTGATCAAACGAAAATGATCAGAATGAAGTTAACTGAAAATACAGAAATTAAATAAGGAAATATGGTGGATGTATGAAGGAAAGTTAGGTTAATTTGGTTCCGAAACAAGTGTAGGGGTAAAACGGTCAAAAGACCAAAATTCGGGATAAATACGATAAGAAAAATTTAATTAAAAATAAGGAATTAGGATTTCTTGATCAATAATGAGGAATTTTACAATTTCGAGTCAAATTAATCAAGATCCGGAATTTTTAGAAGTACCGAAAATGTCACCCGGGACGATATCCCGAAAATACGGAAGAATTATACCGGAAAAATAATTTAAAAACTAAATAAATTTAATTTAATTTAATTAAATTAAATTGGTGAATAAAATAAAATTTTTGTAGATATTTTCAGAATTTTTAGAGTATTTTAATGATTAATTTAATAATAAATGAATAGTTAAATAATAATAAAGATAAAAAAAAAAAGTAAACTGAAATCGAAAAACCCGAGACCCAGGAAAAAACGCAACCCGTTTCGCACCGTGAGAACCCATCGTCGATCTCGACCACCGGCGACCGTTCGACGTCCGACGAAGCTTCCAGGAGCAAGAGCAGAGTCCGGCGAACCCATAGGTACCGGAACCGAGCCGCGAGGTGGCCGGAGGAGCCCGATCCGAGCTCCAAAAATCCGAGGGAGAGAAGAGGTAATCGCCGGCGAACCACCGCACCTGGGCTGGAAAGAAGGGTACCGGTGTGTTCAGGGGAGGAAGCCGGTCATTTTGGCACCGGTCTTGGCCGGTAAGACCCCCGGAACCGCCGGCGACGGCAAGAGGCAGTGAGGGACATAAAACGGTGCCGTTTTGCTGGAAGGAAAGGGAAGGAAAAGGAAGGAAAAGGAAGGAAAAGGGGAAGGAAAAAGGAAAGAAAAGGAAAGAAAAGAAAGGAAAAGAAGGGAAAAGAGAAAGAAAATTACCGGGGGAACGACTCGAGGTTCGGGTAAGTTGACCGAGGGTCGATATTGACCTACGGGTGAATTCCAGAAATTTAATTTAATATTATTTTAATGGAAAATAATCCGGATTTACCTAATTATGCAGTTTCACGACGGAGACCGAACGAGAGTCGATCGAGCTCTGATCTTCGTACCCCGCATCGTATCGGGTAAGTACGATTTAAATTCGGCATTAAGATTTCTTTAAATATTGATTTTTAAGTATTTTACGGAATTACGGATTAATTTCACATAGGAAGGAATATTAATTCGTAGTTGCAATAAATTGCCGTAAATAGTATACGGGCTATCCAATGAGTTTGGAACGAAGCCCGATAATTTTTAGTAAGCTGAAAAAGCCTAGTAAAACCGAAGAAGGGATCTAGTAAGTGGAAAACGGGCTTAAGGCCGATAAGGCCCATTAAGGTGCAATCGGGCCCAATAGGGGTAAACGGGCCCGATGATTTAAATTAAGCCCAGAAAATATTAAATGCAATTAAGTTGTATAATATCTGACCTGAGGAATATTGATACGCAGTTCCGGGCATTGGATTGAGAGCAGATCGGACTGCGCGGCGTGACATCAGTGGAAAGGTCAGACTCGACAAGAATCGAGGTAAGGGAATTTTGTAGGTGCATAGAGATAATTATGCGTATTTTGAGAGGGGATTTACAGGGCATAGAAATTTCTTAAAGCATCTAGAAATAAAGTAATAATTTTACGAAAATCGGGGCTTAGATAAATAAAGGAAAAATGACGATTTTGCCCCTAGGAGTACAATTTTGCAAAAAGGGTAGTAAGGCAAACAAATTTACATGATTTACATGTTTTAATGATTCATATGAATAGACTGCTTTGATTTAAGCAATATAAACATAGGTCGGCTATTGATTTCGTGAAATATACAAAAGAGTACCGGTTTGTACCGGTTACTATTTTAAAAGATGTTTTACTAAGACTTAGCCACCTATCGTGTTTATACAAGTAAAAAGGAGTGCTAGAGTCTTACTCGCACTCAAGTTTACTGATTTATTTTCATGAAAAGTCGTACTGGAGCATTGCTCGTACGAGAAATTTGTGTGTGCATAACACCATGCTGGAGCTTCGCTCGCACGCGATTTTAGATATCATGATATGCATAGCGTGGTGCTGGAGCTCCGTAAGCCTGTGACCTGGTGTGGGGCGGGCAGCAGGATGCTCACATAAACGCACTAGATGCGAGTTGACATGCATATAGTCGTGCGGAAGCCTCCTGTAGACTGTGTGTCGCAGAGAGTTGAGATACTCGCACGTAAACTTTGAGACATGGGTTGGTTATCGACATAGTATTGGCTGGATAAGGACCTACGGCAGGCACCCCCCCGACTATGATATGGGTTCACGGAGTACGATGTACCGTGTATGTCACAACGGAGTACGCTGTACCGTGCAGTCATGATGACTACGATGGTTACTCGATATTTCTGGCGGGTAGGACTTGACCCCACCTCCCGTTACAGTTGTGATGCCCCGCACACCGGGATCCGTGTGCCTGGGATCACAGGGACATAGTATGGCCATAGTCCTCGTTTTTCATACAGGAACCTACATGCCTCACATGATATCATACGGTCTGGATAGACCAGGACAAACCCGATGGAGGGGTAAGTCCCGATTTGTGTTTTTAAAAGAGATGGGATTTTCGATTATGTTTTTAAAAGAGATAAGATTTAATGAATCAAGGTATTCCCGAGGGATGGGTTTGACCTTGATGAAGTTGTTTTATGATGAAACAAATCGATTTTGTGATTAAATGAATAAGTTTTAAAGTGAAGAGTTTTTGATGAAACTAATAAGTTTTTGATGTGACGAGCATGAGATGTCATACATGACGATTTTTCCATGTGTGCTTTATATGCCGATTTCATGGTTTTTTTTTTATGATATATACATACATGTGGCATTGTTTTAGTCATATCTCATGCTCCGAAAGTAAACGATTTTTACATCATGACATTATCAGCACGTAGATAGTATAGTTATCTACCTGCTTACATTATTGCCTTACTGAGCACGTTTCGCTCACCCTTTCATTTTCCACCCCACAGGGTACACCCAGTAGAAGAGAGCGACAATAGCTTCGCAATTTGGTTATCCGCTGCTTCTTATTAAAACCAGGTATATACATTTATATAATTTTTGTATCTGAACATATAGATGCACAGTACTGTATATGGATTTAATATTGGGGATGTATTTTGTTTAAATAAATTGATATGTGAATGTGAATATGAAAATAGAATGGTAAATAGGTGAGAGGTTACTAACACCGAATCATAGCCCAACTGTTTTGAAGTGTAACTGTTCACGACGGGTGAGGAAATGAAAATGCGAAAAAAATTTATAACGATTTTTAGGTAATTTGGGTCGTGACATTTAAATTCACACGTGGCATAGCCACTAAACACACGTGGCATAGCCACTGATTTAAATTCACACGTGGCACAGCCACTAAACACACGTGGCAACGACCACTAAATATACGTGGCATAGCCACTGAATGGGGGATCTCACGTGGCAACGGCCACCAAATAGGGTTCTCACGTGGCAACGGCCACCAAATAGGGTTCTCACGTGGCAACGGCCACCAAATAGGATTCTCACGTGGCAACGGCCACCAAATAGGGTTCTCACGTGGCAACGGCCACCAAATAGGGTTCTCACGTGGCAACGGCCACCAAATAGGATTCTCACGTTACCAGAATGGAAAAGAATCGGGCTTACATGCTACCAGAGCAATGCCCGATGTGTACTCAAAATCACACACCTAAGTCTTATCACATAAGACTGGTTTGCCTTCCCGTAGAACTCATAGTGATTTTTCTCTCATAAAACTCATTTAAAACAGTTTTGTACTCAACACAAAACATATTGAAACTGAGTCCCAACCGGTAAAACACGCACACATTTCTCAAATCTCAAGATCGCCTTAACGTAGAGCCCAATTATAAACTCATAAAAACATTGGGCTCCAACCGGCTATAAAAATCGTGTGCATTCTCATCAAAACACAACACATCAAACATGCTTGTTTTATAAATCACAAATCATGCTATAATAGTTCAAAATCACATACACAATTGGTTTAGTTTTCCTTACCTCTTTGCACATCGTATAGTGCAATTATTTCCCCCTTGTCACGGACTAGTCTCGCATTCCACTCTGGAACTCTCGAGCTGTCCAGACGATGTTAAAACATCAATATTCATCATCACAGTACCTCAATTCTCAAAATCGAGCATAATTGCTCATAACACCTCAAATCTCTTGATTCTCGTAACTCTACCCCAAACTACAATCTCATTCACAACATCTCAACGTCCTACATTTCCATTCCAAATTATCTATGCTAATTCACCACATTGTCTAAATTTCCATTTATAGCTCAAAGTTCCCAAAATTACCAAAATCGCTAAATATCAACATCACTCCAACTACATTGTAATTTCATCAATCCCTAATCATTTTCCAACTACTTCAACACAATGCCCACAACTATCATTACCAAAATCATCTCAAATATCAAGATCGAGGTTTAGAAATTACTCAAAACTTGTGGAGAGCTTATCTCTTGCCTCGATTCAATCCGTCTTACGATTTCCAAGTATGTTGTTCTCCCTTTGATGAGGAATAACTTTCCTTCTTGCCACAACCTCTGATTTGGACAGAAATGGGTGCTTTGGATGAGTGAGAAGGCTAGGGCTTTAACAGAAATGGGGGTTGGAAGAGAGAGAAAATGAAATTACAGGAGAAAGCAGGGGTTCCTTATATAGACTGAGGGTAGGAGATCGATCTGGCTCTTGATGAGATTGATCTGCATTTGAATTTGGGTACGATTTGGGGTAATTTTATGCCTAGGAGATCGATCTTTCGAGGGGTGAGATCGATCTCTTTATGGCTTTATGAGATCGACCTGCTCCTTGAGGAGATCGATTTTCTCCCAAACAGAAACATTTAGAGATCGATCCCTTCCTCATGAGATCGATCTTCTCTCAAATAGAATCATAAGGAGATCAATCCTCTTCCATTGGAGATCGATCTGCTCCTTAAATTCCTCATTCCTTGTCATTTTTAACTCACAAGATCAATCTCTCCTTCTCCAAGATCGATCTGACCTCTTAGTTTCGCACTTATGTTAAACACTTACACATAAATCTCCAAATATAATTTTCACAATTCACTTAGCTCAATAAATTACACTTCAAGTTCTTATTACATCATTAAGATATATCTAAAATTCTCAGATGTCATAGAAGCAGAGCACTGATGGAAGTCCACCAGGCCTATGTTGAGAACTCAGGGTACAACGATCACATGGGATATATTTTTGGGTGCTTTTAGGGAACAATATATTTCATATACTGCCCGACGTAGGTTATAAATGGAATTTTTAAATCTGACTCAAGGGAACCGAACAGTGGATGAGTACGAGTCACGATTCACATCATTGGGTCGGTATGATCCAGATTCTATCAGGAGAGAAGCTATAAGGGTCTGTAGATTTGTTGATGGACTAAGGCCTTCTATTAGAGCTAAACTAGCTCTGTTTGATGTTGCTACGTATAGAGAAACTATACGACGGGCCCAGTTGTGTGAACAGGACTATGACCTGCATATTTTAGAGTTCATTTAGGGTAAGGACAAGGGTCCGAGGAAATTGGGAGATGGCAAGAGATCCAAGTTTGGTCAAAGAGGTGTTGGTAAGCGTCAAAGAGAGGTAGATGAGTCACTGAAGAAGGTTGCTAGACCTTTTATGCATTCGACTCCAACCCCAGCCAGAGGTATAATGATTAGTGGACCCCGACGGACTACTGATTAGTGCACAGTATGTGGCCGATATCATTGTAGTAGGCCCTTTCATTTTCTGGGTACACGATACTTCAGATGTGGTAGGTTTAGGCACTATGCGAGGGATTGTCCAAAATCAGTTGAGGTAGTCCCGCAGAAGGGCAAGGAGCTAGTGAAAGTTCCTATAATTACACCTCCTGCAAGGAAGAGAGGCACGGCTGAAGAAAATGGGAAACAAGTTATCAGTCAAGGTAGGGTATATGCGATAGACTAGGCATCAGCAGACACCTCTTCTGAGGTGATAAGAAGTACAATTCTGATTTTCGATTTGAAAGCTATAGCCTTATTTGATTCTGGTGCTACACATTCCTTTGTATCGCCTGCATGTGCATAAAAGTTAATAGGTTTTGCAAGACCCAGGTACTTGAATAGGACTTTATTAATAAGTACTCCAATGAGAGTTAGTTAATTAGCTGAACAAGTATATAAAGATTGTAAAGTGAGGGTAGGAGATAAGTGCATAACAGCTAATCTAATTTTGTTAAATATATATGACCTTGATGTAATCCTGGGAATGGATTGGTTAGCTACTAATCATGCTGTCTTAGACTGCCACTCTAAGTCTATTACATTTTCTTTATTTGAGAAATTTGTTGTAAAATTTTATGAGAAGTAATGAAATCCTGATTTTTGTAGCAAGTAAAGTGCATTAGTATATAAATGATGTAAATATTATTTTGAAGGTTTTATTGCTTATGTGGTGGATTTGAAAAAAATACGTCCGGATATGGATAACATTCCAGTGGTTAGAGAATTCCCTGATATCTTTCCAGACGATCTATCGGGATTGCTATCGAATAGAGAAATGGAATTTGGTATAGATTTGACACTTGGAACAGAGCCAATATCCAAACCACCATATAGGATGGCTCCAATTAAGCTAGAGGAATTAAGGAAGCAGTTGCAAGATATGCTAGATGTCATGCCCCGTTTTCGGGAACCCTTCTATCCATACAATCTCTACTACGGTTGGGCTGTGAGAAGATGCAATTACTAAAAATTTATTTATTTACAGCGGAATATTTAAAACTTTAATTCACACTCCCAGGTGTGTGTGTAAATACACAAAATTAATTGTATAAATACCAAGTGTTTACATATCATCCCCATAATACTGATTACAATTCCAAGATATAACTGTGCGATACAATATATTAGATACAAAATACTCGTGTATACAAATCTTATACCTTTGCGGATTGTGGGAGCTGTTCAACACAAAAGACTTAGAGACCACCGCTCTCTTACTTCTCAGTACCTGGAGGGGGAAAATAGTGGGATGAGCAAACCACGGCTCAGTAAGGAAATGTATGCTAGCAGGTAGATATCGTACTACCTACATAGCCCATGCATGCATAAACCAAAACCATGTTTTCGTTATAAATGGAAATATTATACGAACAATGCATTTAAATACATATTTCTCAAGAGCATTTTCGTGTAAATCAAATGTCAAACTTCCATTTAAAACATGCTCATAAATAGTGCCCTCATGGCACGAATGTGAAATCGGAGATTTATTAAAACACGAAATCTCTTTCACTTCTCAAATCATTCTTTCTCGCAAATCTCTTTCTTTTCTGAGATTGTCTCTATTTCTCGATTCTCTGAGACAGGCATGGAATTTTAGGCAATCAAATATCCATGACTTATGGCCACAGTCAGTGATCCCAGGCCTCACTGATCGGGTGTGCACAGGGTATCACTTCGCCTGAAGGGGGATGGGTCAGTCCTACCCTCCGGCTCATTTCAATCCACCTCATCTCCTCGTATACTCACGGTGAAGATACGTCGTGTGTCATCTACGCGATACTCGTACTCACGTGCACCCAGCACGGTACATAGTATACCAATGGGTGACTACACTGTTCTACGTACAACCGTGGACCCAAGTCCATACTCCAACTCCGATGGACTTTTTATCCTTAAACCATGTCTCATATACCAGGCGAGCAAGCAGCGCGACACACAGTCAACGCAAAGCTCCAGCGCGGTACGATCTATCGTTAAGGCCCAGCCCGTTCAATTGGCCGTCGGCTGGTATCCCCTTGGATCCCAGACCCCCAGGTTTACCTTAACTCAACAAAACAGGTACGAGCATAGTTCTCGCACTTTCTCAAAACCCCCATGCGAGTTAAAACTCCCGCACGGTACATCAAGGCTTTAAACCGGGTGTGAGCTAACGCTTCAACACCAAATCTCATCTCAAAACTGATAGATGGCTATTTTCTCTTTTTAAAACTCAAAACACGTTTATTCACATAGCATGCCTTTTCATGCCAAAACATGTAAAATTAGCCAAACTATCATCAACATTTCTCAATCAATAATAACAATATAAAATTGAGAAAATCATTGAAAACATGCATATCATGCTATTTCCTTACCCTATCCCATTTCTCAATACATATATATACATCATAGTACTTTTCATACTTCCACCTCATTTCATAGGATTATAATATCGTACTAGTCCTAGCAATATATCTACGAAATTGCTGTAATTACGTACGAACATCTCTATAGCTAACACACAGTCCCTTACCTCGTTTTACTTGTGTGCAACTATCCGCCTTTATGCTTCTCGCGTTTTCATCTCGACTTGCTCCGGCGTATCATCTGAAACTGAAATTCATCCATCAACATTTAAGTTAATGTTTCTAACTCTTATTCAACTAAGCATTTATCCAATGCCTTAATACACATTTTTACCCTTTATGGTAAATCTCCCAATTTGTCCTAATATCAACATTTCCAAACCATTTCCACAACATACTCATCCACTCAAGATATCCCATTCATCAAAAACACTCCCACATTCCACTTTCTCACACTTGACTATTTCTAAGCTATATACATTTCATACCATCCTAGGTAGTTCTATCATGTCTATGCATACTAACCATTTCCCATATCAATATCCAAACCAATGTACTTGGGTATTTGCATTAGAAACTTACCTCATTGGATTTCCTCTTGCTCCAATTAGGATTGCCCTCTATTTTTTCAATCCTTCAAATGGGAAAATGCCTCTAGACTATGTTGTTCTTCTCTTTGATGTGAACAACTTTGTCTCTAATAGCCTCTCCTTAAATCTCACTGAAAATAGCTGGATTTAGGAGTGAGAAACTAGATTTCTTTGAGTTGAAGTGAAATGGAAATGTTTTCCCGAAATTCTGATGATCCAACTGCTCCCATTTATAGTTTTGACTTGATGAGATCGATCTTCCTTGGGTGGAGATCGATCTGTTCCTCAAAAATCCCTCTTTTCTGAGACGTTTTAAAGGTAGGAGATCGATCTGTCGAGACTGAAGATCGATCTGCTGTCAAACAGAAGCTTAAGGAGATCGATCTGGTCTTATGGGAGATCGATCTGCTTCCAACCTGAGAGCTAAAGAGATCGATCTGCTTCCTTTGGAGATCGATCTGTCCCCTTCCATTTCTCACATTAGAGCATTATGGCTCTCCCAGATCGATCTCTCATCCTATGAGATCGATCTGGCCTTCACAAATTCCAGATTTCCTGCAGTTTTTCTGCAACAACTCTTACCAAGCACCCTTAATTTGCTTCCATGATCATTTTCTTATTCATTCATCTTTGAGACTTGAAAATGGGATCCATCCTCACTACATACACATTAAAACTTGTGTAGAATCTTTGTATGGCCAAATATATACGATATTACTCGAATGGAAATATACACTTATGTAAATCTTTCCTTCCATTTTACTATACTTCTCATATTCCATTTCGATCACATTCTTCCCGTTTTAAGTTCATTTCTTCCTACTCACTCATAATGCAACTTGTACGTATAATCACAATTCTTACTACAAGTGCATACATAATCTTATGAACTTACATTGCATACACTTAACATTACAATACATCATCTTACTTATGATTTTATTTACATTCCCATGTTCCTATATACATAGCTATACATGTACGGGGTCTCACACTAGATAAGGGGTTTATAAGACCAATCGTCTCACCATGGGGAGCACCGGTATTGTTTGTGAAGAAGAGAGATGAGAACCTTAGGTTATATATTGATTATCGGATGTTGAATAAGGCTACCATCAAGAATAAGTATCCCTTGCCGCGTATTGATGATTCGTTGGATTAGCTTCGAGGAGCATGAATCTTTTTCAAGATAGATTTGAGGTTTGGGTACCATCAATTAAAGATTCAGAAGGAAGATGTGCCCAAGATAGCTTTTCGCACCCGCTATGGTCATTACGAATTCCTGGTAATGCCTTTCGGGTTGGCAAATGTGCCAACAACTTTTATGGCTCTAATGAATGATGTATTCAAGCCATACTTAGATCAATTTGTGATAATATTCATCGATGATATATTGGTTTATTCCAGATCCAAGGAAGATCACGAGTAGCACTTAAGGATTGTTCTGCAAACCTTTCGAGAGAGAAAGTTGTATGCCAAACTTAGTAAATGTGACTTTTAGCTAGAGCATATTTCCTTTCTGGGCCATGTTGTATCTAAAGATTGAGTGGTAGTAGATCCATCTAAGATTGAGGCTATTGTTCAGTGGGAACAACCCAGGACAGTCACAGAGATCAGAAGTTTTTTGGATTTGGCAAGTTATTACAGGAGATTTGTAGAGGGTTTGTCTAGATTGGCTGCTCCATTGACTCGTCTCACGAGGAAGAATGCGAAGTTTACGTGGGATGAAGCATGTGAAAGGAGTTTTCAAGAGCTCAAGTACAGATTAACCACTGCGCCAGTTCTCACCATTCCTAACAGCTCAGGGAACCTTTCTGTTTACACAGATGCTTCACACTAAGGACTGGGCTGTGTTTTGATGCAAAATGGAAGAGTAGTTGCTTATAGATCCAGACAGCTGAAATACCATGAGAAGAAGAACTATCCTACTCATGATTTAGATTTGGCAGTCATAGTATTTGCATTGAAGATACAGCGCCACTACTTGTATGGTGAGAGATTTCAGATCTTTATGGATCACAAGAGTCTTAAGTATTTGTTCTCATAGAAAGAGTTAAATATGAGACAGAGAAGGTGGTTAGAACTCCTCAAAGACTATGATTGTGAGATTTTGTACCATCCGGGGAAGGCGAATGTGGTTGCCGATGCATTGAGCAGAAAGGGCCTCAAATTGGTATCATATATGATGGTTAGGGAGCACGAGTTGTTGGAACAATTCACGAACCTTAGTTTGGATGTGACCCCACTTGAGATTGGTAATTATGGGATTTTAGCCAGCTTGAGGTTAGAACCAGAGTTGATTGAGAGAATTCGGCAAGCTCAGCAAAAAGATTAATGGTGTATTGATGTGATTAGCCAAATTCAGAAAGGTAAGGGTATTGATTTTGCATTGAGTTCAGATGGAATACCAAGGTTCGAAAAGAGATTATCTGTCCCTAAGGATTCAAATCTTAGGAAGTTGATTTTATTAGAGGCTCACTCATCGAGATACACTGTACACCCAGGGAGCAATAAATGTATCAAAATCTCTGAAAAGTATATTGGTGGTCTGGAATGAAAAGAGATTTAGCTGAGTATGTTACTAGATGTCTCATCTATCAGCAGGTTAAGGTAGAACATTAAAAACCTGGAGGATTATTGCAACCTCTATCGATACCGACATGGAAGTGGGAGAACGTCACCATGAATTTTGTGATGGGATTATCGAAAACCCGTAAGAACTATGATGCTATTTGGGTTATAGTAGATTGATTAACGAAATCAGCACACTTTTTAGCTATGAGTTCTATAGAAACTTTGAGTGCATTGGAGAACTTGTATGTACGGGAAATAGTGAGACTGCATGGAGTCCCAGTGAGTGTTGTTTTTGATAGGGATGCCTGCTTCACTTCCCACTTTTGGGGACATTTCAGGAAGCGATGAGGACCCAATTGAGCTTTAGCACCGCTTTCCATCATCAGACAGATGGTTAGTCAGAGAGGACTATACATGTATGACCTGATTTTATCGTATTTCCTTACGATTCACACATTTTATGGATATTGTTATATGTTAATGGAATCATAAGACGGATGATTTTGATCATACAAATATGAATGAAGTAGTCGAACGTACGTTAAATCCGAAAACGGACAACTAAGAAATTTCAAATTAAATTTATGAGATTTGAATTGTCCGGACAAAAATACGAATTTTAAATGAGAAATTATAGTGGGTCCAAGAAGGAAAGTTGTCCTAAATTGGTCCCGAACATGTAAAAGGGTAAAACGGTTAAAGAACTAAAATCTGGTATAAATTCGAAAAGAAAATTTTAATTAAAAATAGGGTTTTAGGACATCTTGATCAATGAAGGAGAAATTATCCAATTTCGAGTCCAATTGATCAAGATCCGAAATTATAAAAATTTATCGAAAATTCACTCAGGATAATATCCCAAAAAATACAGAGAAAATATATTGAGAAAATGGAAAAATAGATTAAATAAATTAAATAAATTAATTTTATAATAAAATATATAATTATTAGATATTTTGGTAAAATATAATATTTTAATGAATAAAATAATAAAATAATAAATTATAAAAATAAAAAAATGGAAAAACGCAAAATTGAGAAAGAAAGGAAAAATGAAGTCTCAAGAAGACGAAACCGAGGGAACGGTTTCCCTCGGCTCCGACAAAACCACCGACGGACGAGGTGAGGAGGCGGACGGTGAAGGGCGATCGGCACCCCAGAAAGTCGACCCGCACACCCACGCACAGTGAAATCGTTGGAGAACGGCGAATCGAGGGTGGGAAACCGACGGGGGAGAGAAGAGAAATCTGATGAGCTGACGTCGATTTAGTCCCAACCGACCCGAGCCGATGGTTCCCCAAGTGTAGGCGACGCGATCGGTGGTGGAAAGGCGGCCAGCGCAGGTAACGGCGAGAAAGGAGAAAGGCACCAATGCCGGAGGAGAGAAGAGGCCGGACCGACCACTTTTCGACCACCGTTGGTGAAATCGAGGCCAGATTCTTGAATCTGACTACCCAGCAGAGCTGCTGGAGGTAGAAGCCGGCAACGAACTGGCTGGCAGAGCTCTGAACGGTGAAGAAGAAAACCAGACCGGACTGAATCGGCTGAACCGACTGGTCTGAACCGGGCTGAACCAGACCGAACCGGTTCAGCCAAGAAAGAGAGGAAAAGGGGAGAAAAAGAAAGAAAAAAAGAAAAAGGAAAGAAAGTGAAGAATTTTCGGGGATACACTGGACTTCGGGTAAGTCGGTAAGAGGTCAAAAGTGACCGATTTGATTTTCGAGAAAATTATTTAAATTATATTTGATCAAAAAATAACCCGGAATTAAATATAAAATTGTGCAGTTCGACGAAGAATTTCGAACATGAGCCGATCGAACTCCGATTTGGGCACCATCGGATAATTTCAGGTAAGTAAAGCTCATTTTCGACAACAACATGATTTTTACGCAATTGAAATTTATTTTGCAAATTTTGAATTAATTTTTGCATAAAAATAAATTATATTCGTATTTTTGAATTAATTGTCGTAAATGATATACGGCCTATCCAAAGAGTTTGGAACGAAGCCCAATGGGTATTGAGAGCCCAATGGACCCGAAGAAGGAATTTAATAAGTGAAAATGAGCTGAAAATGGGTCAAGGCCCATTAAAGTACAATCGGGCCCAATAAAGTAAAATGGGCCCAGTGCTTTAGATTCGACCAGTAAGAGTGAAATACTGATAAATATATTAAAATTGACCCAAATATGTGATTATATGCAACTTCGTAGACTTGATTTGGAGCGAATTTGGACTCATAAACCTTGTATTGGCGAGACAGGATAAGCTTGCGCGTGATTGCAGGTAAGGGAATTTTACGGACTGCTTGAGGCAACTTTACGCAATTTCGACATCATTTACATTCCCTAAAATTGTCTGAAGGGTCTAGATTTAAAATAAGACTTTTAGTGCCCCTGGATAGGCAAATGACCAAAATACCCTTGTGAAGGGTAAAATTTCTAAATTTAGAAAAAGTTAGGAGAAGTAAGAACAAGAGGTTCCTGCTTGTTTTTGAGGTGTTTTGACACGTGCATGAGTAGGCTGGCTAACTTTAAAAAAAAATGCACAGCATTGCATATTTTCAACAATGTGATTTCTTGTGAAAATTGTTTTGAGATAACAGAGCCGCCTACGTGATTTTATGAAAGTGTGACGTGCTATAGCTCAGCTCACACGAGTTTTGATTTATGTGATGCATGTATTAGTGTTGGAGCAAAGGCTCGCACTAGAGTTTTACATACATAGCTGCTGGAGTCTAACTCGCACCAGATTTTCATATAATTTTCGTTGACTGGGTGCTGGAGTCTAACTCGCACTAGATTTTCACTTGATTATTTATGACACAGTGCTAGAGCCTAGCTCGCACTAGTCTTACATGATTTTGACATAGTGTTAGAGCTTAGCTCGCAATAGATCTTATAAGATTTTATGAAACGCGTGTTGGACCTTTGCTCGCACGAGATTTTTCTTGATTTTATGAGAGTGCTGGAGCATCGCTCGCACTGATTTTATGAGACATGAGATGAGCCGTGCTTGGAGCGTCGGGAAGACTGTGTGTTACTCCGATTAAATATGCTTGCACGTGCGTTTTGAGACAGGCACGATTGTGGATATGAGATATGGGTCCATGGAGTATGTTGTATCGTGCAAGTAGCATGGAGTACGCTGTACCATGTTTGGATTGATTATGTGGCATCTTCGGATGCGAGTGGCATCTTCGGATACGAAATATCGAACAGGACCGACAGGATGGACTGACCCGCCTTCAGGGACGGTTCTCGATAGTGGTGAGACGTCGCACACAGGATCCGTGTAGCCGTGAGATCATGAGTATATGGCTAATACTCCTGGTTATTTGCCTGAGATATATATATAGTGCCAAGTCTCGCATGTTGTTACTTGATGTTTTGAAAATGATGTTTGTGAACTTTTGTGTGAGTCTAGATCACCCGAGGGAGGGGTTGAATCCTGACTGAGATGTGATTTTGATGAGAATGAAACTGGGTTTTAAACTGAACTTGCATGACGTTATTTCCATGCTATTTAAACCCATGCATGATGTAAACTGGTTTTACATGACATTCATTATGTCACATGTTACTATTGCTTTGAAAAGCATTTGATGTCATGGTTTTGTGTGAGTCAGGAACACCCGAGGGAGGGGTTGAGTCTTGGATGTGTTGTGAAATTTTAACGAGAATGAAATGATTTAAATGGATTTGCATGTTGTGTTTTCCATGCTCTTTGAAATCCATATGTGAACTTGTTTTACATGACATCATGAATTGTAGCATCTGTTTTGAAATTATGTGGAGAAAGGGTGGTTTATGCATGGCACCACGTTCATATAGGTAGTATGGTTACCTACTTGTTTGTAGGATTGCCTTACTGAGCTTGATGTGCTCACCCCTTTCATTTTCTCACACAGATTTCTTCTAGTAGACTTTGAGGTGACTGAGTACTGCATTCCTGATATTCGCTGCTGCCCATCACTTGAGGTATATACACTTGTACATGTTGTATCTAAATAAGAATAGCACAGTAACATGTTTGTAAGTAACTTTTGGGGATGTATAGACACTGTAAACACTTGTAAATGAATGAGATAGAATTAGTTAAAAAACTCACGTGTTTACCTTTACTTTGATAAGGAATTAAGTTATATGGTGAATGAATGATGGGACTGGCATTGACGCATAGCCCAATTGTTAGTGGAATGTGGTCACGATCAGAGGACAAGTAAGTATGAAATAAAAAATGAAATATTTACTCTGATTTTTGGGTCGTGACAATTGGTGGTATCAGATCGAAATTGGTCTAATGTGTGTCAGTGTCAGTAATTAGGAAATGACATCCCCATGATACTGTGATTGGTTAGATACAATAGTGTATATCGAGATGAGTTTTATATAAGAAATGGTTGAGAATGCAGGAATATAGGCATTATGCCTAATAGTAGTCGCGGTAGAGGAGGTAGAGCACAAGGCAGAGGTCATAGAGGTAGGCCTGAGCCTGCTAATCATGCTGAGTCGACCCATGAGACCCATGAAGAGGTTGAGGTGGAGACTGATGTTGAGCATACTCCACAGGGTCCTATAAAGAGACCGGACAGTATTGAGACACGTTTCACGAGGATGGAGTGAAGATTAGAAAATTTTTTGGAGTTGTTTACTCAGTCTATATAGGTAGTTCAGGATAGGTAGGGTAAAGCCTTAACAGATGCCTCAGACTATAGAGATTCTCACACTAGTTTGGTATTTAGCGGAGTAAAGAAATCAATAGTTGTTGAGGACTAGGTGAATGAGATAGCGAAGTGTATTGATTTTTTTTGTGTATGTCGACCGAGAAAGTGACTTTTAAATATGTTTATGTTGGAAGGCGAGGCGGAGCATTGGTTAAAATCCGCTCGACCCATTTTAAGAGTTAGACATCCAGGAATGATATGAGAGATAATTCTGGATATACAGAGACAATACATTTTGGACATTGTTCAGAGGAATTTACGGATAGAGTTCCTTACTCTGACCCAGTGGAATAGGTCAATCGACCAGTATGAATCTCAATGTACATCCCTGGGCAAGTATAATCTGACATTATGAACAATGAGAATCGAAAGGTCTGAAAGACATGGAAAGACTCAGACCGTCTATCAGAGTCTGATTGGCCCTGTTAGATATCACTATTTACGATGAGGTAGTGCGCAGATCACAGTGCATGAATAAGATTAGAAATTGCATGCCTTTGAGTTTGAGAAAGGCAATAAGCCTCGAAATAGAGACAAAAAGGAAATAGTGGATAACAGAGATGCCAAAGCGGGAAAGAGACGGTTTGGTAGGAAATTTAGAGTTAGTGAGTTATGGGGTAAGATGATTGGTAAGCCCCAGTGTATCTAGTTTCAACGCTTACACGAATATTGTGATTGGAGAACCCCGACCTGCTAATGGGTAGTGTTGGATGTGCGGTAGTTACCACGAAAATAGGCAATTGAAGGATGGAGAGTGTATGCTTTGGACCAGGACACTATTGATGCTTCATTTGATATGGTGTAAGGTACCATCTTGATTGTTAATATTGAAGCAATTATTTTAATTAATCCTGGTACTACACATTTATGTATATCGTCGTCATTTGCATATAGGTTAGTGAAATATGTGAAGCCTATATCATTAGGTGAAATGCTGATAGTTAGCACCCCAATGAAGGATAGTCTACTAATTGAATATGTCGGTAGAGATTATAAGTTGAAAGTGGGGGAAAGGAACATGCAGACCATTCTCATTCTATGAAATATGAGTGTTTTGATGTAATATAGGGAATAAATTGATTAGCTGCAACTATGTTATTGGAATTGCTATTGTAAGATAGCGATGTTTCACCTTAGAAGGTGTATAGTAAGTGTTAACAAGTAATGAAAGAGTTTTGTTATAGTTGATATACGAAATGAGATAAGCTTTGAGAAGTGATAGATCCTGAATACAAGATATATTAGAATAAGAGGCGTATGCAAGGTAAGAATATCTCTGATATGTGAAGTAATTTGGATTAAGCAATATGTAGTAGATATGAATTGCGACTAAGGATAAGGGGTGGATATATCCATAACCAGTCCATTTGGTCAAGTTTGAGGGTTAATAAAGGTATTTCAAAATACCTCCCCGCCTGAAGACTTGATAGCGTCTAAAAGTACATACAACCTATAAATTGAAATCGACAGTCGTAATATATACATTTAAAATTAGGATACCTTTACTTGTACGAGAAAGAAATATATAATTCGATTTATCATGAAGGTTTAAAAATTAAAATTTTATAAAAGTCGTTAATATAAGAAAAAGGGAATGATGCGGGTTAGTATCTTGAACAAAAGCGATTTCAAAATGACATTATACGTTTATGCGTACATAGGTCAAAGATATGGGTGATTGAAATATTTAGTGGAATGTGGATGTTCCCAAGACAATTCTTTGTACTTATTAGGGCATTGAAGAATGAGGTATTTAAACTTTACCTGGACCAATTTGTTATCATCCTTATTGATGATATTTTGGGGGTATTTAAAGTCCAGGGAAAATCATAAGCAACATCTGGAAATTGTTTTTACAGATGATTTGTTGAGAGTTCTCGAAATGGACTACTTTGTTGACACGTTTAACTTAGAAAAAGTTGTATTTGAATGGGATGATAGACATGACAGGAGTTTTGGTGTATTGAAGTATGAACTGACCACAACATTTATTCTCACCATGCTCAACAAATTAAGAGGTTTCTCAGGGTATATGGATGTCTTGAAACCAAGATTGGGTTGTGTGTTGAATCAAAATGAGATGATAGTCACGTATGGATCCAGATAGTTCAAAGACCATGAAAGGACTATCCGACCCATGATTTAAAGTTGGCAGCGGTAGTATTTGTACTGAGTATATGGAACTACTATGTACACAGTGAGAGATTTCAGGTATGCACTGATCATAAAAAGGCCCGAGTATCTGTTTTTACAGAAAGAGTCGGATAGGAGAACAAAAAGGGTTAGAGCTTCTGAGGGATTATGATCGTGAAAATTGTACCACCCAGGAAAGGCTAATGTGATGGCCAATATCTTGAACATAAAGAGCCTTGGGATGGTATCACATATGATGATCAGGGAGCGTGAGCTACTAAAGCAGTTGTAAGCCTCAGTAGTGATGTGAGCCCCTCTGATGATGACAGAGATTGTGTGACAGCTAGCATGAGATTAGAACCCGATTTGAGTGATCGAATTTGACAGTCTTAGTGTGATGATTGACATGGTGTCGATAGTTTGGGTCAGATTCAGATGGGTATAGTGACATAGCTCATAGTGAATGATGATGGCTTACTGAGGTTCATAGACAGTATAAGTGCTCCCCAGGACCACAGTTGATGAGATAGTGATATTTTCAGAAGCTCGTTCTTCGGGATATACAGTGTATCCGAGAAGTAATAAATATATCGAAATCTTAGAAAAGGGTATTGGTGGTCAGATATGAAAAGAGACATTGTAGAGGTTGTGGCGAAGTGTCTCGTATGTCAGTATATTAAGGTAAAGCACTAGAGGTCTACAGGATTATTGCAGCCTCTACCAATTCTGACATGAAAGTGAGAGCAGGTTACCATGGATTGTGTGACAGGTTACAAAGGACCGCAGGAATCACGAGGCTATCTGGGTGATAGTCGATAGATTGACTAAGTCTACTCACCTTCCGGTTATGAAATCTCCGGATACTCTAAGTGCGTAGGCGAAGTTATATAAGTAAGAAGATTGTAAAACAATAGGTAGCATTCCAGGGAGTATTGTATCAGATAGGGATTCCCACTTCACTTCCCACTTTTAGGAACATGTTAAAGGAAGCCATGGGAACCCCGTTGAGTGTGAGCACAACATTCCGTCCTTAGACAGATGGTCAGTCAAAGAGGACTGTATGGGTTATGGAGGATATGATGGGAACATGTGCAATTGATGTTAGAAGTTCCTAGAATGATAATTTTTTATTAGCTAAATTGCCCAAAGCGATAGTTATCACTCGAGTATCGATATGGCATTGTGTGAAGCATTGTTTGGCCGTAAAGGTTGCTTTTCCGAATGGATAGAAAGAAGTGGGTGATAGATAGAAAATTACTCCCGATCTAGTATAATAAGCCTCTGAGGGTGTTCAGCTGATTGTGAGAGAATGAGAACACCTCAGAACAGATAGAAAAGCTATGCTGACAAGAGATGGGGATCGTGAGGATTCATCGAGTGTGAATCAATGTGTTTGGAAGTTTCTTTTTCTAAAAGTATAATGAGATTCGAGTATTAAACAGGAAGGAGAAGGTGTTGAGGTTTAAGATGATCTCCCTAATTAAAATCCTTCGGTAGTATTACGCTTCAGAGGAATTTAAATAGGAACTGGAGAGTAAGAGTATGATATGTGTGAAGTATCCGGAGTGGTTTACAAACTAACATGGTTCTAATTTGGAGGACCAAATTTCTTAAGTGGGGGAGATTATGTAAGACCCTATTTTTATCGTATTTCCTTATGATTCACCGTTTTATGGATATTGTTATATGTTAATGGAATCATAAGACAGATGATTTTGATCATATAAATATGAATGAAGTAGTCGAACGTACGTTAAATCCGAAAACGGACAATTAAGAAATTTCAAATTAAATTTATGAGATTTGAATTGTCCGGACAGAGATATGGATTTTAAATGAGAAATTATAGCGGGTCCAAGAAGGAAAGTCAGCCTAAATTGGTCCCGAATGTGTAGAAGGGTAAAACGGTCAAAGAACCAAAATCCGGTATAAATTCGAAAAATAAAATTTTAATTAAAAATAGGGTTTTAGGACATCTTGATCAATGAAGGAGAAATTATTGAATTCCAAGTCCAATTGATCAAGATCCTAAATTATAAAGATTTATCGAAAATTCACTCGGGATAATATTCCTAAAATACGGAGAAAATATACCGAAAAAATGGAAAAATAGATTAAATAAATTAATTTTATAATAAAATATATAATTATTAGATATTTTGGTAAAATATAATATTTTAATAAATAAAAGAATAATATAATAAACTATTAAAAAAAATGGAAAAACGCGAAATTGAGAAAGAAAGGAAAAACGAAGCCTGAAGAAGACGAAACCGAGGGAACGGTTTCCCTCGGCTCCGATGAAACCACCGATGGATGAGAGGAGGAGGCGGACGGTGAAGGGCGATCGGCACGCTAGGATACCGACCCACACACCCACGTATGATGAAATCGCTGGACAATGGCGAATCGAGGGAGAGAAATCGACGGGGGAGAGAAGAGAAATCCGACGAGTCGGCACCGATCTAGTCCCAACCGACCCTAGCCGATGGTTCCCCAAGTGCAGGCAACGCGATTGGTGGCAGAAACGGCCTAGGAAATGACGGCCAGCGCCGACAATGATGAGAAAAGAGAAAGGCACCGACGCCGGAGGAGAGTAGAGGTCGGACCGGCCACTTTCCAGCCACCGTTGGTGAAACCGAGGCCAGATTCGTGAATCGAACTACCCCGCGGAGTTGCTGGAGGCAAAAGTGGGTGAAGAACCAGTTGGCAGAGCTCCGAACGGCGAAAAAGAAAATCGGACTGGACTGAATCGGCTGAACCGACCAGTCTGAACCAGGCTGAACTGGATCAAACCAGTTCAGCCAAGAAAGAGCGGAAAAAGGGAGAAAAGAAAGAAAAAAAAGAAAAAGGAAAAAGGGGAAGATTTTTGGGGATACACCGGACTTCAGGTAAGTCGGTAAGAGGTCAAAAGTAACCGATTTGATTTTTGGAAAAATTATTTAAATTATATTTAATCAAAAAATAACCCGAAGTTAAATATAAAATTGTGCAGTTCGACGACAAATTCTGAATGTGAGTTGATGGAACTTTGATTTGCGCACCATCGTATAATTTCGGGTAAGTAAAGCTCATTTACGACAAAATATGATTATTACTCAATTGGAATTTATTTTTGCAGATTTCAGATTAATTTCTGCATAAAAGTAAATTATATTCGTATTTTTGAATTAATTATCGTAAATGATATACGGGCTATCCAAATAGTTTGGAACGAAGCCCAATGGGTATTGAGAGCCCAATAGACCTGAGGAAGGGATTTAATAAGTGGCAATGGGTTGGAAATGGGTCGAAGCCCATTAAAGTATAATCAGGCCCAGTAAAGTAAAACTGGCCTAGTGCTTTAGAATCGATCAGTAAGAGTGAAATACTGATAAATATATTAGAATTGACCCAAATACGTGATTATATGCAGCTCTGTAGACTTGATCTAGAGCAAATTTGGACTGAGAAACCTAGTATTGGCGAGACAGGATATGCTTGCGCGTGATTACAAGTAAAGGAATTTTACGGACTGCTAGAGGTAACTTTACGCAATTTCGACATCATTTACATTCCCTAAAATTGTCTGAAGGGTCTAGATTTAAAATAAGAATTTTAGTGCCCCGGATGGGCAAATGACCAGAATACCCTTGTGAAGGGTAAAATTTCCAAATTTAGGAAAAGTTAGGAGAAGCAAGAACAAGAGGTTCCTGCTTGTTTTTAAGGTGTTTTGACACGTGCATGAGTAGGCTGGCTAACTTTTAAATAAAAATGCACAGCATTGCATATTTTTAACAATGTGATTTATTGTGGAAATTGTTTTGAGATAACAGAGCCGCCTACGTGATTTTATGAAAGTTTGATGTGCTAGAGCTCAGCTCGCACGAGTTTTGATTTGTGTGATGCTTGCATTAGTGCTGGAGCAAAGGCTCGCACTAGAGTTTTACATGCATAGGTGCTGGAGTCTAACGCACCAGATTTTCACTTGATTATTTATGACACAGTGCTGGAGCCTAGCTCACACTAGTTTTACATGATTTTGACAGAGTGTTGGAGCTTAGCTCGCACTAGATCTTATGAGATTTGATGAAATGCGTGCTGGAGCTTTGCTCGCACGAGATTTTTCTTAATTTTATGAGAGTGTTGGAGCATCGCTCACACTGATTTTATGAGACATGCGATGAGCCGTGCTTGGAGCATCGGGTAGATTGTGTGTCATGCCAATTAAATATGCTCGCACGTGCGTTTTGAGATAGACACGATTGTGGATATGAGATATGGGTCCACGGAGTACGTTGTACCGTGCAAGTAGCAAGGAGTACGCTGTTCCATGTTGGGATTGATTATGTGGCACCTTCGAATGCGAGTGGCATCTTCGAATGCGAGATATCGAACAAGATCGACGGGATGGACTTACCCACTTACCTAGACGGTTCCTGATAGTGGTGAGACCCCGCACACAGGATCCGTGTAGCAGTGGGATCACGAGTATATGGCCAATACTCCTAATTATTTGCCTGATATATATATATATATATATATATAGTGCCAAGTCTCGCATGTTGTTACTTAATGTTTTAAAAATCATGTTTGTGAACTTTTGTGTGAGTCTAGATCACCCAAGGGAGGGGTTGAATCCTGACTGAGATGTGATTTTGATGAGAATGAAACTGGGTTTTAAACTGAACTTGCATGACGTTATTTCCATGCTATTTAAACCCATGCATGATGTAAACTGGTTTTACATGACATTCATTATGTCGCATGTTACTATTGCTTTGAAAAGCATTTGATGTCATGGTTTTGTGTGAGTCAGGAACACCCGAGGTAGGGGTTAAGTCCTGGCTGCGTTGTGAAATTTTAACGAGAATGAAATGATTTAAATGGATTTGCATGTTGAGTTTTCCATGCTCTTTGAAACCATATGTGAACTTGTTTTACATGACATCATGAATTGTAGCATCTGTTTTGAAATTATGTGGAGAAAGGGTGGTTTATGCATGGCACCACGTTCATGTAGGTAGTATGGTTACCTACTTGTTTGTAGGATTGCCTTACTGAGCTTGATGTGCTCACCCCTTTCATTTTCTCACATAGATTTCTTCTAGTAGACTTTGAGGTGACTGAGTACTGCATTCCTGATATCCGCTGCTGCCTATCACTTGTGGTATATACACTTGTACATATTGTATCTAAATAAGAATAGCACAGTAACATGTTTGTAAGTAACTTTCAGGGATGTATAGACACTCTAAACACTTGTAAATGAATGAGAAAGAATTAGTTAAAAAACTCATGTGTTTACCCTTACTTTAATAAAGAATTAAGTTATGTGGTGAATGAATGGTGGGACTGCATAGATGCACAACCCAATTGTTAGTGGAGTGTGGTCACGATCAAAGGATATGTAAGTATGAAAGAAAAAATGAAAAATTTACTGTGATTTTTAGGTCTTGACAATACAAACCCTGGAGAATATGTTGAGAGCGTGTGTGTTGGATTTTAAAGGCTCATAAGATGCTTACTTGCTGCAGATTGAGTTCGCCTACAACAACAGTTATCACTCAAGTATTGGTATGGCTCCTTATGAGGCACTATATGGTCGTAGATGCCAATCACCTATTGGTTGGGAAGAGGTTGGTGACAGACAGTTGCTTGCTCTTAATTTGGTTAGATAGGCCTTAGAGGATGTTCAGATATTATATGAGAGGTTGCGATGGCTCAAAGTCGACAAAAGAGCTATGCTGACAGGAGACGGAGGCCACTCGAGATCGTTGTGGGTGAGTCTGTATTTTTTAAAGTATCTCCTTTTAAGGGAATAACGAGGTTCAGGATGAAGGGAAAACTAAGTCCTCGTTATGTCGGTTCCTTTGAGATTTTGGATAGAGTGGGAGATAGAGCATATAGGCTAGCCTTACCACCTGAGCTAGCAGAGGTCCACAATGTCTTCCATGTTTTCATGCTTCGGAAGTACCATTCGGATCCTACACATGGAATTAGCTATAAGCCATTGGAGCTCAATGAGGATATGTCATATATAGAGAAATCGATCTGAATTCTCGATAGAAAAGAGAAGGTGTTGCGGAACAAGTCGATTTCATTGGTTAAGGTCCTCTGGCAACATCATACATCAGAGGAAGCCACCTGAGAGTTAGAGGACTTGATGAAGGAGAAATATCCCAAACTTTTTGAGGAATGAATTTGATTCAATTTAGAGGACCCAATTTTCTAAGGAGGGGAGAAATGTATGCTCGTAGTTTATACGCATTACTTATGAAGCTATGATGTATACGCACATTGTTATGGGTGTATAGACAATAAAGGATGTAGGGATTATGAAAATTTAATGTGCTATCCATGATTCCAAGTTGTGTGCACAAGTTTTATTGCCTATGAATTATATGGAATGGATACTATTATACGTTGGTTGTGTACGGAATGTAAAATGAGGTGTTAAGCAATTAAGGATGAATTACACATTGGAAATCTGCAGAAAACTGTAGTAATGAGGATGCTGGGGAGGAGCAGATCGATCTCCTATGAAGAAGATATTGATCCTCTCTCGCAAAATGACAAGTATCAGTTCAATTAGAACATGGCAGATCGATCTCATAATAGGTAGATCGATCTCCTTAAGCCTCGATCTAGAAGAAATCAATCTCGCACAAGGAATAGATCGATCTCCCATTTACTGATAGATCGATCTCCCCTTTTACTAGCAGATCGATCTGGTAGTAGTTATGTTTGGTAAAAGGACTACCAAACCATACAGAGATCGATCTCCAGAAGGGACCAAATCGATCTCATGTCTCTGCATCTATAAAAAGAGCATGAGATTGGACTGGAAATCAGACTTTCTTTCTTACCAAACCCGCACCTATCCTTTTCTCTTAAAGAATCAAGCTTTCTCACTCTAAATATCACTACATTCCAGCCAGATTTGGAAGGAGCTCAGGAAGGGGAAGTTGTTCCTTAAAGTAAGGAGAACAAAATACCTAAAAATCACATATTGGTTCGATCAAGTGGAGGAGAATAGATTACCATAAGTTTGACCAAGGAAAAAGCTAAGTTGGCTAAGTCTTCAAAACTCTCAACTCCAAGCATGACGTTTTAAGTGATTTTAGGAGTTGATGGATGTATATTGTGTTAGTAGAGTATGGCTAGGATGCTTAGAACTCGCTTGACCAAAAATACGTTTAGAAGAGCAATAGATTGAGTTTGCTATTGAGATGATCTTAGAACACTATGATATTAGTGGTGTTGAGTGAATTATTTTAGATGAATTTACAAAGAAATATTAAGGTGAAATGTGATAAAAGGTTTGTGAAAGCATGAGTGAGTATGTACATGACAACGTGGATGTTTAGGAGAAGAAGAGGAAAATGACTTAATGATTTATGCATGTAGATTGAAATACATTGAGACTCGATTAACCTGGATTGTGAACGGAGCAAATGAGACGAAGGAAATACAAGTGTGATTTGAGGTAAGGGATTATATGTTAGTGATAGAGATATTCGTACGTATTTTACCGCGACTTCCGTAGTTATGACGATAGTGATATTATGTTTAGCTATTGAGCCATGAAGTGATATGAAATTGTGAAATGTATTATGGTATATATTGTGAAAATGGGATGCGGTAAGGAAAATAGCATGACATGCATATTTTTATTATCTTTACAACTATATGTTGTTTTGTGACTGAGAAATGATGAGGGATAGGCTGGCTAGTTTTATGTGTTTAGCATGGAATGACATGCTACGTTAATAAACATGATTTGAGTCTTTAAAAGAGAAAAACAAATAGCCTCATATCAGATTTGAGATGTGCATTTGTGTTAGAGCCTTAGCTCACACCTATTTTGATGATTTGACTATGCTAGAGTTTTACTCACATATGTTTTCCCTGATTTAACAAATCGTACTTGAGCGTAGCTCACGCGTGGTTTTATGATGATGATAATGTGATGGAGCCTAGCTCGCACAATGAATTTTTTGAAATGATACAGTGCTAGAAGCAGTTGCTCGCACTGAGTGATACCACGTTGGAGCCTTGTGGAGACTGTGTGTCACGCTGTTTCTACTCGCCTTGTATATGAGACATGGTTTAGGATGATGAGTCCATCAGTGTAGGGTAGATGAACTAGGTCCACGGGCGTACGCTGTACCGTGTAGTTTTCTGGTGGATACTATGTATCGTGTTATGTGCACGCGAGTACGAGTATCGCGTAAATGACACATGGAGTACATTGTATCGTAAGTATATGTGATATGATGAGGAAAATAATGATGATGATTGAGATGGGTCGAAGGGTAGGACTGACCCATCCCCCTTTAGGCGAGTGATACCCTGTGCACACCTGATCAATAAGGCCTGAGATCATTGACTATGGTCATATGTCGTGGATTTTTGTTTGCCTATGTCACGACCCAAATTACCTAAAAATCAAAGCAAATTTTTCGCTTTTTAATTTTCTTACCCGTCGTGAACAGTTACACTACTAAACAGTTGGGCTATGATTCGGTGTTAGTCACCTCTCACCTATTTACCATTCATTTTTCATATTTCATTTACATATCAATTTATTTAAACTAAATACATCCCCAATATTAAATCCATATACAATACTGTGCATCTATATGTTCAGATACAAAATTATACAAATGTGTATACCTGGTCTTGATAAGAAGCAGCAGATATGACTACTGTCGTTCTCTTCTACTGAATATACCCTGTGGGGTGAAAAATGAAAGGGTGAGCATAAACAGCTCAGTAAGGTAATAATGTAAGTAGGTAGATAACTATACTATCTACGTGCTGATAATGTCGTGATATAAAATCGTTTATATTTGGAGCATGAGGTAAGACTAAAACGATGCCACATGTATGTATATATCATATAAGAGAAATCATGAAATCCATATATAAAACAAACATGGAAAAATCCTCATGTATGACATCTCAGGCTCGTTACATTAAAACTTATTTGTTTCATCATAAACTCATCACGTTAAAATTCATTTGTTTTATCATAAAACAACCACATCAAGGCTAAATCCATCTCTTGGGAATACCTTGATTCATTAAATCACATCTCTTTTAAAAACATAAATCGGGATATTACCCCTGCCTCGGGTTCGTCCTGGTCTATTCAGACCGTATGATATCATGTGAGGCATGTAGGTTACTGTATGAAAAATCGAGGACTATGGCCATACTTTGTCCCTGTGATCCCAGGCTACATGGATCCCGGTGTGCGGGGTATCACAACTGCAACGGGAGGTGGGGTCAAATCCTACCCGCCATAATATCAAGTAACATCATCGAGTCATCATGACTACACGGTACAGCGTACTCCATGGACCCATATCATAGTCTGGGGGTGCCTGCCGTAGGTCTTATCCACCCCAATACTATGTCGATAACCAACCCATGTCTCAAAGTATACGTGCGAGCATCTCAACTCTCTACGACACACAATCTACAGGAGGCTTCCGCACGACTATATGCATGTCAACTCACGTCTAGTGAGAGCGAAGCTCCAGCACCACGCTATGCATATCATGATATCTAAAATCTCGTGCGAGCGAAGCTCCAGCACGGTTTTATTCACACATAAATTTCTCGTACGAGCAATGCTCCAGTACGACTTTTCATGAGAAATAAATCAGTAAACTTGAGTGCGAGAAAGACTCTAGCACTCTTTTTATTCATGTTAATACAATAGGTGGCTCAATCTTGATAAAACATCTTTTAAAATAGTAACCGGTACAAACCGGTATCCTTTCGTATAATTCAAGAAATCAACAGCCAACCTATGTGTAAATTTGCTTAAACCAAAGCAATACATTCATATAAAACATCAAAACATGAAAATCGTGCAATTTATCTGCCTTACTACCCTTTTTGTAAATTTTACTCTCATGGGCAAAATCGTCTTTTTCTTTATCACCTAAGCCTCGATTTTTGTAAAAATTATTATTTCGTTACTAGATACTTTAAGGAATTCTAAACCCTATAAATCCCCTCAATAAATACATGTAGAAATCTCTATACACCTACAAAATTCCCTTACCTCAATTCTCGTCGAGCGCGTATCTAAATTCCACTGTCAGAGGCTCGTCCAATCCGATTTGCTGCTAATCCAGTCTCTGGGGCTGCAGCTAATTATTTATCACGTCAATTTAACCCAATAAATATAATTCTCCTGTTTACTATAGTCGATTTAACTAATTGGCCAATTTACTCTTATTGGGCCCAATCGCACCTTAATGGGCCTCGACCCATTTTCAGCTCATTTATACTTATTAAATCCCTTCTTCGATTTTACTGGGCTCATTCAGGTTACCAATAATCATCAGGCTTCGTTCCAAACTCATTGGATAGCCTGTATACTATTTACGGTAATTACGTTGCAATTTCGATAAATACGTCTTTTTATATAGAATTAATCCATAAATTCCGTAAAATAATCGAAACTTTGTATTAAAGGACTCTAATTGTTGGAATTAAAATATACTTACCCAATATGATGCGGGGTACAAAAATCGGAGCTCAATCGGCTCTCATTCGGGCTTTGTCGTAAAACTGCACAATTATATATTTAATTTCGGGTTACTTTTCGATTAAATATAATTTAAATAAATTTCTCGAAATTTAAATCGATCACTTTTTGACCGCTTACCGACTTACCCAAAGTCCGATGTATCCCCAAAAATTCTTTCCCTTTTTTCTTTTTCTCTTTTTTTCCTTCTTTCTTAGCTGAACCGGTTCAGTCCGGTTCAAACCCGGTTCAGACTGGTCCAGTTCAGCCGGTTCACCTCTTGCTGAATCGGTCTGTACCGGTTCAGACCTTCCCGTCGCTGTTCATGACGTTTTCGACAGGTTCTCGGCTCGTTTCTGGCGCCATTCGACTCGACTTTGGCCGGGCAACCTTCGACTGGTCTCGATCGGGACCGAATCACCGTCGGTGGCCGCCGTTCCTCTCTTCTCCCTCTCGGCCTTCTCTCCCTCGATCCGTCAAATTTTGACGGTTTCGTCGGCCAATACCGGTCTCAAAAGAACCGACTCCTCTTCCCGATCACGCCGGTGTTCGCCGTTCGAGCCCAGCTACCATGGATCACCGAAATCTACCCCGTTTTCCTCGCGGGCTTCTCTTCCTCCGTTCACCGTTTTTTGACCTCCTTGGCGCACGTCGCCGGTGCCAACAGCTTCGCCGGCCTTTCCTCTTCCTACTCGGTTGTTCGTCGGAGTCGCTAATTGCCGGTGGCCGTGGATCGGACGGGCCACGCGCGGTCTCCATTTTCGGTTTCTTTCTTCTTCTCTCTCCCCGACAAAGTTTTCAGATTTCTCTTCTTTTTTTTTAATTATTATTATTATTATTATTATTATTATTATTTATAAATTAGTTTATTATTATTATATTCATTATTTTAGTCAAAAATATTCTAAAATATCTAAAAATTTAATTTTTTATCCCAAATAAATTTATTTAATTTATTTATTATATTTTTAACCATTTTTTCGGTATAATTTCTTCGTATTTTTGAGATATTGTCCCGAGTGACTTTTCGGTATTTCTAAAAATTTCGAATCTTGATCAATTGGACTCGAAATTTAATTATTTCTTCGTTATTGATCAAGATTCTCAAATCCATTATTTTTAATTAAATTTTCTTATCGAATTTATTTCGACTTTCGATCTTTTGATCGTTTTGCCCTTGCACATGTTCGGGATTAATTTAACCCGACTTCCCTTCACGAATACTCATTCATTTCGAATTTTAAATCGTTATTTCCTGTCCGAATCTCGTTTCATTTAATTTGGGACCATTTTTAATTCTTTATAAGAAATTACGATATAATTTTCGGGTCTTACAGCCTAAGTTCCCTACATGTCTCAGAGATTAAGAGAAAATGATGAAAAGAAATGTTATGCAAAAAGAAAAGAAATAATGTGATTTGATAAATGCTTTGATTTAAATGCTTGTGTTGTGATAATACTGTTCTATGACATATTTCTAAATGGAAATGTAGAGCATTGGTTTTTATGAAAATGCCCATGGGAGAAGAATGTTAAATGCATTTTCCATTGATATTTTCATTCATAATGAAAGATGATTTTATTAATCATGAATGGGCTACGTAGATATTACAATATCTACCTGTTAGCATCATTTTCCTTACTGAACTGTGGTTCACTCATCCCACTATTTTTCCTCCTCCAGATACTGAGAAGTAGAACAGTGGTCTCTAGATCCCTTTGTGTTGGTCAGCTCATACCAGTTGTTAAGGTATAAGAACTTTATATACAAAAGCATTTTGTATCTATCGTGTTGTATCACATAGTCATACATTGAAAATGAGAAAAATTGTATGGGGATGTTATGTAAGGATATTTATTTATACAATAGATTTTGTATATCTACACACATGCCTGGGAGTGTGTAATTTAAAGTTTCAAGTATTTCCACTATAAATGTATGGAATTTATAATTACATAGGTTCATAGCCCAACCGTAAGTGGTATATGTATGGATGGAAGGCACTTAGAGTGGGGGTGTGACAACATATCAGCTGGACAACCTCAGAGGCTTGCTGTACCAAATCGAGAGCAAACGTCTTTCTATCACCCACTTCTTCCCAACCAATAGGGGAACGACACCTTCTATCATACAATGCTTCATATGCTGCCATTCTGATACTCGAGTGATAACTGTTGTTGTAAGCAAATTTGGCTAATGGTAGGTGATTATCCCAAGAGCCTTGAAAATCCATGACACTTTCTCTCAGCATATCCTCTAACGTTTGGATGGTTTTCTCTGGTTGACAATCGGTTTGAGGGTGGAAAGCGGTACTGAAACTTAACTGGGTTACCATAGCTTCCTAAAAACGATCCCAAAAGTGGGAAGTGAAGCAAGAATCCCTATCTGATACGATGCTCACTAGAACACCATGTAGCCTTACTATCTCTCGTACATACAACTCTGCTAAAACACTCAAAGTATCTGTAGATTTCATGGCTTGAAAGTGGGCGGATTTCGTCAATCTGTCTACCACTACCCTGATAGCATCACGGTTCCTCTTAGTCCTTGACAATCCCATGATGAAATCCATGGTAACATGCTCCCATTTCCAAGTCGGTATAGGAAGAGGCTGCAATAACCCTGCAGACTTCTGATGTTCTACCTTCAGTTGTTGACATACTAGACATCTTACCTCAAACTCTACGATATCTCTTTTGAGGCCTGACCACCAATACACTTTTCAGAGATTCTGATACATCTTGGTACTCCCCGAATGTAATGTAAATCTTGATGAATGAGCTTTTATCAAAATCAATCTCTTTAGCTCTAGGTCGTCGGGAACACAAATCCTACCTCTAAACCTCAGTAGGCCATCATCACTCACTAAGAAATCAGCCACATCACCCCTCTGAGTGAGAGTCGCACAATCCTCACACAGTAGATCGGCATGCTGAGCCTATCGTATCCGATCAATCAAATCGGTTTCACTTGCAGGCTAGCTATCACACAGTCAGTGTTAACATCAAGAGGGTATCCAACTTGAGGTGAGCTAACTTCTCAAGCAACTCATGTTCCTTGACCATCATATACAAGACCATTATGAGGCTCTTTCTACTCAGGGTATCTGCCACAACATTAGCCTTCCCTGGATCATACAATATCTCACAATCATAATCCTTCAGAAGCTCTATCCATCATCTCTACCTTATATTTAACTCTTTCTGTGAAAACAAATATCTGAGGCTCTTATGATCTGTGAACACATAGAATTTCTCACCGTATAAGTAGTGGCGCCAAATCTTTAATGCAAATACCACGACTGCCAACTCTAAATCATTGGTCGGGTAGTTCCTCTGATGGTCCTTAAGCTATCTGGATCCATAGGCTACTACATTCTTGTCCTGCATCAACACACAGCCCAGTCCTTGTCCCGAGGAATCTGTATATACTGAGTAACCTCCTGAGCTAGTGGGTATGGTGAGAATAGGTGTGGTGGTCAGTCTATGCTTTAGCACTCAGAAACTACTTTCATATTTATGATCCCACTCAACGGAGCAGCCAGTTTAGAGAACCCCTCAACAAACCGTCGGTAATAACCTGCTAAACCTAGAAAACTGCAGATCTCTGTAATAGTCTTGGGTCTTTCCACTGTATCACAGCCTCTATCTTGGACGGATCCACTGATACCCCATCTCTCGAGACTATATGACCCAAAAACGATATCTCACTCAGCCAGAAATCACATTTGTTAAGTTTAGCATACAACTCCTGATCTCGGAGGGTCTGTAACACTGTTCTCAAGTTTTGCTCATGCTCTTCCCTAGATTTCGAGTACACCAATATGTCATCTATAAAGAAAATCAAGAAGTTGTCCAGGTATGGCTTAAACACATCATTCATCAATGCCATAAACGCTGCAAGTGCATTTGTTAACCTAAATGGCATAACAAAAAACTCATAATGGCCATAACGGGTCTGAAATGCTGTCTTGGGCACATCTCCAATCTGAATCCTCAACTGATGATACCTAGACCTCAGATTAATCTTCGAAAATATCTGTGTTCCCTGCAACTGATCAAATATATCATCAATCCATGGAAGGGAATACTTATTCTTGATGGTAGCATTGTTTAACAACCGATAATCTATACAAAGTCGAAAACTCCCATCTTTCTTCTTTACGAACAGAACCGGTGCTCCCCAAGGTGATACACTCGGTCTGATAAACCCTTTAGCTAATAACTCTTGCAACTGTTTCTTTAGCTCCTCCAATTTCATCGAAGCCATTCTATACAATGTCTTAGATATTGGTTTCGTTCCAGGCACTAAATCAATACAGAATTCCATTTCTCTGTCTGGTGGTAGCCCTAGTAATTCTTCCGGAAAGACATCGGGCAACTCTCTAACCACTGGGATGTCAACTAATTTCGGGTGTGCCTTATCCAAGTTAACCACATATGCTATAAAACCTTCAACATATTATGATGACATTTGTTAGTAAAATCATCCATCCTTAGAAGTAATTTACTACTTCTTTCATTACTTAGCAAATCTTAGAACATACTTTTCAGTGGTGTAAAACATTACTGTCTTAGCATAACAGTCTAAAACAACAAGGTTTGTAACCAACCAATCCATTTCTAGTATTACATTAAAGTCCTTCATGTTTAACAGAATAAAATTGGCCAACATATCCTTTTCCCCTACTTTTAACTTACAACCATTACATACATACTCAGTTACTACATTATCTCTCACTGGAGTACATATAAGCAATTTCCAACTTAGAGGTACAGGTTTTACATGTTCAAAAAATTTACATGCAAATGGAGGCGATATAAATGAATGTGTGGTACAAGGATCAATTAATGCTAATGCTTTAAATTCAAAGACTAGGATAGTACCTTTAATCACATCCGTAGAAGCTTTTGCAGATGCCTGGTCCAAAGCAAACACTCGCCCTCGGCCAACAGCTTGCTTCCATTTCTCTTCAGCTGTAGCCTTCCTCTTAGGTGTCTCAACTGTAGCCTTTTCTGGCTCTTTTTCCTTCTGTGGGGCTGTATCAACCAACTCTGGGCATTCACGAGCTATGTGCCTTGGTTTACCACATCTATAACATGATCTCATTACCAACTGGCATGGCCTACTCCTATGATATCTACCACACATCTTGTAATGCTCGGTGGTAGGTCGGGGTCCACTAATAACTATACCCCTCTAAGCTGGAGGTAAAGCTGGATACACTGGAGGCTTCACAGGCCTCTCACGTACGTCCTCAATCTTTGGCCCTTTACCAAATAACTTTGGCCCTTTCTGAACCCTCTATCATCAACTGAACTCTTTCGGTCTCTATCTCTACCCTTACTACTCTTACTCAACTCCGAGGCATATAACTCATAGTCCTACTCACATAGCTGAGCTCTGCGTACTGTCTCATCGTAGGTGGTAATGTGAAATGGGGCCAATCGTGCTCTGATCGAAGGTCTCAATCCCTCCATAAATTTTTGGACCTTCCTATCCTGACAGCTCATGGTCACTATGTCATATCTGCCCAAGGACGTGAATACAGACTCATACTCATCAACTATACGGTTCCCTTAAGTCAAGGTCAGAAATTCCATCTGCATATTCCTCTGAGCAGTGGATAGAATGTACTACCTCATGAAGGCATCCAGAACTATATCCCAAGTCACCATCGGGTGACGTGCACTCAAAATCGACTGTATGGCCATCCACCAATGCTCGACCTCACCCTCTAATACAAAAGTCATAAAGGTGACCTTCTTTGTGGCAGAGCAATAGAAAAATCTGTAGAGTTTCTCGATACTGCGAATCCAATGCTCCGCTAACACTGGGTCTTTCACCCTACTAAACGAAGGTGGTCCAAATTCCTGAACTTCCTTAATCTGACCAGGTCACAATCATAAACTCTTTCACCACCAACCTGCTGTAGAGCTACAGGATCTTGAACTGGTGGGGGAATGTCCTGAACTGGAGGAGGTGCAAGAATCTCTACCTCTGCAGCCCGAGGTCTCGGTACAGGCTATGCAGGCTTATGTCTCTCAGGTGCAGCAGCCTGACCAATAGGGTTCTCCTGTCTACCCTCGAATCTGGCCATCGCCTATGTAAACATTTCCATAACTATGTCTACACTGCGCTGTAATTGCGCTATATGTGCCTCAGCGGCCTCACTAAGACTAGGTGGATCTCTACTAGAACTGGACCCATTGTGCCTCTCAGGCTCATCTCTATGCCCCTGAGAGTACGAACTCTCTCCTCTATGAGTATGTCGTCTATCTGACATTCTGCATACTCAATAACAAGTGTCTTAGTCACATTTCCAGCTTGGTATACACAATTATATCCAAATAATGCACAGTACTTTAAGGATGTATAATTTTTTAATTATGGATACTGACTCACATCGGACCAACTTAGCTCTGATACCAATCTCTATCACGATCCTCTTCCCGTGATTGAACTTACTATTAACAGTTCGGCTGTGAGTCAACATTCATATCCACATTTCATTTATTCATAGTTTAAAATTCATTTAATGAAATAGAAACTGTTCTTTTATAAATATGAGGAAACGTTTATATCAGTTTCTATCATATACATCCATTTCGTACAAAGATCACTAGACTGTGCATTGATTTATAGGATACAAAATTTTTCTCTCATTAATGTATACCTCTGTACTGCTGGAGAACTAGAGAACATCGTAACAGGGACGACTACAGTAACTCACTACTGCGTAGAATCTGTGGAGAAGGAAATAAGGGGGTGAGCTAACACGCTCAGTAAGGAAAATATGAAAGCAGATAGATAACTACACTATCTACATGCTTAAAATATAAACATTTATTTTTCCTTATAAAACATATGCATTCTTTGAAAATAGCTTTATTTATCATTTTACACAATACACCCTTATAAATTTCTTTGCACATAGCAAATTATTTAGTAAATCAATTTACATGAGACATAGTATGGGACATCAAATCACCTTGCATCACACAACAGGGGGACATATGTCACCTCACACAGTATTGACAAAATGTCATATCACACAGATAGAAGAACTTATGACAATAGTCCGGATTCCAGGCAACACTGATCAGGTGTGCGGGAATCCCATGCTTGGGGAGCCAGATCAACCATCCCTTAAGCCCACACAGAATCATTAAGATATCACCGCACATCATACTCCATGGCTAACGCTCGTGGTACATCGTGCTCCCGTGGATCCTTATAACCCATTTCCATTGTCTCGAAATCACGTGTGAGCAGGTCTGTGCAAGATCACTCAGCAATACATGATGGCTCCAGCACGGTTTTACTCATCACATAATAAGCTTATAAAACCACGTGCAAGCAACTCGACATGAGATCACACAACAATACTCGAGGCATTGAGCACGATTTTATCCCATCTTTTTAAATCGAGGGGGTCACATGTGAGAATAACCAGAGCAAGATCACTTAGTAGTACTTGATGGCTCTAGCATGGTTCCCAAAATCTAGTGCGAGCTCTTAAGTGGATCACACAACTTCACTCAGCTCTAGCACCTTTTTCTTTTCTCAAAAGCCCTGTTAAAATGTTGTGCGAGCTAGGCTGGTGATCTACCATTGCCACTTCGACTCTAGCACAAGTTCACACAGAAAAGGAATAGATGGCTTCATTCACTAAGTATGAGTGAGAGGGCAAACTCCCTTCAATCACTCGTTAAATGCTTTTCATGCAAATTACTAAAACGGGAGCCAATCTATTATTACTCTTTCTCAAAACACTTGCAAAATATCTATTCACAACAAGTAAATTGAAGTCATGCAATTCATGCATATAAGCTTCTACTCATACTTAGTTTTCACATAGCTATATAGTTATCTATATACTTATTGCATTAATTTGCACATAACAGATAAGCAACATACATATAGCTATCTCTAATAGCTCGTATAAATCCCTTACCTCGAATCACGCTTGAATCGTTTCCCTTGGTTTCCAATGCTCATTATCCAATCATAGAGGCTTCAATTATGTCTCCAAGAGCTACAATGATTTATAATTCTCATCAGTATACTTAAATATGCTCCATTTTCACTTGCATGAAGTTTTACACCAATTTGGCATCGTTACATCTTATTGGAATTTACTCACTCTTAAGTCCATTTTGATCGTTCTATTCGTTTCTCGAGAATCCATTAGACTCCTTGAGTCTATTGATTCATATTAAACCAACATTAATCTCACAATGCCTTAAGTTCATCATTTTCTCTCTCTATGGCATTTTATCAAACACCTCTTATGCCCATTTTCAATCATCATCTTTTCCAACATATGCATTTCACAAAACTATCTTAAAATCATCTATACATGCTTATTAGCATCTCTACATGCTTAAATCATCATCAACTCCATGCCATTTCAACTTGCTCTCACTAAGCCCATTCTAGGTCATGGTTGTTTAAGCATGTAAATGAACATTTCAGCCAACATTATATACATCAATCAACTCATCAAAATGTCTAGATTAACATACTAGAAAATGGTGTATTGAAATCTTAAATAACTTGACTTTTTCTCCTCCTTTTGTCAAATTGGGGGAAAACCTTTTTTCTCCTTCAATCTATGGTTTGAGCTTCCAATATTTGACTATGTTGTTCTTTTCCTCACTAGGAGCAACTTTGCTCAAAGGAACTTCTCTCAAAACTGTTTGGAAAATGGTGATTTTAGAGTGAGAAAGCTAGGTCACTTGTTTGAAATGGAGGAAATGAGTTGTTCTCGTGAAATACCGATTCAACCGTTGAGTTTTTCTAGGAAAGCATTATGAGATCGATGTCTATGGGTAGGAAATCGATCTGCCCTTGCTTGGATTCCTTTTAGATTCAACAATGCAGGCAGGAGATCGATCTACCTATTTGCATGAGATCGATTTGCTCAAAGGAAATGAGATCAATCTACCTATTTGCACGAGATCGATCTTCCTGTTTGCTAACCATGGAATGGGATTGATCTTGGTCAGGCAGAGGACTTCAGAGATCAATCTGCCTTAAGAAGTGATCGATCTGGCCTATCCAGAGACAACTAGAGATCAATGTGCCTTATGGGAGGAGATCGATCTGGCCCATACAAAAGCAACTTGAAATCGGTCTGCTTGAGTGATGTATCAATCTCCCTCTTGTAGAATGCCCTGGCTTTGCATTTCAAGGCAATGAGATCGATCTGCCCTACATCTGTAACATTCCAGCTACAATGTTTCCCAAATTTTCAAAATTAAACTCCCATTCAATTGCTTCTATATTCATTTTGCATTTCATTCACACTTAGAACTTAAAAACATCCATTTCTTATGATTCATATATATTGTAACTTGTCTATACATTTCAGAATCATAAACATTACATAGAAATTTACGAGTCTTACACAATGAATATCCCAAAAATTAGGGTTTTACTTATGATCATAAATTTGAACCCTCTAGTCATTGTGAACAACTAAGATAGAAACCTGTTAACTACTTTTGTCGGACAAGTTGATATGCCTATTTAAGAGTAATGATACTTGGTTGTTTTTATAATGCTTTATCAATTTAATTAACACTATAGGTGCCTATGAGCTGTAAAATAGTTTCTTTATATATTTTGAAATTCACGAACATCATGGATACAAAATGTAGATGTATGCTTTATCCAAAACACTTATACATATGCATGTAGTCATATATTCACAAAATCTTAAAATATGTAATAAGAGAGATTTCAAAGCTTGTATACATGTAGGTATGAATAAATCCAAGCTTAAAAATCTCATCACTACCACGCTATGCACAAGTATGAAATATACAATAAAAGCATGTTTGCTAAACACTTTAAAACTTTATGAAAACATGAGATATGCATAATATGTCCTACTAACTCAATCACTTTCAATATCACTAAAATCACTATAATAAGGCTAAGTTACAATGTCTCATTATCCAGTCCTACATCACACAACATAAATAATATCTATACACTATTCTCATCACCATTCATTCACTTAAACATTTATATATCACATGCACCATAATGGGCTATTATGCCCTCATTAGGCAGTATTGGCATGTTATGTATATATATATATATATAAATATCTTACACTATTTAATCACAATTCCATCACTTATACACTTTATAGTGCTAATTTATATCCTATATAGTTAACTTACTAAAAGCACCATTCGTGAGCATTTATTTCAAGCTTGGTTGAAAACTCAATTCACCACCAGCTTGATTCAATCAACTACAAGATCACAATATATCACTTAGTATCATGTCATAACATATTAGAAACCAAAGAACACATTCACTACACTTCGCTTACCTATAGTACTTCTCTTGGCCGAATTGATATGTCACTCCACCAAGTCACTTTTCTACATTATAAACACACAATCACTTAGTTTATGATAAGAATTCAATCACTAAACCATTGAATACTTCATAATACATTACTTTACTTACATTTAGGTTACACTTTAGGTTTTGGTCTCAAAGTAGCATGCTTTATGGTTTCCTACAAACCAAAACCACCAACGAGTTACACATGATCACAACACTAATATATCTTAAAACCAAGGTTAGATCACATCATTTCACCTATGCTCTTCACGTTGGCCGAACTTATACATGCATGCTACACCATGTTTTACTTCAAAATAACACCATATATCTTCTCTATCTATATCACTAAAAAACTAACATATATTAAGCTTTAAGATTAGAAACAACCTTAGCATATAGATCTCCAAGGTGGCCGAATCTCTCTTCTCATCAAAGAGTTATTTTTGTACAAAAAAAACACATGAAACATATTAGAATCATCCCTTAAACAACATATATCAACCTTGGTTCATGAATCAAAGCCTACCTTAGAGATCTATCTTTAGCTGATTTCTTTCTTTCTCTTTAAGAACTTGTAGTTTCTTGCAACTACTTGAAGAAACAAGGGTACAAATGAGTTTAGGAGATGAAGGCTAAAAAATCATCAAAGGAATGAAAAATCAGCTTGTATCCTCTTGGTTTGGCCTAGGAAAGTTACGGTTTCAAGGTTATCTTATTTCTTTGTTTTTCATCTTTCGGTTCCACGAAGATTTTAATGGAGCTTGTCGACATGCCATTTTTTTAATATAAAAATGGTCTTAAAATATAATAATTTAACAACCAATATTAAAGAAGAGCTTATAGAAGAAGCTTTTTCTTGTATTTATTTCTTTAATCACTTTTACACATTATTTTTCACTTAACTTAATTTTCATTAGTTCACTAAAACTAGGTTTACATTAATCTTCTTAATTTCATGCATGTCTCATAATATAAGACGACACTAGTTGACATTTTACCAAGGGTGGCCAACCATGCATAACATCATCAGGGTTTTACTTCTTTCAATACTATTTCGTTCATTTCGATTCTAACATGACCAATGTTAATTCGAGGTTTGACCAATCACTTTTAAAGTTTGACCACACTCATTTGAAACCTTAAAATCAATTCATAGTATCCATTTGGTCAATGTGAAAATTTAACTTATGGACAGAATGATCATCTTTTAAGATAAGCCATAATTGTAATTATATGAGCTCAAAGGGCTTATGTGAGGCTGTATATCATCATTTTTGATGATTGATACTTTCTGGGTAGGTTTTCATTCTTATGGGTCCCACAAACCTGTCCATATGAGAGCTCACCTCACTATATCAGAAACCCAAAAATCACTATTTATCGATCAGTTACAATTTAATTAGTAAAATATTGAATCAATATGTATTGAAATTATGATTTTCACATCCTTCCCACCTTAAGAAATTCAATTCTCTGAATTCTTCTCAGTTTGCTAAAAGAAATAGGGGTATTTCTCTAGCATCAGGCTCTTTAGCTCCCAAGTAGCTTATTTAAAAGTATGATGCTGCTAGAAAACCTTCACTAGAGGAATGACTTTCGATCTCAATATCTTATCTTTTTAATCCAAAATCCATATCGATTTCTTAATATAGGATAAATCTTCCTTAATCTCCGGTGGTTCATGCCGTATCACGTGGGAGGGATTCAGCTGATATTTCCTCAACATAGAAACATAGAAGATGTTGTGCACACTAGATAGCTATGGTGGAGGTGCCTGTTTATATGCTACGTCCCTTACCTTCTCTAAGATCTCGAAGAGATAGATGAATTGAGGACTCTAGGATGGCAGACTTTTAGGAATACCTTATCCTTGAATCTTATGATACCCTAGGATGGAAGACTTTTAGGAATACCTTATCCTTGATTTAAAACTCTAAATGTCATCTTTGTATGATAGCGTAACCCTTCTAACGACTCTATGTTATTTTTAATCTGTCACATATCAATTTGACCGTCTCAAAAGCTTTCTCGACTAGCTCAGGGGTAAAAATATTTTGTTCATCCACTTCGTCCATAGAAAGCCTCATTCAGAGCTATCATAATATTAGAGTGGTAGTTATTATTGTAGGCTAATTCAGCTAATGCAAGGTGATCATCCAAGAGCCCTGAAAATCAATAACACTAGCTTTTAATATATTCTCTAAGGTCTGTATCATCTGCTTAGACTACTTATCAGTCTGAGGATGGAAGGCGGTACTGAACTGTAATCTAGATTCCATGGCTTCTTGAATCTATTCTTAGAAACAGGTGGTAAACTTGGAATCCCTATCCAATACAATCTTCTTGGAACACCATGTTGTCTAACTATCTCCTTAACATATAGCTCTATAAGAGTATTAAGAGAATTTGTGTCTCTCATAGGCAGAAAGTGAGTTAACTTACTCAATCAATCGACAATCATCCAAATGGCATCATAACCCTTTTCGTTCCTAAGAAGTCCTATAATGAAATTCATGAAGATGTACTTTTATTTCTAAGTCGAAATTGGGAAAGGCTTGAGGAACCCTACAAGCCATTGATGCTTAACCTTAACTTGTTGACAAGTAATACATTTCGACACATGATCCACTATGTCTCTCTTTATCTTGACATACCAATATACACCCGTAAGTTCTAATACATCATTGTGCTGCGTAGGTGCATTGTATATTTTAAACTGTGAGCCTTATCAAGGATCTATCTTCTAAAGGTATCATTATGAGGAACACACAATCTGCCTCTGTACTGATGAATCTCATCATCACTGACCGTAAACTCTAGTTTCTGCCCCATTCTGTTTGACTAGCCTACTGAATCAAAATTGGATATTTTCTTTAGGCCGGTTTGATTTGATCAATAAGAGATCGCTGAATTTGTAAACTAGCTATCAAACAATTATTAGAAGGTTTTAAATTTAGATTCATCTCTAAGAACTTCTCTAACAGACTCTATTCCTAAACCATCATGTACGATACCATACCACAACTTTTATGGTTTAGCGCATCGACAACCACATTAGATTTTTGTAGATGGTACAAGATATTAGTCATAGTTTTTGAAAAGCTCCATCAACGTTTCTATTTCATGTTGAGCTCATTCTGTGAAAATAAGTATTTAAGACTTGTGTGGCCAGTGAATATATGAGAATTTCTCATTGTATAAGTAGTGGCACCATATTTTTAATACAAATACCTTTGTAGCTAGATCTAAATCATTGGTAGGGTAGTTTCTCTCATGATCTTTCAGCTGTCAGGATTCGTATGCCACAACTTTACTATACTGCATCAGCACGTATCTTAAACCTTAAAACGAAGCATTCTTATACATTATAAACCCTTTAAAGCTAATCGATATAGTCAAGATCAGTGATAATGTCAACTACTGCTTGAGTCACTAAAAATTGTTCTCACACGAGTTAGCGTACTAAAACTTAGCATCTTTATGTGTGAAGTGAGTCAGTGGAGTTACGATCTTCAAGAACCCTTCCACAAACTATCTATAATAGCTAGCTAGTCCTAGAAAACTACAAATATTAGTGACTATCTGCGGCCTTTCCCATCTCAATACGACCTCGATCTCAGATGGATCTAATGATACTCCATCTTTAGTGATCACATGAAAAATGATATCTGCTGAAATCGATACTCACACTTACTGTTTGAAAATAACTGTTTGTCACTAAAACTTTAGAGAATAGTTCTTAAATACTGCTTATCTATTCTTGGGACTTAGAATATATGAGAATGTCATCAATAAAAATAATCAAAAACTGATCCAGGTAGGGCTTAAAGATCTCATTTATTAAGCTCATAAATGCTGCAAGTACGTTGGTTAACCTGAATGGCACGATAAAGATTGCATGGTTTCCATATCGAGTCCTAAAAGCAGTTTTAGGTATATCTTCATTCCAGATTCTCAACTGATGACACCCAAACCTCAAATCAATCTTAAAAAAGAACTATGTACCTTACAACTGATCAAATAAATCATCAATTCAAGGCAATGGATATTTGTTATTTATCGTTGCCTTATTCAATAAACGATAATTCAATGGATAATTGAAGGCTATCGTCTTTCCTTTGTACAAACAATATCGAAACACCCTATGGCGGAACATTAGGGCATATAAAACCTTTATCTGAAAGTTCTTGGAGCTATTTCTTCAATTCTTCTAACTCCACTAATGTCATTCTGTACGAGGGTTTAGAGATCGGGTGAGTGCATGGTAGGAGATCGATAGTGAACTCAGTCTCTCTCTTTGGAGGTAACCTTGGTAAGTTTTCTCGAAGGACATCTGAAAAGTCTTTGATTGTTAGGATATTTGATAGCTTCAGATGTTTTTTGTTTGCATCATCCACAAATACTAGATAACCTTCACAACACAATAACTTTTTGATGGGATTTGAAAATGAAAATATTCACTTTCATTTCATTTCATTTATCAAATTGTATTACAACTTTTTCAGGGAGAACAAAGGTTATACTTTTACTATGACAATCAACATTGGCATGATTGGTGGTTAGCCAATCCATACCCAAAATTACATCTATATCATACATGTGTAACAAAATCAAGTTAGCCTCTAACTCTTTTTCTTCCATTTTCACTTTACAAGATTTACAAACTAGATCTGTCATCTGATATTCTTTGAGTGGCATACTTATGTGCAACATGTATCCCAGTATCTGAGGCTTTATGTTCAGTCTCCTAACAAATAAAGGCGAAACAAATGAATGTGTAGAGTCAAGATCAATTAAACACAAAGCTTCACAATTAGTGATCATAAGCTTACCCTTAATAATAATGTTGAATGCATTAGCAGTCTTCTTATCGAGTGCGAACACTAAACCTTCAGCTACAGAATTTAAACCTTTATTTGGTGCCTTAGCCTAATTTGTAGCTACTTTCTCGAGTCGTTTCTGAGAAGCTTTCATTTATAGACAATCTCTGATCAGGTGTCCTATCTTGCCACACTTAAAGAAGCATTGGTCTTAATGAAGTAAGGGTTACCACCATGGTACATACCACATTTGGAACAAACCAGATCAGTCTTATACTTTACAGCTCGTGGTCAAGGCACATTAGTTTTCTACCTCTTACTCTTAAACTTACCTCTAGCTAGCTTACCTTAAATCACTCGTTTACTTTTCCCTTTTTGTCTAATGTCATATTGGGCTTGGGTCTTATTCAGGCCTATTCAACAAACTAGGCTAGTGTGATAGCCGGGCCTCAAACCATCAATAAACTTTAAAGACTTTCTGACCTTATCCTGAGTGACCAACAAATCATACCAACTTAACATGGTGAACCTAGACACATATTGGTCCATCCTTAGATTCTCTTGAGTCAAATTCAAAAACTTTAGCTGCTTAAGCCTCTTTGCAGTTTTCGAAAAAAATTTGTCATTTAAGGCAGTCAAAAATCTATTCCATCTGATCATTGGATCTTGACTCCTAAAAACTATCTTAGCTGAAGGTTGCCAATGTTCAACATTTCCCTCAAGCATATACGTGGCTAAAGAATCTTGTTCATTGAATCTGTAATCCATATACTTGAAAAGCTTATCAATCTTCATTAACCACGTCTTTGCCACCTCTAGGTCTTTTTTTCCCCTTAAATGTAGGTGCGTTCATTTTCTGGAATTGCTTCAACTTGTCTGCATTTGATACTATTTGTGGTACTGTAGTAGGCTGTGGAGATGGAACGACATAAGGCTGATGAGGTAGAAACAGTGGTTGAGGTGTAACTGGTGGTGGTGGAGGAGGTAGCAGTTAAGGCTGTAGAGGATTTAGTGGCTGTTGAGCTGCGGGTCTCTGATGTTCCATTGGTGGTGGAAATACATTACTTAACAGTGTGATCAATGTAGTCAAGTTATGTAGACTCGCAGTAGTATCAAAAAAGTTCTGTGTTAAGATTGTTTGGCCCAGGAGATGAATGAGATGAAGATGGAGGTGGTGGACTTTGTCTCACTCATGAAGGTCGTTCACGTCCTCCTTTAACATATTTCACTATTTTGTACTGAAAAGTTGCATGTGTTAGAACAATATCACTTTAACTTGCAATTTATATTTAGACAGATGCAATACTAAGGGATGTGACTGAGATGTAAATAAAACTTTAGACCTTTTTCTACAGACTCCACAAGACAAACTTGTTCTAATATCAACAAATACTGTCATGCCCTGAATAACGTGACTAAACGCTAATATATGCAGAATTATGAAATTCTAGGCTAACTTTTTCCTTTTCTTTAACATCAGATTTGTCAAGTGAGCAATGCCGTACGATAAGATTAAGCAACTGACTACTTTTAATACAGTTTAAGGCAATATACTTGAGGTCTCAGTTTAATATCTTTCACAAAATTACTTAAGAACAACACATATCAATTCTTGCTAAAAGCAGTAAATCCTTGTTTATGACTAATTTCAGACAGTTAATTCACTCCACTGTCAAATGTTGTCAAATCCACAACTCAACTACCTGTGGTTCTTGTACACTCCATAATCTACCACATATCCAAAAATTACTAAAAAATGATAGCTTGGTCCTTCAAATTTTATACCTATAAAATATTCGAATATTTTATCAGTTTTGGCATATTTAGCAATAAAAATCTATTTACATCCCAAACTTGAGAATTTTTGTAATGCAAGTCACATACCCCTAGTACACATGTTGACCTATAGTACTATCAGAAAACTATCTAAAAAATAAAGCGTTTACGTATAAAAAATAGTTACTAAATATATGATGTGATTGCTTTGAAGCTTGAAAACTGCAAAGCTAGATACTAAATTAAGTAACTATACAATCTCGACTTAACCTGTAATGAAAATAATGAGGGAGTAAGCTAAAACTTAGTAAGTTAACCATAGAAATATAGAGTTAGAAACATATTGTATACGGTTCTATAATGCATGCACACAAGTAACTTGTAACTATTAACAAATTCAATATCAATTATTCAATAACATATAACACTTCCGTATTTCAATATAATATCACTTTTAGAGACTATCAAGGTATTTTAGGGGTATTAGTCGAAAATATATTTTAAAGTACCTTATTTATGTCTCGACCTCTTTTCATCCTTTTCATCTAAAAATCACCATAATTTTTTTTCCTTTTTCATTTCCTTTTCTCGGTCGTGAACAATTCTCACCAATAACAGTTGGACTATGAGTCAGTATTAATCACCCTTTGCCGTCCATCCTTTTTTTATTATTTAAGAGCAAACACATACTTCTGGAAATTTAAGTTCTATACTTATACAGGTTTGCTAACATTTACATCCCCCATATTACATTTCAAAATGATTACTGTGCTGTTACATGTTTAGATACAAAATGAAAACCAGTGTGTATACCTCTTGGTGATGGAGAACAACGGATATCAGGATGCAACTCCTCAGTCTCTCACTAGACTATTGTGTGCGCTCTGTAGAGGGGGGGAAGTGAAGAGGATGAGCAACCACATGCTCAGTAAGGCAATAATGCAAGCATGGTAGATAACTACACTATCTACATGCTTATAATGTAATGCATAAAGATCATTAATATCCAGAGCATGAGGAAATATTAAAACTATCCTACATGTATATAGATATATCATGTACTGAAAAGCATGAAAATAGGCATGTAAACATGGAAAACCATCATGTAAAACTTCTCATGCTCATCATAATAAAACTGATCATAAAACCATTGCTCAGGGTTAATATCAAATCAAAATTTAGTAAAACTCATCACAATCATCATATCATCCTAAAAAAAATCCCACAAAGTTAGACTCCTCCCTCGGGTCTACCCTGGACAACACAAATCATGTTCAGTATATAAAACCATGTGATGTGAGACAGGTGGTCACTATATATAATCGAGGACTCTGTTGGCCAATTACGTCATTATCATCCCAGACCACACGGATCTCGATGTGCGGGGTATTATGCTGCAACGGGAGGTAGGTTAATCCTACCCGCCAGACTTTTAAATCAACATCATAACCACATGGTACAACATACTCCATGTGATATACGTAATGCAACGTACTCCATGGACCCATATCATGGTTGAGGGTGCCTGCAGTAGGTCTTATCTACCCTATGCCATGTATAACTTATTCAGTCTCAAGTGCATGTGAGAGCATCTCATCCGTGTGACTAGCAGTCTACACGAGGCATCTAGCATGGCTCGTACGAGCATCTCATCTTTGTGACACAAAGTCTACACGAGGTATCCAGCATGACTCATTGCATATCACAGTGTGAAAAGTCCAGCGCGAGCAAAGCTCTAGCCTGATTTCATGCATCATCAGTAAATACCTTCGTACAAGCAACACTTTAGTACGACTTTATGCATAATAAATAATGAGTGAATCACGTACGAGTATAGCTCTAGTACAGTTATATGCATAAGAAAATCAATGGGAACCCACGTATGAGCAAAAGCTCCAGTACGGCTTGTAAAACATCACAACTCAAAATATGGTACGAGCTAGGCTCCAGCACATTTCATGCATATTAAAAACATCAAAATCCAGTGTGAACGAAACTCCAGCACGATTTAACTCATATAAATCTGATAGGCGTCTATATTTCAACAAAACACGCTTAAAACCACAGTTAGCACCTGACTCGTGCTATTTCATGAGATTATGAAGTTAATAGCTAGCCTATCTGTAGATTTGCTTAAACCAAGTAATGTATTTCGTAAAAATATCAAAACATGACATTCATACAATTTATTAGCCTTACTACTTTTTTTGTAAGATTCACTTCCAAAACCAAAATCATCTATATCCGAAATCGTTTGCATAAATCATTAATTATTTTCTAGATAACCAAGCAATTACAAAGCCCTATAAACACCCTCAAAATACATGCAACTACCTCTAGATACTCACAAAATTCCCTTACCTGGAATTGCATCGAGTAATTCCACTTCCTTATAGTTGCTCGATTGCGCAATCCTATTTGCTCCCAATGAAATCTCCGGAGTTGCACAAAATTACTTATTACATCAATTTAACCCAATATAACACAATTCTCATGTTTATTATATTCAATTCAATTTATTGGGTTCATTAACACTTATTGGGCCTTACTTTCTTTTAAGTTCTTTTCGATTGTACTATTTATTTCTCGAGAATCTATTGGACTCGTCAAGTCTAATATCTCGTATTAGGCCGGCCCTAAGCCTAAAATGCCTTAAGTTCACCATTTCTTTCACTATGGCATTTCCTCATACACCTCTTAAGCCCATTTTCAATTATCATCCATTTCAACATATGTGTTACACAAAACTATCTCATAATCATTTCTACATGCTTAATAACATTAATTCATTCTCCAATCTTCATTTAATCCATACCTATCAGCTTTCTCTCACTTTCTCACACTAAGTCCATTCTAGGTCATGGAAGATTCATCATGTTTTAGATAATTTCAACCAATAACACAAACACTCAATAACTTATAACAGTGCTTAGATAAACATACTTGAAGTTGGTGTATTGAAATCTTACCTAGCTTGACTTCTTTCCTTTTTGTCAAATTTTGGAGAAAACCCCTTTGCTCCTTCAATCCAAAGTTTCAGCTTCTAATCTTTAACTATGTTGTTGTCTTCCTCACTAGGAAGAACTTTGCTCAAATAGCTTTTTCTTCAAATCTTTTTAGAAGGTAAGGATATCCTAGAGTGAGAAAACTAGGTTATTTTAGCTAAAATTGAAGGATTTCAGATTTCTGGGGAAGAAGGCTCTACAGTCGGGTCTCTTTTATAGTAATCGTGTTATGAGATCGATCTCCCAGGGTAGAGATCAATCTTCCCTAACTTAAACTCCTTCAGAATTCGATAATGCAAGCTAGAGGATCGATCTGCCTCTTTGGATGAGATTGATCTGCCTCTTGAGGAAGGGATCGATCTGCTCATTGGTAGAGATCGATCTTGGCCAGGCTGCATCACTTAGAGATCGATCTAGCTTTGAGAAGGGATCGATCTTTGCTAGCTAGAAGTAGTTGGAGATCGATCTGCTTTATGGGAGAGATCGATCTGCTCTTTGCTAAATCAAGTGGGGATCGATCTGTTCCTTACAGAATCACATGAGGATCGATCTGATTGAATGGGAGATCGATCTCCCCTTTACAGAATGCTTTGGTACTCTATTTCGAGACAATGAGATCGATCTTCCTTGCATGTAAGATCGATCTGGCATTCATCCTGCAGCATTTCAGCTATAATTTTTGAGATTTTAAAAGGTAAACTCATATTCAATCACTTCAATACCCAATTTGCATTTCATTCACACCTAACACTAAAAAATATCCAATTCTTATGATTCATATATTGTGTAACTTATTTGTACATCATGGAAATCATAAGATTACATAGAAATTCATGGGCCTTATAATTTCTCCGTTGACCTGACATCAAGGCAAGATAATCAATTTATATATATTTGACATTATCACTATGCTGTAAAATGATGTGATGTAGATAAACTGATGCATTTAATCTAATGCTGCATTACATGTCAAGTCAATGCACTTTTCAATAAACGTTTCAATTTACGATAGATGATGCATTGTTCAATAAAACAATTATGATTTCGATAAACAATGTTCAATAATCCAATAACGATTCGATAACAATATTCGATAAAGTAGCCATGAGTATTTAATTACCAATAAAGACTCATCCCACTGTAGATATTAGTGAGCTGATTAATTCCTCAAAAACTAAGGTTTTACCTATGGTCATAGATCCGAACTCTCTAGTCCTAGTGATCAAGTAAGACCATAACTTGTCAATGACTTTTGTCCGATAAGTTGATGTGCCTATATATGAGTAATGATACTCTGGCTGGTCATATAATACTTTATCGATTTAATTAACACTACGAAGTGGAATGCCCATAAGCTGTAAAACAGTTTCTTTACATGTTTTAAAATTCACTAATACTATAGATATAAAAGCAAATATATTCTTTATACAAAACACTTAGACATATGCAATGTAGTCATATGTTCACAATATTTCAAAACATGCATCAAGGGAGATTCTAAAGCTTTTATACATGTAGATATAGTGTAAGCTTAAAAATCTCATTAATACCAAGCTATGAACGAGTATGAAATATGTAATAAACACGTGGTTCACTAAACACTTTAAAACCCTATAAAAACATGCGATATGCATAACATGTCCCACTAACTCAATCAGTTTCGATATCACTAAAATCACAACAATAAAGCTAGGTTACAATGTGTAATTATCCAACCCTGCATCACACAACATAGACAATATCCATACACTATTCTCATTAGCATTCATTATTTTATACATATATATCAGATGCACTATAATGGGTTCCTATGCCCTCATTAAGCAGTATTGGTATGCTACATATACATATCTTACACTATTCAATCACAATTCCATCACTTATACTTACACTGTATGATGCTAACTTCCATCCCATATATTTAACTTACCAAAAGTAGTGTACTGGAGTACTTGTTTCAAACCTGGTCGAATGCTCAATTCACCACCAACTTGTTTCAATCCACTATAATATCACACTTTATCACTTAGTATCATGTCATAACACATTAGAAACCAAATAACACATTCACTACACTTCACTTACCTAAAGTCCTACTCTTAGCCGAATTGATATGTCCCTCCACTAAGTCACTTGTCAACATTATAAACACACAATCACTTAGTTTATGATAGAAATTCAATCACTAAACCATTAAACACTCATAATACATCACTTACACTTAGGTTAAACTTTAGGGTTTGGTTACAAAGTAGCATTCTCCAAGGTTTTCCTACAAACCAAAACAATCAATTAATTACACATAATCACAACACTAACTTAACTTAAGATTAAGGTTAGATCAAATCATTTCTCATATGCTTTTAATCTTGGCCAAACTTATACATGCATGATGCACCATGTTTTGCTTCAAAATAACAACATATATTATCTTTATATCAATAAAAAACTAATATATATTAAGCTTAAAGCTTAAAAACAACCATAGCTTATAGATCTCCAAGGTGGCCGAATCTCTCCTTTCACCAAGAAGTTGGTTTTGCTACAAACAAAACACATAAAAATCTTAGAATCACCCTTAAACAGCATATACCTACCTTTGTTCATGAACTAAAACCTCCTTAGAGGTCTAACCTTGGTTGAATTCCTTCTTTCCCCTCTAAAACTTGTAGTTCTTGCAACTACTTGAAGAAAAAAAGGTAAAAATGAGTTTAAGAAATGAAAAAAGGCTAGAAAATCATCAAAGGAATGAAAGATCTATTTTGATCCTTTTGGTTTGGCCTAGAGAAGTCATGTTCTCTTATTTCTCTCTTTTTCATCTAAGTTTTGGTTCCATGAAGATTTTAATGGATTTTGCCAACATGTCATCTTCTTTTTAGTATAAAAATGGTCTTAAAACATCATAATTTCATAACTAATATTAAGAAGCATTGTTTGATATTTATTTCTTTAATCACTTTTACACATTATTTTTCACTTAATTTAGTTCACTAAAACTATGTTCACATTAACCATCTTAATTCCGCACAAGTCCCATAATAGAAGAAGGCATTAGTTGACTTTTTACCAAGGGTAGCCGACCATGCATAGTATCATTAGGGTTTTCACTCAGTTTTGCTTATTTCGGTATTATTTCATTTGTTTTGATTATAACTTTGCCAATATTAATTGGCCAATATTAATTTAGGGTTTGACCAATCACTTTTAGAGTTTGACTATAGTCATTTGAAACCTTAAAATTAATTCCTAGCATCCAATTGGTTAATGCAAAAATTTGACCTATGGACAAAACTGTTTTTTTGTTTGTTGCACATTTTTCAAGATAAGCTGTAATTGTAATCATATGAATTCTAAGGGCTTACTTGAGGCCATATATCATTATATGATGATTCAATAATTTTTGGGTAGGTGTGCACTCCTATGGGCCCGCTACTTGTTCGTACGAGAGCTCGCCTCACTGCATCAGAAATTGAAAAATCACTATTTAGCAATCAATTACAATTCAATTAGTCGAATGTTGATTGAATATGTATGAAAATTATGGTTTTTACAAAGATAAATGTTCATTTTGCAAATTTAAGTTATTAAGGCTTTAACTGGAATATATTGTTGTTGAGGCTTGCAAGATTAATTTGCCTTAGAGGTTTATGACATAACTCTTGTTTGGTGATATTGAAATATTTCCTATAAGATTATTTTATACATGAGATAGCATTTTACCAACGCATTGTTATGTGCATATGATGTTTCATGTATTTGACTTCCATTATATACCATCCTGTTGAGATTTATGGGATGAAGTTAATGGAATTTGTAAAATCTCATGACTACAACAATTAAGATTTTTAGTGACAATTTTATTGTGACCAAATGCAATTTTGTCATAGATATTCAGTTTATTGTGACAAAATTTTGTTTGACACTGTTGTTAAAGCATTTGTAATGTATCATTATTTGGTCACTATTGTAATAATAATTGTGACGATTGAAGTTTTTCACAATTAAATCGTCACTATAAAAGTATTATTACGACAAAAAAATAGTTTGTCACTAATAAAATGCACAAATTGGCACCAAATATTTTTTGATAGGAAATAATATACTTGTGACGAGATATAAAGTGGTCACTGTTTTTTAATTTTATTGTGGTGATAAAAATTATTTGTCACTTCAGAATTTAATTTTTGTTATAAAAACATTTATCACAATTAAATATAATGAATTAATGTCGATTACATGTCGTCACAATAATGAATTTATAATTGTGGCAATTTAAATGAACAAAATTTAGAAATTATTTTTTTATTGCAATTCACTATCTTTTATTTTGTATGCACGAACTTAGAGGTGTTCATGGGTCAGGTGTTACGACTCAAAAGATGTGACTTTTTGGTAACTTATTATGGAAGAATAAAAAGTTGGGTTAAAATTTTCATTTTTCTTATAATACTTGTTTGTCATGTGAGTACAGTATTACAATGTTTCTAGGTTTTAAACAACCTAACTCGATTTAAGGTTTTAAACCTAAGGTCCCAGTTTGATTTTTATTAACTTTCATTTATTGAGCTGAGATGCAATTATTGATTTTAATAAAATTTTGGCAGCATAACGGCTTATGTTTTATCATACCTTACCTGCAAGGTATGAAGTACAACAGTTTATATCCACAAGGTAGTTGATTTTATATTTACTTTTTCAATCATAACAAATGAGCTTATTGTCTATATTAATTCATTTACATCCCATAACACGATAATTTACTTTCATAATTATGTTTTAACTCAATATGCATCCCGACTCATGTACTGAAAGGTAACTGTCTGAAAATAAATACAATTAAACAATATAAATATATACTGATATGAGCTGCGAGATCTCTGAAACATTAACTTCGAAGCTGATACTGATGTCAATGCCAACACACTTCTAATATGAACTTATGATGGAAAATAGAGGGGGTGAGCTTTAGGCAAAGCTCAGTAAGTAACTAACACAAGTACGGGAGTAATAACATACAAATACTGAATTTCTAATGCATGTCCAACGCATTCACATTTGATCTGTCACGACCAATTTTCATTCCCTTTAACTGAAAATCACTATAAATTTTTCACGTTTTACTGTTACCTTACCCGGTTGTGAACAAACTCATCACACACAGTTGGGCTGTGAGTCAATAATAATCACCACTTACCATTCATACACAATTAATAAAAACGATATCATATATTCGAAATTAAATCATTTACTCATACAGAACATGTTTACTGACATCTACATCCCCCATAATTACAACTCAATCATTACTGTGCCATTACATTGTTTAGATACAAAAAGAATCCTGTGTATATACCTTTCGGCGATGGAAGCAACGGATGTCCAAAAACACAATGCCTCAGTCCTCACTGGGCTACTATGCACGCTCTGTAGGAGGGGGAAAATAGAGAGGGATGAGCAACCACACGCTCAGTAAGGCAATAATGCAAGCATGGTAGATAACTACTCTATCTACATGCTGATAGTGTTATGCATAAATCATTTATAATAGGAGCATGAGGAATAAAACTATGCCATATGAGTATACATATATATCATGTATCAAAATCATGTAAAATTGGCAAATAAAACATGGAATTATCAACATGTGAAAACATCGCATGCTCATCTCATTAAACTCATAAAAAAGGCAATTCATTTAAGAAACCTCCTTTTTAAATTACATCTATATCTCAAATACGTAAATCCTATCAATCTCCTTCGGGTCTACCTTGAACAATCACAATCACACATATACATAAAAACCAAGTCACTATATCACAAGTGACTATGTGGACCAACTATATCACAAATCATCCCAGACCACACGCATCCAGGTGTGCGGGGTATCGTGCTGGCACGAAGGTGGATTATCGCTCACTAGACTTTCTCATCACACAACCATCGCGCGGTACATCGTACTTCATGTGATATACAAGGTACAGCGTACTCCGCGGACTCATATTGTGATTAGGGGTGCCATTCCTAGATCTTACCTACCCCATACCAATAATTTTCCATATCCATGAAGGAGAGCCTCCCCGTCGAACAAAGCCTCCCCACCCTCCCAGGGCTGAAGGATGTTAGCTTAAGGATCCTTTTGTACCCATGTAGGAGAGCCTCCCTGCCGAATAGAGCCTCCCCGCCCCTCCAGGGCTTAAGGATGTTGGCTTAAGGATCCTTCCGTAAGAGAGCCTCCCCAACGAACAGAGCCTCCCCGCTTAACAAAGCCTCCCTGCCTCATCGGGCTTAAGGATGTTAGCTTAAGGATGTAGGGCTTAAGGATCTTATCGTAAGAGAGTCTCCCCACTGTACAGAGCCTCCCTGCCTAACAGAGCCTCCCCGCCTCCTCGGGCTTAAGGATGTTGGCTTAAGGATGTAGGGCTTGAGGATCTTACCATCTTTCATGACCTCATAAGTATCACAATGTGCAAACTTGTGCGAGCAAAGCTCTAGCATGACTCATGCATCCTACCATAAAGAGACCACGTACGAGCATAGCTCTAGTATAGTTATACTCATAAGAAAAACCACTCAAAAGCCACGTATGAGTAGAAGCTCCAGTACGGTTTGTAAACATCATCATAGTTTCCAAATCAAGGTGCGAGCTAAGCTCAAGCACGTTTCATACAAATGAAAACATTGAAATCTAGCGCGAGCGAGGCTCTAGCGCGAATTAAATCACATACACACGATAGGAGGCTCAAATACATTCAAAACACATCACAAACATGTTTAGTACTTCACATGTGCTATTCCATAACATCACTAAAACATTAGCACGCCTATCCTTTTATTTTCTCAAATCAAATCATTGTGTTGTGTGAAAAACATTTAAAACACGTGATTTATGCAATTATTAGCCTTACTATTCCCTTTTCCAAGAACCATTTCGAAAATCAAATCTCATACAATTCCTCGTAGCTAATCACGCATATCAACAACCATTTACTTAAACATTCATGCATTTCATAAACGCCCTATATCCACCCACAAAATACGAGCAGCCACCTCTATATACTTACAGAATTCCCTTACCTGGAATCGCGACACGTGATTCCGTTTCCTTAATGCTGCTCACTCGTGCGGTCCAATTCGTCTTCAACGAACTCTTCGGGACTGCACACAATCATATTTCACATTATATTCGATCCATATAGCAGGACATCATGTGTTCACTATAGTCGATTCGACCTATAGTTTCTATTAACTCTTATGAGGCCTCGTTTCATTACTTTACCCATAACTCGAGTCTATGGATCTTCTTAGGACTATTAACTTATTCCAAATCGATATTAAATCGACATTAAGCTCATAGTGTTCATCTTTCATTAATTTTTTCACTATGGCATTGTATCAAGCATCTCACAGTCTCAATTCCATAAATCCTCTAAACTCACAATGTAATTACATTTAACTATCTCATCTCATCTATACTACACCAATAACAACTTAACATAATCCCATAAACCACCAACTCCCCAAATCACACTTTCTCACACTAGAGGCATTTCATTTTCTAGGTTATATGTGTCCCATTGCTTTCTAGATGATTTCTATCATCCATATACATGCCAATCAGCTCCAAAATCAATTAAATACACAATGTACTTAGGCTGGAGTATTAGAAGCTTACCAAATCTGATTTCTCTTCTTGCTCCAAATGACAATGCTCTTAGCTCCTTCAATACTAACAATGGGATTTTGGGTTCTAACTATGTTGTTCTCTTCCTCAAGATGAACAACTTAGTGTCTAATGGCCTCCCCTCAATTCTTACTGGAAATGGTTGATTTTAGAGAGAGAAAGTTAGGTTTTTGAGTTAAAAATGGAAGGATGGTGTTATTCCCGAAATTTTTAGATTTTTAGCACTCCTTTTATAGAAATAGCTTGAGGAGATCGATCTGCACTAGGAGGAGATCGATGTGGTCCCTTTAAATCCCTCTTTTTCATGGCCTTGTAAGCATGAGATCGATTTGTCGAAGCTTGAGATCGATTTGCTCCAAAACAGAGAGCTAAGGAGATTGATCTCTATGCTTGAGGATCTATTTTTTCACTACAGAATGGTTAGGAGATCGATCTGGCCCCATTAGAGATCGATCTACTCTATTCCATTACCCAAATAAGAGCATTCTGGCTCTTCCAGATCGATCTCTCATCCTATGAGATCGATCTGGCCTTCATACTTTCCAGAGTTTCTGTAGTTTTTCTGCAGCAACTCACACCAAACATCCATAATCTGCTGCCATAGTCATTTTCTCATCCATCCACCTTTATGACTTGAAAATGACATCTATTCATACCTTATACACATTGAAACTTGTGTGTATTACAAATCATATTACACATATGTACATTGAATCCATGGACTTACATCAATCATACTTTACATTACAAGTCCTTTCACCTTTATTTGATCCAATTACACACATTACAACTATACATATACGGGGTCTCACATTCTCCCCTCCTTCAAGAAATTTGGTCCTCCAAATTAGAACCAAGTCACTCTTCAAAAAGTTGGGGGTACTTCTCCCGTATTGAGTTCTCCAATTCCCATATGGGTTCTTCCACCGCGTGATGTTGCCAAAGAACTTTGACTAAGGGAATTGTCTTATTCCGCAATACTTTCTTTTTTCTGTCCAATATCCGAACCGACTTCTCAACATACGTCATACTCTCATTGAACTCCAACGGCTCATATCTTATCACATGTGTCGGGTCTGGCTGATACTTTCGAAGCATAGAGACATGGAAGACATTGTGGACATTTGCCAAGTTCGATGGCAATGCCACCCTATACGCCTTATCTCCCACTCTCTCCAAAATCTCGAAAGGTCCGATATATCTAGGGCTTAGCTTTCCCTTTTTACCAAACCTCATAATGCCCTTCGAAGGTGAAACCCTTAAAAATATCGACTCACCCAAATCAAACTCCAGTGGTCTCCGTCTCTTGTCAGCATAACTCTTTTGCTGGCTCTGAGCTGTTCGTAATCTCTCACATATCAATTGGACGTCCTCAGATGCCTACTGCACTAAGTCCGAAGCAAAAATCTGTCTGTCACCAACCTCTTCCCATCTAATGGGGGATCGACATCTGCGTCCATACAGTGCCTCATAGGGTGTCATCTCGATACTCCCATGATAGCTATTATTATAGGCGAACTCGGTTAACTATAGGTGATCATCCCAGGAGCCTCTAAAATCCAGCACACATGCTCTCAACATATCCTTGAGGGTCTGTATAGTCCTCTCTGACTGCCCATCTGTCTGAGGATGAAAAGCAGTGCTAAAACTCAGTTGGGACTCCAGCGCTTCCTAAAAATGTTCCCAGAAATGGGAAGTGAAGCCGGTATCCCTATCAGAAACAACGCTCACTGGTATACCATGTAGCCGTACTATCTCTTGAATATACAGGTTCGCCAACTGACTCAGAGTATCTGTCACGACCCAAATTCCATTCTCTTTAACCGAAATTACTGAAAATTTTTCGCGTTTTACTGTTACCTTGCCCGGTCGTGAACGAAACTCACCACACACTGTTGGGCTGTGAGTCAATAATAACACCACATCTCATTCATTCTCAATTAATTAAAACGATGGCATACATGTGCATTTAATCGTTTACTTATACGAATACATGTTTTACAGACATCTACATCCCCCATGAGTACAACTCAAAAGAATACTGTGCTTTTACATTGTTTAGATACAAAAAGAATCACTGTGTATATACCTCTTAGCGATGGAGATGCAGCGGAGTCCAAATAATATGCCTCAGTCCTCACTGGGCTACTATGCACGCTCTGTAGGGGGGAAAAATAGAGTGGGATGAGCAACCACACGCTCAGTAAGGCAATAATGCAAGCATGGTAGATAACTACTCTATCTACATGCTGATAGTGTTATGCATAAATCATTTATGGTAGGAGCATGAGGAATAAAACTATGCCATATGAGTATACATATATATCATGTATCAAAGTCATGTAAAATTGGCATATAAAACATGGTAAAACATCATGTATAAATCATCTCACGCTCGATCTCATTTAAATTCATAAAAAAGGGCAATTCTTTAAGAAACCTCCTTTTTAAACCCACGTCGTAAATCTCTTTCTCATCACATACAATCACATCACATCAATTCACAATCACAACCATGTTTTCATTTCACAATTCAACTCCACGAGGCTCGACCCCTCCTTCGGGTCTACCTTAAACAATCACAATCACACTTAGAGATTTAAAATCATGTGGTAGTAAGTAATTTAAGCAAGGAGACAGGTTACTATATCTTAAGTGACTACATTGGCCAATCGTCACATATCATCCCAGACCACACGGATTCCGGTGTGCGGGGTATTATGCTGGCACGAAGGTGGGTTAGTTCTCCGCCAGACTTTCTCAATCAAGTAACCACCACGCGGTACATCGTACTCCATGTGATATACACGGTACATCGTACTCCGCGGACCCATAACATGGTTAGGGGGTGCCTGCCATAGGTCTTATCTACCCCATATCGAGTGTAACCTTTATAGTCTCAAGAGCGCGTGGGAGTAACCGCAATACCAGGTCCTAGCCCCTCATGGCCTTGCTCGCCCCTGTTGGGTTCCCTGATCCAGGTCCTAGCCCCTCACCCTCACCTCACCTAAGAGGTCTGTTAGGCCTATTGGGTTCCCTGGATGGATTATGTCAGGTCCTAGCCCCTCACCCTCACCCCACCTAAGAGGTCTGTCAGGCCTGTTGGGTTCCCTGAGCTAATCCGTATCTCTCACCACAGCCTCATACATACCACAGTGTGAAAACCAGCGCGAGCTACGCTCTAGCGCGAATTCATGCATCAAAACCAATCACTTCGTACGAGCAACGCTCTGGTACGGCATTTATGCATAAAATATGAAGAAAACATGTACGAGCATAGCTCCAGTACAGTTATATGCATAAGAAAAACCACTCAAATCCACGTACGAGCATAAGCTCCAGTACGGTTTATAAACATCATCACAATTCAATTTCAAAGTGCGAGCTAAGCTCAAGCACGTTTAACACAAGTGAAAACATAGAAATCTCGCGCGAGCGAGGCTCTAACGCGAATTATATCTCATACACGCGATAGGCGGCTTACATGCATTCAAGACATCTCATAATATGCTTAGTGCCTCATATGGGCTATTTCACAACATCATTCAAGTACTAGCCAGCCTATCCTTTTATTTGCTCAAATCAAAGCATTGTGTTTTGTAAAAGCATTCAAAACACATGATTTATGCAATTATTAGCCTTACTATCCCTTTTTCAATAACCATTTCAAACCACCAAATCTCAGACAAATACTCATACACCATCAAAACACATTTCTATAAGTCCATGCATATTTCCAAAGCCCTATAAATACCCACGAGTTCAAAATACGAGCAGCTACCTCTATATACTTACAAAATTCCCTTACCTGGAATCGCGATGCGTGATTCCACTTCCTTAAGCTGCTTACTCGTACGGTTCGGTTCGCCTTCAACAAACTCTTCGGGACTGTACAAAATCGTATCCCGCATTATATTCGATCCATATATTGCAACCCTTGTGCTTGCTATAGTCAATTTAATCTATAGCCTCTATTAAAGCTTATTTGGCCTCGTTTCATTACTTTACCCATAGCTCGAGTCTATGGACCTTCTTAGGCCTATTAACTTATTCAAAGTCGATATCAAATCGACATAAAGCTCATAGCGTTCATATTCCATGAATCCCCTCACTATGGCATTTATCAATTATATACATACCCATTTCCACAATTCCTCCAAACTCACTATGTAATCTCATTTAACCGTTTAAAATCATAAATATTATCCCAATACAACTTTGGCATGCCATAAATCATAAACTCATTCAATCCCACATATCCTCACATCATACCCATTTTAGATTTCTAGGTCACACCACTTCCACTACATTCCTAGGTAGTTTATCCATCAATACTCATACCAATCAACTCCAAAATCAGTTAAATAGCTAATGCATTTGGATTGGAGTGTTAGAATCTTACCAATACGATTTCTCTTCTTGCTCCAATTGGTAATGCCCTTAACTCCTTCAATGCCAAAAATGGGAAAGTGCCCTCTCACTATGTTGTTCTCCTCTTTGATAGGAACAACTTTGCCTCTAATGATCTCTCTTCAAATCTCACTGAAAATGGTTGATTTTAGAGAGGGAAAGTTAGGTTTTTGGGGTTGAAATTGTAAGGTTAAGTGTTTTCTGAGATTTCCAGATTTTTCAGCTCTCCTTATATAGAAATGACTTGAGGAGATCGATTTGGTCCAAGAAGAGATCGATCTGGTCCCTTAAAATCCCTTTTTTTCACGGCATTTTTAAGCCTGAGATCGATCTGTCGAAGCAATGAGATCGATCTGTTGAGGCATGAGATCGATCTGTCGAAGCATGAGATCGATCTGGTCCCAAACAGAGAGCTAAGGAGATCGATCTGGCTGCTTGAGGATCGATCTTTTCACTTACAGAATGCTTGGCAGATCGATCTGGCTCCATTGGAGATCGATCTGCTCTATTCGTTCACCCAAATAAGAGCATTCTGGCTCTTCCAGATCGATCTCTCATCCTATGAGATCGATCTGGACCTCATGTTTTCCAGATTTCCTGCAGTTTCATTGCTGCAACTCATACCAACACACCCACAATCTATTGCCATGGCTATTTCCTCATCCATCCACCTCTATAACTTGAAAATGGCATCCATTCATACCTTATGCACATTGAAACTTGTGTGCATTCATTGTATATTCAAAGGTATGCAACATAAAACCAAATGGAAGCATAACTTCATTCCATTTTACCACACTACTCATCTTGAGTCTCAATTACATCCATCTCTTGCCATAACTCATTCCTTCGTATTCATACTCAATGAAACTTGTATGTACGTTACAATTCATATTACACATACATACATTGAATCCATGGACTTACATCAATCATAATTTACATTACAAGTCCATTCATATTATTTGATCCAATTACACATATTACCCTTTTACATATACAGGGTCTTACATTCTCCCCTCCTTCAAGAAATTTGGTCCTCCAAATTAGAACCAAGTCACTCTTCAAACAGTTGGGGGTACTTCTCCCGTATTAAGTTCTCCAATTCCCACGTGGCCTCTTCCGCCGTGTGGTATTGCCAAAGCACTTTCACCAAGGGAATTGTCTTATTCCGCAACACTTTCTCTTTCCTGTCCAATATCCGAACCGGCTTCTCAACATACGTCATACTCTCATGGAGCTCCAACGGCTCATATTTTATCACGTGTGCCGGGTCCTGGTGATACTTCGAAGCATCGAGACGTGGAAGACGTTGTGGACATTCGCCAAGTCCAGTGGCAATGCCAATCTATACGCCTTATCTCCCACTCTCTCCAAAATCTCGAAGGGTCCGATATATCTAGGGCTCAGCTTGCCCTTCTTACCGAATCTCATAATACCCTTCGATGGTGATACCCTCAGAAATACCGACTCACCCCCATCAAACTCCAGTGGTCTTCATCTCTTGTCAGCATAACTCTTTTGCCGGCTCTGAGCTGTCCGTAATCTCTCACATATTAACTGGACGTCCTCAGATGCCTGCTGCACTAAGTCCGGAGCAAAAATTTGTCTGTCACCAACCTCTTCCCATCCAATAGGGGAACGGCATCTACGCCCGTATAATGCCTCATAGGGTGCCATCCCGATACTAGCATGATAGCTATTATTATAAGCGAACTCGGCTAACTGCAGGTGGTCATCCCAGGAGCCTCTATAATCCAGCGCACACGCTCTTAACATATCCTCGAGGGTCTGTATAGTCCTCTCTGACTGCCCATCTGTCTGAGGATGAAAAGCGGTGCTAAAACTCAGTCGGGTCCCCAGCGCTTCCTGAAAATGTTCCCAGAAATGGGAAGTGAAGCGGGCATCCCTATCAGAAACAACGCTCCCTGGTACACCATGTAGCCGTACTATCTCTCGGATATACAGGTTCGCCAACTGACTCAGTGTATCGGTAGCTCTCATAGCCAAGAAATGGGCGGACTTAGTCAACCGGTCCACAATAACCCATATGGCATCATGACCTCTGCGGGTCCTCGGCAACCCCATCACAAAATCCATGGTGACATGCTCCCACTTCCATGTCGGTATCGGTAGAGGCTGCAATAATCCTGCAGGCTTCTGATGCTCTACCTTCACTTGCTGACAAACGAGACACTTAGCGACATATTCCGCAATGTCTCTCTTCATTCCAGACCACCAATAAACCTTTCGAAGGTTTTGATACATCTTGGTACTTCCCGGATGTATCGTATACTTCGATGAGTGAGCCTCTGATAAAATCGTCCTCCTGATCTCAAGATCCCTGGGAACGCATACTCTGCCTCTGAACCTCAATAAGCCATCAGTACTCTGCTCAAAATCAATACCCACACCTGTCTGTATCTGCCTCAGCCAATCGATACACCGTCGATCGCTCTGCTGGGCTTGCCGAATACGGCCAATCAACTCTGGCTCTAGTCTCAAACTAGCCATGATCTCAAGTCTCTCAGATCCAGGTGGGGTTACATCCAAACTGAGGTTCGCAAAGTGTTCTAACAGTTCATGTTCCTGTACCATCATATAAGACATCAACCCAAGGTTCTTTCTACTCAAAGCATCGGCAACTACATTTGCCTTACCTGGGTGGTACATGATTTCACAGTCATAGTCTTTCAGGAGTTCGAGCCATCTCCTCTGTCTCATATTCAGCTCTTTCTGCAAGAACAGGTACTTAAGGCTCTTATGATCTGTGAACACCTGAAATTTCTCACCATAGAGATAGTGGCGCCATATTTTCAATGCAAATACTACAGCCGCCAACTCTAAATCATGTGTCGGGTAGTTCCTCTCATGATCTTTCAACTGTCTAGATCCATAGGCAACTACCTTCCCATCCTGCATAAGCACACAGCCCAGTCCCTGGTGTGATGCATCCGTATACACCGAGAATCCTCCTGAGCTGGTAGGAATGGTGAGAACTGGAGCAGTCGTCAATCGACGCTTAAGCTCCTCAAAACTCCTCTCACATGCCTCATCCCACACAAACTTAACATCTTTTCGCGTGAGGCGTGTCAACGGAGAAGCTAGTCTGGAGAAACCCTCTACAAATCTCCGATAATATCCTGCCAATCCCAGGAAACTCCTGATCTCAGTTACTGTCTTGGGCTGTTCCCACTGTACAACTGCCTCTATCTTGGATGGATCCACTGATACCCCATCCTTTGACACAACATGCCCCAGAAATGAGATCTGTTCCAACCAGAAGTTACACTTGCTGAGTTTGGCATATAATTCTCTCTCTCGGAGGGTCTGCAGAACTATCCTCAAGTGCTCCTCATGATCTTCCCTGGACTTGGAATACACCAAAATGTCATCTATGAAAACAATCACAAACTTGTCCAGGTATGGCTTGAATATATCATTCATCAATGCCATAAATGCTGCAGGAGCATTTGTCAATCCGAATGGCATCACCAAAAACTCGTAGTGGCCATAACGGGTACGAAATGCTGTCTTGGGTACATCTCCACTCCTGATCCTCAACTGATGATACCCTGACCGCAGATCTATCTTAGAAAATACTTCGGCTCCCTGGAGCTGATCCAACAAATCATCGATTCTTGGAAGAGGGTACTTGTTCTTAATGGTGGCCTTATTCAACAACCGGTAATCTATACACAGTCGGAGGCTTCCATCCTTCTTCCTTACAAATAGAACCGGTGCTCCCCAAGGTGAGACACTCGGTCTAATAAACCCCTTCTCCAACAACTCTTGCAGCTGTTTCTTCAGCTCTTCCAATTCTATAGGAGCCATTCTATAGGGTGGTTTCGACATCGGCTCTGTACCAGGCACTAACTCAATGCAAAATTCCATTTCCCTTTCAGGTGGTAGTCCTGGTAATTCATCCGGAAAGACATCAGGGTAGTCCGTAATTACGGGTATGTCCTTCAATTCCGGGTGTGCCTCATCTATATCGACCACATAGGCAATGAACCCTTCACATTGTCCTCTCCATCGTTAGTAACATAAACCATCACTCCACATTCAACATTTATCATAAATAATAAATTTATCTCTCAAGCAATATGAATTTAAAATCATACTCCTTTATTTACAACAAACATGCTATTTTCATATCATTTCTTTTCATCAAAGTTTACAATAAGATTGTCTAATCCTGAAAACATCAATGTTTTGGCATGACAATCCATCACAACACGATTGGTAGCCAACCAATCCATTCCCAAAATTACGTCAAAATCATTCATATTCAATAAAATCAGATTGGCTATCATTTCCTTCCCCTCTATCTTTAATTTACAATCCCTACATACATGCTCAGTCAATTGACTATCATTCATGGGTGTGGAAATCATCAACATTTTATCCAACAATGTTGGCTTCACATATTTCAACAATTTATGTGTAAAGGAAGGTGATATGAAAGAATGCGAGGCACCAGGATCAAATAATACCAATGCTTCTAAATCAAAGATTCGGATGGTACCTTTAATCACATCTGTCGATGCGTCTGCAGTGTCCTGGTCTAGTGCGTGCACCCTTCCTTTGCTCACACCCGCAGCCTGTTTCCCTTTCTCTTCAGCTGTAGCCCTCCTCCTCGGGGCTGCTGTCTCAACTGGAGCTCCCTCGGGCTCCTTGCCCTTCTGTGGGGCAACCTCTATCATCTCAGTGCAGTACCTCGATATATGCCTTGGCCTCCCACACCTAAAACACGAAACAGGGGGCGCCTGACATGGCCTATTCCCATGGTATCTCCCACATCTCCTACACTGATTCGTGGTAGGTCGTGGTCCTCCAATAGTTATACCCCTCGGCGCTGTCAAGGCTGGGTATACGGGAGGTCTGGCAGCTCTCTCCTGCACCTCCTCGATCTTAGGCCTCTTCTCGAAAAACCTTTGGCCACCTCTCTTGGCCACTCTTCCAAACCCGGATCTCTTTCGGTCTCTGTCCTTCCTGACACTGATCCTTCCAAGCTCGGAGGCATTTCGCTCAAAGTCTTGCTCACATAACTGAGCCTTATGTACAGCCTCCTCATAAGTCACAATGTCGAAGAGAGCTAGCTTAGTTCGGATGGCCAATCTCAACCCATCCATGAACTTCTGAATCTTTCGGGTCTCACTACCCATCGTGTCAGGGTCATATCTCCCCAATGACATAAACTTGGACTCATACTCGTCCACAGTCCGGTTCCCCTGAACCAAATTCATAAATTCCATCCGCAATTTCCTCTGTGCGGTATCTGGAATATACTGCCTCCTGAAGGCCTCTAGAAATATCTCCCACGAGATCTCAGAATGTCTGGCCCTCAAAATAGTCTCGGTGGACCTCCACCAATGCTCGGCCTCGCCTTTCAGCATAAACACGGCAAAGGCAACCTTCTCACTTGAAGTGCATCGGAAAAACCTATACAGTTTCTCCATCTCATACACCCAATCCTCCGTAATCACTGGGTCCTTCACCCCTCTAAACACTGGGGGTTTCAGCGCTTGAAACTCTCGCAACCTGCTCAAGTCGCAGTCATAACCCACATCGCTACCGCTCTGCTGTGGAGCGATAGGAGAATCTGTATCCTGGGCTGGAGGTGGTGTAACTGTAACTGTCTCAGCAGTCTGAGGTCTCTCCACCTCTGCAGCTGCCTGTTCTGTAGTAGGCTGTGCCGTAGGACCTCGTCTGTCACCGGCGCCTAAGGCCTGCGTGACTATCTCCACCAGACTCTCAATACTCCGCTCTAATCTAGCGAAGCGAGCCTCAGTATCACCTGCTCTCTCAGCAGGGTTCTGTGGAGCCTGCTCAGTCTGTGGCTCTGCACGGCTCTCAGGCCTACCTCTACGGCCTCTAGCACGTGCTCCCGCCCCTCTACCTTTGCGTGTAACTGGCATAATACCTAACTCCCTGTATTACAATAATTTATTAAGCTCAATCCATCACAGTATACACAGTTATATCTAAACAAAAGGACAGTACTATGGGGATGTACTTTCCTACATTTTATTAATGACTCACATCAGACCAACACAGCTCTGATACCAATCTCTGTCACGACCCAAATTCCATTCTCTTTAACCGAAATCACTGAAAATTTTTCGCGTTTTACTGTTACCTTGCCCGGTCGTGAACGAAACTCACCACACACTGTTGGGCTGTGAGTCAATAATAACACCACATCTCATTCATTCTCAATTAATTAAAACGATGGCATACATGTGTATTTAATCGTTTACTTATACGAATACATGTTTTACAGACATCTACATCCCCCATGAGTACAACTCAAAAGAATACTGTGCTTTTACATTGTTTAGATACAAAAAGAATCACTGTGTATATACCTCTTAGCGATGGAGATGCAGCGGAGTCCAAATAATACGCCTCAGTCCTCACTGGGCTACTATGCACGCTCTGTAGGGGGGAAAAATAGAGTGGGATGAGCAACCACACGCTCAGTAAGGCAATAATGCAAGCATGGTAGATAACTACTCTATCTACATGCTGATAGTGTTATGCATAAATCATTTATGGTAGGAGCATGAGGAATAAAACTATGCCATATGAGTATACATATATATCATGTATCAAAGTCATGTAAAATTGGCATATAAAACATGGTAAAACATCATGTATAAATCATCTCACGCTCGATCTCATTTAAATTCATAAAAAAGGGCAATTCTTTAAGAAACCTCCTTTTTAAACCCACGTCGTAAATCTCTTTCTCATCACATACAATCACATCACATCAATTCACAATCACAACCATGTTTTCATTTCACAATTCAACTCCACGAGGCTCGACCCCTCCTTCGGGTCTACCTTAAACAATCACAATCACACTTAGAGATTTAAAATCATGTGGTAGTAAGTAATTCAAGCAAGGAGACAGGTTACTATATCTCAAGTGACTACATTGGCCAATCGTCACATATCATCCCAGACCACACGGATTCCGGTGTGCGGGGTATTATGCTGGCACGAAGGTGGGTTAGTTCTCCGCCAGACTTTCTCAATCAAGTAACCACCACGCGGTACATCGTACTCCATGTGATATACACAGTACATCGTACTCCGCGGACCCATAACATGGTTAGGGGGTGCCTGCCATAGGTCTTATCTACCCCATATCGAGTGTAACCTTTATAGTCTCAAGAGCGCGTGGGAGTAACCGCAATACCAGGTCCTAGCCCCTCATGGCCTTGCTCGCCCCTGTTGGGTTCCCTGATCCAGGTCCTAGCCCCTCACCCTCACCTCACCTAAGAGGTCTGTTAGGCCTGTTGGGTTCCCTGGATGGATTATGTCAGGTCCTAGCCCCTCACCCTCACCCCACCTAAGAGGTCTGTCAGGCCTGTTGGGTTCCCTGAGCTAATCCGTATCTCTCACCACGGCCTCATACATACCACAGTGTGAAAACCAGCGCGAGCTACGCTCTAGCGCGAATTCATGCATCAAAACCAATCACTTCGTACGAGCAACGCTCTGGTACGGCATTTATGCATAAAATATGAAGAAAACATGTACGAGCATAGCTCCAGTACAGTTATATGCATAAGAAAAACCACTCAAATCCACGTACGAGCATAAGCTCCAGTACGGTTTATAAACATCATCACAATTCAATTTTAAAGTGCGAGCTAAGCTCAAGCACGTTTAACACAAGTGAAAACATAGAAATCTCGCGCGAGCGAGGCTCTAACGCGAATTATATCTCATACACGCGATAGGCGGCTTACATGCATTCAAGACATCTCATAATATGCTTAGTGCCTCATATGGGCTATTTCACAACATCATTCAAGTACTAGCCAGCCTATCCTTTTATTTGCTCAAATCAAAGCATTGTGTTTTGTAAAAGCATTCAAAACACATGATTTATGCAATTATTAGCCTTACTATCCCTTTTTCAATAACCATCTCAAACCACCAAATCTCAGACAAATACTCATACACCATCAAAACACATTTCTATAAGTCCATGCATATTTCCAAAGCCCTATAAATACCCACGAGTTCAAAATACGAGCAGCTACCTCTATATACTTACAAAATTCCCTTACCTGGAATCGCGATGCGTGATTCCACTTCCTTAAGCTGCTTACTCGTACGGTTCGGTTTGCCTTCAACGAACTCTTCGGGACTGCACAAAATCGTATCCCGCATTATATTCGATCCATATATTGCAACCCTTGTGCTTGCTATAGTCAATTTAATCTATAGCCTCTATTAAAGCTTATTTGGCCTCGTTTCATTACTTTACCCATAGCTCGAGTCTATGGACCTTCTTAGGCCTATTAACTTATTCAAAGTCGATATCAAATCGACATAAAGCTCATAGCGTTCATATTCCATGAATCCCCTCACTATGGCATTTATCAATTATATACATACCCATTTCCACAATTCCTCCAAACTCACTATGTAATCTCATTTAACCATTTAAAATCATAAATATTATCCCAATACAACTTTGGCATGCCATAAGTCATAAACTCATTCAATCCCACATATCCTCACATCATACCCATTTTAGATTTCTAGGTCACACCACTTCCACTACATTCCTAGGTAGTTTATCCATCAATACTCATACCAATCAACTCCAAAATCAGTTAAATAGCTAATGCATTTGGATTGGAGTGTTAGAATCTTACCAATACGATTTCTCTTCTTGCTCCAATTGGTAATGCCCTCAACTCCTTCAATTCCAAAAATGGAAAAGTGCCCTCTCACTATGTTGTTCTCCTCTTTGATAGGAACAACTTTGCCTCTAATGATCTCTCTTCAAATCTCACTGAAAATGGTTGATTTTAGAGAGGGAAAGTTAGGTTTTTGGGGTTAAAATTGTAAGGTTAAGTGTTTTCTGAGATTTCCAGATTTTTCAGCTCTCCTTATATAGAAATGACTTGAGGAGATCGATCTGGTCCAAGAGGAGATCGATCTGGTCCCTTAAAATCCCTCTTTTTCACGGTATTTTTAAGCCTGAGATCGATCTGTCGAAGCAATGAGATCGATCTGTTGAGGCATGAGATCGATCTGTCGAAGCATGAGATCGATCTGGTCCCAAACAGAGAGCTAAGGAGATCGATCTGGCTGCTTGAGGATCGATCTTTTCACTTACAGAATGCTTGGCAGATCGATCTGGCTCCATTGGAGATCGATCTGCTCTATTCGTTCACCCAAATAAGAGCATTCTGGCTCTTCCAGATCGATCTCTCATCCTATGAGATCGATCTGGACCTCATGTTTTCCAGATTTCCTGCAGTTTCATTGCTGCAACTCATACCAACACACCCACAATCTATTGCCATGGCTATTTCCTCATCCATCCACCTCTATAACTTGAAAATGGCATCCATTCATACCTTATGCACATTGAAACTTGTGTGCATTCATTGTATATTCAAAGGTATGCAACATAAAACCAAATGGAAGCATAACTTCATTCCATTTTACCACACTACTCATCTTGAGTCTCAATTACATCCATCTCTTGCCATAACTCATTCCTTCGTATTCATACTCAATGAAACTTGTATGTACGTTACAATTCATATTACACATACATACATTGAATCCATGGACTTACATCAATCATAATTTACATTACAAGTCCATTCATATTATTTGATCCAATTACACATATTACCCTTTTACATATACAGGGTCTTACAGTATCGGTAGCTCTCTTAGCCAAGAAATGGGCGGACTTAGTCAACCGGTCCACAATAACCCATATGACATCATGACCTCTGCGGGTCCTTGGTAACCCTATCACAAAATCCATGGTGACGTGCTCCCACTTCCATGTCGGTATCGGTAGAGGCTGCAATAATCCTGTAGGCTTCTGATGCTCTAGCTTCACCTACTGACAAACGAGACACTTTGCGACATATTCAGCAATGTCTCTTTTCATTCTAGACTACCAATAAACCTTTCGAAGGATTTGATACATCTTGGTACTTTCCGGGTGTATCGTATACTTCAATGAGTGAGTCTCTGATAAAATTAACCTCCTGATCTCAGGATCCTCGAGAACACATACTTTGCCTCTGAACCTCAATGTCCCATCAGCACTCAGTTCAATATCAGTACCCACACCTATCTCTATCTACCTCAGCCAATCGATGCACCATCGATCGGTCTGCTGGGCTTACCGAATACAGCCAATCAATTCTGGCTCCAGTCTCAAACTAGTCATGATCTCAAGTCTCTCAGATCTAGGTGGGGTTACATCCAAACTGAGGTCCACAAATTGTTCCAACAATTCATGTTCTCGTACCATCATATAAGACACCAACCCAAGGTTCTTCCTGCTTAAAGCATTGGCAACTACATTTGCCTTACCCGGGTGGTACATGATTTCACAATCATAGTCCTTTAAAAGTTCGAGCCATCTCCTTTGTATCATATTCAACTCTTTCTGCGAGAACAAGTACTTAAGGCTCTTATGATCTGTGAACATTTGAAATTTCTCACCATAGAGATAGTGACGCCATATTTTCAAAGCAAATACCACGGCCGCCAACTCCAAATCATGTGTCGAGTAGTTCCTCTCATGATCTTTCAACTGTCTAGATCCATAGGCAACTACCTTCCCATCCTGCATAAGCACACAGCCTAGTCCCTGGTGTGATGAATCTGTATACACCGAGAATCCTCCTGAGCTGGTAGGAATGGTGAGAACTGGAGTAGTGGCCAATCGACACTTAAGCTCCTTAAAACTCTTCTCACATGCCTCATCCCAGAAAACTTCTGATCTCAGTAACTGTCTTGGGCTGTTTCCATTTCACAACTGCCTCTATTTTGGATGGATCCACCGATACCCCATCCTTTGACATAACGTGGCCCAGAAATGAGATATGCTCTAACCAAAAGTTACACTTGCTAAGCTTGGCATACAATTCTCTCTCTCGGAGGGTCTGCAGAACTATCCTCAAATGCTCCTCATGATCATCCCTGGACTTAGAATAAATCAAAATATCATCTAGAAATACAATCACAAACTTGTCCAGGTATGGCTTAAACACATCATTCATCAATGCCATAAATACTGCGGGGGTATTCGTCAATCCAAATGGCATTACCATAAACTCGTAGTGGCCACAACGGGTACGAAATGCTGTCTTGGGTACATCTCCACTCCTGATCCTCAACTGATGGTACCCTGACCGCAGGTCTATCTTAGAAAACACTTAGGCTCCTCGGAGCTGATCCAACAAATCATCTATGCATGGAAGGGGGTATTTGTTCTTAATGGTGGCCTTATTTAACAACCGGTAATCTATACACAGTCCGAGGCTCCCATCCTTCTTCCTTGCAAACAATACCGGTGCTCCCCAAGGTGAAACACTCGGTCTTATAAACCCCTTCTCTAGCAACTCTTGTAGCTGTTTCTTTAGCTCTTCTAACTCAATCGGTGCCATTCTATATGGTGGTTTCGATATCGGCTCTGTACTAGGCACTAATTCTATGCAAAATTTCATTTCCCTTTCAGGTGGTAGTCCTAATAATTCATCCGAAAAGACATCAGAATAATCCGCAATCACGAGGATGTCCCTCAATTCCAGGTGTGCCTCATCTATATCAATCACGTAGGCAATGAACCCTTCACATTGTTCTTTTCCATCGTTAGTAACATAAACCATCACTCCATATTCAACATTTATCATAAACAGTAAATTCATCTCTCACACAGATTAAACAAAATCATACTCTTTTCATTTATCATGGTTATATTCATTTCTTTTCATCAAAGTTTACAATAAGATTGTCTAATCCTGAAAACATCAATGTCTTAGCATGGCAATCCATAACAACATGATTGGTAGCCAACCAATCCATTCCCAATATTACATCAAAATCATTCATGTTTAATAAAATCAAATTGGCTATCATTTCCTTTCCCTCTATTTTTAACTTATAATCTCTACATATATGCTTAGTCATTGACTATCATTCATGGGTGTGGAAATCATCAACATTTTATTCAACAATGTTGGTTTCACATGCTTCAATAATTTATGTGTAAAGGAAGGTGATATGAAGGAATGTGTGGCACCAGGATGAAATAATACCAATGCTTCTAAATTAAAGATTCGGATGGTACCTTTAATCACATTCGTCGAGGCGTCTGCAGTGTCCTGGTCCAGTGCGTGTACCCTTTCTCTGCTCACACCCACAGCCTGTTTCCCTTTTTCTCAGCTGTAGCCCTCCTCCTCAGGGCCGTTGTCTCAAGTGGAGCTCCCTCAGGCTCCTTGCCCTTCTGTGGGGCGATCTCAACCATCTCAGTATAATAACTCGAAATATGTTCGGGCTTCCCACACCTAAAACACAAAACAGGGGGCACCTAACATGGTCTAGTCCCATGGTATCTACCACATCTCCTACACTGATCAGCGGTAGGTCATGGTCCTTCAATAGTTATGCCCCTCGGCGCAGTCAAAGTCGGGTACACAAGAGGTCTAGCAGCTCTCTCCTGCACCTCTTCGATATTAGGTTTCTTCTCAAAATACCTTGGGTCTCCTTTCCTGGCCACTCTATCCCTCTCGGATCTCTTCCGGTCTCTATCCTTCCTGACACCAATTCTCCCAAGCTCAGAGGCATTTCGCTCAAAATCTTGCTCACATAACTAAACCTTGTGTACTACCTCCTCATAAGTCTGAAGGTTAAATGGGGCTAGCTTAGTTCGGATGGCCAATCTCAATCCATCGACGAACTTCTGAATCTTCCAGGTCTCACTACCCATGGTGTCCAGGTCATATCTCCCCAGTGACATAAACTTGGACTCATACTCGTCCACAGTTCGGTTCCCTTGAACCAAATTCATAAATTCCATCCGTAATTTCCTCTGTGCGGTGGCTGGAATGTACTGTCTCCTGAAGGCCTCCAAAAATATCTCCCATGAGATCTCAGAGTGTCTAGCCCTCAATATAACTTCGGTGGATCTCCACCAGTGCTCTGCCTTGCCTTTAAGCATAAACACGGCAAAGGCTACCTTCTCAGCTGATGTGCACCTGAAAAATCAGTACAGCTTTTCCATCTCATACATCCAGTCCTCCGTAATAACTGGGTCCTTCACCACTTTGAACACTGGGGGTTTCAATGCTTGGAACTCTCGCAGTCTGCTCAAGTCGTAATCATACCCCAAATCACTACCGCTCAGTTGTGGAGCGATAGGAGAATCCGTATCTGGTACTGGAGGTGTCATCGTCTCAGTAACTTGAGGTCTCTTCACCTCTGCAGGTGCCTGTCCAGTCGTAGGCTGTGCTGCGGGATCTCGTCTATCACTGGCACCCAAGGCCTGCGTGATTATCTCCACCAGGTTCTTGATACTTTGCTCTATCCTAGCGAAGTGAGCCTCAGTATCTTCTGCTCTCCCAATAGGGTCCTGTGGAGCCTGATCAGTTTGTGGCTCCGCACGGCTCTCAGGCCTGCCTCTAAGGCCTCTAGCACATGCCCTCGCCCCTCTACCTTGGCATGTAATTGGCATAATGCCTAACTTCCTGTATTTAAATTCATTTATCACGCTCAATCCATCATGATATACACAGTTATATCTAAAAAAAAGCACAGTAACATGGGGATGTACTTTCTAACATTTTATTACTAAATCACATCAGGCCAACACAGCTCTAATACCAATCTCTGTCATGACCCATTTTCATTCCCTTTAATCGAAAATCACTATAAATTTTTTGCGTTTTACTGTTACCTTTCCCGGTCGTGAACAAACTCACCACACACAGTTGGGCTATGAGTCAATCATAATCACCACTTACCATTCATCCACAATTAATAAAAACGATGTCATATATTCAAAATTAAATCATTTACTCATACAGAACATGTTTAATGACATCTACATCCCTCATAATTACAACTCAATCATTACTGTGCCATTACATTGTTTAGATACAAAAAGAATCCTGTGTATATACCTTTCAACGATGGAAGCAGCGGATATCCAAAAACACAATGCCTCAGTCCTCACTGGGCTACTATGCACGCTTTGTAGGAGGGGGAAAATAAAGTGGGATGAGCAACCACACGCTCGGTAAGGCAATAATGGAAGCATGGTAGATAACTACTTTATCTACATGCTGATAGTGTTATGCATAAATCATTTATAATAGGAGCATGAGGAATAAAACTATGCCATATGAGTATACATATATATCATGTATCAAAATCATGTAAAATTGGCATATAAAACATGGAATTATCAACATGTGAAAACATCTCATGCTCATCTCATAAAACTCATAAAAAGGGCAATTCATTTAAGAAATCTCCTTTTTAAATTACATCTCTATCTCAAATACGTAAATCCCATCAAATCAATTCACAACCTCATTTTCATTTCACAAATCAATTTCACGAGGCTCGACCCCTCCTGCGGGTCTACCTTGAACAATCACAATCACACATATGCATAAAAACCAGGCCACTATATCACAAGTGACTATGTGGACAAACTATATCACAAATCATCCCAAACCACATGCATCTAGGTGTGCGGGGTATCGTGCTAGCACGAAGGTAGATTATCCCTTGCCAGACTTTCTCATCACATAACCATCGCACGGTACATCGTACTCAATGTGATATATAAAGTACAACGTACTCCGTGGACTTATATTGTGATTGGGGGTGCCATTCCTAGGTCTTACCTAACCCATACCAAGAACTTTCCATATCCATGTAGGAGAGCCTCCCCGCCGAATAGAGCCTCTCCGCCCCTCCAGGGCTTAAGGATGTTGGCTTAATGATCCTTTTAGACCCATGTAGGAGAGCCTCCCTACCGAACAGAGCCTCCTTGCCCCTCCAGGGCTTAAGGATGTTGGCTTAAAGATCCTTCCGTAAGAGAGCCTCCCCACCGAACAGAGCCTCCCCGCCTAACAGAGCCTCCCCACCTCCTCGGGCTTAATGATGTTAGCTTAAGGATATATGGCCTAAGGATCTTACCGTAAGAGAGCCTCCCCACCGTACAGAGCCTCCTCGCCTAACAGAACCTCCCTACCTCCTCGGGCTTAAAGATATTGTCTTAAGGATGTAGGGCTTGAGGATCTTACCATCTTTCACGACCCCATATGTATCACAATGTGCAAACTTGTGCGAGCAAAACTCTAGTATGACTCATGCATCCTACCATAAAGAGACCACGTACGAGCATAGCTCTAGTACAGTTATACTCATAAGAAAATCACTCAAAAGCCACGTACGAGCAGAAGCTCCAGTACGGTTTATAAACATCATCATAGTTTCCAAATCAATGTGCGAGCTAAGCTCCAGCACATTTTAAACAAATGAAAACATCGAAATCTAGCACGAGAGAGGCTCCAGCGCGAATTAAATCACATACACATGATAGGCGGCTCAAATACATTCAAAACACATCACAAACATGTTTAGCACTTCACATGTGCTATTCCATAACATCAATAAAACACTAGCCGGCCTATCGTTTTATTTTCTCAAATCAAATCATTGTGTTGTGTGAAAAACATTCAAAACACGTGATTTATGCAATTATTAGCCTTACTATTCCCTTTTCCAAGAACCATTTCAAAAATCAAATCTCATACAATTCCTCGTAGCTAATCACGCATATCAACAACCATTTACTTAATTATTCATACATTTCATAAACGCCCTATATCTACCAACAAAATACGAGTAGCTACCTCTATATACTTACAGAATTCCCTTACTTGGAATCGCGACGCGTGATTCCGTTTCCTTAGCGCTGCTCACTCGTGCGGTCCAATTCGTCTTCAACGAACTCTTCGGGACTGCACACAATCATATTCCACATTATATTCGATCCATATAACAGGACATCTTGCGTTCACTATAGTCGATTCGACCTATAGTTTCTGTTAACGCTTATGAGTCCTTGTTTCAATATTTTACTCATAACTCGAGTCTATGGATCTTCTTAGGACTATTAACCTATTCCAAAACGATATTAAATCGACATTAAGCTCATAGTGTTCATCTTTCATTGATTTCTTCACTATGGCATTGTATCAAGCATCTCACAGTCTCAATTCCATAAATCCTCTAAACTCACAATGTAATTACATTTAACTATCTCATCTCATCTAAACTACACCAATAACAACTTAACATAATCCCATAAACCACCAACTCCCAAAATCACACTTTTTCACATTAGAGGCATTTCATTTTCTAGGTTATATGTGTCCCATTCCTTTCTAGATGATTTCTATCATCCATATAGATTCTAATCAACTCCAAAATCAATTAAATACACAATGTATTTAGGCTGGAGTATTATAAGCTTACGACTATGTTGTTCTCTTCCTCAAGATGAATAACTTAGTGTCTGATGGCCTCCCCTCAATTCTTACTGGAAATGGTTGATTTTAGAGAGAGAAAGTTAGGTTTTTGGGTTAAAAATGGAAGGATGGTGTTTTTCCCAAAATTTTTAGATTTTCAGCACCCCTTTTATAGAAATAGCTTAAGGAGATCAATTTGCACTAAGAGGAGATCAATCTGGTCCACTTAAATCCCTCTTTTTCATGGCATTTTAAGCATGAGATCGTTCTGTCGAAGCTTGAGATCAATCTGCTCCCAAACAGAGAGCTAAGGAGATCGATCTGTATGCTTGAGGATCAATCTTTTCATTACAGAATGGTTAGGAGATCGATTTGGCCTCATTGGAGATCGATCTGCTCTATTCCATTGCCCAAATAAGAGCATTCTGGCTCTTTTAGAATGATCTCTCATCTTATGAGATCGATCTAGCCTTCATACTTCCCAGATTTTCTGTAGTTTTTCTACAGCAACTCACACCAAACATCCTTAATCTGCTGCCATAGTCATTTTCTCATCCATCCACCTTTATGACTTGAAAATGGCATCTATTAATACCTTATACACATTAAAACTTGTTTGCATTACAAATCATATTACATATATATACATTGAATCCATGGACTTACATCAATCATACTTTACATTACAAGTCCATTCACCTTTATTTGATCCAATTACACACATTACAACTATACATATACGGGGTCTCACATGAGCCTTCTTTCTTATCACTTATGTGATTCACATTTTGAAACTTATTGAAGGTTACACTTCTCTTAGGTTTACGAGCTAGATGATTATCTTGATGTTGTAAGTCTTTTAGGATGAGAGGTATTTTGAAATACCTCGTTTGGCCATCAAACCTGATTACCCGAAATTAAGTGCACCCATTGGGGTTTGAAATTTAAAAACATAGTTGAATACAGAAATCGATGTTTAAGGCACTCCAAACATGTATGCGCTTTCTTTTTGAAATTGCTTACATCCACATTCATCCTCAAAACACATTCATTATCTGAAATCATGCCACATAATCCAAAATTTATCACATATCAACATATATTCATACATCTGAAACGTATTTTATTCAAAACATAGCTTATCTTTGAAACGTATCACGCTTTGAAATATATTTTATTTCAAAAGATAACCCATATCAAAGCATATTTCTTATCAAGAATATATTTCTTATTCGAAACACATTTCATATTTCAAAGCACACTTCACAATTCGAAACGTATTTCATATTCCAAAACATACTTCACAATTTGAAACGTATTTCATACTATCTTTGTTAACTATTTTAGTGTTAGCATGAACACTACTGACTATTATATCCCGTCAGCTGGGACTACGTCACTAACTATTATCATCCTCATTAGTAGGGGCCACACCATATTCATTTGATATCAGTAGGACATGTTCTGTGAACCATGTTCATGTTGTAAAACATTTTTGAAAACATATTTCACAATTCAATCACATTTCACATATTAAAACACATTTAAAAGCATATTTCAATATTCAAAACACATTTCATATGATCACTATTTTAACTCGTGATCGGGGAAGTATTAGAAATCTCGAAATACACTACAATTGCTAACTATTATAGCCCATCACCAGGGCCCAAAATAACCAACTATTATTATCTCGTCAATAGGGGCTAAAACATCGTCAACTATTATATAACCTGTCAGCAGCGGTTGAAACATCGAAACTTTTATATACTCAATCAGTAGGGATCGAAACATTGCTAACTATTATATACCTCATCAACAAGGGCCGAAACATTGTTATTTATATCGCCAATTGCAGGCTACATCATTACAACTATTATAATCCCCGCCAGTAGGTGCCGAAAGTGGTCATGGCTAACTATTATCTCTTGTCAGCTAAGGCAAAACAATAAAGCTATAAAAGTTGTCAGTATGCATATTTTGAAATCAATTCAAATCACATGGTGGATAAAGGCAGAGTTAGCTTAAATCCAAAATAATAAAGATATGCAAAATGAACATAAATCCACACTTTGTCAAAACATACCAAAAGTGAGATTTAAAGCTTTCCTTTTTGCAATTTTAGATCAATGTAATCTTAGAAATCTCACATATACCATGCAACGCACAATATGCAATAAATTACCAAGCATGGTTCGAAAATCACTTATATTTAATAGAAAACATGAGGAATGTACGACATGCTTTCCGATAGTTATCACTTATACACGATTCTTATTAATATCAATCACATAGGTTGGCTTTTATGTTTTCGATACGGTTATATTCATACTTCGAAGGTTAGTGAAGCATTGATTTCAGTTTGCTTCTTTGAACTTTAATCATATATAGTCTTTAAATGCTTCCCAACACTAAAGGATCAACCTTATGCTTTTTGGGGATCGATTCCTTTCCTTCATAACCTATAAAGACAAGCCAAAACTCATGTGAGGATTGATTATACACTTTAAGGGGATCAGTCCTTTTTACACATTTCTTCAACACCTTTCTTATTTTGAATACATTCAATTCCATATTTCACACATTAGACACATGGTCTTTAAATGTTTTTCTTTTCTATTTTAGAACCTGATTTATTTCGTATGATACTACTTTGTATTAAAGGAATTAACTTATACCTTATACCTTAAGACACTACCTTGCATCTTAAGGGTCACTTATCCATTTAATATTCATATTTAAATCAATCAATTAATTCTACCAGTCGATAAATTAATCACATATTTATTCAATCGATTCTATCACTCAATCATTTTATCAATTTAATCAATCAATCCATCAGTTAATCATAAAACAATCAATCTTTTCATAAAAAAATTTCAATCTTTCCTTCAATCACTCATACCTATAACACTTATAGTCTTTAAGCATTCTTCAATTATGTTTAAGGTGTAAGACCCGTAAATTTCTATGTAATGTAAATGATTACTTAATGTACAGACAAGTTACATTACATATGAAATTGCAAGAAATGGATGTTTGTTAGTTCTAAGTGCTAATAAATCGCAGAATGGATATCGAATGGATTAAATGAGAATTCCACTTGGGAAAATTGCAGCAAAAGAGTGCAGGATGAAGGCCAGATCGATCCCATGCAAGAAGAGATCGATCTCATGGCTTGGAAAACACAATGCCAAGCATTCTGCAAGAGGGAGATCGATCCCTCACTCAAGCAGAACGATCTTCATTGGTCTTGAGTTGGACCAGATCGATCTCCTCTTAATAGCCAGATTTGTGACGCCCCGAAAACGCGAAAAATAGGGCAAATTTAAATTTTTAACTCATCAAATCATAATTAAGGGTGCATTCTGATGCAGTGTCATACATCATCATACTTATCATGCCTCAGGATCTCATCATAAAATAGAATATATCATACCATATACATTACTCAATTCCGAGTTAACTAATCCTAATACATCCCATACATCATTGTACAACAAGTGTCTGTAATTACATCTTTAGTCTCAGTACATGAAAAGATAAATTATACCTCAATACAATATGTGGCCTGGAGCTCAAGTCCTCCACTAGCCACTACTCCGTACGTCGTAGGGAAAACTCTCTTCACTTGAAGAAATCTGGGGGGAAGAGAAAATAGGGTGAGCTTCTAAATCGCTCAGTAAAGGGGTAAGGGACTCATCAATAAAACAATGATTTGCACAACACAATAATTTTAACTCATAGTTGAAAACTCGTTAGAAAATGTAGCATGACTTAATAAAGCATCATTTTCATCTTATTCTCTAAAATCATGTGAAAACATGAGAGTACATATCTCAGTATAAACCACAGTTACAAGCATGTGAAAATCATGATGCGATAATGGCTTTTCTCATTAAAACATGATAAAAATCACCACAATAAAATGCACGTGGCACAGCCACAAAACACGACTCATGTGTATAAAAAGGAGACTAGGCAATAAAACTCATATAAAATTTGTCATGGCACATCAATAATATATCTCCTCTGGGTGCACATCCCAGGCATCTTCATAAGAGGGAACGTCGACATATGGTCGTGTACATGGTATATTAGACTTACGCGTTACCAGAACAAGGCCTAACCTTATATGCTACCAGAGTAATGCCTCTCCTCATGCACACTATCATGTGGTCCCTGGGTCGGTTCCCAGGTGACCCAATCTATCGGTCCTATATGTTACCAAAGTAAGGCCCAAACTTACATGCTACCAAAGCAAAGCCACCCAGCGTTACCAGAACGGGGGTCATCTCATGTTACCAAAATGGAGGCATCTCTCGTTACCAAAACGGAGGAATATCGGACTTACATGCTACCAGAGTAAGGCTCGAACTTACATGCTACTAGAGCAAGCCCCGGACTTACATGCTACTAGAGCAAGGCCTCCCAACGCTACCAAAACGGAGGACTAATCGGACTTACATGTTACCAGAACAAGGCCCGAACTTACATGCTACCAAAGCAAGGCCCGATGTGTATTCAACATGACACTCCTATGTCTCAATCATTAGCCATTATCATATAAAACGTTTTGCCTTCACGTAGAACTCATAATGGTTTTCTTTCATAAATCTCATTTAAAACATTTGTGTACTCAATACAAAACATGTTAAAACCGAGTTCCAACTGGGAAAACCACACACACATTTCTCAATCTCAGTATACCTTAACGTAGAGCCCAAATCTCTTTTTCATGTTTTAAACACAAAACTGTTGTAAAAGATTTTCATACATAGTTTACAACACATAAAAATTGGGCCCCAATCGGCTATAAAATCGTTTGCAATTTCTCATTCATAACACATAAAACATGCTTGTTTTCTCAATCACAATTCATGCTACAATATTTCACAATTCACATATACAAACGAGTTTAAGTTTCCCTTACCTCTTTGCACCTCGTATAGTGCAATCGTTCCCCCATATCATGGACTAGTCTTATTTCCTCTATGGAACTTTTGAGCTGTCCAAACGATGTAAAAACATCAAAACTCATTATCACATAACCTCCAAATCTCTACATCGAGCATATTGCCCATTTTCTCATTAAATACCTCAATTATCCCATTTCATGACTCTATCAATTCATAATCTCATCCACTACTTTTCAACCTTCTACATTTCTCATGCTTAATACCCATTCCAAAATCACTTCATTGCCTAAATTTCCAATTTATAGACAAAAATCTCAATTTACCACAATTTACTCAATATCATCATCACTCCACTAAAATCACAATTTTTTCAACTCTAATCCTTTCCAACTATTTCACCACAATGCCCATATTCACAATCACTGAAAATCACTTCAAAATCCAAGATTTAAGTTTAGAGTTTACCCAAACTTATGGAGTGCTCAACTCACACCTCGATTCAATTTGTCTTTCGATTTCTAAGTATGTTATTCTCCTTTGGATGAGGAACAACTTTCCTTCTTGCCACAACCCTTGATTTAGATAAAAATGGGGACTTTGGAAGAGAGAGAAAGCTAGGGTTCTGTTAAAATGGAGGTTTGGGAGAGAGAGATCCATTTCCAGGAAAAATAAAGGGCTCTTTATATAGACTGAGGGTAAGAGATCGATTTAGCTCTTGATGAGATCGATCTGCATTTGAATTTGGGGACGATTTTGGGTAATTTTATGCCTAGGAGATCGATCTGTCATGGGGTAAGATCGATCTCTTAATAGCTTTATGAGATTAATCTGCTCCAATTATGAGATCGATATCTAATGTACAGAATGCTTCATGAGATCGATCTGCTCCTTGGGGAGATCGACCTTCTCCTTAACAGAAACATTTTGAGTTCGATTCCTTCCTCATGAGATCGATCTCTTCATTATAGAATCATAAGGAGATCGTTCCTCTTCCATTGGAGATCGATCTGCTCGCTTAAATTCCTCCTTCCTTGTCATTTTTGACCTACCAGATCGATCCTCTCTTCTCTAAGATCGATCTGGCCCCATTGTTTCACACTTTAACATAAAATCTCATTTATAACTCATTCATCACTTAAAATTTCATTCCATACAACCTCAATATATGAGTACATCATATTTAGTTCAATTAATTACACTTTATGTTCTCATTACATAATTTAATATGTGTAAAATTCTCAGATCTCACATCCTTCCCGCCTTAAAAAGAATTTGGTCCTCCAAATTCAACTCAACTCGTCAAATAGATTGGGGTATTTCTCCTTCATGAGATTCTCCAGTTCCCACATTGCCTTTTTCATTGAGTGATGTTTCCATAAAACTTTCACTAATGGGATGCTTTTGGTTCGAAGTACCTTCTCTTTAATATCAAGAATCCGGACGGGTTCTTTAGTGTAGCTCATGTCCTCTTGTATGACCATCTCTTCATACTTTATAACATGAGAAAGGTCCGGGTGGTACTTCCTCAACATAGACACATGAAAGATGTTGTGAATTTCAGACATCTGTGGGGGTAATGCCAATCTGTAAGCTACCTCTCCCACACTCTCAAGAATCTCAAATGGTCCTATGTATCGAGGACTCAATTTCCCTTTCTTCCCAAATCGCATGATACCCTTACTCTATGATATTTTCAAAAATACTGCATCACCAACATTAAACTCGAGTGGCCATCTACGCATATCTGCGTAGCTTTTTGGTATACTCTGTGCAGCCCGTAACCTCTCACATATGAGTTTCACACTCTGTACGGCTTGTTCAATAAGCTCAGGAGCATTTATCTTTCTGTCACCGACTTCTTCCCAAGCTATAGGGGATCTACACCTCCTACCATATAGAGCCTCAAAAGGTGCCATTTTAAGACTTGCATGGTAGCTGTTATTATACGCAAACTCTGCTAGGGGTAGGTGATCATCCCATGATCCCTTAAAATCCATCGTACACGCCCTCAACATAGCCTCTAGGGTCTGAATAGTCCTCTCTGACTGACCATCTGTCTGAGGATGATAGGCGATACTAAAACTCAATCGAGATCCCATGGACTCTTGAAACTGGGCCCAAAATCTGGAAGTAAATCGGAAATCTCTGTCAGAAGTAATACTCATTAGAGCCCTATGTAATCTAGCTATCTCGTTGACATACAACTCAGCTAAGGCATCCACAGTATTTGTGCTCTTGATGGCAAGGAAGGGGGAACTCTTGGTCAATCTATCCACTATGACCCATATTGCATCACGACCCCTTCGGGTCCTCGATAAACCCATAATAAAGTCCATGGTGACATGCTCCCATTTCCATGTAGGTACAGGTAACGGCTATAGTAGTCCTTCGAGCTTCTGATGCTCAACTTTCACTTGTTGGCATACTAAACATCTAGCCACATACTCTGTCATGTCTCACTTCATACCACTCCACAAGTACACCTTTCTCAAATCTTGGTACATCTTAGTACTCCCTGGGTACATGGTGTATCGCGAGCAGTGGGATTCTCTTAATATTTATCTCTTCAAGGTATCATCATCTGGTACACAGATTCATCCTCTGAACCTCAATAGTCCATCCTCACTGATTATGGGATCCGATTGCAAAGTCTGCTTAGCTTGGCTAAGCATATCTATCAACCTCTAATCATTACACTGCCTAGTTCTAACCTGATCCATGATCTTGGGCTCTATTCGTAAGCTAGCCAAAAATCCAGTCTCTACTTCTTTAACTCTAATCCGAAGTTCAACGAACTGCTCCAACAAATCCCATTCCCTGATCATCATAGCAGATATCATACTCTTCCTGCTCAGGGCATCAACAACTACATTCGCCTTACTCGGATGGTATAGAATCTCGCAATCATAATCCTTAAGGAGTTCCATCTATCTCTTTTGTCTCATGTTTAACTCCTTCTGATCAAAGAGAAACCTCAAACTCTTGTGATCAATAAAGATCTGGAATCTTTCCCTATATAAGTAGTGTCGCCAGATCTTCAAGGAAAATACCACAGTGGCTAACTTCAAATCATTCGTGGGGTAATTCCACTCATGATCTTTCAAATGTCACGATCCATAAGCGACCACTCTTCCATGCTGCATGAGAACACACCCCAATCCTTGATGAGAATCATCACTATACATAAAAAATCCTCTTGATCCCTCAGGGATAGTCAACACAGGTGCCGCTGTTAATCTCCTCTTTAACTCTTAAAAATTGAGCTTACATTGATCAGTCCTTTTAAATGGAGTCTCCTTGCACGTGAGCTTAGTCAAAAGAGCTGTAATCCTGGAAAATCCTTCCATAAATCTTCTGTAATACCCTACCAAACCAAGGAAGCTTCGTACTTCTGTAACTGTCCTCGATCTTTCCCAATTAAGCACAGCCTTTACTTTACTTGGATCCACTGATACTCCTTCCTCTGAGACTATATGACTAAGGAAAACTATCTGATCCAGCCAAAACTCACACTTACTAAGCTTTCCATATAATTGTTTATCTCGAAGTATCTGAAGTACTAACCAGAAATGCTGTGCATGATCCTCATTTGACCGAGAGTATACCAGGCTATCATCAATACAGACTATCACAAATTTATCTAGATAGTCTTTGAACACCTCGTTCATTAATCTCATAAAGGTTGCAGGGGTGTTCGTCAATCTAAAGGATATCACTAGAAATTCATAATGGCCATACCTTGTCCTGAAGGCCGTCTTTGAAATATCTTCTTCTTTAATCCTCAATTGGTGATAGCCCGATCTCAAATCAATCTTAGAAAAGAATGAGACCCCTCTCAGCTGATCAAGTAGATCATCAATCCTGGGCAATGGGTATTTATTATTCATCGTGGCTTTATTCAACAGTTGGTAGTCTATGCATAATCTGATACTACCATCCTTCTTTCTCAGGAATAACACTAGTGCTCCTCATGGTGAGACATTGGGTCTAATAAACCCTTGATCCAATAACTCCTGTAGTTGTTTCTTCAGTTCCTCAAGTTTCACTAATGCCATCCTATATGGAGGTCTAGAGATAGGCTGAGTATCCGGTACCAAATCAATGGTAAACTCCAGCTCTCTCTCTGGTGGCAAACCTAGCAACTCTTCTGGGAAAACATCTGAAAATTCACACACCACAGGTATATCCTCAATCCTCAGATGTTCCCAATCATCATCTGAGATGAGTGTTTCATAACCTTCACATAAACAATCATATTTAATACTCTCAAAAGCAACATCATAATTTCTAATTTCTTACAAAGTTCTATATGTTTATTTACTTAAGATTTCAAACGTACACTGTAGGGTTCAGGTAGGGAGAAAGTTACAATCTTAGTGTAGTAGTCTAAACTCACACGATTGGTTGCCAGCCAGTCCATTCTTAAAATTACATTAAACCCATGTATATCTAACATGATTAGATCTGCTAACATCACTCTATCTCCCATCTTTATTTCACACCCTCTACAGAGTAACTCAGTTCTTTGGGATTCACGCATAGGGGTATTTTCATGTAGTATATACTCTAGGGGTTCATACTTCAAGTTTAATCTACATGCAAAATGCTCAGAAATAAACGAATACGTGGATCATGGATCAATTAACACATGAGCCTTATGATTACAGACAGAGAGTGTACCTCTTATAGTTTCTGCTGAAGTGTCTATTGTTTCCTTGTCCAAACCAAACACACATCCCTGTGTGACATGTCTCTTTCCTTTCTCTGCAGCAGCGGCCTGTCTCTGGGGATTCACTCTTTGAGGCTGCTGTCTAGTAGGCTCCGGAGCATGTGGTATCTAAGGTTGAGGACAGTCCTCCACTCTGTGACCCATGTCACCACATCTAAAACATCCACAGATTAACCCAGTACAACTCCCCTCATGCAGTTGACCACAATCTCTGAAAACCCTCGTCTCAGGCCTAACATATCGAGGGGTCTCCTTGATAATAGGATAAGCCATGGGTCTCTCCAATCTGTCCTTCTATACCTCAATCCTTCCTCTCCTGAAGGAACCTCTCCGAACATCAGCCTGAGACATCGCTGGCCTCTTACCCTTGTGCCTAGTCACTGCTCCAAACTCATTCTAGGATTGTACAATTTCAATTCCCCTCTCAATCTCTTGTGCTGGTCTCAGAGCATTTGTAAATTGATAATACATAACCCTATCAATCGATCTCTGATGATGGGCTTCAATCCATATACAAATCTCTTAATACGGAGCTATTCATTCTTGAAGGTCTCTAGGTCATATCTCAGCAGAGCGGTAAATCAGCTTTTGTAATCATCCACAGACATGTCACCTTGTACCAAACTTAAAAACTCTGCTTGCCTCCTTCTTTGGGTAGCTCATGGCACGTATTGGGTTTTGAAGGCTGTCTGAAACTCTTCCCAACCAATCACATCCTGGTGGGACATCAAAATACCCTGGGTAGTACCCCACCAATCTCGAGCTCTCCCTTTCAACATATAGGCACTCAAACTGACCCTCTCAGTATCTGTGCACCCCAGATAGTCAAATATAGCTCTCCACTCTATCAACCACTCCTCAGCCTCTGTAGGATCCTTCTTTCCCTTAAATACGGGTGGATTCATTTTCAAAAAGTCCTTTAGTCGAACCATACTTCTGTCATCAGGCTGAGTGATAGGAGCCACTGGGTCTATCTGTATTGGGGGCATGTGAGGTCCTTGTGGTGGTGTAGAAGTAGTACCCAAGGCATTAACTCTAAAATGTTGCGCGAATAGCGCTATCATTTGTTCAAAACCTTGCCTCACATCGATCTCAATTCGCTTAAATCGAGAGTTAGGACTCTCTGGTTGTGGGGCAGGTGGTGGAGGTGGCTTTGCCTGCCTCCTTAAACGACCTCATCGTCCTCTCATTCTCAATCTCAATTCGTTTCCTACGCATACATATCAAAATAGATTGAAATCTCAATCCTTAATTTCAGTTCATGACCAGACTTATACAGACAGTTGGGATGTATTCTAATTCACTTAACTGACACTGACAATACTAAACACCCTGAGCTCTGATACTAAGAAAACTTTATGACACCCTAGAAACGCAGAAAATAGGGTAAATTTAAAACTTTTTACTCATCAAATCGTAATTAAGGGTGCATTCTTGTGTAGTGTCATACATCATCATACTTATAATGCCTCAGGATCTCATCATAAAATAGTATATATCATATCATATACATTACTCAATTTTGAGTTAATTAATTCTAATACATCCCATACATCATTGTACAACAAGTGTCTGTAATTACAACTTTAGTCTGGGCACATGAAAAGATAAATTATACCTCAATACAATATGTGGCCTGGAGCTCAAGTCCTCCACTAGCCACTACTCCATACGTCGCATGGAAAACTCTCTTCACTTGAAGAAATCTGGGGGGAAGAGAAAATAGGGTGAGTTTCTAAATCGCTCAGTAAGGGGATAAGGGACTCATCAATAAAACAATGATTTAAACAGCATAATCATTTTAACTCATAGTTGAAAACTCGTTATAAAATGTAGCATGACTTAATAAAACATCATTCTCATCTCATTCTCTAAAATCATGTGAAAACATGAGAGTATATAACTTAGTATAAACCACAGTTACAAGCATGTGAAAATCACAATGCGATAATGGCTTTTCTCATTAAAACGTGATAAAAATCACCGCAATAAAATGCACGTGGCACAGCCACAAAACACAACTCATGTGTATAAAAAGGAGACTAGGCAATAAAACTCATATAAAACTTATCATGGCACATCAATAATATATCTCCTCTGGGTGCGCATCCCAAGCATCCTCATAAGAGGGAACGTCGACATATAATCGTGTACATGATATATTGGACTTACAAATTACCAGAACAAGGCCCAACCTTATATGCTACCAGAGCAATGCCTCTCCTCATGCACACATCATATGGTCCCTGGGTCGGTTCCCAGGCGGCCCACTCTATCGGTCTTACATGCTACCAAAGCAAGGCCTGGACTTACATGCTACCAAAGTAAAGCCACCCAGCGTTACCAGAACGGGGGTAATCTCTCGTTACCAAAATGGAGGAATATCGGACTTACATGCTACCAGAGCAAGGCCCAAACTTACATGCTACCAGAGCTAGGACTCCTAACGCTACCAAAGCAGAGGAATAATCAGACTTACTTGTTACCAGAACAAGGCCCGGACTTACATGCTACTAAAGCAAGGCCCGATGTGTATTCAACATGACACTCCTAAGTCTCAATCATTAGCCATTATCATATAAAACGTTTTGCCTTCACGTAGAACTCATAATGGTTTTCTTTCATAAATCTCATTTAAATCAGTTGTGTACTCAACACAAAACATGTTAAAACCAAGTTCCAACCAGCAAACCACATACACATTTCTCGATCCTAGTATGCCTTAATGTAGAGCCCAAATCTCTTTTTCATGTTTTAAACACAAAACGATTGTAAAACATTTTCACACATAGTTTACAACTTATAAAAATTGGGCCCCAATCGGCTATAAAATCGTGTGCAATTTCTCATTCACAACACATAAAACATGCTTGTTTTCTCAATCACAATTCATGCTATAATATTTCACAATTCACATACACAAACGAGTTTAAGTTTCCCTTACCTCTTTGTACCTCGTATAGTGCAATCATTCCCCCATATCACGGACTAATCTCGTATTCCTCTATGGAACTCCCGAGCTGTCCAAACGATGTAAAAACATTAAAACTCATTATCCATAACCTCTAAATCTCTACATCGAGCATATTATCCATTTTCTCATTAAATACCTTAATTATCCCATTTCTCATGACTCTATCAATTCATAATCTCATCCACTACATTTCAACCTTCTACATTTCTCATGCTTAATACCCATGCCAAAATCACTTCATTGCCTAAATTTCCAATTTATAGACAAAAATCCCAATTTACCACAATTTACTTAATATCATCATCACTCCAATAAAATCATAATTTTTTCAACTCTAATCTTTTCCTAACTATTTCACCACAATGCCATATTCACAATCACCAAAAATCACTTCAAAATCCAAGATTGAAGTTTAGAGATTACCCAAACTTGTGGAGTGCTCAACTCACACCTCGATTCGATTCGTCTTTCGATTTCCAAGTATGTTGTTCTCCTTTAGATGAGGAACAACTTTCCTTCTTGCCACAACCCTTGATTTAGACGAAAATGAAGACTTTAGAAGAGAGAGAAAGTTAGGGTTCGGTTGAAATGAAAGTTTGGGAGAGAGAGATCCATTTCCAAGAAAAACAAAGGGGTTTTTATATAGACTGAGGGTAGGAGATCGATCTGGCTCTTGATGAGATCGATCTGCTCCTTGGGGAAATATATCTTCTCCTTAACAGAAACATTTTGAGATCGATTCTTTCCTCATGAGATCGATCTCTTCATTACAGAATCATAAACAGATCGATCCTCTTCCATTGGAGATCAATCTGCTCGCTTAAATTCCTCATTCCTTGTCATTTTTTACCTACCAGATCGATCCTCTCTTTTTCAAGATCGATCTAGCCCCATAGTTTCACACTTTAACATAAAATCTCATTTATAACTCATTCATCACTTAAAATTTCATTCCATACCACCTAAATATATGAGTACATCATATTTAATTCAATCATTACATGTCATGTTCTTATTACAGAATTTGATATGTGTAAAATTCTCAGATCTCACAAGATCAATCCCCTAAACTCTCAGCCTGAAACGAATTGATCTTATTCCATTGAGCAGAACGGTCTTATAAAACATGGCAGATCAATCTCATACATTCAACAGATCGATCCCCTGCCTGTAAAATGTCGATAGAATAAAGGATTCAACCAAGGCCAGATCTATCTTAACCCTATGCAGGTCGATCTCCTAGTGCCATTTTTATAAAAGTAGAGCCGGTGGATTTGTATTTTCACGGGAGCAAACACATTTCTTCCTTTTTCAACCTTAAATCTAGCTCTCTCTCTCTCTAAAACCATCCCATTTCCATAAAGATTTGAGGAAAAGCTATTAGAGCAAAGTTGTTCATTATAAAGAGAAGAACAACATAGCTGGAAACCAACACTTCATTGGTTGGATTGAAGGAGCAAATGAGCATTCTTATTTAGAGCAAGAAGAAAGTCAAGCTAGATAAGTTTCTAATACACCAACTTAAAGTATATTCATCTAGTTATTGTTAGGACTGGATGGGTGTATGTATTGATGATAGAAACTACCTATAATGTAATGGAACAAGTATAACCTAGAATTAGTCTAGTGTGAAAAAATGTGATATGGGTGAGTTGATGATAAATGGATTATGCTAAGGTGTTAGTGAAGTAATATGCAAGATTTTGAGATGATTGAATGAAGCTACATTATGAGATTAGTCAAGTTATGGAAATAAGTATATGAGATGTTTGATAAATTACCATAGTGAAGTAAATGATGAACTAGAGACACTATGAGCTTAATATCAATTTAGTGTGAATCAATAGGCCTAAAAGAGTTCAATAAACTCTCGAGAAATTAATAAAGTGATCAAAATGGACTTAAGAGGAAGTGAAGCCTTATACGTGTTAATGAAAACTATAGGTCGAATCGACTATAGTAAACGTAAGCATTGGGTCATATTGGACTAAATTGATGTGATATATAATTTTGTGCAGTCTCAAAGATTTTATTGGAGGAGATCGAACTGCACAAACGAGCAGCTCCGAGGAAGTGGGATCACTCAACGCGATTCCAGGTAAGGGAATTCTATAAGTACTTAGAGATAACTGCTAGCATTTTGTGGGTGAATATAGGGCTTTGTATATGCATGGTTATTTAGAAAAGTGATTGATGGTATATGTGAATGACTACAAGTAAATATATATAATTTGGTTTTGAAGTGAATTTTGCAAAAGGGCATAGTAAGGCTAATAATTGCATAAATCTCATGTTTTAATATTTTTACGAAATACATTACTTTGGTTTATGCAAAGTTGACAGATAGGCTAGCTAGTGATTCCATGATTTTGTGAAATAGCACAAGTGAGGTGCTAAATTTGATTTTGAGAGTGTTTGGTTGAAATAGAGCCGCCTATCTTACTTATATCAGTTAAATCGTGCTAGAACCTTGCTCGCACTGGATTTTGATGTTTTCAATATGCATGAAATGTGCTGGAGCCTAGCTCACACCATATTGTGAGTAAATGATGTTTTATAAGCCGTACTGGAGCTGATAGCTCATACGCGGGTTTTCCTTGACTTACTTATGCATATAATCATACTAGAGCTTTAGCTCGTACGTGGTTTCCATTAGTTTTATTATGCATAAAAGTCGTACTAGAGTGTTGCTCGTACGAGGGAATTTATTGACGATGCATGAATCATGCTGGAGCTTAGCTTGCACTGGTTTTCACACTATGATATGTAATGAGTCATGCAGGATGCCTCGTGTAGACTGTGTGTTACACAGATGAGATGCTCGCACGAGCCATGCTGGAAGCCTTGTGTGGATTGCTAGTCACACGGATGAGATGCTCACACGTGCACTTGAGACTGAAGGTTATGCATGGTATAAGGTTGATAAGACCTTCAGTAGGCACCCCTAACCATAATATGGGTCCACAGAGTATTGTACCGTGTACATCACATGGAGTACGCTGTACCGCGTGGTTATCATGTTGATTTAAAAAGTCTGGCGTAGGACTAACCTACCTTTGTGTCAACATGATGCCCCGAACATCGGGATCTGTGTGGTCTAGGATGATTATGACATAGTTGGCCAACATAGTCATTGATATATATAGTGACCACCTATCTCACATGATACCACATGGTTTTGTATACTGAGCATGATTTGTGTTGTCCAGGGTAGACCCGAAGGAGGGGTCGAGCCTTGTGGGATTGTGTTTAAAGAGATGGTTTTGCTAATTGTGATGAATTTTGACATGTTTTGAGATAGTGATAAATCCTTAGGGATGTTTTGTGATGAATTTCCATTTTATGATGAGTTTTAATGATGATGAGCATGAGAGGTTTTACATGATGATTTTCCATGTTTTTAACACGCCTATTTCCATGTTTATCAGTCCATGATATATGTATATACATGTGGCATAGTTTTAATATCTTCCTCATGCTCTAGACACTAATGATTTTTTACATGACACTATAAGCATGTAGATACTGTAGTTATCTACCATGCTTTCATTATTGCCTTACTGAACGTGTGGTTACTCATCCCATTAACTTTCCTCCTCTACAGAGCGCGAACAGTAGCCTAGTGAAGGACTGAGGCGTTGTATTTTGATATCCGTTGCTCTTCATCTCCCAGAGGTATACACACAGGAAATTCTTTTTGTATCTAAACATGTAATAGCACAGTAATCATTCTGAATTGTAATATGGGGGATGTAAATGTTAGCAAACATGTCATGTATAAGTACATGACTTAAACTTGCAAATGTATGAAATTGCTTTTGTTTAATTGAAAAATGGATGGTAAATGATGATTGTTACTGACTCATAGCCCAACTGTATTTGAGGGTTGTTCACAATCGGGTAAGTTAACGAGTAAAAGCGAAAAAATTATGGTGATTTTTAGATGGAATGGATGAAAAGGCGTCGTGACAGAGATTGGTATCAGAGCCAGTTGGCGTGATGTGAGTTTGTAATAATAATTAGGAAAAGTTACATCCTATATTACTGTGCTTTTGTTTAGATATAAATGTGTATACCGAGATGGAATGAGACTAATAAATGGTTATGGATACAGAAAATTAGGCAGTATGCCTGTTACACGCCGAGGTAGAGGGGCGGATGCACGTGTTAGAGGCCGTAGGGGTAGGCCCGAAGGCCGTGTTTAAACACCATAAAATTTTTGTATTTAATTAAACAATAAAATTGAATGGAAAAATGTTATAAGAAAATATGTGTATATATATATATATTTGTTAAATTGAAAATGCTTTAAAAAATGAATGATAAAAATAATTACAATAAATCTATATACATGTATTTGTCCAAAATTGAAAATGTAAAATAAAAGAAAAAATAAATAAATATAAATATAAATATAAATATAAATATATATAATAAAAATATATATAAAAAAGAAGAAGCTAAACGAAAAAAAAAAAGAAGAAATGAAGAAAATAAGATCGCGTGATCCTAAAGAAACCCCTCCCCCCCCTCATTCCTTCCTTCTTCGATCGCCGATCGAAGCCCCCTTCCTCTATTCGTTTCACTTGCCGTCCAAGCCCCCCTTTCACTGCTGACAATCCCACCTCGACAGGGACCCGCAGTCCTCCCTCTTTCCTCACCGAAACCCAAACCCTCTCTCTCCCTCTTTGGTTTTTGTCGAAGCAGCCAGGATGTCGGAGACCCAACAACAGCCTGACCGATGTCCTCCCCTTCCCCTCTGGCCACTGACGGCCCATTCCTTTCCCTTTCCCTTCTTCCCCTCATCGAACCGAGAGCTCTAGTCGAGAACCCCTCTGTTTTCGTGAAACACCGACTGCCGACGACGAAACTGTGAACCGACAACCCCAACGACCATCCAGCCACCCTTCCGGCCATCCCCTGCTTCCTCTGACGCCACAGTACACCTATAGTGGCAATATTCCAAAAAAAAAATTAAATACAAAATATACTCAGTTGATATTTCCCTATTTTTTACATAGTGACTCCTAGGTAAAAATCTAAGGTTTATCTAGTTGAATTTCTGTGTAAATTGCATTATGAAAGCATGATTGTTGTATGAATTAGTTTAAATTTTGGTTGAAGAAATTTGAAAACAAGGGTTAATTGGACAATTGGGGATTTAAGAATTAGATAAGGAATTTAATATTATGAGTTGAATTATCAAAAAATAAATTGGGGTTAAATGTTGAGATGAAAATGGAATGGGAGGAAGAAGTGGATAATATATATATATATATGGGTTTATGTACGTGTGTGCATTGATATATGTGCAAATGTATATAAAACGCCCTTGCTTATGTATGTACAAGTGTGCACACACACACAATATGGTGGTTGGAAGGAAATTATATAAATTGGTAAGAGGATGGACTAGTCAATGGAGACGACAACTATAGAATTTGTGGTAGAATTAGTTATTCTATATGTATGATGGAGTAGGGAGGAGGAAGAAAATTAATGTGGTCCATGAGGTTGAACATGCTTTATAGAATGTGTACATTTCGGGCAATATTGAGAAGCTAGAAATTAGATTTCAAATATATTTTCTGGATGAATGAGGTCACGATTTTAAAACGTTGTAAATCACTCAAGAAATTATATATGATACTAAAAAAAATATATGAATTATAGTGTAGCAGAATTGTAGAAGGATTTAAGGGAGAATACTTGGAGGCGTCACTACTCGAATTAGTACTTCCGATAAATCGAGGTAAGGGGTGTAATTTAAGGTGGTAACGGTATCCCTACCCTTAGACTCCTATTTATTTATACGTTTTCGAGCTTTCTCGTGCAGCCCTTGATTGTAAAACAAAACCCTACACCTATTAAACCCAAGTTTTATTTGGTCAGGTTTTCAAAATAAAGAAATGCCATATGAAATTAAATGCATAGGTTCGACCATGATTTCTGAATAAATATTATGGTTTCGATTTACGTATGAATTGATTTCATGTTTTTGAAAGAAATGAAATTTGGTTGTGAATACAGTCTTTCCATTTTGTGAAAGAGTTTTCAGATTACAAGAAATTTGATTTTATTACTCGGCTATAAAACCCAATCAAGATATTGAAAACTCTGTTTTGAGATGAAAAAGCAATGTATAGGGGAATTACGGGGGCCACCTCTTGGGTTCTGTGGGAGCAAAGTGTCACACCGTCTGTGTGACTGTGGGGGCCACCTCTTGGGTTCTGTGAGAGCAAAGTGTCACATAGTCTGCTTGACTGTGGGGGCCACCTCTTGGGTCGTACAGATGCAAAGTGCCACATGGTCAATACATTTTTTTGTCATGCGTGCCTTCATGGCAGATATGAATTTCACCTTCGGGTGTGATTGATTTGTTGTACGACCTTGATCATGTCTACAGCCTTGCCATGGCCATGTTTATGATTTCCCTCTACGGAGGATGACTATGTTATCATCGCATGACAATCCTATGAGTTAGCCTAGTCTCCATCCGATATGAATTATGTTATAAGATTTTAATCCTTCGATACATATTTATGCATCAGTTATGCTTTTGAAGTTCAATAGGTTTTGAAAGATTCTGAAGTTCTATATGTCTCGAAGGATTTTGATGTAACTGAATAGATTTGTTACCTCGAAATTATATTTCTATTGATTACGTTTTGTATTTACGTTTTTTGGAAGCTATGTGATATTTGTTAAGAAATGCTATCTTTTAGTTTTATCATGCATTCAGTGTGATTCAGCTACCATGATCATTTTAAATGCATTTCTTACTGGGCTTTTTCTCGAAAGTTCACCCCTCTACCTTTCAGATTATTTGGAGTGATCTATAGATACTACATGTCGCGTACACAACGTAGGCTGGTGGAAAGAGCTACCATAGGCTACTTTTTGTACACGCAGAGGTATACAATTGCAGTCCTTTACTAGACACATTTTTGTAAGCACAGACATATAGTGGAAATATTTTGTTGGGATGTAATTTGCAAGAAAACAAATGTAAAGAATATTTCTTTGGGAAATTAATCTTGGAGTATTAATCTTAGTTGGAATGGATATATGTTGGCTTGATGATGAAAATTGGGAAGCATGTTTGATAGCTGTGGATATCTAGGATTGTTAAAGCGTTTGATTTGCAGGTGGGTAGGCTTATATATAAATCGTTATGCTGCCGAAATTTCTATCGGCCATTTAGATGTAAAATTTAATTTAAGTATAATTGTCGATGAATAAGTAAGATAAAAGAAATGACATTGAACAGGAATGCAATCCAAGTGAATGAAGGAATAAGTAGGAATTTAAAATTTCAAAAAAAAATTCCTTCGAATTTCTAAGGTCAAGGGTTGTTACACCGTGCGGGGCCACAGACTGACCAGGCTCCACAGGACCCTGCTAAGAGACCATGGGATATCGAGGCACGCTTCGCTAGGATAAAGTGGAGTATCGAGAGCCTCATTGAGATAGTCACACAGGCATTAGGTGTCGGTGACAGACGAGGTTCCGCAGCGCAGCCTACTACTACTGGACAGGCAGCTACAGAGGCGAAGAGACCTCAGACTACAGAGACTGTTGCACCCCCAACTCAGGATACGGCTTCTCCTATCATTCTACGACCGAGTGACAGCGACCTAGGTTATGATTATGAACTAAGTAGGCTACGACAGTTTCAAGAGTTGAAACCTCCAGTATTTAGATGAGTGAAGGACCTGGTTATTACTGAGGATTGAGTTTATGTAATGGAGAAACTGTATAGGTTCTTCATATGTACATCGACTGAGAAAATGGCATTTGTCGTATTTATGCTGAAGGGCAAGGCAGAGCACTATTGGAGATCCACCAAACCTATTCTAAGGACCCGACACTTTGAGATCACATGAGAGATATTCTTGGAGGCCTTTAGGAGGTAATATATTTCGGCCATCGCATAGAGGAAATTGCGGATGGATTTTATGAACTTGGTTCAGGGGAACCATTCTGTGGATGAGTATGAGTCGAGGTTCATGTCTTTGGGGAGATATGAACTGGATACAATGAGCAATAAGACTCAGAAGGTCCAAAAGTTCGTGGATGGATTGAGACTAGCCACCCGGACCAAATTAGATCCATTTGACATTCACACTTATGAGGAAACAGTGCACAGGGCACAGTTGTGTAAGCAGGATTTTGAGCGGAATGCCTTCGAGCTTGGAAAGGTTAGTGTCAAGAGAGATAGAGACCAAAAGAGATCTGGGATTGATAGAGTGGCTAGGAGAGGAGGCTAAAGATTGTTTGAGAAGAGACCAAAGATTAAAGAGGTGCAGGAGAGAGTTGCTAGACGTCCTATGTATCCAGCTTTAGATCCACCGAGGGGTATGATCATTGGAGGATGACGGCCTGCTACTGAGCAGTGTAGGAGATGTGGCAGATTTCATAGAACTAGGCTTTGTCTGATGACCCTTGTTACGTGTTATAGATGTGGGAAACTAGGGCATATCGCTAGGCATTGTCCTGAGATGATTGAGACTGCCCCACAGAAGGGCAAAAAGCCAAAGAGAGCTCCAGTTGAGACAGTTGCTTCGAGGAGGAGAGCTACAGCTGAGGAAAAAGGGAAATAGGTGGTGGGCACAGGACGAGTACATGCACTGGACAAGGACACCGCAGACACTTCGACGGATGTGATTAAAGGTACCATCCTAATTTTTGATTTAGAAGCATTTGTATTGTTTGATCCTGGTGCCACACATTCCTTCATATCGCCTTCCTTTGCACATAAATTGTTGAAGCATGTAAAACCCACAATGTTAGATAGAATGTTGATGATTTTCACACCCATGAATGATATTCAGTTAACTGAGCATGTATATAGGAATTGTAAGTTGAAGATAGGAGGAAAGGAAATGGTAGCCGATTTAATTTTATTGAGTATGAGCGATTTTGATATAATTTTAGGAATGGATTGGTTAGCTACGAGTCGTGTTATTATGGATTGTCATGCTAAGACATTGATGTTTCTAGAGATAGATAATCTTATTGTAAGCTTTGTTGAAAAGAAATGAAAGTACATGATTTTGTGAATGAAAAGAGTATAATCTTAATCTAACATATGAGAGAGATGAGTTTATTTGTTATTTATGAATGTTAAAGTGATTACTTATGTTGCTAACGGTGGAAAGGATAATGTGAAGGGTTCATTGCATACGTGGTTGACATAGATAAGGCACACTAGGAGTTGAGGGACATTCCAGTAGTGGCAGAATTTCCTGATGTCTTTTTAGACGATCTACCAGGACTACCACCTGATAGGAAAATGGAGTTTTGCATAGAGTTAGTACCTGGTACAGCCACCGTATAGAATGGCTTCGATTGAGTTGGAAGAGCTAAAGAAGCAATTGCAAGAGTTGCTAGAGAAGGAGTTTCTTAGACCGAGCGTCTCACCTTGGGGAGCTTCGGTTTTGTTTGTAAGGAAGAAGGATGGAAGCCTTCGACTGTGTATAGATTTTCGGTTGTTGAATAAGGCCACCATTAAGAAAAAGTACCCCCTTCCACGTATTAATGATTTGTTGGATCAGCTTCGGGGAGCACAAGTATTTTCTAAGATAGATCTACGATTTGGGTACCATCAGTTGAGGATACGGAGTGGAGATGTACCCAAGACAACATTTCGTACCCATTATGGCCACTACGAGTTTTTGGCTATGCCATTCGGATTGACGAATAGTCCCACAACATTTATGGCATTTATGAATGATGTATTTAAGCCATACTTGGACCAGTTCGTGATAGTGTTTATTTAAGATATTTTGGTTCATTCCAAGTCCAGGGAAGATCATGAGGTGCACTTGAGGATAGTTTTGCAGACCCTCCGAGAGAAGGAACTATATGCCAAACTCAATAAGTGTAACTTTTGGTTAAAACATATCTCATCTCTGGGCCATGTTGTATCGAAGGATGGGGTATCAATGGATCCATCCAAGATTGAGGCAGTTGTATAGTGGGAAAAGCCTAAGATAGTCATTGAGATCAAGAGTTTTCTGGGATTGGCATGTTATTATCAAAGATTTGTTGAGGGTTTCTCTAGACTAGCTACTCCATTGACACGCCTCACGTGAAAGGATTTCAAGTTTGTGTGGGATGAGGCATGTGATAGGAGTTTTCAGGAGTTTAAGCGTCAGTTGACCACTACTCCGATCCTCACAATTCCTACTAGCTTAAGAGGTTTCTCTGTGTATTCGGATGTATTGCACCAGGGACTGGGCTGTGTACTTATGCAGGATAGGAAGGTAGTTGCCTATGGGTCCAGACAGTTAAAGGATCATGAGAGGAACTATCCGACTCACGATTTAGAGTTGGAAGCTGTGGTATTTGCATTGAAGATATGGTGCCACTATCTCTACGGTGAGAAATTCCATGTATATATGGATCATAAGAGCCTTAAGTATCTGTTTCCGCAGAAAGAGTTAAATGTGAGACAGAGAAGATGGCTACAACTCTTGAAAGATTATGATTGTGGGATCATGTACCACTCGGGTAAGGCGAATGTAGTTGTCAATGCCTTGAGCAGGAAAAACCTTGGGTTGGTGTCTTATATGATGGTTCGGGAACATGAATTGTCGGAGCAATTTGCGAACCTCAGTTTCGATGTAACCCTACTTGGTTTAGAGAGATTTGACATTATGGCTAGTTGGATATTGGACCCAGAGTTGATTTGTCGTATTCGACAGGCTCCGTAGAGCGATCGACAGTGTATTGATGGGTTGGGTCAAATACAGGCAGGTGTGGGTATTGATTTTGAACTAAGTACATATGAGTTATTGAGGTTCAGTGACAGAGTATGCATTCCCGAGGGTTCAGAGATCAGGAGGTTAATTTTAGCAGAGGCTCACTCATTGAAGTATACGATAGATCCGGGCAGTACTAAGATGTATCAAAACCTTCGAAAGGTTTATTGGTGGTCTGGAATAAAAAAAAGACATTGTTGAATATGTCACTAGATGTCTCATCTGTCAGCAAGTGAAGGTAGAGCATCAGAAGCCTGCAGGGTTACTGCAGCCTCTACCGATACCGACATGAAAATGGGAGCACGTCACCATGGATTTTATGATAGGTTTACCTAGGACCCACAGAGGTCATTATGCTATTTGGGTTATTGTGGATCGGTTAACAAAGTCAGCCCATTTCTTGGCTATAAGAGCTACTGATACTCTGAGTCAGTAGGCGAACTTGTATGTTCGAGAGATAGTTCGGTTACATGGTGTTCCAGTGAGCATTGTTTCTGATCGGGATGCCCGCTTCACTTTTCACTTTTTGGAACATTTTCAGGAAGCGATGGGAACCCAATTGAGTTTTAGGACCACTTTTCATCCTCAGATAGTTGGTCAGTAAGAGAGGACTATACAAACCCTAGAGGATATGTTGAAAGCGTGTGTGTTGGATTTTGGAGGCTCTTGGGATAATAACCTACCATTAGTCGAGTTCGCCTATAATAATAGTTATCATGCGAGTATCAGGATGGCACCATATGAGGCACTGTATGGACGCAGATGTCGATCCCCTATTAGATGGGAAAAGGTTGGTGACAAATAGATTTTTGCTCTCGATTTAATACAGTAGGCCTCTGAGGACGTCTAGCTGATATGTGAAAGATTACAGACAGCTCAGAGCTGGCAAAAGAGTTATGCTGACAAGAGACGAAGACCATTGGAGTTTGCTATGGGTGAGTTGGTATTTTTGAGAGTTTCTCCCTCAAAGGGGATTATGAGGTTTGGTAAGAAGGGAAAGTTGAGCCTTCGATATATCAGACCCTTCGAGATTCTGGAGAGAGTGGGAGATAAGGCTTATAGGTTGGCTTTGCCACCAGACTTAGCAAGCATACATAACATCTTTCACGTCTTTATGCTTTGGAAGTACCACTCGGACCCGACGTGCTTAGTAAGAAACTTATGTAAGTAGTAAACAACTATACTATCTATATGCTTATAATGTATGCCATGATCAATTATAAAACAATGTAAAATACTTGAATATAATTCAATTCATTTGTACTGAAAACGATTCACAATCGATGCACTTTCTTTGAAAAACACTTTCAATCACACTCCATTTCCAATACAATACTTTACCATATGTAAAACATATGCATTCAATATGGTCAGTACAATGAAACCATTTACTGTTCAATCAATGCAGTAGAACACTTGATTTTGTTTCTTTAAAACATTTCAATTCATCAGTTAGCAATTCAATTCACTTTTCTTTCTATCAATAAATAATTTAGTTCGCTGAGACTAGGCTGTGATTCAATCACTAACAATACAGTCGACATATGGCCATAGTCAGTGACCCCGCGCCTCACGGGCTAAGTGTGCGCGAGTGTCATACGCCTCAGGGGGGATGGGTCAGCCCAGTCCGTCGGCCAATCAATACAATACAGTTCAGTTTAGTAGTTCGAAAACTCAATACATGGTGCAACATACTCCATGTGCATCCATACGGTACAACGTACTTTGTGGACCCCAATACAATACAGTATGACTGAGGGTATCGAGTAATCTTAAGGATTTACCCCCCAACATCAATATCAACCATCACCTTAGTCTCAAAATCCAGTATGAGCAGGTCAGTGCAAGATCACACAGCAATACACGATGGCTCCAGCACGGTTTTTCTCATAAATCATATAAATATTCAGTGCGAGCAATTCACTATGACACACAGTCTACACGAGGGCTCTAACACTGTTTCGTATCAAAAATCGAATTGGTGGTTCAATTCTTTCAAAAATGATATAAAAATCAATGTTCAGTACAAAAACACCGCATAAACGATATGTGAGTTGAGACTTCCTGGGAGGTCACCCATCATGGAATTTCTCCCACTCAAGCACACTTAACTTCATAAAACATGTTATTTTATGTAGACAGTAAAAATGATAGCCAACCTATCCATTACCGATGGAAACTGTATTTCAACGATGAAAACACTAAAACATGCAATTTATGCAACTTTGAATTTTTCAACACTTTTCAGTTCAATTCAGTCTATACGTACTGGTAATATCGGGTTTTCTATCTCTAGGTGTTTACCTAGATTTTTCATTCTCTATATTCTCTACACTTTCTATTTAGCTACCAAGGGTCATAAAATACGTATCATTATCTCTAAAGTTTGCATAAATTTCTTACATCAATGTCTGTCTGTAGTCCTCGATTGTCTCGACGTAGCGAGTCGACGGGTTCAGTCCACTCAGATTATTTCCACCAGAGCCCTTTCCCTCGGGTTTCCAAATTTTAGTACACTTGTCTTCTTTCCTCAATTTTCCTCAATTTTCTAATATATATATTTAAAATATATATTACCTTATTTAATGGCTGTTTCGCGCCATTCTTTCTTTTCTCTTCTTCATTCTCTTCTTTCTTTCTTCCTCACGCCCACTATTCATCATTTTCTTCCCTCTCTGTTTCCTCTGGTTTTTTCGACTCCACCATCACCATCCCCATGTCCCGACCACCTCTTTCATCGATGCCGACTCCTCCCTGTCTTCCATCGTCACTGCATGGTTCCCAGTTTCCAAGGAGGTGGAGCCCCCTTGATTCTAGCCTCTTTTTCAGTTTCTCTTAATCTCTTGCTCTCGGTTTCCTTCCCCTCATTTCCAGACCATGCACGCCCTCTCTATTTCATCATTTTTTTGTCACTATACCTCTCATCCACACGGCTTTCCTCGGCTTCTTCGGTGGTTGCCTCGGTTTCGTTCATTGTCATCAACCATCCTTCCCTTGTCGCTGCTATTGATACAAGCTATGTGTATTATCCGCAAGTGCATGGTCGTACAAGTAATAATGAGATTTGAGTCCCGGATTATCGTCCCACAGAGAAGTTGAATTGCCTAATTAACTTCCGATTAATCTTACCCTAAGTATATTCTAGCAAATTATGAATTTTCGATGGGTGATCTACAAGGCTAGAAATACTGCAAATAATAAAAACTATAAATTAGAGAAAATAAAATGGAGCATGAAATTACTTACAAAGCTCCAAGGAATTAAAAACAACAACCTACAAACGAAAATTAAAACAGTCAAAACTAATTAACTAAAATGCAATTAAACTAGAATGCAAATATGAAAATAAAGAAACAAATTAATTAAACTAAAATTAAACAAACTTAAAATAAAATATGCTTGTAATTAAACTACTTAATAAAGATGCAAACTAACCTGAAGTCTAATAAAATAAAACGTCTATTAATTCTAAAGAAATTCTTAAATCAAACTAAGAAATTAACTACCTATAAAATAATCCTAATTAAATCTAACTCTAACTAATTACTAACACTAAAACAAAATCGAATTAATGCATGAGAGATAATATTGTTGGATTTTTTCAATTTAAAATGAAAACTTAAAAATGCATAAAATAATGGTCCTCTAATTTAATCCTAAGTGCAACATCTAATTCCTAAATTCTAATATAGTCATAAATTAGCTATTAATAAAATTAAACAAAACTTTAAACTAATAAACTAAGAAAATTAAACTAATATGCAAATTAATATACACCTAGACTAACAAACAATAAAATGTAAAAGTACCATTTAACAAAACAATATAAAAGCAAAATATAATAATTGGTATTAATTCTAAGGGCCAAACGTGGCCTTGCTTAGTTTCGCAGCTAACAAATCCCAATTGTGCAATGGTAGTGCGCACGTTTCCTTCATTTCCAGGTCTGCATGTCCAGCTTCTGCTCTCGGTTCATGCTCAACTCCCATTCTTGGTTCTGTCCTGCAAACATTACAGCCCCTGCACGTCTCCAACTGCTTCAAGTTTCATTCACCATCAAGCCAAGCTCCAACATGCCAGCCCCAAGTTTGTCTTCCTGCATGTGTTGCCAGCTACTGCTCGTACATCTTCATCAGCTCCCTGGTGCTCCATCTGCTGGCTCATGCTCCTGCCTTGCTGCTGCTCCAGGTGCTACCCGCGACCTCTCTTTTTACTGCAACGCAGCATTTGGACTGCTACCATCATGCATCAGCAGTCCATGCACGATTTGCACCAAGCACTGTACACTTCTGGTTACAACAAGCCATCTCCATGATCTGTCCTTAGCAGGTGCTGCAGCAAATAATGTCCTTTATACATTGCCTATTTTCGAGTCAGCTACCGTTCATGCACCCACCTTCAGGAAGGAAACCCGACGAGGCCCGGACCACCACCGGCCTAAAGAAGCCATGAACGCGGCCACCGGCGAGAGGAACGGCGAAACAGAGAAACCGAGAGGAAAAAAGGAGATCGACGACGAACGGCGCCGATCTGGCCGACCCCGACCACCACCGAACGTCCCGGAAGCGCAGGCGAGCTTATTGGTGGCGACCACGACCGGCGAAACTGCCGAAAAACACCGAAAACGATGGAAAGAAGAAATGGGTTTCGACGGCAGGAGAGAAGAGGCCGGACCGGCGACTTTTCGGCAGCCTTGGACGAAACCTACGGCAGATTCGTGCTGCGAACGGCCTAGCGGAGCCATTGGCGGCGGAAGTTGGCGAAGAACCGATCGGTAAGGCCGTGAACCGACCGAACCGGAGTGAACCGGGGTGAACCGGTGGGTCTGAACCGGGTCTGAACCGGACCGAACCGGTTCAGCCAATGAGGAAAGGAAAAAAGGAGAAAAAAAGAAAAAGAAAAAGAGGAAAAATTGGAAAAAAATCCCGGCGATGTAATCGAGCTACGGGTAAGTCAATAGTGGTCGAAATTGACCGATTTAAATTTTAGAATATTTTATTTAATTAATTTTCGACTGGAAATTTACCCAGAAATTTATGAAATTACGTAGCTCGATAATCGATGCCAAACGAGAGCTCGAGATAGCCTCGATTTGCGTACTAGCATGGAATCTTGGGTAAGTAACCCTTATTTATGACAATTTACATCGTTATGCGTGCTTCAGATTTAATTTCTGCATTAATTAAATTAAATTATGAAAATTTAGATGAATTGTCGTAAATAATAAATTGAGCTATTCGAGAGTTAGAACGAGGCACAATAAATTGTTGGTGGGCCCAATGAGCCCAATAGACCTCGATAATGTGAAAATCAAGTGGAAAACGGGCTTAAGGCCGATTAAGGCCCATTAAGGTGCAATCGGGCCCAATAGGGGTAAATGGGCCCAATGATTTAAATTAAGCCCAGAAAATAGGAATAATTATACGCAGTTTCGGACATTGGATTGGGAGCAGATCGGGCTGCATGACGAGACAGCAGTGAAAAAGGAAAGGTCAGACTCTACAAAAAAATAAGGTAAGGGAATTCTACGGAATGCTAGAGGTAAACTTTACGAAATTTCAAAGTCATATGCAATCTTTTAAATTATCTAAAGGGTCTAGAAGTAAGTTAATAATTTTAGTGCCCCGAATCGGCAAATTACCAAAATACCCTTGTTAAGGGCAAAATTTATAATTTTTAAAAAAATTGGGAGGAGCAAGAACAAGAGGTTCCTGCTCGTTCTGGAGGTGTTTTGACGCATGCATGAGTAGGCTGGCTAACCTTGAAAGAAAAATGCACAGCATTGCATATTTTCAATGATGAAATTGTTTTGAAAATTGTTTTGAGGAAACAGAGCCGCATACGTGTTTTTATTGACATGTGACGTGCTAGAGCTTAGCTCGCACGATATTTTGATTTGGGTGATGCATGCATTAGTGCTGGAGTGAGAGCTCGCACTAGAGTTTTACATGCGTTGGTGCTGGAGTCTAACTTGCACCTGATTTTACATGATTTTCGTGATACGGTGCTAGAGTCTAACTCGCACCATATTTTATATGATTTTTGAGACAGGGTGTTAGAGCTTCGCTCGCACCAAATTATATATATATATGATTTTCATGATGGTTTGCAAACAGAGTGCTAGAGCTTAGCTCGCACTAGTTTTACTTGATTTGATGAGAGTGCTGAGCATCGCTCACACTGATTTTATGAGAACATGTGATTAGCCGTGCTTGGAGCATCGGGTAGACTGTGTGTCACCGATTAAATAGGCTCGCAAGTGCATTTTGAGACATCGCATGAGTATAGAGATATGATATGGGTCCACGGAGTATGATGTACCATGCAAGTAGCATGGAGTACGATGTACCATGTGGTATCTTCGGATACGGGGTATCTTCGGATATGGTATCTTCGGATATGGGGTATCTTCGGATACGGTATCTTCGAATGCATAGGATCGGATAAGACTGACAAGTTGGATTGACCCACCTCCCGGGCGGTTCCCGATCAGGGTGAGACCCCGCACACTAGGTTCCGTGTAGCAGAGGGGCTCACGAGGACACACGACCATAGTCCTGGTTATTACCGATATACAGATGTTGCCTAGTCTCACATGTTGACGATTTTGATGAGATTAAAACTGGGTTTTTAATCAGATTTGCATGATGTTATTTCCATGCTTTTTAAACCAATGTGTGATATAAACTGATTTCCATGGTTTTGTGTGAGTCAGGACCACCCGAGGGATGGGTTGAGCCCTGGATTTGTGGTGAAATTTTAAATGAGAAAGAAATGATTTGAAATAGTTGTATGTTGAATTTTCCATGCAAACTTGTGTTACATGACATCATGAATCATAGCATCAGTTTTGAAATGTGTGGAGAAAGGGTGGTTTATGCATGGCACCACGTTCATGTAGGTAGTATGGTTACCTACTTGTTCGTAAGATTGCCTTACTGAGCTTGATGTGCTCACCCCTTTCATTTTCTCACATAGATAATCTCCAGTAGATGTTGAGATGACTAAGTACTGCATTCCGGATATCCGCTGTTGACCATCATTTAAGGTATATACACTTGTATATATTGTATCTACATAAGTATAGCACAGTAACATGTTTGTAAGTAACTTTAGGGGATGTATAAATATTGTAAACACTTATAAATGACTGAGAAAGAATTAAGTTATATGGTAAATGAATGGTGGGACTGACATTGACGCACAGCCCAATTGTTAGTGGAGTGTGGTCACGATCACAGGACAAGTAAGCATGAAAGAAAATAACAAACGCGAAAAAAATTTACTTTGATTTTTGGGTAGTTTTGGGTCGTGACATATGAAAGTGGTATCAGAGTAGAAATTGGTCTGATGTGTGTCAGTGTCAGTAATTAAGAAATTACATCCCTGTGTTACTGTGCTTGGTTAGATACAATAGTGTATATCGAGATGGGTTTTAACTAAGAAATGGTTGAGAATGCAAGAATACCTAATGTTAGTCGCGATAGAGAAGGTAGAGCACGAGACAGAGGTCATAGAGGTAGACCTGAGCCTGCTAATCATGCTGAGTTGACCTATGAGAACCAAGATGCGATTGAAATGGAGGCTAATGTTGAGCATGCCTCACAGAGTCTGACAGAGAGATCAGACAGTGTTGAGACACGCTTCGCGAGGTTGGAGCGGAGTGTGGAGAATATTTTGGGAGCAAATTGTTCAGAGTATGCAAGGGATTTAAGGGCAAGACGGAGCATTGATGGAAGTCCGCTCGACCCATCTTAAGAGTTAGACATCCAGAGTTGACAAGAGAAATATTTTGGAAGTCTTCCGGTGACAGAATATCCCAGACATTTCTTAAAGAAAATTATAAATAAAATTCCTTACTCTGACCCAGAGGAATTGATTTATTGATGAGTATGAATTATGAGTATGAAACTCAGTTATATTCTTGGGTAGATATTACCTCGACACTGTGAACAGTGACAGTCGAGATGTCTAAAAGTTTATGGAAGGGCTCAGATTGTCGATTAGAGTCTGATTGGCCGATGAGATATTACCTATGTCGAGGCAATGCGTAAACTACAGTGGTGTGAATAAGATTGTGAATTGCACGCCTCTGAGATTGGGAAAGGTAGTAAGGGCCGAAATAGAGACAGAAAGAGAATCGAGAATGATAGAGATGACAGAACGAGAAAAATGGGTAATTGGTAAAAGATTTGATTTGATGAGTTATGGGCTAAGATGATTGGTAAGGTCACAGTTATCCGATTCTAGCACTTTTGAGGGGTATTGTGATTGGAGAACCCCGATCTGCTACGGATCACTATAGAATGTGTGGTAAATACCACGGAAGTAGGACCTATACCTACACATTATTGATGAAAATGGCCGTTAAGTGTGGTAAGATGGACCATTTATTATGATTGCTCAGAGTTGGGCGAGTTTGCCCCACAGAAAGGTAAAGAGATAGAGAAAATCCTGTTGAGATAGCTGCATCGAAAAGGGAGGCCACAGCAGAAGAGATAAGGAAAGTAGGCTGTTGGACGAAGGCGAGTGTATGTCTTGGACCAGGACACTACTGATGTTTCACAGGATGTGGTGAAAAGATACCACACTGCTTATGAATAAAGAAGTAATTGTGTTAATTGATCCTGGTACCACGTATTTCTTCATACCACCTTCATTCGCATGTAAGTGAGTAAAAGACATGAATGCCAACACTCTTGGGCACAATGCTGATAATTGAGTACCCCAATAGAGGAAGGTTAACTAACGAAAAACTATGAAGAGATTTTAAGTTGAAAACGGGGAAGAAGTATAAGTCAGCCGATTTTATTCAAAGGACTATGAATAATGTAAAGTAATATTTGAGAATAAAGTGGTCGACTGCAAGCTATGCTGTTCGGATTTCTATCCTAAGATAGTGATATGGTTACCCCTGAGAAGTATACTGTAAGTTTTGATAAGAACTAAAAAGGGGTGCAACGGTTGAAATTAAAGGAGCAAATGATGGTACTCACGAAATGAATAACGACAAAGTTTCGTTATAATTGATACACTAAAGAGATAATCTTCGAGATATGCATGATCCTGAATACGAGTTATATTGGAATAAGAGGAGTATGTAAGGTAAGAATATCTATGATACGTGAAGTAATTTGGATTAAAGCGATAAGTAGTAAATATGAATTGTGACCACAGGGACTGATATGTAAAGTAATTGTGGTTAAGTCTAAGGGTTAATAAAGGTATTTCAAAATACCTCCCCGCCTGAAGACTTGACAGCATCTAGAAATATATATATAATCTATAACTTGAAATCGACTGTGGTAAGATATAAATTTAAAATTTGGACACCTTCACTAGTACGATAAAGAATTATAAAATTCGATTAATCATGAAGGTTAAAATATTAAAATTTAATAAAAGCCGTTAATATAAGAAAAAGGAAATGACGCGGGTTAGTACCTTGAACGGGAGTAATCTTGAAGTGATATTATACGTTTATGCGTACATAGGTCAAGGATATGAGTGATTGAAATATGTAGTGGAGCTTAACTACAATGAGTTATTTAAACTTTACCTGGACCGATTTGTCATCATCTTTATTGATGATATGTTGGGTGTAGTTAAAGTCTAGGGAAAATTATAAGCAATAATTGGAAATTGCTTTTACAGATGGTTGCTGCGATATCTAAAAAGGGTATACTTTGTTGGCACGTTTAACTATGAAAACGTGGTATTTGAATGAGATGATAAGTGAGATGATAGATGTGACATGAATTTCGGTGTAGTGAAGTATGAACTGACCACTGTGATTATTTTCACCATACCCAACAGCTCAAGAGGTTCTCCGTGTGTATGAATGACTCAAAATAATGAATGAGCTGTGTATTGATGTAAAATGGGAAGATAGTCGATTGTGGATCCAGACGACTCAAGAATCATGAAATAAACTATCTGACCCATGATTTAAAAGTTGGCAGCGGTAGTACTTATACTGAGGATATGGTACTATTATGTACATGGTGAGAAATTTTAGGTATGCACTGATCATAAAGCCCCAAGTATTTGTTTTCACAGAAAGATGCGAATATGAGAATATATATAGTGGGTTAGAGCTTCTGAGAGATTTTGATTGTGGAAAATTGTACCACCCAGGAAAGGCTAATGTGACGGCTGATGCCTTGAGCAGAAAGAGCCTCGAGATGGTATTACATATGATGGTCAGGGAGCGTGAGCTGCTAGAGCAGTTGTGAGCCTCAATAGTGATGTGATCCCTTCTGATGATGACAGTGATTGTGTGACAGCTAGCTTGAGACTAGAACCGGATAAGAGTGCCGGGATTTGATAGGCTTAGCGTGATGATCAGCATGGTGTCGATAGTTTGGGTCAGATTTAGAAGGGTAAAGTGACGAAGTTCACAAAGAGTGTTGATGAATTACAGAGAGGTTGAGAGACAATATAAGTGCTCCCCAGGACCACAGTTGATGAGATAGTAATATTGTCAGAAGCTTACTCTTCGGGATATACAGTGCATACGGAAAGTAACGAATATATATATGTGAAATCTCTAAAAAAGGTATTGGTGGTCAGATGTGAAAAGAGATATGGTAGAGATTGCGGAAAAGTGCCTAGTATGTCAGCAGAATAAGGTAGAGTATTAAAAGTCTGCAGAGTTATTGCAGCCTCTACCTATATCGACACGGCACGAAAATGGGAGCAAGTCTCCATGAACTTTGTGATGGGTTATAGAGAACTCAGATGAATCACGAGGCAGTGTATGGCTGTAGGGGTTGTTCCCCGACTCAGACAAGAAAAAGTGGGTGACAGATAGAAATTTCTTTCGAATTAGTATAATAAGTTTCTGAGGATGTTCAGTTGAGTGAGAGATTAAGAACACCTCAGAGCAGACAAAGAGCATTGGAATTCATCGAGGGTGAATCAGTATTGTTGAAGTTATTTGTCCTAAGGGAATAAGGACATAACGAGACTCGGGAAGAAGGCAAATTGAGTTTTGCTAAATGAAATTTTTGAGAGATTGGACAAGTGGGAGATAAGACCTGTAGGTTGGCGTTATCACCTGAATAAACAGGCATCCACAATGTGTCCCATCTTTTGATATTTCGGCAATACTATCCAGATCCAGCATAGGTGATCAGATATGAACTCTAACAGTTCAGCTCAGTGCAACATAAGTATATTGAAAGAGTTGATTCGGGCATTAAACAGGAAAGAGAAAGTATTGAGGTTTAAGACGATCTCCCTAATTAAAGTCCTTTGGTAGTAGTACACTCCGAAAAAAGGGTCACATGAGAATTAAAAAGTATGATACAATTGATGTACCCGGAGTAGTTTATGGACTCATATGACTTGGTTCTAATTTGGAGGACCAAATTCCTTAAGTGGGGGAGATTATGTAAGACCCAATTTTAGTTAAAACACGAAATTAAATATGTAAAAGGACTGAAATAGAATTTTCGAACACGTACAAGGGCAAAATGGTCAAAAGATCGAAAGCTAATATAAATTCGATGAGAAAAATTTATTAAAAATAATGGATTAAGAAATCTTGGTCAATAAAGGTGAAATAAATTTATTCTGGGTTAAATTGATTAAGATATCAATTTATTGGAATTAATCGGGATTAATCAGAATTTTTAATTCGAAAAAATTATCCCGAAAATAATCAAAAAATATACCGAAAAATGTTAAAATAAATTAAATAAAATTAAATAAATGAATTTGGAATTAAATAATAATTTTAAGGATATTTTAAGAGATATTTGTGTATTTTTAATGTATTTTAATGATTTAAAAATATTAATAAAATAAATAAATAATAAAAATAAAAATTATAAATAAAAAAAATCAGAAAATGGATCGGGGAGAGAGAAAGGAAGCGAAAACGAAAAACGAAGCAAAGGCCGAGCCTCTCGCCGGTGATCGATGGCTGACGGAGGCCGAGAAAGGAAACCCGACGAGGCTCGGACCACAATCGACCTAAAGGAGCCATGAACGGCAGCCACCGGCGAGAGGAACAGCGAAACGGAGAAACCGAGAGGAAAAAAGGAGATTGACGATGAACAGCACCGATCAGGCCGACCCCGACCACCGCCGAACATCCCCGAGGCGCAGGCGAGCTTATTGGTGGCAGCCACGATCGACGAAACTGTCAAAAAACGCCAGAAACAGCGAAAAGAAGAAATGGGTTTCGACGGCAAGAGAGAAGAGGCCGGACCGACGACTTTCCGATGGCCTTGGACGAAACCGAGGGCAGATTCGTGCTGCGGACGGCCCAGCGGAGCCATTGGCGGGTGAAGCTGGTGGAGAACCAGCCGTCAAGGCCGTGAACAGACCGAACCGGAGTGAATCGGGGTGAATCGACGGGTCCGAACCGGGTCTGAACCGGTCCGAACCGGGTCTGAACCGGACCGAACCGGGTCAACCAATGAGGAAAGGAAAAAAGGAGAAAAAGGGAAAAAAAGAGAAAAAATTGGGAAACAATCCCGACGATGTAATCGAGCTACGGGTAAGTTAGTAGTGGTTGAAATTGACCGATTTAAATTTTGGAATATTTTATTTAATTAATTTTCGACTGGAAATTTACCCGAAAATTTATGAAATTGTGTAGCTCGACAATCGACGTCAAACGAGAGCTCGAGATAGCCACGATTTTTGTACTAGCATGGAATCTTAGGTAAGTAACCCTTATTTACGACAATTTACATCGTTATGCGTGCTTCAGATTTAATTTCTACATTAATTAAATTAAATTATGGAAATTTAGATGAATTGTCGTAAATAATAAATTGAGCTATTCGAGAGTTAGAACGAGGTCCAATAAATTGTTGGTAGGCCCAATGAGCCCAATAGGCCTCGATAATGTGAAAATCAAGTGGAAAACGAGCTTAAGGCCGATTAAGGCCCATTAAGGTGCAATCGGGCCCAATAGGGGTAAATAGGCCCAATGATTTAAATTAAGCCCAAAAAATAGGAAATACAATTAAATTGTATAATATCTGACCTGAGGAATAATTATACGCAGTTTCGGACATTGGATTGGGAGCAGATCGGGCTGCGTGACGAGACAGCAGTGAAAAAGGAAAGGTCAGACTCTACAGAAAAATAAGGTAAGGGAATTCTACGGACTGCTAGAGGTAAACTTTATGAAATTTCAAAGTCATATGCAGTCTTTTAAATTATCTGAAGGGTCTAGAAGTAAGTTAATAATTTTAGTGCCCCGAATGGGTAAATTACCAAAATACCCTTGTTAAGGGTAAAATTTACAATTTTAGGAAAAATTGGGAGGAGCAAGAACAAGAGGTTCCTGCTCGTTCTAGAGGTGTTTTGACGCATGCATGAGTAGGCTGGCTAACCTTGAAAGAAAAATGCATAGCATTGCATATTTTCAATGATGAAATTGTTTTGAAAATTGTTTTGAGGAAACAGAGCTGCCTACGTGTTTTTATTGACATGTGACGTGCTAGAGCTTAGTTCGCACGATATTTTGATTTGGGTGATGCATGCAATAGTGCTGGAGTGAGAGCTCGCACTAGAGTTTTACATGCATTGGTGCTGGAGTCTAACTCGCACCTGATTTTACATGATTTTCGTGATACGGTGCTAGAGTCTAACTCGCACCATATTTTATATGATTTTTGAGACAGGGTGTTAGAGCTTTGCTCGCACTAGATTTTATATATATATATATAATTTTCGTGATGGTTTACATACAGAGTGCTAGAGCTTAGCTCGCACTAGTTTTACTTGATTTGATGAGAGTGCTGAGCATCATTCGTACTGATTTTATGAGAACATGTGATTACCCGTGCTTGGAGCATCGGGTAGACTATGTGTCACCGATTAAATAGGCTCGTACGTGCGTTTTGAGACATGGCATGAGTATAGAGATATGATATGGGTCCACGGAGTACGATGTACCGTGCAAGTAGCATGGAGTACGATGTACCGTGAGGTATCTTTGGATACGGGGTATCTTCGAATACGGTATCATCGGATACGGGGTATCTTCGGATATGGCATCTTCGGATGCGTGGGATAGGATACGACTGACGGGTTGGATTGACCCACCTCTCGGGCCGTTCTCGATCAGGGTGAGACCCCGCACATTAGGATTTGTGTAGCAGAGGGGCTCACGAGGACACACGGCCATAGTCCTGGTTATTACCGATATACAGATGTTGCCTAGTCTCACATGTTGACGATTTTGATGAGATCAAAATTGGGTTTTAAATCAGATTTGTGTGATGTTATTTACATGCTTTTTTAACCCATTTTTGATATAAACTGATTTCCATGGTTTTGTTTGAGTCAGGACCACCCGAGGGATGGGTTGAGCCCTGGATTTGTGGTGAAATTTTAAATGAGAAAGAAATGATTTGAAATAGTTGTATGTTGAATTTTCCATGTAAACTTGTTTTACATGACATCATGAATCATAACATCAGTTTTGAAATGTGTGGAGAAAGGGTGGTTTATGCATGGCACCACGTTCATGTAGGTAGTATGGTTACCTACTTGTTCATAGGATTGCCTTACTGAGCTTGATGTCTCACCCCTTTCATTTTCTCACACAGATAATCTCCAGTAGATGTTGAGGCGACTAAGTACTGCATTCCGGATATCCGCTGCTGCCCGTCATTTAAGGTATATACACTTGTATATATTGTATCTACATAAGCATAGCACAGTAACATGTTTGTAAGTAACTTTAGGGGATGTATAAATATTGTAAACACTTATAAATGACTGAGAAAGAATTAAGTTATATGGTAAATGAATGGTGGGACTGACATTGACGCACAGCCCAATTGTTAGTGGAGTGTGGTCACGATCACAGGACAAGTAAGCATGAAAGAAAATAACAAACGCGAAAAAAATTTACTCTGATTTTTGGGTAGTTTTGGGTCGTGACAATTCCAAACTTAGAAAATGATCTATTAGAAAAACTTGACATAAATAAAGAAGATGAAGAAGAAATAGAGATGTTAGAGAGAGAGTCTAGAGCACCAAGAGAATTAGAATATGTAAAAGAATGTGAAATAGTAGGAGATCCAACTCTTGGAGTTAGAAGTAGATCATCTCTAAGGAATGTCTCAAATAGAACCTAGAAATGTCAATGAAGCCTTAGATGATAATAATTGGTTCTTAGCAATGCAAGAAGAATTAAATCAATTTGAGAGAAGCAAAGTGTGGAAACTAGTTCCTAGACCTAGTGATCACTCTATAATTGGAACTAAATGGATATTCAAGAACAAGATGGATGAAAATAGTGTGATCATAAGAAACAAGGCTAGGTTAGTTGCACAAGGCTATAGACAAGAAGAAGGAATAGACTATGATGAAACTTATGCACCGATAGCTAGATTAGAAGTAATTAGAATGCTACTTGCCTTTGCATGTTATAAAAACTTCAAATTATATCAAATGGATGTAAAGAGTGCATTCTTGAATGGTTTCATTAATGAAGAAGTGTATGTAGAGCAACCTCCCGGCTTTGAAAATCATGAATTTCCTGAACATGTTTTCAAACTATCTAAGGCACTCTATGGTTTGAAACAAGCTCCTAGAGCATGGTATGAAAGGTTGTCAAACTTCTTAATAGAAAAAGGATTTTCAAGAGGAAAAGTTAATACCACTTTATTTATCAAAAATAAAAATAAGGATTTACTAGTTGTTCAAGTGTATGTAGATGATATAATTTTTAGTTCAACTAATGAATCTTTATGCCAAGAGTTTGCTAAGATCATGCAAGGTGAATTTGAAATGAGCATGATGGGAGAGCTCACTTTCTTCTTGGGACTTCAAGTAAAGCAAACAAAGCATGGAACCTTCATCAATCAAGCAAAGTATACTAAGGAATTGCTCAAACGATTTGGAATGGATAATTGCAAACCTCAAGCAACTCTAATGGGCACTAACGTCAAACTTGAAAAAGATGAAAGTGGTAAGTGTGTAGACACTAAACTCTATAGGTCCATGATTGGTTCATTGCTTTATTTAACTGCAAGTAGACCAGACATTTTGTTTAGTGTATGCCTTTGCGCGAGATTTCTATCCTCTCCTAGGGAATCACATTTATTAGCAACTAAAAGGATCTTTAGATACCTTAAAGACACTCCCTCTCTAGGACTTTGGTACCCCAAGGACTCCACTTTTACACTTCATACATTTTCTGATGCAGACTTTGGGTGATGTAAAATAGATAGGAACAGCACTTCAAGTACATGTCAATTCTTAAGAAATAGATTAATCTCATGGTTCTCTAAGAAACAAAATAGTGTGGCTCAGTCCACAACTGAAGCTGAATACATAGCAGCAGGTAGTTGTAGTGCTCAAGTATTGTGGATTAAACAACAAATGAAAGACTATGGTATTGACATGAAACAAGTCTCAATTAAATGTGATAATACCAGTACCATCAATCTATCTAAAAATCCTATTCAACACTCTAGAACTAAGCACATTGAGATTAGGCACCATTTCCTAAGAGACCATGTTTAAAAGGGAGATATAATTCTAGAGTACATTGACACTTTACATCAAAATGCTACTGTGCTATGTCTAGTTTAGATACAAAATAATCCAAGTGTGTATACCTTTAGCGATGGGATGCAGCGGATTACCAAAAGGGAAACGCCTCTAGTCACGCTCAATCTATACTCAAATCTCTGTAGAGAGGGGAAAATAATGGGGGTGAGCAAACCACACGCTCAGTAAGGCAATCATGCGAACAGGTAGATACTGCACTATCTACGTGATCGTGATGCCATGCTCAAAAGCATTTCATTCATTATTTATCTCAAAACATGAGTGTATGATTGTGTTAATGGTATGTAAAGCATTCATGCTATTAAAATCAAGTGCACATTTCAACTCAAAGCATGGTATAAATCATCCTGCATAATTCACAATAAAAGCATGGCATTGCCCATCATGCATTTTCACAACAAAGCATGGCATTAAACATCATGCATCTGTGCACTTTTAAAACCATTAACAAATCAATTTCAACATTGGTCAGGTCTCGGCCCGTCCCTCGGGCTTTCCTGACCCACAAATCATTTCAAACATGGATTTATTCTCAAATAGCATTAGACATGTGAGATAGGCAGTTCAACAATAGGTAATAACCTCAGGGCCTATGTACATAACCTGTGATACCGGCTACACGGATCAGGTGTGCGGGATATCACCACTATCTGCTTCCACACGGGAGGTGGGTCAAATCCTACCCGTCGGTCCATAGCAGATCTCGTCCGAAGACGGCACATCACAACTCAACACGGTACAATGTACTCAATGCTACATGCACGGTACATCGTACTCCGTGGACCCAATCAACACATCATATCACGCCACATCTCAAACGCACGTGTGAGCCTATTTAATCGGTGCGACCTCTTGTCTACCCGAAGCTCCTAACACGGCTAATTAATCATGTCAAAACAATGCACATGTGAGCCTATTTAATCGATGTGATATCTAGTCTACTCGAAGCTCCAAACACGGTAACATGCAAGGTGGGCATCCTGTGCGAGACAAACTCGAAGCACAATGCCAAAACAATTATGAAATCCATGTGACAACTAGTGCCTCTTGTACTCATGTGTGTAAAACACATCAAATCTCATGCTAGTTATACTCTAGCACGCTTTCATACTCACGAAAACATGTTGGTGGCTTAAAACTTTGTAATGTATGGTTAACAAAACCAAAACACACTCATTTCTCTTGCAAATCATTTCAATGTTAGCCAACCTACCAATCATTTGCTAAAAAGCAATAAGACATGATTTTCAAAGCAATATGCTTTTGTTTTCATGCACATTTCTCAAACTCCCAACTTTTACCCTTCAATCACCCAACAACATTTCCTAATCTCATGCATTCTAGCAATACATTTAAGCGCCCAAATTGCTCACAGATATCTCTAAGAATCCACACAAATCCCTTACCTCGATTTACTTGGTGTGACTCCTTTCCTTTTAGCTTCTCACGCTCTTGGCTCGACTCGCCTCGGCGTATCCTCGGAAGCTGCGATTCATTCATTAAATCAATTGAGTTAATGTATTTAACCCATAATTGACCTCACTAGTCAATAATATTCACTTATGCATTTTACAAATGCCTTAATCCTCATTTTACCTCTTTTAGGTAAATCTCACAATTTATCCACTAACCACATCTTAAAATCATACCACAACACTATTAATAACTTCTACATATCTCATTCATCATTAATCTCCATACATTCCACTTTCTCACTCTAGACCATTTCTAGGTCATAATCATTCCAATGCATTTAGATAGTTTCTAACCACCCATACTCATGCCAAACAACTCCAAAATCAATTATATAAACAATGTACCATAGTTGGAATGTTAGAATCTTACCCAATTTGATTTCTCTTCTTGCTCTAAATGGCAATGCCCTTAAGTCCTTCAATACCAATAATGGGAAAATGCTTTCCAATTATGTTGTTCTTCTCTTTGATAGGAACAACTTTGCCTCTAATGGTCTCTCTTCAAACCTCACTGAAAATGGCTGATTTTAGAGAGAGAAAGTGTCACGACCCAATTCCATTCTCTTTAACCGAAATCACTGAAAATTTTTCGCGTTTTACTGTTACCTTACCCGGTCGTGAACTAAGCTCACCACACACTGTTGGGCTGTGAGTCAATAATAAACACCACATCTCATTCATTCTAAATTAATTAAAACGATGTCATACATGTGCATTTAATCGTGTACTTATACGAATACATGTTTTACTGACATCTACATCCCCCATAAGTACAACTCAAAAGAATACTGTGCTTCTACATTGTTTAGATACAAAAAGAATCACTGTGTATATACCTCTTAGCGATGAAGATGCAGCGGAGTCCAAAATAATACGCCTCAGTCCTCACTGGACTACTATGCACGCTCTGTAGGGGGAAAAATAGAGTGGGATGAGCAACCACACGCTCAGTAAGGCAATAATGCAAGCATGGTAGATAACTACTCTATCTACATGCTGATAGTGTTATGCATAAATCATTTATAGTAGGAGCATGAGGAATAAAACTATGCCATATGTGTATACATATATATCATGTATCAAAGTCATGTAAAATTGGCATATAAAACATAGTAAAACATCATGTATAAATCATCTCATGCTCGATCTCATTTAAATTCATAAAAAGGGCAATTCTTTGAGAAACTTCCTTTTTAAACCAACACCATAACACCATCAAATCGACTCACAATCACAACCACATTTACATTCCACAATTCACACATGTGTATAAATCTAGGTCACTATATCAAAAGTGCCTATGTGAATCATTACGTCATAAATCATCCCAGACCACACGCATCCAGGTGTGCGGGGTATAATGCTGGCACGAAGATGGATTATCCCTCGCCAGACTTTCTCATCACATAACCATCATGCGGTACATCGTACTCCATGTGATATACACGGTATAGCGTACTCCGCAAACTCATATCGTGATTGGGGGAGCCATTCCTAGGTCTTATCTACCCCATACCAAGAGTATTCCATATTCCATGAAGGAGAGCCTCCCTGCCGAACAGAGCCTCCCCGCCTAACAGAGCCTCCCTGCCTCCTCGGGCTTAAGGATGTTAGCTTAAGGATGTAGGGCTTAAGGATCCTTTTCGTACCCATGTAGGAGAGCCTCCCTGCCTAACAGAGCCTCCCCGCCTCTTTGGGCTTAAGGATGTTAGCTTAAGGATCCCACCGTAAGAGAGCCTCCCCACCAAACAGAGCCTCCTCGCCTAACAGAGCCTCCCCGCCTCTTTGGGCTTAAGGATGTTAGCTTAAGGATGTAAGGCTTAAGGATCTTACTATAACCATGTAGGAGAGCCTCCCTGCCTAACAGAGCCTCCCCGCCTCTTTGGGCTTAAGGATGTTGGCTTAAGGATCCCACCGTAAGAGAGCCTCCCCACCAAACAGAGCCTCCCCGCCTAACAGAGCCTCCCCACCTCTTTGGGCTTAAGGATGTTAGCTTAAGGATGTAAGGCTTAAGGATCTTACCCACTTTCACAACCTTATACGTATCCCATTGTGCAAACTTGTGCGAGCAAAGCTCTAGCACGACTCATGCATCATGCATCTTCTCATAAAGAGGCGCGTACGAGCATAGCTCTAGTACGGTTATACTCATAAGACAGCCACTCAAAATCCACGTACGAGCAGAAGCTCCAGTACGGTTTATAAATATCATTATAGTTTCCAAATCAAGGTGCGAGCTAGGCTCCAGCACGTTTCATACAAATGAAAACATAGAAATCCAGCGCGAGCGAGGCTCTAGCGCGATTTATGTCATACAAATGTGATAGGCGGCTCATATACAATTTATCAATCCCGACAATTCGAGTTTAGCACTCACAAATGCTTTTCCACAACAACAATACAATACTAGCCGACCTATCTACAAGCTTGCTTAAAGCCAAGCAATTCGTTTTGGAAAAACATCAAAACGTTAGGTTTATGCAATTATTAGCCTTACTATCCCATTTCATAAAATCCACTTCAAATCCAAGACCACGCATATACTCATCATCATTCACGAATACCATCCATCATTTATTTGGGCAATCCATGCATTTTCATACAACACCCAATAATCACCCACAAGTTCAAAGTACGAGCAGCTACCTCTATATACTCACAAAATTCCCTTACCTGGAATCGCGATGCGTGATTCCACTCCCTTAAGCTGCTTACTCGTACGGTTCGGTTCGCCTTCAAAGAACTCTTCGGGGACTGCACAAAATCGTATCCCGCATTATATTCGATCCATACAATGCAACCCTTGCGCTTGCTATAGTCAATTTAACCTATAGCCTCTATTAACGCTTATATGGCCTCGTTTCATTACTTTACCCATAACTCGAGTCTATGGATCTTCTTAGGCCTATTAACTTATTCAAAATCGATGTTAAATCGACATTAAGCTCATAGTGTTCATATTCCATGAATTCCCTCACTATGGCATTTATCAATCATATACATACCCATTTTCACAATTCCTCCTACTCACCAAGTAATTCCATCTAACCCTCTAAAATCATAACATTACCCCAATAACAACTTTAGCATGCCATAAACCATAAGCTCATTCAATCCCACATATCCTCACATTATACCCATTTTAGATTTCTAGGTCACACCAATTCCACTACATTCCTAGGTAGTTTATACATCAATACTCATATCAATCAACTCCAAAATCAATTAAATAGCTAATGCATTTGGATTGGAGTGTTAGAATCTTACCAATATGATTTCTCTTCTTGCTCCAATTGGTAATGCCCTCAACTCCTTCAATTCCAAAAAAATGGGAAAATGCTCTCTCACTATGTTGTTCTCCTCTTTGATAGGAACAACTTTGCCTCTAATGATCTCTCTCCAAATCTCACTGAAAATGGCTGACTTTAGAGAGGGAAAGTTGGGTTTTTGGGGTTGAAATTGTAAAGTTTGGTGTTTTTCCGGGATTTCCAGATTTTCAGCTCTCCTTATATAGTAATGACTTGAGGAGATCGATCTGGTCCAAGAGGAGATCGATCTGGTCCCTTAAAATCCCTCTTTTTCACGGCATTTTTAAGCCTGAGATCGATCTGTCGAAGCAATGAGATCGATCTGTTGAAGCATGAGATCGATCTGTCGAAGCATGAGATCGATCTGGTCCCAAACAGAGAGCTAAGGAGATCGATCTGGGTGCTTGAGGATCGATCTTTTCACTTACAGAATGCTTGAGAGATCGATCTGGCTCCATTGGAGATCGATCTACTCAATTCTTTCGCCCAAATAAGAGCATTCTGGCTCTCCCAGATCGATCTCTCATCCTAGGAGATCGATCTGGACCTCATGTTTTCCAGATTTCCTGCAGTTTCATTGCTGCAACTCATACCAACACACCCTCAATCTATTGCCATGGCCATTTTCTCATCCATCCACCTTTATAACTTGAAAATGGCATCCATTCATACCTTATGCACATTGAAACTTGTGTGCATTCATTGTATATTCAAAGGTATGCAACATAAAACCAAATGGAAGCATAACTCCATTCCATTTTACCACACTACTCATTTTGAGTTTCAATCACCTCCATCACTTGCCATAACTCATTTCTTCGTATTCATACTCAATGAAACTTGTATGTACGTTACAATTTATATTACACATACATACATTGAATCCATGGACTTACATAAATCATACTTCACATTACAAGTCCATTCATTTTATTCGATCCAATTATACACATTACCATTATACATATACGGGATCTTACAGAAAGTTAGATTTTTGGGTTGAAAGTGGAAGGTTAGTGTTTTTCCCGAAATTTTCTGATTTTCAGCACTCCTTATATAGAAATAGCTTGAGGAGATCGATCTGGTCCAAGAGGAGATCGATCTGGTCCCCTTAAATCCCTCTTTTTTCACGGCATTTTAAGCATGAGATCGATCTGTCGAAGCATGAGATCGATCTGCTCCTAAACAGAGAGCTAAGGAGATCGATCTGGGTGCTTGGGTATCGATCTTTTCACTACAGAATGCTTAGGAGATCGATCTAGCTCTATTGGAGATCGATCTGCTCTATTCCTTTGCCCAAATAAGAGCATTCTGGCTCTTCCAGATCGATCTCTCATCCCATGAGATCGATCTGCCCATCACAATTTCCAGATTTTCTGCAGTTCTTCTGCAGCAACACTTACCAAACGTCCTTAATTTGCTACCATGATCCTTTTCTCATCCATTCATCTTTGAGACTTGAAAATGGCATCCATCCTTACTTCATATACATTAAAACTTATGTAAAATCTTTGTATGACCAATGGTACTTAATATAAACAAAAATGGAAGTGCACATCTTATGCAATTCTACTTCCATTTTACCAAACTACTCATAATCCATTCTACACACATTCTCCACATGTTTAAGTCCATTTCTTCACATTCATACTTAATGTAACTTGTATGTACAATCACAACTCTTATTACAAGTGTGTACATTAACTTATGGACTTACATCACATATACTTCACTTATGAATTCATAGTACAACTCTATTTTCATTTCTATGTACATATATACCATTATACATATACGGGGTCTCACATTCTCCCCCACTTAGAAAATTTGGTCCTCCAAATTAGAACCAATTATTCTGTAAATAACTCGGGATACTTCTCCCGTATCAAACTCTCCAATTCCCATGTGGCTTCTTCCACTGTGTGATGTTGCCAAAGTATTTTCACCAAGGGAATTGTCTTTGTCCTCAACACTTTCTCTTTTCTGTCCAATACCCGAACTGGCTTCTCAACATATGTCATACCCTCGTTGAGCTCCAATGGCTCATACCTTATTACATGTGTCGGGTCCGGGTGATACTTCCTCAACATGGATACGTGGAAGACATTATGCACACTTGCCAACTCTGGTGGCAATGCCAATCTATAAGCCTTATCTCCCACCTTATCAAGTATCTCAAATGGCCCTATATATCGAGGGCTCAACTTTCCTTTCTTCCCAAATCTCATAATTCCCTTCGAAGGGGAAACTTTTAAAAACACTGACTCACCCACATCAAACTCTAGTGGTCTCCGTCTCTTGTCAGCATAACTCTTTTTCCTGCTCTGAGCTGTCCGTAACCTCCCACATATCAATTGGACGTCCTCAGAGGCTTGTCTAACCAAGTCGGGAGCAAAAATCTGTCTGTCACCAACCTCTTCCCATCCAATAGGGGAACGGCATCCACGCCAATACAATGCCTCATATGGTGCCATCCCGATACTCGCATGAAAACTGTTATTATACGCGAACTCTGCGAGTGACAAATGGTCATCCCAAGAGCCTCCAAAATCTAATGCACACGCTCTCAACATATCCTCGAGGGTCTGTATAGTCCTCTCTGACTGACCATCTGTCTGAGGATGAAACGCGGTGCTAAAATTCAACTCGGTCCCTATCGCTTCCTGAAAACGTTCCCAGAAGTGGGAAGTGAAGCGGGCATCCCTATCAGAAACAACGCTCACTGGAATTCCATGTAGCCTCACTATCTCGCGCACATATAGGTTCGCTAACTGGCTCAGAGTATCGGTAGCTCTCATAGCTAGAAAATGGGCTGATTTCGTCAACCGATCCACAATCACCCATATGGCATCATGACCTCTCCGGGTCCTCGGCAATCCCATCACAAAATCCATGGTGACATGCTCCCACTTCCATGTCGGTATCGGTAGAGGCTGCAATAACCCTGCAGGCTTCTGATGCTCTACCTTCAACTGTTGACAAACGAGACACTTAGCAACATATTCAGCAATGTGCTTTTTCATCCCAGACCACCAATAAACTTTTCGAAGGTTTTGATACATCTTGGTTCCCCCTGGATGTATCGTATACTTCGACGAGTGAGCCTCTGTCAGGATCAACCTTCTGATCTCTGCGTCATCAGGAACACATATCCTACCTCTGAACCTCAATAATCCATCCGAACTCAATCCAAAGTCTGTGTCTGTACCCCTCTGTATCTGCCCGACAATATCACTACATTGCTGATCAACTCGCTGAGCCTGTCGGATTCGATCTACCTGATCCGGTTCCAACTGCAGGCTAGCTATCATAAATCCACTATCAGCGTCCGGCGGGGTCATATCCAAACTGAGGTTCGTGAACTGTTCCAACAGCTCATGTTCTCTGACCATCATAAATGATACCATCCCGAGATACTTCCTACTCAAAGCATCAGTAACCACATTTGCTTTACTCGAGTGGTATAGGATTTCACAATCATAATCCTTTAACAGCTCGAGCCATCTCCTCTGTCTCATGTTCAACTCTTTCTGTGAGAATAGGTACTTAAGGCTCTTATGGTCTGTATAAATCTGAAATCTCTCACCATAGAGGTAGTGGCGCCATATCTTCAGCGCAAATACTACCGCTGCCAACTCCAAGTCATGGGTCGGGTAGTTCCTCTCATGATCCTTTAACTGCCTTGATCCATAGGCTACTACCTTCCCATCCTGTATCAATACACAGCCCAGTCCCAGATGTGAAGTATCCGTATACACCGAGAAACCTCCTGAGCTGGTAGGAATGGTGAGGATCGAAGCTGTGGTTAATCTCCTTTTCAGCTCCTCAAAACTTTCTTCACACTTCTCGTCCCACAAAAACTCCACATTCTTTCTTGTGAGGCGTGTCAAAGGAGCAGCTAACCTCGAAAATCCCTCTACAAACCTTCGATAATATCCAGCTAAACCCAGAAAACTCCTGATCTCTGTCACTGTCTGGGGTTTCTGCCACTGAACTACGGCCTTAATCTTAGATGAATCCACTGATACTCTATCCTTTGATACTATATGACCCAGAAAAGAGATCTGTTCCAACCAAAAGTCACACTTACTGAGTTTAGCGTACAACTTCTCTCGAAGGGTCTGTAGCACTATCTTAGATGCCTCTCATGCTCCTCTCTAGACTTTGAATATACCAGTATATCATCAATAAACACAATAACAAACCGATCCAAATACTGGTGGAATACCTCATTCATCAAAGACATAAAAGCTGCGGGAGCATTCGTCAACCCGAATGGCATAACCATAAACTCATAATGTCCATACCGGGTGCGAAAAGCTGTCTTGGGTATATCTCCATCTCGTATCTTCAACTGATGGTACCCTGATCTCAGATCTATCTTGGAAAAGACCTGCGCTCCCTTAAGCTGATCCAACAAATCATCGATGCGTGGGAGGGGATACTTATTCTTGATGGTGGCTTTATTCAATAACCGGTAATCTATACACAGTCGGAGGCTTCCATCCTTCTTCCTTACAAACAGAACCGGTGCTCCCCAAGGTGAGACGCTCGGCCTGATGAAACCCTTCTCCAGCAACTCTTGTAATTGTTTCCTTAACTCCTCTAACTCAACTTGAGCCATTCTGTATGGTGACTTGGACATCGGCTCTGTACCAGGTGCCAAATCTATACCAAACTCCATCTCCCTATCTGGAGGTAACCCTGGTAACTCATCCGGAAAGACATCTGGAAATTCCCTAACCACTGGTATGTCTTCCAATTTCGGACGTGCCTTATCCGTCTCAATCACAAAAGCGATGAATCCTTCACATTATTCTTTCCACCATTAGTATCACAAATCATCACATCACATACATAAATGAAATCAAATTTATCTTTCATACATCATGTATTAAGATTGTACTCATCACACTTATAATAATCATGTTCTTTAATTTCATTTCACAAAATTAACTACAAGATTGTCTATCTTTGGAAACATCAAAGTTTTTGCATGACAATCCATAACAACATGATTTGCAGCCAGCCAATCCATCCCTAGGATTACATCAAAATCACTCATATTTAATAAAATCAAATCGGCTGCCGTTTCTTTACCTCCTATCCTCATATTACAATCTCTATATATATGCTCAGTCAACTGACTATCATTCATAGGGGTAGATATCAACAACATCTTATCAAGCAGCGTGGGTTTTACATGCTTCAACAATTTACATGCAAAGGATGGCGAAATAAAGGAATGTGTGGCACCAGGATCAAACAGTACATAAGCTTCTAAATCAAAGATTTGGATGATACCTTTTATCACATCCGATGACTGATCTGCAGTATACTGATCCAGTGCGTGCACTCGTCCTCTGCTTACACCCACTGCTTGCTTCCCCTTTTCCTCAGCTGTAGCCCTCTTCCTCGGAGCAGCTGTACCAACTGGAGCTCTCTCTGGCTCCTTGCCCTTTTGTGGGGCTTTCTCTATCATCTCTGGGTAATCTCTGATTACGTGCCCTGGCTTCCCACATCTGAAGCATACTACAGGAGATCCATAGCATGATCGAGTACCATGGTACCTACCACACTTGCCACACTGTTTCGTAGTAGGCCGTGGTCCTCCAATCACGATTCCCTTAGCTGGAGCAATGGCCGGATACATGGGAGTATCAATTGTCCTCTCCCGAATCTCATCAATTCTTGGCCTCTTTCCAAAGAATCTCTTGCTTCCTTTATAACCGAAGCCTCTATCCATCACTGGTCTTTTCTTATCTCTATCCCTCATCTTACCAACCTTTCCAAACTCTGAGGCAATCCTATCAACATCTTGCTCACATAGTTGCGCCCTGCGCACTGCCTCCTCATAGGTCGGTATATCTAGGGGAACCAGTCTAGACCTGATGGTCGATCTCAATCCATCCACAAACTTCTAGATTTTCTCGACCTCATTACTCATCGTGTTGGGATCATATCTGCCCAGGGATATAAAAGCAGTCTCATACTCATCCACAGTCCTGCTCCCTTGGGTCAGTCCAAAAAATGCCATCTTTAGCTTCCACTATGCGGTATCCGGAACGTACTATCTCCGGAAGGCCTCTAGAAATACATCCCAGCTGATCTCAGTATGCTGGGCTCTCAAAATAGCCCTGGTGGACTTCCACCAATGTTCTGCTGATCCCTTTAGCATAAAAGCGGCAAATGCTACCATCTCGGTAGTGGTGCACTCAAAGAACCCATATAATTTCTCGATCTCATTGATCCAATCCTCAGCCGCTACTGGGTCCTTTACTCCACTGAAAGACGGCGATCCAAACTTTTAGAACTGCCACAGTCTATCCAAATCACATCCATATCCCCAACCTCTACTGCCTGGCATAGCAACCGGCGTAGGCACATCCTGTGTGGGTGGGGTATCTGTCGTCTGTGGCCTCTGGACTTCCCTTGCCCGTGCCACAGGAGCTGCCGCCTGCTCGACATCACCCTGTGTAGTAGGACTCTGTCTGCCGCCAACTCTAGATAAAGATTGGGTGACCAACTCCACAACCATCTCAATGCTCCGCTCAATCCTCGCGAAGCGAGCCTCAGTACTCTCGGGCCTCTCTTCTGGACCCTATGGAGCGTGCTCAACATCGGCCTCTACCTCAACATCCTCTTGAGCCTTGTGCGTTTTCGGCTCAACATGACCCCCAGGCCTACCTCTACGGCCTCGAGCCTGTGTTCTCATCCCTCTACCGCGACTGGTATTAGGCATACTTACTCAATTCCCTACATTCACAACCAATTACTTAGTTAACCCATCTACACACACAATTTGTATCTAAACAAGCACAGTAACTTGGGGATGAAATTTTTCAACTTATTAAGTATTTTAGACACGACACACGTCAAACCAACTCGAGCTCTGATACCAACTTCTGTCACGACCCTCAACTTACCAAAATACGTACAAATTTTTTGCATTTTCATGCATCAATCTTTAATCATCCTTCCTCGATCGTGAACAACCACACTCATAACAGTTGGGCTGTGTGTCGACGTCTAACTCACTCCACCATACCAATTCAATTTGAAATATTATTTATGAGTAAACACTTGTATAAATGTATATATATATCAGAGTTGTTACATGTGTTTACATTGTTTTACATCCCCAGTTGTTACATACAAAATGCTACTGTGCTATGTCTAGTTTAGATACAAAATAATCCAAGTGTGTATACCTTTAGCGATGGGATGCAGCGGATTACCAAAAGGGAAACGCCTCTAGTCACGCTCAATCTATACTCAAATCTCTGTAGAGAGGGGAAAATAAGGGCGGTGAGCAAACCACACGCTCAGTAAGGCAATCATACGAACAGGTAGATACTGCACCATCTACGTGATCGTGATGCCATGCTCAAAAGCATTTCATTCATTATTTATCTCAAAACATGAGTGTATGATTGTGTTAATGGTATGTAAAGCATTCATGCTATTAAAATCAAGTGCACATTTCAACTCAAAGCATGGTATAAATCATCATGCATAATTCACAATAAAAGCATGGCATTACCCATCATGCATTTTCACAATAAAGCATGGCATTAAACATCATGCATCCGTGCAATTTAAAAACCATTAACAAATCAATTTCAACATTGGTCAGGTCTCAGCCCGTCCCTCGGGCTTTCCTGACCCACAAATCATTTCAAACATGGATTTATTCTCAAATAGCATTAGACATGTGAGATAGGCAGTTCAACAATAGGTAATAACCTCAAGGCCTATGTACATAACCTGTGATACCGGCTACACGGATCAGGTGTGCGGGATATCACCACTATCTGCTTCCACACAGGAGGTGGGTCAAATCCTACCCATCGGTCCATAGCAGATCTCGTCCGAAGACGGCACATCACAACTCAACACGGTATAATGTACTCCATGCTATATGTATGGTACAACGTACTCTGTGGGCCCAATCAACACATCATATCACGCCACATCTCAAACGCACGTGTGAGCCTATTTAATCGGTGCGACCTCTTGTCTACCCGAAGCTCCTAACACGGCTAATTAATCATGTAAAAAAAATACACGTGTGAGCCTATTTAATCGATGTGACATCCAGTCTACTCGAAGTTCCAAACACGGCAACATGCAAGGTGGCCATCCAGTGCGAGACAAACTCGAAGCACAATGCCAAAACAATTATGAAATCCATGTGACAACTAGTGCCTCTTGCACTCAAGTGTGTAAAACATGTCAAATCTCATGCTAGTTATACTCTAGCACGCTTTCATACTCACGAAAACATGTAGGTGGCTTAAAACTTTGCAATGTATGGTTAACAAAACCAAAACACACTCATTTCTTTTGCAAATCATTTCAATGTTAGCCAACCTACCAATCATTTGCTAAAAAGCAATAAGACATGATTTTCAAAGCAATATGCTTTTGTTTTCATGCACATTTCTCAAACTCCCAACTTTTACCCTTCAATCACCCAACAACATTTCCTAATCTCATGCATTCTAGCAATACATTTAAGCGCCCAAATTGCGCACAGATATCTCTAAGAGTCCACACAAATCCCTTACCTCGATTTACTTAGTGTGACTCCTTTCCTTTTAGCTTCTCACGCTCTTGGCTCGACTCGCCTCGGCGTATCCTCGGAAGCTGCGATTCATTCATTAAATCAATTGAGTTAATGTATTTAACCCATAATTGACCTCACTAGTCAATATTATTCACTTATGCATTTTACAAATGCCTTAATCCACATTTTACCTCTTTTAGGTAAATCTCACAATTTATCCACTAACCACATCTTAAAATCATACCACAACACTATTAATAACTTCTACATATCTCATTCATCATTAATCTCCATACATTCCACTTTCTCACTCTAGACCATTTCTAGGTCATAATCATTCCAATGCATTTAGATAGTTTCTAACCACCCATACTCATGCCAAACAACTCCAAAATCAATTATATAAACAATGTACCATAGTTGGAGTGTTAGAATCTTACCCAATTTGATTTCTCTTCTTGCTCCAAATGGCAATGCCCTTAACTCCTTCAATACCAACAATGGGAAAATGCTTTCCAACTATGTTGTTCTTCTCTTTGATAGGAACAACTTTGCCTCTAATGGTCTCTCTTCAAACCTCACTGAAAATGGCTGATTTTAGAGTGAGAAAGTTAGGTTTTTGGGTTGAAAGTGGAAGGTTAGTGTTTTTCCCGAAATTTTCTGATTTTCAGCACTCCTTATATAGAAATAGCTTGAGGAGATCGATCTGGTCCAAGAGGAGATCGATCTGGTCCCCTTAAATCCCTCTTTTTTCGTGACATTTTAAGCATGAGATCGATCTGTCGAAGCATGAGATCGATCTGCTCCCAAACAGAGAGCTAAGGAGATCGATCTGGGTGCTTGGGGATCGATCTTTTCACTACAGAATGCTTAGGAGATCGATCTGGCTCCATTGGAGATCGATCTGCTCTATTCCTTTGCCCAAATAAGAGCATTCTGGCTCTTCCAGATCGATCTCTCATCCCATGAGATCGATCTGCCCTTCACAATTTCCAGATTTTTTGCAGTTCTTCTGCAGCAACACTTACCAAACATCCTTAATTTGCTACCATGATCCTTTTCTCATCCATTCATCTTTGGGACTTGAAAATGGCATCCATCCTTACTTCATATACATTAAAACTTGTGTAGAATCTTTGTATGACCAATGGTACTTAATATAAACAAAAATGGAAGTGCACATCTTATGCAATTCTACTTCCATTTTACCAAACTACTAATAATCCATTCTACACACATTCTCCACATGTTTAAGTCCATTTCTTCACATTCATACTTAATGTAACTTGTATGTACAATCACAACTCTTATTACAAGTGTGTACATTAACTTATGGACTTACATCACATATACTTCACTTATGAATTCATAGTACAACTCTATTTTCATTTCTATGTACATATATACCATTATACATATACGGTGTCTCACAGAATACATCTTTGTATAAAAAGGGTAGAGAGGTTATTCCTTAACCTGAAAAATGGAGTATGTAACTTTCGTTAAAAGTGAGAAAGAAAGCACTTGACAAGAAGGTCAAGGAGAGAGGACGTAGGCAAGAGATTGGTCAAACCTCTATAAACGACTGTGTTTGATATTCTCTTCCTTATCTTGCTTTAATTTGGTTCAATACATTATATTGCTTATTCATTATTTGTTAATTAAGTTCGAATTAGTTTAAATTTTCCATTAACATTAGAAAACCGATTCACCCCCCCTCTCGGTAGAGCCAACATCCTCAACCGCTTACTAACTATTGCGAGTGTTCTGAAAAGATGGAAAAATAAGGGGGGTGAGCAAACCACACGCTCAGTAAGGCAATTATGCAAGTAAGTAGATAGCTCCACTATCTACATGGTCATAATGCCTTGCCCTTAAAATCCATTTCTTTTCATTAAAATCTCAAGCACAAAATCATGTATTTCATAATGACTTAGTTTATAAAACTGTTCGTGCATATATAAATCATATAATTCATGCATCAATAGCATTTTATGTGACATCATTAAATCATACTTTGCATGAATTTAATCAAAATCATGCATTGTTTCATGCGATATATAACAAATCGTGAGATACAATCATTTCATGAATTTATCATTAAAGCATGGAAAACCCATCATGCTACTGCATTTAAATCATTTCATAAAAATGCAGAATAAAATAACCCCTTTTCGGGTCAATTATCTCATCAATAAATCTCAATTTCATAAAACGATTCGTTATAAAATCACCTTGTTTTTAGGGTCACATCTTATGAAATCCTCTAAAAATCTATCATCATATTATAAAATCATATTCACAGTGAAAATCACAAAATCGGAGGCCTGACCACTCCCTCGGGTCTACCCTGCTCTATCGACCAATAGTTATATCATGTGAGGCATGTAGGTGACTATCAGTAACAACATAGGACTATGGCCATAACCTCGTGATCCCTGGCAACATGGTACCTAGTGTGCGGGGTATCACACCTGAAACGGGAGGTGGGTCGGTCTTACCCGCCAGAACAGCATAACATCAGGATTGTGAGGGCAAGGCTTGCTGCCTTGTGGCTAATGCCACTCCACTCCAACAATCCCCACGGTACAGCGTACTCCGCGTGACATACACGGTACAACGTACTCCGTGAACCCAAGCTTAGTCAGGGGTGCCTACAATAGGTCTTATCCACCCATATCATCTCTGCTTCAGTATGCACCTATGAGTATATCATCTCACTGTGACACACAGTCTACAGGAGGCTCCAACACGGTTATATGCATGTCATATAAATTCCTGTGCGAGCGAAGCTCAAGCACGGCTCCATGCATATTCATGATATCAAAAAATCTCGTGCGAACGAAGCTTTAGCACGGTTTCATAGAAATCAATGAAATCTGCGTACAAGTAGCACTCCAGTACAACTTAAAAATGAATGAGTTATAAATCCATATAAAATCATGTGCGAGCGAGCTCCAGCATGGTATTATGCATCAATAAATCAAATCTCGTGCGAGTTACACTCCAGAATGGCTTTATGCATAAATAAATCAAATCTCGTGCGAGTTACACTCCAGTATGGCTTTATGCAAATTTCATATCAAAACAAGATGCGAGCTAAGCTCCAACACCTCTCATGCATGTCAAATCATTAAAACTAGTGCGAGCAATCGCTCCAGCACCATTTTATGCATATCACATCAAAACAGTCAAAACCGTCAAAACAATCAAAATAGAGTGCGAGCTAGGCTCCAGCACCTCTTATGCATATCACAATAATAAAAATCAGTGCGAGCAACCGCTCTAGCACATTTCATGCATATGATGTTACACAAGTCGGTGCAAGCAACTGCTCAAGTACATTTATGCACACTCACAAATGCAGATATAGTGCGAGCTACGTGCCGGCACTATCTGTTTCCAAATAAACTTGATAGTTGGCCCGTTTTCCAAATAATTTCATTTAAATATCAATAACACTTATGTAGTGTTATTTTGGGAAACTTATGCAATTATTGGCAAATCTATCGATTTACTTTGATTAAAACCAAGAAAATTCCTTAAATCAGAAATTACTTAAATCATACATTTCGTGCATGTCATGCTTTCACCATCCTTAGGTGAACTTCCCTCAATAGGAGTAAAATGACCTTTTTACCTATTTCGATCCTTAAAATCATTTAAACCACTTTTAGGATCATTATACAATAACCGTGTATACATACATAATCAATATATACAAAAACTATTAAAATACGCGTAGCTACCTCTAGCTACTCACACAATTCCCTTACCTCATTTTTCTGTATAGTTTAACCTTTCCACTGATGACTCGTCACGCAGTCCGATTTGCTCTCAATCAAATCTCTGGAACTGTGTATAAATATACATCAGGTCAAATTCAATACAATTAATCGTATTTTATATTTTCTGGGCTTAATTTAAATCATTGAGCTCGTTTACTCATATTGGGCCCGATTGCACCATAGTGGGCCTTAATCAACCTTAAGCCCGTTTTTCACTTACTATTCACATTACTGAGGCCTATTGGGCTCACTGGACCCATCAGTAATTATTGAACCTCGTTCTAAACTCTCGAATAGCTTATGAATTATTTACGACAATTTATCTCAATTTCCTGAATTTAATTCATTTAATGCAAAAATTTAAATTCGTAATTTATGTGGTAAATTCTAACACTCATATCGATGCAAATTGTCGTAAATAAGGGTTACTTACCCGAGATTCCATGATAGTACGCAAATTGAGGTTGACTTGAGTCCTTGTTTGACATCAATTGTCGAGCTACACAATTAAATATTTTTTCGGGTAAACTTTCAGTCGATTAATAATCAAATTAAATATTCTGAAATTTAAATCGGTCAATTTCGACCACTTACCGACTTACTTGTAGCTCGATTGTATCACTAAAATTTTTTTCAATTTTTCTTTTTTTTTTCTTTTATCTTTTTTTGGCTAAACCGGTCTGGTCCAATTCAGCATACTCTCTCTGCACTGAACTGGCCGTAGTGGTTCAGGCATCATTTCCTCATTTCGACGCTCTCCGACCGTTTCTCGGGCCATTTCTGGTGCCGTTCGGGTCGGCTACGCCTGGGGAGTCTTCTCAGGCCGCCTGGGGAGTCTTCTCAGGCCTCGGGTTGGACCAAAACGACGCCATCGCCGGTGAATCAAGGCATCTCTCCCACAGCATTTCCTCTTCCGATCTATCGATTCTGACGACCTCACCGAGCGTCGTGACCGCTGGGGAGTCGCTCGGTGTTGGGCTCTCTTTGTCGGCCCTCGTCGGCCCCTCAACCTCACCGGTGGTGGCTTGCCGTTAAGGGATCCACGGTTCGGCTATCTTTGCTCGGTTTCCTCTCTTCTCTCTCCCCGTGTTTTCTTTCCAATTTCAATTTTCTGATTTTTTTTTTTAACTTTATTTATTTATAATTTATTTTAATATTATTTTAATCATTAAAATAATATTAAAATCCCAAAATATCTAAAAAAATTATTATTTTATTCATTTATTCCGTAAATGAATTTATCTGTCCGATTTTACCTTTTCGGTATATTTTTCGATTATTTTTGAGATTTTTTTCGATACGAAAATTTCGGTTTATTCCAATAAATTCATATCTTAATCAATTTAACCCAAAATTTAATTATTTCTTTGTTATTGATCAAGATTCTCAAATCCATTATTTTTAATAAAATTTTCTTGTCGAAATTATACCAGCTTTCGATCTTTTGACCGTTTTACCCTTCACGTGTTCGGAAATACCATTTCAATACTTTTGCATTTTTTTAATGCACTCAAAAATTTTTATTCATTCCATTTGAATCATAATAAATTACGATAAAATCGAGTCTTACAGATTCATCACCAGACAACACTGCCATACCTCAGCTCCTCGGTATCAAGCAGCCACACTAGTTGGGCATGAAGAAATCGAATAAAAAGTCTAAACCAGAAGCTCGAAAATGAACGCTTAACTAGTGTAAAATAAATATTTTTTTCTTTCCTTCTAAAGAAAATGCAATTGGAACAGTTGCTATGGGTTGAGCATTATGGCTTCTGTCACAAGCCCCTCATACCTCATTGCAACAGAAACCATGAAAGAAAAAAAACGATGAAATGATAAAGTGAAATAGCGAAGAAGAAAAAGAAATCTAACTTTTGTAAAGTAAAAACTTGTAAAAATAAACATATCAATGGAAGCAATTAACGTGACTACAAAAGAACTAAAAAAAAATGAAACTTTTCATTAACAGAATAAAGAAAGTTGCTGTAACAGTAAAGATTAAACTAAGAACAATGGTGGCTACAAAACTAGTCGGAAAAATAAAAGGAACTTTAAAAACTAAAACTACTCCTAAATTACTATACACTACTCCTACCCTAGACTACTTCTATTCTACCTACACTACATTACTTGATTTTTTTTTCAATTGCCATCATGTTCGATTTATACACACACTTAAGGGTACAATGGTAATTTTTCATCCTAGATGAGTTGACATTGCTTGGCCACTTGTCTCCCTTTGATTTGCTGTAGAGTAGATATTTCCACGTCACCCGTCTTTTTGTCTAATTGGTTGTGCGATATGGCCCGGCGTGTGTCCTCTAGAAGATTGGCACGGTGTCCGTCGATCTTATCGTTTCAGAGCGAATAAAATATGGACACCTGGCATCACGCGTGTCTAGACGACTGGTGACTCGGTCTGTAAATTGGAAATGGTCCAGTCTCCTTTAGCTTATTTTCAGCTTAATTTTGACTGAAACGACTGAGTTTCATCTGGATTTAATTTACCTGCACATTAAAGAATTTTAATTAAATAAAGGGGATAATTAATAAAATAAATTGGGGGTTTAAATAATTAATTAGGAAATTAAGAACAAATAATTCTATTAAAAATAGAATTATCACACCCCCAAACTTGAGCTTTTGCTTGTCCTCAAGCAAAACAAAACAAATATAGGAATGACAAGTACTAACATAATAATTTCCTAATATTATCCTCAAAGATAAAGTACAAACTATGATCTCAAAAAATCACAATTACAAGTTCAACATTCAGAATCATTCAATCATAAGTCCTAAACCAAATTGGACTACTTGTGTGTATGTGTAAAAATGTCAAAGCCACTACTCAGTACATTACCCGGATCAAATTATGCAAACACAGTGAATGCAAAGTCAATGACAAGTGATCATTCCCATAAGTTTTGTGGCATCTAGCTCAGTCGGTAGCGACCCACTCAATCGTATTGTCCGCTTTGGGTCCTGCCTTTATGGCCCCGCCCTCACGGTTTTATCGCGTCTTCAGAGGTTCGAACCCAAGACCTTAAAGTCTTTGTTCTGACAAAGATGATACCAATTTTTCCTAGTAGAACAATTGGTATCATCTTTGTTAGAACAAAGATTTTAAGGTCTTGGGTTCGAACCTCTGAAGACGCGATAAAACCGTGAGGGTGGGGCCTTAAAGACGGGGCCCAAAGCGGACAATACGGTTGAGTGGGTCGCTACCGGCTGAGTTAAGACGCCACAACAAAATGCGCGTTTTTTTGTAACGACTGTGTGGCACTTTGCTCCAGTAGAACAATTGGTATCGTTTCTGTAAGAACAAAGACTTTAAGGTCTTGGGTTCGAACCTCTGAGGACGCGAATTGTGGTATTTACCTCGATAAAGCCGTGAGGGGCCTGTGGGGCTTCCAAAGCCGACAATACGTATGAGTGAGACTGTGGGGGCCACCTCTTGAATCCTGCTGGAGCAAAGTGCCACACAATCGTTATAAGTTTGCTTTTCACTTCTCTCTCCACTAATGTAGTCACACTTAACCAAAGATCAATAGGACTTCATTAAGCTTGTAACGTAAGGTTGGGACTAAGGTATGATAAAGTCGATTTAGGTTTAATTACCCCTCAACATGCATTACTTCTAGGATAGCTCAAATTTATTTCCCCCAAACTTATTTATTTCACTAAACTTTTTATTCTATTTTTGTATTTTTCTTCTTTCTTCTTTTTTTTTTTATATATACTCCTTCACTATCACTTAATACCCATATGTACATAGCTCACAATATATCCCAATGACTTTTCATGCTTTCAGGGTAAGGGATAGGAACAGAGTATTTAAGCTAAGGAAAAAAAATAAGCAGGTGTATTTACAGAGAAAAAATTATTTGGCCCAGATGGGTGACTAGGGGTAAAATATGTACAAGGATGGCTAGAAAGGCTCAAATGATCCAAAGATGGCCTAAATCATCTCCCTAATTAAGTGTGATATAATATTTCGCCTTGAGACAAAATCAAACAAATTCTAGAATATAATGCACAAAATCAATTAAATAAATGCAATCCTATGTCCACAAAAACTTTCTCTAAATAAATATACTGATTCATGACATGACATGTGTATAAAATGAGGAAATCACAATCAGAATTAAGACAAATTCAAGAATTAAACTTCATGCTTTTCCTATAATCATGCTTCTCAGTCAATCAAAGTCAGACTAAATCATGGGGTCATATCATCGAAATATGGGAAAACTACATGCTGAGCACTAAATCATCCTAAAATCAAACAATTTAAGCTCATAAATTCGAAAAAAAATTTGAAAATTCTTTCTCAGATTTTTGAAAAAAAATTTGAAAATTTTTTAAATTTTTTTCAAAATTGCTCAAGTGATATCCCCTCCCCCAAATGTAAAGTGCACAGTGTCCTCAGTGTGCAGATAATATAAGAATTTAAACTAAAGAACAGAGTACTCCCCTATCTAATGATGATGAACAATTGAAGCTTGATTGAAAACATAATGCTGTAAAAGCAATCTGCAAAATAAATAAAGAAGAAACAACAGAAAAGAGAAAAGAACTGTACAAAAAGTACAAAGAAAAATGAAGCTAAGTAGTAGGATCAGAAGTTGGAGGGTCAGCTAAAGTGGTCACAGAATGCTAACGATCAAATCCTCCCCCGAAATAATGTTTCAGTCTGCCCTCATTAACCTTAAAGGGTTGCTTCAGAGTCTCATCCATAATTTCAATGGCTCCATGAGAGAATACTTGTGTAATGGTAAAGGGTCCTGACCATCTAGACTTAAGTTTTCCTGGGAACAACTTCAAGCGTTAATTAAATAACAGAACTTGTTGGCCTGGCTTGAAGTGTCTCTCATTGATTTTCCTATCATCCCATCGCTTAGTCTTTTCCTTCTAGAGCTTGGCATTCTCATAAGCCTATAACCTGAACTCATCTAACTGATTAAGCTGTAGCAGCCTCTTCTCTCCTGCTGCATCTAAATTGAAATTCAGGTTTTTAAGGGCCCAATAGGCCTTGTGCTTAAGCTCCACTGGTAAATGACAAGGCTTACCATAAACAAGCTGATAAGGGGATATTCCTAAAGTTTTTTGAGGCTGTCCTATAGGCCTAAAGTGCATCATCTAACCTAATGGACCAGTCTTTCCTACTTGGGTTCACTATTTTCTCCAATATTCCCTTAATTTCCCTATTGGACAACTCTACTTGGCCACTCGTCTGTGGGTGATAAACAGTGGCTACCTTATTTGACCTCATATTTCTTTAAAAGCCCATCAAAACTTCGATTGCAAAAGTGGTCCATCACTAATGATAGCCCTGGGTGTGTCAAATCTTGTGAAAATATTCTTCTTCAAAAACCTTATCACCACCTTGGCATCATTAGTCAGCAAAGCCATCACTTCAACCCATTTCGACACATAGTCTACAGCCACTATAATATAGAGATTGCCATATGAAGGAACAAAAGGTCCTATGAAGTCAGTTCCCCACACATCAAAGAGCTCTACTTCTAAAATATTAGTCAGAGGCATCTCATTTCTTTTGGAAATATTACCTACCCTCTAACATCTATCACATTTCAATACAAAGTAGTGGGCATTTTTAAACAACATGGGCTAGTAATATCCAGATTGTAAAACCTTGGCAGCTATCCTTTCTCCTCCAAAGTGCCCTTCATAATCAGAAGAATGGCAATGTGTAAGTATATCTTCTACTTCTTCCATGGGGACACACCTCCTTAAAATCTAGTCTTTACATTGTTTGTACATGAAGGGTTCATCCCAAACATAATACTTAACATTACTCAAAAAAATTTTCTTTTGCTGGGCAGTCAAATCAGGTGGCATCACATTACTCACCAGGTAATTCACAAAATCAGCGTACCAAGGCAATTTAGAATGCCCGAAAGTAAATAACTGCTCATTAGGAAAGGATTCATTAATAGCTGTACCATCTTCTTTGAGTCCACTCTCCAATCTAGATAGATGGTCAGCAACCTGATTCTCCGTTCCTTTCCTATCCCTAATCTCTAAGTCAAACTCCTGTAGTAGGAGGATCCATCTAATCAGTCGAGGCTTTGCATCCTTCTTAGAGATTAAGTACTTAATGGCAGCATGATTAGTATAAACTATTACCTTAGTACCAATAAGATAAGAGTGAAACTTATCAGAAGTAAATACTACAGCTAACAACTCCTTCTCAGTAGTAGCATAGTTCAACTGGGCCTCATTCAAAGTTTTTCTTGTATAGTAGATAGCATAAAAGACTCTTCCTTTTCTTTGTCCTAGTACAGCCCTAACAGCATATTCACTTGCATCACACATAAGCTCAAAAGGTAAACTCCAATCCGAAGCTATGATTACAAGAGCTGTAACTAATATTTCCTTCAAAGTCTTAAATGCTCCTAAGCATCGTTCATCAAAGCAAAATGTAGTGTCTTTTTCCAAGAGATTACATAAAGGCTTAGATATCTGAGAAAAATCCTTAATGAACTTTCTGTAAAATCTTGCATGGCCCAGGAAACTTCTGATTCCTTTAACAGAGGTAGGGGGAGGTAACTTCTCAATAATTTCCACCTTAGCTTTATCCACTTCTATCCCTCTAGCAGAAATTTTGTGCCCAAACACTGTACCTTCTGTCACCATAAAGTGGCATTTCTCCCTATTAAGCACTAAATTTGTTTCTTCACACCTCCTCAATACTAATGCCAAATTATGCAAACACAATTCAAAGCTATCCCCGAATATAAAAAAAATCATCCATGAAAACCTCAAGAAAATCCTCCACCATATCATGAAATGGCCACCATGCAACGTTGGAAGGTAGCAGATGCATTGCATAGGCCAAAATTGCATTCTCCTAAAAGCAAATGTCCCATAGAGACAGGTGAAGGTAGTCTTTTCTTGGTCTTTTGGGGCTATAGCTATCTGATTGTACCCAGAATATCCATCCAGCAAGAAATAAAATTCATGACAAGCTAATCGATCTAACATTTGGTCAATGAAGGGTAAAAGGAAGTGGTCTTTTCTGGTGGCTTTTTTGAGTTTCCTATAGTCCATGCATACTCACCAACCAGTGACAGTCCTAGTGGGGATGAGCTCGTTATTCTCATTTTCAATCACTGTCATCCCTCCTTTATTAGGGACACATTGTACTGGGCTTACCCAAGCACTGTCGAAAATGGGATAGATGATCCCTGCATTTAACCACTTAATGATCTCTTTCTTGATAACTTCTTTCATTACAGGCTTCAATCGATGTTGGTGCTCTATGGATGACCTATACACCTCCTCTAGTAGTATCTTATGCATACAGGTAAAGGGACTAATACCCTTAAGATCAGAGATAGACCAACCTATAGCCTCCTGATGCTCTCTTAAAACTTGTAGTAATTTCTCTTCCTGATCACTGGAGAGAGTAGTAGACACTATTACCGATCGAGTGGAGGATTCACCTAAGTAAGCATACATAAGGTGTGAAGGTAAAGGTTTGAGCTCTAATGCTGGAGGATCACTAGTGGATAGAGAGATATTTGAAGTTGGAATAGACGAAGGGTCTAACATCTCTAATTTGGTAATTTCCTCAAAAGAAGTGACCTCTAATAATTGTAAAGCTTCATAGACCTCATCATCCTCTTCACTGTATTCTTTAAGCTCAACAGATTTCACTAAGGAGGCTTCTAGAGGATTCAAAAGATGAGTCTTAGCAAACTCCTCAGTGATGTCTTTATAGACTAAAGCCATCCTAAAATAATCATGAGAGTCATCAAGGAATCTTAGAGATTTGAAAACATTAAACTTCACTTCCTAATCTTAAACTCTTATTGTTAACTCCCCCTTCTGTACATCAATTAAAGTTCTACCAGTCGCTAGGAAAGGTCTGCCTAATATAATGAGGACTTCCCTGTCTTCTTCCATGTCCAATACAATAAAATTCGTAGGAAAAATAAATTTGTCCACCTTCACTAAGACATCCTCAATGACCCCCTTCAGATATTTAATGGATCGATCAGCCAACTGAAGGGTCACTATAGTGGGCTTGGCATCCCCTATTCCTAACTTCTGATAGATAGACAAAGGCATTAGATTTATACTAGCTCCTAAATCACACAGGGCTCTACCAAAGAATAAATTTTCAATAGTGCAGGGTATGGTAAAACTCCCGGGATCCTTGAGCTTGGGATGTAATTTCCTCTGGATAATTGCACTACATTCCTCAGTTAAGGCCACTGTTTCATACTCTTCCAATCTTCTTTTCCTAAGATATCCTTCATAAAATTCACATAACTTGGCATTTGCTCTAAGGCATCTGTGAAGGGAATGTTAATGTGAAGTTTCTTAAAAACCTCAAGGAATTTGGCAAATTATTAGTCCAATTTTTTATTTTGAAACCTCTGAGGAAACAAAACTAGTGATCTAATAGGAGGAGATGTAGTGGAAACATTTGTAACATTGGAGGACAAAGAAGGTTGTGACAAAGAGACAGGTAGAGGTGAAGAAATGCCTGGCTTTGTTTCCTTTGCAGCTTGATCTTTTGGTTCCTGCTTCTTCTGAGCTGCTTCGGTAGAACCTATGGGTTTTTCAACTATGGGCTTGTCAGGTCTGGACTTAATTGGTAAATCTACTAGCTCTCTACCACTCCTAAGGGTGATGCTTTTCACATGTTCCTTACCTTCCCTTTGCCTAACAGGATTGGCTTCAGTGTTACTAGGAAGGGTCCCTTGAGGACGTTGACTAAGAGCATTTGCTATTTGTCCCACCTAAACCTCTAGGTTTCTAATTGAAGCTGCTTGATTTTACAGGATTGTTGAGAACGTTTCCTCAAGCGAGGGCTTCTTTTCAGCTGGTGGTAAGTGCTGGGGTTGTGGTGGTGGTGGTGGTTGATGGAAGTGAGGTGGATGGGAATGATTAGGTGAATGATGTGGGTAGTGAGGTGGTGGATGGTGAGAAAATTGATGTTGTGGTGGTACTTGAACCATTGGAGCTTGAAAACCAGGGGGTCCTACAGGTCTAGAATTAGAAGATTGCCCTTGGTTTTGGTTCCAGGAAAAGTTAGGACGGTTCCTCCACCCTGGATTATAGGTGTTTGAAAAGGGGTTATTCTGTTGCTTTTGAGATGGGGCAAAGTACTTAACCGATTCTAAGTTAAGCAAACACCTATCTACAGAGTGTGTACCACTACACAGATCACAAGAAAGAAAAAGACTTTGGACAGAATACACAAGGTTAGGACTGGTGGAAGGGTTATGTTGGGTGCTGAGCGACTCTACCTTTTTCGTAAGGTTAGATATTTGAGATGTCAAGGTAGACAGCGTGTCAACCTCATAGATACCCGCCGACTTCTTAGGCAGTTACCTCTCCAAAGACCATTGATAGTTGTTAGCAGCCATCTTATCTAAGAGATCGTAAGCTTCCTCCTCCATTTTGCACATTAAAGCTCCACCCACAGCAGCGTCAACGATGGTCCTATTTTGGCTCATAAGTCCGTTGTAGAAGGTCTGGACTTATAGCTACAAAGGTAGGCCATGATGAGGGCACTTCCTAAGAAGCTCCTTATATCGTTCCCAAGCTTCGTAAAGAGATTCAGAATCGAACTAGGCAAAGGAAGATATGTCGCTACGGAGTTTGGCCATTTTAGAGGGAGGGAAAAACTTAGCTAGAAATTGATGGGGTAACTCGTCCCATGTAGAAATGGATCCTGGAGGTAAGGAGGTTAACCAGTGTCGCGCCCTATCCCTAAGCGAGAAGGGAAATAACCTAAGCCTAAGCGCATCATCAGATAATCCATTGTGCTTGAATATGTTGCACAAGTCTAGAAATTGCTCGAGGTGAACATGTGGGTCGTCATACGGAAGCCCACTGAACTATAGTGAAGTCTGGATCATCTGAAGGATTGAAGGCTTAATTTCAAAATTGTTTGCAGGGACAGCTGGTGGCCTAATGCCAGTATAATACCCTCCAATAGTCGGTACCGTATAATCTCATACGGTCCTAATTTCTCCATTTTCGGCCATGGCGTTTTGTAGCGGAGCTATTAATTTCCTAGAATCCTTTCGAATTTTTCTAAGAGTTCGTTTAATTTCAGGATCTAAAGAAAAGCAATCATAACTCCCAGCTCTACGCATGCAAAAATCACAAAGTCCTCTTAATTTTTTTATTCAAATAGAGAAAGTTTAACTAAACTAATTAAGGCTCTAAATATTTACAACCTAAGTATTTACAAGCTAGAATTACACCTAAGCATAATTTAACCGATATTAATCAATGGTAATTACCTTCCCCGGCAATGGTGCCAAAAACTTGATATAAGCTATACGTATTATCCGCAAGTGCATGGGTCGTACAAGTAATAATAGGATTTGAGTCCTGGATTATCGTCCCATAGAGAAGTTGAATTGCCTAATTAAGTACCGGTTAATCTTACCCTAAGTATATTCTAGCAAATTATGAATTTTCGATGGGTGATCTACAAGGCTAGAAATACTGCAAATAATAAAAACTATAAATTAGATAAAATAAAACGGAGCGTGAAATTACTTACAGAGCTCCAAGGAATTAAAAACAACAACCTACAAAAGAAAATTAAAATAGTTAAAATTAATTAACTAAAATGCAATTAAACTAGAATGCAAATATGAAAATAAAGAAACAAATTAATTAAACTAAAATTAAACAAACTTAAAATAAAATATGCATGTAATTAAACTACTTTATAAAAATGCAAACTAACCTAAAGTCTAATAAAATAAAACGTCTATTAATTCTAAAGAAATTCTTAAATCAAACTAAGAAATTAACTACCTATAAAATAATCCTAATTAAATCTAACTCTAACTAATTACTAACACTAAAACAAAATCTAATTAATGCATGAGAGATAATATTTTTGGATTTTTTCAATTTAAAATGAAAACTTAAAAATGCATAAAATAATAGTCCTCTAATTTAATCCTAAGTGCAACATCTAATTCCTAAATTCTATATAGTCACAAATTAGATGTAAGACCCGAAATTATATCGTAATTTCTTATAAAGGATTGAAAATGGTCACAAATTTAAACGAATGGGATTCGAACTGGAGATAAGGATTTAAAATACGAAATGAGTGACTGTTCGTGAAGGGAAGTTGGATTGGATTGATTCCTAACATGTACAAGGGTAAAACGGTCAAAAGATCAAATTTCGGTATAAATTCGATAAGAAATTTTCATTAAAAAATATGAATTCAAGAAATCTTGATCAATAATGAAGAAATAATTAAATTTTGGATTAAATTGATCAAGTTATGAATTTATTGGAATTAATTGGAATTTTCACATATGAAAATATCTCGAAAATACGGAGAAAATATGTCGAAAAAAGGTTAAAATATAATAAATTAATTAAATAAATTAATTTGCATAAAATATAATTTTTTAAGGGTATTTTGGGATTTTAAGAATATTTTAATGATTAAAATAATATTAAAATAAATTATAAATATAAATATATAAAAAAAAAAAGAAAAAAAAGAAAGAAATCAGAAGTTTGGTCGGGAAGAGAGAAAAACAAAAGAAACTGAAAAACTGAAAAATGAGACCCGCGCGTGAAACGAGCGAGCCACGACCACCGGCGATCGACGGACCCAAACAAAGACCGGAGGAGGAAGAGGAGAGGCTGGCGAACACATTGGCACCGGTGACGGGCGCTGACAACGGCTGTGTCGGCGAACGGAGGAAGAGAAAATCGATAGGAAAACGGCCTGATTTCCGACGATCCACGGTAGCTGGGCTTAAACGGTAGGCACCGACATGATCGGGAGGAGGAGGTGGTCCTTTTGAGATCGGTAGCAGTTGGTGAAACAGTCGGAACCGCCGACGACGGCAAACCCATAGAAACGGCATCATTTGGCCAAAAGGAAAAGGAAGGAAAGGAAAAGAAAAGAAAAGAAAAGAAAAGAAAAAGGAAAAAGGAAAGAAAAATTATGAGGGACGACTCGAGATTCTGGTAAGTTGACCGAGGGTCGAGATTGACCTACGGGTAAATTCCAAAAATTTATTTAATATTATATTTAATGGAAAATAATTCAGATTTACCTAATTGTGCAGTTTTACGACAAAACCCGAACGAGAGCCGATTGAACTTCGATTTTCGTACCCCGCATAACATTGGGTAAGTACATTTTAATTACGACAATTAGAGTCCTTAATGCAGAGTTAAGACTATTTTACGGGTTTTATGAATTAATTTTGCAGAAAAGGAATTTTATTCGAAATTTTAAAGTAATTATCGTAAATAGTATACGGGCTATCCAATGAGTTTGGAACGAAGCCCAATGAGTATTGGTAAGCCATATGAGCCCAGTAAAATTCGAAGAAGGGATTTAATAAGTAGAAACGGGCTGAAAATGGGTCGAGCCCATTAAGGTGTAATCGGGCCCAATAAAGTAAAACGGACTCAGTACTTTAGATTCGATCAAAAAGAGTAAAACACTGATAAATATATTAGAATTGACCCAAATACGTGGTTATATGCAGCTCCGTAGACTTGGTTTGGAGCAAATTGGATTGAGAGACTTGGTACGGTCGAGACAGGATAAGCTCACGCATGATTCCAGGTAAGGGAATTTTATGGACTGTTAGAGGTAGCTTTACACAATTTCAACTTCATTTGCAATCTCTTAAAGTGTTTGAAGGGTCTAGATTTAAGATAAAAATTTTAACTCGAATGGGTAAATTACCAAAATACCCTTGTGATGGGTAAAATTTCTAAAATTATAAAAAGTTGGGAGCAAGAACAAGAGGTTCTTGCTTGTTTTTGAGGTGGCTTGACACATGCATGGGTAGGCTAGCTAACTTTTAAATAAAATGCACAGCATTGCATAACTTTAATCATTGTTGATTTTCTCTAAAATTGATTTTGAGAAATGTAGCCACCTACGTGATTTTATGAATATGTAACGTGCTAGAGCTCAGCTCGCATGAGTTGTGATTTGTGTGATGCATGCATTAGTGCGGGAGAAATAGCTCGCACTAGAGTTTTACATGCATAGGTGCTGGAGTCTAACTCGCAGCAAATTTTCATATGATTTCATGACAGGGTGCTGGAGTCTAACTCGCACCAGATTTTCACTTGATTATTTATGACACAGTGCTGGAGCCTAGCTCGCACTAGTTTTACATGATTTTGATACAGTGCTGGACCTTAGCTCGCACTAATCTTATGAGATTTTATGAAACGCGTGCTGGACCTTGGCTCGCACGAGATTTTCCTTGATTTTATAAGAGTGCTAGAGCATCGCTCACATTGATTTTATGAGACATACGATGAGTCGTGCTTGGTGTGTCGGGTAGACTATTTGTCACACCGATTAAATATGCTCACACGTGCGTTTTGAGACAGGCACGATTGTGGATATGAGATATGGGTCCACGGAGTACGTTGTACCGTGCAAGTAGCATGAAGTACGTTGTACCATGCTCGGATTGATTAAGTGGCACCTTTGGATGCGTGGCATCTTCGAATGCGAGTGGTATCTTCAGATGCGAGTGATCGGATAGGGCCGACAGGATGGACTGACCCACCTCCCAGGGCAGTCCCCGATCATGGTGAGACCCCGCACACTAGGATCCGTGTAGCAGTGGGATCACAAGGACATATGGCCATCGTCTTACTTATTTACCCGAGATATATATCTATTTCCTAGTCTTGCATGTTGATGTTTTGTGGATTTTTTATGTGAGTCTGGATCACCCGAGGGAGGGGTTAGATCCTGACTGAGATAAGATTTTGATGAGAATGAAACTGAGTTTTAAACTGAATTTGCATGATGTTATTTTCATGCTATTTAAACCCATGAGTGATGTAAATTTGTTTTACATGACATTCATTGTATCACATATTTCTATTGCTGTGTAAAGCATTTGATTTCATGGTGTTGTGTGAGTCAGGAACACCCGAGGGATGGGCTAAGTCCTGGCTTTGTTGTGAAATTTTAATGAGAATGAAATGATTTAAAAGAGTTGCATGTTGAATTTTCCATGCTCTTTGAAATCCACATGTGAACTTGTTTTACATGACATCATGAATTATAACATCTATTTTGAAATGTGTGGAGAAAGGGTGGTTTATGCATGGCACCACGTTCATGTAGGTAGTACGGTTACCTACTTGTTTGTAGGATTGCCTTGCTGAGCTTGATGTGCTCACCCCTTTCATTTTCCTACACAGATTTCCTCCAGTAGACTTTGCAACGACTGAGTAATGCATTCCTGATATCTGCTGCTGCCCATCATTTTGAGGTATATATACTTGTACATATTGTATCTAAATAAGAATAGCACAGTAACATGTTTGTAAGTAACTTTTGAGGATGTATAGATAATGTAAACACTTGTAAATGAATGAAAAGAATTAGTGAAAAATGCATGTGTTTTACCTTTCATTTAATAAGAAATTAAGTTATATGATGATTGAATGGTGGAACTGGCATTGACGCACAGCCCAATTGTTAGTGGAGTGCGATCACGATCAGAGGACAGACAAGTATGAAAGAAAAATGAAAAATTTACTCTGATTTTTGGGTCGTGACAAATGGTGGTATCAGAGCGAAATTGGTCTGATGTGTGTCAATATCAGTAATTAGGAAATTACATCTCCATGTTACTGTGCTTGGTTAGATATAATAGTGTATATCAAGATAGGTTTTAACTAAGAAATGGTTGAGAATGTAGGAATATAGGCATTATGCCTATTATTAGTCACAATAGAGGAGGTACAGAACGAGGCAGAGGTCGTAGAGGTAGGCCTGAGCCTGCTAGTCATGTTGAGTCGACCTATGAGAACCAAGAATGAGATTGAAATAGAGGCTACTATTGAACATGCCTCACAGAGTCCGACAGAGAGATCAGACAGTATTGAGACACGCTTCGCGAGGTTAGAGCAGAGTGTGGAGAATATTTTGGGAGCTAATTGCTCAGAGTATGCATGGGATTTGAGGACGAGTCGGAGCATTGGTGGAAGTTCGCTGGACCAATCTTAAGAGTTAGACATCCAGAGCCGACATGAGAAATATTTCTGGATGTATTCCGGTGACAGAATATCCCGGACACTACTTAAAGGAAATTACAGATAAAATTCTTTACTCTGACCCAGAGGAACTGGTTGATTGATGAGTATGAAACTCAGTTTATATCCTTGGGCAAATATTACCCCGACACTATGGGCAGTGAGAGTCGAAAAGCCCAAAAGTTCATGGAAAGGCTCAGATTGTCAATTAGCATCTGATTGGCCCCGTTAGATATCACTACCTATGTCGAGGCAGTGGGCAGACTATAGATGTGTGAATAAGATCATGTGTTACACGCCTCTAAGATTGAGAAAGGTAGTAAGGGCCGAAATGTAGACAAAAGAGAATAGAGAATGACAGAGATGTCAAAACGGGAAAAAAGTAGTTTGGTAAGAGATTAGAGTTGATGAGTCTTGAGATAAGATGATTGGTAAGGTCCCAATGTATCTAATTTCAGCACTTTTGAGGGGTATTGTGATTAGAGGACCCCGACCTGCTCCATAGCAGTGTAAGCAGTGTAGGATTTGTGGTAGATACCACAGAAGTAGGGCCTACACTTGCACATTATTGACTAAAATAGGCGTTAAGTGTGGTAAGATGGGCCATTTATTTAATGATTACTCAGAGTTGGGTGAGACTGCCCTACGGAAGGGTAAAGAGACAGAGAAAACCTTGTTGACATCTCTGCACCGAAAAGGGAGGCCACAGCCAAAGAGAAGGGGAAAGTAGGCTGTTGGACAAGGGCGAGTGTATGCCTTGGACCAGGATACTACTGATGTTTCAGATGATGTGGTGAAAGATACCACACTGGTTATGAATAATGAAGTAATTATGTTACTTGATCCTGGTGCCATGCATTTATTCATACCGCCTTCATTTGCATATAAATTAGTGAAAGACATGAATGTCTACACCCATGGACACAATGCTGATAGTTAGTAACCTAATGAAGGAGAGTTAACTAACGAAATAATTATGAAGAGATTATAAGTTGAAAACGGGGGAAGAAGTATAAGTCAGCCGATTTTATTCAATGGAATATGAATAATTTGAAGTAATATTTGAGAATAAATTGGTCGGCTGCAAACTATGCAGTTTAGATTTTTATCCTAAGATAATGATATGGTTACTCCTGAAAAGTATAGTGTAAGTTTTGACAAGTAATAAAAGGGGTGTAGCGATTGAAATTAAAGGAGTAAATGATTGTACTCACGGAATGATTAACAAAAGAGTTTTGTTATAAGTGATATTCGAAAAGAGATAAGCTTTGAGATGTGATAGATCCTGAATACAAGATATATTGGAAGAGGCATATGCAAGGTAAGAATATATTTGATATGTGAAGTACTTTGGATTAAGCAATAAGTAGTGAATATTAATTGTGACCAAGGATAAGGGGTGGATATTTCTATAACCAATCCAGGTGGTCAAGTCTGAGGGTTAATAAAGGTATTTCAAAATACCTCCCCGCTTGAAGACTTGACAGCTTCTAGAAGTACATATAACCTATAAATTGAAATCGACAGTCGTAATATATATTTAAAATTAGGGTACCTTTACTGGTACGATAAAGAAATATAGAATTCAATTAATCAGGAAGGTTTAAAAAAATTAAAATTTTATAAAAGCCGTTAATATAAGAAAAAGGAAATGACGCGAGTTAGTATCTTGAATGGAAGCGATTTCGAAATGACATTATATGTTTATGCATACATAGGTTAAGGATATGGGTGATTGAAATATTTAGTGGAACTCAACTATGATGAGGTATTTAAACTTTACCTAGACCAATTTGTTATCATCCTTATTGAGGATATTTTTGGTGTATTTCAAGTCCAAGGAAAAGTATAAGCAACAATTGGAAATTTTTTTTACAGATGGTTTGTTGAGAGTTCTCGAAATGGACTACTTAGTTGACACATCTCATTCGGAAAAAGATTGCATACGAGTGGGATGATAAGTATGAAAGTAGCTTCGGTGAGTTTTAGTGTATTGAGGTATGAACTAACCACCATAATTATTTTCACCATACCCAACAGCTCAAGAGGTTTCAGTGTATATGGATACCCCAAAATAATGAATGGGCTGTGTATTGATGCAAAATGGGAAGATAGTCGATTATGGATCCAGACAACTCAAGGATCATGAAAGAAACTATCAGACCCATGATTTAATACTGGCAGCGATAGTGATTGTACTGAGTATGTGGCACTACTATGTACACGATGAGAAATTTTGGGTATGCACTGATCATAAAAAGCCCCGAGTATTTGTTTTCACAGAAAGAGTAGAATATGAGAACAAAAAGGGTTAGAGCTTCTGAGGGATTATGATCGTGGAAATAGTACCACCTAGGAAAGGCTAATGTAATGGTTGATGCCTTGAACAGAGAGAGCCTTGGGATGGTATTACATATGATGGTCAGGGAGCGTGAGCTGCTATAGCAATTGTGAGCCTTAGTAGTGATATGATCCCTTCTGATGATGATAGTGATTGTGTGACAACTAGCCAAAGATTAGAATCGGATTTGAGTGACCGAATTTGACAGGCTTAGCGTGATGATCGGCATGGTGTCGATAGTGTGGGTCAGATTCAGATGGGTACAGTGACAGAGTTCACAGAGAGTGATGATGGCTTACTGAGGTTCAGAGACAGTATAAGTGCTCCCCAGGACCACAGTACATGAGATAGTGTTATTTTCAAAAGCTCACTCTTCGGAATATACAATGCATCCGAGAAGTAATAAATATATCGAAATCTTAGAAAAGGGTATTGGTGGTTAGATATGAAAAGAGACATTGTAGAGATTATAAAAAAGTGTCTCGTATGTCAGTAGATGTAAGACCCGATTTTTATTGTAAGAGCAAATGGAATGAATAGAAATTTTCGGGTGTATTGAAAAATGCAAAAGGATTAAAATGGTATTCCCAAACACATGTAAGGGCAAAACAGTTAAAAGATCAAAAGTCGGTATAAATTCGAGAAGAAAATTTAATTAAAAATAGGGATTTGAGAAATCTTGATCAATAATGAAGAAATAATTAAATTTCGGGTTAAATTGATCAAGATATGAATTTATTTGAATTAACCGAAATTTTCACGGCGAGAAATAATCTCGAAAATAATCGAAAAATATACTGAAAAGCCGAAATAATACCGAGAAATTCATTTATTGAATAAATGAATAAAATAATAATTTTCCAGATATTTTGGATTTTAAAAATAAAATATTAAATAAAATAATAATAAAAATAAATAATAAATAAAAAATAAAATAATTAAAAAAAAAGAAAAGAAAGAGAAAAAGGGAAACAGAAAAAGAGAAAAAATTGGAGAAAATTTCAGTGATGCAATCGAGCTACGGGTAAGTCGGTAAGTGGTCGAATTGACCGATTTAAATTTCAGAATATTTAATTTGATTAATATTCGACTGAAAATTTACCTAGAAAAATATTAAATTGTGTAGCTCGATAATTGACGTCAAGCGAGAGCTCGAGACAGCCTCGATTTACGTATTATCATGGAATCACGGGTAAGTAAGCCTTATTTATGATAATTTTGCATCGTTATACATGTTAGAAATTATCGCATAAATTACGGATCTAAATTTCCACATTAAATGAATTAAATTCTGAAAATTTGGATAATTTGTCATAAATACTAAATTAAGCTTAGAACAAGCCTCAATAAATATTGATGGGCCCAGTGAGCCCAATAGGCCTCGATAATGTGAATAGTAAGTGGGAAACAGGCTTAAGGCCGATTAAGACCCATTATGGTGCAATCGGGCCCAATATGGATAAACGGACCCAATGATTTAAATTAAGCCCATAAAATATGAAATACATTAAATTGTATTGTATTTAACCTGATGAATATATATTCGCAGTTTCGGAGATTGGATTTGGAGTAAATCGGACTGCGTGACGAGTCATCAGTGGAAAGGTCAGACTGTACAGAAAAATAAGGTAAAGGAATTGTGTGAGTAGCTAGAGGTAGCTACGCGTATTTTAATAGCTTTTCTGTACACTTAATATGTATGTATACCCTGATCTTGTATAAAGGTCTTAAAAATGGTTTAAAGATTTTAAGGACTCGAAATAGGTAAAAGTCTATTTTACCCCTATTGATGGAAGTTCACCTAAGGATGGTGAAAACATGACATTAATGAAATTCATGATTTAAGGAATTTTCCAAATTAAGGAATTTTATTGGTTTTAATCAAAGCAAATCGATAAATTGGCCAATAATTGCTTAAATTTCACAAAATAACACTACGTAGGTGTTATTAAGATTCAAATGAAATTTCTTTGGAAAATGGGCCAACTATCAAGTTTATATGAAAACAGATAGTGCTGGCATATAGTTCGCACTATATCTACGTTTGTGAGTGTGCATAAATATGCTTGAGCGGTTGCTCGCAACGACTTGTGTGACATCATATGCATGAAATGTGCTAGAGCAGTTGCTCGCACTGATTTTTATTATTATTATGAAATGCATGAGAGGTGCTAGAGCCTAGCTCACACCCTGTTTTGACTATTTTGATGGTTTTGACTGAAAATGCATAAAAAGGTGCTGGAGCGATTGCTCGCACTAGTTTTAATGATTTGACGTGCATGAGAGGTGCTGGAGCCTAACTCGCATCCAGTTTTGATATGATGATTGCATAAAAGCCGTGCTGGAGTGTAACTCGCACGAGATTTGATGTATTTATGCATAAATTCGTATTGGAGTTTTCTCGTATAAGGTTTTCTCTGAGTTTTTTTTATACATATCCGTACTAGAGCATTGCTCGTACGTGGATTTTACTTGAATTTCTAAATATTTTAAGTCGTACTGGAGTGTTACTCGTATACAGATTTTACTGATTTTTATGACATCGTGCTAGAGCTTTGCTCGCACAAGATTTTCTGATATCATGAATATGCATGGAGCCGTGCTAGAGCTTCACTCGCACAGGGATTTATATGACATGCATATAGCCATGTTGGAGCCTCCTGTAGACTGTGTGTCACAGTGAGATGATATGCTCACACGTGCATACTGAGACAGAGATGATATGGGTGGATAAGACCTATTGCAGGCACCCATGACTAAGCTTGGGTTCACCGAGTACGTTGTACCATGTATGTCACGCGGAGTATGCTGTACCGTGGGGATTGTTGGAGTGGAGTGGCATTAGCCACGAGGCAGCAAGCCTTGCCCTCGCAATCCTTATGTTATGTTGTTCTGACGGATAGAACCGACCCACCTCTCGTTTAAGGAGTGATACCCCGCACACTAGGTACCGTGTTGCCAGGGATCACGAGGTTATGGCCATAGTCCTATGTTGTTACTGATAGTCACCTACATGTCTCACATGGTATAACTATTGGTTGATAGACCAAGGTAGACCCAAGGGAGGGGTCAGGCCCCCTGATTTTTTTATTTTCATTGAATTGTGTTTTACTACTATCGTGCTAGAGTTTTCAGAGAGTTTTATAACGAATTAATTTATGAGATGCTTAACCCCTTGGGGTTATTTTATACTGCGTTTTAAATGAAATGATTTAAATGTAGTGCATGATAAGTCTTCCATGCTTTAATGATAAATTCATGAAAGGATTGTATCTCATGATTTGTTTTATATCGCATGAAATAATGCATGATTTTGATTTAATTCATGCTAAGTATGATTTACTGATGTCACATAAAATGCTATTAATACATGATTTCGATATCCACGAATAGTTTTATAAACTAAGTCATTGATGAAATACATGATTTGTGCTTGATATTTTAATGAAAGAAATGGATTTTAAGGGCATGGCATTAGGAACATGTAGATAGTGGAGCTATCTACTTACTTGCATAATTGCCTTACTGAGCATGTGGTTTGCTCACCCCCTTATTTTCTCATCTTTTCAGAGCACTTGCAATAGTTATTGAGTGGCTGAGGACTTGCATCTTGGTATCCGCTGCTTCCCGTCGAGAGACAGGTATACACATTTGTATAATTTTGTATCTAAATATGTAATGCATAGTACTGTAAACGTATATGATGTCGGGGATGTAAGGTTATGTAAATACCATTGTGTATGTATTTAGCTAAAGTCAAAAGATAGTAAACTCTGATATGTGAATGTGATTATGGAAATGGAATGGTAAATAGGTGAAAGGTGACTAACACCGAATCATAGCCCAACTGTTTGGTAAGATGGTCACGATGAGAGAAAGGTAAGAATTAAATAATAAAAATAACGAAAAATTTACTCTGATTTTTAGGTAATTTGGGTCGTGACAGCATAGTAAGGTAGAGTACTAGAAGTCTGCAGGGTTATTGCAGCATCTACCTATATCAACACGAAAATGGGAGCAATTTACCATGGATATGGTGATGGGTTACAGAGGATCCGGATGAATCATGAGGCTATTTGGGTGATAGTTGATAGATTGACTAAGTCTACCCACCTTCTGCTTATGAAATCTTCAGATACTCTGAGGGTGTAGGCGGATTTATGTGTAACGAAGATTGTGGAACACCATGTATTTTTTTCAGTGAGCATTGTATCATATAGGGATTCCTACTTCACTTCCCACTCTTGGGAATATTTTTCAGGAAGTTATGGGAACCCGACTGAGTGTTAGCGCAGCTTTTCGTTCTCAGACAGATAGTCAGTCAGAGGGGACTGTACAGGTTCTGGAGGATATAATAAGAGCATGTGCCATTGATTTTATAAGCTTCTGGGATGATCAGTTGTTACTAATCGAATTCGCCAATAATGACAGTTGTCACTTGAGTATCGAGATAACATTATATGAGGCATTGTATGGCCGTAAGAGTTATTCCCCAACTTGGATAAGAAGAAGTGGGTGACAGACAGAAAAGTGCTCCCGATTCGGTATAATAAGTCTCTGAAGGAGTTCAATTGTTGTGAGTTATGGAGAACACCTCAGAGCATATAGAAAAGTGATGTTGACAAGAGACAGAAAACCATTGGAATTCATCGAGGGTGAATCAGTGTTGTTGGAAGTTACATGCCCTTAGGACATAACGAGATTCGAAAAGAAGGCAAATTGAAATTCTTTAGATTGAATCCCTTGAGAGATTGAACAAAGTGGGAGATAAGGCCTGTAGGATGGCGTTACCACCTGAATTAGCATGCACCCACAATGTGTCCCATCTTTTGATGCTTCAGAAATACTATTTGGACCCAGTATTTGTGATCAGATATGAGCTCCAACATCTTAGCTCAATGAAAGTATAACGTATGTTGGAAAATCGATTCGAGTATTAGACGGAAGGAGAAGATGTTGAGGTTTAAGATGATCTCCCTAAATAAAAGTCTTTCGGTAGTATTACACTTCGGAGGAATTTAAATAGGAGCTGAAAAGTAAGAGTATGATATGTGTGAAGTATCCGGAGTGATTTACAAACTAACTTGGTTCTAATTTGGAGGACCAAATTTCTTAAGTGGGAGAGATTATGTAAGACCCGAAATTATATCGTAATTTCTTATAAAGGATTGAAAATTGTCACAAATTTAAACGAATGGGATTCAGATTGAAGATAAGGATTTAAAATACGGAATGAGTGAGTGTTCATGAAGGGAAGTTGGATTAGATTGATCCCGAACACGTACAAGGGTAAAACAGTCAAAAGATCAAATTTTGGTATAAATTCGATAAGAAAATTTCATTAAAAAATATGGATTTAAGAAATCTTGATCAATAATGAAGAAATGACTAAATTTCGGATTAAATTGATCAAGATATGAAATTATTAAAATTAATCGAAATTTTCACCTCGAAAAATATCCCGAAAATACGGAGAAAATATACCGAAAAAAGGGTTAAAATACAATAAATAAATTAAATAAATTAAATTGAATAAAATATAATTTTTTAAAGATATTTTAGGATTTTTAAAATATTTTAATAATTAAAATAATATTAAAATAAATTATAAATATAAATATAAAAAAAAAAGAAAAAAAAAGAAAGAAATCAAAAATTTGGTCGGGGAGAGAAAAAAAACAAAAGAAATTGAAAAACCAAAAACGGAGACTCGCGCGTGACCCGAGCAACCCACGACCACGGGCGATCGACGGACCCAAATGAAGACCGGAGGAGGAAGAGGAGAGGTCGACAAACACGTTGGCACTGGTGACGCGCGCAGAGGACGACTGTGTCTGGTGAACGGAGGAAGAGAAAACCGAGAGGAAAACGGCCCAATTTTTGGCGATCCACGGCAGCTGGGCTTGAACGGTAGGCACTGGTGTGATCGAGAGGAGGAGGCGGTCCTTTTGAGACTGGTAGCGGCCGGCTAAACCGTCGGAACCGCCGGTGACGGCAAACACCTAAAAACGGTACCGTTTGGTCGAAAGGAAAAAGAAGGAAAATGATGGAAAATGAAGGAAAAAGGGAAGGAAATGAAAATAAAAGAAAAGAAAAGGAAAAAAAAAAGGAAAAGGAAAGAAAAATTACCAGGGACGACTCGAGATTTGGGTAAGTTGACCGAGGGTCAAGATTGACCTACGGGTAAATTTCAAAAATTTATTTAATATTATATTTAATGGAAAATAACCAGAATTTACCTAATTGTGCAGTTTTACGATAGAGCCCGAACGAGAGCCGATTGAGCTCCGATTTTCGTACCCTGCATAACATTGGGTAAGTACATTTTAATTACAACAATTAGAGTCCTTAATGCTAAGTTAAGATTATTTTACGAGTTTTAGGGATTAATTCTGCATAAAAGGAATTTTATTCATAATTTTAAAGTAATTATCGTAAATAGTATACGAGCTATCCAATGAGTTTGGAACGAAGCCCAATGAGTATTGGTAAGCCATATAAGCCCAGTGAAATCCGAAGAATGGATTTAATAACTAGAAATAGGCTGGAAATGGGTCGAGGCCCATTAAGGTGTAATTGAGCCCAATAAAATAAAACGGGCCCAATACTTTAGATTCGACCAGAAAGAGTAAAACACTGATAAATATATTAGAACTGACCCAAATACGTGGTTACATGCAGCTCCATAGACTTGGTTTGGAGTAAATTGGATTGAGAGACCTGGTACGGTTGAGACAGGATAAGCTCACGCATGATTCCAAGTAAGGGAATTTTATGAACTGCTAGAGGTAGTTTTACGCAATTTCAACTGCATGTGCAGTCTCTTAAAGTGTCTGAAGGGTCTAGATTTAAGATAAAAATTTTAGTGCCCCAGATGGACAAATTACCAAAATACCCTTATGAAGGGTAAAATTTCTAAAATTAGGAAAAGTTGAGAGGAGCAAGAATAAGAGATTTTTGCTTGTTTTTGAGGTAGTTTGATACATGCATGGGTAGGCTGGCTAACTTTTAAATAAAATGCACAGCATTGCATAACTTTAAACATTGTTGATTTTCTCTGAAATTGATTTTCAGAATTGTAGCCGCCTACGTGATTTTATGAATATGTGACGTGCTAGAGCTCAGCTCGCATGAGTTGTGATTTGTGTGATGCATGCATTAGTGCTGGAGCAATAGCTCGCACTAGAGTTTTACATGCATAGGTGCTGGAGTCTAACTCGCACCAGATTTTCACTTGATTATTTATGACACAGTACTGGAGCCTAGCTCGCACTAGTTTTACATGATTTTGACAGAGTGTTGGAACTTAGCTCGCACTAATCTTATGAGATTTTATGAAACGCGTGCTGGAGCTTGGCTCGCACGAGATTTTTCTTGATTTTATGAGAGTGCTAGAGTATCGCTCGTACTGATTTTATGAGACATGCGATGAGTCATGTTGGAGAGTCGGGTAGACTGTGTGTCACACCGATTAAATATGCTCGTACGTGCATTTTGAGACAGGCACGATTGTGGATATGAGATATGGGTCCACGGAGTACGTTGTACCGTGAAAGTAGCATGAAGTAGGCTGTACCGTGCTGGGTTGATTAAGTGGCATCTTCGAATGAGTGGCATCTTCGGATGCGAGTGGTATCTTCGGATGCGTGGTATCTTCGGATGTGAGTGGCATCTTCGGATGCGAGTGATCGGACAAGGCCGATAGGATAGACTGACCTACCTCCCAGGGCGATCCCCGATCGTGGTGAGACCCCGCACACTAGGATCCGTGTAGCAGTGGGATCACAAGGACATATGGCCATCGTCCTAGTTATTTTCCCGAGATATATATATATATTACCTAGTCTCGCATGTTGATGTTTTGAGAAACTCGTTTTGTGGATTTTTATGTGAGTCTGGATCACCCAAGGGAGGGGTTAGATCCTCACTAAGATAAGATTTTGATGAGAATGAAACTGAGTCTTAAACTGAATTTGCATGATGTTATTTTCATGCTATTTAAACCCATGAGTGATGTAAATTTGTTTTACATGACATTCATTGTATCACATATTTCTATTGCTATGAAAAGCATTTGATTTCATGGTGTTGTGTGAGTCAAGAACACCCAAGGGATGGGCTAAGTCCTGGCTTTGTTGTGAAATTTTAATGAGAATGAAATGATTTAAAGGAGTTGCATGTTGAATTTTCCATGCTCTTTGAAATCCACATGCGAACTTGTTTTACATGAGATCATGAATTATAACATCTGTTTTGAAATGTGTGGAGAAAAAGGTGGTTTATGCATGGCACCACATTAATGTAGGTAGTATGGTTACTGATAATTCTATGAAAATAGAATTATTTGTGCTTAATTTTCTAATTAATTATTTAAATCCCCAATTTATTTTGTTAATTATCCCCTTTATTTAATTAAAATTCTCATGTTTGCAGATAAATCAAATCCGAATGAATTTTTAGAATTTCGGTAGAAAATGGACTGAAATTGGGCTAAAATCGAGATTGGACCACGCAGACAACACAAGCCATGCCACCTAGCACATCCAATTGGACAAAAAGACAAATGGCATGGAAATATCTTTTCAAGGAGCTAATGGTGTGAAGACAAGTGGCCAAAAAAAGCTAACTCATCTAGGATGGAAAAATTACAATTTTACCCCTAAATGTGTATAAATAGGAAAGGATGGCAATTGAAAAAAAAAACTATGTAATGTAGAGTAGAATAGTTTAGATTAAATTTTTAGGATTTACTTTCATGTTTTTTTTAGTTTTCCCGTTAGCCTTCATCTTTGCATTTACTATTCATTCCATTTTTATGTTTTTCATTTTCTAGTCTTGGATAATTTTATTTCAATGGAAATCAATATCATTTGATGCTCTCGGTTTGGTAAAAATCAGTTCTTTTATTTGTCAAGTTTTATTTACATAGCTTATTTCCTAGTGGTAGCTCTCGATTTTCAAGCAAAAATTGCTTATGTTTTTATTTGACAAACCTTTATTTTTTTTAGAGCTCTCGGCTTAGTGTGGTTCTACTGCGTTATTTCATTTGATCAATTCGGGTTGCTTCATGCTTGCCATCTACAGGTAGTGCGGTTGTCGGCAGATAGTAGGAACATGACTAGTGGATGATTTGGAAAAAGTTGTTCTTTCTTTAGCAACTAAACCGTGACCCCTGGAGCCGACTGTTTTCATGTTTTACAATCTTTCTTCATTTATGATTTAGTGTTCAATGTTAGGATTTTCTTCTTAGTTTCTACTCGCTTGGAGATGTTTGCATTCAGAACCAAAAAGGATGTGTTCAACGGGTAGCTGGACAGCAACAAAATAGCCATAACTGAGAGCCACAATCACTCTCTATTTGCCTCTGTTTTTGTGATTTATTTACTATTCATCTTCTTTATTTAGTTTAGTTTATAGTTTCAGTTATTTTAAGTTTTCTTTTGTTCTTCATTAACTGCTGTAACTTGTATTCTAACAATGTTTGCTGGTCTGCTTTGTTTAGCATAGGAGAAAAAGAATTGATGTGTTGTTCGGCAAGATGCAATGAGCAAGGCTGCATTGTGGACTGGAGTATGAGCTGCTACAATGACCAGTAAGCAGTTGTTGCTGACACAACTGTTAGCGAGGCAAGGAATGAGGTAACAGCAGCCCAGCTGCAGGAGGTGGTGATACCAGGTCTCGCTCCAATAGTACTGAAGGCAGAAGCAGAATGGTGGCAAGTCTGTGGCGCTGGTGCCAGTAATGCAGGAGCAGGACGTGTGCAGGTTGCTGTCAAACTGAAGAAGCTGGAGCATGTTACTGCTAGCGGCATGGGTAGAAATCTAGATCAAACCGAGAGTAGTTGCTTGTCTTGTTGATGAATGAAAACTTGAAACAGTTGGAGATGTGTAGAGGCTGTACTGTGTGCAGGACAGAACCGAGGATAGGAGCTGAGTGTGAACCAAGAGCAGACCTGGCTAGAAAATGAAGCTTGAAGCAGCAGGTGGCGTGCTGTGCTGGGTTGTTGCAGGAATGGATGCTGCACACGGAACCGAGGCAGAGTTGGTGGATGTTGCAGAGCAGAAGATGGACTTGCCTGGATAGATTGAAAGCAAATGCAAAGAAGACGTGCACAGTAGCAGTGCAATTCAGGACCATCATGGTTTCCAATTAAGCTTAAGGCCATGTTTGGCCATAATTTAATTTAGCCATTTTATATTTTAATGCATTTTTTATTAGTATGTACATTCCTTACATTAGTTGTTAAGTAGGTTGATTGTTAAATAGGTTAGTTATAGTGTTTGTTTGTTATTATAGTGTTTGTTTGTTAATTTAATTGTTAGTTTTAATTTAGTTAGTAGCTAATTTTATATTATAAGTTTTAGGACTTAATTTTAGTTTAGACTTTTATTAGTTATTTTAGAATTAATTTAGATTAAATTTGTTACATGCATTAGTTAGATTCTATTGTTAAGTTAGTAATTAGATATAGTTAGGATTAGTTTAGAGTTAATATTTAGAAATGTGTTTCATGCATTTTTAATTTAGTCTTCATTTTTATTAGATTTTAGGTTAGTTTAATTTGCAATTTTTATTAGTTTAATTGCATGCATTTTTATTTTAAGTTTGTTTAAATTTTAGTTTAACTTTATTTCTTTATTTTCATATTTGCATTTTATTTTAATTGCGTTAATTAGTTCTAACTGTTTTAAATTTCTTTTGTAGGTTATGTGCCTTTAATTGCTTGGAGCACTGTAAGTAAATTTTGCTCGGTTTTATTTAATTCTTATTATTTTATTGCTTTCCACTAATTTTAATTTTAGACTTAGTAGATCACCCACCTTAACTTCATAATTTGCTATAATATACTTAGGGTGCGTTTGGTTGGAGGGAATTTAAAATTCCCCCCGTATTTTTTTCTGTCATTCGATTCCCCCGTTTGGTTCGATTGTTTTCCTCCTTATCAGTCATTTTATTTTACCTACAGTGCTCGATTTTGGGAAAATCTGGGGTAAAATGATTACTTTTAGATCCTGAGGTATTTTTAGATTACCTGAGTCAAAAAAAAAATTTTTTGGATGTGAAGTAAATTTTTTTCCCTAGAATTTACCCCTTAAAATTTTTTTCCTGGATAAAAGGTAATTTTTTTCCCAAAGTAATTTTTTTTCCCCCGAACCAAACGTACCCTTAGGGTAAGATTAACCGGTAGTTAATTTGGCTAACTAACTTCTCTGAGGGACGATAACTTGAAACTCAAATCCCATTATTACTTGTACGACTCATGCACTTGCGGACAATACCTTCAGGGCGTGTCAGTTACCTACTTGTTCGTAGGATTGCCATACTGAGCTTGATGTGCTCACCCCTTTCATTTTCCTACACAAATTTCCTCCAGTAGACTTTGCGACGACTGAGTAAGGCATTCTTGATATCTGCTGCTTCCCATCATTTTGAGGTATATACACTTGTACATATTGTATCTAAATAAGAATAGCACAGTAACATTTTTGTAAGTAACTTTCGGGGATGTATAGATAATGTAAACACTTGTAAATGAATGGAAAAGAATTAGTGAAAAACGCATGTGTTTTACCTTTCATTTAATAAGAAATTAAGTTATATGATGATTGAATGGTGGGACTAGCATTGACGCACAGCCCAATTGTTAGTGGAGTGTGGTCACGATCAGAGGACAGATAAGTATGAAAAAAAAAACGAAAAATTTACTCTGATTTTTGGATCGTGACATTAGCTACTAATAAAATTAAACTAAACTTTAAACTAATAAACTAGGAAAATTAAACTAATATGCAAATTAATATACACCTAGACTAACAAACAATAAAATGTAAAAGTACCATTTAACAAAACAATATAAAAGTAAAATATAATAATTGGTATTAATTCTAAGGGCCAAACGTGGCCTTGCTTAGTTTCTCAGCTAACAAATCCCGACTGTGCAATGGTAGTGTGCACGTTTCCTTCATTTCCAGGTCTGCATGTCTAGCTCCTGCTCTCGGTTCATGCTCAGCTCCCATTCTCGATTCTGTCCTGCACACAGTACAGCCCCTGCACGTCTCCAACTGCTTCAAGTTTCATTCATCAGCAAGCTAAGCTCTAACACACTAGCCCCACGTTTGTCTTCCTGCATGTGTTGCCAGCTACTGCTGGTACATCTTCATCAACTCTCTGGTGCTCCAGCTGCTGGCTCATGCTCCTACCTTGCTGCTGCCCCAGGCTCCAGATGCTACCCGCGACCTCTCATTTTACTGCAACGCAGCATTTAGACTACTACCATCATACATCAGCAGTCCATGCATGGTTTGCACCAGGCACTGTACACTGTTGGTTACAACGACCCATCTCCATGATCTGTCCTCAACAGGTGCTGTAGCAAATAATGTCCTCTGTACACTGCCTGTTTCTGAGTCAGCTACCGTTCATGCACCCACCTTCATCCCTGCAGCTCATGCATTCTTCTTGCACAAGCCACGAACACAGCAGCAATTTCTATCAAATGCTTCACGATCCAAGTTAATACCACGTCCTCCTCAGCTCCTCGATTTCTTGCTATCAATATCTGAGATCGTCGAGACTGGAATGGCAACAATATTACATTCGTCAGCAACGCCGACAATCAAATAAAGGACTCATACATGAAGAAATCATTAAAGAGTGAGTTTAAGACAAGGAATGAAATGATAAAACATTAAAACCAGCAGCTACAATAAAAATTGAATATGAACAGTAAAGACAAGCTAAAACAGGGTAGAACAGAGCTGAGATTGCTCGCTACTGTTGCTACTGATCCTAGCAAATCAGCCCTCTCAATCCAATACTGCTACCACACTGCACCGAGAGGCAAATTCATCACCAGCCAACACTGCCACACCTCAGCTCCTCGGTATCAAGCAGCCACACTAGTTGGGCATGAAGAAATCGAATAAAAAGGCTGAACCAGAAGCTCAAAAATGAACGCTTAACTATTGTAAAATAATTTTTTTTCTTTTCTTCTAAAGAAAATGCAATTAGAACAGTTGCAATGGGTTGAGCATTATGGCTTCTGTCACAAGCCCCTCACACCTTATTGCAACAGAAACCATGAAAGAAAAAAAAACGGTGAAATGATAAAGTGAAATAGCAAAGAAGAAAAAGAAATCCAACTTTTGTAAACTAAAAACTTGTAAAAATAAACATATCAATGGAAGCAATTAACGTGACTACAAAAGAACTAAAAAAATGAAACTTTTCATTAACAGAATAAAGAAAGTTGCTATAACAGTAAAGATTGAACTAAGAACAATGGTGGTTACAAAACTAGTCGAAAAAATAAAAGGAACTTAAAAAACTAAAACTACTCCTAAATTACTCTACACTACTCCTACCCTAGACTACTTCTATTCTACCTACACTAGATTACTTGATTTTTTTTCAATTGCCATTATGTTCTATTTATACACACACTTAGGGGTATAATGGTAATTTTTCATCCTAGATGAGTTGACATTACTTGGCCACTTGTCTCTCTTTGATTTGCTGCAAAGTAGATATTTTCACGTCATCCGTCTTTTTGTCCAACTGGCTATGCGATGTGGCCCGGCGTGTGTCTTCCAAAAGGTTGGCACGGTGTCCGTCGATCTTATCGTTTCAGAGCAAATAAAATACGGACACTTGGCATCACGTGTGTCCAGACGACTGGTGACTCTGTCGGCAAATTGGAAGTGGTCCAGTCTCCTTTAACCCATTTTCAGTTTAATTTTGACTGGAACGACTGAGTTTCATTTGGATTTAATTTACTTACACATTAAAGTATTTTAATTAAATAAATGGGATAATTAATAAAAAAATTGGAGATTTAAATAATTAATTAGAAAATTAAGCACAAATAATTCTATTAAAAATAGAATTATTAGCTACCCTTTCCACAATTTCCTTCCCGGCGCTGCAACCTCCCTCGTCACCATCATCAAGTCTCGATCATCACCTCCTCGACCCTGTCTATTTTTGAGCTCTCTTGCTGTCATTGGTTGCAGCAAAATAGAGAGGGAACACTCTGTTCCCTATCTCACCTCTTGTTTCTTCCCGTTCCAGGCCACACCCTCGTCGATCTTCCTTTCCAGCCTCCACTGTTAGCTCCCTCTCTTCCTCCCCTCCTTGTTTCGTCCTTTGCCTCCAGCAAGTCTCTGCCTCCACCTCCACCCTCTTGGTTTCTCCTTCAACTGGCTTCAACTTGCTCTGTCTTTTTTCCATCACTGTTTCGGCTTGCTTCACTTCTAGCAAGTGCTGAATGCCATATGGTCTCGTTTCCAAAAGCTAGCACTCGTTTCCTCTCGGCTCACTCATCATTTCTAGTCTTCACAAACTGCTCCCCTCTGCGTCTCCTTTTTTAGCAAACTTTCATCTCAATTCAGTCACATGCAGCTTAGTTTTCCTTACCCCGTTGCACTGCCTTCAACCTCTTTTTGCTTCAGTCTTCTTTCGTTTTCCTTCCTTTATCTATGGACAGAACTGGGACAGGGTTGGTTTGGTGAAGGGACGCGATGGAGAGGGGCATGCTGTCGTACAGTGGAAAAGAAAATATATAGGGGTTGGTTAGGTCAACCACTATAGTCTCATATTCAGCCTGTACCGTAGTCTACCAAGCCTGCATATTTCTCCTATTACTGCCTCCTTCATCCCTTTGCAAGGCACTTCCTCAGACCTCCCTTCTATTACTTATACACACTTTATATATATATATATATATATATATATATATATATATATATATATATATATATATATATATATATATATATATATATATATATATATATATATATATATATTGTACAAGGTTGGTGTCTCGGTCAAACTTCCATCTCCTACCTCATTTCCTTCCAGTATGCTCAGTTGTAAACTTCCAACTCCTTTCCTTCTCTTCCTTAAGCTGACAAGACACTACCAATTCTTTCCCATTTTCCTTACCTGTCGTGACCATCGCCTTTACTCTTTGGTCACAAGACTTGCCTCTCTGTTAATAAGCTTCAATATTTTCTTTCTTTCTCTGTAGTTGTTCTGAATACTTCACTTCTTTTCCTATATTCTACATATATATATATATATATATATATATATATATATATATATACTCATCCATATACTCACATAAAATTTAGTTGTTTATTTGTTCATATATTGTCCAATTTTTGGTAATTATTTTAATACTTTATCATGTATATATATATATAATTTGTTAATTGACTACGTCTAAGTCTCTTATATTAAGATAATTTAATTTAATTGACCATATTTAAGCATAATTTATTCCCAATCGATATCATTTAAAACCAAGTACTGAAAACTACATGGGGTTTACACATTTAGTCTATGATATCTGTCATGTATGGCCCGTGTGGAGTCTGGACCTTCGTGGTGCATGCCTTATACCACATTGTGCACGCTCAGTCCCTTGTGGAGCATGTTTAACCACGTTGGATATTTATGTCACTCGATACCTTATCTCTGCCACTCTCTGTATTGTTCCATTAAGTTTTAGTGGCGTAGGGCACTGTACGTGTCACGACCCGAACTACCCAAAAATCAGAGTTAATTTTTCGCGTTTTGTTATTTTCTTTCATTGCTTACTTGTCCTCTGATCGTGACCACACTCCACTAACAAATTGGGCTGTGCGTCAATGCCAGTCCCACCATACATTTACCATATAACTTATTTCTTCTCTAATCATTTAATATTGTTTACATTATTTATACATCCCCTAAAGTTACTTATAAACATGTTACTGTGCTATGCTTATGTAGATACAATATGTACAAGTGTATATACCTTAAATGATGGGCAGCAGCGGATATCCGGAATGCAGTACTGAGTCGTCGCAACTTCAACTGGAGATTATCTGTGGGAGAAAATGAAAGGGGTGAGCACATCAAGCTCAGTAAGGCAATCCTACGAACAAGTAGGTAACCATACTACCTACATGAACGTGGTGCCATGTATAAACCACCCTTTCTCCACACATTTTAAAACAAATCATATGAGTTATGATGTTATGTAAATCAAGTTTGCACGAAAAATTCAACATGAAATTATTACAAATCATTTATTTCTCAATTAAAATTTTCACAATAAAGTCAGGACTCGACCCCTCCCGCGGGTGATCCTGACTCACACAAAACCATGAAAATCGGTATACATCACACATGGGTTTAAAAAGCATGGAAATAACCATCATGCACATTTAATTAAAAACCCAGTTTAAATCATCGAAATCATCGACATGCAAGACGAGGCAATATCTGTATAACGAAAATAACCAGGACTGGCCATATGTGTCCTCGTGAGTCCCTCTAACTTCACGGATCCCAGTGTGCGAGGTCTCACCCTGATCGGGAACCGCCCGGGAGGTGGGTCAATCCAACCCGTCGGTCTTATCCGATCCTACGCATACGGAGATGCCGTATCCGAAGATACCCCGTATCACAAAGATACCGTATCCGAAGATACCCGTATCACAAAGATACCGTATCCGAAGATACCCCACGGTACATCGTACTCCATGCTACTTGCACGGTACATCGTACTCCATGGACCCATATCACTCTAGGTACTCCAGCCCAAATGGCCTGCTTCCCACAGAGAGGTTTTGTTTCTCAACACTCATGCCATGTCTCAAAACGCACGTGCGAGCCTATTAAATCGGTGACACGCAGTCTACCCGATGCTCCAAGCACGGTTCATCGCATGTTCTCATAAAATCAGTGTGAGCGATGCTCAGCACTCTCATCAAATCAAGTAAAATCGGCAGAGCCCGCTTTACATCCCCACAAGGCCGCCAACCTCATCCCTCACTCTCACCCCCCACTCAAGAGGTCTTTTGAGCCTGTTGGGCCTTTTGGCTGACTCCAAGGGCAGACAACTCTACTCTCAATAAATCCAGTAAAACTAGTGCGAGCTAGGCTCTAGCACTCTATATGTGAATCACATGAAAATCTTATAAAATCTGGTGCGAGTTAAACTCCAGCACCCTATCTCGAAAATCATGTAAAAATATGGTGCGAGTTAGACTCTAGCACCCTGTCACGAAAATCATGTAAAATCTAGTGCGAGTTAGACTCTAGCACCCATGCATGTAAAACTCTAGTGCGAGCTCTCGCTCCAGCACTAATGCATGCATCACACAAATCAAACATCGTGCGAGCTGAGCTCTAGCACGTCACATGTAAATAAAAACACGTAGCCGGCTCGGTTATCTCCAAATAGTTTTCACAGAAACTACATCGTTTAAGATATGCAATGCTATGCATTTTTCTTTAAAAGTGAGCCAGCCTACTCATGCATGTGTTAAAATACCTCCAGAACGAGCAGGAACCTCTTGTCCTTGCTCCTCCCAATTTTTCCTAAAGTTGGAAACATTTACCCTTAACAAGGGTATTTCGGTAATTTTACCTATACGGGGCATTAAAATTATTCTTCGACCTCTAGACCCTCCAGAACATTTTTTAAGGACTGCATATGAATTTAAAATTGCGTAAAGTTTACCTCTAGCAGTCCGTAGAATTCCCTTACCTTATTTTCCTGTCGAGTCTGACCTTTTCTTTTCCACTGTTGTCTCGTCGCGCAGTCCGTTATGCTCCCAATCAAATGCCCGAAACTGCGTATAATTATTCCTCAGGTCAGATAACATACAATTTAATTGTATTTCCTATTTTCTGGGCTTAATTTAAATCGTTGGGCCTATTTACCCCTATTGGGCCCGATTGCACCTTAATAGGCCTTAATCGACCTTAAGCCCGTTTTCCACTTAATTTTCACTTTATCGAGGCCTATTGGGCTCACTGGGCCCACCAAAAATTTATTGGGCCTCGTTCTAACTCTCGAATAGCTAATTTTATTATTTACGACAATTCATCTAAATTTCCATAATTTAATTCAATTTATGCGGAATTTAAATTCATATCACGCATAACGATGTAAATTGTTGTAAATAAGGATCACTTACCCGAGATTCCATGCTAATCCGCAAATCGAGGCTATCTCGAGCTCTTGTTGGATGCCAATCGTCGAGCTACACAATTCCACAATTTTTCCGGGTAAGTTTTCAGCCCAAAATTAATTAAATTAAATACTCCGAAATTTAAATCGGGTCAATTTCGACCACTACTGACTTACCCGTAGCTCGATTGCATCGTCGGGATTTTTCCCCAATTTTTCCTCTTTTTTTTTTCCCTTTTTCTTCCCTTTTTTCTCCTCTTTTTGGCTGAACCGGTTCAGTCCTGTTCGGACCGGTTCAGACCGCCGGTTCACTCCGGTTCGACCGGTTCACAGCCGTTTCAAGGCCTTGTCGGCCGGTTCTCCACCGGCTTCCACCGCCAGCAGCTCAGTGAGGTTGTCCGCAACTCGAATCTGGCCTCGGCTTCGTCCAAGGCCGCCGGAAAGTCGTCGGTCCGGCTGTTCTCCTCTTCGCCGTAGGTACCCATTTCTTCTTCCGCCGTTTTCGACGTTTGCCGGCAGTTTCGCCGGTCGGGGCCGCCACCAACAAGCTCGCCTGCGCCTGGGGTAGCTTCGGCTGGGGTCGATCGGGCCTGAATTGCGCCGATCGCCGGCGATTCTCTCTCCCCCTCTCTGTTTCGGCTTTCCTCGTTTTCGTCGCCGTTTTGCCGCCGTTTAGGCCTCTATGGGGTCGGTGGTTGCTCGACCCTCGTCGGGCTTCCCTTCGCCGGTCTCGCCTGGTCGCCACCGTCCGGTCTCCAGCTTTCCGTTTTGGCTTCGTTTTGCCGTTTCTCTCTCCCCGATCCATTTTCAACTTCTGATTTTTTTCTTTTTTTTTCAATTCTTTAATTTATTTTATATATTTATTTATTTTTTTCACTATTCATTAAAATACTCCATAAAATTCAAAATATCTACACTTATATTATTTTTATTCTAATTTAATTTATTTAATTTATTAAATATATTTTTCTCCAAATTTTTGATATTATTTCTTCGCGCTTTTCGAGATATTGTTCCGGTAATTTTTCGATATTTTTAAAATTTTCGAATCTTGATCAATTGACCCAAAATTGTATAATTTCCTCATTATCGATCAAGATATCTTACATCCTTATTTTTAATTAAAAATTTCCTTATTGCCCTAATACCGGGTTTTGGTATTTTTACCATTTTACCCCTGCTCTTGTTTCGAAAATCAATTTTACCTGACCTTCCTTCATACATCCCCCATCTTTTCTTATTTAATTCTCGTACTTTAATTAAATTCGGGTCTTACAACTCTCCCCCACTTAAGGAATTTGGTCCTCCAAATTAGAACCAAGTTATATGAGTCCATATACAACTCCGGGTACATCGATCGTATCATACTCTTAAATTCTTATGTGACCTTCTCCGGAGTGTATTACTACCAAAGGACTTTAATTAGGGAGATCATCTTAAACCTCAATACTTTCTCTTTCCTGTTTAATGCCCGAATCAACTTTTTCAATATACTTATAATTACATTAAACTGAACTATTAGATCTCATATCCTATCACCTATGCTAGATCTGGACAATATTTCCGAAGCATCAAAAGCTGAGACACATTGTGGGTGCCTGTTAATTCAGGTGATAACACCAACCTACAGGTCTTATCTCCCCCTTGTCCAATCTCTTAAAATATTCCATCCAGTGCAACTCAATTTACCTTCTTCCAAAAGTTCGCTATGTCCTTATTCTCTTAGGACAAGAAACATTTCAGCCATACTAATTCACCAAGGGTGAATTCCAATACTTGTCTATCTGCTCTGAGGTGTTCTTAATCTCTCATCCTTAACTAAACATCCTCAGAGACTTATTATCCAACGTTGAAAATGATTCTATCTGTCACCCACTTTTTCTTATCCAATTTGGGGAACAACCCCTACAGCCATACACTGCCTCATATCTTGTTATCCCAATACTCGAATGACAACTGTCGCTATTGGCGAATTCAATTAGAAATCAACTGATCATTCCAGGAGCTTATAAAATCAATGGCACACGCTTTCATCGGATCCTCCAGAACTTGTACAGTCCTCTTTGACTGACCATCTGTCTGAGGACGGAAAGCTGTGCTAATACTCAGTCGGGTTCCCATAGCTTCCTAAAAAAAAATATTCCCTTAAGTAAGAAGTGAAGCGGGAATCCCTATATGATACCATGCTCACTGGAACGTTACTTAGTGTTCCACAATCTTCCTTACACATAAATCCTCATATATACTCTGAGTATTTGGGGATTTCATAACCAAAAGGTGGGTAGACTTAGTCACTCTATCGACTATCATCCGAATAGCCTCGTAATTCACCTGGGTCCTCTGTAACCCATCACGACATTCATGGAGACTTGCTCTCATTTTCCGTGCCGTGTCGATATAGGTAGGTGCTGCAATAACTCTGCAGACTTTTAATACTCTACCTTATTCTGTTGACATACTAGGCACTTTTTCACAATCTCTACCATGTCTCTTTTCATATCTGACCACCAATACCCTTTTCGAGATTTCAATATATATATTCGTCACTTTCTGTATGCACTGTATATCCCGAAGAGTGAGCTTCTGACAATATTACTATCTCAGCAACTGTGGTCCTGGGGAGCACTCATACTGTCTCGGAATCCTCAGTAACTCATCACACTCTGTGAACTCTATCATTGTACCCTTCTGAATCTAACCCACACTATCGACATCGTGCCGATCATCACGCTAAGCCTGTCAAATTCGGGCACTCTCATCCGGTTCTAGTCTCAAGCTAGCTGTCACACAATCACTGTCATCATCAGAAGGGATCACATCAATACTAAGGTTCACAACTGCTCTAGCAGCTCACGCTCCCTGACCATCATATGTAATACCATCCCGAGGCTCTTTATACTCAAGGCATCAACCATCATATTAGCCTTTCCTGAGTGGTACAATTTTTCCACAATCAAAATCTCTCAGAAGCTCTTACCCACTATGTATTCTCATATTCGCCTCTTTCTGTGAAAATAGATACTCGGGGCTTTTATAATCAGTGCATATCCACAATTTCTCACCATGTACATAATAGTACCATATCCTCGATACAAATACTGTTGCCAACTTTAAATCATGGGTCAGATAGTTTATTTTATGATCAAGGAGTTGTCTGACTCCATACTTGACTATCTCCCCATTATACATCAATACACAGCTCCTTCATTATTCCGAGGTATCCATACTCACTGAGAAACCTCTTGAGCTGTTGGGTATGGTGAAAATAATCACGGTGATCAGTTCATACTTCACTACACCGAAATTCATATCACATCTATCATCTTATTTATCATCTCATTCAAATACCACGTTTTCTTAGTTAAACGTGTCAACCAAGTAGACCATATTGAGAACTCGCAACAACCTATTTGTAAAAGTCATTTCCAATTATTGCTTACAATTTGCCCTAGACTTTAACTACACCCAACATATTATCGATAATGATGATTACAAATCGGTCCAATCCTTGATTATTTACGCATAAGCGTATAAGATCCTTCAAAATCACTTACGTTTTCAGGTACTAACCTACGTCATTTCCTTTTCTTATCTTAACGGCTCTTATTAAATTTTTACTATGTTAACCTTTATGATTTGTCGAATTTTAATATTCTTATCGTCTTAGTAAAGGTATCCTAATGCTAAAGGTATTTATTACAACGATCGATTTCACGTTACAGGTTATATATATATATTTTTTGACGCTGTCAAGTCTTCAGGCGGGGAGGTATTTTGAAATACCTTTATTAACCTTCAGACTTAACCACAATTACTTTATATACCAGTCCATGTGGTTACAATTTGTATTCGCTACTAATTGCTTTAATCCTACTGACTTCATATCGTAAGGATGTTCTCACCTTGCATACGCCTCTTACTCAAGTACATCTTGTATTTAGGATCAAAACACATCTCCAAGATTATCTCTTTCGTATATCAATTATAACGAAACTCTTGTCATTATTCGTTCCATGAGTACAATCCTTTAATTTCAACTGTTGCACCCCTTTTTATCACTTGTCAACACTTACAGTATACTTTTCAGTGATGTTTTCACCCCTGTTTTCAACTTAAAATCTCTATATCCATATTCCGTTAATTAATCCTCCTCTATTGGGGTACTCATTTATCAGTATTGTGCCCAATGATGTAGGCATTCATGCCTTTTACTCACTTACATGCGAATGAAGGCGGTATGAATAAATGTGTGGCACCAGGATCAATGAACATATGTACTTCATTATTCATAACAAGTGTGGTATCTTACACCACATCCATGAAACATCAGTAGTGTCCTGGTCCAAGACATCCCCTCGCCTTCGTCCAACAGCCTACTTCCTTTTTTTTCTTTTCGGTTATGGCCTCCCTTTTCGTTACAGCTATACCAACAAAGTTTTTCTCTGTCTCTTTACTTTTCTGTGGGGCGATCTCGCCCAACTCTGTGCAATCAAAATCAATGGTCCGTCATACCACACTTAACGGCCATTTTCATCAATACCGTGTAGGTATAGACCCTCCTTCCGTGGTATCCACCACACATCTCACACTGCTTACAGTGATCACACTGCTACTCTGCTTCGTAGCAGGTCGGGGTCCTCCAATCACAATGTCCCTCAAGAGTGCCAAAATTGGATGCACTGGGGCCTTACCAATTATCTTACTCCATGACTCGTCAAATTAAATCTTTTACCAATTACTATTTTTCCATTTTAACATCTTTGTCATTTCTCGATTCTCTTTTCTATCTCTATTTCAGCCCTTTCATAAACTCTTAGACATCTCGACTGTCACCTGTTCGTAGTGTCGAGGTAATATCTGTCCAAGAATATAACTGAGTTTCCATACTCGTCAATAAATCAAATCCATTGGGTCAAAGTAAGGACTTTTATCCATAATTTCCTTTAAATCATGTCCAGGATATTCTATCACCGGAATACATCCAAATATTTCTCACGTCAGCTCTGGATGTTTAATACTTAAGATGGGTCGAGCGGGTTTCCACCAATGCTCCGCTGCGCCCTCATATCTCATACATAATCTGAGCAATTAACTCCCCAAAATAATCTCCACACTCCGCTCTGATCTCGCGAAGCGTGTCTCAATACTATCCGATCACTCTGTCGGACTCTGTGAGGCAAGCTCAACATTAGCCTCTATTCCAATCTCATACTGATTCTCATAGTCAAACTCAGCACGACTTAGCAGACTCAGGTCTACCTCCACGACTTCTGCCTCGTGCACTATCTCATTAACACGACTCATATTAGGCATTCCTACATTCTCAACCATTTCTTAGTCAAAACCCATCTCGATATACACTATTGTATCTAACTAAGCACAGTAACACGGGGATGTAATTTTCAAATTACTGACACTGACACACATCAGACCAATTGCTGCTCTGATACCACCTTTATATGTCATGACCCAAACTACACAAAAATCAGAGTTAATTTTTTGCGTTTTGTTATTTTCTTTCATTGCTTACTTGTCCTCTGATCGTGACCACACTCCACTAACAAATTGGGCTGTGCGTCAATGCCAGTCCCACCATACATTTACCATATAACTTATTTCTTCTCTAATCATTTAATATTGTTTACATTATTTATACATCCCCTAAAGTTACTTACAAACATGTTACTGTGCTATGCTTATATAGATACAATATGTACAAGTGTATATACCTTAAATGATGGGCAGCAGCGGATATCCGGAATGCAGTACTGAGTCGTTGCAACTTCAACTGGAGATTATCTGTGGGAGAAAATGAAAGGGGTGAGCACATCAAGCTCAGTAAGGCAATCCTACGAACAAGTAGGTAACCATATTACCTACATGAACGTGGTGCCATGTATAAACCACCCTTTCTCCACACATTTTAAAACAAATGATATGAGTTATGATGTTATGTAAATCAAGTTTGCACGGAAAATTCAACATGCAATTATTACAAATCATTTATTTCTCAATTAAAATTTTCACAATAAAGTCAGGACTCGACCCCTACCGCGGGTGATCCTGACTCACACAAAACCATGAAAATCGGTATACATCACACATGGGTTTAAAAAGCATGAAAATAACCATCATGCACATTTAATTAAAAACCCAGTTTAAATCATCGAAATCGTCGACATGCGAGACGAGGCAATATCTGTATAACGAAAATAACCAGGACTGGCCATATGTGTCCTCGTGAGTCCCTCTAGCTTCACGGATCCCAGTGTGCGAGGTCTCACCTTGATCGGGAACTGCCTAGGAGGTGGGTCAATCCAACCCGTCGGTCTTATCCGATCCTACGCATCTGAAGATGCCGTATCCGAAGATACCTCGTATCACAAAGATACCGTATCCGAATATACCTGTATCACAAAGATACCGTATCCGAAGATACCCCACAGTACATCGTATTCCATGCTACTTGCACGGTACATCGTACTCCATGGACCCATATCACTCTAGGTACTCCAGCCCAAATGGCCTGCTTCCCACAGAGAGGTTTTATTTCTCAATACTCATGCCATGTCTCAAAACGCATGTGCGAGCCTATTAAATCGGTGACATGCAGTCTACCCGATGCTCCAAGCACGGCTCATCGCATGTTCTCATAAAATCAGTGCGAGCGATGCTCAGTACTCTCATCAAATCAAGTAAAATCGGCAGAGACCGCTTTACATCCCCACAAGGCCGCCAACCTCATCCCTCACTCTCACCCCCCACTCAAGAGGTCTTTTGAGCCTGTTGGGCCTTTTGGCTGACTCCAAGGGCAGACAGCGCTACTCTCTATAAATCCAGTAAAATTAGTGCGAGCTAGGCTCTAGCACTCTATATGTGAATCACATGAAAATCTTATAAAATCTAGTGCGAGTGAAACTCCAGCACCCTATCTCAAAAATCATGTAAAAATATGGTGCGAGTTAGACTCTAGCACCCTGTCACGAAAATCATGTAAAATCCGGTGCGAGTTAGACTCTAGCACCCATGCATGTAAAACTCTAGTGCGAGCTCTCGCTCCAGCACTAATGCATGCATCACACAAATCAAACATCGTGCGAGCTAAGCTCTAGCACGTCACATGTAAATAAAAACACGTAAGCGGCTCGGTTATCTCCAAATAGTTTTCACAGAAACTACATCGTTTAAGATATGCAATGCTATGCATTTTTCTTTAAAAGTGAGCCAGCCTACTCATGCATGTGTTAAAATACCTCCAGAACGAGCAGGAACCTCTTGTCCTTGCTCCTCCCAATTTTTCCTAAAGTTGAAAACATTTACCCTTAACAAGGGTATTTCGGTAATTTTACCCATACGGGGAATTAAAATTATTCTTCGACCTCTAGACCATCCAGAACATTTTTTTAAGGACTGCATATGAATTTAAAATTACGTAAAGTTTACCTCTAGCAGTCCGTAGAATTCTCTTACCTTATTTTCCTGTCGAGTCTGACCTTTTCTTTTCCACTGTTGTCTCGTCGCGCAGTCCGTTATGCTCCCAATCAAATGCCCGGAACTGCGTATAATTATTCCTCAGGTCAGATAACATACAATTTAATTGTATTTCCTATTTTCTGGGCTTAATTTAAATCGTTGGGCACATTTACCCCTATTGGGCCCGATTGCACCTTAATAGGCCTTAATCGGCCTTAAGCCCGTTTTCCACTTAATTTTCACTTTATCGAGGCTTATTGGACTCACTGGGCCCACCAACAATTTTTTGGACCTCGTTCTAACTCTCGAATAGCTAATTTTATTATTTACGACAATTCATCTAAATTTCCATAATTTAATTCAATTTATGCGGAATTTAAATTCATATCACGCATAACGATGTAAATTGTCGTAAATAAGGATCACTTACCCGAGATTCCATGCTAATCCGCAAATCGAGGCTATCTCGAGCTCGCGTTGGATGCCAATCGTCGAGCTACACAATTCCATAATTTTTTCGGGTAAGTTTTCAGCCCAAAATTAATTAAATTAAATACTCCAAAATTTAAATCGGGTCAATTTCGACCACTACTGACTTACCTGTAGCTCGATTGCATCGTCGGGATTTTTCCCCAATTTTTCCTCTTTTTCTTTTTCCCTTTTTCTTCCCTTTTTCCTCCTCTTTTTAGCTAAACCGGTTCAGTCCGGTTCGGACCGGTTCAGACTGCCGGTTCACTCCGGTTCGACCGGTTCACCACCGTTTCAAGGCCTTGCCGGCCGGTTCTCCGCCGGCTTCCACCGCCAGCAGCTCCGTGAGGTTGTCCGCAACTCGAATCTGGCCTCGGCTTCGTCCAAGGCCGCCGAAAAGTCGTCGATCCGGCTGTTCTCCTCTTCGCCGTCGGTACCCATTTCTTCTTCCGCCGTTTTCGACGTTTACCGGCAGTTTCGCCGATTGGGGCCGCCACCAACAAGCTCGCCTGCACCTGGGGAAGCTTCGGCTGGGGTCGATCGGGCCTGAATTGCGCCGATCGCCGGTGATTCTCTCTCCCCCTCTCGGTTTCGGCTTTCCTCGTTTTCGTCACCGTTTTGCCGCCGTTCAGGCCTCTATGGGGTCGGTGGTGGCTCAGCCCTCGTCGGGCTTCCCTTCGCCGGTCTCGCCTGGTCACCACCGTCCGATCTCCAGCTTTCCGTTTGGGCTTCGTTTTGTCGTTTCTCTCTCCCTGATCCATTTTCAACTTCTGATTTTTTTTCTTTTTTTTTCAATTCTTTAATTTATTTTATATATTTATTTATTTTTTTCACTATTCATTAAAATACTCCATAAAATCCAAAATATCTACACTTATATTATTTTTATTCTAATTTAATTTATTTAATTTAAATTTAATTTATTAAATATATTTTTCTCCAAATTTTTGATATTATTTCTTCGCGCTTTTCGAGATATTGTTCCAGTAATTTTTTGATATTTTTAAAATTTTTGAATCTTGATCAATTGACCCAAAATTGTATAATTTTCTCATTATCGATCAAGATATCTTACATCCTTATTTTTAATTAAAAATTTCCTTATTGCCCTAATACCGGGTTTTGGTATTTTTACCATTCTACCCCTGCTCTTGTTTCGAAAATCAATTTTACCTGACCTTCCTTCATACATCCCCCATCTTTTCTTATTTAATTCTCGTACTTTAATTAAATTCGGGTCTTACAGTACGACCCTGATGCAATTTACAGTCCCCTTACCATGGACATAGGTACTCTATCTGTATGAACATGACCTCTGTTACTATATGTTTCTGCCTAGTCTCCATGAATTATGTATGTATGACATTCTGAAGAAAAGTGATAAACTTTGTTATATGTAAGTTATACGATACCAGTTATAAAACTCGAATGTGTTCTGATTTGATTTTTGAAATTAAGTATGTTTCAACATATATATATATGTATGTATGTATATGTTTGTTATATTAGGCTTTGAATTTAGCTATCTTGTTTTTATAAGTTTTACCACTAAGACTGCTCTAAACACATTACTTACTGGGCTTAAGAGCTCATCCCTTTCCTTTACTTTTATAGATTACCTTCAGTGATCAGTAGCCTATACCTGTCGTATAGTGGTCGTGTGCTGGTGGGCTCAACCCCTCCCCAGGCTACCTTCAGTACAAAGAAGGTATACTCTTTTATTATTGTCAGACATCTTGTAAAGTATAGACAATGGTTGTAAAGAACATTTTGGGATGTAATCTAGCTAAGAATGAATATATGTAAAGTTGTAAATTTACAGTTTGTATAATAAAATGTGTTTCAAAAATAGTAAGGTAATGTAATGAGTATGAACTCACTGTTGAGTAGGAAAGGAAATTAAAATCAACTGGTTGAGGATACAAATTGTATTTTGATCCTTGCAGGGAGGTAAGGGTATAAATAAGCCATTATGCTTGCTAAATTTTGTAAAATAAAATGGTTAAGAAATCAACACTAATAGGAATACAACTTAAATAAGAAATTAAGAAAAAGAAAAATTAGCCCATATTTTCACGTTTTTGGGGCATGACAGTTTACGTGGTATCAGAGCAAAAGTTGTCTATTTCTGTCAGTGTCGACTAGTTGAAGTTAGATTACATCCTAAATTGCCTAGGCTTGTCTGGTTATAAAGTGAGTATATCTGTTAAAGTTATGACTAAAAGTTTGATTTATGTACAGGTAATTGATCACTAAATCATGAGCAGTAGACGAGGCCATCCACGGAGACAGGCACAGCCCGCTCCACCATTTCCCCCTCAACCTGGGAGCCCAAACACCCGAATGATGAGGCTTGAACAAGGCATGCAGAGTATAAGAGAAGGGTTAAGTGTACTCATAGCTATGTTCGCCTAGAAATTCGAGGCAAATATCTCTGGCATCAGTGCTACTACACTCGCGCCTACTCCACCACCTTCTCCACCAAAGGTTCTGCAAACGCCCCCAGTTCCTCAGCTGATAGTCCCACAACCCCGAAATGATAGAGATACACAGAGACTACGAGACTTTATTCATATGAATCCCCCGGAGTTCATAGGGGTTAAGGATCCTGTCAAGGCCGAGGAATGAATTGTAGATATTGAGACAGCCCTTCAGTATTTGGGTTGTACAGACACAAAGAAAGTGACCATGGCCAGCTATATATTAAGGGGCTAGGCCAAGTTTTGGTGGAGGGTTACATAGACAGTTTTGTCAAATAATCAGTCAGACATTTTATGGGACGCCTTCCTCACTGCATTCCAGACCCAGTATATTCACCGCACAGCTCAGAAAAAGATGTAGGTGGAATTTTTGAATCTGGTTCAGGGTACCATGACAGTGGATGAATATGAGAAATGGTTCACCACCCTGGTGAGATACGACCCTGAAACAATTAGGGATTTCGAGCGTCGGACTGAGAAATTTTTGGCAAGCTTGATATCGGGTATCTGAGACAGACTATTGGGACTTCGGGTCACGAATTTTAAGGATACCCTAGGACGGGCTCAGGAAATTTAGAGGGGCCTGAATGTGACTCAAGCAGAGCATAAGTTCAGAAGTAAAGGCAGAGATAAGGGAAAGAGAGTTGAGGCATCTCAATTTGAATAGAGGCGGGGTCAACCTAAGAGGCAGAGGATAGAGGAATCTCGGGTTGGGGCTGAAAAGCCTAAGACCCTCATTGACGGTGCAGACATCACCTGAGGCCCCGAGACTAAAGTACGGCGATGCAAGAACTATGACCGGATGCATTTTGGGCCTTGTTGTTAGGCCACGAGTTCCTACTTTAGATATGGTGAGGTGGGTCATCAGATTAAGGACTGTCCATTGATGAAACCCTTTGAGCCTCGGGAGCAGCCAAAAAAAATCGAGAGGCAGGTACAGATTCCTTCTAGACAGGACCTATAGAGGAGAGCTACAGCTGCGGATAAGGGCAAGAAACTTGTCTCACAAGCACATGTGCACGCTATTGACAAGGAGACAGTCGACACCTCCTCTGAGACTATCAGAGGTACACTCCTTGTTTGTAATTACGAAGCACATGTTTTATTTGACTCAGGTGCCACAAACTCTTTTATCTCCCCACAATTTGTAGGTAAACTGCATTTAGAACTTTAGCCTCTAATCACATGTTACGCATAAGCACACCCTTGCACGAATCACAAATAACTGATATGGTGTGTAAAAATTGTGAAATCATGGTAGGAGATAGGAAAATGTTAGCTGATCTAGTTTTGTTGAATATGTATTATTTTGATGTAATTTTCGACATAGATTGGCTTGCCGCCAATCGTGTAAGTCTAGACTGCTACACTAAAATCGTAACTTTTTCCTAACCTGAAAAATTTAAAGTATGTTTTGTTAATAAGAAATGAAATATATTATATCATGTTCTGTGAAATTGTTTTGTGCTTATATGTTTGAAATTTCTAATGGCCTCGGTTATTGTAAAGGTTATATTACTTTTATCTTTGATAATAGTCAGGAATCGCCAAGTATTCAGGATGTTCCAATTGTATGCGAGTTTCCCAATGCTTTTTTGATGAATTGTCGGGGTTACCATTGGAGAGAGAATTGAGTTTGCAATTGATTTGATGCCCGACACTCAACTTATTTCTAAACTACCTTGTCGAATGACATTGGTCAAATTGAAAAAAACTGAAGAAACAGTTGCAAGAGTTACTCAATAAAGGGTTCATAAGACTGAGTATATCTCCATGGGGTGCCCCAGTATTATTTGTCAGAAAGAAAAATGGTAGTCTTCACCTGTGTATTGATTACAGACTATTGAATAAGGCGACAATAAAGAATATGTATCCCTTTCCAAGGATAGATAACCTATTTGATCAGTTTAGAGGGGCATCAGTGTTTTCTTAGATAGATTTTAGATTGGGTTATCATCATTTGAGGATTAAGGAGGCTGATGTACCAAAGACAGCTTTTCGGACCAAATATAGGTATTATGAGTTTTTTTGTGATGCCCTTTGGACTGACTAATGCCTTTGCTGGCTTTATGAATTTGATGAATGATGTCTTCCGAGAGTATTTGGATAAATTTGTGATTGTGTTTATTTATGACATTCTAATATTTTCTAAGTCCCGGGAGGAGCATGAGTAGAATTTGAGAATTGTGCTCCAGATCCTTCGTGAGAAGAAATTGTATAGGAAATTCAGTAAATGTGAATTTCGATTAGATCGAATTTCTTTCCTCAGACATATTGTATCTAAGGACGAGGTGTCTATAAATCTATCCAAGATCGAGGCAGTGTTGATGTGAGAGAGACCGAGGACAGTGACGGAGGTTCAGAGTTTCATGGGTTTGGCATGGTACTACCTGAGTTTCATTGAATGGTTTTCTCGGATTGTAGCTCCATTGACCAGATTGACACATAAGGATGTTCCGTTTGAGTGGTCTGATCAGTGTGAGTAGAGCTTCCAAGAGCTCCAACATCGGTTGACTACAGCACCGGTCTTGACCATTCTGAGTGGTTCAAGAGGTTTTGCAGTGTACAGTGATGCCTCCCACCAGGGTTTGGGTTGTATACTGATGCAAAATGGTAGAGTGATCGCTTATGGTTCTCACTAGCTTAAGGACCATGAGCGAAACTATCCCACTCATGACTTGGAATTAGCCGCAGTGGTATTTGCTTTGAAGATATGGCAGCATTATCTATACGGTGAGAAATTCCAAATCTTCACTGACAATAAGAATTTTAAATATATTTTTGATCAGAAGGAGCTTAATATGAGACAGAGAAGATGGATAGAGCTCTTGAAGGATTATGATTGCGAGATTCTATACCATTTGGGTAAGGCAAATGTGGTAGCGAATGCCCTCAGTAGGAAGAGTATGGTGTCCTCAATGATTGTAACGACCCTTGACCCTTAAAAATCGAGGGAAATTTTTTTTTTTAATTTAATTTACCCACTTATTCCCTTATTCACTTAGGTTGTATTCCTGTGCAGTGTCAAAACACTTTTCCTAACTCTTTACTTGTAATTATAATTAATTTCCATACTTTAACTTATATGACCGATAGAAATTTCGGCAGCATAACGACTTATATATGAGCCTACCCACCTGCAATTCAGTTGTTTTCGACAATCCTAGATATCCATAACTACCAAGCATGCTTTCCAACAATCCTAGATATCTACAACTACCAAGCATACTTTTACAACTCAACATATCGATATCGATTAATATCAATCATCTTACAACCTAATCCCAAGAATCATATTCTTTACATCATTTCCTTACAAATTACATCCCAATAAATATTTCTCATAGATGTGTCTATGCGTACAAATATGTCTGGTATAGGAATATAAATATATACCTTTCTGCGTGTACAAAAAGTAGCCTATGGTAGCTCTTCCCACCAGCCTACGTCGTGTACGCGGTAGGTAGCATCTATAGATACACTGCAAATGATCTGAAGGTAAAGGGGTGAGCTTTTGGGGAAAAGCCCAGTAAGATAATACTCTTAAAGTAGTTCTGATATATAAAAGCATTTGAAGTTATTCATGGAACGAAACTTAATGCAATACATAAATTTTCATTTCATGCATAATTGTCATAAAGCATGCATGTCTTTAAAACAAATCACATGCTTAACCATTTTACAACTTTTCATAAACCTTTCATGGACATTTCATAAATCATTTCGTAAACATTTCATGAATATTTCATAGTCATTTCGTAAACATCTCATGAATATTTCATAATCATTTCGTAAACATTTCATGCATATTTCATAATCATTTCGTAAACATTTCATGAATAATTCATAGTCATTTCGTAAACATTTCATGAATAATTCATAGTCATTTCGTAAACATTTCATGAATATTTCGTAATCATGAAAACACATTCATTCATCATAGTAGATTTTTCATAATCAAATCGAGGAGACTAGGCTATAACTAAGTCATGCAATACGTGTCATTCTCCGTGGAGAGTCATCATACCTATGGCCATGGTAAGGGGGGCTGTAGAATGGATCAGTTTTGTACAGCAATAATAATTATAAACATGGGTAGTATCTTCTTATTTCTTATCATATACTAGCACATAGCTAGGGCACGGGCACCTGTGGCACTCACCGTGCGAGGATCATTCATGCATGCCGCACGGGCACGAGATACTACCAAAACATCATCGTAAACTACCAGTAGCACGACATCTTCCACACAGGTTGACTCAAGTGCTAAAGGGGCCAACGTACCGGCACCCCAAGTGGTGTAGCCGGAACACCACAAGAAGTAACCATGCATGAAGCCTATATTCTCAAAACAAAGTTTTCAAAATCTTTCTTGGGTTTTATAACCCATAAACTCATATCGAGTAATAAAATCAAATTCCTTGTAATCTGAAAACTCTTTCATAAAACAGAAAGATTGTGTGGCACTTTGTTCCCATAGGACTCAAGAGGTGGCCCCCACAATCCCCTTTTGAAAACAAATTTCTTTTCTTACTTACTTTTGAAATCGTCAAAAGTTTCTTTAACGTTATGGATATAAAAACATAAATAAATGTAAAACATCCATACGCTTCATACCTTAGGAGATTCATTTCACAACATGGAAAGTACTCGAAAAACATTTCGACAAATTAAAACATGCTTCGCAAGTATGAAAGCATTGATAAATCATTTCAAATCATATGCTCTTTCATAAAATCATTTATTGGTGAAACAAAAATGCATTATCAGAACTAAATTAAATAATACCCCTTACCTCGATTTATCGGGTATCTCAAATTTGAATGGTGACGCCTCCAAGTACCTCTTTTAATTCCTTCTACAATCACCTACATCGAAATTGTATACTTAGCACCCTATTCATGCGAATTGTCCGAATTGCGTTAAATCGTAACCTATCGTTACCACTGCGTGTGTACGTATTATTGTATACCCTTAGGCCAACACGCACGTTTATATATTTCTTTACTATTTATATATTTTGTACCTATAAGTATTAACATATACCTTTATTATATACATCCACATGTATATACGCATAAATATATATATATATATACACTCCCATATGTATATATATACTTTTATTTGTTTTCATGTTTTCCTATCTCATATATATACATTCTTTGTATATATATCTATATATATATATATATATATATATTTGTTTTCATGTTTCCCTATCTCATATATATATATATATATATATATATACATTTTTTGTATATACATATACTAGCACACATTCATCTTATATACCCCCATGTGTATATGCACTTAAATAAATATACATATATACACTCCTATATATATTATCATTGTTTTCCATTCCTTTTTTTTTTCTTATCACATATGCACACATATTCTTGTATGAACACAAACTAATATACACCCTTATGTATATACCCAAATATATATATATATATATATATATATATTCACAGGAATACATATATATATATATCATTACTTATCTCCATTATTTATCATCACATATATATATATACATATATATATTTGTCTATTTCACATCTCTCCCATTCTTATTTTTATTTCACATCTAATTTAACTTACCTTATCATACTTATACACCATCACATATATATACATGTAAAATTAAATATACATATATACATATAGATTTTTACCTCTTTTCCCTTCATTTTCATTTCACACACCTTAATACACACCAAGCCTATATCTCAAGCATGTATACATATATATTCATACATGTATATATGTACATTAAATTTACCTTTTCTCCCTTTTTTTTGTCTCTTCCAATCTATACTAACATGCTTATGTATACTACCACATATATATACATGTATATAAAAATATATATATATATATATACATAAATATACCATTTACCTTTTCTATTTTCTTTTTTTTTTTTTGAATTTGCTTTCTCTCTTTCCCGCCTACTCCTTTTCTTCTTTCACTCTTTCTCCATGACTTCACTGTTTATCTCCTTTCTCTTCTCCTCTTTTGTTTTTCCAAAGTCTCGGTGTTTTCTCATTTTCTCCGTCCTTCCGGCACCCCCATCAGCAGCCTTGGGTCTCGGCCATCATCACCATCGCCATCAAACCTCTTCCTCTCGGTCCCCTACTAGTTTCCTTCCTCTGTTCGACCCCCTGTTCCTAGCTTTAGTCCTCGGTTTGTGCCTTCCTGCTCCTATTGCTTCTCGATTTTCAACTGCTATTTTCTGCCTAGCTCCCCTTTCTGCTTTTCCAGTCTCGGTTCCAGCCCTCTTCTCCCTCATTCTCGGTTCTCCTGCCTTCTAGCCTCTCTCGATTTTTCTTTTTTTTCCTCTTTTCAGCTATGTTTTTTTTTACTTCTCGGTTTCTCCTTCTTCCTCAACCGAGCACCTCTCCTTCCTTCCTCCTCTTCTCCTCCTTCATTTTCTTCTTCCTCGATAGAACCAGCTTCCCTTTTTCTTCTCCCCTTCTTTTTTTCTTTTCCTCTTGGCCAACAGCTTCCCTTTTTTGTTTCTTTCTTTTCTCTTCTTTCCCTTCCTTCTTCTTTCTCTGCTCTTTTCCTTATTGTTATTTTTATTACATTAATATATTTATTATATCTATATACATATATATTATATTAATATATAGATTGAAATTATTTGTTTTGTTTTTGTTTAGTGTTAATAGATTTGTTGTTTTCTTGTTTTGTGTTCCATTTCATTTCCTTTTATTTCATTTCATCATTTTTATTTTTATTAGTCTCATGCTTTATTTATTTGTTTGTTTAATACTATATATTAAATACTATACATTAAATAATATATATATGCTATATATATTATTATTCTTTTATTTAAATGTCTAGTATATGTGTATATTTATATATACATATTCACCTATGTATATATCTACATATATACATTTTCTTGTATAATTTATCCAAAGACATAATATCATGCCTTCTATGAAATTTTCCTTATTCCAAAAATGAAATTGTATCAGGATTCCATCATTCTTCATAAATTCTCGATACAAGTGTTTACATCGATAATTTTTAACTAACTTAAAATTTTTCCAAGTCCCTTCGTGCTTGCATTTGCTTTATCACTTCTTGTATCTTCGGGTTCCCGGTCATTCACGGGCTTCTCGGTTCCTATAGTCCTCGAGCCCTACAACGAATATTCACACTTCCATTAATATATATTATTTCCATTTTTATATAATTTAATTAAACGTAGAAAATTTGTGGGGTTTACAATGATGATTAGAGAATGAGACTTGTTGGGATAGTTCGCTGAGCTCAGTATCAGTGTTGATGAAGTTGATGATGGATTTATTGCTAGACTACAGATTGAGCCCAGTATCTTGGATTAGATTAAGTCAGGGCAGTGGAATGATGATAAGTTACTAGATATAGTTAGCCAAGCTGAAGAGAGATTGCAGTTAGACTTCTCGATCAGTGATGATGGATTGTTGAGATTTCGATGTCGTATTTGCGTGCCATATGATGACACCCTGAGACTGCGAATTTTAAAAGAGTCTCATTGTTCTTGATTCACCATGTACCCATGAAGTACTAAGATGTACCATGATCTCCCTAAGGTGTATTGGTGGACTGGAATAAAGAGAGATGTGACAAACTTTGTAGCTAGATGTCTAGTCTGTTAAAAGATTAAGGTTGAGCACCGGAAGCTAGCAGGACTGCTTAAGTCATTATCGGTGCCTACATGGAAATGAGAGCATATTACTATGAATTTTATTATAAGATTACCGAGAACCCAGAAGGGTCATGACGCAGTCTGGGTGATTGTGGACAGACTGACTAAGAGTGCACACTTTCTTGCCATCAAGGACACTGATTCACTGGATAAGCTACAGACTTGTATGTTAGAGAAGAGACACGATTGCATGGGGCTCCCGTGAGCATTAATTCTGATAGAGATTCCTAGTTCACTTCCAGGTTCTGGACCCGTTTTCAGGAAGCTAGGGGATCTCGACTGAATTTAAGCACCGCCTATCATCCTCAGACTGATAGTCAATCCAAGCAAACTATTCAAACCTTTGAGGATATGTTAAGGGCATGTGCGTTAGACTTTAAGGGCTCATGAGATGATCATTTGCCCTTTGTAGAGTTTGCCTATAATAACAGTTATCATGCTAGCATTAGAATAGCTCCTTATGAAGCTCTATATGGCAGACGATGTGGATCCCTGGTAGCATGGGAAGAAGTGGGTGACAGGAAAATACTCGCTCTCGAATTGGTTGAACAAGCAGCTAGAGGTGTTCAGCTAATTTGTGATAGATTGAGGATGACACAGAGTAGACAGAAGAGTTATACTGATGTATGAAGACGTCCTCTAGAATTTCAAGTTGGGGACTCTGTATTTGTGAAAGTGTCTCCGATGAAGGGTGTCATGGGTTTCGAAAAGAAAGGGAAGCTAAGTCCTTGCTTCATTGGTCTATTTGACACACTGGAAAAAAATGGGAGATGTTTCCTATAGACTTGCTTTACCTCCGTAATTGTCTGTAGTACATGATGTCTTCCATGTTTCTATGTTGAAAAAGTACCATCAGGACCCTTCTCATGTGATAGAGTATGAACTATTGGATATACAAGAAGACATGGGTTATGTTGAGCAACTAGTCCAGATTCTCGATAGAAAAGAAAAGGTACTTCGATCTAAGACTATCCCATTGGAAAAGGTTCTCTAACAACACCACTTGACAGAAGAAGTTACATGGGAGCTAGAGAGCCACATGAGAGAGAAATACCATCAATTATTCAATGAACCAGCCTGAATTTGGAGGACCAAATCTTTAAAAGATGAAGAGAAATGTGAAACCCAAACATTTTCATTTTGTTGTTTATTTGGAAACTAAGAAGTGATTAAAATACTAAGAATAATATTGTGCAGACTCGGAATAACCGAAGCACTTAGGATAGTGGCTCGGAGCTCAGGGCATAAAAATCGAGGTAAGGTTTTAAATTCAAGTATTCTCAAAGAATGCATGTAGAAGTATGTTTTGGTGTTTAGAAGGTGAAACTAAGACATTGAAAGTGAAAAAGTTAGTAAAACTCGGGTTCACACTAAATCAAGAAAGTGGGCCTAATAAAAGAAATAAATTCAGAATAAATTCTATAAATTCATAAAAATTATTATGAGGCCATAGGAAAGTATTATAAGGTTAAATTGACTTGGAAAATGAAAATCAAGTGGAAGTACGGAGGTCTTGATGGTTAAATTAAGTTTTAAAGTAATCTGAAAACCTTAAGCCATTTTGATCGGTAATGACCAAATCACGTAAAATGGACTCAATCAGGGAACTTTTCTTAAAAAAGTGGGCCCTAAATTTTTATGAGACATACTAGACACCTTGAAAAACACCTAAGAAGTGTAAATTTTGGAAGAAATGGGCTGAAAATATTTTTCATGGATTTATGAAAACAGGACTGTAGGCTGCCCTGACCTAGAAAATCTGTAGGCCAAACAAGAAATCCCAATTTGAAGGGGTTCTCGAAGGCCTTTTAAGTGGATTTTTTTTTTATGAAAGATAACTTAAAGCCCTTTATGGAAAGTATAAGATCACCCCAAACCGACCTGAAACCAGAGAGAACCACCCCAACAAGTTGCCATAGTCATCCTCTGTAGAATCAACTTGTACAATTTTTTCAGTCACCTTTTGGCAACTTTCAGACTTTGGCCAAGAAGGATAAAATCTTCCACCTCAACTCCTCTATATCATAGAAAAAATTCAGCCCTAAAAATCACATTTACTAGCTGGAAAACTAGAGAGAAGAACAGGGGAAGAATCTGCCCTGTTTCGGGTAAGAAGAAAACTTAGAATTTTTAGCTTCTTGATTTGTTTTTGAGCTGGTTTTTCATGATTCTAAGCTATATACATGTTGATCTATAGCTAAGGATCATTTTTTAGGAATAAAAATGTGGTCAACCTTAGTCAAACCTAAGGTAAAATTGTTGGAAGATGATGAACTTGAGCTATGTTGATGTTTGATGTTGTTGGATGATTTTTAGTTAAGTAGAAAGTTGAGAAATAATTTCTATGGATTCATGTAGGTTCGGCTAGCATGTGTAGGTTAAGGAAATGGTGGAATTTCGTTGTATTGGATGTTGTTAGCTGTTAAATTTATACCCAAAAAAATCCAGTTTATAACCCAGTTTAGTAGAAAACTAAAAAGTGTAAGAATTGGCAAATTTGGTAGTTGACAAGTGTGAATTGAAGACTTGAATAAGTGTTTAGGGTGTTAAGATAATGAATATGAAGTTAAAAGAAAAAAATTGGCTAAATTAGCTTAAATCAACACCTTAATCGGTAAAATCGAGAAAGTAAGAAAAGTTGACAAAATAGTCAAATTTGGTGAAATGTTTTAGGATAGATGCATATTTAAGTATAATGAGATGAAATTGAACATCATTTGATGATTTGGTATTGTTTTGGACAGGTCGGGATATCGACATGCAAATTAAGGTAAACTCAAGACCCGATGAATTGGTATCGCTCCAAGCTTTAAAAGGGTAAAGGATATGCTTTAAAGTGGTATTAGTATTCTCGCTACCGTGTTTTAATATTTGAACATGTTTGAAGTATCTACGAAATCATAAAATGTACTTTTGATACCCGAAAAATACTATTCACCTCTAAACCAAAAAATCGAAAGAAAAGTAATATTTTTGAGCTCTTCGAGTATACTTTTAGTATATGTAACATGTTTTGAAAATGTAGTTTGTAATACGAAAATGGAATTTTTTGAACTAAGGTTTATGTATACGAAATGACATGAAAGTTTAATTCTACGAGCTTACGGGCTTATAAGTTCGAAAAATAGTTTAAAAGTTTTGTTTTGAGACTAAGACCACATGTAATCTACGATATTCGTCATGTATGGCCCATGTTGAGTCTGGACCTTCGTGATGCATGCCTTATACCACATTGTGCACACTCAGTCCCTTGTGGTGCATGTTTAACCGCGTCAAATATTTGTGCCACTCAGTGCCTTATCTCCGCCACTCTCTGTATTGTTCGTTTAAGTTTAAGTGGCGTAGGGCACTGTACGACTTGATCCAATCTACAGTCTTCTTACCATGACCATAAGTACTTTGTCTGTATGAACATGACCTCTGTTACTTATGTTTCTGCCTAGTCTCCATGAATTATTTACATACGACATTTTGAAGAAAAATGATAAGCTTTGTGATATGTAAGTTATACAATACCAGTTATGACACTTGAATGTGTTTTGATTTGATTTTTGAAATTAAGTATTTTTCGACGTATATAAATATATATATATGTATGTATGTATGTATGTATGTATGTGTTTGTTTTATAAAGCTTTGAATTTAAATTGTGAGACCCCATATATGTATAATTGTAATATGTACATAGAAATGTAAATGGAGTTATACTATGAATTCATAAGTGAAGTATATGTAATGTAAGTCCATCAGTTTAATATGAATGTGAAGTATAAGTGAAGTACATGTAATAAGAGTTGTGATTGTACATACAAGTTACATTATGTATGAATGTGAAGAAATGGACTTAAACATGTGGAGAATGTGAGTAGAATGGATTATGAGTAATGTGGTAAAATGGAAGGAGAATTGCATAAGTTGTGCACTTCCATTTGGTTTATATTAAGTACCTTTGGATATGCAAAGATTTCACACAAGTTTGAATAGATATAAAGTATGAATTGATGCCATTTTCAAGTCTCAAAGATGATTGGATGAGGAAATGACCATGGCAACAAAATGTATGAAGTTTGGTAAGAGTTGTAGCAAAAAAAACTGCAGAAAATCTGGAAATATGAAGGTCAGATCGATCTCATAGGATGGGAGATCTATCTGGAAGAGCTAGAATGCTCTTATTTGAGCAATGGAATATAGCAGATCGATCTCCAAGGGAGCCAGATCGATCTCCTAGCTCATTCTGTAAAATACAGATCGATCCTTAATGGAACAGATCGATCTCCTTAGCTCTCGGGTTGGAAGCAGATCGATCTCCCCTAAGACCAGATCGATCTCTTTAACCTTCTGTTTGAAGAAGATCTATCTCCCTTATTCGACAGATCAATCTCCTACTTCAAAATGTCATGGAAAAGAGGGATTTTAAGAGGACCAGATCAATCTCCACCCAAGCAGATCGATCTCATCAAGCTGGATCTATAAATATGGAGCAGTTTGATCTGCATTTTTGAGACAAAAACCTATCTTTCCCATTTTTAACCTAAAACCTAGCTTTCTCACTCCTAAATCCACACATTTTCAGTAAGATTTGAGGGAAAGCTATTAGAGATAAAGTTGTTCACATTAAAGAGAAGAACAACATAGTTTGGAGGCATTTCCCCACTTGTTGGATTGAAGTATCAAAGGTGTATTTCCATTGGAGCAAAGAGGAAATCAAACTAGGTGAGTTTCTAAATGAAATAACTCAAGTACATTGTGTAGATATTGATCTTTGGAGTTGTTTGGTATGCATAGAAAAGGTAGAAACTACATAGGAAGTAATGAATCCACCATGACCTAGGAATGGTCTAGTGCGAGAAAGTGAAATGTGTTGAGATTAATTATGAATGGGATATATTGAAGTTAATAATACTGTTGTGGTATGATTTTAAGGTGTTGTTAGTGAATAAATAGTGAGATTTACCAAAAAGGGGTAAAATGTGGATAAGGCATTAGTAAAATGCAAAGATGGGTTATATTAACTAATGAGGTCAAATGTGAGTTAACAATTTTAACTCAAGTGGTTTGGATGATTAAATTGCAGCTTCTGAGGATACACCGGAACAAGGCGAGTCAAGAGCGCAAGAAGCTAAGAGGAAAAGAGAGTCGCACTTAAATAAATTGAGGTAAGGGAATTATGTGGACTCTTAAAGATATCTGAGCGCAATTTGGGCGCCTAAATGCTTTGCTAGAATGCATGAGATGTTAGGAAATGAAATTGGGTGATTGAAGGGTAAAACGTTGGGTGTTTGAGAAATGTGCATGAAAACAAAAACATAATGCTTTGAAAATCATGATTTATTACTTTCTAGCAAATGATAGGTAGGTTGGCTAATATCTGAAATTATTTGCAAAAAGAAATGATGTGATTTGGTTGATAACCATGTTTTGCAAAGACTGAGCCACCTACGTGATTTCTTGAGAATGAAAGCGTGCTAGAGCAGGACTCGCATGAGATTTGATGTGTTTTATATGCATGAGGGCTAGAGCTTAGCTCGTACTAGTTTTCACATGGATTTTTATACTGGTTTTGGCATGGTGTTGGAGCATAACTCGCATTAGATGCCCACCTTAATTGTTCCAGTGCTCGGAGCTTCGGGCAGACTTGGTGTCACACCGATTAAATAGGCTCACACGTGTAGTTTGTGATTTTGACAAGTTGATAGCCGTGTTAGGAGCTTCGAGTAGACAAGAGGTCGTACCGATTAAATAGGCTCACACGTGCGTTTTGAAATGTGGCGTGATATGATGTGTTGATTGGGTCCACGGAGTACGTTGTACCGTGCATGTAGCATGGAGTACGTTGTACCGTGTTGAGATTGTGATATGCCGTCTTCGGACAAGATTTGCTATGGACCGACGGGCTGGATTTGATGCACCTCCCGTGTGGAAGCAGATAGTGGTGTTATCCCACACACCTGATCCGTGTAGTCGGTATCACAGGATATGGCCATAGTCCTAGAGGTTATTTCCCTTATTGAATTGCCTATCTCACATGTTTATTTCTTTGAGAATAAATCCATGTTTGAAATGAATCGTGGGTCAAGACAGTTCGAGGGAGGGGCTGAGACCTGACAAGTGTTGGATGATTTTGAGATGTTGATTAGTTAATGGTTTTAAAGTGCACCGATGCATGATGATTAATGCCATGCTTTATTGTGAAAGTTGCATGATGATTAATGCCATGCTTTATTGTAAAAAATGCATGATGGTTAATGCCATGCTTTATTGTGAAATATGCATGATGATTTATACCATGCTTTGAATTGAATTGTGCACTGGATTTTAAAAGCATGAATGCTTTACATACCATTAACACAAGCATGAACTCATATTTTGAGAAACGAGGAAACGTATGTTTTGAGCATGGCATCACGATCACGTGGATAGTGCAGTATCTACCTGTTCGCATGATTGCCTTACTGAGCGTGTGGTTTGCTCCCCCCTTATTTTCCCACTCTCTACAGAGATTTGAGTATAAACTGAGCGTGACTAGAGGCTTATCCCTTTTGGTATTCACTGCATCCCATCGCTTAAGGTATACACACTTGAATTATTTTGTATCTAAACTAGACATAGTACAGTAGCATTTTGTATGTAAACATTGGGGATGTAAAACAATGTAAACACTTGTAAACAGTAACTCTGATGTATTTATAAAAATGTTTATTTTTGAATTTAAATTGTTATGGATGGATGAGGTAGACATTGACACATAGCCCAACTGTTGAGTGTGTAGTTGATCACGATCAAGGTAAGGATGATTAATAAACAACGCATGAAAATGCAAAAAATTTGTAAGAATTTTGGGTAAGTTGAGGGTCGTGACAGAAGTTGGTATCAGAGCTCGAGTTGGTCCGACGTGTGTCGTGTCTAAAATACTTAATAAGTTGGAAAATTACATCCCCATATTATTGTGCTTTTTTAGATACAAATTTTGTGTGTGTGTCGATGGGTTGACTAAGAATTTGTTGTGAATGTAGGGAATTGAGCAATTATGCATAATACCAATCACGGTAGAGGGGCGAAGGCACAAGTTAGAGGCCATAGAGGTAGGCCTAGGGGTCGTGTTGAGCCAGAAACACACGAGGCTCAGGAAGAGGTTGAGGTGGAGGCGGAGGTTGAGCATGCTCCACAGGGTCAAGATGAGAGACCCGAGAGTACTGAGGCTCGTTTCACGAGGATTGAGCAGAGCATTGAGATGATATTGGAGTTGGTCACCCAATCTTTACCGAGAGTTGGCGTTAGACAGAGTCCAGCTACACAGGGTGATGCCGAGCAGGCGGCAGCTCCAAAGGTGTAAGACCCGAATTTAATTAAAATACGAAAATTAAATAAGAAAAGATGGAGGAAGTATGAAGGAAGCAGGTTAAATTTAATCCCGAACACGTGTAAGGGCAAAACGGTCAAAGGACCGAAAGCCGGAGTAAATTCGATAAGGAAATTTAATTAAAAATATGGATTTAAGAAATCTTGGTCAATAAAAGTGAAATAAAATTATTTCGGATTAAATTGATCAAGATATTAATTTATGAAAATTAATTGGGATTAATCGGGATTTTTAGTTCGGAAAAAAATAATCCCGAAAATAATCGAAAAATATACCGAAAGGTCACCCGGGACAATATCCCGAAAATACGGAGAAATTATACCCGAAAAAGGATTAAAAATAAATTAAATAAATTAAATAAAATTAAATTAGTTAAATTAGAATAAAAATAATAATTTTGTATGATATTTTGGGGTGTTTTAATATATTATAAGGAATAGTAAAATAATTAAAATAAATAAAAATAAAATTAATAAAATTAATAAAACAAAAAAAAAAAAAAGAAAGAGAGAAATTGGAAAAAAACCATCGGGGAGAGAGAAAAATGAAGCAGAAAAACGGAGAAGAAGAAGCTGCCGCGCGTGGCCGACCGACCCACGGCCACCGGGCACCGACGGCCTCCGACGAGGGGCCGATCAGCAAGAGGAGAGGTCGGCGAATCCATCGGCGCTGGCGACGCGCCCCAAGGAGACCGGAAAACGGCGAACGGAGGAAGAAAAGCCACGGGGAAAAACGGAGTCGGTGCCGGCGATCCACGGCAGCTGGGGACGATCGGCGGGCACCGGTGTGACCGGGGATAGGAGCCGGTCCTTTTGAGACCGGTATCGGCCGGCGAGACCACCGGAATCCGGTGGATCGAGGGAGAGAAGCCACGGAGGGAGAAGACGAATCCGGCGGCCACCGGCGAGATTCGGCCAACCCCGACCCCAGCCGAAGACTCCCCAGGCCCAGACGGAGCGATTGGTGGCGGTGGCAGCCACCGAAACCGGCGGACGGCGCCGAAAACAGAAAAGGAAGGAAATGGGTCCGACGGCGAGGAGAGAAGAGGCCGGACCGGCGGCTTTCCGGCGGCCTTGGGCGAATCCGAGCCCAGATTCGAGGTGCGGACGGCCTTGCGGAGCGTTTGGCGGTGGAAGCCGGCGGAGAACCGGCCGGAAAAGGGGCGAACCGGCAGTGAACCGGTCGAACCGGGGTGAACCGGCGGTCTGAACCGGTCCGAACCGGACTGAACCGGTTCAGCCAAGAAAGAAGGGAAAAAAAAAGAAGAAAAAGGGAAAAAGAAAAAGTGAAAAAAATTGGGGAAAATTCCTATGATGCAATCGAGCTTCGGGTAAGTCGATAAGCGGTCAAATTGACCCGATTTAAATTTGGAATATTTTATTTAATTAATTATCGACTGAAAATTTACCCGGAAAAATTGTGGAATTGTGTAGCTCGACAAATTGGCATCCAACGACAGCTCGAGATAGCCTCGATTTACGGACTAGCATGGAATATCGGGTAAGTGACCCCTATTTACGACAATTACCTCATATTGCGTGATATTGATTTAATTCCCGCAATTATTTGAATTAAATTATGGAAATTAGATAAATTGTCGTAAATAGTGAATTTAGATATTCGAGAATTAGAACGAGGCTCAATAAATTATTGGTGGGTCCAATGAGCCCAATAGGCCTCGATAAAGTGAAAATTAAGTGGAAAACGGGCTTAAGGCCGATTACGGCCCATTAAGGTGCAATCGGGCCCAATAAGGGTAAACGGGCCCAATGATTTAAATTAAGCCCAGAAAGTAATAGATACAATTAAATTGCATAATATCTGACCTGAGGAATGTTAATACGCAGTTCCGGGCATTGGATTGGGAGCATATCGGACTGCGCGACGAGATGACAATGGAAAAGAAAAAGGTCAGACTCGACGAGAATCGAGGTAAGGGAATTCTGCGGACTGCTAGAGGTAACAGTACGCAATTTTACATTCATATGCAGTCCTTTAAAACTAATTGAAGGGTCTAGAGGTCGAAAAACAATTTTAGTGCCCCGTATGGGCAAAATTACTAAAATACCCTTGCTAAGGGTAAAATTCTAAAAAATTTAGGAAAAATTGGGAGGAGCAAGAACAAGAGGTTCCTGCTCGTTCTGGAGGTATTTCAACTCATGCATGAGTAGGCTGGCTCACCTTGAAAGAAAATGTATAGCATTGCATATCTTAACTGATGTGATTTCTGTGAAAACTATTTGGAAATAACCGAGCCGCCTACATGTTTTTATTTACATGTGACGTGCTAGAGCTCAGCTCGCACGATGTTTGACTTGTGTGATGCATGCATTAGTGCTGGAGCGAGAGCTCGCACTAGAGTTTTACATGCATAGGTGCTAGAGTATAACTCGCACCAGATTTCACATGCTTTTGCGTGATATGGTGCTAGAGTCTAACTCGCACCAGATTTTACATGATTTTCATGACAGGGTGCGGGAGTTTAACTCGCACCAGATTTTATAAGATTTTCATACGATTTGTATACAGAGTGCTGAGCCTAGCTCGCACTAGTTTTACTGGATTTGTGGAGTAGCGCTGTCTGCCCTTGGAGTCAGCCAAAAGGCCCAACAGGCTCAATAGACCTCTTAAGTAGGGTGAGAGTGAGGGATGAGGTTGGCGGCCTTGTGGAGATGTAAAGCGGGCTCTGCCAAGTTTACTTGATTTGATGAGAGTGCTGAGCATCGCTCGCACTGATTCTTAAGAGAACATACAATGAGCCGTGCTTGGAGCATCGGGTAGACTGTGTGTCACCGATTTAATAGGCTCGCACGTGCGTTTTGAGACATGGCAACGAGTATTGAGTTATGAAAACCTCTGTGGGAAGCAGGCCAATTGGGCTGGAGTACCTAGAGTGATATGGGTCCATGGAGTACGATGTACCGTGCAAGTAGCATGGAGTACGATGTACCGTGGGGTATCTTCGGATGCGGTATCTTTGTGATACAGAGTATCTTCGGATACGGTATCTTTGTGATACGGGGTATCTTTGTGATACGGTATCTTCGTGATACGGGGTATCTTCGGATACGGCATCAACGGATGCGTGAGATCGGATAAGACTGACGGGTTGGATTGACCCACCTCCCGGGCAGTTCCCGATCAGGGTGAGACCTCGCACACTGGGATCCGTGAAGCTAGAGGACTCACGAGGACATATTGGCCAGTCCTGGTTATTACCGATATACAGTATTGCCTAGTCTCGTATCTTGTATATATATACGTATGTTTTCGATACCGATGCTTTTGAGAAATTCTATTTCCATGGTTTTGTGTGAGTCAGGATCACCCGAAGGAGGGGTCGAGTCCTGACTTCATTGTGAAATTTTTAAAGAGAAAGAAATGATTTAAAATAATTGCATGTTGAGTTTTCCGTGCAACTTGATTTACATAACATCACAACATCATATCATATGTTTTAAATTGTGTGGAGAAAGGGTGGTTTATGCATGGCACCACGTTCATGTAGGTAGTATGGTTACCTACTTGTTCGTAGGATTGCCTTACTGAGCTTGATGTGCTCACCCCTTTCATTTTCTCCCACAGATGATCTCCAGTTGAAGTTGAGGCGACTCAGTACTGCATTCCGGATATCCGCTGCTGCCCATCAACATAAGGTATATACACTTGTACTTATTGTATCTACATAAGCATAGCACAGTAACATGTTTGTAAGTAACTTTAGGGGATGTATAAATAATATAACAACTATAAATGACTGGAGAAGAAATAAGTACTGGGGTAGATGTATGGTGGGACTGGCATTGACGCACAGCCCAATTAGTAGTGGAGTGTTGGTCACGATTCGAGTACAGGTAAGAACTAAGTAAGAAAATAAACAAAAACGCGAAAAATTCACTCTGATTTTTGGATAGTTGGGTCGTGACATATAAAGGTGGTATCAGAGCATGATTGGTCTGATGTGTGTCAGTGTCAGAAATTAGGAATTACATCCCCGTGTTACTGTGCTTAGTTAGATACAATAGTGTATATCGAGATGGGCTTGACTAAGAAATGGTCGAGAATGCAGGAATGCTTAATATGAGTCGCGTTAGATGAGATAGTGCACGAGGCAGAGGTCGCAGAGGTAGACCTGAGTCTGCTAAGTCGTGCTGAATTTGACTATGAGAATCATGATGAGATTGAAATAGAGGCGAATATTGAGCATGCCTCACAGAGTCCGACAGAGAGATCGGACAGTATTGAGACACGCTTCGCGAGATTGGAGCGGAGTGTGGAGATTATTTTGAGGAGCTAATTGCTCAGATTTTGAATGAGATCAGAGGGCGCAGCGGAGTATTGGTGGAAACCCGCTCGACCCATCTTAAGAGCTGATATGAGAAATAACTTAGATATATTCCGGTGACAGGAGATCCCGGACATGATTTAAAGGAAATTTTGGATTAAAGTCCTTACTCTGACCCAGAGGATTTAATTTATTGACGAGTATGGAGACTCGATTATATTCTGGGCAGATATTACCTCGACACTATGAAAAGTGACAGTCGAGATGTCTAAAAGTTTATGGAAGGGCTCAGATTGTCAGTTAGAGTCTGATTGGCCCGTGAGATTACCTATACCGAGGCAGTGCGCAGATTTGCAGTTGGGTAAATAAGAACATGAATTGCACGCCTCTGAGATTGAGAAAGGTAATGAGGGCTGAAATAGAGACAAAAGAGGATCGAGAAATGACAGAAATGTCAGAATGGGAAAATGGAAAGTGGTAAAAGATTAGATTTGACGAGTTATGGAGTAAGATAATTGGTAAGACCCCAGTGCATCTAATTTTGGCACTCTTGGGGGCATTGTGATTGGAGGACCCCGACCTGCTACGAAGCAGTGTAGCAGTGTGAGCACTGTAAGCAGTGTGAGATGTGTGGTGGACACCACGGAAGGATGGTCTATACCTACACGGTATTGATGAAAATGGTCGTTAAGTGTGGTATGACGGACCATTGATTTTGATTGCTCAGAGTTGAGCGAGATTTTCCCACAGGAAAAGTAAGGAGACAGAAAAAAATTTCGTTGGAATAGTTGCAACGAAAAAGGAGGACATAGCCGAAGAGAAAAAGGAAAGTAGGCTATTGGACGAAGGCGAGAGGATGTCTTGGACCAGGACACTATTGATGTTTCATGGATGTGGTGTAAGATACCACACTTGTTATGAATAATAAAGTACATATGTTTATTGATCCTGGTGCCACATATTTAATCATACCGCCTTCACTCGCATATAAGTAAGAAAAAGGCATGAATGCCTACATCATTGGCCACAATAGTGATAAAGGAGTACCCCAATGGAAGTGGATTAATTAACGGAATATGGCTATAGAGATTTTAAGTCAGAAATAGGGGTGCAACAGTTGAAAATTACAGGAGTAAAGGATGTACTCACAGAATGAATAAAGACAAGAGTTTCATTATAATTGATACGCAAAGGAGAAAATCTTCGAGATAAGATAGATCCTAAGTACAAGATGTATTGGAGTAGAGATATATGCTAGATAAGGAATACCCTTAATATGCGAAGTAATTGAGGTTAAACAATTAGTAGCGAATACAAATTATAACCAAGGACAAGATGGGTATAACCATAACCAGTAGTTGTGGTTAAGTCTGAAGGCTAATAAAGGTATTTCAAAATACCTCCCCGCCTGAAGACTTGACAGCGTCTAAAAGTATATATATATATATATAACCTATAACGTGAAATCGATCGGCGTAATAGATACCTTTAGCATTAGGATACCATTACTAAGACGATAAGAATATAAAAACTCGACAAATCATAAAGGTTAACATAGAAAAATTTAATAAGAGCCGTTAAGATAAGAAAAGGAAATGACGCAGGTTAGTACCTGAAGACGTAAGTGATTTTGAAGGATCTTATACGCTTACGCATAGATAAGCCAAGGATTGGATCGAGTTGAAATCATCATTATCGAAATATATTGGGTGTAGTTAAAGTCTAGGGCGAATTATAAGCGACAACTGGGAAATTGCTTTTACAGATGGTTGCTGCTAGTTCTAAAGGATATACCTGGTTGACACGTTTAATTATGAAAACGTGGTCTTGGAATGGGATGATAACTAAGATGATAGACGTGACATGGATCTCGGTGTAGTAGAGTATGAATTGACCACCGTGATTAATTTCACCATACCCAACAGCTCAAGAGGTTCTCAGTGAGTATGGATACCTCAAAATTATGAAGGAGCTGTGTATTGATGTATAATGGGAAGATAGTCAAGTATGGAGTCAGACAACTCCTTGATCATGAAATAAACTATCTGACCCATGATTTAAAGTTGACAACAGTATTTGTACCGAGGATATGGTACTATTATGTACAGGGTGAGAAATTGTGGATATGCACTGATCATAAAGCCCGAGTATCTGTTTTTACAGAAAGAGGCGAATATGAGAATACATATTGGGTTAGAGCTTCTGAGAGATTTTGAATTATGAAAATTGTACCACCCAGGAAAGGCTAATGTGATGACTGATGTCTTGAGTAGAAAGAGCCTCGGGATGGTACCACACATGATGGTCAGGGAGCGTGAGCTGCGAGACGCAGTTGTGAACCTCAGTATTGATGTGATCCCTTCTGATGATGACAGTGATTGGTGTGATTATGTGACAGCTAGCCTGATGACTAGTACCGGATGAGAGTGCCCGGATTTGCCAGGCCTAGCGTGATGATCGACCGGATGTCGATAGTTTGGGTCAGATTCAGAAGGGTACAGTGATAGAGTTCACAGTGGGTGATGATGAGTTACTGAGAATTCAGAGACAGTATAAGTGCTCCCCAGGACCATAGTTGATGAGATAGTGATTATTATCAGAAGCTCACTCTTCGGGATATACAGTGCATACGGAAGGTAATAATAATATATTAAAAATCTTGAAAAGGGTATGGGTGGTCAGATATAAAAAGAGACATGATAGAGATTGTGAAAAAGTGCCTAGTGTGTCAACAGAGTAAGGTAGAGTATTAAAAGTCTGCAGAGTTATTGCAGCACCTACCTATATCGACACGGCATGAAAAACGAGAGTAAGTCTCCATGAATGTCGTGATGGGTTATAGGGGACCCGGATAAATCAGGAGACTAGTTGGATGGTAGTCGATAGAGTGACTAAGTCCACCCACCTTCTAGTTATGAACTCCCCAGATACTCAGAGTGTGTATGAGGATTTATGTGTAAGGCAGTTTGTGGAACATTATGTAACGTTCCAGTGAGCATGGTATCATATAGGGATTCCCGCTTCACCTTCTACTTCAGAGAATATTTTTAGGAAGCTATGGGAACCCGACTGAGTATTAGCACAGCTTTCCCTCCTCAGACAGATGATCAGTCAGAGAGGACTGTATAAGTTCTGGAGGATCCGATGAAAGCTTGTGTCATTGATCTTATAAGCTCCTGGAATGATCAGTTGATTTCTAATTGAAGTTGCCAATAACGATAGTTGGCAGTTGAGTATCGGGATAATAAGATATGAGGCAGTGTATGGCTGTAGGGGTTGTTCCCCAAATTGGATAAGAAAAAGTGGGTGACAGATAGAATCATTCTGATTTTGGATAATAAGTCTCTGAGGATGTTTATTTAAGGTTGAGAGATTAAGAACACCTCAGAGCAGATAGACAAGTATTGAAATTCACCTTTGGTGAAGTAGTATGGTTGAAAGTTACTCGTCCTAAGAGAGTAAGGACATAGCGAACTTTTGGAAGAAGGTAAATTGAGTCGCGCTGGATGGAATATTTCGAGAGATTGGACAAGTGGGAGATAAGACCTGTAGGTTGTGGTTATCACTTGAATAAACAGGCACCCACAATGTGTCCCACTTTTGATGCTTCGGCAATACTATCCAGATCCAGCAGAGGTGGCAGGATATGAACTCCAAAAGTTCAATTTAATGAAAATACAAGTATATCGAAGAAGTTGATTCGGGTATTATACAGGAAAGAGAAAGTATTGGGGTTTAAGATAATCTCCCTAATTAAGTCCTTTGGTAGTAATACACTCCGGAGAAGGTCACATAAGAATTTAAGAGCATGATACGATTGATGTACCCGGAGTTGTATATGGACTCATATGAATTGGTTCTAATTTGGAGGACCAAATTCCTTAAGTGGGGGAGAATTGTAAGACCCGAATTTAATTAAAATACGAAAATTAAATAAGAAAAGATGGAGGAAGTATGAAGGAAGCAGGTTAAATTTAATCCCGAACACGTGTAAGGGCAAAACGGTCAAAGGACCGAAAGCCGGAGTAAATTCGATAAGGAAATTTAATTAAAAATATGGATTTAAGAAATCTTGGTCAATAAAAGTGAAATAAAATTATTTCGGATTAAATTGATCAAGATATTAATTTATGAAAATTAATCGGGATTAATCGGGATTTTTAGTTCGGAAAAAAATAATCCCGAAAATAATCGAAAAATATACCGAAAGGTCACCCGGGACAATATCCCGAAAATACGGAGAAATTATACCCGAAAAAGGATTAAAAATAAATTAAATAAATTAAATAAAATTAAATTAGTTAAATTAGAATAAAAATAATAATTTTGTATGATATTTTGGGGTGTTTTAATATATTATAAGGAATAGTAAAACAATTAAAATAAATAAAAATAAAATAAATAAAATTAATAAAACAAAAAAAAAAAAAAAGAAAGAGAGAAATTGGAAAAAAACCATCGGGGAGAGAGAAAAATGAAGCAGAAAAACGGAGAAGAAGAAGCTGCCGCGCGTGGCCGACCGACCCACGGCCACCGGGCACCGACGGCCTCCGACGAGGGGCCGATCAGCAAGAGGAGAGGTCGGCGAATCCATCGGCGCTGGTGACGCGCCCCAAGGAGACCGGAAAACGGCGAACGGAGGAAGAAAAGCCACGGGGAAAAACGGAGTCGGTGCCGGCGATCCACGGCAGCTGGGGACGATCGGCGGGCACCGGTGTGACCGGGGAGAGGAGCCGGTCCTTTTGAGACCGGTATCGGCCGGCGAGACCACCGGAATCCGGTGGATCGAGGGAGAGAAGCCACGGAGGGAGAAGACGAATCCGGAGGCCACCGGCGAGATTCGGCCAACCCCGACCCCAGCCGAAGACTCCCCAGGCCCAGACAGAGCGATTGGTGGCGGTGGCAGCCACCGAAACCGGCGGACGGCGCCGAAAACAGAAAAGGAAGGAAATGGGTCCGACGGCGAGGAGAGAAGAGGCTGGACCGGCGGCTTTCCGGCGGCCTTGGGCGAATCCGAGCCCAGATTCGAGGTGCGGACGGCCTTGCGGAGCGTTTGGCGGTGGAAGCCGGTGGAGAACCGGCCGGAAAAGGGGCGAACCGGCAGTGAACCGGTCCAACCGGGGTGAACCGGCGGTCTGAACCGGTCCGAACTGGACTGAACCGGTTCAGCCAAGAAAGAAGGGAAAAAAAAAAGAAGAAAAAGGGAAAAAGAAAAAGAGAAAAAAATTGGAGAAAATTCCTATGATGCAATCGAGTTTCGGGTAAGTCGATAAGCGGTCAAATTGACCCGATTTAAATTTGGAATATTTTATTTAATTAATTATCGACTGAAAATTTACCCGGAAAAATTGTGGAATTGTGTAGCTCGACAAATTGGCATCCAACGACAGCTCGAGATAGCCTCGATTTACGGACTAGCATGGAATATCGGGTAAGTGACCCCTATTTACGACAATTACCTCGTATTGCGTGATATTGATTTAATTCCCGTAATTATTTGAATTAAATTATGGAAATTAGATAAATTGTCGTAAATAGTGAATTTAGATATTCGAGAATTAGAACGAGGCTCAATAAATTATTGGTGGGTCCAATGAGCCCAATAGGCCTTGATAAAGTGAAAATTAAGTGGAAAACGGGCTTAAGGCCGATTACGGCCCATTAAGGTGCAATCGGGCCCAATAAGGGTAAACGGGCCCAATGATTTAAATTAAGCCCAGAAAGTAATAGATACAATTAAATTGCATAATATCTGACCTGAGGAATGTTAATACGCAGTTCCGGGCATTGGATTGGGAGCATATCGGACTGCGCGACGAGATGACAATGGAAAAGAAAAAGGTCAGACTCGACGAGAATCGAGGTAAGGGAATTCTGCGGACTGCTAGAGGTAACAGTACGCAATTTTACATTCATATGCAGTCCTTTAAAACTAATTGAAGGGTCTAGAGGTCGAAAAACAATTTTAGTGCCCCGTATGGGCAAAATTACTAAAATACCCTTGCTAAGGGTAAAATTCTAAAAAATTTAGGAAAAATTGGGAGGAGCAAGAACAAGAGGTTCCTGCTCGTTCTGGAGGTATTTCAACGCATGCATGAGTAGGCTGGCTCACCTTGAAAGAAAATGTATAGCATTGCATATCTTAACTGATGTGATTTCTGTGAAAACTATTTGGAAATAACCGAGCCGCCTACATGTTTTTATTTACATGTGACGTGCTAGAGCTCAGCTCGCACGATGTTTGACTTGTGTGATGCATGCATTAGTGCTGGAGCGAGAGCTCGCACTAGAGTTTTACATGCATAGGTGCTAGAGTATAACTCGCACCAGATTTCACATGCTTTTGCGTGATATGGTGCTAGAGTCTAACTCGCACCAGATTTTACATGATTTTCATGACAGGGTGCGGGAGTTTAACTCGCACCAGATTTTATAAGATTTTCATACGATTTGTATACAGAGTGCTGAGCCTAGCTCGCACTAGTTTTACTGGATTTGTGGAGTAGCGCTGTCTGCCCTTGGAGTCAGCCAAAAGGCCCAACAGGCTCAATAGACCTCTTAAGTAGGGTGAGAGTGAGGGATGAGGTTGGCGGCCTTGTGGAGATGTAAAGCGGGCTCTGCCAAGTTTACTTGATTTGATGAGAGTGCTGAGCATCGCTCGCACTGATTCTTAAGAGAACATACAATGAGCCGTGCTTGGAGCATCGGGTAGACTGTGTGTCACCGATTTAATAGGCTCGCACGTGCGTTTTGAGACATGGCAACGAGTATTGAGTTATGAAAACCTCTGTGGGAAGCAGGCCAATTGGGCTGGAGTACCTAGAGTGATATGGGTCCATGGAGTACGATGTACCGTGCAAGTAGCATGGAGTACGATGTACCGTGGGGTATCTTCGGATGCGGTATCTTTGTGATACAGAGTATCTTCGGATACGGTATCTTTGTGATACGGGGTATCTTTGTGATACGGTATCTTCGTGATACGGGGTATCTTCGGATACGGCATCGACGGATGCGTGAGATCGGATAAGACTGACGGGTTGGATTGACCCACCTCCCGGGCAGTTCCCGATCAGGGTGAGACCTCGCACACTGGGATCCGTGAAGCTAGAGGACTCACGAGGACATATTGGCCAGTCCTGGTTATTACCGATATACAGTATTGCCTAGTCTCGTATCTTGTATATATATACGTATGTTTTCGATACCGATGCTTTTGAGAAATTCTATTTCCATGGTTTTGTGTGAGTCAGGATCACCCGAAGGAGGGGTCGAGTCCTGACTTCATTGTGAAATTTTTAAAGAGAAAGAAATGATTTAAAATAATTGCATGTTGAGTTTTCCGTGCAACTTGATTTACATAACATCACAACATCATATCATATGTTTTAAATTGTGTGGAGAAAGGGTGGTTTATGCATGGCACCACGTTCATGTAGGTAGTATGGTTACCTACTTGTTCGTATGATTGCCTTACTGAGCTTGATGTGCTCACCCCTTTCATTTTCTCCCACAGATGATCTCCAGTTGAAGTTGAGGCGACTCAGTACTGCATTCCGGATATCCGCTGCTGCCCATCAACATAAGGTATATACACTTGTACTTATTGTATCTACATAAGCATAGCACAGTAACATGTTTGTAAGTAACTTTAGGGGATGTATAAATAATATAACAACTATAAATGACTGGAGAAGAAATAAGTACTGGGGTAGATGTATGGTGGGACTGGCATTGACGCACAGCCCAATTAGTAGTGGAGTGTTGGTCACGATTCGAGGACAGGTAAGAACTAAGTAAGAAAATAAACAAAAACGCGAAAAATTCACTCTGATTTTTGGATAGTTGGGTCGTGACAAAAGGCATGAGCCCGACCAGACCAGAGACCTCAGACGACAAATACCCCACCTGCACAGGATATGCCTACGCCGGTTGCTAACCAGGCAGTAGAGGCTAGGGTTACGGTTGTGATTTGGACAAACTGCGACAATTCCAAAAGGTTAGATCATCATTTTTCAGTGGAGTTAAGGACCCAGTAGCTGCTGAGGATTGGATAAATGAGATCGAGAAACTGTATGGGTTCTTCGAGTGCACTACTACCGAGATGGTAGCATTCATCATTTTCATACTAAAGGGATCAGCAGAACATTGGTGAAAATCCACCAGGCCTATTTTGAGAGCCTGGCATACTAAGATCAGTTGGGATGTGCTTTTGGAAGCTTTTCGGAGACAATATGTCCCGGATACCACGTAGAGAAAGATGAAAATGGCATTTTTGGGATTGACCCAAGGGAGTAGGATAGTGGATGAGTATGAGACGACCTTTATCTCCCTAGGCAGATATGATCCCAACACAATGAGTAATGATGTTGAGAAGATCTAAAAATTTTGGATGGATTGAGACCGACCATCAGGTCCAGATTGGTTCCTCTGGATATACCGACCTACGAGGAGGTAGTGCACAGGGCACAATTGTGTGAACAAGATGTTGATAGGATTGCCTCAGAGTTTGGAAAGGTTGGTAGGATGAGGGACAGAGATAAGAAGTGACTAGTGATGGATAGAGGCTTCAGTTATAAGGGAAGCAAGAGGTTTGCTAGAAAGAGACCGAGGATCGAAGAGGTCTAGGAGAGGACAGTTAATACTACCATGTATCTGGCCATTGCTCCAGCTAAGGGAATTGTGATTGGAGGGCCACGACCTACAATAGAGCAGTGCAGTAAGTGTGGCAGGTACCATGGTACTCGACCGTGCTATGGACACCCTACAGTATGTTTCAGATGTGGAAAATCAGGGCACATGATCAGGTATTGCCTAGAAATGACAAAGAGAGCCCCACAGAAGGGCAGGGAGCCTGAGAGAGCTCCAATAGGGACAGTTGCTCCAAGGAGGAGGAATCAACTACTGTCACCAGCTTTATAGTACCCAATGCAGTGAACAAGAGATAAGAAAATGATCAAGCCTACAAGCAGAAAAATGTAAAAACAAATATGCAGGAATTGGACACTAAACAGTGGCATCGGGATGAGCTAAATCAAGGTAAAAAAAATGGAGTTGGAAGCCAAGGAAAATAATGTCAGCTCGCCAATGGTTGTAGTGAAGTAAGAAGAGGATGCTAGCCACTGTCACCAGCTACAAAAACCTCTCATACCACTCGGCTACACCAAGGAGAATGAACAAATGACAAACTAGTAAAACCTCATTAAACCGATAGCTTCAAACCATAAAAGCTCATATAAGCATTTCATAACAAAAATGAACATGAAAATAATGAAAGGGAACTTTAACAAAACCAAGAATAAAAAAAAAAAAACTTGGGAGTGGATTGCCATTAGATAATGTGAAATGCTAAGAAACTAGAAATGAAAACAAACTTTTCATAAAATTAAGATTGAATGAACAGTAAAATAAAATGGTGGCTAGCAACAACTAACGGGAAATGCTTGGAAATTAAACTAAAACAAAAAAATATTAAAAACTAAAGCTACCCTAGAATTACAACTACTCCTAATTTACTTCTAAAAACTACTCCTAAATTACTCTACACTACTCCTAACCTAGGCTACTCTACTTTTTTCAATTGCCATCATGTTCTATTTATACACACACTTAGGGGTACAATGGTAATTTTTTCATCCTACATGAGTTGGCATTGTTTGGCCACTTGTCTTCATTTTATTTGCTACAGAGTAGATATTTCCACGTCACTTATCTTTTTATCCAATTGGCTATACGATGTGGCCCGACATGTGTCTTCCAGAAGGTTGGCACGGTGTCCGTCGATCTTATCATTTCGAAGTGAATAAAATACGGACACCTGACATTACGCGTGTCTAGACGACTTGGTGACTCGGTCTGCAAATTGGAAGTGGTCCAGTCTCCTTTAGCCTGTTTTCAGCCCAATTTCGACTGAAACGACTGAGTTTCATCCGAATTTAATTTACCTGCACATTTAAGAATTTTAATTAAATAAAGGGGATAATTAATAAAATAAATTAGGGGTTTAAATAATTAATTACAAAATTAAGCACAAATAATTCTATTAAAAATAGAATTATCAGGAGGGCTACAACTGAGGAAAAGGAGAAGCAGGCAGTGGGTGTGAGCAGAGTACGAGTGCATGCACTGGACTAGGATACTGCGGATCATTCTTCGGTTGTGGTTAAAGGTACCATCCAAATCTTTGATTTAGAAGCATATGTATTGTTTGATCCTGGTGCCACGCATTCCTTTATATCGCTATCGTTTGCATGTAAATTGTTGAAGTATGTAAAACCCACACTGCTTGATAAGATGCTGATGATATCTACCCCTATGAATGATAGTCAATTGACTGAGCATGTGTATAGGAGTTGTAAATTGAGGATAGGAGGTAAAGAAATGGCAGCCGATTTAATTTTACTAAATATGGGTGATTTTGATGTAATCCTAGAGATGGATTGGTTGGCTGCAAATCATGTTATTATGGATTGTTGTGCTAGAACCTTGACGTTTTCAGGATTAGATAATCTTATTGTAAATTTTGATGAGAAGAAATGAAATGGCATGATCTTTATAAATGAGAAGAGCAAGATTTTAATGCATAATATTTGAGTGATTGATTTTGTTATCTATTATATATGTGTATATGATGATTGTGTTACTGATAGTGGAAAGAATAATGTGAAGGGTTCATTGCTTATGTGATTGAGACGGATAAGGCACGCCCGGAATTGGGAGACATACTAGTGGTTAGGGAATTTCCTGATATCTTTCTGGATGAATTACCAGGGTTACGTTCAGATAGAGAGATGGAATTTGGTATAGATTTGGCACTTGGTACAGAGCCGATATCCAAGCCACCATACAGAATGGCTCAAGTTGAGTTGGAAGAATTAAGGAAACAGTTACAAGAGTTGCTGGAGAAGAGGTTCATCAGGCCAAGCGTCTCACCTTGGGGAGCACCGGTTCTGTTTGTAAGGAAGAACGATGGAAGCCTCTGACTGTGTATAGATTACCGGTTGTTGAATAAGGCCACCATCAAGAATAAGTATCCCCTTCCACGCATCGATGACTTGTTGGATTAGCTTAAGGGAGCGCAAGTCTTTTCCAAGATAGATCTGAGATCTGGGTACCATCAGTTGAAGATACGGAGGGGAGATGTACCCAAGACAGCTTTTTGCACCCGGTATGGACATTATGAATTTAGGGTTATGCCATTCAGGTTGACGAATGCTCCCGCAGCTTTTATGTTGTTGATGAATGAGGTATTCTACTAGTACTTAGATCGATTTGTTATTGTGTTTATTGATGATATACTAGTGTACTCAAAGTCTAGAAAGGAGCATGAAAGGCATTTAAGGATAGTGCTACAGACCCTCCAAGAGAAGAAGTTGTACGCTAAACTCAGTAACTGCGACTTTTGGTTGGAACAGATCTCTTTTCTGGGTCATAGTGTCAAAGGATGGAGTGTCAGTGGATCCATCAAAGATTGAGGCAGAGACAAAGTGGCAGAGACCCCAGATAGTGACAGAGATCAGAAGTTTCTTAGGTTTAGTTGGGTATTATCGAAGGTTTATAGAAGGATTCTCAAGATTAGCTGCTCTTTTGACACGTCTCACGAGAAAAAATGTTGAATTTGTGTGGGATGATAAGTGTGAGGAAAGTTTTGAGGAGTTAAAGAGGAGGTTAATTACATCACCATTCCTACCAGCTCAAGAGGTTTCTCGATGTACACGGATGCTTCACACCAAGGACTGGGTTGTGTATTGATGCAGGATGGGAAGGTAGTAGCCTATGGATCAAGGCAGTTAAAGGATCATGAGAGGAACTACCCGACCCATGATTTGGAGTTGGCAGCGGTGGTGTTTGCACTAGAGATATGGCGTCACTACCTTTATGGAGAGAAATTTTAAGAGTTTACGGACCACAAGAGCCTTAAATACCTGTTCTCACAGAAAGAGTTAAACATGAGACAGAGGAGATGGCTCGATCTCTTAAAAGATTATGATTGTGAGATCTTGTACCATCCGGGTAAAACAAATGTGGTTGCTGATGCATTGCATAGGAAGTATCTCGGGATGGTGTCATTCATGATGATCAGGGAACACAAACTATTGGAACACTTCACGAACCTCAGTTTGGATATGACCCCGCCTGATGTTGATAGTGGATTTATGATAACTAGCCTGCAGTTGGAATCGGATCTAGTAGATCGAATCTGATAGGCTCAGGGAATTGATCAGCAGTGCAGTGATATTATCGGGCAGATACAGAGGGGTACAGAGACGAAATTTGAGTTGAGTGCTGATGGATTGTTGAGGTTCAGAGGTAGGATATATGTTCCTGAAGATGCAAAGATCAGAAGGTTGATCTTGACAGAGGCCCTCTCAACGAGGTATATGATACATCCAGGAAGTACTAAGATGTATCAAAACCTTCGAAAAGTTTATTGGTGGTCTGGAATGAAAAAACACATTGCTGAATATGTTGCTAAGTGTCTCGTTTGTCAGCAGATGAAGGTAGAGCATCAAAAGCCTACTGTCAGACCCGTGTTTTCGATTTACGTATGTAGCTTATACCTTATGATTCCTATGTGTATGAACGTTATATTTCATAGTTGAATCATAAGAAGAGTATTTACTATCATGCAATCGATTTATTGAGAATTAAAAATGCATGTAAGCTACATAACAGCGAGATAAGGGTTAAATTAATTTTCGAGCAAGTACAAGGGTAAAACGGTCAATTAACCGAAATCTGATATAAATACGATGAGATAATTTCATTAAAAATATGAAATTGAGAAATCTTGATCAATAACGAGGAAAATACTGAATTTCGAGTCCAATTGATCGAGATATGAATTTATTTAATATTTTTAGAATTTTTGTCTCAAAAAATGAGCCTAAAAATATTAAAAAAATATACCGAAAAGGTAAAATCGGACTGATAAATTCATTTACGGACTAAATGAATTTAATTGAAATTTTTGAGATATTTTTGGGATTTTTATTATTATTTTAATGAATAAAATAATAATAAAAATTAATTATAAATAAAAGAAAAAAAAAGAATGAAAATCTGAAAAAATGGAAAACGAAACCCGCGTGAAGACGAAACGAAGCTGACCCGAGGAGAAATCTTCACCGGCGACGAACCAGCGGCCGACGACTCGAGAAGTGTTGGGCAACGGGACGACCGGCACCGGGGGAGAGTTCGACGACCACAACGCGCCTGGAATCGCTACCGATGAGGAGATCGGAGACGTGGGAGGCTGTGGGAGAGAAGGGTAAATCGGGCGGAATCCGACGCCGATTTACCCCAGCTCAGGCCAAAAGGAGCCTCTAAAGGCGATGCCGAACTGTTTGGCGGTGGAATCAGTCGGAGAACCGATTGGACGGCGCCGGAACTGCGAAAGGAGCCTGAACCGATCGGTCGGTTCAGTGGAAAGTGACTGTGCTGAACTGGACCGGACCGGTTCAGCCAAGGAGAAAAGGGGAAAAAGAGGAAAAGAAAGAAAAAGGAAAAGAAAAATTTTCAGGATTTCACTGGACTTCGAGTAAGTCGATACGAGGTCAGAAGTGACCAATTTAATTTCCAATAAATTTATTTAAATTATATTTAATCAGTGGAAAGTGACTGTGCTGAACTGGACCGGACCGGTTCAGCCAAGGAGAAAAGGGGAAAAAGAGGAAAAGAAAGAAAAAGGAAAAGAAAAATTTTCAGGATTTCACTGGACTTCGAGTAAGTCGATACGAGGTCAGAAGTGACCAATTTAATTTCCAATAAATTTATTTAAATTATATTTAATCAAAAATTGACCCAGAGTTAAATATACGAAATTGTGCAGTTCGACGATTAATTTCGAACGGAAGCCCGATCGAACTCCGATTCGCGCACCATCGTACAATCTCGGGTAAGTAAAGCTCATTTACGAAAATTTAAGTGATTTATGCATATTTAAGATTTAATTTACGCATTTCAGATTAAATTTCGCAATTAGTAAATTATATTCGAAATTTTGAAATAAATGTCGTAAATGATATACGGGCTATCCAAAGAGCTTGGAATAAAGCCCAATGGGTATTGATAAGCCCAATGAGTCGATAGACTCTGATGAACAGGCTTAATACGGATTAAGGCCCAATAAAAGTGTTTAAGGCCTATTAAGAGTAAACGGGCCCATTTAAGTGAAATAAACTGTATTAAATGTGTAATACAGTAGGAAAAGTGTAATTAACTCAGTGAATGATTAAATGCAGCTCTAGAGTCATATTGAGAGTTGACCGGACTGCGAGATAGACAGCACAGAGGAAGAGAGGTCACACGACGTGATCCGAGGTAGGGGACTCTTGCAAGTAGCTAGAGATATCTGTGCATATTTTCATTGGATTTTACATTTACTGAAATTGTTTGAGGGTCAGAGAAAATTGATAATATTATAGGGACCCGATATGGGTAAATTACAATTTTGCCCCTAGTTAGGCAAAAAGTGAAACTTTGAGAAAAGTTGTAAAAAGCATGAAAATGATGTTTTGAATGGTTTTTACTGCTGTGTAGTAGAAGAGTAGGTGGATGAGCTAATGTTTCGAGGTCGATGTAAACTAAGCACACTTTATAGTGCTGATTTTAATGATTTTAAACATCCCTATTTTTAAAGAGCCATCTACCGAATTATGTGGAAACAATCGTGCTAGAGCACAACTCGCATTTGATTTCAAATGATTTTCACATACATTAGTGCTGGAGGTTTACTCGCACTACATTTATTTGACATGCATGATAGAGTACTAGAGCGTTGCTCGTACTCAGTTCTTATGTGATTTGTGCATGATAGAGTGCTGGAGCGATTAGCTCATACTCGAGTTTTACATGAGATGCATGACAGAGTGCTGGAGCGTTGCTTGCACTCGATTTTTCATGATTTGTACATGACATTGTACTTGAGCGATTTGCTCGTACTTGATTTGTAATGAGAACTATGCATGACCTGGTGCTAGAGGTTTACTCGCACTAGTGTTGATATTTTGACATGCATATACAGTGTTTTGAGGCGGAGTGTTGACTGTGTGTCACACTCATGACGCGCACTGTAGTTTTTCATGATATATACACATGTTAGAAAAACCGTGACGATTTCCTCCGTGTAGACTGAGTGTCACACTGTTGAGATATTCTTACGTGGATTTAGAGACGTGGTATTGATACCATAGTATGAGGGCTAAGACCTATGGCAGGCACCCCACTATGATGTATTTCCATGGTATGAGCAGCTAAGACCTATGGCAGGCACCTCGACCATGATGTATGGGTCCACGAGTGTATGTTGTACCGTGCGTGTGGCATGGAGTACACTGTACCATGTTTTGTGTTGTGGAGTTGTGGAGGAGAGTGTTGATAGCTGGCAGTTGTGATGGACTGACCCCTTTCCCGTTACAGCAGTGATAACCCGCACACTGAGTACTGTGTTGCCTGGAATTTCACCACATGTTAGGATATGTACATAGTCCGGAGATGTTCTCTTACGGTAAGATCCTTAAGCCCAACATCCTTAAGCTAGAGTGGGCGGGGAGGCTCTGTTCGACGGGGAGGCTCTCTTACATAGTCTAGAGAGATTGCATTTAGCCACTGAGTCTCGCATGATATATCACATGTGTTTTATGATACGGGTAGACCTAACGGATGGGTCGAAACCCAGTTTATTTGTGTTGTGATGAGAAATGCCATATTTACTGTGTTTTGAATGTAAATGGCATATTTTATATAAAGGCATTCTTAAATGATTAAATATGCACTGTTTTGCATGAATGCCTCTGATTGATAAACCAGCATGTGTTTAGTACATAGGATTTTAAATCTATACTATATTATATATATTTTAAACAAGCTTTTGAATTGAGAGAAGGAAAGGCAAAGCACTATTTTCAGTAGATAGTATGGATGTCTACTTGTTTGCCTGATTTCCTTACTGAGCGCGTTAATAGCTCATCCCATTCATTTTCCCCCAATCTCTACAGATTCTCATCAGTAGATTGAGTCGGCTGAGGTATTGCATTCCTTTGATCCGCTGCCACTCCCCATCTAGTGAAAGGTATACACATGCGTACTCTTTTGTATCTGAACAATGCATAAACATAGTGATGTACACGATTTAATGTTGGGGGATGTAATGATGTAATTATATTTAAGTATACGAATTTACTTATGATATAAATGTCATGTATGTATGATACGAAAAAGAATGGTAAGGTATGTCTGGATGAGGAGACTAATGCCTATTCACAGCCCAACTGTTGAGGAGATAAAGGTAAGTAAAAAGTGAAAAATTTATTGTGATTTTTGGTAAAGTCGCGTGTGGGAGGAGGGCGTGACACCTACATGGTTATTGCAGCCTCTACCGATACCGACTTGGAAGTGGCAGCATGTCACCATGGATTTTGTGATGGGATTGTCGAGGACCCACAGAGGTCATGATGTCATTTGGGTGATTGTGGATTGGTTGATGAAATCAACCTATTTTCTAGCTATGAGAGCTACTGATACTCTAAGCCAGTTAGCGAACTTGTATGTGCGTGAGATAGTGAGGCTACATGGAATTCCAGTGAGCATTATTTCTGATAGGGATGCCCGCTTCACTTCCCACTTCTGGGAATGTTTTCAGGAAGCGATGGGAACCCAATTGAGTTTTAGCACCCCGTTTCATCCTCAGACAGATGGTTAGTCAGAGAGGACTATACAGACCCTGGAGGATATGTTGAGAGCGTGTGCATTGGATTTTGGAGGCTTATAGGATGACCATTTGCCACTCACAGTGTTCATCTATAATAACAATTTTCATGCGAGTATCGGGATGGCACCATATGAGGCATTGTATGGGCGTAGATGTCGTTCCCCTATTGGATGGGAAGAGGTTGGTGACAGATAAATTTTTGCTTCGGACTTAGTGCAACAGGCATATGAGGACGTCCAACTGATATGTGAGAGATTACGGACAGCTCAGAGCCGGTAAACGAGTTACGCTGACAGGAGACGGAGACCACTAGAGTTTGATGTGAGTGAGTTAGTGTTCTTGAAAGTTTCTCCTTCGAAAGGGATTATGCGATTTGGAAAGAAAGGAAAGTTGAGCCCTCGATATATAGGGCCATTTGAGATACTTGATAAGGTGGGAGATAAGGCGTATAGATTAGCATTGCCACCAGAGTTGGCAAGTGTGCATAACGTCTTCCACGTATCCATGTTAAGGAAGTATCACCCGGACCCGGCACATGTGATAAGGTATGAGCCTTTGGAGCTCAATGAAGGCATGACGTATGTTGAGAAGCCGATTCGGATACTGGATAAAAAAGATAAAGTGTTAAGGACAAAGACAATTCCCTTGGTGAAAGTCCTTTGGCAACATCACACTATAGAAGAAGCCACATGGGAATTGGAGAGTTTGATGCGGGAGAAATATCCCGAGTTGTTCACAGAATGATTGGTTCCAATTTGGAGGACCAAATTTTCTAAGTGGGGGAGAATGTGAGACCCCGTATATGTATAATTGTAATATGTACATAAAAATGTAAATGGAGTTATCCTATGAATACATAAGTGAAGTATATGTAATGTAAGTCCATCAGTTTAAAGTACACACATATAATAAGAGTTGTGATTGTACATACAAGTTACATTATGTATGAATGTGAAGAAATGGACTTAAACATGTGGAGAATGTGAGTAGAATGGATTATGAGTAGTGTGGTAAAATGGAAGGAGAATTGCATAAGTTATGCACTTCCATTTGGTTTATATTAAGTACCTTTGGATATGCAAAGATTTCACACAAGTTTGAATAGATATAAAGTATGAATTGATGCCATTTTCAAGTCTCAAAGATGATTGGATGAGGAAATGACCATGGCAACAAAATGTATGAAGTTTGGTATGAGTTGTTACAAAAAAACTGCAGAAAATCTAGAAATATGAAGGTCATATCGATCTCATAGGATGAGAGATCGATCTGGAACAGCCATAATGCTCTTATTTGGGTAATGAAATAGAGCAGATCGATCTCCAAGGGAGCTAGATCGATCTCCTAGCTCATTCTGTAAAATGCAGATCGATCCTTAATGGAACAGATCGATCTTCTTAGCTCTCGGGTTGGAAGCAGATCGATTTTCCCTAAGACCAAATCGATCTCTTTAACCTTCTGTTTGAAGTAGATTGATCTCCCTTATTCGACAGATCGATCTCCTACTTCAAAATGTCTTGGAAAAGAGGGATTTTAAGAAGACCAGATCGATCTCCACCCAAGGCAGATCAATCTTATTAAGCTGAATCTATAAATATGGAGCAGTTGGATCTGCATTTTCAAGATAAAAACCAATCTTTCTCATTTTCAACTTAAAACCTAGCTTTCTCACTCCTACATCCACACATTTTTAGTAAGATTTGAGGGAAAGCTATTAGAGACAAAGTTGTTGACATCAAAGAGAAGAATAACATAGTTTGGAGGTATTTCCCCATTTGTTGGATTGACGTATCAAAGGTGTATTTCCATTGGAGCAAAGAGGAAATCAAACTAGGTGAGTTTCTAAATGAAATAACTCAAGTACATTGTGTAGATATTGATCTTTGGAGTTGTTTGGTATGCATAGAAAGGGTATAAACTACTTAGGAAGTAATGAATCCACCATGACCTAGGAATGGTCTAGTGTGAGAAAGTGAAATGTGTTGAGATTAATGATAAATGGGATATATTGAAGTTAATAATAGTGTTGTGGTATGATTTCAAGGTGTTGTTAGTGAATAAATAGTGAGATTTACCAAAAGGGGTAAAATGTCGATAAGGCATTGGTAAAATGCAAAGATGGGTTATATTGACTAATGAGGTCAAATGTGAGTTAACAATTTTAACTTAAGTGGTTTGGATGATTGAATCGCAGCTTTCGAGGATACACCGGAACAAGGCGAGTCAAGAGCTTAAGAAGCTAAGAGGAAAAGAGAGTCGCACTCAAATAAATTGAGGTAAGGGAATTCTGTGGACTCTTAGAGATATCTGTGCGCAATTTGGGTGCCTAAATGCTATGCTAGAATGCATGAGATGTTATGAAATGAAATTGGGTGATTGAAGGGTAAAACGATGGGCGTTTGAGAAATGTGCATGAAAACAAAAGCATAATGCTTTGAAAATCATGATTTATTACTTTCTAGCAAATGATTGGTAGGTTGGCTAATATCTTAAATGATTTGCAAAAGGAAATGATGTGATTTGGTTGATAACCATGTTTTGCAAAGACTGAGCCACCTAAGTGATTTCTTCAGAATGAAAGCGTGCTAGAGCAGGACTCGCACGAGATTTGATGTGTTTTATACGCATGAGTGCTGGAGCTTAGCTCGCACTAGTCTTCACATGGATTTTTATACTAGTTTTAGCATGGTGTTGAAGCATAACTCGTATTAGATGCCCACCTTAATTGTTGTCGTGCTTGGAGTTTCGGGCATACTTGGTGTCACACCGATTAAATAGGCTCATACGTGTAGTTTGTGATTTTGACATGTTGATAGTCGTGTTAGGAGCTTCGGGTAGACAAGAGGTCGTACAGATTAAATAGGCTCACACGTGCGTTTTAAGATGTGGCATGATATGATATGTTGATTGGGTCCATGGAGTACGTTGTACTGTACATGTAGCATGGAGTACATTGTACCATGTTGAGATTGTGATATGCCATCTTCGGACGAGATCTGCTATGGACCGACGAGCTGAATTTGACCCACCTCCCATGTGGAAGCAGATAGTGGTGATATCCCGCACACCTGATCCATGTAGTTGATATCACAGGATATGGCCATAGTCCTAGAGGTTATTTCCCTTATTGAATTGCCTATCTCACATATCTATTCCTTTGAGAATAAATCCATGTTTGAAATGAATCGTGGGTCAGGACAGTCCGAGGGAAGGGCTGAGACCTGACAAGTGTTGGATGGTTTTGAGATGTTGATTGGTTAATGGTTTTAAAGTGCACCGATGCATGATGATTATTGTCATGCTTTATTGTGAAAGATGCATGATGATTAATGCTATGCTTTATTGTGAAAAATGCATGATGGTTAATGTCATGCTTTATTGTGAAATATGCATGATGATTTATACCATGCTTTGAATTGAATTGTGCACTGGATTTTAAAAGCATGAATGCTTTACATACCATTAACACAAGCATGAACTCATATTTTGAGAAACGAGGAAATGTATGTTTTGAGCATGGCATCACCATCACGTAGATAGTGCAGTATCTACATGTTCGCATGATTGCCTTACTGAGCGTGTGGTTTGCTCACCCCCTTATTTTCCCCCTCTTTACAGAGATTTGAGTATAGACTAAGCGTGACTAGAGGCTTATCCCTTTTGGTATCGCTGCATCCCATCGCTTAAGGTATACACACTTGAATTATTTTGTATCTAAACTAGACATAGCATAGTAGCATTTTGTATGTAAACATTGGGAATGTAAAACAATGTAAACACTTGTAAACAATAACTCTGATGTATTTATAAAAGTGTTTACTTTTGAAATTAAATTGTTATGGATGGATGAGGTAGACATTGACACACAGCCCAACTGTTGAGTATGTAGCTGATCACGATATAGGTAGGATGATTAATAAACAACACATGAAAATGCGAAAAATTTGTACGTATTTTGGGTAAGTTGAGGGTCGTGACATAAATATCTTGTTTTTATAAGTTTTAACACTAAAACTGCTCTAAACACATTACTTACTAGGCTTGAAGAGCTCATCCCTTTCCTTTACTTTTACAGATTACCTTCAGTGATCAATTGCCTATACCTGTTGTATAGTGGTCATGGGTTGGTGGACTCGACCCCTCCCCAGGCTACCTTCAGTATAAATAAGGTATACTCTTTTATTATTGCTAGACATCCTGTAAAGTATAGACAATGGTTGTAAAGAATATTTTGAGATGTAATCTAGGTAAGGATGAATATATGTAAAGTTATAAATTTACAGTTTGTATAATAAAATGTATTTCAGAAATAGTAAGGTAATGTAATGAGTATGAACTCCCTGTTAGTAGGAAAGGAAATCAAAATCAACTGATTGAGGATACAAATTGTATTTTGATCCTTGTAGGGAGGTAAGAGTATAAATAAGCCATTATACTGACGAAATTTCATAAAATAAAGTGGTTAAAAAATCGATATTGCTAGGAATACGACTTAAATACAAAATTAAGAAAAAGAAAAATTAGCTTATATTTTCACGTTTTCGGGGTGTGACAATATAATAATAACTAAGTATAGCACAATAGATTAAGATAAATTCTTTCAAAAAGATTGCAAGGGACATGAAAATTTTAAATTGAAATCCAAAATAATAATAAAGTTTAAATTAAATTGCAAAAAAGAGAAATTATTAGAATATAAAATGATTAATTTCTAATATACCATCAGTGAAAATTTTTTACTCTATAAGCAGGGTTAGGATGATGAAACATGTCCAATTTTATTTATTTTTTATTTTCTTAATATTTTTAAAGAACATGTGTCATCATCATAATCTTACTTGGAGTAAAAAAAACTTCATTGACGGTGTATTGAATAACTATCTAAAAAGAATAGTATATAAATTATAATTAATGAGTTAAATTAAGTTGGACTTGAACTTGAAATATTGAATTCAAACTCGATCCAATTTTTTATTGGAGATTGATTTTCAAGTCAAAGTCCGCCCAAAAATTGGATGGGCCTTTGAGCTCAGGCCAGTAGCCCAGCCTGGCCTTGAACAAGATCAAAGTTGATTAGTTTTTTATCCGAATAGTATAACCCCTTATCCATTTATGTTTACAAGTACAAAACATATATTCATGTTTGTTATGAGATCTTAATATTGGTAAATAGCTCTTAAGACTAAGTTATTTTACCAATTTTAGCATTTAAAGTTATTTGTTACGAAAATTATATTTTATATAACAACTTAATTAAGGTATAATTGAAAAAGTGGTAGTAAAAATTTATAGATTTAAATATAATTATAAAATTAAATTAATAAAACTTTTCGTACTAATTAGTAATATACTATTCTCTCTGTTTTTGGTGTAATATACTATTCTTTATATTTTAGTACATAGGATATAAATCTTAGCCCACATACAAATATTTTTTTTCTTTATACCTCTCCATAATAAAATAGAACAGTTTTTTGTTTGACTTGGAAAAAAAATGGATAAAATTGAGAATGACATTATATACTTTAATTTAGCGGCGTTTATCTTTAAAACGCAATTATGTTATTTATTTTTTAAAAAATAAAACATATAATTTATGTTTTTATATCATTTAATTTTATAGCATAGCGACGTTTTTAAAGAGAAAGACGCTACCTTTAGCGGTGTTTTCCCTTAAGACGCTGCTATATGACTTATGTTTTTTAAAAAATTAAAATATCTAATTTATTTTTTATTTTCTCAAGGATAACGACGTTTTTTTTTTTTTTTTTTTAAGAAACGTCACTATATCAATTAACTTGGTGGCGATTATACAATAAAACGCCGTTATGTTTAAAATTCAGTGGCATTTGTGATATAAACACTACTATCATATTGAGAGTAGGATACTTAGCGGCGTTTTGTCTAAATCGCCGCTAAATATATGCAACCTTGTAATGACACCTATATATAAAACTAAATCTGTACAAATATTGAATCAAATAGTAATATATGTATATTTAATGCATCAATGTATATAATATCTATACATTATCAATCAATAATTTAATTTCACTTTATTTATGAGTAAAACTTAAAAATATGTAAATCGTTATAATAAATATTGATAAAGTTTTTTAATTTATTTTATGATTTTCAAAACCTTACTTATTAATGACATGATATTTTGTAATTGATTAATGGTATGTAAAAGATATTTTCTATCAATGCTGTGAACTCAAGGAGGATTGCACCACAGATTACGACAAAATAGTCAAGAGTTGCCATTGTGGCAAATGGGTCGGCGGAGGCTGTAAAAGAAAGGCTAATCAAGCTCCCAAGACAGCCACGCAAGATGCAGTGAGCTTCCACAGGGAATTTTGCCAGAAATTCAATTATACTACTAGACTCAACCCCAAACTCTCGTTGACTTGTGCAATGATGGACATAACTAAAAGAAACCTCGAGAATCTAAGTTCCAAGAACTTGTCAGCACCAAAGATTGCTAGAAGCACTAGTTGTGTCCCAAAGATTGATTTTAAACACCAACTGGTTTTACTCCCTTTTGACGTGCTTTTGAGACAGACTGGCAAATTGATCATAGGTAGTTGGGAATTTCTCTTATTGTCGTGAACATATATGAAAACTTTTATGTACTTGAATATTGTTGTAACTTCTAATCAATGTACTCTACAACAGCTACTAGCTATAGCTTTCTTTCCTCCGTAATCAGCAAACATTAAACAGTTTCATTTTGTGCCTTCGAATGAAATCAGTTACAACCCTTGATCCATTCCTTCCTTGATTGAAAGCCTGGCAAACTTGGGGTCATCCTGAATGGATGCCATTGTCGAAGAATGTAGGTGGCATGATTTCCATATGCATGCGGGCCAGGGTTTGAAGCAAATTAGTACAATGAGCAACCGTTAATTAACTTCAGTAGCAGTGGGCCAACATCAAGAAACTTATGCCGGAACCGAAATGGGCTTAACCTTAGAGCCTACTTAGGCTTTGAACAAAACTCATGCCCATATGGTTTTCCCTGTGGCGGACACTGTTCTGCTTATTTTGGGAGAAAAAATGGATTTGAACAGCATGGTAGTGGGCTTAGTATTGAGCTTGACCAATTCTAAAGCTGTGCCCTATCGTATCCAAACGATATGTATACTGTGAATAGCCGCAGGTAGTATTTAGGTGGATCGTGGACCTCAGTCTAAAATAAGGGGTTCGTATTCGGATTATAATTGAGCAGACAACAAAAATGATTGTGGATTAAACTTCTATTAATGTAATATTGGGGAACGTGACATGATTTGGTTAGCTAGTAGAATATAGAAGGATCTGGAAAGACTTGAGAACCCCAGATTCTTGTCCAGGAAAGGGGTGTACTTAATTTGTATATTATTCACAGTGTTCAGAAAGAGATTCCTTCAGTTCAACCCCAAAAATAACTAATGCAATTAAGCAAAGACCCCAAACAAAAAATGAGATCGTGCAAACAAGCATTTTCTTGGTGAAACGTGAAAGCTGGCTAGCTTCTTTGTCATTCATTCCCAGTTACAACTTAAATCACGAAATGGGAAAGGTTTCCTTGACGGGGATTCATGTGCAAAGAGAAAGAGATTGAATATAATTTCATTGTCTTTTTCTGTTTCTTTTTTTTTTTTTGAATGAAGAACAAATTTGTAGAATATACGCTGTTATGACACTGGTTTTCAATCCCCATGTGCCTCAATTTGGCTCACTAATCCCACCTTATTATCTCAATGGCCCCTCTCCGCCCGACATTTGTTGATCAGAATGCATATAAAATTTGTTCTTTGTGGAAAGAAAGTGGATATCCAAGTCCCTGCTGTGCCTCAATTTGGCTCACTAATCCCACCTCATTATCTCAATGGCCCCTCTCCGCCCGACATTTGTTGATCAGAATGCATATAAAATTTGTTCTTTGTGAAAAGAAAGTGGATATCCAAGTCCCTGCTATTAGTCCTCATTTTAGGCAAAGCAATATTAGAGTTTCAAACATATTGATATCCCTGGACCACTAACAACACGAAACCCTACAAGAAAAAATAATCGAAAAGAAGATTCAGACCCTCATTCAGGGGATATGGGTCGGTTCCACGTCATGCATGCCTCATTTGATCAATTGGGCGAAGAAAGAAGGAAATATTTAAGAAATAGAGGTATAAGATCAAAAGCGAAATATCAATTAGTACAAGAACAAAATGAAAGTAACTAAACCTACTTTTATTTATTTTTAATGCCGTTTGCAGCATATTGGCATAAATCAACTTTTTAGTGTTGTCTTACGAAGGGCATATTGAAATAAATCAGGCCTTTCTTTCATCGGCCCACTTTCTAATTTTATCAAAATAAAAAACAAAAAAAATTAAAATTTAATCTATTTTAGTAATATGTAAGACAATTAGTTAGCTTCTAGTCATCCTCTCTCTCTCTCTCTCTCTCTCTCTCTCTCTCTCTCTCTCTCTCTCTCTATATATATATATATATATATATATATATGTATGTATGTATGCATGCATAACTATCGCATTTTTTGATTCATTAGTAAATATTTATAATCAATAAAACTTGAATTATATGTATAAAAAACAAAATCTTGATTCTTTAAGAGGAGAATAGAAAAAGAAAAAAAAAAACACTTAAGCTGTTGAAAAATATATCTACAAGAACGGTAAGCTTGGGAAATACTCTTTTGTCTAATCTTGAGTTACCATTTGGTTAAGTCTAAATTAAGTAGTCAGATACTCAGATTACCAACTGAAACTTCATATAGCTAGGGTTTAGTTTTATAATGAAGCTAATAAAACTTTTTACTGCTAGGAAAATAGTAATAGACCATAGTAGTTTAAAATATCTTAGTCTAATGTTTTCAATTAAGTTTTTTCAAATTTTTAAAATTTTAAAATTCCGCTGCTTTGAAAATCATAGTCTACAAGTATTTTAAGATTACAATTATTTAAAAAACATAGCCTAAAAGATTTGAAGATTAGTGATGGTTTGAAACATAGCCCTTTTTGCTTTTTTTTTTTTTTTTTATAACTCATGTTATATATCTTTACTCTTTTTTCTATTTCAGCTTTAAAACTTTTTTTTTCTTTTTCTTTTTCTTTTTCTTCCTAAATTTGTTAATTTTTTGCTTATCACAGAGTTTACAAATGAATATCTTAAAAAATAAAAAATAAAAAGCACCTTTTCAAGAAATTGCCCCATTGACTCGCGTTCCAAAATCTTTTCGAGATTCGTCAAAGTTTTTCGTCGATGGTAGGCAAGGTTTTAATAGTCTTTGTATTCTATATTATGATGTTGTTTTATGTGTCTACTTCTTTTTATTTAGCACATGATTATTATTAGAGTTTTTTTGTCAACTTGATTTTTCCAAAAAGTAATATATTTAAAGTTATAATCAAACATCAACCTAAGGCAAATCTATGTTATCTGAAGTTGTTATTGTATAGAAAACATTTTGAATGTCATCATGTCTTCTACACAAAACTCTTTTAGATAATATTAATTTAGTTTGAGTTGATTGATGTTTGACTATAACCTTAAACCCAAATTAATTCTTAAGAACAAAAACGCTTAACCCTATGCTAAATAAAAAGAAGTATATGCATATAAACAATATTATAATATATATATATATATATATATATATTTATATATGCACACATAAAAATATGATTAATAATTCACCTAGTATAGATGAATTAATTAAACTGTTTTCTTCTATTAAATTTGATAATAAGTTCTTTCAGCCATCCACAACCTTCATCTCCATCTAGTACATTGTTTTGTTAATTAAATTGAACGAATTCTATTCATCATTCATATTATTGGATATATTGTTACTTACTTTCTTGAAAAGTCTTATGCTGTAATTGATTATGTTTGGAATTTAATTGTTGTTGAAGTAATGTTATTGTTCTTTTATATACAAACTGATCTCGTTAATGTTTAAACTAAAGTTAGGATTTTTTATTCTTGTTTACTGCTGATAAAGATTAAGGAAGAATGTCGAAGTCACATTTACATAATTACTGTTATGAAAAATATGATATTTGATCAATTAAGGTTATTATTATTATAGTTGTTTAATGACATATGATTGTTGAAATTTAATTTTTGTTGGCTGTTTTGAATTTTTTTTAATTTTTTATTATAATTTGAATAATAAAATTAACCAGGTGAATAGTAAACTAATATTTTTGTATTAAATTATTTATTAATTATTAATATATAACAAAAATCACAGTTCCAAATGAGAAAATGTGGTTTAATTAATAGATGAATAGACTACTATTTTCTCTTAACTTTAGTTTAATATCATAGATTATACCTTGATCATAAACTGAAACCCGGCACGGAAACGTGAAAATTAGAGCTAATTTAATTTTTATTTTATTACTTAACCTCTTAATTAAAGTGTATTTCTCTTCGGTGTTAATTTATAACTTATCTTTTCGTTATTAAACTTTCTTACATTCGACAATTTCTATCTTACTGTTAACAAAAATCTAGCAGTATAACCCTTTTACCTATCCCTATCCTCTGCTAGTTTCAAATCAACAATGAATGACCACAAGCAGTTGAATAAACTTATTCTTGAGAATCCATGAAATGTCCATAATTTTCGTTCGTCTTTTAATTTCATTACACACTGTAATACCATGGATTACATACATCTTTATTCCCATACACACACAAAAAGTGATTACATCCCAAAATGTTTATTTACACACAAGTATCTATACTGTATAGGATGTCTGAGTATAAAATGAAATATACCTGAAGCATATACAAGAGATAGCCTGAGGAGAGTCTCGTCTACCAGCCTATGTCAAGTACACTGCAGGTAAAGTAACGTTTACTGTAAATAATCTGGAAAGATTGGAAATGAGGTGAGCTTTCAGATGGCCCAGTAAGGAATGCATTTAAGATAACAACAACATTCAAAACATTTATTAAAATCATGAAGCTGAATAATAAAATATTCTTCATATACTTCTTATTTCAAACAAAACTTCAAAATCCAATGATTGCATAACTATGCATACAATAAAATCATAACATACTGAAAAAGAAACGTAATATCGAAATGTGGAGACTAGACAAACACTATTACTGTTGTCACGACCTAAATTACCTAAAAATCAGAGTAAATTTTTCGCTTTTCGATTATTATTTAATTCTTACCTTTCTCTCATCGTAACCATCATACCAAACAGTTGGACTATGATTCAGTGTTAGTCACCTCTCACCTATTTACCATTCCATATCCATAATCACATTCACATATCAGAGTTTACTATCTTTTGACTTTAACTAAATACATAGACAATGATATTTATAACTCTATCCCCGACATCATATCCGTTTACAGTACTATGCATTACATGTTCAGATACAAAACTATACAAATGTGTATACCTGTCTCTCGATGGGAAGCAGTGGATACCAAGATTTGCAAGTCCTCAGCCGCTCACTAACAATTGTGAGTGCACTGAAAAGATGAAAAAATAAGGGGGTGAGCAAACCACACGCTCAGTAAGGCAATTATGCAAGTAAGTAGATAGCTCCACTATCTACATGCTCATAATGCCATGCCCATAAAATCCATTTCTTTTCATTAAAATCTCAAGCACAAAATCATGTATGTCATCAATGACTTAGTTTATAAAACTGCTCGTGCATATATAAATCATACTACTTATGCATCAATGACATTTTATGTGACATCATTAAATCATACTTAGCATGAATTAAATCAAAATCATGCATTATTTCATGCGATATAAAACAAATCATGAGATACAATCATTTCATGAATTTATCATTAAAGCATGAAAAACTCATCATGCTATTGCATTTAAACATTTCATTTAAAACGCAGTATAAAATAACCAAAAAGGGTTAAGCATCTCCTAATTCAATTCCAAACTCATAAAACAATTCATTAAAATTCATTATAAAACTTCGATTATAAAACCACCCTCCTTTCAAGGTCACATATCATAAAATCATAAAATCATAAAATCGGGGGACTGACCCCTCCCTCGTGTCACCCTGGTCTATCGAGACCACAAGTTATATCATGTGAGACAAGTAGGTGACTATATCAGTAACAACGAGGACTATGGCCATAACCTAATGATCCCTGGCAACACGATACCTAGTGTGCGAGGTATCACACTTGAAACGGGAGGTTGGTCGATCCTACCCGCCAGAACAATATAACATTAGGATTACGAGGGCAAGGCTTGCTGCCTCGTAGCTAATGCCACTCCACTCCAACAATCCCCATGGTACAATGTACTCTACATGACATACACGGTATAACATACTCTGTGAACCCAAGCTTAGTCAGGGGTGCCTGCAATAGTCTTATCCACCCATATCATCTCTGTCTCAGTATGCACGTGTGAGCATATCATCTCACTGTGACACAGTCTACAGGAGGCTCCAACACGGCTATATGCATGTCATATAAATTCTTATGCGAGCGAAGCTCTAGCATGGCTCCATGCATATTCATGATATCTAAAAATCTCATGCGAGCAAAGCTCTAGCACGGTTTCATAAAAATCAGTAAAATCTGCGTACGAGTAGCACTCTAGTACGACTTTAAAATGAGTTATAAATCCATATAAAACTTCGTACGAGCAAGCTTCAGCACGGTGTTATGCATCAATAAATCAAATCTCATGCGAGTTACACTCCAACACGACTTTATGCATAAATAAATCAAATCTCGTGCGAGTTACACTCCAGCACGGCTTTTATGCAATTATCATATCAAAATAGGATGCGAGCTAAGCTCCAGCACCTCTCATGCATGTCAAATCATTAAAACTAGTGCGAGCAATCGCTCCAACACCTTTTTATGCAAATTAAGTCAAAACAGTCAAAACCGTCAAACAGTCAAAACAGGGTGCGAGCTAGGCTCCAGCACCTCTCATGCATTTCACAAGAATAAAAATTAGTGCGAGCAACCGCTCAAGCACATTTATGCACACTCATAAACATAGATATAGTGCGAGCTATGTGCTGACACTATCTGTTTCCATATAAACTTGATAGTTGGCATATTTTTCAAAGAATTTTCATTTAAATCTTAATAACACTTACGTAGTGTTATATTGTGACATTTATGCAAATACTGGTCAGTCTATCGATTTGCTTTGCTTAAAAACCAAGAAAATTTCTTAAATCTGAAAATTCCTTAAATAATGCATTTCGTGCATTTCATGCTTTCACCATCCTTAGGTGAACTTCCCTCAATAGGGGTAAAATAGTCTTTTCCTATTTCGAGTCCTTAAAATCATTAATTTATTTCTAGGAACTTTATACATATTCTGTGTATACATACATATTCAGTGTATACAAAAGTTATTAAAATACGCGTAGCTACCTCTAGCTACTCATACACTTCCCTAACCTCTTTTTTCTGTACAGTCTGACCTTTCACTGATGTCTTATCATATAGTCCGATTTGCTCTCAATCAAATCTCCGAAACTGCATATAAATATACATCAGGTCAAATACAATACAATTCATTGTATTTCATAATTTTCTAGGCTTAATTTAAGTCATTAGGCCCGTTTACCCATATTAGGCCTGATTGTATCATAATGGGCCTTAATTGGCCCTAAGCCCGTTTTCCACTTACTATTCACATTATCGAGGCCTATTGGGCTCACTGGGCCCATCAGTATTTATTGAGCCTCATTCTAAACTCTCGAATAGCTTAATGAATTATTTACGACAATTTATCTCTAATTTCAGAATTTAATTCATTTAATGCGAAAAATTAAATCCGTAATTTATGCGATAATTTTTAACACGCATAACGATGCAAATTGTCATAAATAATGGTTACTTACCTGAGATTGCATGATAATACGTAAATTGAGGCTGACTCGAGTCCCCGTTCTACGTCAATTGTCGAGCTACACAATTTAATATTTTTCGGGTAAACTTTCAGTCGATTATTTATCAAATTAAATATTTCGAAATTTAAATCGATCAATTCGACCGCTTACTGACTTACTCGTAGCTCGATTGCGTCACTGAAAGTTTTTCCAATTTTTCCTCTGTTTCTTTCCTTTTTTTTCTTTTTTTCTTTTTGGCTAAACCAGCCCAGTTCAGCGCAGAAGCTTCTTCACTGAACCGCCGACCGGTTCAGGGCTTCTTTGGTCGTACCGATGTCGTCCGGTCTGTTCTCGGCATGCCATTGCCGCCGTTTGATGCGTCTCGGCCTGGGGAACACTCGGCTGGCCTCGATCGGGACCAATCACTGCCGGTGGCCGTCGGATTCCCTCTTTTCCTCCGTTGCTTTTCCTTTTCGATTCGTCGGCGTTCGGCGTCGGTGGAGCGCGTTACTGGAATCTATGAGTGCGCGCCGATGTCCTCTCCCTTTTCCGACCGCTTGCCTAGCCGCGGGGTCATCGGTGCTTGCCGTCCGGTGGATTTCTCTTCCTCAGGTCTGCGTCAGTTTTTTTTTGGTTTCTCTTTTTTCTCTCCCCGCGTTTTTCAATTCAGATTTCTTTTTTTTTTTCATTTATTTATAATTAAATTTTATTATTATTTTATTCATTAAAATATTATTAAAAATCTAAAAATATCAAAAAATTTCTTAAAAATTATATTTTATCCATTTAACTAATTAAATGAATTTATCGGTCTCATTTCGTCTTTCGGGATAATTTTTCGAATACTTTCGGGATTATTTTTCAAAGTGAAAATTCTGGTTTATTCCAATAAATTTATATCTTGATCAATTTAATCCGAAATTTAATTATTTCTTCGTTATTGATCAAGATTTCTCAATCCTATATTTTTAATTAAATTTTCTTGTCTCGATTAATACCGAATTTTGATCTTTTGACCGTTTTACCCTTCACGTGTTCGGGAATACCATTTCAATCATTTTGCATTTTTCATTTCGTGTTTTAATTAAAATCGGGTCTTACAATCTCCCCCACTTAAAAAATTTGGTCCTTCAAATTAGAACCAAGTCATATAGGTCCACAAACATCTCCGGGTACGTCTATCGCATCATACTCTTTAATTTTCATAAGACTTTTTTCGGAGTGTAATACTACTAAAGGACTTTGACTAGGGGATTGTCTTAAACCTCAACACTTTCTCATTCCGTCTAATACCCGAATCGATTTTTCAACATACGTTACTTTCATTGAGCTAAGCTATTGGAGCTCATATCTGATCACATATGCTGGGTTTAGATAGTATTTCTGAAGCATTAAAAGATGGGACACATTGTGGATGCCTACTAATTCAAGTGGTAACGCCAACCTTCAGGCCTTATCTCTCACTTTGTCCAATCTCTCAAGGAATTCAATCTAACGAAACTCGATTTGCCTTCTTTTCGAATCTCGTTATGCTCTTAGGACAAATAACTACCAACAATACTAATTCACCCTCGGTGAATTCCAATGGTTTATGTCTCTTATCAGCATAGTCTTTCTGTCTGCTCTGAGGTGTTCATAATCTCTCAATATCCACTGAACATTCTCAGAGGTTTGTCTTACCAACTCGGAAACAACTCTCTATCTGTCACCCACTTCTTCTTATCCAAGTCAGGGAACAACTCCCTACGGCCATACCATGTCCCATAAAATGTTATCCCGATACTCAAGTAACAACTGTCATTATTGGCGAATTCGATTAGTAACAACTGATCATGCCAAGAGCTTATAAAGTCAATGGCACACGCTCTCATCACATCCTCCAAAATTTGTATAGTTATCTCTGACTGACTATCTGTCTGAGGACGGAAGCTGTGCTAACACTCAGTCGGGTTCCCATAGCTTTCAAAAACAATATTCCTAGAAGTAGGAAGTGAAGCGGGAATCCCTATCTGATATCAAGCTCCCTGGAACGCTATATAATGTTTCAAAATTTTCCTTATACATATATCCGCCTACACACTTAGAGTATCTAGGGATTTCATAACCAGAAGGTGGGTAGACTTAATCAATCTATCGACTATCACCTAGATAGCCTCGTGATTTATCCGGGTCCTCTGTAACCCATCACAAAATTCATGGTAACTTGCTCTCATTTTCGTGTTGATATAGGTAGAAGCTGCAATAACCTTGCAGACTTCTCGTACTCTATCTTAATCTGCTAACATAGAAGACACTTTTTCACAATCTCTACAAGGTCTTTTTTCATATCAGACCACTAATACCCTTTTTCAGAGATTTTCGATATATTTATTACTTCCCGGATGCACTGTATATTTCAAAGAGTGAGCTTCTGACAATAATACTATCTTATCAACTGTGGTCCTAGGGAGCATTTATACTATCTTTGAACCTCTTTAAGTCATCATCACTCACTGTGAACTCTGTCACTATACTCTTTTGAATCTGACCCACACTATCGACACCATGCTGATCATCACGCCAAGCTTGTCGAACCCGATCATTCAAATCCGGTTCTAATCTCAAGCTAGCTATCACAAAATCACCGTCATCATCAGAAGGGATCACATCACTACTGAGGCTCACAACTGCTCTAGCAGCTCACGCTTCCTGACCATCATATGTGATACCATCCTGAGGCTCTTTCCGTTCAAGGCATCAACCATTACATTAGCCTTTCCTGGGTGGTACAATGTTCACAATCATAATCCTTAGAAGCTCTAACCCTCTTGGTTATCTCATATTCTACTCTTTCTGTGAAAACAGATACTCGACGCTTTTACGATCAGTGCATACCCAAAATTTCTTACCATTTAAGTGGTGGCGCCATACTTTCAGTGTAAACGCTACGGCTGCCAACTCTAAATCATGGGTCGGATAGTTTCTCTTATGGTCCTTGAACTATCTGGATCTATAAACGACTATCTTCCCATTTTACATCAATACACAGCCTAATCCTTATTTAGGTATCCATACACATTGAAACCTCTTGAGCTGTTGGTTATGATGAGAATAATTACGGTGGTCAGTTTATTACTTCAATCTACCAAAACTCACGAAAGTCATTTTCATACTTATCATCCCACTCGTATACAATCTTTTTTCGAATGAGATGTGTCAACTGAGCAGCCCATTTCAAGAAACTTTAAACAACTCGTTTGTGAGACAGTTTCTTGTTGCTACTCATGCTCTCTCCTGGACTTCAAATACATTGAAATATCATCGCTAAAGATGACAACCAATTGGTCCAGGTAAGGTTTAAATACCTCATCGTAGTTGAGTTCCACTAAATATTTCAATCACCCGTATTCTTGACCTATGTACGCATAAACGTATAATGTCGTTTCGAAATCGCTTTCGTTCAAGATACTAACCCATGTCATTTTGTTTTTCTTATATTAACGGCTTTTATAAAATTTTAATTTTAAACCTTCATGATTACTCGAATTCTACCAGTAAAGGTACCCAAATTTTAAATGTATATTTTACGACTGTCGATTTCAATTTATAGGTTATGTGTGCGCTTCTAGACGCTGTCAAGTCTTCAGGCGGGGAAGTATTTTGAAATACCTTTATTAACCCTCAGACTTGACCACATACACTGGTTATGGATATATCCTCCTCTTATCCTTGGCCGTAATTCATATTCACTACATATCGCTTAATCTAAATTACTTTACATATCAAAGATATTCTTACCTTGCATATGCCTCTTATTCTAATATATCTCGTATTCAGGATTTATCACATCTCAAAGCTTATCTCCTTTCATGTATCACTTATAACAAACTCTTTCATTACTTATTAAAACTTACAATACACTTTTCAGGGGGTGAAAACATCACTATCATAGGATAGCAATCTAAGCAACATAGTTTCTAGCCGAATCAATCTTTTCTCAAATATTACTTCAAAATTATTTATATTCCCTTAAATAAAATTGGCTGACATATCTTTTTTTCCCCGTTTTCAACTTATAATCCCTATACACATATTCAGTTAGTGAATATCAGCCAACCATCATTCTCATCTTGTCTAAGGGTACAGGCTTCACATCTTTCACTAGCTTATAAGCAAATGAAGGTGGCATGAATAAATGCGTGGCACCAGGATCAATTAAAATAATTACTTCATTATTCACAACCAGTGTGGTATCTTCCACCACATCAGATGAAACATCAGCAGTGTTCTAGTCCAAGGCATACACTCGCCCTCGTCCAACATCTTATTTCCGTGGTATCTACCACACATCCTACACTGTTCCCACTGCTTACACTGTTACACTGCTTCGTAGCAGGTCGGGGTCCTCCAATCACAATACCCCTCAAAAGTGTTATATTTGGATACACTGGGGCCTTACCAATCATCTTACCCCGTGACTCAACAACTCTAAGCTTTTACCAAACTACCTTTTCCTCGTTCTGACATCTCTGTCATTCTGTATTCTCTTTTGTCTCAATTTCGACCCTTCCTACCTTTCCCAATCTCAGAGGTGTGCAACTCATGATCTTATTCACACAACTGTAGTCTGTGTATTGCCTCGACATAGGTAGTGATATCTAACGGCCCAATCGGACTCTAATTGAAAATCTGAGCCCTTCCATGAACATTCAGACATTCCAACTCTCATTATTCATATTGTTGGAGTCATATCTGGGCAGGAATATGTAAACTAGGATTCATACTCGTTAATCAACCAGTTTCTCTAGGTCAAAGTAAAGTATTTTATCTGTAATTTCCCTTAAGCAATTTTTAGGATATTCTGTCACCGGAATACATCTAGGATTATTTCCAATGTCCATTCTAGATGTCTAAATCTTAAGATGGGTCGAGCAGACTTCCACCAATGCTCAGACTCACCCTCAATTCTCATACATACTCTGAGCAATTAGCTCTCAAAATATTCTCCACACTCTACTCCAACCTCGCGAAGCATGTCTCAATACTGCAGACTCTGTTCGATCTCTCTGTCGGACTCTGTGGGGCATACTCAATACCAGCCTCCAGGTCAATCTCATCTTGAGTCTTATGTGGCGAATCAGTACGACTCTCAGGCCTACCTCTACGACCTCGAGCTCGTGTACTCACCTCTCTACCATAGCAGCTATCAGTTAATGAGTCTATTCTTGCATTTAAAAATCAAATTCTTAGCTGCAATTTCATCTCAATATACACAATTGTATCTAAACAATGTATAGTACATGGGGATGTAAACTTCCTTGACCGCTAACACCGACTTATATCAGGCCAACTTAAACTCTGCTACCATTAAACTATCACGACCCAAATTACCTAAAAATCAAAGTAAATTTTTTACTTTTCGATTATTATTTAATTCTTACCTTTCTCTCATCATGACCATCTTACCAAATAGTTGGGCTATGATTCGGTGTTAGTCACCTCTCACCTATTTACCATTCCATGTCCATAATCCCACTCACATATCAGAGTTTACTATCTTTTGACTTTAACTAAATACATACACAATGGTATTTATAACTCTACATCCCCGACATCATATCCGTTTACAGTACTGTGCATTACATGTTCAGATACAAAACTATACAAATGTGTATACCTGTCTCTCGATGGAAAGCAGCGGATACCAAGATTTGCAAGTCTTCAACTGCTCACTAACAATTGTGAATGCTCTGAAAAGATGGGAAAATAAGGGGGTGAGCAAACCACACGCTCAGTAAGGCAATTATGCAAGTAAGTAGATAGCTCCACTATCTACATGCTCATAATGCCATGCCCATAAAATCCATTTATTTTCATTAAAATCTCTAGCACAAAATCATGTATGTCATCAATGACTTAGTTTATAAAACTGTTCGTGCATATATAAATCATACTATTTATACATCAATGACATTTTATGTGACATCATTAAATCATACTTAGCATGAATTAAATCAAAATCATGCATTATTTCATGCGATATAAAACAAATCATGAGATATAATCATTTCATGAATTTATCATTAAAGCATGGAAAACTCATCATGCTACTGCATTTAAATCATTTCATTTAAAATGCAGTATAAAATAACCCAAAGGGTTAAGCATCTCCTAATTCAATTCTAAACTCATAAAACAATTCATTAAAATTCATTATAAAACTTCGGTTATAAAACCACCATTCTTTCAGGGTCACATATCATAAAATCATAAAATCACAAAATCGGGGGCCTGACCCCTCCCTCGGGTCTACCCTAGTCTATCGAGACCACAAGTTATATCATGTGAGACAAGTAGGTGACTATATCAGTAACAACGAGGACTATGGCCATAACCTAGTGATCCCTGGCAACACGGTACCTAGTGTGCGGGGTATCACACCTGAAACGGGAGGTGGGTCGGTCTTACCCGTCATAACAGCATAACATCAGGATTGCGGGGGTAAGGTTTGCTGCCTCGTGGCTAATGCCATTCCACTTCAACAATCCCCACGGTACAGCGTACTTCGCGTGACATACACGGTACAATGTACTTTGTGAACCCAAGCTCAGTCAGGGGTGCCTGCAATAGGTCTTATCCACCTATATCATCTCTGTCTCAGTATGCACGTGTGAGCATATCATCTCACTGTGACACACAGTCTACAGAAGGCTCCAGCATGGCTATATGCTTGTCATATAACTCCTTGTACGAGCGAAGCTCTAGCACTGCTCCATGCATATTCATGATATCTAAAAATCTCGTGCGAGCGAAGCTATAGCACGGTTTCATAAAAATCAGTAAAATCTGTGTACGAGTAGCACTCTAGTACGACTTTAAAATGAGTTATAAATCCTTATAAAACTTCGTGCGAGCAAGCTCCAGTACGGTGTTATGCATCAATAAATCAAATCTCGTGCGAGTTATACTCCAGCACGACTTTATGCATAAATAAATCAAATCTCTTGCGAGTTACACTCCAACACAGCTTTTATACAATTATCTTATCAAAACAGGATGCGAGCTAAGCTCCAGCACCTCTCATGCGTGTCAAATCATTAAAACTAGTGCGAGCAATCGCTCCAGCACCTTTTTATGCAAATCAAGTTAAAACAGTCAAAACCGTCAAACAGTCAAAACAGGGTGCGAGCTAGGCTCCAACACCTCTCATGCATTTCACAAGAGTAAAAATCAATGCGAGTAACCACTCTAGCACATTTCATGCATATGATGTCACACAAGTCGCTGCGAGAAACAGCTCAAGCACATTTATGCACACTCACAAACGTAGATATTATGCGAGTTATGTGTCGGCACTATCTGTTTCCATATAAACTTGATAGTTGGCCTATTTTTCAAAGAATTTTTATTTAAATCTTAATAACACTTACGTAGTGTTATATTGTGAAATTTATGCAAATACTGGCCAATCTATCAATTTGCTTTGCTTAAAAACCAAGAAAACTTCTTAAATCTAAAAATTCCTTAAATCATGCATTTCGTGCATGTCATGCTTTCACCATCCTTAGGTGAACTTCCCTCAATAGAGGTAAAATAGTCTTTTCCTATTTCGTGTCTTTAAAATCATTAATTTATTTCTAGGACCTTTTTACATATTCTGTGTATACATACATATTCCGTGTATACAAAAGTTATTAAAATACGCGTAGCTACCTCTAGCTACTCACACAATTCCCTTACCTCATTTTTTTGTACAGTCTGACCTTTCACTGATGTCTCGTCATGCAGTCCGATTTGCTCTCAATCAAATCTCTGAAACTGCATATATATATATATATATACATAAGGTCAAATACAATACAATTCATTGTATTTCATAATTTTATGGGCTTAATTTAAATCATTGGGCCCAATTACATATATTGGGCTCGATTGTACCATAATGGGCCTTAATCGACCTTAAGCCCGTTTTTCACTTACTATTCACATTATCGAGGCTTATTGGGCTCACTGGGCCCATCAGTATTTTTTGAGCCTTATTCTAAACTCTCGGATAGCTTAATGAATTATTTACGACAATTTATCTCTAATTCCAGAATTTAATTCATTTAATGAGAAAATTAAATCCGTAATTTATGCGGTAATTTTTAACACGTATAACGATGTAAATCGTCGTAAATAAGGGTTACTTACTCGAGATTCCATGATAATACGTAAATTGAGGTTGACTCGAGTCCTCGTTCTACGTCAATTGTCAAGCTACACAATTTAATATTTTTTTCGGGTAAACTTTCAGTCGATTATTTATCAAATTAAATATTCTAAAATTTAAATCAGTCAATTCGACTGTTTACCCACTTACCCGTAGCTCGATTGCATCACTGGAATTTTTCCTCTTTTTCTTTCCTTTTTTTTTCGTTTCTTTTCTTTTTGGCTGAACCGGCCCAGTTCGGTTCAGCGCAGAAGCTTCTTCACTGAATTGCCGACCGGTTCAGGGATCCTTTGGTCATACCGATGTCGTCCGACCGATTCTCGGCATGCCATTGCCACCATTCGACGCGTCTCGACCTAGGGAACACTCGGCTAGCCTCGATCGGGACCAATCACCGCCTGTGGCCGTCAGATTCTCTCTTTTCCTCCGCTGCTTTTCCTCTTCGATTCACCGGCTTTCAAAGTCGGTGGAGTGCGTTACCAGTGCCGATGAGTGCACGCCGATGTCCTCTCCCTTTTCTAGCCGCTTGCCTGGCTGTGGTGTCGTCGGTGCTCGTCGTCCGGTGGATTTCTTTTCCTTAGGTCTGCGTCAGTTTTTTTTGTTTCTCTTTTCTCTCTCCCCGCATTTTTCAATTCAAATTTCTTTTTTTTTTCATTTATTTATAATTAAATTTTATTATTTGTTTATTCATTAAAATTTATTAAAAATCCAAAAATATCAAAAGATATCTTAAAAATTATATTTTATCCATTTAACCAATTAAATGAATTTATCGGTCTCATTTCATCTGTCAGGATAATTTTTCGAATACTTTCGGGATTATTTTTCAAAGTGAAAATTCTGGTTTATTCCAATAAATTCATATATTGATCAATTTAACCCGAAATTTAATTATTTCTTCATTATTGATCAAGATTTCTCAATCCCATATTTTTAATTAATTTTTTTATCCCGATTAATACCGAATTTTGATCTTTTGACCATTTTACCCTTCACGTGTTCGGGAATACCATTTCAATCCTTTTGCATTTTTCATTTCGTGTTTTAATTAAAATCGGGTCTTACAACTGTCATGTGGGTAATAACTATGTTATCCTTTAAGAGGGCATCCTCCGAAGAGGGAACAGAATACCTATGGCCATGGTAGGGCTGTAGACTGAGCCAGAGTACTACAGCATAATAGAAACGCCACATAGGCAAAAACAGAAATGTCAAAAAGGTGACATGACAAACACGTATAAATACGTATGCTATTGTCAGGACCCAGCCCATTCATAGGCCGTCAGCTAGTATCCCTTGAGTCCTGTAAGTCGACCTTGTAACGCCCCGATTTCATACACTTTGGTTGGGCTATGAGTCGATGCTAGATCAGTACAGTGAATCTTTTTGTCATTTATATGTAAGCATAACAAAAATTCGCGTGAAAACGCACTGAATTAATGAAATTTCTAAATTCATCAGAGTTCATTTACAAAATATCCACGTTTACATACCCATATACATTTTCATAAACATTACTGTACTTACAAAAATTTACATATAAAAGAATGTCTACTCTGGGTATACCTTTCACGTAGAAGAAAACTTTGCGGTATATGACTGCACAAAATAATCCTACTTACAGTTGGTGGTCCCAGCTACTGAAGAGACTCTGTGAAGGAAAAGAAGGGGTGATATTAACATGCTAAGTAAGGAAAGAGTGTGATAGGTAGATAAGTACACTAACTATATGACAATAAAAAGATTGTCATGTAGAGTATGTAGAATCATTAGCATGCAGTAAAATCAGAGTAAAAAATCAATGGTAGTATCAGTATCAACAGTGTAAACCTTGTGCTGCCATAATTACAGGTTCTAAAACTTCATACGATAGGATATAATAATTTCCATGCAATAATACAAATTATATAGTCAGTTCAATAAATCAAATAGACAAGACAAGGCAAAACATGCTATAGGCAGTATGACAAATGGCCAATGTCGATGACTCCGAGCATCACTGATCAGGTGTATTGGTATGTCAGTCACCGTGGGAGTGGTCAGCTACCCAAACGGCTCACAGTACAATGTGTTCAAAGACTGAATACATAGTACAACGTACTCACATGCGTGTTGCACGATACAGCCATACTCTATGGACCACAATAACAGTAGCAGTACAGTAGACAGTAACAATAACAATGTAGCATGATTTAACCAAGCCCATTATCTCCAGTAAGTGCGAACCAGGAAGTGCGACACATAGTCAGCATACGGATCAAGCACGTTTTATTTGATACAGATTGATAAATAACTATTTTCATCAAATCAGTTCTAAACACAGTTCAGTACATAAAACAATTTAAAAAGGAGCTGGCTCATCATTTTTCGGTTGAAAACCTTAGTATGTAGTACATGGCAATTAAAACTAGAGGTTTAAATAATAAATTATGTTGTAATCCACGTAAATAAATTAAATTTTATTGGGTAAGGTTAGGTCATTTAACTAAGGCTAAAGTTCTATATATAATCGGTCTAGAATTTATATCTACAGTTCAAAAGTAAACAAGTACGTGTGTAAGACCCACTTTTTATTTCTTGTTGATGCATTCCTTATGATTCATGTGATGTACACTTCCATATATTGATTGAATCATAAGAAGAGCTTTGATTGAATTAAATTTGCAAATAGAATAAAATGAAATATCGGTGAATGTATGCAGTAGCCAAATACGGGCCGAGATGGCCATAGGCCAAACGAAAGGGATCGAAATTAAGTTGACAGAGAATACGAATTTAAAATAAGAAAAGATAGTGGGTGTATGAAGGAAAGTCGAGTTAAATTGGTTTTGAAAACAAGTGCAGGGGTAAAACGGCCAAAAGATTGAAATTCGATATAAATTTGATAAGAGAATTTTAATTAAAAATAAGGATTTAGGACATCTTGATCAATAATGAGGAAATTATCAAATTTTGAGTCCAATTGATCAAGATTAAGAATTTTTAGAAATACCAAAAAGTCGCTCGAGACAATATCCAAAAAATACGGAGAAAATATACCGAAAACAGGGTTAAAATATAATAAATAAAGTAAACAAATTAAATTAATTAATTATTAATAAAATATAGAAATTAGTAGATTTTTTTAGAATTTTTTTATTATTTTAATGAATATAATAATAATAAACTAAATTTTAAATAATAATAATATAAAGAAAATTGAAATTGGGAAGAACTCGAAAACGAAAATCGAAAAGAAAATTGAGGAAGACCCGAGGAGCAACCACGGCCACTGGTGACCGACGACCCAAACGAAGGTCGGAGAAGAAAGAGGAGAGGCCAGCGAACTCAACGACACCGACAACGCGCCGTATAGACGTCGAAAATCGACGAATGGAGGGAGAGAAAAATCGAGAAGAAAACGGCCTGATTCCGACGACCCACGACAGCTGGGCGTGAACGGAGGTCACTGGCATGATTGAGAGGAAGAGGTGGTCCTTTTGAGATCGGTAGCGACCGCTGAAACCACTGGCAACGACAAAGGCCAAAAAATGGCACCGCTTGGTTGGAAGGAAAAGGAAGGAAAAGGAAGGAAAAAGGGAAGGAAAGGAAAGGAAAAGAAAAGAAAAGAAAAAAAAAGGGAAAAAGGAAAGAAAAATTACCAGGGATGACTCGAGATTCGGGTAAGTTGATCGAGGGTCGAGATTGACCTACGGGTAAATTTTGGTAATTTATTTAATATTATATTTAATGAAAAATAACTCGAATTTACCTAATTATGCAGTTTTTCGACAGAGCCCGAACGAGAGTCGATTGAGCTTCGATTTTCGTACCTCGTATAACATTGGGTAAGTACATTTTAATTCCGACAATTTAAGTCCTCAATGCAGAGTTAAGATTATCTTAGAGATTAATTCTGTATAAAAAGAAATATTATTCGAAATTTTACACTAATTACTGTAAATAGTATACGAGCTATCCAATGAGTTTGGAACGAAACCCGATGATTATTGATAAGCTGAATGAGCCCAGTAAACCCGAAGAAGGGATTTAATAAGTAGAAACAGGCTAGAAATGGGTCGAGGCCCATTAAGGTGCGATCAGACCCAATAAGAGTAAATTGGCCCAATTAGTTAAATCGACTGTAGTAAACGTGAGAATTATATTTATTGGGTTAAATTGACATGATAAATAATTATCTGTAGCCCCAGAGACTGGATTAGCAGCAAATCGGATTGGACGAGCCTCCGACAATGGAATTGAGATACGCGCTCAACGTGATTCAAGGTAAGGAAATTTTATAGGTGCATAGAGATATCTATATGTATTTTTGAGGGGATTTGTAGGGCCTAGAATTTCTTAAAGTATCTAGAAATGAAATGATAATTTTTGTGAAAACCGGGGCATAGGTGAAGAAAAAGAAAAAGATGATATTGCCCATGGGAGTAAAATTTACAAAAAGGTTAGTAAGGCTAATAACTTGCATGATTATCATGTTTTGATATTTTATATGAATGTATTGCTTTGATTTGAACAAATTTGCACATAGGTTGGCTGTTGGTTTAATGAATTATATGAAATGGTACAAGTTGGTATCAGTTATGATTTTAAAGATGTTTTATCAAGATTGAGCCACCTATCATATTTACACGAGTAAAAAGAGTGTTAGAGTCTTACTCACATTAAATTTTATTAATTTATTACTCATAAAAAGTCGTGCTGGAGCGTTGCTCGTACGAGAATTTTTGTGTGTGTACAAAAATCATGCTAGAGCTTCGCTCGCAGGAGATTTTAGATATCATGATATGCATAGCGTTGTGCTAGAGCTTTGCTTGCACTAGACGTGATGTGACATGCATAGAGCCGTGCAAAAACGTCTTGTAGACTGTGTGTCACAGAGAATTGATATGCTCGCACGTATACTTTGAGACATGGGTTGGTTATCGACATAGTATGGGGTGGATAAGAGCTACGACAGACACCCCCAGACTATGATATGGGTCCACAGAGTACGTTGTACCATGTATGTCACACAGAGTATGCTGTACCGTGTAGTCATGATGACTAGCTGATGTTACTTGATATTCTGGCGGGTAGGATTTGACCCCACCTCCCGTTACAGTTGTGATACCCCGCATACCGGGATCTGTGTGGCCTAGGATCACAGGGACATAATATGGCCATAGTCCTCAATTTTTCATACAGTAACCTATATGCCTCACCTGATATCATATGGTCTGAATAGACCAGGGCAGACCCGAAGGAGGGATAATGTCCCGATTTATATTTTTTTCAAATGAGATGCGATTTAATGAATCAAGGTATTCCCGAGGGATGGGTTTACCTTTGATGTGGTTGTTTTATGATGAAACAAATAAGTTTTAACGTGACGAACATGAGATGTCATTCATGATGATTTTACCATGTTTGTTTTATATGTCGATTTCATGATTTCTCTTATATGAATATATATATATATATACATGTGGCATCGTTTTAGTCTTACCTCATGCTCTAAATGTAAACGATTTTATATCATGCCATTATCAGCACGTGATTACATTATTACCTTTCTGAGCTAGTTATGCTCACCCTTTCAATTTTCACCCTCCACAGAGCATCTGCAGTAGTTGAGAGCGGGTAGAGACTGCATTCTTGGTTGTTCGCTGCTTCCCATCGAGAATCAGGTATACACATCATACAATTTTGTATCTGTACATATAATAGCACAGTTTTTTAATGAATATAATTATGGGGGATATAAATATATGAAAACATATATATATATATATATACAGTTTTATAATATATGTACTTATTATTACACTGTTTGAAATTCTAACATTATTACCATGGTAAGAATGATATGGTCAAATGGGATAAGAGTTGGGATTATTACTGGCTCATAGCCCAACTCATTCAAAATGAAATTTGTTATGATGAGGTGAGAAGTATAGAAAAAGCAAAAAATTTATAGTGATTTTAGTAGAACGGGTCATGACAAAAGGTAGTATCAGAGCTAGAGTTGGTCGGATTTAAGTCTGTAATAATAGTTAAGAAATTAAATCCCCATTGTATTGTGATTTGTTTAGATATAACTGTGTATACCAATATGAGATTAGACTAATAAATGGTTATGGATCCAGGAACTTAGGCATTAGGCCTATCATTCACCGCGGTAGAGGGGCGAGTTCACGTGCTAGAGGCCGTAAAGGTAGGCCCGAGAGCCGTATAGAGCCACAGACTAGTCAGGCTCTGCAGGACCACATTGAGAGACCAGGGGATACTGAGGCACGCTTCGCTAGGATTGAGCGGAGTATAGAAAGCCTTGTTGAGATAGTTGCACAGACGTTAGGGGCTGGTGATAGACGAGGTCCAGCTAGGCAGCCTATTGCTACCGGACAAACTACAGAGACTATTACACCACTACTAGTTCAGGATACAGCTTCTCCTATCGCTCCACAGCCGAGCAGTAGTGATCTGGGTTATGACTGTGAGCTAGACAGATTACGACAATTTCAAGAATTTAGACCTCCAGTTTTCAGAGGGGTGAAGAACCCGATTATTACAGAGGATTAGATATATGAGATGGAGAAATTGTATAGGTTCTTCAGGTGTACATCGACTAAGAGGGTTACCTTTGCTGTATTTATGCTGAAGGGTGAGGCAGAGCATTGGTGGAGGTCCATTGTGTCTATCCTGAGAGCCCGACACCTAGAGATTACTTAAGAGATATTTTCTGAGGCCTTTAGAAGGCAGTATATTTCAGCCACTGCACAACGGAGATTATGGATGGAGTTTATGAGTTTGGTTCAGGGGAACCGCTCCGTTGATGAGTATGAGTCGAGGTTCATATCCTTGAGGAGGTATGACCCAGATACATTGAGCAGTGAGAGTCAAAAGGTTCAGAAATTCATATATGGATTGAGACCAGCCATCAGATCTAAATTAGCTCCATTTGACATCTCTACTTATGAGGAGGTAGTGCACATGGCACAATTGTGTGAGTAAGATTTTGAGCAGAGTGCCTCAGAGTTGGGGAAGGTCAGCAGAGCTAGAGATAGAGATCAAAAGAGATCCGGAGGGGATAGTGTGATCAGGAGAGGAGGTCAGAGGTTAGCTAATAAGAGACCTCGGATTGAGGAGGTACAGGAGAGGACGGGTAAGCCTATTTTATATCTGACTTTACCATCATCGAGGGGTATAGTTATTGGAGGGACACGGTCGACTACCGAGCAATGTAAGAGATGTGGTAGATTTTATGGTACCAGGCCTTGTCCGATGACTACTGGAGTATGTTTTCGTTGTGGGAAGTTAGGGCATGTCATAAGAAACTGTCCCGAGATGATTACGACTGCCCTACAAAAGGGAAAAGAGCTAGAGAGAGCTCTTGTTGAGACTCCGACTCGTAGGAGAAGAGTCACTGCTGAGGAGAAGGGGAAGCAGGTTATGGGCAGAGGGCGAGTGCATGCATTGGACCAGGACACCGCAGATGCTTCAGCGATATGATCAAAGGTACCATCCTAATTTTTGATTTAGAAGCATTTGTGTTATTTGATTCTGGTGCTACACATTCCTTCATATCGCCTTCATTTGCATATAAGTTGTTGAAGTATGTACAGCCTATATTGTTAGATAGAATGTTGTTAATTTCTACACCTATGAATGTATATAGAGATTGTAGGCTGAAAATAGGGGGAAAGGATATGTCAGTCGATCTTGTTTTACTGAATATGAGGGATTTTGATGTAATTTTAGGAATGGATTGGTTGACTACAAACCATGCTGTTTTAGATTTCTATGCTAAGACAATAATGTTTTCAGGGATAGATAGCCTTACTATAAGTTTTGCTGAAAAGAAATAAAAGGCATATAATTATTGCATTTGGAAAAGTATAGTTGTAATTCATCATATTTGCGAGGTAAATTTAATTATTAATAAGGGATACTTATATTATGAATTATGTTACTAATGGTGGAAATGGTATTTTGAAGGGTTCATTGCATATGTGGTTAACATAGATAAGGCACGTCTGGAATTGAGAGACATTCCAGTTGTGACAGAATTTTCAGATGTCTTTTTGGATGAGTTACCAGAGTTGCCGCTAGTGCGAAAGATAGAGTTCAGTATTGATTTGACACCTAGTACAGAGCCGATATCTAGACCACTGTACAGGATGGCTCCGGTTGAGTTGGAAGAGATGAGGAAACAGTTACAGGAATTATTAGAGAAGGGGTTCATCAGACCGAGTGTGTCACCGTGGGGAGCAGCAGTTCTGTTTATGAGGAAGAATGATGGGAGCCTTCGATTGTGTATCAACTACGACTGTTGAACAAGGCTACCATCAAGAACAAGTATCCTCTTCCCAGGATTAATGATTTACTGGATCAGCTACGGGGAGCATAGGTCTTTTCTAAGATTGATCTGAGATCTGGGTACCACCAGTTGAGAGTTCGGGATGGAGATGTACCCAAGACAGCTTTTCGCACTTGTTATGGTCACTTTGAGTTTATGGTTATGCCATTCGGGTTGACGAACGCTCTCGCAGCTTTTATGTCATGATGAATGAGGTGTTTCGACCTTATTTGGATCGATTTGTGATAGTGTTCATCGATGACATCCTGGTTTATTCGAGATCCAGAGAGGAGCATGAGCAGTACCTGAGGATTGTATTACAAACCCTCCGTGAGAAGCAATTGTATGCTAAACTCAGTAAGTGTGACTTTTGGCTTGAGCATATCTCTTTTTTGGGACTTATTGTGTCAAGAGATGGTGTGTCAGTGGACCCATCCAAGATAGAGGCAGTAGTTCAATAGCAGAGGCCTTAGATAGTTACGGAGATCAGGAGCTTTCTGGGTTTAGCTGGATATTATAGACGATTTGCGGAGGGGTTTTCGAGGTTGGCTACTCCGTTGACACGGCTCACTCGGAAGAGTGTTGCATTTGAGTGGGATGATAGATATGAGGAGAGTTTTCAAGAGCTGAAGCATCGATTGACCACTGCTCTGATTCTCACCATTCCTACCAGCTCAAGAGGTTTTTCTATTTACACAGATACTTCTTACCAAGGACTGGGCTGTGTATTGATGCAGGACGAGAAGATAGTCGCTTATGGATCCAGGTAGCTAAAGGACCATGAGAGGAACTACCCGACCCACGACTTAGAGTTAGCGACCGTAGTGTTTGCATTGAAGATATGGCGCCACTATCTGTATGGTGAGAAATTCTAGGTATTTACCGATCACAAAAGCCTCAAGTATCTATTCTCGTAGAAGGAATTGAACATGAGACAGAGAATGTGGCTTGAGCTTCTGAAAGATTACAATTGTGAGATCCTATACCACCCGGGTAAGGCGAATGTAGTGGTTGATGCGTTGACCAGGAAGCATCTCGGGTTGGTTTCTTATAGATGGTATGGGAACACGAGTTGTTAGAGTAGTTTCCAAGCCTCAGTTTGGATGTGACCTCGCCTGATGCTGAGAGTGGTTATATGATTGCTAGCCTACGGTTGGAGCCAAATTTGATGGATAAGATCTGACAGGCTCAGCGTGATGATCAGCAGTGTTTTGAGATAGTTAGGCAGATGCAGAGGGGTATTGAGATTGAGTTTGAGTTGAGTTCGGATGGATTACTGAGGTTTCGAGATAAGATATGTGTTCCCGAGGATCCTAAGATCAGGAGGTTGATTTTGGCAGAGGCTCATTTGTCGAGGTATACCTTGCATCCGGGTAGTACAAAGATGTATCAGAATCTTCGAAAGGTATACTGGTGGTTGGGGATGAAGAGGGACATAACAGAGTTTGTTACGAGATGTCTCGTCTGTCAGCAGGTGAATGTAGAGCATCAGAAGCCTGCAGAGTTATTGTAGCCTCTACCTTTACTGATTTGGAAGTGGGAGCATGTCACCATGAACTTTGTGATGGGATTACTGAGGACTCGTAGAGGGAATGATGCCATAAGGGTGATAGTTGATAGATTGACGAAGTCGGCACATTTCCTAGCTATGAGAGTCACCGATACTTTGAGTAGATTAACGGACCTATATGTGCGCGAGATTGTGAGACTGCATGGTGTCCCATGAGTATTGTGTCAGACAGGGATTCATGCTTCACTTCCCATTTTTGAGAACACTTTCAGGAAGCTATGGGGACCCAGTTAAGATTCAGTACAACTTTTCATCCTCAGACAGATAGGCAGTCAGAGAGGACTATACAAACCCTTGAGGATATGTTAAGAGCTTGTGTACTTGATTTTAGAGGCTCCTGGGATGATCACCTACCACTCGCAGAGTTCGCCTACAATAACAGTTATCATTCGAGTATCGAGATGGCACCATATAAGGCCTTGTATGGCCGTAGATGTTGTTCTCCTGTAAGATGGGAGGAGGTTGGTGACAGGTAGATATTCGCTCTCAATTTGATACGTCAGGCCTCTGAGGATGTCCAGTTGACTTGTGAGAGGTTGAGGACAGCTCAGAGTCGACAGAAGAGTTATGCTGATAGGAGACGTAGACCGTTGGAGTTTATAGCAAGGGAGTCAGTATTCTTGAAAGTTTCTCCTTCCAAGGGTATTACGAGATTCGAAAAGAGATGAAAGTTGAGCCCTCGCTTCATAGGACCTTTTGAGATACTCGAGAGAGTGGGAGATTGAGCTTATAGGCTAGCATTGCCACCAGAGCTAGTAAATGTCCATAACGTCTTCCACGTCTCCATGCTTCGGAAGTATCAACCGGATTCGTCGCATATGATCATATACGAGCCACTGGAGCTCAGTGAGAGTATGTCCTATGTTGAGAGACCGATCCAGATTTTGCATAGGAAGGAGAAGGTATTGAGATCGAAGACGATTCCCTTGGTGAAAGTACTGTGGCAGCATCACACTCCGGAGGAAGTGACTTGGGAGTTAGAGAGTTTGATGAAAGAGAAGTACCCGGAGTTGTTTAGAGACTGATTTGGTTCCAATTTGGAGGACCAAATTCTTTTAGTGGGGGAGATTATGTAAGACCCACATTTTATTTCTTGTTGATGCATTCCTTATGATTCATGTGTTGTACACTTCCATATATTGATTAAATCCTAAGAAGAGCTTTGACTGAACTAAATTTGCAAATAGAATAAAACGAAATATCGGTGAATGTATGCAGTAGCCAAATACGGACCGAGATGGCCATAGGCCAAACGAAAGGGATCGAAATTAAGTTGACGAAAAATACGAATTTAAAATAAGAAAAGATAGTGGGTGTATGAAGGAAAGTCGGGTTAAATTGGTTTCGAAAACAAGTGCAGGGGTAAAACGATCAAAAGACCGAAATTCGATATAAATTCGATAAGAGAATTTTAATTAAAAATAATGATTTAGGACATCTTGATCAAAAATGAGGAAATTATCAAATTTCGAGTCCAATTGATCAAGATCTGAAATTTTTAGAAATATCAAAAAGTCACTCGGGACAATATCCCGAAAATACGAAGAAAATATACCGAAAACATGGTTAAAATACAATAAATAAAGTAAATTAATTAAATTAATTAATTATTAGTAAAATATAGAAATTAGTAGATATTTTTAGAATTTTTTTGATTATTTTAATGAATATAATAATAATAAACTAAATTATAAATAATAATAATAAAAAAAAGAACTGAAAATCAAAATCGGGAAGAACCCGAAAACGAAAATCGGAAAGAAAACCTAGGAAAACCCGAGGAGCAACCACGGCCACCGACGATCGATGACCCAAAGGAAGGTCAGAGAAGAAAGAGGAGAGGCCGACGAACTGAATGGCACCGACAACGCGCCGCATAGACGCCGAAAACTGGTGAATGGAAGGAGAGAAAATCGAGAAGAAAACGCCCCGATTCCGATGACCCACGGTAGTTGGGCGTGAACAGAGGGCATCGACGTGATCAGGAGGTGGAGGCAGCCCTTTTGAGACCGGTAGCGACTAACGAAACCGTCGAAAACGTTGGTGAGGACAAAGGCTAGAAAACGACACCGTTTGGCTAAAAGGAAAAGGAAGGAAAATGAAGGAAAATGAAGGAAAATGAAGGAAAAATGGAAGGAAAGGAAAAGAAAAGAAAAGAAAAAAAAGGGAAAAAACGAAAGAAAAATTACCGGGGATGACTCGAGATTTTGGTAAGTTGACCGAGGGTCGAGATTGACCTACGAGTAAATTTCAAAAATTTATTTAATATTATATTTAATGGAAAATAACCCGAATTTACCTTATTGTGCAGTTTTCCGACAGAGCCCGAACGAGAACCGATTGAGCTCCAATTTTTGTACCCCACATAACATTGGGTAAGTACATTTTAATTTCGACAATTTTAGTCTCAATGGAGAGTTAAGATTATTTTACGGATTAATTCTTTATAAAAAGGAATATTATTCAGAATTTTACAGTAATTACCGTAAATAGTATATGGGCTATCCAATGGTTTGGAACGAAGCCCGATGATTATTGGTAAGCCAAATGAGCCCAGTAAACCCTAAGAAGAGATTTAATTAGTAGAAACGAACTGAAAATGGGTCGAGGCCCATTAAGGTGCGTTCGGGCCTAATAAGAGTAAATTGGCTCAATTAGTTAAATCGACTGTAGTAAACGAGAGAATTATATTTATTGGGTTAAATTGACATGATAAATAATTATCTGTAGCCCCAGAGACTGGATTAGCAGTAAATCAGATTGGATGACCCTCTGACAATGGAATTTAGATACGCGCTCGACGTGATTCGAGGTAAGGGAATTTTGTAGGTGCATAGAGATATCTATACATATTTTTGAGGGGATTTACAGGGCCTAGAATTTCTTAAAGTATCTAGAAACGAAATAATAATTTTTGCAAAAATCGGACATGGGTGAAAAAAAGAAAAAGACGATATTGCCCATGGGAGTAAAATTTACAAAAAGGGTAGTAAGGCTAATAAATTGCATGATTATCATGTTTTGATGTTTTATATGAATGTATTACTTTGATTTAAACAAATTTGCACATAGGTTGGCTGTTGATTTAATGAATTATACGAAATGGTACAGGTTGGTATTGGTTACGATTTTAAAGATGTTTTATCAAGATTGAGCTACCTATCATATTTACACGAGTAAAAAGAGTGCTAGAGTCTTACTCGCATTAAATTTTATTAATTTATTACTCATAAAAAAGCCGTATTGGAGCGTTGCTCGTACGAAAATTTTTGTGTGTGTACAAAAATCGTGCTGGAGCTTCGCTCGCAGGAGATTTTAGATATCATGATATGCATAGTGTCGTGCTGGAGCTTCGCTCGCACTAGAAGTGATGTGACATGCATAGAGTCATGCGAAAACCTCCTGTAGACTGTGTGTCACAGAGAGTTGATATACTCGCACGTATACTTTGAGACATGGGTTGGTTATCGACATAGTATGGGGTGGATAAGACCTACAGCAAGCACCCCCAGACTATGATATGGGTCCACGGAGTATGTTGTACTGTGTATGTCATACAGAGTACGCTGTACCGTGTAGTCATGATGACTCGCTGATATTACTTGATATTCTGACGGATAGGATTTGACCCCACCTCCCGTTACAGTTGTGATGTCCCGTACACAGGGATCCGTGTAGCCTAAGATCACAGGGACATATATGGTCATAGTCCTCGATTTTTCATATAGTAACCTACATGCCTCACATGATATCATACGGTCTGAATAGACCAGGGCAGACCCGAAGGAGGGTGTTGAGTTAATGTATTTTGAAATGACAAAACAAGTTAATTCAATAATGTTAAGATGATATACAAACATGTTTAGAGGTGATTAGTACCAGAACTTAGAGTTCTGCTGATGAGAGATCGATCTGGGGTATGAGAGATCGATCTCCTGGGCTTTTACTTGATGAGAGATCGATCTCATGAAGTAAGAGATCGATCTGCCTAGCCTTAAAACGTTGTTAAGGGATTAAGGTAAAATGAGATCGATCTGCAAGGGTTAAGAGATCGATCTGGCTAATGCTAGAGTTGAGAGATCGATCTGGTCGATGAAGAGATCGATCTCCCTTAAGAGCTTAAGACTATAGATCGATCTGAGAGATCGATCCACATTCAAACAGAGAACTTATGAGATCGATCTGGTAAGGAAGAGATCGATCTCCTCAAAGTCAGAGAGCTAAAGAGATCGATCTGTGTTGTTGAGAGATCGATCTCCTCTCTACGAGATTGCATGGCAGATCGATCTGGAGATCGATCTTGTTTCAAACAGAGAGTGAAAGAGATCGATCTTCCTATTCGACAGATCGATCTGCCTCATTATTTTCAAACTAACAGATCGATCTGCTAACCTATGAGATCGATCTCCTTGTGTATTTGTGCTTCAATCTTGCAGGATTTATAACTAAGAGATCGATCTGGCCAAGAAGGCAGATCGATCTGGCACTCAACTGGAGGTACCCAACGGCTAGTTTCTGCAAAACACAACGGGAAGAATAGCATTTAATGCTCCAACTACCAATCCTTCAGTATAAAACCAAGCATTGAAGACAAAGAGAATAGAGACACTATTGCTGCATATTCCAAACATTCTCAAGCTTTAATTCTTTCATTCTTTGTGTCCCTATTGCTCATTCATTGAGAATCATTGTAAAAGCTTAAGTGCAAAAAGCTACATTTGTCCTACCACTTTAAAGCATTATATTGTATTCAATCTTATCTTAGAAGAGAAGAGGATTGTTCCTCAGTGAGAGTAAATTGTAAGAGGCTGAATTCTTTTTCTGTATTGCTAAGGGTAGAGAGGTTATTCCTTAACCTGCAAAAAGGAACTGTGTAAGCTCTATTGATAGAGAGAAAGAAAACACTTGACAAGAAGGTCAAGGAGAGAGGACGTAGGCAAGAGTTTGGCCGAACCTCTATAAACGATTGTGTTTGTTTCTCTCTTCCCTACTCTGCATTAAATTATTATACTGCACTATATTGCTCATTATCATTTGTGATTAAATTGTGATTAATTTTTAATTTGCCATAATTGTTAGAAAATCGATTCACCCCCCCTCTCGGTAGAGCCAACAATTGGTATCAGAGCTAGGACTCTTTAATCACATAGGAACAACTTCCTAAGAGTTAGAAAACGATCAAATGACTCTTAACAATGTAGCAACTAGTTTGATAGGAGAGGGGCATTCCACGGTTAGACCTCCCATGTTCAATGGTGAACATTATTCATATTGGAGGACTAGGATGATGCTATTCATTCAAGCAAATGACTATGAAGTATGGAGAATTATAGTTAAGGGACCTCAAATCCCTACAAAGACAATAGAGGGAAGAGATATTCCCAAAGAAGAAGATGAATGGGATTCTAATGATATTAAATGTGCACAGCTAAATGCTAAAGCTATGCACACATTATTTTGTGCTTTAGGTCCTAATGAATATAATAGAGTCTCCGGGTGTGATAATGCCAAGCAAATATGGGATAAATTGGCAATAACTCATAAGGGTACAACCCAAGTGAAGGAGACAAAAGTAGGTATGCTCACACATGATTATGAGCTATTTAGGATGAAGGAAGGAGAATTGATTAGTGATATGTTCACTAGATTTACAGATGTAATTAATGGACTAAAATCCTTAGGAAAAATATATTCTAACATTGAGATGGTAAAGAAAATTTTAAATAGCTTACCTAAATCATGGGAAGCTAAAGTGACAGCAATAGAGGAATCTAAGGATCCACACACATTGTCCTTAGATGAATTGATAGGATCTTTGCTCACTTATGAGATGAAACTTAAAAGAAATGAAGAGCCACCCAAGAAAGTGGGTGTTGCTCTAAAATCCACTGCTCAAGAGGAGATTAAAAATGAGAGTGGGAGTGAGGAGGATATTGAGATGGCAATGTTTGCCAAAAGATTCAACAAATTCATGAGAATGAAAGCTAGTAGTAATAATAGGAGAAACAATAGGAGAGAACAAGAGGAAGTAGGTAGAAAAGACTCTATTGTGTGTTATGAATGTAAAAATCCTGGACACATAAAATTTAACTGCCCTCTTCTCAAAAGATCTAATGATAGGTTTCATAAAAAGAAGGCAATGGTAGCAACATGGAGTGACAGTGACTGCTCCGATGATGAATCAAATGAGGACATTGCCAACCTATGCTTCATGGCTATGGATGATGATCAAAAGGTAACATCTAATCTCAATGAATACTCTTTTGATGAATTGCAAGATGCATTTGATGAACTTGCATTAGAGTATGAATGTATGAGCATGAAGTATAAAAAGTTAATATCTAAATTAAAAAGGGAAAATGAGATAATGTTAAAAGATAAATTGGAATATGAGAAGAAACTAGAGATTTCAAATCTAGAAATTTGTGACCTTAAGGAGAAAAATAGCAACCTACATAACTCCTTTAATAGATTTCACATGGGGCAACAAAAGCTAGATAGCATGTTGGAAACCCAAAGGGCATTTTTTGACAAAAATGGCTTAGGGTATAATGCACAAAGTAGGGAGACCCATCTTAAGAGTTTTATTGCTAGGAAGAGCATGATTAAACCTGCAATTACTTGTTCATATTGTAATAAGAAGGGACATAAGCCACATTATTGCAATAAAAAGATGAGGAACCTTAAAGGAAAAAGAGTAAAAAGGATATGGATTCCAAAAGAGGTAATTCATTCCAAGGACTGTAATGCATTAGCAAAATGGATCCCAATGGGATCAAGAATTGCGTTTACTAACCTCCAAGGACCCAAGAAAATTTGGGTACCTAAGACTTGAGTTTAATTTGTTATAGGTGATTGAGCATAGCCACAAAGCTAAAACAAAAGATGCTTGGTACTTAGATAGTGGATGCTCAAGGCACATGACGGGTGATAAAAGCCATTTCAATTCCTTCAAATCGAAAATTGGTGGAGAAGTCACTTTTGGGGACAACTCCAAAGGCCAAGTGGAAGGAAGTGGCTCAATAGGTAATGATCATTTCTCTTTAGAAAAAGTATTACTTGTTAGGGGTCTTAAGCATAACTTGTTAAGCATTAGTCAACTTTGTGACAAAGGTTACAAAGTAATTTTTGATTGCATGAAGTGTAATGTTATAGATCCTAAGTCAAATAAAATTCTTTTTCTAGGTCATAGGCAAGGTAACATATATATTGTCTATCTTAATGAACTCAAAAATGAAAACATATGCTTAATGGTAGACAACAAAAAGGAATCTTGGTTGTGGCATAGAAGACTAGGTCATGCTAGCATGAGTGTGCTATCCAAGTTAGCTAGAAAGGATCTAGTAATAGGCTTACCCAAACTACCTTTTGATCATGAAGAAATATGTGAAGCTTGTGTTAAAGGAAAACACAAGAGGACAACTTTTAAGCCTAAGAATAGTGTATCCACCACTAGGCCTCTCCAATTATTGCATTTAGACTTATTTGGACCAACTAGAACCACTAGCCTAGGTGGGAAACACTATGGATTTGTAATAGTTGATGATTACACTAGGTACACTTGGGTGTTCTTTTTGAGAGTAAAAAATGAAGCCTTAGAGAAATTCATAACTTACTCAAAGGTGACTCAAAATGAAAAAGGATATACAATAACAAGCATTAGAAGTGATCATGGCAAAGAATTTGAAAATATAGGATTTGATGAGTATTGCAATGATCAAGGAATTAGCCACAATTTTTCAGCCCCTAGGACACCACAACAAAATGGTGTAGTTGAGAGAAGAAATAGAACTTTGGAAGAGATGGCTAGGACCATGTTATGTGAAAATAACTTGCCAAAGTATTTTTGGGCTGAAGCTATAAACACATCATGTTATATAATTAATAGAGCTATGATAAGACCCATGCTAAAGAAAACTCCTTATGAGCTCTACAAAGGCAAGAAGCCTAACATTAGTTACTTCCATCCTTTTGGCTGCAAATGCTTTGTTCTAAATAATGGAAAAGATAATTTAGGAAAATTTGATGCCAAGAGTGACGAGGGAATATTTCTAGGATACTCATTGAATTCAAAGGCCTATAGAATATATAACAAAAGGACATTAATGGTTGAAGAGTCTATTCATGTTGTATTTGATGAATCAAATAATATATCTAAAGATTCAACCAATGATGAAAATGTTGGAATATTTGATGAAGGCTTAGAAGATGACTTTCTAGAAAAGCTTGACTTGAATAAAGGAGATGAAGAAGAAATAGAGTTTTTAGAAAGAGAACCTAGAGCACCAAGAGAGTTAGGATATGTAAAAGATTGTGAAATAGTAGGAGATCCAACTCTTGAAATTAGAACTAGATCATCCCTAAGGAATATGTGCCAATATATTGCCTTTGTATCTCAAATTGAGCCTAGGAATGTCAATGCAGCTTTAGAAGACAATAATTGGTTCCTAGCAATGCAAGAAGAATTAAATCAATTTGAGAGAAGCAAAGTATGGAAACTAGTTCCTAGGCCTAGTGATCACTCAATAATTGGAACCAAATGGATATTCAAGAACAAAATGGATGAAAATAGTGTGATCACAAGGAATAAGGCTAGGCTAGTTGCTCAAGGCTATAGACAAGAGGAAGGCATAGACTATGATGAAACATATGCTCCGGTAGCTAGATTAGAGGCAATAAGAATGTTACTTGCCTTTGCATGTTATAAAAACTTCAAGTTATATCAAATGGATGTAAAGAGTGCATTCTTAAATGGTTTTATTAATGAAGAAGTATATGTTGAGCAACCTCCCGGATTTGAAAATCATAAATTTTCTGAACATGTTTTTAAATTATCTAAGGCACTTTATGGGTTAAAACAAGCTCCTAGAGCTTGGTATGAAAGGTTGTCAAAATTCTTAATAGACAAGAGATTTTCAAGAGGAAAAGTGGATACCACCTTATTCATTAAGAATAAAAATAACGATTTATTAGTTGTACAAGTGTATGTAGATGATATTATTTTTGGTTCAACTAATGAGTCTTTATGCCAAGAGTTTGCTAAGATCATGCAAGGAGAATTTGAGATGAGCATGATGGGAGAACTCACATTCTTCTTGGGACTTCAAGTGAAGCAAACAAAAGATGGAACCTTCATCAATCAAGCAAAGTATACTAAGGAATTGCTCAAGCGATTTGGAATGGACAACTGCAAACCTCAAGCAACTCCAATGGGCACCAACATCAAGCTTGATAAGGATGAAAGTGGTAAGTGTGTAGACACTAAACTTTATAGGTCTATGATTGGCTCATTGCTTTATTTAACTGCAAGTAGACCAGATATTTTGTTTAGTGTATGCCTTTGTGCTAGATTTCAATCCTCTCCTAAGGAATCACATCTATTGGCAACTAAGAGAATCTTTAGATACCTCAAAGACACTCCCTCACTAGGACTTTGGTACCCCAAGGACTCTGCTTTTGCCCTTCATGCATTTTCAGATGCTGATTTTGGAGGCTGCAAAATAGATAGGAAAAGTATTCAGGTACTTGCCAATTCTTAGGAAATAGGTTAATTTCTTGGTTCTCCAAAAAGCAAAACAGTGTAGCTCAGTCCACAACTGAAGCTGAGTATATAGCAGCTGGTAGTTGTAGTGCTCAAGTGTTGTGGATTAAACAACAAATGAGAGATTATGGTATTGACATGAAACAAGTGTCTATTAAATGTGATAATACCAGTGCCATTAATCTGTCTAAGAATCCTATTCAACACTCCAGAACCAAGCACATAGAAATTAGACATCACTTCCTTAGAGACCATGTACAAAAAGGGGATATAATTTTAGAGTACATTGACACTCTACATCAATTAGCTGATATATTCACCAAACCCCTTGATAGAGATAGGTTTTGTATCCTTAGAGGTGAATTAGGACTCATGGATATGCCTTAGGACTTTTTGTGTTTCAAAAATCTTGGTTTCAAATTGATTTTAAATGAGTTTTTGCAAAGATTTTCTGGCAATGAGGATGAGAGATCGATCTCCTTGCAATATAGATCGATCTCCATACCTCCAACAAGCCTAAATCATCAAGGTTAAGCTAAGCAGATCGATCTTCTAACCATAAGATCGATCTCCTTACGTCTCTGTTTAAAGGCAGATCGATCTGTCCACACGACAGATCGATCTCTTCAAGCTTTCGCATTCTACAGATCGATTTTTGCATTTGGCAGATCGATCTCTATTGGATTCTGGAAATGACAGATCGATCTGTCGCCTCGACAGATCGATCTCCTGTGCCCTGGAGTATAAATACCCGCGTAAAATTCCCAAATTTCCTAAACCCAATCTTCAAAATTCCCAAATTTCCCTCGCATTTCTTCCTTTGATTCGCGACCAGATCGATCTTTGTACGGTCCTCCTTGCGTCTCGGTGTCCAATTCCGGTATTGTAACCAACATTCCTTACTGATTTTCAAAATATTTCTTCAATTTGTGTTTTTTTTTAATTCTAGGTCAAACCTAGGTACTGTTTCATTGCTTTTCTCGTTGTTGAATCCATTTAGTGCCTCTTTAGAATCTAGAATCATGCCTAGGAAGTCAGTAGCAAACAAACCTCCTAGAACCACTGAGGCAGGTTCCTCATCACAACCTATTCCTCCACCTCCTGTCGCTTCCTTCAATCGGTGTTTTAAAACACCAGCAAAAAGAAAGCGATATGAGGAATATTTTTCAACCATGCCAATCAAGCATTGGCGCACTATCGATTTTTCGTTCCTCAATCGCATAGAGTTTCCCTATTTGTCAAAATTTGAGGAGTTTGGTTGGACGAACTTCTTGAAAATCAACACTCCTGTCCCTCCAAATCTCGTTCGCGCATTCTTTTCCAATGCCGAACTCGTTTATGACCCCGATGACACCTGCAAAATCCTTGCCTTCAAAACCTACGTCATGGGTCAATCCATTATAATTGACTCTGAAGTTCTAGCCAAAGTGTTTGATATACGCGATGAAGGCTTAACAAATGAGGATGAGGAAGTACCCTTAGCGTTTGATCTCCCTGGGGACAAGGCGAGTGACCTGCCGATGCATCCTCGGTTACTCCACCTCATAATTTCTTGGAACCTCCGCCCTTTCGGTACTCGTCATTCTACCGTTAGGCGTTTAGATCGCTTTTGGCTCCATCACATTCACACCACAAGCCAAAAGCCTAACCTCCCTCACTTTATATACGAAGATTGGCTGAAGATTGTGCGTGGACAAGCTACCACGATCGTGTTTCCACAACCGGTAGCTTATCTTCTTCACCGCCTTGGTATCAACTGCAGCGGCGAAACTGGCGAACTCCCCTCTCCCAAGAGCGTGCTTAACATTGGGACCCTCCATCATATGGGGTACTACAAAGACTTTCGGGGAGATTGGACGAAAAAGAGGGATCAGCAACCTGTAGAGGCTATGGAGGAGGACCCCACTGCTGAGCCAGTGCATCGACCTGCTGCACCAGCTCCGGAACCATCGGCTCCGCCCACTGCACCAACATCGTCTCCTGCTGACTTGGAGATGCTCATGACGATGATGAATGACCTCAGTCAGCAGATAAATGACGGCTTTGCCACTCAGCGGCGTATGATCGAGAACTTAACCCAAAGAGTGGATAAGATTCAAGAAGCTCAAGAGGCGATGTTCGATGAGGTCCAAGTCACACGCACGCACGTTGAGCATCTTTTGGATCGTGATCCTCCTTCATCTTAGGCCATAGGTGTTTGTTGTAGTTTAGTTTCATCATGGTTGATCTTTAATGTTACTTGCACTACATTTGCTTGAATGAACTGTGATTTGACTGGATATTGGGTGAGTTAATGACAATGTTGATTTTGAAATGCCATGAATCTTCTATTTTGTGTGTGATTGATATAACAAAAAGGGGGAGAAGAAACGTGTTGTGGTTGTGTTAAATGTTTTAAAAGAATGATTTAATTGAGGGGGAGTTAAGATTTAACTGAGGGGGAGTTAAGTCATTAACAAAGTCAAAAGCTCACAAAAAGGGGGAGTTTTGCAAATTCACTAAGTTAAGTCATTAACAAAGTCAAAAGCTCACAAAAAGGGGGAGTTTTGCAAATTCACTAAACATGTTTAATTGATGAGTTTTGTCATATCAAAAAGGGGGAGATTGTTGAGTTAATGTATTTTGAAATGACAAAACAAGTTAATTCAATAATGTTAAGATGATTTACAAACATGTTTAGAGGTGATTAGTACCAGAACTTAGAGTTCTGCTGATGAGAGATCGATCTGGGGTATGAGAGATCGATCTCCTGGGCTTTTACTTGATGAGAGATCGATCTCATGAAGTAAGAGATCGATCTGCCTAGCCTTAAAACGTTGTTAAGGGATTAAGGTAAAATGAGATCGATCTGCAAGGGTTAAGAGATCGATCTGGCTAATGCTAGAGTTGAGAGATCGATCTGGTCGATGAAGAGATCGATCTCCCTTAAGAGCTTAAGACTATAGATCGATCTGAGAGATCGATCCACATTCAAACAGAGAACTTATGAGATCGATCTGGTAAGGAAGAGATCGATCTCCTCAAAGTCAGAGAGCTAAAGAGATCGATCTGTGTTGTTGAGAGATCGATCTCCTCTCTACGAGATTGCATGGCAGATCGATCTGGAGATCGATCTTGTTTCAAACAGAGAGTTAAAGAGATCGATCTTCCTATTCGACAGATCGATCTGCCTCATTATTTTCAAACTAACAGATCGATCTGCTAACCTATGAGATCGATCTCCTTGTGTATTTGTGCTTCAATCTTGCAGGATTTATAACTAAGAGATCGATCTGGCCAAGAAGGCAGATCGATCTGGCACTCAACTGGAGGTACCCAACGGCTAGTTTCTGCAAAACACAACGGGAAGAATAGCATTTAATGCTCCAACTACCAATCCTTCAGTATAAAACCAAGCATTGAAGACAAAGAGAATAGAGACACTATTGCTGCATATTCCAAACATTCTCAAGCTTTAATTCTTTCATTCTTTGTGTCCCTATTGCTCATTCATTGAGAATCATTGTAAAAGCTTAAGTGCAAAAAGCTACATTTGTCCTACCACTTTAAAGCATTATATTGTATTCAGTCTTATCTTAGAAGAGAAGAGGATTGTTCCTCAGTGAGAGTAAATTATAAGAGGCTGAATACTTTTTCTGTATTGCTAAGGGTAGAGAGGTTATTCCTTAACCTGCAAAAAGGAACTGTGTAAGCTCTATTGATAGAGAGAAAGAAAACACTTGACAAGAAGGTCAAGGAGAGAGGACGTAGGCAAGAGTTTAGCCGAACCTCTATAAACGATTGTGTTTGTTTCTCTCTTCCCTACTCTGCATTAAATTATTATACTGCACTATATTGCTCATTATCATTTGTGATTAAATTGTGATTAATTTTTAATTTGCCATAATTGTTAGAAAACCGATTCACCCCCCTCTCGGTAGAGCCAACAGAGGGGTAATGTCCCGATTTATGTTTTTTTTTAAATGAGATGCAATTTAATGAATCAAGGTATTCCCGAGGGATGGGTTTAGCCTTGATGTGGTTGTTTTATGATGAAACAAATAAGTTTTAGCGTGACGAGCATGAGATGTCATACATGATGATTTTTCCATGTTTGTTTTATATGTCGATTTCATGATTTCTCTTATATGATATATCGTTTTAGTCTTACCTCATGCTCCAAATGTAGACGATTTTATATCATGGCATTATCATCATGTAGATAATATAGTTGTCTACCTGCTTACATTATTACCTTACTGAGCTAGTTATGCTCACCCTTTCAATTTCCACCCTCCATAGAGCATCTGCAGTAGTATAGAGCAGGTAGAGACTACATTCCTGGTTGTCCGTTGCTTCCCATCGTGAATCAGGTATACACATCGTACAGTTTTATATCTAAACATATAATAGCACAGTTTTGTAACGAATATAATTATGGGGGATGTAAATATATGAAAACATATGTATATACAGTTTTATAATATATGTGCTTATTATTACACTGTCTGAAACTCTAACATTATGTGAGATCTAAGAATTTCGGACATATTTTAAATATGTAATAAGAATTTGAAGTGTAATTTATTGAGCTAAGTGAATTGTGGGAATGATAATTGGAGATTTATATGTTAAGTGTTTAAAATAAGTGTGAAGCTATGAGGACAGATCGATCTGGGAGAAGGAGAGATCGATCTGGTGAGTTAAAAATGACAAAGAAGGAGGAATTTAAGGAGCAGATCGATCTCCAATGGAAGAGGATCGATCTTCTTATGATTCTGTTTGAGAGAAGATCGATCTCATGAGGAAGAGATCGATCTCCAAATGATTCTGTTTGGGAGAAGATCGATCTCCTCAAGAAGCAGATCGATCTCATAAAGCCATAAAGAGATCGATCTCACCCCTCGACTGATCGATCTCCTAGGCATAAAATTACCCAAATCGTCCCCAAAAATTCAAATACAGATCGATCTCATCAAGAGCCAGATTGTTCTCCTACCCTCAGCCTATATAAGGAACTCCTGTTTTTCTCCTGCAATCTCACTTTCTCTCTCATCCAACCCCCATTTTCACCGAAACCTAGCTTTCTCACTCATCCAAAGCACCCATTTTTGTCCAAATCAGAAGTTGTGGCAAGAAGGAAAGTTGTACCTCGTCAAAGGGAGAACAACAAACTAAGAAATCGAAGGACGAATCGAATCGAGGCGTGGGTTGTGCACCTCATAAGCTTTGGGTAATTTCTAAACCTCGATCTTGATATTTGAAATGATTTTGGTGATAATAGTTGTTGGCATTGTGCTGAAATAGCTGGAAAATGATTAGGGATTGATGAAATTACAATGTGGTTGGAGTGATAATGATATTTAGCAATTTAAGAATTTTGAGCTATAAATAGAGATTTAGACAATGTGGTGTATTAGCATAGATATTGTGGCATAGGAAATATAGAATGTTGAGGTGTTGTGAGCAAGATTGTGGTTTGTGGTGGAGTTATGAGAATTGAGAAATTTGAGGAGTTATGAGCAATTATGCTCGATTTTGAGAATTGAGGTTGATGTGATAGTTGAATATTGATGTTTTAACATCGTTTGGACAGCTCGGGAGTTCCAGAGTTGAATGCGGGACTAGTCCGTGTCAAGGGGGAAACGATTGCACTATACGAGGTGCAAAGAGGTAAGGGAAACTAAACCATTTGTGTATGTGATTTGCGAACTATTATAGCATGATTTGTGATTTATAAAATAAGCATGTTGAGTGTTGTGTTGTGATACAATTGCACACGATTTTTATAGCCGGTTAGAGCCTAATGTTTTTATGAGTTTATAACTGGGCTTTACGTTAAGGCAATATCGAGATTTGAGAAATGTGTGCGTGTTTTGCTGGTTGGGACTCGGTTTCAATATGTTTTGTGTTGAGTACAAAACGGTTTTAAATGAGTTTTATGAGAGAAAAACCACTATGAGTTCTACGTGAAGGCAAACTAGTCTTATGTGATTAAGACTTAGGTGTGTAATTCTGAGTACACACCGGGCATTACTCTGGAAGCATGTAAGCCCGATTCTTCTCCGTTCTGGTAACGTGAGAAACCCCATTCTGTGGCTATGCCACGTATAATTGGTGGCCGTTGCCACGTGAGAACCCCATTTGGTGGCCGTTGCCACGTGAGAACCCCATTTGGTGGCCGTTGCCACGTGAGAACCCTATTTGGTGGCCGTTGCCACGTGAGAACCCTATTTGGTGGCTGTTGCCACGTGAGAACCCTATTTGGTAGTCGTTACCACGTGAGAACCCTAATTGGTGGCCGTTGCCACGTGAAACCCTATCCTGTGACTGTGCCACGTGTAAATTTAACTCAGTGGCTATGCCACGTGTGTCTAGTGGCTGTGCCACGTGTGAATTTAAATCAGTGGCTATGCCACGTGTGTTTAGTGGCTGCGCCACGTGCATTACTATTTCAGTGATTTTATCACATTTATTGAGAAAGCGATTATCGCATTATTTTCACATGCTTTGTTATTGCTCTATACTGAGCATTTTACTTCATGTTTTCACATGATTTGAGATATGAGAATGTCGTTTTGAGTACTTTCATGCTATAGTTTTCAAATGAGATTAATGAGTTTCACATACAAATAAATATTTTGTGATGTGCATTTTGGTTTATGAAATGAGTCCCTTACCCCCTTTACTGAGCGATTTAGAAGCTCACCCTGTTTTTCTTCCCCCCAGATCTCTTCAAGTGAAAAGGGTTTTCCTGCGACGTACGGAGTAGTGGCTAGTGGAAGACTTGAGCTCCAGGCCATATATTGCATTTTGAGGTATCTTTTATCTTTTCATGTACCCAGACAATTATCATAATTGCAGACACTTGATGTATAACATTGTATGGGATGTATTAGGATTAATTAACTTGAGATCAAGTAATGTATATGATATAATATATAATATTCAATGACGAGATCCTGAGGTATAATATAGGTGATGATGTATGACACTGCACATGAATGCACTCTTAATTGTGAATTAATGAATAAAAAGTTTTAAATTAGCCCTATTTTCCGCACTTCCGGGGCGTCACGAGCTCAATGGTACCAGGGGTGTCGAATCAGACGTGATGTCCTGAGTTCGAACCCTTGGGGACGTGAAAGAAAACCTTGAGGGGCCTGTGGGCTACCAAAGAGGACAGTACGGTTGAGTGAGGGGCGCCGATGTCACAGCAGTCGGACCAGGGGCCCATGAGGGGTTGCGCCTGTGTAGGCTGGGCTGGACTGGGACCTCACACATTATTACCATGGTAAGAATGATATGGTCAAATGAGATAAGAGTTGGGATTATTACTGGCTCATAGCCCAACTCGTTCAAAATCGAAGTCATGAAGAGGTGAGAAGTATAAAAAAGCAAAAAATTTGTAGTGATTTTGGTAGAACAGGTCGTGACAACGTGTAATTATTTCTAGCAGCTCACAAAATTTCCTTGTCCTCGGTGATAGACGGTAACCTCAGTGTTATGAGTCAATTCAGTATATTCTGATCTGTCTAATTCTCCGGAGCTTTGAATCAATATATGCATAACATTTCCAAACGCTTTTTTTTTCACGTCTTACTTCACTTCACTGCCCTGTCATCATCTTCATCATCCTTAACCCGTGAGGTACCATCCTTTTTTTTCTCTCTGTCTTAGCTTTTGTTTCTTTTTCTCCCTCGTGACTCTCCCTGCTCCCGTATCCCTTCTTCTATTTCTATTTTCTAAGTGCCCGAACAACCCCGATATTTGCCTCCTTCTCCTTTAGGCACGATACCCTACTCCAACCCAACTACAAACTCCCTGTTCACACCTCTGCTTCAGCTAAGTCACCCAGTCTCCAAGAAGGCTGAGAGAAGCCCTTGCTTCGACTTCAGCTTAGCCCCAACAAGGAGGCTTCCTCGTTGCCATCAGGCCAACCCAAAAGAGATGCAGTGGTGGCTGCCATTCAGTCCTCGTGCCAAGAAGAAATGTTGCCCCCTCTCCTCTTGGTCTCATCTCCTCTCAACTTTATGTTTTCTTCTCTTCTTAGTCTCTATTATCACCTCGAGTCTCAACTCAGCCTCAACACTTCTCCACCTCTTTCTCTTTTCTGCATTTTTGTAACTGTTCAAAGAGAAAATGAGGCCTTTCTTTTAATCTCCTACACTACCCTCGCCTATCATTTCTTTCTTTCGGCTTTAAAGAAACAGAGCTGCAGACAACTCCTCTCTTCTCTTCAGTAAGTCTCCCTCGGATTATCCAACCTTTCCTCTACTGACATTCCTTCCCTTCTTTTTAGCCTTCCTACTTTGCTTCAGTCCCTTGTTTCTTCCTCTGCTGCATCTCCAGTACTTCTTACTATGTATTTTATCCATATTTATTTCCTTCAGTTAGCTGAGCACGCAATCATCTAGCAGGAACTGCCTTGGTTTGCACGTTAGCCTTCCCTTATTTCTTTTCGTCTTCAAGTCATCATCATCGATTAGCTATGAATTTTTTCAATCATAATTTTTCACCAAACTATTTTTGGTTTTTCTAACAGGTAGCACACTTACTCTCCTCCCCGTTTCTTCTCCCTGCTGCAGCTTTAGTAATTCCTAAATATAATTATATGTTGATATAATTTTTCTTCACTTTTATTTCCTTATCTCAACTGATTACATGTCCTTATCAGTTGCTGCTCTCTCTCCGGTCTTATTCAGGTTGCCCATGCCTCAGTTCTCCTTCTCCTTTTCTGTCACGTTCCCAGACTTTCCCATTTACCTTTCTCTTTTCTTGCTACAGCTCGGTATGTCTATATATATATACATACATATTAGTCCACTGCCATGGCCAGCCTTTGTTCAGGTTTTTATCCTCTCTTACTGCCAGCTTTAGTCCACTCGTGCATTTCCATTTTCTTGACTTCCCATTCCCTAGACTATACGACACCATCATCTTTGCATTTCCTTTCCATTTTTTATTCAAGTGGCCATCCTGACTTTATGACTTTTCCTTTAATATATCCCACATATAAATACATATGTGCAGCCGATGGGCAGTTCTCAGGATTGGCTGTTGCACATTGTCATTATCCATATTTCCTTTACCCGATCACCATGCTCCATCATTCATTTTTTTTTATTTTCTTTTCTTCCTTACTTCACGTTTCCTGGCTGGTCTGATCCCATCATCACATTCTCTGCTATCAACCGAGGACATCACTAATAATTCTATTTTTAATAGAATTATTTGTGCTTAATTTCATAATTAATTATTTAAATCCTCATATTATTTTATTAATTATCCCCTTATTTAATTAAAATTCTCTTATTTGCAGATAAATTAAATCCAGATGAAACTTAGTCGTTTCTGTCAAAATTGGGCTGAAAACAAACTGAAGGAGACTGGACCACTTCTAATTTGTAGACCTAGTCATCACTCATCTGGACACGCGTGATGCCAGGTGTCCGTATTTTGTTTGCTCTGAAACGATAAGATTGAAGGACACCATGCTAACCCTCTAGAAGACACACACTGGGCCACATCGCACAACAAATTGGACAAAAAGACTGATGGCGTGGAAATATCTACTTTGCAGCAAATTAAAGGAAGACAAGTGGCCAAATATTGCCAACTCATCTAGGATGAAAAAATTACCATTGTACCCCTAAGTGTGTATATAAATAGAAAAAGATGACAATTGAAAATGTTAGGTAGCCTAGGTTAGAATAGAAGTAATTTAGGAGTAGGAGTAGTGTAGAGTAATTTAGGAGTAGTTTTAATTCTAGGGTAGCTTTAGTTTCTATGTTTTTTTTAAAGCATTTTCCCTTTAGCAATTTTAAATTTTTTAGTTACTGTTCATGTAATTTCGATTTGTTTATGAAAAGCTTACATTTTTCCTTCCTTTGTTCTCGCTTTGCATATGAACTTGTCTAATTTTTTTTCTCTTTGGATTCACCGATTGTTGGACATGAGGAAGTAAGAAAGCTTGGCTGGTGACAGTGGCCAAGTCTTCTTCCTTGTTCAACAATTTATTTTTATGTTTTCAGTAGATAAATTCAAGCATGGGATTTTGTTTTGTTACCAACTTTTATTCAAAGAAGAAATTTTCATTTATTGTTTTCTTGTAGCATTTTCATCTCCTGCAATTTTTGGTTTTACATTTTCTAGATCGTTTCACTTCATAACCTTGCCGTGGTAGCTCTTTGGATTCGGGAGAGTGGATAGGGCCGGTTGACACAGCTTACCTTCATCATTCCAGCATTTGCTTCTGTGTAATGCTTGCGGGAATATGCTCGAACGGTTGTTTTCTAAGCATGTTGTGGACGTTGATGCTGTGTGGATGAAGAGCCCGTTAATGCTGAAGCTTGCAGAACAGTCGGCATCAGTGTAGAACCAAGCTAGCATGCGTGGGTGCAGTGAACAGAGAAGTCACGTTGCCTCCTTTGTTCTCCCCTGTTCAAGACTTCATTCACTGTTCATCTTCTTTTCATTCTTTAAGCAGTGATTACAAGCATTGTGTTGTGTTTTCTGTTGAAGTGTTTTAATCCTTCATGATTGCTGCTTTTGTTTTAACTAAGTTAATCTTTTATTTGCATTACGGAAGGTTATATTAGTGAATGTGCAGCTCGGTATTAGGCTGAAGTAGAAAAGTTTTTTTTGCTGTGTGACTTCTTTTGCTGGAAATGGCTGCTGTCCGAGACGTGCTTACAGGATCAGGTCATTCCAGATGGCTTTCAAGCAGGAGCCGACATGATATCAACTTCTGGATAGATTGTTTTTGGCAGCACAACAATAGCTGTAGAATTCTATTCTGCATTGATGTGCTGGTAACGGAAGCAGTGCAATGCAGCAGAAAAGCATATGGGAGTAGAAGCAAACAAATGGTTTTACACATATGCTACTGGCAGCTGAATAATGGCATTGAGGAGCAGCAACAACTAGTGCCGAGGACAACGTCTGGAGCCTGGAGCACAGCAGGAGCAAAGGCACAAAACCGAGAATGCCTAAAAATGAATTCAAAGAAGACGTGTACAGTGACAGAATCGGGACCACTTGGTTTTGGTGTTGTCTAAGGCCACGTTTGGCTAATCAATTTCTTTGCAATTGTCATTTCATATTTTAGTTGTTTTAATCTTTAATTAGTTGTTAGTTTTTATTAATTGGTAGGTTAGCTTTATATCTTTGCATGTCAATTTAATCTTTAGTTTTAATTTTTTAGTTAGTAGTTAATTTTATATTATATGTTTTAAGACTTTATTTTAGTTTAGTTGCATTTAGGATTAATTTAGATTAAAGGTTTTTCATGCATTTTTAATTTAGTCTTTATTTTCATTAGATTTTAGTTTAATTTAATTTGCAATTTTTATTAGTTTAATTACATGCAAATTTTATTTTAAGTTTTAGTTTAATTAATCTTGTTTCTTTATTTCCATTTTTGCATTTTATTTTAATTGCGTTAATTAATTTTAACTTTTTGAATTATTTTCGTAGGTATTTGTTTTTAATTGCGTGGAGTACGGTAAGTAAATCTTAGCTCGGTTTTATTTAGTTTTTATTATTTTATTGTTTTACTGTTTTTCAGTAATTTTAATTAGCCTTAGTAGATCGCCCATTGCAATTTCATAATTTGCTAAGATATACTTAGGGTAAGATTAACCGGTAGTTAATTAGGCTAGTCAACTTCTCTGTGAGACGATAACTCGGGACTCAAATCTCATTATTACTTGTACGATCCGTGCACTTGCAGACAATTCCTTCAGGGCGTTTCAAGTTTTTGGTGCTGTTGCCGAGGAAGTTTTAATTAGTCCTTAATTAATATCGGTGAAATTATGCTTAGGTGTAATTCTAGCTTGTAAATATTTAGGTTGTAAATATGTAAATATTTAAAGCCTTAGTTTAGGTTAGTTAAATTTTCTCCATCTAATTATTTTTTTTTGAAAAATTAAAAAAGTTAAAAAAATTTTCTAAGGACTTTTTGATGATTGCATGCGTAGAGCCAGGAGTTATGATTGTTTTCCTTGAAATCCTGAAATTGAATAAACACTTAGAAAAATTCGAAAGGATTCAAGGAAATTATTAGCTCCGCAGCAAAACATCATGGCATAAAATAAAGACATTAGGACCGTTGGAGATTATACAATGCCGACTATTGAAGGGTATTATACCAGCATTAGGCCACCAGCTGTCGCTGCAAACAATTTTGAAACTAAGCCCACAATCCTCCAGATGATCCAGACTTCATTGCAGTTCAGTGGGCTCTATCACGATGACCCACATGCTCACCATGGGCAATTCCTGGACCTATACAACACGTTCAAGCACAATGGATTATCTGATGATGCGCTTAGGCTTAGACTATTCCCCTTCTCGCTTAGGGATAGGGCGCGACACTGGTTAACCTCCTTGCCTCCAGGATCCATTTCTACATGGGACGAGTTAGCCCATCAATTTCTAGCCAAGTTTTTCCCTCCCTCTAAAATGGCTAGACTCCATAGTGACATATCTTCCTTTGCTCAGTTCGACTCTGAATCTTACGAAGTATGGGAACGATATAAGGAACTTCTTAGAAAGTGGCCTCACCATAGCCTACCTTTGTGGTTGCAAGTCTAGACCTTCTACAATGGACTTACAAGCCAAAATAGGACCATTATTGACACTGCTGCGGGTGGAGCGCTAATGTGTAAAACAGAGGAGGAAGCTTACGAGTTGTTAGAAAAGATGGCTGCTAACAACAATCTATGGGCCTCGAAGAGAGAATTGCCAAAGAAGTCGGTTGGTATTTATGAGCTTGACACGCTGTCTACCTTGACCTCTCAAATCGCTAATCTTATGAAGAAGGTAGAGTCGCTCAGTACCCAGCATAATCCTTCCTCCAGTCCTAATCCTGTTTATCCTGTCCAAAGTCCTTTTCTTTCCTGCGAGCTGTGTAGTGGTACCCACTTTGTAGATAGGTGTCCGCTCAACTTAGAATCGGTTCAGTATGTTGCTCCCCCTAAGCAACAGAACAACCCTTTTTCAAACACCTATAATCCAGGGTGGAGGAACGATCCTAACTTCTTCTAGAGCCAAAACCAAGGGCAAATGTCTAGCTCTAGACCTATAGGACTCCCTGGTTTTCAAGCTCCATCGGTTCAGGTACCACCACAGCCACAATTCCCATATCATCCGCCTCATCAACCACCCCCACAACAATTTCAGCATCATCCATCACCACCACCACTTATGCAGCCCCAACTCTACCATGCACCAGCAGCTGAGAAGAAGCCTACATTAGAGGAGATGTTCTCAACGATCCTGTAAAATCAAGCTGCTTCAATTAAGAACTTAGAGGTTTAGGTGGGACAAATAGCAAATGCTCTTAGCCAACGTCCTCAAGGGACCCTTCCTAGTAACATTGAAGCTAATCCTATTAGGCAAAGGGAGGGTAAAGAACATGTGAAATTCATCAACCTTAGGAGTGACAGAGAGCTAGATGATCCATAAGTTAAGTTCAGCCCTGAATAGCACATAGTTGAAAAACCCATAGGTTATAAAGAAGCAGCTCAGAAAGAGCAGGAACCTAAAGATCAGGCTGCAAAGGAATCCAAGTTAAGTGCTTGTTCATCTATACCTTCTTCTACTTCACAGCCTTCCTCTTCCTCTGATGCTATACATGTTTCCACTACATCCATTCCAATTAGACCACCAATACCTTTTCCTCAGAGGTTTCAAAACCAAAAGCTTGATCAACAATTCACTAAATTTCTTAAGGTTTTTAAGAAACTTCACATCAACATTCCTTTCGCAGATGCCTTAGAGCAAATGCCAAGTTATGTGAAGTTTTAAAAGGATATCCTTTTGAGGAAGAAAAGACTGGAAGATTATGAGACGATGGCTTTAACTGAGGAATGTAGTGCAATTATCTAGAGGAAATTACCCTCCAAGCTCAAGGATCCCGAGAGTTTTACCATACCCTGCACTATTGAAAATATGTTCTTCAGTAGAGCCCTGTGTGATTTAGGAGCCATTATCAATCTGATGCTTTTGTCTATCTACCAAAAGTTAGGAATAGGGGATGTCCAGCGTACCACAGTGACCCTTCAGCTAGCTGATCAATCCATTAAATATCCAAAGGGGGTCATTGAGGATGTGTTAGTAAAGGTGGACAAATTTATTTTCCCTTCGAATTTTATTAAACTGGACATGGAAGAAGACAGGGAATTCCCCATTATACTAGGTAGACCTTTTCTAGCGACTGGTAGAACTTTAACTGATGTGCAAAAGGGGGAATTAACTATGAGAGTCCTAAATCAGGAAGTAAAGTTTAATGTTTTCAAACCTTTAAAGCTCCCTGATGACTCTCAAGAGTGTTTTAAGATGGAGATTGAGGAGGATATAAGGCTTGAGCATAGGAAATCTGAAAGAAGGAGGGAAGTAGCTAGAGCTCAGGAGGATTTAATTGTTAACATTCTATCACCACTTTGACTGATCCTCCTATACTTCACCCTGCTGCTGAGTGTTGTGTTCTTTAGCTGCATTTGAAGTGGCTGTATTTCTCTTTTCACTTTGTATATAGTTCTTTTTCTTTTCTGTTGTTTCTTTCTTTGTTTATTTTACATATTTCTTTTATAGTATTATGCTTTCAATCAAGCTTCGGTTGTTCGTCATCATCATCAGAAATGGGAGTACTCTATTCCTGAACTTCAATTCTTATATTATCTGCACACTGAGGACACTGTACACTTTAAGTTTGGGGGAGGGGATATCACTTGAGCATTTTTTGAAAATTTGGGCAAAATTGAAAATTTTTCAAAATTTTTCAAAAATCTAAGCTTAAATTGTTTAATTTTGGGATGATTTAGTACTTAGCATGTAGTTTTCCCATATTCCGATGATATGACCCCATGATTAAGTCTGACTTTGATTGACTAAGAAGCATGATTATAGGAAAAGCATGAAGTTAAGTTCTTGAATTTGTTTTGATTTTGATTGTGATTTCCTAATATTATGCACATGTCATGTCATGAATCTGTATATTTATTTAGAGAAAGCTTATGTGGACCTAGGATTGCATCTGTTCAGTTGATTTTGTGTATCATATTCTAGAATTTGTTTGATCTAATCTCGAAGTCAAATATTAGATCACACTTAATTAGGGAGATGATTTAGGCCATCTTTGGATCGTTTGAGCCTTTCTAGCCATCCTTGTACATATTTTATCCCTAGTCACCCATCTGGGCCAAATAAGCTTTTCTCTGTAAATACACCTGCGTCATTTTCCTTAGCTTAAATACTTTGTTCCTATCCCTTACTTTGAAAGCATGAAAAGTCATTGGATATATTGTGAGCTTTGTTCATATGGGTATCTGGTGATTGTGAAAGTTCAAAAAAAAAAAAGATAAAGGAAAAGAAAATACAAAAATGGAATAAAATGTTTTGTGAAATAAATAAGTTTGGGGGAAATAAATTTGAGCTCTTATATTAAAGATCCTAGAAGTAATGCATGTCAAGGGGTAATTAAACCTAAATCGACTTTATCATACCTTAACCCCAGCCTGACATTACAAGCTTAATGAAGTCCTATTGATCTTTGATTGAGTGTAACTACATTAGTGGAGAGAGTAGTGAAAAGCAAACTTATGGGAATGATCACATGTCATTGACTTCGCATTCACTGTGTTTGCATAATCTGATCCGGATAATGTACTGTGAAGTGGCTTTGACATTTTCACACACACAAAAGGAATCCAATTTGGGTTAGGAGTTACAATTGAATGATTCTGAATGTTGGACTTGTGATTGTGATTCTTTGAGATCATAGTCTGTACTTTTTCTTTGAGGATAATATTGGGGAAATTATTATGTTTTGTACTTGTCATTCATACATTTGTTTTGTTTTGCTTGAGGACAAGCAAAAGCTAAAGTTTGGGGGTGTGATAATTTTATTTTTAATAGAATTATTTATGCTTAATTTCTTAATTAATTATTTAAATCCCTATATTATTTTATTAATTATCCCTTTATTTAATTAAAATTCTCTTATGTGCAGATAAATTAAATCTGGATTAAACTCAGTCGTTTCAGTCAAAATTAGGCTGAAAATGAACTAAAGGAGACTGGACCACTTCCAATTTATAGACCGAGTCATCAGTCGTCTGGACAAGCGTGATGTCAGGTGTCCGTATTTTATTTGCTCTGAAACGATAAGATCGAAGGACACCGTGCCAACCCTCTAGAAGACACAAGTCGGGCCACATCGCACAGCAAATTGGATAAAAAGATTGATGATGTGGAAATATCTACTCTGCAGCAAATTAAAGAAAGACAAGCGGCCAAACATTGCCAATTCATCTAGGATGGAAAAATTACCATTGTACCCCTAAGTGTGTATATAAATAGAAAAAGATGGCAATTGAAAATGTTAGGTAGCCTAGGTTAGAATAGAAGTAATTTAGGAGTAGGAGTAGTATAGAGTAATTTAGGAGTAGTTTTAATTCTAGGGTAGCTTTAGTTTTTAAGTTTTTTTTTTTAAGCATTTTCCCGTGAGCAATTTTAAATTTTTTAGTTACTGTTCATGTAATTTCCATTTGTTTATCAAAAGCTTGCATTTTTCCTTCCTTTGTTCTCAGTTTGCATATGAACTTGTCTAATTTTTTTTCTCTTTGGATTCACCGATTGTTGGACATGAGGAAGTAAGAAAGCTTGGCTGGTTACAGTGGCCAAGTCTTCTTCCCTGTTCAACAATTTATTTTTATGTTTTCAGTAGAAAAATTCAAGCATGGTATTTCGTTTTGTTACCAACTTTTATTCAAAGAAGAAATTTTTATTTATTGTTTTCTTGTAGCATTTTCATCTCTTGCAATTTTTGGTTTTACATTTTCTAGATTGTTTCACTTCATAACCTTGCCATGGTAGCTCTTTGGATTCGGGGGAGTGGATAGAGACGATTGACACAGCTTACCTTCATCATTCCAGCATTTGCTTCTTTGTAATGCTTGCGGGAATATGCTCGAACGGTTGTTTTCTAAGCATGTTGTGGACATTGATGTTGTGTGGATGAAGAGCCCGTTAATGCTGAAGCTTGCAGAACAGTCGGCATCAGTGTAGAACTAAGCTAGCATGCACTGGTTCAGTGAACAGAGAAGTCATGTTGCCTCCTCTGTTCTCCCCTGTTCAAGACTCCATTCACTGTTCATCTTCTTTTCATTCTTTAACCAGTGATTACAAGCATTGTGTAGTGTTTTCTGTTGAAGTGTTTTTATCCTTCATGATTGCTGCTTTTGTTTTAACTGAGTTAATCTTTTATTTGCATTATGTAAGATTACATTAGTGAATGTGCAGCTCAGTATTAGGCTGAAGCAGGAAAGTTTTTTTTGTTGTATGACTTCTTTTGCTGGAAATGGCTGCTGTCCGAGACGTGCTTACAGGATCAGGTCATTGCAGATGGCTTTCAAGCAGGAGCCGACATGATATCAACTTCTGGATAGATTGTTTTTGGTAACACAACAGTAGCTGTAGAATTCTGTTTTGCATTGATGTGCAGGTAATGGAAGCAGTGCAATGCAGCAGAAAAGCATACAGGAGCAGAAGCAAACAAATGGTTTTACACATGTGCTGCTGGCAGTTGAATAATGGCATTGAGTGTGAGATCTGAGAATTTCAGACATATTTTAATTATGTAATATGAACTTGAAGTATAATTTATTGAGCTAAGTGAATTGGGGAATGATAATTGGAGATTTATATGTTAAGTGTTTAAAATAAATGTGAAACTATGAGGACAGATCGATCTGGGAGAAGGAGAGATCGATTTGGTGAGTTAAAAATGACAAGGATGGAGGAATTTAAGGAGCAGATCGATCTGGGAGAAGGAGAGATTGATCTGGTGAGTAAAAAATGACAAGGAAGGAGGAATTTAAGGAGCAGATCGATCTCCAATGGAAGAGGATCGATCTCCTTATGATTTTGTTTGAGAGAAGATCGATCTCATGAGGAAGAGATCGATCTCCAAATGATTCTGTTTAGGAGAAGATCGATCTCCTCAAGGAGCAGATCAATCTCATAAAGCCATAAAGAGATCGATCTCACCCCTCGACAGATCGATCTCCTAGGCATAAAATTGCACAAATCGTCCCCAAAATTCAAATGCAGATCGATCTCATCAAGAGCCAGATCGATCTCCTACCCTCAGCCTATATAAGGAACCCCTATTTTTCTCCTGCAATCTCACTTTCTCTCTCTTCTAACCCCATTTTTATCGAAACCTAGCTTTCTCACTCATCCAAAGCACCCATTTTCGACCAAATTAGAAGTTGTGGCAAGAAGGAAAGTTGTTCCTCGTCAAATGGAGAACAATATACTTGGAAATCGAAGGACGAATCGAATCGAGGCATGGGTTGTGCGTCTCACAAGCTTTGGGTAATTTCTAAACCTTGATCTTGATATTTGAGATGATTTTGATGATAATGGTTGTTGGCATTGTGTTGAAATAGCTGAAAAATGATTAAGGATTGATGAAATTGCAATGTGGTTGGAGTGATAATGATATTTAGCAATTTTGAGAATTTGAGCTATAAATAGAAATTTAGACAATGTGGTGAGTTAGCGTAGATGATTGGCATGAGAAACGTAGAACGTCGAGATGTTGTGAATGAGAGTGTAGTTTGGGGTAGAGTTACGAGAATCAAGAGATTTGAGGTGTTATGAGCAATTATGCTCGATTTTTTAGAATTGAGGTTTATGAGATAATTGAGTATTGATGTTTTAACATCGTTTGGACAGCTCGGGAGTTCCAGAGTGGAATGCCAGGCTAGTCCGTGATACGGGGGAAACGATTGCACTATACGAGGTGCAAAGAGGTAAGGGAAATCTAAACCATTTGTGTATGTGATTTGTAAACTATTATAGCATGATTTGTGGTTTATAAAACAAGCATGTTGAGTGTTGTGTTGAGTTATAATTGCACACGGTTTTTATAGCCGGTTGGAGCCCATTGTTTTATTCGTTTATAAGCTGAGTGTGAAATTGCTTTATAAACCGTCGAATTTGTGTGAGTAATGAATTGGGCTCTACGTTAAGGCAATATCGAGATTTGAGAAATATGTGCGTGCTTTACCGGTTGGAACTCGGTTTTATTATGTTTTGTGTTGAGTACAAAACGGTTTTCAAATGAGTTTTATGAGAGAAAAACCATTATGAGTTCTACGTGAAGACAAACCAGTCTTGTGTGATAAGACTTAGGTGTGTAATTTTGAGTACACACCGAGCATTGCTCTGGTAGCATGTAAGCCCGATTCTTCTTCGTTCTGGTAACGTGAGAATAACCCATTCTGTGGCTATGCCACGTATATTTGGTGGCCGTTGCCACGTGAGAAACCCTCTTTGGTGGCCGTTGCCACGTGAGAAACCCTATTTGGTGGCCGTTGCCACGTGAGAAACCCTATTTGGTGGCCGTTGCCACGTGAAAACCCCCTTTAGTGGCCGTTGCCACGTGAGAAACCCTATTTGGTGGCCGTTGCCACGTGAGACCCCTAATTGGTGGCCCTTGCCACGTGAAACCCTATCCTGTGGCTATGCCACGTGTGTTTAGTGGCTGTGCCACGTGTAAATTTAAATCAGTGGCTATGCCATCAGTGGCTATGCCACGTGTGTTTAGTGGCTATGCCACGTGTGAATTTAAATCAGTGGCTATGCCACGTGTGTTTAGTGGCTATGCCACGTGCATTATTATTACAGTGATTTTATCACGTTAATTGAGAAAGCGTTTATCGCATTATTTTCACATGCTTTGTTATTGCTCTAGACTGAGCCTTTTTACTTCATGTTTTCACATGATTTGAGAAATGAGAATGTCGTTTTGAGTACTTTAATGCTATGGTTTTCAAATGAGATTAATGAGTTTCACATACAAATAAATATTTTATGATGTGCATTTTGGTTTATGAAATGAGTCCCTTACCCCCTTTACTGAGCGATTTAGAAGCTCACCCTGTTTTCTTTCCCCCCAGATTTCTTCAAGTGAAAAGGGTTATCCACGTACGGAGTAGTGGCTAGTGGAGGACTTGAGCTTCAGGCCATATATTGTATTTTGAGGTATCTTTTATCTTTTCATGTACCCAGATATTTACCATAATTGCAGACACTTGATGTATAACATTGTATGGGATGTATTAGGATTAATTAACTTGAAATCAAGTAATGTATATGATATAATATATACTATTCAATGATGAGATCCTGAGGTATAATATAGGGGATGATGTATGACACTGCACAGGAATGCACTCTTAATTGTGAATTAATGAATAAAAAGTTTTAAATTAGCCCTATTTTCCGCACTTCAGGGGCGTGACAGAGTTTTCTTGGTATCAGAGCTTAGGGTGTCTAGTACTGTCAGTGTCAGTTAAGTGAAATAGAATACATCCCAAGTGTTTGTAATAGTCTGGTCATGAACTGAAATTGAGGATTGAGATTTCAATCGATTCTGATATGTATGCGCAGGAGACGAGTTAAGATAGAGAATGAGTAGACGACGAGGTCGTTCGAGGAGGCAGGCAGAGTCCCCTCCGCCAACTGTCCCACAACCAGAGAGTCCTAACTCTCGATTTAATTGGATTGAGACCGATGTGAGGCAAGGTTTTGAGCAGATGGCAGCGTTATTCGCGCAACACTTTGGAGTTAATGCCTCGGGTACTACTCGTACACCACCACTAGGACCTCCCATACCCCCAATACCTCCCGTCACTCAGCCTGATGATAGAAGTATGGTCCGACTGAAGGATTTTCTGAAGATGAATCCACCCGTATTTAGGGGAAAGAAGGATCCTACAGAGGCTGAGGAGTGGTTAACGGAGTTGAGAATTATATTTGATTATCTAGGGTGCACCGATGCTGAGAGGGTCAGTATGAGTATCTATATGTTGAAAGGGAGAGCTCGAGATTGGTGGGGTACTACCCAGGGTATTCTGATGTCCCGCCAGGATGTGATTGGTTGGGAAGAGTTCCAGACAGCCTTTAGGACCCAATATGTACCACGAGCCACCCAGAGAAAGAAACAGGTCGAGTTTTTAAGTTTGGTACAGGGTGACATGTCTGTGGATGACTATAAGAGCCAATTCATCGCGCTATTGAGATATGACCCAGAGACCTTTAAGAATGAAGAGCTCCGCACAGAGAAATTTGTGTATGGATTGAAGCCCATCATCAGAGATAGATTGATAGGGCTATGTATTACTGAGTTTGGAGATGCTCTGAGACGAGCACAAGAGATTGAAAGAGGAATTGAAATGGTACAATCCCAGAATGAGCTTAGAGTGGTGAATAGAGATAAGGGCAAGAGGCCAGCGATTTTCCAAATAGAGGCTCGAAAAAGGTTCCTTCAGAAGAGGAAGGATTGAGGTACAGAAGGGCAGATTAGAGAGACCCAGAGGGTACCCTAACATTAGAGAGACCCCTCGAGATGTCAGGCCTGAGACAAGGTTTTGCAAAAATTGTGGTCGAATGCATGAGGGAAGTTGTACTGGGTCGATCCATGGATGTTTTAGATGTGGAGACATGGGTCACATGGTGAAGGATTGCCCTCAACCTCAGAAACCACATGTCTTGGAGCCCACTAGACAACAGCCTTAGAGAGTGAATCCCCTGAGACGGGCCACTGCTGCAGAGAAAGGAAAGAGACCTATTACACAGGGACGTGTGTTTGCCCTATATAAGGAGACTGCTGACACTTCTGCAGAAACTATAAGAGGTACACTCTCTGTCTGTAATTATGAGGCTCATGTGTTGATTGATTCAGGATCCACGTATTCGTTTATTTCTGAGCATTTTGCATGTAGATTAAACTTGAAGTTTGAACCTCTAGAATATATACTACATGTAAATACCCCTATGCATGAATCCCAGAGAACTGAGTTAATCTGTAGAGGATGTGAGATAATGGTGGGACATAGAGGGATGTTAGCAGATCTAATCATGTTGAATATACATGGATTTGATGTAATTTTGGGAATGGATTGGTTGGCAACCAACCGAGTGAGCTTAGATTGCTACACTAAGATTGTAACTTTCTCCCTACCTGAACCTTACAGTGTACGATTGAGATATTGAGGAAATGAATATGTGGAATTCTAGTAAGTAATTTGAGAATTTTAATATTATTTTGGAGAATATTAAATATGATTGTTCATGTGAAGGTTATGAGACACTCATCTCAGACGATGAGCGGGAACATCTGAGGATTGAGGATATACCTGTGGTTTACGAATTTCTGGATGTTTTCCCAGATGAATTGCCAGGTTTACCACCAGAGAGAGAGCTAGAGTTTACCATTGATTTGGTACCAGATACTCAGCCGATCTCTAAACCTCCCTACAGGATGGCATTCGTGGAACTGGAGGAATTGAAGAAACAACTACAAGAGTTATTGTATCAAGGGTTCATTAGGCCCAGTGTTTCATCGTGGGGAGCACTGGTTTTATTTGTCAAGAAGAAGGATGGTAGTCTCAGATTATGCATAGACTATCGGTTGTTGAATAAAGCCACGGTGAAGAATAAATACCCATTGCCCAGGATTGATGATCTACTTGATCAGCTGAGAGGGGCATCAATCTTTTCTAAGATTGATTTGAGATCGGGCTATCACCAATTGAGGATCAAGGAAGAAGATATTCCAAAGACGGGCTTCAGGACAAGGTATGGCCATTATGAATTTCTGGTGATGTCCTTTGAATTGACGAACGCCCCTGCAGCATTTATGAGATTGATGAACGAGGTGTTCAGAGACTATCTGGATAAATTTGTGATAGTCTTTATTGATGATATCCTGGTATACTCTCGGTCGTATGAGGAGCATGCACAGCATTTGTGGTTAGTACTACAGATACTCCGAGATAAGCAATTATATGGAAAGCTTAGCAAGTGTGAGTTTTGGCTGGATCGGATAGCTTTCCTTGGTCATATAGTCTCAGAGGAAGGAATATCAGTGGACTCAAGCAAGGTGGAGGCTGTGCTTAATTGGGAGAGACCAAGGACAGTTACTGAGGTACGAAGCTTCCTTGGTTTGGCAGGGTATTACAGAAGATTTGTGGAAGGATTTTCCCGGATTGCAACCCCTTTGACTAAGCTCACGCGCAAAGAGACTCCATTTATATGGACTGATCAATGTGAGCTCAGTTTTCAGGAATTAAAGAGGAGGTTGACAACGGCACCTGTGTCAACTATTCTTGAGGAATCAGGAGGATTTTCAGTGTATAGTGATGCATCTCATCAAGGATTGGGGTGTGTGCTTATGCAGCACGGAAGAGTGGTCGCATATGGATCGCGACAGCTGAAAGACCATGAGCGGAATTACCCCACGCATGATTTGGAGTTAGCCGCTGTGGTATTTGCTTTGAAGATCTGGCGACACTATTTATATGGGGAAAGATTCCAGATCTTCACTGATCACAAGAGTTTGAGATATCTCTTTGATCAGAAAGAGTTAAACATGAGACAAAGGAGATGGATGGAACTCCTTAAGGATTATGACTGCGAGATTCTATATCATCCGGGTAAGGCGAATGTGGTTGCTGATGCCCTGAGCAAGAAGAGTATGATATCTGCTATGATGATCAGGGAATGGGACTTACTGAAGCAGTTTGTCGAACTTCGGATCAGAGTTAAAGAGATAGAGACTGGATTTGTGGCTAGCTTGCGAATAGAGCCCAGGATCATGGATCAGATTAGAACTGGGCAGCGCAGTGATCAGAGATTGATAGATATGATTAGTCAAGCTGAACAGAGTTCACAGTCGGATCTCACAGTCAGTGAGGATGGATTGTTGAGATTCAGAGGACGGATTTGTGTACCGGACGATGATACCCTGAAGAGACAGATATTGAGAGAATCCCACTGCTCGCGATACACCATGCACCCAGGGAGTACTAAGATGTACCGAGACTTGAGAAAGGTGTATTGGTGGAGTGGTATGAAGCTAGACGTGGCAGAGTATGTGGCCAGGTGTTTAGTATGCCAGCAAGTGAAAGCTGAGCATCGGAAGCCCGGAGGACTACGACAGCTCTTACCTGTACCTACATGGAAATGGGAGCATGTCACCATGGATTTTAGTATAGGTTTGCCGAGGACCCGAAGAGGTCGTGACGCGATATGGGTCATTGTGGTTAGATTGACCAAGAGTGCCCACTTCCTTGCCATCAAGAGCACAGATACTGTGGATGCCTTAGCTGAGCTGTATGTCAGCGAGATAGTTAGATTACATGGGGCTCCAGTGAGTATTACTTCTGATAGAGATTCCCGATTTACTTCCAGATTTGGACCCAGTTTCAGGAGTCCATGGGATCTCGATTGAGTTTCAGTACCGCCTATCATCCTCAGATAGATGGTCAGTCAGAGAGGACCATTCAGACCCTGGAGGATATGTTGAGGGCGTGTACGATGGATTTTAAGGGATCATGGGATGATCACCAGCCCCTAGCAGAGTTTGCATACAATAACAGCTATCATGAGAGTATTGGTATGGCACCTTTTGAGGCTCTATATGGTAGGAGGTGTAGATCCCCTGTAGCTTGGAAAGAAGTCGGTGACAGAAAGATAAATGCTCCCAAGCTTGTTGAGCAAGCCGTACAGAGTGTGAAACTCATATGTGAGAGGTTACGGGTTGCACAAAGTAGACAGAAAAGCTACGCGGATGTGCGTAGACGGCCACTTGAGTTTGAGGTTGGTGATGCAGTATTTCTGAAAATATCACCGAGTAAGGGTATCTGCGATTTGGGAAGAAAGGGAAATTGAGTCCTCGATACATAGGACCATTCGAGATTCTTGAGAGAGTGGGAGAGGTAGCTTACAAATTAGCATTACCCCCACAGATGTCCGAAATACACAATGTTTTTCATGTGTCTATGTTGAGGAAGTACCACCCGGACCCTTCTCATGTCATAGAGTATGACGAAATGGACATTCAAGAGGATATGAGCTACACTGAGGAACTCGTCCGGATTCTCGATAGAAAGGATAAGGTACTGAGAACTAAGAGATCCCATTAGTGAAAGTTTTGTGGAAACATCACTCAAGGGAAGAGGCAACGTGGGAACTAGAGAGCCTCATGAAGGAGAAATACCCCCATCTCTTTAACTAGTTGAGTTGAATTTGGAGGACCAAATTCTTTTAAGGTGGGGAGGATGTGAGATCTGAGAATTTCAGACATATTTTAATTATGTAATATGAACTTGAAGTATAATTTATTGAGCTAAGTGAATTAGGGAATGATATTTGGAGATTTATATGTTAAGTGTTTAAAATAAATGTGAAACTATGAGGACAGATCGATCTGGGAGAAGGAGAGATCGATCTGGTGAGTTAAAAATGACAAGGAAGGAGGAATTTAAGGAGCAGATCGATCTGGGAGAAGGAGAGATCGATCTGGTGAGTTAAAAATGACAAGGAAGGAGGAATTTAAGGAGCAGATCGATCTCCAATGGAAGAGGATCGATCTCCTTATGATTCTGTTTGAGAGAAGATCGATCTCATGAGGAAGAGATCGATCTCCAAATGATTCTGTTTGGGAGAAGATCGATCTCCTCAAGAAGTAGATCGATCTCATAAAGCCATAAAGAGATCGATCTCACCCCTCGACAGATCGATCTCCTAGGCATAAAATTACCCAAATCGTCCCCAAAATTCAAATGCAGATTGATCTCATCAAGAGCCAGATCGATCTCCTACCCTCAACCTATATAAGGAACCCCTATTTTTCTCCTGCAATCTCACTTTCTCTCTCTTCTAACCCCATTTTTACCGAAACCTAGCTTTCTCACTCATCCAAAGCACCCATTTTCGGCCAAATCAGAAGTTGTGGCAAGAAGGAAAGTTGTTCCTCATCAAAGGGAGAACAACATACTTGGAAATCGAAGGACGAATCGAATCGAGGCGTGGGTTGTGCGTCTCATAAGCTTTGGGTAATTTCTAAACCTCGATCTTGATATTTGATGATAATGGTTGTTGGCATTGTGTTGAAATAGCTGAAAAATGATTAAGGATTGATGAAATTGCAATGTGGTTGGAGTGATAATGATATTTAGCAATTTTGAGAATTTGAGCTATAAATAGAAATTTAGACAATGTGGTGACTTAGCATAGATGATTGGCATGAGAAACGTAGAACGTCGAGATGTTGTGAATGAGAGTGTAGTTTGGGGTAGTGTTACGAGAATCAAGAGATTTGAGGTGTTATGAGCAATTATGCTCGATTTTTGAGAATTGAGGTTTATGAGATAATTGAGTATTGATGTTTTAACATCGTTTGGACAGCTCGGGAGTTCCAGAGTGGAATGCGAGGCTAGTCCGTGATACGGGGGAAACGATTGCACTATACAAGGTGCAAAGAGGTAAGGGAAATCTAAACCATTTGTGTATGTGATTTGTAAACTATTATAGCATGATTTGTGGTTTATAAAATAAGTATGTTGAGTGTTGTGTTGAGTTATAATTGCACACGATTTTTATAGCCGGTTGGAGACCATTGTTTTATGCGTTTATAAGCTGAGTGTGAAATTGCTTTATAAACCGTCGAATTTGTGTGAGTAATGAATTGGGCTCTACGTTAAGGCAATATCGAGATTTGAGAAATGTGTGCGTGCTTTGCCGGTTGGAACTCGGTTTTATTATGTTTTGTGTTGAGTACAAAACGGTTTTCAAATGAGTTTTATGAGAGAAAAACCATTATGAGTTCTACGTGAAGGCAAACCAGTCTTGTGTGATAAGACTTAGGTGTGTAATTTTGAGTACACACCGGGCATTGCTCTGGTAGCATGTAAGCCCGATTCTTCTTCGTTCTGGTAACGTGAGAATAACCCATTTTGTGGCTATGCCACGTATATTTGGTGGCCGTTGCCACGTGAGAAACCCCCTTTGGTGGCCGTTGCCATGTGAGAAACCCTATTTGGTGGCCGTTGCCACGTGAGAAACCCTATTTGGTGGCCGTTGCCACGTGAAAACCCCCTTTGGTGGCCGTTGCCACGTGAGAAACCCTATTTGGTGGCCGTTGCCACGTGAGACCCCTAATTGGTGGCCGTTGCCACGTGAAACCCTATCATGTGGCTATGCCACGTGTGTTTAGTGGCTGTGCCACGTGTAAATTTAAATCAGTGGCTATGCCACGTGTGTTTAGTGGCTGTGCCACGTGTGAATTTAAATCAGTGGCTATGCCACGTGTGTTTAGTGGCTGTGCCACGTACATTATTATTACAGTGATTTTATCACGTTAATTGAGAAAGTGGTTATCGCATTATTTTCACATGCTTTGTTATTGCTCTAGACTGAGCCTTTTTACTTCATGTTTTCACATGATTTGAGACATGAGAATGTCGTTTTGAGTACTTTCATGCTATGGTTTTCAAATGAGATTAATGAGTTTCACATACAAATATATATTTTGTGATGTGTATTTTGGTTTATGAAATGAGTCCCTTACCCCCTTTACTGAGCGATTTAGAAGCTCACCCTGTTTTTCTTCCCCCCAGATCTCTTCAAGTGAAAAGGGTTGTCCTGCGATGTACTGAGCAGTGGCTAGTGGAGGACTTGAGCTCCAGGCCATATATTGTATTTTGAGGTATCTTTTATCTTTTCATGTACCCAGACATTTACCATAATTGCAGACACTTGATGTATAACATTGTATGGGATGTATTAGGATTAATTAACTTGAAATCAAGTAATGTATATGATATAATATATACTATTCAATGACGAGATCCTGAGGTATATTATAGGTGATGATGTATGACACTGCACAGGAATGCACTCTTAATTGTGAATTAATGAATAAAAAGTTTTAAATTAGCCCTATTTTCCGCACTTCCGGGGCGTGACATTGAGGAACAGCAACAACTGGTGCCGAGGATAACGTCAGGAGCTTGGAGCACAGCAGGAGCAGAGGCACAAAACCGAGAATGCCTGAAAATGAATTCAAAGAAGACATGTACAGTGACAGAATCGAGACCACTTGGTTTTGGTGTTGTCTAAGGCAACGTTTGGCTAATCAATTCCTTTGCAATTGTCATTTCATATTTTAGTTGTTTTAATCTTTAATTAGTTGTTTGTTTTTATTAATTGGTAGGTTAGCTTTATATCTTTGCATGTCAATTTAATCTTTAGTTTTAATTTTTTAGTTAGTAGTTAATTTTATATTATATGTTTTAGGACTTTATTTTAGTTTAGTTGCATTTAGGATTAATTTAGATTAAAGGTTTTTCATGCATTTTTAATTTAGTCTTTATTTTCATTAGATTTTAGTTTAATTTAATTTGTAATTTTATTAGTTTAATTACATGCAAATTTTATTTTAAGTTTTAGTTTAATTAATCTTGTTTCTTTATTTTCATTTTTGCATTTTATTTTAATTGCGTTAATTAATTTTAACTTTTTGAATTATTTTCGTAGGTATTTGCTTTTAATTGCGTAGAGTGCGGTAAGTAAATCTTAGCTCGGTTTTATTTAGTTTTTATTATTTTATTATTTTATTTTTTTTCAGTAATTTTAATTAGCCTTAGTAGATCGCCCATTGCAATTTCATAATTTGCTAGGATATACTTAGGGTAAGGTTAACCAGTAGTTAATTAGGCTAGTCAACTTCTCAGTGGGACGATAACTCAGGACTTAAATCCCATTATTACTTGTACGACCCGTGCACTTGCGGACAATACCTTCAAGGCGTTCCAATGACCCTAAGTTCAATGACTTGAGCAAATAGGGTTGGCTTCAAATAAAGTCAATCCTTATTTGCTTATATTATTTAGATGACCTATTAATCGTAACACTATATAATTTAGTTAGTGGGAATATATAATTTTCATATTATACTCCATTTAGTGTTATGTATGGTTTATATTCATGTATATTTCAAAATGAATATTTATTTGCTTAAATTTGTCACGATCCCTCATGCCACATTTAAATTAAATTAATCATCCACCGAAGCACATTCTTAATCCCCATGATTTAAATTTGTCATTCATTATTTCAAACTGGGTACATGAAGATTTTGCGGAGTTTACAAACCCCCAGGTATACCTCGACTAGCATGTTATAGGGAGCGTTAGTCTCAAAACATAATTCTTAGCATAATGAAATCATTTTCAATTCTATTTGCATAAAAGCTTACGAAAATTATGTCTCGAAAGTCACATATATACATGCTTGTTACACAAATATTCATAGTTACAAAATTGTATAAAAATCATGCACTTGAAGTACACAACTTAGGCTACAAGTCGTTATGAAATTCATACTTATTTTACTAAAGGGTTTCGTAACATAAATACTTGTTGGCAGGTAAGGAACACTATTACTAAATTAAATTACATTTCTTACTTATCGAATTTTCAGGGCAGCACAGAAATGCGGAGTATTGAGTTTACCTCGATTTGCGAGTCAACGCTTTTGGCTGGCCAAAATAATTTCAAAACCATCAAATGATGCTCAAATCTATCTTAATTTACTTAAACATACCTTAACTTATATAAATCTCACTAAACTCGCCCATTTTGCCAATTTTTCCTATTTTCTCGGTTTTACCGATAAAGGTGCCGATTTAAACTATTTCGATAGTTTCTTTTCTTCTAACTTCAAACTTATCTACTTAATGACTTAAAACATTTATTCAAGCCTCAATTCAACATATCACAACTTGTCAAATTGCCAATTTCCAGACTTTTATAGTTTTCCACTAAACTGAGCTAGAAACTGAACTTTTCGGTATTAATCTAACATTCCACAAAAACCAACTTAACCAAATTTCATCTCTACCCTAACAATTCAAGGTTGGCCGAATTCCATACAAGCTCTAGAAATTATTTCTTCAATTTCTACTTTAGCTAAAATTATCCAAATTCATTAAACAACAACATACATCAACATCATCATCTTCCACCAACTTTCTCACCTTGTTGATCAAGTTTGACCACTCTTTCCTACTCCAAAAATGATCCTCAGCTGTATATATAAATGTATACAACTTAGAATCATTCAAAACAAGCTTAAAAACCAACCAAGAAATAAAAAATCCAAAGTTTCTCTCACTTTTGAAACATGGTAGTTTCAGCCTCTATTCTTCTCTCTAACTTTTCACCTAGCAAATCAACTTGTTTGGGGTTTGATTTTTTATATGTGATAGAGGGATTAGGTGGGAAGATTTTGTTCTTATTGACCAACTCCTAAAATTTCTTAGAAGGTGGCTGAAAAAATTACACAAGTTGATCTTATGGAGGATGCCTGTGACAGGCTTGTAAGGGAGATAAGTTTCTGGTTCCAAGTCGGTGCGGGGAGTTCTTTAGTGTTCCAAAAAAGGATTAAAGTGATATTTATCTTGGAAAAAAATCCAGCCTCAAAAGCCTTCTAGAAGGTCTTCAAAATGAGCTTTTATGGTGGGCCAGCAGGGTATTGGGCTTGGGCTTCCAACAGCCATGTTTTCCTAAAATTCTAAAAAAGTACTTCTAGCCTAATTTCTTCCTAATTTCCACTTCTCATGTGTTATACTAAGTCCCTAGTATGTTCCATAAAAATTTTAGGCTCACTTGTTTAAGAAAAGTTTCATGTTTGAGCCTATTTTACCCAATTTAGTCATTACCGATAAAAATTCTTAGAGTTTTCAGTTTACTTTAACAATTAATTTGATCACGGAAACCTCAAGATTTTCACTCAATTCTAAATCTCCAAGTCAAATATACCTTATATTAATTTCCCATGGACTCAGAATAATTTTTTCGAATTTACAAAATTTATTCCGAATTTATTTCAATTTCTAGGCCAAATTTCTTAGTTTAGTGCTAATCCGGGTTTTTACTTGATTTTCTGATTCTTATGCCTTAATTTTACCTTCTAACCACCAAAGCATACTTATAAATTTAGTCTATTGAAAAATACTTCAATTTAAAATATTATTTTTGATTTTGTGGCCTGAGCTTCGTGCCACTAATCCAAGCGTTTTGGTTATTCCGGACCCTGCATGAGACTTAGGTAAGTATTGAACTTCTCATCTTAGCTTTTAAATAAATAATAGTACGAAAAGTTAGATCTCACATTTCTCCCCACCATTTAGGAATTTGGTTCTCCAAATTCAGGTTGGTCTGTCAAATAAATGGGGGTACTTCTCTCTCATAAGGCTCTCTAGCTTCCAAGTTGTTTCTTCTGTCGATAGGTGTTGCCAGAGAACCTTTACTAATGAAATTTTCTTAGTGGGAAGTAGCTTTTCTTTCTTGTCAAGGATCTGGACAGGTTCTTCCACATAACTCATATCTCCCTAAATGTCTAAGGATTCATACTCGATGACATAGGAGGGATCCGAATTATATTTCCTCAACATGGAGATGTGGAAAGACATTATATATCACAGAAAGCTGTCGGGGTCAAGCTAACTGATAGGCAACATCTCTCACTCTCTCTAATATCTCAAACAAACCAATGAAACGAGGACTCAAGTTTCCTTTCTTCCCAAAGCGCAAGATACCCTTGCTTGGAGATACCTCGAGGAATACAGAGTCCCTAACTTGAAATTCAAGTGGCCAACTACGCATATCGGCGTAACTTTTCTGTCTACTTTGAGTAGTTCTTAATCTATCACATATAGTACGTACGCCCTGAGCCACCTACTCTACAAGATTGAGAGCTAAGATTTTTCGGTCACCTACTTCTTCCCAAGCAACTGGGGACCTATATCTCTTGCCATACAAAGCCTCATAAGGTGCCATATTGATACTGGCATGATAACTATTATTATAGGCAAACTCTCTAAGGGCAAATGATCATCCCTTGAACCCGTAAAGTCTAGTGCACACGCCCTTAAAATATCCTTCAAGGTCTGAATGGTCCGCTCGGACTGACCGTTAGTCTGAGGATGATAGGTGGTATTGAAATTTAGTTGAGATCCCATGGCTTCCTGAAAATGAGTTCAAAATCTGGAAGTGAACTTGAAATCTCTATAAGATGTAATACTCACGAGAGCCCCATGCAATTGAGCTACATCTCTAACATAGAACTCATCTAAGGCACTTAAAGAATCTGTACTCTTAATGGTAAGGAAGTGGGCACTCTTAGTCAATATGTCTATTATCACCCAAATTGCATCATAACCTCTCCAGGTCCTCAGTAAACCCATAATAAAGTTCATTGTTATATGCACAAATTTTCACGTTAGCATGGGTAAAGACTTAAGTAGTCCTACGGGCTTCTGATACTCAACTTTAACCTACTGACACACCAAACATCTGGCCACAAATTTTGCCACATCCCATTTCATACCAATCCACCAATACACCTTACACAGATCTTGGTACAGTACTGCCCGAGTACATGGTGTAACGGGAACAATGAGACTTTCTCAAAATCTGCTGCTTTAGGGTATCATCGCTCGGAATACAGATACGACCTTTGAACCTCCACAACCCATCATTACTGAACGAAAAGTCAGACTGCAAGGCCTGGTCTGCCTGGCTAACCATGTCCAATAGTCTCTGATCATTTCTCCGACATGCTCTAATCTGATCTAAAATACTGGGCTTTATTTGTAGGCTAGCCATAAATCAAACATCTACTTCATCAACACTGATCTTGAGTCCAACAAACTATTCCAACAAACTATTCCAACAAACTATTCTTGGTAAATAATGTCTAAATAGAGGCTGTACTTAAGCTGGCGTGAACCATAAGCGACTATTCTCTCATGCTACATGAGTACGCACCCCAAACCCTGTGGGAAGCATCATTGTAAACTGCGAAGCCTTCGGATCCACTTGGAATGGTCAGAACAAGTGCTGTAGTCAATCTCCGCTTAAGCTCTTGGAAACTCTGCTCACACTAATTAGACCATAGAAATGGAACACCCTTACGTGTAAGCTTAGTCAAAGGAGCTGCAATTCAGGAGAATCCCTCAACGAATCTCCTATAATACCCTACCAGTCCCAGAAAGCTCTGAATCTCCATAACTGTCCTCGGTCTCTCCCACTTAAGTACAGCCTCTATTTAGACAGATCGACTGACACCCCGTCCTTAGATACAATATGATCGAGGAAGGCTATTTGATCTAACCAGATCTCACATTTACAAAACTTTCCATACAACTGCTTATCTCAAAGTGTTTGGAGCATAGTCCTCAAATGCTGCGCGTGTTCCTCCCGAGACTCAGAATAGATGAGAATGTCATCAATGAAAACTACCACAAACTGATCCAGGTAATCCTAAAATACCTTATTCATCAGATTCATAAAAGTAATAGGGGCATCAGTCAAACTGAAGGGCATCACTAAAAACTCACAGTGGCCATATAGAGTCCTGAAGGCTGTTTTTGGAACATCCTCCCTTTTGATCCTTAATTGGTGATAGCCCAATCTCAAATCGATCTTAGAGAATACAGAACCCCTCTTAATTGATCAAATAAATCATCTATTCTGGGCAGGGGGTATTTATTCTTCACTGTAGCGCTGTTCAATAGTCTATAATCTATACACAATTTATGGCTACCATCCTTCTTCCTAACAAACAAAACCGGAGTTCCCCATGATAACACACTGGGCATAATAAAACCTTATCATGCAACTATTACAACTGCTTTTCAGTTCTTCTAATTCAACTAGTGCCATCCTCTGGGGAACTTTAGAGATTGGCTGGGTATCTGACACTAAATCGATAGTGAACTCCAGCTCTTTCTTCGATGGCAAACCCGATAACTCATCCGAAAATACATATGAAAACTCACATACTACCGATATATCCTTTATACTCGAATGCTCCCGACTGGTATCAAAGATGACTGTGACATAACCTTCATATCAACAAACTCATCAGTAATTTCAGGAAATTATAGTTATATCATATGGTTTCATATACTGAACCTCACACGTTTTATTTCTTAACAGCTAAACATACACTGAATTTATCAGGTAGGGAGAATGTCACAGTCTTAGTATAGTAGTATAGACTTTCACGATTGGAAGCTAGCCAGTCCATACCTAAAATCACATTAAAACCATACATATTTAACAAAACTAGATCTGCTAATATTACCCTATCTCCTACCTTAATTTCACAATTTTTATATACTTTATCAGTTTTTTTAGATTCATGAATAAGTATACTTACATGCAGCATATGATCTAGAGGCTCAAACTCTAAATGCAATTTGTATGCAAATTATGGCGAAATAAAAGAATGTGTAGATCTAAGGTCAAATAATACATGTGCTTCATAATTACAAACCAAAAATTTATCTCGAATATCCTCAGATGAAGTGTCCGCAGTCTCCTTATCCAATACGAACATGTGCCCCTGTGCGATAGGCTTATTACCTTTCACAACGGTGGTGGCCCATCTCTAAGGGGTTTGTCTCTGAGACTGTTGTCGTAGAGGGTCTTGGGGCTGTAAATTCTGAAGTTGTGGATAGTCTTTAACCTGTGGCCTGTATCTCCACACCTAAAACAGTCGCCTGTCACCTGGTAACAATTACACTTATGTGGCCGACCATAATCTTTACAAATCTTAGTACCTTGTCTGGTGCCTCGAGTGATCTTCATAATACCGAAAGGAGTCTGGCCTATCAACCCTCGCCTGAGACTCATCAATCTTTTGTCTATTCGACGGACCCCTCCTATAATCTGCCTGGGATGCTTCTGGCCTCTTACCTTTATCTCTAGCTTTTCCTTAGGACCCATATTGAGACTGTGTTAGATCAAGTCCCCTCTCGACTTCTTGCGCTCATCCGAGAGCATCCTTAAATTATGTAATACAGAACCCCAATAATCTGTCCCTGATTGCTAGTCTCAGTCTATATAAAAATTACTCTGTACGATGCTCCTCATTCCTGACAGTCTTCAGGTCATATCTCATTAAGGTGGTGAATCTGTTCTCATACTCGTCGATTGTCATACTGTCCTGGACTAAATTTAGAAAATCTGATTGCATCTTCTTTAGGGCAGTGTGGGGAACGTATTGGGTCCTGAAAGCTTATAGGAAAGCATCGCAACTGGTCATCGGGTGACTAGGAGTTAATAATCCCTGGGTGGCTCTTCACCAGTAGCGGGTCTATCCTTTGAGCGTATAAGCATCCATACTAACCTTTTCTTCATCAGTGCATCCTAGATACTTAAAGACTGTCTCCATTTCTATTAGCCACTTCTCTGCCTTAATGGGGTCATTAACCCCCTTGAATGATAAAGGATTCATATTAAGAAAATCTCTTAACCGGCCCATGTCCCTATTATCAGGCCTACTCTGTACCGAAGGCTGAGTGACTTGGGGCACCAAAAAAGTTTGTGGAGGAGGTAGGGGCAGATCTTGTGGAGGTGTGGGTGTAGGAGCTGGGGTGGGTGCGGTGCCGGAAGTATTAGCCTTAAAATGTTGGGTAAACATAGCTGCAATGTGGTCGAATCCTTGTCTTATATCTTGTTCTATCTCATTCATTCGAGAGTTAGGATTCTCTAGCAGTGAAGCAGGTGATGGAGGCGGCTGTGCCTGCCTTCGGGGACGACCTCGTTTCCCGCTCATGATATATAATTAATTTACCTGTGCGTACACAATAAACTTGGTCATAATTTTAGTAGATATTTTCGATTTATAGCCAGACAAGTACAGACACATGAGATGTAATCTATCTTCTACTGACTGACACTGACAGTACTAGACACCTTTAGCCCTGATACCATGTAAACTATAATGCTCCGAAAACGTGGAAATTAGAGCTAATTTAAATTTTTATTTTTATTACTTAACCTCTTACTTAAGGTGTATTCATGTTCTATGTCAGTTTATAACTTATCTTTTCGTTATTAAACTTTCTTACATTCGGTAATTTCTATCTTACTGTTAATAAAAATCTGGCAGCATAACCCTTATACCTATCCCTATCCTCCTTCAAGTTTCAAATCAACAATGAATGACCACAAGCAGTTGAATAAACTTATTCTTGAGAATCTATGAAATATCCATAATTTTCGTTCGTCTTTTAATTTCATTACACACTGTAATACCATGGATTACATACATCTTCATTCCCATATATTCACAAAAAGTGATTACATCCCAAAATGTTTATTTACACACAAGTATCTACACTGTACAAGTTGTCTGGGTACAAAATGAAATATACCTGAAGCATGTACAAGAGATAGCCTGGGGAGAGTCTCATCCACCAGCCTATGTCGGGTACGCGGTAGGCAAAGAAACGTTTACTGTCAATAATGTGGAAAGATAGGAAATAGGGCGAGCTTTCAGATGACCCAATAAGGAGTATTTAAGATAGCAACAACATTCAAAACATTTATTAAAATCATGAAGCTGAATAACAAAATATTCTTCATATACTTCTTATTTCAAGCAAAACTTCAAAATTCAATGATTGCATAACTATGCATACATTAAAATCATAACGTACTGAAAAAGAAACATAATATCGAAATGTGGAGACTAGGCAAACACTATTACTATTATGTGGGTAATAACTATGTCATCCTCAAAGACGACATCCTCCGAAGAGGGAACAAAATACCTATGGCCATGATAAGTCTGTAGACTGGGCCAGAGTACTACAGCGTAACAGACACGCCACATAAGTAGAAATAGAAATGCCATGACAGACAAATAGAAATACGCATGCTATTGTCAAGGCCCAACCTGTTCATAGGTCATCGACTAGTATTCCTTTGGGTCTTGTAAGTCGACCCCCAATACCTCGACTTGCATGCTATAGGGACCCTTAGTCTCAAAACATATTTCTTAGCATACTAAAATTATTTTCAATTCTATTTGCATAAAAGCTTACAAAAATTATGTCTCAAAAATCACATATATACATGTTTGTTAAACAAATATTCATAGTTACAAGATTGTACAAAAGTCATGCACTTGAAGTACACAACTTAGGATACACGTCGTTTTGAAATTCCTACTTATTTTTCTAAAGGATTTCATAACATAAATACTCGTTGGCAGGTAAGGAACACCATTACTAAATTAAATTACATCCTTTACATATCGAATTTTCAAGGCAGCATAAAATTATCGAGTATTGAGCTTGCCTCAATTTGCATACCAACGCCTCGGGCTGCCAAAAATAATTTTACAACCATCAAATGGTGCTCAAATCCATCTTAATATACTTAAACAAACCTCAACTTACATAAATCTCACTAAACTCAGCCATTTTGCTAATTTTTTCTATTTTTTCGGTTTTACAAATAAAAGTGCCGATTTAAGCTATTTCGATAGCTTCTTTTCTTCTAACTTCAAACTTATCAACTTAATGACTTAAACATTTATTCAAGCCCCAATTCAACACATCACAACTTGTCAGATTGCCAATTTCCACACTTTTACAGTTTTTCACTAAACTAAGCTATAAATCGAACGTTTCGGTATTAATCTAACATTCCACAACACCCAACTCAACCAAATTTCATCTCTACCCTAATAATGGAAGGCTAGCCGAATTCTATACAAGCTCTAGAAATTATTTCTTCAATTTCTACTTCAGAAAAAATCATCTAAATTCATCAAACAACAACATACATCAACATTATCATCTTCTACCAACTTTCTCACATTGTTGACCAAGTTTGACCACTCTTTCCTTCTTCAAAAATAACCTCAACAATAGATATACATGTATACAACTTAGAATCATTCAAAACAAACTTGAAAAAAACCTAATAAATAAAAAATCCAAATTTTCTCTCACCATTGAAACAGGGCAGTTTTGACCCCTGTTCTTCTTTCTAACTTTTCACCTAGCAAATCAATTTGTTTGGGATGGATTTTTTATAGGTGATAGAGGGCTTAAGAGGGAAGATTTTTTTTCTTTTGATCAACTCCTAAAAGTGGCCGGAAGGTGGCCAAAAAAATTGCACTAGTTGATCCTATAGAGGACACCTACGACAAGCTTGCAAGAGGGATAAGTTTCTGGTTTTAGGTCAATTTGAGGAGTTCTTTAGTGTTCTAAAAAGGGATTAAATTATCATGACCCTCAACTTACCAAAAATTGTCACAAATATTTCTATTTTTATACATTATTTATTATTTATTCTTACCTTACTCCGATCGTGAACAACTACTCTCTCAACAGTTGGGCTATGTGTCGATGCTTACCTCATCCAACCATAACAATTTGTTTTGTATTATAATTAGAAGTAAACACTTGTATAAATAAATCAGAGTTGTTGTTTACATGTGCTTACATTACTTTACATCCCCAATGATTACATTCAAAATGCTATTGTGATATGGAAAGTTTAGATACAAAATTATATCAGTGTGTATACCTTATGCAATGCGATGCAGCGGATACCAAAAAGAAACCTCCAGTCGCTCTCAGTCTATACTCAGTGCTCTGTAAAGAGGGAAAAATAAGGGGGTGAGCAAACAACACGCTCAGTAAGGCAATCATGCAAACATGTAGATACTGTACTATCTACGTGATCGTGATGCCATGCTCAAAACCATACAATTTCTCATTCACACCTCAAAAGCATTAGTTTATGCTTGTGTTAATGACATGTAAAGTAAATCATGCTATTTAATTCAGTGCACAAATCAAATTCAAAGCATGGAAAACCATCATGCGTATTTCACAAATAAGGCATGGAAAATCATCATGTGTAAGTGCACTTTAAAGCCGTTATCAAACTTCCCTTCTCAATAAAATCAACCATTGTCAGGTCTTAGCCCCTCCATCGGATTGTCCTGACCCACAAAGCGTTTCAAACATGGATTTATTCATAAAACAAAAGACATGTGAGATAGGCATTATAATAGGGAAATCTTCTCTAGGACTATGGCCATATCCTTTGTGATCCCAAGCTACATGGATCAGGTGTACGGGGTATCACCTCTATTTGCTTTAGCACGGGAGGTGGGTCACATCCAACCCACCGATCCATAGCAAAACTAAACATCGTCCGAAGACGACATATCACAATATCAACACGGTACAACATACTCCATGCTACATGCATGGTACAATGTACTCCGTGAACCCATATCATCACATCATATCACGCCACATCTCAATATGCACATACGAGCCTATTTAATCAGTGCGACACCCAGTCTAGCCGAAGCTCCTAGCACGACTATCAATCATGTCACAAAACCATGTGCGAGTAATCTCAGGCATGACAACAAGTGTAGTGGACATCTAATGCGAGCTATGCTCCAGCACCATGTCAAAACCAGTATAAAATCTGTGCGAGCTAAGCTGCAGCACAACATCATAGAAATCCATGTGAAAATTAGTGTGAGCTAAGCTTCAGCACTCATGCATATAAGAACACATCAAATCTCGTGCGAGTCATGCTCTAGCACACTTTCTTTCTCACGGTGGCACAATTCTTTACAAAACATGGTTATAAAACCAAATCAAGTCATTTCTTATGCAAATCATTTCAAATGTTAGCCAACCTACCAATCAGTTGCTAAAAACCAAGAAAATAGGAGTTTTAAAGCATCATGCTTTTGCTTTCATGCACATTTCTTAAAACCCAACTCTTTGCCCTTCAATCACCCAATTCACTTTCTATTTCCATATACATTCTAGAAAACATAATGTGCCCCAAAATGCGTACAAATATCTCTAAGAGTCCACACAATTCCCTTACCCCGAGTTACTCGGGATGCGACTCTCTTCCTCTTATTTTCTCGCGCTTTGGCTCAACTTGCTCCCGGTGTATCCTCGGAAGCTGCAAATCATTCACCAATCAATTGAGTTAATGTTGCTAACTCACATTTTGACTTCAACTAGTCAATATATTTCATTGAGCCTATTTCATTAAGTTTGGCCCATTTTTGCATTTGGCCATCATCAAGCCGTTTCCAACCAATTTATCTAGTAACTCACTTAGTTACTTATTTAGGACTTGATATGAAATACTCTAGCCTTACTCTCTCATTCATTTATGCATTTTACCCAATGCCTTAAATACACATTTTACCCTTTTTGGGTAAGTCTCACAATTCATTCCATAACACCACTTTAAAATCATACTCACAACACCATTATAACCTAAAGATATCTCATTCATTATTAATTCCATACATTTCACTTTCTCACACTAAACTCATTCTAGGTCATAATTGTTCCTTTGTATTCTAGGTAGTTTCTACGATTAATATATATATATACCAATCCACTCCAAAATCAATATCTAAACAAATGTACTTGGGTTGGTGCTTTAGAAACTCACCTAGCTTGATTTCTTCCTTGCTCCAAATGGAAATGCTCCTTGTTCCTTAAATCCAACAAATGGGGAAATGACTCTAAGCTATGTTGTTCTTCTCTTTGATATGAACAACTTTGTATCTAATAGCTTTCTCTCAAATCTCAATGAAAATGGGTGGATTTAGGAGTGAGGAAGATAGGTTTTTGGATTGAAAATGGAATGGAATGGTTTAGTCCCGTGAAATACCAATCCAACTGCTTCATATTTATAGAATTTGCTTAATGAGATCGATTTGCATAGAGTGGAGATCGATCTGCCTTGCTTAAATTCCTCATTTTCACGACATTTTAAAGGCATGAGATCGATTTATCGTATGTATGAGATCGATCTGCTCAATGAAACAGGATCGATTTGCTTCAAGGAGAGAGTAAGGAGATCGATCTGCTTGAGTGGGGGATCGATCTGGGCTTGGTAGAGGTAAATGCATATCGATTTGGGTAATTGAGTAGATCGATCTGCCTTGCATATTTCACTCCAAATTGCCTCATTTTGCACAAGAGATTGATCTTCCTTGAATAGGAATCTAGCCTTCATTTTTGTCATTTCCACTGCAGTTTTTCCCAAACTTTTCAAAGGTTAACTTGCCTTTGATTGCTTGACTAGTTATTTTGTAATCCATTCATACTTGGGGCATGGTAAGGCTCATTTCTTATGACTTCCATATTATGAAACTTGTGATATCGTTCAAAAATCAAAAGGGTTCATATAATTCTTCGTCTTTCACTCATTTATACTATTTGCATCCTTATACTCATTTTGGATGCTTGAGGTTTTCATTTACTTAGTTTGTGGCTACTTCAACCCTTATTTAACTTTCACATGCATCCAAGATACTCATTCATTCTCATTTGAACATCATTCACATTTACTTGATCCAAAATCATCCATATTATAATTCCATTTACATATATACAAGGTTATACATATATGGGGTCTCACATTCTCCCCCACTTAGAAAATTTAGTCTTCTAAATTGGAACCAATCATTCTGTGAATAACTCGGGATACCTCTCCCGCATCAAACTCTCTAATTCCCATGTGGCCTCTTCCACCGTATAATGTTGTCAGAGTACTTTCACCAAGGAAATTGTCTTTACCCTCAACACTTTCTCTTTTCTATCCAATATCCGAATCGGCTTCTCAACGTATGTCATGCTTTCATTGAGTTCCAAAGGCTCATACCTTATCACATGTGCCAGGTCCGGGTGGTACTTCCGTAACATGGATATGTGGAAGACCTTATGTACATTCGCTAGCTCAGGTGGTAATGCTATCATGTATGCCTTATCTCCCACTTTATCAAGTATCTCAAATGGCCCTATATATCGACAGCCCTTTCTTTTCGAATCTCATAATCCCCTTCATGGGAGAAACCTTAAAAAACACTGACTCACCCACAATAAACTCTAGTGGTCTTCGTCTCCTGTCAGTAGAACTCTTTTGTTTGCTCTGCGCTGTCCGTTACCTCTCACAAATCAACTGGACATCCTCAGGGGCTTGTCTAACCAAGTCAGGAGCAAAGATCTGTCTATCACAAACCTCTTCCCATCCAATAGGGGAACGAAATCTACGCCCATACAATGCCTCTTATGGTGCCATCCCGATACTCGCATGAAAACTATTATTATAGGCAAACTCTACGAGTGGTAAATTATCACAACCCTCAAACTTACCAAAATACGTACAAATTTTTCGCATTTTCATGCGTTGTTTATTAATCATCCTTACCTTCTCTCGATCGTAATCAGCTACTCACTCAATGGTTGGGCTGTGTGTCAATGTCTACCTCATCCATCCATAATAATTTGCAACATAATTTCAAAAGTAAACACTTATATATATATATATATATATATATATATATCAGAGTTACTGTTTACAAGTGTTTACATTGCTTTACATCCCTAATGTTTACATACAAAATGCTACTGTGCTATGTCTAGTTTAGATACAAAATAATTCAAGTGTGTAAACCTTTAGCGATGGGATGCAGCAGATACCAAAAGGGATAAGCCTCCAGTCGCCTACAATCAATACTCAAAGCTCTATAGAGAGGGGAAAATAAGGGGGGTGAGCAAACCACACGCTTAGTAAGGCAATCATGCGAACAAGTAGATACTGCACTATCTACGTGATCGTAATGCCATGCTCAAAAGCATTTAGTTCATCATTTTATCTTAAAACATGAGTGTATGATTGTGTTAATGGTATGTAAAGCATTCATGCTATTAAAATCCAGTGCACAATTCAGTTCAAAGCATGACATTAACCATCATGCGTAATTTATAAGTAAAGCATGGCATTAATCATCATACATATTTTATAAGTAAAGCATGGCATTAATCATCATGCATATTTTAAAAGTAAAGCATGGCATTAATCATCATGCATATTTCACAAGTAAGCATGGCATTAAACATCATGCATCAGTGCACTTTGAAAACCATTAACATACTTTCATCTCAAAACACTTCATCTCTAGTCAGGATTCGATCCCTCCCTCAGACTATCATGACCCACAAAACATTTCAAACATGGATTTATTCTCAAAGTAATAGACATGTGAGATAGGCAATTCAATAAGAGAAATAACCTCTAGGTCTATGGCCATAACTTGTGATACCAGCTACACGGATCAGATGTGTGGGATATCACCACTATCTACTTCCACACAGGAGGTGGGTCAAATCTTGCCTGCCAGTCCATAGCAGATCTCGTCCGAAGATGGCATATCACGTCTCAACATGATACAACGTACTCCATGCTATCTGTATGCTTTCATTCTCACGAAAACCATGTACGTGGCACAAATCTTTGCAAAGTATGGTTAACAAACTAAAACAACTCATTTCTTTTGCAAATCATATCAAAGGTCAGGCAACCTACTAATCATTTGCTAAAAAGCAATAAAACATGATTTTCAAGGCATTATGCTTTTGTTTTCATGCACATTTCTCAAACACCCAAACTTTTGCCCCTCAATGTCACGCCCCGGAACCTCAGAAAATAGGGCAAATTTAATAACTTTTTACTCATCAATTCACAATTAAGGGTGCATTCCTATGCAGTGTCATGCATCATCATATTTATCATACCTCAGGATCTCATCACTAGATAACATGTATCGTATCATATACATTACTCAATATTAAGTTAATTTATCCTAATACATCCCATACAATGCTATACGTCAAGTGTCTGCAATTACAATAATTGTCTGGGTGCATGAAAAGATAAAAGATACCTCAAAATACAATATATGGCCTGGAGCTCAAGTTCTCCACTAGCCACTACTCCGTACGTCGCAGGGAAACCCTTTTTCACTTGAAGAAATCTGGGGGGAAAGAAAACAGGGTTAGCTTCTAAATCGCTCAGTAAAGGGGGTAAGGGACTCATTTCATAAACCAAAATGCACATCACAAAATATTTATTTGTATGTGAAACTCATTATACTTATTTGAAAACCATAGCATAAAAGTACTCAAAACGACATTCTCATATCTCAAATCATGTGAAAACATGAAGTAAAAAGGCTCAATCTAGAGCAATAACAAAGCATGTGAAAATAATGCGATAGTCGCTTTCTCAGTAAACGTGATAAAATCACTGTGATAATAATGCACGTGGCGCAGCCACTAAACACACGTGGCATAGCCACTGATTTAAATTCACACGTGGCACAGCCACTAAACACACGTGGCATAGCCACTGATTTAAATTCACACGTGGCACAGCCACTAAACACACGTGGCATAGCCACTGATTTAAATTCACACGTGGCGCAGCCACAGGATAGGGTTTCACGTGGCAACGACCACCAAATATACGTGGCATAGCCACTGAATGGGGGATCTCACGTGGCAACGGCCACCAAATAGGGTTCTCACGTGGCAACGGCCACCAAATAGGGTTCTCACGTGGCAATGGCCACCAAATAGGGTTCTCACATGGCAACAGCCACCAAATAGGATTCTCACGTTGCAACGGCCACCAAATAGGATTCTCACGTGGCAACGACCACCAAATAGGGTTCTCACGTGGCAACGGCCACCAAATAGGATTCTCACGTGGCAACGGCCACCAAATAGGGTTCTCACGTGGCAACGACCACCAAATAGGATTCTCACGTGGCAACGGCCACCAAATAGGATTCTCACGTTACTAGAACGGAGAAGAATTGGGCTTACATGCTACCAGAGCAATGCTCGGTGTGTACTCAAAATCACACACCTAAGTCTTATCACATAAGACTGGTTTGCCTTCACGTAGAACTCATAGTGGTTTTTCTCTCATAAAACTCATTTAAAACCATTTTGTACTCAACACAAAACATATTGAAACCGAGTCCCAACCGACAAAACACGCACACATTTCTCAAATCTCAAGATCGCCTTAACGTAGAGCCTAATTATAAACTCATAAAAATATTGGGCTCCAACCGGCTATAAAAATTGTGTGCATTCTCATCAAAACACAACACATCAAACATGCTTGTTTTATAAATCACAAATCATGCTATAATAGATCAAAATCACATACACAATTGGTTTAGTTTCCCTTACCTCTTTGCACCTCGTATAGTGCAATTGTTTCCCCTTTGTCACGGACTAGTCTCGCATTCCACTCTGGAACTCCCGAGCTGTCCAAACGATGTTAAAACATCAATATTCATCATCACAGTACCTCAATTCTCAAAATCGAGCATAATTGCTCATAACACCTCAAATCTCTTGATTCTCGTAACTCTACCCCAAACTACAATCTCATTCACAACATCTCAACGTCCTACATTTCCATTCCAAATTATCTATGCTAATTCACCACATTGTCTAAATTTCCATTTATAGCTCAAAATTCCCAAAATTACCAAAATCGCTAAATATCAACATCACTCCAACTACATTGTAATTTCATCAATCCCTAATCATTTTCCAACTACTTCAACACAATGCCCACAACTATCATTACCAAAATCATCTCAAATATCAAGATCGAGGTTTAGAAATTACCCAAAACTTGTGGAGAGCTTATCTCTTGCCTCGATTCAATCCGTCTTACGATTTCCAAGTATGTTGTTCTCCCTTTGATGAGGAACAACTTTCCTTCTTGCCACAGCCTCTGATTTGGAAGAAAATGGGTACTTTGGATGAGTGAGAAAGTTAGGGCTTCGGCAGAAATGGGGGTTGGAAGAGAGAGAAAATGAAATTACAGGAGAAAGTAGGGGTTCCTTATATTGACTGAGGGTAGGAGATCGATCTGGCTCTTGATGAGATCGATCTGCATTTGAATTTGGGGACGATTTGGGGCAATTTTATGCCTAGGAGATCGATCTATCGAGGGGTGAGATCGATCTCTTTATGTCTTTATGAGATCGATCTGCTCCTTGAGGAGATCGATCTTCTCCCAAACAGAAACATTTAGAGACCGATCCCTTCCTCATGAGATCGATCTTCTCTCAAACAGAATCATAAGGAGATCGATCCTCTTCCATTGGAGATCGATTTGCTCCTTAAATTCCTCCTTCCTTGTCATTTTTAACTCACCAGATCGATCTCTCCTTCTCCTAGATCGATCTGACCTCTTAGTTTCACACTTATGTTAAACACTTACACATAAATCTCCAAATATAATTTCCACAATTCACTTAGCTCAATAAATTACACTTCAAGTTCTTATTACATCATTAAGATATATCTAAAATTCTCAGATCTCACATCCTCCCCACCTTAAAAGAATTTGGTCCTCCAAATTCAACTCAACTAGTCAAATAGATGGGGGTATTTCTCCTTCATGAGATTCTCTAGTTCCCACGTTGCCTCTTCCATTGAGTGATGTTTCCACAAAACTTTCACTAATGGATACTCTTAGTTCTCAATACCTTCTCCTTTCTATCGAGAATTCGGACGGGTTCCTCAGTATAGCTCATATCCTCTTAAATGTCCATCTTGTCATACTCTATGACATGAGAAGGGTCCGAGTGGTACTTCCTCAACATAGACACATGAAAAATATTGTGTATTCTGGACATCTGTTGGGGTAATGCTAATATGTAAGCTACCTCTCCCACTCTCTTAAGAATCTCGAATGGTCCTATGTATCGAGGACTCAATTTTCCTTTCTTCCCAAATCGCATGATACCTTTACTCGGTGATATTTTCAGAAATACTGTGTCACCAATATCAAACTCGAGTGGCCATCTACGCATATCCACGTAGCTTTTCTGTCTACTCTGTGCAGCCCGTAACCTCTCACATATGAGTTTTACATTCTGTACAGCTTGCTCAACAAGTTCAGGAGCATTTATCTTTCTGTCATTGACTTCTTCCCAAGCTACAGGGCATCTACACCTCCTACCATATAGAGCCTCAAAAGATGCCATTCCAATACTCGCATGATAGCTGTTATTGTACGCAAACTCTGCTAGAGGCAGGTGATCATCCCATGATCCCTTAAAATCCATCGTACACGGCCTCAACATATCCTCTAGGGTCTGAATAGTCCTCTCTGACTGACCATCTATCTGAGGATGATAGGCGGTACTGAAACTCAATCGAGATCCCATGGACTCCTGAAACTGGGTCCAAAATCTGGAAGTAAACTGGGAATCTCTAGCGGAAGTAATACTCACTGGAGCCCCATGTAATCTAGCTATCTCACTGACATACAACTCAGCTAAGACATACACAGTATCTGTGCTCTTGATGGCAAGGAAGTGGGCACTCTTGGTCAATCTATCCACTATAACCCATATAGCGTCATGACCTCTTCGGGTCCTCGGTAAACCCATAATAAAGTCCATAGTGACATGCTCCCATTTCCATGTAGGTACAGGTAAGGGCTGTAGTAGTCCTCCGGGCTTTCGATGCTCAGCTTTCACTTGCTGGCATACTAAACACCTGACCACATATTTCGCCACGTCTCGCTTCATACCACTCCACCAGTACACCTTTCTCAAATCTAGGTACATCTTAGTACTCCCAGGGTGCATGGTGTATCGTGAGCAATGGGATTCTCTCAGTATCTGTCTCTTCAGGGTATCATCGTCCGATACACAAATCCATCCTCTGAATCTCAACAATCCATCCTCACTGACTGTGAGATTTGACTGCGAACTCTGTTTAGCTTGGCTAGCCATATCTATCAATCTCTGATCACTACACTGCCCATTTCTCATCTGATCCATGATCCTGGGCTCTATTCGCAAGCTAGCCAAAAATCCAGTCTCTATCTCTTTAACTCTGATCTGGAGTTCGGCAAACTACTCTAATAAATCCCATTCCCTGATCATCATAGCAGATATCATACTCTTCCTGCTCAGGGCATCAACAACTACATTCGCCTTACCCGGATGATATAGAATCTCGCAGTCATAATCCTTAAGGAGTTCCATCCATCTCTTTTGTCTCATGTTTAACTCTTTTTGATCAAAGAGATATCTCAAACTCTTATGATCAGTGAAGATCTGAAATCTTTCCCCATATAAGTAGTGTCACCAGATCTTCAAGGCAAATACCACAGCGGCTAACTCTAAATCATGCGTGGGGTAATTCCGCTCATGGTCTTTCAACTGTCGCGATCCATATGCGACCACTCTTCCATGCTGCATAAGCACACACCCCAATCCTTGATGAGATGCATCACTATACACCGAAAATCCTCTTGATCCCTCAGGGATAGTTAACACAAGTGCCGCTGTTAATCTACTCTTTAATTCCTGAAAACTGAGCTCACATTGATCAGTCCATATAAACGGAGTTTCCTTGCGCGTGAGCTTAGTCAAAGGAGCGGCGATCCTGGAAAATCCTTCCACAAATCTTTTGTAATACCCTGCCAAACCAAGGAAGCTTCGTACCTTAGTAACAGTCCTCGGTCTCTCCCAATTAAGCACAGCCTCCACTTTACTTGGATCCACTGATACTCCTTCGTCTGAGACTATATGACCAAGGAAAGCTATCCGATCTAGCCAAAATTCACACTTACTAAGCTTTCCATATAATTGCATATCTCGGAGTATCTGAAGTACTAACCACAAATGTTGTGCATGCTCCTCATACGACTGAGAGTATACCAGGATATCATCAATAAAGACTATCACAAATTTATCTAGATAGTCTCTGAACACCTCGTTCATCAATCTCATAAATGCTGCAGGGGCGTTCGTCAATCCAAAGGACATCACCATAAATTCATAATGGCTATACCTCGTCCTGAAGGCCGTCTTTGGAATATCTTCTTCCTTGATCCTCAATTGGTGATAGCCCGATCTCAAATCAATCTTAGAAAAGACTAATGCCCCTCTCAGCTGATCAAGTAGATCATCAATCCTGGGCAATGGGTATTTATTCTTCACTGTGGCTTTATTCAACAACCGATAGTCTACGCATAATCTGAGACTACCATCCTTCTTCTTAACAAATAACACTAGTACTCCCCACGGTGAAACACTGGGCCTAATGAACCCTTGATCTAATAACTCCTGTAGTTGTTTCTTCAATTCCTCGAGTTCCACTAATGCCATCCTGTAGGGAGGTTTAGAGATCGGCTGAGTATCTGGTACCAAATCAATGGTAAACTCCAGCTCTCTCTCTCTGGTGGCAAACCTGGCAACTTATTTGGGAAAACATCCAAAAATTCGCAAACCACAGGTATATCCTCAATCCTCGGATGTTCCCACTCATCGTCTGAGATAAGTGTCTCATAACCTTCACATGAACAATCATATTTAATATCCTCAAAAATAATATTAAAATTCTCAAATTACTTACTAGAATTTCACATATTCATTTCCTCAATATCTCAACCGTACACTGTAAGGTTCAGGTAGGGAGAAAGTTACAATCTTAGTGTAGCAATCTAAACTCACTCGATTGGATGCCAACCAATCCATTCCCAAAATTACATCAAACCCATGTATATTCAACATGATTAGATTTGCTAACATCACTCTTTCTCCCACCTTTATCTCACATCCTTTACAGGTTAACTCAGTTCTCTGGGATTCATGCATAGGGGTATTTACATGTAGTATATACTCTAGGGGTTCAAACTTCAAATTTAATCTACATGCAAAATGCTCAGAAATGAACGAATGCGTAGATCCTGGATCTATCAACACATGAGCCTTATGATTACAGACAGAGAGTGTACCTCTTATAGTTTCTGCAGAAGTGTCAGTGGTCTCCTTATCTAGGGTAAACACACGTCCCTATGTAACAAATCTCTTTCCTTTCTCTGCAGTAGTGGCCCGTCTCTAGGGGTTCACTCTTTGAGGCTGTTGTCTAGTGGGCTCCAAGACATGTGGTTTCTGAGGTTGAGGGCAATCCTTTACCATGTGACCCATGTCTCCACATCTAAAACATCCATGGCTCGACCCAGTACAACTTCCCTCATGCATTCGGCCACAATTTCTGCAAAACCTTGTCTCAGGCCTAACATCTCTAGGGGTCTCTTTAATGTTAGGGTAACCTCTGGGTCTCTCTAATCTGCCCTTCTGCACCTCAATCCTTCCCCTTCTGAAGGAACCTCTCTGAGCCTCTGTTTGGAAAATTGCTGGCCTCTTGCCCTTATCTCTATTCACCGCTCTGAGCTCATTCTGGGATTATACCATTTCAATTCCTCTTTCAATCTCTTGTGCTCGTCTCAGAGCATTTTCAAACTCAGTAAGACATAGCCCTATCAATCTATCTTTGATGACGGGCTTCAATCCATACATAAACTTCTCTATGCGGAGCTTTTCATTCTTGAAGGTCTCTGGGTCATATCTCAATAGCGCGGTGAATTGGCTCTCATAGTCATCCACAGACATGTCACCCTGTACCAAACTCAAAAACTTGGCCTGTTTCTTTCTCTGGGCTGCTCGTGGTACATATTGGGTCCTAAAGGCTGTCTGAAACTCTTCCCAACTAATCACATCCTAGCGGGACATTAGATTACCCTGGGTAGTACCCTACCAATCTCGAGCTCTCCCCTTCAACATATAGATACTCATACTAACCCTCTCAGCATCAGTGCATCCCAAATAATCAAATATAATTCTCAACTCCGTCAGCCACTCCTCAGCCTCTGTAGGATCCTTCTTTCCCCTAAATACGGGTGGATTCATCTTCAGAAAATCCTTCAGTCTGACCATACTTTTGTCCTTAGGCTGAGTGACAGGAGGCACTGGGGCTATGGGAGGTCCTTGTGGTGGTGTAGGAGTAGTACCCGAGGCATTAACTCCAAAGTGTTGCGCGAATAATGCTGCCATCTACTCAAAACCTTGCCTCACATCGGTCTCAATCCGATTAAATCGAGAGTTAGGACTCTCTGGTTGTGAGGCAGGTGGTGGAGGGGACTCTGCTTGCCTCCTCGAACGACCTCGTCGTCCACTCATTCTCTATCTTAACTCGTCTCCTGCGCGTACATATCAAAATCGATTGAAATCTCAATCCTCAGATTCAGTTCATGGCCAGACTATTACAGACACTTGGGATGTATTCTATTTCACATAACCGACACTGACAGTACTATACACCCTAAGCTCTGATACCAAGAAAGCTCTGTCACGCCCCGAAACCGCGGAAAATTGGGCAAATTTATAAACTTTTTACTCATCAATTCACAATTAAGGGTGCATTCCTGTGCAGTGTCATGCATCATCATATTTATCATACCTCAGGATCTCATCACTAGATAACATGTATCGTATCATATATATTACTCAATATTAAGTTAATTTATCCTAATACATCCCATACAATGTTATACATCAAGTGTCTGCAATTACAATAATTGTCGGGTAGATGAAAAGATAAAAGATACCTCAAAATACAATATATGGCCTGGAGCTCAAGTCCTCCACAAGCCACTACTCCGTACGTCGCAGGGAAACCCTTTTTTACTTGAAGAAATTTGGGGGGAAAGAAAACAGGGTGAGCTTCTAAATCGCTCAGTAAAGGGGGTAAGGGACTCATTTCATAAACCAAAATGCACATCACAAAATATTTATTTGTATGTGAAACTCATTATACTTATTTGAAAACCATAGCATGAAAGTACTCAAAACGACATTCTTATATCTCAAATCATGTGAAAACATGAAGTAAAAAGGCTCAGTCTAGAGCAATAACAAAGCATGTGAAAATAATGCGATAATCGCTTTCTCAGTAAACGTGATAAAATCACTGTGATAATAATGCACGTGGCGCAGCCACTAAACACACGTGGCATAGCCACTGATTTAAATTCACACGTGGCACAGCCACTAAACACACGTGGCATAGCCACTGATTTAAATTCACTCGTGGCACATCCACTAAATACACGTGGCATAGCCATTGATTTAAATTCACACGTGGCACAGCCACAGGATAGGGTTTCACGTGGTAACGACCACCAAATATAAGTGGCATAGCCACTGAATGGGGGATCTCACGTGGCAATGGCCACTAATTAGGGTTCTCACGTGGCAACGACCACCAAATAGGGTTTTCACGTGGCAACGACCACTAAATAGGGTTCTCACGTGGCAACGGCCACCAAATAGGATTATCACGTGGCAACGTCCACCAAATAGGATTCTCACGTGGCAAGGCCACCAAATAGGGTTCTCACGTGGCAACGACCACCAAATAGGGTTCTCACGTGGCAACGGCCACCAAATAGGATTCTCACATGGCAACGGCCACCAAATAGGATTCTCATGTTACCAGAACGGAGAAGAATCGGGCTTACATGCTACCAGAGCAATGCCCGGTGTGTACTCAAAATCACATACCTAAGTCTTATCACATAGGACTGGTTTGCCTTCACGTAGAACTCATAGTGGTTTTTCTCTCATAAAACTCATTTAAAACCGTTTTGTACTCAACACAAAACATATTAAAATCGAGTCCCAACCGACAAAACACGCACACATTTCTCAAATCTCAAGATCGCCTTAACGTAGAGCCCAATTATAAACTCATAAAAACATTAGGCTCCAACCGGCTATAAAAATCATGTGCATTCTCATCAAAACACAACACATCAAACATGCTTGTTTTATAAATCACAAATCATGCTATAATAGTTCAAAATCACATACACAATTGGTTTAGTTTCCCTTACCTCTTTGCACCTCGTATAGTGCAATTGTTTCCCCTTTGTCACGGACTAGTCTCGCATTCCACTCTGGAACTCCCGAGCTGTCCAAACGATGTTAAAACATCAATATTCATCATCACAGTACCTCAATTCTCAAAATCGAGCATAATTGCTCATAACACCTCAAATCTCTTGATTCTCGTAACTCTACCCCAAACTACAATCTCATTCACAACATCTCAACGTCCTACATTTCCATTCCAAATTATCTATGCTAATTCACCACATTGTCTAAATTTCCATTTATAACTCAAAATTCCCAAAATTACCAAAATCGCTAAATATCAACATCACTCCAACTACATTGTAATTTCATCAATCCCTAATCATTTTCCAACTACTTCAACACAATTCCCACAACTATCATTACCAAAATCATCTCAAATATCAAGATCGAGGTTTAGAAATTACCCAAAACTTGTGGAGAGCTTATCTCTTGCCTCGATTCAATCTGTCTTACGATTTCCAAGTATGTTGTGCTCCCTTTGATGAGGAACAACTTTCCTTCTTGCCACAGCCTCTGATTTGGACGAAAATGGGTGCTTTGGATGAGTGAGAAAGCTAGGGCTTCGGCAGAAATGGGGTTGAAAGAGAGAGAAAATGAAATTGCAGGAGAAAGCAAGGGTTCCTTATATAGACTGAGGGTAGGAGATCGATCTGGCTCTTGATGAGATCGATCTGCATTTGAATTTGGGGACGATTTGGGGCAATTTTATGCCTAGGAGATCGATCTGTCGAGGGGTGAGATCGATCTCTTTATGGCTTTATGAGATCGATTTGCTCCTTGAGGAGATCGATCTTCTCCCAAACAGAAACATTTAGAGATCGATCCCTTCCTCATGAGATCGATCTTCTATCAAACAGAATCATAAGGAGATCGATCCTCTTCCATTGGAGATCGATCTGCTCCTTAAATTCCTCATTCCTTGTCATTTTTAACTCACCAGATCGATCTCTCCTTCTCCAAGATCGATCTGACCTCTTAGTTTCACACTTATGTTAAACACTTACACATAAATCTCCAAATATAATTTCCACAATTCACTTAGCTCAATAAATTACACTTCAAGTTCTTATTACATCATTAAGATATATCTAAAATTCTCAGATCTCACATTCAATCATCCAATTTCATTTCCTAACATCTAATGCATTCTAGCAAAGCATTTAAGCACCCAAATTGCGTACAGATATCTCTAAGAGTCCATACAATTCCCTTACCTCAATTTACTTGAGTACAACTCTCTTCCTTTTAGTTTCTTGCGCTCTTAGCTCGTCTTGTTCCGATGTATCCTCAGGAGCTGCGATTCATTCATCAAACACTTGAGTTAACGCTCTTAACTCGCATTTTGACTTTACTAGTCAATATAATTCATCTATGCATTTACCAATGCCTTAATCTACATTTTACCCCTATTTGGTAAATCTCACAATTTATCCCAAAATCAACACCTCTAAATCATACCCACAACATATCATCATCCTAAGATAACTTATTCATCATTAACAGTTCCACATTTCACTTTCTCACACTAGACCATTTCTAAGTTATGGTGGATTCTTTACTTTCTAAGTTGTTCCTATCATTCATATGTACATTAAACAACTATAAAATCAATATCCAAATAACGTACTTGAGTTATTTCATTAGAAACTCACCTATCTTGATTTCCTTTTTTCTTCAAATGGAAATGCACCTTTGTCATTCAATCCAACAAATGGGGAAATGCCTCCAAGCTATGTTGTTCTTCTCTTTGATGTGAACAACTTTACGTCTGATAGCTTTCCCTCAAATCTTCTTGAAAATTACTGGATTTAGAGAGTAAAATCTAGGTTTTGGGTTTGGAATGGAGAGGGAATGGTTATTTTTGTGATTTACAGATTTTAACTACTCTTATTTATAGATTTAGCTTGATGAGATCGATCTGCATTGGGTAGAGATTGATTTGGTCCTCTTAAAATCCCTCTTTTTCCATGACAATTTGAGGTAGGAGATCGATCTGTCGAGTAGGGAAGATCGATTTGCTTCAAACAGAAGGTTAAGGAGATCGATCTGGTCTTAGGGGAGATCGATCTGCTTCTAACCCGAGAGCTAAGGAGATCGATCTGTTCCATTAAGGATCGATCTGCATTTTACAAATTTTGGCTCTTCCAGATCGATCTCTCATCCTATGAGATCGATCTGGCCTTCATATTTCCAGATTTTACTGTAGTTTCTTGCAAAAACTTACACCAAAACATCCTTAATTTGTCGCCATAGTCATTTCCTCATCCATTTACCTTTAAGACTTGAAAATGGCATCCAATAATACTTCATACACATTAAAACTTATGTAGAATCTTTGCATACCCAAATGTACATGATATAAACCAAATGGAAGTGCATAACTTATGAAATCTTCCTTCCATTTTACCATACCTCTCATATTCCATTCCACTCACATTTTTCACATATTTAAGTCCATTTCTTCATATTCATTTACAATGTAATGTGTACATACAATCACTACTCTTATTACAAGTGTGTACATTAAACTTATGGACTTACATCACATATACTTCACACTACAAGTATATCACCCTAGTTATGATTCTCATTTACATTTATATCTACCTATATACAATTATACATATACGGGGTCTCACATTCTCCCCCACTTGGAAAATTTGGTCCTCCAAATTAGAACCAATTCAATCCGTAAATAACTCGAAATACTTCTCCCACATCAAACTCTCGAATTCCCAGGTGGCTTCTTCCACAATGTGATGTTGCCAAAGAACTTTCACCAAGGGAATTGTCTTTGTCCTCAACACTTTATCTTTTCTATCCAGTATCCGAACCGACTTCTTAATATAGGTCATACCTTCATTGAACTCCAAAGGCTCGTGCCTTATTACATGTGTTGGGTCCAGGTAATACTTCCGCAACATGGATACGTGGAAGACGTTATGCACACTTGCCAACTCTGGTGGCAATGCCTACTTATAAGCCTTGTCTCCTACTCTCTCCAAAATCTTGAAGGGTCCGATGTATCTAGGGCTTAGCTTGCCCTTTTTACCAAATCTCATAATTCCCTTAAAAGGAGAAACTTTCAAGAATACCGACTCACCCACATCAAACTCTAGTGGTCTTTGCCTCCTGTCAGCATAACTCTTTTGTCTGCTCTGAGATGTTCATAACCTCTCACAAATCAACTGGACATCCTCAGAGGCTTGTCTAACTAAGTCGAGAGCAAAGATCTATCTGTCAGCAACCTCTTCCCATCCAATAGGGGAACGACATCTACGCCCATGCAATATCTCATATGGTGCCATCTCGATACTCGTATGAAAACTATTATTATAAGCGAACTCTGCGAGTGACAAATGGTCATCCCAAGAGCCTCCAAAATCTAATGCACACGCTCTCAACATATCCTCCAGAGTCTGTATAATCCTCTCTGACTGACCATTTGTCTGAGGATGAAACGCGGTGCTAAAACTCAACGGGGTCCCCATCGCTTCCTGAAAACGTTCTCAGAAGTGAGAAGTGAAGCGGGCATCCCTATTAGAAACAACGCTCACTGGAATTCCATGTAGCTTCACTATCTCACGCATATATAAGTTCGCTAATTGGCTCAGAGTATCGGTAGCTCTCACAGCTAGAAAATGGGCTGACTTCATCAACCGATCCATAATCACCCATATGGCATCATGACCTCTGCGGGTCCTCGGTAATCCCATCACAAAATCCATGTTGACATGCTCCCAATTTCATGTCGGTATCGGTAGAGGCTGCAATAACCCTGTAGGCTTCTGATGCTCTACCTTCACCTGCTGACAAATGAGACACTTAACAACATATTCAGCAATATGCTTTTTCATCCCAGACCACCAAAAAACCTTTCGAAGGTTTTGATACATCTTGGTACTTCTTGGATGTATCGTATACCTCGTTGAGTGAGTTTCTGTCAAGATCAACCTTCTAATCTTTGCATCATCAGGAACACATATCCTACCTCTGAACCTCAATAATTCATCTGAAGTCAACTCGAAATCAATCTCCATGCCCCTCTGTATCTGCCCGATAATATTACTACACTGCTGATCACTTCGCTGAGCCTGTCAAATTTGATCCACCAGATCCGGTTATAACTGCAAACTAGCTACCATAACACCACCATCAGCATTGAGTGGGGTCACATCCAAACTGAGGTTCGTGAACTGTTCCAATAGCTCGTGTTCTCTGATCATCATAAATGATACCATCCTGAGATGCTTCCTACTCAATGCATCAACAACCACATTTGCTTTACTTGGGTGGTATAGGGTCTCACAATCATAATCCTTTAAGAGCTTGAGCCATCTCTTCTGTCTTATGTTTAACTCCTTCTACGAGAACATGTATTTAAGGCTCTTGTGGTCCGTAAACACTTGAAATTTCTCACCATAGAGGTAGTGGCGCCATATTTTTAATGCAAACACTATGGCCGCCAACTCCAAGTCATGGGTCAGGTAGTTCCTCTCATGATCCTTTAGTTGCCTTGATCCATATGCAACTTGATAATTCTATATTTTTAGAATTATTTGTGCTTCATTTCCTAATTAATTATTTAAATCCCCAATTTATTTTGTTAATTATCCCCTTTATTTAATTAAAATTCTCATGTTTGCAGATAGATTAAATTCGGATGAATTTTAAATATTTCGGTAGAAAATGAACCGAAATTGGGCTAAAATCGAGATTGAGCCACGCGAACAACACGAGCCATGCCACCTAGCACATCCAATTGGACAAGAATACCAATGACATGGAAATATCTTTTCAAGGAGCCAATGGTGTGAAGACAAGTGGCCAAAAAAATGCCAAATCATCTAGGATGTAGAAATTACAATTTTACCCTTTTTGTATGTATAAGTAAGACATGGATGGCAATTGAAAGACTAGTTAATTTAGGAGGAGGAGTACTGTAATGTAATGTAATTTAGGAGTAGTGTTAGAGTAGCCTAGTTAGCTTAGTTTTAGTGTTTATGTTTAGAACTTTTCCCAAAATCAATTTCTATTGTACTGTTCATGTTCATCTTCAATTGTGATCTTTTATGAATAACTTTTCATGTGTTATTTACAGCCCCATTTGCTCATCCTTCTTCTCGGTTTGCTTCTTAAATTGTTTATGCCTTTATTTGAAAAAAAAAATCTATATTTTTCCTAGTCTCGGGTAGCTTAGTTAGTTAGTTTTATTCCTTTAAATGTCTAAAGTTCAGATAAACAGCAAAGAGAGGAAGGAGAACCCGGTGACAGTGGCCATCTTCTTCAGCTATTTAACTCTTTCATTGTTGCTCAAGGTTGTGGTGCAAACCCGAGAGGGTGACAGTAGCAAACAATCTGGAACAGCAGCATGCCTGGAAACCGAGAGTTCTCCTCTGGTCTCCCCTGTTTCAAGTTCTTTTTACTGATTCACCTTAGATCTTAGTATTATTTTGCATGAGAATCCATTATTGTTGATGCTTTAATTTTTGTTGGTGTTTTGTTAGTGCATGTAGTTGCTGTTTGGCCATTTTATGTTGTGTCTCAAATTTAGATTTTGATCCAGTTGTGTGTTGTGTTCGGGTAAAGTATCAGCTGAAGGAGATTTTCATTGTTGAGAAATACAAAAGCTATGCAGGAGTAGGAACAACCAAGAGCAGCAGCATGACAGGAAGGTAGCTGAGCAGAACAGAAGCTGGTTGGGTTGCATTGCTACAGTAGACGAGGATCATCATCCCTTTCTGCTCTGCTCTATTCTAAAGCCAATATGCTGTACAGAATCGGGAGTAAGAAGCAAGCTGGTACCATGGGCACAGCAGGTTGCGTGCAGTCTAGGAGCCAGATAAATGCAAATGCAGTTGGCTGATGAAGGTGAAGCAGTTGGAGACGTGCTAAGCTTGTTGCAGGAAGGAGCACACGGAACCGAGGCAGAGTTGGTGAGAGTTGCAAACAGCAAGCTGGACACATCTGTGCAATGGATCCAAGAGAAAGCATGGCAGGTGTAGGACAGCAAGTGGACATGCCTGGGCTGCAGTAGCAGGTAACAGAAGACAAAACTGTGACCGAGAGCTGCAGCAGGTAACATTTGGACATAGCAGATGTAGATCATGCGTTGATGCCGGGACAGCAGCTAGACAGAACCAGCACACCAGCACCTGGAATTGAGAGAAAGCATTGCAGATTGCCAAAACTGTGAAAGCCTGGATGCAGTGTGTAGTCAAAACCAAAAGCAGAAACAGCAGGAAGCAGCGGACCAGAGGACAAACAGCAGCATGTCTGGACCAGAGGACAAGCGAGCCATTACCTAGAAATGAAAAAGAAAAATGACATGCGGATAGTGTTTGGAGGGAATGGTTTAAAAATGCTTAAGGCTTGTTTGGCAATTACCTTATGCACAATAATCCATTTTTCTTAATTAGTTATTGAAATAGATTTAATTATATCCTTAGCTCATTTTTATTTTTAACATGCATTAGTTAAGTTAGATTAAATTTGTTACATGCATTAGTTAAATTTTATTGTTAAATTAGTAAGTAGATATAGTTAGGATTAGTTTAGAGTTAATATTTTAGACATGTAGTTTTATAGTTATTTTCTTAATTTCCTAGGATTTTATTTTCATTAAGCTTTAGTTTAGTTTAAATTGCAGTTTAATTAAATAGTTTAATTGCATTTTAGGATTGTTTAATTTTAGTTTAATTAATTTTGTTTCTTATTTTCATATTTGCATTTTTAATTGCGTTAATTAGTTTTAACTATTTTAATTTCTTTTGTAGGTTTTTGATTTTATTTGCGTTAAGCACTGTAAGTAATTTTGCTCGATTTTATTTTATTTATTTTATAGTTTTATTATTTTATTGCTTTCGGTATTTTCAATTCTAGCTTAGTAGATCACCCACCTTAATCTCATAATTTGCTAGAATATACTTAGGGTAAGATTAACCGGTAGTTAATTAGGCTAACCAACTTCTCCGAGGGACGATAACTCGGGACTCAAATCCCATTATTACTTGTACGACCCGTGCACTTGCGGACATTACCTTTAGGGCGCGTCACAACTACCCTCCCATCCTGCATAAGCACACAGCCCAGTCCTTGGTGTGAAGCATCCACATACATAGAGAAACCTCATAAGCTAGTAGGAATGGTGAGAATCAAAGCTGTAGTTAATCTCCTATTCAACTCCTCAAAACTTTCCTCACACTTATCGTCCCACACAAACTCCACATTCTTTCTTGTGAGACGCGTCAAAGGAGCAGCTAACCTTGATAATCCTTCCACAAACCGTCGATAATACCCAGCTAAACCCAGGAAGCTTTTGATCTCTGTCACTGTCTGGGGTCTCGCCACTGAACCACAGCTTCAATCTTAGATGGATCTACTGACACTCCATCTTTTGATACTATATGACCCAGAAACGAGATCTGCTCTAACCAAAAGTCGCACTTACTGAGTTTAGCGTACAACTTCTTTTCTCGAAGGGTTTGTAGCACTATCCTTAAATACCTTTCATGCTCCTCTCTAGATCTCGAGTACACTAGTATATCATCAATAAACATGATTACAAATCGATCCAAGTACTAGTGAAACACCTCATTCATCAATGCATAAAAGCTGCGGGAGCATTCGTCAACCCGAATGGCATAACCATAAACTCATAATGTCCATACCGAGTGTGAAAAGCTATCTTAGGTACATCTCCACTCCGTATCTTCAACTGATGGTACCTAGATCTCAGATCTATCTTAGAAAAGACCTACGCTCCCTTAAGCTAGTCTAACAAATCATCGATGCGTGGAAGGGGATACTTATTCTTGATGGTGGCCTTATTCAACAACCGATAATCTATGCACAGTCGAAGGCTTCCATCCTTCTTCCTTACAAATAGAATCGGTGCTCCCCAAGGTGAGACACTCAGCCTGATGAACCCCTTCTCCAGCAACTCTTGTAACTGCTTCCTTAATTCTTCCAACTCAATTTGAGCCATTCTATACAGTGGCTTGGATATCGGCTCTATACCAGGTGCCAAGTCTATAGCAAATTCCATCTCTCTATCTGGAGGTAACCCCGGTAACTCATCCGGAAAGACATTTGGAAATTCCTTAACCACTGGTATGTCTCCCAATTTCGGACGTGCCTTATCCACCTCAATCACATAAGCGATGAACCCTTCACATTATTCTTTCCACTATTAGAAATCATAAATCATCACATCAACATATATAAATTGTAAATTAAATTTATCTCTAAATTATCATGTCACTAGATTATACTCTTCTTAATTGCAATAACATATTCTTTCATTTCATTTCATCAAATTTACAATAAGGTTGTCCATCTTTGGAAACATCAAAGTTTTTGCATGACAAACCATAACAACATGATTGGAAGCCAACCAATCCATTCCTAGGATCACATCAAAATCAGTCATATTTAATAAAATTAAATCGGCTGTCATTTCTTTACCTCCTATTCTCATCTTACAATCTCTATACACATGCTCAGTCAACTGACTATCATTCATAGGAGTAGATATCATCAACATTTTATCTAGCATTCTGGGTTTTACATACTTCAATAATTTACATGCAAAGGATGGCGATATAAAGGAATGCGTGGCACCAAGATCAAATAGTATAAATGCTTTTAAATCAAAGATTTGGATGGTACCTTTTACAACATCTGGAGATTGATCCACAGTGTCCTAATCCAGCGTGTGCACTCGTCCTCTGCTCACACCCACTGGCTGCTTCCCCTTTTCCTCAACTGTAGCCCTCCTCCTTGGAGCAGTTGTCCCAACTGGAGCTCTCTCTGGCTCCTTACCCTTCTGTAGGGCTCTTTCTGTCATCTCTGGGCAATCTCTGATTATGTGCCTTAGTTTCTCACATCTGAAGCATACTACTTGAGGTTCATAGCATGGTCGAGTTCCATGGTACCTGCCACACTTGCCACACTATTTCATAGTAGGCCTTGGCCCTCCAATCACAACTTCTTTCGCTAGACCTAGAGTCGGATACATGGGAGGATTAACTGTCCTCTCTTGGATCTCCTCGATCTTTGACCTCTTTCTAAAAAACCTCTTACTTCCCTTATAGTTGAAGCCTTTATCCATCACTGATCGCTTCTTATCTCTGTCCCTCACTTTACCAACTTTTTCAAACTCTAAGGTGATTCTATCAACATCTTGTTCACACAATTGCGCCTTACGCACTATCTCTTCATCGATCGGTATATCCAAAGGAACCAATATGGACTTGATGGTCGATTTCAATCCATCTACAAACTTTTGGATCTTCTCGACCTCATTACTTATTATGTTGGGATCATATCTGCCCAAGGAGATAAAAGTCGTCTCGTACTCATCCACAATCCTATTTCCTTGGGTCAATCCCAAAAATGCCATTTTCATCTTTCACTGTGTGGTATCCAAAACGTACTATCTCTGGAAAGCCTCTAAAAACACATCCCAGCTGATCTTAATATGCCGGGCTCTCAAAATAGGCTAGGTGGATTTCCACCAATGTTCTGCTAATCCCTTCAGCATAAAAGCTGCAAACGCTACCATCTAGGTAGTAGTGCATTCAAAGAATCCGTATAGCTTCTCAATCTTATTGATCCAATCCTCTACAGCTACTGGGTCTTTAACTCTACTAAAAGACGATGGTTCAAATTTTTGAAACTGCTGCAATCTGTCCAAATCGCATCCATATCCCCAACCTCTACTGCTTGGTGTAGCAACTGGCGTAGGCACATCCTATATAGGTGGGGTATTTGTTGTCTGAGGTCTCTAGGCTAGTTATGCTTGTGCCTAAGGAACTGCCGCTTACTCGGCATCATCCTGTGTAGCGGGACTCTGTCTACCGCCAACTCCAGGTAAATATTGGGTGACCAACTTCAAAATCATCTCAATGCTTAGCTTAATCCTCGCGAAGCGAGCCTCAGTACTCTCGGGTCACTCCTTTGGACCCTGTGGAGCGTGCTCAACCTCAGCCTCCACCTCAACCTCATCCTGAGTCTCGTGTGTTTTCAAGCCTACCTTTACTACTTCTAGTTCGTCCTCTCGCCCCTCTACCACGACTGGTATTAGGCACAATGTTTCACTGCCCTGTATACACATTAATTTCTTAGTTAACCCATCGACACATACACAATTGTATCTAAACAAGCATAGTAACATGGGGATGTAATTTTTTCAACTTATTAAGTATTTTAGACATCGACACACATCAGACCAACCGAGCTCTGATACCAACTTCTGTCACGACCCTTAAACTTACCAAAATACGTACAAATTTTTTACATTTTCATGTGTTGTTTATTAATGTCACGACCCAAACTACCCAAAATAAGAGTTAATTTTTTGCATTTTGTTATTTTCTTTATTAAATTCTTATCTGTCCTCTGATCGTGACCACACTCCACTAACAAATTGGGCCGTGCGTCAATGTCAGTCCCACCATTCAATTACCATCTAACTTAATTTTTCTCCCGTCATTTATAATTGTTTACATTATTTATACATCCCCTAAAGTTACTTACAAACATGTTACTGTGCTATGCTTATGTAGATACAATATGTACGAGTGTATATACCTTATGTTGATGGGCAGCAGCGGATATCTGGAATGCAGTACTGAGTCGTCTCAACGTCTACTGGAGATCATCTGTGGGAGAAAATGAAAGGGGTGAGCACATCAAGCTCAGTACGGCAATCCTACGAACAAGTAGGTAACCATACTACCTACATGAACGTGGTGCCATGCATAAACCACCCTTTCTCCACACATTTAAAAACAGATGATATGAAAGTTATGATGTTATGTAAATCGAGTTTGCACAGAAAATTCAACAAGCAATTATTTCAAATCATTTCTTTCTCAATTAAAATTTTCATAATAAAGTCAGGACTCGACCCCTCCTTCGGGTGATCCTGACTCACATAAAACCATGAAAATCGGTATACATCACACATGGGTTTAAAAAGCATGGAAATAACCATCATGCACATTTAATTAAAAACCCAGCTTAAATCATCGAAATCGTCGACATACGAGACGAGGCAATATCTGTATAACGGCAATAACCAGGACTGGCCATATTTGTCCTCGTGAGTCCCTCTAGCTTCACGGATCCCAGTGTGCGAGGTCTCTCCCTGATCGGGAACCGCCCGGGAGGTGGGTCAATCCAACCCGTCAGTCTTATCCGATCTCACGCATCCAAAGATGTCGTATCCGAAGATACCCCGTATCACAAGATACCGTATCCGAAGATACCTTGTATCACAAAGATACCGTATCTGAAGATACCCCACGATACATCGTACTCCATGCTACTTGCACGGTACATCGTACTCCATGGACCCATATCACTCTAGGTACTCCAGCCCAAATGGCCTGCTTCCCACAGAGAGGTTCTATTTCTCAATACTCATGCCATGTCTCAAAACGCACGTGCGAGCCTATTAAATCGGTGACACACAGTCTACCCGATGCTCCAAGCACGGCTCATCACATGTTCTCATAAAATCAGTGCGAGCGATGCTCAGCACTCTCATCAAATCAAGTAAAATCAGCAAAGCCCGCTTTACATCCCCACAAGGCCGCCAACCTCATCCCTCACTCTCACCCTACTTAAGAGGTCTTTTGAGCCTGTTGGGCCTTTTGGCTGACTCCAATGGCAGACAGCGCTACTCCACAAATCCAGTAAAACTAGTGTGAGCTAGGCTCTAGCACTCTATATATAAATCACCTGAAAATCTTATAAAATCTGGTGCGAATTAAACTCCAGCACCCTGTCACAAAAATCATGTAAAATATGGTGCGAGTTAGACTCTAGCACCGTGTCACGAAAGCATGTGAAATCTGGTGCGAGTTATACTCTAGCACCTATGCATGTAAAACTCTAGTGCGAGCTCTCGCTCCAGCACTAATGCATGCATCACACAAATCAAACATCGTGCGAGCTAAGCTCTAGCACGTCACATGTAAATAAAAACACGTAGGCGGCTCTGTTTCCTCAAAACAGTTTTCAAGATAATTTCATCGTTGAAAGTATGCAATGCTGTGCATTTTCTTTCAAGGTTAGCCAGCCTACTCATGCATGCATTAAAATGTCTCCAGAATGAACAGAAACCTCTTGTTCTTGCTCCTCCCAATTTTTCCTAAATTTGTAAATTTTACCCTTAACAAGGGTATTTTGGTAATTTGCCCATTCGGGGCACTAAAATTATTATTTGACCTCTAGACCCTTCAAATAATTTTTAAAGACTGCATATGAACTTGAAATTGCGTAAAGTTTACCTCTAGCAGTCCGTAGAATTCCCTTACCTTATTTTCCTGTCGAGTCTGACCTTTTCTTTTCCACTGTTGTCACGTCGCGCAATCCGTTATGCTCCCAATCAAATGCCCGGAACTGCGTATCATATTCCTCAGGTCAGATATCATACAATTTAATTGTTTTTCCTATTTTCTGGGCTTAATTTAAATCATTGGGCCCGTTTGCCCCTATTGGGCCCGATTGCACCTTAATGGGCCTTAATCGGCCTTAAGCCCGTTTTCCACTTAATTTTCACTTTATCGAGGCCTATTGGGCTCATTGGGCCCACTAATAATTTATTGGGCCTTGTTCTAATTCTTGAATAACTAAATCAATTATTTACGACAATTTATCTAAATTTCCATAATTTAATTCAATTTATGCGGAAATCAAATCAATATCACGTATAACGAGGTAATTATCGTAAATAAGGGTTACTTACCCTAGATTCCATGCTAATACGTAAATCGAGGCTATCTCGAGCTCCGGTGATGCCAATCGTCGAGCTACATAATTTCATAATTTTTCGGGTAAGTTTCCAGTCAAAAATTAATTAAATAAAATATTCCAAAATTTAAATCGGTCAATTTGACCGCTTATCGACTTACCCGAAGCTCGATTGCATCGCTGGAATTTTCCTCAATTTTTCCTCTTTTTTTCTTTTTCCCTTTTTCTCCCTTTTTCCTTCTCTTTTTGGCTGAACCGGTTCAGTCCGATTCGGACCGGTTCAGACCGCCGGTTCACTTCGGTTCGACAGGTTCACCACCTTGTCGGCCGGTTCTCCGCCGATTCTCGCCACCAATCGCTCCGCTGGGTCGTCCGCATCTCAGATCTGCCCTAGGGTTGGGTCAAGCTCGTCGGAACGCCGTCGGTTCAGCTCTTCTCCCTAGGCCGTCAGACCCATTTTCCTCCTCTTGGCCATCGCCGACGTTTCCCACCATTTCGTCGGCTGATACCGATGCAGAAAGGACCGCCGTTGCCTGGGCTTTCGAAATCGGGCCTTGGTTCCGCCCGATTCGCCGCCGGTGACCCTTTCTTTCCCGCGGCCTTCTCCTCCGTTTTTCGTCGAATTTCGGCGTCCTTGGCGCGCGTCACCGATGGCCTGAAGACCGCCGGCCTCTCCTCTTTCTTTTCCGGCCATTGGCCTGGCCGTCGACCGCCGGACGGCTCGCCGGTCTCCCTCAGGTTCGTCGGGTTTCGTTTTCATCTCTGCTTCTCTTTCTCTCTCCCCGACCCGTTTTCTCTCTTCTTCTTTTTTTTTGTTTATAAATTTTATTTTTATTATTTTAATCATTCAAATACCTTAAAAATACCCAAATATCCCTTAAAATTATTATTTTATTCCAAATTAATTAATTTAATTTAATTTAATTTAATTTATTATATTTTAATCCTTTTTCGGGTATAATTTCTCTGTATTTTCGGGATATTGTCCCAAATGACTTTTCAGTATATTTTTCAATTATTTTTGGGATTATTTTTCCAAACTAAAAATCTCGATTAATTTTGATTAATTCCCATAAATTAATATCTTGATCAATTTAACCCAAAATAAATTTATTTCATCCTTATTGACCAAAATTTCTCATATCCATATTTTTAATTAAATTTCCTTATCGAAATTATTTCGACTTTCGGTCTATTGACCGTTTTGCCCTTACACGTGTTCGGGATTAATTTAACCTGACTTCCCTTCACGAATACTCATTTATTTAAATTTTTGACTATTTTCATCCCTCATAAAAATTTACGATTTAATTTCGAGTCTTACAATTAATCATCCTTACCTTATCTCGATCATGATCAGCTACACACTCAATAGTTGGGTTGTGTGTCAATGTCTACCTCATCCATCCATAACAATTTGCAACATAATTTCAAAAGTAAACACTTTTATAGATATATCAGAGTTACTATTTACAAGTGTTTACATTGCATTACATCCCCAATGTTTACATATAAAATGCTACTGTGCTATGTCTAGTTTAGATACAAAATAATTCAAGTATGTATACCTTTAGCGATGGGATGCAGCGAATACTAAAAGGGATAAGCCTCTAGTTACCCACAATCTATACTCAAAGCTCTGTAGAGAGGGGAAAATAAGGGGGGTCAGCAAACCACATGCTCAGTAAGGCAATCATGCGAATAGGTAGATACTACAGGATAATTCTATTTTTAATAGAATTATTTGTGCTTAAATTTCTAATTATTTATTTAATCCCCATATTATTTTATTAATAATCTCCTTTATTTAATTAAAATTCTTTAATGTGCAGATAAATTAAATACGGATGAAACTCAATCATTTTAGTCGAAATTAGGCTGAAAATGGACTAAAAGAGAATGGACCACTTCCAATTTGCAGACCGAGTCACCAGTCATCTGGACACGCATGATGCCAGGTGTCCGTATTTTATTTGCTCTGAAACAATAAGATCGACAGACACCGTGCGAACCTTCTGGAAGACACACGCTGAGCCACATCGCACATCCAATTGGACAAAAAGACTGATGATGTGGAAATATCTACTCTGCAGCAAATCAAAAGAAGACAATTGACCAAACAATTCCAACTCATCTAGGATGAAAAAATTACCATTGTACCCCTAAGTGTGTATATAAATAGAAAAAGATGGCAATTGAAAATGTTATGTAGCCTAGGTTAGAATAGAAGTAATTTAGGAGTAGGAGTAGTGTAGGTAGAGTAGTTTTTAGAGTTATTTCCTTTCTAATATTTTTTTATTTTCCCGTTTGTTTTACTTTGTAATTTTCGTGAGCCACAATAGTTAGGTTACTATTCATGTCAATTTTCATTTTCATGAAAAGTTTTTGTTCATTTCTAGTTCTTGGATATTTTTACATTAATGAATAGTTAACATTTCTATTTCTCTTCTTCTTAGTTTGGTTAAAATTCCAATCCTTCATTTTTATTCTCAGTTTTCATGAAAGGCTTTAATTTTTTTTCATAGTTGTTATCTTTTGGTTGCTTTGATATTCTGTTTTCTTTAATGTTTGTTTTTTCTTTGCTCATGCATTTATAGCTTGATCAGCCTGGTTATGCTTCGATTGTTATTGTCATTGTCTTGTTTGATGCCTTGATGCAAGATTGATGATGGGCATTGTTCTAGCACCGTTGGCATAGTGGAACGACATTGGCATACTTGATGAAGAAGCATTACTCGGCCAAAGCTTATCCCATATTTTACTGCGTTGTTATTTTTTTCTGTTGTGTTCTTAGTTGTTCTTGGTTTCAGTCCAGGTTAATCATCCATTTTCAGTCGATGCCTTAGACCATTAGATGTGCACTACCGCTTTACAATGCTGTGATTCATTTTAGGACAACTAACGGATTGTAGACCAGTCATGGACTGTTGTTTGGATGCAGCTCGGGAAAACACTACATCTCTTTTCTGCCCTGTTTTGTGAATGTGATACTGTTCATTCTCTTTTCATGACTGTAATTTACAATAATCTATGTGATGGCTGCAAGTTTGACAAGATGTGTATTGACTGAGCTATTGTGATTATTGAAGTGTGGGTAGTAGCTGAATTTGTTAAGGATTTATAGATTTGTGTTTAATCTTAGTCCAGCTTTGTTTTAATTTATGTTTTGTGTTGATTATATTTTCTATTTTGTTGTGTTATTCCCAGTTATATTTTTTTTTTCAGGTTCGGTTTCATGCTTCTTACTATAGTTGCATTAAATGGGTTTAGCTTTTCTAGTTTTTGCATTGTTGATAATTATTTACTAATCTTTTCTTGATTGCACTTCAGTCGGGTGACATTTTCAAGAGAAAGTAAGATTTACTCAAGTGCTGGACCGAAGCAGAAGGATGATGGCAAGTCGCTTACGTAGCTGTAGTTTGTTCCTATTTAGTTGTAGTATTGAAGAGGGGGATGTTCACTAGTAGGACATGCCAAGGAACGTTACCTAGAGCAGGAGCAGTACATCACTCACAACACCTGGAGCAGAGGACAAGACCGATAGCAACTTGGAGCATCCAAAGAGACTTTGGATGTGGGTAATGCTCAGTAAGGACATGCTGGGCAAGCTGAAAACAGACTGACAAAAGCCAGTACAGAGGTCGTGGACGTATAGAGGACGGACAACACCGTTGGCAGTCAAGCAGGCTTGTACAACCCAAGAACATTACCTGGAAATGAAAATTGTTGAAGAAACGATCACAATACCACAATGGAGGGACCACTTGGCTGGCATTTGTGTTTAAGGCCACGTTTGGCTATTTCCTCTTTACAATTTGATGATTATTGTACTTTTATTATTTTGATTGTTCTTTTTATTAGTTGTTAATTTAGATTAGTTCTAGTGTTTTAGTTTGTTAATTTAATTTTTAGTCTTAATTTTAGTTAGTAGTTAATTTTATATTTTATGTTTTAGGATTTAAATTTAGTTTAGTATTTTAAGGGTTACATTTAAAATTAATTTAGATTAAATTTGTTACATGCATTAGTAGATTCTATTGTTAAGTTAGTATTTAGATATAATTAGGATTAATTTTAGATTCATTAGACATTTAGATTTATGATTATTTTTCTTAATTTTCTAGGATTTTATTTTACTAGATTTTAGGTTAGTTTAAATTGCAATTTTTATTAATGAGATTAATTTGCATGCACATTGTATATTAGGCTTGTTTAATTTTAGTTTAATTAACTTTATTGCTTTATTTTCGTATTTGCATTTTATTTATATTAATTCATTTTAACTATTTTAATTTTCTTTTGTAGGTATTTGTTTGTGTGGAGCATTGTAAGTAATTTTTAGCTCGATTTTATTTTTGCTTGAGTTTATAGTTGTTGTTATTTACAGTATTATTAGCCTTGTAGATCACCCATTTAAACTTCATAATTTGCTAGGATATAGTTAGGGTAAGATTAACTGGTAGTTAATTAGGCTAATCAACTTCTCTGTGGGATGATAACTCGGGACTCAAATCCCATTATTACTTGTACGACCCGTGCACTTGCAGATAATACGTTTAGATCGTATCAAGTTTTTGGCGTCGTTGCCAGGGAAGTCTTAATTAGCTAGTAATTGATATCGGTGAAATTATGCTTAGGTGTAATTCTAGTTTGTAAATATTTAGGTTGTAAATATTTAGAGCCTCACTTAGGTTAGTTAAATTTTCTCGTAATTAATTAAAAAAAATTGAAAAATTAAAAAACTTAAAAAAATTTTTTAAGGACTTTCTGATGTTTGAATGCGTAGAGCCAGGAGTTTTGATTGCTTTCCTCTAGATCCTGAAATTGAACGAACTCTTAGAAAAATTTGAAAGGATTCTAGGAAATTATTAGCTCCGCGGCAAAACATCATGGCAGATAATAGGGAAATTAAGACAGTCAGAGATTATGCAGTGCCGACGATTGGAGGATATTATTCCGGCATTAGGCCACCAACTGTCCATGTAAACAATTTCAAAATCAAGCCTTCAATTCTCTAGATGATCCAGACTTCTATGCAGTTCAATGGGCTTCCGCACGATGACCCACATGCTCACCTTGGGCAATTCTTGGACCTGTGCAACACATTCAAGCACAATGGATTATCTGATGATGCGCTTAGGCTTAGACTATTCCCCTTCTCCCTTAGGGATAAGGCACGACACTGGTTAACCTCTTTGCCCTCAGGATCCATTTCTACATGGGACAAGTTAGCCCATCAATTTCTAGCCAAGTTTTTCCCTCCCTCTAAAATAGCCAGACTCCGTAGTGATATATCTTCCTTTACCCAATTCGACTCTGAATCTCTTTACGATGCATGGGAACGATATAAGGAGCTTCTTAGGAAGTGCCCTCACCATGGCCTACCTTTATGGCTGCAAGTCCAACCTTTCTACAACAGACTTACAAGCCAAAATAGGATCATCGTGGACGCTGCTGCGGGTGGAGCATTAATGTGTAAAACAGAGGAGGAAGCCTACGAGCTCTTAGACAAGATGGCTGCTAACAACATCTATGGTCCTCGGAGAGGCAATTGCCAAATAAGTCGACGGGTATTTATGAGCTTGATTCGTTGTCTACCTTGACCTCTCAAATCGCTAATCTTACGAAGAAGGTAAAGTCGCTCAGTACCCAACATAATCCTTCTACCTGTCCTAATCCTGTTTATTCTATCCAAAGTCCTTTTCTTTCCTACGAGCTGTGTAGTGGTACCCACTCTGTAGATAGGTATCCATTCAACTTAGAATCGGTTCAGTATGTTGCTCCCCCTAAGCAACAGACCAACCCTTTTTCAAACACCTATAATCCAGGGTTGAGGAACCATCCTAACTTCTCTTGGAGCCAAAACCAAGGGCAAACTTCTAGCTCTAGACTTGTAGGACTCCCTGATTGTCAAGCTCCACCGATTCAGGTACCACCACAGCTGCGATTTCCATACCATCCACCACATCATCCATCCCCACCTCAATTTCAGCATCATCCACCTCACTTTCATCAACCACCACCACTATTACAGCCTATGTAGCCCCAACATTACCACGCACCAGCATCTGAGAAGAAGCCCTTGCTTGAGGAAATGTTCATAACAATCCTGTAAAATCAAGCTGCCTCAATCAAGAATTTAGAAGTTCAGATTAGACAGATAGCCAATGCTCTTAGCCAACGTCCACAAGAGACCCTTCCTAATAACACTGAAGTTAATCCTGTTAAGCAAAGGGAGGGTAAGGAACATGTTATATCCATCACCCTTATGAGTGATATAGAGTTAGATGACCCACAAGTTAAGTCCCAACCTGAACAACACATAGTTGAAGAATCCTTAAATTCTAACGAGGCAGCTCAAAAAGAACAGGAACAACAAGATCGGGCTATAAAGGAAACAAAGCTAGGCGCTTCTTCATCTATACCTTCTTCTACTTCACAGCCTTCCTCATCCTCTGATGCTACTCATGTTTCCACTACATCCCCTCCGGTTAGACCACCAGCACCTTTTCCTTAGAGGTTCCAGAATAAAAAACTAGATCTACAAGTCGCTAAATTCCTTGAGGTTTTTAAGAAGCTTCACATCAACATTCCTTTTGCAGATGCTTTAGAGCAAATGCCAAGCTTCTAAAGGATATCCTCTCGAGAAAGAGGAGACTGGAAGAATATGAGATGGTGGCTTTAACTGAGGAAAGTAGTGCAATTATTCAGTGAAAATTAACCCCCATGCTCAAAGATCCCGAGAGTTTTACCATACCTTGCACAATTGGAAATCTATTCTTTGGTAGAGCCCTGTGTGATTTAAGAGCCAATATAAATCTGATGCCTTGGTCTATCTACCAAAAGTTAGGAATAGGGGATGTCAAGCCTACCACAGTGACCCTTCAACTAGCCGATCGAGCCATTAAATATCCAAAGGAGGTCATTGAGGTGTCTTCGTAAAGGTGGACAAATTTATTTTCCCTGCGGATTTTATTGTTTTGGATATAGAGGAAGATAGAGAAGTCCCCATTATACTAGGCAGACCTTTCCTAGGGACTGGTAGATCCTTAATTAATGTACAAAAATGGGAATTAACCATGAGAGTCCTAGATCAGGAGGTGACATTTCATGTTTTCAAACCTTTGAACTTCCTTGATAACTCTCAAGACTGTTTTAGGATGGAGGATATAAGGCTTAAGCATAGGAAATCCGAAATGAGGGAAGTATATAGAGTTAAGGAGGATTTAACTGTTAACATTTTTTCACCACTCTGGCTGATCCTCCTACTCTTCGCCCTGCTGCTGAGTGTTGTGTTCTTTAGCTGCATTTGAAGTGGCTGTATTTCTCTTTTCACTTTGTATATAGTTCTTTTTCTTTTTCGTTGTTTCTTTCTTTGTTTTGCAAATTGCTTTTCTAGTTTTATGTTTTCAATCAAGTTTCAGTTGTTCGTCATCATCATCAGAAAGGGGAGTACTCTGTTCTTGAGCTTAAATGTTTATATTATTTGCATACTGAGGATACTGTGCACTTCAAGTTTGGGGGAGGGGATATCACTTGAGCATTTTTCAAAAATTTGGGCAAAATTGAAAAAAATTTCAAAATTTTTTCGAAAATATGAGCTTAAATTGTTTGATTTTGGGATAATTTAGTTCTTAGCATGTAGTTTTCCCATATTCCAATGATATAACCCCATGATAAGTCTAATTTTGATTGACTTAGAAGCATGATTATAGGAAAAGCATGAAGTTGAATTCTTGAATTTGTCTTGATTCTGATTGTGATTTCCTCATCTTATGCACATGTCATGTCATGAATCTGTATATTTATTTAGAGAAAGCTTATGTGGACATAAGATTGCATTTGTTCAATTGAGTTTGTGCATCATATTCTAGAATCTGCTTGATCTGATCTTGAGGTGAAATATTACATCACACTTAATTAGGGAAATGATTTAGGTCATCTTTGGATCGTTTGAGCCTTTCTAGCTATCCTTGTACATATTTTACTCCTAGTCACCCATTTGAGCCAAATAAACTTTTCTCTGTAAATACACCTACATAATTTTCCTTAGCTTAAATACTTTGTTCCTATCCCTTACCTCGAAAGTATGAAAATTTATTTGGATATATTGTGAGCTTTGTACATATGGGTATCTAGTGATAGTGAAAGTTCGAAAAAAATTGAAAATGAATGAAAAAGAAAAAAAAAAAGAGGAAAGATGAAAAATAAAAAAAATAGAATAAAATGTCTAGTGAAATAAATAAGTTTGGGGGAAATAATTTGAGCTTTTACATTAAAGATCCTAGAAGTAATGCATGTTAAGGGGTAATTAAACCTAAATCGACTTTATCATACCTTAACCCCAGCCTGACATTACAAGCTTAATGAAGTCCTATTGATCTTTGACTACATTAGTGGAGAGAGAAGTGAAAAGAAAACTTATGGGAATGATCACATGTCATTAACTTTGCATTCACTGTGTTTGCATAATCTAATCCGGATAATATACTGTGAAATGACTTTGACATTTTTCACACACATACGAGGAGTCCAATTTGGGTTAGGACTTATAATTGAATGATTTTGAGTGTTTGACTTGTAATTGTGAGTCTTTGAGATCATAGTTTGTACTTTATCTTTGAGGATAATATTGGAGAAATTATTATGTTTTGTACTTGTCATTCCTATAATTGTTTTATTTTGCTTGAGGACAAGCAAAAGCTCAAGTTTGGGGGTGTGATAATTCTATTTTTAATAGAATTATTTGTGCTTAAATTCTTAATTATTTATTTAATCCTCATATTATTTTATTAATAATCTCCTTTGTTTAATTAAAATTCTTTAATGTGCAGATAAATTAAATCCGGATGAAACTCAGTCGTTTCAGTCAAAATTAGGCTAAAAACGGGCTAAAGGAGACTGGACCACTTCCAATTTGCAGACCGAGTCACTAGTCATCTAGACACGCGTGATGCCAGGTGTCCGTATTTTATTTGCTCCGAAACGATAAGATCGACGGACACCGTGCGAACCTTCTGGAAGACACACACCAGGCCACATCACACATTCAATTGGACAAAAATACTGATGACGTGGAAATATCTACTCTGCAGCAAATCAAATGAAGACAAGTGGCCAAACAATGCCAACTCATCTAGGATGGAAAAATTACCATTATACCCCTAAGTCTGTATATAAATAGAAAAAGATGGCAATTGAAAATGTTACGTAGCCTAGGTTAGAATAGAAGTAATTTATGAGTAGGAGTAGTGTGGGTAGAGTAGTTTTTAGAGTTATTTCCTTTCTAGTATTTTTTTTATTTTCCCGTTTGTTTTACTTTGCAATTTTCGTAAGCCACCATAGTTAGGTTACTATTCATGTCAATTTTCATTTTCATGAAAAGTGTTTGTTCATTTCTAGTTCTTGGATATTTTTACATTAATGAATAGTTAACATTTCTATTTCTCTTCTTCTTGGTTTGGTTAAAATTCCAATCCTTTATTTTTATTCTCGATTTTCATGAAAGGCTTTAATTTTTTTTCATAGTTGTTATCTTCGGGTTACTTTGATATTCTGTTTTCATTAATGTTTGTTTTTTCTTTGCTCATGCATTTATAGCTTGATCAGCCCGGTTATGCTTTGATTGTTATTGCCATTGTCCTGTTCTGATGCCTTGATGCAAGATTGATGCTGGGTATTGTTTTAGCACCATTGGCATAGTGGAACGACATTGGCAGACTTGATGAAGAAGCATTACTCAACCAAAGCTTCTCCCATATTTTACTGCGTTGTTATTTTTTTTTTCTGTTGTGTTCTTAGTTGTTCTCGATTTCAGTCCATGTTAATCATCCATTTTTATTCGATCCCTTAGACCATTAAATGTGCACTACCCTTTTACAATGCTATGATTCGTCTTAGAACAACTGACGGATTGCAGACCAGTCATGGACTATTGTTTGGATGCAGCTCGGGAAAACGCTACATCTCTGTTCTGCCTTGTTCTGTGAATGCGATACTGTTCATTCTCTTTTCATGACTGTAATTTGCATTAATCTAAATGTGATGCTTGCAAGTTTGATAGGATGTGTATTGACTGAGCTATGGTGATTATTGAAGTGTGGGTAGTAGCTGAATTTTTCTAAGGATTTATAGATTTGTGTTTAATCTTAGTCCAGATTTGTTTTAATTTATCTTTTGTGTTGATTATATTTTCTGTTTTGTTGCATTATTCCCAGTTATATATATATTTTTAGGTTCGGTTTCATGCTTCTTATTATAGTTGCATTGAATGGGTTTAGCTTTTCCAGTTTTTGCATTGTTGATAATTATTTACTAATCTTTTCTTGATTGCACTTCAATCGGGTGACATTTTCAAGAGGTAGTAAGATTTACCCGAGTGTTGGACCAAAGCAGAAGGATAATGGCAAGTCGCTTACGTAGCTTTAGTTTGTTCCTATTCAGTTACAGTATTGAAGAGGGGGACGTTCACTAGCAGGATAGGTTAAGGAACGTTACCTGGAGCAGGAGCAGTACATCACTCACAGCACCTGGAGCAGAGGACATGACCGATAGCAACCTGGAGCATCCAAAGCAGGCTCTGGATGTGGGTGATGCTCGGTAAGGACATGCTGGGCAAGCTGAGAGCAGACTGACAAAAGCCAGTGCAGAGGTCGCGGACGTGTAGAGGACGGACAGCACCGTTGGTAGTCAAGCAGGCTTGTACAACCCCAGAGCAGTACCTGAAAATGAAAATTGTTGAAGAAACGAGCACAGTACCACAAAGGAGGGGCCACTTGGCTATCATTTGTGTTTAAGGCCACATTTGGCCATTTCCTCTTTACAATTTGATGATTATTGTACTTTTATTATTTTGATTGCTCCTTTTATTAGTTGTTAATTTAGATTAGTTCTAGTGTTTTAGCTTGTTAATTTAATTTTTAGTCTTAATTTTAGTTAGTAGTTAATTTTATATTTTATGTTTTAGGATTTAAATTTAGTTTAGTATTTTAAGGGTTTCATTTAAAATTAATTTAGATTAAATTTGTTACATGCATTAGTAGATTCTATTGTTAAGTTAGTATTTAGATGTAATTAGGATTAATTTTATATTCATTAGACATTTAGATTTATGATTATTTTTCTTAATTTTCTAGGATTTTATTTTACTAGATTTTAGATTAGTTTAAATTGCAATTTTTATTAATTAGATTAATTTGCGTGCACATTGTATTTTAAGCTTGTTTAATTTTAGTTTAATTAACTTTATTGCTTTATTTTCGTATTTGCATTTTATTTGCGTTAATTCATTTTAACTGTTTTAATTTTCTTTTGTAGGTATTTGCTTGCGTGGAGCATTATAAGTAATTTTTAGCTTGGTTTTATATTTGCTTGAGTTTATAGTTGTTGTTATTTACAGTATTATTAGCCTTGTAAATCATCCATTTAAACTTCATTATTTGCTAGGATATACTTAGGGTAAGATTAATCGGTAGTTAATTAAGCTAATCAACTTCTCTGTGGATGATAACTCGAGACTTAAATCCCATTATTACTTGTACGACCCGTGCACTTACGGATAATACGTTTAGATTGTATCACTGCACTATCTACGTGATCGTGATGCCTTGCTCAAAAGCATTTAGTTCATCATTTTATCTCAAAACATGAGTGTATGATTGTGTTAATGGTATGTAAAACATTCATGCTATTAAAATCCAGTGCACAATTCAATTCAAAGCATGGCGTTAACCATCATGAATAATTTATAAGTAAAGCATGACATTAATCATCATGCATATTTTATAAGTAAAGCATGGCATTAATCATCATGCATATTTCACAAGTAAGCATGGCATTAAACATCATGCATTAGTGCACTTTGAAAACCATTAACATACTTTCATCTCAAAACACTTCAACTCTAGTTAGGATTCGGTCCCTCCCTCAGACCATCCTAACCCACAAAACATTTCGAACATGGATTTATTCTCAAAGCAGTAGACATGTGAGATAGGTAATTCAATAAGGGAAATAACCCCTAGGTCTATGGCCATAACCTGTGATACTGGCTACACAGATTAGGTGTGCAGGATATCACCACTATCTTCTTCCACACGGGAGGTGGGTCAAATCCCGCCCGTCGGTCCATAGCAGATCTCGTCCAAAGATGGCATATCACGTCTCAACACGGTATAACGTACTCCATGCTATCTGCACGGTACAATGTACTTCGTGGACCCACATCAACATATCATATCACGCCACATCTTAAACGCACGTGTGAGCCTATTTAATCGGTACGACCACTTATCTACCCGAAGCTCCTAACACAGCTATCAACGTGTCAAAATATCACAAATGCACGTGTGAGCCTATTTAATCAATGCGACACCCAGTCTACCCAAAGCTCTAAGCACGACACAAATAATGTGGGCATCTAATGCAAGCTAAGATCCAAGCACGACACAAATAAGGTGGGCATCTAATGCAAGCTAAGCTCCAATCACCATGCCAAAACCAGTATGAAATCCATGTGAAAACTAGTGCGAGCTAAGCTCCAGCACTCATGCATATATAACACATCAAATCTCGTGCAAGTCATACTCTAGCACGCTTTCATTCTCACGAAAACCATGTAGGTGGCTCAAATCTTTGCAAAGTATGGTTAACAAACCAAAACAACTCATTTCTTTTGCAAATCATTTCAAAGGTCAGCCAACCTACCAATCATTTACTAAAAAGCAATAAAACATGATTTTCAAGGCATTGTGCTTTTGTTTTTGCGCACATTTCTCGAACACCCAACTTTTACCCTTCAATCACCCAATTTCATTTCCTAACATCTCATGCATTCTAGCAAAGTATTTAAGCGCCCAAATTATGCACAGATATAGATATCTCTAAGAGTCCACACAATTCCCTTACCTCGATTTACTTGAGTGCGACTCTCTTCCTTTTAGTTTGTTGCGTTCTTGGCTCGTCTTACTCCGGTGTATCCTCGAGAGCTGTGATTCATTCATCAAACATTGAGTTAACGCTCTTAACTCGCATTTTGACATCACTAGTCAATATAATTCACCCGTGTATTTACCAATGCCTTAATATACTTTTTATCCCTTTTTAGTAAATGTGAGATCTGAGAATTTTAGATAAATTTGAATGATGTAATATGAACTTGAAGTGTAATTTATTGAGCTAAGTGAATTGGGGAATGATAATTGGAGATTTATATGTTAAGTGTTTAAAATAAGTGTGAAGATATGAGGATAGATCGATCTAGGAGAAGGAGGGATCGATCTGGTGAGTTAAAAATGACAAGGAAGGAGGAATTTAAGGAGGAGATCGATCTCCAATGGAAGAGGATCGATCTCCTTATGATTCTGTTTGAGAGAAGATCGATCTCATGAGGAAGAGATCGATCTCCAAATGATTCTGTTTGGGAGAAGATCGATCTCCTCAAGGAGTAGATCGATCTCATAAAGCCATAAAGAGATCGATCTCACCCCTCGACAGATCGATCTCCTAGGCATAAATTGCCCCAAATCGTCCCAAAAATACAAATGCAGATCGATCTCATCAAGAGGCAGATCGATCTCCTACCCTCAGCCTATATAAGGAACCCCTATTTTTCTCTTGCAATCTCACTTTCTCTCTCTTCCAACCCCCATTTTCACCGAAACCTAGCTTTCTCACTCATCCAAAGCACCCATTTCCGGCCAAATCAGAAGTTGTGGCAAGAAGGAAAGTTGTTCCTCATCAAAGGGAGAACAACATGCTTGGAAATCGAAGGACGAATCGAATCGAGGCGTGGGTTGTGCGTCTCACAAGCTTTGGGTAATTTCTAAACTTCGATCTTGATATTTGAGATGATTTTGATGATAATGGTGGTTGTCATTGTATTGAAATAGCTAAAAAATGATTAGGGATTGATGAAATTGCAATGTGGTTGGAGTGATAATGATATTTAGCAATTTTGGAAATTTGAGCTATAAATGGAAATTTAGACAATGTGGTGAATTAGCATAGATAATTGGCATGAGAAATGTAGAACGTTGAGATGTTGTGAATGAGAGTGTAGTTTGGGGTAGAGTTACGAGAATCAAGAGATTTGAGGTGTTATGAGCAATTATGCTCGATTTTGAGAATTGAGGTTTATGAGATAATTGAGTATTGATGTTTTAACATCGTTTGGACAGCTCGGGAGTTCCAGAGTGGAATGCAAGGCTTGTCCGTGATACGAGGAAAACGATTGCACTATACGAGGTGCAAAGAGGTAAGGGAAATCTAAACCATTTGTGTATGTGATTAGTAAACTATTATAGCATGATTTGTAGTTTATAAAACAAGCATGTTGAGTGTTGTGTTGAGTCATAATTGCACACGGTTTTTATAGCCGATTGGAGCCCATTATTTTATGCGTTTATAAGCTCAGTGTGAAATTGCTTTATAAATCGTCGAATTTGTGTGAGTAATGAATTGGGCTCTACGTTAAGGCAATATCGAGATTTGAGAAATGTGTGTGTGCTTTACCGGTTGGAACTCGGTTTTATTATGTTTTGTGTTGAGTACAAAACGGTTTTCAAATGGGTTTTATGAGAGAAAAACCATTATGAGTTCTACGTGAAGGCAAACCAGTCTTGTGTGATAAGACTTAGGTGTGTAATTTTGAGTACACACCGGGCATTGCTCTAGTAGCATGTAAGCCCGATTTCTTCTCCGTTCTGGTAACATGAGAAACCCTATTTGGTGGCCGTTGCCGCGTGAGAAACCCTATTGGTGGCCGTTGCCACGTTATACCCTATTTGGTGGCCGTTGCCACGTGAGAAACCCTATTGGTGGCCGTTGCCACGTGAGAAACCCTATTTGGTGCCCGTTTCCATGTGAGAAACCCTATTTGGTAGCCGTTGCCACGTGAGAACCCCTAATTAGTGGCCGTTGCCACGTGAAACCCTATTCTGTGGCTATGCCACGTGTGAATTTAAATCAGTGGCTATGCCACGTGAGTTAGTGACTGTGCCACGTGTGAAATTGAATCAGTGGCTATGCCACGTGTGTGCATTATTATTATAGTGATTTTATCACGTATTTGAGAAAGCGTTTATCGTATTATTTTCACATGCTTTGTTATTGCTCTAGACTGAGCCTTTTTACTTCATGTTTTCACATGATTTGAGATATGAGAATATCGTTTTGAGTACTTTCATGCTATGGTTTTCAAATGAGATTAATGAGTTTCACATACAAATAAATATTTTGTGATGTGCATTTTGGTTTATGGAATGAGTCCCTTACCCCCTTTACTGAGCGATTTAGAAGCTCACCATGTTTTCTTTCCCCCCAGAGTTCTTCAAGTGAAAAAGGATCTCCCTGCGACGTACAGAGTAGTGGCTAGTGGAGAACTTGAGCTCCAGGCTGTATATTGTAATTTGAGGTATCTTTTATCTTTTTATGTACCCAGACAATTACTGTAATTGCAGACACTTGATGTACAACATTGTATGGGATGTATTAGGATTAATTAACTTGGAATTGAGTAATGTATATGATACAATATACACTATATTATGATGAGATCCTGAGGCATGATAATTACGATGATGTATGACACTGCACAGGAATGCACCCTTAATTGTGAATTAATGAGTAAAAAGTTTTAAATTTGCCCTATTTTCAGCATTTTCGGGGCGTGACAGTAAATCTCACCATTTATCCCAAAATCAACACCTCTAAATCATACCCACAACATAATCATCATCCTAAGATAACTCATTCATCATTCTCACTTCTACATTTCACTTTCTCACACTAGACCATTTCTAGGTTTTGGTGGATTCTTTACTTTCTAGGTTGTTCCTATCATTCATATGTATATTAAACAACTCTAAAATCAATATCCAAATAATGTACTTGAGTTGTTTCATTAGAAACTCACCTAGCTTGATTTTATTTTTGCTTCAAATGGAAATGCACCCTTGTCCTTCAATCCAACAAATGGGGAAATGCCTTCAAGCTATGTTATTCTTCTTTTTGATGTGAACAACTTTACGTCTGATAGCCTTCCCTTACATCTTCGTGAAAATGGTCGAATTTAGAAAGTAAAATCTAGGTTTTGGGTTTGGAATTGAGAGGGAATGGTTATTTTCGTGATTTACAGATTTCAACTGCTCCTATTTATAGATTCAGCTTGATGAGATCGATCTGCATTGGGTAGAGATCGATCTGGTCCTCTTAAAATCCCTCTTTCTCCACGGCAATTTAAGGTAGGAGATCGATCTGTCGAGTAGGGAAGATCGATTTGCTTCAAACAGAATGTTAAGGAGATCAATCTGGTCTTAGGGCAGATCGATATGCTTCCAACCCGAGAGCTAAGGAGATCGATCTGTTCCATTAAGGATTGATATGCATTTTACAAAATTTGTTAGGAGATCGATCTGGCTCCCTTAGAGATCGATCTGTCCTGTTCCATAGCTCAAAATAAGAGCATTTTGGATCTTCCAGATCGATCTCTCATCCTATGAGATCGATCTGGCCTTCATATTTCCAGATTTTGTTGCAGTTTCGTGTAGAAACTTACACCAAAACATCCTTAATTTGCTGCCATAGTCATTTCCTCATCCATTTACCTTTAAGACTTGAAAATGACATCATTTAATACTTCATACACATTAAAACTTGTGTAGAATCTTTGCATACCCAAAGGTACATGATATAAACCAAATGGAAGTGCATAACTTATGAAATCTTCTTTCCATTTTACCATATCTCTCATATTCCATTCCACTCACATTCTTCACATATTTAAGTCCATTTCTTCATATTCATATATAATGTAACTTGTACGTATAATCACTACTCTTATTACAAGTGTGTACATTAAACTTATGGACTTACATCACATATACTTCACATTACAAGTATATCACCCTACTTATGATTCTCTTTTACATTTCTATGTACCTATATACAATTATACATATACAGGGTCTCACATAAATGGTCATCCCAAGAGCCCCCAAAATCCAACGTACACGCTCTCAACTTATCCTCCAGGGTCTGTATAGTCCTCTCTGACTGACCATCTGTCTGAGGATGAAACGAGGAGCTAAACCTCAATTGGGTCCCCATCGCTTCCTAAAAATGTTCCTAGAAATGGGAAGTGAAGTGGGCATCCCGATCAGAAACAATACTCACTAGAATCCCATGTAGCCTCACTATCTCGCGCACCTATAAGTTCGCTAACTGGCTCAGAGTATCGGTAGCTCTCATAGCTAAGAAATGGGTTGATTTCGTTAACCGATCCACAATCATGCATATGGCATCATGACCTTTACGAGTCCTCGATAATCCCATCACAAAATCCATGGTGACGTGCTCCCACTTCCAAGTCAGTATCAGTATAGGCTGCAGTAACCCTGCAGGCTTCTGATACTCTACCTTTACCCGCTGAGAGACGAGACATCTAGCGACATATTCAGTAATGTCTTTCTTCATCCCAGACCACCAATAAACCTTTTAAAGATTCTGATACATCTTGGTACTCCCTGGATGTATCATATACCTCGATGAGTGAGCCTCTGTCAAGATCAACTTTCTGATCTTTGGATCATCGGGAACACACATCCTGCTTCTGAACCTCAACAATCCATCTGAACTCAATTCAAAATCAGTCTCTGTACCCCTCTGTATCTGCACGACAATATCACTACACTTCTGATCAATCCGCTGAGCCTACCAGATTCGATCTACCAGATCCGGTTCCAACTGCAGGCTAGCTATCATAAAGCCACCATCAGCATCAAGCGGGGTCATATCCAAACTGAGGTTCGTGAACTGTTCCAACAGCTCGTGTTCTATAATCATCATAATGACATTAACCCAAGATGCTTTCTACTCAGTACATCAACAACTATATTCGCTTTACCCGGTGGTACAAGATCTCACAATCATAATCCTTTAAAATCTTGAGCCATCTCATATGTCTCATGTTCAACTCTTTCTGCCAGAACAGGTACTTAAGGCTCTTATGATCAGTGTAAACCTAAAATCTCTCACCATAGAGATAGTGGCACCATATTTTCAATGCAAACACTATGGCCGCCAACTCTAAGTCGTGGGTCGGATAATTCCTCTCATGATTCTTCAACTGTCTTGTTCGGTAGGCTGCTACCTTCCTATCCAACATCAATACATAGCCCAGTCCTTGGTGTGAAGCATCTGTATACATCGAGAAACCTCCTGAGCTGGTAGGAATAGTGAGAATCGGAGCTGTGGTTAATCTTCTTTTCAACTCCTGAAAGTTCTCCTCACATCTATCTTCACACACAAACTCCATATTCTTTCTTGCTAGATGTGTCAACGGAGCAGCTAATCTCGAGAATCCCTCCACAAACCGTCGATAATATCCAACTAAACCCAGGAAACTTCTGATCTTTGTTATGGTCTGGGTCTCTGCCACTGTATCACTGCCTCAATCTTTAATGGATCTGTTCCAACCATCCTTCGATACTATATGACCCAGAAAAGAGATCTGTTCCAACCAAAAGTCGCACTTACTGAGTTTAGCGTATAACTTATTCACTCGGAGGGTCTATAGCGCTATCTTTAAATGTTGTTCATGCTCCTATGTAGATTTTGAGTACACCAGTATATCATTAATAAACACAATAACAAATCGATCCAAGTACTAGTGAAATATCTCATTCATCAATGACATAAAAGCTGCAGGAGCATTTGTTAACCCGAATGGCATAACCATAAACTCATAATGACCATACCAGGTGCGAAAAGCTGCCTTGGGTACATCTTGATCCTGAATTTTCAACTGATGATACCCAGATCTCAAATATATCTTGGAGAAAACATGCGCTCCCCTGAGCTGATCCAACAAGTCATCGATGCGTGGATGGAGGTACTTATTCTTGATGACCGCCTTATTCAACAACCTATAGTCAATGCACAATCGGAGGCTTCCATCCTTCTTTCTTACAAAAGAACTGGTACTCCCCAAGGTGACACGCTCGACCTGATAAATCCCTTCTCCAGTAACTCTTGCAACTGTTTCCTTAATTCTTCCAACTCAACTTGAGCCATTCTATACAGTAGCTTGGATATCGACTCGGTACGAGGTGCCAAATCTATACAAAATTCCATCTCTCTATCTGGAGGTAACCATGGTAATTCATCCGAAAAGACATCTAGAAATTCCTTGACCACTGGGATGTCTATCAACTCCAGACGTGCCTTATCTGTCTCAATTACATAAGCAATGAACCCTTCACATTATCCTTTCCACCGTTAGTAACACAAATCATCACATTAACATATATAGTTGATAAACAAATTTATCTCTCGAATATCATGTATTAAGATCATACTCTTTTATTTATAGTAAACATGTTCTTTCACTTTATTTCACAAAGTTTACAATAATATCTTTTATCTCGAGAAACATCAATGTTTTAGCACGACAATCCATAACAACATGGTTTGCAGCCAGCCAATCCATCCTTAGGATTACATCAAAATCATTCATACTCAATATAATTAAATCAGCTGCCATTTCTTTTCCTCTTATCCTCAACTTACAATTCCTATATACATGCTCAGTCAACTGACTATCATTCATAGGGGTAGATATCATCAACATCTTATCTAGCAGTGTGGATTTTACATGCTTTAACAATTTATGTGCAAAGGATGATGATATAAAGGAATACTTGGCACCAGGATCAAACAATACAATTGCTTCTAAATCAAAGATTTGGATGGCACCTTTAACCACATCTGAAGACTGATCCGCAGTGTCTTAGTCCAGTGCGTCCACTCATCCTCTGCTCACACCCACTGCCTACTTCACCTTTTCCTCAGCTGTAGCCCTTCTTATTGGAGCAGCTATACCAACTGGAGCTCTCTCTAGCAACTTGCCCTTCTGTGGGACTCTCTCTATCATCTCTGGGCAATCCCAGATTTTGTGCCCTGGTTTCCCACATCTGAAGCATACTGCATGAGGTCTATAGCATGGTCGAGTACCATGGTATCTACCACACTTACTACACTGTTTTGTAGTAGGCCGTGGCCTTCCAATCATAATTCCCTTAGCTGGAGCTATGGCTAGATACATGGGAGGATTAACTATCTTCCCTCGAATCTCCTCAATCTTTGACCTCTTCCCAGAAAATCTTTTGCTTCCCTTATAACTGAAGCCTCTATCCAACACTAGTCTCTTCTTATCTCTATCCCTCACTTTACTAACCTTTCCAAACTCTAAGGTAATTCTATCAATGTCTTGCTCACACAATTTGCCCTGCGCACTGCCTCCTCGTAGGTCGGCATATCCAAGGGAACTAATCTGGACCTGATGGTTGGTTTCAGTCCATCCACAAACTTCTGGATCTTCTCGACCTTATATCTTATCAAGATTATATCTGCACAGGGAGATAAATGTTATCTCATACTCATCCACCGTTCTGCTCCCTTAGGTTCGTCCCAAAAATGCCATCTTCAGCTTCCGCTGTGCAGTATTTGGAACATACTATCTCTGAAAAGCCTCTAAAAATATATCTCAATTGATCTCTGTATGTCAAGATCTCAAAATAGGCCTGGCAAATTTCCACCAATGTTCTGTTAATCCTTTCAGCATGAATGCGGCAAATGCTACCATCTCGATAGTAGTGCACTCAAAGAACCCATATAACTTCTCAATCTCATTTATCCAATCCTCTACAGCTACTGGGTCCTTAATTTCATTGAAAGATGGTGGTCCAAACTTCTAAAACTGTCGCAGTCTATCTAAATCACATCCATAACCCTAACCTCTACTACCCTGTGGTGTAGCAACAGGTGTAGGCATATCCGTGCGGGTGGGGGTGTAGGTGTATCTGTCGTCTGAGGTGTCTGGGCTGATCGTGCCGGTGCCTCAGGAGGTGCCGCCTACTCGGCATCACCATGTGTAGCGGGTCTGCCCCCAACTCCAAGTAAAATTAAGTGACCAATTCCAAGATCATCTCTATACTTCGCTCAATCCTCGTGAAGCTGCCTCAATACTCTCAGGTCTCTCTTCTGGACCCTGTGGAGCATGCTCAACCTCAGCCTCCACCTCAATCTTTTCCTGAGTCTCATGTGTTTCTGGCTCAACATGACCCCTAGGCCTATCTCTACGGCCTCTAACTTACGCTCTCGCCCCTCTACTGCGACTAGTGTTAGGTATTGTGCCAAGATCCCTACATTCACACTAATTTCTTAGTCAACCCATCAACACACACATAATTCTATCTTAACAAGCACAGTAACATGAGGATGTAATTTTCCAACTTATTAAGTATTTTAATCACTGACACATGTCAGAGTAACTCACCTCTGATACCAACTTCTGTCATGACCCTCAACTTACCAAAAATTGTCGTAAATTTTTCATTTTTATACATTATTTATTATTCATTCTTACCTTACTCCGATCGTGAACAGCTACACTCTCAACAGTTGGGCTGTGTGTCGAAGCTTACCTCATCCAACCATAATAATTTGTTTTGTATTATAATTAGAAGTAAACATTTGTATAAATAAATTAGAGTTGCTCTTTACATGTGTTTAAATTACTTTACATCCTTAATGATTACATTTAAAATGCTACTGTGCTATGGAAAGTTTAGATACAAAATTATATCAGTGTGTATACCTCACGTGATGGGATGCAGCAGATACCAAAAAGAAACCTCCAGTCCCTCTCAGTCTATACTCAGTACTCTGTAGAGAGGGAAAATAAGGGGGTGAGCAAACAACACGCTCAGTAAGACAATAATACGAACATGTAGATACTGCACTATCTATGTGATCGTGATGCCATGCTCAAAACCATACTATTTCTCATTCACACCTCAAAAGCATTAGTTTATGTTTATGTTAATGGCATGTAAAACAAATCATGCTATTTAATTCAATGTACAAATCAAATTCAAAGCATGGAAAACCATCATGCGTATTTCACAAATAAGGCATGGAAAATCATCATGCGTAAGTGCACTTTAAAGCCATTATCAAAACTTCCCTTCTCAATATAATCAACCATTGTCAGGTCTCAGCCCCTCCCTCGAACTGTCCTGATCCACAAAGCGTTTCAAACATGGATTTATTCATAAAACAAAAGACATGTGAGATAGGCAATATAATAGGGAAATCTCCTCTAGGACTATGGCCATATCCTCTGTGATCCCAGGCTACAAGGATCAGGTGTGCAGGGTAGCACCTCTATCTGCTTCCGCACAGGAGGTGGGTCACGTCCAACCCGTCGGTCCATAGTAGAACTAAACATCATTTGAAGACGACATATCACAATCTCAACACAGTAACGTATTCCATGCTACATGCACGGTACAACATACTCCGTGGACCCATATCATCACATCATATCACGCCACATCTCAATATGTACGTGCAAGCCTATTTAATCGGTGCAACACCCAGTCTACCCAAAGCTCCTAGCATGACTATCAATCATGTCATAAAACCACGTGCGAGTATACGAGCTATGCTCCAGCACCATGTCAAAACCAATATAAAATCTGTACAAGTTAAGCTCCAGCACAACATCATAGAAATTCATGTGAAAATTAGTGCGAGCTAAGCTCTAGCACTCATGCGTATAAGAACACATCAAATCTCATGTCACACCCCACTTTTAGGTGTCCTTTATCCATACTTACACTACTATGGTTGGGCTGTGAGGCGATGCAATTACTAAATTTCCTTAAATTTATAGCGAAAATATTTAAAATTTAATTCACACTCCCAAGTGTGTAAATATACAAAATTAATTGTATAATAATATCTTTACATATCATCCCCATAAAACTGTTACATTTCCTTAGGTATAACTGTACGATACAAGATAATAGATACAAAATGCTCTTGTGTATACCTTTTCAATTGATGGGAGCTGTCCAACGCAAAAAAGAGATCTAGAGACCACCGCTTTCCTACTTCCCAGTATTTGGAGGGGGAAAATAGTGGGGTGAGCAAACTATAGCTCAGTAAGGAAATGAATGCTAGCAGGTAGATATCGTACCACCTACATAGCCCATACATGTATAAACCAGAAACCATGTTTTCGATATAAATGAAAATATTATACGAAAATGCATTTAAACATACATTTCTCATTTGTACTTTCACTTAAATCATATATGTCATGTCTCCATTTTAAAACATGATTCACAAAACAATGCCTTCGCGGCACAAGTGTTTAAATAAGAGATTTATCAAAACACAAAATCTCTTTACTTTCTCAATCATTTCTTTTCCTCAAGTCTCTTTTTCTTTTTTGAGTTTTCTCTATTTTCTCGAATCTGTGAGACAGGTATGGAATTTTTCGCAATCTAATATCCACGACATATGGCCATAGTCAGTGATCCCATGCCTCACTGATCAGGTGTGCACAAGGCATCCCTTCGCCTGAAGGGGGATGGGTCAGTCCTACCCTCCGGCTCATCTCCTCATATACTCACGGTATAAGGTATGCCATGTGTCATCTACGCGATACTCGTACTCACGTGCACCCAGCATAGTACATGGTATACCAATGGATAACTACATAGTACTACATATGACCGTGTCCATACTCCAACTCTGATGGACTTTTCATCCTAAAACATGTCTCATATACCAGGTGAGCAATCAGCGTGGCACACAGTCATCTCAAGGCTCCAGCGTGGTATGATTTATCAGTAAGGCCCAGCTGTTCCGAGGCCGTCAGCTGGCATCCCATTGGGTCTCAAACCCCTAGGTTTACCTCAACTCATTAAAAACAAATGTGAGCAATGCTCCATCACTTTTCTCAAAACCATCGTGCGAGTTAAACTCCAGCACGACACATCAAAAGCATAGAAACATGTACGAGCTAACACTCCAGCACATAGTTAAAATCATTAAAACAGGTGTGAGCTAGAGCTCAAACACCAAATATCATCTCAAATCTGATAGGTGGCTATTCTCTCTTTTTAAAACTCAAAACATGTTTATTTGTGCAGCATGCCTCTCCATGCTAAAACATGTAAAATTAGCTAACCTATCACCATAATTTCTCAATCACCAATATCAATATAAAATTAAGAAAAACATTGAAAACATGCATATCATGCTATTTCCTTACCCCATACCATTTCTCAATACATATATATCATAGTACATTTTATGCTCCATATCATTTCATAGAATCGTAGTATCGTACTAATTATTGCAATATATCTACGAAATTATCGTAAAATACGTACGAACATCTCTATAGCTAACACACAGTCTCTTACCTCGAATCGTACACGTATCTCCTCCACCATGTTTGCTCTGTTCACGATTTGAGTTATCCGTATTTCGCGTATTTCAAACTACACGTATAAATCATCAAGTTATTTTCTTTTCCCTATTCTAAACCTCCACATTATCATTTATTTATTTATTCATACTTCTCAACCCATTAAATCACATTTCATCTTTCTTACAGATCTCATTATACTTCTCTTAAGCTTCCCACCGTTTCTCATGGATTTTCTCTCCATAAACCCTTTTCAATATTACTCACTCATCACTACACTCATCATTTCTAACCATATTTCACATCTCATTCAACCCATTAAATGCTTAGAAACCCATATTTAAAGCTTGAAGGTTGAAGAGCTTACCCTCTTACCTAGTTCTTCCTTGTGGTAGCCACAACTCCTTCTCTTGGTCACACCAATGTGTGATTTTTGGGTATGCTGTTCTCCTTGCTGCAAGGAACAACTTTCCCTTCTTGAGCTTCTTCCAAAATTGGCCGAAATGTGGTGATTTCTAGAGTGAGAAAGCTTGTATCTTGAGAGAAAATGGCAGGTGAGGTTTGGTGAGGAAGAGTTCTGGGTTTTCAATCCAATCCCGAGCTCCTTTTTATAGATTCAGGCTTGTGAGATCGATTTGGTCCTTGTAGAGATCGATCTCTGCACGTTTGGTAGTCCTCTTCACCCAACGTAACCACTACCAGATCGATCTTCTCCCTTGATGAGATCGATCTGTCGATGGTAAATTTTCCTCTTAGAGATCGATCTGCCTCTTGTAGGAGATCGATCTGCTTCTTACAAAACACTTAAGGAGATCGATCTGTCTAGCTTTGAGATTGATCTGTTCTCAAATAGAGAGCTAAGGAGATCTATCCTCTTACCTAAAAATCGATCTTCTCATTACAGAATATCTAGTAGATCGATCTGGATCCATTGGAGATCGATCGATCTATCTTATCCCTAGCTCAAAATAAGGTCATTTTAGCTCTTCGAGATCGATCTCTCATCCCATGAGATCGATCTATCATTCATATTTCCATATTTTACTGCAGATTTCTGCAGCCACTTCATTCAAAACCTCCTTAATTTGCTGCCATAGTCATTTCCTCATTCATCCATCCTTGAGACTTGAAAATGGCATCCAATCACACTTAGTACATATTAAAACTTGTGTGTAAGCCTTGTATGATCAAATACATACAATATATAACTAAATGGAAACATAACGATTTGTACCACTTGTGCAATTTCATTCCATTTTACTCTACTACTCATATTCCATTCCACTCACATTCATCATATATCAAAGTCCATTTCTTCATATTCATGCTTAATGCAACTTGTACGTACGTCACAACTCTCATTACAAGTGTGTACATTCAACTTATGGACTTTGCTTCACATATGCTTTACATTACCAGTACATTATAATACTTCATGAATTCATTTACATATGTACAAGGTTAAACCTATACGGGGTCTCACATCCTCCCCCACATAGAAACTTTGGTCCTCCAAATTGAACCAGGTCTATTCCTCGAGAAGTTGAGGATATTTCTCTTTCATTAGATCCTCCAACTTCCATGTGGCTTCTCCTGATGTATGATGTTGCCACAAAACCTTAACCAATGAAATCATCTTATTCCGTAACACCTTTTCTTTTCTATCTAATATCCAGATCGGTTCCTTCATATACGACATGTCCTCCTTGAACTCTAATGGCTCATAGCTAACTACATGAGTCAGATTCGGATAATACTTCCAAAGCATAGAGACATGGAAGACATTGTGGACTTCCGCTAGCTCAGGTGGCAAGGCTAGCCTATATGCTCCATCTCCCACTCTATCCAAAATCTCGAAGGGACCAATATAACGAGGACTTAGTTTTCCTTTCTTCCCCAACCTCATTATTCCCTTAGAAAGAGATACTTTCAAAAATACGGACTCACCCACATCAAACTCAAGTGGTCTCCGTCTCCTCTCAACATAGCTTTTTTGTCGACTTTGAGCTGTTCGTAACCTCTCACATATTATCTGGACATCTTCAGAGACTTGTTTAACCAAATCGGGAGCAAGCAACTGTCTGTCACCAACCTCTTCCCAACCAATGGGTGATCGGCATCTACGACCGTACAGTACCTCATAAAGGGCCATACCAATACTTGAGTGATAACTGTTATTGTAGGCGAACTCAATCAATGGCAAGTGATCATCCCATGAGCCTCTAAAATCCAGTACATACGCTCTCAACATATCCTCTAAGGTCTGTATAGTCCTCTCTGACTGACCATCTGTCTGAGGATGAAAAGCGGTGCTAAAGCTCAATTGGGTCCCCATAGCTTTCTGAAAATGTTCCCAAAAGTGGGAAGTGAAGCGGGCATCCCGATCAGAAACAACACTCACTGGAACTGCATGCAATCTCACTATCTCCTGTACATACAAGTTCGCCAATGCACTCAAGGTATATGTAGATCTCTTTTTGGCTAAGAAGTGTGCCGATTTCGTTAACCGATCTACTATAACCCATATAGCATCATGGTTCCTAATAACCCCATCACAAAATCCATGGTGACGTACTCTCACTTCCATGTAGGTATCGATAGAGGTTGCAATAATCCTCCTGGTTTCTGATGTTCAACTTATTCTTGCTGACAAATGAGACATCTAGCGACATACTCAACTATGTCTTTCTTCATTCAGACCACCAATACACCTTTCGGAGATTCTGATACATTTTACTACTCCCTGGGTGTACTGTATATCTCGATGAGTGAGCCTCTGATAAGATCATTTTCCTCAGCTCTGAATCCTTAGGAACAAACATTCTATTTCTGAACCTTAGTATTCCATCTGAACTCAATTCAAATTTCATACCCTTACCCTTCTGGATTTGGCTAATGACATCAATACACCATTGATCAATTTGTTGAGCTTGTCGGATCCTCTCAATCAACTCCAGTTCTAATCTCAAGTTAACAATAATCCCATAGCTACCAATCTTAGATAAGTTCATATCCAGACTAAGGTTCGTGAATTGTTCCAACAACTCGTGTTCTCTAACCATCATATGTGATACTAACTCGATACTCTTCCTACTCAATGCATCGGCAACCACATTTGTCTTCCTCGAGTGGTACAAAATTTCACAATCGTAGTCTTTGAGGAGTTCTAACCACCTTCTTTGTCTCATATTTAACTCCTTCTATGAGAATAGAAACTTCAGACTCTTATGATCCGTAAAGATCTGAAATCTCTCACCACACAAGTAGTGGCGCTATATCTTTAATGCAAATACTACGACTGCCAACTCTAAATTGTGAGTGGGGTAGTTCTTCTCATGATCTTTTAGTTGTCTAGATCCATAAGCTACTACCCTTCTATCCTGCATCAAAACACAACTCAATCCTTGATGTGAAGTATTCGTATAAACATTATTGTTTCCTGAACTATTAGGGATGATAAGAACTGGCGCGGTGGTGAATCTGAGCTTAAGTTCTTGAGAACTCCTCTCACAAGCTTAATCCCATGTAAACTCCACACTCTTCCTCGTAAGACGTCATAGAGCAGCCAATCCAGAGAAACCCTCTACAAATCTCCTGTAGTAACCAACCAAACCTAGAAAACTTCTTATCTCTATGACGATCTTAGGCCGTTCCCATTGAACAACGGCCTCAATCTTGGATGGATCTACTAATACCCCATCCTTCAATACAACGTGGCCCAAAAAAGAAGTCTGCTCTAGCCAAAAGTCACATTTACTAAGTTTGGCATACAACCTTCTCTCTCAGAGGATTTGTAAAACAATCCTTAAGTGCTGCTCATGATCTTCCCTGGACCTTGAATACACCAATATATCATCAATGAATACGCTTACGAATTGGTCCAGTTATGACTTGAATATCTCATTCATTAAAGCCATAAAAGTTACTAGCGTATTCGTCAACCCGAAAGGCATTACTAGGAATTCGTAATGACCATAGTGGGTGCGAAAAGCTGTCTTGAGCACATCCTCCTTTGAATCTTTAGTTGATGGTACCCAGACCTCAGATCTATCTTGGAAAAGATCTGCGCTCCCCGAAGCTGATCCAATAGGTCATCAATGCGCAATAAGGGATATTTATTCTTGGTGGTAGCCTTGTTCAACATCCTGTAGTTAATACACAACCTAAGGCTCCCATCTCTCTTCTTCACAAATAATATCGGAGCTCCCCATAGGGAGACGCTCGGTCTTATAAACCCCTTGTCTGGCATATCTTGCAACTGCTTCCTTAACTCCTCTAGCTCGACTGGAGCCATCCTATATGGTGACTTGGATATTGGCTCGATTCCAGGTGTCAAGTCGATACCAAATTCTATTTCCCTATTCGGTGGCAATCCTGGTAGGTCATCTGGAAAGACATCAGGGAATTCTCTAACCACTAGAATGTCATCCATATCTAGATGTGTTTTGTCCAAATCCACCACATAAGCAATAAAACCTTCAAAACAACATTCAAGTCATTTATACCAATGTACTTTACTTATCACAAAATTCAAGATTTCATTTCTTCTCTTAAAATCTTACAACACATTCTTCGGGTAGAGAAAAGGTAATAGACTTAGTGTGACAATCTATGACAGCATGATTGGTAGCTAACCAATCCATTCTCAAGATTACATCAACACCATACATATTTAACAAAATTAGGTTGGCTGTCGCACACTTATCTCCTACCCTCACCTTACAATCCTTATACACTTGTTCAGCCAATTGACTAACTCTCATTGGAGTACTTATTAACAAAGTCCTTTTAATGTGTGTGGGTTCTACAAGACCTGTTAACCTCGATGCACATGAAGGTGATATGAAGGAATGCGTAGCACCAAAATCAAATAAAGCTATAACTTCCAAATTGAAGATCAAAATTGTACCTTTTATCACCTCGAAAGAGGTATCAGCTGATGCTTGGTCTACCGCATACACCCTGCCTTGACCCATAACTTGTTTTCCTTTTTCTTCAGCCGTGGCTCTCTTCCTTGTAGGAGGTGTATCTGTAGGAACTCTCTCTGGCTCCTTGCCCCTCTATGGAATTACCTCAACTACCTCTGGACATTCTTTTGCATAATGTCCAAACTTACCACATTTGAAGCATCGTCTACTTTGAAGATGACAGGGCCTACCACCATGATATTGGCCGCATATTCTGCATTGATCCATAGTCGGTCGAGGTCCTCCAATCACTATACCCCTGGCTGGTCTCTGAGTCGGAGCCACAAAAGGTCTAGCAGTCTTTTTTTGAAACTCATCTGCCTCTCTCCGACGTTTACTCATGAATCTCCGACCAAATTTGGCACTCTTGCCATCTCCTAGCTTCCTCGGACCCTTGTCCTTACCCCAACTAAATTTTAAGATCTGCAGGTCATAGTCCTGCTCACATAACTGGGCTCGTGTACAACCTCTCTATATGTAGTGACATCAAACGGGGCCAACTTAGCTCGAATCGAAGGCCTCAGTCCATCCACAAATCTACGAACCCTGATAGCTTCACTTTTGATAGAGTCCAGATCATATCGGCCTAGAAAGGTGAATCGTGACTCGTACTCATCAACTGATTGATTCTCTTGAGTTAGATTCAGAAACTCCATCTGCAACCTGCATCGAGTGGTATCTGGGATGTATTGCTTTTTGAAAGCACCCAAAAATATATCCCACGTGATAGTCATACCCTGAGCTCTCAACATAGGCCTGGTGGACTTCCACCAGTGCTCTGCTTCACCTCTCAATATAAAGGCTGCAAGCGCTACTCTTTCCATAGCCGAGCATCTACAAAAGTCAAACAACTTCTCCATCTGACTGATCCAGTCCTCAACCACTGCCGGATCCTTTACCCCGCTAAAAGAAGGAGGCTCGAAATCCATGAAATGCCTCAACCTCTCCATATCACAGTCATAACCATACCCCAAATCATCATCATTGTACTGTTATGGGGCTACTAGAGGAGGTACTGGTCAAATATGGGGATCTCGTGGCCTAACCGGTTCAGGTTATGTCGGTGCAACATTTTTAGGTTCAAGTGTAGCTGCTGGGGGATTCGGTGCAACCTGTCTCACTGTACCAGGTGTACCCTCAAACCTAGCCATAATTTGACCCATCATGGTCATTATCATGCGCATATCTTCCTCTAATCGGGTATTCGATGATCGAAAGCCTTTATCTATTCCTAGGGCTCATGACTAGATTACGATCTACTGTGCCTCTCAGTCCTATCATTTCGCCCTTGAGCTCTCGAGTTCTCTCCCCTCTTGCGGTGTCTCTTAGGCATAACTCACTAGCCTGTTAACTTCCTGCATATACAATAAACTTTTAATTTACCACCAGCTTTGTATACACATTTGTATTTAAATATCGCACAGTAACTTGGGGATGTATGTTTCTTAGTCCTAAACATCGACTCACATCAAACCAACCATGCTCTGATACCAAATCTGTCACGCCCCACTTACGGGTGTCCTTTATCCATACTTACGCTACCACGGTTGGGCTGTGAGGCAATTCAATTACTAAAATTCCTTGAATTTACAGCGAAAATATTTAAAATTTAATTCAGACTCTCAGGTTTGTAAATATACAAAATTAATTGTATAATAACATCTTTACATATCATCCCCATAAAACTGTTACATTTCCTTAGGTATAATTGTGTGATACAAGATAATAGATACAAAATGCTCTTGTGCATATTATTCTTATACCTTTTCAATTGATGGGAGCTGTCCAACGCAAAAAGAGATCCAGAGACCACCGCTTTCCTACTTCCTAATATTTGGAGGGGCAAAATAGTGGGGTGAGCAAACCACAGCTCATTAAGGAAATGAATGCTAGCAGGTAGATATTGTACTACCTACATAGCCCATGTATAAACCAGAAACCATGTTTTCGATATAAATGGAAATATTATACGAAAATGCATTTAAACATACATTTCTGATTTGACCTTTCACGTAAATAATATATGTCATGCCTCCATTTTAAAACATGATTCATAAAACAATGCCCTCACGGCACAAGTGTTTAAATCAGAGATTTATCATAACACAAAATCTCTTTACTTTCTCAATCAATTCTTTTCCTCAAGTCTCTTTTTCTTTTCTGAGTTTTCTTTCTTTTCTCGAATCTCTGAGACAAGCATGGAATTTTTGACAATCTAATATCTACGACATATGGCCATAGTCAGTGATCCCAAGCCTCACTGATCAGGTGTGCACAGGGCATCGCTTTGTCTGAAGGGGGATGGGTCAGTCCTACCCTCCGGCTCATCTCAATCAACCTCATCTCCTCATTTACTCATGGTATAAGGTACGCCATGTGTCATCTATGCGATACTTGTACTCACGTGCACCCAGCATGGTACATAGTATTCCAATAGACAACTACACAGTACTACGTATGACCATGGACCTAAGTCCATAATCTAACTCCGATGGACTTTTCATCCTGAACCATATCTCATATACCAGGTGTGCAATCAGCGTGACACACAGTCATCACAAGGCTCCAACAGGGTACGATTTATTGTTAAGGCCCAGCCCATTTTAAGGCTATCGACTGGTATCCCCTTGGGTCCCAAACCCCCAGGTTTACCTCAACTCATTAAAAACAAGTGCTAACAATGCTCCAACAATTTTCTCAAAATAATCTTGCGAGTTAAACTCCAGCACGGCACATCAGAAGCATAGAAACATATGCGAGCTAACACTCCAGCACATAGTCAAAATCATTAAAACGGTGTGAGCTAAAGCTCCAACACCAAATCTCATGTCAAATCCGATAGATGGCTATTTTCTCTTTTTAAAACTCAAAACATGTTTATTTGTGCAGCATGCCTCTCCATGCTAAAACATGTAAAATTAGCCAACCTATCATCATCATTTCTCAATCACCAATATCAATACAAAATTAAGAAAAAAATTGAAAACATGCATATCATGCTATTTCCTTACCCCATCCTATTTCTCAAATCATATATATCATAGCACATTTCATGCTCCATATCATTTCATATAATCGTAGTATCGTACTAATTCTAGCAATATATCTACAAAATTGCCATAAAATATGTACGAGCATCTCTATAGCTAATACACAGTCCCTTACCTCGAATCGTACGTGTATCTCCTCCGTCGCGTTTGGTCCGTTCGCGATTCGAGTTATCTGTATTCTGCGTATTTCAAGCTACACGTATAAATCATCAAGTTATTTTCTTTTCCCCCTTCTAAACCTCTACATTGTCATTTATTTATTTATTCATACTCCTCAACCCATTAAATCACATTTCATCTTTCTCACAAATCTCATTATACTTCTCTTAAGCTTCCTACCATTTCTCATGGATTTTCTCTCCATAAACCCTTTTCAATATTACTCACTCATCACTACACTCATCATTTCTAACCATATTTCACATCTCATTCAACCCATTAAATGCTTAGAAACCCATATTTAAAGCTTGAAGGTTGAAGAGCTTACCCTCTTACTTAGTCAATCTTGTGGTAGCCACAACTCCTTCTCTTGGTCACACCAATGTCTGATTTTTGGGTATGTTGTTCTCCTTGCTTCAAGGAACAACTTTCCCTTCTTGAGCTTCTCCCAAAACTGGTCAAAATGTGGTGATTTCTAGAGTGAGAAAGCTTTGGTCTTGAGAGAAAATGGTAAGTGAGGTTTGGTGAGGAAGAGTTTCGAGTTTTCAATCCAATCCCGAGCTCCTTTTTATAGATGCAGGCTTGTGATATCAATCTGGTCCTCTTCACCTAACGCAACCACTACCAGATCGATCTTCTTCCTTGATGAGATCGATCTGTCGATGAGAAATTTTCCTCTTAGAGATCGATCTGCCTCTTGTAGGAGATCGATCTGCTTTTTACAAAACCCTTAAGGAGATTCATCTGTCTAGCTTTAAGATCGATCTATTCTCAAACAGAGAGCTAAAGAGATCGATCCTCTTGCCTTAAAATCGATCTTCTCATTATAAAATATCTAGATCCATTGGAGATCGATCTGTCTTGTCCCATATCTCAAAATAAGGTCATTTTAGCTCTTTCAGATCGATCTCTCATCCCATGAGATCGATCTGTCATTCATATTTCCAGATTTTACTGCAGTTTTCTACAACTACTTCATTCAAAACCTCCTTAATTTACTGTCATAGTCATTTCCTCATTCATCCATCCTTGAGGCTTGAAAATGGCATCCAATCACACTTAGTATATATAAATCTTGTGTGTAAGCCTTGTATGACCAAATACATACAATATATAACTAAATGGGAATAGAAAGATTTGCACCGCTTGTGCAATTTCATTCCATTTTACTCTACTACTCATATTCCATTCCACTCACATTCATCATATATAAAAGTCCATTTCTTCATATTCATGCTTAATGCAACTTGTACGTACGTCAGAACTCTTATTACAAGTGTGTACATTCAACTTATGCACTTTGCTTCATATATGCTTTACATTACCAATACATTACAATACTTCATGAATTCATTTACATATGTATAAGGTTAAACCCATACGAGGTCTCACATCTCGTGCGAGTCATGCTTTAGCACGCTTTCTTTCTCACGAAATCCATGTAGGTGGCACAATTCTTTGTAAAACATGGTTATAAAACCAAATCAAGTCATTTCTTATGCAAATCATTTCAAATGTTAGCCAACCTACTAATCACTTGCTAAAAAGCAATAAAATAGGATTTTCAAAGCATCATGCTTTTGTTTTCATGCATATTTCTCAAAACCCAACTCTTTGCCCTTCAATCACCTAATTCATTTTCTATTTCCACATACATTCTAGAAAACATAATGCACCCCAAAATGAGCACAGATATCTTTAAGAGTTCACACAATTCCCTTACCTCGATTTACTCAGGGTACGACTCTTTTCATCATAGCTTCTCGCGCTTTGGCTCAACTTGCTCCGGGTGTATCCTCCGAAGCTGCAAATCATTCACCAATCACTTGAGCTAATGTTACTAACTCACATTTTGACTTCAACTAGTCAATATATTTCATTGAGCCTATTTCGTTAAGTTTGACCCATTTTTGCATTTGGCCATCATCAAGCCATTTCCAACTAATTTATCTAGCAAGTCACTTAGTTACTTATTTAGGACTTGATGTGAAATACTCTACCCTTACTCTCTCATTCATTTATGCATTTTACCCAATGCCTTAAATACATATTTTACCCTTTTTGGGTAAGTCTCACAATTCAGTCTATAACACCATCTTAAAATCATACTCACAACATCATTATCACCTTAAGATATCTCATTCATCATTAATTCGAATACATTTCACTTTCTCACACTAGACTTATTCTAGGTCATAATTGTTCCTTTGTATTCTAGGTAGTTTCTACCATTAATATATATACCAATCCACTCCAAAATCAATATCTAAACAAATGTACTTAGGTTGGTGCTTTAGAAACTCACCTAGCTTGATTTCCTCCTCGCTCCAAATGGAAATGCTCCTTGTTCCTTAAATCCAACAAATGAGGAAATGACTCCAACTATGTTGTTCTTCTCTTTGATATGAACAACTTTGTATCTAATAGCTTTGCCTCAAATCTCAATGAAAATGGGTGGATTTAGGAGTGACAAAGCTAGGTTTTTGGATTGAAAATAAAATGGAATGGGTTAGTCCTGTGAAATGCCGATCCAACTGCTCCATATTTATATAATTTGCTTAATGAGATCGATCTGCATAGAGTGGAGATCGATCTGCCTTGCTTAAATTCCTCATTTTCATGACATTTAAAGGCATGAGATCGATCTGTCGAATGCATGAGATCGATCTGCTCAATGAGACAGGATCAATTTGCTTCAGGTAGAGAACTAAGGAGATCGATCTGCTTAAGTTGGGGACAATATGGGCTTGGCAGAGGCAAATGCAGATCGATCTGGGCAATTTAGAAGATCGATCTGCCTTGCATATTTCACTCCAAATTGCCTCATTTTGCACAAGAGATCGATCTTCCTTGAATGAGAGATCGATCTGGCCTTCATTTTTGTCATTTCCACTGCAGTTTTTCCCAAACTTTTCAAAGGTTAACTTGCCTTTGATTGCTTGACTAGTCATTTTGCAATCCATTCATACTTGGGGCATGGTAAGGCTCATTTCCTATTACTTCCATATTATGAAACTTGTGCCTATCGCTTGGAAATCAAAAGGGTTCGTATAATTCTTCGTCTTACACTCATTTATACTTTTTGCATCCTTATACTCATTCCGGATGCTTGAGGTTTTCATTTACTTAGCTTGTGGCTACTTCAGCCCTTATTTAACTTTCACATGCATCCACGATACTCATTCATACTCATTTGAACTTCATTCACATTTACTTGATCCAAAATCATCCATATTATAATTCCATTTACATATATACAAGGTTATACATGTATAGGGCCTCACATAAAGTGACATTTATCCTGGAAAAAATCTAGCCTCAAAAGCCTTTTAGATGGTCTTCAAAATGAGCTTTTATGTTGGGCCAGCAGGGTGCTAGCAGCCCTATTTTCCTAAAATTTCAAAAAACACTTCCAACCCAATTTCTTCCAAATTTCCACTTCTCATGTGTTATACTAAGTTGCCAGTATATTCCATAAACATTTTGGGGCCATTTGTTTAAGAAAAGTTTCCCGTTTAAGCCCATTTACCTGATTTAGTAATTACTGATAAAAATTCTTAAAGTTTTCAGCTTACTTTAAAAATTAATTTGATCACTGAAACCTTAAGATTTCCACTCAATTCTAATTCTCAAAGTCAAATATACCTTATATTAATTTCCTATAGCCTCAGAATAATTTTTTCAAATCTATGGAATTTATTCCGAATTTATTTAAATTTCAAATCTATGTTATTCTAAATTTAGTTTTACCTTATAACCCCCAAAGAATACTCATAAATGTAGTCTCTTGAAAAAAAAACCTCAATTTAAAATCTTACTTAAGATTTCATGCCTCGAGCTTCGTGCCACTAATCTGGACGCTTTGGTTATTTCGGGCCCTGCATAATACTTAGGTAAGTCTTGAACTTCTCATCTTAGCTTTTAAATAAATAATAGTATGGGAAGTTGGGTTTAACATAAACTATAACCTGATTTTATGTATTAAACTATGTACAAGAAAAATCGTGGTGTATGATACCTGAGAAAAGACTACATGTGAATAGACTATGGCTGGAAAAAAAAAATATTTTGTCATAGACTATGTTTTTTAAATGTGGTCTTTGAACATTCTTGTAGCAGTGCTCACTTGTTTCATTTTTTTTCTTTTGTGGTTTTGGAGTTGTGAGGACATGTGCTTTGTTGAGTTAAGTGAGGAATCATCATCTTTTGTTGCCATCTTAAGAAGTTTCCACCGTGAAAACATTTTAATTTATGGAAGTTTGTAGCCATCTCTTTCAAATAGTCTATCTTCAAGAAAATATATGTCTTAAGATTGATGAAAGATTTGAGATTATTGAAGATGAATCTTATTGTTCTTCCTTGAATGCTCCAAACTTCATGACTTCGAAGTTCTTCTTGATTAAAAAAAATGATGAATTAACTAATTGCAGAATTTACTTGAAGGAATGTTGCAAATGCCACTTTCTATAAGACTTATTTCTCTCCCACGAATTATGGTATGCAATAAGGATTGTTAAAATAGCCTTAAGATTCAATAAATCCACTGTTTGACTTTGAAATCATTTTAGACTCGCTAAGTCAAACCATTGAATACTCATTGATGAGCACGAAAGTAACTTGTCTTAGTCACTATTTCTTGCAGTAAAATAATATCTAAGGGACTTGTTTCTATTTTGAAAGTAGAAAAGAAGAGAATGTCTAAACTCTTATGATAATTCTAGCGTCTTTAGAATGAACCTTGACATCTCTATTTATAGATATTCTCATAAGTGATGTGATCTTTCTGTCACGTCTTATGATTATTTGCTTTTGTTGTCTGATCCAACAAACTCAACTTTCAAATAAGATCACAAGTTATGAAAACCAATTATTATTTTTTTTAACCATTCAAAAGTGAAAGAATATCATTTTGATTGAGTATACGACTCTTCAAAGACAAAACTATATATTCGTTTTTTGTTTTTGTATTAGGGAAATTAGTTCCTTGGTATATTTTCTGTACATAAATTATTTCAAGATCAAGGCATTCGACTACCTTTCAAAATTATTCAAATTTCCAAGTTTCAAGTAAGGTAGTTGATTTTCACTTATAAGAAATTCAACTACTCTAATGTATTTTTCTAACAGAGGTTGTTTCTTGCATGGGTAGTCAACTGTCATTCTTAGCGCAATCTACTGCCCTAGTGTAATTTACAAACAAAAGCTTATTGATGTATTTAGCAATCGATTGCTATAAGACCCGAAAATTTAACATGTAATCCTTATGACTTGGTGAATGTATAGACAAGTCACAATTTATATAAATCATGAGGAATGGATGTTTTGAAATTGTAAATGTGTAGGAAATGAAAAATGGATGGTTAAGTAAATTAAATACAAATGTAACAGTGAAATTGAGGAGGAAAGTGCAGCAGAACTGCTTCTGGAGAGGAGCAGATCGATCTACTTGGCAATACAGATCGATCCCGTAGGTTTAATATGTGGAAATGAGGTATCTACATGAGGCAGATTAATCTTTTAGTAAGAACAGATCGATCCTTCAATGATGCAGATCGATCTAGACCAAGTTTTGGCAGGAGCAGATCGATTTCCTTAAGGGTCGGGTTACAACAAATCGATCTCATTGCAAGGCCAGATCGATCTCCTTAAGGTTCTGAGTTGTACAGATCGATCTCATGCTTAGGGGCAGATCAATCTCATTAGGCCTGGAAGGTCAGTTTCGAGGAGAAAAATGCAGGGGAGATCGATCTCATGTGGTTAGCAGATCGATCTCATAGAGATAATTCTATAAATATTGGACCTCTGTAACCTCTGTTTCACGAGATTCACTATTCCATTCAATAACCAAAGCAAAACCTAACATTTCAACACTAGGAAACTTCAGTTTGCAATCAGTTTTGAGTGAGATATAGTTGAGCAAAGTTGTTCTTGGTAAAAAGGAGAACAACATACTTGGACACAAGAAGTTGGAATCAAAGATTGGAAGAGTAAAGAGGATTTTACGAATTTTGGAGAAAAAGAGGAAAATCTCAGCTAGGTAAGATTTTATGCACCAAGTTGATATATGTTAAACTAGGTGTATTAGTGAGTAAATTGGTATATGTATGAATTGTTGGAAATAAAAGGATCATGAAAAATGAGCATGACCTAGCTATTGGCATGAAAATGAGAAAGTGATGAAATCTATGTATTTAATTGAGATTTGACAAATGAAACAAGTATAATACGATATCCTAATTTAAATATGTATAACAGCTTCAAAAATCACATTTGGAAGCTGATCGGATTGCGAGAGTGAGTAACATTGAGGAAGAAAGGTCACTTGACGTAATCCGAGGTAAGGGAATTTCGTGAGTAGCTAGAGACAGCTATACGTATTTCGAATAGAATTTCGATATTATATGATATATGAATTCCCTTGAATAGGAATGATATTATGATAGAGATTAATGAGGATAAGTATGTTTTAACCAAAAATAAGGTGAAAATACCCTAGAAGCATGTTGTGACTGAGATTCATGATTTGCATGATAGAATGGCTAATGTTTTCATGTATATACGAAAACAGCATGTGTTAGTGCAGATTTGATTTGAATTGGGTGAATTGTGATTTGAATAGCCATCTATCAGGTTTTGTGTGAAAACTGTCACGACCCACTTATCCTTTTATTACCGAAAATCACTATAAAGTTTTCGCATTTTTCTTTCCTTACTCGTGAACAACTCGTCACCACATAGTTGGGCTGTGAGTCAATAATAATCCACTCCTAACATTCATTCCCAATTAATAAAAGCGATGTCATACATTTGAAGTTAAATCATTCACTTATACAGAACATGTTCACTAACATCTACAACCCCCATAATTACAATTCAAATGACTACTGTGCTATTACAATTGTTTAGATACATAAAGAATCTTCATGTGTATACCTCTTAGTGACGGGTGGAAGCGGATATCCAAAATACAACGCCTTAGTCCTCATCGGGCTGCTATGTACGCTCTGTAGAGGGGGAAAGTAAAGAGGGATGAGCAACCACATGCTCAGTATGTAAATAATGCAAGCATGGTAGATAACTACTCTATCTACATGCTGATAGTGTTATGCATAAATCATTTATAATAGGAGCTTGAGGAATAAAACTATGCCATATGAATATACATATATATCATGTATCACAATCATGTAAAATTAGCATATAAAACATGCAATATCAACATGTGAAAACATCTCATGCTCATTCTCATTAAACTCATAAAAAAGGCAATTCATTTAAGAAACCTCCTTTTTAAATCACATCTCTTTCTCAAATACATAAAATACCTTCGAAATCAATTCTCAATCACAAACTTCATTATCATTTCACAAATCAACTCCACAAGGCTCGATCCCTCCCTCGGGTCTACCCTGGACAATCACAATCACACTTATATATTAAAATCATGTGATATTATGTAAATCCAAGGAGACAGGTCACTATAAGCTCATAGACTATGTTGGACAACTATCACACAAATCATCCCATACCATACGGATCCCAGTGTGAGGGGTATCATGCTGAAACAAAGGTGGGTTAATTCTCTGCCAGACTTTTCTCATTAGTATCTCAACCACGCGATACATCAAACTCCATGTGATATACACGGTACATCGTACTCCACGGAACAATAACATGGTTGGGGGTGCCTACTGTAGGTCTTATCTACCCCATACCGAGTGTAACCTCTATAGTCTCAAGTGCATGTGGGAGTACTCTTAATACAAGGTCCTACCCCTCATGGCCTTACTTGCCCCTGTTAGGTTCCCTGATTCAGGTCCTAGCCCCTCACCCTCACCCTACTCAAGAGGTCCGTTAGGCCTATTGGGTTCCTTGAATGGATTAATGTCAAGTCCTAGCCCCTCACCCTCACCCCACTCAAGAGGTCTGTTAGGCCTATTGGGTTCCCTAAACACCAACCCGTATTACCCTCACCACGGCATCATACATACCACGGTGTGAAAACCTGCGCGAGCTATGCTCTAGCGTGAATTCATGCATCATAAACAAATTACCTCGTACGAGCAATGCTCTAATGCGATATTTATGCATAAAACATGACGAAAACCACGCATAGCTCCAGTACGGTTATATGCATAAGAAACCACTCAAAATCCACGTACGAGAAAAAGCTCCAGTACGGTTTATAAAACATCACCACAGTTCAAATCAAAGTGCGAGCTAAGCTACTACACGTTTCAAGCATGTGAAAACATCAATATCCAATGCGAGCTAGGCTCCAGCACGATTTAATTCTCATAAACATGATAGGCGAGTCATAAACATTCAAAAACGAATCTCAAAACACATTTAGCACCTCCCATGTGCTATCACACAACATCATTCAAACACTAGCCAGCCTATCCATCAATTTACTTAAAACAAAGCAATATGTTTTGTGAAAACATTCAAAACATTTGATTTATGCAATTATTAGCCTTACTATCCCATTTCTTTATAATACTATTTCAAACAACCAAATCTCATACAAATACTCGCAGTTATTTCCGTACATCGTCAAACATGTTTCTATAAAATCATCCACTTTTCTAAAGCCCTATATACCCATAAAATATGAGCAGCTACCTCTATGTACTTACAGAATTCCCTTACCTGGAATTGCGTCGCTTGATTCCACTTCCTTAAAGCTGCTTACATGTGTGGTTCGATTAGTCTCCAACAAACTCTTCGAAACTATACATAGTCGCATTTCACATTATTTTAGTCTCTTATAATGCAACCTTTGGGTTTGCTGTAGTCAATTCACTCTATAGCCTCTATCAACTCTTAGAAGGCCCCGCTTCATTTCTCCATTCATATCTCGAGTCTATGGATTCCTTTAGGCCTGATTATTCATAATAAATCGATATTAAATCGATATTAAGCTCATAGTGTTCATATTTCCTTGATTTCTTCGCTATGGCATTTATCAAGCATTTACATACTCATTTTCCATAAATTCTCTAAACTCACAATACAACTCCACATGACCATTTGAAATCACTCACATTACTCAAATAACAACTTAACAAATCCCATAAATCACCAACTCATCCAATTTACACTTTCTCACACTAGACTTAGTCTATTTTTCTAGGTTTAACTTATTCAAATACATCTTAGGTAGTTTCAACCATCACTACCCATACAAATAAACTCCAAAGTTGATAAATAAACAATGTACTTGGACTAGAGTATTAGAAACTTACCAAATCTAGTTTCTCTTCTTGCTCCAATTAGGAAATGCTCTTTGCTCGTTCAATACAAATAATGAGGTTTTGGGTTTCAACTATGTTGTTCTCTTCCTCAAGATGAACAACTTTATATCTAATAGCCTCCCCTCAATTCTTACTAGAAATGGATTGATTTTAGAGAGATAAATTTAGGTTTTGGGTGGAAAATGGAAGGGAAGGTTCAGTCTCGAAAAAATGCAGATTTCAACTGCTCCTTTTATAGAAATAGCTTGATGAGATCGATCTGCACTAGGAGGAGATCGATCTGGTCCCCTTAAATCCCTCTTTTTTCACTGCATTTTAAGGCATGAGATCGATCTGTCAAAGCTTGAGATCGATCTGCTCCAACCAGAGAGCTAAGGAGATCGATCTGTATGCTTGAGGATCGATCTTTTCATTATAGAATGTTTAGGAGATCAATCTGGCCCCATTGGAGATCGATCTGCTCTATTCCATTGCTCAAATAAGAGCATTCTGGCTCTTCCAGATCGATCTCTCATCCTATGAGATCGATTTGCCTTCATATTATCCAAATTTTCTACAGTTTTTCTGCAGTAACGCAGTAACTCACACCCAACTTCCTTAATTTGCTGTCATGGTCATTTTCTCATCCAGTTACCTTTATGACTTGAAAATGGCGTCCATTCATACCTTATACACATTAGAACTTGTGTGTATTCATTGTATAGCCAAAGGTATACAATATAAGACCAAATGGAAGTATTTAGATTCATGCAACTTTCTTTCATTTACCACATTACTCATTTCTCATTCCACTCACATTCATCACATCCAAAAACCTTAATCCTTCATATTCATACACAATGAAATTTGTATGTACATTACAATCTCATATTACAAGTATGTACATCGAATCCATGGACTTACATCATTTATGCTTTACATTGTAAATACATCACCATACTTATGATTTCATAAAGTTTACATTCAAAATACGGGTCTTACATTCCTCCCCTCCTTAAAAGAATTTGGTCCTCCATATTAGAACCAAGTTATTCATCAAAAAGTTGGGGGTACTTCTCCCGTATCAAACTCTCCAATTCCCATGTGGCCTCTTCCACCGTGTGATGTTGCCAAAGAATTTTCACCAAGGGAATTGTCTTATTCCGTAGCACTTTCTCTTTTCTGTCTAATATTCGAACCGAGTTCTCAACATACGTCATACTCTCATTGAGCTCCAACAGTTCATATCTTATCACATGTGCCGGATCCGAGTGATACTTTCGAAGCATAGAGACATGGAAGACGTTATGAACATTTGCCAAGTCCGGTGGTAATGCCAACCTATACGCCTTATCTCCCACTCTCTCCAGAATCTCAAAGGGTCAGATATATCTAGGGCTCAGCTTGCCTTTCTTACCAAATCTCATAATACCCTTCGAAGGTGAAACTCTTAGAAATACTGACTCACCCAAATCAAACTCTAGTGGTCTCTGTCTCTTGTCAGCATAACTCTTTTGCAGGCTCTGAGCTGTCAGTAATCTCTCAAATATCAATTGGACGTCCTCAGATGCCTGCTGCACTAAGTCCGGAGAAAAAATCTGTCTATCACCAACCCTTTCCTATCCAATGGGGAATCGACATCTGCGTCCATGTAGTGCCTCATAAGGTGCCATCCCGATACTCGCATGATAGTTATTATTATAGGCAAACTCGGCTAACTGCATGTGGTCATCCTAGGAGCCTCTAAATTCTAGCACACACACTCTCAACATATTTTCGAGAGTTTGTATAGTCTTCTCTAACTGCCCATTTGTCTGAGGATGAAAAGCGGTGCTAAAACTCAAGTGGATCCCCAGCATTTCCTAAAGATATTCCCAAAATTAGGAAGTGAAGCGGGCATCCCTATCAGAAACAATGCTCACTGGTACACCATGTAGCTGCACTGTCTCTTGAACATACAGGTTCGCCAACAGACTCAGCGTATCGGTAGCTCTCATAGCTAAGAAATGGGTTTCCTTAGTCAACCGATCTGGCATCATGACCTCTGCGGGTCCTCGACAATCCCATCACAAAATCCATGGTGACATGCTCCCACTTCCATATCGGTATCGGTAGAGGCTGCAATAACCCTACAAGCTTCTGATGCTCTACCTTCACCTGCTGATAAACGAGACACTTAGCGACATATTCAGCAATGTCTCTTTTCATTCCAGACCACCAATAAACCTTCTAAAGGTTTTGATACATCTTAGTAATCCCCGAATGTATTGTGTACCTCGATGAGTGAGCCTCTAATAAAATCAGCCTCCTGATCTCAGGATCCTCGGGAACACATACTCTGCCCTTGAACCTCAATAACCCATCAGCACTCAACTCGAAATCAATACCCACACCTGTCTGTATCTGCCTCAGCCAATCGATGCACCGATGATCACTCTGCTGGGCCTACCGAATATGGCCAATCAACTCTGGTTCCAGTCTCAAACTAGACATGATATCTAATTTCTCTGATCCAGGTGGGGTTACATCCAAACCGAGGTTCGTAAAGTGTTCCAACAATTCATGCTCCCGTACCATCATATAAGGCACCAACCTAAGGTTCTTTCTGCTCAAAGCATCGGCAACTATATTTGCCTTACTTGGTGGTAAATGATTTCACAATCATAGTCCTTCAGGAGTTCAAGCTATCTCCTATGTCTCATATTCAGTTCTTCTGCGAGAACAGGTACTTAAGGCTCTTATGATCTGTGAACACCTAAAATTTCTCACCATAGAGATAGTGGCGCCATATTTTCAAAGCGAACACCACGGTCGCCAACTCTAAATCATGTGTCGGGTAGTTCCTCTCATGATCTTTCAACTGTCGAGATCCATAGGCAACTACCTTCCCATCCTGCATCAATACACAGCTCAGTCCTTAGTGTGATGCATCCGTATAAACTGAGAAACCTTCTGAGCTGGTAGGAATGGTGAGAACTGGAGTAGTGGTCAATCGACGCTTAAGCTCCTCAAAACTCCTCTCACAAGTCTCATCCCATACAAACTTAACGTCTTTCGTTGTGAGGCGTGTCAATGGAGCAGCTAGTCTAGAGAAACCCTTTACAAATCTTCGATAATACCCTGCCAATCCCAAAAAGCTTCTTATCTCAGTAACTATCTTGGGCTATTCCCATTGTACAACTGCCTCTATCTTGGATAGATCCATTGATATCTCGTCCTTCGACACAACATGGCCCAGAAATGAGATCTGCTCTAACCAAAAATTATACTTGCTAAGTTTGGCATACAACTCTTTCTCTCGGAGGGTCTGCACAACTAACCTCAAGTGTTGCTCATGCTCTTCCCTGGACTTAGAATAAACCAAAATGTCATCTATGAACACAATCACAAACTTGTTCAGGTATGGCTTAAACATATCATTCATCAGCACCATAAATGCTGCAGGGGCATTCGTCAATCCGAATGACATTACCATAAACTCGTAGTGGCCATAACGGGTACAAAATACTGTCTTGGGTACATCTCCACTCCTGATCCTTAACTGATGGTACCCTGACTGCATGTCTATCTTAGAAAATACTTGGGCTCCTCCGAGCTGATCCAATAAATCATCTATGCGTGGAAGGGGGTACTTGTTCTTAATGGTGGCCTTATTCAACAACCGATAATTTATACACAGTAGGAGGCTTTCATCCTTCTTCCTTACAAACAATATCGGTGCTCCCCAAGGTGAGACACTCTGCCTTATAAACCCCTTCTCTAACAACTCTTGTAGCTGTTTCTTCAGCTCTTCTAACTCAATCGATGCCATTCTATGCGGTGGTTTCGATATTGGCTCGGTACCAGGCACTAACTCTATGCAAAATTCCATTTCCCTTTCAGGTGGTAGTCCTGGTAATTCGTTCGAAAAAACATCAGGGTAATCTCTAATTACGGGTATGTCCCTCAATTCCAAGTGTGCCTCATTTAGATCGACCACGTAGGCAATGAACCCTTCACATCATTCTTTCCACTGTTAGTATCATAAGTCATCGCATCCATATGCAAAATAAACAAATGAATTCATCTCTCAAATATCATATATCAGGATTATACTCTTTCATTTAAAACAAACATACTCTTTTCATATCATTTCTTTTCATCAAAGTTTACAATAATATTGTCTAATCCTGAAAACATCAATGTCTTAGCATGGCAATCCATAACAACACGATTGGTAGCCAACCAATCCATTCCCAATATTACATCAAAATCATTCATATTCTATAAAATTAAATTGGTTGTCATATCATTTCCCTCTATCTTTAACTTATAATCTCTACATACATGCTCAGTCAATTGACTATTATTCATGGGTATGGAAATCATCATCATTTTATCCATCAATGTAGGTTTCACATGCTTCAACAATTTATGTACAAAGGAAGGTGATATGAAGGAATGTGTGGCAGCAGGATCAAATAATACCAACGCTTATAAACCAAAGATTAGAATGGTACCTTTAATCACATCCGTCGAAGCATCTGCAATGTCCTGATCCAATGCATGTACTCTTCCTTTGCTCACACCCGATGTCTGCTTCCCTTTTTCCTCAACTGTAGCCCTTCTCCTCGGGGCAGCTGTCTCAACTGGAGCTCTCTCTGGCTCCTTGCCCTTCTGCAGGGCAGTCTCAATTATCTCAGTACAGTACCTCAAAATATGTCCGGGCCTCCCACACCTAAAACATGATACAGGGGTATCTGACATGGTGTAGTCCCACAGTATCTCCTACATCTCCTACACTGGTAAGTAGTAGGTCGTGGTCCTCCAATAACCATACCTCTTGGTGCAGTCAAAGTCGGGTACATGGGAGGTCTAGCAACTCTCTCCTGCACCTCCTCGATCTTAGGTCTCTTCTCGAAAGACCTCTGGCCTCCCTTCTTGGCTACTCTATCCATCTCGAATCTCTTCCAATCTCTGTCTCTTCGAACACTAAACTTTCCCAGCTCGGAGGCATTCTTCTCAAAGTCTTATCGCATAACTGAGCCTTATGCACCGCCTCCTCATAAGTCTGAATGTCAAAGGGGGCTAGCTTAGTTCGGATGGCTAACCTCAACCCATCAACGAACTTTTAAATCTTTCGGGCCTCACTACCCAACATGTCTGGGTCATATCTTCCCAAAGTAATAAACTTAGACTCATACTCGTCCACAGATCGATTCCCCTGAACCAAATTCATAAATTCCATCCGTAATTTCCTCTGTTCGGTGGCTAAGATGTATTGCCTCCTGAAAGCCTCCAAAAATACCTACCAAGTGATCTCGGGGTGTCTGGTCCTCAAAACAGTCTCGATGGATCTCCACCAGTGTTTGACCTCGCCTTTTAGCATAAACACGGCAAAGGCTACCTTCTCAGCTGAAGTGCACCTGAAGAACCTATACAGTTTCTCCATCTCATACACCCAATCTTCCGTAACCACTAGGTCCTTCACCCCTCTGAACACTGGGGGTTTCAACCCTTGGAACTCTCGTAATCTGCTCAACTGCAGTCATAACCCAACTCACTATCACTATGCTGTGGAGCGATAGGAGAAGCTGTATCCTGGACTGAAGGTGGTGTAACTGTAGCTTTCTCTACAGTCTGAGGTCTCTCCGCCATTGCAACTGCCTGTCCAGTCGTAGGCTGTGCTGCAGGACCTCGTCTATCACCGGCACCCAAAGCCTGTGTGACAATCTCCACTAGGTTCTCTATACTCCACTCTATCCTAGCAAAGCGAGCCTCAGTATAAGCCTGATCTCTAGCACGTGCTCTCGCCCCTCTACCTTGGCGCGTAATTGGCATAATGCCTAATTCTTGTATTAAAATCATTTATCAAACTCAATCCATGACTGTATGCACAGTTATATCTAAACAAAAGCACAGTAATATGAGGATGTACTTTCCTACGTTTTATTACTGACTCACATCAGGCCAACTCGGATTTGATACCAATCTCTATCACAACCCATTTTATCCTCTTATTACCGAAAATCACTATAATTTTTTTCATATTTTTCTTTCCTTTTTTCTTTCCTTACCCAATCGTGAACAACTCGTCACCACATAGTTAGGCTGTGAGTCAATAATAATCCACTCCTAACATTCATTCCCAATTAATAAAAGCGATGACATACATTTGAAGTTAAATCACTCACTTATACAGAACATGTTCACTAACATTTACATCCCCCATAATTACAATTCAAATGACTATTGTGCTTTTACAATTGTTTACATACAAAAAGAATCTTTAAGTGTATACCTCTTAGCGATGGGTGGCAGCAGATATCTAAAATACAACGCCTCAATCCTCACTGGGCTACTATGTACGCTCTGTAGAGGGGGAAAGTAGAGAGGGATGAGCAACCACACGCTTAGTATGGCAATAATGCAAGCATGGTAGATAACTACTCTATCTACATGCTGATAGTATTATGCATAAATCATTTATAATAGGAGCATGAGGAATAAAACTATGCCATATGAATATAAATATATATCATGTATCACAATCATGTAAAATTGGCATATAAAGCATGCAATATCAACATGTGAAAACATCTCATTCTCATTAAACTCATAAAAAGGGCAATTCATTTAAGAAACCTCCTTTTTAAATCACATATCTTTCTCAAATACGTAAAATCCCATCGAAATCAATTCTTAATCACAAACTTTATTATCATTTCACAAATCAAGTCCACAAAGCTCGACCCCTCCCTCAGGTCTACCCTGGACAGTCACAATCACACTTATATATTAAAATCATGTGATATTATGTAAATCCAAGGAGATAGGTCACTATAAGCTCAAAGACTATGTTGGCCAACTATGTCACAAATCATCCCAGACCACATGGATCCCGATGTGAGTGGTATCATGCTGGAATGAAGGTGGGTTAGTTCTACGCTAGAATTTTCTCATCAGTATCTCAACCACGCGATAAATTATACTCCATGTGATATACACGGTACATCGTACTCCGCGAACCCATAACATGGTTGGGGGTGCCTGCTATAGGTCTTATCTACTCCATACCGAGTGTAACCTCTATAGTCTCAAGTGCACGTAAGAGTACTCTTAATACCAGGTCCTAGCCCCTCATGGCCTTACTCGCCCCTGTTGGGCTCCCTAATTCAGGTCTTAGCCCCTCACCCTCACCCCACTCAAGAGGTCTGTTAGGCCTGTTGGGTTCCCTGAATGGATTAATGTCAGGTCCTAGCCCCTCACCCCACTCAAGAGGTCTATTAGGCCTGTTGGGTTCCCTGAACACCAACCTGTATTACCCTCACCACGGCATCATACATACCACAGTGTGAAAACTTGCACGAGCTACAGTCTAGCGTAAACTCATGCATCATAAACAAATTACCTCGTACGAGTAACGCTCTAGTATGACATTTATGCATAAAACATGACGAAAACCACCTACGAGCATAGCTCCAGTATGGTTATATGCATAAGAAACCACTCAAAATCCACGTACTAGTAAAAGCTCCAGTACGGTTTATAAAACATCACCACAGTTCAAATCAAAGTGCGAGCTAAGCTCCTTCACATTTCAAACATGTGAAAACATCAATATCCAGTGCGAGCTAGGCTCCAGTATGGTTTAATTCTCATAAACATGATAGGCGGCTCATAAACATTCAAAAAAAAAATCTCAAAACACATTTAGCACCTCCCATGTGTTATCACACAACATCATTCAAACACTAGCCAGCTTATCCATCAATTTGCTTAAAACAAAGCAATATGTTTTGTGAAAACATTCAAAACATTTGATTTATGCAATTATTAGCCTTACTATCCGATTTCTTTATAATACTATTTCAAACAACCAAATCTATACAAATACTCGTAGTTATTTCCATACATCGTCAAACACGTTTCTATAAAATCATGCACTTTTTCAAAGCTCTATATACCTACAAAATACGAGCAGCTACCTCCATATACTTACAGAATTCCCTTACCTGGAATCGCGTCGCTTGATTGCACTTCCTTAAAGCTGCTTACATGTGCGGTTCGATTCGTCTCCAACGAACTCTCCGAAAAGCACATAATCGCATTTCAAATTATTTTAGTCTCTTATAACGCAACCTTTGGGTTTGCTGTAGTCAATTCACTCTATAGCCTCTATCAACTCTTATAAGGCCCCGTTTCATTTCTCTATTCATATCTCGAGTCTATGGATTCCTTTAAGCCTGATTATTCATAATGAATTGATATTAAATCGATATTAAGCTCATAGTGTTCATATTTCCTTGATTTCTTCACCATGGCATTTATCAAGCATTTACATACTCATTTTCCATAAATTCTTTAAACTCACAATATAACTCCACATGACCATTTGAAATCACCCACATTACTCAAATAATAACTTAACAAATCCCATAAATCACCAACTCATCCAATTTACACTTTCTCACAGTAGACTTATTCCATTTTTCTAGGTTTAACTTATTCAAATACATCTTAGGTAATTTCAACCATCACTACATATACAAATAAACTCTAAAGTTGATAAATAAATAATGTACTTGGGCTGGAGTATTAGAAACTTACCAAATCTAATTTCTCTTCTTGCTTCAATTGGGAAATGCTTCTTGCTCCTTCAATACAAACAATGAGGTTTTAGGTTTCAACTATGTTATTCTCTTCCTCAAGATGAACAACTTTGTATCTAATAGTCTCCCAGGTTTTAGGTTTCAACTATGTTATTCTCTTCCTCAAGATGAACAACTTTGTATCTAATAGCCTCCTATCAATTCTTACTGGAAATGGACTGATTTTAGAGAGATAAATTTAGCTTTTGGGTGGAAAATGGAAGGGAAGGTTCAGTCTCAGAAAAATGCAGATTTCAGCTGCTCCTTTTTTAGAAATAGCTTTATGAGATCGATTTGCACTAGGAGGAGATCGATCTGGTCCCCTTAAATCCCTCTTTTTCATCGCATTTTAAGGTATGAGATCGATCTGTCGAAGCTTGAGATCGATCTGCTCTAACCAGAGAGCTAAGGAGATCGATCTGTATGCTTGAGGATCGATCTGGCCCCATTAGAGATCGATCTGCTCTATTCCATTACTCGAATAAGAGCATTTTGGCTCTTCCAGATCGATCTCTCTTCATATGAGATCGATCTGCCTTCATATTATCCAGATTTTTTACAGTTTTTCTGCAACAACTCTCACTCAATTTCCTTAATTTGCTGTGATGGTCATTTTCTCATCCAGTTACCTTTAAGACTTGAAAATGGCGTCCATTCATACCTTATACACATTAAAACTTGTGTGTATTCATTGTATTGCCAAAGGTATACAATATAAGACCAAATGGAAGTATTTAGATTCATGCAACTTCCTTCCATTTACCACATTACTCATTTCTCATTCCTCTCATATTCATCACATCCAAAAGCCCAAATCCTTCATATCCATACACAATGAAATTTGTATGTATATTACAATCTCATATTACAAGTATGTACATCGAATCCATGGACTTACATCATTTATGCTTTACATTGTAAATACATCACCATACTCATGATTTCATAAAGTTTACATCCAAAATATGGGTCTTGCAAAAACCATAAGTGCTAGAGATTACTCGCACTATATTTTGAGATAAGCATCATATAGTACTTGAGAGTATTCTTGTACTAAATTTTTAATGTGTTATGCATGTTAGAGTAATAAGAGCATTGCTCGTACTCAATTTTATGATTGATGCATTATAGAGTATTGGGAGCTATGCTCATACTCAGTCTTACATGATAGAGTACTGGGAGCTTAGTTCGTACTCAATTTTCATTAATTATACATAATAAAGTATTGGGAGCTTTGCTCATACTCATTTTCACATAACATAATGTTGGAAGCATTACTCACACTAGAGTTATATCATTGTGATATGGTTGTGTTAGGAGTTTACTCTTACGTACCAGATTTGAAAAGAGCATGAAACAGCCATGTTGGGAGCTTGTGCTGATTATGTGTCACACTGATATGGTAGAGGGCTATCGAAATAACCCATGGTATGAGGACTAAGACTCATGGTGAGCATCCCGACTATGAGGTATATCCAAGGTATGAGGACTAAGACTCATGACGAGCATCCCACCTTGAGATAGGGTTTATGGAATACTGTGTACCGTGTATGTCACATGGAGTACGTTGTACCTTGAGTACTTTAATGTACTTGGATATGATTGGTTAGCAGTGGAAGCGGGATCCAGTGGGATCTGGTGTGCTCCGAGATCAAGTCATCAGATTGAGAGCTAACGGTAGAGTTTTGACACACCTCTAGTTATAGCAATTGTGAGACCCTGTACACCAAGTACTGTGTAGCTTGGGATCACGAAAAATGGGTTATGATCATAAAATCGAAACATGTAATCGCCTATCTCAGTTTTCTTTTCATGCAATGTGAATCAATATTTCTTGATTGAATTATCACATGGTTTTACGATATGAACATGTGAGTTTATGAATTGTAAAAAGGGTAACCCGAGGGATGGGTGAGGCCTAGATTTCCATTTTTTTTTAAAACATGATGAATGCCATTTTGTTTTGATTTAATTGAATGGCATGAGAAAATGTGATTTGTGTGAAATTACATGAGAAATGTAGTATTTATGCATAAAATGCTGAGGTTGTTAAACCATCATAATTTTGGTTTTATAACTGATGTTTGTATCTATATCTATATATCGCATAAAAGCTTTTAGAGAGATGCATGTTTTAGATACAGATAGGGTAAGGAAATAATTTTGAGACATAAGCATAGTATTTTGTAGATAGTGTGGTTATCTAGTTGATTACTTGATTTCCTTACTAAGTTGTGAGCTCACCCCCTTATTATTTCCCTCTTTACAGAGCATCCATAGTAGGTGGAGACGGCTGAGGACTGATATTCCCTGACGCTACATATCCATCTGGCGAGAAGTATACACACTCGAACATTTTGTATTGAACAATGTAAAAGTACAGTTATGTAAACTAATGTACGGTCGAGATGTATATGTACAATTATTTATACAAATGTATAAGAGTTTACATTATAGAACAGAATATTAAATTCTAAGTATGTTATGAATGAATGTGAATGGGTGACTAATATCAAATCACAGCCCAACTATTTGGTGTAGAGTGATTATAGAGGAAGAGGTAAGTTTAATGTGAAAATTTTACCGTTTTTTTGGTAGGTCACTTGTGAGAGTAGGGCATGACAGAATGGTATCAGATAGTGTTGATCTGATGTGAATCGATATTAGTTATTAGGAAAATATACATCCTCATAGTACTGTGCTTTGTTCAGTTATAATTGTGTATACGGGATGGAAATCAGACTAATTAATGATTATAAATGCAGGGATTTAGCCATTATGGTTAATACTTATTGTGGTAGAGGGATTAGAGATAGGGCTCGAGGCCGTAAAGGTAGGCTAGAGACTTGGGATGAGACTGTTGGTCCTACTGAGGTACCAGAGAGTATCGAGGCACATTTCGAGAGACTAGAGCGTCGCCTGGGGACCATAGTGGACATACTGGCATAGACTATGCCAAGAGGATAGGGACAGGATGTAGACACTGCATCGAGAGAGGCAGCTGCACCGGATACACCTACACCCCCATCGTTTCAGGATATGTCATCTCATGTTACTCCACGACAGGGAGGTAATGTTTTGGGGTATGGTTGTGATTTGTACAGACTCTGACAATTCCAAAAACTTAGACCTCCAACTTTTTGTGGGATTAAGGACCCAGTGTTAGCGGAGGAGTGGATAGGAGAAATGGAGAAGTTGTACAGATTCTTTGAGTGTACGACTTCAAAGATGGTTGCATTTGGTGTGTTCCTACTAAAAGGGATGGCAGAGCATTGGTAGAAGTCCACTCGACCCATTTTGAGAGCCCGACATACCGAGATCAGTTGGAAGATATTTTTGGATGCCTTCAGGAGGTAGTTTGTTCTAGATACGGCTCAGTAGAGGCTGCAGGTTAAATTTTTGGGGTTAAGCCAGGGGAGTCATTCAGTGGATGAGTATGAGACCAAATTTTTATCCCTGGGAAGGTACAACCCTAACACCATAAGTAGCGAGACCAAGAAGGTCTGTAGATTTATAGATAGACTGAGACCAGTATTATGGTCTAAACTGGTTCCATTTGACATCTCTATCTATGATGAGGCAGTACGTAGGGCACAACTCTATGAGCAAGATTATGAGAGGAATGTCTCAGAGTTCAGAACAGTCAGAAAGGGTAGAGGCAAAGATAGAAAGAGACCGGTGAGTAATAATGCTTGAGGTTTTGCATATCGAGGAGGGAGTAGACTCTTTGGTAAGAGACCAAGGACAGAGGAAGTACAGGAGAAGACTGTTAGATCTCCTGCATACCCGACTATAGCTCCAGCTAAAAGAGTAGTGATTGGAGGATCGAGGCCTACCACTGAGCAGTGTAGTCGATGTAGTAGATTCATAGAGGTAGAGCTTAGCCTATTTCTAGTGGATTATGCTTCAGATGTGGAAAACCAGGACACATGGCCAGAGTTTGTTAAGAGGTGATAGAGATAGCCCCACAAAAGGGTAAGGAGCCTGAGAGAGCTCCAGCTAATATGTCTACTCCGAGGAGGAGAGCGATAGCGGAGAAAAAAAGGAAGCAGATTATTGGACGAGGGCGAGTGCATGCCTTAGACCAGGGGACAGTCGATGCTTCGTCGGATGTGATTAGAGGTAACATCCTGATATACGATTTAAAAGAACATGTTTTAATTGACCCTAGTGCCACACATTGTATCACCTTCATTTACATGTAAGTTAGAAAAGCATGTAGAGTGTACACCTTTGAGTAGGATGATGTTGATTAGTACGCCTATGGATAATAGTAAGCTAGCGAAATATGTGTTAAATGATAGTAAGTTAAAAGTAGGGGAAAAGGATATGACAGCCAATCTAATATTGTTAAGTATGATGATTTTGATGTAATCTTAGGGATGGATTGGTTATCGTCAAACCATGTTGTTTTATATTGTTACGCTAAGACAGTTATGTTTCCTAACCCTGAAAAATATATTATAAAGCTTGATGAAAAGAAATGAAAGTAGTAGTTGTGATTGTGATTAATAATGTACTATGCTGATTGGGAAATGAATATGTTGAAGGTTTTATTACGTACGTTATTGATACGGATAAGGTATATCCGGAGTTGGCAGATATTCTTATGGTTAGTGAATTCCCATATGTCTTTCCGGATGAATTGCCAAGGTTGCCACCAGACAAAGAGATGGAGTTCTATATAGACTTGGTGCCTAGTACCAAACCTATATCGAAACCACCGTACCACATGGCCTTAGTTGAGCTGGAGGAGCTCAAGAGACAGTTACAGGAGTTATTAAATAGGGGTTTTATCATATCGAGGGTTTCACCTTGGGGAGCACCAATTTTGTTTGTAAAGAAGAAGGATGGAAGCCTCTGATTGTGTATAGATTATCGATTGTTGAATAAGGCAACCATCAAGAATAGATATCCCCTTCCACGCATTGATGATCTGTTGGATCAGCTCCAGGGAGTGCAGGTCTTTTCTAAGATTGATATGAGGTCTGGTTATCATCAGTTGAGAGTACGGAGTGAAGATATGCCCAAGACAACATTTAGGACATGATATAGCCATTATGAGTTCTTGGTTATGCCATTTGGATTGACGAATGCTCCTGCAACTTTCATGGCTTTGATGAACGATGTGTTCAAGCCATATTTGGATCAATTTGTTATCGTCTTCATAGATGACATCTTGGTATATTCTAAATTCAAGGAAGAGCATGAGAAGCACCTCTGGATTGTATTGTAGACTTTACGAGAGCAGAAGTTGTATGCTAAACTTAATAAGTGTGATTTTTGGTGGTCACAGATCTCATTTTTCGGACACGTTGTGTCAAAGGATGGTGTATCAGTAGATCCATCCAAGATTGAGGCTGTAGTTCAGTGGGAATAGTCGAGGACAGTCACTGAGATCAGAAGTTTCTTAGGTTTAGCAGGGTATTATCAGAGATTCGTCGAAGGATTTTTTAAGTTAGCTGCTCCGTTAACACGTTTCACTTGGAAGGGTGTAGCATTTGTGTGGAATGAGGATTGTGAGAAGAGTTTTCAAGAGTTGAATAGTCGATTGACTACTGCTCCGATTCTCACTATCCCTATCAGCTCAGGAGGATTTTCAGTGTATACCGATGCTTCACATCATGGACTGGGCTGTGTATTGATGCAGGATGGGAAGGTAGTTGCTTATGGATCCAGACAGCTGAAGGACCATGAGAAGAACTATCCAACCCACGATTTGGAGTTAGCGGCAGTAGTGTTTGCATTGAAGGTATGACGCCATGATAATTCTATAAAAATAGAATTATTTATGCTTAATTTCTTAATTAATTATTTTAATCCCCAAATTATTTTGTTAATTATCCCCTCATTTTGACTAAAATTCTCATGTTTGCATATAAATTAAATCCGGATGAATTTGGAAAATTTTGGTAGAAAATGGACTGGAATTGGGTTAAAATCGAGATTAGGCCACGCGGACAACACGAGTCATGCCACCTAGCACATCCAATTAGACAAGCAGACAGATGAGATGGAAATATCTTTTCAAGGAGCCAATGGTGTAAAGACAAGTGGCCAAACAATGCCAACTCATCTAGGATGGAAAAATTACAATTATACCCCTAAATGTGTGTAGAAATAGGAAAGGATGGCAATTGAAAATGGGATGTAATCTAGAGTAGAATAGTTTTAGATTAAATTTTTAGGATTTACTTTCCTGGTTTTTTTTTTTTTTTTAGCTTCCCGTTAGCTCCATCTTTACTTTTACTGTTCAATACATTTTTATGTTCTTCATTTTCTAGTCTTGGATAATTCTATTTCATGGCAATCAATATCATTTCATCTTCTCGGTTTTGTTAAATTCATTTCTTCTATTTTTAAGTTTTAATACATAGCAAATAATTCCTAGAGGTAGCTCTCGGTTTGATCTAAAACTGCTTATGTTTTTATTTGAAGAACCTCTATTTTTTTATATAGCTCTCGGTTTTGCTTCCTATTTGTAGTTGTTTTGTGTTTTGTTATTGGTCAATGAAACTCTCGGTTTGCACCTTTAATTTTAATGCTTTCTTGCTACTGTGTCCCTCACAGTTATGCACCAGATGTCTTAATTCTTTCATGATAGCTTTTATTTTGCTAATCTCTATTTTCCAATTTTTTTTAGTTCCACCTCCTACACTTTCATTTTCTACTCGGGTCATGTTAGTTTACTCATTTTTTTCTTACTACATCAATCGGGTTATGGAGTTTAGTGGCTTTCTACACTACATGGAGTGTTGCCGATTGATTGTGTTGTCTCGGTGAAAGTTTCCAGTTTGCTCCTTGGACAAGGACCGATGCTCATCCTCTGTTTGCCTCTGTTTCTCTTCATTGTTACTGTTCATTTTATTTGCCTTTTGTTTCATGTTAAGCTAATTGTTTTCTACTATTAGGTTGCTGTAGATTGATGTTTAGACTGAACCGGGAGTGAGCTAGCATGCAAGAACAAGCAGCAACAACAATAAAAGACAGAGCAGTGCATCACTCACAGCTCTTAGAAATGGATAGCAAAGCTGGAATTGATAAATAAAGTGCAGCATTGCAGTGCAGTGCAAGAGCAGGACCCTTGCTAAATAGAGCATGATAGCACCTGAAGCAAATCTGGAACCGAGAGCACTTGGATGCACCTGCTAGTTGGACAGTGGCCTGGAGCTGAACTTGGAGACAGCACGAAATAGCAAATGGTTGCAGGGAATGGAGCCGAGGACGTGTAGAGCAGGTCTGGGCAGGCAGCGGCGTGGGCAGAAAATGAAGCTGAAGTGGTTGGTAACGTGATGTGTTGGAGTTGTGCAGAGAATGATGCTGTACACGAAACCGAGGCAGAGTTGGTGGAAGCAACAGAGTAGCACTTGGACACGCCTGGGCAGTAAAATAAAACAATGAAGAAGACGTGTACAGTAGCGCAATTGGGACCACTTGGTTGATTTAAGCTTAAGGACATGTTTGGCCATAATTCAATTTAGCCATTTTATAGTTTAATGCATTTTCATTAGTATTTACATTCCTTGCATTAGTTGTTAAGTAAGTTGAGTGTTAAATAAGTTAGTTATAGTGTTTGTTTGTTAATTTAATTGTTAGTTTTAGTTTAGTTAGTAGTTAATTTTATATTATATGTTTTAGGACTTAATTTTAATTTAGTATTTTATGAGTTGTACTTAGAATTAATTTAGATTAAATGTGTTTCATGCATTTTTAATTTAGTCTTCATTTTATTAAATTTTAGGTTAGTATAATTTGCAATCTTTATTAGTTTAATTATATGCATATTTTATTTTAAGTTTGTTTAATTTTAGTTTTATTTATTTATTTCTTTATTTTCATATTTGCATTTTATTTTAATTGCGTTAATGAATTTTTAACTGTTTAATTATTTTTGTAGGCTTTTGCTTTTAATTGCTCGAAACACTGTAAGTAAATTTTAGCTCTGTTATATTTTTTTATTTTATAACTTTTATTATTTTCAGTACTTTTAATTTCAGCCTTGTAGATCACCCACTAAAAAATTCATAATTTGCTAGAAAATACTTAGAGTAAGATTAACCGGTAGTTAATTAGGCTAACCAACTTCTCTGAAGGACGATAACTCGGGACTCAAATCCCATTATTACTTGTATGACCCGTGCACTTGCAGATAATATGTTTAAATCGTATCAAGTTTTTGGCGCCGTTGCCGAGGAAGTCTTAATTAGCCATTAATTAATATCGGTGAAATTATGCTTAGGTGTAATTCTAGCTTGTAAATATTTAGGTTGTAAATATTTAGAGCCTTACTTTGTTTAGTTAAATTTTCTCATAATTAATTAAAATAAAATCTTTCTGAGGACTTTTTGATATTTCCATGCGTAGAGCCAAGAGTTTTGATTGCTTTCCTCTAGATTCGAAAATTGAACGAACTCTTAGGAAAATTCGAAAGGTATCTAGGAAATTTATAGCTCCGCTACAAAACACCATGGAAGAAAATAGGGAAATCAAAACCGTTGGAGATTATGCGGTGCCGACAATTGGAGGATATTATACTGGCATTAGGCCACCAGCTATCCCTGCAAACAATTTCGAAATTAAGCCTGCAATCCTTCAGATGATCCAGACTTCCTTACAGTTCAGTGGGCTTCTGCACGATGACTCACATGCTCACCTCGGGCAATTCCTGGACTTGTGCAACACGTTCAAACACAATGGGTTATCTGATGATGCACTTAGGCTTAGATTATTCCCATTCTCGCTTAGGGATAGGGCACGACACTGGTTAACCTCCTTACCTCCAGGATCCATATCTACATGGGACGAGTTAACCTATCAATTTTTAGCTAAGTTTTTTCCTCCCTCTAAAATGGCCTAACTCCATAGTGACATATCTTCCTTTGCCCAATTTGATACGAAATCTCTTTATGAAGCATGGGAATGATATAAGGAGCTTCTTAGGAAGTGCCCTCATCATGGTCTACCTTTGTGGCTGCAAGTCCAAACCTTCTACAACGAACTTACAAGCCAAAATAAGACCATTATTAACGTAGCTGCGGGTGGAGCCCTGATGTACAAAACAGAGGAGGAAACTTATGAGCTCTTAGACAAGATGGCAGCTAACAACTATCTATGGTCCTCGGAGAGGCAATTACCAAAGAAGTCGGTGGGTATTTATGAGCTCGACACACTATCTACCTTGACCTCTCAAATCGCTAACCTTACGAAGAAGGTAGAGTCGCTCAGTACCCAACATAATCCTTCCACCAATCTTAGCCCTGTGTTTTTTGTTCAAAGTCCTTTTCATTCCTACAAGCTGTGTAGTGGTACCCACTCTATAGATAAGTGTCCGCTCAACTTAGAATCGGTTAAGTATGTTACCCCCTCTAAGCAACAGAACAACCCTTTTTTAAACACCTATAATCCAGGGTGGAGGAACCATCCTAACTTTTCCTGGAGCCAAAACCAACGGCAAACTTCTAATTCTAGACCTGTGGGAACCACTCGTTTTCAAGCTCCACCGGTTCATGTACCACCATAGCCGCAATTTCCATATCATCCGCCTCATCAACCACCCCCACAACAATTTAAACATCATCCATCACCACCACCACCACCACTTATGTAGCCCCAACTTTACCATGCACCAGCAGCTGAGAAGAACCCTCGCTTGAGGAAATGTTCACGACTATCCTGTAAAATCAAGTTGTCTCAATTAAGAACTTAGAAGTTTAAGTTGTACAAATAGCTAGTGCTCTTAACCAGCGTCCACAAGGGACCCTCCCCAGTAATGCTGAAGTTAATCCTATTAGGAAAAGGTAGGATAAAGAACATGTGAAATCCATCACCCTTAGGAGTGGCAGAGAGCTAGATGATGAACCATAAGTTAAGTCCAGACCTGAACAACCCATAGTTGAAGAACTCATAAGTTCTAAAGAAGCAGCTCAGAAAGAGTAGGAACCTAAAGATCAGGCTGCAGAGGAATCAAAGATAGGTGCTTATTCATCTAATCCTTCTTCTACTTCACAGCCTTCAAAGTCCTTTGATGCCATACATGTTACCACTACATCCCTTCCAGTTAGACCACCAGTACCTTTTCCTCAGAGGTTTCAAAATCAAAAGCTTGACTAACAATTCGCCAAATTTCTTAAGTTTTTAAGAAACTTCACATCAACATTCCTTTCGCAGATGCTTTATAGCAAATGTCAAGTTTTGTGAAGTTTTAGAAGGACATCCTCTCTAGGAAAAGAAGATTGGAAGATTATGAGATAGTGGCCTTAACTGAGGAATGTAGTGCAATTATCCAGAGGAAACTACCCCCAAAGCTCAAAGATCCCAAGTGTTTTACCATACCCTGCACAATTGGAAATCTATTCTTTGGTAGAGCCCTGTGTGATTTGGGAGCAAGTATCAATCTGATGCCTTTGTCTATTTATCAAAAGTTAGGATTAGGGAATGCCAAGCCCACAACAGTGACCCTTCAGCTAGCTGATCGATCCATTAAATATCCGAAGGGGGTCATTGAAGACGTGCTAGTAAAGGTGGACAAATTTATTTTCCCTGTGGATTTTATCATGTTGGACATGGAAGAAGATAGGGAAGTCCCCATTATACTAGGCAAACCTTTCCTAGCAACTGGTAGAACCTTAATTGATGTACAGAAGGGGGAGTTAACAATGAGAGTTCAAGATCAAGAAGTGAAGTTTAATGTTTTCAAACCTTTGAAGCTCCATGATGACTCTCAAGAGTGTTTTAAGATAGAGGTTAAGGAGGATTTAAGGCTTAAGCGTAAGAAATCTGAAATGAGGGAAATAGATTGGGCTCAAGAGGATTTAACTGTCACCACATTGGCTGACCCTCCTACTCTTTGCCCTGCTGTTGAGTGTTGTTTTCTTCAGCTGCATTTGAAGTGGCTGTATTTTTCTTTTCACTTTGTATATAGTTCTTTTTTTTCTTTTCTATTGCTTCTTTCTTTGTTTATGTTGCAGATTTCTTTTCCAACATTACGCTTTCAATCAAGTTTCAGTTGTTCATCATCATCAGATAGGGGAGTACTCTGTTCTTGAGCTTAAATTCTTATATTATCTGCACACTGAGGACACTGTGCATTTTATGTTTAGGGGAGGGGATATCACTTGAGCAATTTTGTGAAAAATTGGAAAAAATTTCAAAATTTTTTTAAAATTTGAGAAAGAATTTTTAAAATTTTTTCGATAATATGAGCTTAAATTGTTTGATTTTGGGATGATTTAGTGCTTAGCATGTAGTTTTCCCATATTTCAATGATATGACCCCATGATTTAGTCTGACTTTGATTAACTAAGAAGCATGATTATAGGAGAAGCATGAAGTTGAATTCTTGAATTTGTCTTAATGCTGATTGAGATTGCCTCATCTTATGCACATGTCATGTCATGAATCAGTATATTTATTTAGAGAAAGCTTATGTGTACATAAGATTGTATTTGTTCAGTTGATTTTATGCATCATACTCTAGAATTTGTTTGATCTGATCTCGAGGTGAAATATTAGATCACACTTAATTAAGGAGATGATTTAGGCCATCTTTGGATCGTTTGAGCCTTTCTTGCCATCCTTGTACATATTCTACCCATAGTCACCCATCTGGGCCAAAAAAGCTTTTCTTTGTAAATATTCCGACAAAATTTTTCCGTAGCTTAAATACTCTGTTCCTATCCCTTACCCCCAAAGCATGAAAAGTCATTGGGATATATTGTGAGCTATATGTGTATTAAGTGGTAGTGAAGGAGTTTATATATATATATATATATATATATATATATATATATATATATATATATATATGAATGAAAAAGAAAGAAAAAGAAAAAAGATAAGAAGAAAGAAGAAAATACAAAAATAGAATAAAAAGTTTACTGAAATAAATAAGTTTGGAAGAAATAAATTTGAGCTCTTACATTAAAAATCCTAGAAGTAATGCATGTTAAGGGGTAATTAAACCTAAATCGACTTTATCATACCTTAGCCCCAGCCTTACATTACAAGCTTACTGAAATCCTATTGATCTTTGATTAAGTGTGACTACATTAGTGGAAAGAGAAGTGAAAAGCAAACTTATGGCAATGATCCCATGTCATTGACTTTGCATTCACTATGTTTGCATAATCTGATCCGGATAATGTACTGTGAAGTGATTTTGACATTTTTCACACACTCACGAGGAGTCCAATTAGGGTTAGGACTTATGATTGAAAGATTCTGAATGTTGGACTTGTAATTGTGAATCTTTGAGATCATAGTCTGTATGTTTTTTTGAGGATGATATTGGGGAAATTATTGTGTTTAGTACTTATCATTCCTACAATTATTTTGTTTTGCTTGAGGACAAGTAAAAGCTCAAGTTTGGGGGTATGATAATTCTATAAAAATAGAATTATTTATGTTTAATTTCTTAATTAATTATTTTAATCCCTAAATTATTTTGTTAATTAACCCCTCATTTTGACTAAAATTCTCATGTTTGCAGATAAATTAAATCCAGATGAATGTGAAAAATTTCGATAGAAAATGGACTGGAATTGGGCTAAAATCAAGATTAGGCCATGCGGACAACACGAGTCATGCCACCTAGCACATCCAATTAGACAAGAAGACAGATGAGATGGAAATATCTTTTCAAGGAGCCAATGGTGTAAAGACAAGTGGCCAAACAATGCCAACTCATCTAGGATGGAAAAATTACAATTATACCCCTAAATGTGTGTATAAATAGGAAAGGATGGCAATTGAAAATGGGATGTAATCTAGAGTAGAATAGTTTTAGATTAAATTTTTAGGATTTACTTTCCTGGTTTTTTTTTAGTTTCCCGTTAGCTCCATCTTTACTTTTACTGTTCAATCCATTTTTATGTTCTTCATTTTCTAGTCTTGGATAATTCTATTTCATGGCAATCAATATCATTTCATGTTTTCGGTTTTATTAAATTCATTTCTTCTATTTTTAAGTTTTAATACATAGCAAATAATTCCTAGTGGTAGCTCTCGATTTGATCTAAAACTGCATATGTTTTTTTTTTGAAGAACCTTTATTTTTTATATAGCTCTCGGTTTTGCTTCCTATTTGTAGTTATTTTGTGTTTTGTTATTGTTCAATGAAGCTCTAGTTTGCACCTTTAATTTTAATGCTTTCTTGCTACTGTGTCCCTCACATTTATGCACCAGATGTCTTAATTCTTTCATGATAGCTTTTATTTTGTTGATCTCCATTTTCTAATTTTTTTTAGTTCCACCTCCTACACTTTCATTTTCTACTCGGGTCATGTTAGTTTAATCATTTTTTTCTTACTGCATCAATCGGGTTATGGAGTCTGGTGGCTTTCTACACTGCATGGAGTGTTGCCAGTTGATGGTGTTGTCTCGGTTAAAGTTTCCAGTTTGCTCATTTGACAGGGACCGATGCTCATCCTCTGTTTGCCTCTGTTTCTCTTCCTTGTTACTGTTCATTTTATTTACCTTTTATTTCATGTTAAGCTAATTATTTTCTGCTGTTAGGTTGCTATAGATTGATGTTTAGACTGAACCGAGAGTGAGCTGGGCAAGCGAGGAACGAGCAACAACAACAGTAAAAGGCAGAGCAGACCGAGAGCAGTGCATCACTCACAGCACCTGAAAATGGATATCAAAGCTGGAATTGATAAATAAAGTGCAGCATTGCAGTGCAGTGCAAGAGCAGGACCCTTGCTGGAGAGAGCATGATAGCAACTGAAGCAAATCTGGAATCAAGAGCACTTAGATGAACCTGCTAGCTAGATAGTGGCCTGAAGCTAAACCTGGAGACATCAAAAACAGCAGATGGTTGCAGGGAATGAAGCCGAGGACATGTAGAGTAGGTCTGGGCAGGTAGCGACGTGGGCAGAAAATTAAGCTGAAGTGGTTGGTAACTTGATGTGTTGGAGTTGTGCAGAGAATGATGCTGTACACGGAACTTAGGCAGAGTTGGTTGAAGCAGCAGAGTAGCACCTGGACACGTCTGGGCAGTAAAATGAAACAATGAAGAAGACATGTACAGTAGTGCAATCAGGACCACTTGGCTGATTTAACCTTAAGGACATGTTTGGCCATATTTCAATTTAGCCATTTTATAGTTTAATGCATTTTCATTAGTATTTACATTCCTTGCATTAATTGTTAAGTAGGTTGATTGTTAAATAGGTTAGTTATATATTGTTTGTTTGTTAATTTAATTGTTAGTTTTAATTTAGTTAGTAGTTAATTTTATATTATATCTTTTAGGACTTAATTTTAGTTTAGTATTTTATGAGTTGCACTTAGAATTAATTTAGATTAAATGTGTTTCATGCATTTTTAATTTAGTCTTCATTTTTATTAGATTTTAGGTTAGTATAATTTGCAATCTTTATTAGCTTAATTACATGCATATTTTATTTTAAGTTTGTTTAATTTTAGTTTAATTAATTTGTTTCTTTATTTTCATATTTGCATTTTATTTTAATTGCGTTAATGAATTTTTAACTGTTTAACTATTTTTGTAGGTTTTTGCTTTTAATTGCTTGAAGCATTTTAAGTAAATTTTAGCTCTGTTTAATTTTCTTTATTTTATAGCTTTTATTCTTTTCAGTACTTTTAACTTTAGCCTTATAGATCACCCACTGAAAAATTCATAATTTGCTAGAATATACTTAGAGTAAGATTAATCGGTAGTTAATTAGGCTAACCAACTTCTCTGAGGGACGATAACTCGAGACTTAAATCCCCTTATTACTTGTACAACCCGTGTACTTGCGGATAATAGTTTAGATCGTATCAAGTTTTTGGTGCCGTTACCGAGGAGAGAAATTCCAAATCTTTACCAACCACAAGAGCCTTAAGTATCTGTTCTCACAGAAAGAATTGAACATGAGACAAAGAAGATGGCTAGAGCTTCTGAGGGACTATGATTGTTGGATACTTTATCATTCGGAAAAGGCTAATGCTGTAGCTGATGCTTTGAGTAGAAAGAGCCTAGGGATGGTATCGTATATGATGGTCAGGGAACATGAGTTGCTAGAGCAGTTTGCTAGCCTCAGTTTGGGAGTTGTGCCTTCAGACATGGATACGGACTGCGTGATTGCTAGTCTACGCTGGAGCCAGATCTGTTGAACAGGATTAGACAGGCTCAACAGACTGATCCGTATTGTATTGATGTGACTGGTCAGATACATAAGGGAATAGAGACTCATTTTGAGATAAGTTATGATGGGCTTCTGAGGTTTAGAGGCAGATTGTGTGTTCCCGAGGACCTAGAGCTCAAGAGACTGATATTGACAAAAGCTGATTCATCAAGATACACGTTACATCCAAGGAGTAATAAGATGTATCAGAACCTCCGGAAGGTGTACTGGTGGTCAAGTATGAAGAAAGATGTGGCAAAATTCATGGCAAGATGTCTCGTATGTCAGTAAGTGGAGGTAGAGCATCAGAAACCTGCAGGGTTATTGCAGCCTCTACCTATACCGACATAGAAATGGGAGCATATCACCATGGATTTCGTGATAGATTTACCGAGGACCCGAAAGAATCACGATGCGATATGGGTGATTGTTGCTAGACTGACAAAGTCAACCCACTTTTTAGCTATGAGAGCTACTAATACTCTGAGTTCATTGGCAGAGTTGTATGTACGTGAGGTAGTGAGGTTACATGGTATTCCAGTGAGCATTGTTTCAGATAGGGATTCCCGCTTCACTTCTCACTTTTGGGAACATTTTCAGGAAGCCATGGGAACCCAGTTGAGTTTGAGCATCGCTTATCATCCTTAAACAGATGGGTAGTCAGAGAGGACTATACAGACCCTGGAGGACATGTTAAGAGCATGTGTGCTGGATTTTAGAGGCTCTTGGGATGATCATTTGCCACTAGCCGAATTCTCCTACAACAACAGTTATCATGTAAGTATCGGGATGGCACCGTATGAGACTTTATATGGTCGTAGATGTCATTCCCCTATCGATTGGGAAGAAATGAGTGATCGAAAGATTTTTGCTCCTGATTTGGTTACACAAGCCTCTGAGGATGTCCGATTGATTATTGAGAGATTGAGGATAACTCAGAGTAGCCAAAAAAGCTATGTTGACAAGAGATGGAGACCACTTGAGTTTGCAGTTAGTGATTCAATATTTCTGAAGGTTTCTCCTTCTAAGGGTATAGCGAGATTTGGGAAGAGAGGTAAATTAAGTCCTCGCTACATTGGACTTGTTGAGATACTGGACAGAGTGGGAGATAAGGCATATAGATTGGCTTTGCCACTAGATTTATCGGGAGTGCATAATGTTTTCCACATTTCGATGCTGATGAAGTATCATCCAGATCCAAATCACGTGATTCGGTATGAACCATTGGAGCTCAAAGATGATTTGACATATGTAGAGAAACCGATACAGATACTGGATAGAAAGGAGAAAGTCTTAAGGAATAGGACTATCGAGTTAGTGAAGATTCTCTGGCAGCATCACACTTCAGAGGAAGCTACTTGTGAGCTAGAGAGTTTAATGCGAGAGAAATACCCCCAATTGTTTGTAGAGTAACTTGTATCTAATTTGGAGGACCAAATTTCTTAAGGTGGGGAGGATTATAAGACTCAAAAATTTAACATGTAATCCTTATGACTTGGTGAATGTATAGACAAGTCACAATTTATTTAAATCATGAGGAATGGATGTTTTGAAGTTGTAAATGTGTAGGAAATGAAAAATGGATAGTTACATAAATTAAATACTAATGTAATAGTGAAATTGGGGATAAAGTGCAACAGAACTGCTTCTGGAGAGGAGCATATCGATCTCCTTGGCAATACAGATCGATCCCATAGGTTTAATATGAGGATGAGGTATCTGTAAGAGGCAGATCGATCTTTTAGCAAGAGCATATCGATCCCTCAATGATGCAAATCGATCTGGAGCAAGTTTTGGCAGGAGCAAATCGATTTCCTTAAGGCTCGGGTTGCAATAGATCGATCTCATTGCAAGGCTAGATCGATCTCCTTAAGGTTATGAGTTGTGCAGATCAATCTCATGATTAGGGGTAGATCGATCTCATTAGGCCTGGAAGGTCGGTTTCGAGGAGAAAAATGTAGGGGAGATTGATCTCATGTGGTTAACAGACCGATCTCATAGAGACAATTCTATAAATACTGGACCTCTGCAACCTCTGTTTCACGAGATTCACTATTCCATTTAATAACCAAAGCAAAACCTAACATTTCAACACTAGGAAACTTCAGTTTGCAATTAGTTTTGAGTAAGATATAGTTGAGCAAAGTTGTTCTTGGTAAAAAGCAGAACAACATACTTGGAAACAAGAAGTTGGAATCAAAGATTGGAAGAGTAAGGAGGATTTTACCAATTTTGGAGAAAAAGAGGAAAATTTCATCTAGGTAAGATTTAATGCACCAAGTTGATATATGTTAAACTAGGTATATTGGTGAGTAAATTGGTATATGTATGAATTGTTGGAAATAAAAGGATCATGAAAAATGAGCATGACCTAGCTATTGGCATGGAAATGAGAAAGTGATAAAATCTATGTATTGAATTGAGATTTGACAAATGAAACAAGTATAATATGGTATACAAACGTAAATACGTATAACAGCTTCGAAAATCACATTTAGAAGCTGATCAGACTGCGAGAGTGAGCAACACCGAGGAAGAAAGGTCACTTGACATGATCCGAGGTAAGAGAATTTCGTGAGTAGCTAGAGATAGCTATACGTATTTCGAATAGAATTTCGATATTATATGATATATGAATTCCCTTGAATAGGCATGATATTATGATAGAGATTAATGAGGATAAGTGTTTTTTACCCAAAAATAGGGTGAAAATACCTTAGAAGCATGTTGTGACTGAGATTCATGATTTGCATGACATAATGGCTAATGTTTTCATGTATATGCGAAAACAACACGTGTTAGTGCAGATTTGATTTGAATTGGGTGAATTGTGATTTGAATAGCCATCTATAAGGTTTTTTTTGTGAAAACCATAAGTGCTAGAGATTACTCGCACTATATTTTGAGATATGCATCACATAGTACTTAAGAGTATTCTCGTACTAAATTTTAAATGCGTGTTATGCATGTTAGAGTACTGGGAGCATTGCTCGTACTCAGTTTTGTGATTGATGCATTATAGAGTATTGGGAGCTAAGCTCATACTCAATCTTAGATGATAGAGTATTGGGAGCTTAGCTTGTACTCAATTTTCATTAATTATACATAATAGAGTATTGGGAGCTTTGCTCATACTCATGTTTTCACATAACATAGTGTTGGGAGCATTGCTCACACTAGAGTTATATCATTGTGATATGGTCGTGTTAGGAATTTACTCGCACGTACTAGATTTGAAAAGAGCATGAAACAGTCGTGTTGGGAGCTTGTGTTGACTGTGTGTCGCACTAATATATATATATGCTCACACGTGCAATATTTTGAGATATGGAGAGGGCTATCAAAATAACCCATGGTATGAGGACTAAGACTCATGGTGAGCATCCCAACTTGAGATAGGGTTCATGAAGTACTGTGTACCATTTATGTCACATGGAGTATGCTATAATGTGAGTACTTTAATGTACTTGGATAGGACTGGTTAGCAGTGGGAGCGGGATCTAGTGGGATCTGGTGTGATTCGGGATCAGGTCCTCAGATTGAAAGCTGACGGAAGAGTTTTGACCCACCTCCCGTTACAGCAATTGTGAGACCCCGCACACCAAGTACTGTGTAGCCTAGGATCACGAAAAATGAGTTATGATCATAAACGTGGAACATGCAGTCACCTATCTCGGTTTTCTTTTCATACAATGTGAATCAATATTTCTTGATTGAATTATCACATGGTTTTATGATATGAACATCTGAGTTTGTGAATTGTTAAAAGGGTAACCCGAGGGATGGGTGAGGCCCAGATTTGCATGTTTTTTAAACATGATGAATGCCATATTGTTTTGATTTAATTGAATGGCAGGAGAAAATGTGATTTGTGTGAAATTACATGAGAAATGCAGTATTTATGCATAAAATGTTGAGGTTGTTAAACCCGCATAATTCCAGTTTTATAATTGATGTTTGTTTCATATCTATATATTGCATAAAAGCTTTAAGAGAGATGCATGCTTTAGATATAGATAGGGTAAGGATATGATTTCGAGGCATAAGCATAGTATTTTGTAGATAGTGTGGTTATCTACTAGCTTGCCTGATTTCCTTACTGAGCTGTGAGCTCACCCCCTTATTATTTCCCTCTTTACAGACCATCCACAGTAGGTGGAGACGGCTGAGGACTGATATTTCCTGATCCGCTGCATATCCATCTTGCGATAGGTATACACACTCGAACATTTTGTACTAAACAATTTAAAAGCACAGTTATGTAAACTAATGTACAGTTGGGATGTATATGTACAATTATTTGTACTAATGTATAAGAGTTTACATTATAGAAAAGAATATTAAATTCTAAGTATATTATGAATGAATGTGAATGGGTGACTAATATCGAATCACAGCCCAACTATTTGGTGTAGAGTCATGACAGAGGAAGAGGTAAGTTTAATGTGAAAAATTTGTGGTTTTTTGGTAGGTCACGTGTGAGAGTAAGGAGTGACAATTGCCACTTATAAGGCTATTGACTATCCTGGTAATCAAGTTTAACTTAATCAATTATATTTTTTTTTCTTAACTCAAAAACTTACTAATAGAACTAGTTTCTTAAACCATTGATTAACTAATATTTAATAAATTTTTTCACTATTTTGAAGCTATTCTAACAAACTCAGCTATTACAGTAGCAGCCTTCATTTTTTTTTCTTTGCCAATACAATTCTAGTCCCAATTTATGCCTAGAATAAGCTGTTTCCCCTCATATTCATGGTTGTAATAATTCATATGCGACAAACTAGAGTCATGGATTCCTCGTGCCCCTCAACTCCATCATTTAGTGGGATTCATCACACTCACATAAATATATTAAACACACACATATATTCAAATAACCCAAATTATGTATGTAAGCTTTCTTCTCTTAGATATCATGTACACTGTTTCAACAATTTTAGTCCTAAAACCAAACTGTGAGAATTAAAATTGGAGTCACCATCAATTGTTTTTCTAGGTCTGACTGACCATCTAGTTCACTTTAAAGACTGGTTTATATTTTCGAATTTGGGTTTGGGAGTTCATTTATGTATGAGGAAGGCTTTGCACCCCACAACGCTCATCTTAGACAATACCAATTATTTACGATCTACATTAATTAACCATAATCTGAATGGTTTTTATTTTGTATCTTTTTATATTTAATTTTAACTATTGAAAACTTCTTTAGGAATCCCCAACACTCTAATTGAATTCTGAGAGGAGTTTTCTCACCTCAAGAGTATTTAGAAAAACACATTCAATCTTTATGAAGAGGCACCTTCATTGATATTGTTAATTGTTCATTGTATTTTAAATATTTTATCTCAAATTTATTGTTTTTTATATCATTATTTTATCTTGAAACAAATAAGAGTCCTCAGTATTAAAATTGTTTCCTAGATCCTCAACACTCTGATTAAATCTAGAAAACTTCTTTCTCACCTTAAGAATTTTTTTGCAAGGATTGGAATGTTCCTTCATTATTTAGGTCTCAATTTGTTTTCAAAATATGTTTTAATTTAATTGTATTTGAAAGAAACAAAATCCTTTATATTGAAATCATTCTTCAAATTTGTTGGCTCAATAGTAAACTGAGATAAGGTGAATTTGTTCCTAATTCTTTTTCTAATTTAAAGGTTTATTATCTTAAGTTTTACCTACACTATCTATGTAATGTACAAACAAGTAATAGATAAAACAACAAAGAACAAATAACGTAAGTGTAACAAAGAGAAATAATATACAATGATTTATAGAGGTTCAGCTTCCAGTTTACAACCTCTACCCTGAGTCCTTCTTTAGGATTTCCACTAAATTCACTACCGAAAATGGTTTACAACTTTTTTGCAAGTTTAAGGACACGACCTCCTTTTTTTTACCAAAAGTCAAAGATGATCTTATCCACTCTCTTTTCCCATGCTCAAGGAGCAAACCTACACATTCCCTTTTCCAAACTCAGGGAAGAAAATTTTACAAGTGGTTTTTTTTTTTTTGGCTGAAAGAGTAAATCTTAGAAAAAACTTTTTTTTTTTTTTGGTTTAAAAAGCAAATCTTAATCTACCTAACCTCACTTTACAAATTTAACTCTCAAAGAAGTCTTATCTTTAACAAATGTAGGAATAGGTTAACGAGTTGGTTTCTAATTCCTCAACTAAGGTTGGATCACTCTCTTTAGCCCTTGTGAAGAAATCTTCTAGTGACAATAAATATGGTGATTGATACCTTGTATCTTCTCTTCTCTTTTCTCTTGTGAAACTTAGAAAATGAGTATAACTTCGGATATGGAATTTTAGCATTCTTTTTGTTTAGTTTTTAGCTTCTTCTTTATATAGATTCTTCAAGTCTTTAATTGGTGAGATTGATTTCCCAATGTTTTTCGTGCTGGAGGATACAAAAATCCGACCATTGACACTTCTCAGACTTGTAGTGTATCCATAGCTTTAAAAGAAATCATGCATAAAAGGAAAAATTGTATTGATACTTCTCTTTTAACCATTTCGGTACCAAAAATATAGCATAAAGCTTCTGTTTCATGATCATGTTAAAGTATCGATTCATTGTTAGTCCCGTCAATATTCAAAACATGGAGTATCAACACACATTCAAACCGTATTAATACTATTATAAACAAATAACATATTATTGGCCTATCAAGTTTATGCAAATCTATATTCTAGCTTTATGATCATGCATATCTAACTTTAACATACATTAAGGATAGCATATAAGATTCAAATAATTAAACCATTCATGTTTATTAAAATTAAATTCCTTTCAAGTTCTTTGAGAAGTCATGCCAAAATCCAAATGTACTTCAAAGTCAATAATCTTCCCCTTTTTTATATGAGAAAACTTAATATGAATTAATTTTAATTACTCCCCCTCATGTCAAGATAAATCCTTTTAAATTTTGCAAAATCATATCTTCCTCTTTGTAAAAGCATACTTGTGACTTTGCATAAAGGTTACATATAATTCTCTTTACTCCCCTTTACTAAATATTTTATGTTCCTAACCATTTCTCTCTTTTTTTTTTTGTCATATTAAAAAGTAATTGTATTTCAAAGTCCAATGACAAGGGATAGTGGTAATAAAATCAAGGGTAAAGTAAGAGTAGTACACAATCAAAGATATATATCAAACTTGTAAAAGATATATGTGTATGGATGAAGATATATGTATATGGACACATAAATGAGAATACACTTATGCATAAATGACGTAGATAGAGTTATACATGATGTAAATAATGTAGGTAGACTTATGTATAATGCAAAAAAGGTGGACAAACTTGTGTAGACACACTCACAAATGATGTGGACAGACTGATGTATTATTCAGGTGTTATGGATAAACTTACTAAAATGCAAGCAGACAAGATGCTTATTGTTTAAGCTTAAACAAATTAAGTATTTAGCTAAAGTCAGTTAGCCCATGGTGAAGTTTTCACCATTCAATCAAAAATACACATTCAACACATTTTAATCAACATTAAACAAAGTCAACAAGGATCACTCATTTAAATAACTGTGAGACCCCGTACATGCATAGCTATATATAGGAACATGGGAATGTAAATAAAATCATAAGTAAGATGATGTATTGTAATGTGAAGTGTATACAGTGTAAGTTCATAAGATTATGTACGCACTTGTAGTAAGAATTGTGATTATACGTACAAGTTGCATTATGAGTGAGTAGGAGGAAATGAACTTAAAACGAGAAGAATGTGATCGAAATGGAATATGAGAAGTACAGTAAAATGGAAGGAAAGATTTACATAAGTGTATATTTCCATTCGAGTAATATTGTATATATTTGGTCACACAAAGATTCTACACAAATTTTAATGTGTATGTAGTAAGGAAGGATCCCATTTTCAAGTCTCAAAGATGAATGAATGAGAAAATGATCATGGTAGTAAATTAAGGGTGTTTGGTAAGAGTTGTTGCAGAAAAACTGCAGGAAATCTGGAATTTGTGAAGGCCAGATCGATCTCATAGGATGAGAGATCGATCTGGGAGAGCCAGAATGCTCTTATGTGAGAAATGGAAGGGAACAGATCGATCTCCAAAGGAAGCAGATCGATCTCCTTAGCTCTCGGGTTGGAAGCAGATCGATCTCCCCTAAGACCAGATCGATCTCCTTAAGCTTCTGTTTGACAGCAGATCGATCTCCAGTCTCGACAGATCGATCTCCTACCTTTAAAATGTCTTAGAAAAGAGGGATTTTTGAGGAACAGATCGATCTCCACCCAAGGAAGATCGATCTCATCAAGTCAAATCTATAAATGGGAGCAGTTGGATCATCAGAATTTCGGGACAAACATTTCCATTTCACTTCAACTCAAAGAAATCTAGTTTCTCACTCCTAAATCCAGCCATTTTCAGTGAGATTTAAGGAGAGGCTATTAGAGACAAAGTTGTTCACATCAAAGAGAAGAACAACATAGTCTAGAGGCATTTTCCCATTTGAAGGATTGAAGAAATAGAGGGCAATCCAAATTGGAGCAAGAGGAAATCCAATGAGGTAAGTCCTAATGCACAAATCCAAGTACATTGGTTTAGTTAATGATTATAAAGATATTTGGGTGTGCATATTGTGGATAGAACTACCTAGGATGGTATGAAATGCATATAGCTTAGAAATAGTCAAGTGTGAGAAAGTGGAATGTGGGAGTATTTTGATGAATGAGATATCTTGAGTGGATGAGTATGTTGTGGAAATGGTTTGGAAATGTTGATATTAGGACAAATTGGGAGATTTACCACAAAGGGTAAGAATGTATAATTAAGGCATTGGATAAATGCTTAGTTGAATAAGAGTTAGAAACATTAACTCTAATGTTGATGGATGAATTTCAGTTTCGGATGATACGCCGGAGCAAGTCGAGATGAGAACGCAAGAAGCATAAAGGCGGATAGTTGCACACAAGTAAAACGAGGTAAGGGACTGTGTGTTAGCTATAGAGATGTTCGTACGTAATTACAGCAATTTCGTAGATATATTGCTAGGACTAGTACGATATTATAAGTTTATGAAATGATGTGGAAATATGAAAAGTACTATGATGTATATATATGTACTGAGAAATGGGATAGGGTAAGGAAATAGCATGATATGCATGTTTTCAATGAAATTCTGAATTTTATATTGTGATTGATGATTGAGAAATGTTGATGATAGGTTGGCTAATTTTACATGTTTTAGCATGAAGAAGCATGCTGTATGAATAAACATGTTTTGAATTTTTAAAAAAAGAGAAAATAGCCTCCTATCAGTTTTGAGATGTGATTTGGTGTTGAAGCGCTAGCTTACACCTGTTTTAATGCCTTGATGTACCGTGTTGGAGTTTTAACTCGCACGGGGGTTTTGAGAAAGTGCGAGAACTATGCTCGTACCTGTGAAAAGTGCGAGAACTATGCTCGTACCTGTTTTGTTGAGTTAAGGTAAACCTGGGGGTCTGGGACCCAAGGGGATACCAGCCGACGGCCAATTGAACGGGCTGGGCCTTAACGATAGATCGTACCGCGCTGGAGCTTTGCGTTGACTGTGTGTCACACTGCTTGCTCGCCTGGTATATGAGACATGGTTTAAGGATAAAAAGTCCATCGGAGTTGGAGTATGGACTTGGGTCCACGGTTGTACGTAGAACAGTGTAGTCACCCGTTGGTATACTATGTACCGTGCTGGGTGCACGTGAGTACGAGTATCGCGTAGATGACACACGACGTATCTTCACCGTGAGTATACGAGGAGATGAGGTGGATTGAGATGAGCCGGAGGATAGGACTGACCCATCCCCCTTCAGGCGAAGTGATACCCTGTGCACACCCGATCAGTGAGGCCTGGGATCACTGACTGTGGCCATAAGTCGTGGATATTTGATTGCCTAAAATTCCATGCCTGTCTCAGAGAATCGAGAAACAGAGACAATCTCAGAAAAAGAAAGAGATTTGTGAAAGAGAATGATTTGAGAAGTGAAAGAGATTTTGTGTTTCAATAAATCTCCGATTTCACATTCGTGCCATGGGGGCACTATTTATGAACATGTTTTAAATGGAAGTTTGACATTTGATTTACACGAAAATGCTCTTGAGAAATATGAATTTAAATGCATTGTTCGTATGATATTTCCATTTATAACGAAAACATGGTTTTGGTTTATGCATGCATGGGCTATGTAGGTAGTACGATATCTACCTGCTAGCATACATTTCCTTACTGAGCCGTGGTTTGCTCATCCCACTATTTTCCCCCTCCAGGTATTGAGAAGTAAGAGAGCGGTGGTCTCTAAGTCTTTTGTGTTGAACAGCTCCCACAATCCGCAAAGGTATAAGATTTGTATACACGAGTATTTTGTATCTAATATATCGTATCGCACAGTTATATCTTGAAATTGTAATCAGTATTATGGGGATGATATGTAAACACTTGGTATTTATACAATTAATTTTGTGTATTTACACACACACCTGGGAGTGTGAATTTAAGTTTTAAATATTCCGCTGTAAATAAATAAATTTTTAGTAATTGCATCTTCTCACAGCCCAACCGTAGTAGAGAATGTATGGATAGAAGGGTTCCCGAAAGAGGGGCATGACAAGCTTGGTATCAGAGCATGGTTGGTCTGATGTGAGTTGATGCTTAGGACTAAGAAAACATACATCCCCAAGTTACTGTGCGATATTTAGATACAAATGTGTATACGGAGCTGGTAGTAAATTAAATGTTTGTTATAATGCAGGAAAGTTATCAGGCTAGTGAGTTATGCCTGAGAGACACCGCAAGAGGGGAGAGAGCTCGAGGGCTCGAGGGCAAAATGACAGGACTGAGAGGCACAGTAGATCATCCTCTAGTCATGAGCCCCAGGAACAGATAGAGGCTTCTGATCCTCGAATCACTCGATTGGAGGAAGACATGCGCACGATGATGACCATGATGGGTCAGATCATGGCTAGGTTTGAGGGTACACCTGGTACAGCGGGACAGGCTGCACCGAATCCCCCAGCAGCTGCACCTGAACCTGAGAATGTTGCACCTGCGCAATCTGAACCGGCTAGGCCACGGGAACCTCATATTCGACCGGTACCTCCTCCGGTAGCCCCACATCAGCATGATGATGAATTGGGGTATGGATATGACTGTGATATGGAGAGATTGAGGCACTTTATGGACTTTAAGCCTCCTTCATTTAGCGGGGTAAAGGATCCGACGGTGGCTGAGGACTGGATCAGTCAAATGGAGAAGTTATTCGACTTCTGTAGATGTTCAGCTATGGAGAGAGTAGCGCTTGCGGCCTTTGTATTGAGAGGCGAAGCAGAGCACTGGTGGAAGTCCGTCAGGCCGATGTTAAGAGCTCAAGAAATGGTTATCACTTGGGATATGTTCTTGGACGTTTTCAGAGAGCAATACATCCCAGATACTGCTCGACGGAGACTACAGATGGAATTTCTGAATCTGACTCAAGGGAATCGAACAGTTGATGAGTACGAGTCACGATTCACTTCACTGGGTCGATATGATCCGGACTCGATCAGGAGTGAAGCTGTCAGAGTCCGTAGATTTGTGGATGGACTGAGGCCTTCGATCCGAGCGAAGTTGGCCCCATTTGATGTCGCTACATATAGAGAGGCTGTGCGACGGGCCCAGTTATGTGAGCAAGATCATGACTTGCAGATTTCTGAGTTTAGTTGGGGTAAGGACAAGGGTCCGAGGAAGATGGGAGATAGCAAGAGTGCCAAATTTGGTCGAAAATTCATGAGTAAACGTCGGAGAGAGGTAGATGATTTCCAGAAAAAGATTGCTAGACCTTTTATGCCTCCGACTCAGACACCAGCCAGGGGTATAGTGATTGGTGGACCCCGACCGACTACAGATCCGTGTAGGCTATGCGGTCGATACCATGGTGGTAGGCCATGTCATCTTCAGGGTACCCGATGTTTCAGATGTGGTAAATTTGGACATTATGCCAGAGAGTGCCCGGAGATAGTTGAGGCAATTCCACAGAGGGGTAAAGAGCCAGAGAGGGTTCCTACAGTTGCACCTCCTGCAAGAAAGAAAGCCTCGACTGAAGAGAAAGGAAAACAAGTTGTGGGACAAGGCAGGGTGTATGCGATAGACCAGGCATCGGCTGATACCTCTTCTGAAGTGATAAAAGGTACAATCTTAATTTTCAATTTAGAGGTTATAGCTTTGTTTGATTCTGGTGCTACGCATTCCTTCATATCACCTGCATGTGCATCTAAGTTAAAAGGTTTTGTAGAACCCACATACTTGAGTAGGACTTTACTAATAAGTACTCCCATGAGAGTTAGCCAATTAGTTGAACAAGTGTATGAAGATTGTAAAGTGAGGGTGGGAGATAAGTGCATGACAGCCAACTTGATTTTGTTGAATATGTATGACATTGATGTAATTTTGGGAATGGATTGGTTAGCCGCCAATCATGCTGTCATAGATTGTCGTTCTAAGACCATTAAGTTTTCTCTACCTGAAGAATGTGTTGTAAGATTTTAAGAGAAGAAATGAAATCTTAAATTTTGTATTAAGTAAAGTACTTTGGTATAAATGGCTTAAGTGTTGTTTTGAAGGTTTTGTTGCTTATGTGGTGGATTTGAACAAAGTACATCCGGATATGGAGGACATCTCAGTGGTCAGAGAATTCCCTGATGTCTTTCCAGACGATCTACCAGGATTGCCACCTGATAGAGAAACGAAATTCGGTATAGACTTGACGCCTGGAACCGAACCAATATCTAAGTCACCATATAGGATGGCCCCAGTTGAGTTAGAGGAATTAAGGAAACAGCTGCAAGAGTTGTTAGAGAAGGGGTTCATAAGACCGAGTGTCTCACCATGGGGAGCCCCGGTATTGTTTGTGAAGAAGAGAGATGGGAGCCTCAGATTGTGTATTGACTATCGGATGTTAAACAAGGCTACCATCAAGAATAAGTACCCCTTGCCACGCATTGACGATTTATTGGATCAACTTCGGGGAGCACAGATCTTCTCCAAGATAGATCTGAGGTCTGGGTATCATCAATTGAAGATTCGGAAGGAGGATGTGCCCAAGACAGCATTTCGTACCCGCTATGGCCATTACGAATTCTTAGTGATGCCTTTTGGGTTGACCAATGCGCCGGCAGCTTTTATGGCTCTAATGAATGAAGTATTCAAGCCATACCTGGACCAATTCGTAATTATTTTCATTGATGACATATTGGTGTATTCAAGGTCCAGAGAAGAGCATGAGCAGCACTTAAGGATTATTTTGCAAACCCTTCGAGAGAAAAGGTTATATGCCAAGCTTAACAAATGTGACTTTTGGCTAGAACAGGTTTCTTTTCTAGGCCATGTTATATCGAAGGATGGGGTGTCAGTAGATCCATCAAAGATTGAGGCAGTTGTTCAATGGGAACAACCTAGGACAGTCACAGAGATCAGAAGTTTTCTGGGTTTGGCTGGTTACTACAGAAGATTTGTAGAGGGTTTCTCTAGATTAGCTGCTCCATTGACACGTCTTACGAGGAAAAGTGTGGAGTTTTCATGGGACGAAGCTTGTGAGAGAAGTTTTCAGGAACTTAAGCGCAGATTAACTACCGCGCCAGTTCTTGTCATCCCTAACAGTTCAGGGAATTACTCGGTGTATACTGATGCTTCGCATCAAGGACTAGGCTGTGTTTTGATGCAAGATGGAAGGGTAGTAGCTTATGGATCTAGACAGCTGAAAGATCATGAGAAGAACTACCCCACTCACGATTTGGAGTTAGCGGCCGTAGTGTTTGCGTTGAAAATATGGCTCCACTACTTGTATGGTGAGAGATTTCAGATCTTTACGGATCATAAGAGTCTGAAATATCTATTCTCACAAAAGGAGTTAAACATGAGACAGAGGAGGTGGTTGGAACTCCTTAAGGACTATGATTGTGAGATCTTGTACCACCCGGGGAAGGCAAATGTGGTTGCCGATGCATTGAGTCGAAAGAGTCTCGGGTTGGTATCACATATGATGGTTAGAGAGCACGAGTTGTTGGAACAATTCACGAACCTTAGTCTGGATATGACCCTACCTGAGATTGGCAGCTATGGGATCATTGCTAGCTTGAGATTAGAACCGGAGTTGATTGAGAGAATCCGACAAGCTCAGCAAATCGATCAATGGTGTATTGTCATGATTAGCCAAATCCGGAAAGGGAAGGGTGCTGATTTTATATTGAGTCCAGATGGAATACTAAGGTTTGGAAATAGAATAGTGTTCCTAAGGATGTAGAGCTGAGAAAGCTGATCTTATCAGAGGCACACTCGTCGAGATACACGATACACCCGGGGAGTGGTAAGATGTATCAAAACCTCCGAAAAGTATATTGGTGAGACATAGCTGAGTATGTCGCTAGATGTCTCATTTGTCAGCAAGTAAAAGTCGAACATCAGAAACCAGGAGGATTATTACAACCTCTATCGATACCAACATGGAAGTGGGAGCATGTCACAATGGATTTTGTGATGGGGTTACCGAGAACCCGTAAGAACCATGATGCGATATGGGTGATAGTAGATCGGTTAACGAAATCGGCATATTTCTTAGCCATGAGATCTACAGATACATTGAGTGCACTGGCGAATCTGTATGTGCGAGAAATAGTGAGATTGCATGGAGTCCTAGTGAGTGTTGTTTTCGGATAGGGATGCCCGCTTCACTTCCCACTTTTGGGGACATTTCCAGGAAGCGATGGGGACCCAATTGAGTTTTAGCACCGCTTTTCATCCTCAGACAGATGGTCAGTCAGAGAGGACTATACAGACCCTGGAGGATATGTTGAGAGCGTGTGTGCTGGATTTTAGAGGCTCATGGGACGATCACTTGCCATTGATTGAGTTCGCCTACAATAACAGTCATCACTCAAGTATTGGTATGGCCCCTTATGAGGCACTATACGGTCGTAGATGCCAATCGCCCATTGGTTGGGAAGAAGTTGGTGACAGACAACTGCTCGCTCCCGATTTGGTTAAGCAAGCCTCTGAGGATGTTCAGATAATATGCGAGAGGCTGCGAACGGCTCAAAGTCGACAAAAGAGCTACGCTGACAAGAGACGGAGACCACTTGAGTTTGATGTTGGCGAGTCCGTATTTTTGAAAATATCTCCTTCTAAGGGAATAATGAGGTTTGGAAAGAAAGGAAAATTAAGTCCTCGTTACATTGGTCCCTTCGAGATTTTGGATAGAGTGGGAGAAGGAGCATATAGGCTAGCCTTACCACCTGAGCTAGCAGAAGTCCACAATGTCTTCCACGTTTCTATGCTTCAGAAGTACTACCCGGATCCGACATATGTAATTAGCTATGAGCCGTTGGAGCTCAAGAAAGATATGTCGTATGTCGAGAGACCGATCAGGGTGTTGGACAGGAAAGAGAAGGTGCTGCGGAACAAGACGATTTCATTAGTTAAGGTTTTGTGGCAACATCACACTGTGGAAGAGGCCACATGGGAATTGGAAAGTTTGATGCGGGAAAAGTATCCCGAGTTATTCACAGATTAAATTGGTTCTAATTTGGAGGACCAAATTCTCTAAGTGGGGGAGAATGTGAGACCCCGTACATGCATAGCTATATATAGGAACATGGGAATGTAAATAAAATCATAAGTAAGATGATGTATTGTAATGTGAAGTGTATACAGTGTAAGTTCATAAGATTATGTACGCACTTGTAGTAAGAATTGTGATTATACGTACAAGTTGCATTATGAGTGAGTAGGAGGAAATGAACTTAAAACGAGAAGAATGTGATCGAAATGGAATATGAGAAGTATAGTAAAATGGAAGGAAAGATTTACATAAGTGTATATTTCCATTCGAGTAATATTGTATATATTTGGTCACACAAAGATTCTACACAAATTTTAATGTGTATGTAGTAAGGAAGGATCCCATTTTCAAGTCTCAAAGATGAATGAATGAGAAAATGATCATGGTAGTAAATTAAGGGTGTTTGGTAAGAGTTGTTGCAGAAAAACTGCAGGAAATCTGGAATTTGTGAAGGCCAGATCGATCTCATAGGATGAGAGATCGATCTGGGAGAGCCAGAATGCTCTTATGTGAGAAATGGAAGGGAACAGATCGATCTCCAAAGGAAGCAGATCGATCTCCTTAGCTCTCGGGTTGGAAGCAGATCGATTTCCCCTAAGACCAGATCGATCTCCTTAAGCTTCTGTTTGACAGCAGATCGATCTTCAGTCTCGACAGATCGATCTCCTACCTTTAAAACGTCTCAGAAAAGAGGGATTTTTGAGGAACAGATCGATCTCCACCCAAGGAAGATCGATCTCATCAAGTCAAATCTATAAATGGGAGCAGTTGGATCATCAGAATTTCGGGACAAACATTTCCATTTCACTTCAACTCAAAGAAATCTAGTTTCTCACTCCTAAATCCAGCCATTTTCAGTGAGATTTAAGGAGAGGCTATTAGAGACAAAGTTGTTCACATCAAAGAGAAGAACAACATAGTCTAGAGGCATTTTCCCATTTGAAGAATTGAAGAAATAGAGGGCAATCCAAATTGGAGCAAGAGGAAATCCAATGAGGTAAGTCCTAATGCACAAATCCAAGTACATTGGTTTAGTTAATGATTATAAAGATATTTGGGTGTGCATATTGTGGATAGAACTACCTAGGATGGTATGAAATGCATATAGCTTAGAAATAGTCAAGTGTGAGAAAGTGGAATGTGGGAGTATTTTGATGAATGGGATATCTTGAGTGGATGAGTATGTTGTGGAAATGGTTTGGAAATGTTGATATTAGGACAAATTGGGAGATTTACCACAAAGGGTAAGAATGTATAATTAAGGCATTGGATAAATGCTTAGTTGAATAAGAGTTAGAAACATTAACTCTAATGTTGATGGATGAATTTCAGTTTCGGATGATACGCCGGAGCAAGTCGAGATGAGAACGCAAGAAGCATAAAGGCGGATAGTTGCACACAAGTAAAACGAGGTAAGGGACTGTGTGTTAGCTATAGAGATGTTCGTACGTAATTACAGCAATTTCGTAGATATATTGCTAGGACTAGTACGATATTATAAGTTTATGAAATGATGTGGAAATATGAAAAGTACTATGATGTATATATATGTACTGAGAAATGGGATAGGGTAAGGAAATAGCATGATATGCATGTTTTCAATGAAATTCTCAATTTTATATTGTGATTGATGATTGAGAAATGTTGATGATAGGTTGGCTAATTTTACATGTTTTAGCATGAAGAAGCATGCTGTATGAATAAACATGTTTTGAATTTTTAAAAAAAGAGAAAATAGCCTCCTATCAGTTTTGAGATGTGATTTGGTGTTGAAGCGCTAGCTTACACCTGTTTTAATGCCTTGATGTACCGTGTTGGAGTTTTAACTCGCACGGGGGTTTTGAGAAAGTGCGAGAACTATGCTCGTACCTGTTTTGTTGAGTTAAGGTAAACCTGGGGGTCTGGGACCCAAGGGGATACCAGCCGACGGCCAATTGAACGGGCTGGGCCTTAACGATAGATCGTACCGCGCTGGAGCTTTGCGTTGACTGTGTGTCACGCTGCTTGCTCGCCTGGTATATGAGACATGGTTTAAGGATAAAAAGTCCATCGGAGTTGGAGTATGGACTTGGGTCCACGGTTGTACGTAGAACAGTGTAGTCACCCGTTGGTATACTATGTACCGTGCTGGGTGCACGTGAGTACGAGTATCGCGTAGATGACACACGACGTATCTTCACCGTGAGTATACGAGGAGATGAGGTGGATTGAGATGAGCCGGAGGATAGGACTGACCCATCCCCCTTCAGGCGAAGTGATACCCTGTGCACACCCGATCAGTGAGGCCTGGGATCACTGACTGTGGCCATAAGTCGTGGATATTTGATTGCCTAAAATTCCATGCCTGTCTCAGAGAATCGAGAAACAGAGACAATCTCAGAAAAAGAAAGAGATTTGTGAAAGAGAATGATTTGAGAAGTGAAAGAGATTTTGTGTTTCAATAAATCTCCGATTTCACATTCGTGCCATGGGGGCACTATTTATGAACATGTTTTAAATGGAAGTTTGACATTTGATTTACACGAAAATGCTCTTGAGAAATATGAATTTAAATGCATTGTTCGTATGATATTTCCATTTATAACGAAAACATGGTTTTGGTTTATGCATGCATGGGCTATGTAGGTAGTACGATATCTACCTGCTAGCATACATTTCCTTACTGAGCCGTGGTTTGCTCATCCCACTATTTTCCCCCTCCAGGTATTGAGAAGTAAGAGAGCGGTGGTCTCTAAGTCTTTTGTGTTGAACAGCTCCCACAATCCGCAAAGGTATAAGATTTGTATACACGAGTATTTTGTATCTAATATATCGTATCGCACAGTTATATCTTGAAATTGTAATCAGTATTATGGGGATGATATGTAAACACTTGGTATTTATACAATTAATTTTGTGTATTTACACACACACCTGGGAGTGTGAATTTAAGTTTTAAATATTCCGCTGTAAATAAATAAATTTTTAGTAATTGCATCTTCTCACACCCAACCGTAGTAGAGAATGTATGGATAGAAGGGTTCCCGAAAGCGGGGCATGACAATAACACAAAATAATAAATAATCTAAGAGCACATAAGTTTAAATAGTCAAGCAATTGTTATACAAATTCAACTATTCTATGAAGCAAGCATCAAATAGGATCAATCATTCATCCAAGCATTCATCAAACCAATCAATCATTTAAACACCAAAGCAATCAATCAGTTTTAAGTCTTGAAAAAGAACTTGAGTAACACAAAGATATATATAGGACAAATATTATTCCATTCACAAGATAAGTATTCAAATAACTACCATTCCATAAGAGTTCTTACAAACATGAGAAATTATCCTTAAGTCATTACATTCATATAGTCATAATTCTTTTTTCAAATTTTCTTGAACTTGTACTAGGTACTACCGAACCAGAACCTTCACGTGATGTTTTTACATGAGAGGGATAATACAAACATGCATGTTTTGTAGGTGGTGGAAGGTACCAAGATCCTCAAATCCTAAAAAGTTAAGGAGATGAGTAAGATGGATTGTTGATTTGACATAGTGTATTGTCCCTTGGATAACTTTGGTCAAGTTTTTAAGAAAAAAACATGTGAGATTCAGTTTCTTTCTTGCTTTGATTCAATTCATCCACCAATATTCAAAATCCCTAATCGTAGATACCAAGCCATAATAGGTGTTATAACGATTTAAGTCATAGGCCTAATTGCTAGACATGGTTCTATGGAGTCGCCACCAATCATTTTTTAGCCCTAGGCATTTGAAGACAATGATTGTTCTACGTTTTCAATTTAGGGTTTGAGGGTACGGTTATGCATGAGGAAGGTGTTAGCACACTCACGACGCCTATCCTAGAATGGTACCTAATTACTATTGTGTTATCTTAAAATGGTTTTATTTGAATAATCATTAATTTTTTACTCTTTATTTTATTCCAAATCTTTAAATATTGAAAAATCTTCGAAGAAACTCTCCATCATTTTGACAGAATTTCTCAAAAATTTACCCTCACCTCAAGAATATTCAGGTAGTACTATTCGACTTCCTTCAAGAGGTTCTGTGGTCGGATTCATTAAATCTTTTATAAATAAATTATACTTTATTAGCTAATTTTAATTTCTATTTCTTATTTCTTATTTCTTACTTCATATTTTATTTTAACTTATTTTATTTCTTTTATTTTATTTTTCTTTTATTTTTAGTAATTTTATTTCTTTCAAAATTTATCTATTTTAATTTTCTTGAGAACAAACTTTGATTATTACTGTAAACCCTCAAATTTTTTCAGAATTCGGTTCGAGCATTATTAGATTGAAATTTAATTCATTTTTGCGTACGAATAATTAAATTAATCATGTTGAGAAATGCGAGATTATGTTAGATCGGTATTTTTATATTAAAAGTACAGTTTATGAAATTAAACTAATAATAATAAAAAAAACTTTAATTTAGATAAAATAAAATTAATAGTAAATAAATTAAATAATCAAACAATGCGTATAGGTATATATACATTTAATTAGAATTAATTAAAATTTAAATTTAAATTTAAATTAAAAAACAGGTAAAAGTGAAACGGTGCGTTTTCGAGAGGGGAGGCACACAGGCAGCCTCTGCGCGTGCGCAGCGCGCCACCAGGCACCCTACGCCCTACGTTTGGCGTCTATCCCCTACTCCACGCCTGCCTGCACAGCCTCAGCTCGCCCCGCTTCAGGCCAATACACCAGCCAGCACCCAAAAGCCTGCCTGCACCCCTCCTCACCCTACCATCTGCACCAAGCCTAAACCTGCACCAACCCAAACCTGCACTAAGTCGCGCCAAGACCTGCACTGTATGCCCAGCATGCTCAGCACTCTTCTGCACCCCTACACGCACCAGGCCCTGCACCCAGCTCACTCCACGCCAAACCTGCACACCCCATACGCCAACACCAGTCTGCACCAAGCCCTATGCACCCAAGCTCCGATAAGACACCGCGCGGACCCAGTCTTGCACCCCTGCTACCCAGGTCTGCACCTTTGCACGCCCAGCTTCACACCACCACGTCCCACCACTGATGGCTATAAAAGGGAGAGAAAACTGAGAGAGGAAAGGTTGGGCTGAGAGTGAACAGTAGGGAAAGGTGAAAATAGAGGGAGACAGAGGTTGTTGAGGATGGTGAAGATGATGATGATGGTGGTCGAAGTTATAACCAAGCTGGTGAGGATGGTGGCCACGCCAAGGGAAGGAAGGAGGTGGTGAGTAGCTTCGGGTGGAAGAGAGAAACAGTGAAGGAGAAAAGGAAACAAAGGTGAACAAAGAAGGGGAAGAAACTGGGGAGGCATTCGGGTAATGGAGAAGATGGTGATGGTGGTGAAAGTGATGGCCGAAACTAGCTCGGAGGTGATGATGGTGGTAACCGAAAGGTAAGGGAGGAAAGGTGAGCCGTTCAGGAAGGAGAAACTGAGAAGGGGAGAGAAGAAGGAGGAGGACAAGAGGAAGCTCAGGGAGGAAGAAAAAAAAAAGCAAGGAATTTGTCACTTCGCGCCAAATTCAAAAAAAAAGATGAATATTTAAATATATATTTATATAGAGATAAGTATATACATATATCTATATATAATTGGAGGTAGTGAAAAAGACATTAGGAGAAAAATTGGAAAAGCCGATAAATAGCATCGAGGAGAAAAAATAATTGAGTGGGTCGAGTCCAAACTTAAAGCATCTAGGACTACGTGTAGATATCAAGGTAAGAAAAATTGAGACGCACTTTTAGTAATAAATGCACGTATTTTTTGATAATTTTTGTAGATATGAATTTAAGAAATATTTTATCGTAAGGAAGATTATAGTGTGCTATAGAGATAAATCACACGTATTTTTTGATGATTTTTACATATGAAATTTTAGAAAATATTTTTACTGTAAGGAAAATCGGGTTGTGCTATTAGAAATGAATGCATGTATTTTCTGATGATTTTTGTAGATATAAATTTAGAAAATATTTTATCGTAAGGAAAATTATAGTGTGCTATAGAGATAAATTGCACGTATTTTCTGCCGATGTTTTGTAGATATGAATTTTAGGAAATATATTTATTTATGCTGTAGAAAATTACCTGTGAACTGTTAAAATTATACTGCATATATTTGTTGTGTATTTGGAGACTGTGAACCTTAGGACAAAATTTTGATACGCCTGAACGTAGAAAATCCCTAGGCAAATTTTACTGCTTGAAATTTAGAAAGCAGTTTTAAGGAACCTCGAAATTTGCCTCGATTTTTTCGAAATAGCCATAATTAGTGTATTTAAATAAATAATAGAGTATTTTTAAAAATATCGCAAAAAACCTAAAATTTCGAATTTACACCCGAGACTATGTTTTATGGATTTTTAGCTGAAAAAGGCAAAACCAGCCCCTTTTAATATGTTTTTCATGCAAAAACGAAATTTAAGTATTTTCAAAATAAAACCTATGACAATTAGACGTGTATTGTTGTGTGATCTTGCACGGAGCTGTCTGCACGAGATTTTGAGATGTTTTAAGGACAAAATTATGCCAGCCGGTCGTGTACTGCTGTGTGATCTTGTACGGACCCGCTCGCACGTGATTTTTAAGTGATTTGATAAAACCGTGCCTATCACGACCCAAAAATCAGAGTAAATGTTTCGTTTTTCTTTCATACTTACCTGTCCTTTGATCGTGACCACACTCCACTAACAATTGGGCTGTGCGTCAATGCCAGTTCCACCATTCATTCACCATATAACTTAATTCCTTATTAAAGGAAAGGTAAACACATGAGTTTTTCACTAATTCTTTCTCATTCATTTACAAGTGTTTACAGTGTCTATACATCCCCGAAGTTACTTACAAACATGTTACTGTGCTATTCTTATTTAGATACAATATGTACAAGTGTATATACCTCAAGTGATGGGCAGCAGCGGATATTAGGAATGCAGTACTCAGTCACCTCAAAGTCTACTGAAAGAAATCTGTGTAGGAAAATGAAAGGGGTGAGCACATCAAGCTCAGTAAAGCAATCCTACAAACAAGTAGGTAACCATACTACCTACATGAACCTGTTGCTGTGCATAAACCACCTTTTCTCCACACATTTCAAAACAAATGCTACAATTTATGAAGTCATGTAAAACAAGTTCACATATGGATTTCAAAGAGCATGAAAACCACAACATGCAAATCCATTTAAATCATTTAATTCTTGTTAAAATTTCACAACACGGCCAGGACTCAACCCCTCCATCGGGTGTTCCTGAGTCACACAAAAACCATGAAATCAAAGGCTTTTCAAAGCAATAGTAACATGTGAGACAATGAATTTCATGTAACACCAGTTTATATCACGCATAGGTTTAAATAGCATGAAAATAAGGTCATGCAAGTTCAGCTTAAAACCCAGTTTCATTCTCATTAAAATCACATCTCAGTCAGAATCCAACCCCTCCCTCGGGTGATCCAGACTCACATAAAAGTCCATAAAAACATGATTCTCAGAACATCAAGTAATAACATGCGACTAGGCAATATATATATATATATATATCAGGCAAATAACCAGGACTATGGCCATATCCTCATGATCCCATTGCTACACGGATCCTGTGTGCGGGGTCTCACCACTTTCGGGAACCGCCTGGAGAGGTGGGTCAATCCATCCCGTCGGTCCTGCCCGATCACTCGCATCCGAAGATGCCACTTGCATCCGTAGATGCCACATAATCAATCCCAGCACGGTACATCGTACTCTATGCTACTTGCACGGTACAACGTACTCCGTGGACCCACATCTCATATCAATAATTGTGCCTGTCTCAAAATGCACATGCAACCATATTTAATTGGCATGACACATAGTCTACCCAATGCTCCAAGCACGGCTCATCGCATGTCTCATAAAATCAGTGCGAGTGATGCTCCAGCACTCTCATAAAATCAAGGAAAATCTCGTGCGAGCAAAACTCCAGCACGCGTTTCATAAAATCTCATAAGATCTAGTGCGAGCTAAGCTCCAGCACTCTGTCAAAATCATGTAAAACTAGTGTGAGCTAGGCTTCAGCACTGTCTCATAAAAATCAAGTGAAAATCTAGTGCGAGTTAAACTCCAGCACCCTGTCACGAAAATCATATGAAAATCCGGTGCGAGTTAGACTCCAGCACCTATGCATGTAAAACTCTAGTGCGAGCCTTTGCTCCAGCACTAATGCATGCATCACATAAATCAAAAGGCATGCGAGCTGAGCTTTAGCACGTCATATTTTCATAAAATCACGTAGGTGGCTTTGTTATCTCAAAACAATTTCCACAAAAAATCACATTGTTGAAAATATGCAATGCTATGCATTTTTATTTAAAAGTTAGCCAGCCTACCTATGCACGTGTCAAAACACCTAAAAAACAAGCAGGAACCTCTTATTCTTGCTCCTCCCAACTTTTCCTAATTTTGGAAAATTTACCCTTTACAGGGGGTATTTTGGTCATTTGCCCATCTAGGAACCAAAATTTTTATTTTAAATCTAGACCCCTCAGACAATTTTAGAGAATGTAAATGAGGTCAAAATTGCCTAAAGTTACCTCTAGCAGTCCGTAAAATTCCCTTACCTAGAATCACGCGCGAGCTTATCTTGTCTCGACCATACCAGGTCTCTCAGTCCAATTCGCTCCAAACCAAGTCTACGGAGCTGCATATAACCACGTATTGGGTCAATTCTAATATACTTATCAGTATTTCACTCTTACTGATCGAATCTAAAGCACTGGGCCCGTTTTACTTTATTGGGCTCGATTACACCTTAATGGACGTCGACCCCTTTTTCAGCCTGTTTCCACTTATTAAATCCCTTTATCAGGGTATATTGGCTCATTGGGCCTATCAATACCCATTGGGTTTTGTTCCAAACTCTTTGGATAGCCCGTATATCATTTACGATAATTAATTCAAAAATCCAAATATAATTTATTTTATACAGAAATTAATCCAAAATCCGCAAAATAAATTCCAATTGCACAATAATCATACTATTATCGTAAATGAGCTTTACTTACCCGAAATTATGCGATGGTGCACAAATCGAAGTTCGATCAGGCTCACGTACGCGATTTATCATCTTACTGCATAATTTTATATTAAATTTTGGGTTAATTTTCGATCAAATATAATTTAAATTAAATTCTCAGAAATCAATTCGGTCAATCTGACCGCATATCGGCTTACCCGAATTTTCGAGGTATTCCCGGGGATTTTTTTCCTCCCCTTTTTCCCTTTTTTTTTCTTTTTCTTTTCCTTCCCTTTTTCCTTCCTTTTCCTTCCCTTTTCCTCTCAGCCAAAACGTTGCCGTTTCGGGGTCCTCACCGTCGTCGGCATTCCCGACCTTTTCGTCAGTCGCTACCGGTACCAACAGAACTGGCTCGTCCTCCCGATCACACTGATTCCCTCCGATCACACCCAACTGTTGTGGATCGTCGGAATCGAGCCCCTTTTTCTCGTCGGCTTCTCCTCCTCCGTTAGCCAAAATCCGACGTCGGTGGCTCGCTTCGTCGGTACCAGCAAGTTCGTACAAACGTCCTCTCTTTTCTCCGGCCTTTGCCTGGCCTCGTCGGTCGCTGGTGGTCATCGGTGATACTCAGACGCGCCAAGCCTCAGTTTTCTGTTTTAGTTTCCTTTTCTCGTGTTTTCAGATTTTCGTTTTTCAGTTATTTATTTATTTATTTATAATTTATTTTTTTATTATTTTAATCATTAAAATATTATAAAAATCCTAAAATTATCAACAAAAAATCTTATTTTATTCATTTAATCAATAAATGTATTTATCTGTCTTATTTCGTCTTTTCGGTATATTTTTTTAATATTTTCGGGATAATTTTTCGAAGTGAAAATTTTGATTAATTCCAATAAATTCATATCTTGATCAATTGAACTCGAAATTCAATAATTTCTCCTTTATTGATCAAGATTTCCTAAATCTGTATTTTTAATGAAATTTTCTTATCGAATTTATACCGGATTTTGATCTTTTGACCGTTTTACCCTTCTACACGTTCAGGACCAATTTAAGCCAACTTTCCTTCTTGGACCCATTATAATTTCTCATTTAAAATTCGTATCTCTGTCCAGACAATTTAAATCCCATAAATTTAATTTTAAATTCATTAACTGTCCGTTTTCAGATTTTATGTATGTTTGACTACTTCATTCATATTTATATGATCAAAATCATCAGTCTTATGATTCCATTAACATATAACAATATCCATACAATGTGTGAATCATAAGGAAATACGATAAAAATCAGGTCTTACAGTACCAGCCGGTCGTGTATTGCTGTGTGATCTTGTATGGACCCGCTCACACGTGATTTTAAGTGATTTGATAAAATCGTGCCTGACAAACTTGTATTGCTGTGTGATCTTGCACGTATCTGCTTGCACGTAATTAGAGGCAAAGAGGGCGATGATGAGTTTCATGGCAATGTGAATGATGAAATTATAGGGAAATGTGAATGGTGCCAAGGTCCATGGAGTACGATGTATTGTGTTGTGTGCACGTGAGTACGTTGTACCGTGCTATTGAGAAATAGTGAAATGAGTAAGCTAATTGGGTAGCTGACCACTCCCACGACACTTGACGTCTCGACACACCTGATCAGTGATTGCCCGGAGTCATTGACATTGGCCAATTGTCCTATTGATTGATTATTGATGATGAATATTCCACCATACCACACTTATTTGATTTATTTGAACTGAGTTTGATGAAATGAATTTCTAATATGAAATGAGTTTTATTTTATTGCATTTGATTTAATTGATATTCTGTAGTAATGCTTTCAGTGATACCGACATTGTGAGAAAACGGTAATTTTCACTGTACTATACTAAATTGTATGATATTACTTCAAGCTCGTATTTTGTGGATATTGTATTTATCTACCTGCCGTTTGATTTTTCTTACTGAGCATGTTGATCTCACCCCTTACTTTACTCCACATAGCTTCATCAATAGCTGAGAGTGTTTGTAAGTCGAATAAATTTTCACAGCCATACGTCAACGAAAGATTCTTCGGCATTAAAGGTATACCTGAAATAGACATTTATATTGTATCTAAATTTTACAAGTACAGTAATGTATAGAGAAATGTGTTTGGGGAAATGTGAACATGAAGGAACAATTATGATGATTAATTGAAAAGTACCACTATTGGAATTTTGTTTAAATTTGTCCCCTAAAACTGAAATCGAGTACTCGTATTTACTATTTTTGATCCGTTATCGACACCTAGTTCAACCAAAAATGTGTGTAATCAGGTCATTACAATTAATTATTGAAAATTCCCTTTAACTCTTCCACCATTCTAGTGAGACTTGGACTGGGCTGTGTACTGATGCAGGATGGGAAGGTAGTCGCTTATGGATCTAGACAACTAAAGGATCATGAGAGGAACTACCTGGCCCATAATCTAGAGTTGACAGTCATGGTACTTGCCTTAAAAATATGGCGCCATTACCTTTACCGTGAGAAATTTCAAGTATTTACTGACCATAAGAGTCTTAAGTATCTGTTCTCATAGAATGAGTTGAACATGAGACAAAGAAGGTGGCTTGAGCTTCTGAAGGACAATGATTGCGAGATTCTATACTACCCAAGCAAGGTGAATGTAGTAACTGATGCACTAAGTAGGAAGCACCTCGGGTTGGTATCATATATGATGATCAGGGAACACGAGCTGTTGGAACAGTTCGCGAGCCTCAGTTTGGATGTGACCCTACCTAATATTGATAGTGGCTTTATGGTAGCTAGCCTGCGGTTGAAATCGGATGTGGTGGATTGTATCTAACAAGCTCAGCAGATTGATCAGCAGTGCAGTGATGTTATCGGGTAGATATAGAGGGGTACAAATACTGATTTTGAGTTGAGTTCAGATGGATTGCTGAGGTTCAGGGATAGGATATGTGTTCCCAATGATCCAGAGATTAGGAGGTTGATTTTATTAGAGGCTCACTCAATGAAGTATACACTGCATCCGGAGAGTGTATTGGTGGTCAGAGATGAAGAGAGATGTAGCAGATAGCAAAGTGTCTCGTCTATCAGCAGGTGAAGGTAGAGCATCAGAAGCCTTCAGGGCTATTACAACCTCTACCTATACCGACTTGAAATGGGAGCATGTCACTATGGACTTCGTGATGGGTTTACCCAGGACTCATAGGAATCACGATGCGATTTGGGTAATAGTGGACAGATTAATGAAGCAGCACACTTCCTAGCTATAAGAGCAACTAATACTTTGAGTACTCTGGCGAAATTGTATGTGCTCGAGATAGTGAGGTTGCATGATATTCAAGTGAGCGTAGTGTTCGATAGGGATTCCCGTTTCATTTCCCACTTTTGGGAACTCTTTCAGGAAGCGATGAGGACCCAGCTGAGTTGTAGTACAGCGTTCCATCCTCAGACAGATGGTCAGTCAGAGAGGACTATACAAACCTTGGAGGATATTTTAAGAGCGTGTGCATTGGATTTTGGAGGCTCCTATGATGACCATTTGTCACTCGCAGAGTTCGCCTATAATAACAATTATCATTTCAGTATCGGGATGGCACCATATGAGGCTTTGTATGGCCGTAGATGTCGTTCCCCTATAGGCTGGGAAGAGGTAGGTAACCGAAAAATATTTGCACCTAACTTAGTGAGACAAGCCTCTGAGGATGTCCAGTTGATTTGTAAGAGATTACGGACAGCTCAAAGCAGACAAAAAAAGTTATGTTGACAGGAGACAGAGGCCATTGGAGTTTACGATGGGTGAATCGATATTTTTACAAGTTTCTCATTCCAAGGGTATAACGAGGTTCAAAAAGAAAGGAACGTTAAGTCCTCGTTACATTAGACCCTTTGAAATACTTGATAGAGTGGGAGATAAGGCCTATAGGCTAGCATTGCCACATGAGCTAGTGGGTGTTCATAACGTCTTCCACATATCTATGTTACGAAAGTACCACTCGGATCTGGTATATGTGATAAGATATGAGCCATTGGAGCTCAACGAGAACATGTCATATGATGAGAAGCTGGTTCGAATATTGGATAGGAAGGAGAAGATGTTGAGATCGAAGACGATTCCCATAGTGCAAGTTCTTTGGCAGCATCACTCTGCGGAGGAAGCTACATGAGAGTTAGAGAATTTAATGCGGGAGAAGTACCCTGAGTTATTCACCGACTGATTAGTTCCAATTTAGAGGACCAAATTTTCTTAGTAGGGGAGATTATGTAAGACCCACTTTTGGTGATGTATACCTTATGATTCATATGATGTAATACATTTTCATATGTTAAATTAGATCATAAGAAGAGATTTTGGATTGAATGGAGTTGCAAAGAGAATGAAAGAACATTCATGAATCCATGCAAAGGTTAAATGAGAGCTAAAGTGGCCACAGACTAAATGATTTGGAACTTAAACAACCAGACCGAATATAAAGACTTAAAAACACCAAATGATAATGCAAGGAATTGCAAATTCTAAGTACATTTTATGGTTCCAAGCAATACAAACAAGTCACATTGTATGTGAATCATAAGAAATGAACCTTTCCATGCTCTAAGTGTGAATGGATTGCAAAATGACTAGTGAAGCAATCAAATACAAGTTTCCCTTTGATAATTCTGGAATATTTACAGTACAAAGCCTGTAGATGAAGGCCAGATTGATCTCTTATTCAAGGCCGATCGATCCTTTGTTCAAAAAGAACAATTTTGAATTGATTCTGCTAAGAGCAGATCGATCTCCCCAATAAGCAGATCGATCTCCCCTATGAGCAAATCGATTTGCATTTGCTTCTGCTTAGCAAAGATCGATCCTTTCCTAAGTGCATATCGATCTCCATTTGATCCTGTCAAAGGCAGATCAATCTCTCCCCATGAGTAGATCGATCTCCAGTTATCTAGCAAGGATCGATCCCTTCCCAAAGAGCAGATCGATCTCCAATTGCTTCTGCCTAGCAGAGATCGATCTCTCCCCAAAGAGCATATCGATCTCTCCCTTACAAACTGAATATTTTGATAGCTCAACCAAGGAGAGATCGATCTCCTACCCTAGGAGATCGATCTCATCACCCCTACTCTATAAAAACCCGACGGCCAAACCTCTCCCTTCAGCAAATCAACACATTCGTCCATTTTTTCCCAAAAGACCAAGCTTTCTCACTCTAGAATACACCACCTTCCAAAAAGATTTGAAAAAAAGCTATTAGACCAAAGTTGTTCATTGTGAGGAGGAGAACAACATAGCTTGGAGCTAACATTCAACTTGTTAGATTGAAGGAGCAAATGAGTCTTCTTATTTTGGACAAGAGGAAAGTCAAGCTAGGTGAGTTTCGAATACACCAACTCTAAGTATGTTTATCTAGATATTGTTAGGATTTGATTGGTGTATGTATTATTGGTTGAAACCACCTAGAATGTGATGAATCAAGCATGACCTAGAATGGGTTTAGTTTGAGAAAATATGATACGGTTGATTTAATGATAAATGGATTAGACTAAGGTGTTAGTAGTGTTATATGCATGATTTTGAGATGGTTTTGTGAAATAAGTTTATGGAATAGGATGAGGTTATATAATGTGCATATAAGGTGTTTGTAAAAATCCATCAATGAATGGAAGAGTTAAGGTTAGACCAAAGCAAACCAAGTGCATGATTAGATAACTAAGAAAGTTTGTTAAACCAAATTGGACTAGGAATAGCGTGATGGATGTCCAACCACTATGCCTTGGACGAAATGTGATTACAGGACAAGTTGAAGGAAATCGACTCGATAAGGAAAATAGACCTAGGATTCGGTCCAACGAGTGAAAATGAACCTAAGGAGCTCAATGGACCCAGGCGAAATGATAACTATAATTGAAAATCGACTGAAGAAGAGAATTAGACTCAATAAGATATGTTGACTAGGATCGATTTAGAATATGAGTTATTTGTAATTGACTCATGTAATAAATGAATGTTTACAGCTCCCGAGGATATATCCGGACCAAATTGAGCCCAAACACAAAAAGTGAGAAAGGGAGAAGGAGTTGTTTCATCAAGAATTGAGGTAAGGGAATTGTGTTGGCCCATAATGTCACGACCCATTTTTCCTAAAAACCCCTACAAATTTTTCCTTACTTTTTCATTTCCTTACCCGTCGTGAACATTTACACCACTAACAGTTGGGCTATGAGTCGATGTTAGTCCCTCCTGTCATGTTACTTACCTTAACATTTATTTTCCATATTTCATTTACATATCAATTTATTTTAACTAAATACATCCCCAATATTACAATCCGTGGACAGTACTGTGCCTATATATGTTCAGATACAATAATTATACGAATGTGTATACCTAACCTTGATAAGAAGCAACGGATAATCGAAATGCAAGACTACTTTCGCTCTCTTCTACTAAATGTACCCTGTGGGGTGAAAAATGAAAGGGTAAGCGAAACTTGCTCAGTAAGGAAATAATGTAAGTAGGTAGATAACTATACTATCTACGTGCTGATAATGTCATGATATAAAATCGTTTATATTTAGAGCATGAGGTATGACTAAAACGATGCCACATGTATGTATATATCATATAAGAGAGATCAGGAAGTCGACATATAAATCAAACATAGAAAAATCATCATGTATGACATCTCATGCTCGTCACATTAAAACTTATTTGTATTCATCATAAACTCATCACGTTAAAACTTATTTGTTTTATCATAAAACAACCACATCAAGGCTAAACCCATCCCTCGGGAATACCTTGATTCATTCAATCGCATCTCTTTTAAAAACATAAATTAGGATATTACCCCTCCTTCGGGTTTGTCCTGGTCTATTCAGACAGTATGATATCATGTAAGGCATGTAGGTTACTGTATGAAAATCGAGGACTATGGCCATAATTTGTCCCTGTGATCCCAGGCTACACGGATTCCGGTGTGCGAGGCATCACAACTGAAACGGGAGGTGGGGTTAAATCCTACTTGCCAGAATATCAAGTAACATCATCGAGTCATCATGACTACACGGTACAGCGTACTCCGTGTGACATGCACGATACTCCGTGGACCCATATCATAGTCTGAGGGTGCCTGCCGTAGGTCTTACCCACCCCAATACTATGTCGATAACTAACCCATGTCTCAAAGTATACGTGCGAGCATATCAACTCTCTGCGACACACAGTCTACAGGAGGCTTTCGCACGACTATATGCATGTCAACTCACGTCTAGTGCGAGCGAAGCTCCAGCACCACGCTATGCATATCATGATATCTAAAATCTCGTGCGAGCAAAGCTCCAGCACGGTTTTATGCACATACAAATTTCTCGTACGAGCAATGCTCCAGTACGGCTTTTCATGAGTAATAAATTAGTAAATTTTAGTGCGAGTAATACTCTAGCACTCTTTTTACTCGTGTAAATATGATAGGTGGCTCAATCTTGATAAAACATCTTTTAAAATCGTAACCGGTACAAACCGGTACTCTTTTGTATAATTCATAAAATCAATAGCCAGCCTATGTGCATATTTGCTTAAATCAAAGCAATACATTCATATAAAACATTAAAACATGATAATCATGCAATTTATTTACCTTACTACCCTTTTTTATAAATTTTACTCCCAGGGGAAATATCATCTTTTTCTTTATTCACCCATACCCCGGGTTTTCGTAAAAATTATTATTTCATTTTCTAGATACTTTAAGAAATTCTAGGCCCTGTAAATCCCCTCAAAAATATGTATAGAAATCTCTATACACCTACAAAACTCCCTTACCTCGATTCACGCGTAAACTTATCTCGTCTCGATAATATCCGATTTCTCAATCCAACTGTGCTTCAACCAAGTCTATGAAACTGTATATAACCACATATTTTGGGTTAATTCACTTATTTTTATCAATATATCACATTTACTGATAGAATCTAATGTACTGGGCCCGTTTTACTTTATTGGGCCCAATTGCACCTTAATGGGACTCGACCCATTTTCAGCTTGTTTCTACTTATTAAATCCCTTCTTCGAGTTTACTGGGCTCATTCAGCTTACCAATAATCATCGGGCTTCGTTCCAAACTCATTGGATAGCCCGTATATTATTTACGGTAATTACGTTGCAATTCCGATTAATATTCCTTTTTATACAGAATTAATCCGTAAATTCCATAAAATAATTGAAACTCTGTATTAAATGACTCATATTCTCGTAATTAAAATATACTTACCCAATATGATTCGGGGTACAAATATCGAAGCTCAATCGGCTCTCATTCGGGTTTTGTCGTAAAACTGCACAATTATATATTTAATTTTGGGTTAATTTTTGATTAAATATAATATAAATAAATTTTTCGAAATTCAATTCAGTCAATTTTGACCTCGTATCAAGTTACCCGAAGTCCGGTGTATCCCCAAAAATCTTCCCCTTTTTCTTTTTTCTCTTTTTCTTCTTTTTTCCCTTCTTTCTTGGCTGAACCGGTTCAGTTCGGTTCAACCCGATTCAGCCCAGTCTGGTTCACTCCGGTTCACTTCGGTTCGACCGGTTCAGGGTCTCGTCGGCCAGTTCTACGCCGGCTTCTCTGCCAGCAGCTCCGCGGGGTCGTCCGATTCTCGAATCTGGCCTCGGTTTCATCCAAGGCCGTCGAAAAGTGGCTGGTCCGGTGTGTTCTCCCTTCGCCTTCGGTGCCATTCCTCTTTTTCACCGTTTTCGGCGTTGTCCATCGGTTTCGACGGCTGTGGCCACCACCAATCTGCTCGTCTTGACCTTGGGGACGTTTTGCAGTAGTCGGGTGGGGCTAGATCAGCGCCGGTTGCCGCCGATCTCCTTTTCTCCCTCGGGTTCTCTCTCCTTCGATTTCATCGGATTCTGGCATCGGTGGGTTGTGCCGCCGGTACCAGGGAGGTCGTCGACCTCTCCTCTTCCTTTTCCAGCCCTCCGTCTGGCCGCTGGGTCACCGGTGGTTGTCCGGCGGTCGTGTCTTCCTCATCGATTTCGTTTTTCTGTTTTCCAATTTCTTTCTCTCTCTTCGACAAGGTCTTATGATTTCTTTCTTCTTCTTTTTTTACTTGATTAATTTAATTTTATTTATTATTTAATTTTATTAATATTTTAATCAATAAAATATATTAAAGAAATCAAAAATATCTACCAAAATTATTATTTTATTCAAATTAATTTATTTAATTTTGTTTAATTTATTTACTATATTTTTAACCCTTTTTCGGGTATAATTTCTCCGTATTTTCAGGATATTGTCCCGAGAGAAAATTTTGATTAATTCCAGAAAATTCATATCTTGATCAATTTAACCCAAAACTTAATTATTTCTTCGTTATTGATCAACATTCTCAAATCCATTATTTTTAATTAAATTTTCTCATCGAATTTATACCGGCATTCGGTCTTTTGATCGTTTTACCCTTCAAGGTGTTCGTGAATTTCATTTCAATCCTTTTTTGCATTTTTAATTTCGTGTTTTGAATCCTTATCTCTAGTCTGAATCTCGTTTGTTTAATTTGGGACCATTTCGATCCTTCATTTTATGAACATACTCATTTCGTGTTTTAACTAAATTTGGGTCTTACATAATCTCCCCCACTTAAGAAATTTGGTCCTCCAAATTAGAACCAAGTTAAATGTATCCATAAACAACTCCGAGTACATCTATCGTATCATACTTTTTAATACCCTTGTGACTTTTTCGGAGTGTACTGCTACCAACATACTTTAATTAGGGAGATCATCTTATACCTCAACACTTTCTCCTTCCTGTTTAATACCCGAATCGATTTTCCAATCATACGTTATACTTTCATTGAGCTAAACTGTTGGAGCTCAAATCCGATTACATATGCTAGGTCCGGATAGTATTTCCGAAGCATCATAAGATAGGACACATTGTGGATGCCTGCTAATTCAGGTGGTAACGCCAACCTACAGGCTTTGTCTCCCACTTTGTCCAATCTCTTTCTGAATCTCGTTACGTCCTTATACTAATTCACCCTCGGTGAATTCCAATGGTTTCTGTCTCTTGTCAACATAGCTTTTCTATCTGCTCCGAGGTGTTCTTAATCCTTCACAATTAACTGAACATACTCAGAGGTTTGTCTTACCAATTCGAGAACAATTTTCTATCTGGCACCCACTTCTTCTTATCCAAATCAGGGAACAACCCCTTACGGCCATACAATACCTCATCTGAAGTCATCCCGATACTCAAGTGACAATTGTCATTATTGGCGAATTCGATTAATAACAACTGATTATCCCAAGAGCTTATCAGGTAAATGGCACACGCTCTCATCATATCCTCCAGAACCTATATAGTCCTCTCTGACTGACCATCTGTTTGAGGATGGAAAGCTCTGCTAACACTCAGTCGGGTTCTCATAACTTCTTGAAACAATATTCCCAGAAGTGGGAAGTGAAGCGGGAATCCCTATATGATACAATGCTCACTGGAAAAATACTTGGTGTTCCACAATTTTCCATACACATAAATTCGCCTACACACTCAGAGTACCTGGGGATTTCATAACCAGAAGATGGGTAGACTTAATCAATCTATCGACTATCACTCAGATAGCCTCGTGATTCATTCGGGTCCTCTGTAACCCATCACAATTATGGTAACTTGTTCCCATTTTCGTGTCAATATAGGTAGAAACTGCAATAATCCTGCAACTTCTTTTGCTCTACCTTACTCTGCTGACATACGAGACACTTTTCCACAATCTCTACCATGTCTCTTTTCATATCTAACCACCAATACCCTTTTCTAAGATTTCGATATATTTATTACTTCTCGGATGCACTGTATATCCCAAAGAGTGAGCTTCTGACAATAGCTCTATCTCATCACTGTGGTCCTGGGGAGCACTTTATATTGTCTCTGAACCTTAGTAAGTCATCATCACTCTCTGTGAACTCTGTCACTGTACCCATCTGAATCTGACCCACACTATCGACACCCTGCCGATCATCACGCTAAGCCTGTCAAATCTGGTCACTCAAATTCGATTCTAATCTCAAGCTAGCTTTCACACAATCGCTGTCATCATCAGAGGGGATCACATCACTACTGAGGCTTACAACTGCTCTAGCAGCTCACGCTCCCTGACCATCATATGTAATACCATCCCGAGGCTCTTTCTGCTCAAGGCATTAGCCATTACATTAGCCTTTCCTGGGTGGTACGATTTTCACGATCATAATCCCTCAGAAGCTTTAACCCTCTTTGTTCTTATATCCGACTCTTTCTGTGAAAACATATACTTGAGACTTTTATGATCAATGCATACCTGAAATTTCTCACCATATACATAGTAGTGTCATATACTCAATACAACCACTATTGCTGTCAACTTTAAATCATGGGCCGGATAGTCCTTTTATGATCCTTGAGTTGTCTGGATTCATAATCGACTATCTTCCCCTTTTGCATCAATACACAGCCCATTCATTATTTTGAGGTATCCATAGACTCATGAGAAACCTCTTAATCTGTCGGGTATGATGAGAATAAATGCGGTTGTCAGTTTATTACTTCAATACACCAAACTCCTGTCACGTCTATCATCCCATTCAAATACAACTTTTTCTAAGTTAAACGTGTCAATAAAGTAGTCCATTTTAAAAATTCTCAACAAATCATCAGTAAAAAAAACAATTTCCAATTGTTGCTTATAATTTTCCCTGGACTGTAAATACACCTAAAATATCATCAATATGGATGATAGCAAATCAGTCCAGGTAAATTTTAAATACCTCATTGGAGTTGTGTTCCACTAAATATTTCAATCACCCATATCCTTGACCTATATATGCATAAACATATAATGTTCTTTCAAAATCGCTTACGTTCAAGCTACTAACCCGTGTTATTTCCTTTTTCTTATGTTAACGGCTTTTATAAAATTTTAATTAATTTTTAAACCTTCACGATTAATCGAATTCTATATTTCTTATCGTATCAGTAAAAGTACCCTAATTTTAAATGTATATATTACGACTGTTGCTTTAAATTTATAGGTTGTGTATATTTTTAGACGCTGTCAAGTCTTCAGGCGGGGAGGTATTTTGAAATACCCTTATTAACCCTCAGACTTGACCATAATTACTTTACATATCAGTCCATGTGGTCACAATTCATATTCGTTACTAATTGCTTTAATCCAAATTATTTCACATATCAGAGATATTCGTACTTTGCATACGCCTCTTATTCCAATAGATTTTGTATTCAGGATCTATCACATCTAAAAGCTTATCTCCTTTAGTATATTACTTATAACAAACTCTATCATTACTCATTCCGTGAATACAATCATTTACTCCTTTAATTTCAATCCCTACACCCTTTTTATTACTTGTCAAAACTTATAGTATACTTTTCAGGTGTACCTATATCACTATCTTAGAATAGAACTCTGAACATCATAATTTGCAGTCGACCAATTGAGATTTATTCTCAATATTACTTTAAATTATTCATAGTCTATTGAATAAAATCGGCTGACTTATACTTCTTCCCCCGTTTTCAACTTATAATCTCTTAATAATTATTTCGTTAGTTAACCCTCCTCTATTGGGGCACTAACTATCAGCATTATGCCCACGGATGTAGGCATTCATGTCTTTTACTAACTTATATACAAATGAAGGCGGTGTGACTAAATACGTGGCACCAGGATTAATTAAAATAATTACTTCACTATTCTTAACTAGTGTGGTATCTTTCACTACATCATATAAAACATCAGTAATGTCCTGGTCCAAGATATACACTCACCCTCATCCAACAGCCTACTTTCCCCTTGCTCTTTGGCTGTGGCCTCCCTTTTTCGGTGCAGAGATATCAACATGGTTTTCTCTGTCTCTTTGCCCTTCTATGGGGCGGTCTCACCCAACTCTGAGCAATCGTTAAATAAATGGTCTGTTTTACCACACTTAACGCCTATTTTAGTCAATAAAGTGTATGTGTAGGCCATACTTCAGTGGTATCTACCATACATCCTACACTGCTTACACTGCTACACTGTTACACTGCTACACTACTTACACTACTCCATTGTTCACCCTACTACACTGCTTCTAGTAGGTCGGGGTCCTCAAATCACAATACCCCTCAAAAGTGCTGAAATTGGATGCACTGGAGTCTTATCACTCATCTTACCCCTTGACTCATCAGCTCTAATCTCTTACCAACTGGTCTCTTTCCCGCTCTAACATCTCTGTCATTCTCTATTCTCTTCTATCCCTATTTCGACCCTTACTACCTTTCCCAATCTCAGAGGCGTGTAACACATGATATTATTCACGCAACTGTATTTTATGCACTGCCTCGACATAGGTAGTGAGCCAATCGAACTCTAATCGACAATTTGAGTCATTCCATGAACTTTTGGGCTTTCTGACTCTCACTGCCCATAATGTCGGGTTAATACCTGGGCAGGTATATAAACCGAGATTCATACTCGTCAATCAACCAATGTCTCTGGGTCAGTATAAGAAATTTTATTTGTAATTTCCCTTGAGTAGAGTTTAAAATATTTTATCACCGGAATACATCCAGAAATAATTCTCATGTCGGCTCTGGGCGTCTAACTCTTCAGATGGGTCGAGTGGACTTCCACCAATGTTTCACCTCGCCCTCCAACATAAACGTATTTAAAAGTCACCTTCTCAGTCCACATACACCGAAAGAATCCATACAACTTCGCTATCTCATTTACCCAGTCCTCAGTAGCTATTGGTTTCTTTACTTCGCTATATACCGGAGGGGTGTGAAAATCTCTATAGTCTGAGCCATCAGTTTAGGCTTTACCTGCCTATCCTCAACTACGTGCATAGACTGAGTAAACAACTCTGAAATATTTTCTACACTCCACTCCATCCTCTTGGAGCGTGTCTCAATACTATTTGGTCTCTTTATAGGACCCTGTGGAGTATGCTCAACATCAGCCTCCACCTCACTCTCATCTCGAGTCTCATGTGACGACTCATTCGACTCTCAGGCCGATCTCTACGGTCTCAAGCATGTGTACTCGCCCCTCTACCATAGCGGCTATCAGTTATAAACACTATATTCTTGCATTCAAAACTAAATTCTTAGCTGCAACCCATCTTGATATACACAATTGTATCTAAACAATGCACAGTACATGGGGATGTAAATTTACTTAACCACTAACATCGACTCATATCAGACCAACTCTGCTCTGATACCACCTTTTGTCGCGACCCATTTTTCCTAAAAACCCTACAAAATTTTCCTTACTTTTTCATTTCCTTACCCGTCGTGAACGTTTACACCACTAACAGTTAGGCTATGAGTCGATGTTAGTCCCTCATGTCATGTTACTTACCTTAACATTTATTTTTCATATTTCATTTACATATCAATTTATTTTAACTAAATACATCCCCAATATTACAATCTGTGTACAGTACTGTGCCTATATATGTTCAGATACAATAATTATACGAATGTGTATACCTAATCTTGATAAGAAGCAACGGATAATCGAAATGCAAGGCTACTTTTGCTCTCTTCTACTGAATGTACCCTGTGGGGTGAAAAATGAAAGGGTGAGCGAAACTTGCTCAGTAAGGAAATAATGTAAGCAGGTAGATAACTATACTATCTACGTACTGATAATGTCATGATATAAAATCGTTTATATTTAGAGCATGAGGTATGACTAAAATGATGCCACATGTATGTATATATCATATAAGAGAAATCATGAAGTTGACATATAAATCAAACATGGAAAAATCATCATGTATGACATCTCATGCTCATCACATTAAAACTTATTTGTATTCATCATAAACTCATCACGTTAAAACTTGTTTATTTTATCATAAAACAACCACATCAAGGCTAAACCCATCCCTCGAGAATACCTTGATTCATTAAATCGCATCTCTTTTAAAAACATAAATCGGGATATTACCCCTCCTTCGGGTTTATCCTGGTTTATTCAGACCGTAGGATATCATGTGATGCATGTAGGTTACTGTATGAAAATCGAGGACTATGGCTATAATTTGTCCTTGTGATCCCAGGCTACACGGATCCCAGTGTGCGGGGCATCACAACTGCAACGGGAGGTGGGGTCGAATCCTACCCGCCAGAATATCAAGTAACATCATTAAGTCATCATGACTGCACGGTACAGCGTACTCCGTGTGACATACACGGTACAACGTACACTGTGGACCCATATCATAGTCTGGGGGTGCCTGCCGTAGGTCTTACCCACCCCAATACTATGTCGATAACCAACCCATGTCTCAAAGTATACGTGCGAGCATATCAACTCTCTACGACATACAGTCTACAAGAGGCTTTCGCACGACTATATGTATGTCAACTCACGTCTAGTGCGAGCGAAACTCCAGCACCACGCTATGCATATCATGATATCTAAAATCACGTGCGAGCGAAGCTCCAGCACGGTTTTGTGCACACATAAATTTCTCGTATGAGCAATGCTCTAGTACGGCTTTTCATGAGTAATAAATCAATAAAATTTAGTGCGAGTAATACTCTAGCACTCTTTTTACTCGTGTAAATATGATAGGTGGCTCAATCTTGATAAAACATCTTTTAAAATCGTAACCGGTACAAACCGGTACCCTTTTGTATAATTCATAAAATCAACAGCCAGCCTATGTGCATATTTGCTTAAATCAAAGCAATACATTCATATAAAACATTAAAACATGATAATCATGCAATTTATTTGCCTTACTACCCTTTTTTTGTAAATTTTACTCCCAGGTGTAATATCGTCTTTTTCTTTATTCACCCATACCCCGGGTTTTTGTAAAAATTATTATTTCATTTTCTAGATACTTTAAGAAATTCTAGGCCCTGTAAATCCCCTCGAAAATACGTATAGAAATCTCTATACACCTACAAAATTCCTTTACATCGATTCACGTGCAAACTTATCTCGTCTCGATAATATCCGATTTCTCAGTCCAACTGCGCGTCAACCAAGTCTATGAAACTGCATATAACCACATATTTTGGGTTAATTCACTTATTTTTATCAATATATCACATTTACTGATCGAATCTAATGTACTGGGCCCGTTTTACTTTATTGGGCCCAATTGCACCTTAATGGGACTTGACCCATTTTCAGCTTGTTTCTACTTATTAAATCCCTTCTTCGAGTTTACTGGGCTCATTCGGCTTACCAATAATCATCGGGCTTTGTTCCAAACTCATTGGATAGCCCGTATACTATTTACGGTAATTACGTTGCAGTTTCGATTAATATTCCTTTTTATACAGAATTAATCCGTAAATTCCATAAAATAATCGAAACTCTGTATTAAATGACTCATATTCTCTTAATTAAAATATACTTACCCAATATGATGCGGGGTACGAAAATCGAAGCTCAATCGGCTCTCATTCGGGCTCTGTCGTAAAATCGCACAATTATATATTTAATTTCGGGTTAATTTTTGATTAAATATAATTTAAATAAATTTCCCAGAATTCAAATCGATCAATTTTGATCTCGTATCGAGTTATCCGAAGTCCGGTGTATCCTCAAAAATCTTTCCTTATTTCTTTTTTCTCTTTTTCTCCTTTTTTCCCTTCTTTCTTGGCTGAACCGGTTCAGTCCGGTTCAACCCGGTTCAGACTGATCCGGTTCACTCCGGTTCGACAGGTTCAGGGTCTCGCCGGCTGGTTCTCTATCGGCTTTCGCCTCCAGCAGCTCCGTAGGGTCGTCCGATTCTCGAATCTGGCCTTGGTTTCGTCCAAGGCCGTCGAAAAGTGGTCGGTCCGGTGTGTTCTCCCTTCGTCGTCGGTGCCATTCCTCTTTTCCGCCGTTTTGGGTGTCGTCCGTCGGTTTCGACGACTGTGGCCACCACCAATCTGCTCGTCTTAGCCTCGGGGACGTTCGACAGTGGTCGGGTGGGGCTAGATCGGCGTCGGTTGTCCTCGATCTCCTTTTCTCCCTCAGGTTCTCTCTCCTTCGATTTCACCAGATTTTGGCGTCGATGGGCTGTGCCATCGGTACCAGGGAGGTCGTCGGCCTCTCCTCTTCCTTTTCCCGCCCTCCGCCTTGCCGCTGAGTCACCGGTGGTTGTCCGGTGGTCGTGTCTTCCTCGTCGATTTCGTTTTTCTGTTTTCCAATTTCTTTCTTTCTCTTCGACAAGGTCTTCTGATTTCTTTCTTATTTTTTTTTTACTTAATTAATTTAATTTTATTTATTATTTAATTTTGTTAATATTTTAATCAATAAAATATATTAAAGAAATCAAAAATATCTACCAAAATTATTATTTTATTCAAATTAATTTATTTAATTTTATTTAATTTATTTATTATATTTTTAACCTTTTTTCGGGTATAATTTCTTCGTGTTTTCAGGATATTGTCCCGAGCAAAAGTTTTGATTAATTTCAGTAAATTCATATCTTGATCAATTTAACCCGAAATTTAATTATTTCTTCGTTATTGATCAAGATTCTCAAATCCATTATTTTTAATTAAATTTTCTCATCGAATTTATACCGGCATTCAGTCTTTTGACCGTTTTACCCTTCAAGGAGTTCGAGAATTTCATTTCAATCCTTTTTTGCATTTTTAATTTCTTGTTTTGAATCTTTGTCTCCAGTTCGAATCTCGTTCGTTTAATTTGGGACCATTTCGATCCTTCCTTTTACGAACATACTCATTTCGTGTTTTAACTAAATTCGGGTCTTACACATAAAGGTATCTGTACGCGTTTTCGGGCACATAAAGGTTTTCTAGAATGTTTGTGGGTCTTAGGAAAGGAATTAAAAGTTTGAAAGGCAAAGAAGATTGGGATTTGAGAAAAGTTCACGAAAAACAAGAATCATGATGCTTTGAATCTTTTTACTAAGCTTTTTAGCATGTGGATTGGTAGGTTGGCTAGCATTTAAATGCTTTGTAAGAAAATTGTTCGATTTGGTTTTAATAACCATGCTTTGCAAATAAATTAGCCACCTATATGAGTTTTGTGGAAACAAAGCGTGCTAGAGCGCTGCTCACACGAGATTTGATATGTGTTTTACATGCATGAGTGCTAGAGCCTATCTCGTACTAGTTTTCACAAGGATTTTACGATATACTATTGGAGCATAGCTCGCACTAGAGTTTTTCATGCATGAGTGCTGGAACCTAGCTCGCACTAGTTTTCACATGGATTTTTGACACAGTATGTGAGACCCCGTATAGGTTTAACCTTGAACATATGTAAATGAATTCATAAGTATGATGATGTACTAGTAATGTGAAGCATATGTGCTATAAAGTCCGTAAGTTAAATGTACACACTTGTAATGAGAGTTGGTGATTGTACGTACAAGTTACTTTATGAATGAATATGAAGAAATGGACTTAAAACATGTGATGAATGTGAGTGGAATAGAAAATGAGTAGTGTAGTAAATGGAATGAAGATTTTCATGAGCTATGCACTCCCATTTAGTCTATATTATGTACATTTGGCAATACAAATACTCTACACAAGTTTTAAAGTGTATGAAGTATGAAAGGATGTCATTTTCAAGTCTTAAAAATAATTAAATGAGAAAATGACTATGGCAACAAATTTAAGATGTTTTGAGTGAAGTTACTGCAGAAAAATTATAGGAAAACTAGAAAATATGAATGACAGATCGATCTCATAGGATGAGAGATCGATCTGGAATAGCCTAAAATGCTCTTATTTGAGTAATGGAGCCGTGCAAATCAATCTCTAATGGAGCCAGATCGATATGCTAAACACTCTGTAATGAGAGGATCTATTTTAAGGCAACAGATCGATCTCCTTAACTCTCTATTTGAGATAGATCGATCTCAAGAATTGACAGATCGATCTCCTTAAAGGTTTTGTAAAGAGCAGATCGATCACCTACAAGGGGCAGATCGATCTCCTACAAGGAATTTGCCTGCAAATAGATCGATCTCATCAAGGAAGAAGATCGATATGGTAGTGGTCCGTTTGGTAAAAAGGACTACCAAACCTTGCAGAGATCGATCTCTACAAGGACCAGATCAATCTCATATGCCTGCATCTATAAAAAGGGGCTTGAGATTTGACTGAAAACTCAGATTTTCCCTCCCACCACACCTCACCTGCCATTTTCTCTCAAGACCCAAGCTTTCTCAATCTAAAGATCACTGCATTTTAGCCAGTTTTAGAAGAAGCTCAAGAAGGGAAAGTTGTTCCTTGAAGCAAGGAGAACAACATACCCAAAAATCTCACATTGGTGTGACCAAGAGAAGGAGTTGTGGCTACCACAAGTTTGACTAAGTAAATAGGTAAGCTCTTCAACCTTTTAGCTTCTAAATATGGTTTCTAGATATTTTGGGTTGAATGATATGTAAAATGTGGATAGGAATGATGAATGTAGTGATGGGTGAGTAATATTAAGGGAGATTTATAAAGAGAGAATCCATGGAAAAATGATGGAAAGCTTTAGAGATGATAAAATGATGTTAGTGGAAAGGTGAAATGTGATTTTAAGGATTTGAGGAGTATGAATAGACAAATAAGTGTAATGTATATATTTAGAGGATGAAACAGAAAATAACTTGATGATTTATACGTGTAGCCAAAATACGTAAAACACGACTAAATCGCATTACGGACGGAGCAAACGTGACAAAGGAAATACGAGCATGCGATTCGAGTAAGGGACTGTGTGTTAGCGATAGAGGTATTTATACGTATTTTACTGCAATTTGAGTAGTTACGACGCTAGAAATAATATGTTTAGCTATTTTGCTATGGAAATCTATATGAAAGTATGAATAGTATTAGATATACATCTATACTGTGAAAATGGGATGTGGGAAGGAAAAACAGCCTGACATGCATGTTTTCAATGCTTTTACATCTATTCATGATGTTTTGATGTTTTCTCATCCATGACCTGATTTTGAGATTGAGAAATGATAATAGGTAGGCTGGCTAATTTTACATGTTTAGCATGGGACGGCATGCTATGTAAGTAAACATGTTTTGAGTTTTTAGAAGAGAAAATAGCCACCTATCGGATTTGAGATGTGAAATAGTGTTGGAGCTTTAGCTCACACCCGTTTTGATAAATTGGACGATGCTGGAGTTTCACTCGCATACGTCTGCATGTTTTGATAAATCGTGCTAGAGTTTAACTCGCAAGATGGTTTTGAGAAAAGTGCTAGAGCTTTGCTCGCACCCGTTTTTATTGAGTTAAGGTAAAATTGAGGGTCTGGGACCCAAGGGAATGCCAGCCGACGGCCTTGGATTGGGCTGGGCCTTAATAATAAATTGTACCGTACTGGAGCATTGCGATGACTGTGTGTCACGCTGATTGCTCACCTGGTATTTGAGACATGGTTCAGGATGAAAAGTCCATTGGAGTTGGTAGAGGGACTGGGTCCACGGTCGTACGTAGAACTGTGTAGTTGTCCATTGGTATACTATGTTCCGTGCTGGGTGCACGTGAGTATGAGTATCGCGTAGATGACTCATGGTGTACCTTATATCGTGAGTATATGAAGAGATGAGGTTGCTTGAGATGAGCCGAAGGGTAGGACTGACCCTTCCCCCCTTCAGGCGAAGTTATGCCCTGTGCACACCTGATCAGAGAGGCCTGGGATCATTGACTATGGCCATATGTCGTGGATTTTTGATTGCCAAAAATTCCATGCCTGTCTCAAAGATACGAGAAATTGAGAAACTGAGAAAAGAAAGAGTTTGATGAAAAGAAATTATTTGAGAAAAGTAAAGAGAGTTTGTGATTTGATAAATCTCTCGATTTGAATGGTCGTGCTATGATAGCACTGTTTTGACATGTTTTCAAATGGGAATATCGTATACATGTTTTCATGTAGGGTATTAAGAAATCGAGGACAGTTACTGAGGTACGAAGCTTCCTTGGTTTGGCAGGGTATTACAGAAGATTTGTGGAAGGATTTTCCAGGATTGCTGCCCCTTTGACTAAACTCACACGCAAGGAGACTCCGTTCATATGGACTGATCAATGTGAGCTCAGTTTTCAGGAGTTAAAGAGGAGATTGACAGTGGCACCTGTGTTAACTATCCTTTAGGGATCAGGAGGATTTTCGGTGTATAGTGATGCATCTCATCAAGGATTGGGGTGTGTGCTTATGCAGCATGGAAGAGTGGTCGCATATGGATCGCTACAGTTGAAAGACCATGAGTGAAATTACCCCACACATGATTTGGAGTTAGCCGCTGTGGTATTTGCCTTGAAGATCTGGCGACACTACTTATATGGAGAAAGATTCCAAATCTTCACTGATCACAAGAGTTTGAGATATCTCTTTGATCAGAAAGAGTTAAACATGAGACAAAGGAGATGGATGGAACTCCTTAAGGATTATGACTGCGAGATTCTATATCATCCGGATAAGGCGAATGTAGTTGCTGATGCCCTGAGCAGGAAGAGTATGATATCTGCTATGATGATCAGGGAATGGGATTTGTTGGAGCAGTTCACCAAACTCCGGATTAGAGTCAAAGAGATAGAGACTGGATTTTTGGCTTGCTTGTGAATAGAGCCCAAGATCATGGATCAGATGAGAAATGGGCAGAGCAGTGATCAGAGATTGATAGATATGGTTAGCCAAGCTGAACAGACTTTACAGTCGGATCTCACAGTCAGTGAGGATGGATTGTTGAGATTCAGAGGACAGATTTGTGTATCGGACGATGATACCCTAAAGAGGCAGATACTGAGAGAATCTCACTGCTCGCGATACACCATGCACCCAGGGAGTACTAAGATGTACCGAGATTTGAGAAAGGTGTACTGGTGGAGTGGTATGAAGCGAGACGTGGCAGAATATGTGGCCAGATGTTTAGTATGCCAGCAAGTGAAAGCTAAACATCGAAAGCCTGGAGGACTACGATAGCCCTTACCTGTACCTACATGGAAATGGGAGCATGTCACCATGGACTTTATTATGGGTTTACCGAGGACCGAAGAGGTCGTGATGCGATATGGGTCATAGTGGATAGACTGACCAAGAGTGCCCACTTCCTTGCCATCAAGAGCACAGATACTGTGGATGCCTTAGCCGAGCTGTATGTCAGCGAGATAACTAGATTACATGGGGCTCCAGTGAGTATTACTTCTGATAGAGATTCCTGAATTACTTCTAAATTTTGGACCCAGATTCAGGAGTCCATGGGATCTCGATTGAGTTTCAATACCGCCTATCATCTTCAGACAGATGGTCAGTCAGAGAGGACTATTCACACCCTGGAGGATATGTTGAGGGCGTGTACGATGGATTTTAAAGGATCATAGGATGATCACCTGCCCCTAGCAGAGTTTGCGTACAATAATAGCTATCATGCGAGTATTAGAATGGCACCTTTTGAGGCTCTATATGGTAGGAGGTGTAGATCCCCTGTAGCTTGGGAAGAAGTCGGTGACAGAAAGATAAATGCTCCCGAGCTTGTTGAGCAAGCTGTACAAAGTGTGAAACTCATATGTGAGAGGTTACGGGCTGCACAGAGTAGACAGAAAAGCTATGCAGATGTGCGTATATGGCCACCCGAGTTTGATGCTGGTGATGCAGTATTTTTGAAAATATCACCGAGTAAGGGTATCATGCGATTTGGAAAGAAAGGGAAATTAAGTCCTCGATACATAGGACCATTCGAGATTTTTGAGAGAGTGGGAGAGGTAGCTTACAGATTAGCATTACCCCCACAGATGTCCGGAATACACAATGTTTTTCATGTGTCTATGTTGAGAAAATACCACCCGGACCCTTCTCATGTCATAGAGTATGACGAGATGGACATTCAAAAGGATATGAGTTATACTGAGGAACCCGTCCGGATTCTCGATAGAAAGGAGAAGGTACTTAGAACCAAGAGCATCCCATTAGTGAAAGTTATGTGGAAACATCACTCAATGGAAGAGTCAACGTGGGAACTAGAGAATCTCATGAAGGAGAAATACCCCCCATCTATTTAACTAGTTGTGTTGAATTTGGAGGACCAAATTCTTTTAAGGTGGGGAGGATGTGAGATCTGAGAATTTTAGATATATTTTAATGATGTAATAAGAACTTGAAGTGTAATTTATTGAGATAAGTGAATTGTGAAAATTATATTTTGAGATTTATGTGTAAGTGTTTAACATAAGTGTGAAACTAAGAGGTCAGATTGATCTTGGGGAAGGAGAGATCGATCTTGTGAGTTAAAAATGACAAGGAAGGAGGAATTTAAGGAGCAGATCGATCTCCAATGGAAGAGGATCGATCTCCTTATGATTCTGTTTGAGAGAAGATCGATCTCATGAGGAAGGGATCGATCTCCAAACGCTTCTGTTTGGGAGAAGATCGATCTCCTCAAGAAGCAGATCGATCTCATAAAGCCATAAAGAGATCGATCTCACCCCTCGACAGATCGATCTCCTAGGCATAAAATTACCCCAAATTGTCCCCAAATTTAAATGCAGATCGATCTCATCAAGGGCCAGATCGATCTCCTACCCTCCGTCTATATAAGGAACCCCTGCTTTCTCCTGCAATTTTATTTTCTCTCTCTTTCAAACCCCATTTTCACCGAACCCTAGCTTTCTCACTCATCCAAAGCACCCATTTCCGTCCAAATCAGAGGCTGTGGCAAGAAGGAAAGTTGTTCCTCATCAAAGGGAGAACAACATACTTGGAAATCGTAAGACGGATTGAATCGAGGCACGAGATAAGCTCTCCATAAGTTTTGGGTAATTTTTAAACCTCGATCTTGATATTTAAGATGATTTTGGTAATAATAGTTGTTGGCATTGTGTTGAAGTAGCTAGAAAATGATTAGGGATTGATGAAATTACAATGTAGTTGGAGTGATAATGATATTTAGCAATTTTGGGAATTTGAGCTATAAATGGAAATTTAGACAATGTGGTGAATTAGCATAGATAATTTGGCATGAGAAAGGTAGGACGTTGAGATGTTGTGAATGAGATTGTAGTTTGGGGTAGAGTTAGAGAATCAGGAGATTTGAGGTGTTATGACCAATTATGCTCAATTTTGAGAATTGAGGTTACTGTGATGATGAATATTGATGTTTTAACATCGTTTGGACAGCTCGGGAGTTTCTAGAGTGGAGTGCGAGACTAGTCCATGACAAGGGGGAAACAATTGCACTATACGAGGTGCAAAGAGGTAAGGGAAACTAAACCAATTGTGTATGTGATTTTGATCTATTATAGCATGATTTGTGAGTTATAAAACAAGCATGTTTGATGTGTTGTGTTTTGATGAGAATGCACACGATTTTTATAGTCAGTTGGAGCCCAATGTTTTTATGAGTTTATAATTGGGCTCTACGTTAAGGCATTATCGAGATTTAAGAAATATGTGCATGCTTTGTCGGTTGGAACTCGGTTTTAATATGTTTTGTGTTGAGTACAAAACGATTTTCAAATGAGTTTTATGAGAGAAAAACCATTATGCGTTCTACGTGAAGGCAACCCAGTCTTATGTGATAAAGACTTAGGTGTGTGATTTTGAGTACACACCGGGCATTGCTCTGGTAGCATGTAAGCCCGATTCTTCTCCATTCTGGTAACGTGAGATTCTCCATTCTGTGGCTATGCCACGTATATTTGGTGGCCGTTGCCACGTGAGAACCCTATTTGGTGGCCGTTGCCACGTGAAAACCTTAATTGGTGGCCGTTACCACATGAGATTCCCCATTCTGTGGCTATGCCACGTATATTTGGTGGCCGTTGCCACGTGAGAACCCTAATTGGTGGCCATTGCCACGTGAGATTCCCCATTCTATGGCTATGCCACATATATTTGGTGGTCGTTGCCACGTGAAACCCTATTCTGTGGCTATGCCACGTGTGAATTTAAATCAGTGGCTATGCCACGTATATTTGGTGGTCGTTGCCACGTGAAACCCTATTCTGTGGCTGTGCCACGTGTGAATTTAAATCAGTGGTTATGCCACGTGTGTTTAGTGGCTGTGCCACGTGCATTATTATTACAGTGATTTTATCACGTTAATTGAGAAAGCGATTATTGCATTATTTTCATATGCTTGATTACTGCTCTATACTGAGCCTTTTTACTTCATGTTTTCACATGATTTGAGATATGAGAATGTCGTTTTGAGTACTTTCATGCTATGGTTTTCAAAAGAGTATAATGAGTTTCATATACAAGTAAATATTTTATGATGTGCATTTTGGTTTATGTAATGAGTCCCTTACCCCCTTACTGAGTGATTTAGAAGCTCACCCTGTTTTCTTTCCCCCCTAGATTTCTTCAAGTGAAAAGGGTTTCCCTACGACGTACGGAGTAGTGGCTAGTGGAGGACTTGAGCTCCAGGCCATATATTGTGTTTTGAGGTATCATTTATCTTTTCATGTACCCAGACAATTATTATAGTTACAGACACTTGATGTATAACATTGTATGGGATGTATTAGGATTAATTAACTTGAGATCGAGTAATGTATATGATATGGTATATACTATTTAATGACGAGATCCTGAGGTATGATAAGTGTGATGATGTATGACACTGCACAAGAATGCACTCTTAATTGTGAATCGATGAGTAAAAGTTTTTAAATTTGTCCTATTTTTTGCATTTTCGGGGCGTGACAGAGCTTTCTTGGTATCAGAGCTTAGGGTGTTCAGCACTGTCAATGTCGATTAAGTGAAATAGAATACATCCCAAGTGTCTGTAATAGTCTGGTCATGAACTGAATTTGAGGATTGAGATTTCAATCGATTTTGATATGTACGCGCAGGAGACGGGTTGAGATAGAGAATGAGTGGACGACGAGGTCGTTCGAGGAGGCAGGCAGAGTCCCCTCCGCCACCTGCCCCCCAACCAGAGAGTCTTAACTCTCGATTTAATTAGATTGAGATCGATGTGAGGTAAGGTTTTGAGCAGATGGCAGCGTTATTCGCGCAACACTTTGGAGTTAATGCCTCGGGTACTACTCCTACACCACCACAAGGACCTCCCATACCCCCAGTACAGATGGACCCAGTGCCTCCCGTCAGTCAGCCTGAGGACAGAAGTATGGTCCGACTGAAGGATTTTCTGAAGATGAATCCACCTGCATTTAGGGGAAAGAAGGATCCTACAGAGGCTGAGGAGTGGTTGACGGAGTTGAGAATTATATTTGATTATCTAGGGTGCACCGATGTTGAGAGGGTCAGTATGAGTATCTATATGTTAAAGGGAAGAGCTCGAGATTGGTGTGGTACTACCCAGGGTATTCTGATGTCCCGCCAAGATGTGATTGGTTAGGAAGAGTTTCAGACAGCCTTTAGGACCCAATATGTACCACGAGCTGCGCAGAGAAAGAAACAGGTCGAGTTTTTGAGTTTGGTACATGGTGATATGTCTGTGGATGACTATGAGAGCCAATTCACCGCGCTATTAAGGTATGACCCAGAGACGTTCAAGAAAGAAGAGCTCCGCACAGAGAAGTTTATGTATGGATTGAAGCCCATTATCAGAGATAGATTGATAGGGCTATGTATTACTGAGTTTGGAGATGCTCTGAGACGAGCACAAGAGATTGAAAGAGGAATTGAGATGGTCAATCCCAGAACGAGCTCAGAGCGGTGAATAGAGATAAGGGCAAGAAGCCAGCGATTTTTCAAACAAAGGCTCAAAAAGGCTCTTTTAGAAGAGGAAGGATTGAGGTGCAGAAGGGCAGATTAGAGAGACCCAGAGTTTACCCTAACATTAGGGAGACCCCTCGAGATATCAGGCCTGAGACAAGGTTTTGCAAAAATTGTGGTCGAATGCATGAGGGAAGTTGTACTGGGTCGATCCATGGGTGTTTTAGATGTGAAGACATGGGTCACATGGTGAAGGATTGCCCTCAACCTCAGAAACCACATGTCTTGGAGCCCACTAGACAACAGCCTCAGAGAGTAAATCCCCAGAGACGGGCCACTGCTGCAGAGAAAGGAAAGAGACCTGTTACACAGGGACGTGTGTTTGCCCTAGATAAGGAGACCGCAGACACTTCTGCAGAAACTATAAGAGGTACACTCTCTGTCTGTAATCATAAGGCTTATGTGTTGATTGATCCAGGATCCACGCATTCGTTCATTTCTGAGCATTTTGCATGTAGATTAAATTTGAAGTTTGAACCCCTAGAATATATACTACATGTAAATACCCCTATGCGTGAATCCCAAAGGACTGAGTTAATCTGTAGAGGATATCAAATAAAGGTGGGAGATGGAGTGATGTTAGCAGATCTAATCGTGTTAAATATGCATGGGTTTGATGTAATTTTGGGAATGGATTGGTTGGCAACCAATCGAGTGAGTTTAGACTGCTACACTAAGATTGTAACTTTCTCCCTACCTGAACCCTACAGTGTACGTTTGAACTATTGAGTAAATAAACGTATGAAATTTTGATGTTGCTCTTGAGAGTCCTAAACATGATTATTCATGTGAAGGTTATGAAACACTCATCTCAGATGATGAGCGGGAACATCCGAGGATGGAAGATATACCTGTGGTGTGTGAATTTCGGGATGTTTTCCCAGATGAGTTACCAGGTTTACCACTAGAGAGAGAGCTGGAGTTTACTATCGATTTGGTACCAAATACTCAGCCGATCTCTAAACCTCCCTACAAGATGGCATTAGTGGAACTTGAAGAATTGAAGAAACAACTACAGGAGTTATTGGATCAAGGGTTTATTAGACCCAGTGTTTCACCGTGGGGAGCACCAGTATTATTTGTTAAGAAGAAGGATGGTAGTCTCAGAGGAAGGAGTATCAGTGGATCCAAGTAAAGTGGAGGCTGTGTTTAATTGGGAGACCCCGAGGACAGTTACTGAGGTACGAAGCTTCCTTGGTTTGGCAGGGTATTACAGAAGATTTGTGGAAGGATTTTCCAGGATTGCCGACCCTTTGACTAAACTCATACGCAAGGAGACTCCGTTCATATGGACTGATCAATGTGAGCTCAGTTTTCAAGAGTTAAAGAGGAGATTGATAGTGGCACCTGTGTTAACTATCCCTCAGGGATCAGGAGGATTTTCGGTGTATAGTGATGCATCTCATCAAGGATTGGAGTGTGTGCTTATGCAGCATGGAAGAGTGGTCGCATATGGATCGCGACAGTTGAAAGACCATGAGTGGAATTACCCCACACATGATTTGGAGTTAGCCGCTGTGGTATTTGCCTTGAAGATCTGGCGACACTACTTATATGGAGAAAGATTCCAAATCTTCACTGATCACAAGAGTTTGAGATATCTCTTTGATCAGAAAGAGTTAAACATGAGACAAAGGAGATGGATGGAACTCCTTAAGGATTATGACTGCGAGATTCTATATCATCCGGGTAAGGCGAATGTAGTTGCTGATGCCCTGAGCAGGAAGAGTACGATATCTGCTATGATGATCAGGGAATGGAATTTACTGGAGCAGTTCACCGAACTCCGGATCAGAGTCAAAGAGATAGAGACTGGATTTTTGGCTAGCTTGCGAATAGAGTCCAAGATCATGGATCAGATGAGAAATGGGCAGTGCAGTGATCAGAGATTGATAGATATGGTTAGCCAAGCTGAACAGACTTTACAGTCAGATCTCACAGTCAGTAAGGATGGATTGTTGAGATTCAAAGGACGAATTTGTGTACCGGATGATAATACCCTAAAGAGGCAGATACTGAGAGAATCTCACTGCTCGCGATACACCATGCACCCAGGGAGTACTAAGATGTACCGAGATTTGAGAAAGGTGTACTGGTGGAGTGGTATGAAGCGAGACGTGGCAGAATATGTGGCCAGATGTTTAGTATGCCAGCAAGTGAAAGCTGAACATAAAAAGTCCGAAGGACTACTACAGCCCTTACCTGTACCTACATGGAAATGGGAGCATGTCACCATGGACTTTATTATGGGTTTACCAAGAACTCGAAGAGGTCGTGATGCGATATGGGTCATAGTGGATAGACTGACCAAGAGTGCCCACTTCCTTGCCATCAAGAGCACAGATACTGTGGATGCCTTAGCCGAGCTGTATGTCAGCGAGATAGCTAGATTACATGAGGCTCCAGTGAGTATTACTTCTGATAGAGATTCTCGATTTACTTCCAGATTTTGGACCCAGTTTCAGGAGTCCATGGGATCTCGATTGAGTTTCAGTACCGCCTATCATCCTCAGACAGATGGTCAGTCAGTGAGGACTATTCAGACCCTGGAGGATATGTTGAGGGCGTGTATGATGGATTTTAAGGGATCATGGGATGATCACCTGCCCCTAGCAGAGTTTACGTACAATAATAGCTATCATGCGAGTATTAGAATGGCACCTTTTGAGGCTCTATATGGTAGGAGGTGTAGATCCCCTGTAGCTTGGGAAGAAGTCGGTGACAGAAAGATAAATGCTCCCGAGCTTGTTGAGCAAGCTGTACAGAGTGTGAAACTCATATGTGAGAGGTTACGGGCTGCACAGAGTAGACAGAAAAGCTACACAGATGTACGTAGACGGCCACACGAGTTTGATGTTGGTGATGCAGTATTTCTGAAAATATCACCGAGTAAGGGTATCATGCGATTTGGAAAGAAAGGGAAATTGAGTCCTCGATACATAGGACCATTCGAGATTCTTAGGAGAGTGGGAGAGGTAGCTTACAGATTAGCATTACCCCCACAGATGTCCAGAATACATAATGTTTTTCATGTCTCTATGTTGAGAAAGTACCACCCGGACCCTTCTCATGTCATAGAGTATGACGAGATGGACATTCAAGAGGATATGAGTTATACTGAGGAACCCGTCCAAATTCTCGATAGAAAGGAGAAGGTACTTAGAACCAAGAGCATCCCATTAGTGAAAGTTCTGTGGAAACATCACTCAATGGAAGAGTCAACGTGGGAACTAGAGAATCTCATGAAGGAGAAATACCCCCATCTATTTGACTAGTTGAGTTGAATTTGGAGGACCAAATTCTTTTAAGGTGGGGAGGATGTGAGATCTGAGAATTTTAGATATATTTTAATGATGTAATAAGAACTTGAAGTGTAATTTATTGAGTTAAGTGAATTGTGGAAATTATATTTTGAGATTTATGTGTAAGTGTTTAACATAAGTGTGAAACTAAGAGGTCAGATCGATCTTAGGGAAGGAGAGATCGATCTGGTGAATTAAAAATGACAAGGAAGGAGGAATTTAAGGAGCAGATCGATCTCCAATGGAAGAGGATCGATTTCCTTATGATTCTGTTTGAGAGAAGATCGATCTCATGAGGAAGGGATCGATCTCCAAACGTTTTTGTTTGGGAGAAGATCGATCTCCTCAAGGAGCAGATCGATCTCATACAGCCATAAAGAGATCGATCTCACCCCTCGACAGATCGATCTCCTAGGCATAAAATTGCCCTAAATTGTCCCCAAATTCAAATGCAGATCGATCTCATCAAGGGCCAGATCGATCTCCTACCCTCTGTCTATATAAGGAACCCCTGCTTTCTCCGATAATTTCACTTTCTCTCTTTTCCAAACCCCATTTTCACCGAACCCTAGCTTTCTCACTCATCCAAAGCACCCATTTTCATCCAAATCAAAGGCTGTGGCAAGAAGGAAAGTTGTTCCTCATTAAAGGGAGAACAACATACTTGGAAATCATAAGACGGATTGAATCGAGGCAAGAGATAAGCTCTCCACAAGTTTTGGATAATTTCTAAACCTCGATCTTGATATTTGAGAAGATTTTGGTAATAATAGTTGCTGGCATTGTGTTAAAGTAGCTGGAAAATGATTAGGGATTGATGAAATTACAATGTAGTTGGAGTGATAATGATATTTAGCAATTTTGGGAATTTGAGCTATAAATGGAAATTTAGACAATGTGGTGAATTAGCATAGATAATTTGGCATGAGAAAGGTAGGACGTTGAGATGTTGTGAATGAGATTGTAGTTTGGGGTAGAGTTACGAGAATCAGGAGATTTGAGGTGTTATGAGCAATTATGCTCGATTTTGAGAATTGAGGTTACTGTGATGATGAATATTGATGTTTTAACATCGTTTGTACTGCTCGGGAGTTCCAGAGTGGAGTACGAGACTAGTCCGTGACAAGGGGGAAACAATTGCACTATACGAGGTGCAAAGAGGTAAGGGAAACTAAACCAATTGTGTATGTGATTTTGAACTATTATAGCATGATTTGTGAGGTATAAAACAAGCATGTTTGATGTGTTGTGTTTTGATGAGAATGCACACGATTTTTATAGCCGGTTGGAGCCCAATGTTTTTATGAGTTTATAATTGCGCTCTATGTTAGGGCAATATCAAGATTTGAGAAATGTGTGCGTGCTTTGCCGGTTGGAACTCGATTTTAATATATTTTGTGTTGAGTAAAAACGGTTTTCAAATGAGTTTTATGAGAGAAAAACCACTATGAGTTCTACGTGAAGGCAAACCAGTCTTATGTGATAAAGACTTAGGTGTGTGATTTTGAGTACACACTAAGCATTGCTCTGGTAGCTTGTAAGCCCGATTCTTCTCTGTTCTGGTAACGTGAGATTCCCCATTCTGTGGCTATGCCACGTATATTTGGTGGCCGTTGCCACGTGAGAACCCTATTTGGTGGCCGTTGCCACGTGAGAACCCTAATTGGTGGCCGTTGCCACGTGAGATTCCCCATTCTGTGGCTATGCCACGTATATTTAGTGGCCGTTGCCACGTGAGAACCCTATTTGGTGGCCGTTGCCACGTGAGATTCCCCATTCTGTGGCTATGCCACGTATATTTGGTGGTCGTTGCCACGTGAAACCCTATTTTGTGGCTGTGCCACGTGTGAATTTAAATCAGTGGCTATGCCACGTATATTTGGTAGCTGTTGCCACGTGAAACCCTATTCTGTGGCTGTGCCACGTGTGAATTTAAATCAGTGGCTATGCCACCTGTGTTTAGTGGCTGCGCCACGTGCATTATTATTACAGTGATTTTATCACGATAATTAAGAAAGCGATTATCGCATTATTTTCACATGCTTGATTACTGCTCTATACTGAGCCTTTTTACTTCATGTTTTCACATGATTTGAGATATGAGAATGTCGTTTTGAGTACTTTCATGCTATGGCTTTCAAAAGAGTATAATGAGTTTCACATACAAGTAAATATTTTGTGATGTGCATTTTGGTTTATGTAATGAGTCCCTTACCCCCTTACTGAGCGATTTAGAAGCTCACCCTGTTTTCTTTTCCCCCCAGATTTTTTCAAGTGAAAAGGATTTCCCTGCAACGTATGGAGTAGTGGCTAGTGGAGGACTTGAGCTCCAGGCCATATATTGTGTTTTGAGGTATCATTTATCTTTTCATGTACCCAGACAATTATTGTAGTAACAGACACTTGATGTATAACATTGTATGGGATGTATTAGGATTAATTAACTTGAGATCAAGTAATGTATATGATATGGTATATACTATTTAATGACGAGATCCTGAGGTATGATAAGTGTGATGATGTATGACACTGCACAGGAATGCACTCTTAATTGTGAATCGATGAGTAAAAGTTTTTAAATTTACCCTATTTTCCGCGTTTCCGGGGCGTGACATTTTCGCCCTCCAGATTCTGAGAAGTAGGACAGTGCGGTAGTCTCGAGATTCCTTTTGTGATGGACGACTCCCACCAGTTATAAAGGTATAAAGATTTGTATACATATGAGTATTTTGTATCTAAAATATTGTATCGCACAGTTACAAATTGAGAATGTAAACAATGGTATAAGGGATGTGTATATTTACATATACCTGGGAGTGTGAATTAAAGTTTAAATATTTTCTCTGTAAAACTTATGAAATTTTAGTAATTGCGTCGTCTCAAAACCCAACCGTAGTAGCATAAGTATGGATACAAGGCACCCGGAAGTGGGGTGTGAGACGGTGTTAGAGCATTGCTCGCACTAGATGTTCACTATACTTGCTGTCGTGCTAGAGATTACTTGCATGTTATTTTTACGACATGTTGGGAGCCATGCTAAGAGCTTTGAGTAGGTTGTGTGCCATGCCGATTAAATAGGCTCACACGTGCGTATTGAGATGTGGCAGGATATGTTGTGATGATATGGGTCCACGGAGTACATTGTATCGTGCAAATAGCATGGAGTACGCTGTACCGTGTATGGATATTATATATATACCGTCTTCGGACGATGGATATTCTACTATTAACCGACGAGTTAGACGTGACCCACCTCCCGTGTGGAAGCAGATAGAGGTGATACCCCGCACACTAGGATCCATGTAGCCTGGGATCACAGAGGATATGGCTATAGTCCTAGTTATTTCCCTTATTATTATTTCCTATATCACATGTCTCTTATTTTATGATGAATCCAGGTTTTAAAAATTGTTTTATGGATCAGGACAGTCCAAGGGAGGGGCTGAATCTTGACGAATGGTGAATTTTGTGATGATTTGTGTTAAGCAAGAAATGCTTTTAAGTGCACCTCGCATGATGATTTTCCATGCTTTAGTTACTACTTGTGCATGATGATTTTCCATGCTTTGTTTAAGAATTTTGCATTGATTTAAATAGCATGAATTGCTTTACATATCATAAACACGTGCATGAACTGATGAATTTGGAGTATGACAAGTAAATGCTTGGTTTTATGCATGGCATCACGATCACGTAGATAGTACAATTATCTACATGCTCGCATGATTGCCTTACTGAGCGTGTGGTTTGCTCACCCCCCTTATTTTTCCCCTCTACAGAGCACTTTCAGTAGATAGAGAGTGACTGAAGATTGGATTTTGGTGTCCGTTGTATCCCATCACACAAGGTATACACATTTGTATAGTTTTTGTATCTAGACATGCCAAAGCACAATAATATTTTGAATGTAATTTTTAGGGATGTAAAGAATTGTAAACACATGTAAACAGCAACTTTGATTTAGAAATACAAGTGTTTACGTTTAAATGAATTGAAATTTGAAATGGTTTGATTGGATGAGATTGACACTGATACACAACCCAACTGTTGGTAGTGTAGTTGTTCACGATCAAGTAATGTAAGAGTAAAGAACAAACAATAAATAATGGAACGAAAAATGAAAAATTTGTAGTGGATTTTCAGTGGGTTGAGGGTCGTGACAATTTTTCATGCTTAAACTCCATTCTTCAAACTAAGCTCTTAAACTCCATTCTTCAAGGTAAGCTCTCAAACTTCGTTCTTTAAGCTAAGCTCTCAAACTCCTACCTTGTTAGCTTAAATACTTAGTCATTCTTATTCCATTGTCTATAACCATAAATATTTATTTCCAATCATATAATTTTCTTCTCATAACATACTTTAATAGTCATTACATACATAAATCATTACTTATCATTACTTATTACATAAGGACAGGCATAGGAGAGTTCTCGAGTTACTGAACGATCTCAGACGACGAGCTTAGATCCTTGCACCTCATAGCTATAGGCCCGGCCCTAAAATCATCCAAATAAAATATCATATTTATTCTTTACATTACTTAGAGAATGAAAAACTGAAATTTAAGGTTCTCGCACTCAGATATTTGCCTCATCTCACCTATGTTGTGATTATGATTTATGATTATGTTTTCAATATGAAATCTTATCATAGGAAACTATTATGTTTACATTTTAAGCATGTTTATGAAAGTAAGAAAATTAAGTAAGCTACACATTTTGATAAGTTATGACTTATATTTCTAATCACTTTTTAAGAAAGCTTTTATCAGTTTTAGATCAAAATTCATATAAAGGATATGATATGCATTCATTAAAACAATTAGCATGATTTATGGATTTTTGCGCTCGCATCCTATGTTTTACATACTTCCCATGGTTTGCGTACCTTACTAGGCACAAGCTCACCCCCTTTTCTTCTTTCCCATCAAATTACCTGCAGTAGTCTGGGTATCATTGTGGAGTAGGGCATTTGAGGGTGTGTCTTCCACCTGCCACAACTGTTTTTGCTTAGAGGTATAAATCCTCTTGTGCATTTTAGTTTATTGTTTCTAGACATTTGTTAATGCACTGTTTTATGTATGCATAGGTTGGGATGTAAACACTATACTATTTTGGAATGTATTAACGGCTATAATGGATATCTAATACAGTAAGCTTGACTGTATTGGATGTCAATTATAGTCAAATTAAGGCATGATATGGTATATATTATTTTGAGATTTATGATCTTCTAAAGTATGATATTTACTATAAGCTTAACTTGAAATTCAAGTTGATGAGTAATACAGGAAAATTATGAAATGATCATTTGAAATCACATCACATATTAAGATTGGGACCAAAGCAATAAAGAACCGATAAATAAATTAGCTAAGTAAGAATCTACCCTGAACGTAGGCAAACCTAAGTAAGGAAAAATGAAAATTTTGTTCAAAAATTTTAAGGAAATAAGTACATTACATCTTTTGTGTATTAGCTTAAATATTTTTAAATCTATATAAATTATGCGACAAGTATTTATGATGGCACTACTAAAATTGGTGGATGCATAACCATTATTACAATGGTAAATCCAAATCTATTAGAAGGAAACAAACTATAATGAGATCCTATATGAATAACAGGATAAGAAGTGTGTATTATTTAAATATTGTTAATCCTTTAATAAAAGCTTTTGCTAAAGACAATATTTGGAGTACATCGAGGGGATGGAATTTTTGCCCAAGATTCTAAAATCTCATAAGGAAACCTAACCTAATGATCATATATCTTGAGAGTTAAGTTTAATGGTAAAACGAATCACATAGAGATCATTAAAAGATATAGTAAAAATCTTTTAAACCATTTTTCTAACCCTATGGTGCAAGTAAATCTGTCTTACAACCTAGGAGGATTGATTTTTTAAAATCTTAATGAAATCTATAGCTCATTATACGTAGGGAGTATTAGTTACTAGAATACCTTGATAAATTGCACCTATATGATTATTGGAGTAAGGTCGCTCTTATGAAGCTTGGTTGGGCAAGTTTCTTGATTACTCACTAAAACCAACATCAAGCACAAATGCGTATTGTGATGGCTTACTAAGAAGCTTGTAAGCACACTTGAATTATTACTTGTTTACTATAATTTATTATAAACCTTATAAAGTCAAAATTCAATATGCATAGCACGCTATTGGCTTAGGAACAAGATTTGCTACTACACTAATTAATGGTTTAATGTGATTGCACACCTTTATTATGCATAATAATTCATCTCTGTCCAAGTTAATAAAAATATTAATATAATTAAAACTTTTACAATGTTATTTTATTATTAAAATGGAGAGGGACTTGTTGTAACTATAATTTTAATAATAAGACAATTAAATCATTAATGTCAGTATAATATCTTAAGGTTAAATATTACAAACATTATAATATGTTAATGATTATTTCAACATTTGAATACCAAAAGGTTACTGTTATTTAATGAATATATAACGCTATGCTATAATAATATTTAAAAGTTATTTGTTGTACATAATTATATCTTACAAATGTTATATATACTTTTGGAAGAAAATTGTCATTTTATATTTTGATTCTAAATGTTAACCAGTTACAACATTTACTTTGCTAGCCAGTTACAAGTATACCTTCTGGAGATTCTGATACATCTTTGTACTACCCGGATGCAAGGTATACATCGACGAATGAGCCTCTGTCAAGATCAACCTCCTGATCTTAGGATCTTCGGAACACATATCTTGTCTCGGAACCTCAGTAATCCATCTGAACTCAACTCAAACTCCGTCTCAATACCCCTCTGCATCTGCCTGACTATCTCAATACACTGTTGATCATCACGTTGAGCCTGTCGGATCCACTCCATCAAATCCGACTCTAACTGCAGACTAGCAATCATATAACCACTATCAGCATCAGGTGGGGTCACATCCAAACTGAGGCTCGCAAACTGCTCTAACAACTCGTGTTCCCGTATCATCATATAAGCAACCAACACGAGATGCTTCCTACTCAACGCATCAGCCACTACATTCGCCTTACCCGGGTGGTATAGGATCTCATAATCGTAATCTTTCAGAAGCTCAAGCCACATTCTTTGTCTCATGTTCAATTCCTTCTGCGAGAACAGATACTTGAGGCTTTTGTGATCGATAAATACTTGGAATTTCTCACCATACAGATAGTGGCGCCATATCTTCAATGCAAACACTATGGCCGCCAACTCTAAGTCGTGGGTCGGGTATTTCCTCTCATGATCTTTCAGCTACCTAGATCCATAAGTGACTACCTTCCCATCCTGCATCAATACACAACCCAGTCCTTGGTAAGATGTATCTGTGTAAACAGAAAAACCTCCTGAGCTGGTAAGAATGGTGAGAATCGGAGCAGTGGTCAATCGGCGCTTCAGCTCCTGAAAACTCTCCTCACATTTGTCGTCCCACTCAAATTCAACACTATTCCAAGTGAGACGTGTCAATGGAGTAGCCAATCTCGAAAACCCCTCCACAAACCGTCTATAATATCCAACTAAACCCAGGAAGCTCTTGATCTCCATAACTGTCTGAGGCCTCTGCCACTGTACTACTGCCTCAATCTTGGATGGGTCTACTGACACACCATCCCTCGACATAATATGTCCCAAAAAGGAGATCTGCTCAAGCCAAAAGTCACACTTACTGAGTTTAGCATACAACCGCTTCTCACGGAGGGTCTCCAATACAATCCTCAAATGCTGCTCATGCTCCTCTTTGGACCTCGAATAAACCAGGATGTCATCAATGAAGACAATCACAAATCGATCTAAATAAGGCCAAAACACCTCATTCATCAATGACATAAAAGCTGCGGGAGCGTTCGTCAACCCGAATGGCATAACCATAAACTCAAAGTGACCATAACGGTTGCGAAAAGCTGTCTTAGGTACATCTCCATCCCGAACTCTCAACTGATGGTACCCAGATCTCATATCAATCTTAGAAACGACCTGTGCTCCCCGTAGCTGATCCAGTAAATCATCAATCCTCGGAAGGGGATACTTATTCTTAATGGTAGCCTTGTTCAACAATCGGTAGTCAATACATAATCGAAGGCTCTCATCCTTCTTCCTCACAAACAAAATCAATGCTTCCCACGGTGACACACTCGGTCTGATGAACCCCTTCTCTAACAGTTCTTGTAACTGTTTCCTCAGCTCCTCTAACTCAACCAGAGCCATCCTGTACGGTGGTTTAGATATCGACTCTGTACCAGGTGTCACATTAATACTGAACTCTGTCTCCCTCACTGGCGGTAACCCTGGTAACTCATCCAAAAAGACATTTGGAAACTCTCTGACCACTGGAATGTCTATCAATTCCGGACGTGCCTCAGCCGTATCTACTACGTACGTAATATAACCTTCACAACATTATTCACCAAATTAGTACGTTATTCATTCATACTCTTACAAAATTCTCATTCTCATTTACTTCAAGGAAATTGCACAATACATTTTTCTGAAGTATGAAATGTGATTGTCTTGGCAAAACAATCTAAGACAGCTCGATTAGCAGCCAACCAATCCATTCCTAGGATTACATCAAAATCTCTCATGTGCATCAAAATTAGATCGGCTGTCATCACTCTGCCACCTAATTTCAGCTCACAATCCCTTAATACATACTCCACTAATTGGCTAGTGTTCATGGGTGTCATTATCGACAGCTTTCTACTCAGAGGGGAAGGTTTGACATAATTACACAATTTACATGCAAACAAGGTGATACAAATGAATGCGTAGAACCAGGATCTATTAACACATATGTTTCTAAATCATAGATCAAAATAGTACCTTTCACCACATCTGCTGTATCCTAGTCTAGAGCATGTACTCGCCCTGTACCAATCACTTGCTTCCCTTTCTTTGCTGCTGTCACTTTCCTTCGCGGTGCAGATGTATCACCAGAAGCCCTCTCTGAACCCTTGCCCTTCTGAAGGGCACTCTCAACTATCTCTAGACAGTCTCTGACCACATGTCTGGGCTTCCCACATCTATAGCATACCACTGTAGTACCAAAATAGGGTCTATCACCGTGATATCTACCACACCTACTACATCTCTCAGTCGTAGGTCGTGGCCCCCTATCATAGTACCCTTCTGTGGAGAAGAAGTAATGGTCGAATAAACTGGAGGTCTCGTTGGCCTCTCTCGAATCTCCTCTATCATCGGCCTCTTCCCAATCAACTGTCTACCCCCTCTATAACCAGACCCTCTGTCTCCCACCGATCTCTTCTTCTCTCTAACTCTGCTGTCAGCCTTCCCGAACTCTAAGGCAGTCCTCTCAAAATCTTGCTCTATCAACTGTGCCCTACTCACTGCCTCCTCGTAAGTCGAGACAACCAAAGGGACCAATCTAGATCTGATCGTTGGCCTCAATCCATCTATAAATCTCTGGACCTCTTAACCTCACTACTCATAGTGTCCGGATCATATCTGCCCAAGGAGATGAACCTCGTCTCATACTCATCTACCGAACTACTCCCCTGGGTCAAGCTCAAAAACTCAGACTGTAGCTTCCACTGCACTGTATCTAGGATGTACTGCCTCCGAAAGGCCTCCAAAAATACCTCCTAGCTAATCATGGTATGTCTAGCTCTGAGAATCTGTCTAGTGGACTTCCACCAATGCTCTACCGATCCCCTAAACATAAAAGCAACGAACGCTCCCATCTCAGTAGGAGTACACTCGAAGAACCCGTATAGCTTCTCCATCTCACTCAACCAATCCTCAGCTACCACTCGGTCCTTCGCCCCGCTAAATGTCGGTGGTTTGAACTTCTGAAACTGTTGCAGTCTATCCATTTCACAACTATAACCCCAATCTCTAATACTCAGTTATAGGGTAACAGGAGAATCTGTGTCCTAGACTGGTAGGGGTGTAGGAATATCCATATCCTGAACTGGCTAAGCAGGCACATCAGGAGTAGCTGCCTGTCTAGCATCACCCTGTCCACCTCTACCTCCCTGCACTGACTGTGCAAACAACTCCATAAGCATCTTGAGGCTCCACTCTATCCTAACGAAACACTCCTCGGTCGCCTCAGCAGATCTCTCTGCAGTATCCCTCTCTATAAGTGTAGGACCCTGTGAGGCATGCTCAACCCCGATCTCTATCTCAACCTCCACCTGAGTCTCATGAGGTAACTCGGCATGTCTATCAGTCGTAGGCCTACCTCTACGGTCTCTGCCTCGTGCCCGACCTCCTCTACCACGACGAGTAACAAGCATAATGCCTATATTCCTGCATTCACAACCATTTCTTAGTTAAAACCCATCTTAATATACACGATTGTATCTAACCAAGCACAGTAACACAGGGATGTAATTTCCTAATTACTGACACTGACACACATCAGACCAATCTCGCTCTGATACCACACTTTGTCTCGACCCCAAAACTACCCAAAAATCAGAGTAAATTTTTTATTTTTTCTTTCATACTTACCTGACCTCTGATCGTGACCAACCTCAACCAATAATTGGGCTGTGTGTCAATGCCCACATCATTACCATACATTTACAGATAGTGCACAATTTAAATTAAATATAAACTAATATGTTATGCACTAACTTCTTGTACTTCTTTACATATATATACACTCAATCTATACATCCCAGTGTCAATAAAAAATATAGTATTGTGCTTATGTTATTTAGATACAAGAAATACATATAACATGTATATACCTCAAAAAAAGATAGGCAGCAGCGGATATCTGGAATGCAGTACTCAGTCGCCTCCCAATCTACTGAAAGAAATCTGTGTGAGAAAATGAAAGGAATGAGCACATCAAGCTCAGTAAGGCAATCCTATGAATAAGTAGATAACAATACAACCTACATGAACGTGGTGCCATGCATAAACCACCCCTTCTCCACACATTTCCAAAATAGATGCTATGTTATGATGTCATGTAAAACAATTCACATAGAATTCCAAAGAGCATGAAAACTGAACATGTATATCTTTTTAAATCCTTTATTTCTCATTAAAATTTCATAACAAAGACAAGACTCAACCCCTCCCTCGGGTGTCCCTGACTCACATAAAATCCACAAACATATGTTTCTCATAAAATCCACCAAAAATGCGTTTTCTCAAAAACATCAATATTCAAAAACATCAATACACGAGACTAGGCAATATATGTATATCTCAGGTAAATAACCATGACTATGGCCATGTGTCCTTGTGATTCACACTGCTACACGGATCCTAGTGTGCGGGGTCTCACCACGATCGGGAACTGCTCCGGGAGGTGGGTCAGTCCAACTCGTCGATCTTGTCTGATCCCATACATTCGAAGATGCCACTCGTATCCGAAGATACCACACATCCAAAGATGCCACAAGGTACAGTGTACTCCATGCTACTTGCACGGTACAACGTACTCCGTGGACCCATATCATATCTTCATACTCATGCCCTGTCTCAAAACGCACGTGCGAGCCTATTTAATCAGTGTGACACATAGTCTACCCGACGCTCCAAGCACGGCTCATCGCATGATTTCAAAAAAATAGTGCAAACGATGCTCCAACACTCTCATAAAATCAAGTAAAACTAGTGTGAGCTGAGCTCTAGCACTCTGTACACATTTCATGTAAAAATCTGGTGCGAGTTAGACTCCAACACCGTATTACGAAAATTATATAAAAATCTGGTGCGAGTTAGACTTCAGCACCGTGTCACAAAAATCATATAAAAAATCTGGTGCGAGTTAGACTCCAGCACCAATACATGTAAAACTCCAGTACGAGCTCTAGCTCCAGCACTAAGGTATACATCACACAAATCAAAACTCGTGTGAGCTGAGCTCTATCACGTCACATTTCTGAAAATCACGTAGGCGGCTACATTTCTCAAATCATTTTTAGAGAAAATCAACATCTGTTGAAAATATGCAATGTTGTGCATTTTTATTTAAAAAGTTAGCCAGCCTACTCATGCATGTGTTCAAACATCTCAAGAAACGAGCAGGAACCTCTTGTCCTTGCTCCTTCCACATTTTTCCTAAAGTTGGAAATTTTACCCTTAACAAGTTTTGGTAATTTGCCCATCCAGGGCCCTAAAACTTTTTTATCTGAAATCTAGACTCTTCAGACAATTTAAAAGACTGTAAATGGCGTCGAAATTTTGTAAAGCTACCTCTAGCAGTTCGTAAAATTCCCTTACATAGAATCACACGCAACTTTATCTCGTCTCAATAATACTCGATCTTTCAGTCCAAATGCGCACCAACCAAGTCTACGGAACTGCATATAACCACATAATTGGGGTCAATTCAATTATCTTTATCAGTATATCACATTTACTGATCGAATCTAACGTACTGGGTCCGTTTTACTTTATTGGGCCCGATTGCACTATAATGGGCCTCGAGCCCGTTTTCAGCCCATTTATACTATTTAAATCCCTTCTTTGGGTTTACTGGGCTCATTCAACTTACAAAAAATCATCGGGCTTAATTCCAAACTCATTGGATAGCCCATACACTATTTACGACAATTACGTTAACATTTCGAATAATATTTCTTTTTATACAGAATTAATCCGTAAAATAATCGAAACTCTATATTAAAGGATTCAGATTATCGTAATTAACATATACTTACCCAATATGATGCGGGGTACGAATATCGGAGCTCAATCGTCTCTCGTTCGGTCTTTGTCGTAAAGCTTCACAATTAGGTAAATTCGGGTTATTTTTCATTAAAATAATATTAAATAAATTTTCAAAATTTACCCATAGGTCAATCTCGACCCTCGATCAACTTACCCGAATCTCGAGTCGTCCTCGGTATTTTTTTTCTTTCCTTTTTCTTTTTCCTTTCTTTTCTTTTCTTTTCTTTTATTTTCCTCTTTCCTTCCTTTTCCCTCCTTTTCCTTCCATTTCCTTTCGGCCAAACGGTGTCGTTTTTACCCTTTTATCATCGTCGACATTTTCGACGATTTTGTCGATCGATATCGATCTCAAAAGAACCAGCTCCTCCTCCTGACCTCATCGGTGGCCTCCATTCAAGCCCAGCCGCCGTAGATCGTCGGGAAATAGGTCATTTCTCCCATGATTTTCCTTTACTCCGATTGACGGTTTTCGGCCTCCAGTCGACTCGTCTCTAGTGTCAACACAATCGTCAGCCTCTCCTCTTCCTCCTCAGCTCTTCGTCGGAGGTCGTCGGTCGTCAATGTTCCCTCCGTGGCCTTGGTTTCTCGTGGGTGTAAACGTGGGTCGATTTTTTCGAGTTTCTTTCCCGATTTCAATTTTAGTTCTTTTTTATATTATTATTATTATTTATAAATTATTTTATTATTATAATAATCATTAAAATATTCATAAATACTCTACAAATATCTACAAATTTCTTATTTTATTATAAATTCATTTATTTATTATACTTTTAATCCTTTTTTCGGTATAATTTCTTCGAATTTTTAGGATATTATCCCGAATGACTTTTCGGTATTTCTAAAAATTTTGGATCTTGATCACTTGGACTCGAAATTGTATAATTTTCTCATTATCGATCAAGATATCCTAAATCTTTATTTTTAATTGAATTTTTCTTATCGAATTTATCCTGAATTTCGATCTTTTGATCATTTTACCCCTGCACTTGTTTCGAAACCAAATTAACCTGACTTTCCTTCATACATCCACCATCTTTTCTTATTTTAATTTTGTATTTTCGGTTAACTTCATTTCGATCCTTTCCGTTTAGCTTGTGGCCATTTCGGCCCGTATTTGGCTACTTCCGACGTTCACCGAGATTTCATTTTATTCTACTTGCATATTTAATTCAATCAAAGCTCTTCTTATGATTCAATGAATATATGGAAATGTACATCACATGAATCATAAGGAATATAGCAACAAGTACATACAAAGTGGGTCTTACAATTATAACTGAAATGTTGCAGGATGAAGGCCAAATTAATCTCATGGCCTAAAAACACAATGCCAAGCATTGTGGAAGAGCGAGATCGATCCCTCACTCAAAGCATATCGATCTCTTGTTACCTTTGGATAGGCCAAATCGATCTCTGAAGCTTTCTGCCTGGCCGAGATCAATCCCACCCCATGAACAAAGATCGATCCTACCCTTTGAGCAGATCGATCTCATCCAAGAGGCAGATCGATCCCCTAGCCTGCAATTTCAAATTCTAAAGGGATTTAAGCAAGGGGAGATCGATGTCTACCCTTAGAGATCGATCTCATCAACGTAATTACTACAAAAGAGACCCGACTGTCGAGCCTTCTTCTCTAAAAATCCTAAAACCCTCCGTTTTTACCTAAAAACAACCTAGTTTTCTCACTCTAGAATGCACCCCCTTCCAAAAGGATTTGAGAAAAAAGCTACTTGAGCAAAGTTGTTCCTAGTGAGGAAGAAAGCAACATAGTCAAAGATTGGAAGCTCAAACTTTGGATTGAAGTAGCAAAGAGGTTTACTATGTTTTGAGAAAGTGCTAAATCCTTAGGGATGGTTTTGTGATGAGTTTTCCTTATTATGATCAGTTTTATTATGATGAGCATGAGAAGTTCCACATGATGGTTTTTCCCATGTTTACATGTCTATTTTCATGTTTTTTAGTACATGATATATGTATATATATGTGGCATAGTTTTAATAATTCCTCATGCTCTAGATATAAATGATCTTTATGTATGATATTATAAGCATGTAGATAGTGTAGTTATCTACCATGCTTGCATTATTGCCTTACTGAGCGTTTGGTATCTCATCCCTATCATTTTCCCCCTCTACAGAGCGCACATAGTAGCCTAGTGAAGGACTGAGGTGTTGTATTCGGATATCCGCTGCTCTTCATCGCCAAGAGGTATACACACAGAAATTCTTTTTGTATCTAAACATGTAATAGCACAGTAATCATTTTGAATTGTAATATGAGGGATGTAAATGTTAGCAAACATGTATAATTATAGAACTTAAACTTTCAAATGTATGTGTCTGCTCTTGACTAATTGAAAGATGAATGGTAAATGATGATTAATATTAACTCATAGCCTAACTGTTATTGATGATAGTTGTTTACGATCGAAAAAGGAAATGAAAAAGCAAAAAATTTATGGTGATTTTCAAGTGAAAATGATGAAAAGGGGTAGTGACAGAGATTGGTATTAGAGCTGAGTTGACCTGATATGAGTCGATATTAATAAGTAGGAATGTTACATCCCCATATTACTGTATTTTTGTTTAGATATAACTGTGTATACGAAGATGGAATAAGACTAATATATGGTATGGATATAGGAAATTAGGCATTATGCCTGTTACATGCTTAGGTAGAGGGGCAAGCTCACGTGCTAGAAGCTGTAGGGGTAGGCCCGAAAGCCGTGCTGAGCCACGGACTGATCAGGCTCCATAGGACCCTGTTGAAAGACTAGGGGATACTGAGGCGCTCTTCTCTAGGATAGAGCAGAGTATTGAGAGCCTGGTGAAGATAGTCACGTAGGCGTTGGGTGCTGGTGATAGATGAAGTCTAGCAGTGCAGCCTACTACTACTGGACAGGAAGCTACAGAGGTAGAGAGACCTCATACTATAGAGACTGTTACACCACCCTCAGTCTAGGATACGGCTTCTCCTATCGCTCCACAGACGAGCGGAAGTGGCCTAGGTTATGATTGTGAGTTGAGCAGGTTACAATAGTTCGAGGAGTTAAAATCTCTAGTATTTAGAGGGGTGAAGGACCCGGTTGTGGCTAATGATTGGGTATATGAGATGGATAAATTGTATGGGTTCTTCAAATGTACGTCGACTGAGAGGGTTGCTTTTTTCGTATTTATGTTGAAGGGCGAGACAGAGCACTAGTGAAGATCCACCGTATCTATTCTGAAAGCCCGACACTCCGATATTACATGAGAGATATTCTCGAAGGCCTTTAGGAGGCAGTATATCTCAGGCATTGTACAGAGGAAGCTACAGATAGAGTTTATAAATTTGGTTAAGGGAACCGCTCTATGGATGAATATGAGTCCAGGTTCATATCCTTGGGAAGGTATGGCCTTGATACATTGAGTAGTGAGGCTATGAAGGTCCAGAAGTTCATGGATAGACTGAGACCAGCCATCAGATCCAGATTGTCTCCGTTTGACATCCTCACTTATGAAGAGGCAGTGCGCAGGGCGTAGCTATGTGAACAGGATTACGAGTAGAATGCCTCTGAATTTGGAAAGGTTAATGGTAGAAGAGATAGAGACCGAAAGAGATCCGAGGTTGATAGGATGGTTAGGAGAGGAGGTCAGAGATTGTTCGAGAAGAGACCAAAGATTGAGGAGGTGCAGGAGAGAGCTGCTAAACCTCCTGTGTACCCAGCTTTAGCTCTACCGAGGGGTGTAGTCATTGGAGGACCATGACCTACTACCGATCAGTGTAAGAGATGTGGCAGATTTCATGGTATCAGACCTTGTCCAACAACCCCTGTTGTGTGTTACAAATGTAGGAAGCCAGGGCATATTGCTAGGTATTATCCTGAGATGATGGAGACTGCGCCACAGAAGCGCAAAGAGCCAAAGAGAACTCCAGTTGAGACAACTGCTCCGAGAAGGAGAGCCACAGCTAAAGAAAAAGGGAAACAGGCAGTTGGCAGAAGAAGGGTACATGCACTGGACCAGGACACCGCTGACACTTCAATGGATGTGATTAAAGTTACCATCCAATTTTTTATTTTGAAGCATTTATATTATTTGATCCTAGTGTTACGCATTCCTTTATATCGCCTTCCTTTGCATATAAGTTGTTGAAGCATGTAAAGCCTACATTGTTATATAGAATGTTGTTGATTTCTACACTTATGAATGATAGTCAGTTGATTAAATATAGGGGTGTAAAATGGGCTCAAGCCCATACAAACCGCGGGCTTTAAACAATTTAGTTTATGAATATATGACCCGTTTAAAAACGGGTTTATATGGGCCAAATCCGATGGGTAAGTAATTTATACGGGCCAACCCATACAGGTACAGGCTGACCTGCGGGCTGTTGAGAACCATTAACCTAAATTACCTAATCTTTTTCTTTTATCCATCCCGAATGAAAGTGAAAGTGTGAAATTGACTTTTTGCCTAATTGCCTTACCTCTACCGACTGCCGTGGATCGTGGTGATTGCAAAATCTTTTCCTCTTCTATCGATCTTGAATCTTTTTTAGGTAAGCCTAGTGCCCAGATCTTCTTCTTTCTTATTTTTTTTGATTTTTTTGTTCTTTTGAGATATGCAATTCTTGTAATTATATTTATTTATTTTTTCATTTCCTCTATGAATGTGATGGTTAAATCTCCAGTTTCTGAGTCTGAGTGTCTGACTTTCTGTTCTTGACTTCTTAGTTCATTTCCACTCTCTTCCTCTATCTGGGTCTGCCTGATTTCCTCAAACCCCCTAGCAAGACAAGGCCGACACCGACGCTTCCATCTCTGCCTCCTCTTCTCTAATTCCCCGCCGCATCCCAGTCTCAGCTCTCCGCATCCGGGAACTCCTCCTACCTCGTCGACCCGCTAGACAATTATTAGCATCGGGAAACCCCATCAAGGTAAGTCTACACTTCTTAACTCTCGTTTCATTTGTTTGCTTGTATCTGATTTTTTGAGGATCCATTATCAATCTTGTTACTTTACTGCTTATAGTTATAATGCTCATCTTCCCAAGTTTCTTCCCTGACAAATTGAACACGTGTGAAAATCTAGATTCTAACTTTGGAGATCATTGTCATCATAATCCATGAGTGTATCCCTAAGATAGAAAGAGTTTAGAAGAAGAAAACGGGTCTATTGAATTGCAGTATAATACACAGATAAAGAGATGAGGCCTGTGAGTTTTAAGTGTGTCCTGGTAGAGTATGAATTGCCTAGGAAAGGAGTAATTTCTTAGGTTAAATAATTCCTGTTCTAAACTTGGTGCATCAATTCTTCTTGGGATTCTTATAAGAAAAATAAAATAAAATACTAAAATGATGCCAAGTAATTCTGAAGCCTTACCCAAGGAAAAAAAACCTTAACCCATGAAATTAGACAAAATTTTCCTTGAGTTTTATGTTTCCCTTGTCTTGAATATCAAAACCCTTATAATTATAGACACCAGCAATGATAATGTCCAAACCTTGTTTCATGGATGATTAAAATGTACTGTTTAAATGAATAAAGGCAGGAATGGTCAGCAGTTCATCAAAAGATGACCCACGCTTCTCTGTTTCTAGTCTCCACCATTATATCAGGAAGCTCAAGATCCTGCAGTAAACACAATAGTTAGAGAAAGAAAAGATAACATGTCACATTGATTTTATATTCTGACCAAGAAAACAAAAAAATAGCTAATTGATTCAATATTTTTCGAAAGAGGAGCGATAGATCTGATCAGTCTTTGATGCATCTAGGGTAAGCTACTCCTATCAAATCATTAAGAAGCTCTCAAAAAATTCAAACTCACACTCATGTAATTAGCAAGTTGCATGTTATCTTCAACACATAAATCTCAAACCACCAACTCAATTTCTAGTAAAGCATACCCTTTTGCAAGTAGAGGAATCATTACTCTAAATTGACTTAGAAGCCTTAAAACAATTGATTTGCCATTGGCAGTTCTCATACATTGATAAGTAATGAAAACAAATTTTTTTGTTCTAGTTTTCATCTCATTCCCTGGGATAATGGAAGGTTTCATGCTTAATTCATACCTGAATTTAACATGTAAAAACCCTTTAATTAATGTCAGAATAACCCTTCCTTCTCATTTTTCCAGTCCTCGTTCATATATTATACTTATTCCATATGTAATGTAGGAAGGAAATTGCTATCACCAAAAACTGTTGATCACTTAAAAATGGAATGGACATTTTTCTAGAAAACTGAAAGTTTCAACTTTTAATTCACAGCTTAGCAAGGAATCATTCTGCAAATCCGAATTACAACTAAGATCATGTAAGGTATGATTCGTTTACATTACAAAGTGATCAAGGTAACTTAATAATCATGGATAGTTTTACAAATAGCCTTTGCAATTTAAACATCGTATAAAACTAAATTTAGTAATGATGAAAGCATAACATTTAGTTTCCTTGTAAAACATAAAGAAAGCACATTCAAATACAACTTAAGTCACCATGTTTTTCATGAATTTTAGATAAGAAGAACAAGCAAAAAAAAGAATTATCTCCATCACATATAAGATACTACCCAAAATGGAGAATCAAATTTAAAAATTTTTAAGAGAAAAAATTTTAAGAAACTAAACATGATACAAGCCTCTTCAATTTTAAAACCTATTGAGAACATTATGTAAAACAAATGAAGCAAACACATTCAGCTACAAGATATTATCCAATATAGCTGCCTATTGGTGGGCTAAGTCATGCATGGCTGATTTCATCATCTACTTCTGGTTGCTACTTCCCTTCTTTTTCAATAGGCTCCCAAATTTTCAAAGTAAAGGCTTCTTCTTTTTGAGTTGTTGCTGCTTTGATGGTGAGTTTCCACCATCATCGACATTTTCTGTTGAACCATTTATCTGGTCAAAGCCCTCACCTTACTACCATCCACCTTCGAGTCCACTTCATCATCAAAGGATTCTTGCTCAGGTTCTCTTCCTGGTGAAAGTTCTTTCTTTTCAATTTTGCAGCTCTCCCACATCTTAAATTTAACTTCAACTGAATCATCCTATTTTCTTTCACTTCACCTTCCTTCACTTTACCTTCACTTTTCCACATCTTAAGTAGTTCCTTTTTGTGATACTTTCCATGATGTGCATTCATTTTATCACACAATTTTAAAGCAAAGCTTTACATTGACTGAGATAAATGTGATTTTGACAACAATGTATCCTATGATTGTAACTAGTATGACCGTATAAATTTATTCCTCTGATGTTGACTTACATGCCATATTTATGTTTTGTTTTCATGATTAATTTATCATTCAACGGTTGTGTGTTATTTAAATGTTAATTGAGATTTTTATTTGGTGTGTTATTGACAGTGTTGATAATGGCATCTCATTCTCAAAATCAGACTCTACATAGTGATAACATTAACGTTGCTAGTGATAATGATAATGAGGATGGTGTTAATGAAGTTAAACAGGAAGAATGTGAGGTTGGAACTGAAATTGAAATAACTGAAAATCAATCAAAAACAGTTAGAAAGAAAACTTCAGAAGTGTGGAAATTTTTTGAAAAACCAGTTATCAATGTTGATGATGGTAAACCACGTACTAAATGTAAAGGGTGTGGGATAGTATATAAGGCGGGTCTTGGTCAATATGGAACTTCATCTCTAAGGCGTCATGTGCTTTCATGTAAAAAGATAGCAGTCTTAAGGGAAAAAGATATATCTCAAATGATAATTGACTATCAAGGAAAGGTGAGAAGTAGAAAATTTGATCAAAAAGTTTTTCGAGAATTAGTAGCTAAGGCAATAGTAAGGCATGACCTCTTTTTTTCATTTGTTGAATATGATGGAGTTAGGGGTGTGTTGAAGTATTTGAACCCTGAGGTGAAATTTATTTCTAGGATCACTGCTGCATATGATGTTTGGAACCTTTACAAGGAAAATAAAAATAAATTGAAAGAATGCTTGGCTCTAATTCAAGGTAGAATATGTCTCACTTGTGATTTATGGATAGCTTGCACTAATGAGGGGTACCTTTGCTTAACTGCTCATTATGTTGATTTAGATTGGAAGCTAAGTAGTAAGATTCTTGATTTTTGTGATATGCAACCTCCACATTCGGGAAATGAATTATCTAAAAAAGTGATGAAAATTTTAAATGATTGGGGGATAGACAAGAAAATTTTTTTCATTACTTTGGATAATGCCTCTGCTAATGATAACATGCAACTCAATTTAAAGGATGTGCTTTGTTTGCAAGAGAGCTTATTATGTGATGGTGAATTTTTTCATGTTCGATGTTGTGCCCACATTTTAAATCTTATTGTTCAAGAAGGTTTGAAAGTGGCTTTTATTGCTAATGAAAAAATTAGAGAAAGTATTAAGTATGTGAAGGGGTCAGCGGCTAGAATGAAGAGTTTTGAAGAATGTGTAAAAAAGGTTTCAACTTTTTCAAATTCATATTTGGTTTTGGATGTCCCAACTAGATGGAACTCTACTTACTTGATGCTTGAGAGTGCTTTGAAATTCAAGCGTGCATTTTCTATGCTTACATTAAATCTATAAGCATTGTCCATCAAGTGAAGAGTGGAAGAGGGGAGAGAAAATTTGTGAATTTTTGAAGCCATTCTATGAAATCACGAATATGATTTCGGGAACTAGTTATCCAACTACCAACTTGTATTTTCCTCAAGTTTGAAAAATTGAGATGCTTTTAATGGAGTACTTGGGTGGAGATGATGAGATGTTACAAGGCATGGCTTTTAATATGAAGAAAAAATTTGACAAGTATTGGAGTGAGTATAAGGTTCTACTTGCAATGGCAGTGGTTATTGACCCTCGTGTGAAGTTTACAATGTTGAAACGATACTTTTTGAAAATTGATCCTCAAGGTTTTCAAAAGAGGTTAGATGTGGTGAAAAGGAAGTTATTTATGCTTTATGAAGAATATGCAAAGAATGCTTCTAGCTCATCACATGGTCAAGGCCAAGGTCAACAAAGCCAAACTTCACTTGCCTCTTCTATTGTAATGGATTCTATCTCCAATACAGATGTAAGTATAAATAATAAACACATATATCTTAAATATTATATTCATCTTATTGTTAACTTCAATTTATCAATACTAACTTTTTATTTTTTTTATTTTTTGTTAATTGAATTTGTATAAAATGCATCAATATAGGTATGGATGGATTTGGCAAATGATGAAGATGATGATGTCCCAAGTTCCAAGTCCCAATTGGAAGTATATTTGGAGATGCCAAAACTTGATTTTTTCACTAATAAAGACTTGGATGTCTTGAATTGGTGGAAGGATCACAGTTTAAGATTTCCTATTTTGGCTAACATGGCTTGTGATTTGATAAGTATACTGATAACTATTGTGGCCTCCGAATCAGCCTTTAGCATTGGGGGACGTGTGCTAAACAAGTATAGGAGTCATCTTCTTCCTAAAAAGGTTCAAGCTCTCATTTGCACACGTAGTTGGCTACATGGTTTCATATCGAGTGGTAATTTATTTTTATTGAATAAATATTTTTTTACAAAATAATGTTATTGTAGATATTTAATAATTGAAAATTTTCTTTTATAGCTTGGGTAGATGATGAGGAAAACAAAGATGAATTGGTGGAAGAATCAAATGATTCAAATCATTTGAATAATGAGATTAACTGACAAGTTTAATGTTATTTGTTGTGGAGTTTAATGGATGCTTGTATATTTTATGACTTAAAACTTATTTACTACTCTTAATCATCTTGACTGACTTTGAATGATATGCCAGCCCTGCAGTTCAAAATTTACTCTTTTCTGCTTTATCAGTCACAGAATCATCTTGACTGACTTGTGCTTTCTAATTTTCAGCATTAATCAACTCTTTGATCAAGATTTTAAAGCATGTTCTTATTGGATTTACATATGGGAGTTTAAAGAAGAGATCAACAAATCAATGGTGCATGTATGATGTATCAGTTTGAGACATTGATTCTTAAACTTGATTCCAAGATTTATAAGCTGAAGATTGCACAACTGGAAGCTATCTGACTTTTAGTCTTTATTTGGGTTTTTATTCAATTTGAAGTATTCAATATTGCAAATGTAATTTCTCTTGTTCAAACTATTCAACATAGGGAGCCTGTTGACCAAGATGAGGGCTTCTCACTTTCAAAAGGTTTATAATTGTCTTCATGAATTGCTATTATATTCTCTAAGAACGTCCCACATTTTGATAATGATATGCTTTAATTTCTTTTCTCAAGGCTGAAATTTCTACTTCATTGCATCAACTAAGTTGAGAAAGTTAACTTCCAGGAACATATTAAGTTCTGTATTATCTAAATATTTACTTGAAAAAAGTTTTCATTGTATAAGAACTGGTCATTGGTTTTGTTATTGGCAGAATTCAAAAGGAGGAGGCCTTAGCTGTTCATGTGGCCAAAGCAAGTGAAGCTGATGGAAGAGAGAAGGTTGTTTACTTGTGCTGATGTCTTCTCTTTTTCTGCACTGCTAGATTAAAAAGGAATTCTTATTATCTTGCAATTTTAGGTTAGAATACAAGATTTGAAGCTAGAGGTTGTCTCTAGAGTCTGATAGCTGTTTTCATACTGTTTATAGTCAAATGCATTGTCAAAATCATGACTGGTTTAGTTATGTCTGCTGCAGAAGATTTTTGCCATACTTCCTAATCCTACATCTTCTATTCAGTGTCTTTAGCTAGTTGATGACTTTGGCAGATTTATGTGGAACATATCAAATTAGTTCCATAGTTTCATGATTCCATGCATCATGGTATGGCAATGTTTAGAACTTGAGACTCAACTCAGAGGTCTTACATTTGTAATTTGAGGATGGAGTTTAGGGGATGGAAGAGTGCTACCTCCATTTGTGTAGCCTATGGAGTAACGCCCAATTTGATATGTAATTTGTGGAACATATCAAATTTGTTCCCAAGGGGACATTGGCAATGTTTAGAACTTGAGACTCAACTCAGAGGTCTTACATTTGTAATTTGAGGATAGAGTTTAGGGGATGGAAGAGTGCTACCTCCATTTGTGTAGCCTATGGAGTAACGCCCAATGTGTGTTTATATATACCAAGAAAACTTTATATGCTGTAAAAATAAAAAGACTTCATCTTTAAGGTTTGTTTATTTATTTTTCTGTGTTTTCATTAGCACTCATAAACCATGTAAGCTTTTCATGGAAATGATGAAAGCAATGCAAGTCTGAGCCATTCAGCTTGTTAGTTTTGATGTATTTATTTGTTTTGGATAGTTAATCTGAAAATTTCTTCTAATGACCAATACCCAGGAAATAGTAGCAGAGATTTCAAAGCTTGAGAAATAAAGAAATGAGCTTGAAGCCGAGCTGAAAAAGGTCTTTCTACCACATTCTGTTTCTAGTTGTTGTTCCTTTCATGATGAATAATTTATACATCTTCTGGAACGTATTCTGTATTTGATTTCTTTGAAACTGTTATATATACAGCAGTTTCTTAATTAATACTTCTTCAAACTAATAATTATAGGTTGCTCATTATAGGTTGTTGTGGCATACTTGCTGCTCATTATATGAAACTTTGTTTTCACTTTTCATACAATTTTCTTAACTGAGTTTTGTACATGAGTTTTGACTTACAGTGTTTACATGTTCTCAAAATTTGTAGGTTGAAACTGACGATGGTACTCTGATTACTAACTTACATGTCCAAGAACTGATCTAAGTTAGCCCGCGGGCCAATCCGACCTACATTAGGGCCGGGCCGATCTCCACAAATTTGATCCATTTAAATACGGGCTTAAACGGGTTGAACCCATTTAAGCCCGTATCCGTATTAATCTGTATTGGCCCGCACCGTTGAACCTGTTTTACACCCCTAATTGAATGTGTATAAGGATTGTAGATTGAAAATATGAGGGAAAGATATGCCGGCTGACCTTATTCTACTTAATATGAGTGATTTTGATGTAATTTTAGGAATGGATTGGTTGGCTGCAAATCATGCTATTTTAGACTGTTTTGCTAAAACAGTGATGTTTTCAGAGATAGATAACCTTACCGTAAGCTTTGTTGAAAAGAAACGAAGAGACATGATTATTATATATGAGAAGAGTATAATTTTGTTTATCATATTTAAGAGATGAATCTACTTATTAATCATGAATGTTAATGTGATGACCTATGTTACTAACGGTGGAAAGGATAATGTGAAGGGTTCCTTGCATACGTGGCTGACACAAATAAGGCATATCCGAAATTGAGAGACATTCCAGTGGTTACAGAGTTTCTTGATGTCTTTTCGAACAATCTACCAAGGCTACCACCTAACAGAGAAATGAAGTTTTGTACAGAGTTGGTACCTAGTACAGAGCAGATATCTAAGCCCCCATATAGAATGGCTCTGATTGAGTTGGAGGAGCTAAAAAAGCAGTTGCAAGAGTTGCTAGAGAAGGGGTTTATTAGACCAAGCGTCTCACCTTGGGCAACTTCGGTTCTGTTTGTGAGGAAGAAGGATGAGAGCATCTGACTGTGTATAGATTATCGGTTGTTGAATAAGGCCACCATTAAGAACAAGTATCACCTTCCACGTATTGATGATTTGTTGGATCAGCTCCGGGGAGCACAAGTCTTTTCTAAGATAGATCTGAGATCTGGGTACCATCAGTTGAGGATACGAAGTGGAGATGTACCCAAGATAGCATTTCGTACCCATTATGTCCACTACGAGTTCCTGGTTGTGCCATTTGGATTGACGAATGCCCCTACAGCATTTATGACTTTAATGAATGATGTATTTAAGGCATACCTGGACCAGTTTGTGATAGTATTCATTGATGATATATTGGTTTATTCCAATTCCAGGGAAAATCATGAACAGCACTTGAGGATAGTTCTGCAGACCCTCCAAGAGAAGGAATTATATGCCAAACTCAATAAGTGTAACTTTTGGTTGGATCAAATCTCATTTCTAGGCCATGTTATATCGAGGGATGGGGTATTAGTAGATCCATCCAAGATTAAGGCGGTTGCACAGTGGGAACAGGCCAAGACAGTCACTGAGATCAAAAGTTTTCTAAAATTGGCAGGTTATTATCGGAGATTTGTTGAGGGTTTCTCCAGACTAGCTGCTCCGTTAACACGTCTCACGCAAAAGGATGTTAAGTTGGAATGGGACGAGGCATGTGAGAGGAGTTTTCAAAAGCTTAAGTGTCAGTTGACCACTGCTCCAATTCTCACCATTCCTATCAGCTCGGGAGGTTTCTCTGTGTATACGAATGCATCACATCAAAGACTGGGCTATGTACTTATGCAGGATGGGAAGGTAATTGCCTATGGATCCAGACAGTTGAAGGATCACGAGAGGAACTATCCGACTTACGATTTAAAGTTGGCGATCGTAGTGTTTACGTTTAAGATATGGCGCCACTATCTCTATGGTGAGAAATTTTAAGTATATACAGATCACAAGAGCCTTAAGTATCTGTTTTCGTAGAAAGAGTTGAATATGAAACATAGAAGATGGCTCAAACTCCTGAAGGATTATGATTGTGAAATCATGTACCACCCGGGTAAGGCGAATGTAGTTGTCGATGCCTTGAGCAGGAAGAACCTCAGGTTGGTGTCTTATATGATGGTTCAATAACATGAGTTCTTGTAGCAGTTCGCAAGCCTTAGTTTGGATGTAGCCCCGCCTGACACTAAGAGATTTGATGTTATGGGTTGTTTGAGATTGGAGCCAAAGTTGAGTAGTCGTATTCGACAGGCTCAGTAGAGTGATCGACAGTGTACCGATTGGTTGAGACAGGTACAGACAGGTGTGGGTACTAATTTTAAGTTGAGTACATATGGATTGCTGAGGCTCAAGCGCAAGATATGTTTCTCAAGGATCCAGAGATCGGGAGATTGATTTTATTAGAGGCTCACTCATCGAGGTATACGATACATCCGGGAAGTACCAAGATGTATCAAAACCTTCAGAAGGTTTATTGGTGGTCTGGAATGAAAAAGACATTGTTGAATATGTCGTTAGATGTCTCGTCTGTCAGCAGGTGAAGGTAGAGCATCAGAAGCCTACAGGATTATTGCAGCCTCTACCGATACCTACATGAAAGTGGGAGCACGTCACCATAGATTTTGTAATAGGGTTACCGAGGACTCGCAGAGGTCATGATGCCATTTGGGTGATTGTGGATCTATTGACGAAGTTAGCCTATTTCTTAGCTATGAGAGCTACCGATACTCTGAGTCAGTTGGCAAACTTGTATGTTCGAGAGATAGTGCAGCTGCATGGTGTTCCAGTGAGCATTGTTTCTTATTGGGATGCCTACTTCACTTCCCATTTTTGGGAACATTTTCAGGAAGCGATGGGGACCCAATTGAGTTTTAGCACCGATTTTCATCCTCAAATAGATGGTCAGTCAAAGAGGACTATACAGACTCTGGAGGATATGTTGAGAGCATATATGCTGGATTTTAGAGGCTCCTAGGATGATCACCTACCATTAGCCGAGTTCGCCTATAATAACAACTATCATACGAGTATCGGGATGGCATCATATAAGGCATTGTATGGATACAGATGTCGATCCCTTATTAGATGGGAGGAGGTTGGTGACAGATAAATTTTTTCTCCCGATTTAGTACAGTAAGCCTCTAAGGACGTCTAATTAATATGTGAGAGGTTACGGATAACTCAGAGCCGACAAAAGAGTTATACTGATAGGAGACGGACACCACTGGAGCTTACTATGGGTGAGTCTGTGTTCTTGAAAGTTTCTCCCTCGAAAAGGATTATGAGGTTTGGTAAGAAGGGTAAGTTGAGCCATCGATATATCGGACCCTTTGAAATCTTGGAGAGAGTGGGAGATAAGGTTTATAGGCTGGCATTGCCGTCGGAGTTAGCAGGTGCTTACAACGTCTTCCACATCTCTATGCTTCAGAAATGCTACCCGGACCCGGCACATGTGATAAGATATGAGCCATTGGAGCTTAATGAGAGTATGTCATATGTTGAGAAGCCAGTTCGGATATTGGATAGAAAAGAGAAGGTACTGAGGTCGAAGACGATTCCTTTGGTGAAAGTTCTTTGGCAACATCACACTCCGGAGGAAGCCACCTGGGAGTTGGAGAGTATGATGCAAGAGAAGTACCCAGAGTTGTTCTAATGTGAACTTGGTTCTAATTTGGAGGACCAAATTTCTTGAAGGAGGGGAGGAATGTAAAGCTCGTGAATTTTAATGTAAATCTTATGATTTTCATGATGTACAAACAAGTTACACAATATATGAATCATAAGAATTGGATACTTTTGAGTGTTAAGTGTGAATGAAATGTAAATTGGGTGTTTAAGTGATTGAATATGAGTTTAACTTTGAGAATCTGGATAATTGCAGCTGAAATGTTGCAGGATGAAGGCCAGATCCATCTCATATGCAAGGAAGATCGATCTCATGGCCTGGAAACACAATGCCAAGCATTCTGGAAAAGGGAGATTGATCCCTCACTCAAAGCAGATCGATCTTTTGTTGCCTCTGGATAGGCCAGATCGATCTCTGAAGCTTCTGCCTGGCCGAGATTGATCCCACCCCATAAAGGGATTTAAGCAAGGGGAGATGGATCTCCACCCTTGGAGATCGATCTCATCAATGCAAGCACTATAAAAGAGACCCGACTGTCAAGCCTTCTTCTCCAAAAATCCCAAAACCCTCCATTTTTCCCCAAAAACAACCTAGTTTTCTCATTCTAGAATGCACCCCCTTCCAAAAGGATTTGAGGAAAAAGCTATATGAGCAAAGTTGTTCCTAGTAAGAAAGAGAGCAACATAGTCAAAGATTGGAAGCTCAAACTTTGGATTGAAGGAGCAAAGAAGTTTTTCCCCAATTTGACAAAAAGAGGAAAGAGTCAAGCTAGGTAAGATTTCTATACACCATCTCCTAGCATGTTAATGTAGACATTTTGATAAATGATTTGGTGTATATAATGTTGGCTAAAATGTTCATATACATGTTTAAACAACTATGACCTAGAATAGGTTTAGTGAGAGAAAGTTGAAATGGCATGGAGTGGATGATGATCTAAGCATGTATAGATGATTCTAAGATAGTTTTGTGAGATATATATGTTGGAATATATGACGATTGAAAATGGGCATAAAGAGTGTTTGATGAGATGCCATAGTGAAGGAAATGATGAACTAGAGCCATTATGAGCTTAATGCTGGTTTAGTGTGAATCAATAGGCCTAATGAGTTCAATAAATTCTCAAGAAATGAATGGAGCAATCAAAATGGACTTAAGAGAAAGCGAGGCCTTATAAGTGTTAATAAACCCAATAAGTCAAATCGAATATAATAAACGCGAGAATTGCGTTATATTGGGTTAAATTGATGTGATGAGTAATTTCGTGTAGTCTTGGAGATTTCATTGGAGGCGAATTGAACTGGACGATCGAGCAACTCTGAGGAAGTGGAATCACTCGACGCTATTACAGGTAAGGAAATTTTGTAAGTATCTAGAGGTAACTGCACGTATTTTAAGGGCAATTATGGGGTATTGAAATTGTGATGGTAACCTAGAAAAGAAATAATGGTTTGCGCGAACAGGTTTAGATACAGTTGATTTTGGTTTTAGAAATGAATATTAAAAAAGGAGTAGTAAGGCTAATAATTGCATAAACATCATGTTTTGATATTTTTACGAAATACATTACTTTGATTTATGTAAATCTAGGGATAGGTTGGCTATTGACTTCATAATTTTGTGAAAAGCACGAGTCCGGTGCTAACTGTGGTTTGAACGTGTTTTGTTGAAATAGAGCCACCTATCAGATTTATGTGATGTTTTATGAGTCGTACTAGAGCTTTTGCTCGTACGTGGGTTTCCATTGACTTCCTTATGCATATAACCATACTGGAGCTATGCTCGTACATGATTTTCTCATTATTTGTTATGCATAAAGTCGTACTAGAGTGTTGCTCATACGAGGGTATTTAGTGATGATGCATGAAAATCATGCTAAAGCTTTGCTCGCACTGGGCTTTTCACACTGTGATATGTAATGAGTAGTGTTAGATGCCTCGTGTAGACTTTGTGTCACACGGATAAGATGCTCGCACGAACCGTGCTGGATGCCTTGCGTAGACTGCTAGTCACACGGATGAGATGCTTGCATGTGCACTTGAGACTGAGTAGGTTATACATAGCATGGGGTAGATAAGACCTATGGCAGGCATCCCGAACCATGATATGGGTCTACGGAGTACGTTATACCATGTATATCATATGGAGTACGTTGTACTGTGAGGTTATGATGTTGATTTTAAAGTCTGGCGAAGGACTAACCCACCTCCATTCCTGCATGATGCCCCGTTCATTGGGATCCGTGTGGTCTGGGATTATAACGACATAGTTGGGTAACAGAGTCCTCGATTTTATAGTGACCACCTTTCTCACATGATATCGCATGGTTTATATACTGAGTATGATTTGTGTTGTCCAGGGTAGACCCGAGGGAGGGCTCGAGCCTTGTAGGATGTTCTAAAGAGATGGTATTGCTGTTTGTGTTGAGTTTTACTATGTTTTGTAAAAGTGCTAAATCCTGAGGGATGTTTTTGTGATAAGTTTTCCTTATTATGATGAGTTTTATTACGATGAGCATGAGAAGTTTCACATGATGGTTTTTCCCATGTTTACATGCCTATTTTCATGTTTTTCAGTACTTGACATACGTATATACATGTGGCATAGTTTTAATAATTCCTCATGCTCTGGATATAAATGATCTTTATGCATGATATTATAAGCATGTAGAGAATGTAGTTATCTACCATGCTTGCATTCTTGCCTTACTGAGCTTGTGGTTGCTCATCCCTATCATTTTCTCCCTCTATAGAGCGCACATAGTAGCCTAGTGAAGGACTGAGGTGTTGTATTCAGATATCCGCTGCTCTCCATCGCGAAGAGGTATACACACAAGAATTCTTTTTGTATCTAAACATGTAATAGTACAGTAATTATTTTAAGGGATGTAAGTGTTAGAAAACATATATAATTATAGAACTTAAACTTTCAAATGTATGTGTTTACTCTTGATTAATTGAAAGATGAATGATAAATTATGATTAATATTGACTCATAGCCCAACTGTTATTGATGAGAGTTGTTCAGGACCGGAAAAGGAAATGAAAAAGCGAAAAATTTATGGTGATTTTCGAGTGAAAAGGATGAAAAGGGGTCGTGACACTTAAAACTTGTTTGGTTGAGGTTAACAGGTATTCCACTACATGCTTATTACTATAATTTTTTTGCTACCATTAGGAACTTATGGGGACAGATGATTTCTCAAGATGATGCTACAGTTAGGAATAAACGTTTAGATATTGGTAGCATTCTAATCTTAGTCAAGGAAAACTACTCTCTTTTCCTAAGGAAGTAAGCGTCTACATTGATAATGAAACCTTCTCTATCAAAACTTTAGCTGAGAAATTATATTCTAACACTTCTAATGATGGTTTCAAGTTTGGCAATAAAAGCATTAGAGCAAAGGGACTAAGAGTAACCTGATGGTGACTGGAACACTTGCATGTAAGAGTAGTGCTTTGTTTAAAGCATCCTTATGCTCAATTGAATTTATAGCAAGTTAGGAAGTGCAGTAAAAGTTAGGGCATTAAGAAATTGGTGGTTAGTAATAAAATGGATATGCTCTTTTCTCAAGAGAGAAAGCTAAAAAATATCATTTTCTATCTTTGTCCCCTTGTTCTACCTTTCTAGTCAAGCCTCATCTTTTGGTGGAATATCAACTGTTGTTTCCCTACTACTATAGAAGCTTTCCTACTAGGTTGTTTTGATTTCTATATTATAGGTATTATCAAGTCCTAGTGGGCTTTTTGGTCATTATGGTTAGCAAGAAACAAAGTTATCATCAATAATAAAAAGTAGACCATAGAGGAATTTCTTTTCCTTCTTAAGTTACATTCTATGGCGTGGATCGATGCATAATAGATTGTTTTTTATTTATCGAATCCCTATAGAGGTAGATCCCCTTAGTGTGTACCCCTTCCGTCATTAGAAATCGGATGAGCCAATAAGTAGAGTGGTGTTCTCCAGATCACAGTCTTACGATGTTGAATGTCAATGGGTTTTCACTTAGCTAGACTGGTAAGGCAAGTTGTAGAGGGGTTCCTCATTGCTATTAACAACCAGTACTTTGTTTTTTCTCTAGTCCATTAGGAGCTCTTGATTCAATTGAGGTAGAAATCCTTGTAATTAGATAGAACCTAGATGGAATCCTAATCTTTGAATAGAAAAGGGAGATGCAATCTTATAATGATAATTAAATCTGAAGTGGTAATTAGCTAGTGTAAGAACGAAGCAAAAGGACGATAAAGTTATGGTCTATCCTCTGTAACATTGACGGATGGTGTATGATACTGATCAGGTTTGTTTCTCTAAGATTTATTGAAAGGTTAATGGTATGGCTGTTATACTTGCAAAAGTGAGTGTTTCTAAAACATAGTTCTTCAAGGCATGCCGATTTTTGTGTTGAAAACAAGCTGTGTGATTTATTTGTGTCATGACAATTTGTATTCCTATTTTGAAGGCTAGAGCACGTTAAGTGTGGGGATAAAGCTAGTTGGGTGTGTTCTAGTTGATGCATGAAGTTTCTTAGTCTATGCATGTATGCGTGGCTGGGGTTGCATGGGAAAGGAAGCAAGATTAGGCTACTTTGTTTGTTCATGTTGCTACATGAAAGGTGGTTCTCTAGATTGATGCCTAATGAAGGGTGTTATAGTGGGTTAGATGTTGTAACATGTGAAAGGACTATGCAGCATGGTTGGTTGCTAAGTTGGTCATGTGACGTTTGGCATAGTAAAAGGCCTTTACTAACGAATGCTATCAATATCTAGTTTACATTGCATTAAGTGGCCAACTCTCTGCTTAAGTGTTATATGTTACTTTCTATTCTGTAGTTCATGTTTTCCTTTGTTGTTTTGCCTCTTATTCTCTATTGTAATGACTACTATAAAGAGTTATATCTTCTTAAAGTCACCATTTATCATCAATGAAATGCTTTACTTATTTAAAAAGAAAACAGGTAGAGATGTCAAGAAAACACAGTTGACAAAAGTTAAGAAAAGAATGGGGAATATGAGAATAAATCACTATCTGATGGCGATTTCAAAACTGATTATGACTCAAAATTGAGGAAGTTCAAGCCACGTGGAATTTGGGGAAATTCAAGGATTCTTTGTGAACTGAGACAATTTTTTTGGCTAAGCCAAGTAATTTGATATATATATATATATATATATATATATATATATATATATATATATATATATATATATGAAGAGAATCTATAATACAAAAGAGCATTTAAGATGCCATACAAAAATCAAAGTCAATAACATTAGAAAAGAGTAACATTTGAGTAAAGAGTCTTTAACAAAAAAAAAAAAAAAAGCTATAGCATTTGGAGCTTCAGATAAACATAGATCAACCAATTCTAACACAAAACCAAAAGAGTAACCCATGAAAGAATTGCTTCAACCTTTGGAATCATTCACTTAAACACAATTCGAAAAGAAAAAAGCCATAAAAAATTAAACCACAAATTAATTCCATCAAAAAGGCTTCGTCAACATTTATCAAAATGTAATGCCCTTTTCAATCCACTCCCATAATCATACAAATCTAGCAAACTCCCCTCCCAAAAAAAAAAAATCTCAAACTACAATCCATAGCCGCTATTAATTGCCGACCAATATCCTTTTTTTCTCTCCAACAGCATCAAAATAACCTCAAGATCAGTCACAACGTAGACAACATCTAAAACAAATCCAAAGCAAAGGAAACCCTCTCCAATATAAAAGAAAAATAGAAGAGATCAACCACACCTTGGAAGGCAAGCATCACACCTTAAAAACAATCCATCGTTAATTCCCAAAAGAATGAAACACAATTCAAAGTTTACATATTTCCAAAACAACTTCTTTAAAAAAAAAAAACAAAAGAAGTGGAAAATAGAGAAAGTTCTAGTTCCCTAAGTTTCATTTCTTTCAATCTATCAATAACAATATCATCATCGTAACTCGCAGAGAAACCCAACAATTTTCCAACCTCTCAAATGGCTTTTGCTTCTTCTGTGATGACTTAAAGCCAATTTTGAAAATCACCATCTGATAAACGATTCATTCACAAACTTGCTCCCTAAATTCTTAAATCCCTTCAAATGAATCTTCTTAGTTTTACTTCCCCTCCACTTTCTTTTTAGGCAATCTTGTTAAGAAGAGCTTTTTCAGTCTCGTCCAAAGATTTTATTTTGCAAGCCACTACTTTTTTAGCTAGGGTGTAATCTTTTTGAGATGGTCCTTTTTTGGTATTGCCATAGGCAACATTCAAATTACAGTTTTCTATTTCATTAACCCTTTTCTTGCATTTTGTAGGTTTGTTTGCTATATCCTTGCATACGTCCATGGACTCAACCACCATTTCCTTACTTTAATTGTCATCTTTGTTTTTACCACTTGCTTTTTCTAAAGCCCCACCACAAATGACATTATTGATAGTCCTTTCACTAAAGCCTTCATGATAAGAATAATCTTTACACTTAAGAGCATGCTCAATTGTTTTCTGTTTACTCCTTCCAGAACCCCAAAGCTCCATCCCTAACTCCCCTATCCTTTCCATTATATAATAGTCGTTACCTTCATTAATAGGAGAATATGAGCCAATATTAGTACTAGAGCAATTACAATTGCAACACAAATTGTCCTCTTTAAGAAGAAAAAGATTTTATGAAAAAGATTTCATTACCAATATAAACACTAACTTCATCAGGAAAGAGGCAATCTTCCTTGATTAAAATGAGAATTTCGCTAACATCCAAGCCTTGCATCTTGGATGTAACTTCGTCCAATTGAATGAATTGTCCTTACAATTTCCCAACATCAGCAAAAGAAATTGTAAAGCCAAGTGCGTAATAGTATAACTAAGTGAGTTTGTTAGCCGAATTGGCTAGGAATGGCGTGATGGGTGTTCGGCCACCATGCCATGGCCGAATGTAATCATGGGCCATGCTTGATGCAATAAGGTCCAATAAGATATATCGATTATGATGAAGTCGTAAAACGAGTTATCAGTGTTGACTGAAGTGATTGATGAATGTTTGTAGCTCCAGAGATTGGATTAAGGACAAATTGGATTGGACAAGCTTCCAGCGGTGGAACTTGTACTACGCTCGACGTGATTCTAGGTAAGGGGATCTTGTAAGTGCATAGAGATAGATATACGTATTTTGAAGGGATTTATAAGGCGTGGATTTCTCTAAGCTATCTAATAATGCAATAAGAATTTTTTAGAAAGGTTTCGAAAATAAGGAACAAAAATAAGATTTTGCCTTGGTAGAGAAATTTATGAAAAAAGGTAGTAAGGATCCTAAAATTGCATGAATTTCATGATTTTGAAGTTTGTATCATGATTTAATGCTTTGATATGAATGAAATGAGGATAGGTTAGCTATTACTCTCTGTGGTTGCATGAAATAGCACGGATTATGTGCTATGTTGTATTTTTGAAAATACTTATTTAAACTAGAGCCACCTATCATATTTGTGTGAGTACAAATAGTGCTGGAGTCTCGCTCGTACTAGATTTCGATGTTTTGACACATGCTAATAGTGCTGGAGCCCTGCTCGCACTAGATTTCGATGTTTTGACACATGCTAATAGTGCTGGAGCCCTGCTCGCACTAGTTTTTACTGATAACATACATGAAAGCCGTATTGGAGTGTTGCTTGTACGAGGATTTTATATCCTTTACAGAAAACTGTGTTGATGCTTTGCTTGCACGAGATGTTAAATATCATGACATGCGTAAACCGTGCTGAAAACTCCTCTAGACTGTGTGTCACAATGAGATGATATATCGGACGCGTATTTTGAGATGTGAGATGGTTATCGGCATGGTATAGGGCGGCTAAGACCTATGGCAGGCACCCCAGACCACGTGGGTCCACGGAGTACGTTGTACTGTGTAATCTTGATAACTAGTTGGTTGAGTTATTGCACGAGCAGGGTTGACTTCACCTCTCGTTGCAGTTGTGATACCCCGCACGCTAGGATCCGCGTAGCTTGGGATCACAGGGATTTATATATGGTCATTGTTCCCAATTTGTCCCCGTAATGTAACCTACATGTCTCACATGATATCATATTATGTTGATAGACCCAGGTAGTCCCGAAGGAGGGGTGACACCCTTGATTATGTTTTAAAAGAAATGTAGTTTTTGCACAAGATATTCACGAGGGGCGGGATTAGCTTTGATTTAAATGATTTATGGTAAAATCCATGATTTTTTATGAAACCCGGTGAGTCTTATTGTGATGAGTATGAGATGGTTTTACATGATGATTTTTCATGTGTTATCATGCCTGATTTTATGAGTTTTCATATATTCTATACTTATTCATGTGTCATGGTTTTATTCTAACTCATGCTCTGAATGTAAATAATTTTTATATCATGACATTATAAGCATATAGATAGTATAGTTGTCTACCTACTTGCATTATTTCCTTACTGAGCAAGTTGTGCTCACCCTTTCACTTTCTATCTCTACAGAGCATCCATAATGGTTGAGAGCGAGCAGAGACTTGCACTCCCAGTGTCCACTGCTGCCCATCGTTGAGAGGTATACACATTAATATCATGTTGTATCTAAACAAATACAGCACAGTAATACTTTTGGAAATGTAAATTTGGGGGATGTAAATATTTATAGACACGTACAAATTAATAAAGTTCCATATAAGCAATTTAAGTGTTTATAGTTATTGTATATAAATGTTAAGTGATATGGTTTATGGTAAGAGGTAACTAACTTCGGATCATAGTTCAACTATTTGGTGTTAGAAACTGTTCACGACAGGGAAAGTTATTGTATAGAGCGAAAAATTTATAGTGATTTTGGATTAAAGGGGGTCATTTTAACCCACGACACTTCTGTTAAGTCTCTCCACTTTGGGTTCATTAAGGGTATAACTAAGCCTCACACTCTTAAATAGCGGAGATTCATCTTTAATTATAAGTGCTTGAAGATAAGATTTCTTATCACCAATTTTCATCAATCTTAGTTTCTTCTTCTCATTAAGATTCACTTTTGGAGGAGCATGCTGATGTAATGACCTAATTGACTCTATCTCACCAGATTGGTAGCTATGAGTTTCATTATTTTTCCTCAAACAATTAAATCTTCCTTTAAATCTAACAAAGTTCGTACCAATCCTTTGATCGAAAAGCCATGCTCCATTTAACCTAGATATAGCTCTCCTAGCACTTACCTATCAGCAAATCTCATAAAGCCAAATCTTTTACTCTTTTTACTTTTCCTCCTAGGTATAAAAACATTAATGACTTCACCAAAACGCTAACATAATTTTCATAGCTATCTTCAATGAACTCTAGAAGGATCTTAGTCACAAATTTAGTAGAGATTGAGTTTCTCTCTATTATCTTGGTTCATAATCCCAATAAGTTTCGGAATGTGGTCCAACATTGGGTTTAAAATCTCTCTCATGCCTAGGATGGGAATATTGATCATTCCGAGTCTCAGGAAACTTATACCAACATCTAAACTAGGGGGTGGATTTTCTTATTTCCCTCCTGAGCATCATCTCTAAAACTTACCTAAAGCTAAACACATGGCACGTAACTTTATACACACGTTAAGAATATGGGCAAGTAGAGAGAAAGAGAAGAGGCAGGCAGAATGAAGAGGATTATAGATTTCGAGAATATTTTATTTTTATTTTATCTCCTTAAAGGTTTTGGGTTAAAGATCACAATTTAGACAAAGGAAAATGCTTAAGGATCGGGGGGCGGTGGAGAAGGGGAAGCCAAGGATTATTCTAGCCAGCATTACTCCTTGTCCCTTGTAAAGTGGTGCTACAAGAATTATTGCATTCACTGGTCTTTGCATGATCAAAATATTTTCTGAATGCAATATCAAACTTATACTGCATTATAATCAATGTTCACTCCAAAATACGAATATACTAATTAAATCAAATATATTATTATTACTATTGATAATTAAAATTTTAAAAAAGAAAAAAATGAAATGAAATGAAATGAGAGGAAAATATGAGCTCGTAAAATAAAATTAAAGAAGTTACTTAAATAGATGAAAGCTTTTTAAGGGTTACAGAAATCCTTGTTCCCATCAGTATCACAATTCATGAGTCAAAAGAGCATCCGACAAAATCAGAAGCTTTTCCAACATCTGTCCCTGTTTCCCCTTTAAACCCTTCGTGTTTCAAACATCATACAATGATACTATGGCAAGTGTCTGTGAGGTTGCAAAGCAATCTCGTAATTAATCATCTCTTCCACTTCTCATTCCCTTACAACAACACCCTACCACCTTCGCTTAAATAGTTGCAAAAAAATAAATAAATAAAAAATCCTCGTTTAAATAACTCTTCCTAGTCTTCTCTTTCTTAAACGAAGCTATTATTTCTTTTCCCTGTGACAAAACCCCATTAATCTTTGAAATTTACTGTAATATAATGATTAAACTTAGGTACGTTACTGCACGTTTTCACCAATATAATATTTCTATTGCCGTTTTAAATTTTAAATTTTCTCTTAAGCAAAACAGTGTTTTCCTGATGCACGATGTTCTTTATTAATTAGTGTCTCCCTTTGATGAGTGCAATTATACGATTCCAATATTACCTGCAAATTTAGAACTGTTGAAATGATTATTGATTATGAATATTTATGTTGATTTTACATGTTACAAACTTATCTTTTTGCTTGGGGTAATTTGGTGGGTGCATGCAGATAGCTACATTAATTCATGCATATATATATATATATATATATATATATATATATATATATATATATATATATATATATATATCTTCAATTAATAATAATAATAATATGCTAATTGAAGAGAAGCTTTATTTGTTTATTAAGATATATGTATTAATGATTTCTTATATATATATATATATATATATATATATATATATATATATATATAGATATATATTAACTTCAATTAATAATAATAATATGCTAATTGAAGAGAAGCTTTATTTGTTTATTAAGATATATGTATTAATGATTTCTTTCTTTTCTTTCCTTTTCAAATAGCTTGGGATCCGTGGAATTATGTCAAAGATCATCTCTGGTGGAGGCGAAGTCGTGGAAACTCCGAAATCTTTCTTAGATGTTTTAGAATCATAAAAAATCATCACCAACTAGAAATGGCCAAGAAGGGAACTGAAGCAAGCTCACTAGTAGTAGTACAGTTGTTGATGTTTTTGTTCTTCAATTTTGGCGCGTCTGATCATGCTAAACAACTTGAGCTTCTTTTGTCTTTCAAGTCTTCAATCCAGGACCCTTCTGGCTTCCTGTCCAACTGGGATTCCTCTGCCACCTTTTGCCATTGGCACGGTATCACTTGCAATAATTTGGCTCATGTTCACACACTTGATCTTTCAGCTAAAAACTTATCCTGTAAATTAGTTGCCTCATCGATTTTCCATTTGCCTTTTATTGAAACTTTAAATCTCTCCAGCAATCAGTTGTGTGGTGAAATTCCTCAGGATATATATTCTTCCTCTTCACTTAGATTTCTCAACCTCAGTAACAATAATTTCACCGGTCAAATACCAAGTGGTTCCATTTCCCGCCTTGAGGTATTGGATCTTTCAAACAACATGCTTTCCGGGAAAATCCCACAAGAAATCGGAACGTTTTATAGTCTAAAATTTCTTGATCTTGGAGGGAACGTTTTGGTGGGGAAAATTCCAATCTCGATATCAAACATCACCGCTTTGCAGTTCTTGACTTTGGCTTCAAACCAATTAGTTGGCCCAATTCCAGGTGAAATAGGCAAAATGAAGAGCTTGAAGTGGATATACCTGGGGTATAACAATCTTTCCGGTGAAATTCCAAAAGAAATCGGTACGTTAACTTCCTTGAATCATCTTGATCTTGTCTACAACAACCTGACTGGTCAAATCCCATCCTCCCTGGGAAACCTCAGAGATCTTCAGTATCTCCTCCTTTACCAAAATAAACTTACAGGTTCGATTCCAAAGTCCATTTTTGGTCTCAAAAAGCTAGTTTCTCTTGATCTCAGTGATAACTCATTATCTGGTGAGATCTCAGAACTCATAATTCAATTGCAAGACCTGGAAATTCTTCATCTTTTTGGCAACAGCTTTACGGGTAAAATCCCAAATGCTTTAACTTCTTTGCCTCGTCTTCAAGTCCTTCAGCTTTGGTCCAACAGATTGTTTGGTGAGATTCCGAAAAGTCTTGGTAGACGTAATAATCTTACGATTCTCGACCTCTCCACCAATAATCTCACGGGACGAATACCAGACGGAGTTTGCAGCTCGGGTCGTCTTGTTAAGCTCATTCTTTTCTCAAATTTGCTTGAAGGTGTGATTCCAAAGACTTTGAGCTCTTCCAGAAGTTTGCAGCGAGTAAGGCTTCAAAACAATCGTTTGTCGGGCGAATTATCCTCCGACTTTACAAAGCTGCCTCTCATATACTTCTTGGATGTCTCAAACAACTCTCTCTCTGGCAACATCGGAGAGCAAAAATGGGACATGCCGTCTCTTGAAATGCTGAATTTGGCAAGAAACAGATTTTCAGGGAAGTTGCTCCACTCATTTGGAAGCCAAAAGATTAAGGACTTAGACTTGTCTAGAAACGGATTTTCAGGTACTATTCCACCTGGTTTTGGGAGCTTAACGGAGCTAATGCAATTAAACATATGTGGAAACAAGCTGACTGGTGAAATACCCGAGGAATTATCTTCATGCAAGAAGCTTGTGAATCTAGACTTAAGCCATAACCAACTCGGTGGCCAAATTCCATCCGGTTTCACCGAAATGCCAGTTCTTGGTCAGCTTGATTTGTCAGAGAATCAGTTAACTGGTGAAGTGCCTCCAAAGTTGGGGAAATTGGAATCACTGATTCTAGTGAATATTTCTTACAACCATTTACATGGGAGATTACCATCTACCGCGGCCTTTCTTGCTACAAATGCAAGTGCAGTTGCTGGTAATGATCTTTGTGGAGGAGATGAACCGAGCCATTTACCACCATGCAAAAAGGTTAAGAATCCGGCCTGGTGGTTTTTCGTTGCTTGCTCTCTCACTGCATTAGTGTTGCTTACTCTTGTTGCTTTTGTACTCGTATTCTTTCGAGGAAGAAGCGATTTGGAGCTGAAAAGGGTGGAAAATGAAGATGGAATATGGGAAATGCAGTTCTTTCATTCCAAGGTTTCCAAGTCAGTAACAATTGATGATATTATCCTATCTGCCAAAGAAACAAATGTCGTTTCTAGTAGCAAGGAAGGCATGCCATTCAAAGGGAAGTCTGTCGTAAAAGATTTGCAATTTGTAGTGCAAGAAATGAAGGATGTCAGCTCAATACCATCAAGTTTTTGGTCTGAAATCACACAATTTGGCAAGCTTCAGCATCCAAACATTGTTAAATTAAATGGAATACGTCGGTCGGACAAGGGTGCGTATTTCGTTTATGAGTACATAGAAGGGAAAATTTTAAGTGAAATCCTTCACAACTTAAGCTGGGAGAGGAGGCGAAAAATTGCTATTGGGATTGCAAAAGCTCTACGGTTTTTGCATTCTTGTTGTTCGCCGAGTATACTCGTCAGGGACATGTCATCGAAGAAGGTTATCATCGATGGAAAAGATGAACCTTGGCTACGATTGAGCCTCCCTGGGCTGGTTCGCATAGAGAACAAGCACTTGATTTCTTCGGCGTATGTTGCCTCAGGTAACAGTATACCCTTTTTTAGTTCGTTGCTTAAAAATTTTCCCTATTTAGTTAACTCTAAAAGGTAACAATACATCTGCTTAATTATGTAATTCTGTCGCATATGATTTTTTTCTAGGCCAAATATTAATCAGTCAAACCCTTGAATCATGAGAGGTATTATGATGTCTCGCTCCTATATGCCTTCAAACAATTTCTTAAGCACTGCTAATTGGTTTCTCAAAGAGTTTACGAGGATTTAACTTAAAAAGAACGCCATTTTTTTTCTTATTTTGGTACTTGGCAGGTTGTACCTGTCAATTTTCATATTTTTGCACTAGTAGAAATTTCTATATATATCATTGTGGAATTTTAATTAGTTTGGTTATTTTTTTTTGTTGCAAACCTTACTAATGAAACTTGTTTTAAGGATCTTTTTAAAAACTTTTTCCATGGTAGCAGTACATAGCAATAAGGCTTGGCCTGGAATAATATTTCTACTTATACTATTATCCTACAATTCCATGCACGTGCACATTGCCAATATTTTTCCTCTGTTAGCAGAAGCCAGAAAAAGCAAAAACATGACTGAAAAGAGTGATATCTATGGATTCGGCCTCATTCTGATTGAATTATTGACGGGCAAAAGTCCTGCGGATGATGAATTTGGACTGCAGCAGAGCGTGGTGGAGTGGGCCCGCTACTGCTACTCGGATTGTCATCTTGATACGTGGGTTGATCCCATGATCAGGGACCATGCATCCAACAACCAGAACCAGATCATTGAGACCATGAATCTAGCTCTCCATTGCACCGACGGTGACCCCACTGCTCGGCCATGCGCAATAGACGTATCCAAAACCCTACAATCCGCTTTCAGAATAACTTCTTGTGTACCTGCAGGCTTAAAATTTTCTCCACCTGTCTAGGCTTTAGAATTAAAATATTATATATAGCATGATTTTGTTCAGAATTTTTATTTTTCTTTGGGTTATTTTTTCTTTTTAGCCCACCTTGCTTCTTAGTATAAGGTTTATAAATTAAGGTGTAAAAATGATTGTGACTTAGATGTTCTATAAGATGGTATGTTTGATACATACTACTGAGTATTGAGTATTGAGTACTGAGAGCTTAAAAATGTAGATAAACTAAATGACATTATATGAAAGATAATTATCCTATACATTATAGTAGAGTTTTTTGACTTCATAAGTAATGTTAAGATAATTATACATATTTTTTTATTTTTTTATTTTTTAATATTTTTAAAGGACATAGGTAATTATCTTAATCTCGTTTGTATAATCAAAAGATTTCACTGTCGAGGATGATAAATAAAATAATTATTCTTATATATATATATATATATATATATATATATATATATGATTTACAGTTTTTTCTTCAAAGATAGTATATACCTAATTTCAAGATCTTCTTCTTTTACCAAGCTCGTCATAGCATTACTTTTATGGCTCATGATTATGACTCAAGGTGTAAACTGCTTGTAAACATCCAGTGAGCCACCCTGGTAATTAAAGCCCGGGGACAAGTGGGGTTGCTTTTATTTCCTTCTTTTTTTCTACCTTCTTTGGGAAGAGGAGAATGCAAGAAAATAAAAAGAAATGAGTATGATATAATATATATTAGGCATAGTTCAAGTGACAGAATTAGATGAAAATCTCCCGAGTTTGAGTCTTTGGTCCCAAGCATATTTCCTGGTCAGACCTAAAATCTAAAATTAATGCTTTCATATGGTGGGGATTAATCTAAGTTAAATCCTATCCTCGTAAGTGGATATCTCACTGGAAAAGACCGACTCTTAATTTCTCTCATGCGGAGAAAAGTAGCAAAATCCCTTTTCTTTTTTTGGATGAAGTAGAAAATTATTTTTTTTTAAAAAAAGAAAAACATCTTGCTTTTTCCCACTTATGATTATAAATGGCTGACAATGCACAGCGCATTGTTTTTGTTTATCTTATTTTACAGGTTGGTTTTAAACATGGAAATGGCTATATATATATATATATATATATATATATATATATATATATATATATATATATATATATATATATATATATGATTAGAATTCAAATGGATTTGGACTAAAATCATTGCCTACTTTCTCCATTTTCCCTTTTTGTCTTCCCCTTTGTGTCCCTCTTCTCTACACTTTTATTTGTAATATTAGGCTCAAACCAAATCTATATATAATCATAATTTATTGATTAATATTATTTTATATACATATAATTACATTATACTTAATAAATATATTTAAAAAACTTTTAATTTTAATTATGTTTGAGCTCAGACTTCAAAGGGTGATGTCCGAACTCACCCTGATTTTTTATCAAGCTCGAACAATTTTTAATTGGACCTAAAACTTTTTCCCAAACCCGATATTGCACTCGATTTTTGTCTAAAGCCTCCCAAAAATCGGATTGATTTTCTAGTTTTAATAGATTGTTTGACCCTTGAACAAATCTATATGTCTAACCCTTTATAAAATTACATTTCATTAGATAATGCATTGGGGCTTGCAGTAAAATTTTGCTTTTAACTACAGTTAGGGATATAAACATGTCAAATTACTCATGAACTATTCAAGTTTGATTCGATGATTGTTCAAGTTTATCTCCTTTATTTTTTAGTTGAACTCGTGTTCGAACTACTCAAATACCGAGTCGAATCAAGTTCAAGTAATACTGGACTTGAGTGGCTACCAATCCTAATTAAAATTTTTTAATATATATTTTTAATATTTATTATTAAATTACTATTTTACCTTCATAATATATAGTTGAAAATTGACAAATCAAATCTATTAAATTAAGTTCGAATCCATCAAATTAAGTTCAAACGGTTTGAGTATTTTATCAAGACAAACTTAAGTTTCAAGCACTAAACTCGATCAAAGTTGAACTGAATTTTAAGCCTCAAAATTTTAAATCAAGTCTATCTCAAATTTAGTACCACTCTACTTAATTATACTAATAACGGCAGCAACGCCAAGGGTTTGGTCACGCTCAAAGTTCATGCAGCTATCTACTTTCCCTGATCTTGAGTACACTGTACACTGTCACTACTCAATTTGAGAACAGACCATAGGTGGTAAAAGGTCCTGATCAATGGTTAAGTCAAAGCGCTAGAAAACAGGAACATTACTCATGCCGAAGGGGACCACTGTACAAATCCTAATGACTTGATGATGTTGTTTGTCCCAGTGTCGGAACACTCTTTTGGGATGGGAGAAATATGGCAGAGTAATGGGTACCTTTTAAAGTCACAGAGCTGAGGCATCGAGGAAGGCAGCTGCCAAAATGCTGCCTTTTATCCTTTAACCTCGCATTCCTAGAGTTCTCAGTTCTGCTGCCTTTCCCCTTTCACACTTGACAGACAATGGTCAAAGAATTCTAATATTTTCATTGCATATATGATGTAATCAAGATTTCATGTCTCCCTTATGATGGAGTACTAATTTAATTTAATTAGCGACAAACTTTATGAAGAAATCACATGCAGTGAATCATAAAGCAACAGGAGCTAATCCTTTTGATAAGAAATGCCGTATTTGCAGAAATAAATTTCAACTTGAATTGGAATGTTGATGAACAGCTTAAATAAATGTTTCATTAAGAATGGTTAAAGGGTTTGGAATATTATTACTTGACAAGAGTTTGAGACCCTTCATGATTCATAAATATCTTCTGATTAATTATAAGAAAACCATGTATCTTAACTTCGATATAAAAGTATCCTTTTCTTAGTTTAGAATCAACTCCAATTGATTATTTATCTTCAATTACTGCGAAACTCAATATCATAAAAAGGAATTTAGACAAATTACAATATGTATTCAAAACTAGATTCAGCTATTATAAGCTTAAAATTATTATTAATTGTTTCTTAGTCTTTTTAGCATTCTACTTCAATTAAAAAAAAAGGCAGAAAATGGAAGAGACTGTAAAACTGCATTGAACATACAGCCACTACTACTAGGGGTCAGAAGAAGTAGGCAAAATAGATGGGGCACTTTTCTTTCCAACTAGGGCCGAGCCATAACCTTTCTTGTGACCAACTTTTGCCTTGAATGTGGTAATGATGATGTTGAAGGTGAAGGGTTTTCCTTTTGTTCTCTTCTCTTCCATTAATTAATATCTCCAAGCAATGATGGTATTGACAACAATACTTTTTCTCTTCAATTTGTTCAATCAAAGGTCATGGGGAGATCAGAGCTCACCTTGCTAGAAGATTCCATCCCTAAACATCTGTCTATAATTAAGCATAAAAATATAAAGCTAGCTGACATTCAAGGAGCAAACCAGATAAGTTTTGCTGGCAGAGATATGATTTTCTTGAAATGTTGTCATCTTAAAAGCCTCAAGAATCAATTATGGTTCTTGGAGACCATGTAAAAAAGGCTCTTCGGCTGCTTTCTTCTATTCAAAAAGCTCTTTTTTTTTCCTTTAAATTTAATTTTCTTTGATTCAATGGAGCAAAGGTGCTGAATCATCTCTTTGAACGTTTCCCCTCCCTTTTCTCCTTCAAAAGTTCTCATTTGCACATCGTAAAACAAAACATTTTTCATATTTGTTTCTTCGTTCTAAGACAGCAGTTTCTTTGTTTTCGAGTTTTAATGTAGAAGCAATAAAATGATACGCATGCGTCCCATAGGATATCTCAACAACAACCCACTTAACACAATCTATGGAGTTTTAATGAAAAGTTGGGTCATTGTGCATTTTCAGTTTGAACAACCTACCAATATGAATTTTTTATAAACATTTTTGTTATTCCATGCTTAGCCAATAGCGAGGCCGGCTTCCATAAAACTGAGCATTATTAAGGGAATAATTGAAGAAACGACCATAGCCATGGGGGCTTAAATATACCGTATACAATGCTACAAAGTCCTCCGATTTCCAAGTTAAAATATTCAAATAGTGAAGAAATTAGTATGAAACCACTTGATTTCAATGATAAGGATTCAAATTTGAACAATCTCCAATACTAGAAGTATGAAACTCTTTAACTTAAGTGATCAGACTTCAAACCCTAGAAACTTAAAGTAAAAAAATAAAAATTGATGACCCCTTAACATTAAATTGTTTATGAAGAAATTATTGTTTCATAGAGTTTTAACATTGATGTAAATCCGAATCATTTGAAATCTGTTGGTCATAATGTCTCTTGGAAGAACTCTTTTCTTCTATTTATTTACTTGAATAAAACTATACGGGAGTGTCATAGTTAAATGTAAAGGATTCTCACCAATTTGAAAAATAATCAACTTATAACTACGTCATCCTAAATATTATTCTAATTTACAAAATCGTAATTTCTCAAATTATATTTGACTACATAATTATAGAATATTACAATATAATTACCATAATTTGAGGTCAACTATAATCAATGGTCAATGATATTCTAATATTCCATAATTGATGGTCAAAAATATTCTAACATCCCCTTAAACTCAAGTAGGGAAAGAGTTTGCTAACTTGAGTTTGCACCGTAAGTCATGAAAACGCCTTAGTGGAAGAAGTTAACTGTTTCATCTATAGAAGGTACTAAAGTGAGATGAAGGGTGTCATTGATAAGATAATGGCGAACAAAGTGGCAATCAATCTTAATGTGTTTAGTGCGCTCATGAAAGGCATCATTGTAGGTAATTTGGATGGCACTTTGATTATCATAATAGATGTTTGTAGCATTGGATTGAAAGACCCCTATATCCTGCAATAGCCATCGTAACCAGAAAATTTCAGAAGTAATATCAGTAAATGCTCTATACTTTGTTCCTGTGCTCAAATAAGAAACTATTGTTTGATTTTTATTACGCCAAGAGATGAGAGAATCTCCTATAAATAAACAATAACTAGTGGTGAAACATCTATATATTAGATCACTTGCCTAGTCAGCATCAGAATATGCATGTAATATAAACGAGGACCAAGCAGACAAGTGAAGACCATGAAACAAGGAATTTTTTATACATCGAAGGATATGGAGCATAGCGGCAAAGTGAGTTGTGCAAGGAGTAACCATGAATTAACTAACAATATGAACGGCATATATTATGTCTAGTCGAGTGACAGTTAAATAGATAAGACTTCCAACCAATTGCCTATAAAGAGTAGGATCATCCAAAATGGTACATTATGTGGGTGAAAGTTTGATATTGGCCTCAAGTGGAGTGTTGACAGCTTTATTATCTGTCAAGCTAATACGAGATAAAAGATCAGTACATATTTAGCCTGAGATAAATAATAACCTGCGCTGTCAAAAGAGACTTTCAACCCAAGGAAATAACTCAAATGTCAAAGATCCTTTATTTCAAATTGTATATTGAGAAATTATTTCAACTTTGCAACACCTTGCGAGTCATCTCCAGTAATAATCAAATCATTCACATAAAACAACGAAAGAGTATATCCCCTCTTAGTTTTGCGGATAGATAGAGTATTATCATAAGAACTATAGGAGAACCCAAATTGACAAATAGTAAAGCTAAATTTGGCAAACCATGCTTTGGGGGCCTACTTAAGTCCATAGAAGGCTTTTCGAAGAAGGTAAACCTTACCGGGTGGATGACTATATCCGGGTGAGGGTTTCATATAGACTTCTTCCAAAAAATTTCCATTCAAAAAGGCATTTTTCACATCCATTTGAAAAAGTTGCCATTTTTTTACTGCGACAATTAAAACAGCGAACAGAGGTGAGACGAGCCACTGGAGCAAAAGTCAATGTCATACTCTTGAGTAAAGCCCTTTGCCATTAATCAAGTTTTATAGCTCTCCACTGATCCATTAGCACGGGTTTTAATTTTGTAAACTCATTTACATCCTACAACAGTTGTACCAGTCAGTAAGTCAACCAAGTCCCAAATGTGAGTCATTGCTAAGGCTTGCAATTCTTCTTTCATAACTTGCTGCCAATGAGGATTAGTGCTAGCTTCTTTATATATATAAAAAAAAAGGTTCATGCAAAAAAAACAATAGCAGAGTAGCAATGATAATCACGAAGCTAAGATGGTGATTGGCGTACTCTAATACTTCTAGTATTTGAAGAGAAAGAACTAGATAAAGACTCAAAATCTGAAGGAAAACTCTGTGGAGACTCAAAATCTGGAAACGAGTTAAATGCTTCTGATCCGGGTAAAGTGTGATCATTTGTTTGTCCTACATTAAAATGGTTAGGGGAAGTTGAAGGAGTCTCATTTTTATTGTTAAAATAAAATGTGTTAAGAAACAACTCAACAGATAGATTGGTGAAAAATGTTAGTTGTTTTCAAATAATTAAGACTCAAAAAGAGTATAAAACCTTTTATGTTCCCAAAAAAGAACATGTCAAGAAATACCAAGACATTTAGAAATAAGATCACAACATCTATAACCCTTATGTTCAATACCATAACCCAAAAAACAACATAGCCTAGAACGAGGTTCTAGTTTTAACCGTTCATATGGTTGTAGAAAAACAAAACAAGCAGATCCAAAAACTCAAAAAAGACTGTAATCAAGAATTTTACCATACAAACATTCATAAGGATTTTGGTTATCGATTAGTGTAGAAGGGATACGATTGATGGTATAGACAACGATGAGAGTCGTTTCTCCCTAAAATCATTCAGGACATGAGGAAGAGATCAAAAGAATGCGGACAGTGTCTAGGATGTGTCTATGTTTGCTGAGAGGTACTAGGACAGGATCTATGAAAAGTAGTGTCATGTTGGGAGAGAACTGTCATGACTTGCTTTACCTAAAATTACTACAAATCTTTCGCTTTTTCTTACCTTTCCCTTCATGACAATTTCTAATATTCGTTGGGTTGTGATTTGGTATTAGTCACATTTTCCTTACTTACCTTATTGTCCATTCTATGTTATACATACATGTCAATATAAACTTTTGATTGATTATAAATATTATAATCTCATAAGTGAACTCACGTATATTTATATACAAATACATCTCCAAAATTACATTCGTTTACATCACTGTCTTGTTATATGTTCAGATACAAATCGTACGAATGTGTATACCTTTTGATTGACGGGAATGCAGTGGATTACAGGAATACAAGTCTTAAGTCGTACTCTATCTACTGCGAATGCTCTGTAGAGATGGGAAATGAAATGGGTGAGCTCACTAGCTCAGTAAGGCAATTATGCAAGCAAGTAGATAACTACGCTATCTACAAGAATATAATGTCATGCTGTAAATCATTGTATTTCAATTCGTATCTGAAGCATCAAGCTTTTATATAAAACTTATGCAATTCATATATACATTCACTCGTATATAGGAAATCATGCTTTATTTATAAAACACAAGTAATTCATACAAAACATTGCATTCTCATATGAAGCTTACAAAACATATGAAGTCATTTCATTTCAATCAAAAAAATATGGCATTTTGTCACGTAAAAAAATGTAAATCGGGGCTCAACCCATCCCTCAGGTTTACCCTTGTTCATAATTATTTGCATTTATGTAAAACTACAAAACATTTATCGAGGCTTGACCCATCACTCGGGTCTACTCTTGTTTTCATAAAATCATGCGACATAATCAAGTGAGAGTGGAAACTACTGTGATGATTTTGAGGACTATGATCATATCCCAAATTGGTGATCTCAGGCTACACGGATCCTAGTGTACGAGGCATCACTCCTGTAACGCTAGGTGGGTCAAATCCTACCCGCCAACTAACAACTCTATAACTCCACAACACCAAATACTCACGGTACAGCGTACTCCGTGTTTCGTACACGGTACAACGTACTTCGTGGACCCTATTTCAAGTCGATAGTCATTGTCATGTCTCAAAATGCACGTGCGAGCCTCTCATACGTGTGACACACAGTCTACACAAAGCTTCCAGCACGACTCTTTTATGTCGTCCAATTAAAAGCAAGTATGTGCGAGTAACTCCAGCACGATTTTATGCAAAAATCACATAAAATCTAGTGCGACCAAGGCTTCAGCACTATATCATGTGCAAATCAAGTAAAATCGAGTATGAGCAACACTCCAGTACTCTGTCATGTATATTATATAAAATCTAGTGCGAGTAACACTCCAACACTAATTTAAGTAGAAAACATATAAAATCCACTGTGAGCAGTGCTCCAACACGATTTGTTTTCACACAACTCAATAGATGGTTCATTTCAAAGAGATTAACTTTATTAAATCAAATCGGTACCATATTGTGCTGTTTTCACATAAATCATGAAAACATCGACCAATCTATCTATCCATATGCTAAACAGCAGGAAAAACACTCATAAACATGTTTTCCATGCTTTTTAGAACTTTTCCTAACTTTCCTAATACCCTTAATATGGGTAAAATGGTAATTTACCCATATCGGGTCTCTATAAATTTTATTCATTTTCTCTGACTCTCATACTTTTTAAGTGAATGTAAAAATTGAAAAAAATACACGCAGATATCTCTAACTACTAGCAAAATTCCCTTACCTGGAATCACGTAGAGCGCATCTACTTTTCTAACGCTGCTCGATCACTCAGTCCGATTCGCTCCCAATATAATCTCCGGAGCTGCATATAATCATTTATCATGTTAATTACACTTTTTTAACTGTATTCCACTTTTAATACAATCTTTTTCACTTAATGGACTCGTTGACTCTTATTGGGTCTTATTGCATCTTAATGGGTCTAACACTGTCTTAAGCTCATGTCACTTTACTATTCATTTTATCTGGGCCTATTGGGCTTGTGGGGCCCACTGACTCTTATTGGGCTTGGTCTGAGGCCCATCATTCTTTATTTGGTCAAAACCAATTTGGCTTGGCCCATTTGGCCTCTCGGCCATGGCATGTGTCCAAGAGCCATCATGTCGCCCATGGTCGATGGTCATCCATCATGATGCCACCCTTGGCCAATTTGCTAGCCATTCACTTAGGCATTTCATCAAACACAACCTATGCATGCCTTAAGCCTTTAGTTTTTGTTCATTAAGGCATTTTATCAAACACCTTATATGTCATCATCATTCATCAACCAATTGACCAAATTGATTAAAATTAACTATGTCATAATCATGTATACATGCATACCAATCTATCCATGCCTTAAAATCACATGGGTACTCATCAAAACCTAGATACCCATTTTCGGTCAACATGTGTTCTTAGTGATTTTGTGTGTTTTGATCCATAAAACATACATAAATCATCTTAGAATAATTCCTAGATTAACATACTAGAAGTTGGAAGCTTGAAAACTCACCTAGCTTGTTGTTCTCACTTTGGTCGAAACTTGCTTGATTTTTGTCTCCTTCAATATGGCTCCTTGATAGCCAAGTCCAAGGTATGTTAATTCTCTCTCAATTTGGAACAACTTTCATGAAGATCACTTGTTCCAAATATGTCTCTAGGTTAGTGATTTCTAGTGAGATAAAGCTTGAACACATGTTTTAATGGTTTGCTTGCTTTGGCCGAGAGTTATGGAGAAGAAGACTAAGGTTTGGCTGATTTTTAACTTAAGTAATTAATCCTTTTAATGTTAATTTTCAGCCCACCAATTAGGCTTGATAATGGATTTGGGCTTAGTAACAATTGGGTTTAGTTTTAGGCTTAAGCATAAAACTAGTGGGCTTAGTTTTGGGCTTTGCATTTTGGGCTTTCAGTTTAGGCTTTTTTGTGAGATCTGAGAATTTCAGACATATTTAATGATGTAATAATAATTTGAGTATAATTTATTGAGCTAAGTGAATTGTGAGAATTATAATTGGAGATTTATGTGTTAAGTGTGTAAAATGAGCATGAAGCAAGAGGACAGATCGATCTGGGAGAAGGAGAGATCGATCTGGTGAGTTAAAAATGACGAGGAAGGGGAAATTTGAGGAGCAGATCGATCTCCAATGGAAGAGATCGATCTCCTTATGAATCTGTTTGAGAAAGGATCGATCTCATGAGGAAGAGATCGATCTCCAAATGAATCTGTTTGAGAGAAGATCAATCTCATGAGGAGGAGATCGATCTCCAAATGCTTCTGTTTGGGGAGAAGATCGATCTCCTTAGGAGCAGATCGATCTCATAAAGCCATAAAGAGATCGATCTCACCCCTCGACAGATCGATCTCCTAGGCATAAAATTGCCCAAATCGTCCTCAAATTTCAAACACAGATCGATCTCATCAAGAGGCAGATCGATCTCCTACCTCCAGTCTATATAAGGAACCCGTGTTTTCTCTGCAATTTCACTTTCTTTCTCCTCCAAAACCTCCATTTTTCCGAAAACCTAGTTTCTCACTCCTCCAAATCGCCCATTTTCGGCCGAATCAGCTATTGTGGTAAGAAGGAAAGTTGTTCCTCGTCAAAGGGAGAACAACATACTTAGAAATCGAAGGACGAATCGGATCGAGGCGTGAGTTGTGCGTCTCACAAGCTTTGGGTAATTTCTAAACCTCGATCTTGATATTTGAGCTGATTTTGATGTTATTGGTGGTTGTAATTGTGTTGAAATAGTTGAGAAATGATTAGGGATTGATGAATTTCAATGTGGATAGGGTGACAATGATATTTAGCGATTTTGGTGAATTTAGGAAATTGTGAGCTATAAATGGAAAATTGGACAATGTGGTGAATTAGCGTAGACGATTTAACTTGAGAAATGTAGGACGTTGAGATATTGTGAATGAGGTTGTAGCTTAGGGTAGAGTGACGAGAATTGAGAAAATTGAGGTGTTATGAGCGATGATGCTCGATTTTGAGAATTGAGATTTATGAGATAATTGAGTATTGATGTTTAACATTGTTTGGACAGCTCGGGAGTTCCAGAGTGGAATGCGAGACTAGTCCGTGATACGGGGGAAACGATTGCACTATACGAGGTGCAAAGAGGTAAGGGAAAACTAAACCATTTTGTGTATGTATTTTGATGAATTGTTAGCATGAACCATGATTTGAGAATACAAGCATGTTTTGTGTTGTGATGTAATTGCACACGGTTTTTCTAGCCGGTTGGAGCCCATTATTTTATGAGTTTATAAGCTGAGTGTGAAATTGCTTTATAAACCTTTGAGTTGCGTGAAAAGTAAATTGGGCTCTACGTTAAGGCGATATTGAGATTTGAGAAAATGTGTGCGTGTTTTGCCGGTTGGAACTCGGTTTTAATATGTTTTGTGTTGAGTACACAAATGTTTTAAATGAGTTTTTAAGAGAAAACCATTATGAGTTCTACGTGAAGGCATAACGTTTTATAAGATAATGGCTAATGATTGAGACTTAGGCGTGTCATGTTGAATACACATCGGGCATTGCTCTGGTAGCATATAAGACCGATATAGTGGGACGCCTGGGAACCGACCCAGGGACCACGGGCCTTGCTCTGGTAGCATATAAGACCGATATAGTGGGACGCCTGGGAACCGACCCAGGGACCACAGGCCTTGTTCTGGTAACATATAAGTCCGATTATTCCTCCGCTCTGGTAGCGTTGGGAGGCATTGCTCTGGTAGCATGTAAGACCGAGAGAGTGGGCCGCCTGGGAACCGACCCAGGGACCACGTGTCAGTATGCATTAGGCGAGGCATTGCTCTGGTAGCAAGTAAGGCCGGGCCTTGTTCTGGTAACATATAAGTCCAATATACTTTGCATACGACCATATTGTCGACGTTCCCTCTATACGAGGATGCCTGGGATGCGCACCCAGAGGAGATACATATTTGATGTGCCATGACGAGTTTTAATTGAGTTTTATTGCCTAGTCTCGTTTTACACATGAGTTGTGTTTTGTGACCTTGTCACGTGTGATTTACTGAGGTGATTTTTATCACGTATTTGAGAACAGCCATTATTGCATATATTTACACATGCTTGTGAGTGCTCGATGTTGAGCCTTTTATCTTCATGTTTTCACATGATTTAACGAGTTATGAGATAATGTTTTGAGAACTTTCATGCTACGATTTCAAATGAGTTTTATAAACAAATACATATTTGTGATGTGTGAAATGGTTTATATAACTGAGTTCCTTTACCCCCCTTACTGAGCGATTTAGAAGCTCACCCTGTTTTCCTTTCCCCCCAGAGTTCTTCAAGTGAAAAAGGATCTCCCTGCGGCGTACGGAGTAGTGGCTAGTGGAGGACTTGAGCTCCAGGCCCTATATATTGTATTTGAGGTATCTTTTATCTTTTCATGTACCCAGACTATTAATGTGATTACAGACACTTAATGTATATCATTATATGGGATGTATTAGGATTAATTAACTTGGAATTGAGTAATGTATATGATTCAATATACACTATGTTGTGATGAGATCCTGAGGCATGATAATTACGATGATGTATGACACTGCACAGGAATGCACCTTTAATTGTGAATTAAAGAGTAAAAAGTTTTAAATTTGCCCTATTTTCCGCATTTTCGGGGCGTGACAGAGTTTTTTTGGTATCAGAGCTTAGGGTGTCTAGTACTGTCAGTGTCGGTTAAGTGAAATAGAATACATCCCAAGTGTCTGTAATAGTCTGGTCATGAACTGAAATTGAGGATTGAGATTTCAATCGATTGTGATATGTACGCGCAGGAGACGAGTTGAGATTGAGAATGAGTAAACGACGAGGTCGTTCGAGGAGGCAGGCAGAGTCCCCTCCACCACCTGTCCCACAACCAGAGAGTCCTAACTCTCGATTTAATCGGATTGAGACCGATGTGAGGCAAGGTTTTGAGCAGATGACGGCGCTATTCGCGCAACACTTTGGAGTTAATGCCTCGGATACTACCCCTACACCACCACCAGGACCTCCCATACCCCCAGTGCCTCCCGTCACTCAGCCTGAGGACAGAAGTAAGGTCCGACTAAAGGAATTTCTGAAGATGAATCCACCCGCATTTAGGGGAAAGAAGGATTCTACAGAGGCTGAGGAGTGGTTGACGGAGTTGAGAGTTATATTTGATTTACTGGGGCGCACCGATGCTGAGAGAGTCAGTATGAGTGCCTATATGCTGAAAGGGAGAGCTCGAGATTGGTGGAGTACTACCCAGGGTATCTTGATGTCCCGCCAGGATGTGATTGGTTGGGAAGAGTTCCAGACAGCTTTTAGAACCCAATATGTACCACGAGCCGCCCAGAGAAGGAAACAGGCCGAGTTTTTGAGTTTGGTACAGGGTGACATGTCGGTGGATGACTATGAGAGCCAGTTCACCGCACTACTGAGATATGACCCAGAGACCTTCAAGAGTGAAGAGCTCCGCACAGAGAAGTTTGTGTATGGGTTGAAGCCCGTCATCAGAGATAGACTGATGGGGCTATGTATTACTGAGTTTGGAGATGCTCTGAGACGAGCACAAGAGATTGAAAGAGGGATTGAGATGGTACAATCCCAGAATGAGCTCAGAGCGGTGAATAGAGATAAGGGCAAGAGGCCAGCACTTTTCCAGTCAGAGACTCGGAGAGGTTCCTTCAGGAGAGGGAGGATTGAGGTACAGAAGGATAGATTGGAGAGACCCAGAGCCTATCCTATTATCAAGGAGACCCCTCGATATGTCAGGCCTGAGACAAGATTTTGTAGAGACTGTGGCCGATCGCATGAGGGAAGTTGTACTGGGTCGATCCATGGATGTTTCAGATGTGGTGACATGGGTCACAGAGTGAAGGACTATCCCCAACCTCAGATACCACATGCTCCGGAGCCCGCTAGACAACAGCCTCAGAGAGTGGATACCCGGAGACGGGCCACTGCGGCAGAGAAAGGGAAGAAACCTGTGGCACAGGGACGTGTGTTTGCCCTGGATAAGGAGACCACAGACGCGTCAGCGAAAACTATAAGAGGTACACTCTCCGTCTGTAATTATGAGGCTCATGTGTTGATTGATTCAGGATCCACGCATTCGTTTATTTCTGAGCATTTTGCATGTAGATTAAACTTGAAGTTTGAACCTCTAGAATATATACTACATGTAAATACCCCTATGCGTGAATCCCAGAGAACTGAGTTAATCTGTAGAGGATGTGAAATTAAGGTGGGAGATAGAGTGATGTTAGCAGATCTAATCATGTTGAGTATACATGGGTTTGATGTAATTCTGGGAATGGATTGGTTGGCGACCAATCGAGTGAGTTTAGACTGCTACACTAAGATTGTAACTTTCTCCCTACCTGAACCTTACAGTGTACGGTTGAGATATTGAGGAAATGATTATGTGGAATTCTAGTAAGTCATTTGAGAATTTTAACATTATTTTGGAGAATATTAAATATGATTATTTATGTGAAGGTTATGAGACACTCATCTCAGACGATGAGAGGGAACATCCGAGGATTGAGGATATACCTGTGGTTTGTGAATTTCTGAATGTTTTCCCAGATGAATTGCCAGGTTTACCACCAGAGAGAGAGCTGGAGTTTACCATTGATTTGGTACCGGATACTCAGCCGATCTCTAAACCTCCTTTCAGGATGGCATTAGTGGAACTTGAGGAATTGAAGAAACAACTACAGGAGTTATTGGATCAAGGGTTTATTAGACCCAGTGTTTCGCCGTGGGGAGCGCCAGTACTGTTTGTTAAGAAGAAGGATGGTAGTCTCAGATTATGTGTGGACTACTGGCTATTGAATAAAGCCACGGTGAAGAATAAATACCCACTACCCAGGATTGATGATCTACTTGATCAGCTAAGAGGGACATCAGTCTTTTCTAAGATTGATTTGAGATCGGGCTATCACCAATTGAGGATCAAGGAGGAAGATATTTCAAAGACGGCCTTTAGGACAAGGTATGGCCATTACGAATTTCTGGTGATGTCCTTTGGATTGACGAACGCCCCTGCAGCATTTATGAGATTGATGAACGAGGTGTTCAGAGACTATCTGGATAAGTTTGTGATAGTCTTTATCGATGATATCCTGGTGTACTCTCGGTCGTATGAGGAGCATGCACAGCATTTGTGGTTAGTACTTCAGATACTCCGAGATAAGCAATTATACGGAAAGCTTAGTAAGTGTGAGTTTTGGCTGAACCGGATAGCTTTCCTTGGGCATGTAGTCACAGAGGAAGGAGTATCAGTGGATCCGAGTAAAATAGCAGCTGTGCTTAATTGGGAAAGACCGAGGACAGTGACTGAGATACGAAGCTTCCTTGGTTTGGCAGGGTATTACAGGAGATTTGTGGAAGGATTCTCGAGGATTGCCGCTCCTTTGACTAAGCTCACGCGTAAGGAGACTCCGTTCATATGGACTGATCAATGTGAGCTCAGTTTTCAAGAGTTAAAGAAGAGATTGACGGCGGCACCTGTGTTAACTATCCCTGAGGGATCAGGAGGATTCTCGGTGTATAGTGATGCATCTCATCAAGGATTGGGGTGTGTGCTTATGCAGCACGGGAGAGTGGTCGCATATGGATCGCGTCAGCTGAAAGACTATGAGCGAAATTACCCCACACATGATTTGGAGTTAGCCGCTGTGGTGTTTGCTTTGAAGATCTGGCGACATTACTTATATGGGGAAAGATTCCAGATCTTCACTGATCACAAGAGTTTGAGATATCTCTTTGATCAGAAAGAGTTAAACATGAGACAAAGGAGATGGATGGAACTCCTTAAGGACTATGACTGCGAGATTCTATATCATCCGGGTAAGGCGAATGTGGTTGCTGATGCCCTGAGCAGGAAGAGTATGATATCTGCTATGATGATCAGGGAATGGGATTTGTTAAAGCAGTTCGCAGAACTTCGGATCAGAGTTAAAGAGGTAGAGACTGGATTTTTAGCTAGCCTGCGGATAGAGCCCAGGGTCATGGATCAGATTAGAACTGGGCAGCGCAGTGATCAGAGATTGATAGATATGGTTAGCCAAGCTGAGCAGAGTTCGCAGTCGGATCTCACCATCAGTGAGGATGGATTATTGAGGTTCAAAGAACGGATTTGTGTACCAGACGATGATACCCTAAAGAGACAGATACTGAGAGAATCCCACTGCTCGCGATACACCATGCACCCAGGAAGTACTAAGATGTACCGAGACTTGAGAAAGGTGTATTGGTGGAGTGGTATGAAGCGAGACGTGGCAGAGTATGTGGCCAGGTGTTTAGTATGCCAGCAAGTGAAAGCTGAGCATCGGAAGCCCGGAGGACTACTACAGCCCTTACCTGTACCTACATGGAAATGGGAGCATGTCACTATGGACTTTATTATGGGTTTACCGAGGACCCGGAGAGGTCGCGACGCGATATGGGTCATTGTGGATAGATTGACCAAGAGTGCCCACTTCCTTGCCATCAAGAGCACAGATACTGTGGATGCCTTAGCTGAGCTATATGTCAGCGAGATAGCTAGATTACATGGGGCTCCAGTGAATATTACTTCTGATAGAGATTCTCGATTTACTTCCAGATTCTGGACCCAGTTTTAGGAGTCCATGGGATCTCGATTGAGTTTTAGTACCGCCTATCATCCTCAGACAGATGGTCAGTCAGAGAGGACTATTCAGACCCTGGAGGATATGTTGAGGGCGTGTACGATAGATTTTAAGGGATCATGGGATGATCACCTGCCCCTAGCAGAGTTTGCGTACAATAACAGCTATCATGCGAGTATTGGAATGGCACCTTTTGAGGCTCTATATGGTAGGAGGTGTAGATCCCCTGTAGCTTGGGAAGAAGTCGGTGACAGAAAGATAAATGCTCCCGAGCTTGTTGAGCAAGCCGTACAGAGTGTGAAACTCATATGTGAGAGGTTACGGGCTGCACAGAGTAGACAGAAAAGCTACGCGGATGCGCGTAGACGGCCACTTGAATTTGATGTTGGTGATGCAGTATTTCTGAGAGTATCACCGAGCAAGGGTATCATGCGATTTGGGAAGAAAGGAAAATTGAGTCCTCGATACATAGGACCATTCGAGATTCTTGAGAGAGTGGGAGAGGTAGCCTACAGATTGGCATTACCCCCACAGATGTCCGGAATACATAATGTTTTTCATGTATCTATGTTGAGGAAGTACCACCCGGACCCTTCTCATGTTATAGAGTATGATGAGATGGACATACAGGAGGACATGAGCTACATTGAGGAACCCGTCCGGATTCTCGATAGAAAAGAGAAGGTACTGAGAACCAAGAGCATCCCATTAGTGAAAGTCTTGTGGAAGCATCACTCAAGGGAAGAGGCGACGTGGGAACTAGAGAGTCTCATGAATGAGAAATACCCCCATCTATTTTGACTAGTTGAGTTGAATTTGGAGGACCAAATTCTTTTTAAGGTGGGGAGGATGTGAGATCTGAGAATTTCAGACATATTTAATGATGTAATAATAATTTGAGTATAATTTATTGAGCTAAGTGAATTATGGGAATTATAATTGGAGATTTATGTGTTAAGTGTGTAAAATGAGCATGAAGCAAGAGGACAGATCGATCTGGGAGAAGGAGAGATCGATCTGGTGAGTTAAAAATGACGAGGAAGGGGAAATTTGAGGAGCAGATCGATCTCCAATGGAAGAGATCGATCTCCTTATGAATCTGTTTGAGAAAGGATCGATCTCATGAGGAAGAGATCGATCTCCAAATGAATCTGTTTGAGAGAAGATCGATCTCATGAGGAGGAGATCGATCTCCAAATGCTTCTGTTTGGGGAGAAGATCGATCTCCTTAGGAGCAGATCGATCTCATAAAGCCATAAAGAGATCGATCTCACCCCTCGACAGATCGATCTCCTAGGCATAAAATTGCCCAGATCGTCCCCAAATTTCAAACACAGATCGATCTCATCAAGAGGCAGATCGATCTCCTACCTCCAGTCTATATAAGGAACCCGTGTTTTCTCTGTAATTTCACTTTCTCTCTCCTTTAAAACCTCCATTTTTCCGAAAACCTAGTTTCTCACTCCTCTAAATCGCCCATTTTCGGCCGAATCAGCTATTGTGGTAAGAAGGAAAGTTGTTCCTCGTCAAAGGGAGAACAACATACTTGGAAATCGAAGGACGAATCGGATCGAGGCGTGAGTTGTGCGTCTCACAAGCTTTGGGTAATTTCTAAACCTCGATCTTGATATTTGAGCTGATTTTGATGTTATTGGTGGTTGTAATTGTGTTGAAATAGTTGAGAAATGATTAGGGATTGATGAATTTCAATGTGGATAGGGTGACAATGATATTTAGCGATTTTGGTGAATTTAGGAAATTGTGAGCTATAAATGGAAAATTGGACAATGTGGTGAATTAGCGTAGACGATTTAACTTGAGAAATGTAGGACGTTGAGATATTGTGAATGAGGTTGTAGCTTAGGGTAGAGTGACGAGAATTGAGAAAATTGAGGTGTTATGAGCGATGATGCTCGATTTTGAGAATTGAGATTTATGAGATAATTGAGTATTGATGTTTAACATCGTTTGGACAGCTCGGGAGTTCCAGAGTGGAATGCTGATAATTCTATATTTTTAGAATTATTTGTGCTTAATTTCCTAATTATTTATTTAAATCCCCAATTTATTTTGTTAATTATCCCCTTTATTTAATTAAAATTCTCATGTTTGCAGATAAATCAAATCCGGATGAATTTTGAATATTTCGGTAGAAAATGGATCGAAATTGGGCTAAAATCGAGATTGAGCCACTCGGACAACACGAGTCATGCCACCGAGCACATCCAATTGGACAAGAAGACCGATGACATGGACATATCTTTTCGAGGAGCCAATGGTGTGAAGACAAGTGGCCAAAAAAAAAGCCAACTCATCAAGGATGTGAAAATTACCATTTTACCCCTAGTGTGTTTATAAATAGGAAAGGATGACAATTGAAAGAGGTGAATGTAATTTTTAGGAGTAGGAGTAGTGTAATGTAGTTAGGAGTAGTGTAATGTAATTTCTAGGGAAAAATAGTTTTTAGAGTTGTGTTTAATTTCCATGTTCTTCATTTTTACAACTTGTTAAATTTATTTTTCAATGAAAGCTCATTCTCATTTTCATGCTCTCGGTTTTCCCTTAAGTATTGTTATATTTCCTTAGTTTCATTTCCATAACTTATTTTACTAATTCATTCTCGGTTTCATACTTTGTTCTTGTTTGAAGCATCTTTTTATATTTTTTTTCTAAGCTCTCGGTTTGAACATCTTTGGTGTAATCGGGTTGTATGAGTTATTCATTCAATCTTCTCCCCTTTGATTCTGATGCCTTGATGTGTGAGGTTGCAAAGCATTTACACACATCATGAGCAAAATGGAGTCTCGGCTGGAGAAGGAAGTGATGCCACCCGAGGATGATGATCAAGAATTCCCTGTTTTCTGCATTTGTTCATGTTTCTGCATATAGTTCATCTATTGCATTTCACTCTTCTCGGTTTGTTTGTATTTGCTTATCTTTGTATGTTTATTTCCTTCTTTTCTTGTGCTTGTTGTTGAGCAGTTGCCATTCGAGGCAGTAGAGCTTCATGAATGCAAGGGCAGGACATCACGTTGCCTCCCTGTTCTTCTCTGTTTCATAATTTATGTCCTGTTCATTGCTGGGTCTTATGATTTGTTGTTTGATGATGCATTTTGTAAGGTAAGGGTTATGTTGAATGGATGCTAGGTGGAAAACTAAGCAGAATCTAGCAGCATAAGGCAATGAGGCCAGGCTCCAAGGAGGACGGACTCCAATAGCTCCTCTGTTCATGCTGAGTGCAAGTCCTGCAGGCTGGTTTCAAATCGAAATAGTTGCAGTAGTACAAGGCAGGAGATACGGGCATGAAAGGCAGAGCACTAACAGCAGTAGGCGGACGTCAACCGGGAGTAAAGCTGGAACCGAGACCTGGACAGCAGCTGGAAATGTGGAAGAATGCAGGACCGTGCAGCAGAGCAGACCGAGAGAAGCTGCGTCACTCGTAGCTCCTGGGCAGCAGGTGGAAACGTGAAGGATGAACCCAAGAGGCATGGAGCATAAGCACTGAACCCGAGAGGCATGGAAGTGCTGGGGCAGTTAGCCAGAAACCGAGGCAGAGTTGGTAGCCAAGCAGCTGGACACGCCTAAGCTACCAAACCCGAACCGTGACCTGGAAATGCAAAAGGAAAAATGATATATGAATAGTATTTTGGAGGGAATGTTTAAAAGTGCTAAGGCCTTGTTTGGCTTTTGCATTTTGGGCATTAACTCATTTTCATGTATTTTAGTTTATTTTATTTTCAATTTAATTTGTTAGCTTAGTTTAGAGTTGTTAATTAAATTGCATAATTATTATTCTTGCTTAATAGTGTAGAACTTAGTTTTAATTAGGTTAATAGTTACTTAAATGTTCATCTAGAATTAGATTAGGGGTAAATTCATTTCATTAAATCTTAGGTTAGTTTAAATTGCATTTGATTAAGTAGTTTAATTGCATTTTTAGGATAGTTTAATTTTAGTTTAATTAATCTTGCTTTGATATTTTCATAATTGCATTTTATTGCGTTAATTAGTTTTAACTGTTTTAATTTATTTTGTAGGTTTTCAATTTTAATTGCTTGGAGTATTGTAAGTACTTCTTGCTCGGTTTTATTTCCTTTATTTTCTTTATTTTATTGCTTTCGGTATTTTCAATTTTAGCTATGTAGATCACTCCCTTTAATTCCATAATTTGCTAGAATATACTTAGGGTAAGATTAACCGATACTTAATTAGGCTAGTCAACTTCTCTGTGGGACGATAACTCGGGACTCAAAATCCCATTATTACTTGTACGACCCGTGCGCTTGCGGATATATACCCTTTGGTCGCATCAAATGCGAGACTAGTCCGTGATACGGGGGAAAACGATTGCACTATACGAGGTGCAAAGAGGTAAGGGAAAACTAAACCATTTTGTGTATGTATTTTGATGAATTGTTAGCATGAACCATGATTTGAGAATACAAGCATGTTTTGTGTTGTGATGTAATTGCACACGGTTTTTCTAGCCGGTTGGAGCCCATTATTTTATGAGTTTATAAGCTGAGTGTGAAATTGCTTTATAAACCTTTGAGTTGCGTGAAAAGTAAATTGGGCTCTACATTAAGGCGATATTGAGATTTGAGAAAATGTGTGCGTGTTTTGCCGGTTGGAACTCTGTTTTAATATGTTTTGTGTTAAGTACACAAATGTTTTAAATGAGTTTTTAAGAGAAAACCATTATGAGTTCTACGTGAAGGCATAACGTTTTATAAGATAATGGCTAATGATTGAGACTTAGGCGTGTCATGTTGAATACACATCGGGCATTGCTCTGGTAGCATATAAGACCGATATAGTGGGACGCCTGGGAACCGACCCAGGGACCACGGGCCTTGCTCTGGTAGCATATAAGACCGATATAGTGGGACGCCTGGGAACCGACCCAGGGACCACAGGCCTTGTTCTGGTAACATATAAGTCCGATTATTCCTCCGCTCTGGTAGCGTTGGGAGGTATTGCTCTGGTAGCATGTAAGACCGAGAGAGTGGGCCGCCTGGGAACCGACCCAAGGACCACGTGTCAGTATGCATTAGGCGAGGCATTGCTCTAGTAGCAAGTAAGGCCGGGCCTTGTTCTGGTAACATATAAGTCCAATATACTTTACATACGACCATATTGTCGACGTTCCCTCTATACGAGGATGCCTGGGATGCGCACCCAGAGGAGATACATATTTGATGTGCCATGACGAGTTTTAATTGAGTTTTATTGCCTAGTCTCGTTTTACACATGAGTTGTGTTTTGTGACCTTGCCACGTGTGATTTACTGAGGTGATTTTTATCACGTATTTGAGAACAGCCATTATTGCATATATTTACACATGCTTGTGAGTGCTCGATGTTGAGCCTTTTATCTTCATGTTTTCACATGATTTAACGAGTTATGAGATGATGTTTTGAGAACTTTCATGCTACGATTTCAAATGAGTTTTATAAACAAATACATATTTGTGATGTGTGAAATGGTTTATATAACTGAGTTCCTTTACCCCCCTTACTGAGCGATTTAGAAGCTCACCCTGTTTTCCTTTCCCCCCAGAGTTCTTCAAGTGAAAAAGGATCTCCCTGCGGCGTACGGAGTAGTGGCTAGTGGAGGACTTGAGCTCCAGGCCCTATATATTGTATTTGAGGTATCTTTTATCTTTTCATGTACCCAGACTATTAATGTGATTACAGACACTTGATGTATATCATTATATGGGATGTATTAGGATTAATTAACTTGAAATTGAGTAATGTATATGATTCAATATACACTATGTTGTGATGAGATCCTGAGGCATGATAATTACGATGATGTATGACACTGCACAGGAATGCACATTTAATTGTGAATTAACGAGTAAAAAGTTTTAAATTTGCCCTATTTTCCGCATTTTCGGGGCGTGACATTTTTGGACTGAAAATTTTTCTACCAATTGGGCTTTCAATTGGGTTAATATTGGGCCCACCAAATGGCCCAATAACTCGACCCATTGGGCCTACAAAATTTGGCCCACTTTGGATCCACCTTAATGGGCTTTAAGTTTTCCACCAATTGGCCCATCGATTTCTACCCATTTAATTTAATCCATAATTCGATTAAATTAATTTTCCCTACTTAAGGAATTGAAGATCGAGTGCTTTAGCTAATAATATTTCTTCCTCACTTTTTAACTTTGGTTGGGTTAAATTTTAACCATGGTTAGTTAACTATGGTCAAAGTCAACATTTCTTAACTAACCTTAACTTTTCTTGACCATTGACTACGTTTGAGTTTTTTTCAAAAATCCAAAAGTGTCAATTCTCATGGTTAACACGCTCATCTTTGCATTTTGGTCATTTCAGAGAAGTGAAATAGCTAAAAACACCTCAAACGAACCTTTTAGAACTCATTTAGCCCCTTTTTGACTTTTCCTCTACTTCGACATATTCGGGATCAAACCGAACCAACTTTCCTTCATGAACCCTCTATATTTTGACATTTTAAATTCTTATCTTTAGTAAGAAAGATTTAAATCCCTTCTATTTAACCTATGGCCATCTCGACCCTTACTTACCCTTTACATGACTTATATGCCTTAAATAATTTAACTAGTATTTTCATTTCAGTAAATACTCTTCTTATAATTCAACTAACATAACCAATTGTTTACACATAGGAATCATAAGGTACATAGTAAAATACGGGTCTTACAAGAAGAGTAAGAAGTTTACACATAGGAATCATAAGGTACATAGTAAAATATGGGTCATATAAGAAGAGTAAGAAGTTAAACATCTTTATATTCCATAACACTATCTGTTTACAGAGTTTTAAAGACACAAGAAAATCGAATTTTCACAGGAGTAGCAAAATTTACATAAATTTTAGACAATTGAGAACGATTTTTCATAAAATATATCCAAGTGAATCGAGATTAATCATCAATAAGAATCACAAAATAAGTAGCTCTTCCTATAGTAGCTATAGGAGAAGATCCCTAAATATTAGTATGCACAAGTTCAAAAATAGCAGAAGAAACAGAATTGCTATTATTAAAAGGTAAAGCATGAAATTTACTAAGTTCTCAAGAAGCATAATCAAAATTTTCATGTTTAATGTTCCCTAAAGGACCACTAGAATATAAAGACTTTAATTTAGAGAAGGAAACATGACCAAGGCGAGAATGCCAAGTAAAATAAGACACAGAGGCAACACACTTTAACATACTATGAGGTATAAATGTATTTTGTGAAGCTAGATAAAGAGATGATAGTTCAAACAAATGATCAACTTTACACTCGATCCCAAAAATATTTCCTATCTGCAGATCCTGCATATAACAACCATGACAAGAAAAGTGTGCGTCAAGGCCAAGATCATATAATTATCCAACAAAAATAAGATTTAGTGAGAGTTTGGAAACAAAAAAAAAAAGCATCAGGTAAAGATAAAGTAGAAGTGGAGATATCACCAACGTGACTAGCAGACAAACATGAGTTATCAGCAGTACAAATAAGAAGAGAGTAAGACACAACATTTTTAGTTTTAAAAAGATGAGGATCAACAGTCATATGATTATAACATGCAGAGTAAAAATACCAAGATGAAGATTTATCTGGGGTTAAAGATAAAACTAAGGAAGTGGAGGTACCGATGATAGATTAGATTAGGCTTGTTTTAGAGTATTAAGGTCTATTTAACTAATAAGCTCATTTAAGGTAAAGGAGTTACTAGAAGACAAACCCTCATGGTAGCAGTAGTTGTGGGGTAAGTAGAAGCCTTACCAAACTTAGACTTGGTTTGATTGTACCGTTCAGTTCCTTATTTGGATTGCAATTTGAAGCAATCAAAGATAACATGTCTTGGTTTATGGCAGTACCTACAAGTCACTTTTCTTTGTGATGGAGCAAAGGTAGGGATAGCCAAAATAATGTCAGTAGATAGTATAGATTGACAAGATTTCAAGGTAGTAAAATGAAAAAATTTGTTTTCTCCATGAGAAAAAAATCTTTGGCTAAAAGAAAATTGTTTTCTAATGGTCTATTATGCAGTGGATAGAAATCTTGAATGAAAGTAAATGATGTATAGTACAAAGAAAACAATAAGAACCGAAGAAGAAGAAGAAGAAGAAGAAGAAGAAGAAAGTGGACTAACAAGGATTATAAAATTAAAAAAAAAAAACAAAATTTAAAGACAAGCTTTTGATACCATGTTAGAAGAACTATTTTCTTCTACTTATTTACTTGAATAAAATTATACAGAAGTGTCTTTTTTATATACAAAGGATTTGGTGGTTGTCGAGACCAAAATAATAATTCCTACTCAAAATAAATTAAAACTGTAGTATAAATTAGTAAGGTCATTTCCCAAGAGATTGGTTAGATTTATTTTTCTACAAAATATTTAAAAAGAAAAATGGGGATTTTGTTGTAGTGAGAATAAAAAAAATTAATATATTAAAATGTAACAGAGAAAAATCAATATGTAAGATGTTGGGATAAAATCAATATGATGAAAACATCCAACCAAAGGAATAATTTTAGAATGGGTTCAGAGAATTGATCATTGATGCAAAAATGAGTTCTTTTAATCTTTACCAAATTGGTTATGGTTATTGGTACGACCTAAAAACCTATCCATCATTACTTCTTCGATAATCAGGATACGATCTCTAATTATTTCTCTTTTCAGTTAAACAACCTTAGATACGATATTAAGCTTTAATTTACCAACAGTATTAAAAACTAGAGAGACTACCAATTCTAACCAACAAACACACATGTAGGTTCATTTAAGTTAGATTATATATCTTCTTAACATAGAATTGAAAATCTATCTGTAATCAATTATGTTAATTACCACTTATATTAGAATGCCTAAACAATTACATATTCAGGTTTCTAATTGGTGATATATTATCCTGACAATTGAATAGAGAGCCCTTTTTGCGCAATCAATCAAAACAATAATTTAACCAAGTATAGAAGACATATAAATAATAAAGATATAAAAGAACAAGATAAAACTAATTAGATCTCACAATTCTTGAAGAACTCAAACTTTAATTATCCTTTGGCTAGACTAAAAATTTAGCAAGCCATAAGTTCAAAGAAAAACACTAAAGAAAATATAAAATTGTATGTCTATGATGATGAAGATTCAAGATTAAGATGCCTCTCCCTAGCCTTCTCTTAGTCTATAAATACTAAATATCCTAGCTCCAGAGTCTGTTTCCAAAGAAAAGTTCTCTGATTGAGTTTGATTGGAAATAATCTTCTTTCTTTTTTCAACCACTTGCCAAGGACAGTCCTTGCAAAACTCTTCCTTAATAATTAAAATCTTCCACTTGCCATCTTTAGACTGTTTAAGTCAAGTTCAGCTACAAGTGATAGATCTGACTTGAATTCTATGATTTCTTCTAATTTTGTGACTTGAACAAAATTTACAACTTTAATCCATTTTTTTCCATTTTCCTTCTTTCACAATACAAAATAGAAAATATAAGTCAAATCCAAAAATTAAGCATATAGAATAATCTAAATCATGGTAAAATATGACAATTAATATGCTTAATATGCAACTTATCAAATTCCTCTACACCTAAACCTTGCTTGTCCTCAAGCATACAATAGTCTAAATTCATAATCTCTTCTAATCATTCCTTCATCCTCTTCCTATGCTCATCCAAAACACATTCTTTTCAAGAAATAAAACATAAGTTTTTAAGGCGAATTCTCATAACACACATGAATAGCACTTTAATGATTCAATTAAATTCATAAAGTACATAGGATCCAACATCCTCGCAATTGGATTTCACTCATCACACTCTAAGTGTTTAAGGTATATATCAATGAACTCTCAAATCATTGCATAGAAGATTTCTTACCATAAGCTTGCAAATTCATCACATCTCTTCCACCAATGAATGAATTAAGATGCAAAAATCTAAGGATCTAAAAAGGGTTGTAATTGGGCTTAGGTAAGGTATGACAAAATGGATTTTTGCGTTAAAGAAATTGAAGGAATCATACAGAACTTTTCACACAAAATTCAAATCAATGATTTCAAAAGACTGCTCTTCAATCACATAATTTTCAGAACTAACTTCCAAGCAATAAAAATTTTACTTCTCTTTCTCTTCATTTATTCAATATTTTTTTTTCTTTTCTTCATTTTTCTTTTCTTTTTTTTCTTTTTTTTTCATTTGTTTTCTAAAAGAGAGGAATTTAATGAAAGTAACAGCTTGGGACACTAAATTTTCAACATGTTGCAATCTTTCCAGAAATATTTTGAAGTTTCATGTGCATAAGTCTATATGATTTTTCAATTCAATGTTCAAAAAGAGGGAAAATCAACAAAAAGGGTTTATTATGACTTGTAACGTGGTTTAATTCAAGAAAAGTCTAGGCTCAAAGTGGTTTCTCTAGGGTTTAATAATAATAAGGGTAGGCTAGAAAAGCTATGGTATAATGACAAGAAAAATTGTTTAACCTAAATGCCTTTGTTTGATTCATTGCATCATATTCATCAAAGGAGTTGATTAAGACATGTATGACAGAGCAAGTTCTAGAATAATCAACTATGCATGACAATCACACAAACAAAGAAATGGAGCATGATGTAATGAATGCTCGTATGCTCAAATCTCACCAAAAAGGGTTATATGTGCTAAATCCGATACATTTTTTTCATCCAATGAATCCAAAATAACTGATCACAGTGTATTAATGAGAATTCAAAATTGTTTTGCACATATGTAAATCACAATTTTTTTTCATGGGATAAGCATTGGAAAAATCTAAAACTTAAAGAAATCACAAACAATAACTAATGTACTTTTTGGAACAAGAATTTTATTTTTTTTATTTTTTTTGGATTTGCAAAAATTTTCATGAAAATTATCAAAAATGAAAGGAAAAGAAAGCAAACATCAGAGTCACAATTAAATACCCTCCCCCACACCTAGACTATACATTGTCCCCAATGTATCAAAATAATTGCTCAGACACTATAAAAGAATTAAGAGAATGAAGAAACTTCCCTGAAAAATGTTGAGCAATGTGAAACATGGTGTTGATTTCCACTACGTTGCCAATTCGAGCTCGCTTATGAGAGGATGAAGCTCCTTGAATTTTGTTACTAGTCATAGAAAAAATTTTCACCCTGTGTGATTGTTAATCTCCAACAAACATAAATAACTCTACCAAATCAAATAATGATAATAAAAATGGTATAGTTGAAACTTATCGACCACACCACAAATTTTTTTTTTACTACTTTTTTTCTTTTTTTTTTCTTTTTGTTATTATTATTTTTTAATCTGATTGGTGCTGAGAGCTATTGGAAACTGAAGAAGCTGCAGTCGGTTCTGTGGCTGATTGGAATTTGGGAGATCGGGAGGAAGGGGTCTCAGAGTTGGGTCTGTTGTCGACAGAGAGTTCTCGAGTTGTTGCTCAGTGGCTACTGTCGGTGAAGGGATCTCGGGTCAATGAAGAGGGAGGAAAGGGATCTGCAGTCTGAGGCCGATCTCTCGGTGCTATGTTGCTGCTAGAGACGCGATGGAGCTTGTCGGTAAAGGGGTATCGGGTATTGCCGGAGATGCTTCCAGGAAGAAGGGTGCAAGAGGTGACCGGTGCTGCAGTCGGGACCGAAAAGAATAGAGCAGGAACGACTGCTGGGATTGGCTGATTGAAGCAAAAATTTTTCTGCATGTTTGCTCTATGCAAATTACTGTTGAAGCAAAAAAAATTGAGCTGCAGTCAGGTGAAGAATTCAGGCGAGATGGCGGCTGTTGCGGGAGCTGCTGCTGGTATGTGACGTGAAGAGTTGGGTGGAAGATCGATGGAAGGATCGTTGTCGGTACTGCTGCAGTCGGAAGAAGAGTCACGGTTTGTAAAGGTTGAAGCATCGATGGAAGGAGTCTGTTGCTGCCGGTTGGAAGGTGTCGTAGCTACTACCGCAATCGGGACCTCGGAGCTAGGAGAGATCTCGTGGGTGTTGCCGTTGCCTGCTGTAGTCGGAGAAGGGGCTGTCGAATTTGTTGAAAACCGGAAGGGGTCGGGTTTGTTGCTAGTTGGACCGTGGGGGAGCATGAGCTAATGCTGTCGGATTGTAATCTGGAAGCTAGGTGGAGCTTGTCGGTGGAAGGGTCTCGGGGTAGCTGGCGTCGGAGCTGTGAGTCTCGACTGGTGCTGCCGGTAATGGGCTCCGATGGGTACTACTCGGGGCTGTAAAGAAGAGTGCAGAGAAGGTGGTCGAAATCTTCATAAAAAGGCTTTAAACGATGACCCTTGACCTTAGAGATCTGACCTGTATCCAAACTTTGAATTTCAACTGCACCACGAGGAAACACGTTAGTAACAACATAAGAGCCTAACCATCTAGAACAAAATTTACTAGGAAATATTTTTAATTTAGAATGAGATAGTTTAACTTTCTGACCAATATAAGAATTTTTCTTGGAAACCATATGATCATGAAAGGCTTTTAGCTCTTCCTTGTAAATCCTAGAACTCTCATAGTCATCATTGATATTAAACTTAATGATTTCATCATTAAATTTCATTGTGAGTGTACCATCATGCACATTAATTTTGGTTCTAGATGTTTTTAAGAAAGGTCTTTCCAACAAAATTAAAGATCTAAATGAGTCATCATCCTCCATATTAAGCACATAAAAATCAGCAGGAAAGATCAATTCATTTACTTGCACTAGAACATCCTTTAGAATACCTTCAGGATAAACATTAGATCTATCAGCAAGCTGAATGATCACACCAGTCTCTTTTAATAGTCCAACATTCAAAGATTTATAAATAGACAAAGGCATGACATTAATTGAAACTCCTAGATCTAGCATTGCTCTTTCAATTTTAAGATTACCTACCTTACAAGGGATAGTAAACATACATGGATCCTTGCATTTATGAGGTAACTTTTTCTAAAGGACAGCTGAAACATTCTCACCCATGCTTACAAATTCATTACCTTTTAATTTCTTTTTGTTGGTGTACAACTCCTTAAGAAACTTGGTATAGCGAGGTACTTGTTTAATTGCTTCAATTAAAGGGATATTTACCTCGACCTTACGAAAGGTTTCAAAAATCTCCTTTTTTTCCTCCTCCTCTTTGGATTTAGATGATCTATAAGGGAAAGGAGGAACTGGTGCAAAAACTTTTTGTTGCGTGCCATTAGGTTCCTTAGGGTAATTCAACTGTGGCTGGGATGCAGTAACTTCCATTTCAGCTTCTTCTTCTAGAATACGCTTTCGGGTTGTCTTCTTGCTAGACTCTCCTAACTCGGCTCCACTCCTCAAGGTCATTGCATTGACATTCTGTTTAGGATTGATAATTGTTTGTGAGGGCAATTTTCTTTGAGATTCCAGTGTCACGACCCTCAACTTACCAAAATACGTACAAATTTTTTGCATTTTCGTGTATCGTTTATCATTCGTCCTTACCTCAATCGTGAACAGCAACTCTCCTCAATAGTTGGGCTGTGTGTCGATGTCTAACTCACTCCACCATACCAATTCAATTTGCATATTATTCATAAGTAAACACTTGTATAAATGTATATATCAGAGTTGTTACATGTGTTTACATTGTTTTACATCCCCAATAGTTACATACAAAATGCTACTGTGCTATGTCTAGTTTAGATACAAAATAATCCAAGTGTGTATACCTTTAGCGATGGAATGCAGCGGATTACCAAAAGGGACAAACCTCCAGTCATGCTCACTCTATACTCAAATCTCTGTAGAAAGGAGGAAAATAAGGGGGTGAGCAAACCACACACTCAGTAAGGCAATCATGCGAACAGGTAGATACTGCACTATCTATGTGATCGTGATGCCATGCTCAAAAGCATTTAATTCATCATTTTATCTCAAAACATGAATGTATGATTGTGTTAATGGTATGTAAAGCATTCATGCTATTAAAATCCAGTGCACAGTTCCATTCAAAGCATGGTATAAATCATCATGCATAATTCGCAATAAAGCATGGCATTACCCATCATGCGTTTTCTTAAATAAGCATGGCATTAACCATCATGCATTTTCACAATAAGGCATGGCATTAAACATCATGCATCCGTGCACTTTAAAAATCATTAACAATCAATATCTCAAAACAATTAAACACTTGTCAGGTTTCAGCCCATCCTTCGGACTGTCCTGACCCACAAATCATTTCAAATATGGATTTATTCTCAAAACAATAGACATGTGAGATAGGCAATTCAATAATAGGTAATAACCTCAAGGTCTATGGTCATAACCTATGATACCGGCTACACGGATCAGGTGTGCGAGATATCACCAATATCTGCTTCCACACGGGAGGTGGGTCAAATCCTACCCGTCGGTCCATAGCAGATCTTGTCCGAAGATGGCACATCACATCTCAACACAGTACAACGTACTCCATGCTACATGTACGATACAACGTACTCCCTGGACCCAATCAACACATCATATCATACCACATCTCAAAACGCACGTGTGAGCCTATTTAATCGGTACGACCTCTTGTCTACCCAAAGCTCCTAACACGGCTAATAAATCATGTCAAAATAATGCACGTACGAGCCTATTTAATTGATGTGACACCCAGTCTACTCGAAGCTCCAAGCACGGTAACAAGTAAGGTGGGTACCTAGTGCGAGCTAAGCTCCAAGTACAATGCCAAAACCAATATGAAATCCATGTGAAAACTAGTGCCTCTAGCATTCATGTGTATAAAACACGTCAAATCTCGTGCGAGTCGTACTCTAGCACGCTTTCATTCTCACGAAAACAATGTAGGTGGCTCATTTCTTTGCAAAGTGTGGTTAACAAACCAAAACGACTCATTTCTTTTGCAATTCATTTCAAATGCTAGCCAACCTACCAATCACTTGCTAAAAAGCAATAAAACATGATTTTCAAAGCATTATGCTTTTGTTTTCATGCAAATTTATCAAACTCCCAACTTTTACCCTTCAATCATCCAATATCATTTCCTAATATCTCATGCATTCTAGTAAAGCATTTAAGCGCCCAAATTGCACACAGATATCTCTAAGAGTCCACACAATTCCCTTACCTCGATTTACTTGGTGTGACTCTTTTCCTCTTAGCTTCTCACGCTCTTGGCTGAACTCGCTCTGGTGTATCCTCGGAAGCTGCAATTCAATCATCCAAACCACTTGAGTTAAAGTTGTTAACTCACATTTGACCTCATTAGTCAATATAACTCATCTTTGCATTTACCAATGCCTTATCCACATTTTACCCCTTTTAGGTAAATCTTACAATTTATCCACTAACAACATTTTAAAATCATACCACAACACTATTATTAACTTCTACATATCCCATTTCTCATTAACCTCCAAACATTCCACTTTCTCACACTAGGTTCAATCCATTTTCTAGGTTACATTATTTTCTAACACAACCTAGGTGCTTCCAATCATCCATACTCATGCCAAATAACTCCAAAATCAATTAAATAGATAATGTACCATAGTTGGAGTGTTAGAATCTTACCAAATCTGATTTATCTTCTTGCTCCAAATGACAATGCCCTTAGCTCCTTCAATACCAACAATGGGATTTTGGGTTCCAACTATGTTGTTCTCTTCCTCAAGATGAACAACTTAGTGTCTAATGGTCTCCCCTCAAATCTTACTGGAAATGGCTGATTTTAGAGAGAGAAAGTTAGGTTTTTAGGTTGAAAATGGAAGGATGGTGTTTTTTCCAAAATTTTCAGATTCTTAACACTCCTTTTATAGAAATAGCTTGAGGAGATCGATCTGCACTAGGAGGAGATCGATCTGGTCCCCTTAAATCCCTCTTTTTCACGATATTTTAAGCATGAGATCGATCTGTCGAAGCTAGAGATCGATCTACTCCAAACAGAGAGCTAAGGAGATCGATTTGTAGGCTTGAGGATCGATCTTTTCATTACAGAATGTTTAGGAGATCGATCTGGCCCCATTGGAGATCGATCTGCCCTATTTCATTGCTCGAATAAGACCATTCTAGCTTTTCCAGATCGATATCTCATCCTATGAGATCGATCTGCCCTTCATAGTTTCCAGATTTTCTACAGTTCTTCTGCAGCAACTTATACCAAAACATCCTTAATTTGCTGTCATAGTCATTTTCTCATCCATTTATCTTTGAGGCTTGACAATGACATCCATACATACCTTATACCTATTGAAACTTGTGTGGAATCCTTGTATAGCCAAAGGTATACGATATAACCCAAATGGAAGTGCACAACTTATGTAATTCTACTTCCATTTTACCACACTACTCATAATCCATTCTACTCACATTCTCTACATGTTTAAGTCCATTTCTTCACATTCATACATATGTAACTTGTATGTATAATCACAACTCTTATTACATGTGTGTACATAATCTTATGGACTTACCTTACATATACTTCACATTACAATTGTATCATCAAAATTATGACTTCATTTACAGTTCCATGTACCTATATACAATTATACATAAACGGGGTCTCACATCCAGTCTGCTCACAAAAGTGGCTAGTTAACTCATTTGATCTTCCAGCTTCTTGATACTTGTCTTTGTTTCCTGTTGAAAATGTTGTGTGTTAATTGCAAGGGATTTAACAATTTATTCAAGAGACATACCTGAACTTGAAGATGGCTGATGTTGTTGTGGAGCGGGCTATCTATATTGAAAGTCCTGAAATTAAGGTCTTGCTCCATAGCTCAAGTTGGGATGGTCCCTCCACCCTGGGTTATAAGTATTCAAATATGGATCATGATTCCTTTGTGGTGGACCTGGAAATCCTCCAACTGCATTTGCGTGCTCATGAGGTTCATCTTGAAGTGTGGGGCACATGTCGGTTGGGTGGCCAGTAGCAATACAGATTATGTATGCTTTAGCTTGTTGTACATTTCCCATTCCTATAGCCAATTGTTGAACAAAAGATGTTAGATTAACTATTTGATTTTCAAGAGAATGTGTATTTACCTCATTTACTCTTCTATGAGGTATGTTTTGCCTGAATCCAAACTGTTGGGAGTTAGCAGCCATGGTGAAAATCAAATCTCTAGCCTCTCTATGAGTCTTATTCACTATCGCACCTTCACTGGCTGCGTCCATCATCCTTCTTTCCATGGGTAACAATCCTTCATAAAAGTATTGAATTAAGAGCTGTTCAGAAATCTCATGTTGAGGATAACTTGCACAAAGTTGCATAAATCTTTCCCAGTATTCATGAAGATCTCAATGTCTTTTTGCTTGATTCCACATATTTCTCTTCTAATGCTAGCAGCTCTTGAAGCATGGAAAAAAATTTTCAAGAAAAGTCTCACCATCTCAGTCCACGTGGTTATAGAACCAGGAGGTAAATAGAACAACCAATCTTTTGCTCTATCAGCTAGTGAGAACGGAAAAGCTCGCATTTTGATTTGTTCTTCGATAACTCCTTATGGTTTCAGGTTTGAACATATCATATGAAATTCTTTCAAATGCTTGTGAGGGTCTTCATTCTCAAGACTATGGAACTTGGGAAGCAAATGGATCAAACCCGATCTTAACTCAAAATCTGCTTGCAAAGTTGGTTAATGAATGCAGAGCGATTGTTGATTGATAGGTGGTGCAGCCAACTGCCTTAAAGTTTGCTCTTCTTCAACCATTATTTCTTCAGTACCTGCACGAAAAGAATGAGGCAGTAAAATAAATCTAATTAAAAACTAATCCCCAACAACGACGCCATAAATTGGTGGTTGTCGAGACCAACAATAATAATTCCTACTCAAAATAAATTAAAACTGTAGTATAAATTAGTAAGGTCATTTCCCAAGAGATTGGTTAGATTTATTTTTCTGCAAAATATTTAAAAAGTAAAATGGAGATTTTGTTGTAGTGAGAATAAAAAGAAAAATTAATATATTAAAATGTAACAGAGAAAAATCAATATTTAAGATGTTGGGATAAAAACAATATGATGAAAACATCCAACCAAAGGAATAATTTTAGAATGGGTTCAGGAAATTGATCATTGATGCAAAAATGAGTTCTTTTAATTTTTACCAAATTGGTTATGGCTATTGGTACAACCTAACAACCTATCCCTCATTACTTCTTCGATAATCAAGATACAATCTCTAATTATTTCTCTTGTCAGTTAAACAACCTTAGATATGATATTAAGTTTTAATTTACCAACAGCATTAAAAACTAGAGAGACTACCAATTCTAACCAACAAACACACATGTAGGTTCATTTAAGTTAGATTATATATCTTCTTAACATAGAATTGAAAATCTATCTGTAATCAATTATGTTATTTACCACTTATATTAGAATGCCTAAATAATTAGGGATTCAGGTTTCTAATTGGTGATATATTATCCTGACAATTGAACAGATGACCCTTTTTGCACAATCAATCAAAACAATAATTTAAACAAGTATAGAAGACATATAAATAATAAAGATATAAAAGAACAAGATAAAACTAATTAGATCTCACAATTCTTGAAGAACCCAAACTTTAATTATCCTTTGGTTAGACTAAAAATTTAGCAAGCCATAAGTTTAAAGAAAAACACTAAAGAAAATATAAAATTGTATGTTTATGATGATGAAGATTCAAGATTAAGATGCATCTCCCTAGCCTTCTCTTAGTCTATAAATACTAAATATCTTAGCCCCAGAATCTGTTTCCAAAGGAAAGTTCTCTGATTGAGTTTGATTGCAAATAATTTTCTTTCCTTTTTCAACCACTTGCCAAAGATAGTCCTTGCATATTTCTTCCTTAATAATTAAAATCTTCCACTTGTCATCTTTAGACTGTTTAAGTCAACTTCAGCTACAAGTGATAAATCTTGACTTGAATTCTAATATTTCTTCTGATTTTGTGACTTGAACAGAATTTGCAATTTTAATCCATTTTTTTCGTTTTCCTTCATCACAATACAAAATAGAAAATATAAGTCAAATCTAAAAATTAAGCATATAGAATAATCTAAATTATGGGAAAATATGACAATTAATATGCTTAATATGTAACTTATCAAGATTCTTACCAATTTGGAAAAGAATCAACTCATAACTACTTAATCCTAGATATTATTCTAATTTACAAAATCATAATCTTTTAGATTAATTTGACTATATAATTATAGAATATTACATTATCATTACTATAATTAAAAGTTAACTATAATTATGGATAAATGATATTTTAATATTCTGTAACTGATTATCAATAATATTCTAACAATGTCAAAATGATTCACCAAAAAGTAATTAATACGTTTAAGTCTGTCTCAAACTTTATTTGACAAGCTTTTGTTCCCCATAGATTACAGGCCAACATGCAAGATCAACGATGTCAAATCAGCCAACAACTAGTTAGCTCTTTTCTGCGACTTCTAAAAACTACTTTTCTATTGATGATGTTCCGATTTTTAGACTATAAAACTAGGTGGAGATTTCCCACAAATAAAGGATTTGGCCCTCTAAGATTAGCCTTTGCAAACTTAAAGTTAAATTACATTATATTTTTCCCTTTTCTTTCTAACAAGATGTCAACTTACACCCACCACTTTAATCTAACTTCTACACATCAATTCAATACCATATTCATAACAATGCAAAGCAATGCAAAGCAATGCAAAGCAATGCAAGTATTTCAGAGATTTGTATATACCAGGATCATTTCTCTATTGGTCACTTTGTTTTATCTTATACAAAACTACGTGCTCAACTTTCAAGGGAGCTTACAGCATAAATGAACAAATTAATGTGAAATTTCTTTTCTTCATAAGATAAATGATAAGCATTAAAAACTTTGGTTTTTTTTTTTGGGTTTATTTTGGATTTATTATTCCTGCACCAAGACAAAAGGTACCTAAAGGGTCAAATCCTGAGCATAAAACTTGATAATTTAAAATCGGTTGATCCCAAACTTCTTATAGTACTTGTAAGAGACAATTAGAGCATTGAAGAATCATGTTATTGCAAATCAATTATTGAAATTATAACATAAAACAAGTGAACGATAATATTGCAAGAAATGACATTCAATTTTCTAATATCAAGAATCAGGGTTTGATTGATTTCGAAAGATGGTTAGTTGGTGGAGTATGGAAGAGAAAGGTGCTCATTGATAGAGGGTCTAAATTTAGCTTAGAATAGAGTTATCTTGAAATCATCAAATCATTAGTGGATAATGGTGATAGATAACTGGCAACTTCCTATTTCATCAATAGTAAAAATTGACATTGACTAAAGATGTGAAGGAAATTTATAGACCAATGATTTGAATATAAAAGGAGAATATGCAAATGATAGGATTGCACATCAGTGTTCTGTCCTTAAATAAGCTAACTATTTGTGGAAAAGATGGAGGAGTGTGAATTGGTCAAACATACTTGACCACTATAGGTCAGCTTATGAAAACCAAGTTTGAGGATTGGAAGAATATGGAACATTTTATAATCATATTCTTTTTTTAGTGGAAGTCTTTTTGCAAAGCAGGTTATGAGTTTGGAGGATGACATTTATTCTACCACATAGTGCTCCTCCACAATCCACACTAGGAAAAAAAAGGAAAAAGAACAAAGGTCTTGCTCAGTATTGAATCTCAAGCAAAAGAATCAATCGAAATTGGACAGTTTCATCATGGTGGGGATCTAATTTACATATTTCAAGAAGCTTTTGTTTATCAGCTATAGCCTATAGCAGATTTGACTGATATATTTTCTCTGGAAGGTATATAAAAAAGGGATTAAGTAATATGATGAAATCTAAATCTAGATTCCATATTATATGCTCAACTTCTTGTTCTTTTGAAAAGCATTAATTGTCACAGGAAAATGACACACATGTCAATACTTGTAACTGTTATTGGATATTCATCATGAAATTCCTAAGAGGAATCGATATGCTTAGTAATAGAGTACTAAACAAGGGCAATTTTAACAAAAGTTTTAGTTAGGTCTTTTTACATTACTAGTGTTAATGTTGGTGTCATGTGCTCTTGATTGTCTACACAGTAGTGTAATAGATTTAAGACTAATTTGGATAAATAATGTAATTGATTTTGATGAAATTAAAAAATAAAAAAATTATTAAAAATATATATTTAAAAAAAAAACAAAATTCAAAATCAAAAGGTAGAAGTGTAATTTTATCTTTCTACATTTTTGTTTTTTTTCTTCTACAGTTCATTATACTGTGACTCACCAGTGCAAACCTGTGAACCAAACGAGGTATTAATAGTTGAAAGAAAAGGAACCAGAGGTAATTATTGAAGAGGGGCTCATAGTCCATTGCTTGGAATTGACATTTATTCAAAACAAGCCATCCAATCAAACAAGGGCAAATGAGAGAGAAAATTTTAGAATGGGATACTCATTTTTGACTTTAGTAATATTCTCATTACAACATACAAATAGTGATGTGACATTTTAAGATTAAAAACAGCAAAGAGAACTCCATGATTAACTTTTAAAAACAAAGAAGGAAGGAAAAATAGAGAAGGGGCAAGGATAGTGAGCAATCAATTAAGCATGAAGCAAATACAAAAAATGGGGTAACCAACATTACGGCCCCAAATACCATTTGGTGCAACATCCTTGTAACAGTATCATATAACCTAAAGGTTTCTCCAAACTAAAAATCAAAGGACTAAAAACATGGAAAGGGAGCTTAGCTTCTTCTGTTCTAGTTTATCTATATTCTCCTATCTTCTTCTCAAATTTTCATACAAACGACCAGTTGATGAACATGAAGCAGATACAGTGAGCATTTTCTTCATCATTTACTACTTTCCATGCAATTGCTCTCTCATAGGAGACTGGCCTCCCCATGCTTGACAAGCAGATACCGCCTTCAAGGCACATAAAACCCTGCTCCACCAAAACAGAGAGGAAAGATTAATCAACCATGTATCTCAGAACAAACACAATCACTTACTATTAAATTAATTCTTTGGCAGAATCCTATGTCCATAAACTGATAAAACATCATTGATTAATTCCAAGCAATTAGCCTTATCTTTCACCTTTAGTATGTTTACCATCAACTTATCTATGAGCTAATGGACACACATTGCAATAAATTTTCAACTACCACAGATACCTTAATGAAAGAAGCAAATCACCACTTGTGTTATATCATTTATGCAATATGGTAGTAAGACTGAATAATAAATTAAACAGTAAATCTGTCTACAATCTTCATGAACATGAAATTTTGAATATTTTATTCCTTTTTTTATCTTTTACCTTTTCCATCTATCTATAAAATTTTTTATATCATTATGATAGTTATCTAGAAAAGTATTATACCTGCTGCATTACTTGTGGGAACTCCGCAAATAGGGCCTTTTGTCCATTCTCATCAAAAATTTTTTCCAAACTTATGTCCTGAAGCGCTACCAAAGTAGTTTCAAGCATGTCAAGTCCCGCTTGATTGGCAAATGTAAAAACTGGCAGTGCCTGCATATATTACCATGTAGGTTATATTTTTCATAAAATACACGGTGTAATAAAAATATAAGAGGAGAAAACAATTTAAAAAAAAAAAAAAAGTAAAAGGGAAGGGGAAAGAAAGCTAACTGGCATCAAAAATCTACTTCACAATTATTTGACAGCAATCTCTAAGTTAATTTTCTGTAATTATATCTAACTAAAGCACATGAGCAGCAAGGAAGGGGGTGAAGAATATTGTGTTACCAAGAAGACAATTTCCAGAATGGATAAGTTAACATATAACTTGACTCAAAACACATGATCAATTGGTTAGGAGAAAAGCCAAAAAAAAGTTAGGTAAAAACCTTCAAAGAGCAGCAAAGAACTGCGTCAGTGTGATGCCAAAGCATTTTTAGTATGGATTCACTTCCTTCATGTTTGAGCAGCTCCACCCCCAGATAGCACCTGTAAAGAGAAACAATCCAAAAACATTGGTTTAAAATAAGCCAAAATGACATAATCGATGTTAACAACTGAAAATTGAGTCCAGAATTCTAGGAATGGGATAAAAATGAGTAAAAAGAGTGACTCACCGATAGCTCTGACAAATCCAACGAGCAAGTGTCTGTGCTTCAGGAGTACCAGGTGGTGTCTGGAGACCATGAGAACCAAAGCGAGAGGGAGAAAGTGCCAATGCAACCCTTTGAACAGAGGAAATAATGCCACGAACATACTGTCGAGCCATGGTTGCCACATTTTCTTGAAGGTGGATCTCATACACAAATTGGAATGCTATTGTCATCACAGATTTTGTGCTCCCACAACGACCAGAATTATCACCAGTTGCTCTATTTTTGGCAGCTCCGACTTCAAGAGTAGAGGCAAGATCAAGTGTACGATTTGGACTGGATGCATCCTATGGTATATATAAATTCAATTAGTAAAACTAACATAGATAAAACAAAAAGGAAAAAAGATTATGAAAGAATCTTAAATAATATCTTAGATGATAAACACTTGCCATTCCAGAATCAAGGGGGATAATGCGGAAGCCAGAAGGAATAATAGGCGCATCGTCAGAGAATGAGGCATCAATAGGGGCAAAGATGAGTTCAGCACAGGTGCCGACTGCATTCTCATCAACTCCACTACAAAGCTGAGAGATTCATACAATAAGGAAAAAACATAAATCACAATAAAAGAAGAGTTAATGAGGAAACTAAAGAGGTTATAATTATTTAATGCAAATGAGAACTAAACATTGGCTCATGCCATAAAATAACATCTGTTGAACTATTGTTGGTGAAAATTTGAAGTACCTGCAAGAGGAAGATATCGCTGGGAATGATCATGTCCTCCCGATAATGGCCCATATTTTCAAGTCTAATGACCTCCATGAACTATAACAAAAAAGTGATAGCAATTGTTAGGATACATTTTGCCAATTCATACCAAGGATTATACCTTAAGTGCCAAAAATACAGAATCAAATTACTTGCCTCTTCATGCTCAATTGTGTAAGCCAGTGGAAGAATGACCTGACCCCCAAAACTTCCACCTCGAGACACTGGCAAGCTACAAGGACCAGCTTTGACAGCAGCAGCAGAGTAAGCATCAATATCACTGTCTGCCCACTCTGATCGATGTTCTCGCAAGAATCTAAGAAGTATTGCTGGAGGTACATTCTACAAATACAATGAAAGCAGAGGTTTATAAAAATAAACCATGTTTGGCAAGATTAATAGCTGAAGAAGCTAAAAAAGCTATATGGTGTACTATTTCAATTTTGGATGTTTTTAAGCACTGTAGGAGTTTTTCATAGTTGATTCCAAAGAGCAAACATTCTAAATTCTGGCCAGTTATGCGAGGTTTCAGCAACTATATCTTTACTTGTCACCTTTTCCTGACCATTACTTTTTTCCTCTAAAATTTTCTTTCGGATGTTAAGATTGCTTTTTGTCTCTAAGCCAATTCCAAGTGTCAGCAGAACTAAATCTCCCAGATCTTGAAACAAACCATTTAGCTCCATCAGCATCAAATTCTTGAACAAAATTTCTCGATTTTCCTCAGCTTCAGGATTTTTCTCCAACTCCAACTACACAGTCTTGGAGTTGATACTTGCCAAAAGCTACAGTCTTGAGTAATATGCTCTCACCCAAGAAATTTCAAAAGCACTGACCAGGAAAAAAAATTTATTGCTCATCATATCATGGAAAGAGTCTATCCATGAATCAAATCTTGTGGCCATGTGATCAAAATATTGGGAAGAAAGAACATTTTTGTTTTGTTTCATATCTCTAGATCTGCTGTAATTGACATACTTGCAACGCATTAGAAACTGACCTGCAACAACATGGATGCTTTGGCACATAGAACCGCATTGCCCATTGAAGGAAACCCATTACTATAAGAAAGATTTATGCCTATCATCTTGGCAGGAGATGAGTTCACAAGGAGTGTAACATCATCAACGCCATCACTTTCCAACATAGACCATCCTTCATCGCTAAATCCATTAACAGCCTCATTAAAGCCCCTGGCAATAGAATATGTTAGATTACCATCTATCAAGAATTGATCTACTACTGCACAAACAATGTGACATGTGAAGAGTAAGTTAGACATACTTGCTCAATTTCTGACTAAGTGCACGTAGAGCTGCAGGTCTTCTCCCCCAGCCAGTAACATTTGGCTGAGATATATCTTGTGAAATCTGCCTCAAATGACGCAAAGCCTGTAGAAATGTCAGGGTTATATCATACCATGAGACTTTTTATTTGTCTTGGTTTCGCACCAAACTCTTATTCCGTGTATCATTCTAAGCACAATGAACAAGTTAATCTCTAAAATTTTTTGCAAAGGAGTAAGTTATAATAACCCAAAGTATAGATTCAAGGAATACTCTTACCGCCATAGTTGTCTTCTGAGCAAGTAATGTTGATGACTCGTAAAGGGGGCGCAACACTTCAGGAACACTCCAAGGCTAAGTAAGCAAGTAGAAAATTAAAATTGTTGCCATTGCAGAAAAATGTGTATATTTCACAATTGAAGCAAGGTGATTTACATACCTCCAAATCAATGTGATCAACTATGTGAATGATGGATCCACCCCCTTCACAAGGTCTAATCAGATAACCACTAGGCAGCATTTCTGCTCTTACAAAATTTGCCGCTGGAGGCATAGTCGGACCATTCTGGGTGTTGTTAAGTGATCTTTCACACACCTATGCAGCATATAATAATTATAACAATCAGATTATGAAAATTTTCTGACAACATTAAGGCAAAGGAAGAGCGAAAGCTCCATAGTAAATATACCACAAGACTACCATCCTCCAAAACAGATGTGTAGCGCAGCAACCAGAAGTCACGAGCTGGAGCCAAAGTTGTTGGCGCATAGAGCTAGAAAAGGGCAACCAAATTTTAGGACTTTCACTATTTGGAATTGCACTATTAATTCCAGAATTTAGCTGCAAATTAGAAGGAAACTTATATAGGGACTTACCTGCATATAAAGCAGTTCAATCGTCCCACCATTTCCAGTGGACAACACGTTTATAACATCTACAGCTCGGCAATCACGGAACCATGAAGGCCAATCTTTAAGGATTTCAGCGACCTAGAGGAAAAAAAGATCATCAGTCAATTCTTCACAAAATTTGAACCAATAATGTTCTCCTACCATAAAGCAAAAAGGAACTTACTCTCGTAGGATCTAGTCCCACAAGTCCGCATGCACGTGCAGCCACTCCAGTGCAACCATGAGAAATAGCAACGATTCCAATGGAATCCGGACCAGGCTGCACAGACAGGAAAGATATTAGTAGTATGTAAAATCGGCAGGCATTCAAGAATCAGGACTACTATTTTGTTAATTAGCATATTTATATTGGATTACAATTTTATTCCAGTTCTGCTGCTCTAAAGGAAAGGTTTAATAGTTAAATACACTTTTAATTTTTTACTGAATATAAGTATTGAACATTTAATTTATTATAAAAATCTATAAATTTTTATTTTACTATAAAATAAATCATCAATCTTTTAAAATAATACATTTAAATAATATAAATAATAAATTAAAATCTTATAAACTCTCAATTTTTTTATTTTACTCTAAAAACTTATATTAATTTAGATTTAATTACATTATTTTAAAATATTAGATATTTATATAATAAAATTAAAAATTAAAAATTTATTTTTATTTTCTATAAAAATTTGAGGATTTATTTAATTATCAAATCTATTGAATAAAAAAAAAAAACTATTTAAGAATTTCATGGTAAGACAAAAGCACATTTGGAGTACCAAGGACAAGATATGTCTGGCTGGTGTTTCAAAAGAAAGACAGCAACATGTTATTACTTAGTTATTGGTTCTTCATTTTCATCTTTATTAGAGTTAACTAATTAATTATTAACAATCCACAGATAAAAAAGTTTTCCACAACAGATCTTTTGAAACCAATACTTTTTCCTAAAATTATAAGAATTGATTAAAAAATTAACTAACATGGGAAACGGGAAAATATTTGTAACCAATAGAGAAAGTGGGTTAGTGGGGTCGTCCTAGAAATTGACATAACAAATATGGGTTTGGATGTTGCTTAGAAGATTAGCAAGATTTTGTACTTTATTATAGATATTCTCGATAATGATAAAGAATAATGGAGTATAGTCTAATAGCAGTAAAGAATAAAAGAATAATGACAGTAGAGAGAGGGAGAGCAGTAACCTTCATCCCAGGCATTTGGACCCACTCCACAGCGGTTCCAGTGGCCTTTGAAAGAAACTCTGTTATAGTTTCCTCTGCAATAGACAAGAGTCTAGAAAGCATACAAGGCACATAAGGCGCATAAGCATACAGCAACAAACAAAGGTTGATTTTTATAGAGAACCGAGGAAAGAAAGGGACACAACAATCGGAGTGAACAGCAAAAATTCCACTAACCCTGCAGGACTGGCATCCCTTGGAGGATGCTGAGGAGTCAAATGGTGTTGACCACTCGTCACCACTGATTCACAGCTTGTATCTGTGGTGGCTAGGGTCGCCTGCAACGCGGCCAGTGCAATTAACTCCAATTTCAGTAACACTTAATAGAAAGATTATTATCTTATGCATTGAGGATAGGATTATAATTGTTCATAAGCCAGGTTATTATTATAAACTAATTAAGAGAAGAAAACTTTATTAAACTAAATTAAGGTAAGGTTAATAATTTGATTGTAAAATCTTTTTTTGTTTCTTTTCTTTTTAAGATATCAAACGTCAAAGGGAAGATCAAGTTCTTACATTTTGAGTCTGTTGGCGGAAATAGCTGTTTTCATAAACAAGCTGTGAGACTTGCTTTTGTAACCTATCATTCTCCTCCATTAACAGCTTATTCATAGCTGTCAACTTCCTGTTCACAGCTTGAAGGCGTGACGCCTCTTTCCGTTGTTTTTCTCTACATCTGTGACAAAGAAAAACAAAATTCAAAAATTCTACCATGCTGGTGGTGGTGGTATATTAGAACTTTCAGCTGACTAAATTACGTACCATATGTTTGAAAGATGAAATAAAGTTTGGATTAGGATATTACCTGCGATTTTGGAACCAAACTTTGATCTGTTTGGGCTCGATGTTTGAGAGGATGGGGCACTCACGAATGAGCTGTTGACGACGAATGGAGCTAGGCTTAGGGCACTCATGGTAGAGGCGTTCTAAAGCTTCGACTTGCTCGGGCGTGTACCTCACATACTTGCCATTATCCATTGCTATCTTGTTCCCTTCTTTGCAGGATGAGGTCACCGCCATCATCGCGTCTATCATCACATCAAAACCAAAAAATAACTTTAAAAAAAAAAAAAACTTAAAAAATATAGTATTAAAAAGAAGTCATGGATTGAAATGGATTATAACCGTTCTCTTTTTCGGGAACTTTGAAAACACGAATGGATGACCGTCGATATCTCAAAAATCCATTCGAATTTTCAAAAAGAACGGCTTTGTTTTTCCTTGTGCGGTCGGTAAAGTGTTTGGTTTGGTATAGCTTGGTGTTTTGGCTAGGGGTGCTTTACAAATGAAGGATTACCTTTGTTTGTAGAAACCTGTGGAACATGTTTGAAAGGACGAGAAACAGCTTGTGTTTTGTCGTTGATGATGAACAAAACAGTGAAAGAAAGAGAGATTTAATTGTTTCTCTCTCTGTGTCTGGATATATGAAGATAGATAGTTGTTTTAAGGAAACTGGAAAAGAGAGAGAGAGAGAGAGAGAGAGGAGTTGTGGTGGGGAAGAAGATGGATGAGGGTGGTGGTGGTGGTGTTAAAAGGAAAAGACTTGAAAGGAAATAGAGAGAGCCCTTAATACCAGACAGACACAGACAACAGAATATCAGACTTTGTTTTTGTTTTCACATCATAATCATAACAATGCTACTATTCTATTTCTCCTTTCTCTTTCTTTCTGGCCTTTTTTTTTTTTTAATTCCTTGTTACTTCTGCCGAATGCTGCTAAAACTTATATAAGCATTAGCTGCTTTCTTTTCTTTTATTGCACTCTCTTGGCCTTGGGGTGTGTAAAATATGCAGTAACTGTAGTATGTATATTGTAGGATGGACTTAGCAATAGGATCCAATACATCCCACAGTCTCACTTTGAACGCGTATTCTTCCATATCTTTTTCTTGGACGAAATTACCCTCCTTTCTTTTTTAATCTAATAATTAGATTATTATTTTGTTAAAGCAAACTTTTACAAACTTCAATCATAAACTATAAAATCCAATAAAACAACCATATAATTTCTCAGGGTTAACATTGCCTCCCCGAAATCTCCTTATTTATTTTCAATATCATATATAAATCTGATGTGGATAAACCGAAGATATGATGTGCAAGGATTCAAATTTAAAAATGGAAAAAAAAATGGATGCATTGCATGGGTAATTGGATTGTGAATAAAAAAAGAAGAGAAAAATTATGGAGGAGTATGCATGCTGCCTCCATTTCTCATAACATATTATGATCACCACCTTTCCTCTCTCATAATCATCATCCTGATTCCATCCCTTATACACACATAATCAAATATATTTTGCTAACGGATGGTTAAGTTTGTAAGTGAAAAAAAAATTATAATAAAAAAATTTATATTTAAATTTTTATCAAATTAAATTTTTCAAGTTAGTTTTTTTTTTACGAAACGTAAACAAAGATATTTTATATCTAATATGATATAATATTACCTTGCGAATACACCAAAAAACTAAATATTCTCTTACATTGGATGGATCATATGTTATCCCCAAATATTAGAACAAATATAATTTTCAACCAACCCTTCGATTTATAAAATAAATACATATATATAACTTTACGTAATATTAAAATTTTTACAAACTAACTATTATATTTAACAATTTATTTGTATTTATCATGCATATAAAGTTTTAAGTCAATCTGATAATTTTATTTTTCGATTGAGAATAATATATTTTTCAATATATATTAACGGTTGAAATTATTTTATTATTAAATTAATAGTTAAATATTTTCGATTAACTTAAAATTTTGTATACATAATCTACTTGAATAAAATATTATAATCAACGATCGGATTAAAAAATAATAAATCAAATAAAAATATATAGAACTATGTAAAATAAAATCATTTTATATTAATGTCCTTTAATTTCTTTTCATATATATATATTTCTTTCGTTATCAATATTTCTCCTACCTCCGAACCCCAGCTGTATGCATAATTATCATGTCATTGACAATAATAAACAACAACGTAACAACATAAACTACTATATATTAAAAGGCTAAATTAATGTTTACGATAATTTCAATTGTTTCCGAGATTTCAAAAACAATTAAGTTCTTGGTTTCCTCAAAAAAAAAAAAAGTGTGCTTGGTTTTAATTAGCATATATATTAAATTTGTTTTGCTAGCTACTAGCTAATAGCTATAGTAAGTACGAGGAATAAGGGCTTAGTCAACGTTAATATGATAACAAGAAATAAAAGAATTCAATCATATATATATATATAAATATAAATATAAATATATATATATATATATATATATTTCTTGGTCAAATACCATTACAAGTAACCTAAGAATTCATGGAAATTGGAGTGGCTTATATTCCCCCAATTCATCGCCATAAATGACTTTTTTAATGTTTGAATGTAGAAACACTATTTCTATTCAATAGCGTACCGACTTCAACCGCAATTTTCAAGCCGAATTTTTTTTTTAGGAACAATAATGGATTTTTGTTTTTTAGTAAGAGATATAATTAAATTTTTTTATTATGTATGCATGCACAATATTTGAACTAAATTATACGTCACAAAGGCTTTTGCCAAAACAAAAATAGCTTATCATTTGATATATGTATATATCTTGTTAGGTATATAATAGGCAAATTGATCATCACGTTTAACTCTTTGGTAGAATTAATCTAATTTATCAAAAGTATAAAGTTTATAAATGTTTGAATTTGAATTTTAAGACGTAATATGAAACTTAAATAAATATCTATAAAAGGTAAATACGAAGAGTGAAAAATCTTTAGAAAAGAGTGAATTAATTAGTTTACATGCTCCTCGATATTCTATCTCTTATACTTGCATTCTAAAAGAAGATATCAGTCGCATTTTTTCTTGATCATCTTATTTTTAGCAGTGCATGAAACATAAGGTATCCTGATCTAACAACCTTTTAGCTTGGGCTTTAAACGAATCGATTCCAACTACTAAAACTTCAAATAAAGATTCTTATAATTCTATAATATGTATACAAAGATTGAATTCACACTAATGTGTGTATGCATGTACATTTGCATTTACACTAAATTTGTTTCGGAACGCAAAAATAAGTATGAAAATGATGATATAAGAAGTCCTAGCCGGCAAGGGAATAAATATACCTTGGCCTTAGCAGCAAAAGAAAAAAAAAAAAAAAAGGTTCAATTTTTGACAAAATATTCGCAAGAAAAAAAGTTGGCATACTACGCTAGGATTCATTCTAACACGTCTTGGGAGCTAGTCACTCGAAGACTTGGCCAAGAGTTCAGCTTTTTGTGGTACTATCCTTCTCTTTCTAGAGAGTGAAGGAGTCAAATGCCATTTAAGAAAAAAATTTCCAAGTCAATGAAAGGTCATCTCAACAATCACCCCTTCCTCTCGCGTCTCCCTCAACACTAGCTACATCAAATCAAATTAAATTAAAGGGGGAAATGCAAATCTAAGGCTTCCAATTATTTAAGCAATTGGTTAAAAACCAAGCAATGGCAGACCAACTTAAGTGGTGTTTGATTCGTCCACTGCCCGCATCCTTAATTAGACTTTAATCCGCTATCAAAGATAGACGAAAATACGTGTCTTTACTTTTTAAACCTCTACTATTCATATAAATTTTTATAAAATTAATTGGATTTGAATTCAATCCTTTGAAATATCATATATCATGTTTAGATTATTTTTAATATGATTTTTTTTCAAATTATATTTCAAGTTGGTTCGAATCTGAATTATTTTAAATTTAAATTATTGAACTTTAAATTAAATTTAAATTTATTTTAATTCAAATTTAATTGAATTGAATTTAGAGACGAGATATGCAAGTCTCTTTGAAAAAAGTTTTTCAATTATTTTTTTACAATTATGTAAAAAAAACCTTAGTGCAACCCCACTATCGGTTAACATTTAATCCAAGCTTGAAAGATAAGGTGGACTGGGGTATAAATGGCTAGACACAAAAGAAGAAATGAAAAAGGTGATTTCATGTTGTTTAGTGGTAAAATATTTAATGTTATAATCCATATTTTGCAATTTGTCAACGGCTGTTAAAAAAGGAAATTGAAAATAAAAATAAAAAAAGAAGGGGGCTGGTAAAAGTGCTAACATGCCCCGCCACTCGCGCTTGTTCCATTGAAAACGGTGCCACTACGAAGATTCCGCTAAAAATTTTAATTCTTTTTTCGAAAATTTGAGGCAGCTAATGAAAGTTTGACAGGTGCCCCATAAGTGATTGTAACGTGAGGTTGACGCAGCAGACCATACCCTGAGGTGTGGTCCAGGCGTGGGGGACCCATGCTACGGCCCCCGCACGCGTGAAGACTTCCCTTCGCTTTACAACGTGCTACTTACCAGCCACCCCAGGTGTACCATATATTTTTTTTCCCAAAGTTTATTTAAATCATTTTTTCCTCAAAAATGTCATATGCTCTTTCCTCACGCGCTGCTTAGAGAAATCATAATTTACTGCACAGTGAGCACGGGAAATGGTAGGAATGTAAATGAATTGAATATGAATTAGGGTTGTTATATTTGTGAATATTAAATAAAAATTTATATAAATAAATTATATTTATTTTAATATATATGATATTAAATTAAAATATTATATAATTATGATATATTAAAATAATTTATGAGTAAATATGTAATTTAATAAATTTATTATTATTGAACAGTAAATAAACATTAAATAATTTATTAAATGAATAAAATTTAAGTAAATCTTAAATAAGTATGTTCATGAGTATAAACGAATGAACCATATTTTTGTTCATGATCATTTGTTAAAAATAATAAACAATTAAAAATTAAATATATTCAGAAACAATTCTTTCAACATTCTGTTCGTTTAGATCTTTAAGCAAATATAGAAATAATATAAAAGAGATAAAATTATATATATATATATATATATATATGTATATGAAATGATAACTCACTTCATAATATGGTTTTGTTATTTAAATTAATACTAATATTATTATAAAATAAATATTTATTACATGTCATATGTGATAATTAAATAGTAAATATTTATTTTAATATATTTATTAATAATTTTGACGATAAATATTTAAATTTATTGAATAATATGATTATATAATATAGTTTAAATTAAAAATATATATTAACGTGAAACAATTGATTCTTAAAATCTTTTCTCTTGAAAACAATTTAATACTATTTTTTTGTGTAACAATAGATTTTCTCATTCATTTTATGACTGTGGAACATTGATAGATTTACATGGAAATTATATTGACTTTCATTGATATTTTCACCTCATTTTATCTTTCTAATTATAAGTTTAAGCCTTTAAGTATAGAAATTAGAACTTTTTAACTTTTATAAACTTCAACTTGTATAAATGTTGCATAAAGAGCAAACATTAATCTCTACTAATAAAGGTGAAAAAAAATCCACTTTATGGTATGTTGTTAATCATGCAATTAGTGAAACCATGTTGGACAAACACCATGCATTCATAGTAAAATTTAGATAGCATTTTATATAGTTTTTCACGAATTGTTGAATAAAACTAAGAAGTATATGGAGTTGTTAGATCATACAAAAATAGTACAGGGAGCTTGAAGAAAAAGGTGGAGAAAACGTTGTCTAACTTTAAAAAAAAAAAAAGGATTTGTTTGATTTGTAAGAATTAATCTCCATTAATATGAAATTAATTTATAAAAAGTATAAAACATTTCAGAAGTTATTGTAAACTCAAAGCATGCAATGGCTCTGCATATATCAAACCTCAAATAATCAATCATTTTTTGTTAGAAAAATAAGAAATAAAATAAAATAAAAAAGAAATGATTTTGAGACACAAACTTTAATAATTTTCTTTAAAAACTCAAAAATCTCATAGGATACAATAGAATCTCACAAAACTCTATCAAAACATATATGAAATTATGGATTAATATTAAACACATAAGTCTGGATATTTATAATGGCCAACAAATACTTAAAACAGACATCGCTTGCCCAAAAGATACCTTTTTTTAAATAAATTATGTGTTTTAGACATCTCTTTTGGATAAATTATGTTTATTTGGACTAGTTATGTTTATTAAACATAACATCTTAAGAAATTATGTCTATTCAATATTTATTAGATATAATTTTTGACAACTTGAACTTAATTTCCAAATTTAACATTTCAAACTACTTAACATTTCCCCACTAGTTTGAAATGCTTGCTTAATACACTATTTCACATGACAGGTAATATACTTAAAGAAGGTATCTCTCGATTTAGAACCTCCATTAGTGTACATATCTTAATATCTAACGGAATTAATGGTGTCCACAGATTGAACCACAATTTTTAGTCTTAGATTTAATGATATGACACACATAAGACTTGTTTATGTAAGACCCTATTTTTATCGAATTTTCTTATGATTCACACATTGTATGGATATTGTTATATGTTAATGGAATCATAAGACGGATGATTTTGATCATATAAATATGAATGAAGTAGTCGAACGTACGTAAAATCCAAAAACGGACAGTTAAGGAATTTCAAATTAAATTTATGAGATTTGAATTGTCCAGACAGAGATACGAATTTTAAATGAGAAATTATAGTGGATCCAAGAAGGAAAGTCGGTCTAAATTGGTCCCGAACGTGTAAAAGGGTAAAATGGTCAAAAGACCTAAAATTCGATATAAATTCGATAAGAAATTATTATTAAAAATATGAATTTAAGAAATCTTGATCAATAAATGAGAAATTATTGAATTTCGAGTCTAATTGATCAAAATATGAATTTATTGAAATTAATCAGAATTTTCGCTTCGAAAAATTATCCCAAAAATATTGAAAAAATATACCAGAAAGACGAAATAAGCCAGATAAATTTATTTATGGATTAAATGAATTAAATATGATTTTTTGAGATATTTTGAAATTTTTAATATTATTTTAATGAATAAAATAATAGTATAATAAATTATAAAAATAAAATAAAAATAATCATACAATAAAATCTGAAAAAATGAAAACGAAAAGGAGAAACGAAAAACGGAAGACATGAGCCGAGGAAGACCCTCTGTACCGGCGAGCATCCGGCAACCAATCGGCTAGGTGAGGGCCGACGAAAGGAAGAGGACGACTGGGCAACCCTCCTGCCACCTGGGAGCGCCCCACCGGCGTCGGAGAACGGCGAATCGAGGGAGAGAAATCGACGGGGGAGAGAAGAGAAATCTGGCGAGCCGGCGCCGATCTAGTCCCAACCGACCCTAGTCGATGGTTCCTCAGGTGCAGGCAACGCGATCAGTGGCGAAAACAGCCTGGGAAAAGGCGGCCAGCGTCGACAATGACGAGAAAAGAGAAAAGCACCGACGCTAGAGGAGAGAAGAGGCCGGACCAGCCACTTTTCGGCCACCGTTGGTAAAATCGAGACTAGATTTGTGAATCGGACTATCCCACGGAGCTGCTGGAGGAGGAGCCAGCGAAGAACCGACCGGCAGAGCTCCGAATGTAAAATCGAACCAGATTAAATTGGACTGAACCGGGTTGAACCAGATTGGGTCGGTTCAGCTAAGGAAAAAAGAAAAGAAAAGAAAAGAAAAGAAAAGAAAAGAAAAGAAAGAGGAAAAATTGAAAAAAAAATTCAGCGATGCAATCGAGCTCTAGGTAAGCCGGTAAGTGATCAAAATTGACCGATTTAATTCTCGAGATAATTATTTAAATTAAATTTAATCGAAATTGACCCGATAAATGTATAAATGTGTAGCTCGAGAATTGACGACAAACGAGAGCTCGAGTCAGTCTCGATTTGCGTATCAACACGAAATCTCGGGTAAGTGAAGCTCGATTTCTATAAATTTGATAGTTATACGAGTTAGGAATTAATCGCGTACGTTGCAATTTAATTTTCGTATAATTTTGTAATGTTTGGTATTGAAAATTAATTATCGTATATAACTGTATAAGCTATCCAAAGAGCCTAGAACGAGGCCCAAAAAGCGTTGAGGGCCTAATGAGCCCAATAGGCCTCGATGATATGAATAGTAATTGGAAATGAGCGTAAAATCAGAGTAAGACCCATTAAGGTGTAATCGGGCCCAATAAGAGTAAACAGACCCAGCATTTTAAATTTAAGCTCAATAAAGGTTAAATATAGATAAGTGTATTGTATTTAACCTGATAATGGTTATATGCAGCTCCGAAGATTTAATTGGGAGCAAATTTGACTGAGCAGAATTCTCTGCACTGGAAAAGTCAAACTGTTTGAATCGAGGTAAGGGAATTTTGTAAGCGCTTAGAGATACCTGCGTGTATTTTTGGGGTTATTTACATTACATAGAATTTCATAAGGTATTTAGAAATAAAATAATAATTTTTACGAAAATCGTGGTATATGTGAAAAGTATGATTTTGCCCATAGTTAGGAAAATTTCAAAAAGGGTAGTAAGGCTATGAAATTGCATGATTTTCATGTTTTTGATATTCCTATGATTATGTTGCTTTAATTTAAGCAAATTATGGATAGGTTGGCTGTTTATTTCATGTTTTTACATGAAAAGGGCACGAGTTAGGTGCCAGTTGTGATTTTTGATTTGTTTTAGTGAAATTGAGTAGCCTATCATGTTTTTATGAGTTTTAAATCGTACGTGAATTTTACTTGGTTTTATGCATCCGTACTAGAGTATTGCTCTTACGTGAATTTAAATTGGATTTATAATTATTTTTAAGTCGTACTGGAGCGTTGCTCGTACGCAGATTTTATTGATTTTTATGAAACCGTGCTAGAGCTTCTCTCGCATGAGGGTTTTTCTAATATCATGAATATGCATAGAGCCTTGTTGGAGCTTCGCTTGCACAAGAATTTTATGACATGCATATGACCATGCTCGCACGTGTAGATTGAGACATGAGTTGGTTATCGACATGATTTGGAGTGGGATAAGACCATGGCAGGCATCCCCAGACTATGATATTGGGTTCATGGAGTACGTTGTACCGTGTATGTCACACGGAGTACGCTGTACCATGTAGTCATGACTATTGTATTCACGTGATGTGATATTCTGGCGGGTAGGGTGACCCACCTCCCGTTACAGTTGTGATACCTCGCACACCGAGATTCGTGTAGCCTAGGATCATAGGGACATAGTCCTCGATTGTTTCCATATAGTAACCTGCATGTCTCACATGATATATATTTGATTGGTCTTATTAGACTAGGGTAGACCCGAGGGAGGGGTCAAGCCCCGATTTGTGACGATTTTCATGAAATGTGGTATTAAATGAGAAATTGATGGGTTTTATGGGGATAGTAATGATTTTAAAGATGTGTTGAATCCCTCTGGGATTGTTTTGATGAGTTTTACTGTACCGAGCATGAGAGATTTTACATGAGATATTTTTCATGTTTTACATGTCGATTCATGTTTTACAATATATGATATACTCATGCATGGCATGGTTTTAATTGCCTCATGCTCGAAATATAAATGTTTTACATGTCATGCCTTTACCAGCATGTAGATAGCGTAGTTATCTACCTGCTTGTATTATTGCCTTACTGTGAGATCTGAGATTTCAGACATATTTTAATTATGTAATATGAACTTGAAGTGTAATTTATTGAGTTAAGTGAATTGGGGAATGATAATTGGAGATTTATATGTTAAGTGTTTAAAATAAGTGTGAAGTTATGAGGACAGATCGATCTGGGAGAAGGAGAGATCGATCTGGTGAGTTATAAATGACAAAGAAGGAGGAATTTAAGGAGCAGATCGATCTGGGAGAAGGAGAGATCGATCTGGTGAGTTGAAAATGACAAGGAAGGAGGAATTGAAGGAGCAGACCGATCTCCAATGGAAGAGGATCGATCTCCTTATGATTCTGTTTGAGAGAAGATCGATCTCATGAGGAAGAGATCGATCTCCAAATGATTCTGTTTGGGAGAAGATCGATCTCCTCAAGGGGCAGATCGATCTCATAAAGCCATAAAGAGATCGATCTCACCCCTCGACAGATCGATCTCCTAGGCATAAATTGCCCCAAATCGTCCCAAAAATTCAAACGTAGATCGATCTCATCAAGAGCCAGATCGATCTCCTACCCTTAGCCTATATAAGGAACCCCTATTTTTCTTCTGCAATATCACTTTCTCTCTCTTCCAACCCCCATTTTTACCGAAACCTAGCTTTCTCACTCATCCAAAGCACCCATTTCCGGCCAAATCAGAAGTTGTGGCAAGAAGGAAAGTTGTTCCTCATCAAAGGGAGAACAACATACTTGGAAATCGAATCGAGGCAAGAGATAAGCTCTCCACAAGTTTTGGTTAATTTCTAAACCTCGATCTTGATATTTGAGATGATTTTGATGATAATGGTGGTTGTCATTGTGTTGAAATAGCTGAAAAATGATTAGGGATTGATGAAATTACAATGTGGTTGGAGTGATAATGATATTTAGCAATTTTGAGAATTTGAGCTATAAATAGAAATTTAGACAATGTGGTGAATTAGCGTAGATGATTGGCATGAGAAACGTAGAACGTCGAGATGTTGTGAATGAGAGTGTAGTTTAGGGTAGAGTTACGAGAATCAAGAGATTTGAGGTGTTATGAGCAATTATGCTCGATTTTTGAGAATTGAGGTTTATGAGATAATTGAGTATTGATGTTTTAACATCGTTTGGACAGCTCGGGAGTTCCAGAGTGGAATGCGAGGCTAGTCCGTGATACGGGGGAAACGATTGCACTATACGAGGTGCAAAGAGGTAAGGGAAATCTAAACCATTTGTGTATGTGATTTGTAAACTATTATAGCATGATTTGTGGTTTATAAAACAAGCATGTTGAGTGTTGTGTTAAGTTATAATTGCACACAGTTTTTATAGTTGGTTGGAGCTCATTATTTTATGCGTTTATAAGCTGAATGTGAAATTGCTTTATAAACCGTCGAATTTGTGTGAGTAATGAACTGGGCTCTACGTTAAGGCAATATCGAGATTTGAGAAATGTGTGTGTGCTTTGCCGGTTGGAACTCGGTTTTATTATGTTTTGTGTTGAGTACAAAACGATTTTCAAATGAGTTTTATGAGAGAAAAACCATTATGAGTTCTACGTGAAGGCAAACCAGTCTTTTGTGATAAGACTTAGGTGTGTAATTTTGAGTACACACCGGGCATTGCTCTGGTAGCATGTAAGCCCGATTTCTTCTCCATTCTGGTAACGTGAGAATAACCCATTCTGTGGCTATGCCATGTATACTTGGTGGCCGTTGCCACGTGAGAAACCCTACTTGGTGGCCGTTGCCACGTGATACCCCATTTGGTGGCCGTTGCCACGTTATACCCTACTTGGTGGCCGTTGCCACGTGATACCCCATTTGGTGGCCGTTGCCACGTTATACCCCATTTGGTGGTCATTGCCACGTGAGAAACCCTATTTGGTGGCCGTTGCCACGTGAGAACCCCTAATTAGTGGCCGTTGCCACGTGAAACCCTATTTTGTGGCTGTGCCACGTGTGAATTTAAATCAGTGGCTATGCCACGTGAGTTAGTGGCTGTGCCACGTGTGAAATTGAATCAGTGGCTATGCCACGTGTGTGCATTATTATTATAGTGATTTTATCACGTATTTGAGAAAGCGTTTATCGCATTATTTTCACATGCTTTGTTATGCTTTGTTATTGCTCTAGACTGAGCCTTTTTACTTCATGTTTTCACATGATTTGAGATATGAGAATATCGTTTTGAGTACTTTCATACTATGGTTTCCAAATGAGATTAATGAGTTTCACATACAAATAAATATTTTGTGATGTGCATTTTGGTTTATGAAATGAGTCCCTTACCCCCCTTACTGAGCGATTTAGAAGCTCACCCTGTTTTCTTTCCCCCCAGAGTTCTTCAAGTGAAAAAGGATCTCCCTGCGACGTACGGAGTAGTGGCTAGTGGAGGACTTGAGCTCCAGGCCATATATTGTATTTTGAGGTATCTTTTATCTTTTCATGTACCCAGAAAATTACTGTAATTGCAGACACTTGATGTATAACATTGTATGGAATGTATTAGGATTAATTAACTTGGAATTGAGTAATGTATATAATTTCTAGCGATGAGATCCTGAGGTACGATAAATATGATAATGTATGACACTTGTGAAACCCGAGAATTTCTTAAGAATTTCATGTATGATCATGAAATGATGTTTAAAAATGAAAATTAAGGTATTGGAAGTGAAAAGGTTAGTAGAGTTCGGGTTTTACACTAAACCGAGAAAAATGAGCTCGTAATTACAAATAAATTCGGATTAAATTCATAAAATTCACGAAAATTATTCCGAGGCCATAGAAAATTTATATAAGTTGAAATTGACTTGAAAAATCAAAATCAAGTGGAAATATGGAGTTTTCAGGGATCAAATTAATTTTTAAGGTAAATTGAAAACTTTAAGCCATTTTGCTCGGTATTGACTAAATCGCGCAAAATGGGCTCAATCGGAAAAATTTTCTTAAACAAGTGACCCCCAAATTTTTATGAAACATACTAGGGACATATTATAACACTTGAGAAGTGGAAATTTGGAGAAAATAAGACTAGAATGATTTTTTTGGAATTTTCCAAAGGAGAACAAAAATCTGTCCTGCTTCAGATTTCTGACCAACTCCCACATTTTGTCAACTTTGAAGACCTTCCGGTATTCAATTTGAGCCAAGTTTTTTAAGTCTGAAATTAGACTTATAGAGCTTCAAATGGGCATAAAAATCAACCCCATCAGACTTCTAGGCCTAGAGCAATCAATCCTCCAAGTTGCTCCAGGCGTCCTCCATTTACCCTCTTTGTGAGATTTTTCCGGCCACCTTCCGGCCAGATTTAGGTGTCGGACAAGAAGGATAAAATATTCTTCATCCAGTTATATATAACATATAAAAAATTAAGCCACAAAGAAGTTCATTTGCTAGGTGAAAAACTCAAAAGAAAAACGGTCGATGAATCTGCCCTGTTTTTGGTAAGTGAGGAATTTAAGATTTTTCATTCTTTGATCGGTTTTTGAGCTAGTTTTTCACGGTTTTGAGCTATATACATGTTGAATTTCAGTTGAGGATCAATTTTGTGGAAGAAAAACATGGTCAACCTTGGTCAAACCCGAGGTAAAATTTATGGATGATGATAAAATTCATATATGTTGTTATTTGATGTTTTTGGAAGGTTTTTAGTTAAGTGGAATTAGATGATTTAATTTATATGAAGGATTTGAGATCTGGACAGAATAGTGTTGATGTGTTTGTGGTGAAATTTGATGGATCTAAGGTTGTTAACGGTTAAATTTATACCGAGTAAGCCGATTTATAGCTTAACTCAGTGTAAAACCGAAAAGTGAAAGAATTGAAAATTTGGCAAAGTGACCAACATGATTTATGGACTTGAATGAGTCATAAGGTTAATGAAGTATTGAAATGAGAAATTAAAATAATGAAATTGGTCAAAAACGGGACTTAAATCGGTAAAACCGAGAAAATCGAAAAGTTGACCGAAAAGTCAAAATTGGTCAAACTTCGAGAAGATAAATTAAAATTGAGTATGTTAAGATGAAATTGATCAATATATGATGAATTGGTATTGTTTTGGGCAGCTCGGGAATTTGGCACGCAAATCGAGGTAATCTCGAGACTCGACGATTTTGCACTGCCCTAAGGTTTACAAGGTAAGGGGTGTAATTTAGCTTAATTCTGACCTATTTACGTTCATGAAATGATTTATAAAATATAATTATGTTCATGAAATGATTTATGAAGCATAATTATATTTATGAAATGATTTATGAAGCATATTCAGATTTATTAATGATTTACAAAGCATATTTATGCTCATGAAACGATTTGATGAAATATGTTTCGTTTTATGAAATGATTTATAGAGTATGAAACACATGAATATTTTATAGTTTTCTATATGACTTTATATTCATGTTTCAACGGAAATTTTGATGTTTTCCGAAAGTATTTAAGAAAAGAAAAAGAGATTTTGAGACTAGAAGGCTATTTATATGCATGGCAACTACTCGTGGCGCTCCGGCTCCGTCACTTGAGATGCCGATACGTAGGACCCTTATAGCGCTTGTCTTCACCTGTGTGGTGGTTGACTCGCTACTCGTGGTCTATGATGATGATTTATGGTAGTATCTCGTGCCCGCGCAGCACGCAAGAATGTTTCCCGCACGGCGAGTGCCATCGGTGCCCGTGCCCTAGCTATGTGCTAGTATATGATAAGAATGAGAAAATACTACCCATGTTTATGATTATGATTTGTTGTACGACCCTGATCCAGTCTACAGCCCCCACCATGGCCATCGGTATGATTATGACCCTCTACGGAGGATGACGTATATTGCATGACTCAGATATAGCCTAGTCTCCATGTTTTAATGATGAGTCTTTATGAAAGAAAGTATGATGATGATGATTATGAAAGAAAGAGTGATGATGTTCTTATGAAAGAAAGTATGATGATGTTTTCATGAAAGAAAACATGTTTTACGTTTTCAGATGAAAAGATCTATATGATGATTTTACGAAATGAATTATGTATGATGAATATTTCATGAAAGAAAACTATGCATGATGATGTTTTCATAAAAGAAAGTATGATTTATGCTTTCAGATAAAGATTTGCATGATGATTTAGTGAAAGAAAACATGTTTTATGTTTTCAGATGAAAAGACATTCATGGTATTAAAAAGGAAAGTATATGCATTTATGATATTTTTCTGTATGAATGTTTTACGTACGAAATAGAATTTATACGTACGATTGAATGATTATTTTTCAAGTAAGTTTATGATTTGATTTTCAGAAGTAAAGTATGAAAGTATACTTGCATGATTTTCACATACTTTTTATAGTCAGAATTATTCTAAACATATTCCTTACAGAGCTTTTCCCCAGAAGCTCACCCCCTTTTTCTCCATCTCAGATATCCTGCAGTAAGTGTTACGCAACTATCTACGAAGTACTTGTTCAGGTATAATAATAGATGTTTATTTCCAGACATGTATAATGTACAGATATGTGGGTGTATAATTATTACGGGATGTAATCATTATTTTTATGGATTAGTATGTAAATGTTCAAGAAACAATTAATATGTAGATGTTACTTACTATTTAACGCATGAGGTGGTTGAAATATACGAAAACTAGAAAATAAATAAATAAAGAAAGAAGTATCCTACACTATACAGGAATACAACCTAAGTAGAGATTTAAAGTAGAAAAAAAAATTGCCCTATTTTTCGCGCTTCCGAGGCGTTTCAACACTGCACAGGAATGCACTCTTAATTGAGAATTGATGAGTAAAAAGTTTTAAAATTGCCCTATTTTCTGCGTTTCCGGGGCGTGACAGAGTTTTCTTGGTATCAGAGCTTAGGGTGTCTAGTACTGTCAGTGTCGGTTAAGTGAAATAGAATACATCCCAAGTGTCTGTAATAGTCTGGTCATGAACTGAAATTGAAGATTGAGATTTCAATCGATTGTGATATGTACGCGCAGGAGACGAGTTGAGATAGAGAATGAGTAAACGACGAGGTCGTTCGAGGAGGCAGGCAGAGTCCCCTCCGCCACCTGTCCCACAACCAGAGAGTCCTAACTCTCGATTTAATCGGATTGAGATCGATGTGAGGTAAGGTTTTGAGCAGATGGCAGCGTTATTCGCGCAACACTTTGGAGTTAATGCCTCGGATACTACCCCTACACCACCACAAGGACCTCCCATACCCTCAATACCTCCCATCACTCAGCCTGATGATAGAAGTATGGTCCGACTGAAGGATTTTCTGAAGATGAATCCACCCGCGTTTAAGGGAAAGAAGGATCCTACAGAGGCTGAGGAGTGGCTGACGGAGTTGAGAATTATATTTGATTATTTGGGGTGCACCGATGCTGAGAGGGTCAGTATGAGTATCTATATGTTGAAAGGGAGAGCTCGAGATTGGTGGGGTACTACCCAGGGTATTCTGATGTCCCGCCAGGATGTGATTGGTTGGGAAGAGTTTCAGACAGCCTTTAGGACCTAATATGTACCACGAGCCGCCCAGAGAAAGAAACAAGCTGAGTTTTTGAGTTTGGTACAGGGTGACATGTCTGTGGATGACTATGAGAGCCAATTCACAGCGCTATTGAGATATGACCCAGAGACCTTTAAGAATGAAGAGCTCCGCACAGAGAAGTTTGTGTATGGATTGAAGCCCATCATCAGAGATAGATTGATAGGGCTATGTATTACTGAGTTTGGAGATGCTCTGAGACGAGCACAAGAGATTGAAAGAGGAATTGAAATGGTACAATCCCAGAATGAGCTCAGAGCGGTGAATAGAGATAAGGGCAAGAGGCCAGCGATTTTCCAAACAGAAGATCGGAGAGGTTCCTTCAGAAGGGGAAGGATTGAGGTACAGAAGGGCAGATTAGAGAGACCCAAAGGGTACCCTAACATTAGAGAGACCCCTCGAGATGTCAGGCCTGAGACAAGGTTTTGCAGAAATTGTGGCCGAATGCATAAGGGAAGTTGTACTGGGTCGATCCATGGATGTTTTAGATGTGGAGACATGGGTCACATGGTGAAGGATTGCCCTCAACCTCAGAAACCACATGTCTTGGAGCCCACTAGGCAACAGCCTCAGAGAGTGAATCCCCCGAGACGGGCCACTGCTGCAAAGAAAGGAAAGAGACCTGTTACACAAGGACGTGTGTTTGCCCTGGATAAGGAGACTGCTGACACTTCTGCAGAAACTATAAGAGGTACACTCTCTGTCTGTAATCATAAGGCTCATGTGTTGATTGATTCAGGATCCACGCATTCGTTTATTTCTGAGCACTTTGCATGTAGATTAAACTTGAAGTTTGAACCTCTAGAATATATACTACATGTAAATACCCCTATGCGTGAATCCCAGAGAACTAAGTTAATCTGTAGAGGATGTGAGATAAAGGTAGGAGATAGAGGGATGTTAGCAGATCTAATCATATTGAACGTACATGGATTTGATGTAATTTTGGGAATGGATTGGTTGGCAGCCAATCGAGTGAGCTTAGATTGCTACATTAAGATTGTAACTTCTCCCTACCTGAACCTTACAGTGTACGATTGAGATATTGAGGAAATGATTATGTGAATTTCTAGTAAGTAATTTGAGAATTTTGATATTATTTTGGAGAATATTAAATATGATTGTTCATGTGAAGGTTATGAGACACTCATCTCAGACGATGAGCGGGAACATCCGAGGATTGAGGATATACCTGTGGTGTGTGAATTTTTGGATGTTTTCCCAGATGAATTGCCAGGTTTACCACCAGAGAGAGAGCTGGAGTTTACCATTGATTTGATACCAGATACTCAGCCGATCTCTAAACCTCCCTACAGGATGGCATTAGTGGAACTTGAGGAATTGAAGAAACAACTACAGGAGTTATTGGATCAAGGGTTCATTAGGCCCAGTGTTTCATCGTGGGGAGCACCGGTTTTATTTGTCAAGAAGAAGGATGGTAGTCTCAGATTATGCGTAGACTACCGGCTGTTAAATAAAGCCACGGTGAAGAATAAATACCCATTGCCCAGGATTGATGATCTACTCAATCAACTAAGAGGGGCGTCAGTCTTTTCTAAGATTGATTTGAGATCGGGCTATCACCAATTGAGGATCAAGGAAGAAGATATTCCAAAGACGGCCTTCAGGACGAGGTATGGCCATTACGAATTTCTGGTGATGTCCTTTGGATTGACGAACGCCCCTGCAGCATTTATGAGGTTGATGAACGAAGTGTTCATAGACTATCTAGATAAATTTGTGATAGTCTTTATTGATGATATCCTGGTATACTCTCGGTCGTATGAGGAGCATGCACAACATTTGTGGTTAGTACTACAGATACTCCGAGATAAGCAATTATATGGAGAGCTTAGTAAGTGTGAGTTTTAGCTGGATCGGATAGCTTTCCTTGGTCATATAGTCTCAGAGGAAGGAGTATCAGTGGACCCAAGCAAGGTGGAGGCTGTGCTTAATCGAGAGAGACCGAGGACAGTTACTGAGGTACGAAGCTTCCTTGGTTTGGCAGGGTATTACAGAAGATTTGTGGAATGATTTTCCCAGATTGTCGCCCCTTTGACTAAGCTCACGCGCAAAGAGACTCCATTTATATGGACTGATCAATGTGAGCTCAGTTTTTAGGAATTAAAGAGGAGGTTGACAGCGGCACTTGTGTTAACTATTCCTGAGGGATCAGGAGGATTCTCGGTGTATAGTGATGCATCTCATCAAGGATTGGGGTGTGTGCTTATGCAGCACGGAAGAGTGGTCGCATATGGATCGCGACAGCTGAAAGACCATGAGCGGAATTACCCCACGCATGATTTGGAGTTAGCCGCTGTGGTATTTGCTTTGAAGATCTGGCGACACTACTTATATGGGGAAAGATTCCAGATCTTCACTGATCACAAGAGTTTGAGATATCTCTTTGATCATAAAGAGTTAAACATGAGACAAAGGAGATGGATGAAACTCCTTAAGGATTATGACTGCGAGATTCTATATCATCTGGGCAAGGCGAATGTAGTTGTTGATGCCCTGAGCAGGAAGAGTATGATATCTGCTATGATGATCAGGGAATGGAAATTACTGGAGCAGTTTGCCGAACTTCGGATTAGAGTTTAAGAGGTAGAGACTGGATTTGTGGCTAGCTTGCGAATAGAGCCCAGGATCATGGATCAGATTAGAATTGGGCAGCGCAGTGATCAGAGATTGATAGATATGATTAGCCAAGCTGAGCAGAGTTCGTAGTCGGATCTCACAGTCAGTGAGGATGGATTGTTGAGATTCAGAGGACGGATTTGTGTACCGGACGATGATACCCTGAAGAGATAGATACTGAGAGAATCCCACTGCTCGCGATACACCATGCACCCAGGGAGTACTAAGATGTACCGAGACTTGAGAAAGGTGTATTGGTGGAGTGGTATGAAGCGAGACGTGGCAGAGTATGTGGCCAGGTGTTTAGTATGCCAGCAAGTGAAAGCTGAGCACCGGAAGCCCGGAGGACTACTACAGCCCTTACCTGTACCTATATGGAAATGGGAGCATGTCACTATGGACTTTATTATGGGTTTACCGAGGACCCGAAGAGGTCGTGACGCTATATGGGTTATAGTGGATAGACTGACCAAAAGTGCCCACTTCCTTGCCATCAAGAGCACAGATACTGTGGATGCCTTAGCTGAGCTGTATGTCAGCGAGATAGCTAGATTACATGGGGCTCTAGTGAGTATTACTTCTGATAGAGATTCCCGGTTTACTTCCAGATTTTGGACCCAATTTCAGGAGTCCATGGGATCTCGATTGAGTTTCAGTACCGCCTATCATCCTCAGACAGATGGTCAGTCAGAGAGGACTATTCAGACCCTAGAGGATATGTTGAGGGCGTGTACGATGGATTTTAAGGGATCATGGGATGATCACCTGCCCCTAGCAGAGTTTGCGTACAATAACAGTTATCATGCAAGTTTTGGAATGGCACCCTTTGAGGCTCTATATGGTAGGAGGTGTAGATCCCCTGTAGCTTGGGAAGAAGTCGGTGACAGAAAGATAAATGCTCCCGAGCTTGTTGAGCAAGCCGTACAGAGTGTGAAACTCATATGTGAGAGGTTACGGGCTGCACAAAGTAGACAGAAAAGCTACGCGGATGTGCGTAGACGGCCACTCGAGTTTGAGGTTGGTGATGCAGTATTTCTGAGAATATCACCGAGTAAGGGTATCATGCGATTTGGGAAGAAAGGGAAATTGAGTCCTCGATACGTAGGACCATTCGAGATTCTTGAGAGAGTGGGAGAGGTAGCTTATAGATTGGCATTACCCCCCACAGATGTCCGTAATACACAATGTTTTTCATGTGTCTATGTTGAGGAAGTACCACCCGGACCCTTCTCATGTCATAGAGTATGACGAGATGGACATTCAAGAGGATATGAGCTACATTGAGGAACCCGTCCGGATTCTCGATAGAAAGGAGAAGGTACTAAGAACTAAGAGCATCCCATTAGTGAAAGTTTTGTGGAAACATCACTCAAGGGAAGAGGCAACGTGGGAACTAGAGAATCTCATGAAAGAGAGATACCCTCATCTATTCGACTAGTTGAGTTTAATTTGGAGGACCAAATTCTTTTAAGGTGGGGAGGATGTGAGATCTGAGAATTTCAGACATATTTTAATTATGTAATATGAACTTGAAGTGTAATTTGTTGAGTTAAGTGAATTGGGGAATGATAATTGGAGATTTATATGTTAAGTGTTTAAAATAAGTGTGAAGTTATGAGGACAGATCGATCTGGGAGAAGGAGAGATCGATCTGGTGAGTTATAAATGACAAAGAAGGAGGAATTTAAGGAGCAGATCGATCTGGGAGAAGGAGAGATCGATCTGGTGAGTTGAAAATGACAAGGAAGGAGGAATTGAAGGAGCAGATTGATCTCCAATGGAAGAGGATCGATCTCCTTATGATTCTGTTTGAGAGAAGATCGATCTCATGAGGAAGAGATCGATCTCCAAATGATTCTGTTTGGGAGAAGATCGATCTCCTCAAGGGGCAGATTGATCTCATAAAGCCATAAAGAGATCGATCTCACCCCTCGACAGATCGATCTCCTAGGCATAAATTGCCCCAAATCGTCCCAAAAATTCAAACGCAGATCGATCTCATCAAGAGCCAGATCGATCTCTTACCCTCAGCCTATATAAGGAACCCCTGTTTTTCTCCTGCAATCTCATTTTCTCTCTCTTCCAACCCCCATTTTTACCGAAACCTAGCTTTCTCACTCATCCAAAGCACCCATTTTCGGCCAAATCAGAAGTTGTGGCAAGAAGGAAAGTTGTTCCTCATCAAAGGGAGAACAACATACTTGGAAATCGAAAGACGGATCGAATCGAGGTAAGAGATAAGCTCTCCACAAGTTTTGGGTAATTTTTAAACCTCGATCTTGATATTTGAGATGATTTTGATGATAATGGTGGTTGTCATTGTGTTGAAATAGCTGAAAAATGATTAGGGATTGATGAAATTACAATGTGGTTGGAGTGATAATGATATTTAGCAATTTTGAGAATTTGAGCTATAAATAGAAATTTAGACAATGTGGTGAATTAGCGTAGATGATTGGCATGAGAAACGTAGAACGTCGAGATGTTGTGAATGAGAGTGTAGTTTAGGGTAGAGTTACGAGAATCAAGAGATTTGAGGTGTTATGAGCAATTATGCTCGATTTTTGAGAATTGAGGTTTATGAGATAATTGAGTATTGATGTTTTAACATCGTTTGGACAGCTCGGGAGTTCCAGAGTGGAATGCGAGGCTAGTCCGTGATATGGGGGAAACGATTGCACTATACGAGGTGCAAAGAGGTAAGGGAAATCTAAACCATTTGTGTATGTGATTTGTAAACTATTATAGCATGATTTGTGGTTTATAAAACAAGCATGTTGAGTGTTGTGTTGAGTTATAATTGCACACGGTTTTTATAGCCGGTTGGAGCCCATTATTTTATGCGTTTATAAGCTGAATGTGAAATTGCTTTATAAACCGTTGAATTTGTGTGAGTTATGAACTGGGCTCTACGTTAAGGCAATATCGAGATTTGAGAAATGTGTGTGTGCTTTGCCGGTTGGAACTCGGTTTTATTATGTTTTGTGTTGAGTACAAAACGATTTTCAAATGAGTTTTATGAGAGAAAAACCATTATGAGTTCTACGTGAAGGCAAACCAGTCTTGTGTGATAAGACTTAGGTGTGTAATTTTGAGTACACATCGGGCTTTGCTCTAGTAGCATGTAAGCCCGATTTCTTCTCCGTTCTGGTAACGTGAGAATAACCCATTCTATGGCTATGCCACGTATACTTGGTGGCTGTTGCCACGTGAGAAACCCTACTTGGTGGCCGTTGCCACGTGATACCCCATTTGGTGGCCGTTGCCACGTTATACCCTACTTGGTGGCCGTTGCCACGTGATACCCCATTTGGTGGCCATTGCCACGTGAGAAACCCTATTTGGTGGCCGTTGCCACGTGAGAACCCCTAATTAGTGGCCGTTGCCACGTGAAACCCTATTCTGTGGCTGTGCCACGTGTGAATTTAAATCAGTGGCTATGCCACGTGAGTTAGTGGCTGTGCCATGTGTGAAATTGAATCAGTGGCTATGCCACGTGTGTGCATTATTATTATAGTGATTTTATCACGTATTTGAGAAAGCGTTTATCGCATTATTTTCACATGCTTTGTTATGCTTTGTTATTGCTCTAGACTGAGCCTTTTTACTTCATGTTTTCACATGATTTGAGATATGAGAATATCGTTTTGAGTACTTTCATGCTATGGTTTCCAAATGAGATTAATGAGTTTCACATACAAATAAATATTTTGTGATGTGCATTTTGGTTTATGAAATGAGTCCCTTACCCCCCTTACTGAGCGATTTAGAAGCTCACCCTATTTTCTTTCCCCCCAGAGTTCTTCAAGTGAAAAAGGATCTCCCTGCGACATACGAAGTAGTGGCTAGTGGAGGACTTGAGCTCCAGGCCATATATTGTATTTTGAGGTATCTTTTATCTTTTCATGTACCCAGACAATTACTGTAATTGCAGACACTTGATGTATAACATTGTATGGGATGTATTAGGATTAATTAACTTGGAATTGAGTAATGTATATAATTTCTAGCGATGAGATCTTGAGGTACGATAAATATGATAATGTATGACACTGCACAGGAATGCATTCTTAATTGAGAATTGATGAGTAAAAAGTTTTAAAATTGCCCTATTTTTCGCGTTTTCGGGGAGTGACACTTACTGAGTAAGTTGCGCTCACCCTTTCATTTTCCACCCTACAAGGTACATTTAGTAGAAGAGAGTGACACTAGTCTTGTATTTCGGTTATCCGCTGCTTCCTATCAAGACTAGGTATACACATTTGTATAATTTTGTATCTGAACATATAGAGGCACAGTACTGTACACAGATGTAATATTGGGGATGTATTTAGTTAAAATAAATTGAAATGTAAATGAAATATGAAAAATAGATATTAAGGTAAGTAACATGACAGGAGGGACTAACATCGACTCATAGCCCAACTGTTAGTAGTGAAACTGTTCACGACGGGTAAGAAAATGAAAAAACAAAAAATTTGTAGGGGTTTTTAGGAAAAATGGGTCGTGACAGAGGTGGTATCAAAGCTGAGTTAGCCTGATATGAGTCGGTATTAGTGGTTAAGTAAATTTACATCCCCATGTACTATGCTTTGTTTTGATACAATTATGTATATCAAGATGGAAGTGCAGCTAAGAATTTAGTTTCGAATGCAAGAATATAGTTTTTATAACTGATAGCTGCTATGGTAGAGGGGCGAGTACACATGCTCGAGGCCGTAGAGATAGGCCTGAGAGTCGAATGAGTCGTCACATGAGACTCATGATGAGATTGAGGTGGAGGTTGATGTTGAGCATACTCCACAGGGTCCTATAAAGAGACCAGATAGTATTGAGACACATTCCAAGAGGATGGAGTGGAGTGTAGAAAATATTTTGGAGTTGTTAACTCAGTCTATGCAGGTAGTGGAGGATAGGCAGGGTAAAGCCTGAACAGATGCCTCAGACTATAGAGATTTTCACACCCCTCCGATATTTAGTGAAGTAAAGAAACCAATAGTTACTGAGGACTGGGTGAATGAGATAGCGAATTTGTATGGATTCTTTCAATGTATGTCGACTGAGAAAGTGATTTTTAAATACGTTTATGTTGGAAGGCGAGGCGGAGCATTGATAGAAATCCGCTCAACCCATTTTAAGAGATAGACATCTAGGACTGGTATGTGAGATAATTCTGGATGCATGCCGGGTAAAGTATATCCCGAATACTGCTCAGAGGAAGTTACAGATGAATTTATGAGTTTAGTTCAGGGAAACCAAATCTATTGATGAGTATAAATCTCATATTACATCCCAGGATAGGTATGAACCCGATATTATGGACAGTGAGAGTCGGAAGGTCCGAAAGTTCATGGAAGGACTCAGATCGTCTATCAAAGTTGATTGGCCCGTTAGATATCACTATTTAAGATGAGGCAGTGCTCAGATCACAGTGAGTGAATAAGATTAGGAATTGTATGCCTCTGAGTTTGAGAAAGACAATAAGGGCCGAAATAGAGACTGTCACGCCCCGAAAACGCGAAAAATAGGGCAATTTTAAAACTTTTTACTCATCAATTCTCAATTAAGAGCGCATTCCTGTGCAGTGTCATACATTATCATATTTATCGTACCTCAGGATCTCATCACTAGAAATTATATATCTATTCAAATACATTAATCAATCTCAAGTTAATTAATCCTAATACATCCCACACAATGTTATACATCAAGTGTCTGCAATTATGATAATTGTCTGGGTACATGAAAAGATAAAAGATACCTCAAAATACAATATATGGCCTGGAGCTCAAGTCCTCCACTAGCCAATACTCCGTACGTCGCAGGAAAACCCTTTTCACTTGAAGAAATCTGGGGGGGAAAGAAAACAGGGTGAGCTTCTAAATCGCTCAGTAAAGGGGGTAAGGGACTCATTTTATAAACCAAAATGCACCTCACAAAATATTTATTTGTATGTGAAACTCATTAAACTCATCAATCCCTAATCATTTTCAGCTATTTCAACACAATGACAACAACCATTATCATCAAAATCATCTCAGATATCAAGATCGATGTTTCAAAATTACCCAAAACTTGTGGAGAGCTTATCTCTTGCCTCGATTCGATCCGTCTTTCGATTTCCAAGTATGCTGTTCTCCCTTTGATGAGGAACAACTTTCCTTCTTGCCACAACTTCTGATTTGGACGGAAATGGGTGCTTTGGATGAGTGAGAAAGCTAGGTTTTGGTGAAAATGGGGGTTGGAAGAGAGAGAAAATGAGATTGCAGGAGAAAAACAAGAGTTCCTTATATAGGCTGAGGGTAGGAGATCGATCTGGCTCTTGATGAGATCGATCTGCATTTGAATTTTTAGGACGATTTGGGGCAATTTATGCCTAGGAGATCGATCTGTCGAGGGGTGAGATCGATCTCTTTATGGCTTTATGAGATCGATCTGCTCCTTGAGGAGATCGATCTTCTCCCAAACAGAATCATTTGGAGATCGATCTCTTCCTCATGAGATCGATCTTCTCTCAAACAGAATCATAAGGAGATCGATCCTCTTCCATTGGAGATCGATCTGCTCCTTAAATTCCTCATTCCTTGTCATTTTTAACTCACCAGATCGATCTCTCCTTCTCCCAGATCGATCTGTCCTTATAACTTCATACTTATTTTAAACACTTAACATATAAATCTCCAATTATCATTCCCCAATTCACTTAGCTCAATAAATTATACTTCATGTTCATATTACATAATTAAAATATGTCTGAAATTCTCAGATCTCACATCCTCCCCACCTTAAAAGAATTTGGTCCTCCAAATTCAACTCAACAAGTTAAAGAGATGGGGGTATTTCTCCTTCATGAGGTTCTCTAGTTCCCACGTTGCCTCTTCCCTTGAGTGATGTTTCCACAAAACTTTCACTAATGGGATGCTCTTGGTTCTCAGTACCTTATCCTTTCTATCGAGAATTCGGACGAGTTCCTCAGTGTAGCTCATGTCCTCCTGTATGTCCATCTCATCATACTCTATAACATGAGAAGGGTCCGGGTGGTACTTTCTCAACATAAACACATGAAAAACATTGTGTATTCCGGACATTTGTGGGGGTAATGCTAATTTGTAAGCTACCTCTCCCACTCTCTCAAGAATCTCGAATGGCCCTATGTATCGAGGACTCCATTTTCCTTTCTTCCCAAATCGCATGATACCCTTACTCGGTGATATTTTCAGAAATACTGCATCACCAACCTTAAACTCGAGTGGCCGTCTACGCACATCCGCATAGCTTTTCTGTCTACTTTGTGCAGCCCGTAACCTCTCACATATGAGTTTCACACTCTGTACGGCTTGCTCAACAAGCTCGGGAGCATTTATCTTTTTGTCACTGACTTCTTCCCAAGCTACAGGGGATCTACACCTCCTACCATATAGAGCCTCAAAGGGTGCCATTCCAACACTTGCATGATAGCTGTTATTGTACGCAAACTCGGCTAGGGGCAGGTGATCATCCCATGATCCCTTGAAATCCATCGTACACGCCCTCAACATATCCTCCAGGGTCTGAATAGTCCTCTCTGATTGACCATCTGTCTGAGGATGATAGGCGGTACTGAAACTCAATCGAGATCCCATGGACTCCTGAAACTGGGTCCAAAATCTAGAAGTAAACCGAGAATCTTTATTAGAAGTAATACTCACTGGAGCCCCATGTAATATAGCTATCTCGCTGACATACAGCTCAGCTAAGGCATCCACAGTATCTGTGCTCTTGATGGCAAGGAAGTGGGCACTCTTGGTCAGTCTATCCACTATAACCCATATAGCGTCACGACCTCTTCGGGTCCTCGGTAAACCCATAATAAAGTCTATAGTGACATGCTCCCATTTTCATGTAGGTACAGGTAAGGGTTGTAGTAGTCCTCCGGGCTTCCGATGCTCAGCTTTCACTTGCTAGCATACTAAACACCTGGCCACATACTCTGCCACGTCTCGCTTCATACCACTCCACCAATACACCTTTCTCAAGTCTCGGTACATCTTAGTACTCCCTGGGTGCATGGTGTATCGTGAGCAGTGGGATTCTCTCAGTATCTGTCTCTTCAGGGTATCATCGTCCGGTACACAAATCCGTCCTCTGAATCTCAACAATCCATCCTCACTGATCCGATTGCGAACTCTGTTCAGCTTGGCTAACCATATCTATCAATCTCTGATCATTGCGCTGCCCAGTTCTAATCTGATCCATAATCCTGGGCTCTATTCGCAAGCTAGCCAAAAATCCAGTCTCTATCTCTTTAACTCTGATATGAAGTTCGGCAAACTGCTCCAATAAATCCCATTCCCTGATCATCATAGCAGGTATCATACTCTTCCTGCTCAGGGCATCAACAACTACATTCGCCTTACCCGGATGATATAGAATCTCGCAGTCATAATCCTTAAGGAGTTCCATCCATCTCCTTTGTCTCATGTTTAACTCTTTCTGATCAAAGAGATATCTCAAACTCTTGTGATCAGTGAAGATCTGGAATCTTTCCCCATATAAGTAGTGTCGCCAGATCTTCAAAACAAATACCACAACGGCTAACTCCAAATCATGCGTGGGGTAATTTCGCTCATGGTCTTTCAGCTGTCGCGATCCATATGCGACCACTCTTCCGTGCTGCATAAGCACATACCCCAATCCTTAATGAGATGCATCACTATACAACGAGAATCCTCCTGATCCCTCAGGAATAATTAACACAGGTGCCGCTGTCAACATCCTCTTTAATTCCTGAAAACTGAGCTCACATTGATCAGTCCATATAAATCGAGTCTCTTTGCTCGTGAGCTTAGTCAAAGGGGCGACAATCCGGGAAAATCCTTCCACAAATCTTCTGTAATACCCTGCCAAACCAAGGAAGCTTCGTACCTCAGTAACTGTCCTCGGTCTCTCCCAATTAAGCACAGCCTCCACCTTGCTTGGGTCCACTGATACTCCTTCCTTTAAGACTATATGACCAAGGAAAGCTATCCGATCCAGCCAAAACTCACACTTACTAAGCTTTCCATATAATTGCTTATCTCGGAGTATCTGAAGTACTAACCACAGATGCTGTGCATGCTCCTCATACGACCGAGAGTATACCAAGATATCATCAATAAAGACTATCACAAATTTATCTAGATAGTCTCTGAACACTTTATTCTTCAACCTCATAAATGCTGCAGGGGCGTTCATCAATCCAAAGGACATTACTAGAAATTCATAATGGCCATACCTTGTCCTGAAGGCCGTCTTTGGAATATCTTCTTCCTTGATCCTCAATTGGTGATAGCTCGATCTCAAATCAATCTTAGAAAAGACTGAAGCCCCTCTTAGTTGATCGAGTAGATCATCAATCCTGGGCAGTGGGTATTTATTCTTCACCGTGGCTTTATTCAACAGCCGGTAGTCTATGCATAATCTGAGACTACCATCCTTCTTCTTGACAAATAAAATCGGTGCTCCCCACGGTGAAACACTGGGCCTAATGAACCCTTGATCCAATAACTCCTGTAGTTGTTTCTTCAATTCCTCAAGTTCCACTAATGCCATCTTGTAGGGAGGTTTAGAGATCGGCTGAGTATCTGGTACCAAATCAATGGTAAACTCTAGCTCTCTCTCTGGTGGTAAACCTGGTAATTCATCTGGGAAAACATCCAGAAATTCACACACCACAGGTATATCCTCAATCCTCGGATGTTCCCGCTCATCATCTGAGATGAGTGTCTCATAACCTTCACATGAACAATCATATTTAATATTCTCCAAAATAATATTAAAATTCTCAAATTACTTACTGGAATTCCACATATTCATTTCCTCAATATCTCAATCGTACACTGTAAGGTTCAGGTAGGGAGAAAGTTACAATCTTAGTGTAGCAATCTAGGCTCACTCGATTGGTTGCCAACCAATCCATTCTCAAAATTACATCAAACCCATGTATATTCAACATGATTAGATCTGCTAACATCACTCTATCTCCCACCTTTATCTCACATCCTCTACAGATGAACTCAGTTCTCTGGGATTCACGCATAGGGGTATTTACATGTAGTATATATTCTAGAGGTTCAAACTTCAAGTTTAATCTACATGCAAAATGCTCAGAAATAAACGAATGCGTGGATCCTGAATCAATTAACACATGAGCCTTATGATTACAGACAGAGAGTGTACCTCTTATAGTTTCTGCAGAAGTGTCAGCGGTTTCCTTATCTAGGGCAAACACATGTCCCTGGGTAAAAAGTCTCTTTCCTTTCTCTGCAGTAGTGGCCTGTCCCTGGGGATTCACTCTCTGAGGCTGTTGTCTAGTGGGCTCCAAGACATGTGGTTTCTGAGGTTGAGGGCAATCCTTCACCATGTGACCCATGTCTCCACATCTAAAACATCCATGGATCGATCCAGTACAACTTCCCTCTTGCATTCGGCCACAATTTTTGCAAAACCTTGTCTCAGGCCTGACATCTCGAGGGGTCTCTCTAATGTTAGGGTACCCTCTAGGTCTCTCTAATCTGCCCTTCTGTACCTCAATGCTTCCTCTTCTGAAGGAACCTCTCCGAGCCTCTGTTTGGAAAATCGCTGGCCTCTTGCCCTTATCTCTATTCACCGCTCTGAGCTCTTTCTGGGATTGTACCATTTCAATTCCTCTTTCAATCTCTTGTGCTCATCTCAGAGCATCTCCAAACTCAGTAATACATAGCCCTATCAATCTATCTCTGATGATGGGCTTCAATCCATATACGAATTTCTCTGTGCGGAGCTCTTCATTCTTAAAGGTCTCTGGGTCATATCTCAATAGCGCGGTGAATTGGCTCTCATCATCCACAGACATGTCACCCTGTACCAAACTCAAAAACTCGTCCTGTTTCTTTCTCTGGGTGGCTCGTGGTACATATTGGGTCCTAAAGGCTGTCTGAAACTCTTCCCAACCAATCACATCCTGGCGGGACATCAGAATACCCTGGGTAGTACCCCACTAATCTCGAGCTCTCCCTTTCAATATATAGATACTCATACTGACCCTCTCAGCATCGGTGCACCCCAGATAATCAAATATAATTCTCAACTCTGTCAGTCACTCCTCAGCCTCTGTAGGATCCTTCTTTCCCTTAAATGCGGGTGGATTCATCTTCAAAAAATCCTTCAGTCGGACCATACTTCTATTATCAGGCTGAGTGACGGGAGGTATTGGGGTTATGGGAGGTCCTTGTGGTGGTGTAGGAGTAGTACCCGAGGCATTAACTCTAAAGTGTTGCGCGAATAACGCTGCCATCTGCTCAAAACCTTGCCTCACATCGATCTCAATCCGATTAAATCGAGAGTTAGGACTCTCTGGTTGTGGGACAGGTGGCGGAGGGGACTCTGCCTGCCTCCTCGAACGACCTCCTCATCCACTCATTTCTATCTCAACTCGTCTCCTGCGCGTACATATCAGAATCGATTGAAATCTCAATCCTCAATCTCAGTTCATGAACAGACTATTACAGACACTTGGGATGTATTCTATTTCACTTAACCGACACTGACAGTACTAGACACCCTAAGCTCTGATACCAAGAAAACTCTGTCACGCCCCGAAAACGCGGAAAATAGGGCAATTTTAAAACTTTTTACTCATCAATTCTCAATTAAGAGCGCATTCCTGTGCAGTGTCATACATTATCATATTTATCGTACCTCAGGATCTCATCACTAGAAATTATATATCTATTCAAATACATTAATCAATCTCAAGTTAATTAATCCTAATACATCCCACACAATGTTATACATCAAGTGTCTGCAATTATGATAATTGTCTGGGTACATGAAAAGATAAAAGATACCTCAAAATACAATATATGGCCTGGAGCTCAAGTCCTCCACTAGCCAATACTCCGTACGTCGCAGGAAAACCCTTTTCACTTGAAGAAATTTGGGGGGGAAAGAAAACAGGGTGAGCTTCTAAATCGCTCAGTAAAGGGGGTAAGGGACTTATTTCATAAACCAAAATGCACCTCACAAAATATTTATTTGTATGTGAAACTCATTAATCTCATTTGAAAACCATAGCATGAAAGTACTCAAAACGACATTCTCATGTCTCAAATAATGTGAAAACATGAAGTAAAAAGGCTCAGTCTAGAGCAATAACAAAGCATATGAAAATAATGCGATAAACGCTTTCTCAATTAACGTGATAAAATCACTGTAATAATAATGCACGTGGCACAACCAATAAACACACGTGGCATAGCCACTGATTTAAATTCACACGTGGCACAGCCACTAAGCACACGTGGCATAGCCACTGATTTAAATTCACGCGTGGCACAGCCACATGATAGGGTTTCTCAAGTGGCAACGGCCACCAAATAGGGTTTCTCACATGGCAACGGCCACCAAATAGGGTTCTCACGTGGCAACGGCCACCAAATGGGGTTCTCACCTGGCAACGACCACCAAATAGGGTTTCTCACGTGGCAACGACCACCAAATAGGGTTTTCACGTGGCAACGGCCACCAAATAGGGTTTCTCACGTGGCAACGGCCACCAAATGGGGTTCTCACGTGGCAACGGCCACCAAATGGGGTTCTCACGTGGCAACGGCCACCAAATAGGGTTTCTCACGTGGCAACGGCCACCAAATAGGGTTTTCACTTGGCAACGGCCACCAAATAGGGTTTCTCACGTGGCAACGGCCACCAAATAGGGTTTCTCACGTGGCAACGGCCACCAAGTATACGTGGCATAGCCATAGTATAGGTTATTCTCACGTTACCAGAACGGAGAAGAATCGAGCTTACATGCTACCAGAGCAATGCCCGTTGTGTACTCAAAATTACACACCTAAGTCTTATCACATAAGACTGGTTTGCCTTCACGTAGAACTTATAGTAGTTTTTCTCTCATAAAACTCATTTGAAAACCGTTTTGTACTCAACACAAAACATAATAAAACCGAGTTCCAACCGGTAAAGCACGCACACATTTCTCAAATCTCGATATTGCCTTAACGTAGAGCCCAGTTATAAACTCATAAAAACATTGGGCTCCAATCGGTTATAAAAATCGTGTGCAATTGTATCACAACACAACACTCAACATGCTTGTTTTATAAATCACAATTCATGCTATAATAGTTCGCAAATCACATACACAAATGGCTTAGTTTCCCTTACCTCTTTGCACCTCGTATAGTGCAATCGTTTCCCCCGTATCATGGACTAGCCTCGCATTCCACTCTGAAACTCCCGAGCTGTCCAAACGATGTTAAAACATCAATATTCAACTATCACATCAACCTCAATTCTCAAAATCGAGCATAATTGCTCATAACTCCTCAAATTTCTCAATTCTCATAACTCCACCACAAACCACAATCTCGCTCACAACACCTCAACATTCTATATTTCCTATGCCACAATATCTATGCTAATACACCACATTGTCTAAATCTCCATTTATAGCTCAAAATTCCTAAATTGCTAAATATCATTATCACTCCAACCACATTGTAATTTCATCAATCCCTAATCATTTTTCAGCTATTTCAACATAATGACAACAACCATTATCATCAAAATCATCTCAGATATCAAGATCGAGGTTTAGAAATTACCCAAAACTTGTGGAGAGCTTATCTCTTGCCTCGATTCAATCCGTCTTTCAATTTCCAAGTATGTTGTTCTCCCTTTGATGAGGAACAACTTTCCTTCTTGCCACAACTTCTGATTTGGACGAAAATGGGTGCTTTGGATGAGTGAGAAAGCTAGGTTTCGGTGAAAATGGGGGTTGGAAGAGAGAGAAAGTGAGATTGGAGGAGAAAAACAAGAGTTCCTTATATAGGCTGAGGGTAGGAGATCGATCTGGCTCTTGATGAGATCGATCTGCATTTGAATTTTTGGGACAATTTAGGGTAATTTATGCCTAGGAGATCGATCTGTCGAGGGGTGAGATCGATCTCTTTATGGCTTTATGAGATCGATCTGCTCCTTGAGGATATCGATCTTCTCCCAAACAGAATCATTTGGAGATCGATCTCTTCCTCATGAGATCGATCTTCTCTCAAACAAAATCATAAGGAGATCGACTCTCTTCCATTGGAGATCGATCTGCTCCTTAAATTCCTCCTTCCTTGTCATTTTTAACTCACCAGATCGATCTCTCCTTCTCCCAGATCAATCTGTCCTCATAACTTCATACTTATTTTAAACACTTAACATATAAATCTCCAATTATCATTCCCCAATTCACTTAGCTCAATAAATTATACTTCATGTTCATATTACATAATTAAAATATGTCTAAAATTCTCAGATCTCACAGAGACAGAAAGGAAATAGTGGATAATAGAGATGTCAAAGCGGGAAAGAGACGATTTGGTAGGAAATTTCGAGTTAGTGAGTTATGGGGTAAGATGATTGGTAAGCCCCTGTGTATCCAGTTTCAGCGCTTACACGGATATTGTGATTGGAGGACCCTGACCTGCTAATGGGCAGTGTTAGATGTGTGGTAGTTACCACGGAAATAGGCAGTGGAATGAGGACGAGTGTATGCCTTAGACCAGGATACTATTGATGCTTCATTTGATGTGGTGTAAGGTACCACCTTGATTGTTAATATTGAAGCAATTATTTTAATTGATCTTGGTACTACACATTTATTCATATCGTCGTCATTTGCATATAAGTTAGTGAAATATGTGAAGCCTATATCATTAGGCGAAATGCTGATAGTTAGCACCCCAATAAAGGATAGTTTGCTAATTGAATATGTCGGTAGAGATTGTAAGTTGAAAGTGGGGGAAAGGAACATGCAGACCAATCTTATTTTATGAAATATGAGTGTTTTGATGTAATATGGGAAATAAATTGATTGGCTGCAAACTATGTTGTTGAAATTGCAATTCTAAGATAGCGATGTTTCACCATAGAAAAGTGTACAGTAAGTTTTAACAAGTAATGAAAGAGTTTTGTTATAGTTAATATATGAAATGAGATAAGCTTTGAGATGTGATGGATCCTGAATACAAGATATATTGGAATAAGAGGCGTATGCAAGGTAAGAATATCTCTGATATGTGAAGTAATTTGGATTAAGCGATATGTAGTAAATATGAATTGCGACCAAGGATAAGGGGTGAATATATCCACAACCAGTCCATGTGGGCACGTCTGAGGGTTAATAAAGGTATTTCAAAATACCTCCCCGCCTAAAGACTTGACAGTGTCTAGAAGTATACATAACCTATAAATTGAAATCTACAGTCGTAATATATACGTTTAAAATTAGGGTACCTTTACTTATACGATAAAGAAATATAGAATTCGATGAATCATGAAGGTTTAAAAATTAAAATTTATAAAAGCCGTTAATATAAGAAAAAGGAAATGACGCGGGTTAGTATCTTGAACAGAAGTGATTTTGAAATGACATTATACGTTTATACGTACATAGGTCAATGATATGGGTGATTGAAATATTTAGTGGAACTCAACTACGATGAGGTTCTTTTCTCATACTGACATTTGTTTTGTGGTAGTGAGCCTAAGAGTTGAAAACTAGAGTTGATTTATCGAATCGAATAGAATCAGCGTAAGAATAAGTATTCCGTTCTACTATTGATGATCCATTGGGTTAGCTGTGAAGAGCGCAATTTTTCTTTTAAGATCGATTGGAAATCTGGGTTTTATCCGTTGAGAATTTGGAATGTGGATGTGCCCAGACAGTTTTTTGTACTCGTTAGGGTATTGATGAATGAGGTATTTAAACTTTACCTGGACCGATTTGTTATCATCCTTATTGATGATATTTTGGGTGTATTTAAAGTCTAGGGAAAAATCACAAGCAACAATTGGAAATTGTTCTTATAGATGATTTGTTGAGAGTTCTTGAAATGAACTACTTTGTTGACATGTTTAACTTAGAAAAAGTTGTATTTGAATGGGATGATAGACGTGACAGGAGTTTTAGTTGTATTGAAGTATGAACTGACCACCGCATTTATTCTCACTATACCTAACAGATTAAGAGATTTCTCAGGGTATATGGATGTCTTGAAACTAAGATTGGGCTATGTGTTGAAGCAAAATGAGATGATAGTCACGTATGGATCTAGACAGTTCAAGGACCATGAAAGGACTATCCAGCCCATGATTTAAAGTTGGTAGCCGTAGTAATGCACTGAGGGTATGGCGCCACTACTTTTACGGTGAGAAATTTCAGGTATGCACTGATCATAAAAGTCCCAAGTATCTGTTTTCATAAAAAGAAATAAATATGAAATAACAAAGAGGGTTTAAGCTTCTGAAGGATTATGATTGTGAGATATTGTACCACCCAGGAAATGGCTAATATAGTGGCTGATGCTTTGAGCAGAAAGAGCCCCAAGATGGCAATGGTCAGGGAGTGTGAGCTGTAAAGCAGTTTATGAGCCTCAATAGTGATGTGATCCCTTCTGATGATGACAGTGATTATGTGACAGCTAGCCTGATGTTAGAACCGGATTTGGTTGACCAGATTTGACAGGCTTAGCGTGATGATTGGCAAGGTGTCGATAGTGTTAGTCAGATTCAGATGGGTACAATGATAGAGTTCACAGTGAGTGATGATGACTTATTGAGGTTTGAACGTAGAATAATAGCTCCCAAGGACCACAGCTGTTGAGATTGTTAATGATAGAAGTTTACTATTTGGGATATACAGTGCATTCGCTGAGCAATAAAATATATCAAAATTTTTGAAAAAGGGTATTGGTAGTCGGTCATGAGTACAACGTTTCATCCTCAGATAGATGGTCAGTCAGAGAGGACTGTACAGATTCTGGAGGATATGATGAGAACGTGTGCGATTGATGTTAAAAGCTCCTGGAATGATCATTTGTTAATAGCTAAATTGCCCACAGCGATAGTTATCACTCGAGTATCGATATGGCATTGTGTGAAGCATTGTTTGGCCGTAAAGGTTGCTTTTCCGAATGAATAGAAAGAAGTGGGTGACAGAAAGAAAATTACTCTCGAGCTAGTATAATAAGCCTCTGAGGGTGTTCAGCTGATTGTGAGAGAATGAGAACACCTCAGAACATATAGAAAAGCTATGCTGACAAGAGATGGAGATCGTAAGGATTCATTGAGTGTGAATCAGTGTGTTTGGAAGTTTCTCTTTCTAAAGGTATAATGAGATTCGGATATTAAACAGGAAGGAGAAGGTGTTGAGGTTTAAGATTATCTCCCTAATTAAAGTCTTTCGGTAGTATTACACTTCGGAGGAATTTAAATAGGAGCTGGAGAGTAAGAGTATGATATGTGTGAAGTATTCGAAGTGGTTTACAGACTAACTTGGTTCTAATTTGGAGGACCAAATTTCTTAGGTGGGGGAGATTATGTAAGACCCGATTTTATCGTATTTCCTTATGATTCACACATTGTATGGATATTATTATATGTTAATGAAATCATAAGACGAATGATTTTGATCATATAAATATGAACGAAGTAGTCGAACGTACGCAAAATCTGAAAACAGACAGTTAAGGAATTTCAAATTAAATTTATGAGATTTGAATTGTCCGGACAGAGATACGAATTTTAAATGAGAAATTATAGTGGGTCCAAGAAGGAAAGTAAGTCTAAATTGATCCCGAACGTGTAGAAGGGTAATATAGTCAAAAGACCTAAAATTCGGTATAAATTCGATAAGAAATTATTATTAAAAATATGAATTTAGGAAATCTTGATCAATAAAGGAGAAATTATTGAATTTTGAGTCCAATTGATCAAGATATGAATTTATTGAAATTAATCGAAATTTTCACTTCGAAAAATTATCTCGAAAATATTGAAAAAAATACCGAAAAGACGAAATAAGCCAGATAAATTTATTTATGGATTAAATGAATTAAATATGATTTTTTTGAGATATTTTGAGATTTTTAATATTATTTTAATGAATAAAATAATAAAATTATAAATTATAAAAATAAAATAAAAATAATCATAAAATAAAATCTAAAAAAAGGAAAACAAAAAGGAGAAACGGAAAACGAAAGACGCGAGCCGAGGAAGACCCTTTACACCGGTGACCATCCAACGACAAATCCGCTAGGTGAGGGCCGGCGAAAGGAAGAGGACGACCGGGCGACCCTCCTACCACCAGGATGTGCCGCACCGGCGACGGAGAACGGTGAATTGAGGGAGAGAAATCGAAGGGGGAGAGATGAGAAATCTGGCGAGCTGATGCCGATCTAGTCCTGACCGACCCTAGCCGATGCGTATTATCCGCAAGTGCACGAGTCATACAAGTAATAATGAGATTTGAGTATCGGATTATTGTCCCACAGAGAAGTTGAACTGCCTAATTAAGTACCGGTTAATCTTACCCTAAGTATATTCTAGCAAATTATGAATTTTAAGGGAGTGATCTACATGGCTAACAATACTGAAAATAATAAAAACTATAAAATAAAGAAAATAAAACCGATGTAAAATTACTTACAGAGCTCTGAGTAATTAAAAGTATTAACCTACAAAAGATAATTAAACAGTTAAAAATTCATTAACGCAATTAAAATAAAATGCAAATATGAAAATAACAAAACAAGATTAATTAAACTAAAATTAAACAAACCTAAAATAAAAATATGCATGTAATTAAACTACTTAATAAAAATACAATTTAAACTAACTTAAAATTTAATGAAATAAAATGCTAGAAAAATTAAGAAAATAACTACAAGTCTAAATGTCTAAAATATTAATTCTAAATTAATCCTAATTATATCTAATTACTAACTTAACAATAAAATCTAACTAATGCATGAGAAATAATATTTTTTGATTTTTCAATTTAAAATGAAAACTTAAAACATGTATAAAATGATTTACTCTAATTTAATTCTAAATGCAAAATCTAATTCATAAATCCTAATATAGTCACAAATTAACTATTACTGAAATTAAAACTAAACCTTAAACTAATAACGTAAGACAAATGAACTATTATATAAATTAATGCATACCTAAGCTGACAAATAATAAAAGGCATAATAAAAATTAGACAAAGCAAAATAGTGCATGAAACATTAATTTGTGAAGACTAAGTGCAGCCAAACATGGCCTTAAGCTTAAATCCAGCTGGCCTTGGTCCCAACTACTGGTACTGTGCATTTTGCATTTCCAGGTTTGGTTACTGCAACTTCCACCGACTCTACTCTTGGTTCCGTGTACAACTTCCTTCCCTACAACACAACACAACACATTATCAACTGCTTCAAGCTTCATTTTCTGGTTAGACCTGCTCTAGATTTCTGTCCATGCCGCTGCATGTCCTTGGCCTGCCCTGTCACGACCCAAAAATCAGAGTAAATTTTTCGTTTTTCTTTCATAGTTAACTATCCTCTGATCGTGACCACACTCCACTAACAATTGGGCTGTGCGTCAATGCCAGTCCTACCATTCAATCACCATATAATTTAATTCCTTATTACAGAAAAAGGTAAACACATGTGTTTTTCATTTATTTTTTTCCATTCATTTACAAGTGTTTACATTATCTATACATCCCCGACAGTTACTTACAAACACGTTACTATGCTATTCTTATTTAGATACAATATGTACAAGTGTATATACCTCAAAATGATGGGCAGCAGCGGATATCGAAATGCAGTACTCAGTCACCTCAAAGTCTACTGGAGGAAATCTGTATAGGAAAATGAAAGGGGTGAACATATCAAGCTCAGTAAGGCAATCCTACGAACAAGTAGGCAACCATTCTACCTACATGAACGTGGTGCCGTGCATAAACCACTCTTTCTCCACACATTTCAAAATCGAGGCTACAATTCATAATGTCATGATGTCATGTAAAACAAGTTCACATATGGATTTCAAAAGCATGGAAAACTCGACATGCAAATCCATTTAAAAACATTTCATTATCGTTAAAATTTCACAACACAGTCAGGACTCAACCCCTTGCTCAGGTGTTCCTGACTCACATAAAACCATGAAATCAAATGCTTTTCAAAGCAATAGTGACATGCGATACAATGAATGTCATGTAAAACTAGTTTACATCATTCATGGGTTTAAATAGCATGAAAATAACATCATGGAAATTCAGTTTAAAACCTAATTTCATTCTCACCAAAATCTTATCTCAGTCAAGATCTAACCCCTCCCTCGGGTGATCCAGACTCACACAAAAATCCACAAAACGAGTTTCTCAAAATATCAACATGCGAGACTAGGCAATATATGTATATATCTAGGGCAAATAACTAAGCTGATGGCCATATGTCCTCGTGATCCCACTGCTACACGAATCTTAGTATGTGGGGTCTCACCACGATCGGGGACCGCCCCGGGAGGTGGGTCAGTCCATCCCATCGGCCCTGTCCAATCACTCACATCCGTAGATGCCACTCACATCCGAAGATGCCATGCATCCGAAGATGCCTCTCGCATCCGAAGATGCCTCTCGCATCCGAAGATGCCACGCATCTGAAGATGCCACATAATCAATCCCAGCACGATATAGCGTACTCCATGCTACTTGCACGGTATAACGTACTCCCTGGACCATATCTCATATCCATACTCATGCCCTGTCTCAAAACGCACGTGTGAACCTATTTAATCGGCGTGACACACAGTCTACCAGACGCTCCAAGCATGACTCATCGCATGTTCTCATAAAACCAGTGCGAGCGATGTTCCAACACTCTCATAAAATCAAGGAAAATCTCGTGCGAGCTAAGCTCTAGCACGTGTTTCATAAAATCTCAGAAGATTAGTGCGACTTGAGCTCCAGCACTCTATCAAAATCATATAAAACTAGTACGAGCTAAGCTTCAGCACTCTGTTATAACAATCAAGTGAAAATCTGGTGCGAGTTAGACTCTAGCACCTTGTCATGAAAATCATATGAAAATTTGGTGCGAGTTAGACTCCAGCACCAATGCATGTAAAACTCTAGTGTGAGCTCTTACTCTAGCACTAATGTATGCATCACACAAATCACAACTCGTGCAAGCTGAGCTCTAGCACGTCACACTTTTTTATAAAATCACGTAGGCGGCTACATTTCTCAAATCAATTTTAGAGAAAATCAACATTTATTAAAGTTATGCAATGTTGTGCATTTTATTTAAAAGTTAGCCAGCCTACCCATGCATGTGTCAAACACCTCAAGAACAAGCAAGGACCTCTTGTTCTTGCTCCTCCTAATTGTTTTCCTAAATTTGGAAATTTTACACTTCACAAGGGTATTAAAGTAATTTGCCCATCTGGGGCACTAAAATTTTTATCTTAAATCTAGACCCTTCAGACAATTTAAGAGACTGCAAATGAAGTTGAAATTGCGTAAAGTTACCTCTAGCAGTCCGTAAAATTCCCTTACTTGAAATTACACGCAAGCTTATTCCGTTTCGCCTGTACCAGGTCTCCTAGTCCAAATTCGCTCAAACCAAGTCTACGGAGCTGCATATAACCATGTATATGGGTCAATTCTAATATATTTATCAGTATTTCACTCTTACTGGTCGAATCTAAGGTACTTGGCCCGTTTTACTTTATTGGGACTGATTGCACCTTAATGGGCCTCGACCCATTTTCAGTCTATTTCTACTTATTAAATCCCTTCTTTGGGTTTACTGGGCTCATTTGAATTACCAATAATCATCGGGCTTCGTTCCAAACTCATTGGATAGCCCATATATTATTTACGGTAATTACTTTAAAATTCTGAATAATATTCCTTAAAATAATATAAAATTACAAAATATCCACAAAAATTATATTTTATTTAAATTAATTAATTAATTTAATTTATTGTATTTTAACCCTTTTTTCGATGTATTTTCTCTGTATTTTCTGGATATTGTCCCGAGTGAAAATTCTGATTACTTCCAGTAAATTCATATCTTGATCAATTGGACTCGAATTTTAATTATTTCTTTATTATTGATAAAAAATTTTCAAATCCATATTTATAATGATATTTTCTTATCGAATTTATACTGGATTTCGGTCTTTTGATCGTTTTACCCTTGTACGTGTTCGGGATCAATCCAATCCAACTTCCCTTCACGAACACTCACTCATTTCGTATTTTAAATCTTTATCTCCAGTCCGAATCTCATTCGTTTAAATTTGTGACCATTTTCAATCCTTCATAAGAAATTACGATTTAATTCGAGTCTTACAAAATCTCTCCCACTTAAGAAATTTGGTCATCCAAATTAGAACCAAGTCAAATTGGTCCATAAACAACTCCGGGTACGTTTATCGCATCTTATTCTTTAATTCTCATGTGACTTTTTCGGAGTGTACTACTACCAAAGGACTTGACTAGGGAGATCGTTTTAAACCTCAACACTTTTTCCTTCCTGTTTAATGGCCGAATCGAGTTTTCAACATACATTATACTTTCATTGAGCTCCAACATCTCATATCTGATCACAGATGCTGGGTCCGAATAGTATTTCCAAAGCATCAAAAGATGAGACACATTATGGATGCCTGCTAATTCAGGTGGTAACGCCAACCTACAGGCCTTATCTCCCATTTTGTTCAATCTCTCAAGGGATTCAATCTAAAGAATTTCAATTTGCCTTTTTTCCAAATCTCGTTATGTCCTAAGGGCATGTAACTTCCAACAACACTGATTCACCCTCGGTGAATTCCAATGTTTTTTGTCTCTTGTCAGCATCGCTTTTCTGTCTGCTCTAAGGTGTTCTCCATCACTCACAATCAACTGAACACCTTTAGAGACTTATTATACCGAATCGGGAGCACTTTTCTGTCTGTCACCCACTTCTTCTTATCCAAGTCGGGGAATAACTCTTACGACCATACAAGGCCTCACATAATGTTATCCCGATACTCAAGTGACAACTATCACTATTGGTAAATTTGATTAGTAGCAACTGATCATCCCAGGAGCTTATAAAATCAATGGCACACACTCTCATCATATCCTCAAAAACTCGTACAGTCCCCTTTGACTGACCATCTATCTGAGGATGGAAAGCTGTGCTAACACTCAGTCAGGTTCCTATAGCTTCCTGAAAAATATTCCCCGAAGTGGAAAGTGAAGCGGGAATCCCTATATGATATAATGCTCACTGGAAAATACATGGTGTTCCACAATCTTCCTTACACATATATTTGCCTATACACTCAGAGTATCTAGGGATTTCATAACCAGAAGGTGGGTAGACTTAGTCAATCTATCGACTATCACCTAGATAGCCTCGTGATTCATCCAGGTCCTCTGTAACCCATCACGAAATTCATGGTAACTTGCTCCCATTTTTCGTGCTGATATAGGTAGAGGTTGCAATAACCTTGCAAACTTCTATTGCTCTACCTTACTCTGCTGACATACGAGACACTTCTCCACAATCTCCACAATGTCTCTTTTCATATCTGACCACTAATACCCTTTTTTCTTAGATTCTGATATATTTATTACTTCTCGGATGCACTGTATATCCCGAAGAGTGAGCTTCTGACAATAACACTATCTCATCAACTGTGGTCTTAGGGAGTACTTATATTGTCTCTGAACCTCAGTAAGCCATCATTACTCTTTGTGAACTCTGTCGCTGTACCCATTTGAATCTGACCCATACTATCGACACCATGTTGATCATCACGTTAAGCCTGTCAAATCTGATCACTCAAATTCGGTTCTAATCTCAGGCTAGCTATCACACAATCACTGTCATCATCAGAAGGGATCACATCACTACTGAGGCTCACAACTGCTTTAGCAGCTCACACTCCCTGACCATCATATGTAATACCATCCCAAGGCTCTTCCTGCTCAAGATATCGGCCATCACATTAGCCTTTCCTGGGTGGTACAATTTCCACAATCATAATCCTTCAGAAGCTCTAACCCTCTTTGTTCTCATATTCGACTCTTTCTGTGAAAACATATACTCGGGCTTTTTATGATTAGTGCATACCTAAAATTTCTCACTGTGTACATAGTAGTAACATCTGTCAACTTTAAATCATGGGTCAAATAGTTTCTTTCATGATCCTTGAGTTGTCTGGATCTATAATCGACTATTTTCCCATTTGGCATCAATTCATAGCCCACTCATTATTTTGAGGTATCCATATACACTGAGAAACCTCTTGAGCTGTTGGGTATGATGAAAATAATTATGGTGGTCAGTTCATACCTCAATACACCAAAACTCACCGAAGCTACTTTCATACTTATCATCCTACTCGTATGCAATCTTTTTTCGAGTGAGATGTGTTAACTGAGCAGCCCATTTCAAGAACTTTCAACAAACCATCTGTAAAAACAATTTTCAATTATTACTTATAATTTTCCCAGGACTTTAAATGCACCAAAAATATCATCAATAAGGATGACACTATCACATCTCAAAGCTTATCTCATTTCGTATATCACTTAGAACAAACTTTGTCATTACTCATTCCGTGAGTACAATCATTTACTCCTTTAATTTCAATCGCTACACCATTTTTTTTTTACTTGTCAAAACTTACAGTATACTTTTCAGGGGTAAACATATCACTATCTTAGGATAGAAATCTGAACAACATAGTTTGCAGCCGACCAATTTATTCTCAAATATTAATTCAAAATATTCATATTCCATTGAATAAAATCGGTTGACTTATACTTCTTCCCCCGTTTTCGACTTATAATCTATTCATAATTATTCCATTAGTTAACCCTCCTTCATTGGGGTACTAACTATCAACATTGTGCCCAAGGGTGTAGGCATTCATGTCTTTCACTAACTTATAAACAAATGAAGGCGGTATGAATAAATACATGGCACTAGGATCAATTAAAATAATTACTTCATTATTCATAACCAGTGTGGTATCTTTCACCACATCATATGAAACATCAATAGTGTCCTGGTCCAATGCATACACTCGCCCTCATCCAACAGCCTACTTTCCCCTTTCTCTTCTATTGTGGCCTCCCTTTTTCGGTGCAGAGATATCAACAGGGTTTTCTCTGTCTCTTTGCCCTTCTGTGGGGCAGTCTCACCCAACTCTAAGCAACCATTAAATAAATTGCTCGTCCTACCACACTTAATGCCGATTTTAGTCAATAAAGTGTAGGTGTAGGCCCTACTTCCGTGGTATCCACCACACATCCTACACTGCTTACACTGCTACGGAGCAGGTTGGGGTCCTCTAATCATAATACTCCTCAAAAGTGCTGAAATTGGATGCACTAAGGCTTTACCAATCATCTTACCCCTTGACTCATCAACTCTAATCTCTTACCAAACTACCTTTTTCCCATTCTGACATCTCTGTCATTCTCTATTTTCTCTTATCTTTATTTCGATCCTTACTACCTTTCCAAATCTCAGAGGCATGCAACACATGATCTTATTCACTAACTGTAGTCTGCGCACTGCCTCGGCATAGGTAGTGATATCCAACAGGGCCAATCGGACTTAAATTGACAATCTGAGCCCTTCAATGAACTTTTGGGCTTTTCGACTCTCACTACCTATAGTGTCGGGGTAATACCTACCTAGGAATATAAACCGAGTTTCATACTCGTCAATTAATCAGTTCCTCTGGGTCAGAATAAGGAATTTTATCTATAATTTTCTTTAAACAGTGTTCGAGATATTCTATCACTGGAATACATCTAGAAATATTTCTCATGTCAGCTCTGGATGTCTAACTCTTCAGATGGGTCGAGCGGACTTCCATCAATGCTTCGACTCGCCCTCAAATCCCATGCATACTTTTAGCAATTAGCTCTCAAAATATTCTCTACACTCCGCTCCAAGCTCGCGAAGCGTGTCTCAATATTGTCCGATCTCTCTGTCGGACTCTGTGGGGCATGCTCAATATCAGCCTCCATTTCAGGCTCATCCTGGTTCTCATAGGTAGACTCAACACTACTAGCAGTTTTAGGCCTACCTCTACGACCTCTGCCTTATGCTCTACCTCTTCTTCCGCGACTAATATTAAACATAATGGCTATATTCTTGCATTCTCAACTATTTCATAGTTAAAACCCCTCTCGATATACACTATTGTATCTAACCAAGTACAGTACACGGGGATGTAATTTCCTAATTACTGAAACTGACACACATCAGACTAATTTCGCTCTGATACCACCATTTGTCACGACCCAAAAATCAAAGTAAATTTTTCATTTTTCTTTCGTACTTACCTGTCCTCTGATCGTGACCACACTCCACTAACAATTGGGTTGTGCGTCAATGCTAGTCCCACCATTCAATCACCATATAACTTAATTCCTTATTACAAAAAAAGGTAAACACATGCGTTTTTCATTTATTCTTTTCCATTCATTTACAAGTGTTTACATTATCTATACATCCTCGACAGTTACTTACAAACATGTTACTGTGCTATTCTTATTTAGATACAATATGTACAAGTGTATATACCTCAAAATGATGGGCAGTAGCGGATATCAAGAATGCAGTACTTAGTCGCCTCAAAGTCTACTGGAGGAAATCTGTGTAGGAAAATGAAAGGGGTGAGCACATCAAGCTCAGAAATGCAATCCTACGAACAAGTAGGCAACCATACTACCTACATGAACGTGGTGCCGTGCATAAACCTCCATTTCTCCACACATTTCAAAATCGATGCTACAATTCATGATGTCATGTAAAACAAGTTCACATATGGATTTCAAAAGCATGGAAAACTTGACATGCAAATCCATTTAAATCATTTCATTCTTGTTAAAATTTCACAACACAGTTAGGACTCAACCCCTCCCTCAGGTGTTCCTGACTCACATAAAACCATGAAATCAAATGCTTTTCAAAGCAATAGTGACATGCGATACAATGAATGTCATGTAAAACCAGTTTACATCATTCATGGGTTTAAATAGCATGGAAATAACATCATGCAAATTCAGTTTAAAACTCAATTTCATTCTCACCAAAATCTTATCTCAGTCAGGATCTAACCCCTCCCTCGGGTGATCCAGACTCACATAAAAATCCACAAAACAAGTTTCTCAAAATGTCCACATGCGAGACTAGGCAATATATGTATATATCTCGGGCAAATAACTAGGACGATGACCATATGTCCTCGTGATCCCACTGCTACACGGATCCTAGTGTGTGGGGTCTCACCACGATCGGGGACTGCCCCGAGAGGTGGATCAGTCCATCTTGTCGGCCCTGTCTGATCACTCACATCTGTAGATGCCACTCGCAACCGAAGATGCCACTCACAACCGAAGATGCCACTCGCATCCGAAGATGCCACATAATCAATCCCAGTACGGTACAACATACTCCATGCTACTTGCATGGTACAACATACTCCGTGGACCCATATCTCATATCCATACTCATGCCCTGTCTCAAAATGCATGTGCGAGCCTATTTAATCGGCGTGACACACAGTTTACCCGACGCTCCAAGCACGGCTCATCGTATGTTCTCATAAAACCAGTGCGAGCGATGCTCCAGCCCTCTTATAAAATCAAGAAAAATCTTGTACGAGCCAAGCTCCAACACGCGTTTCATAAAATCTCATAAGATTAGTGCGAGCTGAGCTCCAGCACTCTATCAAAATCATATAAAACTAGTGCGAGCTAGGCTTCAGCAGTCTGTCATAACAATCAAGTGAAAATCTGGTGCGAGTTAGACTCTAACTCCTTGTCATGAAAATCATATGAAAATCTAGTACGAGTTAGACTCTAGCACCAATGCATGTAAAACTCTAGTGCGAGCTCTTGCTCCGGCACTAATGCATGCATAACACAAATCACAACTCGTGCGAACTGAGCTTTAGCATGTCACACTTTTTTTTATAAAATCACGTAGGCGGCTACATTTCTCAAATCAATTTTAGAGAAAATCAACATTTATTAAAGTTATGCAATGCTGTGCATTTTATTTAAAAGTTAGCCAACCTACCCATGCATGTGTCAAACACCTCAAGAACAAGCAAGGACCTCTTGTTCTTGCTCCTCCCAATGTTTTTCCTAAATTTGGAAATATTAACCTTCACAAGGGTATTTTGGTAATTTACCCATATGGGACACTAAAATTTTTATCTTAAATCTAGACCCTCAAACAATTTAAGAGACTGCAAATGAAGTTGAAATTGTGTAAAGTTACCTCTAGCAGTCCGTAAAATTCCCTTACCTGGAATTACGCGCAAGCTTATCCCGTTTCGCCCGTACCAGGTCTCTTAGTCCAAATTCTCTCAAACCAAGTCTACGTAGCTGCATATAACCATGTATTTGGGCCAGTTCTAATATATTTATCAGTATTTCACTCTTACTAATCGAATCTAAGGTACTAGGCCCGTTTTACTTTATTGGGCCCGATTGCACCTTAATGGGCCTCGACACATTTTCAGCCCGTTTCTACTTATTAAATCCCTTCTTTGGGTTTACTGGGCTCATTTGGATTACCAATAATCATCGGGCTTCGTTTCAAACTCATTGGATAGCCTGTATATTATTTACGGTAATTACTATAAAATTTCGAATAATATTCCTTAAAATAATATAAAATTACAAAATATCCATAAAAAAATATATTTTATTTATTTATTTAATTTATTGTATTTTAACCCTTTTTTCGATGTATTTTCTCTGTATTTTTGGGATATTGTTTTGAGTAAAAATTTTGATTACTTTCAGTAAATTCATGTCTTGATCAATTGGACTCAAATTTTAATTATTTCTTTGTTATTGATTAAGAATTTTCAAATCCATATTTATAATGATATTTTCTTATTGAATTTATACTGGATTTTGATCTTTTGACCGTTTTACCCTTGTACGTGTTCGAGATCAATCCAATCCAACTTCCCTTTACAAACACTCACTCATTTCGTATTTTAAATCCTTATCTCCAGTCCGAATCTCATTCGTTTAAATTTGTGACCATTTTCAATCCTTCATAAGAAATTATGATTTAATTCGGGTCTTACATGCCCAGCTAGTCAGTGGCATCTGCCTTGCTCCATTCCCTACATTGTTTCAATCATCACTAGCCTTCTGCACTTGCTCAGCACAACTTCCTTGTCCAGCTGCTTCCTGCATCTTCTCCATTTCCAGATTAGCTTGGTACTATTCACTTTTGCTCCCTGGTACCGTCGGTATAGTCCTCTTGTCCAGCAACTGATCAGCTCCTCTTTTTCCTCATCTGCACAGCTTTGTATTGACGTCTGTAAGCATGACTAGTAAAACAGGATTGTCGTTCTAGCTAAAATAGCACAGAGCAATAGATAGGTGCGCTAACAGTCGCTGCTGTAAGTGCCATGCAATGCACTGCATTTTGCTCCTGCATTCTACGTCACTCAGTATTGCTCCGTGCACCACCATTCATGCAGCAGACATTCATACTAGCATAGGTCAGCCTTGGCACACTTCCTGCACATAAAATCAAAGATGAGCAGAATAATAAAGCTGGATTTTAAAGGCTCAACAATGGCACACAAGCAGAAATTGAAACCTTGTAAACTTAAAGTAGAAAATGTAACCAAAAAAAGTACTGTAATGAAAGTCGAAGTTAACATAAAATGAAGAAACTGAATAGTAAATTATTCTTAAAACAGGGGCAAACAAAGGAGGTTCTTTGCCACTGCTGCTGCCGAAAATCAAACCATATCTCACTGCAACAGCCAACCGTGACTTGAAACTCTACACCGAACAACCTAACATCCCATTCTCACTAACAACCAACAAGCAACGAATGAACAACAACTAAACAAAATGTAAAATACTGAGATGCTCATTTGCACTAAACTACATGCTGATATGTAGAGACCAATCATCAATGATAAAATGCAGAAAAGGAAATTCCTAATATACTGAAGCAAATGGAAATAGTTCATGCAAAAGAAATGACTAAGCAACAATAGGTGATCAACTAAAAATAAATAAATAAAAAAAGCTATGTAAAATCGGTGAATGGAGAAAATACTAAGCATCCATGAACAGAGAAATGGTGAAACAATAGTGGCCTCGGGTTGCTTTAGTGTCACTACCACCTTGGTTCCACTGAGCTTTTGATGTAGAAAAATGCTTAACATTAAATCCACATGAAAGCATCAGAACATCTATGGCAGTAATAGACAAGCTTTGTCACCCGAATGAACACAAATGAAGAATAAACAAACATAGAACCTTAGTAATAAGCCAACCGAGAGCTATCAATAATGGGAAAAATAAAGATTTTCATGGAATCCCGAAAATAAAGAACTGGGATTTTAACAAAACCAAATAGAAGAGAAATAGAAATGGTAACTTTTCATTAATGTAAAAACAACTAAGAACAAGAATTAACAAAAGCTGTTCATGAAAAATAAAGAAATTGCTATGAATAGTAACTTAAAATGGTGGCTAACGGAAAAGAAGGCTAAAGGAAATAAGGAAAATAAATCCTAAAATTAACTCTAAAACTATTCTACCCTAGATTACATCCTCCTTTTCAATTCCCATCATATTCTATTTGTATACACACTTAGGGGTACAATGGTAATTTTTCATCCTAGATGAGTTGGCATTGTTTGGTCACTTGTCTTTATTTTATTTGCTGCAGAGTAGATATTTCCACGTCATTTGTCGGTTTGTCTAGTTGGCTATGTGATGTGACCCGACGTGTGTCTTCTAGAAAGTTGGCACGATGTCCGTCGATCTCATCGTTTCGGAGTGAATAAAATACTAACACCCGACATCCCATGTGTCCAGACGACTGGTGACTCGGTCTGCAAATTGGAAGTGGTCCAGTCTCCTTTAGCTCATTTTCAGCCCATTTTTGACTGAAACGACTGAGTTTCATCTGGATTTAATTTACCTGCACATTACAGAATTTTAATTAAATAAAGGGGATAATTAACAAAATAAATTAGGGATTCAAATAATTAATTAGGAAATTAAGCACAAATAATTCTATTTTCATAGAATTATCATTCCCTAGGTGCAGGTGTAAGACCCGAATTTAATTAAAATATGAAAATTAAATAAGAAAAGATGGGGGATGTATGAAGGAAGGTCAGGTAAAATTGATTTCCGAAACAAGAGCAGGGGTAAAATGGTAAAAATACCAAAACCCGATATTAAGGCGATAAGAAAATTTTAATTAAAAATAAGGATGTAAGATATCTTGATCGATAATGAGGAAATTATACAAATTGGGTCAATTGATCAAGATTCGGAAATTTTAAAAATATCAAAAAATTATCGGAACAATATCTCGAAAAACGCGAAGAAATAATATCAAAAATTTGGAGGAAAATATATTTAATAAATTAAATTTAAATTAAATAAATTAAATTAGAATAAAAATAATATAAGTGTAGATATTTTGGATTTTATAGAGTATTTTAATAAATAGTGTAAATAAATTGTAATAATAATAATAATAATAATAATAATAATAATAATAATAATAATAAAACAAAAAAAAAGAATCTGAAAAAAAAGAAAAAAAAAGAGAGGAATCAGAAATCGGGGAGAGAGAGAAGAAAAAACGGGGAAACAGCAGCCGAGCAACCGAGGAAGGCCGAACCACCACCGGCGATCTTTGATCGCCGATGACCAGCCGAGGTGAAAGAGGAGAGGTCGGCGATCTTCAGGCCACCTGTGACGCGCGCCAAGGATGTCGGAGGACGCCGAAAAACGGAAGAGAAAGTCGAGGGGGAAATCGCGTCGGTTCCGACGAACGGCGGCGCCATAGCTCGGATTCGACCTAGCCAATGATCACCGGACCGAGGCGGTTCTTTTGAGACCGGTAGCAGCCGACGAGACGGCGGGAATCACCGGCGACGGCCAAGAGGAGGAAAATGGGTCCGACGGCCAAGGGAGAAGAGCCGGACCGACGGCGTTCCGGCGAGCTTGACCCAAACCGAGGGCAGATTCGAGATGCGGACGACCTTGCGGAGCTGCTGGCGGTGGAAGCCGGCGGAGAACCGACCGGCAAGGCAGTGAACCGATGGTGAATCGGCCAAACTGGAGAGAACCGGCGGTCTGAACCGGTCCGAACCGGACTGAACCAGTTCAGCCAAAAAGAGAGGAAAAAAAGAGAAAAAAGGGAAAAAGAAAAAGAGAAAAAAATTGGGGAAAATTCCTGTGATGCAATCGAGCTTCGGGTAAGTCAGTAGTGGTCGAAATTGACCCGATTTAAATTTCGGAGTATTTAATTTAATTAATTTTGGGCTGAAAACTTACCCGAAAAAATTATGGAATTATGTAACTCGATGATTGGTATCCACCGAGAGCTTGAGATAGCCTCGAATTTCGTACTAGCATGGAATCTCGGGTAAGTGACCCCTATTTATGACAATTACCTCGTTATAAGTGATATTGATTTAATTTTCGCATAAATTGAATTAAATTATGGAAATTTAGATAAATTGTCGTAAATAATGAATTTAGCTATTCGAGAGCTAGAACGAGGCCCAATAAATTATTGGTGGGCCCAATGAGCCTAATAGGCCTCGATAATGTGAGAATTAAGTGGAAAACGGGCTTAAGGCCCATTAAGGCCCATTAAGGCCCATTAAGGTGCAATCGGGCCCAATAGGGGTAAATGGGCCCAATGATTTAAATTAAGCCCAAAAAATATTAAATACAATTAAATTGTATAATATTTGACCTAAGAAATATTAATACGCAGTTCTGGGCATTTGATTGGGAGCATATCGGACTGCGCGACGTGACATCAATGGAAAAGGTCAGACTCGACAGGAAAATAAGGTAAGGGAATTCTACGGACTGCTAGAGGTAGACTTTACAAAATTTCAAGTTCATATGCAGTCTTTAAAATTTATCTGAAGGGTCTAGAGGTCGAATAATAATTTTACTGCCCCGAATGGGCAAATTACTAAAATACCCTTGTTAAGGGTAAAATTTACAAATTTAGGAAAAATTGGGAGGAGCAAGAACAAGAGGGTTCTGCTCGTTCTGGAGACATTTTAATGCATGCATGAGTAGGCTGGCTAACCTTGAAAGAAAATGCACAGCATTGCATACTTTCAACGTGAAATTGTTTTGAAAACTGTTTTGAGGAAACAGAGCCGCCTACGTGTTTTATTGACATGTGACGTGCTAGAGCTCAGCTCGCACAATATTTTCGATTTGTGTGATGCACACATTAGTGCTGGAGCGAGAGCTCGCACTAGAGTTTTACATGCATAGGTGCTAGAGTCCAACTCGCACCAGATTCTTATATATATATGATTTTCGTGACAGGGTGCTAGAGTCTAACTCGCACCATATTTTTATATGATTTTGAGACAGGGTGTTAGAGCTTCGCTCGCACCAGATTTTTATACGGTTTGCATACAGAGTGCTAGAGCTTAGCTCGCACTAGTTTTACTTGATTTACCGACAGTGTTAGAGCACCACTCGCACTACTTTTCAGAGATCATACGATAAGCCGTGCTTGGAGCATTGGGTTGACTGTGTGTCACCGATTAAATAGGCCCGCACGTGCGTTTTGAGACATGGCATGTTAAAATAACCTGATGAGCCCGAACGAGGGATAAGGGTTAGAGAAACAACCTGATGAGCCCGAATGAGGGATAAGGGTTAGAGAAACAACTTGATGAGCCCAAACGAGGGATAAGGGTTAGAGAAACAACCTGATGAGCCCGAACGAGGGATAAGGGTTGGAGATCCACCTGATGAGCCCGAACGAGGGATAAGGGTTGGAGGACCAGCTGATGAGCCCGAACGAGGGATAAGGCTGGGGGTCCATGGAGTACGATGTACCGTGCAAGTAGCATGGAGTACGATGTACCATGTGTTATCTTTGCATACGTTGGTATCTTTGTGATACTTGGTATCTTTGTGATACGTTAGCATCTTCGGATGCATGGGATCGGATAAGACTGACGGGTTGGATTGACCCACCTCCCGGGCAGTTCCCGATCAGGGTGAGACCTCGCACACTAGGATCCGTGTAGCTAGAGGGAATCACGAGGACACATATGGCCATAGTCCTGGTTATTTGTCGATATACAAACGTTGCCTAGTCTCGCATGTCGTCGATTTTGATGAAATCAAATTGGGTTTTAAACTAAATTTGCATGATGGTATTTCCATGCTTTTTAAACCCATGTGTGAATGTAAATCGATTTTTATGGTTTTGTGTGAGTCAGGATCACCCGAAGGAGGGGTCGAGTCCTGACTTTATTGTGAAAATTTTAATTGAGAAAGAAATGATTTGAAATAATTGCATGTTGAATTTTCCGTGCAAATGTGTTTTACATAACATCATAACTCATATCATTTGTTTTAAAATGTGTGGAGAAAGGATGGTTTATGCATGACACCACGTTCATATAGGTAGTATGATTACCTACTTATTCGTAGGATTGCCTTACTGAGCTTGATGTGCTCACCCCTTTCATTTTCTCCCACAGATAATCTCCAGTTGAAGTTGAGGCGACTCAGTACTGCATTCTGGATATCCGCTGCTGCCCATCAACATAAGGTATATACACTTGTACATATTGTATCTACATAAGCATAGCACAGTAACATGTTGGTAAGTAACTTTAGGGGATGTATAAATAATGTAAACAATTATAAATGACTGGAGAAGAAATAAGTTAGATGGTAATTGTATGGTGGGACTGACATTGACGCACAGCCCAATTTATTGGTTGAGTGTGGTCACGATTCGAGGACAGGTAAGAATTCAAGTAAATAAACAAAACGCGAAAAATTAACTCTGATTTTTGGGTAGTTTGGGTCGTGACAGACACGATCGGTGCCGAAAACGGCCTGGGAAATGGTGGCCAGCGCCTGTAACGACGAGAAAAGAGGAAAGCATCGATGTCGGAGGAGAGAAGAGGTCGGACCGGCCACTTTTCGTCCACCATTGGTGAAACCAAGGCCAGATTTGTGAATCGGACTATCCCGCGGAGCTCCTGGAGGCGGAAGTCGATGAAGAACCGACCGACAGAGCTCTGAATGACGAAGAAGAAAATCGAACCAGACTAAACCGAACTGAAATGGGTTGAACTGGACCGGGCCAGTTCAGCCAAGGAAGAAAGAAAAGAAAGAAAAAGAAAAGAAAAGAAAAGAAAGAGGAAAAATTGGAAAAAAATTCAACGATGCAATCGAGCTACGAGTAAGCCGGTAAGAGATCGAAATTGACCAATTTAATTCTTGGGATAATTATTTAAATTAAATTTAATCGAAATTGACCTGATAAATGTATAAATGTGTAGCTCGATAATTGACGACAAACGAGAGCTCGAGCCAGCCTCGATTTACGTATCAACATGAAATCTCAGGTAAGTGAAGCTCGATTTCTATAAATTGGATAGTTATACGAATTAGGAATTAATGGCGTACGTTGCGATTTAATTTCCGTATAATTTTTTAATGTTAGAATTGAAAATTAATTATCGTAAATAATTGTATAAGCTATCCAAAGAGCCTAGAACGAGGCCTAATAAGCGTTGAGGGCCTAATGAGCCCAATAGGCCTCGATGATGTGAATAGTAATTGAAAATAGGCGTAAAACCTGAGTAAGGCCCATTAAGGTGTAATCGGGCCCAATAAGAGTAAACGAACCCAGCATTTTAAATTTAAACTTAATAAAGGTTAAATATGGATAAGTGTATTGTATTTAACCCGATAATGGTTATATGCAGCTTCGGAGATTTAATTGGAAGCAAATTGGACTGAGCGAAATTCTCTGCATTGGAAAAGTCAGACTATACAAAGAATCGAGGTAAGGGAATTTTGTAAGCGCTTAGAGATACCTGCGCGTATTTTTGAGGTTATTTACATTATGTAGAATTTCATAAGGTATTTAGAAATAGAATAATAATCTTTATGAAAATCGTGGTATATGTGAAAAGTACAATTTTACCCCTAGTTAGGAAAATTTCAAAAAAGGTAGTAAGACTATGAAATTGCATGATTTTCATGTTTTTGATATTCTTATGATTATGTTGCTTTAATTTAAGCAAATTATGGATAGGCTGGCTGTTTATTTCATGTTTTTACATGAAAGGGCACGAGTTAGGTGCCAGTTGTGATTTTTGATTTGTTTTAGTGAAATTGAGTAGCCTATCATGTTTTTATGAGTTTTAAATCATACGTGGATTTTACTTGATTTTATGCATCCGTACTAGAGCATTGCTCGTACGTGAATTTAAATTGGATTTATAATTATTTTTAAGTTGTACTGGAGCGCTGCTCGTGCGCAGATTTCATTAATTTTTATGAAACCGTGCTGGAGCTTCTCTCGCACGATGATTTTTTTGATATCATGAATATACATGGAGCCGTGCTGGAGCTTCACTCGCACATGAATTTTATGACATTCATATGACCGTGCTGAAGCCTCCTGTAGACTGTGTCACAGTGAGAAGATATGCTCGCACGTGTAGATTGAGACATGGGTTGGTTATCGACATGGTTTGGAGTGGGATAAGACCTATGGTAGACATGCTCAGAATGTGATATTGGGTTCATGGAGTACGTTGTACCGTGTATGTCACACGAAGTACGCTGTACCATGTAGTTATGACTATTGTATTCACATGATGTGATATTCTAGAGGGTAGGATGACCCACCTCCCGTTACAGTTGTGACACCCAGCACACCGGGATCCGTGTAGCCTAGGATCACAGGGACATAGTCCTCGATTATTTCCATATAGTAACCTGCATGTTTCACATGATATATATTTGATTGGTCTTGTTAGACCAGGGTAGACTCGAGGGAGGGGTTGAGCCCCGATTTGTGACGATTTTCATGAAATGTGGTATTAAATGAGAAATTGATGGGTTTTATGGGGATATTAATGATTTTAAAGATGTGTTGAATCCCTCTGGGATTGTTTTGATGAGTTTTACTGTACCGAGCATGAGAGGTTTTACATGAGATGTTTTTCATGTTTTACATGCCGATTCATGTTTTACAATATATGATATACTCATACATGGCATGGTTTTAATTGCCTCATGCTCGAGATATAAATGTTTTACATGTCATGCCTTTACCAGCATGTAGATAGTGTAGTTATCTACCTAGTTGCATTATTGCCTTACTGAGCAAGTTGCGCTCACCCTTTCATTTTCCACCCTACAAGGTACATTTAGTAGAAGAGAGAGACACTAGTCTTGCATTTCGGTTATCCGCTGCTCCCTATCAAGACCAGGTATACACATTCGTATAATTTTGTATCTGAACATATAGAGGCACAATACTGTACACGGATGTAATATTGGGGATGTATTTAGTTAAAATAAATTGAAATGTAAATGAAATATGGAAAATAGATGTTAAGGTAAGTAACATGATAGGAGGGACTAACATCGACTCATAGCCCAACTGTTAGTAGTGAAACTGTTCACGACGGGTAAGGAAATGAAAAAACAAAAAATTTTTAGGGGTTTTTAGGAAAAATGGGTCGTGACAGTTTGCCTATTTCAAAAGGTTAATTACCTTTGTAGCACTATTATGGTCATGTGTTTATCCTAGTAATCGTGATGTCATGACCCATTTTTTCTAAAAACCTCTACAATTTTTTTTGCTTTTTCATTTCCTTACTCATCGTGAATAGTTTCACTACTAACAGTTGGGCTATGAGTCAATGTTAGTACCTCCTGTCATGTTACTTACCTTAACCTCTATTTTCCATATTTCACTTACATATCAATTTATTTTAACTAAATACATCTCCAATATTACATCCGTGTACAGTACTGTGCCTTTATATGTTCAGATACAAAATTATATAAATGTGTATACCTGGTCTTGATTGGAAGTAGCGGATAACCGAAATGTAAGACTATTGTAGCTCTCTTCTACTGAATGTACCCTGTAGGGTGGAAAATGAAAGGGTGAACGAAACTTGCTCAGTAAGGCAATAATGCAAGCAGGTAGATCACTATCGACATGTTGGTAAAGGCATGACATGTAAAACATTTTGTAAACCCCACAAATTTCCTACGTTTAATTAGATTATATAAAAAATGGAAATAATATATTTTAATGGAAATGTAAGACTGCTGTAGCTCTCTTCTACTGAATGTACCCTGTAGGGTGGAAAATAAAAGGGTGAGCGAAACTTGCTCAGTAAGGTAATAATGCAAGCAGGTAGATAACTACACTATCGACATACTGGTAAAGGCATGACATGTAAAACATTTTGTAAATCCCACAAATTTCATACGTTTAATTAGATTATATAAAAAATGGAAATAATATATTTTAATGGAAGTGTGAATATTCGTTGTAGGGCTCGAGGAATATAGGAGCCAAGAAGCCTGTGAATGATCGGGAACCCGAAGATACAAGAAGCGATGAAGCAAATGCAAGCACAGAGCGATCGAAAATAAATTTGAAATAAAAATTTATATCGGGGATTTAGGAGGAATGATGAAACCCCGATAATACTTTATTTTCGAAATAATGAAAATTTCATGGAAGGCATGAATATTGTCATTGGATAATTTTGTAGAAGAAAATGTATATATATATATATATTAAGAAAATTTAATTAGATAAATAATAATGTATATATATAACAAATATATATATATATATATATATTAGGTAATATATATTAAGTAATATAGGTTGATAAATAAACACAAAACAAATAATATCCCTAAACAAACAAATGATATATATATATATATCTATATATTAATATAACATATATATATATATTAATATAATATAAATATATATTGATATAATATATATAATGAGGTGTACGGAATTGGCTTCAAAAAGAAGCCAAACCCGCGCACCTAGAAATGGAAAAATTAGGAAGACAAAATTCAAAGAAAACAGAGAGGAGCTGGGCGGGAATCGAAGAAGAGAAGAAAAGAGGAAAAGAAAGAAGAGAAGGGAAGAAAGAAGAGAAGGGAAGAAAGAAGAGAAAGGAAGAAAGCAGACCCGAGAGGAAGATTGCAAGCAGACCCGAGACCGAAGGGAGGCTGAAACTTAGAATGTGCAGGGGAGATTGAGGAGGAAGAAGACTGAGACTAGAAAGAAATTGAAGCGGACTGAGGTTGAAGCAGCTGGAAATTGAAGCAGAAATGGTGATCGAAGTAGGATGAGGATGTTGGAAGGTTAGAACCGAGACTGAAAAAAAAGAAAGGGGAAGAAGTTGCAGCAGACTGAGAGTGAAGAGAGGCAGCACCGAGGGCCACAAAACTGGAGCAAACTGAGGGAGAAAGGAAATAAGAGCTGAATTGAGGCAGACTGAGAGCTGAGGGAGAAAGGAAATTGAAGCTGAATTGAGGCTGGAACCGAGACTGAAAAGCAGAAAAGGGAAGCTAGGCAGAACGTGAAATAGAACAGGGAGAACCGTGAGGGAGGAAGAGTGATCGGTGAGGCAGGGAGTCACGGTGAAGTAGGGGACGATGAGCAAGGCAGTAGCGGGTGACTAGCGAGGACACAAAAAATAGAAGAGAAGAGCTGGAAGATTGAAAGGAAAAAGAGGTAATATATATATATATATGTGTGTGTGTGTGTATAGTTAATGTACATGTATATATGTGTTGTATATACATAAGCATGCTAGTATAGAATGAATTAGACAAAAATTGGGAGAGATGAGAAATAGACAATATATATATATTTATGTGATGATGAATAAAGAAATTAAATGATAAAATGAATATGTGTATATACTTAGGTGTATATACAAATAGGCGTATAAGATAATGGATGTGTTAGTATACGTACATACGAAAAATATATACATGTGCCCAGGGAAAAATGAAAACGAATAATAATATATATAGGAGTATATATATTTATATATATATATATATATATATATATTCACGAGTATATACTTGTAGTTGTATGTAATAATGTGTATGTCAATTTGTATGTACAAAATATATAAATAGTAAAGAAAATATATAAACGTGCGTGTTGGCCTAGGTATGTAAGACCCAAAAATTCAGTGTCATTTTTAAGAAATTATTATTTGTAAACTTGAATTTATGTAATCTTGATCAATAAAGAAGAAATAATTAAATTTTAGGTCCAATTGATCATGATATGAATTTATTTAATATTTTTAAAATTTTCACCTCGAAAAACGAGCCCAAAAATAGTAGAAAAATATACCGAAAAGGTAAAATCGGACTGATAAATTCATTTATGGACTAAATGAATTTAATGTGAATTTTTGGGATATTTTGGTATTTTATTATTATTTTAAGGAATAAAATAATAATAAAAATATATTATATAAAAAAAAGAAACAGAAGCTCAAAACGCGGAAACAAGGAGGAAACCGATCCTCCCCAGTTTTTCTTCACCGGCGGTGACGGAGGGCGAGAGGTGCCAGGCGAAGGGTCGACCGGCACCGAGGGACCGTCCGAGCGTCACCACGCGCCCCAGATCGTCGACGGTGAGCAGATCGGAGGGGGGTCAGGCCAAAAGGGAGAAGGGGAATTTCGACGGAATCCGATACCAATCGACCCCACCCGAGGCCAAAAGAACGTTCCCCAAGCAGCGACGCTTCGAACGGAGGTGGAATCGCGTCGGGAACCGATCGAAAGCGTCGACGACAACAAAATTTCCACTGAACCGGTTTGGACCTGTTCAGTGTGAAAAGGGGCAAACCGGTCCGAATCGGTTCAGGAGGAGAGAGAAAGAAGAGAGAGAAAAATTTTGAGATTTCATCGAATTTCGGGTAAGTCGATACGAGATGAAAAGTGATCGATTTAATTTTCGATAAATTTATTTAAATTATATTTAATCGAAAATTGACCTGGAGTTAAAAATATGAAATTGTGCAGTTTGACGATTAATTCCGAACGGAAGCCCGTTCGAACTTCGATTCGTGCACCATCGCATAATCTCGAGTTAGTAAAGCTCATTTACGACAATTTATGTGATTAACGCCTATTTAAGATTTATTTTATGCATTTCAGATTAAATTTCAGATTTAGTGAATTATATTCAAAATTTCGAATAATCTGTCGTAAATGATATTCGGGCTATCCAAAGAGCTTGTAATAAAGCCCAATGGGTATGGATAGGCCCAATGAGTCGATAGACCCTGATGAAGGAAATTAATACGTGAAAAACGAGCTTAATACGGATTAAGGCCCAATTAATGTATTTAGGCCCATTTAGAATAAAAGGGCCCAATCAAGTGAAATGAACTGTATTAAATGTGTAATACAATAGGAAACGTGTAATTAATCCAATGAATGATTAAATGCAGCTCAGAGTCATATTGAGAGTTGACCGGACTGCGAGATTTGGACAGCATAGAGGAAGAGAGGTCACACTACGTGATCCGAAGTAAGGGATCTATGCGAGCTATTAGAGATAGTTGTAAGTATTTTCATTGTCGTTTACAGTCAATTAAATTTCTTATAGAGTATAGATATGAAATTTTTGGATAGTACCCAAATATGAAAAAATTACGAAAATACCCTTAAACTCGAGAATTTTTGGAAATGCATAAAGTGCATGAAATCCATGTTTTCTCTGTGAAAAAGAGATTTTGTGAAGCTGAAATGATAGACTGGCTCATGATTTGACTGTATGCATTAAATTACACATTTTTCTAAAGTGTGATTTGATTTACGAATATTTGATTGACGAGTGATTTGATGGGATGTTACCCTCTCATTTTATTTTGTACCGTTTTGCGTATCGCACTCGATTTTAAGTACTACTGTGGTGAAAAATAGAGCCAGCTGTCTATTTTGTGTCTGTGAAATAGTGCTAGAGCTATGATAAGATCTGTAGATTTATCCAAATTCGCTCGCACTTGATTTTAGTATTACATCTGTACAGACCGTGCTGGAGCACTGCTCGCACCGGATTCTATTGTGATTTGTGATTGAGATCGTGCTGGAGCCCTCGTGTTGACTGTGTGTCACACTGACTTGCTCGCATTAGATCTGAGACGACAGGCTATGGTCGATAATTTATTTGGTTGGGGTGGTGAGCTTTTGACTCAGGCACCTACAACTATGTGGTAACTGTACTGTGGTTCACGGAGTATGTCGTACTGTGTAGACAACATGGAGTACACTGTACCGTGCAAGTATGGATATGAGGATTGCGTCTTTGGACTCGGGCATGCTGTGTCATTGCTCTGATTTGTGATAGTCCTTAGATAGGAGCCGATGGACAGATTAATCCCCTCCTCGGACTCAGAGACACCCTGGCACACCTGATCCGTGATAGCTTGTGGGTCTCGGACTTTGGCCAATTATCCCTTGGATTTGTGTGGAAATCCCTGCCTAGTCTCACATGTTTTATTGGTTTCGGTGATGAACTAATTGTGATTTGATTTCTGTGATGAAACCATTTGAAATGATAATATGATTTAAATGTGAGTTTCAATACTAAACACAGAAATATTTTACTCTGAATGAGTTTTGATATTCGGTTTTTGGCAGTAAATTGCTATATGTTTTACTATGATGGTTTTGTGAATGCTATGAGTTTTTCGGCATAAACCATGTATCATGAGCATCATGGATAGTTTGATTATCTACCTGCTTTCATATATTAATGCAAGTGTTTTGAAAAGTAAATGCATTTGTTTTACGAGATGATAAAACATGCATTATGAGCATCGTAGATAGTGTGGTTATCTACCTACTTTCATATATTTCTTACTGAGCGCGTTATGCTCATCCCTTTATTTTTTCCACCTCTACAGAGCATTTCAGTAGAGTATATAAGCTGCGTCTATCCTGTGATCTTTTACACACAGCTATCCAGCAACATCGAGGTATACACACATGTACTTTTTGTATTTGAATAATAGTGTACAGTGATGTAGTCACGTTTATAGGGGGATGTATATGTAAGGCAATGTAAACGAATTTTAAATTCTAAAATGATAACTTTATAAGCTTCCGCGAATGTTAGTGCCTGGGATGAAAGCATTGCCTGTTATGCATATATATATATATATAAGATATGAAACTGAGTGATCGATATTGACTCACAGCCCAACAATTGAAATGTGGTAAGTTCGCGAAAAACTTTGTAGTGATTTTTGGGAATTTGGGTCACGACAAGGTATGTACAATAATATGTACACATGAAGTAGTAACGAATAGGTTATGATTTTAACGCAATTCGGACAATTCGCATGAATAGGGTGCTAAGTATACAATTTCGGTGTAGGTGATTGTAGAAAGAAATAAAGGAGGTATTAGAAGGCGTCACCACTCGAGCTCAAAAATTTCGATAGATTGAGGTAAGGGGATATAATTTAATACGGTAATAGTTACTTTCTGAAACATGTTAAGGAAAACTTACAAAGACATGAAGTATGATTTTCATGCATGTTTCTAAATTTATATTTCTGATCAAGAATATGCTCTCTGTATTTGTGTTTTTGAATAATTGCATATTTTTGAATTTGACTTCTGAATAAGAGTACGTCTTCTGAAATGATCTTTCGAATAAGATGATTTTATTTCGATGTTTTTGCATATGAAAACTATAGTATGTTTTGAGACTAAGGGCCATTTATGTTGTATGCTTACTGTAACGACCGTGTGGCACTTTGCTCTTATAGGATTCAAGAGGTGGCCCCCACAGTCTTACTCATACGTACTGTCAACTTTGGAAGCCCCACAGGTCCGTCACGACTTTATCGAGGTAAATACCCCAATTCGCGTCCTCAGAGGTTCGAACCCAAGACCTTAAATTCTTTGTTCTTACACAAATGATACCAATTGTTATTTCGATGTTTTCGCATATGAAAACTATAGTATGTTTTGAGACTAAGGGCCATTTATGTTGTATGCTTACTGTAACGACCGTGTGGCACTTTGCTCCCGCAGGATTCAAGAGGTGGCCCCCCACAGTCTTACTTATACGTACTGTCCGCTTTGGAAGCCCCACAAGCCCCTCATGGCTTTATCGATGTAAATACTGCAATTCGCGTCCTCAGAGGTTCGAACCCAAGACCTTAAATTCTTTGTTCTTACACAAATGATACCAATTGTTAACAAAGACTTTAAGGTCTTGGGTTCGAACCTTTGAGGATGCGAATTGGGGTATTTACCTCGATAAAGTCGTGAGGGGCCTGTGGGGCTTCCACAGCAGACAATACGTATGAGTAAGACTGTGGGGGCCACCTCTTGAATCCTGCGTGTTGGCTCTACCGAGAGGGGGGGTGAATCGGTTTACTAACAATAATGGAAAATTTTAATTTAATCTTATATCAATCAGAAAATAATATTGTGCAATAATGAAATTAAACAATTTAATGCAAAGTAGGGAAGAGAGAAACAAACACAATCGTTTATAGAGGTTCGGCCAAACTCTTGCCTACGTTCTCTCTCCTTGACCTTCTTGTCAAGTGCTTTCTTTCTCTCTTTCAATAGAGCTTACAATGTTCCTTTTACAGGTTAAGGAATAACCTCTCTACCCTTAGCAATACAGAAGTGTATTCACCCTTTTTACAAGTTTCTCTCACTGAGGAACAATCCTCTTCTCTTTTAAGGTAAGGTTGAATACAGAATGAAGCTTTAAAGTGGGTAGGACAAAATACAGTTTCTGCACTTAAGCTTATACAATGAATCTCAATAAATGAGCTATGAAGACACAAGGAATGAAAGAATTAAAAGCTTGCGAGTGTTAGGAATGTGCAGCAATAGTCTCTCTATTCTCTTTGTCTTCAATGCTTGGTTAAATACTGAAGGATTGGTAGTTGGAGCATTAAATGCTGTTTTTCCCGTTGAGATTTTGCAGAAACTAGCCGTTGGGTACCTCCAGTAGAGTGCCAGATCGATCTGCCATCTTGGCCAGATCGATCTCTTAGTTATAAATCCTGCAAGATTGAAGTACAAATACACAAGGAGATCGATCTCATAGGTTAGCAGATCGATCTATTAGTTTGAAAATAATGGGGGAGATCGATCTGTCGAATAGGCCGATCGATCTCCTAATCTCTCTGTTTGAGGCAAGATCGATCTACAGATCGATCTGCCATGCAGTCTCGTAGTGGGGAGATCGATCTCTCAACAACACAGATTGATCTCCTTAGCTCTCTGACTTTGAGGAGATCGATCTCTTCCTTACCAGATCGATCTCTTAAGTTCTCTGTTTGAGTGTGGATCGATCTTCCAGATCGATCTACAGTCTTATGCTCTTAAGGGAGATCGATCTCTTCCTAGACCAGATCGATCTCTTAACTCTAGCTTTAGCCAGATCGATCTCTTAACCCTTACAGATTGATCTCACTCTACCTAAATCCCTTTGTAAAGGTTTAAGGCTTGGCAGATCGATCTCATACCTTCATGAGATCGATCTCTCATCAAATAAAAACCCAGGAGATCGGTCTCTCATAAGCCAGATCGATCTCTTATCAGCAGAACTCTAAGTTCTGGTACTGATAACCTCTAAACATGTTTTTATATCATCTTAATACTATTGAATTAACTTGTTTTGTCATTTCAAAATACATTAACTCAACAATCTCCCCCTTTTTGATATGACAAAACTTATTCAAACAAACATGTTTAGTGAATTTGCAAAAACTCCCCCTTTTTGTGAGCTTTTGACTTTGTTACTGACTTAACTCCCCCTCAATTTAATCATTCTTTTAAACGTTTACCACAACCACACACACATGTTTTCTTCTCCCACTTTTTGTCATATCAATAACACGAAAGGAGAATACTCATGGCATTTCAAAATGAACTTTTTCATTAACACAACCAATAACAAGTCAAACGACATTTCATTCAAGCAAATTCATCACAAATAACATCAAGTATCTTAAAATGATATAACTACGCTAAATCAAAACACCTAAGGCCTATGGTGAAGGAGGAACACTATCTGAAAGATTCTCAACGTGCGTGCGTGTGACTTGCAGCTCATCAAACATCGCCTCTTGAGTCTCCTGAACTTTATCCACTCTTTGGTTTAATTCCTCGAACATTCGCTGCTGAGATGCAAAGCCTTCATCGATTTTCTGATTGAGTTCACTGATCATCTTCATAATGATCTCCATGCCAGCAGGTGAGGATGTTGGTGCAGTGGTCTGAGGAGTCGAGGATGATGGACACGTAGCCGGTGCAGTAGGTGGGTCCATAGGCGCAGTAGAGGGATCTTCCTCCATAGCTTCAGCAGGCTGCTGTTCCCTCTTTTTCTTCCAATCTCCCCGGAAGTCTTTGTAATATCCCATATGATGGAGGGTCCCGATGTTGAGGACGCTCTTGGGAGATGGCAGTTCTCCGGTTTCGCAGCTGCAGTCAATGCCAACTCGTTGGAGAAGATAGGCTAATGGTTGCAAAAAAACGATTATGGTAGCTTGCCCACGTACGATCTTCAGCCAATCTTCATAAATGAAATGAATAAGATTTGGTTTTTGGTTTTTGGAGTGAAGTTGATGGAGCCAGAAACGATCTAATCGCCTAACGGTTGAATGACGGGTACCGAAAGGACGGAGATTCCAAGAAATTATGAGGTGGAGTAATCGAAGGTGCATTGGTAGGTCACTCGCCTTGTCCCCAGGGAGATCAAACTCTAAGGAGACTTCCTCATCCTCATTAGTCAAACCTTCATTTTTCATGTGAAAGGCTTGAGCTAAGATATCAGTGTCTATTGGAATGGTCTTACCCATGACATAGGTTTTGAACCCGTGAATTTTGCAAGTGTCATCAGGGTCAAAGATGAGTTCGGCATTGGAAAAGAATGCCCGAACGAGATTTGGAGGGACGGGAGTGTTGATTTTCAAAAATGACATCCAACCAAATTCCTCAAGTTTTGACAAATAAGGAAAATCGATGCGATTGAGGAAAGAAAAATCTATAGTCCACCAATGCTTAGTTGGCATAGTTGAGAAGTATTCTTCGTATCGCTTTCTCTTCGCAGGTGTTTTAAAACACCGATTGAAGGTAGCGATGGAAGCGGAAGGAGTGGGTTGGGAAGATGACCCGGTTGCGACATTGGTTCGGGGAGGTTTTTGTCCTATTGTCTTAAGCCTAGGCATGATTCTAGACTCGAGAGATGTGCTAACTAGATTCACAAACAGAAGAAATCAATGGAACAGTAACTAGTTTTGCCCTAGAAAGACAATGAACACAAATCTAAGAAAATTTTTGAGAAAAACAGTAAGAAATGTTGGTTACAATACTGAAAAATGACACGGAGATGCAAGGAGGACCGTACGGAGATCGATCTGAGGAGGAATCGAAGGAGGTGGTGCGAGGGAATTTCAGAATTTGAAGATTGGGGTTTTTGAAATTTGGGGATTTTTCGCGTGAATTTATAGTCCAGGGCACAGGAGATCGATCTGTCGAGGCGACAGATCGATCTGTCATTTCCAGAAGCCAAGGGAGATCGATCTGTCGCATGAACAGATCGATCTGTTCGTAAACAGAGGCTTAAGGAGATCGATCTGTTACATGCACAGATCGATCTGCAGTTTAACCGAGGCTTAGAGAGATCGATCTGCCAAATGCATGGATCGATCTTCAGAATGCAGAAGCTTTGAAGAGATCAATCTGTCGTGTGGACAGATCGATCTGCCTTTTAACAGAGACATAAGGAGATCGATCTTATGGTTAGAAGATCGATCTGCTTAGCTTAACCTTGATGATTTAGGCTTGTTGGAAGTATGGAGATCGATCTATATTACAAGGAGATCGATCTCTCATCCTTGTTGCCAGAAAATCTTTGCAGAAATTCTTTTAAAATCAACTTGAAACCAAGATTTTTGAAACATAAAAGTCTTAAGGGATATTCATGAGTCCTAATTCACCTCTAAGGATACAAAACCTATCTCTATCAAGGGGTTTGGTGAATATATCAGCTATTTGATGTAAAGTATCAATGTACTCTAAGATTATATCCCCTTTTTGTACATGGTCTCTAAGGAAGTGATGTCTAATTTCTATATGCTTGGTTCTGGAGTGTTGGATAGGATTTTTAGATAGATTAATGGCACTGGTATTATCACATTTAATTGAGACTTGCTTCATGTCAATACCATAATCTCTCATTTGTTGTTTAATCCACAACACTTGAGCACTACAACTACCAGCTGCTATATATTCAGCTTCAGTGGTGGACTGAGCCACACTATTTTGTTTCTTAGAGAACCAAGAAATTAACCTATTTCCTAAGAATTGGCAAGTACCTAAAGTACTTTTCCTATCTATTTTGCATCCTCCAAAATCAGCATCTGAAAATGCATGAAGGGCAAAAGTGGAGTCCTTGGGGTACCAAAGTCCTAGTGAGGGAGTGTCTTTGAGGTATCTAAAGATCCTTTTAGTTGCCAATAGATGTGATTCCCTAGGAGAGGATTGAAATCTAGCACAAAGGCATACACTAAACAAAATATCTGGTCTACTTGCAGTTAAATAAAGCAATGAGCCTATCATAGACCTATAGAGTTTAGTGTCTACACACTTACCACTTTCATCTTTATCAAGCTTGATGTTGGTGCCCATTGGAGTGGCTTGAGGTTTGCAGTTGTCCATTCCAAATCGCTTGAGCAAGTCCTTAGTATACTTTGCTTGATTGATGAAGGTTCCATCCTTTGTTTGCTTCACTTGAAGTCCCAAGAAGAATGTGAGTTCACCCATCATGCTCATCTCAAATTCTCCTTGCATGATTTTATCAAACTCTTGGCATAAAGACTCATTAGTTGAACCAAAAATAATATCATCTACATACACTTGTACAACTAGTAAATCCTTATTTTTATTCTTAATGAACAAGGTGGTATCCACTTTTCCTCTTGAGAATCCTTTTTCTATTAAGAACTTTGATAACCTTTCATACCAAGCTCTAGGAGCTTGTTTTAACCCATAAAGTGCCTTAGATAATTTAAAAACATGTTCAGGAAATTCATGATTTTCAAATCCGGGAGGTTGCTCAACATATACTTCTTCATTAATGAAACCATTTAAGAATGCACTCTTTACATCCATTTGATATAACTTGAAGTTTTTATAACATGCAAAGGTAAGTAACATTCTTATTGCCTCTAATCTAGCTACCGGTGCATATGTTTCATCATAGTCTATGCCTTCCTCTTGTCTATAGCCTTGAGCAACTAGCCTAGCCTTATTCCTTATGATCACACTATTTTCATCCATCTTGTTCTTGAATATCCATTTAGTTCCAATTATTGAGTGATCACTAGGCCTAGGAACTAGTTTCCATACTTTGCTTCTCTCAAATTGATTTAATTCTTCTTGCATTGCTAGGAACCAATTATTGTCATCTAAGGCTTCATTGACATTCCTAGGCTCTATTTGAGATACAAAGGCTATATATTGGCACATATTCCTTAGGGATGATCTAGTTCTAACTCCAAGAGTTGGATCTCCTACTATTTCACAATCTTTTACATATCTTAACTCTCTTGGTGCTCTAGGTTCTCTTTCTAAAACCTCTATTTCTTCTTCATCTTCTTTATTCAAGTCAAGCTTTTCTAGAAAGTCATCTTCTAAGCCTTCATCAAATATTCCAACATTTTCATCATTGGTTGAATCTTTAGATATATTATTTGACTCATCAAATATAACATGAATAGACTCTTCAACCACTAATGTTCTTTTGTTATATATTCTAAAAGCCTTTGAATTCAATGAATATCCTAGAAATATTCCTTCATCACTCTTGGCATCAAATTTTCCTAAATTATCTTTTCCATTATTTAGAACAAAGCATTTGCAGCCAAAAGGATGGAAGTAACTAATGTTAGGCTTCTTACCTTTGTAGAGCTCATAAGGAGTTTTCTTTAGCATGGGTCTAATCATAGCTCTATTAATTATATAACATGATGTGTTTATAGCTTCAGCCCAAAAATACTTTGGTAAGTTATTCTCACATAGCATGGTTCTAGCCATTTCTTCCAATGTTCTATTTCTTCTCTCAACTACACCATTTTGTTGTGGTGTCCTAGGGGCTGAAAAATTATGACTAATTCCTTGATCATTGCAATACTCATCAAATCCTATATTTTCAAATTCTTTGCCATGATCACTTCTAATACTTGTTATTGTATATCCTTTTTCATTTTGAGTCACCTTTGAGTAAGCTATGAATTTCTCTAAGGCTTCATTTTTTACTCTAAAAAAGAACACCCAAGTGAACCTAGTGTAATCATCAACTATTACAAATCCATAGTGTTTCCCACCTAGGCTAGTGGTTCTAGTTGGTCCAAATAAGTCTAAATGCAGTAATTGAAGAGGCCTAGTGGTGGATACACTATTCTTAGGCTTAAAAGTTGTCCTCTTGTGTTTTCCTTTAACACAAGCTTCACATATTTCTTCATGATCAAAGGGTAGTTTGGGTAAGCCTATGACTAGATCCTTTCTAGCTAACTTAGATAGCACATGCATGCTAGCATGACCTAGTCTTCTATGCCATAACCAAGATTCCTTTTTATTGTCTACCATTAAGCATATATTTTCATTTTTGAGTTCATTAAGATAGACAATATATATATTGCCTTGCCTATGACCTAGAAAAAGAACTTTATTTGACTTAGGATCTATAACATTACATTTCATGCAATCAAAAATTACTTTGTAACCTTTGTCACAAAGCTGACTTATGCTTAGTAAGTTGTGCTTTAGACCCCTAACAAGTAATACTTTTTCTAAAGAAAAGTGATCATTACCTATTGAGCCACTTCCTTCAACTTGGCCTTTGGAGTTGTCCCCAAAAGTGACTTCTCCACCAACTTTTGATTTGAAAGAATTGAAGTGGCTTCTATCACCCGTCATGTGCCTTGAGCATCCACTATCTAAGTACCATGCTTCTTTTGTTTTAGCTTTGTGGCTATGCTCAATCACCTACAAAAAATCAAACTCAAGTCTTAGGTACCCAAATTTTCTTGGGTCCTTTGAGGTTAGTGAATGCAATTCTTGATCCCATTGGGATCCATTTTGCTAATGCATTAACATCCTTTGAGTGAATTACTTCTTTTGGAATCCATATCCTTTTTACTATTTTTCCTTTAAGATTCCTCATTTTTATATTACAGTTATGTGATGCATGTCCCTTTCTATTACAATATGAACAAGTAATTGCAGGTTTATTCATGCTCTTCCTAGCAATAAAACTTTTAAGATGGGTCTCCCTACTTTGTGCATTATATCCTAAGCCATTTTTGTCAAAAAATGCCCTTTGGGTCTCTAGCATGCTATCTAACTTTTTTTGACCCATGTGAAACCTATTAAATGAATTATGTAGGTTGCTATTTTTCTCTTTAAGGTCACAAATTTCTAGATTTGAAATCTTTAGTTTCTTTTCACATTCTAATTTATCCAATTGTATTATCTCATTTTCTTTTCTCAATTTGGATATTATCTTTTTATATTTCATACTCATAGATTCATACTCTAATGCAAGATCATCAAATGCATCTTGCAGTTCATCAAAAGAATATTCATTGAGGCTTGAAGTTACCTTTTCATCCTCAATAGCCATGAAGCACAAGTTGGCAATGTCCTCATTTGATTCATCATCGGAGCAGTCACTGTCGCTCCATGTTGCCACCATTGCCTTCTATTTATGGAACCTATCATTGGACCTTTTAAGAAGAGGGCAGTTAAATTTTATGTGTCCTGGTTTTTTACATTCATAACACACAATAGAATCTTTTCTACCTACTTCTTCTTGGTCTCTCTTAATGTTTCTCCTATTGCTACTACTAGCTCTCATTCTCATGAACTTGTTAAATCTTTTGGCAAACATTGCCATCTCAATATCCTCCTCACTGCCACTCTCATTTTTAATCTCCTCTTGAGCAGTGGATTTTAGAGCAACTCTCACTTTCTTGGGTGGCTCTTCATTTCTTTTAAGTTTCATCTCATAAGTTAGCAAAGATCCTATCAATTCATCTAGGGACAATGTGTGAGGATCCTTAGATTCCTCAATTGCTGTCACTTTAGCTTCCCATGATTTAGGTAGGCTATTTAAGATCTTCTTGACCATTTCAATATTTGAGTATATTTTTCCTAAGGACTTTAGTCCATTAATTACATCTGTAAATCTAGTGAACATATCACTAATTGATTCTCCTTCCTTCATCCTAAAAAGTTCATAGTCATTTGTGAGCATTCCTACCTTAGTCTCCTTCACTTGGGTTGTACCCTCATGTGTTATTGCCAATTTGTCCCAAATTTGTTTGGCATTATCACATCCGGAGACTGTATTATATTCATTTGGACCTAAGGCACAAAATAATGTATGCATAGCTTTAGCATTTAGCTGAGCACATTTAATGTCATTTGAATCCCATTCATCTTCTTCTTTGGGGATATCTCTTCCCTCTATTCTCTTTATAGGGATTTGAGGTCCTTTAATTATAATTCTCCATACTTCATAGTCATTTGCTTGAATGAATAACATCATCCTAGTCTTCCAATATGCATAATGCTCTCCATTAAACATTGGAGGTCTAACCGTAGAGTACCCCTCTCCTACCAAACAGTAGCTACATTGTTATGAGCCATTTGATCGTTTCTAACTCTTAGGAAGTTGTTCCTATGTGATTAAAGAGTCATAGCTCTGATACCAATTGTTGGCTCTACCGAGAGGGGGGGTGAATCAGTTTACTAACAATAATGGTAAATTTTAATTTAATCTTATATCAATCAGAAAATAATATTGTGCAATAATGAAATTAAATAATTTAATACAAAGTAGGGAAGAGAGAAACAAACACAATCTTTTATAGAGGTTCGGCCAAACTCTTGCCTACGTCCTCTCTCCTTGACCTTCTTTTCAAGTGCTTTCTTTCTCTCTTTCAATAGAGCTTACAATGTTCCTTTTACAGGTTAAGGAATAACCTCTCTACCCTTAGCAATACAGAAGTGTATTCACCCTTTTTACAATTTTCTCTCACTGAGGAACAATCCTCTTCTCTTTTAAGGTAAGGTTGAATACAGAATGAAGCTTTAAAGTGGGTAGGACAAAATACAGTTTCTGCACTTAAGCTTATACAATGAATCTCAATAAATGAGCTATGAAGACACAAGGAATGAAAGAATTAAAAGCTTGAGAGTGTTAGGAATGTGCAGCAATAGTCTCTCTATTCTCTTTGTCTTCAATGCTTGGTTAAATACTGAAGGATTGGTAGTTGGAGCATTAAATGCTATTTTTCCCGTTGAGATTTTGCAGAAACTAGCCGTTGGGTACCTCCAGTAGAGTGCCAGATCGATCTGCCATCTTGGCCAGATCGATCTCTTAGTTATAAATCCTGCAAGATTGAAGCACAAATACACAAGGAGATCGATCTCATAGGTTAGCAGATCGATCTGTTAGTTTAAAAATAATGGGGGAGATCGATCTGTCGAATAGGCCGATCGATCTCCTAATCTCTCTGTTTGAGGCAAGATCGATCTACAGATCGATCTGCCATACAGTCTCGTAGTGGGGAGATCGATCTCTCAACAACACAGATCGATCTCCTTAGCTCTTTGACTTTGAGGAGATCGATCTCTTCCTTACCAAATCGATCTCTTAAGTTCTCTGTTTGAGTGTGGATCGATCTTCCAGATCGATCTACAGTCTTATGCTCTTAAGGGAGATCGATCTCTTCCTAGACTAAATCGATCTCTCAACTCTAGCTTTAGCTAGATCGATCTCTTAACCCTTGCAGATCGATCTCACTCTACCAAAATCCCTTTGTAAAGGTTTAAGGCTTGGCAGATCGATCTCATACCTTCATGAGATCGATCTCTCATCAAGTAAAAACCCAGGAGATCGATCTCTCATAAGCCAGATCGATCTCTTATCAGCAGAACTCTAAGTTCTGGTACTGATAACCTCTAAACATGTTTTTATATCATCTTAATACTATTGAATTAACTTGTTTTGTCATTTCAAAATACATTAACTCAACACTGCGGGAGCAAAGTACCACACGGTCGTTACAAAAAAATACGCCTTTTTTTGTAACGACCGTGTGGCACTTTGCTCCCGCAGGATTTAAGAGGTGGCCCCCACAGTCTCACTCATACGTACTGTCCGCTTTGGCAGCCTCATAGGCCCCTCACAATTTTATCGAGGTAAATACCCCAATTCGAGTCCTACATGGTTCGAACCCAAGACCTTCAAGTCTTAGTTCTTACACACATGGTAACGATTGTGTGGCACTTTGCTCTCGCAGGATTTAAGAGGTGGCCCCTATAGTCTTACTCATACGTACTGTCCGTTTTGGAAGCCCCACAGGCCCCTCACGGCTTTATCAAGGTAAATACCCCAATTCGCTTCCTCAGAGGTTCGAACCCAAGACCTTAAAGTCTTTGTTCTTACACAAATGATACCAATTGTTCTATTGAAACAATTGGTATCATTTTTTATAACGACTGTGCAGCACTTTACTCCCGCAGGATTAAAGAGGTGGCCCCCACAGTCTTACTCATACGTACTGTCCACTTTAGAATCCCCACAGGCCCCTCACGATTTTATCGAGGTAAATACCCCAATTCGCGTCCTCAGAGGTTCGAACCCAAGACCTTAAAGTCTTTGTTCTTACACAAATGATACCAATTGTTCAATTGGTATCATTTGTGTAAGAACAAAGACTTTAAGGTCTTGGGTTCGAACCTCTGAGGACGCGAATTGGGGTATTTACCTCGATAAAACCGTGAGGGGCCTGTGGGGATTCTAAAGTGGACAGTACGTATGAGTAAGACTGTGGGGGCCACCTCTTGAATCCTACGGGAGTAAAGTGCCCCACAGTCGTTACACTTACACATGTTAACTCGCCTGTGTGGCGTCTGAACTCGCCTGTGTGGTGTGGCGTCTGAACTCACCTGTGTGGTGTCTGAACTCACCTGTGTGGCATCTGAACTTTGCCTTCGTGGCGTCTGACTTCGCCTTCGTGGCATTTGAACTTCGCCTGTGTGGCGTTTGAACTTCACCCTTGTGGCGTCTGAATTTCACCTTCGGGTTCTGAACGCTGTACGATCTTGATCCCGTCTACAGCCTTACCATGGCCATAGGTTCTGAATTCCCTCTATGAATGATGACTTGGTTATTTGCCGCATGATGAATATGTTATTGCCGCATGATAATTATATGGGCCGGTGTAGTCTTTATTTGAAAATTAAACTCTGTTTTCAGAATCTGATTTTATAGTATGTGATTTGACATGTATTCCTGTTTTGGAATTCTGAATGTACGAAAAGCTTACGTAATATCTGTTAAGTTCACGTACTTAAAGAATTATGTTTTCAATCATGATGTTTCTGATTTTCCTTAATTTTGAATGTCCTTTATATTAGTTTCAGAAAGAAATCATTATATGTATATTTATGTTTTCTACATATTCGAATCACTAAGACCATTTTAAATGCATTCTTCTTACTGGGCTTTTTTCCCGAAAGCTCACCCTTTTACCTCTCAGACTATTTGCAGTGATCCGCGGGTGCTACCTGTCGCGTACACGACGTAGGCTATGGGAAAGAGCTACCCTAGGTTACTGTTTGTACATGTAGCAAAGGTATACAATCACATTCCTTTACTAGACATATTTGTACGCACAGACATATATATATGGAAATATTTTGTTGGGATGTAATTTGTAAGGAAAACGATGTAAAGATTACTATTTTTGGGATTAGGTTTTAAGATGATTGGTATTTAATCGAAATAGATGTATTGAGTTGTAAATGTGGATTTGGAAAGTATGCTTGGTAGTTGTGGATATCTAGGATTGTTGGAAAGCATGCTTGGTAGTTGTGGATATTTATGATTGTTAAAACAATTGAATTGTAGGTGGGTAGGCTCGTATATAAGTCGTTATGTTGCCAAAATATTTATCGGCCATATAGGTCAAAGTATGGAAATTAAATATAATTACGGATAAAGAATTAAGAAAAGTGTTTCGACACTGCACAGGAATACAACCTAAGTAAATAAAGGAATAAGTGGGTAAATTAAATATATATAGTTAAAAAAAATCCCCTGATTTTCAAGGGTTAAGGGTTGTTACAGTTTAAGTGGTATCAGAGTGAAGGTTGCTTAGTACTGTCAGTGTCGAAAATAAGGATAAAATTGCATTCCAATGTCTGTGCTTGTTTGGTTGTAGGTAATGTATACCTAATGAATTTAAGGTTTGATCTTTGGAATTACGCGGAAGGATTAGATCACTGCACGATGAGTGGAAGATGCGGACATCCTCGGAGGTAGGCTCAGCCACCTCCACCTCCTCCACCGGAGCCAGAGAGTCCTAGTACTCGTATGGCTCAGTTCGAACAGCGATTGGAGCAACGCCTCGAGCGAGGCTTGGAGTCGATAGCTACCATAGTTGCCCAACATCTAGGAGCAAACGTTTCTGATTCAGTTAGCACGGCACCAATTCATACTCCGGTGCTGACTCCTCCACAAGCACCGCCACCTCCCCCACCACAAGTTCCTCTAGTACCTTCGCCTCAGCCTCCTGTACAGGCCTAGAGGGAGGAGAGGGATATCGGTAGGATGAGGGATTTCCTGAAGATGAGGCCTCAAGCATTTAAGGGAATTAAGAATCCAGTAGAGGCTGAAGAGTGGCTGGTAAGCCTTGGGAAGATCTTCAATTTTCTGGGGTGTTCTGATGTTGAGAAGGTTTCTATGACCACTTACATGCTGCAGGGCCAAGTAGAGTATTGGTGGGGATCCACCAAGGTCCTTCTGACTGCTCAGCATTCGGTGATTAGTTGGGATGCATTCTCCACAGCCTTTAGGAAGCAGTATGTTCCACTAGCTGCCCAGTAGAAGTTGAGGATGGACTTTCTGAATTTGGTACAGGGCAGTATGATTGTGGATGAGTACGAAAGTAAGTTTACTATGCTGATGAGTTATGATCCGGAGATGTTCTAGAATGAAGAGGGTCGGACAGAGAGGTTCCTAGCGGGGTTAAGGCCAACTATCAGAGATCGACTTTTGGGGTGATGGATTACTAAATTTTAGGATGCCCTGGGTAGAGCACAGATGGTTGAGAGGGGCCTTAATGTCACCCAGACAGAGTATGGCTTTAAAGGAAAGACCCGGGATAAGGGTAAACAAACGGAGTTTGTGAGAAAAGACTTCCGGAGGGGCCAGCCCAAGAGACAAAGGACAGATGAGTCTCAGGCTAGGATTGATGGGCCCACTGTAAGACCCGAATTTAGTTAAAACATGAAATGAGTGTGTTCGTGAAAAGAAGGATTTAAATCGTATTTTCGAACATGTGAAGGGTAAAATGGTCAAAAGATCGAAAGCTGATATAAATTCGACAAGAAACTTTAATAAAAAATATGGATTTAAGAAACCTTAATCAATAACGAAGAAATAATTAAATTTCGGGTTAAATTGATCAAGATATGAATTTATTGGAATAAACCGAAATTTTCACTTCGAAAAATAATCTCGAAAAATATACCAAAAAGCTGAAATAATACCGAGAAAATTATTTATTCATTAAATGAATTAAATAATAACTTTTCTTAGATATTTTGGCACAATAATAATATAATAATGATTAAAATAATAATAAAAATAAATAATAAATAAAAATAAATTAATTAAAAAAATGAAAAATGAATCGCAGAATCGCGATTCTGCGAAATGGAAACAGAAGAAGAGGAGCCGAGCCCTTACCGACGATCGACGGTCGACGGAGGCCAAGGAAGGAAAGCCCGATGAGGGCCGAGCCACCACCAGCCTAAAGGAACCATGAACGGCGACGAACGGCGAGGGAAGAGAGAACCCGAGGGAGAAAAAGGAAATCAACGACAACCGGCGTCGATCTAGCCCCAACCGACCATGGTCGAGGGTTCCCCAAGCGTAGGCGACACGATTGGTGGTGGCCATGATCGGTGAAACCGACGGACGACACGGAAAACGGTGGAAAAGAAAATAGGTACCGACGACGAGGAGAGAACAGGCCGGATCGACCACTTTTCGACCACCTCGGACGAAACCGAGATCAGATTCGTGCATCGGATGACCCTGCGGAGCTGCTGGCGATGGAAACCGGTGGAGAACCGATCGGCGAGGCCCTGAACCGGTCGAACTGGACTGAATCGACTGGACCGAATCGGTCTGAACCGGGTTGAACTAGATCGAACCGGTTCAGCCAAAAAAGAGAGGAAAAAGGGAGAAAAAGAGAAAAAGGAAAAAAAGGAAGAATTTTTGGGGATACACCGAACTTCTGGTAAGTCGGTAAGAGGTCAAAAGTGATCGATTTGATTTTCAAGAAATTTATTTAAATTATATTTAATCAGAAATTAACCCGGAGTTAAATATAAAATTGTGCAGTTCGACAACAAATTTTGAACTTGAGCCGATCGAACTTCGATTTGCGCACCATCGTATAATCTCGAATAAGTAAAGCTCATTTATGACAATTGATGTAATTATTCACGTATTAAAGATTTATTTTACGAATTTTGAATTTAATTCCGCAATTAGTGAATTATATTGAGATTTTTGAATTAATTGTCGTAAATGATATACGGGCTATCCAAAGAGTTTGGAACGAAGCCCAATAGGTATTGAGAGCCTAATAGACCCGAAGAAAGGATTTAATGAGTGAAAACGGCTGGAAATGGGTCGAGGCCCATTAAGGTGTAATTAGGCCCAATAAGAGTAAACGGGTCCAACACCTTAAATTTAAGCTCAATAAAGGTTAAATATGGATAAGTGTATTGTATTTAACCCGATAATGGTTATATGTAGCTCCGGAGATTTGATTGAGAGCAAATCGGACTGCATGACGAGACATCAGGGGAAAAAGTCAGACTGTACAGAGAATCGAGGTAAGGGAATTTTGTAAGCACTTAGAGATACCTGCGCGTATTTTTGGGGTTATTTACATTATGCAGATTTTCTAAGGTATCAAGAAATAGAATAATAATTTTTACGAAAATTGAGGTATATGTAATAATTACGATTTTGCCTCTAGTTAGGAAAATTTCAAAAAGGGTAGTAAGGCTATGAAATTGCATGATTTTCATGTTTTTGATATTCCTATGATTATATTGCTTTAATTTAAGCAAATTATGGATAGGCTGGCTGTTTATTTCATGTTTTTACATGAAAGGGCACGAATTAGGTGCCAGTTGTGATTTTTGATTTGTTTTAGTGAAATTGAGCAGCCTATCATGTTTTTATGAGTTTTAAATCGTACTGGAGCACTGCTCGCACTGGATTTTATATTTTAACTCATATACAGAGTGCTGGAGCACTACTCGCACTGAGTTTTACAAACTTGCTTTACATGACTACCGTACTAAAGCTGTGCTCGAACGTGGATTTTACTTGGTTTTATGCATTCGTACTAGAGCATTTCTCGTTCGTGAATTTAAATTGGATTTATAACTATTTTAAGTCGTACTGGAGCGCTGCTCATACGCAGGTTTCATTGATTTTTATGAAACCGTGTTGGAGCTTCTCTCGCATAAGGGTTTTTCTGATATCATGAATATGCATGGAGCCGTGCTGGAACTTCGCTCACACAGGAATTTTATGGCATGCATATGACCGTGCTGGAGCCTCCTGTAAACTGTGTGTTACAGTGAGAAGATATGCTCGCACGTGTTGATTGAGACATGAGTTGGTTATCGATATGGTTTGGTGTGGGATAAGACCTATGGTAGGCATCCCCAGACTGTGATATTGGGTTCATAGAGTACGTTGTACCGTGTATGTCATACAGAGTACGCTGTACCATGTAGTCATGACTATTGTATTCACGTTACTTGATATTCTGGCGGGTAGGATTTGACCCATCTCCCGTTGTAGTTGTGATACCCCGCACACCGGGATCCGTGTAGCCTAGGATCACAGGGACATAATCCTTTATTGTTTCCATACAGTAACCTGCATGTCTCACATGATATATAATGGATTGATCTTATTGGACCAGGGTAGACCCGAGGGAGGGGTCAACCCCGATTTGTGACGATTTTCATGAAATGTGTATTAAATGAGAAATTGATGGGTTTTTTAAGAGGATATTAATGATTTTAAAGATATGTTGAATCCCTCTAGGATTATTTTGAAGAGTTTTACTGTACCGAGCATGAGAGATTTTACATGAGATGTTTTTCATGTTTTACATGCCAATTTATGTTTTACGATATATGATATACTTATACATGGCATGGTTTTAATTGCCTCATGCTCGAGATATAAATGTTTTACATGTCATGCATTTACCAGCATGTAGATAATGTAGTTATCTACCTGCTTGCATTATTGCCTTACTGAGCAAGTTTCGCTCACCCTTTCATTTTCCACCCTACAGGGTACATTCAGTAGAAGAGAGCGATAGTAGTCTTGCATTTCGGTCATCCGCTGCTTCCTATCAAGACTAGGTATATACATTCGTATAATTTTTGTATCTGAACATATAGAGGCACATTATTGTACACGGATGTAATATTAGGGATGTATTTAGTTAAAATAAATTTATATGTAAATGAAATATGAAAAATAGATGTTAAGGTAAGTAACATGACATGAGGGACTAACATCGACTCATAGCCCAACTGTTAGTAGTGAAACTGTTCACGACGGGTAAGGAAATGAAAAAGTGAAAAAAATTTGCAGGGATTTTTAGGAAAAATGGGTCGTAACAACCATGGCTCCTATAGCTACCCCATAGACTACCAGAGGCTTCCAGCAGTACCAGAGATTGTGCACTAGTTGTGGTAATTTCCATAGAGGTGCATGCCACTGGTCCTCAGGGAGCCGTTTTAGGTGTGGACAGAGGGGACACCTGATTAAAGATTGCCCACTGAATAAGTTTCCACAGCCCCCAGAGCTACCATGACAACCTGAGAGGTAAGCTCCCCAGAGACAAGTCCCACAGAGACGGGTTACCGCAGCAGAGAAGGGTAAGAAGCCTGTCACTCATGGGAGGGTCTTTGCTTTGGACACAGAGACTGCTGATACCTCCGCTGAGACCATTCAGGGTAAGCTTTTAATTTGCAATCATGAGGCACGTGTATTGTTCGATTCAGGTTCTACACACTCTTTCATATCACCCCATTTCGCACGTAAATTATGTGTTAAGCCTGAATCTCTAGATTTTACGTTACACGTTAGTACACCCATGTATGAATCACAAAAAACTGATATGGTGTGTAGGAATTGTGAAATCAAGGTAGGAGATAGGATCATATTAGCAGATCTAATCTAGTTGAGCATGTATGACTTTGATATAATTTTGGGTATGGATTGACTAACCACCAACCCTGTAAGTTTAGACTGCTACTCTAAGATTGTAACCTTCTCCTTACCTAGTAAGTTTGATGTATGCTTTGTAGTTAAGGAATAAATTTTATGACATTGAATTTGATAAAAATTTTTGATGAATGTGTAAATGTGAATGTTATGTTGCATTCATCCTCGATACTAGACGGGATTGTTCGAGTATTCAGGACATCTCAGTGGTATGCGAGTTTTCGGATGTATTTCCTGAGGAACTACCGGGACTACCACCGAAGAGGGAGTTAGAATTCAAAATAGATATGGCACTAAAGACTCAACCAATCTCGAAGTCTCCTTACCGAAAGGCCCTTGTTGAACTTGAGGAACTAAAAAAGCAGTTGCAAGACTTGCTAGACAAAGGGTTTATTAGGCTAAGTGTATCCCCGTGGAGAGCTCCGGTATTATTTGGGCGGAAGAAGGATGGTAGTCTCAGGTTATGTATAGACTACTGGCTGCTGAACAAGGCCACAATTAAGAACAAGTATCCCTTACCTAGAATAGATGATCTATTTGACCAGCTAAGAGGGGATACGGTGTTCTCAAAAATTGACTTGAGATCGGGCTATCACCAATTAAGGATTAGGAAGGAGGATGTCCCGAAGACGGCCTTCAGAACGAGATATGGCCACTATGAGTTCCTCGTGATGTCCTTTGGTCTAACTAATGCCCCAGCTGCATTCATGAGCCTGATGAATGAGGTGTTCCAAGAGTATCTAGATCGGTTCGTCATAGTTTTCATCGACGATATTTTGATCTACTTAAAGTTTCGAGAGGAGCATGAGCAGTATTTGAGAGTAGTGCTCCGAACTCTCAGAGAGAAGCAGTTGTATGGGAAGTTGGATTAGTGTGAGTTTTGGTTGGAGCAAATAGCATTTCTGGGCCATGTTATTTCTAAGGACGGGGTGTCAGTGGATCCATCTAAGGTTGAGGTAGTACTTAACTGGGAGAGGCCAAAAACTGTTATAGAAATCTGGAGTTTTTTGGGACTAGCTGGATACTACAGGAGGTTCGTAGAAAGTTTCTCCAAGATTACCGCTCCACTGACTAAGCTGATACGCAAGGATGTTCCATTTGAGTGGACTGATTAGTGCGAGCAGAGTTTTGAAGAACTCAAGAAGAGGTTGACTACCACCCCAGTCTTAACCATTCCTAGTGGGTCTGAAGGTTATGCAATATATAGTGACGCATCATATCAGGGCTTGGGGTGTGTACTTATGCAGCATGGGAGAGTGGTTGCATATGGTTCTCGACAGCTTAAGAACCATGAAAGGAATTACCCACCCATGACTTGGAGTTAGCCGCAGTTGTTTTTGCTTTGAAGATATGGCGGCATTATCTGTATGGAGAAAGGTTTCAGATTTTTACTGACCACAAGAGCTTGAAGTATATATTTGATCAGAAGGAGCTAAATATGAGACAGAGACGGTGGATTGAGCTCCTTAAGGATTATGATTGCGAGATTCTGTATCACTCAGGCAAGGCAAACGTAGTGGCAGATGCTTTAAGTAGGAATGGGATGATTTCTTTTATGATGGTCAGAGAATGGGAGTTGCTAGAGTAGTTTGCCAAACTGGTAGGGGGGGAAACATACAGAGGGTGGGTTCTGACGAGGTGTACAGATCGAACCTAGTGAGTCTTGTGCAGAAGCAGGTCGGATGAGAGGGGTGATCAGAAGGTATTGGATATGGTCAGTAGGCAAGACCAGGGCGTACAGTCAGACTTTATGGTCGGTGAGGATGGGTTGCAGGAGAGTTAGGGGGCCGGTATAGTGTTCCAAATTGATGATGCCCTATGGCAAAGGATCTTAAAGGAGTCCATTGTCCCGGTACACATGGCACCTACGAAGCACTAAGATGTACCATGATTACAAGGGTGTATTGGTGGGTCGGTATGAAAAGAGAGTAGCTGAGTTTGTGGCCAAGTGTCTGATCTTGTCAACAGATAGATCCGAACACCAAGACCAGTAGGACTACTAACGTATCTTCCAGTGCCTACTTGGACATGGGAGCACATTACTATGGATTTCATTATGGGGTTTAACCAAGGACGCAAGGGGCATGATGCCGCCTTCGAGGTTGTGGTAGACAGATTAACTAAGAGTGCCCACTTCCTAGCCATAAAAAATATAGACTCTTTGAGTGCTTTAGCAAAGTTGTATGTGAGAGAGATAGCTCGACTGCATGGGGCACCTGTGAGTATTAGATCAGATAGAGATTTTTGATTCACTTCTAGATTTTGGGCTTATTTTCAAGAAGCCATGGGATCTCAGCTTAACTTGAGCACAACCTATCATCCTCAGATCGATGGTCAGTCCGAGAGGACCATTCAAACTTTAGAGGATATGCTGAGGGCGTGCGTTTTGGAGTTTAAGGGCTCATGGGATGATCATCTACCTCTTGCAGAGTTTGTTTACAACAACAGCTATCATGCTAGCATCGAGATGACACCTTATGAGGCCTTGTATGGAAGAAGATGTAGGTCTCCAGTGGCTTGGGAAGAAGTGGGTGACAGAAGGATCTTGGCTCTCGAGTTGGTGGAACAGGCAGTAGAAGGTGTTCGGATAATCTGTGATAGACTTAAGACTGCACAAAGTAGACAAAAGAGTTATGCAGATAAGCATAGATGGCCACTTGAGTTTCAGATTGGGGACTCCATGTTTCTTAAGGTATCTCCGAGCAAGGGTATCATGCGGTTCGGGAAGAAGGGGAAGTTGAATCCTCGCTTCATTGGTCCTTTTGAGATCCTGGAGAGAGTGGGAGATGTAGCCTATAGACTTGCCTTACCACCATAACTTTTTGGGGTGCACAATGTCTTCCATGTCTCAATGTTAAGGAAATATAATCCGGATCCCTCACACGTCATTGAGTATGAGCCCTTGAGCATCCAAGAGGATATGAACTACGTTGAGCGACCTATCCGGATATTGGACAGAAAGGAAAAGGTACTTCGATCGAAAATGATACCTCTGGTAAAGGTTCTCTGGCAACACCATTCGATTGAAGAGGCTACATGGGAGCTAGAGAGCCTCATGATGGAGAAGTACCTGCATCTATTCTGATGGACCCGAATGAATTTGGAGGACCAAATTCTTTTAAGGTGGGGAGAATGTAAACCCCACAAATTTCCTACGTTTAATTAGATTATATAAAAAATGAAATAATATATTTTAATGGAAGTGAATATTCGTTGTAGGGCTCAAGGAATATAGGAGACGAGAAGCCCGTGAATGATCGGGAACCCGAAGATACAAGAAGTGATGAAGCAAATGCAAGCACTTAGCGATCGAAAATAAATTTGATGTAAAAATTTATATCGGGGATTTAGGAAGAATGATGAAACCTCGATAATACTTCATTTTCGAAATAATTAAAATTTCATGGAAGGCATGAATATTGTCATTGGATAATTTTATAGAAGAAAATTATATATATATATATATATATACTAGGAAAATTTAATTAGATAAATAATAATGTAAATATATATAACAAATATATATATTAGGTAATATATATATATTATGTAATATAGGTTGATAAATAAACACAAAACAAATAAAATAATCAAAACAAATAATATCCCTAAACAAACAAATGATATATATCTATATATTAATATAATATATATATATATTTATATTAATATAATATAAATATATATTGATATAATATATATAATGAGGTGTACGGAATTGGCTTCAAAAAGAAGCCAAACCCGTCCACCTGGAAATGGAAAATTTTGGAAGATAAAATTCAAAGAAAACAGAGAGGAGCTGGGCAGGAACCGAAGAAGAGAAGAAAAGAGGAAAAGAAAGAAGAGAAGGGAAGAAAGAAGAGAAGGGAGGAAAGAAGAGAAAGCAGACTCGAGAGGAAGATAGCAAGCAAACCCGAGACCGAAGGGAGGCTGATACTGAGAATGTATAGGGGAGATTGAGGAGGAAGAAGACTGAGGCTGGAAAGAAATTGAAGCGGACTGAGGTTGAAGCAGCTGGAAATTGAAGCAGAGATGGTGATAGAAGGAGGATGAGGATGTTGGAAGGTTGGAACCGAGACTGAAAAAAAGGAAAGGGGAAGAAGTTACAGCAGACTGAGAGTGAAGAGAGGCATCACCAAGGGCCACAAAACTGGAGCAAACCAAGGGAGAAAGGAAATTGGAGCTGAATTGAGGCAGATCGAAAGCTGAGGGAGAAAGGAAATTGAAGCTGAATTGAGGCTGGAATTGAGACTGAAAAGCAGAAAAGGGAAGCTAGGCAGAACATGAAACAGAAAAGGGAGAACCGTGAGGGAGGAAGAGTGATCAGTGAGGCAGGGAGTCATGGTGAAGCAGGGGGCGATGAGCAAGACAGTAGCAGGTGACTAGCGAGGACAAAAAAAAAAAGAGAAGAGCTGGAAGATTGAAAGGAAAAAAAGGTAAAATATATATATGTGTATATTTAATGTACATGTATATATGTGTTGTATATACATAAGCATGCTAGTATAGAATGAATTAGACAAAAATTGGGACAGATGAGAAATAGACAATATATATATTTATGTGATGATGAATAAGGAAATTAAATGATAAAATGAATGTGTATATAGTTAGGTGTATATACAAATAGGAGTATAAGATAATAGATGTGCTAGTATACGTACATACGAAAACTATATACATGTACCCAGGGAAAAATGAAAACGAATAACAATATATATATAGGAGTATATATATATTCATGAGTATATACTTGTAGTTGTATGTAATAATATGTATGTCAATTTGTATGTAGAAAATATATAAATAGTAAAGAAAATATATAAACGTGCGTGTTGGCCTAGGTATGTACAATAATACGTACACACGAAGTAGTAACGAATAGGTTACGATTTTAATGCAATTCAGATAATTCGCATGAATAGGGTGCTAAGTATACAATTTTGGTGTAGGTGATTGTAGAAGGAAATAAAGGAGGTATTAGAAGGCGTCACCACTCGAGCTCAAAAATTTCGATAGATCGAGGTAAGGGGATATAATTTAAAATGGTAATAGTTACTTTCTGAACCATGATTAAGGAAAGCTTACAAAGACATGGAGTATGATTTTCATGCATGTTTCTAAATTTATATTTTTGATCAAGAATATGCTCTCTGTATTTGTGTTTTTGAATAATTGCATATTTCTGAATTTGATTTCTGAATAAGAGTACGTCTTCTGAAATGATCTTTCGAATAAAATGATTTTATTTCGATGTTTTCGCATATGAAAACTATAGTATGTTTTGAGACTAAGGGCCGTTTATGTTGTATGCTTACGCATGTCAACTCGCATGTGTGGCGTCTGAACTCGCCTGTGTGGCGTCTGAACTCGCCTGTGTGGTGTATGAACTCACCTGTGTGGTGTCTGAACTCGCCTGTGTGGCGTCTGAACTCGCTTGTGTGGCGTCTGAACTCACCTGTGTGGTGTCTAAACTCGCCTCTGTGGCGTCTGAACTTCGCTTTCATGGCGTCTGACTTCGCCTTTGTGGCGTCTGAACTTCACCTTCGTGGCGTTTGAACTTTACCTGTGTGGCGTTTGAACTTCGCCCTTGTGGCGTCTGAATTTCACCTTCGGGTTCTGAACGCTGTACGACTTTGATCCCGTCTACAGCCTTACCATGGCCATAGATTTTGAATTCCCTCTACGGAGGATGACTTGGTTATTTGCCGCTTGATGAATATGTTATTGCCGCATGATAATTATATGGGCCAATGTAATCTCTATTTGAAAATTAAACTCTGTTTTCAGAATATGATTTTATAGTATGTGATTTGACATGTATTCTTGTTTTGGAATTCTAAATGCTCGAAAAGTTTACGTAATATTTGTTAAGTTCACGTACTTAAAGAATTATGTTTTGAATCATGATGTTTTCGATTTTCCTTAATTTTGAATGTCCTTTATATTAGTTTCAGAAAGAAATCATTATACGTATATTTATGTTTTCTACATATTCGAATCACTAAGACCGTTTTAAATGCATTCTTCTTACTGGGCTTTTTTCCTGAAAGCTCACCCCTCTACCTCTCAGACTATTTGCAGTGATCCGCGGGCGCTATCTGTCGCGTACACGATGTAGGCTGTGGGAAAGAGCTACCATAGGCTACTTTTTGTACACGCAGCAATTGTATACAATTACATTCCTTTACTAGACATATTTGTATGCACAGACATATATATATATTGAAAAATTTTGTTGGGATGTAATTTGTAAGAAAAACGATGTAAAGATTACTATTTTTGGGATTAGGTTTTAAGATGATTGGTATTTAATCGAAATGGATGTATTGAGTTGTAAATGTGGATTTGGAAAGTATGCTTGGTAGTTGTGGATATCTAGGATTGTCAAAACAATTGAATTGCAGGTGGGTAGGCTCGTATATAAGCCGTTATGCTGCCGAAATTTCTATCGACCATATAGGTCAAAGTATGGAAATTAAATATAATTACGGATAAAGAATTAAGAAAAGTGTTTCGACACTGTACAGGAATATAACCTAAGTGAATAAAGGAATAAGTGGGTAAATTAAATAAATATAGTTAAAAAAAATCCCTCGATTTTCAAGGGTCAAGGGTCGTTACACATTTATATCTCGAGCATTAGGCAATTAAAACCATGCCATGTATGAGTATATCATATATCGTAAAACAAGAATCGGCATGTAAAACATGAAAAACATCTCATGTAAAACCTCTCATGCTCGATACAATAAAACTCTTCAAAAAAAATCCTAGAGGGATTCAACACATCCTTAAAATCATTAATATCCTCATAAAACCTATCAATTTTTCATTTAATACTACATTTCATGAAAATTGTCACAAATCGGGGCTCGACCCCTCCCTCGGGTCTACCCTGGTCTAACAAGACCAATAAATATATATCATGTGAGACATGTAGGTTACTGTATGGAAACAATTGAGGACTATGTCCCGTGATCCTAGGCTACACGGATCCCGGTGTGCGGGGTATCACAACTGTAACGAGAGGTGGGTCAAATCCTACTCGCCATAATATCAAGTAACGTGAATACAATAGTCATAACTACATGGTACATCGTACTCCGTATGACATACACGATACAACGTGCTCCATGAACCCAATATCACAGTCTGGGGATGCCTGCCATAGGTCTTATCCCATTCCAGACCATGTCGATAACCAACCCATGTCTCAATCTACACGTGCGAGCATATATTTTCACTATGACACACAGTCTACAGGAGGCTCCAGCACGGTCATATTCATGTCATAAAATTCCTGTGCGAGCGAAGCTCCAGCACGGCTCCATGCATATTCATGATATCAGAAAACCCTCGTGCGAACGAAGCTCCAGCACGATTTCATAAAAATTAATGAAATATGCGTACGAGCAGTGCTCCAGTATGATTTAAAATAGTTATAAATCTAATTTATAATCACATACGAGAAATGTTCTAGTACAGATGCATAAAACCAAGTAAAATCTACGTATGAGCACAGCTCCAGTACGGCAGTCATGTAAAGCAAGTTTGTAAAACTCAGTGTGAGTAGTGCTCCAGTACTCTGTATATGAGTTAAAATATAAAATCCAGTGTGAGCAGTGCTCCAACATGATTTAAAACTCATAAAAACATGATAGGCTACTCAATTTCACTAAAACAAATCAAAAATCACATCTAGCACCTAATTCGTGCCCTTTCATGTAAAAACATGAAATAAACAACCAGCTTATCCATAATTTGCTTCAATTAAAGCAACATAATCATAGGAATATCAAAAACATGAAAATCTTGCAATTTCATAGCCTTACTACCCTTTTTGAAATTTTCCTAATTAGGGGCAAAATCATAATTTTTACATATACAACGATTTTTGTAAAAATTATTATTCTATTTCTAGGTACCTTATGAAATTCTAGTAATGTAAATAACCTCAAAAATACGCGTAGATATCTCTAAGCGCTTACAAAATTCCCTTACCTCGAATCACGTCGAGCGCGTATCCAAATTCCACTGTCGGAGGCTCGTCCAATTCGATTTGCTGCTAATCCAGTCTCTGAGGCTGCAGATAATTATTTATCATGTCAATTTAACCTAATAAATATAATTCTCATGTTTACTACAGTCGATTTAACTAATTGGGCCAATTTACTCTTATTGGGCCCGATTACATCTTAACAGGCCTTAATCGACCTTAAGCCTGTTTTTCACTTATTAATTTCTTTCTTCAGGTCTATTGGGCTCTCAATACCCATTGGGCTTCGTTCCAAACTCTTTAGATAGCCCACATATCATTTACGACCATTAGTTCAAAAATCCCAATATAATTCACTTATTGCGGAATTAAATCTGAAATTCGTAAAATAAATCTTTAATACACGAATAATTACATAAATTGTCGTAAATGAGCTTTACTTACCCGAGATTATGCGATGGTGTGCAAATCGAAGTTCGATTGTCTGACGTATACGATTTATTGTCAAACTGCACAATTTATATTTAATTTCGGGTTAATTGTCGATCAAATATAATTTAAATAAATTTCTCGAAAATCAAATCGATCACTTTTGACCTCTTACCGACTTACCCGAAGTTCGGTGTCTCCCCAAAAATTCTTTCCCTTTTTCCTTTTTCTCTTTTTCTCCCCTTTTCCTCTATTTCTTGGCTGAACCGGTTTGGTCTAGTTCAACCCGGTTCAGACTGGTCCGGTTCAACCGATTCAGTCCGATTCAACCAGTTTAGGGCCTCGCCGGCCAATTCTCTGCCTGTTTTCATCGTTAGTAGCTCCGCGGGGTCGTCCGATGCGCGGATCTGGTCTCGATTTTGCCCGAGGTGGCCGAAAAGTGGCCGGTCCGGCCTCTTCTCCTTTTCGACATCGGTGGCTTTCCTTTCTTCCTCCGTTTTAGGTGCTGGCTGCCGTTCTACGGGCCAAGGCTGCCACCAATCACGCCGCCTGCGCCTGGGGATCGCTCGGCTGGTGGTGGCTGGGCTCGAATCGGTGTCGGTCGTCGAGAATTTCCTTTCTCTTCTCTCAGTTCTCTCTCCCTTCGCCGTTCGCCGCCGATCGTGGTTCCTTTAGGCCGGTGGTGGTCGCCTCTCAGCTGGGCTACCTTCGCCGACCTCGCTTAGCCGCCGTCGGCTGCTCTGTCCGGTAAGCAGAGTGCTCGGCCTTCCTCGTTTTTGTTTCTCTTCAGTTTTCGCATTTCAATTCTTTCGTTTCTCTCTTATTTTTATTTTTATTTTTTTACTTATTTATTTATTTATTTTATTAATATTTTAATCAATAAAATATAATAAAAAAATCTAAAATATCTACAAAAATTATTATTTTATTCATAATTAATTTATTTAATTTATTTGAACCCTTTTTCGATATATTTTCTCCATATTTTCGGGATATTATTCCGAGTGAAAATTTTGATTAATTCCAGTAAATTCATATCTTAATCAATTTAACCCAAAATTTAATTATTTCTTCGTTATTGATCAAGATTCTCAAATCCATTATTTTTAGTTAAATTTTCTTATAGAATTTATATCGACTTTCGATCTTTTGATCGTTTTGCCCTTGAACGTGTTCGAAAATTCCATTTCAATCCTTTGTATTATTTTAAATGCATTCAAAATTTTTTTATTCATTCCCTTTACTCTTACAATAAAAATCGAGTCTTACATAATCTTCCCCACTTAAGAAATTTGGTCCTCCAAATTAGAACCAAGTCAAATGGGTCCATAAACAACTCCGGGTACGTCTATTGTATCATATACTGTCATTCTCAAGTGACTTTTTTCGGAGTGTAATACTACCAAATGACTTTAATTAGGGAGATCATCTTAAACCTCAACACTTTCTCCTTCCGTCTAACACCCGTATCAAGTTTTCAACATATGTTATACTTTCATTGAGCTAAGCTGTTGGAGCTTATATCCGATCACATATGCTGGATTCGGATTGTATTTTCGAAGCATCATAAGATGGGACACATTGTGGATGCCTGCTAATTTAAGTGGTAACACCAACCTATAAGCCTTATCTCCCACTTTATCCAATCTTAAAGGATTCAATCTAACGAAACTCAATTTTTCCTTCTTTCCGAATCTCGTTATGTCCTTATGCTATGTCATAAGGACATGTAAATTCCAACAATACTAATTCACGCTCGGTGAATTTCAATGGTTTCTATCTCTTGTCAGCATAGCTTTTTTGTCTGCTCTGAGGTGCTTTTAATCTCTCAAAATCAACTGAACATCCTTAGAGGTTTGTCTTACCAATTTGGGAACAATTTTCTATCTGTCACCCACTTCTTCTTATCTAAGTCGGGGAAACAACCCCTACGGCTATTGTAAGACCCCGTATATGTATAATGGTAATGTGTATAATTGGATCAAATAATATGAATGGACTTGTAATTTAAAGTATGATTGATGTAAGTCCATGGATTCAATGTATGTATGTGTAATATGAATTGTAACGTACATACAAGTTTCATTGAGTATGAATATGAAGAAATGAGTTCTGACAAGAGATGGATGTGATTGAAACTCAAGTTGAGTAGTGTGGTAAAATGGAATGGAGTTATGCTTCCATTTGGTTTCATGTAGCATACCTTTGAACATACAATGAATGCACACAAGTTTCAATGTGCATAAGGTATGAATAGATGCCATTTTCAAGTTATAAAGGTGGATGGATGAGAAAATGGCCATGGCAATAGATTAAGGATGCGTTGGTCTGAGTTGCAGTAAGGAAACTGCAGTAAATCTGGAAAACATGAGGGCCAGATCGATCTCATAGGATGAGAGATCGATCTGGAAGAGCCAAAATGCTCTTATTTGGGCCAAAGAATAGAGCAGATCGATCTCCAATGGAGCCAGATCGATCTCCTTAGCTCTCTGTTTGGGACCAGATCGATCTCATGCTTAGACAGATCGATCTCATGCTTCAACAGATCGATCTGATGCTTCGACAGATCGATCTCAGGCTTAAAAATACCGTGAGAAAGAGAGATTTTAAGGGACCAGATCGATCTCCTCAAGCCATTTCTATATAAGGAGAGCTGAAAATCTGGAATCTCGGAAAAACATATTAACCTCCCATTTTCAACCCAAAAACCTAACTTTCCCTCTCTAAAATCAACCATTTTCAGCAAGAATTAAAGAGAGACCATTACAGGCAAAGTTGTTCCTATCAAAGAGAAGAACAACATAGTGAGAGGGCATCTTCCCATTTTTGGAATTGAAGGAGTTAAGGGCATTACCATTTGGAGCAAGAAGAGAAATCATATTGGTAAGATTCTAACACTCCAATCCAAATGCATTAGCTATTTAATTAATTTTGGAGTTGATTGGTATGAGTATTGATGGATAAACTACCTAGGAATGTAGTGGAATTGGTGTGACCTAGAAATCTAAAATGGGTATAATGTGAGAATATGTGGGATTGAATGAGCTTATGATTTATGGCATGCTAAAGTTGTTATTGGGGTAATGTTGTGATTTTAGATGGTTAGATGGAATTACATGGTGAGTTTGGAGGAATTGTGAAAATGGGTATGTATATGATTGATAAATGCCATAGTGAGGGGATTCATGAAATATGAACACTATGAGCTTTATGTCGATTTGATATCGATTTTGAATAAGCTAATAGGCCTAAGAAGATCCATAGACTCGAGCTATGGGTAAAGTAATGAAACGAGGCCAAATAAGCTTTGATAGAGGCTATAGATTAAATTGACTATAGCAAACACAAGGGTTGCATTATATGGATCGAATATAATGCGGGATACGATTTTGTGCAGTCCCGAAGAGTTCGTTGAAGACGAATCGAACCGTACGAGTAAGCAGCTTGAGGAAGTGGAATCACGCATCGCGATTCCAGGTAAGGGAATTTTTGAGTATATAGAGGTAACTGCTCGTACTTTGAACTTGTGGGTGATTATTGGGTGTTTTATGAAATGCATGGTTGCTCAAATAAATGATTGATAGTATTCGTGAATGATGATGAGTATATGTGTGGTTTTGGATTTGAAGTGGATTTTATGAAATGGGATAGTAAGGCTAATAATTGCATAAATCTAATGTTTTGACGTTTTTCCAAAACGAATTGTTTGGTTTTAAGCAAGCTTGTAGATAGGTCAGCTAGTATTGTATTGTTGTTGTGGAAAAGCATTTGTGAGTGCTAAACCCGATTTTCGGGATTGATAAATTATATATGAGCCGCCTATCACATTTGTATGATATAAATCGCGCTAGAGCTTCGCTCGCTCTGGATTTCTATGTTTTCATTTGTATAAAACGTGCTGGAGCTTAGCTCGCACCTTGATTTGGAAACTATGATGATATTTATAAACCGTACTAGAGCTTCTGCTCGTACGTGGATTTTGAGTGGTTGTCTTATGAATATAACCGTACTAGAGCTATGCTCGTACGCGTCTCCTTATGAGAAGATGCATGAGTCGTGCTAGAGCCTTGCTCGCACAAGTTTGCACATTGGGATATGTATAAGGTTGTGAAAGTTGGTAAGATCCTTAAGCCTTACATCCTTAAGCCGACATCCTTAAGCCCAAAGAGGCGGGGAGGCTCTGTTCGATGGGGAGGCTCTCTTACGGTGGGATCCTTAAGCCAACATCCTTAAGCCCAAAGAAGCGGGGAGGCTCTGTTAGGCGGGGAGGCTCTCGTACATGGTTATAGTAAGATCCTTAAGCCTTACATCCTTAAGCCGACATCCTTAAGCCCAAAAAGGCGGGGAGGCTCTGTTAGGAGGGGAGGCTCTGTTCGGTGGGGAGGCTCTCTTACGGTGGGATCCTTAAGCCAACATCCTTAAGCCCTGGAGGGGCGGGGAGGCTCTGTTAGGTAGGGAGGCTCTCCTACATGGGTACGGTAAGATCCTTAAGCCCTACATCCTGAAGCCAATATCCTTAAGCCCAACGAGGCGGGGAGGCTCTGTTAGGCGGGGAGGCTCTGTTTCGTGGGGAGGCTCTCTTACGGAAGGATCCTTAAGCCCTACATCCTTAAGCTAATATCCTTAAGCCCGAGGAGGCAGGGAGGCTCTGTTAAGCGGGGAGGCTCTGTTCGGCAGGGAGGCTCTCCTTCACGAAATATGGAAAACTCTTGGTATGGGGTAGATAAGACCTAGGAATGGCACCCCCAATCACGATATGAGTTTGCGGAGTACGCTGTACCGTGTATATCACATGGAGTACGATGTACCGCATGATGGTTATGTGATGAGAAAGTATGGCGAGGGATAATCCATCTTCGTGCCAGCATGATACCCCGCACACCTGGATGCGTGTGGTCTGGGATGATTTATGATGTAATGATTCACATAGGCACTTTTGATGTAGTGACCTAGATTTATACACATGCGTGAATTGTCGAATGAAAATGTGGTTGTGATTGTGAGTTGATTTGGTGGTGTTTATGGTGTTGGTTTAAAAAGGAGGTTTCTTAATGAATTGCCCTTTTATGAATTTAAATGAGATTGAGCATGAGATGATTTATACATGATGTTTCTACCATGTTTTATATGCCAACGCACATGATTTGATACATGATATATATGCATATTACATGGCATAGTTTTATTCCTCATGCTCCTACCATAAATGATTTATGCATAACACTATCAGCATGTAGATAGAGTGGTTATCTACCATGCTTGCATTATTGCCTTAATGAGCGTGTGGTTGCTCATCCCACTCTATTTTCCCCCTACAGAGCGTGCATAGTCGCCCAGTAAGGACTGAGGCGTGGTATTTTGGACTCCGCTGCATCTCCATTGCTAAGAGGTATATACACAGTAATTCTTTTTGTATCTAAACAATGTAAAAGCACAGTATTCTTTTGAGCTGTAATTATGGGGGATGTAGATGTCAGTAAAACATGTATTCGTATAAGTACACGATTAAATGCACATGTATGACATCGTTTTAATTAATTGAGCATGAATGAGATGTGGTGATTATTATTGGCTCACAGCCCAACAGTGTGTGGTGAGTTTAGTTCACGACCGGGTAAGGTAACAGTAAAACGCGAAAAATTTTCAGTGATTTTCGGTTAAAGGGAATGGAATTGGGTCGTGACAGAGATTGGTATCAGAGCTGTGTTGGCCTGATGTGAGTCATTAATAAAACGTAGGAAAATACATCCCCATAGTACTGTGCTTTTGTTTAGATATAACTGTGTATACCGTGATGGATTGAGCTTAATGAATTATTATAATACAGGAAGTTAGGCACTATGCCAGTTACACGCCAAGGTAGAGGGGCGAGAGCACGTGCTAGAGGCCGTAGAGGCAGGCCTGAGAGCCGTGCGGAGCCACAGACTGAACAGGCTCCACAGAACCCTGTTGGGAGAGCAGAGGATACAGAGGCTCGCTTCGCTAGGTTAGAGCGGAGTATTGAGAGTTTGGCGGAGATAGTCACGCACGCATTGGGTGCCGGTGACAGACGAGGTCCCGCGGCACAGCCTACTACTGAACAGGCAACTGCAGAGGCGGAGAGACCTCATGCTGCTGAGACAGCTACAGTTACACCACCTCCAGCCCAGGATATAGCTTCTCCTATCGCTCCACAGCAGAGCGGTAGTGATTTGGGTTATGACTGCGACTTGAGCAGGTTGTGAGAGTTTCAAGCACTGAAACCCCCAGTGTTTAGAGGGGTGAAGGACCCAGTGATTACGGAGGATTGGGTGTATGAAATGGAGAAACTATATAGGTTTTTCCGATGCACTTCAGCTGAAAAGGTAGCCTTTACCGTGTTTATGTTGAAAGGCGAGACCGAGCATTGGTGGAGGTCTACCGAGGTTATTTTGAGGGCCAGACACTCTGAGATCTCGTGGGAGATATTTCTAGAGGCCTTCAGGAGATAATATGTTCCAGCTACCGCACAGAGGAAAATGCGGATGGAATTTATGAATTTGGTTCAGGGGAACCAGACTGTGGATGAGTATAAGTCCAAGTTTATGTCATTGGGGAGATATGACCCTGACACGATGGATAGTGAGACCTGAAACATTCAGAAGTTCATGGATGGATTGAGATTGGCCATCCGGACTAAGCTAGCTCCCTTTGACATCTTGACCTATGAGGAGGCTATACATAAGGCTCAGTTATATGAGCAAGATTTTGAGCGAAATGCCTCCTAGCTTGGGAGAGTCAGCGTCAGAAAGGACAGAGACCGAAAGAGATCCGGGTTTGGAAGAGTGGCCAAGAGAGATGGCCAAAGATTTTTCGAGAAGAGGCCAAAGATTGAGGAGGTGCGGGAGAGAGCTGCTAGACCTCCCGTATACCCAGCCTTGACTGCGCCGAGGGGCATGACTATTGGAGGACCACGGCCTACTACTGATCAGTGTAGGAGATGTGGGAGATTTCATGGGAACAGGCCCTGTCTGATGACCCCTATGGTGTGTTTTAGATGCGAGAGACCAGGACATATAGGTAAGTATTGTCCCGAGAAGGTGGAGATTGCCCCACAGAAGGGCAAGGAGCCTGAGGGAGCTCTAGTTGAGACAGCAGCCCCGAGGAGGAGGGCTACAGTCGAGGAAAAAGGGAAACAAGCTGCGGGTGTGAGCAGAGGAAGAGTACATGCACTGGACCATGATACTGCAGACGCATCGACGGATGTGATTAAAGGTACCATCCGAATCTTTGATTTAGAAGCATTGGTATTATTTGATCCTGGTGCCACGCATTCTTTCATATCACCTTCCTTTGCACATAAATTGTTGAAATATGTGAAACCAACATTGTTGGATAAAATGTTGATGATTTCCACACCCATGAATGATAGTCAATTGACTGAGCATGGATGTAGGGATTGTAAGTTAAAGATAGAGGGGAAGGAAATGATAGCCAATCTGATTTTATTGAATATGAATGATTTTGATGTAATTTTGGGAATAGATTGGTTGGCTACCAATCGTGTTGTGATGGATTGTCATGCCAAAACATTGATGTTTTTAGGATTAGACAATCTTATTGTAAATTTTGGTTAAAAGAAATGATATGAAACTTGTAAAATTGTGGTAAATAAAAGAGTATGATTTTTAAATGCATAATGCTTGAGAGATAAATTATTTGTTTTGATAAATGTTGAATGTGGAGTGATGGTTTATGTTACTAACAATGGAGAGGATAATGTGAAGGGTTCATTGCCTATGTGGTCGATATAGATGAGGTACACTCGGAATTGAAGGACATACCCGTAATTACGGATTACCCTGATGTCTTTCCGGATGAATTACCAGGACTACCACCTAAAAGGGAAATGGAATTTTGCATTGAGTTAGTGCCTGGTACAGAGCCGATATCGAAACCACCCTATAGAATGGCTCCGATAGAGTTGGAAGAGCTGAAGAAACAGCTGCAAGAGTTGTTGGAGAAGGGGTTTATTAGACCGAGTGTCTCACCTTGGGGAGCACCGGTTCTATTTGTAATGAAGAAGGATGGAAGCCTCCGACTGTGTATAGATTACCGGTTGCTGAATAAGGCCACCATTAAGAACAAGTACCCCCTTCCAAGAATCGATGATTTGTTGGATCAGCTCCAGGGAGCCGAAGTATTTTCTAAGATAGATCTGCGGTCAGGGTACCATCAGTTGAGGATCAGGAGTGGAGATGTACCCAAGACAGCATTTCGTACCCGTTATGGCCACTACAAGTTTTTGGTAATGCCATTCGGACTGACGAATGCTCTCGCAGCATTTATGGCATTAATGAATGATATATTCAAGCCATACCTGGACAAGTTTGTAATAGTGTTCATTGATGACATTTTGGTGTATTCCAAGTCCAGGGAAGATCATGAGGAGCACTTGAGGATAGTTCTGCAGACCCTACGAGAGAGAGAATTGTACTCAGCAAGTGTAACTTTTGGTTGGAACAGATCTCATTTCTGGGGCATGTTGTGTCAAAGGATGGGGTATCGGTGGATCCATCCAAGATAGAGGCAGTTGTACAATGGGAACAGCCCAAGACAATAACTGAGATCAGAAGTTTCTTAGGATTGGCAGGATATTATCGAAGATTTGTAGAGGGTTTCTCCAGACTAGCTGCTCCGTTGACACGCCTCACGCGAAAAGATGTTAAGTTTACATGGGATGAGGCATGTGAGAGGAGTTTTGAGGAGCTTAAGCGTCGATTGACGACTGCTCCAGTTCTCACCATTCCTACCAGCTCAGGAGGATTCTCGATGTATACGGATGCATCACACCAGGGACTGGGCTGTGTGCTTATGCAGGATGGGAAGGTAGATGCCTATGGATCTAGACAGTTGAAAGATCATGAGAGGAACTACCCGACACATGATTTGGAGTTGGCGGCTATAGTATTTGCTTTGAAATATGGCGCCACTATCTCTATGGTGAGAAATTCTAGGTGTTCACAGATCATAAGAGCCTTAAGTACCTGTTCTCGCAGAAAGAACTGAATATGAGACAGAGGAGATGGCTCGAACTCCTGAAAGACTATGATTGTGAAATCATGTACCACCCAGGTAAGGCAAATGTAGTTGCCGATGCTTTGAGTAGAAAGAACCTTGGGTTGGTGTCTTATATGATGATACGGGAACATGAATTGTTAGAACACTTTGCGAACCTCAGTTTAGATGTAACCCCACCTGGATCTGAGAGACTTGAGATCATGGCTAGTTTGAGACTAGAGCCAGAGTTGATTGGCCGTATTTGGCAAGCCCAGCAGAGCGATCGACGGTGTATCGATTGGCTGAGGCAGGTACAGACAGGTGTGGGTATTGATTTTGAGCAGAGTGCTGATGGCTTATTGAGGTTCAGAGGCAGAGTATACGTTCCCAGGGATCCTGAGATCAGGAGAACGATTTTATCAGAGGCTCACTCATCGAAGTATACGATACATCCGGGAAGTACCAAGATGTATCAAAACCTTCAGAAGGTTTATTGGTGGTCTGGAATGAAAAGAGACATTGCTGAATATGTCGCTAAGTGTCTCGTTTGTCAGCAAGTGAAGGTAGAGCATCAGAAGCCTGCAGGATTATTGCAGCCTCTACCGATATCGACTTGGAAGTGGGAGCATGTCACCATGGATTTTGTGATGGGGTTGCCGAGGACCCGCAGAGGTCATGATGCCATATGGGTTATTGTGGACCGGTTGACTAAGTCCGCCCATTTCTTGGCTATGAGAGCTACCGATACACTGAGTCAGTTGGCGAACCTGTATATTCGAGAGATAGTACGGCTACATGGTGTACCAGTGAGCGTTGTTTCTAATAGGGATGCCCGCTTCACTTCCCATTTCTGGGAACATTTTCAGGAAGCGCTGGGGACCCGACTGAGTTTTAGCACCGCTTTTCATCCTCAAACAGATGGGCAGTCAGAGAGGACTATACAGACCCTCGAGGATATGTTGAGAGCGTGTGTGCTGGATTTTAGAGGCTCATGGGATGACCACCTGCAGTTAGTCGAGTTCGCTTATAATAATAGCTATCATGCTAGTATCGGGATGGCACCCTATGAGGCATTGTACGGGCGTAGATGCCGTTCCCCCATTGGATGGGAAGAGATTGGTGATAGACAGATTTTTGCTCCGAACTTAGTGCAACAGGCATCTGAGGACGTCCAGTTGATATATGAGAGATTACGGACAGCTCAGAGCCGACAAAAGAGTTATGCTGACAAGAGACGAAGACCACTGGAGTTTGCTGAGGGTGAGTCGGTGTTTCTGAGGGTATCACCATCGAAGGGTATTATGAGATTTGGTAAGAAGGGCAAGCTGAGCCCTAGATATATCGGACCCTTCGAGATTTTGGAGAGAGTGGGAGATAAGGCGTATAGGTTGGCATTGCCACTGGACTTGGCGAATGTCCACAACGTCTTCCACGTCTCGATGCTTCGGAAGTATCACCCGGACCCGGCACACGTGATAAGATATGAGCCGTTGGAGCTCCATGAGAGTATGACGTATGTTGAGAAGTCGGTTCGGATATTGGACAGAAAAGAGAAAGTGTTGCGGAATAAGACAATTCCCTTGGTGAAAGTTCTTTGGCAACACCACACGGCGGAAGAGGCCACGTGGGAATTGGAGAACTTGATACGGGAGAAGTACCCCCAACTTTTTGAAGAGTGACTTGGTTCTAATTTGGAGGACCAAATTCCTTGAAGGAGGGGAGAATGTAAGACCCCGTATATGTATAATGGTAATGTGTATAATTGGATCAAATAATATGAATGGACTTGTAATGTAAAGTATGATTGATGTAAGTCCATGGATTCAATGTATGTATATGTAATATGAATTGTAACGTACATACAAGTTTCATTGAGTATGAATATGAAGAAATAAGTTCTGGCAAGAGATGGATGTGATTGAAACTCAAGTTGAGTAGTGTGGTAAAATGGAATGGAGTTATGCTTCCATTTGGTTTCATGTAGCATACCTTTGAACATACAATGAATGCACACAAGTTTCAATGTGCATAAGGTATGAATGGATGCCATTTTCAAGTTATAAAGGTGGATGGATGAGAAAATGGCCATGGCAATAGATTAAGGATGCGTTGGTATGAGTTGCAGCAAGGAAACTGCAGGAAATCTGGAAAACATGAGGGCCAGATCGATCTCATAGGATGAGAGATCGATCTGGAAGAGCCAGAATGATCTTATTTGGGCAAAAGAATAGAGCAGATCGATCTCCAATGGAGCTAAATCGATCTCCTTAGCTTTCTGTTTGGGACCAGATCGATCTCATGCTTAGACAGATCGATCTCATGCTTCAACAGATCGATCTGATGCTTCGACAGATCGATCTCAGGCTTAAAAATGCCGTGAAAAAGAGGGATTTTAAGGGACCAGATCGATCTCCTCTTGGACCAGATCGATCTCCTCAAGCCATTTCTATATAAGGAGAGCTGAAAATCTGGAATCTCGAAAAAACATATTAACCTCCCATTTTCAACCCAAAAACCTAACTTTCCCTCTCTAAAATCAACCATTTTCAGCAAGAATTAAAGAGAGACCATTACAGGCAAAGTTGTTCCTATCAAAGAGAAGAACAACATAGTGAGAGGGCATCTTCCCATTTTTGGAATTGAAGGAGTTAATGGCATTACCATTTGGAGCAAGAAGAGAAATCATATTGGTAAGATTCTAACACTCCAATCCAAATGCATTAGCTATTTAATTGATTTTGGAGTTGATTGGTATGAGTATTGATGGATAAACTACCTAGGAATGTAGTGGAATTGGTGTGACCTAGAAATCTAAAATGGGTATAATGTGAGAATATGTGGGATTGAATGAGCTTATGATTTATGGCATGCTAAAGTTGTTATTGGGGTAATGTTGTGATTTTAGATGGTTAGATGGAATTACATGGTGAGTTTGGAGGAATTGTGAAAATGGGTATGTATATGATTGATAAATGCCATAGTGAGGGGATTCATGAAATATAAACACTATGAGCTTTATGTCGATTTGATATCGATTTTGAATAAGCTAATAGGCCTAAGAAGATCCATAGACTCGAGCTATGGGTAAAGTAATGAAACGAGGCCAAATAAGCTTTGATAGAGGCTATAGATTAAATTGACTATAGCAAACACAAGGGTTGCATTATATGGATCGAATATAATGCGGGATACGATTTTGTGCAGTCCCGAAGAGTTCGTTGAAGACGAATCGAACCGTACGAGTAAGCAGTTTGATGAAGTGGAATCACGCATCGCGATTCCAGGTAAGGGAATTTTGTGAGTATATAGAGGTAGCTGCTCGTACTTTGAACTTGTGGGTGATTATTGGGTGTTTTATGAAATGCATGGTTGCTCAAATAAATGATTGATAGTATTCGTGAATGATGATGAGTATATGTGTGGTTTTGGATTTGAAGTGGATTTTATGAAATGGGATAGTAAGGCTAATAATTGCATAAATCTAATGTTTTGACGTTTTTCCAAAACGAATTGCTTGGTTTTAAGCAAGCTTGTAGATAGGTCGGCTAGTATTGTATTGTTGTTGTGGAAAAGCATTTGTGAGTGCTAAACCCGATTTTCGGGATTGATAAATTGTATATGAGCCGCCTATCACATTTGTATGATATAAATCGCGCTAGAGCTTCGCTCGCGCTGGATTTCTATGTTTTCATTTGTATAAAACGTGCTGGAGCTTAGCTCGCACCTTGATTTGGAAACTATGATGATATTTATAAACCGTACTAGAGCTTCTGCTCGTACGTGGATTTTGAGTGGTTGTCTTATGAATATAACCGTACTAGAGCTATGCTCGTACGCGTCTCCTTATGAGAAGATGCATGAGTCATGCTAGAGCCTTGCTCGCACAAGTTTGCACATTGGGATATGTATAAGGTTGTGAAAGTTGGTAAGATCCTTAAGCCTTACATCCTTAAGCAGACATCCTTAAGCCCAAAGAGGCGGGGAGGCTCTGTTAGGCGGGGAGGCTCTGTTCGGTGGGGAGGCTCTCTTACGGTGGGATCCTTAAGCCAACATCCTTAAGCCCAAAGAGGCGGGGAGGCTCTGTTAGGCGGGGAGGCTCTCCTACATGGTTATAGTAAGATCCTTAAGCCTTACATCCTTAAGCCGACATCCTTAAGCCCAAAAAGGCGGGGAGGCTCTATTAGGCGGGGAGGCTCTGTTCGGTGGGGAGGCTCTCTTACGGTGGGATCCTTAAGCCAACATCCTTAAGCCCTGGAGGGGCGGGGAGGCTCTGTTAGGCAGTGAGGCTCTCCTACATGGGTACGGTAAGATCCTTAAGCCCTACATCCTTAAGCCCAACGAGGCGGGGAGGCTCTGTTAGGCGGGGAGGCTCTGTTCGGTGGGGAGGCTCTCTTACGGAAGGATCCTTAAGCCCTACATCCTTAAGCTAACATCCTTAAGCCCGAGGAGGCAGGGAGGGTCTGTTAAGCGGGGAGGCTCTGTTCGGCAGGGAGGCTCTCCTTCACGGAATATGGAAAACTCTTGGTATGGGGTAGATAAGACCTAGGAATGGCACCCCCAATCACGATATGAGTTTGCGGAGTACGCTGTACCGTGTATATCACATGGAGTACGATGTACCGCATGATGGTTATGTGATGAGAAAGTCTGGCGAGGGATAATCCATCTTCGTGCCAGCATGATACCCCGCACACCTGGATGCGTATGGTCTGGGATGATTTATGATGTAGTGATTCACATAGGCACTTTTGATGTAGTGACCTAGATTTATACACATGCGTGAATTGTCGAATGAAAATGTGGTTGTGATTGTGAGTTGATTTGGTGGTGTTTATGGTGTTGGTTTAAAAAGGAGGTTTTTTAATGAATTGCCCTTTTATGAATTTAAATGAGATTGAGCATGAGATGATTTATACATGATGTTTCTACCATGTTTTATATGCCAACGCACATGATTTGATACATGATATATATGTATATTACATGGCATAGTTTTATTCCTCATGCTCCTACCATAAATGATTTATGCATAACATTATCAGCATGTAGATAGAGTGGTTATCTACCATGCTTGCATTATTGCCTTACTGAGCGTGTGGTTGCTCATCCCACTCTATTTTCCCCCCTACAGAGCGTGCATAGTAGCCCAGTAAGGACTGAGGTGTGATATTTTGGACTCCGCTGCATCTCCATTGCTAAGAGGTATATACACAGTAATTCTTTTTGTATCTAAACAATGTAAAAGCACAGTATTCTTTTGAGCTGTAATTATGGGGGATGTAGATGTCAGTAAAACATGTATTCGTATAAGTACACGATTAAATGCACATGTATGACATCGTTTTAATTAATTGAGAATGAATGAGATGTGGTGATTATTATTGGCTCACAGCCCAACAGTGTGTGGTGAGTTTAGTTCACGACCGGGTAAGGTAACAGTAAAAGGCGAAAAATTTTCAGTGATTTTCGGTTAAAGGGAATGGAATTGGGTCGTGACAGCTATACTATGCCTCATCTGAAGTCATCCCGATACTCAAGTGACAACCACCATTATTGGTAAATTCGATTAGTAACAATTGATTATCCCAGGGGATTATAAAATCAAAGCATACACTCATCATATCCTCCAGAACCTGTACAGTCCTCTCTGACTGACCATCTGTCTGAGGATGGAAAGCTGTGCTAACACTCAATCAGGTTCCCATAGCTTCCTGAAAATGTTCCCAGAAATATGAAGTGAAGCGAGAATCCCTATCTGATATCATGCTCACTGGAACGCTACATAACATTTCACAATTTTTCATACACATAAATCCGCCTACGCACTTAGAGTATCTGAGGATTTCATAAGCAGAAGGTGGGTAGACTTAGTCAATCTATCGACTATCACCCAGATAGCCTCGTGATTCATCCGGGTCCTCTGTAACCCATCACGAAATTCATGGTAACTTGTTCCCATTTTCGTTTCAATATAGGTAGAAACTGCAATAACCCTGCAACTTGTTTTGCTCTACCTTAATCTGCTGAATACGAGACACTTTTCCACAATCTCTACAATGTCTCTTTTCATATCTGACCACCAATACCCTTTTTTTAAGATTTCGATATATTTATTACTTCTCGGATGCACTGTATATTCCGAAGAGTGAGCTTCTGACAATAACTATCTCATCACTGTGGTCTTAGGGAGCACTTATACTGTCTCTGAACCTCAGTAAGCCATCATCACTGTCTGTGAACTCTGTCACTGTACCCATCTGAATCTGACCCACACTATCGACACCATGTCGATCATCACACTAAGCTTGTCAAATTCGGTCACTCAAATCCTGTTCTAACATCAGGCTAGCTGTCACATAATCATCGTCATCATCAGAAAAGATCACATCACTACTGAGGCTTACAACTGCTATAGCAGCTCACGCTCCCTGACCATCATATGTAATACCATCCCGAGGCTCTTTCTGCTCAAGGCATAAGCCATCACATTAGCCTTTCCTGGGTGGTACAATTTCTACAATCATAATCCCTCAGAAGCTCTAACCCTCTCTGTTCTCATATCTGGCTCTTTCTGTGAAAATATTTTCCAATTGTTGCCTATAATTTTTCCTGGACTTTAAATACACCCAAAATATCATCAATAAGGATGATAACAAATCGGTCCAGGTAAAGTTTAAATACCTCATCGTAGTTGAGTTCCACTAAATATTTCAATCACCCATATCCTTGACCTATGTACGCATAAACGTAGATTGTCATTTCGAAATCGCTTCCGTTCAAGGTACTAACCTGCGCCATTTCCTTTTTCTTATATTAACGGCTTTTATAAAATTTTAATTTTTAAACCTTCCTGATTAATCGAATTCTATATTTCTTTATCGTACAAGTAAATGTACCCTAATTTTAAATGTATATATTATGACTATCGATTTAAATTTATAGGTTATGTATACTTTTAGACGCTGTCAAGTCTTCAGGTGGGGAGGTATTTTGAAATACCTTTATTAACCCTCAAACTTGACCATATGGATTGGTTATGGATATATCCACCCCTTATCCTTGGTCGCAATTCATATCAACTACATATCGCTTAATCCAAATTATTTTACATATCAGAGATATTCGTGCCTTGCATACGCCTCTTATTCTAATAGATCCTGCGGCCGGGGATAACTCGGCTGGTGGTGACCGGGCTCGAATCGACGCCAGTCGCCGGGAATTTCCTTTCTCTTCTCTCGGTTCTCTCTCCCTTTGTTGTTCGTCGTCGATCGTGGTTCCTTTAGGCCGGTGGTGGCCGCCTCTCGGCTGGGCTACCTTCGCCGACCTAGCCTGGCCGCCGCCGGCTGCTCCATTCGGTGAGCAGAGGGCTCGGCCTTCCTCGTTTTCGTTTCTCTTCAGTTTTCGCATTTCAATTCTTTCGTTTCTTTCTTTTTTTTACTTATTTATTTATTTTATTAATATTTTAATCATTAAAATATAATAAAAAATCTAAAATATCTACAAAAATTATTATTTTATTCATTATTAATTAATTTAATTAATTTAATTTATTTTAACCCTTTTTCGATATATTTTCTCTGTATTTTCGAGATATTGTTTTGAGTGAAAATTCTGATTAATTCCAGTAAATTCATATTTTGATCAGTTTAACCCGAAATTTAATTATTTCTTCGTTATTGATCAAGATTCTCAAATCCAATATTTTTAATTAAATTTTCTTATCGAATTTATACCGACTTTCAGTCTTTTGACCGTTTTGCCCTTCAACGTGTTCGAAAATTTCATTTCAATCCTTTGCATTTTTTTAAATACATTCAAAATTTTTTTATTTATTCCCTTTGCTCTTACGATAAAAATCGGGTCTTACACGTGATCATTTTACAAGAAAATCCACCAATTTCTTGTTTGAAATGACACCACTTCTATGGTCGCTAGGTGGAGTTCTTTTATGTCCCTATATCTATGAACATTTTATTTCAACTCCATTAAGAGTAAAACTCATCCTTCATCTCATGCAATAGACAACATTTGACTAAACAATTTAGGAATAGGAATTGAGTACTAAGTAAGCATTTTTTAGTAACTTGTTATTATCCTTGAATTTTAAGCTTAGAGGTTACAAAACTAAAATTGGGTTCCCATTACTGATGCCTAATTAATGGATTTAAATCATATTCTTATTTACATTCTTTTTAACACATCTCTTGGTAATGCCTTGGTGGGAAGATCAGCTAGATTGTTTACAGATTTTGCATATATTATGGTTATAACCTACTAAGGATCAACTCTTGAATATAATCACGTATGAGGCTAAATGTCTAAATTTTTCATCATAAATACTATTGTATGTTTTAGACATTATAACCTCACTACCACAGTGCATAGAGATGGCTAACATAGGTTGTGGTCACAATTTTGTACCAAGTAACATATATCTCAGCCATTCTGCCCCTTACCTGTTGATGCAAAGCAGTAAACTCAGATTCTATGGTAGATTGTGAGTTGCAAGTTTTTTTTTTAAGGCCTAACTTATTGTACCTCTTTTAATAGTAAAAATCCAACTTAGTGTAGATTTATTTTCTCTTTTACTGATAATCCAACTACATATGCATAGCCTTCCAAAATAGTTTTTCAATCTGAGTAAAAGAAACCAAGTTCTTTTGTTTTCTTTAAATAGCCAAAAACTCTTTTAATGGCCTTGCAATGTTCATTACTTGGTTTACTCTTGTATCTTAAAAATTTACATACAACAAAAGCTATATATTGCCAAGTGCAATGCATTGTATACATTAGACTCCTAATTGCACTTACACACTTCAATTGAGTAATAATTTGATCAAAATTTTCTACCAATTTCATACTTGAATTGTATGGACTGAGGACTTTATTTATATTAAGGTGTTGAAATTTATCTAACATATTCTTAATAATATGACTGGTTAAATAAAAAATCATTGTTGTGTCTTTTATTTTAATTTCCAAAATGGTATATACTTTATTTAAATATTTCATTTTGAAGATTGAAGATACATTTTGATCTCATTCACGCTAAACATGTTAGTACCAAAAATCAAAATGTCATCAACATAGAGACATACTATTACTCCATAATCATTGATAGACTTTAAGTAGATGCACTTGTCTACACCATTATGCTTAAAATCATTTGTTAAAATTTATGCATTAAATTTCTTGTGTCATTGCTTGGGAGCCTGTTTTAGACAATATAGTGACTTTATCAATTTAGCATATTTTACTTTCACTTTAGGGAAGTACAAAGCTTTTTAGTTATTTATATATGCTTCCCCACTGAAGTCACTAGTTTACCCCCACTAAACATGCCATGTTAGTAACCACAATTGAATTGACATATTCTTTTATTATTGAAGGATTACAATATTCAAAGTCATATTATATTGTCTTAAGAAAAGTAAGACAATTTTAATGTAATTATATTTACTAACCTTTATTAATCACAAAAGTTATAACTCTACTATATGTCATATCATACGTATAGTACTTAATTCTTTTGCTTGTCTCATTGAGCAACTAACATATTTTATATAATGTTGCATCTGTTGCATAACTAAATTAATAGAATTTTTTTAGAATATTTATAATATAGTGAGTTTGAGAAAGTTTACTTGTCATTCTCTAATTTCTTATTCTCAAAATCACAATGCAACACTTATGCCTTTTATAACGAAATTGCTAAGCAAAGACCCTTTAGTACTTGCTTTTGTACTATGATTGAAACATGTTATCTTCATATAGTCATATCATGACATCTTATTTACTATAGATACATCATAAGCCAAACTTATCTCATCATATTATGATGCCATTTGCTTAAGATCTTGTTAAGTTTACTTAAAAACTTGACTAATTTACACACTTTTATTTTTTTTTCATGGAATTAATAACCATTTAGGTTATTCCATATGCATCATTTTGTCTAATTAATCATTTTAAAATCATGTGAATTTCACACCCTTTACTGAATTAACATCAATTTTAAATTTATATTAATGCAATAAACATTCTCTTTGTAGTAATTAATTCTTGCTATAGTGTATATGTACAAAAGTAATCATTCCATATTTGTGTAAATATTTCCTTAGCAAAATATTTGGCTTCTTATCTATAGTTTTATCAACTTTATAATCAAGTTCATATGATCAAAAAACATCTAATAACATCTTTTGCATGCATCATGAAATCATAATGCCACTTCAATAATTAGCATAAATGTCATGTGCTACTTCTTTCTTTTGATTAGAATGATGCTATATAAAACTATGCACTAATTCAAGTAGTTCTAAAACCAGCTCTATCAATGAGTTAAATTCATAAAAAACTTAAGAAACTTGCAATTTCACAAGTATAACAACTACTACATATTTAACCAAATTTCATTTTAAAATATGAATTTCTTAATACATGCTTTTATAATTGCATCATAAATGATCTGATTTAATGATATCAAACATATTTTTTTTTTATAAAAAAAACATGCTTTAATCTTATTCAAAAGATCATTTAATTTAAAATAAATATCAACATGTCCTCACATACATAGTTTGTAAGATTGCTAACTCTTGTACCCCGATACTTAGCTAAATGTTATACCATTTGAAAGTTAACGCATAAATTAACTTATTTAGGGATGAGTTAGGTTAGGAGCAAATAGTAATTGAGTTTCCCGAAGTTGAGTCGGGTAAAGGAGTTCGACATTTGTAGGGTATAACCTTAACCCGAGGCTAATTAAATTTTAGTATAGTTAAATATTAGGGTCTAATAAATTCAATTTGGACATAATTAATATATCATCAAGATATTTATGCTAATAAAATAAATGGATAGAAAATTCTAAGAAAGTGTTAGATTCAACCAACCTAGTGTGAACACATTTTAACTCATAATGTATGTGCATGAAAGTACCCATGAACCAAATTAATTAGTCAATAATTAGGTTCAAGTCATCGGATTAGGATAAATTAAGGTAATCTATACTTAGTTCATGAATTTAAAGGTTACATGAATATAGAAATAAATTAAAATTCATGTAAGTGATGTAGCATAATGTATCAAAATTTAATATGTATATAGATTATATTTAATGTATTAGAATTTAATAAAAGGGTAATTAAAAGCTAAAATAATTTAACCATGTTAATTAAGTAATAAAATTTATTTGGTAATGAAACATAATTAAAACATAAATTTTATTATTTAGTAACAACATTTGGAAAATATATATGTAAATATATATATATATATGTAAAAAAAAGGAAGATAACGTTACAAAAAAAAAAAGAGAGAGAGGAAAGAAAACCCCAATCCCCCTTTTCTTCCTCTTATGTTTCTAGCCACTAAGAAGAACTCCAAAATTCTTCTTCATAAAACCGTGAACTTTGGGAGAAGAAAGAGTGTGGGTTGATCGAAAATAAGAGGGGAAGATCTCTAGACAAGCCTAATTTTGTGTTTAGTCAAAGGATAGCAAAAATTTCCTTGAAATTTTAAGGAGAATTTTGGGTCTTCAAGAACATAGGTTCGGCCATGAAGAAAATAAGGTAAAACAAAACCCATTTCTAGTCAAATTCTTATTTGATTAGTGTTATGGGAGTACGTTTAGTGTAAAATTCAATTTAATTTTAGTTTTTGAAGAATTTAGGTAAAATTTAGGGTTTGTAATTTGGGGATTTCAAAAATTAGGGGAAGAATTTGGTATTCTTCGCTAAATTGAATAAGTTTTAGTGATGAATTTATTGTTTGATATAACAATTTCAATCAATTATTGAAATTCGAAGTGAGCATAGAGGACTAGGTTCGGCCATCTTAATGTGTTTGGGAATAACTTGTTTTGCTGGAATTTAAAAGATTTAATCAATAAATTATAATGTAAATAATATTGTTCCAAGATTGCATGATTAAAATTTAAGCTATATGAGTGAGGATAATTAGTTGTAAGTTTCAGCCCTGATTAAGATAATTGGGGATTTCATGCTAAAATAGGTTTTGAGAATTTAAACTATAAATTTATGATAAAATTAGTACATAAATTGGATTGCATGTAGTGTGTGGATGAAAAGTTAGAATTGGGTGTTAAAGAAGTTGGTTTCGGCCTTATGAAGGAAGATTTGAGCACTTTTCTTTAATTTAGTTTCATTTTAGTAAGAAAACTAATGGTTAAATAAACTAGAAAATGAGTTTATAATTACTTGTAAAGCATGATACAAATGGATAATAAATGATGAAAACCTAGGTAGACGATTCAGCTAACTAGTGTAGATGTAAGATTAAAGTCTAAATAGACAAAACAATGAAGAAATGCATGATTTAAAAATCTATTTATGTGATTTTGGTGGGCTTGTCGAATCTAAACGTATAGGAAAGGACTGATTTAAGATGTGAAACCTTAGGGAAATGTTGAAATTCAGAACTTCTAATGAAAGGTAAAGTAAATGGTAACCTATAACTTCAATTTAATAAAAATCAATAAAGTATCTAATCGATTAAATCTTGAAATTATGAGGTTGATGCACTATGTTGGCTCTATCGAGAGGGGGGTGAATCAGTTTTCTAAGGTTAATGGTAAATTTAAACTTAATTGAATCTAATTGAAAGTAAAGAATAATCAATATAATGTAATGCAATAAATTGAAAGAAGATAAGGGAAGGAAACAACAAACTCAGTAGTTTATAGAGGTTCGGCCAATCTCTTGCCTACGTCCTCTCTTCTTGACCTCCTTGTCAAGAGCTTTCTTTCACTCTATCAATGGCTGTTACAGACTCCCTTTTATAGGTTAAGGAATAACCTCTCTACCTTTTTTACACAGACAAATATTCACCCTTTTACAAAATTATCTCACAGAGGAACTCTCCTCTTCTCTCTTGAATTAGGGATGAATACAAGGTAAAGCTTTCTCTTGAGGGTAGGATAGAATAGCTTCTCCATAGAGATTTTTTACAACAATATCAATAAATGATGTTTGAAGACAAAGAGAATGTTGGAAAAGATTTCTAGAGAATATACAGAATTTACAGCAATAGTGTCTTCTTTTCCAGTGTCTTCAATGCTTGATTTTATATAGCAGGATTGGTAGTTGGAGCATTTAATGCTATTTTTCCCGTTGAAGATTTTGCAGAAAGAGCCATTGGGAACCTCCAGTAGAGTGCCAGATCGATCTCCCATTATGACCAGATCGATCTCTTAGTTTAATTTCATGCGATTACAAAGCAACTTGAAGCATGGAGATCGATCTCATATTTATAGAGATCGATCTTACAATTTGAAAATGTTAGTGAAGATCGATCTGTCGAACCAGCAGATCGATCTTCCAATCTCTCTGTTTAAGGCAAGATCGATTTAGCAAGTATTCTCGTAGAGAGGAGATCGATCTTTAAACACCCTAGATCGATCTCCTTAACTCTCTGACTTTAAGGAGATCGATCTTTATCCATAGGAGATCTATCTCATAAACTCTCTATTTGAGCATAGATCGATCTACAGATCGATCTACTACCTTTACCCTTTGTTTTAGAGGAGATCGATCTCTTCCTAGACCAGATCGATCTCATAGACATTCTGTAATTTACAGATCGGTCTTATAACCCTTACAGATCGATCTCTGCTTCCTCAACATCTTATATAGTTTCTTTGAGATTTCAATCTTTTAGCAGATCGATCTCATATTCTCATGAGATCGATCTCTCATACTAGAAAACCCAGGAGATCAATCTCTCATCTCACCAGATCGATCTCTCATCCTTAAATACTTAGTTTTTGGTACTGATAACCTCTAAACATGTTTTAAATCATTTCTATATTATTGAATTTACTTGTTTTGTCATTTCAAAATATATTAACTCAACAATCTCCCCCTTTTTGATATGAGAAAACTTATTTAATAAACATGTTTAGTTACCCCATTTGCATTATGCACAAAATTTGTTTTGCTTTCAAAAACTCCCCCTTAATGTAAGCTCCCCTTAACTCCCCCTTAAATTAAGCTTTCCTTTAAAACATTAAACATGTTTTCTTAGCATATTCTTCTCCCCCTTTTTGTCATATTAATGGAAATAAAGGCATAAAGTCAATTATCTTCCAAACGATATGTCATTTCAAAATGATACCAAAGCATAACACAATAAGCATTCAAATTGAACCATCATGTCATCTCACAAAATAAGCATTCAAGCAAATGATGTTTCAAACAACAAACAGTAAATATCGAAAACATTCCTAACAATCAAGTCCTAAGGCTGAGGAGGAAAGCTCTCCATGAGTTCCTCGACTCGAGTGTGAGTAACCTGAAGCTCATCGAACATAGCCTGCTGTGTGGCATGAAGGTTTGCAAATCCTTCATCCATCTTTCGGTTAAGCTCCATAATTATCCCCATAATCGATTCCAGCCTGTCGGATGATGATGCAGGTGCAGTGGGCTGAGCAGTTGACGAAGAAGGAACCTCAATAGGTTCAACTGGTGGGGCAGTAGGCTCTGCTGATGGGTCTTCTTCCATGGCTACCTTAGACTGGTGTTCTCACTTCTTCCTCCATTACCCTTAAAAGTCCTTGTAGTATCCCATGTGGTGAAGTGTGCCAATGTTTAATACACTCTTTGGAGAAGGCACTTCACCGGTCTCATAGGAACAATCGACCCCGAGTCGTTGAAGCAAGTATGCCAGCGGTTGTGGAAAGACTATCGTGGAGGCTTGGCCATGTATGATCTTCAGCCAGTCTACATAAATGAAGTGGACTAGATTGGGTTTTTAATTTTGTGAAGAGTGAAGGTGGTGGAGCCAAAATCGATCTAGTCTCCTAACCGCGGAGTGGCGGGTACCAAAGGGTCTAAGATTCCATAAGATGATAAGGTGGAGCAACCTCAGGTACATCGGTCGATCACTCGCCTTATCCCCGAGGAGGTTAAATTCTAGAGGTATCTCCTCATCTTCATCGGTCAGCCCATCATCTTTTATGTCAAACACTCGAGCTAGTATGGATGTGTCTATAGATATTATTTTAGACATGACAAACGTTTTAAACCCTAGTATATTGTAGGTATTATCAGGGTCGTAGATGAGTTCAGCGTTAGAAAAGAAGGCCCTGATGATGTTTGGAGGTACCGGGGTATTAATTTTAAGAAATGGAAGCTAACCAAATTCTTCTATTTGTGATAGGTAAGGAAAGTCAATACGATTTAAAAAAGAGAAGTCAATTGTTTGCCAATGTTTAATTGGCATAGTAGAGAAATACTCTTCATATCGTTTCCTTTTTGCAAGTGTTTGAAAACACCTATTAAAGGTAGTGACAGAAAAGGCAATGGGTGGTTGTGAGGAAGATGGTCTAGGCTCTCTATTGGCCGCTCTCTTAAGACGAGGCATAATTGTATACTAAGAAATGACCTAGACACACTCAAGGATTGTTCTAAACACACTTAAGCACTAGTTTGAAGAGTTCTCTAAAAACCTAGGCAATGAAACATTGCTAGAATTGCCCTAATGAAGATTTCAGCAAAAAACAGAGAAATGTTTGAAGAAAATTCAATAATGTAGGTTACTAGAACACTGATTGATGAAAAGATTTGGCAAAAACCTTACCAAGATCGATCTGGGAGTGAGAATTGAAGGTTGAGGTGCAACAGAGGGTTAGGGATTTGAAGATTTGGGTTTTTGAAATTTGGAGATTTTGAAGCAGTTTTTATAGTCCAGGGCTAAGGAGATCGATCTGATATTTCCAAAAACTTGAAGAGATCGATCTGCTGTTTCAAAGGATCAATCTTCAAAATACAGAAACTCAAGGAGATCGATCTGCCGAATGCAGAGATCGATCTACTGTGTTACAAAGGCTTAAGGAGATTGATCTGCCAAATGCATAGATCGATCTATGAAATATAGAAGCTTAAGGAGATCGATCTTATGGTGAAGAAGATCGATTTGCTTAGCTGAACCTTTCTGCTTTAGCCCAATTTGGAGCATGAAGATCAATCTATAGTGATTGAAGATCGATCTCTCATACTTTTTGCCCAAAAAAATTGAAAAATCAGTTGAAAATCACTTTGAAATCAAGGTTTTGAAGGGGATAAATCTCAAGGAACATTCATGAGTCCTAATTCACCTCTAAGAACATGAAACCTATCTCTATCAAGTGGTTTGGTGAAGATATCAGCTAGTTGACGTAGAGTATCAATATATTTTAGAATGATATCTCCTTTTTGTACATGATCTCTAAGAAAATGATGCCTAATCTCAATATGCTTAGTTCTAGAGTGTTGAATTGGATTCTTAGAGAGATCAATGGCACTGGTATTATCACATTTGATTGAGACTTGCTTCATGTCAATACCATAGTCTTTCATTTGTTGTTTAATCCACAACACCTGAGCACTACAACTACCAGTTGCTATATATTCAGCTTCTGTTGTGGATTGTACTACACTATTTTGTTTTTTAGAGAAGCATAAGATTAATCTATTCCCTAAGAATTGGCATGTTTCTAAAGTGCTCTTTCTATCTATTTTACAGCCCCCAAAGTCTGCATCAAAAAAAGCATGAAGAGCAAAGGTGGAGTCCTTAGGGTACCAAAGTCCTAGAGAGGGAGTGTCTTTAAGATATCTAAAGATCCTTTTAGTGGCTAATAAGTGTGACTCCCTAGGAGAGGATTGAAATCTAGCACATAAGCATACACTAAACAAAATATTTGGTCTACTTGTAGTAAGATAGAGCAATGAACCAATCATAGACCTATATAATTTAGTGTCTACACACTTACCACTTTCATCTTTATCAAGCTTGATGTTAGAGCCTATTGGAGTTGCTTGAGGTTTGCAGTTATCCATTCCAAAACGTTTGAGCAAATCCTTAGTATATTTCGCTTGATTGATGAAGGTTCCATCTTTAGTTTGCTTCACTTGAAGTCCCAAGAAGTAGGTGAGCTCTCCCATCATGCTCATTTCAAATTCACCTTGCATGATCTTAGCAAACTCTTGGCATTGAGATTTATTAGTTGATCCAAAAACAATGTCATCTACATACACTTAAACAACTAGTAAATCTTTATTTTTATTTTTGATAAACAAAGTAGTATCTACTTTTCCTCTTGAAAATCCTTTTTCTATTAAGAATTTTGACAGTCTTTCATACCATGCTCTAGGAGCTTGTTTCAAACCATAAAGTGTGTTCAGGAAATTCATGACTTTCAAAACCGGGAGGTTGCTCAACATAAACTTCTTCATTAATAAAACCATTTAAAAATGCACACCTTACATCCATTTGATATAATTGGAAGTTTTTATAGCATGCAAAGGCAAGTAGCATTCTTATTGCTTCTAAACTAGCTACCGGTGCATAAGTTTCATCATAGTCTATTCCTTCTTCTTACCTATAGTCTTGTGCAACTAGCCTAACTTTGTTTCTTATGATCACACTATTTTCATCCATCTTGTTCTTGAAGATCCATTTAGTTCCAATTATAGAGTGATCACTAGGTTTAGGAACTAGTTTCCATACTTTGCTTCTCTCAAATTGATTTAATTCTTCTTGCATAGCTAAAAACCAATTATTATCATCTAAAGCTTCATTTATATTTCTAGGTTCAATTTGAGACATAAAGGCTATATATTGACACATATTCCTTAGAGATGATCTATTTCTAACTCCAAGAGTTGGATCTCCTACTATTTCACAATCTTTGACATATCCTAATTCTCTTGGTGCTCTAGACTCTCTTTCTAATATTTCTAGTTCCTCTTCATCCTCTTTATTAATGTCAAGTTTTTCTAATAGATCATTCTCTATGTTTGAGGTTTCTTTCAAGTTTTCATCAAATATTTCAATAACCTCATCATTGGTTAAACTTTTAGATAAATCATTTGACTCATCAAATATTACATGAATTAATTCTTCAACCATCAATGTTCTTTTGTTATATACTCTATATGCCTTTGAATTCAAAGAATAGCCTAAAAAGATTCCCTCATCACTTTTGGCATCAAATTTTCCTAAATTGTCTTTTCCATTATTTAAGACAAAGCATTTACAACCAAATGGGTGAAAATAGCTAATATTGGGCTTCTTACCCTTGTAAAGCTTATAAGGGGTTTTCTTTAAAATTGGTCTAATCATAGCTCTATTAATGATATAGCAAGATGTATTTATAGCTTCAGCCCAAAAATATTTAAGTAAGTTATTTTCACACAACATGGTTCTAGCCATTTCTTCCAATGTTCTATTTCTTCTCTCAACTACCCCATTTGTTGTGGTGTCCGAGGGGCTGAAAAATTATGACTAATTCCTTGATCATTGCAATATTCATTAAATCCAATATTTTCAAACTCCTTGCCATGATCACTTATAATACTAGTCATAGTGTAACCTTTTTCATTTTGGGCCACTTTTGTATAGACAATGAATTTTTCTAAGGCTTCATTTTTTACTCTCAAGAAGAACACCCAAGTGAATCTAGTGTAATCATCTACAATCACAAACCCATAATGTTTCCCACCTAGGCTTGTTGTTCTAGTTGGTCTAAATAGATCTAGGTGAAGTAATTGGAGAGGCCTAGTGGTTGATACACTATGTTTAGGTTTAAATGTTGTCCTTTTACGTTTTCCTTTAACACAAGCTTCACATATTTTGTCATAGTCAAAGGACAACTTAGGTAATCCTATAACAAGGTCTTTTCTAGCTAGCTTAGATAACACATGCATGCTAGCATGACCTAGTCTTCTATGCCACAACCAAGGTTCTTTTTCTTTGTCTACCATAAGGCATATATTTTCATTTTTAAGTTCATTTAGATAAACAATGTATATGTTACCTTGCCTATAACCTAAAAAAAGAACTTTATTAGATTTAGGATCTATAACATGACATTTCAAGCAATCAAAAATTACTTTGTAACGTTTGTCACAAAGTTGACTAATACATAGTAAATTATGTTTTAGACCCCTAACAAACAACACATTTTCTAATGAAAAGTAATCATTACCTATTGAACCACTTCTTTCAACTTGGCCTTTAGAGTTGTCCCTAAATGTGACTTCTCCACCAACTTTTGATTTAAATGAGTTGAAGTGGCTTCTATCACCGGTCATGTGTCTTGAGCATCCACTATCCAAGTACCAAGCTTCCTTTGTTTTTGCTTTGTGGCAATGCTCAATCACCTATAATCAAAATTCAAACTCATGTCTTAGGTACCTAAATTTTCTTGGGTCCTTTGGAGTTAGTGAATACAATTCTTGATCCCTTTGGGATCCATTTTACTATTGCATCAATGTTTTTTGAATTAACTACCTCTTTTGGAACCCAAATTCTTTTTACTATTTTTCCTCTAAATGTGGTCATCTTCACATTACAATTATATGATGCATGCCCTTTTTATTACAATGTGAACAAGTAATTAAGGGTTTATGTATATTCCTTCTAGCTATGAAACTTTTAAGGTGAGTCTCCCCACTTTTTCCATCATATCCTAATCCATTCTTATCAAAGAAAGCCCTTTGAGTTTCTAGCATGTTATCTAATTTTTGTTGACCCATGTAAAATCTAGTAAAATAATTATGTAAGTTACTATTTTTTTCTTTTAGGTCACAAATCTCAAGATTTGTATTCTCTAATTTCTTTTCACATTCTATCTTATCCTTTAGCAATAACTCATTTTCTTTCTTTAATTTAGATATTAATTTTTTGTAGTCATGCATTCATATTCTAATGCAAGATCATTAAATGCATCTTGCAGTTCATCAAAGGAATATTCATTGAGATCTGAAGTTACATTTTCATCTTCAATTGCCATGAAACATAGATTGGCAGTATCCTCATTTGAGTCATCATCGGAGTTATCATTGTCGCTCCATGTTGCCATCATTGCATTCTTTTTGTGAAACCTATCATTTGATCTTTTAAGAAGAAGGCAGTTAAATTTAATATGTCCAGGTTTTTTACATTCATAACATACAATAATATCTTTTCTACCTAACTCTTCTTGATCTTTCTTGTGGTTTCTCCTACCACTACCACTTGCTCTCATTCTCATAAATTTGTTAAATCTTTTGGCAAACATTGCCATTTCAAGATCTTCTTCACTACCACTCTCATTTTTATTCTCCTCTTGAGTAGTAGATTTCAGAGCTACTCCCACTTTCTTAGGTGGCTCTTCATTTCTTCTTAACTTATTTTCATAAGTGAGTAGTGACCCTATTAATTCATCTAGTGACAGTGTGTGGGGATCTTTGGACTCCTCAATTGCAGTTACTTTAGCTTCCCATGATTTTGGTAGGCTATTCAATATTTTCTTAACCATTTCTATATTAGAATAGATTTTGTGAGACCCCGTATATGTAATGTTGTAATGTGTAATGAATATGATTGGACTTGTAATGTAAAGTGTGATTAATGTAAGTCCATGGATTCAATATACGTATGTGTAATATGAATTGTAACGTACATACAAGTTTCATTGAGTACGAATATGAAGAAATGGGTTCTGGCAAGTGATGGATGTGATTGAAACTCAAGATGAGTAGTGTGGCAAAATGGAATGGAGTTATGCTTCCATTTGGTTTCATGTAGCATACCTTTGGACATACTATGAATGCACACAAGTTTCAATGTGCATAAGGTATGAAGGGATGCCATTTTCAAGTTATAAAGGTGGATGGATGAGAAAATGGCCATGGCAATAGATTAAGGATGTGTTGGTATAAGTTGCAGCAAGGAAACTACAGGAAATCTGGAAACATGAGGGCCAGATCGATCTCATAGGATGAGAGATCGATCTGGAAGAGCCAGAATGCTCTTATTTGGGCGAAAGAATAGAGCAGATCGATCTCCAATGGAGCCAGATCGATCTCCCAAGCATTCTGTAGTGAAAAGATCGATCTCCAAGCACCCAGATCGATCTCCTTAGCTCTCTGTTTGGGAGCAGATCGATCTCATGCCTCGACAGATCGATCTCATGCTTCGACAGATCGATCTCAGGCTTAAAAATGCCATGAAAAAAAGGGATTTTAAGGGACCAGATCGATCTCCTCTTGGACTAGATCGATCTCCTCAAGCTATTTCTATATAAGGAGGGCTGAAAATCAGAAAATCTCGGGAAAAACACTAACCTTCCACTTTCAACCCAAAAACCTAACCTTCCCTCTCTAAAATCAGCCATTTCCAGCAAGAATTAAAGAGAGACCATTAGAGGCAAAGTTGTTCTTATTAAAGAGAAGAACAACATAGTGTGAAGGCATTTTTCCATTGTTGGTATTGAAGGAGTTAAGGGCATTGCCATTTGGAGCAAGAAGAAAAATCATATTTGGTAAGATTCTAACACTCCAATCCAAATACATTGTCTATTTAATTGATTTTGGAGTTGTTTGGCATGACTATTGATGGATAAATTATCTAGGGATGTGGTGGAATTGGTGTAACCTAGAAAACTTAGAATGGGTATGATGTGAGAATATATGGGTTGAATGAGTTTATGATTTATGGGCATTGCTAAAGTTGTTGTTGAGGTAATGTTTATGATTTTAGATGGTTAAATGAGATTACATTGTGAGTTTGGAGGAATTGTGAAAATGGGTATGTATATGCTTGGTAAATGCCATAGTGAGGGAATTCATGGAATATGAACACTATGAGCTTAATGTCGATTTAATATCGATTTTGAATAAGTTAATAGGCCTAAGAAGATCCATAGACTCGAGTTATGGATAAAGTAATGAAACGAGGCCTCACAAGCATTAATAAAAAACTATAGGTCGAATTGACTATAGTGAACGCACGATGTCATATTATATGGATCGAATATAATGCGGGATACGATTTTGTGCAGTCCCGAAGAGTTCGTTGAAGGCGAATCGAACCGTATGAGTAAGCAGCTTAAGGAAGTGGAATCACGCATCGCGATTCCAGGTAAGGGAATTTTGTGAGTATATAGAGGTAGCTGCTCGTACTTTGAACTTGTGGGTGAATATTGGGTGTTTTATGAAATGCATGGATGCTTAAATAAATGATTGATGGTATTCGTGAATGATGATGAGTATATGCGTGGTTTTGGATTTGAAGTGGAATTTATGAAATGGGATAGTAAGGCTAATAATTGCATAAATCTAATATTTTGATGTTTTTCCAAAACGAATTGCTTGGTTTTGAGCAAGCTTGTAGATGGGTCGGCTAGTATTGTATTGTTGTTGTGGAAAAGCATTTATGAGTGCTAAACCCGATTGCCGGGATTGATTAATTGTATAAGAGCCGCCTATCATATTTGTATGACATAAATCGCGCTAGAGCCTCGCTCGCGCTGGATTTCTATGTTTTCATTTGTATGAAACGTGCTGGAGCTTAGCTCGCACCTTGATTTGGAAACTATGATGATGTTTATAAGCCATACTGGAGCTTCTGCTCGTACGTGGATTTTGAGTGTTGTCTTATGAGTATAATCGTACTAGAGCTATGCTCGTACGCGTCTCTTTATGAGAGGATGCCTGAGTCGTGCTAGATCTTTGCTCGCACAAGTTTGCACATTGTGATACGTACAAGGTTGTGAAAGTTGGTAAGATCCTTAAGCCTTACATCCTTAAGCCAACATCCTTAAGCCCAAAGAGGCGGGGAGGCTCTGTTAGGCAGGGAGGCTCTGTTCGGTGGGGAGGTTCTCTTACGGTGGGATCCTTAAGCCCAAAGAGGCGGGGAGGCTCTGTTAGGTGGGGAGGCTCTATTCGATGGGGAGGTTCTCTTACGGTGGGATCCTTAAGCCAACATCCTTAAGCCCTGGAGGGGCGGGGAGGTTCTGTTAGGCAGGGAGGCTCTCCTATATGGATACGGTAAGATCCTTAAGCCCTACATCCTTAAGCCAACATCCTTAAGCCCAAAGAGGCGGGGAGGCTCTGTTAGGCGGGGAGGCTCTGTTCGGTGGGGAGGCTCTCTTACGGAAGGATCCTTAAGCCCTACATCCTTAAGCTAACATCCTTAAGCCCGAGGAGGCAGGGAGGCTCTGTTAAGCGGGGAGGCTCTGTTCGGTAGGGAGGCTCTCCTTCACGGATATGGAAAACTCTTGGTATGGGGTAGGTAAGACCTAGGAATGGCACCCCCAGTCACAATATGAGTCTGCGGAGTACGCTGTACAGTGTATATCACATGGAGTACGATGTACCGCATGATGGTTATGTGGTGAGAAAGTCTGGCGAGGGATAATCCATCTTCGTGCCAGCGTGATACCCCGCACACCTGGATGCGTGTGGTCTGGGATGATTTATGATGTAATGGTCCACATAGGCACTTTTGATATAGTGACCTAGTTTTTATACACATGCGTGAATTGTGAAATGAAAATGTGGTTGTGATTGTGAGTTGATTTGGTGGTAATTATGTGTTGAGAAAGAGGTTTATGATGTTGGTTTAAAAATGAGGTTTCTTAATGAATTGCCCTTTTTACGAAATTTAAATGAGATTGAGCATGAGATGATTTATACATGATGTTTCTACCATGTTTGATATGCCAATGCACATGATTTTGATACATGATATATATGTATATTCACATGGCATAGTTTTATTCCTCATGCTCCTACCATAAATGATTTATGCATAACACTATCAGCATGTAGATAGAGTAGTTATCTACCATGCTTGCATTATTGCCTTACTGAGCGTGTGGTTGCTCATCCCACTCTATTTTCCCCCTACAGAGCGTGCATACTAGCCCAGTAAGGACTGAGACGTGGTATTTTGGACTCCGCTGCATCTCCATTGCAAAGAGGTATATACACAGTGATTCTTTTTGTATCTAAACAATGTAAAAGCACAGTATTGTTTTGAGTTGTAATTATGGAGGATGTAGATGTCAGTAAAACATGTATTCGTATAAGTACACGATTAAATGCAAATGTATGACATCGTTTTAATTAATTGAGAATGAATGAGATGTGGTGTTTATTATTGACTCACAGCCCAATAGTGTGTGGTGAGTTTAGTTCACGACCGGGTAAGGTAACAGTAAAACGCGAAAAATTTTCAGTGATTTTCGGTTAAAGAGAATGGAATTGGGTCGTGACAGAGATTGGTATCAGAGCTGTGTTGGCCTGATGCGAGTCATTAATAAAACGTAGGAAAGTACATCCCCATAGTACTGTGCTTTTGTTTAGATATAACTGTGTATACCGTGATGGATTGAACTTAATGAATTATTATAATACAGGAAGTTAGGCACTATGCCAGTTACACGCCAAGGTAGAGGGGCGAGAGCACGTGCTAGAGGCCGTAGAGGTAGGCCTGAGAGCCGTGTGGAGCCACAAACTGAGCAGGCTCCACAGAACCCTACTGAGAGAGCAGATGATACTGAGGCTCGCTTCGCTAGGTTAGAGCGGAGTATTGAGAATTTGGTAGAGATAGTCACACAGGCCTTGGGCGCCAGTGATAGACGAGGTCCCGCAGCACAGCCTACTTTTGAACAGGCAGCTGCAGAGAGAGACCCCATGCTGCTGAGACAGCTACAGTTACACCACCTCCAGCCCAGGATATAGCTTCTCCTATCGCTCCACAGCAGAGCGTTAGTGATTTGGGTTATGACTGCGAATTGAGCAGGTTGTGAGAGTTTCAAGCGCTGAAACCCCCAGTGTTTAGAGGGGTGAAGGACCCAGTGATTACGGAGGATGGGGTGTATGAGATGGAGAAACTATATAGGTTTTTCCGATGCACTTCAGCTGAAAAGGTAGCCTTTGCCGTGTTTATGTTGAAAGGCGAGGCCGAGCATTGGTGGAGGTCCACCGAGGTTATTTTGAGGGCCAGACACTCTGAGATCTCGTGGGAGATATTTCTAAAGGCCTTCAGGAGACAGTATATTCCAGCTACCGTACAGAGGAAATTACGGATGGAATTTATGAATTTGGTTCAGGGGAACCGGACTGTGGACGAGTATGAGTCCAAGTTTATGTCATTGGGGAGATATGACCCTGACACGATGGGTAGTGAGACCTGAAAGATACAGAAGTTCATGGATGGGTTGAGATTGGCCATCCGGACTAAGCTAGCTCCCTTTGACATCTTGACTTATGAGGAGGCTGTACATAAGGCTCAGTTATGTGAGCAAGACTTTGAGCGAAATGCCTCCGAGCTTGGGAGAGTCAGTGTTAGAAAGGACAGAGACCGAAAGAGATCTGGGTTTGGAAGAGTGGCCAAGAGAGATGGCCAAAGATTTTTCGAGAAGAGGCCAAAGATTGAGGAGGTGCGGGAGAGAGCTGCAAGACCTCCCGTATACCCAGCCTTGACTGCGCCGAGGGGCATGACTATTGGAGGACCACGGCCTACTACTGACCAGTGTAGGAGATGTGGGAGATTTCATGGGAATAGGCCCTGTCTGATGACCCCTATGGTGTGTTTTAGATGCGAGAGACCAGGACATATAGCTAAGTATTGTCCCGAGAAGATGGAGATTACCCCACAGAAGGGCAAAGAGCCTGAGGGAGCTCCAGTTGAGACAGCAGCCCCGAGGAGGAGGGCTACAGCTGAGGAAAAAGGGAATCAGGCTGAGGGTGTGAGCAGAGGAAGAGTACATGCACTAGACCAGGATACTGCAGACGCATCGACGGATGTGATTAAAGGTACCATCCGAATCTTTGATTTAGAAGCATTGGTATTATTTGATCCTGGTGCCACGCATTCTTTCATATCACCTTCCTTTGCACATAAATTGTTGAAATATGTGAAACCAACATTATTGGATAAAATGTTGATGATTTCCACACCCATGAATGATAGTCAATTGATTGAGCATGTGTGTAGGGATTGTAAGTTAAAGATAGAGGGGAAGGAAATGATAGCCAATCTGATTTTATTGAATATGAATGATTTTGATGTAATATTGGGAATGGATTGGTTGGCTACCAATCGGGTTGTTATGGATTGTCATGCCAAGACATTGATGTTTTCAGGATTAGACAATCTTATTATAAATTTTGATGAAAAGAAATGATATGAAACTTGTATAATTGTGGTAAATAAAAGAGTATAATTTTAAATGCATATTGCTTGAGAGATAAATTATTTGTTTTGATAAATATTGAATGTGGAGTGATGGTTTATGTTACTAACGATGGAGAGGATAATGTGAAGGGTTCATTGCCTATGTGGTCGATATAAATGAGGCACACCCGAAATTGAAGGACATAGCCGTAATTATGGATTACCCTGATGTCTTTCCGGATGAATTACCAGGACTACCACCTGAAAGGGAAATGGAATTTTGCATTGAGTTAGTGCCTGGTACAGAGCCGATATTGAAACCACCCTATAGAATGGCTCCGATAGAGTTCGAAGAGCTCAAGAAATAGCTACAAGAGTTGCTGGAGAAGGGGTTTATTAGACCGAGTGTCTCACCTTTGGGAGCACCAGTTCTATTTGTAAGAAAGAAAGATGGAAGCCTCCGACTGTGTATAGATTACCGGTTGTTGAATAAGGCCACCATTAAGAACAAGTACCCCCTTCCAAGAATCAATGATTTGTTGGATCAGCTCCAGGGAGCCGAAGTATTTTCTAAGATAGATCTGCGGTCAGGGTATCATCAGTTGAGGATCAGGAGTGGAGATGTACCCAAGACAGCATTTCGTACCCGTTATGGCCACTACGAGTTTTTGGTGATGCCATTCGGATTGACGAATGCTCCTGCAGCATTTATGGCATTGATGAATGATATATTCAAGCCATACCTGGACAAGTTTGTAATAGTGTTCATTGATGACATTTTGGTGTATTCCAAGTCTAGGGAAGATCATGAGGAGCACTTGAGGATAGTTCTGCAGACCCTCCGAGAGAAAGAGTTGTATGCCAAACTCAGCAAGTGTAACTTTTGGTTGGAACATATCTCATTTCTGGGGCATGTTGTGTAAAAGGATGAGGTATCAGTGGATCCATCCAAGATAGAGGCAGTTATACAGTGGGAACAGCCCAAGACAGTTACTGAGATCAGAAGTTTCCTGGGATTAGCAGGATATTATCGGAGATTTGTAGAGGGTTTCTCCAAACTAGCTGCTCCGTTGACACGCCTCACTCGTAAGGATGTTAAGTTTACATGGGATGAGGCATGTGAGAGGAGTTTTGAGGAGCTTAAGCGTCGATTGACTACTGCTCCAGTTCTCACCATTCCTACCAGCTCAAGAGGATTCTCGGTGTATACGGATGCATCACACCAGGGACTGGGCTGTGTGCTTATGCAGGATGGGAAGGTAGTTGCCTATGGATCGAGACAGTTGAAAGATCATGAGAGGAACTACCCGACACATGATTTGGAGTTGGCGGCAGTAGTATTTGCTTTGAAAATATGGCGCCACTATCTCTATGGTGAGAAATTTCAGGTGTTCACAGATCATAAGAGCCTTAAGTACCTGTTCTCGCAGAAAGAGCTGAATATGAGACAGAGGAGATGGCTCAAACTCCTGAAAGACTATGATTGTGAAATCATGTACCACCCGGGTAAGGCAAATGTAGTTGCCGATGCTTTGAGTAGAAAGAGCCTTGGGTTGGTGTCTTATATGATGATACGGGAACATGAATTGTTAGAACACTTTGCGAACCTCAGTTTAGATGTAACCCCACCTGGATCTGAGAGACTTGAGATCATGGCTAGTTTGAGACTAGAGCCAGAGTTGATTGGCCGTATTCGGCAAGCCCAGCAGAGCGATCGACGGTGTATCGATTGGCTGAGGCAGATACAGACAGGTGTGGGTATTGATTTTGAGCAGAATGCTGATGGCTTATTGAGGTTCAGAGGCAGAGTATGCGTTCCTAGGGATCCTGAGATCAAGAGAACGATTTTATCAGAGGCTCACTCATCGAAGTATACGATACATCCGGGAAGTACCAAGATGTATCAAAACCTTCGGAAGGTTTATTGGTGGTCTGGAATGAAGAGAGACATTGCTAAATATGTCGCTAAGTGTCTCGTTTGTCAGCAAGTGAAGGTAGAGCATCAGAAGCCTGCAGGATTATTGCAGCCTCTACCGATACCGACATGGAAGTGGGAGCATGTCACCATGGATTTTGTGATGGGGTTGCCAAGGACCCGTAGAGGTCATGATGCCATATGGGTTATTGTGGACCGGTTGACTAAGTCCGCCCATTTCTTGGCTATGAGAGTTACCGATACATTGAGCCAGTTGGCGAACCTGTATATTCGAGAGATAGTATGGCTACATGGTGTACCAGTGAGCGTTGTTTCTGATAGGGATGCCCGCTTCACTTCCCATTTCTGGGAACATTTTCAGGAAGCGCTGGGGACCCGACTGAGTTTTAGCACCGCTTTTCATCCTCAGACAGATGGGCAGTCAGAGAGGACTATATAGACCCTCGAGGATATGTTGAGAGCGTGTGTGCTGGATTTTAGAGGCTCCTGGGATGACCACCTGCAGTTAGCCGAGTTCGCTTATAATAATAGCTATCATGCGAGTATCGGGATGGCACCTTATGAGGCATTGTATGGGCGTAGATGCCGTTCCCCCATTGGATGGGAAGAGGTGGGTGACAGACAGATTTTTACTCCGAACTTAGTACAGCAGGCATCTGAGGACGTCCAGTTGATATGTGAGAGATTACGGACAGCTCAAAGCCGACAAAAGAGTTATGCTGACAAGAGACGAAGACCACTGGAGTTTGATGAGGGTGAGTCGGTGTTTCTGAGGGTATCACCATCGAAGGGTATTATGAGATTTGGTAAGAAGGGCAAGCTGAGCCCTAGATATATCGGACCCTTCGAGATTTTGGAGAGAGTGGGAGATAAGGCGTATAGGTTGGCATTGCCACCGGACTTGGCAAATGTCCACAACCACGTCTCGATGCTTCGAAAGTATCACCCGGACCGGCACACGTGATAAGATATGAGCCGTTGGAGCTCCATGAGAGTATGACGTATGTTGAGAAGCCGGTTCGGATATTGGACAGAAAAGAGAAAGTGTTGCGAAATAAGACAATTCCCCTGGTGAAAGTTCTTTGGCAACATCACACGACGGAAGAGGCCACATGGGAATTGGAGAACTTAATACGGGAGAAGTACCCCCAACTTTTTGAAGAGTGACTTGGTTCTAATTTGGAGGACCAAATTCCTTGAAGGAGGGGAGAATGTGAGACCCCGTATATGTAATGTTGTAATGTGTAATGAATATGATTGGACTTGTAATGTAAAGTGTGATTAATGTAAGTCCATGGATTCAATGTACGTATGTGTAATATGAATTGTAACGTACATACAAGTTTCATTGAGTACGAATATGAAGAAATGGGTTCTGGCAAGTGATGGATGTGATTGAAACTCAAGATGAGTAGTGTGGCAAAATGGAATGGAGTTATGCTTCCATTTGGTTTCATGTAGCATACCTTTGGACATACTATGAATGCACACAAGTTTCAATGTGCATAAGGTATGAAGGGATGCCATTTTCAAGTTATAAAGGTGGATGGTTGAGAAAATGGCCATGGCAATAGATTAAGGATGTGTTGGTATGAGTTGCAGCAAGGAAACTACAGGAAATTTGGAAAACATGAGGGCCAGATCGATCTCATAGGATGAGAGATCGATCTGGAAGAGCCAGAATGCTCTTATTTGGGCGAAAGAATAGAGCAGATCGATCTCCAATGGAGCCAGATCGATCTCCCAAGCATTCTATAGTGAAAAGATCGATCTCCAAGCACCCAGATCGATCTCCTTAGCTCTCTGTTTGGGAGCAGATCGATCTCATGCCTCGACAGATCGATCTCATGCTTCGACAGATCGATCTCAGGCTTAAAAATGCCGTGAAAAAGAGGAATTTTAAGGGACCAGATCGATCTCCTCTTGGACCAGATCGATCTCCTCAAGCTATTTCTATATAAGGAGGGCTGAAAATTAGGAAATCTCGGGAAAAACACTAACCTTCCACTTTCAACCCAAAAACCTAACCTTCCCTCTCTAAAATCAGCCATTTCCAGCAAGAATTAAAGAGAGACCATTAGAGGCAAAGTTGTTCTTATTAAAGAGAAGAACAACATAGTGTGAAGGCATTTTTCCATTGTTGGTATTGAAGGAGTTAAGGGCATTGCCATTTGGAGCAAGAAGAAAAATCATATTTGGTAAGATTCTAACACTCCAATCCAAATACATTGTCTATTTAATTGATTTTGGAGTTGTTTGGCATGACTATTGATGGATAAATTATCTAGGGATGTGGTGGAATTGGTGTAACCTAGAAAACTTAAAATGGGTATGATGTGAGAATATATGGGTTGAATGAGTTTATGATTTATGGGCATTGCTAAAGTTGTTGTTGAGGTAATGTTTATGATTTTAGATGGTTAAATGAGATTACATTGTGAGTTTGGAGGAATTGTGAAAATGGGTATGTATATGCTTGGTAAATGTCATAGTGAGGGAATTCATGGAATATGAACACTATGAGCTTAATGTCGATTTAATATCGATTTTGAATAAGTTAATAGGCCTAAGAAGATCCATAGACTCGAGTTATGGATAAAGTAATGAAACGAGGCCTCACAAGCATTAATAGAAAACTATAGGCCGAATTGACTATAGTGAACGCACGATGTCATATTATATGGATCGAATATAATGCGGGATACGATTTTGTGCAGTCCCGAAGAGTTCGTTGAAGGCGAATCGAACCGTACGAGTAAGCAGCTTAAGGAAGTGGAATCACGCATCGCGATTCCAGGTAAGGGAATTTTGTGAGTATATAGAGGTAGCTGCTCGTACTTTGAACTTGTGGGTGAATATTGGGTGTTTTATGAAATGCATGGATGCTTAAATAAATGATTGATGGTATTCGTGAATGATGATGAGTATATGCGTGGTTTTGGATTTGAAGTGGAATTTATGAAATGGGATAGTAAGGCTAATAATTGCATAAATCTAATGTTTTGATGTTTTTCCAAAACGAATTGCTTGGTTTTGAGCAAGCTTGTAGATGGGTTGGCTAGTATTGTATTGTTGTTGTGGAAAAGCATTTGTGAGTGCTAAACCCGATTGCCGGGATTGATTAATTGTATATGAGCCGCCTATCATATTTGTATGACATAAATCGCGCTAGAGCCTCGCTCGCGCTGGATTTCTATGTTTTCATTTGTATGAAACGTGCTGGAGCTTAGCTTGCACCTTGATTTGGAAACTATGATGATGTTTATAAACCGTACTGGAGCTTCTGCTCGTACGTGGATTTTGAGTGTTGTCTTATGAGTATAACCGTACTAGAGCTATGCTCGTACGCGTCTCTTTATGAGAGGATGCCTGAGTCGTGCTAGAGCTTTGCTCGCACAAGTTTGCACATTGTGATACGTACAAGGTTGTGAAAGTTGGTAAGATCCTTAAGCCTTACATCCTTAAGCCAACATCCTTAAGCCCAAACAGGCGGGGAGGCTCTGTTAGGCGGGGAGGCTCTGTTCGGTGGGGAGGCTCTCTTACGGTGGGATCCTTAAGCCAACATCCTTAAGCCCTGGAGGGGCGGGGAGGCTCTGTTAGGCAGGGAGGCTCTCCTACATGGGTACGGTAAGATCCTTAAGCCCTACATCCTTAAGCCAACATCCTTAAGCCCAAAGCTGCGGGGAGGCTCTGTTAGGCGGGGAGGCTCTGTTCGGTGGGGAGGCTCTCTTATGGTGGGATCCTTAAGCCAACATCCTTAAGCCCTGGAGGGGTGGGGAGGTTCTGTTAGGCAGGGAGGCTCTCCTACATGGGTACAGTAAGATCCTTAAGCCCTACATCCTTAAGCCAACATCCTTAAGCCCAAAGCGGCGGGGAGGCTCTGTTAGGCGGGGAGGCTCTGTTCGGTGGGGAGGCTCTCTTACGGAAGGATCTTTAAGCCCTACATCCTTAAGCTAACATCCTTAAGCCCGAGGAGGAAGGGAGGCTCTGTTAGGCGGGGAGGCTCTGTTCGGCAGGGAGGCTCTCCTTCACGGATATGGAAAACTCTTGGTATGGGGTAGGTAAGACCTTGGAATGGCACCCCCAGTCACGATATGAGTCTGCGGAGTACGCTGTACCGTGTATATCACATGGAGTACGATGTACCGCATGATGCTTATGTGGTGAGAAAGTCTGGCGAGGGATAATCCATCTTCGTGCCAGCGTGATACCCCGCACACCTGGATGCGTGTGGTCTGGGATGATTTATGATGTAATGGTCCACATAGGCACTTTTGATATAGTGACCTAGTTTTTATACACATGCGTGAATTGTGAAATGAAAATGTGGTTGTGATTGTGAGTTGATTTGGTGGTAATTATGTGTTGAGAAAGAGATTTATGATGTTGGTTTAAAAAGGAGGTTTCTTAATGAATTGCCCTTTTTACGAAATTTAAATGAGATTGAGCATGAGATGATTTATACATGATGTTTCTACCATGGTTGATATGCCAATGCACATGATTTTGATACATGATATATATGTATATTCACATGGCATAGTTTTATTCCTCATGCTCCTACCATAAATGATTTATGCATAACACTATCAGCATGTAGATAGAGTAGTTATCTACCATGCTTGCATTATTGCCTTACTGAGCGTGTGGTTGCTCATCCCACTCTACTTTCCCCCTACAGAGCGTGCATAGTAGCTCAGTAAGGACTGAGGCATGGTATTTTGGACTCCGCTGCATCTCCATTGCAAAGAGGTATATACACAGTGATTCTTTTTGTATCTAAATAATGTAAAAGCACAGTATTCTTTTGAGTTGTAATTATAGGGGATGTAGATGTCAGTAAAACATGTATTCGTATAAGTACACGATTAAATGCAAATGTATGACTTCGTTTTAATTAATTGAGAATGAATGAGATGTGGTGTTTATTATTGACTCACAGCCCAATAGTGTGTGGTGAGTTTAGTTCACGACCGGGTAAGGTAACAGTAAAACGCGAAAAATTTTCTGTGCTTTTCGGTTAAAGAGAATGGAATTGGGTCGTGACAGATTTTCCCTAAGGACTTCAGCCCATTTATTACATCAGTAAATCTAGTGAACATGTCACTAATTGACTCTCCTTTTTTCATCCTAATTAACTCATAAGCATGTGTGAGCATTCCTACCTTAGTTTCCTTTACTTGAGTTGTGCCTTCATGAGTAATTGTCAATTTGTCCCAAATTTGTTTGGCATTGTCACAACTGTAGACTCTATTATATTCATTTGGCCCTAAAGCACAAAATAAGGTGTGCATGGCCTTTGCATTTAGCTGAGCACATTTTACATCATTTGAATCCCACTCATCTTCTTCTTTAGGGATATCTCTTTCCTCTATTCTTTTAGTTATAATTTGAGGACCTTTAGTTATAATCCTCCATACCTCATAATCATTTGCTTGAATGAAAAGCATCATCCTAGTTTTCCAATAAGCATAATGTTCACCATTGAACATAGGAGGCCTAACTGTAGAATGCTCCTTTCCTACTAGATTGGTTGGTACATTGTTATGAGCTATTAGATCGTTTTTAACTCTTAGGAAGTTATTCCTTTGTGATCAAAGAGTATTTGCTCTGATACCAATTGTTGGCTCTACCAAGAGGGGGTGAATCGGTTTTCTAAGGTTAATGGTAAATTTAAACTTAATTGAATCTAATTGAAAAGTAAAGAATAATCAATATAATGTAAAGAAATAAATTGAAAGAAGATAAGGGAAGGAAACAACAAACTCAGTAGTTTATAAAGGTTCGGCCAATGTCTTGTCTACTGTCACGCCCTCCTCCCACACGCGACTTTACCAAAAACCACAATAAATTTTTCACTTTTTACTTACCTTTATCTCCTCAACAGTTGGGCTGTGAATAGGCATTAGTCTCCTCACCCAGACATACCTTACCATTCTTTTTCGTATCATACATACATGACATTTATATCATAAGTAAATTCGTATACTTAAATATAATTACATCATTACATCCCCCATATTAAAACGTGTACATCACAGTGTTTATGCATTGTTTAGATACAAAAGAGTACGCATGTGTATACCTTTCGCTAGATGGGGAGTGGCAGCGGATCAAAGGAATGCAATACCTCAGCTGACTCAATCTACTGACGAGAATCTGTAGAGATGGGGGGAAAATGAATGGGATGAGCTATCAACGCGCTCAGTAAGGAAATCAGGCAAGCAAGTAGCATCCATACTATCTACTAAAAATAGTGCTTTGCCTTTCCTTCTCTCAACTCAAAAGCATGATTAAAATATATATAATATAGTACAGATTTAAAATCCCATGTACTAAACACATGCTGGTTTATCAATCAGAGGCATTCATGCAAAACAGTGCATATTTAATCATTTAAGAATGCCTTTATATAAAATATGACATTTACATTCAAAACACAGTAAATATGGCATTTCTCATCACAACACAAATAAACTGGGTTTCGACCCATCCCTCAGGTCTACCCGTATCATAAAACACATGTGATATATCATGCGAGACTCAGTGGCTAAATGCAATCTCTCTAGTCTATATAAGAGAGCCTCCCCGCCCACTCTGGCTTGAGGATGTTGGGTTTAAGGATCTTACCGTAAGAGAACATCTCTGGACTTTGTACATATCCTAACATGTGGTGAAATCCCAGGCAACACAGTACTCGGTGTACGGTTATCACTGCCGTAACGGGAGGGGGGTCAATCCATCACAACCGCCAGCTATCAACAACTCTCCTCCACAACTCCACAACACAAAACACGGTACAGTGTACTCCATGCCACACGCACGGTATAACGTACACTCGTGGACCCATACATCATGGTCGGGGTGCCTTCCATAGGTCTTAGCCTCTTATACCATGGAAATACATCATAGTCGGGGTGCCTGCCATAGGTCTTAGCCCTCATACTATGGAATCAATGCCACGTCTCTAAATCCACGTGAGAACATCTCAACAGTGTAACACTCAGTCTACACGGAGGAAATCGTCACGGTTTTTCTAACATGTGTATATATCATGAAAAACTACAATGCGCGTCTTGAGTGTGACACACAGTCAACACTCCGCCTCAAAACACTGTATATGCATGTCAAAATATCAACACTAGTGCGAGTAAACCTCTAGCACCAGGTCATGCATAGTTCTCATTACAAATCAAGTACGAGCAAATCTCTCAAGTACGATGTCATGTACAAATCATGAAAAATCGAGTGCGAGCAACGCTCTAGCACTCTGCCATGCATCTCATGTAAAACTCGAGCACGAGCTAATCGCTCTAGCACTATCATGCACAAATCACATAAAAACTGAGTACGAGCAACGCTCTAGTACTCTATCATGCATGTCAAATAAATGTAGTGCGAGTAAACCTCCAGCACTAATGTATGTGAAAAACATCTGAAATTAAGTGCGAGTTTGTAAGACCCGATTTTAGTTAAAACACGAAAATTAAAAATACAAAAGGACTGAAATGGAATCTTCGAACACGTGCAAGGGCAAAACGGTCAAAAGACCGAAAGTCGAAATAAATTCGAGAAGAAAAATTTAATTAAAAAAAATGGATTGAGAAATCTTGGTCAATAAAGGTGAAATAAATTTATTTCGGGTTAAATTGATCAAGATATGAATTTATGGGAATTAATCAGAATTAATCAAAATTTTTATTCGAAAAATAATCCCGAAAATAATCGAAAAATATACTGAAAAGTAATTCGGGACAATATCCCAAAAATACGAAGAAATTATACCCGAAAAAGGGTTAAAATATAATAAATAAGTTAAATTAAATTAAATTAATAAATTAATTTGGAATAAAATAATAATTTTTGGTAGATATTTTGGGTATTTTAATGTATTTTAATGATTAAAATATAATAAATAAATAAATAAATTAAAGAAGATTAAAAAAAAAGAATCAGATTGAAATGTCGTGGAGAGAGACGAAAATGGAAGCCGAAAACGAGGTTGCCGACGAGCCTCCACCGGCGACCCCCGTCCAAAGCCACCTACCAGAAAAGGAAGCCGCTCGCCCCGCGATCCCCGGAGGACGCCGATCGGAGGAAGGAAAAATCGAAGGAGAGAAGGGCTCGGTCCCGGCGATCCACGACAGCTGGGCATCAACGGAGGCCACCGACGAGTTCAGGAGGAGGAGCTGGTCATTTTGAGACCGGTAGCAGCCGGCGAAACGGCCGGAATCACCGGTGACGACCAAGACCCGAAATGGGTTCCGACGACGGAGAGAGAGGAGGCCGGACCGGTGACCTTCCGGCCACCTTGGACGAAGCTGAGGCCAGATTCGAGCTGCAGACGACCCAACGGAGCCACTGGCGGTGGAAGCCGGCGGAGAATCGACCGGCAAGGTGGTGAACCGGAGTGAACCGGGGTGAACCGGCGTTCTGAACCGGTCTGAACCAGATTGAACCGGTTCAGCCAAGAAAGAAGGGAAAAAAAGAGAAAAAGGGGAAAAGAAAAAGAGAAAAAATTGGAAAAAAATCTCGACGATGCAATCGAGCTTCGGGTAAGTCGGTAAGCGGTCGAATTGACCGATTTAAATTTCAGAAATATTTAATTTGATAAATAATCGACTGAAAGTTTACCCGAAAATATATTTAATTGTGTAGCTCGATAATTGGCATCCAACGAGAGCTTGAGATAGTCTCGATTTACGTACTAGCATGGAATCTCGGGTAAGTAACCCTTATTTACGATAATTTACATCGTTATGCGCGTTTCCGATTTAATTACCATATAAAATGAATTAAATTATGGAAATTTAGATAAATTGTCGTAAATAATAAATTGAGCTATTCGAGAGTTAGAACGAGGCCCAATAAATTGTTGGTGGGTCCAATGAGCCCAATAGGCCTCGATAATGTGAAAATTAAGTGGAAAACGGGCTTAAGGCCGATTAAGGCCCATTAAGGTGTAATCGGGCCCAATAGAGGTAAATGGGCCCAATGATTTAAATTAAGCCCAAAAAATAGGAAATACAATTAAATTATATGATATCTGACCTGAGGAATAATTGTACGCAGTTTCGAACATTGGATTGGGAGCAGATTGGACTGCGCGACGTGACATCAGAGGAAAGGTCAGACTCGATAGGAAAATAAGGTAAGGGAATTCTGCGGACTGCTAGAGGTAACTTTACGAAATTTTAAGTTCATTTGCAGTCCTTTAAAAATTATCTGAAGGGTCTAGAGGTCAAATAATAATTGTAGTGCCTCGAAGGTGCAAATTACAAAAATACCCTTGTTAAGGGTAAAATTTACAAATTTTGGAAAAATTGGGAGGAGCAAGAACAAGAGGTTTCTGCTCATTCTGGAGACATTTTAATGCATGCATGAGTAGGCTAGCTAACCTTGAAAGAAAATGCACAGCATTGCATACTTTCAACGATATAATTGTTTTGAAAACTGTTTTGAGGAAACAGAGCCGCCTACATGTTTTTATTGACATGTGACGTGCTAGAGCTCAGCTCGCACGATGTTTTTTATTTGTGTGATGCACGCATTAGTGCTGGAGCGAGAGCTCGCACTAGAGTTTTACATGCATTGGTGCTGGAGTTCAACTCGCACCAGATTTTTTTATATATATATGATTTTCGTGACAGGGTGCTAGAGTCTAACTCGCACCATATTTTTATATGATTTTTGAGACAGGGTGTTGGAGCTTCACTCGCACCAGATTTTTACATGGTTTACATACAGAGTGCTGAGCTTAGCTCGCACTAGTTTTACCTGATTTGATGAGAGTGCTGAGCATCGCTCGCACTGATTTTATGAGAACATGCGATGAGCCGTGCTTGGAGCATCGGGTAGACTGTGTGTCACTGATTAAATAGGCTCGCACGTGCGTTTTGAGACATGGCATGAGTATTGAGATATGATATAAGAAACAAAATCTCTCTGTGGGAAGCAGGCCATTTGAGCTAGAGTACCTAGAGCGATATGGGTCCACGGAGTACGATGTACCGTGCAAATAGCATGGAGTATGATGTACCGTGTGGTATCTTCGAATACGGCATCTTTGAACGCAGCATCTTCGGATGCATGGGATCGGATAAGACTGATGAGATGGATTGACCCACCTCCCGGGTGGTTCCCGATCATGGTGAGAACCAGCACACTAGGATCCGTGTAGCAGAGGAACTCCCGAGGACACATGACCATAGTCCTGGTTATTACCGATATACAGATGTTGCCTAGTCTCGCATGTTGATGACCTTGATGAGATTAAAACTGGGTTTTAACCTAAATTTGCATGATGCTATTTTCATGCTTTTCAAACCTATGTGTGAATGTAAATCGATTTTCATGGTTTTAGGTGAGTCAGGACCACCCGAGGGATGGGTTGAGTCCCGGCCTTGTTGTGACATTTTAAACGAGAAAGAAATGATTTGAAATAATTGCATGTTGAATTTTGCCATGCGAATGGATTTACATAACATCATAACTCATATCATCTGTTTTAAAAATGTGTGGAGAAAGGGTGGTTTATGCATGGCACCACGTTCATGTAGGTAGTATGGTTACCTACTTGTTCGTAGGATTGCCTTACTGAGATTGATGTGCTCACCCCTTTCATTTTCTCACACAGATAATCTCCAGTAGACGTTGAGGTGACTGAGTACTGCATTTCGGATATCCGCTGCTGTCCATCATTTAAGGTATATACACTTGTACAAATTGTATCTAAATAAGCATAGCACAGTAACATGTTTGTAAGTAACTTTAGGGGATGTATAAATATTGTAAACACTTATAATTGACTGAGAAAGAATTAAGTTATATGGTAAATGTATGGTGGGATTGGCATTGACGCACAGCCCAATTTGTTAGTGGAGTGTGGTCACGATCAGAGGACAGGTAAGCATGAAAGAAAATAACAAAACGCAAAAAATTTACTCTGATTTTTGGATAGTTTTTGGTCGTGACATATAAAGGTGGTATCAGAGCAGCAATTGGTCTGATGTGTGTCAGTATCAGTAATTAGGAAATTACATCCCCGTGTTACTGTGCTTGGTTAGATACAATAGTGTATATCGAGATGGGTTTTAACTAAGAAATGGTTGAGAATGCAGGAATGCCTAATATGAGTCGCGTTAGATGAGATAGTGCACGAGGCAGAGGTCGTAGAGGTAGACCTGAGTTTGCTAGTCGTGCTGAGTTGACCTGTGAGAATCAGGATGAAATTGAAATGAAGGCTAATGTTGAGCATGCCCCACTGAGTTCGATAGAGAGATCGGACAGTATTGAGACACGCTTCGCGAGGTTGGAGCGGAGTGTGGAGAATATTTTGGGAGCTAATTGCTCAGAGTATGCAAGGGATTTGAGGGCGAGACGGAGGATTGGTGGAAACCCGCTCGACCCATCTTAAGTGTTAAACATCCAGAGCTAAGATGAGAAATGTTTATGGATGTATTCCGGTGACAGGATATCCGGGACATTGTTTAAAAGAAATGATAGATAAAAGTCCTTACTCTGACCTAGAGGATTTGATTTATTGATGAGTATGCTTATGAGTATGAAACTCAATTATATTCTTAGGCAGATATTACCTCGACACTATGAACAAGTGATAGTCGAGATGTCTAAAAGTTCATGAAATGGCTCAACTTTTCAACTAGAGTCCGATTGGCCTGTGAGATATTACCTATACCGAGGCAGTGCGCAGATTTACAGTTGGGTAAATAAGAACATGAATTGCATGCCTCTAAGATTGGGAAAGGTAGTGAAGGCTGAAATAGAGACAGAAAAGAGAATCGAGAAATGACAGAGATGTTAAAATGGAAAAAATGGTGATTGGTAAAAGATTTAATTTAATGAGTCATGGAGTAAGATAATTGGTAAGGCCCCAGTGAATCCAATTTTGGCACTCTTGAGGGGTATTGTAATTGGAGGACCCCGACCTGCTACGAAGCAGTGTAGCAGTATAAGCACTGTAAGCAGTGTGGAATGTGTGGTAGATACCACAGAATGAGGGTCTATACTTACACTGTATTGATGAAAATGACCGTTAAGTGTGGTAAGATGGACCATTGATTTTGATTGCATAGAGTTGGGCGAGATCGCCCCACAGAAAAGTAAAGAGACAGAGAAAAACTTCGTTGGTTTAGCTGCAACGAAAAGGAAGGCCATAGCCGAAAAGAAAAAGGAAAGTAGGCTGTTGGACGAATGCGATAGGATGTCCTGGACCAGGACACTATTGATGTTTCATGGATGTGGTGTAAGATGCCACACTTGTTATGAATAATGAAGTACATATGTTCATTGATCCTGGTGCCACACATTTATTCATACCGCCTTCATTCGCATATAAGTGAGTAAAAGGCATGAATGCCTACATCATTGAGCACAATACTGATAAATGAGTACCCCAATAGAGGAGGATTAATTAACGGAATATGGATATAGAGATTTTAAGTTGAAAACAAGGGTGAAAACATCACTGAAAAGTATACTGTAAGTGTTGACAAATGATAAAAAGGGGTGCAACAGTTGAAATTAAAGGAGTAAAGGATTGTACTCACAGAATGAATAATGAAGGAGTTTTGTCATGAGGGATATACGAAAGGAGATAATCTTTAAGATAAGATAGATCCTAAATACAAGATGTATTAGAGTAAGAGACATATTCTAGGTAAGGAATACCCTTAATATGCGAAGTAATTGGGATTAAGTGATAAGTAGGGAATATAAATTATAACCAAGGATAAAAATGGATATAACCATAACCAGTCTATGTGGTTAAGTCTGAAGGCTAATAAAGGTATTTCAAAATACCTCCCTGCCTAAAGACTTGACAGCGTTTAAAAGTATATACATATATAACCTATAACGTGAAATCGATCGTCGTAATAAATACCTTTAGCATTAGGATACCTTTACTAAGACGATAAGAATATTAAAATTCGACAAATCATAAAGGTTAACATAGTAAAATTTAATAAGAGCCGTTAAGATAAGAAAAGGAAATAACGCAGGTTAGTACCTGAAAACGTAAGCGATTTTGAAGGATCTTATACGCTTATGCATAAATAAGTCAAAGATATGGACGATTGAAATAAGTAGCAGAGCTCGACTACGATGAAGTATTTAAACTTTACCTGGATCGATTTGTAATCATCATTATTAATGATATGATGGGTGTAGTTAAAGCCCATGGCAAAATTGTAAGCAATAATTGAAAATGGCTTTTACAAATGGGTTGTTGCGAGTTCTCAATATGGTCTACTTGGTTGACACGTTTAACTAAGAAAACGTGGTCTTTGAATGAGATGATAAATAAGATGATAGATGTGACATGAATTTCGGTGTAGTGAAGTATGAACTGACCACCGTGATTAATTTCACCATACCCAACAGCTCAAGAGGTTCTCAGTGAGTATGGATATCTTAAAATAATGAAGGAGCTGTGTATTGATGTATAATGGGAAGATAGTCAATTATGGAGTCAGACAACTCCTTAATCATGAAATAAACTATCTGACTCATGATTTTAAGTTGGCAACGGTAGTATTTGTACCGAGGATATGGTACTATTATGTACAGGGTGAGAAATTTTGGATATGCACTGATCATAAAGCCCCGAGTATCTATTTTCACAGAAAGAGGCGAATATGGGAATACATAGTGGGTTAGAACTTCTGAGAGATTTTGATTGTGAAAAATTGTACCACCCAGGAAAGGCTAATGTGATGGCTGATGCCTCAAGTAGAAAGAGCCTCGGAATGGTACTCCATATGATGGTCAGGGAGCGTGATCTGCTTGAGCAGTTGTGGACCTCAGCAGTGATGTGATCCCTTCTGATGATGACAGTAATTATGTGACAACTAGCCTGAGATTAGAAGCGGATGAGTGTGCCCGGATTGCACAGGCTTAGCGTGATGATCGACAGGATGTCGATAGTTTGGGTCAGATTCAGAAGGGTACAGTGACAAAGTTCACAGTGTGATGATGATTTACAGAGGTTTCGAGACAGTATGAGTGCTCCCCAAGACCACAGTTAATGGGATAGTGATATTGTCAAAAGCTCACTCTTCGGGATATACGGTGCATACGAAAAGCAAAGAATGTATCAAAATCTCGGAAAGGGTATTGGTGGTCAGATATGAAAAGAGACATGGTAGAGATTGTCGCAAAGTGCCTTGTATGTCAACAGAATAAGGTAGAGTATTAAAAGTCTGCAGGGTTATTGCAGCCTCTACCTATATCGACACGGCACGAAAATGGGAGCAAGTCTTCATGAATTTCGTGATGGGTTATAGAGGACTCAGATGAGTCACGAGGCTATTTAGATGATAGTCGCTAAATGGACTAAGTCTACCCATCATGTGGTTATGAAATCCCCAAATACTCAAAGTGTATATGAGGATTTATGTGTAAGGAAGATTGTGGAACATTAAGTAGCGTTCCAGTGAGCATGGTATCATATAGGGATTCTCGCTTCACTTCCCACCTCTGAAGATATTTTTAGGAAGCTATGGGAACCCGATTGAGTGTTAGCACAGCTTTTCGTCCTCAGACAGATGGTCAGTCAGAGAGGACTGTACAAGTTCTGGAGGATATGACAAGAGCGTGTGCCATTGATTTTATAAGCTCTTGGAATGATCAGTTGTTACAAATTGAAGTCGTCAATAACGACAGTTGTCACTTGAGTATCGGGACAAGATATGAGGCATAGTATGACTGTAGGGGTTGTTTCCCCAAATTGGATAAGAAAAAGTGGGTGACAGATAGAATTATTTTCGACTTTGGATAATAAGTCTCTGAGGATGTTTAGTTAAGGATGAGAGATTAAGAACACCTCAGAGCACATAGAAAAGTATTGGAATTCACCGAGGGTGAATTAGTATGGTTGAAATGTTTCTTGTCCTAAGAGAATAAGGACATAGCGAACTTTTGGAATAAGGTAAATTGAGTTTCGCTGGATTGAATCTTTTGAGAGATTGGACAAGTGGAAGATAAGACCTGTAGGTGGCATTTCCACTTGAATAAGCAGGCATCCACAATGTGTCCCATCTTTTGATGCTTCGAAAATACTATCCAGATCCAGCATAAGTGATAGGATATGAGATCCAACAGTTTAGCTTAATGCAAATATAAGTATATTGAAGAAGTTGATTCGGGCATTAAACAGGAAAGAGAAAGTATTGAGGTTTAAGACGATCTCCCTAATTAAAGTCCTTTGGTAATGTTACACTCCGGAAAAAGGTCACATGAGAATTAAAGAAGTATGATACGATTGATGTACCCGGAGTAGTCTATGGACTCATATGACTTGGTTCTAATTTGGAGGACCAAATTCCTTAAGTGAGGGAGATTATGTAAGACCCGATTTTAGTTAAAACACAAAAATTAAAAATACAAAAGGACTGAAATGGAATCTTCGAACACGTGTTTGGAAGCAGGCCGGACCGGTGACCTTCCGGCGACCTTGGACGAAGCCGAGGCCAGATTCGAGCTGCGGACGACCCAACGGAGCCACTGGCGGTGGAAGCCGACGGAGAACCGACCGGCAAGGCGGTGAACCGGAGTGAACCGAGGTGAACCGACTGTCCGAACCGGTCTGAACCGGTTCAGCTAAGAAAGAAGGGAAAAAAAGGAGAAAAAAGAGAAAAGAAAAAGAGGAAAAATTGAGAAAAAATCCCGACGATGCAATCGAGCTTCGGGTAAGTCGGTAAGCGGTCGAATTGACCGATTTAAATTTCGAAAATATTTAATTTGATAAATAATCGACTGAAAGTTTACCCGAAAATATATTTAATTGTGTAGCTCGACAATTGGCATCCAACGAGAGCTCGAGACAGTCTCGATTTGCATACTAGCATGGAATCTCGGGTAAGTAACCCTTATTTATGACAATTTACATCATTATGCGCGTTTCGGATTTAATTATCGCATAAAATGAATTAAATTATGGAAATTTAGATAAATTGTCGTAAATAATAAATTGAGCTATTCGAGAGTTAGAACGAGGCCCAATAAATTATTAGTGGGCCCAATGAGCCCAATAGGCCTCGATAATGTGAAAATTAAGTGGAAAACGGGCTTAAGGCCCATTAAGGCCCATTAAGGTGCAATCGGGCCCAATAGAGGTAAATGGGCCCAATGATTTAAATTAAGCCCAGAAAATAGGAAATACAATTAAATTGTATGATATCTGACCTGAGGAATAATTATACGCAGTTCCGGACATTGGATTGGGAGCAGATCGGACTGCGCGACGTGACATCAGAGGAAAGGTCAGACTCGATAGGAAAATAAGGTAAGGGAATTCTGCGGACTGCTATAGGTAACTTTACAAAATTTTAAGTTCATTTGCAGTCCTTTAAAAATTATCTGAAGGGTCTAGAGGTCAAATAATAATTGTAGTGCCTCGAAGGGGTAAATTACCAAAATACCCTTGTTAAGGGTAAAATTTACAAATTTAGGAAAAATTGAGAGGAGCAAGAACAAGAGGTTTCTGCTCGTTCTGGAGACATTTTAATGCATGCATGAGTAGGCTGGCTAACCTTGAAAAAAAATGCACAGCATTGCATACTTTCAACGATATAATAGTTTTGAAAACTGTTTTGAGGAAACAGAGCCGCCTACATGTTTTTATTGACATGTGACGTGCTAGAGCTCAGCTCGCACGATGTTTTTGCTTTGTGTGATGCACGCATTAGTGCTGGAGCGAGAGCTCGCACTAGAGTTTTACATGCATTGGTGCTGGAGTTCAACTCGCACCAGATTTTTATATATATATATATGATTTTCGTGACAGGGTGCTAGAGTCTAACTCGCACCATATTTTTATATGATTTTTGAGACAGGGTGTTGGAGCTTCGCTCGCACCAGATTTTTACATGGTTTACATATAGAGTGCTGAGCTTAGCTCGCACTAGTTTTACCGGATTTGATGAGAGTGCTGAGCATCACTCGCACTGATTTTATGAGAACATGCGATGAGCCGTGCTTGGAGCATCGGGTAGACTGTGTGTCACCGATTAAATAGGTTGGCACATGCATTTTGAGACATGGCATGAGTATTGAGATATGATATAAGAAACAAAATCTCTCTGTGGGAAGCAGGCCATATGGGCTGGAGTACCTAGAGCGATATGGGTCCACGGAGTACGATGTACCGTGCAAGTAGCATGGAGTACGATGTACCGTGTGGTATCTTCAGATGCGGCATCTTCGGATGCATGGGATCGGATAAGACTGACGAGATGGATTGACCCACCTCCCGGGCGGTTCCCGATCATGGTGAAAACCCGCACACTAGGATCCGTGTAGCAGAGGAACTCCCGAGGACACATGGCCATAGTCCTGGTTATTACCGTTATACGGATGTTGCCTAGTCTCGCATGTTGATGACCTTGATGAGATTGAAACTGGGTTTTAAACTAAATTTGCATGATGCTATTTTCATGCTTTTCAAACCTATGTGTGAATGTAAATCGATTTTCATGGTTTTATGTAAGTCAGGACCACCCGAGGGATGGGTTGAGTCCCGGCCTTGTTGTGACATTTTAAACGAGAAAGAAATGATTTGAAATAATTGCATGTTGAAATTTACCATGCAAATGGATTTACATAACATCATAACTCATATCATCTGTTTTAAAAATGTGTGGAGAAAGGGTGGTTTATGCATGGCACCACGTTCATGTAGGTAGTATGGTTACCTACTTGTTCGTAGGATTGTCTTACTGAGATTGATGTGCTCACCCCTTTCATTTTCTCACACAGATAATCTCCAGTAGACGTTGAGGCGACTGAGTACTGCATTCCGGATATCTGCTGCTGCCCATCATTTAAGGTATATACACTTGTACAAATTGTATCTAAATAAGCATAGCACAGTAACATGTTTGTAAGTAACTTTAGGGGATGTATAAATATTGTAAACACTTATAAGTGACAGAGAAAGAATTAAGTTATATGGTAAATGTATGGTGGGATTGGCATTGACGCACAGCCCAATTTGTTAGTGGAGTGTGGTCACGATCAGAGGACATGTAAGCATGAAAGAAAATAACAAAACGCGAAAAATTTACTCTGATTTTTGGATAGTTTTTGGTCGTGACAGAGTTGTGCTCTAGCACGATTGTTTCCACATAATTCGGTAGATGGCTCTTTAAAAATAGGGATGTTTAAAATCATTAAAATCAGCACTATAAAGTGTGCTTAGTTTACATCGACCTCAAAACATTAGCTCATCCACCTACTCTTCTGCTACACAGCAGTAAAAACCATTTAAAACATCATTTTCATGCTTTTTACAACTTTTCCCAAAGTTTCACTTTTTGCCTAACTAGGGGCAAAATTATAATTTACCCATATCGGGTCCCTATAATATTATCAATTTTCTCTGACCCTAAAACAATTTCAATGAATGTAAAATCCAACGAAAATATGCACAGATATCTTTAGCTACTTGCAAGAGTCCCCTACCTTGGATCACATCGTGTGACCTCTCTTCCTCTGTGCTGTCTAACTCGCAGTCCGATCAACTCTCAATATGACTCTGGAGCTGCATTTAAATCATTCACCGAGTTAATTACACTTTTTCTACTGTATTACACATTTAATACAGTTCATTTCACTAAAATGGGCCCGTTTACACTTAATGGGCCTTAATCACGTTAATCGGGTCTTAATCCGTATTAAGCCAGTTCATCAAGGTCTATTGAGTCATTGGGCTTATCAATACCCATTGGGCTTTATTCCAAGCTCTTTGGATAGCCCATATATCATTTACAACATTTTATTCAATTTTCTGAATATAATTCACTAATTGCGGAATTAAATCCGAAATGCGTAAATTAAATCTTAAATACGCATAAATCACTTAAATTGTCGTAAATGAGCTTTACTTACCCGAGATTGTGCGATGGTGCACAAATCGGAGTTCGATCGGGCTTCCGTTCGGAATTAATCGTCGAACTGCATAATTTCGTATATTTAACTTCGGGTCAATTTCTGATTAAATATAATTTAAATAAATTTATCGAAAATTAAATTGGTCACTTTTGACCTCGTATCGACTTACCCAAAGTCCGGTGAAATCTCAAAAATTTTCCTTTCCTTTTTCTCTTTTTTTCTCTTTTTCTCTCTCCTCCTTAGCTGAACCGGTCCGATCCGGTTCAGTTTGGAAGGTTCTGCCCTGAACCGCCAACCGGTTCAGGGGTGATTTAGCCGTGCCGGCGTCGTCTGGCCGGTTTTCGTCGTCTCACCACTGCAGTTCGGCGCCCCTCGGCCTGGGGATCTCTCGGCTGGGCTTGATCGGAGCCAAGCACCGCCGATGGCCGTCGAATTCCTCTCTCTTCCTCCGCGGCTTCAACCTCGCCGATCTCCCCTTTCTGGCGCCGGTGGAGCGCGTTGCCGGTGGCTTGGAGGTCGCAAGGTTCCCCTCTTCCTTTTACGGTTGTTCTCTGGCCGCTGGGTCGCCGGATTAGTGGCCGTCCGGTGGTCCTTCCTTGGTTCGACTTCCGTCGGTTTGCTCTCCCATTTTCCCTCTCTCTCCCCATGTTTTCTTTCCAAATTTCGTTTTTGAATTTCTTTTTTTTTCAATTCATTTTTTTCTTTTATTTATAATTAATTATTATTATTATTTTACTCATTAAAATAATAATAAAAATCCCAAAAATTTTTAAAAATTCATATTAAATTCACTTAATCCGTAAATAAATTTATCAATCCGATTTTGCCTTTCAAGTATATTTTTACACTATTTTTTGGCTCATTTTTCGAGATAAAAATTCTAAAAATATTAAATAAATTCATATCTTGATCAATTGGACTCGAAATTCAATATTTACCCCGTTATTGATCAAGATTTCTCGATTTCATATTTTTAATGAAATTTCCTCATCGAATTTATACCGAATTTTGGTCAATTGATCATTTTACCCCTGTACTTACTCGAAAATTAATTGAACTCTTATCTTGCTATTATGTAGCTTACATGCATTTTTAATTTCTTAATAAATCGATTGTATGATAGTAAATACTCTTCTTATGATTCAACTATGAAATATAATGTTCGTACACATAGGAATCATAAGGTACAAGCTACATACGTAAATCAAAAACTCGGGTCTGACACCTACGTCCTCTCTTCTTGACCTCCTTATCAAGAACTTTCTTTCACTCTATCAATGGCTGTTACAGACTCCCTTTTACAGGTTAAGGAATAACCTCTCTACCCTTTTTACATAGACAAATATTCATCCTTTTACAAAATTATCTCACAAAGGAACTCTCTTATTCTCTCTTGAATTATGGATGAATACAAGGTAAAGCTTTCTCTTGAGGGTAGGATAAAATAGCTTCTCCACAGAGATTTTTTACAACAATATCAATAAATGATGTTTGAAGACCAAGAGAATGTTGGAAAAGATTTCTAGAGAATATACAGAATTTACAGCAATAGTGTCTTCTTTTCCAGTGTCTTCAATGCTTGATTTTATACAGCAGGATTAGTAGTTGGAGCATTTAATGCTGTTTTTTCCATTAAAGATTTTGTAGAAAGAGCTGTTGGGAACCTCTAGTAGAGTGCCAGATCGATCTCCCATTATGACCAGGTCGATCTCTTAGTTTAATTTCCTGCGATTACAAAGCAACTTGAAGCATGGAGATTGATCTCATATTTGTAGAGATCGATCTTACAATTTGAAAATGTTAGTGAAGATCGATCTGTCGAACCAGCAGATCGATCTTCCAATCTCTCTGTTTGAGGCAAGATTGATCTAGCAAGTATTCTCGTAGAGAGGAGATCGATCTCTAAACACCCTAGATCGATCTCCTTAACTCTCTGACTTTGACGAGATCGATCTCTATCCACAGGAGATCAATCTCATAAACTCTCTGTTTGAGCATAGATCAATCTACAGATCGATCTACTACCTTTACCCTTTGTTTTAGAGGAGATCGATCTCTTCCTAGACCAGATCGATCTCACAGACATTCTGTAATATACAGATCGATCTTATAACCCTTACAGATCGATCTCTGCTTCCTCAACATCTTATACAGTTTCTTTGAGATTTTAATCTTTTAGCAGATCGATCTCATATTCTCATGAGATCGATCTCTCATACTAGAAAGCCCAGGAGATCGATCTCTCATCTCACCAGATCGATCTTTCATCCTTAAATACTTAGTTTCTGGTACTGATAACCTCTAAATATGTTTTAAATCAATTATATATTATTGAATTTACTTGTTTTGTCACTTCAAAATATATTAACTCAACACACTAGTTGACATATGTGCATGAAAAGTGAGTTTCGCATGACACCTAGGAAGTTCTTGGTATTAGCTATTAATTAAAATAATTATGAAGTCTGATATTTGGTTGTTCTGGTATGTGGAATTACAACGACTACTTCGTCGAGTGTCAAGGAAGCTTAGGCACATATATGTGTGCCTAAGGTGAGGAGAATAATTGGTACGCGTCACTCGTGTGGTAAGGGGTTATACATCTGTAGCTAGTAGGGTATCTTAGGTAAGTATAAAATGAGTTAGAACTCATACGTGGGTAAGTTTGTTCCTTAGCTCACTTAAACACTGCTGGTATGATTCCCCTTATTGTAAATTGATTTTTGCAAGTATTGTAAGCATTTGCTAATCTTTGCGAAAGAGTTATAGTTAGGCTGGTTGGCTGTTTCGTAGTGACAGATAAAAAAAAGAAGTTAAACCAAAATATGCAAGAACGTAACTACTCTTGGTTTTGACATACTCCTCATTTATTCACAATATTTATAACTTGGCTGCATGGACTATTTTATTTGAGTTTGGAGAACATGATTGGTGTGCGAAATGATGTTAGCTTGTTTCAAATGACACTACATGTTTTAGAAGCTACCGATTTACTTTCCCAAGCACTTGAAGTTGATTTCAAATGATTTGCATGCTTTTGCCCTGTACTTGTTAATGCCGATTTTGAGAATGATGGTAACCCTTATTATGTCATTGTGGCAGTCATGTTTCGTGAGAGACAAACTAGCATCGGTAGGAGGTTCGTTGTGATTGCCCTAGGTGCTAAGTGCTTCATAGAGATGCCTTCATGGCATCGAGATTCTATGCTGCCTACTACTGTAGACCTTGATCCAGTCTTCAGTACCCTAGTTCGAGACTTGATCAGTTAGGATAGGGCGGTAGTCACTATGGCCATAGGTTTTTCCCCATATTATACAATTTGTTCCATGATAATGTTTGGGATTGTGCCGCATCTCACCTATTTGACTAGCTAATTTAAATTGGGCCCATGTATGCATTGTTGGATTTTGCATGATTTTAGTAAGGACTTTATATAATCAAATTTCATAGTTTTCTGTGGTTGATTTTATACCATTGAATTATAAATCATGGATTGTAGCATATAGTGTAGACTTATCTGTTTAGAAAGCGTATTTGATAAATATTTATCATGCTTGTCCTTGTATAACATTTTCATATGTTTAAGATTTAAGTCGAAGCATATGCATTGTTTGTAAAGTGCATGTTATACTAAATGGATAACTTCAAGTAACCACTTAGTAGGTATTGTATTAGCCGCATTTGTATATTTCCTTATTAAGCGTGTGGTTGCTCACCCTTCTTTTAAAACATTTCATATTTGACTCGTGGGTAACTGCTCAGACTTGTTGACTCTCCCGGTTAAGTCTAGGATTTTGCTTCAGAGGTATACACAATGAGTTTAATGTATCTATTTCAGACCTTTTGTACGCACAGACTTATTTATGTCTACCTTGGGATATATTAGCTAAATTGTGATTGTTGTAGTAGGAACACTAAGAGAGTGTACTTAGGTTTCTTCTTTCAGTTATCGTATTATAAATGTTTGGTCTCTTATGGTTATCAGTTGGACCATGTGTTACTTTTATGGATTACAAATTTAATATTAATGTAGCTAAGTGTCGCGACCCATTTCCACGACTTACCTTACTACCAACAGTTAGGCTGTGAGTCAATATCCATAGTCACATCTCATCCATTTTAAAATTCAATTTCATTAAATGAAATATAAACTGTACTTTTATTTATACAGAAGCATTTACATCGGTTTCTATTAAATACATCCCTCGTATACAAAAGATAGCTTTACTGTGCACAATTTTACAGATACAAAATTTTCATAAGTGTATACCTCTACACTGCTGGAGGACTGGAGAACATGGTAGCAGGAGTAACTGCAGTGGACTCACTACTGCACAGGATCTGTAGAGGAAGAAATAAGGGGGTGAGCTAACACGCTCAGTAAGGACAAAATGAAAACAGGTAGATAACTACAATATCTACAATGCTTAAAACATACATTTATTTCCCTTATAAAACCTATGCATTCATTTAAAACAACATCCAACTATGCGAAACCATTAATTTGTGAGAACTGTAAATTTTATGAGATTTGCTAAGGGAGAATTATAATTTGGCGAATGTAATTATGATATGTTGATGTACACGCAAGTTTTAAATTTAATGAAGTATAAGGAGATGAAGTTTTTAAGTCTTAAATGTGTGTGGATTGAAGTATGGCCTATGGAGTAGATTACGGTGAGTTTTGCATTGAGTTTCCTGCAATTGATGCAGCAACAGTAGAATCTGTGAAGGCCAGATCGATCTCCAAGGATGAGAGATCGATCCCATAGCTCTAGAATGTAGAAAACGTGCAAAAGCAGACAGGCAAATCGATCTCATAAGAAAGAAGATCGATCTTCTAATGCCTCTGCCTAGCAAGAATCGATATTTTCATAAGGGCAGATCAATCTCTTTAACTCTCGGTCTGGAAGAGATCGATCCTTAATTCAATGCCAGATCGATATCCACTTAGAAGAGCAGATCGATCTCTACCCTCGGCCAGATGGATCTTACAGTGGTTAATGGAGCAGATGGAGCAGTTGAATTAAGTAGAGATCGATCTCCTTCAAATACCAGATCGATCTTTTAGCCTCTGTCTATATAAGGACCACGGGATTTTTGCATGAAATCGAGCCTTTCTCTCTTTGAAACCTAAACCTTCACCATTTTCACCCAAACCAAGCTTTCTCTCTCTATGATTCACCCTATTTTAGATAAAATTAGACAAAGGGGAAAGAGACAAAGTCGTTCCTCTACAACATACTAGAAAATCAAAGGTTGGCTTGAACAAAGGGAAGAGACAAGCATTCTACAAGCTTGGTCAAGAGAGGAGACAAGCTAGGTAAGCTCACAAGACCTTTGTTCTTGAGCATTATCATTTTATATATTGGTGGATAAACATATATGTTTATATATTTGGTTGGAAATGTTTAAGGCATGATAAAACCAACAAATGGGTTTAGTTAGAAGATTTAATGTGGATGTGTTGTGATAGTTATACGTTAACCAAAGTGTTGATAAAGATGTAGAAAGAGTTTCGAGATAATGTTGAGTTAGAACGAGTAAGAGAAAGAGATGGAAAATGAAAATGATGTATATTGATGGGTTAATGATGTGTGTGGACAGCTCGAGAATTTGACATGGAAACGAGACTAGTCTGAGAACCCAGGATATTGTACCACTCAAGGTGCAAGAGGTAAGAGAAATAAACCATTTGTGCTTGTGAGTTTTTGAATTAATGAAAACGTTCTAATAGCCTGAAAAAGGTTTAATGAAATGAGCATGTTTATGAGAAATGAGATGATTTGATATGTTGATGAATGTGTGAGTGTTTTACCGGTTTGAGCTCGATTTTGATGAAATTTGTGTAATTGTGAACACATATGGTTTATAACCGAAATGAGTTTTGTGATAACCACTATGAGCTCTACTTGAAGGCAAAACGATTTTTATACAACAAAGGCATGTTTTTACTGAAACTATTGATGTGTTGATGAATGTGTGAGTGTTTTACCGGTTTGAGCTCGATTTTGATAAGATTCGTATAATTGTGAACACATATGATTTATAACCGAAATGAGGTTTGTGATAACCACTATAAGCTCTACGTGAAGACAAAACTATTTTTATACAACAATGGTATGTTTCTACTGAAACTATTAATGTGTTGATTAATGTGTGAGTGTTTTGTCGATTTGAGCTCGATTTTGATGAGATTTGTGTAATTGTGAACACATATGGTTTATAACCGAAATGGGTTTTGTGATAACCACTATGAGCTCTACGTGAAGGCAAAACGATTTTTTTACAACAATGGGAATGTGTGAGTGTTATGTCCATTTGAGCTCGATTTTGATGAGTTTTGTGTAAATGTGAATACAATGTGTTATAACCGAAATGGGTTTTGTGATAACCACTATGAGCTTTACGTGAAGGCAAAACGATTTTTTTACAACAATGGGAATGTGTGAGTGTTTTGTCAGTTTGAGCTCGATTTTGATGAGTTTTGTGTAAATGTGAATACAATGTGTTATAACCGAAATGAGTTTTGTGATAACCACTATGAGCTCTACGTGAAGGCAAAACGATTTTTATGGAGACTATGACATGACATGAGATGCACTTCGAGCTTTGCTCTGGTAGCCTGTAAGGTCGAGCCGTGCTCTAGTAGCATGTAAGACCGATTCCTCCATTCTAGTAACATGAGATAACCCCACTCCGGTAGCGATGGGTGGCCTTGCTTTGATGGCATGTAAGACTGGGCTGTGCTTTGATAGCATGTAAGATCGACGGTTATACGACTATGATCAAGTCTACATCGAATCATGGCCATGTGTATTATTGTCGATGACATCCTTCGATTGGGGATGTCTGCCTAGGGGACGAATTCAATTGTTGTGAAGTGCCTATGACGTTGATTTCATCTGAGTTTTATAAATGCCTAGTCTCGATTTCTGTGATGATGATGTGATTTTATAACTGTGATTTATATCATGCATTGAGATTTGTTGTGATGTGATTTGTGATTTTATCACGTGAATTGTGCTGATGCCATTGTTTTCTACTGTTATTTCTATAACGATTTGTATGCTCAATATTTCCATCATATTGTGTTTGTGATGATGATTTTTATAACTTCCCTTATCCTCCTTACTGAGCGTTTTGAGAACTCACCCTTTTTCCTCCCCCTTCCAGATTACTTGAAGTAGCGTGGTAGAGCCTGTCGTGTACGTGATATAGGCTGGTGGACAAGATCTCCCCAGGCTATTGCTTGTACATGCATAAGGTATAATTTAATTCATTTTGTATCTAGAAAATGATGTAATACAGACATTTGTGATGAGTATTTTGGGATGTAATTAGGTTGATACGAAAGAAATGAGTTGAGACTTATAGGTTGATTCTTTCTGGGATATTATGTATTTGATTTCATTAAGTATAAGTTGTTTGATCTTGGGGAAAATGTTTGTGCATAAACGATGGCGATTTAAAGATGCTGCATAGGAATACTCCCAGAGTTGGTAGTTTTGTCTTAAGAAAAATTTTAAATTTGCCATATTTTTCGCGCTTCCGAGCTGTCACATAATTTGCTTGATGGGTATATGCATACTCATTTCAAATCACACAACACACACTTAGAAAACACTTTACACTTATCAAATCAATATACATGAGACTAGGATGAGATATCATATCATACAACAGGGGACGTATGGCCATAGTTACTGGATTCCAGGCAATCATGGATCAGGTGTGCGGGAATCCCATGCTTGGGGAGATAGGTCAACCATCCCTTCAACCCACTAAGATCACTAAGATATCACGGCACATCGTACTCCGTGGCTAACACTCACGGTACAACGTGCTCTGTGGACCCTCATATATTATGATATAGCTAAAGGGACCAAGTAATCTCAAGGTCTACCGTCTTAGTATCACTATCACCCATTTCCATTGTCTCAAAATCACGTGCGAACAGGTCTGTGCAAGAACACCTAGAAATACATGATGGGTCCAGTACAGTTTTACTCATCACACAGTAAAACTCATAAAACCACGTGCAAGTAACTCAGTGTAAGATCACATAGCAATACCTGAGGGCTCTAGCACGGTTTCACTTAAAATCACTTTATGTTTAGAAAATTACATGCGAGCATAGTCAGAGTAAAGACACTTAGCAGTACTCGATGGCTCAAGCATGATTTCAAAATCCTGTGTGAGCTCTCTAGTGTACCACACAACTTACAGTAAGCTCCAGCACCGTTTGCTTTCTCAAAATCCTTTTAAAACAATGTTCTAGCAAGGCCGGTAATTCTACTATTACCACGTTGGCTCCATCACAAGTTCATACAGAAATTTGATAGATGGCTCCATTCAGGTGAAAACGGTATCCCTGACCGAGTTCACTTTGACAAATCATAAAGTATGAGTAAGAGGACAATTTCCCTTTAATCACTCGTTAAATGCTTTTAATCTATAGCTAAATCAGGAGCCGATCTATCATTAATCTATCTCTAAACAACATTTTCAGGGCAAAATGAATAAGATATGCCATTTTGGGCATTTTCATTTTTGGCTATAGCTAGGATATTTTCATAATTTACCCCTTCTCACTGTAAAAATTTACAATTCACATACAGACTTTTTGTAAAGTTTTGTGCCCTGTAATATTGAAATTTTACTGCGTAACCATCTCTAAGAGCTAGCATAAGTCCCTTACCTCGAATCACATAGGAGTCACTTTCTTTTGATTTCCACTGCTTGTGATCCGGTCTAATTGGATCCAAATAGATCTCAAAGAGCTGCATATATTTACTAATCACATCAATATAATTTAATATACTTAATTCTCACTTAAATTAAATTCAAATCAATGTATTGGGTCCGTCAAGCCTACTGATTCATATTGAGCCGACCTTAGGCCCACAAGGCCTTATTGAGCCGAATACTCAACGCTTGACCCCCTTGACCATTCGATCATGCATGGTGCGCCACGCCTAGCCATGGTCGACACCATGGTTGCCTAGCCCTCATGGGCATTTCGGCAAACACTTGGTGTGCATGCCTTAAGTTCATCACTTTCCTTCACTAAGGCATTTCATCATATACCTTTTATGCCTACCTTAAATCATCATCTATTCCAACATATTGGTTTCACAAAAGTATCTTAGACTCATGTATACATGCTTAATAACATCAATACATGTTTAAATCATCATTAAATCCATGTAAAATCAACTTTCTCTCACTCTCTTTCATTAAACCCATACTCGGTCATGGATGATTAAGCATGCTCAAGGATGTTTCAGCCAACAATACATACACCAATCAACTCATAAAAATGTCGAGATTAACATAATTGAAGTTGGTGTATTGAAAACTCACTTAGCTTAACTTTTCTCTTTTGGCCTAAATTGGGGAAACACTTTGCTCCTTTAATCCAACAATTCAACTGCTAGTTTTTTTTTTACTATGTTGTTCTCCTCATCACAAGGAACAACTTTGCTAAAAGCAACCTTCCTCAAATCTGTTTGGAAGGTGATGATATTTTAGAGTGAGAAAACTTGTTCACTTTGCTATAATGAAGAGGTATTTGCTATTTTGGGAAGATGACTTGGTTGTCGGGCTTTAATAGAATTGGGTATTGTGAGATCGATCTCGAATGGTGATAGATTGATCTTTTTTTGGTTAAACTATGTAAGTATTCAGAAAGTAAACTGTGGGATCGATCTGCTCTTAGAAAGGGATCGATTTGTTTTTGGGAAAGGATCAATATTTTCTAGGCACAATCAAATCGAGATTGATCTGCTTGCCTAGAAAACGTTTGTGATTTCATTCTGAAATTACAAGATCGATCCTGTTGTGTAAGAAGATCGATATGGCATTCATCTGCAGGATTTCAGTTGCTAATTTTCTATAATTTCAAAGGAAAGATTGCATTTAAATGCTTCACTAATCATTTTCCATTCTATTTACACTTAGAGTATAAAAAGGTCCATTTCTTCTGATTCACATATTATGTAACTTATGTGTATAACATGTAATCATAAAGGGTACATAGAATTCACAGGCCTTACATCTCTTATGATTCATACAACATGTAACAAGTGTGTACATGTAAGACCTGTATTGTCAGTTGTAACCTTATGAATTCATAAGTATATACATGTACATGCTATGTGAACCATAAATGATGTAAAGTCCATAAATTTAATGCATACACTTGCAATATGAGTTTGTGATATACGTACAAGTTTCATTATGTAGGAATAAGAAGAAATGGACTTTTGTAGGTGATGAATGTGAGTGGAATGAAAAATGAGTGGTGTGATAAAATGGAATGAAGTTGCATAAGTTTCATAAATCTTTGTACTTCCATTTGGTTTTGTATTGTATACCTTTGGTTATATAATGAATGCACACAAGTTTTAATGTATATAAAGTATGAATGGATGTCATTTTTAAGCCTTAAAGGTGATTGGATGAGAAAATGACCATGGCAACAAAATTAAAGAGGTTTTGGGTGAGTTACTGCAGAAAACTACAGCAAAATCTAGAAAATTAGAATGTCAGATCGATCTCATTGAGGAAAAAATCGATCTGGAAGAACAAAAAATGCTCTTATTCGAGCAATGGAACAATGCCAGATTGATCTCTAATGGGGATAGATCGATCTGCTAAACATTCTGTGAAGAAGGAATCGATCCATGAAGGGCACGATCGATCTCCAAATGCTACTGACTTTGAGAGATCGATCTCACCCTTGGAGCAGATCGATCTCCTTAAGATTCTGTGTTGTTCAGATCGATCTCATGCTTAGGAGAAGATCTATCTCATTAAGTCTGAAAAGTCAATTTCGAGAGGAAAAATGCAGGGCAGATCGATCTCATTGGAGAGTAGATCGATCTCATAAAGATAACTCTATAAATACTGGGTTCTGCACTTTAGTTTTTCACGAGATTTACTATTCCATTCAAGAACAAAATCTAAACCTAACATTTCTACCCTAGGAAACTTCAGTTTGTAACCAGTTTTAAGTGAGATTTCATTGACTAAAGTTGTTCTTGGCAAAGAGGAAAACAACATACTTGGAAACAAGAGATTGGAATCAAAGGGCTGGAGAACAAGAAGGATTTTGCCAATTTTAGAGAAAAAGAGGAAATCTCAGCTAGGTAAGATTTAATGCACCAAGTTTATATATGTTAAACTAGGTGTATTGGTGAACTTATTGGTATATGTATGAATTGTTGGAAATGAGAGGATCATGAAAAATGAGCATGACCTAGCTATTGGCATGGAAAGTGAGAAAATGATGAGGAAATGGTGTTGGCATGGATTTAATGGTGGAATTTGCATGTATAGAAGATTTTAAGTTAATCTTGTGAAATGCATCAATTGGAAATAAGGAGTAATGAATATAACTATAAGGAAAATATGGCATGACACTAAAATAGGGGAAAATCATGTGATTGATGTATTCAATAAAGAGTTAGCCAATGAAACGAGTATAATACGATATACTAACGTAAATAATTATAACAGCTTCAGATAATCACATTGGAAGTTGATCGGACTGCAAGAGTGAACAGAACCGAGGAAGTGAGGTCACTTGACGTGATCCGAGGTAAGGAAATTTCGTGAGTAGCTAGAGATGACTCCACGTATTTTGAATAGCATTTCGATATTATATGGTATATGAAATCCCTTGAATAGGCATGATATTATCATAGAGACTAATGAGGATAAGTGTGTTTTATCCAAAACTAGGGTGAAAATACCTTAGAAGCATGTTGTGACCAAAATGCATGAGTTGTATGATAGAATGGCTAATGTTTTCATGTATATGCGAAAACATGCACATTTGAGTGCTTATTTGAATTAAATTGGGTGAATTATGATTTGAATAGCCATCTATCAGGTTTTTGTGTAAAAACCATAAGTATTAGAGAATACTCGCACTATATTTTGAGATATGCATCACATAGTACTTGAGTGTTTACTCGTACTAGATTTTAATGCGATTTATGCTTGTTAGAGTACTGGGAGCATTGCTTGTACTCAGATTGTGATTGATGCATTATAGAGTATTGGGAGCTATACTCATACTCAGTTTTACATGATAGAGTACTGGGAGCTTAGCTCGTACTCAGTTTTCATATATTATACATTATAGAGTATTGGGAGCTTTGCTCATACTCGTGTTTTTACATAACATAGTGTTGGGAGCATTGCTCACACTAGAGTTGTGATATGGTCGTGTTGGGAGTTTTACTCGTACGTACCAATTTTGAAAAGAGCATGAAACAACCGTGTTGGGAGCCTGTGTTGACTATGTGTCAGACCGATATATATATATATATGCTCACACGTGCAATATTTTGAGATAAGACCGAGGGCTATCGAAATAACCCATGGTATGAGGACTAAGACTCATGGCGAGCATCCCGACTATGAGGTATATCCAAGGTTTGAGGACTAAGACTCATGGCAAGCATCCCACCTTGAGATAGGGTCCTTAGAGTACTGTGTATCGTGTATGTCACATGGAGTACGTTATACTGTGAGTACACAATGAGAGTGAGTTGTGAGCTGACAGCTAGGATTTGACCTACCTCCCATTACAGCAATTGTGACACCCCGCACACCGAGTACTGTGTAGCTTGGGATCACAGAAAATGAGTTATAATCATACACTCGGAACATGTAGTCGCCTATCTCTATTTTCTTTTCATGCTATATGAATCAATATTTCTTGAATGAATTATCTCATGGTTTTATGTTATGAACATGTGAGTTTGTGAATTGTGAAAAAGGTAACCCGAGGGATGAGTGAGGCCCAGATTTCCATGTTTTGAAACATGATCAATGCCATATGATTTTGATTTAAATAAATGGCATGATAAAAGTGATTTATGTGAAATTACATGAGAAATGAAATATTTATGCATATAATGCTGAGGTTGTTAAACCAGCATATTTCCAGTTTTATAACTGATGTTTTGTATCTATATATATATATATTGCATAAAACTTTGAAAGAGATGCATGCTTTAGATACAGAATGGGTAAGGAAATGATTTCAAGGCATAAGCATAGTATTTTATAGATAGTGTAGTTGTCTACTTACTTGCTTGATTTCCTTATTGAGCTGTGATCTCACCCCCCTTATTATTTCCTTCATTTTAGAGTATCCACAGTAGGTGGACATGGCTGAGGACTGATATTCCCTGATCCGCTGCATATCCATCTTGCTAGAGGTATACACACTAGACATGTTATACTGAACATTGTATAAGCACAATTATGTAACGATTGTGCGGTCGGGATGTATATGTACAGATAAATGTATTTATGTACAAGAGTTTATATTATAGAAAAAAATATTTAATTCTATGTATGTTGTGAATAAATGAGAATGAGTGACTATTATCGAATCACAGCCCAACGCTTGAGGTGAGAGATGACAGAAGAAGAGGTAGGTGAAATGAGAAAATTTTGTGGTGATTTTGGTAAGTCACATGTGGGAGAAGGGCGTGACAGAATGGTATCGGAGTAGTGTTGGTCTGATGTGGATCGATCTTAGTAATTAGGAAAATATACATCCCCATAGTATTATGCTTTGTTCAGTTACAATTGTGTATACTAGATGGAATTCAGACTAATTAATGATTCTAAATGTAGGGATTTAGCCATTATTGTTAATACTCGCCGTGGTAGAGGGGCTAAAGATAGGGCTCGAGGCTGTAGAGGTAGGCCAGAGACCCGAGATGAGACTATTGGTCCTAATGAGGTACTAGAGAGTATCGAGGCACGTTTTTGAGAGACTAGAACGTCATCTAGAGACTATAGTGGAGATACTGGCACAAACGATGCCAGGAGGAAAGGGACAAGATGCAAAGACTGCACCTGGAGAGGCAGCTGCACCTAATACACCTACACCCCCACCAGTTCAGGATATGCCATCACAAGTCACAGCACGACAGGGCGGTAATGTTTTGGGATATGGTTGTGATTTGGACAAACTTCGACAATTCTAGAAACTTGGACCTCCAACTTTTCGTGCTATTAAGGACCCAGTTTTGGTGGAGGAATGGATATGAGAGATGAAGAAGTTGTACGGATTCTTTAAGTGTACGACTTCAGAGATTGTCGCATTTGCTGCGTTCCTACTGAAAGGGACTGCAGAGAATTGATGGAAGTCCACCCGACCCATATTGAGAGACTGACATGCAGAGATTAGTTGGAAGATATTTCTGGATGCCTTTAGGAGGCAGTTAGCTCTAGATACTGCTCGGCAGAGGCTGCAGGCCAAATTTTTAGGGTTAAGCTAGGGAAGTCATTCGGTGGACGAGTATGAGACCAGATTTTTATCCCTGGGAAGGGATGACCATGACACCATGAGTAGCGAGACCAGGAAGGTCCACAGATTTATCGATGGACTAAGACTAGTATTGCGATCTAAACTGGTTCCATTCGACATTTCAACCTATGATGAGGCAGTGCGCAGGGCGCAACTCTATGAACAAGATTATGAGAGGAATGTCTCAGAGTTCAGAATAGTCGGGAAAGGTAGAAATAGAGACAGAAAGAGGCTGGTGAGTGACAATACTCAAGGTTTTGGATATTGACGAGGGATGAGACTCTTCGGTAAGAGACCAAGGATCGAGGAAGTACATGAGAAGGTTGTGAGATCTCCTGCATACCCGGTTATAGCTCCAGCTAGAGAAGTAGTGATTGGAGGACAGAAGCCTACCACTAAGCAGTGCGGTAGATATGGTAGATTCCACGGAGGTAGACCTTATTCTGTTTCTAGTGGTTTGTGCTACAGATGTGGGAAGCTAGGCCATATGGCTAGAGTGTGCCAAGAGGTGATGGATATTGCCCTACAAAAGGGTAAGGAGCTTGAGAGAGCTCCAGCTGATACGTCTGCTCCAAGGAGGAGAGCAATAGCAAAAAAGAAAGGGAAGCAAGTTATGGGACGAGGACGAGTGCATGCTTTGGACTAGGGGATAGCCGATGCTTCTTCGGATGTGATTAGAGGTAACATCCTGATATATGATTTAGAAGCACATGTTTTAATTGATCCTGGGGTCACGCATTCATTTGTATCGCCTTCATTTGCATGTAAAATAGAAAAGCATATTGAGCGTACACATCTGAGTAGGATGATGTTGATTAGTACGCCTATGGATAATAGTCAGCTAGTGGAGTATGTGTTAAATGATTGTAAGCTAAGAGTAGGGGAAAAGGACATGATAACCAAACTAATATTGTTAAGTAGGAATGGATTGGTTATCATCAAACCATGCTGTTTTAGATTGTTACACTAAGACAGTTATGTTTCTTAACCCTGAAAAATATGTTGTAAAGCTTGATGCAAAGAAATAAAAGTAGTAGTTATGATTTGTGATTGATAATGTACTATGCTGACTGAGAAATGAATATGTTGAAGGTTTTATTGCGTACGTGGTTGATACGGATAAGGTACATTCGGAGTTGGAAGATATTCCTGTGGTTAGTGAATTCCTAGTTGTCTTTTCAGATGAATTGCTAAGATTGCCACCAGACAGAGAGATGAAGTTCTGCATAGACTTAGTGCCTAGTACTGAACCTATATCGAAACAACCGTATCGCATAGCCTTAGTTGAGCTGGGGGAGCTCAAGAAACAGTTACATGAGTTGTTGGATAAGGGTTTTATCAGACCGAGTGTTTTACCGTGGGGAGCACCAATTTTGTTTGTAAAGAAGAGGGATAGAAGCTTCTGATTATGTACAGATTACAAATTGTTGAATAAGGCAACCATCAAGAATAGATATCCCCTTCCACGCATTGATAACTTGTTAGATCAGCTTTGGGGAGTGCAAGTCTTTTCTAAAATTGATCTGAGGTCTGGGTATCATCAGTTGAGAGTAAGGAGTGGAGATATGCCCATGACAACATTTAGGACCCGATATGGCCATTACGATTTTTGGTTATGCCATTCAGATTGACGAATGCTCCCGCAGCTTTCATGACTTTGAATAACGATGTGTTCAAGCCATATTTGGATCAACTTGTTATCGTCTTCATAGATGACATCTTGATATATTGTAAATCCGAGGAAGAGCATGAGAAGCACCTCAAGATTGTATTGCATACTTTACAAGAGCAGAAACTATATGCTAAGCTCCATAAGTTTGACTTTGGGTTGTCATAAATCTCGTTTTTGGGACACGTTGTGTCAAAGGATGGTGTATCAGTGGATCCATCCAAGATTGAGGTTGTAGTTCAATGGGAACAGCCGAGGATAGTCACACAGATTAGGAGTTTCTTGGGTATAGTAGGATATTATCGGAGATTCATCGAAGGTTTTTTGAAGTTAGTTGCTCCATTGACACGTCTCACTCGAAAAAGTGTAGATTTTGTATGGGATGAAGGTTGTGAGAAGAGTTTTCTGGAGTTAAAGAGTCGATTGACTATTGCTCTAATTCTCACTATCCCTACCAGCTCAGGAGGATTTTCAGTGTATATCGATGCATCGCATCAGAGACTGGGCTGTGTATTGATGCAAGATGAGAATGTAGTTCCTTATGGATCTAGACAGATGAAGGACCATGAGAAGAACTATTTGACCCACGATTTGGAGTTGGCAGCAGTAGTGTTTGCATTAATGGTATGGCGCCACTACTTGTATGGAGAGAAATTCAAGATTTTTACTGACAACAAGAGCCTTAAGTATCTGTTCTCATAGAAAGAATTGAACATGAAACAGAGAAGATGGCTAGAGCTTCTAAAGGATTATGATTGTGAGATATTTTATCATCCAGGTAAGGCTAATGTTCTAGCCGATGCTTTGAGCAAGAAGAGCCTAGGGATGGTATCGTATATGATGGCCAAGGAATATGAGTTGTTAGAGCAGTTTGTTAGCCTCAGTTTGGGAGTTGTGCCTTCTAACATGGATACGGACTGTGTGATTGCTACTCTAAGCTTGGGGCCAGATCTGTTGGATAAGATCAGACAGGCCCAGCAGATTGATCCGTATTGCATTGATGTGACTGGTCAGATATGGAAGGGCACAGAGACTGATTTTGAGTTAAGTTCTGATGGACTTTTGAGGTTTAGAGGCAGATTGTGTGTTTCCAAGGATCCAGAGCTCAATAGACTGATATTGATGGAAACTCATTCGTCGAGGTACGCGCTACATCCGGGGAGTGATATATAAGATGTATCAGAATCTCTGGAGGGTGTACTGGTGGTCAGGTATGAAGAGAGATTTGGTAGATTTTGTGGTAACATGTCTCGTATGTTAGCAAGCGAAGGTAGAGCATTAGAAACCTGCAGGGTTATTATAGCCTCTACCTATACCAACATGGAAATGAGAGCATATCAGCATGGATTTCATGATGGGTTTACCGAGGACCCGGAGGAATCACGATGCTATATGGGTGATAGTTGATAGACTGACGAAGTCAGCCCACATTCTAGCTATGAGAGCTACCGATACTTTGAGTTCCTTGGTAGAGTTGTATGTACACAAGGTAGTGAGGTTACATGGTATTCTAGTGAACATTGTTTTGGATAAGGATTCTCACTTTGGGGAATATTTTCAGGAAGCCATGGAAACCCAGTTGAGTTTGAGCACCGCTTATCATCTTCAGATAGATGGGCAGTCAGAGTAGACTATACAGACTCTGGAGGATATGTTGAGAGTGTGTGTGCTGGATTTTAGAGGCTCCTAGGATGATCATTTTTCACTAGCCGAATTCACCTACAACAACAGTTATCATGTGAGTATCGGGATGGCACCATATGAGGCTTTGTATGGCCGTAGATTTCGTTCCCCTATCGGTTGGGAAGAAGTGGGAGATAGAAAGATTTTTGCTCCTGAATTGGTTACACAAGTCTCTGAGGATGTCCGGATGATTGTTGAGAGATTGAGGACAGCTCAGAGTAGACAAAAAAGCTATGCTGACAAGAGACAGAGACCACTTGAATTCGCAGTTGGTGATTCAGTATTTTCAAAGGTTTCTCCTTCCAAGGGTATAGCGAGATTTTGGAAGAGAGGTAAGTTGAGTCCTCGCTATTTTGGACTGTTTGAGATACTGGATAGAGTGAGAGATAAGGCATATAGATTGGCTTTGCCATCGGATTTATCGGGAGTGCACAATGTCTTCCACATTTCGATGTTAAGGAAGTATCATCCAGATCCAACTAATGTGATTCGGTATGAGCCATTGGAGCTCAAAGATGATTAGACATATGTAGAGAAACCGATTCGGATACTAAATAGAAAGGAGAAAGTCTTGAGAAATAAGACTATCTAGTTAGTGAAGATTCTCTGGTAGCATCACACTTCAAAGAAAGCTACTTGGGAGCTAGAGAGTCTGATGCGAGAGAGATATCCCCAATTGTTTGTAGAGTAACTTGGTTCTAATTTGGAGGACCAAATTCTTTTAAGGAGGGGAGGAATGTAAAACCCGTATTTTCAGTTGCAACCTTATGAATTCATAAGTATATACATGTACATGCTATGTAAACAATAAATGATGAAAAGTCCATAAATTTAATGTACACACTTGTAATATGAGTTTGTGATATACGTACAAGTTTCATTATGTAGGAATAAGAAGAAATGGACTTTTGTAGGTGATGACTGTGAGTGGAATGAAAAATGAGTGGTGTGGTAAAATGGAATGAAGTTGAAGTTGCATGAGTTGCATAAATCTTTGTACTTCCATTTGGTTTTGTATTGTATACCTTTGGTTATACAATGAATGCACACAAGTTTTAATGCATATAAAGTATGAATGGATGTCATTTTTAAGCCTTAAAAGTGATTGGATGAGAAAATGATCATGGCAGCAAAATTAAAGAGGTTTTGGGTGAGTTACTGCAGAAAACTGCAGTAAAATCTGGAAAATATGAATGTCAGATCGATCTCATTGAAGGAAAGATAGATCTGGAAGAGCAAAAAATGCTCTTATTCGAGCAATGGATCAAGGCCAGATCGATCTCCAAATGTTACTGACTTGGAGAGATCGATTTCACCCTTGGAGCATATTGATCTCCTTAAGGTTCTGTGTTTTTCAGATCTATCTCATGCTTGGGAGCAGATCGATCTCATTAAGTCTGTAAGGTCGGTTTCGAGAGGGAAAATGCAGGACAGATCGATCTCATTGGAGAGCAGATCGATCTCATAGAGATAATTCTATAAATATTGGGTTTTGCACTTTAGTTTTTCATGAGATTTATTATTCCATTCAAGAATAAAAGCTAAACATAACATTTCTACCTTAGGAAACTTCAGTTTGTAACCAGTTTTGAGTGAGATTTCGTTGAGTAAAATTATTCTTGGCAAAGAGGAGAATAACATACTTGGAAACAAGAGATTAGAATCAAAGGGTTGAAGAGCAAGAAAGATTTTGCCAATTTTGGAGAAAAAGAGGAAATCTCAGCTAGGTAAGATTTAATGCACCAAGTTAATATATGTTAAACTAGGTGTATTGGTGAACTTATTGGTAAATGTATGAATTGTTGGAAATGAGAGGATCATGAAAAATGAGCATGACCTAGCTTTTGGCATGGAAAGTGAGAAAATGATGAGGAAATGGTGTTGGCCTGGATTTAATGGTGGAATATGCATGTATGGGAGATTTTAAGTTAATCTTGTGAAATGCATAAATTGAAAATAAGGAGTAATGAATATAGCTATAAGGAAAATATGGCATGACACCGAAATGGGAGAAAATCGTGTGATTGATGTATTCAATAAAGAGTTAGCAAATGAAACGAGTATAATACGATATGCTAACGTAAATAATTATAACAGCTTCAGATAATCACATTGGAAGCTGATCGGACTGCAAGAGTGAGTAGAATCAAGGAAGTGAGGTCACTTGACGTGATCCGAGGTAAGAAAATTTCATGAGTAGCTAGAGATGGCTCCATGTATTTTGAATAGCATTTCGATATTATATGGTATATGAAATCCCTTGAATAGGCATGATATTATGATAGAGACTAATGAGGATAAGTATGTTTTATCCAAAACTATGGTGAAAATACCTTAGAAGCATGTTGTGACCAAAATGCATGAGTTGTCTGATAGAATGTCTAATGTTTTCATGTATATGCAAAAACATGCACATTTGAGTGCTTATTTGAATTGAATTGGGTGAATTATGATTTGAATATCCATCTATAAGGTTTTAATGTAAAAACCATAAATGCTAGAGAATACTCGCACGATATTTTGAGATATGTATCACATAGTACTTGAGTGTTTACTCGTACTAGATTTTAATGCGATTTATGCATGTTAAAGTACTGGGAGCATTGCTCATACTCAAATTTTGATTGATGCATTATAGAGTATTGGGAGCTATGCTCATACTCAGTTTTACATGATAGAGTACTGAGAGCTTAGCTCGTACTCAGTTTTCATATATTATACATTATAGAGTATTGGGAGCTTTGCTCATACCCGTGTTTTTAAATAACATAGTGTTGGGAGTATTGCTCACACTAGAGTTGTGATATTGTGATATGGTCATTTTGGGAGTTTTACTCGCACGTACCAATTTTGAAAAGAGCATGAAACAGCCGTGTTGGGAGCCTGTGCTGACTCCGTGTCGCACCGATATATATATATATATGCTCACACGTGCAATATTTTGAGATAAGGCCAAGGGCTATCAAAATAACCCATGGTAAGAGGACTAAGACTCATGGCGAGCATCTCGACTATGAGGTATATCCAAGGTTTGAGGACTAAGACTCATGGCGAGCATCCCACCTTAAGATAAGGTCCATGGAGTACTGTGTACCGTGTATGTCACATGGAGTATGTTGTACCATGAGTACACGATGAGAGTGAGTTGTGAGCTGACGGCTAGGATTTGACCCACCTCCCATTACAGCAATTGTGAGACCCCGCACACCGAGCACTGTGTAGCCTGGGATCACGAAAAATGAGTTATGATCATACACTCGGAACATGTAGTCGCCTATCTCTATTTTCTTTTCATGATATATGAATCAATATTTCTTGAATGAATTATCACATGGTTTTATGTTATGAACATGTGAGTTTGTGAATTGTGAAAAGGGCAACCCGAGGGATGGGTGAGGCCCAGATTTCCATGTTTTGAAACATGATGAATGCCATATGATTTTGATTTAAAGAAATGACATGATAAAAGTGATTTATGTGAAATTACATGAGAAATGTAATATTTATACATATAATGCTGAGGTTGTTAAACCAACATATTTCTAGTTTTATAACTGATGTTTTGTATCTCTCTATATATATATATATATTGCATAAAACTTTGAGAGAGATGCATGCTTTAGATACAGAATGGGTAAGAACATGATTTCAAGGCATGAGCATAGTATTTTGTAGATAGTGTGGTTGTCTACTTGTTTGCTTAATTTCCTTACTGAGCTGTGAGCTCACTGCCTTATGAATTCCCTCTTTTCAGAGCATCCACCGTAGGTGGGCACGGCTGATGACTGATATTCCCAAATCCACTGCATATCCATCTTGCTAGAGGTATACACACTTGACATTTTGTACTGAACATTATTTAAACACAATTATGTAACGATTATACGGTCGGGATGTATACGTACAGATAAATGTATTTATGTACAAGAGTTTATATTATAGAAAAGAATATTTAATTCTATGTATGTTGTGAATAAATGAGAATGGGTGACTAATATCGAATCACAGCCCAACGTTTAAGGTGAGAGATGACAAAAGAAGAGGTAAGTGAAATGAGAAAATTTTGTGGTGATTTGGGTAAGTCGTGTGTGGGAGAAGGGCATGACAGTACATCATGGAATCATAAGGAATATATATAAAAGTACGGGCCTTACATTCCTTCCCTTCTTCAAGAAATTCGGTCTTTAAAATTAGAACCAAATCACTCTTCGAAAAGTCGGGATACTTTTCCCGCATCAGGCTCTCCAACTCCCAGGTAGCCTTCTCTGAAGTGTGGATCTACCAGAGAACTTTAACAAGCGGAATCGTCTTAGTCTGTAACACCTTCTCCTTCTTATCCAATATCCGGATTGGTCTCTCTACATACGACAGATCATCCTTGAACTTCAATGGCTCATACCGAATCACATGGGTCGAATCTGGATAGCACTTCCGAAGCATCGATACGTGGAAGACGTTATGAATGCCTGCTAGCTTCGATGGCAAAGCAAGCCTGTAGGCCTTATCTCCCACTCGCTTCAGTATCTCAAATGGCCTGATATATCGACGGCTTAACTTACCATTCTTATCGAACCTCATAATCCCTTTCTAGGGAGAAACTCTCAAGAACATTGAATCACTTATAGGGGACTCTAATGGCCTCTGTCTCGTGTCAGATAACTCTTCTGCCTACTCTGAGCTATCCTCAATCTCTCACATATCATTTGAAAAACCTCAGAGGCTTGCTGCACTAAATCGAAAGCAAAAGCTTTCCTATCACCCACTTCTTTCCAACCAACGGAGGAACAACACCTTCTACCATACAACGCCTCATACGGTGCCATCCTGATACTCGAGTGATAACTGTTGTTGTAAGCAAATTTGGCTAATGGCAGGTGCTCATCCCAGGAGCCTCTAAAATCCATAATACTCGCTCTCAACATATCCTCTAACGTCTGGATGGTTCTCTCTGACTGACCATCGGTCTGAGGATGAAAAGCGGTACTGAAACTCTACTGGGTTCCCATAGCTTCTTGAAAGTGTTCCCAAAAGTAAGAAGTGAAGCGAAAATCCTTATCCGATACGATGCTCATTGGAACACCATGTAGCCTCACGATCTCCCGTACGTACAACTCTGCCAAAGTACTCAGAGTATCTGTGGACTTCATGGCTAGAAAGTGGGTGGACTTCGTCAATCTGTCTACCACTACCCAAATAGCATCGTGGTTCCTCCTAGTCCTCGGCAATCCCATGATGAAATCTATGGTGACATGTTCTCATTTCCAAGTCGGTATCGATAGAGGTTGGAACAACCCTGCAGGCTTCTGATGCTCTACCTTCACCTGCTAACATACGAGACACTTCGCCACAAACTCTGCAATAACCCTCTTCATCCCTGACCATAAATACACTCTCCAGAGATTCGGATACATCTTGTTGCTCCCTAGATGCAATGTATATCTCGATGAATGAGCTTCCGTTAAAACTAATCTCTTTAGTTTTGGGTCATCGGGAACACAAATCCTGCCTTTAAACCTTAGTAGGCCATCACCACTCACTAAGAAATCAGCACATCACCCCTCTGAATCTGACTTGCATGATCATCACACAGCAGATCGGCATGCTGAGCCTGTCGTATCTGGTCAAACAAATCTGGTTCCACTTGCAAGCTCACCATCACACAGTCACTATCAACATCAAGGGCTCTATATCCAAACTGAGGTGAGTAAACTGCTTGAGCAACTCATGTTCCCTGACCATCATGTACGATACCACTCTGATGTTCTTCCTGCTCAGGGCATCAGCCACAACATTAGCTTTCTTGGATGGTATGATATCTCGCAATCATAATCCTTCAGAAGCTCTATCCACCATCTCTGCCTCATATTCAACTCTTTATATGAAAACAGATATCGAGGCTCTTATGATCTGTAAACACCTAAAATTTCTCACAGTACAAGTAGTGGCAACATATCTTCAATCCAAATACCACGACTGCTAACTCTGGATCATGGGTTGGGTAGTTTCTCTCATGGTTCTTAAGCTTTCTATAAACATAAGCGATTACCTTCTCATCTTGCATCAACACATAGCCCAGTCCCTATCTCGAGCCATCTGTATACACTGAAAAGCCTCATGAGCTAGTGGGTATGGTGAGAATAGGTGCGGTGGTCAGTCGATGCTTCAGTTCACAGAAACTACATTCACATTGATCATCCCACTCAAATGCCACATTTTTCTGAGTGAGGCGTGTCAACGGAGCAGCCTGCTTAGAGAATCCCTCCACAAACCGTTGGCAATAACCTGTTAAACCTAGAAAACTACGGATCTCTATAATCGTCTTGGGTCTCTCCCACTGACCACAACCTCTATCTTGGACGGATCCACTAACACCTCATCCTTCGAGACTACATGACCCAGAAAAGATATCTAACTCAGCCGAAAATCACACTTACTAAGTTTAGCATACAACTCCTGATCTCGGAGGGTTTGTAACACTGTTCTCAAGTGCTGCTCATGCTCTTCCCTAGACTCGAGTACATCAAGATGTCATCTATAAAGATAATCACGAATCTGTCCAGGTATGGCTTAAACACATCATTCATCAAAGCCATGAATGTTGCAGGAGCATTCGTCAACCCAAATGGCATAACCAGGAACTCATAATGGCCGTAACAGGTCTGAAACGCTATCTTGGGCACATCTCCACTCTGACTCCTCAACTGATGGTATCCAGACCTCAGATCAATCTTACAAAAGATCTATGCTCTCTGCAACTGATCCAATAGATCATCAATCCATGGAAGGGGATACTTATTCTTGATGGTAGCCTTGTTCAACAACCGATAATCTATACAGAGTCGGAGGCTCTCATCCTTCTTCTTCACAAACAGAATTGGTGCTCCCCAAGGCGACACACTCGGTCTGATGAACCCCTTATCCAATAACTCCAACAACTGTCTCTTTAGCTCCTCTAACTCAATTGGAACCATTCTATACGATGGTTTGGATATCGGTTCAGTACCAAACACCAAATCAATATAGAACTCCATCTCTCTGTCTGGTTGCAACCTTGGTAAATCATCCAGAAAGACATCAGGGAACTCTTTAACCACTGGGATGTCAGCTAAATCTGGGTGCGCCTTATCCAAATCAACCACATATGCGATAAAACATTCAACATATTATTATTAAATTTGTTAGTAAAATTGTCCATCTTTGGAAATAATTTACTACTTCTTTCATTACTTTTCAAATCTTACAACATACTTTTCAGGGTATAAAACATTATTGTCTTAGTATAATAATCTAAACAGCATGGTTTGTAGCCAACCAATCCATTCCTAGTATTACAACAAAATCCTTCATGTCTAACAGAATAAGATTGAACAACATATCCTTTTTCCCTATTTTTAACTTACAACCATTACATACATACTCAGTCACTACGTTATCTCTAACTGGAGTGCTTATAAGCAACACCCTACCTAAAGGTACCAGTTTCACATGTTCAAACAATTTACATGCAAATGAAGGCGATATAAATGAATGTGTGGCACCAGGATCTATTAACACTAATGCTTTAAAATCAAATATTAGGATGGTACCTCGAATCACATCCGTGGAAGCTTCGACAGATGCCTGGTCCACCGTAAACACTTGCCATCAACCAACGGCTTACTTCCCCTTCTCCTCAGCCGTGGCCTTCCTCTTTGGAGCAGATGTTTCAACTGGGGCCTTCTTTGGCTCTTTACCCTTCTGTGGGGTTGTATCAACCAACTCCGGGCAGTCACAAGCTATATGCCCTGGTTTGCCACATCTATAACATGACCTCGTCAACAAATAGCATGGCCTACTCCCCTGATATCTACCACAGATCCTACACTGCTCGGTGGTAGGTCGGGGTCTACCAATAACTATATCCCTCGATGCTGGAGGTAAAGCTGGATAAGCTGGAGGCTTTGCATGCCTATCTCATACCTCCTCAATCTTGGGCCGCTTCCTAAATAATCTCTGACCTTTCATAGACCCTCTGTCCTCAACTGACCTCTTCCGATCACTGTCTCTTCCCTTACCACTCCTGCCTAACTCCGAGGCATGCAACTCATAATCTTGCTCACATAGCTGAGCTCTGCGTACTACCTCGTCATAAGTGGTAATGTCCAATGGGGCCAACCGAGCTCTGATCAAAGGTCTCAACCCCTCAATAAACTTCTAAACATTCCTATCCTCACTGTTCATGGTAACTGTGTCATACCTGCCCCAGGATATGAATCCAGACTCATACTCCTCAACTGACCGGGTCCCTTAAGTCAAAGTCATAAACTCCATCTGCATCTTCCGCTGAGCAGTGGCTAGAATGTATTGCCTCCTAAAGGCATCCAAAAATATGTCCCAAGTCACAACCAGGTGTCGAGCACTCAGAATCGGCTGTGTGGCCATCCACCAATGCTTGACCTCACCCTCTAATACAAAAGCCGCAAAGGTGACCTTCTCTATGACAGAGCAATGGAAAACTCTATGAAGCTTCTCCATACTACTAATCTAATGCTCCGCTAACACTAGATTCTTCACCCCACTAAATGAAAGTGGTCCAAACTTCCTGAATTGTCTCAATCTGTCTTGGTCACACTCATAAACCCCTTCACCACCAACCTGCTGTGGAGCTACAAGATCCTAAACTAGTGGGGGAACATCCTGAACTGGAGGGGGTGCAGGAATCTCTACCTCTGCAGCTTAAGGTCTCGGTGCAGGCTGTGTAGGCTTAGGTCTCTCAAGTGCAGCTACCTGACCAGTAGGGTTCTCCTATCTATCCTCTAATCTGACCATCGCCTGTGGCAACAACTCCATGATAGTGTTTACACTGCGCTCTAACCGCGCTATGCGTACCTCAGCGATATCACTAAGATCGGGTAGATCTCTACTAAAACTAGACCCACTATGCTTCTCGGGCTCATCTATACGCCCTTAAAACGTAAACTCTCTCCTCTACCACTACGTCGTCTATCCGACATCTTACATACATAACAACAAGTGTCTCAGTCAAATTTCCAGCTTGGTATACACAATTGTATCTAAATAATGCACAGTACTATAATGATGTATAATTTTCTAACTACTGACACTGACTCACATCAGACCAACTCCGCTCTGATACCACCTCTGTCACGACCCATTTCCACGACTTACCTTACTACCAACAGTTGGGCTGTGAGTCAATATCCATAACCACATCTCATCTATTTTAAAATTTAATTTCATTAAATGGAATAGAAACTGTACTTTTATTTATACAGAAGCGTTTACATTAGTTTCTATTTTATACATCCCTCGCATATAAAAGATAGTTTTACTGTGCACTATTTTGCAGATACAAAATTTTCATAAGTGTATACCTCTACACCACTGAAGGACTGAAGAACACGGTAGCAGGAGTAACTGCAGAGGACTCACTGCTACTCAGGATCTGTAGAGAAGGAAATAAGGGGGTGGGCTAACACGCTCAGTAAAGATAATATGAAAGCAGGTAGATAACTACACTATCTACAATGCTTAAAACATACATTTATTTCCCTTATAAAACCTATGCATTCATTTAAAACAACTTCCATCTATGCGAAACCATTAATTCACTAGATAGGTATATGCATACTCATTTCAAATCACACAGCACACACTTAGAAAAAACTTTACACTTAGCAAATCAATATACATGAGACTAGGATGGGATATCATATCATACAACAGGAGATGTATGACCATAGTCACTGGATTCCAAGCAATCACAGATCAGGTGTGTGAGAATCCCATGCTTGGGGAGGTGAGTCAACTATCCCTTCAGTCCACTAAGATCACTAAGATATCACGACACATCGTACTCCATGGCTAACACTCACAGTACAGCGTGCTCTGTGGACCCTCATATATTATGATATAGCTGAGGGGACCGAGTAATCTCGAGGTCTACCATCTCAGTATCACTATCACCCATTTCCATTGTCTGAAAATCACGTGCAAGCAGGTTTGTGCAAGAACACCTAGCAATACACAACGACTCCAGCACGATTTTACTCATCACATAGTAAAACTCATAAAACCACATGTGAGCAACTCAACGTAAGATCACATAGCAATACCTGAGGGCTCTAGCATGGTTTCACTTAAAATCACATTAAGTTTAGAAAATTACATGCGAGCATAGTCAGAATAAAGACACTTAGCAATACTCGATGGCTTCAGCAAGATTTCAAAATCCAGTGCGAGCTCTCTAGTATACCATACAGCTTACACTCAGCTCCAGCACCGTTTGCTTTCTCAAAATCCTTTTAAAATAATGTGCGAGCAAGGCTAGTAATTCAACTATTACCACATTGGCTCCATCACAAGTTCATACAGAAATTCGATAGATGGCTCTATCAGGTGAAAATGGTATCCCTGACCGAGTTCACTTCGACAAATCATAAAGTATAAGTGAGAAGGTAATTTCACTTCAATCACTCGTTAAATGCTTTTAACTTTATAAGATATGTATTTTATGGTAAATAGCTAAATTGGGAGCCAGTCTATCATTACTCTATCTCTAAACAGCATTTTCAGGGCAAAATGACCAAGATATGCCGTTTCGGGCATTTTCATTTTTGGCCATAGCTAGGGTATTTTCATAATTTACCCCTTCTCAGTGTAAAAATTTAAGTTCACATACAGACTTTTTGTAAAATTTTATGCCCTGTAATATCATAATTTTACTACGTAGCTATCTATAAGAGCTATCATAAGTCTCTTACCTCGAATCACATAGGAGTCACTTTCCTTTGATTTTCACTACTCGTGATCCGGTCTAATCGGCTCTAAATATATCTTCAGGAGCTGTAAATATTTACTAATCAAATAAGTATAATTTAATATACTTAATTCTCACTTGAATTAAATTCAAATCAATGTATTGGGCCCGTCAAGCCTACTGATTCATATTGGGTCGGCCTTAGGCCCATAATGCCTTATTGAGCCGAATACTCAACGCTTTGCCCACTTGACCATTCGATCATGCATGGTGCGCCACACCTAGCCATGGCTGACACCATGGTTGCCTAGCCCTCATGGGCATTTTGGCAAACACTTGGTGTGCATGCCTTAAGTTCATCTTCCTTCACTAAGACATTTCATCATACACCTCTTATGCCTACTTTAAACCATCCTCTATTCCAACATATTGTTTCACAAAACCATCTTAGAATCATGTATGCATTCTTAATAACATCAATACATGTTTAAATCATCATTAAATCCATGCAAAATCAACTTTCTCTCACTTTCTCACATTAAACCCATATTCGGTCATGGATGATTAAGCATGTTCAAGGATGTTTCTGCCAACAATACATACACCAATCAACTCATAAAAATATCTAGATTAACATAATTGAAGTTGGTGTATTGAAAACTCACTTAGCTTGACTTTTCTCTTTTGGTCGAAATTGGGGAAACACTTTGTTCCTTCAATCCAGCAATTCAACTACTAGTCTTTTTTTTTGACTATGTTATTCTCCTCATTACAAGGAATAACTTTGCTAATAGCAACATTTCTCAAATCTGTTTGGAAGGTGATGATTTTTTAGAATGAGAAAACTTGTTCACTTTGCTATAATGGAGAGGTATTTGCTATTTGGGGAAGAAGACTTAGCTTCGGGCTTTAATTGAATTGGGTATTATGAGATTGATCTCTAATGGAGAGAGATCGATCTTCCTTTGGTTGAACTATATAAGTATTCAGTAAGTAAACTGTAAGATCGATATGCTCTTGGGAAGGGATCGATCCTTTCTAAGTAGAATCAAATCGAGATCGATCTGTTTTTGGGAACGGATAGATCCTTTTTAGGCATAATCAAATCAAGATCGATCTGCTTGCCTAGAAAACCTTTGTGATTTCATTCTGGAATTACAAGATCGATCATGTCGTGTAAGAAGATCGATCTGGCATTCATCTGCAGGATTCCAACTGCTAATTTTCCAAAATTTTAAAGGAAAGATTGCATTTAAATGCTTCACTAATTATTTTGCATTCTATCCACACTTAGAGCATAAAAAAGTCCATTTCTTATGATTCACATATTATGTAACTTGTGTGTACAACATGAAATCATAAAAGGTACATAGAATTCACGGGCCTTGCATATCTTATGATTCATATAACATGTAACAAGTGTGCACATCATGGAATCATAAGGAATACATATAAAAGTACGGGCCTTACACTAAGCTTTCGTTTTAAAGTAGAAGAGTAGTCTTTCATTTCCATGTATGATATATAAGCAATTACTTTGTTAAGTCAATTTTATTTCTTAATGTTTTCGATATGATGGTAGTTAGAGTTGGGATAATGCTAATATTGCATTGTGAACAATGATGGTAGCTGATGTGAAAATCGATCATGTAGATGCGGATTAAGGATGTATACTGTTATATTGAGCTTGTTTGCAGGACGGATTAGGTCAAATCATAACCGTTATGCTGTCGAATTTTGTAGAAAATATCAGACTAAGACTATAATTTACTAGTAAAGAAATAAGCTTAACTTCTGAGTATATTATAAATTGATCTAAAAGAGGAAATTTGAGTTTGAAACAAATCTACTTAATCATACTCTAAATAACCTTATATTCATCTACTCATGGAATAGGACCAAACTAGCTAGTACGTAAATTTAACACTATACTAATAAACTTTAATAATGCGAAAACTTTAACCTATATCAAGCACAAAGACGACAGTAAAGATCCTTAATAAATTAATAACAACCTTAACTAATGCTAGTTCATTTTAAACACGCTTTTCGCTTAGTTACATGCATTGGATTAGTTATAGAAGTCACGGGGAGTGACATAGTTCTTTCCAAATATTCCAACTTTAAACAAAAAAATTTCATCTTGTCTCCAATATTAACTAGATACCAAGCTTAATTATGAAGTAATCTATAAATTTTCAATTTATATATAAAGTTTCATAATAAGTGCTTAAATTGTTAAATTTATATTGATTAATGATATTCTTTTGCTAATATTTTGTACCTAAATGAGTTTTTTAATATTTATTCTATGTCTTAGGTCACAAAAATAAGATTATGGAAGAAAATTGAGCTTAAATGATAATTTTTACAATTTCTAACCAGTAAGGTTATTTTGGTAATTTCGTCTCTATTCAAATTTTTAGATAAAAGTGATCTTCAACAAAGTTGTATAGAACTTCTCAAGGTTTCCAAAGTGTCCAAGATCATCAAAATCAGAGTTCGTTTGATAGGTCAAAGGTCCTTACAAAGTTGGCAATCAAAATTAGGAAATCTTATTCCTAGTAGGAGAGGGATTATTTCAAGAATAATTGATGCATTTAAACTAAAACCTTTTAGTGGAGATAAATACAAAGAGAAAAGATTAAGGAGAATGTGGAATAGCTATCCAACTCTTCAAGCCCATCTACAAAGGATAAATATAGAGATAATTGAAGATTAATTCTAGATAATTTATTAGAAATTGTAAATATAATTTACTCAAAGTCAAAATTCTATCATTCCTCACTATATCAAGGGACCTTAGAATTAAATGCACAATTGTCTTAGTTTTGGTTTTTTAAAGTTATAAAACTCTATTGCTATTTTATAAAATCCTTTTTTATATTAAAATTCAAATTGGTCGATTACTTCTTTATTTTAATACTTGCTTTTTTCTGATTTCTTTTATAACATGAAGCTTGCCGATTTCTTTTTCATTCTTTAATATTTGTTTTTGGTTTCTATAATGTCTAGTGAGTAGTTTTTCAATTCGGTTGGTATGTATCATTGATTAATCTTGGATGATTATATGTTGTGACAAGCATGAAATTATAATATATCATGATTAAGTGTTTAAGATTTTCCATAGCATCTTTTTATGATTATTAATTTAATTCAATAGGATGTAGACTATTTAGTTAATTCTAATAATTTATTATTATATTAAAACTTCAAGTTCTTAATGTTTTTAATCACATAAAGATAGAGAAAAATCTAAGTTTAAGTTAAATAAATCAAGTTCTTGAATTTACTGCTTATTTTAATGAAGATCTTTCACAAATTCTAATGTTGCTACTAAATTATATCAGAGATTTCTTTCTAGGTAGCTTAAGTGGTTAGAGATTAATTTGTAGAGTTCTCTTATAATTAACTAAGAAGTAAGGGAAGACGATGTTAACATTGTTTGTTGTTGCACTATGATTGAATTCTTAAGTTAATGAAAATTTTTAGAATTCAATGATCAACACTTAAATCCAAGATAATCAATATGCATGCTAACTAAAGCTTTTTATAAAACTTTGCAAACACCGATTTCTTCATGATTCTATTCTTTAATAATTAGTAATTTTAGTAATTATTAAAGCAAAATTGATGCATCTTTTAGAAACTCCTTATTTTATTTTTTTAGTTATTTTTTAGTTTTAACTTTTATTTTCAATATTGATTTGATTGCTTCAATCCCTGTAGATACGAACTCTACTCTGCTATCTATTAGTAGTATAGGGGAATTTATTTTTAGTGAATTCGACCCCTTCATCTTTGGTTTCAATATTGAAGTAATTTCATGTATATTACATTTCTTTCATTATCTCATTTGGATTTTTTTTTAACAAATTCTAGCTTTTATTATCTAGTCTTTATCCACCATGGCTCACTTATTCAAATCCTTTTTTTTAACTTGAATATTATCACAAGTTAAATTTATTGCTACTGGTGCATTTTTCTTCTTTAAGAAGAAGAACAACCATTCTTTAAAGGCTTTATTTATTATTTTTTCTTATAATAAAACATGCACCCTTTATTTACTTTAACTTCATAGGCATGGATTAAAATAAAGCTTTTCTTTTGTGTATTTATTAGACTATCATTCTTCCATCATTTATGTTCCTTGTGATATTATTCACATAAGCTTTTTTAGAAAATGATTTTTTTATACAAATTGATTCTTTTAAAATCATTTTATGATAATGGAAAAATATATAAATTATTGAAGATAAAGTTTGATTTTATATGAAATAATTACACATAATTGTTATTGCATAATCCAAAATCTATATGCAAAACTAAAAACTAAAGTAATCATGTATAAAATTTAGAAGTTGGTGGAACTTATCTTATATTTTGTTGAATACCATTAACCTTTCTTCTTTGGTGGGAGACATACATTTCATCTTCTTTATGCTTCAACCTTTCCTACTTCACATCTTCATAATCATCTTCCTTTGATGTTGGTAGTGATCATAGACTTAAATCAAGCACATAAGATAACTCTTGACTTAAAATCTTGAAACTTGTATTATAATGAAGTTCCAAGATAAATAATTTTTATTATATTTTTTTAATCCTTAATATTGTTAGAAAAATAAAAAATAGAACATAGAACAAAGAAAAAGAAATGATTCTGATGTGTGAACTTTATTCTCTTTCCTTAAGGATTCAAAAATTTTTCAAGATATAACAGAATCTCATAAAACTCTCTAAAAATACGTATGAAATTATGAATTAAAATTAAATACAAACCTGGATATTCATAATGGTCGATAAACACTTCAAATAGACATCTCTGGCCAAAAAGACACATCTTTAAATAAATTATGTCTTTTAGACATCACTTTTGGATAAATTATATTTATTGAGACTAGTTATGTCTATTATACATAACTTCTTAACAAATTATTTCTATTCAATAATTATTAGATATAACTTTTGACAACCTAAATTTAATTTCCAAACTTACATTTCAAACTACTTAACGTTTTTCACATTAATTAAGCCAAATAATTTGAACTACTGATCAAGCTTTTTGTCCCCTCACCCCCTCCATGATGGTCAGTGTCAATACCATCCAACTCTAAAAATCAATTGACTTAGTAGAGGGGAGTATTCATAAATTTTAATGTATTAGTATTCAAACTTGATTATAATTTATAATATTGGTGTCATACCCCAGAAACGCGGAAAATAGAGAAAATTTGAAACTTTTTACTCATTAAATCACAATTAAGGGTGCATTCCTGTGCAATGTCAAACATCATCATACATATCCTGCCTCAGGATCTCATCATTAAATAGTATATATCATATCATATACATTGTTCAGTCCCAAGTTAATTAATCCTAATACATCCCATACAATGTTGTACATAAAGTGTCTGTGGTTACAATAATTATCTGGATACATGAAAAGATAAATGATACCTCAAAATACAATATATATGGCCTGGAGTTCTAGTCCTCCACTAGCCACTACTCCGTACATCGTAGGAAATTTGCCTCGAAGAAATCTGGAGGGGAGATAAAACAGGGTGAGCTTCTAAATCGCTCTGTAAGGGGGTAAGTGTCTCATTATTAAATTAATGATTTGCACACACAATCATTTATTTCACAGTTGAAAACTCAATAGAAAAATGTAGCATGAACTCATTAATACATCATGTAAAACATGGAAGTACATACTCAGTACAAATCACAGTTACAAGCATGTAGAAATCAAGATGTGATAATGGCTTTTCTCTTTAAAACGTGATGAAAATCACTGTAATAGTAATACATGTGGCACAGCCACCAAATACACCTAACACAGCCACAGATTAAGATTCGCACGTGGCACAACCACCAAATACATGTGACACAACCACAGATTAAGATTTGCATGTGGCACAGCCACCAAATACACGTAGTAGGTAACCAACGCTACCAGAGTAGGGGTCATCTCACGTTACCAGAACGAAGGAATATCGGACTTACATGCTACTAGAGCAATGCCCGGTGTGTATTCAAAATGACACACCTAAGTCTCAGTCAATAGCCATTATCATAAAAATCGTTTTGCCTCACGTAAAGCTCAAAATAGTTTTCTATCATAAAACTCATTTCAAATCGCTTTGTACTCAACACAAAACTTGTTAAAATCGAGCTTCAACCGGCAAAACCACGCACACATTTTCTCAAACCTCAGTACGCCTTAACGTAGGGCCCAAAACACTTTTCTCATTTTAAACACAAAATGGTTATAAAACGTTTTCACATATAGTTTACAACTAGTAAAGGTTGTGCCCCAACCGGCTATAAAATCGTGTGCATTTCTCATCCACAACACATAAAACATGCTTATTTTCTCAGTTGAAAATCATGCTACAATGTTATCACAAAACACATACACAAATGAGTTTAGTTTTCCCTTACCTCTTTGCACCTTATATAGTGTAATCGTTCCCCCGTATCACGGACTAGCCTCGCATTCCACTCTGGAACTCCTGAGCTGTCCAAATGATGTTAAAACATCGATGCCTCGACTCAATTTCATTATTGTAACGACCCTTGAAAATCAGGGGAAATTTTTTTCTTTTGAATTTAATTTACCCACTGATTCCCTTATTCATTTAGGTTGTATTCCTGTGCAGTGTCAAAACACTTTTCCTAATTCTTTACTCATAATTGTAATTTATTTCCATATTTTAACTTATATGGCCGATGAAAATTTTGGCAGCATAACGGCTTATATATGAGCCTACCCACCTGCAATTTAGTTGTTTTCGACAATCCTAGATATCCACAACTACCAAGCATGCTTTCCAACAATCCTAGATATCCACAACTACCAAGCATACTTTCCAAATTCATCTTTACCACTTAATACATCTATTTCGATTTAATACTAATCATCTCAAAATATAATTCCCAAAATAATATTGTTTACATCATTTCCTTACAAAATTACATCTCAACAAATATTCCCAATATACGTGTCTGTGCGTACAGATATGTCTGGTACAGTAATGTAAATGTATACCTTTTGCGTGTACAAAAAGTAGCGTAGGGTAGCTCTTCCCACCAGCTGTAAGACCCGAATTTAATTAAAATACGAAATGGATGAGTATTCGTGAAAGGAAGTCGGGTTAAATTAATCCCGAACACGTGTAAGGGCAAAACGGTCAAAAGATCGAAGGTCGGTATAATTTAGATTAGGAAATTTAATTAAAAATATGGATTTGAGAAATCTGTGTCAATAAAGATGAAATAAATTTATTTTGGGTTAAATTGATCAAGATATTAATTTATGGGAATTAATCGGGATTAATCGAAATTTTTAGTTCGAAAAAATAATCCCCAAAAATAATCATAAAATATACCGAAAAGTCATTCGGGACAATATCCAAAAAATACGAAGAAATTATACCCGAAAAAGGATTAAATATAATAAATAAATTAAATTAAATTAATTAATTTAGAATAAAATAATAATTTTTGGGAGATATTTGGGTATTTTAATATATTTTAAGGAATAGTGAAATAATTAAATAAATAATAATAATAATAAAACAAAAAAAAAGAATCTGAAAAAAAAAAGTCAGAAAACGAAAATCGGGGAGAGAGAAAACGAAAACGAAAATCGAAAACGGGGAGGGAGACCGGCAAGCCGTCCAGCGGCCAGGGACCCAAGCGAGGGCCGACGAAGGAAGCCCGACGCCAGGCGATCCTTCAGCCACCGGAGACGCGCCGTTTGGAGGCCGGAGGACGTCGAAAAACGGAGGAGAAGGCCGCGGGAAAGAAATGGCCACCGGCGGCGAACGGCGGCGATTCGGGCCGAACCGAGGCCCGATTCCGAAAGCCCAGGCGACGGCGGTCCTTTCTGCATCGGTATCAGCCGACGAAGCGGTGGGAAACGCCGACGACGGCCAAGAGGAAGAAAATGGGTCCGACGGCAGAGGGAGAAGAGCCGAACCGGCGGCGTTCCGGCGACCTCGACCGAAATCAAGGGTAGATTCATGATGCGGACGACCCAACAGAGGTGCTGGCGGTGGAAGCCAGCGGAGAATCGGCCGACAAGGCGGTGAACCGGAGTGAACCGGCGGTCTGAACCGGTCCGAACCGAACTGAACCGGTTCAGCCAAAAAGAGGGGAAAAAAGGAGAAAAAAGGGAAAAAGAAAAAGAGAAAAAAATTGGGGAAAATTCCAGCGATGCAATCGAGCTTCGGGTAAGTCGATAAGCGGTCAAATTGATCGATTTAAATTTTGGAATATTTTATTTAATTAATTTTCGACTGGAAACTTACCCGAAAAATTGTGAAATTATGTAGCTCGACAATTGGCATCCAACGAGAGCTCGAGATAGCCTCGATTTGCGGACTAGCATGGAATCTCGGGTAAGTAACCCTTATTTATGATAATTACCTCGTTATGCGTGATATTGATTTAATTACTCATAAATTGAATTAAATTATGAAAATTTAGATAAATTGTCGTAAATAATTGATTTAGCTATTCGAGAATTAGAACGAGGCCCAATAAATTATTAGTGGGCTCAATGAGCCCAATAGGCCTCGATAAAGTGAAAATTAAGTGAAAAACGGGCTTAAGGCCGATTAAGGCCCATTAAGGTGCAATCGGGCCCAATAGGGGTAAATAGGCCCAACGATTTAAATTAAGCCCAGAAAATATTAAATACAATTAAATTGTATGTTATCTGACCTGAGGAATAATTATACGCAGTTCCGGACATTTGATTGGGAGCATATCGGACTGCGCGACGAGACAACAGTGAAAAAGAAAAGGTCAGACTCGACAGGAAAATAAGGTAAGGGAATTCTGCGGACTGCTAGAGGTAACTTTACATAATTTTAAGTTCATCTGCAGTCTTAAAAAAATTACCTGAAGGGTCTAGAGGTCAATTAATAATTTTAGTGCCCCGAATGGGCAAATTACTAAAATACCCTTGTTAAGGGTAGAACTTACAAATTTAGGAAAAATTGGGAGGAGCAAGGACAAGAGGTTCCTGCTCATTCTGGAGGTATTTTAACACATGCATGAGTAGGCTGGCTCACTTTTAAAGAAAAATGCATAGCATTGCATACCTTAAACGATGTAATTTCTGTGAAAACTATTTGGAGATAACCGAGCCGCCTACGTGTTTTTATTTACATGTGACGTGCTAGAGCTCAGCTCGCACGATGTTTGATTTGTGTGATGCATGCATTAGTGCTGGAGCGAGAGCTCGCACTAGAGTTTTACATGCATAGGTGCTAGAGTATAACTCGCACCAGATTTCACATGCTTGTTTCATGACACGGTGCTAGAGTCTAACTCGCACCAAATTTTACATGATTTTCGTGACAGGGTGCTGGAGTTTAACTCGCACCAGATTTTATAAGATTTTCAGGTGATTTATATATAGAGTGCTAGAGCCTAGCTCGCACTAGTTTTACTGGATTTGTGGAGTAGCGCTGTCTGCCCTTGGAGTCAGCCAAAAGGCCTAACAGGCTCAAAAGACCTCTTAAGTAGGGTGAGAGTGAGGGATAAGGTTGGCGACCTTGTGGGGATGTAAAGCGGGCTCTGCTGATTTTACTTGATTTGATGAGAGTGCTAAGCATCGCTCGCACTAATTTTATGAGAACATGCGATGAGCCGTGCTTGGAGCATCGGGTAGACTGTGTGTCACCGATTTAATAGGCTCGCACGTGCATTTTGAGACATGGCATGAGTATTGAGAAACAAATCTCTCTGTGGGAAGCAGGCCATTTGGGCTGGAGTACCTAGAGTGATATGGGTCCATGGGTACGATGTACCGTGCAAGTAGCATGGAGTACGATGTACCGTGGGGTATCTTCGGATACGGTATCTTTGTGATACGGGGTATCTTCGGATACGGTATCTTTGTGATACGGGGCATCTTCGGATACGGCATCTCCGGATGCGTAGGATCGGATAAGACTGACGGGTTGGATTAACCCACCTCCCGGGCGGTTCCCGATCAGGGTGAGACCTCGCACTGTGAGACCCTAATTTTCATGCTATTGTTCATTTTAAGATAAATCGAGAAGTTTAAAACTTGTATAAATGTTTATACAGGGCGTAGAAACATCGAGATGCCCGGGATAGTAGCATGAAGCCCGAGGCACTTGTTTCGAGGTAAGATCTTAAATTTAAGTATTTTTCTATAAAGTATGATTTTAGGTATGTTATGATGATTAGAAAGTGAAACTAATACATTAGAAGTTAAAAAAAAAATTGTAAAACTCGGGTTTACACTAAACCGAGCAAATGAGCCTAGAAATAGAAATAAATTCGAAATAAATTCTAAAAATTCACGAAAATTATTCCGAGACTATAGGAAATTATTATAAGGTATAATTTACATGAGGAATGAAAATTGAGTGGAGATATGGAGGTTTCGGTGATCAAATGAATTTTTAAAGTAAACCGAAAACCTTAAGTTACATTGTTCGGTAATGACCAAGTTGTGTAAAATGGGCCCAATCGGGAAAAATTTCTTAAACAAGTGGGCCCCAAATTTTTATGAGAGATACTAGAGACATAGTATCACACTTGAGAATTGGAAATTTGGAAGAAAATGGGCCAGAACTATTTTTCATGGATTTTCTAAAACTAACCAGTGGGCTGCCCCAACCCAGTTAACTGGATACCCATTAGGAAAAGCCCAATTTTGACCCATCCAAAAATCTGATTTAACTCCTGTCTTTTAGGAAACAAAACTAGACTTAGTTATATTTCATAAGGCTCTGAAAACACCTAGAAATAGGGATGTAAACGGGTACTAATTAATCGGGTACCCGAAACTATCCACCCCGTTTAAGTCGGGTTCGGGTATCCGATAAACGGGTTTTAATCGGGTTCGGGTAGTATTTTTATTACCCGTGACGGGTTCGGGTAGGATTCGGGTAATAACTCTCGGGTACCCGAACCCGATTAACTTTGAGGGTTTTTTTTTCTCACGTGTTTTTTCCTCACCTGACCCGAGCCACACACATTTTCCCTAAATCCAAACTTTTTCTTGCCTAACCCTTAATCACTTCAGTCCTCCTCCTCTCCTTCTGCAACCCGAGCCACATTTTCTCCAAATCCAAACAGAAGTTCTCCTCACCGGCACCGGCGTCTCTCTCCTCGGGCGTTGCTGTTCTCAGGTAAGCATCCAGTTTTCAGTCTTCCCTTACCCTGTCGCATTTTGATTTTTGAGCATTTCAACCTTTTGGCTTTGGTTGGAAAACGACCCAAGGGTTAACATGATGTGTAAAGTCCAAATGGGTTGGATACATAATTCTGAGTTGGGTTTGTCCATGTTTAGTAAAGCTGGGTTGCGAAGGGAACCAGAAGACAGTACCATTTAAGCCGAAATCTCGACTTAAGATTTTGTGTGAATATATTAAATATAAAATAATTTTTTATATTTAATCAAATTTATATATAATTTTTATAAAATTTTTATCATCGCATTTTTCTTCGTGTATTTCATGTGTAGAATTCAGGCCAAATCTTGGAAAAATTCTAATCGACAATGTGAGACTGCAATTACAACCAGCATTTTCTCTCCTCTCAACGTCAACTGTATTTTCTTGTTCAAGACTAACAATTCCAACTTACCATTTTTACATTAATCTTCTCTTCATGTCTTTAGAAAGGGTATAGAATGTCAGCATGTCATTTCGTAAGTTTATAATCTAATATACTGCAAGAAATTGACTTTTGTAGTTCTTACTTCTGTTTCTCAATAGATATGATATGATCCTAGTTTGCAGTGAAATTCATATAAAATCCGATTCTTTTCTCTTTCCAAAAAGTAGCTTTCTTAACTATGTGCCAGGATATTTAATGCATTCTTTTGGAACATGAGCATTTAGGGCATGCTAAATGACACTTACTAATTGAGTTGATATGATGAGTCATTACTTTATCCCGCTGCTTAATTTTGTTATTAATCTGTTGAAATTTTTGATGTGTGCAAATGGTTATCAGGAAGAATATATGTTGTAGTTATTATTTTAAAATGATAAGTACAAAGCTTTCCTTATCAATGGCGATACATACATGGGTGTTTGTATATAGATGTAGTTAGATTGGTAAAATGCTTAAGAGTAGTTAGACTGACAAAAAAAATTCATTATTATTTTTTTGGTGGGGTACAAAAGTTTCATTAAGTTCCACAAGTAAAAATATGCAAGTTTTAGTACTGCTATCAGAATGTGCAACAGCCATATTTCTTAGGGCTTGTTTGAAGCTATTTTAAGTAATCCCTGGCTATTTCATTTACTTCCAGGTTGCGTTGTCTGACATGAGAATTCCCATAAGGATAATACAGATTGTCGGATTCCAGTAGCAGAAAAAATATTTTGATTGGTACAAGTTGATTTGGTTCCAATTTCTCGTACGGTCATACATAGGCAGTCTTTTCTCATGCTGATAGCCTGGCTTGCAGCATTTGGCCTTGAATATCAGTATTGTAGTAATCAATGGGTTGGTCCAGTGGTAGGATACCTTGGCCATGGATTCACAATAAAGATTAATATTATTTTGGCTTGATTGTGATACAAACAATAATTCCCAAAATACTTCCTTTTTAATAATAAATTGCAAAAGAAAAAAATAAAGTGAAAATAAAAACAAAATGATTAAGTGTAATTTAATATTTTCACTGACATTAACTATATTTTCTTTTTCTATATTTTTTTTCAATTTGAAGAAATTGAACTTTATAAACAAAACACTCATTTTTTTCATTTTCTTTCCTTTTTTTTTCTTTTCTACCAAACATACTCGATTTTTTTTTTTTCACATCACTTTCTTTTCTTGCAGCCATATTTCTTAGGGCTTGTCGATGATCAACTTTATGAAGATGCATTTTATGTTAACTCTATGACATAACTCTTGCTGATGCTTCATAAACTGACATTTCTTAATATAGCTATGTGATCATGGTGCTTAAATGATTGGTAATTATAGTGAAGGGAAAAAAATTAACTAGAAAGCAGCTTACAGGTTCCGTCTTTTCTGCCAAAGTAATGCTCCATATAACCAAGAAGATAAAATAGTAAATCACAATCGTACTAAGTTGTATTTGGGGCTTCTCCAATAGGATAAGTGTTGTTTCCAAAGGCATGCTTTGAGTTGCTCCCATCCATTTTGTGGAAAGGATGTAGAAAAATGTAGTTGCTCTGAGCCCTGTGCTGGAAGGCTAAGGCTTTTGACCATTTCTTTGTTTTTTCTGTAGAAAAAGGAATATACATCGCATGGTATGGTAAACAAAAATTAGGTACCAGAAACCTTATTTGATAAGGCTTTATTATGTTACTTTGTGGTGGGAGGTGTTGTGAGAAAGCAAAGAGGTAGATGCTGAAACGCTTAACTGAATTGATTTGGTTTTAACTGAATTTGGTTTTAACTGAATTTGATTCAAAGAGTTAAAATATTTATTATTGGTTAGTTATTATAGAACTTAAAAATCATAAGTTGGAGTTGAGTTGAATTCATGTTTAATGTCACAGTCACAATGATATCCAAGGAGCAGAATTTTTAGTGTATGATTTTGTTTAGACATCAATGTTTCTAATTTTTACAAATATCCTTACCCTCGGCCTGATTTTTTTTTTATTGTTTACAGATCTTTCGAAAAATGGCAACTACTGGAAATATTGAGATTACTGATGAGAATGATAAAGTTGCCACTGCTCCATCAACTATGGGTTCAAGTTCGAGAAACACAAATATTAATGCTCCAAGTTTGCCCTCAAATAGTTCCCCTGATATAACTCCAACAACATCTGCTTCAACGAAACCTCTAGTAACCAAACGTTCTCGCAAGTTAACTTCAGAGGCTTGGCAACACTTTGAAAAGAAAAATATAAATGGAGAAGATAAGGCAATATGCAACTATTGCAACCTTTCTCTTAAGGCTGGTAGCCATAATGGAACAAAAGCTCTGCTAAACCACATAGTCACATGTTCAAGGAAAAAAAATTCAACCATTGAAACATGCTTCAAAAAGCAGAAGATGATTAGCGTAGAGCAGAACAATGACGGAAAGGTTCGTTTTGGAAATTTTACATTTGATCAAGAAGTTTCAAGAAATGAGTTGGCTCGTGCTATAATCTTGCATGAATATCCTATTTCTATTGTGGAGCATGTTGGATTAAGAAGATTTGTTGCTAGCCTCCAACCCCTTTTCAAGATGGTTTCTCGCAATACAATTAAAGAAGACATCCTCAAAATTCATCAATTGGAGAAGGCAAATCTAATGGGCGTATTTGAGAAGCTAAAAAGTCGAATAGCAATCACAACGGATATGTGGACTTCAAATCAAAAGAAAGGATACATGTCTGTTACTGCTCATTTTATTGATGATTCTTGGGTGTTGCAAAGTTGTATTTTGAGGTAAATAACTCTTTTGAACCTTTTAACACGTACACGATTCATTAATTTTTTTAAAAAATTGTTAACAAATTAACTAATGTTATTTTGAAACTTTTAGGTTTATTTATGTACCGACTCCTCATACCAAGGAGGTTCTTGCTGAAAAATTGATGGCGGCGTTGACTGAATGGAATATAGAGACCAAACTTTCGACAATCACTGTGGATAATTGCAGTTCTAATGATGGTATGATTTCTATTATAGCGGATAAGTTGCATTCTGAACTTTTACTTGATGGGAAAATCTTTCACATGAGATGTTGTGCACATATTTTGAATCTTGTTGTGAAAGATGGATTATCCACAATAGAGCATGCAATTGATAATATACGTGATAGTGTTGCATTTTGGTCTGCTAGTCCTTCTCGAGTGGAAAAATTTGAAGATGTGGCACGTCAAGCAAAAGTTGTATGCACTAAAAAGTTAAGCCTTGATTGTAGAACTAGGTGGAACTCGACTTACTTGATGCTTCGAACTGCCATAGAATACAAAGAGATTTTTCCTAGGTTGATTTTTAGGGATAAGCTTTATACTAAAGTGCCTAGTGAGAATGATTGGCAGATGGCAGAAATTATTGCTGAAAAGTTAGAAATCTTTTATAATGCCACTGAATTATTTTCAGGGACAAGATATCCTACTGCAAATTGTTATTTTGTTCAAATTTGTCAACTTCGAAATGCACTAATGAAGTGGATGTCTAGTGATGATGTTGTAATTAGTGCAATGACTAAGAAAATGTTTGAGAAGTTTGACAAATATTGGAGTGTTATTCATGTGGTTTTAGCTGTGGCAGTTGTATTGGATCCTCGGTATAAAATGAAAGTGGTTGAGTTTTATTTTCCAGACATTTTCGGTGATGATGCAATCTTTGAGATCGAACAAGTTAAGAAAACTTGTTATGAATTGCTTAATGTATACCAGAACAAAACCTCTCGACCAAAATTACATGCTTCTTCGTGTACTTCAACATTAAACTCACCATTTGTTCAAGCATCAACTGTCTCTACTTCTCAACGAGAAGATTTCACAAAGTTGGTTGCATTTCTTAGTTCTTCTGCTACTAGTGTGAATGGGAGATCAGAATTAGATCACTATCTAAAAGAGCCAGTTTTGCCATGGACTCAATCCTTTGATATTCTTAATTGGTGGAAGACAAATGGGATAAAGTATCCTACTTTACAATTGATTGCTAGGGACTTTCTTGCTATTCCTATTTCAACAATTGCATCCGAATCAGCTTTTAGCACTAGTGGGAGAGTAGTGAGTAGTCATCGAAGTAGGCTTAATCCGGACACTTTGGAGGCATTGATGTGTTGCCAAAGTTGGTTAAGGAGCGACGTAGGAGGTAAATAATTTATTTGTTATAACTCTTTTTTATTTTATTTGTTTTTTTTTCAAAAATAGTCTATTATTATATTTTAGCTTAAGACAATAATATTTTTTTTATTTGTAGGAACATCTACAACTATGGACTCAAGTGACATTTTTAATAATGATGAAGAATGAAGATTTATCATGATTCCAATAAATTTCAAATATGTTTTTTAATTTTTACTTAAATTATGTTTGTTTGTTTGTAGTTTCATAAATATGTTTTTATGGTTTATTTATTTGCTATGATTTCAAGTGGTTTGTTGAATTATTAAAATTTGTTTAATTATGATAGAATATGTATGTTGTTGTTTAATTTTTATTTTTGATTTATACAAAATTAGATGACTTTTTTTGGGTTTCGGGTTCGGGTTTCGGGTTCGGGTTTCGGGTTCGGGTTAATAAACGGGTTTTCAAATTATGGATTGAGTAATCGGGTAATTAAACGGGTTCGGGTAATTAACGGGTAGTATAAAATTTATTCGGGTAGGGTTCGGGTAGTATCTTAAAAAAATAATCAGGTTTTAATCGGGTTCGGGTTTTATGATTGTTAATCGGGTTCGGGTTCGGGTGCCTCAAAATTAGCGGGTACCCGCCCCGTTGACATCCCTACCCAGAAACCATCTTTCACGCGCTCTCACCTCCCTCCAGAAATTTACGCAGGTGTTACTATAGCTCTCCCCTTTTTGAATTTTTTCGACCCCCTTACAAGCCGAATTGGACTTTGGCCAAGAAGGATGAAATCTTCCCCTTTCAACCCTATATAACATATAAAAAATCCAGCCATAAAGGATTTCATTTACTAGGTGAAAACTTAGAGAGAAGAACAGGGGCAGAATCTGCCCTGTTTCGAGGTGAGAGAAAATTTGATTTTTGAAAGTTTTTAGTTGGTTTTTCTTGTAGTTTTTGATGATTCTAAGCTCTATACATGTTGTATTATAGCTGAGTGACAATTTGGAGACCTAAAACCGAAGTCAAACTTGGTCAATGGAGTGAAGAAGTTGAGGTATGGTGATGATGATGTGATAAGTTGTTACTTTGTGAATTTTGATGAATTCTTATTGAAAGAAAGTTGATGAATTGAATTATATGATTGAATTCAATTGCTGACAGCATGATTTAGCTGCTGGAATGATGAAGATGAATGCAATTAAAATGAATTTACAGTTAAAATTATACTGTAAAGGTTCGGTTTAGTGTTTAACTAGGTGAATTATCGAAATAATGCAAGAATCGATACTTTAAGGTCTTGTATGAAGTTGAATGAGTTGCTGGAATGTAAGACACCATATAGAGGTATTGAAGATGAATTTAAAGGTGTCAAATATGTTAAATAAACTTAAACCGACACTTAAATTGGTAAAACCGAAAATACTAGGAAAAGTTGACAAAAAGGTCAAATTTGGTCAGCTCTTAAGGAGATAAATACATATTTGGATATGTTGAGATGAAATCAAACAATATTTGATAATTTGGTATCATTTTGGGCAGCTCAAAAATTTGACACGCAAAACGAGATAAACCCGAATCCCGACAGAGTAACGCTGTTTTAGCTCCGTTGAGGTAAGGGATGCAATTTAAAATAGTACTAACCTCCTATATCTCTTTATTGTTTATAAATGACTTGAAAATCGTATAAAGAAATCTGTTTGAAAATCATACTTTCTCGGTTTAAGTCCAAAAGGAATAATAAACCGTTTTTAGATACTGAAATCATGGTTTTCACTTATTTTGTATAAATAAAATAGATATACATATTTTGTTTGAATATGACATGATTTGATGATTAAAGTTTCCATATGAAAGTAATTAAGTAAGTATGAAAGTAAGGATTTTGAGACGACAGGCTACTATTAGTATATGCTGAGTGCATAATCATGCTCGCTACTTGTGGTGTCCTGGCTCCTCCACACGTAGTATTAGTTTAGATTCACCAGTGTAGTGTCTATTCCGCCTGAGTGGTGTTGTTTTTTCACTACACGTGGTGTCTATTTCCAAAGTATCTTGTAACTGCATGGTGTGTGCCACTGGTGCCCGTGCCCTAGCTGTGTGCTAGTGTGATTGAGATATTATATTAGAACCGCTGTACGACCCTGATCCAGTCTACAGCCCTTACCATGGCCATAGGTATTATTACCTCTACTGAGGATATGATATGTTGCATGATAACTATGTTGAAATAGCCTAGTCTCCATGTTTTGATGTATAATATTTTAACAAAGAAAGTATGTATGATGTTTTAGTATATGAAAGTATGTACAACGTTTTGATGAAGTATGATGTATTTTAAAGTAAGCATGTAAAATGGTTTTCTAAGTATGTATGTACGGAAGTATGTTTATTCTGATTTTCTAATTTTTTTTAAATGGTTAGAATTGTTTTAAATGCATACCTTACTGAGCTTTTCCCCGGAAGCTCACCCCTTCTCCTCTCCCATTTCAGAGTACCTGCAGTGAGATTATTCAGCCATTTACACGTACGTGAGTAGTTGATGGATTCAGTGCCTCCCAGACTACTTTCAGTACTAGCTCAGGTATATCATCGGATATTTATTCCCAGACATGTATATTGTACAGATACTGGATTGTATATAAATACTTTTGGGATGTAATTAGTTATTTTATGGATCATTTTGTAAACGTTTTGGGAAGTGGATGAAATGTCGATGATACTGAGTATGGATGTGGAAGTTGTAGTAGTAAAAAATGTAGAGTTGAAAGTAATAAGTTTAAGAAATAAAATCAACTGCCTTGCGAATATAAACTGCGTTTACCTGCAGGGGGATAGGATATATTATAAAAGGTTATGCTGCCGAAAATTTTGGTAAAATTAAATGGTTAAAAGAATAAGTAAAGAAAGAAAAGAAGTAACCTACACTGTACAGGAATGCAACCTAAGTAGAAAAATAATATTTAAAGGAAAAAAAAGTTAACCCCTATTTCCGCGCTTCCGGGGCGTTACACGCACACTGGGATCCGTGAAGCTAGAGGGACTCACGAGGACACATATGGCCAGTCCTGGTTATTGCCGTTATACAGATATTGCCTCGTCTCATATGTCGATGATTTCGATGATTTAAACTGGGTTTTTAATTAAATATGCATAATGGTTATTTCCATGCTTTTTAAACCCATGTGTGATGTATACCGATTTTCATGGTTTTATGTGAGTCAGGATCACCCGAATGAGGGGTCAAGTCCTGACTTTATTGTGAAAATTTTAATTGAGAAAGAAATGATTTGAAATAATTGCATGTTGAATTTTCTGTGCAAACTCGATTTACATAACATCATAACTTTCATATCATCTGTTTTAAATGTGTGGAGAAAGGGTGGTTTATGCATGGCACCACGTTCATGTAGGTAGTATCGTTACCTACTTGTTCGTAGGATTGCCTTACTGAGCTTGATGTGCTCACCCCTTTCATTTTCTCCCACAGATAATCTCCAGTAGACGTTGAGGCGACTCAGTACTGCATTCCGGATATCCGCTGCTGCCCATCATTTAAGGTATATACACTTGTACATATTGTATCTACATAAGCATAGCACAGTAACATGTTTGTAAGTAACTTTAGGGGATGTATAAATATTGTAGACATTTTATAAATGACTGAGAAAGAATTAAGTTATATGGTAAATGTATGGTGAAACTGGCATTGACGCACAGCCCAATTTGTTAGTGGAGTGTGGTCACGATCAGAAGACATGTAAGAATTTAAGTAAGAAAATAAACAAAATTGAAAAATTAACTCTGATTTTTGGGTAGTTTGGGTCGTGACATATAAAGGTGGTATCAGAGCAGGAATTGGTCTGATATGTGTCAGTGTCAGTAATTAGAAAAATTACATCCCCGTGTTACTGTGCTTAGTTAGATACAATAGTGTATATCGAGATGGGTTTTGACTAAGAAATGGTTGAGAATGCAGGAATGCCTAATATGAGTCACGTTAGATGAGAAAGTGCACGAGGCAGAGGTCGTAGAGGTAGACCTGAGTCTGCTAAGTCGTGCTGAGTTGACCTATGAAAACCAGGATGAAATTGAAATGGAGGCTAATGTTGAGCATGCCCCACTGAGTCCGACAGAGAGATCAGACAGTATTGAGACACGCTTCGCGAAGTTGGAGCGGAGTGTGGAGATTATTTTGAGGAGCTAATTTCTCAAATTATGAATCAGATCAGAGGGCGCAGCGGAACATTGGTGGAAACTCGCTCGACCCATCTTAAGTGTTAAACATCCATAGCTAAGATGAGAAATCTTATTGGATGTATTCCGATGACAGGATATCCCGGACATGATTTAAAGGAAAAATTTCTTACACTGCCCAGGAATACTAAATTGATTATGAGTATGAAACTCAGTTATATTCTTTGGTAGATATTACCTCGACACTATGAACAAGTGACAGTCGAGATGTTTAAAAGTTCATGAAATGGCTCAACTTTTCAATTAGAGTCCGATTGGCCCATGAGATATTACTTATACCGAGGCAGTGCGCAGATTTATAGTTGGGTAAATAAGAACATGAATTGCACGCCTCTGAGATTGGGAAAGGTAGTGAGGGCCGAAATAGAGACAGAAAAGAGAATCGAGAAATGACAAAGATGTTAAAATGGAGAAATGGTAATTGGTAAAAGATTTAATTTGACGAGTCATGGAGTAAGATAATTGGTAAGGCCCTAGTGCATCCAATTTTGACACTCTTGAGGGGCATTGTGATTGGAGGACCCCGACCTGCTACGAAGCAGTGTAGCAGTGTAGCAGTGTAAGCACTGTAAGCAGTGTGGAATGTGTGGTGGATACCACGGAAGGAGGGTCTATATCTACACTGTATTTATGAAAATGGCCGTTAAGTGTGGTAAGACGGACCATTGATTTTGATTGCACAGAGTTAGGCGAGATCGCCCCACAGAAAAGTAAAGAGACAAAGAAAAACTTCATTGGTATAGCTGCAACGAAAAGGGAGGCAATAGCCGAAAAGAAAAAAAGAAAGTAGGTTGTTGGACGAAGGCGAGAGGATGTCTTGGACCAGGACACTATTGAAGTTTCATGGATGTGGTGTAAGATACCACACTTGTTATGAATAATGAAGTACATATGTTCATTGATCCTGGTGCCACATATTTATTCATACCGCCTTCATTCGCATATAAGTGAGTAAAAGACATGAATGCCTACATTATTGGGCACAATACTGATAAATGAGTACCCCAATAGAGGAGGATTAATTAACGGAATATGGATATAGTGATTTAAAGTTGAAAATAGGAGTGAAAACATCACTGAAAAGTATACTGTAAGTGTTGACAAGTGATAAAAAGGGGTGCAACAGTTAAAATTAAAGGAGTAAAGGATTGTACTCACGGAATGAATAATGAAAGAGTTTTGTCATGATTGATATACGAAAGGAGATAATCTTTAAGATAAGATAGATCCTAAATACAAGATGTATTGGAGTAAGAGGCGTATGCAAGGTGAGAACATCCTTACGATATGAAGTCATTAGGATTAAAGCAATTAGTAGCGAATACAAATTGTAACCACATGGACTGGTATATAAAGTAATTGTGGTTAAGTCTGAAGGTTAATAAAGGTATTTCAAAATATCTCCCCGCCTGAAGACTTAACAGCGTCTAAAAGTATATATATATATATATATATATATAACCTATAACGTGAAACCGATCGTCGTAATAAATACCTTTAGCATTAGGATACCTTTACTAAGACGATAAGAATATAAAAAATCGACAAATCATAAAGGTTAACATAGTAAAAATTTAATAAGATCCGTTAAGATAAGAAAAGGAAATGACGCAGGTTAGTACCTGAAAACGTAAACGATTTTGAAGGATCTTATACGCTTATGCGTAAATAAGTCAAGGATTGGACCGATTTGTAATCATCATTATCGATGATATGTTGGGTGTAGTTAAAGTCTAGGGTAAATTGTAAGCAATAATTGAAAATTGCTTTTACAGATGGTTGTTGCAAGTTCTAATATGGTCTACTTGGTTGGCACGTTTAACTATGGAAAACGTGGTCTTTGAATAAGATGATAAATAAGATGATAGATGTGACATGAATTTCGATGTAATGAAGTATGAACTGACCACCGTGATTAATTTCACCATACCTAACAACTCAAGAGGTTCTCAGTGAGTATGGATACCTCAAAATTATGAAGGAGTTGTGTATTGATGTATAATGGGGAGATAGTCAACTATGGAGTCAGACAACTCCTTGATCATAAAATAAAATATCTGACCCATGATTTTAAGCTGGCAATGGTAGTGTTTGTACCGAGGATATGGTACTATTATGTACACGATGAGGAATTATGAATATGCACTGATCATGAAGCCCCAAGTATCTGTTTTCACAGAAAGAGGCGAATATAAGAATACATAGGGGTTAGAGCTTCTGAGAGATTTTGATTTGTGAAAATTGTACCACCCAGGAAAGGCTAATGTGATGGCTAATGCCTTGAGTATAAAGAGCCTCGGGATGGTACTACATATGATGGTCAGGGAGCGTGAGCTGCTAGAGCAGTTGTGAACCTCAGTATTGATGTGATCCCTTCTGATGATGATAGTGATTGTGTGACAGCTAGCCTGAGATTTGAACCGGATGAGAGTGCCCGGATTTGACAGGCTTAGCGTGATGATCGGCACGATGTCGATAGTTTGGGTCAGATTTAGAAGGGTACAGTGACAGAGTTCACGGAGTGTGTTGATGAGTTACTGAGGATTCCGAGACAGTATGAGTGCTCCCCAGGACCACAGTTGATGAGATAGCAATATTGTCAGAAGCTCACTCTTCGGGATATACAGTGCATACGGAAAGTAATAAAAATATATTGAAATCTCGAAAAGGGTATTGGTGGTCAGATGTGGAAAGAGATATGGTAGAGATTATGGAAAAGTGCCTAGTATGTCAGCAGGATAAGGTAGAGTATTAAAAGTCTACAGAGTTATTGCAGCACCTACCTATATAGACACGGCACGAAAAATGAGAGCAAGTCTCCATGAATGTCATGATGGGTTACAGAGAACCCAGGTGAATTATGAGGCTATTTAGATGATAGTCGATAGAGTAATTAAGTCTACCCACCTTCTGGTTATGAACTCCCTAGATACTCAGAGTATGTATGAGAATTTATGTATAAGAAAGGTTGTGAAACATTATGTAGCGTTCCAGTGAGCATGGTATCATGTAGGGATTCCCGTTTCACTTCCCACCTCTGAGGATATTTTTAGGAAGCTATGGGAACCCGACTGAGTATTAGCACAGCTTGTCATCCTCAGACAGATGGTCAGTCAGAGAGGACTGTACAAGTTCTGGAGGATCCGATGAAAGCGTGTGCCATTGATTTTATAAGCTCCTGGAATGATCAGTTGATTTCTAATTGAATTCGCCAATGGTGACAGTTGTCACTTGAGTATCGGGATAACAAGATATGAGGCAGTGTATGGTTGTAGGGGTTGTTCCCCGAATTGGATAAGAAAAAGTGGGTGACAGATAGAAATTATTTTCGACTTTAGATAATAAGTCTCTGAGGATGTTTAGTTAAGGACGAGAGATTAAGAACACCTCAGAGCAGATAGACAAGTATTGGAAATTCACCCTTGGTGAATTAGTATAGTTGAAATGTTTCTTGTCCTAAGAGAATAAGGACATAGTGAGCTTTTGGAAGAAGGTAAATTGAGTTGCGCTGGATGGAATATTTTGAGAGATTGGACAAGTGGGAGATAAGACCTGTAGGTTGGTATTATCACCTGAATTAACAGGCACCCACAATGTGTCTCAGCTCTTGATGCTTCGGCAATACTATCCAGATCCAGCATAGGTGATCGAATATGAACTTCGAAAGTTCAGTTTAATGAAAATATAAGAATATTGATAAGTTGATTCGGGCATTAAACAGGAAAGAGACAGTATTGAGGTTTAAGACGATCTCCCTAATTAAAGTCTTTTGGTAGTGTTACACTCCGGAAAAGGTCACATACGAATTAAAGAAGTATGATACAATTAATGTAACCGGAGTAGTCTATGGACTCATATGAATTGGTTCTAATTTGGAGGACCAAATTCCTTAAGTGGGGGAGAGTTGTAAGACCCGAATTTAATTAAAATACGAAATGGATGAGTATTCGTGAAAGGAAGTCGGGTTAAATTAATCTCGAACACGTGCAAGGGCAAAACGGTCAAAAGATCGAAGGTCGGTATAATTTAGATTAGGAAATTTAATTAAAAATATGGATTTGAGAAATCTGTGTCAATAAAGATGAAATAAATTTATTTTGGGTTAAATTGATCAAGATATTAATTTATGGGAATTAATCGGGATTAATCGAAATTTTTAGTTCGGAAAAATAATCCCGAAAATAATCAAAAAATATACCGAAAAGTCATTCGGGACAATATCCGAAAAATACGGAGAAATTATACCCGAAAAAGGATTAAAATATAATAAATAAATTAAATAAAATTAAATTAATTAATTTAGAATAAAATAATAATTTTTGGGAGATATTTGGGTATTTTAATATATTTTAAGGAATAGTAAAATAATTAAATAAATTATAATAATAATAATAATAATAATAAAACAAAAAAAAGAATCTGAAAAAATAAAAAGGTCAGAAAACGAAAATCGGGGAGAGAGAAAACGAAAACGGAAGTCGAAAACGGGGAGGGAGACCGACGAGCAGTCCGACGGCCAGGGACCCAGGCGAGGGCCGACGAAGGAAGCCCGACGCCAGGCGATCCTTCAGCCACCAGAGACGCGCCGTTTGGAGGCTGGAGGACGCCGAAAAATGAAGGAGAAGGCCGTGGGAAAGAAATGGCCACCGGCAGCGAACGGCGACGATTCGGGCGGAACCGAGGCCCGATTCCGAAAGCCCAGGGACGGCGGTCCTTTCTGCACCGGTATCAGCCGACGAAGGGGTGGGAAACGCCGGCGACGGCCAAGAGGAAGAAAATGGGTCCGACGGCCGAGAGAGAAGGGCCGAACCGGCGGCGTTCCTGCGACCTCGACCGAAATCGAGGGTAGATTCGTGATGCGGACGACCCAACGGAGGTGCTGGCGGTGGAAACCGACGGAGAACCGGCCGACAAGGCGGTGAACCGGGGTGAACCGGCGGTCTGAACCGGTCCGAACCGGTCCGAACCGGTTCAGCCAAAAAGAGGGAAAAAAAGGAGAAAAAAGGGAAAAAGAAAAAGAGAAAAAAATTGGGGAAAATTTCAGCGATGCAATCGAGCTTCAGGTAAGTCGATAAGCGGTCAAATTGATCGATTTAAATTTTGGAATATTTTATTTAATTAATTTTCGACTGGAAACCTACCCGAAAATTGTGAAATTATGTAGCTCGACAATTGGCATCCAACGAGAGCTCGAGATAGCCTCGATTTGCGGACTAGCATGGAATCTCGGGTAAGTAACCCTTATTTACGATAATTACCTCGTTATGCGTGATATTGATTTAATTTTCGCATAAATTGAATTAAATTATGGAAATTTAGATAAATTGTCATAAATAATCGATTTAGCTATTCGAGAATTAGAACGAGGCCCAATAAATTATTAGTGGGCCCAATGAGCCCAATAGGCCTCGATAAAGTGAAAATTAAGTGAAAAACAGGCTTAAGGCCGATTAAGGCCCATTAAGGTGCAATCGGGCCCAATAGGGGTAAATGGGCCCAACAATTTAAATTAAGCCCAGAAAATATTAAATACAATTAAATTGTATGTTATCTGACCTGAGGAATAATTATACGCAGTTTCGGACATTTGATTGGGAGCATATCGGACTGCGCGACGAGAAAACAGTGGAAAAGAAAAGGTCAGACTCGACAGGAAAATAAGGTAAGGGAATTCTGCGGACTGCTAGAGGTAACTTTATGCAATTTTAAGTTCATCTGCAGTCTTAAAAAAATTACCTGAAGGGTCTAGAGGTCAATTAATAATTTTAGTGCCCCGAATGGGCAAATTACTAAAATACCCTTGTTAAGCGTAGAACTTACAAATTTAGGAAAAATTGGGAGGAGCAAGGACAAGAGGTTCCTGCTCGTTCTGGAGGTATTTTAACACATGCATGAGTAGGCTGGCTCACTTTTAAAGAAAAATGCATAGCATTGCATACCTTAAACGATGTAATTTCTGTGAAAACTATTTGGAGATAACCGAGCCGCCTACGTGTTTTTATTTACATGTGACGTGCTAGAGCTCAGCTCGCACGATGTTTGATTTGTGTGATGCGTGCATTAGTGCTGGAGCGAGAGCTCGCACTAGAGTTTTACATGCATAGGTGCTAGAGTATAACTCGCACCAGATTTCACATGCTTGTTTCGTGACACGGTGCTAGAGTCTAACTCGCACCAGATTTTACATGATTTTCGTGACAGGGTGATGGAGTTTAACTCGCACCAGATTTTATAAGATTTTCAGGTGATTTATATATAGAGTGCTAGAGCCTAGCTCGCACTAGTTTTACTGGATTTGTGGAGTAGCGCTGTCTGCCCTTGGAGTCAGCCAAAAGGCCCAACAGGCTCAAAAGACCTCTTATGTAAGGTGAGAGTGAGGGATGAGGTTGGCGGCCTTGTGGGGATGTAAAGCGGACTCTGCTGATTTTACTTGATTTGATGAGAGTGCTAAACATCGCTCGCACTGATTTTATGAGAACATGCGATGAGCCGTGCTTGGAGCATCGGGTAGACTGTGTGTCACCGATTTAATAGGCTCGCACGTGCGTTTTGAGACATGGCATGAGTATTGAGAAACAAATCTCTCTGTGGGAAGCAGGCCATTTGGGCTGGAGTACCTAGAGTGATATGGGTCCATGGAGTACGATGTACCGTGCAAGTAGCATGGAGTACGATGTACCGTGGGGTATCTTCGGATACGGTATCTTTGTGATACGGGGTATCTTCGGATACGGTATCTTTGTGATACGGGGTATCTTCGGATACGGCATCTCCGGATGTGTAGGATCGGATAAGACTGATGGGTTGGATTGACCCACCTCCCGGGCGGTTCCCGATCAGGGTGAGACCTCGCACACTGGGATCCGTGAAGCTAGAGGGACTCACGAGGACACATATGGCCAGTCCTGGTTATTGCCGTTATACAGATATTGCCTCGTCTCATATGTCGACGATTTCGATGATTTAAACTAGGTTTTTAATTAAATGTGCATGATGGTTATTTCCATGTTTTTTAAACCCATGTGTGATGTATACCGATTTTCATGGTTTTGTGTGAGTCAGGATCACCCGAAGGAGGGGTCGAGTCCTGACTTTATTGTGAAAATTTTAATTGAGAAAGAAATGATTTGAAATAATTGCATGTTGAATTTTCTGTGCAAACTCGATTTACATAACATCATAACTTTCATATCATCTGTTTTAAATGTGTGGAGAAAGGGTGGTTTATGCATGGCACCACGTTCATGTAGGTAGTATGGTTACCTACTTGTTCGTAGGATTGCCTTACTGAGCTTGATGTGCTCACTCCTTTCATTTTCTCCCACAGATAATCTCCAGTAGACGTTGAGGCGACTCAGTACTGCATTCCGGATATCCGCTGCTGCCCATCATTTAAGGTATATACACTTGTACATATTGTATCTACATAAGCATAGCATAGTAACATGTTTGTAAGTAACTTTAGGGGATGTATAAATATTGTAGACATTTTATAAATGACTGAGAAAGAATTAAGTTATATGGTAAATGTATGGTGGAACTGGCATTGACGCACAGCCCAATTTGTTAGTGGAGTGTGGTCACGATCAGAAGACATGTAAGAATTTAAGTAAGAAAATAAACAAAAGCGAAAAATTAACTCTGATTTTTGGGTAGTTTGGGTTGTGACACCAGCCTACGTCGTGTTCGCGGTAGGTAGCGTTTATAAATTCACTGCAAATGATCTGAAGGTAGAGGGGTGAGCTTTTGAGAAAAAGTCCAGTAAGATAATACTATTAAAACAGTTCTGATATATAAAAGCATTTGAAGTTGTTCATGGAACGGAACTTGATGCAATACATAACTTTCCATTTCATGCATAATTGTCATAAAGCATGCGTGTCATTAAAACCAATAACATGCTTAACCATTTTACAACTTTTCATAAACATTTCATAAATCATTTCGTAAACATTTCATGAATATTTCATAATCATTTCGTAAACATTTCATGAATATTTCATAATCATTTCGTAAACATTTCATGCATATTTCATAGTCATTTCATAAAGCATATTGGTCGTAACAAATTATTGTATATATCATGAAAACACATATTCATTCATCATAGTCGATTTTCATAATTAAATCAAGGAGACTAGGCTATAACTAAGTCATGCGATACGTGTCATTCTCCGTAGAGAGTCATCATACCTATGGCCATGGTAAGTGGGATGTAGATTGGATCAGGGTCGTACAACCCTTTCGTAAAATATGGGTAGCATCTATCTTACTTACATTCACTAACACTTAGCTAGGACACGGGTACCAGTGGCACTCTCTGTGTAGGAAACATAATTGCGTGCTGCGCGGGCACGAGATACTACCAAAAATATCATCATAAACCACCAGTAGTTCGACATCTTCCACACAGGTTGAGTCAAGTGCTAAAGGGGCCTACGTACCGGCACCCAAGTGATGGAGTCGGAATACCACAAGAAGTAACCATGCATGGAGCCTAAGTCTCAAAACATCTTTTCTTTTTCCCCCTTTCCCATTTTCTATGCTTTTGAAATTGGCAAAAGTTTCTTTAACGATATAGATATAAATTCATAAATATTTGTAAAACATCCATACGTTTCATACCTTAGGAAAATTCATTTCATATCATGGAAGGTACTCGGGGAATATTTCGATAAATTAAAGCATGCATCGTAAACAGTTTCACAAGTATGAAAGCATTAATAAATCATTTCAAATCATATGCTCTTTCATAAAATCATTTATCGGTGAAACAAAAGTGCATTATCAGAACTAAGTTAAATAATACCTCTTACCTCAATTTATCGGATATCCCGAATTCGAACGGTGACGCCTCCTAGTACCTCCTTTAATTCCTTCTACAATCACCTACACCGAAATTGTATACTTAGCACTCTATTCATGCGAATTGTCTGAATTGCGTTAAAAATCGTAACCTATCGTTACTATTGCGTGTGTACGTATTATTGTATATACTTAGACCAACACGCACATTTATATATTTCTTTACTATTTATATATTTGTACCTACAAGTATTAACATATACCTTTTATTATATACATCCACATGTATATACGCATAAATATATATATATATATAGATATATATATACTCCTATATGTATATATATACACTTTTATTGTTTTCATGTTTCCTTATCTCATATATATATATACATTCTTTGTATATACATATATATACTTTTATTTGTTTTCATATTTCCCTATCTCATATATATATACATATACTAGCACACATTCATCTTATGTACCCCCACATGTATATGCACCTAAATAAATAAATAAATAAATAACTATATATATATATATATATACACTCCTGTATATATATATATATATATATATATTAATATTGTTTTCCCATTTTTTCTCCTTATCACATATACACACATATTTGCCTTCTCCTCATCATTCCCATTTTTGCCAAATTAAATCTACACTAAACATGTTTGTATTTCAATCTAAATGTACATGTATATTAAATATACACATATACATAAATATACCATTTACCTTTTCTATTTTCTTTTTCTTCTTTCTCTTTTTTTTTCTCTTTTCTTTTCTCCTTTTCTTTTCTCTTTTTCTTTTCTCCTTTCTTGGTTCCAGTTGCTCTTTCTTCCCCTTTTCTTTCTTCTTTTCTTCCTTTCTCGATCATCTCACCTATTCCCTGTTTGCTTTCCTCGTTCTGCCTCACTCTTTGGTCTTGCTTCAGCTTTGCCTCACTCTCCCCTGCCTCTCGGTTTCCATCTCTAATTTGCAGTCTTCTTCTCCCTCGGTTCCAGCTTCATTCTTCCCCTGTTATCATCTACTTCCTGGCTGCTCCTACTTCAATCTACTCTGTTCTGCTTCTGCCTTTGTTCCCAACAGCTCCCTCACCCACAGGTTAGTACACAACCAGCATTAGACAGCCCCTAAACCTTCCAACAGCCAAGGAACCAGTCACGCACCCCTGTCCTGCTCGTAGCTCCGGTTTCTTCTTCTCGGTCAGCTGTTGTCCCCCTTTCTTTCCTCTCGGTTTCCCCTTTTCTTCCCTTCTCTTCTTCCTCGATAGACTCAGCTTCCTTCTCCTCTCTCTTCCCTTCTCTTCTTTCTCTCTTCTTCCCTTCTTCTCCAGCCAACCGAGCCTCTCTTCTTCCTTTCTCCTTTCTCCTTTCTCTTCTTTCCTTTCCTCTTCTCCCCAGCCGATCAACCCCTCTTCTTCCTTTCTCCTTTCTCCTTTTTCTTCTTTCCTTTCCTCTTCTCCCCAGCCGATTAGCCCCTCTTCTTCCTTTCTCCTTTCTCCTTTCTCTTCTTTTGTTTCCTGCCCACTCTCCTCTGTTTTGATTTGTTCATTTCAATCCAAAGTGGCAGACGGAATTAGCTTTTCTAAGCCAATTTCGTACATGCCATATATATTTATATAATTTTTTTTAAGATATATATATTATATTAATATATATAAATATATATATTTGTTTATTATTTCTTTTGTATTGATATTATTTTTGTTTGTCTTTTAGTTTTGTTTCCATTTTTATTTTAACTTGTCTCATGCTTCATGCTTTATTTATTTATTTGTTTAATACTATATATATTAAATTCTATACACTAAATAATATATATATGCTATATATATTATTATTCTTTTATTTAAATATTTAGTATATATGTATATATATATATATATATATATATATATATATATACATATTCACCTATGTATATATCTACATATATACATTTTCTTGTATAATTTATCCAAAAACATAATATCATGCCTTCCATGAAATTTTTCTTATTCCGAAAATGAAATAGTATCGGGATTCCATCATTCTTCATAAATTCTCGATACACGTGTTTACATCGACCATTTTCAACTAACAATTTAAAATTTTTCAAGTCCCTCTGTGCTTGCATTTGCTTTATCACTTCTTGTATCTTCGGGTTTTTCGGTCATTCACGGGCTTCTCGGTTCCTATAGTCCTCAAGCCCTACAACGAATATTCACACTTCCATTAATATATATTATTTTCATTTTTATATAATTTAATTAAACATAAGAAATTTGTGGGATTTACAATTATTGAGCATACATTTGCTCATATTTCTCACTAACACCTAAATCTCTCAATTCTCATAACTCTATCACCATTCATAATCCCGTTTACTACATTTCCAAATCCTACATTTCTCACACATAATACCCATACCAAAATCACCTCATTGCCTAAATTTTCAATTTATAAACAAAAATCTCAATTTACCATAATTTACTTAATATCATCATCACTCCAATAAAATCACAATTTCATAAATCTCTAACCATCTCCTAGCTATTTCATCACAATGCCCATGTTCACCATCACCAAAAATCACTTCAAAACCAAGGTCGAGGTTTAGAAAATTACCTAAACTTGTGGAGTGCTCAACTCACACCTCGATTCGATTCGTCTTTCGATTTCCAAGTATGTTGTTCTCCTTTGGATGAGGAACAACTTTCCTTCTTACCACAACTCTTGATTTGGACGGAAATGGGCGATTTGGAAGAGAGAGAAAGCTAGGGCTCGGCTGAAATGGAGGTTTGAAAGAGAGAGATAAGATGAAATGCAGGAAAACACTTGGGTCCTTTTATAAACGGAGGGTAGGAGATCGATCTGGTTCTTGATGAGATTGATCTGCATTTGAATTTGGGGACGATTTGGGACAATTTTATACCTAGGAAATCGATCTGTCGTGGGGTAAGATCGATCTCTTAGTGGCTTTATGATATCAATCTGCTCCAATTATGAGATCGATCTCTAGTTTACAGAATGCTTCATGAGATCGATCTGCTCCTCAAGGAGATCGATCTTCTCCTTAACAAAAACATTTTGAGATCGATCCCTTCCTCATGCGATCGATCTGCTTACTTAATTTCCTCATTCCTTGTCATTTTTAACTTACCAGATCGATCCTCTCTTCTCCGAGATCGATATGGCCTCATAGTTTCACACTTTAACATAAAATCTCATTTATAACTTAGTAATTCATTCCATACCACCTCAATGTACGAGTACATTTCATTTAGTTCAATCAATTATACTTCATGTTCTCATTACATAATTTGATATATGTAAAATTCTCAGATCTCACAATTGGAATCCGAATAATTATTCAAGTATTCTTTATTTTTATTATTTGAATTTTATTCATATAATATAAAAAAAGACTTCTTAATTATCCGAACCCATTAAACATTTATTTAGTAAATAAAAATTTGACTTTCAAATTTAAAACAATAAAAACTTGACCTAACGATTATTATCCCTCCTTAATAGGGATTAAATCTTAAATCCGAATCTTCTTCCCCGTTATCTCCTTATGAACTAAAAGAATCCAAATTTAAATTTAAAATCAATTTTAGTGAATATTATTAAAAAAATAAATTGATAAATTTAAAATAACTCATAAAAATAAATTAATATTGAAAATCATAATTAAAATACTTAATACATTAATTTAATTAATATTATATTAATAATAAATAATTTATAAATAAATATATATAATAATATTTAAAAAATTTTATTTTATAATTGAGTTTGAATAATAAAATACTTTAAAATAATTATTTGAATCCTATCTAAACTACTAATAAATAGTAAAGTTATTATTTAAACTTTATCCAAATTTAATTATTAATACACTAATTCTAATTAACCGGGTTAAATAATGAAAAAAATCAATCTGTAGGTAATCGTCTCCACCCCTAAGCCTGAGCCTTGCTTTCTGTAAATTCATTTTCCCACCACCAGTGCCTTCATTTTTTATTTAAAATTTTCTTTTATCTTTTCATTTTTAAAGAAAAAGGGGACCACTAAGAATACTACGCGTGTCGCCATCTTTCGGCGTGTCAGAGTTGGGTGACCAAAAAAAAAAAAAAGGGGACATTCTCTGATCCCTTCCCGGTTGGGTAGCGCGATTTTGTGTTTCGTCAACGTAACGGACTTCTTTCACACACTCCCTTGCCTTTCCCTTTGTTTCTTCTCTTTTACTGCCTTCCCCTATCTCCCTGCCCCTCACCTTCAATTCCCGACTGCCCTGCACCGCTTCGAAACTCGCTTCTATAAAACAACATTAAATAACAATATTAAAACTTGACCGTTATTTTGATAACTGGTTAGATATGCAGTTTCTAACATTAGCAAAATTGAAGTTGATATTAAAACATTTCAATTTTAAAAATTTAATTATTCAATTTTTCGCTACAAAATTAAAATTCAAATTTTCTACTTTTGTTACTTAGATTGTAAATTAGATTATTATAATTAACAGCTATCATAATTATAATTATAATTAAATAACTGAACAATTAACAAGAAAAAGCGTATAACTTAAGTATGATAGACTTAAATATATGTGTGTTGTTAATCCTATACTATACTATATAAATATGCATCATATCATTATAAAAACTGAGTGTTGAAAACAGAAAATTAAGATGGCAATATGTTGGGTGAATAAAAATGTGTTAAAAGGATTATTACAGCATGTGTGAGTCGGATAACAAAGGGGATTGCACCAAAATTTAGACATAAATTTTAATATATAGTAGTAGTAGTAGTAGTAATAGTAGTAGTAGGAATATAGCATTAAACTTTGTGAAGAGGCAAAGAAGAGGCACGCCAGCGCCAACGCAAAGCACCAAGTAAATGGGGGCAATTGGGTCTGGGAAGGGAGTGTAAAGGAGACTGACAACTGACAAGTGACAATTGGACGGCCTCAGAGTGGGCCGACAACTAAATGGAGGGACCCACCCCACGGCGAGGAAATAGAGATTGGGCCTACTCTGGCCCCATCATTTGCAACTGTCAATTGCCTTTCATGTTTTTCACTATTATTTTATTTTATTTTATTTTATAATTAAAAAGGAGAATATTCGGCGGCGCCACTTTATGAGATTCAAATCTCCTTTTATTTATTAATAAGTTGTGAAGCTAGTGTGGGCACTGCAAAGGCCATCCCTGAGTGATTAGTGAATTAGATTAACGCGCTAATCCGAAGATTAATAACTAATTGAGTACTAGAGGTTTCAGTATCAGCTCTCTTTTCTCTCTGCACTGTCATTAAAGAAAGAACAAAGAGCAAGTTCTCAATCCGAACCGTATTACCGAAAGGGGAGAGCCCATGACCAGATTTGCAAACCCATGAACTTGACATGATTTTTTTGCTTAAACGCCTGACATGATTCGGGAGGACAATTCAAGCCCAAAACGTTGAACATGGCAATAAGCCACCGGCAATTGGCATTGGTGAAAGACTTATTATCAATCTTCGATTCTTTGTAGCGGTTAATGTCAAATATTGGAGCTCAAATTTCTTCAGTCTTCTTATTTGTTAACATGAAACTAAGAAACAAATTCCCGTAACGCACAAATATTTCAGCTTTGTTACGTCGACAATACATTCAGCATGAAGCACGTTTCGTGGGCCACAGTCCACTCTGAGGTTTAAACATAATAATAATAGTGTCAATAACAAAATCCACCAATCAATTATACGAGGCAAAAGGAGAATTAATAACAATGTTGACCTCCACTTTGTGGTTATCCAGGAAGCTTTGGTTTATTTCTATTGTGGCTGCAACAGTTTCTAGTGGCAGTTTGATACGAGGGAAGTAATCATTTTACACTGTAATTTAATTGGGTATCAGGAAAGTAATCACTTTGCGCTGCAATTTAATTGGACGCAAAGTGATTACAACGTTTGTTATCAAGAAAGTTGAATGTAAAGTGATTGCAACTGCAATCACTTTACATCCAGAAGCTGCAAAGTGATTGCAGTCCATTTAGGCTGCAATCACTTTGCAGCCTTGGCTGTAAAGTTAATTTTACTCATTTTACCCTAATTACCCTTTTACCATAAAAGGGTATTATGATGTATGAAAAATATTTTACATGGATTTATATGAAGTATTATAACTTTCATGGATGTTATAGGTACATTGTTGATGTCATGATAATTGAAAATTTACAATTGATACATTAAAATTTCGAATTACACTAATAATATATGAATTATTAATATTATACTCTATAAAATTAAAATTAATAATAATATATGACAATTTAAAATTACAAATGATGAGTAATATTAATAATATAAATTTTATTTTAATAAATTTTCATTGAAAAAATATTTTTATATTCAAGGGTATTTTTGGAATTTATCACTACTTTCCCAGTAAGGTAACTGTATACCAAACGCTGCGAAGTTACTTTCCCTGCAATTGAAACAGAATTTTACATTGTCATACCAAACACTGCAAAGTTACTTTCCTTGCAATCACATTCTCTGTAATCACTTTCCCTGTAATCACTTTCCATGCAATCACTTTCCTTGTAAATTACCAAACGCCACCTTGTTATCAAGAAAATTGGATGTAAAGTGATTACAACTGCAATCACTTTACATCCAAAAGCTGGAAAGTGATTGCAGTCCAAGTAGGCTGTAATCACTTTGAAACCTTGGTTGTAAAGTTAATTTTACCTCAATTTTATCCAAATTACCCTTTTACCAAAAACACAAAAATACTTTCATGGATATTATAGGTAATTATCATACATAAAATATTTTATAAGAACTAAAATAAATTATTATGACATTCATTAAAAATAATAGATGAATTAAAATTTAAATTAATAATACATGAATTTGTAAATTAATAAATTTGTAAATTTAAATTAATAAATAAATTTGTAATAATATACTAATTAAAATTTAAATTAATAATCATGAAAATTTAGAATTACAAATAATGAGTAATATTAATAATATAATTTTATATCATTTACATTTTCATTTTAATTAATTTTTTCATTGCATTAAAGTTGTTTTTTATAGTTATGAGTATTTTTGAAATTTGACACAACTTTCCTAACAAAGTAAGCGCATACCAAACGCTGTAAAGTTATTTTCCCTGCAATTTAAACATAACTTTACATTGCATACCAAACGCTGCAAAGTTACTTTCTCAGTAATCACTTTCCTAGCAATCACTTTCCCAACAATCACTTTGCGCTGCAATTACTTTCCCTCTAAGATACCAAACAGCCCCTTAGTTCTTTTTCTTTTTAACTGTATGGTGTACATCCAGGAAGTGGGAATCCAAAATTTGAAGTCTGTAACTGCCAGGTATAGCCTACATGAATCAGCTATTTTCTGCTTAGGTATTCAAGAAAATGCCCGTCAAGCTCAAAATGGCGAGAAGCTAGTCCCTGCAACGCAAACAATCTATATATGAATGATTCGATCCAAATCAAGATTACATTGATTCAGGATTTAAATTGGAGTCGCATCTGCGTTTATTGCATTTGCATATATAACAGATAAAAAAGCGACCATTGCATCCATCACGATTAGGGATGCCAACAAGATGGGTACCCGCTAATTTTGAGGCACTCAAACTCTATCCTATTTTATAATATCTGGATTTGATTAATTACCTGAATATTTTAATTTTTACTACGCAAACCCTACCCATATAACATATAAAATACCCGTTAACTATTCAAATCTGTTAAATACCCATTTATAAGGTCAAAGTTCGACTTTTAAGTTTAAATTTAAATTTAAAATCAATTTTAATATCTATTCTTAAGAAAAGTTAAGTTAATATTTTTTTTGTTACAAGTAATAGATTTAAATTAAGCTCATAAAAATAAATTAATGTTAAAAATTATAATTAAATACTTAATTAATTAATTTAATTTAATATTATATTAATAATATATAATTTATAGATAAAAATGTATATAATAGTATTAAAAAAATTATTATCTATAACTGGGTTTGACTAGTAAGGTATCCTAAGATCACTATCTAAATCCTACTTGAACTCGATTATTAAATTTTTAATCCTACTTAATCGAGTAAGATAGTGTCAGATACCCGTTTATAGGGTACTTATTTATATCCCTAATCGCGATTGTAATTTTTTTTTTAAACTTAGCAAAACTCACTATAAAATGAAACATATTATAATTGTAATCACATGAAAAATCTTATCTGATAATATTTCAATAATTTAGGACATTTTAATTTTTTCTTACTTATATGATAAGTTCAATCATTAATTTATTTTATTTATATTATAGCTCAAATATATCCATCAATATTAGTATTATGAAACAATATAAAATATCTATATGAGAGTGACAAAATAGTATCTTATATGTGAAATTAAGTGTTTTTATTTTTTTTTATCTTTTCAATTATATGAAGTTAAACTCATAAATTAATTTAGTTAGAAACTAACAAAAGAAAATTTTAATATATCATAATTCACAGGATTAAATAAACAGTTATAAATTAAACTTTTTAATCAAATACACAAGAAAAACAATTAACAAACATTAAGTAGTAAAACTTTAATTATTTAAAATCTATTATTTTTATATCATACTAGTACGTAAAAAAAATTCAAAAAAATAAATTAACTTTTTATCATCTCATTCTCTCACAACTCAAAGGACACGAATTTTCAATAATTTATTGTGGAAGTATAAAAATTTGAGCTAAAATTTTTAATTTTCTTTTAACACTTGTTTGTCATGTGAGAATAGTCTCACAAATGTTTCTAGGCCTCAAATTACTTAACTTGGTTTAAGGTTATGAACCTAAGGTCCCATTTTTTAATCATGTCTTAATTCAATACACATCTCGACACATGCACTAAAAGGTAAATGTCTGCAAATAATTACAATTAAACAGTATAAATAAATATATCGATATAAGTTGCGAGATCTCAAAGCGTTTATTTCAAAGTCGATACTGATATCAATGCTAATGCACCTCTAGTCTGAACCTCTGATGGAAAATAAAAGAGGGTGAGCTTTGGGGAAAGCTTAGTAAGTAAACCACACAAACACGGAAGTAAGAACATACACGATACTGAATTTCTAATTCATGTCTAACGCATTCTCATTCGATCATTTTTTCTTATCACTTATCCGAATCACAATTTGAAACTTATTGAAAGCCACACTTTTCTTGGGTTTACGAACTAGAATATTATCTAGATGCTGTCAAGTTTTTCAGGCAGAAAAGTATTTTTGAAATACCTTAATTAGCCATAAAAACTGATCACCCGAACTGAATATACCCACAGGGGTTCAAAATTCGAAATATAGTTGAATACAGAAAACCAAAGTTAAATGCAATCCAAACATGTAAGCTTTTCCCTATTGAATTGCTTACATCCACATTCGTTCTCAAACACAACAATTTTTTGAGGTCACATCATATAATCGAAAACATATAATATATCAAAATATATTCAAATATCGAAACCATCTCTTATTCAAAGCATAATTTGTATTCGAAACTTATTACACTTCAAAACATATCTTATTTCAAAACATGATTTATATCGAAACATCTTCCTCAATTGGAACAGGTCTCGTATTAGAAACATATTTGTTTCCTTATCTAGAATACATTTCATATTCAAAGCATATTTCTTATCATATTACATCGAAATATATCCATTTATTCGAAAAATATATCATATTTTGAAACCCTGTTCACAATTTGAAACATATTTCATACTTCCTTTGCTAACTATTTTAACTCATTAGCTGAGATACTACTGACTATTATATCTCGTTAGCTGGGACTATATCACTAACTATTATCATCCCCGTTAGCAGGGGCCACAACATATTTATTTCTTATTGCTAGGATATGTTCGGTGTACTATGCTCATGTTTGTAAAACATTTCCAAAAACATATTTCACATTTCAAAATATATTTTACATTTCAAAACACGTTTCAAAATCCGAAACATATTTCATATGATCATTATTTTAAACCGTGATCGGGAAAATATTAGAATCTCGAAATACATGACCATTGCTTACTATTATAACCCGTTAGCAGAGCCCAAAATTGCCAACTATTATATTCCCCGTTAGTAAGGGCCGAAACATTGTCAACTATTATATCTTGTTAGCAAGGGCCGAAACATTGCCAATTATTATGTCCCGTTAGTAAGGGCCAAAACATTGCTAACTATTATATACCCTGTTAACAGAGGCCGAAAATGATCATGGCTAACTATTATCGTCTGTCAGCTAAGGCAAAACATTTAGCTATAAAAACTATCAAAATACATGTTCTGAAGTCACTTATAATCACAATGTAGATAAAAGCAGAGTTAGCTTAAATCTAAAACATAGAGACTATATCTCACAAACTTTTAAAACATGTCGTGAGTGAGATTTTAAAATTTCTTTAATGTAGGTATAAACCAATGCAAGCTTTCTAAATCTTACAAAATCATAATATGTATCGAGATGCAATTTTAAATCAAAATAAGGTTCATATAAGAACATATCCTTTTCGATAATCTTATCGTCGATATTCTCACATACTTATAACACTTTGGATCCTTGGACATCATTTGCTTTTGCCGTAGGACTCGATTTAATCCATTCGATGATATCTCGCATCAAAGAGATTAATTCGTATCATGTTTATATATTAGAAAACAATTTCAAACTCATGTAGTTTGATATATTATTCACAAAGTTCGATGATTGGATCATACAAATATAGACAAAGTCAACTAGTATATCCCAATAAAGACTTTCCCACTGTAGTTGTGAGAACTGTGAATTTTGTATACCCCATTTATGAGAATTGTAATTTGGTGTATGTAATTATGATATGTTAATGTACACGCAAGTTTTAAATATGATGAAGTATGAGAAGATGAGGTTTTTGAGTCTTGAATGTGTATAGATTGAATTATGCACTATGGGGTAGATTTTGGGAAGTTTTACATTGAGTTTACTGCAAATTGATGCAGCAGTAGTACAATCTGTGAAGGCCAGATCGATCTCCAAGGATGAGAGATCGATTTCATGGCTCTAGAATGCAGGAAATGTGCAAGAACTGATAGGCAGATCGATCTCACAGGCAAGAAGATCGATCTTAAAATGTTTCTTTAAACAGAAGATCGATCTCATAATTGGAGCGGATCAATCTCATGAAGTAATTAAGAGATCGATCTCACCAGACGACATATCGATCTCCTAGGCGTAAAATTGCCCCAAAACATTTCCATATTCAAAAAGAGATCGATCTCATCAAGGACCAGATTGATCTCCTACCCTTCGTCTATAAAAGAACCCCTGCGTTTTCCTGCATTTCATCTTCTCTCTCTAAGAAACTAAAGCCCTAACTTTCTCTCTCTTCCAAAGCCCCCATTTTCGTCCAAATCTCAGGCAAAGGCAAGAAGAAAAGTTGTTCCTCATCCAAAGGAGAACAACATACTTGGAAATCGAAGGACAAATCGAATCGAGGTGTGAATAGAGCTCTCCAACAGTTTTGGGTAAATTTTTAAACTTAAATCTTTGATATTGAGGTGATTTTGGTGATTGTGACTATGGGTGTTATGATAAAATAGCTAGGAAATGATTAAAGTTGATGAAATTATGATTTTGTTGGAGTGATGATGATATTATACAATTTGTGATAAATTGTGGGATTTTAGCTATAAATTGGAATTGAGGCAATGAGGTGATTTTGGCATAGATATTGTGCATGAAAAATGTAGGAGTTGAAATGTAGTGGATGAGAATGTGGTTTAGGATAGGAATATGAGAAAAACGAGGTTTATAATATTTAACAAAAATATGAGCAAATATGTGCTCGGTGATGTAATTGAGATGAAGTACTGATATTTTAGCATCGTTTGGACATCCCGGGAGTTCCAAAGAGGAATACGTGGCTAGTCCGTCGTTTGGGGGAACGATTGCACTATACGAGGTGCAATAAGAGAAAACTTAAACTCATATGTGTATGCGATTTTTTGATGACATTGTATCATGAAATGTGATTTGAGAAAACAAGCATGTTTTTATGAGTTGTGAATGAGTTGTTGCACACGATTTGATAGCCGGTTGGGGTCCAATTTTCATGAGTTGTAAACTAAATGTGAAATTGTTTTACAATCGTTTTGAGTTTAAAAGGTGAAAAATGATTTGGGCTCTACGTTAAGGCGTACTGAGATTTGAGAAATGTGTGCGTGATTTTTGATAATTCTATATTTTTTAGAATTATTTGTGCTTAATTTCCTAATTAATTATTTACATCCCCAATTTATTTTGTTAATTATCCCCTTTATTTAATTAAAATTCTCATGTTTGCAGATAAATTAAATCTGGATGAATTTTGAATATTTCGGTAGAAAATGGACTGGAATTGGGCTAAAATCGAGATTGGATCACGCGGACAACACGAGCCATGCCACCTAGCATATCCAATTGGACAAGAAGACAGATGACATGGAAATATCTTTTCAAGGAGCCAATGGTGTGAAGACAAGTGGCCAAAAAAATGCCAACTCATTTAGGATGGAAAAATTATAATTGTACCCCTAAGTGTGTGTATAAATAGGAAAGGATGGCAATTGAAAAACAATGTAAGTAGTGTTAGTGTAAAAGTAGTTTTAATGTAGAACTAGTAGATTAGTGTAGGTAGAATAGTTTTTAGTTTTATTTTTATTGTTTTTAAGCTTTCCCGTTAGTGTTAGCACTTTCCTTATTTTTTAATGTTCATTCCATTTTTACATTCTTCATTTCCTAGTCTTGGATAATTTTTATTTCATGGCAATCAATATTTTTCATGCTTCTCGGTTCTGTTAAATCTAGTTCTTTTATTTTTCAAGTTTTATTTACATAGCTTAACTCCTAGTGTAGCTCTCGATTTCCATAAAAAATTTGCTTATGTTTTTATTTGACAAACCTTTATTTTTTTCATAGCTCTCGGTTGTATTGTGTCTTAGTGAAAGTTTCAGCAAGCAATTTATTCTGGTGAACAGGGACCACGTTCTTCCTCTGCTCTGCATAACTGCTCTATTATATTTCTTTGCTGTTGGTATTTGTCATGAATTGTCCAATGTTTTCTGGGTTGTTATATGGTCTTACCGGAGTTGTGATGGGTTTTGTGCTGAGTTCTTGGAAAAGGCAGGATAAACAATAGCATTCTCTACTCTGCCCTGTTATATTGATAATGTACTGTTCGTTAGTTTCATTTATTCAGGAGTAGTGCGGGCTGTGTGTTGCTGCTGCCTTCTTTGGTTGGACAACTCTCGATGTGATCTGCAATGCGGGATGATTCAGCAGGTCCATTTCTTGCACAGCTGGAACAAAAGAGGAGATAGCATCAGTGCACAATGTTGCTCGGGTTTGTAGGTGACTGCAAAAGATGTATTGCAAAATGGACGCACAGCAGATGAGGAATAAAAGGAGCTAGGCATGAAGAGGCTCAAGATGATGCTGCCAACGGTACCAGGATCCAGTAAAGCAGACAGAACCAGAGGAAGTTGCAGCATTGCAGTGCAATACAGGCAGCAGGAGCAGGAGTCGAACATTGCAAGGAGCAGAGAGCATGCTGGTCAGGCCGAGGACAGCGCTGAAGCAGTGCATGCCGTGGACGCAAGCTACTGAGCAGAAAGGTGCCATGTTGGACTTGTTGCAGGAATGGAGCTGAGCACGAAACTGAGGCAGAGTTGGTGGAAGATTGCAGAGCAGGAGATGGACACGCCTGGGCAGCAAAATGTTGAAGGAGCATGTATAGTACCATTTACACAAGAAACCGAGGCAGCTGGCAAAGCTGATTAAGGCCATGTTCTACCATGTCATTTTCTTTGTTTAATTTCATGTTTAATGCATTTTTATTATTTTGATTAGTTGTTAGTTTGGGATAGTTGTTAATTGTTAATTGTAGGTTAGATCTAATGTTTTAAGTTGTTAATTTAATCTTTAGTTTAATTTTTAGTTAAAAGTTAATTTTATATTATATGTTTTAGGACTTTATTTTAGTTTAGTATTTTATGGATTACATTTAGAATTAATTTAGATTAAATTTGTTATCATGCATTAGTTAAATTTTATTGTTAAATTAGTAATTAGATATAATTAGGATTAGTTTAGAGTTAATATTTTAGACATGTAGTTTTATAGTTATTTTCTTAATTTCCTAGGATTTTATTTTCATTAAATTTTAGTTTAGTTTAATTTGCATTTTTATTAATTAGTTTAATTACATGCATTTTTATTTTAAGTTTGTTTTAATTTTAGTTTAACTGTATTTCTTTATTTTCATATTTGCATTTTATTTTAATTGCGTTAATTAGTTTTAACTGTTTTAATTATTTTTGTAGGTACTTACTTTTAATTACGTGGAGCACTGTAAGTAATCTTAGCTCGGTTTTATTTAGTTTTTATTATTTTATTGTTTTCTAGTAATTTTAATCTTAGACTTAGTAGATCACCCACCTTAATTTCATAATTTGCTAGAATATACTTAGGGTAAGATTAACCGGTAGTAACCAACTTCTCTAAGGGACGATAACTCGGGACGAAAATCCTATTATTACTTGTACAACCCGTGCACTTGTGGACAATACGTTTAGATCGTATCAGTTTTACCGGTTTGAGCTCGGTTTTGACATGTTTTGTGTTGAGTACAAAATGATTTTGAGATGAGTTTTATGAGAAAAACCATTATGAGCGCTACGTGAAGGCAAAACGGTTTTATTTGATAATGGCTATTACTGAGACTTAGGCGTGTCATGTTGAATACACATCGGGCTTTGCCTTTGTAGCATGTAAGATTGGGCCGTGCTCTAGCAACACGTAAGAGCGACTCCTCCGTTCTGGTAATGTGAGATGACCCCACTCCACGGCAGCGATGGGTGGCATTGCTCTGATAGCATGTACGACCGGGCCGTGCTTTGGTAGCATTTAAGACCGATGGTTGTACGACTTTGATCAAGTTTACAGCGAACCATGGCTATGGGTGTATTATTGTCGACAAAATCCCTTGATTGGGGATGTACACCTAGGGGACGAGTTCAATCGTTTTGATGTGCCATGATGAGTTTTTATATGAGTTTTATTTGCCTAGTCTCATTTTACACATGAGATTGTGTTTGGTGGCTGTGCCACGTGCATTACTACATGCGGTGATTTTTATCACGTTTTTATGAGAAAAGTCATTATCGCATCTTGATTTACACATGCTTGTAACTACTTGTAATCATGGTTTGAACCATTTAATATCATGTTCCTACATGAGCTTTGAGAAATGAGTTGAGATGATGTTTTAATTATTCATGCTACATTTTTCACTGAGTTTTTGAGTTTAACATGTAAAACAAAATGATTGTGCTGTGCAAATCATTTTCTTATTAATGAATCCCTTACCCTCTTACTGAGTGATTTATAAGCTCACCCTATTTTATCTCCCCCCAGATTTCTTCAAGTGAAGAGATTTTTCTGCGGCGTACAGAGTAGTGTCTAGTGGAGGACTTGAGCTCCTGGCCATATATATATATATTGTATTTTGAGGTATATTTTAATATTTCATGTACGTAGACTAAAGTTGTATTTACAGACACTTGATGTACAATGATGTATGTGATGTATTAGAATTAATTAATCTTGAATTGAGTAATGCATATGGTATGATGTATAATTATGAGATGATGAGATCCTGAGGTATGATATGTATCATGATACATGACACTGCACAAGAATGCATCCTGAATTGTGAATGGATGTGAAAACGTTTTAAATTTGCCCTGTTTTTCGCGCTTCCAGGGCATCACAGAGTTTTCTTGGTATCAGAGCTTAGGTTGTTTAGTACTGTCAGTGTCGGTCAAGTGAAATAGAATACATCCCAAGTGTCTGTATAAGTCTGGTCATGAACTGAAATTGAGGATTGAGATTTCAATCAAATTTGATGTGTACGCCCACGTATTGAGATTGAGAATGAGTGGACGACGAGGTCGTTCGAGGAGGCAGGTAGAGCCACCTCCGCCACCTACCTCACAACCGGAGTCCTAACTCTCAATTTAACCGGATTGAGCATGATGTATGGCAAAGTTTTGAGCAAATGGTGGCGCTATTCGAGTAACATTTCAGAGTTAATGCCTTGGGTACTACTCCTACACCACCACAAGGACCTCCCATGCCCTCAGTATAGATAGACCTAGTGCCTTCCGTCACTCAGCCTGATGATCGAAGTATGGTCCAATTGAAGGACTTTTTAAAAATGAATCCTCCCGTATTCAAAGGGAAAAAGGATCCCGCAGAGGCTGAGGAGTGGTTGACTGAGTTGAGAGTCATATTTGACTATTGGGATGCACAGATACTGAGAGGGTCAGTATGGGCACTTATATGTTGAAAGGGAGAGCTCGAGATTGGTGGGGTACTACCCAGGGTATTCTGTTGTCCAGCTAGGATGTGATTGGTTGGGAAGAGTTTCAGCCGCCTTTTAGAGCCCAATATGTTCCACGAGCTGCTCAGAGAAAGAAGCAGGCATAGTTTTTGAATCTGGTACAGGGCGATATGTCTGTGGATGATTATGAGAGCCGATTTACCGCTCTATTGAGGTATGATCCAGAGACCTTAAAAAATGAAGAGCTCCGCACTGAGAGATTTGTGTATGGATTGAAGCCCATCATCAGAGATCGATTGATAGGGTTGTGTATTACTGATTTTGGAGATGCTTTGAGACGAGCACAAGAGATTGAGAGGGGGATCGAAATTGTATAATCCCAGAATGAGTTCAGTACAGTGACTCGGGAAAGAGCAAGAGGCCAATGATTTTCCAGGCAGATGTTCGGAGAGGTTCCTTCAGAAGAGAAAGGATCGAGGTACAGAAAGGCAGATTGGAGAGACCCAGAGCTTATCCTATCATCAGGGAGACCCCTCGAGATGTCAGGCTTGAGATAAGAGTTTACAGAAATTGTGGTCGATCGCATGAGGGAAGTTGTACTGGGTTGATCCATGGATATTTTAGATATGGAGACATGGGTCACAGAGTAAAGGACTGCCCTCAACCCTAGAGACCACATGCTCCGGAGCCTACTAGACAGCAGCCTCTGAGAGTGAATCCCCCGAGACGGGCCATTGCAGCAGAGAAAGGAAACAACAGACACTTCAACAGAAACTATAAGAGGTATACTTTCTGTCTGTAATCATAAGGCTCATGTGTTGATTGATTTAGGGTCCACACACTCGTTTATTTCTAAGCATTTTGCATGTAGATTAAATTTAAAGTTTGAACTTCTAGAGTATATACTACATGTAAATACCCCTATACGTGAGTCCTAGAGAACTGATTTAATCTGTAGAGGGTGTGAGATAATGATAGGAGATAGAGTAATGTTAGCAGATTCAATGATGCTAAATATATATGGATTTGATGTAATTTTGGGAATGGATTGGCTGGTAACCAACCGAGTGAGTTTAGACTGCTAAACTAAGATTGTAACTTTCTCCCTACCTAAACTTTACAGTGTACAATTGAAATATTGAGGAAGTAAATGTGTGGAATTTTTGTAAGCAAATTGAGATTATGATGTTACTTTTGAGAGTACTAAGTTTAATCATTCATCTGAAGGTTATGAAACACTCATCTCAGATGATAATCGAGAACATTCGAGGATTGAGGATATACCTGTGGTGTGTGAATTTTCGAATGTCTTCCCAGATGAGTTGCCAGGTTTACCACCAGAGAGAAAGCTGGAGTTTGCCATTGATTTGGTACCAGATACGCAGCCTATCTTTAAACCTCCGTATAGGATGGCATTAGTGGAACTTGAGGAATTGAAGAAGCAACTGCAAGAGTTATTGGATCAATGATTTATTAGACCCAGTGTCTTACTGTGTGGAGCACCAGTGTTATTCGTGAGGAAGAAGGATAGTAGTATCAGATTATGCATAGACTACTGATTATTGAATAAAGCCACGTGAAGAATAACTATCCATTGCTGAGGATTGATGATTTGCTTGATCAGCTGAGAGGGGCTTCAGTCTTCTCTAAGATTGATTTGAGATTGGGCTATCACCAATTGAAGATTAAAGAGGAAGATATTTCGAAGACGGCCTTCAGGACAAGGTATGGCCATTATGAATTTCTAGTGATACCCTTCGGATTGACGAACGCCCCTGCAGCCTTTATGAGGTTAATGAACGAATTGTTCAGAGACTATCTAGATAAGTTTGTGATAGTCTTTATTGATGATATCTTGGTGTACTCTCGGTCTTATGAGGAGCACGCACAACACTTGTGGTTAGTACTTTAGATACTTCGAGATAAGCAATTATATGGAAAGCTTGGTAACTATGAGTTTTGGCTGGATCAGATAGCTTTTCGGTTATATAGTTTCAGTGGAGGGAGTATCAGTTGATCCAATTAAAGTAGAGGCTGTGCTTAATTGGAAGAGATCGAGGACAATTACTGAGGTACGAAGTTTCCTTGGTTTGACAATGTATTACAGAAGATTTATGGAGGGATTTTCTAGGATTGTCGCTCCTTTGACGAAGCTCATGCGTAAGGAGACTCTGTTCATATGGACTGATCAATGTGAGCTCAATTTTTAGGAATTAAAAAGGAGATTAAGAGCGACACCTGTTTTGACTATACCTGATGGATAAGGAGGATTTTCAGTGTATAGTGATGCTTCCCATCAAGGATTGGGGTGTGTGCTCATGCAGCATGGAAAAGTGGTCGCCTATGGATTGCGACAATTGAAAGATCATGAATGGAATTACCCCACGCATGATTTGGAGTTAGCTGCTGTTGTGTTTGCCTTGAAGATCTGGCGGAACTACTTATATGGGGAAAGATTTCAAATCTTCACTTACCATAAGAGTTTGAGGTATCTGTTTAATCAGAAAGAATTAAACATGAGACAAAAGAGATGGATGGAACTCCTTAAGGATTATGACTACGAGATTTTGTACCATCCGGGAAAGGTGAACGTGGTTACCGATGCTTTGAGCCGGAAAAGTATGATATCTGCTATGATGGTGAGGGAATGGGATTTATTGGAGCACTTCATCGAACTCCGGATCAGAGTTAGGGAGGTAGAAACTGGATTTTTGGCTAGCCTACGAATAGAGCCCAGGATCATGGATCGGATTAGAACTGGGCAGCGTGATGATCAGAGGTTAATTGATATGGTTAGCCAAGCTGAACAAACTTCGCAGTCGGATCTCATAGTCAGTGAGGATGGACTGTTGAGATTCAGAGGATGAATTTATGTACAAAACGATGATACCCTGAAGAGACGGATATTGAGAGAATCCCACTGCTCGTGATACACCATGTACCCAGGGAGTACTAAGATGTATCGAGATTTGAGAAAGGTGTATTGGTGGAGTGGTATGAAGCGAGATGTGGCAGATTTTGCGGCCAGATGTTTAGTGTGTTAGCAAGTGAAAGCTGAGCATCGGAAGCTCGAAGGATTATTGCAGCGTTTACCTATGCCTACATGGAAATGGGAGCATGTCACCAAGGACTTTATTATGGGTTTATCGAGGACCTGAAGGGGTCGTGATGTGATATGGGTCATAGTGGATAGACTGACGAAAAGTGCCCACTTCCTTACCATCAAGAGCAACGATACTATGGATACCTTAGCTAAGTTGTATGTCAGCGAGATAGCTAGGTTACATGGGGCTCCAGTGAGTATTACTTCTGACAGAGATTCCCGATTTACCTTCAGATTTTGGACCCAGTTTTAGGAGTCCATAGGATCTCAATTGAATTTTAGTACCGCCTATCATCCTCAGACAGATAGTCAGTCAGAGAGGACTATTCAAACCCTGGAGGATATGTTGAGGGCGTGTACGATGGATTTTAAGGGATCATGGGATGATCACCTGCCCCTAGCAGAGTTTGCGTACAATAATAGCTATCATACGAGTATTGGGATGGCACCTTTTGAGGCTCTATATGGTAAGGGGTGTAGATCCCCTGTAGCGTGGGAAGAAGTGGAAGACAGAAAGATAAACGCTCTGAAACTGGTTGAAAAGGTTGTACAGAGTGTGAAACTCATATGTGAAAGATTACGGGCTGCACAGAGTAGACAGAAAAGCTACAAGGATGTGTGTAGACGGCTACTCGAGTTTAATGTTGGTGATGCAGTATTTCTGAAGATATCATCGAGTAAGGGTATCATGAGATTTGGAAAGAAAGGGAAATTGAGTCCTCGATACATCAGACCATTCGAGATTCTTGAGAGAGTGGGAGAGGTAGCCTACAGGTTGGCATTACCCCCACAGATGTCCAAAATACACAATGTCTTTCATGTATCTATGTTGAGGAAGTACCACCCGGACCCTTCTCATGTCATAGAGTATGAAGAGATGGACATACAAGAGGACATGAGCTACACTGAGGAACCCGTTCGGATTCTCCATAGAAAAGGGAAGGTACTTAGAACTAAGAGCATCCCATTAGTAAAAGTTTTGTTGAAACATCACTCAAAGGAAGAGACAACCTGGGAATTGGAAAGCCTCATGAAGGAGAAGTACCCCCATCTGTTTGATGAGTCGAGTTGAATTTGGAGGACTAAATTCTCTTAAGGTGGGGAGGATGTGAGAATTGTGAATTTTATATACCCTATTTATGAGAATTTTAATTTGGTGTATGTAATTATGATATGTTAATTGTCACACCCCACTTTTGAGTGTCCTTTATCCATACTTACGCTACTAACGTTGGGTTGTGAGGCGATGCAATTGCTAAAATTTCATAAGTTTTACAGCGAAAATATTTAAAATTTAATTCACACTCCTAAGTGTGTAAATATACAAAATTAATTGTATAGTAATATCTTTACATTACATCCCCATAAAACTGTTACATTTCTAAGGTATAACTGTGCGATATAAGATAATAGATACAAAATACTCTCGTGTATACAAATCTTATACCTTTACGATTGGTGGGAGCTGTCCAACACAAAAAAAAGATCCAGAGACCACCACTCTCCTACTTCTCAGTATCTGGAGGGAAAAAATAGTAGGGTGAGCAAACCACAGCTCAGTAAGGAAATGAATGCTAGTAGGTAGATATCGTACTACCTACATAGCCCATGCATGTATAAATCAAAACCATGTGTTCATTATAAATGGAAATATTATCAGAAAACATAGTTAAACATATATTTCTTATTTGGCATTTTCATGTAACACAAACATTCGATATTTCCACTTAAAACATGTTTCATAAAATAGTGCTCTCACGGCATAAGTGTCTAGATCAGAGATTTATCACAACACAAAAGTCTCTTTCTTTTCTGAGTTCTCCTTATTCTCTCAAATCTCTGAGATAGGCATGAAATTTTCAGCAATCAAATATCCACGACATATGGCCATAGTCAATGATCCCAAGCCTCACTGGTCAGGAGTGCATAGGGCATCACTTCCCCTGAAGGGGATGGGTCAACCCTACCCTCCGGTTCATCTTAATCAATCTCATCTCCTCATTTACTCATGGTATAAGGTACGCCATGTGTCATCTACATGGTACTCGTACTCACGTACACCCAGAACGATACATAGTATACCAATGGACAACTACACAGTACTACGTACGACCGTGGATCAAAGTTCATACTCCAACTCCGATGGACTTTTCATCTTAAACCATGTCTCATATACCAGGCGAGCAATCAGCGTGACACACAGTCATCATAAGGCTCCAGTGTGGTACAATTTATTGTTAAGGCCCAGTCCGTTCTGAGGCCGTCGGTTGGCATCCCCTTAGGTTCCAGACCCCCAGGTTTATCTCAACTCAGTAAAAACATGTGTGAGCTAACACTCCAGCACATTATCATTATAAAACCACGTGCGAGTCACGCTCTAGCATGATTTATCAAATCATGCAAACGTATGCGAGTCAAAATCCAGCATAGTCAAAATAATTAAAACAGGTGTAAGCTAAAGCTCCAACACTATTTCACATCTCAAATCCGATAGGTGGCTACTTTCTCTTTTAAAACTCAAAACATGTTTATTTATGTAGCATGCCTTTCCATGCTAAAACATGTAAACTAGCCAATCTATCATTATCATTTCTCAATTACAAAATCAATACAAAATTGAGAAAACATTAAAATTATGCATATCATGCTACTTCCTTACCCCATCCCATTTCTCAATACATATATATCATAATACATTTAATGCTTCCATATCATTTCATAGAATTGTAGTATCTCACTAATTCTAGCGGTATATCTATGAAATTACCGTAAAATACGTACGAATATCTCTATAATTAACACACAGTCCCTTACCTCGAATCGTACACGTATTTCCTCCGTCACGTTTTGTCACGACCCTCAACTTACCAAAATACGTTCAAATTTTTCGCATTTTCATGCATCATTTATTATTCGTCCTTACCTCAATCGTGAACAGCAACTCTGCTCAATAGTTGGGCTGTGTGTCGACGTCTAACTCACTCTACCATACCAATTCAATTTGCATATTATTTATGAGTAAACGTATATATCAGAGTTGTTACATGTGTTTACATTGTTTTACATCCCCAATAGTTACATACAAAATGCTACTGCGCTATCGTAAGTTTAGATACAAAATTTCAACAGTGTGTATACCTTACGCGATGGGATATAGTGGATTACCAAAAGGAAAACGCCTCCAGTCACGCTCACTCTATACTCAAATCTCTGTAGAGAGGGGGAAAATAAGGGGGTGAGCAAACCACACGCTCAGTAAGGCAATCATACGAACAGGTAGATACTGCACTGTGAGATCTGAGAATTTTAGACATATTTTAATTATGTAATATGAACTTGAAGTGTAATTTATTGAGCTGAGTGAAATGTATAAGTAATGAATGAGAAATAATCAAAGTAGTGAATTGTGAAAATTATATTTGGAGATTTATATGTTAAGTGTCTAACCCAAGTGTGAAACTATGAGGTCAGATTGATCTTGGAGAAGAAAATATCGATCTGGTGGGCTAAGAATTACAAGGAAGGAGGAATTTAAGCGAACAGATCGATCTCCAATGGAAGAGGATCGATCTCCTTATGATTCTATAATGAAAAGATTGATCTCATGAGGAAGAAATCGATCTCAAAATGTTTCTGTTAGGAAGAAGATCGATCTCCTTAAGGAGCAAATCGATCTCATGAAGTATTCTGTAAACTAGAGATCGATCTCATAATTGAAGTAGATCGATCTCATAAAGCCATTAAGAGATCCATCTTACCCCACGACAGATCGATCTCTTAGGCATAAAATTGCCTTAAATTGTCCCTAAATTCAAATGCAGATCGATCTCATCAAGAGCCAGATCGATCTCCTACCCTCCGTCTATAAAAAGACTCATGTGTTTTCCTATATTTCATCTTTTCTCTCTCTTCCAAACCTCCATTTTAGTCTCTTTCTTTAAAATCGCTCATTTTCATCCAAATCAAGAGTTACGGTAAGAAAGGAAGTTGTTCCTCATCCAAAGGAGAACAACATACTTGGAAATTGAAAGACGAATCGAATCGAGGTGTGAGTTGAGCACTCCACAAGTTTGGGTAATCTTTAAACTTCAATCCTTGATTTTGAAGTAATCTTTGGTGATTGTGAGCATGGGCATTGTGATGAAATAGTTGGGAAATGATTAGGGATTGATGAAACTATGATTTTGTTGGAGTAGAGATGTTATTATGCAATTTGTGGTAAATTGGGACTTTTGTCTATAAATTGGAAATTTAGGCAATGAGGTGATTTTGGCATAGGTATTATGCATGAGAAATGTAGAAGGTTGAGATGTAGTGGGCGAGATTATGAATGGTAATAGAATTGTGAGAATTGAGTTGATTGAGATATTGATGAGAATATGAGCAAATGTGTGCTCAATAATGCGATTGAGTTGTGTTATTGATGTTTTTAACATTGTTTGGACAGCTTGGGAGTTTCAGAGTGGAATACGAGACAAGTCTGTGATACGGGGGAAATGATTGCACTATATGAGGTGCAAAGATATAAGGAAAAACTAAACCATTTGTGTATGTGTTTCGATGAACTATTTGTAGCATGAACCATGATTTGAGAATACAAATATGTTTAGTGTTGTGTCGTGATAAGAGTGCACTTGATTTTTATAGCTAGTTGGAGCCCATTGTTTTATGAGTTTATAAGCTAAGTGTAAAATTGCTTTATAAACCGTTGAGTTTGCGTGAAAAGTAACTTGGGTTCTACGTTAAGGCAATATTGAGATTTGAGAAAATGTATGCGTGTTTTGCCGGTTGGAACTCGATTTTAATATGTTTTTGTGTTGAGCACACGAATGTTTTAAATGAGTTTTATGAGTGAAAAACCATTATGAGTTCTACGTGAAGGCAAAACTATTTCTTTTATGATAATGGCTAATGATGGAGACTTAGGCGTGTCATGTTGAATACACATCGGGCCTTGCTTTGATAGCATGTAAGTCCGGGCCTTGTTCTGGTAACATGTAAGTCCGATTATTCCTCCGCTTTGGTAGCATTGGGCGGCCTTGATTTGGTAGCATGTAAGACCAATATAGTGGGTCGCCTGGAAACCGACCCAGGGACCACGTGATATAGTGGGCTGCATGGGAACCGACCTATGGACCACGTGAGATAGTGGGCCGCCTGGGAACTGACCCAGGGACCATGTGATAGTGTGCATGAGGCGAGGCATTGCTTTGGTGGCATGTAAGGTCGAGCCTTATTTTGGTAACATATAAGTCCAATATACCATGCATACGACCATATTGTCGACGTTCCCTCTTACGAGGATGTCTGGGATGCGCACCCAGAGGAGATTATATATTTGATGTGCCATGATGAGTTTTGTATGAGTTTTATTGCCTAGTCTCGTTTTACACATGAGTTGTGTTTTGTGACCTCATCACGCACTAATTTTTGAGGTGATTTTATCACATATTTTGTGAAATGCCATTGTCACATATATTTACGCATGCTTGTGAATGCTCTATATTGAGCTTTTTACCCCCATGTTTTCACATGATTTATAAGCTATGAGATGATGATGTTTGAGAACTTTCATGCTACAATTTCAAATGAGTATATTGAGTTTCATATACAAATACATATTTGTGATTTGTGATATGGTTTGTATAACTGAGTTCCCTTACCCCCCTTACTGAGCGATTTAGAAGCTCACCCTATTTTCTCTTCCCCCCCATATTTCTTCAAGTGAAGTGAGTTCCCTGTGACGTATGGATTAGAGGCTAGTGGAGGACTTGAGCTCCAGGCAGTATTTTCTGTATTGAGGTATATATTTAATATTCATGTATCCAGACTAGAGTTATATTTACAGACACTTATTGTACAATGATGTACGGGATGCATTAGGATTAATTAACTCAAAATTGAGTAATGTATATGATATGATATATACTAATTTATGATGAGATCATGAGGCATGATAAGTATGATGATGTATAACACTGCATAGGAATGCACCCTTAATTGTGATTTGATGAGTAAAAAGTTTTAAATTTGCCCTATCTTTCGCGTTTCTGGGGCGTCACAGAGTTTTCTTGGTATCAGAGCTTAGGGTGTTTAGTACTGTCATTGTCGGTTAAGTGAATTAGAATACATCCCAAGTGTTTGTAATCGTCTGGTCATGAATTGAAATTGAGGATTGAGATTTTAATCGATTTTGGTATGTACGCACATGAGACGAGTTGAGATACAAAATGAGTAAATGACGAGGTCGTTCGAGGAGGTAGACAGAGTCCCCTCCACCACCTGCCCCATAACCAGAGAGTCCTAACTCTTGATTTAACCAGATTGAGACCGATGTGAGGCAAGAATTTGAGCAAATGGCAGCGCTATTCTTGCAACACTTTGGAGTTAATGCCTCGAGTACTACTCCTACACCACCACAGGGACCTCTCGTACCCTCAATACAGATGGACCCAGTGCCTCCCTCACTCAGCCTGATGAAAGAAGTATGGTCCGACTGAAGGACTTTTTGAAAATGAATCCACTCGCATTTAGGGGAAAGAAGGATCCTACAGAGGCTGAGGAGTGGCTGACGGAGTTGAGAGTTATATTTGACTATCTGGGGTGCATAGATGCAGAGAGGGTCAGTATGAGTGCCTATATGTTGAAAGGGAGAGCTTGAGATTGATGGGTACTACCCAGGGTATTTTGATGTCCTACCAGGATGTGATTGATTGGGAAGAGTTTCAGACAGCTTTCAGAGCCCAATACATACCACGAGCTACCCAGAGAATGAGGTAAGCAGAGTTTTTGAGTTTGGTACAGCGTGACATGTCTGTGGATGATTATGAGAGTCGATTTACCGCTCTGCTGAGATATGACCCAGAGACTTTCAAGAATGAAGAGCTTCGTACCGAGAGATTTGTGTATGGATTGAAGCCCATCATCAGAGATCGATTGATTGGGTTGTGTATTACTGAGTTTAGAGATGCTCTAAGACGAGCACAAAAGATTGAGAAGGGAATTGAAATTGTACAATCCCAGAGTGAGTTCAGAGCAGTGATTAGGGATAAGGGTAAGAGGCCAGCGATGTCTCAGGCAGATGTTCGGAGAGGTTCCTTTAGGAGAGGAAGGATTGAGGTACAGAAGGGTAAATTAGAGAGACCTAGAACTTATCCTATTATCAAGGAGACCCCTCGATATGTCAGGCATGAGATAAGGGTTTGTATAGACTGTGGTCGATCACATGAGGGAAGCTGTACCGGGATGATCCGTGGATGTTTTAGATGTGGTGACATGGGTCACAGAGTGAAGGACTATCCTCAACCTCAGATACCACCTGCTCCGAAGCCTACTAGACAGCAACCTCAGAGAGTGAATCCCCAAAGACGGGCCACTGCTACAGAGAAAGGGAAGAAGCCTGTTACACAGGGACATGTGTTTGCCCTGGATAAGGAGACTGCAGATACTTTTGCAGAAACTATAAGAGGTACACTCTTTGCCTGTAATCATAAGGCTCATGTGTTGATTGATTCAGGATCCACGCATTCGTTTATTTATGAGTATTTTGCATGTAGATTAAATTTGAAGTTTGAACCTCTAGAGTATGTACTACATGTAAATACCCCTATGCGTGAATCCTAGAGAACTGATTTGATCTGTAGTAGATGTGAAATATAGGTGGGAGATAGAGTGATGTTAGCAGATCTAATAATGTTAAATATGCATGGATTTGATGTAATTTTGGGAATGGATTGGCTGGCAACCAATCGAGTGAGTTTAGACTGCTACTCTAAGATTGTAACTTTCTCCCTACCTGAACCTTACAGTGTACATTTGAAACATTGAGTAAATGGACGTGTGAAATTTTGTAAGCAAATTGAAATTTTGATGTTACTTTTGAGAGTACTAAATATGATTATTTATATGAAGGTTATGAAACACTCATCTCAGATGATGATCAGGAACATCCGAGGATTAAAGATATACCTGTGGTGTGTGAATTTTTGGATGTTTTCCCAGATGAGTTGCTAGGTTTACCACCAGAGAGAGAACTAGAGTTTACCATTGATTTGGTACCGAATACTTAGCCTATCTCTAGACCTCCATATAGGATGACATTAGTGGAACTTGAGGAATTGAAGAAATAACTACAGGAGTTATTGGATCAAGGGTTTATTAGACATAGTGTTTCACCGTGGGGAGCACCAGTTTTATTTGTTAAGAAGAAGGATGGTGGTCTCAGATTATACGTAGACTACCGATTATTAAATAAAGCCATGGTGAAGAATAAATATCCATTGCCCAGGATTGATGATCTACTTGATCAGCTGAGAGGGACCTCAGTCTTTTCTAAGATTGATTTAAGATCGAGCTATCACCAGTTAAGGATTAAGGAAGAAGATATTTCGAAGACGACCTTCAGGACAAGGTATGGCCATTATGAATTTTTGGTGATGTCCTTTGGATTGACGAATGCCCTTGCAGCCTTTATGAGATTAATGAATGAGGTGTTCAGAGACTATCTAGATGAATTTGTGATAGTCTTTATTGATGATATCCTGGTGTATTCTCGGTCATATGAGGATCATGCATAGCATTTGTGGTTAGTACTTCAGATACTCTGAGATAAGCAATTATATGGAAAGCTTAGCAAGTGTGAGTTTTAGCTAGATTAGATAGCTTTCCTTGGTCATATAGTCTTAGAGGAAGGAGTATCAGTGGATCCAAGTAAAGTAGAGGCTGTGCTTAGTTGGGAAAGATCGAGGACAATTACAGAAGTATGAAGCTTCCTTGGTTTGGCAGTGTATTACAGAAGATTTGTGGAAGGATTTTCCAGGATTGCCACTCCTTTGACTAAGCTCACGCGCAAGGAGACTCCATTTATATGGACTCATCAATGTGAGCTCAATTTTCAGGAGTTAAATAGGAGATTGACAGCGACAGCTGTGTTGACTATCCCTGAGGGATCAGGAGGATTTACGGTGTATAGTGATGCATCCCATCAAGGATTGAGGTGTGTACTCATGCAGCAGGGAAGAGTGGTCACTTATGGATCGCGACAATTAAAAGACCATGAGCGAAATTACCCCACGCATGATCTAGAGTTAGCCGCTGTTGTATTTGCCTTGAAGATCTGGCGACACTACTTATACGGGGAAAGATTCCAGATTTTCATTGATCATAAGAGTTTGAGGTATCTTTTTGATCAGAAGGAGTTAAATATGAGACAAAGGAGATGGATGGAACTCCTTAAGGATTATGACTACGAAATTCTATACCATCCAGGTAAGGCGAACGTAGTTGCTGATGCCCTGAGCAGAAAGAGTATGATATCTGCTATGATGAATAGGGAATGAGATTTACTGGAACAGTTTGCCGAACTGCGGATCAAAGTTAAAGAGGTAGAGATTGGATTTTTGGCTAGCCTATGAATAGAGCCCAAGATCATGGATCAGATTAGAACTGGGCAGCGCAGTGATCAGAGGTTGATAAATATGGTTAGCCAAGCTAAGCATACTTCGTAGTCGGATCTCATAATCAGTGAGGATGGACTATTGAGGTTCAGAGGACGAATTTGTATACCGGACGATGATACCCTAAAGAGACAGATACTGAGAGAATCTTACTTCTCGCGATACACCATACACCAAGGGAGTACTAAGATGTATCGAGACTTGAGAAAGGTGTACTAGTGGGGTGGTATGAAGCGAGACATGGCAGATTATGTAGCCAGATGTTTAGTATGCCAGCAAGTGAAAGCTGAGCATCGGAAGCCCGAAGGACTACTACAGCCTTTACCTGTACCTACATGGAAATGAGAGCATGTCACCATGGACTTTATTATGGGCTTATCGAGAACCCGGAGAGGTCATGATGCGATATGGGTCATAGTGGATAGGCTGACTAAGAGTGCCCACTTCCTTGCCATCAAGAGCATAAATACTATGGGTGCCTTAGCTGAGTTGTATGTCAGCGAGATAGCTAGATTACATGAGGTTCCAGTGAGTATTACTTTTGACAGAGATTCTCGATTTACTTCCAGATTTTGGACCCAGTTTCAAGAGTCCATGGGATCTCGATTGAGTTTCAGTACCGCCTATCATCCTCAGATAGATGGTCAGTCAGATAGGACTATTCAGACCCTGGAGGATACATTGAGGGCGTGTACGATGGACTTTAAGGGATCATGGGATGATCACCTGCCCCTAGCAGAGTTTGCGTACAATAACAGCTATCATGCAACTATTGGAATGACACCTTTTGAGGCTCTATATGATAGGAGGTGTAGATCCCCTGTAGCTTGGGAAGAAATCAGTGACAGAAAGATAAATGCTCCCGAGCTTATTGAGCAAGCTGTACAAAGTGTGAAACTCATATGTGAGAGGCTACGGGCTGCACAGAGTAGACAGAAAAGCTACGCAGATATGCGTAGACGACCACTTGATTTTAATGTTGGTGGTCCAGTATTTTTGAAGATATCACCGAGTAAGGGTATCATGAGATTTGGAAGGAAAGGAAAATTAAGTCCTCGATACATAGGACCATTTGAGATCCTTGAGAGAGTGGGAGAGATAGCCTACAGGCTGGCATTACCCCCACAGATGTCCGGAATACACAACGTCTTTTATGTGTCTATGTTGAGGAAGTACCACCCGGACCCTTCTTATGTCATAGAGTATGACGAGATGGACATACAAGAGGACATGAGCTACACTGAAGAACCCGTTCAGATTCTCGATAGAAAGGAGAAGGTACTCAGAACCAAAAGCATCCCATTAGTGAAAGTTTTGTAGAAACATCACTCAATGGAAGAGGCAATGTGGGAATTGGAAAGTCTCATGAAGGAGAAATACCCCCATCTATTTGACTAGTTGAGTTGAATTTGGTCTTCCAAATTCTTTTAAGGTGGGGAGGATGTGAGATCTGAGAATTTTGACATATTTTAATTATGTAATATGAACTTGAAGTGTAATTTATTAAGCTGAGTGAAATGTATAAGTAATGAATGAGAAATAATCAAAGTAGTGAATTGTGGAAATTATATTTGGAGATTTATATGTTAAGTGTTTAACCCAAGTGTGAAACTATGAGGTCAGATCGATCTTGGAGAAGAAAAGATCGATCTGGTGGGCTAAGAATAACAAGGAAGGAGGAATTTAAGCGAACCGATCGATCTTCAATGGAAGATGATCGATCTCCTTATGATTCTATAATGAAAAGATCGATTTCATGAGGAAGGAATCGATCTCAAAATGTTTCTGTTAGGGAGAAGATCGATCTCCTCAAGGAGCAGATCGATCTCATGAAGTATTCTGTAAACTAGAGATCGATCTCATAAAGCCATTAAGAGATTGATCTTACCCCACGACAGATCGATCTCCTAGGCATAAAATTGCCATAAATCGTCCCCAAATTCAAATGCAGATCGATCTCATCAAGAGCCAGATCGATCTCTTACCCTCTGTCTATAAAAAGACCCTTGTGTTTTCCTGTATTTAATCTTTTCTCTCTCTTCCAAACCTCCATTTTAGTCGAGCCCTAGCTTTCTCTCTCTTCCAAATCACTCATTTTCGTCTAAATCAAGAGTTGCGGTAAGAAGGAAAGTTGTTCCTCATCCAAAGGAGAACAACATACTTGGAAATCGAAAGACGAATCAAATCGAGGTGTGAGTTGAGCACTCCACAAGTTTGGGTAATCTTTAAACTTCAATCCTTGATTTTGAAGTAATCTTTGGTGATTGTGAGCATGGGCATTGTGATGAAATAGTTGGGAAATGATTAGGGATTGATGAAACTATGATTTTGTTGGAGTAGAGATGTTATTATGCAATTTATGGTAAATTGAGATTTTTGTCTATAAATTGGAAATTTAGGCAATGAGGTGATTTTGGCATAGGTATTATGCATGAGAAATGTAAAAGGTTGAGATGTAGTGGGCGAGATTATGAATGGTAATAGAATTGTGATAATTGAGTTGATTGAGATATTGATGAGAATATGAGCAAATGTGTGCTCAATAATGCGATTGACTTGGGTTATTGATGTTTTTAACATCGTTTGGATAGCTCGAGATTTCCAGAGTGGAATGCGAGACAAGTCCGTGATACGGGGGAAACGATTGCACTATACGAGGTGCAAAGATGTAAAGGAAAACTAAACCATTTGTGTATGTGTTTTGATGAACTGTTTGTAGCATGAACCATGATTTAAGAATACAAGCATGTTTAGTGTTGTGTCGTGATAAGAGTGCACACGATTTTTATAGCCGGTTGGAGCCCATTGTTTTATGAGTTTATAAGCTAAGTGTAAAATTGCTTTATAAACCGTTGAGTTTGCGTGAAAAGTAACTTAGGTTCTACGTTAAGGTAATATTGAGATTTGAGAAAATGTGTGCTTGTTTTACCGGTTGGAACTCGGTTTTAATATATTTTTGTGTTGAGTACACGAATGTTTTAAATGAGTTTTATGAGTGAAAAAACCATTATGAGTTCTACGTGAAGGCAAAACGATTTCTTTTATGATAATGGATAATGATGGAGACTTAGGCGTGTCATGTTGAATACACATCGGCCTTGCTTTGGTAGCATGTAAGTCCGGGCCTTGTTCTGGTAACTTGTGAGTTCGATTATTCCTCCGTTTTGGTAGCGTTGGGAGGCCTTGTTTTGGTAGCATGTAAGATCGATATAGTGGGCCGCCTGGGAACCGACCCAGGGACCACGTGAGATAGTGGGCCGCCTGGGAATCGACCCCGGGACCACGTGATAGTGTGCATGAGGCCAGGCATTGCTCTAGTGTCATGTAAGGCCGGGCCTTGTTCTGGTAACATATAAGTCCAATACACCATGCATACGATCATATTGTCGACGTTCCCTCTTACGAGGATGTCTGGGATGCGCACCCAGAGGAGATTATATATTTGATGTGCCATGACGAGTTTCATATGAGTTTTATTGCCTAGTCTCGTTTTACACATGAGTTGTGTTTTGTGACCTTGTCACGTGCTAATTTCTGAGATGATTTTATCACATATTTTGAGAAAAGCCATTGTCACATATATTTACGCATGCTTGTGAATGCTCTATATTGAGCTTTTTACCCCCTTGTTTCCATAAGATTTATGAGCTATGAGATGATGATGTTTGAGAACTTTCATGCTACAATTTCAAATGAGTATATTGAGTTTCATATACAAATACATATTTGTGATGTGTGATATGGTTTGTATAACTGAGTTCCCTTACCCCCCCTTATTGAGCGATTTAGAAGCTCACCCTATTTTCTCTTCCCCCCAGATTTCTTCAAGTGAAGTGAGTTCCCTGTGATGTACGGATTAGAGACTAGTGGAGGACTTGAGCTCCAGGCCGTATTTTTTGTATTGAGGTATATATTTAATATTCATGTATCCAGACTAGAGTTATATTTATAAACACTTGTTGTACAATGATGTACGAGATGTATTAGGATTAATTAACTCGGAATTGAGTAATGTATATGATATGATATATACTAATTTATGATGAGATCCTGAGGCATGATAAGTATGATGATGTATGACACTGCACAAGAATGCACCCTTACTTGTGATTTGATGAGTAAAAAGTTTTAAATTTGCCCTATTTTTCGCGTTTCTGGGGCGTCAGATGCACTATCTACGTGAACGTGATGCCATGCTAAAAGCAGATATTTCATCATTTCTCAATTTATGAGTTCATGCTTGTGTTAATGGTAAGTAAAGCAATCATGCTATTAAAATCCAGTGCATAATTCAATTCAAAGCATGATATAAATCATCATGCATAATTTACAATAAAGCATGACATTACCCATTATGCGTTTTCTCAAATTAGCATGGCATTAACCATCATGCATTTTTCACGATAAAGCATGGCATTACCGATCATGCGTTTTCTCAAATAGGCATGGCATTAACCATCATGCATTTTTCACAATAAAGCATGTCATTAAACATCATGCATTCGTGCACTTTAAAAACCATTAACATCGATATCTCAAAACAAGTCCACACTTGTCAGGTCTCAACCACTCCCTTGGACTGTCCTGACCCACAAATCGTTTCAAACATGGATTTATTCTCAAAACAATAGACATGTGAGATAGGCAATTCAATAAAGGGAAATTACTTCAAGGTCTATGACCATAACTTGTGATACCGACTACACGGATCAGGTGTGCGGGATATCACCACTATCTGCTTCCACACGGGAGGTGGGTCAAATCCAGCCTGCCAGTCCATAGCAGATCTCGTCCGAAGATGGCATATCACAATCTCAACACAGTACAATGTACTCCAAGCTACATGCACGGTACAACGTACTTCGTGGACCCAATCAACACATCATATCAAGCCACATCTCAAAACGCACGTGTGAGCCTATTTAATCGGTACGGCCTCTTGTCTACCCGAAGCTCCTAACACGGCTAATAAATCATGTCAAAATAATGCACGTGCGAGCCTATTTAATCGAAATGACACCCAGTCTACCCGAAGCTCCATGCACGGTAACAAGGAAGGTGGGCATCTAGTGCGAGCCAAGCTCCAAGCACCATGCCAAAACCAATATGAAATCCATGTGAAAACTAGTGCGAGATAAGCTCCAGCACTCATGCGTATAAAACACATCAAATCTCATGCGAGTCTTGCTATAGCACGCTTTCATTCTCACGAAATCATGTAGGTGGCTCAATTCTTTGCAAAGTATGGTTAACAAACCAAAACAACTCATTTCTTTTGCAAATTATTTCAAATATTAGCCAACCTACCAAATCATTTGCTAAAAAGCAATAAAACATGATTTTCAAAGCAATATGCTTTTGTTTCATGCACATTTCTCAAACACCCAACTCTTTGCCCTTCAATCACCCAATTTCATTTCCTAATTTCTCATGCATTCTAATAAAGCATTTAAGCGCCCAAATTGCGCACAGATATCTCTAAGAGTCCACACAATTCCCTTACCTCGCTTTACTTTGTGTGACTCTTTTCCTCTTAGCTTCTCACGCTCTTGGCTCAACTCGCTCCGGTGTATCCTCTGAAGCTGTAATTTATTCATCATACGTTCGAGTTAGTATCACTAACTCTCATTCAACTATATATTCCACCCAACGCCTTAAACGCTCATCTTACCCCTTTTGGGTAAATCTCTCTTTTCATTCCATATTATTATCTTAAAATTATCTCCTCAACGCCATTATCATCTCAAGATATCCCATTCATCATTTATTCCACCACATTTCACTTCTCACACTAACCCATTTCTAGGTTATATTCATTTCATGGCATTCTAAGTAGTTCTACCCACAATGTGCACACCCAAATCAATTTCATAATCATTAACTAGACAAATGTACTTGGATTTTGCACTAGAAACTTACCTCTTTAGATTTCCTCTTTACTCTAAATAGAAATACCCCTTGTTCCTTCAATCCAATAAATGGGTAAATGCCTCCAAACTATGTTGTTCTTCTCCTTAATGTGAATAACTTTGTCTCTAATAGTCTTCCCTCAAATCTCCTTAAAAATGGTTGGATTTGGAGAGAGAAAACTAGGTTTTGGGTTGAAAAGGGAAGGAAATGGTTTTGTCCCGAAATCTGTAGATTTTCAACGCCCTTTTTATAGGATTAGCTTGAGGAGATCGATCTGCACAAGGAGGATATCGATCTGGTCCCCTTAAATTCCTCTTTTCCGTGACATTTTAAGCATGAGATCGATCTGTCGAAGCTTGAGATCGATCTGCTCCAAACAGAGAGTTAAGGAGATCGATCTGTGTGCTTGAGGATCGATCTTTTCATTATAGAATGTTTAGGAGATCGATATGCCCTATTCCTTTGCTTAAATAAGTGCTTTCTGGCTCTTCTAGATCGATCTCTCATCATATGAGATCAATCTGTCATTCATATTTCCAGATTTTCTGCAGTAAACTTATACCAAAACATCCTTAATTTGGTGGCATAGTCATTTTCTCATCCAATCATCTTTGAGACTTGAAAATGGCATCCATTAATACTTCATACACATTAAAACTTGTGTAGAATCTTTGTATAGCCAATGGTCCATGATATAAACCAAATGGAAGTGCACAACTTATGCAAATCTTCCTTCCATTTTACCACACTACTCATATTCTATCCCATTCACATTTTTCACATGTTTAAGTTTGTTTTTTTGATACTCATTCATAATGTAACTTGTACGTACAATCACAACTCTTATTACAAGTGTGTACATAATCTTATGGACTTACATTACATATACTTTATATTACGAATGTGTCATCATACTTATGATTTCATTTACATTTCTATGTACCAATATACAATTATATATATTTGGGGTCTCACATTCTCCCCCACTTTGAAAATTTGGTCTTCCAAATTAGAACCAATTCAATATGTGAATAACTCGGGATACTTCTCCCGCATCAAACTTTCCAATTCACATGTGGCCTCTTCCACAGTGTGATGTTGCCAAAGGACTTTCACCAAAGGAATTATCTTTGTCCTCAGCACTTTCTCCCTTTCTGTCCAATACCTGGACTGGCTTCTCAACATACATCATACCTTTATTGAGCTCTAATGGCTCATATCTTATCATATGTGCCGGGTCCGGGTGATACTTCCTTAACATGGATACATAAAAGATGTTATGCACACTTGCTAACTCTGGTGGCAATGCTAATCTATAAGCCTTATCTCCCACCTTATCAAGTATCTCAAATGGCCCTATATATCGAGGGCTCAACTTTCCCTTCTTCCCGAATCTCAAAATTCCCTTAGAGGAAGAAACTTTTAAGAACATCGACTCACCCACATCAAACTCTAGTAGTCTTCGTCTCCTATCAGTATAACTCTTTTGCCTGGTCTGAGCTGTCCGTAACCTCTCACATATCAATTGGACGTCCTTAGAGGCTTGTCTAACCAAGTCGGGAGCAAAGATCTGTCTGTCACCAGCCTCTTCCCATCTAATAGGGGAACGACTTCGACGCCCATACAATGCCTCATATGGTGCCACCCCGATACTCGTATGAAAACTGTTATTATAGGTGAACTCTGTGAGTGGCAAATGGTCAGCCCAAGAGCCTCCAAAATCCAATGCACATGCTCTCAACATATCCTCTAGGGTTTGTATAGTCCTCTCTGACTGACCATCTGTCTGAGAATGAAACGCGGTGCTAAAACTCAATTTGGTCCCCATCGCTTCCTGAAAACGTTCCCAGAAATGGAAAGTGAAGCGGGCATCCCTATCAGAAACAATGCTCACTGGAATTCCATGTAGCCTCACTATCTCACGCACATATAGGTTCGCTAACTGGCTCAGAGTATCGATAGCTCTCATAGCTAGAAAATGGGCTAATTTCATCAACCGATCCACAATCACCCATATGGCATCATGACCTCTGCAGGTCCTCGGTAATCCCATCACAAAATCCATGATGACATGCTCCCACTTCCATGTTGGTATCGGTAGAGGCTGCAATAACTCTGCAGGCTTCTGATGCTCTACCTTCACCTGCTGACAAGCGAGACACTTAGTAACATATTCAGCAATGTGCTTTTTCATCCCAGACCACCAATAAACCTTTCGAAGGTTTTGATACATCTTAGTACTCCCTGGATGTATCGTATACTTTGATGAGTGAGCCTCTGTCAAGATCAACCTTCTGATCTCTGCATCATTAGGAACACATATCCTACCTTTGAACCTCAACAATCCATCTGAACTCAACTCAAAGTCCATCTCTGTACCCCTATGTATCTGCCTGACTATATCACTGCACTGCTGATCAACTCGCTGAGCCTATTGGATTCGATCTACTAGATTCGATTCCAACTGCAGGCTAGCTATCATAAATCCACTATCAACGTCAGGAGGGGTCATATCCAAACTGAGGTTCATGAACTGTTCCAACAGCTCGTGTTCCCTGACCATCATGAATGACACCATCCCGAGATACTTCCTACTCAATGCATCAGCAACCACATTTGCTTTACCCAGGTGATACAGGATCTCACAATCATAATCCTTTAATAGCTCGAGCCATCTCTTCTGTCTCATGTTCAACTCTTTCTGTGAGAACAGGTACTTAAGGCTCTTATGATCTGTGTAGATTTTAAATCTCTCACCATAAAGATAGTAGCGCCATATTTTCAATGCAAACATTACGGCCGCTAACTCCAAGTCATGGGTTAGGTAGTTTCTCTCACGATCCTTCAACTGTCTAGACCCATAGGCAACCTTCCCATCTTGCATCAATACGTAGCCCAGTCCTAGGTGTGAAGCATCTGTATACACTGAGAAACCTCCTGAGCTGGTAGGAATGGTGAGTATCGGAGCTGTAGTCAACCTCCTCTTCAACTCCTCAAAACTTTGCTTACACTTATCATCCCACACAAATTCAACATTCTTTCTCGTGAGATGTGTCAAAAGAGCAGCTAATCTCGAGAATCCCTCCATAAATCTTCGATAATACCCAGCTAAACCCAGGAAACTTTTGATCTTTGTCACTATCTAAGGTCTTTGCCACTGTATCATTGCCTCAATCTTCGATGGATCCACTCACACTCCATCCTTCGATACTATTTGACCCAGAAAAGAGATCTGTTCCAACCAAAAGTCACATTTACTGAGTTTAGCGTACAACTTCTTATCTCTGAGGGTCTGTAGCACTATCCTTAGATGCCTCTCATGCTCCTCTCTAGATCTTGAGTACACCAGTATATCATCAATAAACACAATAACAAACCGATCCAAATACTGGTGGAATACCTCATTCATCAACGACATAAAAGCTGCGGGAGCATTCGTCAACCCAAATGGCATAACCATAAACTCATAATGTCCATACCGGGTGCGAAAAGCAGTCTTGGGTACATATCCACCTCGTATCTTCAACTGATGGTACCTTAATCTCAGATCTATCTTGGAAAAGACTTGCACTCCATTAAGTTGATCCAACAAGTCATCGATGCGTGGAAGGGGATACTTATTCTTGATGGTAGCCTTATTCAATAACTGGTAATCTATACATAGTCGAAGGCTTCCATCATTCTTCCTTACAAAAAGAACCGGTGCTCCCCAAGGTGAGACACTCAGCCTGATGAACCTCTTCTCCAGTAACTCTTGCAGTTGTTTCCTTAGTTCTTCCAACTCAACTTGAGCCATTCTATATAGTGTTTTGAATATCGGCTCTGTACCAGGTGCCAAGTCTATACCAAACTCCATCTCCCTATCTGGAGGTAACCCTGGTAACTCATCTGGAAATACATCTGGAAACTCCTTAACCACTGGTATGGCTCCCAATTCTGGACATGCCTTATCCATATCAATCACATAAGCAATGAACCCTTCACATTATTCTTTCCACCATTAGTAATCATAAGTCATCATATTGACACATAAGATTGATAAACAAATTTATCTTACAAATTTATCTTTCATACATCATGTATCAAGATTATACTCATTACACTTATAATAATCATGTTCTTTAATTTCATTTCACAAAATTTACAACGAGGTTGTCTACCTTTGGAAACATCAAAGTTTTTGCATGACAATCCATAACAACATGATTTGCAGCTAGCCAATCCATCCCTAGGATTACATCAAAGTCACTCATATTTAATAAGATCAAATCGGCTGCCATTTCTTTACCTCCTATCCTCATCTTACAATCTCTATATATATGCTCAGTCAACTGACTATCATTCATAGGGGTAGATATCAACAACATCTTATCAAGCAGTGTGAGTTTTACATGTTTCAACAGTTTATGTGCAAAGGATGGCGATATAAAGGAATGCATGGCACCAGGATCAAACGACACAAATGTTTCTAAATCAAAGATTTGGATGGTACCTTTTACCACATTTGAAGATTGATCTGCAGTGTCTTGGTCCAATGCGTGCACTCGTCTCTGCTCACACCCACTGCTTGTTTCCCCTTTTCCTCAGTTGTAGCCCTCTTCCTCAGAGCAGCTGTTTCAATTGGAGCTCTCTTTGGCTCCTTGGCCTTTTGTGGGGCTCTCTCTGTCATCTTTGGGCAATCTTTGATTATGTGCCCTGGTTTCCCACATCTAAAGCATACTACCTGAGGTCCATAGCATGGTCGAGTTCCATGGTACAGACCACACTTACTACACTTTTCTGTCGTAGGCCATGGCCTTCTAATCATAATTCCCTTAGTTGGAGCAATGGCCGAATACATGGGAGTATTAACTGTCCTCTCCCGGACCTCTTCGATCCTCGACCTCTTTCCAAAAAATCTCTTACTTCCCTTATAGGTGAAGCCTCTATCCATCATTGGTCTCTTCTTATCTCTGTCCCTCACTTTACCAACCTTTCCAAACTCTGAGGCGATTCTATCAACATCTTGTTCACATAATTGCGCCCTGCGCACTGCCTCCTCATAGGTCAGTATATCCAGGGGAACCAATCTGGACTTGATGGTTGGTCTCAATCCATCCACAAACTTCTGGATCTTCTCGACCTTATTATTTATCGTGTTGGGATCATATCTACCCAGGGAGATAAAAGTCGTCTCGTACTCATCCACAGTCCTACTCCCTTGGGTTAGTCCCAAAAATGCCATCTTTAGCTTCCGCTGTGCGGTATCCGGAACGTACTGTCTTCGGAAGGCCTCTAAAAACACATCCCAGCTGATCTCAGCATGCCGGGCTCTCAAAATAGGCCTGGTGGCTTCCACCAATGTTCTGCTAATCCTTTCAGCATAAAAGCAGCAAACGCTACCATCTTGGTAGTAGTGCACTCAAAGAACCCATACAGCTTCTCGATCTCATTTATCTAATCCTCAACAGCTACTGGGTCTTTAACTCCACTGAAAGACGATGGTCCAAACTTTTGGAATTGCCGTAGTCTATCTAAATCACAACTGTAACCCCAACCTCTACTTCCTGATGTAGCAACCGGCGTAGGCACATCCTGTATGGGTGGGGTATCTGTCGTCTGTGGCCTCTGGGCTTCCCTTGCCCGTGCCTCAAGAGCTGCCGTCTGCTTGGCATCACCCTGTGTAGCGAGACTCTGTCTACTACTAACTCTAGGTAAGGATTGGGTGACCAACTCTAATATCATCTTTATGCTCTGCTCAATCCTCGCGAAGCGAGCCTCAGTACTCTCGGGCCTCTCCTTTGAACCTTGTGGAGCATGCTCAACCTCAGCCTCCACCTCAATATCATCCTGAACCTCATGGTTTTCTGGCTCAACACGACCCCCAAGCCTACCTCTACGGCCTCGAACCTGTGCTCTCATCCCTCTACCGCGACTGGTATTAGGCATAATGTTTCACTTCCCTACATATATCTAAATTTCTTAGTTAACCCATCGACACACACACAATTTGTATCTAAACAAGCACAGTAATATGAGGATGTAATTTTCCAACTTATTAAGTATTTTAGATATCGACACACGTCAGACCAACTTGAGCTCTGAGAACAACTTCTGTCACGACCCTCAACTTATCAAAATAAGTACAAATTTTTTGCATTTTCATGCATCATTTATTATTCGTTCTTACCTCAATCGTGAACAGCAACTCTCCTCAATAGTTGGGCTGTGTGTCGACGTCTAACTCACTCCACCATACCAATTCAATTTGCATATTATTTATGAGTAAGCACTTGTATAAATGTATATATCAGAGTTGTTACATGTGTTTACATTGTTTTACATCCCCAATAGTTAAATACAAAATGCTATTGCGCTATCGTAAGTTTAGATACAAAATTTCAACAGTATGTATACCTTAAGCAATGGGATGCAGCGGATTACCAAAAGGGAAATGCCTCCAGTCATGCCACTCTATACTCAAATCTCTGTAGAGAGGGGAAAATAAGCAAACCACACGCTCAGTAAGGCAATCATGCGAACAGGTAGATACTACACTATCTACGTGAACGTGATGCCATGCTCAAAGCAGATATTTCATCATTTCTCAATTTATGAGTTCATGCTTGTGTTAATGGTATGTAAAGCAATCATGCTATTAAAATCCAGTGCACAATTCAATTCAAAGCATGGTATAAATCTTCTTGCATAATTTACAATAAAGCATGGCATTACCCATCATGTGTTTTCTCAAATAAGCATGGCATTAACCATCATGCATTTTCACTATAAAGCATGGCGTTACCCATCATGCGTTTTCTCAAATAGGCATGGCATTAACCATCATGCATTTTTCACAATAAAGCATGGCATTAAACATCATGCATTCGTGCACTTTAAAAACCATTAACATCGATATCTCAAAACAAGTCCACACTTGTCAGGTCTTAGCCCCTCCCTCGGACTATCCTGACCCACAAATCATTTCAAACATGGATTTATTCTCAAAACAATAGACATGTGAGATAGGCAATTCAATAAAAGGTAATAACCTCAAGGTCTATGACCATAACCTGTGATATCGGTAACACGGATCAGGTGTGCGGGAAATCACCACTATCTGCTTCCACACGGGAGGTGGGTCAAATCTAGCCCGTCGGTCTATAGCAGATCTCGTCCGAAGATGGCATATCACAATCTCAACATGGTACAATGTACTCCATGCTACATGCATGGTACAACGTACTCCGTGGACCCAATCAACACATCATATCAAGCCACATCTCAAAACGTACGTATGAGCCTATTTAATTGGTACGACCTCTTGTCTACCCGAAGCTCCTAACAGGGTAATCAATCATGTCAAAACAATGCACATGCGAGCCTATTTAATCGAAGTGACACCCAGTCTACCCGAAGCTCCAAGCACAGCAACAAGCAAGGTGGGCATCTAGTGCGAGCCAAGCTCTAAGCACCATGCCAAAACCAGTATGAAATCCATGTGAAAACTAGTACGAGCTAAGCTCCAGCACTCATGCTATAAAACACATCAAATCTCGTGCGAGTCCTACTCTAGCACGCTTTCATTCTCACGAAATCATGTAGGTGGCTCAATTCTTTGCAAAGTATGGTTAACAAACCAAAACAACTCATTTCTTTTGCAAATCATTTCAAATATTAGCCAACCTACCAAATCATTTGCTAAAAAGCAATAAAACATGATTTTCAAAGCAATATGCTTTTGTTTTCATGCACATTTCTCAAACACCCAACTCTTTGCCCTTCAATCACCCAATTTCATTTCCTAATTTCTCATGCATTCTAATAAAGCATTTAAGCACCCAAATTGCGCACAGATATCTTTAAGAGTCCACACAATTTCCTTACCTTGCTTTACTTGGTGTGACTCTTTTCCTCTTAGCTTCTCACGCTCTTGGCTCAACTCGCTTCGGCGTATCCTCGAAAGCTGCAATTTATTCATCATATGTTTGAGTTAGTATTGCTAACTCTCATTCAACTATATATTCCACCCATCGCCTTAAACCCTCATATTACCCCTTTTTGGTAAACCTCTCTTTTCATTCCATATTATTATCTTAAAATTATCTCCTCAACGCCATTATCATCTCAAGATATCCCATTCATCATTTATTCCACCACATTTCACTTCTCACACTAACCCATTTCTAGGTAATATTCATTTCATGGCATTCTAAGTAGTTCTACCCACAATGTGCACACCCAAATCAACTTCATAATCATTAACTAGACAAATGTACTTGGATTTGTGCACTAGAAACTTACCTCTTTGGATTTCCTCTTTGCTCCAAATAGAAATGCCCCTTATTCCTTCAATCTAATGAATGGGTAAATGCCTCCAAACTATGTTGTTCTTCTCCTTAATGTGAACAACTTTGTCTCTAATAGTCTTCCCTCAAATCTCGTTGAAAATGGTTGGATTTGGAGAGAGAAAATTAGGTTTTGGGTTGGAAAGGGAAGGAAATGGTTTTGTCTCGAAATCTGTAGATTTTCAACGCCCTTTTTATAGGAATAGCTCGAGGAGATCGATCTTCATAAGGAGGAGATCGATCTGGTCCCCCTAAATTCCTCTTTTCCACGACATTTTAAGCATGAGATTGATTTGTCGAAGCTTGAAATCGATTTGCTCCAAACAAAGAGTTAAGGAGATCGATTTGTGTGCTTGAGGATCGATCTTTTCTACAGAATGTTTAGGAAATCGATATGGCCCCATTGGAGATCGATCTGCCCTATTCCTTTGCTTAAATAAGAGCTTTCTCGCTTTTCCAGATCGATCTCTCATCCTATGAGATCGATCTGTCATTCATATTTCCAGATTTTCTACAGTAAACTTATACCAAAACATCCTTAATTTAGTGCCATAGTGTCACACCCCGAAAATGCGGAAAATAGGGCTAATTTAAAACTTTTTATTCATTAATTCACAATTAAAGGTGCATTCCTGTGCAGTGTCATACATCATCATAATTATCATGCCTCAGGATCTCATCACAACATAGTATATATTGAATCATATACATTACTCAATTCCAAGTTAATTAATCCTAATACATCCCATATAATGTTATACATCAAGTGTCTGCGATTACAATAATAGTCTGGGTACATGAAAATATAAAATATACCTCAAAGTACAAAATATATGGCCTGGAGCTCGAATCCTCCACTAGCCACTACTCCGTACGTCGCAGGGAGATCCTTTTTCACTTGAAGAACTCTGGGAGGGGGGGGGGAAAGAAAACAGGGTGAGCTTCTAAATCGCTCAGTAAAGGGGGTAAGGAACTCATTTCATAAACCAAAATGCACATCACAAAATGTTTATTTGTATGTGAAACTCATTTGAAAACCATAGCATGAAAGTACTCAAAACGACACTCTCATGTGTCAAGTCATGTGAAAACATGAAGTAAAAGGCTCACTCTAGAGCATTAACAAAGCATGTGAAAACAACGCGATAAACGCTTTCTCAAATACGTGATAAAATCACAGTAAAAATAATGCACGTGGCACAGCCACTAAACACACGTGGCAAAGCCACTGATTTAATTTCTCGCGCGGCATAGCCACAAAACACATGTGGTAAAGCCACCGGTTTAAATTCTCACGTGGCATAGCCACAAAATACATGTGGCAAAGCCACTGATTTAATTTCTCGTGTGGCATAGCCACAGAATAGGGTTTCTCAATGTGGCACAGCCACCAATGGGGTATAACGTGGCACAACCACCAATGGGGTTTCTCAACGTGGCACAGCCACCAAGTATACATGGCATAGCCACAGAATAGGTTATTCTCACGTTACCAGAACGGAGAAGAAATCGGGCTTACATGCTACCAGAGCAATGCCCGGTGTGTACTCACAACTACACACCTAAGTCTTATCACATAAGACGGGTTTGCCTTCACGTAGAACTCATGATGGTTTTTCTCTCATAAAACTCATTTGAAAATCGTTTTGTACTCAACACAAAACGTAATAAAACCGAGTTCCAACCGGCAAAGCACACGCACACATTTCTCAAATCTCAATATCGCCTTAACGTAGAGCCCAGTTATAAACTCATAAAAAAACGTTGGGCTCCAACCGGCTATAAAATCGTGTGCAATTTAATCTCAACACAAAACACTCAACATGCTTGTTTTATAAACCACAAATCATGCTATAACAGTTCACAAATCACATACACAAATGGTTTAGATTTCCCTTACCTCTTTGCACCTCGTATAGTGCAATCGTTTCCCCCGTATCACGGACTAGCCTCGCATTCCACTCTGGAACTCCCAAGCTGTCCAAACGATGTTAAAACATCAATACTCAATTATCTCATACCCTCAATTCTCAAAATCGAGCATAATTGCTCATAACACCTCAAATCTCTTGATTTCTCGTAACTCAACCCTAAACTACAACCTCATTCACAATATCTCAATGTCCTACATTCCTTATGCCAATTATCTAGGCTAATTCTCCACATTGTCTATATTTCCATTTATAGCACAAATTCTCAAAATTACCAAAATTATCAAATATCTGCATTACTCCAACTACATTGCAATTTCATCAATCCCTAATCCTTTCTCAACTATTTCAACGCAATGACAACCACTGATAACATCAAAATCAGCTCAAATATCAAGATCGAGGTTTAGAAATTACCTAAAGTTTGTGAGACGCACAACTCACGCCTCGATCCGATTCGTCCTTCGATTTCCAAGTATGTTGTTCTCCCTTTGATGAGGAACAACTTTCTTTCTTGCCACAACAGCTGATTCGGCCGGAAATGGGGGATTTGGATAAGTGAGAAAGTTAGGTTTTAGGAAAAATGGGGGTTGGAAGAGAGAGAAAGTGAAATTGCAGGAGAAAACACGGGTTCCTTATATAGGCTGGAGGTAGGAGATCGATCTGCCTCTTGATGAGATCGATCTGTGTTTGAATTTTGGGGACGATCTGGGCAATTTTATGCCTAGGAGATCGATCTGTCGAGGGGTGAGATCGATCTCTTTATGGCTTTATGAGATCAATCTGCTCCTAAGGAGATTGATCTTCTCCCCAAACAGAAGCATTTGGAGATCGATCTCTTCCTCATGAGATCGATCCTTTCTCAAACAGAATCATTTGGAGATCGATCTCTTCCATTGGAGATCGATCTGCTCCTCAAATTCCTCCTTCCTCGTCATTTCTAACTCACCAGATCGATCTCTCCTTCTCCCAGATCGATCTGTCCTCATACTTCATGCTTATTTTACACACTTAACATATAAATCTCCAATTATAATTCCCACAATTCACTTAGCTCAATAAATGACACTTCAAATTCTTATTACATCATTAAAATATGTCTGAAATTCTCAGATCTCACATCCTCCCCACCTTAAAAAGAATTTGGTCCTCCAAATTCAACTCAACTAGTCAAAGAGATGGGGGTATTTCTCCTTCATGAGGCTCTCTAGTTCCTACGTTGCCTCTTCCCTTGAGTGATGTTTCCACAAAACTTTCACTAATGGGATGCTCTTGGTTCTCAGTACCTTCTCCTTTCTATCGAGAATCCGGACGGGTTCCTCAGTGTAGCTCATGTCCTCTTGTATGTCCATCTCATCATGCTCTATAACATGAGAAGGGTCCGGGTGGTACTTCCTCAACATATATACATGAAAAACATTGTGTATTCCGGACATCTGTGGGGGTAATGCTAATCTGTAAGCTACCTCTCCCACTCTCTCAAGAATCTCGAATGGTCCTATGTATCGATGACTCAATTTCCCTTTCTTCCCAAATCGCATGATACCCTTGCTCGGTGATACTCTCAAAAATACTGCATCACCAACGTCAAACTCGAGTGGCCGTCTACGCACATCCGCGTAGCTCTTCTGTCTACTTTGTGCAGCCCGTAATCTCTCACATATGAGTTTCACACTCTGTACGGCTTGCTCAACAAGCTCGGGAGCATTTATCTTTCTGTCACCGACTTCTTCCCAAGCTACAGGGGATCTACACCTCCTACCATATAGAGCCTCAAAAGGTGCCATTCCAATACTCGCATGATAGCTGTTATTGTATGCAAACTCTGCTAGGGGCAGGTGATCATCCCATGATCCCTTAAAATCCATCGTACACGCCCTCAACATATCCTCCAGGGTCTGAATAGTCCTCTCTGACTGACCATCTGTCTGAGGATGATAGGCGGTACTAAAACTCAATCGAGATCCCATGAACTCCTGAAACTGGGTCCAAAATCTGGAAGTAAATCGGGAATCTCTATCAGAAGTAATACTCACTGGAGCCCCATGTAATCTAGCTATCTCGCTGACATATAGCTCAGCTAAGGCATCCACCGTATCTGTGCTCTTGATGGCAAGGAAGTGGGCACTCTTGGTCAATCTATCCACAATGACCCATATCGCGTCACGACCTCTCCGGGTCCTCAGTAAACCCATAATAAAGTCCATAGTGACATGCTCCCATTTCCATGTAGGTACAGGTAAGGGCTATAGTAGTCCTCCGGGCTTCCGATGCTCAGCTTTCACTTGCTGGCATACTAAACACCTGGCCACATACTCTGCCACATCTCGCTTCATACCACTCCACCAATACACCTTTCTCAAGTCTCGGTACATCTTAGTACTCCCTGGGTGCATGGTATATCGCGAGCAGTGGGATTCTCTCAGTATCTGTCTCTTCAGGGTATCATCGTCCGGTACACAAATCCGTCCTCTGAATCTCAACAATCCATCCTCACTGATGGTGAGATCCGACTGCGAACTCTACTCAGCTTGGCTAACCATGTCTATCAATCTCTGATCACTGCGCTGCCCAGTTCTAATCTGATCCATGATCCTGGGCTCTATCCGCAGGCTAGCCAAATATCCAGTCTCTACCTCTTTAACTCTGATCCGAAGTTCGGCGAATTGCTCTAACAAATCCCATTCCCTGATCATCATAGCAGATATCATACTCTTCCTGCTCAGGTCATCAGCAACCACATTCGCCTTACCCGGATGATATAGAATCTCGCAGTCATAATCCTTAAGGAGTTCCATCCATCTCCTTTGTCTCATGTTTAACTCTTTCTGATCAAAGAGATATCTCAAACTCTTGTGATTAGTGAAGATCTGGAATCTTTCCCCATATAAGTAGTGTCGCCAGATCTTCAAAGCAAATACCACAGCGGCTAACTCCAAATCATGCGTGGGATAATTTCGCTCATGGTCTTTCAACTGTCGCGATCCATATGCGACTACCCTTCCGTGCTGCATAAGCACACACCCCAATCCTTGGTGAGATGCATCACTATACACCGAAAATCCTCCTGATCCCTCAGGAATAGTTAACACAGGTGCCGTTGTCAACCTCCTCTTTAATTCCTGAAAATTGAGCTCACATTGATCAGTCCATATAAATGGAGTCTCTTTGCGCGTGAGCTTAGTCAAAGGGGCGGCAATCCTGGAAAATCCTTCCACAAATCTTCTGTAATACCCTGCCAAACCAAGGAAGCTTCGTACCTCAGTAACTGTCCTCGGTCTCTCCCAATTAAGCACAGCTGCTATTTTACTCGGATCCACTGATACTCCTTCCTCTGAGACTATATGCCCAAGGAAAGCTATCCGGTTCAGCCAAAACTCACACTTACTAAGCTTTCCGTACAATTGCTTATCTCGGAGTATCTGAAGTACTAACCATAAATGCTGTGCGTGCTCCTCATACGACCGAGAGTACACCAGGATATCATCAATAAAGACTATCACAAACTTATCCAGATAGTCTCTGAACACCTCGTTCATCAATCTCATAAATGCTGCAGGGGCGTTCGTCAATCCAAAGGACATCACCAGAAATTCGTAATGGCCATACCTCGTTTTGAAGGCCGTCTTTGGAATATCTTCGTCCTTGATCCTCAATTGGTGATAGCCCGATCTCAAATCAATCTTAGAAAAGACCGATGCCCCTCTCAGCTGATCAAGTAGATCATCAATCCTGGGTAGTGGGTATTTATTCTTCACCGTGGCTTTATTCAACAGCCGGTAGTCTACACATAATCTGAGACTACCATCCTTCTTCTTAACAAATAGTACTGGCGCTCCCCACGGTGAAACACTGGGTCTAATAAACCCTTGATCCAATAACTCCTGTAGTTGTCTCTTCAATTCCTCGAGTTCCACTAATGCCATCCTGTAAGGAGGTTTAGAGATCGGCTGAGTATCTGGTACCAAATCAATGGTAAACTCCAGCTCTCTCTCTGGTGGTAAACCTGGCAATTCATCTGGGAAAACATCCAGAAATTCACACACCACAGGTATATCCTCAATCCTCGGATGTTCCCGCTCATCATCTGAGATGAGTGTCTCATAACCTTCACATGAATAATCATATTTAATATTCTCCAAAATAATGTTAAAATTCTCAAATTACTTACTAGAATTCCACATATACATTTCCTCAATATCTCAACCATACACTGTAAGGTTCAGGTAGGGAGAAAGTTACAATCTTAGTGTAGCAGTCTAAACTCACTCGATTGGTCGCCAACCAATCCATTCCCAGAATTACATGAAACCCATGTATATTCAACATGATTAGATCTGCTAACATCACTCTATCTCCCACCTTTATCTCACATCCTCTACAGATTAACTCAGTTCTCTGGGATTCACGCATAGGGGTATTTACATGTAGTATATATTCTAGAGGTTCAAGCTTCAAGTTTAATCTACATGCAAAATGCTCAGAAATAAACGAATGCGTGGATCCTGAATCAATCAACACATGAGCCTCATAATTACAGACAGAGAGTGTACCTCTTATAGTCTCTGCCGAAGTGTCTGCGGTCTCCTTATCCAGGGCAAACACACGTCCCTGTGCCACAGGTTTCTTCCCTTGCTCTGCCGCAGTGGCCCGTCTCCGGGGGTCCACTCTCTGAGGCTGTTGTCTAGTGGGCTTCGGAGCATGTGGTATCTAAGGTTGGGGACAGTCCTTCACTCTGTGACCCATGTCACCACATCGAAAACATCCATGGATCGACCCAGTACAACTTCCCTCATGCATTCGGTCACAATCTCTGCAAAACTTTGTCTTCGGCCTGACATATCGAGGGGTCTCCTTGATAATAGGATAGGCCCTGGGTCTCTCCAATCTGTCCTTCTGCACCTCAATCCTTCCTCTCCTGAAGGAACCTCTCCGAGCCTCTGTCTGGAAAAGTGCTGGCCTCTTGCCCTTATCTCTATTCACCGCTCTGAGCTCATTCTGGGATTGTACCATCTCAATCCCTCTTTCAATCTCTTGTGCTCGTCTCAGAGCATCTCCAAACTCGGTAATACATAGCCCTATCAATCTATCTCTGATGACGGGCTTCAACCCATACACAAACTTCTCTGTGCGGAGCTCTTCACTCTTGAAGGTCTCTGGGTCATATCTTAATAGCGCTGTGAATTGGCTCTCATAGTCATCCACAGACATGTCACCCTGTACCAAACTCAAAAACTCAGCCTGTTTCTTTCTCTGGGTGGCTCGTGGTACATATTGGGTCCTAAAGGCTGTCTGGAACTCTTCCCAACCAATCACACCATGGTGGGACATCAAAATACCCTGGGTAGTACCCCACCAATCTCGAGCTCTCCCCTTCAGTATATAGGCACTCATACTGACCCTCTCAGCATCGGTGCACCCCAGAATATCAAATATAATTCTTAATTCCGTCAACCACTCCTCAGCCTCTGTAGGATCCTTCTTTCCCTTAAATGCGGGTGGATTCATCTTCAGAAAATCCCTTAGTGGGACCATACTTCTATCCTCAGGCTGAGCGACGGGAGGCACTGGGGGCATGGGAGGTCCTTGTGGTGGTGTAGGGGTAGTATCCGAGGCATTAACTCCAAAATGTTGCGCGAACAACGCTGCCATCTGCTCAAAACCTTGCCTCACATCGGTCTCAATCCGATTAAATCGAGAGTTAGGACTCTCTGGTTGTGGGACAGGTGGCAGAGGGGACTCTGCCTGCCTCCTCGAACGACCTCGTCATTTACTCATTCTCTATCTCAACTCGTCTCCTACGTGTACATATCAAAATTGATTGAAATCTCAATCCTCAATTTCAGTTCATGACCAGACTATTACAGACACTTGGGATGTATTCTATCTCACTTAACCGATACTGACAGTACTAGACACCTTAAGCTCTGATACCAAGAAAACTCTGTCACGCCCTGAAAATGCGGAAAATAGGGCTAATTTAAAACTTTTTATTCATTAATTCACAATTAAAGGTGCATTCCTGTGCAGTGTCATACATCACCATAATTATCATGCCTCAGGATCTCATCACAACATAGTGTATATTGAATCATATACATTACTCAATTCCAAGTTAATTAATCCTAATACATCCCATATAATGTTATACATCAAGTGTCTGCGATTACAATAATAGTCTGGGCACATGAAAATATAAAATATACCTCAAAGTACAAAATATATGGCCTGGAGCTCGAATCCTCCACTAGCCACTACTCCGTACGTCGCAAGGAGATCCTTTTTCACTTGAAGAACTCTGGGGGGGGGGGGAAGAAAACAGGGTGAGCTTCTAAATCGCTCAGTAAAGGGGGTAAGGAACTCATTTCATAAACCAAAATGCACATCACAAAATGTTTATTTGTATGTGAAACTCATTTGAAAACCATAGCATGAAAGTACTCAAAACGACACTCTCATGTGTCAAGTCATGTGAAAACATGAAGTAAAAGGCTCACTCTAGAGCATTAACAAAGCATGTGAAAACAACGCGATAAACGCTTTCTCAAATACGTGATAAAATCACAGTAAAAATAATGCACGTGGCACAGCCACTAAACACACGTGGCAAAGCCATTGATTTAATTTCTCGCGTGGCATAGCCACAAAACACACGTGGCAAAGCCACCGGTTTAAATTCTCACGTGGCATAGCCACAAAATACACGTGGCAAAGCCACTGATTTAATTTCTCGAGTGGCATAGCCACAGAATAGGGTTTCTCAACGTGGCACAGCCACCAATGGGGTATAACGTGGCACAGCCACCAATGGGGTTTCTCAACGTGGCACAGCCACCAAGTATACGTGGCATAGCCACAGAATAGGTTATTCTCACGTTACCAGAACGGAGAAGAAATCGGGCTTACATGCTACCAGAGCAATGCCCGGTGTGTACTCACAACTACACACCTAAGTCTTATCACATAAGACGGGTTTGCCTTCACGTAGAACTCATGATGGTTTTTCTCTCATAAAACTCATTTGAAAATCGTTTTGTACTCAACACAAAACGTAATAAAATCGAGTTCCAACCGGCAAAGCACACGCACACATTTCTCAAATCTCAATATCGCCTTAACGTAGAGCCCAGTTATAAACTCATAAAAAAATGTTGGGCTCCAACCGGCTATAAAATCGTGTGCAATTTAATCTCAACACAAAACACTCAACATGCTTGTTTTATAAACCACAAATCATGCTATAACAGTTCACAAATCACATACACAAATGGTTTAGATTTCCCTTACCTCTTTGCACCTCGTATAGTGCAATCGTTTCCCTCGTATCACGGACTAGCCTCGCATTCCACTCTGGAACTCCCGAGCTGTCCAAACGATGTTAAAACATCAATACTCAATTATCTCATACCCTCAATTCTCAAAATCGAGCATAATTGCTCATAACACCTCAAATCTCTTGATTTCTCGTAACTCAACCCTAAACTACAACCTCATTCACAATATCTCAATGTCCTACATTCCTCATGCCAATTATCTAGGCTAATTCTCCACATTGTCTATATTTCCATTTACAGCACAAATTCTCAAAATTACCAAAATTATCAAATATCTACATTACTCCAACTACATTGCAATTTCATCAATCCCTAATCCTTTCTCAACTATTTCAACGCAATGACAACCACCAATAGCATCAAAATCAGCTCAAATATCAAGATCGAGATTTAGAAATTACCTAAAGTTTGTGAGACGCACAACTCACGCCTCGATCCGATTCGTCCTTCGATTTCCAAGTATGTTGTTCTCCCTTTGATGAGGAACAACTTTCCTTCTTGTCACAACAGCTGATTCGGCCGGAAATGGGGGATTTGGATGAGTGAGAAAGTTAGGTTTTCAGAAAAATGGGGGTTGGAAGAGAGAGAAAGTGAAATTGCAGGAGAAAACACGGGTTCCTTATATAGGCTGGAGGTAGGAGATCGATCTGCCTCTTGATGAGATCGATCTGTGTTTGAATTTTGGGACGATCTGGGCAATTTTATGCCTAGGAGATCGATCTGTCGAGGGGTGAGATCGATCTCTTTATGGCTTTATGAGATCGATCTGCTCCTAAGGAGATCGATCTTCTCCCCAAACAGAAGCATTTGGAGATCGATCTCTTCCTCATGAGATCGATCCTTTCTCAAACAGAATCATTTGGAGATCGATCTCTTCCATTGGAGATCGATCTGCTCCTCAAATTCCTCCTTCCTCGTCATTTCTAACTCACCAGATCGATCTCTCCTTCTCCCAGATCGATCTGTCCTCATACTTCATGCTTATTTTACACACTTAACATATAAATCTCCAATTATAATTCCCACAATTCACTTAGCTCAATAAATTACACTTCAAATTCTTATTACATCATTAAAATATGTCTGAAATTCTCAGATCTCACACATAGTCATTTTCTCATCCAATCATCTTTGAGACTTGAAAATGACATCCATTAATACTTCATACACATTAAAACTTATGTAGAATCTTTGTATAGCCAATGGTCCATAATATAAACCAAATGGAAGTGCAAAACTTATGTAAATCTTCCTTCCATTTTACCACACTACTCATATTCTATCCCATTCACATTTTTCACATGTTTAAGTCCATTTCTTCATACTCATTAATAATGTAACTTGTACGTACAATCACAACTCTTATTACAAGTGTGTACATAATCTTATGGACTTACATTACATATACTTCACATTACGAATGTATCATTATACTTATGATTTCCTTTACATTTCTATGTACCAATATACAATTATACATATACGGGGTCTCACACGTTTACTCCGTTCGCGATCCGGGTTAGCCATGTTCCACATTCTTTCAATTTACACACATAACAATTAAGTCATTTCTTTTCTTTCTCCCAAATATCCTCATTGTCACTTATTCTCCCATTTATACCTTTCAAGCCTTTAAATCATATATCACTTTCCATTTGTATCACTTATCTCATTAAACTATTTCTTAAGCTTTCTATAGATTTCCCTCTTCTTAAATTTCTCTTAACATTACTCACTCATCACTATAAATCATTCTTATCAAGATTTTGCATACCATTCAACCTATACAATGTCAAGAATCCTTATTTAAAGCTTGAAGGTTAGAGAGCTTACCCTTTTACTTAGTTAAAGTTGTGGTAGCCATAACTGCTTCCCTTGACCACACCAATGTGTGATTTTTGGGTATGATATTCTCCTTGCTCCAAGGAATAACTTTCCTTTCTTGAGCTTCTTCCAAAACTGGTCCGAATGTGCTGATTTCTAGAGTGAGAAAGCTTGGATCTTGAGAGAAAATGGCAGGTGAGGTTTGGTGGGGGAAGAGTTCTGAGTTTTCATCTCAATCCCGTGCTCTTCTTATAGATGCAAGCTTATGAGATTGATCTGGTCCTTGTAGAGATCGATCTCTTCATGTTTGGTAGTCCTTTTCACCAAACATAACCACTCTCAGATCGATCTTCTCCCCTGATGAGATCGATCTTTCGAAGGGAAATTTTTCCTCTTAGAGATCAATCTGCCTCTTATAGGAGATCGATCTGCTCTTTACAGAACCCTTAAGGAGATCGATCTTTTAACTCTTGAGATCGATTTGTCTCAAATAGAGAGTTAAGGAGATCGATCTATTTGCCTTAAAATCGATCCTCTCATTACAAAATGCTTAGCAGATCGATCAGGCTCCATTAGAGATTGATCTGTCTTGCTCTATAGCTCAAAATAAGTTCATTTTGGCTTTTCCAGATCGATCTCTCATCCCATGAGATCGATCTGACCTTCATATTTTCCAGATTTTTTTGTAGTTTTTCTGCAGTAGCTTCACTCAAAACATCTTAAATTTGTTGCCATGGTCATTTTCTCATTCAATCATCTTTGAGACTTAAAAATGCATCCTTTCCTACTTCATACACTTTAAAACTTATGTAGAGTCTTTGTATAGCCAAAAGTACATAATACGACATATGGAAGTGCATAACTCATGGAAATCTCCCTTCCATTTTACCACACTACTCATATTCCATTCCACTCACATTTATCACATGTTTAAGTCCATTTCTGCATATTCATACATAATGTAACTTGTATGTACAATCACCAACTTTCATTACATGTGTGTACATTTAACTTATGGACTTTATATCACATATGCTTCACATTACTAGTACATCATCATACTTATGAATTCATTTACATATGTTCAAGGCTAAACCTATAAAGGGTCTCACATTCTCCCCAACTTAAAAAATTTGGTCCTCCAAATTGGAACCAATCATTTTGTGAATAACTAGGGATACTTCTCCAGAATCAAACTCTCTAATTCCCATGTGGCTTCTTCCGATGTATGATGTTGCCACAAAACCTTAACCAATGAAATCGTCTTGTTCCGCAACATCTTCTATTTTCTGTTCAATATTCGGATCGGTTCCTCTGTATACGACATGTCCTCCTTGAGCTCCAATGGTTCATAGCTAATTACATGTGTTAGATCCAGATAGTACTTCTAAAGCATAGAAACATGGAAGACATTGTGGACTCCTACTAGTTCAGGTGGTAAGGCTAGCCTATATGCTCCATCTCCCACTCTATCTAAAATCTCGAAGGGACCAATATAACGAGGACTTATTTTTCCTTTCTTCCTGAACCTCGTTATTCCCTTAGAAGGAGATACTTTTAAAAATACGGACTCACCCATATCAAACTCAAGTGGCCTCCATCTCCTGTCAGCATAGCTCTTTTGTCGACTTTGAGCTGTTCGTAACCTCTCACATATTATCTGAACATCTTCGGAGGCTTATTTAATCAAATCGAGAGCGAGCAACTGTCTATCACCAACCTCTTCCCATCCAATGGGTGATCGGCATCTACAACCATATAGTGCCTCATAAAGGGCCATACCAATACTTGAGTGATAACTGTTATTATAGGTAAACTCAATTAATGTCAAGTGATCGTCCCATAAGCTTCTAAAATCCAGTACACACACTCTCAACATATCCTCCAGAGTCTGTATAGTCCTCTCTGACTGACCATTTGTATGAGGATGAAAAGCAGTGCTAAAGCTCAACTGTGTCCCCATCACTTCCTGAAAATGTCCCCAAAAGTGGGAAGTGAAGCGGGCATCCCGATCAGAAACAACACTCAGTAGGACTCCATGCAATCTCACTATCTCCTGTACATACAAGTTCGTCAATGCACTTAAGGTATCTGTAGATCTCATTGTTAAGAAGTGTGTCGATTTCGTTAACCGATCTACTATAACCCATATAGCATCATGGTTCTTACGGGTTCTCGATAACCCCATCACAAAGTCCATGGTGACGTGCTCCCACTTTCATGTCGGTATCGGTAGAGGTTGCAATAATCCTCCTGGTTTCTGATGTTCAACTTTTACTTGTTGACAAATGAGACATCTAGCGACATACTCAACTATGTCCCTCTTCATTCCAGACCACCAATACACCTTTCAGAGATTCTGATACATTTTACTACTCCCCTGGTATATTGTATATCTCGATGAGTGAGCCTTTGATAATATCAACTTCCTCAACTTCGAATCCTTAGGAACACATACTCTATTCTCGAACCTTAGTACTCCACCTGAACTCAATACAAATTTCGTACCCTTACCCTTCTAGATTTGGCTAATCACATTAATGCACCATTGATCAATTTGCTGAGCTTGCCGGATCCTCTCAATCAACTCCGGTTCTAATCTCAAGCTAGCAGTAATCCCATAGCTGCCAATCTCAAGTAGGATCATATCCAGACTAAGATTCGTGAATTATTCCAACAACTCGTGCTCTCTAACAATCATATGTGATACCAACCTGAGACTTTTCCTATTCAATGCATCTGCAACCACATTTACCTTCCCCGGGTGGTACAAAATCTCAAAATCGTAGTCCTTGAGGAGTTCTAACCACCTTCTCTGTCTCATATTTAACTCCTTTTGTGAGAATAGATACTTCAGGCTCTTATGATCTGTAAAGATCTGAAATCTCTCACCATACAAGTGTGGAGCCATATCTTCAATGCAAATATTACAGCCACTAATTCCAAATCGTGAGTGGGGTAGTTCTTCTCATGATCTTTTAGCTGTCTAGATCCATAAGCTACTACCTTTTCATCTTGCATCAAAACACAATCCAATCCTTGATGTGAAGCATCCGTATAAACAGAATAGTTTTCTGATCTGTTAGGGATGATAAGAACTGGCTCGATGGTTAATCTGCGCTTAAGTTCTTGAAAACTCCTCTCACATGCTTCATCCCACGTAAACTACACATTCTTTCTCGTAAGACGTGTCAATGGAGAAGCTAATCTAGAGAAACCCTCTACAAATCTCCTGTAGTAACCAACCAAACCTAGAAAACTCCTAATCTCTGTGACTGTCCAGGGTTGTTCCCATTAAACAACCGCCTCAATCTTGGATGGATCTACTGACACCCCATCCTTCGATACAACATGGCCTAGAAAAGAAATTTGCTCTAGCTAAAAGTCACATTTACTCAGTTTGGCATACATCCTTCTCTTTTGGAAGGTTTGCAAAACAATCTTTAAGTGCTGCTCATGATCTTCCTTGGACCTTGAATACACCAATATATCATTAATAAAGACGATTACGAACTGGTCCAAGTGTGGCTTGAATATCTCATTCATTAGAGCCATAAAAGTTGCTGGCGCATTCGTCAACCCAAAAGGCATCACTAGGAATTCGTAATGACCATAGAGGGTATGGAAAGTTGTCTTGGGCACATCCTCCTTCCGAATCTTTAATTGATGATACCCATACCTCAGATCTACCTTGAAAAAGATTTGTGCTCCCCGAAGCTGATCCAATAGGTTATCGATGCGCGACAAGGGATATTTATTCTTGATGGTAGTCAATACATAACCTAAGGCTCCCATCTCTCTTCTTCACAAACAATACTGGAGCTTCCCACGGTGAGACGCTCTGTCTTATAGACCCCTTATCCAGCATATCTTGCAACTGCTTCCTTAATTCCTCTAGCTCAACTGGAGCTATCCTATATGATGACTTGGATATCGGCTCCGTTCCAAGTGTCAAGTCTATACCAAACTCCATTTCTCTATCCGGTGGTAATCCCGGTAGGTCATCTGGAAAGACATCAGGGAATTCTCTAACCACTGGAATGTCATCCATATATGGATGTGTTTTGTCCAAATCCTCCACATAAGTAATAAAACCTTCAAAACAACATTCAAGTCATTTATACCAATGTACTTTACTGGTCACAAAATTCAAGATTTCATTTCTTCTCTTAAAATCTTACAACACATTCTTCAGGTAGAGAAAACGTAATAGACTTAGTGTGGTAGTCTAAGACAATATGATTGGTAGCTAACCAATCTATTCCCAAGATTACATCAATATCATACATATTTAACAGAATCAGGTTGGCTGTTGCACACTTATCTCCTACCCTTACCTTACAATCTCTATACACCTGTTTAGCCAATTGACTAACTCTCATTGGTGTACTTATTAGCAAAGTTCCATTTAGGTGTGTGGGTTCTACAAGTCCTATCAACTTTGATGCACATGCAGGGGATATAAAAGAATGCGTAGCACCAGAATCAAACAAAGCTATAGCTTCCAAATTATAAATCAAGATTATACCTTTTATCACCTTAGAGGAGGTATCAACTGATGCTTGGTCTATCGCATACACCCTGCCTTGACCCATAACTTGTTTTCCTTTTTCTTTAGTCGTGGCTCTCTTCCTTGCAGGAGGTGTAATTGTAGGAACTCTCTTTGGCTCCTTACCCCTCTGTGGAACTACCTCAACTGCCTCTGGATATTCCTTTGCATAATGTCCAAACTTGCCACATCTGAAGCATCGTGTACCTTGAAGATGACAGGGCTTACCACCATGATATCAGCCACATATTCTGCACTGATCAGTAGTCGATCGGGGTTCTTTAATCACTATACCCCTAGCTGGTGTCTGAGTCGAAGGCAGAAAAGATCTAGCAGCCTTTTACTGTGACTCATCTGCCTCTCTTCGACGCTTACTCAAAATTCTCTGACCAAATTTGGCACTCTTGCCGTCTCCCAGCTTCCACAGACCCTTGTCCTTACCCCAACTGAACTCAAAAATCTGCAGGTCATAATCCTGCTCACACAATTGGGCTCGTCGCATAGCCTCTCTATATGTAGTGATATCAAACGGGGCCAACTTAGCTCGAATCGAAAGCTTCAGTCCATCCACAAATCTACGGACTCTGATAGCTTTACTCCTTATAGAGTCCAGATCATATCAGCCCAATGAAGTGAATCATGACTCATACTCATCTACAGTTCGATTTCCTTGAGTCAGATTCATAAATTCCATCTGCAACCTACGTAAAGCGGTATCTAGGATGGATTACTCTCTGAAAGTGCCCAAAAACATATCCCACGTGATAGCCATACCTTGAGCTCTCAACATAGGCCTGGTGGACTTCCACCAGTGCTCTGCTTCGCCTCTCAGTATAAAGGCCGTAAACGCTACTCTCTTCGTAGCTGAGCATCTACAGAAGTCAAATAACTTCTCCATCTGACTAATCCAGTCCTCAGCCACTGTCGGATCCTTTACCCCACTAAAATAAGGAGGCTTGAAATCCATGAAATGCCTCAACCTCTCCATATCGAATCATATCTATACCCCAAATCATCATCATCACACTGCTGTGGGGCTACTAGAGGAGGTACTGGTCGAATATGTGGATGTCGTGGCCTAACTGGTTTAGGTGGCGCAAGTGCAACATTCTCAGGTTCACGTGCAGCTGTTGGGGGATTCGGTGCAGCCTGTCCCGCTATACCAGGTGTACCTTCAAACCTAGCCATGATTTGACCTATCATGGTAATCATAGTTCGCATGTCTTCCTTTAATTGGGCTATCCGAGGATCGAAAGCCTCTATCTGTTCCTAGGGCTCATGACTAGAGGATGATCTACTGTGCCTCTCAATCCTGTCATTCCGTCCTTGAGTTCTCGAGCTCTCTCCCCTCTTGCAGTGTCTCTTAGGCATATCTCACAAGCCTGATAACTTCCTACATTTATAACAAACTTTTAACTCACTACCAGCTCCGTATACACATTTGTATCTAAATATCGGACAGTAACTTGGGGATGTATGTTTCCTTAGTCCTAAACATCGACTCACATCAGGCCAACCATACTCTGATACCAAATCTGTCACACCCCACTTCCGGTGTCCTTTATCCATACTTACGCTACTACGGTTGGGCTGTGAGGTGATGTAATTACTAAAATTTCATAAGTTTTACAGCAAAAATATTTAAAATTTAATTCACACTCCCAGGTGTGTGAATATACAAAATTAATTATATAGCAATATCTTTACATAACATTCCCATAGAACTGTTACATTTCTAAGGTATAATTGTGCGATACAAGATAATAGATACAAAATACTTTGGTGTATACAAATTTTATACCTTTACGATTGGTGGGAGCTATCCAACATAAGAAAAGATCCAGAGACCACCGCTCTCCTACTTCTCAGTATATAGAGGGGGAAAACAGTGGGGTGAGCAAACCACAGCTTAATAAAGAAATGAATGCTAGTAGGTAGATATCGTACTACCTACATAGCCCATGCATGTATAAACCAAAACCATGTTTTTCATTATAAATGGAAATATTATCAGAAAGCGCAGTTAAACATATATTTCTTTTTTGGCATTTTCATATAACACAAACATTCGATATTTCCACTTAAAACATGTTTCATAAAACAGTGCTCTCACGGCACAAGTGTCTAGATCAGAGATTTGTCAGAACACAAAAGTCTCTTTCTTTTTCTGAGTTCTCCTCAATCTCTCGAATCGCTGAGACAAGTATGAAATTTTCGACAATCAAATATCCACGACATATGGCCATAGTTAGTGATCTCAAGCCTCATTGATCAGGTGTGCACAGGGCATCACTTCGCCTGAAGGGGGATGGGTTAATCGTACCCTTCGGTTCATCTAAATCAACCTCATCTCCTCATATGCTCACGGTATAAGGTACGCCATGTGTCATCGACACGGTACTCATACTCACGTGCACCCAACACGGTACATAGTATACCAACGGATAACTACATAGTACTATATACGACTGTGGACCCAAGTCCATACTCCAACTCTGATAGACTTTTCATCTTGAACCATGTCTCATATACCAGGCGAGCAATCAACGTGACACACAGTCATCGCAAGGCTCCAATGTGGTACGATTTATTGTTAAGGCCTAGCCCGTTCCGAGGCCATCGGCTGGAATCCTCTTGGGTCCCAGACCCCTAAGTTTACCTCAACTCAGTAAAAACATGTGCGAGCTAACACTCTAACACATTATCATTATAAAACCACGTGCGAGTCACGCTCTAGCATGGTTTATCAAATCATGCAGACGTATGCGAGTCAAAATCCAGCATAGTCAAAATCATTAAAACAGGTGTGAGCTAAAGCTCCAACACCATTTCACATCTCAAATCCGATAGGTGGCTACTTTCATTTTTAAAACTCAAAACATGTTTATTTATACAGCATGCCTTTCCATGCTAAAACATGTAAAACTAGCCAGCCTATCATTATCATTTCTCAATCACAAAATCAATACAAAATTGAGAAAATATTGAAATCATGCATATCATGCTACTTCCTTACCCCATCTCATTTCTCAATACATATATATCATAGTACATTTAATGCTTCCATATCATTTCATAGAATTGTAGTATCTCACTAATTCTAGCGATATATCTACGAAATTACCATAAAATACGTACGAACATCTCTATAGTTAACACACAGTCCCTTACCTCGAATCATACTTGTATTTCCTCCGTCACGTTTGCTCCGTTCGCGATCCGGGTTAACTATGTTCCACGTTCTTCCAATCTATACATATAACCATTAAGTCATTTCTTTTCTTTCTCCCAAATATCCCTGTTGTCACTTATTCTCCCATTTATACCTTTCAAGCCTTTAAATCATATATCATTTTTCCATTTGTATCACTTATCTCATTAAACTATTTCTTAAGCTTTCCATAGATTTCCCTCTTCTTAAATTTCTCTTAACATTACTCACTCATCACTACAAATCATTCTTATCAACATTTTGCATACCATTCAACCTATACAATGTCTAGAATCCTTATTTAAAGCTTGAAGGTTGAAGAGCTTACCCTTTTACTTAGTCAAACTTGTGGTAGCCACAACTCCTTCTCTTGACCACACAAATGTGTGATTTTTGGGTATGTTGTTCTCCTTGCTCCAAGGAATAACTTTCCCTTCTTGAGCTTCTTCTAAAACTGGTCGGAATATGGTGATTTCTAGAGGGAGAAAGCTTGGGTCTTGAGAGAAAATGGCAGGTGAGGTTTGGTGGGGGAAGAGTTCTGAGTTTTCATCTCAATCTCGTGCACTTTTTATAGATGTAGGCTTATGAGATCAATCTGGTCCTTGTAGAGATCAATCTTTGCACATTTGGTAGTCTTTTTCACCTAACATAACCACTCACAGATCGATCTTCTCCCCTGATAAGATCGATCTGTCGAAGGGTAATTTTTCCTCTTAGAGATCGATCTGCCTCTTGTAAAAAATCGATCTGCTATTTACAGAACCCTTAAGGAGATCGATCTCTTGAGTTTTGAGATTGATCTATCTCAAACAGAGAGTTAAGGAGATCGATTTGTTTACCTTAAAATCGATCCTCTCATTACAGAATGCTTAGCAGATCGATCTAGCTCCATTAGAGATCGATCTGTCTTGCTCCATAGCTCAAAAGAAGTTCATTTTGGCCCTTCCAGATCGATCTGACTTTCATATTTTTTAAATTTTTTACAGTTTTTCTACAATAACTTCACTCAAACCATCTTAAATTTATTTTCATGGTCATTTTCTCATTCAATCATCTTTGAGACTTAAAAATGGCATCCTTTCCTACTTCATACACTTTAAAACTTGTGTAGAGTCTTTGTATAGCCAAAGGTACATAATACAACTAAATATGAGTGCATAACTCATGCAAATCTCCTTTCCATTTTACCACACTACTCATATTCCATTCCACTCACATTCATCACATGTTTAAGTCCATTTTTTCATATTCATACATAATGTAACTTGTACGTACAATCACCAACTCTCATTACAAGTGTGTACATTTAACTTATGGACTTTATAACACATATGCTTCACATTACTAGTACATCATCATACTTATGAATTCATTTACATATGTTCAAGGCTAAACCTATAGGGGTCTCACATTAATGTACATGCAAGTTTTAAATATGATGAAGTATGAGAAAATGAGGTTTTTAAGTCTTGAATGTGTATGGATTGAATTATGTACTATGGGGTAGATTTTGGAAAGTTTTACATTGAGTTTCCTACAAATTGATGCAGCAGTAGTACAATCTGTGAAGGCCAGATCGATCTCTAAGGATGAGAGATCGATCTCATGGCTCCAGAATACAAGAAATGTGCAAGAACTGATAGGCAGATCGATCTCACAGGCAAGAAGATCGATCTCAAAATGTTTATATAAACAGAAGATCGATCTCAAAATGTTTCTATAAACAGAAGATCGATCCCATAATTGGAGCGGATCAATCTCATGAAGCAATTAAGAGATCGATATCTGTTTTTGAATTTAAAAACGTTTTGGGGTAATTTTACACCTAGGAGATCGATCTCACCAGACAACAGATCGATCTCCTAGGAGTAAAATTGCCCTAAAATATTTTCAAATTCAAAAAGAGATCGATCTCATTAAGGACCAGATTGATCTCCTATCCTTCGTTTATAAAAGAACCCCTGTGTTGTCCTGTATTTCATCTTCTCTCTCTAAGAAACTGAAGCCCTAACTTTCTCTCTCTTCTAAAGCCCTCATTTTCATCCAAATCTCAGGCAGAGGCAAGAAGGAAAGTTGTTCCTCATCCAAAGGAGAACAACATACTTAGAAATCGAAGGACGAATCGAATCGAGATGTGAATAGAGCTCTCCATAAGTTTTGGGTAAATTTCTAAGCTCAAATCTTTGATATTGAGGTGATTTTGGTGATTGTGACTACAGGTGTTATGATAAAATAGCTAGGAAATGATTAGAGTTGATGAAATTATGATTTTGTTAGAGTGATGATGATATTATACAATTTGTGATAAATTGTGGGATTTTGGCTATAAATTGGAATTGAGGCAATCAAGTGATTTTGGCATAGATATTGTGGATGAAAAATGTAGGAGTTGAAATGTAGTGGATGAGAATGTGGTTTAGGATAGGAATATGAGAAAAATGAGGTTTATAATATTTAACGAGAATATGAGTAAATATGTGCTCGGTGATGTAATTAAGATGAAGTACTGATGTTTTAGCATCGTTTGGATAGCCCGGGAGTTTTAGAGAGGAATGTGTGGCTAGTCCGTCGTTTGGAGGAACGATTGCACTATACGAGGTACAACGAGGTAAGGGAAAACTTAAACTCATTTGTGTATGCGATTTTGTAATGACATTGTAGCATGAAATGTGGTTTGAGAAAACAAGCATGTTTTTATGAGTTGTGAATGAGTTGTTGCACACGATTTTATAGTCGGTTGGAGCCTAATTTTCATGAGTTGTAAACTAAATGTGAAATTGTTTTACAGCCGTTTTGAGTTTAAAAGGTGGAAAGTGATTTGGGCTCTACTTTAAGGCATACTGAGATTTGAGAAATGTGTGCGTGGTTTTGCCGGTTTGAGCTCGGTTTTGAGATGTTTTGTGTTGAGTACAAAACGGTTTTGAGATGAGTTTTATGAGAAAAACCATTATAAGCGCTACGTGAAGGCAAAATGGTTTTATTTGATAATAACTATTACTGAGACTTAGGCATGTCATGTTGAATATACATCGGGCTTTGCTCTTGTAGCATGTAAGACCGGGCCGTGCTATAGCAGCACGTAAGATCGACTCCTCCGTTCTGGTAACGTGAGATGACCCCGCTCCGCGGCAGAGATGGGTGGCATTGCTTTGATAGCATGTAAGACCGAGCCATGCTTTGATAGCATGTAAGACCGACGGCTGTACGACTCTAATCAAGTCTACAACGAACCATGGCCATTGGTGTATTATTGTCAACGAAATCCCTTGATTAGGGATATCCGCCTAGGGGACGAGTTAAATCATTTTGATGTGCCATGACGAGTTTTTATATGAGTTTTATTTTCCTAGTCTCGTTTTACACATGAGATTGTGTTTGGTGGCTGCGCCACGTGTATTACTACATGCGGTGATTTTTAGCACGTTTTTATGAGAAAAGCCATTATCGCATCCTGATTTACACATGCTTGTAACTACTTGTAATCATGGTTTGAACCATTTAATATCATGTTCCTACATGAGCTTTGAGAAATGAGTTGAGATGATGTTTTAATTATTCATGCTACATTTTCCACTGAGTTTATTGAGTTTAACATGTAAAACAAAATGATTGTGCTGTGCAAATCATTTTCTTGTTAATGAATCCCTTACCCTCTTACTGAGCGATTTAGAAGCTTACCCTATTTTATCTCCCCCCAGATTTCTTCAAGTGAAGAGAGTTTCCCTGCGACGTACAGAGTAGTGGCTAGTGGAGGACTTGAGCTCCATGCCATATATATATATTGTATTTTGAGGTATATTTTAATATTTCATGTACCCAGACTAAAGTTGTATTTACTGACACTTGATGTATAATAATGTATGGGATGTATTAGGATTAATTAACCTTGAATTGAGTAATGCATATGGTATGATGTATAATTATGAGATGATGAGATCCTGAGGTATGATATGTATCCTGATACATGACACTGCACATGAATGCACCCTTAATTGTGAATGGATGTGAAAAAGTTTTAAATTTGCCCTGTTTTTCGCACTTCCAGGGCATTACAGTAGCTATCAGTGAGCCGAAACTACCCCGGAGACTAGGGTGTTACCTATGACCACCGATTTCGAAAGTCTTCAGCCCTAGTGATAAGCTAGAACTAGAACCTGTCATGACAATGTTGGACAAGCCAAACTGCCTGTATTAAGAGTCGTAAACTCAGGGCTGTCTCCATATGCTTTATCGGGAATAACATAACTAGATGCCCATATACGATAAAACATTTGAAAATCACGTTTCCAAAAATCATATAACAATCGGGACGAAGTAGTTTATGCTTAAATCCGAAAACACTAAGCATAAGCTAAATAAGTTATATGCTCCAATTTGTCCAAAACAAATTCGAAATGAGATTATAAAACAAAACATGCATGCAGAGAAAAATCTGTGCAAGCTTTTAAATCTCCCACATAATACCATGTAATGATTTTAATGTAACAAAATCATCGTAAGGTTCAAAACATGTTAAAATGAATCAAAATCACATTTTTGATAACACAAGGGCCTTAGTTTGAAACATATAGACAATTTATGAAATTTCTATGATAACACCGGGTAACAATTGCTCATTACCCAGCCAGAAAAGTAGAGAACAATTTGTATTTCCAATTCAGCCGATTCAATACATTTCATATTTCAAATCGATCAAAAGGTTTCACATACTTCTTTGAAAAGTTCAAATAAAGCATTTACGGTATTAAAGGTTTGATTCAAAACATAAAACAATTTGTATGGGATTAACCCGCAACTTATGCAATTAAACTTAACTTGTATGCCAATACAAGTTGTAGCAAGTGAGGTTTACTTAGCCGAGATTCTATGATGGGATGCAAATCGAGACTTGATCGAACTTGTGTTCGTCACCTATTGTTGCGCTACACGTGTATATATTTAAATCAGGTCAGTTTCAGTCAAATATAAATTCAAATAAATTTTTAAAAGATTAAAATGGTCAAATCTAATCGCTTATCGGTTTATCCTTAAATCGAGGCATCACAAAATTTTCTCCCATTTTTTTGGCTAAACCGGTTCAGCTCATTTCTCTTCAGCTGAACCAGTCTGAACCGGTTCAGCTCTATTTTGGCCAATCTGAGCCTTTTCAATTGGTTCTCGATCGATTTTCGCTTCCAGCAGCACTGTATGACCGCGCGACGCATGAGGTTGGAGGCGGCAAGCCTGAGCTAACGAGGATGAGGCCGGTTTGGCCTTTTCTCTTCTCACCGCGTCGATTTCTTTCTTTCTCGTTGATCGGTGCCTTTCCCTGCTCTGTCGGTGCCTATTCCGCCATTTACTGGCCGACGACATCGCCCTTCCTCCGACTAACCTTCTTTCCCCTTTCGTTTTCTCGACTTCCCCTTTCGATTGGCTTCCTATGTTTTGAACAGAGGAAGCTCAAATGAGTCGATGAGACATTTCCCACCAACTGAACCTCTCTTTCTCTTTTTTTTTTTTCAATTTATTAATATTTATAATATATATATATATTAATATAATATATTATATAACTAAATATCTAAATAAATAATATATCCTTATAATATATTATTATATAAATATATATATATATATATTATTTTATATATTTCTATATATATTTATTTAATATATATAGATATTTTTCTTTTTCTTTTGTTGTTTTGAAAAATATTATCCCCTATTTTTGAGATAAATTTTCAAAGTGAAAAATTTCGGGTTATTACACATTCTCTCTCAATTTCAAACTTAAAATTGTTAAAAAATGTTTAATTTTCGTTTCCATTATTTAATTTCCTTACCCTCTAAAATTTTCATATAAAAAAAAAGCAATTTCAAAGTAAATTCTTTAGACACTTACATGATGCTAAAGTGAAAAGTCTTAGGTGGCAAGCCTCAAAATCCCTTCCCCATCTATTCTCGTCTGATCCAAACTCCCTACTTCGTTTCCATTTTCTAATTTTCTTCTCCATCCAAGTAACCCTTACCTTTCCTCATTAGTCATCACAAGTAAACCCACCCACCCACAACCCAACCCACTTTACTCACCTTATGCGGAACCTCATGCCGTCTATTTCAAATTTTATACTCGCTACCGACTCATCTCTCGAGAAAAATCCCCATGCTGCTGTTTCAATTGATCAGAGTTTTTAGGTTCCTTCTTTTACTTTAATTAAAGGTATAAAATTGTTGGAGTTTAATTGTTGTGGTTTGGTATAGATTTTGGGTTAATTTGGATGGGTGTTGAGTTGGCTCCAATAAGATGAGATTGGTTTCAATAAGATTGAAAAAAAAAATCATTTAAATTTAATAAAAAAAAAATTATAAAACAGGGGCAGGGGTAATTTCACTTGTTGCCCTTTTTAGTTTAATCATTAAATGGCTGCCATCGGACCGTATTGGGGGTCCGATGGTAACCAAGTAGAGCCTTTGTCATTGTTTTCCTAAATATTGAAATTTTGATTTAATAAAAAGAAATTTTATGTCAAAGGGCTGTTGATAATGGCAATAGTGGATCACTGTTACCTCTTTTGGCCATTGCTTTGCTATTTGCGGCCATAAATAATTGCTACTGGTGTGATTCTTCTCTCTCATCTCAGTTGTGGTGGATAGCAGTTTCAGACGACGCTGTTATCGTAAAATAGCGACCACTACACCACTATTTGGCCTTTGTTTGAAACCCTGCATTAATTGAATAAGAAACATAGTTGGTGAAGAATACGTTGTGCTAACTGTAGCCATAATCCACTAGTTATTCACAACATTTATTAGTAACATAAAAAATTCTAACCGATATCTTTCTCAAATATAGATCACAAAAATGCTACCTTATTTATGTGAGGGGTATGTTTTGCTTCAAAATTAAACTCACCGGTCACAATCTCAAATAATATATATGTAGGAAGTTGTCCCATGCTTCCTGTGTGCACAAGATTTCCATAAAAATGATGGGATAAACACAATATTCCAACAAATATGTAACACAATGGAAAATTAAAGTTATCCCTTTCTTATATGAACATAGTAGGAATTAATCAAATAAAGTAACCTCAATAATATTAAGAGACAAATCAAATCACTAAAGCACAAGGACACAAGCGATTTAAGGTGAAAAACCTCTTCCAAAAGCGAGGAGTAAAAACCACAGCCATATTGGCACCAACAACAATCTCTACTACCAATAATAATGAGAATACAATGGTTTTCTTTAGCTACAACTAAAGGTATACAAGCACAATATCTCAAGAACAATAAATCTTGACTAACAATCTTACAAGAAAAAATTAAAGAAATCTCACCTAAATGGAGGCTCAACAAACACTCTATAAACTGTAGGTAAGAAGCTCCAAACCCAATCTCCATCACCTAAGACGTAGAACATAGAGTCTTGAACATGTTGGTGAAATTTGTGATAACCGAGAATTTTACTCACTCTCGGATAATTAATTAAAATTTTACTATAAATTTTTTAGTTTTGAGGATTAAGCAAATCATGAGAGGTTGTGAATAATATGGATTATAGATTTTAATAATTATAGTTGATAAGGATTTGAAGGATTTTAGTCATACATGGAATACCTTGGCAACTAAGTATATGACCAATCGATATTGTTTTATTTATAGATTTTAATAAGAGAATCCAAATAATATAACATGAAATTCATTGAAAAACTAATTTAAATATCTTTCCAACCATTTAAGGCTTATATTTTAATTCCTTAAGGATCAATATCAGTGAATTTCAGAAGTTAGATTATAAGTAAGAAATTTGAAAAATGAGTAATCGGTAAAAAGTTGAGCATAATTGTTTATAGGGACTTCGATATAGGTGATTCAAAATTTGTTGGAAAGTTTCCAACCATATAGAGCTTATATTTTTATTCAATGTGAGCTGATCTAGGTGAATTTTTAAAGTTTGATTATAGATATATAGTAAATCGATTCAGAAAATGAGTTAAATTCTATGGAGAATACAGTTGGGGATTTATCATGGTCAATTAAAACATGTTATCAATTTGCTGAGAAGGGAGTGTATTCGATTTGAATTGTAACTAGTACCATTAGCCATATAAAAATTCAAAATTCCTACTTAAATAAAATCCCATTTAAAATAATAATTATGGTGTAACAAACTAATAGATAGGTTTGGTGGTTAAATTAAAAGTAAAAACGTAAATAATAAATATTTGATTATTGTACAAGTTGAATGGCTTCTCTAGGAAGCCAAAGCCTTCACCTGCCTCCACTAAGTAGCCCTTCTTCCACATTTACAAAATGAAGCAGAGAAGATAATACAATAGCTTAAAACTTGACTTGGAATTGAAGTCATAATCGAGGGAGAGAGAAAGAGAAAAGAGGGAGGAGGTCATGCATACTTTTGCTACCTTAATCTTTTTACTATCCCATGCAATTAATAATTGAATGGATATTGGTTGAGTGTGACTCTTGGCCATGAAACATAGGTTACAATAGGGGCATCATACCACGCCTAAAAATGAAGAGGCTTTAAGGCAGCAAAGTGGCTAGAAATTAAAGGTAATGCCAAGAGAGAGATTCATGGGCGAAAAGAGGGATTAAACCTCACTAATTGGGGTTTTCATTTTCAGTAAAAACAGAACTATACCAAGAGAGGATTTCGGCTATACAACAAGGAAATGTAGCGGTTGAATAGAACCAATGAAGGGCTAGAAACCGTGGTGAAATGGAAAGGGAAAAGAAGGACTGAACCCCACTGTTGGAGCCTTCATTACTCGACCAAATTAGGAAAATTGAGGGCCTGCGACTGTGGTAGGTATAGAAACTAATCTAGCAGTGGCGTGAGGCATAATGTAGGAAACAACACTTGGTTGAAACAGAATACAAAACAGGTGTATGTTAGCTGAAACGTGAAAGACCAAGAAAGAAAAGAAATAAGGAAAAGAGAAGGAAGGAAGGATTACACCACACTTTTTTTTTCTATTGTTCTATCATAGGAAAACCTTTGAATTGGCTACTGTTTGAGAGGGAAAACAACAACAATATCATGGATTGAACAAGACATATTCAGGCAATAATGATTTTTTAGGGGGTAAGAGGTTTTCGTTTATTTGAGCAAAGACATATAATGTAATTGAGCATATTAAGTGAGCATTTGATGTTAAATTGTAGGAATTCTTCATGGAAGGAAGGCTTGAGATTTTTATACAAATATTGATTCATGTAATTTACATAAATGTTGTTAGTGACAATAATGTGTGTACCATGATACAAGTGTATATATGAATTGTAATATTTCATACTTCTTGAAATGGTAATGTAATGAATTATTGGTGTTATGAAACTTGGAAATGTAGTGTGATTGTGTAAGTAATATATAAAATTATGGTTAGTGTAATATTGTTTTAGTTGATAAATTATCTGATTTATTATAGTGGTAGCATGTTGAGTGCAAGTTAATAAAGTATGAGATAAAGGTAAGTTAATGTGCATGGATGTTGGTTGAAGTATTTTAAACTGTAGCATGATTAATCCTTGTATTTAAAGATTTATATAAGCATACTTGAGAATAATAAGAAAATGTATTGCCATGGTATTGAGGATAATATATGAGGATTTATATATATATATATATATATATATATATATATATATACACACACACTCTTGTGGTTAATGTTATATTATTTAATGATGAATTATGGTATTAATTTTAATGATAGTATGTTAAGTGAAATTTGATGAAGTATGAGATATTAGCAAGTGATGTACGTGGATATGGGTTGGAATTATTCTTTGCTTGTTGCATGGTTATGCTTTATAATAAAAAGAATAAGGTGATTATGTTGTTGTGAGGATAAATTGAGATAGTGGAATGGAAAATGTTGTAAAGGGAGGATATGTAGGGAATATGTGTGTGTGTGTCTATATATATATATATATATATATATATATAATGATGGTTAGTGGTATATTGTTTAATTTATAAATTATGAGCTTGACTATAATGACAGCATGATAAATTAAAAGTGATGAAATGCGAACTTTTTATGAGTGACATACATACATGAATAGTGGTATACATGGATTATCATTAGTATCATAATAGGTGTGACATGATACAAGTGGTATAAGTGATCTTGATATATTAAAAAGAATAATAATGTAAGTACTATACATAGCTTAGGGTATACCATTTGGATATTCACATGAATAACTTGTGTATTTAAAAGAAAATTAATATTTTATGTTAAGGAATAGTATATAAATAAACACATTTTCTTGTCATTTAAGATTATATATAACGACTTTAATTGATGGTTGATAGGGAATTAATCATAGGAAGAATAGGTAAGTGCCTTATATATAATATATATATATATATATATATATATAGTTGTGGTGGGTGTAATATTACTATGTGAGTTTACTAAGTGATACAATTAAGAATATTGCTTCTAAGTGTATGTTGTGGTTAAGGACAATAGACGATGATACATGTTGAGTTGTGATTTTGAAGCAATAGAAGATTTATAAATACTTAATCACATATAAATAGGAAATTGTTTCATACTGTAATTTTGCATAGTGTGATTTATACTTGAGTAATTTATAAAAAGGGAAATGATGAGAATGAGTTATAATAAGTTAAACATAATGGTATTTGAAAATATTACCAAGGAATTACAAGTAAATGGCGTGTGCAAATGTGAAATTGTTTCATTATTGTATGAAGGTACATAGTGTTTAATCATTTATGGATTTCAGGGAAAGTAAATAATTCCAATAAGGTTATTGTTGGTGTTACTTTGTGAAGGTAATAAAATGATGTGAATAGTGATTATATAACTGTGGACAAATCCTCAGAATAGGTATTGAATAATTGTGTTAATATTTGAATGATTTCAATATCACAGTGAAATGTTGCTAAAGTAATATCTAAATAATTCTGGAGATACTAAGAAGACTCATTTTGATAGTTAGGGAGTTTTATTATCAATATTGAGTTGTGAAAGTGATCAAAATGATTTAATAATATTGTAGAATGACATTGATTTGTGGATGGGTGCTACGAGACCTTAAGGGTTTATGAACAGTGGAATTGAGATTTGATGGTTGTGGATTGTATAAGTAGGGTTCAATTATATATCTAATAGGATATATGATTCTTTTACGAATCCACTATGTGATGAGGGCTTAGTAGCCATGTGCTGCCGGTGATACAATCTTAATGTGTGAGGACATTAAGTACATGATTGAGATATGCGTAAAGCGAATAAGGATTATATCCGAGTTACATGATGACTAATATGGGGATTAAGAATCATGATGACTATGTCTAAGTGCATGTGAGTTCATTTGTGCGTAGCATGTGATTTGTGATATTTGAGATCAATATATGATTTTGAATCATGGCATTGTTTCGTAAATAATGCATTGAAAATCCTTTTAGTGAATATGTTTATTAAATGCTTTGGACAACCAAGAATCATATATGATTTGTACATTTTTTGAATATGATTCATAAACATGACTTATGTTGAGCGTGTGGCTCTTAGATTCGCATTTACTCTATTTGTTGGTAATGCATTCAATACAGTTTAAATGTGGTTTTGTTACTAGCTGTCCTATTTTAAAGGATTTTGTTTTAAGGCTATTGGTACATTATGTTGAATGCCTATATGGCATCTAGTGCATATATATACATGTGATGGACTTCGTCTGCATGACAATGGATATCGGCATATATATATATATGTATATATATATATATATGTATATATATATCACTATCTAGCATATATATACGTCATGAACTCTGCGTGTGTAGAAAATAGATGTCCGTATATATATATATATCTATATATATATATATATATAAATGCTTCATGGACTCCTTTTACCTTTATTGGCTGATTGACGAGTCCATAAATTGGCTCCACAAGCTTTAACTAATCATGATTCAATCCCATTTTGAGGAAAACATTCAAGGACAAGACCTTCACTGCGTTTCCATCATTTATCAAGATTCTTTTTGCTTGGTAATCCCCTATTAGAGAAAAAATTACTATTTGATCGTTTCCATTATCCATTAGGATGCCTACATCTTCTTCAAAGACCTTGATCTGTCATTGTGAGAACTTTAAATCTTATGAGATTTGCTAAATGAGAATTGTAATTTGGTGAATGTAATTATGATATGTTGATGTACACGTAAGTTTTAAATTTTATGAAGTATAAGGAGATGAAGTTCTTAAGCCTTAAATGTGTATGGATTGAAATATGGCTTATGGAGTAGATTATGGTGAGTTTTGCATTGAGTTTCTTGCAATTGATGCAGCAGCAATAGAATCTGTGAAGGCCAGATCGATCTCCAAGGATGAGAGATTGATCCCATAGCTCCAGAATACAGAAAATGGGCAAAAGTAGATAGGCAGATCGATCTCGTAAGGAAAAAGATTGATCTTTTAATGCCTCTGCCTAGCAAAGATCGATCTTGTCAAAAAGGCAGATCGATCTCCTTAACACTCGACCTGGAAGAGATCGGTCCTTAATTCAATGCTAGATCGATCTCCACTTTGAAGAACATATCGATCTTCACCCTCGACCAGATCGATCTTCTGGTTGTTAATGGAGTAGATGGAGCAGTTGAAACGAAGCAGAGATCGATCCCCATCAATACCAGATCGATCTCATAAGCCCTGTCTATATAAGGATCACAAGATTTTCACCTGAAACCGAGCCCTTCTCTCTCTTGAACCTAAACCTTCACCATTTTCACCCAAACCAAGCTTTCTGTCTCTAAGATTCACCCTATTTTAGATAAAATTAGACAAAGGGGCAAGAGACAAAGTTGTTCCGCTTGGCAAGGAGAACAACATACTAGAAAATCAAAGGTTAGCTTGAACAAAGGGAAGAGACAAGCATTCTACAAGCTTGGTTAAGAGAGGACAAGCAAGGTAAGCTCACAAGACCCTTGTTCTTGAGCATTATCAGTTTATATATGGGTAGATAAACATATATGTTTATATATTTGGTTGGAAATGTTTAAGGCATGACGGAATCAACAAATGAGTTTAGTTAGAAGATTTAATGTGGATGTTTAATGATGGTTATAAGTTAACCAAAGTGTTGATAAAGATGTAAAAAGAGTTTTGAGATAATGTTGAGTTAGAATGAGTAAGAGAAAGAGATGAAAAATGAAAATGATGTATATTGATGGGTTAATGGGGTGTGTGTGGACAGCTCAAGAATTCAGCACAAAAAACGAGGCTAGTCCGAGAACCCGAGGATATTGTATCACTCAAGGTGCAAAAGGTAAGGGAAATAAACCATTTGTGCTTATGAGTTTTCGAATGAATGAAAACGTTTTTAGTAGCTTGAAAAAGGTATAATGAAATGAGCATGTTTACGAGAAATGAGATGAATTGATGTTTTGATGAATGTGTGAGTGTTTTGCCAGTTTGAGCTCGATTTTGATGAGATTTCTGTAATTGTGAACACATTTGGTTTATAACCAAAATGAGTATTGTGATAACCACTATGAGCTCTACGTGAAGGCAAAATGATTTTTATACAACAATGGCATGTTGTTTACGAAAAATGAGATGAATTGATGTTTTGATGAATGTGTGAGTGTTTTGTCGGATTGAGCTCGATTTTGATGAGATTTGTGTAAATGTGAACACAATGGTTTATAATCGAAATGGGTTTTTGTGATAACCACTAAGAGCTCTACTTGAAGGCAAAATGATTTTTACTGAGACTATGGCTTGTCACGAGATGCACATCGGGCTTTGCTCTGGCAGCATGTAAGGTCGGGCCATGCTCTAGTAGCATGTAAGATCGATTTCCTCCGTTCTAGTAATGTGAGATGACCTACTCCGGTAGTGATGGGTGGTCTTACTTTGATAGCATGTAAGACCGGGCTGTGCTTTGATAGCATGTAAGACCGACGACTATACGACTCTGATCAAGTCTACAACGAATCATGGCCATGTGTATCATTGTCGACGAAATCCCTCAATTGGGGATGTCCGCCTAGGGGTGGAATTCAATTGATGTGATGTACCTATGACGTTGATTTCATATTAGTTTTTTTTATAAATGCCTAGTCTCGATTTCTGTGATGATGATGGGATTTTACAACTGCGATTTATATCACGCATTGATGTGATTTTATCAAATGAATTGTGCTGATGCCATTGTTTTTTCTCGTTATTTCTATAACTATTTGCATGCTCAAATATTTCCATCATATTGTGTTTGTGATGATGATTTTATAACTTTCCTTATCCTCCTTACTGAGCGTTTTGAGAGCTCACCCTTTTTCCTCCCCCCTCCAGATTACTTGATGTAAGCGTGATAGAGCTTGCCACGTACGTGATATAGGCTGAAGGACAAGATCTCCCCAAGCTATCGCTTGTAGACGCATAAGTTATAATTCAGTTCATTTTGTATCCAGACAATGATGTAATACAGACATTTGTGATGAGATTTTAGGGTGTAATTTGGTTGATATGAAAGAAATGAGTTGAGACTTATGGATTGATTCTTTTTGGGATATTATGTATTTGATTTCATCAAGTATGAGTTGTATGATCTTGGGGGATAATATTGGTTTATAAACGATAGTGATTTAAAGATACTGCACACGAATACACCTAGAGTTGGTAGTTATAATTTAAGAAAAAAATTATAAATTTGCCCTATTTTTCGCGCTTTCGGGCTGTCACAAATTTTCTTGGTATCAGAGCAATGGGTGTCTAGTACTGTTAGTGTCGATCAATTAGAAATAGATTACATCCCAAGTGTCTGTATTATTTGGTAATGAATTGAATTTAATGAGTAACATTATGCTCAATGCTTAATGAATACGCGCAGGCACGCAAGAGATAGAATATGAGGGGGAGAAGAGGACGTTTAGGGAGGCAGGCGCAGCCTCCGCCACCTAAACCACAGTCGGAGAGTCCTAACTCTCAAATGAATCGCTTAGAGCACGATATGGATCAGGGATTCGAGCAGATGGCAACGCTATTCGCGCAGCACATTGGGGCTAATGCCTCGGACACTACACTTATGTCGACTCCTCCACCACTACAGGGACCACCTGCACCCCCACCACAGATTGATCCAGTGCCTCATGCCACACAGCCTCCAGTGCAGACCCAACTTGATGATAGAGATAAGGGTCGGATGAGGGACTTTCTAAAGATGAACCCATTGGCTTTTAGAGGGGTGAAAGATCCCGCAGAGGCTGAGGAGTGGCTCACAGAGTTATTAGTCATTTTTGACTTTTTGGGATGCACCGATGCAGAGAAGGTCATTATGGGTGCTTATATGCTAAAGGGATAAGGTCGAGATTGGAGAAGCACTACTCATAGTATATTGGCGACTAGCCATGAGGTGATTTGCTAGGAGATGTTTCAATCGGCATTTAGAACCCAGTATGCGCCAAGAGCTGCCCAGAGGAGGAAGCAAGCTGAATTCCTGAATTTAACTCAGGGCAGTATGACGGTTGATGATTACGAAAGCTGATTCACCACCCTACTGAAGTATGATCCGAAGACCCTTAAGGATGAGGAGCTTCGTACAGAGCGATTTGTATATGGGCTAAGACCCATCATTAAGAACCGGTTGATAGGGCTATGCATCACTGAGTTTAAGGATGCTCTGAGGCAAGCGCAAGAAGTGGAGAGGGGACTAGAGTTGGTACAGTCGTAGACTGAGTCCCGGATCTTAACTAGGGATAAGAGTAAGCGACTCGTGACCTCCCACACAGAATTCCAGAGAGGTTCTTTTAAGAAGAGGCAGTTTGAGGGACCGAGGGGAAAAGTTGACAGACCCAGGGTTCCTCCCATCGCTATGGAGACCCCTTAACGTGTCAGACCAGAGGTTAGAGTCTGCAAAGATTGTGGCAGATCACATGAGGGAAGCTGTCCCAGAAGCATACAAGGATGCTATAGATGCGGGGACATGGGCCATAGAGTGAGATATTGCCTGCAACCACAAAAGTCACATTCTCAAGAGCCTCCTAGACAGCAGCCACAGAGGACGATTCCCCAGAGACGGGCTACGACTGTTGATAAGGGTAAGAAGTCGGTTTCAGAGGGACTTGTGTTTACTTTGGATAAGGAGATCGCAGCCACTTCGTCTGAGACCATACGAGGTACACTTCTTGTCTGTAATCATGAAGCTCATATGTTATTTGATTTGGGATCCACGCATTCTTTTATTGATGTACAATTTGCATATCCTTAGATTATATTCTACGTGTAAATACCCCCATGCGTGAGTCTCAGAGGACTGATATGGTGTCCAAGAGTTGTGAGATCAAGGTGGGAGATAAGGTGATGTTAGCAGATCTAGTGCTGTTAAACATGTGTGGTTTCGATGTGATTTTAGGGATGGATTGGCTAGCGACCAATCGTGTGAATCTAAACTGCTACACTAAGACTGTAACTTTCTCCCTACCTGAAAAGTTTAGTGTATGTTTGAATGATTAAAGAATAAAGACGTGTGAAGTTTATTATGAAATGTTAAGAGATAATTATATTGATATAAATACTGATTGAATTATTGATGTGAAGGTTACATCGCACTCATCTCTGATATGAGTCGAGAACATCCGAGGATAGAGGATATATCGATAGTATGTGAGTTTCTGAATGTATTCTCAGATGAATTGCCTTGCTTACCACCAGAGAGAGAGAGAGATGGAGTTCACTATCGATTTAATGCCAAATACTCAGCCGATCTCCAAACCTCCTTATAGGATGGCGTTGCTCGAATTGGAAGAGTTAAAGAAACAGTTGCAAGAACTGCTTAACCAAGGTTTTATTAGGCCTAGTGTGTCGTCATGGGGAACTCCAGTGTTGTTTGTAAAGAAGAAGGATGGTAGCCTGAGACTATTACAGACTACAAATTGTTGAATAAGGATACGGTGAAGAACAAGTACCCCCTGCCAAGGATAGATGATTTGTTTGACTAGCTAAGAGGGGCTTCTATCTTTTCTAAGATTGATCTAAGATCGGGCTATTACCAGTTGAGAATCAGGAAAGAGGATATTCCGAAGACGGCCTTCAGAACTAGAAATGGCTACGATGAGTTCTTAGTAATGCCCTTTGGATTGACAAATGCCCCTGCTGCTTTTATGAGTTTGATGAATGAGGTCTTTAGAGACTATCTAGATCAGTTTGTGATAATCTTCATTGATGATATCCTGGTGTATTCTCAGTCTCAAGAGGAACATGCACAGCATTTGAGGATTGTGCTGTGTAGTAAAGAAAGAAAACAGTAGAGAGGTAAAACTGAATGTATTTTTTTCTCCATATGAATTCAATAGTTGTTACAATATAAATAGGAAAATTAGAGAATAATTCTAGGACCAAAAAATCAGGATTTCTCTAAATTCCTTGATTTAAGGTAGTTTCCTATTAAATAGGAAAACAGATAATAATTCATTTATTTATTTATTGACAGCTAATAATTCCTAATTTATCTACACTCCCCCTCAAGTTGGTACAAATATATCAATCATGCCCAACTTGCTCACTTGAAGTTCAAATGGCTGTCTCATTAAGCTCTTGGTGAAAATATCTGCAACCTGCTTCATGGTAGGAACAAAATGAGTATAAATTACCCCTTCTTCAAGCTTCTCTTTTATAAAATGTCTATCGATCTCAACATGTTTCGTCCTGTCATGTAGAACCGGATTATGAGCTATGCCGATGACTGATTTATTGTCACAGTATAACTTCATAGGAAGGCTAATTGGCCTTTTAATTTCGTCTAAAACTTGCTTTAGCCAGAGTACCTCACACACTCCTTGAGCCATTGAATGAAATTCAGCTTCCGCACTACTTCTAGCAATAACACCTTGTTTTTTTGCTTCTCCAAGTAACTAGGTTACCCCACACAAAGGTGCAGTATCCAAATGTCGATCTTCTATCAGTGATTGAACCTGCCCAATCTGCATCAGTATAGACTTCAATTCCTTTATTTTCATTTTTACTGAAAAATAATCCTTTCCCTGGAGTTTCTTTCAAATAACGAAGAATTTGAAACACAGCTTCTAGATGTTCCTCACAAGGAGAAAGCACGAACTGACTTACCATACTTACAACAAAAGTAATGTCAGGCCGTGTATGAGATAGATAAATTAACTTCCTAACTAATCTTTGATATCTACTAGTATCTCCATCTTTTACCTCTCCAAGCTTCACTTTTGCTTCTATTGGAGTATCAACTGGCTTGCACCCACTCATACTAGTTACTTTCAAGAGATCCAAGATATATTTTCGTTGTGACATTACGATACCTTTCCTTGATCTTGCAATTTCCATACCCAAAAAATATCTCATTTGCCCCAAATCCTTGATCTCAAACTCTTTGGCTAGATCCTGTTTTAATCGGTTCATTTCTTCTACATCATCTCCTGTAAGAATTATGTCATCTACATAAACAATCAAAACTGAGATCTTATCTTTGTTAGAGACTTTTATAAAGAGTGTGATCTGTCTGCCCCTGTCTATAATCTCGATTCTTCATAAACCTTGTAAACCTTTCAAACCAAGCTCTAGGCGACTGTTTAAGACCATATAGTGATCTTTTAAGTCTGCATACCTTGGATCCAAACTTCTCAGTAAAACCAGGTGGTGCCTCTATGTAAACTTCCTCTTCAAGGTCTCTATTGAGGAAAGCATTCTTCACATCCAATTGATTTAGAGACCAATCAAGGTTTACAGTAACTGATAAGAGCACACGAACAGTATTTCGTTTTGCCACCGGAGAAAAGTATTAGAATAACCCACTCTATAAGTTTGTGTGTAGCCTTTAGCTACCAGTCGAACCTTGTATCATTCTAAAGATCCATAAAAATTATACTTCACGGTGAATACCCACTTACAACCAACGATTGCTTTTCCTTGTAGCAGATCGACCTTTTTCCAAGTAGCATTCTTCTCTAGAGCTCTCATCTCCTTAAGAATAGCCGCCCTCCACTCAGGAACATTTAGAGCTTCATGGACATTACTTGGAATAACCACACTAGAGACTTGTGTAATAAAAGCACGAAACTGAGGTGACACATTATTATACAAAATAAAATTAAATAGAGGATGCTTGGTATAAGACCTAACACCTTTCCTAAGAGCAATGGGAAGATCATCTTGACTTAAGGAATTTGACTTAGAATTACGTGGAGGATTATTGTCAGAATTGTCTGAAGGAACATTGATCTCATGATCCAACCCCTGATCGGATTCTTGGGGGTGCTGTAAGATAGTGTTCCTTTCCTTTTTTTGTGCTTAGTACTCCTTTGAATATACAAGACCCTTCCATCGTTTCGTACACATCTCTGTTGTTTCAGAATTTTTATTTTGAGATGGCATTATCAGAGGTTGTTGTAGATTTTCATCATTTAATGCATTTGTATTTCCTTTCTCAATTACTTTTGGTAAAATATCATCACTAGCACATTCAAAATCAATGGTTAAGTCAGAACCATTTAAAAACATATCATCTTCACTATTGTTCTTCTCCTTCTGAAGATGAAAAGTGTGATAGTATGATTGTTCTTCAAAGAAAGTGACATCTATAGAAACAAACATTTTTTTTCAGAACTGATCATAACATTTATAACCTTTTTAATTTGTCAGATAGCCTACAAAAATGCATTTATGTGCTTCTGGATCAAGTTTTGTTCTTTTATGGTCATGGTTATGAACAAATGCAACACTACCAAAAATTTTTAAAGTAATGTTTCTCACTAACTTGGAAGTTGGAAAACACTCATTGAAAAGTTTTATTGGTGTTTTAAATCCCAAAGTTCTTGAAGGCATTCTATTTATAAAAAATGTGGCTGTTAAAACAGCTTCTCCCCAAATATACTTTGGAACTTTAGATGTAAAGCTTAAGGCCCTAGCAACTTCAAGAAGATGTTTATTTTTCCTTTCGGCTACCACATTTTGTTGAGGTGTGTTGTTACAAGAACTTTGATGTACAATCCCCTTTTCATCAAAAAAATTCCCTAATACATGATTAAAGAATTCTTTACCATTATCACTACGAAAAACTTTGATCTGAGTTTCAAACTGTGTTTGCACCATTGTATAGAAGTTTTTAAACACACTTTCAGCATCAGATTTATCTTTTAGCAAAAAAACCCAAGTAACCTTAGTATGATCATCAATAAATGTAATGAACCAATGTTTTCTAGAAAGAGTTGCCACTTTAGAAGGACCCCATACATCACTGTGGATCATAGTAAATGGTTTTGACTTTTTGTATGGTTGTGGTGGAAAAACAACACGACGATGTTTAGCTAATTCACAAACTTCACATCGAAAAATAAAAGCATTTTTATTCATAAATAATTTGGGTAATAATTGCTTTAAATAATGAAAATTTGGATGTCCTAACCAAAAATGCCATAACATAATCTGATTGTCACTGGAAACAGAAATAGAATTAAAACAAGTTTGGTCTTGCCTTCCAAAGTTTGTACCATTATTAAGGAGGTAAAGGCCACAGTCTTGCCTAGCATCCCCAATCGTCTTCCTCGAGGTAAAATCCTGAAATTTACATTGAGAAGACCAAAAATTAATTTGACAATTATGATCACGAGTTAATTTACTGACTGATAATAGATTATAGGACAATTGAGGAACGTGAAGGACATCTTTTAGAGTAAGATGAGAAGAAACAATAATTTTTCCTTTCCCTACAACTGTAGCATAGGAACCATCTGTTATTTTGACCTTTTGATTTCCTGCACAAGGTATGTAAGAAGAAAACAACTGCGAGAACTTAGTCATATGATCGGTTGCTCCTGAATCTAATATCCAAGAGGTATTTGGATTGACACAAGTAAAGGTTGTGGCGAAAAGATTACCTGACTAGGCTAAAGAATAAGACACACTAGAATTTCCTACAAATTGAGACTGAAACATCTTGTATAAGTGCTCCATTTGTTCCTTGGTGAAAGGAAGAGAGTTTGAGGATGACCGCTGCCATGGATTAGTAGTGCTAACCTATAAAGCACGAGTGTCCCTTCCTGGCCGAGAATCATCACCAGGTTTCTTCTTCAAATTCGTAGGTTTTCCATAGAGTTTCCAACAGGTCTCGCGTGTATGCCATGGTCTCCGAAAAAGATCACACAATGGCTTTTGTTTGCCTCCTCGTCTTTCTCCTTGTTGCTCATTACTGTGGGTTACAAGAGCTGAACTGTCCTGATCAATTTTAGCTCCTTTACTCCCTTTAACATCACTAATCTCCGAGCCTTCTCTCTCCGTACCTCAAAAAAAAAAAACTTCTCTGATAGAGGGAAGAGGTTTCCATCCTAAAATACATCCCTGAACCTCATCAAGATCTTTATTTAGACCTGCCAGAAATACAAACACTCGACTTCGTTTAATCTTTTTCTTGTAACGTGAACTATCATTCGGACTCTCCCATTCTTCAGTTTCAAACATATCCAATTGTTACCTCGCTATCACCTCGTTGTATCCGCCACATCTAAGTATTTAACTTGAATAATTGAGAATAATTTTCTAGGTCTGAGTACGTCTTTCTAACAGCCTTCCAAACATCATGAGCGGTTGGTAGAAACATAAACGGTTTTTCCAAGGTTGGTTCCATGGAATTAATAAGCCAAGCGATAACCATGGAATTTTCTGATCTCCATTGCTGGTATTTTGGATCATCAATGGCTGGAGGCTTGATTTCCCCATTCAGATATCCAAGTTTTCCCATTCCCTCAATCACCAAACGCACGGATTGGGCCCACTCTAAGTAGTTTTTACCATTTAGCTTATGAATGGTAATCTGTAAAGGGCTTTCATTGATGGGTGCAATGGAAGATGCCTGGGAAATCCTTTCAGACGATGTCACAGTACTGGTAACGGAAGAAGAAGACGAACTAGAGCCAACCATAGCTGCTTTGTAATTTATAAGCTCTTGATACCATGTAGTAAAGAAAGAAAACAATAGAGAGGTAAAACTGAATGTTTTTTTTTTCCTCCATATGAATTCAATAGTTGTTACAATATAAATAGGAAAACTAGAGAGTAATTCTAGGAGTAATTCTAGGACCAAAAAATCAGGATTTCTCTAACTTCCTTGATTTTAGGTAGTTTCCTATTAAATAGGAAAACAAATAATAATTCATTTATTTATTTATTGACAGCTAATAATTCCTAATTTATCTACCTACTGCAAGTACTCAGAGATAAGCAGCTAAATGGAAAGATCAGTAAGAGCGAGTTTTGGCTATATCAAATAGCTTTTCTGGGTCATATTGTATCTAAAGACGGAGTGTTAGTTGATCCATCTAAGATAGAAGCTATACTTAATTGGGAGAGACCGAGAACAGTTACAGAGATTCAGAGTTTTCTAGGATTGACAGGGTCTTACAGAAGGTTTGTTGAAGGATTTTATAGGATTACCGCTCTTTTGACCAAACTCACACGTATGGAGACTCCTTTTGTATGGTTTGAGAAGTGTGACCAGAGCTCCCAAGAGTTAAAGAGGAGATTAACTACGTCACCTGTGTTGACTATTTTGAATGGACCGGGAGGCTTCGCAGTGTACAGTGACACCTCTCAACAAGGATTGGGGTGTGTGCTGATGCAGCATAGGAGAGTAGTCGCCTATGGTTCACGACAGCTGAAGGATCATGAGCGACATGAGCGGAACTACCCCACACATGACTTGGAGTTAGCCGCAGTGGTGTTTGCATTAAAGATCTTGTGGCATTACTTATATAGAGAAAGGTTTCAGATATTTACTGACCATAAGAGTCTAAGATATATATTCGACCAAAAGGAGTTAAACATGAGATAAAAAAGATGGATGGAACTCCTTAAAGATTATGATTGCGAGACACTCTATCATCTGGGGAAGGCGAACATAGTAGCTGATGCCTTGAGCAGGAAGAGTATGATATCTACTATGATGATCAAAAAATGGAATTTGTTAGAGCAGTTCGCTGGACTCAGGATCAGAGTTAGGGAAGTAGAGGTTGGATTTATTGCCAGTCTGCGGATAGAGTCTAATATTATGGATCAGATTAGAGCCGGGCAGCGAAATGATCAGAGGCTATTGGATACGGTTAGCCAAGCTGAACAGACATCACAATCAAATTTCATGGTCAGTGACGATAGGTTATTGAGGTTTAAGGGTCAAATTTTTATCTCGAACAATGATACCCTGAAGCAACAAATACTAAGAGAGTCTTACTGTGTATCAAGATTTGAGGATGGTGTATTGGTGGAGTGGTATGAAATAGGAGGTGGCAGAATACGTGGCCAAATGTTTGGTATGTCAACAAGTGAAAGTTGAGCACCAAAAATCCGGAGGATTACTTAAGCCTTTGCCTGTGTCTACATGGAAATAAGAGCATATCACCATGGACTTTATCATGGGATTACCGAGGACTTGAAGAGGTCATAATGCAATATGGGTGATAGTTGTTAAATTAACGAAGAGTGCCTACTTCCTTTCCATCAAGAGCATAGATACATTGAGTACATTAGTAGAGCTATATGTTAGAGAGATAGCTAGACTACATGGGGCTCCAGCGAGTGTTACCTCTGATAGAGATTCTCGATTCACCTCCAGGTTTTGGACTCATTTTCAAGAGGCCATGGGATCTTGGTTGAATTTTAGTATCGACTATCATCCTCAGACTGATGGTCAGTCCAAGCAAATGATACAGACCTTTGAGGACATGTTGAGAGTGTGTACGATGGATTTTAAGGGATCATGGGATGATCACCTGGCCCTTGCTGAGTTTGCGTACAATAATAGCTATCATGCGAGTATTGGTATACCACCTTATGAGGCTCTGTATGGTAGGAGGTGTAGATCCCTTATAGCATGGAAAGAAGTGGGTAACATGAAAGTAATTTCTCCCTAGCTCATTGAACAGGTAGTTTAGTTTGTGAAGATCATTTGTGATAGATTTCAGGCTGCTCAAAGTCGACAGAAAAGTTACGCCGATGTGTGTAGACGGCCACTCGAGAAGAAAGGAAAATTAAGTCCTCGATATATAGGACCATTTGAGATTTTGGAGAGAGTGGGAAACGTCGCCTATCAGTTAGCCTTACCTCCACAGTTCTCTGGGATACACAATGTCTTTCACGTATCCATGTTGAAGAAATATAATCTGGATCCCTCCCATGTCATTGAGTACGAAGCATTAGATATTCAGAGGGATATGAGTTATGTGGAAGAACCCACCCGAATACTAGGCAAGAAGGAGAAAGTACTTCGGACGAAAATGATTCCATTGGTTAAGGTTCTTTGGAAACACCACTCAATGGAGGAAGCAACTTGGAACAAGAGAGCCTTATAAAGAAGAAGTACCCTCAGCTATTTAATGGGTCGAGTTAAATTTGGAGGACCAAATTCTATTAAAGTGGGGAGGATGTGAGAACTGTAAATTTTATGAGATTTGGTAAGTGAGAATTGTAATTTGGTGAATGTAATTATGATATATTGATGTACACACAAGTTTTAAATTTTATGAAGTATAAGGAGATGAAGTTTTTAAGTCTTAAATGTGTATGGATTGAAATATGGCCTATGGAGTAGATTATGGTGAGTTTTGCATTGAGTTTCCTGCAATTGATGCAGCAGCAATAGAATCTGTGAATGCCAGATCGATCTCCAAGGATGAGAGATCGATCCCATAGCTCCAAAATGCAGAAAATGTGCAAAAGTAGATAGGCAAATCAATCTCATAAGGAAGAAGATTGATCTCTTAATGCCTCTGCCTAGCAAAGATCGATCTTGTCACAAGGGCAGATCGATCTCCTTAACTCTCGGCCTGGAAGAGATCGATCCTTAATTCAATGCCAGATCGATCTCCACTTAGAAGAATAGATCGATCTTCACCCTATACCAGATCGATCCTGTAGTTATTAATGGAGTAGATGGAGCAGTTGAAACGAAGTAGAGATCGATCCCCATCAAAACCAGATCGATCTCATAAGCCTTATCTATATAAGGATCACGAGATTTTCACCTGAAACTGAGCCCTTCTCTCTCTGAAACCTAAACCTTCACCATTTTCTCCCAAACTAAGCTTTCTCTCTCTAAGATTTGCCATATTCTAGACAAAATTAGACAAAGGGGCAAGAGACAAAGTTGTTCCTTTTGGCAAGGAGAACAACATACTAGAAAATCAAAGGTTGGTTTGAACAAAGGGAAGAGACAAGCATTCTACAAGCTTGGTCATGAGAGGACAAGCAAGGTAAGCTCACAAGACCCTTGTTCTTGAGCATTATCAGTTTATATATGGGTGGATAAACATATATGTTTATATATTTGGTTGGAAATGTTTAAGGCATGATGGAATCGACAAATGGGTTTAGTTAGAAGATTTAATGTGGATGTTTTGTGATGGTTATGAGTTAACTAAAGTGTTGATAAATAGTAAAAAGAGTTTTGAGATAATGTTGAGTTAGAATGAGTAAGAGAAATAGATGAAAAATGAAAATGATGTATATTGATGGGTTAATGGTGTGTGTGGACAGCTCGTGAATTCGACATGAGAAACGAGGCTAATATGAGAACCCGAGGATATTGTACCACTCAAGGTGCAAGAGGTAAGGGAAATAAACCATTTGTGCTTGTGAGTTTTCGAATGAATGAAAACGTTTTTAATAGCATGAAAAAGGTTTAATGAAATAAACATGTTTACGAAAAATGAGACGAATTGATGTTTTGATTAGTGTGTGAGTGTTTTGTTGGTTTAAGCTCGATTTTGATGAGATTTATGTAATTGTGAACACATATGGTTTGTAACCAAAATGAGTTTTGTGATAACCACTATGAGCTCTACGTGAAGGAAAAAAAAAATTTATACAACAATGGCATGTTTTTTACGAGAAATGAGATGAATTGATGTTTAAATAAATGTGTGAGTGTTTTGTCGGATTGAGCTCGATTTTGATGAGATTTGTGTAAATGTGAACACAATGGTTTATAACTGAAATGGGTTTTTGTGATAACCACTAAGAGCTCTACATGAAGGCAAAACGATTTTTACTGAGACTATGACTTGTCACGAGATGCACATCGGGCTTTGCTCTAGTAGTATGTAAGGCCGGGTCGTGCTCTAGTAGCATGTAAGATTGATTTCATCTGTTCTAGTAACGTGAGATGACCCACTCCGGTAGCAATGGGTGGCCTTACTTTGATAGCATATAAGATCGAGTTGTGCTTTGATAGCATGTAAGACCGACGGCTGTACGACTATAATCAAGTCTATAGCGAATCATGGTCATGTGTATTATTGTCGACGAAATACCTCAATTGGGGATATCCACCTAGGGGACTAATTCAATTGATGTTATGTGCCTATGACGTTGATTTCATATGAGTTTTTTTATAAATGCCTAGTCTCGATTTCTGTGATGATGATGTGATTTTACAACTGCGATTTATATCACGCATTGAGATTTGATGTGATGTGATTTGTGATTTTATCACGTGAATTGTGCCGATGCCATTGTTTTCTACCATTATTTCTATAACGATTTGCATGCTCAAATATTTCCATCATATTGTGTTTGTGATGATGATTTTATTACTTTCCTTATCCTCCTTACTGAGCGTTTTGAGAGCTCACCCTTTTTCCTCCCCCCTTAGATTACTTGAAGTAAGCGTGATAGATCCTGTCGCGTACTTGATATAGGCTGGTGGACAAGATCTCCCCAGGCTATTGTTTGTAGAAGCATAAGGTATAATTCATTTCATTTTGTATCCAGACAGTGATGTTATATAGACATTTGTGATGAGTATTTTGGGATGTGATTAGGTTGATATGAAAGAAACGAGTTGAGACTTATGGATTGATTCTTTTCGAGATATTACGTATTTGATTTCATCAAGTATGGGTTGTATGATCTTGGGGGATAATATTGGTTTATAAACAATAGTGATTTAAAGATACTGCACAGGAATACACCTAGAGTTGGTAGTTATAATTTAAGAAAAAACTATGCCGCATGTGTATAAATATATCATGTACTATAAAACATGAAAGAAGACATAAAACCATGGAAAGTCAACATGTAAAATGTCTCATGCTCAGCATGTCAACTTATCATAAAACAATACATCATCCTTTAAAAACAACCCACAAGGTTCGACCCCTCCCTTGGGTCTACCCTGGATAACATAAATCATGTTTGGTATAAAATCATGTGATATCATGTGAGACAGGTAGTCACTGTATACAATCGAGGACTCTGCTGGCCAACTATGTCCCTATCATCCCAAATCACACATGTAAAGCCCGTAAATTCATATGTATTCTTATGATTTCGTGATGTACAGACAAGTTACATTTCATATGAATCAGGAGAAATGAGTGTTTTAAAGTTTCGAATGTGAATGAAATGCAAATTGAGTAGTTAAGCAAATGGATATGAAGTTAACTTTGAACTTTTGGGAAAATTACAGCAGGAATACATCAGATAAAGGGCAGATCGATCTCATTGCAAGGGGAGATCGATCTCATTGCTTAAATTTGCAAGGCCAAAGCATTCTAGAAGAAGGAGATTGATCCTTCATTGTAAGACCCATATTTTCAGTTGCAACCTTATGAATTCATAAGTATATACATGTACACACTGTGTGAAGCATAAATGAGGTAAAGTCCATAAATTCAATATACACACTTGTAATATGAGTTTGTGATGTACATATAATTTTCATTATGTAGGAATAAAAAGAAATGGACTTTTATAGGTGATGAATGTGAGTGGAATGAAAAATGAGTATTGTGGTAAAATGGAATGAAGTTGTATCAGTTGTGTAAATCTTTGTACTTCCATTTGGTTTTGTTTTGTATACCTTTGGTTATATAATGAATGCACACAAGTTTTAATGTATATAAAGCATGAATGGATGTTATTTTTAAGCCTTAAAGGTGATTGGATGAGAAAATGACCATGGCAGCAAAATTAAAGAGGTTTTGGGTTTAGCAAAATCTGAAAAATATGAATGTCAGATCGATCTCATTAAAGGAAAGATCGATCTGGAAGAGCAAAAAATGCTATTATTCGAGCAATGGAACAAGGCTAGATTGATCTCCAATGGGGATAGATCGATATGCTAAGCATTCTGTGAAGAAGGAATCAATCCCTGAAGGGCCAGATTGATCTCCAAATGCTACTAACTTGGAGAAGATCGATCTCACCCTTGGAGTAGATCGATCTCCTTAAGCTACTATTTGGAACATATCGATCTCATGCTTAGAGGCAGATTGATCTCATTAAGTCTGAAAGGTCGATTTCGAGAGAAAAAATGCAAGTCAGATCGATCTCATAGAGACAATTCTATAAATACTGGACTTCTGCACTTCAATTTTCACGAGGGTTACTATTCCATTCAAGAACAAAAGCTAAACCTAACATTTCTACCCTAGGAAACTTTAGTTTGTAATTAGTTTTGAGTGAGATAAAGTTAAGCAAAGTTGTTCTTGGTAAAAAGGAGAACAACATACTTAGAAATAAGATATTGAAATCAAGGATTTCAAGAGCAAGGAGGATTTGTACCAATTTGGTGAAAAAGAAAGGAAATCTCAGCTAGGTAAGATTTGATGCACCAAGTTGATATATGTTAAACTAGGTGTATTGATGAGTTTATTGGTATATGTATGAATTATTGGAAAGGAAAGAATCATGAAAAATGAGCATGACCTAGCTATTGGAATAAAAGTGAGAAAATGATGAGGAAGTGATGCTAGCATGGATTTAATTATAGAATATGCATGTATGGAAGATTATAAGCTAATCTTGTGAAATGCATAAATTGGAAATAAGGAGTAATGAATATAGCTATAAGGAAAATATGGCATGACACCAAAATGGGGGAAAATGGTGAGATTGATGTATTGAGTTGAGATTTGACAAATGAAATGAGTATATTACGGTATACTAATGCAGATAATTATAACAGCTTTGAAATCACAGTGGAAGCTGATCAGACTGCGAGAGTGTGCAGCAACGAGGAAGAGAGGTCACTTGACGTGATCTAAGGTAAGGGAATTTCGTGAGTAGCTAGAGGTAGCTATACGTATTTTGAATAACATTTTGATATTATATGCTATATGAATTCCTATGAATAGGCATGTTCTTGTGATATGAACAAATGAGAATAAGTGTGTTTTATCCACAAATAAGGTGAAAATACCTTAGAAGCATGTTGTAACTAAGATTCATGATTTTGCATGATAGAATGGCTAATGTTTTCATGTATATACGAAAAAAGCACATTTGAGTGCTTATTTGATTTGAATTGGATGAATTGTATTTGAATAGCCATCTATCAGGTTTTGTGTGAAAACCATAAGTGTTAGAGATTAGTCGCACTATATTTTGAGATTTGCATCACATAGTACTTGAGTGTTTACTCGTACTAGATTTTAAATGCGATTTATGCATGCTAGAGTACTGGGAGCATTGCTGGTACTCAGATTGTGATTGATGCATTATAGAGTATTGGGAGCTATGCTCATACTCAGTTTTACATGATAGAGTATTGAGAGCTTAGCTCGTACACAGTTTTCCTATAACACACATTATAGATTATTGGGAGCTTTGGTCATACTCATGTTTTTACATAACATAGTGTTAGGAGCATTGCTCACACTAGAGTTGTGATATTGTGATATGGTCATGTTGGGAGTTTTACTCGCATGTACCAGTTTTGAAAAGAGCATGAAACACCCGTGTTGGGAGTCTGTGCTGACTGTGTGTCGCACCAATATATATATATATGCTCACACGTGCAATATTTTGAGATAAAGCCGAGGGCTATCGAAATAACCCATAGTATGAGGACTAAGACTCATGGCGAGCATCCTAACTATGAGGTATATCCAAGGTATGGGACTAAGACTCATGGCGAGCATCCCACCTTGAGATTGAGTCTATGGAGTACTGTGTACCGTGTATGTCACATGGAGTGCATTGTACTGTGAGTACACGATGAGAGTGAGTTATAAGCTGATGGCCAGGACTTGACCCACCTCCCGTTACAGCAATTGTGAAACCCCACACACCGAGTACTGTGTAGCCTGGGATTACAAAAAATAAGTTATGATCATACACTCTAAACATGTAGTCGCCTATCTCTATTTTCATTTCATGCTATGTGAATCAATATTTCTTGAATCAATTATCACATGGTTTTAGGTTATGAACATGTGAGTTTGTGAGTTGTGAAAAGGGTAACCCGAGGGATGGGTGAGGCCCAGATTTCCATGTTTTGAAACATGATGAATGCCATATGATTTTGATTTAAATAAATGGCATGATAAAAGTGATTTATGTGAAATTACATGAGAAATGCAATATTTATGCATATAATGCTAAGGTTGTTAAACCAGCATATTTCCAGTTTTATAACTGATGTTTTGTATCTATATATATTGCATAAAACTTTGAGAGAGATGCATGCTTTAGATACAAAACGGGTAAGGAAAAGGTTTCAAGGCGTGAGCATAGTATTTTGTAGATAGTGCGGTTATCTACTTGCTTGCCTGATTTTCTTACTGAGCTATGAGCTCACCCCCTTATTATTTCCCCTTTTTCAGAGCATCCACAGTATGCGGACGTGGCTGAGGACTGATATTCCTTGATCCGCTGCATATCCATCTTGTAAGAGGTATACACATTTGACATTTTGTACTGAACAATGTATAAGCACAGTTATGTAGATTAATGTATGGTCGGGATGTATTCGTACAGATAAATGTATTTATGTATAGAAAAGAATATTTAATTCTATGTATTTTGTGAATAAAGGAGAATGGGTGACTAATATCGAATCACAGCCCAACAAAATAGTGTAGAGAGATGACAGAAGGAAAGGTAAGTAAAATATGAAAAATTTGTGGTGATTTTGGTAGGTCGCGTGTGAGAGAAGGGCGTGACAGAATAATATCAGAGCAGTGTTGGTCTGATGTGAATCGATATTAGTAGTTATGAAAAGTATACATCCCTATAATACTGTGCTTTTTTCAGTTACAATTATGTAAACGAGATGGAATTCAGACTAATTAATGGTTATAAATGCAGGGATTTAGCCATTATGGTTAATACTCGCCGTGGTAGAGGGGCTAGAGATAAGGCTCGAGGCGTAGGGCAGAGACCCAAGATGAAACTATTGGTCCTACTAAGGTACCAGAGAGTACTGAGGTACATTTTGAGAGACTAGAATGTCGCCTAGAGGCCATAGTGGAGATACTGGCAGAGACGATGCCAGGAAGATAAGGACAGGATGCAGAGACTGCGCTGGAGAGGCAGCTGCACCTGATACACCTATACCCCCACCAGTTTAGGATATGCCGTCACAGGTCACTACACGATAGGGCGGTAATGTTTTGGTGTATGGTTGTGATTTGGACAGACTCTGACAATTCCAAAAACTTGGACCTCCAACTTTTCATGGGATTAAAGACCCAGTTTCGGAGGAGGAATAGATAGGAGAGATGGAGAAGTTGTGCGGATTCTTTGAGTGTACGACTTCAGAGATGGTCACATTTGCTGCATTCCTACTAAAGGGGATTGCAGAGCATTGGTAAAAGTCCACCCGACCCATATTGAGAGCTCAACATACAGAGATTAGTTGGGAGATATTTCTAGATGCCTTCAAGAGCAATTTGTTCCAGATATGGCTCAATTGAGGCTGCAGGTCAAATTTTTGGGGTAAAACCAGGGGAGTCATTCAGTGGACGAGTATGAGACTAGATTTTTGTCCTTGGATAGGTACGACCCTGATACCATGAGTAGCGAGACCAAGAAGGTCCATAAATTTATCGATGGACTGAGACCAGTATTGTGATTTAAACTGGTTCCATTTGACATTTCTACCTACGATGAGGCAATGCGCGGGGTGCAACTTTGTGAACAAGATTATGAGAGAAATGCCTCTAAGTTCAGAACAGTTGGAAAAGGTAGAGACAGAGATAGAAAGAGGCCGATGAGTAACAGTGCTCGAGGTTTTGGATATCGAGGAGGGAAGAGACTCTTCGGTAAGAGACCAAGGATCAAAGAAGTATAGGAGAAGATTGTTAGATCTCCTGCATACCCGGCTATAGCTCTAGCTAGAGGAGTTATGATTGGAGGATCGAGGCTTACCACTAAGCAGTGCAGTCGATGTGGTAGATTCCATGGAGGTAGACCTTGTCCTGTTTCTACTGGTTTATGCTTCAGATGTGGGAAGCCAGGACACATGGCCAGAGTGTGCCAAGAGGTGATAGATATGGCCCCACAGAAGGGTAAGGAGCTTGAGAGAGCTCCAGCTAATGTGTCTACTCCGAGGAGGTGTGCGATAGCAGAGGAGAAAGGGAAGCAAGTCATGGGACGAGGACAAGTGCATATCTTGGACCAGGGGACAGCTGATGCTTCATCAGATGTGATAAGAGGTAACATCCTGATATATGATTTAGAAGCACATGTTTTAATTGATCCTGGTGCCACACATTCATTTGTATCGCCTTCATTTGCATGTAAAATAGACAAGCATATAGAGCGTATACCTCTGAGTAGGATGATGTTGATCAGTACGCCTATGGATAATAGTCAGCTAGTGTAGTATGTATTAAATGATTGTAAGCTAAGAGTATGGAAAAAGGACATGACGGCCAATCTAATATTGTTAAGTATGAGTAATTTTGATGCAATCCTAGGAATGGATTGGTTATCATCAAACCATGTTGTTTTAGATTGTTATGCTAAGACAGTTATGTTTCCTAACCCTGAAAAATATGTTGTAAAGCTTGATGCAAAGAAATAAAAGTAGTAGTTATGATTTGTGATTGATAATGTACTATGCTGACTGAGAAATGAATATGTTGAAGGTTTTTTGCGTATGTGGTTGATACGGATAAGATACATCCGGAGTTGGAAGATATTCCTGTGGTTAGTGAATTCCCATATGTCTTTCCGGATGAATTCTTAGGGTTGCCACCAGACAGAGAGATGGAGTTCTGTATAGACTTGGTGCCTAGTACTGAACCTATATCGAAACCACCGTATCGCATGGCCTTAGTTGAGTTGGAGGAGCTCAAGAGACAATTATAGGAGTTGTTAGATAGAGGTTTTATCAGACCGAGTGTTTCACCATGGGGAGCACCGGTGCTATTTGTAAAGAAGAAGGATGAAAGCCTCCGATTGTGTATAGATTACCGATTGTTGAATAAGGCAACTATCAAGAATAGATATCTCCTTCCACGCATTGATGATCTGTTGGATCAGCTCCAAGGAGCGCATGTCTTTCTTAATATTGATCTGAGGTCTGGGTATCATCAGTTGCGAGTTCGAAGTGGAGATGTACCTAAGACAACATTTAGGACTCGATATGGCTATTATGAGTTTTTGGTTATGCCATTCGGATTAACGAATGCTCTCGCAGCTTTCATGGCTTTGATGAACGATGTATTCAAGTCATATTTGGATCAATTTGTTATCGTCTGCATAGATGATATCTTAGTATATTCGAAATTTGAGGAACAACATGAGAAGCACCTTAGGATTGTATTGCATAACCTACGATAGCAGAAGCTAATGCTAAACTCAATAAGTTTGATTTTTAGTTATCGCATATCTCGTTTTTTGGGACACATTGTGTCAAAGGATGGTGTATCAGTGGATCCATCCAAGATTGAAGTTGTAGTTTAGTGGGAACAGCCGAGGATAGTCACCGAGATCAGGAATTTCTTGGGTTTAGTAGGATACTATCGGAGATTCATATAAGGATTCTCCAAGTTAGTTGCTCTGTTGACACGTCTCACTCAGAAGGGTGTAGCATTCGTGTGGGATGAAGATTGTGAGAAAAGTTTTTAGGAGTTGAAGAGTCGATTGACTACTGCTCCGATTCTCATTATCCCTACCAGTTCAAGAGGATTTTCAGTGTATACCGATGCTTCGCATCAGGAACTGGGCTGTGTATTGATGCAGGATGGGAGGGTAGTTACTTATGGATCCAGACAGCTGAACGATCATGAGAAGAACTATTCGACCCATGATTTGGAGTTACCAGCAGTAGTGTTTACGTTGAAGGTATGGCGCCACTACTTGTATGGAGAGAAATTCCAGATTTTTAACGACCACAAGAGCCTTAAGTATCTGTTCTCACATAAAGAATTGAACATGAGATAGAGAAGATGGCTAGAGCTTCTAAAGGACTATGATTATGAGATACTTTATCATTCGAGTAAGGCTAATGTTGTAGCTGATGCATTGAGTAGGAAGAGCTTAGGGATGGTATCGTATATGATGGTCAGGGAACATGAATTGCTAGAGCAGTTTACTAACCTCAGTTTGGGAGTTATGCCTTCTAACATGAATATGGACTATGTGATTACTAGTCTATGCTTGGAGCCAGATCTGTTGGATAGGATCAGACAGGCTCAGCAGACTGATCCATATAGCATTGATATGAGTAGTCAGATACAGAAGGGCACAGTAACAAATTTTGAGTTAAGTTTCGATAGACTTCTGAGGTTTAGAGGCAGATTGTGTGTTCTTAAGGTCCCAAAGGTTAAGAGATTAATATTGACAGAAGCTCACTCGTCGAGATATACGTTACATCCGGGGAGTAATAAGATGTATCAGAATCTTCGGAGGGTGTGCTAGTGGTCAGTTATGAAGAGAGATGTGGTGGATTTTATGGCGAGATGTCTCGTATGTCAGCAAGTGAAGGTACAGCATCAGAAACCTATAGGGTTATTGCAGCCTCTACCTATACCGACATGGAAATGGGAGCATATCACCATGGATTTCGTGATGGGTTTACCTAGGACCCGGAGGAATCACGATACTATATGGGTGATAGTTATAGACTGACAAAGTCAGCCCACTTTCTAGCTATGAAAGCTACCGACACTCTAAGCTCATTGGCAGAGTTGTATGTACGTGAGGCAGTGAGGTTACATGGTATTCCAGTGAGCATTGTTTCAGATAGGGATTCCCACTTCACTTCCCATTTTTGTGAACATTTTCAGGAAGCCATGGGAACCCAATTGAGTTTGAGCACCGCTTATCATCCTCAGACATATGGTCAGTCAGAGAGGACTATATAGACTCTGGAGGATATGTTAGGAGCGTGTGTACTAGATTTTAGAGGCTCCTGGGATGATCATTTACGACTAGCTAAATTAGCCTACAACAACAGTTATCATGCGAGTATCGGGATGGCACCGTATGAGGCTTTATATGGTCGTAGATGTCGTTCCCTTATTAGTTGGGAAGAAGTGGGTGACAGAAAGATTTTTGCTCCTGATTTGGTCACACAAGCCTCTAAGGATGTCCGGATGATTGTTGAGAGATTAAGGACAGCTCAGAGTAGACAGAAAAGCTATGCTGATAAGAGACGAAGACCACTTGAATTCACAGTTGGGGAATCAGTATTTCTAAAGGTTTCTCCATCCAAGGGTATAGTGAGATTTGGGAAGAGAGGTAAGTTTAGTCCTCGCTACATTGGACCCTTTGAGATACTAGACAGAGTGGGAGATAAGGCATATAGATTGGCTTTGCCACCGGATTTATCGAGAGTGTATAATGTCTTCCACATTTCGATGTTAAGGAAGTATCATCCATATCCAACTCATGTGATTCGGTATGAGCCATTAGAGCTCAAAGATGATTTGACATATGTAGAGAAAACGATTCGAATATTGGATAGAAAGGAGAAAGTCTTGAGAAATAAGACTATCGGGTTAGTGAAGATTCTCTGGCAGCATCACATTTCAAAGGAAGCTACTTAGGAGCTAGAGAGTTTGATGCGAGAGAGATATCCCCAATTGTTTATAGAGTAACTTGGTTCTAATTTGGAAGACCAAATTCTTTTAAGGAATAGAGGAATGTTAGACCCATATTTTTAGTTTCAACCTTATGAATTCATAAGTATATACATGTACATGCTATGTGAAGCATAAATGCGGTAAAGTCCATAAATTCAATATACACACTTGTAATATGAGTTTGTGATGTACGTACAAGTTTCATTATGTAGGAATAAGAAGAAATGGACTTTTGTAGGCGATGAGTGTGAGTGGAATGAAAAATGAGTAGTGTGGTAAAATGGAAGGAAGTTGCATAAGTTGTGTAAATCTTTGTACTTCAATTTGGTTTTGTTTTGTATACCTTTGGTTATACAATGAATGCACATAAGTTTTAATGTATATAAAATATGAATGGATGCCATTTTAAAGCCTTAAAGGTGATTGGATGAGAAAATGACCATGGCAGCAAAAGTAAAGAGGTTTTGGGTGAGTTACTGCTGAAAACTGCAGCAAAATTTGAAAAATATGAATGTCAGATCAATCTCATTGAAGAAAAGATTGATTTGGAAGAGCCAAAAATGCTCTTATTTGAGCAATGAAACAAGGCCAGATCGATCTCCAATGGGGATAGATCGATCTGCTAAGCATTCTGTGAAGAAGGAATCGATCCCTGAAGGTCCAGATTGATCTCCAAATGCTACTGACTTGCAGAAGATCAATCTTACCCTTGGAGCAGATCGATCTCCTTAAGCTACTGTCTAGAACAGATCGATCTCATTAAGTCTGAAATGTCGGTTTTGAGAGGAAACATGCAAGGCAGATCGATCTCATTAGAGAGCAAATCGATCTCATAGAGACAATTCTATAAATACTGGACTTCTGCACTTCAATTTTCATGAGGGTTACTATTCCATTCAAGAACAAAAGCTACGTCTAACATTTCTACCCTAGGAAACTTCAGTTTGTAATCAGTTTTGAGTGAGATATAGCTGAGCAAAGTTGTTCTTGGTAAAGAGGGGAACAATATACTTAGAAATAAGAGATTGAAATCAAGGATTTTAAGAGCAAGGAGGATTTGTACCAATTTGGTGAAAAAGGAAGGAAATCTCAGCTAGGTAAGATTTGATGCACCAAGTTTATATATGTTAAACTAGGTGTATTGATGAGTTTATTGGTATATGTATGAATTGTTGGAAATGAAAGAATCATGAAAAATGAGCATGACCTAGCTATTGGCATGAATGTGAGAAAATGATGAGAAAGTGATGTTAGCATAGATTTAATGATAGAATATGCATGTATGGAAGATTATAAGCTAATCTTGTGAAATGTATAAATTGGAAATAAGGAGTAATGAATATAGCTATAAGGAAAATATGGCATGACACCAAAATGGGGGAAAATGGTGAGATTGATGTATTGAGTTGAGATTTGACAAATGAAATGAGTATATTACGATATACTAATGCAGATAATTATAACAGCTTCGAAAATCATAGTGGAAACTGATTGGACTGCGAGAGTGTACAGCATCGAGGAAGAGAGGTCACTTGACGTGATCCAAGGTAAGGGAATTTCGTGAGTAGGTAGAGGTAGCTACACGTATTTTGCATAGCATTTTGATATTATATGCTATATGAATTCCCATGAATAGGCATGTTCTTGTGATATGAACAAATGAGAATAAGTGTGTTTTATCCATAAATAGGGTGACAATACCTTAGAAGCATGTTGTGACTAAGATTCATGATTTTGCATGATAGAATGGCTAATGTTTTCATGTATATGCGAAAACAAGCAAATTTGAGTGCTTATTTAATTTGAATTGGATGAATTGTGATTTGAATAGCCATCTATCAGGTTTAGTGTGAAAACCACAAGTGCTAGCGATTACTCGCACTATATTTTGAGATATGCATCACATAGTACTTGAGTGTTTACTCGTACTAGATTATAAATGCGATTTATGCATGTTAGAGTATTAAGAGCATTGCTCGTACTCAGATTGTGATTGATACATTATAGAGTATTGGGAGCTATGCTCATACTCAGTTTTACATGATAGAGTACTGGGAGCTTAACTCGTACTCAGTTTTCATAAAACACACATTATAGAGTATTGGGAGCTTTGCTCAAACTTGTGTTTTTACATAATATAGTGTTGGGAGCATTGCTCATACTAGAGTTGTGATATTGTGATATGATCGTGTTGGGAGTTTTACTCGTACGTACCAGTTTTGAAAAGAGCATGAAACAGTCATGTTGGGAGCCTATGCTGACTGTGTCGCATCGATATATATATATGCTCACATGTGCAATATTTTAAGATAAGGACGAGGGCTATCAAAATAAACCATGGTATGAGGACTAAGACTCATGGCGAGCATCTCAACTATGAGGCATATCCAAGGTATGAGTACTAAGACTCATGGCGAGCATCCCACCTTGAGATTGGGTCTATGGAGTATTATGTACAGTGTATGTCACATGAAGTATGTTGTACTGTGAGTACACGATGAGAGTGAGTTGTGAGCTGATGGCTAGGATTTGACCCACCTCCTATTACAACAATTGTGAGACCCCGCACACCGAGTACTATGTAGCCTGGGATCACGAAAAATGAGTTATGACCATACACTCGAAACATGTAGTCGCCTATCTCTATTTTCTTTTCATGCTATGTGAATCAATATTTCTTGAATGAATTATCACATGATTTTATGTTATGAACATGTGAGTTTGTGACTTATGAAAAGGGTAACACGAGGGATGGGTGAGGCCTAGATTTCCATGTTTTGAAACATGATAAATGCCATATGATTTTGATTTAAATAAATGGCATGATAAAAGTGATTTATGTTAAATTACATGAGAAATGCAATATTTATGCATATAATGCTAAGGTTGTTAAACCAGAATATTTCAAGTTTTATAACTAATGTTTTGAATCTATATATATATATTACATAAAACCTTGAGAGAGATGCATGCTTTAGATACAGGACGGGTAAGGAAAAGGTTTTGAGGCATGAGCATAGTATTTCGTAGATAGTAGTGTTATCTACTTGCTTGCCTGATTTCCTTACTGAGTTGTGAGCTCACCCCCTTATTATTTCCCTTTTTTTAAAGCATCCACAGTAGGCGGACATGGCTGAGGACTGATATTCCCTGATCTGCTACATATCCATTTGTAAGAGGTATACACATTTGACATGTTATACTGAATAATGTATAAGCACAATTATGTAGATTAACGTACGGTCGAGATGTATATGTACCGATAAATGTATTTATGTACAAGATTTTATATTATAGGAAAGAATATTTAATTCTATGTATGTTCTGAATAAATGAGAATGGGTGACTAATATCGAATGACAGCCCAACAAAATAGTGTGGAGAGATGACAGAAGGAAAGGTAAGTAAAATGAAAAAAAATTGTAGTGATTTTGGTAGGTCTCGTGTGAGAGAAGGGCGTGACACTTATTTAAGCAGATCGATCCCTTATTCAAAGCAGATCGATCTCTATAACGACCCGTGACCTATAAAAATTCGGGGGAAATTTTTTTTTTGAAACTTCAATTTTCCACTTATCCCTTTATTCACTTAGGTTGTATTCTTTTTCAGTGTCAATTCATTTTCTTACTTTTTATCCATAATTATATTTAAGTTTAACATTTGGATTTATATGGCCAATAGAAATTTCGACAGCATAACGACTAATATATAAGTCTACCCGCCTGCAAATTCTCACAATATCAACCCTTGCTATCCGCAACTATCACACATGCTTTCCAAGTCATTTCATCAAATCATTCTACATATTCCAAACACGTCTATTTACTCCCAAAAATCAATCCTTAAAAATATTTCATTTCATTTATCCTTATACAGATTACATCCCGACACATTACTTTCAATAGGTGTTTGTGCAGACAAATGGTCCGGTAAAGAGATAAAAATATATACCACATGCATGTACAAAAGGTAGTCTGGGGAAGCTCGTGTTCACGAGCCTACATCGTCTACGCATCAATTATCAACTGTAGTTCACTGTAAACAATCTGAGAGGTAGAGGGGTGAGCTTTTGGGAAAAAGCCCAGTAAGAAAATACATTTAGAGTAGTCCTGATATATAAAAGCATGCAAGAATCATTCATGAAACAAACTTTGCTTCAGAAAAACTAGTCATAAGTTTCTTTTAGAAACTAACATTTAGAAGATATGTAAAACTTTCGTTACGTGCATGGTCGTCATAAGAAAATATGAAGCATAGGTTCTTTAAATCAAATAGCATGCTTAAACTGTTTCATATGATCTTTATCGTTCATGGATAATTTCATAAAATCATCGTCAGTCATAAACGTTTCATAAAACATAATCATTCTTAAACATTTCGTCATAAATCATAATTATTTGTAAACATTTTTTCATAATCTCATAAAAACATAATCATTCATTAGCATCATCATAATCGTCATTCATAATCATAATCGTGGAGACTAGGTTATAACTAAGTCATGCAATAGGTGTCATTCTCCCTAGAGAGTCATCATACCTATGGCCATGGTGGGGTGCTGTAGACTGGATCAGGGTCGTACAACACTTTCATAAAAACATGGGTAGTATCTATCTTTCCTACTTTCTCTAGCACCTAGCTAGGGTACGTGCACCAAAAGCACTCTCCGTGTATGAAACATTCATGCGTGCTGCGTGGGCATGAGATACTACCAAAACAATATCATCATTAACTGCAAGTAGCAAGACCTCTACCACACAAGTAGAGTCAAGTACTACAAGGGCCCTACGTACCGACACTCAAGTGGTTGAGCCGAAACACCACGAGAAGTAGCCATGCATGAAGCCTATAGTCTCAAAAATTCTTTTCCCTTTTCTTAAATACTTTTAAAAATGTCAAAAGTTCCTTTCACAAGCATAAATATAGGTTTTCAAACAATCATAAAACTTCCATGCATTTTCATACTTCAGGAAATTCATTTCATAAACATAGATGTACTTAGTGAACATTTCATAAAACGAAATCATGTTTCGTAAATCGTTCCATAAGTATGAAAACAATCATAAATCATTTCAAAACATAACATTGCTTCATAAAAATATTTTTATCAATGCAATGAGTGTTCATTATCAGAACTAAATTAAATTATACCCCTTACCTCGATTTATTGAAAATTCCAAGTTCGAGTAGTCACGCCTCTAAGTATCTCCCTTAAATCCTTCTACAATTTTCCTACACCAAAATTTGTATTCTTATTATCCTATTTATTCAAATTACCTATGATGCGTCAAAATCGTAACCTTGCTTACCTAGAGAAAATACACTTGAAATCATAAAATACGTACAATTATCTATAAAAGTTGTATAAATTCCTTACCTCAATGTATGTCCGTAGTCTTCGATTGTCTCGATGTAGTGAGTCGACGGGTCCGGTCCACTCAGGTAATTTCCACCAGAACCCTTTTCCCCGATTTCCAAAATTTCAGTACACTTGTCTTCTTTCCTCTATTTTCTTCTATCTTCTAATATATATATATATATATATATATATATATATATATATATATATTACTTTTTACTTTTTACTTTTACCTTTTTTTTTCCTTTTTTTTTATCTTCATTCATTTTTTTTTTTGAATTTGGCTTCCCACCAAATTCTTTTTCTTTTCTTTCTTTCTTCCTTCCACCGCCTATTATTCATCGTATTCCTCCGTGTACTTCGGTCCTTCTTGGCGTCGCAACCTTCTGTAGTCACCCTCATCGTGTCTCCCTCGTCTTCCTCCCCACAATCGGCTCTGTTCCAAACTTTCACAGAAACCACCATTGTCGATGAGTCTCCCCTGTCCTCTTCTGCTTAGCTTCAGTTTTACTAATTCGTTTACTACCTTCCCGATCTTGCCTCTGCTTCAAGTGCTTTCGTTTTTGTCTCAGTCCCGTTCTTTTGTCACTTTACACACCTTCCTCTTCGGCCCTAGTTTTCGGTCCTTCAAACAACCAGCCTCTCTCTCATTTTTCTTACTTCAGTTTCAGAGGACAAGTCTCCCCTGTCCGTCTACTACTTTGGGTAAGTCTTCGGTTTCCTCACACTCTGGGACACGGTCATTAGCATTCCTCTACTTCAGTTCTTCGGTTCACAATTTGGGTTTTTCCTTTACTGCTTCTTTTTTCTGTTCCAGTTTTGAGGGCTAACAGAGTCAGCCTCTTAGCTTCTTCTTCCACTTTCTTTCGCTGTATCTTTCTCTCTTTTCCTAATTCATTACCTTTCCCTATTCTTTATATATATATATATATAAATACAAGTATATATATATATATATACTTTAATGGCGCCTCTTACATCATTGTCATCTACTGTTTTCTTCCATCATTTTCCAGTCATCGTTGTTATTCCCCTTACATCCTGTTATACATTTTTTTTCCTTACGTTTTCCTACTTATACCCCTTTCGTTTGTCTCTTTCTTTCTTAATTTCTAGTAGCTTGTATGATCACAGCAGATTTTTACTAGTTTCGTTTAAGAATTCCAGCAGCACAAATCCTGTTTGAAATTCCTAAATTACTGCAACAATAGTGGCTCCTTCTATAAGCAACTCTCGGTCCTAGCTACTCTCAGTCACAATAGCTGCTCTTCACCAGCACCTCTATTTCCAGTTGCATCATCCTTTCTTTCCTGACTGCCTAGCGTAGGTTCTTCTTCCTTTCCATTTCTTTTCATCACCGAATGCCACAATCTCTTATCAGTCCATTCACATTTTTTTTGCTGCAATTCTTTTACTGTAGTAGCACTTTACCTACTGTCTTCTTTTTCTGCTTTAGCATCAGTTTTGGCCTTCGAGTCTCCCTCTCGGTCTGCCTTTTTATTTCAGTGCCTATGCAGGAATAGGCATCCGACTGATTGCAGCATACCGAATCGCTACAAGCTTCAAACTTTCATTCCAGCTTCTGTCCCTGCCTTACTGAAATCATAGGGTTAGTCCCATCTTCCTACACTGGTTACACGCAACTTAGGTTTGCCATCACGTTACCAGCCTTCACACGTCCCACTCTTGTTTTTGTTTACCCCTTGTCCTGCAAGTCAATTCTAATTGATTTTCCAACCTCATTACCATCCCTTCCTTTCTTGTCTTTTCTCTGCTGTAATTTCAGAATGCTACAAGTTTTAATTTTCTTTAATAAGCCTTACCTGCTTTGGTACAAGCCTTCATACTTTTATCCATCTTTAGCACTCTTCTTCCATTTCGATCATTCACACCTACTACATGCTTAAACATCATTTCACCTATTTTATATTAATCTGTACCAGTCTTTTATCAGCCTATCCATGCCTCAGTTATTTTTTTGTTCTTATTTCTTCTTTTCAATTTGGTATCATGTTTCACTATAGTCTTCACAATTTTTGCTCCTTTTTCCCTCCGAACCAACACCACTTCCCTCTGTATTATATATATATATATATATATTGCATATTCCCTTACCAAGTTACTGAAGGGCTCTCGCCCATTTATAGCCATATGTATATTCATATACATATGTACTCTCATTGATACTCTAATATATATATATATATATACATGCATATGTATACATAATTATATATATAAATATATATTTGATTGCATAAATCTTTATTTATTTGTTCTTAAAGTCATCGCATTTCATTTAATTTACTCTTCCAAGTCTCATAATGAAACATTAAAATTTTAATCTAACTAGTGTCTAATGGAACGAAATTTTTTAATCTCGATGATTAATTTGTTAATCATGAGTATAATCAAGTACCCAAAAATTTACGATATTTACAATCTCTAAAGGGTTCTAGATAGCACAGATCAATCTCTTCTTAAAGCCAGATTGATCTCTAAGTGATTCTGCTTTGCCCAAATCGATCTCATACCAAGAGATAGATCGATCCCTATCCTAAATATCGCATTTTGAAAGAATTTCAATACAGAGCAGATTGATCTCTCATGGTTACTAGATCAATCTCCTAAGGCAAGTTTATATAAAACTGACTGCTGTACCTTTCTTCCCTGAGAAACAACCAAATCCTCAATAGAAACAAAGTGAAACCTAACCTTCCTACTACAAAAAGCTTTACCTTTCAATCAATTTTGAAGAGATTTGTTTCAGCAAAGTTGTTCCTAGTGAAGAGGAGAACAACATAGTTGGAAACTAGAAGTTGAAATCAAGGATTGAAGGAGCAAAGTGATTTTCCCCCCAATTTGGCAAAAAGATGAAAAATCAAGCTAGGTAAGATTCAATACACCAACTTCAAATATGTTAATATAGGTATCTTGGTGAGTTGATTGGTGTATGTTTTGTTGGCTGAAAACACCTTGAACATGTTAAATCTCCATGACCTAGAATTTGGCTTGGATATGAGAAAATGAGAGAAAGTTGATTAGGAATGGATTAAATGATGATTGAAGCATGTACTGATGTTATTAAGCATGTATATATGATTGTAAGATAGTTTTATGAAATACATGTATTGGAATAGATGATGAATGAAAATAGGTATATGAGATGTATGGTGAAATACCATAGTGGAAGAGAATAATGAACTTGAGGCATTGAGAGATCTATGCCAGTTCAATTTGAATCAGTAGACTTGATGAGTCTAATAGGTTCTCAAGAAATGAACGGTAAAATCGAAATGGACTTAAGAGAGAGTAAGGTCCAATGAGATGTAATAAGGCCAAATGGGTGTAAAAATGGCTAAATGCATTGATTTGGGATTCATGCAAGTGAAAATTTAGCATATTAAGGTATACTGATGTGAATGGTTATCTACAGCTTCAGAGTTTATATTGGAAGCTGATTGGACTGCGAGGTTTAGTAGCACCAAGGAAGTGAGGTCACGTGACGTGATCAGAGGTAAGGGAATTTTGTGAGTAGCTAGAGATAGCGATACCTATTAATCGTATATGGATTTTCGAATATGGAAAATTTTGATAGGGACCAACAAGGTAAAAATTGTGATTTTACCCCAATATAGAGTAAAAAGCTTAGGAAGCATGTTTGTGACTAGTTTTGACATTGTTTGTTAGTTGCATGGATAGACTGGCTAATGTTTTCATGATATATGCAAAACAGCACGTTATAGTGCCGATTTAACTTAATTGAGTGAATTTCAATTGAAATAAGTTATCTATCAATTTGTGTGAAAATCATTAGTGCTAGAGTGATACTCGCACTAGATTTTATAAGATATGCATAACATTGTACTTGAGTATTTCTAGTACTTGATTTTTATGCGATTTGTACATGATAAAGTATTGGAACATTACTCGTACCCAGTTTTATTGATTGATGCATGATAGAGTATTGGAACATTGCTCATACTCAATTTTACATGACATAATGTTGGGAGCATTACTCGCACAAGATTTATATAACCATATGCATGAGTCCATGCTGGAGTTTACTTGCACGTACCAGTTTTGAAAGAGATAGCATGAAACAGTCGTGCTGGGATCCTATGCAGACTGTGTGTCGTACCGATTATATGCTCATACATGCAAAGTTTTGAGATATAGTCGAGGGCTATCAAAACTATTACCCATGGTATGATGGCTAAGACCTATGGTAGGCACCCCGACTATGAGGATTGGTTCCATGGAGTACTTTGTAACGTGTATGTCACATGGAGTACGATGTACGGTGAGTAGAGGATGATATAGAGTTGTGGCCGACGGTTGAGGATTTGACCCACCTCCCGTTACATCAAATGTGAAGCCTCGCACACCGAGTACTGTGTAGCCTGGGATCACGAAAAATGAGATATGATCATAATCTCGGAACAAGTAGTCGCCTATCTCACCTTACTAATATTTTTTGTTTAAATTGTCACATGAGTTTTTGTAAATTGGGTAGACCCGAGGGGTGGGTTGAGCCTCGACGTGTGACCTTGTGTGTGATATGGGTTACCCGAGGGATGTGTGAGGCTTGGATTTCCATGGTATTACATGATGAATGCCATATTGTTTTGATTTAATTGAAATGGCATGATAAAATGTTATTTATATTAATTACATGAGAAATGCAATGTTTTGCATAAATTGTTGCGGTTATTAAACCAGCATGTTTTCAATTCATACTGACGATCTGTATCTATATATATATATATACTTGCATGAATGTTTCAAGAAAGATACATGCTTTAGATGTGAATCGAAAAGGAAATGATTTAATGGCATGAACATTATATTTTGTAGATAGTATGGTTATCTACTTGCTTGCCTTATTTCCTTACTGAGCTGTGAGCTCACCTCCTTTTTATTTCCTCCCCTCTACAGAGCATTCACAGTAGTTGGACACGGCTGAGGACTGCTATTCCTTTATCCGCCACATACCCATCTTACGAAAGGTATACACATTTGAAATGTTTTGTACTGAACAATGTAAAAGCACAATTACGTAAACAAATGTACAGTCGGGGATGCATATGTACAAGTAATTGTATTTAATATATGTAAATTAATTATGAGAAAGAGTACTTTCGGTCAATGGATAATTTTATTGACTTGTATGCCTGTTATGAAATGAATGTGGTTGAGGTGACTACTATCGAATCACAGCCCAACGTTTGGTGATTATGACAGAAGGAAAGGTAAGTAAAATGCGACAAACTTGTGGTGGATTTTGGTAAGTCACGGGAGGTCATGACAGAATGGTATCAAAGCTAAGTTAGTCTGATATGAGTCGGTATTAGTAATTAGGAAAGTGTACATCCCATATTATTGTGCTTTGTTGAGTTATAATTGTGTATACGAGATGGGAGTTAGACTAATTAATTGTTATGGATGCATGAATTGAGCCATTATGGCTAATACTAGTCGTAGTAGAGGGGCTAGAGGTAGGGCTCGAGGCCGTAGAGGTAGGCCTAAGACCCGAGATGAGATGACATGTCCCACTCAGATACCAGAGAGTATCGAGGTATGCTTCATGAGATTAGAGCGTCGCCTTAAGACTATAGTGGAGTTACTGGCACAGACTTTACCATGTGGACAGAGGCAGGATGCACGGACTACGCCTGGAGAGGTAGCTGTACCTGGTACGCCTGTACAACCAGCTCAGACACCACAGCCTACAGATACTCCTACACCCCTACTAGCTCAAGATACGCCTTCTCATGTCACTCCACAATAGGGCGATAGTACGTTGGGGTATGGTTGTGATCTTGATAGATTGTGACAGTTCCTGAAGTTTTAACCACCATCGTTTAGTGGGGTGAAGGGCCCCGCGATTGCAGAGGATTGGCTGGGAGAGATTAAGAAACTTTATGGATTCTTTGAGTGTATGACTATTGAGATGGTCGCATTTTTTGCATTCCTACTAAAGGGATCGGCAGAGCATTGGTGGAAGTCTACCAGGGTTATATTGAGAGTAAGACACTCAGAGATCACTTGGGATATCTTTTTGGATGCCTTTAGGAGAAAGTATGTCCCGGACACAGTGCAGCGAAAACTACAGATGAAATTCTTTGGGTTGAGCCAGGGGACTTAGTCAGTGGATGAGTACGAGACACGATTTATATCCCTGGGTAGGTATGAGCCCGATACTATGAGTAGTGAGACCAGGAAGGTCTACAGATTTATTAATGGACTGAGACTAGCATTACGGTCTAGACTGGTTCCATTTGACATCTCTTCCTATGATGAGGTCGTGCATAGGGCGTAACTCTGTGCGCAGGACTATGAGAGGAATATATTTGAGTTCAGGACAGTCGGCAAGGGTAGAAACCAAGATAGGAAGAGGCCGGTGAGTGACAGTGCTAGAGGTTTCGGATATCGAGGAGGGAGGAGACTCTTCAGTAAGAGACCAAGGATCGAGAAGGTACATGAGAAGACTGTTAGATCTCCTGCATATCCGGCTATAGCTCCAGCTAGAGGGGTTGTTATTAGAGGATCGAGGCCTACCACTGAGCAGTGTAGTAGATGTGGTAGATTCCATGGAGGTAGACCTTGTCCTATCTCTAATGGATTGTGCTTCAGATGTGGGAAGCCAGGGCATATGGCGAGATTTTGCCCAGAGATTATCGATATTACCCTACAAAAGGGCAAGGAGCAAGAGAGAGCTCCAGTAGACATGTCTACTCCGAGGAGGAGAGGGACGGTAGAAGAGAAAGGGAAGCAGATCATTGGACGAGGGCGAGTACATGCCTTGGACCAAGTCACTGCTGATACTTCGTCGGATGTGATTGGAGGTAACATCCCAATGTATGATTTAGAAGCATATGTTTTAATTTATCCTAGTGCCACGCATTCATTTGTATCGCCTTCATTTGCATGTAAGTTAGCAAAACATGTAGAGCGTACACCTTTAAGTAGGATGATATTAATCAGTACGCCTATGGATAACAGTCAGCTAGTTGAATATATGTTAAATGACTGCAAACTAAGAGTAGAGGAAAAGGATATGACAGCCAATCTAATATTGTTAAGTATGAGTGATTTTAATGTAATCTTAGGAATGGATTGGTTATCTGCAAACCATGTTATTTTAGATTATTATGCTAAGACAGTTATGTTTCCTACCCTTACAAATTATGTTGTAAAGTTTAATAAAAAGAAATGAAAGTAGTAGTTATGGTTACAATAACCAATGTACTATGCTAACTACGAAATGAAAATATTAAAGGTTTTATTACGTACGTGGTTAATACGGATAAGGCACATCCGGAGTTGGTAGATATTCCTGTGGTTAGTGAGTTCCCAGATGTCTTTCCGGATGAATTGCCAGGATTACCACCTACAGAGAGATGGAGTTTTGTATAGATTTGGTGCCTGGTACTGAACCTAAATCGAAACCACCATATCGCATGGCCTTAGTTGAGTTGAAGGAGCTCAAGAGACAGTTACAAGAGTTGGTGGATAGGATGTTCATCAGACCGGGTGTTTCACCTTGGGGAGCACCGATTTTGTTTGTGAAGAAGAAGGATGGAAGCCTCTGATTGTGTATAGATTACAGATTGTTGAATAAGGCTACCATCAAGAATAGGTATCCCCTGCCATACATTGATGATTTGTTGGATCAGCTTCGGGGAGCACAGGTCTTTTCTAAGATTGATCTAAGGTCTGGGTATCATCAGTTGAAAGTTCAGAGTGGAGATGTGCCCAAGCCATCATTTAAGACCCGATATGGCCACTATGAGTTTTTAGTTATGCCATTTGGATTGATGAATGCTTCCGCAGCTTTCATGACTTTGATGAATAATGTGTTCAAGCCATATTTGGATCAGTTTGTTATCGTCTTCATCGATGACATATTCGTATACTCGAAATCTGAGGAAGACCATGAGAAGCACCTCATGATTGTATTGCAGACCTTACGAGAGCAAAAGCTGTATGCTAAACTCACCAAGTATGACTTTTGGTTGGCACAGATCTCGTTTTTGGGACACATTGTGTCGAGAGATGGTGTATCAGTAGATCCATCCAAGATTGAGGTTGTAGTTCAGTGGGAACAGCCAAAGATAGTTATCGAGATCAGGAGTTTCTTGGGTTTAGCAAGTTATTATTGGAGATTGATTGAGGGATTTTCGAAGTTGGCTTCTCCGTTGACTCGTCTTACTCGAAAGGGTGTAGCATTCATGTGGGACAGTGATTGTGAGAGGAGTTTTCAAGAGCTGAAGCGTCGATTAACCACCGCTCCGATTCTCACTATCCCTACTAGCTTAGGAGGATTTTCAGTGTATATCGATGCTTTGCATCAAAGACTAGGTTGTGTATTGATACAGGATGAGAGAGTTGTTGCTTATGGATCCAGACAGCTGAATGACCATAAGAAGAACTATTCGACCCACGATTTGGAGTTAGTAGCAGTAATGTTTGCGTTGAAGGTATGACGTCATTACTTGTATGTTGAAAAGTTTTAAATTATCGACCACAAGAGCCTTAAATATTTGTTCTCGCAAAAAGAGCTGAATATGAGACAGAGAAGATGGCTAGAGCATCTGAAGGACTATAACTGTGAGATACTTTATCATCCGGGTAAGGCTAACGTTGTAGCTGATGCTTTGAGCAGGAAGAGCCTTGGAATGGTATCGTATATAATGGTCAAGGAACATGAGTTGCTAGAGCAGTTTACTAGCCTAAGTTTGGGTGTTGTGCCTTCTGACATAGATACGGACTATATGATTAATAGTCTACGCTTAGAGCAAGATTTGTTGGACAGGATTAGAGAGGCTCAACAGACTGATTCGTATTGCATTAATATGATTGGTCAGATATAGAAGGGCACAATAACTGATTTTAAGATAAGTTCTGATAGACTACTGAGATTCAAAGGCAGATTGTGTCTTCTTGAGGATCTAGAGCTCAGGAGATTGATTTTGTCGAAAGCTCATTCTTCAAGGTACAAGTTGCATCCGGGGAGTAACAAGATGTACCAGAACCTCTAGAAGGTGTATTGGTGGTCAGGTATGAAGAGAGGTGTGGTGGATTTCGTGGCAAGATGTCTCGTATGTCAGCAGGTGAAGGTAGAGAATCAGAAACCAACAGGGTTCTTGCAGCCTCTACTTATACCGACATGAAAATGGGAGAATATCACCATGGATTTCATAATTGGTTTACCGAGGACCTGCAAGAATCACGATGGGATATGGGTAATCGTTGATAGACTGTTGAAGTTAGCCCACTTCTTAGCTATAATAGCTATCGATACTCTGAGTTCATTGGCAGAATTGTATGTATATGAAGTAGTGAGGTTACATGGTATGCCAGTGAGCATTGTCTCGGATAAGGATTCCTGCTTTACTTCCCACTTTTAGGAACATTTTTAAGAAGTCATGGGAACCCACTTGAGTTTGAGCACCGCTTTTCATCCTTAGATGGACGATCAGTAAGAGAGGACTATATAAACTCTAGAGGATATGTTAAGAGCATGTGTACTAGATTTTAGAGGCTCTTGGGATGATCATTTACCATTAGCCAAATTCGCCTACAACAATAGTTATCATGTAAGTATCGGGATGGCACCGTATGAGGCTTTGTATGGCCGTAGATGTCGTTCCCCTATCGGTTGAAAAGAAGTGGGTGATCGAAAGATTTTTACTCCTAATTTGGTTACACAGGCCTCTGAGGATGTCCAGTTGATTTTTGAGAGATTGAGGACAGCTCAGAGTAGACAGAAGAGCTATGCTGACAGAAGACGAAGGCCCCTTGAGTTCGTTGTTGGTGAGTCAACATTTCTGAAGGTTTCTCCTTCCAAGGGTATAGAGAGATTCGAGAAGAGAGGTAAGCCGAGCCCTCGCTACATTGGACCCTTTGAGATACTTGATCGAGTGGGAGATAAGGCCTATAGGTTGGCGTTGCCACTAGACTTATCAGGCGTGCATAAGGTCTTCCATATTTCGATGCTTCGGAAGTATCATCCAGATCTACCCATGTGATCCTGTATGAGCCATTAGAGCTCAAGGATGATCTGACATATGTAGAGAAACCAATGAGGATATTGGATAGGAAGGAAAAAGTGTTACGGAACAAGACCATAGGGTTAGTGAAAGTTCTCTAGTAGCATCACACTTCAGAGGAGGCTATTTGGGAGCTAGAGAGTCTGATGCCAGAGAGACACCCCCGGTTGTTTGATGATTTACTTGCTTCTAATTTGGAGGACCAAATTTTTTGAAGGAGGGGAGGAATGTAAGGCCTGTAAATTCATATGTGTTCTTATGATTTCATGATGTACAAACAGGTTACATTTCATATGAATCATAAGAAATGAGTGTTTTAAAGTTCTAAATGTGAATGAAATGCAAATTGAGTAGTTAAGTAAATGGATATGAAGTTAACTTTAAATTTCTGGGAAAATTGCAACAAGAATGCTGCAGATGAAGGGCAGATTGATCTCATTGCTTAAATTTGCAATGCCAAAGCATTCTGCAAGAGGGAGATCGATCCCTCATTTAAGCAGATCAATCCCTTATTCAAAGAAGATCGATCTCTAAAGGGTTCTGGATAGCACAGATCGATCTCTTCTTAAGGCTAGATCGATCTCTAAGTGATTCTGCTTGGCCCAGATCGATCTCATACGAAGAGACAGATCGATCCCTTAGCCTAAATATCGAATTCTGGAAGAATTTCAATACAGAGCAGATCGATCTCTCATGGTTAGTAGATCGATCTCCTAAGGTAAGTCTATATAAACCCGACTGCTGCACCTTCCTTCCCCGAGAAACAACCAAATCCTCAATTGAAACAAAGTGAAACCTAACCTTCCTACTCCAAAAATCTTCACCTTTCAATCAGTTTTGTGAGAGATTTGTTTCAGCAAAGTTGTTCCTAGTGAAGAGGAGAACAACATAGTTGGAAATTAGAAGTCGAAATCAAGGATTGAAGGAGCAAAATGATTCCCCCCCCTCCCCCCCAATTGGCAAAAAGAGCAAAAATCAAGCTAGGTAGGATTCAATACACCAGCTTCAAATATGTTAATATAGGTATCTTGGTGAGTTGATGTGAAACCCGGATTTTTCCCACCATGTTCATTATTTGGGACCATAATTTAAATTAAGGGATTTAAATCGTTGGACGAAAGATACGAAATTTAAATGAGAAAAGATAGTGAGTCCGAGAAGGAAAATCAGTCTAAATTAATCCCGAACGTGTAGAAGGGTAAAATGGTCCAAAGATCCTAATTTCGGTGTAAATTCGATAAGAAAATTTCATTAAAAATATGGATTTAGGAAATCTTGATCGATAAAGGAGAAATTATGGAATTCCGAGTCCAATTGGTCAAGATACGGAGATATTACAAATTTTTGTAATTTTCGCCCGGGACATTATCCCGAAAATATGCGAAAAATACACCGAAATAATTAAAATAAATTAAATTAAATAAATAAATTAATTAATAAAATATAATATGAGATATTTTGTTCAATTTATTATATTTTATTTGATTAAAATAAAATATAATAAATATAATAATAATAAAATTAATAATAAAATAATAATAAAGTATTAAAAAAAACAACAGATTGAAACTGGGAATCGGGATTTGGAGAAGGGAAACAGAGAACGAAGCAGAGGACCCGAACCTAGCCCCGTCTACCCCGGTCACCGCGAGCCACCGCCGGAGAAGTGACCCAGCAGACCAATCGAGCCTCGTCGGCGTCGGAAGAGGGAGAAGAAGACGCGATCGACGACGAAAAAGAGAGAAGGAGAGAGACCGAGAGAGAAAGAGAGAGAAAGAGGGAGAAAGAGAGAGAACGACGGCGGATGGAGGCTGGAGGAAGAGAGAGGACCTCGCCACCGGCCAGGAGGAGGTCCGATCTGCCACCATCGACGCCGGAAACGGTCGAAAACGACGAAAACGGAAGAAGAAAAATTCGGTGCTGCCGCCGGAGGAGAGAAGAGGCCGGACCGGCCACTTTCCGACGAGCTTTGGCGAAGCCGACTCCAGATCCGTGCATCGGACAACCTCGCGGATAAGCTGGAGGCGGAAGCCGGTGGAGAACCGGCCGAAAAAGCCCCGAACTACGAGGTAGAAGTTGGACCGGAGCTGAACCGGACTGAACCGAACCGGTCTGAACCGGTCTGAACCGGACCGAACCAGTTCAGCCAAGAAAGAGAGGGAAAAAGGAGAAAAAGGGAAGAAAAAGAGGAAAAGGAAAAAGGGAAAAATTTTCGGGGATACACTGGACTTCGGATAAGTCGGTAAGAGGTCAAAAGTGACCGATTTAATTTTCGAGAAATTTATTTAAATTATATTTGATCGAAAATTTACCCGGAATTAAATATATAAATTGTGCAGTTCGATGATAAATCGCATACGTGAGCCCGATCGAACTTCGAATTGCGCACTATCGTAAAATCTCGGGTAAGTAAAGCTCATTTACGACAATCTATGTAATTATTGCGCATTAAAAGTTTATTTTACGAGTTACGGATTAAATTGCGCATTTAGTGGATTAAATCAAGATTTTTAATTAAATTGTCGTAAATGATATAAGGCTATTTAAAGAGTCTAGAAAAAGGCTCAATAAGTACAAATGGGCCCAATGAGCCCAATAGGCCTCGATGAAAGAATTAATAAGTGGAAACGGGCTTAAAACGGATTAAGGCCCATTGAGGTGCAATTTGGCCTAATAAGAGAGAAATTGGCCCAATTACCTAAATCGACAGCAATAAATATGAGGAAAATATTTATTGAGTTAAATACGATTTAAACGAAGTTTACATCGATAAAACCGAGCAAAAAGAGTAAAATCGATAAAAGTCAACTTTTGGTCAAAGCTTCGATATAATCACATATTTGGATATGTTGAAATGAATTTAAGCCGTATGTGATAAGTTGACCTTGTTTTGCAGCAGCTCGGTCTATCGACACGTTTTACGAGGTAAATTCGAGCATTGAGGAAAGTGTTCTACATCAGTCGCTAAGAGGTAAGGGATATAATTTAGAGTAGCGTTAGTACTCCTTCATCCTTACCAACTGTTTATGTATGAGAATTGGATGAGATTTTACGAAATGGATTTTCAACGGTATTTAAACCAAAGCCAAAACCATTTCCCGAGTTTTCAGCATGTTTTATATAATTGAGATACATTTTACAGCATATTTGTTTATAAAAGTGATTTTTCACTTCTGAAACGAAAGCATAGTATTTTCATGTGAGATTACGGGTTAAAGTCCCGATATGTTTTATGAAATCATGTTTTCATGATACGGGTTAAAGTCCCAAAACAGCTTCTAAGCTATATTTTCACGGTACGGGTATGAGTCCCAAGAATTGACTTTGATAACTATGCTTTCCATATTTACACGGGCTAGTCCCGTAATGATTTATGAAAATCATATTTTCTATGAGAAACGGGCTAGAGTCCCGTAATGATTTATGAAAATTGGGTTAGAGTCCCGTAATGATTTTAATACACGGGTATGAGGCCCGAAATGATTTTGATAAAATGGGTAAGAGGCCCAAAATGATTTTTATGGGGTAAAAAGGCATGACATGAAGAAAGTCAGAGGATCTGGGATCGATCTCGTATGAAGACGATCGAGGATCTACCTAGCCGACGGCCAGGGAACGGGCAGGCTCTGACTTGATATGAGAAACGTGCGTATAGACCACACTTGGTGATGCACGTGAGTTCATGCGTATAGTCCCCATTTAGTGGTGCACGAGAGATAGGGCAGCGTATGACCCTGATCCAGTCCTAAGGCTCCCTGTACTATGGCCATGAGTACTATGATTTTGTCCTACGGGACCAGATGTATGATGTCCTTCGGGACTAGTATATGAGACAATTGCCTGACCCTACACGATGAATTGACGGAATGATATATATATGTTTTCGCACATTTCATGCTACCTGTTTTATGATTTACTATTGAGCACATATTTTTATGATGAGATTTTAAAGGTAGCCATGAGTATGTTTTACGAGATGTGCATATGACAATACGATTTCATTTCCAAAGTGATAAGCATGTTATGATATGCATGATTAAGTTTTGAGATTCTTTTTACTTGTTTACACGACGTGATATGCATACTATATATGAGTTTTACTAAAAAGATGCATGGTGTGTAAACTTATGATTTAAACATATTTTTATTGCTTTTATGAAATGTAAGCATCTCTACTCCAGTACATATTTATGCTGATTTGTGAAACCATGCGTTTTACCATGTTTTGAGTATTTAAAGCTATTTTAAATGTATCTCTTACTGAGTCTGAAAAACTCACCCCCTCCTTTCCATCTCCCAGATTATCTATAGCGAGTCTACTGCACATACGAGACTGTGGTTATTGACAAGGTAGTCCGACCTTTCATCGGATACTTTCGTAACCTTGAGGTACAGTCTTACTTATATTCCAGACATGTGATACATAATAGACACTATTGTATATAATAGTCGGGATGTAATAGTTGTAAATGATTTTATATATACAGAATGTATGTGATGTAATGAGATCCTGAAAAATGAAAAGATTTTAAATTTAGACATGGACAGGAAAACAACATAGTTAATGGATAAAAAGTTTTAAATTAGCCCCATTTTTTCGCGCTTCCGGGGCGTGACAGTTTTCTTGGTATCAGAGCAAATGTTGTGTAGTACTGTCGTGTCTAGTAATAAGAGTGTATTACATCCCAATGTGTCTATGCATGTCTGGTAATAAAGTAAGCTTACTTGTCAAAGTATGACTTAATTCATGGATTTTGTGCAAATAGTAGATCGCTAATCATGTGTGGTAGACGGAGTCGTTCACAGAGACGAGTTGAACCCGTTCCACCATCTTCCTCTCAACCCGAGAGCCCTACTGATAGAATAAGGAGGCTTGAGGAGATAGTACGGGATATGAGGAAAAGACTTACAGCTCTTACCACTATGTTTACCCAGCAGTTTGGGGTACGTACACCTGGTACGGAGACAGCTACTCTTATGCCTAATCCTCTTCCCCCACCAGTTTGTCCAGTAGCCCCAGCCCTCAGCCAGCAGTTTCCCCAGCATAGGGATGACAGAGAGACTCAGAGGGTGCGAGATTTCTTGAGTATGCATCCTCCGGAGTTCACAGGGCTTAAGGATCCGGTTAAGGCTGAGGAGTGAATCGTTGATATTGAGGCGATATTGCAGTTTTGGGGTGTACTGATAGGAAGAGAATGACTATGGCAGGTTAAATGATAAAGAGACAAGCTAAGTTCTGGAAGAGATCCACACAGACGATATTAGCCGAGGATCCCTTAGAGATCACATGGAATGCTTTCTTAGTCGCATTCTGAGAGCAGTATGTACCGCTTGCAGCTTGCAGGAAGATGCATGCAGAGTTTTTGGATCTGTAACAGGGAAGTTCTACAGTAGACAAGTATGAGAATAGATTTACAACCCTGATGAGATACGATCCAAAGACAGTTAGAGATCCCGAGCGCCAGACAGAGAGATTTCTGGCAGGATTGAGATCTGGGATCGGAGATAAGCTATTGGGTCAAAATATCATAGATTTTAGAGATGCTTTGAGGCGAGCCCAGGAGATAGAGAGGGGCTTGGATATTCCTCAAGCAAAGCATGATCTCAGGTGATCAGTCAGAGTTAATGAAAAGAGAGCAGTTGCTTCTTGACATGAATTGAGAAGGGGTCAACCCAAGAGACAGAGGTTGGAAGGACCTCAAATAAGGGTTAGTAAACCCAAGACTCTGGTTGGTGCCGCATGTATGATTAGAGGCCCTGAGATAAGAGTGCCACGGTGCAGGATATGTGGTAATATTCACATTGGACCTTACCGCGCAGGTACATTTACTTGCTACAGATGCGGTGAAGCAGGACACCTGATGAAGGAGTGTCTGTTTAAGAGATCTCAGGAACCTCGTGAGGCACCTAGATAGATAGAGAGATCAGCTCATGCTCTATAAAGGAGAGCCACAGCCGCAGACAAGGGCAAGAAGCCTGTCTCCCAGGACCGAGTGTATGCCCATGACCAGGAGACAACAGATACATCCTTCGATGTTATTTGAGGTACTCTCCTTATCTGTAATTAAGAAGCACATGTACTGTGTGACCCAAGTTCTACACACTTGTTTGTGTCACCACAATTTACATGTGAGTTTCCAAAGTATTCCTAGAGGACTTAATGGGGCTACCACCAGAGAGAGAAGTTGAGTTTGCCATTGAGCTAGAATCAGATACTCAACCCATCTCCAAGACACTTTTCCAAATGGCATTGGTAGAGTTGAAAAATTTAAAGGAGCAGTTGCAATGACTACTCGATAAGGGGTTTATAAGGCCTAGTGTGTCACCATGCGGTACACCAATACTATTTACCAGAAAGAAGGATGGTAGTTTTTGTCTATGTATAGACTACAGGCTTTTGAATAAAGCAACAGTTGAGAATAAGTACCCCTTGTCAAGGACTGACGACTTATTTGATCAGCTGAGAGGGGCTTCAGTGTTTTCAAGGATCGATTTGAGATCGGGTTATCATCAGCTAAGGATTAAGGAGGCTGATGTACCGAAGACAGCAATTTGGACTCGATATGGGCACTACGAGTTCTTAGTTATGCCTTTTGAATTGACTGATGCCCAGTTGCATTCATAAGTCTTATGAATGATGTCTTCCGAGAATACTTAGATAGATTGATGATAGTATTCATCGATGACATCTCGATTTATTTTGGATCCCGGGAAGAGCACGAATAATATTTGAGGACGGTGCTCCAGACTCTCTGTGAGAAGAAGTTATAAGGTAAAGTTAGTAATTGTGGTTTCTGGCTAGAACAGATTGTATTCCTTGGACATGTAGTATCTGAGGATGAGGTGCTAATAGATCTATCCAAGGTAGATGCAATATGGAGTTGGAAAAAGACTGAGGACAGTCATGGAGGTCAGAAGCTTATTGGGATTAGGATGGTATTCCCGATGGATTGTCGAAGAGTTTTCACATATAACAGTTTCATTAACTAGACTGACTCATAAAGAGGTTCAGTTTATATGGCCTGAGTAGTGTGAGCAGAGCTTACAAGAGCTTAAACGTCGGTTGAATACGTCACCAGTCCTGACCATTCCGAGTGGTCTGAGGGATTTGTGGTATGCAATGATGCTTTCCACCAAGGTCTCGGCTATGTGCTTATGCAGCATGATAGAATGGTAGCTTATGGATCCCGTCAGCTAAAGGATCACGAGCGTAATCATTCCACTCACGACTTGGAGTTAGCTGCCGTAGTATTTGCACTTAAGATATAGCGGTATTAATTATATGGAGAAAGATTTCAGATTTTCACTGACCATAAGATCTTAAGTACTGGTTTAATTAGAAGGAGCTGAATATTAGATAGCGGAGATGGATAGAGCTCCTCAAGGTTTATGACTACAAGAGTTTATATCATCCTGGTAAAGCGAAAGTGGTAGTCGATGCCCTAAGCAGAAAGGGTATGGTGTTCTACATGATTAAAGAGTGGGACTTATTGAAACAATTCACTGAACTGAGGATTAGTGTAGATGAGATTGAACATGGATATATGGCTAGCCTACAGATTGAACTAAGTATACTAGACTAGATTAGAGCTGGATAGTGAAACAATCAAAGATTACTAGATATGGTTAGCCAGGCAGAGGAGAGATCGTAGTCTGAGTTTACGATCAATGATGATGAATTACTGAGGCAACCAGGGCCGTATCTGTGTGCTACATGATGACACCTTGAGACAGAGCATTCTAAAGGAGTCCCATTATCCTAGATTCACCTTGCTTTCGATTTAGTGGTACAGGAAGCTGAGGGTGTTCAGCTCATCCATGATAGATCGAGGACCGCACAGAAAAGTTATGCCAATGTGCGCAGACATCCTCTTGAATTTCAGGTTAGGGACTCTGTAATTGTTAAGGTGCCACTGATGAAGAGTATAGTACACTTCAAAAAAAAAAAAGAGAGGAAGTGCTACGATTTAAGACTATCCTACTAGTAAAGGTTCTCTGGTAACACCACAAGACAGAAGAAGTCACTTGGGAACTAGAGAGCTAAATGAAGGAGAAATACTCTCACGTGGTTGATGTACCAGCTTGAATTCAGAGGACAGAATTCTTAAAAGGTGGGGAGAAATGTGAAACCCGGATTTTTCCCACCATGTTCATTATTTGGGACCATAATTTAAATTAAGGGATTTAAATCGTTGGACGGAAGATACGAAATTTAAATGAGAAAAGATAGTGAGTCCGAGAAGGAAAATCAGTCTAAATTAATCCCAAACGTGTAGAAGGGTAAAATGGTCCAAAGATCCTAATTTCGGTGTAACTTCGATAAGAAAATTTCATTAAAAATATGGATTTAGGAAATCTTGATCGATAAAGGAGAAATTATGGAATTCCGAGTCCAATTGGTCAAGATACGGAGATATTACAAATTTTTGTAATTTTCGCCCAGGACATTATCCCGAAAATATGCGAAAAATACACCGAAATAATTAAAATAAATTAAATTAAATAAATAAATTAATTAATAAAATATAATATGAGATATTTTGTTCAATTTATTATATTTTATTTGATTAAAATAAAATATAATAAATATAATAATAATAAAATTAATAATAAAATAATAATAAAGTATTAAAAAAAACAGATTGAAACTGGGAATCGGGATTTGGAGAAGGGAAACAGAGAACGAAGCAGAGGACCCGAACCCAGCCCCGTCTGCCCCGGTCACCGCGAGCCACCGCCGGAGAAGTGACCCAGCAGACCGATCGAGCCTCGTCGGCGTCAGAAGAGGGAGAAGAAGACGCGATCAGCGACGGAAAAGAGAGAAGGAGAGAGACCGAGAGAGAAAGAGAGAGAAAGAGGGAGAAAGACAGAGAACGACGGCGGATGGAGGCTGGAGGAAGAGAGAGGACCTCGCCACCGGCCAGGAGGAGGTCCGATCTGCCACCATCGACGCCGAAGACGGTCGGAAACGACGAAAACGGAAGAAGAAAAATTCGGTGCTGCCGTCGGAGGAGAGAAGAGGCCGGACCGTCCACTTTTCGACGAGCTTTGGCGAAGCCGACTCCAGATCCGTGCATCGGACAACCTCGCGGATAAGCTGGAGGCGGAAGCCGGCGGAGAACCGGCCGAAAAAGCCCCGAACGACGAGGTAGAAGTTGGATCGGAGCTGAACCGGACTGAACCGGACCGGTCTGAACCGGTCTGAACCGGACCGAACCGGTTCAGCCAAGAAAGAGAGGGAAAAAGGAGAAAAAGGGAAGAAAAAGAGGGAAAGGAAAAAGGGAAAAATTTTCGGGGATACACCGGACTTCGGATAAGTCGGTAAGAGGTCAAAAGTGACCGATTTAATTTTCGAGAAATTTATTTAAATTATATTTGATCGAAAATTTACCCGAAATTAAATATATAAATTGTGCAGTTCGATGATAAATCGCGTACATGAGCCCGATCGAACTTCGAATTGCGCACTATCGCAAAATCTCGGGTAAGTAAAGCTCATTTACGACAATCTATGTAATTATTGCGCATTAAAAGTTTATTTTACGAGTTACGGATTAAATTGCGCATTTAGTGGATTAAATCAAGATTTTTAATTAAATTGTCGTAAATGATATAAGGCTATTTAAAGAGTCTAGAAAAAGGCTCAATAAGTACAAATGGGCCCAATGAGCCCAATAGGCCTCGATGAAAGAATTAATAAGTGGAAACGGGCTTAAAACGGATTAAGGCCCATTGAGGTGCAATTTGGCCTAATAAGAGAGAAATTGGCCCAATTACCTAAATCGACAGTAATAAATATGAGGAAAATATTTATTGAGTTAAATACGATTTAAACGAAGTTTACATCGATAAAACCGAGCAAAAAGAGTAAAATCGATAAAAGTCAACTTTTGGTCAAAGCTTCGATATAATCACATATTTGGATATGTTGAAATGAATTTAAGCCGTATGTGATAAGTTGACCTTGTTTTGCAGCAGCTCGGTCTATCGACATGTTTTACGAGGTAAATTCGAGCATTGAGGAAAGTGTTCTACATCAGTCGCTAAGAGGTAAGGGATATAATTTAGAGTAGCGTTAGTACTCCTTCATCCTTACCAACTGTTTATGTATGAGAATTGGATGAGATTTTACCAAATGGATTTCCAACGGTATTTAAACCAAAGCCAAAACCATTTCCCGAGTTTTCAGCATGTTTTATATAATTGAGATACATTTTACAGCATATTTGTTTATAAAAGTGATTTTTCACTTCTGAAACGAAAGCATAGTATTTTCATGTGAGATTACGAGTTAAAGTCCCGATATGTTTTATGAAATCATGTTTTCATGATACGGGTTAAAGTCCCAAAACAGCTTCTAAGCTATATTTTCACGGTACGGGTATGAGTCCCAAGAATTGACTTTGATAACTATGCTTTCCATATTTACACGGGCTAGTCCCGTAATGATTTATGAAAATCATATTTTCTATGAGAAACGGGCTAGAGTCCCGTAATGATTTATGAAAATCGGGTTAGAGTCCCGTAATGATTTTAATACACGGGTATGAGGCCCGAAATGATTTTGATAAATTGGGTAAGAGGCCCAAAATGATTTTTATGGGGTAAAAAGGCATGACATGAAGAAAGTCAGAGGATCTGGGATCGATCTCATATGGAGACGATCGAGGATCTACCTAGCCGACGGCCAGGGAACGGGCAGGCTCTGACTTGATATGAGAAACGTGCGTATAGACCACACTTGGTGATGCACGTGAGTTCGTGCGTATAGTCCCCATTTAGTGGTGCACGAGAGATAGGGCAGCGTACGACCCTGATCCAGTCCTACGGCTCCCTGTACTATGGCCATGAGTACTATGATTTTGTCCTACGGGACCAGATGTATGATGTCCTTCGGGACTAGTATATGAGACAATTGCCTGACCCTACACGATGAATTGACGGAATGATATATATATGTTTTCGCACATTTCATGCTACCTGTTTTATGATTTGCTATTGAGCACATATTTTTATGATGAGATTTTAAAGGTAGCCATGAGTATGTTTTACGAGATGTGCATATGACAATACGATTTCATTTCCAAAGTGATAAGCATGTTATGATATGCATGATTAAGTTTTGAGATGCTTTTTACTTGTTTACACGACGTGATATGCATACTATATATGAGTTTTACTAAAAAGATGCATGGTGTGTAAACTTATGATTTAAGCATGTTTTTATTGCTTTTATGAAATGTAAGCATCTCTACTCCAGTACATATTTATGCTGATTTGTGAAACCATGCGTTTTACCATGTTTTGAGTATTTAAAGCTATTTTAAATGTATCTCTTACTGAGTCTGAAAAACTCACCCCCTCCTTTCCATCTCCTGGATTATCTATAGCGAGTCTACTGCACATACGAGACTGTGGTTATTGACAAGGTAGTCCGACCTTTCATCGGATACTTTCGTAACCTTGAGGTACAGTCTTACTTATATTCCAGACATGTGATACATAATAGACACTATTGTATATAATAGTCGGGATGTAATAGTTGTAAATGATTTTATATATACAGAATGTATGTGATGTAATGAGATCCTGGAAAATGAAAAGATTTTAAATTTAGACATGGACAGGAAAACAACATAGTTAATGGATAAAAAGTTTTAAATTAGCCCCATTTTTTCGCGCTTCCGGGGCGTGACAGTTGATTGGTGTATGTTTTGTTGGCTGAAAACACCTTGAACATGTTAAATCTCCATGACCTTGAATTTGGCTTGGATGTGAGAAAATGAGAGAAAGTTGATTAGGAATGGATTCAATGATGATTGAAGCATGTAGTGATGTTATTAAGCATGTATATATGATTGTAAGATAGTTTTATGAAATACATATATTGGAATAGATGAGGAATGAAAATAGGTATATAAGATGTATGGTGAAATACCATTGTCACGACCCTCTCCCTATGTCCGTGACCTTTACCTTACAACTTACAGTTGGGCTGTGAGTCAACATCCAATCCATATCTCATCCGTTTTAGTTTAATACATTCATTTAAATAGAGTAGAATAGAAATTGGACTTTTATATATAAGTGCGGAAGCGTTTACATCAGTTTTTATTATATACATCCCGCAAAGTACAAAATACAAACTGTACTGTGCATTAATTTGCAGGATACAAAATTTTTCATCTCTAGTGTATACCTCTCTATACTGTTGGATGACTGAAGAAACACGATAGCAGGGGCGACTGTAGTGTACTTACTACTGCATAGTATCTGTGGAGGAGAAAATAAGGGGGTGAGCTAACACGCTCAGTAAGGAAAATATGAAAGCATGTAGATAACTACACTATCTACATGCTAAAAATATATATAATCATTTTTCCTTATAAAACATGTGCATTCTTTAAAATAGCTTCCATCTATGCGAAATCATTAATTCGTTGGATGGGTATATGCATATTCACACAGAATCACATAGCTTCACATAGCACATTTCAAATCACACAGCTCATCTTTAAAAGCATTGAGTACACTTTTAGAAATCACTTTGCATACAACAATTTAATATACATGAGACGTAATCATGGGTTATCACATCCCCAGACACACAGCAAGGGAAACATATATCACCACACACAGTAGTGACAATGTTATATCACTCAGATAAATAAAGGACTCATGGCTATAGTCGGATTCTAGGCAACACTGATCAGGTGTACGGGAACCCTATGCCTAGGGAGGTGGATCAACCATCCCTTCAGCTCATACTCAACTCACGGCACATCGTACTCCATGGCAAACGCTCATGGTACATCGTGCTCCCGTGGATCCTTATCACCCATTTTCATTGTCTCAAAATCTCGTGCTAGCAGGTCAGTACAAGATACACTGTAGTACACGACGGCTCAAGCACAGTTTATACTCATTACATTACATTCATAAACCACATGTGAGCAGGTCAATGCAAGACACATAACAATACATGACGGCTCTAACACGGTTTTACTCAACACACAGCATAATTATGAAAACCTCGTGCGAGCAACTCAGCGTAAGACACACAGCATACTTGAGGAATCGAGCACGGTATTACTAGGAAATTACATTCGAGTATAGTCAGCTCAAGACACATAGCAATACTCGAAGGCTCTAGCATGATTCCAAAAAATCTAGTGCTAGCATCTCGAGTGGAAGACACAGCATCACCCGAGGCATCGAGCACTCTTTTCTTTTTTTTCTCAAAATCCCTTTGAAAATAACATGTGAGCAGGGCCGGTCAATCTATCGTTGCCCCTCTGGCTCTAGCACGATTTCACACAGAAAAGAAATAGTCATGAGTGAGAGGATAAATCTCCCTTCAATCACTCGTTAGAAGCATTTCATGCAAATGGTTAAACCGAAAGCCTGTCTATTATTATTCTTTCTCAAAACGTTTGCAAAACCTCTTTTCACAACAATCATTAAAGTCATGCAACCCATACTTATAGACTTATTCTTATACGTAGTTTTTCCCTAGATATACCAATATCTATATACGTATCACATACATTCGCACACAGCAGGTAAGAAAACATACGTATAGCTATATCTAATGACTCACATAAGTCCCTTACCTTGAATCACGCTTGAATCACTTTCCTTTGAGTTCCTCTTCTCGTGATTCATCCTATTAACTCCAATTATATCCTTTGGAGCTGAAATTGTGTACTACACACATCAATATATTGTCATATACTTTATTTCACTTGCATGATATTCAAATCAATGCTTGGGCCATTTATATCTTATTTGGCCTCATTACATCATTATCAGACTTTATTCTTTCATAAGTCCATTAATAGTATATAACTCATTTTCGAGAATCTCTCAGACTTCTCAAGTCTATTGATTCATACTAAACCGGTATTAAGCTTACAATGCCTTCGGTTCATCATTTTCATTTCATTTTGGCATTTCATCGAATACATCATATACTCACTATCAGCCATTATTATTTCTAGCACTTGGATTTCACCAAACTATTATACAAGCATACATACATGCTCAATAACATCGATACATACTTAATTCAACATTAGATCCTTGCCTAATAATCCTTCTCTCATTTTGACACATTAAACCATTTATAGGTCTTGGAGGGTTAGGCATGAACTAGGAGTTTCAACCATCAATCTATATACCAATCAACTCATACTAGTGTATAGATCAACATATATGAGATTGGTGCATTGAAATCTTACCTTTCTCAGCTTTTCTCCTTTTTTCACAACTTTAAGGAAAAACTCCTTTTCTCCTTCGATTCAATGATTCTACCTCTCATTCTAAACTATGTTGTTCTTCTCCACTCTATGAACAACTTTGCTGAAATAAACTTATTTCTAATCTCAATGGAAGGTGCAGATACTTTGAAGAGGAAAGTTAGGTCACTTTGCTTTAAAATATGGAAGGTTTGATGTTTCTCCTGTGAAATGCAGTTCAGCAGACCTGTTTATATAGAAATTGCTTGATGAGATCGATCTCCATAAGTGAGGGATCGATTTGCTACTGTTTTTTAGCCTCTCTGCATTCAGTTTCAAGCTTGAGAGATCGATCTGTCAAAGAATATGAGATCGATCTTAGCCAGGCAAAAAGCTTCACAGATCAATCTGGCAAGGAAATGAGATCGATCAGCTTCTGACCGAGGCATAAGGAGATCGATCTGCTTGAGGATGAGATCGATCTTGGCTTGGCTGAGGCTTACTAAGATTGATCTGGCTTTAAGGAGAAATCGATCTCCCCTTGCTCTGCAGCCTACTTAGTCGAATTTCATCCTAAATTTCAAAGTTAACTTCATTTCAATTTACTCCACTACTCATTTTGCATTAAATACACATTCATCACTTAAAATGGTCAATTTCATATTATTCATACTTAATGAAACTTGTGCGTACATCACGGATTCACATAACAAGTGTGTACATAAAATCTACGGATCTTACATCACTTATGATTCGTATTACATAAACGAATGTATATGTAGGGAATCATAAGGGTTACATATGAAAATACGGGTCTTACAACCATAGTGGGAGAGAATAATGAACTTAAGGCATTGAGAGATTTATGCATGTTCAATTTGAATCAGTAGACTTGATGAGTCCAATAAAATAAATAGTAAAATCGAAATGGACTTAAGAGAGAGTAAGGTCCAATGAGATGTAATAAGGCCAAATGGGTGTAAAAAAGGCTAAACATTGATTTGAGATTCATGCAAGTGAAAATTTAGTATATTAAGGTATACTGATGTGAATGGTTATCTACAACTTCGAAGTTTATATTGGAAGCTGATCGGACTGCAAGGTTTAGCAGTATCGAGGAAGTGAGGTCACGTGACGTGATCAGAGGTAAGGGAATTTTGTGAGTAGCTAGAGGTAGCTATACGTATTTTGAATAGAATTTTCAGTATTTAAATTGTATATGGATTTTCAAATATGGAAAATTTCGGTAGGGACCAACAAGGTAAAAATTATGATTTTACCCAAATATAGGGTAAAAAGCTTAGGAAGCATGTTTGTGACTAGTTTTGACATTGTTTGACAGTTGCATGGATAGACTGGCTAATGTTTTCATGATATATGCGAAAATAGCATGTTATAGTGCCGATTTGACTTAATTGAGTGAATTTTAATTGAAATAAGCCATCTATCGGTTTGTGTGAAAACCATTAGTGCTAGAGTGATACTCGTACTAGATTTTATAAGATATGCATCACATAATACTTGAGTATTTCTCGTACTTGATTTTTATGTGATTTGTACATGATAGCTCGTACTCAGTTTTATTTATTGATGCATGATAGAGTATTAGAGCATTGCTCATACTCAGTTTTACATGACATAGCGCTGGGAGCATTGCTCATACTCAGTTTTTCATGACATAACGCTGGGAGCATTGCTCATACTCAGTTTTACATGACATAGTGCTAGGAGCATTTCTCGCACTAGATTTATATGACCATATGCATGAGTTCATGCTAAAGTTTACTTGCACGTACTGATTTTGAAAGAGATAGTATGAAACAGTCATGCTGGGAGCCTATGCTGACTATGTGTCACACCGATTATATGCTCGCATGTGCAAATTTTTGAGATATGGCCGATGGCTATCGAAACTATTATCCATGGTATGAGGGCTAAGACCTATGGCAGGCACCCCGACTATGAGGATTGGGTCCATGGAGTACGATGTACCGTGAGTACACGATGATATAGAGTTGTGGTTGACGGTTGAGGATTTAACCCACCTCTCATTACAGGAAATGTGAAGCCCCGCACACCGAGTACTGTGTAGCCTGGGATCACGAAAAATGAGATATGATCATAATCTCGGAACAAGTAGTCGCCTATCTCACCTTACTAATATTTCTTGTTTGAATTGTCACATGAGTTTTTATAAATTGGGTAGACCCGAGGGATGGGTTGAGCCTCGACATGTGACCTTGTGTGTGATATGGGTAACTCGAGGGATGGGTGAGGCCCGAATTTCCATGTTTTTATATGATGAATGCCATATTGTTTTGATTTAATTGAAATGGCATGATAAAATGTGATTTATATTAATTACATGAGAAATGCAATGTTTTGCATAAATTGCTGAGGTTATTAAACCAGCATGTTCTCGGTTCATACTGACGATTTGTATCTATATATATACTTGCACAAATGTTTCAAGAAAGTTACATGCTTTAGATGTGAATCGAAAAGGAAATGATTTAATGGCATGAGCATTATATTTTATAGATAGTATAGTTATCTACTTGCTTGCCTTATTTCTTTACTGAGCTGTGAGCTCACCCCCTTGTTTATTTCCTCCTCTCTACAGAGCTTTCACAGTAGTTGGACACAGCTGGGGACTGGTATTCCTTTATCGCTGCATACCCATCTTACGAAAGGTATACACATTCGAAACGTTTTATAATATAAAAGCATAGTTATGTAAACAAATGTACAGTCGGGGATGCATAAGTACAAGTAATTGTATTTAATATATGTAAATTAATTATGAGAAATAGTACTTTCGGTCAATGGATAATTGTATTGACTTGTATGCCTGTTATGAAATGAATGTGGTTGAGGAGACTAATATCGAATCACAACCCAACGGTTTGGGGATTGAATTATGACAGAAGGAAAGGTAAGTAAAATGCGAAAAATTTGTGGTGGATTTTGGTAAGTCACGGGAGGTCGTGACAACACGGATCCCGGTGTGCGGGGCATCATGCTGTAACGGGAGGTAGGTCAAATTCTACCTGCCAGAATATAGATCAACATCATCAACACAAGGTAAAGCATACTCTATGTGATATACACGGTACAACGTACTCCATGGACCATATCACAGTCGGGGGTGCCTGCTTTAGGTCTTATCTACCTCATACCATATATAACCGACTCAGTCTCAAGTGCACATGTGAGCATCTCACTCGTGTGACTAATAGTCTACACAAGGCATCCAGCATGGCTCGTGCGAGCATCTCATCTGTAAGACCCGAATTTAGTTAAAACACGAAATGAGTATGTTCATGAAAGGAAGGATTGAAATGGTCCCAAATTAAACGAATGGGATTCCGACTGGAGATAAGGATTCAAAACACGAAATTAAAAATGCAAAAGGATTGAAATGGAATTCTCGAACACGTGAAGGGCAAAACGGTTAAAAGACCGAAAGTTGGAATAAATTCGATAAGAAAATTTAATTAAAAATAATGGATTTCAGAATCTTGATCAATAACGAAGAAATAATTAAATTTCGAGTCCAATTTATCAAGATTCGAAATTTTTAGAAATACCGAAAAGTCACTCAAGACAATATCCCGAAAATACGAAGAAATTATACCCGAAAAAAGGGTTAAAATATAATAAATAAATTAAATAAAATTAAATAAATTTATTTGGAATAAAAATTAATTTTATAGATATTTTAGAATATTTTTGACTAAAATAATGACTATAATAATAATAAACTAATTTATAAATAATAATAATAAAAATAAAATAATTAAGTAAAAAAAAAGGGGGGACAAAACGCAGAATCGCGATTTCGCGATTCTGCCAAAAATCGAAAACAGCCACCGACGAGCCAAAAGAGCAACCGACGGTGAGCTATGCAAGAGGTGGCCACAACCGAGCCACCGACGACCCTCCAGGCACCGAGACCACCGTCAACAGCTTCGAAATCAGACGAAGGCAAGAAAAAAAGGAAACCGTGAGGGAGAAAAAGGAAACCACAGCGAACGGCACCGACCTGGCCCCACCCGACCACCGTCGAACGTCCCTGAGGCCAAGCCGAGCAAATTGGTGGTGGCCACAGCCCCTGAAACCAATGAACAACACCGAAAACGGTGGAAAAGAAAATGGCACTGACGGCGAAGGGAGAACACACCGGATCGGCCACTTCCCGGTCACCTCGTGCGAAATCGAGACCAGATCCGAGCTGCAGACGACCTCGCTGAGCTGCTGGCAGCGGAAGCCAGTGGAGAACCGGCCGGTGAGGCCCTGAACCGGTCGAACCAGAGTAAATCGAACTGAACCAGATCGGTCTGAATCGGGTTGAACCGGACCGAACCGGTTCAGCCAAGAAAGAAAGGAAAAAAGGAGAAAAAGGAAAAAGGGGAAGAATTTTTGGGGATACACCAAATTTCAGGTAAGTCAGTAAGAGGTCAAAAGTGACTGATTTGATTTTTGAGAAATTTATTTAAATTATATTTAATCAGAAAGTAACCCGGGATTAAATATATAATTATGCAGTTTTACGACAAAGCCCGAACGAGAGCCGATTAAGCTTCGATTTTTGTACCCCGCATCATATTGGGTAAGTATATTTTAATTACTATAATATGAGTCCTTTAATACAGAGTTTCGATTATTTTACGGAATTTACGGATTAATTCTGTATAAAAAGGCATATTAATCGGAATTGCAACGAAATTACCGTAAATAGTATACGGGTTATCTAATGAGTTTGGAATGAAGCCCAATGATTATTAGTAAGCTGAATGAGCCCAGTAAACCCGAAGAAGGGATTTAATAAGTAAAAACGGGCTGAAAATTGGTCGAGACCCATTAAGGTGCAATTGGGCCCAATAAAGTAAAACGGGCCCAGTACGTTAAATTCAATCAGTAAATGTGATATATTGATAAAAATAAGTGAATTAACCCAAAATATGTGGTTATATGCAGTTTCGTTGAATCGGTTGACGCGCAGTTGGACTGAGAGATCGGATATTATCGAGACGAGATAAGTTTACGCGTGAATCGAGGTAAAGGAATTTTGTAGGTGCATAGAGATACCTATACGTAATTTTGAGGGGATTTATAAGGTCTAGAATTTTTAAAGTATCTAGAAATGAAATAATAATTTTTACAAAAACCGAGGCATAGTTGAATAAAGGAAAAAGACGATATTACCCCCGGGAGTAAAATTTACAAAACGGGTAGTAAGGCAGATAAATTGAATGATTATCTTGTTTTAATGTTTTATATGAATGTATTGCTTTGGTTTTAAGCAAATTTACACATAGGTTGGCTGTTGATTTCTTGAATTATACGAAAGGGTACCGGTTTGTACCGGTTACGATTTTAAAGATGTTTTATCAAGATTGAGCCACCTATCATATTTATTCGAGTAAAAAGAGTGCTAGAGTCTTACTTGCACTAAATTTTACTGATTTATTACTCATGAAAAGTCATACTGGAGCATTGCTCGTACCAGAAGTTTGTGTGTGCACAAAACCGTGCTGGAGCTTCGCTCGCACGAGATTTTAGATATCATGATATGCATAGCGTGGTGCTGGAGCTTCGTTCGCACTAGACGTGAGTTGACATGCATATAGTCATGCGGAAGCCTCTTGTAGACTGTGTGTCGCAGAATATGATTGGGGTGGGTAAGACCTACGGCAGGCACCCTCAGAATATGATATGGGTCCACGGAGTACGTTGTACCGTGTATGTCACACGGAGTACGCTGTACCGTGCAGTCATGATGACTCGATGATGTTACTTGATATTCTGGCGGGTAGGATTTGACCCCACCCCCTGTTACAGTTGTGATGCCCCGCACACCGGGATCCGTGTAGCCTAGGATCACAGGGACAAAGTATGGCCATAGTCCTTGATTTTCATACAGTAACCTACATGCCTCACATGATATCATACGGTCTGAATAGACTAGGACGAACCCGAAGGAGGGGTAATGTCCCGATTTATGTTTTTAAATGAGATGCGATTTAATGAATCAAGGTATTCCCGAGAGATGGGTTTGACCTTGATGAGGTTGTTTTATGATGAAACAAATAAGTTTTAAAGTGATGAGTTTATGATAAAACAAATAAGTTTTAATGTGACGAGCATGAGATGCCATACATGATGATTTTTCCATGTTTGATTTATATGTCGATTTCATGATTTCTCTTATATGATATATACTTACATGTGGCATCGTTTTAGTCTTACCTCATGCTCCAAATGTAAACTATTTTATATAATGACATTATCAGCATGTAGATAGTATAGTTTATCTACCTGCTTACATTATTTCCTTACTGAGCTGTTTATGCTCACCATTTCATTTTCCACCCTACAGGGTATATTCAATAGAAGAGACAGACAGTAGTCTTGCATTTCGGTTATCCACTGCTTATTATCAAGATCAGGTATACACATTTGTATAATTTTGTATCTAAACATATAGATGCATAGTACTGTACATGGATGTAATATTGGGGATGTATTTATTTAAAATAAATTGATATGTAAATGAAATATGAAAATGGAATGGTAAATAGGTGAGAGGTGACTAACACTGAATCATAGCCCAACTGTTTAGTAGTGTAACTATTCACGACGGGTAAGAAAATGAAAAAGTGAAAAATTTACTCTGATTTTTAGGTAATTTGGGTCGTGACAGAAAAGATGGTATCAAAGCAGAGTTGGTCTGATATGAGTCGGTGTTAGTGGTTAAGTAAATTTACATCCCCATGTACTGTGCATTGCTTAGATACAATAGTGTATATCAAGATGGAACTACAGCTAAGAATTTAGTCTCGAATGCAAGGATATAGTGTTTATAACTGATAGCCACTATGGTAGAGGGGCGAGTACACATGCTCGAGATCGTAGAGATCGGCCTGAGAGTCGAATGAGTCGTCACATGAGACTCGAGATGAGAGTGAGGTGGAGGCTGATGTTGAGCATACTCCACAAGGTCCTATAAAGAGACCAAACAGTATTGAGACACGCTCCTAGAGGATGGAGTGGAGTGTAGGAAATATTTCGGAGTTGTTTACTCAATCTATGCAGGTAGTTGAGGATAGGCAGGGTAAAGCCTAAACAGATGCCTCAAACTATAGAGATTTTCACACCCCTCCGGTATATAGCAAAGTAAAGAAACCAATAGTTGCTGAGGACTAGGTGAATGAGATAGCGAAGTTGTATGGATTCTTTCGGTGTATGTCGACTGAGAAGGTGACTTTTAAATACGCTTATGTTGGAAGGTGAGGCGGAGCATTGGTGGAAGTCCGCTCGACCTATCTAAAGAGTAAGACGTCCAGAGCCGACATGAGAAATATTTTTGGATGCATTCCGGTGATAGAATATTTTAGACTCTACTTAAGGGAAGTTACAAGTAAAATTTCTTACACTGACCCAGAGACACTGGTTGATTGACGAGTATGAATCTCAGTTTATATATCTATCCAGATATTACCCCGACACTATGAGCTGTGAGAGTTGGAAAGCCCAAAAGTTCATGAAAAGGCTGAAATTGTCGATTAGAGTCTGATTGGCTCACTACTTATGTTAAGGTAGTGCGCAAAATATAGTTGTGTGAATAATATCATGCGTTGCACACCTCTGAGATTGGGAAAGGTAGTAAGGATCGAAATAGAGACAGAAGAGAATAGAGAATGACAGAGATGTCAGAGCGGGAAAGAGACTAGTTGGTAAGAGATTAGAGTTGATGAGTCATGGGGTAAGATGATTGGTAAGGCCCCAGTGTGTTCAATTTTAGCACTTTTGAGGGGTATTATGATTGGAGGACCCCGACCTACTTCGTAGCAGGGTAAGCAGTGAAGCAATGTTAGCAGGGTGAGCAGTGAAGCAATGTTAGCAGGGTAAGCAAGATGAGCAGTAGAGCAATGTTAGCAGGGTAGCAGTGTAAGCAGTGTAGTAGTGTAAGCAGTGTAGGATGTGCGGTAGATACCATGGAAGTAGGGCCTACACCTACACTTTATTGACTAAAATAGGCGTTAAGTGTAGTAAGACGGGTCAATTATATAATGATTGCTCAGAATTGGGTGAGATTGCCCCACAGAAGGGTAAAGAGACAGAGAAAACCCTATTGGTATCTCTGCACCGAAAAAGGGGTGTAGCGATTGAAATTAAAGGAGTAAATGATTGTACTCACGAAATGAGTAGTGACAAAGTTTGTTATAAGTGATATACGAAAGGAGATAAGCTTTTAGATGTGATAGATCCTGAATACAAAATCTATTGGAATAAGAGGTGTATGCAAGGTACGAATATCTCTGATATGTGAAATAATTTGGATTAAAGCAATTAGTAACAAATATGAATTGTGACCACATGGACTGATATGTAAAGTAATTGTGGTCAAGTCTGAGGGTTAATAAAGGTATTTCAAAATACCTCCCTGCCGAAGACTTGACAGCGTCTAAAATTATACATAACCTATAAATTGAAATACGATAGTCGTAATATATACATTTAAAATTAGGGTACCTTTACTGGTACGATAAAGAACTATAGAATTTAATTAATTGTGAAGGTTTAAAAATTAATTAAAATTTTATAAAAGCCGTTAATATAAGAAAAAGGAAATGACGCGGGTTAGTGGCTTCAACGGAAGCGATTTTGAAAGGACATTATACGTTATGCGCACATAGGTCAAGGATATGGATGATTGAAATATTCAGTGGAACTCAACCATGATGAGGTATTTAAACTTTACCGGGACCAATTTGTTATCATCCTTATTGATGATATTTTGGGTGTATTTAAAGTCCAGGGAAAATCATAAGCAACAATTAAAAATTGTTTTTACAAATGATTTGTTGAGAGTTCTCGAAATGGACTACTTTATTGACACGTTTAACTTAGAAAAAGTTGTATTTGAATGGAATGATAGACGAGACAGGAGTTTTGGTGTACTGAAGTAATAAACTGACAACCGCATTTATTCTCACCATACCCAACAGATTAAGAGGTTTCTCATGAGTCTATGGATACCTCAAAATAATGAATGGGCTGTGTATTGATGCAAAAGGGGAAGATAGTCAATTATGAATCCAGATAACTCAAGGATCATGAAAGGACTATTCGACCCATGATTTAAAGTTGACAGCAATAGTGGTTGTATTGAGTATATGACACTACTATGTATATGGTAAGAAATGTCAGGTATGCACTGATCATAAAAGCCCCAAGCATCTGTTTTCACAGAAAGAGTCGGATATAAATAACAAAGATGGTTAGAGCTTCTGAGGGATTATGATTGTGGAAATTATACCACCCAGGAAAGGTTAATGTGATGGCGAATGCCTTGAGCAGGAAGAGCCTCGGGATGGTATTACATATGATGGTCAGGGAGCGTGAGCTGCTAGAGCAGTTGTAAGCCTCAATAGTGATGTGATCCCCTCTGATGATTACAACGATTGTGTGACAGCTAGCCTGAGATTAGAATCGGATTTGAGTGACTAGATTTGACAGGCTTAACGTGATGATCGGCAGGGTGTCGATAGTATGGTTCAGGTTCAGATGGGTATAGTGATAGAGTTCACAGGGAGTGATGATGGCTTACTGAGGTTCAGAGACAGTATAAGTGCTCCCCAAGACCACAGTGATGAGATAGAGTTATTGTCAGAAGCTCACTCTTCGGAATATACAGTGCATCCGAGAAGTAATAAATATATTGAGATTTTAGAAAAGGGTATTAGTGGTCAGATATAAAAAGAGACATGGTAAAGATTGTGGAAAAGTGTCTCGTATGTCAGCAGAATAAGGTAGAGCAAAAGAAGTTGTAGGGTTATTGTAGTTCCTGCCTATATCGACACGAAAATGGGAACAAGTTACGATAAATATCGTGATAGGTTATAGAAGACCCGAATGAATCACGAGACTATCTGGGTGATAGTCGATAGATTGACTAAGTCTACCCACCTTCTGATTATGAAATCCCCAGATACTCTGAGTGTGTAGGCGGATTTATGTACAAGATTGTGGAACATTATATAGCGTTCCAAGGAGCATGATATCAGATAGAGATTCCCATTTCACTTCCCACTTCTGGGAATATTGTTGGAAGCTATTAGGAACCTAATTGAGTGTTAACACAGCTTTCCATCCTCAGACAGATGATCAGTCAGAGAGGACTGTACAGGTTCTGAAGGATATGATGAAAGTGTGTGCCATTTATCGGATAAGCTCCTGGGATGATTAGTTGTTACTAATTGAATTCGTCAATAATGATAGTTGTCACTTGAGTATCGGGATGCTTCAGATGAGGCATTGTATAGCTTTAAGGGTTGTTTCCCCGATTTATATAAGAAGAAGTGGGTGACGGATAGAAAATTGTTTCCGAATTGGTAAGACAAACCTATAAGGATATTCAGTTAATTGTGAAGGATTAAGAACATCTCAGAGCAGATGGAAAAGTTATGTTGACAAGAGACAGAAACCATTGGAATTCACCAAGAGTGAATTAGTATTGTTGGAAGTTACATGCCCTTAGGACATAGCATAAGGACGTAACAAGATTCGGAAAGAGATTGGACAAAGTAAGGGACAAGGCCTGTAGGTTAGCGTTACCATCTGAATTAGCAGGCATCCACAATGTGTCCTATCTTATGATGCTTCGAAAATACTATCTGGATCCAGCATATGTGATCGGATATGAGCTTCAATAGCTTAGCTCAATGAAAGTATAACGTATGATTAGAAAATCGATTCGGGTAATAAACAGGAACGAGAAAGTTTTGAGGTTTAAGATAATCTCCCTAATTAAAGTCCTTTGGTAGTAGTACACTCCGAAAAAGTCACAAGGGAATTAAACAGTATGATACGATAGACGTACCCGGAGTTGTTTATGGACCCAATTAACTTGGTTCTAATTTAGAAGACCAAATTTCTTAAGTGGGGGAGATTATGTAAGACCCGAATTTAGTTAAAACACGAAATGAGTATGTTCATGAAAGGAAGGATTGAAATGGTCCCAAATTAAACGAACGAGATTGAGACTGGAGATAAGGATTCAAAACACGAAATTAAAAATACAAAAGGACTGAAATGGAATTCTCGAACACATGAAGGGTAAAACGGTCAAAAGATCGAAAGTCGGAATAAATTCGATAAGAAAATTTAATTAAAAATAATGGATTTGAGAATCTTGATCAATAACGAAGAAATAATTAAATTTCGAGTCCAATTGATCAAGATCTGAAATTTTTAGAAACACTGAAATGTCACTCGGGACAATATCCCGAAAATACGAAGAAATTATACCCAAAAAAGGGTTAAAAATATAATATATAAATTAAATAAATCTATTTAGAATAAAAAATTAATTTTGTAGATATTTTAGAATATTTTTGACTAAAATAATGGATATAATAATAATAAACTAATTTATAAATAATAATAAATAAAAATAAAATAATTAAGTAAAAAAAGGGACAAAACGCAGAATCGCGATTTCGCGATTCTGCCAAAAATCGAAAACAGCCATCGATGAGCCAAAGGAGCGACCGGCGGCGAGCTATCCAAGAGGCGGCCACAACCAAGCCACCGGTGACCCTCCAGGCACCGAGACCACCGTCAACAGCTTCGAAATCCGACGAAGGCGAGAAAAAAACGAAACCGTGAGGGAGAAAAAGGAAACGGCGACCAACGGCACCGACCTGGCCCCACCCAACCACCGCTGAACGTCCCTGAGGCCAAGCCGATCAGATTGGTGGTGGCCACAACCCCTGAAACCGACGAACGGCGCTGAAAACGGCAGAAAAGAAAATGGCGCCGACGGCGAAGGGATAACACACCGGACCGGCCACTACCCAGCCACCTCGTGTGAAACCGAGACCAGATCCAAGCTGCGGACGACCTCTCGGAGCTACTGGAGTGGAAGCAGGTGAAGAACTGGCGACGAGGCCCTGAACCGGTCGAACCGAAGTAAACCAGACTGAACCGGGCCAAACTGGTTCAGTCAAGAAAGAAAGGAAAAAAGGAGAAAAAGAGAAAAAGAAAAAAAGGGAAGAATTTTTGGGGATACATCGAATTTCGGGTAAGTCGGTAAGAGGTCAAAAGTGACCTATTTGATTTTCAAGAAATTTATTTAAATTATATTTAATCGAAAAGTAACCCGAGATTAAATATATAATTGTGCAGTTTTACGACAAAACCTGAACGAGAGCCGATTGAGCTTCGATTTTTGTACCCCGCATCATATTAGGTAAGTATATTTTAATTACGATAATATGAGTCCTTTAATATAGAGTTTCGATAATTTTACGGAATTTACGGATTAATTCTGTATAAAAAGGCATATTAATCGAAATTGCAACGTAATTATCGTAAATAGTATACGGGCTATCTAATGAGTTTGGAACGAAACCCGATGATTATTGGTAAGCTGAATGAGCCCAGTAAACTCGAAGAAGGGATTTAATAAGTAAAAACGGGCTGAAAATGGGTCGAGACCCATTAAGGTGCAATTAGGCCCAATAAAGTAAAACGGGCCCAATATGTTAGATTCAATCAGTAAATGTGATATACTGATAAAAATAAGTGAATTAACCCAAAATATGTGGTTATATGCAGTTTCGTAGACTTGGTTGATGCGCAGTTGGACTGAGAGATCGGATATTATCGAGACGAGATAAGTTTGCACGTGAATCGAGGTAAGGGAATTTCGTAGGTGCATAGAGATACCTATACGTAATTTTGAGGGGATTTACAGGGTCTAGAATTTCTTAAAGTATCTAGAAACGAAATAATAATTTTTATGAAAATCGGGGCATAGGTGAATAAAGGAAAAAGACGATATTGCCCCTGGGAGTAAAATTTACAAAAAGGGTAGTAAGGCAGATAAATTGCATGATTATCTTGTTTTAATGTTTTATATGAATGTATTGCTTTGGTTTTAAGCAAATTTACACATAGGTTGGCTGTTGATTTCTTGAATTATACGAAAGGGTACCGGTTTGTACCGGTTACAATTTTAAAGATGTTTTATCAAGATTGAGCCACCTATCATATTTATTCGAGTAAAAAGAGTGCTAGAGTCTTACTCGCACTAAATTTTACTGATTTATTACTCATGAAAAGTCGTACTGGAGCATTGCTCGTACCAAAAATTTATGTGTGCACAAAACCATGCTGGAGCTTCGCTCGCACGAGATTTTAGATATCATGATATGCATAGCGTGGTGCTGGAGCTTCGCTCGCACTAGACATGATTTGACATGCATATAGTCATGCGGAAGCCTCCTGTAGACTGTGTGTCGCAGAGAGTTGATATGCTCACACGTATACTTTGAGACATGGGTTGGTTATCGACATAGTATTGGGGTGGGTAAGACCTACGGCAGGCACCCTCAGACTATGATATGGGTCCATGGAGTATGTTGTACTGTATATGTCACACGGAGTACGCTGTACCGTGCAGTCATGATGACTCGATGATGTTACTTGATATTCTGGCGGGTAGGATTTGACCCCACCCCCCGTTGCAGTTGTGATACCCCGCACACCGGGATCCGTGTAGCCTGGGATCACAGGGACAAAGTATGGCCATAGTCCTCGATTTTCATACAGTAACCTACATGCCTCACATGATATCATACGGTCTGAATAAACTAGAACGAACCCGAAGGAGGGGTAATGTCCCGATTTATGTTTTTAAATGAGATGCGATTTAATGAATCAAGGTATTCCCGAGAGATGGGTTTGACCTTGATGAGGTTGTTTTATGATGAAACAAATAAGTTTTAAGGTGATGAGTTTATGATAAAACAAATAAGTTTTAATATGACGAGCATGAGATGTCATACATGTTGATTTTTCCATGTTTGATTTATATGTCGATTTCATGATTTCTCTTATATGATATATACATACATGTGGTATCGTTTTAGTCTTACCTCATGCTCCAAATGTAAACAATTTTATATCATGACATTATCAGCATGTAGATAGTATAGTTATCTACCTGCTTACATTATTGCCTTACTGAGCTGTTTATGCTCACCCTTTCATTTTCCACCCCACAGGGTATATTCAATAGAAGAGACAGACAGTAGTCTTGCATTTCGGTTATCCGCTGCTTATTATCAAGACCAGGTATACACATTTGTATAATTTTGTATCTGAACATATAGATGCACAGTACTATACATGGATGTAATATTGGGGATGTATTTATTTAAAATAAATTGATATGTAAATGAAATATGAAAATGGAATGGTAAATAGGTGAGAGGTGACTAACACCGAATCATAGCCTAACTGTTTAGTAGTGTAACTGTTCACGACGGGTAAGGAAATGAAAAAGTGAATAATTTACTCTGATTTTTAGGTAATTTTGGTCGTGACATCATCCGTGTGTCAGACAATCTACATGAGCCATCCATCACGACTCAATACATATCACAGTGTGAAAGTCCAGTACGAGCAAGGCTCTAGCACGATTTCATGCATAATCAGTAAAAATCTTTGTACGAGCAATGCTCCAGTACGACTTTATGCTAAATAAATAATGGTGAAACCATGTATGTGCAAAGCTCCAATGCAGTAATATGCATAAGAAATAATGAAACCCACGTACGAGCAAAAGTTCCAGTGTAGCTTGCATGCATTTCAACTCAAAATATGGGGCGAGCTAGGCTCTAGCACATTTCATGCATGTTAAAATATCAAAATCTAGTGCGAGTAAGGCTCTAGCATGATTTATACTCATTTAAATCTGATAGGTGGCTCTATTTAGGTAAAACCCCTTTCAAAACTCAAAATCAGCACCGACGCGTGCTATATCATGCAAATCATGAAACAATTAGCCGATCTATCTTTGTTTTGCCCAAATCAAGGTATCACATTACATTAAAACATCAAAATCATGATATTCATGCAGTTTACTAAACTTATTACCTTTTTCATAAAATTTACTCCCAGGGGTAAAATCATCTTTTTACACCGACACCCCGATTTTCAAAAAAATTATTATTTTATTTCTAGGTACGTTAGAGAATTTCATGCCTTGTAAATACCCTTAAAAATACATGTAGATACCTCTAGGTACTAACAAAATCCCTTTACCTCAAATCACTCTGATCATTCTATCTTTTCCAACGCTGAGATTCCATGCGATCTGTTTTGCTCCCAACTAAATATTCGGAGCTGCATATAATCATTTATCATATTAAATACAATACTTCCATCTGTATTTCACTTTCATTGGGTTTAATTTAAACTGTTAGGCTAATTTACTCTTATTGGGCTCAATTACCCCTTAATGGGCCTTACTCAATCTTAAGTTCATTTTCACTTACTTTTCACTTTATCTGGGCCTTTTCTAAGGCTCTTTGGATAGCTCATTTAGTCATTTACGACAATCGATTTTCAATTCTAATCTTGAGGTATTTTATACGAAAATTAATTCGCAACTTATGCAATGAATTTCTAACTCTTATAATTATACAAACTATCGTAAATGAGATTTACTTACCTAAGATTCCATGATGACACAGAAATCGAGACTGACTCGAACTCTCGTTTGTCATCAATTGTCACGTTATACATTTGTATAATTAAATTAGGTCAATTTCAATTAGATATACATTCAAATAAATTTTCTAAAAATTAAAACGATGAATTCCAGTCGCTTACCAGTTTATCTTTAGACCCGATGCGTCATCGAATTTTTCTCCTTATTTTTTCTCTCTTTTTTTTCTTTCTTTTTTTTCTAGCTGAACCGGTTTAGACCAGTCGTCCCCCCTTGTCGTCGGTCGAAACTCTGTCGACTGGCTCTTCATCGATTTCCACGTCCAGCAAATCTGCGGGACCTCGCGAAGCATGGATCTGGTGGTGGCCTAGCCACAACTGGCCGAAAAATGGTTGGTTCGCCCTTTTCTCTCTTCAACTTCGCTGTCGATTTTTCTCCCTTTCATTGTTTATGGTGCTATCGGCTGGTTCTCCGATCGATTCTGCCACTAATCGGCTCGGCTTCACCTCTAAAGCCTTCTTTTGGCTTGAGCTGGGGTAGATCGGCGTTGTCACGACCCTCAACTTACCAAAATACATACAAACTTACCAAAATACATACAAATTTTTCGCATTTTCATGCATCAATCCTTAATCATCCTTCCTCGATCGTGAATAACCACACACTTAACAGTTGGGCTGTGTGTCGACGTCTAACTCACTCCACCATACCAATTCAATTTGAAACATTATTTATGAGTAAACACTTGTATAAATGTATATATATCAGAGTTGGTACATGTGTTTACATTGTTTTACATCCCCAGTGGTTACATACAGAATGCTACTGTGCTATGTCTAGTTTAGATACAAAATAATCAAGGTGTGTATACCTTTAGCGATGGGATGCAGCGGATTACCAAAAAGGGAATGCCTCCAGTCACGTTCAATCTATACTCAAATCTCTGTAGAGAGGGGAAAATAGGGGGGTGAGCAAACCACACACTCAGTAAGGCAATCATGCGAACAGGTAGATACTGTACTATCTACGTGATCGTGATGCCATGCTCCAAAGCATTTAATTCATTGTTTATCTCAAAACATGAGTGTATGATTGTGTTAATGGTATGTAAAGCATTCATGCTATTGAAATTTAGTGTACATTTCAACTCAAAGCATGGTATAAATCATCATGCATAATTCACAATAAAAGTATGGCATTAAACATCATGCATTTTCACAATAAGGCATGGCATTAAACATCATGCATCCGTGCACTTTTAAAACCATTAACAAATCGATTCAACGTCGGGTCCCAGCCCATCCCTCTGGCTTTCCTGACCACAATCACTTCAAACATGGATTTATTCTCAAATAGCATTAGACATGTGAGATAGGCAGTTCAACAATAGGTAATAACCTCAAGGCCTATGTACATAACCTGTGATACCGGCTACACGGATCAGGTGTGCGGGATATCACCACCATCTGCTTCCACACGGGAGGTGGGCCAAATCCTACCCGCTGGTCCATAGCAGATCTCGTCCGAAGACGGCACATCACATCACAACACGGTACAATGTACTCCATGCTACATGCACGGTACAACGTACTCCGTGGACCCCCAGCCTTATCCCTCGTTCGGGCTCATCAGCTGTTCCTCCAACCCTTATCCCTCGTTCGGGCTCATCAGGTTGTTTTAACATGCCATGTCTCAAAACAATGCACGTGTGAGCCTATTTAATCGATATGACACCAAGTCTACTCGAAGCTCCAAACACGGCAGCATGCAAGGTGGGCATCCAGTGCGAGACAAACTCAAGCACAATGCCAAAACAATATGAAATCCATGTGAAAACTAGTGCCTCTTGCACTCTTTCATACTCACGAAATCATGTAGGTGGCTCAAAACTTGCAAAATATGGTTAACAAAACCAAAACATACTCATTTCTTTTGCAAATCATTTCAATGTTAGCCAACCTACCAATCATTTGCTAAAAAGCAATAAAACATGATTTTCAAAGCAATATGCTTTTGTTTTCATGCACATTTTTCAAACTCCTAACTTTTACCCTTCAATCACCCAACAACCTTTCCTAGTCTCATGCATTCTAGCAAAATGTTTAAGAGCCCAAATTGCGCACAGATATCTCTAAGAGTCCACACAATTCCCTTACCTCGATTTACTTGGTGTGACTCCTCTTCTCTTAGCTTCTCACGCTCTTGGGTCAACTCGCCTCGGCGTATCCTCGGAAGCTGCGATTCATTCATTAAATCGATTGAGTTAATGTATTTAACCCATAATTGACCTCTCTAGTCAACATTATTCACTTATGCATTTTACAAATGCCTTAACCCTCATTTTACCTCTTTTAGGTAAACCTCACAATTTATCCACTAACCACATCTTAAAATCATACCACAACACTATCAATGACTTCTACATATCTCATTCATCATTAATCTCCATACAATTCCACTTTCTCACTCTAGACCATTTCTAGGTCAAAATCATACCAATGCATTTAGATGGTTTCTAACCACCTATACTCATGCCAACAACTCCAAAATCACTTAATAAACAATGTACCATAGTTGGAGTGTTAGAATCTTACCCAATTTGATTTCTCCTCTTGCTCCAAATGGCAATGCCCTTAAATCCTTCAATATCAACAATGGGAAAATGCTTTCCAACTATGTTGTCCTTCTTTTTGCTAGGAACAACTTTGTCTCCTCTCTTCAAACCTCACTGAAAATGGCTGATTTTTGAGAGAGAATGTTAGGTTTTTGGGTTGAAAGTGGAAGGTTTGTGTTTTTTCTCGAATTTTCTGATTTCCAGCACTCCTTATATAGAAATAGCTTGAGGAGATCGATCTGGTCCAATATGAGATCGATCTGGTCCCTTAAAATCCCTCTTTTTCATGGCATTTTTAAGCCTGAGATCGATCTGTTGAAGCATGAGATCGATCTGTTGAGGCATGAGATCGATCTGTCGAAGCATGAGATCGATCTGCTCCCAAACAGAGAGCTAAGGAGATCGATCTGGTCCATTGGAGATCGATCTGTTCTATTCTCTCGCCCAAATAAGATCACTCTAGCTCTTCCAGATCGATCTCTCATCCCATGAGATCGATCTGCCCTTCAAAATTTCCAGATTTCCTGCAGTTCCTCTGTAACAACACTTACCAAACATCCTTAATTTGCTACCATGATCATTTCCTCATTCATTCTTCTTTGAGACTTGAAAATGGCATCCATCCTCACTTCATACACATTAAAACTTGTGTAGGATCTTTGAATGACCAATGGTACTTAGTATAAACAAAAATGGAAGTGCACATCTTATGCAATTCTACTTCCATTTTACCAAACTATTCATAATCCATTGTACACACATTCTCCACATGTTTAAGTCCATTTCTACTCATTTATACATAATGAAACTTGTATGTACGATTACCACTCTCATTACAAGTGTGTACATTACTTATAGACTTACATCACATATACTTTACTCATGAATTCATAGTACAACTCTATTTACACTTCTATGTACATATATGCCCTTATACATATACGGGGTCTCACATTCTCCCCCACTTAGAAAATTTGGTCCTCCAAATTGGAACCAATTATTCTGTGAACAACTCGGGATACCTCTCCCGCATCAAACTCTCCAATTCCCATGTGGCTTCCTCCACAGTGTGATGTTGCCAAAGTATCTTCACCAAGGGAATTGTCTTTGTCCTCAGCACTTTCTCTTTTCTGTCCAATACCCGAACTGGCTTCTCAACATAGGTCATACCCTCATTGAGCTCCAAAGGCTCATATCTTATCACATGTGCCGGGTCCGGGTGATACTTCCTCAACATGGATACGTGGAAGACGTTATGCACACTTGCCAACTCTGGTGGCAATGCCAACCTATACACCTTGTCTCCCACCTTATCAAGTATCTCAAATGGCCCTATATATCGAGGGCTCAACTTTCCCTTCTTCCCAAATCTCATAATTCCCTTCGAAGGGGAAACTTTCAAAAACACTGACTCACCCACCTCAAACTCTAGTGGTCTCCGTCTCTTGTCAGCATAACTCTTTTGCCTGCTCTGAGCCGTTCGTAATCTCTCACATATCAATTGGACGTCCTCAGAGGCTTGTCTAACCAAGTCGGGAGCAAAGATCTGTCTGTCACCAACCTCTTCCCATCCAATAGGGGAACGGCATCTACGCCCATACAATGCCTCATATGGTGCTATCCCGATACTCGCATGAAAACTGTTATTATACGCGAACTCTGCGAGTGGCAAATGGTCATCCCAGGAGCCTCCAAAATCCAATGCACACGCTCTCAACATGTCCTCCAGGGTCTGTATAGTCCTCTCTGACTGACCATCTGTCTGAGGATGAAACGCGGTGCTAAAATTCAACTGGGTCCCCATCGCTTCCTGAAAATGTTCCCAGAAGTGGGAAGTGAAGCGGGCATCCCTATCAGAAACAACGCTCACTGGAATTCCATGTAGCCTCACTATCTCGCGCACATATAGGTTCGCTAACTGGCTCAGAGTATCGGTAGCTCTCATAGCTAGAAAATGGGCTGATTTCGTCAACCGATCCACAATCACCCATATGGCATCATGACCTCTCTGGGTCCTCGGCAATCCCATCACAAAATCCATGGTGACATGCTCCCACTTCCATGTCGGTATCGGTAGAGGCTGCAATAACCCTGCAGGCTTCTGATGCTCTACCTTCACCTGCTGACAAACGAGACACTTAGCAACATATTCAGCAATGTGCTTTTTCATTCCCGACCACCAATAAACCTTTCGAAGGTTTTGATACATTTTGGTACCCCCTGGATGTATCGTATACTTCGATGAGTGAGCCTCTGTCAGGATCAACCTTCTGATCTCTGCGTCATCAGGAACACATATCCTACCTCTGAACCTCAACAATCCATCCGAACTCAACCCAAAGTCCATCTCTATACCCCTCTGTATCTGCCCGACAATATCACTACACTGCTGATCAACTCGCTGAGCCTGTCGGATTCGATCTACCAGATCCGGTTCCAACTGCAGGCTAGCTATCATAAATCCACTATCAGCGTCAGGCGGGGTCATATCCAAACTAAGGTTCATGAACTGTTCCAACAGCTCGTGTTCCCTGATCATCATGAATGATACCATCTCGAGATGCTTCCTACTCAATGCATCAGCAACCACATTTGCTTTACCCGGGTGGTATAGGATTTCACAATCATAATCCTTTAACAGCTCGAGCCATCTCCTCTGTCTCATGTTCAACTCTTTCTGTGAGAACAGGTACTTAAGGCTCTTATGATCTGTATAAACCTGAAATCTCTCACCATAGAGGTAGTGGCGCCATATCTTCAGCGCAAACACCACCGCTGCCAACTCTAAGTCATGGGTCGGGTAGTTCCTCTCATGATCCTTTAACTGTCTTGATCCATAGGCTACTACCTTCCCATCCTGCATCAATACACAGCCCAGTCCTAGGTGTGAAGCATCCGCATACACTGAGAAACCTCCTGAGCTGGTAGGAATGGTGAGTATTGGAGCTGTAGTTAATCTCCTTTTCAACTCCTCAAAACTGTCTTCACACTTTGTGTCCCACACAAACTCTACATTTTTCCTTGTGAGACGTGTCAAAAGAGCAGCTAACCTCGAAAATCCCTCTACAAACCTTCGATAATACCCAGCTAAACCCAAGAAACTTCTGATCTCTGTCACTGTCTAGGGTCTCTGCCACTGAACTACAGCCTCAATCTTAGATGGATCCACTGATACTCCATCCTTTGATACTATGTAACCCAAAAAAGAGATCTGTTCCAACCAAAAGTCACACTTACTGAGTTTAGCGTACAACTTCTTCTCTCGGAGGGTTTGTAGCACTATCCTTAAATGCCTTTCATGCTCCTCTTTAGACCTTGAATACACCAGTATATCATCAATAAACACAATAACAAATCGATCCAAGTACTGGTGGAATACCTCATTCATCAAAGACATAAAAGCTGCGGGAGCATTCGTCAACCCGAATGGCATAATCATAAACTCATAATGTCCATACCGGGTGCGAAAAGCTGTCTTGGGTACATCTCCATCTCGTATATTCAACTGATGGTACCCTGATCTTAGATCTATCTTGGAAAAGACCTGCGCTCCCTTAAGCTGATCCAACAAATCATCGATGCGTGGGAGGGGATACTTATTCTTGATGGTGGCCTTATTCAACAACCGGTAGTCTATACACAGTCGGAGGCTTCCATCCTTCTTCCTTACAAACAGAACCGGTGCTCCCCAAGGTGAGACGCTCGGCCTGATGAACCCCTTCTCCAACAACTCTTGTAATTGTTTCCTTAACTCCTCTAACTCAACTTGAGCCATTCTGTATGGTGGCTTGGACATCGGCTCTGTACCAGGTGCCAAATCTATACCAAACTCCATCTCCCTATCTGGAGGTAACCCTGGTAACTCATCCGAAAAGACATCTGGAAATTCCCTAACCATTGGTATGTCTTCCAATTTCGGACGTGTCTTATCCATCTCAATCACAAAAGCGATGAATCCTTCACATTATTCTTTCCACCATTAGCATCATAAATCATCACATCACATACATAAATGAAATCAAATTTATCTTTCATATATCATGTATCAAGATTATACTCATCACACTTATAAAAATCATGTTCTTTAATTTCATTTTACAAAATTAACTACAAGATTGTCTATCTTTGGAAACATCAAGGTTTTAGCATGACAATCCATAACAACATGATTGGCAGCCAACCAATCCATTCCTAGGATAACATCAAAATCACTCATATTTAATAAAATTAAATCGGCTGCCATCACTTTACCTCCTATCTTCATTTTACAATCCCTATATATATGCTCAGTCAACTGACTATCATTCATAGGGGTAGATATCAACAACATCTTGTCAAGCAGCGTGGGTTTTACATGCTTCAACAATTTACATGCAAAGGATGGCGAAATAAAGGAATGCGCGGCACCAGGATCAAACAGTACATAAGCTTCTAAATCAAAGATTTGGATGGTACCTTTTACCACATCTGATGACTGATCTGCAGTATCCTGATCCAGTGCGTGCACTCGTCCTCTGCTTACACCCACTGCTTGCTTCCCCTTTTCTTCAGCTGTAGCCCTCCTCCTCGGAGCAGCTGTACCAACTGGAGCTCTCTCTGGCTCCTTGCCCTTCTGTGGGGCTCTCTCTATCATCTCAGGGCAATCTCTGATTATGTGCCCTGGCTTCCCACATCTGAAGCATACAACCTGAGGTCCATAACATGGTCGAGTACCATGGTACCTACCACACTTGCTACACTGTTCTGTAGTAGGCCGGGGTCCTCCAATCAAGATTCCCTTAGCTGGAGCAATGGCCGGATACATGGGAGTATCAACTGTCCTCTCCCGGATCTCATCAATTCTCGGCCTCTTTCCAGAGAATCTCTTGCTTCCTTTATAGTTGAAGCTTCTATCCATTATAGGTCTCTTCTTATCTTTGTCCCTCATCTTACCAACCTTTCCAAATTTCGAGGCGATTCTATCAACATCTTGTTCACATAGTTGCGCCCTGCGCACTGCCTCCTCATAGGTCGGTATATCTAGGGGAACCAGTCTAGACCTGATAGCCGGTCTCAATCCATCCATAAACTTTTGGATCTTCTCGACCTCGTTACCCATCGTGTTGGGATCATACCTGCCCAGAGATATAAAAGCAGTCTCATACTCGTCCACAATCCTGCTCCCTTGGGTCAGTCCCAAAAATGCCATCTTTAGCTTTCGCTGGGCGGTATCCGGAACATACTGTCTCCGGAAGGCCTCTAGAAACACATCCCAGCTGATCTTAGTTTGCCGGGCTCTCAAAATAGGCCTGGTGGATTTCCACCAATGTTCTGCTGATCCCTTCAGCATAAAAGCGGCAAATGCTACCATCTCGGTAGTAGTGCACTCAAAGAACCCATATAATTTCTCGATCTCATTGATCCAATCCTCAGCCGCCACTGGGTCCTTTACTCCACTGAAAGTCGGCGGTCCAAACTTCTGGAACTGCCGCAGTCTATCCAAATCACATCCATATCCCCAACCTCTACTGCCTGGCATAGCAACCGGCGTAGGCACATCCTGTGTGGGTGGGGTATCTGTCGTCTGAGGTCCTTGGGCTTGCCTTGCCCGTGCCTCGGGAGCTGCTGCCTGCTCGGCATCACCCTGTGTAGCGGGACTCTGTCTACCGCCAACTCCAGGTAAAGATTGAGTGACCAATTCCAAAATCATCTCAATGCTCCGCTCAATCCTCGCGAAGCGAGCCTCAGTACTCTCGGGCCTCTCCTCTGGACCCTGTGGAGCGTGCTCAACGTCGACCTCCACCTCAATATCCTCCTGAGCCTCTTGTGTTTTCGGCTCAACACGACCCCCAGGCCTACCTCTACGGCCTCGAGCTTGTGCTCTCATCCCTCTACCGCGACTGGTATTAGGCATACTCACTCAGTTCCCTACATTCACAACCAATTACTTAGTCAACCCATCGACATACACTATTTGTATCTACACAAGCACAGTAACTTGGGGATGTAATTTTTTTTTCACTTATTAAGTATTTTAGACACGACACACATCAGACCAACTCGGGCTCTAATACCAACTTCTGTCACGACCCTCAACGTACCAAAATACATACAAACTTACCAAAATACATACAAATTTTTCGCATTTTCATGTATCAATCCTTAATCATCCTTCCTCGATCGTGAATAACCACACACTTAACAGTTGGGCTGTGTGTCGACGTCTAACTCACTCCACCATACCAATTCAATTTGAAACATTATTTATGAGTAAACACTTGTATAAATGTATATATATCAGAGTTGGTACATGTGTTTACATTGTTTTACATCCCCAGTGGTTACATACAGAATGCTACTGTGCTATGTCTAGTTTAGATACAAAATAATCAAGGTGTGTATACCTTTAGCGATGGGATGCAGCGGATTACCAAAAAGGGAATGCCTCCAGTCACGTCCAATCTATACTCAAATCTCTGTAGAGAGGGGAAAATAGGGGGGTGAACAAACCACACGCTCAGTAAGGCAATCATGCGAACAGGTAGATACTGTACTATCTACGTGATCGTGATGCCATGCTCCAAAGCATTTAATTCATTGTTTATCTCAAAACATGAGTGTATGATTGTGTTAATGGTATGTAAAGCATTCATGCTATTAAAATTTAGTGCACATTTCAACTCAAAGCATGGTATAAATCATCATGCATAATTCACAATAAAAGCATGGCATTAAACATCATGCATTTTCACAATAAGGCATGGCATTAAACATCATGCATCCGTGCACTTTTAAAACCATTAACAAATTAATTCAACGTCGGGTCCCAGCCCATCCCTCGGGCTTTCCTGACCACAATCACTTCAAACATGGATTTATTCTCAAATAGCATTAGACATGTGAGATAGGCAGTTCAACAATAGGTAATAACCTCAAGGTCTATGTACATAACCTGTGATACCGGCTACACGGATCAGGTGTGCGGGATATCACCACCATCTGCTTCCACACGGGAGGTGGGTCAAATCCTACCCGCCGGTCCATAGCAGATCTCATCCGAAGATGGCACATCACATCACAACACGGTACAATGTACTCCATGCTACATGCACGGTACAACGTACTCCGTGGACCCCCAGCCTTATCCCTCGTTCGGGCTCATCAGCTGTTCCTCCAACCCTTATCCCTCGTTCGGGCTCATCAGGTTGTTTTAACATGCCATGTCTCAAAACAATGCACGTGTGAGCCTATTTAATCGATATGACACCAAGTCTACTCGAAGCTCCAAACACGGCAACATGCAAGGTGGGCATCCAGTGCGAGACAAACTCAAGCACAATGCCAAAACAATATGAAATCCATGTGAAAACTAGTGCCTCTTGCACTCTTTCATACTCACGAAATCATGTAGGTGGCTCAAAACTTGCAAAATATGGTTAACAAAACCAAAACATACTCATTTCTTTTGCAAATCATTTCAATGTTAGCCAACCTACCAATCATTTGCTAAAAAGTAATAAAACATGATTTTCAAAGCAATATGCTTTTGTTTTCATGCACATTTTTCAAACTCCCAACTTTTACCCTTCAATCACCCAACAACCTTTCCTAGTCTCATGCATTCTAGCAAAACGTTTAAGCGCCCAAATTGCGCACAGATATCTCTAAGAGTCCACACAATTCCCTTACCTCGATTTACTTGGTGTGACTCCTCTTCTCTTAGCTTCTCACGCTCTTGGGTCAACTCGCCTCGGCGTATCCTCGGAAGCTGCGATTCATTCATTAAATCGATTGAGTTAATGTATTTAACCCATAATTGACCTCTCTAGTCAACATTATTCACTTATGCATTTTACAAATGCCTTAACCCTCATTTTACCTCTTTTAGGTAAACCTCAAAATTTATCCACTAACCACATCTTAAAATCATACCACAACACTATCAATGACTTCTACATATCTCATTCATCATTAATCTCCATACAATTCCACTTTCTCACTCTAGACCATTTCTAGGTCAAAATCATACCAATGCATTTAGATGGTTTCTAACCACCTATACTCATGCCAACAACTCCAAAATCACTTAATAAACAATGTACCATAGTTGGAGTGTTAGAATCTTACCCAATTTGATTTCTCCTCTTGCTCCAAATGGCAATGCCCTTAAATCCTTCAATATCAACAATGGGAAAATGCTTTCCAACTATGTTGTCCTTCTTTTTGCTAGGAACAACTTTGTCTCCTCTCTTCAAACCTCACTGAAAATGGCTGATTTTTGAGAGAGAATGTTAGGTTTTTGGGTTGAAAGTGGAAGGTTTGTGTTTTTTCCTGAATTTTCTGATTTCCAGCACTCCTTATATAGAAATAGCTTGAGGAGATCGATCTGGTCCAATAGGAGATCGATCTGGTCCCTTAAAATCCCTCTTTTTCACGGCATTTTTAAGCCTGAGATCGATCTGTTGAAGCATGAGATCGATCTGTTGAGGCATGAGATCGATCTGTCGAAGCATGAGATCGATCTGCTCCCAAACAGAGAGCTAAGGAGATCGATCTGGTCCATTGGAGATCGATCTATTCTATTCTCTCGCCCAAATAAGATCACTCTGGCTCTTCCAGATCGATCTCTCATCCCATGAGATCGATCTACCCTTCAAAATTTCCAGATTTCCTGCAGTTCCTCTGCAACAACACTTACCAAACATCCTTAATTTGCTACCATGATCATTTCCTCATTCATTCTTCTTTGAGACTTGAAAATGGCATCCATCCTCACTTCATACACATTAAAACTTGTGTAGGATCTTTGAATGACCAATGGTACTTAGTATAAACAAAAATGGAAGTGCACATCTTATGCAATTCTACTTCCATTTTACCAAACTATTCATAATCCATTCTACACACATTCTCCACATGTTTAAGTCCATTTCTACTCATTTATACATAATGAAACTTGTATGTACGATTACCACTCTCATTACAAGTGTGTACATTACTTATGGACTTACATCACATATACTTTACTCATAAATTCATAGTATAAATCTATTTACACTTCTATGTACATATATGCCCTTATACATATACGGGGTCTCACAGGCGTCGAATTTCATCGATTCTCCCCTTCTCTCCCGCAGCTTCTCTCTCACTATTCTCCTTACCACCAACAGATCTCGACCCGTGGTGGTACTCGAGGTACTCCCACTATGCCGGTCTTCCTTCATCAGCTACCCTTCAACGCCGTTCACCGCCAGTGCTCGAGAAATGAGAGGGATCGGTTCCGTTCGATGCCTCGCTTCCTATAGGTCGCGCGACTGTGTCACACGGTTCTTTTTCTTTTCTTTTTTATTTTATTTTCTTTTTCTTTTTATTTAATATATTATATTATATTATATTTTAATATAATATAATATATGCAAAATATCTTGAACATAAAATATTATTTTTTTATTTTTATTTCTCAAAAAATATTTTTATTTATTATTATTTTTCGAAAAATGTTTTTTCATATTTCTAAGATAAATTCTCGATATAGAAAAATGTTGGATTATCACCATAAATTCGTATCTTGATCAATTGGACTTGGAATTCAATTATTTCTTCTTTATTGATCAAGATTACATGAATCCATATTTATAATGACAACTTCTTAAGAAATGACACCGAATTTCAAGTCTTACAAATCGTGTTAAGTATGCTTTCACAGCTCACCATTAGGGGTGTATACTTAATTCCTTTTTTGTTGGGTCTAATATCTGGTTCATGGCTTGGCCTATCTCTTCCATTTCTATATTTAATTTGATTATTTATTTTTTCAAGCCTTGCATTACCATCTCTAAGTTTCTTTCCTTGTTTTCTTCTGCTTTTGCTAAACTATTCGCTTGTTGGAGCACTTCATGTAATGCTACTAGTTTTTCATCACATAATGAGTGTGATCATTGATTACACTTACTTTGAAGGCCTGAACTACAAAACTGTCTTTGGGATTTTTTCATCTGCATAAACTATAGTAAATCTTTATATGTGATCTCTTAGAGTTTAGCTAGATTTTTGTATTACTGACATCAAAATCGCTTAGGTCCCCTTGTGATTCTTGTTAACAACAATTTACTAAGCTGGTAAAAGTTGGTCATGGAATTAGGTAAGGAAGAATGAAACTGAGATTTAGTTGTATCTCTGAGAGTAGTGGGAAATGTCCTCTATTTGAAAGCATCGTTATTGCCATGCAAATCTAGCTTTGACTGATAGCATAGTACTTGATCCTATGGGTCACTTGTTCCATCATATTTTTCTTTTAGTACTTCAAAGTGGTGGGGAACTATCCCTTTTTGGATCTTAAAAGAGAATGGGTTATCACCTTGCTTCATACAGTACACTGGCTATTGCTCTAATTTTCTTATTTCTTTCAAATTTTCACAAACAACATTAACCTTTCATGTATGAAGAAGTCAAATTTTCATAGGCAAACTTGGTTCTCTTGGTCAAGTCTATAATGGGGGAGTCAACACTCCCTTATTCTATTTCCCTCCATCCCTTTGGATTATGTTTCTCAATTTGATGCTCTGCTAGTGGGTCAGAGTTTTGTTTAAGGACTGCGTTGTTTGAGCAAGTTGTGTTTCATTGATTGTTGGAATAAGGTTAATGGCCATCCACGTTTTACTGGTTAGGATACCTTATAAACTAGTAACTTGTACTACTTGATCCGATTAAGTAAGATTAGAATATTTAATAATCAGGTTCGAGTAGTGGTCTTACGATACCCTACTACGTAAACCCTATTATAAATAATAATTCTAAATATTATTATATTTATTTCTATTAATAAATTATTTATTACTAATATAATAATTAAATCAATTCACTAATTTAATTAAGATTTTTAGCATTAATTTATTTTTATTAATTATATGATTAAAATTTATTTTAAATTTAAATTTAAAAGTCAAACTTTGACTTAATAAATGAGTATTTAGCGGGTTTGGGTAGTTAACGAGTATTTCTTATATTATATAGGTAAGGTTCGAATAGTAGGAAAAAAATATTCAAGTAGTTAATTGGGTTCAGATATTGTAAAATATAATCAGATTTGGGTACTTTCAAATAAGCGGGTACCCTACCTGTTTCTATACTTGTGGGAGAGCATTAGGAAATCTTGGGCGAGTTGTAAGGCTATGAAGAGCAATGAAAGATTCTACTATTTAGGCTAAGGCCTAATTTTAGGCGGGCAGCTGGTTGTATTGTTTTATGGGTAAAGTTTAAGGTGTTACATAGGTTTTTGCCTATCCTGAGATGACTAAAGTTGTTAAAAAGGAGGTAACCGGTGGTCAAGACAGTTAGTTGGTAAGATGGGATCGAGGGGCTGGTTCAATGTGAGTGAATGGGTTATGAAATACGAAGGTTGCTATGTCACGACCCCTTTTCATCCATTTCATCTAAAAATCACCATAAATTTTTCATTTTATTCGTTAACTTACCCGATCGTGAACAATTCTCACAAACACAGTTGAGCTGTGAGTCGATATTAATCATCATTTACCATATCTCTTTCAATTGATCAAAAAGCAACACATACATTTGCAAGTTTAAGTCATGTACTTATACATGACATGTTTGCTAACATTTTCATCCCCCATATTAGAATTCAAAATGATTACTGTGCTATTACATGTTTAGATACAAAAAGAATTCCTGTGTGTATACCTCTTGGCGATGGAGAACAGCGGATATCCCAATACAACGCCTCAGTCCTTCACTAGGCTATTATGTGTGCTCTATAGAAGGGGAAAGTGAATGGGATGAGCAACCACACGCTCAGTAAGGCAATAATGCAAGTATGGTAGATAACTACACCATCTACATGCTTATAGTGTCATGCATAAAATCATTAATATCTCAAGCATGAGGAAATATTAAAACTATGCCACATGTATATACATATATAATGCACTGAAAACATGGAAATAGGCATGTAAAACATGGAAAGATCATCATGTAAAACCTCTCATGCTCATTATCATTAAAACTCATCATAAAAAAGGAAACTCAACACAAAACATCCCTCAGGATTCATCACTTTCTCAAAACACGTCAAAATTCATCACAAATAGCAATACCATCTCTTTAAACACAATCCTACAAGGCTCGACCCCTCCCTCGGGTCTACCCTGGACAACACAAATCATACTCAGTATACAAAACCATGTGATATCATGTGAGACAGGTGGTCACTATATATATCAAGGACTATGTTGGCCAACTATATCATTATCATTCGAGACCACACGGATCCCGATGTGCGGGGTATCATGCTGGAATGAAGGTGGATTAGTTTTACACCAAACTTTTCAAATCAACATCATAACCTCACGGTACAACGTACTCCATGTGATGTACATGGTACAACATACTCCATAGACCCATATCATGGTTAGGGGTGCCTGCCATAGGTCTTATCTACCTCATGCCATGTATCACCTATTCAGTCTCAAGTGCACGTGCGAGCTTCTCATCCGTGTGACTAACGGTCTACACGAGGCATCCAGCATGGCTCGTACGAGCATCTCATCCGTGTGACACACAGTCTACACGAGGCATCTAGCACGACTCATTACATATCACAGTGTGAAAGCTAGTGTGAGCTAAGCTCTAGCACGATTTATGTATCATCAATAAATTCCCTCATATGAGCAACACTCTAGTACGACTTTATGCATAAAATCAATGAGGAAATCATGTACAAGCAAAGCTCTAGTATGGTTATATGCATAGGAAAGTCAATCGAAATCCATGTACGAGCAAAAGCTCCAGTACAGTTATATGCATAAGAAAGTCAATCGAAATCTACATATGAGCAGAAGCTCCAGTACAGTTTATAAAACATCATAATTCAAATCAAGGTGCAAGCTAAGCTCCAGCACATTTCATAGATATCAAAACATCAAAATCCAATGCGAGCAAAACTCCAACACGATTTAACTCATACAAATCCAATAGGCGGCTCCATTTCAGCAAAACACATTCAAAATCACAATTTGCACCTGACTCGTGTCATTTCATGAAATTATGAAATCATTAGCTTGCCTATCCACAAATTTGCTTAAACCAAAGCAAGGTATTTCATAAAAAATGTCAAAACATGATATTTATGCAATTATTAGCCTTACTATCCCTTTTTGTAAGATTCACTTCAAAACCAAATCATATATATTCGTAGTCGTTCACACAAACCATTTATTCTTTTCTAGATAACCAATCAATTGCAAAGCCCTATACACACCCACAAAATACGTATAGCTGTCTCTAAGTACTTACAAAATTCCCTTACCTGGAATCGCGTCGAGTGATTCCGCTTCCTTAGAGCTGCTCGATTGTGCAGTTCGATTAGCTTTCAATGAAATCTCCAAGACTGCACGAAATTACGTATCATATCAATTAAATCCAATGGAATAAGATTCTTGCGTTTACTATAGTCAATTCGACTTATAGTTTTCATTAACACTTTTAAAGCCCCATTTCTTCTTAAGTCCATTTTGATTGCTCTATTAATTTCTCGATGGTCTATTGAATCTCTTTAGGCCTATCGATTCACACTAAATCGGTATTAGGCTTTTAGTGCTTCTAGTTCATCATTTACTTCACTATGGTAATTTGTCAAACACCTCATATGCTTATTTTCATAACTTGACTAATCTCACAATGTAGCTTCATTCAATCATCTCAAAATCATACATATCACCTCACTAACACCTTAGTATAAGCCATTTATCATCAACTCAGCCATATGACATTTTCTCACACTAACTCATTCTAGGTTATGCTTGTTCCATCACATTCTAGGTAGTTTCAATCATCAATACATACACCAATCTACTCACAACAACAACTAGATAAATATACTTTGAGTTGGTGTATTGGAAACTCACCTAGCTTGACTTTTCTCTTTTCCAAGTTTGAAGAATCCTTTGCTCTTTCAATCCAACAAATGAAGTGTTGATTCCAAGCTATGTTGTTCTTCTTTTCACAATGAACAACTTTTCTTTAATAGCTTTTTCTCAAATCTTTTTGGAAATGTGATGGTTTTTAGAGTGAGAAAGCTAGGTTAATGTTGCAAATGGAAGAAATGTGTTTGATCCCGTGAAATGCATATCCAACTGCCCCATTTTTATAGAAAATGCCTTAAGAGATCGATCTCTATAGGGGGAGACCGATCTGGCCTTGCTTGAAACCTTCAGAATTTGACATTTTACAGGAAGGGGATCGATCTGTTGAATGCATGAGATCGATCTGCTCAAGGTAATGAGATCGATCTGTTTCAGGTAGAAGGTATGACAACCCAAAAGCATGAAAAATATGGCAAATTTAAATTTTTTTCTTAAATTAAAACTAACATCTCTGGGTGCATTCCTGTACAGCGTCCTTAAATCATTATCGTTTATATACAAACATTATCCCCAAGAGCATACAACTTATACTTAATGAAATCAAATACATAATATCCCAAAAAGAATCAACCCATAAGTCTCAACTCATTTCTTTCATATCAACCTAATTACATCCCAAAATACTCATCACAAATGTCTGTATTACATCATTGTCTGGATACAAAATGAATTGAGTTATACCTTATGCGTGTACAAGCGATAGCCTGGGGAGATCTTGTCCACCAGCCTATATCACGTAAGCGGCAGGCTCTATCATGCTACTTCAAGTAATCTGGAGGGGGAGGAAAAAGGGTGAGCTTTCAAAACGCTCAGTAAGGAGGATAAGGGAAGTTATAAAAATCATCATCACAAACACAATATGATAGAAATATTTGAGCATGCAAATAATTATAAAACAATGGTAGAAAACAATGGTATCAGCATAATTCACGTGATAAAATCACTAATCACATCACATCAAATCTCAATGCGTGATATAAATCGCAGTTGTAAAATCACATCATCACAAAAATCGAGACTAGGCATTTATAAAACTCATATGAAATCAACGTCATAGGCACATCAAATCAATCGAATTCATCCCATAGGCGGACATCCCCAAGAGAGGGATTTCGTCGATAATAATACACATGGCCATGATTCACTATAGACTTGATCAGAGTCATACAACCGTCAGTCTTACATGCTACTAGAGCACGGCTCAGCCTTACATGCTACGAAAGCAAAGCCCGATGTGCATCTCATGACAAGTCATAGTCTCAGTAAAACTTGTTTTGCCTTCACGTAGAGTTCATTGTGGTTATCACAAAACCCCTTTTGGTTATAAACCATATTTGTTCACAATTACACAAATCTCATCAAAATTGAGCTCAAACTGGCAAAACACTCACACATTCCTCAACACATCAAATCATCTCATTTCTCATAAACATGTTCATTTCATTAAACCTTTTTCATGCTATTAAAACGTTTTCATTCATTCGAAAACTCACAAGCACAAATGGTTTTATTTCCCTTACCTCTTGCACCTTGAGTGGTACAATATCCTCGGGTTCTCAGACTAGTCTTGTTTCTCTTATCGAATTCTCGAGCTATCCACACACATCATTAACCCATCAATATACATCATTCTCATTTCTCTTTTCTTTCTCCTACTCATTCTAACTCAACATTATCTTAAAACTCTTTCTACATCTTTATTAACACTTTAGTTAACTCATAACCATCACAAGACATCCACATTTAATCTCCCTTTTGGCCAAGCTTGTAGAATGGTTGTCTTTTCCCTTTGCCCAATCCAACTTTTGATTTTCTAGTATGTTGTTCTCCTTGTCAAGAGGCACAATTTTATCTCTTGCCCCTTTGTCTAATTTAGTTTAGAATATGGTGAATCTTAGAGAGAGAAAGCTTAGTTTGGGTGAAAATGGTGAAGGTTTAGGTTTCAGATAGAGAAAGGCTCAGTTTCAGGCGAAAATCTCGTGGTCCTTATATAGAAAGAGGCTATAAGATCGATTTGGTATTTAAAGGAGATCGATCTCTGCTCGATTCAACTGCTCCAAACTACTCCTTTAACAACTACAAGATCGATCTAGCCGAGGCTGGAGATCGATCTGCTCTTCATAAAAAAATTAAGTGGAGATCGATCTACTAGAGGGTAGAGATTGATCTCTTCCAGGTTGAGAGTTAAGGAGATCGATCTGCCCTTGTGACAAGATCGATCTTCTTCCTTATGAGATCAATCCTCCTGTCTACTTTTGCACGTCTTCTGCATTCTGGAGCTACGGGATCGATCTCTCATCCTTGGAAATCGATCCAGCCTTCACCGATTCTACTGCTGCTGGATCAATTGTAGGAAATTCAATGCAAAACTCACCATAATCTACTCCATAGGCCATATTTCAATTCATACACATTTAAGACTTAAAAACTTCATCTCCTTATACTTCATTAAATTAAAAACTTGCGTGTACATCAACATATCATAATTACATTCACCAATTTACAATTCTCACTTAGCAAATCTCATAAAATATATAGTTCTCACAAAAGGCTTTGGAGATCGATCTGGCTTTAAGAGGAGATCGATCTGGCCTATCCAGAGACCAATGGAGATCAATCTGCCTATGAGAGGAGATCGATCTGGTCCAACCTGAGACATTGTGAGATCAATCTGCTTGAGTGGGGGATCGATCTCCCTCTTACAGAATGCTTGGTATTGTGTTTTCCAGGCTATGAGATCGATCTCTCCTTGCTTGGGATCGATCTGCCCTGCTTCCTGCAGCATTGTCACGACCTCCTTCCGTGACTTACCAAAAACCATAATAAATTTTTCATTTTTTTCTTACCTTTCTCTCCTCAACAGTTAGGCTGTGATTAGGCATTAGTCTTCTTATCCAAACATACCTTACCATTCTTTTTCATATCACACATATATGTCATTATAAATATTTATTGACTGTACGTACACTTTTCTTATAAGTAAATTCATATACTTTAATATAATTACATCCCCAATATTAAAATGTGTACATCACTGTGTTTATAGATTGTTCAGATACAAAAGAGTACGCATCATGAATACCTTTCGCTAGATGGGGAATGGCAGCGATCAAAAAGAATGCTATACCTTAGCCGACTCAATCTACTGACGATGATCTGTAGAAAGGGGGAAAATGAAAGGGGTGAACTATCTGGCTCAGTAAGGAAATCAGGCAAGCAAGTAGACATCCATACTATCTACTGAAAATATTCATTTGCCTTTCCTTCTCTTAATTCAAAAGCATGTTTCAAAATATATAATAATAGTACAGATTTAAAATCCCATGTACTAAACACATGCTGAGTTATAAATTATAGGCATTCATGCAAAACAGTGCACATTTATCATTTCGGAATGTTTTTATATAAAATATGCCATTTACATTTAAAACACAGTAAATATGGCATTTCACAACACAACACAACAACCAGGTTCCGACCCATCCCTTAGGTCTACCTATATCATAAATACATGTGATATATCATGCAAGACTCAGTGGCTAAATGCAATATCTCATGAACTATGGTCATATCCTAACATGTGAAATCTCAGGCAACACAGTACTCGGTGTACGGGTTATCACTGCTGTAATGGGAGGGGGGTTAGTCCATCACAACCGCTAGCTATCAACAACTCTCCTCCACAACTCCACAACAACACACGGTACAGTGTGCTCCATGCCACACGCATGGTACAACGTACACCCGTGGACCCTACCTCATGGTCGGGGTGCCTGTCATAGGTCTTAGCCCTCATACCACAGAATAATCAATGCCATGTCTCTAAATCCACATGCGAACATCTCCAGTGTGACACTCAATCTACACGAGGAAATCGTCATGATTTTTATAACATGTCTATATATCATGTAAAAACTACAGTGCGCATCTTGAGTGTGACTCACAGTCAACGCTCCGCCTCTAAACACTATATATGCATGTCAAAACATCAAACACTAGGGCGAGTAAACCTTCAGCACTAGGTCATGCATAGTTCTCATTTAAATCAAGTACGAGCAAATCGCTCAAGTACTATGTCATGTATAAATCATGAATAATCGAGTACAAGCAACGCTCCAGCACTCTATCATGCATCTCATGTAAAACTCGAGTACGAGCTAATCGCTCCAGCACTCTATCATGCACAAATCATATAAAACTGAGTATGAGCAATGCTCCAGTACTCTATCATGCATGTCAAATAAATGTAGTACGAGTCTCACTCTAGCACTAATGTATGTGAAAAACATCTAAAATCAAGTGCGAGTTGTGCTCCAGCACGATTGTTTTCACATAGTTTGGTAGATGGCTCTTTAAAAATAGGGTTGTTTCAAAACATGAAAATCAGCACTATAAAGTGTGCTTAGTCTACATCAACATTAAAAAATTAGCTCATCTAAGTACTCTTCTGCTACACAGCAGTAAAAACACTCAAAAACATTGTTTCCATGCTTTTTACAACTTTTTTCAAAAGTTAACTTTTTACCTAAATAGGGGTAAAATCATAATTTACTCATAGCGGGTCCTTATAAATATTATTGATTTTCTCTGACCCTCAGACAACTTTAGTGAATGTAAAAGCAGACCAAAATACACACAGATATCTCTAATTACTTTCAAAAGTCCCTTACATCGGATCACGTCGCGTGACCTCACTTCCTCTATGCTGCTCAAATCTCGCAGTCCGATCAACTCTCAATATGACTCCGGAGCTGTATTTAACCATTCACTGGGTTAATTATACTTTTCCTACTGTATTACACATTTAATACAGTCTATTTCACTTAAATGGGCTCGTTTACTCTTATTGGGCCTTAAACACTTTAATTGGGCCTAACTCTGTCTTAAGCCCGTTTTCCACTTATTAATTCCCTTCATCAGGGTCTATTGGCTCATTGGGCCTATCAATACCCATTGGGCTTTGTTCCAAACTCTTTGGATTGCCCGTATATCATTTATGACAGTTAATTCAAAAATTTGGATATAATTTATTTTATGCAGAAATTAATCCGAAATTCGTAAACTAAATTCAATTTGCGCAATAATCATACTATTGTTGTAAATGAGCTTTACTTACCCAAAATTATGTGATGGTGCACAAATCGGAGTTCAATCGGCTCACGTTCAGAATTTATCGTCGAACTGCACAATTTGTATATTAAATTTCGGGTAAATTTTTGATCAAATACAATTTAAATGAACTTTTTCGAAAATCAATTCGGTCAATTGGACCGTGTGTCGACTTACCCGTAATCTGAGGTATTCCCGAGGATTTCCACTCCTTTTTTCCTTTTTTTTCCTTTTTTTTCTTTTTTTCTTTTTTCTTTTTTCTTTTTCTTTTTTTTCTTTTTCCTTCCCCTTCCAGCTACGGTGCCGTTTTGGGGCCCTCACCGTCGTCGGCATTCCCGATCGTTTCGTCGGCCACTACCGATACCAACAGAACCGACTCATCCTCCCGATCACACTGGTGCCCTCCGATCACACTTAACTGTCGTGGATCGTCAGAATCAAGCCTGATTTCCTCTCGATTTTCTCGCCCTCGGTTTGTCAAAATCCGGCGTCGATATGGTGCATCGTCGGTGCCAATGGGTTCGCGCGGTCATCCTCTTCCTTGTTCGACCCTCGTCTGGCCTCGTCGGTCATCAGTGGTAGTCAGCTGTTCGGGTCTTCGGGTATCGTTTTCTTTCGGTTTCTCTCTCTTTGCATTTCCAGATTCAGTTTCATTTTTTTTATAAATTTATTATATTTTATTTTAATCAAATAAAACATAATAAAATCTCAAAATATCTCCAAAAATTCATATTTTATTCATTTAATCAATAAATGAATTTATTTGTCTTATTTTGTCTTTCCGAAATATTTTTTCAATATTTTTGGGATAGTTTTTCGAGGTAAAAATTCTGATTAATTCCAATAAATTCATATCTTGATCAATTGGACTCGAATTTCAATATTTTCCTCGTTATTGATCAAGATTTCTCAAATCCATATTTTTAAATGAAATTTTCTTATCGAATTTATACTGAATTTTGGTCTTTTGACCGTTTTACCACTGCACTTGTTCAGAAACAATTTAACCCGACTTTCCTTCATAAACCCACTATCTTTTCTTATTTTAACTTCTTATTTTCAGTCAACTTGATTTCAATCCCTTTTTACTTGGCCTATGGCCATCTCAGCCCTTATTTGGCTTTGATGTAGCTTACATGCATTTTTATTCTTTAATTGTCAGTTGCATGATAGTAAATACTCTTCTTATGATTCAACCATGAAAATAAAGTGTTCATACACATAGGAATCATAAGAAACAAGTTACATACATAAATCGAAAACACGAGTCTGACAATCCTCCCCAACTAAAAGAATTTGGTCATTCAAATTAGAACCAAATCAATCATCAAACAACTGGGGGTGCTTCTCTCACATCAAGCTCTCTAACTCCCAAGTAGCCTCCTCGAAAGTGTGATGCTGCCATAGAACCTTCACTAACCCGATAGTCTTCTACCTCAAAACCTTCTCCTTCCTATCCAGTATCCGAATCGACCTCTCAACATATGACATGTCCTCACTAAGCTCCAACGGCTCATAACTAATCACATGTGCCGAATCCGGGTGATACTTCCAAAGCATCGAAATGTGGAAGACGTTATGCATGCTTGGCAAATCTGGTGGCAATGCCAACCTATAGGCCTTATCTCCCACTCGATCAAGTATCTCAAAGGGTCCAATGTAACGAGGACTCAGCTTACCCCTCTTCCCAAACCTCGCTATACCCTTGGAAGGAGAAACCTTTAGAAACACAGACTCACCAACTGCGAACTCAAGTGGCTTACATCTCCTGTCAGCATAGCTCTTCTGTCAACTCTGAGCTATCCTCAATCTCTCAACTATCAACTGAACATCCTCAATAGCCTGTGTAACCAAATCAGGAGCAAAAAGTTTTCGGTCACCCACTTCTTCCCACCCAATAGGGGAACAACATCTACGGCCATACAAGGCCTCATACGGTGCCATCCCGATACTGAAATGATAACTGTTGTTGTAAGTGAACTCGGCTAGTGGCAAGTGATCATCCTAGGAGCCTCAAAAGTCTAGCACACATGCTCTCAACATATCCTCCAGAGTCTGTATAATCCTCTCTGACTGACCATCTGTCTGATGATGGAAAGCTGTGCTCAAACTCAACTAGGTTCCCATGGCTTCCTGAAAATGTTCCCGAAAGTGGGAAGTGAAGCAGGAATCACTATCAAAGACTATGCTCACTGGTACACCTTGTAACCTCACTACCTCGCGTACATACAACCCTGCCAACGTACTCAGAGTATCGATAGCTCTCATAGCTAGGAAGTGGACTGACTTCGTCAGTCTATCAACGATCACCCATATAGCATTGTGATTCCTCCGGGTCCTCGGTAAACCCATCATGAAATCCATGGTGATATGCTCTCATTTCCATGTCGGTCTAGGTAGAGGCTGCAATAACCCTGTAGGTCTCTGATGCTCTACCTTCACCTGCTGACATACAAGACATCTCGCCATAAAATCTGCCACATCTTTCTTCATATCCAACCACCAGTACACCTTTCGGAGGTTTTGATACATCTTGCCACTCTCCGGATGCAATATATATCTCGATGAATGAGCTTCAGACAATATCAATCTCCTGAGCTTTGGGTCCTCGGGAACACACAGTCTACCTCTGAACCTCAATAGTCCATCAAAACTCAACTCAAAATCAATCACTGTGCCCCTCTGCATCTGACCCATCACATCGATGCAACACGGATCAGTCTGTTGAGCCTGTTTGATCCTGTCCAACAGATCTAGCTCTAAACGTAGACTCACAATCATACAATCCACATCCATGTCTGAAGGCATAACTCCCAAACTGATGCTAGCAAACTGCTCTAGCAACTCGTGCTCCCTGACCATCATATACGATACCATCCCCAAGCTCTTCCTACTCAAAGCATCTGCTACAACATTAGCCTTACCCGGATGATAAAGTATCTCACAATCATAGTACTTCAGAAGCTCTAGCCATCTTCTCTGTCTCACGTTTAGCTCCTTCTATGAGAACAGGTACTTGAAGCTCTTGTGGTCGGTAAATATCTGAAACTTCTCACCATACAAGTAGTAGCATCATACCTTCAACGCAAACACTACTACTGCCAACTCCAAATCATGGGTCAGATAGTTCTTCTCGTGGTCCTTCAGTTATCTGGATCCATAAGTAGCTACCCTCCCATCCTGCATCAACACACAGCCCAGTCCCTGATGCGAAGCATCGATATATACTAAAAATCCTCCTGAGCTAGAAGGAATAGTGAGAATCAGAGCGGTGGTCAATCGACTCTTCAGCTCTTGAAAACTCCTCTCACAATCCTCATTCCATACGAATGCAACACTCTTCCGAGTGAGACGCGTCAACGGACCAGCCAACTTCAAAAATCCCACAATGAATCTTCGATAGTACCTTGTTAAACCCAAAAAACTCCTGATCTCGATAACTATCATCGGCTGTTCCCACTGAACTACAGCCTCGATCTTGGATGGATCTACTGATACACCATCCCTTGACACTACGTGTCCCAAAAATGAGATTGCTGTCAACTAAAAGTCACACTTACTTAGTTTAGCATACAGCTGCTGCTCTCGTAGAGTCTGTAATACAATCCTAAGGTACTGCTCATGCTCCTCCTCGGATCTCGAATATACTGTCACGACCCTCAACTTACCAAAATACGTACAAATTTTTTCGCATTTCCATGTGTTGTTTATTAATCATCCTTACCTCGATCATGATCAGCTACACACTCAACAGTTGGGCTGTGTGTCAATGTCTACCTCATCCATCCATAACAATTTAATTTCAAAAGTAAACACTTTTATAAATATATCAGAGTTACTGTTTACAAGTGTTTACATTGCTTTACATCCGCAATGTTTACATACAAAATGCTATTGTGCTATGTCTAGTTTAGATACAACATATTTCAAGTGTGTATACCTTTAGCGATAGGATGCAGCGGATACTAAAAGGGATAAGCCTCCAGTCGCCCATAATCTATACTTAAAGCTCTGTAGAGAGGGGAAAATAAGGGGGTGAGTACACCACAGGCTCAGTAAGGCAATCATGCGAACAGGTAGATACTGCACTATCTACGTGATCGTGATGTCATGCTCAAAAGCATTTAGTTCATCATTTTATCTCAAAACATGAGTGTATGATTTTGTTAATGGTATGTAAACCAATTCATGCTATTAAAATTTTGGTGCACGAAATCCCATTCAAAGCATGGCATTAACCATCATGCATATTTCATAAGTAAGGCATGGCATTAATCATCATGCATATTTCACAAATAAAGAATGACATTAAACATCATGCATCAGTGCACTTTAAAAACCATTAACATACTTTCATCTCAAAACACTTCAACTCTAGTCAGGATTCGATCCCTCCCTCGGACTATCCTGACCCACAAAACATTTCAAACATGGATTTATTCTCAAAGCAATAGACATGTGAGATAGGCAATTCAATAATGGAAATAACCTCTAGGTCTATGGCCATAACCTGTGATACCGGCTACACGGATCAGGTGTACGGGATATCACCACTATCTAATTCCACAAGGGAGGTGGGTTAAATCCTGCCCGTCGGTCCATAGCAGATCTCGTCTGAAGGCGACATATCACATCTCAACACGGTACAACGTACTCCATGCTACCTGCATGGTACAACGTACTCCGTGAACCCACATCAACACATCATATCATGCAACATCTCAAAACGCAAGTGTAAGCCTATTTAATCGGTACGACCTCTAGTCTACTCGAAGCTCCTAACATGGCTATCAACATGTCAAAACATCACAAATGCACGTACGAGCCTATTTAATCGGTGCAACACTGATAATTCTATATTTTTAGAATTATTTATGCTTAATTTCCTAATTAATTATTTAAATCCCCAATTTATTTTGTTAATTATCCCCTTTATTTAATTAAAATTCTCATGTTTGCAGATAAATTAAATCTAGATGAATTTTGAATATTTCGGTAGAAAATGGATCGAAATTGGGGTAAAATCGAGATTGGACCACGCGGACAACACGAGCCTAGCACATCCAACTGGACAAAAAGACAGATGACATGGAAATATTATTTTTCAATGAGCCAATGGTGTGAAGACAAGTGGCCAAACAATGTCAACTCATCTTGGATGAAAATATTACAATTGTACCCCTAAGTGTGTGTATAAATAAAAAAAGATGTCAATTGAAAAAGAGGTAGTCTAGGTTTGAATAGAAGTAATTTAGGAGTAGGGGGCAGCTTTAGTTTTTTTTTTTAGGTTAAACATTTATTTTAGGTTTTATTTTTTTCAGAAATTTTCTTTTGAATTTTTGTGGCTGGTGACAGCAGCCACGATTCATCATATTTCTTCTAGGATTTGTTCAGTTTCGATTCCATTGTTATTTTACTGTTTAAGTTTTAATTTAAAGTTATTATTTTTATTTTGTTTCTCTCAGTTTCCTTCCTAGTTTCGGTTTCTTTTATTTTTTTTTACATTCTTCACTGTGGATCGGGTTTGAGCAGAGGGGAAGATACCGAGTGACAGGCGGGTCCTTCTTCATCCACTTTACTGTATTTTTCTTTAGTTAATGATTCAATAGTTTAGTTATGGTTCTCCAATTCGGTATTGTTTTGATCCTCCCTTTTTCTGTTTCAATTTCTCTTGGTTTGCTTCCAATTTCGATTTTCTTTCTTGATTTTCTACTGCTTATTCATATTTCTTAATTCCTAGTGGTAGCTCTTAGTTTGATCTATGTGCTTATGTTTTATTTTTATTTTTGACAAACTTGAATTTTTTTTATAGCTCTCGATTATATTGTGTCTTAGTGAAAATTTCAGCATTTCTTCTTAGTTTCTACTTGTTTGGAGATGTTTACAATCAGAACCGAGAGAGGATGTTCAACGGCTAATCCGAGAGCAATAAAGAAGCCATAACTGAAAGCCACAAATTCAGCCTCTGTTGTGCCCTGTTTTCGTTTTCTACTTACTGTTCACCTATGATTTTCTGTATTTGGCTGTTTGTTGGTTCATTGCTTCATGCTGGGATGCTCGGGTGATTGAAGAATGCATGCTGGATGGTAGTACACTGGTTTAGATCGGGCAATGACAGTAGCAATAACTCTACCCTCTGTTCGGCTCTGTTTGAAACTCACTTAACTGTTCATTTTGGTTCTTCATTTATTATTGTGCTATTCCATTTGCTGCTGAATGCTTTGGTCTTTTGGTAGTCTTCATTTGCTGCATAGATGCTGAAGGTGAGGACGAGGATGGCAGTAGCTGGTGATTGGTTTGGGTTGCACTGAACAGAGGAGAAGGACACATAACTAGCTGTTGTAGTTGTCGGGAAATAGGCCATGGCCAGTTGATGGCTAAGTGCAAAGCCAGTCGTTCCTGCTAAAGCTTGATATGGTGACTGATTAGCGGCAAGACAGTGCAGCAGAGGCAGTAGCAGCACCTAGGTGCAGGTAACGGAAGCAGTGCAACGCAGCAGAAAAGCATACAGGAGCATAAGCAAACAATCGATTTTACACGTGCTGCTGGCAGCTGAATAATGGCTTTAAAGAGCAGCCACAGCAGTGGATGCAGGGAACAGACAGCAACGCCTGGAACAGTAGCAGATTGCAGGATCAGATGCAGAGGGCAAATCGGTAGCACCTGGAACCGAAGCAGCTGGAACCGAAGCACCCGGAAAAGAAATGCAAATTGAAGCGTGAACAGTATTTGGAGGGACATAGGGCTGGTTTAAATTGTTAAGGCCATGTTTGGCCATAGTTCAATTTAGTCATATTTTAGTTTAATGCATCATTAGTATTTTCATGCATTTGTTAGTTGTTAGTTAGTTAGTTTAGTCAATTATAATGGTAGATTAGTTTTATCATTTTTGCATGTTAAATTGTAGTGTTAATTTTAGTTAGTAGTTAATTTTATATTAAATGTTTTAGGATTTTAATTTAGTTTAGTTGCATTTAGAATTTGATTCAAGCATTTTTAATTTAGTATTTATTTTCATTAAATTTTAGTTTACTTTAAATTGCATTTTAATTAGTTTACTTACATGCATTTTTATTTTAAGTTTGTTTAAATTTTAGTTTAGTTTAATTTTATTTCTTTATTTTCATATTTGCATTTTATTCTAATTGCGTTAATTAATTGTTTTAATCTTCTTTTGTAGGTATTTTCTTTAATTCCTTGGAGTTCAGTAAGAAAATCTTAGTTCAGATTTATTTTTTTTAGTTTTTAATGTTTATTGTTTTCAGTACTTTTAATTAGCCTTAGTAGATCATCAACTTAAAATTCATAATTCGCTAGGATATACTTAGGGTAAGATTAACCGGTAGTTAATTAGGCTAGTCAACTTCTCTGTGGGACGATAACTCGGGACTCAAATCCCATTATTACTTGTACGACCCGTGCACTTGCGGACATATACCTTTTGGGCGTGTCAAGTTTTTGGCGCCGTTGCCGGGGAAGTCTTAATTAGCCATTAGTTAATATCGATGAAATTATGCTTAGGTGTAATTCTAGCTGGTAAATATTTAAGTTGTAAATATTTAATCTAGATTAGTTAATTGAAAAATTAAAATAAAAAAATTTAAAAATTTAAAAATTCAAAAAATAAATAAATAAATAAAAATAAAAAAATTTTAAGGACTTTTTGATGATTGCATGCGTAAAGCCAGAGTTAAGATAGCTTCCCTCTAAATCTTAAAATTGAACGAACTCTTAGAAAATTTTGAAAGGATTCTAGGAAATTATTAGCTCCGCTGCAACACATTATGGCAGAAAATAGGGAAATTAAGACCGTTGGAGATTATGCAATGCCGACGATTGGAGGATATTATTCCGGCATTAGGCCACCAGCTGTCCCTACAAATAACTTCGAAATTAAGCTCGTAATCCTCCAGATGATCCAAACTTATCTACAGTTTAGTGGCCTTCCACACGATGACCCACATGCTCACCTTGGGCATTTCCTGGACTTGTGCAACACCTTCAAACATAATGGATTATCTGATGATGCGCTTAGGCTTAGATTATTCCCCTTCTCACTTAGGGATAGGGCGAGACACTGGTTAACCTCCCTACCTCCAGGATCCATTTCTACATGGGACGAGTTAGCCCATCAATTTCTATCTAAGTTTTTCCCTCCCTCTAAAATGGCCCAACTCCGTAGTAATATATGTTCTTTTGTCCAGTACGACTCTGAAACTCTTTACGAAGCATGGGAACGATATAAGGAGCTTCTTAGAAAGTTCCCTCACTATGGCCTACCTCTGTGGTTGCAAGTCCAGACCTTCTACAACGGACTTACAAGCCCAAATAGGACCATTGTTGACGCTGCTGCGGGTAGAGCGCTAATGTGTAAAACAAATGAGGAAGCTTACGAGTTGTTAGAAAAGATGGCGGCTAACAACTATCTATGGTCCTGGGAGAGGCAAATGCCAAAGAAGTCGACGGGTATTTATGAGCTCGACACACTGTCTACCTTGACCTCTCAAATCGCTAATCTTACGAAGAAGGTAGAGTCGCTCAGTACCCAACGTGATCCTCCCACTAGTCCTAACCCTGTGTATTCTATCCAAAGTCCTTTCCTTTCCTGCAAGCTGTGTAGTGGTACCCATTCTGTAGATAGGTGTCTGCTCAAATTAGAATCGGTTCAGTATGTTGCCCCTTCTCAAATGCATCAATACATAGCCCAGTCCTAGGTGTGAAGCATCCGTGTATACCGAAAAACCTCCTGAGCTTGTAGGTATGGTGAGTATCGCAGCTGTAGTTAACCTCCTCTTCAACTCCTCAAAACTTTCCTCATACTTATCGTCCCACATAAATTCAACATTCTTTTTCATGAGACGTGTCAAAAGAGTAGCAATCCTTGAGAATCCCTCTACAAATCTTCGGTAATACCCAGCTAAACCCAAGAAACTTCTGATCTCTATCACTGTCTAAGGTCTCTGCCACTGTACCACTACCTCAATCTTTGATGGATCCACTAACACTCCATCCTTCAATACTATGTGACCCAGAAAAGAGATCTGTTCCAACCAAAAGTCGCACTTACTGAGTTTAGCGTACAACTTCTTCTCTCGGAGGGTCTGTAGCACTATTCTTAGATGCCTTTCATACTCCTCTCTGGACCTTGAGTACACCAGTATATCATCAATAAACATGATCAGAAATCGATCCAAATACTGGTGGAATACCTCATTCATCAATGACATAAAAGCTACGGGAACATTCATCAATCCAAATGGTATAACCATAAACTCACAATGTCCATACCGGGGTGACATCTCCACTCCGTATCCTCAACTGATGGTACCCAGATCTCAGATCTATCTTGAAAAAGACCTGCACTCCCTTAAGTTGATCCAGTAAGTCATCGATACGTGGAAAGAGATATTTATTCTTGATGGTGGCCTTATTCAACAACCGATAATCTATACACAGTCGGAGGCTTCCATCCTTCTTCCTTACAAACAAAATCGACACTCCCAAAGGTGAAACGCTCGACCTGATGAACCCCTTCTCCAACAACTCTTGCAGTTGTTTCCTTAGTTCTTCCAACTCAACTTGAGCCATTCTGTATGGTGGCTTGGATATCGGCTCTATACCAGGTGCCAAATCTATACCAAACTCCATCTCCCTATCTGGAGGTAACCCTGGTAATTCATCCGGGAAGACATCTGGATATTCCCCGACCACTGGTATGTCTCCCAATTTCGAATGTGCCTTATCCGTCTCAATCACATAAGCGATGAACCTTTCACATTATTCTTTTCACCATTAGAAATCATAAATCATCACATCAATATATATAATTTGTAAATTAGATTCATCTTTAAATTATCGTGTAACTAGATTATAATATTCTCATTTATAAAGATCATGTCATTTCATTTCTTTTCATCAAAATTTACAATAAGATTGTCTAATCCTGAAAACATCAAATTTTTTGCGTGACAATCCATAATAACATGATTTGCAGCCAGCCAATCCATACCTAGGATTACATCGAAATCACTCATATTCAATAAGATTAAATCGACTGCCATTTCTTTTCCTCCTATCTTCAATTTACAACTCCTATATACATGCTCAGTCAATTGACTATCATTCATAGGAGTAGATATCAAAAACATCTTATCAAGCAGTGTGGGTTTTACATGCTTCATCAATTTATGTGCAAAGGATGGCGATATAAAAGAATGCGTGGCACCTGGATCAAACAATACAAATGCTTCTAAATCGAAGATTTGGATGGTACCTTTTACCACATCCGAAGATTGATCTGCAGTATCCTGATCCAGTGCGTGCACTCGTCCTCTGCTCACACCCACTGCCTACTTCCACTTTTCCTCAGTTGTAGCCCTCCTCCTTGGAGCAGCTATCCGAACTGGAGCTCTCTCTGGCTCCTTGCCCTTCTGTGGGGCTCTCTCTGTCATCTTTGGGCAATCTCTGATTATGTGCCTTGGTTTCCCACATTTGAAGCATACTACTTGAGGTCCATAGCATGGTCAAGTTCCATGGTACCTGCCACACTTGCTACACTATTTCGTAATAGGCCGTGGCCCTCCAATCATAACTCTTTTCGCTGGACCTAAAGCCGGATACATGGGAGTATTAATTGTCCTCTCCCAGATCGCCTCGATCCTCGATCTCTTCCCAGCAAACCTCTTGCTTCCCTTATAACTGAAGCCTCTATCCATCACTGGTCTCTACTTATCTTTGTCCCTCATCTTACCAACCTTTCCAAACTTTGAGGCAATCCTATCAACATCCTTTTCGCACAATTGCGCCCTACGCACTGCCTCCTCGTAGGTTGGTATATCTAGAGGAACCAATCTGGACCTGATGGTCGGTCTCAATCCATCCATAAATTTTTGGATCTTCTCGACCTCATTACCCATCGTGTTGGGATCATATATACCTAGGGAGATAAAGGTCGTCTCGTACTGTCAGACCCAAATTTTTGTAGCTTATTTTCTTATGATTCCTATGTGTATGAACACTATGTAATTATAGTTGAATCATAAGAAGAGTATTTACTAGATTTAAAGTGTTAGTGAAATGAATTAACATGCAAAAGCTACATAAAATGCCTAATGTGGACGATGGGTATCACAGACTAAACCGAGTCATTCTAAATCATTTTGACTGAAAATAAGAACTTAAAATAAGAGAGCGTAGAGAACTCATGAAGGAAAGTCAGCTTGATTTAGACCCGAACATACAAAACGAGTGTAAAAGCTAAAAAGGGTAAAATGGACCTTTTTGGTGAGAAAAGGAGTTTCGGGTGAAATTATCCACCGGGAGCGGTTGGAATATAAAGATGAGAGTGTAAGACATAATATATGACACTTTCAAAATTTGGTGAAAAAGTCAACTTAGTCAATGGTTAAGGAAAAAGTCAACTATAGTTAAGAAAGTGGACTTTTGCCATAGTTGACTAATCATGGTTAAAAATTAACCTAAGTGTGGAGAAAAATTTGGGGAAAAATATTCTTGGCCAGAATACAAGATAATCATCCCCTGAAGTAAGGAAAATTTATTCAGAAGGATTCCAGAATAAATTTAATGGTTAAAAACGTAATGGGCCTAAGGTGAAAATTTTAAAGCCCATTAAGGTATACTAAACGTATATCGAAATTTTTAGGTCCTTTAGACCGAATTGTTGGACCAATTGATCGGCCAAATTTTGAGACAATAAAAGGCCTGAGGTATAGTAAAAATTTTAGCCCGAAAGCCCATTAGGAAGCCCAAACCGAGAAGCCCAATTGGAAAAGCCCATGAGATAAATATCTAACCATAGTTAAAGTTAACTATGACTCATAAGGTGACTCATAAGGTGACTCATGGTTCAGATTTGGAAAGTCAAGTATAATGACTGAAAAGTAAGGCTTAATGGCTAAGTAAGTGGCTTATAAATGCAGCCACACCATTGTCATCTTCATCACACAATTCCGGTTAGAGAAGAACACCATTGAAACATAAACATCCAAGCTTTCTCTCACTAGAAATCACTAGGAATTAGGCATATTTGGAACTTGCATTCTTCATGGAAGTTGTTCCAAATTGAAAGGAGATTAACATATGTTGGAATTGGCTATCAAGGAGCCATAGAGTGCAAACCGAGAGCCTCCAAAGTTTCGGCCAAAGGGTGAACACAACAATTGGTATATTTTCTAATTTCCAATTTCATATATGTTAATGTATGAATGATTTTAAGTATGTTGATATATGTTTTAAGCATTGAAACATATTAAATCACCATGAAGAGGGTTAGGCCGAGAGTGATCAATGGGATATTGAAATATGTCAATTTGATTTTAAGACATAAATGGATTAGTACACATGTATTAATGTTAATGGTATAATTAGAATTAATCAAATTGATTAATTAATACATGTAAATTGTTGGCAATCAAGGTGTTTGATAATGCCTAAATGAACAATATGATGATTGGTAATGTTGCCTACCAAGTGGTTGTGAAAATGCCTAAGTGAAAATGGCTAGGAAATAAGCATGTATGGCATGCCATGGTGGAAAACCGAGAATGGCTAGCTCTCGGCCATGGCATGTAGCCGAGAGGCCCAATGGGCCAAGCCCAATATTTTTAGGCCCAATAGGGTGTAATGGGTCTAAGACAAGCCCAATAAGAGTTGGTGGGCCTCACAAGCCCAATAGGCCCAACGAAAATGAATAGTAAAATGAAAATGGACTTAAGGCCTAGTTAGGCCCATTAAGGATTTTTAAGGCCCATTAAGGGAAAATAAACTGTATTAATGTGTAATACAGTAGGAAAAATATAATTAACCTGAGGAATGGTTATTTACAGCTCCGGAGTTTACATCGAGAGCTGATCGGACTGCGGGATTTAGCAGCACTGAGGAAGTGAGGTCACTTGACGTGATCCGAGGTAAGGGACTTTTGCAAGTAGTTAGAGATACCTACACGTATTTTCAACTGCTTCTGCATTCACTTAAAAACTCTGAGGGTCAGAGAAAGTGAATAATAATTATTGCGACCCGATAGTGGCAAATTACGATTTTACCCCTAGTTAGTCAAAAAGTCAACTTTTGTGAGAAGTTGCAAAAAGCATGGAAAATACTATTATGAGTGTTTAATTGCTATTAGCATGAAAATAAATAGATGGGCTAATGATTTTAAGGTTGATATGACTTAAGCACACTTTTAGTGCTGATTTTACTATTTTGTAAACAATCCCTTTTAAATAGCCATCTATCATATTATGTGAGAATGAATCGTGTTAGAGCACAGCTCGCACTGGGATTCATATGTTTTCCACATAACATTAGTGCTGGATTTTGATACGCACTAGATTTTCATGACATGCATGATAGAGTACTGGAGTTTTACTCGTACTCAGCTTTGAATGATATATGCATGACAGAGTGCTGGAGCGATTGGCTCGTACTCGATTCTTCATGGTTTATACATGACATAGTACTGGGAGCGATTGCTCGTACTTGATTTTGATATTGTGCATAGCATAGTACTGGGAGCTATTGCTCGTACTTGATTTAATACATAAACTATGCATTGACCTAGTTGCTAGAGATTGCTCGCACTAGAGTTGAGTTTTGTGATGTGAAACAGTGTTTGAGCGGAGTGACGACTGTGAGTCGCACTCAAGACGCACACTGTATGTGATATGTAATACATGTTGAAACCCATGCCTGTATCTTTGTGTGACTGTGTGTCATAGCTAGAGAGGATATCCGCATGAGGTTGATATAGACGTGGTATACTTATTTCCATAGTTTCGAGGGCTAAGTCCTATGGGAGGCACCCTGGCTATGAGGGTCTACGGGTGTACTTTGTACCGTGTTTGGGACACGAGGTGTACGCTGTACCGTGTGTTACGTAGCTGGCGGTTGACATTGGACTGACCATCCTCCCGTTACAGCAGTGATTGTCGCACACCGAGTACTGTGTCGCATGGGATCACTTTTCGGATATGATCATAATCCAGGATACTATTTGCATTTACCACAGAGTCTCACATGATATATCACATTGATTGACTGATTTAAATTGCGGACAGACCTGAGGGATGGGTCGGACTCCGATTTGTGTTGTAGATCATTTGATGCCATATTTATTGTGATTTAAATATACATGGCATGATTTACATAAAGGCATGATTTATATACAATGCATTGTTTTGCACTACATGCCTACATTTGAGAAATAAAGCATGATTTCTGTACATGGGATTTATTCTGTACAAGTATATATATTATATTTCAAGACATGCTTTTTAAAGTGAGTTAAGGAAATAATGTTTTCAAGGCATAGCACTATTTTGAGTAGATAGTGTGGATATCTACTTGCTTGCCTGATTTCCTTACTGAACGCGTTATGCTCACCCCCCTTTTCTTTACATCTCTCTACAGAGCGTCAGTAGAGCGAGAGTTATCATGGGAGAGTGTCCCAAAGTCCACTGCTAGTTCCTATCGATTCATCAGGTATACTTATTATGTACAGTCATGTATCTAAACATAGAAACAGCACAGTGATGTATACGTTATATATTATGGGGAATGTAATTGTATTAGATTTTATAAAATCTTACATGTATAATAAAAGCAGCTACAATCAGAATTAATATATTGACATGTATGTATGAGAATGGATATTATGGTAAGTGAAGACTCTGACATCGAATCACAGCCCAACCAGTGAAGAGAGGAAAGGTAAGTTAAAAATGCGAAAAATTTATTGTGGTTTTTGGTTAAAGTCAAGGATTGAAACTGGGGTCCTGACAGGATGGTATCAGAGCAGAGGTTGGTCTGATGTGAGTCGGTGTTAGAAAAATAGGAAAGTGTACATCCCCATAGTACTGTGCTGTGTTTAGATATAACTGTGTATACCGGATAGGAGATGGACTAATTCATTATTATGAATGCAGGAACTTTGCCTAAATGGCAAATACGCGTAGTGGTAGAGGTATGAGAGGTAGGGCTCGAGGCCGGGGAGAGAGACCTGAGGGACGAGCCGCTGCCGGACCATTACCTACGCATGAGACTCCAGGTCCTACTGAGGCACCCGAGTGTGCTGAGACGCGTTTCACGAGATTAGAGCGTGGTCTCGAGACTATTATTGAGATACTGGCACAGACGATGCCAGGTAGGCAGAGACAGGAGGCAGGAGCTGCTACAGGAGAGGCAGTTGCCCCTGATACACCTACGCAGACAGCTGATGCATAGAGGACAGTAGATACTCCTACACCCCCATCGGTTTCAGGTGGAAGTGGATTAGGATATGGATGTGACCTGCATCGGTTGAGGGAATTCCAGAAGTTTAGACCTCCGTCCTTTAGTGGGGTCAAGGACCGCATGGCTGCCGAGGAGTGGTTAGCAGAGCTGGAAAAGCTTTATGGATTCTTCGAGTGTACGACCTCGGAGATGGTCGCGTTTGCTGCGTTCCTACTGAAGGGAGCTGTAGAGCATTGGTGGAAGTCCACCCGACCTATATTGAGATCTCGACACACGGATATCAGTTGGGATATATTTCAGGAGGCAGTTTATTCTCGACACCGCACAGCGAAAACTACAGGCAAAATTTTTGGGACTACGCCAGGGGAGTTTATCTGTGGACGAGTATGAGACTCGATTCCTATCCCTAGGAAGATATGACCCGGATACCATATACAGTGAGACCAGAAAGGTCCACAGGTTTATCGACGGGTTGAGACCGATTTTGCGGTCCAAGTTAGTCCCATTAGACATAGTGACCTATGAGGAAGCAGTGCGCAGGGCGAAACTATGTGAGCAGGACTACGAGAGGAATGCTTCCGAGTTTGGGAAGTTTAGCCGTAGCCTAGACTTACAGAAGAAGAGACCCGCGAGAGATTTTAGTTATCGAGGGGGAAAGAGATCCTTCGGTAAGAGATCACGGATAGAAGGGACACGAGATAGATATGCTAGACCTCCTTCTTATCCGACTGCAGCCCCAGCAAAGGGCATTGTCATGGGAGGACCGAGACCTGCTACAGATTTGTACAGAAGATGCGGTAGATCACATGGAGATAGACCGTGTCCACAGGGTGCTATGGTATGTTTTCGATGTGGGCAACAGGGGCACATGGCTAGAGAGTGCTCAGCGCCATTTGTGACTGCACCACAGAGGGACAGGGAGTTTGATAGAGCTCCAGCTGGTACGTCTGCTCAGAGAGGTAGAGCGACGGCAGAGGAGAAAGGGAAACAAGTGATGGGTCAAGGGCGAGTACATGCTTTGGACCAGGGAACAGCTGATGCTTCATAGGATGTGATTCGAGGTAACATCCTGATTTATGATATTGAAGCATATGTTTTAATTTATCCTGGTGCCACGCATTCTTTTGTATCGCCATCATTTGCATGTAAGTTAGCAAGACATGTAGAGCGTACACGTTTATGTATGATGATGTTAATCAGTACGCCTATAAATAGTAGTCAAGTTGTAGAATATGTATATAATGACTGCAAGTTGAGAGTAGGGGATAAGGAGATGACAGCCAATCTAATATTACTAAGTATGAGTGACTTTGATATAATATTAGGAATGGATTGGCTATCTGCAAACCATGCTGTTTTAGATTGTTACGCTAAGACAGTTATGTTTCCTAACCCTACAAGATATGTTGTAAAGTTTAATAAAGATAAATGAAAGGAATAAATATGATTATTACATGATTTCTGATTTAGAAAACCTTCAACATATCAAGGTTTCATTGCGTACGTGGTAGATATGGATAAGGCACATCCGGAGTTGTCAAATATCACTGTGGTCAGAGAGTACCCAGATGTTTTCCCTGATGAATTGCCAGGGTTACCACCAGACAGAGAGATGGAGTTCTGTATAGATCTGGTACTTGGTACGGAGCCTATTTCGAGACCACCTTATCGCATGGCCTTAGTTGAGCTGGAGGAGCTCAAGAGACAGTTACAGGAGCTGTTGGATAGGGGTTTTGTACGACCGAGTGTTTCACCTTGGGGAGCACCGGCTTTGTTTGTGAGGAAGAAGGATGGGAGCCTCCGATTGTGTATAAACTACCGATTGTTGAATAAGGCCACCATCAAGAATAGATACCCCCTTCCACACATTGACGACTTGCTAGATCAGCTACAGGGAGCACAGGTCTTTTCTAAGATTGACCTAAGGTCTGGGTATCATCAGCTGAAGGTTCGGAGTGGAGATGTATCCAAGACAGCATTTCGTACCCGATATGGCCATTATGAGTTCTTGGTCATGCCATTCGGATTGACGAATGCTCAGCTGCTTTCATGGCTTTGATGAATGATGTGTTCAAGCCATACTTGGACCAGTTTGTTATCGTCTTCATCGATGACATATTGGTGTATTCGAGATCCAAGGAGGAGCATGAGGAGCACCTCAGGATCGTGTTGCAGACGTTACGGGAGCATGAGTTATATGCTAAGCTCAACAAGTGTGACTTTTGGTTGTCACAGATCTCGTTTTTGGGACATGTCGTATCGAGAGATGGTGTATCAGTTGATCCATCTAAGATAGAGGCGGTAGTTCAGTGGGAACAGCCAAGGACAGTCACCGAGATCAGGAGTTTTCTGGGTTTAGCTGGATACTATTGGAGATTCGTTGAGGAATTTTCAAAGTTGGCTGCTCCGTTGACACGTCTTACTCAAAAGAGTGCACCGTTCATATGGAACGAGGATTGTGAGAAGAGCTTTGAGGAGTTGAAGCGTCGATTGACCACCGCTCCGATTCTCACTATCCCTACCAGCTCAGGAGGATTTGCAGTGTATACCGATGCTTCGCATCAGGGACTGGGCTGCGTATTGATGCAGGATGGGAAGGTAGTTGCTTATGGATCTAGACAGTTGAAGGATCATGAGAAAAACTATCCGACCCATGATTTGGAGCTAGCTGCAGTAGTGTTTGCATTGAAGGTATGGCGCCACTACTTGTATGGTGAGAAGTTCCAGATATTTACTGACCATAAGAGCCTCAAGTATCTGTTCTCGTAGAAGGAGCTGAACATGAGACAGAGAAGATGGCTAGAGCTTCTGAAGGACTACGATTGTGAGATACTTTATCATCCGGGTAAGGCTAATGTTGTAGCCGATGCTTTGAGCAGGAAGAGCCTGGGGATGGTATCGTATATGATGGTTAGGGAGCATGATTTGCTAGAGCAGTTTGCTAGCCTCAGTTTGGGAGTGCCTTCTGACATGGATACAGGCTATGTGATAGCTAGTCTACGCTTGGAGCCGGATCTGTTGGACAGGATCAGAGTGGCTCAGCAAACTGATCCATTTTGTGTGGATGTGGGTAGTCAGATGCAGAAGGGCACCGTGACTGATTTTGAGTTGAGTTCGGATGGACTACTGAGGTTCAGAGGCAGATTGTGTGTTCTCGAGGATTCAGGACTTAGGAGATTGATATTGGCGGAAGCTCATTCGTCGAGGTATACTTTACATCCGGGGAGTAACAAGATGTATCAGAACCTCCGAAAGGTATACTGGTGATCGGGTATGAAGAGAGATGTAGCAGACTTCGTGGTAAAGTGTCTCATATGTCAGCAGGTGAAGGTAGAGCATCAAAAACCTGCAGGATTGTTGCAGCCTCTACCTATACCGACATGGAAATGGGAGCACATCACCATGGATTTCGTGATGGGTTTACCGAAGACCCGCAGGAATCACGATGCTATATGGGTGATCGTTGATAGACTGACGAAGTCAGCCCACTTCCTAGATATGACAGCTACCGATACTCTGAGTTCATTAGCAGAACTGTACGTACGCGAGGTAGTGAGGTTACACGGTGTACCAGTGAGCATAGTCTCTGATAGGGATTCCCGCTTCACATCCCACTTTTGGGGACATTTTCAGGAAGCCATGGGAACCCAGTTGAGTTTGAGCACCGCTTTCCATCCTCAGACAGATGGTCAGTCAGAGAGGACTATACAGACTCTGGAGGACATGTTGAGAGCATGTGTACTAGACTATCGAGGCTCCTGGGATGACCACCTGCCACTAGCCGAGTTCGCCTACAACAACAGTCATCATTCGAGTATCGGGATGGCACCGTATGAGGCTTTGTATGGCCGTAGATGTCGTTCCCCTATTGGATGGGAAGAAGTGGGTGACCGTAAGATTTTTGCTCCTGACTTGGTTGCGCAAGCATCTGAGGACGTCCGCTTAATAGTAGAGAGACTGAGGACAGCTCAGAGCAGACAGAAGAGTTACGCTGACAGGAGACGTAGGCCACTAGAGTTTGCAGTTGGTGAATCCGTGTTTTTGAGAGTTTCTCCTTCCAAGGGCATAGCGAGATTTGGGAAGAGAGGGAAACTAAATCCTCGCTACATTGAACCCTTTGAGATACTTGATCGAGTGGGAGATAAGGTGTATAGGTTGGCATTGCCACCGAACTTATCAGGTGTCCACAACGTCTTCCACATATCGATGCTTCGGAAGTATCACCCGGATCCGTCACATGTGATTAGTTACGAGCCTTTGGAGCTCCGAGAGGACTTGTCATATGTAGAGAGACCGATTCGGATATTGGATAGGAAGGAGAACGTATTGAGATCGAAGACCATCGGATTAGTGAAGATTCTCTGGCAGCATCATACTTCAGAGGAAGCTACTTGGGAGCTAGAGAGTCTGATGCGAGAGAAGTACCCTCACCTATTTGAGGACTGACTTGGTTCTAATTTGGAGGACCAAATTTTTTGAGTGGGGGAGGATTGTCAGACCCAAATTTTTGTAGCTTATTTCCTTATGATTCCTATGTGTATGAACACTATGTAATTATAGTTGAATCATAAGAAGAGTATTTACTAGATTTAAAGTGTTAGTGAAATGAATTAACATGCAAAAGCTACATAAAATGCCTAATGTGGACGATGGGTATCACAGGCTAAACCGAGTCATTCTAAATCATTCTGACTGAAAATAAGAACTTAAAATAAGAGAGCGTAGAGAACTCATGAAGGAAAGTCAGCTTGATTTAGACCCGAACATACAAAACGAGTGTAAAAGCTAAAAAGGGTAAAATGGACCTTTTTGGCGAGAAAAGGAGTTTCGGGTGAAATTATCCACCGGGAGCGGTTGGAATATAAAGATGAGAGTGTAAGACATAATATATGACACTTTCGAAATTTGGAGAAAAAGTCAACTTAGTCAATGGTTAAGGAAAAAGTCAACTATAGTTAAGAAAGTGGACTTTTGCCATAGTTGACTAATCATGGTTAAAAATTAACCTAAGTGTGGAGAAAAATTTGGAAAAAAATATTCTTGGCCAGAATACAAGATAATCATCCCCTGAAGTAAGAAAAATTTATTCGGAAGGATTCCGGAATAAATTTAATGGTTAAAAACGTAATGGGCCTAAGGTGAAAATTTTAAAGCCCATTAAGGTATACTAAACGTATATCGAAATTTTTAGGTCCTTTAGACCGAATTGTTGGACCAATTGATAGGCCAAATTTTGAGACAATAAAGGGCCCGAGGTATAGTAAAAATTTCAGTCCGAAAGCCCATTAGGAAGCCCAAACCGAGAAGCCCAATTGGAAAAGCCCATGAGATAAATATCTAACCATAGTTAAAGTTAACTATGACTCATAAGGTGACTCATAAGGTGACTCATGGTTCAGATTTGGAAAGTCAAGTATAATGGCTGAAAAGTAAGGCTTAATGGCTAAGTAAGTGGCTTATAAATGCAGCCACACCATTGTCATCTTCATCACACAATTCCGGCTAGAAAAGAACACCATTGAAACATAAACATCCAAGCTTTCTCTCACTAGAATCACTAGGAATTAGGCATATTTGGAACTTGCATTCTTCATGGAAGTTGTTCCAAATTGAAAGGAGATTAACATATGTTGGAATTGGCTATCAAGGAGCCATAGAGTGCAAACCGAGAGCCTCCAAAGTTTTGGCCAAAGGGTGAACACAACAATTGGTATATTTTCTAATTTCCAATTTCATATATGTTAATGTATGAATGATTTTAAGTATGTTGATATATGTTTTAAGCATTGAAACATATTAAATCACCATGAAGAGGGTTAGGCCGAGAGTGATCAATGGGATATTGAAATATGTCAATTTGATTTTAAGACATAAATGGATTAGTACACATGTATTAATGTTAATGGTATAATTAGAATTAATCAAATTGATTAATTAATACATGTAAATTGTTGGCAATCAAGGTGTTTGATAAAATGCCTAAATGAACAATATGATGATTGGTAATGTTGCCTACCAAGTGGTTGTGAAAATGCCTAAGTGAAAATGGCTAGGAAATAAGCATGTATGGCATGCCATGGTGGAAAACCGAGAATGGCTAGCTCTCGGCCATGGCATGTAGCCGAGAGGCCCAATGGGCCAAGCCCAATATTTTTAGGCCCAATAGGGTGTAATGGGTCTAAGACAAGCCCAATAAGAGTTGGTGGGCCCCACAAGCCCAATAGGCCCAACGAAAATGAATAGAAAAATGAAAATGGACTTAAGGCCTAGTTAGGCCCATTAAGGATTTTTAAGACCCATTAAGGGAAAATAAACTGTATTAATGTGTAATACAGTAGGAAAAATATAATTAACCTGAGGAATGGTTATTTACAGCTCCGGAGTTTACATCGAGAGCTGATCGGACTGCGGGATTTAGCAGCACCGAGGAAGTGAGGTCACTTGACGTGATCCGAGGTAAGAGACTTTTGCAAGTAGTTAGAGATACCTGCACGTATTTTCAACTGCTTCTGCATTCACTTAAAAACTCTGAGGGTCAGAGAAAGTGAATAATAATTATTGCGACCCGATAGTGGCAAATTACGATTTTGCCCCTAGTTAGTCAAAAAGTCAATTTTTGTGAGAAGTTGCAAAAAGCATGGAAAATACTATTGTGAGTGTTTAATTGCTATTAGCATGAAAATAAATAGATGGGCTAATGATTTTAAGGTTGATATGACTTAAGCACACTTTTAGTGCTGATTTTACTATTTTGTAAACAATCCCTTTTAAATAGCCATCTATCATATTATGTGAGAATGAATCGTGTTAGAGCACAGCTCGCACTGCGATTCATATGTTTTCCACATAACATTAGTGCTGGATTTTGATACGCACTAGATTTTCATGACATGCATGATAGAGTACTGGAGTTTTACTCGTACTCAGCTTTGAATGATATATGCATGACAGAGTGCTGGAGCGATTGGCTCGTACTCGATTCTTCATGGTTTATACATGACATAGTACTGGTAGCGATTGCTCGTACTTGATTTTGATATTGTGCATAGCATAGTACTGGGAACTATTGCTCGTACTTGATTTAATACATAAACTATGCATTGACCTAGTTGCTAGAGATTGCTCGCACTAGAGTTGAGTTTTGTGATGTGAAACAGTGTTTGAGCGGAGTGACGACTGTGAGTCGCACTCAAGACGCACACTGTATGTGATATGTAATATATGTTGAAACCCATGCCTGTATCTTTGTGTTACTGTGTGTCATAGCTAGAGAGGATATCCGCATGAGGTTGATATAGACGTGGTATACTTATTTCCATAGTTTCGAGGGCTAAGTCCTATGGGAGGCACCCTGGCTATGAGGGTCCACGGGTGTACTTTGTACCGTGTTTGGGACACGAGGTGTACGCTGTACCGTGTGTTACATAGCTGGCAGTTGACATTGGACTGACCATCCTCCCGTTACAGCAGTGATTGTCGCACACCGAGTACTGTGTCGCATGGGATCACTTTTCGGATATGATCATAATCCAGGATACTATTTGCATTTACCACAGAGTCTCACATGATATATCACATTGATTGACTGATTTAAACTGCGGACAGACCTGAGGGATGGGTCGGACTCCGATTTGTGTTGTAGATCATTTGATGCCATATTTATTGTGATTTAAATATACATGGCATGATTTATATAAAGGCATGATTTATATACAATGCATTGTTTTGCACTACATGCCTACATTTGAGAAATAAAGCATGATTTCTGTACATGGGATTTATTCTGTACAAGTATATATATTATATTTCAAGACATGCTTTTTAAAGTGAGTTAAGGAAATAATGTTTTCAAGGTATAGCACTATTTTGAGTAGATAGTGTGGATATCTACTTGCTTGCCTGATTTCCTTACTGAGCGCGTTATGCTCACCCCCCTTTTCTTTACATCTCTCTACAGAGCGTCAGTAGAGCGAGAGTTATCGTGGGAGAGTGTCCTAGAGTCCACTGCTAGTTCATATCGATTCATCAGGTATACTTATTATGTACAGTCATGTATCTAAACATAGAAACAGCACAGTGATGTATACGTTATATATTATGGGAAACGTAATTGTATTAGATTTTATAAAATCTTACATGTATAATAAAAGCAGCTATAGTCAGAATTAATATATTGACATGTATGTATGAGAATGGATATTATGGTAAGTGAAGACTCTGACATCGAATCACAGCCCAACCAGTGAAGAGAGGAAAGGTAAGTTAAAAATGCGAAAAATTTATTGTGGTTTTTGGTTGAAGTCAAGGATTGAAACTCCTGACACGTACTCATCCATAGTCCTGCTCCCTTGGGTCAATCCCAAAAATGCCATCTTCATCTTTCGCTGGACGGTATCCGGTACATACTATCTCCGGAATGCCTCCAAAAATATATCCCAGCTAATCTCAATATGTCAAGCTCTCAAAATAGGCCTAGTGGATTTCCACCAATGTTCTGCTGATCCCTTCAGCATAAAAGTGGCAAACGCTACCATTTTGGTAGTAGTGCACTTAAAGAACCCATACAGCTTCTCGATTTCATTTATCCAATCCTCAGAAGCTACTAGGATCTTAACTTCACTGAAAGACGACGGTCCAAACTTCTGAAACTGTCGCAACCCATCCAAATCACAACCGTAACCCCGGACTCTACTGGCCTGTGGTGTAGCACCAGGCGTAGACATATCCTATGCAGGTGGAGGTGTAGGTGTCTCTGTCATCTGAGGTCTCTGGGCTGACCGTGCCCGTGCCTCAGGAACTGCCGCCTACTCGGCATCACCCTGTGTAGCGGGACTCTGTCTACCGCCAACTCTAGGCAATGATTGAGTGACCAACTCCAAGATCATCTTAATGCTCCGCTCAATCCTCGTGAAGCGAGTCTCAGTACTCTCAGGTCTCTCATCTGGACCTTGTGAAGCATGCTCAACCTCAGCCTCCACCTCAATCTCTTCCTGAGCCTCGTGTGTTTTTGGCTCAACACGACCCCCAGGCCTACCTCTACGACCTCTAACTTACACCCTCGCCCCTCTATTGCGACTGGTATTAGGCATAATGTTTAATTCCCTACATTCGCATCAATCTCTAAGTCAAACCCATCGAAACACATACAATTGTATCTAAACAAACACAATAACATGGGGATGTAATTTTCCAACTTACTAAGTATTTTAGACACGACACACGTCAGACCAACTCAAGCTCTAGTACCAACTTCTGTCATGACCCTCAACTTACCAAAATACATATAAATTTTTTCACATTTCCATGCGTTGTTTATTAATCATCCTTACCTCGATCGTGAGCAGCTACACACTCAACAGTTGGGCTGTGTGTTAATGTCTACCTCATCCATCCATAACAATTTAATTTCAAAAGTAAACACTTTTATAAATACATCAGAGTTACTGTTTACAAGTATTTACATTGCTTTACATCTGCAATGTTTACATACAAAATGCTATTGTGCTATGTCTAGTTTAGATACAAAATATTTCAAGTGTGTATACCTTTAGCGATGGGATGCAGCGGATACCAAAAGGGATAAGCCTCTAGTCGCCCAAAATCTATACACAAAGCTTTGTAGAGAAGGGAAAATAAGGGGGTGAGCAAACCACACGCTCAGTAAGGCAATCATGCGAACAGGTAGATACTGCACTATCTACTGATCGTGATGTCATGCTCAAAAGCATTTAGTTCATCATTTTATCTCAAAACATGAGTGTATGATTATGTTAATGGTATGTAAAGCAATTCATGCTATTAAAATTTTAGTGCATGAAATCCCATTCAAAGCATGGCATTAACCATCATGCATTTTCATAAGTAAGGCAAGGCATTAATCATCATGCATATTTCACAAGTAAAGCATGGCATTAAACATCATGCATCAGTGCACTTTAAAAACCATTAACATACTTTCATCTCAAAACACTTCAACTCTAGTCAGGATTCGATCCCTCCCTCGGACTATCCTGACCCACAAAACATTTCAAACATGGATTTATTCTCAAAGCAATAGACATGTGAGATAGGCAATTCAATAAGGGAAATAACCTCTAGGTCTATGGTCATAACCTGTGATACCGACTACACGGATCAGGTGTGTGAGATATTACCACTATCTACTTCCACATGGGAGGTAGGTCAAAGCCTGCCCGCCAATCCATAGCAGATCTCATTCGAAGACGACATATCACATCTCAACACAGTACAACGTACTCCATGCTACCTGCACGGTACAACGTACTCTGTGGACCCACATCAACACATCATATCATGCCACATCTCAAAATTCACGTGTAAGCCTATTTAATCGGTACGACCTCTTGTCTACCCAAAGCTCCTAACACGGCTATCAACATGTCAAAACAACACAAATGCATGTGCGAGCCTATTTAATTGGTGCAACACCCAGTCTACTCGAAGCTCCAAGCACGGTACAAATAAGGTGGGCATCTAATGCGAGCTATGCTCCAGCACCATGCCAAAACCAGTATAAAAATCCATGTGAAAACTAGTGCGAGCTAAGCTCCAGCACTCATGTGTATAAAACACATCAAATCTTGTGCGAGTCATACTCTAGCACGCTTTCATTCTCACAAAAACCATGTAGGTGGCTCAAATCTTTGCAAAGTATGGTTAACAAACCAAAACAACTCATTTCTTTTGCAAATCATTTCAAATGTCAACCAACCTACCAATCATTTGCTAAAAAGCAATAAAACATGATTTTCAAAGCATTATGCTTTTGTTTTCATGCACATTTCTCAAACACCCAACTTTGGCCCTTCAATCATCCAATTTCATTTCCTAACATCTCATGCATTCTAGTAAAGCATTTAAGCGCCCAAATTGCACACAAATATCTCTAAGAGTCCACACAATTCCCTTACCTCGATTTACTTAAGTGAGACTCTTTTCCTCTTAGTTTCTTACGCTCTTAGCTCGCCTTGCCCCGATGTATCCTCGGGAGCTGCGATTCATTCATCAAACACTTGAGTTAACACTCTTAACTCGCATTTTGACTTCACTAGTCAATATAATTCATCTATGCATTTACTAATGCCTTAATCTACATTTTACCTCTTTTGGTAAATCTCACCATTTATTCTCTAACAATATCTTAAATCATACTTATAACACCATTATCACCTCAAGATATCCCATTCCTCATTAACCTCAATACATTCCACTTTCTCACACTAGACCATTTCTAGGTTATAGTCATTCCAATGCATTTTAGATAGTTTCTAACAATACTAAGCACCCCAATCAACCCCAAACATCAATAGCTTAACAATGTACTTAAGTTGGTGCTTTAGAAACTCACCTCTTTGAATTTCCTCTTTATTCCAAATAGAAATGCCCCTTGTTCCTTCAATCCAAAAAATGGGGAAATGCCTCCAAACTATGTTGTTTTTCTCTTTAATGTGAACAACTTTGCCTCTAATAGTCTTCCCTCAAATCTTCTTGAAAATGGTCAGATTTAGAGAGTAATATCTAGGTTTTTGGATTGAAAGATGAAAGGGTTGGTTTTGTCTCAGAAATTGCAGATCCAACTGCTCCATATTTATAGAATTTGCTTGATGAGATCGATCTGCATTGGGTAAAGATCAATCTGGTCCTCTTAAAATCCCTCTTTTCCATGACATTTTGAAGGCCGGTGATCGATCTGTCGAGGCTTGAGATCGATCTGCTTCAAAAGAAGGTTAAGGAGATCGATCTGGTCTTAGGGGAGATCGATCTGCTTCCAACCTGAGAGCTAAGGAGATCAATCTGGTCTTAGGGGAGATCGATCTGCTTCCAACCTGAGAGCTAAGGAGATCGCTGTTCCATTAAGGATTAATCTGCATTTTACAGAATGAGCTAGGAGATCGATCAGCTCCCTTGGAGATCAATCTGTCATGTTCTATAGCTCAAAATAAGAGCATTTTGGCTCTTCCAGACTGATCTCTCATCCTATGAGATCGATCTGGCATTCATATTTCTAGATTTTACTGCAGTTTCTTGCAGAAACTTACACCTAAACATCCTTGATTTGCTGCCATAGTCATTTCCTCATCCATTTACCTTTAAGACTTCAAAATGGCTTCAATTCATACTTTATACCTATTCAAACTTGTGTGAAATCTTTGTATATCCAAAGGTACTTAATATAAACCAAATGGAAGTGTACAACTTATACAATTCTCCTTCCATTTTACCACACTACTCATAATCCATTCTACTCACATTCTCCACATGTTTAAGTCAATTTCTTCACATTCATACATAATGTAACTTGTATGTACAATCACAACTCTTATTACATGTGTGTACCTTAAACTTATGGACTTACATTACATACACTTCACTTATGAAATCATAGTATAACTCCATTCACATTTCTATGTACATATTACAATTATACATATATGGGGTCTCACATATACCAATATGTCATTGATGAAGACAATAACAAACTGATCCAAATATGGCTTAAACACATCGTTCATCAAAGCCATGAAAGCTGCAGGAGCATTCGTCAGTCCGAATGGCATAACTAAGAACTCATAGTGGCCATATCGGGTCCTAAATGCCGTCTTGGGTACATCTCCACTCCAGACTCTCAATTGATGATACCCAGACCTCAGATCAATCTTAGAAAAGATCTGGGCTCCCCGAAGCTGATCCAGTAAGTCGTCAATGCGTGGAAGGGGATACCTATTCTTAATGGTAGCCTTATTTAACAATTTGTAGTCTATACACAATCAGAGGCTTCCATCCTTCTTCCTCACGAACAAAATCGGTGCTCCCCACGGTGAAACACTCGATCTGATGAACCCCTTATCCAATAGCTCCTGCAACTGTCTCTTGAGCTCCTCCAGCTCAACTAAGGCCATGCGATACGGTGGTCTCGAAATAGGCTCAGTACCAGGCACCAAATCTATACAGAACTCCATCTCTCTATCTGGTGCTAGCCCTGGCAACTCATCCGGGAAAACATTTGGGTACTCACTGACCATAGGAATATGTACCAACTCCGGATGTACCTTATCTGTATCCACCACGTACGCAATGAAACCTTTAAGATATTGATTTCTCAGTCAGCATAATATTTTATTTATTAACAAAATATCTATTTCTTTTATTTCTTCCCATCAAACTTTACAACATAGTTCGTAGGGTTAGGAAACATAATTGTCTTAGTATAACAATCTAAAACAGCATGGTTTGCAGATAACCAATCCATTCCTAAAATTACATCAAAGTCACTCATACTTAACAAAATTAGATTGGCTGTCATATTCTTTTCCCCTACTCTTAACTTACAATCATTATACACATATTCAACTAGCTGACTGGAATTCATAGGCGTACTAATCAACATCATCATCTTTAAAGGAGTACGCTCTACATGCTTTGCTAACTTACATGCAAATGAAGGTGATACAAATGAATGCGTAGCACCAAGATCAATTAAAACATATGCTTCTAAATCATAAATTAGGATGTTACCTCTAATCACATCCGTAGAAGCATCAGCTATGTCCTGGTCTAAGGTATGTACTCGCCCTCGACCCATCACCTGCTTCCCCTTCTCCTCTGCTGTCGCTCTCCCCCTCTGAGTAGACGTACCAGCTAGAGCTCTATCAGGCTCCCTGCCCTTCTGTGGGGTAGTCGCAAATGTCTTTGGGCAAGCTCTAGCAATGTGCCCATGTTTCCCACATCGAAAACACACAATAGGGCTCAACGGATAAGGTCTACTGCCATGATGTCTACCACATCTACTGCACTGGTTTGTAGTAGGCCTTTGTCCTCCAATCACAATGCCCTTCGCCGGAGCTATGGTCGGGTATGTAGGAGGTCTAACTGGTCTCTCTCGCACCTCCTCTATCTGTGGTCTCTTACCGAAGAGTCTCCTCCCTCCTTGATAACTGAAACCTCTATCTCTAGTCGGCCTCTTCCTCTCTCTATCTCGGCTCCGACTAAACTTCCCAAACTCAAAGGCATTCCTCTCGTAGTCCTGTTGCAAAGTTGCGCCCTGCGCACTGCCTCATCATACGTACCAATATCCAATGGTACCAATCTAGACCACAACACCAATCTCAATCCATCGACAAACCTGCGAACCTTCCTGGCCTCGCTGTACATGGTATTGGTATCATACCTCCCTAGGGCCAAAAATCTAGTCTTGTACTCATCCACTGAGAGACTCCCTTGGCTCAATCCCAAAAACTCAACCTACAGTCTGAGCTGCGCCGTATCTAGAACAAACTGCCTCCTAAAGGCATCCAAAAACATCTCCCAAGTAATCTCTGTGTGTCGGGCTCTCAATATCGGTCTGGTGGACTTCTACCAATACTCTGTCGTTCCCTTCAGTAAGAACGCAGCAAATGCGACTCTCTCTGAAGTCGTACAATCAAAGAATTCGTACAACTTCTCTATCTCTCCAATCCACTCCTCAGCACTAGTTGGGTCCTTGGCCCCTTGAAAAGATGGAGGTCCAAGCTTCTAGAACTGTCGCAGTCTGTCAAGATCACACCCAGATCCCAATCCACTACTACCCTGAACTGGTGGGGGTGTAGGAGTATCAGTAGTCTGTGGCATCTGTGTAGGCTGTGCGGTGTATCAGGTGCAACTACCTCCTCAGTCGCAGTCTCTACATCCTATCTCCGTCTACCTGGCAGAGTTTGTGCCAACAACTCTATTATCACCTCTAGGCTACGCTCTATCCTCGTGAAGCGTGCCTCAATAATCTCTGAAACCTCAGTAGTACCTGGTGGCATATGGGAAAATGAAGACTCGCCCTGGCTATCCGGCCTACCTCTATGGCCTCTAGCCCTACCACTCGCCCCTCTACCACGGCGGGTAATTGCCATAAAGGCTAGATTCCTGCATTCACAACCATAAATCAGTCCAATTCCTATCTTGTATACATAATTGTAACTGAACAAAACATAGTATATGGGGATGTACACTTTCCTAATTACTAACACCTACTCATATCAGACCAACTTACACTCTGATACCATTCTGTCACGACCTCCTTCTGTGACTTATCAAAAACCACAATAAATTTTTCATTTTTTTCTTACGTTTCTCTCCTCAACAGTTGGGCTGTGATTAGGCATTAGTCTTCTCATCCACACATACCTTACCATTCTTTTTCGTATCACACTTACATGTCATTATAAATATTTATTGACTGTATGTACACTTTTCTTATAAGTAAATTCATATACTTTAATATAATTACATCCCTAATATTAAAACATGTACATCACTGTGTTTATACATTGTTCAAATACAAAATAGTACGCGTCGTGTATACCTTTCACTAGATGGGGAATGACAGCGATCAAAAGGAATGCTATACCTCAGCCAACTCAATTTATTGACGATGATCTGTAAAAAGGGGAAAATGAAAAGGGTGAGCTATCTGGCTCAGTAAGGAAATCAGGCAAGTAAGTAGACATCCATACTATCTACTGAAAATATCGCTTTGCCTTTCCTTCTCTCAATTCAAAACCATGTTTAAAAATATATATAATAATAGTACAGATTTAAAATCTCATTTACTAAACACATGCTGAGTTATAAATCATAGGTATTCATGCAAAACAGTGCATATTTATCATTTCGAAATGCCTTTATATAAAATATGCCATTTACATTCAAAACACAGTAAATATGGCATTTCACAATACAACACAACAACCGGGTTTCAACCCATCCCTCAGGTCTACCCGTATCATAAATACATGTGATATATCATGCGAGACTTAGTTGTTAAATGCAATATTTCATGGACTATGGTCATATCCTAATGTGTGAAATCCCAAGCAACAAAGTAATCGGTGTGTGGATTATCACTGCTGTAACAGGAGGGGGGTCAGTCCATCACAACCTCCAGCTATCAACAACTCTCTTCCACAACTCCACAACAACACACGGTAAAGTGTACTCTATGCCACACGCACGGTACAACGTACATCTGTGGACCTTGCCTCATGGTCGAGGTGCCTGTCAAAGGTCTTAGCCCTTATACCACGGAATAATCAATGCCACGTCTCTAAATCCACGTGCGAACATCTCCAGTGTGACACTTAGTCTACACGAGAAAATCGTCACGATTTTTCTAATATGTCTATATATCACATAAAAACTACAGTGCGCATCTTGAGTGTGACTCACAGTCAACGCTCCGCCTCTAAACACTATATATGCATGTCAAAACATCAAACACTAGTGCGAGTAAACCTTCAACACTAGGTCATGCATAGTTCTCATTTAAATCAAGTACGAGCAAATCGCTCAAGTACTATGTCATGTATAAATCATAAAGAATCGAGTACGAGCAACACTCTAGCACTCTGTCATGCATCTCATGTAAAACTCGGGTACGAGCTAATCACTTCAGTACTCTATCATGCACAAATCACATAAAACTGAGTACGAGCAATGCTCCGGTAATTTATCATGCATGTCAAATAAATGTAATGCGAGTCTCACTCTAGCATTAATGTATGTGAAAAACATCTAAAAACAAGTGCGAGTTGTGCTCCAGCACGATTGTTTTCACATAGTTTGGTAGATGGCTCTTTAAAATAAGGGATGTTTCAAAACATGAAAATCAGCACTATAATGTGTGCTTAGTCTACATCAACCTTAAAACATTAGCTCATCTATGTACTCTTCTGCTACACAGCAGTAAAAACACTCAAAAACATTGTTTCCATGCTTTTTACAACTTTTCCCAAAAGTTGACTTTTTGCCTAACTAGGGGCAAAAACGTAATTTACCTATAGCGAGTCCTTATAAATATTATTGATTTTCTCTGACCCTCAGACAATTTCAGTGAATGTAAAAGCAGACTAAAATATGCACAGATATCTCTAACTACTTGCAAAAGTCCTTTACCTCGGATTACATCGCGTGACCTCACTTCATTTGTGTTGCTCAAATCTCGCAGTCCGATCAACTCTCAATATGATTCCGGAGCTGCATTTAACCATTCACTGGGTTAATTATACTTTTCCTATTGTATTATACATTTAATACAATCTATTTCACTTAAATAGGCTCATTTACTCTTATTAGGCCTTAAACACTTTAATTGGGCCTAACTTTGTCTTAAACTCGTTTTCCACTTATTAATTCCCTTCATCAAGGTCTATTGGCTCATTGGGCCTATCAATACCCATTGAGTTTTGTTCCAAACTCTTTGGATAGCCCGTATATCATTTACGACAGTTAATTCAAAAATCCAGATATAATTTATTTTATGCAGAAATTAATCCGAAATTAGCAAACTAAATTCAAATTCCGCAATAATCATACTATTGTCGTAAATGAGCTTTACTTACCTAAAATTATTCGATGGTGTGCAAATCGAAGTTCGATCGGCTCACGTTTGAAATTTATCATCGAACTGCACAATTTGTATTTAAATTTCGGGTAAATTTTCGATCAAATACAATTTAAATTAACTTTTTTGAAAATCAATTCGATCAATTTGACCGCGTGTCGACTTACCTGTAATTTGAGGTATTCCTGGGGATTTTCTCTCCTTTTTTCCCTTTTTTTCCTTTTTCCTTTTTCCTTTTTTTTATTTTATTTTCTTTTCTTTTTCCTTTTTCTTTTTTTTTTCTTTTTCTTTTTCCTTCCCCTTCCAGCTACGGTGCCGTTTCGGGGCCCTCACCGTCGCCGGCATTCCCGACCGTTTCATCGGCCACTACCGGTACCAACAGAACTGGCTCATCCTCCCGACCACACCTAGCTGTCGTGGATCACCGGAATCGAGCCCGATTTCCTCTCGATTTTCTCTCCCTCGGTTCGTCGGAATCCGACTTCGATACGGCACGTCTCGGTGCCGATGGATTCGCATGGTCGTCCTCTTCCTTCTTCAGCCCTCGTCTAGCCTCATCGGTCGTCGGTGGTCGTCGGCTATTTGTGTCTTCGACTATCGTTTTCTTTCGGTTTCTCTCTCTTCGCGTTTCCAGATTCAGTTTCGATTTTTTTTATAAATTTATTATATTTTATTTTAATCAAATAAAATATAATAAAAATCTCAAAATATCTCCAAAAATTCATATTTTATTCATTTAATCAATAAATAAATTTATTTGTCTTATTTTATCTTTTCGGTATATTTTTTCAATATTTTCGGGATAGTTTTTCGAGGTGAAAATTTCGATTAATTCCAATAAATTCATATCTTAATCAATTGGTCTCGAATTTCAATATTTTCCTCGTTATTGATCAAGATTTCTCAAATCCATATTTTTAAATGAAATTTTCTTATCGAATTTATACCAGATTTCGATCTTTTGACCGTTTTACCCCTGCATTTGTTCGGAACCAATTTAACCCGACTTTCCTTCATAAACCCACTATCTTTTCTTATTTTAACTTCTTACTTTTAGTTAACTTGATTTCTATCCCTTTTTAGCTTGGCCTATGGCCATCTCGACCCTTATTTGGCTTTGATGTAGCTTACATGCATTTTTATTCTTTAATTATCAATTGCATGATAGTAAATACTCTTCTTATTATTCAACCATGAAAATAAAGTGTTCATACACATAGGAATCATAAGGAACAAGCTATTTACATAAATCGAAAACACGGGTCTGACAAGCATTCTAGCTGCAAATTTTTCCAAAATTTCCAAAACTTATACTCAATTACTTCAATACTCATTTAGCAATCCATTCACACTTAGAGCTTAAAAACATTCATTTCTTGTAATTCATATATAATGTAACTTGTTTGTACATTCAATAATCATAAACATTACATAGAATTTTGCGGGTCTTACATGCTATCTCACTTATGGGAAACAAATTCTAGGGTTTGAATAGTGCAAGGATGGATTCAAGATTTGTACCCATGAGGGCAAATTAATATATAAAATATTAAATATAAATTAATTAAAACGCATAAAAAATTACTTTATTTATAAATAAAGAAAACACATTACAATTGTTATCTACGAGTTTTCATAGTTTGAAATGGTCCTAAAATTTTTTCATTATCAATATTACAAAATATATATTAACAATTATTCATCTAAGAATCTCCTATTCGGTTGCATAAACAGTTATTCATAATCTTCATAGCAGAAAAAGCTCTTTTAACTGATGCAGTAGAAATTGGTAATATCAAAACTAATTTCACAAGTAAATTCACCAATGGATACACTTTTTCATCTCAACAAGTTTTATGGAGAGATCACCAATACTTTTCAAGCTTGCAAACTCATCATGAGATCTTAAATCAGCAATGTAAGTCTCCAGCTAGTTGAAGACTTGTTTCTTTATTTAAACCTTTTCCTATAGAAAGTTCACCAACTCTCAATGCCTCAATAACTTTATTGAGTTGCTTTTCTCAAAAAACATCTCTTCATTTGCATGAAGCTCCAACGATATTCACTACATTAGTCACAATGTTGAAGAGCAATGTAATTTGACCATGATTCTTTGCTACGAGTACAAGTGTCAATTGAAGTTGATGAGCAGAATAATGAACATAATAAGCAGATGTATTCATTTCAGGATCAAAGTTTTTAGACCATTGAATTCACCTTGCATGTTGCTTGCTCCATCATAACCTTACCCACAAATCCTTGACATACTCAAATCATGCTTAGAAAATAATGCCTCAATAGTCGCTTTAAGTGACAAAGCAATTATATCACTTACATGTACTATACTAAGAAAACGTTCAATAACATGCCCTTCGGAATCCACATAGAGTATAGCAATACCAGCTTGTTCTTTGATTGAAACATCACAAGATTCATCAAGTAAAATGGAAAATAGTCCATCTCCAAGATATTCCATAATAGCATTAGTAGTCTCAATTGCAGCAACTTGAACAAGATCCTTTTGAATATCATAAGCTATCACTTTTGAATTTCTCGGTGCATTCTCCAAGACAACATTATTGATGGTTTCATTGTGCTCGACAAGAAATCTAAGAAGCTCAAGAAAATTTTCTTGACTTTGGGAATTCTCAGTTTCATCTCTAACACGAAATGCCAAACCTTGACATAAAAGAAAGCAAATGCAATTAAGCATCGCGATTAAACGAACTCAATAATCTTTTTGTGCTTGATCGGATTGCTTAGCAAAAGCAAAATGAATGTGTTGTTTTTTATTTTGCAAACCTTAACAACACTTCCAAGCTTTGTTATGAGCATTATTAGGACCTCTAACATGAATATCAAATCTTTCTTTCTTTTTCCAATTTGTTAATCCATTCGAAACAAAACAATCACCACTTGTTTGTTCTTCAATATTCGGTCTACAAAGATAACAACACAAGCAAAAAGCTGCATCTTTCTCTACACTATATTCTAACCAATTAGCATATTCTTGAACCATGTAGGAATAAAACGACGTAATGCCTTCCTAATTTTTCTTTGAGGAAAATTATGTTCATAAGGTTGACATGGATCTTTTTGCAAATATGCTCTTCGAACCTTGTCTCTATCATTACAATTATAGTCTAAAATCTTTTTTTCGTAATTCGGGATCCGAAGGAAGATCATCTAAGTTTAATTCAACATGAACTTGCTTTGTACAATGTTACATGCCACTAGAATTGATTCTGGATAATTCCTCCAAAATTGTCTTCCTCTTAATAAGATATTTTTCTATATCTAATTAAATTAAATAGTTTAGTTTATATAATTTATACATAATAAGAAGATATATTCAAATACAATTATACAAACAAAGATCATTATGCATACATAAATTGTGACAATGCACATCTTGAAACTTGTATGTACATAAATCATAGACATTTAACAATTATATTTTAAGATTATAATGACATCTTCATTATCTTCTTCCAAAAAAGCAAAAAAAAACAAATAAAAGAAAAAAAAACCCCAAATGAAACGTCTTCTATACTTAAAGGAATTTTTATTTTTATTTTTTTATCATCGCACATATTTTTTAACAAAACCTCAATGGGTTGTTTGATTGATGAAAAACAAGAGTGACCCACTTTATTGGTATTTTTAATTCTTAATCTATACCTAACATAAATATAAATAAATCATAAATTAACCCTAAATCAAGTTATTTCATTAATGTAAAAAATTTTAAATAATAAATAAATATCCTATCACATTAGCAAATTAATATAAAAATACAAAGAAAGTCATTACTTACTTGAATATCTTGTTGGAAGAAGAAAGTAGTCTAATTTTTTATTGTCTCTTTGTTGCCTCTTTTGTTTTCTCTCTCCACTTAAAATTGTCTTAAGTGTGAAAGAGAAAGTGGAAAGAGAAATTATAAATGGATAGAAGATGACATCTTTTTGACTTTTGGTTTTTGTTATTTTTTAAATTTATTACGGTTCTTCAATAAAAAAAATTTTATTACAATTAAAGTTTTATTATTTTCAATATTATATATACCAGTTTTTTTTCAGTGAGGCAAATTATAAAAAAATAATAATTTTTGTAATATTTATTAAAGGGATGGATTATTTCAGTGGGGACAGCTGCCACCACTGCCCCCACTGCCCCCACTGTGTATTTGTCCCGGAATAGTGGCACATTTGGTGGAGCTTACCATCGTTGCTGTAGGACCGGGGGCTGGTTGTATATCTGTTAGGGTAAATATTTGCTGGTTTAAGTGAATTAGACATGGCTTCTTGTTCTTCAAACTTCCTACATATGGTGGTGAAATGTTGATTCCAAAAAGGTTGCAAATACTCATTGATGATTGATCAACTTCTTCCTTTTTGGATCAATCTACAAAACAAAAAGTTCACTGGAATTGTTTCTAGTGGATTTGCTCTAATGCTTAAGTCGACCAAAGTGTTTGAAAAAGTTTAGAGCTGCAAACAAGAATATAAAAATGTTAAAGAGTGTTCATCCATTTGTTTTTGCATGAGGCCTCCTTTTTCTAGAGATGATTTTTCCTTGCATGCAGCTCACGTTCCTCATGCGTAAAATATTCAGGAGTGAGCGGTTATTTACAAGGATGAAGTCATTTCTTCTCATTGTGTTATTTAGCAGGTTAATAAGCAATTTTGTATTCACTCAACCAACGATCTTCATTCAAAAGAGTAAAAACCCGCTTTGATCATCCTTGATCATGCAGTACTCGTGGGCCTTATTTTTAAGGTTTGTTGGATTAAGGTTTGTTGGACTATGCTCTAAACACCCAATGCATTTGGGTAGTAACAAGTCTAATTTCATAGTCAGACTAATCCATCATTTCCTAAATTACGATTCTTGTCTTAAAAGCTCTAGCCCAAGTGATGGAACGTGACGAGGGTCATGAAGCAAAGTTTTGAGCGGAGCTAAGAGAGAGGATTCTTTTCTACTGACCAAAATGAATTCAGCTGCCTTCCATTTTTTGTCGATTATTTGGAGCCAAGCAGGAAAGAAAAGGGATAAACAGACAAGGGGCGGTTCGACGATGCAAATTCCAAACAGTATCCTATTTCTTCCCTGTGCTGTGATGACTTTTGCACTGCGTTAAACATGTACGGAAGCACATGGTTGTTTATACGAATACAAAGTGCGGAAATAAAAAAAAGAAACGTACAATGCCAATGTGTCTGAGAATTGAGGGATCGAAAAGGAAAGCCACATGCAAATGAATTGTTAGGGCCTAGGGATGGAGATATGGGCGCCAGAGCCAAGGCAACTTTCAAAGAAAATGGAAGGCATGGGGACACCATCTCTTCCCTCTCCACTTTCTCACGTGCACATCTCCTTGCTTAGGAAGATAATATAGTAATCAAACGAAGATGGCTTCCTTTAGAACTTAAGTTTCTCCCAAGTCATACCTACATTTGAAAGTGAACAAGGATTTAAATTCAAACACAGAATGCCAAAGACTTGTCCTTCCGGGTGGTTCTATCAAGATTCAAGATGGGAAACATCATCTGTATAACAGAACGAGCTATATACATATGTAAACATAATGCTAAAGATTAAAAATGGTTTTGAAGGCAACAAGGAAGCTTTACTGGTCGAATTGGATGAGAATAGAAAATGAAATCAAGCATCCATACATGCTTTCAATTTTATTACCAAGATATGAATCTATTTAAACTTACATGGATAAGCAAACTCTAATCATAAATTCATTACATCCACCAGCATAACTTTAAGCCAAGACAGAAGTCGAGTAAATGACAAAGCAATTTTATCATTTAAAGTAACGAAGTCAAAGTTTAGCAACATATATAATCTGTAAAAGAATCCTTTCAAGAAGATTAAAATATGAACAGAAAATTTCTCAAATTGGATATCAGGGAGAGTTTTGCTGTGTAAGTTATGTCCATCATCCAGGATCTTAAAAATTTGCTTCAACTCATATCAAAAAGGAAATACTTATCAAAAAGAATAAATCTCCAAATGGACATCACAAGAAGGAAAGCAATGACTTTGACCCATCATGCGGTGTTTCCTTCCAACTTTTGATATGTTATCGAGGTACACTGAGACCTAGTTCTGTACACACCAAAAAAAAAAAAATCACAACAAATTAGTGTTAGCAAGCACTATAGGAAAGATATTAAAAGAACAGGCTCTTTCTTTAAGTCAATGAATTGCAACTAAAGCAATTTCACATGTAGCAATTGTTGGGGTCCAGAAAAAACCAATATTTACTAAAAAAATTTCAAAGTATGGCGACTTTTGAGAGTTAAGCAGCTCCTATTAAATAGTAGGACGAGCAATTATAAAAATTAGACTTGTGATACATAAAACTATAACTGGTTGGCTGCAGCACTGTTATATAATTACCAGAGAAAAAGTTGTTGGCACATCCACAATAGAAAAATGGATAATTTGCAAGAACAGCCAAACAATGAACTACTAGCACTGGCTTTGAATTTAAAGCTTTTCTGCATTCCTTAAGTAATTGGACATTTAGCAAGCATAGTCAATGACTCAATGCTAGCCCAGATTTCAATCTGAAAATTTTAATAAAAGAAATAAGCATAATCTTCGCAATTCATGGAGCAATGCAGACAACTGAACTGCAGAAAACAAACAAATTTGAAGAATTCTAATGGCCCTATATTCCCTATAAAAGAATTTTTTACAAGGATCTCCTGCAATTAAATTTTAAAGGATCAAATTCTTATCCTTAGCCAAACAGGGCTTCCCAATCCATTTATATAGTCCAAGTGCATGGTCTGACACATACAAAACTATATCTCATAAATTATAACGTACATTCAGTTATTTATTTTCAAAAGGAGAACCTATGGAGTTTTGTCCCCACAGCTCCATTGATATCAATTGACAATGAGGAGAGGAAAGGGCCTTCAATGGTAAGACATTCTTCTTTGATAGAAAAGAATCACACTAGCTTATAATCACGTTGAAAAGAAAAGAAAAACCAAATAATACACAATTAAGAACAAAAATACAGAGCTATAGACTTATTCTGTATATGATATACGTACTATAGATGGAGCCTATGAGGGTACAGTGTATGAAGAAAGTAATGGTCAACATAGCTAGCTTCTGCATTTTTCAATCATATTAGAGTCGCTGTTTATAATAGAATCTTCAACTTTGACTAAAACAGGAACTACCAATAATTTTCAGTGCATTGCTTAAAATGTCATACATCATATGAAACCTTCTCAAACCATGTGCAAGCTCTGAAACTCAAGTTCTGTCTTTGTATGCATCTAGCCCTGTTCCAACACGCCCAACTTAGCAAATCATCATACATGTAGATTTGGTCCCACTCACTTCTTACTGCATTTAATCTCCCCTAAGTTGCTTAGCTATCTCTCTCTGCGGTTTTTTTTTTTTTTGGTCTCAGCTACTCTATATAAGAATAACTTCATTCCACTCTTTTTTCTAATATAAAAAATTCGATCTTTGCAGAAACAAGCCTAATTGGGAGACATTAGATGCACAAGTCCTGAATTTAAGCAGTTGAAAACATGCACACACTTCTCAGGATTTCCCTTTCCTATTTGCTTAATTCTTATCTTACTGAATTAAAGAGACCTTTCTGTCTTTCAATTTCTCTTGGTTTAGATTATCAACCAGATGTTAAGAATGTGAAAACTTATACATTAAGAACTATAGTAAATAAAAATGCAACAAAACAAAGAACAGGTAAATGGTGTCAAACTAATAGTTTTCGAAGAGAATTGATTGGACATGAATAGCAGGATCATGAGATAAGGCAACCTAAACAAACAACATTGCTTTATTAATTAATTACAGAGTTAAGAAAGTTGCTTAGGGAAACAAAATTACAAACATTTTGGAGATTATCAAACTCCTGGATTTGCACTGCAAAGCATACCCTGAGACAACGACCTAGAGCTCCTTGAATCGATTCCTAGACATGACGTGAGCCGTGCTGAAGATACCGCCGAGTGGAGAGGCAGCAGAGATTGAAGACAACCCAATTGAGAAACAGACCTGAAAAATTAAATCTTGACAATTTAGAATTAAAATTTGGGTAATTGAAGCAAACCCAAATTTAAAAACGGATAAAAATATGAGGATAGTCCAACATTAGTAAATTTGAAGAGATTGAAAGGGGCATACAAAGGTAAGGTTTTTAAAGAGCTTGCCTTGGAAATGTGGGAGAAGAGCGAGCAGGAAAGAGAGAAGAGGAGGGTTTGGGTTTAAGGGTTGGTTTGTTAACGGTAGATTTGAGGATAGAGATCGTTGATTTTGAGAGAGATCTAAAGCATGACGCCATTTGGAAGGGGCAAAGCAAGCAAGAGTGGAACGTTAGGGTTGGGAAATTGGAGAAAAACAAGGATTGAAGGGTTTTTGTGGGGTTTTAGCCTAAGTTTGAATAACTGCGGGGAAATTCCAAAAGGTAATAACCCATAGAGATGATGAATTCGTATTTATAATTTATATTTATATTATATAAAATTATATTTATATAATTTAAAATATAAAAATTTTTGTTGTTACTCGATTATAACAATGTCGAATTGCAGACGTCTTCACCTCGATCTTCGCGTCACGTGTTCTAGAATGCCTCTGCAAAAGAGAGAAATATCAAAGGGACGCAGGGGTTTTTCCCTGCGTTGGCACTCCGATGCTTAAGTCAATCAGAGAATTGAGCAGAGTTTCAGTAGAAAAATTCAGAATTAGGCTAACGAATCATACCTGACCCATATTTATAGGAATTTACTCTGTCATTAATTACATTTTTGCCCTTTTTATCTTACTCAGGGCTTGTATCACTTCATATGTTTTCTTCATATGCAACGTGGTACATTCTTCGTGCACCACATGGCATACTTTTATTATTCTTTTATCATGCACAATAATTGCTCCTCACTCTTTCGCTAGGTATAACCTTACGGAAGAGTACATATGTTCTCATTGTAGCCTCAAGTCAAGTCCTTACATTAGATTCTGAAGTCAAATTCTCTGGCCTTCTAATTCTCAAGCTCTTATTTTGAGTGCGTGGCTTACCTCGCGCATTTTTCGCTTCAAGCCCTTTGTTTGTGTGCTTAGCTTACATCGCGCATTTTTCGCTTCAAGCTCTCGCACATTGTCTTCGTGGCTTACCTCGCGCATTTTTCGCTTCAAGCCCTTGATTGTGTGCTTAGCTTACATCGCGTACTTTTCGCTTCAAGTTCTCGCACATTGTCTTCGTGGCTTACCTCGCGCATTTTTCGCTTCAAGCCCTTGATTGAGTGCTTAGCTTACACTGCGCACTTTTCGCTTCAAGCTCTCGCACATTGTCTTCGTGGCTTACCTCGCGCATTTTTCGCTTCAAGCCCTTGATTGAGTGCTTAGCTTACATCGTGCACTTTTCGCTTCAAGCTCTCGCACATTTTCTTCATGGCTTACATCGCGCATTTTTCGCTTCAAGCCCTTTGGTTGGTTGAGTGCGTGGCTTACCTCGCGCATTTTTCGCTTCAAGCCCCTGCACATGTGTAGCTGGTGCGATCAGTCATTTATCAATTATGTGCGAATCTCAACAGCCAATAAAATATCAATATGGCATAAATAATAGTTCAACAAATTAAATTTCAACCCATAGTTGAATTAACAAAAAATAATATTAAATGTCATAAAGTCTCGCTGCCAGTGTAGTTGCAAGTGGTTGATATTCCGCGTTTTTGCTATCCTCTTGTTTTGTGACCTTTCCATCTTCTTTCAAGGCATTGGTGATGGCTTAGGTAGCCCGAAGATAGTAAGGGTTTCTTTTATTTGAACTCCCTTATATGTAGTTCAGCGTCGGTATCCTTTTCATCACTTCTTCTTAAATGATATATTTATCTGCTCTAGAGAACAAGTCTGAGATCGTCGTCGGCTGATCTAAAGATAGCGACTCTTGCAACTTTTCAGACCTTGTCCCTTGTAGCATAGCTGTCACAACTACTCCAACTTGTAGATCATGTACTTCAAGAGTAGCATTACGGAATCGATCCACATAGCTTTTGAGTGATTCCTTGCTCTCCTGCCTTAAAGTAAGCATATAGGTGGCCTCCTTCCTTTTCTGACTTTTTATCACAAAGGCCTTCAGGAATTCGCTTCTTAATTGATTGAAAGACGAAATAGACCCCTCCGGCAAACTGTTAAACCATTTTAGTGCATGGTCAGTTAAAGTTAAGGGGAATGCTCTACTCATGATCTCATCCTCCCATCCATGTAATAGCATCAATGACTCATAGTTCTGAATGTGGTCATAAGGGTCAGTTTTTCCCGTATACGTCGTCATCTGCGGCATTTTGAATTTTGGAGGCAACAGTTTTCCAATGATCGTTGTACTAAATGAGATTTTCCTTCTCTGATTTTCTTCAGTTGGAACCAATATTTTCTCTTCTAAGATTCGTTCCACCATTCTTTTCATATCTGTGGTAACTTGTGCCTTGGACACAGGTTTGTTTTGCACTTTCTTAGCATTGTATGCATCAGCTTGGCCGCAGTCCATAGCTTCTTTCCTGTTACTCTGAGTTCGATTTTGACGAGTCTGAGATTGAAAGTTTGCCATTCCAGTTTCAAGGTTTCGTTTTGGATCTATTTCCGAGTCTCTCTCAACATGAGACCCTGTCATTACCACATCTTTGATTCTATTGTTTGGCGGGCCGTTTGTGTTCTGGGGCCAAGGATCTTTCACACCCAAATATCCAGAATCTACTTGAGCCGGACCCTCAAGGTTTCTAGTATTTTGGCGTCTCTGACCACCAACAATCTCCCGTGTTGAATTCCTTGTACCATGACGCCACGATTTTTTGACACCCTGATGTCTCCAGTTCATTGGAGTCTCGGGCATAGGGTCTTTCGTAGCTTGGCGCCGTAGGCTTTCCGAGGCCTCACGCACAGGGTCTCCCATACCCTGACGCCTCATGTCTTCCTCAGTCTCACACATAGGGTCTCGTGCGGTCATGTTGCGAGGATTTCGCGCACCTCTACAGTGAGGGTCTCGCGCGGAAGGGTCTCGTGTGAGCTGGCATCCTCGCGTTATGAGTGCGCCACGTGGCACGCGAAGAACGCGCCACGTGGCGCACGAAGCAAACGGGGGGTCTTGCGCGGCCATGCCGTGAGAGTTTCATACACCCCTACATCGAAGGTCTGGCGTAGGAGCATCGCGAGGGTCTGCCGTGAGAGTACCGCGAGGGTCTGTCGCGAGCGTGCCGCGAGGGTCTGTCGCTAGTGTGCTGCGAGGGTCTGTGGCCAGTGTGCCGCGAGGGTTTGTCGCAAGCGTGCCGCGAGAGTCAGGTGCGAGCATGCCGCAAGGGTCCAATGCAGGTATGCCATGAGAGTCTTGCGGCATGTTGCCGTGAGGGTCTTGCGGCATGTTGCCGTGAGGGTCTTGCGTCCTCATGCCGTGAGGGTCTTACGGCAGGATGCCGTGAGGGTCTTGCGGCAGGATGCCGTGAGGGTCTTGCGTCCTCATGCAGTGAGGGTCTTACGGCAAGTTGCCGTGAGGCTCCTCTACGAACATGCGTAGAGGGTCTTGCGTGATCATGCCGTCAGAGTCTTGCGCAACTCAGCATTCTCCCACCAAGTTTTGGACGGCCAGTGGCAGATTCACTTGTGGGAAAACACCATTGAACAGATCAACCATTGTCCGCAAGGCTTGAACAGTCTCTTCTCTGTGCTTTCGCATGGCTTCGAATTCGGCAATGAAAATTGTCATCATATTCGACCCTCTCTCAGTCTGAACTCCCTCACCTAAGTCCGCCATTAGGGAGCTCGCCATGTCCTCACTTTCTTCACTTCTTATTGCTGTTGAACGTGTCCGTACCATCGTTGTCGAAAGCTTTTCCTCTGTTTCCCACAGACGGCGCCAATTGTTGCTGCTCGATTACAATAATGTCGAATTGCAGACGTCTTCACCTCGATCTTCGCGTCACGTGTTCTAGAATGCCTCTGCAAAAGAGAGAAAGATTAGAGGGACGCAGGGGTTTTTCCCTATGTTGGCACTCCGATGCTTAAGTCAGCTAGAGAATTGAGCAGAGTTTCAGTAGAGAAATTCAGAATTAGGCTAACGAATCATATATGACCCGTATTTATAGGGATTTACTCTGTCATTAATTACATTTTTACCATTTTTATCTTACTCAGGGCTTGTATCACTTCATATGTTTTCTTCATATGCAACGTGGTACATTCTTCGTGCACCACATGACATACTTTTATTATTCTTTTATCATGCACAACAATTTTATATCGATATAAAAAATATAAAATTTTATATTTCAACTTTCATCATATTTATATATATATATATATATATATATATATATATATCAAATTTTAATTTCTATTACTTTTATATTTTTTATTTGTATCGTTTTAATATCATGTTTAAAATTATCGTATCTACTTAGAATCATTACTCTTTTGATAATTTGTGTTTATAATTTATATTTACATATAAAATTATATTCGAATCATATAAAATACAATAATTTTATATCAAAATTTGTATCAATACAAAAAGTATAAAATTTTATTTTTAACTTTTACCATATCATATATAATTTGTTTAATTTTGCATTATATCTCTTTCATATCTTTTAATTATATTACCATTATATCGTATCTAAAATTGTCAAATTTATTCTGAATAATAGTCTATGAAAAAAAAAAGAAATGATCATTTTAGCTAATTGTAAATATGGTCTTTCTTTCTTATAATTATGCTCATTTTCCCCAGGCCAAGGGTAGGCTGTGGTTACCATCAGATAGATCCTTCTACTTTTATCTATTCTTTTTTGGTAGGCAGTAGCACTTCTTTTTTCTTCATAATAAATTCACATTTATCTAATATTCTTTGGGTTGTGTTATGTATGCTTCCTTGTATAAAATAGTTACATGTCTAGACCCTCTTTAATTCTTAGAGGTTTACATGACATGAAGGGTTGCTAGAATGACAGTTTGCACCTCAATGGTTAGGGAGGGTTACATAATATTAAAACACTGTAAGAGTCAAATAACAAGCTAACATTCTAGAAGTCCCAATCTATTCCAGCAACCAATCCAAATGGTATTTTCTACTAATGAATGGTTAATTGGGAGTATTCTCATTTACCAACCGCTCTGATTTGTATTAGTTTGTTCAACATAGTTCCAGCCAACCACAATCCGTCAAAGGAGAGTTCTCCTCAAAACCTAATAACTAAAATTAACTAAAATTAACTAAAATAATCAATAATTAGATTAAACTAAAGCTCATGTAAAGAAATTTGAACTCAAAACTTCAAAATCTCAATACATATATAGAGGAATTCAAATTGCTTTAACTGTGCAAAAAGTGCGGACAGGTAGAAATGGCATCGAAGCGTCAATCTTGTGGTGACAGTTGAGGTTCACCGGAGTTGAGTTTTAGTGGTTGCTGAGATTTGCTGGTTGTCATTTTGCTTTCGCTTGGAGAAGAAACAAGTATAATTATAGTAAACTAATATAGCAAACTGAGGTTCCTAGTTTAAATTTATTAATGAACATTGTTGTATAATAAGAACTTCTTCCATCGAGGTCGTTCATGTTGGCTTGCAAAATTGCTGACTGGAATCGGACTAAAAGGTTTGATTGGAGTTTGTCTATTCAGATGGGCTTGAATGAACTGCAAAGTTGCCAATGAAGTTCACATACAAACAGGGGCAAGAAAGAGAATAAGGGAAAGGGAAATCTCATCTGTATTTCTTTGCAATCAAGAAGGCCTGATTTATGATACATACTATTGATAATTACCAGGACTTGGTAAACATAATTACATGAAACTAGAGAAAGACAGCTCACTACAAAGTATTTCATCAATCGAAATAAAAAGCAATGATGGAAAAGCAAATAATGAACAAAAGAACCTCGTAAAGCAAACAAATTCTCCTAAATGCGGTAGAGAAAAGAGCAAAATTAGATCTGAAGGAATCTCGTATCTTCAAATAATTGAATCTTATGATAATGAATGCCCACCTTTCCTCACAGGCAAGCCACTGAAAGCCCTCTTCCTCTATGGTTTCCTCTCTCCCAACTCCACATCTTCGTAAACAGCAGCTCGGCCTCACAAGAACATTCCCAAATACTATACAAGATTATGGCCGCATCTTTAGGCACTTGCAGCCAACCACCCATGACACATGCTAAGCATCTTGTCTGGGCTATCTCATAAAATATATAGAATCACAAGACAATTCTGAGCACACAATGCTACAAAGGATGCTGCCTTGGTTTGCTATAAACAAAAAACCCAGGTCATTAAAGTTTCTTAGGTAGATTATAAGTCTTTTTAAGGAATTTTGAAGCTGTTTCATCATTCCGGTAACACAACACACGCAGGAGTGTGTTTGGCTCAGTAGGATTCCACTGCCCTGATGTTGGTGGTAGTGGAAGCCTAGACCTTGCAGATGAGCCATATGTCTCCAAGGTCACACGTCTGAACCGCTCAATTAAGCTCTCTGTATCGGTTCTGAAGAGAGGAAGGACACCTCTCACGGGAGCTGAAAACTTATCTATGAGGTCAGCAGGGAAACCATCTCCATTGGCCCAAAACAGATCTTTAAGGGCTTTGAAATCATCCTCTATAATTTGAGAATCCTGACGAGAGAAAGCACGAGAGGGGCCTCCAACAAGTAAAACCATCAAAAATCCATCACAGGAAGCTTTCATGATATCAGTTATAATCCTTGTACGAACTCTTTCATGCACAGTTTCAGAGATGATCAATAAGTTTCGCTCCAGTTCCTGTAATAGAGGGTCTATCCTAGAAGATGATGGCTCACCTACATACAAGCCATCCCATAAAACATGACTTAGGTCATGAAATACGATTTTATAAGCTACTGCCTCAGACAGTTGCTGAACGCCTTCCACACAAGCAGCTGGTGTCAGTTCAAATTTCTTGCTCAAACCATTTGAAAAATCTTCTACGTGAGCGGACTCACAGTTCCTCAAGTGGGTTATGATCCTCTTCTCTAGAACATCCATCTCAGATCGGATACGGTGCAGAGTATTTATACGAACGCACAAATGTGCTATCCCAAATGAAATCTCCATTTATTCTTGCAACCTGAGAATCTCTCTTCTGAGAATTTTGTGACTTTTCTTTTTTCCTCCATACACCTTGGAACTTTGATCCTGTCTCACATCTCGTCAATGCAGGCATTGTAGGGATATATGTGTTGCGTGAACCTACAAGAAAATTTAAAGCATAGCATATGTTAGAAACTCTAAAAGCTTTAGACATCATATTGAGATTATTTATGAGATCTGCAAGCATTTACCACAGCCAGATTTTGCCTTGAGTACATAATACTGAAGACATTTGTCAATGCCAGCCATCAAATCAGGTAGCAGTGCAGGATGTGTTGGTATTGGAAGCTGGAAAAATGCATCTAAAGTCTCGTCAATGATTCTCAAAATTTCAACCGCAGATGGAGCATATCCTTCTTGATTTGCTTGTTTATTCCAGACCTAGCATAATGCAATGTGTTGTTTAGCCCAAAAATGAAGGGGAAAAAAAAGAAGAAAAAAGATAACAAAGTCCAGTTATAACAAAACTGCAACCAGCGATTCAGTAGATATGCAAGTCAGTTGCACGAACAAAGAAGCAAATTTTAAAAGGAACTTAAACTACCTCTAAATAGATACCGCTTTGCAGATAACAGAGAATTTGAAACTAAATAAACAAAATCTTGCACCTATAGAGAAACCATTTCTACTGACTTAGGTGAAAAAGATCATAAGCACTGCAGGAGCTTTTAGGCTTGCAGAGCACACCTTTTTTTATTAATAAATGCTAAGGCAACTACTTAAATTTGTGCAACAACCAAACTGCTAATAAGACATCTTGGAGTTGGTTTATACACTCTTCATTCCTCCATGAAACCTATTTTCTTCTTACAGGCCTTAGGACGTAATCCAAATTCTTAGGTAACATTAATTCTTAAACAATTCCTTCTTCACCCTTTTGGTTTCTGTGTTATTTATATTCAATTAACCTGAGCCTAACTAATTTATCCATAAAGCGAGAAATCTATAAGCAAAATATGATTATTGCAAATAACAAGAGAACAATAATTTCACAATGAACATATAATTACATGATATGAAACCAAGAAGTTGTAGAACTGAGATTCGACAGAGATAAATTTTTGTCCAAATGACAAGAACAGCAAGTGAATACCTCTTGTTGCAAAGTCCGGTCAACCCATTCCTTAAGTCTGTCTATTCTTGTCTTGATCCACCCCTTAACAAGATTGGCAATTGCAGCTTCAGCCTCATAAGGAGGCATTTCGCGGATTATTGCCTTCCCACCATCATCACTATTTACTGCATCCTCAACAGCAATCTGCACAAGATCTTTCTCCAGTTTATCTGCAGCTCTCAGTACTTGAACAGCATCAGGGGTTAACTCCACAATGCCTGAAATAAACTGTTTTATCTCATTTGCATAGCAAGCATGAAGGGTGGCCACAGCCACACCTGCTGCCAAAGGATGCCAGCCCTTCAGTATTGGACTGAAAACCTGCTTCTCGTGAATTGCTAGCTCACCAACATCCTTAGCAAGGATTGAAAGGACAGGTAGAGGATTCAACTGGTTTTTCAAAGCTCTCCTGCTTGTGTCTGCTTTCTCCATTCTCTATATAACAACAAAAAAGCATATGCAAGTCATTAAACCAACTAAAAGGGAGGCGAAAGAGTATCCAAACACATCACACATTTGTTGCATTCCAAGTCACATGCATACAAGAATCTTGTACATATTCAATGAAGATTCAGATATTATACATGTGACATAGGCACTCAATTTTCCTCATTCACAGTAAAGGGGCCGCTAGCAGATAGTAAAGACTTGCCTGAGCAAAAGCAGTGCGCAATGATGACCTGATGTAAGTGTCAATTCTATTTCGAGCTACATCTACATCTCCTTTCCTCTTTCTGCGATACTCAGTAGATACATCCTCAACCAAAATCTTAGCCGCTGATACACCTAAAGAAACAATGCCCTGCATGGTAGAAATATTTCCACTATCGAAAGTGTCATGGTATGCAAGGAGTCTTTTCTCTGCCCAGCTCAATATTGAACTCAATGCAGAACTTAAAATATTGGAGTAATCTGGATCTCTGGTTGTCTTGGAATCTTTTGCTACTTCCACTAGCTGACTATCAGCAGCATATAGCAAGTCCATTTCAACTTGCCCAGTGGCAACAAAATGGTGAAACAGGACCCATGTAAAACAGAGATTATGGAGCATTTCGTTAATCCCAAGGATCACCCACGTCTTCTTTATGTGCTCCATAAGCTCATCAACTTCCTCGACAATAGATGTTTCATCATTAATATCAAAGCACGTCTCCAGAAGCATTTCATAGAGTCTAAGATTAAGTGGAATGCCATCAGCCCAGTGGCATGAATCGGAAAGAGACCCATCAGATCTGGAAGCAAGAGACATAACAGCAGTACGAAGAACTTGCATTGACTCATTGTTCTTTCCAGTTTCCATTGGCCTATCTAGTGCTGAGTGAATGATTTGTCGTAACCTTTGTGACGCATTATTTGACTTATCAAGTGGAACACGAGGATGCAATAGTAACCCAGCCTCAAGAACCTTGAGGTTTCTTTTCTGCCATGCTTCATATTCTTGTTGATCAGTAAAATCTGATTGCTTGAGCTGCTGTAATAGCTCCAATGGAAGAACCACTGACTCAATCCGCCTTCCAACCTGCCATACATATATTTATAGTAGACCATAATCAATGCTAATGAACTATTACCAATCTGGTTAGTCCTCACGCATAATTCCATCCCACCCCCACAGTCACCCCCAAGAGAAAACAAAAAAAATGGCGAACACTGTAGATCAATTAAACACCAATAAAATTACAACAAATAAGAACCATTAACTTCATCAAAAGCCTATTACATTTGTCTTAAATTAGATAATCTAGATGAATTTCCCAATATATTCGAGAATTTACATTGTTACTCAATTATTCAGGATTAAATTCTAGAATCAAATTTGTTTGTAACTTGAATCATAATCATAATATATTTTTCAACATCTTTATCATCGGATCGTACCGCATTCAATTTAATATTCAACAATTCAAATTAATTTACTCAAAAGGAGCATTATCTGGATCAATAAATTGAAATTAAAAAATAAATAGAAAGAAAAAATTCCGGATCAACCAAAATTCCATATAAAATAAAACTTAAATTGAGCTGACCAGGCCACCGCCGATTCTCAAAAGCGCTCTTCTAACTCGCGAATCAACGGTCTCAGGTATCCGCATTTGAGTCCTCATAATCTCCCCGAGGGTCGTAGGCCGCTTGGGCTTGCCCTGGCCCGAGCCTGGCCCGGAACTTGGACTCTTCTTCGAGCCAGATGAAGATCCCGGCGACTTCAATCCTAGAGCCTTCTTCATCTTACTAGCAGCCGCTGACGTAAGCGAGCGCTGTAACGCGGGAGAGTTAGGAGAGTGGTTGTGGTTTTGACTAGGCGAGTTGTGACTCGGCGAATCGGAATTGAAAACTGATGCAGTGGAAAGAGGTTTGGAAGAGGAGGTACGGCATAAGGCGAGGAAGACGTCATAAGCAGTGAGTCGAAGGTCGGAATCGGAGAGTTGAGAGGCGAGTTGGCCGAGTGGGGATTGGAGATCGGTTGAGATGAGCTTGCTCGGCATTGGTTGAGATTTAGTTTGCAGTGGCGGTGGCGTCGACTCTCCCTTTGAGTGGCCGAGTGAAAGATCTCTAAAGAGATGCGCCATGGTGTTAACTCACAGAGAGAGAAAAGAACTAAAGAGCTCGAACATTGGACAATTTGAGAGTAAAAACTGGAGAGAAAGAGATAGGAGCTGTTTGGCATTTTTGTTTTTTCAAATTTTATTTTACCTTTTTAAGCTTGTGAATGAAAGAGAGGGAAAATTGAAAAATAAAAAATAAACGTAGGTTTTGTCAAAATATTTAAAATTCTTTTATAGCTTTACAAAATGTCATATTATTTCTACTGTAAATATAATTCAAGAAATAAAAAAACACATTTGATTACAGTGATGTTTTTATCCAAATATTTAATTTGAAATTTAAACAAAAGTAATTTATTTAGCCTTCATTTGATATTTTTACTATTTATTGTTGTTTAAAATAAAAATTAAAAAAAAGTAAAAGCATAAATTAAATAGAACCTTAACTATTAACATACATTAGTCATAATTTGGACTTTGCAGATAATTTTTTTTAAATATCAAGTTACAATTATTATAATTTCATTTTGTTTTTTTATATATAATTTTCCCGTTTTATTTTTCTTCTCTTGGCTTAAACCGATGAGTGAAGAAGACAACGAGTGATACGGCGTGAATGTGCAAGCAACTGATAGGAGAGAGTGATGCGCGTGAGGCACGACCAACCGTTTTCATGCAATTGGGAAATGAAAGAGGAAAAGTTTGTAAGAAGCTGGATATATTTATGAAAAACGGTGGGATCCCCGATTAGTGGGGACTAGTGGAGGCGTATAGGGACCACGCGCACCAGTAAACGCAGTAAGACACAGATACAATTGCAAACAACCGAGAATTTGTCTATTTCTATATTAATTAAAGTGGCAGAAAATCTTGGTGCGTTTTTATTTAATTATTTTTTATATTATTATTGCTAAGAATTTAGTGACAGCCCAATTATTTGATTTATTTACTCTCTCCCTTCCGCCAGCTAACTAAGCCAGAAAACAAATCAAATCATTTTTTAATTTAGAGTAAGAGTAATACCTTACTCAAGTCGACTAGAATTTCGTAAAATTATAAATAAACAAACAAGCAAGCAAATATTTTACTACAATTTAAAGCCTATGTTAGATTTTTAATATTCAATTATTATTATAGTATTAAACTTCACCCACTAGCCCTGTTGAAGAAGTTGTGTGTATGGCTTATTATTAAGATAAACACAATAAATTAATATGATTAAAAAGAATATATAATAACTTTTAAAGTTAGATTATAAAATTTAAACTTTTTTCCTATGATGTATTGGTATATTGCCTTTTTTTTTTTTGTTCATATACTGCTTTGGTTTTGATAATGTAAAGAGTAAAAGATAATAAGGCATAGGGCAAAGTATAAGAAAAAGTGAATGAAATTGTAATTAGGAAAGTAAAGGTATAAGTTTGTAAAAACCTGCATGTCGGCAGGGGCGGGGCAGGGGCAGCAATAGTAATGAATAGCAAGTATTAACTGCTAAAGATTAGGTGAGATGTTTGATTTCAGCAGATGAAGGTCGATTTGTCAACTTGGCTAAATATTACTTTTTTTTTTTTCATTTACTTAGGGTTTTATGAACTTCAATATATAATTATTTTGTTTTAAAATTAATTAGCTGTAACGGGGCACGACACATTATGACCATCATTTATAATATTAATTAATATAACACACACGTTATTTAAAAGGGAAGGTTTATACAATAATTAACAGAGCAGATTTCGCCAATAATTTTTAAGTAGCTGAGTCAGGGCTCCAATATTGAAAGTAATATAACAACCAAAGGACAACATGCCACATGCATTTGCTCGTGCTTCTTCTTCTTTCCCAACCATGCATTATTCTCCAACAATGATTCTAAAGTCCAGCCATAACATTTTTTTTTTTTTTACAAAATATCTTTCATTTTAATAATCTTTACCATTTTCTGATGTCAAAAGTGTGAATGACAGAAAATATTAAAACAAAATTTAAATATGGGTAACAAATACCTTGATAACAATAATCATTCAAATAGACGATTAAAAAATATTTTGTTAAAAAATTTTACACTTACATGAAGTTAAAATTTTCATTTCATTGAAATTAATAAAAACCCCACTTACCCATTAAAGTCTTGTTAATTTTGTTTGTAAATCCAACCTAGTTTTCACTTAAAAAAGATTATCTTAATCCAACTTTATATGTGTGTGTATATATATAACACATCTCATCTATCTTGAATGAAATTTAAAAATTTCACCAACTAGAATAGAGGGAAAATTTAATTTCAATCCAATTTTATATCATAATTCATCCATGTTAAACTTTTTTTTTTTAATTACCAACTAGATTAAAGGAGAATCTAACTTTATTCAAATTAAAAAGGTAAAAAATCAAAATAAAAAATGGTCCTAAACCAAGCTCAATTGCGTTAGATGTGTGGGGTCCAGCCCATATTAGTTTGTTTAAAAGCCATATAATTTGTTAGGCTTATAGAAACCAAAGTCAACAAAGAGTAGAATTCTTTAGTTTTCTTTATATAAAATGTTGCATAAACAATTGTAAAATTGTGAGAGAGAAGCTTTTGAAAGCTTGTGAGGTGCAATAGCCAAGAGAGAAAAAAAGAAAGTTTTGAGCTTTGGATATTCTTCTTATTCCATAGAGAGAGCAAGGGAGAGAAAAACTTGTACAAACTTTGGGTAGTCTTTTAAATTTTATTTTAGGTCAATTGTTGAAACCCTAAGCTTTAAGTAAAAAGCCTAAAGTGTTGAAACTTTGTAAGTTGCTTATTTCTCATAGTGAATTTTTATTTTGTTTGCCCGTAGTTTTTCTCTTTGCATTGAAGAGTTTTCCAGGTTAAATTTAGTGTCGTTTTAATTTGTGTATTATTCCCCGCGCATTATTTATTGATAGATGTAGCTTGTTTATTTGTATTGGTTATTATTATTAGCTTGAGATTTTGTTGTTTGGTGTTGTTGGTCACTTTATTGTGATATTAGTTTCCACGTGTTTATCATTTAGGCCTAACAACTAGCTACAGAGCTCGGGTTGGTGTTTTAGGATCATGGAGGGAGATACAAGATCCATGATAAAATTGATAACGTTAAATTATTCAGTTTGGAAGCCTATGATGGAAGATCATCTATACTGCAATGATCGATATGAACCAATTTTGGGTGATTCTACTAAGTCAACAAATATGAAAGGTGATGACTGGAGAAAGTTAGATAGAAAGACTTTAAGCACTGCTAGAAGATGGGTTGATATTAGTGTTTCTCATCATGTAGCGCTGGAGACAAGTGCTTCCTGTGTTTGGGAAAAATTAGCTTCACTATATGAGACTAAGATTGCCCTAAATAAAGTCACGCTTGTTAAGAAGCTTACTACTCTACAGTATAAAGAGGGAAGATCTACCTTTAAGCATTTAGGTGACTTTCAAGATCTTTTTAGGGCTAATTTGGATGGGCGGTGAGATTGGCTCTGATGAAATTAAAAAAATTAAAATGACCCTTAAAGATTATATATTTTAATAAAATAACAAAAAGCAACGATAAAATTGTATTTATCCTTAAAATTTTTTGTCCCTTTCTCAAGAGACCTTACCCTAGGCTTTCACTAGAGGTTCAATGAAGGCCAAACTAAGCCTTAATTGGATGACTATGATGAGTCTTAATATAGATGATGAGATGAAGGAGTTGTTTTTCTTTTTTTTGGCTCATTGCCAGACACCTGAGATACATTAGTTGTGACTGTTCTTAATTTAGCTCCTAACGGTAAGGTGACCTTAGAGATGGTAAAAGACAATATGTTTAATAACGAAGTAAAGAGAAAGAAAGACTTTGGGAATGAAGCTCTTGTCACAGAGAACAGAGGCGGATCAAAAGATAAATGTCAGAATTTTAGAGGTCGCATAAGTTCAAGAAAAGATATAAGTTTAGAGAATGTGAAAGTTCTTGAAGCAAGAGTAGAAAGATGAGAAAAGTAAGAAGAACTCAGATGATGGAAATGTTACAATGATGAATTTTGATAGTGAATCAATTTCTTTAATTTGCACACATGGTGATTGTAACCATGTTGGAAATCTAAGCATTAAGTGGACAATTGACATTGGAGCATCATATCATTGTGCTCCTAAGCAGGAGTTGTTTAAAACCTATAAAGTTCGTGACTTTGGTAATACTAAGATGGGAAACAAGAGTGTGTCGCAGATTGCTAGGATTGGTGGTATAGTGGTACAAACAAGCACTGGTTGTACATTGTGTAAGACCCGTATTTTCATATGTAATCCTTATGATTCTCTAAGTGTACATTTGTTTATGTAATATGAATCATAAGAGGTGTAAGGTCTGCAAATTTAATGTACACACTTGTTATATGAATTCGTGATGTACACGCAAGTTTTATTAAGTATGAATTATAAGAAATGGACTTTTTGAAGTGATAAATGTGAAATGAATGCAAAATGAGTAGTGAGGTAAATTGAAATGAAGTTAGCCTCGAAATTTGGAATGAAATTCGACTAAGTATGCTGCAGAGTAAGGGGAGATCGATCTCTTTTTCAAGCCAGATCGATCTCAATAAGCCTATGCCAAGCCAAGATTGATCTCATCCTCAAGCAGACTGATCTTCTTATGCCTCGACCAGAAGCAGATCGATCTCATTCCTCTGGCAGATCGATCTCTTAAGCTCTCGGCCTGGCTAAGATCGATCTCATGCTCTTTGATAGATCGATCTCTCATGCCTGAAAACTAAATTCAGAGAGGCAAAAAGTAGAAGAAGATCGATCTCTCACTTATGGAGATCGATCTCATCAAGTAATTTCTATATAAACTGGGCAGTTGAACTGTATTTCACGGGAGAAACATTAAGCCCTTCCATTTTTAAGATAAAGTGACCTAATTTTTTCCTCTCTAAAGTATCAACACCTTCCATTGAGATTAGAGAAACGTTTATTTCAACAAAGTTGTTCATAGAGTGGAGAAGAACAACATAGTTGGAAACGAGAGGTAGAATTGTTGAATCGAAGGAGAAAAAGAGTTTTTCCTCAAAGTTATGAAAAAAGAGAAAAGCTGAGATTGGTAAGATTTCAATGCATCAATCTCATATATGTTGATCTATACACTGGTATGAGTTTATTGATATATAGATTTATGGTTGAAACATCCTAGTTCATGCCTAATCTTCCAAGACTTATAAATGGTATAATGTGTCAAAATGATAGAAAATCGAGTAGGCATGATTTAATGGAGATTTGAGCATGTAAAGATGTTACTGAGCATGTATATATGCTTGTATAATAGTTTGGTGAAATCCATGTGCTAGAAACAATAATGGTTGAAAGTGAGTATATGAGGTATCCGATGAAATGCCAAAATGAAATGAAATAATGAACTTGAGGTATTGTAAGCTTAATACCAGTTTAATATGAATCAATAGACTCAGGGAGTCTGAGAGATTCTCGAAAACGAGTTATATACTCGAAATGGACTTATGAAAGAGTAAGGTCCGATAATGATGTAACGAGGCCAAAGGAGATATAAATGACCCAATGCATTGATTTGAATATCAAGCAAGTGAAATGAAGTATACTGATGTGTGTAGTATACAATTTTAGCTCCGGAAGATATCATTGGAGTCGATAAGATGGGTCACGAGAAGTGAAAATTGAAGGAAAGTAATTCGAGCATGATTCGAGGTAAGGGACTTATGCGAGCTATTAGAGATAGTTATACGTATGTTTTCCTGCCTGCTGTATGCGATAAATACATAGATATTGATATATCTAGGTGAAAACTACGTATGAGAATAAGTCTATAAGTATGAGTTGTATGACTTCTATGATTATTGTGAAAAGAGCTTGTTGCAAACGTTTTGAGAAAGAATAATAATAGACGGGCTCCCGGTTTAACCATTTGCATGAAATGTTTCTAACGACTGATTGAAGGGAGAATTGCCCTCTCACTCATGACAGTATATGGAACCCCTTCTATTTCTTTTCTATGTGAAATCGTGCTAGAGCCTGAGGGGCAATGGTAGATTGACCAGCCCTGCTCACACGTTATTTTAAAAGGGATTTTGAGAAAAACAAAAGAGTGCTTGATGCCTCGGGTGATGTTGTGTGTCCCACTTGAGAAGTTCAATCTTCCATTTTCAACCTTAAAACCTAGCTTTCTATCTCTAAAACTATCCCATTTCCACAAAGATTTGAGAAAAAACTATCAGAGCAAAGTTGTTCACTATAAAGAGAAGAACAACATAGCTTGGAATCAACATTTTGTTGGTTGGATTGAAGGGGCAAAGGAGTGTTCTTATTGGAGCAAGAAGAAAATCAAGTTAGGTGAGTTTCTAATACACCAACTCAAGTACATTTATCTAGTTATTATTAGCGAGTAGATGGGTGTATGAATTTATAATAGAAAATACCTAGAATGTAATGGAACAAGTAAAACCTAGAATGAGTTTAGTGTGAGAAAATGTGACATGGGTGAGTTGATGATAAATGGATTATGCTAAGGTATTAGTGGAGTAAAATGTAAGATTTTAAGATGATTGAATGAAGCTACAATGTGAGATTAGGTAAGTTATGAAAATAAGTATATGAGATGTTTGATAAAATGCCATGGTGAAGTAAATGATGAACTAGAGGCACTATGAGCTTAATATCGATGTATTGGGAATCAATAGACTCTCGAGAAATAAGAAGAGCAATCAAAACGGGCTTAAGAGGAAATGGGGCTTTACAAGTGTTGATGAAAACTATAAGTCGAATCGACTATAGTAAACACAAGAGCTTTATTTCATTTGATTAAAATTGATGTGAAACGTAATGTCATGCAGTCCCAGAGATTTCATTGGAAGCGAATTGAACTACACAAATGGGCAGCTCTAAAGAAGAGGAAATCATTCGACGTGATTTTCAGGTAAGAGAATTTTGTGAGTATATAGAGATAGCTGCTCATATTTTGAACTTTGTGGGTGAATACAGGGCTTTGTAAAATGCATGGTTATTAGAAAAGTGATTGATGGTATGTGTGACTGACTACAAGTATATATGTATATGATTAGGTTTTTGAAGTGTATCTTAAAAAGGGGATAGTAAGGCTTAGGGGTGTAAACGATACAGTGGTGCTCGCAAGCTACTCGGACCCGACTCGAGCAAAACTCGAATTCGGCTCGATTTTAGCTGAGTCAAGCTCGAGCTCGAGCTACTCGAGCTATCGAGTGAGTCAAATTCGAGCACTTAGATACCCGGCTCGAGTAGCTCGCGAGCCTAATCGAGCCTCGAGTTTTTATGTATTTTAATAATATAATAATATTTATATTATGATTCGAGCCTAATCGAGTTCGAGCAAAATATCGAACTTATATAATCAAGCCTAATCGAGTCTAATCGAGCTCGCTCGAATAGCTCAAATTCGATTTCGAGCCGAGCTCGAGCTTAAAAAATAAGGCTCGATCGAGCTCGAGCCGAGTATCGAGCACCGAGTTTCGAGTCGAGCTCGAGCTCGAGCACCTCACTGTATCGACTCGGCTCGACTCGATTACACCCCTAGTAAGGCTAATAATTGTATAAATCACATGTTTTGATGTTTTTACGAAATACTTTGCTTTGGTTTAAGCAAAATTAAAGGATAGGCGGGCTAGTAATTTCATAATTTGTGAAGTAGCACAAGTGAGGTGCTGCCCTTGGTTTTGAAAGTGTTTTGTTGAAAAAGAGCCGTCTATCATACTTAAATGAGTTAAATCGTGCTGGAGCCTAACTCACCATATTTTGATTCGCAATATTTTATAAGTCGTACTGGAGCTTATAGCTTGTACATGGGTTTCCTTGACTTACTTGTGCATACAACCGTACTGGAGCTATGCTCGTACGTGATTTCTTCATTATTCATTGTGCATAAAACCATATTGGAGCGTTGCTCATACGAGGATATTTGCTGATGAATCATCAAATCATGCCAGAGCTTCGCTCGCACTGGATTTTCACAATGTGGTACGTATGAGCCGTGGAGCTAGTAAGATCCTTAAGCCCAACATCCTTAAGCCCGTAAGGGTAGGGAGGCACTGTTAGGTGGGGTGGCTTTCTTACATTAAAACAAAATTGGTAAGATCCTTAAGCCCATAGGGGTGGGGGGTGGGAGGGGGGCTATGTTAGTTGGGGAGGCTCTCTTACATGAAAACAAAATGCTCTCACATACACTTGAGACTGTGTAGGTTACACATGGCATGGGGTAGATAAGTCCTATGGAAGACACCCCCAACCATGATATGGGTCCGTGGAGTATGTTATATAGTGTAGATCACATGGAGTACGCTGTACCACGTGGTTGTGATGATGATTTAAAATTCTGGCGAAGAACTAACCCTCATTCGTTCCAGCATGATACCCCGCACATCGGGATCCGTGTGCTCTGGGATGATTATGACATAGTTAGCCAACATAGTCTTTGACATATATACTGACCACCTGTCTCACATGATATTACACGGCTAGTATACTGAGTATGATTGTGTCATCTAGGGTAGACCTGAGGGAGGGTTCGAGTCTTGTAGGATTGTATTATAAAGGGATGGTTTTGCTAATTTATGATGAATTTTGACATGTTTTGAGAAAGCGATAAATTCTGAGGGATGTTTTGTGATGAATTTCCATTTGATGAGTTGTAATGTTGATGAGCATGAGAGGTTTTACATGATGGCTTTCCCATGTTTTTAACATGCATATTTCCATGTTTTTCAGTACATAATATATGTATATACATGACATAGTTTTGATGTTTCCTTATGCTCTATGACACGCCCTAAAGGTAATGTCCGCAATTGCACAGGTTGTACAAGTAATAATGAGATTTGAGTCCTGAGTTATCGTCCCACAGAGAAGTTGATCAGCCTAATTAAGTACCGGTTAATCATACCTAAGTATATTCTAGCAAATTATAAAATTAGGGTGGGTGATCTACATAGCTAGAATTAAAAATACTGAAAGTAATAAAATAATAAAAGCTATAAAATAAAGAAATTAAAACCGAGCAAAATTACTTACAGTGCTCCATGCAATTAAAATAAAAAACCTACAAAAGAAATTAAAACAGTTGAAACTAATTAACGCAATTAAAATAAAATGCAATTATGAAAATAAAGCAATAAAATTAAACTACAACTAAACTAACCTAAAATGCAATTTTAAACTACTTAATCAAAATGCAATTTAAATTAAACTAAAACTTAATGAAAATCAAGACTAAATTAAAAATGCATGAAATACATTTAATCTAAATTAATTCTAAATGCATCTAAACTATAATAAAGTCTTAAAACATTTAATATAAAATTAACTACTAACTAAAAATTAACACTACAAATTAAATTAACATGCAAAAATATTAAAACTAACCTACTAACTAACTAACAACTAAAAAATGCATGAAAATGGATTAATTGCTACAATGCATTAGCCAAACAAGCCTTAACAAATTTAAATCAACCAAAAAGTCCCTTCATTCACTATTCATGCTTCATTTTTCATTTTCATTTCTAGGTATACCTCGGGTTAGTTAGGCATGTCCACTGCTGCATGCTTTCAGTTTTGTCCTAGTCTGCTGTCCACCAACTCTGCCTCGATTTCATCTTGCTGCCAGGCGTGTTCAGCTCCATTCCTGCAACAAATCCAACACATCACGTTACCAACTGCTACAGTTTCTGGCCAGACCTGCTTTCGCTACTTTTCCATTTCCAAGTTTGAGTGTTTTCCGTGGCTATGTCCATCAGGCATTATCCGGCTCTTGTACTGCACTGCAATGAAGCAACCTCCTCTAGTTGTGTCTGCTTTACTGGATCCTGGTACAGTTGGCAGCATCATCTTCGACCTTCTCATGCCCAGCTCCTCTTATTCCTCATCTGAAGTGCATCCATTTTGCAATACATCTTTTGCAGTCAGCTGCAAACCCGAGCAACACTGTGCACTGATGCTATCTCCTCTTCTATTCCAGCTGTGCCAGATATGGCGATGTTGAATCATCCAGCATTGTAGATCACACCAAGAGATGTCGAAGGAAGGTAGCAACAACACACAACTTGCTCTGCTCTTGATTAAATGAAACTAATGAACATTACGTTATCAATATAATAGGGCAGAGCAGAGGATGCTATTGTCTATCCTGCCTATTCCGAGAACTCAGCACAAAGCCCATCTACAGCTCCGGTAAGACCATATAACAACCCAGAAAACATTAGACAATTCATGCCAAACACCGATAGCAAAGAAATATAATAGAGCAGTTATGCAGAACAGAGGAAGACTGTCGATCCCAGTTTACTGCTATGGTGCACTCATCCTATGCTCTGAAAATCGACAAGCAACCAACGATAGTGGTAGCACAATCTCAGAAATTCAGAACTGAGAAGGGATGGTAGCAACTCGTTAAATGGAATAGAAACAAAACAAGATGATGACAGTAAGAAATGCATAATCTAAATTTTCTATTAAATAAAACATCATTACAAGTTAAATTGGAAATTCCTATTCAAAATATGATATCTATGAAATAAAATAGAAAACAAAGAAAATAATAAGGATTAAGCTGCTGTCACCAAGCTCTTCCTCAGCCCAACAATAAGCAAGCAGGAACAAGGAAATAGAAAGAAGAAAGATGCCAACCCGAGACTAAGGAAAAGAAAAGAAAAGAAAAAATATAAATGGTTATCATTAACTTCAAAATACTATAACTGACAAATGAAAATTTGTGCTGAAACTTTTCATAAAAAAAGAAAGTTGACATAAACGTGAACTAAAAAGAACTAGAAATGATAAAATCTAACAACTTGAAAGTTAATTAGAAAAATGGCTGTAAAGAAAACCAACGGGAAAATGCTTCTAAAAATAAAGGAAAAATAAAACTAACTAAAGCTACCTTAAATTCTACCCTAGACTACTTTTTCACTAACACTACTTAGTCCTACTTCTACTTACTTCTACTCCTACTCCTAAAATTACATTCTCTTTCAATTGCCATCCTTTCCTATTATAAACACACTAGGGGTAAAATGGTAATTTTCACATCCTAGATGAGTTGGTATTTTTTTGGTCACTTATCTTCACACCATTGGCTCCTTGAAAAGATATTTCCATGTCGTTGGTCTTCTTGTCCAATTGGATGTGCTAGGTGGCATGACTCGTGTTGTCTGCGTGGCTCAATCTCGATTTTAGCCCAATTTCGATCCATTTTCTACCAAAATATTCAAAATTCATCTGGATTTAATTTATCTGCAAACATAAGAATTTTAATTAAATAAAGGGGATAATTAACAAAATAAATTGGAGATTTAAATAATTAATTAGGAAATTAAGCACAAATAATTCTAAAAATATAGAATTATCACACCCCCAAACTTGAGCTTTTGCTTGTCCTAAAGCAAAACAAAATGATAATAGGAATGATAAGTACAAAAAACAATAATTTTCCCAATATCATCCTCAAAGAAAAAGTACAGACTATGAAATCAAAGATTCACAATTACACGTCCAACACTTAGAATTATTCAATCATAAGTCCTAACCCAAATTAGACTCCTCGTGAGTGTGTGAAAAATGTCTAAGTCACTTCACAGTACATTATCGGGATCAGATTATGCAACACAGTGAATGTAAAGTCAATGACATGTGATCATTCCCATAAGTTTGCTTTTCACTTCTCTCTCCACTAATGTAGTCACACTTAACCAAAGATCAATATGACTTCTTTAAGCTTGTAATGTAAAGCTGGAGCTAAGGTATGATAAAGTCGATTTAGCTTTAATTACCCCTTAACATGCATTACTTCTAGGATCTAAAATGTAAGAGCTCTAATTATTTCCCCCAAACTTATTTTTTTTGCTAAGCATTTTTTTTTGAATTTTTCTTTTTTCTTCTTTTCTTTTTCTTTTTCTTTCTTTTTCATTATTTTTTTTACATACTCTTTCACTATCACTTAATACCCATATAGCTCATAATATATCCCAATGACTTTTCATGCTTTTGGGGTAGGGGATAGGAACAAAGTATTTAAGCTAAGGAAAATAACGCATGTATAATTACAGAGAAAAGCTTATTTGGCCCAGATGGGTGACTAGGGGTAGAATATGTACAAGGATAGCTAGAAAGGCTCAAACGATCCAAAGATGGCCTAAATCATCTCCCTAATTAAGTGTGATCTAATATTTCACCTCGAGATTTGATCAAACAAATTCTAGAATATGATGCACAAAATCAACTGAACAAATGCAATCCTATGTACACATAAGCTTTCTCTAAATAAATATACAGATTCATGACATGACATGTGCATAAGATGAGGCAATCACAATCAGAATAAAGACAAATTCAAGAATTCAACTTCATGCTTTTCATATAATCATGCTTTTCATTCAATCAAAGTCAAACTAAATCATGGGGTCATATCATTGGAATATGGGAAAAATACATGCTAAGCACTAAATCATCCCAAAATCAAGCAATTTAAGCCATATTATCGAAATTTTTTTGAAAATTCTTTCTTAGATTTTCAAAAAAAATTTGAAAATTTATCCATTTTTTCCCAAAATAGCTCAAGTGATATCCCCTCCCCCAAACTTAAAGTGCACAGTATCCTCAGTGTGCAGATAATATAAGAATTTAAGCTCAAGAACAAAGTACTCCCCTTTCTGATGATGATGAACAACTGAAGCTTTGATTGAAAGCGTCAAACTAGAAAATAAACCTGCAAAATAAAAAAAGAAAGAAACAACAAAAAAGAAAAAGAAAAAGAAACTATATACAAAGTGAAAAGAAAAACACAGCCACTTCAAATGCAGCTGAAGAAAACAATACTCAGCAGCAAGGCGAAGAGTAGGAGGGTCATCCAAAGTGGTGACAGGGTGCTGACAGTTAACTCCTCCTGAGCCCTATCTACTTCCTTCTTTCTCTCAGATATTATATGCTTAAGCCTTATATTCTCCTCAATATCTTAAAACACTCTTGAGAGTCATCAGGCAGCTTCAAAGGTTTGAAAACATTAAACTTTACTTCCTGATCTTGGACTCTCATCGTTAACTCCCCCTTTTGTACATCAATTACTGTTCTACCAGTAGCTAGGAAAAGTCTACCTAGTATAATGGGGACTTCCCTGTCTTCCTCAATGTCCAAAACAATAAAATCTGCAGGGAAAATAAACTTGTCCACCTTTACTAAGACATCCTCAATGACCCCCTTTGGATATTTAATTGATCAATCGGCCAACTGGAGGGTCAATGTGGTGGGCTTGGCATCCCCTATTCCTAACTTATGATAGATAGACAATGGCATCAAATTTATACTAGCTCCTAAATGGTACAAGGCTCTACCAAAGAATAAATTTCTAATAGTGCACGGTATGGTAAAACTCCCGAGATCCTTGAGCTTGGGGGGTAATTTCCTCTGGATAATGGCACTACATTCCCTAGTTAAGGCCACAGTCTCATAATCTTCCAGTCTTCTCTTCCTTGAGAGGATATCCTTTAGAAACTTCACATAACTTGGCATTTGCTCTATGGCATCTGCGAAAGGAATGTTGATGTGAAGCTTCTTAAAAACCTCAAGGAATTTAGCAAATTGTCGTTCCAGCTTTTGATCTTGGAACCTCTGAGGAAAAGGTATTGGTGGTCTAACTAGAGGCAATGTAGTGGAAACATGTCTAACATCAGAGCCCGAGGAAGGCTATAAAATAGAAGAAGGTATAGATGAAGAAGTGCCTAGCTTGGATTCTTTTGCAGCCTGATCCTGATGTTCCTGCTCTTTCTGAGCTGCTTCGTTAGAACTTATGGGTTTTTCAACTATGGGCTCAACAGGATTGGACTTACTTTGTGGCTCATCTAACTTTTTGTCGCTCCTAAGGGCGATGGATTGGACATATTCCTTACCCTCCCTTTGCTTAACACGATTAACTTCAGTGTTACTAGGAAGGGTCCTTTGAGGACGTTGGCTAAGAGCATTTGCTATTTGTCCTACCTGAACCTCTAAGTTCTTAATTGAAGTAGCTTGATTTTGTAGGATAGTCGTGAACATTTCCTCAAGCGAGGGCTTCTTCTCAGCTGCTGGTGCATGGTAAAGTTGTAGCTGCATAGATTGTGGTGGTGGTGGTTGATGGAAGTGAGGTGGATGATGTTGAAATTGAGGTGGGGATGGTTGATGAGGCGGATGATATGGATATTGCGGTTGTGGTGGTACATGAACTGGTGGAGCTTGAAAACTAGGGGGTTCTACAGGTCTAGAACTAAAATATTGCCCTTGGTTTTGGCTCCATGAGAAGTTAGGATGGTTCCTCCACCCTAGTTTATAGGTGTTTGAGAAGGGGTTGTTCTGTTGCTTAAGAGGGGCAACATACTGAACCGATTCTAAGTTAAGTGGACACCTATCTATAGAGTGGGTACCACTACACAGCTCGCAGGAAAGGAAAGGACTTTGGATAGAATAAATTGGATTAGGACTGGTGGGAGGATTATGTTGGGTACTGAGTGACTCTACCTTCTTCGTAAGATTAGAAATTTGAGAGGTCAAGGTAGACAATGTGTCGAGCTCATAAATACCCGCCGACCTCTTTGGCATTTGCCTCTCCGAAGACCATAGATAGTTGTTAGCCGCCATCTTTTCTAACAACTCGTAAGCTTCCTCCTCTGTTTTACACATTAGCGCTCTACCCGCAGCAGCGTCAACAATGGTCCTATTTGGACTTGTAAGTCTGTTGTAGAAGGTTTAGACTTGCAACCACAGCGGTAGGCCATGGTGAGGGCACTTCCTAAGAAGGTCCTTATATCGTTCCCATGCTTCGTAAAGAGTTTCAGAGTCGTGCTGGGCAAAGGAAGATATATTACTACGGAGTTGGGCCATTTTAGAGGGAGGGAAAAACTTAGATAGAAATTGATGGGCTAACTCGTCCCATGTAGAAATGGATCCTGGAGGCAGGGAGGTTAACCAGTGTCTCGTCCTATCCCTAAGTGAGAAGGGGAATAATTTAAGCCTAAGCGCATCATCAGATAATCCATTGTGTTTAAACGTGTTGTACAAGTCCAAGAATTGCCCAAGGTGAGCATGTGGGTCGTCATGAGAGAGCCCACTGAACTGCAATGAAGTATAGATCATCTGGAGGATTACGGGCTTAATTTCAAAATTGTTTGCATGGACAGCTGGTAGCCTAATGCTGGTATAATAACCTCTAATAGTCAGCATTGCATAATCTCCAACAGTCCTAATTTCCCTATTTTCTACCATGGTGTGAGATCTGAGAATTTCAGACATATTTTATTGATGTAATAATAATTTGAGTATAATTTATTGAGCTAAGTGAATTGTGGGAATTATAATTGGAGATTTATGTGTTAAGTGTGTAAAATGAGCATGAAGCACGAGGACAGATCGATCTGGGAGAAGGAGAGATCGATCTGGTGAGTTAAAAATGACGAGGGGAGGGAAATTTGAGGAGCAGATCGATCTCCAATGGAAGAGATCGATCTCCTTATGAATCTGTTTGAGAAGGGATCGATCTCATGAGGAAGAGATCGATCTCCAAATGAATTTGTTTGAGAGAAGATCGATCTCATGAGGAGGAGATCGATCTCCAAATGCTTCTGTTTGGGGAGAAGATCGATCTCCTTAGGAGCAGATCGATCTCATAAAGCCATAAAGAGATCGATCTCACCCCTCGACAGATCGATCTCCTAGGCATAAAATTGCCCAGATCGTCCCCAAATTTCAAACACAGATCGATCTCATCAAGAGGCAGATCGATCTCTTACCTCCAGTCTATATAAGGAACCCGTGTTTTCTCTGCAATTTCACTTTCTCTCTCCTCCAAAACCTCCATTTTTCCGAAAACCTAATTTCTCACTCCTCCAAATCCCCCATTTCCGGCCGAATCAGCTATTGTGGTAAGAAGGAAAGTTGTTCCTCATCAAAGGGAGAACAACATACTTGGAAATCGAAGGACGAATCGGATCGAGGCGAGAGTTGTGCGTCTCACAAGCTTTGGGTAATTTCTAAACCTCGATTTTGATATTTGAGCTGATTTTGATGTTATTGGTGGTTGTAGTTGTGTTGAAATAGTTGAGAAATGATTAGGGATTTATGAATTTCAATGTGGATAGGGTGACAATGATATTTAGCGATTTTGGTGAATTTAGGAAATTGTGAGCTATAAATGGAAAATTGGACAATGTGGTGAATTAGCGTAGACGATTTAACTTGAGAAATGTAGGACGTTGAGATATTGAAAACGAGGTTGTAGTTTAAGGTTGAGTTACGAGAATCGAGAGGTTTGAGGAGTTATGAGCAATTATGCTCGATTTTGAGAATTGAGGTTTATGTGATGTTGAGTATTGATGTTTTAACATCGTTTGGACAGCTCGGGAGTTCCAGAGTGGAATGCGAGGCTAGTCCATGATACGGGGGAACGATTGCACTATACGAGGTGCAAAGAGGTAAGGGAAATCTAAACCATTTGTGTATGTGATTTGTAAACTGTTATAGCATGATTTATGATTTATAAACAAGCATGTTGAGTGTTTTGTGTTGAGATTAAATTGCACACGATTTTATAGCCGGTTGGAGCCCAATGTTTTATGAGTTTATAACTGGGCTCTACGTTAAGGCAACATTGAGATTTGAGAAATGTGTGCGTGTGCTTTACCGGTTAGAACTCGGTTTTATTACGTTTTGTGTTGAGTACAAAACGGTTTTCAAATGAGTTTTATGAGAGAGAAACCATTACGAGTTCTACGTGAAGGCAAACCCGTCTTATGTGATAAGACTTAGGTGTGTAGTTGTGAGTACACACCGGGCATTGCTCTGGTAGCATGTAAGCCCGATTTCTTCTCCGTTCTGGTAACGTGAGAATGACCTATTCTGTGGCTGTGCCACGTTGAGAAACCCATCGGTGGCTGTGCCACATATACCCCATCGGTGGCTGTGCCACGTATACCCCATCGGTGGCTGTGCCACGTTATACCCCATCGGTGGCTGTGCTACGTTGAGAAAACCCCATTGGTGGCTGTGCCACGTTGAGAAAACCCCATTGGTGGCTGCGCCACGTTGAGAAAACCCCATTGTTGGCTGTGCCACGTTGAGAAAACCCCATTGGTGGCTGTGCCACGTTGAGAAAACCCCATTGGTGGCTGTGCCACGTTGAGAAACCCCATTGGTGGCAGTGCCACGTTGAGAAACCCTATTCTATGGCTATGCCACGTGAGAAAATAATTCAGTGGCTTTGCCACGTGTGTTTTGTGGCGATGCCACGAGTGATATTAAATCAGTGGCTTTGCCACGTGTGTTTTGTGGCGATGCCACGAGTGATTTTAAATCAGTGGCTATGCCACGTTATTTGAGAAAGCGTTTAACGCGTTATTTTCACATGCTTTGTTTTGCTCTAGAGTGAGCCTTTTTACTTCATGTTTTCACATGACTTGACACATGAGAGTGTCGTTTTGAGTTTTTTCATGCTATGGTTTTCAAATGAGTTTCACATACAAATAAACCTTTTGTGATGTGCATTTTGGTTTATGAAATGAATCCCTACCCCCCTTACTGAGCGATTTAGAAGCTCACCCTGTTTTTCTTTCCCCCCCAGAGTTCTTCAAGTGAATAAGGACTTCCCTGCGACGTACGGAGTAGTGGCTAGTGGAGGATCCGACCTCCAGGCTATATATTTTGTACTTTGAGGTATATTTATCTTTTCATGTACCCAGACTATTATTGTAATTACAGACACTTGATGTATGACATTATATGGAATGTATTAGGATTAATTAACTTGTAATCGAGTAATGGGTATAATACAATATTTGTTATATCATGATGAGATCCTGAGGCATGATAATTATGATGATGTATGACACTACACAGGAATGCACTCTTTATTTGTGAATTAACGAGTAAAAAGTTTTAAATTAGCCCTATTTTCCGCATTTTCGGGGCGTGACACATGGTGAATTGCAACGGAGCTAATAATTTCCTAGAATCCTTTCGAATTTTTCTAAGAGTGCGTTAAATTTCAGGATCTAAAGGAAAGCAATCAAAACTTCTGGCTCTACGCATGCAATCTTCAAAAAGTCCTTAAATTTTTTTTGAATTTTTAAATTTTTAAATTTTTTTGATTAAATTTTTTTTAATTAACTAATCTCAATTAAACTTATAAATATTTACAAGCTAGAATTACACCTAAGCATAATTTCATCGATATTAACTAATGGCTAATTAAGACTTCCTCGGCAACGGCGCTAAAAACTTGACACGCCCTAAAGGTAATGTCCGCAAGTGCACGGGTCGTACAAGTAATAATGGGATTTGAGTCCCAAGTTATCGTCCCACAGAGAAGTTGATCAGCCTAATTAACTACCGGTTAATCTTACCCTAAGTATATTCTAGCAAATTACAAAATTAAGGTGGGTGATCTACATAGCTAGAATTAAAAATACTGAAAGCAATAAAATAATAAAAGTTATAAAATAAAGAAATTAAAACCGAGCAAAATTACTTACAGTGCTCCATGCAATTAAAATAAAAAACCTACAAAAGAAATTAAAACAATTAAAACTAATTAACGCAATTAAAATAAAATGCAATTATGAAAATAAAGCAATAAAATTAAACTACAATTAAACTAACCTAAAATGCAATTTTAAACTACTTAATCAAAATGCAATTTAGACTAAACTAAAACTTAATGAAAATCAAGACTAAATTAAAAATGCATGAAACACATTTAATCTAAATTAATTCTAAATGCATCTAAACTAAAATAAAGTCTTAAAACATTTAATATAAAATTAATTACTAACTAAAAATTAACACTACAAATTAAATTAACATGCAAAAATATTAAAACTAACCTCCTAACTAACTAACAACTAACAAATGCATGAAAATGGATTAATTGCTACAATGCATTAGCCAAACAAGCCTTAACAAATTTAAATCAACCAAAAAGTCTCTCAATTCACTGTTCATGCTTCATTTTTCATTTTCATTTCCAGGTATACCTCGGTTTAGTTAGGCGTGTCTACTGCTGCATGCTTTCGGTTCTGTCCTAGTTTGCTGTCCACCAACTCTGCCTCGATTTCATCATGCTGCCAGGAGTGTTCAGCTGCATTCCTGCAACAAATCCAACACATCACGTTACCAACTGCTACAGTTTCTGGCCAGACCTGCTCTCGCTACTTCTCCATTTCCAGGTTTGAGTGTTTTCTGTGGCTATGTCCATCAGGCGTTATCTGGCTCTTGTACTGCACTGCAATGCAGCAACCTCCTCTAGTTGTGTCTGCTTTACTGGATCCTGGTACCGTTGGCAGCATCATCTTCGGCCTCCTCATGCCCAGCTCCTCTTATTCCTCATCTGAAGTGCATCCATTTTGCAATACATCTTTTGCAGTCAGCTGCAAACCCGAGCAACACTGTGTACTGATGCTATCTCCTCTTCTATTCTAGCTGTGCCAGAAATGGTGATGTTGAATCATCCAGCATTGCAGATCACACCGAGAAATGTCCAAGGAAGGCAGCAGCAACACACAACTCGCACTGCTCCTGATTAAATGAAACTAATGAACAGTACGTTATCAATATAACAGGGCAGAGCAGAGGATGCTATTGTCTATCCTGCCTATTTCGAGAACTCAGCACAAAGCCCATCTACAGCTCCGGTAAGACCATATAACAACCCAGAAAACATTAGACAATTCATGCCAAACACCGATAGCAAAGAAATATAATAGAGCAGTTATGCAGAACAGAGGAAGACTGTCGATCCCAATTTGCTGCTATGGTGCACTGATCCTATGCTCTGAAAATCGACAAGCAACCAACGATAGTGGTAGCACAATCTCAGAAATTCAGAACTGAGAAGGGATGGTAGCAACTCGTTAAATGGAATAAAAACAGAATAAGATGATGACAGTAAGAAATGCATAATCTAAATTTTCTATTAAATAAAACATCATTACAAGTTAAACTGGAAATTCCTATTCAAAATATGATATCCATGAAATAAAATAGAAAACGAAGAAAATAATGAGGATTAAGCTGTTGTCACCAAGGTCTTCCTCGGCCCAACAATAAGTAAGCAGGAACAAGGAAATAGAAAGAAGAAAGATGCCAACCCGAGACTAAGGAAAAGAAAAGAAAAGAAAAAATATAAATGGTTATCCTTAACTTCAAAATACTACAACTGACAAATGAAAATTTGTGATGAAACTTTTCATAAAAAAAAGAAAGTTGCCATAAACGTGAACTACAAAGAACTAGAAATGATAAAATCTAACAACTTGAAAGTTAATTAGAAAAATGGCTGTAAAGAAAACCAACGGGAAAATGCTTCTAAAAATAAAGGAAAAATAAAACTAACTAAAGCTACCTTAAATTCTACCCTAGACTACTTTTTCACTAACACTAGTTAGTCCTACTTCTACTTACTTCTACTATTACTCCTAAAATTACATTCTCTTTCAATTGCCATCCTTTCCTATTTATAAACACACTAGGGGTAAAATGGTAATTTCCACATCTTAGATGAGTTGACATTTTTTTGGCCCCTTGTCTTCACACCATTGGCTCCTTGAAAAGATATTTCCATGTCATTGGTCTTCTTATCCAATTGGATGTGCTAGGTGGCATGACTCGTGTTGTCCGCGTGGCTCAATCTCGATTTTAGCCCAATTTCGATCCATTTTTTACTGAAATATTCAAAATTCATCTGGATTTAATTTATCTGCAAACATGAGAATTTTAATTAAATAAAAGGGATAATTAACAAAATAAATTGGGAATTTAAATAATATGTGTCTTACGCTTCAAGAAGATTCACAAGAGCATGCTAATGCGGTTGGAGGATACCAAGGGCTATCCCAAAGAAAATATGATCCCTACTCCAATACTTACAATCTAGGATGAAGGGATCATCCGAACTTCAATTATGGACAAAGGTCGCAATACCAAAACTACCAACCTAGACAACCTCCTCAACAAATGCAGCAATCATCAAATTCAGGTACGTCTCTTGAAGAGATTGTTAAATCCCTTGCTGGTAGTACTCAAAAATTTCAACAAGAAACAAGGTCCAATCTCAAGGAATTAAAAGATCAAGTGAACCAACTAGCCGCATCAGTAAGCAAGCTAGAATCCCAAGGAAGATTGCCATCGTAAACCATAGTCAACCCTAAGCAAAACGTAAATGCAATCACCTTGAGAAGTGGAACCAAACTGAAAGAACCTCAAATCTGAACCCATAGCACCAAAGGTGAAGAAACGAAAAAAGGAGTTGAACCACCTTAACTTAAATCTGAAACGACCACTGAAGGGAGCACGAAGATACCAGAGATAATACCTCATTTTCCTCCAAAGTCAAAATCCAAAAAAAGAAGAGGAAGAGAAGGCAATTCTAGATACCTTCAGAAAAGTCGAGGTAAATATTCCCTTATTAGATGCTATCAAACAGGTTCCAAAATATGCCAAGTTTCTCAAGGAATTGTGCAACAATAAGAGGAAGCTTAAGGGAAATGAGTATGTGAACATGGGAGAGAATGTTTCTGTAATCCTCCAGAAAAAATTACCACCAAAATGCAAGGATCCAGGTATGTTCACTATCCCATGTAAAATAGGTAATTTAAAGATCGAAAAAGCCATGTTAGATTTAGGAGCCTCAATTAATGTCATGCCATTATCTATTTACAAGTCTATGACTACAGGCAAATTGAAAAATACTGGCGTGATAATTCAATTGGCTGATCTAATGTTTATCCCAAAGGAGTATTAGAAGATGTTTTGGTGCAGGTTAATGATTTAATCTTCCCAGTAGATTTTTATGTCTTAAACATGGAGGAAGATGATACATCTTTGATTCTATTGGGCAGACCTTTCCTCAAAACCTCTAGAACAAAAATAGATGTTTACGATGGCACTCTTACTATGGAATTTGATGGAGAAGTTATAAAATTCAATATATATAATGCCATGAAATACCCTAGAGACATGTCTTCTGTTTTTGTTTTAGATATTATTGATCCTTTAACTGACATGTATTTGAACATTTGTGATGAGGATAAATTGAAGGTTGTTTTGAGTAGGCACCTCATGCTTGAGGATTCAAAGAGATTGGAGAAGAAGTTTGTGTGGGAACCGAAATTATTGGAAATAATCCAAGAGCTAGGATCACTGAGCACGATGAGGTTTGATGTTTCTCACATTCAATTGCCATTATCTCATACAAAACTTCTTCCTTCTATTGTGCAGGCACCAGATTTAGAATTGAAAACTCTTCCAGAACACCTCAAATACGTTTTCTTAGGTGATAAGGAAACACTTCCGGTGATCATCTCCAATAAACTATCTAACTTGGAAGAAGAGAAGTTGCTAAGAGTGCTCAAGGAATACAAGGAAGCTATCAGATGGACAATAGTAGACATCAAGGGAATAAGCCCAACAACTTGCATGCACAAGATCCTTATAGAAAAGGAATGTAAGCCTACTAGGCAAGCACAAAGAAGACTCAACCCACCAATGATGGAAGTAGTTAAAAAGGAGATTTTGAAACTACTTGATGCAGGCATGATCTATCCAATTTCAGATAGCAAATGGGTAAGTCCAGTCCAAGTGGTTCCAAAGAAAACAGGTATAACGATTATACAAAACCCGGATGGTGAGTTGGTAGCTACCCGAATTCAAAACGGGTGGCGAGTTTGCATAAATTATAGGAAGTTAAATGCATCTACAAGAAAAGACCACTTCCCTCTCCCTTTTATTGATCAAATGCTTGAAAGATTGGCAAGTAAAACTCATTATTTTTGTCTTGATGGATATTCAGGTTTTCATCAAATTTCGGTGGCACCCGAAGATCAGGAAAAGACTACCTTTACATGTCCGTTTGGGACCTTTGCTTACAGGCGCATGCCCTTTGGTCTATGTAATGCTCCAGCCACATTCCAGAGATGTATGGTTAGTATATTTTCTGATTATGTAGAAGATATAATAGAAGTATTCATGGATGATTTTACTGTTCATGGGAATACCTTTGATGAATGCTTAGCTAATCTCACTAAAATCCTCAATAGATGCATAGAAAGTAACCTTATCTTAAATTATGAAAAATGCCATTTTATGGTTGATCAAGGTATTATTCTAGGGCATATAGTATCTTCTAAGGGGATAGAAGTGGATAAGTCAAAAATAGAAGTGATAAAATCTTTGCCTTACCCCGCATCTGTGCGGGAAGTTCGCTCTTTTCTTGGACATGCAGGATTTTATAGGAGGTTATTAAGAACTTCTCCAAGGTCACCCAACCCCTATGTCGACTACTACAAAAGAACGTAGCATTCAAATTTGATGAGACATGCAAGAAGGCATTTGACAAACTCAAAGACATGTTGACCACCACGCCGATCATCCAACCTCCAAATTGGAATCTACCGTTCGAAATCATGTGCGATGTAAGTAACTATGCAGTAGGAGCTGCACTTAGGCAAAGAGAGGAGAGAGTTCCACATGTCATCTACTATGCCTTACGAACCCTTGATAGTGCACAAAGCAACTATTCCACAACGGAAAAAGAACTTCTAGCCATTGTTTTTGCTTTAGAAAAATTTCGTTCTTATTTACTAGGAGCTCAAGTGATTATTTATTCTGATCATGCAGCTCTCAAGTATTTACTCTCAAAGAAAGAAGCAAAACCAAGACTCATCAAGTGGATATTGTTGCTACAAGAGTTCAATATAGAAATCAAGGATAAGAAGGGAGCCGAAAACCTGGTGGCTGATCACCTTAGTAGACTCATCACAAGTGAAGAACCTTCACCTCTTAAAGATGAATTTCCAGATGAGTATCTTTTTTCCATTCATGAAACAAGACCATGGTATGCTGATATTGCTAATTTTTTAGCTATAGGAATTTTGCATAATGAATTGTCTAGGTCTCAAAAAGATAAGATAAAAAGAGATGCTAAGTATTATGCTTGGGATGAACCTTATTTGTGGAAATATTGTGCGGATCAAGTCATTAGAAGATGCGTACCTGACCATGAAATCTCTTCTATCTTAAATTTTTGCCATTCATATGCATGTGGTGGACATTTCGGTCCAAAGAGGATAGCACGCAAGGTACTTGAATGTGGATTATTTTGGCCAAAATTATTTCAAGATTCTTATATGTTTTGTAAAACTTGTGAGAAGTGCCAAAAAACAGGAAGTCTAGGACATAGAGATCAATTACCTTTAACACCTATTCTAATCTGTGAAATTTTTGTTGTATGGGGTATTGACTTTATGGGCCCTTTTCCCGTTTCTAATAATCATGTATATATCTTGCTTGCTGTGGACTATGTTTCGAAATGGGTTGAAGCTAAGGCAACCCGAACTGACGATGTTAAAGTTGTTGTCAATTTTGTCAGATCTAACATCTTTTCTAGGTTTGGGACACCGAGAGCAATAATAAGTGATCGAGGAACCCATTTTTGCAACAAGGTGGTGGAAGCACTAATGAAGAAATATCATGTAACTCATATAGTATCTACCGCCTATCACCCTCAAACAAATGGTCAAGCCGAAGTGTCAAACAGAGAAATCAAGTCCATCCTCGAAAAGACAGTGAACCCAAATAGAAAGGATTGGAGCACAAGACTTGAAGATGCACTTTGGGCATATAGAACGGCTTACAAAACTCCCATAGGTATGTCTCCTTATCACATTATTTACGAAAAATCATGCCATCTTCCCGTAGAATTGGAGCACAAGGCCTATTGGGTAATCAAGCAGTGCAATATGAACTTGAATGAAGCCGGTGAAATGAGAAAACTTCAATTGCAAGAGCTGGAAGAGATTCGAAATGATGCATATGAAAATTCTAAGATCTACAAGGATAAGACAAAAGGCTTTCATGATCAAATGATCTCTAGGAAACAATTCTTTGATGGTCAGAAAGTTATTCTTTTTAATTCTAGGCGTAAGTTATTTTCTGAAAAATTACGCTCAGATGGCTAGGGCCCCTTGTTGTTACTAACGTCTTTCCTCATGGTGCAGTTGAAATACAAAGTATGGATACGGGTAAGATTTTTAAGGTTAATGGTCATCTTTTGAAGCCTTTTTATGAAGGGTTTCAAGTGCATGAGGTTGATCTAATTAATTTAGAGTATCCTAAGTACGAATAAGAGGTAACAACGTCTAGCCAAAGACGTTAAAGAAAGGCGCTTGTTGGGAGGCAACCCAATTTTTATTATATTTTATGCCTTTTTTATTTTATATTTTTCTTAATAATAAAAAAAATAAATAAATAAAATAATTTTTTTTTTTTTACAGAACTAAGTAACACCTTAGGCGAGACTCTCGCCTAAGGTGTCTTAAAAAAAAAATAATTTTACAGAACTGAGTAACACCTTAGGTGAGACTCTCGCCTAAGGTGTCCTCAAAAAAAAAAAAAAATTTTAAAAGCCAAAATTTTTTAGGAGCCCGACACTCTCTCTTTCTCCTGCTTTACTCTTCATCTTTTCCCCCATTTTCCCATTTTCACCAAAAACTCAATCTCATACAAATCCTTTACCAAAAACACAAAATTTCTCCATATTTCAAACCAAAAACACAAAACCATTCCTCTTTTCATATTATAAGATCTCTCATCATCTAAGGTAAGCATTTCATACCCATTTTTCTCTCATCTACCATGAAAATGCAGAAAATGAAAACAAATATAATGAGTAATTATTCTTTTCATATTTTGCTTTTGATTTTGTATTTATGAATAATGCTTTAAATTTTCATTATTTTTTTGGCTTGTTCATATGTTGGTATGATTTTAGAAAATTTCATAGTATGTACTAAGATGAATGATGAAGGGTAATGTGTGAATTAGGGTGATGAAATTGGATTGATTTATGCTAAGCAAGAGAGATTATTTATTGATCAATATTTTGTAGGAAATGAGTGAAAGCCAACCATCACCATCCTATCAACAAAGGGCAAGAGCATCAAGGAAAAATGTGGTATTACCCAAGTCCAACCTACATGGTAACCTAGACTTCACTGCAAAAATAAAAAAGAAAAGGTATGAGAATTTATGTGGTAAAACAATTGTATCGGGTAAGCGATACGATGACCCAACCTTAGAAATCTTAGGGATTCGAGAAAAAATTCATACTTATATTGACAACATAGGTTGGAGACCATTCTTTGAAATTACTTGTCATGCTTATACTGAACTATGCAGGGAGTTTTACGCAACTTATAAATACACTCCTCCGGAGGAGTACAACCTCAATACTCCCAAAGTAGTGAAGTTTAGGATCATGGGCAAGAAATTTGAGTTATCTATAACTCAGTTTAATATTGCTTTGGGGCTTATTACCAATGAATTTGCTGAAAGTGATGAATACCTTAGCAGCCTTTGTGATTATGATCTTAATTTTGATGCCATGCAATTTTATAGAAATGAATTGACAGGGAAACCTGACAAGTATTATGACCCCAGTCACACCACTGATAGTGAATTTCAAGAACCTGCTCAACAATACATGCATAGACTTTTAGCCTATACTTTTTCTGGTAGAGTAGCAAATGCGGCTCTTTTAACTAAGGTTGAGAGTTACTTTCTTTGATGTATGTCAAAGGGTCTTAAGGTTAACTTAGGATATTGGTTGGCTTCTCAATTTAACAGCGTAGGAGATTCCAAAAAGCCTTTGATTCTTTGTTCTATGATTACTGCTTTAGCTGTTCATACAGGTTTGTTAGATCCAAATGATACGTTACTTCACGTAGCAGGGCAGATGCAACCACTAGACATCCGATCATTAATTCACCAAAATCTTATAAGGCAGAATGACAATGGAACATTCAGTTTCCAAGGTCCAAGACCTTATAAGAAGAGGGCCAGAAGAATACTTCCATCTGTTCATGAACAAGAAGATGACGATGTGGGGCAGTCAAATCAAATCTCTGAACTACTCACCAATCTACGGAACCAAGTTTCACAATTGGCTTTTGATCAACACCAAATGCAGCAAAACCAATTTCGGATGGAGCAAAATTAATTGGCATTTTATGCACATATGGGCTTCACCCCACCGTTCCCACCACCACCACCACCACCACCACAATAAGCCACCATGCTTTCGATGCTCAATAACCTCATGGGAGTATTCGTTTTCCTTTGTCTTTTCAAATTTTTAAATATTGAGCATTTGTGACATTGGGGATAATGTCCCATCTAAGTGTGAGGGGTGTTTAGGAAGTTGGTTTTATTTCTTATTTGTTTGATTTGACCAAATTTCTACAAAACCTTATTCAAGATGATCTTAGTTCACTAGTGAGTATGTGTTCTTTCTTAATTGCCATCTATGAAATTTATGATCTTCTTATACTCATCCTCGAACTGAAATTATGATCTTCTTGTATGCGAAATTGTTTTGAATTTTCATCTTGATGCTTATGATTATTGAATTGAATGAACAAATGCATAGATTAGCACATTACACCCTTGTGAGATTTGAGCCTAATGAGCATTCATTACATCATGCTCTTATTTCTTTTATGTGTGATTAAAATGCATAGTTAGTAATTCTAGAACTTTCCATGTTACACATGTCTCTATCAACCACTTTGATGAATATGATGCATTGATAAAAAATAAAGAGCATTAGGATTAAACCATTTTGGATTTTACCCTTTTTCTTGTTAACCTACCCTTTATTAGACTCTTAGTGAAACCTCTTTGAGCTTTAAGCCTTTTCTTTATTCTTAAACCACGTTACAAGCTAATGAAATCCCTTTTCTTGTTTTTATCCAAACATATTTTGAACCTTGAATTGGAAATTATTTGAACTTAGATATAGGAGACTTGAATTCATTGGGAAAACGATTGTTTTGTATAACCCCTGTTCATTAATGATCGATTCTTCCTAGATGAAAAGAAAGAAGATTTGAATCTTATTAAAAAAAAAAAAGAAGAAAAGGAGAAAAAAATAAAAATAAAAAGAAAAGAAGAAGAAGGAAAAATTCACAACAAAAAGAAAAGGAAGAAAAGCAAGAAGAATGATTAATTTCAAGTAAGTCTCCTATGTTTATGTTTGAATTATTTCGATTCCCGTAAACCGAAATAGCCTTGACATACCTTACCCAAGCCCCATTACACCCTTTTATGCTCTTGATTTTTGTATATTGTTCCATTGAAGGAGGAAGAGATGTGATTTAATGGCAAGCTTATGGTAAGAACTTTCTATGCATTGACTTGAGTGATCAAATGATAAACCGAAACACTTTGAGTGTAACTAGTGAAACCTTTGTGAGGGTGCTAAAATCTATGTGTTTTAACTTTGATTTGATTATCATTATGTGTTATTGGTGAGAATTCACATGAACTTAATATTTTTATGCATGCTAAAATGTTTTGGATGGGTTAAAGTTGAGCGTAGATGAATGGAAGGTTATAAAGTTTGAACTAATGTTTGCTTGAGGACAATCAAGGTTTAAGTGTGGGGGCATATGATAAGTAATTATTTATGCACTTAATTTACCTTGATTTCTATGGTTTGTATGAATTTTATACTTAATCTATGGATAATTGATCATTCTTGAATAATTGTAGGAATTCATGGAATTGATGGATAAAAGGGTGATTTAGAAGGATATTGGAACAAGGGAAATCATGAAGAAGAAATGAGAAATGATGAATGGGAGCCAAGTCAGTGCTGGGTGCAGCCTTAGGCGAGACTCTCGCCTAAGGTTCCCTTCACTGAGCAGTTTTTCTTCCGAAGGCAAAATCGGATGCAGCCTTAGGCGAGACTCTCGCCTAAGGGTCTTCTTGACATGCGACTTTAATATGTTGGACAGAGACGGGTCAAGGCTTAGGCGAGACTCTCGCCTAAGCATCCAATACGGCGATTTTCTCTCTCCTCCAAAGATTTAATTTTTTTTAATTACTTTGAAGACTTTTTATAGGATTATTATTTTAATTAAATGTAAGGACTTTAAGTCCAACTAGGAGTAGGACTCTTATCTCTATTTTTAGTTATAAATAGGCTCCTGAAGATCTAGGTTAGGAGACTTTTGATATTATTAGATTTTCTGATAAAAATATTTTCACTGTTTTTACCCAATATTCATGGGTTGCTAAACTCTCTTTCCAATCTAAGGATAATTAAGGATTTGGTTTATAAGTTGTGAGATCTAATTGTTTTTATTTATTTTCTTTAATCTTTTCTATTCTTATAATTTTTGCACTTCATTTTTATTATTATTGTTTTGTGGTTGCTTTAAAAAGGCCTATTGATTCATTCCCAAGGTAATATACATCCAATTGAAATATCTGAATCCGTAATTGTTTGGTTGTTTCAATAACAAGTGGTAAGTAACAAGATTAATAGCACTTCTGGTTTTTAGTCTTTGTTATGTGATTATAAGATTTGATTTAAATAAACCTACATGTGTGTTTGTTAATTAGAATTGGTAGTCTCTTTAGTATTCAAAGCTATTGGTAAATTAAATCTTAAGATCATATCTAGGGTTGTTTATTGGTAAGAGCAGCAATTAGAGAACGTTTCCTGATTGTTAAAGCAGTAAGAAGAGATAGGTTGTTAGGTCGTACCAATAACCATAACCAGTTTAGTTGGGATTAAGAAAAATTATCTTGCATCAATGATCAACTTACCGAATCAAATCTGAAAATTACTCCTTGGGTTGGATTTCTCAAATTATTGAATTCTTCTACTCAATTTTGTTTTCTTTCTATTAAGTTTTGTTATTTTAGATAATCATTCTTTCAAACCCCTTTTGTTTTATTTTTTTCTTTTACTTGCAGAAAAGTAAATCGGAATTAAACAATCTCTCTTGGGACACGACCTTGCTCCCTATACTACTAATTAATTATTTGAGCAAGTTATTTAATATTGTTGGTTTCGGCAACCATCAGTAGAACTATCCTCAAGTGCTCCTCATGATCTTCCCTAGACTTGGAATAAACCAATATATCGTCGATGAATACTATCACAAACTGGTCCAAGTATGACTTAAATACATCATTCATCAATGACATAAATGCTGCGAGGGCATTCGTCAATCCAAATGGCATAACCAAAAACTCATAGTGACCATAACGGATATGAAATACTGTCTTGGGTACATCTCCACTCTGTATCCTCAACTGATGGTACCCAGATCGTAGATCTATCTTAGAAAAGACTTGTGCTCCTTGAAGCTGATCCAACAAATCATCAATGCGTGGAAGGGGTTGCCATTAAATCTATACACATTAATTCTTTATGTTTCCTGTGTTGCCATTAAATTGGAATTATTCAACAACCGGTAATCTATACACAGTCGAAGGCTCCCATCCTTCTTCCTCACAAATAGCACCGGAGTTCCCCAGGGTGAGACGCTCGGTCTAATAAACCCCTTCTCTAGCAATTCTTTCAACTACTTCTTTAGCTCTTCCAACTCAATCGAAGCCATTCTATACGATGGCTTAGATATCGGCTCTGTACCAGGTACCAACTCTATGCAAAACTCCATTTCCCTATCAGGTGGTAGCCCTGGTAATCATCCGAAAAGACATCAGGAAATTTTGTAACTACTAGAATGTCTCTCAATTTTGGATGTGCCTTATCTCTGTTAACCACGTATGCAATGAATCCTTCACATTATCTTTTCCACCGTTAGTAACATAAGTCAATCACATTAACATTCATAATTGATAAATAAATTCATCTCTCAAATATGATGGATTAAAGTTATACTCTTCTCATTTACAATAATCATGTTCTTTTATTTCTTTTCGACAAACTTACAATAAGGTTATCTACCTCTGAAAACATCAATCTCTTAGCATGACAATCCATAACAACACGATTTGCAGCCAACCAATCCATTCCTAAAATCACTCATTCTCAATAAAATTAAATCAGCTGCCATATCTTTTCCCCTATCCTCAACTTACAATTCCTATATACATATTCAGTCAACTAACTATCATTCATAAGTGTAGAAATCATCAGCATTCTATCCAACAATGTGGGTTTTACATGCTTTAATAGCTTATGGGCAAATGAAGGCGATATAAAGGAATGCGTGACACTAGGATCAAATAATACAAATGCTTCTAAATAAAAAAATTAGGATAGTACCTTTAATCACATTCGTTGAAGTGTTTGCGATGTCCTGGTCCAGTGCATGTACTCGCCCTTTGCCAACCGCCTATTTCCCTTTTTCCTCAGTTGTAGCTCTCCTCCTCGGAGTAGCTGTCTCAAGGGGAGCTCTTTCTGGCTTTTTGCCTTTCTGTGGGGCAGTCTCAATATAGCCGGCGATATGTCCTGGCTTCCCACATCTATAACACACAACAGGGGTTGTCGAACAAGGCCTGGTATCATGAAATCTATCACATCTTCTACACTGATCAGTAGTAGGTCGTGGTTCTCCAATGACTATACCCCTCGGTGGAGCTAATGCTAGGTACACAGGAGGTTTAGTAGCTCTCTCTTGCACCTCCTCAGTCATTGGCCTCTTCTCAAATAGTCTTTGACCTCTCCTCTTGGCCACTCTATCAATCTCGTATCTCTTCTGGTCTCAGCCTCTCCTGGCACTAACCTTCCTAAACTCGGAGGCATTCTGTTCAAAGTCTTGTTCACATAATTGCGCCCTGCGCACTGCCTCTTCGTAAGTGAGGATGTCGAATGGAGCCAATCTGGATCTGATGGCTGGTCTCAGTCCATCCATGAACTTCTGAACCTTCATAACCTCACTGCTCAACGTGTTAAGGTCATACCTCCCCAAGGATATGAACCGAGACTCATATTCGTCCACAAAGTGGTTCCCTTGAACCAAATTCATAAACTTCATCCCCAACTTCCTCCGTGCTGTGGCTGGGATGTACTGCCTCCTAAAGGCCTCTAAGAATATCTCCCATGTGATCTCTGAGTGTCGAGCCCTCTAAATAGATATGGTGGATCTCCATCAGTGCTCTGCCTTGCCCTTCAGCATAAACACGGTAAAAACAACTTTCTCAGTTGATGTGCATGTGAAGAACCCATACAACTTTTCCATTTCATATACCCAATCCTCAGTAACAATCGGGTCCTTCACTCCTCTAAATACTAGAGGTTTCAACTCCTGGAACTGCCTTAACCTGCTCAACTCACAATCATAACCCAAGTTACTTTTTCTCAGCTGCGGAGCGATAGGAGATGCCGTATCTTGTATTAGGGGTGGCGTAACAATCCCTGTAGTCTGAGGCCTCTCTGCCTCTGCAGCTGCCTGTCCAGTAGTAGTAGGCTGCATAGCTGGACCTCGTCTATCACCAACACCCAATGCTTGCGTGACTATTTCCACAAGGCTCTCAATACTCCACTCTATCCTAGCAAAGCGTACCTCGATATCCCTTAGTCTCTCAACAAGGTCTTGTGGAACCTGATCAGTTTGTGGCTCCGCACGGCTCTCAGGCTTACCTCTACGGCCTCTAGCACGTGCACCCGCCCCTCTACCTCTGCGTGTGATAGGCATAATGCCTAATTTCCTGTATCAATATCATATATTAGTTTCATTCCATCTTAGTATACACAGTTATATCTAAACAAAAACACAATAATATGAGGATGTAACTTTCCTACTTATTAATACCAACTCAGATCAGGCCAACTCAGATCAGGCCAACTCAGCTCTGATACCAATCTCTGTCATGACCCTTTTTTATCCATTTCATCTAAAAATCACCATAATTTTTTTCACTTTTTCATTTCCTTTCTCGGTCGTGAACAATTCTCACTAATGACAGTTGGGCTATGAGTCAGTATTAATCATCACTCACCAATCGTCTTTCAATTAATCGAAAGCAAATAACATACATCTGAAAATTTAAGTTATATACTTATACATGTTTGCTAACACTTATATCCCCCATATTACAATTCAAAATGAATATTGTGCTATTACATGTTTAGATACAAAAAAGAATTCTCGTGTGTATACCTCTTAGCGATGGAGAGTAGCAGATATCTAAATACAATGCCTCAATCCCTCACTGGGCTACTATGTGCGCTTTGTAGAGGGGAAAGTGAATGGGATGAGCAATCACATGCTCAGTAAGGCAATAATGCAAGCATGGTAGATAACTACACTATTTACATGCTTCTAATATCATGCATAAAATCATTAATATCCAGAGCATGAGGAAATATTAAAACTATGCCACATGTATATACATATATCATGTATTGAAAAACATTAACATAGGCATGTAAACATGGAAAAATCGTCATGTAAAACATCTCATGCTTATCATAATAAAACTCATCATAAAACAATTCCTTAGAATTTAACACCAAATCAAAACTCAGTACAATTCATTAGATCCTTCTCAAGTCATAAATTTTATGTTCATCAAAACATCATCTCTCAAAATATCCCACAAGGTTTGACCCCTTCCTCGGGTCTACTTTGGACAACACATATCATGTTCAGTATACAAAACCATGTGATATCATGTGAGACAGGTGGTCACTATATCTGAGACCCCATGTATATATAACTTTGTAATATATGTTAATGGAATTATAAGACAAATGATTTCGGATTATGTAAATGTGAATGAATTTGCAGTGAGAATGAATGAGTATCATGGATGCATGTAAAGGTTAAATAAGGGCTGAAGTGGCCACAAACTAAACGAATAGAACTTAAAGCATCCAGACTGGAGATAAGGACTTAAAACACGAAATGATTGTCATGACTGCCCGTGACTTATCCAAAACCACTAGAAATTTTTCGCTTTTTACTTACCTTTCTCCTTATTAACAGTTGGGCTGAGATTTTATGTTAGTATCCTTGCTTACCATACTATTCATTCATTATCATACATACATGTCAATAGACTATCTATTGATTGCAAATTCTTTTATAACATAAGTGAGCTCATATAAAATCTAATATAAATACATCCCCCATAATTTACATCGTTTACATTACTGTATTGTTTATATGTTTAGATACAAAACCATATAAAATGTGTATACCTATTGATCGATATGAAATGGTAGTGGACAACAGGAATATTATCGCTTAATCGTACTCGCTTTACTACGGATGCTCTGTAGAGAGGTGTAAAAAAAAAGGGGTGAGCTCACAGCTCAATAAGGAAATCAGGCAAGCAAGTAGACATCTACACTATCTACTCAAAATAATGCTATGCCTCGAAAATATTATTTCCTTAACTCACGTTAAAAGCATGTATTTAATATATATATATATATACTTGTACAGATTAAATCCCATGTACAGAAATCATGCTGAGTTCTTGTCACGACCCAAACTACCCAAAAATCAGAGTGAATTTTTCGCGTTTTTATTATTTTCTTACTTGAATTCTTACCTGTCCTCGAATCGTGACCAACACTCAACTAATAATTGGGCTGTGCGTCAATGTCAGTCCCACCATACATCTACCCTAGTACTTATTTCTTCTCCAGTCATTTATAGTTGTTATATTATTTATACATCCCCTAAAGTTACTTACAAACATGTTACTGTGCTATGCTTATGTAGATACAATAAGTACAAGTGTATATACCTTATGTTGATGGGCAGCAGCGGATATCCGGAATGCAGTACTGAGTCGCCTCAACTTCAACTGGAGATCATCTGTGGGAGAAAATGAAAGGGGTGAGCACATCAAGCTCAGTAAGGCAATCCTACGAACAAGTAGGTAACCATACTACCTACATGAACGTGGTGCCATGCATAAACCACCCTTTCTCCACACATTTTAAAACATATGATATGATGTTGTGATGTTATGTAAATCCAGTTGCACGGAAAACTCAACATGCAATTATTTTAAATCATTTCTTTCTCTTTAAAAATTTCACAATGAAGTCAGGACTCGACCCCTCCTTCGGGTGATCCTGACTCACACAAAACCATGGAAATAGAATTTCTCAAAAGCATCGGTATCGAAAACATACGTATATATATACAAGATACGAGACTAGGCAATACTGTATATCGGTAATAACCAGGACTGGCCAATATGTCCTCGTGAGTCCTCTAGCTTCACGGATCCCAGTGTGCGAGGTCTCACCCTGATCGGGAACTGCCCGGGAGGTGGGTCAATCCAACCCGTCAGTCTTATCCGATCTCACGCATCCGTCGATGCCGTATCCGAAGATACCCCGTATCACGAAGATACCGTATCACAAAGATACCCCGTATCACAAAGATACCATATCCGAAGATACTCTGTATCACAAAGATACCGTATCCGAAGATACCCCACGGTACATCGTACTCCATGCTACTTGCACGGTACATCGTACTCCATGGACCCATATCACTCTAGGTACTCCAGCCCAATTGGCCTGCTTCCCACAGAGGTTTTCATAACTCAATACTCGTTGCCATGTCTCAAAACGCACGTGCGAGCCTATTAAATCGGTGACACACAGTCTACTCGATGCTCCAAGCACGGCTCATCGTATGTTCTCTTAAAAATCAGTGTGAGCGATGCTCATCACTCTCATCAAATCAAGTAAACTTGGCAGAGCCCGCTTTACATCTCCACAAGGCCGCCAACCTCATCCCTCACTCTCACCCTACTTAAGAGGTCTATTGAGCCTGTTGGGCCTTTTGGCTGACTCCAAGGGCAGACAGCGCTACTCCACAAATCCAGTAAAACTAGTGCGAGCTATGCTCAGCACTCTGTACATAAATCATATGAAAATCTTATAAAGTCTGGTGCGAGTTAAACTTCCGCACCCTGTCATGAAGATCATGTGAAATCTGGTGCGAGTTATACTCTAGCACCTATGCATGTAAAACTCTAGTGCGAGCTCTCGCTCTAGCACTAATGCATGCATCACACAAGTCAAACATCGTGCGAGCTGATCTCTAGCACGTCACATGTAAATAAAACATGTAGGCGGCTCGGTTATTTCCAAATAGTTTTCACAGAAATCACATCAGTTAAGATATGCAATGCTATGCATTTTTCTTTAAAAGTGAGCCAGCCTACTCATGCATGTGTTGAAATCCCTCCAGAACGAGCAGGAACCTCTTGTCCTTGCTCCTCCCATCTTTTTCCTAAATTTTTTTTAGAATTTTACCCTTAGCAAGGGTATTTTGGTAATTTGCCCATACGGGGCACTAAAATTGTTCTTCGACCTCTAGACCCTTCAATTAGTTTTAAAGGACTGCATATGAATTTAAAATTGCGTACTGTTACCTCTAGCAGTCCGCAGAATTCCCTTACCTCGATTCTCGTCGAGTCTGACCTTTTTCTTTTCCAATGTAGTCCCATCGCGCAGTCCGATATGCTTCCAATCCAATGCCCGGAACTGCGTATTAACATTCCTCAAGTCAGATATTATGCAATTTAATTGTATCTATTACTTTCTGGGCTTAATTTAAATCATTGGGCCCGTTTACCCTTATTGGGCCCGATTGCACCTTAATGGGCCTTAATCGGCCTTAAGCCCGCTTTTCACTAAATTTCCACTTATCGAGGCCTATTGGGCTCATTGGGCCCACCAATAATTTATCGGACCTCGTTCTAATTCTCGAATAACTAAATTCACTATTTACGACAATTTATCTAATTTCCATAATTTAATTCAAATAATTGCGGGAATTAAATCAATATCACGCAATACGAGGTAATTATCGTAAATAGGGGTCACTTACCCGATATTCCATGCTAGTCCGTAAATTGAGGCTGTCTCGAGCCCTCGGTGGATTCCAATCGTCGAGCTACACAATTCCACAATTTTTCCGGGTAAGTTTTCAGCCCAAAATTAATTAAATAAAATATTTCAAACTTAAATCGGGTCATTTTGACCGCTTGTCGACTTACCCGAAGCTCGATTGCATCACAGGAATTTTCCCCAATTTTTTCCTCTTTTTCTTTTTCCCTTTTTCTTCTTTTTTTTCCCTTCTTTCTTGGCTGAACCGGTTCAGACCGGTTCAACCCGGTTCAGACCGCCGGTTCACCCCGGTTCGACCGGTTCACAACCGGTTCGCCCCTTTTCCGGTCGGTTCTCCGTCGGCTTCCACCGCCAGCAGCTCCGCTGGGTCGTCCGCAGCTCGAATCTGGGCTCGGCTTCGCCCAACGTCGCCGGAATGCCGCCGGTTCGGCTGTTCTCCCTCTCGGTCGTCGGACCCATTTCTCCTCTTGGCCGTCGCCGGCGATTCCCGTCGTTTCGTCGCATGAGACCGGTGCAGAAATGATCACCGTCGCCTGGGCTTTCGAAATCTGGCCTCGATTTCGCCTGGATCGCCGCCGTTCGCCGCCGGTGGCCATCTCTTCTCCTGCGGCTGCCACCTCTTGATCCGGCGGATTCCGGCGGTTTCGTAGGCCAATACCGATCTCAAAAGGACCGGCTCCTCCTCCTGATCACACCGGTACCCGCCGTTCGCCCCCAGCTGCCGTGGATCGCCGGCACCGACTCCGTTTTCCCCGCGGGTTTCTCTTCTTCCGTTCGGCGATCTCCGGCGTCGGTAGGCTGCACCGCCGGTACCATTGGCTTCGCCGGCCTCTCCTCTTGCTGCTCGGCCCTTCGTCGGAGGGTGAAGATCGCCGGTGGACGTGGGTCGGACGGCCACGCGCGGTCTCCCCTCGGTTTCTCTCTTCTGTTTCTCTCTCCCCGATAGAATTCTGATTTCCTCTCTCTTTTTTTTTTTTTTTTGTTTCAATTACTTTTTTTTTCTTCTTATTTTATCAATTTTATTATTATTTTTATTTATTTTAATTATTTTACTATTCAATAAAATATATTAACTACCCAAATACCTCTTAAAATTATTATTTTATTCTTAATTAATTAATTTAATTTAATTTAATTTATTTTAATCCTTTTTCGGGTATGAGTTCTCCGTATTTTTGGGATATTGTCCCGGGTGACCTTTCGGTATATTTTTCGATTATTTTCGGGATTATATATTTTTTTTTTCCGAACTAAAAATCTCGATTAATCCCGATTAATTTTCATAAATTACTATCTTGATCAATTTAATCCGAAATAATTTTATTTCACTTTTATTGACCAAGATTTCTTAAATCCATATCTTAATTAATTTTCTTTATCGAAATTATACCGGCTTTCGATCTTTTGACCATTTTGCCCTTACACGTGTCCGGGATTAATTTAACCCGACTTCCTTCATACGTCCCCCATCTTTTCTTATTTAATTTTTGTATTTTAATTAAATTCGGGTCTTACAACTCTCCCCCACTTAAGGAATTTGGTCCTCCAAATTAGAATCAGTTCATATAAGTCCATATACAACTCCGGGTACATCGATCGTATCATACTCTTAAATTCTTATGTGACCTTCTCCGGAGTGTATTACTACCAAAGGACTTAACTAGGGAGATTATCTTAAACCCCAATACTTTCTCTTTCCTGTTTAATGCCCGAATCAATCTTCTTCAATATATTTGTATTTTCCTTAAATTGAACTTTTGGAGTTCATATCCTGTCACCTCTGCTGGATCTGGATAGCATTGCCGAAGCATCAAAAGTGGGACACATTGTGGGTGCCTGTTAATTCAAGTGATTACAACAACCTACAGGTCTTATCTCCCACTTGTCCAATCTCTCAAGGATTCGATCCAGCTCAACTCAATTTACTTCTTCCAAAAGTTCCGCTATGTCCTTATTCTCTTAGGACATGTAACTTTCAACCATAATAATTCACCAAGGGAAATTTCCAATACTTGTCTATCTGCTCTGAGGTGTTCTTAATCTCTCATCCTTAACTAAACATCCTCAGAGACTTATTATCCAAAGTCAAAATAATTATATCTGTCACCCACTTTTTCTTATCCAAATTTGGGGAACAACCCCTACAGCCATACACGGTCTCATATCTTGTTATCCCGATACTCAATTGCCAATTATCGTTATTGGCGACTTCAATTAGAAATCAACTGATCATTCCAGGAGCTTATAAAATCAATGGCACACGCTTTCATCGGATCCTCCAGAACCTGTACAGTCTTCTCTGACTGACCATCTGTCTGAGGATGGAAAGCTGTGCTACTACTCAGTCGGGTTCCCATAACTTCCAAAAAAATATTCCCTGAAGTAGAAAGTGAAGCGGGAATCCCTATATGATATCATGCTCACTGGAACGCTACATAATGTTCCACAACTGCCTTACACATAAATTCTCATACACATTCTGAGTATCTGGGGAGTTCACAACCAGAATGTGGGTAGACTTAGTCACTCTATCGACTATCATCCAAATAGCCTCGTAATATCACCTGGGTTCTCTGTAACCCATCACGACCTTCATAGAGACTTGCTCTCATTTTTCGTGCCGTGTCAATATAGGTAGGTGCTGCAATAACTCTGCAGACTTTTAATACTCTACCTTATTCTGTTGACATAACAGGCACTTTTCCACAATCTCTACCACATCTCTTTCCACATCTGACCACCCATACCCTTTTCGAGATTTCGATCTATTTCTTTACTTTCGTATGCACTGTATATCCCGAAGAGTGAGCTTCTGACAATATCACTATCTCATCATCTGTGGTCCTGGGGAGCACTTATACTGTCTCTGAATCCTCAGTAACTCATCATCACCCACTGTGAACTCTATCACTGTACCCTTCTGAATCAGATCCAAACTATCGACATCCGGTCGATCATCACGCTAAGCCTGGCAAATCCGGGCACTCTCATCCGGTACTAGTCATCAGGCTAGCCGTCACATAGTCATACCAATCACTGTCATCATCAGAAGGGATCACATCTATACTGAGGCTCACAACTACATCTAGCAGCTCACGCTCCCTGACCATCATATGTAATACCATCCCAAGGCTCTTTATGCTCAAGGCATCAGTCATCACATTAGCCTTTCTTGGGTGGTACAATTTTCACAAATCAAAACCTCTCAGAAGCTCTAACCCACTATGTAATCTCATATTTGCCTCTTTCTGTGAAAACAGATACTCGGGCTCTATGATCAGTGCATATCCGTAGTTTCTCACCATGTACATAATAGTACCATATCCTCGGTACAATTACTGTTGCCAACTTTAAATCATGGGTCAGATAGTTTATTTCATGATCAAGGAGTTGTCTGACTCCAAAATTGACTATCTTCCCATTATACATCAATACACAGCTCATCCATTATTTCGAGGTATTCATACTCACTGAGAACCTCTTGAGCTGTTGGGTATGGTGAAATTAATCACGGTGGTCAGTTCATACTTCATCACGCCAAATTCACGTCACAACAATAATCTTATTTATCATCTCTTTCTGAGACCACGTTTCTTAGTTAAACGTGTCAACAAAGTATATCCTTTTTAAACTCGCAGCAGCCATCTGTAAAAGTCATCTTCCAATTATTGCTTACAATCTGCCCTAGACTTTAACTACACCCAGCATATCACCGTTACTGCTGATTACAATTCGGTCCAATCCTTGACTTATTTACGCATAAACGTATAAGATCCTTCTCAACCGCTTACGTTTTCAGGTACTAACCTGCGTCATTTCCTTTTCTTATCTTAACGGCTCTTGTTAAATTTTTACTATGTTAACCTTTATGATTTGTCGAATTTTAATATTCTTATTGTCTTAATAATGGTATCCTAATGCTAAAGGTATTTATTACGATGATCGGTTTCACGTTATAGGTTATATATATATATATACTTTTAGACGCTGTCAAGTCTTCAGGCGGGGAGGTATTTTGAAATACCTTTATTAGCCTTCAGACTTAACCAAAACTACTGGTTATGGTTATACCCATCTTGTCCTTGGTTATAATTTGTATTCGCTACTAATTGCATTAATCCTAATGACTTCGTATATTAAGGGTATTCCTTATCTAGCATATATCTCTACTCCAATACAGCTTGTACTTAGGATCTATCTTATCTCGAAGATCTTCTCCTTTGCGTATCAATTATAACGAAACTCTTGTCATTATTCATTTTCGTGAGTACAATCCTTTTCTCCTTTAATTTCAACTGTTGCATCCCTTTTTATCACCTGTCAACACTTACAATATACTTTTCAGGGATGTTTTCACCCCTGTTTTCAACTTAAAATCTCCATAGCCATATTCTGTTAATTAATCCTCCTCTATTGGGGTACTTATTTATCTGTATTTGCCCAATGATGTAGGCATTCATGCCTTTTACTCACTTATATGTGAATGAAGGCGGTACGAATAAATGTGTGGTACCAGGATTTATGAACATATGTACTTCATTATTCATAACAAGTGTGGCATCTTACACCACATCCATGAAACATCAATAGCATCCTGGTCCAAGACATCCTCTCGCCTTCGTCCAACAACCTACTTTCCTTTTTCTTTTCGGCTAGGGCCTCTCTTTTCGTTGCGGCTATACCAACGAAATTTTTCTCTGTCTCTTTACCTTTCTGTGGGACGATCTCGCCCAACTCTGTGCAAATCAAATCGATGGTCTGTCTTTACCACACTTAACGGCCATTTCCACCAATACCGTATAGGTATAGACCCTCCTTTCGTGGTATCCACCACACATCTCACACTGCTTACAGTGCTCACACTGCTACACTACTTCGTAGCAGGTCGGGGTCCTCCAATCACAATGCCCACAAGAGTGCCCAAAATTAGATGCACTGGGGCCTTACCAATTATCTTACTCCATAACTCGTCAAATCTAATCTTTTACCAAATACCATATCAACATCTCTATCATTTCTCGATTTTCTTTTATGTCTCTATTTCAGCTCTTACTACCTTTCCCAATCTCAGAGGCGTGCAATTCATGTTTTTATTTACTCAACTGTAAATCTGCGCACTGCCTCGGTACCAGTAATATCTCACGGGCCAATCAGACTCTAACTGACAATCTGAGCCCTTCCATAAACTTTTAGACATCTCGACTGTCACTTGTTCATAGTGTCGAGGTAATATTTGCCCAGAATAAAATCGAGTTTCATACTCATAATTAAATCAAATCCTCTGGGTCAGAGTAAGGACTTTAATCCAAAATTTCCTTTAAATCATGTTCGGGATATCCTGTCACCGGAATATGTCCAAGATATTTCTCATCTCAACTCTTAAGATGGGTCGAGCGGGTTTCCACCACTGTTCCGCTGCGCCCTCTGATCTCATACATGATCTGAGCAATTTGCTCCTCAAGTAATCTCCACACTCCGCTCCAATCTCGCGAAGCGTGTCTCAATACTGTCCGATCACTCTGTCGGACTCTGTGAGGCATTTTCAACATTAGCCTCCATTTCAATTTCACACTGGTTCTCATAAGTCAAACTCAGCACGACTTAGCAGACTCAGGTCTACCTCTACGACCTCTGCCTCGTGCACTATCTCATTTTTCGCGACTCATGTTAAGCATTCCTGCATTCTCAACCATTTCTTAGTCAAGCCCATCTCGATATACACTATTGTATCTAACTAAGCACAGTAACACGGGGATGTAATTTCCTAACTTCTGACACTGACACACATCAGACCAATTATGCTCTGATACCAAAATAATTGTCACGACCCAAACTACCCAAAAATCAGAGTGAATTTTTCGCGTTTTTATTATTTTCTTACTTAAATTCTTACCTGTCCTCGAATCGTGACCAACACTCAACTAATAATTGGGCTGTGCGTCAATGTCAGTCCCACCATACATCTACCCTAGTACTTATTTCTTCTCCAGTCATTTATAGTTGTTATATTATTTATACATCCCCTAAAGTTACTTACAAACATGTTACTGTGCTATGCTTATGTAGATACAATAAGTACAAGTGTATATACCTTATGTTGATGGGCAGCAGCGGATATCCGGAATGCAGTACTGAGTCGCCTCAACTTCAACTGGAGATCATCTGTGGGAGAAAATGAAAGGGGTGAGCACATCAAGCTCAGTAAGGCAATCCTACGAACAAGTAGGTAACCATACTACCTACATGAACGTGGTGCCATGCATAAACCACCCTTTCTCCACACATTTTAAAACATATGATATGATGTTGTGATGTTATGTAAATCCAGTTGCACGGAAAACTCAACATGCAATTATTTTAAATCATTTCTTTCTCTTTAAAAATTTCACAATGAAGTCAGGACTCGACCCCTCCTTCGGGTGATCCTGACTCACACAAAACCATGGAAATAGAATTTCTCAAAAGCATCGGTATCGAAAACATACGTATATATATACAAGATACGAGACTAGGCAATACTGTATATCGGTAATAACCAGGACTGGCCAATATGTCCTCGTGAGTCCTCTAGCTTCACGGATCCCAGTGTGCGAGGTCTCACCCTGATCGGAAACTGCCCGGGAGGTGGGTCAATCCAACCCGTCAGTCTTATCCGATCTCACGCATCCGTCGATGCCGTATCCGAAGATACCCCGTATCACGAAGATACCGTATCACAAAGATACCCCGTATCACAAAGATACCATATCCGAAGATACTCTGTATCACAAAGATACCGTATCCGAAGATACCCCACGGTACATCGTACTCCATGCTACTTGCACGGTACATCGTACTCCATGGACCCATATCACTCTAGGTACTCCAGCCCAATTGGCCTGCTTCCCACAGAGGTTTTCATAACTCAATACTCGTTGCCATGTCTCAAAACGCACGTGCGAGCCTATTAAATCGGTGACACACAGTCTACCCGATGCTCCAAGCACGGCTCATCATATGTTCTCTTAAAAATCAGTGTGAGCGATGCTCAGCACTCTCATCAAATCAAGTAAACTTGGCAGAGCCCGCTTTACATCTCCACAAGGCCGCCAACCTCATCCCTCACTCTCACCCTACTTAAGAGGTCTATTGAGCCTGTTGGGCCTTTTGGCTGACTCCAAGGGCAGACAGCGCTACTCCACAAATCCAGTAAAACTAGTGCGAGCTATGCTCAGCACTCTGTACATAAATCATATGAAAATCTTATAAAGTCTGGTGCGAGTTAAACTTCCGCACCCTGTCATGAAGATCATGTGAAATCTGGTGCGAGTTATACTCTAGCACCTATGCATGTAAAACTCTAGTGCGAGCTCTCGCTCTAGCACTAATGCATGCATCACACAAGTCAAACATCGTGCGAGCTGATCTCTAGCACGTCACATGTAAATAAAACATGTAGGCGGCTCGGTTATTTCCAAATAGTTTTCACAGAAATCACATCAGTTAAGATATGCAATGCTATGCATTTTTCTTTAAAAGTGAGCCAGCCTACTCATGCATGTGTTGAAATCCCTCCAGAACGAGCAAGAACCTCTTGTCCTTGCTCCTCCCATCTTTTTCCTAAATTTTTTTTAGAATTTTACCCTTAGCAAGGGTATTTTGGTAATTTGCCCATACGGGGCACTAAAATTGTTCTTCGACCTCTAGACCCTTCAATTAGTTTTAAAGGACTGCATATGAATTTAAAATTGCGTACTGTTACCTCTAGCAGTCCGCAGAATTCCCTTACCTCGATTCTCGTCGAGTCTGACCTTTTTCTTTTCCAATGTAGTCCCATCGCGCAGTCCGATATGCTTCCAATCCAATGCCTGGAACTGCGTATTAACATTCCTCAAGTCAGATATTATGCAATTTAATTGTATCTATTACTTTCTGGGCTTAATTTAAATCATTGGGCCCGTTTACCCTTATTGGGCCCGATTGCACCTTAATGGGCCTTAATCGGCCTTAAGCCCGCTTTTCACTAAATTCCCACTTATCGAGGCCTATTGGGCTCATTGGGCCCACCAATAATTTATCGGACCTCGTTCTAATTCTCGAATAACTAAATTCACTATTTACGACAATTTATCTAATTTCCATAATTTAATTCAAATAATTGCGGGAATTAAATCAATATCACGTAATACGAGGTAATTGTCGTAAATAGGGGTCACTTACCCGATATTCCATGCTAGTCCGTAAATTGAGGCTGTCTCGAGCCCTCGGTGGATTCCAATCATCGAGCTACACAATTCCACAATTTTTTCGGGTAAGTTTTCAGCCCAAAATTAATTAAATAAAATATTCCAAACTTAAATCGGGTCATTTTGACCGCTTGTCGACTTACCCGAAGCTCGATTGCATCACAGGAATTTTCCCCAATTTTTTCCTCTTTTTCTTTTTCCCTTTTTCTTCTTTTTTTTCCCTTCTTTCTTGGCTGAACCGGTTCAGACCGGTTCAACCCGGTTCAGACCGCCGGTTCACCCCGGTTCGACCGGTTCACCGCCGGTTCGCCCCTTTTCCGGCCGATTCTCCGCCGGCTTCCACCGCCAGCAGCTCCGCTGGGTCGTCCGCAGCTCGAATCTGGGCTCGGCTTCGCCCAACGTCGTCGGAATGCCGCCGGTTCGGCTGTTCTCCCTCTCGGTCGTCGGACCCATTTCTCCTCTTGGCCGTCGCCGGCGATTCCCGTCGTTTCGTCTCATGAGACCGGTGCAGAAATGATCACCGTCGCCTGGGCTTTCGAAATCTGGCCTCGATTTCGCCTGGATCGCCGCCGTTCGCCGCCGGTGGCCATCTCTTCTCCCGCGGCTGCCACCTCTTGATCCGGCGGATTCCGGCGATTTCGTCGGCCAATACCGGTCTCAAAAGGACCGGCTCCTCCTCCTGATCACGCCGGTACCCGCCGTTCGCCCCCAGCTGCCGTGGATCGCCGGCACCGACTCCGTTTTCCCCGCGGGTTTCTCTTCTTCCGTTCGGCGATCTCCGGCGTCGGTAGGCTGCACCGCCGGTACCATTGGCTTCGCCGGCCTCTCCTCTTGCTGCTCGGCCCTTCGTCGGAGGGTGAAGATCGCCGGTGGACGTGGGTCGGACGGCCACGCGCGGTCTCCCCTCGGTTTCTCTCTTCTGTTTCTCTCTCGCCGATAGAATTCTGATTTCCTCTCTCTTTTTCTTTTTTTTTTTTTTTTGTTTCAATTACTTTTTTTTTCTTCTTATTTTATCAATTTTATTATTATTTTTATTTATTTTAATTATTTTACTATTCAATAAAATATATTAACTACCCAAATACCTCTTAAAATTATTATTTTATTCTTAATTAATTAATTAAATTTAATTTAATTTATTTTAATCCTTTTTCGGGTATGAGTTCTCGGTATTTTTGGGATATTGTCCCGGGTGACCTTTCGGTATATTTTTCGATTATTTTCGGGATTATATATATATATTTTTTTCCGAACTAAAAATCTCGATTAATCCCGATTAATTTTCATAAATTACTATCTTGATCAATTTAATCCGAAATAATTTTATTTCACTTTTATTGACCAAGATTTCTTAAATCCATATCTTAATTAATTTTCTTTATCGAAATTATATCGGCTTTCGATCTTTTGACCATTTTGCCCTTACACGTGTCCGGGATTAATTTAACCCGACTTCCTTCATACGTCCCCCATCTTTTCTTATTTAATTTTTGTATTTTAATTAAATTCGGGTCTTACAGTTCTCAAATGTAGGCATTTCGTGCAAAACAATACATCTTTATAATTTCATAATGCCTTTAGATAAATCATGTCATTTATATTCAAATCACAGTAAATATGGCATTTAAATCACTCACAACACAACAATCAGATTTCGACTCATCCCTCAGGTCTATTCGTATAATAAAATCAAGTGATATATCATGTAAGACTCAGTGGCTAAATGCAATAATATCCTGGACTATGACTATATCCTATAATGTGATCCTAAGCTACACGGATCCTAGTGTGCGGGGCAATCACTGCTACAATGGGAGGGGGTCAGTCCATCACAACCGCCAACTATCAACTCCTTAACTCCTCATACACATCACAACAACACACGGTACAACGTACACTCGTGGATCCTATCTCAATGGATAATCAATATCACGTCTCTAAATCGACGTACGAACATCTCAATAGTGTGACACTCAGTATACACGAGGAAATCTTCATGATTTTTAACATGTCTTATAAATCACAATTAAACTACAGTGCGCGCCTTTGAATGCGACTCACAGTTGACACTCCGCACAAACATTGTTTATGCATCTCAAAATATCAAACACTAGTGTGAGTAAACCTCCAGCACTAGGTCATGCATAGTCCATGTTTCAAAACAAGTATGAGCAATAGCTCCAGTACCATGTTATACACAAAACTCATCAAATCGCGTACGAGCAATTACTCTAACACTCTATCATGCATAAATCATATAAAACTGAGTACGAGCAATGCTCCAGCACTCTATCATGCACGTCATGGAAAGCTAGTGCAAATTATACTTCAGCACTAATATATGTGGAAAACATATGAAATCAAGTGTGAGCTGTGCTCCAGCATGATTTATTCTCACATAATTCGATAGATGGCTCTTTTAAAAGGGATGATTTTCAAAACATAAAAATCAACACTATAAATTGTGTTATTTCTCATCAACCATGAAAACATTAGCCCATCTACCTACTCTTCTGCTAAATAGTAGTAAAAACACTCATAATTGTGGTTTTCATGCTTTTTACAACTTTTTCCAAAAGTTGACTTTTTTCCTAACTAGGGGTAAAATCGTAATTTGTCACTATCGGGTCGCTATAATTATTATTCACTTTCTCTAATCCTTAGAGTTTTTAATTGAATACAATAGCAGATGAAAATACGTGCAGGTATCTCTAGCTACTCGTAAAAGTCCCTTACATGAAATCACTTGAGAAATTTTACTTTCTCAATGTTGCTCAATCCAACAGTCAGATTAGCTCCTCCAACAATCTCTGGAGTTGCATATAACCATTCATCAGGTCAATTTTACTTTTTCTACTGTATTTCACATTTAATACAATCTATTTCACTTAATGGGCCTTAATAAATCTTAATGGGCCTACCTCTACCTTAAGCCCATTTCTATTTTACTATTCATTTTCGTTGGGCCTATTGGGCTTATGGAGCCCACCAACTCTTATTGGACTTGTCCGAGACCCATTACATCACATTGGGCTGAAACCAATTGGGCTTGGCCCATTGGACCTCTCGGCCACATGCCATGGCCGAGAACACGCATGCCTAGCCATGCCAAGCACCACGCCACCATCGGCCATTTCACTAGTCATTCACTTAGGCATTTTCACAAACACTTGGTTGGCAATGTCTTAAGCTTAACTTAGTTCATTTAGGCATTTTATCAAACACCTTGATTGCCAACTTAATTCATTCACCAATTGATCAAATTGATTTATTCTAACTATACCATAATCATAAACACATGTATACCAACTTATTCATGTCTTAAAATCATATGGGTATTCATCAATTTATCATTACCCACTCTCGGCCAATCCATGTTCATAGTGATTTCATGTGTTTCAATGCTTAAAACATATACTAATCAACTTGGAATAATTCATACATTAACATATATGAATTTGAAAGCTTGAAATTATACCTAGCTTGCTTTCACACTTGGCTGAAACTTTGAAGCTTCTCGGTTTGCTCACTTTGGCTCCTTGATAGCCAATTCCAAGATATGTTAATCCTCTCTTAATTTAGAACAACTTTCATGAAGATTGCAAGTTCCAAATTGCATTTTTCCTAGTGATTTCTAGTGAGAGAAAGCTTGACTATGTTTTTGTTAATGGTTTCTTTGTGTAGCCAAGAATGATGGGTTGAAGAAGATGATACATTGGCTGATTTTATAAGTCAATTACTTAATCATTAAGCCTAAATTTTCAGCTAACAAGTTTGAATTGAATTGGTTTAGGTAATAATTACCAATTTGGCTATGGTTGCCTTTTACTAATGGGCTTGAAATTTACCAATTTCGGCCTAGCATTTGGGCCTCTTGGTTTGGACCTTCCTAATGGGTTTTCGAGCTGAAATTTTTACTACACATCGGGCCTTCAATTGTCTAAATATTGGGCCCATAAATCGGTCCAACAATTCGGTCTAGTGGACCTAAGAAATTCGGCCCACATATGTTATACCTTAATGGGCTTTAAAATTTTCACTTTGGCCCATTACGTTTTTACCAGTTAAATTTAATCTGAATTTTGATTAAATAATTTTTTCCTCCTTTCAGGGATGATTATCTTGTATTTTGAATAAAAATATTTTTCCCCAATTTTTTCTCCATACTTAGGCTAATTTTTAACCATGGTTAGTCAACTATGGTTAAAGTCCACTTTTTTTAACTACCTTTGACTTTTCTTGACTATTGACCACATTTGACTTTTTCTCAAAAACCCAAAAGTGTCCTATTTTATGGTTTACACTATCTTCTTTATGTTTTGGCCATTTTCGGTAGGTAAATATACCTAAAATACCTTAAACGGACCATTTCGGACTCTTTTAGCCCTTTTTGGCTTTTACTCTTATTCTCTGTGTTCGGGACCAAATCAAACCGACTTTCCTTCATAAGCTCCCTATATTTTCTCATTTTAAGTTCTTCTTTTTCGTCAAAATGATTTAGATCCACTCGGTTTAGCCATATGGCTCTTATAACCCTTTTTCGACTTATATGTAGCTTATAAGTGTCAAATCATTTCACTAACACTAAAATCAAGTAAATACTCTTCTTATGATTCCACAAACGAAATAAAGTGTTCGTACACATATAAATCATAAGGAACAAGCTACGTAAAAGTACGGATCTTACAATGATAAAGCATGGATTGTGAATTTGTGTATCCATTCTGACTTCAAGCAATACACACAAGTTCCATAACACAAAAATCATAGGAAAAGAGTCTTTCCATGCTCTAAGTGAGATTAAAATGCAAAATGAGTATTGGAGTAAGGATTCACCCTTGAAAAATATGGAAAAATACAGCAAAAGGGTTACAGATGAAGGCTAGATCGATCTCCCATGCAAGGCAGATCGATCCCTTGTGCAAAATAGAGCCATTTCAACTGAATCTGCTAAGGCAGATCGATCTCTTCATCGAGCAGATCGATCTCCCAATGAGCTGATCGATCTGCATTAGCCTCCGCCAAGCCCAAATTGATCCTCACTTAAGTGCAGATTGATCTCCATTGTATTATGTAAAGAGCAGATCAATCTCTCCCCATGAGAAGATCGATCTCCTTAAGCTTCTGGCAAGCCAAGATCGATCTCTCCCCAATGAGCAGATTGATCCTCCTATCTAAAATTTGAGAATTCGATGGTAAAAACCAAAGGAAGATCGATCTCTTCAGCAGATCGATCTCATCACTCTTAATCTATAAATACCCCACGGCAAACCTTTTTCTTCAACAAACAAATACACCTCTTCTATTTTTACCCAAATACCAAGCTTTCTCTCTTTAGAATACACCCTCTTCTAAAAAGAATTGAGGAAAAGCTATTAGAGCCAAAGTTGTTCATCTTGAGGAAAAGAACAATATAGCTTGGAGCCAACATCCAACTCATTGGATTGAAGGAGCTAAGGAGTCTTCAAAACCTGGAAAAGAAGAAAGTCAAGTTAGGTGAGTTTCCAATACACCAACTCCAAGTATATTTATCTAATGGTTGTTATGAGTAGATTGGTGTATGTATTGAAGATAGAAACTACCTAGATTATAATGAAACAAATGTAACCTAGAATGAGTTTAGTGTGAGAAAATAGAATGTGGTTGATTAAATGATAAAAAGGATTATATCAAGATGTTAGTGAGGTAATGTGCATGATTTTGAGATGGTTGGAAGAAGGCACATTGTGAGATTAGTCAAGTGACAAAATGTACATAAATGGTTTTTGTAGAGAATGCATAAATGATGGAAGATTATGGATAAATATTTATGCCAAGCATTTGATAAGTAACCAAGTGTGTTGCTAGTTAGATTGACTAGAAATGGCATAATGATGGCCAAATGTGATAATGGGTTAAACTCGATAAAATAGGCTCGATGAGATATATCAATTTGTTGAAGTTAGAATATGAGTTATTCATATGGACTCATATGATTGGTGTATGTTTGCAGCTCCCGAGGATAAAATCGGAGCAAGTTGAGCCAAATCGCAAAAAAAAAAAAAAGGGAAAAGAATGAAGAGTTACTTTTAAGAGAATCGAGGTAAGGGAATTGTGTTAGCCCTAGGGATATCTGTACGTCTTTTGGACGCATGGGCGATTTTTAACGTAGTTAAGGGTCTTAAGATGAAATATTTGTTTAAAGGGTAAGGAATTGGGCTTTCGAGAAAGATGCATTAAAAGCAAGAGCATGATGCTCTGAAATCCTTTTATTTCTTTTTAGCATGTGATTAGTAGGTTCACTAGCATTTGAAAAGATTTGCACAAAAAGTATCTTGAATTGGTTTAATAACCATGCTTTATAAAGAATAAGCCACCTACATGAGTTTTATGGAAATGAAACGTGCTAGAGCATTGCTTGCACGAGATTTGACATGTTTATACATGCATTAGTACTGGAGCGATGCTCGCACTAGAGTTTTACATGGATTTTACGATATAGCGCTGGAGCATAGATCACACTAGAGTTTTATACATGCATGAGTGTTGGAGCTTAGCTCGTACTAGTTTTCACATGAATTTTATGACATTGTGCTAAAGCCTAGGTCGTACTGATTTTCATACTGGTTTTGACATTGTGCTGGATTGTTGCTCGCACTAGATGTCTGCCATACTTGTTGTCGTGCTTAAAACTACTCGCATGAGGTTTTGTGACATGTTGGGAGCCGTGCTGGGAGCTTCGGGTAGGCTGTGTGCCACGTCGATTAAATAGGCTCGCACATGCGTATTGAGATGTGGCAAGATATATTGTGATGATATGGGTCCATGAAGTACGTTGTACCGTGCAACTAGCATGGAGTACATTGTACCATGTGTGATATTATATTTATGCCATCTTCGGACGATGGATTCTGCTATGGACCGACGGGTTGAACGTGATCCACCTCCTATGCGGAAGCAGATAGAGATGATACCCCGCACACTAGGATTCATGTGGCCTGGGATCATAGAGGATATGGTCATAGTTCTAGTTATTACCCTTATTGATATTATATGCCTATCTCACATGTCTATTGTTGAATGAGAAATCCATGTTTTGAAATGTGTTTTGTGGGTCAGGATAGTCTATGAGAGGGGCTGAGTCTTGACGAGTGATGATTTTGTGTTGGCTTATGTTGAGAATTGGAAATGCTTTTAAGTCCATTTTGCATGATGATTTTTCCATGCTTTGATTTTGATTACGCATGATGATTTTTCCATGCTATGTTTTAAGAACTGTGCACTGATTTATTTAGCATGATTTGCTTTACATGGCATAAACACAAGCATGAGCATACGTTTTGGTGTAGGACAGATAATTGTGTGATTTAAGCATGACATCACGATCACTTAGATAGTACAGTTATCTACTGCTCGGATGATTGCCTTACTTAGCGCATGGTTTGCTCGCCCCCTTATTTTCCCCCCTCTACAAAGCATTTACAGTAGATAGTGGGCGACTGAGGATTGGATTTTGGAGTCCGCTGCATCCTATTACACGAGGTATACACATTTGTATGATTTTTGTATCTAGACCTGCAAAGCACAGTAATGCCTTTAAATTTAATTTTGGGGATGTAGAAGATTATAAACACATGTAAACAGTAACTCTGATTTAGAAATACAAGTGTTTACATTGAAATGAATTGTAATTCGAAATGATGTGTTCGGGTGAGGTTCACATCGATACACAGCCCAACTGTTGGTGGTGTAGCTGTTCACGATCAGGTAAAGTAAAGGTAAAGAACAAATAAGAATTTAATTAAATAAGAAACGAAAAATGAAAAATTCGTTGTAGATTTTTGGTGGATTGAGGGTCGTGATAGAGGTGGTATCAAAACTGAGTTGGTCTAATGTGTATCGGTGTCAAAAATTAGCAAAGATTACATCCCCATGTTACTGTGCTTGTCTAGATACAATTGTGTATATCAAGATGGGTTTGACTAAGAAATGATTGTGAATGTAGGAATCTTGGCATAATGCCTAGTACTAGTCGTGGTAGAGGGGCAAGAGCACGAGCTAGAGGCCAGAGGGGTAGGCCTGGTTGTCGTGTAGAGCCGATACCACGTGAGGCTCACGAGGAGGTAAAGGTGGAGGCTGATGTTGAGCATGCTCCACTAGGTCCGACAGAGAGACCAGAGAATACCATGGCACGCTCTGCGAAGATAGATCTGAGCTTAGGGGCAATTCTGGAGTTGATTGCCCACTCGTTGCTTGAGCTAGGGGTGGGTATGAGCCAGTTGCATAGGGTGATGATGATGAATCAACTGTTGCTCTTGAGATACATGCATAGCCAGCCCAAGAACCTCAGACTACAAATACTCCCACACCCCTACCAGTATAGGAAACACCTTTTATTGTTGCTCCACCATAGAGGAGTAGAGATTAGGGTTATAGATGTGACCTGGATAGGTTGCGGTAGTTTCAAAAATTTAAGTCGCCATGTTTCAGTAGAGTTAAGGACCCAATAGCTTCAAAGGACTGAGTGAATGAGATTGAGAAACTCTATAGGTTCTTTGAGTGTACTACTACCGAGATGGTAGCGTTTGCGTATTCATGCTGAAGGGATCGGCAGAACATTGGTGGAAGTCCACCCGACCCATTTTGAGGGCTCGACATACAGGGCTTAGCTGGGATGTATTTTTAGAAGCCTTTCCAAGTCAATATGCTTCAGATACTGCGCAATGAAGACTGCAAATGGAATTCATGGATTTGACCTAGGGGAACAAATCAGTGGATGAGTATGAGACTAAATTTATCTCCCTGGGCAGGTATGATCCTAACACGATGGATAGTGAGGTTAAAAAGGTCTGAAAATTTATGGATGGACTGAGACCATCCATTAGATCCTGATTGGTCCCTTTTGATATACCGACCTACGAAGAGGCAGTGCATAGAGCACAGTTGTGTGAGCAAGACATTGAGAGGGCTGCATCAAAGTATGGAAAGGTTAATAGAGTGAGGGACAGAGATAGGAAGAGACAGACAATGAATAGAGGCTTCAGTTATAGAGGAAGCAAAAGATTTTCTGGGAAGAGACCGAGGATTGAGGAGATCCGAGAGAGGAGAGTTAAGCCTCTCGTGTATCCGGCCATGGCTTCAGTAAAGTGAATAGTGATTGGAGGGCCACGACCTACTACGAAATAGTGCAGTAAGTGTGGTAGGTACCATGGAGCTTGACCATGTTATGGATCTCCTGTAGTATGTTTTCGATGTGGGAAACCAGGGCATATGATCAGAAATTTCCCAGAGATGACTGAAAGTGCCCCACATAAAGGCAAGAAGCTAGAGAGAGCTTCAGTAGATACTCCTACTTCGAGACGGAGGGCGACAGCTGAAGAGAAAGGAAAGCAGGTGGTTGGCAGAGGGCGAGTACACGCCTTGGACTAGTATACTACAGATCAGTCGTCAGATGTGGTGAAAGGTACCATCTTAATCTTTGATCTTGAAGCTTATGTTTTGATAAATCCTGGTGCCACACATTCATTTGTATCACTTGTATTTGCATGTAAATTGTTTAAGTATGTGGAGCTTGCCCTATTGAGTAGTAGGATACTGCTAAGCACTCCCATGAATAATAGTCAGCTAGTGGAGTATGTATTTAGAGATTGTAAGTTGAGAGTAGGGGAAAAAGAAATATCAGCCGACCTCATTTTAATGCATATGAGGGACTTTGATGTAATCCTAAGAATGGATTGATTGGCTACAAACCGTACTGTAGTGGATTATTTTTTCTAAGACGGTAACATTTCCAGGGATAGATAGCGTTACCGTAAGTTTTCTCGAGAAATGTAATGTAAAATCCCCTTGAAAAGTAATGAAAATAGTTGTGGTTATGAGTGAAATATATAAATTTCTATACTGATTTGATGATTGATATTTCGAAAGGTTATTGCGTACGTGGTTGAGGCTAATAAGGCATGCCCGAAATTACGAGACATCCCAATGGTCAGAGAATTTCCAGATGCTTTACCAAGGTTATCGCCAAATAAAGAGATGGAATTTTATATAGATTTAGCACCTGATACAGAGCCGATATCCAAGCCATCATTTAGAATGGCTCCAATTGAGTTGGAGGAACTGAAGAAGTAGTTACAAGAGTTGTTGGATAAGGGGTTCATCAGATCGAGTGTATAGCCTTGGGGAGCACCAGTACTGTTTGTAAAGAAGAAGGATATGAGCCTCCAACTATGTATAGACAACAGGTTGTTGAATAAGGCAACCATCAAGAATAAGTACCCCCATCCACGCATCGATGACTTGTTGGATCAGCTTCGGGGAGTGCAGGTCTTTTCTATGATAGATATGAGATCTGGGTACCATCAGTTGAAAATTCAGGATGGAGATGTACCCAAGACAGCTTTTCGCACCCAGTATGGTTACTTTGAGTTTATGGTTATGCCATTCAGGTTGACGAATGCTTCCACAGCTTTTATGTCATTGATGAATGAGGTGTTTCATCAATATTTTGATAGGTTTGTGATCGTGTTCATCGATGATATCCTGGTGTATTCGAGATCTAGAGAGGAGCATGAGCAGCACCTAAGGATAGTGCTACAGACCCTCCGGGAGAAGAAGTTATACGCTAAACTCAGTAAGTGTGATTTTTGGCTTGAGCAAATGTCTTTTCTGGGTCATATTGCATCAAAGGATGGTGTGTCGTGGATCTATCTAAGATTGAGGCAGTGGTTCAGTGGCAAAGACCCCAGAATGTCACAGAGATCAGGAGTTTCTTGGGTTTAGCTGGATATTATCGACAGTTTATAGAGGGATTCTCGAGATTAGCTGCTCCATTGACACGTCTCACAAGGAAGAATGTTGAATTTATGTGGGACGATACATGTGAGAAGAGTTTTTAGGAGTTGAAGGAGAGAATAACTACAGCTTCGATTCTCACCATCCCTACCAGCTCAGGAGCTTTTTCTGTGTATGCAAATGTTCGTTCCAAGGACTGTGCTGTGTACTGATGCAGGATGGGAAGGTAGTAGCCTATGGATCGAGACAGTTAAAGGATCGTGAGAGGAACTACTCGACCCACGATTTAGAGTTGGCGATCGTGGTGTCTGCTTTGAAAATATGGCACCATTATCTTTATGGTGAGAAATTTCAAGTATTTACAGACCACAAGAGCCTCAAGTATTTGTTCTCACAAAAGGAGTTAAATATGAGACAAAGAAGGTGGCTTGAGCTTCTAAAGGATTATGACTGTGAGATCTTATACCACCCGAGTAAAGCGAATGTGGTAGCTGATGCATTGAGTAGGAAGCATCTCGGGTTGGTATCGTACATGATGATCAGGGAACACGAGCTGTTGGAATAGTTTACGAACCTTATTTGGATATGACCTCGCCTAATGCTGATAGTGGTTGTATGGTAGCTAGCCTGCGGTTGGAACCGAATTTGGTAGATCGTATCCAGTAGGCTCAGCAGATTGATCAACCATGCAGTGATATTATCGGGCAGATACAGAGGTGTACATAGACTGATTTTGAGTTGAGTTCAGATGGTTTACTAAGGTTCAGAGGTAGGATATGTGTTCCCAATGATCCAAAGATCAGGAGGATGATTTTATCAGAAGCTCATTCGATGAAGTATACACTACATCCGGGAAGTAACAAGATGTATTAGAACCTCCAGAGAGTGTATTGGTGGTCAGGAATGAAGAGAGAGGTAGCTGAATATGTGGCTAAGTGTCTCGTCTGTCAGTAAGTGAAGGTAGAGCATCAAAAGCCTACAGGGCTATTACAACCTCTACCTATATCGACTTGGAAATAGGAGCATGTCACTATAGACTTCGTGATGGGTTTACCCAGGACCCGCAGGAATCACGATGCGATTTGGGTGATAATGGACAGATTAACGAAGTCGACACACTTTCTAGCTATGAGAGCTACTAATACTATGAGTACATTGGCAGAACTATATATGCGCAAGATAGTGAGGTTGCATGGTATTCCAGTGAGCGTTGTTTCTGATAGGGATGCTTGCTCCACTTCCTGCTTTTGGAAACGTTTTTAGGAAGCGATGGGGACCCAACTCAGTCTTAGCACTGCGTTCCATCCTTAGACAGATGGTCAGTCAGAGAGAACTATACAGACCCTAGAGGATATGTTGAGAACATGTGCATTGGATTTTAGAGGCTCCTAGGATGATGATTTGCCACTCGCAGAGTTTACCTATAATAACAGTTATCATTCGAGTATCGGGATGGCACCGTATGAGATTTTGTATAGCCGAAGATGTTGTTCCCCTATTGGATGGGAAGAGGTTAGTGGCCGACTGATATTTACTCCCGATTTAGTGAGACAAGCCTCTAAGGACGTCTAATTATTTTATGAATGGTTACGGACGGCTCAAAGCAGACAAAAGAGTTATGCTGATAAGAGATGGAGACCATTGGAATTCACAGTGGGTAACTCGGTGTTTTTACGAGTTTCTCTTTCCAAGGGTATAACAAGGTTCGAAAAGAGAGGAATGTTAAGTCCTCGTTACATTATACCCTTTGAGATATTGGATAGAGTGGGAGATAAGGCTTACATGCTAGCATTGCCACCTAAGCTAGCAGGCATTCATAACGTCTTCCACATCTCTATGTTACGGAAGTACCACCCAGATTCGGCACATGTGATAAGATATGAGCCATTAGAGCTCCATGAGAACATGACATATGTTGAGAAGTCGATTCAGATATTGGATAGGAAGAAGAAGGTTTTGAGATCGAAGATGATCCCCTTAGTGAAAGTCCTTTGGCAGTACCACACTACAAAAGAAGCTACATGAGAGTTAAAGAGTTTGATGCGGGAAAAGTATCTTGAGTTGTTCACGGACTGATATTGGTTCCAATTTAGAGGAATAAATTTTCTAAGTGGGGGAGATTGTGAGACCCCATGTATGTATAACTTTGTAATATATGTTAATGGAATTATAAGACAAATGATTTTGGTTCATGCAAATGTAAATGAATTTGCACTGAGAATGAATGAGTATCATGGATGCATGTAAAGGTTCAATAAGGGCTGAAGTGGCCACAAACTAAATGAATAGAACTTAAAGCATCCAAACTGGAGATAAAGACTTAAAACACGAAATGATAAAGCATGGATTACAAATTTGTGTATCCATTCTGACTTCCAAGCAATACACACAAGTTCCATAACATGAAAATTATAGGAAACGAGTCTTTCCACGCTCTAAGTGAGATTAAAATGCAAAATGAGTATTGAAGCAATGAAACAGGAATTCACCCCTGAAAAATTTGGAAAAATAAAGCAAAAGGGCTGCAGATGAAGGCCAGATCGATCTCCCATGCAAGGCAGATCGATCCCATGTGTAAAACAGAACCATTTTGAGTGAATCTGCCAAGGCAGATCGATCTCCCCATCAAGCAGATCGATCTCCCCAATGAGCATATCGATTTGCATTAGCCTCTGCCAAGCCCAGGCTGATCCTCCTTTAAGTGCAGATCGATCTCCATTGTATTCTGTAAAGAGCATATCGATCTCTCCCCATGAGCAAATCGATCTCCTTAAGTTTCTGCCAATCTAAGAACAATCTCTCCCCAATGAGCAGATTAATCTCCCCCTTCTAAAACTTGAGAATTCGATGGCAAAAACCAAAGGAAGATTGATCTCTTCACCCTAGCAGATCGATCTCATCACTCTGAATCTATAAATACCCCACGACAAACCCTCTTTCTTTAACAAACCAATACACTTATTCCATTTTTACCCAAATACCAAGCTTTCTCTCTCTAGAATGTACCCTCTTCCAAAAAGAATTGAGGAAAAGCTATTACAGCCAAAGTTGTTCATCTTGAGGAAAAGAACAACATAGCTGGGAGCCAACATCCAATCATCGAATTTAAGGAGCTAAGGTGTGAGATCTAAGAATTTCGGATATATTTTAAATATGTAATAAGAATTTGAAGTGTAATTTATTGAGCTAAGTGAATTAGGGAATGATAATTGGAGATTTATATGTTAAGTGTTTAACATAAGTGTGAAGTTATGAGGACAGATCGATCTGGGAGAAGAAGGGATCGATCTGGTGAGTTAAAAATGACAAGGAAGGAAGAATTTGAGGAGCAGATCGATCTCCAATGGAAGAGGATCGATCTCCTTATGATTCTGTTTGAGAGAAGATCGATCTCATGAGGAAGAGATCGATCTCCAAATGATTCTGTTTGGGAGAAGATCGATCTCCTCAAGGAGCAGATCGATCTCATAAAGCCATAAAGAGATCGATCTCACCCCTCGACAGATCGATCTCCTAGGCATAAATTGCCCCAAATCGTCCCAAAATTCAAACGCAGATCGATCTCATCAAGAGCCAGATCGATCTCCTACCCTCAGCCTATATAAGGAACCCCTATTTTTCTCCTGCAATCTCACTTTCTCTCTCTTCCAACCCCTATTTTTACCGAAACCTAACTTTTTCACTCATCCAAAGCACCCATTTCTGGCCAAATCAGAAGTTGTGGCAAGAAGGAAAGTTGTTCCTCATCAAAGGGAGAACAACATACTTGGAAATCGAAGGACGAATCGAATCGAGGCGTGGGTTGTGCGTCTCACAAGCTTTGGGTAATTTCTAAACTTCGATCCTTATATTTGAGATGATTTTGATGATAATGGTGGTTGTCATTGTGTTGAAATAGCTGAGAAATGATTAGGGATTGATGAAATTTCAATGTGGTTGGAGTGATAATGATATTTAGCAATTTTGAGAATTTGAGCTATAAATAGAAATTTAGACAATGTGGTGAATTAGCATAGATAATTGGCATGAGAATTGTAGAACGTTGAGATGTTGTGAATGAGAGTGTAGTTTGGGGTAAAGTTACGAGAATCAAGAGATTTGAGGTGTTATGAGCAATTATGCTCGATTTTGAGAATTTAGGTTGATGAGATAATTAAGTATTGATGTTTTAACATCGTTTGGACAGCTCGGGAGTTCCAGAGTGGAATGCGAGGCTAGTCTGTGATACGGGGGAAACGATTGCACTATACGAGGTGCAAAGAGGTAAGGGAAATCAAAACCATTTGTGTATGTGATTTGTAAACTATTATAGCATGATTTGTGGTTATAAAACAAGCATGTTGAGTGTTGTGTTGTGATACAACTGCACACAATTTTTATAGCCGGTTGGAGCCCATTATTTTATGCGTTTATAAGCTGAGTGTGAAATTGCTTTATGAACCGTCGAATTTGTGTGAGTAATGAATTGGGCTCTACGTTAAGGCAATATTGAGATTTGAGAAATGTGTGCGTGCTTTACTGGTTGGAACTCGGTTTTATTATGTTTTGTGTTGAGTACAAAACGATTTTCAAATGAGTCTTATGAGAGAAAAACCACTATGAGTTCTACGTGAAGGCAAACCAGTCTTGTGTGATAAGACTTAGGTGTGTAATTCTGAGTACACACCGGGCATTGCTCTGGTAGCATGTAAGCCCGATTTCTTCTCCGTTCTGGTAACGTGAGAATAACCCATTCTGTGGCTATGCCACGTATATTTGGTGGCCGTTGCCACGTGAGAAACCCCATTAGTGGCCGTTGCCACGTGATACCCCATTTGGTGGCCGTTGCCACGTGATAAACCCCATTTGGTGGCCGTTGCCACGTGAGAAACCCCATTGGTGGCCGTTGCCACGTGATAAACCCCATTTGGTGGCCGTTGCCACGTGAGGAACCCTATTGGTGGCTGTTGCCACGTGAGAACCCCTAATTAGTGGCCGTTGCCACGTGAAACCCTATCTAGTGGCTATGCCACGTGTGAAATTAAATCAGTGGCTATGCCACGTGTGTTTAGTGGCTATGCCACGTGTGAATTTAAATCAGTGGCTATGCCACGTGTGTTTAGTGGCTGTGCCACGTGCATTGTTTTTACAGTGATTTTATCACGTTAATTGAGAAAGCGTTTATTGCATTATTTTCACATGCTTTGTTATTGCTCTAGACTGAGCCTTTTTACTTCATGTTTTCACATGATTTGAGACATGAGAATGTCGTTTTGAGTACTTTCATGCTATGGTTTTCAAATGAGATTAATGAGTTTCACATACAAATAAATATTTTGTGATGTGCATTTTGATTTATGAAATGAGTCCCTTACCCCCTTTACTGAGTGATTTAGAAGCTCACCCTGTTTTCTTTCCCCTCAGATTTCTTCAAGTGAAAAGAGTTGTCCTGCGACGTACGGAGTAGTGGCTAGTGGAGGACTTGAGCTCCAGGCCATATATTGTATTTTGAGGTATCTTTTATCTTTTCGTGTACCCAGACAACTACTGTAATTGCAGACACTTGATGTATAACATTGTATGGGATGTATTAGGATTAATTAACTTGAGATGGATTAACATATTTGATATGATATATAATTTCTAGTTATGAGATCATGAGGTACGATAAATATGATAATGTATGACACTGCACAAGAATGCATTCTTAATTGAGAATTAATGAGTAAAAAGTTTCAAAATTGCCTTATTTTTCGCGTTTCCGGGGCGTGACAGAGTTTTCTTGGTATCAGAGCTTAGGGTGTCTAGTACTGTCAGTGTCGGTTAAGTGAAATAGAATACATCCCAAGTGTCTGTAATAGTCTGGTCATGAACTGAAATTGAGGATTGAGATTTCAATCGATTCTAATATGTACGCGCAGGAGACGGGTTGAGATAGAGAATGAGTAGACGACGAGGTCGTTCGAGGAGGCAGGCAGAGTCCCCTCCGCCACCTATCCCACAACCAGAGAGTCCTAACTCTTGATTTAATCGGATTGAGACCGATGTGAGGTAAGGTTTTGAGCAGATGGCAGTGTTATTCGCGCAACACTTTGGAGTTAATGCCTCGGATACTACCCCTACACCACCACAAGGACCTCCCATACCCCCAATACCTCCCGTCACTCAGCCTGATGATAGAAGTATGGTCCGACTGAAGGATTTTCTGAAGATGAATCCGGCCGCATTTAAGGGAAAGAAGGATCCTACAGAGGCTGAGGAGTGGTTGACGGAATTGAGAATTATATTTGATTTTCTGGGGTGCACCGATGCTGAGAGGGTCAGTATGAGTGCCTATATGCTGAAGGGGAGAGCTCGAGATTTGTGGGGTACTACCCAGGGTATTTTGATGTCCCGCCAGGATGTGATTGGTTGGGAAGAGTTTCAGACAGCCTTTAGGACCCAATATGTACCACGAGCCGCCCAGAGAAAGAAATAGGTCGAGTTTTTGAGTTTGGTATAGGGTGACATGTCTGTGGATGACTATGAGAGCCAATTCACAGCGCTATTGAGATATGACCCAGAGACCTTTAAGAATGAAGAGCTCCGCACAGAGAAATTTGTGTATGGATTAAAGCCCATCGTCAGAGATAGATTGATAGGGCTATGTATTACTGAGTTTGGAGATGCTCTGAGACGAGCGCAAGAGATTGAAATAGGAATTGAAATGGTACAATCCCAGAATGAGCTCAGAGCGGTGAATAGAGATAAGGGCAAGAGGCCATCGATTTTCCAAACAGAGGCTCGGAGAGGTTCCTTCAGAAGAGGAAGGATTGAGGTACAGAAGGGCAGATTAGAGAGACCCAGAGGGTACCCTAACATTAGAGAGACCCCTCGAGATGTCAGGCCTAAGACAAGGTTTTGTAGAAATTGTGGCCGAATGCATGAGGGAAGTTGTACTGGGTCGATCCATGGATGTTTTAGATGTGGAGACATGGGTCACATGGTGAAGGATTGCCCTCAACCTCAGAAACTATAAGAGGTACACTCTCTGTCTATAACCATAAGGCTCATGTGTTGATTGATTCAGGATCCACGCATTCGTTTATTTCTGAGCATTTTGTATGTAGATTAAACTTGAAGTTTGAACCTCTAGAATATATACTACATGTAAATACCCCTATGCGTGAATCCCAGAGAACTGAGTTAATCTGTAGAGGATGTGAGATAAAGGTGGGAGATAGAGTGATGTTAGCAGATCTAATCATGTTGAATATACATGGGTTTGATGTAATTTTGGGGATGGATTGGTTGGCAACCAATCGAGTGAGTTTAGATTGCTACACTAAGATTGTAACTTTTTCCCTACCTGAACCTTATAGTGTACGGTTGAGATATTGAGGAAATGTATATGTGAAATTCTAGTAAGTAATTTGAGAATTTTAATATTATTTTGGAGAATATTAAATATGATTGTTCATGTGAAGGTTATGAGACACTCATCTCAGACGATGAGCGGGAACATCTGAGGATTGAGGATATACCTGTGGTGTGTGAATTTTTGGATGTTTTCCCAGATGAATTGCCAGGTTTACCACCAGAGAGAGAGAGCTGGAGTTTACCATTGATTTGGTACCAGATACTCAGCCGATCTCTAAACCTCCCTATAGGATGGCATTAGTAGAACTTGAGGAATTGAAGAAACAACTACAGGAGTTATTGGATCAAGGGTTCATTAGGCCCAGTGTTTCACTGTGGGGAGCACCGGTTTTATTTGTCAAGAAGAAGGATGGTAGTCTCAGATTATGCGTAGACTATCGGTTGTTGAACAAAGCCACGGTGAAGAATAAATACCCATTGCCCAGGATTGATGATCTACTTGATCAGCTGAGAGGGGCATCAGTCTTTTCTAAGATTGATTTGAGATCGGGCTATCACCAATTGAGGATCAAGGAAGAAGATATTCCCAAGACGGCCTTCAGGACGAGGTATGGCCATTACGAATTTTTGGTGATGTCCTTTGGATTGACGAACGCCCCTGCAGCATTTATGGGATTGATGAACGAGGTGTTCAGAGACTATCTGGATAAATTTGTGATAGTCTTTATTGATGATATCTTAGTGTACTCTCAGTCGTATGAGGAGCATGCACAGCATTTGTGGTTAGTACTACAGATACTCCGAGATAAGCAATTATATGGAAAGCTTAGTAAGTGTGAGTTTTGGCTGGATCAGATAGCTTTCCTTGGTCATATAGTCTCAGAGGAAAGAGTATCAGTGGACCTCAGCAAGGTGGAGGCTGTGCTTAATTAGTAGAGACCGAGGACAATTACTGAGGTACGAAGCTTCCTTGGTTTGGTAGGGTATTACAGAAGATTTGTGGAAGGATTTTCAAGGATTGCCGCCCCTTTGACTAAGCTCACGCGCAAAGAGACTCCATTTATATGGACTGATAAATGTGAGCTCAGTTTTCAGGAATTAAAGAGGAGGTTGACAGCGGCACCTGTGTTAACTATTCCTGAGGGATTAGGAGGAGTTTTAGTGTATAGTGATGCATCTCATCAAGGATTGGGGTGTGTGCTTATGCAGCATGGAAGAGTGGTCGCATATGGATTGCGACAGCTGAAAGACCATGAGCGAAATTACCCCACGCATGATTTGGAGTTAGCCGCTGTGGTATTTGCTTTGAAGATTTGGCGAAAGATTTCGGATCTTCACTGATCATAAGAGTTTGAGATAGCTCTTTGATCAGAAAGAGTTAAACATAAGACAAAGGAGATGGATGGAACTCCTTAAGGATTATGACTGCGAGATTCTTTATCATCCGGGTAAGGCGAATGTAGTTGCTGATGCCCTGAGCAGGAAGAGTATGATATCTGCTATGATGATCAGGGAATGGGATTTGTTAGAGCAGTTCGCCGAACTTCGGATCAGAGTTAAAGAGGTAGAGACTGGATTTTTGGCTAGCCCGCGGATAGAGCCCAGGATCATGGATCAGATTAGAACTGGGCAGCGCAGTGATCAGAGATTGATAGATATGGTTAGCCAAGCTGAGCAGAGTTCGCAGTCGGATCTCACCATCAGTGAGGATGGATTGTTGAGATTCAGAGGACGAATTTGTGTACCGAACGATGATACCCTGAAGAGATTGATACTGAGAGAATCCCACTGCTCGCGATACACCATGCACCCAGGGAGTACTAAGATGTACCGAGACTTGAGAAAGGTGTATTGGTGGAGTGGTATGAAGCGAGACGTGGCAGAGTATGTAGCCAGGTGTTTAGTATGCCAGCAAGTGAAAGCTGAGCATCGAAAGCCCGGAGGATTACTACAGCCCTTACCTGTACCTACATGGAAATGGGAGCATGTCACTATGGACTTTATTATGGGTTTACCGAGGACCCGAAGAGGTCATGACGCTATATGGGTTATAGTGGATAGATTGACCAAGAGTGCCCACTTCCTTGCCATCAAGAGCACAGATACGGTGGATGCCTTAGCTGAGCTATATGTCAGCGAGATAGCTAGATTACATGGGGCTCCAGTGAGTATTACTTCTGATAGAGATTTCGATTTACTTCTAGATTTTGGACCCAGTTTCAGGAGTCCATGGGATCTCGATTGAGTTTTAGTACCGCCTATCATCCTCAGACAGATGGTCAGTCAGAGAGGACTATTCAGACCTTGGAGGATATGTTGAGGGTGTGTACGATGGATTTTAAGGGATCATGGGATGATCACCTTCCCCTAGCAGAGTTTGCATACAATAACAGCTATCATGCGAGTATTGGAATGACACCTTTTGAGGCTCTATATGGTAGGAGGTGTAGATCCCCTGTAGCTTGGGAACAAGTCGGTGACAGAAAGATAAATGCCCCCGAGCTTGTTGAGCAAGCCGTACAGAGTGTGAAACTCATATGTGAGAGGTTACGGGCTGCACAAAGTAGACAGAAAAGCTATACGGATGTGCGTAGATGGCCACTTGAGTTTGAGGTTGGTGATGTAGTATTTCTGAAAATATCACCGAGTAAGGGTATCATGCGATTTAGGAAGAAAGAGAAATTGAGTCCTCGATACGTAGGACCATTCGAGATTCTTGAGAGAGTGGGAGAGGTAGCCTACAGATTGGCATTACCCCCACAGATGTCCGGAATACATAATGTTTTTCATGTGTCTATGTTGAGGAAGTACCACCCGGACCCTTCTCATGTCATAGAGTATGACGAGATGGACATTCAAGGGGATATGAGCTACACTGAGGAACCCGTCCAGATTCTCGATAGAAAGGAGAAGGTACTGAGAACCAAGAGCATCCCATTAGTGAAAGTTTTGTGGAAACATCACTCAAGGGAAGAGGCAACGTGGGAACTAGAGAATCTCATGAAGGAGAAATACCCCCATCTATTTGACTAGTTGAGTTGAATTTGGAGGACCAAATTCTTTTTAAGGTAGGGAGGATGTGAGATCTAAGAATTTCGGAAATATTTTAAATATGTAATAAGAATTTGAAGTGTAATTTATTGAGCTAAGTGAATTGGGGAATGATAATTGGAGATTTATATGTTAAGTGTTTAAAATAAGTGTGAAGTTAGGAGGATAGATCCATCTGGGAGAAGGAGGGATCGATCTGGTGAGTTAAAAATGACAAGGAAGGAAGAATTTGAGGAGCAGATCGATCTCCAATGGAAGAGGATCGATCTCCTTATGATTCTATTTGAGAGAAGATCGATCTCATGAGGAAGAGATCGATCTCCAAATGATTCAGTTTGGGAGAAGATCGATCTCCTCAAGGAGCAGATCGATCTCATAAAGCCATAAAGAGATCGATCTCACCCCTCGACAGATCGATCTCCTAGGCATAAATTGCCCCAAATCGTCCCAAAATTCAAACGTAGATCGATCTCATTAAGAGCCAGATCGATCTCTTACCCTCAGCCTATATAAGGAACCCTATTTTTCTCCTGTAATCTCACTTTCTCTCTCTTTCAACCCCTATTTTTATCGAAACCTAACTTTCTCACTCATCCAAAGCACCCATTTTCGGCCAAATCAGAAGTTGTGGCAAGAAGGAAAGTTGTTCCTCATCAAAGGGAGAACAACATACTTGGAAATCGAAGGACGAATCGAATCGAGGTGTGGGTTGTGCGTCTCACAAGCTTTGGGTAATTTCTAAACTTCGATCCTTATATTTGAGATGATTTTGATGATAATGGTGGTTGTCATTGTGTTGAAATAGCTGAGAAATGATTAGGGATTGATGAAATTTCAATGTGGTTGGAGTGATAATGATATTTAGCAATTTTGGGAATTTGAGCTATAAATAGAAATTTAGACAATGTGGTGAATTAGCATAGATAACTGGCATGAGAAATGTAGAACGTTAAGATGTTGTGAATGAGAGTGTAGTTTGGGGTAGAGTTACGAGAATCAAGAGATTTGAGGTGTTATGAGTAATTATGCTCGATTTTGAGAATTTAGGTTGATGAGATAATTGAGTATTGATGTTTTAACATCGTTTGGATAGCTCGGGAGTTCCAGAGTGGAATGCGAGGCTAGTCCGTGATACGGGGGAAACGATTGTACTATACGAGGTGCAAAGGGTAAGGGAAATCTAAATCATTTGTGTATGTGATTTGTAAACTATTATAGCATGATTTGTGGTTATAAAACAAGCATGTTGAGTGTTGTGTTGTGATACAACTGCACACGATTTTTATAGCCGGTTGGAGCCCATTATTTTATGCGTTTATAAGCTGAGTGTGAAATTGCTTTATGAACCGTCGAATTTGTGTGAGTAATGAATTAGGCTCTACGTTAAGGCAATATTGAGATTTGAGAAATGTGTGCGTGCTTTGCCAGTTGGAACTCGGTTTTATTATGTTTTGTGTTGAGTACAAAACAATTTTCAAATGAGTCTTATGAGAGAAAAACCACTATGAGTTCTACGTGAAGGCAAACTAGTCTTGTGTGATAAGACTTAGGTGTGTAATTCTGAGTACACACCAGGCATTGCTCTGGTAGCATGTAAGCCCGATTTCTTCTCCGTTCTGGTAACGTGAGAATAACCCATTCTGTGGCTATGCCACGTATATTTGGTGGCAGTTGCCACGTGAGAAACCCCATTGGTGGCCGTTGCCACGTGATACCCCATTTGGTGGCCGTTGCCACGTGATAAACCCCATTTGGTGGCCGTTGCCACATGAGAAACCCTTTGGTGGCCGTTGCCACGTGATAAACCCCATTTGGTGGCCGTTGCCACGTGAGAAACCTTATTGGTGGCCGTTGCCACGTGAGAACCCCTAATTAGTGGCCGTTGCCACGTGAAACCCTATCTAGTGGCTATGCCACGTGTGAAATTAAATCAGTGGCTATGCCACGTGTGTTTAGTGGCTATACCACGTGTGAATTTAAATCAGTGGCTATGCCACGTGTGTTTAGTGGCTGTGCCACATGCATTATTTTTACAGTGATTTTATCACGTTAATTGAGAAAGCGTTTATCGCATTATTTTCACATGCTTTGTTATTGCTCTAGACTGAGCCTTTTTACTTCATGTTTTCACATGATTTGAGACATGAGAATGTCGTTTTGAGTACTTTCTTGCTATGGTTTTCAAATGAGATTAATGAGTTTCACATACAAATAAATATTTTGTGATGTGCATTTTGGTTTATGAAATGAGTCCCTTACCCCCTTTACTGAGCGATTTAGAAGCTCACCTTGTTTTCTTTCCCCCCAGATTTCTTCAAGTGAAAAGAGTTGTCCTGCGACGTACGGAGTAGTGGCTAGTGGAGGACTTGAGCTCCAGGCCATATATTGTATTTTAAGGTATCTTTTATCTTTTCGTGTACCCAGACAACTACTGTAATTGTAGACACTTGATATATATCATTGTATGGGATGTATTAGGATTAATTAACTTGAGATGGATTAACGTATTTGATATGATATATAATTTCTAGTGATGAGATCCTGAGGTACGATAAATATGATAATGTATGACACTGCACAGGAATGCACTCTTAATTGAGAATTAATGAGTAAAAAGTTTCAAAATTGCCCTATTTTTCGCGTTTCCAGGGCGTGACAGAGAGTTTTCAAAACTTGGAAAAGAAGAAAGTCAAGCTAGGTGCGTTTCCAATATACCAACTCCAAGTATATTTATCTAGTGGTTGTTGTGAGTAGATTGGTGTATGTATTGATGATTGAAACTACGTAGAATGTAATGAAACAAGTGTAACCTAGAATGAGTTTAGCGTGAGAAAATAGAATGTGGTTGATTAAATGATAAAAAGGCTTATATCAAGATGTTAGTGAGGTAATGTGCATGATTTTGAGATGGTTGGATGAAGACACATTGTGAGATTAGTCAAATGACAAAATTTGCATAAATGGTGTTGTAGAGAATGCATACATGATAGAAGATTATGGATAAACATTTATACCAAGTATTTGATAAGTAACCAAGTGTGTTGCTAGTTAAATTACTAGAAATGACATAATGATGGCCAAATGTGATAATGGGTTAAACTCGATAAAATAGGCTCGATGAGATATATCGATTTGATGAAGTTAGAATATGAGTTATTGGTATGGACTCATATGATAGATGTATGTTTGCAGCTCCTGAGGATAAAATTGGAGCAAGTTGAGCCAAATAAAAAAAAAAGTGAGAAAAGACGGAAGAGTTGCTTCTAAGAAAATCGAGGTAAGGGAATTGTGTTAGCCTTAGAGATATCTGTACGCCTGTCGGGCGCATGGTCGATTTTTAACGTAGTTAAGGGTCTTAAGATGATATGTTTGTTTGAAGGGTAAGGAATTGGGTTTTTGAGAAATATGCATTAAAAGCAAGAGCATGATGCTTTGAAATCCTTTTATTGCTTTTTAGCATGTGATTGGTAGGTTTGCTAGCATTTGAAAAGATTTGACAAAAAGTATCTTGAATTGGTTTAATAACCATGCTTTATAAAGAATGAGCCACCTACATGAGTTTTGTGGAAATGAAACGTGCTAGAGTATTACTCAAACGAGATTTGACATGTTTATACATACATTAGTGCTGGAGCGATGCTCGCACTAGAGTTTTACATGGATTTTATGATATAGTGTTGGAGCATAGCTCACACTAGAGTTTTATACATGCATAAGTGTTGGAGCTTAGCTCGTACTAGTTTTCACATGGATTTTATGACATTGTTCTAGAGACTAGGTCGTACAGATTTTCATACTGGTTTTGACATTGTGCTGGAGCGTTGCTCGCATAGATGTCTACCATACTTGTTGTCATACTTGAGACTACTCGCACGAGGTTTTGTGACATGTTGGGAGTCGTGATGGGACTTTGGGTAGGCTGTGTGCCACACAGATTAAATAGGCTTACATGTGCGTATTGAGATGTGGCAGGAAATATTCTGATGATATGGGTCTACGGAGTATGTTATACCGTGTAAGTAGCATGGAGTACGTTGTACCGTGTGTGGCATTATATTTATGCCATCTTCGAACGATGGATTCTGCTATGGACCGCTCGGTTGGACGTGACCCATCTCCCTTACGGAAGCAGATAGAGGTGATACCCCTCACACTAGGATCCCTGTAGCCTGGGATTACAGAGGCTATGACCATAGTCCCAGTTATTACCCTTATTGATATGATTTGCCTATCTCACATATCTATTGTTGAATGAGAAATCCGTGTTTTGAAATTTGTTTTGCGGATCAGGATAGTCCATGGGAGGGACTGAGTCCTGACGAGTGATGATTTTGTGTTGGCTTGTGTTGAGAATTGGAAATGCTTTTAAGTGCACTTTGCATGATGATTTTTCCCTGCTTTGATTTTGATTGCATATGATGATTTTTCCATGCTATGTTTTAAGAACTGTGCACTGATGTATATAGCATGATTTGCTTTACATGGCATAGACACAAGCAAGAACATACGTTTTGGTGTATGACAGATAATTGTGTGATTTAAGCATGGCATCACGATCACGTAGATAGTATAGTTATCTAATGCTCACATGATTGCCTTACTTAGCACGTCGTTTGCTCACCCCCCTTATTTTTCCCTCTCTACAAAGCATTTACAGTAGATAGTGGGTGACTGAGGATTGGATTTTGGAGTCTACTGCATCCCATCACACGAGGTATACACATTTGTATGATTTTTGTATTTAGACCTATCAAAGCACAATAATGCCTTTAAATGTAATTTTGGGGATGTAGAAGATTATAAACACATGTAAACAGTAACTCTGATTTAGAAATACAAGTGTTTACATTTAAATGAATTGTATTTCGAAATGATGTGTTTGGGTGAGGTTGACACCGATACACACCCAACTCTTAGTGGTGTAGCTATTCACGATCAGGTAAGGTAAAGGTAAAGGTAAAGGTAAAGAACAAATAAGAATTTAATTAAATAAGAAACGAAAAATGAAAAATTCGTAGTGGATTTTCGGTGGATTGAGGGTCGTGACACCATATATATCGAGGACTATGTTAGCCAACTATGTCATGATCATCCCAGACCACATGGATCCTGGTGTGTGGGGTATCATGCTGGAACGGAGGTGGGTTAATCTTTCACCAGACTTTCAAATCAACATCATAACCTCACGGTATAACGTATTTCGTGTGATGTACAATGTACAACGTACTCTGTGGACCCATCTCATGGTTGGGGGTGCCTGCCATAGGTTTTATATACCTCATGCCATGTATAACCTACTCAGTCTCAAGTGCATGTGCGAGCATCTCATCCGTGTGACTAACAGTCTACACGAGGCATCCAGCATGGCTCGTGCGAGCATCTCATCTGTGTGACACATAGTCTACACGAGGCATCCAACACAACTCATTACATATCATAGTGTGAAAACCAGTGCGAGCTAAGCTCTAGCACGATTCATGCATCATCAATAAATTCCCTCGTACGAGCAACGCTCTAGTACAACTTTATGCTTAATAAATAATAAGGAAATCACGTATGAGCATAGCTCCAGTACGGTTATATGCATAAGAAAATCCATGGAAGACCATGTACGAGCTAAGGCTCCAGTACGGTTTATAAAACATCATAACTCAAAACATGGTGCGAGCTAGGCTCCAGCACATTTCATACATATCAAAACAGCAAAATCCAGTACGAGCAGAGCTTCAGCACGATTTAGCTCATATAAATCTGATAGGCGGCTCCATTTCAACAAAACACATTAAAAATCATAATTTGCAACTGACTCATGCTCTTTCATGAAATTATGAAATCATTAGCCAACCTATCCATAAATTTGCTTAAACCAAAGCAATGTATTTCATAAAAATACCAAAACATGATAATTATGCAATTATTAGCCTTACTATCCCTTTTTGTAAGATTCACTTCAAAACCAAATCATATATATTCGTAGTTGTTCACACAAACCATTTATTCTTTCCTAGATAACCAAGCAATTGCAAAGCCCTAAATACACCCACAAAATACGTGCAGCTATCTCTAAGTACTTACAAAATTCCCTTACCTGGAATCGAGTTAAGTGATTCCACTTCCTTAGAGCTGTTCAATTGTGCAATTTGATTCTCCTCCAATGAAATCTCTGGGACTGTACGAAATTACGTATCACATCAATTTAATCCAATGTAATTAAAATTCTTGCGTTTACTATAGTCGATTCTATTTATAGTTTTCATTAACACTTATAAAGCCCCATTTCCACATAAGTTCATTTTGATCACTCTATTTATTTCTCGAGAGTCTATTGAACTCTTTAGGCCTATTGATTCACACTTAACCGATATTAAGCTCATAGTGCCTCTAGTTCATCATTTACTTCACTATGGCAATTTATCAAACACCTCATATGCTTATTTTCATAACTTAACTAATCTCATAATGTAGCTTCATTCAATCTTCTCAAAATCATACATATCACCTTGCTAACACCTTAGTATAAGCCATTTATCACCAACTCAACCATATCACATTTTCTCACACTAACTCATTCTAGGTTATGCTTGTTCAATTATATTTTAGGTAGTTTCAATCATCAATACATACACCAATCTGCTTACAACCACAACTAGATAAATAAACTTTGAGTTGGTGTATTAGAAACTCACCTAGCTTGACTTTCCTCTTTTTCCAAATTTGAAGACTCCTTTGCTCTTTCAATCTTACAAATGAAGTGTTGATTCCAAGCTATGTTGTTCTTCTCTTCACAATGAACAACTTTGCTCTAATAGTTTTTTCTCAAATCTTTATGGAAATGTGATGGTTTTTAGAGTGAGAAAGCTAGGTTAATGTTAAAAATGGAGGAAATGAATTTGTTCTCGTGAAATGCAGATCCAACTGCCCAGTTTTTATAGGAAATGCCTTAGGAGATCAATCTCTATATGGGGGAGATCGATCTGCCCTTACTTGAATCCTTCAAAATTTTGACAATTTGCAGGCAGGGGATCGATCTGTTGAAATGCATGAGATCGATCTATTTCAGGCAGAAGTCTTTGGAGATCGATCTGGCCTTGAGAGGAGATCGATCTGGTCCAACCCGAGACAATTTGAGATCGATCTGCTTGAGTGAGGGATCGATCTCCCTCTTGCAGAATGCTTGGCATTATGTTTTCTAGGCCATAAGATCAATCTCTCCTCGCATGAGATCGATCTGCCCTGATTCCTACAGCATTCTAGCTGCAATTTTCCCAAATTTTCTAAGTTAAACTTCCATCTAATTGATTCTATACTCATTTTGTGATTTATTCACACTTAGAACTTACAAACATCTATTTCTTGTAATTCATATGTAATGCAACTTATCCGTACATTCAATAATCATAAACATTACATAGAAATTTACGGGTCTTACACTGCCCGTATAAGAGTCATAAACTTAGGACTATCTTCATATACTTTTATCGAAAATAACTTGAGTAGAACACCCATAAACGTTAAACCTTTAAAAATTGCATATTTTTTTCCAAGTCATATCATAATCAAGATGGAAAATAGCTTATATTTAAATTTGAAAACAATAAGCATAAGCTATATAAGTCTTATGCTCCAATTAGTCCAACAATTGAAGTGAGATTATACAAATAAAATATGTATAAACTTTTAAATCTTTCACACAACGCCATGCTAGGCTTTTTGTAAATACCCTAAAATTTTATGAACTTGGACTTATCCATGAATAACAATGTAGCCATGAGAATTAAAGGCGCGAATCCTTAAGTCATTGATTTAAATTAAAAAAAAATTATATTGTTCATTGTGGGACTTGGAAGAATAAATTAAATCAAAACATAAGTCCTAAGAAAATACATGAAGGTATATGCACATATATATAAGTATACGTGTATATATATAGATATATTAGTGTATCAAGGAATATACATATATATATATGTATATATAGATACCTGTACAGTTGTATGGCCGAGAGCCATAGAATAATATAAACGGATGAGGATGTGGTGATAATGATGAATGAATATATGGGTTGTATACATAATGGAAGTAACCGAGAGCCTTCATCAGTGATATACGACATGTATTAGAGAGAAAAGATGATGGTGCATTGTCCCATCATGTTGCCAAATTCAGTCCATAAAAGAGAGGGAAGTGCTCAGTGATGAGGAAACGTGAAGGCTTATGATATTCGGTAGGATAGAGTGTAGCACCTCGGAAGCGTGGAAATAGGGGCAAACTTTTTCATTTAAATCTTATTTTCCTACTTAGGTTGCTTTCATGTACAATGTAAGTTACTTCATTTCCTTCTTTACTTATGTCACGACCCAAAACTACCCGAAATCAGAGTGAATTTTTCACGTTTTATTATTTCATACTTACCTCTGATCGTGACCAACCATAACTAATAATTGGGCTGTATGTCAGTGCCCATATCCTCTCCATACATTTACAATTAGTGCACAATTTAATTTAAATATAAATTCATATATTCTGCACTAAACTTCTTCGATTTCTTTACATATCTAAACCTACTCTATACATCCCAGTGTCATACAAAATATAATTCTGTGCTCATGTTATTTAGATACAAGAAACATATATAACGTGTATATACCTCAAAAGATAGGCAGCAACGGATAACTAGAATGCCGTACCCAGTCACCTCCCAATCTACTGGAAGAAATCTGTGTGAGAAAATGAAAGGGGTGAGCACATCAAGCTCTGTAAGGCAACTCTACGAACAAGTAGATAACAATACAACCTACATAAACGTAGTGCCATGCATAAACCACCCCTTCTCCACACATTTCCAAAACAGATGCTATGTTATGATGTCATGTAAAATAACTCACATGTAATCCCAAAAAGCATGAAAACTTAACATGCATATCTTTTAAATCATTTATTTCTCGTTAAAATTTCATAATAAGGTCAGGACTCAACCCTTCCCTCAGGTAGCCCTGACTCACACAAAATCCATAAAATTGTGTTTCTCGAAAACATCAATATCCGAAAACATAAATATACGAGACACGAGACTAGGCAATATCTGTATATCGATAATAACCAGGACTATGGCCGTGTGTCCTCGTGAGCCCCTCTGCTACACGGATCCTAGTGTGCGGGGTCTCACCCTGATCGGGAACCGCCCGGGAGGTGGGTCAATCCAACCTGTCAGTCTTATCCGATCCCACGCATCTGAAGATGCCGTATCCGAAGATACCTCGTATCCGAAGATACCACGCATTCGAAGATGCCACACGGTACATCGTACTCCATGCTACTTGCACGGTACATCGTACTCCGTGGACCCATATCATATCTCTATACTCATGCCATGTCTCAAAACAGCACGTGCGAGCCTATTCAATCGGTGACACACAGTCTACCCGACGCTCTAAGCACGGCTCATCGCATGTTCTCATAAAAATCAGTGGGGGGTGCGAGCGATGCTCCAGCACTCTCGTCAATTCAAGTAAAACTAGTGCGAGCTAAGCTCTAGCAGTCTCATAAATCATGTGGAAAATCTGGTGCGAGTTGGACTCCAACACCAATGTAAGCATTGCACAAATCAAAACTCGTGCGAGCTGAGCTCTGGCACGTCACATTTCTGAAAAGTCACGTAGGCGGCTACATTTCTCAAATCGATTTCAACGAAAATCAACACTTGTTGAAGATATGAAATGTTGTGCAATTTCATTTAAAAGTCAGCCGACCTACTCATGCATGTACCAAAATACTTCAAAAACGAGCAGGAACCCTTTGTTCTTGCTCCTTATACTTTTTCCTAAAATTTGAAATTTTACCCTTGAGGAGGGTATTTTGGTAATTTACCCATCCGGGGCCCTAAAATTTTTATCTCCAATCTAGACCCTTCGTACAATTTAAAAGACTGTAAATGACGTCGAAAATTCGTAAAGTTATCTCTAGCAGTTCGTAAAATTCCTTTACTTGGAATCGCGGGCAGACTTAACCTGTCTTGATGATACCGAACCTCTCGGCCCAAATGCGCGCCAACCAAATGTACGTAACTGCATATAACCACACAGTTGAGGTCAATTCAATTATCTTGATCAGTATATCGCATTTACTGACCAACTTTAAAGTATTGGGCCCTATCTACCTTATTGGGTCTCGGCCCATTTTATATTTATTAATTCCCTTCTTTGGGTATACCGAGCTCATGCAGCTTACCAATAATTATTGGGATTTGTTCCAAACTCATTGGATAGCCCGTATGCCATTTATGGCAATTATATTACAACTCCGAAAAATATTCCTTTCTATGTGAAATTAATCCATGATTCCGTAAAATAATTAAAACTCTGTATTTAAAGAACTCATATTGCCGAAATTAAAATGTACTTACCCGATATGATGCGGGGTACAAAAATTAGAGCTAAATCGGCTCTCGTTCGGTCTCTGTCGAAAAGCTGCACAATTAGGTAAATCCGGATTATTTTTCATTAAATAAAATATTAAATAAATTTTTGAAATTTACCCGTAGGTCAATTTTGATCCTCGGTCAACTTACCCGAATCTCGAGTCGTCCCTGATAAATTTCTTTCCTTTTCCCTTTTTCCTTTCTTTTCTTTTCTTTTCTTTTCTTTTCCTTTCCTCTTTCCATCCCTTTCCCTCCTTTTCCTTCCCTTTCCTTCCGGCCAAACGGTGCCGTTCTGTCACTTTATCGTCGCCGGCGTTTCTGACGGTCTTGCTGGTCGATACCGGTCTCAAAAGAATCGGCTCCTCCCCCTGAACTCGTAGGTGGCTTGCGTTCAAGCCCAGTTACGGTGGTTCGTTGGGAATCAGCCTGTTTCCTCTCGAATTTTCCTTCGCTCCGATCGATGTCCTCCGGCCAGTACACGGCGCGTCTCCGGTGTCCTGGAGATCGCCGGTCTCTCCTCTTGCACCTCGGCTGCTCGTCGTCGGTCAAGGATCGTCGGTGCTCCCTCGGTGGTCTCGGCTTCCTCACGGTCTCCTTCGGGTTTCTGTTTCGGGTTTATCCCGATTTTTCAGAGTTCTCCTCTTTTTTTTTATTATTATTCTTTGTAAATTATTTTATTATCATACTCTTCATTAAAATACTCTACAATATTCCAAAATATCTACAACTTATATTACTTTATTCTAATTTAATTTAATTAATTTAATTTAATTTATTAAATACATTTTTCTCCTTTTTTCGATATTATTCCTTCGTATTTACGAGATATTGTTCCGGGTAACTTTTCGGTATTTTTAAAAATTTTGAATCTTGATCAATTGAACTCAAAATTGTATAATTTCCTCATTATCGATCAAGATATCTTACATCCTTATTTTTAATTAAAATTGTCTTATCGCATTAATACCGGATTTCGGTATTTTTGACCATTTTACCCCTGCTCTTGTTTCGGAACCAATTTAACCTGACTTTCCTTCATACATCCACCATCTTTCCTTATTTTAATTTCGTATTTTCGGTTAACTTCATTTTGATCATTTTCGTTTGTCCTGTGGCCAATTCGGCTCGTATTTAATTACTTTCGGCGTTCACCAATATTCCATTTTATTCTTTTTTTTTTTACAAATTTAATTCAGTCAATGCTCTTCTTATGATTCAATGAATATATGGAAGTGTACATCACATGAATCATAAGGAATATAGCAACAAATACATAAAAAGTGGGTCTTACAACTTATCCTTTTAACCATTAATTTTTTACCAAAAATTTCGGCAGCATAACCTCTTATATTTTAGCATATCCTCTTGTACGTAAACACAGTTTATATTAGAGAGGAAGTTGATTTTATTTTCTTAAATTTTTTACTTCTAACTCTACATTTTTACAACTACAATATCCATATCTATTCTCAGTATCACCAGCATTTCATTCACTTCCCAAATCATTTACATACTAATCCATAAAACAACTGATTACATCCCAAAGGTGTTTTTATACATTCTAATATCTGTACAATAAACATGTTTGGAAATAAACATCTGATGATATACCTGAGCGTGTACTGAAAGTAGTCTGGGAGGCACTGCATCCACCAGCTACTCAAGTACTTTGTAAATAGTTGAGTAATCTTACTGCATGTACTCTGAAATGGAAGAAAAGAGGGGTGAGCTTCTAGGAAAAGCTCAATAAGGTATGCATTTAAAATAATTCTGACCATTTAAATCAAATGAAAAACCAAGTGAACATACTTTCATGCATACATACATTATGAAACCGATTACATGCTTACTTATATTAAAACATCGTACATACTTTCTTTCGTTAAAACATCATACATACTTTCTTTTGTTAAAACATCATACATACTTTCTTTCGTTAAAACATCATGCATCAACACATGGAGATTAGGCTATGTCCAGGTATCTAACATGCAACATATGTCATCATCGGTAGAGGGTATAAAGTACCGATGGCCATGGTAGGGGCTGTAGACGGGATCAGGGTTGTATAACAAACATGCATAGTATCTGAATGAACTTTACACTAGCATACAACTAGGGCACGGGTACCAGTGGCACTCGCTGTGCAGGAGACATACATGCGTACTATGTGGGCACGAGATACTACGAAAACATATACCACTTGTAGCGAAGGCAACCACCTCAAAGGTGAAGACAAGCACTACATGGGTTCCACGAATCAGGCACTACAAGTGGGGGAGCCGGAGCACCATAAGTAGTGGGTATGATATGCACACAACATATGCTAATGGAATAGCCTTCTAGTTTCAAAATCTTATTTCTTTACTTACTTTCATAATCGTTTAAAATCATTTCAAAATGTAACTCATAAGAATCATATAGTTTTGACTATAAAATGTCAATATATGAAAACTTATATGCCGTGGATGAAAACTCAGTTTCAGGACAAATCGGGGTTAAGGTTTTTAGGATTTTCCTATTGGAAAAAGCTCAGTTCTTTATTTCAAGTCATTTTATGACACGTAAATAGCTACAGGAAGTCATTATTAACTTAAATTGCATCTCTTACCTCAACAGAACTATGGTAGCGTTACTTTGTCGGGTCTCGAGATTACCTCGATTTGTGTGTTAAATTCCTGAGCTGCCCAAAACAATGTCAATTCATCAAATATCATTCAATTTCATTTCAACATATCCAATTATGTATTTATTTTCTTAAAGGTTAACCAATTTTCACATTTTGTCAACTTTTCCTATTTTCTCGATTTTATCGATTTAAGTGTTGATTTAAGCTATTTTAGCCAAATTGATTATTCTAACTTCGCAGTCACCATCTTAATGACTCACATTCATAATTCATACTTTCATCAATCCAATTTTACCAATTCTCACACCTTTCGATTTTTCACTAAACTAAACTATAAACCGAACTTTTTGGGTATGAATTAAACTGTTAACAACCTTGAATTCATCCAAACTTCATCATTTCTACAACTTAAGCATGTTGATCAAAACTATACACTTCCATAACAATTATTTCTTTAAATTCTACTTAACAAAAAATCCTTCAAAAACATCAAATAAGAACATATCTCATGTTCATTATCATTTATCAAGTTTACCTTAACTTTTGACATGCCCTTAGGGTCTTGTCCACAAGTACACGGGTCGTACAAGTAATAATGGGATTTGAGTCCCGAGTTATCATCCCACAGAGAAGTTGACTAGCCTAATTAACTACCGGTTAATCTTACCCTAAGTATATCCTAGCAAATTATGAATTTTTGATTATCGATGGTCTACTAAGTTTGAAATTAAAAATACTAAAAATAATAAAACTGTAAAATAAAGAAAATAAAATCGAGCTAAGATTTACTTACCGAGTTCCACGCAATTAAAAGTAAGTACCTACGAAAATAATTAAAATAGTTAAAATTAATTAACGCAATTAAAATAAAATGCAAATAAAGAACTAAAATTAAACTAAGATTTAAACAAACTTAAAATAAAAATGCATGTAATTAAACTAATAAAAATTACAAATTAAACTAACCTAAAATCTAATAAAAATAAAAACCAAATTAAAATGCATGAAAACTATTTAATCTAGATTAATTCTAAATGCCACTTATAAAACACTAAACTAAAATAAAATCCTAAAACATTTAATATAAAATTAACTACTAAATAAAAATTAACATTACAAATTAAATTAACATACAAAGCAATAAAGCTAACCTACCATTAATTAGTTAAATTATCTAAATAACAACTAACAAGTATTAATCAATTTAATTCATTAAAGTAAAAGCATGAAATAACATATTATTTGGCCAAACAAGGCTTTAGCCGAATTTGGAAACCAAAAGTGTCCCAATACTGCACTGTTCATTATCTTTCCAAATCCATGCTTATTTCCAGGCATGCCCGATTTGTCCTTTGCTCCATGTGTGTCGGTCCTGTCTAGCGCATGTGCTGTGTCCAGCTGTTCTCTGCTGCTCCAAGCTTGACCTGCTACTCTCGGTTCTGACCAGACACTACTCCAGGCGAGGTTCGTTTCTGCTGTTTCTACCCTATGTTGCTTCTGCATCCAGCCACCACGTACTGCTTCGGCTCCAGGCAGTGTTCTTTCTCTCTAGCACGGTCCTGCTTTTCCTATAATGTCTAGGTTCACATATCTGCTACAGATCGCGACCTCTGCCCAACTAAAGTACAGATGCTCCAGCTGCTGTCCGTGCTGCATCCAGGCTGCCTGCTGCTGCTCTCGATTTTGTCCACTTCTGCACAGCTTTTGTATCTGCAGCATGTATCAGCTCTGTTTTGCAGTAGCATCAATGAGCTCCATTCCATTCAACATCATGCACACTGTTAAATAAGCTAAACATCTAACAATAACCTAAACATCAAATAACAGTGAGATTAATGCATAATAAGAAAAACAACTAATGAATAGTAAAAATATGAAGAACAGAGTAGAACAGGGAATAAAAATCATGCTACTATGCTACAAGGAATGAACTCAAGCATCATCATCCAGCAGCTTCTTCCCGTCTACAAGTAAGTTACTGATGCAACGGCTATTAAGATAAGCTGTAGCAGCCCAAAACAGCCATGCTCATCACTTCATCAACCTTGCCAAGTTCAAGACGAAAACTGGAAAACAACATGGTATTGGAAAATGAAACAGCCACAAATGCTCTGGTGCAGGAAATAGCACTCAGAAACTAGAGATTGAAGAGTCTATAGAAGCTTCGGTTAATATAAGCACTACTATTTGATTACTTAAAGCAACATAAAACATGCCTAAAATCTAAAACTAAGACCAAAACAACCACCATTGTGAAACAAAGAAGTAAAAACAACTAATAAAACCACCAAGCCTTGCTTCATTTTCAACTCCTGCCACTGTGGTTCCACCGTGCTAGTATTGTAGGAACAATACCCAGTATTACACCTACAATATTGCACTGAACAAAGTAGAGACAGTAGTGAACGGAGCTTCCCAAATGCTCAAACTTCAACCGAAATAGAGTAAATGCAAACAGTGAAAGTAAGATAACAAATGGAAAATAATAAGCGGGCAAACATGTAATAGTAAAGAGAGGTTGAACAACATTAATGAAAATGAGCTGGAACAAGGAACTTTTCATAAAACAAACTTTAAAGATGAACAGTAGTTAAATCAAAATAAAATCAATGGTTGCATGACAAAAACAAACGAGAAAGCTTTATAAAGAAACAAGAAAAACTATTCTAAAATTATTCTAACACTACTCCTACTCCTAAATTACTTCTATTCTAACGTAGGCTACTCCCCATTTTCAATTGCCATCCTTTCCTATTTATACACACATTTAGGGGTGAAATTGAAAATTTTCCATCCTAGATGAGTTGGCATTGTTTGGCCACTTGTCTTCACACCATTGGCTCCTTGAAAAATAATATTTCCATGTCATCTGTCTTTTTGTCCAATTTGATGTGCTAGGCTCGTGTTGTCCGCATGGTCCAATCTCGATTTTAGCTCAATTCCGATCCATTTTCTACCGAAATATTCAAAATTCATCCGAATTTAATTTATCTGCAAACATGAGAATTTTAATTAAATAAAGGGGATAATTAACAAAATAAATTGGGGATTTAAATAATTAATTAGGAAATTAAGCACAAATAATTCTATTTTCATAGAATTATCAACTTTAACCAAGGTTGACCAAGTTTTTGATCCTTCAAACTAATCCTCAGCTGTAATTCAACATGTATATAGCTTAGAATCATCAAAAACTATAAGAAAAACCAGCCAAAAACTTTCAAAAATCAAACTTTCTCTCACCTCGAAATAGGGCAGATTTTGCCCCTATTATTCTCTGTAAGTTTTCACCTAGTAAATGAACTTCTTTCTGGCTAGATTGTTTATATGTTATATAGGACTTGAAGGGGAAGATTTAATCCTTTTGACTATTGCCTGAATGTGGCTGGAAGGCTGTTGAAAAAATCATGCAATCCGAAAGCAAGAAGGACGCGTACGGTAACTTCAGGGGAGAATTTCTCTCTTGTTTCAGAAGCTTTAGGGTGTTTTTGGCTTTTTGGAAAGCTTAATAATTAGAAATTAAATTTGGAAAATATCAAGGTAAAAAAATTTCTATAAGGTCTCCAAATTTAAAGAGTTCTATTGGCTGGTCAGTTTCCTGAAGCAAGGGAAATTCATCTTCTGTTTTGGAAAATTCATAAAAATTATTTATAGTTAAATTTACTCCAAATTATCACTTCCTAAGTGTTATAATATGTCCCGAGTATGCCTCATAAAAATTTAAGGGTCACTTGTTTAAGAAAAGTTCCCCGATTGAGCTCATTTTGCATGATTTGGTCATTACTGAGCAAAATAGCTTAAGGTTTTCGGCTTACTTTAAAAATTCATTTGATCCCCGAAACCTCCATCTTTCCATTTGATTTTCATTCCCCATGTTAAATATGCCTTATATTAATTTCCTATGGTCTCAGAATCATTTTGTAAATTCTAGAATTTATTCCAAATTTATTCCCCTTTTTAGCCTATTTTTCTCGGTTTATCATAAACCTAAGTTTTACTAGCATTTTTCGCTTCTAATGTCCTAGTTTCACTTTCTAATTATCGTAACATACTTAAAATCATACTATCTTGAAAATTACTTCAATTGGAGATCTTACCTCGAAACGTGTGCCTTAAGCTTCGTGCCACTATCCCGGGCATCTTGATCTTTCAGAGCTCTACAAAAATATTTATATAAGCCTTAAACTTCCCGGTTTATCTTAAAACGAATAATAGCATGAAAAATTTCATGCCTCACATTCCTCCTAACCTTTTTAAGAAGTTGGTCTTCTAAATTCAGCTCGGTCCATCAAACAACCGATGGTATTTCTCCCTTATAAGGCTTTCTAGTTCCCACGTTGCTTCTTCCATAGAGTGGTGCTGCTAGAGAACTTTTACCAATGAGATCTTCTATTTCGAAAGTACCCTATCCGTCCTGTCGAGTATTCGAATAGGTTCTTCTACATAACTTATATCTCCCTAAATATCGAAGGCTTCATATTCAATGACATGGAGGGATTCATATTATATTTCCTCAACATTGAGACGTGGATGACATTATGTATCTCAGAAAGCTGTGGAGGTAAAGCTAACCAGTAAGCAGCATCTCCCACTCTCTCTAGTATCTCAAACAGACCGATGAAACGATGACTCAACTTTCCTTTTCTTTCCAAAATGCATGATGCCCTTGCTCGGAGATACCTTCAGAAACACAGAGTCCCCAACCTGAAACTCTAGTGGCCGTTTACGCACATCGATGTAACTCTTCTGCTTACTTTGAGCAGCCCAGAGTCTGTCACAAATAATCTAAACGCCCTGCGCTGCCTATTCCACTAAATCGAGAGCCATAATTTTTCTATCACCCACTTCTTCTTAAGCAACTTGGGACCTACATCTCCTGCCATATAGAGCATCATAAGATGCCATCCCGATACTAGTATGGTAGCTGTTATTATAAGCAAACTTTGCAAGTGTGAAACCCCATGTATATATGATATTCCCTATGGTTCACTTGTTGTATGACATTATTATATGTTAATGGAATCATAAGACGGATGATTTTGGATCATGAAAATGAGAACGAAATAATTATACGCATAAAATTGCTTAAAGGGTAAATAAGGGCTAAAGGGACCAAATGTTGAACTAAAGGAGATTAAGTCATTCTGACTGAATAGAAGAACTTATAATAAGAAAATATAGAGGGTTCAAGAAGGGAAGTCATGTTGATTTGGTTCCAAACTGTGAGACCCCATATATGTTTAACCTTGTACATATGTAAATGGAATTATAATATGGATGATTTTGGATCAAGTAATTATGAATTCATAAGTATGGTGATGTACTTGTAATGTGAAGCATAAGTGATGTAAAGTCCATAAATTCAATGTACACACTTGTAATAAGAGTTTGTGATGTATGTACAAGTTTCATTAATTATGAATATGAAGAAATGGACTTTTGTATGTGATGAGTGTGAGTGGAATGAAAAATGAGTAGTGTGATAAAATGGAAAGAAGTTGCATGAGATACATAATCTTTGTACTTCCATTTAGTCATGTATTGTATACCTTTGGTTATACAATGATTGCACACAAGTTTTAATGAGTATAAAGTATGAATGAATGTCATTTTCAAGTCTTAAAAGGTGGTTGGATGAGAAAATGACTATGACAGCAAATTAAGGATATTTGGTATGAGTTACTGAAGAAAACTGCAGCAAAATCTAGAAAATACGAATGCTAGATAGATCTCATAGGATGAGAGATCGATCTGGAAGAGCAAAAAATGCTCTTATTCGAGCCAGGAACAGGGCAGATCGATCTCCAATGGGGCTAGATCGATCTGCTAAATATTTTGTAATGAGAAGATCGATTCTTAATGCAAGCATATCGATTTCCTTAGCTCTCGGGTTGGAGCAGATCGATCTCCACCCTTAGCCAGATCGATCTCCTTAACGATCTGCCTGTAGCAGATCGATCTCAAGCCTTCGATAGATCGATCTCCTACCTTCAAAATGTCAGGAAAAATGAGAGATTTAATAGGATAAGATCGATCTCCACCTAATGCAGATCGATCTCATCAAGCAAATTCTATAAATAAGAGCAGTTGGATATGTAGATTTTGGGAAAACAACATCACACTCCATTTTCAACCCAAAACCTAACTTTCTCACTTCTAAATCCGCCCATTTTCACAAAGATTTGAGGGAAGGCTATTAGATACAAAGTTGTTCACATCAAAGAGAAGAACAACATAACTTGGAGTCATTGCCCCATTTGTTGTATTGAAAGAGCTAGGAGCATTGTCATTTGGAGTGAGAAGGAAATCCAAAAAGGTGAGTTTCTAAAGCACCAATCCAAGTTTATTTGTTTAGTTATTGATTTTAGAGTTGATTGGTATGCATATTAGTGGTAGAATCTATCTAGAATGCAATGGAACAATTATAACCTAGAAATGAGTTAGTTTGAGAAAGTAAAATGTATTGGAATTTATGATGAATGGGATATCTTAAGGTGATAATGGTGTTGTGAGTATGATTTTGAGATGGTGTTAAGGAATGATTGAGAAACTTACCCAGAAAGGGGTAAAATGTGTATTTAAGGCATTGGGTAAAATGCATAAATGAATAAGAGAGTAAGGGTAGAGTACTTCACATCAAGTTCTAAACAAGTAACTAAGTGAGTTACTAGATAGATTGGTTGGAAATGGCTTGATGATGGCTAAATGCAAAAATGGGCTAAACTTAACGAAATAGGCTCAATGAATATATTGACTAGTTGAAGTCAAAATGGGAGTTAGCAACATTAACTCAACTGATTGGTGAATGATTTGCAGTTTCTGAGGATACACCCGAAGCAAGTTAAGCCGAAGAGCGAGAAGTTAAGAGGAAGAGAGTCGTACTCCGAGTAAATCGAGGTAAGGGAATTGTGTGGACTCTTAGAGATATCTGTGCGCATTTTGGGTATATTATGTTTTCTAGAATGCATGTGATAATAGGAAATGAAATGGGAGTTTAAAGGGAAAGAGTTAGGTATTGATGAAACGTGCATGAAAACAAAAGTATGATGCTTTGAAAATCCTATTTTGTTGCTTTTTAGCAAGTGATGAGTAGGTTGGTTGACATTTGAGATGATTTGTAAAAGAAATGATTTGATTTGGTTTATAACGACGTTTTGCAAAGAATTGAGCCACCTACAAGGATTTCGTGAGAATGAAATCGTGCTAGAGCATGACTTGCACGAGATTTGATGTGCTTTTATACGCATAAGTGTTGGAGCTTAGCTCACACTAGTTTTTCACATTGAATTCTATGATGTTATGCTGGAGCTTAGCTCGCACAGATTTTATACTGGTTTTGACATAGTGCTGGAGCATTGCTCACATTAGATGCCCACCATACTTGTTACCGTACTTGAGATTACTCGCACGTTATTTTATGACATGATTGATAGTCGTGCTAGGAGCTTCGGGTAGACTGGGTGTCGTACCGAATAAATAGGCTTGCACGTGCATTATGAGATGTGGCGTGATATGATGTGTTGATATGGGTTCATGAAGTATGTTATACCGTACAGGTAGCATGAAGTACGTTGTATTGTGTTGAGATTGTGATATGTCATCTTCGGATGATGTTTAGATCTGCTATGGACCTGCGGGTTGGACGTAACCCACCTCCCGTGTGGAAGCAGATAGAGGTGATACCAGGCACACTTGATCAGTGTAGCCTGGGATCACAAGATATGGCCATAGTCCTAGAGGATATTTCCCTGTTATATTGCCTATCTCACATTTCTTTGTTTTATGAATAAATCCATGTTTGAAATGCTTTGTGGGTCGGGACAGTTTGAGGGAGGGGCTGAGTCCTGATAAGTGTTGATTTTATTGAGATGAGAAAGTATGATAATGGCTTTAAAGTACATTGATGCGTGATGATTTTCCATGCTTTATGAATTAAATATGCATGATGGTTTTCCATGCTTTGAATTTGATTTGTACACTAAATTAAATAGCATGATTTGCTTTACATGCCATTAACACAAGCATGAACTAATGCTTTTGAGGTGTGAATGAGAAATTGTATGGTTTTGAGCATGGCATTACGATCACGTAGATAGTGCAGTATCTACCTGTTCGCATGATTGCCTTACTGAGCGTGTTGTTTGCTCACCCCTTTATTTTCCCCTCTCTACAGAGTATTGAGTATAGACTAAGGGTGACTGGAGGTTTCCTTTTTGGTATCCGCTGCATCTCATCACGAAAGGTATACACACTTGTGTGATTTTGTATCTAAACTTACCATAGCACAGTAGCATTTTAAATGTAATCATTAGGGATGTAAAGCAATGTAAACACCTGTAAACAACACTCTGATTTATTTATACAAGTGTTTACTTCTAAATTATAATGCAAATTAAATTGTTATCGTTGGATGAGGTAGACATTGACACACAGCCCAACTATCGAGAGTGTAGCTGATTACGATCGAGGTAAGGTAAGGTCAAAAAATAAATAATGCATGAAAAGCGAAAAATTCGTAACGAGTTTTGGTAAGTTGCGGGTCGTGACACGAACTCATTATCAGAGCCGAGTTGGTCTGACGTGTGTCGGTGTCTAAAATACTTAATAAGTTGGAAAATTACATCCCCATGTTATTATGCTTGTTTAGATACAATTGTGTGTGTGTTTATGGGTTGACTAAGAAATTGATGTGAATGTAGGGAATTGAGCAGTATGCCTCAGTCGCGGTAGAGGGGCAAGGGTGCAAGCTAGAGGCTGTAGAAGTAGACTTGGGGGTAGTTTTGAGCTAGAAACACACGAGACTCAGGAAGAGATTGAGGTGGAGGCTGAGGTTGAGGTTGAGCATGCTCCACGGGGTCCAAAGGAGAGACCCGAAAGTATTGAGGCTCACTTTGCGAGGATTGAGCGGAGCATAGAGATGATCTTGGAGTTGGTCACTCAATCATTACCTAGAGTTGGGGGTAGACAGAGTCCCGCTACACAGGGTGATGCTGAGTAGGTGGCAGCTCCTCAGGCACGAGAACGACCAGCCCAAAGACCTCAGATGACAGATACACCTACACCCCCACCCGTACAGGATATGCCTACAGCCGTTGCTATACCACAAGGCAGTAGAGGCTAAGGTTACGGTTGTGATTTGGATAGACTGCGACAGTTTCAGAAGTTTGGACCACCGTCTTTCAGTGGAGTTAAGGACCCAGTAGCTACAGAGGATTAGATAAATGAAATTGAGAAGTTATATGGGTTCTTTGAGTGCACTACTACCGAGATGGTAGCGTTTGCCGCATTTATGCTGAAGGGATCAGCAGAACATTGGTGAAAATCCACCAAGTCTTCTTTGAGAGCCCGACATACAGAGATTAGCTGGGATGTATTTTTGGAGGCTTTTCAGAGACAGTATGTTCCAGATACTGCACAGCGAAAGATGAAGATGGCATTTTTAGGATTGACCTAAGGGAGCAAGGCGGTGGATGAGTGTGAGACGACCTTTATCTCCCTGGGCATATATGATCCTAATACGATGGGTAATGAGGTCGAGAAGATCCAAAAATTTGTGGATGGACTGAGACCAACCATCAGGTCCAGATTGGTTCCCTTGGATATATCGACCTACGAGGAGGCAGTTCGCAGGCGCAATTATGTGAACAAGATGTTGAGAGGATTGCCTCAGAGTTTGGAAAGGTTGGTAAAGTGAGGGATAGAGATAAGAAGAGACCAATGCTAGATAGAGGCTTCAGTTATAAGGGATGCAAGAGGTTTTCTGGAAAGAGGCTGAGGATTGAGGAGATCTGGGAGAAAACAGTTAATCCTTTCATATATCTGGCAATATCTCTAACTAAGAAAATTATGATTGGAGGGCTACAACCTACTACAAAACAGTGTAGCAAGTGTGGTAGGTACCATGGTACTCGACCATGTTATGCACCTCCTGCAGTATGCTTCAGATGTGGGAAACTAGGGCACATAATCCGGGATTGCCCAGAGATGACAGAGAAAGTCCCACAAAAGGGCAAGGAGCCAGAGAAAGCTCTAGTTGGTACAGCTGCTCCGAGGAGGATGGCTACAACTGAAGAAAAGGGAAAGCAGGCAGTGGGTGTGAGCAGAGGACGAGTGCACGCACTGGACTAAGATACTGCGGATCAGTCTTCGGATGTGGTTAAAGGTACCATCTAAATCTTTGATTTAGAAGCACTTGTATTGTTTGATCCTGGTGCCACATATTCCTTTATTTCGCCATCCTTTGCATATAAATTGTTGAAGCATGTAAAACCCATACTGCTAGATAAGATGTTGATGATATCTACCCCTATGAATGATAGTCAATTGACTAAGCATGTATATAGAAATTGTAAGATGAGGATAGGAGGTAGAGAAATGGCAGCCGATTTAATTTTATTAAATATGAGTGATTTTGATGTAATCCTAAGAATGGATTGGCTGGTTGCGAACCATGTTGTTATGGATTATAGTGCAAAAACATTGATGTTCCCGAGATAGATAATCTTGTTGTAAGTTTTGTGAAATAAAATGAAAGAACATGACTATTGTAAATGAAAAGAGTATGATCTTAATACATGGTATTCGAGAGATGAATATGTTTATCAATTATGTATAAATTGTGTTACTAACGGTGGAAAGGATAATGTGAAGGGTTCATTGCTTATGTTATTGAGACGGATAAGGCACGTCCGGAGTTGAGAGACATCCCAGTGGTCAAGGAATTCCCAGATATTTTTTTGGATGAATTACCAGGGTTACCTCCAGATAGAAAGATGGAATTTGGTATAGACTTGACACCTGGTACAAAGCCGATATCCAAGCCACCGTACAAAATGGCTCAAGTTGAGTTGGAAGAATTAAGGAAACAGTTACAAGAGTTGTTGGAGAAGGGGTTCATCAGGCCGAGCGTCTCACCTTAGGGAGCATTGTCAGACCCAGATTTTTGTAGCTTATTCCTTATGATTCCTATGTGTATGAACACTGTGTAATTTTAGTTGAATCAAAAGAAGAGTATTTACTAGACATAAAGTGTTAGTGAAATGATTTAACACGCAAAAGCTACATAAAGAGCCTAATGTGAACTATAAGTGTCACGGGCTAAACCGAGTAAATCTAAATCATTCTAACTGAAAATAAGAACTTAAAATGAGAGAGCATAGAGAGCTCATGAAGGAAAGTCAGCTTGATTTAGTCCCGAACATAGAAAACGAGAGTAAAAGCTAAAAAGGGTAAAATGGACCTTTTAGGCGAGAAAAGGTGTTTCAGGTGAAATTATCCACCGGGAACGGTTGAAACATAAAGACGAGAGTGTAAGACATAAGATATGACACTTTTCAAATTTTAAGAAAAAGTCAACTTGGTCAATGATTTAAGAAAAAGTCAACTATAGTTAAGAAAGTGGACTTTTACCATAGTTGGCTAATCATTATTAAAAATTAACCTAAGTGTGGAGAAAAATTTGGGGAAAATATTCTTGGCCAGAATACAAGATAATCATCCCTGGAAGTAAGGAAAATTTATTCGGAAGGATTCCAGAATAAATTTAATGGTTAAAAACGTAATGGGCCTAAGGTGAAAATTTTAAAGCCCATTAAGGTATACTAAACGTATATCGAAATTCTTAGGTCCTTTAGACCGAATTGTTGGACCGATTGATTGGCCAAATTTTGAGACAATTAAAGGCCCGAGACATAGTAAAAATTTCAGCCCAAAAGCCCATTAAGAAATCCCAAACCGAGAAGCCCAAATGGAAAAGCCCATGAGATAAATATCTAACCATATTTAAAGCTAACCATGACTCATAAGGTGACTCATTAGGTGACTCATGGCTAAGGCTTGGAAAGTCAAGCTTAATGGCTGAAAAGTAAAGCTTAATGGCTAAGTATGTGGCTTATAAATTCAGCCACACCATTGTCATCTTCATCACACCAAATTCGGCTAGAAGAAGAAACCATTGAAACATATTTTCCAAGCTTTCTCTCACTAGAAATCACTAGGAATTAGGCATATTTGGAACTTGCATCCTTCATGGAAGTTGTTCCAAATTGAAAGGAGAGTGACAGATGTTGGAATTGGCTATCAAGGAGCCATAGAGTGCAAACCGAGAGCCTTCAAAGATTCGGCCAAAGGGTGAACACAACAATTGGTATATTTTCAAATTTCCAATTTCATATATGTTAATGTATGAATGATTTTAAGTATGTTGATATATGTTTTAAGCATTGAAACATATTAAATCACCATGAAGTTGGTTAGGCCGAGAGTGAGTAATGGGATATTGATTTATGTCAATATGATTTTAAGACATAAATGGATTAGTGTACATGTATTAATGATAATAGTGTAATTAGAATTAATCAATTTGATTAATTAATACATGTAATTAGTTGGCAATTAAGGTGTTTGATAAAATGCCTAAATAAACTATATGATGTTTAGGAATGTTGCCTACCAAGTGTTTGTGAAAATACCTAAGTGAATTGGCTAGACAAATAGGCATGGATGGCATGCCATGGTGAAACCGAGGCATGGATAGCTCTCGGCCATGGCATGTGGCCGAGAGGCCCAATGGGCCAAGCCCAAATATTTTAGGCCCAATAAAATGTAATGGGTCTAGGATAAACCCAATAAGAGTTGGTGGGCCCCACAAGCCCAATAGGCCCAACGAAAATGAATACTAAAATGAAAATGGGCTTAAGGCATAGTTAGGCCCATTAAGGATTATTAAAGCCCATTAAGGGAAATAGACTGTATTTAATGTGAAATACAGTAGGAAAAGTATAATTAACCTAATAAATGGTTATATGCAGCTCCAGAAAGTATTGGAGGAGCAAACCGGACTGTTGAAACGAGCAGCGCAAAGAAAGTGAAATATCTCGAGTGATTGCAGGTAAGGGACTTTTGTGAGTAGTTAGAGATACCTGCACGTATTTTCGTCTGCTTTTACATTCACTTAAAAACTCTGAGGGTCAAAGAAAGTGAATAATAATTATTGCGATCCGATAGTGGTAAATTACGATTTTGCCCCTAGTTAGTCAAAAAGTCAACTTTTGTGAAAAGTTGTAAAAAGCATGGAAACTACTATTATGAGTGTTTAACTGCTGTTTAGCATGAAAATAAATAGATGAGCTAATGATTTTAAGGTTGATGTGACTTAAGCACACTTTATAGTGCTGATTTGAATATTTTGTAAACTATCCCTTTTTAAAAAGCCATCTATCATATTATGTGAGAATGAATCGTGCTAGAGCACAGCTTGCACTGGATTTCATATGTTTTCCACATACATTAGTGCTGGATTTTGGTTCGCACTAGATTTCCATGACATGCATGATAGAGTACTGGAGTTCTTACTCGTACTCAGTTTTATATGATATATGCATGACAGAGTGCTGGAGCGATTAGCTCGTACTTGAGTTTTACATGAGATACATGACAGAGTACTGGAGCATTGCTCGTACTCGATTCTTCATGGTTTATACATGACATAGTACTGGAGCTATTGCTCGTACTTGATTTTATACATGAACTATGCATTGACCTAGTTGCTGGAGGTTTACTCGCACTAGAGTTGAGTTTGTGATGTGAAACAGTGTTTGAGCGTAGTGTCGACTGTGTGTCGCACTCAAAGGCGCACACTGTATGTGATATAAATTACATGTTACAATCCTACACCGCATCCTCGTGTGACTGAGTGTCACATTTGTGAGAGGATGGCCGCATGGGGATATTAGAGATGTGGTATGATATTCCATGGTTTGAGGGGTAAGACCTATGGCAGGCACCCCGACTGTGATGTAGGGTCCATGGGTGTACTTTGTACTGTGCCCGGGGCATGGGAGTACGCTGTACCGTGTGTTGTTGTATAGCTGACGGTTGTAATGGACTGACCATCCTCCCATTGCAGCAGTGATACCCCGCGCACCGAGATCTGTGTGGCTTGGGTTCACATGTCGGATATGATCATAGTCCAGGATACTATTTGCATTTCACCACAGAGTCTCACATGATATATCACATTGATTGACTGATTTAAATTGCGGACAGACCTAAGGGATGGGTCAGACTCTGATTTTGTGTTGTGAATGATTTAAATGCCATATTTATTGTGATTTAAATATACATGGCATGATTTATCTAAATGCATGATTTATATACGATGCATATACGATGCATTGTTTTGCATTACATGCCTACATTTGAGAAAGAAAGCATGATTTCTGTACATGGGATTTAATCTGTACAAGTATACATATATATATATATATATATATTTTAAAGACATGCTTATAAAGTGAGTAAAGGAAATAATGTTTTCAAGGCATAATATTATTTTGAGTAAATAGTGTAGATATCTACTTGCTTGCCTGATTTCCTTACTGAGCGCGTTGTATGCTCACCCCCTTTCTTTACATCTCTCTACAGAGTATCAGCAGTAGAGCAAGAGTTATCGAGGGATAGTGTTATTGAGTCCACAGCTAGTTCCTATCGATCGCTAGGTATACAGATTTTGTACGGTTATATATCTAAACATAGAAACAACATAGTGATGTATACGATATATATTATGGGGAATGTATTTGTGTTAGATTTTATATAATTTCACATGTATTATAAAGCAGTTGCAGTCAGTAATCGTATATTGACATGTATGTATGATAATGGAAAATGTGGTAAGCGAGGACTCTAACATCGAATCACAGCCCAACCATTGATGAGAGAAAAGGTAAGTTAAAATGAGAAAAATTTGTAGTGATTTTGGTTAAGTCATGGATTGAGAACGGGTCCTGACAAGCATCAATTCTATTTGTAAGGAAGAAGGATGGAAGCCTTCGACTGTGTATAGATTACCAGTTGTTGAATAAGGCCACCATCAAGAATAAGTACCCCCTTCCAGGCATCGATGACTTGTTAGATTAGCTTAAGGGAGCGCAAGTTTTCTCCAAGATAGACCTGAGATCTGGGTACCATCAGTTGAAGATACGGAGTTAAGATGTAGCCAAGACAGCTTTTCGCACCTGGTATGGACATTATGAGTTCATGGTTATGCCATTCGGGTCGACAAATGCTCCCGCAGCTTTTATGTCGTTGATGAATGAAGTGTTTCACCAGTATTTGGATCGATTTGTTATAGTGTTTATTGATGACTTACTAGTGTACTCAAGATCTAGCGAGGAGCATGAACAACACCTAAGGATAGTGCTACAGACCCTTCTAGAGAAGAAGTTGTACGCTAAACTCAGCAAGTGCGACTTTTGGTTGGAACATATTTATTTTCTGGATCATATAGTATTGAAGGATGGTGTGTTAGTGGATCCATCAAAGATTGAGGCAGTGATACAGTGGCAAAGAGCCTAGACAGTAAAAGAGATCAAAAGTTTACTGGGTTTATCTTGGTATTATCGATAATTCATGGAGGGATTCTAGAGATTAACTGCTCCTTTGACACGTCTCACAAGAAAGATTATTGAATTTGTGTCAGACGATAAGTGTAAGGAAAGTTTTCAGGAGTTGAAGCGTCGTTTGACTATAGCTCCGATACTCACAATTCCTACCAGCTCAGGAGGTTTCTCGATGTATATGGATGCTTCACACTAAGGACTGGGCTGTGTATTGATGCAGGATGAGAATGTAGTAGCCTATGGATCAAGACAGTTGAAGGATCATGAGAGGAATTACTCGACCCACGATTTAGAGTTGGCGACCGTAGTGTTTGCATTGAAAATATGGCGACACTATCTCTACAGTGAGAGATTTCAAGTTTATAGTGATTGTAAGAGCCTTAAGTACCTATTCTCTCAGAAAGAGTTAAACATGAGACAGAGGAGATGGCTCAAACTTTTAAAGGATTATGATGGTGAGATCCTATACCATCCGGGTAAGGCAAATGTAGTTGCTGATGCCTTGAGTAGAAAGAATCTCGGGTTGGTGTCATTCATGCTGATCAGGGAACACGAGCTGTTGGAACAGTTCACAAACCTCAGTTTGGATGTGACCCCGCCTGATGCTGATAGTGGCTTTATGATAGCTAGCCTGCAGTTGGAATTGGATTTGGTAGATCAAATCAAACAGGCTCAACGGATTGATCAACAGTGTAGTGATATAGTCGGGCAGATACAGAGGGGTATAAAGACTGATTTTAAATTGAGTTCAGATGGATTGTTGAGGTTCAGAAGTAGGATATGTGTTCCCGATGATCCAGAGATCAAGAAGTTGATCTTGACAGAAGCTCACTTATCGAGGTATACGATACATCCAGGGAGTACTAAGATGTATCAAAACTCGTGAAAAGTTTATTGGTGGTCTGGGATGAAGAAAGACATTATTGAATATGTCGCTAGATGTCTTATCTATCAGCAGGTGAAGGTAGAGCATCAGAAGCTTGCATGGTTATTGCAGCCTCTACCGATATCGACTTGGAAGTGGGAGCACGTCACCACGAATTTTGTGATGGGATTACCGAGGACCCTCAGAGGTCATGATGCCATATGGGTGATTGTGGATTGGTTGACGAAGTCAGCTTATTTTCTTGCTATGAGAGCTACCGATACTCTGAGCCAGTTAGCGAACTTGTATGTACGCGAGATAGTGAGGCTACATGGAGTTCCAGTGAGCGTTGTTTTTGATAGGATGCCCGCTTCACTTCCCATTTCTGGTAACATTTTCAGGAAGTGATGGGGACCCAGTTGAGTTTTAGATTCACGTTTCATCCTCAGACAGATGGTCAGTCAGAGAGGACTATACAGACCCTGGAGGATATGTTGAGAGCATGTGCATTGGATTTTGGAGGCTCCTGGGATGACCATTTGCCACTTACAGAGTTCGCCTATAATAAAAGTTTTCATGTGAGTATCAGGATGGCACTATATGAGGCATTATATGGGTGTAGATGTCGTTCCCCTATTGGATGGGAAGAGATTGGTGACAAACAGATCTTTGCTCCTGACTTGGTTAGACAAGCCTCTGAGGATGTCCAGTTGATTTGTTAGAGGTTACAGATAGCTCAGAGCAGACAAAAGAGTTGTGCTGATAGGAGACAGAGACTACTAGAGTTTAATATGGGTGAGTCAGTGTTTTTGAAGGTTTCTCCCTCGAAGGGGATCATGAGATTCGGGAAGAAGGGGAAGTTGAGCCCTCGAAATATAGGGCTATTTGAGATACTTGATAAAGTGGGAGATAAAGCATGCAGGCTAGCATTACCACCCGAGCTAGCGAATGTACATAACGTCTTCCACATATCCATGTTACGAAAATACCACCCGGACCCGGTGCATGTGATAAGGTTCGAGCCTTTGGAGCTCAATGAAAGTATGACGTACGTTGAGAAGCCGATTCAGATATTGGATAGAAAAGAGAAGGTATTAAGGACAAAGACAATTCCCTTGGTGAAAGTCCTTTAGCAACATCACACGGTGGAAGAGGCCACATGGGAATTGGAGAGTTTGATGTGGGAGAGGTATTTCGAGTTATTCACGGATTGATTTGGTTCTAATTTGGAGGACCAAATTTTCTAAGTGGGGGAGAATATGAGACCCCATATATGTTTAACCTTGTACATATGTAAATGGAATTATAATATGGATGATTTTGGATCAAGTAATTATGAATTCATAAGTATGGTGATGTACTTGTAATGTGAAGCATAAGTGATGTAAAGTCCATAAATTCAATGTACACACTTGTAATAAGAGTTTGTGATGTACGTACAAGTTTCATTATGTATGAATATGAAGAAATGGACTTTTGTATGTGATGAGTGTGAGTGGAATGAAAAATGAGTAGTGTGGTAAAATGGAAAGAAGTTGCAGGAGATGCATAATCTTTGTACTTCCATTTAGTCACGTATTGTATACCTTTGGTTATACAACGATTGCACACAAGTTTTAATGAGTATAAAGTATGAATGAATGTCATTTTCAAGTCTTAAAGGTGGTTGGATGAGAAAATGACTATGGCAGCAAATTAAGGATGTTTGGTGTGAGTTACTGCTAAAAACTGATCAAAATCTAGAAAATACGAATGCCAAATAGATCTCATAGGATGAGAGATCGATCTGGAAGAGCCAAAAAGGCTCTTATTCGAGCTATGGAACAGGGTATATCGATCTCCAATGGGGCCAGATGGATCTGCTAAACATTCTGTAATGAGAAGATGGATTCTTAATGCATGCAGATCGATTTCCTTAGCTCTCGGGTTGGAGCAGATCAATCTCCTCCCTTAGCCAGATCGATCTCCTTAACTCTCTACCTAGAGCAGATCGATCTCAAGTCATCGACAGATCGATCTCCTGCCTTCAAAATGTCGAGAAAAATGAGGGATTTAAGAGGTCAAGATCGATCTCCACCCAATGTAGATCGATCTCATCAAGCAAATTTTATAAATAGGAGCAGTTGGATCTGCAGATTTCGGGAAAACAACCTAACACTCTATTTTCAACAAAAAACCTAACTTTCTCACTCCTAAATCCGCCCATTTTCACAAAGATTTGAGGGAAGGCTATTAGATACAAAGTTGTTCACATCAAAGAGAAGAACAACATAACTTGGAGTCATTACCCCGTTTGTTGTATTGAAAGAGCTAGGAGCATTGCATTTGGAGTGAGAAGGAAATCCAAAGAGGTGAGTTTCTAAAACACCAATCCAAGTTTATTTGTTTAGTTATTGATTTCGGAGTTGATTGGTGTGCATATTAGTTGTAGAAACTATCTAGAATGCAATGGAACAATTATAACCTAGAAATGGGTTAGTGTGAGAAAGTGAAATGTATTGGAATTTAAGATGAATGGGATATCTTAAGGTGATAATGGTGTTGTGAGTATGATTTTGAGATGGTGTTAAGGAATGAATTGAGAAACTTACCCAAAAAAGGGTAAAATGTGTATTTAAGGCAATGGGTAAAATACATAAATGAATGAGAGAGTAAGAATATTTCACATCAAGTCCTAAACAAGTAACTAAGTGAGTTACTAGATAGATTGGTTGGAAATGGCTTGATGATGGCTAAATGAAAAAATGGGCCAAACTTCACGAAATAGGCTCAATGAAATATATTAAATAGTTGAAGTCAAAATGGGAGTTAGCAACATTAACTCAATTGATTGGTGAATGATTTGCAATTTTCGAGGATACACTCGGAGCAAGTTGAGCCGAAGGAAGAGAAGCTAAGAGGAAGAGAGTCGCACTTCGAGTAAATCGAGGTAAGGGAATTGTGTGGACTCTTAGAGATATCTGTGTGCATTTTGGGTGCATTATGTTTTCTAGAATGCATGTGGTAATAGGAAATGAAATAGGAGTTTAAAGGGCAAGAGTTGGGTATTGATGAAATGTGCATGAAAACAAAAGCATGATGCCTTGAAAATCCTGTTTTGTTGTTTTTTAGCAAGTGATGAGTAGGTTGGCTGACATTTGAAATGATTTGCAAAAGAAATGATTTGATTTGATTTATAACGATGTTTTGTAAAAGAAACGATTTGATTTGATTTATAACGATCTTTTGCAAAGAATTGAGCCACCTACATGGATTTCGTGAGAATGAAAGTGTGCTAGAGCATGACTCGCACGAGATTTGATGTGTTTTTATACGCATGAGTTCTGGAGCTTAGCTCGCATTAGTTTTTCACATGGAGTTCTATGATGTTGTGTTGGAGCTTAGCTCGCACAATTTTTATACTGGTTTTGGCATGGTGCTGGAGCATAGCTCGCATTAGATGCCCACCATACTTGTTACCGTGCTGAGATTACTCGCATGTGGTTTTATGACATGATTGATAGCCATGTTAGGAGCTTCGGGTAGACTGGGTGTCGCACCGATTAAATAGGCTTGCACGTGCATTATAAGATGTGGCGTGATATGATGTGTTGATATGGGTCTACGAAGTATGTGTACCGTGCAGGTAGCATGGAGTACGTTGTACCATGTTGAGATTATGATATGCCATCTTCAGACGATGTTTAGATATGCTATAGACCGGCGGGTTGGACGTGACCCACCTTCCCTGGGGAAGTAGATAGAGGTGATACCCCACACACCTGATCATTATAGCCTGGGATCACAGGATATGGCCATAGTCCTAGAAGATATTTCCCTGTTGTATTGCCTATCTCACATGTCTTTGTTTTATGAATAAATCCATGTTTGAAATGCTTTGTGGGTCAGGACAGTCCAGGGAGGGGCTGAGTCCTAACAAGTGTAGATTTTATTGAGATGAGAAAGCATGATAATGACTTTAAAGTGCACTGATGCATGATGATTTTCCATGCCTTATGAATTAAATATGCATAATGGCTTTTCATGCTTTGAATTTGATTTGTGCACTAAATTAAATAGCATGATTTGCTTTACATGCCATTAACACAAGCATGAACTAATGCTTTTGAGGTGTGAATGAGAAATTGTATGGTTTTGAGCATGACATCACGATCACGTAGATAGTGCCGTATCTACCTATTCGCATGATTGCCTTACTGAGCGTGTTATTTGCTCACCCCCTTATTTTCCCCTCTCTACAAAGCATTGAGTATAGACTGAGGGCGACTGGAGGTTTCCTTTTTGGTATCCTCTGCATCCTATCACGAAAGGTATACACACTTGTATGATTTTGTATCTAAACTTACCATAGCACAGTAGCATTTTGAATATAATCATTGGGGATGTAAAGCAATGTAAACACTTATAAATAATACTCTGATTTATTTATACAAGTGTTTACTTCTAAATTATAATGCAAATTAAATTGTTATGGTTGGATGAGGTAGACATTGGCACACAGCCTAATTGTCGAGAGTGTAGCTGATCACGATCGAGGTAAGGTAAGGACGAAAAATAAATAATGTATGAAAAGCGAAAAATTTGTAACAATTTTTAGTAAGTTGAGAGTCGTGACACAAACTCATTGGTGTAGTGTAAAGTGCCAAAAAGGCCCAAACGAACCTTATTTTAGTGGTTAAGCGAATGTAGTACTTTTGGGTTAGCAAGTGCACCAAATGTCACGACTCTTTTCCCGTAACTTAACTTACTATTTACAATTGGGCTTTGAGTCAGCAACCATATCCACATCTCATCCAGTCATAATTTAAAATTCATTTAATGAAATAAAAACTGTTCTTTAAATTAATGTGCAGAAACGTTTACATCAGTTTCTATTATATACATTTGTTACGTACAAATGATAGCTTTATTGTGCACTAATTTACAAGATACAAAATTTTTCTCTCATAAGTGTATACCTCTATACTACTGGAGAATGGGAGAACACCGTAGCAGGGACGACCGTAGTAACTCACTACTACGTAGAATCTGTGGAAGAGGAAATCAGGGGGTGAGCTAACACGCTCAGTAAGGAAAATATGAAAGCAGGTAGATAACTACACTATCTACATGCTTAAAATATAAGCATTTATCTTCCTTCTAAAACATATGCATTTCTTTGAAAATAGCTTCCATCAATGCGAAACCATTAATTCGCTAGATGGGTATATGCATATACATCATCAATTCACACAGGATCACACAACTCAATCTTTAAAAACCACACAGCTTCATTTATCAGTTCACACAGAACGCTCTTACAAATCTCTTTGTAAATCAATTAATATGAGACATATAATGAGATTTTATATCACCCTGTATCACATAGCAGTGGGGACATTTATCACCTCACACAGTAGCAACACAATGTCGTATCACACAAATAAAAGACTTATGGCCATAGTTTGGATTCTAGGTAATACTGATCAGGTGTATGGGAACTATATGCTTGGGGAGATGGATCAACCATCCCTTCAGCTCACACAGAATCACTAAGATATCACGACACATCGTACTCCGTGGCTAACGCTCACAGTACATTGTGCTCCTGTGGATCCTTATCACCCATTTCCATTGTCTCAAAATCACGTGCGAGTAGGTCTGTGCAAGATCACTAACCAATACACGACGGCTCCAACACGGTTTTACTTATCACACAACAAGCTCATAAACTCTAGGTGAGCGACTCAGCGTAAGAACACACAATATACTTGAGGCATCGAACACGATTTTTCTTATCACAGAGTAAAGCTCAAGGGCCCACATACGAGTAACTCAGCATAAGAACACACAACATACCTGAGGCTTCGAGCATGATTTTGTTCCATCACATTACATCGAGGGGGTCACATGCGAGCATAATCAGAGCAAGATCACTAAGCAATACTCTTTGGCTTTAGCATGATTCCCAAAATCTAGTGCGAGGTCTCGAGTGGAACACACAGCATCACCCGAGGCATCGAGCACCTTTTTTTTTTTGGTTTTCTCAAAATCCCTTTTAAAAATGATGTGCGAGCAGGGCTGGTAAATCTACCATTGCCACTTAGGCTCTATCACAATTTCACATAGAAAAGAAATAGAAGGCTCCATTCGCTGAGTATGAGTGAGAGGGCAATCTCCCTTCAATCACTCGTTAAAAGTTTTTCATGCAATTTACTAAATCGGGAGCTTGTCGATTATTACTCTTTCTCAAAATGTTTACAAAACCTCTTTTCACAATAATAACATGGAAGTCATACAACTCATGCTTATAGGTTCTTCTCATACTTAGTTTTCACCTAGATATATCAATATCTATATACTTTATCGTATTTATTCGCACACAGCATGTAAGAAACATATGTATAGCTATCTCTAATAGCTCGCATATATAAATCCCTTACCTCGAATCACGCTCTAATTGCTTCCCTTGGTTTCTAATGCTCGTGATCCAGTCTTATCGGCTCAAATTATGTCCATAGGAGCTACAATGAATTACAATTCACATCAGTATACTCCAATATGCATAATTTTCACTTGCATAAAGTTTAATACAATGCATTGGGACATTTTACACCAACTAGCCTCATTTCGTCTTGTTGGGCTTAACTTCCACTTAAGTCCATTTTGATTATTCTATTCATTTTCTCGAGAATCCATTAGACTCCTCGAGTCTATTAATTCATATTGAACCAGCATTAAGTTCACCATGCCTCTAGTTCATCATTTTTCCCCTCTATGGCATTTCATCAAACACTTATTATGCCCATTATCAATCCTCATCTAATCCAACATATGGATTTCATAAAGTTATCTTAAAATCATCTATACATGCCTACTAACATCTCGACATGCTTAAATCATCATCAACTCCATGACATTTCAACTTTCTCTCACTAAGCCCATTCTAGGTCATGGTTGTTTAAGCATGTATATGAACATTTCAACCAACATTATATATACCAAATCACTCATCATAATGTCTAGATTAACATACTAGAAAATGGTGTATAGAAATCTTACCTAACTTGACCTTTTTCCTCTTTTTACCAATTTAGGAGAAATCCTCTTTTCTCCTTTAATCCAAGGTTTGAGCTTCCAATCTTTGACTATGTTGTTCTCTCCCTCACTAGGAACAACTTTGCTCAAAGGAACTTCTCTCAAAACTGATTGGAAAGTGGTGATTTTAGAGTGAGAAAGCTAGGTCACTTGTTAAAAATGGAGGACATGGGTTTGTTCTCGTGAAATGTAGATTTAGTTGCCCAGTTTTTATAGGAAACACCTTATGAGATAAATCTCCAAGGGTGGGAGATCGATCTGGCCTTACTTAAACTCCTTCAAAATTTTTGAAAACGCATACAGGAGATCGATTGGTCCAGTGTATGAGATCGATCTGCTCAAGGGAATGAGATCGCTCTGTTTCAGGCATAAGGCTTTTAAGATCAATTTGGCCTTAAGAGGAGATCGATCTAGCCTATCCAGAGGCAACTGGAGATCGATCTGCCCATGGGAGGAGATCAATCTTGTCCAACCAGAGGCCATTTGAGATCGATCTATTTGAGTGAGAGATCGATCTCCCTCTTACAAAATGTCCTAGCATTGCATTTTAAGGCAAATAGGATTGATGTCCCTCCCAATGAGATCGATCTGCCCTGTATTCTGTAGCATCCCAGCTGCAATTTTCCCAATTTTCAAAGCTAAACTCATACTTAATTACTTCAATACTCATTTGGGAAATTTATTCACACCTAGAACTTAAAAACATTCATTTCTTATGATTCATATATTGTAACTTGTTTGAACATTCCGGAATCATAAACATTACATAAAAATTTATATGTCTTACACTAAAAGCTAGAGATAAGTGATTCAATATTGACAACTCATATAAATGAGTAAGATATGAAAAAAGGACAAAAATAAGAAGGCAAGTTCAAGGAAAAGTAATGACAGGAAAAATTACCTTGAAAGTTAAGCATTAAATCGGGTAAAGTGAATAAGTGATAGATTGAGCTTAGAAAATGACCAATTGGGACATTAGTATTTGGGGTTTAGGTCAAGATATGTCTAAGGAACTAATAAAAATTATTTGGTAGGATTTACAAGGCTGAAATCATGGAGAAAAACATAATGGGCCAAGAGATGAAATTTAAAGCCCATTTCAGGTAAGTTGAATTGGGCCAAATTGTGTTGGCCCATTTGGCCAAATGAGTGGGCCATTTTATGAGTCCAATATGAAGTAGACTTAAGGCCCTAAGTGTACTGAAAATTACAGCCCAAGAACCCCAAGGGAAGGCCCAAACTGAGAGCCAACAAGACAAGCCCATTTAGGTAAACTAAGCCTAAAACCCATGGATCATGACCCAAACCCATTAACCCATTTAATTGGCTAAACATTTAATGTGTAATTAGTCAAGAATAAGCCTTAGATACTATGGAAATACCGGCTGGACACTATCATCTTCACCAAACAGAGAATTACCCCATTAAAGGCCAGCTTGAGTAGGCTTTCTCTCTCTAGAAAAATAACTACCCTAGAGGCAAAATTGGAACAAGTGATCTGCAGTAAAGTTGCTCCAAATTGAATGAGGAACAACATATCCAAAATTCAACACTTGATGAGCTGATTTGGACCCCTCAAAATTATGGCGAAGTCATGATTTTGGCAAGGTAAGCTAAGCCTGTTTACAAGCTACCAACTTATAGTATATGTATATAGGGATTTTTCTAAGATGATTGGTATATAAATTAAGGGCTGAAATAGTTGATTTCATGATGAATTAATCATGGCCAGAAATTGGTATTTGATGATTCATGCATGTATGGTTAAATTAGATGCATGGATAGGTTAGGTAACATGTGTACATTATGTTAACATGGTTTCTTTCAATCAAATTAATGAATTGAGTTAGTACAGCAAGGTGTTTGATGAAATGTGTGAGTGAAGGATAAAACTAAGCTAAATTGAGTATGCCAAGTGTTTGATAAAATTCATGAAAGAGGTTGGCTATAAAACTAGGCATGTTGGCGTGACTTGCCACGGCATTCGACCATGGTTGGCTTGGATGGTATTCGGCCACCATGCTATGGCCGAATGGTTCAATAGGCTTAGTCTTAATGTAGAAAGCCCATTAAGGAGTTTAAGAACTCAGTACGAGGCCTAATAAAAGTTAATGGACCTGATAAACCCGATAGACTCCGAGGAAGAAAAAATCGAATAAAAAATGGCTCGGGAACTTTATGAAGATTGTTATAATATAATTAGACCCAATATTTTATTTAAGTTCATTAAGATAGAATTATATTAATTAACCTGATAATGGCTAAATGCAGCTCCAGAGACTGGATTAGGAGCAAATAAGACTGGACGAGCTTCTAGTAGTGGAACTAATACTATGCTCGACATAATTTGAGGTAAGGAGATTTTGTAAGTGCTTAAAGGTAGCTATACATATTTTGAAGGGATTTACAGGGACTTACATTCTCTAAGCTATCTAGAAATAAAATAATAATTCTTTGAGAAAAAATTTGAAAATAAGGAAAAATGACGATTTTACCCTTGGTAGGAAAATTTATGAAAAGGGTAGTAAGGATCCTAAAATGCATGACCTCATGAAGGAGAAGTACTCCCATCTGTTTGATGAGTTAAGTTGAATTTGGAGGATCAAATTGTTTAAAGGTGGGGAGGATGTGAGAACTGAGAATTCTGTATACCCCAGTTATGAGAATTGTAATTTGGTGTATATGTTAATGTGCACGCAAGTTTTATATATCATGATGTATAAGAAAATAAGGTCTTTAAGTCTTCAATGTGTATGGATTGAATTATGGACTATGGGGAAGATTTTAGGGAAGTTTTACATGGAGTTTTCTACAAATTGATGCAGCAGCAGTACAATCTGCGAAGGCCAGATCGATCTCCAAGGATGACAGATCGATCTTATGGCTCCAGAATGCAAAAAAATGTGCAAAACCTGATAGGTAGATCGATCTCATAGGCAAGAAGATCGATATCAAAATGTTTCTCTAAAGAGAAGATCGATCTCCTCAAGGAGCAGATCGATCTCATGAAGCAATTAAGAGATCGATCTCACCCCATGACAGATCGATCTCTTAGGCTTAAAATTACCCCAAAACGTTCCCAAATTAAAATAGATATCGATCTCATCAAGGACCAGATCAATCTCCTACCTTCTGCCTATATAAGGACCCCTATATTTTTTTGGAAATTCATTCTCTCTCTCTTCAGAAACCAAAATCCCTAGCTTTCTCTCTCTGCCAAATCTCCCATTTCCGTTCGAATCTCAGGTAGAAGCAAGAAGGAAAGTTGTTCTTCATCCAAAGGAGAATAACATACTTAGAAATCGAAGGACGAATTGAATCGAGGTGTGAATAGAGCTCTCCATAAGTCTTGGGTAAATTTCTAAGCTTAAATCTTTGATATTGAGGTGATTTTGGTGATTGTGACTAAGAGTGTTGTGATAAAATAGCTAGGAAATGATTAGAGTTGAGGAAATTGTGATTTTGTTGGAATGATGATGATATTATACATTTGTGGTAATTTTAGGATTTTGGCTATAAATTGGAATTGAGGCAATAAGGTGATTTTGGCATGGATATTATGCATGAAAAATGTAGGACTTGAAACATAGTGGATGAGAATGTGGATTAGAATAGGAATATGAGAAAAATAAAGTTTACAGTATTTAACGAGAATATAAACAAATATGTGCTCGATGATGTGATTGAGATGAATTATTGATGTATTAGCATCGTTTGGATAGCCCGAGAGTTCCAGAGAGGAATGCGTGGCTAGTACATCGTTTGGGGGAACGATTACACTATACGAGGTGCAATGAGGTAAGGGAAAACTTAAACTCATTTGTGTATGTGATTTTGTGATGATATTGTAGCATGAAATGTGATTTGAGAAAATAAGCCTATTTTTATGAGTTGAGAATGAGTTATTGCACACGATTTTATAGCCGGTTGGGGCCTAATTTTATGAGTTGTAAACTAAATGCGAAATTGTTTTACAATCGTTTTGAGTTTGAAAAGTGAAAAGTGATTTGGGCTCTACGTTAAGGCGTACTGAGATTTGAGAAATGTGTGCATGGTTTTACCGGTTTGAGATCGGTTTTAACATGTTTTGTATTGAGTACAAAACGATTTTGAGATGAGTTTTATGAGAAAAACCATTATGAGCGCTACGTGAAGGCAAAACAGTTTTTATTTTATTTTTATAATGGCTATTACTGAGACTTAGGCATCTCATGTTGAATACACATCGAGTTTTGCTCTGGTAACATGTAAGATCGAGCTGTGCTCTAGCAGCACGTAAGACCGACTCCTTCGTTCTGGTAACGTGAGATGACCCTGCTCCGTGGCAGCGATGGGTGGCATTGCTCTGATAGCATGTAAGATCGGGTCATGCTTTGATAGCATGTAAGATTGATGACTGTATGACTCTGATCAAGTCTACAGCGAACCATGGCCATAGGTGTATTATTGTCGACGAAATCCCTCGATTGGGGATGTTCGCCTAGGGGACGAGTTCAATCGTTTTGATGTGCCATGACGAGTTTTTATGAGTTTTATTTACCTAGTCTCGTTTTACACATGAGATTGTGTTTGATGGCTGCGCCACGTGCATTACTATTGTGGTGATTTTCATCACGTTTTATGAGAAAGGCATTATCGAATCCTGTTTTATACATGCTTGTAATCATGGTTTGAGCCATTTATTATCATGTTTCTACATGAGCTTTGAGAAATGAGTTGAGATGATGTTTTAATTATTCATGCTACACTTTTCTACTGAGTTTATTGGGTTTTCACCCACAAGATAAAATGATTGTGCTGTGCAAATCATTATTTTCTTAATGAATCCCTTACCCCTTTATTGAGCGATTTAGAAGCTCACATTGTTTTATCTTCCCCCTAGATTTATTCAAGTGAAGAGAGTTTCCCCGCGACGTACGAAGTAATGGATAGTGGAGGACTTGAGCTCCAGGCCATATATTGTACTTTGAGGTATAATTTATCATTTCATGTACCCAGACTAATATTGTATTTATAGACACTTGATAAATAATGATGTATGTGATGTATTAAGATTAATTAATTCGGAATTGAAGAATGAATATGATGTAATATATATATGTTGGATGATGAGATCATAAGGCATAAGCTTATAATTTATATATGATGATGCATGACACTGCACAAGAATGCACCTTGAATCGTGAAATGATATAAATAAATTTTAAATTTGCCATGTTTTCCTCGTTTCTGGGGCGTCACAGACCTCACTTCCTCGACATTGTTCACTCTCGTAGTCCGATCAGTTTCCAATATCAACTTCCGAAACTGTTAATAATTATCTACATTAGTATTTTTTAATATACTTGTTTTCACTTGTATGACTCTAAATCAATGCATTTAACTCCTCTCAATGCCTCAATCTCATCACTTTCTCCCATTATGGTATTTTACCATATATCTCATATACCTATTTTCATTTCTTATCTATTCCAATTTATGTATTTCGTAAAACTAGCTTATTGATAATTCTATAAAAATAGAATTATTTATGCTTAATTTCTTAATTAATTATTTTAATCCCCAAATAATTTTGTTAATTATCCCATCATTTTGACTAAAATTCTCATATTTGCAGATAAATTAAATCCGGATGAATTTGAAAAATTTCGATAGAAAATGGACTGGAACTGGGCTAAAATCGAGATTGAACCACGCGGACAACACGAGCCATGCCACCTAGCACATCCAAATTGGACAAGAAGACAAATGACATGGAAATATCTTTTCAAGGAGCCAATGGTGTGAAGACAAGTGGCCAAACAATGCCAACTCATCTAGGATAGAAAAATTACAATTGTACCCCTAAGTGTGTGTATAAATAAGACATGATAGCAATTGAAGAAACTAAGTAGTGTTAGTGTAAAAGTAGTTTTAGAGTAGGAGCAAGTTAGGAGTAGTGTTAGAATAGTTTTAATTTATTTTCCTTGTTTTTAAGCTTCTTTTTTCCGTTTAGCTACCATTTATTTTTAGTGTTCACAACAATGTCCATTTTTACTTTTACAAGCTTTTCAAGTTAGTTTCTCATTTTCTTACCAGCCACCATTGTTCATTAATCTTCTCGGTTTGTTCTAAAATTGCTTATGTTATTGTTTGAAAGAAAATCTATATTTTTCCTAGCTCTCGAGTTGCTCATCTACTATCCATTTTCTGCATTTTTCTTTTTGGTTTGAATGTTTCACTTTCCTACATTAATCGATTTTCATTTGGACATTTTCCTATCTATGTTTTTTGAGACCAGCTATTGTGCAAAGTGAACTGGTTTCTTTTCATTCTCGAGTTTCTTTAACTGCTTCAATTTATTTCCAGATTTGAAGAGAAGCTGGTTGCTGTGACACTGAGAGTGTGCTCGGGTAGTAGTTGGATGGCAACGAGGAAGCAGACCAGCAGACCAAAACTATGCTCGGTTTTACTCTGTTCCTCATCGTTTTCTACTGTTCATCTTCTTCAGACTCTTATTTCTTAGATTTAGACATTCTGTCTTCTTGTTCCTGTTTCTGTTTCTTCATCCGTGAGCTGTGTTGAAGATAGTCACATGGCATAAACTATGGCCTAGTGTTGTGTCCAGCTGATAAGTAAAACCCGATAGGAGTTGGGATAGTACGGGTTGTGAGTGTAGTGATTTGTAGTCGAGCACCCAACAATTTTTGCAGAATCGAGAAAGAGGAACGAAGTCGTGTACTGTCCTGAAGCAAAGCAGGGTGTAGGACATTACCAGGAGCGGACAGACCGGAAGCAAAGCCAGGACAGCCTGAGTTGGGCAGGACTTCATTTAGAGAAACTGTGCATTCTTTGGACAGGTCTGGACAGGAAGCAGTTGGGCAAGAAATGAGCAACGGCAGGTCCATGGTGCTGGTGCCAGCAACCCAGGACAACAGAACCATAATGCAGAACACACGAGTAGCAGAGTACAGGACAAGACCGAGAGCAGGAGTTGCTGCTGTAAGCTTGCGGGATTCTTCTCTGCATTGAATAGCTAATGCGTGTGAGGCTAGAGTTATGCAGAGAAGGAAGAAGTGCACGGAACCGAGGCAGAGTTGGTGGAAGATTACAAAGCAGGAGATGGACATGCCTGGACAGACCGAAAGCAAATGAAAAGGAAACGTGCATAGTGAATGGAGGAACTACTCGGCTAGACATGTAGCTAAGGCCATGTTTGGCCACATTGCATTGTTGTTATTTTATAGTTTAATGCATTTTTAGTATTTCCATTCCTTTGTTAGTTGTTAGTTAGGTAGTTTAATCAAATTAAAATGGTAGGTTCGTTTTAATATTTTTGCATGTTAATTTAATTTTCAGTTTTAATTTTTTAGTTATTAGTTAATTTTATATTATATGTTTTAGGACGTTATTTTAGTTTAGTATTTTATGAGTTACCTTTAGAATTAATTTAGATTAAATTTGTTACATGCATTAGTTAGATTCTATTGTTAAGTTAGTAATTAGATATAGTTAGGATTAGTTTAGAGTTAATATTTTAGACATGTAGTTTTATAGTTATTTTCTTAATTTCCTAGGATTTTATTTTCATTAAATTTTAGTTTAGTTTAATTTGCATTTTGATTAAGTAGTTTAATTGCATTTTAGACTAATTATTTTTGTTTCTTTATTTTAGCATTTTATTTTAATTGCGTTAATTAGTTTTAACTGTTTTAATTATTTTCATAGGTTTTTGCTTTTAATTGCTCGGAGCACTGTAAGTAAATTTTGCTCTGTTTTATTTTCATCAGTTTATAATTTTTATTGTTTTCAGTATTTTTAATTCTAGCTTTGTATAGCACCCATCATCTTTAATTCATAATTTGCTAGAATATACTTAGAGTAAGATTAACTGGTAGTTAATTAGGCTGATTAACTTCTCTGTGGGACGATAACTCGGGACTCAAATCCCATTATTACTTGAACGACCCGTGCACTTGTGGACAATATGTTCACATCATATCACTTACAATCTTACATACATGTTTATTCCATCCTTAAATCCATGTTTACTCAACTTCCTCACCATTTTCTCAATTTCATACCAATATCTAGGTCATGGATATTTTTCACGACCAAATTGTTTTCAACCAATCAAACATACACCAATCAACTCACCAAGACACCTATATTAACATATATGAAATTGGTGTATTGAATCTTACCTAGCTTGAACTTTTCTTCTTTTTACCAAATTTGGTAAAATCCACCTTGTTCCTTCAATCCTTGATTCGAACTTCTAGTTTCCAACTATGTTGTTCTAATCTTTACTAGGACCAACTTTGCTGAAATGAATCTCACTCAAAACTGCTTGAAAGATGAAGATTTTTGGAGTAGAAAGGTTAGGTTTCACTTTGGTTCATGAAGGGTTTTATGTTCTCAGGGAAAATGAAGATGCTGTGTCGTGTATATATAAAATTACCCTTGGAGACCGATCTCTTAACGGCATAAGATTGATTTGCCCTGCATCTTTCTTTTCAGAATTTGACTTTTTAAGCTTAGGAGATCGATCTGCTCTTAGCATGAGATTGATCTGCTTTACATAGAACCTTAAGGAGATTGATTTGGCCTTGCTATGAGATCGATCTGTTCTATCTAGAACCCTTTGGGAATCGATCTGCTTTAGCCAGAACTTGTTCAAGATCGATATGTATTACTGAGGGATCGATCTGCTTCTTGTAGAGAGCTTGGCATTGCATTTTCAAGCCATGAGATCGATCTTCCTTGCTAATGAGATCGATCTGCTCCTCTTCTGAAGCAGTTCTGCTGCAAATTTTCCCAAAAATCACTGTTACATTCATATTCGATTTGCTTAACTACCCGTTTTACATTTCATACTCATTTGGAACTTAACAATATTCATTCCTTATGATTTATATCAAATGTGACTTATCCGTACATCATAAAATCATAAAGTGTACATATTAAATTACGGGCTTTACACATCATCCCTACTCTAATAAACCTGACGGCCAAACCTCTTTCTTCAGCAAATCAACACATTCCTCCATTTTTACCCAAAAGTCCAAGCTTTCTCACTCTAGAATACACCCCTTCCAAAAAGATTTGATAAAAAGCTATTAGAGCAAAGTTGTTCATTGTGAGGAGGAGAACAACATAGCTTGGAGCCAACATTCAACTTGTTGGATTGAAGGAGTTAAGGAGTCTTCCAAATTTGGACAAGAGGAAAGTCAAGCTAGGTGAGTTTCCAATACACCAACTTAAGTATGTTTATTTAGATGTTGTTAGGAGTTTATTGATGTATGTATTGTTAGTAGAAACTACCTAGAATATGATGAATCAAGCTTGACCTAGAATGAGTTTAGTGTGAGAAAATATGATATGGTTAATTTGATGATAAATGGATATACTAAGGTGTTAATAATGTTATATACATGATTTTGAGATGATTGTATGAAATAAGTTTATGGAATAGGATGAGGTTATATAGTGTTCCTATTTGGTGTTTGTAAAAATGCATGAATGAATGGAATGGTTAAGGTTAGAGCTAAGCAAACCAAGTGTTTGATTTGATAACTAAGGGAGTTTGCTAAACCAAATTTGGACCAGGAATGGTGTAATGGGCGTTCAACTCTCATGCCATGGCCGAATGTGATTATAGGCCAAACTTGAATTCAAATTGATTCCACGAAGTTGATGGACCTAGAATTCGATCCAATGAGTGATAACGAGCCTAAGGAGCTCAATGGGCTTAAGGGAAATGATAAGTGTAATTGAAATCTACTTAAGAAGAGAATTAGGCTCAATAAGATATGTTGACTAGGATCAAGTCAGAATATGAGTTAGTTGTAATTAACTCATGTGATAATGAATGTTTGCAGCTCTCGAGAATACATCCGGAGTAAATTAAGCCCAATCAAGAAAAGCAGAAAAGGAAGAAGGGGTTGCTTCATCATGAATTGAGGTAAGGGAATTGTGTTAGCCCCTAGAGGTATCTGTATGCATTTTCGGGCGCATAAAGGTTTTCTAGAATGTTTGTGAGTCATAGGAAAGGAATTAAATGTTTGAAGGCCAAAGAAGATTGGGATTTAGGAAAAGTTCATGAAAAACAAGAATCATAATGTTTTGAATCCTTTCACTAATCTTTTTAGCATGTGGATTGGTAGGTTGGCTAGCATTTAAATGCTTTGCAAGAAAATAGTTTGATTTGGTTTTAATAACCATGCTTTGCAAATAAATTAGCCACCTACATGAGTTTTGTGGAAATAAAGTGTGCTAGAGTACTGCTCGCATGAGATTTGATATGTTTTTACATGCATGAGTGCTGGAGCCTAGCTCGCACTAGTTTTCACATGGATTTTACGATATAGTGCTAGAGCATAGCTCGTACTAGAGTTTTACATGCATGATGCTAGAGCATAGCTTGCACTAGTTTTCACATGGGCTTTGGCATTGTGCTAGGCATTGCTCGCCATAGATGTCCACTTTATACTTGTTGTCATGCTAGAGATTACTCGTACGTGTTTTTTATAACATGTTAGGAGCCATGCTAGGAGCTTCGGGTAGGCTGTGTGCCACACCGATTAAATAGGCTCACACGTGTGTATTGAGATGTGGCAGGATATGTTGTGATGATATAGGTCTACGGAGTACGTTGTACCGTGCATATAGCATGGAGTACGCTATACCGTGTATGGATATGATATATATACCATCTTTGGACGATGAATATTCTGCTATGGACCAGTAGGTTGGACGTGACCCACCTCCCATGCGGAAGCAGATAGAGGTGATACCCCGCACACTAGGATTCGTGTAGCCTGAGATCACAGAGGATATGACCATAGTCTTAGTTATTTCCCTTATTATTATTTACCTATCTCACATGTCACTTAAGTTATGATAGATCCATGTTTTAAAATGGTTTTGTGGGTCAGGAAAGTCTAAGGGAGGGGCTGAATCTTGACAAATGGTGAGTTTTGTGATGATTTGTGTTGAGCAAGAAATGCTTTTAAGTGCACCTCGCATGATGATTTTCCATGCTTTAACTACTACTTGTGCATGATGATTTCCATGCTTTGTTTAAGAATTGTGCACCGAATTGATTAGCATGAATTGCTTTACATATCATGAACACGAGCATGAACAGATGTTTTGGAGTATGACAAATAAATGCTTAGTTTTATGCATGGCATCACGATTATGTAGATAGTACAGTTATCTACTTGCTCGCATGATTGCCTTACTGAGCGCGTGGTTTGCTCACACCCCTTATTTTCCCCCTCTACAGAGCACTTTCAATAGATAGAGAGCGACTGAGGATTGGATTTTTGTGTCTGTTGCATCCCATCACACAAGGTATACACATTTGTATAGTTTTTGTATCTAGACATGCCAAAGCACAGTAATATTTTGAATGTAACTTTTGGGGATGTAAAGAATTGTAAATACATGTAAGCAGCAACTCTGATTTTGAAATACAAGTATTTACGTTTAAATTATTTGTAAATTGAAATGATTTGATTGGATGAGATTTACACTGATACACAACCCAACAGTTGGTGGTGTAGCTGTTCACGATCAAGTAAAGTAAAGGTAAAGAACAAACAATAAGAAAAGGATTAAATAATAAACGAAAAATGAAAAATTTGTAGTGAATTTTTGATGGATTGAGGGTTGTGTCAAATACACACCGTGGTAAAAGGGCGAGAGGTAGGGCTAGAGGCCCTAAAGGTAGGCTGGAGGGCCGAGATGAGTCTTCATCTGACCATGCGTCGTAAGGTTCCACTAAGGTACTAGAGAGTACTGAGGCACGCCTTATGAAGTTAGAGCGAAACCTAGAGGCCATGATAGATATGTTTACACAGGCTATACATGGGAGGCAAGGTTTGAATGTAGAGACTACTACTGGACAGACAGCAGCTTCTGATACGCCTACACATACACCATAGCTTACGGATACCCTTGCACCCCCACCAGTTTAGGGTACATTTTCTCTTGTTGGTCCACAACATATTATTAGTGGATTAGGTATGGTTGTGAGCTTTATCAATTACGACAGTTTCAGAAGTTCAGATCACCGTCATTTAGTGGGGTGAAGGACCCCATAGCTACAGAGGATTGGTTGGGAGAGATAGAGAAGTTGTTCAGGTGCTTTTAATGTACTACTTCTGAGATGGTCGTATTGGTCGCATTCATGCTGAAGGGAGCAACAGAGCATTGGTGGAAGTCTACCAGACCGATATTGAGTGCCCGACATATCGAGATTAGTTAAGAGATATTTCTAGATGCCATAAGGAGGCAGTATGTTCCAGATATTGCATAAGGAAAGCTGCAGATGGACTTTTTAGGGTTGAGCTAGGAGAGTCAGTCAATTGATGAGTATGAGACTAGGTTTATATCCCTGGGAAGGTATGACCTGGATACTATGTGTAGTGAGACCAGGAAGGTTCATAGATTTGTTAATGGTCTGAAGTTGGCGCTGCAGTGTAGATTGGTTCAACTAGTTATCTCTACGTATGAGGAGCCAGTGCGCAGGGCGCAACTCTGTGAGCAGGATTATGAGAGGAATGCCTCTGAGTTTGAGAAGGTTGTCAGGAGTAAAGATGGAGATAGGAAAAGATCGACCATGATAGAGGGTTCAGTTACCGAAGAGGCAGGAGACTCTTCGAGAAGAGGCCACGGATTGAGGAGGTACAAGAGAAGATAGTTAGATCTCTTGTATATTTGACCATAGCCCCGACGAAGGGTATAATGATTGGAGGAAAGAGGCCTACTATTGAGCAGGTGTAGTAGATGTGGTAGATACCATGGCAGTAGACCTTGTTCGATAACTAGGTAGCCTGTTTCCATTGTGGTAAGACAGGGCATGTTGTGAGAAACTACTCAGAGATGATTGAGATTGCCTCACAGAAGGGCAAGGAGCTGAAGAGAGCTCCAGTTGATACTTCTGTTCCGAGGAAGAGAACGACAGCTGAGGAGAAAAGGAAATAGGTGATTGGTCAAGGGCGAGTACATAGTTTGGACCAGGGAACAGCTGATGCTTCATCGATGTGATTAAAGATAACATCCTGATTTTTAGTATTGAAGCATATGTTTTATTTAATCCTGGCGCCAAACATTCATTTGCATCGCCTTCATTTGCATGTAAGTTGTTGAAACATGTAGAGTGTACACCTTTAAGTAGGATGATGTTGATTAGTACGCTTATGGATAACAATTAGCTAGTCAAGTATGTGTTTAATGACTGCAAGTTAAGAGTAAGGGAAAATGATATGACAGCCAATCTAATATTGTTAAGTATGAGTGATTTTATGTAATCTTAGGGATGGATTGGTTATCTTCAACCCATATTGTTCTAGATTGTTATGCTAAGATAGTTATGTTTCCTACCCCTGAAAAATATGTTCTAAAGTTTACTAAAAAGAAATGAAAGAAGTAGTTATAATAATTTAAGGGTGAATTATTATGCTAACTAAATAGTCAATATGTTGAAGGTTTCATTGCATATGTGGTTGATACAGATAAGGCGCATCCAGAGTTGACAGATATCCCTGTGGCTAGGGAGATCCCAGAAGTCTTTCCAGATGAATTTCTAGGGTTACCACCAGACAGAGAGATGGAGTTTTGTATAGATTTGGTGCTTGGTACAGAGCCTATTTTGAAGCCACCGTATCGCATGGCCTTAGTTGAGTTGGAGGAACTCAAAAAGCAGTTGCAGGAACTATTGGATAGGGGGTTCATTAGACCAAGTGTTTCGCCTTGGGGAGCACCGATTTTGTTTGTGAAGAAGAAGGATGGAAACCTTCGATTGTGTATTGATTATAGATTGTTGAATAAGACTACCATCAATAATAGGTATCCCTTTCCACGCATAAATGAATTGTTGGATCAGCTTCAGGGAGCACAGGTCATTTCTAAGACTGATATGAGGTCTAGGTACCATCAGTTGAGAGATCGAGGTGAAGATGTACCCATGACAGCATTTCGGACCTGATATGGCCATTATGAGTTCTTGGTTATGCCATTCGGATTGATGAATGCTCCCTCAGCTTTTATGGCTTTGATGAATGATGTGTTCAAGCTATACTTGGATCAGTTTATTATCGTCTTTATCGATGACATTTTGGTGTAATCGAAGTCGCACGAGGAGCATGAGCAGCACTTGAGGATTGTTTTGCAGACCCTCCAAGAGAAAGAGTTGTATGCTAAACTCAGTAAGTGTGACTTTTGGTTAGCACAGATCTTATTTTTTAGACACGTTGTGTCGAAGGATGGTGTGTCAGTAGATCCATCTAAGATAGAGGCTGTAGTTCAGTGGGAACAGCCGAAGACAGTTACCGAGATCATGAGTTTTTTGGGTTTAGCTGGATATTACTGAAGATTTATTGAGGAATTTTCAAAGTTAACTGCTCCGTTGACACGTCTCACTTGTGAGACGATGATTGTGAGAAGAGTTTTCAGGAGTTGAAGCATCAATTGACCACCGCTCTGATTCTCACTATTCCTACCAGCTTAAGAGGTTTTTCTGTTTATACAGATGCTTCAGATCAGGGATTGGTCTGTGTATTGATGCAGGATGGGAGGGTAGTTACTTATGGATCCAGAAAGTTGAAGGATCATGAGAAGAACTATCTGTCCCACGATTTTGAGTTGGTAGCAGTAGTGTTTGCGTTGAAGATATGACGCCACTACTTATAAGGTGAGAAGTTTTAGATTTTTACTGATCACAAGAGCCTCACGTATCTATTCTTACATAAGGAACTAAACATGAGACAAAGAAGATGGCTAGAGCTTTTGAAGGACTATGATTGCGAGATACTTTATCATCTGGATAAGGTTAATGTTGTAGCTGATGCTTTGAGTTGGAAGAGCCTTAGGGTGGTATTGTATATGATAGTCTCCGTTGACACGTCTCACTTGTGAGACGATGATTGTGAGAAGAGTTTTCAGGAGTTGAAGCATCAATTGACCACCGCTCTGATTCTCACTATTCCTACCAGCTTAAGAGGTTTTTCTGTTTATACAGATGCTTCAGATCAGGGAGTGGTCTGTGTATTGATGCAGGATGGGAGGGTAGTTACTTATGGATCCAGAAAGTTGAAGGACCATGAGAAGAACTATCTGTCCCACGATTTTGAGTTGGTAGTAGTAGTGTTTGCGTTGAAAATATGACGCCACTACTTATAAGGTGAGAAGTTTTAGATTTTTACTGATCACAAGAGCCTCACGTATCTGTTCTTACATAAGGAACTAAACATGAGACAGAGAAGATGGCTAGAGCTTCTGAAGGACTATGATTGCGAGATACTTTATCATCTGGATAAGGTTAATGTTGTAGCTGATGCTTTGAGTTGGAAGTATGGATCCAGAAAGTTGAAGGACCATGAGAAGAACTATCTGTCCCACGATTTTGAGTTGGTAGCAGTAGTGTTTGCGTTGAAGATATGACGCCACTACTTATAAGGTGAGAAGTTTTAGATTTTTACTGATCACAAGAGCCTCATTTATCTGTTCTTACATAAGGACCTAAACATGAGACAGAGAAGATGGCTAGAGCTTCTGAAGGACTATGATTGCGAGATACTTTATCATCTGGATAAGGTTAATGTTGTAGCTGATGCTTTGAGTTGGAAGAGCCTTAGGGTGGTATTGTATATGATGGTCAGGGAACACGAGTTGCTAGAGCAGTTTGCTAGCCTCAATTTGGATGTTGTGCCTTCTGACATGCATATAGACTATGCGATAGCTAGCCTGAGGTTGGAACAAGATCTGTTCGACAGGATTAGACAGGCTCAGCAGAGTGATCCGTATTGCGTTGATATGACTTGTCAGATGCAGAAGGGCACAGTGACCAATTTTGAGTTGAGTTCTGATGGACTACTGAGGTTCAGAGGTAGACTGTGCGTTCCTGAGGACCCAGAGCTTAAGAGGTTGATTTTGTCGGAAGCTCATTCGTCGAGGTACACGTTATATCTGGGGAGTAACAAGATGTATCAGAACCTCCGAGAGGTGTATTGATGATCAAGTATGAAGAAGGATGTGGTCAAGTATGTTGCGAGATGTCTTGTATGTCAGCAGGTGAAGGTAGAGCATCAGAAGCCTGTAGGGTTATTGTAGCCTGTACCTATACCGACATGGAAATGAGAGCATATCACTATGGATTTCGTGATGGGTTTACCGAGTACCTGTAGAAATCACGATGCGATATGGATGATTGTTGATAGATTGACGAAGTAGCCCACTTCCTAGCTATGAGAGCTACTGATACTCTGAGTTCATTAGCAGAGTTACCAATTTTGCCTCTAGGGTAGTGATTTTTCTAAAGAGAGAAAGCTTGCACAATTTGGTCTTTAATGGAGTCACTATCAGTTTGGTGAGGATGATAGTGTTCAGCCGATTTTTCCTTAGTCCCTAAGGCTTACGGTTGACTAATTACACATTAAATGTTCAGCCAATTAAATAGGTTAATGGGTTTAGGTCATGATCCATGGGTTTTGGGCTAGGTTTACCTAAATGGGCTTAAGACATCACTTGAAATGGGCTTGTGTTGTGGGCTCTTTGTTTGGGCCTTCCCTTGGGCTTCTTGGGATGTAACTTTCAGCACACTTAGGGCCTTAAGTCTATTTCAGATTGGGCTCATAAAATGGCCCACTCATTTGGCCAAATGGGCCTGTACAATTCGGCCCAATTCAATTTACCCGAAATGGGCTTTAAATTTCATCTCTTGGCCCATTATGTTTTTCTCCATGATTTCAGCCTTGTAAATCCTACCAAATAATTTGTATTAGTTCCTTAGACATATCTTGACCTGAACCCCAAATACCAAATCCTACCAAATGATTTGTATTAGTTCCTTAGACATATCTTGACCTGAACCCCAAATACCAAGGTCGCAATTGGTCATTTTCCAAGCTCAATCCATCACTTATTCACTTTACCCAATTTAATGCTTAACTTTCAGGGTAATGTTTTCTATCTTTACTTTTCCTTGAACTTGCCTTCTTATTTTTGTCCATTTTTCATATCTTACTCATTTATATGAGTTCTCATTATTGAATCACTTATCTCTAGGGTTTTGGTGCACTTGCTAACCCCAAAAGTACTACATTCACTTAACCACTAAAATAGGGTTCGTTTGGGCCTTTTTGGCACTTTACACCACACCAATGAGTTTGGAACCAAATCAACCTGACTTCCTTTCTTGAACCCTCTATCTTTTCTTATTATAAGTTCTTTTCTTCAGTCATAATGACTTAATCTCCTTTAGTTCAACATCTGGTCCCTTTAGCCCCTATTTACCCTTTACGAAATTTTACTTGCATATAATTATTTCGTTCTCATTTTCATGATCCAAAATCGTCCATCTTATGATTTCATTAACATATAATAATGTCATACAACGAGTGAACCATAAGGAATGTCATATATACATGGGGTCTCACATCATGGGTGTTTGCTTTAAATGTGGAGTCATGGGTCACCAGATTAAGGACTGTCCGCAAATGAGACCTACTGAGCCTCGAGAGCAGCCAAGGTAAATTAAGCGACGAGTTCCCCAGAGACAGGCCCCACAGAGAGGGGCCACAGCCATGGACAAGGGCAAGAAGCCTGTCTCATAGGAACGTGTGTTTTCCATCGACATGAAGACAGTCGACACCTCCTCTGAAACTATTAGAGGTATACTCCTTGTATGTAATCATAAGGCACATGTTTTATTTGACCCAGGTTCCACACATTCCTTTATTTCCTCACAATTTGCACATAATTTGCATCTAGAACCTGTGTCTCTAGATCACATGTTGCACATAAGCACGCCCATGCATGAATCACAGATGATTGATATGGTGTGTAAAAATTGTGAAATCAAGGTAGAAGATAGGATAATGTTAGCATATCTAGTTTTACTAAATATGTATGGTTTTGATGTAATATTGGGCATGGATTGGCTAGCTGCCAATCAAATAAGTCTAGACTGCTGCACTAGGATCGTAACCTTCTCTCTACTTGATAAATTTGACGTATGTTTTTTTAATAAGAAATGAAACATATGGTATGAAGTTCTATACAGTTATAAGGTGTCGATATGTTTAATAAAATTTTTGATGACATCCATTTTTGTTAAGGTTATATTGCTTTTATTTATGATAATAGTTAGGAACCGCCAAGTATTCAGGATATTCTTGTAGCATGTAAGTTTCCCGATGTTTTTCTAGATGAATTATTGGGGTTACCACCGGAGAGGAAAATTGAGTTTACCATTAATTTGGTGCTCGACACTGAGCCTATCTCTAAGCCACCTTACCGAATGGCGCTTGTCGAATTGAAAAAATTGAAAAAGCAATTGTAAGAGTTGTTCGATAAGGGGTTCATTAGACCGAGTGTATCTCCGTAAGGTGCTCCGGTATTATTTTTCAGAAAGAAATATGGGAGTCTCTGCTTATGTGCGGACTGTCAACTTTTGAATAAGGCGACAGTAAAGAATAAGTATCCCCTGTTAAGAATAGATACCTTGTTTGATCAATTGAGAGGGACTTCAATGTTTTGTAAGATTGATTTAAGATCGGGTTATCACCAGTTAAGGATTAAAGAGACTGAAATATGGAAGACAACTTTCAAGACCCGATACGGGCATTTTGAGTTTTTTGTGATGCTCTTTGGACTGACTAATGCCCCTACTGCTTTTATGAGTATGATAAATGATGTCTTTCGAGAGTATTTAGATAGATTTGTTATTGTCTTTATTGATGACATTTCAATCTATTCTAAGTCTCAGGAGGAACACAAGCAGCATTCAAGGATTGTGCTCCAGATCCTACGTGAGAAGAAATTATATAAGAAATTTAGTAAATGTGAATTCTACTTAGATCAGAATGCTTTCCTCGGGCATATTGTATCTAAGGACCCGCCTATCGATTCGTCCAAGTTGATACAGTACTGAAGTGGGAGAGATCGAGGACAATGATAGAGCTTCGAAGTTTCCTAGGATTGGCAATGTACTACCAGAGATTTGTTGAGGGTTTTCCCAGATTACAGCTCCATTAACAGATTGACATGTAAGGATGTCCCATTTGAGTGGTTTAATCAGTGTGAGAAGAGTTTCCAAGAGCTCAAGCATCGATTTACTACTGCATCAGTCTTGACCATTTCGAGTGGATCAAGAGGGTTTTTAGTGTACAACGATGCCTCCCACCAAGTTTTGGGTTGTGTGCTAATGCAGAATGGTAGAGTGGTCACTTATGGTTCTCGCAAGCTTAAAGACCATGAGCGGAACTATCCCACTCATGATTTGGAATTAGCCACAGTGGTTTTGCTCTAAAGATATAGCGGCATTATTTATATGGTGAGAAATTCAAGATATTCACTCACCACAAGAGTCTTAAGTATATTTTTTATTAGAAGGAGCTTAATACGAGACAGAGAAGATGGATAAAGCTCCTAAAGGATTATGATTATGAAATCTTATACCATTTGTGCAAGGCAAATGTGGTACCAGATGCCCTCAGTAGAAAGGGTACGGTGTCCTATATGATGATCAGAGAATGGGAATTGTTGGGACAATTCATCGAGCTCAGTATCAGTGTTGATAAAGTTGGTGATGGATTTATGGCTAGCCTACAAATTGAACCCAATATCTTAGATCAGATCAGGTCAGGGTAAAGAAATGATCAGAAGTTATTGGATAAGGTTAGTCAGGCTAAAAAGAGATCGCAGTCAGACTTCTCGGTCAGCGATGATGGACTGCTAAGGTTTCAAGGTCATATTTGTGTGCCACATGATGACACCATGAGACAAAGAATTTTGAAAAAGTCTCATTGTTCTCAATTCACCATGCATCCATGAAGTTTTAAGATGTACCATAACCTACGTAAGGTGTACTAGTGGATTGGAATAAAGAGAGATGTGGTAGACTTTATGGCTAGATGTTTAGTCTACCAATAGATTAAGGTTAAGCACTAGAAGCCAGCAGGGCTGCTTGAGTCATTACCGGTGCCTACATGGAAATGAGAGCATATTACCCTGAATTTCATTATAGGATTCCTGAGGACCCAGAAGGGTCATGACGTAGTCTGGGTGATTGTAGACAGATTGACTAAGAGTACCCACTTCCACGCCATCAAGAGCACAGATTCCCTTAATGCTTTGGTAAACTTGTATGTTCGAGAGATTGCACGATTGTATGGGGCTCCTATGAGTATTGCATCTGATAGGGATTCCAAGTTTACCTCCAGATTTTGGACTCATTCTCAGGAAGCTATGGGATCCCTGTTATATCTAAGCACTGCATACCATCCTCAGACCGACAGTCAGTTCAAGTGGACTATTTAGACCCTAGAGGACATGTTAAGGGCATGTACATTAGATTTTAAGGGCTCATGGGATGATTATTTACCTCTCGCAGAGTTTGCTTACAATAATAGTTACCATGCCAGTATTGAGATGACACCATACAAAGCTCTATATGGTAGAAGGTGTAGATCCCCTTTAACGTGAGAAGAAGTGGGTGACAGAAAAATATCTGCTCCCAATCTTGTGGAACAAGCAACTAAAGGCGTTCAACTAATTTGTGATAGATTGAGCACAACACAAAGTAGATAGAAGAGTTATGATGATGTACGAAGATGTCCTCTAGAATCTCAAGTTGGGGACTCTGTATTTGTGAAAGTGTCTCCGATGAAGGGTGTCATGTGCTTCGGAAAGAAAAGTGTCACGACCTCCCATGACTTACCAAAAACCACCCCAAATTTTTCGCATTTTACTTACGTTTCCTTCTGTCATTACTTAACACTAAACCGTTGGGCTGTGATTCGATATTAGTCACCTCAACCACATTCATTCCATAGCATGCATACATGTCAATACAATTATCTATTGATTGTAAGTACTCTTTTCTTAAAAGTAAACTCATATACAATAATACAAATACTTGTACATATACATTCCTGACAGTACATTCGTTTATATAACTGTGCTTTTATATTGTTCAGTACAAAACGTTCGAATGTGTATACCTTTTATGCGATGGGTATGCAGTGGATAAAAGAATACCAGTCTCAGCTATGTCCAATTACTGTGAACACTTTGTAGAGAGGGAAAATAAAAAGGGGGTGAGCTCACAGCTCAGTAAGGAAATAGGGCAAGCAAGTAGATAACTACACTATCTACAAAATACAATGCTCATGCCTTGAAATCATTTCCTTTTCGATTCGCATAAAAAACACGTGTCTTTCTTGAAACATTTATGCAATATATATATAGATACAAATCTTCCATATAAACTAAAAACATGCTGGTTTAATAATTTTAGCAGTTTATGCAAAAACATTGCATTTCTCATGTAATTAATATAAATCACATTTTATCATGCCATTTCAATTCAATCAAAACAATGATGGCATTTCATCATGTAAAAACATGGAAATCTGAGCCTTACCCATCCCTCGAGTTACCCTTTCACAATTCACAAAGTCACATGTCCAAATTATAAGATCATGTGATAATTCAATTAAGAAATCTTAAGTGAATGAAACGAGATAAGCAACTACATGTTCCGAGATTATGATCATAACTCATTTTCTGTGATCCCAGGCTACAGAGTACTCAGTGTGCGGGGTCTCACATTTTCTGTAATGGAAGGTGGGTCAAATCCTTAACTGTTAACTTACAACTCAATAATATGGTGTACTCACGGTACATCGTACTCCATGTGACATACACGGTACAAAGTACTCCGTGGACCTAATCCTCGTAGTCGGGGTGCCTGCCATAGGTCTTAACCCTCATAGCATGGATAATAATTTCGATAGCCCTCGGCCATATCTCAAAATTGGCATGTACGAGCATATAATCGGTACGACACACAGTCTGTACAGACTCCCAACACGGGTGTTTCATGCTATCTCTTTCAAAACTAGTACATTCGAGTAAACTCCTAACACGAACTCATGCATAAGGTTATATAAATCTAATGCGAGCAATGTTCCCAGCACTATGTCATGTAAAACTGAGTATGAGCAATACTCCATACTCTATCATGTATCAATCAATAAAACTGAGTACAAGCAATGCTCCAGTACTCTATCATGTACAAATCGCATTAAAATCAAGTACGAGAAATACTCAAGTACTATGTGATGCATATCTCATAAAATCTAATGCGAGATTACTCTAGCACTAATGGTTTTCACACAAACCGATAGATAGCTTATTTCAATTAAATTTCACTCAATTAAATCAAATTGGTACTATAACATGCTGTTTTCGCATATATCATGAAAACATTAGCCAATCTATCTATGCAACTGTTAAAATTAGTCACAAACATGCTTCCTAAGCTTTTTACCCATATTTGGATAAAACCACAGTTTTACCTTATCAGTTCCTACCGAACTTTTCTATACTCGAAATTTCATATACAATATAAAAACTTGAAATTCTATTTGAAATGTGTAGCTACCTATAGCTACTCATGAAATTCCCATACCTTGGATCACATCGCGTGACCTCACTTCCTCGGTGCTGCTAATCCTCGCGGTTTGATCAGCTTCCAATATATAACTCTAAAGCTGTAGATAACCATTCATATCAGTATAACTTACTATACTTAATTTTCACTTGCATGAATCTCAAATCAATGCATTTAGCCCTTTTTACACTTATTTAGCCTTATTACATCTCATTGTACCTTATTCATTCTTAAGTCCATTCCAACACATGTGTTTCACAAAATTACCTTAAAATCATACATACATGCTTAATAACCTCACTACATGCTTCAATCATCATTGAATCCATGCCTACTCAACTTTCTCATCATTTTCTCAAATCCAAGCCAAAAATCTAGGTCATGGAGATTTTACATATTCAAGATGTTTTTAGCAAATCAAACATACGCAAATCAACTCACCAAGATATCTATATTAACATACTTGAAGTTGGTGTATTGAATCTTACCTACCTTGATTTTTTCCCCTTTTTTCCAAATTGGGGGAAATTCACCTTGCTCCTTCAATCCAAGGTTTCAACTCCTAGTTTTCAACTATGTTGTTCTTCACCTTACAAGGAACAATTTTGCTGAAACAAATCTCACTCAAAACTGATTGAAAGGGATGCTTTTTGAGTAGGAAAGGTTAGGTTTTACTTTGGTTCAATGAAGGATTGGTTGTTCTCGAGGAAATGAAGGTATAGAGGTCTAGTATATATAGTATTGCCCTTGAAGATCGATCTGCTAACCATAAGAGATCGATCTACCCTATGTTTATCTCTTTAAAATTTGACTTTTTAAGCTAGGGGATCATCTGATCTTTATCATGAGATCGATATGCTTCAAACAGAATCATATAGAGATCGATTTGGGCCTTGAGATGAGATCGATCGTCTGTGAATGAGGGATCGATCTCCCCCTTGCAGAATATTTTGGTATTGTACTTTCAAGCCATGGGATCAATCTTCCTTGCTAATGTGATCAATCTGGTCCTCATCTGCAGCAAGAATGCTGCAGTTTTCCCAGAAAATCATTGTTACATTCATATCCAATTTGCTTCACTACCTGTTTTGCATTTCTTACACATTTGGAACTTAAAAACATTCATTCCTTCTGATTTATATCAAATGTGACTTGTCCGTACATCATGACATCATAAAGAGTACATATTATTTTACAAGCCTTACAATCCTCCCGTCCTTAAAGAAATTTGGTCCTCCAAATAAGAGCCAAGTTACTCTTTAAACAACTGGGGGTGTCTCTCTCGCATCAGACTCTCTAGCTCCCAAGTAGCCTCCTCTGAAGTGTGATGCTGCTAGAGAATCTTAACTAACCCGATGGTTTTATTCCGTAATACTTTTTCCTTCTTACCCAATATCTGGATCGGTTTCTCTACATATGTCAAATCATCCTTAAGCTCTAATGGCTCATACCGAATCACATGGGTCGGATCTGGATGATACTTCCAAAGCATTGAAATGTGGAAGACATTATGCATGCTTGATAAGTCTAGTGGCAATGCCAACCTATATGCCTTATCTCCCACTAAATCAAGTATCTCAAAAGATCCAATGTAGCGAGGACTCAGCTTACCTCTCTTCTCGAATCTTGCTATACCCTTGGAAGGAGAAACGGTCAGAAAGATTGAATCACCAACTGCGAACTCAAGTGGTCTCTCTCTCCTGTCAGTATATCTCTTCTGTCTACTCTGAGATGTCCTCAATCTCTCAACAATCAACTGGACATTCTCAGAGGCATGTGTAACCAAATCAAGAGAAAAAATCTTTCGATCACCTACTTCTTCCAATCCAATAGGGGAACGACATCTATGGTCATATAAAGCCTCATACGGTACCATCTCGATACTTGAATGATAACTGTTGTTGTAGGTGAATTCGACTAGTGGCAAATGATCATCCCAGGAGACTCTAAAATCTAGCACACATGCACTCAACATTTCCTCTAGAGTCTGTATAGTCCTCTCTGACTGACCATTTGTTTGAGGATGAAAACCGGTGCTCAAACTCAACTGGGTTCCCACAGCTTCCTGAAAATGTTTCCAAAAGTGAGAAGTGAAGCGAGAATCCCTATCTGAGACAATACTCACTGGAACACCATGTAGCCTCACTACCTTGCGTATATACAAATTTGCCAATGAACACAGAGTATCGGTAGCTCTCATAGCTAAGAAGTGGGTTGACTTTGTCAGTCTGTCAATGATCACCCATATTGCATCGTGATTCCTTCGGGTCCTTGGTAAACCCATCACGAAATCCATGGTGATATGTTCTCATTTCTATGTCAATATAGATAGAGGCTGCAATAACCCTGCAGGCTTTTGATGCTCTACCTTCACCTGCTGACAAACGAGACATCTTGCCACAAAATCTGTCACATCTCTCTTCATACCCGACCACCAGTACAACTTTCGGAGGTTTCGATACATCTTGTTACTCCCCGGATGTAACGTGTACCTCGACGAATGAGCTTCCGACAATATCAATCTCTTGAGCTCTGGTTCCTCGGGAACACACAATCTGCCTCTGAACCTCAATAGTCCATCAAAACTTATCTCAAAATCAGTTACTATGCCTTTCTTTATCTGACCCGTCATATCAATGTAATATGGATCAGTCTGCTGAGCCTATCTGATCCGGTTCAAAAGATCTGACTCCAAGCGTAGGCTAGCAATCATACAGTTTGTATCTATGTCAGAAGACATAACTCCCAAATTGAGGCTAGTAAATTGCTCTAACAATTCATGCTCCCAGACCATCATATACGATACCATCCCAAGGCGCAAAGCATCAGCTACAATGTTAGCCTTACCCAGATGATAAAGTATCTCACAATCATAGTCCTTCAAAACCTCTAGCCATCTTCTTTGTCTCATGTTCAGCTCCTTCTGCGAGAACAGATACTCGAGGCTCTTATGGTCGGTAAAAATCTGAAACTTCTCACCATACAAGTAGTGGCGCCATACCTTCAATGCAAACACTACTACTGCTAACTCCAAATCGTGGGTTGGATAGTTCTTCTCATGGTCTTTCAGCTGTCTGGATCCATAAGCAACTACCCTCCTATCCTACATCAATACACAGCTAAGTCCCTGATGCGAAGCATCGGTATACACTGAAAATCCTCTTAAGCTGGTAAGGATAGTAAGAATCATAGCAGTGGTCAATCGACATTTCAACTCCTGAAAACTCCTCTCATAATCATCGCCCCACATGAATGCTACACCTTTCCGAGTGAGACGTGTCAATGAAGCAGTCAACTTAAGAAATCCTTCAACGAATCTCTTATAATACCATGCTAAACCTAGGAAACTCCTGATCTCAGTGACTGTCTTTGGCTATTCCCACTGAACTACAACCTCAATCTTGGATGGATCTACTGATACTCCATCCCTCGACATAACGTGTCCCAAAAATGAGATCTGTGCCAACCAAAAGTCACACTTACTGAGTTTAGCATATAACTTCTGCTCTCGTAGGGTATGCAATGCAATCCTAAAGTTCTTCTCATTGTCTTCCTTGAATTTCGAGTATACCAATATATCATCGAAGAAGACGATAACAAACAGATCTAAATATGTCTTGAACACATCATTCATCAACGCCATGAAAGCTGCGGGAGCTTTCGTCAATCCAAATGGCATAACCAAAAATTCATAGTGGCCATATTGGGTCCTAAATGCTTTCTTGGGTACATCTCCACTCTGAACTTTCAATTGATGATACCCAGACCTCAGATCAATCTTTGAAAAAGCCTGTGCTCCTCGAAGCTAATCCAACAAATCATTAATGCGTGGAAGGGAATACCTATTCTTGATGGTAGCCTTATTCAACAATTTGTAATCAATACACAATTGGAGGCTTCCATCCTTCTTCTTCACAAGCAAAACTGATGCTTCCCAAGGTGAAACACTCGGTCTAATGAACCCCATATCCAACAACTCCTGTAATTGTCTCTTGAGCTCCTCTAGCTCAACTAAGATCATGTGATACAGTGGTTTTGATATAGGTTCAGTACCAGGCACCAAATCTATACAGAACTCTATCTCTCTGTCTAGTGGTAACCCTGGCAATTCATCCGGAAAGACATCTGGGAACTCACTGACCACAGGAATATCTGCTTACTCCGGATGTGCCTTATCCGTATCAACCACGTACGCAATAAAACCTTCAATGTATTCATTTCTCAATTAGCATAGTACATTATTTATTGTAACCATAACTACTACTTTCATTTCTTTCCATTAAACTTTGCAATATAATTCGTAAGGGTAGGAAACATGATTGTCTTAGCATAACAATCTAAAATAGCATGGTTTACAGATAACCAGTCCATTCCTAAGATTACATCAAAATCACTCATACTTAACAATATTAGATTGGCTGTCATCTCATTTTCCCCTACTCTTAACTTGCAATCATTTAACACATATTCAACTAGTTGACTGTTATCCATAGGCATACTAATCAACATCATCCTACTTAAGGGTGTACGCTCTACATGTTTTGCTAACTTACATGCAAATAAAGGCGATACAAATGAATGTGTGGCACCATGATCAACTAATACACATGCTTCTAAATCATACATCATGATATTACCTATAATTACGTTTGACGAAGCATCAACCGTGGCCCGGTCCAAGGCATGTACTCGCCCTCGTTCAATGACCTGCTTCCCCTTATCTTCTACCGTTGTTTTCCTCATCGGAATAGACATGTCTGTAGGAGCTCTCTCCAGCTCCTTGCCCTTCTGTGGGACAATATCGATAACCTCTGGACATACTCTCACCATATGCCCTGGCTTCCCACATTTGAAGCACAATCCACTAGAAATAGGACAAGGTCTACCTTTATGGAATCTAGCAAATCTACTACACTGCTCAGTAGCAGGTCTCAGTCCTCCAATAACAACACCTCTAGCTGAAGCTATAGCCAGATATACAGGAGATCTAACAGTCTTCTCCTGTACTTCCTTGATCCTTGGTCTCTTACTGAAGAGTCTCTTCCCTCCTCTATATCGAAACCTCAGGCATTATCACTCACCGATAGGGGTGTAAAATGGGTCGAACGGTGCTGGCCGATGCGAATTAATACGGATACAGGTTTAAACGGGTTGAGCCCATTTAGGCCCGCATTTAAACGAGTCAAATTTGTGGAGACTGGTCAGATTCTAATGCTGGCCAGATCGGCCCGCGGGCTAAGTTAGCTTTTTTTTTTTTTGGAAATAAGAAATTGGGCTTTAAAAAATAATGAATTGAGCCTAAATACTTAATTAAGTCTAATTTTAATTTGTTAAATGATCATTGGGCTTTGGAAATTAACCAAAATTGTTACAAAATCAAATCACATAGATTTGTGACTAAAATACAAAGTTTAATTTGGAATTTTTTTAACAAAAGGAATATTAGCTCATTCATGATCAAATATAACAACATCATTCTCAAAGAAAACAAAATTATGAGACAAATCCCACAACTCCACCCTTGATTTTTTATGAAGAAAAACAGAAATGGGCAAGCAACCAAGTGGATCCACTCTGTACCATAACCTTCGGGCTTCGACTTCCTGGAAGAGGATCCTAAATGGGACCAGACTCCAGTCTCCAGACTGTGCTCAAGCAAGGACGCACCAAGCCACCAACCAAGCCTCCACGCGCACGCCGTGAGGAAGCAGACGCCAGGCGATCTGCTATTGCTATCGATAATCGCAGCCTCTATTTTTTTTTTGTTTAGACTTTAGATTAGAATAGAAATATATGCTGAAAATCGTAGCAAAAGAAATAGTGAAATTATGGAAAAGGGATGGTCTGAAACATTGAAAATGGGAAACAAATAAAAAATATAAAATAGCAGTTGGAGGAGGAACATATCGAAAAGATAGATAGGAGAGCAAGTAAGTGTGATGGTCAGAAACGGAGTGGAAGGAAAGGCTGAAACGCAAAGATAAATAGAGATAAAGTTAAAGAACTTATGAATTTAAGAGAAACCAAAATCAAAATCAAAACTAAAAGAGCAAGGCTTTAAAGTAAACTAATTTAAGATTTGAAAACAAAACCAGGCTCAAATATCAGTAAAAAAGAAGAGAAAAAGCATAAAAAATAACAAAATGAAAGAAGATCAGAATAAGATAATGAGAGAGAAGCAATGGAAAATGTGGTAAACCTAGATAAAAAGAAGCTTACAAAGGACTAAGAGTAATGAAAATAGAGCAAACTGAGACTATGGAGTGTTGATTTCATAAATGCTGTAGCTGACTGTTGATGACAGATTTAGCTTTATTGAAAATGGAGCACTGAAGCAGACCGAAAATAAAGGAGCAATGGCCGGTGGTTTGATTTTCTGCAACCAAAATCGACTGAAGGAGTTGAAAGCAGTTGAAAATGGGGTAAAACTGAGGGAGAAAGTAAGTGAACTGCAGACAAAAAAATCAGGCCAAGGGAAGGGATAGGGCTGTACTGTCATGTAACCTGCTGAAGGAAAGAAATGAATAGAATGAATGAATTAGGAATTAGGTTAACTAGCTCGCGGGTCAGCCCGTACCCATACGGGTTGGCCCGTATAAATTATTTGCCCACCGGGTTTGATCCGTATAAGCCCGTTTTTAAACAGGTCATATATTAATGGACCAGATCGCTAAAAGCCTGCGATTTTCACGGGTCAACCCCCAGAGTTAGGTTTGTTTTACACCCCTACTCACCGACCTCTTCCTATCTCTGTCTCTACCCCGCCAACTGTTCTAAACTCCGAGGCATTCCTCTCAAAGTCTTACACATAGAGTTGCATTGGGCGCACTGCCTCATCATAGGTAAAGATATCAAATGGTACCAGTTTAGACCGTAATACTGGTCTCAGTCCATCACTAAATCTGCGGACCTTCCTGGTCTCACTACTCATGGTATATGTGTCATACCTACCCAGGGATATAAATCGTGTCTCATACTCATCCACAGATTGAGTCCCTTGGCTCAACCCCAAGAAATCCATCTGCAGCTTCTGCTGCGCTGTGTCCGGGACATACTGCCTGCTGAAGGCATCCAAAAAGATATCCGAAGTGATCTTTGAGTGTCATGCTCTTAATATAACCATGGTGGACTTCCACCAATGCTCTGTTGATCCCTTTAGTAGGAACGCGGCAAACCCAACGATCTCAATCGTCGTACACTCAAAGAATCCATAAAGTTTCTCCATCTCTCCCAGCCAATTTTCTGCAACCACGGGGTCCTTCACCCCACTAAACGACGGTGGACCAAACTTCTGGAATTGTCACAATCTATCAAGCTCATAACCATACCCAAACGTACTACCGCCCTGTCATGGAACAACATGAGAAGGTGTATCCTGAGCTGGTGAGGGTGTAGGAGTATCTATAGGCTATGGTGTCTGAGCTAGTCGTATAGGCATACCAGGTGCAGCTGCCTCTCCAGGCGTAGTCCCTGTATCTTACCCCTGTCCACCTAGCAAAGTCTGTGCCAGTAACTCCACTATAGTCTCTAGGCGACACTCTAATCTCGTGAAGCATGCCTCGATACTCTTTGGTACCTGAGTGGGACCTATCATCTCATCTCGAGTCTCAGGCTTAAATCTACGGCCTCGACCTCTACCTCTAGCGCCTCTACCACAGCTGGTATTAGCCATAATTGTCACACCTTACTCTCACATATGACCTACCAAAAATACCATAAATTTTTCACATTATACTTACCTATCCTTCAGTCATCTCTCAACACCATTTAGTTGGGCTGTGATTCGATATTAGTCACCCATTCACACTCATTCACAACATACATAGAATTTAATATTCTTTTCTATAATATAAACTCTTACACATAAAAACAATCAATTGTACATATACATCCCGACCGTACATTAGTTTACATAACTGTGCTTTTACATTGTTTAGTACAAAATGTAGCGGATCAGGGAATATTAGTCCTCAGTCGTGTCCACCTATTGTAGATGCTCTGTAAAGAGGGAAATAATAAGTCGGTGAGCTCACAACTCAGTAAGGAAATCAGGCAAGCAAGTAGATAACCACACTATCTACAAAATACCATGCTTATGCCTCGAAATCATTCCTTACCCTATCTGTATCTAATGTATGCATCTCTCTCAAAGCTTTTATGCAATATATATATATATATATATACAAAACATCAGTTATAAAACTGTTAATAAGCTGGTTTAATAACCTCATCATTTTATGCATGGCATTTCTCATGTAATTTCACACAAATCACATTTTTCTCATGCCATTCAATTAAATCGAAATATGGCATATCATCATGTTTAAAAACATGGAAATCTGGGCCTCACCCATCCCTTAGGTTACCCTTTTTACAACTCACAAATTCACATGTTCATATCATAAAACCATGTGATAATTCAATCAAGAAATATTGGTTCACATTGCATGAAAAGAAAACCGAGATAGGCGACTACATGTTCTGAGTGTATGATCATAACTCATTGTCCATGATCCCAGGCTACACAGTACTCGATGTGCGGGGTCTCACAATTGCTGTAACGGGAGGCGGGTCAAATCTCTACCGTCAGCTCTCAATCTGAGGACCTGATCCCGGAGCACACCAGATCCCACTAGATCCCGCTCCTACTACTAACCAGTCCTATCATAGTACATCAAGTACTTATGGTATAGCGTACTCCATGTGACATACACAGTACAGAGTACTCCATGAACCCTATCTCAAGGTTGGATGCTCACCATGAGTCTTAGTCCTCATACCATGGGTTATTTCGATTGCCCTCTACCATATCTCAAAATAATGCACGTGTGAGCATATATATATATCGATGAGACACACAGTCAACATAGGCTCCCAACACAACTGTTTCATGCTCTTTTCAAAACTGGTACGAGCGAGTAAACTCCCAACACGACCATATCACAATGATATAACTCTAGTGTGAGTAATGCTCCCAACACTATGTTATGTAAATACAGGAGTATGAGAAAAGCTTTCAATACTCTATAACGTATAATCAATGAAAACTGAGTATGAGCTAAGCTCCTAGTACTTTATCATGTAAAACTGAGTATGAGCATAGCTCCCAATACTCTATAATGCATCCATCACAAAACTAAGTACGAGCAATGCTCCCAGTACCCTAAAATGCATAAAACGCATTTAAAATTTAGTACGAGAATACTTTTAAGTACTATGTGAAGCATATCTCAAAATATAGTGCGACTAATCTCTAGCACTTATGGTTTTCACACAAAACCCCGATAGATGGCTATTCAAATCACAATTCACCCAATTTAAATCAAATAAGCACTCAATATGCATGTTTTCGCATATACATGAAAACATTAGTCATTCTATCATGCACATCATGAATCTTAGTCACAATAGACTTCTAAGGTATTTTCACCCAATTTTAGATAAAGCACACTTATCCTCATTAGTCCCTATCACAACAACATACCTATTCATGGGAATTCATATAGCATATAATAAACAAAATGCTATTCAAAATATGTGTAGCTACCTCTAGCTACTCACGAAATTCCCTTACCTCGGATCACGTCAAGTGACCTCTCTTCCTCGGTGCTGCTCACTCTCGCAGTTCGATCAGCTTCCACTGTGAATTACGAAGCTGTTATATGTATTTACATTAGTATACTCGTTACATTTGTCAAATCTCGACTCAATACATCAACTCATCACTTTCTTACATTATGGTATTATACCATAATTCCCATATAGCTATATTCATTTCACCTTATTTCTAATTTATGCATTTCATAGGATTAACTTAAAATCTCCCTTACATGCATAATCCATCATTTAATTCATGTTAACACCATTTCCTCATCATTTTCTCATTTCCATGCCAATAGCTAGGTCATGCTCATTTTTCATGATCTTCTCATTTTCAACAATTCATACATATACCAATAAGTTCACCAATGCACCTAGTTTAACATATATCAACTTGGTGCATTAAATCTTACCTAGCTGAGATTTCCTCCTTTTCTACCAAAATTGGAAAAAATCCTTCTTGCCCTTCAACCCTTTGATTCTAATCTCTTGTTTCCAAGTATGTTGCTCTCCTCTTTACCAAGAACAACTTTGCTCTCTATATCTCACTCAAAACTGGTTACAAACTGAAGTTTTCTAGGGTAGAAATGTTAGGTTTAGCTTTAGGTCTTGAATGAAATAGTAAATCTCATGAAAACTTAAGTGCAGAAGTCCAGTATTTATAGAATTGTCTCTATGAGATCGATCTACTAATCATATGGGATCGATCTGACCTGCATTTTTCTCCTCGAAACCAACCTTTCAAGCCTAATGAGATCGATCTATCCCTAAGCATGACATCGATCTTCATAACTCAAAACCTTAAGGAGATCAATCTGGCCTTGCAATAAGATCGATCTATTGCAACCCGAGACTTAGGGAAATCGATCTGTATTGCCAATGAGATCGATCTGCTCCCTTCCTGAAGCAGTTTTGCTGCACTTTTCCATCCAAATTCACTGTTACATTGGTATTTGATTTACTTAACCATTCATTTTTCATTCCATCCACATTTACAACTTCAAAACATTCATTCCTCGTAATTTATATCATTTGTGACTTATCTATATATTCCAAAATTCATAAAGGTTACATGTTAAGTTAAGGGTCTTACAATCCTCCCCACCTTAAGAAATTTGGTCCTCCAAATTAGAACCAAGTTACTCTATAAACAATTAGGGATATTTCTCTCGCATCAAACTCTCTAGCTCCCAAGTAGCTTCCTCTGAAATGTGATGCTGCCAGAGAATCTTCACCAACCCGATTGTCTTATTTCTCAAGACTTTTTCCTTTCTATCTAGTATCTGTATTGTTTTCTCTACATATGTCAAATCATCTTTGAGCTCCAATGGCTCATACCGAATCACATGATTTGGATCTGGATGATACTTTTGTAGTATCGAAATGTGGAAGACATTATGCACTCCCGATAAATCTGATGGCAAAGCTAATATATTTGCCTTATCTCCCACTCTGTCCAGTATCTCAAAGGGTCCAATATAGCGAGGACTCAACTTACCTCTCTTCCCAAATCTTGTTATTCCCTTGGAAGGAGAAACCTTTAGAAATACTGAATCACCAACTGCAAACTCAAGTGGTCTCCGTCTCTTACCAGCATAGCTCTTCTATCTACTCTGAGCCGTCTTCAATCTCTCAATAATTAACCAGACATCCTTAGAGGCTTGTGTAACCAAATCAGGAGCAAATATTTTTTGTCACCCACTTCTTCCCATCCGATCAAGGAACGACATCTACGGCCATACAAAGTCTCATACGGTTCCATCCTGATACTCGCATGATAATTGTTGTTGTAGGCGAATTCAGCTAGTGGCAAATGATCATCCCAGAAGCCTCTAAAATCCAGCACACACGCTCTTAACATATCTTCCAGAGTCTGTATAGTCCTCTTTGACTGACCATCTGTCTGAGGATGATACGCGGTGCTTAAACTCAATTGGGTTCCCATGGCTTCTTGAAAATGTTCCCAAAAGTGGAAAGTGAAGCGAGAATCCCTATCTGGGATAATGCTCACTGGAATACCATGTAACCTCACTACCTCACGTACTTACAGTTCTGCCAATAAACTTAGAGTATCGGTAGCTCTCATAGCTAGAAAGTGGGCTGACTTTGTCAGTCTATCAACTATCACCCATATCACATCATGATTCCTCCGGGTCTTTAGTAAACCGATCACGAAATCCATAGAGATATGCTCTCATTTCCACGTCGGTATAGGTAGAGGCTGCAATAACCCTACAGGTTTTTTATGCTCTACCATCACTTGCTGACATATGAGACATCTCGCCACAAAATCCTCCACATCTCTCTTCATACCTGACCACTAGTACACCTTTCAGAGATTTTGATACATCTTGTTACTCCCCAAATGTAGCATGTACCTCGACGAATGAGCTTCCATCAATATTAGTCTCCTGAGCTCTAGGTCCTCGGGAACACACAATCTGCATCTAAATCTCAGAAGTCCATCAAAAATCAACTCACAAATATGTCTCTATGCCCTTCTCTATCGACTACTCATATCAATACAATACAGATCAGTTTACTGAGCCTGTTTGATCCTATCCAACAGATTTGGCTCCAAGCATAGACTAGCAATCACATAGTCCGTTTCCATATCAGAAGGCATAACTCCTAAACTGAGGTTAGCAAACTGCTCTAGTAACTTATGTTCCTTTACCATCATATACGATACCATCCCAAAGCTCTTACTGCTCAAGGCATCAGCTATAACGTTAGCCTTACTCGGATGATAAAGTATCTCACAATCATAGTCCTTTAGAAGTTCTAGCCATCTTTTTTATCTCATGTCTAATTCTTTCTATGAGAATAGATACTTAAGACTCTTGTGGTCGGTAAGGATATGGAATTTCTCTCCATACAGGTAGTGGCGCCATACTTTCAACGTAAACACTACTGCTGCTAACTCCAAATCATGGGTCGGATAGTTTTTCTCATGGTCTTTCAGCTATCTGGATCCATAAGCAACTACCCTATCCTCCTGCATCAATACACAGCCCAGTCCCTGATGCGAAGCATCTGTATATACTAAAAATCCTCCTAAGCTGGTAGGGATAGTGAGAATCGGAGAAGTGAGAAATCGACTCTTTAACTCCTAAAAACTCTTCTCACAACCCTCTTCCCAGACAAAAGCTACTCCCTTTCGAGTGAGACATGTCAATGGAGTAGCTAACTTCAAGTATCCTTCTACAAATCTCAAATAATATCCTAGTAAACCCAATAAACTCCTGATCTCGATGACTGTCCTCGACTATTCGCACTGAACTACAGCCTTAATCTTTGATGTATCCACTAATACACCCTCATTCGACACAACGTGTCCAGAAAACGAGATCTGTGACAACCAAAAATCACACTTATAGAGTTTAGCATATAGCTTTTACTCTCGTAAAGTCTGCAATACAATCATGAGGTAGTTCTCATGCTCTTCCTCGGATTTAGAATATACCAAGATATCATCTATGAAGATGATAACAAATTAATCCAAATATAGCTTGAACACATCGTTCATCAAAGCTATGAAAGCTATGAGAGAATTCGTCAATCTGAATGGTATAACCAAAAACTCATAATGGCCATATCGGGTTTGAAATATTGTCTTGGGTATATATCCACTTTGAGCTCTCAACTGATGATACCCAGACCTTAGATCAATCTTAGAAAAGACATGCGCTCCCTGGAGTTGATCCAATAATCAATTCGTGGAAAGGGATATCTATTCTTGATGGTTGCCTTATTCAACAATCTATAATATATACACAATCGAAGGCTTCCAACCTTCTTCTTTACAAATAAAACTGGTGCTCCCTACGGTGAAATACTTGGTCTAATGAAACCCTTATCCAACAACTCTTGTAATTATTTCTTAAGCTCTTCTAGCTCAACTAAGACCATGCGATACTGTGATTTCAATATAGGTTCAGTGCCAGGAACCAAGTCTATACAGAACTTTATCTCTCTGTCTAGTGGTAACCCCGACAATTCATCTGGAAAGACATCTGGAAATTCACTAACCACAGGAATATCTGCCAACTTCGGATATACCTTATCTGTATCAACCACGTATGCAATAAAACCTTCAATATATTCATTCCTCAATCAGCATAGTACATTGTCAATTACAACCATAACTACTACTTTTATTTCTTTTCAGTAAACTTTACAACATATTTTTCAGGGTTAGGAAACATAACTGTCTTAGCGTAACAATCTAAAACAACATGGTTTGATGATAACCAATCCATTCCTAGGATTACATCAAAATCACTCATGCTTAACAGTATTAGATTGGCTGTCATGTCCTTTTCCCCTACTATTAACTTACAATCATTTAACACATGTTCCACTAGCTGACTATTGTCCATAGGCGTACTAATCAACATCATCCTACTCAAAGGTGTACGTTCTATATGCTTTTCTATTTTACATGCAAATGAAGGCGATACAAATGAATACGTGGCACCAAGATCAATCAATACATGTGCTTTTAAATCATATATCAAGATGTTACCTCTAATCACATCCGATGAAACGTCAGCTGTCCCTTAGTCCAAGGCATGTACTCGCCCTCGTCCAATGAATTACTTCCCCTTCTCCTCTGCTGTCGCTCTCCCCCTCAGAACAGACGTATCAGCTGGAGTTCTCTCGGGCTCCTTACCCTTTTGTGAGGCAATATCTATAACTTCTTGGCAAACTCTAGCCATGTGTCCTAGCTTCCCACATCTGAAGCATAAACCACTAGAAACAGGATAAAGTCTACCTCTATAGAATCTACCACATCGACTTCACTGCTCAGTGGTAGGCCTTTGTCCTCCAATCACTACTCCTCTAGCTAGAGCTATATTCGGGTATGCAAGAGATCTAACAATCCTCTCTTGTACTTTCTTGATCTTTGGTCTTTTATCGAGAAGTCTCCTCCCTCCTCGATATCCGAAACCTTGAGCACTGTCACTCACCGGCCTCTTCCTATCTATGTCTCTACCCTTTCCAATTATTCTGAACTCTGAGACATTTCTCTCATAATCTTGTTCATAGAGTTGTGCCCTGAGCACTGCCTCATCGTCGGTAGAGATATCAAATGGAACCAGTTTATACTGTAATACTAGTTTCAATCCATCTATGAATCTACTGATCTTTCGGGTCTCGCTACTCATGGTGTCAGGGTCATACCTTCCCAAGGATAAAAATCTGGTCTCATACTCGTCCACTGAATGACTCCCCTGACTTAACCTAGAAACTTCAGCCTGCAGCCTCCTTTGAGCCGTATCTGAAATAAATTGCCTCCTGAAGGCATCCAAAAATATCTCCCAACTTATCTCTGTATGTCGGGCTCTCAAAATAGGTCGAGTGGACTTCCACCAATGCTCTGCACTCTCTTTCAGTAGGAACGCAGCAAATGCGACTATCTCAGAAGTCGTGCACTCAAAAAATCCGTACAACTTCTCCATTTCTCATATTCATTCCTCTATTAAGACTAGATCCTTAATCCCATGAAAAGTTGAGGTCAAAGTTTCTGGAATTGTTGGAGTCTGTCCAAATCACAACCATACCCCAAAACATTACCACCCTGTCATAGAGCAACATGAAACGGTATATCTTGACTTGGCAAGGGTGTAGGTGTACCAGGTGCAGCTGCCTCTCCAAGCGCAGTCTTTGCATCCTGTCCTTGTCCTCTTGGCAGTCTATGCCAGTATCTCTACTATGGTCTCTAGGCAACGTTCTAGTCTCTCGAAACATGCCTCGATACTCTCTGGTACTTTAATGGGACCAATAGTCTCATCTTGGGTCTCTGGTCTACCTCTACAGCCTCGAGCCTTATCTCTAGCCCCTCTACCACGACAAGTATTAACAATAATGGCTAAATCCCTTCATTTATAACCATCAATTAGTCTGATTTCCATCTTGTATACATAATTGTAACTGACCAAAGCACAATACTATAGGGATGCATATATTCCGAGTTACTAATATCGATTCACATCAGACTAACACTGCTTTGATACCATTTTGTCATGCCCTAGTCTCACACGTGACCTATAAAAAATACAACAAAATTTTTACATTATACTTACCTTTCCTTCAATCATCTCTCTACACCATTTAGTTGGGCTGTGATTCGACATTAGTCACCTATTCACACTCATTCACAACATACTTAGAATTTAATATTCTTTTCTATAATATAAACTCTTATACATAAAAACAATTTGTTATACATATACATCCCAACCATACATTAGTTTACATAACTGTGCTTTTACATTGTTTAGTACAAAATGTTCGAGTGTGTATACCTCTAGCAAGATGGATATGCAGCGGATTAGGAAATATTAGTCCTTAGCCATGTCCACCTACTGTGGATGCTCTGTAAAGAGGGAAATAATAAGGGGGTGAGCTCACAACTCAGTAAGGAAACCAGGCAAGCAAGTAGATAACCACACTATCTACAAAATACCATGCTTATGCCTCGAAATCATTCCTTACCTTATCTGTATCTAATGTAAGCATCTCTCTCAAAGCTTTTATGAAATATATATATATAGATACAAAACATCAGTTATAAGACTTGTAATAAGCTGGTTTAATAACCTCAGCATTTTATGCATAACACTGCATTTCTCATGTAATTTCACACAAATCACATTTTTCTCATGCCATTCAATTAAATCGAAATATGGCATATCAACATGTTTAAAAACATGGAAATCTGGGCCTCACCCATTCCTTGGGTTACCCTTTTTACAACTCACAAATTCACATGTTCATAACATAAAATCATATGACAGTTCAATCAAGAAATATTGATTCACATTGCATGAAAAAAATCGAGATAGGTGACTACATGTTCTGAGTGTATGATCATAACTCATTTTTTGTGATCTCAGGTTACACAGTACTCGGGGTGCAGGGTCTCACAATTGCTGTAACGTGAGGTGGGTCAAATTTCTACCATCAGTTCTCAATCTAAGGACCTGATCTCAGAGCACACCAGATCCTACTGGATCCCGTTCCCACTATTAACCAGTCCTATCATAGTACATCAAGTACTCACAGTACAACGTACTCCATGTGACATACACGGTACACAGTACTTCATGAACCCTATCTCAAGGTGGGATGCTCGTCATGAGTCTTAGTCCTCATACCTTGATATACCTCATAGTCGGGATGCTTGCCATGAGTCTTAGTCCTCATACGATGGGTTATTTCATAGCCCTTTGCCATTTCTCAAAATAATGCTCGTGTGAGCATATATATATATATCGGTGCGACACATAATCACCACAGACTCCCAACATGGTTGTTTCATGCTCTTTTCAAAATTGGTATGTGCAAGTAAACTCTGAACATGACTATATCACAATGATATAACTCTAGTGTGTGCAATGCTCCCAACACTATGTTATGTAAATACACGAGTATGAGCAAAGCTCCCAATTCTCTATAATGTATAATCGATGAAAACTGAGTACGAGCTAAGCTTCCAGTACTCTATCATGTAAAACTGAGTATGAGCATAGCTCTTAATAGTGTATAATGCATCAATCACAAAACTGAGTACGAGCAATACTCCCAATACTCTAAAATGCATAACATGCATTTAAAATTTAGTACGAGAATACTCTCAAGTACTATGTGGAACATATCTCAAAATATAGTGCGACTAATCTCTAGCACTTATGGTTTTCACACAAAACCCCGATAGATGGCTATTCAAATCACAATTCACCCAATTCAAATCAAATAAGCACTCAATGTGCATGTTTTCATATATACATGAAAACATTAGCCATTCTATCATGCAAATCATGAATCTTAGTCACAATAGACTTCTAAGGTATTTTCACCCTATTTTGGATAAAGCACACTTATCCTCATTAGTCCCTATCACAACAACATACCTATTCATGGGAATTCATATAGCATATAATAAATAAAATGCTATTCAAAATATGTGTAGCTACCTCTAACTACTCACGAAATTCCCTTACCTCGGATCATGTCAAGTGACCTCTCTTCCTCGGTGCTGCTCACTTTTGTAGTCCGATCAGCTTCCACTATGAATTTCGAAGCTATTATACATATTTACATTAGTATACTCATTACATTTGTCAAATCTCAACTCAATACATCAACTCATCACTTTCTTACATTATGGTATTATACCATAATTCCCATATTGCTATATTCATTTCACCTTATTTCTAATTTATACATTTCATAGGATTAACTTAAAATCTCCCTTACATTCATAGTCCATCATTTAATTCATGTTAACACCATTTCCTTATCATTTTCTCATTTCCATGCCAATAGTTAGGTCATGCTCATTTTTTATGATCCTCTCATTTTCAATAATTCATACATGTACCAATAAGTTCACCAAACCAATAAGTTCACCAATACACCTAGTTTAACATATATCAACTTGGTGCATTAAATCTTACCTAGCTGAGATTTTCTCTTTTTCCACCAAAATTTGTAAAAATCCTTCTTACCCTTCAACCCTTTGATTCCAATCTCTTGTTTCCAAGTATGTTGCTCTCCTTTTTAGCAAGAACAACTTTGCTCACTATATCTCACTCAAAACTGGTTGCAAACTCGTAAATCTCGTGAAAAATTGAAGTGCAGAAGTCCAGTAGTTATAGAATTGTCTCTATGAGATTGATCTGTTAATCATATGGGATCGATCTGCCCTACATTTTTCTCCTCAAAACTGACCTTTCAGGCCTAATGAGATCGATCTGTCCCTAAGCATGAGATCGATCTTCATGACTCAAAACCTTAAGGAGATCGATCTGGGCTTGCAATGAGATCTATCTATTGTAACCTGAGACTTAAGGAAATCAATCTGTGTTACCAATGAGATCGATCTGCTCCCTTCCTGAAGCAGTTTTACTGCATTTTTCCATCCAAATTCACTGTTACATTAGTATTTGATTTACTTAACCATTCATTTTTCATTCCATCCACATTTACAACATTAAAACATTCATTCCTTATAATTTATATCATCTGTGACTTGCCTATACATTCCTAAATTCATAAAGGTTACATGTTAAGTTACGGTTCTTATAATAATGGCTCAATTCCAGCATTCATAACCATTAATTAGTATGACTCCCATCTCGTATACATAATTGTAATAGAACAAAGCACGGTAACATGGGGATTGTGAGAACTGAGAATTCTGTATACCCCAATTATGAGAATTGTAATTTAGTGTATGTAATTATGATATGTTAATGTACACACAAGTTTTAAATATGATGAAGTATAAGAAGATAAGGTTTTTAAGTTTTGAATGTGTATGGATTGAAATATGGACTATGGGATAGATTTTGGAAAGTTTTACATTGAGTTTTTTGTAAATTTATGCAGCAGCAGTACAATCTGTGAAGGCCAGATCAATCTCCAAGGATGAGAGATCGATCTCATGGCTCCAAAATGCAGAAAATGTATAAGTACTGATAGGCGATCGATCTCATATGCAAGCAGATCGATCTCATGAAGTATTCTGTAAACAGAAGATCGATCTCCTCAAGGAGCAGATCGATCTCATGAAGCAATTATGAGATCGATCTCATGAAGCAATTATGAGATCGATCTCACACCACGACAGATCGATCTCCTAGGCATAAAATTGCTCCAAAATGTTTCCAAATTCAAAGAGAGATCGATCTCATCAAGGACCAGATCGATCTCCTACCTTCGACCTATATAAGGACCCCTTTGTTTTTTTAGAAATTGATCTCTCTCTCTCTCCTCAAATCACCATTTTTTGTAACCCTAATTTTCTCTCTCCTCTAAAACCCCATTTCTATCCAAATCTCAGGTAGAGGCAAGAAGGAAAGTTGTTCCTCATCCAAAGAGAACAACATACTTAGAAATCGAAGGACAAATTGAATCGAGGTGTGAATAGAGCTCTCCATAAGTTTTGGGTAAATTTCTAAGCTTTAATCTTTAATATTGAGGTGATTTTGGTGATTGTGACTATGGGTGTAGTGATAAAATAGCTAGGAAATGATTAGAGTTGATGAAATTGTGATTTTGTTGGAGTGATGATGATATTATACAATTTATGGTAATTTTGGGATTTTTGCTATAAATTGGAATCGAGGCAATAAGGTGATTTTGACATGGATATTATGCATGAAAAATGTAGGACTTGAACTGTAGTGGATGAGAACAGGGATTATGATAGGAATATGAGAAAAATGAGGTTTGTAGTATTTAACGAGAATATGAGCAAATATGTGCTCGATAATGTGATTGAGATGAATTATTGATGTCTTAGCATTGTTTGGGCAGCCCAGGAGTTCCAGAGAGGAATGGCGGCTAGTCCGTCGTTTGGGAGAACGATTGCACTATACGAGGTGCAACGAGGTAAGGGAAATTTAAACTCAATTGTGTATGCAATTTTGTGATGATATTATAGTATGAAATGTGATTTGAGAAAACAAGCATGTTTTTATGAGTTGTGAATGAATTATTACACATAGTTTTGTAGCCGGTTGGGGCCCAATTTTTATGAGTTGTAAACTAAATGTGAAATTGTTTTACAATCGTTTTGAGTTTAAAAAGTGAAAAGTGATTTGGGCTCTATGTTAAGGCGTACTGATATTTGAGAAATGTGTGCATGGTTTTGTCGGTTTGAGCTCAATTTTGACATGTTTTATGTTGAGTACAAAATGATTTTGGGATGAGTTTTATGAGAAAAACCATTATGAGCGCTACGTGAAGCCAAAATGGTTTTATATGATAATGGCTATTACTGAGACTTAGGTGTGTCATGTTGAATACACATCGGGCCTTGCTCTGGTAGCATGTAAGTTCGGGCATTGCTCTGGTAGCATGTAAGTCTGATATTCCTCCGTTTTGGTAACGAGAGATGCCTTCGTTCTGGTAACGTGAGATAACCCCCGCTCTGGTAACGCTGGGTGGCCTTGCTTTGGTTGTAAGTTCGGGTATTGCTTTGGTAGCATGTAAGTCTGATATTTTCCCTCGCTCTGGTAGCGTTGGGAGGCCTTGCTTTGGTAGCATGTAAGTCCGGGCCTTGCTTTAGTAGCTTGTAAGACTGATAGTATGCATGAGGAGAGGCTTTGCTCTGGTAGCATGTAAGGTCGGGCCTTGTTTTGGTAACGCGTAAGTCCAATATACCATGTACACATCCATATTGTCGACGTTCCCTCTTTTGAGGATGCCTGGGATACGCACCCAAAGGAGAATTTATTGATGTGCCATGAGAAATATTTTATTCGAGTTTTATTTGCCTAGTCTTGTTTTACACATGAGATTGTGTTTGGTGGCTGTGCCACGTGCATTACTATTGAGGTAATTTTTATCACGTTTTTACGAAAAGAGCCATTATCGCATCCTGATTTCCACATGCTTGTGACTGTGACTTGTACTTGAGTCATGTACTCTCATGTTTTTACATGATTTTAGAGAAATGAGATGATAATGATGTTTTACTGTTTTCATGCTACACTTTTATTGAGTTTTAACTACGAGACAAAATGATTGTGTTGTGCAAATTATTATTTTGTTAATGAATCCCTTACCCCCTTACTGAGCGATTTAGAAGCTCACCCTGTTTTATCTCCCCCCAGATTTCTTTAAGTGAAGAGAGTTTTTCTGCGACGTATAGAGTAGTGGCTAGTGGAGGACTTGAGCTTCCGGCCACATATTGTGCTTGAGGTATACTTTAATATTTCATGTATCCAGACTAAAGTTGTATTTACAGACACTTGATGAACAATGATGTATGGGATGTATTAGGATTTATTAATTTGGAACTGCGGAATGTATATGGTGTGACATGTAAATTAGATAATGAGATCCTGAGGTTAAAGTTTTATAACATATATATATGATGATGATGCATGACACTGCATAGGAATGCACCTAGAATTGTGAAATGATGCAAATAAATTTTAAATTTGCCTTGTTTTTCACGCTTCTGGGGGGCCACAGAGTTTTCTTGGTATCAGAGCTTAGGGTGTTTAGTACTATTAGTGTCGATCAAGTGAGATAGAATACATCCCAAGTGTCTGTATAAGTCTGGTCATGAACTGAAATTGAGGATTGAGATTTCAATCGAATTTGATGTGTATGCGCAGGAAACGTATTGAGATTGAGATTGAATGGACGACGAGGTCATTCGAGGAGGCAGGCAGAGCCACCTCGCCACCTGCCCTAAAACCGGAGAGTCCTAACTCTCTATTTAACCGGATTGAGCATGATGTGCGATAAGGTTTTGAGCAAATGGCAGTGCTATTCGCGTAATATTTTGGAGTTAATACCTCGGGTACTACTCCTACACCACCACAAGGACCTCCTGTGCTCCCAGTATAGATGGACCTGGTGCCTCCTATCACTCAGCCTGATGACAGAAGTATGGTTCAACTGAAGGACATTTTGAAAATGAATCTGCCAGCATTCAAAGGGAAAAAGGATCCCACAGAGGCTGAGGAGTGGCTGACTGAGTTGAGAGTCATATTTGACTATTTAGGATGCACTGATACTGAGAGGGTCAGTATGGGTGCTTATATGTTGAAAAGGAGAGCTCGATATTGGTGGGGTACTACCCAAGGTATTCTGATGTCCAGCCAGGATATGATTAGCTAAGAAGAGTTTTAGACGACATTTAGAGCCCAATATGTACCATGAGCTGCTTAGAGAAGGAAGCAGGCAAGAGTTTCTGAATATGGTATAGGGCGATATGTATGTGGATGATTACGAGAGCCGATTTACCACTCTATTAAGATATGATCCAGAGACCTTTAAAAATGAAGAGCTCCGAATAGAGAGATTTGTGTATGGATTGAAGCCCATTATATCAAATCGATTGATAGGGCTATGTATTACTGAGTTTGGAGAAGCTCTGAGACGAGCACAGGAGATTGAGAGGGGAATCAAAATTTTACAATCCCAAAATGAGTTCAGTGCAGTGACTCGAGATAAAAGTAAGAGGCCAGTGATTTTCCAGGCAGATGTTCAGAGAGGTTCCTTCAGAAGAAGAAGGATTGAGGTACAGAAGGGCAGATTGGAGGGACCCAGAGCTTATCCTATTATTAGGGAGACCCCTCAAAATGTTAGGCCTGAGATAAGAGTTTGCAGAAATTATGGTCGATCGCATGAGGGAAGTTGTACTGGGTTGATCCATGGATGTTTTAGATGTGGAGACATGGGTCACAGAGTAAAATACTGCCCTCAACCTCAGAGACCACATGCTCCGGAGACAACTAGACAACAGCCTCAAAGAGTGAATCCCCCTAGACGGGTCACTGCTACAGAGAAAGGAAAGAAGCTCGTTACAGTGGGACATGTGTTTGCTCTGGACAAAGAAACAACAGACACTTCAGTAGAAACTATAAGAGGTACACTCTCTATCTATAATCATAAGGCTCATGTGTTGATTGATCTAGGGTCCACGCATTCTTTTATTTCTGAGCATTTTGCATGTAGATTAAATTTGAAGTTTGAACCTCTAGAGTATGTACTACATGTAAATACCCCTATACGTGAGTCCCAGAGAACTGATTTAATCTGTAGAGTGTATGAAATAAAGGTGGGAGATAGAGTAATGTTAACAGATATAATTATGCTAAATATATATGGATTTGATGTAATTTTGGGAATGGATTGGCTGGCAACCAATCGAGTGAGTTTAGACTGCTATAGTAAGATTGTAACTTTCTCCCTACCTAAACCTTACAGTGTACGTTTGAAATATTGAGTAAATAATTGTGTGGAATTTTTGTAAGCAAATTGAAATTTTGATGTTACTTTTGAGAGTACTAAACTTGAGTATTCATATGAAGGTTATGAAACACTCATCTCAGATGACAACCGAGACCATCCGAGGATTAAAGATATACTCGTGGTCTGCAAATTTTCGGATGTTTTCCCAGATGAGTTGCTTGGTTTACCACCAGAGAGAGAGCTGGAGTTTACCATTGATTTGGTACCAGATACTCAGCCTATCTCTAGACCTCCATATAAGATGGCATTAGTGGAACTTAAGGAATTGAAGAAACAACTACAGGAGTTATTGGATCAAGGATTTATTAGACCCAGTGTCTTACTTTGGGGAGCAGCAGTGTTATTCGTGAGGAAGAAGGATGGTAGTCTCAGATTATGCATAGATTACCGACTATTGAATAAAGCCACGGTGAAGAATAAATACCCATTACCTAGGATTGATGACCTACTTGATCAGCTGAGAGGAGCTTCGGTCTTCTCTAAGATTGATTTGAGATCGGGCTATCACCAATTGAGGATTAAGGAGAAAGATATTTCGAAGACGACCTTCAAGACAAGGTATGGCCATTATGAATTTCTAGTGAAGCCCTTTGGATTAATGAACTCCCTCGTAGCCTTTTTTAGGCTAATGAATGAAGTGTTCAAAGACTATCTAGATAAGTTTGTGATAGTCTTTATTGATGATATCTTGGTGTATTCTTGGTCTTATGAGGAGCACGCACAACAGTTGTGGTTAGTACTTCAGATACTCCAAGATAAGTAATTATATGGAAAGCTTAAAAGTGTGAGTTTTGGCTGGATCAGATAGCTTTCCTTGGTCACACAGTTTCAGAGGAAGGAGTATCAATTGATCCAACTAAAGTGGAGGCTATGCTTAATTGAGAAAGATCGAGGACAGTTACCGAGGTACGAAGTTTCCTTAGTTTGGTAGGGTATTACAGAAGATTTATTGAGGGATTTTTCAAGATTATCGCTCCTTTGACTAAGCTCACACACAAGGAGACTCTGTTCATATGGACTGATCAATGTGAGCTCAATTTTCAAGAATTAAAGAGGAGATTAACAGCGGCATCGGTGTTGACTATCCCCAAGGGATCAAGAGGGTTTTCAGTATATAGTGATGCTTGCCATTAAGGATTGAGGTGTGTGCTCATGCACCATGGAAGAGTGGTCGCCTATGGATCGCGACAATTGAAAGATCATGAGCGAAATTACCCCACGCATGATATGGAGTTAGCTGTTGTGGTGTTTGCCTTGAAGATCTGGCAGCACTACTTATATGGGGAAAGATTTCAGATCTTCACTGACCACAAGAGTTTGAGGTATCTGTTTGATCAGAAAGAGTTAAATATGAGACAAAGAAGATGGATGGAACTCCTTAAGGATTATAACTGCAAGATCCTATAACATCAGAGGAAGGCGAAAGTAGTTGCGGATGCCCTGAGCAGGAAAAGTATGATACCTGCTATGATGATCAAGGAATGGGATTTATTATAGCAGTTCGTCGAACTCCGGATCAGAGTTAAAGAGATAGAGACTGGATTTTTAGCTTGCCTACGAATAGAGCCCAGGATCATGGATCAGATTAGAACTGGGCAGCGCGATGATCAGAGGTTGATTGATATGTTTATCCAAGCTGAGCAGACTTCGCAATCGGATCTCATAGTTAGTGAGGATGGGTTGTTGAGATTCAGAGAACGAATTTGTGTACCAAACGATGATGCCGTAATGAGATAGATACTGAGAGAATCCCATTGCTTGTGATACACCATGCACCCAGGGAGTACTAAGATGTACCGAGATTTGAGAAAGGTGTATTGGTTGAGTGGTATGAAGCGAGACGTGGTAGAATTTGTGGCCAGATGTTTAGTGTGCCAGCAAGTGAAAGCTGAGCATCAGAAGCCCAGAGGATTATTGTAGCCTTTACCTGTGCCTACATGGAAATGGGAGCATGTCACCATAGACTTTATTATGGGTTTACCGAGGACCTGAAGGGGTCGTGATGCGATATGGATCATAGTGGATAGGTTGACGAAAAGTGCCCACTTCCTTGCCATCAAGAGCACAGATACTGTGGATACCATAGCTGAGTTATATGTCAACGAGATAGCTAGATTACATGGGGCTCCGGTGAGTATTACTTCTGACAGAGATTCTCGATTTACTTCCAGATTTTGGACCCAGTTTTAGAAGTCCATGGGATCTCGATTGAGTTTTAGTACCGCATATCACCCTCAGATAGATGGTCAGTCAGAGAGGACTATTCAGACCCTAGAGGATATGTTGATGGCGTGTACGATGGATTTTAAGGGATCATGGGATGATCAACTGCCCCTAGCAGAGTTTGCGTACAATAATAACTATCATGCAAGTATTGGAATGACACCTTTTGAGGCTCTATATGGTAAGAGATGTAGATCCTCTGTAGCATGGGAAGAAGTGGCTAACATATGGATAAATGCTCTCGAACTTGTTGAACAAGTTGTACAGAGTGTGAAACTCATACGTGAGAGATTACGGGTTGCACAGAGTAGACAGAAAAGCTACGTGGATATGCGTAGATGGCCACTCGAGTTTGAGGTTAGTGATGCAGTATTTCTGAAGATATCAAGGAGTAAGGGTATCATGAGATTTGGAAAGAAAGGGAAGTTGAGTCCTCGATACATCGGACCATTTGAGATTCTTAAGAGAGTGGGAGAGGTAGCCTACAGGTTGGCATTACCCCCATAGATGTCCGAAATACACAATGTCTTTCATATATCTATGTCGAGGAAGTACCACCGGGACCTTTCTCATGTCATAGAGTATGAAGAGATGGACATACAATAGGACATGAGCTACATTGAGGAACCCCTCCAGATTCTCGACAGTAAAAAGAAGGTACTTAGAACCAAAAGCATCCCATTAGTGAAAGTTTTATGGAAACATCACTCAATGGAAGAGGTAACTTGGGAATTGGAAAGCCTCATGAAGGAGAAGTACCCCCATCTGTTTGATGAGTCGAGTTGAATTTGGAAGACCAAATTCTTTAAAAGTGGGGAGGATGTGAGAATTGAGAATTCTGTATACCCCAGTTATGAGAATCGTAATTTGGTGTAGGTAATTATGATATGTTAATGTACACCCAAGTTTTAAATATGATGAAGTATAAAAAGATGAGGTTTTTAAGTCTTGAATGTGTATGGATTGAAATATGGACTATGGGGTAGATTTTGGGAAGTTTCACATTGAGTTTTCTGCAAATTGATGCAGTAGCAGTACAATCTGTGAAGGCCAGATTGATCTCCAAGGATGAGAGATCGATCTCATGGCTCTAAAATGCAGAAAATGTGCAAGAACTGATAGGCAGATCGATCTCATATGCAAGCAGATTGATCTCTAAATATTTTTGTAAAGAGAAGATCGATCTCCTCAAGGAGCAGATCGATCTCATGAAGTATTCTGTAAATAGAAGATCGATCTCCTCAAGGAGCAGATCGATCTCATGAAGCAATTATGAGATCGATCTCACCCCACAATAGATCGATCTCCTAAGCATAAAATTACCCCAAAACGTTCCCAAATTCAAAGAGAGATCGATCTCATCAAGGACCAGATCGATCTCCTACGTTCAGCCTATATAAGGACCCCTTTGTTTTTTTGGAAATCGATCTCTCTCTCTCTCCTTAAATCGCGATTTTCGTAACCCTATCTTTCTCTCTCCTCTAAAACCGCCCATTTTCGTCCAAATCTCAAGCAGAGGCAAGAAGGAAAGTTGTTCCTCATCCAAAGGAGAACAACATATTTGGAAATCGAAAGACGAATTGAATCGTGGTGTGAATGGAGCTCTCCATAAGTTTTGCGTAAATTTCTAATCTTTAATCTTTAATATTGAGGTGATTTTGGTGATAGTGACTATGTGTGTAGTGATGAAATAGCTAGGAAATGATTAGAGTTAATGAAATTGTGATTTTGTTAGAGTGATGATGATATTATACAATTTGTGATAATTTTAGGATTTAGCTATAAATTGGAATCGAGGCAATTAGGTGATTTTGACATGGATATTATGCATGAAAAATGTAAGATTTGAAATGTAGTGGATGAAAATGTGGATTATGATAGGAATATGAGAAAAATGAGGTTTGTAGTATTTAACGAGAATATGAGCAAATATGTGCTCGATAATGTGATTGAGATGAATTATTGATGTCTTAGCATCGTTTGGGTAGCCCGGGAGTTCCAGAGAGGAATGCGGGGCTAGTCCATCGTTTGGGGGAACGATTGCACTATATGAGGTGCAACAAGGTAAGGGAAACTTAAACTCATTTGTGTATACCATTTTGTGATGATATTGTAGCTTGAAATGTGATTTGAGAAAACAAGCATGTTTTTATGAGTTGTGAATGAGTTATTGCACACGATTTTATAGCCGGTTGGGGCCCAATTTTTATGAGTTAGAAACTAAATGTGAAATTGTTTTACAATCGTTTTGAGTTTAAAAAGTGAAAAGTGATTTGGGCTCTACATGAAGGCGTACTGAGATTTGAGAAATGTGTGCATGGTTTTACTGGTTTGAGCTCGATTTTGACATGTTTTATGTTGATTACAAAACGATTTTGAGATGCGTTTTATGAGAAAAACCATTATGAGCGCTACGTGAAGCCAAAACGGTTTTATATGATAATGGCTATTACTGAGACTTAGGCATGTCATGTTGAATACACATCGGGCCGTTCTCTGGTAGCATGTAAGTCCGGGCATTGCTCTGGTAGCATGTAAGTCTGATATTCCCCCGTTTTGGTAACGAGAGATGCCTTTGTTCTGGTAACGTGAGATGGCACCCACTTTGGTAGTGCTGGGTGGCCTTGCTTTGGTAGCATGTAAGTCCGGGCATTCCTCTGGTAGCATGTAAGTCCAATATTTTCCCCTGCTCTGGTAGCGCTGGGAGGCCTCGCTTTGGTAGCATGTAAGTCCAGGCCTTGCTTTGGTAACATGTAAGACCGATAGTGTGCATCAGGAGAGGCTTTGCTCTGGTAGCATGTAAGGCCAGGTCTTGTTCTGGTAATGCATAAGTCCAATATACCATGTACACGACCATATTGTCGACGTTCCCTCTTTTGAGGATGCCTGGGATACGCACCCAGAGGAGAATTATATTGATGTGCCGTGATGAATATTTTATCTGAGTTTTATTTGCCTAGTCTATTTTTACACATGAGATTGTGTTTGGTGGCTGCGTCACGTGCATTACTATTGAGGTGATTTTTATCACGTTTTTACGAGAAAAGCCATTATCGCATCCTGATTTCCACATGCTTGTGACTGTGATTGGTACATGAGTCATGTACTCTCATGTTTTTACATGATTTTAGAGAAATGAGATGATAATGATGTTTTACTGTTTTCATGCTACACTTTTATTGAGTTTCAACTACAAGACAAAATGATTGTGTTGTGCAAATCATTATTTTGTTAATGAATCTCTTACCACCTTACTGAGCGATTTAGAAGCTTACCCTGTTTTATCTCCCCCCAGATTTCTTCAAGTGAAGAGAGTTTTCCTGTAATGTACGGAGTAGTGGCTAGTGGAGGACTTGAGCTTCAGGCCACATATTGTGCTTGAAGTATATTTTAATATTTCATGTACCCAGACTAAAGTTGTATTTATAGACACTTGATGAACAATTATGTATGAGATGTATTAGGATTTATTAATTCGGAACTGAGGAATGTATATGGTGTGACATGTAAATTGGATGATGAGATCCTGAGGTTAAAGTTTTATAAAATATATATATATATATATATATATATGATGATGATTGTAAACTCCACTAATTTCCTTGTATTCATATACAATTATGATCAACAAAATAAACAATGTAAAACGTGAGTATTGCAATTTAGGTGCAATGCTACGTTAGAATAATAATAAACAATATAAAAAAATATTATTAATTGAATTTATATTTAACACGGGAGATTTAGAGAAATTTAATCAAATAAATTATTTTATCATAGGAAATAGATGAGTATAAAATGACATAATACCAGAATGAAATAAATAAATAAAATAAATAAAACTATTAGAATAAATATATAGTGAAAATAATATATGAAAAAATTATTAAGAAATTATATAAAATAAATAAAATAATAATAATAATAATAATAGATATATATAATAATAATAATAATAATAATAATAATAATAATAATAATAATAATAATATATAATATAATATGAAAAGAAGAGGAAGTGATGGAAGTGAAATGATGATAATGACATGAAGGATGGTATATCTATATTTGTAATTAAAAAAAGAACGAATGATGATAAAAGGGGTAGAATGAAAAGGTGGCTATAGGAACAATGTTACGAAATTAGTAATGGAAGATGATCATGGCGTTCTAACTAGCATAAAAGAAGTAACTGAAAATTTAATGGAAAGGAAGGCGTGATGCCTGCTGTAAGCATAGCAGCATAGTTTCGGGAAAAAAAATATTATATATATAGAAGAGCAGTTGAAGAAGGCCTGAGAACACGAAAAAAAAGGGAGCAGAGAAACGTGTACAGGCTAACGTTAAAACAAAAAAAGGTAGTTTTCTGCTGGAGATTGGACAAGCTGAAGGAGTGGGAAGCAAATCGAACGTGAGAGGAAGGCTGGAAAGCAAGAAATATATATATATATATATATATATATATATATATATATATATATATAAACATATATAGTTACAGGACATGGAGAGAAAACAGAGGAAATTGTGAGGCACTAGAACTCTGGAGTGTTAGGTGGAAGTTTTACTAAACAGCAGGTGGAATGGCTGCAAACACGAGATAGTGAGCTGACAGGTTTACTTGACTAATGTACGTTTAACAATAAAAGGAAGAACAAAGGAAAGTGGAAGAAAATAGAGGGACCGAGACATGAGAAGAAGGTGTGAAGAAACAGAGACGTGAGAGGTGTTAAATAAGGGGAAAACTAGAAACTGAGAGTAAGGAAGCTGAAAACGTGACCGAGAGAGAGATGAGTGAGTGAGACTGAAAGTGGAGGAAGAGGAGACCGAAGCTCGTTTGCAATCCCATTCTTTTTCGAGCTATCGAGAGGATGAACGAGAGAGGGAGTATAGGTTGAGCTTGAAGTTAAACCAAGACTTGAGGCAGGAGCAGACGTTTGGAAGGGAAGAAACAGAGGAGTAGCGGCGAAAGCTTTCTAAGCTTCTTTTCACCTCTGTTTCAGGAAGCCATTCAGTGAGAGAAAGAGTGAAACAAAGGGATGAAGCAAGGGGGGCTGAGCAACGTAGAGCGAAAGGAGAGGCTGGTAGACAGAGGGTTAGAAGGGGAGAGAGAGCGAGAAACATCGGCACCGGTGTGGGGGCATGAGGATGATGGGATGACGGCACCATGAGCTGGCGAGAATAGGATGAACTGTACCTGGTGAGAAAACAAAGATGAAGAGAGGAAGAGGAAGAAGAAAATGGCGAGAAGTAAAAAAAAAAAGGTGAACAGTAACCGAAAAAAAGAGTAATATATATATATTAAGGTAGGAAAGAAGACATCGAGAATTTGAAAAAAAAAAACCTTGGGAATGAAAATTTGAAAATAATTATTTGAAAAGTTGGAGGAAATAACTTGAGTGGATCAGACCCATCGATTCGCAACGCTGAGAGAATCGAGGACTACGAACAGTCATCGAGGTAAGGAAAATTCTCGTCACTGCTAGAGATAAATATGCGTAATTTGCATATATTTGTAGATATAAAATTTAGGTTCAATTTCGTAGTACCGAAATTACCGAAAAAAACCTAGGTTGAATTTTATGACTCTAAAAAATAGCAATTTAACTTAGTTGAATAATTTAATTTTTACGGATTGAATTTAAATAGTTTGCAAAGATTCTATTCTGACTTGAATTTTGTTTTAAATATCAAAAATTCTGAATTTTGAATTTTTATAGACTGTTTTTTGAGATTTTTTCGAAAAAGGGCTAGTCAGCCTGTTTTGAACGGTTTCAAGAAACAATTGAATTTATATGTGATTTAAGGAAAATGATTTGTTATAAAGTTATTTTGATAATATGTGCTTGAGCGTGTACTGATTGTGTGTCGTACGGTTCGTCTCGCACTGATTTTGAGACAAAGGCATTGGTGAGATCATACTGCATTTCTGTTCTGTATCTGTATCTGTGGTCCACGAGTACGATGTATCGTGTTTCTGATTCTATTTTTGGTCTTCGAACATTCTAATATGTGAGCCGTTTGGGTAGCTGACCACTCCCACGGCGATAGACATCCCAGCACACCTGGCCCGTGAATTGCCCAGAGTCATCGACATTGGCCAATAGTCATTTCTGATATCTGATATAACATGTCTACCTTGTCTCGTCTATTTGAACTTCTGAATTGACTCATGGTTTTATATCATATGGAACTGATTATTTTAATGCACAAAAGACCGTGAGGCTACCTCTTGAATCTTGCGGGAGCAAAGTGCCACACCGTCATCACTTTTAAAAGCTGTTTAAGGTTTTTAAAATTGTATTGATTTCAGTTCCATTTTCATACTGAATTTGCCATGGATTTTTTGATTTTGATTTTTCGGAACAAGCAGTGCTTCTTTGTCTATTTGAAATATTTTTCTGAATTTGTTTGCTTGAATTGAGATATCTGAAAATCTGTTTGTTTTACTACTGGATAATTCTGAACGTTCTGGATTTACAACAGTAGCTAAATGTATTACTGATACATATTATGTTTCTGAAAATCTGATCTTGGTATTTGTGCTTTTGCTGATACGAAATCTGTTTTTTGAATTCTGAATCTGGTATCTGAGAAATTACCAAATCATCTATATACTTTGTGAAAATATTTCGAATTTGGTAATTATAAAAAAAATATATATTTTTCATAGGTAGTGTATTTATCTACCTGCTATGAGGTTTTTTTTATTAAGCATGTTGAGCTTACTTCATTTACTTTCCTCCACAAAGTTCCTCTGTAGCTGGGATCGCTTCCGTTAATAAGGCATTCCACATATTTAAGATTTCGCGGAGCGTATTTCTGCATCGAAGGTATACCCAGTTAATTTGTTACTGAGAAAAAAAAATTTAATCACACTGAACACTGTTCTGACTTAATATCGACTTGTAGCCCAACCAAAATATCAGTAAATTTGGGTTATTAGAATGATGCATGACACTGCACAGGAATGCACCTAGAATTGTGAAATGATGCAAATAAATTTTAAATTTGCCCTATTTTTCGCACTTCCAGGGCGTCATAGGGATGTACACATTTTGAATTACTAATACTGACTCACATCAGACCAACTCGGCTCTGATACCATTCTATCACGACCTCATGTGACTTACCAAAAACCACCCCAAATTTTTCGCATTTTACTTACTTTCCTTCTGTCATTACTCAACACCAAACTGTTGGGCTATGATTCCATATTAGTCACCTCAACCACATTCATTCCATAGCATGCATACATGTCAATACAATTATCTATTGATTGTAAGTACTCTTTTCTTAAAAGTAAACTTATATACATTAATACAAATACTTGTACATATACATCCCCGACGATATATTCGTTTATATAATTATGCTTTTACATTGTTCAGTACAAAACATTCGAATGTGTATACCTTTCGTGCGATAGGTATGCAGCGGATAAAGGAATACCAGTCCTCAGCAGTGTCCAACTACTATGAACGCTTTGTAGAGAAGGGAAATAAAAATGGGGTGAGCTCACAACTCAATAAGGAAATAAGGCAAGCAAGTAGATAACTACATTATCTACAAAATACAATGCTCATGCCTTAAAATCATTTCCTTTTCGATTCGCATCTAAAGGATGTGTCTTTCTTGAAACATTTATGCAATATATATAGATACAAATCGTCAGTATGAATTGAAAACATGCTGGTTTAATAATCTCAGTAGTTTATGCAAAAACATTACATTTCTCATGTAATTAATATAAATCACATTTTATCATGTCATTTCAATTAAATCAAAACAATGATGGCATTTCATCATGTATAAACATGGAAATCTGGGCCTCACCCATCCCTCAGGTTACCCTTTCACAATTCACAAGTCACATGTCCAAATTATAAGATCATGTGTAATTAAATCAAGAAATCTCAAGTGAATGAAACGAGATAGGCGACTACATGTTTCGAGATTATGATCATAACTCATTTTTGTGATCCCAGGCTACACAGTACTCTGTGTGCGGGGTCTCACATTTGTTGTAACGGGAGGTGTGTCAAATCCTCAACCGTCAGCTCACAACTCAATAACGTCATGTACTCATGGTACATCATACTCTATGTGACATACACAGTACAAAGTACTCCATAGACCCAATCCTCATAGTCGGGGTGCCTACGATAGGTCTTAACCCTCATACCATGGATAATAATTTCGATAGTCATTGGCCATATCTCAAAATTGGCACTTACGAGCATATAATCGGTGCGACACACAGTCTGCACAAGCTCCCAACACGGGTGTTTCATGCTATCTCTTTCAAAACTGGTACGTGGGAGTAAACTCCAACACAAACTCATGCATAAGGTTATATAAATCTAGTGCGAGTAATGCTTCCAGCACTATGTCATGTAAAACTGAGTATGAGCAATAGTCCAATACTCTATCATGCATCAATCAACAAAACTGAGTACAAGCAATGCTCCAGTACTCTATCATGCACAAATCGCATTAAAATCAAGTACGAGAAATACTCAAGTACTATGTGATGTATATCTCATAAAATCTAGTGTGAGTATTACTCTAGCACTAATGGTTTTCAAACAAACCGATAGATGGCTTATTTCAATTGAATTTCACTCAATTAAATCAAATCGGCACTATAATGTGTTGTTTTCACATATATCATGAAAACATTAGCCACTCTATCTATGCAACTGTCAAAATTAGTCACAAACATGTTCCCTAAGCTTTTTACCCATATTTGGATAAAATCACAATTTTACCTTATCGGTTCCTACCGAACTTTTCTATACTCGAAATTTCATATAAAATATAAATACTTGAAATTTTATTTGAAATATGTGTAGCTACCTCTAGCTACTCATAAAATTCTCTTACCTCGGATCACGTCGCGTGGCCTCACTTCCTCAGTGCTGCTAATCTTTACAGTCCGATCAGCTTCCAATATATAACTCTGAAGCTGTAGATCACCATTCACATCAGTATAACTTACTATACTTAATTTTCACTTGCATGAATCTCAGATCAATGCATTTAGCCCTTTTTACACTCATCTGGCCTTATTACATCTCATTGGACCTTATTCATTCTTAAGTCCATTCCAACACATGTATTTCACAAAACTATCTTAAAATCATACATACATGCTTAATAACCTTACTACAAGCTTCAATCATCATTGAATCCATGCCTACTCAACTTTCTCAACATTTTCTCAAATCCAAGCAAAAAATCTAGGTTATTGAGATATTACATATTCAAGATATTTTCAGCAATTCAAACATACGCCAATCAACTCAGCAAGATACCTATATTAACATACTTGAAGTTGGTGTATTGAATCTTACCTAGCTTGATTTTTTCCTCTTTTTGCCAAATTGGGGGAAATTCACCTTGCTCCTTCAATCCAAGGTTTCAACTTCTAGTTTTCAACTATATTGTTCTTCTCTTTTCAAGGAACAATTTTGCTAAAACAAATATCACTCAAAAATGATTGAAAGGGTGATTTTGGAGTAGGAAAGGTTAGGTTTTACTTTTGTTCAATGAAGGATTAGTTGTTCTTGGGGAAATGAAGGTGCAGAGGTCCAGTATATATACAATTACCCTTGACGATCGATCTGCTAACCATAAGAGATCGATCTGCCTTGTGTTTATCTATTCAGAATTTGACTTTTTAAGCTATGGGATCGATCTGTTCTTTAACATGAGATCAATCTACTTCAAACAGAATCATATAGAGATCAATCTGGGCCTTGAGATGAGATCGATCTGTGCTATCCAGAACCCTTTGGAGATCAATCTGCTTTGAATGAGGGATCGATCTCCCCCTTGCAGAATACTTTGGCATTATGTTTTCAAGCCATGGGATCGATCTTCCTTGCTAATGAGATTGATTTGGTCCTCATCTGCAACATTCTTGTTGCAGTTTTCCCAAAAAATCACTGTTACATTCATATCCAATTTGCTTCACTACCCATTTTGTATTTCTTATACATTTGGAACTTAAAAACATTTATTCCTTATGACTTATATCAAATGTGACTTGTCCGTACATCATGACATCATAAAGAGTACATATTATTTTACAGGCCTTACAAAAAGAAAGCTAAGTCTTCGCTTTATTGGTCCATTTGAAATATTGGAAAAAATGAAAGATGTTGCCTATAGACTTGCTCTACCTCCACAGCTGTCTGGGGAACATGATATCTTCTATGTTTCTATGTTGAGGAAGTATCATCCAGACCCTTCTCATGTTATTGAGTATGAACTATTGGACAAACAGGAAGATATGAGTTATGTTGAGCAACCTGTCCGGATTCTCGACAGAAAAGAAAAAAGTATTTCGATCCAAGACAATTTCATTGGTAAAGGTTCTCTGGCAACACCACTCGACAGAAGAAGCTACATGGGAGCTAGAGAGCCACATGAGAGAGAAGTACCTTCAATTATTCGATAGACCAGCCTGAATTTGGAGGACTAAATTCCTAAAAGGTGGGGAGAAATGTGAAACCCCAAATTTTTCATTTTACTATTTATTTATGAACTAGAAAGTAACTAGGATACTTAGAATCATATTATGCAGGCTCGGACCAACCAAAGCACTCGGGTTAGTGGCACCGAGCTCGGGGCACGAAAGGTAAGGCTTTAAGTTTAAGTATCTCTCAAAATTGCATGTATAAGTATGTTTCGGTGGTTAGGAATTGAAACTAAGGTATTGGGAGTGAAAAACTTAGCAAAAACTTGAGTTAACACTAAACCTAGCAATTAAGCCTAGTAAGAGAAATAAATTCGGAATAAATTCTATAAATTTTTAAAAATTATTCTGAGGCCAAAAGAAATTAACATAAGGTATAATTGACTTGGGGAATGAAAATTGATTAGAAATTTTAGGTCTCGGTAGTTGAATTAAATTTTAAAGAAAATCAAAAACCTTAAGCAATTTCAATCGGTAATGACCAAATCGGATAAAATGGGCTCAAATGGAAAAATTTTCTCAAACAAGTAGGCCTCAAATTTTTATGGAACATACTGACTCGTGCAATTTTTTTGGCCACTTTAGATTTTAGTTAAGAAGGATCAAATCTTATTTCCTAATTCCTCTACAACATATAAAAAATCCAGCATTAAACATGCTCGTTTGCTAGGTGAAAAGTTAGTGAGAAGAACAGGAGCAGAACCTGCTCGTTTCTAAGGTGAGAGAAACTTGGAATTTTTAGTTTCTTGATTGGTTTTTAAGCTTGTTTTTTATGATTCTAAGTTGTATACATTTTTATCTACAGTTGAGAATCATTGTTAAAGTAAGAAGAAGTGGTCAAAGTTGGTCAAACAATGTGAGAAATTGTTGGAAAATGATGATGATGATGATGATGATGATGATGATGAGATATGTTGTTGTTTGATGAATTTGGATAGTTTTTGCTAAAGTAGAAATTGAAGAAAAATTTTCTAGTGTATAGGGTAGTTTCGGCCAGCCTTGTAATGTTATGGAAATTGTGAATTTTGGTTGAATTTGATGTTGTAGAATGATTGTTTAATATCGAAAAGTTCGATTTATAGCTCAGTTTAGTGGAGAACTGTAAAGATATGAAAGTTTGATAATCTGACAAGTTGTGGTATGTTGATTTTAAGCTTGTACAAGTGTTTACATCATTAAGTTAGTGAGTTGGAAGTTACAAGAAAAGAAACTATCGAAATTGCTTGAACTGGCCCTTAAATCGGTAAAAACCGAGAAAGTAGGAAAGATTAACAAATAGTCGAATTTATTGAAGTTTATGAAAGTAGAGGTATGTTTAAGCATACTACGATGAAATTCGACATCATCTAATGATTTTGGAACTATTTTGGGCAGCTCGAGGTACCGCCACGTAAATCGAGGCAAGTCCGATACTCGACGATCTTATGTTGCCTCAAGATTTGTTTAGTAAGGGATATAATTTAAAGTTGTATTAGTATCCTGACACCTTTTATTTAATATAAAAACATGTTTGAGGTATGCTCGTAATTATGAAATACAGTTTTGATACTTGAAAAGCATTATTCATGCTTAAACCGAAAGTAAAGCCGACCTTTCAAGCTCTTTGAGTATACTTTTTTATATATGTAAAATATTTTGAAAATACAAATTGTGATATGGAAATGAAATTTTATGAATTAGTTTTTATTTATACGAAATTTTGACATTAGATCGATTTTACTAGTATGCAGGTTAATAAGCTCAAAAAAGAGTTTGTAAGTTTCGTTTTGAGACTAAGGCAACATTAAGTACATGATATCTGCCATGCATGGCCTGTGTGGAGTTTGGTCCTTCGTGGTGTATGCCTTATACCACACCGTGCATGTTCATTCCTTTGTGGTGCATGTTTAACCACGTTGTGCATGTGATGCCCACTCGGTAACTTATCTTCCGCCATTTCGTGCATTGTTCGTTTCGGTCTTTAGTGGCGTAAGGCATTGTACGACCCTGGTCCAGCCTACAGTTCCCTTACCATGGCCATTGGTACTCTATTTGTTTATCTCCCTCTTCAGAGGTTGAGATTGTATGAACATGACTTATACTGTCTACATGTACCTGCTTAGTCCCCATAATAGATTCTGTATGACTTCGAAAGATAAGTGATGAGCTTTGTGGTATTAGATTTGTAACATTCGAATGTGTTTTGACCTGATTTCTAAGATTAAGTAAGTTTCAGTATATATTCATATATATATATATATATATATATATGTTTGTTTAATTAGCTTTGTATAAGAACATCTGAGTTTTAATTGTAGTATGAGATACATGTTAGGAACATCATGTTTTCGTATGTTTTGATATTAAGACTGCTTTAAAACGCATTTCTTACTAGGCTTGAAGAGCTCATCCTTTTTCTCTACTTTTCCAGATTACCTACAGAGATCATTTTCTACGCCTGCTGTGTAGTTGACGTAGGCTGGTGGACACAACACTCTCCCTAGGTTACCTCCAGTACATAATAAGGTATACTCTTGTTTTTAGCTTCAGATATCCTGTATAGCATAGACATTTGATGTAAAGAATATTTTGGGATGTAATCTAGACAAGTATGTATGTAAAGTTCTAAACATACAATTATCCAATAAATGTATTTCCAGAGGTATTAAGGAAATCACTATTAATTATGAAAAAGACTAAAATCAATTGTTGTGAGATACAAACTATATTTTGAATATTGCAGGTAGGTATGAGCATAAATAAGTCGTTATGCCGGTGAATTTTCGTAAAATGAAAGGGTTAAGTAATCGGCGTTGAATAGGAATGCAACTTAAATAAGAAATTAAGTTAAAATTAGCTCATATTTCCACGTTTCTGAGGCATCACAACAGCTCTTCTTAGATCAACAACCACACAGAACATCTCATTCACAAAAAAAAATCTTCTAATAATAACTTTTGCACATTTAATGAAATAAAGAAACAGAAATAACCTTGGAAAAAGGTAAGATTCTCAAATTAACTTTACTATTGGGATGTCCTGGAGAGTTTGGCTTGGCGGATCAGATATGAAGATAGTTAAGAGCTTTTCCTTTTACCTTTCTCTAAAGTATGAGTGTTTTTCCCCATTTCTTTAAGAATAAAGTACTAAATTACTCACCATCTTTAAAAGTGAAACTCCAATTAAACAAAATATTAATTCATTTATGACTGCCAATTCACATTATTATGTTATTAATACCAAAGATATGTAACTCTTATTCTTCACACCTATATATAGGAGTTCTTATTATTCTTATAAAGAAATTTTTAGCAAGTTATATAAAACGAAAATTCTACCATCATCTGGCGCTACACTCATTCTTCAAGATCTGCTCAATGTTTCCTCTTTAACAAAGAACTCATTTACAAAGCTTTTTTGGCATCGATGCCATTATGTAATTAAATGAGAGAATATGCTTTAAATTCTTTGCCAATTTTCTCATTTGATGCATAGATAACCAATAACATGGTCAAGACTTCAGAGGAACTTGACACATAAAAGGCTTAAATAATTGATGCTAAATGTGAAAGACTTCAATTCTACTACATGTTCTTAGCAATTGATTAGAAAATTTGATAAAAAAATGGCTTAAATTGAATACATCTAAAATTTAAATGTTTAAACACTGTAATTTGATAACATTTTAATTCCTTTTGTTAATTTTCCATGCCAAAAAGGGCAAAAATGAACAAGAGATTATTCCTAATAAATACTAAAAAAAACTAATCAAATTAATTTTACATGCCCTTGGCTTGAAATTTAAGTGTGAACTATTGGTTCACTATTTGCAATTGTTAAAGGCTTAAGCCACATATTTTGTACCAGGGTTCAATCTGTCCATTTGTTGTCCATGGAAGCGTAAAGCAAAACCATCTTTCCTTTCCATTTCTTAAACCCCAAAACCCTCTCCCCAGTAAAAGAAAATAAAAGAAAGTTAAAAGGGAAAAGTGGAATCATGTTCAACTTTGAGAGCAGTTGTTGTTATTTTCCACCAATTCACAAATGGGGTTCCTCGAATTACTTGATTACTTATAGCAGTGGCGTAACCATTTTTTTTTAATGGGGTCAAAACCTAATATAATGTCTTAATCTATTGCAATATAAAAACATGTGAATATAAAATTTTTCATTAATAATTTATAAATAATAATGTCAATACAAAAAAAAATAATAGGGATGATTTATAATTGAGCACAAAAAAATTTCATAGTTTCAAATCTTTGCATAATTACTTCATTATCAATACAATAAAATACATCTTTTCACCATTAAATCAAGAAAACATTCATCAAGTTATCTCTCATTTTATTCCTTGACCAATTCATCACTTTGTTGAAAAAATTTTCAACACTTGTTGTTGTAACCAACATGATTAAAGTTAATTTGATTTACGACAAGATCAAAGTTAATTTGATTTGGAAACAATATCTTTTTTGTCTTCACTAATATTTCAGCAAGATGATCAATTTATTTGACAAACAAAAATTTAGGTTTCGTTTGGTTCACTGAATATGACTTTTAGAAAATGATTTCTATAGTTTATGGTGTTTGGTTGACTAAAAATTAATTGATCAATGGAAAATAACTTTCTAGTCAACAGAATATTAGGCCTCTTTTTGGTAATTGTCTTACATTTTTGGAAAGAGGAAAACATCTTCCAAAAAATAGAAATCTTGGATCTTGAATATGTTTTTTAAAACTTTAACTTAATGTAACACCACATAAAATATTATTATATTAATGAAAACATTTTTATTTAATTAGATTAAAAATTAAATATTTTAAGTTTTAACATTAAAAAACTGTCAAAATTTTAAGTTTAAATATTTTATTTTGGATATTATTAATCACAAATATTGTTAAAATTTCAATAATAAATAATATTATATTATAATAAATACTAATTTATTTAATAAAATATTTATTATTTTAATAATTAATATTTTTAATTATTTATTAATATTTTAATTTAAGATAAAATGTTTTTATATTTTTTATGCAAACCTGAAAGATGACAAGGAGACTTACAATCATATCACAAAAAAGTTTTTAATTTGTTTCATAAGAACAAAGGAAAAGAAATTTTGACACAAAATTTACTCAAAATGAAGAACCAAAGGTATAAGAAAAACCTTGACCCAAAATTTACATGAAACAAAGATCCAGAAGTATAGTTTTGATGCTACACTCAAAAAAAGAGTTGAAAAGTTGAGTGATAAGTCAAGATTATTAAACGCGACAAGAATGAATTTTTTATAAGTTCTGAAATGTTCTCAAAAGAATGACAGAGAAAAGCCTCTCAATAAAAACTCAAACAAATGTATTCTATTTTCCCCAAAGTGTTACATGCTTCTATATAGCTAAAAGAAACTTTAAAAATAAGAATAAGCTATAATCCCCAAGAATAAGAATATCCTAAAATCCATAGGAATAAAACCCAAAATATTGAAATAATTTTAATAAAATAATAAATTGTTAAAGTATGTAATCCCAGCAGACATAAGCCAATAATAAACCAAAAGAAATCCTAACAATACAAACTTAAGAATGTGGCTTGCATAAGGTGTGCAAGCAACTCAAAATACAATCATATAATCTAGCCCATTCCAGGTATGCCTATCGACCCAAAAGTGATCTCAACCTAATAGTCATTCGACCTATACTCCTTAATGAAGTTGATCTTGCACTTGTATGATGTTGACCAAGCTTTGACCACCCTCAAAGGTTTGACTTAAAGTCCAACATTCTTTAATAAGCCCAATCAAAGGCCCTGGCTATTTTTTAACTTTAGATCTTTTCGTGGGACCTCCTTGGATACTCAATGGATATTTTGATGTCTTGCTCCTGCTAGCTTGAACTTCTTGATCTTAATCTTGATGCTCATCATTCCTGTCACGATCCTCAACTTACCAAAAATTAGCGTAAATTTTTCGCTTTTCATGCATTATTTATTTTTCGTCCTTACCACACCTCGATTGTGATCAGCTACCTTCTCATCAGTTGGGTTGTGTGTCAATGTCTACCTCATCTAACTAACAATTTACTTTGCATTATAATTTAGAAGTAAACACTTGTATAAATAAATCAAAGTTGTTGTTTACATGTGTTTACATTGATTTACATCCCCAATAGTTACATACAAAATGCTACTGAGCTATAAAAAGTTTAGATACAAAATTACATCAGTGCGTATACCTCACGCGATGGGATGCAGCGGATACCAAAAGGGAAAGCCTCCAGTCGCTCTCAGTCTATACTTAAGTCTCTGTAAAGAGGGGAAAATAAGGGGGTGAGCAAACAACACACTCAGTAAGGCAATCACGTGAACAGGTAGATACTGCACTATCTACGTGATCGTGATGCCATGCTCAAAACCATACAGTTTCTCATTCACATCTCAAAAGCATTAGTTCATGCTTGTGTTAATGGTATGTAAAGCAAATCAAGCTATTTGTTAGTGCACAAATCCAATTCAAAGCATGACATAAATCATCATGCATATTTCATATGTAAAGCATGGAAAACCATCATGCGTAAGTGCACTTTAAAGCCATTATCATGCTTTCTCATCTCATAAAATCAACACTGATCAGGACTCAGCCCTTCCTTCGAACTATCCTGACCCATAAAACATTTCAAAAATGGATTTATTCATAAACAATAGACATGTGAGATAGGAAATATAATAAGAGAAATCTCCTTTAGGACTATAGCCATATCCTGTGATCCTGGGCTACATTGATCAGGTGTACGGGGTATCACCACTATCTGCTTCCACACGGGAGGTGGGTCATGTCCAGCCCGTCGGTCCATAGCAGATCCAAACATCGTTCGAAGATGGCATATCACAATCTTAACATGGTACAACGTACTCCATGCTACCTTTATGGTATAACGTACTCCGTGGACCCATATCAACACATCATATCATGCCACATCTCAAAAATGCACGTGTAAGCCTATTTAATCGGTACGACACCCAGTATACCCGAAGCTCCTAGCACGGCTATCAACATGTCAAATTCTCAAAAATGCACATGCGTGTCTATTTAATCGGTACGACACCCAATCTACCTGAAGCTCCTAGCATGGTAACAAGTATGGTGGGCATCTAATGCGAGCTATGCTCCAGCACCATTCCAAAACTAGTATAAAGTCTGTGCGAGCTCAACTCTAGCACAACATCATAAAAATCCATGTGAAAACTAGTGCTAGCTATGCTCTAGCACTCATGCGTATAAAAACACATCAAATCTCGTGCAAGTCATACTCTAACACGCTTTCATTCTCATGAAATCCATATAGGTGGCTCAATTCTTTGCATAACATGGTTATCAACCAAATCAAATCATTTTTTTTGCAAATCATTTCAAATGTTATCCAACCTACCAATCACTTGCTAAAAAGAAACAAAATAAGGTTTTCAAAGCATCATGCTTTTGTTATCATGCATATTTCTCAAAACCCAACTCTTTGCCCTTCAATCACCCAATATCATTTCCTAGTATCACATGTATTCTAGCAAAACATTTAAGCGCCCAAATTGCGCCCAGATATCTCTAAGAGTCCACACAATTCCCTTACCTCAATTGACTCGGGGTACGACTCTCTTGCTCTTAGCTTCTCGCTCTTTTGGCTCAACTTACTCCGGTGTATCCTCGGGAGCTGCAATTCATTCATCAAACACTCGTGTTAGTGTTGCTAACTCTCATTCAACTATGCATTTTACCCAATGCCTTAAATATTCATTTTACCCTTTTTTGGGTAAGTCTCAAAATTCATTCCATAACACCATCTTAAATCCATACCCATAACACCATTATCACCTAAAGATATTCTATTCATCATTTATTCCACTACATTTCACTTTCTCAGACTAACCCATTTCTAGGTTATAATCATTCTATTGCATTCTAGATAGTTTCTACCATTAATAAGCACAGCAAATCAACTCTAAAATCAATAACTTAAACAAATGTACTTAAGTTTATGCTTTAGAAACTCATCTCTTTGGATTTCCTTCTCACTCCAAATGACAATGCTCCTTGTCCCCTAAATCCAACAAATAGGAGAATACCTAGAAGTTATGTTGTTCTTCTCCTTGATGTGAACAACTTTGCGTCTAATAGTCTTCCCTCAAATCTTCTTGAAAATAGAAAGATTTAGAGAGAGAAAACTAGGTTTTGGGTTAAAGTTGGTAGAGTGAGAGTGTTTTCTCGAAATCTATAGATCCAACTGCTCCTATTTATAGATTTAGCTTGATGAGATCGATTTGCCTTGGGTGGAGATCGATCTAGTCCTCTTAAAACCCTCTTTTTTTCATGACATTTGGGGCATGAGATCGATCTGTCGAAACCTTGAGATCTATCTATCTCAGGCAGAGAGTTGAGGAGATTGATCTGGCTGGGGAGGAGATCGATCTGCTCCAACACGAAAGCTAAGGAAATCGATCTGTTTACCTTAAGAATCGATCCTCTTATTACAGAATGTTTAGTAGATTGATCTGACCCATTTGGAGATCGATCTGTACTGTTCCTATTGCTCGAATAAGAGTATTTTGATCTTCCAAATCGATCTCTCATCCTATGAGATCGATCTGGCCTTCATATTTCCAGATTTTGTTGTAGTTTTCTGCAGAAACTTACACCAAAACATCCTTAATTTGCTGCCATAGTCTTTTCCTCATCCAGTTACCTTTAAAACTTGAAAATGACATCCATTCATACATTATACCCATTAAAACTTGTGTGAAATCTTTGTATAACCAAAGATATATAATATAAACTAAATGAAAGTGCATAACTCGTGTAATCTTCATTCCATTTTACCACACTACTCCTTTTTCATTCCTCTCACATTCATCACGTACCAAAGTCCCTTTCTTAATATTCATACATAATAAAACTTGTACGTACATCACAACTCTTATTACAAGTGTGTACATTGAACTTATGGACTCTACATCATTTATGCTTCACATTACAAATACATCACCATTTACATATATACAAAGTTATACATATATGGGGTCTCACATTCTCCCCCACTTAGAAAATTTAGTCCTCCAAATTGGAACCAATTATCCTGTGAATAACTCAGGATACCTCTCCCGCACTGAACTCTCTAATTCCCATGTGGCCTCTTCCACAATGTGATGTTGCCAAAGAACTTTCACCAAGGGAATTGTCTTTGTCCTCAACACTTTCTCTTTTCTATCTAATATTCGAACCAGCTTCTCAACATACGTTATGCTTTCATTGAGATCCAAAGGCTTGTACCTTATCACATGTGCCAGGTCTGGGTGGCATTTCCATAACATGGATACGTGGAAGATGTTATGTACACTTGCCAACTCTGGTGGCAATGCCAACCTATAAGCCTTATCCCCCACTTTTTCAAGTATCTCAAATAGCCTTTTATACCGAGGGCTCAACTTCCCCTTCTTCCTGAATCTCATAATACTCTTCGAAGGAGAAACCTTCAAAAACATTGACTCACCCACCATAAACTCTAGTGGTCTCCGTCTCTTATTAGCATAACTCTTTTGTTTGCTCTGAGCTGTCTGTAACCTTTCACAAATCAACTGGACATCCTCAGAGGCTTGTCTAACCAAGTCAGGAGCAAAGATCTATCTGTCACCAACCTCTTCTCATCTAATAGGGGAACGACATCTACGCTCATACAATGCCTCATATGGTGCCACCCGATACTCTCATGAAAATGTTATTATAGGCGAACTCTGTGAGTGGCAAATGGTCATCCCAAGAGCCTCCAAAATCCAATGCACCCACTCTCAAAATATCCTTCAGGGTCTGTATAGTCCTCTCTGACTGACCATCTATCTGAGGATAAAACACGGTGTTAAAACTCAATTGGTCCCCATTGCTTCCTGAAAATGTTCCCAGAAATGGAAAGTGAAGCGGGCATCCCTATCAGAAACAACGCTCACTGGAATTCCATGTAGCCTTACTATCTAACGCACATACAAGTTTGCTAATTGGCTCAAAGTATCGATAGCTCTCAGAGCTAGAAAATAGGCTGACTTTGTCAATCGATCCACAATCACCCATATGGCATCATAACCTCTGCGGGTCCTCGATAATCCCATCATAAAATCCATGGTAACGTGCTCCCACTTCCAATTCGGTATCGGTAGAGGCTACAACAATCCTGTAGGCTTCTGATGCTCTACCTTCACCTGCTGACAAACGAGACACTTAGCGACATATTCAGCAATGTCTTTCTTCATCTCAAACCACCAATAAACTTTTCACAGGTTTTGATACATCTTAGTACTCCCTGGATGTATCGTATACCTCGATGAGTGAGCCTCTATCAAGATCAACTTTCTGATCTCTGCATCATCAGGAACACATATCCTACCTCTGAACCTCAAGAATCCATTTGAACTCAATTTAAAATCAGTCTCTATACCCCTCTATATCTGCCCGACAATATCACTGCAGTGTTGATCAACTCACTGAGCTTGTCGAATTCGATCCACCACATCCGGTTCCAACTGCAGGCTAGCTATCATAAATCCACTATCCGCGTTAGGCAGGGTCACATCCAAACTGAAGTTCGTGAACTGTTCCAACAGTGCGTGCTCCCTGATCATCATGAATGACACCAACCTGAGATGTTTCCTACTAAGTGCATCAGCAACTACATTCGCTTTACCTGGGTGGTACAGGATCTCACAATCATAATCCTTTAAAAGGTTGAGTCATCTCCTCTATTTGATGTTTAACTCTTTCTACGAGAACAAGTACTTAAGGCTCTTATGATCTGTGTAAACCAAAAATCTCTCACCATAGAGATAATGGAGCCATATTTTCAATGCAAACACTACAGCCGCTAACTCCAAATCGTGGGTCGGGTAGTTCCTCTCATGATCCTTTAATTGTCTTGATCCATAGGCTACTACCTTCCTATCCTGCATCAATACACAGCTCGATCCTTGGTGTGAAGCATTCGTATACATCGAGAAACCTCCTGAACTGGTAGGAATAGTGAGTACAGGAGCTCTAATCAATCTCTTTTTCAACTCCTGAAAGCTTTCCTCACACTTATCGCCCCACACGAATTCAACATTTTTTTCTCGTGAGACACATCAAAGGAGTGGCTAATCTCAAGAATCCCTTTACAAACCTTCGATAATATCGAGTTAAATCTAGGAACTTCTGATATCTAACACTATGTAAGACCCTATTTTTTTCGTAATTTCTTATGAAGGATTGAAATGGTCACAAATTAAACAAATGAGATTCAGACTGGAGATAAGGATTTAAAACACGAAATGCGTGAGTGTTCATGAAGGGAAGTTGGATTGGTTTGGTCCCGAACGTGTAGAAGGGTAAAACGATTAAAAGACAGAAATTCGGTATTAATGGTGATAAGAAAATTTTATAAATAATATGGGATTGAGAAATCTTTATCAATAACGAAGAAATAAATAAATTTCAGGTTAAATTGATCAAGATATAAAATTATTGGAATACATCAAAATTTTCACCTCGAAAAATATTCTGAAAATATTGAAAAAATATATCAAAAAGACGAAATAAGATAAATAAATTCAATTATTGATTAAAAGACTAAAATATAATTTTTTAGATATTTTTGGGATTTTTAGAATATAATAATGAATAAAATAATAATAAATCAATTAAAATAATAATATAATAAAATAAATAAATAAATAAGAAACGAAATTGCAGAATTGCGTGAAACAGAGAAACAGAAGGCAAACGAGGAAGACGAACCGAGTGCCTTCTGCTTCCGAACGGAGACACCGGACGCCACCGGAGAGCTGACCAGGCGAGCCACCCGAGCTCGTCGGCATCGACAGATGATAGAGAAACGGCGACGGGCGAGAGAAATAAGGAAGAAGATAGAGAAAGAGGAAAAAGAGAAAATCGAGACGATCGAAGGTCGGAGGAGGGGGAAGTGCCTTGCCACCGGCCAGAGGGAGTGACCACGGTGTCGATCCAGGCACAGATAGATGAGAAACGCCGTCAACGATGGCAGAAAAGAAATGGGTATCGACTCCGAGGGAGAAAAGGTCAGACCGGCCACTTTTCGACCACCGTTGGCGAAACCTAGGCCAAATTCGTGAATCGGACTACCCCGCAGAGCTGCTAGAGGCAGAAGCCGGTGAAGAACCGACTGGCAGAGCTCCGAACGGTGAAGAAGAAAATTGGACCGGAATGAATTGGTCTGAACCGGGTTGAACTGGACCGAACCAGTTCAGCCAAGAAAGAGAGGAAAAAATGAGAAAAAGAACGAAAAAGAGAAAAAGAAAAATTTTTGGGGATACACCGGACTTTGGGTAAGTTAGTAAGAGATCAAAAGTGATCGATTTGATTTTTGAGAAATTTATTTAAATTATATTTGATCAGAAATTAACCCAGAATTAAATATAAAATTGTGCAGTACGAGGATAACTTTCGAACGTGATACGATTGAACTTTGATTTGCACACCATTGCATAATCTTGGGAAAGTAAAGCTCATTTACGACAATTTATGTGATTATCACGTATTAAAGATTTATTTTTCGAATTACGGATTAAATTCCGCATTTAGTGAATTATATTGAGATTTTTTAATTAACTGTCATAAATGATATACGGGCTATCCAAAGAGTTTGGAACGAAGCCCGATGAGTGTTGGTAAGCCAAATGAGCCCAATAACTCGAGGAAGGAATTTAATAAGTAGAAACGGGCTGGAAATGGGTCGAGGCCCATTAAGGTGCAATCAGACCCAATAAAGTAAAACGGGCCCAGTATTTTAGATTCGATTAGTAAGAGTGAAATACTGATAAATATATTAGAATTGACCCAAATATGTGGTTATATGCAGCTCCATAGACTTGGTTTGGAGTGAATTTTGGCAAAGAGATCTGGTATTATCGAGACGAGATAAGTTTACGCGTGATTCCAGGTAAAAGAATTTTAGGACTGCTAGAGGTAGCTTTACGCAATTTCAACTTCATTTGTAGTCTCTTAAAATGTCTAAAGGGTCTAGATTTCAAATAAAAATTTTAGTGGCTCGGATGGACAAATTACCAAAAAACCCTTGTGAAGGGTAAAATTTCCAAAATTAGGAAAAGTTGGGAGGAGTAAGAACAAGAGGTTCTTGCTTGTTTTTAAGGTGGTTTGACACATGCATGGGTAGGTTGCCTAACTTTTAAATAAAATGCACAGCATTGCATAACTTTAATCAATGTTGATTTCCTTTGAAATTGATTTGAGAAATGTAGCCGCCTACGTAATCTTATAGAAATGTGACGTGCTAGAGCTCAGCTCGCACGATTTTTGATTTGTGTGATGCATGCATTAGTGCTGGAGCAAGAGCTTGCACTAGAGTTTTACATGCATTGGTGCTAGAGTCTAACTCACACCATATTTTTATATAATTTTCGTGATAGAGTGCTAGAGTCTAACTCGCACCAGATTTTCACTTGATTGTTATGACAGAGTGCTGGAGCCTAGCTCGCACTAGTTTTACATGATTTTGACAAAGTGCTGGAGCTTAGCTCGCACTAATCTTATGAGATTTTATGAAATACGTGCTGGAGCTTGGCTCGCAAGAGATTTTCCTTGATTTTATGAGAGTACTAGAGCATCGCTCGCACTAATTTTATGAGACATGCGATGAGCCGTGCTTGGAAAGTCTGGTAGACTGTGTGTCACACCGATTAAACATGCTCGCATGTGCGTTTTGAGATAGGCACGATTATGGATATGAGATATGGGTCCACGGAGTACGTTGTACCATTCAAGTAGCATAGAGTACGTTGTACCGTGCTGGGATTGATTATGTGGTATATTTGGATGTGTGGCATCTTCGGATGCGAGTGGCATCTTCGGTGCGAGTGGCATCTTCGAATGCGAGTGATCAGACAGGGCTGATGGGATGGATTGACCTACCTCCCGGGGTGGTCCCCGATCGTGGTGAGACCCCGCACACTAGGATCTGTGTAACAGTGGGATCACAGGGACATATGGCCATCGTCCTAGTTATTTGCCCGAAATATATATATCTATTGCCTAGTCTCGCATGTTGATGTTTTTTAGAAACACGTTTTGTGGATTTTGTGTGAGTCTGGATCACCCGAGGGAGGGGTTGGATCCTGACTGAGATATGATTTTGATGAGAATGAAATTGGGTTTTAAACTGAACTTGCATGATGTTATTTCCATTCTATTTAAACCCATGAGTGATGTAAACTGGTTTTACATGACATTCATTGTATTGCATATTTCTATTGCTGTGAAAAGCATTTGATTTCATGGTGTTGTGTGAGTCAGGAACACCCGAGGGATGGGCTGAGTCTTGGCTTTGTTGTGAAATTTTAATGAGAATGAAATGATTTAAAAGAGTTGCATGTTGAATTTTCCATGCTCTTTGAAATCCACATGCGAACTTGTTTTACATGACATCATGAATTATAGCATCTGTTTTGAAATGTGTGGAGAAAGGGTGGTTTATGCATGGCACCACGTTCATGTAGGTAGTATGGTTACCTACTTGTTCGTAGGATTACCTTATTGAGCTTGATGTGCTCACCCCTTTCATTTTCCTACACAGATTTCCTCCAGTAGACTTTACGACGACTGAGTACTGCATTCCCGATATCCGCTGCTGCCCATCATTTTAAGGTATATACACTTGTACATGTTGTATCTAAATAAGAATAGCACAGTATCATGTTTGTAAGTAACTTTCGGGGATGTATAGACACTGTAAACACTTGTAAATGAATAGGAAATAATTAGTGAAAAACGCATGTGTTTACCTTTCATTTAATAAGAAACTAAGTTATATGATGATTGAATGGTGGGACTGGCATTGACGCACAACCCAATTGTTAGTGGAGTGTGGTCACGATCAGAGGATAGGAAAGTATGAAAGAAAAATAAAAAATTTACTCTGATTTTTGGGTCGTGACAAATGGTGGTATCAGAGCGAAATTGGTCTGATGTGTGAAAATGTCAGTAATTAGGAAATTACATCCTTGTGTTACTGTGCTTGGTTAGATACAATAGTGTATATCGAGATGGGTTTTAACAAAGAAATGGTTGAGAATGCAGGAATATAGGCATTATGCCTAATATTAGTTGCGGTAGATGAGGTAGAGCACGAGGCAGAGGTCGTAGAGGTAAGCCTGAGCCTTTTAGTCGTGTTGAGTCGACCTATGAGAACTAGAATGAGATTGAAATGGAGGCTGATATTGAGCATGCCTTATAAAGTCCAACAGAGAGATCGGACAGTATCGAGACACGGTTCGTAAGGTTACAATGGAGTTTGGAGACTATTTTGGAAGCTAATTGCTCAGAGTATGCATGGAATTTGAGGGCGAGTCGGAGTATTAATGGAAGTCCACTTGAGCCATCTTAAGACTTAAACATCCAGAGCTAACATGAGAAATATTTCTGGATGTATTCCGGTGACAGAATATCCCGAACACTGCTTAAAAGAAATTACAGGTAAAATTCCTTACACTAACCCAGAGGCACTGGTTGATTGACGAGTATGAAACTCAATTTATATCCCTGGACAGGTATTACCCTGGCACTATGGGAAGTGAGAGTTGGAAAGCCCAAAAGTTCATGGAAGGGCTCAGATTGTCGATTTAAGTCTGATTGGCCCTATTGGATATCACTACCTATGTCGAGGCAGTGCGCAAACTATAGTTGTATGAATAAGATCATGTGTTACACGCCTCTGAGATTGGGAAAGGTTGTAAGGTCTGAAATAGAGACAAAAGAGAATAGAGAATGACAAAGATGTCAAAACGGGAAAAAGGTAGTTTGGTAAGAGATAAGAGTTGATGAGTCACGGGATAAGATGATTGGTAAGGCCCCAGTGTATCCAAATTCAGCATTTTTTAGAGGTATTGTGATTAGAGGACCCCGACCTGCTCCGTAGCAGTGTAAGTAGTGTAGGATATGTGGTAGATACCACGAAAGTAGGGCCTACACTTACACATTATTGACTAAAATAGGCATTAAATATGGAAAGACGGGCCATTTATTTAATGATTGCTCAGAGTTGGGGAGACTGCCCTATAGAATGGCAAAGAAACAAAGAAAACCCTGTTTATATCTCTACATCGAAAAGGGAGGCCACAACCGAAGAGAAAGGGGAAAGTAGGCTGTTGGACGAGGGCAAGTGTATGCCTTGGACCAGGACACTACTGATGTTTCATATGATACGGTGAAAGATACCACACTAGTTATGAATAATAAAGTAATTATTTTAATTGATCATGGTGCCACGCATTTATTCATGCCGCCTTCATTTTGCATTTAAGTTAGTGAAAGACATGAATGCCTACACCCTTGGGCACAATGCTGATAGTTAGTACCCCAATGAAGGAGGGTTAACTAACAGAATAATTATGAAGAGATTATAAGTCGAAAACGGGAGAAGAAGTATAAGTCAGCTGATTTTATTCAAAGGAATATGAATACTTTAAAGTAATATTTGTGAATAAATTGGTCGGCTGCAAACTATTCAAATTTCTATCCTAAGATAGTAATGTTTTACCCCTTTAAAGTATACTGTAAGTTTTGACAAGTAATAAAAGGGGTGTAGCGATTGAAATTAAAGGAGTAAATGATTGTACTCACGAAATGAGTAATGAAAGAGTTTTGTTATAAGTGATATACAAAAGGAGATAAGCTTTGGGATGTGATAGATTATGAATACAAGATATCTTGGAATAAGAGGCGTATGCAATGTAAGAATATCTCTGATATGTGAAGTAATTTGGATTAAGTGATATGTAGTGAATATGAATTGTGACCAAGGATAAGGGGTGTCTATATCCATAACCAGTCCATGTGGTCAAGTCCGAGGGTTAATAAAGGTATTTCAAAATGCCTCCCCTCCAGAATACTTGACAATGTCTAGAAGTACACATCACCTATAAATTGAAATCGACAGTCGTAATATATACATTTAAAATTAGGGTACCTTTACTGGTACGATAAAGAAATATAGAATTCGATTAATCATGAATGTTTAAAACATTAAAATTTCATAATGGCCATTAATATAAGAAAAAGAAAATGACGCGGGTTAGTATCTTGAACGGAAGCGATTTCGAAATGACATTATACATTTATGCGTACATAGGTCAAGGATATGGGTGACTGAAATATTTAGTGGAACTCAACTACGATGAGGTATTTAGACTTTACCTAGACCAATTTGTTATCATCCTTATTGATGATATTTTGGGTGTATTTAAAGTCCAGGGAAAATTATAAGCAACAATTGAAAATTGTTTTTATAGATGGTTTGTTGAGAGTTCTCGAAATGGACTACTTTGTTGACAAGTTTAACTAAGAAAAAGTGGTATTTGAATGGGATGATAGATGTGACAGGAGTTTTAGTGTATTGAAGTATGAACTGACCACTGCATTTATTTTCACCATACCCAACAAATTAAGAGGTTTCTCAGGGCATATGGATGTCTTGAAACCAAGATTAGGTTGTGTATTGATGCAAAATGGGAAGATAGTCGATTATGGATCCAAATAACTCAAGGATCAGGAAAGAAACTATCTGACCCATGATTTAAAGTTGGCAGCAATAGTGCTTGTACTGAATATGTCACTACTATGTACACGATGAGAAATTTCGGGTATGCACTGAACATAAAAAGTCCTGATACCTATTTTCACGGAAAGAATCGGATATGAGAACAAAGATGGTTAGAGCTTCTGAGGGATTATGATTGTGAAAATTGTACTACCCAGGAAAGGCTAATGTGAAGGCTGATGACTTGAGTAGAAAGAGCCTCAAGATAGTATTACATATGATGGTCAGGGAGCGTGAGTTGCTAGAGCAGTTGTGAGCCTCAGTCGTAATGTGATCCCTTCTGATGATGACAGTGAATTGTGTGACAGCTATCCTGAGATTAGTATCAGATTTGACAGGCTTACCATGATGATTGGCATGGTATCAATAGTGTGGGTCAGATTCAGATGGGTACAGTGACAGAGTTCACAGAGAGTGATGATGGCTTACTGAGGATCAAAGACAGTATAAGTGCTCCCCAGGACCACAGTTGATGAGATAGTATTATTGTTAGAAGCTCACTCTTTGGGATATGCAGTGCATCCGAGAAGTAATATATATCGAAATCTTAGAAAAGGGTATTGGTGGTTAGATATGAAATGAGACATTGTGGAGATTGTGGAGAAGTGTCTCGTTTGTCAGCAGAGTAAGGTATAGTACTAGAAGTCTGCAGGGTTATTGCAGCCTCTACCTATATCGACACGAAAATGGGAGAAAGTTACCATAGATATTGTGAAGGGTTACAGAGGTCCCGGATGAATCACGAGACTATCTGGATGATAGTCTATAGATTGACTAAGTCTACCCACCTTCTGGTTATGAAATTCCCAGATACTCTGAGTGTGTAGGCAGATATATGTGTAAGGAAGATTGTGGAACACCATGTATTTTCCAGTGAGCATTGTATCATATAGGGATTCCCACTTCACTTCCCACTTCTGGGAATATTTTTCAGGAAGCTATGGGAACCCGATTGAGTGTTATCACAACTTTTCATCCTCAGACAGATCTTTAGTTAGAGGGGACTGTACAGGTTCTAGAGGATATGATGAGAGTGTGTGCATTGATTTTATAAGCTCCTGGGATGATCAGTTACTACTAATTGAATTCATAAATAGTGACAATTATCACTTGAGTATCGGGATAACATTATGTGAGGCCTTGTATGGCTGTAGGGATTGTTCCCCGACTTAGATAAGAAGAAGTGGGTGACAAATAGAGAATTACTCCCGAATTGGTAATACAAACCTTTGAGAGTTGTTCAGTTGATTGTGAATGATGGAGAACACCTCAAAGCAAACATAAAAACGATACTGACAAGAGACAAAAAACCATTGGATTCATCGAGGGTGAATCAGTGTTGTTGGAAGTTACATGCCCTTAGAACATAACGAGATTCGAAAAGAAGGCAAATTGAGTTTTGTTAGATTGAATCCTTTGAGAGATTAGACAAAGTGGGAGATAAGGCCTGTAGGTTGGCGTTACCACCTGAATTAGCAGGCATCCACGATGTGTCCCATCTTTTGATGCTTTAAAAATACTATCCGGACCCAGCATCTGTGATTAGATATGAGCTGTTGGAGCTCAATGAAAGTATAACGTATGTTGAAAACTCAATTCGGGCATTAAACAGGAAGGAAAAAGTGTTGCGGTTTAAGACGATCTCCCTAGTCAAGTCCTTTGGTAGTAGTACACTCCGAAAAAGTCACATGAGAATTAAAGAATATGATGCAATAGACGTACCCAAAGTTGTTTATGGACCCATTTGACTTGGTTCTAATTTGGAGGACCAAAATTCTTAAGTGGGGGAGATTATGTAAGACCCAATTTTTATCGTAATTTCTTATGAAGGATTGAAATGGTCACAAATTAAATGAATGGGATTCGAACTGGAGATAAGGATTTAAAACACGAAATGCGTGAGTATTCGTGAAGAGAAGTTGGATTGGTTTGGTCCCGAACATGTAGAAGGGTAAAACAGTCAAAAGATAAAAATTCGGTATTAATGGTGATAAGAAAATTTTATTAAAAATATAGGATTGAGAAATCTTGATCAATACCAAAGAAATAAATAAATTTCAGGTTAAATTGATCAAGATATAAAATTATTAGAATACATAGAAATTTTCACCTCGAAAAATATCCCGAAAATATTGAAAAAATATACCTAAAAGATGAAATAAGACAAATAAATTCAATTATTGATTAAAAGAGTAAAATATAATTTTTTAGATATTTTTGGGATTTTTAGATTATAATAATGAAGAAAATAATAATAAAATCAATTAAAATAATCTTATAATAAAATAAATAAATAAACAAAAGAAACAAAATTGCAGAATCGACTGAAACAGAGAAACAGAAGGCAAATGAGGAAGACGAACCCGAGTACCTTCTACTTCCCGAACAGAGCCACCGAACGCCACCGGAGAGCTAACCAGGCGAGCCAGCCGAGCCACCCGAGCTCGTCGGCACTGACAGATAATGGAGAAACGACGACCGACGAGAGAAATAAGGAAGAAGAGAGAGAAAGAGGAAAGAGAGAAAATCGAGACGATCGGGGGCCAGAGGAGGGGGAAATGCCTCGCCACCGAACAAAGGGAGTGACCACAGTGCCGATCCAGGCGTGGATCGATGAGAAACGCCGTCAATAATGGCAGAAAAGAAATGGGTACCGACTCCGAGGGAGAAGAGGCTGGACCGGCTACTTTTCGGCCACCATTGGCAAAACCGAGGCCAGATTCGTGAATCGAACTACCCCGCGGAACGGTAAAGAAGAAAATCAGACCGAACTGAACTGGCTGAACAGGATCGATCTGAACCGAGTTGGACGGACCGAACCGGTTCAGCCAAGAAAGAGAGGAAAATGGAGAAAAAGAAAGAAAAGGAGAAAAAAGAAAATTTTTGAGGATACACCGAACTTCGGGTAAGTAGGTAAGAGGTCAATTTTTGAGAAATTTATTTAAATTATATTTGATCGAAAATTAACTCGAAATTAAATATAAAATTATGCAGTTCGATAATAACTTTCGAACGTGAGACGATTGAACTTCGATTTGCACACCATCGCATAATCTCGGGTAAGTAAAGCTCATTTACGATAATTTATGTGATTATCGCTTATTAAAGATTTATTTTATGAATTACGGATTAAATTTCGTATTTAGTGAATTATATTGAGATTTTTGAATTAACTGTCGTAAATGATATACGGGCTAACCAAAGAGTTTAGAATGAAGCCCGATGAGTATTGATAAGCCAAATGAGCCCAGTAAACCCGAAGAAGAGATTTAATAAGTAGAAACGGGCTAGATATGGGTCATGGCCCATTAAGGTGCAATCATGCCCAATAAAGTAAAACAGGCCCAGTACTTTAGATTCGATCAGTAAGAGTGAAATACTGACAAATATATTAGAATTGACCCAAATATATGGTTATATGCAGCTCCGTAGACTTGGTTTGGAGCGAATTTGGACTGAGAGATCTGGTATTATCTAGACGGAATAAGTTTACGCGTGATTCCAGGTAAGGGAATTTTACGGACTGCTAGAGGTAGCTTTACGTAATTTCAACTTCATTTGTAGTCTCTTAAAATGTCTGAAGGGTCTAGATTTCAAATAAAAATTTTAGTAGCTCGGATGGGCAAATGAAAAAAATACCCTTGTGAAGGGTAAAATTTCTAAAATTAGGAAAAGTTGGGAGGAGTAAGAACAAGAGGTTCTTACTTGTTTTTGAGGTGGTTTGAAACATTCATGGGTAGGCTAGCTAACTTATAAATAAAATGCATAGCATTACATAACTTTAATCAATGTTGATTTCCTTTGAAATTGATTTGAGAAATGTAACTGCCTACGTAGTTTTATAGAAATGTGACGTGCTAGTGCTCAGCTCGCACGAGTTTTCATTTGTGTGATGCATGCATTAGTGCTGAAGCAAGAGCTAGCACTAGAGTTTTACATGCATTGGTGCTGGAGTCTAACTCGCACCATATTTTCATATGATTTTCGTGACAGGGTACTAAAGTTTAACTCGCTCTAGATTTTCACTTGATTGTTATGACATAGTGCTGGAGCCTAGCTCGCACTAGTTTTACATGATTTTGACAGAGTGCTGGAGCTTAGCTTGCACTAATCTTATGAGATTTTATGAAATGCGTGCTGGAGCTTGGCTCGCACAAGATTTTCCTTGATTTTATGAGAGTGCTGGAGCATCGCTTGCACTGATTTTATGAGACATGCGATGAGTCAAGCTTGGAGCGTCGGGTAGACTGTGTGTCACACGATTAAATATGCTTGCATTTGCGTTTTGAGACAGGCACGATTGTGGATATAAGTTATGGGTCCACGGAGTACGTTGTACCGTGCAAGTAGCATGAAGTACGCTGTACCATGCTGGGATTGATTATATGGCATCTTCAGATGGGTGGCATCTTCGGATGCGAGTGGCATCTTCAGATGCGAGTGATCAGACAGGGCCGACGGGATGGACTGACCCACCTCCCAGGGTGGTCCCCGATCGTGGTGAGACCCTGCACACTAGGATCCATGTAGCAGTGGGATCACAAGGACATATGGCCATCGTCCTAGTTATTTGCCCGAAATATATATATCTATTGCCTAGTCTCGCATGTTGATGTTTTTAAGAAACTCGTTTTGTGGATTTTGTGTGAATCTGGATCACCCAAAGGAGGGGTTGGATCCTGACTGAGATATGATTTTGATGAGAATGAAACTGGGTTTTAAACTGAACTTGCATGATGTTATTTCCATGCTATTTAAACCCATGAGTGATGTAAACTGGTTTTACATGACATTCATTGTATTGCATATTTCTATTGCTGTGAAAAGCATTTGATTTCATGGTGTTGTGTGAGTCAGGAACACCCGAGGGATGCGCTGAGTCCTGGCTTTGTTGTGAAATTTTAATGAGAATGAAATGATTTAAAAGAGTTGCATGTTGAATTTTCCATGCTCTTTGAAATCCACATGCGAACTTGTTTTACATGACATCATGAATTATAGCATCTGTTTTGAAATGTGTAGAGAAAGGGTGGTTTATGCATGGCACCATGTTCATGTAGGTAGTATGGTTACCTACTTGTTCGTAGGATTACCTTACTGAACTTGATGTGCTCACCCCTTTCATTTTCCAACACAGATTTCCTCCAGTAGACTTTACAGCGACTGAGTACTGCATTCCCGATATCCGCTGCTGCCCATCATTTTAAGGTATATACACTTGTACATGTTGTATCTAAATAAGAATAGCACAGTATCATGTTTATAAGTAACTTTCGGGGATGTATAGACACTGTAAACACTTGTAAATGAATAGGAAATAATTAGTGAAAAATGCATGTGTTTACCTTTCATTTAATAAGAAATTAAGTTATATGATGATTGAATAGTGGGACTGGCATTGACGCACAGCCCAATTGTTAGTGGAGTGTGGTCACGATCAAAGGATAGGTAAGTATGAAAGAAAAATGAAAAATTTACTCTGATTTTTGGGTCGTGACAAATGGCGGTATCAGAACGAAATTGGTCTGATGTGTAAAAATGTCAGTAATTAGGAAATTACATCCCTATGTTACTGTGCTTGGTTAGATACAATAGTGTATATCGAGGTGGGTTTTAACAAAGAAATGGTTGAGAATGCAGGAATATAGGCATTATGCCTAATATTAGTTGCGGTAGATGAGGTAGAGCACGAGGCAGAGGTCGTAGAGGTAAGCCTGAGCCTGCTAGTCGTGCTGAGTCGACCTATGAGAACCAGAATGAGATTGAAATGGAGGCTGATATTGACCATGCTTTACAGAGTCCTACAGAGAGATCGGACAGTATCAAGACACGCTTTGCGAGGTTATAACGGAGTTTGAAGACTATTTTTGGAGCTAATTTATTAGGACCTCATCTCAATTCATGACTTTAACTTACCTTTCCTCTCATCAATGGTTAGGCTGTGATTCGATGTTAGTTTCCTCGCATACTGTATCATCCATCATCATACATACATGTCAATATACTGTTACTGACTGTAGCCTCTTTTATAATACATGTGAGATTATATAAAGTCTACTACAATTACATTCCCCATAATATCTATTGTATACATCACTGTGCTATTTCTATGTTTAGATATATAACCGTACAAAATATGTATACCTGTTGATCGATAAGAAATAGCAGTAGACTCAGGAATACTATCCCTCAATAGCTCTCACTCTACTGCTGATGCTCTGTAGAGAGATGTAAAGAAAGGGGGTGAGCATACAACGCGCTCAGTAAGGAAATTAGGCAAGCAAGTAGATATCTACACTATCTACTCAAAATAATGCTATGCGTTGAAAACATCATTTCCTTTACTCATTTAAAAGCATGTATTTAAATATATATATATATATATATATACACTTGTACAGATTAAATCTCATGTACAGAAATCATGCTTTCTTTCTCAAATGTAAGCATGTAGTACAAAACAATACATCTTTATAATATCACAATGCCTTTAGATAAATCATGCCATTGGTATTTAAATCACAGTAAATATGGCATTTAAATCATTCACAACACAAAATCGGAGTTCGACCCATCCCTCAGGTCTGTCCGTAATTAAATCAGTCAATCAGGTGATATATCATGTGAGACTCTGTGGTGAAAATGTAAATAGTATCCTGGACTATGATCATATCCAACATGTGATCCCAAGCAACACAGTACTCGATGTGCGGGGCATCACTGCTGCAACGGGAGGGGGGTCAATCCATCACAACCACCAGCTATATCCTCCTCAACTCCATAACAACACACGGTACAGTGTACTCCATGCCACATGCACGGTACAACCTACACCCATGGACCCTACATCACAGTCGAGGTGCCTGCCATAGGTCTTAGCCTTCAAAACCATAGAATATCATACCACATCTCTAAACCCTCATGCGAATCCTCTCACAGTGTGACACTCAGTCTACACAAGGAAATCAAGCATAGTTTTCAACATGTATTATATATCACATACAGTGCGCACCTTTGAGCGCAACTCACCGTCAACACTCCGCTCAAACACTGTTTCACATCACAAACTCAACTCTAGTGTGAGTAAACCTCCACCAACTAGGTCAATGCATAGTTCATGTATTAAATCAAGTATGAGCAATAGCTCCAGTACTATGTCATGTATAAATCATGAAGAATCGAGTACGAGCAACGCTCCAGCACTCTGTCATGTATCTCATGAAAAACTCGAGTACGAGCTAATCGCTCCAGCACTCTCTCATGTATATATCATATAAAACTGAGTACGAGTAAGAACTCCAGTACTCTATCATGCATGTCATGGAAATCTAGTGCAAATCACAATCTAGCACTAGTATATGTGGAAAATATATGAAATCCAGTGCGAGCTGTGCTCCAGCACGATTCATTCTCACATAATATGATAGATGGCTCTTTAAAAAGGTATGATTTATAAAATATCAAAATCAGCATTATAAAGTGTGCTTAAATCACATCAACCTTAAAATCATTAGCCCATCTATTTATTCTTCTGCTAAACCGCAGTAAAACACTCAAAATGGTGGTTTCCATGCTTTTTACAACTTTTCACAAAAGTTGACTTTTTGACTAACTACGGGTAAAATCGTAATTTGCCACTATCGGGTCACAATAATTATTATTCACTTTCTCTAACCCTCAGAGTTTTTAAATGAATGTAAAAGTAGATGAAAATACGTGCAAGTATCTCTAACTAATCACAAAAGTCCCTTACCTACAATCACTCGAGAAATTTCACTTTCTCTACGCTGCTCGTTTCAGCAGTCCGATTTGCTCCTCCAATACTCTCTGGAGCTGCATATAACCATTTATCAGGTTAATTACACTTTTCCTACTGTATTTCACATTAAATACAGTCTATTTCCCTTAATGGACTTTAATAATCCTTAATGGGTCTAACTATACCTTAAGCCCATTTTCATTTTACTATTCATTTTTGTTGGGCCTATCGGGCTTGTGGGGCCCACCAACTCTTATTAGGCTTGTCCTAGACCCATTACATCATATTGGGCCTAAAATATTTAGGCTTGGCCCATTGGACCACTCGACCACATGCCATGGCCGAGAGCTATCCATGCCGTCGGTCACACCATGGCATGCCGGCCATGTCCCTTTCCTTAGCCAATTCACTTAGGCATTCTCACAAACACTTGGTTGGCAACATTCCTAAACATCACATAGTTCATTTAGGCATTTTATCAAACACCTTGATTGCCAACTTATTACATGTATTAATTAATCAAATTGATTAATTCTAATTACACCATAATCATTAACACATGTATATTAACCTATTTATGCCTTAGGGCATTTATCAATATTTCACTACTCACTCTCGGCCTAACCAAGATCATAGTGATTTCATATGTTTCAATGCTTAAAACATATACCAATATACTTAAAATCATTCATACATTAACATATATGGAATTGAAAACTTAAAAATATACCAATAGTTGTGTTCACACTTAGCCGAATACTTTGGAGGCTCACGGTTTGCACTCTATGGCTCCTTGATAGCCAATTCCAGCATATGTCACTCTCATTTCAATTTGGAACAACTTTCATGAAGAATGCAAGTTTCAAATATGCCTAATTCCTAGTGATTTCTAGTGAGAGAAAGCTTGGATAATTTGTTTCAATGGTTTCTTCTTCTAGTCAAGAATGGTGTGGTGAAGATGACCATGGTGTGGCTGATTTTATCAGCCACTTTCTTAGCCATTAAACCTTACTTTCCAGCCATTAAACTTGACTTCCTAAGGCTTAGTCATGAGTCACCTTATGAGTCTCCTTATGAGTCATGTTTAGCTTTAACTATGGTTAGATATTTATCTCATGGGCTTTCCATTTGGGCTTCTCGATTTGGGCTTTCTTAATGGGCTTTCGGGCTGAAATTTTCATTATACCTCGGGCCTTTAATTGTCTAAATATTTCGCTGATCAATTGATCCAACAATTCGGTCTAAGGGACCTAAGAATTTTGATCTACGTTTAGTATACCTTAATGGGCTTTAAAATTTTCACCATAGGCCCATTACCTTTTTAACCATTAAATTAAATCTGGAATCCTTCCGAATAAATTTTCCTTACTTTCCGGGATGATTATCTTGTATTCTGACCAAGAATATTTTTTCCAATTTTTTCTCCATACTTAGGTAAATTTTTAACCATGATTAGTCAACCATGGTAAAAGTCCACTTTCTTAACTATAGTTGACTTTTTCCTTAACCATTGACCAAGATGACTTTTTCTCAAAATTTTGAAAGTGTCATATCTTATCTCTTACACTCTCGTCTTTATGTTTCAACCGTTCCCGATGGATAATTATACCCGAAACACCTTAAATACCTTAACTCGCCAAAAAGGTCCAATTTACCCTTTTTAGCTTTTACTCTCGTTTTTTGTGTTCGGGACTAAATCAAGCTGACTTTCCTTCATGAGCTCTCTATACTTTCTCATTTTAAGTTCTTATTTTCAGTCAGAATGATTCAGATCTACTCAGTTTAGCCTGTGACTCTTATAGCTCACATTAGGCTTTTTATGTAGCTTTTGCGTATTAAATCATTTTACTAACACTTTAAATCTAGTCAATACTCTTCTTATGATTCAACTATAATAATAGAGTGTTCATATACATAGGAATCTTAAGGAACAAGCTACATAAAATCCGGGTCTGACAATCCCCCCTACTCAGAAAATTTGGTCCTCCAAATTAGAACTAAGTCAATCTTCAAATAGGTGAGGGTACTTCTCTTGCATCAGACTCTCTAGCTCCCAAGTAGCCTCCTCTGAAGTATGATGCTGCCAGAGAATCTTCACAAACCCGATGGTCTTTGATCTCAATACCTTCTCCTTCCTATCCAATATCCGAATCAGTCGCTCAACATATTACATGTCCTCTCGGAGCTCCAAAGGCTCGTAACTAATCACATGTGCCGGATTTGAGTGATACTTCCGAAGCATCGATATGTGGAAGACGTTATGGACACCTGATAAGTCCGGTGGCAATGCCAACCTATAAGCCTTATCTCCCACTCAATCAAGTATCTCAAAGGGTCCAATATAGCGAGGATTTAGTTTCCCTCTCTTCCCATATCTCGTTATGCCCTTGGAAGGAGAAACTTTCAAAAACACGGATTCACCAACTGCAAACTCTAGTGGCCTACGTCTCCTGTCAGCTTAACTCTTCTGTCTACTCTGAGCTGTCCTCAGTCTCTCTACTATCAAGTGGATGTCCTCAGATGCTTGTGTAACCATGTCAAGAGCAAAATCTTACGGTCACCCATTTCTTCCCATCCAATAGGGGAACGACATCTACGGCCATACAAAGCCTTATACGGTGCCATCCTGATACTCGAATGATAACTGTTGTTGTAGGCGAACTCGGCTAGTGGCAAGTGGTTATCCCAGGAGCCTCTAAAATCTAGCACACATGCTCTCAACATATCCTTCAGAGTCTGTATAGTCCTCTCTGACTGACCATCGGTCTGAGGATGGAAAGCGGTGCTCAAACTCAACTGGGTTCCCATAGCTTCCTGAAAATGTCCCCAAAAGTGAGAAGTGAAGTGGGAATCCCTATCAGAGACCATGCTCATTGGTACACCGTGTAATCTCACTACCTCGCGTACATACAATTCTGCTAATGAACTCAGAGTATCGATTGCTCTCATAGCTAGGAAATGGGTTGACTTCGTCAGTCTGTCGACGATCACCCATATAGCATCGTGATTCCTGCGGGTTCTTGGTAAACCTATCAAGAAATCCATGGTGATATGCTCCCATTTCCATGTCAGTATAGGTAGAGGCTGCAATAACCCTGCAGGTTTCTAATGCTCTACCTTCACCTACTGACATACGAGACACTTTGCCATAAAGTCTGCTACATCTCCCTTCATACCCGACCACCAGTATACCTTACGGAGGTTTTGATACATTTTGTTACTCCCCGGATGTAATGTATACCTCGACGAATAAGCTTTCGCCAATATCAATCTCCTGAGTCCTGGATCCTCGAGAACACATAATCTACCTCTGAACCTCAGTAGTCCATCAGAACTCAACTCAAAGTCAGTCACTGTGCCCTTCTGCATCTAACTACTCACATCCATACAAAATGGATCAATCTACTAAGCCACTCTGATCCTGTCCAACAGATCCGGCTCCAAGCGTAGACTAGCTATCATATAGCCTGTATCCATGTCAGAAGGCACGACTCCCAAACTGAGGCTAGCAAACTGCTCAAGCAAATCATGTTCCCTAACCATCATATACGATACCATCCCTAGGCTCTTCATGCTCAAGGCATCGACTACAACGTTAGCCTTACCTGGATGATAAAGTATCTCGCAATCGTAGTCCTTCAGAAGCTCTAGCCATCTTCTCTGTCTCATGTTCAGCTCTTTCTGTGAGAACAGATACTTGAGACTCTTGTGGTCGATAAATATCTAGAACTTCTCTCCATACAAGTAGTGGCACCAAACCTTTAACGCAAACACTACTGTAGCTAGCTCCAAATCATTGGTCAGATTGTTCTTCTCATGATCCTTCAGCTGTTTAGATCCTTAAGCAACTACCCTCCCATCCTGCATCAATACACAGCCCAGTCCCTGATGTGAAGCATTGGTATACACTGAAATCTTCTTGAGCTGGTAGGGATAGTAAGAATCGGAGCGGTGGTCAATCAACGCTTCAACTCTTGAAAAATCTTCTCACAATCCTCGTTCCATACGAACGGTACACTTTTTCGAGTAATGCGTGTCAACGGAGCAACCAACTTCGAAAATCCCTCAACGAATCTCTGATAGTATCCAGGTAAACCTAGAAAACTCCTGATCTCGGTGACTGTCCTTAGCTGTTCCCATTGAACTACAGCCTCTATCTTAGATGGATCAACTGATATACCATCTCTCGATACAACATGTCCCAAAAATGAGATCTGTGACAACCAAAAGTCACACTTACTGAGCTTAGCATATAACTCCTGCTCTCGTAGAGTCTGTAATTCGATCCTGAGGTGCTCCTTATGCTCCTCCTTGGATCTCGAATACACCAATATGTCATCGATAACGACGATAACAAACTGGTCTAAATATGGCTTGAATACATCGTTCATCAAAGCCATGAAAGCAACTAGAGCATTCGTCAATCCGAATGGCATGACCAAGAACTCATAATGGCCATATTGGGTACGAAATGCTGTCTTGGGTACATCTCCACTCCAAACTTTTAGCTGATGATACCCAGACCTCAGGTCAATCTTGGAAAAGACCTGATCTAACAAATCGCAATGCGTGGAAGGGGATACCTATTCTTGATGGTAGCCTTATTCAACAATCGGTAATCTATACACAATCGGAGGCTCCCATCTTTCTTTCTCACAAACAACACCGGTGTTCCCCAGGGTGAAACACTTGGTCGAACAAAACCCCTATCCAACAGCTCTTGCAACTGCCTCTTGAGCTCCTCTAACTCAACTAAGGCCATGCGATATGGTGGTCTCAAAATAGGCTCTGTACCAGGCACCAAATCTATACAGAACTCCATCTCTCTGTCTGGTGGTAACCCTGGCAACTCATCCGAAAAAACATCTGGGTACTCACTGACCACAGTAATATCTGACAACTCCGAATGTGCCTTATCCATATCTACCACGTACGTAATGAAACCTTGATATGTTGAAGGTTTTCTAAGTCAGTAATCATATAATAATCATAACTACTCATTTCATTTATTTTTATTAAACTTTACAACATATCTAGTAGGGTTAGGAAACATAACTATCTTAGCATAACAATCTAAAATAGCATGGTTTGTAGATAACCAATCCATTCCTAAGATTATATCAAAGTCACTCATACTTAGCAATATTATATTGGCTGTCATCTCCTTGTCCCCTACTCTCAACTTGCAGTCATTAAATACATATTTTACAACTTAACTACTATTCATAGGTGTACTAATCAACATCATCATACATAATGGTGTACGCTCTACATGTCTTGCTAATTTACATGCAAATGAAGGCGATACAAAAGAATGCGTGGCACCAGGATCTATTAAAACATATGCTTCAATATCATAAATCAGGATGTTACCTCATATCACATCCGATGAAGCATCAGCTGTTCCCTGGTCGAAAGCATGTACTCGCCCTCGACCCATTACTTGTTTCCCCTTTTCTTTTGCCGTCGCTCTACCTCTCTGAGCACACATACCAGCTGGAGCTCTATCTGGCTCCCTGCCCTTCAGTGGGGCAATAATATGCCCTTGTCTCCCACATCGAAAACACACTATAGGAGTCAGCGGACATGGTCTACCTCTATGTTGTTTACCGCATCTTCTGCACTGATCGACAGTAGGTCTCTGTCCTCCTATGGCAATACCCTTTGCTGGAGCTACGTTCGGATAAGTAGGAGGTTTAGTAAATCTCTCTCGTGCCTCCTCAACCCATGATCTCTTACCGAAAAGTTTCCTCCCTCCTCGATAACTAAAATCCCTAGTCGGCCTCTTTTCTGTATATCTCAGCTCCGGCTAAACTTCTCAAACTCGGAAGCATTTCTTTCATAATCTTACTTGCACAGTTATGCCCTGTGTACTGCTTCCTCATAGGTGGTTAAATCTAATGGAACCAACCTGGACCGCAGAACCGCTCTCAATCCATCGATAAACCTGTGGACCTTCCTGACCTCAATATACATGGTATCTGGGTCATATCTTCCCAGAGATAGGAATCGAGTCTCATACTCGTCTACTAACAAACTCCCCTGGTTCAGTCCTAAAAACTCTACCTGTAGTTTTCATTTTGCGATGTCGGGAACAAACTGCCTCCTAGAGGCCTCTCGAAATATCTCCCAACTAATGTTTGTGTGTCGAGCTCTCAATATGGGTCGGGTGGACTTCAACCAGTGCTCTGCAGCTACCTTCAGTAGGAATGCACAATTGCGACCATCTCCAATGTCGTACACTCGAAGAATCCATAAAGCTTCTCCATCTCTGCCACCCACTCCTCAGCAGCTACAGGGTCCTTGACCCCACTAAAAGATGGAGGTCTAAGCTTCTGGAATTCTCGCAACCGATGTAGATCACATCCGTACCCTAATCCACTACCACCTAAAACTGGTGGGGGTGTAGGAGTATCTACAGTCCTCGACGCATGAGCTGTCTGTGTAGGTGTATCAGGGTCAACTGCCTCTCCTGTAGCAGCTCCTGCCTCCTGTCCTTGCCTACCCGACATCGTCTGTGCCAATATCTCTACAATTGTCTATAGACTACGCTCTAATCTCGTAAAGCGCATCTCTGCACACTCGAGTGCCTCACTAGCACCAGGAGTCTCATGCGTAGGTAATGGTTCGGCAGCAGCTCGTCTCTCAGGCCTATCTCTACAGCCTCGAGCCCTACCTCTCATACCTCTACCACTACGCGTATTTGCCATATAGACAAAGCTCCTGTATTCATAATCATGAATTAGTCCGTCTCCTATCTGGTATACACAGTTGTATCTAAACACAGTACAATATTATGGGGATGTACACTTTCCTATTTCCTAACACCGACTCACATCAGACCAACCTCAGCTCTGATACTATTCTGTCAGGACCTCATCTCAATTCATGACTTTAACCAAAATCACTACAAATTTTTTGCATTTTTAACTTACATTTCCTCTCATCAATGGTTGGGCTGTGATTCGATGTTAGTTTCCTCGCATACCATATCATCCATCATCATACATACATGTTAATATACTGTTACTAACTGTAGCTTCTTTTATAATACATGTGAGATTATATAAAGTCTACTACAATTACATTCCCCATAATATATATTGTATACATCACTATGCTGTTTCTATGTTTAGATACATAACCGTACAAAATATGTATACCTGTCGATCGATAGGAAATAGCAGTGGACTCAGGAATACTATCCCTTAATAGCTCTCACTCTACTGCTGATGCTCTGTAGAGAGATGTAAAAACAAAAAGGGTGAGCATACAACGTGCTCAGTAAGGAAATCAGGCAAGCAAGTAGATATCTACACTATCTACTCAAAATAATGCTATGCCTTGAAAACATCATTTCCTTTACTCACTTTAAAAGCATGTCTTTAAATATATATATATATATACTTGTACAGATTAAATTCCATGTACAGAAATCATGCTTTCTTTCTCAAATGTAGGCATGTAGTGTAAAACAATGCATCTTTATAATATCACAATGCCTTTAGATAAATCATGCCATTTGCATTTAAATCACAGTAAATATGGCATTTAAATCATTCACAACACAAAATCGGAGTTCGACCCATCCCTCAGGTCTGTCCGCAATTAAATCAGTCAATCAAGTGATATATCATGTGAGACTCTGTGGTGAAAATGTAAATAGTATCTTGGACTATGATCATATCCGACATGTGATCCCAAGCAACACAGTACTCGATGTGCGGGGCATCACTGCGGCAACGGGAGGGGGGTCAGTCCATCACAACCGCCAGCTATATCCTCCTCAACTCCATAATAACACACGGTACAGTGTACTCCAAGCCACATGCACGGTATAACGTACACCCGTGGACCCTACATCACAGTCGGGGTGCCTGCCATAGGTTTTAGCCCTCAAAACCATGGAATATCATACCATGTCTCTAAACCCTCATGCGAATCCTCTCACAGTATGACACACAGTCTACACAAAGAAATCAAGCATGGTTTTCAACATGTATTATATATCACATACAGTGCGCGCCTTTGAGCGCGACTCACAGTCGACACACCGCTCAAATACTATTTCACATCACAAACTCAACTCTAGTGTGAGTAAACCTCCAGCAACTAGGTCAATGCATAGTTCATGTATTAAATCAAGTACGAGCAATAGCTCCAGTACTATGCTATGCACAATATCATCAAATCAAGTACGAGCAATAGCTCCAGTACTATGTCATGTATAAATCATGAAGAATCAAATACGAGCAATGCTCCAGCACTCTGTCATGCATCTCATGAAAAACTCAAGTACGAGCTAATCTCGCCAGCACTCTCTCATGCATATATCATATAAAACTGAGTACGAGTAAGAACTCCAGTACTCTATCATGCATGTCATGGAAATCTAGTGCGAATCACAATCCAGCACTAATATATGTGGAAAATATATGAAATCCAGTGCGAGCTGTACTCCAGCACGATTCATTCTCACATAATATGATAGATGGCTCTTTAAAAAGGGATGATTTATAAAATATCAAAATCAGCACTATAAAGTGTGCTTAATTCACATCAACCTTAAAATCATTAGCCCATCTATTTATTCTTCTGCTAAACAGCAGTAAAACACTCAAAATGCTGGTTTCCATGCTTTTACAACTTTTCATAAAAGTTGACTTTTTGACTAACTAGGGGTAAAATTGTAATTTGTGACTATCGGGTCACAATAATTATTATTCACTTTCTCTGAACCTCATAGTTTTTAATTGAATGTAAAAGCAGACGAAAATATGTGCAGGTATCTCTAACTACTCACAAAAGTCCTTTACCTGCAATCACACGAGAAATTTCATTTTCTCTGCACTGCTCATTTCATTAGTCCGATTTACTCCTCCAATACTCTCTGGAGCTGCATATAACCATTTATCAGGTTAATTACACTTTTCCTACTGTATTTCACATTAAATACAGTCTATTTCCCTTAATGGGCCTAACTATGCCTTAAGCCATTTTCACTTTACTATTCATTTTTGTTGGGCCTATTGGGCTTGTGGGGCCCACCAACTCTTATTGGGCTTGTCCTAGACCCATTACATCATATTGGGCCTAAAATATTTGGGCTTGACCCATTGGACCTCTCGACCACATGCCATGGTCGTGAGCTATCCATGCCATCGGTCACACCATGGCATGCCGACCATGTCCCTTTCCTTAGCCAATTCACTTAGGCATTCTCGCAAACACTTGGTTGGCAATATTCCTAAACATCACATAGTTCATTTAGGTATTTTATCAAACACCTTGATTGCCAACTTATTACATGTATTAATTAATCAAATTGATTAATTCTAATTACACCATAATCATTAACACATGTATATTAACCTATTTATGTCTTAAAATCATATGGGCCTTCATCAATATTTCACTACTCACTCTCGACCTAACCAAGATCATAGTGATTTCATATGTTTCAATGCTTAAAACATATACCAATATACTTAAAATCATTCATACATTAACATATATGAAAGTGAAAACTTGGAAATATACCAATAGTTGTGTTCACATTTGGCTGAATACTTTGGAGGCTCACGGTTTGCACTCTATGGCTCCTTGATAGCCAATTCCAACATATGTCACTCTCCTTTCAATTTGGAACAACTTTCATGAAGAATGCAAGTTCCAAATATGCCTAATTCCTAGTGATTTTTAGTGAGAGAAAGCTTAGATAATTTATTTCAATGGTTTCTTCTTCTAGCCGAGAATGGTGTGGTGAAGATAACCATGGTGTGGCTGATTTTATAAGCCACTTACTTAGCCATTAAGCCTTACTTTCCAGCCATTAAACTTGACTTCCTAAGCCTTAGTCATGAGTCACCTTATGAGTCACCTTATGAGTCATGTTTAGCTTTAACTATGGTTAGATATTTATCTCATGGGCTTTCCATTTGGGCTTCTCGGTTTGGGCTTTCTTAATGGGCTTTCAGGCTGAAATTTTCACCATACCTCGGGCCTTTAATTTTCTAAATATTTGGCCGATCAATTGGTCCAACAATTTGGTCTAAGGGACCTAAGAATTTCGATCTACGTTTAGTATACCTTAATGGGCTTTAAAATTTTCACCTTAGTCCCAATACATTTTTAACCTTTAAATTAAATCTGAAATCCTTCCGAATAAATTTTTCTTACTTTCGGGGATGATTATCTTGTATTGTGACCAAGAATTTTTTTTCCCAATTTTTTCTCCATACTCAGGTAAATTTTTAACCATGATTAGTCAACTATGGTAAAAGTCCACTTTCTTAACTATAGTTGACTTTTTCCTTAACCATTGACCAAGTTGACTTTTTCTCAAAATTTTGAAAGTGTCATATCTTATCTCTTACACTCTCATCTTTATGTTTCAACCGTTCCCGGTGGATAATTATACCCGAAACACCTTAAATACCTTAACGCGCCAAAAAGGTCTAATTTACCCTTTTTAGCTTTTACTCTCGTTTTCTGTGTTCGGGACTAAATCAAGCTAACTTTCTTTCATGAGCTCTCTATACTTCCTCATTTTAAGTTCTTATTTTTAGTCAGAATGATTCAGATCCACTCGGTTTAGCCTGTGACTCTTATAGCTAACATTAGGCTTTTTATGTAGCTTCTGCGTGTTACTAACACTTTAAATCTAGTCAATACTCTTCTTATGATTCAACTATAATAATAGAGTGTTCATACACATAGGAATCATAAGGAACAAGCTACATAAAATTCAGGTCTGACATAATTGCTCAGAGTATGCTGGGATTTTAGGGCGAGTCAGAGTATTGATGGAAGTCCACTCGACCCATCTTAAGACTTAGACATCCAGAGCTGACATGAGAAATAGTTCTGGATGTATTCCGGTGACAGAATATCTCGAACACTGCTTAAAGGAAATTACAGGTAAAATTCCTTACACTGACCCAGGGGCATTGGTTGATTGATGAGTATGAAACTCAATTTATATCCCTGGGTAGGTATTACCCCGGCACTATGGGCAGTGACAGTCAGAAAGCCCAAAAGTTCATGAATGGGGTCAGATTGTCGATTTAAGTTCGATTGGCCCTGTTGCATATCACTACCTATGCCAAGGCAGTGCGCAAACTATAGTTGTATGAATAAGATCATGTGTTGCATGCCTCTGAGATTGGGAAAGGTAGTAAGGTCCGAAATAGAGATAAAAGAGAATAGAGATTGACAGAGATGTCAGAACGGGAAAAAGGTAGTTTGGTAAGAGATTAGAGTTAATGAGTCAAGGGATAAGATGATTGGTAAGGCCCCAGTGTATCCAATTTTAGCACTTTTGAGGGGTATTGTGATTAGAGGACCTCGACCTGCTCCGTAGAAGTGTAAGCAGTGTAGGATATGGGGTAGATACCACGAAAGTAGGGCCTACACCTACACATTATTGACTAAAATAGGCATTGGCCATTTATTTAATGATTGCTCAGAGTTGGGTGAGACTGCCCTATAGAATAAGAAAGAGACAGAGAAAACCTTGTTTATATCTCTGCATCGAAAAGGGAGGCCACAGCCGAAGAGAAAGGGGAAAGTAGGTTGTTGGACGAGGGCAAGTGTATGCCTTGGACCAGGACACTACTGATATTTCATATGATATGGTGAAAGATACCACACTGGTTATGAATAATGAAGTAATTATTTTAATTGATCCTGGTGCCACGCATTTATTCATACCGCCTTCATTTTGCATATAAGTTAGTGAAAGACATGAATGCCTACACCCTTGGGCACAATACTGATAGTTAGTACCCCAATGAAGGAGGGTTAACTAACGGAATAATTATAAAGAGATTATAAGTCGAAAACGGGGGAAGAAGTATAAGTCAGCCGATTTTATTCAAAGGAATATGAATAATTTGAAGTAATATTTGACAATAAATTGGTCGACTGAAAACTATGCTGTTCAGATTTCTATCCTAAGATAGTGATGTTTTACCCCTGCAAAGTATACTGTAAGTTTTGACAAGTAATAAAAGGGGTGTAGCGATTGAAATTAAAGGAGTAAATGATTGTACTCATGAAATGAGTAATGAAAGAGTTTTGTTATAAGTGATATACGAAAGGAGATAAGCTTTGAGATGTGATAGATTCTGAATACAAGATATATTGGAATAAAAGGCGTATGTGTAAGACCCGAAAATTAATCGTAAATTTTTATGAAGGATGAAAATGGTCACAATTTTAAACGAATGAGATTTGGATTGGAAATAAGGATTTAAAATGCGAAATGAATGAGTATTCGTGAAGGGAAGTCGGGTCAAATTAATCCCGAATATGTGTAAGGGTAAAACGGTCAAAAGACCAAAAATCCGTATAAATTCGAAAAGAAAAATTTAATTAAAAATAATGGATTTGAGAATCTTGATCAATAACGAAGAAATAATTAAATTTCGGGTTAAATTGATCAAGATCCAAAATTTTAGGAATACCGAAAGTCACTCGGGACAATATCTCGAAAATACGGAGAAATTATACCCGAAAAAGGGTTAAAAATATAATAAATAAATTAAATAAAATTAATTCAAAAAAAAGAAATCAGAAATGGAAAATTGGAGAGAGAGAAAGATGAGAGAAACGGAAAATAGAAGAAGGAAACGAGGAGACCACTGGCGAGCCGTCCGGCGGCCAGAGACCCAGGCGAGGGCCGGCAAAGGTAGCCCAACCCCAGATGACTTCACAGCGCCGGTGACGCGCTGTGGAACTCGTCGGAGATCGACAAATCGGGGAGAGAAGTCGTGGGAGAAAGAGTTCCGATTGCCGGCTACCGGCGTTGATTTGACCCCAACCACCGACCATCGAAGGCTCCCCATGTGATGCTGAGTAGATTGGTGGTGGCCACGATCGGCGAAACCGGTGGACGTCGTCGGAAACGACGAAAAGAGGAAATGGGTACCGACGGTGGAGAGAATAGGCCGGACTGGTGACTTTTCGGCGGCCTTGAACCAAATCGAGGGCAGATCTGAGATGCGAACGACCCAGCAAAGCCACTGGCAGTGGAAACCGGCAGAGAACCAACCGGCAGGGCCGTGAACCGACCGAACCGGAGTGAACCGGACCGGTCTGAATCAGGTTGAACCGGACTGAACTGGTTCAGCCAAGAAAGAAGGGAAAAAAAAGAGAAAAAGGAAAATGGGGAAGAATTTTCGGGGATACATCGGACTTCGGGTAAGTAGGTAAGAGGTCAAAAGTGACCGATTTAATTTTCAAAAAATTTATTTAAATTATATTCGATCGGAAATAACCCGGAATTAAATATATAATTGTGCAGTTTTACGACAAAGCCCAAACGAGAGTCGATTGAGCTCCGATTTTCATACCCCGCATCACATTGGGTAAGTATATTTTAATTACGATAATATGAGTCCTTTAATACAGAGTTTCGATTATTTTACGAAATTTATGGATTAATTCTGTATAAAAAGGAATATTTATCGAAATTGCAACGTAATTACCGTAAATAGTATACGGGCTATCCAATGAGTTTGGAACGAAGCTCGATGATTATTGGTAAGCTGAATGAGCCCAGTAAACCCAAAGAGGGGATTTAAATAATATAAATGGGCTGAAAACGGGCTCGAGGCCCATTAAAGTGCTATTGGGCCTAATAAAGTAAAACGGGCCCAGTACGTTAGATTCGATCAGTAAATGTGATATACTGATAAAAATAAGTGAATTAACCCAAAATATGTGGTTATATGCAGTTTCATAGACTTGGTTGATGCGCAGTTGGACTAAGAGATCGGATATTATCGAAACGAGATAAGTTTACGCGTGAATCGAGGTAAGAGAATCTTATAGGTCCATAGAGATTTCTGTACATATTTATTGAGGGGATTTACAGGGCTTAGAATTCCTTAAAGTATCTAGAAACGAAATAATAATTTTTACGAAAATCGGGGCTTAGGTGAATAAAGAAAAAGACGATTTTGCCCCTGGGTGTAAAATTTACAAAAAGGGTAGTAAGGCAGATAAATTGCATGATTTCATGTTTTAATGTTTTATATGAATGTATTGCTTTGATTTAAGCAAATATACACATAGGTTGGCTATTGATTTCATGAATTATACGAAAGGGTACCGGTTTGTACCGGTTACGATTTTAAAAGATGTTTTATAAAGATTGAGCCACCTATCATATTTACATGAGTAAAAAGAGTGCTAGAGTCTTACTCGCACTCAAGTTTACTGATTTATTACTCATGAAGAGCTGTACTGGAGCATTGCTCGTACGAAAAATTTGTGTATGCACAAAACCGTGCTGGAGCTTCGCTCGCACGAGATTTCAGATATCATGATATGCATAGCGTGGTGCTGGAGCTTCGCTCGCACTAGAGTGAGTTGACATGCATATAGTCGTGCGGAAGCCTCCTGTAGACTGTGTGTCGCAAAGAGTTGAGATGCTCGTACGTATACTTTGAGACAAGGGTTGGTTATCGACATAGTATTGGGGTGGATAAGACCTATGGCAGGCACCCCCAGACTATGATATGGGTCCACGGAGTACGATGTACCGTGTATGTCACACGGAGTACGTTGTACCGTGCAGTGATGTTGACTCGATGATGTTACTTGATATTCTGGCAGGTAGGATTTGACCCCACCTCCCGTTACAGTTGTGATACCCCACACACCGGGATCCGTGTAGCTTGGGATCACAAGGACAAAGTATGGCCATAGTCCTCAATTTTCATACATTAACCTACATGCCTCACATGATATCATACGGTCTGAATAGACCAAGATGAACCCGAGGGAGGGGTAATGTCCCGATTTATGTTTTTAAATGAGATGCGATTTAATGAATCAAGGTATTCCTGAGAGATGGATTTGACCTTGATGAAGTTGTTTTATGATGAAACAAATGAGTTTTAATGTGATGAGTTTATGATGAAACAAATAAGCTTTAATGTGACGAGCATGAGATGTCATACATGAGGATTTTTCCATGTCTGTTTTATATCTGGATTTCATGATTTCTCTTATATGATATATACATACATGTGGCATCGTTTTAGTCATACCTCATGCTCCAAATGTAAACGATTTTATATCATGATATTATCAGCACGTAGATAGTATAGTTATCTACCTGCTTACATTATTGCCTTATTGAGCTGTTTATGCTCACCCTTTCATTTTCCACCCCACAGGGTATATTCACTAGAAGAGAATGACAGTAGTCATATCCGTTGTTTCTTATCAAGACCAGGTATACACATTTGTATAATTTTTGTATCTGAACATATAGAGGCACAGTACTGTACATGGATGTAATATTGGGGATGTATTTATTTAAAATAAATTGATATGTAAATGAAATAGGAAAATGGAATGGTAAATAGGTGAGAGGTGACTAACACCGAATCATAGCCCAACTGTTTAGTAGTGTAACTGTTCACGACAGGTAAGGAAATTAAAAAATGAAAAATTTACTCTGATTTTTAGGTAATTTGGGTCATGACAGTATGCAAGGTAAGAATATCTCTGATATGTAAAGTAATTTGGATTAAGCGATATGTAGTGAATATGAATTATGACCAAGGATAAGGGGTGGATATATCCATAACCAGTCCATGTGGTCAAGTCTGAGGGTTAATAAAGGTATTTCAAAATACCTTCCCGCCTGAAGACTTGACAGCTTTTAGAAAGTACACATCACCTATGAATTGAAATCGACAGTCGTAATATATACATTTAAAATTAGGATACCTTTACTAGTATGATAAAGAAATATAGAATTCGATTAATCATGAAGGTTTAAAACATTAAAATTTCATAAAAGCCGTTAATATAAGAAAAAGAAAATGACGCGGGTTAGTATCTTGAACGGAAGCGATTTCGAAATGACATTATACGTTTACGCGTACATAGGTCAAGTGTTGGCTCTACCGAGAGGGGGGTGAATCGGTTTTCTAATGTTAATGGTAAATTTAAACTAATTTGAACTTAATCAACAAATAATGAATAAGCAATATAATGTATTGAACCAAATTAAAGCAAGATAAGGAAGAGAATATCAAACACAATCGTTTATAGAGGTTCGGCCAATCTCTTGCCTACGTCCTCTCTCCTTGACCTTCTTGTCAAGTGCTTTCTTTCTCACTTTCAACGAAAGTTACACACTCCCTTTTTTAGGTTAAGGAATAACCTCTCTACCCTTTTTTATACAAAGATGTATTCACCCTTTTTACAAAGATTATCTCACTGAGAAACAATCATCTTCTCTCTGAAAGCAAGGATGAATACAATATCAAGATTTTTATGTGGGTAGGACAAATACAGCTTTTGCACATAAGTTTATACAACAAACTCAATAAATGAGGATTGAAGACAATTGGAATGAAAGAATTAAACTCTTGAGAATATACAGAATGTGCAGCAATGGTGTCTTTTTCTCAGTGTCTTCAATGCTTGATTATATACTAAAGGATTGGTAGTTAGAGCATTTAATGTTGTTTTTCCCGTTGAGATTTTGCACAAAGAGCCGTTGGGAACCTCCAGTAGAATGCCAGATCCATCTGCCATCTTGACCAGATCGATCTCTTAGTTATAATTCTTGCAAGATTAAGGCAAAAAGAAGCAAGGAGATCGATCTCATATATGAGCAGATCGATCTTCCAATCTCTCTGTTTGAGGCATGATCGATCTATAGATCGATCTGCCAGGTAATCTCGTAGTGAGGAGATCGATCTCTCATTAACCCAGATCGATCTCCTTAGCTCTCTGACTTTGAGGAGATCGATCTCTTCCTATACCAGATCGATCTCATGAGCTCTCTGTTTGAGTATAGATCGATCTACTGCCTTTACCTTTGTTTTAGGGGAGATCGATCTCTTCCTATACCAGATCGATCTTCTCAACATCCTGTAGTAGGCAGATCGATCTTATAACCCTTATAGATCGATCTTAGCTTTCTCAATACCTTTGTACAGGTTCAAACCTTAGCAGATCGATCTCATGAGGATATGAGATTGATCTCTCATCCTAAAAAACCCAGGAGATCGATCTCTCATCTCTAGGAACTTAATTTCTGGTACTGATAGCTTCTAAACATGTTTTTTATATCGTCTTTATATTATTGAATTTACTTGTTTTGTCATTTCAAAATACATTAACTCAACAATCTCCCCCTTTTTGATATGACAAAACCTATTCAATAAACATGTTTAGTTACCTATTTGCATTGTGCACAAACTCCCCCTTTTTGTAAGCTCCCCCTTTCTTTTAGCTTTTGACCTCGTTACTTTCTTAACTTCCCTTCATTTTAATCATTCCTTTAAACCTTTAGACATGTTTCTTAAAGCCATTTAAACATCTTTTAACCAACCCACATGTTCTCTTTTCTTCTCCCCCTTTTTTTCATATCAATGGCACGAAATGTTTTAAAAAGAACAATTTAACGTTCAACACATTGTTCATTTCAAAATTGTAATTCATGATAGCACATTTCAATAATAACTAACATGGCATTCCATCAAAGACTCATTCAAGCAAATGAGGTTTTCAAACACTAACTAATAATATCAAAACATTAGCAAAAATAGTTCTATCAACTAAGGCCTAAGGTGCACGAGGGAAGCAATCCAGTAGTTCCTCGACGTGAGTGCGAGTGACCTGTAGCTCATCATACATCGCCTGCTGGGTGGCATGAAGGTTTGCAAAACCTTCATCTATCTTCCTGTTCAGCTCCATTATCATCGTCACAATAGACTCCATGCCAGCGGGTGATGAGGCAGGTGCAGGGGGCTGAGCAGAGGAAGAGGATGGACCCTCAGTAGGTGCAGCAGGTGGAGCAATAGGCTCATCTGATGGATCTTCCTCCATAGCTGCAGCAGGCTGTTGTTCTCGTTTCTTCTTTCAGTCGCCTCGGAAGTCCTTGTAATAGCCCATGTGGTGAAGTGTCCCAATGTTCAATACGCTTTTTGGGGAGGGCACTTCACCTGTTTCACAACTGCAGTCCACTCCAAGTCGTTGTAGAAAATATGCCAACGGTTGTGGAAAAACTATCGTGGTGGCTTGGCCACGTACGATCTTCAACCAATCTTCATAGATAAAATGGACAAGGTTGGGTTTTTGACTTGTGGAGTGGATGTGGTGGATCCAAAAATGATCTAACCTCCTAACGGTGGAATGACGGGTACCGAAAGGATGAAGATTCCATGAGATAATGAGGTGGAGTAACCGTGGGTGCATTGGTAGATCACTCGCCTTATCCCTGGGAAGGTCAAACTCTAAGGGGACTTCCTCATCTTCATTGGTCAAGCCTTCATTGCTTATGTGGAAAGCTTAGTTTAAGACATCAAGGTCTATTGCAATTGACTTACCCATGACATACGTTGTAAAACCGAGAATTTTGCAAGTATCAGCAGGATCATAGGTGAGTTCGGCATTAGAAAAGAATGCCCTGATGATGTTTGGGGGTACGGGAGTATTGATTTTTAAGAATGGAAGCCAACCAAATTCTTCCATTTTGGAGAGATACGAAAAATCTATTCTGTTTAAAAATGAGAAATCAATGGGTCGCCAATGTTTAATTGGCATGGTGGAAAAATACTCTTCATATCTCTTCCTTTTTGCAGGTGTTTTAAAACACCTGTTAAAGGTAGTGACTAAAGGGGCAGAGGGTGGTTGTGAGGAGGTTGGTCTAGATTCTCTATTGGCTAATCTCTTAATACGAGGCATGATTTAAGCTTGCAACTAAACACAAGAATCTCTCTAGACACTCTTAAAACTAGTTCTCTAAAACCTAACCAATGGAACAGTAGCTAGATGTGACCTAGAGAGAAATTGGGCACTAAACTAAGAATTTTTTAGAATGTGGGTTACTATACCAGTAAACGAGGAGGAGAAGTGATGAAGACCGTACCGAGATCGATCTGGGAGGACGAATCAAAGGCTGAGGTGCCACAGAATTTAGAGATTTTGAAGATTTGGGAATTTTGAAATTTGGGAATTTTGAGCAGTTTTTATAGTCCTGGGCAAAGGAGATCGATCTGTCATTTCCAGAAGCTCGAAGAGATCGATCTGTTGTTCCACAAGTTCGATCCTCAGAATACAGAAGCTTAAAGAGATCGATCTGTCAAGGGCCCAGATCGATCTGCTGTTTAACAGAGGCTTAAGGAGATCGATCTTATGGGTGAGAAGATCGATCTGCCTAGCTTAACCTTTATGCTTTAGGCTCATTTGAAGTATGGAGATCGATCTATATTGATAGGAGATCGATCTCTCATACTTTTTGCCCAGAAAAATCATTGAAAAACTTTTTTAAAAACAACTTAAAATCAAGATTTTGAAGCATATACATCTTAAGGGACATTCATGAGTCCTAATTCCCCTCTAAGGACACAAAACCTGTCTCTATCAAGTGGTTTGGTGAATATATCAGCAATTTGATGTAAAGTGTCAATATACTCTAGAATTATATCTCCCTTTTGAACATGGTCTCTAAGGAAATGGTGTCCAATCTCAATGTGCTTAGTTCTAGAGTGTTGAATAGGATTTTTAGATAGATTGATGGCACTGGTATTATCACATTTAATAGAGACTTGTTTCATGTCAATACCATAGTCTTTCATTTGTTGTTTAATCCACAACACTTGAGCACTACAACTACCTGCTGCTATGTATTCAGCTTCAGTTGTGGACTGAGCCACACTATTTTGTTTCTTAGAGAACCAGGAGATTAATCTATTCCCTAAGAATTGACAGGTACCTGAAGTACTTTTCCTATCTATTTTGCATCCCCCAAAGTCTGCATCTGAAAATGCATGAAGTGTAAAAGTGGAGTCCTTGGGGTACCAAAGTCCTAGAGAGGGAGTGTCCTTAAGATATCTAAAGATCCTTTTGGTTGCTAATAAGTGCGATTCCCTAGGAGAGGATTGAAATCTAGCACAAAGGCATACACTAAATAAAATATCTGGTCTACTTAAATAGAGCAATAAACCAATCATAGATCTATAGAGTTTAGTGTCTACACACTTACCACTTTCATCTTTATCAAGCTTGATGTTGGTGCCCATTGGAGTTGCTTGAGGTTTGCAATTGTCCATTCCAAATCGCTTGAGCAAATCCTTAGTATACTTTGCTTGATTGATGAAGGTTCCTTCCTTTGTTTGCTTCACTTGAAGTCCCAAGAAGAAAGTGAGCTCTCCCATCATGCTCATTTCAAATTCACCTTGCATGATCTTAGCAAACTCTTGGCATAAAGATTCATTAGTTGATCCAAAAATAATATCATCTACATACACTTGAACAACTAGTAAATCTTTATTTTTATTTTTGATAAATAAAGTGGTATCTACTTTTCCTCTTGAAAATCCTTTTTCTATCAAGAATTTTGACAACCTTTCATACCATGCTCTAGGAGCTTGTTTCAAACCATAGAGTGCCTTAGATAGTTTGAAAACATGTTCAGGAAATTCATGATTTTCAAAGCCGGGAGGTTGTTCAACATACACTTCTTCATTAATGAAACCATTTAAAAATGCACTCTTTACATCCATTTGATATAACTTGAAGTTTTTATAACATGCAAAGGCAAGTAGCATTCTAATTGCTTCTAATCTAGCTACTGGTGCATAAGTTTCATCATAGTCTATTCCTTCCTCTTGTCTATAACCTTGTGCAACTAATCTAGCCTTGTTTCTTATGATCACACTATTTTCATCCATCTTGTTCTTGAATATCCATTTAGTTCCAATTATAGAGTGATCACTAGGCCTAGGGACTAGTTTCCACACTTTGCTTCTTTCAAATTGATTTAATTCTTCTTGCATTGCTAAGAACCAATTATTGTCATCTAAGGCTTCATTGACATTTCTAGGTTCTATTTGAGATACAAAGGCTATCTATTGACACATATTCCTTAGAGATGATCTAGTTCTAACTCCAAGAGTTGGATCTCCCACTATTTCACAATCTTTTACATATCCTAATTCTCTTGGTGCTCTAGACTCTCTCTCTAACATCTCTATTTCTTCTTTATCTTCTTTATTTAAGTCAAGTTTTTCTAATAGATCTTCTTCTAAGTTTGGAATTTCCTTTAGGTTTTCATCAAATATTCCTACATCCTCTTCATTGGTTGAATCTTTAGATAAATCATTTGACTCATCAAATATTACATGAATTGATTCTTCAACCATCAATGTTCTTTTGCTATATACCCTATAAGCCTTTGAATTTAAGGAATATCCTAGCAAGATTCTCTCATCACTCTTAGCATCAAATTTTCCTAAATTATCTTTCCCATTATTTAAGACAAAACATTTGCAGCCAAAAGGATGGAAGTAGATAATGTTAGGCTTCTTACCTTTGTAAAGCTCATAAGGAGTTTTCTTTAGCATGGGTCTAATCATGGCTCTATTAATGATATAGCAAGATGTATTTATAGCTTCAGCCCAAAAATATTTTGGTAAATTATTTTCACACAACATGGTTCTAGCCATTTCTTCCAATGTTCTATTTCTTCTCTCAACCACTCCATTTTGTTGTGGTGTCCTAGGGGCTGAAAAATTATGGCTAATTCCTTAATCATTGCAATACTCATCAAATCCTATATTTTCAAACTCTTTGCCATGATCACTTCTAATACTAGTTATTGTATATTCTTTTTCATTTTGAGTCACTTTTGTATAAGCTATGAACTTTTCTAAAGCTTTATTTTTCACTCTAAAAAAGAACACCCAAGTGAACCTAGTGTAATCATCAACTATTACAAATCCATAGTGTTTCCCACCAAGGCTTGTTATTCTAGTTGGTTCAAATAAATCTAGGTGGAGTAATTGAAGAGGCCTAGTGGTGGATATACTATTCTTAGCTTAAATGTTGTCCTTTTATGTTTTCCTTTAACACAAGCTTCACATATTTTTTCATGGTCAAAGGACAACTTGGGTAATCCTATAACTAGATCCTTTCTAGCTAACTTAGATAACACATGCATGCTAGCATGACCTAGTCTTCTATGCCATAACCAAGATTCTTTTTCATTGTCTACCATTAGGCATACGTTTTCATTTTTGAGTTCATTAAGATAGACAATGTATATATTACCTTGCATATGACCTAGAAAAAGAACTTTATTTGACTTAGGATCTATAACATGCCATTTCATGCAATCAAAAATTACTTTGTAACCTTTGTCACAAAGTTGACTTATGCATAGTAAGTTATGCTTTAGACCCCTAACAAGCAATACTTTTTCTAATGAAAAATAGTCATTACCTATTGAGCCACTCCCTTCAACTTGGACTTTGGAGTTGTCCCCAAACGTGACTTCTCCACCAACCTTTGATTTAAATGAGTTGAAGTGGCTCTTCTCACCCGTCATGTGCCTTGAGCATCCACTATCTAAGTACCAAGCTTATTTTGTTTTAGTTTTGTGGCAATGCTTAATTACCTACAATCAAAAATCAAGTTCATATCTTAGGTACCCAAATTCTCTTGGGTCCTTTGAGGTTAGTGAATGCAATTCTTGATCCCTTTGGGATCCATTTTGCCAATGCATTAAAATCTTTTGAGTTAATTACTTCTTTTGGAACCCACATTCTTTTTACTATTTTTCCTTTAGGAGTGGTCATCTTCATATTGCAGTTATGTGATGCATGTCCCTTCCTATTACAATATGAACAAGTAGTTGAAGGTTTATTCATACTCTTTCTAGCAATGAAGCTTTTGAGATGAGTCTCTCTACTTTTTGCATTATATCCTAACCCATTTTTATCAAAGAATGCCCTTTGAGTTTCTAACATGTTATCTAACTTTTGCTGACCCATATAAAATCTATTAAAGGAATTATGTAGATTACTATTTTTTTCTTTTAAATCACAAATTTCAAGATTCGTAATTTCTAGTTTCTTTTCACATTCTAATTTATCCTCTAGAATTAACTCATTCTCTTTCTTCAATTTAGATATTATCTTCTTATATTTCATATTCATGCATTCATATTCCAATGCAAGATCATCAAAGGCATCTTGTAATTCATCAAAAGAGTATTCATTGAGGTTTGAAGTTACTTTTTCATCCTCAATAGCCATGAAGCACAAGTTGGCAATGTCCTCATTTGAGTCATCATCAGAGCAGTCACTGTCGCTCCATGTAGCCACCATTTCCTTCTTTTTGTGGAACCTATCATTGGACCTTTTAAGAAGAGGACAGTTAAACTTAATGTGTCCTAGTTTTTTACATTCATAACACACAATTATATCTTTTCTTCCTACCTCTTCTTGATCTCTCTTGTGGTTTCTCCTATTACTACCACTAGCTCTCATTCTCATGAACTTGTTAAATCTTTTAACAGACATTGCCATCTCAAGATCTTCTTCACTACCACTCTCATTTTCATTTTTATTTTCCTCTTGAGTAGTAGATTTTAGAGCAACTCCCACTTTCTTGGGTGGCTCTTCATTTCTTCTTAATTTCATCTCATAAGTGAGTAGTGAACCTATTAATTCATCTAGTGACAATGTGTGAGGGTCCTTGGATTCCTCAATTGCAGTCACTTTAACTTCCCTTGATTTAGGTAGGCTATTTAATATTTTCTTGACCATTTCTATATTAGAGTAAGTTTTTCCTAATGATTTTAATCCATTAATTACATCAGTGAATCTAGTGAACATATCACCGATTGACTCTCCATCTTTCATCCTAAATAGCTCATAGTCATGTGTGAGCATTCCTACCTTAGTCTCCTTTACTTGGGTTGTATCTTCATGTGTGATTGCCAATTTGTCCCAAATTTGTTTGGCATTGTCACAACCGGAGACTCTATTATATTCATTTGGCCCTAAAGCACAAAAAATGGTGTGCATGGCCTTAGCATTTAGCTGAGCACATTTAACATCATTTGAATCCCATTCATCTTCTTCTTTAGGGATATCTCTTCCCTCTATTCTTTTTGTAGGGATTTGGGGTCCTTTAGTGATAATCCTCCATACTTCATAATCATTTGCTTGAATGAATAACATCATCCTAGTCTTCCAATAAGCGTAATGTTCCCCATTAAACATAGGAGGCCTAACCGTAGAGTGCCCCTCTCCTACTAAGCTAGTTGCTATATTGTTGTGAGCCATTAGATCGTTTCTAACTCTTAGGAAGTTATTCCTATGTGATCAAAGAGTCCTAGCTCTAATACCAATTGTTGGCTCTACCGAGAGGGGGGTGAATCGATTTTCTAATGTTAATGGTAAATTTAAACTAATTTGAAATTAATTAACAAATAATGAATAAGCAATATAATGTATTGAACCAAATTAAAGCAAGATAAGGAAGAGAATATCAAACACAGTCGTTTATAGAGGTTCAGCCAATCTCTTGCCTACGTCCTCTCTCATTGACCTTCTTGTCAAGTGCTTTCTTTCTCACTTTCAACGAAAGTTACACACTCCTTTTTTTAGGTTAAGGAATAACCTCTCTACCCTTTTTATACAAAGATGTATTCACCCTTTTTACAAAGATTATCTCACTGAGGAACAATCCTCTTCTCTCTTAAAGCAAGGATGAATATAATATCAAGCTTTTTATGTGGGTAGGACAAATACAGCTTTTGCACACAAGCTTATACAACAAACTCAATAAATGAGGATTGAAGACAATTGGAATGAAAGAATTAAACTCTTGAGAATATACAGAATGTGCAGCAATGGTGTCTTTTTCTCAGTGTCTTCAATGCTTGATTAGATACTAAAGGATTGGTAGTTGAAGCATTTAATGCTGTTTTTCCCGTTGAGATTTTGCACAAAGAGCCGTTGGGAACCTCCAGTAGAATGCCAGATCGATCTGCCATCTTGACCAGATCGATCTCTTAGTTATAATTCCTGCAAGATTAAGGCAAAAAGAAGCAAGGAGATCGATCTCATATATGAGCAGATCGATCTCATAATTTAAAAATATTAGAGAAGATCGATCTGTCAAATAGGCAGATCGATCTTTCAATCTCTCTGTTTGAGGCATGATCGATCTATAGATCAATCTGCCAGGTAATCTCGTAGTGAGGAGATCGATCTCTCATTAACCCAGATCGATCTCCTTAGCTCTCCGACTTTGAGGAGATCGTTCTCTTCCTATACTAGATCGATTTCATGAGCTCTCTGTTTGAGTATAGATCGATCTACTGCCTTTACCTTTGTTTTAGGGGAGATCGATCTCCTCCTAGACCAGATCGATCTTCTCAACATCCTGTAGTAGGCAGATCGATCTTATAACCCTTATAGATCGATCTTAGCTTCCTTAATACCTTTGTACATGTTCAAACCTTAGCAGATCGATCTCATGAGGATATGAGATCGATCTCTCATCCTAGAAAACCCAGGAGATCGATCTCTCATATCACCAGATCGATCTCTCATCTCCAGGAACTTAATTTCTGGTACTGATAGCTTCTAAACATGTTTTTTATATCGTCTTTATATTATTGAATTTACTTGTTTTGTCATTTCAAAATATATTAACTCAACATCAAGGATATGATATGTGTGACTGAAATATTTAGTGGAACTCAACTGCGATGAGGTATTTAAACTTTACCTGGACCAATTTGTTATCATCCTTATTGATGATATTTTGGGTGTATTTAAAGTCTAAGGAAAAGTATAAGCAACAATTGGAAATTGTTTTTAGAGATGGCTTTTTGAGAGTTCTCAAAATGGACTATTTTGACAAGTTTAACTAAGAAAAATTGGTATTTGAATGGGATGATAGACGTGACAGGAGTTTTGGTGTATTGAAGTATGAACTGACCACCGCATTTATTTTCACCATACCCAACATATTAAGAGGTTTCTCATGGTATATGGATGACTTGAAACCAAGATTGGGTTGTGTATTGATGCAAAATGGGAAGATAGTCGATTATGGATCCAGACAACTCAAGGATCCTGAAAGAAACTATCTGACCCATGATTTAAAGTTGGCAGCGATAGTGCTTGTACTGAATATGTCACTACTATGTACACGATGAGAAATTTCGAGTATGCACTGAACATAAAAAGTCCTGAGTACCTATTTTCACAGAAAGAATCGGATATGAGAACAAAGAGGGTTAGAGCTTCTGAGGGATTATGATTATGGAAATTGTACCACCCAGGAAAGGCTAATGTGAAGGCTGATGACTTGAGCAGAAAGAGCCTCGGGATAGTATTACATATGATGGTAAGGGAGCGTGAGCTGCTAGAGCAGTTGTGAGCCTCAGTCGTGATGTGATCCCTTCTGATGATGACAGTGAATTGTGTGACAGCTAGCCTAAGATTAGTACCGAATTTGACAGGCTTAGCATGATAATAGGCATGGTGTCAATAGTGTGGGTCAGATTCAGATGAGTACGGTGACAGAGTTCATAGAGAGTGATGATGGCTTACTGAGGATCAGAGACAATATAAGTGCTCTCCAGGACCACAGTTGATGAGATAGATTATTGTTAGAAGCTCACTCTTTGGGATATACAGTGCATCCCAGAAGTAATATATATATCGAAATCTTAGAAAAGGGTATTGGTGGTCAAATATGAAAAGAGACATTGTGAAGAAGTGTCTCGTATATCAGCAGAGTAAGGTAGAGTACTAGAAGTCTGAGGGTTATTGCAGCCTCTAACTATATCGACACGAAAATGGGAGCAAGTTACCATGGATATTGTGAGGGGTTACAGAGGACCCAGATGAATCACAAGACTATCTGGGTGATAGTTGATAGATTGACTAAGTCTACCTACCTTCTGGTTATGAAATTCCCAGATACTCTGAGTGTGTAGGCGGATTTATGTGTAAGGAAGATGGTGGAACACCATGTATTTTTCCATTGAGCATTGTATCATATAGGGATTCCCGCTTCACTTCCCACTTCTGGGAATATTTTTCAAGAAGCTACGGAAACCCGATTGAGTGTTAGCACAACTTTTCGTCCTCAGACAGATGGTCAGTCAGAGGGTACTATACAGGTTCTAGAGGATATGATGAGAGTGTGTGCATTGATTTTATAAGCTCCTGGGATGATCAGTTACTACTAATTGAATTCGTCAATAGTGACAGTTATCACTTGAGTATCGGGATAACATTATGTGAGGCCTTGTATGGCTGTAGGGGTTGTTCCCCAACTTGGATAAGAAGAAGTGGGTGACAAATAGAGAATTGCTCCCGAATTGGTAATACAAACCTCTAAGGATGTTCAGTTGATTGTGAGTGATGGATAACACCTCAGAGCATACAGAAAAGCGATGCTGACAAGAGACAGAAAACCATTGGAATTCACTGAGGGTGAATCAGTGATGTTGGAAGCTACATGCCTTTAGAACATAACGAGATTCGAAAAAAAGGCAAATTGAGTTTTGTTAGATTGAATCCTTTGAGAGATTGGACAAAGTGGGAGATAAGGCCTGTAGGTTAGCGTTACCACCTGAATTAGCAGGCATCCACGATGTGTCCCATCTTTTGATGCTTCGAAAATACTATCCGGACCCAGCATTTGTGATCAGATATGAGCTGTTGGAGCTCAATGAAAGTATAACGTATGTTGAAAATTCGATTAGGGCATTAAACAGGAAGGAAAGAGTGTTGAGGTTTAGGACAATCTCCCTAGTCAAGTCCTTTGGTAGTAGTACACTCCGGAAAAATCACATCTGAATTAAAGAATATGATGTGATAGACGTACCCAAATGTTGTTATGGACCCATTTGACTTGGTTCTAATTTGGAGGACCAAAATTCTTAAGTGGGGAGATTATGTAAGACTCGATTTTTATCGTAATTTCTTATGAAGGATTGAAATGGTCACAAATTAAACGAATGGGATTCGGACTGGAGATAAGGATTTAAAACACGAAATGCGTGAGTGTTCGTGAAGGAAAGTTGGATTGGTTTGGTCCCGAATCTGTAGAAGGGTAAAACGGTCAAAATATAGAAATTATGTATTAATGGTGACAAGAAAATTTTATTAAAAATATGGGATTGAGAAATCTTGATCAATAACGAAGAAATAAATAAATTTCAGGTTAAATTGATCAAGATATAAAATTATTGGAATACATCGAAATTTTCACCTCGAAAAATATCCTGAAAATATTGAAAAAATATACCTAAAAGACGAAATAAGACAAATAAATTCAATTATTTATTAAAAGAATAAAATATAATTTTTTTTACATATTTTTGGGATTTTAGAATATAATAATGAATAAAATAATAATAAAATCAATTAAAATAATAATAATATAATAAAATAAATAAATAAATAAAAGAAACGAAATTGCAGAATCACGCGAAACAAAGAAACAAAAGGCAAACGAGGAAGACGAACCCGAGTGTCTTCTGCTTCTCGAACGGAGCCATCGGACGCCATCGGAGAGCTGACCAGGCGAGCCAGCCGAGCCACCCAAGCTCGTCGGCACCGACAGATGATGGAGAAACGGCGACCGACGAGAGAAATAAGGAAGACGAAAGAGAGAAAACCGAGACGATCAGGGGCCGGAGGAGGGGGAAATGCCTCGACACCGGCCAGAGCGAGTGACCACGACGCCAATCCAGGCGCGGATCGACGTGAAACACCGTTAACGACGGTAGAAAAGAAATGGATACCGACTCTGAGGGAGAAGAGACCGGACCGACAACCTTCCGACCATCGTTGGTGAAATCGAGGCCAAATTCGTGAATCGAACTACCCCACGAAACTACTCGAGGTGAAAGTCGGCGAAGAACCGGTCGGCAGAGCTCCGAACGGCGAAGAAGAAAATTGGACCGGACTAAACTGGCTGAACCGAACCGAACCGGTTCAGCCAAGAAAGAGAGGAAAAATGAGAAAAAGAAAGAAAAAGAGAAAAAGGAAAATTTTCGGGGATACACCGAACTTCGGGTAAGTCGGTAAGTGGTCAAGAGTGATCGATTTGATTTCTAAGAAATTAATTTAAATTATATTTGATCAGAAATTAACCCGAAATTAAATATAAAATTGTACAGTTCGACGATAACTTTCGAACGTGAGACGATCGAACTTCGATTTGTGCACCATCGCATAATTTCGGGTAATTAAAGCTCATTTACGACAATTTATGTGATTATCGCGTATTCAAGATTTATTTTACGAATTACGGATTAAATTCCACATTTAGTGAATTATATTGGGATTTTTGAATTAACTGTCGTAAATGATATACGGGCTATCCAAAGAGTTTGGAATGAAGCCCAATGAGTATTGGTAAGCCAAATGAGCCCAGTAAACCCGAAGAATGGATTTAATAAGTAGAAACGGGCTGAAAATAGGTCAAGGCCCATTAAGGTGCAATCAGGCTCAATAAAGTAAAACGGGTCAAATACTTTAGATTTCATCAGTAAGAGTGAAATACTAACAAATATATTAGAATTGACCCAAATATATGGTTATATGCAGCTCCGTAGACTTAGCGACTTTGGACTGAGAGATCTGGTATTATCGAGACGGGATAAGTTTGCGCGTGATTCCAGGTAAGGGAATTTTACCGACGGCTAGAGGTAGCTTTACATAATTTCAACTTCATTTGTAGTCTCTTAAAAGGATTGAAGGGTCTAGATTTCAGATAAAAATTTTAGTGGCTCGGATGAGCAAATGACCAAAATACCCTTGTGAAGGGTAAAATTTTAAAAATTAGAAAAAGTTGGGAGGAGTAAGAACAAGAGGTTCTTGTTTTTGAGGTGGTGTGACACATGCATGGGTAGGCTGGCTAACTTTTAAATAAAATGCACAGCATTGCATAACTTTAATCAATGTTGATTTCCTTTGAAATTGATTTGAGAAATGTAGCCTCTTACGTAATTTTATAGAAATGTAACGTGCTAGAGCTCAGCTCGCATGAGTTTTGATTTGTGTGATGCATGCATTAGTGCTGGAGCAAGAGCTCGCACTAGAGTCTTACATGCATTGGTGCTGGAGTCTAACTCGCACCATATTTTCATATGATTTTCGTGACAGGGTGCTAGAGTCTAACTCGCACCAGATTTTCACTTAATTGTTATGACAGAGTGTTGGAACCTATAGTTTTTCATGATTTTGACAGAGTGCTGGAGCTTAGCTCCCACTAATCTTATGAGATTTTATGAAAGCGTGCTAGAGCTTGGCTCGCACGAGATTTTCCCTGATTTTATGAGTGCTGGAGCATCGCTCGCACTGATTTTATGAGACATGCGATGAGTCGTGCTTGAAGCGTCGGGTAGACTGTGTCTCACGCTGATTAAATATGCTGCACGTGCATTTTGAGACAGGCACTGTCAGGACCCGTTCTCAATCCATGACTTAACCAAAAACCACTACAAATTTTTCGCATTTTTAACGTACCTTTCCTCTCTTCAATGTTTGGGCTGTGATTCGATGTCAGAATCCTCGCTTACCATATCATCCATTATCATACATATATGTCAATATACTATTACTGACTGTAACTACTTTTATAATACATGTGAGATTATATAAAAGCTAATACAAATACATTCCCCATAATATATATCGTATACATCACTATGCTGTTTTTATGTTTAGATACATAACCGTACAAAATTTGTATACCTGGCGGTCGATAGGAAATAGCGGTGGACTCAAGAATACTATCCCTCGATAGCTCTCACTCTACTGCTGATGCTCTATAGAGAGATGTAAAGAAAGGGGGTGAGTATACAACGCGCTCAGTAAGGAAATCAAGCAAGCAAGTAGACATCTACACTATCTACTCAAAATAATGCAATGCCTCAAAATGTTATTTCCTTAATTCACTTTAAAAGCATGTCTTTAACTATATATATATAGTTGTACAGATTAAATCCCATGTATAGAAATCATGCTTTCTTTCTCAAATGTAGGCATGTAGTGCAAAACAATGCATCTTTATAATATCACAATGCCTTTAGATAAATCATGCCATGTATTTTTAAATCACAGTAAATATGGCATTTAAATCATTCACAACACAAAATCAGAGTCTGACCCATCCCTCAGGTCTGTCCGCAATTTAAATCAGTCAATCAAGTGATATATCATGTGAGACTCTGAGGTGAAAATGTAAATAGTATCCTGGACTATGATCATATCCGACATGTGATCCCAAGCAACATAGATCTCGGTGTGTGGGGTATCACTGCTGCAACGGGAGGGGGGTCAGTCCATCACAACCGCCAGCTATATCCTCCTCAACTCCATAACACCACACGGTACAGTGTACTCTATTCCACTCGCACAGTACAACTTACTCCGTGGACCCTACATCATAGTCGGGTTGCCTCCCATAGGTCTTAGCCCTCAAACCATGGAATATCATACCACGTCTCTAGTATCCTCATGCGGATATCCTCTCACATAATGTGACACTCAGTCACACAAGGAATCAAGCATGGGTTTTAACATGTATTATATATCACATACAATGCACGCCTTTGAGTGCGACTCACAGTCGACACTGCGCTCAAACACTATTTCACATCAGAAAACTCAACTCTAGTGCGAGTAAACCTCCAGCAACTAGGTCAATGCATAGTTCATGTATTAAATCAGGTACGTGCAATAGCTCCAGTACCATACTATGCACAATATCATCAAATCAAGTATGAGCAATAGCTCCAGTACTATGTCAAGTATAAATCATAAAGAATCGAGTACGAGCAATGCTCCAGCACTCTGTCATGCATCTCATGAAAAACTCGAGTACGAGCTAATCGCTCCAGTACTCTCTCATGCATATATCATATAAAACTGAGTACGAGTAATAACTCCAGTACTCTATCATGCATGTCATGGAAATCTAGTGCGAATCAAAATCCAGCACTAATATATGTGGAAAATATATGAAATCCAGTGCGAGCTGTGCTCCAGCACGATTCATTCTCACATAATATGATAGATGGCTCTTCAAAAAGGGATGATTTACAAAACATCAAAATCAGCACTATAAAGTGTGCTTAATTCACATCAACCTTAAAATCATTAGCACATCTATTTATTCTCCTACTAAACAGCAGTTAAACACTCAAAATAGTGGTTTCCATGCTTTTTACAACTTTTCACAAAAGTTGACTTTTTGTCTAACTAGGGGCAAAATCATAATTTGCCACTATCGGGTCACAATAATTATTATTCACTTTCTCTGACCCTCAGAGTTTTTAAGTGAATGTAAAAAGCAGACGAAAATATGTGCAGGTATCTCTAACTACTCACAAAAGTCCCTTACCTGCAATCACTCGAGAAATTTCATTTTCTCTGCGCTGCTCGTTTCAGTAGTCCGATTTGCTCCTCCAATAATCTCTGGAGCTGCATATAACCATTTATCAGGTTAATTACACTTTTCGTACTGTATTTCACATTAAATACAATCTATTGCCCTTAATGGGCTTTAATAATTCTTAATGGGCCTAACTATGCCATAAGCCCATTTCCATTTTACTATTCATTTTCGTTGGGCCTATTGGGCTTGTGGGGCCCACTAACTCTTATTGAGCTTGTCCTAGACCCATTACATCATATTGGGCCTAAAATATTTGGGCTTGGCCCATTGGGCCTCTCGGCCACATGTCATGGCCGAGAGCATCCCATGCCGTCGGTCACACCATGGCATGCCGGCCATGTCCATTTCTTTATCCAAATTCACTTCGGAATTTTCATAAACACTTGGTTGGCATGTCTTAAGCCTTTCCTATAGTTCATGTTGGCATTTTATCAAACACCTTATGAGTCATGTTTAGCTTTAACTATGGTTAGATATTTATCTCATGGGCTTTCCATTTGGGCTTCTCAGTTTGGGCTTTCTTAATGGGCTTTCAGGCTGAAATTTTCACCATACCTCGGGCCTTTAATTGTCTCAATATTTGGCAAATCAATTGGCCAAAAAATTTGGTCTAAGGGACCTAAGAATTTTGATTTACGTTTAATATACCTTAATGGGCTTTAAAATTTTCACCTTAGGCCCATTACGTTTTTAACCATTAAATTAAATCCGGAATCCTTCCGAATAATTTTTCCTTACTTCCAGGGATGATTATCTTGTATTCTGACCAAGAATATTTTTCCCTAAATTTTTCTCCACACTTAGGTAAATTTTTAACCATGATTAGTCAACTATGGTAAAAGTCCACTTTCTTAACTATAGTTGACTTTTTCTTTAACCATTGACCAAGTTGACTTTTTCTCAAAATTTTGAAAGTGTCATATCTTATGTCTTACACTCTCGTCTTTATGTTTCAACCGTTCTCGGTGGATAATTTCGTTGAAACACCTTAAATACCTTAACTCGTCAAAAAGGTTCGTTTTACCCTTTTTAGCTTTTATTCTCGTTTTCTTTGTTCGAGATTAAATCAAGCTGACTTTCCTTCATGAGCTCTCTATGCTTTTTCATTTTAAGTTCTTATTTTCAGTCAGAATGATTTATATCTACTCGGTTTAGCATGTGACTCTTATAGCTCACATTAGGCTTTTTATGTAGCTTTTGCGTGTTAAATCATTTTACTAACACTTTAGATCTAGTAAATACTCTTCTTATGATTCAACTATAATAATAGAGTGTTCATACACATAGGAATCATAAGGAACAAGCTACATAAAATCCGGATTTGACAGGCACGATTGTGGATATGGGTTATGGGTCCACGGAGTATGTTGTACCGTGCAACTAGCATGGAGTACGTTGTACCGTGCTGGGATTGATTATGTGGTATCTTCAGATGTGTGGCATCTTTGAATGCGAGTGGTATCTTTGGATGCGTGGCATCTTCAGATTCGAGTGGTATCTTTGGATGGGAGTGATCGGACAGGACCGACGGGATGGACTGACTCACCTCCCAGGGCGGTCCCCGATCGTGGTGAGACCCCGCACACTAGGATCCGTGTAGCAGCGGGATCACAAGGACATGGCCATCATCCTAGTTATTTGCCCGAAATATATATTTATATCTATTGCCTAGTCTCTCATGTTGATATTTTTAGAAACACGTTTTGTGGATTTTATGTGAGTCTGGATCACCCGATGGAGGGATTTGATCCTGACTGAGATATGATTTTGATGAGAATGAAACTGTGTTTTAAACTAAACTTCCATGATGTTATTTTCATGCTATTTAAACCTATGAGTGATGTAAATTGGTTTAACATGACATTCATTGTATCACAAATTTCTATTGCTGTGAAAAGCATTTGATTTCATGGTGTTGTGTGAGTCAGGAACACCCAAGGGATGGGTTGAGTCCTGACTTTATTATGAAATTTTAATGAGAATGAAATTATTTAAAAGAGTTGCATGTTGAATTTTCCATGCTCTTTGAAATCCACATGCGAACTTGTTTTACATGACATCATGAATTATAGCATCTGTTTTGAAATGTGTGGAGAAAGGGCGGTTTATGCATGGCACCCCGTTCATGTAGCTAGTATGGTTACCTACATGTTCGTAGGATTGCCTTACTAAGCTTAATGTGCTCACCCCTTTCATTTTCCTACACAGATTTCCTGTAGTAGACTTTGCAGTGACTGAGTACTTCATTCCTGATATCCGCTGCTACCCATCATTTTGAGGTATATACACTTGTACATGTTGTATCTAAATAAGAATAGCACAATATCATGTTTGTAAGTAACTTTCGGGGATGTATAGACACTGTAAACACTTGTAAATGAATTGGAAAGAATTAGTGAAAAACGCATGTGTTTACCTTTCATTTAATAAGAAATTAAGTTATATGATGATTGAATGGTAGGACTGGCATTGATGCACAACCCAATTGTTAGTGGAGTGTGGTCACGTTCAGAGGATAGGTAAGTATGAAAGAAAAATGAAAAATTTACTCTGATTTTTGGGTCGTGACACACTGTCTGGGGTCTCTGCCACTATATCACTGCCTCAATCTTTGACGGATCCACTGACCCCTCCATGTTTCGATACTATATGACCCAGAAAAAAGATCTGTTCCAACCAAAAATCTCACTTACTGAGTTTAGCGTACAACTTCTTCTCTCGGAGGGTTTGCAGCACTATCCTTAAATGTCGTTGCTCCTCTCTAGATCTCGAGTACACCAGTATATCATAAATAAACATAATAACAAATCGATCTAAGTACTGGTGAAATACCTCATTCATCAATGACATAAAAGCTACGGGAGCATTAGTCAACCCAAATGGTATGACCATAAACTCATAATATCCATACCGGGTGCGAAAAGCAGACTTGGGTACATCTCCACTCCGTATCTTCAACTGACGGTACCCAGATCTCAGATCTATCTTGGAAAAGACCTGCGCTCCCCTAAGCTGATACAATAAGTCATCGATACGTGGAAGGGGGTACCTATTCTTGATGGTGGCCTTATTCAACAATCGATAATCTATACACAGTCGGAGGCTTCCATCCTTCTTCCTTACAAATAGAACCGATGCTCTCAAAGGTGAGACACTCAGCCTGATAAACCCCTTCTCCAGCAACTCTTGCAGCTATTTCTTAATTCTTCCAACTCAACTTGAGCCATTCTGTATGGTGGCTTGGATATCGGCTCTGTACCAAGTGCCAAATCTATACAAAATTCCATCTCCCTATTTGGAGGTAATCCTGGTAACTCATCCGGAAAGACATCTGGAAATTCTCTGACTATTGGGATGTCTATCAACTCCGGACGTGCCTTATCCATCTCAATCACATAAGCAATGAACCCTTCACATTATTCTTTCCATTGTTAGTAACACAAATCATCACATCAACATACATTATTGACAACTAAATTCACCTCTCGAATATCATGTATTTAAATCATACTCTTCTCCTTTATAAAGATTACATCATTTCATTTCTTTTCATTAAAGTTTACAATAAGATTGTCTAATCCTGAAAACATCAATGTTTTAGCACAACAATCCGTAACAACATGGTTTGCAGCCAGCTAATCCATACCTAGGATTACATCAAAATCACTCATATTTAATAAAATTAAATCAGCTGTCATTTCTTTACCTCCTATCCTCATCTTACAGTTTCTATATACATGCTCAATCAATTGACTATCATTCATAGGGGTAGATATCATCAACATCTTATCTAGCAGTGTGGGTTTTATATGCTTCAACAATTTACATGCAAAGGATAGCAATGTAAAGGAATGCGTGGCACCAAGATCAAACAATACAAATGCTTCTAAATGAAAGATTTGGATGGTACCTTTAACCACATCCGAAGACTGATCCGCAGTGTCCTGGTCCAATGCGCCCACTCATCCTCTACTCACACCCACTATTTGCTTCCCTATTTCCTTAGTTGTAGCCCTCCTCCTCGGAGCAGCTGTCCCAACTGGAGCTCTCTCTGGCTCCCTACCCTTCTATGGGGCTCTCTCTGTCATCTATGGGCAATCCCTGATTATGTGCCCTGGTTTCCCACATCTAAAGCATAATGCAAGAGGTCCATAACATGGTCTAGTACCATGGTACCTGCCACACTTGTCGCACTGCTCTGTAGTAGGCCGTGGCCCTCCAATCATAATTCCCTTTGCTGGAGCTATGGTCGGATACATGGAAAGATTAACTGTACTCTCCCGTATCTCCTCGATCCTTAGCCTCTTCCCAGCACACCTCTTGCTTCCCTTATAACTGAAGCTTCTATCCATCACTGGTCTCTTCTTCTCTTTATCCCTCTCTTTATCGACTTTCCCAAACTCTGAGGTGATCCTATCAATGTCTTCCTCACACAGTTACGCCCTGCGAACTGCCTCCTCGTAGGTCGGTATATGCAAGGGAACTAATCTAGACCTGATGATCGGTCTCAATCCATCCATAAACTTCTGGATCTTCTCGACCTCATTACCCATCGTATTAGGATCATATCTACTCAGGGAGATAAATGTCGTCTCATACTCATCCACTACCCTACTCCTTTGGGTCAATCCTAAAAATGCCATCTTCATCTTTTGTTGTGCGATATCCGGAACATATTGTCTTCGGAAGGCCTCTAAAAACACATCACAGCTGATCTCTGTATGTCAGGCTCTCAAAATAGGCTTGGTGGATTTCCACCAATGTTTTGTTGATCCCTTCAGCATGAATGCGGTAAAGGCTACCATCTCGGTAGTAGTGCACTCGAAGAACCCATATAACTTCTCGATTTCATTTATCCAATCCTCTACAGCTATTGGGTCCTTAACTCCACTGAAAGACGTCGGTCCAAACTTCTGAAACTGTCATAGTTTATCCAAATCACATCCATAACCCTAGCCTCTACTGCCTGTGGTGTAGCAACAGGTGTAGGCATATCCTGTGCAGGGGGTGTAGGTGTATCTATCATCTAAGGTCTCTGGGCAGGCCGAGCCCATGCCTCAGGAACTGTCGCCTGCTCGACATCACCCTCTATAGCAGGACTCTGCCTGCCCCCAACTCCAGGCAATGACTGAGTGACCAACTCCAAGATCATCTCAATGCTTCGCTCAATCCTTGTGAAGCATGCCTCAGTACTCTCGGGCCTCTCCTCTAGACCCTGTGGAGCATGCTCAACCTCAGCCTCCACCTCAATCTCATCTTGAGTCTCGTGTGTTTCTGGCTCAGTACTACCTCTATGGCCTCGAGCTTGCGCTCTCGCCCCTCTACCGTGACTGGTATTAGGCATAATGCTCAATTCCCTACATTCACATTAATTTCTTAGTCAACCCATCGACACACATCAGACCAACAAGCACAGTAACATGGGGATGAAATTTTTTTTCCAACTTATTAAGTATTTTAGATATCGACACACATCAGACCAACTCAACTCTGATACCAACTTCTGTCACGACCTTAACTTACCAAAAATTAGCATAAATTTTTTGTTTTTTATGCATTTTATTTTTCGTCCTTACTTCACCTCGATCGTGATCAGCTGCCCTCTCATCAGTTGGGTTGTGCGTCAATGTCTACCTCATCCAACCAACAATTTACTTTACATTATAATTTAGAAGTAAACACTTGTATAAATAAATCAGAGTTGTTGTGTACATGTGTTTACATTACTTTACATCCCCAATAGTTACGTACAAAATGCTACTAAGATGTAGAAAGTTTAGATACAAACTTACATTAGTGTGTATACCTCACACGATGGGATGCAACAGATACCAAAGGGGAAAGCCTCCAGTTGCTCTCAATCTATACTCAAGTCTTTGTAGAGAGGGGAAAATAAGGGGGTGAGCAAACAACACGCTCAGTAAGGCAATCATGTGAATAGGTAGATACTGCACAATCTACATGATCGTGATGCCATGCTCAAAACCATACAGTTTCTCATTCACATCTCAAAAGCATTAGTTCATGCTTGTGTTAATGGCATGTAAAGCAAATCATGCTATTTGTTAGTGCACAAATCCAATTCAAAGCATGGCATAAATCATCATGCATATTTCATATGTAATGCATGGAAAACCATCATGCGTAAGTACACTTTAAAGCCATTATCATGCTTTCTCATCTCGTAAAATCAACACTAATCAGGACTCAGCCCTTCCCTCGGACTACCCTGACCCACAAAACATTTCAAATATACATTTACTCATAAACAATAGACATGCGAGATAGGTAACATAATAAGGGAAATCTCCTTTAGGACTATGGCCATATCCTATGATCTCATGCTACACTAATCAAGTGTTCGGGGTATCACCACTATCTACTTCCACACGGGAGATAGGTCATGTCCAGCCCGTCGGTCCATAGCAGATCCAAATATCATCTGAAGATGGCATATCACAATCTCAACACGGTACAACGTACTCCATGCTACCTTCACGGTAGAGCGTACTCCGTGGACCCATATCAACACATCATATCACGTCACATCTAAAAAATGCACGTACGAGCCTATTTAATTGGTACAACACCCAGTCTACTCGAAGCTCCTAACACCGCTATCAATATGTCAAATTCTCAAAAATGCACGTGCGAGCCTATTTAATCAGTGCGACACCCAGTCTACCCGAAGCTCATAACACTAAACAAGTGTGGTGGGCATCTAATGCGAGCTATGCTCCAGCACCATGTCAAAACCAGTATAACGTCTGTGCGAGCTCTACTCTTGCACAATATCATAAAAATCCATGTGAAAACTAGTGCGAGCTACGCTCTATCAAATCTCGTGCGAGTCATACTCTAACACTCTTTCATTCTCACGAAATCCATATAGGTGGCTCAATTCTTTGCAAAACATGGTTATCAACCAAATCAAATAATTTCTTTTGCAAATCATTTCAAATGTTAGCCAACCTACCAATCACTTGCTAAAAAGCAACAAAATAAGGTTTTCAAAGCATCATGCTTTTGTTATCATGTACATTTTTCAAAACCCAACTTTTTGCCCTTCAATCACCCAATATCATTTCCTAGTATCACATGCATTCTAGCAAAACATTTAACCGCCCAAATTATGCACAGATATCTTTAAGAGTCCACACAATTCCTTTACCTCGATTTACGTGGGGTGCGACTCTCTTGCTCTTAGTTTCTCTCTCTTTTGGTTCAACTTACTCCAGTGTATCCTCGGGAGCTGTAATTCACTCATCAAACGCTCTTGTTAGTGTTGCTAACTCTCATTCAACTATGCATTTTACCCAATGCCTTAAATATTCATTTTACCCCTTTTTGGGTAAGTCTTACAATTCATTCCATAACACCATCTTATATCCATACCCACAACACCATTATCACCTAAAGATATTCTATTCATCATTTATTCCACTACATTTCACTTTCTCACACTAACCCATTTCTAGCTTATAATCATTTAATTGCATTCTAGATAGTTTCTACCATTAATAAGCACACCAAATCAACTCTAAAATCAATAACTTAAACAAATGTACTTGAGTTTGTGCTTTAGAAACTCACCTCTTTGGATTTTCTTCTCACTCCAAATGACAATGCTCCTTATCCCCTAAATCCAACAAATGGGAGAATGCCTCCAAGCTATGTTGTTCTTCTCGTTGATGTGAACAACTTTACGTTTAATAGTCTTCCCTCAAATCTTCTTGAAAATGGGTGGATTTAGAGAGAGAAAACTAGGTTTTGGGTTGAAATTGGTAGAGTGAGAGTGTTTTCCCAAAATCTGCAGATCCAACTGCTCCTATTTATAGATTTAGCTTGATGAGATCGATCTACCTTGGGTGGAGATTGATCTGGTCCTCTTAAAACCCCTCTTTTTCCAGGACATTTAAAGGCAAGAGATCAATCTGTCGAAACCTTAAGATCGATCTGTTTCAGGCAGAGAGTTGAGGAGATCAATCTGGCTAGGGAGGAGATCAATCTGCTCCAACCCGAAAGCCTAGGAAATCAATCTGTTTGCCTTAAGAATTAATCCTCTCATTACAGAATGTTTAGCAGATCGATCTGACCCATTTGGAGATCGATCTGCACTGTTCCTATTGCTCAAATAAGAGCATTCTGGCTCTTCCAGATCGATCTCTCATCCTATGAGATCGATCTGGCCTTCATATTTCCAGATTTTACTGCTATTTTTTTACAGAAACTTACATCAAAACATCCTTAATTTGCTGTCATGGTCTTTTCCACATCTAGTTACCTTTAAGACTTGAAAATGGCATCCATTCATACTTTATACCCATTAAAACTTACGTAAAATCTTTGTATAACCAAAGATATATAATATAAACTAAATGGAAGTGCACACCTCGTGCAATCTTCATTTCGTTTTACCACACTACTCCTTTTTCTTTCCTCTCACATTCATCACGTACCAAAGTCAATTTCTTCATATTCATACATAATAAAACTTGTACGTACATCACAACTCTTATTACAAGTGTGTACATAGAACTTATGGACTCTATATCATTTATGCTTCACATTACAAATATATCACCATTTACATATATACAAAGTTATACATATATGGGGTCTCCCAATTCCCTCTATACTCAAAAGAATTTTTCATCAAATCAACACCTACATCAAAAGGAGAAAGATCAATAACATTGAAAGTAGCAGTAACATAAAATCACCTAGAAGATCTAACTTGTACGCGTTATCATTGATTATTGTAGCCACTTAAAATAGTCCATTTCCTCATGGATGAACTTAGATCTCCTTTGTACAGAAAATCTTTCCTTATGCATATGTACCTAAACCCAATCACTTAGTTTAAATACAATTCTCTTTCAGCCCTTAGTGGCTTGATTTGCATATTGCTTAGTCCTCTACTCTATGTTTTGTTGCACTCATACATGTAATTGCTTGACCAATTCAGCTTTCTTCTTACCATCTAAGCTAGCTTGTTCCTCAATAGGAAAAGGCAATAAATCCAATGGAGTAAGTGGATTAAAGCCATGGACAACTCCAAATAGTGAACACGTAGTTGCTGAATAAATGCATTTATTATAAGCAAACTCTATATGTGGCAAACACTCTTCCCAACTATTTAAGTTCTTTTATACTATGGAATGTAATAAGGCTGATAATGTTATATTGACCACTTTAGTTTGTCCATTTGTCTAAGGATGGCATGTAGTTGAAAACAATAACCTAGTTCCCAACTTTCCCCACAAAGTTTACCAAAAGTAGATCAAAAACTTAACATCCCTATCAGAAATAATAGATCTTGGAACGCCATGTAAATGCACAATATCCTTCAAAAACAAATATGCTATGTTAGTTGCATCATCAGTTTTACGGTAGGGAATAAAGTCTGTCATATTCAAAAAACCTCTTAACAACAACAAACACAGAATTCCTACTATTTTTTTTTACTTAGGTAAACCTAAAACAAAATCCATAGATATATCTACCCACAGTTAACTAGGTATAGGTAAAAGAGTATACAATCTATAGGGTAAAACTCTAGACTTAAGTTGTTTGCAAGTAATACACTTCTCACACAATTGCTCAACATCTCTTTTCATGTGTCATCAAAAGAAGTGCTCATTCAATATATTTGTAACGTCCCAGAAGTAAAAAATTAGATTAATTTTTTTCTTTTCGTTTTTAAAATTCTCAACGCGTGGTGTAGAAGTTTGATTAACCTAGTTAGCTAATCATTACCCATTCACTAAAAATTCTTTTTTAGTTTGTGGCTTCAATTAGCTAATTAGCGATGTTCCATCGTTACCCACATATTATCATTCACATTTATAATCGTTTCTACTAGAATTTCATTTACTTTGGTAACTAGACATCATTAATTTTGAAGCTAAACAAATTCCAATGACATCCCACCTAAACATCTAATGGTCAAAAGGAATACATAAGTTGTGCTTACAAATGTTTAGGAAATAAACCATACAAAAAAAAAGGTCGTATACCTCACAGAGTACAAAAGCTAGCATAAGGAAACAAATAAGGGATCTATTAAACAAGTAACAGGATCCTCTACGAAAGTCATAGAATGGTGGTGGAAAGAGGAATTGGAGAAGTTCAAATAACGGTCAGTCAAGACATTGAAGATCGAAAATCCCAATAAAATGGCATTGAATTAACTGAAGTGAACCCTTAGGGAAATCAGGAATAGCTAAGTCCATAGGTGAGATGAAGAACAAAGTGGAATGTGAATGTCAGATCAGTCATTAGAAAAACACTTTTCAAAGTTATCCCCTCTATTCTCGACTTGGGGCTCAGTCATAGGTTTCACACAATCGAAGTGGAGTAAATGCAATAACACCCAATATAAGCACCGATGTGAGACTTACAAATCCCATAAGAAGTTTAATTGAATTAAAAATTAGCTTTCCACGGGCCAAAACTACCTTGAAGTTCGAAGATGTAAGAAAAGGCTTCAGCTTTAGTTAAACAAAACCTCTTTTCATTAGTTCTGTAGAGTGACAGAGCAACTCCCTTTGTTCAACTAGTTCCAGCACCACAAAATTAGGTTTTTACCTTTGTTTCTTAATCTCCTCCCACCACACATTGATTCCAACTATTTGAAAAAATTGTTCTCGAACAAGTAAATATAGTGGTCTCCTTATACATAATTTTAAGTGGTGTCATGCCACTAACGAAGAACATTAGATGTACTTATGTTTTATCCTTAGAAGAGATATTGGAGTTTGAGTTCCATTTTTCCTCTACTTTTAGTCTTTCATTCCTGTCCCCACAAAAGGGCAAGGAAGCACCAGCAGCTAGAGTTGTAAACTGCAAATTGAGAAGAATCATTTCCAGAGAATCAGCAGTTTGAGCTATTGCATCATATGTAAATGCAAGTGATTTTGGTGATTTGATATAGGTGACTTTTAAAAAGTCTTTCATCTTTCGATAGAGCTGTTGACTGAGGTGCTTAGACATGTGGCTCTGGCAAAGGAGGCTCTGGTGCTAGAGGAGGTGAAAGTTCTTATGGCTATGGATGTGGTGCTACTGGTGCTTGAGGTTGGGGTGGCAGCGATGGTGCCTATTGATTATATGTCTCTAAATTGTTGCTCCTAAAATGATGGACAAAATGTAGCCTTCAGTACCTTGAAGACTTGTTTGAGCCTCGATATACGTGAGTTCGGGCTCTCGAGCTACTGAAGAGGTGGTGGAGGTGGCTGACCCTGCCTCTGTGCTCTACATTATCTCTCACTTATACTATTCACTTGTTCATCTTTACCTAAAACAAATGATTAAGTACAATTGTTAGCAGTTACGCGCAGTTTAAGACCAGAGAAGTACAAACATATAGGATGTGACTCTAATTCTAACCTGGCTACATCAAAATGCACTAGACAACTCAAGCTCTAAAACCAAAAACCTGTAATGTCCTAGATTAGAAACATTAAACTAACATTTTCTTTTCATTCTTATAGTTGTCAACACGCAATGTAAGGTTCGATTAATTTAGTTAGCTAATCGTTACCGATTCATTAATAGTTCTTTTTTAGTCTGTGGTCCGAGTTAACTAGTTAACGATGTCCCACCATTACCGACATACTATCATTCACATTCATAATCAATTATACTAGAATTTTATTTACTCTGGTAACTAGACATCACTAATTTCAAAGCTATACTTATTCCAATTACATCCCACATAAGTATCCAACGGCAAAAAAGAATACATAAGTTGTGTTTACAATTGTTTGAGAAATAAACCATACAAAAAGGAGGTTGTATACCTCGCTAAGTACGAAAGCTAGCCTGGGGAGACTCTTTGTCCACTAGCCAAAATCATGTTTGCTCACTACAAGGAATCTAAGGGGGGTCAACTTTATGCCTAATAAGAAATACATGCAGGAGTAGATAGCGAAAAACATGATGCACATGATAAAAGATTCGTGCACTTCTAAAAACATGAAATTACAAGTTGAACCTAGCTATTATAACCTTCGAAAGCATAACTTGTAATTTAAACCAAGCATAGTAGTCTAAAAGCATAAATGGTAAATAATCAAAAACATATATATCAAAATCATAGTATGAAAACTAGGCGGGGTCCTTATAATAATTATGCGTCATACATAAGTACCAAGTAGGAAGAAGTAAACCAATGGCCATGGTCATTCTATATACTAAATCAAGGTCGTACAGCTTCGAAAACATAGTCTAAAACATAATGACCATTTCTGGTTGCATATACAATGCTAAGCACGAAGCAATGGCTTAGCATAAGCATGGGCACCTCTCGGTATTCATCATGTGGTAAACTATCCGTAAGGGATGTTACATGTCACATAAACATGCACATCTGCATGACTGTCATAACAGCAATAAACTAAGGGTGCCAGGTCTCAAAATGGATTTTCGAAAACATAATTTAACCAGGTGAAATTAGGTTTCACAGATCATAAAAGTAGCCTACACATTTCACATTAAAATAGAGTGATGAAAACTTAGTACATATGCTTTTAAAATCTTTTGTAACTCTAGTGGGTTGTTTCATGCTCTTAAAACAAGTTTTAAACTAAAACTGGGCAGTATGGATCGATCCTATAAAGGAGGAGATCGATCCCTCATCACCAGAATGCATATATTTGGAAAACCCATATGAAAGATCAATCCCATACTACAAGGGATCGATCCTCCATGCACAAAAGCTGGTTTTGTTTAAGTTTTCGTCCTCTTATTAAAATGTTTTAAAGTAAACTTGTATGGATATAAAGCTCATTTTATGCAATGATGGTTGTATCATGCATGGAAATATGATCTAAGCAAAACATATGGCCTAAAAACGTATTTGCATAATCTATAATCCTACGTAGATTTTCAAATCATGCCACATCTACAATTGATGCATTGAAATTATAATAATTTAGTTACTACCAACTACTACATATATCCTTTACCTTAAACGCACCACAAAAATAAGTTAACTCGATAGCACCATGCACTATTCCACTTAGCCAAATGTCCCCTAAGTTAGCCTGGCTGTCAAATAAATCCCATTCGCCTATTTATCATCAACACTCAATCATAAACACCCTTTCCACATGAGTTAGACCCTAAACTCTTTATGACTAACCCTAAATATACTTTCCATAATTTTACTCAATAAACCACTTCGGATAAAACATAGATCTTTAACCTAATCATCACATATATTAATTTTAACATTTTAGGAATTTCTTATCTTCAAACCGTAGGTTTGAAAAAGCCACATTAGCACCTTTCCAAGCTTTCTTACTACAAGATAATAACAAAAACAACCTTAGAACCTTAAAAATAATCACATATCCTCATACCTTAAAGATTGATGTTTTCTCTCTCAAACTTACCTTGAAATGGTTAAAATTCTCTCTAGGTTTTCTGCCATGACCCATTTTCCTTACATTCATACCATTAATTATCACGCATCACGACTTCACACACTGATTGGTTGGGCTATGAGTTGATGTCAGTCAATCACTTCCTATATACTTCAATTCGTTCACATCTTGTGCATCCATAATAAGAAATTCTACTCAAAATAATTTACAATAATTTACATTCGTTTACATCCTGGTACTAACATATATACATCACTGTGGGCTATCATGGTTAGATAGAAAAGACTACAAAAGTGTATATACCTTTCGTACGTGATAACAGTGTAGGCGGAAGGAAAATACAGGAATCTACCACAAAGCTCTTAACTACTAGAACTAATTTGTGGAGAGAGGAGAGAAAGGGGTAAGCTAACACGCTCAGTAAGGAATATATGAAAATAGGTAGATAACCGCACTATCTACGATACTCATAATGAATGGTTTATGCCGAAAAACCCATTTCATTCTCAAAGCCTTCACACAAAACACATAGCAATTCCTTGACACAAATCCGAATATAAAAACTTATTTGGAGTAATTAGTTCATAGTTCTGTGTTGAAACTCACATTTAAATCACATTCACATCATAAATAGTTTTGTCACAGAAATCAAATTAGAGATGAGACTAGGTAGGGATCTACACATAATCTAGATGACATTTGGCTAAAGTCTGAGACCCTGAAGCTATCACTAGCTAGGTGTACAAGGGTGTCCCTGACTCCGAGGGGGGATCAGTCTATCCATCGGCTCACTAGTCTGAGGACTATCACAAACCAGAGCAAAACACAGCATGCTTGAGTCCAGAGACTCTCACATCACATCCCATGGTGGCACGGTACAATGTACTCTATGTTGTCTACACGATCAACATACTCTGTGAACCACAGTGCAATTATCTCATAGTTGTAGGTGTCTGAGTCAGAGGCTCACCACCTCAGCCAAATAAAATATCAACCACAGCCTGTTGTCACAAAATCTAGTGCAAGAAAGTCAGTGTGACTCACAGTCAACACGAGGGCTCCAGTACGATTTCATTTACACATCTTATCAAACTCCAGTGCGAGCATGTTTGTGTAACTCACAGATATCACAATAGCTCTAGCACTGTTTCACACAAAAAATAGATAGATGGCTCGATTCTAATGAAAATGGTGCTCACGATTGAGTTCAGCACTCAACACGGTGTACAATAAAGCAAGAGGAGTAAATTTTTTCGAATGATCATCCATCCATGGGTTTTCTCTCACTCAAGCATTTTTAACTTTGAAAAATGTGCAATTTAATGCATAAAGTAAAAATCATGAGCCAGTCAATCATTTCACACTCACAAAACTACTTTTCAGACAAAAACCACTAAAATCATGCACTTCATGCATTTTTTATTTTTCACAATTTCCAGTGGCATTTTCATAACTTTTCCCATATTTGGGTACTGTCCAGAAAATTGATATCTATACTCCATACAAAATTTAAATGCATGCAAACGATGATAAAAATATGTACAGCTATCTCTAAGAGTTAGCACAGATTCCTTACATAGAATCCAATCGAATGCACTTTTATCCTTTTTTCACTTTTCGTATATCAGTCTATCTAGCTCCGTATATATCTCCTGGAGCTGTAGATAGGTATCAATCACATTAATAAATCTTATTAACCCGTATTCCATTTTCTATACAGTTAATTTAAAGTGTTAGACCCAATTACTCTTATTAGCCTCGTTGTCCCTTAATGGGCCCAACTCTATCTTAAGCTCATTTCGATTTTTCAATTAAGGCTCATTTGGCATTTTAGGCTCATTAACACTTATTGGGCCGACCTTAAGGCCAATTAGCTGAATTGGGTCAATTACACCATGTGCTTGGCCTATGAACCATCTCAGCCATGCATGGTGTGCCGAGCACCATCACGCCTAGCCATGGCCGATTGGCCATCACCATGGCTTGCCATGCATATCTAGCTCACTTAGGCATTTTGGTAAACATTTGGTATGCTTGCCTTAAGTCTTTCATTTTGTTCATTAAGGCATTTCATCAAACACCTTATATGTTTAAGTCATAAATGTCACACCCCACTTCCGGGTGCCCTTCATCCATACATACACTACTTACGATTGGGCTGTGAGACGATGCAATTACTAAATTCGATAAATTTACAGCGAAAATATTTAAAAACTTTAATTCACACTCACAGGTGTGTGTAGATATACAGAATCAATTATTTAATATATTAACTTTAGACAACATCCTCATACAACTGTTCACAATTTCAATTCATGACTGTGTGATACCTTATAATAGATACAAAATACACATGTGTATACAAATCTTTATACCTTTACAACTGGTGTAAGCTATCCAATACAAAAAAAAAAAAGATCTCGAGACCACCACACTGTCCTACTTCTCAGTATCTGGAGGGGAAAATAGTGGGATGAGCAAACCACGACTCAGTAAGGAAATGGATGCTAACAGGAATATACTGTACTATCTACATAGCCTATGCATGCATAAACAAATCATGTTTCAATATAAAGGAAATATTACTAGAAAATGCATTTAACATTTATTTCTCATAGGCATTTTTATGTAAAATCATATACAATACTTCCAATTAAAACATGTCATAAACAATGTCATCGTAGCACAAATATTCAAATCAAGAGATGTATCAAATCACAATATTTCTCTCTTGTTCTCAAATTATTTATTTTTATCAAATCTCTTTCTTTTCTGAGTTTTCCTCAATTTCTCTTATTTCTGAGACAGGCATCGAATTCTCGACAATCAAATATCCATCACATATGGCCATAGTCAGTGATCCCAGGCCTCACTGATTAGGTGTGCACATGGCATCACTTCGCCTGAAGGGGGATGGGTCAGTCCTACCCTCCGACTCATCTCAATTAACTCCATCTCCTCATATCACATGTACTCACGGTACAGTGTACGCCATGTGTCATCTACACGATACTCGTACTCACGTGCACCCAGCACGGTACATAGTATACCAACAGACAACTACACAGTACTACGTACGACTGTGGACCCAGTCCATACTCCAACTCCGATGGACTTATCATCCTAAACCATGTCTCATATACCTGGCGAGCAATCAGCATGACACACAGTCATCGCAGGCCCCAGCGTGATATTTCTCAGTGCGAACAACAGCTTCTAACACTGTATCGTCTCAAACTCAACAAAACTAGTGCGAGCAATGCTCTAGCACTTTTCTCAAATCCATCGTGCGAGACGAACTCTAGCACGGCATATCAAAACATATAGATGTATGCGACTGAAACTCCAGCATATTCAAATCCTTTGAAATGGGTGCGAGCTAGAACTCTAACACCAATTCACATCTCAAATCCGATAGGTGGCTATTTTCTCTTTTAAAAACTCAAAACATGTTTATTTACGTAGCTTGTCATTCCATGCTAAACATGTAAAACTAGCCAACCTATCCATCACCATTTCTCAATTTCAAAATCAATATATAGTTAAGTAAACATTGAAAACATGCATGTCATGTTATTTCCTTACCACATCCCATTTTCACAATACGTATATATCTCATAGCACGTTTCATGATTTCATATCATTTCATAGTTTCAGAGCTAAACGTAGTAGCTCTAACGTCATATCTACTAAAATGCAGTAAAATACAAACGAATATCTCTATCGCTAACATACAAACCCTTACCTCGAATCGCGTTCATATTTCCTTCACTTTGTTTACTTTATCTACAAATCTGAGTTAATCGTGTTCCACATATTTCAATCTACAAGTATAAATCATTAAGTTATTTTCCTTTCCCTTTACTAAACATACACTTTGTCTACTACTTATCTATTCATACTTCCCAATCCTTAAAATCACATTTCACCTTTCCCATTTATACTCACTATATCTCATCCTAAGTTCTCCATCACTTTTCTATAGATTTCCCTTCATAAACTCCTCTTAACATTACTCACCCATCACTACAATCATCATTCCTATCCACATTTCACATATTATCCAACTCATAAATGTCTAGAAACCCATATTTAAAGCTTGAAGGTTGAGGAGCTTACCCCTTTACTTAGCCAACTTGTGGTAGCCAAAATTCCTTCTCTTGGTCACACCAATGTGTGATTTTTGGGTATATTGTTCTCCTTGCTTCAAGGAACAACTTTTCCTTCTTGAGCTTCTACTAAAACTGGTTGGAATGTAGTGATTATTTTAGAGTGAGAAAGCTTGATTTTTGGAGAGAGAAAATGACAGGTGCGGGTTTGGTGGGAGAAACTTGAGTTTTTAGTCTGAATCTTATGCCCTTTTTATAAATACAGGGACATAACATCGATTTGGTCCTTGTGGAGATCGATCTCTGCAAGGTCTGGTAGTCCTTTTTACCAAACGTAACAACTACCAGATCGATCTTCTTCCATGATGAGATCGATCTGTTTGCAGGAAAATTCCTTCTTGGAGATCAATCTGCCTCTTATAGGAGATCGATTTTCTCTTTACAGAACCTTAAGGAGATCGATCTATCGAGGCTTGAGATCGATCTGTCTCAAACAGAGAGTTAAGAAGATCGATCTGTCTTCCCATGAGATTGATCTGCCTAGTTCCATTCGATAATTTCTGGGCATTTTATTAGGGGTGATCGATCTCTCCTTCATATGAGATCGATCTCTCATCCCCTGCACCCTCATTTTTTACAGTTTTCTACAGATTTTACCTTTACACTTATCCAAACTTGCTGCATGCCTCAATTTACATTTAATGTACACTTAACACACAATGGAATCCATTCCACATAGTTCATAGTTAATGAAACTTGTGCATATAACTTAAAATCATGGATGTTTGATTAAATTTTTAATATCCTTACATTCCTTTTATCACTTATAGACATGTAAAAATACATATACATACATCATAGCTTTTCAAGCTATTCTTGTAACAACATACATATACATCATACTTCATAAAATAAGTACGTATGGAGTTACGGGTATTACATTTCTCCCCCCTTCGAAAATTTGGTCCTCCAAATTGAACCAAGTCTATTCCTCAAAAAGTTGGGGATATTTCTCCTTATTAGATCCTCTAACTCCCATGTGGCTTCCTCCGATGTATGATGCTGCCACAGGACCTTAACCAATGAAATTGTTTTGTTCCTCAACACCTTCTCCTTTCTATCCAATATTCAGATCGGTTTCTCCACATACGACATATCCTCCTTAAGCTCCAATGGCTCATCGCTAATTACATGTGTCAGATCTAGGTAGTACTTCTGAAGCATAAAAATATGGAAGACATTATAGACCTCCGCTAGCTCAAGTGGTAAGGCTAGCCTATATGCTCTATCTCCCACTCTATCCAAAATCTTAAAGGGATCAATATGAGATCTGAGAATTTTACACATATCAAATTAAGTAATGAGAACATGAAGTGTAATTAGTTGAACTAAATATGATGTACTCATTTATTGAGGTAGTATGGATTGCAATTTTAAGTGATGAATGAGTTATAAATGAGATTTTATGTTAAAGTGTGAAACTACGGGGCCAGATAGATCTTGGAGAAGAGAGGATCGATCTGGTAGGTCAAAAATAACAAGGAAGGAGGAATTTAAGTGAGCAGATCGATCTCCAATAGAAGAGGATCGATCTCCTTATGATTTGATAATGAAGAGATTGATCTCATGAGGAAGGAATCGATCTCAAAATGTTTCTGTTAAAGAGAAGATCGATCTCCCCAAGGAGCAGATCGATCTCATGAAGCATTCTGTAAACTAAAGACCGATATCATAATTAGAGCAGATCGATCTCATAAAGCCATCAAGAGATAGATCTTACCCCACGATAAATCGATCTCCTAGGCATAAAATTATCCCAAATCGTCCCTAAATTTAAAAGCATATCGATCTCATCAAGAGCCAGATCGATCTCCTACCCTTAGTCTATATAAGGACACCTTTGCTTTTCCTGAAAATGGATCTCTCTCTCTCCCAAACCTCCATTTCAACCGAACCTTAACTTTCTCTCTCTTCTAAAGTCCCTTTTTATCCAAATCAAGGGTTATAGCAAGAAGAAAAGTTGTTCCTCATCCAAAGGAGAACAACATACTTGGAAATCGAAAGACGAATCGAATCAAGGTGTGAGTTGAGCACTCCACAAGTTTGGGTAATCTCTAAACCTCAATCTTGGATTTTGAAGTGATTTTTAGTGATTGTGAATATGGGCATTATGGTGAAATAGTTAGGAAAGGATTAGAGTTGACAAAAAAATTGTGATTTTATTGGAGTGATGATGATATTAAGTAAATTGTGGTAAATTAGGATTTTTGTCTATAAATTGGAAATTTAGGCAATGAAGTGATTTTGGCATGGGTATTATGCATGAGAAATGTAGAAGGTTGAAATGTAGTGGATGAGATTATGAATTTGATAGAGTCATGAGAAATAGGATAATTGAGGTATTTAATGAGAATATGGGCAATATGCTCGATGTAGAGATTTGAAGGTTATGAGATAATGAGTCTAGATGTTTTTACATCGTTTGGATAGCTCGAGAGTTCCAGAGAGGAATACGAGACAAGTCTGTGATACAGGGGAACAATTACACCATACGAGGTGCAAAGAGGTAAGGAAAACTTAAACTCGTTTGTATATGTGAATTATGAAATGTTGTAGGATGAATTGTGATTGAGAAAACAAGCATGTTTTATGTATTGTGAATGAAAGATTGCACACAATTTTATAGCCGGTTGGGGTCCAATTTTTATGAGTTGTAAACTATGAGTGAAAATGTTTTACAACCGTTTTGTGTTTAAAACGAGAAAAAGAGATTTGGGCTCTACGTTAAGGCATACTGAGATTGAGAAATGTGTGCGTGGTTTTGCTGGTTGGAACTCAATTTTAACATGTTTTGTGTTGAGTACACAAATGTTTTAAATGAGATTTATGAAAGAAAACCATTATGAGTTCTACATGAAGGCAAAACATTTTATATGATAATGGCTAATGATTGAGACTTAGGCGTGTCATGTTGAATACACATCGGGCCTTACTTTGGTAGCATGTAAGTCCAGGCCTTACTTTGGTAGCATGTAAGTTCGATATTCCTTTGTTTTGGTAACGAGAGATGCCTCCGTTTTGGTAACGTGAGATGACCCCCATTCTGGCAACACTGGGTGGCTTTGCTTTGGTAGCATGTAAGTCTGGGCCTTGCTTTGGTAGCATGTAAAACAGATAGAGTGGGCCGCCTAGGAACCAACCCAGGGACCACATCATAGTGTGCATGAGGAGAGGCATTGCTCTAGTAGCATGTAAGGTCGGGCCTTGTTCTGGTAACGTGTAAGTCCAATATACCATGTACACGACCATATATCGACGTTCCCTCTTGTGAGGATGCCTGGGATGCACACTCAGAGGAGATATATTATTGATGTGCGATGATAAGTTTTATATGAGTTTTATTGCCTAGTCTCCTTTTTACACACATAAGTTATGTTTTGTGGCTGTGCCACGTGCATTTTATTGTAGTGATTTTTATCACGTTTTAATGAGAAAAGTCATTATCGCATCATAATTTTCTCATGCTTATAACTGTGGTTTATACTGAGTTATGTACTCTCATGTTTTCACATGATTTTAGAGAATGAGATGAGAATGATGTTTTACTAAGTCATGCTACATTTTCTAACGAGTTTTCAACTATGAGTTAAAATGATTGTGCTGTGCAAATCATTGTTTTATTGATGAGTCCCTTACCCCCTTACTGAGCAATTTAGAAGCTCACCATGTTTTCTCTTCGCCCCAAATGTCTTTAAGTGAAGAGAGTTTTTCCTGTGACGTACGGAGTCGTGGCTAGTGAAGGACTTGAGCTCCAGGCCATATATTGTATTAAGGTATAATTTATCTTTTCATGTACCCAAACTAAAGTTGTAATTACAGACACTTATTGTACAATGATATATAGGATGTATTAGGATTAATTAACTCGAAATTGAGAAATGTATATGATATGATATATACTATTTTATGATGAGATCTTGAGGCATGATAAGTATGATGAGGTATGACACTGCACAGGAATGCACCCTTAATTGTGATTTGATGGGTAAAAAATTTTAAATTTGCCCTATTTTTTACATTTTCGAGGCGTTACAGAGTTTTCTTGGTATCAGAGCTTAGGGTGTTTAGTACTGTCAGTGTCGGTTAAGTGAATTAGAATACATCCCAAGTGTCTGTATAAGTCTGGTCATGAACTGAAATTGAGGATTGAGATTTCAATCGATTTTGATATGTACGCATAGGAAACGAGTTGAGATTGAGAATGAGTGGACGACGAGATCGTTCGAGGAGGAAGGCAAAGTCCCCTCCGCCACCTGCCCCACAACCTGAGAGTTCTAACTCTCGATTTAACCGGATCAAGATCGATGTGAGGTATGGATTTGAGCAAATGGTAGCGCTATTCGCGTAACACTTTGGAGTTAATGCCTCGGGTACTACTCCTACACCACCACAGGGACCTCCCGTACCCCTAGTACAGATGGACCCAGTGCCTCCCGTCACTCAACTTGATGACAGAAGTATGGTCTTATTGAAGAACTTTTTAAAAATGAATCCACCCATATTTAGGGGAAAGAAGGATCCTACAGAGGCTGAGGAGTGGCTGACGGAGTTGAGAGTTATATTTGACTATCTGGGGTGCACAGATGCTGAGAGGGTCAGTATGTGTGCCTATATGTTGAAAGGGAGAGCTCGAGATTGGTGGGGTACTACCCAGGGTATTCTGATGTCCCACCAGGATGTGATTGGTTGGGAAGAGTTTCAGACAGCCTTCAGAGCCCAATACGTACCACGAGCTACCTAGAGAATGAGGCAAGTAGAGTTTTTGAGTTTGGTACAAGGCGACATGTTTGTGGATGATTACGAGAGTCGATTTACCGCTCTGCTAAGATATGACCCAAAGACCTTCAAGAATAAAGAGCTCTTCATTGAGAGATTTGTATATGGATTGAAGCCCATCATCAGAGATCGATTGATAGGGTTATGTATTACCGAGTTTGGAGATACTCTGAGACGAGCACAAGAGATTGAGAGGGGAATTGAAATTGTACAATCCCAGAATGAGTTCAGAGCAGTGATTAGGGACAAGGGCAAGAGGCCAGCGATATCCCAGGCAAATGTTCGAAGAGGTTCCTTCAGAAGAGGAAGGATTGAGGTATAGAAGGGCATATTGGAGAGACCCAGAGCTTATCCTATTATCAAGGAGACCCCTCGATATGTTAGGCCTGAGACGAGGGTTTACAGAGATTGTGGCTGACTACATGAGGAGAGTTGTACTGGGTTGATCTGTGGATATTTTAGATGCGGTGACATGGGTCACAGAGTGAAGGACTGTCCTCAACCTCAGATACCACATGCTCCGGAGCCTATTAGATAGCAGCCTCAGAGAGTGAATCCCCAGAGACAGGCCACTACTGCAGAGAAAGGAAAGAGACCCGTCACACAGGGATGTGTGTTTGCTTTGGACAAGGAAATAGTAAACACTTCAGCAGAAACTATAAGAGGTACAGTCTCTATCTGTAATCATAAGGCTCATGTGTTTATTTCTCTAGGATCCATGCATTCATTTATTTCTGAGCATTTTGCATGTAGATTAAACTTGAAGTTTGAACCCCTAGAGTATATACTACATGTAAATACCCCTATACGTAAATCCCAGAGAACTGAGTAAATTTGTAGTGGGTGTGAAATAAATGTTGGAGATAGAATGATGTTAACAGACCTAATCATGTTAAATATACATGGGTTTGATGTAATTTTGAGAATGGATTGGCTAGCAACCAATCATGCGAGTTTAGACTGCTACACTAAGATTGTAACTTTCTCCCTACCTAAACCCTACAGTATACGTTTGAAATCTTGAGTAAATAAACATATGGAACTTTGTAAGTAATTGGAAATTATGAGGTTGCTTTTGAGACTACTAAATATGATTGCTTATATAAAGGTTATGAAACACTCAGCTCAGGTGATGATCGGGAACATCCAAGGATTGAGGATATACTTGTGGTGTGTGAATTTCTGGATGTTTTCCCAAATGAGTTACCAGGTTTACCACCAAAGAGAGAGCTGGAGTTTACTATTGATTTGGTACCAGATACTCAGCCGATCCCTAGACCTCCATATAGGATGGCATTAGTGGAACTTAAGGAATTGAAGAAACAACTATAGGAGTTATTGGATCACGGGTTTATTAAACCCAGTGTCTCACTGTGGGGAGCACCAGTGTTATTCGTCAGAAAGAAGGATGGTAGTCTCAGATTATGCGTAGACTACAGACCATTGAATAAAGCCACGGTGAAGAATAAATACCCATTGCCCAGGATTGATGATCTACTTGATCAGCTAAGAGGGGCCTCAGTCTTTTATAAGATTGATTTGAGATCGGACTATCACCAATTGAGGATTAAAGAAGAAGATATTCTGAATACGACCTTCAGGACAAGGTATGGCCATTATGAATTTCAAGTGATGTCCTTTGGATTGACAAACGCCCTTGCTGCCTTTGTGAGATTAATGAACGAGGTGTTCAAAGACTATCTAGATAAATTTGTGATAGTCTTTATTGATGATATCTTGGTATACTCTCGGTCATATGAAGAGCATGCACAGCATTTGTGGTTAGTATTTCAGATACTCCGAGATAAACAATTATATGGAAAGCTTACTAAGTGTGAGTTTTAGCTGGATCGGATAGCTTTCCTTGGTCATATAGTCTCAGAGGAAGGAGTATCAGTGGATCTAAGTAAAGTAGAGGCTATACTTAATTGGGAAAGATCGAGGACAGTTAAGAAGTACGAAGCTTCCTTGGTTCGACAGGGCATTATAGAAGATTTGTGGAAGGATTTTCTAGGATTGTCGCTCCTTTGACTAAGCTCACGTGCAAGGAGACTCCATTTATATGGACTGATCAATGTGAGCTCAATTTTCAGGAGTTAAAGAGGAGATTAACAGTGGCACCTGTGTTGACTATCCTTGAGGGATCAGGAGGATTTCGGTGTATAGTGATGCTTCTCATCAAGGATTGGGGTGTGTGCTCATGTAGCATGGAAGAGTGGTCGCTTATGGCTTGCGACAATTGAAAGATCATGAGAGGAATTAACCCACGTATGATCTGGAGTTAGCCACTGTGGTATTTGCCTTAAAGATCTGGCGACACTACTTATATGGGGGAAAGATTCCAAATCTTCACTGATCACAAGAGTTTGAGGTATCTCTTTGATCAGAAGGAGTAAAACATGAGACAAAGGAGATGGATGGAACTCCTTAAGGATTATGACTGCGAGATTCTATACCATCCGGGTAAGGCGAATGCAGTTGCTGATTCCCTGAGCAGGAAAAGTATGATATCTGCTATGATGATCAGGGAATGGGATTTATTGTAGCAATTCGCTGAACTCCGGATCAGAGTTAAAGAAGTAGAGACTGAATTTTTGGCTAACCTATAAATAGAGCCCAAGATCATGGATCAGGTTAGAACTGGGCAGCGTAATGATCAGAGGTTGATAGATATGGTTAGCCAAGCTGAGCAGACTTCGCAATCAGATCTCACAATCAGTGAAGATGGACTATTGAGGTTCAGAGGATGAATCTGTGTACCGGACGATGATACTCTGAAGAAACAGATACTGAGAGAATCCCACTGCTCGCGATACACCATGCACCCAGGGAGACTAAGATGTACCGAGATTTGAGAAAGGTGTATTGGTGGAGTGGTATGAAGCGAGACGTGGCGGAGTATGTGGCCAGATGTTTAGTATGCTAGCAAGTGAAAGCTGAGCATCGAAAACCCAGAGGACTACTACAGCCTTTACCTGTACCTACGTGGAAATGGGAGCATGTCACCATGGACTTTATTATGGGTTTATCGAAGACCCGAATGGGGTCGTGATGCGATATGGGTCATAGTGGATAGACTGACCAAGAGTGCCCACTTCCTTGCCATCAAGAGCACAGATACTGTGGATGCCTTAGCTGAGTTGTATGTCAGCGAGATAGCTAGATTACATAGGGCTCCAGTGAGTATTACTTCTGACAGAGATTCTCGATTTACTTCCAAATTTTAAACCCAGTTTCAGGAGTCCATAGGATCTCGATTAAGTTTTAGTACCACCTATCATCCTCAGACAGATGGTCAGTCAGAGAGGACTATTCAAACCCTGGAGGATATGTTGAGGGCGTGTACGATGGATTTTAAGGGATCATGGGATGATCACCTGCCCCTAGCAGAGTTTGCGTACAATAACAGCTATCATGCGAGTATTGGAATGGCACATTTTGAGGCTCTATATGGTAGAAGGTGTAGATCCCTTGTAGCTTGGGAAGAAGTCGGTGATAGAAAGATAAATGCTCCTGAGATTGTTGAGCAAGCTGTACAGAGTGTGAAACTCATATGTGAGAGGTTACGGGCTACACAGAGTAGACAGAAAAGCTAGGCGGATGTACGTAGATGGCCACTCGAGTTTGATGTTGGTGATGCAATATTTCTGAAGATATCACTGAGTAAGGGTATCATACAATTTAGGAAGAAAGGGAAATTAAGTCCTCGATACATAGGACCATTTAAGATTCTTGAGAGAGTGGGAGAGGTAGCCTACAGATTGGCATTACCCCTATAAATGTCCGGAATACACAACATCTTTCATGTGTCTATGTTGAGGAAGTACCACCCAGACCCTTCTCATGTCATAGAGTACGAAGTGATGGACATACAAGAGGACATGAGCTACACTGAAGAACCCGTCCGGATTCTTGATAGGAAAGAGAAGGTACTTCGAACCAAAAGTATCCCATTAGTGAAAGTGTTATGGAAACATCACTCAATGGAAGAGGCAATGTGGGAACTGGAGAATCTCTTGAAGGAGAAATACCCCATCTATTTGACGAGTTTAGTTGAATTTAGAGAACCAAATACTGTTAAGGTGGGGAGGATGTGAGATCTGAGAATTTTACACATATCAAATTATGTAATGAGAACATGAAGTGTAATTGATTAAACTAAATATGATGTACTCATATATTGAGGTGGTATGGAATGAAATTTTAAGTGATGAATGAGTTATAAATGAGATTTTATGTTAAAGTGTGAAACTATGGGGCCAAATCGATCTTGGAGAAGAGAGGATCGATCTGGTAGGTCAAAAATGACAAGGAATGAGGAATTTAAGCGAGCAGATCAATCTCCAATGGAAGAGGATCGATATCCTTATGATTCGGTAATGAAGAGATCGATCTCATAAGGAAGGAATCGATCTCAAAATGTTTTTGTTAAGGAGAAGATCGATCTCCCAAGGAGCAGATTGATCTCATGAAGCATTCTGTAAACTAGAGATCGATCTCATAATTGGAGCAGATCGATCTCATAAAGCCATTAAGAGATCGATCTTACCCCACGACAGATCGATCTCCTAGGCATAAAATTACACCAAATCAAGAGCCAGATCAATCTCCTACCCTTAGTCTATAAAAAGACCCCTTTTTTTTCTTGGAAATGGATCTCTCTCTCTCCTAAACCTCCATTTCAACCAAACCCTAGCATTCTCTCTCTTCCAAAGTCCCCATTTTCGTCCAAATCAAGGGTTGTGGCAAGAAGGAAAGTTGTTCCTCATCCAAAGGAGAACAACATACTTGGAAATCAAAAGACGAATCAAACTGAGGTGTGAGTTAAGCACTACATAAGTTTGGGTAATCTCTAAACTTCAATCTTGGATTTTGAAATGATTTTTGGTGATTGTGAATATGGGCATTGTGGTGAAATAGTTAGGAAAGGATTAAAGTTGACAAAAAAATTATGATTTTATTGGAGTGATGATGATATTAAGTAAATTGTGGTAAATTGAGATTTTTGTCTATAAATTGGAAATTTAGGCAATTAAGTGATTTTGGCATGGGTATTATGCATGAGAAATGTAAAAGGTTGAAATGTAGTGGATGAGATTATGAATTTGATAGAGTTATGAGAAATGGGATAATTGAGGTATTTAATGAGAATATGGGCAATATGCTCGATGTAGAGATTTGGAGGTTATGTGATAATGCGTTTTGATGTTTTTACATCATTTGACAGCTCAGGAGTTCCAGAGAGGAATACGAGACTAGTCCGTGATACGGGGGAACAATTGCACTATAGGAGGTGCAAAGAGGTAAGGGAAACTTAAACTCGTTTGTGTATGTGAATTGTGAAATGTTGTAGCATGAATTGTGATTGAGAAAACAAGCATGTTTTATGTATTGTGAATGAGAGATTGCACACGATTTTATAGCCGGTTGGGTCCAATTTTTATGAGTTGTAAACTATGCGTGAAAATGTTTTACAACCATTTTGTGTTTAAAATGTGAAAAAGAGATTTGAGCTCTATGTTAAGGCACACTGAGATTGAGAAATGTGTGTGTGGCTTTGCCGGTTGGAACTCGATTTTAACATGTTTTGTATTGAGTACACAAATGTTTTAAATGAGATTTATGAAAGAAAACCATTATGAGTTCTACATGAAGGAAAAACGTTTTATATGATAATGGCTAATGATTGAGACTTAGGCGTGTCATGTTGAATACACATTGGGCCTTGCTTTGGTAGCCTGTAAGTTCGGGCCTTACTCTGGTAGCATGTAAGTCCGATATTCCTCCGTTTTGGTAACGAGAGATGCCTCCATTTTGGTAATGTGAGATGACCCCCGTTCTGGTAACGCTGGGTGGCTTTGCTTTGGTAGCATGTAAGTCCGGGCCTTACTTTGGTAGCATGTAAGACCAATAGAGTGGGCCGCCTGTGTCAGACCCGTATTTTTTTAGCTTGTACCTTATGATTCCTATGTGTATGAACACTCTATTATTATAGTTGAATCATAAGAAGAGTATTTACTAGACTTAAAGTGTTAGTGAAATGATTTAACACGCAAAAGCTACATAAAAAAGCCTAATGTGAGCTATAAGAGTCACAGGCTAAATCGAGTGTATCTAAATCATTCTGACTAAAAATAAGAACTTTAAATGAGAAAGTATAGAGAGCTCATGAAGGAAAGTCAGCTTGATTTAGTCCCGAACATAGAAAACGAGAGTAAAAGCTAAAAAGGGTAAATTGGACCTTTTTTGGCGAGATAAGGTGTTTCGGGTATAATTATCCACCAGGAACGGTTGAAACATAAAGACGAGAGTGTAAGACATAAGATATGATACTTTCGAAATTTTAAGAAAAAGTCAACTTAGTCAATGGTTAAAGAAAAAGTCAACTATAGTTAAGAAAGTGGATTTTTACCATAGTTGACTAATCATGGTTAAAAAGTAACCTAAGTGTGAAGAAAAAATTGAGAAAAAATATTCTTGGCTAGAATACAAGATCATCATCCTCGAAAGTAAGAAAAATTTATTCGGAAGGATTCCAGATTAAATTTAATTGTTAAAAACGTAATGGGCCTAAGGTGAAAATTTTAAAGCCCATTAAGATATACTAAACGTATATCAAAATTCTTAGGTCCCTTAGACCGAATTGTTGGACCAATTGATTGGCCAAATATTGAGACAATTAAAGGCCCGAGGTATGGTGAAAATTTCAGCCTAAAAGCCCATTAAGAAAGCCCAAACCAAGAAGCCCAAATGGAAAGCCCATGAGATAAATATCTAACCATAGTTAAAGCTTAACATGACTTATAAGGTGACTCATGACTAAAGCTTAAGAAGTCAAGTATAATGGCTGGAAAGTAAGGCTTAATGGCTAAGTAAGTGGCTTATAAAATCAGCCACACCATTGTCATCTTCATCACTCCATTCTTGGCTACACAAGGAAACCATTGAAATACAATTATCCAAGCTTTCTCTCACTAGAAATCACTAGGAATTAGGCATATTTGGAACTTGCATCCTTCATAGAAGTTGTTCCAAATTGAAAGGAGAGTGACATATGTTGGAATTGGCTATCAAGCAGCCATAGAGTGCAAACCGTGAGCCTCCAAAGTATTCGGCCAAGTGTGAACACAACAATTGGTATATTTTCAAGTTTTCAATTTCATATATGTTAATGTATGAATGATTTTAAATATATTGGTATATGTTTTAAGCATTGAAACATATGAAATCACTATGATCTTAGTTAGGCCGAGAGTGAGTAGTGAGATATTGATTTATGTCCATATGATTTTAAGGCATAAATGGATTAATGTACATGTGTTAATGATTATGGTGTAATTAAAATTAATCAATTTGATTAATTAATACATGTAATTAGTTGGCAATCAAGGTGTTTGATAAAATGCCTAAATGAACTATATGATGTTTAAGAATGTTGCCAACCAAGTGTTTGTGAAAATGCCTAAGTGAATTGGCTAAGGAAAGAGACATGGTCGGCATGCCATGGTGTAACCGATGGCATGGATAGCTCTCAGCCATGGCATGTGGCCGAGAGGCCCAATGGGCCAAGCCCAAATATTTTAGGCCCAATGTGATGTAATGGGTCTAGTACAAGCCCAATAAGAGTTGGTGGGCCTCACAAGCCCAATAGACCCAACGAAAATGAATAGTAAAATGGAAATGGGCTTAAGGCATAGTTAGGCCTATTAAGGATTATTAAAGCCCATTAAGGGAAACAGACTATATTTAATGTGAAATACAGTAGGAAAAGTGTAATTAACCTGATAAATGGTTATATGCAGCTCCAGAGATTATTGGAGAAGCAAATCGGACTGCTGAATCGAGCAGCGCAGAGAAAGTAAAATTTCTCGAGTGATTGCAGGTAAGGGACTTTTGTGAGTAGTTAGAGATACCTGCACATATTTTCATCTGTTTTTACATTCACTTAAAAACTCTGAGGGTCAGAGAAAGTGAATAATAATTATTGTGACCCGATAGTGGTAAATTACAATTTTGCCCCTAGTTAGTCAAAAAGTTAACTTTTGTGAAAAGTTGTAAAAAGCATGGAAACCATCATTTTGAGTGTTTTACTGCTATTTAGCAGAAGAATAAATAGATGGGCTAATGATTTTAAGGTTGATGTGAATTAAGCACACTTTATAGTGCTGATTTTGATATTTTGTAAATCATCCCTTTTTAAAGAGTCATCTATCATATTATGTGAGAATGAATCGTGCTGGAGCACAGCTCGCACTGGATTTCATATATTTTCCACATACATTAGTGTTGCATTATGATTCGCACTAGATTTTCATGACATGCATGATAGAGTACTGGAGTTCTTACTCGTACTCAGTTTTATATGATATATGCATGAGAGAGTGCTGGAGTTCTTACTCGTACTCGAGTTTTACATGAGATGCATGACAGAGTGCTGGAGCATTGCTCGTACTCAATTTTATGATATTGTGCATAGCATGGTACTAGAGCTATTGCTCGTACTTGATTTAATACATGAACTATGCATTGACCTAGTTGCTGGAGGTTTACTTGCACTAGAGTCTGAGTTTGTGATGTGAAACAGTGTTTGAGTGGAGTGTCGACTGTGAGTCGAGCTCAAAGGTGCACACTGTATGTGATATATAATACATGTTGAAATCCATGCTTGATTCCTTGTGTAGACTGAGTGTCACACTATGTGAGAGGACATCTGCATGAGGATACTAGAGACGTGGTATGATATTCCATGGTTTGAGGGCTAAGACCTATGGCAGGCACCCCGACTGTGATGTAGGGTCCACGGAGTACGTTGTACTGTGTAAGTGGCATGGGGTACACTGTACCGTGTGGTGTTGTGGAGTTGAGGAGGATATAGCTGGCGGTTATGATGGACTGACCCCCCTCCCGTTGCAGCAGTGATGCCCTGCACACTAGGATTCCATGTAGCTTGGGATCACATGTCGGATATGATCATAGTCCAGGATACTGTTTACATTTTCACCATAGAGTCTCACATGATATATCACTGATTGACTGATTTAATTGCGGATAGACCTAAGGGATGGGTCGGACTCCGATTTTGTGTTGTGAATGATTTAAATGCCATATTTATTGTGATTTAAATATACATGGCATGATTTTATTTAAAGGCATGATTTATATAAAGATGCATTGTTTTGCACTACATGCCTACATTTGAGAAAGAAAGCATGATTTCTGTACATGGGATTTAATTTGTACAAGTATACATATATATATATTTAAAGACATGCTTTTAAAGTGAGTTAAGGAGATAATGTTTTTCAAGGCATAGCATTATTTTGAGTAGATAGTGTAGATATCTACTTTCTTGCCTGATTTCCTTACTGAGCGCGTTGTATGCTCACCCCCTTTCTTTATATCTCTCTACAGAGCATCAGCAGTAGAGCGAGAGCTATTAAGGGATAGTGTTCCTAAGTCCACCGCTATTTCCTATCGACCGCTAGGTATACATATTTTGTACGGTGATGTATCTAAACATAGAAACAGCACAGTGATGTATACGATATATATATATATTATAGGGAATGTATTTGTATTAGCTTTTATATATAATCGCATATGTATTATAAAAGCAATTACAGTCAGTAACAGTATATTGACATGTATGTATGATAATGGATGATGTGGTAAGCGAGAATTCTAACATTGAATCACAGCCCAACCATTGAGGAGAAGAAAGGTAAGTTAATAAATGCAAAAAATTTGTAGTGGTTTTTGGTTAAGTCATGGATTGAGAACGGGTCCTAACAGCCTGGAAACCGACCCAGGGACTACATCATAGTGTGCATGAGGAGAGGCACTGCTCTGGTAGCATGTAAGGCCGGGCCTTATTCAAGTAATGCGTAAGTCCAATATACCATGTACACGACCATATGTCGACGTTCCCTCTTATGAGGATGCCTGAGATGCGCACCTAGAGGAGATATATTATTGATCTGCCATGACAAGTTTTATATGAATTTTATTGCCTAGTCTCCTTTTTATACACATGAGTTATGTTTTGTGGCTGTGCCACGTGCATTTTATTGCGGTGATTTTTATCACGTTTTAATGAGAAAAGCCATTATCGCATCATGACTTTCATATGCTTGTAACTGTGGTTTATACTGAGTTATGTACTCTCATGTTTTCACATGATTTTAGAGAATGAGATGAGAATGATGTTTTACTAAGCCATGCTACATTTTCTAACGAGTTTTCAACTATGAGTTAAAATGATTGTGTTGTGCAAATCATTGTTTTATTGATGAGTCCCTTACCGCCTTACTGAGCGATTTAGAAGCTCATCATGTTTTCTCTTCCCCCCATATTTCTTCAAGTGAAGAGAGTTTTCCTTGCGACGTACGAAGTAGTGGCTAGTGGAGGACTTGAGCTCCAGGCCATATATTGTATTAAGGTATAATTTATCTTTTCATGTACCCAGACTAAAGTTGTAATTACAGACACTTGTTGTACATTGATGTATGGGATGTATTAGGATTAATTAACTCAGAATTAAGAAATGTATATGATATGATATATACTATTTTATGATGAGATCCTGAGGCATGATAAGTATGATGATGTATGACACTGCACAGGAATGCACCTTTAATTGTGATTTGATTAGTAAAAAGTTTTAAATTTGCCCTATTTTTCATGTTTTCGGGGCATCACAACCAATGTAACGAGGACTTAAGTTTCCTTTCTTCTCGAACCTCGTTATTCCCTTGGAAGGTGATACTCTCAAAAATACGGACTCACCAACATCAAACTCAAGTGGTCTTCGTCTCCTGTCAGCATAGCTCTTTCGTCGACTTTGAGCTGTTCGCAGCCTCTCACATATTATCCGAACATCTTCGGAGGCTTGCCAAACCAAATCGGGAGCGAGCAATTGTCTGTCACCAACTTCTTCCCAACTAATGGGTGATCGGCATCTACGACCATATAGTGCCTCATAAGGGGCCATACCAATACTTGAGTGATAACTGTTATTATAGGCGAACTCAATCAATGGCAAGTGATCGTCCCATGAGCCTCTAAAATTCAGCACACACGCTCTCAACATATCCTTCAGGGTCTGTATAGTCCTCTCTAACTGACCATTTGTCTGAGGATGAAAAGCAGCGCTAAAGCTCAATCGGGTCCTCATCGCTTCCTGAAAATGTCTCCAAAAGTGGGAAGTGAAGTGGGCATCCTATCAGAAACAACACTCACTAGGACTCCATGCAATCCCACTATTTCCCGTACATATAAGTCCGTCAGTGTACTCAAAGTATCTGTAGATCTCATGGCTAAAAAGTGTGTCGATTTCGTTAACCGATCTACTATAACCCATATAGCATCATGGTTCTTACGAGTTCTCGGTAACCCCATCATAAAGTCCATGGTGACGTGCTCCCACTTCCATGTTGGTATCGGTAGAGGTTGCAAAAATCCTCTGGGTTTCTGATGCTCAGCCTTTACTTGCTGACATATGAGACATCTAGCAACATACCCAGCTATGTCTCTCTTCATTCTAGACCACCAATATACCTTTCGAAGATTCTGGTACATTTTACTACTCTTCGGGTGTACTGTATATCTAGATGAGTGAGCCTCTGACAAGATCAACTTCCTCAACTCTTCATCCTTAGGAACACATATTCTATTCCCGAACCTTAGTACTTCATCTAAACTCAATACAAAATCTGTACCCTTCTCCTTCTGAATTTGGCTAATCACATCAATACACCATCGATCATTTCGCTGAGCTTGTCGGATTCTCTCCATCAACTCCGGCTCCAATCTCAAGCTAACAATAATCTCATAGTTGCCAATCTCAGGTGGAGTCATATCCAAACTAAGGTTCGTGAACTGTTCCAACAACTCATGCTCTCTAACCATCATATATGATACCAACCCGAGACTCTTCCTACTCAATGAATCGATAACCACATTTGCCTTCCCCGGATGGTACAAAATTTTATAATTGTAGTCTTTGAGGAGTTCTAACCACCTTTTCTGTCTCATATTTAACTCCTTCTGTGAGAATAGATACTTCAGACTCTTCTAATCCATAAAGATCTGAAATCTCTCACCATACAAGTAGTGACACCACATCTTCAATGCAAATACTACGATCGCTAACTCTAAATTGTGCGTGGGATTGTTCTTCTCATGATCTTTCAGTTGTCAAGATCCATAAGCTACTACCCTTCCATTTGCATCAGGACACAGCCTAGTCCTTGATGTGAAGCATCTATACATAGAGTAGTTCTCTGAGCTGTTAGGGATGATAAGAACTGGCGGGGTGGTTAATCTACGCTTAAGTTCCTGAAAGCTCCTCTCACAAGCTTCATTCCATGTAAACTCCACATTTTTCCTCGTAAAATGTGTCAACAGAGTAGCCAATCTAGAGAAACCCTCTACAAATCTCCTGTAGTAACCTGCCAAACCCAAAAAACTCCTGATCTCTGTGATTGTCTTGGGCTATTCCCACTTAACAACGGCCTCAATCTTGGATGGATCCACTGACACCCCATCCTTTGATACAACAAGGCCTAGAAAAGAAATCTGCTCTAGCCAAAAGTCACATTTACCTAGTTTGGCATACAACTTTCTCTCTCGAAGGGTTTGCAGTACAATCCTTAAGTGTTGCTCATGATCTTCCCTGGACTTTGAATACACTAATATATCATCAATGAAAGAGATCATGAACTGGTCTAAGTATGGCTTGAATACTTCATTCAATAGAGCCATAAAAGTCGCTGGCGCATTCGTCAACCCGAAAGGCACCACCAGGAATTCGTAATGGCCATAGTGGATGCGAAAAGCTGTCTTGGGCACATCCTCCTTTCGAATCTTTAATTGATGATACCCAGACCTCATATCTATCTTGAAAAAGATCTGCGCTCCCCGAAGCTAATCCAATAGATCATCAATGCGCGGCAAGGGGTATTTATTCTTGATGGTAGCCTTGTTCAACATCCGATAATCGATACACAATCTGAGGCTCCCATCTCTCTTCTTCACAAATAATACCGGAGCTCCCCATGATGAGACACTCGGTCTTATAAACCCCTTATCTAGCATATCTTACAACTTCATCCTTAATTCTTCTAGCTTAACTGGAGCCATCCTATATGGTGACTTGGATATTGGCTTTGTTCCAAGTGTCAATTCTATACCAAATTTCATTTCTCTATCCGGTGGCAATCCCAGTAGGTCGTCTGGAAAGACATCAGGAAATTCTCTAACCACTGGAATGTCATCCATATCTGGATGTGGCTTGTTTAAATTCACCACATAAGCAATAAAACCTTCAAAACAACATTCATGTCATTTTATACCAAGGTACTTTACTTATCACAAAATTCAAGATCTCATTACTTCTCTTAAAATCTTACAACACATTCTTCGGGTAGACAAAATGTAACGAACTTAGAATGACAGTCTAAAACAGCATGATTGGTAGCTAACCAATCCATTCCCAAAATTATATCAATGTCATACATATTTAACAAAATCAAGTTGGTTATTGCACACTTATCTCCTATCCTCACTTTACAATCTTTATATACTTGCTCAGCTAATTGACTAACTCTCATTGGAGTACTTATCAATAAGGTCCTATTCAAGTATGTGGGTTTTACAACTCCCGTTAACTTTGATGCACATGCAGGCGATATAAAAGAATGCGTAGCACCAAAATCAAACAAAGCTATAGCTTCCAAGTTAAAAATCAAGATTGTACATTTTATCACCTCAAAAGAGGTATCCATTGATGCCTGGTCTATCGTATGCACTCTGCCTTGACCCACAACTTACTTTCCTTTTTCTTCAATGGTGGCTCTCTTCCTTGCAAGAGGTGTAACTATAGGAACTTTCTCTGGCTCTTTACCCCTCTGTGGAACTACCTCAACTGCCTCTGGGCAATCTCTTGCATAGTGCCTAAACCTACCACATCTGAAGCATCGTGTACCCTGAAGATGACAGGGCCTACCACCATGATATCGGCTACACACTCGGCACTGATCTGTATTCGGTTGGGGTCCACCAATCACTATACCCCTGGCCAGTGTTTGAGTTGGATGTACAAAAGGTCTAGCAGCCTTCTTCTGTGACTCATCTACCTCTCTCTGATGCTTACTAATAGTTTTTCATCCAAATCTGGCACTCTTGCCATCTCCTAGTTTCCTTGGACCCTTGTCCTTACCCCAATTGAACTCTGAAATTTAAAGGTTATAGTCCTGATCACACAACTGGATCCGTCGTACAGCCTCTCTATATGTAGCAACATCAAACGGGGCCAACTTAGCTCAGATCGAAGGCCTCAGTCCATCCACAAATCTACGAACCCTGATAGCTTCACTCCTAATAGAGTCTGGATCATACCGGCCCAATGAGGTGAATCATGACTCGTACTCATCAACTGTTCAATTCCCTTAAGTCAGATTTAGGAATTCCATCTGTAACCTACGTCAAGCGGTATCTGGGATGTATTGCTCTCTGAAAGCACCTAAAAACATATCCCATGTGATTACCATACCCTGAGCTCTCAACATAGGCCTGGTGGACTTCCACCAGTGCTCTGCTTCGCCTCTCAGAACAAAGGCCGCAAGTGTTACTCTCTCCGTAGATGAACATCTACAGAAGTCAAATAACTTCTCCATTTGACTGATCCAGTCCTCAGCCACTATTGGATCCTTTACCCCGCTAAAAGAAAGAGGCTTAAAGTCCATAAAATGCTTCAACCTCTCCATATCACAGTCATATTCATACCCCAAATATATCACAGTCATATTCATACCCCAAATCATTCTCATCATACTTCTATGAGGCTACTGGGGGAGGTACTGGTCAAATATGGGGATCTCATGGCCTAACCGGTTCAGGTTGTGCAGGTGGAACATCCTCAAGTTCAGGTGCAGCTGCTGGGGGATTCGGTGCAGCCTGTCCCACTGTACCAGGTGTACCCTCAAACCTAGCCATAATCTGACCCATCATGGTCATCACCGTAAGCATATCTTCCTCTAATTGGGCTACCTAAGGGTTGAAAGCCTCTATCTGTTCCTGAGGCTCATGACTAGAGGATGATCAACTGTGTCTCTCAGTCCTGTCATTCCGCCCTTGACCTCTCGAGTTCTCTCCCCTCTTGCGGTGTCTCTCAAGTATATTTCACAAGCCTGATAACTTCCTGCATTTATAACAAACTCTTAGATCATAACCAGCTCCGTATACACATTTGTATCTAAATATCGCACAATAACTTAGGGCTGTATGTTTTCTTAGTCCTACATATCGACTCACATCAGACCAACCAAACTCTGATACCAAATCTGTCACATCTCACTTTCAGGTGCCCTTCATCCATACATACACTACTTACGGTTGGGCTATGTTCCATAAATTTACAGCGAAAATATTTAAAAACTTTAATTCACACTCCTAGGTGTGTGTGTAGATATACAAAATAAATTATTTAATATATTAACTTTAGACAACATCCTCATACAACTATTCACGATTTCAATTCATGACTGTGTGATACCTTATAATAGATACAAAATACACATGTGTGTACAAATCTTTATACCTTTGCAACTGGTGGGAGCTGTCCAATAAGAAAAAAAAGATCTCGAGACGACCACATTGTCCTACTTCTCAGTATCTGGAGGGGAAAATAGTGAGATGAGCAAACCACAGCTTAGTAAGGAAATGGATACTAATAGGTATATACTGTACTATCTACATAGCCCATGTATGCATAAACAAATCATGTTTCAATATAAAGGAAATATTACTAGAAAATACATTTAACATTTATTTCTCATAGGCATTTTCATGTAAAATCATATGCAATACTTCCAATTAAAACATGTCATAAACAGTGTCATCATAGCACAAATATTCAAATCAAGAGATGTATCAAATCACATATGTCTCTCTTGTTCTCAAATTATTTCCTTTCATCAAATCTCCTTCTTTTTTGAGTTTTCCTCAATTTCTCTTATTTCTGAGACAGGCATGGAATTCTCGACAATCAAATATCCACGACATATGGTTATAGTCAGTGATCCCAGGCCTCACTGATCAGGTGTGCACAGGGCATCACTTCGCCTGAAGGGGGATGGGTCAGTCCTACCCTCCGACCCATCTCAATCAACTTCATCTCCTCATATCACATGTACTCACGGTACAGTGTATGCCAAGTGTCATCTATGCGATACTCGTACTCACGAGCACCCAACACGGTACATAGTATACCAACGGATAACTATACAGTACTACGTACGACCATGGACCCAGTCCATACTCCAACTCCGATGGACTTATCATCCTAAACCATGTCTCATATACCAGGCGAGCAATCAGCATGACACACAGTCATCGCAAGTCATCGCAAGGCTCCAACGCTGCATTTCTCAAAGTAAGCAACAGCTTCTAACACTGTATCATCTCAAACTCAGCAAAATTAGTACGAGCAATGCTCCAACACTTTTCTCAAATCCATCGTAAGAGACGAACTCCAGCACGGCATATCAAAACATATAGATGTATGTGAGTGAAACTCCAGCATAGTCAAAACCATTGAAACGGGTGTGAGCTAGAGCTCCAACACCAATTCACATCTCAAATCCAATAGGTGGCTATTTTCTCTTTTAAAAACTTAAAACATGTTTTTTTATGTAGCATGTCATTCCATGTTAAACATGTAAAACTAGCTAACCTATCCATCACCATTTCTCAATTTCAAAATCAATATATAGTTGAGAAAACATTGAAAACATGCATGTCATTCTATTTCCTTACCACATCCTATTTTCACAATGCGTATATATCTCATAGTACATTTCATGATTTCATATCATTTCATAGTTCCATAGCTAAACGTAGTATCTCTAATGTCATATCTACTAAAATCGCAGTAAAATATGTACGAATATCTCTATCGCTAACATACAGTCCCTTACCTCGAATCACATTCGTATTTCCTTCACCTTATTTGCTCCGTCCGTAAATCCTAGTTAATCGTGTTCCACGTATTCAATCTATAAGTAAAAATCATTAAGTTATTTTCCTTTCCCTCTACTAAACATACACATTGTCTTCTACTTATCTATTCATACTTCCCAATCCTTAAAATCACATTTTATCTTTCCCATTTGTACTCACTATATCGCATCCTAATTTCTCCATCACTTTTCAATAGATTTCCCTTCATAAACTCCTCTTAACATTACTCACCTATCACTACAATCATCATTCCTATCCACATTTCACATATTATCCAACTCACAAATGTCTAGAAACCCATATTTAAAGCTTGAAGGTTGAAGAGCTTGCCCATTTACTTAGCCAACTTATGGTAGCCAAAACTCCTTCTCTTAGTCACACCAATGTGTGATTTTTGGGTATGTTGTTCTACTTGCTTCAAAGAATAACTTTCCCTTCTTGAGCTTCTACCAAAATTGGCTGAAATGTAGTGATTTTTTTAGAGTGAGAAACTTGGTTTTTGGAGAGAGAAAATGGCAGGTGCAGGTTTGGTGGGAGAAATCTGAGTTTTCAGTCCAAATCCCATGCCCTTTTTATAGATGCAGAGACATAAGATCGATTTGGTTCTTGTGGAGATTAAACTCTGTAAGGTTTGGTATTCCTTTTTACCAAACGCAACTACTACCAAATCGATCTTTTTCCATGATGAAATCGATCTATTTGCAGACAAATTCCTTCTTGGAAATCGATCTGCCTCTTGTAAGAGATTGATCTTCTCTTTACAAAACCTTAAGGAGATCGATCTGTTGAGGCTTGAGATCGATCTGTCTCAAACAGAGAGTTAAGGAGATCGATCTGTCTTCCCATGAGATCGATCTGCCTAGTTCCATTCGACAATTTCTGGGCATTTTATGAGGGGTGATCGATCTCTCCTTCATATGAGATCGATCTCTCATCCCCTGTACCCTCATTTTCTGCAGTTTTCCATAGACTTTGCCTTTACACTTATCCAAACTTGCTACATACCTCAATTTGCATTTCGTGTACACTTAACACACAATGGCATCCATTCCACATAGTTCATAGTTAATGAAACTTGTGCATATAACTTAAAATCATGGATGTTTCATTAAATTTCCAATATCCTTACATTCCTTTTATCACTTATACACATGTAGAAATACATATACATACATCATAGCTTCTCAAGCTATTCTTATAACAACGTACATATACATCATACTTCATAAAATAAGTACGTATAGAGTTACATGTATTACAATAAAACTATCTAATTCAATAAATTGGTTTCACTTAATCACACCATCATCATGTACACATCATAAACTATCCATACATGCATTTAAACATCATGCATATTCATCAAAATCAAAATACCCATTTTCGACCAAGCTTGGATTACCAACTTAGGTGATGTTTTGTCATACAATCCATACACCAATCAACTCCATAAAATCCCTACGTTAACATAGATGAGATTGGTAGATTGAAAACACACCAAGCTTACACTTCTCACTTTAGTCGAAACTTGTGGGAGAGATTGAATTCTCCAAATTAGTTTCTTAGTTGTTGGTTTTAGACTATTTTATTCTCCTCACTATCGATAAAAACTTTCATGCAGACAACTTGTTCCAATTCGGTTTGCAAATGGGTGAAAACTAGAGAGAGAAAGCTTGAAAGCTTATGTTTCAATGATGGTGGCTAGTTGTATGAATATGAAGGTGATAGTTTGTACTTGGAAAATCTAATTTTTCTTCCTTTAAATTTCAGCTAACCTTTCATAAAAATCAGCCCTTGAAGTTGGGCTTACACTTGGTTTGGTCTTGGCATAGTTTTAAGCTTAACTTTAATGAAATTGGGCTTTAGTCTTTTTAACTAATGGGAATTCGGTTCGAGCTTTCCTATTCATGTTATTAGGCTGGATTTTCAATGTCAATTGGGCCTACAAATTGTCTTAATTTTTAGCCCATAAATGGGCCCAAGGTTCAACCCAATCTTGCTTGCACATTCGGTCCACAAAGTTTAAAGCTTAATGGGTCTTTAATTTGTAACCAATTGGCCCAATAGTCTTTCTTCAATTTCAGCCCATTTTTCTTTGGTCCAATTACATATTGTTTCATTTCTTAATGGGATTTGCTGAATTCATGAAGTATTTTAGGCCAAAATAATATTTCTCATGCATTAACCATGGGTTGGTTAAGTTTTAACCATGGTTAGTTAAATTGTAAAAGTCAACGTTTTCAATTTGACTTTTGTTGACTTTTAGCCTTTGACCACGTTTGACTAAAGTCAACTAACCCAAATTTATGCATTTCAATGGTTGGCTAACCCATCTTAACATTTTGGTCATCCCTAATAGGTGAATGTGTTAAAAACACCTCAAACGATCCATTTTGAGCTCGTTTAAGCCTTTTTTGGCATTTTCACTACTTCACCACTATCGGGACCAAACCAAACCAACTTTCCTTCTTAGATTATCCTTATTTGGATATTTTAAGCTCTTATCTTCAGTGAGAATGGTTGGTATCCCTTCGATTTATCCTGAGCTCACCTTAGCTCACAATTGGCACTTTAATGCTTTTACGGCATTTTCTACTTTTATTTGAACTTGGGATTGTAATAAAATCTTTCTTATGATTCCAATAACATATATCAATGCTTACAATGTTAAATCATAAGTAGTACAATGAAAAATTATGGGTCTTACATTTCTCTCCACCTTAAGAAATTTGATCTTCCAAATTAGAACTAAGTCAATCCTCGAATAATTCTGGGTACTTCTCTTGCATCAAGCTCTCCAATACCCATGTAGCTTCTTCTGAAGTGTGGCACTGCTAGAGAACCTTAAGCAGAGAGATCGTCTTAGACCGTAAGACCTTCTCCTTTCTATCCAATATCTGAATCAGCTTCTCAACATATGACATATCCTCTGTGAGCTCCAACGACGCATACCGAATCACATGTGCCGGGTCCGAATGATACTTTCGAAGCATCAAAATGTGGAAGATGTTATGCACACTCGCTAACTCAGGTGGCAACACCAACCTATAAGCCTTGTCTCCTACTCGATCTAAGATCTAAAAAGGTCCAATGTAGCGATAACTCAACTTGTCTTTTATTTCCAAATCTCATGATAGCTTTGGAGGGGGAAACCTTCAGAAACATTGATTCACCAGCCATAAACTCTAATGGTCATCGTCTCGTATCAATGTAGCTTTTCTGCCTACTCTAAGCTGTCCTCAATCTCTCACAAATTAATTGGACATCCTCAGAGGCTTCCTTAACCAGATCGAGAGCAAATATCTTTTGATCACCCATTTCTTCTCATCCAATCGGATATCGACACATACGGCCATATAATGCTTCATACGGTGTCATCCCAATACTCGAGTGATAACTATTATTATAGGCGAATTCGACTAATGGAAAATGATCATCCCAGGAGCTTTTAAAGTCCATCACACAAGCTTTCAATATATCCTCCAATGTCTAGATGGTTCTCTCTGAGTGACCATCTGACTGAGAATGGAAAGCTGTACTAAAACTTAATTGAGTTCTCAAAGCTTCCTGAAAATGTTCTCAAAAGTTGGAAGTGAATCGGGAATCCCTATCGGACAAAATACTCACTGGAACGCCATGTAGCCTCACAATCTCCCGTACATACAGGTTCACTAATGCACTCAGAGTATCCGTAGCCTTCATAGCTAAGAAGTGAACTGACTTCGTCAATCTATCCCAATCACCCAAATGGTATCATGGTTTTGTCAGGTCCTCGGTAAACCTATAACGGTAAACCTATAATGAAATCTATGGTGATATGCTCCAACTTTCATGTCAGTATACGTACAGGCTGCAATAACCCTGTAAGTTTCTAATGTATTGCCTTAACCTGCTGACAAACCAGACACTTAGCTACATGCTCTGCTATGTCTCTCTTTATTTCGAACCACCAATACACTTTTCAGAGATTCTGATACATCTTATTGTCCCCAGGATGCAACGTATACCGTGATGAATAAGTTTAAGACAAAATTAGTTTTCTCAACTCTAGATCATTGGGAACACACACTCTACCCTTAAATCTCAGTAATCCATCAATGTCAACTCAAAGTCTGCACCAATACCCATATGAATATGACTAGCCATATCAATACAAAAGTGATCAATACACTGAGCTTGTCTGACCCGGTCAATCAAATCTGGTTCCAATCTCATACTAGCTATCACACAATATGCGTCAGTATTAAAAAGGATCACATCTAAACTGAGACTCGTAAACTGCTCTAACAGCTCATGTTTCCTGATCATCAAGTACGATACCATCCCAAGGCTTTTTCGACTCAAAGTATCGGTAATCACATTTGCCTTGCCAAGGTGGTATAATATCTCATAATCATAGTCCTTCAGAAACTCTAACCATCTTCGTTGCCTCATATTCAACTCCTTCTGTACAAATAGATATTTCAGGCTTTTATGATCGGTAAATACCTGAAATTTCTCATCATACAAATAGTGATGTCATATCTTCAGTGCAAATACTACGGTTGCTAACTCTAAATCGTGGGTTGAAAAGTGCTTCTCATGGTCCTTGAGCTATCGGGATCCATATGCAACTACCTTCCTATTCTGCATCAATACACAGCCTAGTCTCTGTCCAGAGGCATCTGTATATACAGAGAAACCTTCTAAGCTATTAGGAATGCTGAGAATAGGTGTTGTGGTCAGGTGCTGTTTTAACTCTCAAAAACTCTTCTCACATTTGTCATCCCACTCAAATACCACATTCTTCCGAGTGAGACGAGTCAAAGGAGCAGCCAATTTTGAGAAACCCTCAACAAACTGTCTGTAATACCCAGCTAAGCCTAGAAAACTCCTGATCTCTGTGATTGTCCTGGGTCGTTTCCATTGAACTACTGCTTCTATCTTGGACGAAACAATAGAAACCCCGTCCTTCGATACTATATGCCGCAAAAACGATATCTGTTCCAACCAGAAGTCACACTTACTGAGCTTGGCATACAGCTACTTCTCTCGGAGGGTCTGCAAAACAATTCTTAAATGCTGCTTATGTTCTTCCTTGGACATCGAATATACTAATATATCATCAATAATGACGATCACAAATCGGTCTAGGTATGGCTTGAACACAACATTTATCAACACCATAAAAGTTGCGAGAGCATTCGTTAACCTGGAAGGCATAACCAATAACTTATAATGACCATAACAGGTACGGAAGGCTGTCTTGGGTACATCTCCACTTCGGATTCTCAATTGATGGTACCTAGACCTTATATCGATCATAGAAAAGATTTGTACTCCCCGAAGCTGATCCAACAGATCATCAATACGTGGAAGGGGGTACTTGTTCTTAATTGTAGCCTTATTCAATAACCAGTAATTTAGACATAGTCGGAGGTTTCCACCCTTCTTCTTAACAAACAAGACCGGAGCTTCCTAAGGTGAGACATTCGGTCTAATGAACCCCTTATCCAAAAACTCTTGTAATTGTTTCTTTAGTTTTAGCAACTCAACTGAAGCTATTATGTACGGTGGTTTGAATATCGACTCAGTACTAGGCACCAAATCAATACAAAATTCCATCTCTCTATCTGGTGATAATCCTGGTAAGTCATTCGAAAAGATATCTGAAAACTCTCTTATCACAGGAATATCAATCAATTCTGGTTGTGCCTTATCCATGTGAACAACGTACGTAACGAAACCTTCACAACAATGTTATGCAATCAATTTAATATTGCATCCTTCCATTCACATTAATACATTCTTTCTTTTGCCATAACTACTTCTTTATAAACTCTCAAAAAATTTTACAATATGTTTCTCAGGTAGAGAGAACATTATTGTCTTAGAATGGCAATCTAAGATAGCGTGATTTGCAACCAACCAATCCATTCATAATATTACATCAAAATCAAACATACTTAACAGGATAAGATCGGCTGTCATACTCTTATCTCCTATCGTTAACTTACAATGCTCACACACATACTCAGTCATTTGACTATGTCTCATGGGTGTGCTAATCAACAACCTTTTACATAAGGGTGTAGGCATTACAAACTCTGACAATTTAAATGCACACGATGGTGATATTAATGAATGCATTGCACTAAGTTCAAATAGTGTTAATGCCTCAAGATTAAAAATCAAAATTGTACCTTTCACCACATCCAATGAAGTATTTGCAGTGCCCTAGTCAATCGCATACACTCGAGCCTGACTAATAGTTTGCTTCCCTTTTCTCCTCGGTTGTGTCTCTCCTTCTCGAAGCAGGAGTAGCAGGTGGAACTTTCTCTAGTTTCTTGCCCTTCTGGGGAGGTATCTCAGCTAACTTCGGGCAATCTCTCATCAGATGCCCTGCCATACCACATCTATTGCATGCTCCAGACATCCTATAACAAGGTATATTCCTGTGGTGCCCTCCACAAAATCTACACCAATTGAGATTAGGCCCGGGGCCTCCAATCACAATACCCCTAGCCAGAGCTGCTGTCGGATGCACAGGGGGTCTAACGGCCCTACTCTGCCACTCTCCAATCCTCTGTCGCTGACCAAAAGGTCTTTTCCCCTCTTTAGGACCTCTATCATCACCAAATCTCTTTCGGTCTCTGTCCTTACCCTTACCAACCTTTTCGAACTCTGACGCATGGAGCTCGTAATCCTGCTCACATAACTGAGCTCGTCTAAACGCTTCCTTATAAACTGTAATATCTAACGGGGCCAATCGAGCTCTGATCGATGGTCTCAGGCCCTCCATAAACCTACAAACCTTCCTCGATTCACAACCTATAGTATCAGGATCATATCTACTCAAAGATGTTAACCGAGATTCATACTCGTCTGCAGACTTACTTCCTCAGGTCAAACTCAGAAACTTTATCTGTAGCTTTCGTTGAGCGGTGTCCAAAATATATTGCCTCTGGAAGGCATCCAAAAAGATCCTTCATGATAGTTCTCGATATCTTACCATTAAAATAGGCATGGCGGACTTCCACTAGTGTTTCACCTCACCCTCAAATACAAAGACCGCAAAGGCCACTTTCTCTATCGAAAAATACCTAAAAACCCTATAAAGCTTCTCCATCTTGTTAATCCAGTCCTCATCCACTACTAGATCCTTAACGCCGCTAAATGATAGTGACTGAAGCTTCTAAAATTGCCTCAGTCTATCTAACTCACAATCGTACCCCAGATCATCATTACCCTGATATGGGTCCACTAGAGGAGGTGTGGGCTGAACAGGAGGAGTATGTGGCACGAGTGTAGGCTGTGCAAGCGCAAGGGTCTCAGGTGCAGCTACGGCAGTGGTCGGTGCAGCCTGTCCTGATGTACCCTGGGCACTGTCAAACCTCATCATAAACTATCCTAATAATGTCACCACCATATCTAAGCTCCGCTCTAATCTCGAGACGCGAGAATCAGAACTCTCTGCTAGGTTCTGAGAAGTATGATCAGATGAAGATCCACTCCATCTCTCGAGCCTATCTCTCTGCCCTCGAGATCGTGAACCCTCTCCTCTACTATAATGTCTGCCAGACATCTAGACAATTTCCTACATATATGACACAATTTTCAATGAAATCACAGCCCGATATACACAATTGAATCTAAACAATGCACAGTGACAATGAGATGTAAACTTTCCTAGTTACTGACAACGACTCATATCAGACCAACCTTGCTCTGATACCACTTCTGACGTGAACTATTTTCCTTACCTTCATACCATTAATTATCACACATCACGACTTCACACACTGATTGGTTGGGTTATGAGTTGATGTTAGTCGATCACTTCCTATATACTTCAATTCGTTCACATCTTGTGCATCCATAATAAGAAATTGTACTCATAATAATTTATAATAATTTACATTCGTCTACATTGGTTTACTTCCCAGTACTAACATATATACATCATTGTGCGCTATCATGTTTAGATACAAAAGACTACAAAAGTGTGTATACCTTTTGCAAGTCATAACAGTTGCAGGTGGAACGAAAATACAGGAATCTACCATAGAGCTCTCAACTACTGGAACTAATTTGTGGAGAGATGAGAGAAAAGGGTGAGCTAACACGCTCAGTAAGGAATATATGAAAGTAGGTAGATAACCGTACTATCTACGATATTCATAATGAATGGTTTATGCTGAAAAAGTCATTTCATTCTCAAAACCTTCACACAAAATACATAGCAATTCTTTACCACAACTCCAAATATAAAAACTCATTCAGAGTAATTAGTTCATAGTTATGTGCTGAAACTCATATTTAAATCACATTCACATCACAAATAGTTTCGTCACATAAATCAAATCACAGATGAGACTAGACAGGGATCTACACATAATCCATATGACATTTAGCCAAAGTCTGAGACCCCCAAGCTATCACTAGCTAGGTGTACAAAGGTGTCCCTGAGTTAGAGGGGGATCGATCTATCTATCGGCTCACTAGTTTGAGGACTATCACAAACCAAAGCAAGACACAACATGCTTGAGTCCAAAGACTCTCACATCACATCCCATGGTGGCCCGGTATAGTGTACTCCATATTGTCTACATGGTACAATGTATTCCGTGAACCACAGTACAATTATCACACAGTTATAAGTGCTTAAGTCAAAGGCTTACCACCCCAACTAAATAAAATATAAACCATAGCCTAATATCTCAAAATCTAGTGCGAGGAAGTCAGTGTGACTCACAGTCAACACGAGGGCTCCAGCACGATTTCATTCACACATCTTATCAAACTCCAGTGCGAGCATGTCTGTGTAACTCACAGATATCACAATAGCTCCAACACTGTTTCACACAGAAAACAGATATATGGCTTGATTCTGATGAAAACAGTGCTCACGATCGAGTTCAACACTCAACACGGTGCACAACAAAGCAAGATGGGTAAATTTTTTCGAATGATCATCCATCCATGGGTTTTCTCCCACTCAAGCATTTTTTAACTTTGAAAAATGTACAATTTAATTCATATAGTAAAAATCATGAGCTAGTCTATCATTTCACACTCACAACCACTTTACAGACAAAAATTGCTGAAATCATGCACTTCATGCATTTTTTATTTTCCACAATTCCCAATGGCATTTTCGTAATTTTTCCCATATTTTGGTACTGTCCAAAAAATTCATATCTATACTCTATACAAAATTTAAGTGCATGCAAATGACGATAAAAATACGTACAGCTATCTCTAAGAGCTAGCATAAATCCCTTACCTGGAATCCAGTCGAATGCACTTTTGTCCTTTTTCCATTTTTCGTATATTAGTCTATCCGGCTTCGTATATATCTCCTGGAGCTGCAGATAGTTCTCAATCACATCAATAAATCTTATTAACCCGTATTTCACTTTCTGTACTGTTAATTTAAAGTGTTGGGCCCGATTACTCTTATTGGGTCTCGTTATCCCTTAATGAGCCCAACTCTATCTTAAGCCCATTTCGATTTTTTCATTAAGGCCCATTTGGCGTTTTAGGCTCATTAATACTTATTGGGTCGGCCTTAAAGCCCATTAGTCGAATTGGGCCGATTGCACCATGTGCTTGGCCCATGAACCATTTTGGCCATGCATGGTGTGCCGAGCACCATCAGGCCTAGCCATGGCCGATTGGCCATCACCCTGGCTTGTCATGCTTGTCTAGCTCACTTAGGCATTTTGGCAAACACTTGGTGTGCTTGCCTTAAGTCTTTCATTTTATTCATTAAGGCATTTCATTAAACACCTTATATGTTTAAGTCATAAACCTATTCAATTCAACAAATTGGTTTCACTTAGTCACACCATCATCATATACACATCATAAACTATCCATACATGCATTTAAACATCATGCATATTCATCAAAATCTAAATACCCATTTTCGGCCAAGCTTGGTTTACCAACTTAGGTGATGTTTTGTCATGCAATTCATACACCAATTAACTCCATAGAATTCCTAGGTTAACATTGATGAGATTGGTGGATTGAAAACATATCTAGCTTACACTTCTCACTTTGGTCAAAACTTGTGGAAGAGATTGACTTCTCCAAATCAGCTTCTTGGTTGTTAGTTTTAGACTATGTTATTCTCCTCATTATGGGTAACAACTTTCATGAAGACAACTTATTCCAATTCGGTTTGCAAATGGGTGAAAACTAGAGAAAGAAAGCTTGAAAGCTTATGTTTCCATGGTGGCTAGTTGTGTGAATATGAAGGTGACAGTTTTCACTTGGCAAATATGATTTTTCTTCCTTTAAATTTCAGTCAACCTTTCATAAAAATCAGCCCTTGAAGTTAGGCTTGCACTTGGTTTGGGCTTGGCATAGTTTTAGGCTTAACTTTAATGAAATTGGGCTTTAGTCTTTTTAACTAATGGGCATTCAGTTTGGGCTTTCCTATTCATGTTATTGGGCTGGATTTTCAATGTCAATTGGGCCTACAAATTTTCTTAATTTTCAACCCATAAATGGGCCCAAGGTTAGGCCCAATCTTGCTTGCACATTCGACTCACATTGTTTAAAGCTTAATGGGCCTTTAATTTGTAACCAATTGGCCCAATAGTCTTTCTTCAATTTCAGCTCATTTTTCTTTGGCCCAATTACATATTGTTTCATTTCTTAATGGGCTTTGCCAAATTCATAAAGTATTTTAGCCCAAAATAATATTTCTCATGCATTAACCATGGGTTGGTTAAGTTTTAACCATGGTTAGTTAAATGGTAAAAGTCAATATTTTCAATTTGACTTTTTTGACTTTTAGCCTTCGACCGCATTTGACTAAAGTTAACTAACCCAAATTTATGCATTTCAATGGTTGGTTAACCCATCTTAACGTTTTGGTCATCTTTAGTAGGTGAATGTGTTAAAAACACCTCAAACGATCCATTTTGAGCTCGTTTAAGTCCTTTTTGGCATTTTCACTACATCACCACTATCGAGACCAAACCAAACCAACTTTCCTTCTTGGACTATCCTTATTTGGATGTTTTAAGTTCTTATTTTCAGTCAGAATAGTTGGCATCCCTTCGGTTTAGCCTAAGCTCACCTTAGCTCACAATTGGCACTTTAATACTTTTAAGGCATTTTCTACTTTTACTTGAACTTGAGATTGTAATAAAATCTTTTTTATGATTCTAATAACATATATCAATGCTTACAATGTTGAATCATAAGTAGTACAATGAAAAATTATGGGTCTTACATTTTCACCCTTCAAAGGCCTCAAATAAGCTCCAAGATGAATTATGATGGAGAAGGTATGAAGTATGAAACTTGGTTATAAGCTTTTGGGTTAAATCTCCTTCCTTTCATTTTCTTTCTTTCTTCCTTTTCCTCTTACTCATTTCTCTTTCTCTCTCTTAAGGTCTAAAAATAGAAGAGAAATCAAAAGTGGGGTGGTTGTCTCGTGCTTCCCATAGTTTTATCTCGTTAGTGGGAGCTGGTAAGCTAGAGGGGATCGATCCCTCTAAGACTTTTCACACCCCTCGAGGCTTTCAGCCAAAGACGGGATCAATTCTTTAAGGATAAAGGATCGATCCTCTATTGGAAAAATGCAAATTTCTATAGTTCTTAAGCATGGGATCAATCTTCTAAGGCTAAGGGATCAATCTTCTAGTGGTAGAATACATTTTTTATCCCCTTTTTTTTTTGTAGGGGAGCGATCGTATAAAGGAGGGGTTTAAGGAATTCTCAGTTATCACAATCGATTATTTTAAAAATAGTTAATATTTATAAATTATTATTATTTTATCTAAACTATATTTTTATTTATTAAAAAGAAGAAATAAATAAATAAAGAGGTAAAAAGAAAGAAAAAAATAATTAAAATTAAAAAAAATAATTTAGAATAACTAATTAATAAATGATCATTGTCATTTTATTAGAAGTTGAAGTAAATTTTTAAATGTAAATATTAAACTTGTTTTGTCCATTATATAAAGTTAATTTCTAATATTGTGTCCACATTAGAAATAAAATAAAAATATCAATCATCTAATCATATGAGATTAGAAATAATTTCCACCTTTTTTTAGAGAATTGAATCATCGGGATTATTAAATCCTTTTGCAATCTAATTTTTTTATGCATGCACTAAACGTAAGATATAATGATAATCATTCTATCTCATCCTTTATCCTATGCACCAAATATAGTTTTGTAGTATAAGTTATTGATTAGAATTTATAAGGATTTCTAGTATTATTTCTAATTCTACCCGTATTGATTAGAGTATAATAATTTGCTCGAAGCCTTTGATTTTGGAGTCGAAATAAAAATAGTTTCCAAATTTCTAAAATAATTAGACACATACAAGCTATCAATTTCTTACTATTAATGTTAGAGGATTACAAGCATTCATGAGCTTGGGCTCAAATAAATCAAGAAATATAGCTTTCTGATCTAGTTTTTAAGTTGGACATGGATCCTCCAGTTCTCCTAGTATTAAAGATTCACCCGGCTAAACCACATTCAAGAACATTGGGCTTATAAATCTAGGCTCCGTGCCCAGTCATTTAAGTTGGAATTGCATAATTCACCAGTTCTGTAATGATTCATTGGGTTAGAGTTTAGAGCATGAAATTGGGGTTCACATTAATCATGAATTTGGGCTTTCTAACCTAGTTTGTTACTAAAGTTGGACTTCATCTACTAAAGATTTTCTGGGTGACCACATTTTACGCTTGGGCTCACCCAAATCATGAATCTCGGTTTTCTGGTCTAGTTGTTAAAGTGGACTTGGATTGTCCATTTGTCGTTAAAAATTCACTGGGCTAGACCGCATTCATGAGCCTAGGTTCACAATGAATCTTAGTTTCCTGGCTAGTTAGTTATTCATGTTGGATTTAGACATTTAGCTTGTTTGTCGGTGAAAATTGATTGGGCTTACTACAATATTTTCTGTCCTAGACAAGGAAAAACAAAACACAAAATGAATGTTCGGAAATATTCAGGCCTCAGCCTTCGAGTCCAACAAGAGAAGATTGAGGGCCGTACACCCAACCGATGTATTTTTGGAAGGAAACCGAAACCTCAGTTTGGGAGCAGATTGACTCTACTGATTTCAGTGCATTGAGAATCCTTACTAAAAGACAAAAGACAAAAGAGAAAAGAGGCAGAAAATAAAATTAACTCCTGTTCTTATCCTATAATTTTTTTTTATTTTTTATTAAATTTAAATAATCATTTTGATTCTTTTAATATTATCATAGTCAATCTACCCATATCAAAATCAATTTCAACGCCATCCAAATTAATTCTCAATAAAATAATTAAATCCATCTCTTTCAACTTCAGCTATCCTCCCACCTGCCCATTGTACTCCCTGTAACACCCAAGTGTAGCATCCTGAATAATCAATTTAAAGCAATTGATTAAGACGGTTCTCTGCTTTCTTTTTCTATCAATTTGTTGTTGGGTTTTACTCACATACTTGGATTAATACTTTTTTTTTTTTTCATGCAAAAAGAAAGCTATGAATGTATGTCATAGCCTTAGATTCTTTGTTTTCTTCTTATTTTCAGTTACGTCTGACAGACACCAGAGTGGATCAAACAAAGCAGTGCAGGCATATTAACCTAAAATAATAGTGGTAAAATCCTGGTACATACAAAAGAGGAAGATATTGGCCATCCTTGTATGGTCAAGTAACCATCCCAAGAGCAACCAATTTAATTCTAATGTGATTCTGCACATCCTCAACACATCTCTCGGATTCTTCGACTTGCCAAAAATATGTGGCTCAGGAAACTCTTTCAAAAAGAAGAAACACTGTTTTAATTCCCTTAACAGGTACGATGGTACCAAACAACATGAGGAGCCTATGTACATTTATCTCTCTAAGTTTTTGGGATGATATGGAAGCACACAGAAGAAAATAGGACTTAGAGAATTGGCGATGATTTTGATAGGTCTATAGAAAGCTGGTGGTCCAAAACTGAAGAACAGTAGCAGCCATGACTTACAGTACACTCTTGATTCTGGAGTCTCCCAATGATATGACCAATAGGTCGTCAACTGGCACTCACATATCACATGGGTCTAATTTTATCTGTCTCCTATGCAATACCAATCCGACAACAGGATAAATGGCTATCCGCTAGGGCGTAAAACTTGCTGATGACTCTTCATCATTAGTTACATTATTACCTAAGATTTTTATTATTTTTTTTTTTTTGGGTTGAAAGAAGTGAAAGAAACATGATATGCCTTTACGTTATACAAGATTTTTGCTCGGAAGCAAGTTGACAACTGGTTTATAAAGGAATGAGTGAGGGAAAGCGAGTTCACCACAAGATAACAAACACCGGATGTTAATGCCTTATGCAGATGACCAGATATGTATGCATGAATGTGATGCTTCAGTCTGCAGCTAGCCAGCAGCTGCAGTTTGCTGGAACATAACTCTGAGCATTTGTGGGGTTGTTCCTGTACATAAATTGGTCTTTTTTTTTTTTTTTTTTTTGGTCCTTGAGTTTCCCTTTCTGGTTTTTCTTTTTTATCTCTTACTCTCTGACAATTGCATTTGAACTCCATCCGCATTTGCCTTGGTGAAAAGCGAAAAAAGGAAAGGTCTATCCGACAAAGGGTTAACATCAATTCCTATCATTGAAATTTCGCGCTGCTTGCTGGGGTCAGGGAAATGTTTTATTGCGTTGCATGTTTTCTCACTTTCAAACTTCAGAGGATGTTGATTTTTCTATCAAAAATTTGAACTGAAAGTTTAAACGAAGTGAATGAGTGATCTGTCAGTAGATTTCCTATACAAATGAATTTGTGGATAATTAGCTGTTTAATCATTTCCATGAAAATTTTGACTAGGGCTAAAATGTTTCACAGCTCACAAATTTGTCTGACAAATACATTGGAACACGGAATTGTCTTTCTTGTTGAGATTGTTCCTCTAAACAAAACAATTTCAGTTTTGGATGGTATTATTCATGGTGAAAGCTCAAGACAGTAGTTGGTTTATTGCGCACAATCGAGGGAAGCAGTGAGTCGGTTCGTAATCGTTTGAACAATCAGACCCTTCCTTACCATTTATCTAGCTTGTCTACTTTCACGTTCTGTCATCTCTACTGTTCAAGTTGCAATTATTGGAATTCTGTCTATTTATTTTCAAATTAGCTATTAGACAAAGAACTGAACTTTTATGATTAGATATTACACTAATCTGTCATTCATCACTTACCATACAATGGAAGTTAGAAAGTTAGCTACTAATACACTTTTATGATGGATTGCAAAGGGCATTTGATTCGTATTTATTTTCATTTTTCGTCCGTTGATTTTTTGAAACACAAAAACCCAAAACCAAATAAAAGAATTAATTTTTTTTTTTATCATTTTTTAGTTTAATTTTTAAAATTTTTCACTAGGATGTTGCTAATTAAAAATTAATTATTATTTTTAATTATTTTCAATCATAGAATAAGAAAATACATAAACAATAACATTATAATTTGAAAAGTTCTTCTAGGATTTTCTTAGAAATTAAAAATGGTAATTTTTAAAAAACTTTTGGATGAGGAATAATTTGGAGGGCGTATTAAAAGTTATATTAAGTCTAAAATTATTTCAAAACGTACTAAAATTGAACCACAAGCAATAAGTAAATGAATAAAAAAATATATAATTTTTCTAAAAAATAAAATATGAGAAAATAAAATCCATTAATCCATTTCATCATCTTTTTACTAATGGGTGTAGGCATTAAAAAAAAAATAATTAATTAGTATTATTAGTTAATTAAATTAAATATTTAATTAATTGATAATTTCTAATAAATTGGTGATAAATAAAAATTATCAACCAATTGTATTATCTCTAATTAAATTAAATTAATTAGAGATAAACCCTGGAGTGATCGAGCCCCTTTAGAACTCTCTACCACCAAGCATTATAAATAGAGAGCTCTTCCTCACACAGACACACACAGAAAAATTCAGAGAGAAGAAGACTCAGAAAACAGTCAGAAGACTCAGAGCACTCAGAAGAAGCAGACAGAAAGCACTGAAGAATAGAAGTCTCAGCCTCCTCAGAGAATTGAAAGCCTGCAGAATACCGGCCGTTCTCCGATCAAGCCTTCTCTTCAGTCAAGTCTTTTCTTCAACAAAAGCCGTCAGCAAATCTACAAGAGGACAACAAGTCACTTCACAGACCGTTCTCTCATCAATCAGCCGCGCCGCTACAAATCCACGAGGAACCACAAACCGTTCTCTCAGCGATTAGCCACGCCGCTGCAAGTTCAAGAGGAACAACAAGCCCCTCGGCCGTTTCTCTCAACAATCACTCATTCCACTCCGTCGGGATCAAGCGTCACGCCCTCGACAAGTGCAATCAGGAGACCGAATCAGAGGATCATAATTCTTTTTGTAAAGAATTTAAAACAGAGAATTGTACTCACATATAAATACAAAAATTGAATTTTATCACTAATTCGTGTTTAATTTTACAGACGCGAAAATTTGTGTATACAAATTTCTGGCACACCCAGTGGGACATCTCTGCCTCTCATCTCGCTCTCCATTATCAATCAAGATCAACCAATTGATCAGATCTATGGCTCCGAAGACTGCTGCACCAAGTCACAAATTCAACCCTGCTGCGACCGTGCAACCTGGTTACACTGGACCGACGACTCGTGCTAGAGTACGATATCTTGCAACACAAGGTCAAGACTTAATGGGGCCAATCAACGATGCTGCTCATCAACCTGTCATTTCGATGGATCTTTTGGCAGGAAGAAAATTTGTTTCACAAGTACCAACAGAACATTCAGCATCTACTCTCCAAACCATGTCTGCGATGGTTACCAACGCGACTACTCTAGAGGAAAGGATCTCTGAAATGGAGAGGATAATGTCGACCCTGCACAAGATAGTCGAAGAAAAGGATGTTGAAATTGCGATGTTGAAGAGTCAACTGGAAGCTCAACACGATGAAGAATCCAACGATAATCCAACACCAAACAGACCAACTGCTGAAGCCGCTAGGAAACTGAAAGCAGTTCATGGTGCTGAAAACCCCGAAAACGGATCATCACCGATATCAGTTGGGTCTTTGTCTGTTCAACAACTACAAGAGATGATTGCAAATACCATCAAGGCTCAGTATGGTGGATCGTCATCTAAGTCCTATTATGCATACATTAAACCGTACACGAGGAGAATTGATGATTTAAGGATGCCGGCAAATTATCAACCTCCTAAGTTCCAGCAATTCGATGGGAAGGGAAATCCACGTCAACACGTGGCCCATTTTGTGGAGAAGTGTAACAATGCAGGAACATACGGAGATCTTCTGGTTAAACAGTTTGTAAGGTCGCTGAAAGGATATGCCTTCGAATGGTATACCGACTTGGAATCTGAGTCTATTGATAGCTGGGAACAACTTGAGAGGGAGTTTCTCAATCGTTTCTTTAGTACTCGCCGCACAGTGAGTATGACAGAGCTAACCAATACCAAGCAAAGGAAAGACGAACCAGTCGTCGACTACATCAATAGATGGAGAGCGTTAAGTCTTGATTACAAAGATAAGCTCTCCGAAATTTCTGCTGTTGAGATGTGCATCCAAGGTATGCATTGGGAACTTCTTTACATTCTCCAAGGGATAAAGCCGCATACCTTCGAAGAATTAGCCACCCGTACTCATGACATGGAGTTGAGTATTGCTCATTCTGGTAACAAAAGTTCTTCGATTCTTGATCCTAGGAGAGACAAGAAGGATTTCAAGAAGGTTGAGAGGCCTTTAAAGAGCACTGCTAAGGAGTCTCTGTTCGTTGAGACTAAACCTTTAAAATTTTCCTCCAAAGGCACTAAGAAGGCTGAGGAAAATATCAGGCGGCCTCAAATGAGAAATATACAACGCCTGAGCTTCGAAGAAAGAGAAGCAAAGAAATATCCTTTCCCTGATTCAGATGTGCCTGACATGCTGGATCAACTCCTGAAGCAAAAGCTTATTGAACTTCCAGAGTCCAAAAGGCCAGGAGAAAAGGGAAAAGTTACTGATCCAAAGTATTGCAAGTATCATGGAATCATTGGTCATCCCACTGAAAAATGTTTTGACCTGAAAGATTTGATAATGAAGCTAGTGAATGAGCGCAAGATTGAACTTGATATGGACGACGTAGTAGAATCAAATCATGCTACTTTCACTTCTTTGCCTACAAAAGGCATGACGTATCAACTGATTCAATTTGGCTGCTTGGAACCTGTTGCCCTGCCAGTTGCGGTAACAAGCTCAAACACTAGCTCTTTTAAAGATGTTGAATCTGCTGCGGATGATGAAGAACAATGGACACTGGTAACACGACGAAAATCGCGAAAGCGATATGTCCGATCCGCAAACCTTCCTTTTCAAAAGGGAATTCAGCATATGAATAACTCGCATCTACGTTGGGGACGGAAGAAAACTATGAAGCATCCCCAATTCCAAAATTGTTTAAGGCAAAAGCCTCGAAAACAAATAACACTAGAAGAATTCTTTCCTAAAGGTTTTCTTAGGGAAGAACAAGTGAGTGTTGGTGTTCATACAGTTTCGTTTAAAGAGGAATCAGAGAGAGAAAGCTCAAAGGCTATTAAGGCTCGAGGAGATGGTCAGACTGAAACAGTCCGGGAAGAATGTCTTAAGATCTTGAAAGGGATCTCTTCTCATCTTACCATCTACGAGTTGTTGCAGTATCCAAAGGCAACACGTGACGCGATTGCACATGCTTTGGAAAACCCAGAAATTTACGCTGCACATCTTCCAGCTCCCACGAAACCTGCTTCAGATGATGGTTTTTGTGATTACTGCTTGACAACTCTTGCATTCACAGATGAGGATCTGTTGTTAGGATCAAAACCCCACAATCGGCCACTTTATGTTTATGGATACATCCGAGAACAAAGGGTGAATCGCATGTTGGTCGATAATGGGTCTGCAGTTAATATCATGCCCAAGGCAACAATGGAGGAACTTGGCATATCAATTAATGAATTGTCAAAAAGCCGACTCTTGATCCAAGGTTTCAACCAAATGGAGCAACGTGCTTTGGGAATAATACGAGTGGATGTCGCGATCGGTGAATTAATGTCGAGTACAATCTTTCATGTCATCGACGCCAGAACTACATATAAGTTGTTGCTCGGGCGACCTTGGATTCATGCAAATGGCGTTGTGCCTTCTACACTGCATCAATGCTTAAAGTTTTATCGAGACGGACCGAGAAAGGTTCATGCTGATTTAAAACCATTCAATGAGGTCGAATCTCACTATGCTGATGCCAAGTTCTACTCAGAGAACTGTGATATAAAAGAAGTTTTACCCACTCAAATGCCAAGCACCGAAAAAATTGAAATTAAGGGTAAAAAGAAAATAGAGCCTAATGTGACAAAAGAACTTTTAGATGCATCCCTTGAAGGTGTTCCCAAGCTTACATTGGAAGATGTTGTAAAGGACAACCCAGTCAAATTTTCACCCAGCGAGGCAAAAGAAACTCCAGTTCTTCGCTATATTTCAAAGGCTCGTCGCAAGGAGGGTCAATCGCCATTCTTGGAATGCTCAGAATTTAATCAGACAGAGTGTTCTCCTGACAGGATAAAAGAAGACATAAAACTGTTGAAGGATGCTTGCACATTGCCTCTAACTAACATGGCTCATAGTCAAGCCAAGAAACCGTTGAAAGGGTTCATTCGACCGTCCCAAGGCGCAATAGAACATGGGACTTTGCCTCAAGGTCGTACTGCTGAAAATTACGATCCAAAGGCTTATAAACTGATCGCTAAGGCTGGGTTCGACTTTTCCAAGTCATCGTCCATGAATGAGTTGCATGATGGAAAGACGACTGCAAAGTTGCAAGGGATCATTGAAACCCATAAAAAGCTGATAAACAAGTCGGATGGGAAACCTTTTCCAAAAGATGGATTAGGATGTGAATCCCAAAATCCGGTAAGAATTCGTGTTGGCAGGAAGAGTAAATCAGTCAGTACTCAACACATTTCGGTGGAGGTTACTGAAGAATGTGATGAGCCAAAAGCATCTCCAACTCATCCTCCTCAAAACACTACTCGTGTGTCAGTATTCAATCGTTTGGGAACGTCAGCAACTCGTATTTCAGTGTTTGATAGGCTCAATATCCCTCACCCTGAGTTACGTGAAGCACCTAGAAGACGCAATTCAGTTTTTGATAGATTGAATGTTTCAAGCAGCGAAGTGCAGCAAGAAGAAAATCAAAACTGCACTGAATTGAAGGATGATAAAGAAATCCGAAGCTCGATTCCATCTCGCATGAAGAGGCGTTTAGAGCTTGAAATCTCTGCAGAAGGGCCATTGAAAGTGCGACGTCATACTGTTGTGGACACCAGTTCATCAGTACATCTCAAAGAAGATGAGACAGAGGTTTATTCAACATATCATGTAACCATCCAAGAAAGTGCAGATGATGAATCATCAGAAGATGAGTCTGAAGAACCATCTGAAATTGAAGAAGAAGAAGAAGCTCCCGCTGCTTTAGAAGATGGGGGGCAAGCAACTGTCGACAGGCTGGAAGAGGCAAATCTTGGCACTTCGGATGCACCACGCCCTATATTTTTGAGTGCACTCCTTAGCCCAGAAGAAAAAGAAAAGTATGTCGCACTATTGTTAGAATACAAAGATGTCTTCGCCTGGACATATAAAGAGATGCCCGGACTTGATCCGAAAGTTGCAGTTCATAACTTGGTTGTTCGAAAGGGAGTAAAGTCAATTAAACAGCCCCAAAGGCGCTATAGACCTGATCTTATCCCGCTCATAGAAGCCGAAGTCAACAAGTTAATCGATGTAGGATTCATACGTGAAGTGAAATATCCATCTTGGATAGCTAATATAGTGCCAGTCAAAAAGAAGAATGGACAACTTCGCATCTGTGTCGACTTTCGTGATCTAAATAATGCATGCCCAAAAGATGACTTTCCGTTACCCATCACCGAAATAATGGTCGATACTACTACAGGGCATGAGGCTTTGTCATTCATGGATGGATCATCTGGTTATAATCAGATTCGAATGGCACCAAAAGATGAAGAGCTGACCGCATTTCGAACACCTAAGGGAATTTATTGCTATAAAGTAATGCCCTTCGGCTTGAAAAATGCTGGTGCCACTTATCAACGTGCTATGCAGAGAATTTTTGATGACCTACTGCATAAAACAGTAGAATGTTATGTGGATGATCTTGTGGTCAAGTCAAAGAGAAGAAACGACCATTTAGAAAATCTTCGTTCAGTGTTTGATAGGCTGAGAAAATACCAACTGAAGATGAACCCGCTGAAATGTGCCTTTGGAGTGACATCTGGAAAGTTCCTTGGCTTTATCGTGAGACACCGAGGCATTGAAATAGATCAGTCCAAGATAGACGCTATCCAGAATATGCCAGAGCCTAAGAACTTAAAAGAGCTCCGAAGTCTTCAAGGTAAATTAGCATACATTCGAAGGTTTATTTCAAACCTAGCTGGAAGATGCCAACCATTCAGTCGACTGATGAAGAAGGACGTACCATTCGAGTGGGATGAATCCTGTAGCAATGCTTTTAATGCGATTAAGGGATACTTGCTCAATCCTCCAGTTTTGGGAGCACCAATTCATGGAAAGCCATTAGTCCTTTATATCGCTGCACAGGACAAATCCTTGGGGGCATTACTCGCACAAGAAGATGAGCAAAGGAAACAAAGGGCTTTATACTATTTAAGCCGAACGCTTGTAGGGGCAGAATTAAACTACTCCCCTATTGAGAAAATGTGTCTTGCTTTGTTTTTCGCCGTTGATAAACTAAGACACTACATGCAAGCATACACCGTCCATTTAATAGCACGAGCAGATCCTGTGAAATATATTTTGTCCAGACCAGTTCTTTTTGGGAGGTTGGCAAAGTGGGCGGTAATCCTTCAACAATATGACATTGTTTATGTTTCCCAAAAGGCAGTGAAGGGGCAGGCCTTGGCAGATTTTCTAGCGGATCATCCTATCCCGTCTGATTGGAAATTGTCAGATGATTTACCCGATGAAGAAGTCCTTTTTGTCGACTTAAAGCCAAGCTGGAGGTTATTCTTTGACGGTGCTTCAAGACAAAGTGGAGCAGGAGCGGGGGCAATTCTCGTTAGCCCTTACAATCAAGTCTTGCCATATTCTTTTATCTTGAGCGAATTATGCTCTAATAATGTTGCTGAATATCAAGCACTTATTTTAGGCTTAGAAATGGCACTTGAAATGGGGATTAAAGACATCGAAGTGTATGGAGATTCTAAGCTGATAATATATCAACTCTTGGCAGAATACGAAGTCAAGAAAGAAGATTTGATTTCATATTTCAAATATGCTAAACGGTTGATGGATAAGTTTGATTACATAACGTTGAAGCATATCCCAAGAGGTGAGAATCGGCAGGCAGATGCTTTGGCCAACTTGGCAACAACTTTAGCTATCAATGAGGATGAAAAGTTGAGTGTTCCAATATGTTGCAGATGGATAGTGCCTCTACAAGACAAAGTTCATGAAGAAGTCAGTGCGATATCGATATGCACAATTGAAGTTGAAGATTGGCGATAGCCCATTATTGATTATCTTCAGCATGGCAAACTTTTGAATGATTTACGTCACAAGTCTGAAGTGTGACGTAGAGCAACAAGGTTCATCTATTATAAAGATATCTTGTATCGTAGGTCATTTGATGGGCAATTCTTACGTTGCCTAGGAAGTGAGGAAGCCAAACAAGTGTTAGAAGAGGTCCATTCTGGAATCTGTGGCGCACATCAATCTGGGCCGAAAATGCATTACAAGATCAAGAGAATGGGGTATTATTGGCCTACAATGGCGCAAGATGCTATAGATTTTGCAAAGAGATGTCAACCATGCCAGTTCCATGCCAATTACATACATCAGCCACCAGAGCCTCTTCATCCCACAGTTGCATCGTGGCCTTTCGATGGATGGGGTCTTGATCTTGTAGGACCATTGCCTAAGTCTTCAAGAGGACATTTATACATTCTGGCTGCAACAGATTATTTCTCTAAGTGGGCAGAAGCGTTACCTTTCAGAGAGGTCAAGAAAGAACAAGTGGTAGAATTCATTCGTGTGCAGATCATTTATCGCTATGGAGTTCCTCGGTACATCATCACTGACAACGGAAAACAATTCTACAATAGCCTCATGGATAGATTGTGCGAGAAATTCAATTTCAAACAATACAATTCTTCCATGTATAATGCCCCAGCAAATGGCCTTGCAGAAGCATTCAACAAGACACTTTGTAATTTGTTGAAGAAAGTTGTGGCGAAAAGCAAAAGAGATTGGCATGAAAGAATTGGAGAAGCACTCTGGGCGTATCGTACTACATATCGAACACCCACGCAAGCTACTCCATATGCCCTTGTTTATGGTGTCGAAGCCATTCTTCCATTGGAATGTCAAATTCCTACTTTAAGAATTGCCATCCAAGAAGGCTTAACACAAGAGAGCAATGCCCAATTGCGCCTTCAAGAGCTTGAAGCGTTGGATGAAAAACGTCTGCAAGCACAACAACATCTTGAATGTTATCAAGCACGCCTCTCTAAAGCTTTTAACAAGAAAGTCCGCCCGCGTTCCTTTCAAGTAGGAGATTTAGTGCTCGCCATGCGTAGGCCAATTAACTTCCATCATCATCCTGGTGATAAGTTTACCTCCAAGTGGGATGGACCTTATGTTGTGCAAGAAGTTTATACAAACAATGCTTACAAGATAGTCGACAGTGACGGATTGCGAGTCGGCCCTATCAATGGCAAATTTTTGAAACGCTATTACGCGTGAAAGCTCCAATTTCTATGCACAACATCAAATAAAAAAAATAAAGCCTGCTAGATTGAAAACCCCATCGGGGCGGTCTAGACAAAAGTTAAGGCAAAGCCTGCTAGATTGAAAACCCCATCGGGGCGGTCTAGGCAAAAATCAAGGCAAATAAAAAAAGGCCTGCTAGATTGAAAACCCCATCGGGGCGGTCTAGGCAAAAGTTAAGGCAAAGCCTGCTAGATTGAAAACCCCATCGGGGCGGTCTAGGCAAAAATCAAGGCAAATAAGAAAAGGCCTGCTAGATTGAAAACCCCATCGGGGCGGTCTAGGCAAAAGTTAAGGCAAAGCCTGCTAGATTGAAAACCCCATCGGGGCCGTCTAGGCAAAAATTAAGGCAAATAAAAAAAAGGCCTGCTAGATTGAAAACCCCATTGGGGCGGTCTAGGCAAAAATTAAGGTAAAATAACAAAAATAAATAAATGAACTACGTAATGACTTGATCCTTCTCTTAGAAGGTACGTAGGCAGCTTAGGAAACCCATCCATCCTAAGTTCAGTCACACCAAATAAAAAAAAAAATCATCATTGAAATGATTAAAATTTTATATGACATAGCTGAAATGCTGAAAATGTCTATTACAAAAATAAATAAATAAAATAAAATGCTCAAACAATATCTAGGACTTGCTGCTCCAACTGTCGACCAAAGAGTCTCGATGAGTCTGCAATGCTCTCCTAAGCTCTTCAATGTTCTCCATGTCTTCATCAGCAATGGAAACTGTGGCCATTAATTCAGTCATCAGCTTTTCAAAGGAAGCAATTTCATCATTGGCCTTGCTTACTTCAACAACTTGAGCATCCAAATCAGTCTTCACCTTCAATTCCTCCTTTCGAATTAAATGCAACTTCTCTTCTAGTGCAACACGTTCATCTTGCAAAGCTTGAAGCTTTGTGGCTTGTGCTTCATAATGTTGTTGCTTCGTTGTCAATGAAGACTTAGCGCATTCCAGCTGTTCTGTTACTTCAGCCTTCTTCCTGTCTAAAGTTTTTTGAGAGAGACGACCATCAAGTTCTTTCTCAAGGCACAATAATGCCTTCACCTCCCCAACATAGGAGTCAACAATCTTTTTTAAGGAAGTCGAATCACCGTGCAAACTTTCAATGCCTGAATAAACAGTGGAAGCATCTTCGTAAAGCTTGCTAACTTGAGAAAAAGGGGCATCTCTAAGTCGAAGTAAGAAATCATGTCCGATCCCTTTAATGGCTTTTTCAAAAATCTTGAAAGAGTACTTGCCAGGATGATAAGTCGAAATAGTGATAGTATCTCGTTCAAGAGAGCGATTGGTTAGCAACTGGGGCGGATCCTGATCAAGAGGTTTATTCCCAACTGTGTCGTCACCTTGAGCTCTCTTAGTCGATGAATTGATTGAAATAGACTTAGAGCCACCCTTGGTTGAAGATGTGGAGCCTATTTTAGCAGACAACTGCTTCACTTGGTTTTGAACTTTACCAGCATCACTTACAGATTCCTCACTTTTTGAAGGCTCATCATCGGGCATGATGTTTTTAACCTAGTCAACGGTGTTTTTCTTTAACATCTCTGTAAGAGGAATCGCATCATCACCGGTCGAATCAGCAACTTCTTCCTGTGCAATCTGAGTCCTCTTCTCAGACTCCTCGCGATCAATCTCAAGACATCTCCTCTTTAAGGAAAGACGAAGCCTACCATGACAAGATTTCTTAGGGGAATCAACCCTTATTGCTTGACTTGAAATCTTTGGTTGCTCAGAGACTATCACTTTTCTTTTCAAAGAAGATCTCACACCTCTTCTAAGCCTTCTGGGATTACATCTGTCACTATCATGATCACTGATAGGTTCCACAGCTCTATCACTACAATCATCACACTGACGAGGTTGTTCATCTCTAACAACGAGAGCCTCTCTTCCATCCACAGCAGGGGTTAAAGAACCTTTGCTTTGTTCAAATTGCCCCATGTCAAGGCGTTGCGTCATGGTAACATCATCAATATCTTCCGCCTCAAGGTCAGAAGTCTCAATCAAAGGTTGCACTTGCTTCGATAATCTTTCTTTACAAGAGCTAGAAGAAGCAAGTATGAAATTAGTACTTGTGCTATCTTTCAAAATAGGTATACTAGTACGATAGTAATCTCCTATTTGACCTTGCCACCATACAAAGAATTTTCTTGTAACAAACAAGTGTTCATTGGTGCTACTCCATTTAGGAATAGTCACTTCACAGCTTGGACCTCTCAACACGCTACATCGCCAATAGCGCAACAACCCTCTCAAACTGGCAGTTCTAATAGCAGTTGTCAAAGATCCCGGAACATCTTGACAGTATCCAAATTGCCTTACAAAGCGATGAGGACTATTTCGTAAAGTCAAAAATGAAGATCGAAAGCTGACCAAGTATTCAAAATCATCAATCTTAAGTCGGTTCCCAGGAGTGTCCAAGAGTTTAGTCTTACAAGTGTCAAATATGCTAGTGGCTTGCCAATCTATGCCGAGCAATTGTTGAATAATTTCTCGACTTTTGACCTCACCATAAGATTTGTGACCAAAAGATCCCCCATACTTGCACATTTTAGGTCTTCTTGGTGCTCTATTTGATCCAGGATGAGTCCCAAAGTAAGACGCCATCCACACATGCACAAAATGCCAAGGAAGAGCAATATTGCATTGACCAGGACCGTCAACGCAAGTAGCAATTTGACTCAGTCCATTGTATATGCTTGCCAAGACAGGAATAGCAAGACTAAATCGGGTACCTTTTACTATGAAAGAAGCCACTTTGAAAGTCTCAGGTCGAATGACATCACCACGGGTACTCGAAAGAATAAAAGAGCATAACCAGACTGATAAGAATGCGGCTAAGAACACCTCATCTCTATCAACTTCAAGAACACCCAGATCAAGGAAAACTTCATTTTCCTTTCTAGTACGAAGGCGGTGTCTGAAACGACCATTGGGAGTATATAGAGAATTTTTCTTGCCTTTGATCGTGATCGAATCATAAGGATCATTGTATTTGCTTTTGCCTCGAAACCAAAATCTCACCCAAGCAAAAGTAGAAACTCCATTGCCTTTCGAAGTCCCATGATCCTCCTGCAGCCTGATGAGGTGATATGCAAGAAAAAGGTGTCGACAACTGACCGGAAGAATGGGACATGAAGAGTCATCAAGACCTGTAAGCTGGGGACAACCTCGTCGTAAAACTCTCCAACAATAGGAAGGCCTCCTAAAATCTTCAAATCCCACAGTGAAATGGAAATCTCCCCATGAGAAGATAAAAATGTATTGGTGGCTGGACACCAAGCTTCGCACAAGGCATGAATGATATTTCGACCTTGATCATAAACAAACAGCGAAGCGAAGATTGATTCATAGACGCCCGCTTGCTCTAAAATCTGTTTGTACTGACTCAAAATAAGTTCTGACCATTCCCAATATCCGGGAGGAGGAACAAATTCTCCACGTGGTTGAAAGCCATGCCAAGAAACTTCGCGTCTACAAATACGGTGACCCAAAGTGGTGAGGGCAGTGTATTTGACGTTCTCTTCATGGTGACTATCTTGCAACTTCAGCACCGTCTTAAAGACACCCTTCTGAGCAATGTGAGAATTGCAAGAAAATACCTCATCGACCTCCTCAGAAGTCCAAACATCCAAATGGAAAAGAGTTGCCACATCGGAATCCCAATTATTTGCATTACTACCAATAGCTGGAGTGTGAATTAAACATCTAGTAGCTTTCTTTATATCCCCATTGGATTTGTCTCGGATAATTAGAAAATCACGTAAACGACCTTTATACTCCTCTTGAGTTTTTGAAAAAAATGGTCTACCCTTAACTTCATCTTGGCAATACTTAACGATAGATGGTCTTGGAAGGCGATACGAAGGAAATTCGTCCATGACTACAAAAAAAAATGGTAAGAAAAGAGGATCAAGTAACTTAAAAAAAAAAAAAATCAGTCAAAAAAAAAAAAAAAAGAGTTATCACAGCTGTAAAAAAAAAAAAGGAAACGATGTGTCAGAAGCAGTAGCATGTAAGCTGACGCGTGTGGGTAGCTGTAGACGCATCAAATCCCTTTACTCTCTCACTAAGCAGAACCGCAGGCTATCTTTACTCTGTAAAGTCCTACAAATTTTGCTGCTCTCAGTCTTTAAATGCCCGTAATCTGTGAGCCAGTTAGACTACCACTGTTCTCTTCTCTTCTGAATTGCAAGAAAACAAAGCAGCTGTCCATATCTATCTTGCATTCATTAGCTTCCTCCACAACAGACATTCAAGTTCAGTTTCTCACACCGACTTTGCATCTGCAAATCCTGAGTTCACTGCGTATTGAGAGTTCACTGAGTTTTCCTTCGGTAGGCCGACTGCAGCAATTTGCGTCAGGAACAGGGCGATCGTGATAAGATCCACCACCAACTGCTCCTTTACAATATCCATTTCCTGATGGCTTTAAGCTGCTTAAGGTGTTAGATTTGCAAGCTGCCCACAGATGTTTCCCAAGCTCATTGGTGACACGAGAAAGCAACCCTTTGTTGCAGAGTACTTTGTGTCAGAAGAGTTGGATAAGGTCAGAAAAAGACTTTACAGGCATTTGCATGTCCTGGCCTTCAATAATAAGCCAAAGGAAGAACCAAAACTCATCAAGTCCACCACAGTGGGTTACTATTTTGTATTCCCAGCTTCGGTTTCTTTGAGCGTAATAGAATGTCCCCGCTTAATTATGAGATTTAGTATTCATGATGATTCGGAGGGTTCATATATTCGTGCTGAAATAGAAAAAATCCTTGTTACCTATGGAAGGTGATGTGGAGAGCTCTATTGGAATGCAAGTTATAGAACCTGATGACAACAAAAACATAGCATGGCCTGAAAATAGAAATAGATTTAATCATTTTCGTCGCTGGGAGTACATGTGAAACTTGTCCAATGAAGCGCCGAGCGAAAGGGTAGATTTTGGCTTCTAGCTTTGCTGTGAAATATCGGTTTGCTCTGTATATATTACGCATGCAGCCGTCAGGGAGAGAGTAGTCAGTAACTTGGCCCAATTATTAACAGCTCCAGATTGTCCAAACACAAAGTTATCCGGCCTAAAGATCTATCCATACGGCCCAGTTCTCACACTATCCATAGTCCCCGGTTCAAGATTCATGAGCACGGAACGTGGGACGGATCTTCCACAAGAAGTCTCATTGCAGTAGACATTCGCGCGCTCCAATTGAAGATTGGAGTTTCCGGTATAACGGCCGGTGGGGTCGATGCTGTGCTCCACACACACACTCCAATCTGTCACCCTCCTGCTTTCGGCCCTGAATTAAAATTAAAAATTCTTCACATACAGGGCGGGCAATGCGAGAACCAAATCGGATCCAAGTTCATATACAAGTTGCTGCTATGGATTTAGGCCAGACAACTACTTCAAGCAATAGAAATTTACGTGGACGGGGGGTTTGGAGAGAACTTCTATTTATTGTGTGCGCCGTGGCTGTCTCGACCGATGTTTCTTTCTTCTCGATTGGACTCGGTCCCATCACATGGGTTTATTCATCTGAAATATGGTCATTGAGGCTACGAGCCCAGGACTCAGGCCTGGCTATGTCAGTGAACAGGCTGCACTGCGTTCTTCTATTTCTTTCGGCCAGAGACCAAAAACAAGAGCTTGGAAGAACATTTGTCTACACTATTCATCAACCTAGTATTGATATCTTTGAAGCCTTTGGTGAGTTGCTGCTTATGAGGATGACGAGGCGGATAACTAGCTACTGTGACAGAGAACTAGCTGTTGTGTTGAAGAGCTAGTCCCCGCAATTAAAAAAAAAACAACGAAACAGAGAGCTGCGACTGATAGAGGGCTAGCTGCTGTGTTGGGGAGCTAGCCGCCGCGATGAAGATGACAAAACAGAGTTGTTGTCATGGCCAGTGTTGAAGATGGAAGCAAAATCAATTTCAAAGCAGGAACCGGGAACGATGGTGATAGAGGCAGAGAGCTAGCTGCTGTGATGAAGAGCTAGTAAGGAAGCGCTCGGGGAAGATGATGGCCGCAGCGATAGCACAGCATAATAATAAAATTCAAGCATGCAAAATAACAGTACAGATGGCCACACAACAATCATTCAAACAAAATTCAAACAATACAGATGGTTTATCATGGGGCGTACAAGCATGCATTCACAAAAAAAAAAAAAAAAGTCTTACCTAATGATCTGCAGAATTGATCTGAGCTGCTTGAAATTTTATGAAGAGGAGTTTATGATTATTAGTCAATATATAGTTTGACAGAAGAATTTAAGATGAACTCTAACTGAAGAGATGTAATTGTAATCTACTTCTTTAGTTCAATTTGTGTTAAAAATAAACACAAAATCCAATATATATATATATATATATATATATATATATATATATATATATATAAAGCACAAAAAGAAAAAAAAAATATTGTGCTATTCAAAAAAAAAAAATCAAAGAATTTGTCATAGCACGCATGCTTTTGACATTGATGGACTTCAAGTTCCATACGTACTTCATGCCTAGCATACGCACGCCCGTATCTTGAAGTGGGGGCATTTGTAGGCATTAAAAAAAAATAATAATTAATTAGTATTATTAGTTAATTAAATTAAATATTTAATTAATTGATAATTTCTAATAAATTGGTGATAAATAAAAATTATCAACCAATTGTATTATCTCTAATTAAATTAAATTAATTAGAGATAAATCCTGGAGTGATCGAGCCCCTTTAGAACTCTCTACCACCAAGCATTATAAATAGAGAGCTCTTCCTCACACAGACACACACAGAAAAATTCAGAGAGAAGAAGACTCAGAAAACAGTCAGAAGACTCAGAGCACTCAAAAGAAGCAGACAGAAAGCACTGAAGAATAGAAGTCTCAGCCTCCTCAGAGAATTGAAAGCCTGCAGAATACCGGCCGTTCTCCGATCAAGCCTTCTCTTCAGTCAAGTCTTTTCTTCAACAAAAGCCGTCAGCAAATCTACAAGAGGACAACAAGTCACTTCACAGACCGTTCTCTCATCAATCAGCCGCGCCGCTACAAATCCACGAGGAACCACAAACCGTTCTCTCAGCGATCAGCCACGCCGCTGCAAGTTCAAGAGGAACAACAAGACCCTCGGCCGTTTCTCTCAACAATCACTCATTCCACTCCGTCGAGATCAAGCGTCACGCCCTCGACAAGTGCAATTAGGAGACCGAATCAGAGGATCATAATTCTTTTTGTAAAGAATTTAAAACAGAGAATTGTACTCACATATAAATACAAAAATTGAATTTTATCACTAATTCGTGTTTAATTTTACAGACGCGAAAATTTGTGTATACAATGGGATCATTAGATCTTGTTTTTTTTTTTAACAACATAATTACTGATATGATTAATGTATATGTTATACTTCAATTATAGAAAATTGTGGTTGAATGCTCTTAAATCAATTACTTTTGTATTGGAATGAAGATAAAACATTTTTTAAAACCTATTATTTTCTTGTAATTATCGCAAATTACAGTAATGCTTAGTGCAGTTTGTTCACTTTTGTATTTATGATAGGTTTTTCTACTTTTTTGTGAATAAAAAATCAAGTTATTAAAAAAAAAAAAAATCATTTACATAATAACCACTAAATGAGACAAAGGAAAAACTAGATGCTTGGAGTAATTCTACTTAAATACTTCGAGGTTATGCCTCTTGGGAAAGAAAATTTAAAAGTAACTGAAGTTAATGCTGAAGTATCTTCCAATAAATTATCTATTTTTTGTACTTCATGAAATGTACTAGGTTCCATGTGAGATGAAATTTTGTATCAATCTAGAAGATTAATCGTCATTATTATTCTTTTACCCCATACGGTACGGCCACCGATCGAGAAACATTATCAAAATTTTGATGACGATGTGACTGTTATGATCCGACGGCTAATCATCCAAGCTACTTACACGTGGCAACAGACAATTGGCCAACATAGACTATCACGATATCTAGTCTGACGATCTTGTTGGGCTGAAAGTGGGCCCACAAATTTTGGGGCCAAAATTTACAGGCGGACGCTAAATTCAAAAGCCCTTTTGTTTCGGTTTGGTTGAAGTCAAATGTCTGTCTGTGGGGCCCAATGCTGTTGTGGAAATTTTGGATGCCGACGAAACTTTTTAAAGATTTTGTCTTGCCTTATGTATAAGTGTTACGTGCATCAATAGTTAAGGAAAATCACCTGATATAACATTTGAAACTTTTTTAAAAAAATGTAGTGATTTTTAATCCGGTTTGAAGAATTAAAAACTTTACAATCAATAGATAAGACAATAATTTAATAATTAATTAACTAATTAATTTTTTTAATCTTGGTTGAGATTGAGGCCCAACAAATGGGAGACCCACCAAGTTGGGGATGTACATGAATTTGCCTGTTGGGTCTAGATTTGTCCAATAGGCCAATCTTTAATAAAATTAATGCCTTGTGCTTTCTATTTTATTTTCTTTTCCATTTTTATTTTTTATTATGACCATACAATTTTAAAATTAAATTAAAAAATAACATTTTCCGTTCTAGGCGTTTTTTTATGGTCAAACGAAAATCATTTATTCATCGAAAGTTTAGAATCATTACTGTCACTTAGCACACTAATAGACAAAACAATTCTAGAATAAGCAGAATTGAAAGACGAAATGATACTCTTATCTACTTATCTTAAAAAACAAATTATTCAGATGGAGGGGCGGGTAGATCATCCCTGTCTAGAATTCCCACCAGAGAAAAGAGGCAACTGTCTAGACCAACTAGAACTACGCAAACCTTTTCTCGTATTTACAGCCACCCAATTTGCTGCCTTATTTGCAGTTCTGCAAATTAGTATCACTTTGTTATTTAAACTAATTCCATACATTCCTTACATCTAGAATGATTGTCCATGAAAAAAAAAAAATCTCCAGAATTAACTTCCCAGATAACATTTTGGTACTTGTTATTAATAGCTAGCTTACTCCTTCCCAAAGTGCCATTGCCTCAACCATTATAGCATCATCATTTCTAAGACTTAGGCTAAAACTGTCCAGAAAACACCCTTACCGTTTCTAGCTACCACACCTATACCAGCATCATTCAATTTGACTGAGCCATCATCAACAATATTCACTCAGACATCTTTAGGCTTTTTCCAACTATTCACCAGAATTTTTTTCATAGCAAGTTCTTTTTCTAAATTTTTCTCATTACCTTCCAAAGAAATCCTCCATTCACTTATAACAGATCTTGATCTATCAGTTATCTTGCCCTCAAACAACTCTTTCCTACCAATTACTACTTTATTTCTAGCCTTCCAAGAAAACCAGTACTTGAAGGCGAAAGAAATCATCATATCCTAACATAGGCGAAAGAAATCATCATATCCTAACATTTATACTTGTCCAAAGTAGAAAAAGTATCCAAAAACCATATATCAAAAGGTCGAAGCAGCTTCAATATTAATCTTCAACCCTTGACATGCAACAAACCAAATCCTCTTGTCCATTCACACTGAAACAAGAAATGCTTTACAGATTCCTCACATTGCTTGCATATCTCAACATACAGGGCAGTTAAGAATTCTTCTTTTCCATAGTTGCAAACCCACTGTCAATGCGTTGCAACAACATCTGTAGAGAAAATTTTTAATTTTGCTAAGAATATTCAACTTCCATATGAAGCATTAAACCTTATCACATATCAAATGAAAAGATGAAGGAGAATTATTAGGTTGGTAACTACTCTCTTTTAATTTGAAATAGCCCTTTTTAACATAATACTTCCCACGAAATAAACCTTTGTTAATTATAAATGCTTTGTTCGAACTAATTGTATAAGTATGTGAATCTTTGATCGATTTGAATGTGAAATGTGAACAAATCAACTGCTTTGAGAATATAAACTGTACTCTATCTTGCAGGTTCGATAATAAATAATTGTTACTCGGTCCTATTGTAGAACTTTCTTAAATCATCTATATGTTATGAACTAGAACTTTTGTGTTATAAAAAATATGATTTCGAATTGTTTTGGTACGTTTCAAACCTTGCTATGATTTTTATACTTTAAAATTATTGCATGACATTATTTTTGGAGATTTAAAAACTTTTAAAGATTTTATTTGCATGCATGTATAGCAATATAATTTCATTTCGAATATATCTTGAACTGTTTAGAGCATATAACTTATTCTGATTATGCTTAGTGTTTTTTGATTTAAATATAAACTGCTTTCCGTATGGATTGTCATAAGAACTTTGAAATATGTTTTCGAATGTTTTTATCATTTATGGGCTTGTCTGACACCGTCGTGACAAGTTTCGGTTCTAACTAATCACTAAGACTGGAGAGATCAAGTTTATGGTCATAAATAACACCCTAATTTTCGAAGTAGCTTCGACGCACTCATAGTTACAATGGAAAAGACTTTATGAAGATATTATTATTATTTATGCCTATATTCGTATGATTGAATTATTGAATCTTGTGATTGATTTATCAAACTATATGATTTCATAATTGTTTTTATCAAATTTGAATATGATATGATTTTATCGAACCATATGACTTTGATTTGGTTTATCAAACCTTAAGAAGGTATATGAGAAATTTGTATTGAAATGCATTTTGATACGAATGTCTGGTTTAAGTGATTTGATATATAAGAACTTAAGTATTCTAAACTTGCATTAAACCTTTGTTTTCTGCATTTAGCTATGTTATCAAATTTCGAATCCATGTGTTATCATAATTGTTTCATGGTTGTCAGGTTTGATGGTAAACCGAGATACTTTAAAATACCTCTCCTCCTGAAAGACCTTGACAACGTTTATATATTGTTCTTGTAAATACCGTAAATTTTCATTTACTTGGTTTTATCCATGATTAACAAAATTAATCTTCGAGATTAAAGATTTCGATCCATTAGTCAATGATTTAAATTAAAATTTATTTTACTCCATAGTGAGACTTGAGAAGAATTAATTTAAATACATATATATATATATATATATATATTAGTCTCACCGAGGAATATTGATGGAGATAATAATAATAATAATAATAATAATAATAATAATAATAATAATAATACAGAGATACATATATATATATATGTATATAAGTGGATAAATAATACTGTATTTATCATGTATTTAAGTAATGGATGCATGAATATATATATATATATGTATCGTACATACTTGCCTCTATGTATTTGTACATCTATTTATGTGTGGGCATAGTGCATACATGTGTATTGTATAGGTGGCAAAGCATATACAATACACATGTATGCACTATGCCCACACATAAATAGATGTACAAATACATAGAGGCAAGTATGTACGATACATATATATATATATATATATATATATATATATATATATATATATATATATATATATATATAATCATGCATGTAAGGCCTTCAATCGGAATGGTGTTAGGAAAGAAACTAAAGCAAGCTAATGGAGAATGACAGAGGAAGGTTTGAAACAAAGACAGGAAATTAGGGATAAGTAGACAGAAGTCCACGTGAAACTGCAGGCTTCACCAAATTAGTGCCAGAGGCTGAAGCAGCAGGTAGAGAGATTGTAGAGCTGAGAAATTTGATAGACGGTGCATGAGGTAATAGGTGATGAGTGATTGAAACAATGAAAGAAGGAGGCAGCAGCAGGAATGGAAAGGTTCGGTTAGGAGAAGAAATAAAATGGGAAATTGGCAGATCGAGAAAGACAGAGTTGAAAGGAGAGGAAAACATGGATGTCTTGGAGAAACAGAGAAGGCAGGCGTGATATGGCTGGAAAGGGGCTGGGCTCTTTTGGCTGAAAGGGCAGTAAAGGCGGGGAGTTTTAGTTAGGAGCTAGAACACCCGTATTTCACTCCGTAGAAATGAAACCAAGTTGTACACGGCACCGTTAGGAGGAAAGCAGAAAGGCGGAGGAAGAAGGGAAACAGTGAGGAGTGCACACAGAGGGCTCGGGTAAGGAGCAGCTTGAGGCACTTGGTGTCTGCAGTGAAACAATATCGACTGGAACAGGACTAGGAATATGTCGAGGTCGCTGTGGGAAAGGAAGTAAACGGGATACTGAAGCACACCGGAACCTGGGCAAAACAGAGGTGGTTGTTGCGTAGGAAACAGAGGAAGAAATATGGGAGCAGGGAAAGATAAGAGACCAAAACTGGAAACGAAAATGGTGTGGCTGCAGGGGAGGGTCTCTCTCTCCGTGAATGGGCAACCAGAAACAGTGGACGATGAAGGAGAAGATGAGCAACATCGAGGGAATAGTAACAGCAACCTGGGAAGACGATGAATAGTACGGTGGTCGTGAAACAAAGAAGAAAAGAAAAGGAGAAATGGCGGGAAAACAAAAGAAATAAATTTAAAAAAAGGAGAAATACATTTATATATGTATATATGATTATATGTATACGTATAAATAGGATTATTGAAAATGAAATAGTGTGCATAGAAAAAAAATTGAGAACTCGAAGGAAAGGACTCTGAGGAAATATACCGAGTAGATCGGGCCCACGGACTCTAAATGGTAACGCATTAAGGACTGCAAGCAGACACCGAGGTAAGAAAAATTCTCATTGCTAATAGAGATAAATATGCGTAATTTCTGTATATTTGTAGATATAAAATTTTAGGCTAAATTTCACACTACCGAAATTACATAAAAATCTAAGATGAATTTTATGACTTCTAAAATTAGAGGTTTTAACCTGGTTGATCAGACTAATTTTACCGATCGAATTTAAGAAAATTTTTAAATTTCGTAAATTAGCCTAGCTACTGATATAGATTTACTTGGTTTATTTAGACAAAAATCTCAGTAATTATAATTGTTGATTTTAAATCAAAATTTCTTGGTTTTACTCTCCATAGCCTATTTATTGACATTTTTAATAGAGAGAAAAGGGTTAGTCAGCCTCTTCTGAATTATTTTATAAAACGAACTGAATTTATAAGTAATTTAAAGGAAATGATTTGCTTATAAAGTTATTATGATGATATGTGCTTGAGCGTGTACTAACTGTGTGTCGTACAGTCCGACTCGCACTGATTTTGAGACAAAGGCGTTGGTGAGATCATGCTGCATTTCTGTCTGTTTTGTATCTGTTTCTGTATCTGTGGTCCATGACTATGATGTACTGTGTTTCTGATTCTGTTTTTGGTCTTCAGATATTCTGATCTGTGAGCGGTTTGGGTAGCGACCACTCCTACGACGATTGACATCCCGGCACACTTGGATCATGATTGCCCGGAGTCATCGACATTGGCCAATTGTCATTTATGATATCTAATATAGTATGTCTACCTTGTCTCGTCTATTTGGACTTCTGAATTGACTCTGTGATTTTATTTCATATGGAACTGAATATTTTAATGCATAAAAGACTATGGGGGCCACCTCTTAAATCCTACGGGACCAAAGTACCACACTGTCGTCACTTTTAAAAGTTGTTTAAAGCTTAAGAAGCGATATTGATTTCAGTTCCATTTTCATACTGAATTTGCTATGGATTTTCTGACTTTAATTTTTCGAAACTAACAGTACCTCTGTGTTTATTTGAAATATTTTTTGAACTGTTTGCATGGATAGGGATACTCTGAAAATCTGTTTATTTCGCTATTGGAAGCTCTTGAATTTTTTGTATTTACCACAGTAACTAATTTTACTACCGATATATGTTATGGTTTCTGAAATATGTTTTTGGTAACTATGAATTTGCCGAACTACTTGTATACTTTGTGAAAATGTTCCGGATTTTGGCAAGTACATATATATATATATATACATATATATTAGGTAGTATATTTATTTACCTGCTATGGAGTTTTTCTTACTGAGCATGTTGAGCTCACCCCCTTACTTTCCTCTACAGAGCCCATCAGTAACTTGGACCACTTCCGTTAATATGGCATTTCGTAACAGCTGTGATTCCGCGGAGTATATTTCTGTGTCGAAGGTATATCCAGTTTTTAAGAAATTTTTTTTGTATCTAAAATTTTTGTAAGTACAGTAATGTAGATAAGATGTGCTTAGGAGAATGTGAACATATTTTGTTTAAATTGCCACTAAGAAATAAAATTAATCATACTGATTTATTGATTCTGATCTAATATCGACTTGTAGCCCAACCAAATTGTGTGAAAATTTGGGTCGTTACAAAAGTTGGTATCAATGCAAGGTTGACCTGATATGAGTCGATATTTAAAGTGAAAACGACTTAGAAAGTTCACATCTCCAGCGTTACTGTACATTAATTAGATACAAACAGGTATACATGGTTGTGTTTATTTGAGAAATTGTGTCATGGAATGATGGAAAACTGATAGATATGGCTGGATGGTATTATAGCCATCCTAGTAGGTGAGAATGGACCGTTCCTCGAAGCCGTAGAGATAAGCTCGAGAGGTGTAGTGAACCCTCGTTTGAGTGTACACCTTATAGTTTCACTGAAAAATTTTTGGAGTCTGCTTCGTAAGATTTAAGCGAGACATGGAAGCAATGATGACATTGTTTCATCAAGTGATAGCGGCACAATGATAATGATAATGATTGAGGTGTGACTGAGAGAAAAACCGAACTAATTTTGAAAGATAGTATGCTATTACATACTGGAGTTAAGAATCCAATTGTAATGAAAAATTGAAAAATTAAATTGGAAAACTTACATGAATTCTTAGAGTATGATTGTGAACTTAATAGAAGTTTAGGGAGATTAAGCCTCAATTTTTCAATAAGGTTAAGAATTCAGTGATTCAAAAGACTGGATTATTGAGATGGTAAAAACCTATGGAATTTTGTAGTAACTCTACCGAGAAAGTTGTTTTTATAACTTTTGTGTTAAAGAATTAGAGAAGCTACACATATTTTTAGAGAGCACTACTATAGAAAAGTAGCCTTGTAGCATCAGTATCGAAATGGAAAGTCGAGGTCAAAGGGAAGTCCCCCAATTTAATCCGAGAGCTAACATCAGAAAATTACACGGGATATATTTTTGAAGGCTCCTTAGGCGGCAGCACATTCCTGATGAAATAAAGTAGCAATTATAGATGAAATGATTAAAATCGGACATAAGGTAACAAGTCCGAGAATGAATACGAAACTAAATTTATGGTTTTGGAAGAAGTATAATCCGAATAAGTGGAGATGTGAAACGAGGGAAGTCTAAGAAACTCGTAGGAGGTACTAAGATCCTCAATCGAGCCAAATTAGCCCAATTGAATGCTATTTTGAAGGAGCAGTGCGTAAGGTGCAACTATGATGATATGAAATGTTTATTTCAAGATTACTAAGAAAATGAATAGGTAAAGAGAGTGACAGAAAAGAAAGGTAATAAGGAAGCAGTGAGAGTGATAGAGTAAAGTCATTGTAACTGAAAATATGAATTGCAGAACTAAAAGTATAAATGAAGGTCTCACTGTTTATATGATTGATAAAGACAGGGTGTGTTCGAAGTAAAGAGACACCCTTGTAGACATAGAATTTTTTTACACATATTTGGATGATTTTTCAAGTTACCACTAGATCGAATGATGAAGTTTGAGGTGATCTAGTACTTAATACCGAATTTATTATTCAAACCACTATACTGAATGACTTCGATTGAATTAGAAGAGTCGAAAAAGTAATTACAGGAATTATATGATGAGGGGATTATCAGACCGAACGATCCATTTTGGAGTGTACCAGCATTAATTGTTAAGAATGATCCGGAGCTTTCTGGGTCACTTTGTATAAAAAATGGGAGTTAATTGGATCCTCCCAAACAAGGATTATAAATCAGTGAGAAAAACCCAAAACTGTTAAGAAGATTCAGAGTTTTGAGATATAAAGAGACTTTGGAGTATGAAGTACGTTTCGAATCTAAGGATTGAAATTTAGGTCTGCTAATGTTTTGGGATGCAAGACTTAATTGGAATAAGGAAAGGGTTTCGTTGTAATTGATGTGCAAAACGAGATAAGCTTTGAAATCTGATAAATCCTGAATACAAGTTATATTGGGATAAGAGGCGTATACAAGGTAAAAATATCTCTAATATGTGAAACGATTCGGATCTAATGATGTGAACTGAATATGAATTTTGAATAAAGGATAAATGTGAAATTGCGATAAGTTTTGGTATCCTACTTTCTATTGAGACCGAACCTTGAAACCTTATATCCATAACCAGTTTATGTGGTCAAGTCTGGTGGCTAATGAAGGTATTTCAAAATACCTCTCCGCCTAGAGACTTGACAGCATCTAGAAGTACCTAATCCTTAACCCATAAACTGGAATTGACAATTGTAATATTTGTGTTTGAAGTCAGGATACCATTACTTGTGCAACGAAGAATTGTGAAATTCTGCTGATCATGAAGGTTTAAATATTAAATTTCACAAAGTCCATCTAATACAAGAAAAAGGGAATGACTCAGGTTAGTGCTTTGAGCATAAGTGATTTCGGGATGGCGTTATGTATATTTGTTAGGGACATGAGTTATTGAATTATTGGTGGACCTCGATTTGGATGTAATCATTTTCCTGATACTGACATTCATTACATGGTGATTAGCCTAAGAGATGAAACTAGAAGTGATTGATCGAATCGAACAGGCCCAGCGTAATGATAAATGCTGTATTGATGTGGCTAGTCAAACCCAGATGAGTGCTGCAACTAGCTTGAGTATTGGTACATATGATTTAATTAATATTTAAAAGCAGAATTGTGTACCCAATGATCGATAGTAAAGGAATTGATGTCGTCAGAGGCTCCTTTATAGGGATATACTCCACAATCCAAAGAATGGTAAAGACTTATCAAATCTCCTAAAGGTATATTGGTAATTAGGGACAATAAGAGATATAATTGAAATTGTGACTAAAAGCGTCATATGTAGTAGGTTAAAGATTGGGTATAACAACATTTTGAAAAGAAAGGAAAATCGAGTCCTCGATACATTGGACCTTTGGAGATTTTAGACCGAGTGGGATATAAAGCATATAGATTGGTGTTATCACCGGATTTATCGAGTATTCGTAATGTCTCCCACGTTTCAATGCTACGCAAGTATCATCCAAATCCGACACATGTGATTAAGTATGAATCACTAGAGTTGAAAGAGGATATGACGTATATAGAGAAATCGATTCAGATACTGGATAGGAAAGAGAAGGTATTGCAGACTAAGACAATTCTTTTGGTCAAAGTTCTGGGGCAATATCACACTTCGGAAGAACCCACGTGGGAAGTGGAGAGTTTGATGCGAGAGAAGTACCCGCATCTGTTTAAGGACTAAGGTACTCCTAAATTTGGGGACCAAAATTTTCAAGGTGGGGAGAATGTAAATACCTTAAATTTTCAGATACTTAGTTTTATCCGTGATTAACAAAATTAATCCTCAAGATTAAAGATTTCGATCCATTAGTCAAGGATTTAAATTAAAATTTATTTTACTCCATAGTGAGACTTGGGGAGAATTAATTTAAATATATATATATATATATTAGTCTCATATTATATATATATATTTGTCCCACAAAGGAATATCGATGGAGATAAAAAATAATAATAATAATACAGAGATACATATATATATATGTAGATACGTGGGTAAATAATAACGTATTTGTCATCTATTTAAGTAATGGATGCATGAATAAATAAATAAATAACTAAATAAATATATATAGGTGGCAAAACATATACATATATACATATATGTATGCACTATGTCCACACATAAATAGATGTACACATATATATGGTTAGGTTGAAAGCCAATAAACTGTCTCTGGTGATAGGCCTCAACCCGGCTAAAAACCTCTTAGTCTTCCTTTGCTCATCCTTGAGCGTCTCTCGTCAAATTAGCTAAGTGCGGTGAAACAAGAACTCACACGCATCCATTGATAAATTTCTTTAAACTAAATTCTAGAACTCGCTCTGCATTTTCTCTTGGGTAGTCTGTGGGATATATTGCTTGTTAACTCCATGAAGAAGAACTCCTACGTGATCTCTAGATGCCTACTCAATACAATTTTAGTGGATTTTCACCACTGCTCAGCTTCCTCCTTAAGCATGTAGGTAGCCAAAGAGACCATCTTTGTGGTGGAACACCCTATATAGTCAAGAACTTCTCTATATCCAACTTTTAGTTCTTAGGCTTGATTGGATCTCTAACACCCTTGAATGTCGGAGGATTCATCTTTAGAAAGTCATTCAGTAGACTCATTTTTTTGCCACATTTTCCTCTGTCATGGGCTTCGATGGAGCCGTTAGCTGAGGTGCTGGCATTTGTGGGTTGGGTAGATGTGGCTATAGTGCAGGAGGAGTCGCAGGTGCCTAAAGTGGTGGGGGTGATGGTACTAGTGCCTGAAGTTATGGTGGTTGTAGTGGTTGTGGTGACTATGGTGGTGCTTACTGCCCATCAGTCTCTGAATTGTTGCTCCCAAAGTGATAGGAGAACATGACAGTCAGTGCCTCAAATCCTTACTTAAGTCGCTACTCGAACCTTGAGATGCCAAAATTATGACTTTTGGGCTACAAAGAAGGCGATGGAGGTGGCTGAGCTTACCTCTGTAGCTAACCATGTCTCTCACTCATAATGAATACTTGTTCACCTGTACCCAAACAGGTGCTTAAGTACAACCTTAAGCAGTTAAGCATAGTTTTAAGACCAAACAAGCACAAGCACATAGCATGTGACTCTAATTCTAACAAGTCTACATTGACATCCACCAGACAAATCAAGCTCTAATATTAAAAACCTGTAATATCCCGGAAACAAAAATTTAGACTAACATTTTCCTTTCGTCCTCTTAATTGTCTAAGCTCAGTGTAGAATTTGATTTCCCTAGTTAGCTAATCGTTATTAATCTCCTTAAAAGTTCCTTTTTAGACTATGGTCCCAATTGAAGATCAGTGATATCCTACTATTACTCAATATAACGACCTGAAGATTGTAAATTCTCAGTAATTTATTGCGGAAGTGTAAAAATCTGGGCTAAATTTTTCATTTTTCTTTCCATACTTGTTTGTTATGTGAGTACAATCTAACATATTTCTAGGTCTCAACTACCCAGTTTGGTTTAAGGTTATGAACCTAAGATCCTAGTCTAAGTTCTTATTAATTTTTGTGATTATTTCTTAATTGAATACACATCTTGACACATACACTAAAAAGTAATTGTCTGAAAAAGTACAATTACATAGTATAAATAATTGTACCGATATGAGTTATGAGATCACAAAGTGTTTACTTTGAAGCCAATACTGATATCGTTGCCATTGCAACTGTAGTCTGAACCTGTGATGGAAAGAAGAAGGGGGTGAGCTTTGGGGAAGCTCAGTAAGTAAACCACTTAAGTACAGAGGTAATAACTTACATGTTACTAGATTTCTAATGCATGTCTAACACACTTCCATTCGACCATTCTTTATTACAATTTATCCAAATCACTATTAAAAACTTATCACATTTCGAAACATATCTTGTTCTAGAATATACTTTACAATCGAAACTTATCGAAAGTCATACTTCTCTTGGGTTTAGGGGCTAGTCTGCTATTTAGACGCTGTCAAGTTTTTCAGGTAGAGATGTATTTTGAAATACCTTAATTGGCCATCAAACCTGACCACCCGAACTAAATGTAGCCATAGAGGTTCAAAATTTGAATCTGTAAACCCCACAAAATTTTATACTCGGATTTGATTATGTACAGTAATTAGATCAACAGAGTTGAGAATGAGTATATTTAGAAGAATTAAATTAGAATTATAATCGTGGCATGAGAAGGAATTGAAAAAAAACTAATTTAATTAATTTTATCTTGGTGAATACCAATGGAAATAAAAATAATAATAATAGAGATAATAAAATTAATAAAAATAAAATTTTGATTTAAGTATGTAGATAGGTGTATATATATATACACACACACACACACACACACACACATATAAACATATATAGGTATATATGTGATCGTATATATATATATATATATATATATATATATATATATATATATATGTGTGTGTGTGTGTGTGTGTGTGTGTGTGTGTGTGTGTGTGTGTGTGTGTGTGTGTGTGTGTGTGTGTCCACATGTGTCACGACCCTCAATCCACTAAAAATCCACTACAAATTTTTTTCTTTTTTTGTACTTGATCGTGAACAGCTACATCACCAACAATTGGGCTGTGTATCGGTGTCAACCTCATCCAAACATATCATTTTGAATTATAATTCATTTAAATATAAGCACTTGTATATCTAACTCAGAGTTACTGTTTACATGTGTATATAATCTTCTACATCCCCAAAATTACATTTAAAGGCATTACTGTGCTTTGACAGGTCTAGATACAAAAATCATACAAATGTGTATACCTCGTGTGATGGGATGCAACGGACTCCAAAATCCAATCCTCAGTCGCCCACTATCTACTGTAAGTGCTCTGTAGAGGGGGGAAAATAAGGGGGGTGAGCAAACCACACGCTCAGTAAGTCAATCATGCGAGCAGTAGATACCTTACTATCTACGTGATCGTGATGTCATACTTAAATCACACATTTATATGTCATACTCCAAAACGTATGCTCATACTTGTGTTTATGCCATGTAAAGTAAATCATGCTATATAAATCAGTGCACAGTTCTTAAAACATAGCATGGAAAAATCATCGTGCGTAATCAAAATCAAAGCATGGAAAATCATCATGCAAAGTGCACTTAAAAACATTTCCAATTCTTAACATAAGCTAATACAAAATCATCACTTGTCAAGACTCAACCCTTCCCATGGACTAACCTGACCCACAAACTCATTTCAAAATATGGATTTCTCATTCAACAATGGACATGTGAGATAGGCATATAACATCAATAAGGGTAATAACTAGGACTATGGCCATATCCAATGTGATCCCAGGCTACACAGATCCTAGTGTGCGGGGTATCACCACTATCTGCTTCCGCACGGGAGATGGGTCACGTCCAACCCCTCAGTCCATAGCAGAATCCATCGTCCAAAGATGACATATATACAATATCACACACAGTACAACGTACTCCATGCTACTTGCACGGTACAACGTACTCCGTGGACCCATATCATCACAATATATCCTGTCACATCTCAATACGCATGTGCGAGCCTATTTAATCGGCATGGCACACAGCCTACCTGAAGCTCCCAGCACGGCTTCTAACATGTCATAAAACCACGTGTGAGTAGTTTCCAGCACGGAAACAAGTATAATGGACATCTAGTGCGAGCTGTGCTCCCGCATCATGTCAAAACTCGTATGAAAACTAGTACGAGCTAGGTTTCAGCATAATGTCATAAAATTCATGTGAAACCTAGTGCGAGCTAAGCTCCAGCACTCATGCATGTAAAACTCTAGTGCGAGCATCACTCCAACACTAATGCACGTATAAAACACATCAAATCTCGTGCGAGCAGCGCTCTAACACGTTTTATTTTCACAAAACTCATGCAGGTGGCTCATTCTTTGCAAAGCATGGTTATAAAACCAAATTAAGCCATTTTTGTGCAAATCATTTCAAATGCTAGCCAACCTACCAATCATATGCTAAAAAGCAATAAAACGATTTCAAAGCATCATGCTCTTGCTTTTAATGCTAATTTCTCAAAATCTCAATTCTTTACCCTTCAAACAAACATTTCATCCTAAGACCCTTAGCTACGAGAGAAAATCACCCATGCGCCCGAAAGGCGTATAGATATCCCTAGGGATAACACAATTCCCTTACCTCGATTCTCTGAGAAGCAATTCCTTCCTTTCCCGCTTTTCACGATTTGGCTCAACTTGCTCCGGTTTTATCCTCGAGAGCTGCAAATATACATCAATCATATGAGTCAATACCAATAACTCATATTCCAACTTCAACTAATCGATATATCTTATCGAGCTTATTTTATCGAGTTTAACCCATTTTCACCTTTAGCCATCATTATGCCATTTCTAGTCAATTTATCTAGTAACATACTTGGTTACTTACTAAATACTTAGCATGAGTGTTTATCTATAACCTTCCATCATTTATACATTCTCTACAACATCATTTATGCACATTTTATCACTTGACTAATCTTATAATGTGGCTTCATCCAATCATCTCAAAATCATGCATATCACCTCACTAACAACTTGATAAAATCCATTTTTATCATCTAATTAACCACATTTTACTTTCTCACACTAAACTTATTCTAGGTAGTTTCAATCATCAATACATACACCAATCTACTCACAACAACAACTAGATAAATATACTTAGAGTTGGTATATTGGAAACTCACCTAGCTTGACTTTCTTTTTTTCCAAGTTTGGAAGACTCCTTAGCTCCTTCAATCCAATAAGTTGAATGTTAGCTCCAAGCTATGTTGCTCTCCTCATCAAAATGAACAACTTTGGCTCTAATAACTTTTTCCCAATTTATTTTGGAAGAGGGTGTATTCTAGAGAGAGAAAGCTTGGTATTTTGGGTTAAAATGGAAGAGGTATGTTGGTTTGTTGAAGAAAAGGGTTTTGTCGTGGGGTGTTTATAGATTGAGAGTGATGAGATCAATATTCTAGGGTGAGGAGATCGATCTTCCTTTGGTTTTTGCCCTCGAATTCTCAGGTTTAGAATGGGAGAGATTGATCTTGGCTTGGCATAAGCTTAAGGAGATCGATATGCTCATGGGGAGAGATCGATCTGCTCTTTATAGAATCTAATGGAGATCGATCTGGGCTTGGTAGAGGCTAATGCAGATCAATCTGCTCATTGGGGAGATCGATCTGCTTAGTGGTGACATCGATTTGCCTTAGCAGATTCATTTAGAATTGCTCTGTTTTGCACTAGGGATCAATCTGCCTTGAATAGGAGATCGATCTGGCCTTCATCTGCAGCCCTTTTGCTACAATTTTTCCAAAATTTCCAAGGGAGAACTTGCATTCGATTACTTCGCTAGTCATTTTGTAATCTATTCACACTTCGAGCATGGAAAGGTTCATTTTCTATGATTTTCGTGTTATGAAACTTGTGTGTTTTGCTTGGAAATTAGAATGAATACATAAAATTCACCGTCCATGAATCATCATTTCGTGTCTTCATTACTTATCTTCAATCCAAGTGTTTAAAGTTTCATTCGTTTAGTTTGAGGCCACTTCGGCCCTTATTTATCCTTTACTTGTATCTTGACACTCATTCATCTCATTGCAAATTCATTCACATTTACATGATCTGAAATCAGTTGTCTTATAATCCCATTAACATGTATTACAAAGTTATACATACATAGGGTCTCTCAACATGGGTCGAGAGCTCCCACCTGTGGAATTCACTCATAAAGACATATACATATATAACTATGTGGGAAGCAAACTAAGGAAACTGTTGTTGGCATGGTAAGGAGAAGGAAACTTGCAAATACCATTCGGTAGCTAAGGAAATATAGACTGAGAGGTAAAGCAAGTGATAAAAGCTGATGGATTTACGGTGTGATAGTATAATAAGAGAAGGAGTGGGGGATAGGGGAGCAGGTAAAGCCAGCCAAGAGTGATACGAGATAGAAAACAGGAGCGCTGAAACTGTCACCCGAAATGTAAGGGAATAGTTGCTGAAACCACTCTCATTTCCTTACCTTTTCACGCCATCAGACCTTTTAATTCACCCTACCTGCTCTGCTAGAGACAGAGCACCATGCCATCAACCTGTAACATGCAAGACTTCATGATTTATTAAACCATTTCCTATCATCGAAAACAGGAAGGGGAAGAGAGGATCGAGAGTGAAAACATTTAAAAATCGAAAACTGAAATGATATGGCCCGAACCAAAGAGGTGGACAAACCAAGGGACTGCTTTCAGTCCAGGAAATTTTGAAACAGTTGAGGATGAGGATGCTGGGAACTTGAAAATGGCAACCACGATGAAGGGTTGATGTTCAACTATGGGTGTGAGGCGGAACAGCGTTAGCGTCACTGCAGAGGGTCTGCTTCAGCGAAAGGAAATCGAAAATCGTGGCCCATCTTACACCCTTGTTTCATTTCTGAAAATTTAAGGAACAAGGCTACACCGTGAGCTGAGAATTATGGCGGGACGAGGTAGCTCCACTTCTGCTTTGTTCCTAGAATATGGCAAGGCTGAACATAAAACGCTGCTAAATGAAAGAACTGAGGTAGGAAGGAAGCCAGGAAACACCATCGGAAAAGAGAAGGGAGAAACCAAGAGGGAAGAAATGGACAGAAGCTGAAAATAGAACTAAATGCAGGATAATGGGTGCTGACAGAAAGAGAGAGAGAGAGATGCAGAGAAAGTGTTGGTAATTACTGGTAAAGGAAACCAATGCAGAACATGATGGAAACCAGAGGGAAATACCGACAATGCAGTCAATAGAGAAGGGAGGACAAAATAGAAGTTGAAAACAGGGACAGTGGCTGGGCACCAAAAAATGGCAGCGTTAAAGGGATGAAAGTCGAGAATCAAGGAAGAAGTGGGAAATGACAGAACCGAAAGGGGAAGGAGAGGGAAGAGAAGTGAGGCGCGATGTCTCTCGGTGAAGCATGAAGCAAAACCATGAAGTACGAAACAAGGTTATCGGGTAACGAGGACGAAGAAAAAGGAAAGATTTTGGTAGGAAAGAGAAAGTAAATTAAAAAAAAGACGAAGAATAAAAAGTAATAGAATATATATAAATATTTGGATATAAAAAAAGTCACCGAGATTTTGAAAATTTAGGAAATCCTAGGAAAAAGCTCTGAAAAAAATTAACCGAGTGGATCGAATTAGTCGACTCACAATGTTAAGACAATCGAGTACTACGGACAGACATTGAGGTAAGAAAAATTTTGTCTGCTGCTGAGATAAATTGAACGTATTTTTCTGATACTTTGTAGATATAAATTTAGGTCATATTTCTACTATAGAAAAATATTCGTGAACTGTTAAAAATATCTGCATATATTTTTTGGGTATTTGAAATTGCGAACATTAGGACAAAAATTTTTAATTACCTGAATTAAAGAAAACCTTAGGCTGCTTTTACGCTTTGGAATTTAAGGAAGAGTTTTAAAACTCCATAAAATGACCTAGTTTTCGTTATAGTATTATCAAGCGTATTTAAATAAATATTTGAGTAGTTTTAAAATTATTTGTAAAAAATCTAAAATTTCGAAATTATACTAAAAAATCGTACTTTGTGGATTTTAATTGAAAAATGGCAAGACCAACCCCTTTTACTCTATTTTATGTGTTGAAACGAGATTTAAGTGTTCTGATGTTAAAACCGTGCTAGTCAGATGTGTATTGTTGTGTGATCTTGCACGAATCTGTTGCACGAGATTTAAGTATTTTGATGATAAAACTGTGCTAGTCAGGTGTGTATTGCTGTGTGGTCTTGCACTAACCTGCTCACATGTGATTTAAGGTAAAAAGGTGATAGTGAAATTATATGGAATTGTGAATGATGAAATTATACTGAAATGTGAAGGATGCTGAGGTCCATAGAGTACGATGTACCATGTTGTGTGCATGTGTGTATGATGTACCGTCTTATTGGAAATAGTATACTGTGTGAGCCGTTTGGGTAGCTGACCACTCCCACGGCACTTGACATCTCGACACACTTGGCCCGTGATTGCCCAGAGTCACCGACATTGGCCAATTGTCACTTTTGATATCTGATATAGTGTGAAATGCCTTGCCTCATGTATCTGGAACTACTGGAATGAAAAATGTAAATTGTGTTGTGATTTGAAACTGTGTATTTTACTGCTTGAAATTTCGAAATTGTGAAATCGTTGCAGTAAACTGTGAAGATACTAGTTGTTGATTTCCATTTTTGATATTGTTGAAATGCAAATTCTTAGTATATTTTACGAGAAACTCATTTGTGGCATAAGTATATAGGTAGTGTATTTATCTACCTGCCACGTGTTTTTCTTACTGAGCATGTTGAGCTCACCCCTTACTTTCCTTCACAGAGCCTATCGATAACTTGGACCGCTTCTGTTAGTAGGGCTTTTCGCATAACTGTAATTTCGCGAAGTATATTTCTGCGTCGAATATATACCCAGTTTTAAGAAAACTCTTTTATATCTAAAATTTTTGTAAGTACAGTAATATAGATGAAATGTTCTTGGGGGAAATTAAGTTAACATGACTTTTTGTAGAAAAAAATTTAATTAAGACAGTTTGATATAATTTGAGTTGATTATTAGAGTAAGAGAAAATATGGAAAGTTCACATCCCTAACATTACGTATATTGTTTAGATACAAACGGGTATACCTGGCTGTGTTTTTTTTAAAGTTGTGTCATTGAGTGGAGGAAGACGGATAGATATGGCTGGTTGGTATTACATCCATACTAGTAGATGAAAAGAAAACCGTTTCTCAAGGTCGTAGAGGTAGGTCGCGAGATATAACGAACTCCCATTTGAATGTACACATCTAGTTTAACTGGAAATTTTCGTGTCCACTTCGTTAGACTTGAGCGGGACATGGAAACAATGATGGTATGGTTTGGTCAAGTGATAGCAGTATATTAATAATGATGGTGATTAAAGTATGATTGTGACTTAGAGAAAGACTGAGACAATTTTGGAAAATAGTGCACTATTATATACTGGATTCAAGAATCGAAATGCGATGGAAAACTGGAATAAATGAATTGGAAAACCTATATGAATTCATAGGATACGACTGTAGATATACTAAACTGAGGTAATCTTAGAAGTTTAAACCTCCGTATCCCAGTGAGGTTAAGAAATTCAATGATTGCAGAAGATTGGATAAATGAGATGGAAAAACCCTATGAAATTTTGTAGTAACTCTACTGAGAAAGTTATTTTTGCAACTTTTGTGTTAAATAATTAGAAAAGCTACATGGATTTTAAAGTGCACTACTATAGAGAAAGTAGCCTTGTAGCATCAGCATCGAAATGGAAAGTCAAACTCGAAGGGAAGTTCCCCGATTTAATCCGAGAGTCGACATCGGAAAATTACATGGGATATATTTCTAAAGGCCCTTAGGCGGCAGCACATTTCGGATGAAATAAATTGGCAATTATGGGTGAAATGATTGCAATCATACATAAAGTAACAAGTCTGTGGATGAATATGAAATTAAATTTATAGCGTTGGAAAAAGAATAATCCGGATAAATAAAGATGTGAAATGAAGGAAGTCCAGGAAACTTATAGGAGGTACTGGGATCCTCAATTGAGCTAAGTTAGATCCATTGGATGTTATTTTGAGAAAGCAGTGTGCAAGGCGCAACTATGAGAATATGAGGTATATACTCTCGAGGTTACCAAGAAAGAGGAAATGTAAAGAGAGTGATAAAAGAGAGGTCTACGGAAGAAAGATTGATAGTGAAAGAGCAAAGTCACTGTGTCTGAAATGATGAATTAGGGAATGAGCTGTATAAATGATACTTAAAGGTCACGCTGCTTACATGATTGATAAAGTTAGTGCGTGTTCAGAGTAAGAAGACACCTCAGTAGACAGAGAGTTTTTCGACACATATTCGGATGATCTATCAAAATTACTACTAAATTGAAAGATGAAGTTGAAATTGATTTAGTAGTGGTATCGAATTAATTATTCAGACCACTGTACGGAATAACTTTGATTGAATTAGAAATGTTGAAAAGCAATTACAAGGACTATATGAAGAGGGGATTATCGGGCCAAGTGATACACTTTGGAGTGTATTGGCGTTAATTTTTAAGGAGATCTGAAGTCTTCTGGGTTACGTTGTATTAAGAATGGTTGTCAATTGGAATTGTGAGACCTGTGAATTTCACGTACTTTAACTATGAGATTTATAGTTTGGAGAATGTAGCTATGATATTGCAATGTACAAGTAAGTTTTGAATCTAATGTAATATAAGAAGATGAAGTTTTTAAGGCTTAAATGTGTATGGATTGAAATATGAAATATGGAATAGATTATGGTAAGTTTTACATTGAGTTTCCTACAAATTTGGTACAGCAGCACTAGGATCTGTGAAGGTCAGATCGATCTCCAAGGGAAGAGAGATCGATCTCATGACTCTAGAATACAGTAAGTATGTAATAGCAGGCAAGCAGATCGATTTCATGAAGCCTCAGCCTAGCTAGAATCGATCCTGTCACAAGGGCAGATCGATCTCCTTAAGTCTTGGCCTGGAAGAGATCGATCTCTACCCTCTAGCAGATCGATCTCCACTTAGAAGAACTGATCGATCTCTACCCTCGACCAGATCGATCTCGTAGTTGTTAATGGAGCAGTTGAAGCAGTTGAATCAAGCAGAGATCGATCTCCATTAATGCCAGATCGATCTCATACACCTTTCCTATATAAAAATCACAGGATTTTACCTGGAAACCAAGCCTCTCTCACCTGCAAACCCCAACACTCACCATTTTCACCTAAACCAAGCTTTCTCTCTCTCTGATTCACCATATTCTAGATAGAATTAGACAAAAGGGTAAGAGACAAAGTTGTTCCTATTGGTAAAGAGAACAACATACTAGAAAATCAAGGATTGGATTGAAACAAAAGAAAGGATAAGCATTCTATAAGTTTGGTAAAGAGGAGACAAGCTAAGCGAGCTCACAAGACCTTTGTTTTTATTAAGCATTATCATTTTACATATTAGTGAATGAACATATGTATATATATATATATATATATATATATATATATATATATATATGCATATTTGATTGGAAATGTCTAAGTCATGAGGAAACAAACAATAAGTATAGTTGGAAAATGACATGTGGATATCTTGTATTGATTATGAGCTAGCTGAGGTGATGATTAAGATGTAGGAGAAGTTTTGAGACAATGTATGTGTTAAGAATGGTAACTTGGACATAGTATAGATATAGGAATAAATGAGGTGAAAAGAGAATTGAGAATGATGAATATTGAAAATTTAATGATGTTTAGACAACTCGAGAATCAGACACGGGAAACGAGGCTAGTCCAAAGATCGGAGGATATTGTACCACTTAAGGTACAAGAGGTAAGGGAAATAAACTGTGTGTGCTTGTGAGTTTTCAAATGATTGAAAACATTTTGATAACATGAAAAAGGTTTAATGAAATGAGCATGTTTATGAGAAATGAGATGAATTGTTACTTTGATGAATGAGTGAGTGTTTTTCCAGTTTAAGCTCGATAAGTTTTGTGTAACTGTGAATATAATGTTTTATAACCAAAATGAGTTTCGTAATAACCGCTATGGGCTCTACGTGAAGGCAAAACAGTTTTAATACAACAATGGCATATTAGACTGAGACTAAGGCTTATCATGAGATGCACATCGATACTCCGCTGTGACAGCGTTGAGTGGCCTTACTCTGGTAGCATGTAAGACCGATGCCTCCTTTCTGGTAACGTGAGATGACCCTGCTCTGGTAGCGATGGGTGGCCTTGCTTTAATAGCATGTAAGATCGGGCCTTACTTTGATAACATGTAAGACTGAGGCTGTACGACTCTTATCAAGTTTACAGCAAATCATGGCCATGTAATAATGTTGACGTTTCCCTCTTTTGAGGATATCCGCCTAGGGGACTACTTGTTTTGATGTGATGTGCCTATGACGATGATTTTATCTTAGTTTTATTAAATGCCTAGTCTCGATTTCCTTGATGAATGATGTGTTTTACAACTGTGATTTCTATCACGTAATGATGATTTGATGTTATGATGATTTGTGATCTTGATCACGTGAATTATGTCGATGCCATTGTTTCCACTGTTATTTCTATAACGTTTTACATGCTCGAATATTTCCATCATATTGTGTTGCGATGATGATTTTATAAATTTCCCTCATCCTCTTGATTGAGCGTTTTGAGAGCTCACACTTTTTCCTCCCCCTCCAGATTTCTTGCAGTGAGCGAGATAGTGCATGCCGCGTACGTGATATAAGCTGGTGGAAAAGATCTCCCCAGGCTATCACTTGTACATGCACAAGGTATAATTTAGTTAATTTTGTATCCAGACAATGATGTAATACAGAAAATTGTGTTAAGTATTTTTGGGATGTAATTGGGACTAATATGAGAAAAATGAATCGTGTTTTATGAATTGTTCCCTTTGGGATATTATGTGTTTGATGTTATGAACTAGAAATTGTATGATCTTAGGGTAAATGGTTTATGATAAACACAAGTGATTAAATGAAATTGTATAGGAATACAACCCGAGTAAGAGGTTTAATGTAAGAAAATTATAAATTAGCCCTATTTTTTGCGCTTCCAGGCTGTCACAGATTTTCTTGGTATCAGAGCAAAAGTTGCCTAGTACTGTCAGTGTCGAGTAATTGAAAATAGATTACATCCCAAGTGTCTGTATTGTCTGGTAATGAATTGAATTTAACGAGTAGAACTGTAATTGATGTTTAATGAATACGTGTAGGCACCTAAGAGATAGGATATGAGGGGGAGAAGAGGACGTTATGGGAGGCAGGCACATCAACCTCCACTACCTGCCCCACAGCCGGAGAGTCCTAACTCTCGAATGAATCAGGTAGAGCATGATGTGAGGTAGGGATTCAAGTAGATGGTTGCGCTATTTGAGCAGCATTTTGGGGCTAATGCCTCGGGTACTACACCTGTTTCGACTCCTCCACCACCATAAGGACCGCTCGCACCCCTATTACAGACTTACTTAGTGCCTCCTGCCACACAGCCCTCGGTACAGGCCCAACTTGATGACAAAAATAAGGGTCGATTGCAGGACTTTCTGAAGATGAACCCACCAGGTTTTAGAGGGGTGAAAGATCCCGTAGAGGATGAGGAGTGGCAGACAAAGTTGCGAGTTATTTTTGACTTTTTGGGATACACCGATGCCGAGAGGGTCAGTATAGGTGCTTACATGTTAAAGGGACAAGCTCGAGATTGGTGGAGCACTACTCACAGTATAATGGCGACTAGCCATGAGGTGATTAGTTGAGAGGCATTCCAGTCAGCATTTAGAACTCAATCTGTGCCAAGAGCCGCCCAGAGAAGAATGTTAGGTGAATTTTTAAACTTGACTCAGGGCAATATGACGGTTGATGGGTACGAGAGTCGATTCACCACCCTATTAGAGTATTACCTAGAGACTCTTAGGGATGAGGAACTCTGTACAGAGCGATTCGTGTATGGACTGAAGCCTGCCATTAGAAACCGATTGATAGGGCTCTGTATCATTGAGTTTAAGGATGCTCTAAGACGAACACAAGAAGTTGAGAGGGGACTTGAGTTAGTACAGTCTCAGAGTAAGTAACTCATGACCTCCCACACAGACTTTCAGAGAGGTTCTTTTAAGAGGAGACAGTTTAAGGGACTGAGAGGAAGAGTTGACAGACCAGGTTTCCTCCCACTGTTATGGAGACCCCTTGAAGTGTCAGGCCAGAGGTTAGAGTTTGTAGAGATTGTGGCCGACCACATTAGGGAAGTTGTTCCAAAACCATACAAGAATGCTTTAGATGCGGGGACTTGGGCCATAGAGTGAGGTATTGCCCGTAGCCACAAATGCCACACTCTCAAGAGCCTCCTAGACAGCAGCCTCAGAGGACGATTCCTCAGAGACGGGCTATGATTGTTGATAAGGGTAAGAAGCTGGTCATAGAAGGACGTGTATTTGTTTTGGATATGGAAATCGCAGACACTTCGTCCGATACCATACGAGGTACACTTCTTGTCTGTAATCATGAGGCTCATGTGTTATTTGATTCGAGATCCACACATTCTTGTATTGATGTATATTTTGCATGCAAATTGAGTTTAAAGCATGAATCCTTAGATTATATTTTACATATAGATACCCCTATGCGTGAGTCCCAGAGGACTGATATGGTGTGTAGAAGGTGTGAAATCAAAGTGGGAGTTAGAGTGATCTTAGCAGATTTAGTGTTGTTAAACATGTGTGGTTTTGATCTGATCTTAAGGATGGACTGGTTAGCGTCCAACCGTGTGAGCCTAGACTGCTACACTAAGATTGTAACTTTCTCCCTACCTGAAAAGTTTAGTGTACGTTTGAATATTAAGGAATGAAAATGTATGAAGTCCATTGTGAAAAAAATTAAAGATATGGTTATATCACTATAAAACACTGATTAAATTATTGATGTGAAGGTTACATTGCACTCGTCTTCGATACAAGTTGGGAACATCCGAGGATAGAGGACATACCAGTAGTATGTGAGTTTTCAGATGTATTTCTTGATGAATTGCCTGGCTTACCATCGGAAAGAGAGCTGGAGTTCACTATCGATTTAGTGCCAGATACCCAGCCGATCTCTAAACCTCCCTATAGGATGACGTTGGTCGAATTGGAAGAGTTTAAGAAACAGTTACAGGAACTGCTTGACTAGGGTTTCATTAGGCCTAGTGTGTCACCATGGGGAGCTCCGGTGTTGTTCGTAAAGAAGAAGGATAGTAGCCTTAGATTGTGCATAGATTATCGATTGCTGAACAAGGTTACGATGAAGAACAAGTATCCCCTGCCAAGAATAGTCACTTTATTTGACCAGCTGAAAGGGGCTTCTGTCTTTTCTAAGATTGACTTGAGGTCGGGCTATCACCAGTTAAGAATCAGGAAAGAGGATATTTCGAAAACGACCTTCAGAACTAGGTATGGCCACTACGAGTTCTTTGTGATGCCCTTTGGTTTGACGAATGCCCCTGCTGCTTTTATGAGTTTGATGAATGAGGTATTTAGAGACTATCTAGATCAGTTTATAATAGTCTTCATTAATGACATCCTTGTGTATTCTCGGTCTCGTGAAGAACATGCACAGCATTTGAGGATTATGCTGCAGATACTCAGAGACAGTCAGCTTTATGGAAATATCAGTAAAAGTGAGTTTTGGCTAGATCAAATAGCTTTTCTTGGTCATATTGTGTAAAAGGACAGAGTGTCAGTTGGCTAGTCTAAGATAGAAGCTGCACTTAATTGGGAGAGACCGAGGACAATTACAGAATTACCAGGATTTTCCAGGATTGTAGTTCTTTGACTAAACTCACATGTAAGGAGACTTCTTTTATATGGTCTCAGCAGGGTGAGCAGAGTTTCCAAGAATTAAAGAGGAGATTAATGACGACACCTGTATTGACTATTCCAAATGGACCTGGAGGCTTCGCAGTGTACAGTGATACCTCTTAACAAGGATTGGGGTGTGTACTCATGCAACATGGGAGAGTAGTTGCTTATGGTTCGCGATAGCTAAAGGATCATGAGCGAAATTACCCCACACATGATTTGGAGTTAGCCGTAGTGGTGCTTGCATTAAAAATCTGGTGGTATTACTTATATGGGAAAAGATTCCAAATATTTACTGATCACAAGAGCCTGAGATACATATTTGATCAAAAAGAGTTAAACATGAGACAAAGGAGATGGATGGAACTCCTCAAGGATTATGATTGCGAGATACTCTACCACCCGGGGAAAGCGAACGTAGTTATTGATGCCCTAACCAGGAAGAGTGTGATATCTGCTATGATGATCAGGGAATGGGATTTGCTAGAATAGTTCGCTAGACTCAGGATTAGAATTGAGGAAGCAGAGGTCGGGTTTATAGCTAACCTACTGATAGAGCCCAGTATAGTGGATCAGATTAGAATCGGGCAGCGAAACGATCAAAGGCTATTGGATATGGTTAGCCAAGCTGAACAGACCTCGCAGTTAGATTTCATGGTTAGTGACGATGGGTTATTGAGGTTTAAGGGTCGAATTTGTTTTTTGAACGATGATACCCTGAAGCAACAAATATTTTGAGAGAGTCCCACTGCTCGCGATACACCATACACCCGGGAAGTACCAAGATGTACTAGGATTTGAGAATGGTATATTGGTGGAGTGGTATGAAGCGAGATGTGGCAAAATATGTGACCAAATGCTTGGTGTGCCAACAAGTGAAAGCTGAGCACTAGAAGCCCGAAGGATTGCTTAAGTCTTTGCCTGTGCCTACATAGAAATGGGAGGATATCACCATGGACTTTATCATGGGATTACCGAGGACCCGAGGAGGTCATGATCCAATATGGGTGATAGTGGATAGATTAACGAAGAGTGCCCACTTCCTTGCCATCAAGAGCATAAATACATTGAGTACCCTAGCCGAGTTATATGTTAGAGAGATAGCTAAACTGTATGGGGCTCCAGTGAGTATTACATCTGATAGAGATTCCCGATTCACCTCCAGGTTTTGGACACATTTTTAGGAGGCCATGGGTCTCAGTTGAGTTTTAGTACTGCCTATCATCCTCAAACTGATGGTCAGTCTGAGCGGACTATACAGAACTTGGAGGACATGTTGAGGGCGTGTACGATAGACTTTAAGGGATCATGGGATGATCACCTACCCCTTGCTGTGTTCGCATATAATAATAGCTATCGTGCGAGTATTGGTATGGCACCTTACGAGGCTCTATATGGTAGGAAGTGTAGATCCCCTATAGCTTGGGAAGAAGTGGGCGACAGGGAAATAAATGCTCTCGAACTTGTTGAGCAGGTAGTTCAAAGTGTCAAAATCATTTGTGATAGATTAAAGGCTACTCAGAGTCGACAGAAAAGTTACGCAGATATGCGTAGACAGCCACTCGAGTTTCACGTTGGAGATGCTGTATTCCTTAAGATATCTCCGAGTAAGGGTATCATGCATTTCAGGAAGAAGAGGAAATTGAGTCCTCGGTATATAGGATCATTTGAGATTTTGGAGAGAGTGGGAGATGTCGCTATCGGTTGGCTTTACCTCCATAGTTTTTTGAAATTCACAATGTCTTTCACGTCTTCATGTAGAGGATATATAATCCGGATCCCTCCCATATCATCGAGTATGAAGCATTGGATATTCAAGGGGATATGAGTTATGTGGAAGAACCATCCGAATACTTGACAGAAAGGAAAATGTACTTTGAACAAAAAGGATTCCATTGATTAAAGTTCTCTGGAAACACCACTCAATGGAGGAAGCAACTTCGGAACTAGAGAGCCTTATGAAGGAGAAGTACCCCCAGCTATTTAATAGCTCGAGTTAAATTTGGAGGAGCAAATTCCCCAAAGGTGGGGAGGATGTAAGACCTGTGAATTTTGTGTACTTTAACTATGAGATTTATAGTTTGGAGAATGTAGCTATGATATTGCAATGTACACGCAAGTTTTAAATCTAATGTAATATAAGAAGATGAAGTTTTTAAGGGTTAAATGTGCATGGATTGAAATATGGACTATGGAGTAGATTATGATAAGTTTTACATTGAGTTTCCTGTAAATTTGGTGCAGCAGTAGTAGGATATGTGAAGGCCAGATCGATCTCTAAGGGAAGAGAGATCGATCTCTAAGGAAAGAGAGATCGATCTCATAACTCCAGAATGCAGTATGTAATAGCAGGAAAGCAGATCGATCTCATAACGGAGCAGATCGATCTCATGATGCCTCAGCCTAGCTAGAATCGATCCTGTCACAAGGGCAGATCGATCTCCTTAAGTCTCGACTTGGAAAAGATCGATCTCTACCCTCTAGCAGCTCAATCTCCACTTAGAAGAACAGATCGATCTCCACCCTCGACCAGATCGATCTCGTAGTTGTTAATGGAGCAGTTAAAGCAGTTGAATCAAGCAGAGATCGATCTCTATTAATGCCAGATCGATCTCATACGCCCTGCTTATATAAGAATCACAAGATTTTGCTTGAAAATCAAGCCTCTCTCACCTGCAAACCCCAACACTCACCATTTTCACTTAAACCAAGCTTTCTCTTTCTCTGATTCACCATATTCTAGACAAAATTAGACAAAGGGGTAAGAGACAAAGTTGTTCCTCTTGGTAAAAAGAACAACATACTAGAAAATCAAGGATTGGATTGAAACAAAGGAAATGCTAAGCATTCTACAAGTTTGGTCAAGAGGAAACAAGCTAGGTGAGCTCACAAGACTCTTGTTTTTCTTAAGCATTATCATTTTACATATTGGTGAATGAACATATGTATATATATATATATATATATATATATATATATATATATATATATATATATATATATATATATATATATATATGCATATTTGATTGGAAATGTCTAAGTCATGAGGAAACAAATAATGAGTATAGTTGGAAAATGAAATGTGGATATCTTGTATTGATTATGAGCTAGCTAAGGTGATGATTAAGATGTAGGAGAAGTTTTGAGACAATGTATGTATTAAGAATGGTAACTTGGACATATTATAGATATAGGAATAAATGAGGTGAAAAGAGAATTGAGAATGATGAATATTGATAATTTAATGATGTTTGGACAGCTCAAGAATCTGACACGAGAAACGAGGCTAGTCCGAGGATCGAAGGATATTGTACTACTCAAGGTACAAGAGGTAAGGGAAATAAACTGTGTGTGCTTGTGAGTTTTCAAATGATTGAAAACATTTTGATAACATGAAAAAGGTTTAATGAAATGAGCATGTTTATGAGAAATGATATGAATTGTTGATTTGGTGAACGAGTGAGTGTTTTACCGGTTTGAGCTCGATTTTGATGATTTTTGTTTAACTATGAATATAATGTTTTATAACCAAAATGAGTTTTGTAATAACTGCTATGGGCTCTACGTGAAGGCAAAATGGTTTTAATACAACAATGGCATATTTTACTGAGACTAAGGCTTATCATGAGATGTACATCGATACTCCGTTGTGACAGTGTTGAGTGGCCTTGCTCTGGTAGCATGTAAGATCGGGCCTTGCTCTGGTAGCATGTAAGACTGATGCCTCCGTTCTGCTAACATGAGATGACCCAGCTCTGGTAGCGATGGGTGGCCTTGCTTTAATAGCATGTAAGACCGGGCTTTGCTTTGATAGCATGTAAGACCAAGGTTGTACGACTCTGATCAAGTCTACAGCGAATCATGGTCATGTATTAATGTCGACGTTTCCCTCTTTTGAGGATGTCCGCCTAGGGGATGTCTTGTTTTAATGTGATGTGCCTATGACGATGATTTTATCTTAGTTTTATTAAATGCCTAGTCTCGATTTCCTTGATGAATGATGTGTTTTACAACTGTGATTTCTATCACGTAATGATGATTTGATGTTATGATGATTTGTGATCTTGATCACGTGAATTATGCCGATGCCATTGTTTCCACTGTTATTTCTATAACATTTTACATGCTCGAATATTTCCATCATATTGTGCTGCGATGATGATTTTATAAATTTCCCTCATCCTCCTGATTGAGCGTTTTGAGAGCTCACACTTTTTCCTCCCCCTCCAGATTTCTTGCAGTGAGCGAGATAGTGTCTGCCGCGTACGTGATATAGGCTGGTGGACAAGATCTCCCCAGGCTATCGTTTATACACGCACAAGGTATAATTTAGTTCATTTTGTATCCAGACAATGATGTAATACAAACAATTGTGTTAAGTATTTTTTGGATGTAATTAGGACTAATATGAGGAAAATGAATCATGTTTTGTGAATTATTCCCCTTAGGATATTATGTGTTTGATGTTATGAACTAGAAATTGTATGATCTTAGGGCAAATGGTTTATGATAAACACAAGTGATTCAATGACATTGTACAGGAATGCAACCCGAGTAAGAGGTTTAATGTAAGAAAATTTTAAATTAGCCATATTTTTCGCGCTTCTGGGTTGTCACTAGAATCCCCAAATCGAAGGTTATATACCAGCGGGAAAGACCCAAGCTGTTAAAAAGATTTAGAGTTTTGAGATATAAAGAGACTTTGGAGTATAAAGTACATTTCGAGTCTAAGGATTGCAAATTGTTTATGTTTATATTTTGAATGCAAGACTTAATTGGAATAAGGAAAGAGTTTTGTTATAATTGATGTACGAAATGAGACAAGCTTGAAATGTGATAGATTATGAATACAAGAGGTGTATGCAAAGTAAGAATGTCTCTGATATGTGAAGTGATTCAGATCAAGTGATATGAATTGAGAATAAGTTTTGGTATCCTACTTCTTATTGAGACTGAACCTTGAACCCTTATATCCATAACCAGTCATGTGGTTACGTCTGATGTCTAATAAAGGTATTTCAAAATACCTCCCCGCCGAGAGACTTGACAACGTTTAGAAGTAACCATAACCTATAAATTGAAATTGACAGTCGTAATATTTACGTCTGAAGATAGGGTACCATTACTTGTGCAATGAATAATTATGAAATTCTACTAATCATGAAGGTTTAAATATTAAATTTCACAAAGACCGTCTAATACAAGAAAAAGGAAATGACTAAGATTAGTGTTTTGAACAGAAGTGCTTCGGGGTGACATTATATATATATATATTGGCCAGGGACATGAGTTATTGGAATATTTAGTGAACCTCGACTTGGATGTAGTCCTTTTCCTGATACTGATATTCATTACATGGTGATTAGCCTAAGAGATGAACTGGACATGATTAATCAAATCGAATAGGCTCAGCGTAATGATACGTATCGTATTGATGTAGCTAATCAGATAATCAAACCCAGATGAGTGCTACAACAGGTTTTTTGTATTGGTACCAATTATTTAAAAGCAGAATTGTGTACCCAACGATCGATAGTAAAAGAGTTGATGTCGTCAGAAACTCGTTTATAGAGATATACTCCGCAATCCAGAGAATGGTAAAGACTTATCAAATTTGCTGAAAGTATATTTGCAATCAAGTACGATAAGAGAAATAACTGAAATTGGGATTAAATGTCTCATAGGTCAGTAGGTTAAGGTAGAGCACCAGAAGCCTACGAGGTTCTTGTCCATGCCTATATGGAATTGAAAGCATGTGCCAGGATTTTAAAGGCTCCTGAAAAGATAAATTGTCAATTAGCGAAGTTGCACATAATATCAGATAATACTCAAGTATCGAGATGATACCATATGAAGTGCAATATGGTCAAAAATGTTGTTCATCGATTAGATGGAAGCAGTGGGTGAAAGGAAGAAAATTATTTCTGATTAGGTTAAGCAAGTTTCTGAGTATATTTAATTAATTTGTGAGAGGTTGAAGACAGCTCAGAGCAAGCAAAAGAGTTATGCTAACCAAAGACGAAGGACCTTAGAATTTCAGTAGGAGATTTGGAAAGAAAGGAAAAACTGAGTCCCTAATACATTGGACCTTTCAAGGACTTAAACTGAGTGGGAGATGAGCTAATAGATTGGCGTTGCTACCAGAATTATCGTGTACCCATAGCATTTTCCACGCTTTAATGCTTTGTAAGTATCATCCGGATTCGACACATGTGATTAAGTACGAACCACTAAAGTTGAAGGAGGATAAGATGTATGTGGAGAAACCGATATGGATCTTGAACGGGAAAGAAAAATCATTGCAGTCTAAGGCAATTCCTCTAGCTAAGGTCCTATGACAATACGACACTTCGAAAGAGGCCACGTGGGAATTGAAAAACTTAATGCGTGAGAAGTACCCACAACTGTTTGAGAATTGATGTACTTTTAAATTTATGGACCAAATTTCTTAGGGTGGGGAGAATGTAAACCCCACGAAATTTTGTACTCAGATTTGATTATATACAGTAATTAGATCAACGGAGTTGAGAATGAGTACATTCGAGAAGAATTAAGTTAGAATTATAATCGTAGCATGAGAAGGACTCAGAAAAAAAATACTTTAATTAAATTATATTAAATTTATCTTGGTGAATATCGATGGAAACAAAAAAAAAATAATAATAGAGATAATAATATTAATAAAAATGAAATTTTATTTATGTAGATAGGTGTCTATATATATATGTGTGTGTGTGTGTGTGTGTGTGTGAGCTATGTTTTATTTATTCCTCTAGTCAAATAATTAGATATACTATATGTGTGTATATTTATATACGATTACATATATACATATATATACATATAAACATATATAGGTATATATGTATATATATGTGTACACATGAGCCGAGAGCTCACACCAGTGGAATTCACTCATAAAGACATCTACATATATAACTATGTGGGAAACAAATTAAGGGAACTATTGTTGGCATGATAAGGAGAAGGAACTTGCAAATACCATTCGGTAGCCGAGGAAATATAGACTAAGAGGCAAAGCAAGTGAAGAAAGGTGATGGATTTACGGTGTGACCGTAGAAGAAGAGAAGGAGTGGGAGATGGGGGAGGAGGCAAGGCCAGCCGAGAGTGATACGAGATAGAAAACAGGAGCACTGAAACTGTCACCCGAAATGTAGGGCAACAGTTGCTGAAACCACTCCCATTTCCTTACCTTTTCACGCCATCAAACCTTTTAATTCACCTTACCTACTCTGCCAAAGACAGAGCACCATGCCATCAACCTGAAAATTGCAGGACTTCATGATTTATTAAACCATTTCTTGGCACCGAAAACAGGAAGGGGAAGAGAGGATCGAGAGCAGTAACATTTGAAAATCGAAAACTGAAATGCTATGGCCCGAACCACAGAGGTGGACAAACCAAGGACTTCTCTCAATCTAGGAAATTTTGAAACAGTAGAGGACGAGGATGCTGGGAACTTGAAAACGGCAACCACGGTGTGGGGTTGATGTTCAACTAGGGGCGTGAGGCTGGAACAATGTTAACGTCGCTGCAGGGGGTTTGTTTCGACGAAAGGAAATCGAAAACTGTGGTTCTTCTTACACCCCTGTTTTATTTCTGAAAATTTGAGGAACAGGGCTGCACCGTGAGCTGAGAATTATGGCGAGACGAGGTAGCTCCACTTCTGCTTTGTTGTTGGAATATGGTAAGGCTGAACACAGAACGTTGTGAAATGAAAGAACTGAGGCATGAGGGAAGCCAGGAAATGCCATCGAAAAAGAGAAGGGACAAACCGAGAGGGAAGAAATAAACAGAAGCTGAAAACAGAACTGAATGCAGGACGATGGGTGCTAATCGAGAGAAAGAGAGAGATGCAAAGAAAGTGTTGGTAATTGTTGGCAAAGGAAACCAATGCAGAACGTGATGGAAACCAGAGGGAAATATCGACAATGCAGTCAAGAGAGAAGGGAGGACAAAACAGAAGCTGAAAACAGGGACAGTTGTCGGGCACCGAAAAATGCCAACATTGGAGGGATGAAGGCCGAGACTCAAGGAAGAGGTGGGAGATGGCAGAACCGAAAGAGGAAGGAGAAGGAAGAGAAGTGAGGTGCGATGCCTCTCGGTGAAGAATGGAGCAAAACCATGAAGTACGGAATAGGGCTGTCGGGTAACGAGGAAGAAGAAAAAGGAAAGATTTTGGCGGGAAAGAGAAAGTAAATTAAAAAAAAGGAAAAAAGAAGAATAAAACTAATAGAATATATATAAATATTTGGAGATAAAAACAGAGCCACCAAGATTCTGAAAATTTGGAAAATCCCGAGAAAGAGCTCCGAAAAAAATTACGCGAGTGGACCGAACTTGTTGACTCGCAACGTTGAGGCAATCGTGGACTACAGACTGACATCGAAGTAAGAAAAATTCCGTCTGTTGTTAGAGATAAATTACATGTATTTTTCTGATACTTTGTAGATATAAATTTAGGCTGTATTTCTACTGTAGAAAAATATTCGTGAACTATTAATAATATCTGCGTATATTTTCTGGGTATTTGAGAGAGTGGACCGGACTCGTTGACTCGCAACGTTGAGGCAATCGAGGACTACAGACTGGCATCGAAGTAAGAAAAATTTCGTCTGTTGCTAGAGATAAATTACACGTATTTTTCTGATACTTTGTAGATATAAATTTAGACTGTATTTCTACTGTAGAAAAATATTCGTGAACTATTAAAAATATCTGCGTATATTTTTTGGGTATTTGAGACTGTGAACTTTAAGACAGAAATTTTTAGTTACCAGAATTAAAGAAAACCTTATATCGATTTTACGCTTTGAAATTTAAGGAAGAGTTTTAAAACTCCGTAAAACGGTCAGATTTTCAATATAGTATTATCAGGCGTACTTAAATAAGTATTTGAATTGTTTTAAAATTATTTGTGAAAAGTCTAAAATTTCAAAATTATACTGAAAAACCTTGCTTGTGGATTTTAACGGAAAAAAAGGCAAAACCGGCCCCTTTTACTTTATTTTATGTGCTGAAACGATATTTAAGTGTTCTGATGTTAAAATCGTGCTAGTCATACGTGTATTGTTGTGTGATTTTGCACGAATTTGTTACACGAGATTTAAGTATTTTGATGATAAAATCGTGTTAGTCAGGCGTGTATTGTTGTGTGATCTTGCACTAACCTGCTCGCACGTGATTTGAGGCAAAAAGGCGATGGTGAAATTATATGGAATTGTGAATGATGAAATTATATTGAAATGTGAAGGATGTCGAGGTCCATGGAGTACGATGTACCATGCTGTGTGTATGTGCGTATGATGTACCGTGTTATTGGAAATAATGAACTGTGTGAGCCGTTTGGATAGCTAACCACTCCTACGACACCTGACATCCCGGTACACCTAGCCCGTGATTGCCCGGAGCCACCGACATTAGCCAAAATTCACTTCTGATATCTGATATAGTGTGAAATGCCTTGCCTCGTCTATTTGGAATTACTGGAATGAAAAATGTGAATTGTGTTGTGATTTGAAACTGTGTATTTCACTGCTTGAAGTTTCAAAATTGTAAAATTGTTGCAGTAAACTATGAAGATACTATTTGTTGATTTCCATTTTTTATATTGCTGAAAATGCAAATTCCCAGTATATTTTACGAGAAACTCATTTGTGGCATAAGTATATAGGTAGTGTATTTATCTACCTGCCACGTGTTTTTCTTACTGAGCATGTTGAGCTCACTCATTACTTTCCTCCACAAAGCCCATCTGTCAGACCCGTATTTTATGTAGCTTGTTTCTTATGATTCCTATGTGTATAAACACTCTATTTTTATAGTTGAATCATAAGAAGAGTATTTACTAGATTTAAAGTGTTAGTGAAATGATTTAACACGCAAAAGCTACATAAAAAGCCTAATATGAGCTATAAGAGTCACAGGCTAAACCGAGTGGATCTTAATCATTCTGATTGAAGAGAAGAACTTAAAATGAGAAAATATAGAGAGCTCATGAAGGAAAGTCAGTTTGATTTAGTTCCGAACACAGAGAACGAGAGTAAAAGCTAAAAAGGGTAAAACAGACATTTTAGCGAGTTAAGGTATTTTGGGCATAATTACCTACCGGGAATGGTTGAAACGTAAAGAAGAGAGTGTAAGACATAAGATATGACACTTTTAAGATTTTGAGAAAAAGTCAACTTGGTCAATGGTTAAGGAAAAAGTCAACTATAGTTAAGAAAAGTGGACTTTTACCATAATTGACTAACCATGGTTAGAAATTGACCTAAGTATGGAGAAAAAAATTGAAAAAAAATATTCTTGGTCAGAATACAAGATAATCATCCCCGGAAGTAAGGAAAATTTATTCAGAAGGATTCCGGATTAAATTTAATGATTAAAAACGTAATGGGCCTAAAGTGAAGATTTTAAAGCCCATTAAGGTATACTAAACGTAGATCGAAATTCTTAGGTCCCTTAGACTGAATTGTTGGACCAATTGATAGGCCAAATATTGAGACAATAAAAGGCCTGAGGTATTGTAAAATTTTCAGCCCGAAAGCTCATTAAGAAAACCCAAATTGAGAGGCCCAATTGGAAAGCCCATTAGATAAATATCTAACCATAGTTAAAGCTAACTATGACTCTTTAGGTGACTCATTTGGTGACTCATAACTAAGCCTTAGAAAGTCAAGTTTAATGGCTGGAAAGTAAGGCTTAATGGCTAAGTAAATGGCTTATAAAATCAGCGATACCATTGTCATCTTCACCACACCATTCTCGGCTAGAAGAAGAAACCATTGAAATACATTTATCTAAGCTTTCTCTCACTAGAAATCACTAGGAATTAGGCATATTTGAAACTTGCATTCTTCATGAAAGTTGTTCCAAATTGAAAGGAGAGTGACATATGTTGGAATTGGCTATCAAGAAGCCATAGTGTGCAAACTGTGAGCCTCCAAAGTTTCGGCCGAGTGTGAACACAAATACTAGGTATATTTTCAAGTTTTCAAATTCATATATGTTAATATATGAATGATTTTAAGTATATTGGTATATGTTTTAAGCATTGAAACATATGAAATCACTACGATCATGGTGAAATCGAGAGTGAGTAGTGAAATATTGATGAATGCCCATATGATTTTAAGGCATAAATGGATTAATGTACATGTGTTAATGATTATGGCATAATTAGAATTAATCAATTTGATTAATTAATACATGTATTAAGTTGGCAATCAAGGTGTTTGATAAAATGCCTAAATGAACTATGTGATATTTAAGAATGTTGCCAACCAAGTGTTTGTGAAAATGCCTAAGTGAATTAGCTAAGAAAAGGGACATGGCCGGCATGCCATGGTGTGACCGACGACATGGAGAGCTCTCGGCCATGGCATGTGGCCGAGAGGTCCAATGGGCCAAGCCCAAATATTTTAGGCCCAATGTGATGTAATGGGTCTAGGACAAGCCCAATAAGAGTTGGTAGGCCCTACAAGCCCAATAGGCCTAACGAAAATGAATAGTAAAATGGAGATGGGCTTAAGGCATAGTTAGGCCCATTAAGGTTTATTAAAGCCCATTAAGGGAAATAGACTGTATTTAATGTGAAATACAGTAGGAAAAGTGTAATTAACCTGATAAATGGTTATATGCAGCTCCAGAGAGTATTGGAGAAGCAAATCGGACTGTTGGATCGAGCAACGTTGAGAAAGTGAAATCTCTCGAGTGATTGCAGGTAAGGGACTTTTGTGAGTAGTTAGAGATACCTGCACGTATTTTTGTCCGCTTTTACATTCAATTAAAAACTCTGAGGGTCAGAGAAAGTGAATAATAATTATTGTGACCTGATAGTGGCAAATTACGATTTTGCCCCTAGTTAGTCAAAAAGTCAACTTTTGTGAAAAGTTGTAAAAAGCATGGAAACCACCATTTTGAGTGTTTTACTGCTTTTTAGCAGAAGAATAAATAGATGGGCTAATGATTTTAAGGTTGATATAAATTAAGCACACTTTATAGTGCTGATTTTGATATTTTGTAAACCATCCCTTTTTTAAAAGGCCATCTATTATATTATGTGAGAATAAATCGTGCTGGAGCATAGCTCGCACTGGATTTCATAGATTTTCCATATATATTAGTGCTGAATTATGATTCGCACTAGATTTCCATGACATGCATGATAGAGTGCTGGAGTTATTACTCGTACTCAGTTTTATGTGATTTATGCATGAGAGAGTGCTGAAGCGGTTAGCTCATACTCGAATTTTACATGAGATAAATGACATAGTACTTGAGCTATTGCTCGTACTTGATTTGATGAATTTTGTGCATAGCATGGTATTGGAGCTATTGCTCTACTTAATTTGAAACATGAACTATGCATTGACCTAGTTGCTGGAGGTTTACTCGCACTAGAGTTGAGTTTGTGATGTGAACAGTGTTTGAGCGGAGTGTCGATTGTGAGTCGTGCTCAAAGGCGCGCACTGTATGTGATATATAATACATGTTGAAAACCATGCTTGATTTCCTCGTGTAGACTGAGTGTCACACTATGAGAGGGTCGTATGAGGATTTAGAGACGTGGTATGATATTCCATGATTTTGAGGGCTAAGACCTATGGCAAGCACCCTGACTGTGATGTAGGGTCCATGGAGTACGTTTACTGTGCATGTGGCATGGAGTACACTGTACCGTGTGGTGTTGTGGAGTTGAGGAGGATATAGCTGGCGGTTGTGATGGACTGGCCCCCCTCCCATTGCAGCAGTGATGCCCCGCACACCGAGTACTGTGTTACCTGGGATCACCATTGTCGGATATGATCATAGTCCAGGATACTATTTACATTTTCACCACAGAGTCTCACCTGATATATCACCTGATTGACTGATTTAATTGCGGATAGACCTGAGGGATGGGTCGGACTCCGATTTTGTGTTGTGAATGATTTAAATGTCATATTTACTGTGATTTAAATATACATGGCATGATTTATCTAAAGACATTGTGATATTATAAAGATGCATTGTTTTGCACTACATGCCTACATTTGAGAAAGAAAGCATGATTTCTGTACATGGGATTTAATCTGTACAAGTATATATATATATATATTTAAATACATGCTTTGAAAATGAGTCAAGGAAATAACGTTTTGAGGCATAGTATTATTTTGAGTAGATAGTGTAAATGTCTACTTGCTTGCCTGATTTCCTTACTGAGCGTGTTGTATGCTCACCCCCTTTCTTTACATCTCTCTACTGAGCATCAACAGTAGAGTGAGAACATTTAAGGGATAGTATTCCCATTATCCGCTGCTATTTCCTATCGATCGGCAGGTATATATGTTTTGTACGGTTATGTATCTAAACATAGAAACAACATAGTGATGTATACGATATATATTATAGGGAATGTATTTATATTAGATTTTATATGATCTCATATGTATTATAGAAGAAGTTACAGTCAGTAACAGTATATTGACATGTATGTATGATAATGGATGATATGCTATGCGAGGAAGCTAACATCGAATCACAGCCCAACCATTGAAGAGAGGAAAGGTAAGTTAAAAATGAGAAAAATTTTTAGTGGTTTTGGTTAAGTCAGGATGGGTCTTGACACCATCGGTAACTTGGACCACTTCCGTTAGTAGGGCACTTCGCATAGTTGTGATTTTGCGAAGTATATTTCTGCGTCGAAGGTACACCCAGTTTTAAGAAAATTCTTTTGTATCTAAAATTGTTGTAAGTACAGTAATGTAGATGAAATGTGCTTGGGAGAAAGTTAACATGACTTTTTGTAGAAAAAAAATTAATAGAGACTGTTTGATATAATATCGACTTTTAGCCCAACGATATTGTGTGAAAATTTGGGTCATTACAGAAGTGATATCAGAGCAAGATTGGCCTGATACGAGTCGATTATTTAAGTAATAATGGGTATATCTGGCTGTGTTTTATTGAAAGTTGTGTCATTGAGTGGAGGAAGACGGATAGATATGGCTAGTTGGTATTACATTCATACTAGTAGATGAAAAGAAAACTATTTCTCGAGGCCGTAGAGGTAGGTCGAGAGATATAATGAACTCCCATTTGAATGTACACCTCATAGTTTAACTGAAAATTTTCGTGTCCACTTCGTTAGACTTGAGCGGGACATGGAAACAATGATGGTATTGTTGGGTCAAGTGGTAGCAATACATTAATAATAATGGTGATTCAAGTATGACTGTGACTCAAAGAAAGATTGAGACAATTTCGAAAAATAGTACACTATTATATACTGGAGTCAAGAATCCAGATGTGATGGAGAACTGGAATAAATGAATTGGAAAAACTATATGAATTCATAGGATACGACTGTGAATATACTAGACTGAGGCAATCTCAGAAGTTTAAACCTCCGTATCCCAGTGAGGTTAAGAAATTCAATGATTGCGGAAGATTGGATAAATGAGATGGAAAAACCCTATGAAATTTTGTAGTAACTCTACCGAGAAAGTTGCTTTTGCAACTTTTGTGTTAAATAATTGGAAAAGCTACACGGATTTTAGAGTGCACTACTATAGAGAAAGTAGCCTTGTAGCATCAGTATCGAAATAGAAAGTCAAACTCGAAGGGAAGTTTCTCGATTTAATCCGAGAGTCGACATCAAAAAATTACATGGGATATATTTCTGAAAGCCCTTATGCGGCAGCACATTTCGAATGAAATGAAGTGAACATGACTTTTTGTAAAAAAAATTTAATTGAAACTGTTTGATATAATAACGACTTGTAGCCTATCCAAATTGTGTTGAAATTTGGGTCGTTACAGAATCATAGTCGAATACAGAAAACCAAAGTTTGTTGTAATCCTTATTCATCATTCGGACACAACCATTTCTGAAATCATAACACTTAACCCGAATCATGTCACATATCGAAAATATTCATATATCAAAAACATTTCTTATTCAACATATAACATGTATTCAAAACTTATAACAATTCAAAACTTGTCTTATTTCGAACATCATTTATATCAAACATATTTTTCCTTATTCGGATTAGGTCTCACATCCGAAACATATTCACATTCGAAATATAATCCTTATATGCGAAACATATTTCATATTTCAAACTCTCTTCGCATCTCAAAACGTATTTCTTATTCTAAAACATATATCACAAGTCAAAACATATCTCGTACTATCTTTTGCTAATTATTCTAACTCGTTAGCGGGGATACTACTGACTATTACATTCCTTCAGTTAGGACTCCATTACTAACTATTATCATTCCTATTAGCAAGGGCAACCACATGTTTATTTTACATCATTATGATATGTTCCGTGAACCATACTTATGTTCATAAAATATTTTGAAAACATATTTCATACTTCAAATAAATTTTCACGCTTCAAAATACATTTCACGTTTCAAAATACTTTTTGAAGCATGTCCTGAAATTCGAAATACATTTCACATACTTACTATTGTAACCCGTGATCGGGAAAACATATTGAAAGTCATGATTTACATGCTTTTGAAACTTTTCATACTTACTTTATTCAAATCACATACTTACTTTAATAAAGCTTACTTTCGTAATTCAAATCATTCATTTACTAAACTATAGAGACTAGGCATATCACTATTACTATCATGTGAGTAATCACTTCTTCACTTCATCTGCAAAAGAGGGCATCCTTCGAATAGGGAACATAATACCCACGGCCATGAGAGCTTTTTACTGGGTCACATATAATGCCACATAAGCGGACATATATCGCATATAATACCACACAGGCAAACATATAAGTGCCACATAGGCAGAAACAGGAATGTCACGAAAGCGACATGAAGTTCACATAGAATTACGCATGTCATTGTCAAGGTTCAGCCCGTTCCTAAGCCATCAGCTAAAATTCTCTTGAGTCTCTAGATTGACCCCTAGGTTTACCCTGACTCATATGCTATAATGCCTTAGTCTCAAAGCATTCCTATCATATTGAAATCACTTCCAATTTATTTGTACAAAAGCTTACGAAAATCATGTCTTGAAAAACAACACATATACATGCTGAATCCATAATTAATCAAAGTTATAAATTGTACAAAAACCATGCGAGCTTTTTAAAATCCCACGAAATCATAATGTGTAGTGAAATACAATTTTTAATTCAGAATAAGGTTCGTACAAGAACATATCCTTTCTGATAATCTTATTGTCAATATTTCCACAGACTTTATCCCTTAAAATCCTTGAACATCATTTATTCATTGCCCTAGGACTCGATTTAATTTGTTCGATGTTATCTCGTATCAAAGGGATTAATTCGTATCATATTCGTATGTCCGAAAACAATTCTAAAACCATATAATTCGATATCTTATTCATAAGGTTCAATAATTGGATCATACAAATATAAACGACGTCTACAATTATTTTTTGATCAAAACTTTCTCATTTTAACTATCAATAAGCCGAAACTATCCCAAAGACTAAGATGTCACCTATGTTCATAGATCCGAAAGTCTCGAGTACTAGTGATTAACCAAAATTGAAACTTGTCTCAACAATGTCGGACAAGCCAGACTGCCCGTATAAGAGTCGTAAACTTTAGGTTGTCTCCATATGCTCTATCAAGCATAAGTTAACCAGAACCCCTACAACAATAAATCTTCAAAAATCGCAGTTCCACAAGTCATATCACAATCGAGATGAAAAACAGTTTATGCTTAAATCTGAGAATACTAAGTATAAGCTAAATAAGTCTTATGCTTCAATTAGTCCAAACAATTCGAATGAGATTATACAAATAAAATTTGTACAAGTTTTTAAATCTTCCGTAAAATATCATGCAATAATTTTAATGTCTTGAAATCATCGTGAGGTTCGAAAACATGTCCAAACAATTCGAAATTGAATTTTCGATAGAATATAGGTCTTAATTCGAAAAATCGATAATTTATGAAATTTCTGCAATAAGACCGAGTATCATTTGCTTTTTATCTAGCCTACATTGCAGAGAACAATTTAGTTTCTCACTCCAGTTGATTCATTTCCTATTTTAAATTGATTCTAAGGTCTACATACGTCTGCGAATAGTTCACACAATCATTTACGATAGCCGATTTTCAATTCCAAAATATAAAGCAATTTATACTGGATAATTTCGCAACTTAGGCAATTTAATTTTTAACTCATATAATTATATAAATCGTAGCAAGTGAGATTCACTTACCTGAAATTTCGTGATGATATGTAAATCGAAGCTTAATCGAACTCACGTTCATTGCCTATTGTCGTACTACACATTTATATATTTAAACAGGGTCAATTTTGATCAAATATAAATTCAAATAAATTCACGAAAAATTAAAACAGTCAAATCTGACCGCTTATCGGTCTATCGTTAAACCGATGCATCATCAAAATTTTCTCCTTTTTTTTTTCTCTGGTTGAACCAGTTCGGATCGATTCAGCTGAAAAATTGAACCAGTCCGTACCGGTTGAGCCCCAAATCTTGTCGATACTAGCTCTGGCGGTCGATTCTCGGCTCCGTTTTTCCACCGGTGATGTCGTGTGGAGGAAAGGAAGCTTTGGTTGGCTTGGCCTGGGGCAAATCGGCTGCAGTTTCGTTGTTTTCTCCTCTTCTCTCCCACTGCCTCTCCCTCTTCGATCCGTCATTTTTTGGTGAACCAGTGCGTGTGACGACGCTCGTACACTCCCTCGGTGCCGATCTCCTTCTCGTCGTCTGTCACCACCCATTTTTTACCTAAAATCGCTACAAAATTTTCACTTTCTCATTTCCTTTCCCGGTCGTGAACATTCTCACCACCAAACAGTTGGGCTATGAGTCAGTATTAGTCACCCTTTACCATCTACAATGCCATCTATATTTTAATTTATTCAAAAGCAAACACGTATACTTTATAATTGAGGTTACATACTTGTACGTGTTTACTAATATTTACATCCCCCATATTACATTCCAAAATGATTATTATGCTATTACATGTTTAGATACAAAATGATACCAGTGTGTATACCTCTCGGTGTTGGAAAGCAACCGATACCAGGATGTAAATCCTCAGCCACTCACTACCTACTGTGTGTGCTCTGTAGATGGGGAAATTGAAAGGGATGAGCTCACTAGCTCAGTAAGGCAATAATGCAAGCAGGTAGATAACTACCCTATCTACGTGCATATAATGTCATGATATAAAATCGCTTACATTTAGAGCATGAGGAAATAGATAAAACTATGTCGCATGTGTATAAATATATCATTGTTGAGTTAATATATTTTGAAATGACAAAACAAATAAATTCAATAACATAAAGATGATACAAAAACATGTTTAGAGGTTATCAGTACCAGAAATTGAGTTCCTAAAGATGAGAGATCGATCTGGTGGTATGAGAGATCGATCTCCTGGGTTTTCTTGGATGAGAGATCGATCTCATGAAGACATGAGATCGATCTGCTAAGGTTTGAACCTGTACAAAGGTATTGAGAAAGATTGAGATCGATCTATAAGGGTTATAAGATCGATCTGTCTAATACAGGATGTTGATGAGATCGATCTGGTATAAGAAGAGATCGATCTCCCCAAAAACAAAAGTTAAAGGCAGTAGATCGATCTGTAAGATCGATCTGTACACAAACAGAGAGCCCATGAGATCGATCTGGTATAGGAAGAGATCGATCTCCTCAAAGTCAGAGAGCTAAGGAGATCGATCTGGGTTAATAAGAGATCGATCTCCTCACTACGAGAATACCTGGCAGATCGATCTATAAATCGATCATGCCTCAAACAGAGAGATTGGAAAATCGATCTGCCTATTTGACAGATCGATCTGCTCTAATATTTTTAAAGTATGAGATCGATCTGCTCATATATGAGATCGATCTCCTTGCTTCTTTTTGCCTTGATCTTGCAGGAATTATAACTAAGAGATCGATCTGGTCAAGGTGGCAGATCGATCTAGCATTCTACTGGAGGTTCCCAACGGCTCTTTCTGCAAAATCTCAACGGGAAAAACAGCATTAAATGCTCCAACTACCAATCCTTCAGTATATAATCAAGCATTGAAGACACTGAGAGGAGAGACACCATTGCTGCACATTCTGTATATTCTCAAGAGTTTAATTCTTTCATTCGATTTGTCTTCAATCCTCATTTATTGAGTTTGTTGTATAAGCTTGTGTGCAAAAGCTGTATTGGTCCTACCCACATTAAAAGCTTGATATTGTATTCATCCTATCTTTGAGAGAGAAGAGGATTGTTCCTCAGTGAGATAAACTTTGTAAAAAGGGTGAATACATCTTTGTTTAAGAAGGGTAGAGAGGTTATTCCTTAACCTGAAAAAGGGAGTGTGTAACTTTCGTTGAAAGTGAGAAAGAAAGCTCTTGACAAGAAGGTCAAGGAGAGAGGACCTAGGCAAGAGATTGGCCGAACCTCTATAAACTACTGTGTTTGATATTCTCTTCCTTATCTCGCTTTAATTTGTTTCATTACATTATATCGCTTATCCATTATTTGTTAATTAAGCTCAAATCAGTTTAAATTTGTCATTAACATTAGAAAATCGATTCACCCCCCTCTCGGTAGAGCCAACAATCATGTACAGTAAAACATGAAAGTATGCATAAAACCATGGAAGTCATCATGTAAAACGTCTCATGCTCAGCATGTCAACTTATCATAAAATAATACATCATCCTTTAAAAACATGCCACAAGGTTCGACCCCTCCCTCAGGTTTACCCTGGATAACATAAATCATGTTTAGTGCATATAAAATCATGTGATATCATATGAGACAAGTGGTCACTATATACAATCGAGGACTCTGCTGGCCAACTATATCCCTATCATCCCTGACCACACAGATCCCAGTGTGCGGGGCATCATGTTATAACGGGAGGTGGGTCAAATCCTAGTTGCCAAAATATAATTCAACATCATTACCGCATAGTACAACGTACTCCATGTGATATACATGGTACAACGTATTCTATGGGCCCATATCATGATCGGGGTTGCCTGCCGTAGGTCTTATCTACCTCATACTATGTATAACGGACTCAGTCTCAAGTGCACGTGCAAGAATCTCATCCGTGTGACTAATAGTCTACACGAGACATCGAGCACTGCTCGTGTGAGCATCAATCGTGTGACACACAGTCTACACGAGGCATCCAACACAACTCATTACATATCACAGTGTGAAAAGTCCAATGCGAGCAATACTCTAGCACGATTTCATGCATAATCAGTAAAAATCCTCATACGAGTAAGGTTCCAATACAACTTTATACTAAATAAATAATGGTGAAATCATGTACGAGTAAAGCTCCAATACAGTTATATGCATAAGAAATAATGAAACCCACGTACGAGCAAAAGCTCTAGTACGGCTTGCATGCATCTCAACTCGAAATATGGTGTGAGCTAGGCTCCAGCACATTTCATGCATGTTAAAATATCAAAATCCAATGCGAACGAGGCTCTAGCATGATTTATACTCATATAAATATGATAGGTGGCTCTATTTCAGTAAAACCCCTTTCAAAATTCAAAACCAGCAATGACACGTGCTACTTCATGTAAATCGTGAAAAATCGGTTGACCTATCCTAGTTTTGCCCAAATCAAGGCATCACATCACATTAAAATATCAAAATCATAATATTCATGTAGTTTACTAGCCTTACTACCCTTTTCATAAAATTTACTCCCAATGGCAAAATTATCTTTTTACATTGATACCCCGATTTTTGCAAAACTTATTATTTTATTTCTAGATACCTTAGAGAATTTCATGCCTTGTAAATGTCCTCAAAAATATGTGTAGATACCTCTATGTACTCACAAAATCCCTTTACCTCAATTCACTCTGATCACTTTGTCTTTTCCAACATTGAGATTCCACGTGATCTGTTTTGCTCTCAATTCAATCTTCGAAGCTGCATAAAATCATTTATCATATTAAATACAATACTTCCATCTGTATTTCACTTTTATTAGGCTTAATTTAAACTATTGGGCCCATTTACTCTTATTGGGCCCAATTACCCCTTAATGGGCCTTACTCAGTCTTAAGTTGATTTTCACTTGCTATTCATTTTATTTGAGCCTATTGGGCTCATCAATCCCATTAACACTTATTGGGCCTTTTCCTAGGCTCTTTGGATAGCTCATTTAGTCTTTTACGACAATTGATTTTCAATTCTAATCATGATTCATTTTATACGGAAATTAATTTGTAACTTATGCGATGAATTTCTAACTTTATAATTATACAAGTTGTCGTAAATGAGATTTACTTACCCAAGATTCCATGATGACACATAAATTGAGACTGACTCGAACTCTTGTTTGTCGTCAATTGTTGCGCTATACATTTGTATAATTAAATCGAGTCAATTTCAGTCAGATATGTATTCAAATAAATTTTTCAAAAATTAAAACAATCGATTTCGGTCACTTACCGGTTTATCCTTAGACCCGATGCGTCATCAAATTTTTCTCCATATTTTTTCGCTCTTTTTCTTTTTCTTTTTCCTGGTTGAACCGGTTCAGCTCGGTTCAGCTCCACCTTCGTCGTTCGAAGCTCTGTTGGCCGGTTCTTCACCAGCTTCCACTTCCAGCAGTTCCGCGGGGACTCGCAATGCATGGATTTGGTGGTGGGTAAGCCTCAGCTGGTCAAAAAGTGGTCAATTCTGCCATTTCTCTCTTCGGCTTCGTTACCGGTTTTCTCCCTTTCGCCGTTGTCGGCGTTGTTGACCGGTTCCTTGACCGATTCCACCGCCCCTCGGTTCGTCTTTGCCTGGGGGAGGTTCGATTGGCGGTGGTACAGGGCAAATCGGCGTCGTTGCAACCGATTTCTCTTCTCCCCCTTTTGGCTCCTCTCCCACCGTTCTCCTCATCGCCGACGAATCTCGACGTGTGGTAGCGGTCAGGCGTTCTCCCAGTGCCAGTCGTCCTTCGCCCTTTGTCCTTCATTGTCATTCGCTGCCGGTGATTGAGAAATCAGAAGGATCGATTTCGCTTGATCCTTCCCTTCCTATGGGTCGCGCGATTGTGTCACGCAATCCTGTTTATATTTTTTTTCAATTCTTTTATTATTATTATTATTATTATTTTATATATATATATATAATATAATATTATATTATATTAAAATATAATATAATATATTATACCTAACAAATATCTTTTACTAAATATATTAATTTATATATTATTTAATTTATTTCTATATATATATATATATATTTAGACATTGTTATTTATTTTTATTTTTATTTTCTCGAAAATATTTTTATTTATTATTATTTTTTCGGGAATATTTTTCCATAATTTGGAGATAAATTTTCGAGGTGAAAAATTTTGATTTATCACCATAAATTCGTATATTGATCAATTGGACTTGAAATTCAATTATTTCTTCTTTATTGATCAAGATTACATGAATTCATATTTACAATGTCAACTTCTTAAGAAATGACACCGAATTTTGGGTCTTACACCGTCCGTCTCTCGCCTTCGCCGCCGTCCTTCGCTCGCCATGCTTCTTCATTTCTCAGTTTCATTCTGTCACACCCCACTTCCGGGTGCCCTTTATCCATACATACTCTACTATGGTTGGGCTATGAGTCAATGTAATTACTAAAATTTCATACACTTATAGCGGCAAAATTTAAAACTTTAATTCACACACTCCCAGGCGTGTGTAAATATTCAAAATCAATTATATATTAATTTATCCTTACATAACATCCCTTTAGAATTGTTTACATCTTCGATTCATGACTGTACGATACATTACAATAGATACAAAATGCTTTATGTGTATACAATTCTTATACCTTTGCAACGGGTGGGAGCTGTCCAATATAAAAAGAGATCTCGAGACCACCGCACTATCCTACTTCTCAGTATCTGGAGGGGAAAAAATAGTGGGATGAGTAAACCACAGCTTAGTAAGGAAATGGATGCTAACAAGTAGATATTGTACTATCTACATAGCCCATGCATGATTAAACTAAAACATGTTTCAATATAAAAGGAAATATTACTAGAAAATGCATTTAAACATTTATTTCTCACATGCATTTTCATGTAAAATCATATGCAATACTTCCAATTAAAACATGTCATAAACAGTGCCATCATAGCACAAATATTCAAATCAAGAGATGTATCAAATCACAATAATTCTTTCTTTTTCTCAAATCATTTCCTTTCATCAAATCTCTTTCTTCTCTGAGCTTCTCAATTTCTCTTATCTCTGAGACATGCATGGAATTCTCGACAATCTAATATCCACGACATATGGCCATAGTTAGTGATCCCAGGACTCACTGATCAGGTGTGCACAGGGCATCACTTCGCCTAAAGGGGGATGGGTCAGTCCTACCCTCCGGCTCATCTCAATCATCATCATCTCCTCATGTCAATACACTCACAGTACAAGGTACACTATATGTCATCTACGCGATACTCGTACTCACGTGTATCCAGCACGGTACATAGTATACCAACGGATAACTACACAGTTCAACGTATGACCATAGACCCAGTTCATCTACCAACTCTAATGGACTCATCATCCTGAACCATGTCTCATATACTAGGAGAGAAAATCAGCGTGACACACAGTCATCGCAAGGCTCCAGCGCGGTATCTCTCAGTGTGAGCAACAACTTCCAGCACTGTATCGTCTCAACTCAGTAAAACTAGTGCAAGCAATGCTCCAACACTTTTCTCAAATCCATCGTGCGAGATGAACTCTAGCACGACATATCATAACATGTAGACGTATGCGGGTGAAACTCCAGCATAGTCAAAATCATTAAAACGGGTGTGAGCTAGAGCTCCAACACCGATTCACATCTCAAATCCGATAGGTGGCTATTTTCTCTTTTAAAAACTCAAAACATGTTTATTCACGTAGCATGTCGTCCCATGCTAAACATGTAAAACTAGCCAACTTATCCATCCTCATTTCTCAATCTCAAAATCAACACATAATTGAGAAAATATCAAAAACATCATATAGATGTAAAAACATTAAAAACATGCATGTCAGGCTAATTTCCTTCCCACATCCCATTTTCACAATACATATATATGTCATAGTACATTTAATGATTTCATAGCTAAACGTAATAATCTAGTGTCATATCTACTAATTGCAGTAAAATACGTACAAATATCTCTATCGCTAACATACAGTCCCTTACCTCAAATCGCGCTCGTATTTCTTTCGTCTCGTTTGCTCCATTCGCAATCCGGGTTAATTGTGTTCCACGTACTTCAATCTACACGTGTAAATCATTAAGTTATTTCCCTTTCCCTCTACCAAACATACACAGTGTCTTCATTTATCTATACATACTTCTCAAACCCTTAAATCACATTTCACTCTTAATATCACTTCATCATCTCTTAAGCTTTCCATGGATTTCCTCTTTATAAATTATTAAGTTAATATATTTTGAAATGATAAAACAATAATTCAATAATGGATATTATAAATCTAGAAATGTTTTAAACATGTTAAGAGTTTAATTAAATACATGTCATTGCCAGAAACTGGGTATTAAAGGATGAGAGATCGATCTCATGAGATGAAAGATCGATCTCCTGGGTTTTCAAGTATGAGAGATCGATCTCATGAGAATATGAGATCGGTCTGCTAAAGGATTAAAAATTCAAAGAGCATGTATAGGATGTTGAGGAAGAAGAGATTGATCTCTAGGGGTTATGAGATCGATCTTTAAATTGCAGAATGCCTATGAGATCGATCTGGTCAAGAAACAGATCGATCTCCTCTAAGGCGAAGGTTAAAGGTATTAGATCGATCTGTAGATCGATCTATGTTCAAACAGAGAGCTTATGAGATCGATCTCATATGGATAGAGATCGATCTCCTCAAAGTCAGAGAGTTTAGGAGATCGATCTAAGTTGATTAGAGATCGATCTCCTCTCTACGAGAATGCTTGCTAGATCGATCTGGAGATCGATCTTGCTTCAAACTGAGAGATTAGAAGATCGATCTAATGGTTCGACAGATCGATCTTCACTAACATTTTTCAAATTATAAGATCAATCTCTACAAATATGAGATCGATCTCCTTGCTTCAAGTTGCTTTGTAATTGCAGGAATTTAAACTAAGAGATTGATTTGGTCATGATGGAAGATCAATCTGGTACTCTATTGGAGGTTCCCAACGGCTCTTTTTGTAAAATCTTCAACAGAAAAAATAGCATTAAATGCTTCAACTACCAATCCTACTGTATAAAACCAAGCATTGAAGACACTGGAAAAGAAGAGACTTGTGTTGTAAATTTTAAATATTCTCAAGAGATCATTCTTAGCATTCTCTTTGTCTTCAACATCACATTGATTGTATTGTGTTAAAAAGCTTGTGTAGAAGTTATTCTTCCTACCCACAAAAGAAAGTTTCTATTTGTATTCATCCTTAATCAAAGAGAGAAGAGGAGAGTTCCTCTGTGAAATAATTTTGTAAGGGGTGAATACTTATCTTTGTAAAAAGGGGTAGAGAGGTTATTCCTTAACCTTAAAAAGGGAGTCTGTATCAACTATTGAGATAGTGAAAGAAAGCTCTTGACAAGAAGGTCAAGAAGAGAGGACGTAGGCAAGCGATTGGCCGAACCTCTATAAATTACTGAGTTTGCTACTTCCTTCCCTTATCTCCTTTAATTTATTGCACTATACTTTATTGCTTATTCTTTGATTACTTGCAATAAAATTCAATTAAGCTTAAAATTTAGCATTATCATTAGAAAACCGATTCACCCCCCCTCTCGGTAGAGCCAACATAAATCTCTCTTAATATTACTTACCCATCACTACATTCATCATTCCTATCAATATTTCACATATTATTCAACTCACAAATGTCTATAAACCCATATTTAAAGCTTGAAGGTTAAAAAACTTACCCCTTTACTTAGCCAAACTTGTGGGTGCCAAAACTCCTTCTCTTGGTCACACCAATGTGTGATTTTCGGGTATGTTGTTCTCCTTGCTTCAAGAAACAACTTTCCCTTCTTGAGCTTCTTCCAAAACTGGCTGGAATGTAGCGATTTTTAGAGTGAGAAAGCTTGGGTCTTGAGAGAAAATGGTAGGTGTGAGTTTGGTGGGAGGGAAATATGAGTTTCAGTCCAAATCTCGTGCCCTTTTATAGATACAGAGACATGAGATCGATCTGGTCCCTTGTGGAGATCGATCTCTGCATGGTTTGGTAGTCCTTTTACCTAACGCAATCTACTACCAGATCGATCTGCGTTCATAATGAGATCGATCTGTTGTAAGCAATTTTCTTCTTGGAGATCGATCTGCCTCTTGTAGGGGATCGATCTTGTCATACCCCGCTTTTGTGAACCCTTCTATCCATACATTCTCTACTACGGTTGGGCTGTGAGAAGATGCAATTACTAAAAATTCATTCATTTACAGCGGAATATTTAAAGCTTTAATTCACACTCCCAGGTGTGTGTGTAAATACACAAAATTAATTGTATAAATACCATGTGCTTACATATCATCCCCATAATACTGTTTACAATTCCAGGATATAACTGTGCGATACGATAAATTAGATACAAAATACTCGTGTATACAAATCTTATACCTTTGCGGATTGTGGGAGCTGTTAAACACAAAAGATCTAGAGATCACCGCTCTCTTACTTCTCAGTACCTGGAGGGAGAAAATAGTGGGATGAGCAAACCACGGCTCAGTAAGGAAATGTATGCTAGCAGGTAGATATCGTACTACCTACATAGCCCATGCATGCATAAACCAAAACCATGTTTTCGTTATAAATGGAAATATCATACGAACAATGCATTTAAACACATATTTCTCAATAGCATTTTCGTGTAAATCAAATGTCAAACTTCCATTTAAAACATGCTCATAAATAGTGCCCTCACGGCACGAATGTAAAATCAGAGACCTATCAAAAACACGAAATCTCTTTCGTTTCTCAAATCACTCTTTTTCTGCAAATCTCTTTCTTTTCTGAGATTGTCTCTGTTTCTCGAATCTCTGAGACAGGCATGGAATTTTCGACAATCAAATATCCATGACTTATGGCCACAGTCAATGATCCCAGGCCTCACTGATCAAGTGTGCATAGGGTATCACTTCGCTTGAAGGGGGATGGGTCAGTCCTACCCTCCGGCTCATCTCAATCCACCTCATCTCCTCGTATACTCACGGTGAAGATACGTCGTGTGTCATCTACGCGATACTTGTACTCACGTGCACCCAGCACGGTACATAGTATACCAACGGGTGACTACACTGTTCTACGTACGACCGTGGACCCAAGTCCATACTCCAACTCCGATGGACTTTTTATCCTTAAACCATGTCTCATATACCAGGCGAGCAAGCAGCGTGACACACAGTCAACGTAAAGCTCCAGCGCGGTACGATCTATCGTTAAGGCCCAGCCCGTTCAATTGGCCGTCGGTTGGTATCCCCTTGGGTCCCAGACCCCCAGGTTTACCTTAACTCAACAAAACAGGTGCGAGCAAAGTTCCCGCACTTTCTCAAAACCCTCGTGCGAGTTAAAACTCCCGTATGGTACATCAAGGCATTAAAACGGGTGTGAGCTAGCGCTTCAACACCAAATCCCATCTCAAAACTGATAGATGGCTATTTTCTCTTTTAAAACTCAAAACACGTTTATTCATACAGCATGACTCTTCATGCTAAAACATGTAAAATTAGCCAACCTATCATCAACATTTCTCAATCATCAATAACAATATAAAATTGAGAACATCATTGAAAACATGCATATCATGCTATTTCCTTACCCTATCCCATTTCTCAATACATATATACATCATAGTACTTTTCATACTTCCACATCATTTCATAAACTTATAATATCGTACTAGTCCTAGCAATATATCTACGAAATTGCTGTAATTACGTACGAACATCTCTATAGCTAACACACAGTCCCTTACCTCGTTTTACTTGTGTGTAACTATCCGCCTTTATGCTTCTTGCGTTCTCATCTCGACTTGCTCCGGTGTATCATCCGAAACTGAAATTCATCCATCAAACACTTGAGTTAACGTTCCTAGCTCTTATTCAACTAAGCATTTATCCAATGCCTTAAATACACATTTTTATCCTTTGTGGTAAACCTCACACTTTTATCCCAATATCAACATGTCCAAACCATTCCCACAACATAATCATCCACTCAAGATATCCCATTTATCATAAACACTTCCACACTCCTCTTTCTCACACTTGACTATTTCTAAGTTATATTCATTTCATACCATTCTAGGTAGTTCTATCCACAATATCCACACCCAAATATATTTATAATCATTAACTAAACCAATGTACTTGGATTTGTGCATTAGAACTTACCTCATTAGATTTCCTCTTGCTCTAATTAGGATTGCCCTTTATTTCTTCAATCCATCAAATGGGGAAGTGCCTCTAGACTATGTTGTTCTTCTTTTTGTTGTGAACAACTTTGTCTCTAATAGACTCTCCTTAAATCTCACTGAAAATGGCTGGATTTAGGAGTGAGAAAGCTAGTTTTCTTTGAGTTGAAGTGAGAGGAAATGGTTTTGTCCCGAAATTCTGATGATCCAACTGCTCCCATTTATAGTTTTGACTTGATGAGATCGATCTTCCTTGGGTGGAGATCGATCTGTTCCTCTAAAATCCCTCTTTTCTAAGACGTTTTAAAGGCAGGAGATCGATCTATCGAGACTGGAGATCGATCTGCTTTCAAACAGAAGCTTAAGGAGATCGATCTGGTCTTAGGGGAGATCGATCTGCTTCCAACCCGAGAGCTAAGGAGATCGATCTGCTTCCTTTGGAGATCGATCTATTCCCTTCCATTTCTCACATAAGAGCATTCTGGCTCTCCCAGATTGATCTCTCATCCTATGAGATCGATCTGGCCTTCACAAATTTCAGATTTCCTGCAGTTTTTCTGCAATAACCCTTACCAAACACCCTTAATTTGCTACCATGATCATTTCCTCATTCATTCATCTTTGAGACTTGAAAATGGGATCCATCCTCACTACATACACATTAAAACTTGTGTAGAATCTTTGTATGACCAAATATATACGATATTACTTGAATGGAAATATACACTTATGTAAATCTTTCCTTTGATTTTTCTATACTACTCATATTCCATTTCGATCACATTCTTCTCGTTTTAAGTTCATTTCTTCCTACTTATTCATAATGCAACTTGTACGTATAGTCACAATTCTTACTACAAGTGCGTACAAAATCTTAAGAACTTACATTGCATACACTTCACATTACAATACATCATCTTACTTATGATTTTATTTACATTCCCATGTTCCTATATACATAGCTATACATGTACGGGGTCTCACAGATCTGCTCTTTACATAACCTTAAGGAGATCGATCTGTCGCTTAGAGGAGATCGATCTGTTTTTTGGCCGAGAGTTAAGAAGATCGATCTGCCTTCCCATGAGATCGATCTGCCTAGTTCCATTCGACAAATTCTGTGCATTTCACGAGGGGTGATCGATCTCTCCTTCATATGAGATCGATCTCTCATCCCCTGCACCCTCATTTTCTGCAGTTTTTTGCAGATTTCTCAATGTACATTCATCCTTATTTGCTGCATACCTCAATTTACAATCCGTGCACAATTAACACACCATGGCATCTATTCTACATAGTTCTTAGTTAATGAAACTTGTGCCCACTACTTGAAATCATAGATGTTTCATTAAATTTCCAAAATCCTTACATCCTCCTATCATTTATACTCATGTACTAATACATATGCATACATAATAGCTTCTCAAGCTATTTTTTGTAATAACGTACGTATACATCATATCTTCATAAAAGTAAATACGTGGAAGAATTACGGGCATTACACGTTCTTTCCTCTGTTAACATAACAGAGGAGAGAAAGGAAGGGGTCGGGTCCCTTTCCCCGACTCCTTTCCTTCCTTTTCTTTTTAATATATAATACATATATAATATTATATATTTTTTAATATAATATAATATATTATATAATAAATATCTTATGTATATAATATATTATTATAGTATATTATATACATAAATATCCAAATATATGTTTATTTAAATCAATTATATATATATATTATTATTATTATTTTAATACATTATTATATATATTTTTATTTAATATATATAGACAACTTTTTCTTCTTCTTTTTTGGAATATTTCCCATAATTTCGAGATAATTTCCCAAGGTGGGAAAATTTCGAGTTATCACACTCATACCATCATTCATTGCATTTATTCTCATCTATAAGATAATTACAAACATTTCACAATACAAAAGAGATTATACTTAAAATTCATACACATCCCAGCTAAGCATCTAGTGGCAAAATGAAATACATAAATGTGATTACAACGTCTGGGAAATAAGCTATAGAAAAGAGAGGCTATATACCTCACTGAGTATAATAGCTAGTTTAGGGATACTCTTTATCCATCAACCTAAATTGTGTACTCTGCTGGCTCACTGTAAGAAATTTGAGAAAGGGTGAGCTTTAGGAAAAGCTCCGTAAAAGATACATGTAGGAGCAGGATAGTAAAAATATGATACTCATGATTGAAAACATGCATTACTAAAACATGCATAGCAAATTAAGTCCTGAATCATAGTCATAACATTTTCGAAAATCATAAATCATAAATCATAAATACGTCAAAAACATATATCGAAAGCATAATTCGATATCATGAGTTAAAATCATATTCAAAAACATAGATTAAAATCATAACTAGAGTAAAGTCCGAAATCATAATCCAAAATCATTGGAAGAGACTAGGCAATATCCCTATAGTAATCATGCTTCGAAAACATAAGTCTCTATCAGAGAGAGAAGTGCACCAATGGCTATAGTCTTATTATAGACTGGATAGAGGTCTTACAACGTCCAAAATCATTGTTACAAAATCATAATTACCATTTCTGGTCGCATACACAGAACCAAGCACATAACATTAGTTTTGTATGAGCATGGGTATCATTAGGCACTCACCACATTGGTAAAGCTATCATGGAAATGTTGCATGTTTCGTGGAGATGCTCACCCATATGAGTGCCACATAGGTATCAACTATGGGTTTCAGGTTTCAAAACTTAATTCCAAAAACATATTGAAACATATGAAGCTAAAACAAAACTATACTTTGTGTTTCATAAAATAACCCACTTATTTCTTACCAAAATAGGTTTTTAAAACATAGTACATAACACTTGAAACCTTTCGCAATTGTAGTGGGTCGGTTTATGTCTTAAAGATGAGCTTACAAAGTTAAAGAGTGTGGATCGATCCCTTAGAGGCAAGGGATCGATCCCAAAAAGTCAAAATGCAAAGCCCTTTTAAAACCGTGTAGAGGGATAGATCCCATAGCCTAGGGGATCATTCTTGCATGCACAAATATGCATTTTTTTGGCCTTTTAACCCCCCAAAACTACCAAATCATTGGGAAAAGATTTCAAGAAGTTGGTAAGATTCTTGTTTCATGATAAAAGACTTTTGCTATGATTTTAAAGGCAAGACCTAGTCTAACCTATGGTCTAACAATACATTTAAGTCTTAGAATACTATGTTTCATTTCAAATCAATCACCTTTATAAGTCATGCATTGAAAACGATTGTAGTTGGTTGCTACCAACTTCCACATACACCCCTTACCTTAAATACATCGTGGAATCAAGCGGAGGCTATGGCACTACTCATTTTTCCCTTTAGCCGGATGCTCCTTAATTAGCTTAGCTGCCATAAGAATTTAATGTATTGTAAATTCACATCTAAAATTCCACTGACTCCTTATAGCCTTAAATCATGAGTCAAACCTTAAATTTTCTTCATTGTCAAACCCTATATCAACTTGTCCTATTTTTACTTCAAAATCTACGTTAGCCAATTCATGGATCCCTTATCCAGGCTTCACATATAATAAATTCACAATTTAATAAAATATCTTACCTTCAAGCCTTAGGTTTGACCAAGCCAAAGGATTCTTTTCCAAGCTTCTCTACTATAAGGAAACACCATAAATGAACTTAGTATCATCATAACAACATCATAAATTCATATATAAAAGATTAAAGATTTTCTCTCTCTAACTTACCTTGAAGAACTTTAACTTTTCTCTAGAATCTTGTCATCAATCCTCTTCCAAAAGCTTCCAAATGGATATATAGTAGAGAGAGTGGTGAGTAGAAGAAGCAGTTTAAGTTTCTTGGGTTGGGTCTTTTTCCTTTCTTTCCTTTCTTTCTTTTTTTTTTTCCTTTTTCTTTCATTTTCCTTAGTTTTCCTCAGTTTTTCAAATGGGTATTGAGAGAGAGAGAGAATGAAAACTTAAGCAAAATTAGTGCTTTTCAAGCTGAGTGGGAGCAAATATGCTTTAGGGGATCGATCCCTTACTTCAAGCGATCGGTCCCCTAAGGAAATTTTTCACTCCCAAGGCTCTCGGCGAGGGTCAATCGTTCTTGCAAGGGTAGGGGATTGATATTCTCTTGGTAGAATGCAAATTTCTACAATTTTGAGGTAAGGGATCGATCCTCTAAGGATAAGTGATCAGTCCCTACTTGGCAGATTGTAATTTTGCCTAATTTCCTTCATAGGGGATCGATCCTCTAGGAGAAGGGATTGATCCCTCATACCATAATTGCATTTTCTATAGATTTTTCACTTTGAAAACCTTCACAAAGCAGACTAATTTCGCTCCAAACCTTCATGCAGGGTTTCCAACCTTTCCAACACATCAAATATACCCATTTACACTTGCTTGGATTGATTTCTCATCATCATTCATTCATTTCACCCATTTTCCATTTATTAGCCATTTTATGTGTGAGACCCCGTATATGTAAAGTTATAATGTGTAATGAATATGATTGGACTTGTAATGTAAAGTGTGATTAATGTAAGTCCATGGATTCAATGTACGTATGTGTAATATGAATTGTAACGTACGTACAAGTTTCATTGAGTATGAATATGAAGAAATGAGTTCTGGCAAGTGATGGATGTGATTGAAACTCAAAATGAGTAGTGTGGTAAAATGGAATGGAGTTATTCTTCCATTTGGTTTCATGTAGCATACCTTTGGACATACAATGAATGCACACAAGTTTCAATGTGCATAAGGTATGAATGGATGCCAATTTCAAGTTATAAAGGTGGATGGATGAGAAAATGGCCATGGAAATAGATTAAAGATGTATTGGTATGAGTTGCAGCAAGGAAACTACAGGAAATCTTGAAAACATGAGGGCCAGATCGATCTCATAGGATGAGAGATCGATCTGGAAGAGCCAGAATGCTCTTATTTGGGCAAAAGAATAGAGCAGATCGATCTCCAATGGAGCCAGATCGATCTCCCAAGCATTCTGTAGTGAAAAGATCGATCCCCAAGCACCCAGATCGATCTCCTTAGCTCTTTGTTTGGGAGCAGATTGATCTCATGCCTCGACAGATCGATCTCATGCTTCAACAGATCGATCTCAAGCTTAAAAATGCCGTGAAAAAGAGGGATTTTAAGGGACCAGATCGATCTCCCCTTGGACCAGATCGATCTCCTCAAGCTATTTCTATATAAGGAGGGCTGAAAATCAGGAAATCTCGGGAAAAAACACTAACCTTTCACTTTCAACCCAAAAACCTAACTTTCCCTCTCTAAAATCAGCCATTTCCAGCAAGAATTAAAGAGAGACCATTAGAGACAAAGTTGTTCCTATTAAAGAGAAGAACAACATAGTGTGAAGGCATTTTTCCATTGTTGGTATTGAAGGAGTTAAGGGCATTGCCATTTGGAGCAAGAAGAAAAATCATATTTGGTAAGATTCTAACACTCCAATCCAAATACATTATTTATTTAATTGATTTTGGAATTGTTTGGCATGACTATTGATGGATAAATTATCTAGGGATGTGGTGGAATTGGTGTGACCTAGAAAACCTAGAATGGGTATGATGTGAGAATATATGGGTTGAATGAGTTTATGATTTATGGGCATGCTAAAGTTGTTAGTGAGGTAATGCTTATGATTTTAGATGGTTAAATGAGATTACATTGTGAGTTTGGAGGAATTGTGGAAATGAGTATGTATATGCTTGATAAAATGCCATAGTGAGCGAATTCATGAAATATGAACACTATGAGCTTAATGTCGATTTAATATCGATTTGGAATAAGTTAATAGGCCTAAGAAGATCCATAGACTCGAGTTATGGGTAAAGTAATGAAACGAGGCCATATAAGCGTTAATAGAGGCTATAGATTAAATTGACTATAGCAAGCATAAGGGTTGCATTATATGGATCGAATATAATGCGGGATACGATTTTGTGCAGTCCCGAAGAGTTCGTTGAAGACGAATCGAACAGTACGAGTAAGTAGCTTAAGGAAGTGGAATCACGCATCGCGATTCCAGGTAAGGTAATTTTGTGAGTATATAGAGGTAGCTGCTCGTACTTTGAACTTGTGGGTGAATATTGGGTGTTTTATGAAATGCATGGTTGCTCAAATAAATGATCGATGGTATTCGTGAATGATGAGGAGTATATGCGTGGTTTTGGATTTGAAGTGGATTTTATGAAATGGGATAGTAAGGCTAATAATTGCATAAATCTAATGTTTTGATGTTTTTCCAAAACGAATTGCTTGGTTTTAAGCAAGCTTGTAGATGGGTCGGCTAGTATTGTATTGTTGTTGTGGAAAAGCAATTGTGAGTGCTAAACCCGATTGCCGAGATTGTTTAATTGTATATGAGCCGCCTATCATATTTGTATGACATAAATCGCGCTAGAGCCTCGCTCGCGCTGGATTTCTATGTTTTCATTTGTATGAAACGTGCTGGAGCTTAGCTCGCACCTTGATTTGGAGACTATGATAATGTTTATAAACCGTACTGGAGCTTCTGCTCGTACGTGGATTTTTAGTGGTTGTCTTATGAGTATAACCGTACTAGAGCTATGCTCGTACGCGTCTCTGTATGAGAGGATGCCTGAGTCGTGCTAGAGCTTTGCTCGCACAAGTTTGCACATTGTGACACGTATAAGGTTATGAAAGTTGGTAAGATCCTTAAGCCTTACATCCTTAAGCCAACATCCTTAAGCCCAAAGAGGCGGGGAGGCTCTGTTAGGCGGGGAGGCTCTCTTACGGTGGGATCCTTAAGCCAACATCCTTAAGCCCTGGAGGGGCGGGGAGGCTCTGTTAGGTAGGGAGGCTCTCCTACATGGGTACGGTAAGATCCTTAAGCCCTACATCCTTAAGCCAACATCCTTAAGCCCAAAGAGGCGGGGAGGCTCTGTTCGGTGGGGAGGCTCTCTCACGGAAGGATCCTTAAGCCCTACATCCTTAAGCTAACATCCTTAAGCCCGAGGAGGCAGGGAGGCTCTGTTAGGCGGGGAGGCTCTGTTCGGCAGGGAGGCTCTCCTTCACGGATATGGAAAACTCTTGGTATGGGGTAGGTAAGACCTAGGAATGGCACCCCCAATCACGATATGAGTCTGCGAAGTACGCTGTACCGTGTATATCACATGGAGTACGATGTACCGCATGATGGTTATGTGGTGAGAAAGTCTGGCGAGGGATAATCCGTCTTCGTGCCAGCGTGATACCCCGCACACCTGGATGTGTGTGGTCTGGGATGATTTATGATGTAATGGTCCACATAGGCACTTTTGATATAGTGACCTAGTTTTATACACATGCGTGAATTGTGAAATGAAAATGTGGTTATGATTGTGAGTTGATTTGGTGGTAATTATGTGTTGAGAAAGAGGTTTATGATGTTGGTTTAAAAAGGAGGTTTCTTAATGAATTGCCCTTTTATGAATTTAAATGAGGTTGAGCATGAGATGATTTATACATGATGTTTCTACCATGTTTTATATGACAATGCACATGATTTTGATACATGATATATATGTATATTCACATGGCATAGTTTTATTCCTCATGCTCCTACCATAAATGATTTATGCATAACACTATCAGCATGTAGATAGAGTAGTTATCTACCATGCTTGCATTATTGCCTTACTGAGCGTGTGGTTGCTCATCCCACTTTATTTTCCCCCCTATAGAGCATGCATAGTAGCCCAGTGAGGACTGAGGCGTGGTATTTTGGACTCCGCTGCATCTCCATCGCTAAGAGGTATATACACAGTGATTCTTTTTGTATCTAAACAATGTAAAAGCACAGTATTCTTTTGAGTTGTAATTATGGGGGATGTAGATGTCAGTAAACATGCTCTTGTATAAGTACAAGATTTAAATGCAAATGTATGACATCGTTTTAATTAATTGAGGATGAATGAGATGTGGTGTTTATTATTGACTCACAGCCCAACAGTGTGTGGTGAGTTTAGTTCACGACCGGGTAAGATAACAGTAAAACGTGAAAAATTTTCAGTGACTTTCGGTTAAAGAGAATGGAATTGGGTCGTGACATTATGACCTTATTTAGCCATAATATGAAACCTTAACATCCAAAATGCACATTTGGCCTCAACAATTGCATTTTCATTCATAATGGACTAAACTTATCTTATTACACTTAATGAGTCCACTTAATGTACATAGAAGTGTGGGGTTTCACATTGATGATACTCTCTCTCATATAGTCCATATAATGAGACCATTAATTAATTAATTAATTAATTAATTTATATACAAGCTGCTCTCCCATCATGCAAAATAAACTGGTAATTCAATTTTAAATTTCATCTTCATGTCATGTACAATCGTATTCATCTCGTATAAAAAACAAAAATTTCGTGTCAAAATTCATGTGGACATGCCAAACATAAAACTCATTATTTTCTCTTTTACCATATTCATATACAATTTTTATTAACTTTTAATCTATGTTCACTTTCATATCTTTTATTTATATTATTTTTTTATCGTGTCACTTTTTCGTGTCTAGCATTATCAAGTTTAATACAAAACATTGAATTAATTACAAAATTGTATAGTCCAAAAAATTATTTAAACAAATTAATGCCAATTAGTTAATAAAAAAATTTTAAGTTAAGAAAATATGGCCGCTAGCTTGGCATAATGGAAATGATGCAAGTGAGGTGCGGTTTTTAAGAATTTTTTGCTCTAGAATGCAGACAGAATCAACGTTGAGAAGCATTGTAATTTGAATTCTCTTTTGGTCAATGGAGCACCATTCCATTTCTTTGCTTTTTCTTTTAATTCATATCTATATATTAGGTTTGCATTATCTATACGTGTAGGCTAACCATGCAGCATCTACCCTAACCCGACATATACACTAGTAGTAATTAATTTATCAAAATGGTCAATTCCTTTTCTTTTCTTTTTTTCTTTTAGGGGTTTCCAATATCAGCAAGTTGAACGTTTTCTTGAATCAAGTTTAGAGCATGTTTAGTTCTGCCAATTCAATTTTTAATTTGTATTTATACCATCTAAAATTATATTTTTTTATCATATATGTTGTGTATGATAAAAATAATAATAAAAATAAAAATAAAAAAATAAAAGTGCGCCACATGGCGCATGAAGAAAACAAGTGGGAGACCGGATCTACCTCATTGGAAACAGTATTGCGGGAGACATAAATTATGCAGATTGGACAATATTTGTCAGACCCGTGTTTTCGATTTTATATGTAGCTTGTACCTTATGATTCCTATGCGTAAGAACACTTTATTTCATAGTTGAATCATAAGAAGAGTAATTACTACCATGCAATAGACTATTTAAGAAATTTAAAAATGCATGTAAGCTACATAACAGCGAGATAAGGGTTAAAGTGATTTTCGAACAAGTGCAAGGGTAAAACGGTCAAAAGACCAAAATCTGGTATAAATCCGATTAGAAACTTTTATTAAAAATATGAAATTTAGGAATCTTGATCAAAATCAAATAAAATATTGAATTTCGAGTCCAATTGATCAAGATATGAATTTATTTAATATTTTTAAAATTTTTACCTCAGAAAATGAGCCCGAAAATAGGAGAAAAATATACCAAAAAGGTAAAATCGGACTGATAAATTTATTTACGGATTAAATGAATTTAATATGATTTTTTAGATATTTTGGAAATTTTTAATATTATTTTAAGGATTAAAATAATATTAAAATCATTTATAAATATTAAAAGAAAAAAATAGAAAGAAAAAAAATGAAATCTGAAGAGAATATCGGGGAGAGAGAAATTGAGCAAATCGCATGAAGGCCGAGGAAGAAGAACTCATCGGACGGCCACCACCGGCGACCAGCAGCCAGACCAACGGCCGGAAAAGGGAGAGGACCTCGGCGCGCGCCCATCGGCACCGGCAACGCGCCTCACCGACGCTGGACGTCGACAAATCGAAGAGAAGTTTGTCGCGGAGGAAAATGAGAAATCCTGCATCCACCGGCGGTGCTAGGATCCGATCGAGCCCAGCCGAACGTTCCCCAGGTTGTGACGCACCGAACAGCGGCAGCGACACTCAGAGAACCGGCCGGACGACGCCGACACGACCAAAGGAAGACTGAACCGGTCGGTAGTTCAGTGAAGAACCTTCTACGCTGAACCAGACCAGACCGATTCAGCCAAGGAGAAAAGGGGTAAAAGAATAAGAAAGAAAGAAAAAGAAAAAGAAATTTTTTTTTAGATTTCACCGGATTTCGGGTAAGTCGATACGAGGTCAAAAGTGACCGATTTGATTTTCGATAAATTTATTTAAATTATATTTAGTCGAAAATTTACCTGGAGTTAAATATACAAAATTGTGCAGTTCGACGATAAATTCTGAACAGAAGCCCGATCGAACTTCGATTTACGTACCATCGCATAATCTCAGGTAAGTAAAGCTCATTTTCGACAATTTATGTGATTATTGCGTATTTAAGATTTATTTTACGTATTTCGGATTTAAATTCCGCATTTAGTTAATTATATTCGAAATTTTGAATTAACTGTCATAAATGATATACGAGGTATCCAAAGAGTTTCGAATAAAGTCCAATGGGTATTGATTGGCCCAATGAGTCGATAGACCCTGATGAAGGGAAATAATACGTGAAAAACGGGCTTAATACGGATTAATGCCCAATTAAAGTGTTTAAGGCCCCATTAAGAGTAAACGGGCTCATTTAAGCGAAATGAACTGTATTAAATGTGTAATACAGTAGGAAACGTGAAATTAATCCAGTGAATGGTTAAATGCAGCTCCAGAGTCATATTGAGAGTGACCAAACTGCGAGGTTTGGAAGGCACAGAGGAAGAGAGGTCACACTACGTGATCCAAGGTAAGGGACTCTTGCAAGTAGTTAGAGATATCTGTGCATATATTCATTGGATTTTACATTCACTGAAATTGTTTTAGGGTCAAAGAAAATCGATAATATTATAGGGACCCGATATGGGTAAATTACAATTTTACCCATAGTTAGGTAAAAAAGTCAAATTTTGAGAAAATTGTAAAAAGCATGGAAATGATGTTTTGAGTGGTTTTTACTGCTGTGTAGCAGAAGAGTAGGTGGATTGGCTAATGTTTTGAGGTCGAAGTAAACTAAGCACACTTTATAGTGCTGATTTTAGTGATTTTAAACATCCCTATTTTTAAAGAGCCATCTACCGAATTATGTGGAAACAATCGTGATGGAGCACAGTTCGCACTTGATTTCAGATGTTTTTCACATACATTAGTGCTGGAGGTTTACTCGCACTACATCTACTTGACATGCATGATAGAGTACTAAAGCATTGCTCGTACTCAGTTTTATGTGATTTGTGCATGATAGAGTGCTGGAGCGATTATCTCGTACTCGAGTTTTACATAAGATGCATGACAGAATGCTGGAACGTTGCTCGTACTCGATTCTTCATGATTTGTACATGACATAGTACTTGAGCGATTTGCTCGTACTTGATTTGAATGAGAACTATGCATGACCTAGTGCTGGAGGTTTACTCGCACTAGTGTTGATATTTTGACATGCATATACAGTGTTTTGAGGTGGAGCGTTGACTGTGAGTCACACTCAAGATGCGCACTGTATTTTACGTGATATATAGACATGTTAGAAAAACCGTGACGATTTCCTCCGTGTAGACTAAGTGTCACACTGTTGAGATGTTCTCACGTGGATTTAGAGACGTGGCATTTATTCCATAGTATAAGGGCTAAGACTTATGGCAGGCACCCAAACTATGATGTATTTTCATGGTATGAGAGGCTAAGACCTATGGCAGGCACCCCGACCATGATGTAGGGTCCACGGGTGTACACTGTACCGTGCGTGTGGCATGGAGTACACTGTACCATGTTTTGTTGTGGAGTTATGGAGGAGAGTTGTTGATAGTTGGCAGTTGTGATGGACTGACCTCCCTTCCCGTTACAGCAGTGATAACCCGCATACCGAGTACTGTGTTGGTTGGGATTTCACCATGTTAGGATGTGGCCATAGTCCGAAGAGATTGCATTTAGCCACTGAGTCTCGCATGATATATCACATGTGTTTTATGATACAGGTAGACCTGAGGGATGGGTCGGAACCCGATTTGTTTGTGTTGTGATGAGAAATGCCATATTTACTGTGTTTTGAATGTAAATGGCATATTTTATATAAATGCATTCTTAAATGATTAAATATGCACTGTTTTGCATGAATGCCTCTGATTGATAAACCAGCATGTGTTTAGTACATGAGATTTTAAATCTGTACTATATTATATATATATTTTTTGAAACATGCTTTTGAATTGAGAGAATGAAAGGCAAAGCACTATTTTCAGTAGATAGTATGGATGTCTACTTGCTTGCCTGATTTCCTTACTGAGCGCGTTGATAGCTCATCCCATTCATTTTCCCCCATCTCTATAGATTCTCATCAGTAGATCGAGTCGGCCAGGGTATTGCATTCTTTTAATCCGCTGCCACTCCCCATCTAGCGAAAGGTATATACAAGCGCATTCTTTTGTATATGAACAATGCATAAACACAGTGATGTACACGGTTTTAATGTTGGGGATATAAATGTAATGATCTAATTATATTTAAGTATATGAACTTACTTATGATATGAATGTCATGTATGTATGATACGAAAAAGAATGATAAGGTATGTATGAATGAGGAGACTAATGTCTATTCACAGCCCAACTGTTGAGGAGATAAAGGTAAATAAAAAGTGAAAAATTTATTGTGATTTTTGGTAAGTCGCATGTGGGAGGAGGGCGTGACAATTTTGTCTTTAAATTTTTTTGATTCTACAGGACCCAAAAACAATAAAAAAAATACTTAATTAGTGGATAACTACGTAATTGAAAGTGGAATTAATGACTATAAATAGGGGTCAGGTATGATTCATGAAATTAAGTCTCTATTTACTCTACATAAACTCTGTCAAATTCCCTTATGACTTAAACATCGGAGTGCTTACGTAGAGAATAACCCCTGTATCCCACAACCCCTGCATCCCTCTGATCATTCTCTTTTTTGTAGAACCTCTGGTAACACGTGGCACGAATATCGAAGCGAGGACGTTAGCAACACATCGTGTAAGACCCGAATTTAATTAAAATACGAAAATTAAATAAGAAAAGATGGGGGATGTATGAAGGAAGGTCAGGTAAAATTGATTTTCAAAACAAGAGCATGGGTAAAATAGTAAAAATACCAAAACCCGGTATTAAGGCGATAAGAAAATTTTAATTAAAAATAAGGATGTAAGATATCTTGATCGATAATGAGGAAATTATACAATTTGGGTCAATTGATCAAGATTCAGAAATTTTAAAAATACTGAAAAATTATCGAAACGATATCTCGAAAAGCGCGAAGGAATAATATCGAAAATTTGGAGAAAACTATATTTAATAAATTAAATTTAAATTAAATAAATTAAATTAAAATAAAAATAATATAAGTGTAGATATTTTGGATTTTATGGAGTATTTTAATGAATAGTAAAATAATAATAATAATAATAAAACAAAAAAAAAGGAAAAAGGAATCTGAAAAAAAAAGAGAGGAATCAGAAATCGGGGAGAGAGAGAAGAAAAAACGGGGAAACAGAAGCCGAGCAACCGGGGAAGGCCGAACCACCACCGGCGATCTTTGATCGCCGACGACCAGCCGAGGTGAAAGAGGAGAGGTCGGCGATCTTCAGGCCACCGGTGACGCGCGCCAAGGACGCCGGAGGACGCCGAAAAACGGAAGAGAAAGCCGTGAGGGAAATCGAGTCGGTCCCGACGATCCACGGCGACTGGACGTGAACGGAGGCCACCGATGAGTTCAGGAGGAGGAGCCGGTCATTTTGAGACCGGTATCAGCCGACGAAACGGCGGGAATCGCCAGCGACGACCAAGGGAAGAAATGGGTTTCCGACGTCGGGGAGAAGAGGCCGAACCGGCGGCGTTCCGGCGACCTCGACCGAAGCTGAGGCCAGATTCGTGCTGCGGACAACCTCAAGGAGCTGCTGGCGGTGGAAGCCGGCAGAGAACCGGTCGGCAAGGCGGTGAACCAGAGGTGAACCGATCGAACCGGAGTGAACCGGCGGTCTGAATCGGTCTGAACCGGACTGAACCGGTTCAGCCAAAAAGAGGAGGAAAAAAGGAAGAAAAAGGAAAAAGAGAAAAAGAGAAAAAGTTGGGGAAAATTCTTGTGATGCAATCGAGCTACGGGTAAGTCAGTAGTAGTCGAAATTGACCCGATTTAAATTTCGGAGTATTTAATTTAATTAATTTTGGGCTGAAAACTTACCCGAAAAATTATGGAATTGTGTAGCTCGACGATTGGCATCCAACGAGAGCTCGAGATAGCCTCGATTTGTGGACTAGCATGGAATCTCGGGTAAGTAACCCTTATTTACGATAATTACCTCGTTATGCGTGATATTGATTTGATTTCCGCATAAATTGAATTAAATTATGAAAATTTAGATAAATTGTCGTAAATAATCGATTTAGTTATTCAAGAATTAGAACGAGGCCCAATAAATTATTAGTGGGCCCAATGAGCCCAATAGGCCTCGATAAAGCGAAAATTAAGTGGAAAACGGGCTTAAGGCCGATTGAGGCCCATTAAGGTGCAATCGGGCCCAATAGGGGTAAACGGGCCCAATGATTTAAATTAAGCCCAGAAAATAGGAAATACAATTAAATTGTATAATATCTGACCTGAGGAATATTGATACGCAGTCCCGGGCATTTGATTGGGAGCATAACGGACTGCGCGACGAGACAACAGTGGAAAAGAAAAGGTCAGACTCGACAGGAAAATAAGGTAAGGGAATTCTACGGACTGCTAGAGGTAACTTTACGCAATTTTAAGCTCATTTGCAGTCTTTAAAATTTATCTGAAGGGTCTAGAGGTCGAATAATAATTTTAGTACCCCGAATGGGCAAATTACTAAAATACCCTTATTAAGGGTAGAACTTACAAATTTAGAAAAAATTGGGAGGAGCAAGGACAAGAGGTTCCTACTCGTTCTGGAGGTATTTTAACACATGCATGAGTAGGCTGGCTCACTTTTAAAGAAGAATGCATAGCATTACATACCTTAAACGATGTAATTTCTGTGGAAACCATTTGGAGTTAACCGAGCCGCCTACGTGTTTTTATTTACATGTGACGTGCTAGAGCTCAGCTCGCACGATGTTTGATTTGTGTGATGCATGCATTAGTGCTGGAGCGAGAGCTCGCACTAGAGTTTTACATGCATAGGTGCTAGAGTATAACTCGCACCAGATTTCATATGCTTGTTCGTGACACGGTGCTAGAGTCTAACTCGCACCAGATTTTTACATGATTTTCGTGACAGGGTGCTAGAGTTTAACTCGCACCAGATTTTATAAGATTTTCATGTTATTCATATATAGAGTGCTAGAGCCTAGCTCGCACTAGTTTTATTGGATTTGTGGAGTAGCGCTGTCTGCCCTTAGAGTCAGCCAAAAGGCCCAACAGGCTCAAAAGACCTCTTAAGTAGGGTGAGAGTGAGGGATGAGGTTGGCGGCCTTGTGGGGATGTAAAGCGGGCTCTGCTAATTTTACTTGATTTGATGAGAGTGCTGAGCATCGCTCGCACTGATTTTATGAGAACATGCGATGAGCCGTGCTTGGAGCATCGGGTAGACTGTGTGTCACCGATTTAATAGGCTCGCACGTGCGTTTTGAGACATGGCATGAGTATTGAGAAACAAAACCTCTGTGGGAAGCAGGCCATTTGGGCTGGAGTACCTAGAGTGATATGGGTCCATGGAGTACGATGTACCGTGCAAGTAGCATGGAGTACGATGTACCATGGGGTATCTTCGGATACGGTATCTTTGTGATACGGGTATCTTTGGATACGGTATCTTTGTGATACGGGGTATCTTCGGATACGGCATCTTCGGATGCGTGAGATCGGATAAGACTGACGGGTTGGATTGACCCACCTCCCGGGCGGTTCCCGATCAGGGTGAGACCTCGCACACTGGGATCCGTGAAGCTAGAGGGACTCACGAGGACACATATTGGCCAGTCCTGGTTATTGCCGTTATACAGATATTGCCTCGTCTCGCATGTCGACGATTTTGATGAAATCAAACTGGGTTTTTAAACTAAATGTGCATGATGGTTATTTCCATGCTTTTAAACCCATATGTGATGTAAACGAATTTTCATGATTTTGTGTGAGTCAGGATCACCCAAAGGAGGGGTCGAGTCCTAACTTTACTGTGAAATTTTAATTGAGAAAGAAATGATTTGAAATAATTGCATGTTGAATTTTCTGTGCAAACTCGATTTACATGACATCATAACTTTCATATCATCTGTTTTAAATGTGTGGAGAAAGGGTGGTTTATGCATGGCACCACGTTCATGTAGGTAGTATGATTACCTACCTGTTCGTAGGATTGCCTTACTGAACTTGATGTGCTCACCCCTTTCATTTTCTCCCACAGATAATCTCCAGTTGAACTTGCGACGACTCAGTACTGCATTCTGGATATCCGCTGCTGCCTATCGACATAAGGTATATACACTTGTACATATTGTATCTACATAAGCATAACACAGTAACATATTTGTAGGTAACTTTAGGGGATGTATAAATAATGTAAACAATTATAAATGACTGGAGAAGAGTTAAGTTATATGGTAAATATATGGTGGGACTGGCATTGACGCACAGCCCAATTTGTTAGTGGAGTGTGGTCACGATCAGAGAACAGATAAGAATTTAATAAAGAAAATAACAAAACGCGAAAAATTAACTCTGATTTTTGGGTAGTTCGGGTCGTGACACATCGTTCTTCTGTTTGGCAACAACAATATAAAACATGAAAATTTTGTATTGACATAGAAAATAAAAACTTTTATTTTAATTCTTATCATATTATATATAATATTTTTTTACTTAATTTTAATTCGTATCACTTTTATATTCATATCGTTTTTATATTCTTTTTAAATCACTTTTATATTTTATATTCGTATCACTTTTTATATCTTGTTTGAAATTATTAAATCTAGATATGCGGCTAATTCTTAACTAATATGAATATGGCTTTTTTACTAAAACTGTTTATCTAGATTATAAAAAATAATTAGATCAAGTCGTCATCTCTCCTGTATGTCCACTAGAGACAATAATTAACCAGCATATATAAAGAATATGGATTATCTTGATGATATGATGACTGAACTTGACATTTGTTTTAATTATTGCAAGAATCATTTTTCATTTCGTCATGATTTTATATATATATATATATATATATATATATATATATATATATATATATATTCCAACAACTAAACAACTAGCAGCTTGATTATTCTTTGGCATTATAATTAAAGGGGAATCTATAGTATCTAGATGACAATTGCATTATAATTAATTATTTTAAGAGGTCGGCAAGTATTCCAATGGAGAATGCCCCTACGTGTTCCTTTATACAGCTCACAAAACTTTGACTAAAAAACAAAAGCCATGAAAAAAGGAAGGAGAAGAAGAAGAATGCAAAAGGAATATTGAAATGCTTGGGGCAAAAAAAAATAAAAATTAAAAAGAGGTCGGCCACTTAATCAGCAACCCCAAGCTCGGTCGTTGGACTACAATGGAAACAACTTACAAGTTGTCATGATTTCAACTGTGAAATTTGGATTATTTCCGAAGATTTCTCAGACCCCCTTACTCCAACTAGGCTTTTGAATTTGGAAAAAAGGTGCTTTTGGCTTTTCGGGATATAATGCTGATGTTTTCCCGACTAATTAAATATCAATTAGACAATATCTCAATAAGAAATAATGAATATGGTGTTTGAATTTATAGTTGCACTTTTTATACTGATTTTCATATTTTTAAAAGTTATTTATTTATTTTAAAATTTGAAAAAATTCAATTCATTTTGATTCTTCTATCAAAATTCTTGCCAGTTAAAGGTTAAGTTTTATCTGACGTCAAGTGTTTGAACATGTGATCAGATGGACGACGATGTGTAAATTCGGTTAAAAATTAATTTTATATGGAGTATATGTAAAAATGCTCCCCGAACATTCAACTATATTTTATATTAGTATTTGAATTCTGAAAAGTCATTCATTGATTTCTAAACTTATAAATCTGATTTATTTTTCTTCATCATTATATGGATATTTTAATATGTGGCGTCAGATGAAAAAATGATACGTAATTTCGATTAAGTACTAATTTTAAAATTATTTTCCTAAGAAAATATTTCAAGAAAAATAATCCCTAAATTCTTTCAATCAGCTTTGTAATATAATGCATAATAGTATTAAATTATATTATAGGTCGATTGTAATGAAACTAAATTTAAACAGTGAAAATTTTAATTTATAATAATTTTTTAAAATATAAAATAAAATTATAAAAAAATATTTTGAAATACATGTCGAATAATGTATTAAAAAACTTAATGCATATATAAATTACATAAATAAAAAACGATTTGAAATCAAATACCAATTAAAAAATTATAGAAAAATAAATATAAAAATCTTAAATATTAAATAAATAAATAGAAGAGTTAAAATTTTAAGGAAAACAATTCATATTTAAGTAATTATTAATAAATTATTAGTTAATGTTTCATATTTGAAATTGATTTATTTTTAAAATTTTAATTTAAATTACTTCATTAAAGTTGACAATTCTATTTTTAGAATTTTGAAAAAAAACTTTTTCTATAATAGTCTCAAACATAAAAGGTAAATAAAGTAAAAATAAAAATACAAATACAAATACAAATAGTTTATTATTTAAAATTTTTAAAATTTAAATTAATTCAAAATAATTAAATATAGTATTTAAGATAATACACATTTCAAAAGAATAGATAATTCATATTAATATTTTCATATTATTTTTACCAAAGAGAATAATTGAACAAATAAATCAAAAAATAGTTGAACAAATAAATTGACAAAAAAAAGATAATAAAATATATAGACTTAAATACTTAAATTTAATTTTTTTGAAAAAAGATTTAGCAAAAAGAAAATTTATCTTGCCACACATACCATTGCTCATAAGAAATATTTATTTTTTCTTTAAAAAAGTGCATCCAAACACTACAAGAAAACATACTTTCAGCGACGAAATTTTACCAACGGAATAATTCCATTGGTAAAAAAATAAATTAGCGACGGAAAGCTAGAATTAGCGATGGAAATTCCGTCGCTAATTCCGTTGCTGTTGCCTCTTTTTCTCGTAGTGAAATAAAAATTTATACCAAAATTAAATATTTCTATAAATTTTTTTAATGTATATAAAAGAATGACAATACATATATATTGATAAAAGATATGTAACGAAATTGATAAATAATATTTGATTTTTTTAACTTTTATATATATAAATATAAATATTTATCTTTAAAAAAATGAAAATAGATAATTGATTGAAAGAAGTAATTGATTTATTTTATAATTTTAATTTATATAGATTTCTATTTTCTTAGAAAATTAAAAAAAAAATAATTTTTAAAAATATTCTACGCGTCAGATATATAGATTATCTATATAAAATGTTTTACTTGTACACAAATATTTTAACTTTTATATATATATATATATATATATATATATATATATATATATATATTACGAAACTATTGAATTAGAGATGAAATTAAATAAATTTAGGACTTAAATTGCACAAACTCTCAAAAAATTATGGTCAAACCATAATTTTAAAAACCTTTAAGGCCAAAATGTAATTAATTGTACAAGAATATTTCAAGCATGAAGTCATCTTTTAATCACTTTGGATCCTTTGTCAGGTTTCATCAAAATTCTTTAAATTTTGCTAATTTTTCTTCATTCAAAAACCAAAAATCATACGTTTAAGAGAGAATCTATAAAGATTAAGTATTATTTTGAAGTGAAACGTTTGTAAAGAGAAAAAATCCACTCAACGAAATTTTGTTTGTAAATCAAAAATAAAAATCACAATTTTTTTAGCTTTCAATTATTTTTTGTCCAACAAAATTCTAGAACAAGTTTCAAGGATCGATTTCAAAAAGCTTTTTTTTAAAAAAAAAAAATTCAAATGTCAGACGCAAGGGTTTTTAAGTTGAAAGCTCTGATATTATATTTTTAGATTGGGCATGATAACTTCCTGTAAACATTTACTTATTACTTACTAGCATCACTGATCGAGAATATGAACAATAATATTCATAAAACTTCAATATATGATTGACAGAAAAAAATAATGAGAAAATGTAAGGAATCATGTCCATGTGAAAAAATGTATTTGGAGACATAGCACTAGATTATATTGACGATCAATTTTGGATGAAATAATCAAAATAAATCGGATTGAAAAGTTTGAGATATAATAAGTGTTTGCTGTGAGTTTGGAAACCAATGTAAAATATCATTAAAAATTCAAGAAGCATTCCTATTGTTTACTCTATTTAAAATTAATTTTAATTGAAATTATATTTCATTGTATATGCAATGCCAAATGACACTCAAGGTCTCAAATAACAAAAATATAAACGAAATAATCAAAATGAGTGAATTTAAAAAACTGAAAGCTAATAAATAACTTTTAAAAATTTAAACTCAAATAAAATATCATTAAAAGTTTAAAATTCATTATTGCTATTTATTCGCACAGTGACGCTTTTCAAACAGCCGCAATTGTTGAGATTGGAATTTAAAATTAATAACATTTTAGGTAAGTGTGTCTATATAAATTTATTCGGCGAAAAAAAAGAGTTTAACAACAGGAAGCTTACCCTAATTTTAAGGGTACAATAAGTTTTTACTTATTTTGAAGTTTATAAATTTATTACACTTTTATTTAAGATATTTTTATTTTACAAATTATTTATTAAAAAAATTATAAAAATTTAAAATTAAATGCTTTACATGAAAATTTAAGCTCAACCATATATATCGATATATATTAAATGCATCAAACATAATTTATTAAGAGAATATGCGCAAACAAGCATCATTCTAGTAAATAATATTATTAAGTGATGTACTGGTGAACACACTTGGCATAAAATGCGGATGCCGACAGTCAGTTGTCAAAAGCTCAGTGTCCCGCTTTGTTGGCTCAGTTGCAAAATACATTGGAATTTGCTAATAATTGTAAATATAAATAAGCTATTTTCGTCTTCAATTTAAATTAAGGGTCAAAGGCATGAACCTAAAGTCAGTTTCCACTTAAACGCAACGGCACAATATTCTCTTAGAAATAGAGCAATTTCAATATTTGACTAACAAAGAGGTTTCAATGTACAGCAAAAACCTCTTTAAGTTATTTTTTTTAAAAATTAATAAAAATTATAATCTCAACTTGAGTTATTATAGAAAATTAATAAATACTCTATCATAATAATTAATAATTTTATTTTAAAACTTAGTGAAAATTTCAGTCTCGACTATAGCATAAATTAATAATTTGATAAAAATATAAAATATATTACACAATATTCAAAAACTAGAAAAATACTTCAAAATGCTAATTTTTAGTATTTAAGATTTTTTATTTCAAAAACTAAAAAAAAAGGTATAAAATATATTATGTAAGATAAATTTGCAAGACATTTTTAAGAAACTTGTCAACTTAAATGAGATTTTTAAGGAAATTAAATACAACATAGCTATTAGAAGAGTTTAAAGAATGTGAAGGTTAAATAAACACATTTTCTAAAACAAAATAACAATTTATGAGTAAATCTCTTTAAATTAATAATCATTCTAAAATTAATATCTAATAAGGAGTCCCAAAAGTACTAATTAAGAGGGGTTCTGAACCCTTTTAAATTAATTTCTTTTAAATTAATAAAAAACTATGGTCCTAATTTGGGTCAGTTAGAAAATTAATAAACTCCTCTATTATAATAATTAATATAACCAATCCTAGCATTTTGCTACATACTCTTGCTTCCCATCTTGGTATAACCAAAGTCTCCAATTCTGTAGGTTGTAAATAACTTTGTCTTGGGAACACAATGACATGACACTCCAATGTCAACTATTCATTTAATGCCTAGATCACCAACATGGTTACAATCTTCATATGTACAAAATAAGGAAACCCATTCATTGTTAGAATTCACTGCTGCAACATTTTATCATTTGAGTTCTTATTACTTTTCCCATCTTTCTACTCTTGCTTCAAGATCTTGCAGTTATGCTTTATGTGACAAGGTTTGCCACAATTAAAGTACTTCACCACCCCATCTCTAGACTTATACTATTATTAAACTTACTACAACCTCTAGAATATTGACCTTTCTCTTTGGTTTTGCTCTTATTCTCTGTGATAATAGCTTGATTCCCAGAGTTTGTCTCCTTGCGCCTTACTTCTTTATTAAACATATTGTCTTTTACCATCTTGAAGGTTACCATGTCGTTGGAGCTAAATTAATAACAGTCACAACTAGTGTATCCCAATTGTCTGGCAATGGGCCTAGAAGAAACAATGCCTTCATCTCATCATACATATTAAGACTAACCATACGATTAAACAAATCTTGAAAGTCACTAAGTGTTTAGAGATAGATCTTGCCTCCTTATACTATAGAGTAGCAAGCTTCTTAATAAGCATAAGTTTATTTAAGGTAGTCTTCTGCTTATACAATGACATTAATTTTTTTTTGAAACACGAAAAGCACTTGTTTCCTACACTGCATAATGAAAAATGCTAATACTAACCCATATTCTAATGGTGCCCGAAGTCTTCTTGTTTCCTACACTGCACTTGTTTTCTTATTCTTCATCTTTCATATCGATCGGCTTAGCTAAATCACCTAATATTGGCTTATATGGATCATTGCAGTGTAGATGATCTTCTATCATGGGCTTCCAAATTGAATAATTTAATGCTGTCAATTTTATCATGGATCTTGCATCTTTCTCTATATCCCGAAGCACCAAATTCGGGCTTTGATACCAGTTGTTGAGCCTCAAATGAAGCACAGACGAAAACAATATCAAAATAATAATATCCACAACAATAAACAACAATATCTCAAGCCAATAATACTAATCAACACAATCAAGCTACCAAGCCATAAGATAAATAAATAAGTAATGCATAGATAATAAAGTGTAAAGTAAAAGTGACACCAAGATTTAATGAGGTAAACTCTTCGATGTGGATAGAAAAAACCTCAAGGTACCAGATAAAATCCACTAAGAGAAATAAATAACTTACAAAGTTTAATGCCCTAAGTCTTTTTGCCCAAAGCTTAGGGTCCCAACAATTAGCCTAAAACAATAAATTTTTCCTCTTTGGGTTCACCAAGATAATCTACCCAAAGAATGCCTAATTATTATGCAAGCTTATATTTCCCCTTACTTTTCAATGGAACAAGAAAACACTCATAAAGCTCAAAGCTTTTTCTTTTCTCCCATTGTTTATTCTTACTATGCGTGTTAAAGACCAAAGCTTCTCTCTCAACTTTTGACTTGCGACTATTCTCTTATGGGAAAGAAGAAACCCTACTTTAAGTGCTAAGAAGCAATCCTAGCCATTTATTAAAATCTCAATTTTTTAATCTTGGCTATCCATTCACACAACTAATCACTTGGCTTTTAAAGAAGCAAGTAATAGGGTTGGACCCCAAATCATCCAATAATAATAATGTTATAGATTATTACAGTTACAACATAAGATGCTAGCTAAAATGCTATAAATAAATTTCCTTTTAAATTATAATAGGAGGATCTAAATCTTATTTTGAGAATATATAATTTTTTTTGTTGGGTTATTTGTCATCATATAAGGGGTCTGTGTCATGTTTGCTCTTTTGGCACTTGGAATTAGTGTGTGACTTTCTATAAATATTAAATAAAGTGATCTTAAAAGAAAAACAAAAGAAGAAGAGCATGCATGTAGAAAAGAGGTAGGTTAAAAAATTTAATGATCAGAACTATACTAGATATTAAATTTTTATGTGATCGCTTAAGGCAAATTGTTTTAGTTGTTGCCTGGTATAACAATGAAAATTTGATGATGTAGGAATCTCGATCTTCACACTCTCGATCTTCACACTAGTCTGTTTCTAAGAACTTAGCAAGAAAAGAAAAAAAATTAAAGAGATGTAAAGGTGTTCCCCTACATGCGTACTCCGATACTTAAGTTAGATAAGATCTTGACAGAGTTTTAGTGAACAAAATAGTGATTAACTGAGTAAAGATGATACCTATCACCTACTTATAGGAATTCTTTAATGCATAATTACCTTTTATACTAAGGGTTAATCATATATCTTAAGTTATATTCGTGGGTCCCAATTAGTCAAAGTTGTATCGTAAATCTTAAGAAAATATTGCTAAAATAGTGGTCCTAAATATCCATGTGGTCCTCACTTGCACCAATGTACGAGAGGTGAGTCTACGAGAGAGTCATCCCTCGCTTTCATGCCCGTCGCATCGTACGAAAGAATCTTCTGCGACGTTGTAGGGTCCTCAGTCGTAGGGTAAAAGACTCTACCACTCATGTAAGAGACTATGTGCGAGAGGGTTTCCCACATACTGAAAGTCCCTAACACATCACGTGTTAGCAAGTGGGAGTCTACCGCATGCTATGTGGCAACTTGTGGAGGTTTATCGCATGGCACGTGACACTCTACGAGAGACTGTTGCTTGTCACGTGGCATCATAATTTGTAGCCATGTGACCTCCTTTTATTAGGTTGTCATGATCCTTCTGAGTCTTCTTTCCTATTGCACTCAATCTACCTTTAAGCCCAATGTTGTTTGGACTTACTTATATCAATTGCTTCTCACTTTTCTGCAGGGTATATCCTATGGAAATGTATATAAGGGCATTTTCATACTTTTCAAATCATATTAGGTACAAAGACTATTTAGATATTCTCTTGCGTCTCTTTCTTTTAAAATATTTGTGAGATACTCTTCATCTTTCGGACAAGTGACCTTTTGACTTCCTTAGTAGCAGCTATATAAGGGTGATAGCTTCATTACGTAGCAACGAAAAATTCTTTGAGCCTATTCTCCACTACGACTCTACCGCCCTAGTCTCTTGCTCCATATTATTGCTGAAGTCTCCTACATCTCCTGTTACGCATATCTTGTTGCTTAAGTAAGTTGTCGATTATTTACCACGACTCTATTGCATAAATCCCTATTGCACATACCCTATCACACAATTCTACCATAGGGAACCTTAACAATTAAGTTTTTCTTCATGCAGCATGTCTTAGCCTTTCTTAACTTATTAGGTTTTTCTAATGGCACGAATGGATAGTGGTAAACTAATTAACTTAGGTATTAGTTCTAAGTTAACCATGTTTGACTTAAAAATGATTAGAAATACGTATCCTCTTCTTAAGGGTTATAGGCTTCCCAATTCCAACAAGAGGTCACCCTTGTTAGTTTTTAGTGGGATAATGGTTCATTGGGCTTCAATAGAATTTAAGTTCCATTTTTCCCTTTCTATCTCTGGGATTAAGCTCCTTAAGGACCAAGGAATCATCCTGTCTCAATTTCATCCACATGCATAGGCCAAACTAGTGGGCATATCACCATAGTTTACCACGAGCATGCCCTCATTTCTAACTTCTTTTGTTAACTGCTTTTTTAGTGGCCATGAACTCTTTGGATCGGTACCTTATTCTATCTAGAGTGTTTCTAAAAGTGAATTTCATAATAGGTTGTTTAGAAAGCTCTCGAATAAGTTTCACAAATGCGTGTCTGAGTGGCTTATTATTGAATCAGATGGTTTATGAATCCCAATCCAATGGAACATTCATAGGCATCAAACCTCTTAGGACCAGGCTCTTTCGATCTTGGAGAGGTTGTATGATCAACAAATTAGCTTGCTATGCACTAAAGAGGAAAACGACTTACTTTCCCTTCTTGCTCAAGAGAACATCTTAGTTGGTGGTTGAGATGTTATAGATATTCTTGTCAATCCTCTCCCTACTCTCGTAGATCCGATCTTAGAGCATGATAACCCATTTTTGAAAGGTTCTTTTTTAGACAATTGTGGTAGCAAGGTGAGGGAGAATGAACCTCAAATAGAAAGAAAAAAAAATTAGAGAGTGATGCCTCTTAAAGAGGTCTTGATTGAGGCCAACAAGAAGGATTCAGAATCTCCTTCATTATTTCTTCTTTAGAGAAAATGTTAGCAAGTTTTGATCTATTTAATAGTTTTTAGAGCCTCATGATAACTTTTATTTTTAAGTTCTTGTAGCTACTTTCTATTTATCGGTTATTCTAATATTTTTTTATTTCTCTCATGCAGAAATGGATTCTGTTAGGTTAACTTTGCATATCGAGGGTATTTCAAGGACTCCTATTGATACTTCTCATCCTAGAAAGCAAGTCTACTCGCAGGTGACAATTTCAGAGCACTCTTGCACTCTTACCCCTCTTCTTACTCTTCATGGTGAATCAAGCTACTCTCAATCTCTTGGGAAAGGAAAGTAGAAGTATGTGGCTTATGATTTCTAGTGATAGATCCCATAGAACATGTGGAGTTAGATGAGCTCCATAAATAGAATTGAGTAAAGTGCAATATTTCTAGGCCTTCTAGGAAAGGTCTAAGGCGATTATTTCTATGGAACAATTGATGAGCGACAAGCCTATGCTTTCCGGGATTTCTCATCTCAACTCTCGGTGTTATGTTGTGGTTGGGGGAGTGCCATTTATGGGCATGATTTTGAGTTTTTCTAAGTGTCAATGTTAATGACTTTAGAAGACCCCAGAGTTGCTTCATGCTTGGGCTAGTCTATAATCCTTCCTTGCGATGAGGCTAGGTTGTTTAAAAGCTTCCTCGAGGTGAAGACCGAGCTGGCATGGAAATAATGAAAGTAAATCTCCAAACTTATATTTAACATTTATGTATGTATCTCATGAGCCTTCTAACTTGACTTTACTTGTTCACAAGCTGCACAACAAGTAATAGCTTGCAAACGCTAAACATCGAGCATATAAAGAGTAAATAAAGAAAGAGATTCAACAGTTATAGTAAGAGAAGGTGAAGTAGATCACCATGAAAAAGAAATGGAGCCAACTTTTGAAACGAGTAAAAAATCTAAAAAAAGATAAAAAGACGTTGAATCTTAAGCTAATTGGTCTCTAAGCTGATTTTGATGTCAAGAAAGCTAGGATTGCTTCGTTGGAGCAATACAAAGAAACATTCAATTATGCTTCTACTGAGTTGAAATCTTTCCAGTCAAAGTACAACACTTTTTTGTAGAGCACAGGGCTCTTGTCAACAAAAACTAAAAACTTGAAAAGGAAATCACAGATCTACACACTCAACCTTAGCCTTCTTCTTTTAGCTAGGAAGAGTGCAATCGTATTGGTGTTGAAGCTGTGAAGGAATACCGCTTATTAAAGACAACCACAAAAGAAAGATTGTCTCTACTAGTTTCATTAAATAAAGCTTCTACTTGGCACACTCATAGTTGAAGCAGGTGAAGAGGGTTGGCAAGATCTTCCTTAAAATAAAGTACATGGATGAAATAGAGAATTATAATGCACCTTGTTGGACTAAATGTGAACCAGACACAGAGGGTTTTGAACCTTATCTTGAGAAGGGCGTATACTATAATTTAAAGAATCTCACAAGCCTTTGAGAGCTTTGCCAACAACCAAGAGTGATCGAGGCCCTAATCTGCTTGGATGGAAATGACATAGATAAGTTGAAGGCCAATCTTTTCAGTGATTAGGTTTCTGACCCTTCCTTTTAGATTCTACGATGCCTACTGGTTTAGATACTTCTCCTTTTACTGGGTTCATCTTTCAGCTTTTGGCACAATAGATCGTCTAACCTCGAGTCAAGCTCTAGATCTATCAACCAACTTTACTGTTGAAGCTTCTAAAAGCCTTCATTCTGCCGTTTAGTAGTTTAGTTTTTTTTTTTTTTTTTAGTTTAGTTTTGTAAATAATACACAAAATTATATAAGAATATTATAAATACAATTTTCGATATTGAATGAAAATGTTCATTTTCATGTTTTTAGTGCTTTAATTTCTTACACTAATCTTTAGTTTGTATATACATAGTGCTTCCCAGTTCTTTTTTTGAAAGAGTTAAGTCTTTTTATAAAAACTTTCTTGAATATAAAGTCTTTTACAATTATGCATTTAATTTAGACTTCTTACATTTATAGTTGAACCTGTCTCACGCTTTTCTTGCTTATGGTTCATCTTATAATTTTGATTTATTTAGCGCATTTTTCAATTCAAGTTTTTCATTTTATATATGCATGACTTAGCCTCGCACTTATTGCTTCAAGTCCTTGCTTTTTTTGTTTGTATGACTTACTTAATGCACTTGTTGTTTTAAGTTCATACGTTTTATATGCGTGACTTACCTCGTACACTTTTCGCTTAAATTCCGTGCATTCATATATGCGTGGCTTACTTCATATTATTTTTGCTTCAAGTCTGCGCATTCTTATTTGCGTGGCTTATCTAACGCATTTTTCTCTCCAAGCCTTTGCATCTTCTATGGGTGGTTTACCTCGCACATTTTCCCTTTAAGCCCTTACATCTTTTAGTGTGTGGCTTATCTTATGAATTTTTCTCTTCAAGCCCTTATTAATCTTTTTTTGAACTTATTTTGTGTATTTTTTACTTAAGGTCATGTGTTATGCCTATTTCACGTCTTTTCCACTTAAGGATACTGAATTTCTCATATTCTTGTTTCAATATTTACAATCATGTGTAATGAATATCATAAACAATAGTCATGAATAGAGAATTCCTTGATTACTTTATCAAATTAATGATAATATAAGAGAATCTCAGAAAGTGAAATGAATAAAACATGAACTATTGAATAAACACATAAATCATCTAAATCAAATAGATAAATGGAACATTTACTACCAATATAGTTTCAAGTGATTGGCATTCCAAGACTTCGTTATCTTATTTCTTTGTAAGCTCTCCAAAATATAAGTACTTGGCTTGATTATCCTCTTGATTCGATAGGGTCCTTCCCAATTCCCTCGAAATTTGCCATCTTCCTTTAAGGCATTGGTGATGGTAGACTTTCTTAATACTCAATCTCTTTCATGTCGAGGTTTGTCTTTCACTTTAGCGTTATGATAGCCTACGACCCTCTGTTGATAAGTCACTAGGCGTATTGCCTCTAGATCCCTCCGCTTATCTCTTAAATTGAAGTTTTCACGTAGCCCTTAGGTATTCACCACTTCAATAGAAGGAACTATATTTGGTGAAATTGCTCCAATCTCCAAAGGTATAAAGGCCTTAGTTTCATAAGACAAGTTAAATGGTGTTTCCCCTATTGATACCTCGCTTATAGTCTTGTAGGCCCACAAAATATTGGGCAGTTCATCGACCTAAGTTCTCTTAACCTTATCCTACCAAGTCTTAAACCATAGAGTATGGTTCATTTTCTAACCTTAGCTTGCCTATTAGTTCGCGAGTATGATACCGAAGATACCTTTAGCTAAATGTTCAGTCCTTTGCAGCAATCTTAAAAAGTATCATAGTTAAATTACTTCCCATGATCTGTATTCAGCACCCTTCGAATCCTTAAGTGATGATGATGTCCTTTCATACCATTGCCTCTACATTCTTCTAAGTAATGATGATATCCTTATTCTTTTAGTCCCTATTCTAACGCCATATTTGCAAACTTTATCTGTTGCGTCTTGTTTCTATATGGCTAAAAAAATCCAACTCAGAGTATCTTTGTGGCTAGGGCCTGAACACCCAATTAGTCTTCATAAATTCCTCCGTAAACCTCAACCAAAGTATAATTGGCTTGCTCAGGTCCTAAACACTTAGCAATGCATTGGTGAAACCCCTTTCGTACAGCTCTCCGTACACTCAAGTGAACTTAGCACTTAGAATCTTCATATTTTGAGCCTTATCTTTCTTTTCGGGAAGTGTATTGTCTAACCAATACTGCTTGATCAGCATTCTCCAATCATCACCAATATCAATATCACAAACCTCCTCATCTTCTATGCTAAGCTTCTTCAACCTCTCAACTCTCTCTATTCTTCTAATTGTCTCTTTTGAAGAAGCCAACTAGGACAAGGCATTTGTATGGATATTCTCAGACTGATTGATCTAAACCAGTTAAAAGTTTTCAAAAGATTGCTCCAATAATTTGACCTTTTGTAGGTACAGCATCAAAGCAGGCTCTCGTGTTTCATATTGGCCTTAAAATTAGTTGACCACTTATTAAGAGTTGTTATGAGCTATCAAATTAGGAACTTACAACTTCTCTACCAACTTCTTATTTACTATCAAGGCCTCATACTCACCCATGTTGTTTGAACTTTGAAAGTTGAATCATAAGGAATACTCTAAAGCTTTCCCCCAAGATGACACTAGTGGTACTCTAGCTCCACTTCCCTTTGCACTTGAAGCTCCGTCAACATATAACCCCCACCATACGGGCTCTCTATTATTGGAGCCCCTTTTATAAGTACACTTTACAATGAAGTCGGCTAGAGCTTCGCCCTTAATTGTTTGCCTATGTAGGAAAGAAATATCATACTCCTTCAACTCGACTGCTCATTAAATTAATCTTCTTGAGTGCTTTGGCTTCTGCAAAACTGCTTCAAAGGCTGATCTATTAGTACTGTGATCGAGTGCACTTGAAAGTAGGGACGTAACTTCTGAGTAGCCATCACAAGGGCTAAAGTTACCTTATCTGCTTGTGGGTAGTGCTTATCTTTTGCAAGTAAAACTTTACTAAAGTAATAAATTAGGCGATCTCCATTTGTGTCTCCCTTTAGGAATATAACACTAACAACCTTGTCTCTCATTCCTAAATATATGTATAGTGGCTCTTCGGTTTGAGGTTTTGTTAGCAATAGAAGTTCCTTCAAATACTTCTTCAACTCGTCAAAGGTCTTTTGGAATTCCTCCATCCACTTGAACGCATTCTCACCTTTAAGAGTTTTGAAGAAAGGCAAGCTTTTTTCAACAGGCTTTGACAAGAAGCAGTTAAATGCGATTATCCTCCCAATCAAACTTTGCATCTCCCTCATTATGGTTGGAGGCTTCATGTCACGCCCTTCCCCCACACGCGACCTACCTTATTCACCACAAATATTTTGCATTTCACTTACGTCTTCTTCTATCATCTCTCACATCAACCATTGGGTAGTGATTCGATATTAGTTACCCATTCACACTCATTCATAACATATACAGAATTTAATATTCTTTTCTATAATACAAACTCTTGTACATTAATACATTTATCTGTACATATACATCCCGACTGTACTTTAATTTACATAGTTGTGCTTATTCAATGTTCTGTAAAAAATATCAAGTGTGTATACCTCTCGTGAAATGGATAGGCAACGAATATCAGGGAATATCAGTCCTCAGCCGTGTCCACCTACTGTGGATGCTCTGAAAAATGGGAAGTAATAAGGGGGTGAGCTTACAGCTCAGTAAGAAAATCAGGCAAGCAAGTAGATAATCGCACTATCTACAAAATACAATGCTTATGCCTTGAAATCTTTTCCTTACCCAATTCTATCTAAAGCATGCATCTCTCTCAAATCATTATGCAATATATATAGATACAAAACATTAGTTATAAAACTGGTAATATGCTGGCTTATCAACCTCAACATTATATGCATAACACTGTATTTCTCATCTAATTTCATAAATCTCATTTACCTCAACATTATATGCATAACACTGCATTTCTCATGCAATTTCATAAATCTCATTTATCATGCCATGCATTTAAATTAAAATCATATGGCATTCATCATGCTTAAAACCATGGAAAATCGAGCCTCACCCATCCCTCGAGTTACCCTTTTCACAATTCACAAACTCACATGTTTATATCATAAAACTATGTGGTAATTCACTCAAGAAATTCAATTAGCAAGAAAGGAGATAGGTGACTTCATGTTCCGAGTGTATGAGCATAACTTATTTTTTGTGATCCCAGGCTACACAGTACTCGGTGTGCGGGGTCTCACAATTGTTGTAACAGGAGGTGGGTCAAATCCTAGCCGTCAGCTCACAATTTATTCTCATCATGTACTCACGGTACAACGTACTCCATGTGACATATACGCTACATAGTACTCCATGGACCCTATCTCAAGGTAGGATGCTTGCCATGAGTCTTAGTCCTCACACCTTGGATATGCCTCATAGTCAGGATACTTGCCATGAGTCTTAGTCCACATACTACGGGTCTACCTCATAGTTAAGATGCTCGCCATGAGCCTTAGTCCTCACACCTATGAGTTATTTCGATATGCCTTTGTCATATCTCAAAATAATGCACGTGTGAGCATATATATCAGTGCGACACACAGTCAGTACAGGCTCCCAACATGGCTGTTTCATGCTCTTTCCAAAACTGGCACGTGCAAGTAAAACTCCCAACACGACCATATCACATAATGTAACTCTAGTGCGAGCAATGCTCCCAACACTAGGTCATATAAAAACACGAGTATGAGTAAAGCTCTCAATACTCTATGATGTATAATCTATGAAAACTAAGTACGAGCTAAGCTCCCAGTACTCTATCATGTAAAACTAAGTATAAGCATAGCTCCCAATACTCTATAATGCATCAATCAAAATCTGAGTACGAGCAATGCTCCCAGTACTCTAATATGCATATCTCAAAATATAGTGCGAGTAATCTCTAGCACTTATGGTTTTCACACAAAACCTGATAGATGGCTATTCAAATCAAATAAGCACTTAAATGTGCATGTTTTCTCATATAAATGAAACAATTTCCATTCTATCATGCAACTCATGAATTTTGGTCACAACATGCTTTTAAGGTATTTTCACCCTAGTTTTATATAAAATCCACTTATCCTCTTTGATTTCTATCACAACATCATGCCTATTCATGGGAATTCATATAGCATATAATATCAAAATGCTATTCAAAATACGTTGAGCCATCTCTAGCTACTCACGAGATTCCCTTACCTCGGATCACGTCAAGTGACCTCTCTTCCTCAGTTTTGCTCACTCTTGCAGTCCGATTAGCTTCCAAATGTGATTCTCCGAAGCTGTTATAGTTATTCGTGTTAGTATATCGTAATATACTCATTTCATTTGTCAACTCTCAACTTATCACATCATTTTCATGATTTCCTCCCAACATGGCATTATACCATATTTTTCACATAGTTATATTTATTCTTCCTTATTTCCAATTTATGCATTCCATAAGATCAACTTAGAATCTTCCATACATGCATAATCTATCATCAAACTCATGTTATTACCATTTCCTCATCACTTTCTCATTTTCACACCAATAACTAGGTCATGCTCATTTTTCATGATTCTTTCATTTCCACCAATTCATATATATACCAATAAACTCATCAATATACCTAGTTTAATATATATCAACTTGGTGCATTAAATCTTACCTAGCTGAGATTTTCTTCTTTTTTCACCAAATTATACAAATCCTCCTTGCTCTTGAAATCCTTGATTTTAATCTCTTGTTTCCAAGTATGTTGTTCTCCTCCTTGCCAAGAACAACTTTGCTCAACTATATCTCACTCAAAACTGACCACAAACTAAAGTTTCCTAAGGTAGAAATGCCAGGTTACACTTTTTCTTTTGAATGGAATAGTTTCTCTCGTGCAACTGAATTGCAGAAGTCCAGTATTTATAGAATTGTCTCTATGAGATCGATCTGTTCTCCAATGAGATTGATCTGCCCTGCATTTTTTCCTCTCGAAACTGACCTTTCCAAACTTAATGAGATCGATCTACTCCCAAGCATGAGATCGATCTGAATCAACATAGAACCTTAAGGAGATCGATCTGCTTTCTAAATGAGATCAATCTTCTCCAAGTCAGTAGCTTAAGGAAATAGATCTGGCCCTCTAGGGATCAATTACTTCTTCACAGAATGCTTTGCAGATTGATTTGGCCCCATTGGAGATCGATCTGTCCCTATTCCATTGCTCAAATAAGAGCATTTTTTGCTCTTCCAGATCGATTTCTCATCCTATGAGATTGATCTTTCATTCATATTTTTCAGATTTTACTGCAGTTTTTTGCAGTAACTTATACCAAATTTCATACATTTTGTTGCCATGGTCATTTTCTCATCCAACCACCTTTAAGGCTTGAAAATGACATTCATTCATATTTTATATACATTAAAACTTGTGTGCATTCATTGTATAACCAAAGGTATACAATACAACACCAAATGGAAGTATAAAGATTTACACAACTCATGCAAACTTCCTTCCATTTTACCACACTACCTAAAATTTCATATCTTCTCATTCATCACATACAAAAGTCTATTTCTGCCTATTCATACATAATGAAACTTGTACGTACATTACAAACTCATATTACAAGTGTGTACATTGAATTTATAGACTTTACATCATTTATTCTTCACATAGCATATACATATATGTACTTATGAATTTAAGGGTCTTACACTTCATATCTATAATGGATTGATTTTTTTTCTGAATTAGCCTGAATTACCTGATAAGTGATCATAAATCTAAAAATTTTCCCGATCGAACGCCAATTTAACATTTGTTGGGATTCAGCTTTTTACTGTACTTCCACAATACCCTAAACACCTTTACTAGCTTTTTAACATGGGACTCACCTTCCTTGCTCTTAACAATCATGTCATCTACGCAGGCCTCTATTGTGTTGCCAAGTAGGTCTTTAAAGACCTTACTCACCATCCGCTGATAGGTGGCCTTGGCATTCTTCAAACCAAAAGGTATCACTTGATAGTAGTAATAAATCCCCTTCTCCATGATAAAGGATATTTTTTCCTTATTTGAGGGATGCATCATGATCTGGTGATACTTAAATCCAAGAAGCTGAGAAGTTTGTATCTTGATATCTCATTCACCAGCTTGTCAATTTTCAGCAAGGGATACGAGTTCTTCGGACATGCCTTATTTAAATTAGTGAAGTCCACAAACATCCTTCATTTCCCATTAGCTTTCTTCACCATCACAACATTTGTAAGCCAGATAGGATAATGAACTTTTCAAATGAAACCAGCTTCTAACAACCTCTCAATCTCCTCATCGATGACTTGCTATGTAGGACCCGTATTTTGCTATGTACCTTATGATTCCTATGTGTAAACATTTGGTTATATTAAACGCATAAGAATAGTATTTACTAAAATGAAAATGCAAGAAAAATGATTAAATACATGTAAGCCATGTAAAGGGCAAGTAAGAGCCAAGATAGCCATAGGATAAACCAAAGGGATTCAAATCCTTTTGACTAAAGAGAATGACTTAAAATGTTAAAACATAGAGGGTTCATGAAGGAAAGTTGGTTCGATTTGATCCTGAATATGTCGAAGTAGAGGAAAGGCCAAAATGGGGCTAAACGAGCTCAAAATGAACCGTTCGAGGTGTTTTTAGCTATTTCACTTCCCGAAAATGACCAAAACGCAAAAATGAGCGTGTTAACAATGAGAATTGACATTTTTGAAATTTTAAGAAAAAGTCAAACGTGGTCATTGGTCAAGGAAAGTTAATGGTAGTTAAGAAATGTTGAGTTTGACCATAGTTGATTAACCATGGTTAAAATTTAACTTAACCAAGGTTAAAAAGTGGAGAAGAAATAATTTTAGCTAAAACTCTCGATCTTCAATTCCTTAAGTAGGGAAAATTAATTTAATCGAAATTTAGATTAAATTAAATGGGTCACAGGATAAACCGAAGGGATTCAAATCCTTCTAACTAAAGAGAAGAACTTCAAATGTTAAAACATAGAGGATTCATGAAGGAAAGTTGGTTCGTTTTGATCCGGAATATGTCGAAGGAGAGGAAAGGCCAAAAAGGGGCTAAACGAGCTCGAAATGAACCGTTCGAGGTGTTTTTAGCTATTTCACTTCCCGAAAATGATCAAAACTCAAAAATGAGCGTGTTAACCATGAGAATTAACACTTTTGAAATTTTGAGAAAAAGTCAAACGTTGTCAATGGTCAAGGAAAGTCAATGGTAGTTAAGAAATGTTGAGTTTGACCATAGTTGACTAACCATGGTTAAAATTTAACCCAACCAAGGTTAAAAAGTGAGGAAGAAATAATTTTAGCTAAAACTCTCGATCTTCAATTCCTTAAGTAGGAAAAATTAATTTAATCAAAATTCGGATTAAATTAAATGGGTAGAAATTGATGGGCTAAATGGTGGAAAATTTAAATCCCATTAAGGTGGATCCAAAGTGGGTCAAATTTTGTAAGCCCAATGGACCAAATTGTTGGGCCCAAATTTAGCCAATTAAAGGCTCAATTAGTAGAAAAATTTTCAATCCAAAAAGCCCAAACTGAAGCCCAAAACCAAGCCCATTAGTTTTATGCTAAAGCCCAAAACTAAGCCCAATTGTTACCAAGCCCAAATTCATTGCCAAGCCCAATTGGTGGGCTGAAAATTAACATTAAAATGATTAATTGCTTAAGTTAAAAGTCAGCCAAAACCTTAGTCTTCTTCTCCATAGCTCTCGGCCAAAGCAAGGAAACCATTAAAGCATAAGTGTTCAAGCTTTATCTCACTAGAAATCACTAACCTAAAGACATATTTGGAACAAGTGATCTTCATGAAAGTTGTTCCAAATTGAAAGATGATTAACATACCTTAGAATTGGCTATCAAGGAGCCATATTGAAGGGGGCAAAAATCAAGGTAGTTTCAACCAAAGTAAGAACAATAAGCTAGGTGAGTTTTCAAGCTTCCAACTTCTAGTATGTTAATCTAGGAATTATTCTAAGGTGATTGATGTATGTTTTATAGATCAAAACACACAAAATCACTAAGAACCTAAGTTGGCCAAAAATGGGTATTTAGGTTTTGATGAGTACCCATGTGATTTTAAGGCATGAATGGATTGGTATGCATGTATACATGATTATGGCATTGTTAATTTTAATCAATTTGGTCAATTTGTTGATGAATTGGTGATGGCATACAAGGTGTTTGATAAAATGCCTTAATGAACAAAAACTAAAAGCTTAAGGCATGCCTAGAAGGTGTTTGATGAAACGCCTAAGTGAATGGCTAGCAAATTGGCCAAGGGTGGTGTGATGATGGATGACCGTCGGCTATGGGCGGCATGATGGCTCTCGGCCACATGCCATGGCCAAGAGGCCAAATGGGCCAAGCCGACTTAGTTTCGGCCCAATAAGGATTGGTGGGCCTCGAACCAAGCTTAATAAGTGGTAGTGAGCCCAACAAACCCAATAGGCCTAGATGAAATGAAATGTAAAGTGAAATAAGCTTAAGACAGTGTTAGGCCCATTAAGATGTAATTAGGCCCAATAAGAGTAAACGAGCCTATTAAGTGAAATACAGTTGAAAAAGTGTAGTTAACCTGGCAAATGGTTATATGCAGCTCCAGAGAATATATTGGGAGCTAAACAGACGACGTGATTCTACAGCATTGGAAAAAAGAGAGCATTCCACGTGATTTCAGGTAAGGGAATTTTGCAAGTAGTTAGAGAAATCTACGCATATTTTCGTCAACTTTTACATTCATTTAAAAAGTCTGAGTGTCAAAGAAAGTGAATAAAATTTATAGAGACCCGATATGAAAAAATTACCATTTTACCCCTATTAAAGGGAAAATTACCATTTAGGAAAATTAGGAAAAGTCCTAAAAAGCATGGAAAACATATTTTTGAGTGTTTTTACTGTTGTTTAGCAGATGCATTGATAGATTGGCCGATGTTTTCATGATTTATGTGAAGATAGCACAATATGGTGCCGATTTGATTTAATAGAGTAAATCTCTTTTAAATGAGCCATCTATTGAGTTGTGTGGAAACAAATCGTGCTGGAGCACTGCTCGCACTGGCTTTTGTATGTTTTCTACATAAATTAGTGTTGGAGTGTTACTCGCACTAGCTTTTATATGATATGCATAAAATTGTATTGTGATAGCCCGAAAGTGCGAAAAATATGGCTAATTTAAAATTTTTCTTAAAAGAAGACTAACAACTCTGGGTGTATTCCTATGCAGTGTCATGTGCTCACTTACGTTTTAACACTAGTCATTATACCCAAGATCATACAACTCATACTTAATTAAATCAATTACATAATATCCCAAAAAGAATCAACCCATAGATCTCAAATCATCTCTTTCATATCAACCAAATTCCATCCCAACATACTCATTACAAGTGTCTGTATTACAACATTGTCTAGATACAAAATGAACTAAATTATACCTTATGCGTGTACAAACGATAGCTTGGGGAGATCCTTTCCACCAGCCTATATCACATACGCGGCAAGCGCTATCTCGCTTACTTCAAATAATCTGGAGGAGGGAGGAAAAAGGATGAACTTTCAAAACGCTCAGTAAGGAGGATAAGGGAAGTTATAGAAATCATCATCACAAACACAATATGATGGAAATAATGAGCATGCAAGTCATTATATAAATAACTATGTAAAACAATGGCCTTAGCATAAAGCACGTGATAAAAATCACCAATCACATTATATCAAATCTTATAGCATGATATAAATCACAGTAGTAAAATTCACATCATCATCAAATAAATCGAGACTAGGCATTTATAAAACTCATATGAAATCAACGTCATGGTACATCACAATGATTGAACTCGTCCCCTAGGCGGACATCCCCAATCGAGGGATTTCGTCGACAATAATACACACATGGCCATGGTTCGCTGTAGACTTGATCAGAGTCGTACAGTCGTCGATCTTACATGCTATCACAACACAGCCTGGTCTTACATGCTATCAAAGCAAGACCACCCATCGCTACGGCAGAGCGGGGTCATCTCACGTTACTAGAACAGAGGCGTCGGTCTTATATGCTACTAGAGCACAACTCGGCCTTACATGCTACAAAAGCAAAGCCTGATGTGCATCTCATGACAAGCCATAGTCTCAGTAAAATCGTTTTGCCTTCACGTAAAGCTCTTAGTGGTTATCAAAAAACCTACTTCGGTTATAACACATTGTGTTCACATTTACACAAAACTCATCAAATAAAACTCAAATCGGCAAAACACTCGCACAGTAAAACATGCCATTGTTGTATATAAATCGTTTTACCTTCACGTAGAGCTCATGGTGGTTATCACAAAAACCCATTTTGGTTATAAACCATATGTGTTCACAATTACACAAATCACATCAGAAATCGAGCTCAAACCGGTAAAACACTCACACATTTATCAACACATCAAATCATCATATAAAACATGCTCATTCATCAAACTCCTTTTCATGCTTTTAAAACGTTTTCATTCACTAGAAAACTCACAAGCACAAAAGGTTTATTTCCCTTACCTCTTGCACCTCGAATGGTACACTATCCTCAGTTCTCAGACTAACCTCATTTCTCGTATTGGATTCTCCAGCTGTCCACACACATCATTAACCTATCAATATACGTCATTTTCAATTTACATCTCTTTCTCTTACTCATTCTAACTCAACATTATCTAAAAACTCTTTCTACATTTTTATCAACATTTTAGTTAACTCATAACCATCATAAGATACCCACATCTCATTTTCCATCTATACCCATTATTTTTTTCCCTCATAACTTAGATATCTCTAACCAAATATATGTATATGTGCATTTATTCACAAATATACCCAATGATAGTACTTAAACCAAGGATCTTGTGAGCTTACCCAGCTTGTCCTCTCTTGACCAAGTTGTAGAACACTTGTCTCTTCCCTTTGCTCAAGCCCACCTTTGATTTTCTAGTATGTTGTTCTCCTTACCATGAGGAACAACTTTGTCTTTTGCCCTTTTGTCTAATTTCGTCTAGAATATGGTGAATCTTAGAGAGAGAAAGCTTGGTTTAGGTGAAAATGGTGAGGGTTTGGGTTACAGAGAGAGAAAGGTTCGGTTTCCAGGCAAAATCTCGCGATCCTTATATAGATAGGGCTTATGAGATTGATCTGATATTGAAAGAGATCGATCTCTGCTCGACTCAATTGCTCCAAACTGCTCCCTCAACAACTACCAGATCGATCTGGTTGAGGAAGGAGATCGATCTGCTCTTCATAAGAAAACTAAGTGGAGATCGATTTGGCTTTGAATTGGGGATCGATCTCTTCTAGGTCGAGAGTTAAGGAGATCAATCTGGCTAAGGGAGGAGATCGATCTACTCCAACTCGAGAGCTAAGGAAATCAATATGCTTGTATTAAAGATCGATCTCTTCATTTATAGAACGCTCAGCAGATTGATCTGGCCTCATTGGAGATCGATTTGCCCTATTCCATTGCTCAAATAAGAGTATTTTTGGCTCTTCCAGATTGATCTTTCCTTTAATAAGATCAATCTGGCATTCATATTTCCCAGATTTTGCTGTAGTTTTCTGTAGTAACTCATACCAAACATCCTTAATTTACTGTCATAGTCATTTTCTCATCCGACCACCTTTAAGACTTGAAAACTTCATCTCCTTATACTTTATTAGATTCAAAACTTACGTGTACATCAACATATCATAATTACACTAACCAAATTACAAATCTCACATTGCAAATCTTGCAACTAAAGTACATAAAATTTACAATTCTCACATCCTCCCCACTTTAAGAGAATTTGGTCCTCCAAATTCAACTCGACCCATTAAACAGCTGAGGGTGCTTCTCCTTCACAAGGCTCTCTAGTTCCCAAGTTGCTTCCTCCACTGAGTTGTGCTTCCAGAGAACTTTAACCAATGGAATCCTTTTCGTCCGAAGTACTTTTTCCTTTTTGTCAAGTATTCGGGTGGGTTCTTCTATATAACTCATATCCCCTTGAATGTCCAATGCCTCATACTCAATAACATGGGAGGGGTCCGAATTATATTTCTTCATCATGGATACGTGAAAGACATTATGTATCCCGAAGAACTGCGGAGGTAAGGCCAATCGATAGGCGACGTCTCCCACTCTCTCCAAAATCTCAAACTGTCTTATATATCGAGGACTTAATTTCCCTTTCTTCCTAAAGCACTTGATACCCTTACTGGGAGATATCTTAAGGAACACAGGATCTCCAACTTGAAACTCAAGTAGCCGTCTACATACATCTGCGTAACTCTTCTATTGACTTTGAGCGATCCATAATCTATCACAAATGATCCTCACATTCTGACCCACCTATTCAACTAGTTCGGGAGCAATTACTTTCCTGTCGCCCACTTCTTCCCACGCTATGGGGGATCTACACCTCTTACCATAAAGAGCCTCATAAGGTGCCATACAAATACTCACATGATAGCTATTGTTGTACGCAAACTCAGCAAGGGGCGGGTGATCATCCCATGATCCTTTAAAATCCATCGAACACACCCTCAACACCATCAGTCTGAAGATGATAGGCGGTACTAAAATTCATTTGAGTTCCCATGGCCTCCTGAAAATGAGTCCAAAACCTAGAGGTGAACCGGGAATCTCTACCAGAGGTAACAGTTACTGGAGCCCCATGTAATCTAGCTATCTCTCTAACATATAGCTCGGCTAATGCACTCAATGTATTTGTACTCTTGATGGCAAGGAAGTAGGCACTCTTCGTTAATCTATCAACTTTCACCCGTATTATGTCATGACCTCGTCAGGTCCTTGGTAATCCCATGATAAAGTCCATGGTGATATGCTCCTATTTCCATTTAGGCATAGGCAACGACTTAAGCAACCCTCTGAGCTTCTGGTGCTCAGCTTTCACTTGTTGGCATACCAAACATCTAGCGACATATTCTGCCACGTCTCGTTTCATACCACTCCACCAATACACTCTTCTTAAATCTTGGTGCATCTTGGTACTTCCCGAGTGCATGGTGCATCTTGATGCCTGTTCAACTTGGCTAACCATATCTAATAGCCCCTGATCATTTCACTGCCCGACTCTAATCTGGTCCATAATATCGGGCTCTATCTATAGGCTAGCCATAAATCCTACCTCTACCTCTTCAACTCTGATCCTGAGTCCAGCAAACTGTTCCAATAAATCCCATTCTTTGATCATCATAGCAGACATCATACTCTTCCTGCTCAAGGCATCAGCCACTACGTTCGCCCAATCATAGTCCTTAAGAAATTTCATCCATCTCATTTGTCTCATGTTTAACTCCTTTTGGTCGAATATATATCTCAGACTCTTGTGGTCAGTAAATATTTGAAACTTTTCCCCATATAAGTGATATCGCCAAATCTTTAATGGAAACACCACTGCGGCTAATTCCAAATCATGTGTGGGGCAGTTCCACTCATGATCTTTCGGTTGTCGTGAACCATAAGAGATTAATCTCCCATGCTGCATGAGCACACATCCTAATCCTTGTTGAGAGCCATCACTATACACTACAAAGCCTCCGGGTCCACTTAGGATAGTCAACACAGGTGTCGTCGTTAATCTCCTCTTTAATTCTTGAAAACTCTGCTCACACTTCTCAGTCCATACAAAAGGAATCTCCTTACGTTTGAGTTTAGTTAAAGGAGTGCCAATCCTGAAAAATCCTTAAACAAACTTTCTATAATACTCTGCCAACCCTAGGAAACTCCGAATCTCGGTAATGGTCCTCGGTCTCTCCCAATTAAGTACAGCTTCTATCTTAGACGGGTCAACTGACATTCCATCTTTAGATACAATATGCCCCAAAAAAGGTATTTGATCCAGCCAAAATTCACTTTTACTGATCTTCCCATAAAGCTGCTTATCTCTGAGTACTTGTAGTACGATCCTCAAATGTTGTGCATGTTCCTCTTGAGACTGAGAGTACACAAGGATATCATTAATGAAGACTGTTACAAACTGATCTAGATAGTCCCTAAAGACCTCATTCATCAAACTTATAAAAGCAGCATGGGCATTTGTCAATCTAAAGGGCATCACTAAGAACTCATAGTAGCCATATCTAGTTTTGAAGGCCGTCTTCAAAATATCCTCTTTCCTGATTCTTAATTGGTGATAGCCCGATCTTAAATCAATCTTAGAAAAGATAAAAGCCTCTCTCAACTGGTCAAACAAATCATCTATCCTTTGTAGGGGGTACTTGTTCTTCACCGTAGCCTTGTTCAGTAATCTGTAGTCTATACATAGTCTCAGGCTACCATCCTTCTTCTTTACAAATAACATCGAAGCTCCCTATGACGACACACTAGGTCTAATAAAACCCTGGTCAAACAGTTCTTACAATTATTTCTTTAACTCTTCCAATTCGACCAATGCCATTCTATAGGGAGGTTTAGAGATTGGCTGAGTATCTGACACTAATTCGATAGTGAACTCCAGCTCTCTCTCTGGTGGTAAGTCAGGCAATTCATTTGGGAACACATCGGGAAACTCACATACTATCGGTATGTCCTCTATCCTTGGATGTTCTCGACTCACATCAGAGATGAGTGCGATGTAACCTTCACATCAATAATTCAATCAGTATTTATAGTGATATAATCATCTCTTAATATTTCATGATAAACTTCACACGTCTTTATTCCTTAACATTGAAACACACACTAAACTTTTCAAGTAGGGAGAAAGTTACAGTCTTTGTGTAGCAGTCTAGACTCACACGATTGGCCGTAAACCAACCCATCCCCAAAATCACATCAAAACCACACATGTTTAATGACACTAGATCTGCTAACATCACCCTATCTCCCACTATGATCTTACAACTCTTACACACCACATCTGTCCTCTCAGACTCACGCATGGGGGTATTTACTTGTAGAATATAATCTAGGGATTCATGCTTCAAACTCAATTTACATGCAAATTGTACATCAATAAAAGAATGTGTGGATCTCGAATCAAATAACACATGCGCCTCATGATTACAGAGAATAAGTGTACCTCATATGGTCTCAGACGAAGTGTATGCGGTCTCCTTATATAAGGCAAACACATGTCCCTCCGTGATCGGCTTCTTGCCCTTATCAGCAGTATGAGCCCATCTTTGGGGAACCATCCTCTGTGGCTGCTGTCTAGGAGGCTCTGGAGAATGTGGCTTATGTGGTTGCGGGCAATACCTCACTTTGTGACCTATGTCCCATCATCTATAATATCCTTGTATAATTCTAGGACAGCTTCCCTCATGTGATCTACCACAATCTCTGCAAACTCTAACCTTTGGTCCGACACCTCGAGAGGTCTCCTTAATAATGGAAGAAATCCTGGGTCTGTCAACTCTGCCCCTCGGTCCCTCATACTGTCTTCTCTTAAAAGAACCCCTCTGAAGGTCTGTGTGAGAGGTCACGGTTCGCTTACTCTTATCTTTGGTTAAAATTTTGTACTCAGTCCAGGACTGTACCAACTCTAGCCCCCTCTCCACTTGTGCTCGTTTTAGAGCATCCTTAAACTTAGTGATACAGTGCCCTATCAACCAGTCTTTAATGATGAGTCTCAGTCCATACACAAATTGCTCTGTGCGAAACTCCTCATCCTTAAGAGTCTCTGGGTCATAATTCAGTAGAGTGGTGAATCAGCTCTCATAATCATCAACCGACATATTGCCCTGAGCCAAATTTAGAAATTTAGCTTGCTTCCTTCTCTGGGTAGCTCTTAACACATATTGGGTTCTAAATGCCAATTGAAACATCTCCCAGCTAATCACCTCATAGCTAGATGCCAATATACTCTGAGTAGTGCTCCACCAATCTTGGGCTTGTCCCTTTAGTATATAAGCACCCATACTGACCTTCTCGGCATCGGTGCATCCAAAAAAGTTAAAAATGACTTGCAACTCAGTTAGCCACTCCTCAGCCTCTGCAGGATCTTTCACCCCTCTAAAAGTCGGTGGGTTCATCTTCAGAAAGTCCCTCATCTGACCCTTATCTCTATCATCAAATTGGGTCTACACTGGAGGCTGTGTGGCAGGGGGCACCAAATCAGTCTATGGTGGGGGTGTGGGTGTGGGTGGTCCCTGTGGTGGTGGAGGAGTCGACACAGGTGTAGCGCCCGAGGCATTATCCCCAAAATGCTGCGTAAATAGCGTTGCCATCTGTTCGAATCCCTGACGCACATCGTGCTCTAGGCGATTCATTCGAGAGTTAGGACTCTCCAGCTATGGTTCAGGTAGCGGAGGTGGCTGTGCCTGCCTCCCTGAACATCTTCTTCTCCCCCTTATATTTTATCTCTTACGTGCCTGCATGTATTCATTAAACATCGATCATAATTTTACTCGTTAAATTCAATTCATTACCAAACAATACAGACACTTGGGATGTAATCTACTTCCAATTTACCGACACTGACAGTACTATACACCCTTTGCTTTGATATCAAGAAAATCTGTGATAGCCCGAAAGCACGAAAAATATGGCTAATTTAAAATTTTTCTTAAAACAAGACTAACAACTCTGGGTGTATTCCTGTGAAGTGTCATCTGCTCACTTATGTTTTAACACTAGTCATTATACCCAAAGATCATACAACTCATACTTAATGAAATCAATTACATAATATCTCAAAAAGAATCAACTCATAGATCTCAAATCATTTCTTTCATATTAACCTAATTACATCCCAACATACTTATTACAAGTGTCTGTATTACAACATTGTCTGGATACAAAATGAACTGAATTATACCTTATGCATGTACAAGCAATAGCCTGGGGAGATCTTTTCCACCAGCCTATATCATGTATGCGGCAAGCGCTATCTCGCTTACTTCAAATAATCTGGAGGGGAGAGGAAAAATGGTGAGCTCTCAAAATGCTCAGTAAGGAGGATAAGGAAAGTTATAGAAATCATCATCACAAACACAATATGATGGAAATAATGAGCATGCAAGTCGTTATAGAAATAACTGTGTAAAACAATGGCATTAACATAAAGCACGTGATAAAAATCACCAATCACATTATATCAAATCTCATAGCATGATATAAATCACCGTAGTAAAATTCACATCATCATCAAATAAATCGAGACTAGGAATTTATAAAACTTATATGAAATCAACATCACGGCACATCAGAACGATTGAACTCATCCCCTAGGCAGACATCTCTGATCGAGGGATTTTGTCGACAATAATACAAACATGGTCATGGTTCGCTGTAAACTTGATCAGAGTCGTACAGTCGTCAGTCTTACATGCTATCACAGCACAACCCGGTCTTACATGCTATCAAAGCAAGGCCACTCATTGCTATCGCGGAGCGGGGTCATCTCACGTTACTAGAACGGAAGCGTCGGTCTTACATACTACTAGAGCACGACCCGGCCTTACATGCTACAAGAGCAAAGCCCGATGCGCATCTCATGACAGTTGAATTGTTTTGCACAGCCATACGTCAGCAAAGTATTCTTCCACGTTAAAGGTATACCCAACATAGATATCTATTTTGTATCTAAATTTTGTAAGTACAGTAATGTATATGGAAATGTGTCTAGGGAATGTGAGCATGAATATTTTGTAAAAGAACATTTATGCTGATTTGATTGGAAAGTACTACCTTTAGTTTTGTTTAAATTTGTTATCAAGAAATAAAATTGAATAGACAGATTTATTGTTCTGATCTATTATCGACTCGTAGCCCAACTATAATGCACCGTAAAAAGGGTGGTTACATACACTATTTTGATTAATTTATTTCATAATCTTTCATTCCTAATTTGGCCATGGTTTCTCAGTAAAATTGTTATATCTTAAGTCTACTTTAAGTTCAAATTAACGTCGAATTTTAATATGAAAAATGCCATATAATTTGGGTGCATTTCTTGGCCTAGCTCACTTGAGCTCCACAATTTTGGCCTCCTCCTTGAAAAATTATTTTGGCCACTTAATCAACCCTAATTAATCACTTTAAAACCTAATTTCATCTCTTAATTGAATTAGTTACATTATATATTCTTTCTTGGTTACATATCAATTTTCTTTGATCATCATTTGGCCATGTTTATGCACCTAAACTCCAAGCATGCTCCCAATATGCTTGGCTGTTTGCAAGCTTTAAAATCAGCCCTTAATCATAGTTAATCATATCATTTTTCTTTCTTAATTTCCCCTAGAACCTTATAGGCTCAATGTACATTAAGATGGTCTTGCCTTAGATGGCATCAAGTTGGCATTTTGCATGTTTAAATTCCACTCTCCAAGCTAATCTCTCAAACTACTACCTTGTTAGCTTAAATACTTAGTTATTCTAATTCTTTTGTCCATAACCATAAATATTCATTTCCACTCATATAATTTCCTTCTCATAACATACTTTCATAGTCAATACATACATAAAATCATTACTTATCCTTACTTATTACATGAGGTCACATATGAGAGAATTTTCGGGTTACTTAACCATCTCAGGCTCCGAGCTTAAATCCTTGCTCCACATAGCTATAGGCCCAGTCCTAAAACCATCCAAATAATATATCATATTAATTCCTTAAATTAGTTAGAGAAGGAAAAACTGAAATTTAAGGTTCTCACATCCCATTAGCTACCGTTGTCCCATCTCCTCCCTTGTGGTATAAATTGTTGTTTAATTATTATTTACTTAAATAAATAAATTTTTATTATTTTATATTGTCGTTTATATTGTTTGAATAAAATTTAATTTTATACATTGGCTTAATGTGTAAATAATAATTTATGTTGATATATTGCTTTTACATTGTTTGAATAAAATGTAATTTTATAAATTGATATAATGTGTAAATAATATTTTTATTATTATTTTTTGGTTGTTTGAATATAATATCTAGTGGTTATTATTGTTTGTATATTTTTTTAGTTTAGTTTAGTTTATGTTGGCTCTACCGAGAGGGGGGGTGAATCAGTTTTCTAACAATTATGACAAATTAAAAATTAATCACAAATGATAATGAGCAATGTAGTGCAATATAACAATTTAATGCAAAGTAGGGAAGAGAGAAACAAACACAATCGTTTATAGAGGTTCGGCCAAACTCTTGCCTACGTCCTCTCTCCTTGACCTTCTTGTCAAGTGCTTTCTTTCTCTCTTTCAATAGAGCTTACAATATTCCTTTTACAGGTTAAGGAATAACCTCTCTACCCTTAGCAATACAGAAATGTATTCACCCTTTTACAATGTCTCTCACTGAGGAACAATCCTCTTTTCTTTTTGGGTATGGATGAATACAGAATAAGGCTTTACAATGGGTAGTGCTAACAAAGCTTGTTGCACTTAAGCTTGTACAATAAATTTCAATTGATGAGCAATAGGGACACAAAGAATGAATGAATTAAAGCTTGAGAATGTTTTGAATGTTCAGCAATAGTGTCTCAATTCTCTTTGTCTTCAATGCTTGGTTAAATACTGAAGGATTGGTAGTTGGAGCATTAAATGCTATTCTTCCCGTTGTGATTTGCAGAAACTAGCCGTTGGGTACCTCCAGTAGAGTGCCAGATCGATCTGCCTTCTTGGCCAGATCGATCTCTTAGTTATAAATCCTGCAAGATTGAAGCACAAATACACAAGGAGATCGATCTCATAGGTTAGCAGATCGATCTGTTAGTTTGAAAATAATGAGGCAGATCGATCTGTCGAATAGGAAGATCGATCTCTTAAACTCTCTGTTTGAAGCAAGATCGATCTCCAGATCGATCTCCCATGCAATCTCGTAGAGGGGAGATCGATCTCTCAACAACACAGATCGATCTCTTTAGCTCTCTGACTTTGAGGAGATCGATCTCTTCCTTACCAGATCGATCTCATAAGTTCTCTGTTTGAGTGTAGATCGATCTCTCAGATCGATCTATAGTCTTAAGCTCTTAAGGGAGATCGATCTCTTCCTAGACCAGATCGATCTCTCAACTCTAGCATTAGCCAGATCGATCTTTTAACCCTTGCAGATCGATCTCTTCCATTATGAGATCGATCTCTCATCAAGTAAAAACCCAGGAGATCGATCTCTCACCAGCCAGATCGATCTCTCATCAACAGAACTCTAAGTTCTGGTACTAATAACCTCTAAACATGTTTCTATATCAACTTAATGTTATAGAATTAACTTGTTTTGTCATTTCAAAATACATTAACTCAACAGTTTGTAGTATTTGCAATTCAATAATTTTAATTATTGTGTTTTGTAGATATTAAATGTTTTAAATTAAATATTTGTATTATTGTTAACAATTATAATTATGTTTGACAATCTTTAAATTTATTTATTTTATTATAGGTTTAATTTTTTAATTTTTTGAATTTATTTTTCGTCACAGAACCTTTTTTTTAAATTGTAATATATATTTTTATTTTTAAATTTATTTTTCATCACAAAAGAGCTTTTGTAATAGAATTTCGTCGCAGAAACCCTTTTTTCAATTGTAATATATATTTTTTATTTTTAAATTTATTTTCCATCACAAAAGAGCTTTGCAACAGAATTCCGTCGCAGAAAGCCCTTTTTTATTTTTGTATTTTTAAAATTGTAAATATTTTTTAAAAAATAATTAAAATAAAAATAAAAAGTCATACTATTAACTATGGAATTTCGTTATTGAAAGTCTTCAGCGACGATAAATTTATTTAAAATAAAAATAAGATGTGTATGAACGAGATATCCAGCTACAAGAAGAAGGAAAAGGATTGAATAGAGGAACTCCTGAACATTTGACGATCTCAGATGTGTCGATATCAATGGTGACTCATTATTTCGATGAATCATTTCTTCGGACAAAAGAAAATTATGTAAACACTTACTTGAAATCTCACTTATCAGATTCCATTGATGAAGACATATTTTTTTCTGAAGAATTCGCCATGATATATCTGATCCATGCATAATATCATGGAAAATGGATACAAATTTTTACTGCTACTTAATATCGGCAATAGGTCTGAAAAAGTATCTAAAAATATCAAATTTAGATATTTATACCTTGCCGAAGTAAGGAACCTTGGCATATATGTTTGGAATAGATTTCTGTTTTGAGAGAGTTGAAAAAACACTATCTCGTTGAAAGATTAGCTTTGGAATTTCATCGTTGAAAGTCTTCAGCGACAAAATTTTTATTTAAAATAAAAATAAAGTCACACTGTAAGCAACGAAATTTCGTCGCTAAAAATCTTCAGTGACAGAATATTACTTGAAATAAAAGTAAAAACTCAGACAATTAGCTACAAAATTTCATTGCTGAAATTCTTTAGCGACGAAAAATTTAATTAAAATAAAAATAAAAATAAAAAGTTGCATTATTAGCTACAGAATTTCTTTCGTTGATGATTTTTAGCGACGAAAAATTTAATTTAAATAAAAACAAAAAGTCTTTAGCAATCGAAAAAATATAAAAAATTAAAATAAAATTAAATCTTTTCGCATCAGAATTCCATTAGAAATACAATCCACCGACGAAAAAATTAAACGATGGAATTTTCATATTTGCGATGCAAGACTTTTAGTAACTTCAAATTTTTCAGTGGAATTTGCGACGAAATTTTCGTCATAAATTTTGTCGCTAATACTCATTTGCGACAAAATGTCAAAATTAACAACAAAATCTGTTGCTAATTCTGTCGTTGTTGCTCATTTTTCTTGCAGTGTAAAAAGTCTTTCACGAGAATTCCAAAAAAAAAGGGTTGTGAAAGAGTTTAAAAAGTCCATTGACCTAAATGATAAAAAAAAAAAAACCCCTCTTATATACTGTGAAAGAATGAGGAGTAATTGATGAGAGTCATACTAAAGGTCATTGAGCCCTATTATGAGTCGGATTGAAGGTCATTGGGCCTAAGGTAGATTGAGCCCAAGAGAAAAGAGGACTTAGGAAGACCATGGAAAATCTATTAAATGATCATTTTTAAACTGTGAGTTTGAACAGTAGTTACGCGTCGAATAACTCTTATAAATATGTTTTATGTATCAGTTTTACATTCTAAGCTCTATTGATTTACTGAAACTTAGCCAAAATCCTATCTGACTTAAACATCGAAGTGCGATCGCAGAGGCCTCTGATCATTTTCTTTCTTGCAGAGTACTTAGAGATAGATTTGCATGAAAATCGAGATTCTAACGTTATCAAAATTCATTGTTGTAAACAAATAACAACATATAAACTGGTCTTCCGATTTTTATTTTCTTTCACGTAACTCTTAGTAAGTAGACACAAATAATATAAGAAGTGAAGAGGGGACATAAACCCCTAATGATCCCCCATCAAAGGTTTATTGGGTTTTAAAGTTTATATAACCATCATACCACACTAACCCAACTAGATGCGTAAAACTCATATCATATATGAACAAAATTAATTCAATTTAGTTAAACTACATATTTCATATCAGGACTAAATCATCAACTTGTTTTATTAAAATACCAAATCACCGATTATTAACAATGCACTTTAGACGGAAAATTCTAACATTGTCAACTAGCCAATCGTATCTTCAATATATAGTATTATTTGACAATATCATGGAGGAGCCAACCCTGCATAGGTAGCTACCAAGTCGAGTAGTGTAATAGTCTTGTTTTTGTTATTATTTTCATTTTTATTTAAAACATGAAAATCCTTCATTATTTACCTTAATTGGTCACCTAATTACTGGTTTTAGACACGTTCGTTGTCGAAGATTAATGACAAAATTTTCTTCCAACAAATCAAAGAGAAGGATATTTAATTTCATCGATCTACCCTGCTCCCCTCCCTTCCCCAACATGTACTACTACCACTGAAGACAATGGGGGACCATCCTCCAGCTTTTATATAGTCATGGATCATTTATTTGATAAATTCTTGTGGGGACTGATAACTGACTATATTATGCATGGCGTTAGGATATTTGAATGAAAAACTATATGCTATATGCTTTACTATATATAAAAAAATAACAATAATAATTTGGTGTATATTTTTTATGGCCCCTTCCCCCTGGCTAGATATCTTCTTCCACTATTAGATTTCCACCCCCACGTGGACGTTGCTACGATGTGATGCACCCATAGCAGGGAAATGTGGACAATTCATCAACCGAAGAGTAATGGACGAACAAAAAACAACTTCAGATTCAGGGAACCTGTGATGGATTGATGAAGCAATTAAAGAGATGAATTGAAAGAAAGGGAGATGCGATTTTCATTTTGCTAAATTTCGCAGTTTGGGACAATTTAATTTTGTTTTTAAAGGAAAGTGGAGAGGGGGAGAGAAATGGAGTGGTCGTGATCTGCGATCTGTGTTGGAAGAGGAAACTTTCTTTAATAAGCAAAGGCGTGTGAAGGGTATCACTGTCAACTAGTTGTGAGTTTTGGTTGGAGTGCATTTCCATACTTACAATGAGAACAGCTAGGCATTGAAAGATGTCCTTAGGGGATTGGTTTTGGGAATGGGAATGGGAATGGGAATGGGAATGGGATTGGGATTGGGATTGGGATTGGGATTGGGATTGGAGGGTTTTTAATGCATTTGGGATGCCTATTGTAAGATACTTCTCCTTGGAAAATGATTGATCCTGTGTCCTTTTTAAGCCTCTCGGGTTTTTTTCATGCACCATCAATTAATCAAACTAACCCCCCTCCAACAGAAAAATAAAATAAAATAAAATGCCCCCAATGGCAGGGCATATGGACGAGTCCGGACGACTATAGATAGTGAAAAATAAATGCTTGCTAATTATAAAAACTGAATCTAATTATTATTTTTATTAAATTAAAAATAATTATGGAGTTAAAATTAATAATTATAAATATGTTTTGATGCAAATGCAACTATGGTCTTAAGATGAAATCTAATGATAAGAGAAAATGATCATTAATGACATTGGATTAGAATTAGAATAAAATTAAATTTATAAATTAAAAAATAATTTAAAAATTTTAAAGTTATTTTATATAAAATAATATTTTGTTAGTAAATTAAAATTTATTCAATTTATTTTATATCAAGTAATACTTTTATTATTACATACTTAAAAATTATTTTATGTATATTTTAATATTAAAATAATAAACTGAAAATTTTAAATAACAAAAAATCTAATAATTATATATCATAAATATAAAATAATAATTTATTTATATATTTATATATTTATATTAATAATTTATTTATGTTTTTCATTATTATAAATAAGTGATGGTGGTCGCGTCACCAGAATCCACGTGTACAATCATCCGCCTGTCACGTGTCAAATCAAGAACGAGCCACGTGGCGGATTATAGCGACAGAGCAGCCACGTGGCACAGTTCATTGCAGTGCGACAGAGTGTTCGATGCGATAGGAGTCTGTCGCCTTTGTGATGTGCCGCGCAACAGGCACGGCAGACCTCCATCGCCCATATCGCCACATTGGTCTCTCGCACAGCCTGCGGCATAGTCTCCCGCACAGACCGTGGTAGAGGTCTCCCGCACAGCCTGCGGCATAGTCTCCCGCACAGACCGCGGTAGAGGTCTCCCGCACAGCCTGCGGCATAGTCTCCCGCACAGACCGCGGTAGAGGTCTCCCGCACAGCCTGCGGCATAGTCTCCCGCACAGACCGCGGTAGAGGTCTCCCGCACAGCCTGCAGCATAGTCTCCCGCACAGACCGCGGTAGAGGTCTCCCGCACAGCCTGCGGCATAGTCTCCCGAACAGACCGCGATAGAGGTCACCCTCAAGCTGTTTCGCCCGAAGAGCGACAGAGTGCTATATGACTCTGTCGCGGCCCAGACATGCGCCTGGGCCTCAGCTCGAACCGACCCAGAGAAACCTATAAATACCAGGTGAGCTCTCTGAAACAGGGGATTCGATCCAAAAAAGAAAAAAGGGAAAAAACAAAGTACAAAAAACAGGGAGAAATACTAAAAACTCTTTGAATCGAGAATTACATTCTCCTCTTCTTATATACACAACTCCCGATTACTGACTTAATCGTCGGAGTGCGCGTGCAGGGACAAATCCCTGCCCCCTCTGATCCTTGTTGTTTTTACAGTACATACGAAGAACGCGTGACAAGAAGATTGCATCGACATCACCTCTTCGTCAGTATTGCAATCGGATTACGTGGAAGGTAAATTATTGTTGCTGTCAGTTGGGCAACATCAATTGGCGCCGTCTGTGGGAATCCTGACAAAAAGCCAGATTCTCTATCAAAATGGTGAGGACACGCTCTATAGCGGAGGTGATAGGAGGGCAGAATTCTGTGAGTCCCCCTGTCAGATCAGAACAAAGACGAAGACATGGTGAAAGGGGTCAGAGAGAAGCCGTGGTTTCTCTAGAAGAATTTGAGACCCTGAAGCGCAAAAATGAGGAGACTACGACTGCATTGAAAGCCATGGTGAGCTTCTTCAGAGACGCTCTCCCCCAATTGAGCTTACCCTGTGAAGTGCAGCAGTTAGTAGGGGAAAGCACACCCCGGCGGACCTACGAGAGAGGTCAGCCCTCTACTCTGGTAAACGTTGGACAAGAGGCAGGAACGCAAAATAATGCTACTGCAAGTCCAGCCAGACAGAGCTCACCCGCGACTCAACAGCAGCAGAGTTCCCCTCAGGCCGCTAGGCGGCAGAGTCCCCCTCTGTCCGATAGGCGGCAGAGCTCTCCAAATGTGCGGCGGAGTCCCCCTGCGACCCAACGGCGACAGAACTCTCCCGCAGACAGCACGCGGCAGAGGTATCCCACATCAGATACGCGACGGTGCTCTCCCGCTTCTAATAGGCGGCAGAGTTCACCCCTGCCCGAGGCGCGGCAGACTCCTTTGATCGCCAGGCGGCAGAGTTCCCCCGCAGCCCGTAGGCGGCAGAGTTCCCCCACCTGCCGCAGCTCATCTCCCGTGGAGTCAGAACGTGATCCGGGAACCTATAGGGCTGGGGAGCAACGAAGACAAGGAGGTTTTGACCCACGAGAAGGCCTCAAAATATCAAGTCCCGGAGTGGGAGGTGCTAGAAGGGGCGCTTATCAATCGGACTCTTCTAGACCTGAAGGGACAAGGCCATGCTCAGCTCGGGGGTCGGAGGACGTGGAGAAGGTCGTCCAAAGGATCCTCGAGAAGAAAAAACTAGTATCTCCGGATGACGGCCAAAGGAGGAGGATCCCATTCAGCCTGGAGATCATGAACAAACCTTTGCTGAAGAAGTTCAAAATGCCTTCTATGGCTACTTACACTGGCAAAGCGGACCCCTACGATCACATTCAGTGTTATGAATCCCTCATGCTGTTGCATGGGTGGGAGGACGAAATTATGTGCAGGGCTTTTTCCCTCACATTGTCCGGGCACTCTCTAAAGTGGTTCAACGGGTTGAGCGAAGGTTCAATCTCCTCTTTTGATGAGTTGAGAAATGAATTCCTCAAAGTCTTCATGATCCACAGCCAGAGGAAGAAAGATGCTACCTACCTACTCACGCTTAAACAAGGAAATAAAGAACCCTTGAAAAGCTTCGTAGACCGCTTCCGAGATGCAACTTTGGAAGTGGAAGATCTACCGGTAGGCGTAGCCTTGGCTGCAATGCTGCAAGGGACGAGCTCCGAGAAGCTACAAGAATCTCTCTCTCTCGATCAACCAATGACAATTTCCGACCTTTTTGCCAGGGCTAACAAGTATGTAGCTCAAGAAGAAGTGATGAAGATGATACAGCCCAGAGAAGCAAAAGAAGGAAAGAAGAGAGAGAGAGACGCACCCGAGAGAAGCTTCCAAAGACCCGTGAGAGCTGACAAAGCCCCTAGGCTCAGGTATGAAGGTTATACCAGGTTAAACGAGCCTCGCACTGCAATACTGGCAGTCATAGAAGGGGCAGGATTGTTGGAATTCCCCAAGAAGAAAATTGGAGACGTAGGACGAAACACTGAAGCCTACTGCGAATTCCATTGTGCTCACGGACACCCAACAGAGAGGTGCAGAGACTTAATGGACCAGTTGGAAAGGCTGGCCAGAGAAGGGAAGATCAACCGCTTCCTATGGAGGAGCGAGAGACCCCGTTATCCTCCGCGTGACCAAAGGAGTGATCGTCCGCGGACGGGGGCAAATAATGATATCAGAAGGGATAGGCCTAGAAACGAAGTAGTCAGGCCAATCCCCCGTGCTAATCCGCCAAACAACGAACCTACAGCCCCCGCAATAAATGTCATCGTAGGCGGGGACTCAAGTGCAGGAAGCTCCTTTACTTCCCGCAAAAGTTACGCTAGGCAAGCGTATCAGGTTAACGTGGTGATGGAGGAGCAGGCGGATGAAGAGCCCATCATGTCGGCTGACAAAGGTGATATTGTCATGCCCCATGACGACCCCATGGTGATATCCACGGTAGTGGCCAAACACCCGGTGAGCAGGGTCCTGGTCGATAACGGGAGCTCAGTGAACCTGATCTATTGAAACTGCTTTGAAAAAATGAGCATATCCGAAGATAGGTTAAAGCCCGTTATGACGCCACTATACGGATTCAAGGGGGAGCGAGTGAAGGTTGCCGGGTCCATAGAGTTGCCTGTGACTCTCGGAGAGCACCCGAAGAACGTGACCCGACAAGTATTATTCATGGTGGTCAGGTCAACCTCTGCTGCCTACAACATGATTTTGGGCAGACCTGTGCTGAATGACATGAGGGCGGTGATATCCTCTTGCTATCTATTGATGAAGTTTCCCACTCCCAACGGAGTCGGGCAAGTACGAGGAAACCAAAGGAGCGCCCGTACTTGTTATCTCGCTTCCACTGCCAACAAGGTAGTGCAGAGGAAAGAAACCTTGTGCATAGATGATCCGCCCAAACCTCAGCCGGTAGAGGAGACAGAACCCATTGAACTAATCAAAGGAGACGGGGGAAAAAAGGCATTCATCGGGACCCAACTAGGCGAACAACTAAAGAACGACATAGTCGAGTGCCTGAGGAGAAACTCGGATATCTTCGCCTGGAGCCCGGCAGACATGCCCGAGATTAGTCCCGAAGTGATTTGCCATGAGCTTAACATCATACCCGGACACAGACCCGTCAAACAGAAGAAGAGGAGTTTCGCCTCGGAGCGACAAAAAGCAATCACTGAAGAAGTGAATAAACTCCTGGGTGCCGGATTCATCCGAGAGGTCTACTACCCTGAGTGGTTGGCCAATGTAGTGATGGTAAAGAAATCTAGCGGGAAGTGGCGAATGTGTGTGGATTTCACAAACCTGAACAAAGCCTGCCCTAAAGATTCATACCCCCTACCTCGGATAGACAGACTCATAGACGATACATCCGGCTACGAATTCCTCAGTTTCTTGGATGCATTCTCCGGGTATCACCAAATCATGCTTCACCCAGAAGACAAAGAAAAGACTTCCTTATAACCGACGACGGAACCTATTGCTATCGGGTAATGCCGTTCGGTCTAAAGAACGCGGGAGCCACCTATCAACGAATGGTGAGCAAAGTGTTCAAGGATCTTTTGGGAAATACCATGGAAGCCTACGTGGACGACATGATAATCAAGAGCCGCGTAGGAGAGTCTCATACTGATCAAATGTCCAAGGTATTCGAAGTATTGAGGAGATTCAACATGAAGTTAAACCCTGAAAAGTGCTCATTCGGGGTAAGATCAGGGAAGTTCTTAGGCTTCATGATCACTAACAGGGGCATTGAGGTAAATCCTGAGAAGGTACAGGCTATCATTGACATGAAACCCCCAACCACCGTAAGAGAGGTCCAGAGATTGACAGGCAGGATAGCAGCTTTGAATCGCTTCTTGTCAAAATCAGCAGAAAGGAGCCTGCCGTTCTTCAAGACTCTACGGGGGGGGGGGGAAGAACTTCGAATGGACGGAAGATTGTCAAAAAGCCTTTGAAGACCTCAAGGAGTACTTGAAACAGTTGCCTTTGTTAACAAGGCCCCTGGAAGGAGAACAACTCTATATGTATTTGGGAGTCGGTGACTTTGCCGTCAGTGCGGTGCTACTGAAGAAAGATGAAATGGTGCACCGTCCCATCTACTACGTGAGTAAAGTGTTATTGGATCCAGAGACCCGCTACCCACTGGCCGAAAAGCTAGCATTAGCTCTTGTGATGGCCTCGCGAAAGTTACGCCCGTATTTCCAAGCACACCCTATCACCGTCTTGACAGATCAACCGTTAAGACAGATCCTTCAGAAACCTGAACACTCAGGAAGGTTAGTGAAATGGGCAGTGGAGCTTGGGGGATACGAAATTACATTTCAACCACGGCAGGCTATCAAAGGTCAAGCTCTGGCTGACTTCATCGTAGAATGCACTATCCCAAGCGACAGCAGTGAAGGGGAGGCTCACCCATGGTTGCTGCATGTCGACGGGGCATCAAGTGCCAATGGAAGCGGAGCAGGTATAGTCCTGGTATCACCCGAAGGAAAATCCCTTGAATACTCCCTACGGTTCGGATTCCCCAGTTCGAACAACATAGCGGAGTATGAAGCTCTGATAGCAGGGATGATGTTAGCGAAGAAGCTACAGGTTCACCACTTGATAGCACACAGTGATTCTCAATTGGTGGTGAACCAATTCAGCGGAGAGTACGAGGTACGGGAACCGATGCTGGTCCCTTACTTGAAGAAAGTCCAACTTCTGGCACAGACTTTCAAAAACTTTCAGCTGATACAGATCAACCGATCCGAAAACACACATGCTGATGCATTATCTAAGTTAGCCTCTTCCACCGAAACACGAGGAAGGACAGTGAAGGTGGAGAGGCTCGAACGACCTAGTATTGAAGAGGTCGACGTGTGTGACATTCAAGTGGGAGACGATTGGAGATCCCCATACAAACAGTATCTCACTGAAGCAACACTCCCCCAAGATAAGGACGAGGCTTGTCGCTTGAAAGTACAAGGGGTGAAGTTTACACTCATCGATGGAGAACTGTACAAAAGGGGATATTAGTCACCCTTATTGAAATGTCTGGGACCGGAACAAGCAAGTTACGCCCTAGCTGAAGTGCATGAAGGAATTTACGGCGAACACTTAGGAGCAAGAGCCCTCGCTGCTAAAGTACTGCGATCGGGATTTTACTGGCCAACGTTGAAGCAAGATGCGATGGACCAAACCCGTAAATGTGACAAATGTCAGAGGTTTGCGCCTATCACAACAGCCCCAGTGACTCCCTCTCAAGGCACAGTACAGCCAATTCCTTTTGCACAGTGGGGATTGGACATCCTTGGACCTTTCCCCTTAGCCACGGGCCAAAGAAAGTTCCTACTAGTGGCTACCGATTACTTTACAAAGTGGATTGAAGCAGAGCCTTTAGCCACAATCACGGAAAAGAAAGTGGAGGCAATGGTGTGGAAAGACATTATATGTCGATTCGGAATTCCCCGCATCCTAAATGCCGACCATGGAAAGCAATTTGATTGCAACGCCTTCCGTGAATTTTGTAAGAGCCTCAACATTCAGCTAAGGATCTCCTCAGTGTCGTATCCTCAAGCTAATGGACAGGCCAAAGTCAGTAATCGAACTATCCTCCATGGGCTGAAGACCAGGCTAGACAAAGCAAAAGGGGCATAGGTGGACGAATTGCCTAGTGTTTTATGGGCATATCGTACCACCAGTCGTGTGTCGACTAAAGAAACACCATTCAGCCTTGTATACGGCGCAGAAGCACTGATCCCCGTGGAAATTGGAGCGTCATCACCAAGAGTGATACCCTTAGTAGAGGAAGAAAATTCACAAGCTCTAAGGGAAGGCTTGGACCTACTCGACGAACATAGAGAAACCGCGGCTATTCGATTGGCATCCTATCATCAGAGGGTGGCCAACTACTACAATAGCCGGGTGAGAGATAGGCCAATGTCTGAGGGAGATCTAGTGCTCAGAAAGTCGCAGATCACGAATGCCCTGAAGGAGGATGGGAAGTTCAGAGCCAACTGGGAAGGTCCCTACAGAATCAGATACAAGATCGGACCTAACCCATGTGTCCTGAAAACTCTACAAGGGAAGAAGATAGGGAAAACATGGAATTCAAATCACCTAAAGTTGTATTTGAATTAATCGCTATATTTTCTTTCCCAAACAGTATTATTATTTGCTTATACCATCACAAGATATTGTCATCAAATCATCACGCAGAATGTCATTTTATTATACATCTGCGACTTATATGCATCTAAATCTTGTGACAGGTATTTAGACGAGCCGTAAGAGCCTGAGGCGCTATGCTTCACTGTGGCCAGGCATAGTTCAGACGAGCCGTAAAAGCCTGAGGCGCTATGCGTCACTGTGGCCAGGCATAGTTCAGACGAGCCGTAAGAGCCTGAGGCGCTATGCGTCACTGTGGCCAGGCGTAGTTCAGACGAGCCGTAAGAGCCTGAGGCGCTATGCGTCACTGTGGCCAGGCGTAGTTCAACCGAGCCGTAAGAGCCTGAGACGCTATGCGTCACTGTGGCCAGGCGTAGTTCAACCGAGCCGTAAGAGCCTGAGGCGCTATGCGTCACTGTGGCCAGGCGTAGTTCAACCGAGCCGTAAGAGCCTGAGGCGCTATGCGTCACTGTGGCCAGGCGTAGTTCAGCCGAGCCGTAAGAGGCTGAGGCGCTATGCGTCACTGTGGCCAGGCGTAGTTCAACCGAGCCGTAAGAGCCTGAGGCGCTATGCGTCACTGTGGCCAGGCGTAGTTCAGACGAGCCGTAAGAGCCTGAGGCGCTATGCGTCACTGTGGCCAGGCGTAGTTCAGCCGAGCCGTAAGAGCCTGAGGCGCTATGCGTCACTGTGGCCAGGCGTAGTTCAGACGAGCCGTAAGAGCCTGAGGCGCTATGCGTCACTGTGGCCAGGCGTAGTTCAAACGAGCCGTAAGAGCCTGAGGCACTATGCGTCACTGTGGCCAGGCGTAGTTCAACCGAGCCGTAAGAGCCTGAGGCGCTATGCGTCACTGTGGCCAGGCGTAGTTCAGACGAGCCGTAAGAGCCTGAGGCGCTATGCGTCACTGTGGCCAGGCATAGTTCAGACGAGCCGTAAGAGCCTGAGGCGCTATGCGTCACTGTGGCCAGGCGTAATTCAGACGAGCCGTAAGAGCCTGAGGCGCTATGCGTCACTGTGGCCAGGCGTATACAATCAACCAAGCCATAAGAGCTTGAGACGCTATGCGTCACTGTGGCCAGGCGATAAAAACATCAAGGCTATAAAAACAAAGACGCATACACGTCACATTAATCAAGCCTTAAATAATTATACGTTCGCTCAAAAAATTCTTTTTGAAAGTTTACCTTTCTATCAAGAATTGGGGAGCATGCATGAATACATTCAAGCAAAATAAACAAACAGACAAAGAATGATAAATGATAAATAGAGAAGTAGTGCAATACAAAGCATGAACAAAAATCTCAATTTCATTTCATTTAAAAGTCGTTACAAACAGATCTCTAACAGATCTTTACGATTACATTCGACAAAAGTACAAAGTTAAAACAAAAAACAACAAAGTACTTAAAAAGAAATACAGAAGAAGAAAAGGAGCAATCTACTCTTCGGGAGGAAGCTGGGGATCAGCTGCAGACGGACCATCACTTCCCAAGGACTGTTGACCCTCCTCGCCATCTAAATCAATAAGAGCCTCGATAGGCTCGGGAGCATCGTCCAAATCCATGGGCTCCCAAGGACCAGTGAGGTTGGCGAGATCATCTTGGGCGGTCCTCCTGAATAACTCGTCTGCAGATTCGGCTCCAGGCTCATATTTAGTCCAGTCGGGAGCCTCGAATAGCATCGCCTCGTTGGTGTACTGGAGTTCGGGGAATTCCTCTCCTTCCCTATGTGCTTCTAACCATGATCGGGCCAGGTAGAACCCGTACTTCACATAAGGGTTGGAGAAATCTTCTTTCCGCCTCAAGCAATCCTTGGAAAGGCGGTACTCCTTCGCAGCCTCGGCCCGTATGCTATTGATCTCCACTTGGGTCAGCGTAGGAGCTGCCTGACTTTCCAACTCGGCAACGCGTTGCTCGAGCTCCTGATTCCGAGCAAGCAGAGACCTGTAGTTGGATTGCATATGGTCTAGCTCAGAATGGGCCTCCCGAAAATCCTCTTGAAATCTGCTAGACCGAGCCGTCTCAACAGTGAGATCCCCCTTTGCCTGGCTTAGGTCCTGGTGAACCTTAGCAAGCTGCTCCTCCAAGCTTCGAACTAAATCCGGAAGTTTGGACAAGTTATTGACGGTATTCTGTAACTCCATGACTTGGTCCTTTAACTCCCGGATTTCTCTATCGGCACGCTCCCGATAAGCCCGATGCTGGGCATTGTTGGCCACGGTTCTTTGAGCCAGCTGCAAAGAAATGCAAAAAGTTAGATTCAAAGAATGTGGCAAAAAGGAGTCAAACAAAGAGGAGTATGAAACTTACCCTCAATGCCTTGATATCGGCTAAATCCTCCCCCTCCGGGTAGTTTCTGAATATCCTTGTCTCATCTCGAGGAAGGATAGTGGACCAGCTTAACCGGGAGGCCACCTCGAGAGTGTCCAAAATGTCGTTGTCACGAACCCTCGTGGCCCTTCATAATATTTCCCCCGTCCATGGGGTAAGACCTCTCTTCTATAGGCCCTATCCTCGGAAGAATTGGCCTACTTCCCATCGAACCTTCGATGTACAAGCGCCTTCGATTCTTCCGCAGTGACGAAATGATATTACATTTCGCACGCTCCTCAGAGCGTGATCGCCCGGATGACCCGGAAGCCCCTCGTGAGGATGAGGCAAATCTCCCCCTATCCTGAGAGAGGTCCCTCTGCTCCGAAGAAGGGGGAGGCATCGCCTGCCTAGAAACAGGAGGGGTCCGAGCACGAGGTGGCCGAGAGGGGACCGGTGCCTCACTTGGGATATCGTCAGCCAAACGATGCCTCTTCCTGGCAGGAGCGCTGGAAGGACCAGCCTCAGAGACCTGGCGACCCAATGATCGTCGAAAATGACTCATATCTGTAAAAAAAAGAAAGAAAATATATCAATGGTCAAAAATTGATCAGAAACGATAGGCAACGGGAAACAATGAAAGGTTACCTTCAGGAGAATCTAAATGCTCCTGAAGGGACTCGATATTTATCGCGTCATCATCCGGGAGCACCATGAAAGTGGAGCCGAACCCTTCCCAGCCAGTTAGGTCTGCTAAGGGCTCGCTACCAGAACTTGATTCTACGTTAGTGCTCCCTATATCCTCTTGTGGCCTAGGTGCTTCAGGATTTAACTCGGGGGAAACCGAAGGCAGAGGATCTGACGAAGGAACAGAGGGTCGGGCAACAGGGACCGGACCCACACCCCAGCCAGCTAATATCAAATTTTCATTTGATATAAGGGCGTCAAGGCTAAGGGGATGAGGGACTAGCAGTTTATTGATGTCAGAAGATAACTGCTCCCTAAGTGTGGCAACCCGGGGACCCTTGGGGATTTCACGCCTATTCTCCCAACGAGTGGGGATATTCAGGTCCTCGGGCGTTTCCACAACCAGCCATTCTGTCTCAAAACCATGAAGCTTGTTAGCAGGTTTCTCGAACAATCGGTTCTCAAAATCGGGCTGGTACACCCGCTGAAGCGAGTAAGGCACTAAGCCGGGACTCCCTCGAAGCCTAAAGAATACTTCTAAAAGAGGAAGAGATGGAGGGACGCCCCTTAAATGGCAGTGCACAGTGAATGCTACCAATTGCATCCATGCATGAGGATGCAGTTGCCCCGGGGATACCCTGTGCGTCCTAAGGAAGGAAGCCCCGAAGTCGGACAATGGGAAGCGGAGTCCTAACTCCAAGGCTGCCCTAAAAACGACAGCCCCGTCAGACACACGACGTATGTCGCTCTCCTGAGGGGTTGGGAGTCTATAAGAGTATCCCTCGGGTAAAGGAAATCGGGATTCTAGGTCTTGGACGTCGGCTTCCTTTAAAGTCGACTTAACGCCTAGATCAATCTGTTTTCCTACACCATGGCCAGCCATTTTAGGAGTCCGTAAATCAAAAGAGTAGGACTACGGACTATGAAATTACCTAAAATGAAGAAAAGAAGGAACTGGCGACAGAGTGTGAAGAAGCTGCGGCAGAGTTGCGACACTGTGAGGTGTACGTGACAGAGTTGCGGCAGAGTACAGTGGAGTTGCGGCAGAGTTGCGAGAGAGTGTCCAGAGAAAATCGCAGCAGAGTATCTTTTTACGGGAGAACTCGGTAGCGACAAAGACAGCAGGGGGCCCAGTATATATAGCGGCTCGCCTGCGTCGACACACGCGCGCAGAAATCTGACCCGACCCGAGAAAAGTTCGGACCCAGATACTCTTTCGCAGGAATGATTCCTACCAAAGAGTGGGGAGCAATTGATGGTGGTCACGTCACCAGAATCCACATGTACAATCATCCGCCTGCCACGTGTCAAATCAAGAACGAGCCACGTGGCGGATTATAGCGACAGAGCAGCCACGTGGCACAGTTCCTTGCAGTGCGACAGAGTGTTCGATGCGATAGGAGTCTGTCGCCTTTGTGATGTGCCGCGCAACAGGCACTGCAGACCTCCATCGCCCATATCGCCACATTGGTCTCTCGCACAGCCTGCGGCATAGTCTCCCGCGCAGACCGCGGTAGAGGTCTCCTGCACAGCCTGCGGCATAGTCTCCCGCACAGACCGCGGTAGAGGTCTCCCGCACAGCCTGCGGCATAGTCTCCCGCACAGACCGCGGTAGAGGTCTCCCGCACAGCCTGCGGCATAGTCTCCCGAACAGACCGCGATAGAGGTCACCCTCAAGCTGTTTCGCCCGAAGCGCGACAGAGTGCTATATGACTCTGTCGCGGCCCATACACGCGCCTGGGCCTCAGCTCGAACCGACCCAGAGAAACCTATAAATACCAGGTGAGCTCTCTGAAACAGGGGATTCGATCCAAAAAAGAAAAAAAAGGGAAAAACAAAGTACAAAAAACAGGGAGAAATACTCAAAACTCTTTGAATCGAGAATTACATTCTCCTCTTCTTATATACACAACTCCCGATTACTGACTTAATCGTCGGAGTGCGTGTGCAGGGACAAATCCCTGCCCCCTCTGATCCTTGTTGTTTTTACAGTACATACGAAGAACGCGTGACAAGAAGATTGCATCGACATCACCTCTTCGTCAGTATTGCAATCGGATTACGTGAAAGGTAAATTACTGTTGCTGTCAGTTGGGCAACATCAATAAGTAAAATAAAAAGTATTAAAATGAAAAAAAAAACCTTAAAATAAACAACAAAATAAAAAAACTGTCACAATTAAGAACAAAACTTTAAGGAATCAAGTGGGAGAAAAGTAGTTTTCTCAGAAATTTCTTGAAAAAAATTCATCATTGATTTAAGTTATATATCTCTTTAATTAAATAATTATGAAAATCATCTTGCATTAAGATTTAAGAATTAAGATTATATAAAATTATGGTTTATTTGCATACTTAAAAACAAATTAAAAGCCAGCATTAAATTTTTTAATTTCAATTATCGAAATTTTACTTTTTTTATAATTTTAAATAAAACTATTTTTAAACTTTTCTCGTGTGGATGGCTCTTTATTTTGTTGGAAGATGACAAACTTGAAAATAATGAGAATATATCTTTCGCCTATGTATATGCAAGCAGGATCAATTAAAAAAGAAAGGACTTAAAAAATTTAATTAATGAATATTATTCAATATTATTATTATTTTATAAATATGATTAATATGATAATACATATCTTATATTATTTTTATTTATATCTTTTAATATTCTTAAAAGATTATGTACTTTTATCTTAACTTATTAAATTTTTAAACTTTATTATCAATAAATAAAATAATAATCCAAAACCATTAAACTTTTCATCAAATTATTCAAACTATGATATATGACCTAAAATTAAACATAATAATTACTACCCCCCCTAAAAAAAAAATAAAAAATCCAGCATTCTATTCCACTTTTCTCCCGTTAGGTCTTATGAAATAAAAGGCCAATCATATCAGTACCATTAGTCCCCGTCAATCTTTCCTCAAGAATTAATTATTGAAAAGAAGATTAGCTACGGATGTTTGCACTTAATTTTGAAAAAATCAACAAAAAGTTTAAAACTATATATATTATTTTAGTTATGTCGCTATATTTTAAATTTAATATCTAAATTGATCTTAATTTACCTAAAAATGTAAATAAATTCTTTGTCTTTTATTATTTGAAATCAATTAGGAAATTTTATTTCATTATTATTGTAGGCATTAAAAAAAATTAATTAATATTATTAGTTAATTAAATTAAATATTTAATTAATTAATAATTTCTAATAAATTGGTGATAAATAAAAATTGTTAACCAATTGTATTATCTCTAATTAAATTAATTTAATTAGAGATAAATCTCAGAGTAATCGAGTCCCTTTAGAATTCTCTACCATCAAGCATTATAAATAGAGAGCTCTTCCAGACTGAGAAGACACTCAGAAGAAGCAGACAGAAAGCACTGAAGAAGAGCATAGCACACAGAAAAGAGAAGTCTCAGCCTCCTCAGAGAATTGAAAGCCTGCAGAATACCGGTCGTTCTCCGATCAAGCCTTCTCTTCAGTCAAGTCTTTTCTTCAACAAAGCCGTCAGCAAATCTACAAGAGGACAACAAGTCACAAACCATTCTCTCAACAATCAGTCGCACCGCTACAAATCTACGAGGAACCACAGGCCGTTCTCTCAACGATAAGCCACGCCGCTGCAAGTTTAAGAGGAACAACAAGCCCCTTGGCCGTTTTTCTCAACAATCACTCTTTTCACTCCGTCGGGATCAAGCGTCACGCCCTCGACAAGTGCATTTCAGGAGACCGAATCAAAGGATCATTCTTTTTGTAAAGAATTCAAAATAGAGAATTGTACTCACACATAAATACAAAACTGAATTTTGTCACTAATTCATGTTTTAATTTTTCAGACGCGAAAATTTGTGTATACAAATTTCTGGCACACCCAGTGGGACCTCTCTGCCTCTCATCTTGCTCTCCATTATCAATCAAGATCAGCCAATTGCTCAGATCTATGGCTCCAAAGATTGCTGCACCAAGTCACAAATTCAATCCTGCTGCCACTATGCAACCTGGTTACACTAGACCGATGACTCATGCTAGAGTACGGTACCTTGCAACACAAGGTCAAGATCTAATTGGGTCAACCAACAATGCTGCTCATCAACCTGTCATCTCGATGGATCTTTTGGCAGGAAGAAAATCTGATTCGCAAGTACCAACAGAACAATCAGTGTCTACTCTCCAAACCATGTCTGCAATGGTTACTAATGCGACTACTCTAGAGGAAAGGATCTCTGAAATGGAGAGGATGATGTCAACTCTGCACAAGATAGTAGAAGAAAAGGATGCTAAAATTGTGATGTTGAAAAGTCAACTGGAAGCTCAACACGATGAAGAATCCAATGATAACCGAGCACCAAACAAACCAACTGTTGAAGCCGCTAGGAAACTGAAAGCAGTTCATGATGCTGAAAATCCTGAAGTAAACGGATCATCATCAATATCAGTTGGGTCTTTGTCTGTTCAACAACCACAAGAGATGATTGCGAATACCATCAAGGCTCAGTATGGTGGATCGTCATCTAAATCCTATTATGCATACATTAAACCTACACGAGGAGAATTGATGATTTAAGGATGCCGACAAATTATCAACCTCCTAAGTTCTAGCAGTTCGATGGGATGGGAAATCCACGTCAACATGTGGCCCATTTTGTGGAGACGTGTAACAATGCAGGAACATACGGAGATCTTCTGGTTAAACAGTTTGTAAAGTCGCTGAAAGGAAATGCCTTTGAATGGTATACTGACTTGGAATCTGAGTCTATTGATAGTTGCGAACAACTTGAGAGGGAGTTTCTCAATCATTTCTTTAGTACTCGTTGCACAGTGAGTATGACAGAGCTAACTAATACCAAACAAAGGAAGGACAAACCAGTTGTCGATTACATCAATAGATGGAGAGCGTTAAGTCTTGATTGCAAAGATAAACTCTCTAAAATTTTTACTGTTGAGATGTGCATCCAAGGTATGCATTGGGAGCTTCTTTACATTCTCCAAGGGATAAAGCCGCATACTTTCAAAGAATTGGCCACCCATGCTTATGACATGGAATTGAGTATTGCTCATTCTGGTAACAAAAGTTCTTCGATTCTTGATCCTATGAGAGACAAGAAGGATTTCAAGAAGGTTGAGAAGCCTTTAAAGAGCACTGCTAAGGAGTCTTTGTTCGTTGAGACTAAACCTTTAAAATTTTCCTCCAGAGGCACTAAGAAAGTTGAGAAAAATATCAGGTGGCCTCAAATGAGAAATATACAACGTATGAGCTTCGAAGAAAGATAAGCAAAGAAATATCCTTTCCCTGATTCAGATGTGCCTGACATGTTGGATCAACTCCTGAACCAGAAGCTGATTGAACTTTCAGAGTCCAAAAGGCCAGGAGAAAAGGGAAAAGTTACCGATCCAAAGTATTACAAGTATCATGGCATCATTGGTCACCCCACTGAAAAATGTTTTGACCTGAAAGATTTGATAATGAAGCTAGTGAATGAGCACAAGATTGAACTTGATATGGACGACATAGTAGAGTCAAACCATGCTACTTTCACTTCTTTGCCTACAAAAGGCATAACATATCAACTGATACAATTTGGTTGCTTGGAACCTGTTGCCCTGCCAGTTGTGGTAACAAGCTCAAGCTCAATTACTAGCTCTTTTGAAGATGTTGAATCTGCTGCGGATGATGAAGAACAATGGACATTGGTAATGCGACGAAAATCACGAAAGCGATATGTCCGATCCGCAAACCTTCCTTTTCAAAAGGGAATTCAGCAGATAAATAACTCGCATCCACATTGGGGACAGAAGAAAACTATGAAGCATCCCTAATTCCAAAATTTTTTGAGGCAAAAGCCTCGAAAACAAATAACAATAGAAGAATTCTTTCCTAAAGGTTTTCTTAAGGAAGAGCAAATGAGTGTTGGTGTTCATATAGTTTCGTTTAAAGAGGAGTCAGAGGGAGAAAGCTCAAAGGCTATTAAGGCTCGAGCAGATGGCCAGACAAAAACAGTCCGAGAAGAATGCCTTAAGATCTTGAAAGGGATCTCTTCTCATCTTACCATCTACGAGTTGTTGCAGTATCCAAAGGCAACACGTGACGCGATTGCGTATGCTTTGAAAAACTAAAAAATTTATGCTGCATATCTTCCAGCTCCTACGAAACCTACTTCAGATGATAGTTTTTGTGATTATTGCTTGACAACTCTTGCATTCACAGATGAAGATCTGTTGTTAGGATCAAAACCCCACAATCGGGCACTTTATGTTTATGGATACATCCGAGAACAAAGGGTGAATCACATGTTGGTCGATAATGAGTCTGCAGTTAATATCATGCCCAAAGCTACAATGGAGGAACTTGGCATAACAATTAATGAATTGTCAAAAAGTCAACTTTTGATCTAAGGTTTCAATCAAATGGAGCAACGTACTTTGGGAATAATACGAGTGGATGTTGCGATCGGTGAATTAACGTCGAGTACAATCTTCTATGTCATCGACACTAGAACTACATATAAGTTGTTGCTTGGGCGACCTTGGATTCATACAAATGGCGTTGTACCTTCTACACTGCATCAATGCTTGAAGTTTTATCGAGAGGGACCGAGAAAGGTTGATGCTGATTTAAAACCATTCAATGAGGTCGAGTCTCACTATGCTGATGCAAAGTTCTACTCAGAGAACTGTGATATAAAAGAAGTTTTACCCGCTCAAATGTCGAGCATTGGAAAAATTGAAATTAAGGGTAAAAAGAAAATAGACACTACTATGATGAAAGAGCCTTTAAATGCATCCCTTGAGGGTATTCCTAAGCTTACATTGGAAGATATTGTAAAGGACAACCCAGTTAAATCTTCACCCAACGAGGCAAAAGAAACTCCAATTCTTCGCTATATTCCAAAGAATCGTCGCAAGAAAGGTCAATCGCCATTCTTGGAATGCTCAGAATTTAATCAAGCAGAGTGTTCTCCTGATAAGATAAAAGAAGACATAAAACTGTTGAAGGATGCTTGCACATTGCCTCTAACTAACATGGCTCATAGTCAAGCCAAGAAGCCGTTGAAAGGGTTCGTTCGACCGTCCCAAGGCGCAATAGAACATGGGAGTTTGCCTCAAGGTCGTACTGTTAAAAATTACGATCCAAAAGCTTATAAACTGATCGTTAAGGCTGGGTTCGACTTTTTCAAGTCATCATCCATGAATGAGTTGCATGATGGGAAGACGACTGCAAAGTTGCAAGGGATTATTGAAACTCATAAAAAGCCGATAAACAAGTCGGATGGAAAACCTTTTCCGAAAGATAGATTAGGATGTGAATCCCAAAACCCGATACGAATTCATGTTGGTAGGAAGAATAAATCGGTCAGTACTCAACACATTTCGATGGAGGTTACTGAAGAATGTGATAAGCCAAAAGCTTCTCCAACTCACCCTTCCCAAAACACTACTCGTGTGTCAGTATTCGATTGTTTGGAAACGTCAGCAACTCGTATTTCAGTGTTTGATAGGCGCAATGTCCCTCACCCTGAGTTACATCAAGCATCCAGAAGACGCAATTCAATTTTTGGTAGATTAAATGCTTCAAGCAGTAAAGTGCATCAAGAAGAGAGTCAAAACTGCACTGAATTGAAAGATGATAAGGAAATCCGAAGCTCGATTCCATCTCGCATGAAGAGGCATTTAGAGCTTGAAATCTCTGCAGAAGGGCCATTGAAAGTGCGACGTCATACTGTTGTGGACACCAGTTCATCTGTACATCTCAAAGAAGATGAGACAAAAGTTTATTCAACATATCATGTAACCATCCAAGAAAGTGCAGATGATGAATCATCAGAAGATGAGTCTGAAGAGCCATCGAAATCGAAGAAGAAAAAACTCCCGCTGCTTTAGAAGATGGGGGGCAAGCAACTGTCGACAGGCTTGAAGAGGTAAATCTTGGCACCTCGGATGCACCACGCCCTATATTTTTTAGTGTACTCCTTAGCTTAGAAGAAAAAGAAAAGTATGTCGCACTATTGTTAGAATACAAAGACGTCTTCGCCTGGACATATAAAGAGATGCCCGGACTTGATCCGAAAGTTGCAGTTCATAACTTGGTTGTTCGAAAGGGAGTAAAGCCAATTAAACAGCCTCAAAGGAGCTATAGACCTGACCTTATCCCGCTCATAGAAGCTGAAGTCAATAAGTTAATCGATGTGGGATTCATACATGAAGTGAAATATCCATCTTGGATAGTTAATATAGTGTCAGTCAAAAAGAAGAATGGACAACTTCGCATCTGTGTCGACTTTCGCGATCTAAACAATGCATGTCCAAAAGATGATTTTCCACTACCTATCACCGAAATAATGGTTGACGCTACTACAGGGCATGAGGCTTTGTCATTCATGGATGGATCATCTGGTTATAATCAAATTCGAATGGCGCCAAAAGATGAAGAGCTAACCGCATTTCGAACACCTAAGGGGATTTATTGCTATAAAGTAATGCCCTTTGGTTTGAAAAATGCTGGTGCAACTTATCAACGTGCTATGCAAAAAATTTTTAATGACTTACTGCATAAAACAGTAGAATGTTATGTTGATGATCTTGTGGTCAAGTCAAAGAGAAGAAACGACCATTTAGAAAATCTTCGTTCAGTGTTTGATAGGCTGAGGAAGTACCAACTGAAGATGAACCAACTGAAATGTGCTTTTGGAGTGACATCTGGGAAATTTCTTGGTTTAATCGTGAGACACCGAGGCATTGAAATAGATTAGTCCAAGATAGACGCTATCCAGAATATGCCAGAGCCTAAGAACTTAAAAGAGCTCTGAAGTCTTCAGGGTAAATTGGCATACATTCGAAGGTTTATTTCAAACCTAGCTGGAAGATGCCAACCATTCAGTCGACTAATGAAGAAGGACGCACGATTTGAGTGGGATGAATCCTGTAGCAATGCTTTTAATGCGATTAAGAGATACTTGCTTAATCCTCCAGTTTTGGGAGCACCAATTCATGGAAAGCCATTAATCCTTTATATTGCTGCACAAGACAAGTCCTTGGGAGCATTACTCGTACAAGAAGATGAGCAAAAGAAACAAAGGGCTATATACTATTTAAGTCGAACACTTGTAGGGGCAGAATTAAACTACTCCCCTATTGAGAAAATGTGTCTTGCTTTGTTCTTCGCCGTTGATAAACTAAGACACTACATGCAAGCATACACCGTCCATTTAATAGCATGAGCAAATCCTATGAAATATATTTTGTCCAGACCAGTTCTTTCTAGGAGATTGGCAAAGTGGGCGGTAATCCTTCAACAATATGACATTGTTTATGTTTCCCAAAAGACGGTGAAGGGGCAAGCCTTGTCAGATTTTCTAGCAGATCATCCTATCCTGTCTGATTGGAAATTGTCAGATGATTTACTCGATGAAGAAGTCTTTTTTGTCGACTTGAAGCCAAGTTGGAGGTTATTCTTTGACGGTGCTTCAAGACAAAGTGGAGCAGGAGCGGGGGCAATTCTCGTTAGCCCTTACAATCAAGTCTTGCCATATTCTTTTATCTTGAGCAAATTATGCTCTAACAATGTTGCTGAATATCAAGCACTTATTTTAGGCTTAGAAATGGCACTTGAAATGGGGATTAAAGACATTGAAGTGTATGGAGACTCTAAGCTGATAATACAGCAACTCTTGGCAGAATATGAAGTCAAGAAAGAAGATTTGATTTCATATTTCAAATATGCTAAATGGTTAATGGATAAGTTTGATTACATAACGTTAAAGCATATCCCAAGAGGTGAAAATCGATAGGCAGATGCTTTGGCTAACTTGGCAACAACTTTGACCATCAACGAGGATGAAAAGTTGAATGTTCCAATATGTTTCAGATGGATAGTGCCTCTACAAGGCATAATTCATGAAGAAGTCAAGCGATATCGGTATGCACAATTGAAGTTGAAGATTGGCAACAACCTATTATTGATTATCTTCAACATGGCAAACTTCCGAATGATTTACGTCACAAGTCTGAAGTGCGACGCAGAGCAACAAGGTTCATCTATTATAAAGATACCTTGTATCGTAGGTCATTTGATGGACAATTCTTACATTGCCTAGGAAGTGAGGAAGCCAAACAAGTGCTAGAAGAGGTTCATTCTGGAATCTGTGGCGTACATCAATCTGGGCCAAAAATGCATTATAAGATCAAGAGAATGGGGTATTATTGGCCTACAATGGTGCAAGATGCTATAGATTTTGCAAAGAAATGTCAACCATGCCAATTCCATGCCAATTACATACATCAGCCACCAGCGCCTCTTTATCCCACAATTGCATTGTGGCCTTTCGATGGATGGAGTCTTGATCTTGTAGGACCATTGCCTAAGTCTTCAAGAGGACACTTATACATTCTGGCTGCAATAGATTATTTCTCCAAGTGGGCAGAAGCATTACCTTTCAGAGAGGTCAAGAAAGAACAAGTGGTAGAATTCATTCGCGTGCAGATCATCTATCGCTATGGAGTTCCTCGGTACATCATCACTGATAATGGCAAACAATTCTTTAATAGCCTCATAGATAAATTGTGTGAGAAATTCAATTTCAAACAATACAATTCTTCCATGTATAATGCCCCAGCAAATGGCCTTGCAGAAGCATTCAACAAGACACTTGTAATTTGTTAAAGAAAGTTGTTGCGAAGAGTAAAAGAGATTGGCATGAAAGAATCAGAGAAGCACTCTGGGTGTATCGCACTACATATCGAACACCCATGCAAGCTACTCCATATGCCCTTATTTATGGTGTCGAAGCCATTATTCCGTTGGAATGTCAAATTCCTACCTTAAGAATTGTCATCCAAGAAGGCTTAACACAAGAGAGCAATGCCCAATTGCGCCTTCAAGAGCTTGAAACGTTGGATGAAAGACGTTTGCAAGCACAACATCTTGAATGTTATTAAGCACGCCTCTCTAAAGCCTTTAACAAGAAAGTCCGCCCACGTTCCTTTCAAGTAGGAGATTTAGTGCTCGCTATGCGCATGCCAATTAACTTCCATCATCATCTTGGTGATAAGTTTACTTCCAAGTAGGATGGACTTTATGTTGTGCAAGAAGTTTATACAAACAATGCTTACAAGATAGTCGATAGTGAAGGATTGTGAGTTGGCCCTATCAATGGGAAATTTTTGAAACACTATTATGCGTGAAAGCTCCAATTTCTATGCACAACATCAAATTAAAAAAAAAAAGTCTGCTAGATTGAAAACCCCATTGGGGCGGTCTAGGCAAAAATTAAGGCAAAGCTTGCTAGATTGAAAACCTCATCTGGGCGGTCTAGGAAAAAATTAAGGCAAATAAAAAAAGCCTGCTAGATTGAAAACCCCATCGGGGCGGTCTAGGCAAAAATTAAGGCAAAGTCTGCTAGATTGAAAACCCCATCGGAGCGGTCTAGGCAAAAATTAAGGCAAATAAAAAAAGCCTGCTAGATTGAAAACCCCATCGGGGCGGTCTAGGCAAAAATTAAGGTAAATAAAAAAACCTGCTAGATTGAAAACCCCATTGGGGCGGTCTAGACAAAAATTAAGGCAAAAATAAATAAATAAATAAATAAATGAACTACATAATGACTTGATCCTTCTCTTAGAAGGTACGTAGGCAGCTTAGGAAATTCCTCCACCCTAAGTTCAGTCACACCAAAAAAAAAATCATTATAATGATTAAAGTCCTATATGACATAGATGAAATGCTGAAAATGTCTATTACAAATAAAATAAAATAAAATGCTCAAGTAATATCTAGGACTTGCTGCTCCAACTGTCAACCAAAGAGTCTCGATGAGTTTGCAATGCTCTCCTAGGCTCTTCAATGTTCTCCATATCTTCATCAGCAATGGAAACTGTGGCCTCTAATTCAATCATGAGCTTTTCAAAAGAAGCGATTTCATCATTGGCCTTGCTTACTTCAACAACTCGAGCATCCAACTCAGTCTTCACCTTCAATTCCTCTTTTTGAATTAAATGTAACTTCTCTTCTAGTGCAGCACGTTCATCTTGCAAAGCCTGAAGCTTTGTGGCTTGTGCTTCATAATGTTGTTGCTTCAACGTCAATGAAGACTTAGCGCATTCCAGCTGTTTTGTTCCTTCAGCCTTCTTCCTTTCTAAAGTTTTTTGAGAAAGACGACCATCAAGTTTTTTCTCAAGACACAACAATGCCTTCACCTCCCCAACATAGGAGTCAACAATCTTTTTTAAGGAAGTTGAATCACCATGCAAACTTTCAATGCCTGAATAAATAGTGAAAGCATCTTCGTAAAGCTTGCTAACTTGAGAAAAATAGGCATCTCTAAGTCGAAGTAAGAAATCATGTCCGATCCCTTTAATGACTTTTTCAAAAATCTTAGAAGAATACTTGCCAGGATGATAAGTCGAAACAGAAATTGTATCTCGTTCAAGAGAGCGATTGATTCGCAACTGGGACGGATCCTGATTAGGAGGTTTATTCGCAACTGTGTCATCACCTCGAGCTCTCTTAGTCGATGAGTTAATTGAAACAGATTTAGAGTTACCATTGGCTGAAGATGTGGAGCCTATTTTAGCAGACAACTGTTTCACTTGGTTTTGAACTTTACTAGCATCACTTACAGATTCCTCACTTTTTGAAGGCTCATCATCGGGCATGATATTTTTAACCTGGTCAATAGTGTTTTTCTTTGTCTCTTTTCTTTAACATCTCTGTAAGAGGGATCACATCATTATCGATCGAATCAACAACTTCTTCTTGTGCAATCGGAGTCTTCTTCTCAGACTCCCCGCGATCAGTTTCAGGACATCTCATCTTTAAGGAAAAACGAAGCCTGCCATGACAAGATTTCTTAGGGGAACCAACCCTTGTTACTTGATTTGAGATCTTAGGGGAAACCATTGTTTTTATTTTCAAAGAAGATTTCATATCTCTCCTAAGCCTTCTGGGATTGCATCTGTCATTATCATGATCACTGATAGGTTCCACAGGTTTATCACTACAATCATCACACTGACGAGGTTGTTCATCTCCGACAACGAGAGCCTCTCTCCCATCCACAACAGGGGTTAAAGAACCTTTGCTTTGTTCAAATTGCCCCATGTCAAGGCGTTGCGTCATGGTAACATCATCAATATCTTCAGCCTCAAGGTCAGTAGTCTCAATCAAAGGCTGTACTTGTTTCGATAATCTCTCTTTACAAGAGCTAAAAGAAGCAAGTCCGAAATTAGTACTTGTGCTATCTTTCAAGATGGGTTTACTAGTACGATAGTAATCTCCTATTTGACATTGCCACCATACAAAGAATTTTCTTGTTACAAACAAGTGTTCATTGGTGCTACTCCATTTAGGGATAGTCACTTCATAGCTTGGACCTCTCAACACGCTACATTGCCAATAGTGTAACAACCCTCTCAAACTGGCAGTTCTAATAGCAGTTGTCAAAGATCCCGGAACATCTTGATAGTATCCAAATTGCTTTGCGAAGCAATGAAGACTATATGATTCTACCAAGTGAAAATTGCCTTTTCGTAAAGTCAAAAATGAAGATCGAAGGCTAACCAGGTATTCAAAATCGTCGAGCTTAAGTCGGTTCCCAGGAGTGTCCAAGAGTTTAGTCTTACAAGTGTCAAATATGCTAGTGGCTTGCCAATCTATGCCAAGCAATTGTTGAATGATTTCTTGACTTTTGACCTCACCATAAGATTTGTGATCAAAAGATCCCCCGTACTTGCACATTTTAGGTCTTCTTGGTGCTTTATTTGATCCAGGATGAGTCCCAAAATAAGATGCCATCCACGCATGCACAAAATGCCAAGGAAGAGCAACATTGCATTAACCAGGACCATCCACGCAAGTAGCAATTTGATTCAGTCCATTGTATATGCTTGCCAAGACAGAAATAGCAAGACTAAATCGTGTACCTTTTGCTATGAAAGAAGCCACTTTGAAAGTCTCAGGCCGAATGACATCACCACAGGGACTCGGAAGAATAAAAGAGCATAACTAGATTGATAAGAACGCGGCTAAGAACACCTCATCTCTATCAATGTCAAGAACACCTAGATCAAGGAAAACTTCATTTTCCTTTCTAGTACGAAGGCGATGTTTGAAACGACCATCAGGAGTATATAGAGAATTTTTCTTGCCTTTGATCGTGATCGAATCATAAGGATCATTGTATCTGTTTTTGCCTCAAAACCAAAATCTCACCCAAGCGAAAGTAGAAACTCCATTGCTTTTCGAAGCCCCATGATCCTCCTGCAGCATGATGAGGTGATATGCAAGAAAAAGGTATCGACAACTGACCGGAAGAATGGGACATGAAGAGTCATCGAGACCGATTATTTCTTCTAAGCTGGGGGCAACCTCGTCGTAAAACTCTCCAACAATAGGAAGGCCTCCTAAAATCTTCAAATCCCACAGTGAAATAGAAATCTCCCACGAGAAGATAAAAATGTATAGATGGCTGGACACCAAGCTTCGCACAAGGAATGAATCATATTTCGACCTTGGTCATAAACAAACAGCGAAGCGAAGATCGATTCGTAGACTCCCCCTTACTCTAAAATCTGTTTGTGCTGACTCAAAATAGGCTCTGACCATTCCCAATATCCAGAAGGAGGAATAAATTCTCCGCGTGGCTGAAAGCCATGCCAAGAAACTTCGCGTCTATAAATACGATGGCCCAAAGTGGTGAGGGCAGTGGATTTGACGCTCTCTTCATGGTGACTATCTTGCAACTTCAGCACCGTTTTAAAGGCACCCTTTTGAGCAGTGTGAGAATTGTAAGAAAATACCTCATCGACCTCTTCAGAAGTCCAGACATCCAAATGGTAAAGAGTTGCCACATCGGAATCCCAATTATTTGTATTACTACCAATAGCTGGAGTGTGAATTAAACACCTAGTAGCTTTGCTTATATCCTCATTGGATTTGTCTCGGATAAGTAGGAAGTCACGTAGACGACCTTTATACTCTTCTCGACTTTTTGAAAAAAAGGGTCTACCCCTAATTTCATCTTGGCAACGCTTGACAATTGATGGTCTTGGAAGACGATATAAAGGAAACTCGTCCATGGCTACACAAAAAATAAAAAGAGGTAAGTAAAGAGGATCAAATACTTTCAAATAAAAGATAATGCCTAAGATAATAAAATAAATAAATAAGTGATAATGATAAAAATCTATCTATGATAAATAATATGTGGTGTGCTATCAGAAGTCATAATTCAAAAAAAAAAAATCTGTGTCAGACATGGAAGCCAAGTGCTTTGCTATCACATAATAGTGCTGAAAATATGCACATTGTGTCGCCTCCATTTCCATTAAATTCGAGGTTATGGCGAGGCAATAATCGAAGATCGAGGTGCAAGGGGAATTGGTGGAACAGGAATCTCAGCTCCAATGACACCTATTTCTGGCATGGAGAATATGGGGCAAAACCCAATTAATATTAACCCGACTTCAAATATTAGAAATGCCATAAGCCAGCAGCTTCGTTCTGGAACACTAACGCCAGCTCAAGCTCAAGCTCAAGCTCAAGCTCAAGCTGCTTTCATTTCAAAATCAAGGATGGGCCGAGGAAACATGTTAGGTGGTCCTCAGTCAAGCATAGTTGGAATGTCCGCAGCTAGACAGATGCATCCAGGTTCTGCTAGTATTTCTATGCTGGGCTAGAATCTGAACCAGGCTAACATGAACACGATGCAACGGACTGCTATGGGGCCCATGGGTCCTCCAAAGATGATGTCTGGGATGAACCACCTTTACATGAACCAGCAGCAGCAACAGCAATTGCAGCAACAACAGCAGCAACAACTACAGCAGCAGTGTCCGGGCAAGTGTCATTGAAATAAAAAGTAGCTCTTTCTCTGTTCCAGAAGTGGGGTATGATTCGATCACTTTAGTGTACGTCTATCCCTACATGTACGTTACGTGTATATAGAAGTTGTAAGTTTCCTGTCGAGCGTCTTTTATTTTTTGCCAGTCTGGGTTCTCAAGCTCAAGCTGAAGCAATTGAAGAAAGAGTAGCATAGTGGCATCCATTTTTCCACTCACAATCGAGACCATAGACTAAGGAGAAATACCGCTACATCTCATTATGCCTTTATTGGAGAACACTTTGATTCGATTCGCAGTTAGAGATCTTGGGCCTACCTCATAATGGTAGGGGGTTTTTGATTGGCGGGAGACTGTATGGCTCTCAATATGCCGCAGAAAAGAAAAAAGCTCTATTACCAGATAAATTTGTACTCCGACATCAATGAATTCCAAAACACTATTGAAGACTCTACCGACTCCACAAAGAAAACCAAAAACATGGTAAGACCATTGGTGCTTTCTTCATGCAAAAGCGTATACCTAGGAGCGCTTCTGCCACTGTAGCAAAACAGATTGGCACAGGAGTGCAGTTTCCAGGTAACAAAGTCAACCTTAAGGCTTCAATAATCAAAGGAAGGAAACTTTTTAATGAAGCAGTCATTCAACCAAATCTACAGAGGCATCTCAGCAGGAAAGCTCGACAAGAAACGGCAGCAACAGGAGGAACCGGTAAAGGTTTGACAGCAGCAAGATGATTAAGGTGGTGCAGGAGAAACGCAAAATCGAAGCAGAAGCAAGGTGGCTTGGCGAGTAGAAAATAGCAGGGATGGCGACGTACTGTTTGAAGAAGATGGGATAATAATGGTAATGCTCGGATCAGTCTTTGCAGGGAAGTGCAGTTGCTGTATGCAGGTACTGTTGGGAACGTTCGACAAGGAGCAGAGAACTAGCTGCTGTGTTGGGGAGCTAGCTGCCGCGATGAAGAGGAAGTGACAGAGAGCTAGCTGCTGTGTTGGAGAGCTAGCCGCCACGATGAAGATGATAAAACAGAGAGCTGCTGCCAAGGCCAGTGTTGAAGGAGGAGGCAGAATCAATTCCAGGACAGAAAATAGTTTTTGTGTTGACTGACTGCTTAGAAACAAGTATGAGCATGGCTAAAGCATAAGCATTATTGACAAAAGGATAAAAGTTGTTGAGGAGTTACAGGCCTCTTGATCAATTACATTGCTGCCCATCACTGTTACAGCATGTGTGATTTAGTCTGTATCGGCTTAGCTACTTGATGGCCCCACCTTTGTTCACCATCCTCTCTACATCTCATTATCGGTCCCAAGCTCCAACTACTAAGTCCTCTGCATAAAGTAGCTGCAATACTAGTGTGTGTTCGAGAGCTTCACATAGCCGCACATGTTCGTGATGAGAGACCAGCATGAATACGGGTGTCACGATCAGCACAAAGACGAGTCGAGTCTGCTCTATAGTAGATTGTGCAAGCCATAGAACGACATGTGTCACATACACTTAATAATATTGTTAGCTTCCTCTTTTAACATCTCTCAACACATAAATACCGAAAACAAAGCAGAAGCATGGACAGCGGCTGTCAGAGACATGTGAAGAAGCGAGGTGCAATACCCCAGAGAATAGGGAAAGAGGCAGTAAAATTCAAGCATGCAAAATAGCAGTACAAATGACCACATAACAATAATTCAAACATCGACATACAGATGGTTTATCATGGGGGTGTACAACATACATTCACAAAATAAATAAATAAAAAAAGAGAAAGAAAGAAGATTCATACCTAATGATCTGTAGAATTGATGAAAGAAGATCCAAGCTGCTTGAAATTTATGAAGAGGAGTTTATGATTATTAGTCAATATATAGTTTGACAGAAGAATTTAAGATGAACTCAGACTAAAGAGATGTAATTGTAATTTGTTTCTTTAGTTCAATTTGTGTTGAAAATAAACACAAAATTCAATATATATATATATATAGCAAAAAAAAAATATTGTGCTATTCAAAAAAAAAATTCAAAGAATTTTGTCATAGCAAAGCACGCTTTTGATATTGATGGACTTCAAGTTCCATACATACTTTATGCCTAGCATACACGTGCCCGTATCTTGAAGTGGGGGCATTTGTAGGCATTAAAAAAAATTAATTAATATTATTAGTTAATTAAAGTAAATATTTAATTAATTAATAATTTCTAATAAATTAGTGATAAATAAAAATTATTAACCAATTGTATTATCTCTAATTAAATTAATTTAATTAGAGATAAATCTCAGAGTAATCGAGTCCCTTTAGAATTCTCTACCATCAAGCATTATAAATAGAGAGCTCTTCCAGACTGAGAAGACACTCAGAAGAAGTAGACAGAAAGCACTGAAGAAGAGTATAGCATACAGAGAAGAGAAGTCTTAGCCTCCTCAGAGAATTGAAAGCTTGCAGAATACCGGCCTTTCTCCGATCAAGCCTTCTCTTCAATCAAGTCTTTTCTTCAACAAAGCCGTCGGCAAATCTACAAGAGGACAACAAGTCACAAACCGTTCTCTCAACAATCAGCCGCGCCGCTACAAATCCACGAGGAACCACAGACTGTTCTCTCAAAGATCAGCCACGCCTTGGCCGTTTCACTCAACAATCACTCTTTTCACTCCGTCGGGATCAAGCGTCACTCCCTCAACAAGTGCATTTCAGGAGACCGAATCAGAGGATCATTAATTTGTACTCACACATAAATACAAAACTGAATTTTGTCACTAATTCGTGTTTTAATTTTTCAGATACGAAAAATTGTGTATACAATTATATTTATTAAATCTTAAAATTTGTAAATAATGAAAATTTTTTAAAATATTTTTTAAAAAATATTTATCTTTTCGTTCTTTCAAATAAATCAAAATCATATTTTTTTATAAATTAAATTATTCTAATAAAAAGTTGAACAAATAATTAAATATGTTATACCGTTGAGAACTAATAAAGGTTCATTTAATTTGTCATAACTTGATTGTGTGAGATTGTATAGAAATGCAAGTAATTATCAAAAAAAAAAAAAAAATGCCAGTTTTAATAAGTTATGCTTCTTTCGGTGGAATCATAACCATGATATAATTTCATAATTTAATTCTAAATGTTCATATGTTTTTTTAAAGAAAAAAATCTTAATATTTGTTATCCTATTTTCAAGTTGCCTCAAAAGATTCCCATGCTTTCCAATTCGAGATTATGGTCGCAACGCGGAAAAGAAAATATGTTTAATGCATATTAAATTTTAAATTAATCATTACAATTCGATTAATTTAATTATAAATTAGTATTTTTAGTGAAAATTTTAAAGACATACAGTGTAACTATAATAATTCTAGCAGAAGGTATACAGAAAAAGTAATTTTTAAGAAGAAAATAAGAATTCTTTAAATTACTAAAATGAAAATAACAGTTACCATTTTATGTTTAATGAAATATTTAAAATAAAACTGCATTTTTCCTATAAAATATAAAATATTTATATTTATTATAATTACATGTACAGTATGATATAAACACATTTATGTTTATTCCAAAATAAAATATTCGAATATTTAAAATTAATTTTTCTCTTAAAATAAATATACATTAATTGTATTTGTTGTACATATAATTTTTATAAAATATACAAATATAAATATTCGAATACTTAAATAAATTATTGGAATACTTATAAATGATTATTATTATTTGCTGATTATCAAAGCCACTTGTGTCTCTCTGAAAACACTTAAACCACCTTGCTGAGCTGCTGAATCGTAATCATCTTCTTACTCACATTCGGTCCCTGCACCCGCGCTACGCTTACCGCAACACTCCAAGTTTCCTGCATCCTCATTACACCAAAATCATCTTCCTTGTACCGTCATCTTTTTCAAACTACACCATCTTCACCTTCATCCCAATTCCTACACCGAGCAGCCTGCGCACCATCATATTCGTTACTGTTATCATCTTTCTCGCACCATAAACATCCTCGCACCTTGTTGTTCCCAGTTGAACCGAGCTACCATCACCTCATTGCTTGCTTCCTTCTTCATAATTGCATTAAGCCGCACCTTGCCCAAGCTGCCAAACCATTACTGCATCATCCCTGCTGCACTTTCATCCTCCACCTCATAAGCTTCCTGCTGTTTATCTGCTTCATCATCACCCCTGTCGGCACAGCATTCTCCCTCTGCTTTGTTGTTCTGCATCTTCACCGCCTTCCACCAGAACCGTTCCCTGCCGCAGCATCGTCATCTCCTAATCGAGCTTGCACCCTGCACCAGCCAAACCACATTTCCGCTAATTCAGTTCCTGCTGTGTTTTCTGCACTGCACTAGACACGATTCCACACTGCATCCCTGCCTGCTTCTTGCTGCATCCTTGAACCGAACCATTCCTGCGTCTTTGCACAACAAACTTCATACTGCACAGAGAACCTGCAACCAGATATTTAAATTGCGATTAGAATCACGCTTTTAGTTGCGTTATATTTATCACAATTTTGAACATAACGAATATTATTATGATAATAATAGTTATCACGGTTATGAATTTTTTTAATATTGCACAACTTTTTTATCGTACAATAATGCTACAGTCATAACGACAATAACGATTTACTATAATGATAATAACAATCGATAATAATAATAACGATTCTCAATAACGATTATAACAGATTAATTATGATCATTACAAATATAAATTTTTTTACCTTAACGATTAGTGTCGCTACCACTATATAACGGCTGCTATACCATATAACTGCCGTTATTTGAAACCTGGCCTGTAACATCCAAAACACCGTAGATCAAAGTGAAGTAAAGTGGAGTAAAGAAAAAGCCAAGAGATCAAATTACCGAAACACGGGGAAATTGAGAAAGAAGATCCTTCGTCCTTTTTGGGTTTAAGGACAAATTCATTGTTGCTACTGTTTCTGGTTGTTATTGTTGCGTTCTATTTTTGTCCTGTTTCAACAGGAAAAAAAGGAGATAACTGACAGCACGGAGCAGCTTTGCTTGGAATTGGTAGTTGAAAAGAAAAAATGAAAAATGAAGAAAGAAGGAAAATTGAGTGGATGAGTAAAGAAGGTTAAAAAAAGACTTATATCATGTGCAAAAAATAATAACCATTCATAGGTATTTGAATATTTAAATAAACTATTCGAATACATATATATATATATATATATTATAAAAATTATATGTAAATTATGATATAAATAAATGTACGTTTAATTTATATTTGTTCAAAAAATTAATATTAAATATTCGAATAGTTACAATAAGATATTCGAATATATCTATTTTGAAATAAATATATATGTATTTATATCATTATGTATATATAATTATTATAAATATACATTTTTTATAGAGTTTTGTATCTATAGGTATTTTAACACTATAATGAGATATTTGAATATAAAGTATCAGAATATATAGATACTATAAAAATATGTATATTTTATGAGAATTATATGTATGTAATGATATAAACTCTTATAAATTTATTCTAACAGAAAAATTACAATGAGGTATTCTAATAACTCAACAATGAGCTATTCCGATACCTCAACAATGGTTAGGCTTCCTTGCTTCCATGACATCGGCGACAATGGGTAGGCTGACAAATATCCTTGAGCTATATAATTAATATTTTCAAGATTTCCAATGTCTGGTATTCTCGTTAACATGTTTTTGTATAGTTTTACTTCTTCTGTTTTCTTTTTTTTAGGGTGGTGATGTTTGTATTGTATTCAGTGGAGCGAAGATTTGTCTGGGTTTATTCATCAATTCAGTTTGCTTTGGTGGTTTTCTTTGCTCATATCTTTTATTCGTTGGAACTTTGGTGTTGCAATGAGTGGGAGTTCTATCACCATTGAGCTTCTGTGGTGAAGAAGACGATGGCAGACTTTGTCAAACCAGCAGCGGCATGTATAATTTGAATATTTATTCCTTTGAAAAAGTAAATTGAATAGTTATTTTTTGAAACAATCATACGTGTGTTTATATTTTATGTATATCATTATATAATAAAAATATGTATGTTTCTATATATTTGTTTTAAAAAAATTAATTTAGGTATTCGAATATCTATATAATATATTCAAATATTTATCTTTTAAACTAAACATTTATATTTTTATATCATTATTTATAATAATTATCATTAATACACAAATTTTTATAAAACCCTATTGTATTTTTTTTGAATAGAAATGTAAATTTTTTTCTTAACAATTAATTAAGGATATAATAATTATTTTTATTTTCTTCTCTATAATTTAAAAAGGTCTCATTTACTTTTCTAGAAATACAATTTCTATTAACCCCCTTAAAGAAATATTCCTACTCCAATGATCCTTCCTGAAATTTTTCCTATCCCTTATCCAATTATAATTCTATAATCACGAAATAATTAAAGAAAAAAATGAGAAGCCCGGCAGCAGGAATCTAGCTAGTACCAACATGAATGAAATCATCGCTTACGACATGCAGTCAAATTTTTACATAGTAAAACAAAAACCAAAAAGAGAGAGAGAGAGAGAGAGAGAGAGAGAGAGAGAGATGGTTTGGCTTTGATATGTTTGTTGTTGACTGAAGCACTGGCTTCCATAAAAATAATTTGTCGGAGAGAATGATTAAAGTGATGGATTTGACTTGTATTAAAGTGTTTGATAATTTCGTTAATTTAGCACATTACAAAGGAATTAAAACATTATTTTAGTATATGATGGCTGCTTAACACAATTAATGTTAGCAACCACGTGATTAACATTTGACAACATCAATTATTTGTTTATTCTTTATTGGTGTTAAGAAATAAACAAAGGTCGATCGTTGCCTGCGGGCCACGATTACTCAAGCTTTAACTCATGCTTGCTTGCCTCATATTTGGGATTGGGATGGGGTATATTTATTAATTTACTATGAGAAATTCAACAATTAGAGTTAAATATATAAATCAATATGTGAAATTTTTTACTTTACAAATAAAATTAAGATGATAACATATATATTAATTAATTTATTTTTATTTTCTTAATATATTTAAAAGATATATGTCGTCACTTATTTTTGTTTGTGGAGTAAAATAATTTATTAATATTGTTGTTGTGAATGATAATAATAATAATAAAAAAATACTAATTGGCGTTGGATTCAAACGCAATCTTATTTACATGATTATAACATTATCAAGGTAAAAATCAGAATATATATAGATAAAGAAAGAGAGTTTCAATCAGGTACAAACTCATATCTTTAAAAGCACAATTATCAACAAAGTAGGGACATGGGACATGTATGATTCATGAAACTAAGTCTCTATTTTTTCTTTATAGAAGCTCTATCAAATTCTCTGGTTGACTTAAGTATCGAAGTGCTTACGCAAGGAACAACCTTTGCGTCTCTTTGATAATTTTTTTTCTTACAAAGCTTTTAGTAGCACGTGACATAAATATCAAGGGGATGATGTAAGCAATTCGTAACTGTTGTACTCGAGCAACAACAATTGACGCTGCCTGCGGGAAACGGAAAAAAAAAAAGCTTTATGCTCTATAAAAAATAGAAAGCTAGTGAATTGAAATTAAACCACGAATTGCAATTCTTATGATGGGCATCTGCAACAACTCAATCTGGCTTATAACAGACTCATTTTCATTTTTCCTACTGAGTTTTGAGTTTGACAAGTTTGCAAACCTGAGCTATATTAATTTGTCAAATGCTGGCTTTAAAAGGCCATGATCAAATATGCTACTCTTTAGATCAAGAGCCCTTCAAATACTGGTTCTCCCACCAGAACATGGCTGGAGAAAATAGTACTAGACGATAACAAAAAATAAGCACGTTGGGAATCTAAGTTTAGTAATATGCTTTTCTGAAAATGCTATGAAGCTTTTCTAGGTTCTGCAAAACATGATTCATACCTTGCGAAGAAAGAACACCTTCTTCTTTGAGTCGGAGAATCGCACATCGATAAATATATGTTGAAGCACAGGTGGTGCGAAAAATAATACTTGGCAGCTTTGTTGGGACAGTGAATAGTAGAGGGCAAAGAAAAGCTTAAAGAACAGAGATATTTTTCTGAATAAAAATTGCGTACTTATTGACTTTAACAAGACCTTTAAATAGGCTTACAAAATAACTAACTTTACTAGAAATATCTCCACTACATAGAGAAATATTAGGCATGATTATAAACTCTGAAACAGAAACTAAGAATGTGGGCTGACACCACTACAGATAACTTGAAACCACTAGCAAACAGCTTCCTAAAGATTAGGTCTTATGGACTTACTGTGTTGAATCACTCTTCAACACTCCCCCTTGATTCAAAACTACATACACCAAGATAAGATCTGAAGTAAACAAACTTTTCCCTTGAGAGTGATTTTGTTAGTATATCTGCCACTTGTTCATGAGTACTGCAGTGCTTCAGCTGAATTTCATTATTTGCAACCAAGTCTCGGATGAAATGTAGACGGATGTCAATATGCTTCGTTCTTCCATGGAAAGCTGGATTTTTTGTCATTGCAATTGTTGCCTTGTTGTCACAAAAAATAGTAGTTTCACTTTCCTGCTGTTGATTAAGATCTGCAAGAATTCTTCTAAGCCAAATTGCTTGACAAGCTGCTGAAGTTGCTGCAATATACTCTGCTTCTGAAGAAGATAATGCTGTTGTAGCTTGCTTCGTTGAACTCCATGTGATTGCTCCTGACCCAAGACTGAAAACACTAGCTGAAGTGCTCTTTCAATCATCCAATGAACTTGCCCAATCGCTATCAGTAAATCCACACAAGCTGAACTTAGAAACTTGAGTATACCATATCCCATAATTAGTAGTACCAGCAATATATCGAAGAATCCTTTTTGCTACCCCAAAATGATGCTTTGTGGGATTTTGCATGAACCTGGAAATTACACCAACAGAGAATGCAATATTTGGTCTAGTATGAGTCAAATAAATCAAACCTCCTGCCAAACTTCTGAAATTTTTTGCATTAGCCTCCTCTGTACCATCTTCAAGTTGCAGCTTCTCATTTATGTTCAGGGGCGTTGAAGTTGGTTTACAGTTGAGCAAGTTGAATCTCTTGAGAAGATCTATTGCATATTTTCTTTGTGAGATAAAAATTCCATCAACTCCTTGCTTCACTTCAAGTCCAAGAAAATAATGCAATAATCCCATGTCTGACATCTCAAATGTCTTCATCATATTAAACTTAAATTCATCCAGAAGAGAATCTGAAGAGCCCATATATATAATATCATCAACATAAAGACAGATAATGATGAAATCACCTTTACCTTGCTTTTTCACATAAAGGGTGGGCTCATTTTCACTTCTTGTGAAACTATTTTTACGAAAATAGCTATCAATCTTGCTATACCATGCCCTCGGAGCTTGTTTTAGCCCATAAAGTGCCTTTCTCAACTTGTACACTTTCGTCTCCTTGCCTCTGACAACGAACCCTTCAGGTTGAGTGACATAAACTTCTTCTTCTAAGTCTTCATTTAAATATGCAGACTTGACATCAAATTGATAAACTGGCCAATGTAGTTGCGCAGCCAAAGCTAAAACAATTCTCACAGTTTCAAATCGAGCAACTTGAGAAAAAGTTTCTTCGAAATCAATACCTTGCTGCTCCGAGTACCCTTTAGCCACAAGCCGAGCCTTATGCTTTTGTATGGTTCCATCAGCATGATATTTTGTTTTGAACACCCATTTGAGACCAATTGTATTCTTGCCTTCAGGTAGATCTACCATCTCCCATGTTTCATTTTTCTGAATTGCCATCAACTCTTCTTGCATTGCATTTTGCCACTCTTCTTTGGTTGCTGCTTCATCAAAGGTTGTAAATTGACAAGATTCATAGATTTCCTGCAAGGATCTGAATTTTCTAGGAGGCGTTTCATCAGAAGATTCTTCCAAGGAAGATGAACTACTTTGTCTTGAAGCTGAAGGAGAAGAAGCTGGTGTGGTTGTGGGAGTTGAATTTTCACTTTCATTTGCTGGATTCTCACTTTCATCAAAAACTTTAATCTGTGTAGCATCATTGTTGTCACACCACTTCCAACTTGCAGCTTCGTCAAACACTACATTTCTGCTTATAATCACATTGCCACTAAGAGGATTGTATACACGATATGCTTTGGATTGAGTACAATATCCAAGAAAAATACATTTTTTAGATTTTTCCTCAAGTTTGTGACGATCTTGAGAATTAATGAAAGCATATGCAATACAACCGAAAATCCTCAAATGGCTTACCGTCGGCTTTGTACCTCTCCAAGCTTCATATGGTGTCAAATTCAGGACAGCTTTTGTGGGAGAAAAATTCAACAAATATACTGATGTTGCCACAGCTTCAGCCCAAAAAAGATTCGAAAGTCCTCTTGCTTGCAACAAACTTCTTGCCATTTCTACAACAGTGCAATTCTTCCGTTCGGCAACACCATTTTGCTCCGATGTATAAGGTGCAGTCAACTCCCTGTGAATGCCATGTTCTTCATAAAAAAGGTTAAATTCTTTAGACAAAAACTCACCACCCCGATCCGTACGAAGAGCCTTTATAGGAGTGCCACTCTGTTTTTCCATAAAAGCTTTAAATTTTCTAAAATTCTCAAAAGTCTCTAACTTGTTAGTTAGGAAATAAACCCAACTCATTCGACTATAATCATCAGTAAAGAGCAAAAAATACTTACTCCCACCAAGTGATGTGGTTCTCATGGGGCCACATAGATCAGCATGTATCAATTCAAGGCACTTAGAGGCTCTCCACGATTTTCCACTTGGAAAGGATTTTCTTGCTTGTTTCCCATAAATACACCCTTCGCATAGATCAAGAGACTGAATTTGTGGCAAACCAAGAACCATGCTTTTCTTACGTAATAGCTTTAAACCTTTGATATTGAGATGTCCATACCGCAAGTGCCATAGCATTGACTCATCCTTTCTGCTAACAACAAATGCTTGTTTTTCCATATTAGAAATTTTGAGTGGAAACATTTTTCTTTCTGTCATGCATACATTCATCATAGGTTGCCCAAATTTATTTTTAATCACACAAGCCCCATTGTCAAACACAATTGTATATCCACTAGCCATTAGCTATCCCACACTCAATAAGCTATGTGCCAATTTAGGAACAAAAAAGACATCTGAAAGTAATTTTACTTTACCATTACTTGTCTTCATTGCAACGATACCATTTCCTTCAACTTGTATCTGCTTATTATCTCCAAGTCTAACTTGCAGCTTTTCTGACTCATCAAGCTCTTTAAACAATGATCTATCGCTGGTCATATGATTCGAACACCCACTATCCACAAACCAAACATCATTTGAAACTTCATTAGTAGGAAAAAGAGCCATAAATAACTTACTTTGTTGACTTTCTTCTTCCACATAACTTGCTTGATTCTAACAGTTAGCTTTCACATGCCTAAACTTATTGCAATTATAACATTAAACAACATTTTTGCCCCTCTTTTGCTCACCACCAGGCTGCCTTTCTTGCCCATCAAAGCGACTTCGGCCTCTACCTCTGCCACGGCCTCTACCACGAAAGCCACCTCTTCCACGTCCTCTGCCAGCAAACACCTCACGTTTAGTTTCTTCGCTCTTCACTTGAAATGCATTTCCATCATTCTTCTCTTGTGATCTATTTAGCCTTGCCTCATGAGCTTGCAAAGAACCCATTAGTTCGTCAAAGGAAAAAATAGACAAACCCTTAGATTCTTCAATTGCAGCAACTATATGATCAAACTTTGACGTTAAACTTCGTAAAACTTTGGAAACTACGGTCTCATCAGAAATCTTATCGCCGTAAGATCTCATTTGACTAACAATTGCAATTACTCTAGACAGAAATTCTTGCACTGTTTCTTCACTTTTCATCATCAAAGTTTCAAACTCATGCCGAAAAGTTTGGAGTTTAACCGCTATTACCTTTGAAGAACCTTGAAACTCTTTCTGTAGTGTTTCCCAGGCCTCCTTTGAAGTGTTAGCTGCTGCAATTCTTGAGAAGAATGTATCATGGACAGCTTGTTGAATGAAGAACAATGCTTTTGAATCCTTCTTCTTGTTGTCTTTTAGGCGAGCTTCATCACGATCTCTTTCATTGTACCCATTCTCTACCAATTCCCAAAGATCTTGAGATTTGAATAGAGTTTTCATCTTGATGCTCCAAAACTCATAGCACTCTCCTTTGAATATGGGGATGAGAGGCTGAGAAACATTAGGGTTACCATTGACTGCCATAATTCTTGTTAAATGAATTTAGGAGAACTTGGCTCGGATACCAAAATTTGTTGGGACAGTGAACAGTATAGGGCAAAGAAAAGCTTAAAGAACAGAGATATTTTTCTGAATAAAAATTGCATACTTATTGACTTCAACAGGACCTTTAAATAGGCTTACAAAATAACTAACTTTACTAGAAATATCTCCACTACATAGAGAAATATTAGGCATGATTATAAACTCTGAAACAGAAACTAAGAATGTGGGCTGACACCACTACAGATAACTTGAAACCACTAGCAAACAACTTCCTAAAGATTAGGTCTTATGGACTTACTGTGTTGAATCACTCTTCAACAAGCTTCACATGCTTTGCTCCTACTTCAGAGAAGTAAATTAATTCATCATAAATAATGCAGGTAATCTCTTCTTTTTCTTCCTGTTGTTCTACTGTCTTCACCAAACATTCCAGGAAGGGCACTTGACAATTCATGTTAAGTGATATAAGATCTACTAGATTGCCAGAAGAGATGACTTCATCGGATAAGTTATTTGCTATGGATACGAAATGAAAGTCAGGATGGTTTGAGGGGTTAGGGGAGTTGAATGCAGTGTGAACAACTGTGATGGAGAATCCCTTGAGATGAAGAATGGAGCCAAGCTGAAGCATAGGAGTTATGTGGCCTTGGAATGGTAATGGAACCAGCACAACCCGGTGATTGCTTCGTCTTTGCCTTCCCATTTTCTGTTTTAGCGCTATGTGAATGTGTGGTGAAACTTTATTATCTGCATCTACTGTCTTCTTTAGATTTCATTCTTGTAATATATATATATATATATATATATATATATATATATATATAAAAGAGAACATGCCATAATGAGTATCTGTTGAATTAGGATTGCTTTATGGCAAAGTTACCATGGTGTACAAATCAGAAAACTGCATAAAAAAAGTTATCAAACTGAGCTACAAGCTCCTTACAAAGCCAACATTTTTCTCATCAATGTTTTCCAAGACTAAGAACTCATGATTCTATTACTATTTCTTTAGTAAATAAAGAACTTCTCTCAGCAAATGCTGATCTGGGTCTCCCTAGTTTTTTTCTATTTGTCTTGGAATATGAGATTAGGTGGCCATTTCAGTTTCAGATCAAGATTTGGATGCTAGTCCATTTTAGCTAGTTCTGCATTGGTATTAATGCTAAGCTGGCGTTAAACTGGCAGCATCTTCTGCAACAATGGCTTTTACTTCTAGTAGGATTGGTTCTTTTGCAGCTACTGCTTCCAAAGAATATGATATTCATCTGCTACCTTAGGCATCAGTTGCGGCTTGTATATCAAACAATTCGTCAGATAATGTTGTTTTGAAGCTTGGTCAAGCATTCTGTTTTCTTCCTTTGCCAGTGAGAACTGGGTTGACAGTCCAAGAATGCATACTTTAAAGTTTCCTCAAATCTTCGTGGCATTTGGTATGGAGCAGATATGGACAGAAGTGGAAAAATTCGTTCTATCTAAAATAGGCTTCTTTTGGAAGATGTTATAGCTCCTATGTTTATGCAAATGCTACTGGGTCTGCAAGAGCTGCTAGGTCCAACAAATTCATACTGTTCTTTACGGCCCAAAGGTTCTTTTGAAAAGCCATAGATAGAGGTGGCAAACGGGCGGGTTCAGTTCGGGTTCTTTTCGGGTTCGAATTTTTTCGAGTTCGAGTTTTTTTGGGTTCTGACTTTTTCGGGTTCGGTTATTTTTGGGTTCGGGCTTTTTCGGGTTCGGATTTTTTTGGGTTCAAGCTTTTTCGGTTTCGAGCTTTTTCAGTTTCAAACTTCTTCGGGTTCGGTCTCGGTTCTAGTCGGGCGGGTTTAGTGGATCGACTTGAAATATTTTGAAATTTTATTAGTTATAATTTTTTTAAAAAAAATTTTGAATGTGATAATTAATTTAATTTTTATATGATATTATATTTTAATAAATATTTATATAAAAATAAATTTCTATATTTTAATATTTATTATTTGACAAAAATAATTTACTCTTTTTTAATTTCCTACAATATTTACTATAAAATAGTAGATATAATTATATTCATTAAATGCAAAAGAAAATATTACATATAGATATTATAGGAAGAAACGTACAAATTAGTATTATCATTTAAAAAAAATGCTTAATATGAATAAATGGTCAATTAATTAGCTCTATTTTATATCTAATTTGTTTTTTATTTGTACATAAATCATAATTAATATTATTATATTAAATATAATCGTTTACATTAATTAATCAAATGTCTTATTAAAAATTTAGAATATTGAATTAAAAAAATTATAGATTTTTAATATTTGATATAATTATATCATATACAATTATACACTACCATATGAGTGATATTTTATAGTTGATATAATACACTAAAAAAATATATTTATACAAAAAAAACTTTGTGAGCTTAAAAAAAAGCATAATATAAATAATTATGAAATTAAAGTAGATAATTATGATTAAAATAATAAATTCTTAAATTTTAAACAGAAGTCACTAAAATTAGATTAATAAAAGTTTCATAATATTTTTTTTATTTCCTCTGTTAGTTTGTTTTTAGTTTTACAGATTTCCTCCAACTTCTAGATGTTATCTTCTTCACTTCTTTTCTAAATGAATGTTTTGCTTATTTCTTGACCTTGGCCAAGAAAAATTGAAGAGTATAAAAAATCTGACTGGACTACAAATATAATCTTTCTATAGAATAATTGAAATTGTTGATAGGCTTTCAAAGAATAAGAAAATAAATGATATGATTTCGTGAGAAGTTATTAAATTATTGTATAAAATGAAATAAAATGAATATTGTACGTTAATGTATATATATAATTAATTTAATAATTTTCAAACAGAATTATCATATTATATAATAACATGGTTAAAAAATCAATTATTTATTATCAAAATTATTATTAAAATAAATATTTACTAATTAGTTATCATATATAAGTATAACAAATTATTAATTTTTAATAAATTAGTTACATAATTTAAATAAAAAAATTAACTTAAAATAATCATTTTGCATAATCAAGTAATGATGCATGTTTGTCTTGATCGTCATGTTGCATAATGCACAAGAAAAAATATTTACTGATATTATTCTAGTGGACTGGTATAGATATGAACCGATAAAGTAGGCAAATAAATTGTCACACCCCACTTTTGGGATCCCTTCTATCCAAACTTACTCTACCACGGTTGGGTTGTGAGAAGATGCAAGTACTCAAATTCATACATTTACAGCGGAAGATTTAAAATTTTAATTCACACTCCCAGGTGTGTGTGTGTAGATATACAAAATTAGTTGTATAAATACAATGTGCTTACATATCATCTCCATAATACTGTTTACAATTCCAAGATATAACTGTACGATACGATAAATTAGATACAAAATATTCGTATATACAAATCTTATACCTTTACGGAATTGTGAGTGCTGTTCAACACAAAAGATCTAAAGACCACCACTCTCTTACTTCTCAGTACCTGGAGGGGAAAAATAGTGGGATGAGCAAACCACAGCTTAGTAAGGAAATGAATGCTAGCAGGTAGATGTCGTACTACCTACATAGCCCATGCATGTATAAACCAAAACCATGTTTTCAATATAAATGGAAATATCATACGAAAAATGCATTTAAACATATTTTTCTCAATAGCATTTTCGTGTAAATCAAATATATCAAGCTTCCATTTAAAACATGCTTATAAATAGTGACCTTACGGCACAAATGTGAAATCAGAGATTTATCAAAACACAAAATCTCATTCTTTTCTCAAATCACTCTTTCCCGCAAATCTCTTTCTTTTCTGAGATTGTTTCTGTTTCTTAAATCTCTAAGACAGGCATGGAATTTTCGGTAATCAAATATCCACGACGTATGGTCATAGTCAGTGATCCCAGGCCTCACTGATCAGGTGTGCATAGGGCATCACTTCGCCTGAAGGGGGATGGGTCAGTCCTGCCCTCCGGCTCATCTCAATCAACCTCATCTCCTCATATACTCACGGTAAGGATACGCCGTGTGTCATCTACGCGATACTCGTACTCACGTGCACCCAGCACGGTACATAGTATACCAACGGACAATTACACTGTACTATGTACGACCGTGGACCCAAGTCCATACTCCAACTTCGATGGACTTTTCATCCTGAACCATGTCTCATATACCAGGCGAGCAAGCAGCGTGACACACAGTCATCGCAAGGCTCCAGCGCGGTATGATTTATCGTTAAGGCCCAGCCCGTTCAAATGGCCATCGGCTGGTATCCCCTTGGGTCCCAAACCCCCAGGTTTACCTCAACTCAATAAACAGGTGAGAGCAAAGCTCCCGCACTTTCTCAAAACCATCGTGCGAGTTAAACTCCAGCACGACACATCGAAAGCATATAAACAAGTGCGAGCTAACCCTCCAACACATAGTCAAAGTCATTAAAATGGGTGTGAGCTAGAGCTTCAACACTAAATCTATTCTCAAATCTGATAGATGGCTATTTTCTCTTTTTAAAACTCAAAACATGTTTATTCATACAGCATGCCTCTTCATGCTAAAACATGTAAAATTAGCCAACCTATCATCAACATCTCTCAATCATCAATATCAATACAAAATTGAGAAAAACATTGAAAACATGCATATCATGCTATTTCCTTACCCTATCCAATTTCTCAATACATATATACATCATAGTACTTTTCAAGCTTCCATATCATTTCATAGAATTATAGTATCGTACTAATTCTAGCAATATATCTACGAAATTGTCGAAAAATACGCACGAACATCTCTATAGCTAACACACAGTCCCTTACCTCGCTTTACTTGTGTGCAACTATCCTCCTCTACGCTTCTCGCGTTCTCATCTCGACTTGCTCCGGCGTATCATCCGAAACTGAAATTCATCCATCAAACACTTGAGTTAACGTTTCTAACTCTTATTCAACTAAGCATTTATCCAATGCCTTAAATACGCATTTTACCTCTTGTGGTAAATCTCATAATTTTATCCCAATATCAACATACCCAAACCATGCCCATAACATAGTCATCCTCTCAAGATATCTCATTCATCATTAACACTTCTACATTCCACTTTCTCACACTAGACCATTTCTAAGTTATATTCATTTCATGCCATTCTAGGTAGTTCTACCCACAAGGTGCACACCCAATCAACTTTATATTCATTAACTAGACCAATGTACTTGGATTTGTGCACTAGAACTTACCTCCTTGGATTTCCTCTTTGCTCCAATTAGAAATGCCCTTTATTCCTTCAATCCGACAAATGGGGAAATGCCTCTAAACTTTGTTGTTCTTCTCTTTGACGAGAACAACTTTGTCTCTAATAGCTTTCCCTCAAATCTTACTGAAAATGGCTGGATTTAGGAGTGAGAAAGCTAGGTTTTTGAGTTGAAGTGAAAAGAAATGGTTTATCCCGAAATCTATAGATCCAACTGCTCCTATTTATAGATTTAACTTGATGAGATCGATCTTCCTTGGGTGGAGATCGATCTGGTCCTCTAAAAATTCCTTTTTTCTACTACATTTTAAAGGCAGGAGATCGATCTGTCGAGGCTTGAGATCGATCTGCTGTTAAACAGAAGCTTAAGGAGATCGATTTGGTCTTAGGGGAGATCGATCTGCTTCTAACCTGAGAGCTAAGGAGATCGATCTGATTCCCTTGGAGATCGATCTGCTCCATTCCATTACTCACATAAGAGCATTCTGGCTCTTCCAGATCGATCTCTCATCCTATGAGATCGATCTAGCCTTTATATTTCCAGATTTTCTACAGTTTTTCTACAACAACTTCATTCAAAACTTCCTCAATTTACCTCCATAGTCCTTTCCTCATTCATCCTCATTGAGACTTAAAAAAAATGCCATCCAATCACACTTAGCACGTGTTAAAACTTGTGGGCAATCTTTGTATAACCAAATATACACGATATTGCCCGAATAGAAGTATACAACTTATGTAAATCTTTCCTTCCATTTTACCACACTACTCATATTCCATTTCATTCACATTCTTTTTATGTTTAAGTTCATTTCTTCATATTCATTCATAATGCAACTTGTACGTATAGTCACGATTCTTATTACAAGTGCGTACATAATCTTATGGACTTACATTCCATATACATCACATTACAAATGTATCATCATACTTATGATTTCATTTACATTTCTATGTTCCTATGTACAACTTTACATATACGGGGTCTCACATCCTCCCCCATTTAGAGGATTTGGTCCTCCAAATTCGAGCTAATTCAATCTGTGAATAACTCGGGATACTTTTCCCTCATCAAACTTTCCAGTTCCCATGTGGCCTCTTCCACCGTGTGATGTTGCCACAAAACCTTAACCAATGAAATCGTCTTGTTCCGCAACACCTTCTCCTTTTTGTCCAATATCCAGATCGGTCTCTCGGCATACGACATATCCTCCTTGAGCTCCAACGGCTCATAGCTAATTACATGTGTCGGATTCGGGTAGTACTTCCGAAGCATAGAAACGTGGAAGACATTGTGAACTTCTGCTAGCTCAGGTGGCAAGGCTAGCCTATATGCTCCATCTCTCACTCTATCTAAAATCTCGAAGGGACCAATGTAACAAGGACTTAATTTTTCTTTCTTCCCAAATCTCTTTATTCCCTTATAAGGAGATACTTTCAAAAATACAGACTCACCAACATCAAACTCAAGTGATCTCCATCTCCTGTCAGCGTAGCTCTTTTGTCGACTTTGAGCTGTTCGCAGCCTCTCGCATATTATCTGAACATCCTCGGAGGCTTGTTTAACTAAATCGGGAGTGAGCAACTGTCTGTCACCAACTTCTTCCCAGCCAATGGGCGATCGGCATCTACGACCGTATATTGCCTCATAAGGGGCCATACCAATACTTGAGTGATAACTGTTATTGTAGCGAACTCAATCAATGGCAAGTGATCGTCCCATAAACCTCTAAAATTCAACACACACATTCTCAACATATCCTCTAGGGTCTATATAGTCCTCTCTGACTGACCATCTGTTTGAGGATGAAAAGCGATGCTAAGACTCAACTGGGTCCCCATCGCTTCCTGAAAATGTCCCTAAAAGTGGGAAGTGAAGTGGGCATCCCGATCAGAAACAACACTCACTGGGACTCCATGCAACCTCACTATTTCTCGCACATACAGGTTCGCCAGTGCACTCAATGTATCTATAGATCTCATGGCTAAGAAGTGTGCCGATTTCGTTAACCAATCTACTATCACCCATATCGCATCATGGTTATTACGGGTTCTTGGTAACCCTATCACAAAATTCATAGTGACATGCTCCCACTTCCATGTTGTTGGTATCGGTAGAGGTTATAATAATCCTTCTGGTTTTTGATGTTCGACTTTTACTTGCTGACAAGTGAGACATCTAGCGACATACTCAGCTATGTCTCTCTTCATTCTAGACCACCAATATACCCTTCAGAGATTTTGATACATCTTACTACTCCCCGAGTGTATCGTATATCTCGACGAGTGAGCCTCTGATAAGATCAGCTTCCTCAACTCTAAATCCTTAGGAACACATATTCTATCTCCAAACCTTAGTATTCCATCTAAACTCAATATAAAATATGCACTCTTCCTCTTCCGGATTTGGCTACTCATGTCAATACACCATTGATCAATTCGCTGAGCTTGTCGGATTCTCTCAATCAACTCCGATTCTAATATCAAGCTAGCAATAATTCCATAGTTGTCAATCTCAGGTATGGTCATATCCAGACTAATGTTCGTGAATTGTTCCAACAACTCATGCTCTCTAACCATCATATGTGATACCAACCCGAGACTCTTTCGACTCAATGCATCTTACCACATTTGCCTTCCCCGGGTGGTACAAGATCTCACAATCATAGTCCTTGAGGAGTTCTAACCACCTCCTCTGTCTCATATTTAACTCCTTCTGTGAGAATAGATATTTTAGACTCTTGTGATCCGTAAAGATCTGAAATCTCTCACCATATAAGTAGTAGCGCCATAGCTTCAATGCAAACACTACGGCCGCTAACTCCAAATCGTGACTGGGGTAGTTCTTCTCGTGATCTTTCAGCTGTCTAGATCCATAAGCTACTACCCTTCCATCTTGCATCAAAACACAGCCTAGTCCTTGATGCGAAGCATCTGTATACACCGAGTAATTCCTTGAACTGTTAGGGATGATAAGAACTGGCGCGGTGGTTAATCTGCGCTTAAGTTCCTAGAAACTCCTCTCACAAGCTTCATCCCATGAAAACTCCACACTCTTCCTCGTAAGACGTGTCAATGGAGCAGCCAATCTAGAGAAACCCTCTACAAATCTCCTGTAGTAACCAGCCAAACCCAGAAAGCTTCTGATCTCTGTGACTGTCCTAGGTTGTTCCCACTGAACAATGGCCTCAATCTTGGATGGATCTACTGACACCCCATCCTTCGATACAAGATGGCCTAGAAAAGAAATCTTTTCTAGCCAAAAGTCACATTTACTAAGCTTAGTATATAACCTTCTCTCTCGGAGGGTCTGCAAAATAATCCTTAAGTGCTGCTCATGCTCTTCTCTGGACCTTGAATACACTAATATATCATCAATGAAAACAATCACGAACTGGTCCAGGTATGACTTGAATACTTCATTCATTATAGCCATAAAAGCTGCCGGCGCATTGGTCAACCCAAAAGGCATCACTAGGAATTCGTAATGGCCATTGCGGGTATGAAATGCTGTCTTGGGCACATCCTCCTTTCGAATCTTTAATTGATGATACCCAGATCTCAAATCTATCTTGGAGAAGATTTGTGCTCCCCGAAGCTGATCCAATAAATCGTCAATGCGTGGTAAGGGGTACTTGTTCTTGATGGTAGCCTTGTTTAACATCCGATAGTCAATGCACAACCTGAGGCTCCCATCTCTGTTCTTCACAAACAATACTGGGGCTCCCCATGGTGAGACGCTCGGTCTTATGAACCCCTTCTCTAGCAATTCTTGCAGCTGTTTCCTTAATTCCTCTAGCTCAACTGGAGCCATCCTATATGGTGACTTGGATATTGGTTCGGTTCTAGGCGTCAAGTCTATACCGAATTCTGTTTCTCTATCGGGTGGCAATCCTGGTAGATCGTCTGGAAAGACATCAGGGAATTTTCTGACCACTGGGATGTCCTCCATATCCGGATGTACTTTGTTCAAATCCACCACATAAGCAACAAAACCTTCAAAGCAACACTCAAGTCATTTATACCAAGGTACTTTACTTAACACAAAATTCAAGATTTCATTTCTTCTCTTAAAATCTTAGAATACATTCTTCAGGTAGAGAAAACTTAATGGACTTGAAACGACAGTCTATGACAACATGATTGGTAGCCAACCAATCCATTCCCAAGATTACATCAATGTCATACATATTTAATAAAATCAGGTTAGTTGTCATGCACTTAACTCCCACCCTCACTTTACAATCTTTATACACTTGCTCAACTAATTGGCTAACTCTCATTGGAGTACTTATTAGTAAAGTCCTACTCAAGTATGTGGGTTCTACAAAACTTTTTAACTTTGATGCACATGTAGGTGATATAAAGGAATGCGTAGCACCAGAATCAAACAAAGCTATAACCTCCATATTGAAAATCAAGATTGTACCTTTTATCACTTTAGAAGAGGTATCAGTCGATGCCTGGTCTATCGCATACACCCTGCCTTGACCCACAACTTGTTTTCCCTTTTCTTCAGCCGAGGCTTTCTTTCTTGCAGGAGGTGTAACTGTAGGAACCCTCTCGGGCTCTTTACCCCTCTGTGGAATTACCTCAACTATCTCCGGGCACTCTCTGGCATAATGTCCAAATTTACCACATCTGGAGCATCGGGTACCCTGAAGATGACATGGCCTACCACCATGGTATCGACCACATAGTTTGCACTGATTTGTAGTTGGTCGAGGTCCACCAATCACTAGACCCCTGGCTGGTGTCTGAGTCGGAGGCATAAAAGGTCTAGCAACCTTTTTCTGGAACTCATCTACCTCTCTTCGACGTTTACTCATTTTCGACCAAATTTGACACTCTTGCCATCTCCCAGCTTCCTCGGACCCTTGTCCTTACCCCAACTAAACTCAGAAGTCTGCAAGTCATAATCTTGCTCACATAACTAGGCCCGTCGCACAGCCTCTCTATATGTAGCTACATCAAATGGGGCCAACTTCGCTCGGATCGAAGGCCTCAGTCCATCTACAAATCTACGGACTCTGATAGCCTCACTCCTGATCGAGTCCGGATCATACCGACCCAGTGAAGTGAATCATGACTCGTACTCATCAACTGTTCGATTCCCTCGAGTCAGATTCAGAAATTCTATCTGTAGCCTACGTCGAGCAGTATCTGGGATGTATTACTCTCTAAAAACACCCAAGAACATATCCCAAGTGATAGCCATACCTTGAGCTCTCAACATCGGCTTGGTGGACTTCCACCAGTGCTTTGCTTCGCCTCTCAATACAAAGGTCGAAAGCGCTACTCTCTCCGTAGCTGAACATCTACAGAAGTCGAATAACTTCTCTATCTGACTGATCCAGTCCTCAGCCACTATCGGATCCTTTACCCCGCTAAACGAAGGAGGCTTAAAGTCCATAAAATGCCTCAATCTCTCCATATCACAGTCATATCCATACCCCAAATCATCATCATACTACTGTGGGGCTACTGGAAGAGGCACTGGTCGAATATGAGGTTCCCATGGCCTAACCGGTTCAGCTTGTGCAGGTGCAACATTCTCAGGTTTATGTGCAGCTGCTGGGGGATTCGGTGCAGTCTGTCCCGCTGTACCAGGTGTACCCTCTAACCTAGTCATGATCTGACCCATCATGATCATCATCGTGCGCATGTCTTCCTCCAATCGAGCTATTCGAGGATTAGAAGCCTCTATCTGTTCCTGGGGCTCATGACTAGAGGATGATCTACTGTGTCTCTCAGCCCTGTCATTTCACCCTAGAGCTCTCGAGCTCTCTCCCCTCTTGTGGTGTCTCTCAGGCATAACTCACTAGCCTGATAACTTTCCTGTGTTATAACAAACATTTAATTCACTACCAGCTCCGTACACACATTTGTATCTTAATATCGCACAGTAACTTGGGGATGTATGTTTTCTTAGTCCTAAACATCGACTCACATTAGACCAACCATGCTCTGATACCAAATCTGTCACACCCCACTTCTGGAAACCCTTCTATCCAAACTTACTCTACTACGGTTGGGCTGTGAGAAGATGCAAGTACTCAAATTCATACATTTACAGCGGAAGATTTAAAATTTTAATTCACACTTCCAGGTGTGTGTAGATATACAAAATTAGGTGTATAAATACAATGTGCTTATATATCATCCCTATAATACTGTTTACAATTCCAAGATATAACTGTGTGATACGATAAATTAGATACAAAATATTCGTATATATAAATCTTATACCTTTACGAAATTGTGAGAGCTGTTCAACACAAAAGATCTAGAGACCACCACTCTCTTACTTCTCAGTATCTGGAGGGAAAAATAGTGGGATGAGCAAACCATAGCTCAGTAAGGAAATGAATGCTAGCAGGTAGATGTCGTACTACCTGTATAGCCCATGCATGTATAAACCAAAACCATGTTTTCAATATAAATGGAAATATCATACGAAAAATGCATTTAAACATATTTTTCTCAATAGCACTTTTGTGTAAATCAAATATATCAAACTTCCATTTAAAACATGCTCATAAATAGTGACCTCACGGCACAAATGTGAAATCAGAGATTTATCAAAACACAAAATCTCTTTCTTTTCTCAAATCACTCTTTCCCATAAATCTCTTTCTTTTCTGAGAATGTCTCTGTTTCTCGAATCTCTGAGACAGGCATGGAATTTTTGGCAATCAAATATCCACGACGTATGGCCATAGTCAGTGATCCCAGGCTTCACTGATCAGGTGTGCATAGGGCATCACTTCGCCTGAAGGGGGATGGGTCAGTCCTGCCCTCCGGCTCATCTCAATCAACCTCATCTCCTCATATACTCACGATAAGGATACGCGGTGTTTCATCTACGCGATACTCGTACTCACGTGCACCCAGCACGGTACATAGTATACCAATGGACAACTACACTGTACTACATACGATCGTGGACCCAAGTCCATACTCCAACTTCGATGAACTTTTCATCCTAAACCATGTCTCATATACCAGGCGAGCAAGCAGCGTGACACACAGTCATCACAAGGCTCCAGTGTGGTATAATTTATCGTTAAGGCCCAGCTCATTCAAATGGCCATCGGCTGGTATCCCCTTGGGTCCCAAACCCCCAGGTTTACCTCAACTCAATAAACAGGTGCGAGCAAAGCTCCTGCACTTTCTCAAAACCATCGTGTGAGTTAAACTCCAGCACGACACATCAAAAGCATATAAACAAGTGCGAGCTAACCCTCCAACACATAGTCAAAGTCATTAAAATGGGTGTGAGCTCGAGCTTCAACACCAAATCTCATCTCAAATCTGATAGATGGCTATTTTCTCTTTCTAAAACTCAAAACTTGTTTATTCATACAGCATGCCTCTTCATGCTAAAACATGTAAAATTAGCCAACCTATCACCAACATCTCTCAATCATCAATATCAATACAAAATTGAGAAAAACATTGAAAACATGCATATCATGCTATTTCCTTACCCTATCCCATTTCTCAATACATATATACATCATAGTACTTTTCATGCTTCCGTATCATTTCATAGAATTATAGTATCGTACTAATTCTAGCAATATATCTACGAAATTGCCGAAAAATACGCACGAACATCTCTATAGCTAACACACAGTCCCTTACCTCACTTTACTTGTGTGCAACTATCCTCCTCTACGCTTCTCGCGTTCTCATCTTGACTTGCTCTGACGTATCATCCGAAACTGAAATTCATCCATCAAACACTTGAGTTAACGTTTCTAACTCTTGTTCAACTAAGCATTTATCCAATGCCTTAAATACATATTTTACCCCTTGTGTTAAATCTCATAATTTTATCCCAATATCAACATACCCAAACCATGCCCACAACATAGTCATCCTCTCAGGATATCTCATTCATCATTAACACTTCTACATTTCACTTTCTCACACTAGACCATTTCTAAGTTATATTCATTTCATGCCATTCTAGGTAGTTCTACCCACAAGGTGCACACCCAATCAACTTTATATTCATTAACTAGACCAATGTACTCGGATTTGTGCACTAGAACTTACCTCCTTGGATTTCCTCTTTGCTCCAATTAGAAATGCCCTTTATTCCTTCAATCCGACAAATGGGGAAATACCTCTAAACTTTGTTGTTCTTCTTTTTGACGTGAACAACTTTGTCTCTAATAGCCTTCCCTCAAATCTTACTGAAAATGGCTGGATTTAGGAGTGAGAAAGCTAGGTTTTTGAGTTGAAGTGAAAAGAAATGGTTTATCCCGAAATTTGTAGATCCAACTGCTTCTATTTATAGATTTAACTTGATGAGATCGATCTTCCTTGGGTGGAGATCGATCTGATTCTCTAAAAATTTCTCTTTTCTAAGACATTTTAAAGGCAAGAGATCGATCTGTCGAGGCTTGAGATCGATCTGTTGTCAAACAGAAGCTTAAGGAGATCGATCTAGTCTTAGGGGAGATCGATCTGCTTCCAACCCGAGACCTAAGGAGATCGATCTGATTCCCTTGGAGATCGATCTGCTCCATTCCATTACCCACATAAGAGCATTCTGGCTCTTCCAGATCGATCTCTCATCCTATGAGATCGATATGGCCTTCATATTTTCAGATTTTTTGCAATTTTTCTGTAACAACTTCATTCAAAACTTCCTCAATTTACCTCCATAGTCTTTTCCTCATTCATCACTCCTTGAGACTTAAAAAAATGCCATCCAATCATACTTAGCACGTGTTAGAACTTGTGGGCAATCTTTGTATAACCAAATATACACGATATTACCCAAATGGAAGTATACAACTTATGTAAATCTTTCCTTCCATTTTACCACACTACTCATATTCCATTTCATTCACATTCTTCTCGTGTTTAAGTTCATTTCTTCATACTCATTCATAATGCAACTTGTACGTATAGTCACGATTCTTATTACAAGTGCGTACATAATCTTATGGACTTACATTGCATATACATCACATTACAAATGTATCATCATACTTATGATTTCATTTACATTTCTATGTTCCTATGTACTGCTTTACATATACGGGGTTTCACATTAATAAATAATCATATATGCTTAACAAAATTATACTTAATTAATTGTTATCAATTTGTTTTAAATTATACCTAATTAAAGTTCTATAATTGTAGCTAAATTCTCAATTGATAGATGCAATTAGTTTAAGTTTGGAAAAATTATTAAATATAATATATGAGTGTAAATAAAATAGGTAAACCAAAAAGCTTATATAATTTAATCATAGTGATTATAAGACAAAATATAATTAAAAGGATGAAATATGAATTAAAGAGGGAAAAATTATATAATTTAGTAATAAAATTTATAAAAGAGACAAGACATAGCAAAAACTTAAATTTCCTAGCTAGAAATAAAATTTGATTTGATAACATATTTATATAAATTTTTTGTTCAAAAGTTTAATATAAATTGCTTTAGCAACTTATTAAATTATTATTTTTTTATATTAAATAATTCTTTTTTGAGTTTTAATTTACATTTGTTATTATAATTTCATATATGAACTTATTTTGTTATTGTAGGGATTTAGAAGTTTCAATTCTGGATCTCTTTTATATAGATCAGAGTTAGATGTATATTTGAATGAACCAAGAGAAGATTATGAGATTCAAATTGATGTTCTTGATTATTGAAAGAAAAATCAATTTCGATACCCTGTACTTTCACTTATGGCTAAGGATATATTGAGTATTCCAATTACCACAGTTGCATCTGAATCAGCATTTAGTATGGGTGGTAGAGTTATCAACAAATGGAGAAATTGTCTTATAATACATAATGCAGAAATTTTGATTACCACTCGTAATTGGCTGTATGGATATGATTTAGATCAAGATGGTAAGATTTTAGTGTCATTATTATTTTATTAATTTTTTATTATTTAAATTCTTATATGATTATTTTTATATATTTTATTAAATGAAGAAGATGAAACAATGGGATTTGGAAGGAAAGTTGGATTAAATTGAACTAGTTGGTTTATGGAGGAGTATGAAGAGTTCTAATTGCAATGTATGTTGATATTTTATTTTTTACTATTCATATTGTTAAAAAATTAAATTTTTTTATTAAAAGTAATTATGATTGATTATTGCCTCATAAACCTTATTTGAAGACAGTATCGCTCTTGGGGAGTTTGGTTGCTTCCTGCATTTACAATCTTTTTGAGCATGTTATTCATCAAGCCGCTAGCGTTGAATAAAATGATCGTATTTTTCTGTTTTGTTCTTCATGCAATGCATGACTAAGGATTGGTTTCTCTATGGCTAGGTGGCTGTGTATGAGAATGATTGTATGTTTTCTATTTTATTATTCTTGTAATGTTACATGTCATAACTTTAAGTGTTTGATGTTTTCTTTGCTGGTTTGTTTTTTACTATATTGAACTAATTTAGAACATAACAATCATTGACTTGTTAATGGCATGAGAATTTGGATGCAAACATGTCATAGTTGAGTCTGAATCTTTTTTTGCAGTGAAAAAGTTATTACAACCTTTAAAAGGGTATGATCCATTCTTTCAACTTTCAATTCTTATTTTTAGCATAATCACCATTTAAAAAACAAATTACTTTTTTCTATTTACGAGTTATAGGAGTCACAATTTAAATTCTAATTTTGTTAATAATGTATTCAATGTTTTATACGAAATATCAAATTTAAATAAATGTTACAATTATATAATGATTTATATATATATTTGATTTATTATTGTATTAAAATTAAAATTTTAATATGAAATAAATATAATAAAATAGTATAATAATTGTTTTTATAATAAAATCAAATGTTATATTTAATAATATATTTATTATTCATTATTACAAATGTAATAAGCATAATATTGAAAATTATTTGATATTGAATAATATATTGTGTTTTAAAATAATTTTATTTAATAATTGAATGTAAATATTTAATATTTATTTTGTTGATAATAAATTATTGATATAATTATGTAATAAATAAATAATGATTGTTTTAAAATTTTATAAATTTTAATTAGAAAAAGTGTATTATTATTTATTTATTTATTTTTTAATATAATAATTATATAATTATAATTCGGGTTTTTTTGGGTTATAAATTTGAGTTTTCTCGGGTTTCGGATGGGGCCGGTTTCGAGTTCGGGTCGTATCGGGCTTGGGTTATGTCGGGTTCGAGTTTTTTCGAGTTCGAGCTTTTTCAGACTTGGGCTTTTTCGGGCTCGGCTTTATCGGGTCGAGCTTTTCTCGGGCTCGGGCCTTTGACTTTTTGGTCAATTCGGTCCTGTCTCGGATTCGATCTCGAGCGGGTTTTCGGGCTCGGGCCAACTTTTGCCAACTCTAGCCATAGAGCATTTTGGTTGAGCGCATATACAAAAATATTGGTAATTCTGCTATTCTGTATTCTGATCTAGGAGGAGGAAAGTGGGCGTCACTAGTAGAAGCTTTTCTTCATGACGAGAAGTTTGGAAAGAGCAAGGAACTTGCTGAGGCCCTGCTACAGTAAGGAATGCCAATTGTCCATTCAGCAAATTACCTGTTTGATATGTTTCTAAAATATGCTATTGATTTTCAGCAAAAAGTGGTCACTCCTGATATAGTACGCCACTTTCTTAGGTTATGCAAAACTGTTATGAACTTGAGTAGATCTTATAAACTTGTATTATTGGAATATTGTCTTGAGGACTTGATTGATGCTAACGTAGGTACATATGCCAATAACCTATCATTGATTCATCTGGCAAATGGTGATTTTGGTTTATTTTTCGAAGCCACAAAGAAATGTGCAAGGGCTTGAAGTGAAAAATGCGCGAGGTAAGCCACGCACCCAAATAAAGGGCTTGAAGAGAAAAATACGCGAGGTAAGCCACGAAGAAAATGTGCAAGGGCTTGAAGCGAAAAAAACGCGAGGTAAGCCATGCACCCAAATAAAGAGCTTGAAGCGAAAAATACGCGAGGTAAGCCATGAAGAAAATGTACAAGGGCTTGAAGCGAAAAATGCGCGAGGTAAGCCATGCACCCAAATAAAGGGTTTGAAGCGAAAAATGTATGAGGTAAGCCACACAAAAAAAGGTGCAAGGGCTTGAAGCGAAAAATGAGCGAGGAAAGCCATGCACCCAATTAAAAGGCTTGAAGCGAAAAATGCGTGAGGTAAGTCCTGCACCCAAATAAAGGGCTTGAAGCGAAAAATGCCCGAGGAAAATCACGCACCCAAAAAAAGGGCTTAAAGCGAAAAATACGCGAGGTAAGCCACGCACCCAAATAAAGGGCTTAAAGAAAAAATGCGTGAGGTAAGCCACGAAGAAAATGGGAAAGGGCTTGAAGCAAAAAATGCGCAAGGTAAGCCACACACCCAAATAAAGGGCTTGAAGCGAAAAATGTGCGAGGTAAGCCACGCACCCAAATAAAGGGCTTAAAGCGAAAAATGCGCGAGGTAATCCACGCACCCAAATAAAGGTCTTGAAGCGAAAAATGCGCGAGGTAAGCCACGAAGAAAATATGCAAGGGCTTGAAGGGAAAAATGTGCGAGGTAAGCCACGTACCTAAATAAAGGGCTTGAAGCGAAAAATACGCGAGGTAAGCCATAAAGTAAAAGAAGGGCTTGAAGGGAAAAGTGCGCGAGATACGCCATAAAGAAATATGCAAGGGCTTAAAGAGAAAAATGCACGAGGTAAGCCACGCACCGAAGTAAAAGAAGGACTTGAAGCGAAAAGTGCGTGAGGTAAGGCATAAAGAAATGTGTAAGGGCTTGAAGCGAAAAATGCGTGAGGTAAGCTATGCACCCAAGTAAAAGAAAGGCTTGAAGCGAAAAGTGCGCAAGGTAAGCCATAAAGAAATGTGTAAGGGCTTGAAGCAAAAAATGCGCGAGGTAAGCCACGCACCTAAGTAGAAGAAGGGCTTGAAGCGAAAAGTGCGCGAGGAAGCAAAAAATGCATGAGGTAAGCCACGCACCCAAGTAAAAGAAGGACTTGAAGCGAAAAGTGTGTGAGGTAAGCCATAAAGAAATGTGCAAGGGCTTGAAGCGAAAAATACGCGAGGTAAGCCACACACCTAAGTAAAAGAAGGGTTTGAAGTGAAAAGTGCGAGAAATAGGCCACGTACTCAAATAAAGGCTTGAAGCGAAAAATAAGCGAGGTAAGCCACGCACTCAAACAAGGGCTTGAGAATTGGACGGCTTGAGAATTTGATGGCAGAGTCTGACTTGAGAATTCTACTTCAGAGTCTAACGTGAAGACTTGACCTGAGGCTAAGATGTGAATATATGTACTCTTCCGCAACATTATACCTAGCGAAAGAGTGGGGAGCAATTGTTGTGAATGATAATAACAATAATAATAAAAAAAAAGAGTAATTGGTGTTGGATTCAAACGTAACCTCATCTACATGATTGTAACATTATTAAGGTAAAAATCAGAATATATATATAGATAAAGAAAGAGAGTTTCAATCAGGTACAAACTCATATATTTAAAAGCATAATCACTATCAACAAGCAGGGGACAGGGGACTGGTATGATTCATGAAATTAAGTCTGTATTTTTTCTTTACAGAAACTCTGTAAAATTCTTTGCCTGACTTAAGCATCGAAGTGCTTACGCAGGGAACAACCCCTGCGTCCCTCTGATCATTCTTTTTCTTGCAGAACTTTCGGTAGCACGTGACAGAAATATCAAGACGATGACGTAAGCAATTCGTAACTGTTGTACTCGAGAAACAACAGCTGTATAAGATAATGATCGTAAGTATATATAATCGGATTGATTAATTTATTTTTTAATCAATGAGGATAACTTTTTTTATTCGAGATATAAGGGTAACATTTATTAAAAGAGATTATAATGAGACTCTAAGTACAAGTATAATATATATTTATGTATGTTCAATTCATACTTTTTTATAATGTTTGATATATATATATATATATATATATATATATATAATGGGAGAATATATATATATATATATATATTATAAAAAAAGTATGAATTGAACATACATAAAAAAAGGTATGAACACTCATTACATTTTTTATGTTCTCTTGAATTACACCCAAATCCTGTCAAACACTCTTATTGACATAGACATTGGAGTAAGTCCCATTGGAAACAGACCTAGTCTACATTTATTTTGCAAGTTGATTTAAGAAGGAAGAAGTTGATCCACCAGTCAATGAGTCCGCAACCTTTTGCATCAACATTTTGGTGTCGTCTAAGGGAAACTCGAAGAAGAAAAAGTCGTGTCAAACTTCCACCAACAAGTATCAACCTCGACATATGCACAACCAACATCTATTCCTATAATTACTGTGGAAAGCTCCACCCTCTTAGCTAATGTGCCACAATTCCAACCACGGAATCGATTTCCTATAAGTGGGATAGTAACTCCTAGTTTTCAAAACCTATTCACTACCACCAAACCAACCCCCACAATCCTACCATACCAACTAATCGTGTTCTTACCTCTCGTTACCTCATTCCTGCCAACCTCAGTCCCCTTGGGACAACCACAAGCTATATAACACTTCAAACAGTGTCTATAGAACAGTATAACCAACTACTCACCCAAAACCAAGCCTTAGCAGCTAGCATGTCTTACTGCGCTCAGATAGTGGAATCCTTGACTACTCACCATAATTCAACCATAGCTCACCCAACCATACCCAAGGTCCAACCAATCACTCATGTTGTTCAACCACAAATGTCCATTCCTTATCAACAAAATCCAGTTGGCCCATAACCTTTTTGTAAATGGTTGACAAGACGTAGCTCGCCCAACCAGTGCAGCCACCAACCAGAACCTTGACCGACCAACAGAACCTCAAGTCGAACAACATAACCCACGAGGAAAGAGGGAGAGAGAAGAAGGGAGTGTTAACTCCCTTATAATGGACCAAGAAAACCAAGACTGTTTATGAAAAATCTAACCTTTCCATACATGAATGGTTGATGCTGTTTGTGAAAAATTGAAAGAAATAAAGAAATGATTATAAAAGCTAATCTATTGTATAACAAAAGGTACAACCCACTCTCATTAAAGCTTTGGAAATAAATTATTCCCTTAATTTCAGCTGCCTAAGGAAAGTACAATGCAATGGGTTACCCACAAAACCATAAACTATGCTATAAGTCAACTTTGGATTTGTAAGGTACAAACAGTGTTGTCAAGTGCTGGACATTCCCAACTACTCTTAAAGGTGCAACCAAGTCTTGATTTTATTCTATAAACCTAACTCCATCACCAGTTTTGATCATTTCAACAAATTGTTTGTTGGATACTTCTTTTCCAACAAGAAATAAATGAGGACCTTAACTAGCTTGATATCGATGATGTAAAAACCCAAAAAAGTCCTGAAGGACTACATACGTAGATTTAGTACTTTCTATGAAGATGTAAAAGATCTCAATGACAATTTAACAGTCTAGGCACTTAGAGCAAGGGTAATAAATGATCATGTCCATTTGGTATTTTTTGATGAAAAGTTAATAGCATTACATGAAATCTTTAGAAAGCAAAAATAGAAAGAGTTGTTGTAAGGCTAGAGAAAAGAAGTGAGCAGAATGAGTATAAAAAGGGAAGTGACAAACCTAACCATAAAGCAATGATTATATCTAAATCAAGCCAAAGAAAGTTTTAGGCATATAGGTTAATGACGGCAGGTTGTGAAGTAATACTCAATGAGCAATCGCAAATGAACCTATGTGAGGTGGAAATGATTTAATAGTGATCTTAGCTTTAATAAGGAACTACTAAATGAGAAGATTCTGATAGATGATGAAAGTGCAATGGAAGTTGTATCCTTCAATGTTTTCCTAAGGATCGGGTTGTCCCTTGATTAGCTGAAGCCCACAAGATCAATATATGGGTTTGTTAATTAGCCAATTGAGGTAGAAATAGTGTTCAGTCTACTAGTGACATTAGTATAGAGCAAGCACACCACAAATGTGATAACTAATTTCCTAGTTGTTAACTGACCATATGTTTAAAACGCAATCTTCAGGCAACCTCTTATGAAACAGACTAGCATGGTAACTACTATCTATTGATTAATGATTAAGTTTCCTACTCCCACAAGTATAAGCTTTGTTAAGGCAAACCAAGCTACAACTAGACAGTGCAACATTTAATTTATCCAACTAACAAGGGGAAAAGAATCACTAACAATGTCTAGAGATATACTTGCCATCCAGTAGCCTACACCGAAACCTATACTTGTAAAACTCAAAATTTCCTACATTAGTAAATAATTGAAAGTTAAGAAATAACTATGTGCTCGGGATTGTGGAACGGGGCCCGGAGGCACAAAAATTGAGGTAAGGCTCTGAACTCAAGAATTCACTTAACAATGTATGTAAGTTCATAAAATGATGTTGAAAAGTGAAAACTAAAGTGATGAAAGTGAAAAAGCTAATAAAACTCGAGTTTACGTTAAATCGAAAAAAGGGCCTAGTTTAGGAAATAAATTTGGAATAAATTATAGAAATTCAAGAAAATTATTCTGAGACCATGAGAAGGTAGTATACAGTAAGAGTTACTTGGGGAATTAAAATCAAGAGGAAATATAGAGGTTCCGATATTTAAATGAATTTTTAAAGTGAACCAAAAACTTAAAGCCATTTTGCTCAGTATTAACCCAATCGAGTAAAATGAGCTCAATTGAAAAAATTTTCTTAAACAAGTGACCCCCAATATTTTTATGAGAGATACTAGAGACATATTAGGACACTTTAGAAGTGGAAATTTAAAAGAAATTGGACTGAAAATAATTTTACAGATTTTACAACATTGGTTAGTAGACTGCCCTGTTGAAGCCCATCCAATGGTAAAAAAATTCCCAAATCCTTCAGATTAAATCCTCACCCTTCACACTTTCTAAAGCCTATTTTTATACCTAGAAAAGCCATCAGATGAGGGAAAACCAACCTTGCCTTTCTCTTCTTCTTCCTCCCGAAACGTTACTGTACATGTAGCATTGGGTGAATTTTTCGGGGCCCTTCCAAACAGATTCAAGGAATGGAAAGGAAGGGAAAAATCTTCCCTTATGATTCATATCTGACATATAAAAAATCCAGAAAAAAGAGTTCATCTACTAGGAGAAATCTTAGAGATAACCAATCCTGTTTGCTTCCCATAGGTGTCACTGTGTAACCTTGTTTGTGCGATTTGTTTGAGCCTCTTCCGGTCCTTTTTTGATCTTGACCAAGAAGGACCGATTCTTCCTACTTGACCCCTCTACAACATATAAAAAATTCAACTCCATTGAAGATCATTTTCTAGGTGAAATTGGAGAGGGAAGATCAGGGATAGAACCTATCATTTTCATAAGGTGAGAGAAAGCTTGATTTTAAATGTTTATGGTTGGATTTTGTTGTTGTTTTGGATGATTTTAAGATGTGAACTTGATGATTTACAGTTGAGGAACAATTTGGAGAATCAAAGGCTTGGTCAACTTGGGTCAAAGGTAAGAGAAAGTTAATGAATGATGAAGATGAAGAGATATGTTGATGTTTGGTTGTTTTTAAAGATTTTTAGTTAAATGAAATTGATGGAAATGATTTGTATGGGCATTATTGATTTCGGCCAGCCTAGGGTCTCTATTTAATTGATGAAATGTGACTTGATTCATGGTTGTTAGATGTTTAAATGATACCGAAGAAACTCAGTTTATACCTTGGTTAAGTGAAAAATCGAAAAAGAGTATGAATTTAGCAAATTGAGTATCGTGGATGAGTAAATGAGGTCTAGGATAAATGTTTAAGCTATTAAGTTGATAGGCCTCAAATTTGGTTGAAAGAAAACTAATGAAATAGCTTAAATCAGGATTTATCGGTGAAACTGAGAAAATGAGTAAAGTTGACGAAAAGGTCAAACTTAGTCAACATTTTAAAGTTAAACACTTAGTTGAGTGTGTTGAGATGCTATTAAGTTATATTTTATGATTTGACGTTATTTTGGGAAGCTCGAGAATTTGGCACGTGAATCGAGGCTAGTCCGAGACCCAAGAATATTACAATGCCCAAGGTGCAAGAGGTAAAGGATGCAACCGTTTTGTGCATATGTGTTCTTTACCGATAAAAATACTTTGGTAGAATGAAAATATTTTATAAATGAGCATATTTCTTGAGAAAAGTATTTAACTTGAGATTTCTTACTTGAGTGCATGTTTTGTCGGTTTGAGCTTGGTTTCATGATTTGAATGTTTTATGAACTAATGTAATTTTATATTTGAACAAGATTTATAAGCAAAACTATTATGAGCTCTACGTTGAAGGCGAAACTATTTTCAGCATAATAATGGCATGTTTTTTAGACTAAGGGCTCGTCATGATATCTGCACATCGAATGCATGCCTCCGTTTTGGTAATGTGAGATGTCTTCGCTTTGGTAGCGTGAGATGCCTCCGTTTTGGTAACGTGAGATGCCTTCATTTTGGTAACGTGAGATGCTTCTGCTTCGGTAGCGATGAGATGACTCTGTTTTGGTAGCGTTGAGATGGCTTCGCTTTGGTAGCGTTAAGCCGATGCTGTACGACCCTGATCCAATCTACAACGTTGTCGTTGCCATTGGTAGTTAATGCCCTCATTTGAGGATGCCCTTAGTTGAGGATGACGTGATGTGATGGTTGTTTTCATGACATTTATATTATGCCTAGTCTCCATAACTATTTTGAGAAACGATGTATTGAGAAAATGAGATAATGATGTTTTGATGAATTTTGATTTTAATCACGTGCTTATAATTATGCGAAATTACGCCATTATTACATTTATGCTTGATGATGATTTTTAAATATCATATGCACTCCTTACTGAGCTAATTGAAGCTCACTCCCTTTTTTCCCTTCTCTCACATTATTTGCAAAAAGTGCCAGTACCTGCCGCATACGTGACATAGGTTGGTGGACAAGACTCTCCCTAGGCTATTGGTTGTACACACTTAAGCTAATATTCATTTTGTATCCAGACAATATAAGTAGTGCGGACATTTGTATTTAAGAAATGTTGGGATGTAATCAGGATTGTATTTGTATATAATGTAAAAGTGGGTTGTTTTATGATAATATGTGGTACGGTCAAATTGGATGATAGTATTTGATTGATCCTTGGGTTGTTTGATGATGAAATGAAAGCTTAAAATCAACTGCATTGTGGATATTGAATTGCTTTTGAAATTGGCAAGAGGATAGTGATAAATATAATGGGAGATGCTGCCGGATTTTCATTGGAAAATAGCATAAGTATAATCGAGTATAAGAAGTTTAATAATGAATAGATAAGAGAAAAATTAACACTGTACAAGAATGCACTATGAGTAGGAAATTAAGTGACAAAAAAAATATGCCCCCAATTCCACGTTTTCGGGGCGTTACAATACCTATGGAAGGTCTTGATCATACGTGAGACCAAGATCACTACCAACTACTAGAAAAAACTAGGTGGTGACTGGGAATGAACTAGAAAATACTACTCAAATTGGCATCAACATAGAAAGCAATCAAAAGGAGATGTTTGTTGTCATAACGTCTAGGTCCATGGACCTAACCGTTGCACATAAAACTTTAAGAGTCACCACCAATTATTCTACTTAAAATGTATTTAGTCACATATTTATAACCATGGATAAGATTGTGGTCTATGTTTAGAAACCTAGGTTAGGGAGTACAATTACTTGCGGAAAAGGATTAACACCCTCACAATACCCATCGTTAATGGCATCAACCTAGCTTTAACTTATCCTAAGTTTACCTCTAAATGTTTTGTTAAATTTTAATATAAATAATTATTAAAAGTAATTTTTGGATTTTCTCTATTATGCTGGTAGAATTAATAAAGACGTTCACATCAAGATTATTCAAGTTATCTTACTCGGCTTCCTTAAAATGGCTCTGCCATCGAATGATTTAAGTGTTTTATGAAAATATCTTAATTTTTCAATACTACCCCATTTCTATCTATTTATATTCCTATTTCAATCTATTTTTCTTGAATTTTATTTATTGTTCATTTTTCACATGAAAGTGAATATTGATTATTTTTTTTTATTGAAATTATCCTATAGATTTTTCTTTACACTAGCAAAATCTAAATGAATTTCTCACCTAAGAAATTCTTAGGTACTACTTACTTGTAATCTCCCTAAGATTTCCATCATTAGAACAACCTTTATCCATCTTCATTATATTTTTAATATAACTTTTTTATTTAAAAATATATTTATTTTATTCTAAAAATGAATATCGATAATTTTTATTGAATTTATCTTAGAGAGTTTCCTTTACGCTAGTAACATCTAATGGAATTTCTTACTAAGGAAAGTTTTAGGTACTTCTTGCGATCTCCCTAAGAGTTTCATCGTCAGAATGATCTTTATTTATCTTCATTCTAGTTTTTTTAATTAATTTAAATTTTATACCTCTAAATTTATTTATCATTATTTTTATTATTTTATTTTTATCATATGAAATAATTGTTGATATCGTTTCAAAATTTCTCTTTTAAATCTTCCCTTACATTGGTAAAGTTTAAAAGGAAATTTATTCCTAAAAATTCCTTAGGTGTTGTATACTAGCAATCCCCCTAAGAATTTCAAACATCAGGTAGTCAACACTCATTTTTTATTTTATTATTTATATTTATATTCTTAATTTAATTGTTAAATTAACTTTACTATGTCATTTTTACTTTGACATGTTAATTCTAATGCCAATAAATACCATGAATACAAAAAAAAAATTACAAAATAATTAACAAATAGATATATATATATATGTAAGACCCGAATTTTTGTGTTATTTCTTTCTGAATATGTCATTTAAATATGTAATTATGATATATCGATAAATAAGGAAGAAATAATACAATTTCGAGTTTATCTGATGAAATTAGAAGTCGGTAAATTTTAAAATACCGAAATAAGTGATTAAATAAATTCGGAATAAACCAAATGAAATTAGGTTAAACCGATTTAAAATATGGACTCAAAACGTAAAAATATAGGGAGTCCAAGAAAGGAAGTTAGTCCGAAAATGATAACCCGAAAATTTCCCTACAATGAGAATTTATCTCCGAAATAAAGAGAAAAAAATTTTATTTCCAGAGAATAATAAAAATAGAATATGATGTACATATATATCTATTTTTCGAAGCAAAAATTAAATAAAATATATGTACACGGGTTATGGTACTATAATATTATGATAATAATATAAAATAATTGTTTATTATTATTATAATAATAATATTATATAAAATATATTATTATATTAGGGATATATATTATATTATATTAAGGTATAATATAATATAATATATAGATTTATATATAGAAAAAAAAAGACAAGAAGCAAATCGCGCGAGCACAGTGGATCGAAAAGCTCGATTTCACCGTTTCTCACCACCGGCGACCAACGGCTGCGAGGGAGTGCGAGGAAGACACCGACGAGGGACGACCGGCAACCCAGGAGGCGATTGGACGCCGGCACGCTTCATGAGAGCTGCAGGAAAGGTAGATCGACGAGGAGAAGCCCGCGGGAAAGAAAGGAGGATTCGTCGGTGCCGGCGGCGATCTGGGCTGAGCCAAGCCAGACGTAGCTTCCCCAGGCCTAGACGCACCCAACGGTGGTCGACCCACCCCGGGAACCGACTGGAAGTGCCAGCAATAGCCAAATCTCCACTGAACGGGATCAGACCGGTTCAGTGTGAAAGGGTCTGAACCGGTCCGAACCAATTCAGTCAAAGGAGAGAGAAAAAAATTTTGAGAAAAAAATTCAGTGTTATCCCAGCACAGCAATAGACTGGTAAGTGGTCGAAAATCGGTCGAATTATTTTTCGGATAGTTAATTTGAATTTATATTAGACCGAAATTAACCGGTTTAAATATATATTGTTGCGTAGTGGAAAAACCGGTAGGCGACGTGTATAAGTTCGACCGGATCTCGACTTATGTGCCACCAAGGAAAGATTCGGCTTTCGAGAATACATCCGGAGCCAATAGACTGCACAATCAGAGGATATCGAGGAAATTGAATTCGCAGTCGACACATTTTTCAGGTAAGGGATTTATGAAAGCTATTAGAGATAACTATACGTATATTTCTTACCTTCTGTATGCTAATAAATACTGTAGATTTAATTTACAGATGAAATTATACTGTAAAATTATCGAAAAAGCATAAATGCATAAAGTGCATGCTTTCAGTGTCGTTATCGTGAAAAGTTGTTTTGCAAATGTAGAATGATAGACTAGCTCAAGATTTTACTGTCTGCATTAAATTGCACGTTTTTCAAAGTTAAGCGTGCTTGAGTGGAAGAATTTCATGGTGGGTGACCATTGGGAAATTACCCCTCTTGTTCTGTTTTGCACCATTTTCTATGCTAAACTCGGTCTTGAGCACCGTTTTCACCGGAAGTGAGCCATCTATCAATTTTCTGTGTAAAAAAGTGCTAGAGCCAATGTGGTATTATTAGTTATCCGATTTGCTCGCACTTACTTTTAAACTGAATTTGAGAATGAAATCGGTGTTAGAGCTATGTGTAAGCTGAGTGAGACACTAAAGAGCTCGCACTGGGTTTTGAATTCATGCTGGAGTTGTCAGGTATTATTAAGTGTTTGTACTCTGACTGGCTCGTTGGTGAATTCCTAAACTTATTATGATTTTAAGTACAATCGTGCTGAAGTCATCGTGTGATGCTAGGTGTTCTTGCACTGACCTGTTCGCACGAGGTTTTATGGATTTGATGTAGTGTGAGTACAAAACCATGCTGCAGCCGTCGTGTGATGCTATGTGTTCTTGCACTGACCTGCTTGCATGTGATTTTGAGACATGGAAATGGATGATAGTGATACTGAGATAGTAGACCTCGAGGTTACTCGGTCCCCTCAGCTATATCACAATATATAAGGCTCCTCGGAGTACGCTGTACCGTGAGGTAAACCACAAAGTATGATATACCGTGATATCTTAGTGATCTTAGTGAGCTGACGGGATGATTGATCCGCCTCCCTAAGCATGGGATTCCCGTACACTTGATCCGTGATTGCCTGGAATCCAGTGACTATGGCAATATGTCCCCGTGATTGATATTACATCCCAGCCTAGTCTCATTTATGATTGAATTACTGAGTGCAAAGTGTTTTCTAAGTGTGTGCTATGTGAACTAAGTGAATTGAATAAGCTTTTCTAGCGAATTGATCTTTTCGCATAGATTGCTGTCATTTTCAGTAAATGCATTGTTTTACAATGAGTTAAAGCATGTATAATGAATGTGAAACGTGTTCAACGAAATTGAACACTTGTTTTAATGAATGATTTATCGAACTGAAAATGTTTAAATGATATGTTTTAAAGAAATGAGTAAAAGTGTTTGACAGTGAATGAAAACGTGATTATTGCAATTATTGCACCGTTATCGATGTGTGCATTGTTTTTATAAGTGTTAAAGTATACACTATCAGCATGTAGATAGTATGGTTATCTACCTGCTTTCATATTTTTCTTACTGAGCAGTTAGCTCACCCCCTTATTTTTCACCTCCACAGATTCTCCGCATTAGAGTGTGTCCACTGCATTTATTCCTGCTACCATGCTCTCTAGTCCTCCAGCAGTATCGAGGTATACATATATGCGAATTTTGTATCTATTTAGTAATGCATAGTAACGTTATCTTTGTATTTGGGGATGTATATAACAGAAACTGATGTAGATGACTTTGTTATAAAAAAATCACACAGTTTCTATATTATTTTATGCAACTCTGATAAGAAATGATTAAATGGATGAGAATGAGGTAACTGACATTGACTCACAGCCCAACCAATAGAAGTGTGTAGTCGTGAAAATGGGTTGTGACAGAGGTGGTATCAGAGCGGAGTTGGTCTGAAGTGAGTTAGTGCTAATAATTAGGAAAAATATATATCCCCATAATACTGTGCATTATTTAGATACAATTGTGTATACTGAGCTGGATTTAGATTGAGAAACTTATTGTTGTGTATGTAGGATGTTGGATAGACGTCGCAGTAGTAGAGGTGAGAGTTCGCGCTCTCATAGGCGTAGAGATGAGCCCGAGAGGCGCAGTGGGTCTAGTTCTGCTAGAGCTCCACCAGATTTTGGTGATACCGCAGATACACGTATAGCGCGGTTAGAGCGGAGTGTAGACACTATCATGGGGTTGTTGACACAGATAATGATCGGGATTGAGGGTAGATAGGGCATAGCCGATCAGGCGAACCCTATTGGTCAGGCAGCTGCTCTTGAGACACCTGCACCTGCACCTGCACAGCCTGCACCAAGACCTCGAGCTGCAGAGGCAGAGATTCCTATACCCCCTCTAATTCAGGACATTCCCCTACCAGATCAAAACCCTGTAGTTCCACAATAGGTTGGTGGAGAGGGAGTTTATGACTGTGATTTGGGCAGATTGAGAGAGTTTTGAAAGTTTGAACCACCTTCATTTAATGGGGTGAAGAACCCAGTGTTAGCTGAGCATTGGATACGTAGTATGGAGAAACTCTACAGATTCTTCCATTGCTCAGACACAGAGAAGGTCACCTTTGCGGCTTTTGTGTTAGAGGATGAGGCCGAGCATTGGTGGGTAGCCACACAGTCGATGTTGAGTGTCCGACACCCGGTTGTGACTTAGGATATATTTCTGGATGCCTTCTGGAGGTAGTACATTCCAGCCACTGCACGGAGGAAGATGCAGATGGAGTTCATGACAGTGACTCAAAGGAACCGGACAGTGGATGAGTATGAGTCTAGATTCACATCCCTGGGCAGATATGATACAGTCACCATAGGCCTGGAAGAGAGAAAGGTTTAGAAGTTCCTTGAGGGACTGAGACCTTCCATTAGAGCTCGACTAGCTCCACTGGACATTACCACTTATGAGGAGGTAGTACGCAGAGCTCAGCTATGTGAGCAAGATTATGAGTTGCATGCCTCGAAATTGAGCAGGAGTGGTAAGGGCAAAGATAGAGACCGAAAGAGGTCAGTTGATGACAGAGGGTTTTGAAAGGGCCGAAGGTTCTTCGGTAAGGGGCTTAAGATTGAGGAGGTACGAGAGAGGCCTGCGAAGCCTCCAGTGTATCCAATTTTACCTCCAGCACCGAGGGCATAGTTATTGGTGGACCCCGACCTACCACCGAGTCGTGCAAAGTGTGTGGTAGATATCATGGGAGTAGGCCATGTCCAGTATTGACTAGAGTTTGTTACAAGTGTGGTAACCCAGAGCACATGATACGTGATTGCTCAAAACTGGTTGAGACAACCTCTCAGAAGGGCAAAGATCCAGAGAGAGCCACAGTTGATACACCTGTTCCTAAGAGGAAGGCCACAGCTGAGGAGAAGGGGAAGCAAGTTGTTGGTCGTGGGCGAGTGTTTGCTTTAGACCTGGCTTCTGCTGAGACTTCGAAGGATGTGATTAAAGGTACCATCCTAGTCTTTAATTTTAAAGCATTAACATTGATTGATCCTAGTGCCACGCATTCATTTATCTCGCCTACCTTTGCATGTAAATTTATAGAACATGCAATACCTGTACCTCTAGGTAGGATTTTACTTATAAGCACTCCACTTAGAGAGAATGTAATGACAGAGTATGTATGCAAAGATTGTAAATTAAAAGAAGGGGAGAAGGATATGTCGGCCGATCTCATCCTATTAAATATAAAGGATTTTGATGCAATATTAGGAATGGATTGGTTGGCTGCAAACCATGCTGTTTTAGATTGTTATGCTAAGATGGTAATGTTTTCCACCCCCGAAAAGTATCTTGTAAGATTTGAAAAGAAATGAAAGAGTATGTTAAGTTGCTTAATGAACAAATGACTTTACTAATGAATTGAATATTGATATATTGAAGGTTTTATCTCATACGTGGTTGATATGGATAAGGTACACCCGGAATTAGCTGACATCCCAATGGTTAGAGAGTTCTCTGATGTCTTTCCGGATGAGTTACCAGGGTTGCGACCAGATAGGGAGATGGAGTTCTGTATTGATTTGGTGCCTGGTACTGAACCGATATCAAAACCACCATATAGAATGGCTCCAGTGGAATTGGAGGAGCTAAAGAAGCAGTTACAAGAGTTGTTGGATAAGGGGTTCATCAGACCGAGTGTTTCACCTTGGGGAGCACCGGTTTTGTTTGTGAAGAAGAATGATGGAAGCCTCCGACTGTGCATCGACTATCGGTTGTTGAATAAGGCTACCATCAAGAATAAATACCCCCTTCCGCGCATTGATGATCTGTTGGATCAGTTGCAGGGAGCACAGATCTTTTCGAAAATTGATCTGAGGTCTGGGTATCATCAGTTGAGGATTTGAAGTGGAGATATGCCCAAGACAGCTTTCCGTACCCGTTATGGCCATTATGAGTTTCTGGTTATGCCATTTGGATTGACGAATGCTCCTGTAGCATTTATGACTTTGATGAATGATGTGTTTAAGCCATACCTGGACAGATTCGTGATTGTCTTTATAGATGACATATTGGTGTACTCAAAGTCTAGGGAAGAGCATGAGTAGCACTTGAGAACACAGACCCTCTGAGATGAGGAGTTGTATGCTAAACTCAGTAAGTGTGATTTTTGGCTGAGTGAGATATCATTTTTGGGTCATGTAGTCTCAAGAGACGGGGTGTCAGTGGATCCGTCCAAGATAGAGGCTGTGGTACAGTGGGAGAGACCCAAGACAGTTACAGAGATCCACAGTTTTTTGGGTTTGGAAGGTTATTATCGACGGTTTGTAGAGGGATTCTCTAAATTGGCTGCTCCGTTGACACGTCTCACTCAAAAGAATGTGGCATTTGAGTGGGATGATAAGTGTGAAAGTAGTCTCTGCGAGTTGAAGCATCAACTGACCATCGCACCTATTCTCACCATACCCACCAGCTCAAGAGGTTTTTCAGTGTATACAGATGCCTCGGGACAGGGCTTGGGCTATGTGTTGATGCAGAACGGGAAGGTAGTCGCTTATGGATCCAGACAGCTTAAGGACCATGAGAGGAACTACCCGACCCATGATTTAGAGTTGGCGACCATGGTATTTGCATTGAAGATATGGCGCCACTATTTGTACAGTGAGAAATTTTAGGTGTTTACAGATCATAAGAGCCTCAAATATATATTTTTACAGAAAGAGTTGAATATGAGGCAGAGAAGGTGGATAGAGCTTCTGAAAGATTATGATTGCGAGATATTGTACCATATGGGAAAGGTTAATGTTGTGGCTGATGCCTTGAGCAGAAAGAACCTTGAAATGGTATCGCACATGATGGTCAGGGAATATGAGCTGCTCGAGCAGTTTGCTCACCTCAGTTTGGATATAGACCCTTTTGATACTGACAGTGACTGTGTGATAGCTAGCCTGCGAGTGGAGCCAAATTTGATTGACTGGATACGACAGGCTCAGCTAGCCGATCCGCTGTGTGATGATCGGGTGAGTCAGATTCAGAAGGTTATGTGGCCGATTTCTTTGTGAGTGATGATAGCCTACTGAGGTTTAGAGGCAGGATTTGCATTCCCGATGACCTAGAGTTAATGAGATTGATTTTGACAAAGGCTCATTCATCGAGGTATACATTGCATTTGGGGAGTAATAAGATGTATCAGAATCTCCGGAGAGTGTATTGGTGGTCAGAGATGAAGAGAGACATCGCAGAGTTTGTGGTAAGGTGTCTCGTATGTCAGCAGGTTAAGGTAGAGCATCAGAAGCCTGTGGGATTATTGCAGCCTCTACCTATACCGACTTGGAAGTGAGAGCATGTCACCATGGATTTCATCATAGGATTGTCGAGGACTAGGAGGAACCATGATGCTATCTGGGTCGTGGTGGATAGATTGACGAAATCCGTCCACTTTTTGGCCATAAAATCCATAGATACTCTAAGTACTTTGGCAGAGTTGTACGTACGAGAGATTGTGAGGCTACATGGTGTTCCAGTGAGCATTGTATCAGATAGGGATTTTCGCTTCACTTCCCACTTTTGGGAACACTTTTAGGAAGCTATGGGAACCCAGTTGAGTTTCAGTACAGCTTTCCATCCTCAGACTGATGGTTAGTCAGAAAGGACCATCCAGACCTTGGAGGATATGTTGAGAGCGAGTGTTATGGATTTTAGAGGCTCCTGGGATGATCACTTGCCATTAACCGAATTTTCTTATAATAACAGTTACCACTCAAGTATCGGGATGGCACCATATGAGGCATTGTATGGCAGACGGTGTCATTCTCCTGTTAGTTAGGAAGAAGTGGGTGATGGGAAAGTTTTTGCTCTCGATTTAGTGCAGCAAGCCTTTGAGGTTATTCAATTGATATGTGAGAGATTAAGGACAGCTCAGAGTAGACAGAAGAGTTATGCCGACACGAGACAGAGGCCATTAGAGTTCACTATAGGTGATTCAGTGTTCTTGAGAGTTTCTCCCTCGAAGGGGATTATGAGGTAAGAAGGGTAAGTTGAGCCCTCGGTACATCATACCATTTGAGATACTGGAGCGAGTGGGAGATAAGGCCTACAGGCTAGCGTTACCACTTGAGCTAGCAGGTATTCATAACATCTTCCACGTATCGATGCTTCGAAAGTACCATCCAGATCCGGCACATGTGATTCGATATGAGCCATTGGAGCTCAATGATGATATTTCGTATGTAGAGAAGTCGATCCGGATACTGGATAGGAAGGAGAAGGTGTTAAGGTCCAAGACGATTCCGCTTGTTAAGGTTCTCTGGCAACACCACACTTCAGAGGAGGCTACGCGGGAGTTAGAGAGTCTAATGCGGGAGAAGTACCCCTGACTTTTCGAGGATTGACTTGGTTTTAATTTGGAGGACCAAATTTCTTAAGGGGAAAGGAAATGTAAGACCCGAATTTGTGTTATTTCTTTCCGAATATGTCATTTAAATATGTAATTATGATATATCGATAAATAAGGAAGAAATAATACAATTTCGAGTTTATCTGATGAAATTGGAAGTCGGTAAATTTTAAAATACCAAAATAAGAGATTAAGTAAATTTGGAATAAACTGAATGAAATTAGGTTAAACCAATTTAAAATATGGACTCAGAACGTAAAAATATAGGGAGTCCAAGAAGGAAGTTAGTCCGAAAATGATAACCCGAAAATTTCCCCACAATGGGAATTTATCTCCGAAATAAAGAGAAAAAATTTTATTTCTGGAGAATAATAAAAAAAGAATATGATGTACATATATATATTTTTTCAAAGCAAAAATTAAATAAAATATATGTACACGGGTTATGGTACTATAATATTATTATAATAATATAAAATAATTGTTTATTATTATTATAATAATATTATATAAAATATATTATTATATTAGGGATACATTTTATATTATATTAAGGTATAATATAATATAATATATAGAATTATATATAGAAAAAAAAAAAGAGAAGAAGCAAATGGCTCAAGCACAGTGGACCGAAAAGCTCGATTTCACCGTTTCTCACCACCGGCGACCAACGGCTGCGAAGGAGTGCGAGGAAGACACTGACGAGGGACAACCGACAACCCAGCAGGCGACTGGACGTCGGCATGCTCCGTGAGAGTTATCGGAAAGTTAGATCGATGAGGAGAAGCCCGCGGGAAAGAAAGGAGGATTCGTCGGCGCCGACGACGATCTGGGCCGAGCCACCCAGGCGAAGCTTCCCCAGGCCTAGGCGCACCCAACGGTGGTCAACCCACCCCGAGAATCGGCCGGCAGCGCTTGCAACGGCCAAATCTCCACTGAACCAGATCGGATCGGTTCAGTGTGAAAGGGTCTGAACAGGTCCGAACCGGTTCAGTCAAAGGAGAGAGAAAAAAATTTTGGAAAAATTCAGTGTTATCCCGGCACAGCAGTAGATTGGTAAGTGGTCAAAAATCAGTTGAATTATTTTTTGGATAATTAATTTGAATTTATATTAGACCAAAATTAACTGGTTTAAATATATATTGTTGTGTAGCGAAAAAAACGGTAGGCGACGTGTATAAGTTCGAGCGGATCTCAACTTACGTGCCACTAAGGAAAGATTCGACTTCCGAGAATACATCCGGAGCCAATAGACTGCGCAATCCGAGGATATCGAGGAAATTGAATTCGCAGTCGACACATTTTTCAGGTAAGGAATTTATGAAAGCTATTAGAGATAGCTATACGTATATTTCTTACCTTCTGTATGCTAATAAATACTGTAGAGTATATAGATTTAATCTACAGATGAAATTATACTGTAAAATTATCGAAAAAGCATAAATGCATAAAGTGCATGCTTTCAGTGTCGTTATCGTGAAAAGTTGTTTTGCAAATGTAGAATGATAGACTAGCTCAAGATTTTACTGTTTGCAGTAAATTGTACGTTTTTCAAAGTTAAGCATGCTTGAGTGGAAGAAATTTCATGATGGGTGACCATCGAGAAATTACCTCTCTTGTTCTGTTTTGCACCATTTTTCATGCTGAACTCGATCTTGAGCACCGTTTTCACCAGAAGTGAGCCATCTATCAATTTTCTGTGTAAAAAGGTGCTAGAGCCAATGTGGTACTATTGGTTATCCGATTTGCTCGCACTTACTTTTAAACTGAATTTGAGAATGAAATCGGTGTTAGAGCTATGTGTAAGCTGAGTGAGACACTAAAGAGCTCGCACTGGGTTTTGAATTCATGCTGGAGTTGTCAGGTATTATTAAGTGTTTGTACTCTGACTGGCTCGCTGGTGAATTCCTAAACTTATTATGATTTTGAGTAAAATCGTGTTGAAGTCGTCATGTGATGCTAGGTGTTCTTGCACTGACCTGTTCGCACGAGGTTTTATGGATTTGATGTAGTGTGAGTACAAAACCGTGTTGCAACCGTCGTGTGATGCTATGTGTTCTTGCACTGACCTGCTTGCATGTGATTTTGAGACATGGAAATGGATGATAGTGATACTGAGATGGTAGACCTCGAGATTACTCAGTCCCCTCAGCTATATCATAATATATAAGGATCCTCGGAGTACGCTGTACCGTGAGGTAAACCACGGAGTACGATGTACCATGATATCTTAGTGATCTTAGTGAGCTGACGGGATGGTTGATCCGCCTCCCTAAGCATGGGATTCTCGCACACCTGATCTGTGATTGCCTGGAATCCAGTGACTATGACCATATGTCCCGTGATTGATATTACATCCCAGCCTAGTCTCATTTATGATTGAATTACTGAGTGCAAAGTGTTTTCTAAGTGTGTGCTATGTGAACTAAGTGAATTGAATAAGCTTTCTAGCGAATTGATCTTTTCGCATAGATTGCTGTCATTTTCAGTAAATGCATTTGTTTTACAATGAGTTAAAGCATGTATAATGAATGTGAAACGTGTTCAATGAAAGTGAACACTTGTTTTAATGAATGATTTATCGAACTGAAAATATTCGAATGATATGTTTTAAAGAAATGAGTAAAAGTGTTTGATAGTGAATGAAAACGTGATTATTGCAATTATTGCATCATTTTCAGTGTGTGCATTATTTTTATAAGTGTTAAAGTATACACTGTTGGCTCTACCGAGAGGGGGGGTGAATCGGTTTTCTAACAATTATGGCAGATTTTAAATTAATCACAATTTAAACACAAATGATAATGAATAAAACAGTGCAATATATCAATTTAATGCAGAAAGAAGGGAAGAGAAACAAACACAGTCACTTATAGAGGTTCGGCCAACTCTTGCCTACGTCCTCTCTCCTTGACCTTCTTGTCAAGTGCTTTCTTTCTCTCTTTCAATAGAGCTTACAAATATCCTTTTACAGGTTAAGGAATAACCTCACTACCTTTGGCAATACAGAAAAAGTATTCAGCCTCTTACAATATACTCTCACTGAGGAACAATCCTCTTCTCTTTTAAGATAAGACTGAATACAATTTAATGCTTTAAAGTGGTAGGACAAGTGTAGCTATTTTGCACTTAAGCTTTTACAATGATTCTCAATGAATGAGCAATAGGGACACAATGAATAAAAGAATTAAAGCTTGAGAATGTTTTGAATATGCAGCAATCATGTCTGTATTCTCTTTGTCTTCAATGCTTGGTTAAATACTGAAGGATGGGTAGTTGGAGCATTAAATGCTATTCTTCCCGTTGTGTTTTTGCAGAAACTAGCCGTTGGGTGCCTCCAGTAGAGTGCCAGATCGATCTGCCTTCTTGGCCAGATCGATCTCTTAGTTATAAATCCTGCAAGATTGAAGCACAAATACACAAGGAGATCGATCTCATAGGTTAGCAGATCGATCTGTTAGTTTAAAAGTAATGAGGCAGATCGATCTGTCGAATAGGCAGATCGATCTCCTTAACTCTCTGTTTGAAACAAGATCGATCTCTCAACAACACAGATCGATCTCTTTAGCTCTCTGACTTTGAGGAGATCGATCTCTTCCTTACCAGATCGATCTCTTCCTTACCAGATCGATCTCTCAACTCTAGCATTAGCCAGATCGATCTCTTAACCCTTGTAGATCGATCTCATTTTACCTTAATCTCTTTACCACGTTATCAGGCTAGACAGATCGATCTCTTACTTCATGAGATCGATCTCTCATCAATTAAAAACCCAGGAGATCGATCTCTCATACCCCAGATCGATCTCTCATCAGCAGAACTCTAAGTTCTGGTACTAATCACTTCTAAACATGTTTGTATATCATCTTAACATTATTGAATTAACTTGTTTTGTCATTTCAAAATACATTAACTCAACAATCTCCCCCTTTTTGATATGACAAAACTCATCAATTAAAACATGTTTAGTGATTTTGCAAAACTCCCCTTTTTGTGAACTTTTGATTTTGTTAATGACTTAACTCCCCCTCAGTTAAATCTTAACTCCCCCTCAATTCAAATCATAGCTCCCCCTCAATTAAATCTTAACTCCCCCTCAATTAAATCATTCAATTAAATCATTCTTTTAAACCTTTAACACAACCACAACACATGTTTCTTCTCCCCCTTTTTGTCATATCAATCACACACAAAATAGAAGATTCATGGCATTTCAAAATCAACATTTTCATTAACTCACCCAATATCCAGTCAAATCACATTTCATTCAAGCAAATGTAGTGCAAGTAACATTAAAGATCAACCATGATGAAACTAAACTACAACAAACACCTATGGCCTAAGATGAGGGAGAATCACGATCCACAAGATGCTCAACGTGCGTGCGTGTGACTTGGACCTCATCGAACATCGCCTCTTGAGCTTCTTGAATCTTATCCACTCTTTGGGTTAAGTTCTCGATCATACGCCGCTGAGTGGCAAAGCCGTCATTCATCTGCGGACTGAGGTCCGTCACCATCGTTATGAGCATCTCCAATTCAGCAGGAGACGATGTTGGTGCAGTGGGCGGAGCCGATGGTTCCTGAGCTGGTGCAGCAGGTTGGTGTGCTGGTTCATCAGTGGGGTCCTCCTCAGCCTCAGCAGGTTGCTGTTCTTGCTTTTTCGTCCACTCTCCCCGGAAATCTTTGTAGTACCCCATATGATGTAGGGTCCCAATGTTAAGCACGCTTTTGGGAGATGGTAGCTCGCCAGTTTCGCCGCTGCAGTTGATACCAAGGCGGTAGAGAAGATAAGCCACTGGTTGTGGAAATACTATTGTGGTAGCTTGGCCACGCACAATCTTTAGCCAATCTTCGTAAATAAAGTGAGGGAGGTTAGGTTTTTGGCTTGTGGTGTGGATGTGATGGAGCCAAAAACGATCTAGACGCCTAACGGTAGAATGACGAGTACCGAAAGGGCGGAGGTTCCACGAGATTATGAGGTGGAGTAACCGAAGGTGCATTGGAAGGTTACTCGCCTTGTCCCCGGGGAGTTCAAACGCAAAGGGGACTTCCTCATCCTCATTTGTTAAGCCTTCATCGCATATTTCAAACACTTTGGCTAGAACTTCAGAGTCAATTATAATGGATTGACCCATGACGAAGGTTTTGAAGGCTAGGATTTTGCAGGTGTCATCGGGGTCATAAACGAGTTCGGCATTGGAAAAGAATGTGCGAACGAGATTTGGAGGGACAGGAGTGTTGATTCTCAAGAAGTTTGTCCAACCAAATTCCTCAAACTTTGACATGTATGGAAAGTCTATGTGATTGAGGAATGAAAAATCGATAGTGCGCCAATGCTTGATTGGCATGGTTGAAAAATATTCCTCATACCGCTTTCTTTTTGCTGGTGTTTTAAAACACCGATTGAAGGAAGCGATAGGAGGTGGAGGAATGGGTTGTGATGAGGAACCTGCCTCAGTGGTTCTAGGGGGTTTGATTCCTACTTTCTTAAGTCTAGGCATTATTCGAGACTCTAGATTCGTCTAAACAAATTCAACAGTGAGAAAAGCAATGAAACAGTACCTAGGTTTGACCTAGAATCAAAATGAGCACAAATTGAAGATAGATTTTGAGAAAATCAGTAAGAAATGTTGGTTACAATACCAGATTTTGACACCGAGACGCAAGGAGGATCGTACAGAGATCGATCTGAGGAGGAATCGGAGGAAAAGATGCGAGGGAAAATTGGAAATTTTGAAGATTGGGTTTCTTAAATTTGGGAATTTTACGAGGGTATTTATACTCCAGGGCACAGGAGATCGATCTGTCGAGGCGACAGATCGATCTGTCATTTCCAGAAAGCTAAGGAAGATCGATCTGTCGTAAGGCCAGATCGATCTGGTCGCAAACAGAGGCTTAAGGAGATCGATCTGTTACACACAGATCGATCTGTCGTTTAACAGAGGCTTAGGCAGATCGATCTTCCAAATGCAAAGATCGATCTGTAGAATGCGGAAGCTTGAAGAGATCGATCTGTCGTGTGGACAGATCGATCTGCCTTTAAACAGAGACGTAAGGAGATCGATCTTATGGTTAGAAGATCGATCTGCTTAGCTTAACCTTGATGATTTAGGCTTGTTGGAGGTATGGAGATCGATCTATATTGCAAGGAGATCGATCTCTCATCCTCATTACCAGAAAATCTTTGCAAAAACTCATTTAAAATCAATTTGAAACCAAGATTTTTGAAACACAAAAAATCCTAAGGCTTATCCATGAGTCTTAATTCACCTCTAAGGATACAAAACCTATCTCTATCAAGGGGTTTGGTGAATATATCAGCTATTTGATGTAGAGTGTCAATGTACTCTAAAATTATATCCCCTTTTTGTACATGGTCTCTAAGAAAGTGATGTCTAATTTCTATGTGCTTGGTTCTGGAGTGTTGTATAGGATTCTTAGACAGATTAATGGCACTGGTATTATCACATTTAATAGACACTTGTTTCATGTCAATACCATAATCTCTCATTTGTTGTTTGATCCACAACACTTGAGCACTACAACTACCAGCTGCTATATACTCAGCTTCAGTTGTGGACTGAACTACACTGTTTTGCTTCTTGGAGAACCAAGAAATTAACCTATTTCCTAAGAATTGGCAAGTACCTGAAGTACTTTTCCTATCTATTTTGCAGCCTCCAAAATCAGCATCTGAAAATGCATGAAGGGCAAAAGTAGAGTCCTTGGGGTACCAAAGACCTAGTGAGGGAGTGTCTTTAAGGTATCTAAAGATTCTCTTAGTTGCCAAGAGATGTGATTCCCTAGGAGATGATTGAAATCTAGCACAAAGGCACACACTAAACAATATATCTGGTCTACTAACAGTTAAATAAAGCAAAGAACCAATCATAGACCTATAGAGTTTAGTGTCTACACACTTACCACTTTCATCTTTGTCAAGCTTGATGTTGGTGCCCATTGGAGTGGTTTGAGATTTGCAATTGTCCATCCCAAATCTCTTGAGCAAGTCCTTGGTGTACTTTGCTTGATTGATGAATGTTCCATCCTTTGTTTGCTTCACTTGAAGTCCCAAGAAGAATGTGAGTTCTCCCATCATGCTCATCTCAAATTCTCCTTGCATGATCTTAGCAAATTCTTGGCATAAAGACTCATTAGTTGAACCAAAAATAATATCATCTACATATACTTGTACAACTAGTAAGTCCTTATTTTTATTTTTTATGAATAATGTGGTGTCTACCTTTCCTCTTGAGAACCCTTTTTCTATTAAGAACTTTGACAACCTTTCATACCAAGCTCTAGGAGCTTGTTTTAACCCATAAAGTGCCTTAGATAATTTGAAAACATGTTCAGGAAATTCATGATTTTCAAATCCGGGAGGTTGCTCTACATAGACTTCTTCATTAATGAAACCATTCAAGAATGCACTCTTTACATCCATTTGATATAACTTGAAATCTTTATAACATGCAAAGGCAAGTAACATTCTTATTGCCTCTAATCTAGCTACCGGTGCATATGTTTCATCATAGTCTATGCCTTCCTCTTGTCTATAGCCTTGAGCAACTAGCCTAGCCTTATTCCTTACGATCACACTATTTTCATCCATCTTGTTCTTGAATATCCATTTAGTTCCAATTATTGAGTGATCATTAGGCCTAGGAACTAGTTTCCATACTTTGCTTCTCTCAAATTGATTTAATTCTTCTTGCATTGCTAGGAACCAATTATTGTCTTCTAAGGCTTCATTGACATTCCTAGGTTCAATTTGAGATACAAAGGCTATATATTGGCACATATTCCTTAGGGATGATCTAGTTCTAACTCCAAGAGTTGGATCTCCTACTATTTCACAATCTTTTACATATCCTAACTCTCTTGGTGCTCTAGGCTCTCTTCCTAAAACCTCTATTTCTTCTTCATCTTCTTTATTCAAGTCAAGTTTTTCTAGAAAGTCATCTTCTAAGCCTTCATCAAATATTCCAACATTTTCATCATTGGTTGAATCTTTAGATATATTATTTGATTCATCAAATATAACATGAATAGACTCTTCAACCACTAATGTTCTTTTGTTATATATTCTAAAGGCCTTTGAATTCAATGAATATCCTAGAAATATTCTGTCACGCCCCGAAAATGCGGAAAATAGGGCAAATTTAAAACTTTTTACTCGTTAATTCACAATTAAAGAGTGTATTCCTGTGCAGTGTCATACATCATCATAATTATCATGCCTCAGGATCTCATCATGATATAATAAATATTGTATTATACCCATTACTCGATTACAAGTCAATTAATCCTAATACATCCCATATAATGTCATATATCAAGTGTCTGTAATTACAATAATAGTCTGGGTACATGAAAAGATAAATATACCTCAAAGTACAAAATATATAGCCTGGAGCTCGGATCCTCCACTAGCCACTACTCCGTACGTCGCAGGGAAGTCCTTACTCACTTGAAGAACTCTGGGGGGAAAGAAAAACAGGGTGAGCTTCTAAATCGCTCAGTAAGGGGGGTAGGGGACTCATTTTATAAACCAAAATGCACATCACAAAGCATTTATTTGTATGTGAAACTCATTTGAAAACCATAGCATGAAAATACTCAAAACGACACTCTCATGTGTCAAGTCATGTGAAAACATGAAGTAAAAGGCTCACTCTAGAGCAAAACTAAGCATGTGAAAATACGCGTTAAACGCTTTCTCAAATAACGTGGCATAGCCACTGATTTAAAATCACACGTGGCATAGCCACAATACACACGTGGCAAAGCCACTGATTTAATTCTCACGTGGCATAGCCACAGAATAGGGTTTCTCAACGTGGCACTGCCACCAATGGGGTTTCTCAACGTGGCACTGCCACCAATGGGGTATAACGTGGCACAGCCACCAATGGGGTATACGTGGCACAGCCACCAATGGGGTATAACGTGGCACAGCCACCGATGGGGTATAACGTGGCACAGCCACCAATGGGTTTTCTCAACGTGGCACAGCCACCAATGGGGTATACGTGGCACAGCCACCAATGGGTTTTCTCAACGTGGCACAGCCACCAATGGGGTATACGTGGCACAGCCACTAATGGGTTTTCTCAACGTGGCACAACCACCAATGGGGTATACGTGGCACAGCCACCAATGGGTTTTCTCAACGTTACCAGAACGGAGAAGAATTCGGGCTTACATGCTACCAGAGCAATGCCCGGTGTGTACTCACAACTACACACCCAAGTCTTATCACATAAGACAGGTTTGCCTTCACGTAGAACTCGTAATGGTTTTTCTCTCATAAAACTCATTTGAAATCGTTTTGTACTCAACACAAAACGTAATAAAACCGAGTTCTAACCGGCAAAGCACACGCACACATTTCTCAAATCTCAATGTTGCCTTAACGTAGAGCCCAGTTATAAACTCATAAAACATTGGGCCCCAACCGGCTATAAAATCGTGTGCAGTTCAAATCTCAACACAAAACTCTCAACATGCTTGTTTATAAATCATAAATCATGCTATAACAGTTTACAAATCAAATACACAAATGGTTTAGATTTCCCTTACCTCTTTGCACCTCGTATAGTGCAATCGTTTCCCCCGTATCACGGACTAGTCTCGCATTCCACTCTGGAACTCCCGAGCTGTCCAAACGATGTTAAAACATCAATACTTAATTCTCATAAGCCACAATTCTCAAAATCGAGCATAATTGCTCATAACACCTCAATTCTCTTGGTTCTCGCAACTCCACCCTAAACTACAACCTCATTCTCAATATCTCAATGTTCGATATTCCTCATGCCAATTATCTAGGCAATTCTCTACATTGTCCAATTTCCATTTATAACTCACAATTTCCTAAATTCACCAAAATTCTCAATATACATATCACTCCTACCACATTGAAATTTAATCACTCCCTAGTCATCTTTCAACCATTTCAACACCCATTCAACCACCAATAACATCGAAATCAACTCAAATATCTAGATCAAGATTTAGAAATTACCCAAAGCTTGTGAGACGCACAACTCACGCCTCGATCCGATTCGTCCTTCGATTTCCAAGTATGTTGTTCTCCCTTTGATGAGGAACAACTTTCCTTCTTACCACAATAGCTGATTCGATCGGAAATGGGGGATTTGGAGGAGTGAGAAACTAGGTTTTCAGAAAAATGGAGGTTTTGGGGGAGAGAGAAAGTGAAATTTCAGAGAAAACACGGGTTCCTTATATAGACTGGAGGTAGGAGATCGATCTGCCTCTTGATGAGATCGATCTGTGTTTGAATTTTGGGGACGATCTGGGCAATTTTATGCCTAGGAGATCGATCTGTCGAAGGGTGAGATCGATCTCTTTATAGCTTTATGAGATCGATCTGTGCCTTGAGGAGATCGATCTTCTTCCAAACAGAAGCATTTGGAGATCGATCTCTTCCTCATGAGATCGATCTGCCTTCAAACAGATTCATTTGGAGATCGATCTCTTCCTCATGAGATCGATCCCTTCTCAAACAGATTCATAAGGAGATCGATCTCTTCCATTGGAGATCGATCTGCTTCTCAAATTTCCTCCTTCCTTGTCAGTTTTAACTCACCAGATCGATCTCTCCTCCTCCCAGATCGATCTGTCCTCATGCTTCATGCCCATTTTACACACTTAACACATAAGTCTCCAATTATAATTCCCACAATTTACTTAGTTCCATAAATTACACTTCAAATTATTATTACATCAATTAATATGTCTGAAATTCTCAGATCTCACATCCTCCCCACCTTAAAAGAATTTGGTCCTCCAAATTCAACTCAACTAATCAAAATAGATGGGGGTATTTCTCCTTCATGAGACTTTCTAGTTCCCACGTCGCTTCTTCCCTTGAGTGATGCTTCCACAGGACTTTCACTAATGGGATGCTCTTGGTTCTCAGTACCTTCTCTTTTCTATCGAGAATCCGGACGGGTTCCTCAATGTAGCTCATGTCCTCCTGTATGTCCATCTCATCATACTCTATGACATGGGAAGGGTCCGGGTGGTACTTCCTCAACATAGATACATGAAAAACGTTGTGTATCCCGGACATCTGTGGGGGTAATGCCAATCTGTAGGCTACCTCTCCCACTCTCTCAAGAATCTCGAATGGTCCTATGTATCGAGGACTCAATTTCCCTTTCTTCCCAAATCGCATGATACCCTTGCTCGGTGATACTCTCAGAAATACTGCATCACCAACATCAAACTCGAGTGGCCGTCTACGCACATCCGCGTAGCTTTTCTGTCTACTCTGTGCAGCCCGTAACCTCTCACATATGAGTTTCACACTCTGTACGGCTTGCTCAACAAGCTCAGGAGCATTTATCTTTCTGTCACCGACTTCTTCCCAAGCTACAGGGGATCTACACCTCCTACCATATAGAGCCTCAAAAGGTGCCATTCCAATACTCGCATGATAGCTGTTATTGTATGCAAACTCTGCTAGGGGCAGGTGATCATCCCATGATCCCTTAAAATCCATCGTACACGCCCTCAACATATCCTCCAGGGTCTGAATAGTCCTCTCTGACTGACCATCTGTCTGAGGATGATAGGCGGTACTAAAACTCAATCGAGATCCCATGGACTCCTGAAACTGGGTCCAGAATCTGGAAGTAAATCGGGAATCTCTATCAGAAGTAATACTCACTGGAGCCCCATGTAATCTAGCTATCTCGCTGACATATAGCTCAGCTAAGGCATCCACAGTATCTGTGCTCTTAATGGCAAGGAAGTGGGCACTCTTGGTCAATCTATCCACAATGACCCATATCGCGTCACGACCTCTTCGGGTCCTCGGTAAGCCCATAATAAAGTCCATAGTGACATGCTCCCATTTCCATGTAGGTACAGGTAAGGGCTGTAGAAGTCCTCCGGGCTTCCGATGCTCAGCTTTCACTTGCTGGCATACTAAACACCTGGCCACGTACTCTGCCACATCTCGCTTCATACCACTCCACCAATACACCTTTCTCAAGTCTCGGTACATCTTAGTACTTCCTGGGTGCATGGTGTATCGCGAGCAGTGGGATTCTCTCAGTATCTGTCTCTTCAGGGTATCATCGTCCGGTACACAAATCCGTCCTCTGAATCTCAACAATCCATCCTCACTGATGGTGAGATCCGACTGCGAACTCTGCTCAGCTTGGCTAACCATATCTATCAATCTCTGATCACTGCGCTGCCCAGTTCTAATCTGATCCATGATCCTGGGCTCTATCCGCAGGCTAGCCAAAAATCCAGTCTCTACCTCTTTAACTCTGATCCGAAGTTCGGCGAACTGCTCTAACAAATCCCATTCCCTGATCATCATAGCAGATACCATACTTTTCCTGCTCAGGGCATCAGCAACCACATTCGCCTTACCCGGATGATAAAGAATCTCACAGTCATAATCTTTAAGGAGTTCCATCCATCTCCTTTGTCTCATGTTTAACTCTTTCTGATCAAAGAGATATCTCAAACTCTTGTGATCAGTGAAGATCTGGAATCTTTCCCCATATAAGTAGTGTCGCCAGATCTTCAAAGCAAATACCACAGCGGCTAACTCCAAATCATGCGTGGGGTAATTTCGCTCATGGTCTTTCAGCTGTCGCGATCCATATGCGACCACTCTTCCGTGCTGCATCAGTACACACCCCAATCCTTGGTGAGATGCATCACTATACACCGAGAATCCTCCTGATCCCTCGGGAATAGTTAACACAGGTGCCGCTGTCAATCTCCTCTTTAACTCTTGAAAACTGAGCTCACATTGATCAGTCCATATGAACGGAGTCTCCTTACGCGTGAGCTTAGTCAAAGGAGCGGCAATCCTTGAAAATCCTTCCACAAATCTCCTATAATACCCTGCCAAACCAAGGAAGCTTCGTATCTCAGTCACTGTCCTCGGTCTTTCCCAATTAAGCACAGCTGCTATTTTACTCGGATCCACTGATACTCCTTCCTCTGAGACTACATGCCCAAGGAAAGCTATTCGGTTCAGCCAAAACTCACACTTACTAAGCTTTCCGTATAATTGCTTATCTCGGAGTATCTGAAGTACTAACCACAAATGCTGTGCATGCTCCTCATACGACCGAGAGTACACCAGGATATCATCAATAAAGACTATCACAAACTTATCCAGATAGTCTCTGAACACCTCGTTCATCAATCTCATAAACGCTGCAGGGGCGTTCGTCAATCCAAAGGACATCACCAAAAATTCGTAATGGCCATACCTTGTCCTGAAGGCCGTCTTTGGAATATCTTCTTCCTTAATCATCAATTGGTGATAACCCGATCTCAAATCAATCTTAGAAAAGACTGATGCCCCTCTTAGCTGATCAAGTAGATCGTCAATCCTGGGTAGTGGGTATTTATTCTTCACCGTGGCTTTATTCAATAGCCGGTAGTCCACACATAATCTGAGACTACCATCCTTCTTCTTAACAAACAGCACTGGCGCTCCCCACGGCGAAACACTGGGTCTAATAAACCCTTGATCCAATAACTCCTGTAGTTGTCTCTTCAATTCCTCAAGTTCCACTAATGCCATTCTGTAGGGAGGTTTAGAGATCGGCTGAGTATCTGGTACCAAATCAATGGTAAACTCCAGCTCTCTCTCTGGTGGTAAACCTGGCAATTCATCTGGGAAAACATCCAGAAATTCGCAAACCACAGGTATATCCTCAATCCTCGGGTGTTCCCGCTCATCATCTGAGATGAGTGTCTCATAACCTTCACATAAATAATCACATTTAATATTCTCCAAAATAATATTAAGATTCTCAAATTACTCACTAGAAATCCACATAATTATTTCCTCAACATCTCAATTGTACACTGTAAGGTTCAGGTAGGGAGAAAGTTACAATCTTAGTGTAGCAGTCTAAACTCACTCGATTGGTCGCCAACCAATCCATTCCCAGAATTACATCAAACCCATGTATATTCAGCATGATTAGATCTGCTAACATCACTCTATCTCCCACCTTAATTTCACACCCTCTACAGATTAACTCAGTTCTCTGGGATTCACGCATAGGGGTATTTACATGTAGTATATATTCTAGAGGTTCAAACTTCAAGTTTAATCTACATGCAAAATGCTCAGAAATAAACGAATGCGTGGATCCTGAATCAATCAACACATGAGCCTCATAATTACAGACAGAGAGTGTACCTCTTATAGTTTCTGCCGAAGCGTCTGCGGTCTCCTTATCCAGGGCAAACACTCGTCCCTGTGCCACAGGTTTCTTCCCTTTCTCTGTCGCAGTGGCCCGTCTCCGGGGATCCACTCTCTGAGGCTGTTGTCTAGTGGGCTCCGGAGCATGTGGTATCTGAGGTTGGGGACAGTCCTTCACTCTGTGGCCCATGTCACCACATCTGAAACATCCATGGATCGACCCAGTACAACTTCCCTCATGCGATCGGCCACAGTCTCTACAAATCCTCATCTCCGGCCTGACATATCGAGGGGTCTCCTTGATAATAGGATAGGCTCTGGGTCTCTCCAATCTGTCCTTCTGCACCTCAATCCTTCCTCTTCTGAAGGAACCTCTCCGAGCCTCTGACTGGAAAAGTGCTGGCCTCTTGCCCTTATCTCTATTCACCGCTCTGAGCTCATTCTGGGATTGTACCATCTCAATCCCTCTTTCAACCTCTTGTGCTCGTCTCAGAGCATCTCCAAACTCTGTAATACATAGCCCCATCAGTCTATCTCTAATGACGGGCTTCAACCCATACACAAACTTCTCTGTGCGGAGCTCTTCACTCTTGAAGGTCTCTGGGTCATATCTCAATAGTGCGGTGAACTGGCTCTCATAGTCATCCACCGACATGTCACCCTGTACCAAACTCAAAAACTCGGCCTGTTTCCTTCTCTGGGCGGCTCGTGGTACATATTGGGTTCTAAAAACTGTCTGGAACTCTTCCCAACCAATCACATCCTGGTGGGACATCAAGATACCCTGGGTAGTACTCCACCAATCTCGAGCTCTCCCCTTCAGCATATAGGCACTCATACTGACTCTCTCAGCATCGGTGCACCCCAGTAAATCAAATATAACTCTCAACTCCGTCAACCACTCCTCAGCCTCTGTAGGATCCTTCTTTCCTTTAAATGCGGGTGGATTCATCTTCAGAAATTTCTTTAGTCGGACCTTACTTCTGTCCTCAGGCTGAGTGATGGGAGGCGCTGGGGGTATGGGAGGTCCTGGTGGTGGTGTAGGGGTAGTATCCGAGGCATTAACTCCAAAGTGTTGCGCGAATAGCGCTGCCATCTGCTCAAAACCTTGCCTCACATCGGTCTCAATCCGATTAAATCGAGAGTTAGGACTCTCTGGTTGTGGGACAGGTGGTGGAGGGGACTCTGCCTGCCTCCTCGAGCGACCTCGTCGTTTACTCATTCTCAATCTCAACTCGTCTCCTGCGCGTACATATCACAATTGATTGAAATCTCAATCTTCAATTTCAATTCATGACCAGACTATTACAGACACTTGGGATGTATTCTATTTCACTTAACCGACACTGACAGTACTAGGCACCCTAAGCTCTGATACCAAGAAAACTCTGTCACGCCCCGAAAATGCGGAAAATAGGGCAAATTTAAAACTTTTTACTCGTTAATTCACAATTAAAGAGTGTATTCCTGTGCAGTGTCATACATCATCATAATTATCATGCCTCAGGATCTCATCATGATATAATAAATATTGTATTATACCCATTACTCGATTACAAGTCAATTAATCCTAATACATCCCATATAATGTCATACATCAAGTGTCTGTAATTACAATAATAGTCTGGGTACATGAAAAGATAAATATACCTCAAAGTATAAAATATATAGCCTGGAGCTCGGATCCTCCACTAGCCACTACTCCGTACGTCGCAGGGAAGTCCTTACTCACTTGAAGAACTCTGGGGGGAAAGAAAAACAGGGTGAGCTTCTAAATCGCTCAGTAAGGGGGGTAGGGGACTCATTTTTTAAACCAAAATGCACATCACAAAGCATTTATTTGTATGTGAAACTCATTTGAAAACCATAGCATGAAAATACTCAAAACGACACTCTCATGTGTCAAGTCATGTGAAAACATGAAGTAAAAGGCTCACTCTAGAGCAAAACTAAGCATGTGAAAATACGCGTTAAACGCTTTCTCAAATAACGTGGCATAGCCACTGATTTAAAATCACACGTGGCATAGCCACAATACACACGTGGCAAAGCCACTGATTTAATTCTCACGTGGCATAGCCACAGAATAGGGTTTCTCAACGTGGCACTGCCACCAATGGGGTTTCTCAACGTGGCACTGCCACCAATGGGGTATAACGTGGCACAGCCACCAATGGGGTATACGTGGCACAGCCACCGATGGGGTATAACGTGGCACAGCCACCGATGGGGTATAACGTGGCACAGCCACCAATGGGTTTTCTCAACGTGGCACAGCCACCAATGGGGTATACGTGGCACAGCCACCAATGGGTTTTCTCAACGTGGCACAGCCACCAATGGGGTATACGTGGCACAGCCACCAATGGGTTTTCTCAACGTGGCACAGCCACCAATGGGGTATACGTGGCATAGCCACCAATGGGTTTTCTCAACGTTACCAGAACGGAGAAGAATTCGGGCTTACATGCTACCAGAGCAATGCTCGGTGTGTACTCACAACTACACACCCAAGTCTTATCACATAAGACAGGTTTGCCTTCACGTAGAACTCGTAATAGTTTTTCTCTCATAAAACTCATTTGAAATCGTTTTGTACTCAACACAAAACGTAATAAAACCGAGTTCTAACCGGCAAAGCACACGCACACATTTCTCAAATCTCAATGTTGCCTTAACGTAGAGCCCAGTTATAAACTCATAAAACATTGGGCCCCAACCGGCTATAAAATCGTGTGCAGTTCAAATCTCAACACAAAACTCTCAACATGCTTGTTTATAAATCATAAATCATGCTATAACAGTTTACAAATCACATACACAAATGGTTTAGATTTCCCTTACCTCTTTGCACCTCGTATAGTGCAATCGTTTCCTCCGTATCACGGACTAGTCTTGCATTCCACTCTGGAACTCCCGAGCTGTCCAAACGATGTTAAAACATCAATACTTAATTCTCATAAGCCACAATTCTCAAAATCGAGCATAATTGCTCATAACACCTCAATTCTCTTGGATCTCGCAACTCCACCCTAAACTACAACCTCATTCTCAATATCTCAATGTTCGATATTCCTCATGCCAATTATCTAGGCAATTCTCTACATTGTCCAATTTCCATTTATGACTCACAATTTCCTAAATTCACCAAAATTCTCAATATACATATCACTCCTACCACATTGAAATTTAATCACTCCCTAGTCATCTTTCAACCATTTCAACACCCATTCAACCACCAATAACATCGAAATCAACTCAAATATCTAGATCAAGATTTAGAAATTACCCAAAGCTTATGAGACGCACAACTCACGCCTCGATCCGATTCGTCCTTCGATTTCCAAGTATGTTGTTCTCCCTTTGATGAGGAACAACTTTCCTTCTTACCACAATAGCTGATTCGGTCGGAAATGGGGGATTTGGAGGAGTGAGAAACTAGGTTTTCGGAAAAATGGAGGTTTTGGGGAGAGAGAAAGTGAAATTTCAGAGAAAACACGGGTTCCTTATATAGACTGGAGGTAGGAGATCGATCTGCCTCTTGATGAGATCGATCTGTGTTTGAATTTTGGGGACGATCTGGGCAATTTTATGCCTAGGAGATCGATCTGTCGAAGGGTGAGATCGATCTCTTTATGGCTTTATGAGATCGATCTGTGCCTTGAGGAGATCGATCTTCTTCCAAACAGAAGCATTTGGAGATCGATCCTTCCTCATGAGATCGATCTGCCTTCAAACAGATTCATTTGGAGATCGATCTCTTCCTCATGAGATCGATCCCTTCTCAAACAGATTCATAAGGAGATCGATCTCTTCCATTGGAGATCGATCTGCTTCTCAAATTTCCTCCTTCCTTGTCAGTTTTAACTCACCAGATCGATCTCTCCTCCTCCCAGATCGATCTGTCCTCATGCTTCATGCCCATTTTACACACTTAACACATAAGTCTCCAATTATAATTCCCACAATTTACTTAGTTCCATAAATTACACTTCAAATTATTATTACATCAATTAATATGTCTGAAATTCTCAGATCTCACATATTCCCTCATCACTCTTGGCATCAAATTTTCCTAAGTTATCTTTTCCATTATTTAGAACAAAGCATTTGCAGCCAAAAGGATGGAAGTAACTAATGTTAGGCTTCTTGCCTTTGTAGAGCTCATAAGGAGTTTTCTTGAGCATGGGTCTTATCATAGCTCTATTAATTATATAACATGATGTGTTTATAGCTTCAGCCCAAAAGTACTTTGGCAAGTTATTTTCACATAACATGGTCCTAGCCATCTCTTCCAAAGTTCTATTTCTTCTCTCAACTACACCATTTTGTTATGGTGTCCTAGGGGCTGAAAAATTATGGCTAATTCCTTGATCATTGCAATACTCATCAAATCCTATATTTTCAAATTCTTTGCCATGATCACTTCTAATGCTTGTTATTGTATATCCTTTTTCATTTTGAGACACCTTTGAGTAAGCTATGAATTTCTCTAAGGCTTCATTTTTTACTCTCAAAAAGAACACCCAAGTGAACCTAGTGAAATCATCAACTATTACAAAACCATAGTGTTTCCCACCTAGGCTAGTGGTTCTAGTTGGTCCAAACAAGTCTAAATGCAGTAATTGAAGAGGCCTAGTGGTGGATACACTATTCTTAGGCTTAAAAGTTGTTCTCTTGTGTTTTCCTTTAACACAAGCTTCACATATTTCTTCATGATCAAAGGGTATTTTGGGTAAGCCTATAACTAGATCCTTTCTAGCTAATTTGGATAGCACATGCATGCTAGCATGACCTAGTCTTCTATGCCATAACCAAGACTCCTTTTTGTTATCTACCATTAAGCATATGTTTTCATTTTTGAGTTCATTAAGGTAGACTATATATATGTTACCTTGCCTATGACCTAGAAGAAGAATTTTATTTGACTTAGGATCTATAACATTACATTTCATGCAATCAAAAATTACTTTGTAACCTTTGCACAAAGTTGACTAATGCTTAGTAAGTTATGCTTTAGACCCCTAACAAGTAATACTTTTTCTAAAGAGAAATGATCATTACCTATTGAGCCACTTCCTTCCACTTGGCCTTTGGAGTTGTCCCCAAAAGTGACTTCTCCACCAATTTTCGATTTGAAGGAATTGAAATGGCTTTTATCACCCGTCATGTGCCTTGAGCATCCACTATCTAAGTACCAAGCTTCCTTTGTTTTAGCTTTGTGGCTATGCTCAATCACCTACAACAAAAAAAAATAAACACACTCAAGTCTTAGGTACCCAAATTCTCTTGGGTCCTTGGAGGTTAGTAAATGCAATTCTTGATCCCATTGGGATCCATTTTGCTAATGCATTGCAGTCCTTGGAATGAATTACCTCTTTTGGAATCCATATCCTTTTTACAATTTTTCTTTTAAGATTCCTCATCTTTATATTGCAATAATGTGACTTATGTCCCTTCTTATTACAATATGAACAAGTAATTGCAGGTTTATTCATGCTCTTCCTAGCAATAAAACTCTTAAGATGGGTCTCCCTACTTTGTGCATTATACCCTAAGCCATTTTTGTCAAAAAATGCCCTTTGGGTTTCTAACATGCTATCTAGCTTTTGTTGCCCCATGTGAAACCTATTAAAGGAGTTATGTAAATTGCTATTTTTCTCCTTAAGGTCACAAATTTCTAAATTTGCAATCTCTAGTTTCTTCTCACATTCCAATTTATCTTTTAACATTATCTCATTTTCCCTTTTTAATTTAGATATTAACTTTTTATACTTCATGCTCATAGATTCATACTCTAATGCTAAATCATCAAATGCATCTTGCAGTTCATCAAAAGAGTATTCATTGATATTAGAAGTTACCTTTTCATCATCATCAATTGCCATGAAGCATAGGTTGGCAATGTCCTCATTTGATTCATCATCGGAGCAGTCACTGTCACTCCATGTTGCTACCATTGCCTTCTTTTGATGAAACCTATCATTAGATCTTTTGAGAAGAGGGCAGTTAAACTTTATGTGTCCAGGTTTTTTACATTCATAACACACAATAGAGTCTTTTCTACCTACTTCCTCTTGTTCTCTCCTATTGTTTCTCCTATTGCTATTACCAGCTCTCATCCTCATGAATTTATTAAATCTTTTGGCAAACATTGCCATCTCAATATCCTCCTCACTGCCACTCTCATTTTTAATCTCCTTTTTAGCAGTGGATTTTAGAGCAACTCCCACTTTCTTGGGTGGCTCTTCATTTCTTTTAAGCTTCATCTCATAAGTTAGCAAGGAACCTATTAATTCATCTAAGGACAATGTGTGTGGATCCTTAGATTCCTCTATTGCTGTCATTTTAGCTTCCCATGCTTTAGGTAAGCTATTTAAAATTTTCTTTACCATTTCAATGTTAGAATATATTTTTCCTAAGGACTTTAGTCCATTAATTACATCTGTAAATCCAGTGAACATATCACTAATCGATTCTCCTTCCTTCATCCTAAAAAGCTCATAATCATGTGTGAGCATACCTACTTTTGTCTCCTTCACTTGGGTTGTACCCTCATGAGTTATTGCCAATTTATCCCATATTTGCTTGGCATTATCACACCCGGAGACTCTATTATATTCATTAGGACCTAAAGCACAAAATAATGTGTGCATAGCTTTAGCATTTAGTTGTGCACATTTAATGTCATTAGAATCCCATTCATCTTCTTCTTTGGGGATATCTCTTCCCTCTATTTTCTTTGTAGGGATTTGAGGTCCCTTAACTATAATTCTCCATACTTCATAGTCATTTGCTTGAATGAATAGCATCATCCTAGTCCTCCAATATGAATAATGTTCACCATTGAACATGGGAGGTCTAACCGTGGAGTGCCCCTCTCCTATCAAACTAGTTGCTACATTGTTAAGAGTCATTTGATCGTTTTCTAACTCTTAGGAAGTTGTTCCTACGTGATTAAAGAGTCCTAGCTCTGATACCAATTGTTGGCTCTACCGAGAGGGGGGTGAATCGGTTTTCTAACAATTATGGCAGATTTTAAATTAATCACAATTTAAACACAAATGATAATGAATAAAACAGTGCAATATATCAATTTAATGCAGAGAGAAGGGAAGAGAAACAAACACAGTCACTTATAGAGGTTCGGCCAACTCTTGCCTACGTCCTCTCTCCTTGACCTTCTTGTCAAGTGCTTTCTTTCTCTCTTTCAATAGAGCTTACAAATTTCCTTTTACAGGTTAAGGAATAACCTCACTACCTTTGACAATACAGAAAAAGTATTCAGCCTCTTACAATATACTCTCACTGAGGAACAATCCTCTTCTCTTTTAAGATAAGACTGAATACAATTTAATGCTTTAAAGTGGTAGGACAAGTGTAGCTATTTTGCACTTAAGCTTTTACAATGATTCTCAATGAATGAGCAATAGGGACACAAAGAATAAAAGAATTAAAGCTTGAGAATGTTTTGAATATGCAGCAATCGTGTCTGTATTCTCTTTGTCTTCAATGCTTGGTTAAATACTGAAGGATGGGTAGTTGGAGCATTAAATGCTATTCTTCCCATTGTGTTTTTGCAGAAACTAGCCGTTGGGTGCCTCCAGTAGAGTGCCAGATCGATCTGCCTTCTTGGCTAGATCGATCTCTTAGTTATAAATCCTGCAAGATTGAAGCACAAATACACAAGGAGATCGATCTCATAGGTTAGCAGATCGATCTGTTAGTTTAAAAGTAATGAGGCAGATCGATCTGTCGAATAGGCAGATCGATCTCCTTAACTCTCTGTTTGAAACAAGATCGATCTCTCAACAACACAGATCGATCTCTTTAGCTCTCTGACTTTGAGGAGATCGATCTCTTCCTTACCAGATCGATCTCTCAACTCTAGCATTAGCCAGATCGATCTCTTAACCCTTGTAGATCGATCTCATTTTACCTTAATCTCTTTACCACGTTATAAGGCTAGACAGATCGATCTCTTACTTCATGAGATCGATCTCTCATCAATTAAAAACCCAGGAGATCGATCTCTCATACCCCAGATCGATCTCTCATCAGCAGAACTCTAAGTTCTGGTACTAATCACTTCTAAACATGTTTGTATATCATCTTAACATTATTGAATTAACTTGTTTTGTCATTTCAAAATACATTAACTCAACATACACTATCAGCATGTAGATTGTATGGTTATCTATCTGCTTTCATATTTTTCTTACTGAGCAGTTAGCTCACCCCCTTATTTTTCACCTCCACAGATTCTGCGCATTAGAGTGTGTCCGCTACATTTATTCCTACTATCGTGCTCTCTAGTCCTCCAGCAGTATCGAGGTATACATATATGCGAATTTTGTATCTATTTAGTAATGCACAGTAACATTATTTTTGTATTTGGGGATGTATATAACAGAAACTGATGTAGATGACTTTGTTATAAAAAAAAATCACACAGTTTCTATATTATTTTATGCAACTCTGATAAGAAATGATTAAATGGATGAGAATAAGGTAACTGACATTGACTCACAGTCCAACCAATAGAAGTGTATAGTCGCGAAAACGGGTCGTGACAATATATATATATATATATATATATATATATCATGTCTACTCAAATAATTATATTAATTATCTGAAGAAATTTCCATACATTAACTATCTTTTTTATTGTAAATAAACATGCAGGATTATTTAAATATTAATCAATTTTTAAAATAAACCAATTTTCTCTTTTAAAAACATAATTATAAAACAAATTAACAAACTAATTATCAATTATTTAATAATTAATAATAATTAAAACCAATTTAAACTTTATCTTAAAAAAACACATTAAAATTACAGCATTAAAAAACAAAAGAAAATGGAAAAATCTTGTTGCGATCGAGTCGAACTTTAAAATAGTAACCTGTGTAGATTACTTGACAAATCCGGATTAGTAAACCAATGCTATTACCTTATTGCTATTTATCACTTTTTGATTTTTTTGATAGAATTCGCTCTTTCTTCAAAAAGCTTTTAAATTGTAGCAACCTTACTCGCAAGCAATATTGTTCGCTTTGGTCACATGCCTTATGGTTTAAAACGCATCACTAGGGGTAGAAGCATGCTATGTGAGAACCTTAAATTTTGGTTTTCTTTCCCTAATTTAATTTAAGAGATTAATAAGATATTTTATTCGAATGATTTTAGGGCTGAACTTATAGATATGAGGAGCAAAGATGAGCTTAGGGTTCGAGATGTGTAAAGTAACTCGAATATTTGCCCATGTATGATTTTATGTATTAGTACGGATAAGAAATGATTTGATGTATTATATTGACTAGGGAAGTATGTTATGAGAAGGAAATTATATGATTGCAAATGCATGTTTAAGAATTCTGAACCAAAAGGATAAGAATAACTAAGTATTTAAGCTAACAAAGTAGGAAATTAAGAGCTATCTTGAGGGATGTTTAAGCATGCAAAAAGCTAATTTTATGCCATCCAAGGAATGATCATGTTAATGTGCATTGCACTTACAAGATTTAAAGAGTTATTAAGAAAGAAAAGTGGTGTGTGTAAGTATAATTAAGGGCTAAATTTTAAGCTTGCAAACAACCAAGCATTTGAGGATGTATTCTTGAAGTTTAAGTGCACAAACTTGGCCAAATGATGATCAAAAGAAATTTATTTGGAACCAAGAAAAATATATGATGTAATTAAGTCAATTAAGTGATGAAATGAAGTTTTAAAGTGATTAAATAAGATTGACTAAGTGGCCAAAATTAATTTGCAAAATGAGGGCTTAAAACTGTGAAACACAAGTGAGCTAGGCAAAGAAATGCACCTAAATCATATGGAAATCAATCATTTTAAAATTTGGGGTTAATTTAGGCTTAAAGTAAACTCAAAATCTATTTTGTGATTCAAATCAAATCATGGACCTAAGCTTTACATTACATTATGTTTAAATAAATTTTAAGGTCTGAGTTTACCATTTAACTCAGCTAAATCGAAGCAAAAAATAGCCCTAAGGCCTGAAAAGCTCCAACCCGAAGCATCCCCTGTTACTTTCTCTTCCTGAATTTTTTTCCACTATACAGAACTACATTATTTGGTTTGGGTCTTTTAAGATTTATTTTATTATTTGGAGTCCTCTACAACATATATTTTTTATGGGACTTAAGAGTCTCAACTTGAAGGTGTTTGATGGCCAAGAAGAATAGGGCATCGAATGTGCCTTGTATCTGGGTAAGTAGAGTTTTGTGCTTTTATATACAAGGCTATTGAACATGATGAATTATGATGTTCTAAGGTTGATTTTGGGTGTTAATTTACAGTTGGAAACTTGAGGAAAAAGAGATGTTTACGTTGGTCCAAGAGCAAAGGAATGGTAAGAAACTTTGGCTTTACGTTTTGGTGTTGTGTTTAAGTTGCTTGATTTGGCATGCTAGAATGCTGCTTAAACTTTTATTTTGTAAATGGAATAATGGGATGGCAATTTTAGGGTTTCAGCCAAGACAAGCATTTAGGTTTTGATGATGCTAAGTTGAGGTTTGATATATTGGTGTAAATATAAGAATTATATAAGTTGATTGATGATGATTTGGTGGTGACATGGAGTAAAAATCATGGAATGTACTTATCTGCCTCGTCTCGCTTATCTTAGGATTACTTTTCATGATTTATGATTATGATCTATGATTTTATTATCTACGATTTGACGATTATGTTTATAAGTATGAAATTTCTATCAAATGAATAATGACAAACTATGTTTTAAGTGTAAGATCCACAATTTTGTATATGTAACCTTCATGACTTGTGATGTGTATATAAGTCACAAATAATGAAAATCATGAGGAATGTATATGTGAAGTTTGTAAACATGTATGGAATGAATACATGCAAGTTTATAAGAATAGAACAAGTGTAAGAGGGATATTTCCATGAGTGAAATAGGAATATCGTGAGTTTTGAGTGGTTAAGTAAAATGGAATGAGTTTATACTTCCATTTGGGTTTATATTGTATACCTTTGAATATACAAAGAATACACACAAGTTTTAATGTGTATAAGGTATGAATGGAAGTCATTTTCAAGCCTTAAAGATGGATGGATGAGAAAATGACTATGACAGCAAAATAAGTGAAGTTTGGTGTGTGTTTACTGCAAAAAACTGCAGTAAAATCTGGAAAATATGAATGAGAGATCGATTTGGAATAGCAAAAAAAGCTTTTATTTGAGCGATGGAAAAAGTCAGATCGTTCTCCAATAGGGTCAGATCGATCTGCTAAACATTCTGTGTTGAAGGAATCGATCTCAGAAGGGCCAGATCGATTTTCTTAAGCTACTGACTTGCAACAGATCGATCTCATGTAAGAGCAGATCAATCTCCTTGAGGTTCTAAGTTGATTCAGATCGATCTCATGCTTGGGAGCAGATCGATCTCATGTGGGCTAGAAGGTAGGTTTCAAGAGGAAAAATGAAGAGCAGATCAATCTCCTAAGGTAGCAGATCGATCTCATCAAGATAATTCTATAAATACTGGACTTCTGTATTTCAGTTTTCACGGGATATACTATTTCATTCAATAACTAAACCTAAACCTAGCCAAGAAACACTTGAAAACTTCAGTTTGTGATCAGTTTTGAGTGAGATATAAGTGAGCAAAGTTGTTCTTAGCAAAGAGAAGAACAATATACTTGAAAACAAGAGATTGAAATCAAGAGTTGAAGGAGCAAGAAGGATTTTACCATTTTGGTGAAAAGGGAAGGAAAGTTCAACTAGGTAAGATTCAATACACCACTTTGATATATGTTAAACTGGGTGTATTGATAAGTTGATTGGTATATATATGAATTGTTAAAAATGAAAGGATCATGAAAAATCACCATGACCTAGATATTGGTGAGAAATTGAGGAAATGATGAGCTAATGGTGTTAACATTGATTTAATGATGAAATATGCATGTATGGAAGATTATAGATTAATCTTATGAAATGCATAAATTTGAAATAGAGAGAAATGACTATAGTTATGTGGAATATGGTTTTATACCATATTTGAAGTAAGTGAGGAATACTAAGTATTAAATTGAGATTTGGCAAATGAAATGAGTATAGAGTGATATACTAATGCCAATATTTATAACAGCTTCGAAAATTTCCTTGGAAGTTGATCGGACTGCAAGAGTGAGCAAAACCGAGGAAGAGAGGTCACTTGACGTGATCCGAGGTAAGGGAATTTCGTGAGTAGTTAGAGATGGTTACACGTATTTTGAGTAGTATTTCGATACTATATCTTATATGAATGCCCATGAATAGGCCTAATGCGTGTGATAGAGATTAATGAGACAAACTGTAATTTTATCCAAAAAGAGGATAAAAAGCCTGAGAAGCATGTTGTAACCCTTCATTCATGAGTTGCATGATAGAATAACTAATGTTTTCACATATATGCAAAAACAACACATTTAAGTGCTAATTTGATTTGAACTGAGAGAGTTTTATTTTGAATAAGCCATCTATCTGGCTTTGCGTGAAAACCATAAGTGCTAGAGAATACTCGCACTATATTTTGAGATATGCATCACATAGTACTGGAGGATATACTCATACTTTATTTTAATGCTATTTTATGCATGTTAGAGTACTGAGAGCATTGCTCGTACTCAGTTTGTGATTGATGCATATAAAGTATTGGGAGCTATGCTCATACTCATTTTTACATGATGGAGTATTGGGGGCATTGCTCGTACTTGACTTTTCATGATTTATACATGATATCGTACTAGAGTGATAGCTCGTACTTGATTTGAAAAGAGAATTATGCATTTACCTAGTGCTAGAGGTTACTCATACTAGTGTTTGATATTTTGAGATGCATACACAGTGTTTAAGAGGCAGAGTGTTGATTGTGAGTGACACTCAAGATGTGCACTATAGTTTTTACGTGATATATAATACATGTTATAGCAAAACCGTGACGATTTCCTCCGTGTAGACTGAGTGTCACACTGTTGAGATGTTCGCACGTGGATGTAGAGACGTGGCATTGATTTCCATAGTGTGAGGGCTAAGACTTATGGCAAGCACCCCAACTACGATGTATTTCCATGGTATGAGGACTAAGACCTATGGCAGGCATCCCGACCATGAGGAGAGGGTCCACGGGTGTACGTTGTACCGTGCGAGTGGCATGGAGTACATTGTACCGTGTGTTGTGTGGAGTTGAGGAGTATATTGCTGGCGGTTGTGATGGACTCACCCTATCCCGTTGCAGCAGTGATACCCGCACACTGAGATCTGTGTTATCTGGGATTTTAGATTATAGGATATGGCCATGTCCAGGAGAGTATTGCATTTAGCCACTGAGTCTCGCATGATATATCACTTGTTTTCATGATACAGTTAGACCTGAGAGAGAGATAGGTCGAAAACCGATTTGCGTTATGTTGTGAACTGCCATAATTACTTTGATTTAAATGTAAATGGCATGATTGATATAAAGGCATTTCAAATTTTATAAAGATGCACTGTTTTGCATGAATACCTACATTTGATAACTCAGCATGATTTTAAGTACATGTAATTTATTCTGTACTATTATTATATCATTTTGATACATGCTTTGAGATGAGAGAAGGAATGGCAAAACCTTATTTTCAGTAGATAGTGCGGTTGTCTACTTGCTTGGCTGATTTCCTTATTGAGCGCGTTGTTTGCTCATCCCCCTTTATTTTCCACTCTCTACAGATCATCCGCAGTAGATTGAGTCCGACTGAGGTATAGCATTCATTATATCTGCTGCCTATCCATCTCACCAGAGGTATACACACTCAATCATTTTGTACTGAACAATGTATAAGCACACTTATGTAACCAATTGTACGGTCGTGATGTATATGTACAAAAATACTATATAACTGTTTATGTTATCGAAAAGAATACTAAATTCTATGTATATTGCGAATGAATGTAAGTGAGTGACTAATATCGAATCACAACCCAACTGTCGACGAGAGAAAGGTAAGTAAAGTAAAAAGCAAAAAATTTGTAGTGGTTTTTAGTAAGTCACAGATTGATGTCGTGAAAGAATGGTATCAGAGCAGTATTGGTCTGATGTGAATCGATATTAATAATTTGGAAAATGTACATCCCCTTGTACAGTGCTTTGTTCAGTTACAATTATGTATACAAGAGGGGAATTAGACTAATTAATGATTATGGATGCAGGAATTTAGTCTATATGGCTAATACCAGCCGTGGTAGAGGGGCGAGAGGTAGGGCTCGAGGCCGTAGAGGTAGGCCAGAGACCTGAGATGAGAATGTGGGTACTAATGAGGTACCAGAGACTGCAAAGGCACGTTTCACGAAGATTGAGTGTAGCCTAGAGATGATAGTGGAGATACTGGCACTGACTAGGCCTGGTTGATAGGGACAGGATGCAGAGACTGCGTCAGGAGAGGAAGTTGCACCTGACACACCTGTACAACCTGTACTTGAGATGCCACAGACTGTAGATACTCCTACACCCCCACCAGTTCAAGAGAGCAGTGGATTGGGATATTGTCACGTCCCGAAAGTGCGGAAAATAGGGCTAATTTAAAACTTTTTTTCATTCATTCACAATTAAGAGTGCATTCCTGTGCAGTGTCATACATCATCACCTATATTATACCTCAGGATCTCGTCAGTGAATAGTATATATTATATCATACACATTACTCGATCTCAAGTTAATTAATCCTAATACATCCCATACAATGTTATACATCAAGTGTCTGCAATTACAGTAATTGTCTGGGTACATGAAAAGATAAGAGATACCTCAAAATACAATATATGGCCTGGAGCTCAAGTCCTCCACTAGCCACTACTCCGTACGTCGCAGGAATACCCTTTTCACTTGAAGAGATCTGGGGGGAAAGAAAACAGGGTGAGCTTCTAAATCGCTCAGTAAAGGGGGTAAGGGACTCATTTCATAAACCAAAATGTACATCACAAAATATTTATTTGTATGTGAAACTCATTAATCTCATTTGAAAACCATAGCATGAAAGTACTCAAAATGACATTCTCATGTCTCAAATCATGTGAAAACATGAAGTAAAAAGGCTCAGTCTAGAGCAATAACAAAGCATATGAAAATAATGTGATAAATGCTTTCTCAATTAACGTGATAAAATCACTGTAATAATAAAGCACGTGGCACAGCCACTAAACACACGTGGCATAGCCACTGATTTAAATTCACACGTGGCATAGCCACTAAACACACGTGGCATAGCCACTGAGTTAAATTTACACGTGGCACAACCACAGGATAGGGTTTCATGTGGCAACGGCCACCAATTAGGGTTTCTCACGTGGCAACGGCCACCAAATAGGGTTTTCACGTGGCAACGGCCACCAAATGGGGTTTCTCACGTGGCAACGGCCACCAAATAGGGTTTCTCACGTGGCAACGGCCACCAAATAGGGTTTCTCACGTGGCAACGGCCACCAATTGGGGTTCTCACGTGGCAACGGCCACCAAATAGGGTTTCTCACGTGGCAACGACCACTAAATAGGGTTTCTCACGTGGCAATGGCCACCAATTGGGGTTCTCACGTGGCAACGGCCACCAAATAGGGTTCTCACGTTACCAGAACGGAGAAGAATCGGGCTTACATGCTACCAGAGCAATGCTCGGTGTGTACTCAGAATTACACACCTAAGTCTTAATCACATAAGACTAGTTTGCCTTCACGTAGAACTCATAGCGGTTTTTTTCTTTCATAAAACTCATTTGAAAATCGTTTTGTACTCAACGCAAAACATATTGAAACCGAGTCCCAACTGGCAAAACACGCACACATTTCTCAAATCTCAATATTGCCTTAACGTAGAGCCCAATTCATTACTCACACAAATTCGATGGTTTATAAAGCAATTTCACACTCAGCTTATAAACGCATAAAATAATGGGCTCCAACCGGCTATAAAAACTGTGTGCAATTATATCTCAACACAACACTCAACATGCTTGTTTTATAAACCACAAATCATGCTATAATAGTTTACAAATCACATACACAAATGGTTTAGATTTCCCTTACCTCTTTGCACCTCGTATAGTGCAATCGTTTCCCCCGTATCACGGACTAGCCTCGCATTCCACTCTGGAACTCCCGAGCTGTCCAAACGATGTTAAAACATCAATACTCAATTATCTCATCAACCTCAATTCTCAAAAATCGAGCATAATTGCTCATAACACCTCAAATCTCTTGATCCTCGTAACTCTACCCCAAACTAGACTCTCATTCACAACATCTCAACGTTCTACATTTCTCATGCCAATTATCTATGCTAATTCACCACATTGTCTAAATTTCTATTTATAGCTCAAATTCCCAAAATTGCTAAATATCATTATCACTCCAACCATATTGCAATTTCATCAATCCCTAATCATTTCTCAGCTATTTCAACACAATGACAACCACCATTATCATCAAAATCATCTCAAATATCAAGATCGAGGTTTAGAAATTACCCAAAGCTCGTGAGACGCATAACCCATGCCTCGATTCGATTCGTCCTTCGATTTCCAAGTATGTTGTTCTCCCTTTGATGAGGAACAACTTTCCTTCTTGCCACAACTTCTGATTTGGCCGAAAATGGGTGCTTTGGATGAGTGAGAAAGCTAGGTTTCGGTGAAAATGGGGGTTGGAAGAGAGAGAAAGTGAGATTGCAGGAGAAAAATAGGTGTTCCTTATATAGGCTGAGGGTAGGAGATCGATCTGGCTCTTGGTGAGATCGATCTGCATTTGAATTTTTGGGACGATTTGGGGCAATTTATGCCTAGGAGATCGATCTGTCGAGGGGTGAGATCGATCTCTTTATGGCTTTATGAGATCGATCTGCTCCTTGAGGAGATCGATCTTCTCCTAAACAGAATCATTTGGAGATCGATCTCTTCCTCATGAGATCGATCTTCTCTCAAAAGAATCATAAGGAGATCGATCCTCTTCTATTGGAGATCGATCTGCTCCTCAAATTCCTCATTCCTAGTAATTTTTTAACTCACCAGATCGATCTCTCCTTCTCCCAGATCGATCTGTCCTCATAACTTCATACTTATTTTAAACACTTAACATATAAATCTCCAATTATCATTCCCCAATTCACTTAGCTCAATAAATTACACTTCAAGTTCATATTACATAATTCAAATATATCTAAAATTCTCAGATCTCACATCATCCCCACCTTAAAAGAATTTGGTCCTCCAAATTCAACTCAACTAGTCAAATAGATGGGGGTATTTCTCCTTCATGAGATTCTCTAGTTCCCACGTTGCCTCTTCCATTGAGTGATGTTTCCACAAAACTTTCACTAATGGGATGCTCTTAGTTCTCAGTACCTTCTCTCTTTTATCGAGAATCTGGACTGGTTCCTCAGTGTAGCTCATATCCTCTTGAATGTCCATCTCGTCATACTCTATGACATGAGAAGGGTCCAGGTGGTACTTCCTCAACATAGACACATGAAAAACATTGTGTATTTCGGACATCTGTGGGGGTAATGCTAATCTGTAAGCTACCTCTCCCACTCTCTCAAGAATCTCGAATGGTCCTACGTATCGAGGACTCAATTTCCCTTTCTTCCCAAATCGCATGATACCCTTACTCGGTGATATTTTCAAAAATACTGCATCACCAACCTCAAACTCGAGTGGCCGTCTACGCACATCCGCGTAGCTTTTCTGTCTACTTTGTGCAGCTCGTAACCTCTCACATATGAGTTTCACACTATGTACGACTTGCTCAACAAGCTCGGGAGCATTTATCTTTCTGTCACCGACTTCTTCCCAAGCTACAGGGGATCTACACCTCCTACCATATAGAGCCTCAAAAGGTGCCATTCTAATACTCGCATGATAGCTGTTATTGTATGCAAACTCTGCTAGGGGCAGGTGATCATCCCATGATCCCTTAAAATCCATCGTACACGCCCTCAACATATCCTCCAAGGTCTGAATAGTCCCCTCTGACTGACCATCTGTCTGAGGATGATAGGCGGTACTGAAACTCAATCGAGATCCCATGGACTCCTAAAACTGGGTCCAAAATCTAGAAGTAAATCGGGAATCTCTATCAGAAGTAATACTCACTGGAGCCCCATGTAATCTAGCTATCTCGCTGACATACAGCTCAGCTAAGGCATCCACAGTATCTGTGCTCTTGATGGCAAGGAAGTGGGCACTCTTGGTCAATCTATCCACAATGACCCATATCGCGTCATGACCTCTTCGGGTCCTCAGTAAACCCATAATAAAGTCCATAGTGACATGCTCCCATTTCCATGTAGGTACAGGTAAGGGCTGTAGTAGTCCTCCGGGCTTCCGATGCTCAGCTTTCACTTGCTGGCATACTAAACACCTGGCCACATACTTTGCCACGTCTCGCTTCATACCACTCCACCAATACACCTTTCTTCAGTCTCGGTACATCTTAGTACTCCCTGGGTGCATGGTGTATCGCGAGCAGTGGGATTCTCTCAGTATCTGTCTCTTTAGGGTATCATCGTCCGGTACACAAATCTGTCCTCTAAACCTTAAAAATCCATCCTCACTGATGTTGAGATCCGACTGCGAACTCTGCTCAGCTTGGCTAACCATATCTATCAATCTTTGATCACTGCGCTGCCCAGTTCTAATCTGATCCATGATCCTGGGCTCTATTTGCAAGCTAGCCACAAATCCAGTCTCTATCTCTTTAACTCTGATCCGAAGTTCGGCAAACTGCTCCAGTAAATCCCATTCCCTGATCATCATAGCAGATATCATACTCTTCCTGCTCAGGGCATCAGCAACCACATTCGCCTTGCCCGGATGATATAGAATCTCGCAGTCATAATCCTTAAGGAGTTCCATCCATCTCCTTTGTCTCATGTTTAACTCTTTCTGATCAAAGAGATATCTCAAACTCTTGTGATCAATGAAGATCTGGAATCTTTCCCCATATAAGTAGTGTCGCCAGATCTTCAAAGCAAACACCACAGCGGCTAACTCCAAATCATGCTTGGGGTAATTCTGCTCATGGTCTTTTAGCTGTCGCGATCCATATGCGACCACTCTTCCGTGCTGTATAAGCACACACCCCAATCCTTGATGAGATGCATCACTATACATCGAAAATCCTCCTGATCTCTCAGGAATAGTTAACACAGGTGCCGCTGTCAACCTCCTCTTTAATTCCTGAAAACTGAGCTCACATTGATCAGTCCATATAAATGGAGTCTCTTTGCGCGTGAGCTTAGTCAAAGGGGCGACAATCCGGGAAAGTCCTTCCACAAATCTTCTGTAATACCTTGCCAAACCAAGGAAGCTTCGTACCTCAGTAACTGTCCTCGGTCTCTCCCAATTAAGCACAGCCTCCACCTTGCTTGGGTCCACTGATTCTCCTTCCTCTGAGACTATATGACCAAGGAAAGCTATCCGGTTCAGCCAAAACTCACACTTACTAAGCTTTCTATATAATTGCTTATCTCGGAGTATCTGAAGTACTAACCACAAATGCTGTGCATGCTCCTCATACGACTGAGAGTATACCAGGATATCATCAATAAAGACTATCAAAAATTTATCCAGATAGTCTCTGAACACCTCATTCATCAATCTCATAAATACTGCAGGGGCGTTCGTCAATCCAAAGGACATCACTAGAAATTCATAATGGCCATACCTCATCCTGAAGGCCGTCTTTGGAATATCTTCTTCCTTGATCCTCAATTGGTGATAGCCCGATCTCAAATCAATCTTAGAAAAGACTGATGCCCCTCTTAGCTGATCCAGTAGATCATCAATCCTAGGCAATGGGTATTTATTCTTCACCGTGGCTTTATTCAACAACCGATAGTCTACGCATAATCTGAGACTACCATCCTTTTTCTTGACAAATAAAACCGGTGCTCCCCACGGTGAAACACTGGGCCTAATGAACCCTTGATCCGATAACTCATGTAGTTGTTTCTTCAATTCCTCCAGTTCCACTAATGCCATCCTGTAGGGAGGTTTAGAGATCGGCTGAGTATCTGGTACCAAATCAATGGTAAACTCCAGCTCTCTCTCTGGTGGTAAACCTGGTAACTCATCTGGGAAAACATCCGAAAATTCACAAACCACAGGTATATCCTCAATCCTTGGATATTCCCACACATCGTCTGAGATGAGTGTCTCATAACCTTCACACGAACAATCATATTTAATATTCTCCAAAATAATATCAAAATTCTCAAATTACTTACTAGAATTCCACATATTCATTTTCTCAGTATCTCAACCGTACACTGTAAGGTTCAGGTAGGGAGAAAGTTACAATCTTAGTGTAGCAATCTAAGCTCACTCGATTGGTTACCAACCAATCCATTCCCAAAATTACATCAAACCCATGTATATTCAACATGATTAGATTTGCTAACATCACTCTATCTCCCACCTTTATCTCACATCCTCTACAGATTAACTCAGTTCTCTGGGATTCACGCATAGAGGTATTTACATGTAGTATATATTCTAGAGTTTCAAACTTCAAGTTTAATCTACATGCAAAATGCTCAGAAATAAACGAATGCGTGGATCCTGAATCAATCAACACATGAGCCTTATGATTACAGACAGAGAGTGTACCTCTTATAGTTTCTGCAGAAGTGTCAGCAGTCTCCTTATCTAGGGCAAACACACGTCCCTGGGTAACAGGTCTCTTTCCTTTCTCTGCAGCAGTGGCCCGTCTCGGGGGATTCACTCTCTGAGGCTATTGTCTAGTGGGCTCCAATACATGTGGTTTCTGAGGTTAAGGGCAATCCTTCACCATGTGACCCATGTCTCCACATCTAAAACATCCATGGATCGACCCAGTACAACTTCCCTCATGCATTCGGCCACAATTTCTGTAAAACCTTGTCTCTGGCCTGACATCTCGAGGGGTCTCTCTAATGTTAGGGTACCCTCTGGGTCTCTCTAATCTGCCCTTCTGTACCTCAATCCTTCCTCTTCTGAAGGAACCTCTCAGAGCCTCTGTTTGGAAAAGTGCTGGCCTCTTGCCCTTATCTCTATTCACCGCTTTGAGCTCATTGTGGGATTGTACCATCTCAATTCCTCTTTCAATCTCTTGTGCTCGTCTCAGAGCATCTCCAAACTCAGTAATACATAGCCCTATCAATCTATCTCTGATGACGGGCTTCAACCCATACACAAACTTCTCTGTGCGGAGCTCTTCACTCTTGAAGGTCTCTGGGTCATATCTCAATAGCGCTGTGAATTGGCTCTCATAGTCATCCACAGACATGTCACCCTGTACCAAACTCAAAAACTCGGCCTGTTTCTTTCTCTGGGCGGCTCGTGGTACATATTGGGTCCTAAAGGCTGTCTGAAACTCTTCCCAACCAATCACATCCAGGCAGGACATTAGAATACCCTGGGTAGTACCCCACCAATCTCGAGCTCTCCCTTTCAACATGTAGATACTCATACTGACCCTCTCAGCATCGGTGCACCCCAGATAATCAAATATAATTCTCAACTCTTTCCCCTAAACACGGGTGGATTCATCTTCAGAAAATCCTTCAGTCAGACCATACTTCTATCATCAGGCTGAGTGACGGGAGGCGCTGGGTCCATCTGTACTGGGGGTATGGGAGGTCCTTGTGGTGGTGTAGGAGTAGTACCCGACGCATTAACTCCAAAGTGTTGCGCGAATAACACTGCCATCTGCTCAAAACCTTGCCTCACATCGGTCTCAATCCGATTAAATCGAGAATTAGGACTCTCTGGTTGTGGGACAGGTGGCGGAGAGGACTCTGCCTGCCTCCTCGAACGACCTCGTCGTTTACTCATTCTCTATCTCAACTCGTCTCCTGCGCGTACATATCACAATCGATTGAAATCTCAATCCTCAATCTCAGTTCATGACCAGACTATTACAGAAACTTGGGATGTATTCTATTTCACTTAACCGACACTGACAGTACTAGACACCCTAAGCTCTGATACCAAGAAAAACTCTGTCACGCCCCGGAAGTGCGGAAAATAGGGCTAATTTAAAACTTTTTATTCATTCATTCACAATTAAGAGTGCATTCCTGTGGAGTGTCATACATCATCACCTATATTATACCTCAGGATCTCGTCATTGAATAGTATATATTATATCATACACATTACTCGATCTCAAGTTAATTAATCCTAATACATCTCATACAATGTTATACATCAAGTGTCTGCAATTACAGTAATTGTCTGGGTACATGAAAAGATAAAAGATACCTCAAAATACAATATATGGCCTGGAGCTCAAGTCCTCCACTAGCCACTACTCCGTACGTCGCAGGAATACCCTTTTCACTTGAAGAGATCTGGGGGGAAAGAAAACAGGGTGAGCTTCTAAATCGCTCAGTAAAGGGGGTAAGGGACTCATTTCATAAACCAAAATGCACATCACAAAATATTTATTTGTATGTGAAACTCATTAATCTCATTTGAAAACCATAGCATGAAAGTACTCAAAATGACATTCTCATGTCTCAAATCATATGAAAACATGAAGTAAAAAGGCTCAGTCTAGAGCAATAACAAAACATATGAAAATAATACGATAAACGCTTTCTCAATTAACGTGATAAAATCACTGTAATAATAAAGCACGTGGCACAGCCACTAAACACACGTGGCATAGCCACTGATTTAAATTCACAAGTGGCATAGCCACTAAACACACGTGGCATAGCCACTGAGTTAAATTTGCACGTGGCACAACCACAGGATAGGGTTTCACGTGGCAACGGTCACCAATTAGGGTTTCTCACGTGGCAACGGCCACCAAATAGGGTTTTCACGTGGCAACGGCCACCAAATGGGGTTTCTCACGTGGTAACGGCCACGAAATAGGGTTTTTCACGTGGCAACGGCCACCAAATAGGGTTTCTCACGTGGCAACGGCCACCAAATAGGGTTTCTCACGTGGCAACGACCACCAAATAGGGTTCTCACGTGGCAACGGCCACCAAATAGGGTTTCTCACGTGGCAACGACCACCAAATAGGGTTTCTCACGTGGCAACGGCCACCAATTGGGGTTCTCACGTGGCAACGGCCACCAAATAGGGTTTCTCACGTTACCAGAACGGAGAAGAATCGGGCTTACATGCTACCAGAGCAATACCCAGTGTGTACTCAGAATTACACACCTAAGTCTTAATCACATAAGACTAGTTTACCTTCACGTAGAACTCATAGCGGTTTTTTTCTTTCATAAAACTCATTTGAAAATCGTTTTGTACTCAACGCAAAACATATTGAAACCAAGTCCCAACCGGTAAAACACGCACACATTTCTCAAATCTCAATATTGCCTTAACGTAGAGCCCAATTCATTACTCACACAAATTCGATGGTTTATAAAGCAATTTCACACTCAGCTTATAAACGCATAAAATAATGGGTTCCAACCGGCTACAAAAATCGTGTGCAATTATATCTCAACACAACACTCAACATGCTTGTTTTATAAACCACAAATCATGCTATAATAGTTTACAAATCACATACACAAATGGTTTAGATTTCCCTTACCTCTTTGCACCTCGTATAGTGCAATCGTTTCCCCCGTATCACGGACTAGCCTCGCATTCCACTCTGGAACTCCCGAGCTGTCCAAACGATGTTAAAATATCAATACTCAATTATCTCATCAACCTCAATTGTCAAAAATCGAGCATAATTGCTCATAACACCTCAAATCTCTTGATCCTCGTAACTCTACCCCAAACTAGACTCTCATTCACAACATCTCAACGTTCTAGATTTCTCATGCCAATTATCTATGCTAATTCACCACATTGTCTAAATTTCTATTTATAGCTCAAATTCCCAAAATTGCTAAATATCATTATCACTCCAACCACATTGCAATTTCATCAATCCCTAATCATTTCTCAGCTATTTCAACACAATGACAACCACCATTATCATCAAAATTATCTCAAATATCAAGATCGAGGTTTAGAAATTACCCAAAGCTCCTGAGATGCACAACCCACGCCTCGATTCGATTCGTCCTTCGATTTTCAAGTATGTTGTTCTCCCTTTGATGAGGAACAACTTTCCTTCTTGCCACAACTTCTGATTTGACTGGAAATGGGTGCTTTGGATGAGTGAGAAAGTTAGGTTTCGGTGAAAATGGGGGTTGGAAGAGAGAGAAAGTGAGATTGCAGGAGAAAAATAGGGGTTCCTTATATAGGCTGAGGGTAGGAGATCAATCTGGCTCTTGGTGAGATCGATCTGCATTTGAATTTTTGGGACGATTTGGGGCAATTTATGCCTAGGAGATCGATCTGTCGAGAGGTGAGATCGATCTCTTTATGGCTTTATGAGATCGATCTGCTCCTTGAGGAGATCGATCTTCTCCCAAACAGAATCATTTGGAGATCGATCTCTTCCTCATGAGATCGATCTTCTCTCAAACAGAATCATAAGGAGATCGATCCTCTTCCATTGGAGATCGATCTGCTCCTCAAATTCCTCCTTCCTTGTCATTTTTTAACTCACCAGATCGATCTCTCCTTCTCCTAGATCGATCTGTCCTCATAACTTCATACTTATTTTAAACACTTAACATATAAATCTCCAATTATCATTCCCCAATTCACTTAGCTCAATAGATTACACTTCAAGTTCATATTACATAATTCAAATATATCTAAAATTCTCAGATCTCATAGATATGGGTACGATTTAGATAGATTATGACAATTCCAGAAGCTTGGACCACCATCTTTTCGTGGGGTCAAAGACCTAGTTGTTGTTGAGGAGTGGATTGGAGAAATGAAGAAGTTGTACGGATTCTTTGAGTGTACGACTTCAGAGAGGGTCACATTTGCTACGTTCTTACTGAAAGAAACGACAGAGCATTGGTGGTAGTCCACTAGGCCTATATTAAGAGCCCGACATGCTGAGATTAGTTGGGAGCTATTTTTGGATGCCTTTAGAGGTAGTTTGTTCCAGATATGACACAACGGAGGCTGCAAGTTGAGTTCTTGGGGTTGAACTAGGGGAGTCTATCAGTGGATGAGTATGAGACGAGATTTTTAGCCTTGGGAAGGTATGACCCCAATACCATGTACAACGAGACTAGGAAGGTCCGTTGGTTTATCGATGGATTGAGGCCAGTGTTGCTGTCTAAATTAGTTCCATTCAACATTTCTACCTACGATGAGGCTGTGCACAGGGCGCAACTCTGTAAACAAGATTACGAGAGAAATTCCTCATAGTTCAGAGCAGTGGGAAAAGGTAAAGATAGAGACAGAAAGAGGTCGGTGAGTGGTAGTGCTTGAGGTTTCGGTTATCTAGGAGGGAGGAGACTCTTCAGTAAGAGATCACGGATAGAGGAGGTGCGAGAGAGATCAATTAGACCTCCTACATATCATGCTATAGCTCCGGCAAAGGGCATTATGATTGGAGGATCGAGGCCTACTACTGATCAGTGCGGTAGATGTGGTAGATACTATGGTGGTAGACCTTGTCCGATGAGTCCTATTATGTGTTTTCGATGTGGGAAACTGGACATATTGCTAGAGTTTGCCTAGAGATGGTTGAGACTGCCCCACAGAAGGGTAGGGAGCTAGAGAGAGCTCCAGCTGATACGTCTGCTCTGAGGAGGAGAGCGACTGCAGAAGAGAAGGGGAAGCAAGTGATGGGACGAGAGCGAGTACATGCCTTGGACCAGGGGACAGCTGATGCTTCATCGGATGTGATTAGAGGTAACAACCTGATTTATGATTTAGAAGCACATGTGAAGTGTACTCCGTTGAGTATGATGGTGTTGATTAGTACGCCTATGGATAATAGTCAGCTAGTGGAGTATGTGTTAAATGGTTGTAAGTTAAGAGTAGGGGAAAAAGACATGACAACCAATCTAATATTGTTAAGTATGAATGATTTTGATGTAATCTTAGGAATGGATTGGTTATCTGTAAACCATGTTGTTTTAGATTGTTATGCTAAGACAGTTATGTTTCCTAACCCTGAGAAATATGTTGTAAAGTTTGATCAAAAGTAATAAAAAGTAGCAATTATAGTTATACTTGATACTGTACTATACTGACTGGGAGATGAATATGTTGAAGGTTTCATTGCGTACGTGGTTGATACGGATAAGGTACATCCGAAGTTAAAAGATATTCCTGTGGTTAGTGAGTTCCCAGATGTCTTTCCGGATGAATTACCGAGGTTAACACCGACAGAGAGATGGAATTCTGAATAGACTTGGTGCTTGGTACTGAACGTATATTGAAACCACCGTATCACATGGCCTTAGTTGAGCTAGAGGAGCTCAAGAGACAGTTACAAGAGCTGTTGGACAAGGGTTTCATTAGGCCGAGTGTTTCACCTTGGGGAGCACCGGTTTTATTCGTGAGGAAGAAGGATGGGAGCCTCCGATTATGTATTGATTACAGATTGTTGAATAAGGTAACCATCAAAAATAGATATCCCCTTCCATGGATTGATGATTTGTTGGATCAACTTCGGGGAGCACAGGTCTTTTCTAAGATTGATCTGAGGTCTGGGTATCATCAATTCAGAGTTCGGAGTAGAGATGTGCCCAAGACAGCATTTAGGACCCAATATGGCCATTATGAGTTCTTGGTTATGCCATTCGGATTTACGAATGCTTCCGTAACTTTAATGGCTTTGATGAACGATGTGTTCAAGCCATATTTGGATCAATTGGTTATCGTCTTCATAGATGACATTTTGGTATATTCTAAATTTGAGGAAGAGCATGAGGAGCACCTCAGGATTGTGTTGTAGACTTTATAAGAGCAAAAGCTATATGCTAAACTCAACAAGTATGGTTTTTGGTTGTCACAGATCTCGTTTTTGGGACATGTAGTGTCGAAAGATGGTGTATCAGTGGATCCATCCAAGATTGCGGCTGTAGTTCAGTGGGAACAACCGAGGATAGTTACCGAGATCAGGAGTTTCTTGGGTTTAGCAGGATATTATCGGAGATTCATAGAAGGATTTTCAAAGTTAGTTGCTCCATTAACACGTCGCACTAGGGAGGGTGTAGCATTTTTATGGAACGAGGATTGTGAGAAGAGTTTTCAGGAGTTGAAGAGTCGATTAACCACCGCTCCAATTTTGTCATGACCCAAAACTACCCAAAAATTAGAGCAAATTTTTCTTTTTTCTTTCATGCTTACCTGACCTCTGATTGTGACCAACCACCACTAAAAATTGGATTATATGTCAGTGCCCATATCATCACCATACATGTACAGATAGTGCACAATTTAATTTAAATATAAACTCATAGGTTATGCACTAAATTTCTTTTACTTCTTTACATAAATATACACCCAATCTATACATCCTAGTGTCAATACAAAATATAGTACCGTGCTTATGTTATTTAGATACAATAAATATATACAACGTGTATATACCTCAAAAAGATGGGCAGCAGCGGATATCTAGAATGCAGTACTCAGTCGCCTCCGAATCTACTAAAAGAAATCTGTGTGAGAAAATGAAAGGGGTGAGCACATAAAGCTCAGTAAAGCAATCCTACGAACAAGTAGATAACCATACAACCTACATGAACGTGGTGCCATGCATAAACCACCCCTTCTCCACACATTTCAAAACTGATGCTATATGTTATGATGTCATGTAAAACAATTCACATATGAATTCCACAGAGCATGAAAATTTAACATGCATATCTTTTTAATCATTTTATTCTCGTTAAAATTTCATAACAAAGCCAGGACTTAACCCCTCCCTCGGGTGTTCCTGACTCACACAAAATCCACAAAATATGTATCTTAAATCATCAACATGCGAGACTAGGTAAGATATGTATATCTCAGGAAAATAACTAGGACTATGGCCATGTGTCCTCGTGATTCCCACTACTACATGGATCCTAGTGTGCGGGGTCTCACCACGATCGAGAACCGCCCCGGAGGTGGGTCAGTCTAGCCCGTCGGTCCTACCCGATAACTCGTATCCGAAGATGCCACTCGTATCCGAGGATACCACGCATCTGAAGATGCCACATAATCAATCACTGCACGGTACAGCGTACTCCATGCCACTTGCACGGTACAACGTACTCCGTGGACCCATATCTCATCTCCATACTCATGCCCTGTCTCAAAACGTACGTACGAGCCTATTTAATCGGTGTGACACACAGTCTACCTGACGCTCCAAGCACGGCTCATCATATGTTCTCAAAAAACCAGTGCGAGCAATGCTCCAGCACTCTTATAAAATCAAGTAAAACTAGTGCGAGCTAAGCTCTAGCACTCGGTAAAAAATTCATGTGAAAATCTGGTGCGAGTTAGACTCCAGCACCATGTCACGAAAATCATATAAAAAATCTGGTGCGAGTTAGACTCCAGCACCAATACATGTAAAACTCTAGTACGAGTTCTCGCTCCAGCACTAATGTATGCATCACACAAATCAGAACTCGTGCGAGCTGAGCTCTAACACATCACATTTCTAGAAAATCACGTAGGGGGCTACATTTCTCAAATTAATTTAAGAGAAAATCAACATTGTTGAAGATATGATATGCTGTGCATTTTATTTAAAAGCTAGCCAGCCTACTCACGCACGTGTTAGAACACTTCAAGAACGAGCAGGAGCATATTGTCCTTCCTCCTCTTAAATCTAGACCCTTCAAACGATTTAAGAGACTGTAAATGACGTCGAAATTGCGTAAAGCTATCTCTAGCAGTTCGTAAAATTCCCTTACTTGGAATCACGCGCAAACTTATCCCTTCTCGATAATACCAGATCTTTTAGTCCAAATGCGTGCCAACCAAGTCTACGAAACTGTATATAACCACATATTTGGGGTCAATTCAATTATCTTTATCAGTATATCACACTTATTGATCGAATCTAAAGTACCGGGTCCGTTTTACTTTATTGGGCCCAATTGCACCTTAATGGACCTCGACTCATTTTCAGCCCGTTTATACTTATTAAATGCCTTCTTCGGGTTTACTGGGCTCATTCAGCTTACCAATAATCATCGGTCTTCGTTTCAAACTCATTGGATAGCCCGTATACTATTTATGATAATTACATTACAATTCCGAATAATATTCCTTTTTTATATAGAATAATCCGTAATTCTGTAAAATAATCGAAACTCTGTATTAAAGGACTCATATTATCGTAATTAAAGTATACTTACCCAATATGATGCGGGGTACGAAAATCGGAGCTCAATCGGCTCTCGTTCGGGTTCTGTCGTAAAACTGCACAATTAGGTAAATTCGGGTTATTTTCCATTAAATATAACATTAAATAAATTTTCAAAATTTACCCGTAGGTCAATCTCAACCCTCAGTCAACTTACTCGAATCTCGAGTAGTCCCCGGTATTTTTTTTCTTTCCTTTTTCTTTATTTTCTTTTCTTTTCCTTTCCTTCCCTTTTTCCTTCCTTTTCCTTTCGGCCAAACGGTGCCGTTTTCTGCCCTTTATCGTTGCTGGAGGTTCCAGTGGTTTCGCCGGCCGCTACCAGTCTTAAAAGGACCGCCTCCTCCTCCAATCTCTTCGGTGGCCTCCATTCACGCCCAGCTGTCGTGGGTCGTCAGGAATCAAGCCTTTTTCCTCGCGATTTTCCCTTCCTCCGATCGGTGGTTTTCGGCCTCTAGACGGCGCGTCTCCGGTGTCAACAAGTTCACCGGCCCTCCTCTTCCTCCCTGGATCTTCTTCAACGTTGTCGGTCATCAATGGCTCCTCGATCGCTCTGTCACGCGTGGGTCGTCTTCGGTTTCCTTTGTTGTTCTCTCTCCTCCATAATTTTTCGATTTCTTTTTTTTTTATTATTTATAAATTATTTTATTATTATAATAATCATTAAAATATTCTAAAATATTCTAAAAATATCTACTAATTTATTATTTTATTTCAAATTAATTAATTAATTTATTATATTTTTAACCCTTTTTCAGTATAATTTCTACGTATTCGGGATATTGTCCCGAGTGACTTTTCGATATTTCTAAAAAAGAAAATCGGATCTTGATCAATTGGACTCGAAATTGTATAATTTCATCATTATCGATCAAGATATCCTAAATCCTTATTTTTAATTAAATTTTCTTCTCGAATTTATATCGGGTTTCGATCTTTTGACCGTTTTACCCATGCACTTGTTTCGAAATCAATTTAACCCGACTTTCCTTCATACACCCACTATCTTTTCTTATTTTAAATTCGTATTTTCGGTTAACTTCATACATCCACCGATATTTCGTTTTATTCTATTTACAAATTTAATTCAGTCAAAGCTCTTCTTATGATTCAATTAATATGTGAAAGTGTACATCACATGAATCATAAGGAAATGCATCAACAAGTACGTACAAGGAGGGTCTTACATAATCTCCTCCACTAAAAGAATTTGGTCCTCCAAATTGAAACCAAATCAGTCTATGAACAACTTTAGTACTTCTCTTTCATCAAACTATCTAACTCCTAAGTCACTTCCTCCGGAGTGTGATGCTGCCACAGTACTTTCACCAAGGGAATCGTCTTCGATCTTATACCTTCTCCTTCCTATCCACAATCTGAATCGGTCTCTCAACATAGGACATACTCTCACTGAGCACCAGTGGCTCGTATCTGATCACATGTGACGGATCCGACAGATACTTCCGAAGCATGGAGATGTGGAAGACGTTATGAACATTTGCTAGCTCTGGTGGCAACGCTAGCCTGTAAGCTCGATCTCCCACTCTCTCAGGTATTTCAAAAGGTCCTATGAAGAGAGGGCTTAGCTTCCCTCTCTTCCCGAATCTCGTCACACCCTTGGAAGGAGAAACTTTCAAGAATACTGACTCCCCTACTATAAACTCCAACGGTCTACGTCTTCTGTCAGCATAACTCTTCTGTTGACTCTGAGCTGTCCTCAACCTCTCACAAATCAACTGGACATCCTCAGAGGCCTAACGTATCAAATCGGGAGCGAATATCTGCCTGTCACCAACCTCCTCCCATCCTACAGGAGAACGACATCTACGGCCATACAAGGCCTCATATGGTGCCATCCCGATACTCGAATGATAACTGTTATTGTAAGCGAACTCCGCGAGTGGTAGGTAATCATCCCAGGAGCCTCTAAAATCAAGGACACAAGCTCTTAACATATCCTCGAGAGTCTGTATAGTCCTCTCTGACTGCCCATCTGTCTAAGGATGAAAAGCTGTACTGAATCTCAACTGGGTCCCCAGAGCTTCTTGAAAGTGTTCCTAGAAACGGGAAGTGAAGCGGGAATCCTTGTCCGACACAATACTCACTGGGACACCATGCAGTCTCACAATCTCGCGCACATATAGTTTCGCCAATCTACTTTGAGTATCGGTGACTCTCATAGCTAGGAACTGTGCCGACTTCGTCAATCTGTCAACTATCACCCATATGACATTATTCCCTCTGCGAGTCCTCGGTAAACCCATCACAAAGTTCATGATGACATGCTCTCATTTCCAAGTCGGTATAGGTAGAGGTTGCAATAACCTTACAGGCTTCTGATGCTCTACCTTCACCTGCTGACAAACGAGAGATTTCACAACAAACTCAGCTATGTCTCTCTTCATCCCCGACCACCAGTATACCTTCCGAAGATTCTGATACATCTTTGTACTACCTGGATGCATGGTATACCTCGACGAATGAGCCTATGTCAAGATCAACCTCCTGATCTCAGAATCCTCGGGAACACATATCCTATCTCAAAACCTCAGTAATTCATCCGAACTCAACACAAACTCAGTCTCAATAACCCTTTGCATCTGGTTGACTATCTCAATACACTACTGATCATCACGCTGAGCCTGTCGGATCCGATCCATAAAATTCGGCTCTAACCGCAAGCTAGCAATCATATAACCACAATCAGCATCAGGCGGGGTCACATCTAAACTGAGGCTCACAAACTGCTCTAATAACTCATGTTTTCATACCATCATATAAGAAACCAACCCGAGATACTTCCTGCTCAACGCATCAGCCACTACATTCGCCCTACCCGGGTGGTATAGGATCTCACAATCGTAATCTTTCAGAAGCTCAAGCCACCTTCTCTGTCTTATGTTCAATTCCTTCTACGAGAACAGATACTTGAGGCTTTTGTGATCGGTAAAGACCTGGAATTTCTCACCAAACAGATAGTGGCGCCATATCTTCAATACAAACACTACAATTGCCAACTCTAAGTCATGGGTCAGGTAGTTCCTCTCATGATCCTTCAGCTGCCTGGATCCATAAGCGACTACCTTCCCATCCTGCATCAATACACAACCTAGTCTTTGGTAAGAAGCATCTATGTAAATAGAAAAACCTCATGAGCTGGTAGGAATGGTGAGAATCGGAGCAGTGGTCAATCGATGCTTCAGCTCCTGAAAACTCTCCTCACATCTGTGGTCCCACTCAAATGCAACAATCTTCCGAGTGAGACGTGTCAACGGAGCAGCCAACCTCGAAAACCCCTCCACAAACCGTCTATAATATCTAGCTAAATTCAGAAAGCTCCTGATCTCCGTAACTGTTTAAGGCCTCTGCCACTGAACTACTGCCTCAATCTTGGATGGGTCCACTGACACACCATCCCTCGACACAATATGTCTTAAAAAGGAGATCTGCTCAAGCAAAAAATCACACTTACTGAGTTTAGCATACAACTGCTTCTCACGGAGGGTCTGTAATACAATCCTCAGGTGCTGCTCATGCTCATCTCTGGATCTCAAATAAATCAAGATGTCATCGATGAACACTATCACAAATCAATCCAAATAAGGCCAAAACACCTCATTCATCAATGACATAAAAGCTGCAGGAGCGTTCGTCAACCCGAATGGCATAACCATAAATTCAAAGTGACCATAACGGGTGTAAAAACCTATCTTGGGTACGTCTCCATCCCGAAATCTCAACTAATGGTACCCAGATCTCAGATCAATCTTAGAAAAGACTTGTGATCCCCATAGCTGATCCAGTAAATCATCAATCCTTGAAAGGGGATACTTATTCTTAATGGTAGCCTTGTTCAACAATCGATAGTCGATACACAATTGAAGGCTCACATCCTTCTTCCTCACAAATAAAATCGATGCTCCCCACGACGACACACTCGGTCTGATGAACCCCTTCTCTAATAATTCATGTAACTGTTTCCTTAGCTCCTCAAACTCAACTGGAGCTATCTTGTACGGTGGTCTAGATATTGGCTCGGTAACAGGTGTCAAATCAATACTGAACTGAGTTTCCCTCACTGGCAGTAACCCTGGTAACTCATCCGAAAAGACATTTGGAAATTCTCTGAATACTGGAATGTCTGTCAATTTCGGACGTGCCTTAGCCGTATCTATCACATACGCAATATAACCTTCAAAACATTATTCACTCAATTAGTACATCATTCATTCATACTCTTACAAAATTCTCATTCTTATTAACTTCAAGGAAATTGCACAATACATTTTTTTGGAGTATGAAATGTGACTGTTTTGGCAAAATAATCTAAAACAGCTCGATTAGCAGCCAACAAATCCATTATTATGATTACATCAAAATCTCTCATGTGCATCAAGGTTAGATCGGCTGTCATCAATCTACCACCTAATTTCAGCTCACAATCCCTCAATACATACTCCACCAATTGACTAGTGTTCACGGGTGTCATTATCGACAGCTTTCTACTTAGAGGGGTAGGTTTTACATAATTACACAATTTACATGCAAAGAAAGGCGATACAAATGAATGCGTAGAACCAGGATCTATTAACACATATGCTTCTAAATCATAGATAAGAATAGTACCTTTCACCACATCTAATGATTGATCTGCTGTATCCTGGTCTAGAGTATGCACTCGCCCTGTACCAATCGCTTGCTTCCCCTTCTCTGCTGTTGTCGCATTCCTTTGCGGCGCAGATGTATCACCGGGAGCCCTCTTTGAACCCTTTCCCTTCTGAGGGGCACTCTCAACTATCTCGAGATAGTCTCTGACCACATGTCCGGGTTTCCCGCATCTATAGCATACCACTGTGGTACCAAATCAGGGTCTATCACCGTGATATCTACCACACCTACTGCATCTCTCAGTCGTAGGGTGTGGCCCCCTATCACAATACCCTTCTGCGGAGTAGAAGTAATGGTCGAATAAACTGGAGGTCTAGCTGGCCTCTCTCGAATCTCCTCTATCCTCGGCCTCTTCCCAATCAACCGTCTGTCCCCTCTATAACCAGACCCTCTATCTCCTACTAGTCTCTTCTTCTCTCTAACTCTACTGCCAGCCTTCTCGAACTCTAAGGCAGTCCTCTTAAAATCTTACTCTATCAACTGTGCCCTACTCATTGCCTTCTCGTAAGTTAGGACAACCAAAGGAACCAATCTAGATCTGATCGCTGGCCTTAATCCATTAATAAATCTTCGGACCTTCTTAACCTCACTACCCATAGTGTCCATATCATATTTTCTTAGGGAGATAAACCTCGTCTCATACTCATCAATCGATCTACTCCCCTGAGTCAAGGTCAAAAACTCAGTCTGTAGCTTCCACTGCACTGTATCTAGGACGTACTGCCTCCGAAAGGCCTCCAAAAATACCTCTCAACTAATCACTGTATGTCTAGCTCTGAGAATCTGTCTGGTAGACTTCCATTGATGTTCTGTCGATCCCCTAAACATAAATTCAACGAATGCTACCATCTCAGTAGGGGTACACTCGAAGAACCCGTATAGCTTCTCCATCTCACTCAACCAATCCTCAGCTACCACTGGGTCCTTCGCCCCGCTAAATGTCGACAGTCTGAACTTCTGAAACTGTCGCAGTCTGTCCATGTCACAACTATAACCCCAATCTCTAGTACTCTGTTGTCGGACAACAGGAGAATCCGTGTCCTGGACTAGTGGGGGTGTAGGAATATCCATATCCTAAACTGGCTGAGCAGGCACATCAGGAGAAGCTGCCTATCCAGCATCACCCTGTCAACCTCTACCTCCCTGCACCGACTGTGCAAACAACTCCATAATCATCTCGAGGCTCCGCTCTATCCTAGCGAAATGCACCTCGGTCGCCTCAGCAGATCTCTCTGCAGTATCCCTCTTTGCAGGACCTTGTTCTGCAGTATCTTTCTCTGCAGGACTCTGTGGGGCATGCTCAACCCCAGTCTCTACCTCAGCCTCCTCTTGAGTCTCATGAGGTAACTCGGCACGTCTATCAGTCGTAAGCCTACCTCTATGGCCTCTGCCTTGCGCCCGACCTCCTCTACCGCAACGAATAACTGGCATAATACCTATATTCCTGCATTCATTACCATTTCTTAGTTAAAACCCATCTCAATATACACGATTGTATCTAACCAAGCATAGTAACACGGGGATGTAATTTCCTAAATATTGACACTGACACACATCAGACCAATTTTGCTCTAATACCACATTTTGTCATGAGCCAAAACTACCCAAAAATCAGAGTAAATTTTTCATTTTTCTTTCATGCTTACCTAACCTCTGATCATGACCAACCACCACTAAAAATTAGGCTGTCTATCAGTACCCATACCATCACCATATGTTTACAGATAGTGCACAATTTAATTTAAATATAAACTCATAGGTTATGCACTAAATTTCTTTTACTTCTTTACATAAATATACACCCAATCTATACATCCAGTGTCAATACAAAATATAGTACCGTGCTTATGTTATTTAGATACAATAAATATAAACAATGTGTATATACCTCAAAAAGATGGGCAGCAACGGATATCTAGAATGCAGTACTCAGTCACCTCCGAATCTACTAAAAGAAATCTGTGCGAGAAAATAAAAGGGGTGAGCACATAAAGCTCAGTAAGGCAATCCTACGAACAAGTAGGTAACCATACAACCTACATGAACGTGGTGCTATGCATAAACCACCCCTTCTCCACACATTTCAAAACTGATGCTATATGTTATGATGTCATGTAAAACAATTCACATATGAATTCCACAGAGCATGAAAACTTAACATGCATATCTTTTTAATCATTTTATTCTCGTTAAAATTTCATAACAAAGCTAGGACTCAACCCATCCCTCGAGTGTTCTTAACTCACATAAAATCCACAAAATGTGTATCTCAAATCATCAACATGCGAGACTAGGCAAGATATGTATATCTCAGGCAAATAACCAGGACTATGGCCATGTGTCCTCATGATTCCCACTACTATATGGATCTTAGTGTGCGGGGTCTCACCACGATCGGGAATCGCCCCGGGAGGTGGGTCAGTCCAGCCCGTCGGTCCTGCCTGATGCCTTGTATCTAAAGATGCCACTCGTATCCGAGGATACCACGCATCTGAAGATGCCACATAATCAATCACTGCATGGTACAGTATACTCCATGCTACTTGCACGGTACAACATACTCCGCGGACCCATATCTCATCTCCATACTCATGCCCTGTCTCAAAATGCACGTGCGAGCCTATTTAATTGGTGTGACAAACAGTCAACCCGACGGTCCAAGCACGGCTCATCATATGTTCTAAGAAAACTAGTGCGAGCAATGCTCCAGCACTCTCATAAAATCAAGTAAAACTAGTGCGAGCTAAGCTCTAGCACTCGGTACAAAATTCATGTGAAAATCTGGTGCGAGTTAGACTCCAGCACCGTGTCACAAAAATCATATAAAAAATCTGGTGTGAGTTAAACTCCAGCACTAATACATGTAAAACTCTAGTGCGAGTTCTCGGTCCAGCACTAATGTATACATCACACAAATCAGAACTCGTGTGAGTTGAGCTCTAACACGTCACATTTCTAGAAAATCACGTAGGGGGCTACATTTCTCAAATCAATTTAAGAGAAAATCAACATTGTTGAAGATATGCAATGTTGTGCATTTTTATTTAAAAGCTAGCCAGCCTACTCATGCACGTGTCAGAACACTTTAAGAACGAGTAGGAACATCTTGTCCTTGCTCCTCTCAAATTTTTCTAAAATTGAAAATTTTACCCTTAACAAGGGTATTTTGGTACTTTGCCCATCTGGGGCACTAAAATTTTTATCTTAAATCTAGACCCTTCAAATGATTTAAGAGACTGTAAATGACGTTGAAATTACGTAAAGCTATCTCTAGCAATTCGTAAAATTCCCTTACCTGGAATCACGCGCACACTTATCCCGTCTTGATAATACTAGATCTTTTAGTCCAAATGCGTGCCAACCAAGTCTACGGAACTGCATATAACCACATATTTGGGGTCAATTCAATTATCTTTATCAGTATATCACACTTACTGATCGAATCTAAAGCACTGGGCCCGTTTTACTTTATTGGGCCTAATTGCACCTTAATGGGCCTCGACCCATTTTCAGCCCGTTTATACTTATTAAATCCCTTCTTCGGGTTTACTGGGCTCATTCAGCTTACCAATAATCATCGGGCTTCGTTCCAAACTCATTGGATAGCCCGTATACTATTTACGGTAATTACGTTACAATTCCGAATAATATTCCTTTTTTATACAAAATTAATCCGTAAATTTCATAAAATAATCGAAACTTTGTATTAAAGGACTCATATTATCGTAATTAAAATATACTTACCCAATATGATGTCGGGTATGAAAATCGGAGCTCAATCGGCTCTCGTTCGGGCTCTGTCGTAAAACTGCACAATTAGGTAAATCCGGGTTATTTTTCATTAAATATAATATTAAATAAATTTTTAAAATTTATCCGTAGGTCAATCTCGACCTCAATCAACTTACCAGAATCTCGAGTCGTTCTCGATATTTTTTTCTTTCCTTTTTCCTTTTTCTTTCTTCTCTTTTCTTTTCCTTTCCTTCCCTTTTTCTTTCCTTTTCCTTCCTTTTCCTTTAGGCCAATCGGTGCCGTTTTCTGCCCTTTGCCGTCGTTGGTGGTTCCGGTGGTTTTGTCAACTGCTATCGATCTCAAATGGACCGCCTCCTACTCCCGATCTCTTCGGTGGCCTCCGTTCACGCCCAACTGTTGTGGGTCACCGGGAATCAAGCTGTTTTCCTCGCGATTTTCCCTTCCTCCGATCGGCGATTTTCGGCCTCTAGACGACGCGTCTCTGATGTCAACAGGTTCGCCGACCTCTCCTCTTCCTCCTCGGGTCTTCGTCGACATCGTCGATCGTCGGTGGCTCCTCAGTCGCTCGATCACGCGCGGGTCGTTTTCGTTTTCCTTTATTTTTCTCTCTCCTTGACAAGTTTTCGATTTCTCTCTTTTTTTCTGTTCTTTTTTTATTAGTATTTATAAATTATTTTATTATTATAATAATCATTACAATATTCTAAAATATTCTAAAAATATCTACTAATTTATTATTTTATTCCAAATTAATTTATTTAATTTAATTTAATTTATTTATTATATTTTTAACCATTTTTCGGTATAATTTCTACGTATTTTCGGGATATTGTCCCAAGTGACTTTTCGATATTTTTAAAAAAATTCGAATCTTGATCAATTGGACTCGAAATTGTATAATTTCCTCATTATCGATCAAGATATCCTAAATCATTGTTTTTAATTAAATTTTCTTATCGAATTTATATCGGGTTTCGATCTTTTGATCGTTTTACCCCTACACTTGTTTCGGAATCAATTTAACCTGACTTTCCTTCATACACCCACTATATTTTCTTATTTTAAATTCGTATTTTTGGTTAACTTCATTTCGATCCTTTTCGTTTGGCCTGTGGCCATCTCGGCCCGTATTTAGCTACTTCATACATCCACCGATATTTCGTTTTATTCTATTTGCAAATTTAATTCAATCAAAGCTCTTCTTATGATTCAATTAATATGTGGAAGTGTACATCACATGAATCATAAGAAAATGCATCAACAAGTACGTACAAGGTGGGTCTTACAAATTCTCACCATCCCTACCAGTTCAGGATGATTTTTAGTGTATATTGATGCTTCGCATCAGGGACAGGGCTCTGTATTGATGTACGATGGGAGGGTAGTTGCTTATGGATCCAGACAATTGAAGGACCATGAGAAGAACTATCTGACCCATGATTTGGAGTTAGCAGCAGTAGTGTTTGCGTTGAAGGTATGGCGCCACTACTTGTATGGAGAGAAATTTCAAATTTTTATCGACCACAAGAGCCTCAAATACATCTTCTCACAGAAAGAACTGAACATGAGACATAGAAGATGGCTAGAGCTTCTGAAGGACTGTGATTATGATATACTTTATCAACCGAGTAAGGCTAATGTTGTAGCGGATGCATTGAGTAGGAAGAGCCTTGGCATGGTATCATATTTGATGGTCAAGGAACATGAGTTGTAAGAGCAGATTGCTAGCCTTAGTTTGGGAGTTGTGCCTGTGATTGCTAGTCTACTCTTGGAGCCAGACCTGGTAGAGAAAATCAGAGTGGCTTAGCAAACTAATTCGTATTTCATTGACATGAGAGGTCAGATACAGAAGGGCACAGTGACTGATTTTGAGATGAGTTCAGATGGACTCTTGAGGTTCAGAGACAGATTGTGTGTTCCCGAGGACCCAGAGCTCAGGAGATTGATATTGACGAAAGCTCATTCATCGAAGTACACGCTTCATCCAGGGAGTAATAAGATGTATCAGAATCTTCGAAAGGTGTACTAGTGATCAAGTCTGAAGAAGAATGTTACGAATTTTGTGGCAAAATGTCTTATATGTCAGAAAGTGAAGGTAGAGCATCAAAAACCTGAAGGGTTATTGTAGCCTCTACCTATACCGACATAGAAATGAGCGCATATCACCATGAATTTCGTGATAGGTTTACCGAGGACCCGGAGGAATCACGATGCTATATGGGTGATAGTTGATAGACTAACGAAGTCAACCCACTTTCTAGCTATGAGAGCTATCGATACTCTGAGTACATTGGAAGAATTGTATGTACGCGAGGTAGTGAGGTTACATGGTATTCCAGTGAGCATTATTTCGGATAGGGATTCTCGCTTCACTTCCCACTTTTGGGAACATTTTGAGGAAGCCATGGGATCCCAGTTGAGATTGAGCACCGCTTATTATTCTCAGACAGATGGTCAATTAGAGAGGACTATAAAGACCCTGGAGGATATGTTGAGGGCGTGTGTACTAGATTTTAGAGGCTCCTGGGATGATCATTACCACTAGCCGAATTTGCCTACAACAATAGTTATCATGCGAGTATCGGGATGGCACCGTATGAGGCTTTACATAGCCGTAGATGTCGTTCCCCTATCAATTGGGAAGACGTGGGTGACAGAAAGATTTTTGCTCTTGATTTGGTTACACAAGCCTCTGAGGATGTATGATTGATTGTTCAGAGATTGAGGACAGCTCAGAGTAGACAAAAGAGTTATACTGACAGGGACGTAGGCCACTTGAGTTCGCAGTTGGTAAGTCAGTATTTTTGAAGGTTTCTCCTTCAAAAAGTATAACAAGATTTGGGAAGAGAGGTAAGCTGAGTCCTCGTTACATTGGACCCTTTGAGATATTGGACAAAGTGGGAGATAAGGCATATAGATTGGTTTTGCCATCGAATTTATCAGGAGTGCATAATGTCTTCCACATTTTGATGTTGAGGAAGTATTATCCATATCTAAATCATATGATTTGGTATTAGCCATTGGAGCTCAAAGATGATTTGACATATGTCGAGAAATCGATCCGAATCTTGGATAGAAAAGAGAAAGTCTTGAGGAATAAGACTATTGGGTTAGTGAAGATTCTCTGGCAGCACCACACTTCAGAAGAAGCTACTTGGGAGCTAGAGAGTCTAATGCAAGAGAAATATCCCCAATTATTTAGAGACTAACTTAGTTCTAATTTGGAGGACCAAATTCCTTTAAGGAAGGGAGGATTGTAAGATCCACAATTTTGTATATGTAACCTTCATGACTTGTGATGTGTATATAAGTCACAAATAATGAAAATCATGAGGAATGTATACGTGAAGTTTGTAAATGTGTATAGAATGAATACATGCAAGTTTATAAGTATAGAACAAGTGTAAGAGGGATAATTCCATGAGTGAAATAGGAATATCGTGACTTTTGAGTGGTTAAGTAAAATGGAATGAGTTTATACTTCCATTTGGGTTTATATTGTATACCTTTGAATATACACAGAATACACACAAGTTTTAATGTGTATAAGGTATGAATGGAAGTCATTTTCAAGCCTTAAAGATGGATGGATGAGAAAATGACTATGGCAGCAAAATAAGTGAAGTTTGGGTGTGTGTTTACTGTAAAAAATTGCAGTAAAATCTGGAAAATATGAATGAGAGATCGATCTCATGGGATGAGAGATCGATCTGGAAGAGCCAAAAATGCTCTTATTTGAGCGATGGAATAAGTCAGATCGATCTCCAATGGGATCAAATTGATCTGCTAAACATTCTGTGTTGAAGGAATCGATCTCAGAAGGGCCAAATCGATTTCCTTAAGCTACTGACTTGTAACAGATTGATCTCATGCAAGAGCAGATCGATCTCCTTAAGGTTCTGAGTTGATTCAGATCGATCTCATGCTTCGAAGCAGATCGATCTCATGTGGGTTGGAAGGTCGATTTTAAGAGGAAAAATGCAGAGCAGATCAATCTCCTAGGGTAGCAGATCGATCTCACCAAGACAATTCTATAAATACTGGACTTTTGCATTTCAGTTTTCACAAGATTTACTATTTCAATCAATAACTAAACCTAAATCTAGCCAAGAAACACTAGAAAACTTCAGTTTGTGATCAGTTTTGAGTAAGATATAAGTGAGCAAAGTTGTTCTTAGCAAAGAGGAGAACAACATACTTGAAAAACAAGAGATTGAAATCAAGAGCTGAAAGAGCAAGAAGGATTTTACCATTTTGGTGAAAAGGGAAAGAAAGTTCAACTAGGTAAGATTTTTATACACCACTTTGATATATGTTAAACTGGGTGTATTGATAAGTTGATTGGTATATATATGAACTGTTGAAAATGAAAGGATCATGAAGAATTACCATGACCTAGATATTGGTGAGAAATTGAGGTAATGATGAGGAAATGGTGTTAACATTGATTTAATGATGAAATATGCATGTATGGAAGATTATAGGTTAATCTTATGAAATGCATAAATTTGAAATAGAGAGAAATGATTATAGTTATGTGGAATACGGTTTTATACCATATTTGAAGTAAGTGAGGAATACTAAGTATTAAATTGAGATTTGGCAAATGAAATGAGTATAGAGTGATATACTAATGCCAATATTTATAACAGCTTCAAAAATTTCCTTGGAAGTTTATCGGACTGCAAGAGTGAGCAGAACCGAGGAAGAGAGGTCACTTGATGCGATCTGAGGTAAGGGAATTTCGTGAGTTGCTAGAGATGGCTACACGTATTTTGAGTAGTATTTCGATACTATATCTTATATGAATGCCCATGAATAGGCCTAATGTGTGTGATAGAGATTAATGAGATAAAGTGTAATTTTATCCAAAAATAGGATAAAAAGCCTGAGAAGCATGTTGTAACCTTTCATTCATGAGTTGCATGATAGAATGACTAATGTTTTTACATATATGCAAAAACAGCACATTTAAGTGCTAATTTGATTTGAACTGAGAGAGTTGTGTTTTGAATAAGCCATCTATCTGGTTTTGTGTGAAAGCTATAAGTGCTAGAGAATACTCGCACTATATTTTGAGATATTCATCACATAGTACTGGAGGATATACTCGTACTATATTTTAATGCTATTTTATGCAAGTTAGAGTACTGGGAGCATTGCTCATACTCAGTTTGTGATTGATGCATATAGAGTATTGGGAGCTATGCTCATACTCAGTTTTACATGATAGAGTACTGGGAGTATTGCTCATACTCAACTTTTCATGATTTATACATGATATCATACTAGAGCGATAGCTCGTACTTAATTTGAAAAAAGAATTATACATTTACCTAGTGCTAGAGGTTACTCGCACTAGTGTTTGATATTTTGAGATGCATACATAGTGTTTAAGAGGCGGAGTATTGATTGTGAGTCACACTCAAGACGCGCACTGTAGTTTTTACGTGATATATAATACATGTTATAGCAAAACCATGACGATTTCCTCAGTGTAGACTGAGTGTCACACTGTTGAGATGTTCGCACGTGGATGTAGAAACGTGGCATTGATTTCCATAGTGTGAGGGCTAAGACTTATGGTAAGCACCCCAACTATGATGTAGTTCCATGGTGTGAGGACTAAGACCTATGGCAGGCATCCCGACCATGAGAAGAGGGTCCACGGGTGTACGCTGTATGGTGCAAGTGGCATGGAGTATATTATATTGTGTGTTGTGTAGAGTTGTGGAGTATATAGCTGGCGGTTGTGATGGACTGACCCCCTTTCGTTGCAGTAGTGATACCCACACACCAAGATCTGTGTTGCATGGGATTTCACATTATAGGATATAGTCATAGTCCATGAGAGTATTGCATTTAGCCATTGAGTCTCGCATGATATATCACTTGTTTTCATGATACAGTTAGACCCGAGAGAGAGACAGGTCGAAAATCGATTCATGTTGTGTTGTGAACTGCCATAATTACTTTGATTTAAATGTAAATGGCATGATTGATATAAAGGCATTCTGAATTTTATAAAGATGCACTGTTTTGCATGAATGCCTACATTTGATAACTCAGCATGATTTTAAGTACATGAAATTTATTCTGTACTATTATTATATCATTTTGATACATGCTTTGAGATGAGAGAAGGAAAGGCAAAGCCTCATTTTCAGTAGATAGTGCGGTTGTCTACTTGCTTGCCTGATTTCCTTACTGAGCGCGTTGTTTGCTCATCCCCCTTTATTTTCCACTCTCTACAGATCATCCGCAGTAGATTGAGTCCAGCTAAGGTATAGCATTCACTGTATCTGCTGCCTATCCATCTCACGAGAGGTATAAACACTCGAACATTTTGTACTGAACAATGAATAAGCACAGTTATGTAACCAATTGTATGGTCGGGATGTATTTGTACAACTACTATATAACAGTTTATGTCATCGAAAAGAATAGTAAATTCTATGTATATTGCGAATGAATGTGAGTGGGTGACTTATATCGAATCACAGCCCAACTGTCGAGGAGAGAAAGGTAAGTAAAGTAAAAAGCGAAAAATTTGTAGTGGTTTTTGGTAAGTCACGGATTGAGGTCGTGAAATTTAGTATGCTTTATGATAAGTTATGTTTTAAGTATACTTTATGAAATTAAAAAAATTAAGTAAGCTATGAATTTTGCTGAGTTATGAATTAAATTTTCAGATCATTTTTTTAAAAAGAAAATTTTGATCAAATTTAGATCAAAATCATATCAAATGTTTTGATATGCATTTATCGTGATGCATAACGTAATTTTATGGTTTTTTCGAGCTTGCCCCTTTCAAATTATAATGGCATTAGCTCATCCCTTCCTTTTTTTCCATTTAGACTACTTACAGTAGATTCGAGTGACTTTTTGGAATAGGGCGTCAGAGGGGCGTGTCTTCCACCTGCCACTACTATTTTTTAAAGAGGTATATTTATCCTCTTGTTCAGTTTAGTTTACTATATTCAGACATTTGCAATGCACCGTATTATGCATTATTTTTGGGATGCAAACAATGTAATTATTTTTTGGATGTATTATAAGCTATATGGGTATCTAATGAAGTGAGTTTAGCTGTATTGGATGTCAATTATAGTCTCAGTTAGGAGTATCTGATACACATAGTATTTTTAAAATATATAACTCCACGATGTATATTCATGCTATGAATTGAAGTTTGAGCTTATGCTAAAAAGATATAATAAGATCATATCACACACTATGTCTTGGACCTAAGTAATTACAATTCGATAAATAATTGGCTAAGTAAAAAACTACACTGGACGTAAGCAAAAATAAGTAAGGAAAAAGGAAAAATTTGTTCAAAAATTTTAAAGAAATTCTTACGTGACAGAGTTGGTAACATAGCGAAGTTTGTTTAGTACGAGTTAGTGTAGATAAGTTAAAATAGGTTTACATCTCAAAGTCTGTGCATGTCTTGATATAAAATGTGAACTTATGCTCGTTTTAAGCTAAGAATATTTGTATTTGATTTCAAAAAGTGAAAGACGTGAGAGGCCATAGAAACAGGCATCCTAAGCACCATCTCCCCCACCACCTGAGAGCCCTAACACCTGTATTGCTCGACTTTAGCAAGGCCTTCAGACATCAATTGCCATGTTGATGGCCTTCATGGGACAGCAGATGGCTGACATCGACACCACTAATGGTCGTCAGGCCACTCCACCTCCTCCTCTTATAGTTCAAGCACATGTACCTCCTCCTTAAGACCCACCTTAGCCTCAGGTTCAGCATCTAACACCACTATCAGCCCAGCCATCATCTCCACAGCAGCCCCTAGCCGCCAGTGATGGCGATGATAGATATTTAACCGCCTTAGACAATTTTAGAAGTTTAATTTGTTATCCTTCAAGTGGGAGAAGGACCCAATAGTGGCTGATCATTTGCTCCTTGAGGTGGAAAGATTATTTGATTATTTAAAGAGCCCATCAGTTGAGAGTGCTACTAGCCACATTTACCTTTAAGGGTGATGCTGTTGTTTGGTAGAAGGCTACCAAGAGAGTATTGGATACCCGTCACCCTGAGATTACATGGGATATTTTTTTATTTGCTTTTCGCTATCAATTTATCTCACAGATTACCCAAAAGAAATTGTAGGAGAAATTTCTATCATTGACTCAAGAGACCCATACTATAGATTAGTATGAGGTTTGATTTACTGCTTTGAGCTATTATGATGCAGAGACTCTCTAGAGTGATAAGAGAAAAATTGATAGGTTTATGTCTGCGTTGAGGCCATCTACTTGGTCTAAGTTGGTCCCATTCGACTTTACGACTTGTATGAGGCCATCAAGAGTACCCAGCTAATAGCGTATGATTAGGAGATCCACCAATTTGATTATAAGTCCAGAGGTAAGGATAAGAAAAAGAGATCTTCTGATCATAAGAGTGCACAATAGAGGAGCTCTAGTAAGAGAGAAAGGATTGCAGAGTCTTAATCTAAGGTTGCTAAGTTTAATCCTATTATTACCACTACCACCTGTACTACTACTATTACGATGATTACTCAAGGCACAGGACAATATGTTAGAGTTGTGGCAAAATTAATGAATAGAAACCGATGTAAAGGCTTTCGCACTTCTATAAAAGTTCAGTTTCTATTCTACTTTATTTAAATGAATTTATTAAATTATAAATGGATGAGATATGGATTGGGTGTTGACTCACTGCCCAACTGTAAGTGGTAAGGTAAAGGTCACGGATCGAGAGAGAGAGAGGGTCGTGACAGAATTAATGGTATCAGAGCTGAGCTGGTCTGATGTGAGTCAGTATTCATAGTTAGGAAATTATACATCCCCAAAGTACTGTGCATTATTAGGATACAATTGGGTATACCAAGCTGGGAAATGTGACTGAGACGTTTATTTTGAGTATGCAGGATGTCTGATAGATGACGTACTCATAGAGGAGAAAGTTCGCGCTCTTAAGGGCATAGAGATGAGCCCGAGAGGCGCAGTGGGTCTAGTTCTAGTAGAGATCCACCCGGTCTTAGTGAGACCGCAGAGGAACCTATAGCACAATTACAGCGCAGTGTAGACACGATCATGGAGATGTTTACACAGGTGATTGCCAGACTTGAGGGTAGACAGGAGGACCCTGCTGGTCAGGTTGCTGCACCTGAGAGACAAGAGCCAGCAAAGTCTGCACCGAGACTTCAGGATACAAAGGTTGAGATTCCTGTACCACCAGTTCAGGACATTCCCCTACCAGTTCAGGATCCTGTAGCTCCACAACAAGTTGGTGGTGAAGGAGTGTATGATTGTGGTTTGGATAGATTGAGAGAGTTCTGAAAGTTCGGACCACCTTCATTTAATGGGGTGAAGAACCCAATGTTAGCTGAGCATTGGATACGTAGTATAGAGAAGCTCTACAAATTTTTCCATTGCTCCACCACCGAGAAGGTCACCTTTACAGCTTTTGTATTAGATAATGAGGTCGAGCATTGGTGGATAGCCACACAGCCGATGTTGAGTGCATGGCACCCGATTGTGATATGGGATATATTCTTGGATGCCTTTAGGAGGCAGTACATTCCAGCTACTGCTCAACGAAAGATACAGATGGAATTTATGATATTGACTTAGGGGAACCGAATAGTGGATGAGTACAAGTCTAGATTCACATCCCTAGGCAGATATGATACAGTCACTATAAGCCTTGAGGACAGAAAGGTTTAGAAATTTCTTAAGGGACTGAGACCTTCCATCAGAGCGCAATTAGCTCCATTGGACATTACCACCTATGACGAGGTAGTACGTAGAGCTTAACTATGTGAGCAGGATTATGAGTTGCATACCTCAAAATTGAGCAGGAGTGGTAAAGGCAGAGATAGAGATTGAAAGAGGTCAGTTGAGGATAGAGGGTTCAAAAAGGGCCAAAGGTTATTTGGTAAGGGGCTTAAGATTGAAGAGGTACGAGAGAGGCCTACAAAGCCTCCAGTTCATCTAGCTTTATCTCCAGCTTCGAGGGGCATAGTTATTGGCGGACCTCGACCAACCACAAAGCAGTGCAGATTATGTGGTAGATATCATGGGGGTAGACCATGCCCATTATCGATGAGATCATGTTATAGGTATGGTAAACTAGGGCATATAGCTTGTGAGTGCCCGAAGTTGATTGATACAGCCCCATAGAAGGGCAAAGAGCCAGAGAAGGCTACAATTGAGATACCAACACCTCAGAGAAAGGCCACAACTGAAGAGAAAGATAAGCAAGTTGTTGGTCGAGGGCGAGTGTTTACATTAGACCAGGCATCTGTTGAGGCTTCCTCGGATGTGATTAAAGGTACCGTCCTAGTTTTTTATTTTGAAGCATTAGCATTAATTGATCTTGGTGCCACGCATTCATTCATATCGCCTTCATTTGCATGTAAACTGTGTGAACATGTGAAACCTATACTCTTAGGTAAAGTTTTACTTATAAGCACTCCAGTGAGAGACAATGTAATGACAGAGTATGTATCTAAGAGTTGTAAGTTAAAAGTAGGGGAAAATGACATGTCGACCGATCTCATCCTATTAGCTATGAAGGATTTCGATGTAATACTAGGAATGGATTGGTTGGTTGTAAACCATGCTGTTTTAGACTGTTATACTAAGACTATAATGTTTTCTATCCCTGAAACGTATGTTGTAAGATTTGAAAGGTAATGAAAGAAGTAGTAAATTAATCTTAAGGATGGACGATTTTGCTAACGTATGTAATAATAATGCGTTGAAGGTTTTATCGCCTATGTGGTTGACTTGGATAAAGTGTACTTGGATATAGCTGACATCTCAGTGGTTAGAGAATTCCCTGATATCTTTTCGAAAGAATTACCAGGGTTGCCACCCGACAAAGAAATGAAATTCTATATTGATTTGGTGCCTGGAACCGAACCAATATCCAAGCCACCATATGGAATGGCTCCAGTGGAATTAGAAGAGCTAAAGAAATAATTGCAAGAGTTGTTGGACAAGGGGTTCATCAGACCGAGCGTATCGCATTGGGGGGCACCGGTTCTATTTGTAAAGAAGAAAGATGGGAGTCTCCGACTGTGTATAGATTATCGGTTATTGAATAAGGCTACCACCAAGAACAAATATCCCCTTCCATGGATAGACAATCTATGGGATCAGTTGCAGGGAGCACAGGCCTTTTCGAAGATTGATCTGAGGTCTGGGTATCATCAGTTGAGAATTCGGAGTGAAGATGTACCCAAGACAGCGTTTCGGACCTGTTATAGCCATTATCAGTTTTTGGTTATGCCATTTGGGTTGACGAATGCTCCTGCAGCGCTTATAGCCTTAATGAATGATGTATTTAAGCCATACCTGGACAGGTTCGTGATTGTCTTTATAGATGACATACTGGTGTACTCGAATTCCAGAGAAGAGCATGAGCAGTATTTGAGAACAGTGTTACAGACACTCCGAGATCAGGAGTTGTATGCTAAAATCAATAAGTTTGATTTTTGGCTGAGTGAGATATCATTTTTGGGTCACGTAGTCTCGAGAGATGGTGTATCAGTGGATCCATCCACAATAGAGGCCGTGATACAGTGAGAAAGACCCAAGACTGTTACAAAAATCTACAGTTTCCTAGGTTTAGCAGGTTATTACCGACGATTTGTCGAGGCATTCTCTAAGCTGGCTGCTCCGTTGACACATCTCACTTGAAAGATGTGGCATTTGAGTGGGATGATAAATATGAAAGTAGTTTCTACAAGCTAAAGCATAGACTGGCCACTGCTCCTATTCTCATCATACCCACCAGCTTAGGAGGTTACTGAGTGTATACAGATGCCTCGGGATAGAGACTGGACTGTGTGTTGATACAGGACAGGAAAGTAGTAGCCTACGGTTCTAGACAGCTTAACGATCACGAGAGGAACTACCCAACCCATGATTTAGAGTTCGCAGCCGTGGTATTTGCATTGCAAATATGGTGCCACTACTTGTACGGTGAGAAATTTTAGGTGTATACCGATCATAAGAGCCTCAGATATTTGTTTTCATATAAAGAGTTAAATATGAGTTAGAGACAATGGATAGAGCTTCTAAAGGATTATGACTGTGAGATACTGTACCATCCAAGGAAGGCTAATGTTACAGTGGATGCCCTGAGTAGAAAAAGCCTCGAAATGGTGTCGCACATGATAGTCATGGAATATGAGCTACTCGAGTAGTTTGCTCAACTCAGGTTGGATATAGACCCTCTTGATATTGACAGAGACTGTGTGATAGCTAGTCTGCGAGTGGAACCAAATTTGATTGACCGAATACGTCGGGCTCAGCATGCCAATCTACTGTGTGAAGATCATGCGAGTCTGACTCAGAGGGGTGATGTGACCGATTTCTTAGTGAGTGATAATGGCCTACTAAGGTTTAGAGGCAGAATTTACGTTCTCAATGGCCCAGAGTTAAAGAGATTGATTTTGATAGAAGCTCATTCATCGAGATATACATTACATCTGGGAAGTAATAAGATGTATCAGAATCTCCGGAAAGTGTATTGGTGGTCAAAGATGAAAAGAGATATCATCGAATTTGTGGCAAGATGTTTGATATGTCAGCAAGTGAAGGTAGAGCATCAGAAGCCTACAGGGTTAATGTAGCCACTACCTATACCAACTTGGAAATGGGAGCATGTCACCATGGATTTCATCATGCGATTGCCGAGGACTAAAAGGAACCATGATGCTATCTAGGTAGTGGTTGACAGATTAACGAAATTTGCCCACTTTTTGTCTATAAAGTCCACAGATACTTTGAGTACCTTGGCAAAGTTGTATCTATGAGAGATTGTAAGGCTACATGGTGTACCTGTGAGCATCGTATCGAATAGGGATTCTCGCTTCACTTCTCACTTTTGAGAATAATTTCAGGAAGCTCTGGGAACCCGATTGAGCTTCAGTACAGCTTTCCATCCTCGAACGATGGTCAGTCTGAGAGAATCATCCAGACGTTAAATGATATACTGAGAGCGAGTGTTATGGATTTTAAAGGCTCTTCGAATGATCACCTACCATTAGCCGAATTCGCATACAACAACAGTTATCACTCGAGTATCGGGATAGCACCATATGAAGCCTTGTAAGGTAGAAGGTGTCGTTCCCCTTTTAGTTGGGAAGAAGTGGGTGAAATGAAGATTTTTGCTCCTGATTTGGTACAGTAAGACTCTGAGGTTGTTCAACTGATATGTGAGAGATTGAAAACAGCTCAGAGCAGGCAGAAAGGTTAGGCTGACATGAGACAGAGGCCACTAGAGTTCACTATGGGTGACTCAGTTCTCTTGAAAGTCTCTCCCTCGAAAGGGAGTATGAAGTTCGATAAGAAGGGTAAGTAGAGCCCTCGGTATATCAGACCATTTGAGATACTGGAGCGTATGGGAGATAAAGCCTACATGCTAGCATTGCCACCAGAGCTAACAGGCATTCATAATGTTTTCCATGTGTCTATACTTCGAAAGAACCGTCTAGATCCAACTCATGTGATTTAGTATGAGCCATTGGAGCTCAAGAATGATTTTTCATATGTAGAGAAACTAATCTGGATACTGGATATGAAGGAAAAGGTGTTACGGAACAAGACGATTCTGCTTATTAATGTTCTTTAGCAGCACCACAACTCAGAGGAAGCTACTTGGGAGTTGGAGAACCTTATACGGGAAAAATACCCCCGAACTTTTTGAGGAGTACCTTAGTTCTAATTTGGAGGACCAATTTGTTAAAAGAATGGAGGAATGTAAGGCCCGTATTTTCATATGTAATCCTTATGATTCTCTAAGTATACACTTGTTTATGTAATATGAATCATAAGTGATGTAAGGTTCGTAGATTTGATGTACACACTTGTTATATGAGTTCGTGATGTATACACAAGTTTCGTTATGTATGAATTATAAGGAATTGACCTTTTTAAGTGATAAATGTGGAATGAATGCAAAATGAGTAGTGAAGTAAATTGATATGAAGTTAGCTTTGGGAATCGGGGATGAATTCCAACTAAGTAGGCTGCATAGCAAGGGGAGATCGATCCCTCCTTCAAGCCAGATCGATCTCGGTATGCTTCTGCCAAACAAGGATCGATCTCATCCTCAAGCAGACTAATCTCCTTATGTCTTGGGAGAAGCAGATCGATCTCATTCCCCTGGCAGATCGATCTCTTAAGCTCTCTGCCTGGCTAAGATCGATCTTACCCTTCATAACAGATCGATCCCTCATGCTTGAAAAATGACTGTCGAGAGACTTAAAACAGGAGAAGATCGATCCCTCACTAATGGAGATTGATCTCATCAAGCCATTTCTATAAAAACTGGGCAGATGAACTGCATTTCACGAAAATAACTCACAAACCTTCCATTTTTGAAGCAAAGTAACCTAGTTTTTCTCTCTAAACTCTCAACACTTTCCTTAGAGATTTGAGAGAAGTTCATTTCAGCAAAGTTGTTCCTAGAGAAGAGGAGAACAACATAGTTGAAAACGGGAGGTCGAATCATTGGATTGAAAGAGGAAAAGAGCTTTCCCCCAATTTCAGTGAGAAAGGAGAAAAGTTGAGAAATCTAAGATTTCAATGCAACAATCTCATGTATGTTGATCTATACACTTGTATGAGTTTATTTGTGTATAAACTGATGGTTGAAACATTTTGGTTCATGCCTAATCTTCCAAGACTTATAAATGGCTTGATGTGTCAAAATGAGAGAAGGATTGTAGGCATGGATTTAATGATGAATTAAGTGTGCATTGATGTTAATGAGCATGTATAGATGATGCTAAGTTGACATATTTAAATCCATAAGTGGAATTAGATGAGAATTTACAAATGGCATGTTAAGTGTTTGATGAAGTGCCATAAAGAAAGGAAATAATTAACTTGAGGCATTGTAAGCTTAATGTCGGTTCAATATGAATCCATAGATTCTAGGCGTCTAATGGATTCTCGAGAATGAGTTATATACTCGGAATGGACTCAAGAAAGAGTAAGGTCTGATAATGACGTAATGAGGCCAAATGAAATATAAATGGCCCAATGTATTGATTTGAATATCAAGCAAGTGAAATGGAGTTTATTAGGGTATACTGATATGAATGGTAATTCATTGTAGCTCTAGAAGATATAATTGGAGTCGATAAGGCCGGGTCACGAGAAGTGGAAATCGAAAAAAAGTGATTCAAGCGTGATTCGAGGTAAGGGACTTATGCGAGCTATTAGAGATAACTATATGTATGTTTTCTTACTTGTTGTGTGCAAATATATGCGACAAATGTGTAGATATTGATATATTTAGGTGAAAACTACGTATGAGAATAAGCTTATGAGTATGAATTGCATGACTTCTATGTTATTGTTTTGAAAAGAGGTTTTGCAAACGTTTTGAGAAAAAGTAATGATAGACGGAATTTTGGTTTAGTAATTTGCATAAAAATCTTTTAACAAGTGATTGAAGGGAGACAGACCTCTCACTCATGCTCGGTGAATAGAGTCCTCTATCTTGTTTCTCTATGAAATTGTGCTAGAGCCTGAGTGGCAATGATAGATTGACCAGCCCTACTCACACATTATTTTTAAAGGGATTTTTTAGAAGCAAAAGAGTGTTCGATGCCTCGAGTGATGCTGTGTGTTCCACTCGAGAGCTCGCACTAGATTTTGAGAATCATATTGGAGACTTCGAGTACTGTTGTGTGTCTTGCTCTGACTATGCTCACTTGTAATTTTCTAGTAAAACTGTGTTCGATGCCTCAGGTATGTTGTGTGTTCTTATGCTGAGTTCTTGCACGAGGTTTTCATGATTATACTGTGTGTTGAGTAAAACCGTGCTAGAGCCGTCATGTATTGCTGTGTGTCTTACATTGACCTGCTCGCATGTGGTTTATAGATGTGATGTAACGAGTACAAAACTATGCTAGAGCTGTCGTGTATTGTTGTGTGTCTTGCACAGACCTGCTCGCACGAGATTTTGAGAGAATAGAAATGGGTGATAAGGATTCACGGGAGTACGATATACCGTGAGGGTTAGCCATGGAGTATGATGTGCCGTGATTTTAGTATGAGCTGAAGGGATGGTTGATTCGCCTCCCCAAGCGTATGGTTCCTGTACACCTGATCAGTGTTGCCTGGTATCTGACTATGGCCATAAGTCCTATATTTAACTGAGTGATATGACATTGTCACTACTGTGTGTGGTGACATATGTTTCCCTTGCTATGTGTCTGGGGATATGACAACTCATAATTATGTCTCATGTACATTGATTTGCTAAGTGCAAAGTAATTTCTAAATGTGTACTGTGTGATTTTAAAGATGAACTGTGAGAAAAGAATGTGTTGTGTGAATATGCATATACCCATCTAGCGAATTAATGATATAGCATCGATGGAAGTTATTTTAAAGAATTTTTATGTTTTATAAGGAAAATGAATATATATATATATATATATGTTCTTAAGCATGTAGATAGTGTAGTTATCTACCTGCTTTCATATTTTCCTTACTGGGCATGTTAACTCACCCCCCTTATTTCTCCTCCACAGATTCTACACAGTAGTGAGTATACTGCAGTCGTCCCTGCTATAGTGTTGCTTCAGTCATCCAGCAGTATAGAGAGGTATACACTTGAGATGAAAAATTTTGTATCCTATAAACTAATGCACAATAAAGTTTTATTTTGTATTTTGGGGATGTATATAATAGAAATTGATGTAAATGCTTCCGCACTTCTATAAAAGTCCAGTTTCTATACTACTTCATTTAAATGAATTTATTAAATCATAAATGGATGGGATATGGATTAGGTGTTGACTCATTGTCCAACTGTAAGTTGTAAGGTAAAGGTCACGAACCGAGAGAGAGAGGGTCGTGATAGTTTCATCTTCACAGTTTTCCTTAGTTTAGGAGTAGTTTAAGCATTTATTTTCCCTTCTTTAGTTCAAGGATGAACGGACAACCATTTTGCTGCGTGACAGGCAACAAGTTTTCTTTCCCCAGTTGTTCTTGTTCCTGCAATATGTTCATTTTTATCTATATTCTTTTTGGTTTGCTACAATTAAATTACTTTATTTCTGTCCTATTTTGAACAAGAACTTCAAGTTCCTTTTTTTAAATCAAAGTTTGATGCGTTAGTTCTTTTAGTTTATTTTCTTTAGTTTATTCTATTTTTTGTACTGCTCTATTTTACATTTCCGTTTACTGTTCTAATACTCTGTCTATGTCTTATTTTCAACATTCATATTTAGTTTTTGAAACTTTCTGGGTTTGTTCTTTCATAGCTAATTGGTTCTGTTTCCCTTCTTTTCTTCCCTGAGTTGGTTTCCTATTAATTTTTTTTTCGATTCTATTCTGTTTTCGATGTTGCTTCTGTGTTGGTCACTACCTTTGCATTGCTGTTCCTGGCTATGCGTGAGATACTGCAAGGCTGAATGGCATGGTTGGGAAGTGGACATTGGTTGGTGACAGCGGTCAAGTTCTCCCCTTTTGTATTGTGGTGTTTTCTTAGTTTTGGTTCTTAAATTTTGTTTTAGGTTTTCAGTCCATTTTTAATTTAGCACTTTTAAAATTTTCATTACAAACTCAAGCTTTCTTTCTCGTTCACACTTAATAAAATTCTAGCTTTCTTAATTTTATTTTCCACGCCCTGTTTTATTTTATTGCTCCGGGAGTTCAGCCGAGTGACAGGCAGCTGGAGTTTCTGCATCTTTTCGATTACCAGCAAAGGGAGGTTGGGTGATTGGCAACAAAGCTTCTTGTATTGTTTCTTTATAAGTTTTTTTTTTTTTTTTTAGTTAGGAAGGTAGTTTAGCCTTTGATCTATAACTTAGATTAGTTTTACAAAAGAAAAACTGACTGGGTGATGCAACTTTATCTTCCCCTGTTTTACATTTCGATTTTCCTGTTCTATATTGTTTAAATTCTGCCTCGGTTTCTGCTGCTTGGCTGTTGTTTTCTGGTAAGTTGGAGGCTCTGGAGTTTGTCTTCTACTGTTGATTTTACTCTTGTGCGTGGCAGGGGAGCAGACGCATGGCGCCATTTTGGTTGCTGGCACTACCGTGTGTCATGAGAGTACTGCTGTCTTGTGTGCTGTTGGTGAAGCATGAGGGGGTACAGTGTAGGTCTATTGCAGGGAATGTGGCCAACAGCTGAATAAGAAGCAGGACGTGTCTTATTGAAGAAGAAGACGACGCATGGCAGGATGTGAAGCAGAAAGTGGCATCTAGAGTGAAACTGCTGCTCAGAGGCACGGGCTGGACAAGTGGTTGCTGCTGGGTTCAGGCTGTTGCGAGCGAAGCAGGAGGGAGTACAGTGCAGGAATACTGGTGCAGTGCAGGAATGTTGGCGGCAGGATTGCTATGCGTGGCAGCTGCTGGTTTTTGGTAGTTTTAGTTACAATAGTTTAATAGTTTAATACTAGTAGCTTAGTATTATTTTAATTTAGTACATCTTTTAATTAATTTAGATAATATTTTAATAGTTTAATTAATTTGCATATGTTTAAGATTATTAGATTTAATTTCTTTAGATGTTAGTTTAGATTAAATTTTAGTTTTTATGCAATTGAAATAATAATTGTATTATTTTCATGTATACATTTAGGATTTAGTTAATTTCCATTGTAGGAAACTGTTTATTGATTTGAGTATATACTAGTATAATTTTAATGTTAACAAAATATTAGTATAGTGTTTATGTATTGCATTTAGAGTTAAATTAGCCGTAAAATCATTTTATGCATCTTTATGATAGTTTTCATTTTAAATTTTCAAATCCTAAATATATTTTATTTCTCATGCATCATTTAGAATAGATTTGATTATTTATTTAGGCATTTGATTAATTTAGTAATTATCTAGAGCTAAATATAATTTAGGATTATTAATATAGGCATTTAGGATTAAAGTTATACTTAAGGACTTTTTTTTGAATTTTTATTAGAATCATGCAAATTTTATTTTCATATTAGGATTTTCTAATTTTAATCTATTTATTTTTAATCTATATTTTCTTATATTTGCTTCTTTAGTCAATTTGCACTAATTAATTCGAGTTTTAGTATTTCCTTTCTTTTGCAGATTCTCACTTTTATTTTAGTTGGAGCTCTATGAGTAATTTTTGCTCTATTTTGCTTTATTTTAGTGTTTTTATTATTTTTCTTGCTTTCCAGTATTTTCAAATTAATCTTTGTAGATCACCCTGTTAATATTCATAATTTTCTAGGATATACTTAGGGTAAAATTAACTGGTACTTAGTTAGGCTGACTGTACTTTTTTGTGGGACGATAATCTGGGACTCAGCTCCCTTTATTACTTCTGCGACCCATACACTTACGGTATACATGTCTAGGAAGGACTAACCAGACATTAGCCCTGAAATGCTGGGCAAGTATAACCGCAATGTGAACAAATCCCTGTTTCATATCCTGCTCCATACGATACATTCGAGAGTTAGGACTCTCTGGCTTTAGGGCAGGTGATAGAGGTGTCACGACCTCCCCTCACGAGACCTACCAAAATCACCATAAATTTTTCGTATTTTACTTACCTCTCCTTCTGTCATAACTTAACGCCAAACCGTTGGGCTGTGATTCGATATTAGTCACCTCAACCACATTCATTCCACAATACGCATACTTGTCAATCCAATTATCTATTGACTGTAAGTACTATCTTCTCAAAAGTAAACTCATATATTAAATAAAAATACTTGTACATATACATCCCCGACCGTACATTCCTTTATATAACTGTGCTTTTACATTGTTCAGTACAAAACGTTTCAAATGTGTATACCTCTCGTGCGATGGGTATGCAGCAGATTAAGGAATACCAGTTCTCAGCCGTGCCCAACTACTGTGAACGCTCTGTAGAGAGGGGAAAATAAAAAGAGGGTGAGCTTACAGCTCAGTAAGGAAATAAGGCAAGCAAGTAGATAACCACACTATCTACAAAATACAATGCTCATGCCTTGAAATCATTTCCTTTTTGATTCATATCTAAAGCATGTGTCTTTCTTGAAAGATTTATGCAATATATACATATGGATATAAATCATCAGTTACTAAACTGAAAACATGCTGGTTTAATAATCTCAGCAGTTTATGCAAAACATTGCATTTCTCATGTAATTCATAAATCACATTTTATCATGTCATTTCAATTAAATCAAAACAATATGGCATATCATCATGTTAAAAACATTAAAATCTGGGCCTCACCTATCCCTTGGGTTACCCTTATCACACACAAAGTCACATGTTCAGATTATAAAATCATGTGATAATTAAATCAAGAAATCTCAAGTGAATGAAATGAGATAGGCGACTACATGTTTCGAAATTATGATCATAACTCATTTTTCGTAATCCTAGGCTACACAGTACTCGGTGTGCGGGGTCTCACATTTGTTGTAACGGGAGGTGGGTCAAATCCTCTACCATCAGTTCACAATTCAATAACATCGTACACTCACGGTACATCGTACTCCATGTGATATACACGGTACAAAGTACTCCATGGACCCAATCCTTATAGTAGGGGTGCTTGCCATAAGTCGTAGTCCTCATACCATAGATAATATTTTTCCATAGCCCTTGACCATATCTCAAAATGTTGCACGTGTGAGCATATAATCGGTGCGGCACACAGTCAACACAGGCTCCCAACATGGCGGTTTCATGCTCTCTCTTTCAAAACTGGTACGTGCAAGTATACTCTCAACACGACCACATATACAAGTTATATAAATCTAGTACAAGCAATGCTCCCAGCACTATGTCATGAAAACTGAGTATGAGCAATGCTTCAATACTTTATCATGCTTCAATCAATAAAACTGAGTACGAGCAATGCTCCCAGTACTCTATCATGCATAAATCACTTTAAAATCAGGTACGAGAATATACTCAAGTACTATGTGATGCATATCTCATAAAATCTAGTGCGAGTATTCTTTAGTACTAATTGTTTTCACACAAACCCGATAGATGGCTTATTTCAATTGAAATTTCACACAATCAAATCAAATCAGCACTAAAATGTGTTGTTTTCGCATATTCATGAAAACATTAGTCATTCTATCAATGCAACTATCAAAACTAGTCACAAACATGCTTCCTAAGCTTTTTATCCTTAAATTGGATAAAATCCTAAATTTACATCATCGGTTCCTATTAAAACTTTTCTATACACGAAATTTCATATACAATATAATAATCAAAATTCTATTCGAAATACGTCTAGCTACTCACGAAATTTTCTTACCTCGGATCACGTCACGTGACCTCACTCCCTCGGTGCTGCTCACCCTTGCAGTCCGATCAGCTTCCAATATAACTTTCGAAGCTGTTAATAATCATTAACATCAGTATACCTTAATATACTTAGTTTTCACTTGCATGAATCTAAATCAATGCATTTAGCCCTTTTTATACTCATTTGGCCTTATTTCAGCTTATTGGACTTTACTCTCTCTTAAGCCCCTTTCAATTTTACAACTCATTTCTCAAGAACCTATTAGACTCGTTCAAGTCTACTAATTCAAATTAAACCAACATAAATCTCCCTATGCCTCATTTTCATCATTTTCTCCCATTATGGCATTTCACCATATATCTCATATACCTATTTTCATTTATCATCTATTCCAATTTATGTATTTCATAAAACTATCTTACAATCATACATACATGTTTATTTCATCTTTAAATCCATGCGTACTCAACTTTCTTTTCATTTTCTCAATTTCATACCAATTTCTAGGTCATGGATATTTTACACATTCAAGGTGTTTTCAACAAATCAAACTTACACCAATAAACTCACCAAGACACCTATATTAACATATATGAAGTTAATGTGTTGAATCTTACATAGCTTGATCTTTCCTCTTTTTGCCAATTTTGGAAAAAATCCACCTCGCTCATTCAATCCTTGATTTCAACTTCTAGTTTCCAACTATGTTATTCTACTCTTTACTAGAAACAACTTTGTTGAAATGAATCTCACTCAAAACTGGTTAAAAGTTGATGATTTTTGGAGTAGAAATGTTAGGTTTTACTTTGGTTTTCAATGGGAATTGTTGCTCTCGGGAAAATGAAGTGCAGAGTCGTGTATCTATAGAATTGCCCTAGAGATCGATCTCCTCACGATGAGAGATCGATCTGCCCTGTGTTTATCACTTCAGAATTTGACTTTTTATGCTTAGGAGATCGATAGATTCTTTAGCATGAGATCGATCTGCTTAACACAGAACCATATGGAGATCGATCTGGCGCTTGAATGAGATCGATCTATTTTACCCAGAACCTAACCAAGATCGATCTACTTTGAATGAGGGATCGATCTGCTCCTCTTCTGCTATAGTTCTGCTACAATTTTTCCCAAAATTTCACTACTACTTTCATATTCAATTTGCTTCACTACCCGTTTTTCATTTCATACACATTTGGAACTTAAAAATATTCATTCCTTATGATTTATATCAAATGTGATTTATCTGTATATCACAAAATCATAAAGAGTACATATTTAATTACGGGCTTTACAGGAGGTGACTGTGCCTGCCTCTAGGGACGATCTCGTCTCCCGCTTATGATATATAATCGATTACTGAGGTGTAGACAATAAATTTGGTCATAACTTTAGCAGATATTTTCAATTTATATCCAGACAAGTACAGACATTTAGGATGTAATATATCTTCAACTGATCAACACTGGCAATACTAGACACCTTTGGCATTGATACCAAAAGAGACCATAATGACCTAAAAACACGAAAACTAGGGCTAATTTAAAATTTTCTTTTATAACTTAACTTCTTACTTAAGGTGTATTCCTATTCAATGTCAATTTATAACTTATCTTCTAATTATTAACCTTTAATTCCTATTTTACTCTTTCACGAAGTTCCAGCAGCATAACCTTTATACCTAACCCTATCCACCTGCAAGTTTCCAAATCGACAATATATAACCATAAGCAGTTGATTTTACCTATTCTTCTAAAATTTTATTCTCGAGAATCCATAAAATGCTTATAATATTCATTCATCTCTTAATCTCAGTATGTAATGTAGCATCATGGACTACACGTATTTTCATTCCCACAAGTATACAAAAAGTGATTAGATCCTAAAATGTTCATTTACATATAAGTATCTGTATTGTATAAGATGTCTAGATATAAAGTGAAAAATACCAGAGGCGTGTACAAAAAGTAGTCTGGGAAAAGTCGCGTCCATCAGCCTACGTCATGTACGTGGTAGGTAAAGGAGTGATCACTTTAAATAATCTGAAAGGATGGAAAAGAAGGGGTGAGCTTTCGGATAGCCCAGTAAGGAGTGCATTTAAAATAGCAATAGAATCTAAAACAATTAATGAAAATAATGATGCTAAAAATAATGTACATTTTCTGATCAGAACCGTTAAAAAAACATAAAATGGCGTACTTAGTACATATCCTTTTTATATACCAAAAATATACTTCATATATTTCTTAATTCAAAACAAAACTTCGGAGTCACATATCAAATCGAAACATGATTGCATAACTATACATAAATCATAATCAAATCGTACTTAAAAACGATACACAATGTCAAATCGTGGAGACTAGGCAATCAATATCACTGTCATGTGGGTAATAACCATATCATCCTTAAAAGAGGGTATCCTCTGAAGAGGGAACGGAATACCTATGGCCATGGTAGAGTTGTAGACTGGGCCAAAGTCCTACAACGTAATGACAAACATCACACAGGCGGAAACAAAAACGCCATGAAGGCTGCATGAAGGACACATAGAAATACGCATGTTATTGTCAAGGCTCAACCCGTTCATAGGCCGTCAGCTAGCATTCCCTTAGACCCTTAGGTCGACCCCCGAGTTTACCTTGACTCACACGTTATAGAAAGCCTTTAATCTCAAATCATGTTTATTATCATACTGAAATCATTTTCAATAGCTTATGAAAATCATGCCTCAGAAATCACATATATACATGCTTGTTACACAAATAATCATAATTATAAAATTGTACAAAAATTATGCACTCGTAAGCAAGCAAATATGGGCTTAAGGTAGTTTAAAATTCACTCTTATTTTACTAAAAGGGTTTCATGAATTTTTTTTGTTAATTAGGGGTTTTCACGTATTTTGAAACATCAAATAAATATTTATTTACTGGCAGGGAACACCATTACCCCAATAAATTACATCCCTTACCTATCCGAAACTAAGGCAGTACGCATCACTGGGATATCGACTCGCCTCGATTTACATGCCTACACCTCTAGCTGCCACAAACAATCCAGTTATATCCAATTAGTATCCAATTCATCTTTATTTACATTCACGTACATTATACAACTTAAACGTTGCTAACTGACCCTTTTTTCAATAGCTTTTCTTACTTTTTCGATTTTACCGTTAAACACATTGGTGTTAGATATTTTAATAAATTCTTTTTCTTTAACTTTGAACTTATCAACTCAATAGTTTAAACACTTATTCAAGTCTTTAGTCAACACTTTACAACTTATCAAATTTCCACATTTTTACAGTATTCGATTAAACTGAGCTATAAATCGAACTTTTTGGTATTAAACTAACATTCCACAACAATTAATTCAATCAAATTTCATCTTCTCTATATTATCCAAGTGCTAGCTGAAATCCAAGTTCACTCTAGGAAATATATCTTCAAATTCTACTTTAGTAAAAATCAACTATTAAACATCAACATATATCTCAATCATCATCTTCCATCAACTTCCTCACCTTGTTGACCAACTTTGACCTCACTTTATTCCTCCACAAATGTTCCTCAGCTGTAAATATACATGTATACAACTTAGAATCATCTTAAACAAGCTAAAAAACTAGCTAAGAAATAAAAAATTCCAAGTTTCTCTTACCTCTGAAATAGGGTAGATTCTGCCCATATTCTTCTCTCTAATTTTTCACCCAACGAATCAATTGGTATGAAGCTGAATTTTTTATATGTGTTAGAGGACGTCAATAGGAAGGTTTCACTCTTTTGACCAACTTCTAAAAATGGCAGGAAGGTGGCGAACAAAAATCCACAATCAGAAATAGCCAATAACGCCTATGAGAGCTTTGAAAGGGGATAACTCTCTCATTTTAGGCTGGTTTACGCTATATAATACCTTTGTAGAGACTGTTCTCTGTATACTATAACCTAAAAAAAAAAATCAGACTTAAATGCCATCTAAAACCCCTTCAATTTGGGCCTTTTTGTTGGGCCTACAATGTGCTGCGTTTGGACTGCCAGCTGCCCTGCACTTAGAAAAGTTTCAAAAATTATTTCCAACTCATTTTCTTCTAAATTTCCACCTCTCATGTGTTATACTAAGTCCCTACTATGTTCCATAAAAATTTTGAGCCCATTTGTTTAAGAAAATGTTTTCGTTTAGGCCTATTGTACCCGTTTTAGTCATTACCAATAAACTTCCTTAAAGTTTTCAGTTTACTTTAAGAATTTATTTAACCACCGAAACCTCAATATTTCAACTAAATTTTTAATTCTTCAAGTCAAATATACCTTGTATTAATTTCCTATGGCTTCAGAATAATTTTTACAGATTTATGGAATTTATTTCAAAATTATTTCAATTACTAGGCCCAATTTCTCGATTTAGTACTAACTCGAGATTTACCAACTTATTTCACTCTAGTTACTTAGTTTCACCTTCCATCCATAAAATCATGTTTATATGAATGTCAATTCTTAAAGAACTCTTACTTTGACACCTTACCTCGATTTTCATGCCCCGAGCTCAACTCTCCATCATCCGAGCTCTTAGGTTCCTTCGGGCCCTACATGAACACTTAGGTAAGTTTTGAATTTCTCTCTTAGCTTTTAAATAAACAATAGTGTGAAAAAAATTTGGTTTCACACATGTTTAATACATAGAAACCTAGAAAACATCTAAGTAGTTTATTTTGGAAATGTATGGAAAACTAGTTTCAAATTCCTTTAGCTTTTAAAGAATTTAGTGCATGATAGGTTTTGCAAGCATATCATGAAAGCTTTTTCACATGAAAGGTTTTTATGAGATGCATGTGATGTTTTGAAAATGTTCTAGATAGGTTTGGGGTTCAAAACTCAGCCAAAACTATATCTTTAAACTTTAGGGATCAATCCCTTAAAATGAGGGACCTATCCCTTACAAAAAATTTTCAAAAAATTACTTTTTGGGTATGAGGGATTGATCCCCTTTGAGGAGAGGATTGATACCTTATGCTTATTCGCCAGGGAAGAAACATTCTACCAGTTTAGGATTGATCCCCTTTACCAATATGATCGATCATCTCTTCAGATTTTAAACTAAGTTTTGTTTGAAATAGCAAAAATGGCCCATTGATTCCCAATGCAGTTTGAAACGCATTCGTGCATGTTTTAAAAATCTATATGCTATATTACATATTTTGATATTAAAATATGGGCTTTTAATTTTTTTTATTGGACTTGAGACCGAGTGGTTCCACGATGCATTTTTGAAAATAATGTCTTGAGACTATAAATACCTTCACTGTAAGCTCTGCGTGTCATGTTGCAAGCCAAGTGGTATCCATGTATGAGTGTACCAAATGGTAATTATGTCATGTTATGAGCCATGAAGCATCCATACACGCATAGCGAGATGTACTCTTTATGTGCGGAGTGGCATTTTTACAGCTATTAAACCTGGACACGTCTGTAACTCCCTATTACTCATCTGTCCTGAGATACTGAGGACTCGACCATGGCCATAGGTTATCTTTCTTATGTTTCTCTCGAAGTTAGAGATTCATATAAGTTTTGTTGCATAATAACTATAGAGACATAGTCTAGTCTCCATTATTCGATTTGATTTGATTTAATAAGAATGTTTTTATGAGCTTTTGAGTTTGAAGTATGCTTTGTAAATACTAATGTATGCTTATGATAAGATATTTGGTTTGTTATGCTTTTGTTTTGATCATGTTACTTTGAAAGTTGTGGTTGATAAGTATTTGATTTTGATAAACATGTTTTAGAAAATATTCAGCTGATTTGAATCAAATGCTTCATATTTGTTTTTGTATCATTGTTTTGATGTTATTGTGCTTGCAAATATGTTTCTTACTACGCCTAAAGCTCACCTCCTCCACCTTCAGATTGATCTTGCAGGGTCTCGAGAAGCACCACTTTTGTTGGTGGTTAGATTATCTTGTGTACTCTCGAGGTATACACCTTTTTCTATATTTTTGTTTTCCAGACAATCAATGCATAGACTAAGTGAGGTATTTATTTTTAAGTTAAATGTTGGGATGTAACGATAAGTTGTATTGGATGTCTAATGTAGCCAATTAGGTTAGATTTGGCATCAATTATAGTCTCTTTTAGGGTGATGTACTGAGAGGATACGATTTGATTCCTTTTGCATAATTTATAGTTGCAACTGGGTGTGAATGGATGCTATGTTCTTGTGGATGATTAAGTATGGTTAATGAATCCTTATGTTACATCACTCGAAGTTTGAACTAGGACCATAAACTAAAGAATAATAAATCTAAAACAATAAAAGATTGTTAACTAAGTTGATTGCGCCTTACACTGCACGTAGGCAACAAATAGGAAAAAAAGAAAAGGTTAGTCTGTATTTCTGCAAATTCGGGATATTGCAAACAATCACTTTCCTGATAATCACTTTGCATTGCAATCACTTCACACGTTAAGTACCAAACACAACGTAGGAGAAATTTCTAGAGAAATTTGAGATAGTCAAATTCCTTCTAGAAAATCCACCTAAAGATGTGAGACCCCGTATAAGTTAAACCTTGTATATATATATATATATATGTGTAAATGAAATCATAAGTGTAATGATACACTTGTAATGTGAAGTATATGTGATGTAAGTCCATAAGTTAATGTACACACTTGTATTAAGAGTTGTGATTGTACATACAAGTTACATTATATATGAATATGAAGAAATGGACTTAAACATGTGAAGAATATGAGTAGAATGGAATATGAGTAGTATGCTAAAATGGAAGGAAGATTGCATAAGTTGTGCACTTCCATTTGGTTTATATCATGTACCTTTGGTTATACGAAGAGGCTACACAAGTTTTAATGTGTATAAAGTATTAATGGATGCCATTTTCAAGTCTTAAATGTGATCGGATGAGAAAATGACCATGACAGCAAATTAAGGATGTTTTGGTATAAGTTTCTGCAGGAAACTGCAGCAAAATATTGAAATTATGCAGGCCAGATCGATCTCACAGGATGAGAGATTGATCTGGATGAGCCAGAATGCTCGTATTTGAGCAATGGTACAGGGCAGATCGATCTCCAATTGCCACGACCGTTACCTCTAACCTTTTTTCATTTCATTTCCAAGATTTGGTTGGGTTGTGAGTCGATGTTACTCATTTCTATTAAACATAATTGTACATCTCATGAACTATCTATATTTATTTATATAATCATTTGTCATACTTTACATCCCCAGTAATTTATACAGTACATGTTTGTGCAATTTAGTGTTCATTTGCGCAACAAAAAGAGCTGTACAACAAAAGAAGTATCAGGGATGACCGCAATATGCTCTACTGAACTTTATCTGTAGAGTGAGAAAAAAGGGGGTGAGCTAACATGCTCAGTAAGGAAAACATGAAAGCAGGTAGATAACTATACTATCTACGTGCTTATAATGCATGCTTAATATCATTTCAAGGCAAATGCATTTAACAAACCATAACAATCTATTCAGAAATCATTAATTCGATAGAAAGCTTTTTCATTTCACTTTAAACACATTTCAAATCATCACATTTCTCTCTCTTTTCATTTTCAAAATCAGTACTCCTCTAGTACTGGCAATAAGTGATTCTGTCATAATCACAAATCATAGTTTTTAAACCATTGATATTATTTTGAGATCAATTTTAGACTAGGTAGGGATATGTAACCATCTGTGGACATATGGCCATAGTCAGTGACCCCAAGCAATCACTAGCTAGGCGTGCAAGGATGTCAGTCGCCTAGGGAGGTGGGTCAATCCAAACCATCAGCTCATCTCTACTCTATCATCTGTCCGAAGACACCAACACGGTACAAGGTACTCCATGTATCGTCTCACGGTACAACGTACTCCATGGACAATCACACGGTACAACGTACTCCGTAGACCTTATCCATACACCCTACGCCATGGACTATATCAATATGCTCGAGGCTCCTTAAGAGTAGGCTGGCTTTTACGACCTCGGCATTAATCATTAACCATAACCTTGTCTCATATACCAGTGCGAGCAAGTCAGTGTGACACATAGTCGACACGAGGGCTCCAGCACGGTTTCATCATCAATAACATAAAAATCATGTGCGAGCAATAATGTGTAACTCGTTAGTTAACATGCGGCTCCAGCACAATTTCATTATCAATACCATTTAAAATTTTATGCAAGCAAAATCGTGTAACCCATTAGTTAACACGTAGTTCTAGCACGATTTATTTCATTCACAATTCTAATAGATGGCTCTATTTTCATTGAAAATAACTCAAAATCAGAGTCTAGTATAAACAGCATGTTATCGTGATGCAAATCATGTAAACAATAGTCAATCTATCCATGTACTTGCTAAAAAGCAGTGTTTTATAGGGAAAACATCAAAATATGCAATTCATGCATTTTTTTCAAATCTTGCATTCCCGATGCTCAACGGTATGCATTTCCCTATAACAAGGGTAATATCGTAATTTACTTATCACTAGGCTCTTTCCTAGATTTTCAGTCTCTATATATTTCATACTATTTATTCTTATACAGGGATTTATAAAATACGTACAGCTATCTCTATAGCAATCATAAATCCCTTACCTGGAATCCCAGTCGATTCCACTTTTATCTTTCCAATTTCTAGTTACTCGCTCGTTCCGGCTCCAATATGCCTTTAGGAGTCGAGTTTCTACAATGGCGCGTAAATCGAGACTCGATCGAATTCACTTTCGTTGCGTGACTTCGCCTTAAACCCGGGGCATCACCGAATGTTTTCCCTTTTTTTCTTTTTTTTCCTTGGCTGAACCGGTTCGGACCTATTCAGACCGGTTCAGACCCGCTTTTCACGGAACCAGTCCAAATCAGTTTAATTGCCAAGTTGCCGTTCGAACTCTTTTCCATCCGGTTGCTCCCCGGCTTCCACTCCCAGCAGATCTGTCAGGCCTCGCGATGTGTGGATCTGGTGGTGTCCGACCCTCAGCTCGTCGGAAAGTGGCCGGTCCGGCCCTTTCTTTCTTCAGCTTCACCGACGTTTTTTCTCCTTCACCGATTGGCGTTTCTGGGCTGCCGATGGTGACGATCCTGGTGTCCTCTCGTCGACGGCGATGTGCTCTTCCTTTTCTCGACCTCCGATCGCCTCCTTTCTCTCTCTTCTCTCGTCGGCGATGATGATTTGAGGGGGTTGTTTTCGTTTCCTTTCCCTTTCATTTTCTGTTTCTCTCTTTCTCCTTTTTTTTGTCAATTCCATTTTTTTTCAATTTATATTATATTATATTTTTAATATAATATAATATAATATAATGTAATATAATAATACATAGATATAAAATATCTATAATATAATATTATTATAATAATAATACAATAATAATTATCTTTTATTATTTATATTATTATTATAAAAATATTATTACAATGTATTATATATACATTGATTTCCAAATGCACTCTTATATATTTAGACACTCAAATTTTTATCTTTATTTTTTTATATACTTTATGTGCATATATAAACATCATTATTTGTTTTTTTTTCTTGAAAATATTTTTTCATATTCCTGAAATAATTCCCGAAGTGAAAAATTTTGGGTTTTACACTAATGGAGCTAGATCGATCTCCTAAACATTCTGTAAAATGTAGATCGATCCTTAACGAAACAGATCGATCTCCTTAACTCTCTGTTTGGAGCAAATTGATCTCAAGCTTCGACAGATCGATCTCGTGCTTAAAATGTCTTGAAAAATAGGGATTTAAAGGGATCAGAAAATCTGCAGATTCACTGCTCCTATTTATAGAATTAGCTTGATCAGATCGATCTTCTCCTAGAGAAGATCGATCTGATCAAGCTAATTCTATAAATAGGAGCAGTGAATCTGCAGATTTCGGGAAAACACTTCACCCTTTCCATTTCAAGTCAAAAACCTAGCTTTCTCACTCCTAAATCCAACCATTTTCAGTAAGATTTGAGGGAATGCTATTAGAGACAAAGTTGTTCACATCAAAGAGAAGAACGACCTAGTTTGGAGGCATTTTCCCATTTATTGGATTGAAGGACAAAAGGTGCATTTCCATTTAGAGTAAAGAGGAAATCAAGCTAGGTGAGTTTCTAATGAAACAACTCAAGTACATTGTTTGGATATTGATTTTAAAGTTGTTTAATGTACATATGAATGATAGGAACAACCTAGAAGGTAAAGAATCCATCATAACCTAGAAATGGTCTAGTGTGAGAAAGTGAAATGTAGAGGTATTAATGATGAATGAGTTATCTTAAGATGATGATCATGTTGTGGGTATGATTTGGAGGTGTTGATTTTGGGATAAATTTTGAGATTTACCACAAGAGGTAAAATATGTATTTAAGGCATTGGATAAATGCATAGTTGAATAAGAGTTAAAAGTGTTAACTCAAGTGTTTGATGGATGAATTGCAACTCCCGAGGATACACCAGAGCAAGTTGAGATAAGAACGTGAGAAGCGTAAAGGAAGAGAGTTGCACCCCGAGTAAATCGAGGTAAGGGAATTGTGTGGACTCTTAGAGATATCTGTGCGCAATTTGGGTGCTTAAATGCTTTGCTAGAATGCATGAGATATTAGGAAATGAAATTTGGTGATTAAAGGGAAAAAGTTGGGTGTTTGAGAAAAGTGCATGAAAACAAAAGCATAATGCTTTGAAAATCATGTTTTATTGCTTTTTAGCAAATGATTGGTAGGTTGGCTAACATTTGAAATGATTTACAAAAGAAATGAGTTGTTCTAGTTTGTTAACCATACTTTGCAAAGATTTGAGCCACCTACATGGTTTTCGTGAGAATGAAAGCGTGTTAGAGTATGACTCGCATGAGATTTAACGTGTTTTATACACATGAGTGCTGGAGCTTAGCTCGCACTAGTTTTCACATGGATTTTTATGCTGGTTTTAGCATGGTGTTGGAGCATAGCTCGCATTAGATGCCCACCTTATTTGTGTCGTGCTTGGAGCTTCGGGTAGACAAGGTGTCGCACCGATTAAATAGGCTCATACGTGTATTTGTGATATTTTGACATGTTGATAGCCGTGTTAGGAGCTTCGAGTAGACAAGAGGTCGTACCGATTAAATAGGCTCTGTAGCGTGTTAAGATTGTGATATGTCATCTTTGAACGAGATCTGCTATGGATCGACGGGCAGGATTTGACCCATCTCCCGTGTAGAAGTAGATAGTGATGATAACCCGCACACCTGATCTGTGTAGCCGGTAACACAAGTTATGACCATAATCCTAGAGGTTATTTCCCTTATTGAATTGTCTATCTCACGTGTCTATTGCTTTGTGAATAAATCCATGTTTGAAATGATTTGTGGGTCAGGACAGTCCGAGGGAGGGGCTGAGTCCTGACAAGTGATGAATTATTTTGAGATATCGGTTTGTTAATGGTCTTAAAGTTCACTGATGCATGATGTTTAATGCCATGCTTTACTTAATGAAATACGCATGATGATTAGTGTCATGCCTTACTTACAAAATATGCATGATGGTTAATGTCATGCTTTGAATTGAATTGTGCATTGGATTTTAATAGCATGAATACTTTACATACCATTAACACCCGCACGACCTCATATTTTGAGAAAATGATGAAATGTATTGTGAGACCCCGTATATGTATAAGGGTATATATGTACATAGAAGTGTAAATAGAGTTGTACTATGAATTCATAAGTGAAGTATATGTGATGTAAGTCCATAAGTAATATACACACTTGTAATGAGAGTGATAATCGTACATACAAGTTTCATTATATATGAATGTGTAGTAATGGACTTAAACATGTGGAGAATGTGTGTAGAATGGATTATGAATAGTTTGGTAAAATGGAAGTAGAATTGCATGAGATGTGCACTTCCATTTTTGTTTATATTAAGTACCATTGGTCATACAAAGATCCTACACAAATTTTAATGTGTATGAAGTGAGGATGGATGTCATCTTCAAGTCTCAAAGATGAATGAATGAGGAAATGATCATGGTAGCAAATTAAGGATGTTTGGTAAGTGTTGTTGCAGAGGAAATCTGGAAATTTTGAAGGGCAGATCGATCTCATGGGATGAGAGATCGATCTGGAAGAGCCAAAATGCTCTTATTTGGGCGAGAGAATAGAACAGATCGATCTCCTCTTGGACCAGATCGATCTCCTCAAGCTATTTCTATATAAGGAGTGCTGAAAATCAGAAAATTTCGGGAAAAACACAAACTTTCCACTTTCAACCCAAAAACCTAACATTCTCTCTCAAAAAATCAGCCATTTTCAGTGAGGTTTGAAGAGAGACCATTAGAGACAAAGTTGTTCCTAGCAAAGAGAAGAACAACATAGTTGGAAAGCATTCTCCCATTTGTTGATATTGAAGGATTTAAGGGCATTGCCATTTGGAGCAAGAGGAGAAATCAAATTGGGTAAGATTCTAACACTCCAACTGTGGTACATTGTTTATTAAGTGATTTTGGAGTTGTTGGCATGAGTATGGATGGTTAGAAACTATCTAAATGCATTGGTATGATTATGACCTAGAAATGATTTAGTGTGAGAAAGTGAAATTGATTGGGATTAATGAGAAATGGGATGTCTAGAGGTGACAATAATGTTATGGGTATGAATTTAAGATGTTGTTAGTGGATAAATTGTGAGATTTACCTAAAAGAGGTAAAATGTGAATTTAAGGCATTTGTAAAGTGCATAAGTGAATAATATGACTAGTGAGGTCAATCTTGGGTCAAATACGTTAACTCAATCGATTTAATGAATGAATCGTAGCTTCCGGGGATACGCCGAGGCGAGTTGACCCAAGAGCGTGAGGAGCTAAGAGAAAAGGAGTCACACCAAGTAAATCAAGGTAAGGGAATTGTGTGGACTCTTAGAGATATTGTGCACAATTTAGGCGCATAAATGTTTTGCTAGAATGCATGAGATTAGGAAATGTTGTTGTTGGGTGATTGAAGGGTAAAAGTTGGGAGTTTGAGAAATGTGCATGAAAACAAAAGCATATTGCTTTGAAAATCATGTTTTATTGCTTTTTAGCAAATGATTGGTAGGTTGGCTAACATTGAAATGATTTGCAAAAGAAATGAGTATGTTTTGGTTTTGATAACCACATTTTGCAAGTTTTGAGCCACCTACATGATTTCGTGAGTATGAAAGAGTGCAAGAGGCACTAGTTTTCACATGGATTTCATATTGTTTTGGCATTGTGCTTGAGTTTGTCTCGCACTGGATGCCCACCTTGCATGTTGCCGTGTTTGGAGCTTCGAGTAGACTTGGTGTCATATCGATTAAATAGGCTCACACGTGCGTTGTTTTGAGACATGGCATGTTAAAACAACCTGATGAGCCCGAACGAGGGATAAGGGTTGGAGATCCACCTGATGAGCCCGAACGAGGGATAAGGGTTGGAGGAACAGCTGATGAGCCCGAACGAGGGATAAGGCTGGGGGTCCACGGAGTACGTTGTACCGTGCATGTAGCATGGAGTACATTGTACCGTGTTGTGATGTGATGTGCCGTCTTCGGACGAGATCTGCTATGGACCGACGGGTAGGATTTGACCCACCTCCCGTGTGGAAGCAGATGGTGGTGATATTTCGCACACCTGATCCGTGTAGCCGGTATCACAGGTTATGTACATAGGCCTTGAGGTTATTACCTATTGTTGAACTGCCTATCTCACATGTCTAATGCTATTTGAGAATAAATCCATGTTTGAAGTGATTGTGGTCAGGAAAGCCCGAGGGATGGGCTGGGACCTGACGTTGAATTGATTTGTTAATGGTTTTAAAGTGCACGGATGCATGATGTTTAATGCCATGCTTTAATGTGAAAATGCATGATGGTTAATGCCATGCTATTTGAGAAAAATGCATGATGGGTAATGCCATGCTTTTATTGTGAATTATGCATGATGATTTATACCATGCTTTGAGTTGAAATGTGCACTTAAATTTTAATAGCATGAATGCTTTACATACCATTAACACAATCATACACTCATGTTTTGAGATAAACAATGAATAAAATGCTTTTGGGCATGGCATCACGATCACGTAGATAGTACAGTATCTACGTGTTCGCATGATTGCCTTACTGAGCGTGTGGTTTGCTCACCCCCCTTATTTTCCCCTCTCTACAGAGATTTGAGTATAGATTGGACGTGACTGGATGCGTTCCCTTTTTTTTTGGTAATCCGTTGCATCCCATCGCTAAAGGTATACACACTTGGATTATTTTGTATCTAAACTAGACATAGCACAGTAGCATTTTGTATGTAACTACTGGGGATGTAAAGCAATGTAAACACATGTAACAACTCTGATATATATACATTTACATAAGTGTTTACTCATAAATAATGTTTCAAATTGAATTGGTATGGTGGAGTGAGTTAAACGTCGACACACAGCCCAACTGTTAAGTGTGGTTGTTCACGATCGAGGAAGGATGATTAAGGATCGATGCATGAAAATGCAAAAAATTTGTACGTATTTTGGTAAGTTGAGGGTCGTGACAGAAGTTGGTATCAGAGCTCGAGTTGGTTTGACATGTGTCGTGTCTAAAATACTTAATAAGTGAAAAAAATTTACATCCCCAAGTTACTGTGCTTGTTTAGATACAAATAGTGTATGTCGATGGGTTGACTAAGTAATTGGTTGTGTATGTAGGGAACTGAGTAAGTATGCCTAATACCAGTCGTGGTAGAGGGATGAGAGCGCAGGCTCGAGGCCGTAGAGGTAGGCCTGGGGGTCGTGTTGAGCCGAAAACACACGAGGCTCAGGAGGATGTTGAGGTGGAGGTCGACGTTGAGCACGCTCCACAGGGTCCAGAGGTGAGGCCCGAGAGTACTGAGGCTCGCTTCGCGAGGATTGAGCGGAGCATTGAGATGATTTTGGAATTGGTCACTCAATCTTTACCTGGAGTTGGCGGTAGACAGAGTCCCGCTACACAGGGTGATGCCGAGCAGGCAGCAGCTCCCGAGGCACGGGCAAGGCAAGCCCAAGGACCTCAGACGACAGATACCCCACCCACACAGGATGTGCCTACGCCGGTTGCTATGCCAGGCAGTAGAGGTTGGGGATATGGATGTGATTTGGATAGACTGCGACAGTTCCAAAAGTTTGGACCGTCGTCTTTCAATGGAGTAAAGGACCCAGTAGCGGCTGAGGATTGGATCAATGAGATCGAGAAATTATATGGGTTCTTTGAGTGCACTACTACCGAGATGGTAGCATTTGCCGCTTTTATGCTGAAGGGATCAGCAGAACATTGTGGAAATCCACCAGGCCTATTTTGAGAGCCCGACAAACTGAGATCAGCTGGGATGTGTTTCTAGAGGCCTTCCGAAGACAGTATGTTCCGGATACCGCCCAGCAAAAGCTAAAGATGGCATTTTTGGGACTGACCCAAGGGAGCAGGACTGTGGACGAGTATGAGACTGCTTTTATATCCCTGGGCAGGTATGATCCCAACACGATGGGTAACGAGGTCGAGAAGATCCAAAAGTTTATGGATGGATTGAGACCGGCTATCAGGTCTAGACTGGTTCCCCTGGATATACCGACCTATGAGGAGGCAGTGCGCAGGGCGTAATTATGTGAACAAGATGTTGATAGAATCGCCTCGGAATTTGGAAAGGTTGGTAAGATGAGGGACAAAGATAAGAAGAGACCTATGATGGATAGAGGCTTCAGCTATAAAGGAAGCAAGAGATTCTCTGGAAAGAGGCCGAGAATTGATGAGATCCGGGAGAGGACAGTTGATACTCCCATGTATCCGGCCATTGCTCCAGCTAAAGGAATCGTGATTGGAGGACCACGGCCTACTACAGAACAGTGTGGCAAGTGTGGTAGGTACCATGGTACTCGACCATGTTATGGACCTCAGGTTGTATGCTTCAGATGTGGGAAGCCAGGGCACATAAGCAGAGATTGCCCCGAGATGATAGAGAGAGCCCCACAGAAAGGCAAGGACCCAGAGAGAGCTCCAGTTGGTACAGCTGCTCCGAGGAGGAAGGCTACAGCTGAAGAAAAGGGGAAGCAAGCAGTGGGTGTAAGCAGAGGACGAGTGCACGCACTGGATCAGGATACTGCAGATCAGTCATCAGATGTGGTAAAAGGTACCAACCAAATCTTTGATTTAGAAGCTTATGTACTGTTTGATCCTGGTGCCACGCATTCCTTTATTTTGCCATCCTTTGCATGTAAATTGTTGAAGCATGTAAAACCCACGCTGCTTGATAAGATGTTATTGATATCTACCCCTATGAATGATAGCCAGTTGACTGAGCATATATATAGGGATTGTAAAATGAAGATAGGAGGTAAAGAGATGGTAGCCGATTTGATTTTATTAAACATGAGTGATTTTGATGTGATCCTAGGATTGGATTGGTTGGCTGCCAATCATGTTATTATGGATTGTCATGCTAAAACCTTGTTGTTTCCAAAGATAGACAATCTTGTAGTTAATTTTGTAAAATGAAATTAAAGAACATGATTTTTATAAGTGTGATGAGTACAATCTTGATGCATGATGTATGAAAGATAAATTTGATTTCATTTATGTATGTGATGAGATGATTTATGATACTAATGGTGGAAAGAATAATGTGAAGGATTCATCGCTTTTGTGATTGAGATGGATAAGGCACGTCCGGAATTGGAAGACATACCAGTGGTTAGGAAATTTCCAGATGTCTTTTCGGATGAGTTACCAGGGTTACCTCCAGATAGGGAAATGGAGTTTGGTATAGATTTGGCACCTGGTACAGAGCCGATGTCCAAGCCACCATACAGGATGGCTCAAGTTGAGTTAGAGGAATTAAGGAAACAATTACAAGAGTTGCTGGAGAAGGGGTTCATCAGGCCGAGCGTCTCACCTTGGGGAGCACCGGTTCTGTTTGTAAGGAAGAAGGATGGAAGCCTCCGACTGTGTATAGACTACCGGTTGTTGAATAAGGCCACCATCAAGAATAAGTATCCCCTCCCACGCATCGATGATTTGTTGGATCAGCTTAAGGGAGCGCAGGTCTTTTCCAAGATAGATCTGAGATCAGGGTACCATCAGTTGAAGATACGAGGTGAAGATGTACCCAAGACAGCTTTTCGCACCCGGTATGGACATTATGAGTTTATGGTTATGCCATTCGGGTTGACGAATGCTCCCGCAGCTTTTATGTCGTTGATGAATGAGGTATTTCACCAGTATTTGGATCGATTTGTGATTATGTTTATTGATGATATACTGGTGTATTCAAGGTCTAGAGAGGAGCATGAGAGGCATCTAAGGATAGTGCTACAGACCCTTCGAGAGAAGAAGTTGTACGCTAAACTCAGTAAGTACGACTTTTGGTTGGAACAGATCTCTTTTCTGGGTCACATAGTATCAAAGGATGGAGTATCAGTGGATCCATCTAAGATTGAGGCCGTAGTTCAGTGGCAGAGACCCCAGACAGTGACAGAGATCAGAAGTTTCCTGGGTTTAGCTGGGTATTATCGAAGGTTTGTAGAGAGATTTTCGAGGTTAGCTGCTCCTTTGACACGTCTCACGAGGAAAAATGTAGAGTTTGTGTGGGACAAAAAGTGTGAAGACAGTTTTGAGGAGTTGAAAAGGAGATTAACTACAGCTCCAATACTCACCATTCCTACCAGCTCAGGAGGTTTCTCGGTGTATGCGGATGCTTCACACCAAGGACTGGGCTGTGTATTGATGCAGGATGGGAAGGTAGTAGCCTATGGATCAAGACAGTTAAAGGATCATGAGAGGAACTACCCGACCCATGACTTGGAGTTGGCAGCGGTGGTGTTTGCGCTGAAGATATGGTGCCACTACCTCTATGGTGAGAGATTTCAGGTTTATACAGATCATAAGAGCCTTAAGTACCTGTTCTCACAGAAAGAGTTGAACATGAGACAGAGGAGATGGCTCGAGCTGTTAAAGGATTATGATTGTGAAATCCTATACCACCCGGGTAAAGCAAATGTGGTTGCTGATGCATTGAGTAGGAAGCATCTTGGGATGGTATCATTCATGATGATCAGGGAACACGAGCTGTTGGAACAGTTCATGAACCTCAGTTTGGATATAACCCCGCCTGACACTGATAGTGGATTTATGATAGCTAGCCTGCAATTGGAACCGGATCTGGTAGATCGAATCCGACAGGCTCAGCGAGTTGATCAGCAGTGTGGTGATATTGTCGGGCAGATACAGAGGGGTATAGAGACGGACTTTGGGTTGAGTTCGGATGGATTGTTGAGGTTCAGAGGTAGGATATGTGTCCCTGATGAAGCAGAGATCAGAAGGTTGATCCTGACAGAGGCTCACTCATCGAAGTATACGATACATCCAGGGGGTACCAAAATGTATCAAAACCTTCGAAAGGTTTATTGGTGGTCGGGAATGAAAAAGCACATTGATGAATATGTTGCTAAGTGTCTCGTTTGTCAGCAGGTGAAGGTAGAGCATCAGAAGCCTGCAGGGTTATTGCAGCCTCTACCGATACCGACATGGAAGTGGGAGCATGTCACCATGGATTTTGTGATGGGATTGCCGAGGACCCGGAGAGGTCATGATGCCATATGGGTGATTGTGGATCGGTTGACGAAATCAGCCCATTTTCTAGCTATGAGAGCTACCGATACTCTGAGCCAGTTAGCGAACCTATATGTGCCCGAGGTAGTGAGGCTACATGGAATTCCAGTGAGCGTTGTTTCTGATAGGGATGCCCGCTTCACTTCCCACTTTTGGGAACAGTTTCAGGAAGCGATGGGGACCCAGTTGAATTTTAGCACCGCGTTTCATCCTCAGACAGATGGTCAGTCAGAGAGGACTATACAGACCCTGGAGGACATGTTGAGAGCGTGTGCATTGGATTTTGGAGGCTCCTGGGATGACCATTTGCCACTCGCAGAGTTCGCGTATAATAACAGTTTTCATGCGAGTATCGGGATGGCACCATATGAGGCATTGTATGGGCGTAGATGCCGTTCCCCTATTGGATGGGAAGAGGTTGGTGACAGACAGATCTTTGCTCCCGACTTGGTTAGACAAGCCTCTGAGGACGTCCAATTGATATGTGAGAGGTTACGGACAGCTCAGAGCAGGCAAAAGAGTTATGCTGACAAGAGACGGAGACCACTAGAGTTTGAGGTGGGTGAGTCAGTATTTCTGAAAGTTTCCCCTTCGAAGGGAATTATGAGATTTGGGAAGAAGGGAAAGTTGAGCCCTCGATATATAGGGCCATTTGAGATACTTGATAAGGTGGGAGACAAGGCTTATAGGTTGGCATTGCCACCAGAGTTGGCAAGTGTGCACAACGTTTTCCACGTATCCATGTTGAGGAAGTATCACCCGGACCCGGCACATGTGATAAGATATGAGCCTTTGGAGCTCAATGAGGGTATGACCTATGTTGAGAAGCCAGTTCGGGTATTAGATAGAAAGGAGAAAGTGCTGAGGACAAAGACAATTCCCTTGGTGAAGATACTTTGACAACATCACACTGTGGAAGAAGCCACATGGGAATTGGAGAGTTTGATGCGGCAGAGATATCCCGAGTTGTTCACAGAATAATTGGTTCCAATTTGGAGGACCAAATTTTCTAAGTGGGGGAGAATGTGAGACCCCGTATATGTATAAGGGTATATATGTACATAGAAGTGTAAATAGAGTTGTACTATGAATTCATAAGTGAAGTATATGTGATGTAAGTCCATAAGTAATATACACACTTGTAATGAGAGTGATAATCGTACATACAAGTTTCATTATATATGAATGTGTAGTAATGGACTTAAACATGTGGAGAATGTGTGTAGAATGGATTATGAATAATTTGGTAAAATGGAAGTAGAATTGCATGAGATGTGCACTTCCATTTTTGTTTATATTAAGTACCATTGGTCATACAAAGATCCTACACAAATTTTAATGTGTATGAAGTGAGGATGGATGTCATCTTCAAGTCTCAAAGATGAATGAATGAGGAAATGATCATGGTAGCAAATTAAGGATGTTTGGTAAGTGTTGTTGCAGAGGAAATCTGGAAATTTTGAAGGGCAGATCGATCTCATGGGATGAGAGATCGATCTGGAAGAGCCAAAATGCTCTTATTTGGGCGAGAGAATAGAACAGATCGATCTCCTCTTGGACCAGATCGATCTCCTCAAGCTATTTCTATATAAGGAGTGCTGGAAATCAGAAAATTTCGGGAAAAACACAAACTTTCCACTTTCAACCCAAAAACCTAACATTCTCTCTCAAAAAATCAGCCATTTTCAGTGAGGTTTGAAGAGAGACCATTAGAGACAAAGTTGTTCCTAGCAAAGAGAAGAACAACATAGTTGGAAAGCATTCTCCCATTTGTTGATATTGAAGGATTTAAGGGCATTGCCATTTGGAGCAAGAGGAGAAATCAAATTGGGTAAGATTCTAACACTCCAACTGTGGTACATTGTTTATTAAGTGATTTTGGAGTTGTTGGCATGAGTATGGATGGTTAGAAACTATCTAAATGCATTGGTATGATTATGACCTAGAAATGATTTAGTGTGAGAAAGTGAAATTGATTGGGATTAATGAGAAATGGGATGTCTAGAGGTGACAATAATGTTATGGGTATGAATTTAAGATGTTGTTAGTGGATAAATTGTGAGATTTACCTAAAAGAGGTAAAATGTGAATTTAAGGCATTTGTAAAGTGCATAAGTGAATAATATGACTAGTGAGGTCAATCTTGGGTCAAATACGTTAACTCATTCGATTTAATGAATGAATCGTAGCTTCCGGGGATACGCCGAGGCGAGTTGACCCAAGAGCGTGAGGAGCTAAGAGAAAAGGAGTCACACCAAGTAAATCAAGGTAAGGGAATTGTGTGGACTCTTAGAGATATTGTGCGCAATTTGGGCGCATAAATGTTTTGCTAGAATGCATGAGATTAGGAAATGTTGTTGTTGGGTGATTGAAGGGTAAAAGTTGGGAGTTTGAGAAATGTGCATGAAAACAAAAGCATATTGCTTTGAAAATCATGTTTTATTGCTTTTTAGCAAATGATTGGTAGGTTGGCTAACATTGAAATGATTTGCAAAAGAAATGAGTATGTTTTGGTTTTGATAACCACATTTTGCAAGTTTTGAGCCACCTACATGATTTCGTGAGTATGAAAGAGTGCAAGAGGCACTAGTTTTCACATGGATTTCATATTGTTTTGGCATTGTGCTTGAGTTTGTCTCGCACTGGATGCCCACCTTGCATGTTGCCGTGTTTGGAGCTTCGAGTAGACTTGGTGTCATATCGATTAAATAGGCTCACACGTGCGTTGTTTTGAGACATGGCATGTTAAAACAACCTGATGAGCCCGAACGAGGGATAAGGGTTGGAGATCCACCTGATGAGCCCGAACGAGGGATAAGGGTTGGAGGAACAGCTGATGAGCCCGAACGAGGGATAAGGCTGGGGGTCCACGGAGTACGTTGTACCGTGCATGTAGCATGGAGTACATTGTACCGTGTTGTGATGTGATGTGCCGTCTTCGGACGAGATCTGCTATGGACCGACGGGTAGGATTTGACCCACCTCCCGTGTGGAAGCAGATGGTGGTGATATTCCGCACACCTGATCCGTGTAGCCGGTATCACAGGTTATGTACATAGGCCTTGAGGTTATTACCTATTGTTGAACTGCCTATCTCACATGTCTAATGCTATTTGAGAATAAATCCATGTTTGAAGTGATTGTGGTCAGGAAAGCCCGAGGGATGGGCTGGGACCTGACGTTGAATTGATTTGTTAATGGTTTTAAAGTGCACGGATGCATGATGTTTAATGCCATGCTTTATTGTGAAAATGCATGATGGTTAATGCCATGCTATTTGAGAAAAATGCATGATGGGTAATGCCATGCTTTTATTTTGAATTATGCATGATGATTTATACCATGCTTTGAGTTGAAATGTGCACTTAAATTTTAATAGCATGAATGCTTTACATACCATTAACACAATCATACACTCATGTTTTGAGATAAACAATGAATAAAATGCTTTTGGGCATGGCATCACGATCACGTAGATAGTACAGTATCTACCTGTTCGCATGATTGCCTTACTGAGCGTGTGGTTTGCTCACCCCCCTTATTTTCCCCTCTCTACAGAGATTTGAGTATAGATTGGACGTGACTGGAGGCGTTCCCTTTTTTTTTGGTAATCCGCTGCATCCCATCGCTAAAGGTATACACACTTGGATTATTTTGTATCTAAACTAGACATAGCACAGTAGCATTTTGTATGTAACTACTGGGGATGTAAAGCAATGTAAACACATGTAACAACTCTGATATATATACATTTACATAAGTGTTTACTCATAAATAATGTTTCAAATTGAATTGGTATGGTGGAGTGAGTTAGACGTCGACACACAGCCCAACTGTTAAGTGTGGTTGTTCACGATCGAGGAAGGATGATTAAGGATCGATGCATGAAAATGCGAAAAATTTGTACGTATTTTGGTAAGTTGAGGGTCGTGACATGTATGCTTTGAGCATGGCATCACTGTGAGACCTCGTATAGGCTTAACATTGTAAATATGTAAATAAATTTATGAAGTATTGTAATGTACTAGTAATGTGAAGCATATGTGATGTAAAGTCCATAAGTTTAATGTACACGCTTGTAATAAAAGTTGTGATGTACGTACAAGTTGCATTAAGTATGAAAATGAAGAAATGGACTTTGATATATAACAAATGTAAGTGGAATGGAATATGAGTATTGGAGTAAAATGGAATGAAATTACATAAGTGGTGCAAGTCTTTATATTTCCATTAGTTATATATTGTGTATAAATTTGGTTAAGCAAGGGTTACACATAAATTTTAATGTGTACACAGTATGATTGGATGCCATTTACAAGTCTCAAGGATAGATAAATGAGGAAATGACTATGGTAGCAAATTAAGGATGTTTTGAGTGAGGTTGCTGTAGAAAACTGCAGTAAAATCTAAAAATATGAAGGTCAGATCGATCTCATAAGATGAAAGATCGATCTGAAAGAGCCAAAATGACCTTATTTTGATATATGGGACAAGACAGATCGAACTCCAATGGATCCAGATCGATCTGCTAAACATTCTGTAATGAGAAGATCGATTTTAAGGCAAGAGGATCGATCTCCTTAACTCTCTATTTGAGAACCGATCGATCTCAAGACTAGACAAATTGATCTCCTTAAGGGTTCTGTAAAGAGTAGATCGATCTTCTACAAGAGGCAGATCGATCTCCAAGAGGAAAATTGCCTTTCGATAGATCGATCTCATTAAGGGAGAAGATCGATCTGGGAGTGGTTTCGTTAGGTGAAAAGGACTACCAAACGTGCAGAGATCGATCTCTACAAGGACCAGATCGATCTCATAAGCCTGAATCTATAAAAAGGAGCTTGGGATTTGGGTTGAAAACTAAGATTTCTTCCACCAAACCAGCACCCGCCATTTTCTCTCAAAAACCCAAGTTTTCTCACTCTAAAAATCACTACATTGCAGTCAGAATCTGAAGAAGTTCAAGAAGGGAAAATTGTTCATTGAAGAAAGGAGAACAACATATCCAAAAATCATACATTGGTGTGATCAAGAGAAGGAGTTGTGGCTACCACAAATTTGGCTAAGTAAAGGGGTAAGCTCTTCAACCTTCAAGCTCTAAATATGGATTCTAGACATTGTATGAGTTGAATGAGATGTGAAATATGGTTAGCAATGATGAGTGTAATGATGAGTGAGTGATATTGAAAGGGATTTATGGAGAGAAAATCCATGAGAAATAAGGGAAAGATTAAGAGAAGTATAATGAGATTGTGAGAAAGATGAAATGTGATTTAATTGGTTGAAGAGTATGAATAAATAAATAAATAAATAAATAAATGACAATGTAGAGGCTTAGAAGAGGGAAAAGAAAATAACTTGATGATTGTACAGGTAGCTCGAAAGAATGTAGAACACGGCTAACCCGGATTGAGAATGGAGCATACGTGACAAAGGAAATACGAGCGTGATTCGAGGTAAGGGACTGTGTGTTATCCATAGAGATGTTCGTACATATTTTACGGTAATTTCGTAGATATATCGCTAGAATTAGTACGATACTATAATTCTACGAAATGATATGGAAGCATGAAAAGTACTATGATATATATATGTATTGAGAAATGGGATGGGGCAAGGAAATAGCATGATATGCATGATTTCAATGTTTTCTCAATTTTGTATTGATATGGTGATTGAGAAATGATAATGATAGGTTGGCTAGTTTAACATGTTTTAGCATGGAAAGGCATGCTGCATAAATAAACAAGTTTTGAGTTTTAAAAGAGAAAATAGCCACCTATCGGATTTGAGATGAGATTGGTGTTGGAGCTCTAGCTCACACCCATCTTAATAATTCTGACTATGCTCGAGTTTGACTCGTATACGTCTGCATGATTTGATAAATCGTGCTGGAGCGTGACTCGCATGTGGTTTTATGATGATAATGTGTTGGAGTGTTAGCTCGCACATATTTTACTGAGTTGAGGTAAACCTGGGGGTCTGGGACCCAAGGGGATGCCAACCGACGGCCTTTGAACGGGCTGGGCCTTAACAATACCTCGTACCACGCTGGAGCCTTGCATGACTGTGTGTCACGCTGCTTTCTTGCCTAGTATATGAGACATGGTTCAGGATGAAAAGTCCATCGGAGTTGGAGTATGGACTTGGGTCCACGGTCATACGTAGTACTGTGTAGTAGTCCGTTGGTATATTATGTATTGTGCTGGGTGCACGTGAGTACGAGTATCGCGTAGATGACACATGGCATACCTTATACCGTGAGTATATAAAGAGATGAGGTTGATTGAGATGAGCCGGAGGGTAGGACTGACTCATCCCCCTTTCAGGCGAAGTGATGCCCTGTGCACACCTGATCAGTGAGGCCTGGGATCACTAACTATGGCCATATGTCATAGATATTTGATTGTCGAAAATTTCATGCATGTCTCGGAGATTCGAGAAATTAAGGAGAACTCAGAAAAGAAAGAGATTTTTTTGTATTTGAAAATATCTGATTTAATCACTTGTGCCGAGAGAGCACCGTTTATGAAACATGTTTTAAGTGGAAATATTTAATATTTTTGTTCATGAAAATGCCAAATGAGAAATATATGTTTACTGCATTTTTCGATGATATTTCCATTTATAATGAAAACATGGTTTTGTTTTATACATGCATGGGCTATATAGGTAGTACGATATCTACCTGGTAGCATTCATTTCCTTACTGAGGTGTGGTTTGCTCACCCCACTATTTTTTGCCCTCCAGATGCTGAGAAGTAGAGCAGTGCGGTGATCTCTAGATCCTTTTTGTGTTGGACAGCTCCCATAATCCGTAAAAGTATAAGATTTGTATAGACAAGAGTATCTTGTATCTATTATCTTGTATCGCATAGTTATACCTTGGAAATGTAACAGTTTTATAGGGATGTTATGTAAAGATAAATTAGTATACAAATGATTTTGTATATCTATACACACCTGGGAGTGTGAATTAAAATTTAAAATTTTTCGTTGTAAAGCTTATGAAATTTTTAGTAATTGCATCGCCTCTCAGCCCAACCGTAAATAGTGTTTGTATGGATGAAGGACACTTGGAATTGGGGTGTGACAGATTTGGTATCAGAGCACTAGTTGGTCTGATGTGAGTCGATGTTTAGGATTAAGAAAACATACATCCCCAAGTTACGATACAATATTTAGATACAAATATGTATACGGAGCTGGTAGTGAGTTAAAAGTTTGTTATAAATGCAAGAAGTTATCAGGCTTGTAAGATATGCTTGAGAGACACCACAAGAGGGGAGAGAGCTCGAGAGCTCAAGGGCGGAATGACAGGACTGAGAGGCATAGTAGATCGTCCTCTAGTCATGAGCCCCAAGAACAGATAGAGGCTCCCAATCCTCAGATAACTCGATTAGAGGAAGACATGCGCACGATGATGACCATGATGGGTCAGATTATGGCTAGGTTTGAGGGTGCACCTGGTACAGCAAAACAGGCTGCACTGAATCCCCCAGCAGCTGCTCCTGAACCTGAGAATGTTGCACCTGCACAACCTGAACCGGTTAGGCCACGAGATCCCCATATTCGACTAGTACCTCCTCCAATAGCCCCACAGTAGTATGATGAGGATGATTTGGGATATGGATATGATTGTGATATGGAAAGGTTGAGGCATTTCATGGACTTCAAGCCTCCTTCTTTTAGCGGAGTAAAGGATCCGGTAGTGGCTGAGGACTGGATCAGTCAGATGGAGAAGTTGTTTGACTTCTGTAGATGTTCGGCTATGGAGAGAGTAGTGCTTGCAGCCTTTGTACTGAGAGGTTAAGCAGAGCACTGGTGGAAGTCCACCAGGCCTATGTTAAGAGCTCAGGGTACGTCTATCACGTGGGATATGTTTTTGGGTGCTTTCAGAGAGTAATACATCCCAGATACCGCTTGATGTAGGTTGCAGATGGAATTTCTGAATCTGACTTAAGGGAATCGAACAGTTGATGAGTACGAGTCACGATTCACCTCATTAGGTCGATATGATCCAGACTCTATCAGGAGTGAAGCTATCAGAGTCCGCAGATTTGTGGATGGATTGAGGCCTTCGATTTGAGCTAAGTTAGCCCCGTTTGATGTCGCTACATGCAGAGAGGCTGTGCGACGGGCTCAATTGTGTGAGCAGGATTATGACCTGCAGATATCTGAGTTTAGTTTAAGTAAGGACAAAGGTCAGAGGAAAATGAGAGATGGCAGAGGTGTCAAGTTTGGTCGGAGATTTATGAGTAAGCGTCGGAGAGAGGCAGATGAGTCACAGAAAAAGGCTGCTAGACCTATTATGTCTTCGACTTAGACACCAGCTAGGGGTATAGTGATTGGTGGACCCCGATCGACTACAGATCAGTGTAAAACATGTGGCTGATATCATGGTGGTAGGCTCTATTACCTTCAGAGTACACGATGCTTTAGATGTGGCAAGTTTGGACATTATGCAAAGGAATGTCCAGAGATAGTTGAGGTAGTTCCACAGAGGGGTAAGGAGCTAGAGAGAGTTCCTACAGTTACGCCTCCTGCAAGGAAGAGAGCCACGGCTGAAGAAAAAGGAAAACAAGTTGTGGGTCAGGGTAGGGTATATGCGATAGACCAGGCATCAACATATACCTCTTCTGAAGTGATAAAAGGTACAATCCTAATTTATAATTTGGAAGTTATAGCCTTGTTTGATTCTGGTGCTACGCATTCTTTTATATCTCCTACATGTGTATCGAGGTTAACAGGTCTTGTGGAATCTAAACACTTAAATAGGACTTTGTTAATAAGTACTCAAATGAGAGTTAGTCAATTAGTTGAACAAGTGTATAAGGATTGTAAGGTGAAAGTAGGAGATAAGGGCATGACAGCCAACCTGATTTTGTTGAATATGTATGACATTGATGTAATCTTGAGAATGGATTGGTTAGCTACCAATTATGCTGTCATAGACTGCCGTTCTAAGTCCATTAAGTTTTCTACACCCGAAGAATGTGTTGTGAGATTTTAAGAGAAGAAATGAAATCTTGAATTTTATGATAAGTAAAGTACATTGGTATAAATGACTTGAATGTTGTTTTGAAGGTTTTATTGCTTATGTGGTAGATTTTGACAAAACACATCCGGATATGGATGACATTCCAGTGGTTAAAGAATTTCCTGATGTCTTTCCAGATGATCTACCAGGATTGCCACCGGATAGAGAAATGGAATTTGGTATAGACTTGACACCTGAAACCGAACCAATATCCAAGTCACCATATAGGATAGCTTTAGTTGAGCTAGAGGAATTAAGGAAGCAGTTTCAAGATATACTGGACAAAGGGTTTATAAGACCGAGCGTCTCACCATGGGAAGCTTCGGTATTGTTTTTGAAGAAGAGAGATGGGAGCCTTAGGTTGTGTATTGACTACAGGATGTTGAACAAGGCTACCATCAAGAATAAGTATCCCTTGCCGCGCATCAATGACCTATTGGATCAGCTTCTAGGAGTGCAGATCTTTTCCAAGATAGATCTAAGGTCTGGGTATCATCAATTGAAGATTCGAAAGGAGGATGTGCCCAAGACAGCTTTTCGCACCCGCTATGGTCATTACGAATTTCTAGTGATGCCTTTCGGGTTGACTAATGCGCCAGCAGCTTTTATGGCTCTAATAAATGAAGTATTCAAGCCATACCTGGACCAGTTCATGATTGTTTTCATTGATGATATATTGGTGTATTCAAGGTCTAGAGAAGAGCATGAGCAGCACTTGAGGATTATTTTGCAAACCCTCCGAGAGAGAAGGGTATATGCCAAGCTTTGTAAATGTGACTTCTGGCTTAAGCAGATTTCCCTTCTGGGTGATGTTGTATCGAAGGATGGGGTGTTAGTAGATCCATCCAAGATTGAGGTCGTTGTTCAGTGGGAACAACCTAGGACAGTCACAGAGATCAGAAGCTTTCTGAGTTTGGCTAGTTACTACAGGAGATTTATAGAGGGTTTTTCTAGATTGGCTGCTCTGTTGACACGACTTACGAGGAAGAATATGGAGTTTATATAGGACGAAGCATGTGAGAGGAGTTTTCAGGGACTTAAGCGCAGATTAACTATCGCGCCAATTCTCACCATCCCTAGCAGTTCGGGAAACTACTCTGTGTATACAGATGCTTCACATCAAGGACTAGGCTATGTTCTGATGCAGAATGGAAGGGTAGTTGTATATAGATCTAGACAGTTGAAAGATCATGAGAAGAACTAGCCCACTCACAATTTGGAGTTGGCGGCTATAGTATTCGCATTGAAGATATGGCACCACTACTTGTATGGTGAGAGATTTCACATCTTTACGGATCATAAGAGTCTGAAGTACCTATTCTCACAGAAGGAGTTAAATATGAGACAAAGAAGGTCATTAGAACTCCTCAAGGATTACGATTGTGAGATCTTGTACCACCCGAGGAAGGCAAATGTGGTTGTTGATGCATTGAGTAGAAAGATTCTCGGGTTGGTATCACATATGCTGGTTAGAGAACACGAGTTGTTGGAACAATTCACAAACCTTAGTTTGGATATGACCCTACCTAAGATTGGCAGCTATGGGATTATTGCTAGCTTGAGATTAGAACCGGAGTTGATTGAGAGAATCCGGCAAGCTCAGCAAAATGATCAGTGGTGTATTGATGTGATTAGCCAAATCCATAAGGGTAAGGACACAAAATTTGAATTGAGTTCAGATGGAATACTAAGGTTCGAAACTAGAATGTGTGTTCCTAAGGATTCGGAGTTGAGGAAGTTGATCTTATCAGAGGCTCACTCATCGAGATATACAATACACCCGAGGAGTGGTAATCAGAATCTCTGAAAAATATATTGGTGGTCGGGAATGAAAAGAGACATAGCTGAGTATGTTGCTAGATGTCTCATCTGTCAGCAAGTAAAGGTTGAGCATCAGAAATCAAGAGGATTATTGCAACCTCTATTGATACCGACATGAAAGTAGGAGCACGTCACCATGACTTTTGTGATGGGATTACCAAGAACCTGTAGGAACCATGATGCCATATGGGTTATTATAGATCGGTTAACGAAATCGACACACTTCTTAGCCATGAGATCTATAGATACCTTGAGTGCAATGGCGAACTTGTATGTACGGGAGATAGTTAGATTGCATGGAGTCCCAGCGAGTGTTGTTTCTGATAGGGATGCCCGCTTCACTTCCCACTTTTGGGGACATTTTCAGGAAGCGATGGGGACCTAGTTGAGCTTTAGCACCGCTTTTCATCCTCAGACAGATGGTCAGTCAAAGAGGACTATATAGACCTTGGAGGATATGTTGAGAGCGTGTGTGCTGGATTTTAGAGGCTCATGATCACATGCCATTGATTGAGTTCGCCTACAATAATAGTTATCACTCAAGTATTGGTATAGCCCCTTATGAGGCACTATACGGTCGTAGATGCTGATCACCCATTAGTTGGGAAGTGGTTGGTGACAGACAATTGCTCGCTCCCGATTTGGTTAACAAGCCTCCGAAGATGTCTAGATAATATGTGAGAGGTTGCGAACAGCTCAAAGTCGACAAACGAGCTATGCTGACAAGAGATGGAGACCACTTGAGTTTGATGTGGGTGAGTCTGTATTTTTAAGAGTATCTCCTTCTAAGGGAATAACGAGGTTTGGGAAGAAAGGAAATCTAAGTCTTTGTTACATTGGTCCCTTAGAGATTTTGGATAGAGTGAAAGATAGAGCATATAGGCTAGCCTTACCACCTGAGCTAGCAGAAGTCCACAATGTCTTCCATGTTTCTATGCTTCAGAAGTACTATCCGGATCCAACACATGTAATTAGGTATGAGCCATTGGAGCTAAAGGAGGATATGTCGTATGTGGAGGAACCGATTCAGATATTGGATAAAAAAGAGAAGGTGTTGCGGAACACGACGATTTCATTGGTTAAGGTTTTGTGGCAACATCATACATCGAAAGAAGCCACGTGAAAATTGAAGAGTTTAATGCGGGAGAAGTATCCCGAGTTATTCACAGAATGATTGGTTCCAATTTGGTAGACTAAATTTTCTAAGTAGGGGAGAATGTGAGACCTCGTATAGGCTTAACCTTGTAAATATGTAAATGAATTTATGAAGTATTGTAATGTACTAGTAATGTGAAGCATATGTGATGTGAAGTCCATAAATTTAATGTACATGCTTGTCATAAGAGTTGTGATGTACGTACAAGTTGCATTAAGTATGAAAATAAAGAAATGGACTTTGATATATAATGAATGTGAGTGGAATGGAATATGAGCTTTAGAGTAAAATGGAATGAAATTGCATAAGTGGTGCAAGTCTTTATATTTCCATTTAGTTATATATTGTGTATATATTTGGTCATGCAAGGATTACACACAAGTTTTAATATGTACAAAGTATGATTGGATGTCATTTTCAAGTCTCAAGGATGGATGAATGAGGAAATGACTATGGCAGCAAATTAAGGATGTTTTGAGTAAGGTTGCTGCAGAAAACTGCAGTAAAATCTGGAAATATGAAGGTCAGATCGATCTCATAGGATGAGAGATCGATCTGGAAGAGCCAAAATGACCTTATTTTGAGATATAGGACAAGACAGATCTATCTCTAATGGATCCAGATCGATCTGCTAGATATTCTGTAATGAGAAGATCGATTTTAAGGCAAGAGGATCAATCTCCTTAACTCTCTGTTTGAGAACAGATCTATCTCAAGACTAGACAGATCGATCTCCTTAATGGTTTTATAAAGAGCAGATCGATCTCCTACAAAAGGCAGGTCGATCTCCAAGAGGAAAATTACCTTTCGACAGATCTATCTCATCAAGGGAGAAGATCGATATGGGAGTGGTTACGTTAGGTGAAAAGGACTACCAAATGTGCAGAGATCGATCTCTGCAAGGACCAGATCGATCTCATAAGCCTGAATCTATAAAAAGGAGCTTGAGATTTGGGTTGAAAACTGAGATTTCTTCCACCAAACCCGCACCTGCCATTTTCTCTCAAAAATCCAAGTTTTCTCACTCTAAAAATCACTATATTGCAGTTGAAATCTGAAGGAGCTCAAGAAGGAAAAGTTGTTCATTGAAGAAAGGAGAACAACATATCCAAAAATCATACATTGGTGTGATCAAGAGAATGAGTTGTGGCTACCACAAGTTTGGCTAAGTAAATGGGTAAGCTCTTCAACCTTCAAGCTCTAAATATGGATTCTAGACATTGTATGAGTTGAATGAGATGTGAAATATGGTTAGAAATGATGAGTGTAGTGATGAGTGAGTGATATTGAAAGGGATTTATGGAGAGAAAATCCATGAGAAATGGAGGAAAGCTTAAGAGAAGTATAATGAGATTGTGAGAAAGATGAAATGTGATTTAATGGGTTGAGGAGTATGAATAAATAAATAAATGACAATGTAGAGCTTAGAAGAGGGAAAAGAAAATAACTTGATGATTGTACGTGTAGCTTGGAAGAACGTGGAACACGGCTAACTCGGATCGAGAACGGAGCATACGTGACAAAGGAAATACGAGTGTGATTCGAGGTAAGGGACTGTGTGTTAGCCATAGAGATGTTCGTACATATTTTATGGTAATTTCGTAGATATATCACTAGAATTAGTACGATACTATAATTCTATGAAATGATATGGAAGCATGAAAAGTATTATGATATATATGTATTGAGAAATGGGATGGGGCAAGGAAATAGCATGATATGCATGATTTCAATGTTTTCTCAATTTTGTATTGATATGGTGATTGAGAAATGATAATGATAGGTTGGCTAGTTTAACATGTTTTAGCATGGAAAGGCATGCTGCATAAATAAACGTGTTTTGAGTTTTAAAAGAGAAAATAGCCACATATCGAATTTGAGATGAGATTGGTGTTGGAGCTCTAGCTCACACCCGTTTTAATGATTCTGACTATGTTGGAGTTCGACTCGTATACGTCTGCATGATTTGATAAACCGTGCTGGAGCGTGACTCGCACGTGGTTTTAACATGATAATGTGTTGGAGTGTTAGCTCACACATGTTTTTACTGAGTTGAGGTAAACCTGGGGGTCTGGGACCCAAGGGGATGCCAGTCGGCGGCCTTTGAACGGGCTGGGCCTTAACAATACCTTGTACCGCGCTGGAGCCTTACGATGACTGTGTGTCACGCTGCTTGCTCGCCTGGTATATGAGACATGGTTCAGGATGAAAAGTCCATTGGAGTTGGAGTATGGACTTGGGTCCACGGTCGTACGTAGTACTGTGTAGTTATCCGTTGGTATATTATGTACCGTGCTGGGTGCACATGAGTACGAGTATCGCGTAGATGACACATGGCGTACCTTATACCGTGAGTATATGAGGAGATGAGGTTGATTGAGATGAGCCGGAGGGTAGGACTGACCCATCCCCCCTTCAAGCGAAGTGATGCCCTGTGCACACCTGATCAGTGAGGTCTGGGATCACTGACTATGGCCATATGTCGTGGATATTTGATTGCTGAAAATTTCATACATGTCTCAGAGATTCAAGAAATTGAGGAGAACTTAGAAAAGAAAGAGATTTTTGTGTATTTGAAAATATCTGATTTAATCACTTGTGCCGAGAGAGCACCGTTTATGAAACATGTTTTAAGTGGAAATATTTAATATTTGTGTTCATGAAAATGCCAAATGAGAAATATATGTTTACTGCATTTTCCGATGATATTTCCATTTATAATGAAAACATGGTTTTGTTTTATACATGCATGGGCTATGTAGGTAGTACGATATCTACCTGCTAGCATTCATTTCCTTACTGAGCTGTGGTTTGCTCACCCCACTATTTTTCCCCCTCCAGATGCTGAGAAGTAAAGCAGTGCGGTGATCTCTAGATCCTTTTTTGTGTTGGACAGCTCCCATAATCCGCAAAGGTATTTTGTATACACAAGAGTATTTTGTATCTATTATCTTGTATCGCATAGTTATACCTTAGAAATGTAACAGTTTTATGGGGATATTATGTAAAGATAAATTATTATACAAATAATTTTGTATATCTATACACACTTGGGAGTGTGAATTAAAATTTTAAATTTTTCGCTGTAAAACTCATGAAATTTTTAGTTATTGTATCGCCTTACAACCCAACCGTAAATATTGTTTGTATAGATGAAGGACACCTAGAATTAGGGTGTGACAACCACGATCACGTAGATAGTGCAGTATCTACTTGTTCGCATGATTGCCTTACTGAGCGTGTGGTTTGCTCACCCCCCTTATTTTCCCCCTCTCTACAGAGATTTGAGTATAGATTGAGAGCGACTGGAGGCTATCCCTTTTGGTATCCGCTGCATCCCATCGCATAAGGTATACACACTTAGATTATTTTATATATAAACTAGGCATAGCACAATAGCATTTTATATGTAAACATTGGGGATGAAAAGCAATGTAAACACTTGTAAACAATAACTCTGATGTAATTATAAAAGTGTTTACTTCAAAAATTATATTGCAAAAAATTAAATTGTTATGGATGGATGATATAGACATTGACATACAGCCCAACTGTGAAGAGGGTAGCTGTTCACGATCGAAGTAAGGTATGGATGAATAAACAATTATATTTAAAAAAGCGAAAAATTTGTACATATTTTGGTAAGTTGAGGGTCGTGACAAAAGAAATGCTCTTCCAAAATTTCTTTAAAACTACCATTACTTTATCACACATAATCCACTATTAAATTCAAAACTAAAAAATATAAATTTATTTAAATATAATAGATTTTATTTTTCATATTACTAATAATATCTATATATTTTTACAAATCTAATAATACCCATATTGCGTATTTTATTTTATATTTTTCTTTTTTATATTTAATATCATTATTTTGATATTTATAATTATAATTTTTTTATCTTATCAAATTGTAATAGTCAAATTTCTTTTGTAAAAAAAAAAAATTATCCTAACGCTTCAATTACAAATGTTAATATTTCGAATTGATGAAAAAACTCTCTTATTGAAATATTCAAAATTTCAAAGTTCTTTATTCAAACGTATTGAAAGGTTTATTCAAATGTAATAAAAAGTTAAGGGTTTAAGTAAAATAATAAAGTTTTCGAATTTTTTGTTATTTTAGTTTTGACTTTGATATGGATGATTATAATATATATAGGTTTATTATCTCATACACTGTTAGTGTAGTTTTTAAATTCCGCAAGTGAGATTAAAACGATTACACATGCCGCATTTTACTTTTATTTTTATTTTAATATTCTTAAAGGGTTATGTGTAGTCCTGTTCATGGGTTGGGCCGAGCCTAGGTAAGGTATTAAGGAAGTGAATCTGTGCCCAAACCAGGCCCAGCCCATTATTCAGGCCTATTTTTTTGTCCAAAACTATTTTTACTATAATGAATAAGCCCAAACTCGTCCAAACCCGTCCAAATACTATTAATTTTTTTTTAGAAAATTATAATAAAATATAAAAAATAATAAAACACATAATAGTTATTAAGTATAATAAATACGTTTGAATATTTATAAAAGGACTACAAGAAACATGAAAATATAAATTAAAATATAAAAAAATACAAAATCAAATTAAATTGCACAAAAAAGGCCAAAGTAATTAAAAACACATTAACATAAAAAAATAGTACAAAGAAATATAGCAAAATAGGCTAACTGGGTAGGCTTGGGCTTGAAATAGAGAACCCAAGCCCGACCTATTTTTAAACGGGTCTCGATTTTCAAGCCCAAGCCCATTTAACAGGTTTAATATTCTTGTCCAAACTCGCTAAAAAAGGACAGGCCTTCGGGTTTGGGCGGGTAGCCCAGCCCTTGAACAAATTTAGTTATGTGTTATTAGTTTAACTCCACTTGTGGAGTTAAAATTCTCTATTAACAGTGTATGTGATAATAATTCATATATAAAACCATGTTTTTAAATAATTTAACTACCTTAATGTGAACGACCAATGTTTAATCTAATGGTTATTATCCTTTCTTCGGAGGGATTAGATCTAAGGTTTGAATCTCTTTTTGTTCCTCATATGAACAAAAAAAAATCTAATGTGAAAATTTATTTATATTGCAAAAAGAATAAAAAAAAGCCTCGAGAAAAAAGATGCAATTGAGCTCTTATATTTTATTTTTTTTTTTGCAATCAATTGAGTTATTATATTTCAATTTTTATTAAATTAAATCATTTCTGTAATGGAAACCGTTATGTTTTTAGCCACATGTAACAAAAATCATGTATAGATTTTACAGTTTTCATTTATTAAAGGGTTCAATTGAGTAAAAATTTAAATTTAAGAACTCAATTGATTCTGAAAAAATAAGAACTCAATTATTAATTTTTTTAAGGTTTTTTTTTTTAACTCTTTAACTTTATATATTCGGTTTAATTTTCTCACTGTATATATTATCAGAAGGCATGCACAACATGTGTTCTCAGTCATTAATCAGAAAAGCTAAAAAGCACAGCACTGTTCCTTTGACGTACCGTAGCATGTAGCCCCAGAAAAAAAAATCTTCTGGCTAGAAAGTTAAAATGACATGGAAAAAACAGAAACCCAAATCTTCCTTCCAGAGATATAATTTAAAAGTCACATCTAGCAAATAACAAACCAGGATTCTTTAGGAAAAATATAATGCTATCATCATCATTATCATCTCAAGATATATACATATATAAAAGCAACATGCATGTTTCTTTTTCCTTACTCAAAAAAGGAGTGGGATGGGCGTACGAGAACAATGGACATGATCTGCCTAAATGCACTTTAATGAGAGTGGCAAATATGGCGATAATGCCACTCAACCATAAAATTTAGACAGATTTTTTTTTCAATGGTCAACCATGAAATAAAAACTACATGGACCTTCCACCACAAGATTAAGAGAAAAATATTTTTAATCAAAGCTAAAACTTCATGTGGTTTTAACAGAAGTTTAAAGGATTTAATTTTTAAGTTTTGATTTTTTTTTGGATTGTCTTTCTTTTTAGTGTGATATGTTTGGTTTTCTGGTATTGTTTCAATCCTACCCATTTGAGATATTGGTATTTTGTTCAATTAAAAACTTAGGTAAATTATGTTTAAATCTCTCAATTTTAACTTTAATTTACGACTAGTTCAATAATTAACAAAAATGAACATTTTAATCTAAAATTATCAATTTGACAGTAATTGTTCTATTAAGTCACTATGAACAAACTATTAACTTAAACATGTGTTACTTATAAAATATTTATAATACCTGTTTTGGTATTAAAATGTAAAATTCTTACGTAAAATTTTTTTTTTTAAAAATTAAAAATAATAAATAGTAATAAAATTCATTGTTTATATTGAGAATGTGATCTGACTAATCTAAGTTTAGCAATTAATTGATATATGTTAATATTATTTATGAATTTGAAGTGAAATGTTTATTTTTAAAGTTAAATTATGACAAAATTGAAAGGGCCTCTGTTATTCATTCTTTGTTTATATTAACGTTTTTTTTGAGGGATATAAGTTGACGAAATTAAAGTTGAAAAACTTATAACCTTCCACACAAAATGAATATAAGTCATTAACCATTAATTTTATTATAAAAGTTCATAAATTTTTATTTTACTATAAAATAAGTTTTTACCTTTCAAAATAATGCAATTAAGTCTAATAAATAAAAAGTTAAGGTCTTATAAACTCTCAATCTTTTTATTTTAAAACGTTATATACTTATATAGTAAAATTAAAAGTTGAGAGTTTATTTCTATTTTGTACAAAAGGTGGAAAGCATATTTGACTATTAAACCTTTTTAAAAAGAGGCCTTAAGGCTGACTTGAGATTTAATTTAATTTTTGCTAGTTTGTCATAGATTAATTTTGTTGTCAACAGTGCTACATTTCCTGTAAATTTCTTTAAACCATTTAAAAAAAATTTAAATTTTTACGAGTGTTCAAAAAATCATAATATTCTTCTTGAATTTTTATTTGACATTTTCATGTTGTTTAAAAAAATTAAATTCTTTTTTTTTTACTTGAAAAAAAAAAAGCTTTTCTAATTATTTTACGTCATTTAAAATTCTTCCTGTATAATGTAGAGTTCTGCAACGTGTTAAAAGTTAATAATATAATTGCTTCATTGAAATAAATGTTAATAGTGAGAAATATCGATTATCTGGTACGTTTTATTGAATTAATAGTTTCCTTTACTTTGTTAAATTGATTTGGAGATGTTTGACAAAGTGTGTATATATACATATATATCTACCCACAATTTGTCAAACATCTCTAAATCAATCACACAGAGGCTCAATATTGAATATATTATAGCTTTAATTTAGAGTTTCGCTGTCGAATTAGTAACAAATATATATATATGATTAAACAAATAAATAAAGGATAATTGTCACTATTGTATAAAAGAAAAAGCTGAGTCCTGCCTATTAAAGAAGACACCTTCAGACATCAACAATATTCAACAAGGACGTACGCAAGAAAATTCCTGACATCCGTTACGTCTTTTCAAAAGGTTTATTATTAAAACAGTCGTTTATCGCAAGCAGCGAGCAGGGAAGTTTTGCTTATCATTCAACAAAATAATTATTTGAGAGAGAGGGAAAAGGAGGGAGGGGGGGTGGGGGAGAGAGGGGGAGGCGCGCGTAAGCTAAGCCGAGGCATAGATATATAGCAGAAAAAGATTGGATTAGGATTAGGATTAGGATTAGGATTATCCATCCTTAAGTATTCTTAATTTGACAAGGATGAACAGATGTTTTACCTTGATTTGTCTCATATCTAGAAAGAGAGAGAGAGAGATAGAGAAAATAAGAAATTACTTGCACGAGGGCAATTGTAGGTACCGACCATTTTAACTCAATCTAAGGAAGAACAAAAATCCAAGCAGAATTGACCGAACTGTGCAACTAAGATGGATGCAATGCAAAAGTTAAGAAAAGAAGAGATCATACTATTATTTATGGAAAGTTAAAAAGTAGAGAAAGGTTAGATAGCAACTGTTACCGTAATGGGGAAAATTGTCACTTTCACACCTATCTGGCATCTGCCAAAAGCAAACCTCACCATTCATGACAAGGAGAATTAGAGCTTTTTAGGCCTCTGCTGTTATTTCATAGCTTAATCGCTTTTCTTTTTTTGAAAGTTTTTTTCTTTTAATAAAAGGTATCCTCCTCCATTTTGTCATTTGTGACTAATTTTATTTTGATTAAAAATGATATTTAAATAAAATTTTTTCAATAAAAATAATTTTAAAATTTAAATTTTATCTCTATTTTTGTCTTTTTCAATCAATTATTTGTAGGAATTTTTTATATATATATATTATATATTTTATCTATTCCCAATAGAAAATTGGTGTGGTAAAAGAAGATTACATGCTCTGCTCATGACTCAACTCTCTGTACTCTTTTCATTACAATATTTTTTCAAAGAAACCTACAAATTTTTTTTTTTAATGAAAGAACAGGCATAGAATTTTCAAGCTTGGGGTTATGGTCTGTGAGAGAGAGAGAGAAGGGGGGGGGGGGGGGGGTGGGTGTGGAGGTGTGCTTCAAGGCCTCAACGTGTTTGAACCGACCAAAAGGGTAGAAATTTATGACACTTTCCTCTTCTTCCCATTCTAAGCACTGTACAGTGGGCTTCATTGAAAGAGATCACATAAACAGAGAGAAAGAGACAAAAAAAAATGTTTAGCCCTTCAAAGAAAAAGAAAAAGAAAAAGGGCTTAAAACCGAAAAAAAAAAAAAAACACACTCACATTCACAAACACAAAAAGAAAAAGAAGATAAAACACTAATAATCCCATAGCAAACCTTCTTCGAAACCATTTTGTAAAACGCTCTCTGGCAATACTAACTGATCAGAAACATACCCACAATCTTCCATGCTTTGAAGCCACGGTGGAGGATAAACCCATCCATCCACTGAGTCCACAAACACAAACTCATTCTTCAACTCAACCGAGTCATAACTTGTCCCAAGACTTGGCAGCTCCACTATCTCGCTTAACTCGTCTGACCCTGAAGACAAGTCCATCTGAGAAACCAAAGACGACAGCGATGACGACGATGAGAATGCGGAAGTTGATGTTGTCGAAGATGATGGAGAGTCAAATTTGTCCATTTGGGCAGCTTTGGCTGCCGCAGCTTGGACGTCTCGGGGTGCTAAAGACACGGGTCGAGGCAAAAAGTTAGCGAGTTCAGGGAAGTTGAGAATAGCTGAGTTGCCTTTGATGCTTAAAGCGGCCACGTCGTGTGCACGAGCTGCCATTTCAGGGGTAGGGAAAGTACCGAGCCAAATGCGGGATTTTTTGCGTGGTTCGCGGATTTCGGACACCCATTTACCCCAGTTTCGCATTCGGACGCCACGGTAAACTGGGTGCTTGCTCGAATCCCTCATTCTTTTGATCTTTTTAGAATTGTCTGAGCTGCTCTCTGTTTCTGAATTTTGCAGATCAGTCATTTTTTTTTCTAAGTGGTGAGTTAGAGTTAGGAGAGTTATAACTCGGCCACGGATTAACGTACAGCGGAAAAGTACACTATAACTAGGGAGAGAGAGTGTGTTGTTATATAATAGGCAAAGAGGATAATTTACTCTGGAAGCAAAATTAAAGACGGGTAAAAAAACAGAGAAACTGAAATGGAGAGAGGAGTTTTAAGGATTTAGGAGCGGTTTCTGTCTGGAAGCGAAGTAGCAGAAATACCCAATGGAAAGTTATTGTGGGGATATAGAATGAAGATGAGACACTGAGCACTTAGCTGAACAAGGAAGGAGGGAGGGTAGGGGTTCATTCACCTTTGAGAGAGTCGCTATTTGCTATTTCCCTGATCAAGCGAAGCCTTTTTCCCCCATCATTTCCTAATGACTCATGCAACACTTATAAGAACCCAGAGTGAAAGCCTATGACCCAAAGAAGAAATGGGTCTCCCTGCTATACCCTATGGTACAATGGGGTGTTGGGGTCCCCTTCTCTAGCTAGCACCACGCAACCACCATTAATTTTATTTTATTTTTTCAACTTTCTTTACAGACTCAGTTACAGTTTCAGTTTCTCTTTACTTTCACCCCATCTCAACTGTTCATTTATCCCCTTATCTTCTTCTTCATCACCCCATCATCACCATTCAACCCTATTCTTGTCTGCTGTCTTTATATTTACAAGTTTACCTGGTTTGTTCGATAGGAATAGGACAGGATACATATGCAACTATTTCATAATTAAAAAATATATATGTTGTGAGGCTGCAATCTAGGGTTCACAGTGCTGTCAAGTCATATTGCATGATTTTATTACATTATAATAATAGGTAGATTTTTTTGCCTTTGATGATATACTCTTGATAAGGTAACTTTGTTTTTAATATCAACTTGTATTGAAAAAAATCTATAAATATATATATATATATATATATATATATTTATATAAATAAAAACAAGAGGCCTACTTTTAAATGGGGCCTCAAGCTGGAAGCAGCAGAACAGCCTCAAACAGATATCTTCAATGGGTCCGGTCCGATCGGCCGAATTAAGAATAAATGCTGTTGCTGATATTATCATTACCCAATGAATCGAAACCTTTAAGCCTAACTCTAACTCGTTTTTAATTAAGTTTTTGAAAACCCATTCAAAACTCAAAAAAGAGAAAGATAATTAATGATGCAAAAGAAATGACCAGAATTTGTTTCATCCTCTTTTATGAATCATTGATTATTATTATTATTATTTTTTGTCCCTTATAATTATAATTAGCTGGTATTGTGAGGGCTGGGTGCATGGCGGGTCAAAGGACATTAATTCTTGATAACGATAGTAAACGAATGTGTCAAATACTATATATGAAAAGCAGGAGAAAACACGTAAAAAAAAAAAAAGTAGAAAAAATGCCCATGGAAGAATCAAAGACATTGTGAAGCGAACCATTGTTCTGAATGAAGTGAAAGAGATTTCAATGAATGAGCTAATTGGGGGGAAATAAAAGAAGAAAAAGAAAGAAACCGAAACTGAAGCTGCTCGACACAAGATTAATAGGGCAAGCTTGAGTGGATTAAGTTACTACATCCACATGGATTAAATTCAAAGAAAGGAAAGACAGGAGATGAGATAACCATAGGTTTGCTTTGTAAATCGTACCACTCATATTTAAGCCAATAAAAAATACTTTTATATGATTTATGCAAAGAAATTACATTCAATTACTGGTAAAAGAAGAAAGAGACTTTCTTATATTTGCTTTAGTAAAGGACCCATAAAATTCATGGATGATCGTCTAAATTATGCCTAGTTTGGTAACTTGATTTCCAAACCTTAGGTTAGGCACCAGAGACGAGTCACACCTCATCACCTGGGTCCAGGACGATTTACGACCTTACTGCGACCAAGAATGGTGGCTCGAAACGTGTTATACTAGAAAAAAAATAGTGTTCTAATTTTTTTCTGAGGAGCCCCACATGCTACAAATGACTTGTCTTAGCAAATCAAGGGGGTCCCTCCCCCACATGGAATCGCTATCGATCGGGGTTTCCTTGAGCTCCTTCAGCCTTTGGTGGTGCTTCGTTTCCTTGGCATCAAAATTCATGTAGTTGTAATTATACTCAAATTAACAGCTAGCCTCCCTCAACTGACCTTTGTGATTCATATTATTTTCAAATGAAAAAAATTTCTTTTCCTTTGACCTAATTGCTTTTCCTCCAATAATTTATTCAAGGTATGTATGTACTGTTAATTTAAAGTAAGTATAGAAAAACAAGTGCAAGATATAATTTTTAGGAGAATTACTCACACTTTTATTGAATGAAACATATGATGGCTTATATAACCATACAATCCTAATTGTAAGGGATTTTCCTAAGAAATAAATCTTTATGAGGAATAGATCACTATCACTAGACTTTTAAATAGATTAAAATACTACTAGACTCCTAAAAAATTGAGATTATTCAAATGACAGCTAAAGCAAATATTTTTACAATTCTTCTCTTAAACTGAAATATTAATATTTCAATTTATATATGAACTGGACACAACTCAAAGTAATCCATCCCATGATCCTGACAGTATCCCTTTGCTACTAACCTAGCTTTATACTTGTCCACTTGATTCCAATAGCTTTTACTCCAGCTGCTGAGTTACTTAGTTTCCATGTTTGATTCCTCTCGATTGCCTCAATACGGTCCATTGCTTGCCTCCGTTTAGAACTACGTATAACATCTTTAAACAGGATTAGATCACTATTTATAATGAGTGCCATCTGAGCTCGACTTTCACTATCAGATATCTCACTACCATTGACATAATCTTCTATCCAAACATAAGTTCTTCTCTGTCTTGGTTGGCTTAAATTAAAATCTGGTGTGCTGTCTGCAGCAGGTGAGTTTGTTGCGACATTCCCTCCATTATCTGCGGTATTCTCGATGGCTTCAATAGCTTCTTCGTGCACGACTTCTTGTTGGCTATCTTCAGTAGCTTCAAAATCAATCTCAACTTTTTCACTTGCACCATTAGAATTGCTACCAACACTTTCTTCTCCTCCCTTGGACCAATCTCAGCCCTTTCCTTCGTCAAACACCATATCCCTGTTGATTATAACCTTTCGGGTTATTGGGTTATAAAGCTGATAGGCTTTAAATTCTTCACTAACTCCAAGCAGCATACATGGTGTGCTTTTATCATCAAGTTTCATCCGCAAATTATCATAGACATTAACTTAGGCTAGACACCAAAAACTCGAAAATAATCAACTCTTGGATTTCGACCACTCTATGCATCATCTGGTGTGGAGTTTTTCACTGCAAAAGTTGGACACTGATTCAAGATATGGACACTCCACATTACTGCCTCTGCACAAAATATTTTTGGCATCTTCATGGTTGCCAACATGCATCGGACCATGTTCATTATAGTACGATAGAGACGGAAAGTTGGCAAAGGCTTTAGACGCGGTCTCCGGTCTCCCTTTTTGGGCACGTGCCAATCGGTCTTAAAGCCTCGATGTCCCTTAAAGAAGATAAAGATAGAGAGATGTGGCACTCTTCATAATGATTTAGAAAGACAAGCAATAGCTGTTTTAAAAGGCAAATGTTGACTTTAATTAGCAGGCTTAAGGTCCAGGCATCATACATGGTGTGCTTTTATCAACGAGTTTCATCCGTAAGTTATCATAGACATGAACTTAGGCTAGACAACCAAAAACTTGAAAATAATCAACTCTTGGCTTTCGACCACTCCATGCCTCCTCTGGTGTGGAGTTTTTCACTGTAAAAGTTGGACATCGATTCAAGATATGGACACTCCACATTACTGCCTCTACCCAAAATATTTTTGGCATCTTCATGGTTGCCAACATGCATCGGATCATGTTCATTATGGTACGATTCTTTCATTCGGACACGTCGTTTTGCTAAGGTGTATAAGTCACTGTTAGTTGCCGTTTAATTCCATTATTGCAAAATCGAATAAAGTTTTTTGAAGTAAACTCCCCTACTCGGTCAGTTCTTAACGCTTTGATGGACTTATTGGTCTCCTTTTCTACAGCAATCTTGAACTTTTGGAATATCTAAAAAACTTCTGATTTTTCAGTCATAAAATATACCTAACTTTTTCTACTATAGTCATCAGTAAAGGTTACAAAATACCTTTTTTTGCTGTTAGAAATGGGATTGATAGGTCCGCATAAATCCGCATGGATTAATTGAAGAATGTGGCTAGCCCTGCATGAACTTACTGGTGGAAATGGTGTTCGATGATGCTTGCCTATCACACACTCTTAGCACACTTCTGAAAAGGCTTTCAACAAAGGCAGTCCAATTACTAACCCTTACTGCTGGAGAGCCTTTAAATCGCCATAGTTGAGATGATCATATTTGTAGTGCCATAGCCAAGTGTCTTCCAGGGTTGCTATCTTGAGACATACTTTATGTCCTTGAATGGATTCAGTGTGTAGTAGAAACATATGATTTGATGTCATTTCTACCAGTGCAAGTTGACCTTTCTCTGGGTGTTGGATTTCACATTTTTTTCTTATTCTGAAATATGATAACAAACCCATTCTCTTGAAGTTGTCCAAAGCTAATGAGGCTGCTTTTCAATACTGGTACATGGTATACTCTAGTGATGCATTGTACTGCTCCATTCATTCTAATTTTTATATCTCCTTTGCCTTTGACACTCAAGTTGAAATTGTTTCCCAACTTAACGTTCTCTTTCAAAGTCTCATCTAGGTTGAAAAAAAACCTTTGATCACCACTCATGTGGTTGCTACAGCCCGAGTCTAAATACCAGACACTACTTGAATACTCTTCTCTGCTGTCCGTGTACGCCATAAACAGCATCTCTTCATCAGCTTCAGTATAATTGACCTTGAAATTTCGCTCCTTATTAGGACACTCATATTAAAAATGGCCCAATTCATGACAAAAATAGCATTCGACAGTGGATTTATCAAATGATTATCTTCCTCTTCCTCTGGCATATCCGTGAACATTGCCTCTACCTCTCATTCTTTCGATTGAGCTGTTGTCTCTGACCTTCAAGGCCTGCTCCTCTGTCATGTGACTGGTCATCCGTTGATCATGAACCAACAAACTGCTTTGAAGTTCATCAATTGATAGGGTATCAATGTCATTCGATTCCTCAATAGAACAGACCACATAATCATACTTGAACGTCATCGATCGTAGAATTTTCTCTACCATCTTCACATCTTCCATTTTTTCTCATTGAATCCGCATCTTATTGGCTACTGTCAGAATTCTAGCAAAGTAATCACTGACCGTCTCTCTCATCTTCATGTGCAACATCTCAAACTCTTTGCGAAGAGCCTGCAACTGAGCACGCTGGACTCTAACAATTCCTTAATATTTCTTCTTCATAGACTCCTAGATATCTTTTACAGTATGCTTGTTCAAGATGGTTTCAAGAACTGTTGGATCAATAGATTGATACAAGTAGTTCTTAATCTTCATGTCCTTCAGTTTTTGATCCTCCAATACTTTTTGTTGTGCTTCTGACAAAGGGGTGTCAGTAGGATATTTGGTGATGCCATGTTCCACAAGACTCTAATACTCATTGGATCTCAAGAAGTTCTCCATCAGCATGCACCAATGGTCATAGTGATCATCAAAACAGGGTATGGCTGGTTGGATAAAGTTGCCTCCTTCTGTTGTCATAATGCGTGTGACTTGTTAGGAAGGTTACATAATCATACTTGAACGTCATCGATCGTAGAATTTTCTCTACCGCCTTCATATCTTCCATTTTTTCTCCTTGAATCTGCATCTTATTGGCTACTGTCAGAACTCTAGCAAAGTAATCATTGACCATCTCTCTCATCTTCATGTGCAGCATCTCAAACTCTTTGCGAAGAGCTTGCAACTGAGCACGCTTGACTCTAACTGTAAGACCCCGTATATGTAAAAGGGTAATAGGGTAATATGTGTAATTGGATCAAATAATATGAATGGACTTGTAATGTAAATTATGATTGATGTAAGTCCATGGATTCAATGTATGTATGTGTAATATGAATTGTAACGTACATACAAGTTTCATTGAGTATGAATACGAAGGAATGAGTTATGGCAAGAGATGGATGTGATTGAAACTCAAAATGAGTAGTGTGGTAAAATGGAATGGAGTTAAGCTTCCATTCCGTTCTATGTAGCATACCTTGGGACATATAATGAATGCACACAAGTTTCAATGTGCATAAGGTATGAATGGATGCCATTTTCAAGTTATAAAGGTGGATGGATGAGGAAATGGCCATGGCAATAGATTGAGGGTGTGTTGGTATGAGTTGCAGCAATGAAACTGCAGGAAATCTGGAAAACATGAGGTCCAGATCGATCTCCTAGGATGAGAGATCGATCTGGAAGAGCCAGAATGCTCTTATTTGGGTGAACGAATAGAGCAGATCGATCTCCAATGGAGCCAGATCGATCTGCCAAGCATTCTGTAAGTGAAAAGATCGATCCTCAAGCAGCCAGATCGATCTCCTTAGCTCTCTGTTTGGGACCAGATCGATCTCATGCTTCGACAGATCGATCTCATGCTTCAACAGATCGATCTCATTGCTTCGACAGATCGATCTCAGGCTTAAAAATGCCGTGAAAAAGAGGGATTTTAAGGGACCAGATCGATCTCCTCTTGGACCAGATCGATCTCCTCAAGTCATTTCTATATAAGGAAAGCTGAAAAATCTGGAAATCCCGGAAAAACACCAAACTCTACAATTTCAACCCCAAAAACCCAACTTTCCCTCTCTAAAATCAACCATTTTCAGTGAGATTTGGAGAGAGATCATTAGAGGCAAAGTTGTTCCTATCAAGGAGAAGAACAACATAGTGAGAGGGCATTTTCCCATTCTTAGAATTGAAGGAGTTAAGGGCATTACCAATTGGAGCAAGAAGAGAAATCATATTGGTAAGATTCTAACACTCCAATCCAAATGCATTAGCTATTTAATTGATTTTGGAGTTGATTGATAGGAGTATTGATGGATAAACTACTTAGGAATGTTGTGAAATTGGTGTGACCTAGAAATCTAAAATGGGTATAATGTGAGGATATGTGGGATTGAATGAACTTATGGTTTATGGCATGCTAAAGTTGTCATTGGGGTAATGTTTATGATTGTAGATGTTAAATGGAATTACTTGGTGAGTTGGAGAAATTGTGAAAATGGGTATGTTTATGATTGATAAATGCCATAGTGAGGGGATTCATGGAATATGAACGCTATGAGCTTTATGTCGATTTGATATCGACTTTGAATAAGTTAATAGACCTAAGAAGGTCCATAGACTCGAGCTATGGGTAAAGTAATGAAACGAGGCCAAATAAGCTTTAATAGAGGCTATAGATTAAATTGACTATAGCAAGCACAAGGGTTGCAATATATGGATCGAATATAATGCGGGATACGATTTTGTGCAGTCCCGAAGAGTTCGTTGAAGGCGAACCGAATCGTACGAGTAAGCAGCTTAAGGAAGTGGAATCACGCATCGCGATTCCAGGTAAGGGAATTTTGTGAGTATATAGAGATAGCTGCTCGTATTTTGAACTGGGTGAATATTGGGTGTTGTATGAAATGCATGAATTGCTCAAATAAATGATGGATGGTATTCGTGAATGATGATGAGTATATGCGTGGTTTTGGATTTGAAATGGATTTTGTGAAATGGGATAGTAAGGCTAATAATTGCATAAACCTAACGTTTTGATGTTTTTCCAAAACGAATTGCTTGGCTTTAAGCAAGCTTGTAGATAGGTCGGCTAGTGTTGTATTGTTGTTGTGGAAAAGCATTTGTGAGTGCTAAACCCGAATTGCCGGGATTGATAAATTGTATATGAGCCGCCTATCGCATTTGTATGACATAAATCGCGCTAGAGCTTCGCTCGCGCTGGATTTCTATGTTTTCATTTGTATGAAACGTGCTGGAGCCTAGCTCGCACCTTGATTTGGAAACTATGATGATATCTATAAACCGTACTGGAGCTTCTGCTCGTACGTGGATTTTGAGTGGTTGTCTTATGAGTATAACCGTACTAGAGCTATGCTCGCACGCGCCTCTTTATGAGAAGATGCATGATGCATGAGTCGTGCTAGAGCTTTGCTCGCACAAGTTTGCACGAGGGGATACGTATAAGGTTGTGAAAGTGGGTAAGATCCTTAAGCCTTACATCCTTAAGCCAACATCCTTAAGCCAACATCCTTAAGCCCAAGAGGCAGGGAGGCTCTGTTAGGCGGGGAGGCTCTGTTTGGTGGGGAGGCTCTCTTACGGTGGGATCTTTAAGCCAACGTCCTTAAGCCCAAAGAGGCGGGGAGGCTCTGTTAGGCAGGGAGGCTCTCCTACATGGGTATGGTAAGGGTAAGATCCTTAAGCCCTACATCCTTAAGCTAACATCCTTAAGCTCGAAGAGGCAGGGAGGCTCTGTTAGGCGGGGAGGCTCTGTTCGGTGGGGAGGCTCTCTTACGGAAAGGACCTTTAAGCCCTACATCCTTAAGCTAACATCCTTAAGCCCGAGGAGGCAGGGAGGCTCTGTTAGGCGGGGAGGCTCTGTTCGACAGGGAGGCTCTCCTTCACGGAATATGGAACATTTTTGGTATGGGGTAGATAAGACCTAGGAATGGCACCCCCAATCATGATTTGAGTTGCGGAGTACGCTGTACCGTGTATATCACATGGAGTACGATGTACCGCATGATGGTTATGTGATGAGAAAGTCTGGCGAGGGATAATCCATCTTCGTGCCAGCATGATACCCCGCACACCGGGATGCGTGTGGTCTGGGATGATTTATGATGTAATGATTCACATAGGCACTTTTGATATAGTGACCTAGAATTATACATATGCGTGAATTGTGGAATGTAAATGTGGTCGTGATTGTGAGTTGATTTAGTGGTGTTATGTTGTTGGTTCAAAAAGGAGGTTTCTAAATGAATTGCCCTTTTATGAATTTAAATGAGATTGAGCATGAGATGTTTTATGCATGATGTCTCTACCATGTTTTATATGCCAATGCACATGATTTGATGCATGATATATATGTATATTCACATGGCATAGTCTTATTCCTCATGCTCCTACTATAAACGATTTATGCATAACACTATCAGCATGTAGATAGAGTAGTTATCTACCATGCTTGCATTATTGCCTTACTGAGAGTGTGGTTGCTCATCCCACTCTATTTTTCCCCCCTACAGAGCGTGCATAGTAGCCCAGTGAGGACTGAGGCGTATTATTTTGGACTCCGCTGCATCTCCATCGCTAAGAGGTATATACACAGTGATTCTTTTTGTATCTAAACAATGTAAAAGCACAGTATTCTTTCGAGTTGTACTTATGGGGGATGTAGATGTCAGTAAAACATGTATTCGTATAAGTACACGATTAAATGCACATGTATGACATCGTTTTAATTTATTGAGAATGAATGAGACGTGGTGTTTATTATTGGCTCACAGCCCAACAGTGTGTGGTGAGTTTAGTTCACGACCGGGTAAGGTAACAGTAAAACGCAAAAAATTTTTCGGTTAAAGAGAATGGAATTGGGTCGTGACAGAGATTGGTATCAGAGCCATGTTGGCCTGATGTGAGTCATTAATAAAATATAGGAAAGTACATCCCCATAGTACTGTGCTTTTGTTTAGATATAACTGTGTATACCGTGATGGATTGAGCTTAATGAATTATTATAATACAGGGAGTTAGGCACTATGCCAGTTACACGCAAAGGTAGAGGGGCGAGAGCACGTGCTAGAGGCCGTAGAGGTAGGCCTGAGAGCCGTGCGGAGCCACAGACTGAACAGGCTCCACAGAACCCTGCTAAGAGAGCAGGTGATACTGAGGCTCGCTTCGCTAGATTAGAGCGGAGTATTGAGAGTCTAGTGGAGACAGTCACGCAGGCCTTGGGCGCCGGTGACAGACGAGGTCCCGCGGCACAGCCTACTACTGAACAGGCAGCTGCAGAGGCGGAGAGACCTCAGACTGTTGAGACAGCTACAATTACACCACCTCCAGCCCAGGATACAGATTCTCTTATCGCTCCACAGCAGAGCGGTAGTGATGTGGGTTATGACTGCGACCTGAGCAGGTTGCGAGAGTTTCAAGCGCTGAAACCCCCAGTGTTCAGAGGGGTGAAGGACCCAGTGATTACGGAGGATTGGGTGTATGAGATGGAGAAACTGTATAGGTTTTTCCGATGCACTTCAAGTGAGAAGGTTGCCTTTGTCGTGTTTATGCTGAAAGGCGAGGCCGAGCATTGGTGGAGGTCCACCGAGGTTATTTTGAGGGCCAGACACTCTGAGATCTTGTGGGAGATATTTCTAGAGGCCTTCAGGAGACAGTATATTCCAGCTACCGCACAGAGAAAATTGCGGATGGAATTTATGAATTTGGTTCAGGGGAACCGAACTGTGGACGAGTATGAGTCCAAGTTTATGTCATTGGGAAGATATGACCCTGACACGATGGGTAGTGAGACCCGAAAGATTCAGAAGTTCATGGATGGATTGAGATTGGCCATCCGGACTAAGCTAGCTCCCTCCGATATTGCGACTTATGAGGAGGCGGTACATAAGGCTCAGTTATGTGAACAAGACTTTGAGCGAAATGCCTCCGAGCTTGGGAGAGTCAGTGTTAAAAAGGACAAGGATCGGAAGAGATCCGGGTTTGGAAGAGTGGCCAAGAGAGATGGCCAAAGATTTTTTGAGAAGAGGCCAAAGATTGAGGAGGTGCGGGAGAGAGCTGCTAGACCTCCCGTATACCCAGCCTTGACTGCGCCGAGGGGCATGACTATTGGGGGACCACGACCTACTACTGATCAGTGTAGGAGATGTGGGAGATTCCATGGGAATAGGCCCTGTTCGATGACCCCTATGGTGTGTTTTAGATGCGAGAGACCAGGACATATGGCTAAGTATTGTCCCGAGAAGATGGAGATTGCCCCACAGAAGGGCAAGGAGCCTGAGGGAGCTCCAGTTGAGACAGCAGCCCCGAGGAGGAGGGCTACAGCTGAGGAAAAAGGGAAACAGGCTGTGGGTGTGAGCAGAGGAAGAGTACATGCACTGGATCAGGACACCGCAGATGCTTCGACGGATGTGATAAAAGGTACCATCCGAATCTTTGATTTAGAAGCATTGGTATTATTTGATCCTGGTGCCACGCATTCTTTCATATCACCTTCCTTTGCACATAAATTGTTGAAATATGTGAAACCAACATTGTTGGATAAAATGTTGATGATTTCCACACCCATGAATGATAGTCAATTGACTGAGCTTGTATGTAGGGATTGTAAATTAAAGATAGAGGGGAAGGAAATGATAGCCAATCTGATTTTATTGAATATGAATGATTTTGACGTAATTTTGGGAATGGATTGGTTGGCTACCAATCGTGTTGTGATGGATTGTCATGCCAAAACATTGATGTTTTCAGGATTAGACAATCTTATTATAAACTTTGATGAAAAGAAATGATATGAAAATAGCATGTTTGTTGTAAATAAAGGAGTATGATTTTAAATTCATATTGCTTGAGAGATAAATTTATTGTTTATGATAAATGTTGAATGTGGAGTGATGGTTTATGTTACTAACGATGGAGAGGACAATATGAAGGGTTCATTGCCTATGTGGTCGATATAGATGAGGCACACCCGGAATTGAAGGACATACCCGTAATTACGGACTACCCTGATGTCTTTCCGGATGAATTACCAGGACTACCACCTGAAAGGGAAATGGAATTTTTCATTGAGTTAGTGCCTGGTACAGAGCCGATATCGAAACCACCCTATAGAATGGCCCCGATAGAATTGGAAGAGCTGAAGAAACAGCTGCAAGAGTTGTTGGAGAAGGGGTTTATTAGACCGAGTGTCTCACCTTGGGGAGCACCAGTTCTATTTGTAAGGAAGAAGGATGGAAGCCTCCGACTGTGTATAGATTACTGGTTGTTGAATAAGGCCACCATTAAGAACAAGTACCCCCTCCCAAGAATCGATGATTTGTTGGATCAGCTCCAGGGAGCCGAAGTATTTTCTAAGATAGATCTACGGTCAGGGTACCATCAGTTGAGGATCAGGAGTGGAGATGTACCCAAGACAGCATTTCGTACCCGTTATGGCCACTACGAGTTTTTGGTGATGCCATTCGGATTGACGAATGCTCCCGCAGCATTTATGGCATTGACGAATGATATATTCAAGCCATACCTGGACAAGTTTGTGATTGTTTTCATAGACGACATATTGGTGTATTCCAAGTCCAGGGAAGATCATGAGGAGCACTTGAGGATAGTTCTGCAGACCCTCCGAGAGAGAGAATTGTATGCCAAACTCAGCAAGTGTAACTTTTGGTTGGAACAGATCTCATTTCTGGGGCATGTTGTGTCTAAGGATGGGGTATCAGTGGATCCATCCAAGATAGAGGCAGTTGTGCAGTGGGAATAGCCCAAGACAGTAACTGAGATCAGAAGTTTCCTGGGATTGGCAGGATATTATCGGAGATTTGTAGAGGGTTTCTCCAGACTAGCTGCTCCGTTAACACGCCTCACGCGTAAAGATGTTAAGTTTACATGGGATGAGGCATGTGAGAGGAGTTTTGGGGAGCTTAAGCGTCGATTGACGACTGCTCCAGTTCTCACCATTCCTACCAGCTCAGGAGGATTCTCGGTGTATACGGATGCATCACACCAGGGACTGGGCTGTGTGCTTATGCAGGATGGGAAGGTAGTTGCCTATGGATCTAGACAGTTGAAAGATCATGAGAGGAACTACCCGACACATGATTTAGAGTTGGCGGCCGTAGTATTTGCTTTGAAAATATGGCGCCACTATCTCTATGGTGAGAAATTTCAGGTGTTCACAGATCATAAGAGCCTTAAGTACCTGTTCTCGCAGAAAGAGCTGAATATGAGACAGAGGAGATGGCTCGAACTCCTGAAAGACTATGATTGTGAAATCATGTACCACCCGGGTAAGGCAAATGTAGTTGCCGATGCTTTGAGTAGAAAGAACCTTGGGTTGGTGTCTTATATGATGGTAAGGGAACATGAATTATTAGAACACTTTGCGAACCTCAGTTTGGATGTAACCCCACCTGGATCTGAGAGACTTGAGATCATGGCTAGTTTGAGACTAGAGCCAGAGTTGATAGGCCGTATTCGGCAAGCCCAGCAGAGCGATCGACGGTGTATCGATTGGCTGAGGCAGATACAGACAGGTGTGGGTAGTGGTTTTGAGCAGGGTGCTGATGGCTTATTGAGGTTCAGAGGCAGAGTATGCGTTCCCAGGGATCCTGAGATCAGGAGAACGATTTTATCAGAGGCTCACTCATCGAAGTATACGATACATCCGGGAAGTACCAAGATGTATCAAAACCTTTGGAAGGTTTATTGGTGGTCTGGAATGAAAAGAGACATTGCCGAATATGTCGCTAAGTGTCTCGTTTGTCAGCAAGTGAAGGTAGAGCATCAGAAGCCTGCAGGATTATTGTAGCCTCTACCGATACCGACCTGGAAGTGGGAGCATGTCACCATGGATTTTGTGATGGGGTTGCCGAGGACCCGCAGAGGTCATGATGCCATATGGATTGTTGTGGACCGATTGACTAAGTCCGCCCATTTCTTGGCTATGAGAGCTACCGATACACTGAGTCAGTTGGCGAACCTGTATATTCGAGAGATAGTACGGCTACATGGTGTACCAGTGAGCGTTGTTTCTGATAGGGATGCCCGCTTCACTTCCCATTTCTGGGAACATTTTCAGGAAGCGCTGGGGACCCGATTGAGTTTTAGCACCGCTTTTCATCCTTAGACAGATGGGCAGTCAGAGAGGACTATACAGACCCTCGAGGATATGTTGAGAGCGTGTGTGCTGGATTATAGAGGCTCCTGGGATGACCACCTGCAGTTAGTCGAGTTCGCTTATAATAATAGCTATCATGCTAGTATCGGGATGGCACCTTATGAGGCATTATACGGGCGTAGATGCCGTTCCCCTATTGGATGGGAAGAGGTTGGTGACAGACAAATTTTTGCTCCGGACTTAGTGCGGCAGGCATCTGAGGACGTCCAGTTGATATGTGAGAGATTACGGACAGCTCAGAGCCGAAAAAAGAGTTACGCTGACAAGAGACGAAGACCACTGGAGTTTGATGAGGGTGAGTCAGTGTTTCTGAGGGTATCACCATCGAAGGGTATTATGAGATTTGGTAAGAAGGGCAAGCTGAGCCCTAGGTATATCGGACCCTTCGAGATTTTGGAGAGAGTGGGAGATAAGGCGTATAGATTGGCATTGCCACCGGACTTGGCAAATGTCCACAACGTCTTCCACGTCTCGATGCTTCGGAAGTATCACCCAGACCCGGCACACGTGATAAGATATGAGCCGTTGGAGCTCCATGAGAGTATGACGTATGTTGAGAAGCCGGTTCGGATATTGGACAGGAAAGAGAAAGTGTTACGGAATAAGACAATTCCCTTGGTGAAAGTGCTTTGGCAACACCACACGGCGGAAGAGGCCACGTGGGAATTGGAGAACTTGATATGGGAGAAGTGCCCCCAACTGTTTGAAGAGTGACTTGGTTCTAATTTGGAGGACCAAATTTCTTGAAGGAGGGGAGAATGTAAGACCCCGTATATGTAAAAGGGTAATAGGGTAATATGTGTAATTGGATCAAATAATATGAATGGACTTGTAATGTAAATTATGATTGATGTAAGTCCATGGATTCAATGTATGTATGTGTAATATGAATTGTAACGTACATACAAGTTTCATTGAGTATGAATACGAAGGAATGAGTTATGGCAAGAGATGGATGTGATTGAAACTCAAAATAAGTAGTGTGGTAAAATGGAATGGAGTTAAGCTTCCATTCTGTTCTATGTAGCATACCTTGGGACATATAATGAATGCACACAAGTTTCAATGTGCATAAGGTATGAATGGATGCCATTTTCAAGTTATAAAGGTGGATGGATGAGGAAATGGCCATGGCAATAGATTGAGGGTGTGTTGGTATGAGTTGCAGCAATGAAACTGCAGGAAATCTGGAAAACATGAGGTCCAGATCGATCTCCTAGGATGAGAGATCGATCTGGAAGAGCCAGAATGCTCTTATTTGGGTGAACGAATAGAGCAGATCGATCTCCAATGGAGCCAGATCGATCTGCCAAGCATTCTGTAAGTGAAAAGATCGATCCTCAAGCAGCCAGATCGATCTCCTTAGCTCTCTGTTTGGGACCAGATCGATCTCATGCTTCGACAGATCGATCTCATGCTTCAACAGATCGATCTCATTGCTTCGACAGATCGATCTCAGGCTTAAAAATGCCGTGAAAAAGAGGGATTTTAAGGGACCCGATCGATCTCCTCTTGGACCAGATCGATCTCCTCAAGTCATTTCTATATAAGGAAAGCTGAAAAATCTGGAAATCCCGGAAAAACACCAAACTCTACAATTTCAACCCCAAAAACCCAACTTTCCCTCTCTAAAATCAACCATTTTCAGTGAGATTTAGAGAGAGATCATTAGAGGCAAAGTTGTTCCTATCAAGGAGAAGAACAACATAGTGAGAGGGCATTTTCCCATTCTTGGAATTGAAGGAGTTAAGGGCATTACCAATTGGAGCAAGAAGAGAAATCATATTGGTAAGATTCTAACACTCCAATCCAAATGCATTAGCTATTTAATTGATTTTGGAGTTGATTGATAGGAGTATTGATGGATAAACTACTTAAGAATGTTGTGAAATTGGTGTGACCTAGAAATCTAAAATGGGTATAATGTGAGGATATGTGGGATTGAATGAACTTATGGTTTATGGCATGCTAAAGTTGTCATTGGGGTAATGTTTATGATTGTAGATGTTAAATGGAATTACTTGGTGAGTTGGAGAAATTGTGAAAATGGGTATGTTTATGATTGATAAATGCCATAGTGAGGGGATTCATGGAATATGAACGCTATGAGCTTTATGTCGATTTGATATCGACTTTGAATAAGTTAATAGGCCTAAGAAGGTCCATAGATTCAGCTATGGGTAAAGTAATGAAACGAGGCCAAATAAGCTTTAATAGAGGCTATAGATTAAATTGACTATAGCAAGCACAAGGGTTGCAATATATGGATCGAATATAACGCGGGATACGATTTTGTGCAGTCCCGAAGAGTTCGTTGAAGGCGAACCGAATCGTACGAGTAAGCAGCTTAAGGAAGTAGAATCACGCATCGCGATTCCAGGTAAGGGAATTTTGTGAGTATATAGAGATAGCTGCTCGTATTTTGAACTGGGTGAATATTGGGTGTTGTATGAAATGCATGAATTGCTCAAATAAATGATGGATGGTATTCGTGAATGATGATGAGTATATACGTGGTTTTGGATTTGAAATGGATTTTGTGAAATGGGATAGTAAGGCTAATAATTGCATAAACCTAACGTTTTGATATTTTTCTGAAACGAATTGCTTGGTTTTAAGCAAGCTTGTAGATAGGTCGGCTAGTGTTGTATTGTTGTTGTGGAAAAGCATTTGTGAGTGCTAAACCCGAATTGCCGGGATTGATAAATTGTATATGAGCCGCCTATCGCATTTGTATGACATAAATCGCGCTAGAGCTTCGCTCGCTCTGGATTTCTATGTTTTCATTTGTATGAAACGTGCTGGAGCCTAGCTCGCACCTTGATTTGGAAACTATGATGATATCTATAAACCGTACTGGAGCTTCTGCTCGTACGTGGATTTTGAGTGGTTGTCTTATGAGTATAACCGTACTAGAGCTATGCTCGTACGCGCCTCTTTATGAGAAGATGCATGATGCATGAGTCGTGCTAGAGCTTTGCTCGCACAAGTTTGCACGAGGGGATACGTATAAGGTTGTGAAAGTGGGTAAGATCCTTAAGCCTTACATCCTTAAGCCAACATCCTTAAGCCAACATCCTTAAGCCCAAGAGGCAGGGAGGCTCTGTTAGGCAGGGAGGCTCTGTTTGGTGGGGAGGCTCTCTTACGGTGGGATCCTTAAGCCAACATCCTTAAGCCCAAAGAGGCGGGGAGGCTCTGTTAGGCAGGGAGGCTCTCCTACATGGGTATGGTAAGGGTAAGATCCTTAAGCCCTACATCCTTAAGCTAACATCCTTAAGCCCGAAGAGGCAGGGAGGCTCTGTTAGGCGGGGAGGCTCTGTTCGGTGGGGAGGCTCTCTTACGGAAAGGACCCTTAAGCCCTACATCCTTAAGCTAACATCTTTAAGCCCGAGGAGGCAGGGAGGCTCTGTTAGGCGGGGAGGCTCTGTTCGGCAGGGAGGCTCTCCTTCACGGAATATGGAACATTTTTGGTATGGGGTAGATAAGACCTAGGAATGGCACCCCCAATCATGATTTGAGTTGCGGAGTACGCTGTACCGTGTATATCACATGGAGTACGATGTACCGCATGATGGTTATGTGATGAGAAAGTCTGGCGAGGGATAATCCATCTTCGTGCCAACATGATACCCCGCACACCGGGATGCGTGTGGTCTGGGATGATTTATGATGTAATGATTCACATAGGCACTTTTGATATAGTGACCTAGAATTATACATATGCGTGAATTGTGGAATGTAAATGTGGTCGTGATTGTGAGTTGATTTAGTGGTGTTATGTTGTTGGTTCAAAAAGGAGGTTTCTAAATGAATTGCCCTTTTATGAATTTAAATGAGATTGAGCATGAGATGTTTTATGCATGATGTCTCTACCATGTTTTATATGCCAATGCACATGATTTGATGCATGATATATATGTATATTCACATGGCATAGTCTTATTCCTCATGCTCCTACTATAAACGATTTATGCATAACACTATCAGCATGTAGATAGAGTAGTTATCTACCATGCTTGCATTATTGCCTTACTGAGCGTGTGGTTGCTCATTCCACTCTATTTTTCCCCCCTACAGAGCGTGCATAGTAGCCCAGTGAGGACTGAGGCGTATTCTTTTGGACTTCGCTGCATCTCCATCGCTAAGAGGTATATACACAGTGATTCTTTTTGTATCTAAACAATGTAAAAGCACAGTATTCTTTCGAGTTGTACTTATGGGGGATGTAGATGTCAGTAAAACATGTATTCGTATAAGTACACGATTAAATGCACATGTATGACATCGTTTTAATTTATTGAGAATGAATGAGACGTGGTGTTTATTATTGGCTCACAGCCCAACAGTGTGTGGTGAGTTTAGTTCACGACCGGGTAAGGTAACAGTAAAACGCGAAAAATTTTCAGTGATTTTCGGTTAAAGAGAATGGAATTGGGTCGTGACACTAACAATTCCTTGATATTTCTTCTTCATAGACTCCTAGATATCCTTTGCGGTATCCTTGTTCAAGATGGTTTCAAGAATTGCTTGATCAATAAATTGAAACAAGTAGTTCTTAATCTTCATGTCCTTCAGTTTTTGGTCCTCCAATGCTTTTTGTTGTGCTTCTGACAAAGGGGTTTCAGTAGGATATTTGGTGATGTCATGTTCCACAAGACTCCAGTACTCCTTGGATCTCAAGAAGTTTTCCATCAGCATGCGCCAATAGTCATAGTGATCATCAAAACGGGGTATGGCTGGTTGGACAAAATTGTCTCCTTCTGCTGTCATAATGCATGTGACTTGTTAGGAAGACTACAACTTTTGATAATCAGGTCTTATGAAAAACTATGCTCTGATACCAAAGTGTTGATTTAAACTGAGGATAGAAAAACAAGTGCAAAATATAATTTCTGGGAGAATTACTCATACCTTTATTGAATGAAACATATGATGACTTATATAGCCATACAATCTTAATTGTAAGGTATTTTCTTGAGAAATAGATCTCTATGAGGAATATATCACTATCACTAGACTTCTAAATAGATCACAATATTACTAGACTCCTAAAAAATTGAGATTGTTCAAATAACAGCTAAAATAAATATCTTTACATGTACGTACTTCAATTAATAATGCTCTAATAAGTTAAACTGATACCATGGATTTAGCTAGATTTTAACGTTTCAAAACAGAATTTTATAAGCTTGAATGCTCATTGTTGTGTAGTTAATGTAATAATCTTTTGTTCAGCTTTTTTTTTTTTTCCCGAAAGTTTAATCATTTCATCAATTTGGCTATACTTATATGCATCTACATGATGCTTTACCCCTCAAAAATCTAGGTAATATAGGAATAATTTACATTTAGTTAGATAATAATAATAAAAATAATAATGATAATGATAGCAAGGGAAATGGATTAATACATATTTCTAAGCCAATTAAAGCTCCAACCAAATTTTGCCACGCACAAACTAAATTTGTTCTCCTTTCATTAAATTCCCAAGTTGCATTTATGAGTGCAATACAGTTACTGTATGAGATGGAAGTGTGACATGCATGCCAAGTGCCAAAGAAGATTAAGTTCCACACATAATTTTGATTAGACATCAATTGAATGAAGTTAATTAAAAGGGACTTCAAACAAATTAAAGAACGTACTACCGCAGACATTATTATCCAAATACTAATATAATCACAGTATAGAATTATAGGATAGAAAGTTTTCACTAAATATTATTTCGATAGGAACAAAATTATTTTTAAATAGGAAAATGAATGAAGATATTTGTAGTTAAAAAAAATTTATAGAATAAAAGGATTGACAATTGAGAACGAATATTTATTTTCTTAACTTTATAATTTTTTTTATCAGAATATATATATATATATATATATACACAGAGAGAGAGAGAATAAAAGGATTGACAATTGAGAACGAATATTTATTTTCTTAGTCTTATAATTGTTTTTATCAGTTTTTCGGGTATATATATATATATATATATATATATATATATATATATATATATATATATATATATATAGTATAATTTTATGCTATGGTTTTGTAATAAATGTGGCTAGTGTATACCTAGTATTACTATTTTCCATCCTTGTGTTTTCCGGACGGTGCACTTACAGAAGAAGCTGAAAACGCATCTCCACAACTGAGCTGTTGATTGGCATAAACATGGACCCAGACATTAACATATAGCCAGTTTTCTTCTCTCGATTCATGCCTTACATCTATAAATACATGTATTCCGTATACTTGATTCGACTAATTTGGAATATGAATCCATGGCCACAAATCTAGATTAGATTAGGGGAATACGACCCGTCCCTGTGTTTCGCATCTACCAGGAGCAGGAAACGAGCTACACCATGCACTAATCCTAGCGCTAGCTGAAGTTTCCAGATTTTGCTTGGAGATGCTGGTTGTATGATTCAACCGCCTCTAAGGTAGGGACAAAAAGCTATTTCATTTTTCATGAAGAAAAATGTCGGGTCAGGGATGCATGCATGTCTTCACAATGGACTGGACTACCTTCTCAGTTATAATAGCATTTCTTATACTATTTATAAGCTAGCTAGCAGACACGAGAGATTAATTTGGAGCTGGAGCCCTAAACACCTCTGGAGAAAGTACTGATCGATCCGACCGCGCGCAGCTGTCATTAGGATGGTTGGATTATACGGATCAAATGCATATAGCTAGGGCCCGGTGGTTGCGTACGGCAAGTCTTGCCCTGTGCACCAATAGCAAAATATGAGGCACTAGCATAACAGGTACCCAATATGCTTAATATGGCAAAAGTTGGTTGTTTCGTTTTGTTATTATTATTATATATTGTTTCAACGTCCTTGCCTGTAGTATGTATAAATCTGAAAAATGATTATATGTGAATTATGATAGAGATATAAATGAACATGAAAGACTTCAATTTGTTTTGGTTTTTTGGGAGAAGGTTTTCATTTGTACTTGCTGATCAGCTGTTATCTATCTCCCGTGAACCAATGTAAAAACAGTATGCAATTTGAACAAATAGGGCCACCGAAAATTTAAGTCATTGGATCACAACAAAACATCAATAATTGAAAGGGCAAAGCCGAACTGAGCTGAGTTGGTCATGCATTTGAAAACGACGATAACCCATCAAGTCAGCAGCGCTTTCCTTTTAACTTTCCACTGCCAAACTGAAAAGAGAGAGTTGGGGGTGAAGATGAACTTTGAAATTAATTTTTACCGGCTGCCATCACTCAGCAGCTGAAGCAGAAGCTGGCTCACCATAGAGACAGGCTTGTACTGCAGACATCTATCTTTTAGTAAGAAAAATTGAATTTTGCAGCGCATTAACTGCTTTGGCACATACTGCGCCTCGAAAAACAAGTTGTGGCCGGATGGTGGGGTAATGATAATGTTGATGAAAGATTACGGATTCAGACAGGAAAGCTTTGTAAAACCTTAATTACCACAAGGACAGCACAATGCCGACTGTGTCCGTAGCTTATTTAATTATCTTGTTTCTAGGTATAGTCTTATGTTTATAGAAGGTCAAAATTCAATTTATGAGACATCTTTTCATGGTTTGTACACTGTATTTATTATTGTTCTTTTACATTGATGGTATATTTTTTGTCCACTGATAAATCTGTGGTGCAGTGAAATGCACCGATAATCAGGGGGTTTCTCTTTCTTCTCCATCGTATTTACTTTTCTCTTCCGTTTCTTTTATAAACTTTTCCGAGTATTTGTGCAAAAAAGAAATTGACTGAAAAAAAATCAATATCAGCTTGATAATTTAGAAAATTAAAGTAGACAGTACCAAGTATCTTGTTTGGTTCTCATTTCTGTTTTTTAGCAATAGCAAGATCATGATGAAAACAGTGCAAACTTAAGTTGGATGAACCTGCTAACTGTTCAATCATGATTCCCCAAATCGTTAAATCAAAATAATAATCCGGAACCATTTTTCTTTCTTTTTTTTTTTTTGGTGGTTGTTGTTGTTGAAAAAAAAAAGGATTGATAGCATAGCATCAATGATCAAATTGAAGAGGTAAGTAAGTGGCTGCGCAACATTGTTGCCAAAATGCATAAACTCTAAGGAGTTGTCAGTGAGAAATAACAACATTACGTGTGCAGTCTATTAAATATTTGGGTCATACGAAGCCAGGTATTTGCAGCCCTAGCTGTCCCATGAGTTGGCGTTTTGGATCCCAAAACCATTACTTTAATCAGCTTCATCCTTCTGCCCAGTCTGCCATTTGTGAACATTCATGGTTCCTTCATTAGTGCGATGCTTCCTACATGTTTCTTCTTCTGATATTTTTCCTAATATTCATTCAGGATTTACAGCCACTGAACCACCCTGGCGGATCAAATCCCACGATTCTTGCATCCTAAAAATGAAATATTCAATCATAATTATGTTCATAATTGTTCAACAAAATCTGGGAGTATCCTGACATAGTTAATAAATTAAGTCCACCCCCTTATGTAGTCGGTTATTTTCTTTTCACCTGACATGTAGTTGTATACCAGACTTCAATATACCATCCAACCCGATACCTACTAAAAATCACCCACAGAAAAGTTTCATCGCCTTGCATCCAACGGTAAAAAGAAGCTTACTACTTTTGGCAATCTTTAATGGCCGGTGCTCTTCAATAGAGTCAGAAGAGAGAAGATAACCAATGTCAATGATCTGAATCATGCAGCTTCACCGATTGTTTGTCACATGCATCGCCCCTAGACACAAGATTTAAGTTATAAGTTTGTTCTATTCATTAATTCCTGCATAGTATGTGGGACCTGAATAAACCGGGATCAGCTATTTCACTTTGGTAATTTTCATATTGAAAAAAAAAATCTGTAAATTCACATGCTGCTCATGTGCAAGCAGACTTGTGCAGGCCGGTGTTTAAAATTGCATACAGCCCGTACATTGAGGATATGCAGCTTAAAATCTACATATTCATCATACATATAACAAGCGTGGGACCTGATCAAGATCTTTCTTAATTTATAATCGTCATTTCTCTAGTTTTCATGTTCAATTGATGTAGTTTTATTCAGTGACTCCAATTTTATCTAATTGAAGCATGAGTGCTCTCTCTTACCTGCCAGTGTGGCACTAAGAAACTTGGTGCTTCTTTCCTCAAGCTCCATAATGCTGCCGTGGTGGTCTGTCGAAGTTTTTTCTTTTGTTGGAATACGATTGCTATCCGCTGCTGTCTGAATTTAAGGCAGATCATCCTCAACAAAACACATTGCCAGAATGCATGGAATAGGGGCTTTGCAGTCCAACAGTTTTCAATATTTTATGGTATTATCAAATTTAGTCTAGTCTAGCTATCTATCATCTGCTGGTCAAAGATATTGTTGATTAGTCTAGTCTAGTTATCTATCCTCTACTTATAAAAGATATTGTTGATCATGTCCAATACATTATATATTGTTCATTCTAGTCATATATCTAACTAATACAATGAACCTTATCTAGTTTATCCACAGCGATCGCTTAGCTAACAAGCCATGTTTCAGAAGTCTCCAAGGAACTAAACCTCAATTTAATCCACAGAAATCATCTTACCATGTATTCCTTACCTTTCGGATGTTTAGATATGAGTCTATACATCAAAGAGGGGAATAAAAAGAAGGAAAATGATCCTCTCCTACAAAGTAGTGGAGATGTCCATTTTTTCATCCTAGGGTAATAAATGTACATTGAAATTAATATATGGCTAAATTTTAGTGGCCTAAAATTAAACAGGAAGATAGATCAAAATTAATTAAGAAAGGTAAATTGATGTCGACAAAATTTGACCTTAGATTTGCTTAAAAGTATCTGTGTAGTCTACAATGAAAGTAGAGGACATTACCACTAAGTATTAGCAGAAAGGGTGTTTTTCCAAAGTCCAAATGAATAGTTATGTAACACCCTCATCTTCCATTATAGTGCTATATAAATTAATAACAAGGATTTTATGCATACATGCATACAAGGGGCTGAGCCACCATAAAGCTTGGTTTCTTGCAATGGCTGATTAAATGGCTAGCACTGAAAAGGGACGTTTCTCAGTCAGGCTCACAGCTATGGCTGGACTCAGAACAGTCTGATTTAGAAGGTGAGTTCAACAATTAAATGTGTCCTAAATTGACAAAACAAACTGAAAACATATAAAACATACAAATTACAGTGAAATGCATGCATAATTCTATGCCTTTGTTTCCTTGAGTATGACAGCCACATGAAGTCAGATCTTCTCATCATGAAACATAAAAGCATGCACCAAACGTGTCAGGAACTTGTCTTTTGCTTATTATTTCCACAAGTTAGAAAACATAAAGAATGTCTTACTCTATTATTTTTACTGTTTTCACAACAGAAACCCTTTTCAGTTAATTGTGAAGGGAATTAAAATGAAGTTATTCCTAGAAATGCAGCACTATTTGACACTGGAGAGTTTTTCTCTTACCCTTTCCTTCTTTTGGGACTTAAAATGAAGTCATCGTTATTATCATCAAAATCATTGTTGATTCTTTTCTTGGCTTTTACATCTCCATTCTTTGAGGCCAGCTGCTGCTTGTGTGAACTCTCAGGTTTGCTGCTTGGTTTTGAAGATTTAATTGGAGTGCAAGTACGAAGTTCCTTCTGCCTTCTTTGCTTCTTTTCACATGCTTTTCTGGCTTTTTCAGGAGACAACAAGCCATGTTCCATCATCCTGCAAATCGAACCATGTTACTTCTTCTCTTCAAATAAGTTCTATTGATAAGTTAGAAATCTAATATATCCACCAGAAAATTCTTCATTGTTATTCAAAAATGGAAAAACAAAAAGGAGCAGCCCATCTTTTGATACTCATGGATGCTTCATCCAACGTATATATTGCAGATACCCTTTAGTGTAAATAGAGCCCTTTAACCATTTATTGTAGGACCAATCTTCAGGTGGAATTATTCATGTTGAAGGCGACCAAAATCCAAGAATGCAGTTTACAAGAAAGCAATCTTCACAATATTTGCATGTATCTATCACAAACTAACTACATAGCGAATGTTACATCCACAGTACGTTGGAATCAGACAACTAAAGTCAACTCAAACCAGTTGGTTTCTGCGACATTAACTACATTTTTATCTATTCTCCATATCTAGCACCCGAGGAATTACAAGACCAAATCGAATTACTGTAATATTGTTGGACTGGAGCAGAAACATCGCTTACTTGTATATCACTCCTATAAAATGTTTAATTCAACAAAATTACAGGCTTATGTTCAACAAAAAGAAAAAGATGTTATTAGGAAAGGTTAGATCCCTGTTAATATTATGACAGATCCAGGGAATGAAAGGGTTAATAAGGGAAAAGTAAAATTCCTCTGATAATTCATATCTTCAGCAGCAATCATAAAATATGTATATTATCTGTGTGGGAAGTTTGCCTCATAAAATATGAGGGAAATTTGGAAAGATTACAATAGGTTTTCCCCATCTGCTGCCAATATGTACAGTCAGATCTCAAGTTTAGAAGTGGAACCAGGCCATCCAATTGATTATTAAGGCTAACAAGAATGAAACAACCACATAGCAAAACCAAAAGCTCAGGAAAAAAACAAAAAAAAATACTAACACAAGTTTAAGCTAAAGAGTCGATGATGGCACCAATTTCATTCATCTATTAGGTTTAAAAGACAGATCTTTGTTTAGATAGCAACAAAGGAAACAGTGAACCATTATAGTAACAGGCCTGCCCCACAGAAAGCCTTGCAATGGCAGGCACTTTCATGATGCCTCATTTTGTTTTACCAGAAAGCTTGGAGCCAGAACCTCTCTGGTCCCTGAAGCAATGCAATTTTTTCTTCCTTGAGGACTCATGGTACATCAGGAAAGGCTATTTTGGTAAGCATAGATTGAGCCTTTTTACTGAAAATATGACCATTTTTCAGAACATTTCATCCATTCCAGTGGCTATAGCTCTGATTCTGGGATGATGGACCTGAGACACAATCCATGTATCTCTACAGCGTAAACAATGTGTTTCTTTCCCCCTACTAAGACTAATATATTGATGACAATTAACTGAATCTATCTTACAACAGAGATAGAACCCTGCAAAAGAAAAAATGGATGAGGTAAAGCAAAGTGCAGTAGTATAATTCATTTGTTTAGATGTTAACAAACAAAAGAGGAGCATGACATAGCAAGAGAATGCCTATATCTAAGAGAACAGCCTCAGATTTGATTTAATATGCGAAAGCTATTTTTAGTGTCAATTCTTCGTTTTGGATGGGAAGGGAGGAATGAAGTTGCAAGGCTTAAGAGTTAAGACTGATCATTGTATTCCCAGCAATGCTCTCATGACTGGTGTAATCATCTCCAACAACCTGTGTATATATGGAAGATAAAAATAACCAAATGAAGTTCAGAGTCTACTTTTTCTGGGCTAGCAAAAGACCACTACCTTCACATGTATTTGATTTGTCAGCCCTATCACAGGAGGCAAACCATTTTTGTTTTCCATTTCAATGGAAAAAAAAAAGTTTTACTCCGACTACTACTTTAGGACCCATCTGTCTAGTGTCTTCAATTTCCACTCTTTCTATAGGGTGATACAATCTGTGAGAATGAGAGGGCCAATTAAACAATTGCAACATCAAGTCAGGATAGTCTAGAAGCTTCTATTTGCTGATATGGAGGGAAAACACTTGAGCTTATCTCAAGTTGCCTTTCCAATTGACAGGCCTTTGGCTTCCTCATTGCTCTTCTTTTCTCCACCAACGCTAATTTTAACCAGGGAATCATCAAAGAATTTGATTCCATACTCCAAATCACGTTGTAAAAGAGGAAGCTAGAGATTTCAATCTAAAAGAAACTCTTCTAACTTGACAGGAAATCGCAATGCAAAACAGCACTGTAGACCAATCCAGAAGAGACCTGAGAAGCAGTTTTCTTAGAGAGAGAAGTAATTGGCCTTTCTATCAGCAGAAAAGAAAGAACCTTCCCTCTCTGTACAATGGAGAATGATAACCATAAATTTTTCTCTCAGCCATTTTAAAAAGATTCCCACTAAGAAAAAGTGAACCATACTTCATATTTTTTTCCTCATCCAAGTGCCACTTTTGTCCTCCAAAAATTTTTAGATTGAAATTGGCCGAACACCCAGAGACCTTTGTAGTTTTGCAGTAAATTTCCTTCTCTCAGCATGGACTCTAAAATAAGTAATAAAATTATCATCGCTTGAGTGTGTAATATGGGAAAGAAGCAACAAAACTGTTTTTCTTGGTACTTATTAATAACACAAGAGAGAGATATTTAAATAGACTACTTCCATTCTTTTAGTATCGCTTGTCACCTGCATCACAGGTCAAAACTTTGGCACTTAATAGCCAGCGAATTTATGAAAAGAAAAGTCCATAAGTTTAGTTCCTGATTAACCAGAACATTTCTATCTAACGTTACCGACAAAGTTGTCATTTCTGTCCTCCAATATGATTGATAAAACTCATGCGCGTGCACACTCGCATAAATATCAGAAGTTCTGCACGTTACATTGATGAGATCCTATTGCAGAGTTGAAAATACTGAATTATGCACTTAAAGAGATGCATGTTCCACTTTATGCAGAGAAATTACTTTCATTCAGATCAAACCAAGGAAAGCATGCTTCATAGTAATTATCCTAATAACCAAACAACTGTGAAGTATCGCATAAAAGAATTGAACTTCCACTATCAAAGGATAGAGGATGATTGCAACATGACCTTATGTAGGGATCAAGGAGATGCCTTAGGCTTGACCTGAGCAACATGAAACTGGTCCAAAAATTCCCTTTCTAATGAATAATAATTTTCTACAAGGTTAGTACCTCAAACGGGTACTACAGAAAACTACTACTTGACCTTTATGATCTAAGACTTGAGCAGTTAAACAAGTTTCAGATTCCAGAATTGCAGATTTTCACTTCTTCTGATCTTTATTAAGTATAATAATATGTAAGAAGTATTATTAGAAGAAGGAAGCCTCACCAAAATTCTGCCATTTCACTTGTTGGTATCTGTTTCAACAAAGACTCATAAAATATTCGTAACGGCTCTCTCTGTCAAAAAAAGCATTGAGTAACATCAATCACTGGAGACACGATTCTGGGAAAATGTAGAGATTTGAGATTGTATGAGGACAACCTCTTCAGGAGGATCATGTTTCTGGCCAGGCAAAGTATAAAGCTTCTTCTCCCTAACTTTAGTTTTGGTGGTTGCAATGGTCTTTGATGAACTTGAACTTGTTTTCGATTTTACCTTCAAAATGCTGTAGCCCTCCTCCTCGGGGTTGCTGTCTCAACTGGAGCTCCCTCAAGTTCCTTGCCCTTCTGTGGGGCAATCTCCATCTTCTCGGGACAATACTTAACCATATGTATTTTGGGAGAAAAAAGAAAAACCTTTATGTCCACAGCCAAAATACATAGAGATAGACTGTCAAAAATCTCCCAATTCATCAAAGATAATGAAATTCATTTCCAAAAAAGCCATACCAGAATAACAAATTATAGCAAATGCCAAATCCGGATCAATCAATCCATCATCAAATTTACTATATATAAGCAAAACCAAACTTAGAAACCAACAATTCACTGAGAAAAAGGAAACGCAAATCATCAAATCGGTAAAAATCAATAAAAACCAACAAATCTAAATAAATATAATTTAACAAGGAAATTTGAGATGGGCACCTCTGTTTTGGTTATGACAGTTGAAACAGATTTTTGCTTGGCATCAACTGGCTGTTTGCTGGAACTTTCAATCTTCTTCCTGTTCAGAGCAGGATCAAACTTTCCCTTCGAAGTACACCATCTTGACTACCGGTCTTGGCCTTAACTAAATTTGCCTTCGTCTCTGTGGTCATTTCTACAAATTTTTAAACTTTCAGATTTCAATTCTCTGCTAATTCGCTAGCCTGATCTAATCAATTGTTTTATCTTTTTTCTTGCCTTCATTGAAAATCTGTTTAATATTTTTTAGCCTGTCAAATTATTAACAGTGGACATGAAGAAAAAGAGGTTGAAACTTTGCTGGTTATTGCAGTTAAACTGCCTTTTAAGGTCGTCAATTCTTAAATTCCGTGAACTAAAGGCATATAATATATTGTGGAATTTTACGCACAACACTGTATAATATTATTGATTCGGGTAAATGATATAAATCTTAATATATAAATATGATATATATTAAAATTTGATACAATTTCATATAAATTAGATAAAAAGTAAAAAATTATTTATATTTAGAATATTAATATAAATTTTAATGCAATAAATTTTATGTTTTACATATCACACATATACACGGCCACATATTGCAAAACCAATGTTAATGGTATGAGATCATTCTTAATTATTTTTATAGTTTTATATAAATTTATATATTTATCCTTTGTACTAATTTCCATGTAACGGACAGTTGGAACACGTCATTGGGTAGTAGAGGTGTAAATGAGTACTTGAGTACTCGACATAATTCGACATAGTTAAGTAGAGTTACGCTATTTAAAAATCGGTTTTGGGTAGGGTTCAAATAGAGTTCGAGTAGTGATTTTAGGATACCTTACGATCTGAACTTGATTATTGTTGAGGATAAAAATATTTAAAACACTTGATTCAATCAAGAATTACCACGTGGCATGATGAATGTCACATATTTTATTCGTCATATATTTTAAATTACACAAGTCTTAAATAAGACAAAAAAAGACATTTGATATAAGGATACATGCGTAATTACAGGCAGAATAAATTCCTATAAATAGGGGTCAGGTATTACAGAGGATAAAAATTCTCTTTTGATTTAAGTATCAGAGTGCTTACGCAGGGGACAACCCCTGCATCCCTCTGATCATTCTCTTTTTTGCAGAGCCTCTGGTAACACGTGGCACAAAGATCGAAGCGAGGATGTCAGCAACACATCATCATTCTATTTGGCCACAACAATTGGCACCGTTTGTGGGAAGAGAAAAAAAGTTCTTAGCTCTATAATCATGATGAGAACACGATCAACAGCGATGATGAGTGATGAAGATGAAGATGTGGCAAGCTCTCCAATGGGTGACCTGGGTGATGGAGTCCAGGAGGAGAGAAGGTAAAGTATGATAACAATTCCCATAGCTGAATTTGAAGCAATGAGAAAGCAAGGGGAAGAAACCGTTTAAGCCTTACGGGTTATGGTTGATCTATTCGAAGGTATCTTCTCGCAAGTGAATTTGCAAGTAACTGTCCGAACCCTCATGGCATTCTCGCGTGAGACCCTCACGGCGTATCCGCGCAAGACCCTCACGGCGTATCCGCGCGAGACCCTCACGACACGTCTGCACAAGACCCTTACGGCATGCCAGCTCGAGACCCTCACGACATGCCAGAGCGAGACCCTCACGACATGTCCGTAGAGGACCCTCACAGCATTCTCGTGGGAGACCCTCACGGCATATCCGCGCGAGACCCTCACGGCATGCCAGCTTGAGACCCTCACGGCATGCCTGCGCGAGACCCTCATGACATGTTCGCGTGAGACGTTCACGGCGTGTCCATGCAGGACCCTCACGGCATGTCCGTGCCAGACCCTCATGGCATGTCTGCGGAGGACCCTTGCGGTATTCCCTCGCGAGACCCTCACGGCATGTCCGCGCGTGACCCTCACGACATGTCCGCGCGTTACCCTCACAGCATGCTCACGCCAAACTCCAATGGCCTAGTCGCGCTATTACGTGAAGTTGCAGCAGACCTTATGCGTGAGGCTACGAAAGGATTGAGGTGTCAGGGTGTGCAAGAGCCCATATAGGAAGTTCTGGAAAACCCTGGACGTGAAATCGCAAGAGGCATGAGGCTCCAGGGTATCAAAGGCCCTGGGCATGAGGGTTCAGAAGGCCTTCGACGCTAAGCTGCAAAAGATCCCATGCGCAAGACTCCAATTTACCAGAGGCATCAGGGTTTTGGGGAACCACGGTGTCAGGGTACGAGGAATGCAAGATGAGAGATTACTGGTGGTCGAAGACGCCAAAATATTGAAAGCTTTGAGAGTTCGACTATAGTAGATTTTGGGTATTTGAACACAAATGGCTCACCAAAACAATGGGGTCAGAGGCGTCAGGATGACAGACACACATGCTGGGAGAAACTCGGAAACAGGTCCGACATGGAACCCTGAAACTGAAATGACCAATTTTCAACCCCAGACTCGTTAAAACTAAATGCAGGATAATGAGAGAGAGGCTGTTGACTATGATCAAGCTAATTCATGCAAGGTCAAAAATAGGCCTGCATCCATGAGACAAGATGACATAGATATGAAGAAAATAGTGGAGCGTATCTTAGAGGAGAAAATGTTGGTTCTAGCAGAAGAAAATCAGAGAAGAAGAATCCCATTTAGTTCAACGATCATGGGAAAACCACTGCCACCGAAGTTCAAGATGCCTCAGATAACGACCTATGTTGGAAAGATTGACCCTTATGACCATGTCTAGAACTATGAGTCATTAATGTTACTACATGGATTGGAGGATGAGATTATATGTAGAGCATTCTCCTTAACTTTAACTGGTCATGCACTAAAAAGGTTCAATAGTTTACCAGAAGGGTCTGTCTCATCTTTTAATCAGTTGAGAAGTGAATTCTTAAAGGCCTTTGCGATAAATAGCTAGAAGAAGAAGGAGGCCACCTATTTGCTTAGCTTGAGGCAAGGGAACAAGAAATCACTCAAAAGCTATGTGGATCGGTTTCGTGACGCTGCTCTTGAGATAAGTGATCTTCATGTTGGGGTAGCGGTGACAGCCATGCTATAAGGGACAAGGTCTGAAAAGCTGCAAGAGTCATTGTCTTTGGATCAGCCGATAATAGTTTCAGACTTGTTCTCTAGAGCAAACAAGTACATTACTCAAGAGGAGGTTATGAGGATGATACCAGCACGAGACTTGAAGGAAGGAAGGAAGGAAACGAGAAAGAGAGCCTAATGATAAAAACGTAGGAAGATCAGATAAAGCCCCAATGTATGTTAATTACACGCAGTTTATCAAACCACGTGCTTCAATTTTAGCAGCGATAGAAAGAACTGGGATGCTTCAATTCCCCATGAGAGGTGAAGGGAATTTAGAACGAGATCATGGGTCCTACTGTAGTTTCCATTCTACCTTTGGTCATACAATTGAGAAATGTCGGGAACTGATGAACTAGCTTGAAAAGTTGGCTAGAGAAGGGAAGCTAGACCGCTATGTGTGGACGAATGAAAGGATTCAATACCCCGCTCGTGGTCAAGGAGATAATAGACCGCGTGATAGACGCGACAATGACAAAGAAAATATGAGGTAAGCCACGAAGAAAAGGTCCAAGAGCTTGAAGCGAAAAATGCGCGAGGTAAGGCATAAAGAAATGTACAAGGGCTTGAAGCAAAAAATGCGCGAGGTAAGCCACGCACCCAAGTAAAAGGAAGGGCTTGAAGTGAAAAATGTGCAAGGTAAGCCATAACGAATTGTGTAAGGGCTTGAAGCGAAAAATGCGCGAGGTAAGCCACACACCCAAGTAAAAGAAAGGCTTGAAGCGAAAAGTGCACGTGGTAAGTCATAAAGAAATGTGCAAGGGCTTTAAGCGAAAAATGCGCGAGGTAAGCCATGCACCCAAGTAAAAGAAGGGCTTGAAGCGAAAAGTGCGCGAGGTAAGCCATAAAAAAATGTGCAAGGGCTTGAAGCAGAAAATGCACGAGGTAAACCACGCACCCAAGTAAAAGAAGGGCTTAAAGCAAAAAGTGAGCGAGGTAAGCCATAAAGAAATGTGCAAGGGCTTGAAGCGAAAAATGCGCGAGGTAAGCCACGCACCTAAGTAAAAGAAGGGCTTGAAGCGAAAAGTGCGCGAGGAAAGCCATAAAGAAATGTGCAAGGGCTTGAAGCGAAAAATGCGCGAGGTAAGCCACGCACCCAAGTAAAAGGAAGGGCTTGAAGAGAATGCGAGAGGTAAGCCATTACCAATTGTGCAAGGGCTTGAAACAAAAAATGCACGAGGTAAGCCTCAAATAAAATAATAATGAAAGGCTTTAAACAAATACTGTGCGAGATAAGCCATAAAAGAAACTTAAGACGAGAATATGAAAAATAAGTTGTCATAATGATATAAGAAAAGTACATGAAATCATCGGTACTTTTAAGAAAAAGTAAAACTCCCTATATATGAATCATAAGTCTGATTTCTTATTACAGATAAACTCAAAGTATTAACAACAAAAAAATAAAAAAAAATAAAACTACTCCTTGGTCAGTGGAGAGGTGCCCATATCAGAAGAATCCGACTCGTCACCTTCTGAGTCGCCCAAGGCGTCAATCATTCCTTGTTAGGAATGAGGCTTCCAAGGATCTGAAAGATTAGAAAGATCGTCATGAGCCACCCTCTCCATATAATCTATAAAATTCTCACCGTTGGGCTTATAACTTGTCCAATCACGAAACACATCAGTATAATGCTCCAACTGCCTTGACCATTGTAGTTCAGAAAAAGTCTCGTCTGATCTCTCTTTCTTTAACCAAGAGCGCGCCATATAGAAACCATATTTGACAAAGCCTATAGAGAACATAAGCTTCCTATTATGACAATCCTGTGATAGGTGATATTCTCTAATAGCTTCAGAACGAATCTGGTTGCGCGCGTCTAGATCGATGGTGGAAGGTTGAGGTTCTTCTTCCAACATTCTATGATCAAACTTTAACTCATCGTTGCTAGTTAGGAGGTCTTGGAGTTTAGATAAGACAGCTTCGGAATCAGACTTCAGCTCCTCATAAGTGACAGAATGTGCCTTATGCTCATTGGCGAAATTCTCTTGAAGGCTAAGGTCTTTAAGATGAAGGTCATCTTTTTCCTTTTTTAATCGATCAATTTGCTCGGGAAACCTCAAATACTGAGCTCTTTCATTCTGCCACTCGGATATTTCAGCCTTTAGCTGGTCAAGCTCAGCATTAACTTGCGCTCTGTATGTTCTGTGTTGTACATTACAAGCAATCACCTACTGAGCTGCCTGAAAATAAACAAGGGATGATAAAGTAAGATAAAATTAACAAGATAGAGAAGGGAGAAATAAAAAAGATAGAAGTGTTTATTAAATAATCAGATCAATCTTCAGGAACAGGAAAGCCCTTGAATAGCTCCGCTTCGTCTCGAGGAAGGATAGTTGACCATCCTAGACGGGATGTGACTCCAGGATCATGAATCGGGTCGTTATCATTAACACCGGGATAGAAGATGAAATTTTGACCATGAACAGTCGTGCCACCATCCACTTGGAACCGAGAAGTATTAAGCTCGACGATTGGCAGAAGTTTTGGCATATCCCACATAGTCGACTCAATGTGTAAGGTCCGCCTCTCAATACGAGAAGGGCGAGCAATATTGCACTCCACTCGGTTGCTCCTATGATACTCCTCTCAATCAGGGTTAGGAAGTGGAGCCTCCACTGCCGTCTGTTTTCCCCTGTCTCTATTTCGAGAAGCTGACCCCTCAAGACGAGATGAAGAAACAGGGGAGGATCTCATCCTTTCACCTTGAGGTCGATCCCGGGAAGAAGTCCCCCTAGCTTGATCTTGACCGGAGCTCGTAGGGCATCTACGTTTATGTGGGCGAGGGCTAGCAGCCCTAGTAGCACTCTCAGTTTCTGCCAGATGATCAAAAGCCCTTCCGAGTGGACTTGTTCCTGAGAGAAAAACAAATGAAAAAGAGTTAGAGAAACCATTTGAACTATATAATTATTCACAGATTAAAATGCAATATAAAATTACCCGAATTAAGATAATCATCAAGAGAATGAATGTTAGCTAAACTATCGTCTGGAGGGAAGTCTAAAAAAGGGCTCTAAAAAGCCTCGCCTCGACCCCAATCCAAGTCATCATCAGAAGGATCATTGGAATGTCCCACACCTTGACTTTCTTCGAGGGAACGAGAAGGCAAAACAGGCTCCGATGAGGAAACTGGAGCGACAGGAACGCGCCCCTAACTGACGACGGCTATATTTTTCGGAGTTAAAAGAGATAATAAAGCACTCTCATCATTTGTTTGCAACTAAGAGATAAAAGAACCATATACGTCACTTAAGTCAGAAAGCTAACTAAGGTTAGAAGGCCCATGGAGACACCACTGAGTAGGGATGTGTAAAGTCGAAGGGATCTCGACAATAAGCCAATTAGAGGCATAATTATGTAATTTAGACGGAGGCTTCCTGAAAAGTTTGCTACTCTGCCCCTTCTCGAAAACCTTCTGAATACAAAAATGAGTTGAGTTTCGAACACTACAAACTTTGAAGAAGGAGTTAAATAGGGGAATAGTGGGCGTAACATTAAATCTATGGCATACAATCGTAAACCCGATCGCTTGGGCCCGTCTATTAGGGTGAAGTTGAGCAGGGACTAGTCGTAACGTTGAAGGAAAACAACTCTGAAGTCAGGTAAAGGAAAACGAAACCCAAATTTTAATGAAGCTCGGTGGATGAGAACACCACTACTAACAGCTTGAGGGGTGCATTCTGTATCGGTTGGGAGCCTATAATGATAGCCCTCGGGAAGAGGAAAAACACTATAAATAAATTCAAGATCGGACTCCCTAAGCCTGGAATTAGATTCTAAGTGTATTTGTTTTCCAGTAGCCTATCTAGCCATCAGAAGTAAATTGAGTAATGTATGATAGATTATGCCGCGAGGGTATGCTTGCCTCAAGAGGTACACTGCCGCGAGGGTACAATGCCGCGAGGGTATGCTTGCCGCAAGGGGCTCACTGCTGTGAGGGTACAATGTCACAAGGGTATGCTACCGCGAGAGGTATGCTGTCGCGAGGGTATGTTGCCGCGAGAGGTATGTTACCGCGAGGGTATGTTTGCTGCGAGACTATGTTGCTGCCAGAGTTTGCCGCGAGAGGTATGCTGTTGCGAGAGGTATGCTGCCTCGAGGTTATGTTTCCACGAGAGGTATGCTGCCGCGAGAGGTATTTTGCCGCGAGGGTATGTTTGCCGTGAGACTATGTTGCCGTAAGAGTTTGCCACGAGAGGTATATTGCCGCGAGGTATATTGCCATAAGAGTCTGTCGCGAGAGTCTACCGTGAGATTTTTTTTCAAGAGAATATGCTAGTAAAGCGATGCCGATGACTCACGGCACTTATATATATGCCACGAGCTATGTAAACTCCCGCGAATAGATGACTCTAACGACAAATACTGTTAAAAAAAATAACAACAAAGTGTACTCTTTCGCAAAGTTACAACTTACGAAAGAGTGGGGAGCAATTGTTGAGGATAGAAATATTCAAAACACTTGGTCCAATCAAGAATTATCACGTGGCATGACGAATGTCACATATTTTATTCGTCATATATTTTAAATTACACAAGTCTTAAATAAGACAAAAAAGGACATTTGATCCAAGGATACATGTGTAATTACAAGCAGAATAAATCCCTATAAATAGGGGTCAAGGATTACTAAAAAACCTAAGTTTATATTTTTCTCTATAAAAACTCTGCCAAATTCCCTTCTGACTTAAGCACCAGAGTGCTTATGTAGGGGACAACCCCTCCGTCCCTCTGATCATTCTCTTTTTTGCAGAGCCTCTGGTGACACGTGACATGAATATCGAAGCGAGGACGTCAGCAACACATCATCATTTGTTTGGCTACAACAATTATAAATAATAATTTTTAAATATTTTTATATATATTATTATTTATAAATAATATAGCACTTAATTAAATTAATTCTTTAAATATTTTAATTATGATTTTAACTAATTTATTTTTGTGTGTTAATTTAAATTTATTAATTCATTTTTTTAATAATATGCATTAAAATTTATTTTTAATTTAAATTTGAGTCAAATTTTGACTTAATAAACAGATATTTAGTGGGTTCGGGTAGTTAATAGGTATTTCTTATATTATATGGGTAGGGTTCGGTAGAAAAAATCAAAATATTCGGGGTAGTTAAATGGGTTTAGGTATTGTAAAATGTAATAGGGTTTGAGTTCGGGTTCAAATACCTCAAAATTGGCAGATATCCAGCTCGTTGATATCCTTATTAGGTACTGTTTCATTGGGACAAAACTTTGCATTTCGTTGGAAAAAAAATCTTAGCCCTTGTCGAAAAATTCTATGACCGTTGTGAAGCATATGATTTGCTCTGCTTTTCATGGATTTATATATAAAAAGGTTGAAGTTTGAGGATTGAAACCAAAATAAAAATCCCATATTAATAGTTCTATGTAAAAGCAATTCAAACTTTGCTATTTTTGAGCAGTCACGTGTTGACTCTATATTATATTATAAATGAAAGTAATTATACATGTAGATAAGTTTTCTCATGTCAGAAGTTGAAATAACAATTTTATGTTAGAAAACTCCATCATACCCAATGGAGCAAAGAATCATACTAAATAAGTCATACTTTATAGGCTTGGCATGCTGAAGAAAATGTTGTTACACCATTTTCACCTTTTTATGCATCTTTATATATACATGTCTTGTGAAACTGAAAGGAGTATGTTCTTTGAGTTTGGATAACCTTTTTCGAGACGAAAATAACAAATGATTCCTAGTTTAGAGCCTAAAAAAGGGGTGGCATAAAGTTGTCTGATATTATAACTAGAACACACTCATAGGATACAGCTTCTATGACTCGTAGGCTTTTCACTTCATGACCTCTTACACATATGCAGAACTTAATTACTACTATTCATATGCTCAATATAATATGTGTTGCCCTTCACATGAGGCATGGGGCCAAAGATTTTCATGTTAGGGTAGTCCAACAGAGTTAATCTCACATAACCATGCATGTTCCCTGCAAAGAAAGCAAGGATATGTCTCTGGGAAGGAGGGTTGCCTCCCTAACTCTTCAAAGGATCTTTAGCAGAACGCTTGTATGTTTTTGGAAGAGAAATACCCTTTCCTATGGTGAAGCTTACTTCGATGCTGCTGGGTAATTGTCCTCTTATTTCAATTGGAGCTCGAGAATATAGAGTTTCTTAGATAATTTCCATTTGAAAATTGGGAATAAAGTTAAAAGTACAATGAGGAAGAAATAACTTGTCTATGTAGTTTTCTGTTGTATATAAGTTATAGTATACAATAGATATATACTTATAATGTTTAATGGTCTTTTAACTTTCAAGCAAGTTTAGGTTGAGCATAAAAAGGTTTTGCATACTATGAAATAATAATGACTAGAAAATAGAGTCAAATCTTAGAAAAGAGATGCTATCTTTGAAAAAGAAAAGATGTGTCACGACCCTCAACTTACCAAAATACGTACAATTTTTTTTCATTTTCATGCGTTGTTTATTAATCATCCTTACCTCGATCGTGATCAATTACACACTCAACAGTTGGGCTGTGTGTCAATGTCTACCTCATCCATCCATAACAATTTAATTTCAAAAGTAAACACTTTTATAAATACATCAGAGTTACTGTTTACAAATGTTTACATTACTTTACATCCCCAATGTTTACATACAAAATGCTACTATGCTATGTCTAGTTTAGATACAAAATAATTCAAGTGTGTATATCTTTATCGATGGGATGCAGCGGATACCAAAAGGGATAAGCCTCTAGTCACCCACAATCTATACTCAAAGCTCTGTAGAGAGGGGAAAATAAGGGGGGTGAGCAAACCACACGCTCAGTAAGGTAATCATGCGAACATGTAGATACTGCACTATCTACGTGATCGTGATGCCATGCTCAAAGCATACATTTCATCATTTTCTCAAAATATGAGTTCATGCTGGTGTTAATGGTATGTAAAACATTCATGCTATTAAAATCCAGTGCACATTTCAATTCAAAGCATGGCATTAACCATCATGCATATTTTATAAGTAAGGCATGGCATTAATCATCATGCGTATTTCATAAGTAATGCATGGCATTAAACATCATGCATCAGTGCACTTTAAAACCATTAACAAATCGATATCTCAGAACAATTCATCACTTGTCAGGACTCAGCCCCTCCCTCGGACTGTCCTGACTCATAAATCATTTCAAACATGGATTTATTCACAAAGCATTAGACATGTGAGATAGGCAATTCAATAAGGGAAATAACCTCTAGGACTATGGCCATAACCTGTGATACCGGCTACATGGATCAGGTGTACGGGATATCACCACTTTCTGCTTCTACACGGGAAGTGGGTCAAATCTTGCCCGTCGGTCCATAGCAGATCTCTTTCGAAGACGGCATATCACATCTCAACACGGTACAACGTACTCCATGCTACCTGTTTGGTACAACGTACTCCGTGGACCCACATCAACATATCATATCACGCCACATCTCAAATGCACGTGTGAGCCTATTTAATCGGTACGACCTTGACACGCCCTAAACGTATTACCGCAAGTGCACGGGTCGTACAAGTAATAATGGGATTTGAGTCCCGAGTTATCGTCCCTCAGAGAAGTTGGTTAGCCTAATTAACTACTGGTTAATCTTACCATAAGTATATCCTAGCAAATTATAAAATTGAAGGGTGATCTACAAAGCTAACAGTACTGAAAATAATAAAACTATAAAATAAAGAAAATAAAATCGAGCAAAATTACTTACAGTACTCCACGCAATTAAAATAAAAAACCTACAAAAATAATTAAAACAGTTAAAACTAATTAACGCAATTAAAATAAAATGCAATTATGAAAATAACAATGCAAGATTAATTAAACTAAAATTAAACTAACCTAAAATGCAATTAAACTACTTAATCAAAATGCAATTTAAACTAAGTTAAGATTTAATGAAATAAATTTACCCCTAATCTAATTCTAAATGAACACTTAATTAACTATCAACCTAATTAAAACTAAATTTTATACAGTAAGCAAGAATACTAATCATGCAATTTAATTAAAGACTCTAAACTAAGCTACAAATTAAATTGAAAGTAAACTATACTAACAATGCATGAAAATGAATTAATTAACTACTATGCACTAGCCAAACAAAGCCTTAACAAATTTAAACTAGCCCCATATCCCTCCATTCACTGTTCATGCTATCATATTTTCATTTTTTGGTTTGGTTTCGGGTTGGTAGCTCTCGGTTCTGGCCAGCTGCTGTTTCCTACTCTGTAATCTCACCAACTCTGCTCGGTTTCGTATGCTGCACCATTCTTGCTCTACAGCATCTCACGTTGCCAATTGCCTCGACACCAGCTCCATGCATAAACCGTGCACGTTTCCTTCTCCAGGCGTTGTCTTGCCCACTACTGCACGTCCTCGGCTCTCGATCTGGCCACGTAAATGCTCTCAATTTCAGGTCACGACTTCTGCTCATGCATTTGCTTCCAACTCCAGCTGCCGGTACCGAAGGCATGTCCGGCTTCTCCTCCCGTTCTTGCTACTGCTGGTGTGCGCAACCTCTGCCCAGCTAGCAGGAAACGTTATCCTCACCGAACTGGTCTTGCACTGCCTCCCTCCGTGTCTTGCTGGCTCTCGATCTTGTGTAGATAGCTTCTGCATTGATCTCTTCCACCATCAGTTCGGTAATGGTGACAGCACTCATCAATGAAAACCTGCAGCTACCGATTACAAGCTTAATGCAGAATGACAGCATGCAGAAATGATGAACAGTACAAGGCTCATAAAACAGAGGAGAGCAGAGAAAAGACTGCTGCTCTCGAAAATCAACCCGTGTCTCACAGCTACAACCAACCGAGACATGAAAGTCTACACCGAACAACTTGATGCATCCTTTTCACAATCCAACAGCAAGTAACAATCAACAATAAAGCTGAATTAAAATGCAGTAAATGAAATTGATGTAAGACGTAAGGAAATGCAGTAAAAATGGAAGCTAAACTCTAAATGCAATCAAGAACTAAAACATAAAATGCATGTAAGTAAGAATGAAATAAAGAAAAGAAAGAGCAAGAAAACATAAGAATGAAATAAAGAAAAGAAAGAGCAAGAAAACATAGCAAACCAGGAAATTAAAACCGAGAAGAATTATGTGAAAACTATAACTAAAAAAAAATCAACGTGCTTCATCCATGTGAATCCTTAGCTCGAGCTGCTTCCTTCCTTTCTCCAACCAAGGGTCCACTTTGCCATTGATGTGGATAAATGCTAAGCATCAAACCCAAAAGGCTTAAACAAAGGAAGAGGTGGCTATCCGAATGCATCAAGACAGTAAAACAAGAGCTAGAAAAGATGTTGGTTTTTCAAGTAAAACAAAGGAGACATAAGCAATGATCTAGGAGTAACCGAGAGCTACCAAGAATGATGGTTTAAGAAACAAAAGCATAAGCAAATTGGGAAACCGAGAGCTAACAACCACGGTGGCTGCCAAGAGAATGAAAAACTACATTGAAGAGCTTGTAAAAATAATAATGGACATTGATGTGAACAATAAATAGTAGCTAAACGGGAAAGAGAAGCTTGAAAACAAGGAAAAAAATTAAAACTATTCTAACACTACTCCTAACTTACTCCTACTCCTACTCCTAATTACACTACCCTACATTTCATGGTTTTTCAATTGCCATCCTTTCCTATTTATAAACACACACTAAGGGTATAATTGTAATTTTTCCATCCTAGATGAGTTGACATTTTTTTTGGCCACTTGTCTTCACACCATTGGCTCATTGAAAAGATATTTCCATGTCATCGGTCTTCTTATCCAATTGGATGTGCTAGGTGCATGGCTCGTGTTGTCCACGTGGTCCAATCTCGATCTTAGCCCAATTTCGGTCCTTTTTCTATCGAAATTTTTAAAATTCATCCGAATTTGATTTATCTGCAAACATTAGAATTTAATTAAATAAAGGGGATAATTAACAAAATAAATTGGGGATTTAAATAATTAATTAGGAAATTAAGCATAAATAATTTTAAAAATATAGAATTATCAGACCTCTTGTCTACCCGAAGCTCCTAACATGGCTATCAGCATGTCAAACATCACAAATGCACGTGCGAGACTATTTAATCGGTGCAACACCCAGTTTGCCCGAATCTCCAAGCACGACACAAATAAGGTGGGCATCTAATGCGAGCTAAGCTCCAAGCACCATGCAAAAACCAGTATGAAAATCCATGTGAAAACTACTGCGAGCTAAGCTCCAGCACTTATGTGTATAAAACACGTCAAATCTTGTGCGATTCATACTCTAGCACGTTTTCATTCTCACGAAAACCATGTAGCTGGCTCAAATCTTTGCAAAGTATGGTTAACAAACCAAAACAGCTCATTTCTTTTACAAATCATTTCAAATGTCAGCCAACCTACCGATCATTTGCTAAAAACCAATAAAACATGATTTTCAAAGCATTATACTTTTGCTTTCATCAAACACCCAACTTTTGCCCTTCAATCACCCAATTTCATTTCCTAACATCTCATGCATTCTAGCGAAGCATTTAAGCGCTCAAATTGCACACAGATATCTCTAAGAGTCCACACAATTCCCTTACCTCAATTTACTTGAGTGCGACTCTCTTCCTCTTAGTTTCTAGTGCTCTTGGCTCGTCTTGCTTCGGTGTATCCTCAGGAGCTGCGATTCATTCATCAAACACTTGAGTTAACGCCTTCAACTCTTATTCAACTATGCATTTATCCAATGCCTTAAATACACATTTTACCCCTTTGTGGTAAATCTCACAATTTATCCCAAAATCAACACCTCCAAATCATACCCACGACATAATCATCATCCTAAGATAACTCATTCATCATTAATATTTTCACATTTCACTTTTTCACACTGGACCGTTTCTAGGTTATGGTGGATTCTTTACTTTCTAGGCTGTTCCTATCATTCATATGTATATTAAACAACTCTAAAATCAATATCCAAACAATGTACTTGAGTTGTTTCATTAGAAACTCACCTAGCTTGATTTTCTTTTTGCTCCAAATGGAAATGCACCCTTGTCCTTCAATCCAACAAATGGGGAAATGCCTCCAAGCTATATTGTTCTTCTCTTTGATGTGAACAACTTTACGTCTGATAGCCTTCCCTCAAATCTTCTTAAAAATGGTCAGATTTAGAGAGTAAAATCTAGGTTTTTGGGTTTGGAATGGAGAGGGAATGGTTATTTTCGTGATTTGTAGATTTCAACTGCTCCTATTTATAGATTCAGCTTGATGAGATCGATCTTCCTTAGGTGGAGATCCATCTGGTCCCTTTAATTTTCCCTTTTTCACGGCATTTTTAAGCATGAGATCAATCTGTCGAAGCTTGAGATCGATCTGCTCCCAAACAAAAAGCTAAGGAGATCGATCTGTTCCTTTAAGGATCGATCTGCATTTCACAGAATGTCTAGGAGATCGATCTGTCTCCCTTGGAGATCGATATATCCTAGCTCATAGCCCAAAATAAGAGCATTTTGGCTCCTTCGGATCGATCTTTCATCCTATGAGATCGATCTGTCATTCATATTTCCAGATTTTATGTAGCAAAACATACTAAACTTCATACCTTTTGTTGCCATGGTCATTTCCTCATCCAATCATCTTTGAGACTTGAAAATGGCATCAATTCATACTTTATACCTATTTAAACTTGTGTGAAATCTTTGTATATCCAAAGGTACTTAATATAAACCAAGTGGAAGTGCACAACTTATGCAATTCTCCTTCCATTTTACCACACTACTCATAATCCATTCTATTCACATTCTCCACATGTTTAAGTCCATTTCTTCACATTCATACATAATGTAACTTGTATGTACAATCACAACTCTTATTACATGTGTGTACCTTAAACTTATAGACTTACATTACATACACTTCACTTATGAAATCACAGTATAACTTCATTTATATTTCTATGTACATATTACAATTATACATATACGGGGTCTCACATTCTCCCCCACTTAGAAAATTTGGTCCTCCAAATTGGAACCAATCATTTTGTGAACAACTCGGGATACTTCTCCTGCATCAAACTCTCCAATTCCCATGTGGCTTCTTCCACAATGTGATGTTGCCAAAGGATTTTCACCAAAGAAATTGTCTTTGTCCTCAACACTTTATCTGTTCTATCCACATCTGAACTGGCCTCTCAATGTATGTCACGTCTTCATTGAGCTCCAAAGGTTCATACCTTATTACATGCGCCGAGTCCGAGTGATACTTCCTTAACATGGATACGTGGTAGACATTATGAACATTTGCCAACTCTGGTGGCAATGCCAATCTGTATGCCTTATCTCTCACCTTATCAAGTATCTCAAATGGCCCTATATATCGAGGGTTCAACTTTTCCTTCTTCCCAAATCTCATAATTCCCTTAGAAGGAGAAACTTTTAAAAACACTGACACTGACTCACCCACATCAAACTCTAGTGGTCTCCGTCTCTTGTCAGCATAATGCTGTTGCTTGCTATAAGCTGTCTGTAACCTCTCGCAAATCAACTGGACATCCTTAGAGGCTTGTCTAACCAAGTTCAAAGCAAAAATCTGTCTGTCACCAACCTCTTCCCATCCAATAGGGGAACGACATCTACGCCCATACAATGCCTCATATGGTGCCATCCCGATACTCTCATGAAAACTGTTATTATAGGCGAACTCTGTGAGTGGCAAATAGTCATCCCAGGAGCCTTTAAAATCCAATGCACACACTCTCAACATATCCTCTAGGGTCTATATAGTCCTCTCTGACTGACCATCTGTCTGAGGATGAAACACAGTGCTAAAACTCAACTGGGTCCCCATCGCTTCCTGAAAACGTTCCTAGAAGTGGGAAGTGAAGCAGACATCCCTATCAGAAATAATGCTCATTGGAATTCCATGTAACCTCACTATCTCGCGTACATACAAGTTTGCTAACTGGATTAGAGTATCGGTAGCTCTCATAGCTAGAAAATGGGCTGATTTCGTCAACCGATCTACAATTACCCATATGGCATATGACCTCTGCGGGTCCTCGACAATCCCATCACAAAATCCATGGTGACATGCTCCCACTTCCAAGTCGGTATTGGTAGAGGCTGCAATAACCCTGCAGGCTTCTGATGCTCCACCTTCACCTGCTGACAAATGAGATACTTAGCGACATGTTTAGCAATATGCTTTTTCATTCCAGACTACCAATAAACCTTTCGAAGGTTTTGATATATCTTAGTACTCCCTAGATGTATCGTATACTTCGATGAGTGAGCCTCTGTCAAGATCAACCTTCTGATCTCTGCATCATCAGGAACACATATCCTACCTCTGAACCTCAACAATCCATCTGAACTCAACTCAAAATCAATCTCCGTGCCCCTCTGTATCTGCCCGACTATATCATTACACTGTTAATCAATCCGCTAAGCCTATCAGATTTGATCTACCAGATCCAGTTCTAACTGCAGGCTAGCTACCATAAATGATACCACACCACCATCAACACTGGGTAGGGTCACATGCAAACTGAGGTTCGTGAACTATTCCAACAGCCTGTGTTCCTTGATCATCATAAATGATACCATCCCGAGATGCTTCCTACTCAATGCATCAACAACCACGTTTGCTTTACCCGGGTGGTACAGGATCTCACAATCATAATCCTTTAAGAGCTCGAGCTATCTCCTCTGTCTCATGTTTAACTCTTTCTGCGAGAAAAGGTATTTAAGGCTCTTATGGTCCGTGAACACTTGGAATTTCTCTCTATAAATGTAGTGGCATCATATCTTTAGCGCAAACACCACCGCTGCCAACTCTAAGTCATGGGTCGGGTAGTTCCTCTAATGATCCTTCAGATGTCTTGATCCATAGGCTACTACCTTCTCATCGTGCATCAATACACAGCCCAGTCCTTAGTGTGAAGCATCCGCATACATTAAGAAACCTCATGAGCTGGTAGGAATAGTAAGGATCGAAGCTGTGGTTAATCTCTTTTTAAACTCCTCAAAGCTTTCCTCACACTTATCATCCTACACAAATTCAACATTCTTTCTCGTGAGACGTGTCAAAGGAGCAGCTAATCTCGAGAATCCCTCTACAAACCTTCGGTAATACTTAGCTAAACCCAGGAAACTTTTGATCTCTGTCACTGTCTGGGGTCTCTGCCACTGTGTCACCGCCTCAATCTTTGATGGATCCACTGATACCCCATCTTTTGATACTATATGACCCAGAAAAGAGATCTGTTCCAACCAAAAGTCACACTTACTGAGTTTAGCGTACAACTTCTTCTCCCTGAGGGTTTGTAGCACTATCCTTAGATGCCTTTCATGCTCCTCTCTAGACCTTGAGTACACCAGTATATCATCAATAAATACGATCACAAATCGATCTAAATACTGGTGAAATACCTCATTCATCAATGACATAAAAGCTGCGGGAGCGTTCGTCAACCCGAATGACATAACCATAAACTCATAATGTCCATACCGGGTGTGAAAAGCTGTCTTAAGTAGATCTCCACTCCGTATCCTCAACTGATGGTGCCCAGATCTCATATCTATCTTGGAAAAGACCTGCGCTCCCTTAAGTTGATCCAGCAAGTCATCGATGCGTGGAAGGGAATACTTATTCTTGATGGTAGCCTTATTCAACACTCGATAATCTAACACAATCAAAGGCTTCCATCATTCTTCCTTACAAACAGAATCGGCGCTGCCCAAGGTGAAACGCTCGGCCTGATGAACCCCTTCTCTAGCAACTCTTACAGCTGTTTCCTTAGTTCTTCCAACTTAACTTGAGCCATTCTGTATGGTGGCTTGGATATCGGCTTTGTACCAGGTGTCAAATCTATACCAAACTCCATCTCACTATCTGGAGGTAACCCTAATAATTCATCGGGAAGACATCTAGATATTCCTTGACCATCGGTATGTCTCCCAATTTCGGACGTGCCTTATCCGTCTCAATCACATAAGCGATGAACCCTTCACATTATTCTTTCCACCATTAGAAATCATAAATCATCACATCAACATATATAATTTGTAAATTAGATTCATCTCTAAATTATGATGTAACTAGATTATACTCTTCTCAATTGCAATAACATATTCTTTAATTTCATTTCACCAAATTTACAAGGTTGTTTATCTTTAGAAATATCAAAGTTTTTGCATGACAATCCGTCACAACATGATTGACAGCCAACTAATCCATTCCTAAGATCACATCAAAATCACTCATATTTAATAAAATTAAATCGGCTGCCATCTCTTTACCTCCTATCCTCATCTTACAATCTCTATATACATGCTCAGTCAACTGACTATCATTCATAGGGGTAGATATCATCAACATTTTATCTAGCAGTGTGGGTTTTACATGCTTCAACAATTTACATGCAATGGATGGCGGTACAAAGGAATACGTGGCACTAGGATCAAACAATACAAATGCTTCTAAATCAAAGATTTGGATGGTACCTTTAACCACATCCCAAGATTGATCTGCAGTGTCCTGGTTTAGCGCGTGTACTCATCCTTTGCTCACACCCACTGCCTGCTTCCCCTTTTCCTCAGTTGTAGCCCTCATCCTCGGAGCAGCTGTCCCAATTGGAGCTCTCTCTAGCTCCTTGCCCTTCTGTGGGGCTCTCTCTGTCATCTCTGGGCAATCTCTAATTATGTGCCCTGGTTTCCCACATCTAAAGTACACTACCTGAGGTCCATAGCATGGTTGAGTACTATGGTACCTGCCACAGTTATCTCACTGCTCTGTCGTAGGCCGTGGCCCTCCAATCACAATTCTCTTAGCTGGAGCTATGGCTGGATACATGGGAGTATTAACTGTCCTCTCCCGGATCTCTTCGATCCTCGGCCTCTTTCTAGAAAATCTTTTGCTTCCCTTATAGCTGAAGCCTCTATCCATCATTGGTCTCTTCTTATCCTTGTCCCTTACTTTACCAACTTTCCCAAACTCTGAATTGATTCTATCAACATCTTGTTCACATAATTGCGCCTTGCGCACTGCCTCCTCGTTGGTCAGTATATCTAGGGGAACCAGTCTAGACTTGATGGTTGGTCTCAATCCATCCATAAATTTTTGAATTTTCTTAGCCTCATTACTCATCGTATTAGGATCATACCTATCCAAGGAGATAAAAGTTGTCTCATACTCATCTACTATCCTACTCCCTCGGGTTAGTCCCAAAAATGCCATCTTTAGCTTCTGCTATGCGGTATCCGAGACATACTGTCTCCGAAAAGCTTCCAAAAACACCTTTCAGCTAATCTCTGTATACCGGGCTCTCAAAATAGGCCTGGCGGATTTCCACTAATGTTCTGTTGGTCCCTTCAGCATAAATGTGGCAAACACTACCATCTCGGTAGTAGTGCACTCAAAGAACCCGTATAGCTTCTCAATCTCATTGATCTAATCCTCTGTAGCTACTGGGTCCTTAACTCCACTAAAAGACAACGGTCCAAACTTTTGAAACTGCTGCAATTTGTCCAAATCGCATCCATATCCCCAACCTTTACTACCTGGTGTAGCAACCGACGTAGGCACATCCTGTGTGGGTGAGGTATCTTTCGTCTGAGGTCTCTGGGTTGGTCGGGCCCGTGCCTCAAGAGCTACCACCAACTCGGCATCACCCTGTGTAGCGGGATTCTGTCTACTGCCCACTTCAGGTAAAGATTGGGTGACCAACTCCAAAATCATCTCAATGCTTTGCTCAATCCTCGCGAAGCGAGCCTCAGTACTCTCGGGTCTCTCTTTTGGACCCTGTGGAGCATGCTCAACCTCAACCTCCACCTCAACCTCATCCTGAGTCTCATGTGTTTCTGAATCAACATTACCCCCAGGCCTACCTCTACGACCTCTAACTTGCACCGTCGCCCTTCTACCACGACTAGTATTAGGCATAATTGTTCAATTCCCTACATTCACATTAATTTCTTAGTCAAACCCATCGAGACACACACAATTTGCATCTAAACAAGCACAGTAACGTGGAGATGAAATTTCCAACTTATTAAGTTTTTTAGACATCGACACACATCAGACCAACCGAGCTCTGATACCAACTTCTGTCACAACCCTCAACTTCCTAAAATACGTACAAATTTTTTGCATTTTCATGCGTTGCTTATTAATCATCCTTACTTCGATCGTGATCACCTACACACTCAACAGTTGGGCTATGTGTCAATGTCTACCTCATCAATCCATAACAATTTAATTTCAAAAGTAAACACTTTTATAAATACATTAGAGTTACTGTTTACAAGTGTTTACATTGCTTTACATCCCTAATGTTTACATACAAAATGCTACTGTGCTATGTCTAGTTTAGATACAAAATAATTCAAGTGTGTATACCTTTATCGATGGGATGCAGCAGATACCAAAAGGGATAAGCCTCCAGTCACCCAAATCTATACTCAAAGCTTTGTAGAGAGGTGAAAATAAGGGGGGTGAGCAAACCACACGCTCAGTAAGGTAATCATGCGAACAGGTAGATACTGCACTATCTACGTGATCGTGATGCCATGCTCAAAGCATACATTTCATCATTTTCTCAAAATATGAGTTCATACTGGTGTTAATGGTATGTAAAGGATTCATGCTATTAAAATCCAGTGCACATTTCAATTCAAAGCATGGCATTAACCATCATGCATATTTTATAAGTAAGGCATGTCATTAATCATCATGTGTATTTCATAAGTAATGCATGGCATTAAACATCGTGCATTGTCCTGACCCACCAATCATTTCAAACCTGGATTTATTCACAAAGCATTAGACATATGAGATAGGTAATTCAATAAGGGAAATAACCTCTAGGACTATGGCCATAACCTGTGATACCAGCTACATGGATCGGGTGTGCGGGATATCACCACTATTTACTTCCACACAAGAGGTGGGTCAAATCCTGCCCGCCGGTCCATAGCAGATCTCTTTTGAAGATGGTATATCACATCTCAACACGATACAACGTACTCCATGGACCCACATCAACATATCATATGACGCCACATCTCAAACGCACGTGTGAGTCTATTTAATTGGTACAACCTCTTGTCTACCTGAAGCTTCTAACACGGCTATCAACATGTCAAACATCACAAATGCATGTGCGAGCCTATTTAATCGGTGCAACACCCAATCTGCCCGAAGCTCTAAGCACGACACAAATAAGGTGGGCATCTAATGCGAGCTAAGTTCTAAGCACCATGCCAAAACTAGTATGAAAATCCATGTGAAAACTAGTGCGAGCTAAGCTCCAGCACTCATGTGTATAAAACACGTCAAATCTCGTGCGAGTCATACTCTAGCACGCTTTCATTCTCACGAAAACCATGTAGGTGGCTCAAATCTTTGCAAAGTATGGTTAACAAACCAAAACAACTCATTTCTTTTGCAAATAATTTCAAATGTCAGCCAACCTACCGATCATTTGCTAAAAACCAATAAAACATGATTTTCAAAGCATTATGCTTTTGTTTTCATGCACATTTCTCAAACACCCAACTTTTACCCTTCAATCACCTACTTTCATTTCCTAACATCTCATGCATTCTAGCAAAGCATTTAAGCGCCCAAATTCTGCCCAGATATCTCTAAGAGTCCACACAATTCCTTTACCTTAATTTACTTGAGTGCGACTCTCTTCCTCTTAGTTTCTTGTGCTCTTGGCTCATCTTGCTCTGGTGTATCTTCGGGAGCTGCGATTCATTCATCAAACACTTGAGTTAACGCCTTCAACTATTATTCAACTATGCATTTATCCAATGCTTTAAATACACATTTTACCCCTTTGTGGTAAATCTCACCTATCCCAAAATCAACACCTCCAAATCATACCCACGACATAATCATCATCCTAAGATAACTCATTCATCATTAATATTTTCACATTTCACTTTCTCACACTAGACCATTTCTAGGTTATGGTGGATTCTTTACTTTCTAAGTTGTTCCTATCATTCATATGTACATTAAACAACTCTAAAATCAATATCCAAACATTGTACTTGAGTTGTTTCATTAGAATCTCACCTAGTTTGATTTCCTTTTTGCTCTAAATGGAAATGCACCCTTGTCCTTCAATCCAACAAATGGGGAAATGCCTCCAAGCTATGTTGTTCTTCTCTTTGATGTGAACAACTTTACGTCTGATAGCCTTCCCTCAAATCTTCTTGAAAATGACCGAATTTAGAGAGTAAAATCTAGGCTTTTGGGTTAGGAATGGAGAGGGAATTGTTATTTTCATGATTTGTAAATTTTAACTGCTCCTATTTATAGATTTAGCTTTATGAGATCGATCTTCCTTGGGTGGAGATCGATCTGGTACCTTTAATTTCCTCCTTTTCACTGCATTTTCAAGCATGAGATCGATCTGTCGAAGTTTGAGATCGATATACTCCCAAATAGAGAGCTAAGGAGATCGATCTGTTCCTTTAAGGATCGATCTGCATTTCACAGAATGTCTAGGAGATCGATCTGGCTCCCTTGGAGATCGATCTGTCCTGTCTCATAGCCTAAAATAAGAGCATTTTGGCTCCTCTAGAACGATCTCTCATCCTATGAGATCGATCTATCATTCATATTTCCAGATTTTATGCAGCAACACATTCCAAACTTCATACCTTTTGTTGCCATGGTCATTTCCTCATCCAATCATCTTTGAAACTTGAAAATGGCATCAATTCATACTTTATAACTATTCAAACTTGTGTGAAATCTTTGTATATCCAAAGGTACTTAATATAAACCAAGTGGAAGTGCACAACTTATGCAATTCTCCTTCCATTTTACCACACTACTCATAATCCATTCTACTCACATTCTCCACATGTTTAAGTCCATTTCTTCACATTCATACATAATATAACTTGTATGTACAATCACAACTCTTATTACATGTGTGTACCTTAAACTTATGGACTTACATTACATACACTTCACTTATGAAATCATAGTATAACTCCATTTATATTTCTATGTACATATTACAATTATACATATACGGGGTCTCACAAGATGCATGTAGGAGATCAATTATGTTATATGAGGCGAACATGAAAACAATAATGAAGTAAACTTCGTATCCCTTCAAATAGCCATTTATGCATAAGAAAACATTATGTTTTGCACAATATACAAAGTAAGGTAATATTAGATAAATAAGGTGTCAAGATGCCTCTTATAAGTATAACTGATGGTGATTTAAACAAGAATGGGAAAAGCATACCTAATTGTAACAAGGAAAAAGAAAATGACCTACTCTATTGGTTCTATTTTAGAAAGGATGTTTTGTTGAAAACATGTCAACATAGTTTCTCATGTACTTAATTAAGCTACTTCAATTGTATGAATGTGTATATAAAGTGTTAATTATAACAACCATGAAATAAATGGTAAGTAAAATAAGTGACCTTAGGAGTTTTTAGTGACAATTTGTATTGGCTTCTAAGAGCTTTACGAAACATCCTTCAACTACATATATATTTTCTAATATTCCTTGATGGAAAATGGGCTTTTCTTTATATTGATGGATGTAAACCTTGAGCATACTCTCCATTAGTTCATAACTCTTACAGAGTATTGATAACTCTATCAAAATAGAGTTACTTACATGCATAATTATCTTAATTTTTCATAATCCTCTTGTGAAAATTGTTAATTACCTCTTGAATTTGTTTAATTTTCTCAAATGAGGTAGATAAATAAATTCAAGTTGAAATTCAAATGTTTTGCTGACTTTTAGATAGAAAAAGATCAAGAACTAGGTTGGGCTCAATAAAAGATGATATTTCAGCACTAATGGCCAAAATAGCAAGACAGCTTATCTTGCAGTGCATGTCATCTCTCCCATCCACCTAGCACTCCACATGTCACCATCTTATACAATCTTAGAGGCTAAGTGTGAGACCCCGTATATGTATAAGGGTATATATGTACATAGAAGTGTAAATAGAGTTGTACTATGAATTCATGAGTGAAGTATATGTGATGTAAGTCCATAAGTAATGTACACACTTGTAATGAGAGTGGTAATCGTACATACAAGTTTCATTATGTATGGATGTGTAGAAATGGACTTAAACATGTGGAGAATGTGTGTAGAATGGATTATGAATAGTTTGGTAAAATGGAAGTAGAATTGCATAAGATGTGCACTTCCATTTTTGTTTATATTAAGTACCATTGGTCATACAAAGATCCTACACAAGTTTTAATGTGTATGAAGTGAGGATGGATGCCATTTTCAAGTCTCAAAGATGAATGAATGAGGAAATGATCATGGTAGCAAATTAAGGATATTTGGTAAGTGTTGTTGCAGAGGAACTGCAGGAAATCTGGAAATTTTAAAGGGCAGATTGATCTCATTGGATGAGAGATTGATCTGGAAGAGCCAGAATGCTCTTATTTGGGCAAAAGAATAGAGTAGATCGATCTCCAATGGAGCTAGATCGATCTCCTAAGCATTTGGTAGTGAAAAGATCGATCCCCAAGCACCCAGATCGATCTCCTTAGCTCTCTGTTTGGGAGCAGATCGATCTCATGCTTCGACAGATCGATCTCATGCCTCGACAGATCGATCTCATGCCTCGACAGATCGATCTCATGCTTGAAAATACCGTGGAAAAGAGGGATTTTAAGGGACCAGATCGATCTCCTCTTGGACCAGATCGATCTCCTCAAGCTATTTCTATATAAGGAGTGCTGGAAATCAAAAAATATCGAGAAAAACACAAACCTTCCACTTTCAACCCAAAAACCTAATTTTCTCTCTCTAAAATCAGCCATTTTCAGTGAGGTTTGAAGAGAGACCATTAGAGGCAAAGTTGTTCCTATCAAAGATAAGAACAACATAGTTGGAAGGCATTTTCCCATTGTTGATATTGAAGAAGTTAAGGGCATTGCCATTTGGAGCAAGAGGAGAAATCAAATTGGGTAAGATTCTAACACTCCAACTATGGTGCATTATTTATTTAAGTGATTTTGGAGTTGTTTGGCATGAGTATGGATGGTTAGAAACTATCTAGAATACATTGGAATGATTTTGACCTAGAAATGTTTAGTGTGAGAAAGTGGAATGTATGGAGATTAATGATGAATGAGATATGTAAAAGTTATTTATAGTGTTGTGGTATGATTTTAAGATGTGGTTAGTGGATAAATTGTGAGATTTACCTAAAAGAGGTAAAATGTGGATTAAGGCATTTGTAAAATGCATAAGTGAATAATACTGACTAGTGAGGTCAATTATGGGTTAAATACATTAACTCAATCGATTTAATGAATGAATCGCAGCTTCCGAGGATACGCCGAGGCGAGTTGAGCCAAGAGCGTGAGAAGCTAAAAGGAAAGGAGTCACACCAAGTAAATCGAGGTAAGGGAATTGTGTGGACTCTTAGAGATATCTGTGCTCAATTTGGGCGCTTAAATGTTTTGCTAGAATGCATGAGACTAGGAAATGTTGTTGGGTGATTGAAGGGTAAAAGTTGGGAGTTTGAGAAATGTGCATGAAAACAAAAGCATATTGCTTTGAAAATCATGTTTTATTGCTTTTTAGCAAATGATTGGTAGGTTGGCTAACATTAAAATGATTTGCAAAAGAGATGAGTGTGTTTTGGTTTTGTTAATCATATTTTGCAAGTTTTGAGCCACCTACATGATTTCGTGAGTATGAAAGAGTGCAAGAGGCACTAGTTTTCACATGGATTTCATAATTGTTTTGGCATTGTGCTCGAGTTTGTCTCGCACTGGATGCCCACCTTATATGTTGTCGTGTTTGGAGCTTCGAGTAGACTGGGTGTCACATCGATTAAATAGGCTTACACGTGCATTGTGTTGACATGATTAATTAGCCGTGTTAGGAGCTTCGGATAGATAAGAGGTCACCCCGATTAAATAGGCTCACACGTGCGTTTGAGATGTGGCGTGATATGATGTGTTGATTGGGTCCACGGAGTACGTCGTACCGTGCATGTAGCATGGAGTACACTGTACCGTGTTGAGTTATGAGGTGTCGTCTTCGGACGAGATCTGCTATGGACCGGCGGGTAGGATTTGACCCACCTCCCGTGTGGAAGCAGATAGTGGTGATATCCCGCACACCTGATCCGTGTAGCCGGTATCACAGGTTATGTACATAGGCCTTGAGGTTATTACCTATTATTGAACTGCCTATCTCACATGTCTACTGCTATTTGAGATTAAATCCATGTTTGAAGTGATTGTGGGTCAGGAAAGCCAGAGGGATGGGCCGAGACCTGACCAGTGATGAATTGATTTGTTAATAGTTTTTAAAAGTGCACGGATGCATGATGTTTAATGCCATGCTTTATTGTGAAAATGCATGATGGGTAATGCCATGCTTTTATTGTGAATTATGCATGATGATTTATACCATGCTTTGAGTTGACATGTGCACTTGATTTCTATAGCATGAATGCTTTACATACCATTAACACAATCATACACTCATGTTTTGAGATAAACAATGAATTAAATGCTTTTGAGCATGGCATCACGATCACGTAGATAGTACAGTATCTACCTGTTCGCATGATTACCTTACTGAGCGTGTGGTTTGCTCACCCCCTTATTTTCCCCTCTCTACAGAGATTTAAGTATAGATTGGACGTGACTGGAGGCGTTCCCTTTTGGTAATTCCGCTGCATCCCATCGCTAAAGGTATACACACCTTGATTATTTTGTATCTAAACTAGACATAGCACAGTAGCATTTTGTATGTAACCACTGGGGATGTAAAACAATGTAAACACATGTAACAACTCTGATATATATACATCTATACAAGTGTTTACTCATAAATAATGTTTCAAATTGAATTGGTATGGTGGAGTGAGTTAGACGTCGACACACAGCCCAACTGTTAAGTGTGTGGTTGTTCACGATCGAGGAAGGATGATTAAGGATTGATGCATGAAAATGCGAAAAATTTGTACGTATTTTGGTAAGTTGAGGGTCATGACAGAAGTTGGTATCAGAGCCCGAGTTGGTCTGACATGTGTCGTGTCTAAAATACTTAATAAGTGAAAAATTACATCCCCAAGTTACTGTGCTTGTTTAGATACAAATAGTGTATGTCGATGGGTTGACTAAGTAATTGGTTGTGAATGTAGGGAACTGAGTAAGTATGCCTAATACCAGTCGCGGTAGAGGGATGAGAACACAAGCTCGAGGCCGTAGAGGTAGGCCTGGGGGTCGTGTTGAGCCAGAAACACACGAGGCTCAGGAGAATGTTGAGGTGGAGGCTGATGTTGAGCACGCTCCACAGGGTCTAGAGGAGAGGCCCGAGAGTACTGAGGCTCGCTTCGCGAGGATTGAGCAGAGCATTGAGATGATTGTGGAGTTGGTCACCCAATCTTTATCTGGAGTTGGTGGTAGACAGAGTCCCGCTACACAGGGTGATGCCGAGCAGGCGGCAGCTCTTGAGGCACGGGCAAGGGAAGCCCAGAGGCCACAGACGACAGATACCCCACCCCCACAGGATGTGCCTACGCCGGTTGCTATCCAGGCAGTAGAGGTTGGGGATATGGATGTGATTTGGATAGACTGCGGCAGTTCCAGAAGTTTGGACCGCCGTCTTTCAGTGGAGTAAAGGACCCAGTAGCGGCTGAGGATTGGATCAATGAGATCGAGAAATTATATGGGTTCTTTGAGTGCACTACTACCGAGATGGTAGCATTTGTCGCTTTTATGCTGAAGGGATCAGCAGAACATTGGTGGAAATCCACCAGGCCTATTTTGAGAGCCCGGCATACTGAGATCAGCTGGGATGTGTTTCTAGAGGCCTTCCGGAGACAGTATGTCCCGGATACCGCACAACGAAAGCTAAAGATGGTATTTTTGGGACTGACCCAAGGGAGCAGGACTATGGATGAGTATGAGACTGCTTTTATATCCCTGGGCAGATATGATCCCAACACGATGGGTAATGAGGTCGAGAAGATCCAGAAGTTTGTGGATGGATTGAGACCGACCGTCAGGTCTAGACTGGTTCCCCTAGATATACCGACCTATGAGGAGGCAGTGCGTAGGGCGCAACTATGTGAATAAGATGTTGATAGAATCGCCTCAGAGTTTGGAAAGGTTGGTAAGATGAGGGACAGAGATAAGAAGAGACCTATGATGGATAGAGGATTCAGCTATAAAGGAAGAAAGAGATTCTCTGGAAAGAGGCTGAGAATTGATGAGATCCGGGAGAGGACAGTTAATACTCCCATGTATCCGGCCATTGCTCCAGCTAAGAGAATCGTGATTGGAGGACCACGGCCTACTACAGAACAGTGTGGCAAGTGTGGTAGGTACCATGGTACTCGACCATGTTATGGACCTCAGGTTGTATGCTTCAGATGTAGGAAGCCAGGGCACATAATCAGAGATTGCCCAGAGATGATAGAGAGAGCCCCACAGAAGGGCAAGGAGCCAGAGAGAGCTCCAGTTGGTACAACTGCTCCGAGGAGGAGGGCTACAGCTGAGGAAAAGGGGAAGCAAGCAGTGGGTGTAAGCAGAGGACGAGTGCACGCACTGGATCAGGATACTGCAGATCAGTCATCAGATATGGTAAAAGGTACCATCCAAATCTTTGATTTAGAAGTTTATGTATTGTTTGATCCTGGTGCCACGCATTCCTTTATTTCGCCATCCTTTGCATGTAAATTGTTGAAGCATGTAAAACCCACGCTGCTTGATATGTTGATATCTACCCCTATGAATGATAGTCAGTTGATTGAGCATATATATAGGGATTGTAAAATGAAGATAGGAGGTAAAGAGATGGCAGCCGATTTAATTTCATTAAACATGAGTGATTTTGATGTGATCCTAGGAATGGATTGGTTGGCTGCCAATCATGTTGTTATGGATTGTCATGCTAAAACCTTGATGTTTCCAAAGATAGACAATCTTGTAGTTAATTTTGTGAAATGAAATTAAAGAACATGATTATTATAAGCGTGATGAGTACAATCTTGATACATGATGTATGAAAGATAAATTTGATTTCATTTATGTATATGATGTGATGATTTATGATACTAATGGTGGAAAGAATAATGTGAAGGATTCATCGCTTTTGTGATTGAGACGGATAAGGCACGTCCGGAATTGGAAGACATACCAATGGTTAGGGAATTTCCAGATGTCTTTCCGGATGAGTTACCAGGGTTACCTCCAGATAGAGAGATGGAGTTTGGTATAGATTTGGCACCTGGTACAGAGCCGATGTCCAAGCCACCATACAGAATGGCTCAAGTTGAGTTAGAGGAGTTAAGGAAACAATTACAAGAGTTACTGGAGAAAGGGTTCATCAGGCCGAGCGTCTCACCTTGGGGAGCACCGGTTCTGTTTGTAAGGAAGAAGGATGGAAGCCTCCGGCTGTGCATAGATTACCGGTTATTGAATAAGGCCACCATCAAGAATAAGTATCCCCTCCCACGCATCGATGATTTGTTGGATCAGATTAAGGGAGCGCAGGTCTTTTCCAAGATAGATCTGAGATCAGGGTACCATCAGTTGAAGATACGAGATGGAGATGTACCCAAGACAGCTTTTCGCACCCGGTATGGACATTATGAGTTTATGGTTATGCCATTCGGGTTGACGAATGCTCCCGCAGCTTTTATGTCTTTGATGAATGAGGTATTCCACCAGTACTTGGATCGATTTGTTATTGTGTTTATTGATGATATACTGGTGTATTCGAGGTCTAGAGAGGAACATGAAAGGCATTTGAGGATAGTGCTACAAACCCTCCGAGAGAAGAAGTTGTACGCTAAACTCAGTAAGTACGACTTTTGGTTGGAACAGATCTCTTTTCTGGGTCACATAGTATCAAAGGATGGAGTATCAGTGGATCCATCTAAGATTGAGGCCGTAGTTCAGTGGCAGAGACCCCAGACAGTGACAGAGATCAGAAGTTTCTTGGGTTTAGATGGGTATTACCGAAGGTTTGTAGAGGGATTTTCGAGGTTAGCTGCTCCTTTGACACGTCTCACAAGGAAAAATATAGAGTTTGTGTGGGACAAAAAGTGTGAAGACAGTTTTGAGGAGTTGAAAAGGAGATTAACTACAGCTCCAATACTCACCATTCCTACCAGCTCAGGAGGTTTCTTGGTGTATGCAGATGCTTCACACCTAGGACTGGGCTGTATATTGATGCAGGATGGGAAGGTAGTAGCCTATGGATCAAGACAGTTAAAGGATCATGAGAGGAACTATCCGACCCATGACTTGGAGTTGGCAGCGGTGGTGTTTGCGCTAAAGATATGGCGCCACTACCTCTATGGTGAGAGATTTCAGATTTATACAGATCATAAGAGCCTTAAGTACCTGTTCTCACAGAAAGAGTTGAACATGAGACGGAGGAGATGGCTCGAGCTGTTAAAGGATTATGATTGTGAAATCCTATACCACCTGGGTAAAGCAAATGTGGTTGCTGATGCATTGAGTAGGAAGCATCTCGGGATGGTATCATTCATGATGATCAGGGAACACGAGCTGTTGGAACAGTTCATGAACCTCAGTTTGGATATGACCCCACCTGACGCTGATAGTGGATTTATGATAGCTAGCCTGCAGTTGGAACCGGATCTGGTAGATCGAATCCGACAGGCTCAGCGAGTTGATCAGCAGTGTAGTGATATTGTCGGGCAAATACAGAGGGGTATAGAGACGAAATTTGGGTTGAGTTCGGATGGATTGCTGAGGTTCAGAGGTAGGATATGTGTTCCTGATGACGCAGAGATCAGAAGGTTGATCCTGACAGAGGCTCACTCATCAAAGTATACGATACATCCAGGGGGTACCAAAATGTATCAAAACCTTCGAAAGGTTTATTGGTGGTCGGGAATGAAAAAACACATTGCTGAATATGTTGCTAAGTGTCTCTTTTGTCAGCAGGTAAAGGTAGAGCATCAGAAGCCTGTAGGGTTATTGCAGCCTCTACCGATACCGACATGGAAGTGGGAGATGTCACCATGGATTTTGTGATGGAATTACCGAGGACCCGGAGAGGTCATGATGCCATATGGGTGATTGTGGATCGGTTGACGAAATCAACCCATTTTCTAGCTATGAGAGCTACCGATACTCTGAGCCAGTTAGAGAACCAATATGTGCGCGAGATAGTGAGGCTACATGAAATTCCAGTGAGCGTTGTTTCTGATAGGGATGCCCGCTTCACTTCCCACTTTTGGGAACATTTTCAGGAAGCGATGGGGACCCAGTTGAATTTTAGCACCGCGTTTCATCCTCAGACAGATGGTCAGTCAGAGAGGACTATACAGACCGTGGAGGACATATTGAAAGCATGTGCATTGGATTTTGGAGGCTCCTGGGATGACCATTTGCCACTCGCAGAGTTCGCGTATAATAACAGTTTTCATGCGAGTATCGGGATGGCACCATATAAGGCATTGTATGGGCGTAGATGTCGTTCCCCTATTAGATGGGAAGAGGTTGGTGACAGACAGATCTTTGCTCCCGACTTGGTTAGACAAGCCTCTGAGGACGTCCAATTGATATGTGAGAGGTTACGGACAGCTCAGAGCAGGCAAAAGAGTTATGCTGACAAGAGACGGAGACCACTAGAGTTTGAGGTGGGTGAGTCAGTGTTTTTGAAAGTTTCCCCTTCGAAGGGAATTATGAGATTTGGGAAGAAGGGAAAGTTGAGCCCTCGATATATAGGGCCATTTGAGATACTTGATAAGGTGGGAGACAAGGCGTATAGGTTGGCATTGCCACCAGAGTTGGCAAGTGTGCATAACGTCTTCCACGTATCCATGTTGAGGAAGTATCACCCGGACCCGGCACATGTGATAAGATATGAGCCTTTGGAGCTCAATGAGGGTATGACCTATGTTGAGAAGCCAGTTCGGGTATTGGACAGAAAAGAGAAAGTGCTGAGGACAAAGACAATTCCCTTGGTGAAGATACTTTGGCAACATCACACTGTGGAAGAAGCCACATGGGAATTGGAGAGTTTGATGCGGGAGAGGTATCCCGAGTTGTTCACAGAATAATTGGTTCCAATTTGGAGGACCAAATTTTCTAAGTGAGGGAGAATGTGAGACCCCATATATGTATAAGGGTATATATGTACATAGAAGTGTAAATAGAGTTGTACTATGAATTCATGAGTGAAGTACATGTGATGTAAATCCATAAGTAATGTACACACTTGTAATGAGAGTGGTAATCGTACATACAAGTTTCATTATGTATGGATGTGTAGAAATGGACTTAAACATGTGGAGAATGTGTGTAGAATGGATTATGAATAGTTTGGTAAAATGGAAGTAGAATTGCATAAGATGTGCACTTCCATTTTTGTTTATATTAAGTACCATTGGTTATACAAAGATCCTACATAAGTTTTAATGTGTATGAAGTGAGGATGGATGCCATTTTCAAGTCTCAAAGATGAATGAATGAGGAAATGATCATGGTAGCAAATTAAGGATGTTTAGTAAGTGTTGTTGCAGAGGAACTGCAGGAAATCTGGAAATTTTGAAGGGCAGATCGATCTCATGGGATGAGAGATCGATCTGGAAGAGCCAGAATGCTCTTATTTGGGCAAAAGAATAGAGCAGATCGATCTCCAATGGAGCCAGATCGATCTCCTAAGCATTTGGTAGTGAAAAGATCGATCCCCAAGCACCTAGATCGATCTCCTTAGCTCTCTGTTTGGGAGCAGATCGATCTCATGCTTCGACAGATCGATCTCATGCCTCGACAGATCGATCTCATGCTTCAACAGATCGATCTCAGGCTTGAAAATACCGTGGAAAAGAGGGATTTTAAGGGACCAGATCGATCTCCTCTTGGACCAGATCGATCTCCTCAAGCTATTTCTATATAAGGAGTGCTGGAAATCAGAAAATTTCGAGAAAAACACAAACCTTCCACTTTCAACCCAAAAACCTAACTTTTTCTCTCTAAAATCAACCATTTTCAGTGAGGTTTGAAGAGAGACCATTAGAGGCAAAGTTGTTCCTATCAAAGAGAAGAACAACATAGTTGGAAGGCATTTTCCTATTGTTGATATTGAAGAAGTTAAGGGCATTGCCATTTGGAGCAAGAGGAGAAATCAAATTGGGTAAGATTCTAACACTCCAACTATGGTGCATTATTTATTTAAGTGATTTTGGAGTTGTTTGGCATGAGTATGGATGGTTAGAAACTATCTAGAATGCATTGGAATGATTTTGACCTAGAAATGGTTTAGTGTGAGAAAGTGGAATGTATGGAGATTAATGATGAATGAGATATGTAAAAGTTATTTATAGTGTTGTGGTATGATTTTAAGATGTGGTTAGTGGATAAATTGTGAGATTTACCTAAAAGAGGTAAAATGTGGATTAAGGCATTTGTAAAATGCATAAGTGAATAATACTGACTAGTGAGGTCAATTATGGGTTAAATACATTAACTCAATCGATTTAATGAATGAATCGCAGCTTCCGAGGATACGCCGAGGCGAGTTGAGCCAAGAGCGTGAGAAGCTAAAAGGAAAGGAGTCACACCAAGTAAATCGAGGTAAGGGAATTGTGTGGACTCTTAGAGATATCTGTGCGCAATTTGGGCGCTTAAATGTTTTGCTAGAATGCATGAGACTAGGAAATGTTGTTGGGTGATTGAAGGGTAAAAGTTGGGAGTTTGAGAAATGTGCATGAAAACAAAAGCATATTGCTTTGAAAATCATGTTTTATTGCTTTTTAGCAAATGATTGGTAGGTTGGCTAACATTAAAATGATTTGCAAAAGAGATGAGTGTGTTTTGGTTTTGTTAATCATATTTTGCAAGTTTTGAGCCACCTACATGATTTCGTGAGTATGAAAGAGTGCAAGAGGCACTAGTTTTCACATGGATTTCATAATTGTTTTGGCATTGTGCTCGAGTTTGTTTCGCACTGGATGCCCACCTTGTATGTTGCCGTGTTTGGAGCTTCGAGTAGACTGGGTGTCACATCGATTAAATAGGCTTACACGTGCATTGTGTTGACATGATTAATTAGCCGTGTTAGGAGCTTCGGATAGACAAGAGGTCGCCCCGATTAAATAGGCTCACACGTGCGTTTGAGATGTGGCGTGATATGATGTGTTGATTGGGTCCACGGAGTACGTCGTACCGTGCATGTAGCATGGAGTACACTGTACCGTGTTGAGTTATGAGGTGTCGTCTTCGGACGAGATCTGCTATGGACCGGCGGGTAGGATTTGACCCACCTCTCGTGTGGAAGCAGATAGTGGTGATATCCCGCACACCTGATCCGTGTAGCCGGTATCACAGGTTATGTACATAGGCCTTGAGGTTATTACCTATTGTTGAACTGCCTATCTCACATGTCTACTGCTATTTGAGATTAAATCCATGTTTGAAGTGATTGTAGGTCAGGAAAGCCTGAGGGATGGGCCGAGACCTGACCAGTGATGAATTGATTTGTTAATGGTTTTTAAAAGTGCACGGATGCCTGATGTTTAATGCCATGCTTTATTGTGAAAATGCATGATGGGTAATGCCATGCTTTTATTGTGAATTATGCATGATGATTTATACCATGCTTTGAGTTGACATGTGCACTTGATTTCTATAGCATGAATGCTTTACATACCATTAACACAATCATACACTCATGTTTTGAGATAAACAATGAATTAAATGCTTTTGTGCATGGCATCACGATCACGTAGATAGTACAGTATCTACCTGTTCGCATGATTACCTTACTGAGCGTGTGGTTTGCTCACCCCCCTTATTTTCCCCTCTCTACAGAGATTTGAGTATAGATTGGACGTGACTGGAGGCGTTCCCTTTTGGTAATTCCGCTGCATCCCATCGCTAAAGGTATACACACCTTGATTATTTTGTATCTAAACTAGACATAGCACAGTAGCATTTTGTATGTAACCACTGGGGATGTAAAACAATGTAAACACATGTAACAACTCTGATATATATACATCTATACAAGTGTTTACTCATAAATAATGTTTCAAATTGAATTGGTATGGTGGAGTGAGTTAGACGTCGACGCACGGCCCAACTGTTAAGTGTGTGGTTGTTCACGATCGAGGAAGGATGATTAAGGATTGATGCATGAAAATGCGAAAAATTTGTACGTATTTTGGTAAGTTGAGGGTCGTGACACTAAGTACATGGACCACATGCCAAACACAGAAAGGCACATGCTAACAGAAGGTGGCCACATGTCTTGCCATATGGATACACAAGTAGACAATAAGACAAATGAAATATGCTAGAAGATGTGAGGTGTCCTTGGGCTGATTTTAAATAGTAAATGACATGGAAATATATTCTAATATTGGACAATCAAGTGAAGACAAGTGGTAAGAGTTGCTAACTCATCCACGATGCATAAAGTTCTTTTACCCTTAATGTGGTGGCATAATTAAAGAAAATGAAGAACAATACAGAAAGGGTAGACTGCTAGGTTATTTTTAGGTTTATTTTGATGTTTCTTTATGTTATTTCCATAGTTAAAGGCAACTACCATTAATTTGTCAAATTTCTTTTACAATTTCCTTATTGTTTTACATGTTTTTTCTTTAATTTCTCTTTGCAAACTTCATCTTTCTTTTAGATTTTCTTTTAAATAATGATGTCATCCTTTATTTTCAACAATGAAGTCATGTTTCCTTTTGTTTCTTTTACCATTTTTGGTATTGACTAAGTTTTATAAGCATGGAAATCTAAAGAGGTTGAAATTCTACCTAAATAGCTTTAATGTTTAAACTTGTCCATCTTGATTTCTCTTATTTTTTCTTTATTTTTTTGGGATGATTAAGCTACTTTTTGTGTTTAGTTAAATGTTTTTAGCTTTATGTTCATGTCCAGACTCATTTTATTAAGGTGTCATGATGTTAATATGATTTCCTAAAGTTATATTGTATTAGTTTCACCTTTAGATTTTTTTTAGCATTTAAAAGTTGCATCTTCCATGCCTTAAGCGTCATTTTCAGGGAGGTTTAGCTATTGTTTTAGTCATTTCCAAGTCATGTTTCATTAGTTTTTAGGTTATCTTCGAGTCATGCATTTAGTGTTAATATTTAGCTAGTGTTAGATTAAATGTCCCTTACATTTTCTTGCATTTTTCCTTGTTCTATCCAGCTATTAGGCATGATTTTTAGGTTGACAATTGAAAGATTGCAAAAGAAAAAGAAAAAATGCAAATTAGAAAAGAATTGGGCTCAAAATCCAAATAACTAAAAATATGGGTTCAAAATGAAAATAATGAATATATAACTAAGATTAGTAAAATAAAAATACTATTTTTTTTTGAAAACAAGTTTAATCTAATGACAATTGAAAGAAATGACAACAAATTTATGAAATTACTAAAAATAACCTAAAATGTAACTATAAGTCACTAACCCTAAAAAGTAACTCACCATAACCCTAAACTAATGACTAACCCTAAATGACAAAATTAACTTAATAATACAAGAAAACCGTGAATGAAAGCCTAAGACAATGTGTAAGACCCATAACTTAACATGTAACCTTTATGATTTTGGAATGTATAGACAAGTCACAAATGATGTAAATTATGAGGAAAGAATGTTTTGAAGTTGTAAATGTGGATGATCGATCTCATTGTAAGGCCAGATCGATCTCCTTAAGGTTCTAAGTTGTGAAGATCTATCTCATCTTTAAGGGCAGATCGATCTCATTAAGCCTAAAAGGTCAGTTTCGAAGAGAAAAATGCAGGGGAGATCGATCTCAGATGGCTAACAGATCGATCTCATAGAGACAATTTTATAAATACTTGACTTTTGCACTTTAGCTTTTCACGAGATTTACTATTTCATTTAAGAACAAAAGCTAAACCTAACATTTCAACACTAGGAAACTTCAGTTTGCAACCAGTTTTGAGTGAGATATAGTTGAGCAAAGTTGTTCTTAGTAAAGAGGAGAGCAACATACTTGGAAACAAGAGATTGGAATCAAAGATTGGAAGAGCAAAGAGGATTCTACCAATTTTAGAGAAAAAGAGGAAAATCTCAGCTAGGTAAGATTTAATGCACCAAATTGATATATATTAAACTAGGTGTATTGGTGAGTAATCTGGTATATGTATGAATTGTTGGAAATGAGAGGATCATGAAAAATGAGCATGACCTAGCTATTGGCATGAAAGTGAGAAAATGTTTAGAAAATGGTGTTGGCATAAATTTAATGATGGATTATGCATGTATGGAAGATTATAAAGTAATCTTATGAAATGCATAAATTGGAAATAAGGAAGAATGAATATAGCTATATGGAAAAATATGGTATAACACTAAAATGGGAGAAAGTGATGAGATTTGTGTATTAAATTGAGATTTGGCAAATGAAACGAGTATATTACGATATAATAACGCAGATAATTATAACAACTTTGAAAAATCACATTGGGAGCTGATCGGACTGCGAGAGTAAGCAGCACCGAGGAAGAGAGGTCACTTGACGTGATCCGAGGTAAGAGAATTTTGTGAGTAGCTAGAGGTAGTTACACGTATTTTGAATAACATTTTGATATTATATGCTATATGAATTCTCATGAATAGGCATGATGTGGTGATAGAAATCAAAGAGGGTAAGTGTGTTTTATCCAAAAATAGGGTGAAAATACCTTAGAAGCATGTTGTGACTAAAATTCATGAGTTACATGATAGAATGGCTAATATTTTCATGTATATGTGAAAACATGCACATTGAGTGCTTATTTGATTTGAATTGGGTGAATTATGATTTGAATAGCCATCTATCAGGTTTGGTGTGAAAACACTAAGTGCTAGAGATTACTCGCACTATATTTTGAGATATGTATCACATAGTACTTGAGAGTATTCTCGTACTAAGTTTTAAATGCGTGTTATGCATGTTAGAGTACTGGGAGCATTACTCGTACTCAGATTGTGATTGATGCATTATAGAGTATTGAGAGCTATGCTCATACTCAGTTTTACATGATAGAGTATTGGGAGCTTAGCTCGTACTCAGTTTTAACATAGTACACATTATAGAGTATTGAGAGCTTTGCTCATACTCGTGTTTTTTACATGACATAGTGTTGGGAGCATTGCTCACACTAGAGTTATGTCATTGTGATATGGTCGTGTTGGGAGTTTTACTCGCACGTACCAAATTTTGAAAAGAGCATGAAACAGCTATGTTGGGAGCCAGTGCTGACTGTGTGTCGCACCGATATATATATATATATATGCTCACACGTGTATTATTTTGAGATATGGCTGAGGGCCATCGAAATAACCCATGGTATGAGGACTAAGACTCATGGTGAGCATTCCGACTATGAGGTATATCCAAGGTATGAGGACTAAGATTCATAGTGAGCATCCCACCTTGAGATATGGTCCATGGAGTACTGTGTACTGTGTATGTCATATGGAGTATGTTGTACCATGAGTACTTGATGTACTATGATAGGACTGATTAGCAGTAGGAGCGAGATCTAGTGGGATCTGGTGTGCTCTAGGATCAGGTCCTTAGATTGAGAGCGACGGTAGAGATTTGACCCACCTCCCGTTACAGCAATTGTGAGACCCTGCACACCAAGTACTGTGTAGCCTGGGATCACAGAAATGAGTTATGATCATACACTTAGAACATGTAGTCGCCTATCTCGATTTTCTTTTTATGCAATGTGAACCAATATTTCTTGATTGAATGATCATATGGTTTTATTATATGAACATGTGGATTTACGAGTCGTGAAAAGGGTAACCCGAGGGATGGTTGAGGCCTAGATTTCCATGTTTTTAAACATGACGAATGCCATATTGTTTGATTTAACTAAATGGCATGATAAATATGAGATTTATGAAATGACATGAGAAATGCAGTATTTATGCATATAATGCCGAGGTTGTTAAACCAACATATTTCTAGTTTTATAACTGATGTTTTGTATCTATATATATATATATATTGCATAAAGCTTTGAGAGAGATGCATGCTTTAGATATAGATAGGGCAAGGAAATGATTTCGAGGCATAAGCATGGTATTTTGTAGATAGTGTGGTTATCTACTTGCTTGCCTGATTTCCTTACTGAGCTTGAGCTCACCCTCTTATTATTTCCCTCTTTTCAGAGCATCCATGGTAGGTGGACACGGTTGAGGACTGATATTCCCTGATCCACTGCATATCCATCTTACGAGAGATATACACACTCGAACATTTTATACTGAACAATGTAAAAGCACAGCTATGTAAATTACGTACGGTCGGGATGTATATGTATAATTACTTATATTAATGTACAAGAGTTTATATTATAGAAAAGAATATTAAATTCTAGGTATGCTGTGAATGAGTGTGAATGGGTGACTAATATCGAATCACAACCCAACGTTTGATATGAGTGATGACAGGAGGAAAGGTAAGTGAAATGTGAAAAATTTGTTGTGATTTTGGTAGGTCACGTGTGAGAGAAGGGCATGACACAATACAAGTAAATATTTTTTTGGTAATATTGAAATGGAGATGAAAGCAAGGTAAATATGCAGAAACAAATCTAACCATAGACTAACCCTAAATGCAATTTTTAAAACCTAAACTAAGACATTTTAATGACCAAAACAGTAATGAAAATCCACCTTAAACAACCCCTAAAATCCATTAATTATGAACAACAAAATAACTTAACTAACGCATGTAACACTTAAAGGAAATGGCTTAGAAACTAAAGCAAACATTACCTAAACTATACCCTATATTTATACTAACCTAAAACTACTTAAAACACCCTAAAATAGTAGCCAAAATACTATAATAGAACCTAAAACCAAACTTGGATAGTACCTAAAATAAAATGGAGATGAAAGCACATGTTAGTCTGAGGTTAGATTTGTTTCATGCATATTTACCTTGCTTTCGTCTCCATTTCAACATTACCAAAAAAAAAAAAAATCACATGTTTTACATGCATTGTCTTAGGCTTTCATTCGCGATTTTCTTGCATTATTAAGTTAATTTTGTCATTTAGGGTTAGTCGTTAGTTTTGGGTTATGATGAGTTGCATTTTAGGGTTATGACTTATAGTTACATTTTAGGTTATTTTTAGTAATTTCATAAATTTGTTGTCATTTCTCTCAATTGTCATTAGATTAAACTTGTTTTCAAAAAAAAAAAAAAATAGTTCATGCATTTTCATTTTTATTATACTAATCTTAGTTATATATTCATTATTTTCATTTTGAACCCATATTTTTAGTTATTTGCATTTTGAGCCCAGTTCTTTTCTAATTTGCATTTTTTCTTTTTCTTTTGCAATCTTTCAATTGTCAACTTAGCATTTTGAGTTTTCTTATCCTTACATTTAATTTGATTATTTTTTTTATTAGTTTGTATTAGTTATCTTTAATTACTTTGTTAATCTACTTCCATAAATTGCTATAATATACTTAAGGTAATATTATCTCGTAATTAATTAAGGGAAATCAATCTCTACGAGACGATAATCTGGGCTCTAATCCTATATTACTTGCTAACCATGTGCTCTTGTTTTTGGCGCCGTTGCCGGAGATTGGGCATAGCTTTAGTTGTTATTGGATAATTCATGCTTAGGTATAGTTTTGGCCTTGTACATACTAGTTCTATAAATATTGCCTTTGGGACAGATTATGAAGCACTGTAGATAGATTTTTCTTTTTGACTTTTTAAGACTCTATAGATGCTTAATACGTAGAGCCAAGAGTTGTGAATTCTTTCCCTAAAATCTTGAAATTGAAAAGACACTTAGGAAATTAAAAAGGGAATTCGAAAAGTAGTTGATTTGCTGGAAATCACCATGGTTGATCATAAAGAGATTAGAACAATAGGGGACTTTGTTGTCCTAACAATAAGTGGATACTATACTAGGATTAGGTGTCCCGACTCATTTTTACCTAAAATCGCTACAAATATTTCGCTTTTTCGTTTCCTTACTCGTCGTGAACAATTTCACTACTAACAGTTGGGCTATGAGTCGACATTAGTCCCTCCTGTCATGGTACTTACCTTAACATCCATTTCCATATCACATTTACATATTAGGATCTACTGTCCCTTGACTTTAACTAATTATATTCATAACTGTACTTACATAGGTTTACATCCCCGATATTCCATCAATGTACAGTATTGTGCTTTTATATGTTTAGATACAAAAAGATACCAGTGTGTAAACCTCTTGGTGATGGGAAGCAAACAATAATAGGAATGCAGTCTCTACCCACTCTCAACTACTGTGGATGCTCTGTAGGGTTGAAAAGTGAAAGGGGTGAGCACAACTCGCTCAGTAAGGCAATAATAGAAGCAGGTAGATAACTACACTATCTACATGCTTATAATGTCATGATATAAAAATAATTTATATCCAGAGCATGAGGTATTAAATAAAACTATGTCGCATGTGTATAAATATATCATGTACTATAAAACATGAAAGTAGGAATATAAAACAAACATGGAAAAATAATCATGTATGACATCTCATGCTCGTCACATTAAAACTTATCAATTTCATCATAAAACAATACTTCATCATTTAAAAACATCCCACAAGTTTCGACCCCTCCCTCGGGTCTACCCTGGATAACACAAATCATGTTTAATGCATATAAAATCATGTGATATCATATGTGAGATAGATGGTTACTGTATACAATTGAGGACTTTGTTGGCTATTTATGTCACTATCATCCTAGACCACACGAATCCTGGTGTGTGGGGCATCACGCTGTAACGGGAGGTGGGTCAAATCCTACCTGCCAGACTACAACTCAACATCATCACTACATGTGATATACACAGTACAACGTACTCTATGGACCCATATCACGGTCGGGGGTGCCTGTCGTAGGTCTTATCTACCACATACCATGTATAACCGATTCAGTCTCAAGTGCACGTGCGAGCATCTCATCCGTGTGACTAATAGTCTACACGAGGCATCCAACACGGCTCGTGCGAGCATCTCATCTGTGTGACACATAGTCTACACGAGGCATCCAACACGACTCATTACATATCACAGTGTGAAAAGTCCAGTGCGAGCAAGGCTCTAGCACAATTTCATGCATAATCAGTAAAAATCCTCGTACGAGCAATGCTCCAGTATGACTTTATGCAAAATCAATAATGGTAAAATCATGTACGAGCAAAGCTCCAGTATAGTTATGTGCATAAGAAATTAAATGAAAACCCACGTATGAGCAAAAGCTCCAGTACAACTTGCATGCATCTCAACTCAAAATATGGTGTGAGCTAGGCTCCAACACATTTCATGCATCTTAAAATATCAAAATCTAGTGCGAGCAAAGCTCCAGCATGATTAAACTCATATAAATATGATAGACAACTCTATTTCAACAAAACACGTTCAAAATCAAAGTTAGCACCTGACTCGTGCTATTTCATGAAATTATGAAATCAATAGCCAGCCTATCCGTAAATTTGCTTAAATCGAAGCAATATATTTGATAAAAATATCAAAACATGATGTCCATGCAATTTATTAGCCTTACTAGCCTTTTGTAAAATTTGTACCTAAGGGTAAAATAGTCTCTTTCACTTATATCCGAATTTTTCACAAAAATTATTATTTCTTTTCTAGGTAACCAAGTAAATTTAATACCATGTAAACACCCTCAAAATACGTGCAGCTACCTATAAATACTCATAAAATTCCCTTACCTGGAATGGTGTCGAGTAATTCTACTTCCTTAGAGCTGCTCGATCGCGCAGTCTGATTCGCTCCCAATATAATCTCCGAAGCTGCATGAAATTATTTATCATATTAAATATAGTTTATTTATCTGTATTTCACTTTCACTACAATCGATTTAACTTATTGGGCCATTTACTCTTATTGCATCTTACTTTCTCTTAAGTCCATTTCGATTATACTATTTATTTCTCGAGAATCTATTGGGTCCATCAAGTCTGCTAATTCATATTGGGCCGGTCTTAGGCCCACAATGCCTTATTGAGCCGAATACTTAACGTTTGGTCCACTTGACCATTCGGTCACGCTTGGTGCACCATGCCTAGCCATGGTCGATACCACGGTTGCCTGGTTCTCATAGTTATTTCGGCAAACACTTGTTGTGCTTGCCTTAAGTTCATCACTTTCCTTCACTAAGGCATTTCATCATACACCTCTTATGCCTACTTTAAATCATCATCTATTCAAACATATTGGTTTCACAAAACCATATTAAAATCATGCGTATAACATCACTATCACCATAGTATAATCAATTCATCATTAAATCAACCATAGCTCACCTTCTCACACTAAACCCATATTAGGTCATGGATGATTAATCATGCTCAAGGATGTTTCAGCCAACAATACATACACCAATCAATTCATAAAAATGTCTAGATTAACATACTTGAAGTTGGTGTATAGAAAACTCACCTAGCTTAACCTTTCTTTTTTAGCCAAAAATGGGGAAACACCTTGCTCCTTCAATCCATAACCTCAAGTACTAGTTTTTGACTATGTTGTTCTCCTCCTCACAATGAACAAATTTGTTAGAAATAAATTTTTCTCAAATCTTTTTGGAAGGTTGTGATATCTTAGAGTGAGGAAAACGTGTTTCACCTTGTTAAAAATGGAGAGATATTGTTAATTTGGGGAAGAAGGCTTGTTTGTCGAGCTTTTAAATAGAAATTGGTGTTGTGAGATCGATCTTCTAGGGTGAGAGATCGATCTTCCTTTGGTTGAACTACACAAATATTCAGTAAGTAAGCTGTGGGATCGATCTGCTCCTAGGAAGGGATCAATATGCTCTTGGGATGGGATCGATCTGCTCTTGGGAAGGGATCGATCCTTTCTAGCCAGAAACCATTCAAGATCAATATGTGTTTGGGTAGGGATCAATCCTCTCTATGCAAAATCACCTCAAAATTGATCTACTTTTGGGTAGGGATCGATCATCTCTATGTAGAATCACCTCGAGATCGATCTACTTGCCTTTGGAACCTTGTGATTTCATTATGAAATTACAAGATTGATCCTATCAAGAAGGGAGATCGATCTGGCATTCATCTACAGGTTTCCAACTACTAATTTTTCCAGAATTTCAAAGGATAGATTGCATTTAACTACTTCACTAATCATTTTGCATTTTATTCACACTTAGAGCATAAAAATGTCTATTTCTTATGATTCACGTATTATGTGACTTGTGTGTACACCATGAAAATAAAAAAAGGGTACATAGAATTTACGGACCTTACATTAGGAGACTAGCTATCCCAATGAACAACTTTGAAATCAAGCCTGCAATCATCCAAATCATCCAATCCTTTTTGTAGTTCAGTGGTTTGCCCCATGTCGAGCTTTATGCACACTAAGGTAGTTTTCTAGAGATATGTGACATTTTCAAGCATATGAGGTCTCGAAAGATGCAGTTAGGCTTAGATTGTTCCTACTCTCTTTTAGGGATAAAGCTAAATGTTGGTTGACCTCTTTGCCCCTAGGATCTTTTTCTACTTGGGATGAGCTAGCCCAACAACTCCTAGCCAAAATTTCATTCTTTTTAAAATGGCCAAGTTTCGAAATGACATCTCCTCCTTTATCCAATTCGATACCGAGCTCTTATATGAAGCTTGGGAAAGATACAAAGACCTCTTTAGGAAATGCCCTCACATGGCTTATCTTTATGGCTTTAGGTCCAGACCTTCAATAATGGACTGATTAGTCAGAATAGGATGACAATCGATTCTACTACTGGAGGTTTTCAGTCTCCACCCTCTCATGTACCACTACCTTAATAGTTTCACCACCATCGGCTACCACTTGGTTAGCCCCAACCTGTACTTACAATTAAATGAAACCCTTTCTCAAGGAAATGTTTGCAACCATCCTATAAGACCAAGCTTATTCTATTAAGAACCTCGAAGTCTAGTGTGAGACCCCATGTATGTGTGACTTTGTTATATATTGATGGAATAATAAGATGGATGAGTTTGATCATTTAATATGAATGAGAATGCAAAGAGAATGCATGAGTATTCATGAATACGTGTAATGGCAAAATAAGGGCTGAAGTGGCCACAGACTAAACAAATGGGACTCAAACATCCAGACTGAATATAAGGACTTAAAACACAAAGTGATAATGCAAGGAAACGTGAATTCTAAGTATCTTTTATGATTCCAAGAAGTACACACAAGTTCCTTAACACAAGAATTAAAAATAAATGAATCTTTCCATGCTCTAAGTGTGAATAGGATACAAAATGACTAGTTAAGCGATCAAAGTAAAGTTTTTCCCTTAAAATTTTGGAAAAACTGCAGTTGGGAACCTGCAGAAGAAGGCTAGATCGATCTCTTATTCAAAGTAGATCGATCTATTATTCAAAGTAGATCGATCTCTCATTCAAGCAAATCGACCCTATGTGATTCTATAAGGAATAGATCGATCCATTCCCTACTGCAGATCGATCCCCATTTGAATTTGCCAAGAGCATATCGATCATTTCACTAGAGTAGATCGATCTCATTATGCTCAAAATGTAAAAAACAAAGTGTTCAGTAAAGGGGAGATCGATCCCTCATTTAAGCAGATCGATCTCGGTATGCTTCTGCCTAGCAAGGATCGATCTCATCCCCAAGAACAGATCGATCCTATAGCTTGCAAACTGAATGCCGAGAGAGTTCAAAGCAAGGGAAGATCGATCTCTTACCTTGGAGTTATGCTGACAGGAGACAGAGACCACTGGAGTTTATTGTGTGTGAGTCAGTATTTTTGAGAGTTTCTCCCTTGAAAGGGATTATGAGGTTTGGTAAGAAGGGTAAGTTGAGCCCTCGGTATATCAGACCCTTCGGGATTCTAGAGAGGGTGGGAGATAAGGGTTATAGGTTGGCATCGGAGTTAGTAGGTGTTCATAACGTCTTCCACGTCTCCATGCTTCGAAAGTATCACCCGGACCCAGCACATATGATAAGATATGTGCCCTTGGAGCTCAATGAGAGTATGTTGTATGTTGAGAAGCTGGTTTGGATATTGGATAGGAAAGAGAAGGTGCTGAGGTCAAAGACAATTCCCTTAGAAAGTTCTTTGGCAATAACACACTCCGAAAGTAGCTACGTGGGAGTTAAAGAGTATGATGAGAAGTACCCGGAGTTGTTCTTAAGTTAACTTGGTTCTAATTTAGAGGACCAAATTTCTTGAAGGAGGGGAGGAATGTAAGGCCTGTGAATTTCTATGTAATCTTATGATTTATATGATGTATAGACAAGTTACACAATAAATGAATCATAAGAGTTGGATATTTTTGAGTGTTAAGTGTGAATGAAATGCAAAATGTGTATTGCAGTGATTGAATAAGAGTTTAACTTTGAAAATCTAGAAAATTACAGCTGAAATGCTACAGGATGAAGGCCAGATCGATCTCATTGCAAGGGGAGATCGATCTTATTGCCTTGAAATACAATGCCAAGCATTTTTCAAGAGGGAGATCAATCCCTCATCTAAAGAAGATCGATCTCAAGTTACTTTTGTTTGGACAAGATTGATCTCCTCCCATAAGGTAGATCGATCTCTAGTTGCCTCTGGATAGGCCAGATCGATCTCTTCTTAAGGTCAGATTGATCTTTGAAGCCTTATGCCTGAAGCAGATCAATCTCATCCCATGAGCAAGGATCAATCTCATTCCTTTGAGCATATTGATCTCACCCAAGAAGGCAGATCGATCTCCTGCCTGCATTGTTGAATTTTGAAGGAGTTAAACAAGGGCAGATCAATCTCTCACCATAGGAGATTGATTTGATGAGGAAAATTCTATAAAACCCGACAACTGAATCTTCATTTTCCACGAGAGATCTAAAAAATCCTCAATTTTAACAATAACCTAGCTTTCTCACTCTAAAAATCATCACCTTCCAATTAGTTCTGAGAGAAGTTCCTTAGAGCAAAGTTGTTCCTAGTAAGGAAGTGAACAACATAGTTAAAGATTGGAAGCTGAAACCTTGGATTTAAGGAGGAAAGAGGTTTTTCCCCAATTTGGAAAAAAAAGAGAAAAAAGTCAAGCTAGGTAAGATTTATATACACCATCTTCTAGTATGTTAATGTAGACATTTTGATGAGTTGATTGGTGTATATAATGTTGGCTGAATTGTTCATGTACATGATTAAGCAACCATGACCTAGAAAGGGCTTAGTGAGAGAAAATTGAAATGGTATGGAGTTGATGATGATTTAAACATGTAGATGTGTTAGTAAGCATGTATAGATGATTTTAAGATAACTTTGTGAAATCCATATGTTGGAATGGATGATGATTTGAAATGGGCATAAGAGGTGTTTAATAAATTGCCATAGTAAAGGAAATGATGAACTAGAGGCATTATAAGCTTAATGTCAGTTTAGTGTAAATCAATCAACCTAAAGAGTTCAATAATTCTCGAGAAATGAATAGAGCAATCAAATTGGATTTAAGAGAAAGTGAGGCCTTATAAGTGTTAATGAAAACAATAAGTCAAATCGACTATAATAAACGCTAGAATTGTGTTATATTGGGTTAAATTGATGTGATAAGTAATTTCGTGCAGCTCCAGAGATTTCATTGGGAGCAAATAGGATCGCGCGGTCGAACAGCTTTGAGGAAGTGGAATCACTCGACGCGATTCTAGGTAAGGGAATTTTGTGAGTATCTAAGGTAGCTGCACGTATTTTGAGGGTATTTATGGGGCTTTGTAAATGTTTGGTTACCTAGAAAGGAAATAACGGTTTGTGCGAATGATTTCGGATATAGATGATTTTGGTTTTAGAAGTGAATCTTACAAAAAGGATAGTAAGGCTAATAAATTGCATGAATGTCATGTTTTGATATTTTTAAGAAACACATTACTTGATTTAAGCAAATCTACGGATAGGCTGGCTATTGACTTCATAATTTCATGAAATAGCATGAGTCAGGTGCTAAGTTTGATTTTGAATGTGTTTTGTTGACCTGGAGCCGCCTATTAAATTTATGTGAGTTAAATCGTGCTGGAGCTTCTCTCTCATTGGATTTTGATGTTTTTAATATGCATGAAATGTGCTGGAGCCTAGCTCGCACCATATTTTAAGTTGCGATGTTTTACAAGTCGTACTGGAGCTTTTACTCATACGTGGGTTTCCATTGATTTTCTTATACATATAACCGTACTGGAGCTATGCTCATACATGATTTCCTTATTATTTGTTATGCATAAAGTCGTACTAGAGTGTTGCTTGTACGAGGGTATTTACTGATGATGCAGAAATCGTGCTAGAGCTTTACTCGCACTGGGTTTTTCACACTGTGATATGTAATGAGTTGTGTTGGATGCCTCGTGTAGACTTTGTATCACACGAATGAGATACTCGCACGAGCCATGCTAGATGCCTCGTGTAGGCTGCTAGTCACGCGGATGAGATGCTCGCACGTGCACTTGAGACTGAGTAGGTTATACATGGCATGAGGTAGATAAGACCTACGGCAGGCACCCCCAACCCTGATATGGGTCCACGGAGTACGTTGTACCATGTATATCACAGAGTACGCTGTACCGTGTGGTTATGATGTTGATTTAAAAATCTAGCGTAAGATTAACCCTCCTCTGTTCCAGTATGATGCCTCGCACACTGGGATCCATGTAGTCTGGGATGATAATGACATAGTTGGCCAACAGAGTCATCGATTATATATTGTGACCACTTGTCTCACATGATATCACATGGTTTTATATACTGAACATGATTTGTGTTGTCCAAGGTAGGCTCGAGGGAGGGGTCTAACCTTGTGGGATGTTTTTAAAAGGATGATATGTTGACTGTGATGAGTTTTACTAAGTTCTGATTTGATGTTAAACCCTGAGGAATGGTTTTTATGATGAGTTTTATTATGATGAACATGAGAGGTTTTACATTATGGTTTTCCATGTTTACATGCCCATTTTCATGTTTTTCAATACATGATATATGTATATACATGTGGCATAGTTTTAATATTTCCTCATGCTCTGGATATTAATGATTTTTATGCCGTAACATTATAAGCATGTAGATAGTGTAGTTATTTATCATGCTTGCATTATTGCCTTACTGAGCGTGTGGTTGCTCATCCCTATCATTTTGCCCCCTTACAGAGCGCACACAGTAGGCTAGTGAAGGACTGAGGAGTTGTATCTGGATATCCGCTGCTCTCCATCGCTAAGAGTTATACACACAGGAAATCTTTTTGTATCTAAACATGTAATAGCACAGTAATCATTTTGAATTATAATATGGGGGATGTAAGTGTTAACAAACATGTATAACTATAGAACTTAAACTTTCAAATGTATGTGGTTGCTCTTGATTAATTGAAAGATGAATGGTAAATGATGATTAATACTGACTCATAGTCCAACTGTTATTAGTGAGAGTTGTTCACGACCGGGAAAGGAAATGAAAAAGCGAAAAATTTATGGTGATTTTCAGATGAAAATGATGAAAAGGGGTTGTGACAAGAATACTTTTCAAGTTTAGGATCACACTCGATAATCATATCACTTGTACAATAATCTAAAATGATCTTAAGTTACATCCCATGACACAAACAAGATTGTACTGCGTAATATACAATGACTGTAAATGTAAACAAAAGTTATACTATTTGTACACTTAGGAAATAGCAAAAGTAGGGCTTATAAGACACTGTTTGTACCAAGGCTAGGTACGATCCCTGATAGCGCGCACTATAGCTCAAATGCTGGAGCTTAGCTTAAATAGTCTGCACGAAGTGAAAAGCGATGTGAGCAAAAAACAACTCTGTAAGTAGTTTAAGTAAATAACTGTTAAGCTCTTGTCAATCTACATGCACGTGTATGCATATGCAGAAACAATGAGATATTTATACATGTTATCATATCCTGATGTCAGATGTATCGACGCAAACTAACACTTTAAAGTCAAGACTGTATAGGGTATTAATCTAAATCACATATCAGAGATGCAAAATAAACACATGGAAATGTAGTTGCTCAATAAGCTTATGCAAATAAGATTTCTTATGCACTTAGTCCCAAAGGGATAATTTTACGAAAATTGATTATCGTTAGAGTTACGCATAAAGCCCCAAATCACTAAACAGATACATATATCAAATCGGATAACTGATAATGATATAAAAAAAAAAAGATAATTGAGAGAGTTTAGGCATAACCTTGATTGCTTACACTTATCGATATCCATTCTAGCTAGTGATGGAGGAAGTGTCGGAAGTGACACAACACTATAGCCATAGATTTACTCTAGTCTTATGGATCAGTTGAGAGTTGGGAATTTTCTTTTGGTTTTCCAAACAAGTATGATTTGCGTAAAGCACTAGGCTCAATGGATACATTACATTGGTAGTCTAGAGCACAGAGCTTGATAGATGGGTAATAGAACTTAAAGTTATGCTCGATAGGCTCAAGGTGACCCAAAGGTTGATGGGTATGCTTGAACTCAAAAACGGTGTTTAAAACAAAGCACTTGCGTAACACGTAGGTCTCTTAGGATTCTAGAGGTGGATCTCACGACCTCAGAGGTACCCGTGAAGCACGTATGTCCCTTAGGGTTTTAGAGGTGGCTCCCACATTTTCAAAATACGAATCAAAACACTAGAGTTCACAAAATCGATCACTTATCAAAAGTTCATTTAACAAATGAAAAGTGTTTTTGATATTCAAAGGTATCTGTGCAGCATGTTGGTCCCTTAAGATTCTAGAAGTAGCATCTTATAGGTACTCATGTAGCATGTACGTCCTTTAAGATTCTCGAAGTGGCTCCCACGATTTTGAATTTGACGATATTGTTCTTTTTGCCAAATTAGCGCATAGTTTTCAAAGCACTAGTTAAAAAAATTTTAAGTTTTAAATATGAATGATTGCAATTTATTTCAAAGGTTAGCTTAAAACCTTAACTTTTTAAACTAAAACATAATGCAAGTCATTATAAAACTTATGCATAAAAATAACTTGAACTAAACATGTTAAGCATGTAATCACATATGCATCAATGGAATACCGCTACATACTTTGCATGGTTACCTAAGATAATCTAGTGCAAGCTATGCTCACGTAAACATAACTCACACATACACAATAAACAAAGTTCACATAATCGCTTAACATATGAACATTTCACTTTACTTAACATGCAAGCTTGGCTGGCTAAACCAAAATAGCCTTAGGAACCTTTGTATTACATATATATATATATATATTCAAAAGCTTAAAGATCAAAGCTTTCTCTATCTATCTTATCCTTGGATAGTTGAACTTCGCTATAGATTTTGGATCCTTAAACTTCAACTCTAAGGCCTTAAAAATGGAGTATGTTGAAGGTGAGATGGAGGAGTAGGCTTACTTGGAAGTTTAGGATTTGATTATTTTTCTTCCTTCTCATTTCTCCTTTTTTTTCTCTATCTTTTCTTTCTACTTTTTTTTTCTTTTAGGGCTCAAAAACATAGAGGAAGGTGAAGGAATAGGTTAAAATAGCCTAAATGGGGTATTTCACGTTTGAGTGGGTGCAGGTGAGATTAGGGGATCGATCTTATGCTAGAGGGATTTGATCCCTCTGTGTTTATTTGGCTTCAAAAGGCATTCAGCCAAATAGGCATCGAACCTTTAGGAGGAGGGGATCGATCCTTGAACTCCAGAACCTTAACTCTACCTCACTTTGGTTGAAAATCACTTAAGGAATTTGGTTATCAACTCATACACTCATACTAAACCCAAAACATACAATCTCCTTTCTTAAATTGATTTAAATTTTATTAATGCACTTATCTAAACTTTAAACAAGTCCTTAATCTTACAAAATCATTTGTTATCATTCCATCAAATATACATCAAACTTGTTATACCTAAAGGTTTTCATATTGGATACAAGGGAAATGGTTTTTACAATATTTAAAGATGGTAATGAATTTACCTATCATATTGTATAGAAGGCATTGAAGCTATGTCTGAAAGATAGTAATATAAGTTAAATGTATTTGTTTTCTAAACCAAGATCTACTTCTAGTGATCTTGATGATGTTTGTGTGTGTGTGTGATTTTTTAGGCAAAACCTCTAGCTGCAAAATGGCAATATAACAAGATTCACACTTATGGAAGTTACATGACCTCGTTTCAAGAAATAAAACAAGTGGTAAGGGAGCTTGTAGTGAAAAATAGAGAATTTGAGAATGGGTAGCAAAAGAAAATATTGTTGGTCCAACTTCAATTTATCTTGAAATAAATTGTGAACCATCTGTAAGACCCGAATTTAATTAAAATACGAAATGAATGAGCATTCGTGAAGAGAAGTCGGGTTAAATTAATCCCGAACATGTGTAAGGGCAAAATGGTCAAAAGATCGAAAGTCGGTATAATTTCGATGAGGAAATTTAATTAAAAATAACAGATTGAGAAATCTTGGTCAATAAAGGTGAAATAAATTTATTTTGGGTTAAATTGATCAAGATATGAAGTTATGAAAATTAATCGGGATTAATTGAAATTTTTAAATCGAAAAATAATCCCGAAAATAATCGAAAAATATACCGAAAAGTCATTCGGGACAATATCCGAAAAATACGGAGAAATTATACCCGAAAAAGGGTTAAAATAAACTAAATAAATTAAATAAAATTAAATAAATGAATTTAGAATTAAATAATAATATAAGTGTAAATATTTTGGATTTTATGGAGTATTTTAATGAATAGTAAAATAATTAAATAAATTATAATAATAATAATAATAATAATAATAAAAAAGATTCTGAAGAAAAAGAAAAAAAAAACAAAAACGCGAAAAACGCGAAAAAGAGGAAGACGGAAACGAGGCAGCCGACCGAGGAGCCACCGGCGGCCAGGCGACCAGGCGAGGCCGGAGAAGGAAAGCCTGACGAGGCCCGACCAACCACCGGCCCCATGGAGGCCCGAACGGCGGCAAACGGCGGTGAACGGAGCGAAAATCAAAACCAAGAGAAGAGAAGCCGATCCCGACGATCGGCGACGATTCAGCACCGATCGACCCCAGCCGAAGCTTCCCCAGGCACCAGTGAGTCGATTGGTGGCAGCCACGACAGGCGAAACTGCCGACAAACGCCGAAAACGGTGGAAGAAGAAAATGGGTCCGACGATCGAAAGGAGAACGGCCGGACCGGCGACCTTTCGGCGGTCTTGGGTGAAGCCGAGGCCAGATTCGAGCTGCGGACAACCTTGCGGAGCTGCTGGTGGTGGAAGCTGGCGGAGAACCGGCAGCAAGGACTTGAACCGGCGGTGAATCGGCCAAACCGGAGTGAACCGGCGGTCTGAACCGGTCCGAATCGGACTGAACCGGTTCAGCCAAAAAGAGAGGAAAAAAGGAAAAAAAAAAGGGAAAAAGAAAAAGAGAAAAAAATTGGCGAAAGTTTCAGCGATGCAATCGAGCTTCGGGTAAGTCGATAAGCGGTCGAATTGACCGATTTAAATTTTGAAATATTTTATTTAATTAATTTTTGACTGGAAATTTACCCGAAAAAATTATGAAATTATGTAGCTCGACAATTGGCATCCAACGAGAGCTCGAGATAGCTTCGATTTGCGTACTAGCATGGAATCTCGGGTAAGTGACCCTTATTTACGACAATTTACATCGATATGCATGATATAAATTTAAATTCCGCATAAATTGAATTAAATTATGAAAATTTAGATAAATTGTCGTAAATAATCGATTTAGCTATTCGAGAATTAGAACGAGGCCCAATAAATTATTAGTGGGCCCAATGAGCCCAATAGGCCTCGATAATGTGAAAATTAAGTGGAAAACGGGCTTAAGGCCGATTAAGGCCCATTAAGGTGCAATCGGGCCCAATAGGGGTAAACGGGCCCAATGATTTAAATTAAGTCCAGAAAATATTAAATACAATTAAATTGTATGTTATCTGACCTGAGGAATAATTATACGCAGTTCCGAACATTTGATTGGGAGCATATCGGACCGCTCGACGAGACAGAAGTGGAAAAGAAAAGGTCAAACTCGACAGGAAAATAAGGTAAGGATATTCTACGGACTACTAGAGGTAACTTTACACAATTTTAAGTTCATTTGCAGTCTTTAAAAATTACCTGAAGGGTCTAGAGGTCAATTAATAATTTTAGTGCCTCGAATGGGTAAATTACCAAAATTCCCTTGTTAAGGGTAAAATTTACAAATTTAGGAAAAGTTGGGAGGAGCAAGAACAAGAGGTTCTTGCTCATTCTGGAGGTGTTTTGATGCATGCATTAGTAGGCTGGCTAACCTTGAAAGAAAATGCACAGCATTGCATACTTTCAACGTGAAATTGTTTGGAACACTGTTTTGAGGAAACAGAGCCGCCTGCGTGTTTTATTGACATGTGACGTGCTAGAGCTCAGCTCGCATGATATTTTCGATTTGTGTGATGCACGCATTAGTGCTGGAGCGAGAGCTCGCACTAGAGTTTTACATGCATAGGTGCTGGAGTCCAACTCGCACCAGATTCTTATATATATATGATTTTCGTGACAGGGTGCTAGAGTCTAACTCGCACCATATTTTTATATGATTTTGAGACAGGGTGTTAGAGCTTCGCTCGCACCAGATTTTTATACGGTTTGCATACAGAGTGCTAGAGCTTAGCTCGCACTAGATTTACTTGATTTGATGAGAGTGCTGAGCATCGCTCGCACTGATTTTATGAGAACATGTGATGAGCCGTGCTTGGAGCATCGGGTAGACTGTGTGTCACCGATTAAATAGGCCCGCACGTGCGTTTTGAGACATGGCATGTTAAAATAACCTGATGAGCCCGGACGAGGGATAAGGGTTAGAGAAATAACCTGATGAGCCTGAACGAGGGATAAGGGTTAGAGAAACAACCTGATGAGCCCCAACGAGGGATAAGGGTTGGAGGACCACCTGATGAGCCCGAACGAGGGATAAGGGTTGGAGACCAGCTGATGAGCCCGAACGAGGGATAAGGCTGGAGGTCCACGGAGTACGATGTACCGTGCAAGTAGCATGGAGTACGATGTACCGTGTGGTATCTGTGTGATACGTTGGTATCTTTGTGATACGTTAGCATCTTCGGATGCATGGGATCGGATAAGACTGACGGGATGGATTGACCCACTACCCGAGTGGTTCCCGATCATGGGAGAACCCGCACACTAGGATCCGTGTAGCTGAGGAACTCCCGAGGACACATATGGCCATAGTCCTGGTTATTTGCTGATATACAGACGTTGCCTAGTCTCGCATGTCGTCGATTTTGATGAAATTAAATTGGGTTTTAAACTAAATTTGCATGATGGTATTTCCATGCTTTTCAAACCCATGTGTGAATGTAAATAGATTTTCATGGTTTTGTGTGAGTCAGGATCACCTGCAGGAGGGGTCGAGTCCCGACTTTATTGTGAAAATTTTAATTGAGAAAGAAATGATTTGAAATAATTGCATGTTGAATTTTCCATGCAAACGTGTTTTACATAACATCATAACTCATATCATCTGTTTTAAAATGTGTGGAGAAAGGGTGGTTTATACATGGCACCACGTTCATGTAGGTAGTATGGTTACCTACTTGTTCGTAGGATTGCCTTACTGAGCTTGATGTGCTCACCCCTTTCATTTTCTCCCACAGATAATCTTCAGTTGAAGTTGAGGCGACTCAGTACTGCATTCTGGATATCCGCTGCTTCCCATCGACATAAGGTATATACACTTGTACATATTGTATCTACATAAGCATAGCACAGTAACATGTTTGTAAGTAACTTTAGGGGATGTATAATTAATGTAAACAATTATAAATGACTGGAGAAGAAATAAGTTAGATGGTAATTGAATGGTGGGACTGGCATTGACGCACAGCCCAATTATTAGTGGAGTGTGGTCACGATCAGAAGACAGGTAAGAATTTAAGTAATAAAAATAACAAAACGTGAAAAATTAACTCTGATTTTTGGGTAGTTTGGGTCGTGACATATAAAGGTGGTATCAGAGCAGCAATTGGTCTGATGTGTCAGTGTCAGTAATTAGGAAATTACATCCCCGTGTTACTGTGCTTGGTTAGATACAATAGTGTATATCGAGATGGGTTTTCACTAAGAAATGGTTGAGAATGCAGAAATGCCTAATATGAGTCGCGTTAGATGAGATAGTGCACGAGGCAGAGGTCGTAGAGGTAGACCTGGGTCTGCTAAGTCGTGCTGAGTTGACTTATGAAAACCAGGATGAAATTGAAATGGAGGTAAATGTTGAGCATGCCCCACTGAGTCCGACAGAATGATCGGACAGTATTGAGACACACTTCGCGAAATTGGAGCGGAGTGTGGAGATTATTTTGAGGAGCTAATTACTCAGATTATGAATAAGATCAGAGGGCGCAGCGGAGCATTGGTGGAAGTCCGCTCGACCCATCTTAAGTATTAAACATCCAGAGCTGACGTGAGAAATATTTGGATGTATTCCGGTGATAGAATATCCCGGACATGATTTAAAGAAAATTATGGGTAAAAGTCCTTACTCTGACCCAGAAAAATGATTTATTGACGAGTCTGGAAACTCAATTATATTCCTGGGCAGATATTACCTCGACACTATGAACCAGTGACAGTCGAGATGTCTAAAAGTTTATGGAAGGGCTCAGATTTTCAATTAGAGTCCGATTGGCCCGTGAGATATTACTTATACCGAGGCAGTGCGTAGATTTACAGTTGGGTAAATAAGAACATGAATTGCACGCCTCTGAGATTGGGAAAGGTAGTGAGGGCCGAAATAGAGACAGAAAGAGAATTGAAAATGACAGAGATGTTAAAATGGAAAAATGGTAATTGGTAAAAGATTTAATTTGATGAGTTATGGAGTAAGATAATTGGTAAGGCCCCAGTGCATCCAATTTTGGCACTTTTGAGGGGTATTGTAATTGGAGGACCCCGACCTGCTACGAAGCAGAGTAGCAGTGTGATCACTGTAGAATGTGTGGTAGATACCACGGAAGGAGGGTCAATACCTACACTGTATTGATGAAAATGGCCGTTAAGTGTGGTAAGACGGACCATTGATTTTGATTGCACAGAGTTGGGCGAGATCGTCCCACAGAAAAGTAAAGAGACAGGGAAAAATTTCGTTAGTATAGCTGCAACAAAAAGGGAGGCAATAGCCGAAAAGAAAAGAAAAAGGAAAGTAGGCTGTTGGACGAAGGCGAGGGGATGTCTTGGACCAGGACACTATTGATGTTTCATGGATGTGGTGTAAGATACCACACATGTTATGAATAATGAAGTACATATGTTCATTGATCTTGGTGCCACACATTTATTCATACCGCCTTCATTCGCATATAAGTGAGTAAAAGGCATGAATGCCTACATCATTGGGCACAATACTGATAATGAGTACCCCAATAGAGGAGGATTAATTAATGGAATATGGATATAGAGATTTTAAGTTGAAAACAGGGGTGAAAACATCACTGAAGAGTATACTGTAAGTGTTGACAAGTGATAAAAAGGGGTGAAACAGTTGAAATTAAAGGAGTAAAGAATTGTACTCACGGAATGAATAATGAAAGAGTTTTGTCATGAGGGATATACGAAATGAGATAATCTTTAAGATAAGATAGATCCTAAATACAAGATGTACTGGAGTAAGAGGCGTATGCTAGGTAAGAACATCTTTACGATATGAAGTAATTGGGATTAAGTGATAAGTAGCGAATATAAGTTGTGACCACATGGACTGGTATATAAAGTATATGTGGTTAAGTCTGAAGGTTAATAAAGGTATTTTAAAATACCTCCCCGCCTGAAGACTTGACAGCGTCTAAAAGTATATATATATAACCTATAACATGAAATCGATCGTCGTAATAAATACCTTTAGCATTAGGATACCTTTACTAAGACGATAAGAATATTAAAATTTGAAAAATCATAAAGGTTAACATAGTAAAATTTAATAAGAGCCGTTAAGATAAGAAAAGGAAAAGACGCAGGTTAGTACCTGAAAACGTAAGCGATTTTGAATGATCTTATACGCTTATGCGTAGATAAGTCAAGGATTGGACCGATTTGTAACCATCATTATCGATGATATGTTGGGTGTAGTTAAAGTCCAGAGAAAATTATAAGCAACAATTGGAAAATTGTTTTTACAAATGGGTTGTTGCAAGTTCTCAATATGGTCTACTTGGTTGACACGTTTAACTAAGAAAACGTGGTCTTGAATGAGATGATAAATAAGATGATAGATGGGACATGAATTTCGGTGTAGTGAAGTACAAACTGACCACTGTGATTAATTTCACCATACCCAACAGCTCAAGAGGTTCTCAGTGAGTATGAATGACTCAAAATAATGAAGGAGCTGTGTATTGATGTATAATGGGAAGATAGTCAATTATGGAGTCAGACAACTCCTTGATCATGAAATAAACTATCTGACCCATGATTTAAAGTTGGCAACGGTAGTGTTTGTACCGAGGATATGGTACTATTATATACATGATGAGGAATTTTGGGTATGCACTTATTATAAAGCCCCACGTATCTGTTTTCACAGAAAGAGGCGATTATGAAAATACATAGTGGGTTAGAGCTTCTGAGAGGTTTTGATTTGTGAAAATTATGCCACCCAGGAAAGGCTAATGTGATGGCTGATGCCTCGAGTATAAAGAGCCTTGGGATGGTATTGCATATGATGGTCAGGGAGCGTGAGCGGCTAGAGCAGTTGTGGACCTCAGTAATGATGTGATCCCTTCTGATGATGACAGTGATTGTGTGACAGCTAGCCTGAGATTAGAACCGGATAAGAGTGCCCGGATTTGACAGGCTTAGCGTGATGATCGGCACGATGTCGATAGTTTGGGTCAGATTCAGAAGGGTACAGTGACAGAGTTCACAGAGTATGATAATAATTTACAAAGAGGTTCAGAGACAGTATAAGTGCTCCCCAGGACCACAGTTGATGAGATAGTAATATTGTCAGAAGCTCACTCTTCAGGATATACAGTGCATACGGAAGTAACGAAAATATATCGAAATCTCTGAAAAGGGTATTGGTGGTCAGATGTGAAAAGAGATATGGTAGAGATTGTGGAAAAGTGCTTAGTATGTCAGCAGAATAAGGTAGAGTATTAAAAGTCTGCAGAGTTATTGCAGCACCTACCTATATAGACACGGCACGAAAAAATGAGAACAAGTTTTCATAAATTTCGTGATGGGTTACAGAGGACCCAGGTGAATTATGAGGCTATTTGGATGATAGTCGATAGAGTGACTAAGTCTACCCACCTTCTGGTTATGAAATCCCCGAATACTCAGAGTGTATGAGGATTCAGGTATAAGGAAGATTGTGGAACATGATGTAGCGTTCCAGTGAGCATGGTATCATATAGGGATTCCCGCTTCACTTCTTACTTCAGGGAATATTTTTCAGGAAGCTATGGGAACCCGACTGAGTATTAGCACAGCTTTTCGTCCTCAGACAAATGGTCAGTCAGAGAGGACTGTACAAGTTTTGGAGGATCCGATGAAAGCATGTGCCATTGATTTTATAAGCTCCTGGAATAATCAGTTGATTTCTAATCGAATTAGCCAATAGTGACAGTTGTCTCTTGAGTATCGGGATAACAAGATACGAGGCAGTGTATGGCTGTAGGGGTTGTTCCCCAAATTGGATGAGAAAAAGTGGGTGACAGATAGAATTATTTTCGACTATGGATAATAAGTCTCTGAGGATGTTTTAGTTAAGAGTGAGAGATTAAGAACACCTCAGAGCAGGTAGAAAAGTATTGGAATTCACCCTTGGTGAATTAGTATGGTTAAAAGGTTTCTTGTCCTAAGAGAATAAGGACATAACGAACTTTTGGAAGAAGGTAAATTGAGTTGCGCTGGATGGAATATTTTGAGAGATTGGACAAGTGGGAGATAAGACCTGTAGGTGGCATTTCCACTTGAATAAGCAGGCACTCACAATGTGTCTCAGCTTTTGATACTTCAAAAATACTATCCAGATCCAGCATAGGTAATAGAATATGAACTCCAAAAGTTCAGTTTAATGAAAATATAAGTATATTGAAGAAGTTGATTCGGGCATTAAACAGGAAAGAGAAAGTATTGAGGTTTAAGATGATCTCCTTAATTAAAGTTCTTTGGTAGTAATACACTCCGGAAAAAGGTCACATGAGAATTAAAGAAGTATGATACAATTGATGTACCCGGAGTAGTCTATGGACTCATATGAATTGGTTCTAATTTGGAGGACCAAATTCCTTAAGTGGGGGAGATTTGTAAGACCCGAATTTAATTAAAATACGAAATGAATGAGCATTCGTGAAGAGAAGTCGGGTTAAATTAATCCCGAACATGTGTAAGGGTAAAATGGTCAAAAGATCGAAAGTCGGTATAATTTCGATGAGGAAATTTAATTGAAAATAACGGATTGAGAAATCTTGGTCAATAAAGGTGAAATAAATTTATTTTGGGTTAAATTGATCAAGATATGAAGTTATGAAAATTAATCGGGATTAATTAAAATTTTTAAATCGAAAAATAATCCCGAAAATAATCGAAAAATATACCGAAAAGTCATTCGGGACAATATCTGAAAAATACGGAGAAATTATACCCGAAAAAGGGTTAAAATAAACTAAATAAATTAAATAAAATTAAATAAATGAATTTAGAATTAAATAATAATATAAGTGTAGATATTTTAGATTTTATGGAGTATTTTAATGAATAGTGAAATAATTAAATAAATTATAATAATAATAATAATAAAAAAGATTCTGAAGAAGAAAAAAAAACAGAAAGGCGAAAAACGCGAAAAAGAGGAAAACGAAAACGAGGCAGTCGACCGAGGAGCCACCGGCGGCCAGGCGACCAGGCGAGGCCGCCGAAGGAAAGCCCGACGAGGCCCGACCCACCACCGGCCCCATGGAGGCCTGAACGGCGGCAAACGGCGGTGAACGGAGCGAAAATCAAAACCGAGAGAAGAGAAGCCGATCCCGACGATCGGCGACGATTCGGCACCGATCGACCCCAGCCGAAGCTTCCCCAGGCACCAGTGAGTCGATTGGTGGCAGCCACGACCGGTGAAACTGCCGGCAAACGCCGAAAACGACGGAAGAAGAAAATGGGTCCGACGACCGAAAGGAGAACGGCTGGACCGGCGACCTTCCGGCGGTCTTGGGTGAAGCCAAGGCCAAATTCGAGCTGCGGACAACCTTGCGGAGCTGCTGGCGGTGGAAGCCAGCGGAGAACCTGTCGACAAGGCCTTGAACCGGCGGTGAATCGGCCAAACCGGAGTGAACGGGAGGTCTGAACCGGTCCGAACCAGACTGAACCGGTTCAGCCAAAAAGAGAGGAAAAAAGGAAAAAAAAAGGGAAAAAGAAAAAGAGAAAAAAATTGGCAAAAGTTCCAGCGATGCAATCGAGTTTCGGGTAAGTCGATAAGCGGTCAAATTGACCGATTTAAATTTTGAAATATTTTATTTAATTAATTTTCGACTGGAAATTTACCCGAAAAAAATTATGAAATTATGTAGCTCGACAATTGGCATCCAATGAGAGCTCGAGATAGCCTCGATTTGCGTACTAGCATGGAATCTCGGGTAAGTGACCCTTATTTACGACAATTTACATCGATATACGTGATATAAATTTAAATTCCGCATAAATTGAATTAAATTATGAAAATTTAGATAAATTGTCGTAAATAATCGATTTAGCTATTCGAGAATTAGAACGAGGCCCAATAAATTATTAGTGGGCCCAATGAGCCCAATAGGCCTCGATAATGTGAAAATTAAGTGGAAAACGGGCTTAAGGCCGATTAAGGCCCATTAAGGTGCAATCGGGCCCAATAGGGGTAAACGGGCCCAATGATTTAAATTAAGCCCAGAAAATATTAAATACAATTAAATTGTATGTTATCTGACCTGAGGAATAATTATACGCAGTTCCAGACATTTGATTGGGAGTATATCGGACTGCGCGACGAGACAACAGTGGAAAAGAAAAGGTCAGACTCGACAGGAAAATAAGGTAAGGGAATTCTACGGACTGCTAGAGGTAACTTTACGCAATTTTAAGTTCATTTGCAGTCTTTAAAAATTACTTGAAGGGTTTAGAGGTCAATTAATAATTTTAGTGCCTCGAATGGGTAAATTACCAAAATACCCTTGTTAAGGGTAAAATTTACAAATTTAGGAAAAGTTGGGAGGAGCAAGAACAAGAGGTTCTTGCTCATTCTGGAGGTGTTTTGATGCATGCATTAGTAGGCTGGCTAACCTTGAAAGAAAATGCACAGCATTGCATACTTTCAACGTGAAATTGTTTTGAACACTGTTTTGAGGAAACAGAGCCGCCTACGTGTTTTATTGACATGTGACGTGCTAGAGCTCAGCTCGCACGATATTTTCGATTTGTGTGATGCACGCATTAGTGCTGGAGCGAGAGCTCGCACTAGAGTTTTACATGCATAGGTGCTGGAGTCCAACTCGCACCAGATTCTTATATATATATATGATTTTCGTGACAGGGTGCTAGAGTCTAACTCGCACCATATTTTTATATGATTTTGAGACAGGGTGTTAGAGCTTCGCTCGCACTAGATTTTTATACGGTTTGCATACAGAGTGCTAGAGCTTAGCTCGCACTAGATTTACTTGATTTGATGAGAGTGCTGAGCATCGCTCGCACTGATTTTATGAGAACATGTGATGAGCCGTGCTTGGAGCATCGGGTAGACTGTGTGTCATCGATTAAATAGGCCCGCACGTGCGTTTTGAGACATGGCATGTTAAAATAACCTGATGAGCCCGAACGAGGGATAAGGGTTAGAGAAATAACCTGATGAGCCCGAACGAGGGATAAGGGTTAGAGAAACAACCTGATGAGCCCGAACGAGGGATAAGGGTTGGAGGTCCACCTGATGAGCCCGAACAAGGGATAAGGGTTGGAGGACCAGCTGATGAGCTCGAACGAGGGATAAGGCTGGGGGTCCACGGAGTACGATGTACCGTGCAAGTAGCATGGAGTACGATGTACCGTGTGGTATCTGTGTGATACGTTGGTATCTTTGTGATACGTTAGCATCTTCGGATGCATGGGATCGGATAAGACTGACGGGATAGATTGACCCACCACCCGGGCGGTTCCCGCTCATGGGAGAACCCGCACACTAGGATCCGTGTAGCTGAGGAACTCCCGAGGACACATATGGCCATAGTCCTGGTTATTTGCCGATATACAGACGTTGCCTAGTCTCGCATGTCGTCGATTTTGATGAAATCAAATTGGGTTTTAAACTAAATTTGCATGATGGTATTTCCATGCTTTTCAAACCCATGTGTGAATGTAAATAGATTTTCATGGTTTTGTGTGAGTCAGGATCACCTGCAGGAGGGGTCGAGTCCCGACTTTATTGTGAAAATTTTAATTGAGAAAGAAATGATTTGAAATAATTGCATGTTGAATTTTTCATGCAAACGTGTTTTACATAACATCATAACTCATATCATCTGTTTTAAAATGTGTGGAGAAAGGGTGGTTTATACATGGCACCACGTTCATGTAGGTAGTATGGTTACCTACTTGTTCGTAGGATTGCCTTACTGAGCTTGATGTGCTCACCCCTTTCATTTTCTCCCACAGATAATCTCCATTTGAAGTTGAGGCGACTCAGTACTGCATTCTGGATATCCGCTGCTGCCCATCGAAATAAGGTATATACACTTGTACATATTGTATCTACATAAGCATAGCACAGTAACATGTTTGTAAGTAACTTTAGGGGATGTATAATTAATGTAAACAATTATAAATGACTGGAGAAGAAATAAGTTAGATGGTAATTGAATGGTGGGACTGGCATTGACGCACAGCCCAATTATTAGTGGAGTGTGGTCACGATCAGAAGACAGGTAAGAATTTAAGTAATAAAAATAACAAAACGTGAAAAATTAACTCTGATTTTTGGGTAGTTTGGGTCGTGACACCATCATCTCCCACATTCGTACAAAATTTTGTTACAGACCATCCGAAAGCTCTAATGTAAACTCCGCAAATTTTTTTATACTCGATTTTAACCATGAATAGCTATTTAATTAATTGGAATTTATCAAGTACAAGGATATATAAATATATATATATATATATATATATATTTGTGTGTGTGTGTGTAATAATTTCTTCAAATTAAGCATATGGGTATGTGCATAGATACATATGGTATATATATCTGTACGTATATAAATATATATCCATATATATATATGCAGGTATGTACAATATATACATATAAATATATATAAATACCCATATATATATATATACATGGACCAGAAGTTTCTATTAATAGAACACACATATAAGGGAATATATATATATATATATATATATATATATATAAATGATTCATTAAAAAGGAGAAAGACATGATGAAGCTGGTTCAGTAAGAAGCGAAAAACGTGATGGAGGTAGGAACCGTGAAGTAGAAACGTGAATGGGGGAAATGGTTGAAGGAAATGTTTAGTGGACATAAACTATGAAACATGTTCTACATAAGTACATATATTAGGCAGTCCAAACGCGATTAAGAAAGAATAGGTAGGCAGAATGTTGTAGTCTGCACCAGGAAAACAGAGTGGAAAGCTAGTGAGGTGTGACGTGAAAGGTGAAGAAACGCTGCAATGAAATGGCATAGGACAGCCTGGAAACGAAATGGAAGAGGAGCAGGAAATGGGTTGAAAACTCGTGGGATGAATACCAGCTGCAGTTTTCTTGCAGAAGGAAAGATGATTAATTAAATGACTGAATTGATGACAGGCCACAAATGTAGATAAGGGAAGAGATGTAAGGCAACATAAATAGTGGGAATGCAGAGTTGGTAGAGGCAGTTGTGGGGTCTCCGTAAGCGGGAATGCTAAAGAAAGGTAGATATAAACATATAAATATATATATATATATATATGAGAACAACTACTGGCAGAAAGGTTGTAGGATAAAGAAGTAGGCTAAATTGAAGTGAAAGGAAACCTGCCGATAGGAAACGAGGGAAGAAAATCTGTAAATAATGAGAGAAGAAAGAAATTGTCACGCCCTTCTCTCACACGCGACCTACCAAAATCACCACAAATTTTTCACATCTTACTTACCTTTCCTTCTGTCATCTCTCTACACCAAACGTTGGGTTGTGATTCGATATTAGTCACTCATTCACACTCATTCATAACATGTATAGAATTTAATATTCCTTTATACATTAATACAATTATTTGTAAATATACATCTTGACCATACATTAGTTTACATAGCTATGCTTATACAATGTTCAGTACAAAATATCAAATGTGTATACCTCTTATAAGATGGATATGCAGCGGATCAAAGTCTACAAATCTCCAGCTGTGTCCACCTATCGTGGATGCTCTTAAAAGAGGGAAATAATAAGGGGGTGAGCTCAAAGCTCAGTAAAGAAATCAGGCAAGCAAGTCGATAACCGCACTATTTACAAAATACCATGCTTATGCCTAGAAATCTTTTCCTTACCCAATTGTATCTAAAGCATGCATCTCTCTCAAAGCTTTATGCAATATATATATATAGATACAAAACATCAGTTATAAAACTGAAAATATGCTGGTTTAACAATCTTAGCATTTAATTCATAACACTGCATTTCTCATGTAATTTCACTCAATTCAGATTTATCATGCCATTCCTTTAAATCAAAATCATATGGCATTCATCATGTTTTAAAACATGGAAATCTGGGCATCACCCATCCCTCTGGTTTCCCTTTTCACAATTCACAAACTCACATGTTTATATCATAAAACCATGTGATAATTCATTCAAGAAATCTCAATATACATAGCATGAAAAGAAAACTGAGATGGGCGACTACATGTTCCGAGTGTATGATCATAACTCATTTTTCATGATCCCAGGCAACACAGTACTCGATGTGCGGGGTCTCACAATTGCTGTAATGGGAGATGGGTCAAATCTCTACCATCTGCTCTCTACTCAACTAAGGACCTGATTCCGGAGCACATCAGATCCCACTGGATCGCGTTCCCACAACTAACCAATCCTATCCAAGTACATCACGTACTCACGGTATAACGTACCCGATGTGACATACATGGTACACAATACTTCATAGACCCTATCTTAAGGTGGGATGCTCGTCATGAGTCTTAGTCCTCAAATCTTGGATATACCTCATAGTCAGGATGCTTGTCATGAGTCTTAGTCCTCATACCATGGGTTATTTCGATAGCCCTCAGCCTTATCTCAAAATATTGCATGTGTGAGAATATATATATATATATATATATTGGTGCAACACACAGTCAGCGCAAGCTCCCAACACGGCTGTTTCATGCTCTTTTTAAATCAGGTACGTGTGAGTAAAACTCCCAACACGACCATATCAAATAATGTAACTCTAGTGCGAGCAATGCTCCTAGCACTATATCATATAAAACTTGAGTATGAGCAAAGCTCCCAATACTCTATGATGTATAATATATGAAAACTGAGTACGAGCTAAGCTCCCAGTACTCTATCATGTAAAACTGAGTATAAGCATAACTCCCAATACTCTATAATGAATCAATCACAATATGAGTACGAGCAATGCTCCCAGTACTCTAATATGCATAAATCGCATTAAAATCTAGTACGAGTAAACACTCAAGTACTATGTGATGTATATCTCAAAATATAGTGCGAGTATTCTCTAGATCTTATGGTTTTCACATAAAACTTGATAGACGGCTGTTCAAATCACAATTCACCCAAGTAAATCAAATCCGCACTAACATGTGCTGCTTTCTCATATTCATGAAAACAATTGTCATTCTATCATGCAACCATGCATTTTAATCACAACATGCTTCTAAGGTATTTTCACCCTAGTTTTGGATAAAACACACTTATCCTCATTATTCTCAATCATCATAACATGCCTATTCAAGGGATTTCATATAGCATATTATATCAAAATGCTATTCAAAATACGCGTAGCTACCTCTAGCTACTCACGAAATTTCCTTACCTCGAATCATGTCAAGTGACCCCTCTTCCTCAGTTCTGCTCACTCTTACAGTCCGATCAGCTTTAATGTGATTCTCCGAAGCTGTTATACGTATTTACGTTAGTATATCGTAATATACTCATTTTACTTGCATAATCTCAACTCAATACATCATTTTCACTATTTTCTCCTAATATGGTATTATACCATATTTTCCATATAGCTATATTCATTCTCCTTATTTCCAATATATGCATTTCATAAGATTAATTTATAATCTTCCATACATGCAGATTCCACCATTTTAATTCATGTTAACACCATTTCCTCATCATTTTCCCATTTTCACACCAATAGCTAGGTCATGTTCATTTTTCATGATTCTTTCATTTCCAACAATTCATACATATACCAATAAACTCACCAACGCACCTAGTTTAACATATATCAACTTGGTGCATTAAATCTTACCTAGCTGAGATTTCCTTCTTTTTTCACCAAATTGGAGCAAATCTTCCTTGCTCTTGAAATCCTTGATTTTAATCTCCTGTTTCCAAGTATGTTGTTCTCCTCTTTGCTAATAACAACTTTACTCAACAGAATCTCACTCAAAACCGGTTGCAAACTGAAGTTTCCTAGTGTATATGGGTTAGGTTACACTTTTGCTCTTGAATGGAATAGTTTCTCTCGTGAAAAACTGAAATGCAAAACCCAGTATTTATAGAATTGTCTCTATGAGATCGATCTGCTCTCCAAATGAGATCGATCTGCCCTGCATTTTTTCTCTCGAAATCGACCTTTCAGACCTAATGAGATTAATATTCCTCTAAGCATGAAATCGATCTGTTCTAGGTAGTAGTTTAAGGAGATCGATCTACTCCATGGGTGAGATTAATCTACTTCAAGGGTGAGATCGATCTTCTCCAAGTCAGTAGCATTTGGAGATCGATCTGGCCCTTCAGGGGATCGATTCCTTCTACATAGAATCCTTAGCAGATCGATCTAGTCAAGTTGGAGATCGATCTGTCCTATTCCATTGCTCAAATAAGAGCATTTTTTGCTCTTCCAGATCGATCTTTCCTTCAATGAACTCACACAAAACTTCCTTAATTTTGCTGTCATAGTCATTTTCTCATCCAACCACCTTTAAGGTTTAAAAATGACATCATTCATACTTTATATACATTAAAACTTGTGTGCATTCATTGTATAACCAATGGTATACAATACAAAACCAAATGGAAGTACAAAGATTTATGCAACTGTTGCAAACTTCATTCCATTTTACCACACTACTCAAAACTCAATATATTCACATTCCCCTCATGGAAATATCCTTCTTACACTTGCTATACACTTTAAAATTTGCGTGTATTCATTTCACAATCCAATATACACCTTACATAATTAAATGGGAGTTTACAAAAATTAAGGGTATTACATTCTCCCCTCCTTAAGAAATTTGGTCCTCCAAATTAGAACCAAGTTACTCTACAAACAATTGGGGATATCTCTCTCTCATCAAACTCTCTAGCTCCCAAGTAGCTTCCTCTGAAGTGTGATGCTGCCAGAGAATCTTCACTAACCCGATCGTCTTATTCCTCAAGACTTTCTCCTTTCTATCCAGTATTCGGATCGGTTTCTCTACTTATGTCAAATCATCTTTGAGCTCCAATGGCTCATACTGAATCACATGACTTGGATCTGGATGATACTTCCTCAACATCGAAATATGGAAGACAATGTTCACTCCCGATAAATACGGTGGTAAAGCCAATATATATGCTTTATCTCCCACTTTGTCCAGTATCTCAAAAGGTCCAATGTAGTGAGGACTCAATTTACCTCTCTTCCCAAATCTCGCTATACCCTTGGATGGAGAAACCTTTAGAAATATTGATTCACTAACTACGAATTCAAATGGTCTCCGTCTCTTGTCGGCATAGCTTTTCTGTCTACTCTAAGCTGTCCTCAATCTCTCAACTATTAACTGGACATCCTCAGAGGCTTGTGTAACCAAGTCAGGAGCAAAATCTTTGTCACCCACTTCTTCCCAACCGATAGGGGAATGACATCTACAGCCATACAAAGCCTCATATGGTGCCATCCTGATACTCGTATGATAACTGTTATTGTAGGCGAATTCGGCTAGTGGTAAATGATCATCCCAAGAGCCTCTAAAATCCAGCACACACGCTCTGAACATATCGTCTAAAGTCTATATAGTCCTCTCTGACTGACCATCTGTCTAAGATGATAAGCGGTGCTCAAACTCAACTGGGTTCCCATGGCTTCCTAAAAATGTTCCCAAAAGTGGGAAGTGAAGCGGGAATCCCAATCCGAAAAAATGCTCACTGGAATACCATGTAACCTCATTACCTCGCGTACATACAACTCTACCAATGAACTCAGAGTATCGGTAGCTCTCATAGCTAGAAAGTGGGCTGACTTCTTCAGTCTATCAACTGTCACCCATATCGCATCGTGATTCCTCCGGGTCCTTGGTAAACCCATCACGAAATCCACGGTGATATGCTTCTATTTTCATGTCGGTATAGGTAGAAGCTGCAATAGCCCTGCATGTTTTTTATGCTCTACCTTCACTTCCTGACATACGAGACATCTTGCCACGAATTCTGTAATATCTCTTTTCATACCTGACCACCAGTACACTTTCCGAAGATTTCGATACATCTTATTACTCCTCGGATGTAGCGTAAGTCTAGACGAATGAGCTTTCATTAATACAAGTCTCCTAAGCTGTGGGTCCTTGGGAACACACTATCTGCCTCTAAACCTCAGAAGTCCATCTGAACTTAACTCAAAATCAGTATCTAAGCCTTTCTGTATCTGACTACCCATGTCAATGCAATACGGATCAGTCTGTTGAGCCTGTCTGATCTTGTCCAATAGATATGGCTCTAAGCGTAGACTAGCAATCATACAGTCTGTATACATGTCAGAAGGCACGACTCCCAAACTGAGGCTAGCAAACTGGTCTAGCAACTCATGTTCCCTGATCACCATATACGATACCATCCCAAAGCTCTTCCTACTTAAAGCATCAGCTACAACATTCGCCTTACCTAGATGATAAAGTATCTCACAATCATAATCTTTCAGAAGCTCTAACCATCTTCTCTGTCTCATGTTCAAATCTTTCTGTGAGAACTGATACTTAAGGCTCTTGTGGTCAGTAAATATATGAAATTTCTCTCCATACAAGTAGTGGCGCCATACCTTCAACGCAAACACTACTGCTGCGAACTCTAAATTGTGGGTCAGATAGTTTTTCTCATGATCCTTTAACTGTTTGGATTCATAAGCAACTACCCTCCTATCCTGCATCAATGCACAGCCCAGTCCCTGATGCGATGCATCGGTATATACTAAAAATCCTCCTGAGCTTGTAAGGATAGTGAGAATCGAAGCAGTGGTCAATCGACTCTTCAACTCCTGAAAACTCTTCTCACAATCTTCATCCCATACAAATGCTACACCCTTCCAAGTGAGACGTGTCAACGAAGCAGCTAACTTCAAAAATCCTTCTACGAATCTCCGATAGTATCCTGCTAAACCTAAGAAACTTTTGATCTCGATGACTGTCCTCAGGTTTTCCCACTGAACTACAGCCTCAATCTTGGATAGATCCACTGATACACCATCCTTAGACACAACGTGTCCCAAAAAAGAGATCTATGATAACCAAAAATCACACTTATTGAGTTTAGCATACAACTTCTGCTCTCGTAGAGTCTGCAATACAATCCTGAGGTGATTCTCATGCTCTTCTTGGGATTTAGAATATATCAAGATGTCATCTATGAAGATGATAACAAATTAATCCAAATATGGCTTGAACACATCGTTCATCAAAGCCATGAAAGCTGTGGGAGCATTCGTCAATCCGAATGGCATAACCAACAACTCATAATGGCCATAGTGGGTTCTAAATGCTGTCTTGGGCACATCTCCACTCCTTACTCTTAGCTGACGATACCCAAACCTCAGATCAATCTTAGAGAAGACCTACGCTCCCTGGAGCTGATCCAATAGATCATCAATGCGTGGAAGGGGATATGTATTCTTGATGGTTACCTTATTCAGCAATCTATAATCTATACACAATCAGAGGCTTCTATCCTTCTTCCTTACAAACAAAATCGGTGCTCCCCATGGTGAAACACTCAGCCTGATGAAACCCCTATCCAACAACTCTTGTAACTGTTTCTTGAGCTCTTCCAGCTCAACTAAGGCAATGCGATACGGTGGTTTCGATATAGGTTCAGTACCAAGCACTAAGTCTATACAGAACTCCATCTCTCTGTTTGGTGGCAACCTTGGCAATTTATCCGAAAAGATATCTGGGAATTCACTAACCATAGGAATATCTTCCAACTCCGAATGTACCTTATCCGTATCAACCACGTATGTAATAAAACCTTCAACATATTCATTTCTCAGTCAGCATAGTCCATTATCAATTACAATCACAACTACTCCTTTATTTCTTTTCATCAAGCTTTACAACATACTTTTCAGGGTTAGGAAACATAACTATCTTAGAATAACAATCTAACACAACATGGTTTGACGATAACCAATCCATTCCTAGGATTATATCAAAATCACTCATACTTAACAGTATTATATTGGATGTCATGTCCTTTTCCCTTACTTTTAGCTTACAATCATTTAACATATACTCCATTAGCTGACTATTATCCATGGGCGTACTAATCAACATCATCTTACTCAAAGGTGTACGCTCCATATGCTTTGCTAACTTACATGCAAATAAAGGCGATACAAATGAATGCGTGGCACCGGGATCAATTAAAACATGTGCTTCTAAATCATATATCAGGATGTTACCTAAAATCAAATCCGAAGAAGCATCAATTGTCCCCTGGTCTAAGGAATGCACTCGCCCTCGTCCCATAACCTGTTTCCCTCTCCTCCTCGAAGCAGACATATCAGCTGGAGCTCTCTCAGACTCCTTACCCTTTTGTGGGGCAATATCTATGACCTCTTGGCAAACTCTGGCCATGTGTCCTGGCTTTCCACATCTGTAGCACAAACCACTAGAAACAGGACAAGGTCTACCTCTATGGAATCTACCACATCTATCGCACTGCTCAGTGGTAGGACTCGATCCTCCAATCACTACTCCTCTAGCTGGAGCTATAGCCAGGTATGCAAGAGATCTAACAGTCCTCTCTTGTACTTTCTTGATCCTTGGTCTCTTACCGAAGAGTCTCCTCCCTCCTCGATATCCAAAACCTCGAGCACTGTCACTCATCGACCACTTTCTATCTTTGTCTCTACCTTTTCCAACTATTCTAAACTCTGAGACATTCCACTCATAATCTTGCTCACATAGTTGCACCCTGCGCACTGCTTCATCGTAGGTAGAAATGTCGAATGGAACCAGTTTAGACAACAATACTGGTCTCAGTCCATCGATAAACCTAAGGACCTTCCTAGTCTCGCTAATCATGGTGTCAGGGTCATACCTCCCTAGGGATAAAAATCTAGTATTGTACTCATCTACCGAATGACTTCCTTAGTTTAACCCCAAAAATTTAATATCCCAACTAATCTCTGTATGTCGGGCTCTCAATATGGGTTGGGTGGATTTCCACCAATGCTTTGTCGTCCCCTTCAGTAGGAATGCAGCAAATGCGACCATCTCTGAAGTTGTACACTCAAAGAATCTGTATAACTTCTCCATCTCTCATATCCATTCCTCCACCAAAACTGGGTCCTTAATTCCACAAAAAGTTGGAGGTCTAAGTTTCTGGAATTGTCAGAGTCTATCCAAATCACAACCATACCCCAAAACATTATCGCCTTGTCGTGGAGCAACATGAGACGACGTATCCTAAATTGGCGGGGGTATAGGTGTATCAAGTGCAACTACCTCTCCCGGTGCAGTCTCCGCATCCTGTCCTTATCCTCCTGGCATCGTCTGTGCCAGTATCTCCACTACGGTCTCTAGGCGACGTTCTAGTCTCTCGAAACATGCCTTGATACTCTCAGGTACCTCAGTCTGACCAGTAATCTCATCTTAGGTCTCTGGCCTACCTCTACGGCCTTGAGCCTTATCTCTAGCCCCCCTACCATGGCGAGTATTAACCAGAATGTCTAAATCCCTGCATTTATAACCATCACTTAGTCTAATTTCCATCTTGTATACACAATTATAACTGAACAAAGCACAGTACTATGGGGATGTATATTTTTCTAATTACAAATATCGATTCACATCAGACCAACACTGCTCTGATACCATTTCTGTCATGCCCTTCTCTCACACGCGACCTACCAAAATCACCACAAAATTTTCACATCTTACTTACCTTTCCTTTTGTCATCTCTCTACACCAAACGTTGGGCTGTGATTCGATATTAGTCACCCATTCACACTCATTCATAACTTGTATAGAATTTAATATTCCTTTATACATTAATACAACTATTTGTACATATACATCCCGACCGTACATTAGTTTACATAGCTGTGCTTATACAATGTTCAGTACAAAATATCAAGTGTGTATACCTCTCACAAGATGGATATGCAGATAATCAAAGTCTACAAATCTCCAGCCGTGTCCACATACTGTGGATGCTCTGAAAAGAGGGAAATAATAAGGGGATGAGCTCACAGCTCAGTAAGGAAATTAGGCAAGCAAGTTGATAACTGTACTATCTACAAAATACCAAGCTTATGCCTTGAAATCTTTTCCTTACCCAATTGTATCTAAAGCATGCATCTCTCTCAAAGCTTTATGCAATATATATATATACAAAACATTAGTTATAAAACTGAAAATATGTTGGTTTAACAATCTCAGCATTTTATGCATAACACTGCATTTCTCATGTAATTTCACACAATTCAAATTTATCATGCCATTCCTTTAAATCAAAATCATATGGCATTCATCATGTTTTAAAACATGGAAATATGGGCCTCACCCATCCCTTGGGTTACCCTTTTCACAATTCACAAACTCACATGTTTATATCATAAAACCATGTGATAATTCATTCAAGAAATCTCAATATACATAGCATGAAAAGAAAACCGAGATGGGCGACTACATGTTCAAAGTGTATGATCATAACTTATTTTTCGTGATCCCAGGTAACACAGTACTCAGTGTGCGGGGTCTCACAATTGCTGTTACGGGAGGTGGGTCAAATCTCTACCGTCAACTCTCTACTAACTGAGGACTTGATCCCGGAGCACACAAGATCACACTGGATCTCGCTCCCACTGCTAACCAGTCCTATCCAAGTACATCAAGTACTCACGGTACAATGTACCCCATGTGACATACATGGTACAGTACTCCATGGACCCTATCTCAAGGTGGGATACTCGTTATGAGTCTTAGTCCTCAAACCTTGGATATACCATGGGTTATTTCGATAGCCCTCAGACTTATCTCAAAATATTGCACGTGTGAGCATATATATATATATATTGGTGTGACACACAGTCAGCACAGGCTCCCAACACGGCTGTTTCATACGCTTTTCAAATCAGGTACGTGTGAGTGAAACTCCCAACACGACCATATCAAATAATGTAACTCTAATGTGAGCAATGCTACTAACACTATGTCATATAAAACTCGAGTATGAGTAAAGCTCCCAGTACTCTATGATGTATAATATATGAAAACTGAGTACGAGCTAAGCTCTCAGTACTCTATCATGTAAAACTGAGTATGAGCATAACTCCCAATACTCTATAGTGCATCAATCATAGTTTGAGTACGAGCAATGCTCCCAGTACTCTAATATGCATAAATCGCACTAAAATCTAGTACAAGTAAACATTTAAGTACTATGTGATACATATCTCAAAATATAATGTGAGTATTCTCTAGCACTTATGGTTTTCACACAAAACCTGATAAACGGCTATTCAAATCACAATTCACCTAAGTAAATCAAATTCGCATTAACATGTGTTGTTTTCGCATAATCATGAAAACAATTACCATTCTATCATGCAACCATGCATTGTAATCACAACATACTTCTAAGGTATTTTCACCCTAGTTTTGGATAAAACACACTTATCCTTATTATTCTCAATCATCATAACATGCCTATTCAAGGGATTTCATATATCATATGATATCAAAATGCTATTCAAAATACGTGTAGCTGCCTCTAGCTACTCACGAAATTCCCTTACCTTGGATCACGTCAAGTGACCTCTCTTCCTCGGTTTTACTCTTACAGTCCGATAAGCTTCAATGTGATTCTCCGAAACTGTTATATGTATTTACATTAGTATATCGTAATATACTCATTTTACTTGCATAATCTCAACTCAATACATCATTTTCATTATTTTCTCCCAATATAGTATTATAGCATATTTTCCATATAGCTATTCATTCTCCTTATTTGCAACATATGCATTTCATAAGATTAATTTATAATCTTCCATACATGCATATTCCATCGGTTAATTCATGTTAACACCATTTCCTCATCATTTTCCCATTTTCACACCAATAGCTAGGCCATGCTCATTTTTCATGATTCTTTCATTTCCAACAATTCATACATATACCAATAAACTCACCAACACACCTAGTTTAACATATATCAACTTGGTGCATTAAATCTTACCTAGATGAGATTTCCTTCTTTTTTCACCAAATTGGTACAAATCTTCCTTGTTCTTGAAATCCTTGATTTCAATCTCTTGTTTCCAACTATGTTGTTCTCCTCTTTGCCAAGAACAACTTTACTCAACAGAATCTCACTCAAAACTGATTGCAAACTGAAGTTTCCTAGTGTATATGGGTTAGGTTACACTTTTGCTCTTGAATGGAATAGTTTCACTCGTGAAAAACTGAAATGCAGAACCAAGTATTTATAGAATTGTCTCTATGAAATCGATCTGCTCTCCAAATGAGATCGATCTACCCTACTTTTTTCCTCTCGAAACTGACATTTCAGACCTAATGAGATCGATCTGCCTCTAAGCATGAGATTGATCTATTTTAGGCAGTAGCTTAAAGAGATCGATCTGCTCCAAGGGTGAGATCGATCTTCTCCAAGTCAGTAGCATTTGGAGATCGATCTGGCCCTTCAGGGGATCGATTCCTTCTACACATAATGCGTAGCAAATTGATCTAGCCCCATTAGAGATCGATCTGTCCGGTTCTATTACTCAAATAAGAGCATTTTTTGCTCTTTCAGATCGATCTTTCCTTCAATGAGATACATTAAAACTTATGTGCATTCATTGTATAACCAAATGTATACAGTACAAAACCAAATAGAAGTACAAAGATTTATGTAACTCATGCAAACTTCATTCCATTTTACCACACAACTCAAAACTCAATATATTCACATTCCACTCATGGAAATATCCTTCTTACACTTACTATACACTTTAAAATTTACGTGTATTCATTTCACAATCCAATATACAAAAATGAAAGGTATTACAGAAACTGACAAAAAGAATAAAAGAAATAGTAAGAGAGCAAGAAGAAAGATGAAGGTTGAAACAGAGGAGCTTCATCCTCTGAAAATTGAAACAAAGGGGAGGAGACGGAGAAACGAAGGCCGAAAAAGATAAGAAAAGAAGCAGGCGTGATCAGGGAAGAAACCAAAAGTAATGGGTGCACTACTGTTGCAACAAGGACAGAGAGCATGAAAGATGAGTGTAGAGGACTGGAGAAGGCATCAGCCTTTTGTGTTGTCCTATTGAAAGGAGTCGTTAAAGACTAACTAAACAAGAAATGAGGCTGCTGTGTTACATGATTGGTTATCGAAAACAGAGGCAGTGGAATAGCACCGGAGTTGGCAGTGATAGGAGGATGATGGCCGAGACATGAGGATGATGATGATGGTGGCAAAAACATGGAAAATGAAGGGTGGCAAAATCGGGAAGAATGAAGAAGGAAATGGCAGCGACGAGAATTATGAAAGACGATAAACAGTACCGCGAGTGCGATAAACAGTGATGGAGAAGTAAAAGACGCGAAGAAGAAGTAAGTTAAAGAAAAAGAATATGTATATATATATATTTGTGTGTGTGTATAAGTATATATATATATATATATATATATATATAAAAATCTTAGTGAGTAGAAATATTGAAGGCACAGAAAAGTGCACAAAAAATTTTGAAAAACTCGAGTGGGAACGGCTCGAAAATCATTATACAAATATTAGTTTGAATCTTCAAAGAAGTAGATAAATTTGAACGAACCCACTGACTTATATCACCAAGGCATTGAGGACTACTGACGGACACTAAGATAAGGAAAATTCTATATATTGTCAGAGATATCTACACGTATTTTCTGTTAGATCGTGGATATAAATTCTAGGAAAATATAACAGTAAGGAAAATTGTTGTGAGCTGTTTGTGATATTTAAACGTATTTTCTGAAGAGTTGCAGATATAGAACCCTAGGACAATTTTATGGTTACTGAAGTTATAAAATACTTTAGACTGATTTTATAGTAACCAAATTTATAGAAAAACTTTAGCCTCAATTAATCGGCCTATCTTTACCGATATAAATTTATTTAGTTTATTTATATAAATATCAATGTAGTTTTAATCATTGATTTTAATTGAAAAATCGATAATCTTAATTGCCATAGACTGCACACTGAGGATTTTGACCAAAAAAGGATGAGCCAACCGCTTTTAAATTGTTTTATGTACCGAACTAAATTTATAAATGGTTTAAAGAAAATGAATAGCTGTTAAATTAGTACCGATAAAATGTGCTTGAGTGCGTACTAACTGTGTGTCAAACGATTTGACTCGCACTAATTTTGAGGCAAAGGCAATGGTTAATCATTCTACACTGTTACTATTATTGTTACTGTATTGCTACTATTACTGTGGTCCATGGAGTACAATGTACCGTGCAACACGCATATAAGTACACTGTATTGTGCTATCGGTCTTCAGACATAGTGTATTGTGAGCCATTTGGGTAGCTGACCACTCCGATGGCAATTGACATCCCAACATACCTGATCAGTAAGGCTCGGAGTCACCGACATTGGCCAATTGTCATACTAATTATTGTTATTGCGTGTTCCACCTTGTCTCATCTATTTGATTTACTAAATTGACCGTACAAACTATATTATTGTATGAAAATCATTTATTCTACTACATAAACTTTTAGAACTTGTATTTATTGCAGTAAAATATACTGTTATTGATTTTTGACCTGATTTTACTGAATTGCCAATGACATTGTATATTTTTCATAATAATCCTATTATGAAAATATATGGATAGTGTATTTATCTATCTGCCACATGTTTTTCTTACTGAGCACATTGAGCTCACTACTTATTTTTCCCCATAGAGCCTCATCAGTAGTTGGGACCACTTTTGTAGTAGGGTTATTTTGCACAACCATAGTTTCGCGGAGTATTATTCTGCGTCTAAGGTTTACACAGATTTAAGTATTCTTTTGTATCTAAAATTTTTGTAAGTACAGTAATGTGTATGATGATATGTCTGGGGATGTAAACACAATCATTTTGTAAAAGAATGGATTTGTTTAAATTTTTCACCAAGAAAAGTAATTGAATAGGTGAATTCATTATTTTGATCCATTATGGACTTGTAGCCCAACCATATTGTATTGTAAAAAGGGTCATTACAAAAGTTGGTATCAGGGCTAGGTTGGTCTGATATGAGTCGATGATATGATTTATAAAATTTGGAAAGTGCACATCCCCAAAATTACTGTACATTATTTAGATACAAATGAGTATATTTGGCTTTGTTTTACTGAGAAATTGTATCATTGAATGAAGGAAAACTAATAGACATGGCTGATAGGTATTGCAACCATACAAGTAAATGAGAGGAAATCATTTCTTGAGGCTGTAGAGATAGGCCTGAGAGATATAGTGAATCCTCAAGTGACCGTGCACCTCGTAGTTCAACCAAAAATTCTGAAACCCACTTTGCGAGATTAGAGTGGAGACAATGATGATATTGTTTAGTCAGGTAATGGCACAAATAGATAGTTTACAGGGCATGGTTGGACCTTATATTTTTACTATGCCATCACCACCCCCATCTATACAGACTAATCTCAAACTGTCATCTACCCAATCACTGGTAGTATCACAAGCCTCAGGAGAGCCTCAAACGGCCCTATAACAACGTAATAGTAACAATGATAATTTAAGGTATGACTATGACTTAGAGGGAGACTAAGGCAATTTTGAAAATTAGTCCACTATTATTTACTGAAGTCAAGAATCCGGTTACAATGGAAAATTAGAATAAAGAATTGGAGAAGTTAAATGGATTCTTAAAGAGTACTACTATTAAGAAGGTAACTTTTGCAGCATTGATCTTAAAATGGGAAGCCAAACCTTGGTGGAAATCCTTGATTTATTCCGAGGACTCAACACTAGAGAGTTACATGGGATGTGATTCTGTATACCTTAGACGACAATACATCTCGGACATGGCCCAACAATAATTACAGATGAACTTTTTGAATCAGACATAAGGTAATAAGTCTGAGAATGTATATGAATTTAAATTTATAATTTTGGCAAGATATAATCTGAACAAGTTGAGTGGCAAAATGAAGAAGTTCCAGAAGATTATGGAGGGACTGAGACTCTAAATCTGAGCGAGGTTGCCTTCATTTAATGTTACTACTCATAAGGAGGCAGCGCGCAAGGTGCAACTGTGTGATTATGAGATGTATGTCTCAAAAATTATTAAGAAAAGGGAAAGTTAAGAAGCGTGACAAAAAGATATCTACTGAAGAAAGAGTGATAAAGAAAAAGTAAAGTCACTATAATTGGAAGAATGAATTATGGAATTAATTGTATATGTAAAAATTTAAAGGCTTCATTGCTTATTTGATTGATACAGATAAGGCTTGCATGGAGTTAAGAGATAATTCTGTAGCCACGGAGTTGTTCCCGATGTATTCCCAAATGATTTACTAGGGTCACCTCCAAATAGGGAGAAGGAGTTCTGTATCGATTTGATGTTTGGTACCAAGTCGATATCTAAACCACTTTACAGAATAGCCCCAATTGAGTAAGAATAATTGAGGAAGTAATTACAAAAATTACTGGAAAAGGGGTTTATCAGACCGAGTGTTTCTGTAAGACCCGTATTTTTGGATGTAAACTTTATGAAATCATGAGTATGGTGATGTATTTACAATGTAATGTATAAATAATGTAAGTCTGTGGATTTGATGTACATATTTGTAATATGAGTTTGTAATGTACATACAAGTTTCATTGTATATGAAAATGAAGAAATGAGCTTTTATAAGTGACGAATGTGATTGGAACTCAAAATGAGTAGTGTGGTAAAATGGAATGAAGTTGTACTTCCATTTGGTTTTAGGTTGTATACCTTTGGATAAATAATGAATGCACACAAGTTTCAATGTGTATAAGGTATGAATGAATGTAATTTTCAAGTCTTAAAGGTGGTTGGATGAGAAAATGACTATGACAGTAAAATGTCTAAAGTTGGGTGTGAGTTGCTGCAGAAAAAGTGCAGAAAATCTGGAAAATATGAAGGTCAAATCGATCTTATAGGATGCGAGATCGATTTAGAAGAGCCAAGAAATGCTCTTATTTGAGCAATGGAACAAGACAGATTGATCTCCAATGGATCTAGATCGATATGCTAAACATTATGTAAAATGAGGATCGATTCTTAAGGCAAACAGATCGATTTCCTTAGTTCTCAAGTTAGAGTAGATCGATCTCCCCTGGATGCAGATCGATCTCCTTAAGCTACTACCTGAGACAGATCGATCTCAAGCTTTCGACAGATTGATCTCAAGCATTCAAATTGGCGTGAAAATGAGGGATTTAAGAGGACCAGATCGATCTCATCAAGTAATTTCTATAAAAAGGAGCAGTGAAATCTGTATTTTTTCGAGATAGAACCTTTCCTTTCCATTTTTCACCTAAAACCTAGATTCTATCTCTCTAAAATCAGCCATTTTCAGTAAGAATTGAAGGGGAGCTATTAGATACAAAGTTGTTCATCTTAAAGAAGAGAACAACATGGTTGGGAATCAAACCCTCATTTTTGGTATTGAAGGAGCAAGGAACATTTCCCTTTGGAGTAAGAAGAGAAACTAGATTTGGTAAGTTTCTAATACTCCAGCCCAAGTACGTTGTCTATTTAATAGATGTTGGAGTAGATTGGTGTGAATATTTATGATAGAAATCATCTAGAAAGCAATGGAACACATATAACCTAGATTATGTCTGTGGTTTCGAGGAATTGATGAATTATGGAATTATGTTTAGTTGTTATTGGAGTAATGTGGATGATTTGAGATAGTTAAATGGAGTTGCATTGTGAGTTTAGGGAAATGGTGGAAAATGAGTATATAAATGCTTGATAAATACCATAATGAGGAAATCTATGGAATATGAATACAATGAGCTTAACATCGATTTAATATCAATTTGGAATGAGTTAATAGGCCTAATAAAATCCAAAGCCTCGAGTTATGAGTAGAGTAATAAAAACAAGGCCTCATAAGCGTTGATGGAGACTATAGGTCGAACCGACTATAGTAGGCGCAAGAGTTGGATTTTAATGGGCTAAAATGTTGTGAAATACGTTTATGTGCAGTTCCAGAGAGTTTGTTGGAGACAAATCGAGCCACACAAGTAAGCAGCTTTAAGAAAGTGGAATCACAAGTCGTGATTCCTGGTAAGGGAATTCTGTAAGTATATAGAGGTAGCTGCTCATATTTTGTGGGTATATAGGGTGTTGTGAAAATGCATGCGTATTTAGAAATGTGTTTGACGATGTATGGAACAATTATGAGTATTTGTATTAGATTTGGTGGTTTGAAAGGGCATTTTAAAGAAATGGGATAGTAAGGCTAATAATTGCATAAATCACGCGTTTTTGAATGTTTCACAAAACGCAAAGCTTGTTTTGGGTAAATAAAAGAATAGGCTTGCTAGTGTTTTATTGATGTTGTGGAATGGCACATGTGAGGTGCTAATTATGTTTTGAGATTTGTTTTGAATGTATATGAGCCACCTGTCTTGTCTATGTGATTTAAATTGCGCTGGAGCCTCGTTCGCGTTGGATTTTGATGTTTTCATTGTATGAAAAGTGCTGGAGCTTCGCTCGCACCTTGGTTTGAAACTATGTTAATGTTTTATAAACCGTACTAGAGCTTCTGCTCGTACGTGGATTTCGAGTGGTTTTGTATGCATATAACCATACTAGAGCTATGCTCGTACATGGTTTCATCATGTTTTTATGCATAAATGTCGTACTAGAGCGGTGCTTGTACGAGGGATTTAATGATAATCCATGAATAGTGCTAGAGCTTAGCTTGCACGGGTTTTCACACTGTGGTATGTATGATGCCGTGTTGAGGGTAATACAGATTAGTGTCCAGGGAACCCAACAGGCCTAACAGACCTCTTGAGTGGGGTGAGGGTGAGGGGCTAAGACTTGACATTAATCCATTTCACGGAACCCAACAGGCCTAACAGACCTCTTGAGTGGGGTGAAGGTAAGGGGCTAGGACCTGATAGGTGTCCAAGGAACCCAAAAAGGGCGAGCAAGGCCATGAGGGGCTAGAACCTAGTACCAGAGAAAATACTCCCATGTTCACTTGAGACTATAGAGGTTACACTTGGTATAGGGTAGATAAGACCTACGATAGACACCCCCAACCATGATATGAGTAAGCGGAGTACAATGTACCGCGTGGTGGTTACATGATGAGTAAGCCTGGCGGAGAATTAACCCACCTTCGTTCTAGCAAGATACCCCGCACACCGAAATCCGTGTGGTCTGGGATGTTTATGATGTAGTTGGCCAACATAAACATTGAGATATAGTGACCTGCCTCCTTGCTTATTACATAATTCCACATGGTTTTGATACTTGAGTGTGATTTTAACTGTCCAGGGTAGACCCGAGGGAGAGGTTGAGCCTTGTGGGATTTGATTTGTGAAATGGTAATGATGTTTGTGGTTGGAAAAATGATTTGTGAATGGATTGTATGTATTGAGAAAGAGATGTGATTTCAAAGGATGTTTCTTAAAAGAATTGCCCTTTTTTTTAGATTTGACAATTGATGAGCATGAGATGATTTGTACATGATGATTTTACCATGTTTTATATGCCAATTTTCATGATTTAAATACATGATATATGTATACTCATATGGCATAGTTTTAATTCCTCATGCTCCTGTTATAAATTATTTATGCATAACACTATCAGCATGTAGATAGAGTAGTTATCTACCATGCTTGCATTATTGCCTTACTGAGCGTGTCGTTGCTCATCCCTCTCTACTTTCCCCCTCTACAGAGCATACATAGTGGCCCAGTGAGGACTAAGGCGTTGTATTTTGGACATCCGTTGCCATCCATCGCTAAGAGGTATACACATGGAGATTCTTTTTGTATCAAACAATTGTAAAAGTACAGTAGTCATTTTAAATTGTGATACGGGGATGTAGATGTCAGTAAACATGTACCTGTGCAAGTGTATAACTTCTCTTTCAAATAAATGACATTTCATTTAATTACTTGGATTATGTATGGTTGAGGATGATTATTATTGACTCACAGCCCAACTGTGTAGTGATGAGTTGCTCACAACCAGTTAAGGAAAGGAAAAATGCAAAAAATTTTCAGTGATTTTTGGTTAACAGGAATAAAATGGGTCGTGACAGAGATTGGTATCAGAGCCATGTTGGCCTGATTTGAGTCAGTAATAAAACGTAAGAAAAGTACATCCTTATATTAATGTGCTTTTGTTTAGATATAACTGTGTAAACCGTGATGGATTGAGCTTAATAAATTATTATTAATACAAGAAGTTAGGCAGTATGCCTGTTACGCGCCAAGGTAGAGGGTGAGAGCACGTGCTAGAGGTCGTAGAGGTAGGCCTGAGAGCCCTGCTGAGTCATAGACTGATCAAGCTCCTCAGAACCCTGCTGAGAGATCAGAGGATACAGAGGCTCACTTCGATAGGATAGAGTGGAGTATAGAGAGCCTAGTGGAGATTGTCACACAGGCTCTAAGTGCTGGTGGTAGACGAGGTCCCGCAGCACGACCTACTACTGGACAGGCAACTGCAGAGGCGAGGTAACCAAACAATTACAAAGCCCCAAAATAAGTGCAGCTACCTCTAGATACTCACAAAATTCCCTTACCTAAAATTGCGTCGAGTAATTCCACTTCCTCAAAGCTGCTCAACCGTGCAATCCTATTTGCTCCTAATGAAATCTCCGGAGCTGCATGAAATTAGTTATCACATCAATTTAACCCAATATAACACAATTCTCACATTTATTATAGTCGATTCGACTTATTATTTTAATTAACACTTATAAGGCCTCACTTTCTCTTAAGTCCATTTTGATTGCTCTATTCATTTCTCGAGAATCTATTGGACTCTTTAGGCCTATTGATTCACACTGAACCGAAATTAAGCTCATAATGCCTCTAGTTTATCATTTTCTTCACTAAGGCAATTTATCAAACACCTCTTATGACCATTTCCAATCATCATCCATTCTAACATATGGATTTCACAAAGTTATCTTAAAATCATCTATACATGCTTACTAACATCTCTACATGTTTAAATCATCATCAACTCTATGTCATTTCAACTTTCTCTCACTAAGCCCATTCTAGGTCATGGTTGTTTAAGCATGTCCAACATTATATACACTAATCAACTCATCAAAATGTCTAGATTAACATACTAGAAGATGGTGTATTGAAATCTTACCTAGCTTGACCTTTCTTCCTTTTTTTGCCAAATTGGGGAAAAACCCCTTTGCTCCTTCAATCCAAAGCTTTAGCTTCCAATCTTTGACTATGTTGTTCTCTTCCTCACTAGGAACAACTTTGCTCAAATAGATTTTTTCTCAAATCTTTTTGGAAGGTAAGGATATCCTAGAGTGAGAAAACTAGGTTGTTTTGGCTAAAATGGAAGGTTTTAGGATTTTTTGGGGAAGAAGGCTCAACAGTGGGGTCTCTTTTATAGTAATCGCGTTATGAGATCAAACTCCAAGGGTGGATATCGATCTCCCCTTGCTTAAACTCCTTCAAAATTCGACAATGCAAGCTAGGGGATCGATTTGCCTCTTAAATGAGATTAATCTGCCTCTTAAAGAAGGGATCGATATGCTCATTGGTAGAGATCGATTTTGGCCAGGCATAATCACTTAGAGATGGATCTGGCTTTAGGAACAAATCAATCTTTGCTAGACAGAAGCAACTGGAGATCGATCTGCTCATGGGGATAGATCGATCTACTCTTTGCTGAATCAAGTAGGGATCAATTTGTTCCTTACAAAATCACATGGGGATCGATCTGATTGAATAAGAGATCGATCTGCTTGAATAAGAGATCAATCTACTTGGATGAGTGATCGATCTCCCCTTTACAGAATGCTTTGGTACTCTATTTTGAGACAATGAGATCGATCTTCCTTGCATGTAAGCTCGATCTGGCATTCATCCTGCAGTATTTCAGCTGCAATTTTCCAGATTTTCAAAGGTAAACTCATATTCAATCACTTCAATATGCATTTTGCATTTCATTAACACTTAACACTCAAAACTATCTAATTCTTATGATTCATATATTGTGTAACTTATCTATACATCATAAAAATCATAAGATTACATAGAAATTCATGGGCCTTACATTCCTCCTCTCCTTCAAGAAATTTGGTCCTCCAAATTAGAACCAAGTTAACCTGAGAACAACTCCGGGTACTTTTCTTGCATCATATTCTCTAACTCTTATGTAGCTTCCTCCAAAGTGTGATTTTACCAAAGAAATTTTACTAAGGGAATCATCTTCGACCTTAGCATTTTCTCTTTCCTATCCAATATCTGAATCGGCTTCTCAACATACGACAAACTCTCATTGAGCTTCAATGGCTCATATCTTATCACATGTGCCGGGTCTGGGTGGTACTTCCGAAGCATAGAGACGTGGAAGACGTTATAAACACCTGCTAACTCTGGCGGCAATGCCAACTTATAAGCCTTATCTCCCCCTCTCTCCAAAATCTCAAAGGGCCAAATATACCGAGGGCTTAACCTATTTTTCTTACCGAAACTTATAATCCCTTTCGAGGGAGAAACTCTTTAGAATACTGACTCACACACAGTAAACTCCAGTGGTCTCCGTCTCTTGTCAAAATAACTCTTTTGTCGGCTCTAAGCTATCTGTAACCTCTCACATATCAACTGGACGTCCTCAGAGGCTTGCTGCACTGAACCGAGAGCAAAATTTTGTCTGTCACCAACCTCCTCCCATCCAATAGGGGATCGACATTTGCGTCCATACAGTGCCTCATATGGTGCCATCCCGATACTTGCATGATAGCTGTTATTATAAGCGAACTCGGTTAATGGTAGGTGATCATCCTATGAGCCTCTAAAATCCAGCACACACGCTCTCAACATATCCTCCAGAGTCTGTATAGTCCTCTCTGACTGACCATCTGTCTGAGGATGAAAAGAGGTACTAAAACTCAACTGGGTCCCCATCGCTTCCTGAAAATGTTCCCAGAAATGGGAAGTGAAATGGGCATCCCGATCAGAAACAACACTCACTGAAACACCATGTAACCGAACTATCTATCGATCATACTAGTTCGCCAACTAACTCAGAGTATCGATAGCTCTCATAGCTAAGAAATGGGCTGACTTCATCAATCGATCCACAATCACCCAAATGGCATGATGGCCTCTGCGGGTCCTCGGTAAACCCATCATAAAATCCATGGTGACGTGCTCCCACTTCCATGTTGGTATCGGTAGAGGCTGCAACAATCCTGCAGGCTTCGGATGCTCTACTTTCACTTGCTGATAGACGAGACATCTAGCGACATACTCAGCAATATCTCTCTTCATTCTAGACCACCAATAAACTTTCTGAAGGTTCTGATACATCTTGGTACTCCCCGGATGTATCGTATACCTCGATGAGTGAGCCTCTAATAAAATCAATCTCTTGATCTCTGGATCCTCGGGAACACAAACTCTACCCTTGAACCTCAATAATCTATCTGTACTGATCTCAAAATCAACACTTGCACCTGTTAGTGCCTGACTCAACCAATCAGTACACTATCGATCACTCTGTTAAGCTTGTCGAATACGACTAATCAACTCTGGCTCTAATCTCAAACTAGCCATAACATCAAATCTTTCTGTATCAGGTGGGGATACATCCAAACTGAAGCTCGTGAACTGCTCCAACAACTCGTGTTCTCGAACCATCATATAAGACACCAACCCAAGGTTCTTGCTGCTCAAGGCATCGGTAACTACATTCACCTTACCCGGGTGGTACATGATTTCATAATCATAATCCTTCAGGAGTTGGAGCCATCTTCTCTGTCTCATATCCAACTCTTTCTGTGAGAACAGATACTTAAGACTCTTGTGATCCGTATATACCCAAAATTTCTCACCATAGAGATAGCGGTGTTATATCTTCAACGCAAACACTACGGCCGCCAACACTAAATCATGATTCAGATAGTTCCTCTCATGATCCTTCAACTGTCTATATCCATAGGCAACTACCTTCCCATCCTGCATAAGTACGCAGCCCAGTCCTTGGTGTGATGCATCCGTATACATAGAGAAACCTCTTGAGCTGGTAGGAATGGTGAGAATTGGAGCAATGGTCAACCGATGCTTAAGCTCTTGAAAACTCCTCTCACATGCCTCATCCCACACAAATTTAACATCTTTTTGCATAAGATGTGTCAACGGAGTAGCTAGTCTAGAGAAACCATCAATAAATCTCCAATAATAACCTGTCAATCTCAGAAAACTTCTGATCTCAGTAACTGTCCTAGGTTGTTCCCACTGTACAACTGTCTCAATCTTGGATGGATCCACTGATACCCCATCCCTCGATACAACACGGCCCAAAAATGAGATCTGTTCCAACCAAAGTTACACTTACTGAGTTTGGCTTATAATTCCTTCTCTCAGAGGGTCTGCAGAACTATCCTCAAGTGCTGCTCATGATCTTCCCCGGACTTAGAATAAACCAATATATCATTAATAAACACAATCACAAACTGGTCCAAGTATGACTTAAATACAACATTCATCAAAGCCATAAATGTTACGAGGGCATTCGTCAATCAGAATGGCATAACCAAGAACTTGTAGTGGCCATGATGGGTATGAAAGGCTGTCTTGGGTACATCTCCACTTTGTATCCTCAACTGATGGTACCCAGATCACAGATCTATCTTAGAAAAGACTTATGCTCCTCAAAGCTGATCCAATAGATTGCTAATGCATGAAAGAGGATACTTATTCTTAATGGTAGCCTTATTCTACAACCGGTAATCTATGCATAGTCGGAGGCTCCGATCCTTCTTCCTTATAAATAGAACCAGAGCTCTCCAGGGTGAGACGCTCAGTCTAATAAACCCCTTCTCTAGCAAATGTTGCAACTACTTCTTTAGCTTGTCCAACTCAATCGGAGCCATTCTATACGGTGGCTTAGATATCTTCTCTGTACTATGTACTTACTCTATACAAAACTCCATTTCTCTGTCGGGTGGTAGCCCTAGTAAATCGTCCGAAAAAACATCAGGAAACTCTCCAACCACTGAAATGTCTCACAATTCTGGGTGTGCCTTATCTATGTCAACCACGTATGCAATGAACCCTTCACATTATCCTTTACCACCGTTAATAACATAGGTCATCACATTAACATTCATGATTAATAAGTAGATTCATCTCTTAAATATGATATATAAAAATTATACTCTTCCCATATGCAATAATCATGTCTCTTTTCAACAAAACTTACAATAAGGTTATCTATCTCTGAAAACATCATTGTCTTAGCATAACAATCCAAAACAGCATGATTTGCAGCCAACCAATCCATTCCTAAAATTAAATCAAAATCGCTCATACTCAATAGAATTAAATCGGCTGCCATATCTTTTCCCTCTATCTTTAACTTACAATCCTTATATACATACTCAGTCAACTGACTATCATTCATAGGTGTAGAAATCAACAACATTCTATCTAACAATGTGGATTTTACAAGTTTTCATAACTTATGGGCAAACGAAGGTGATATAAAGGAATGTGTTGCACCAGGATCAAATAATACAAATATTTCTAAATAAAAAATTAGGATGGTACCTTTAATCACATCCATTGAAGTGTTTGCGGTGTCCTGGTCCAGTGCATGTACTCGCCCTTTGCCAACCGCTTATTTCTTTTTTTCCTCAGTTGTAGCTTTTCTCCTCGGAGCAGAAGTCCCAACAGGAGCTCTCTCTGACTCCTTGCCCTTCTATGGGGCAGTCTTAATCATCTCTGGACAATACCTTGCGATATGCCCGGGCTTCCCACATCCGTAACACACAACAAGGGTCATCGAACAAGGCCTGGTACCATGAAATCTACCACATCTCCTACATTGCTCGGTAGTAGGCCATGGTCCTCCAATGACTATACCCCTCGGTAGAGCTAAAGCTGGGTACACAGAAGGTTTAGCAACTCTCTCCTACACCTCCTCAATCTTTAGCCTCTTCTCAAATAGTCTCTGGCCTCCTCTCTTGACCACTCTATCAACTCCAAATCTCTTTCGGTCTCTATCTGTCCTACCACTAACCTTCCCAAACTCAGAGGCATTTCGCTCAAAGTCCTGCTCACACAACTGTGCCCTGTGAACTACCTCCTCATAAGTGGGGACATCAAACGGAGCTAATTTAGTCTGGATGGTTAGTCTTAATCCGTCCATGAACTTCTGGACCTTCCGAGCCTCACTGCTCATCGTATCCGGGTCATACCTCCCTAAGGATATGAACCTCAATTCATACTCATCAATTGAGCAGTTCCCCTTAACCAAATTCATAAAATCCATTCGCAGCTTCCAATGGCTAGAATATACTGCCTCATAAAGGCCTCCAAGAATATCTCCCATGTAATCTCAAGATGTCAGGTTCTCAGAATAGATACGGTGGATCTCCACCAGTGCTCTGCGTCGCCCTTCAGCATAAATACGACAAAGGTAACTTTCTCAGTCGATGTACATCTGAAGAACCCATACAATTTCTCCATTTCATATACCCAATCCTTAGCAACAACCGGGTCCTTCACTCCTCTAAATACTGGAGGTTTCAACTCTTGGAACTGTCGTAACCTACTCAACTCATAATCATAACCCAGGTCACTTCAGCTTGGCTATGGAGCGATAGGAGAAACCGTATCCTGAACTGAGGGTGGTGTAACAGTCCCTATAGTTTAGGGTCTCTCTACCTCCGCTGTTGCCTATCCAGTAGTAGTAGGCTGCATGACTAGACCTCGTCTATCACCAGCCCCTAATGCTTGCGTGACTATCTCTATGAGGCTCTCAATACTCTGCTCTATCCTAAGGAAGCGTGCCTCTGTATCCTCTAGTCTCTTAATAGGATCCTATGGAGCCTGATCAGTTTGTGGCCCTGCACGGCTCTCAGGCCTACTCCTATGACCTCTAGCACGTGAACTCACCCCTCTACCTCGGTGGGTGAAAGGCATAATGCCTAATTTCCTATATTAATACCATTTATTAGTCTTATTCCATCTCGGTATACACAGTTATATCTAAACAAAAGCACAGTAATATAAGGATGTAACTATCCTACTTATTAATACCGACTCATATCAGGCCAACTCAGCTCTGATACTAATCTCTATCATGACCCCTTTTCATCCTTTTTATCTAAAAATCACCATAAATTTTTCACTTTTTCACTTCCTTTCTCGATCTTGAACAACTCTCACCAATAACAGTTGGGCTATGACTCAGTATTCATCATCATTTACCATTCATCTTTCAATTAATCAAGAGCAAACACATACATTTGAAAATTTAAGTTCTATACTTATACAGGTTTGCTAACACTTACATCCCCCATATTACAATTCAAAATGATTACAGTGCTATTACATGTTTAGATACAAAAAGATTTTTATATGTGCATACCTCTTGGCGATGGAGAGCAGCGGATATCTGGATACAACCCCTCAGTCCCTCACTAGAATATTGTGTCCGCTTTGTAGAGGGGGAAAATGATAGGGATGAGCAACCACACGTTCAGTAAGACAATAATGCAATCATGGTAGATAACTACACTATCTACATGTTTATAATGTCAAGCATAAAGATCATTAATATCCAGAGCATGAGGAAATATTAAAACTATGCCACATTTATATATATATATATATATCATGTACTGAAACATTGAAATTAGGCATGTAAACATGGAAAATCATCATGTAAAACTTCTCATGTTCACTATAATAAAACTCATCATAAAACCATTCCTCAGGGTTTAACTTCAAATCAAAACTTAGTAAAACTCATCACAATCAGTATATCATCCTTAAAACAAAATTCCACCAGGTTAAACCCCTCCCTCAGGTCTAACCTAGACAATACAAATCATGTTCAGTATATAAAACCATGTGATATCATGTGAGACAGGTGGTCACTACATATAATCGAGGATTCTGTTGGCCAACTATGTCATTATCATCCCAGACCACACGAATCCCGATGTGCGGGGCATCATGCTGGAACGGAGGTAGGTTAATCCTACCGTCAGACTTCTAAATCAACATATAACCACACAGTATAGCATACTCCATGTGATATACATGGTACAATGTACTCCGTGGACCTATATCATGGTTGGGGGTGCCTACCGTAGGTCTTATCTACCCTATGCCATGTATAACCTACTCAGTCTTAAGTGCACGTGCGAGCATCTTATCTGTGTGACTAGCAGTTTACACGAGGCATCCAGCACAGCTCGTACGAGTATCTCATCCGTGTAACACAAAGTCTACACGAGTCATCCAGCATGACTCATTACATATCACAGTGTGAAAAGCCCAGTGCGAACAAAGCTCTAGCACGATTTCATACATCATCATTAAATACCCTCGTACGAGCAACGCTCTAGTACGACTTTATGCATAAAAAATAATGAGAAAATCACGTACGAGCATAGCTCCAGTAATGTTATATGCATAAGAAAATCAATGGAAACCCACGTACGAGCAAAAGCTCCAGTACGGCCTGTAAAACATCATAACTCAAAATATGGTACGAGTTAGGCTCTAGCACATTTCATGCATATTAAAACATCGAAATTCAGGGCGAGCGAAGCTCCAGCACGATTTAGCTCACGTAAATCTGATAGGTGGCTCTATTTTAACAAAACACGTTCAAACCAGAGTTAGCACTCGACTCGTGATATTTCACAAAATTATGAAGTCAATAGCCAGCCTATTCATAAATTTTGCTTAAATCAAAGTAATTTGTTTCATAAAAACATCAAAACATGATGTTTCATGCAATTATTAGCCTTACTACCTTTTTTTAACGAATTTAGCTCCTAGGGGCAAAATCCAAAATCACTTTTTCATCTATATCCGAAATCGTTTGCACAAACCATTATTTCTGTTTTAGGTAACCAAACAATTACAAAGCCCTATAAACACCCTCAAAATACGAGCAGTTACCTCTAGATACTCACAAAATTCCCTTACTTGGAATCGCGTTAAGTAATTCCACTTCCTCAGAGCTACTCGACCGCACAATCTAATTTGTTCCCAATAAAATCTTTGGAGCTGCACGAAATTACTTATCACATGAATTTAACCCAATATAACACAATTCTCGCATTTATTATAGTCGATTCAACTTATTGTTTTTATTAACACTTATAAGGCCTCACTTTCTCTTAAGTCCATTTTGATTGCTCTATTCATTTCTCGAGAATCTATTGGACTCTTTAGATCTATTGATTCACACTGAACCAACATTAAGCTCAGAATGCCTCTAGTTTATCATTTCCTTCACTAAGATAATTTATCAAACACCTCTTATGACTATTTCCAATCATCATCCATTCTAACATATGGATTTTACAAAGTTATCTTAAAATCATTTGTACATGCTTACTAACATCTCTACATGTTTAAATCATCATCAACTTCATGCCATTTCAACTTTCTCTCACTAAGACCATTTTAGGTCATGGTTGTTTAAGCATGTACATGAACATTTCAACCAACATTATATACACCAGTCAACTCATCAAAATGTCTAGATTAATAGACTAGAAGATGGTGTATTAAAATCTTACCTAGCTTGACTCATTTCCTCTTTTTACCAAATCGGGGAAAAACCCCTTTACTCCTTCAATCCAAAGTTTCAGCTTCCAATCTTTGACTATGTTGTTCTCTTCCTCACTAGGAACAACTTTGCTCAAATAGCTTTTTCCTCAAATCCTTTTAGAAGGTTAGGATATCCTAGAGTGAGAAAACTAGGTTGTTTTAGCTAAAATGGAAGGTTTTGGGATTTCTGGGGAAAAAGGCTCGATTGTCGAGTCTCTTTTATAGTAAATGCATTATGAGAACGATCTCCAAGGGTGGAGATCGATCTCCCCTTTCTTAAACTCCTTCATAATTTGACAATGCATGCTAGGGGATTGATCTGCTTATTGGTAGAGACCGATCTTGGCCAGGCATAACCACTTAGAGATCGATCTGGCTTTGGGAAGAGATCGATCTTTGCTAGGCAGAAGCAATTGGAGATCGATCTGCTCATGAGGAGAGATCGATCTGCTCTTTATTGAATCAAGTGGGGATCGATTTGTTCCTTACAGAATCACATGGCAATCAATCTGATTGAATGAGAGAACAATATGCTTGAATAAGAGATCGATCTGCTTGAATAGGGATCGATCTCCCCTTTACCGAATGCTTTGGTACTCTATTTCGAGATAATGAGATCGATCTTCCTTGTATGTAAGATCGATATGGCATTCGTCTTGCAGTATTTCAACTGCAATTTTCCAGATTTTCAAAGATAAACTCATATTCAATCACTTCAATACCCATTTTGCATTTCATTCACACTTAACACTAAAAAATATCAAATTCTTATGATTCATATATTGTGTAACTTGTCTGTATATCATGAAAATCATAAGATTACATAGAAATTCACGGGTCTTACACTGAGAGCACAAACTCTCTCCTCTATGAGTGCGTCGTCTATCCGACATCCTGCATACTCAATAACAAGTGTCTGAGTTACATTTCCAGCTTGGTATACACAATTGTATCCAAATAATGCACAGTACTTTAGGGATGTATATTTTCCTAACTATGGATACTGACTCACATCGAACCAACTCAGCTCTGATACCAAACTCTATTACAAGCCTCTTCTCGTGACTTAACTTACTAGTAATAGTTAGGCTGTGAGTCAACATCCATATCCACATCTCATCCATTTATAATTTAAAATTTATTTAAAGAAATAGAAACTATACATTTATAAATATACGGAAACATTACATCAGTTTCCATTATATACATCCCTTTCGTATAAAAGATAACTGTACTATGCACTAATTTACAGTACACAAAATTTTTCTCATAAGTGTATACCTCTGTACTGCTGGAGAACTGGAGAACACCGTGGGAAGAAAAACTGCAGTAACTCACTACTGCGTAGAATCTGTGGATGAGGAAATAAAGGGGTGAGCTAACACGCTCAGTAAGGAAAATACAAAAGCATGTAGATAACTACACTATCTACATGCTTAAAACTACAAAACATTTATTTTCCTTATAGAACATATGCATTCTGTGAAACCCGAATTTTTTTCCCACTATGTTCATTATTTGGAACCATAATTTAAATTAAAGGGATTTAAATCGTTGGACGAAAGATACGAAATTTAAATGAGAAAAGATAGTGAGTCCGAGAAGGAAAATCGATCTAAATTAATCCCGAACGTGTAGAAGGGTAAAATGGTCAAAAGATCCTAATTTCGGTGTAAATTCGATGAAGAAATTTCATTAAAAATATGGATTTAGGAAATCTTGATCAATAAAGAAGAAATTATGGAATTCCGAGTCCAATTGGTCAAGATACGAAGATATTACGAATTTTCGTAATTTTCGCCCGGGATATTATCCCGAAAATATGTGAAAAATACACCGAAATAATTAAAATAAATTTAATTAATTAATTAATAAAATATAATATGATTTTTGAGATATTTTGTACAATTTATTATATTTTATTTGATTAAAATATAATATAATATAATATAATATAATATAATATAATATAATAAATAATAATAAAGTTTTAAAAAAAATGAAATCGTGAAATCGGGAATTGAGACAGAGAAGGAAACAGAGAACGAAAACGAAAAACGAAGCAAACTGAGGATGACCACCAGCGAGCCGTCCGGCGACCAACGGTCGGGCGAAGGGTTGAAAATGGAAGAGGAGAGGCCGGCGACCTCCTGGGTACCGGCGGTGCGGCCCACCGACTCCGAAATTCGGCGGATCGAGAGAGAGAAACCGACGGGGAGAGAAGAGGAATCGCCGGCGATCGGCGCCGATTCAGGCCCGACCGACCACAGCCGAACGTTCCCCAGGCACAGGCGATCTTGTTGGTGGCGGCCACGACCGGCGAAACTGTCGACAAACGCCGGAAACGGCGGAAAGAGAAATGGGTACCGACGGCGAAGAGGAGAACAGCCGGACCGGCCACTTTTCGACGGCCTTGGACGAAACCAACCCCAGATCCATGCATCGGACTACCCCGCGAACAATCTGGAGGCGGAAGCCGGTGGAGAACCGACCGAAAAAGCCCCTAACGGCGACAGAGAAGTTGAACCGGAACTGAACTGGACTGAACCGGACCGGTCTGAACCGGACCGAACCGGTTCAGCCGAAAAAGAGAGGGAAAAAAGAGAAAAAGGAAAAAGGAAAAATTTTCGGGGATACACCGGACTTCGGGTAAGTCGGTAAGAGGTTAAAAGTGACCGATTTAATTTTCGGGAAATTTATTTAAATTATATTTAATCAAAAATTCACCCGGAATTAAATATATAAATTATGCAGTTCGACGATAAATCGCGTACGTGAGCCCGAACGAATTTCGATTTACGCACTATCGCAAAATCTCGGGTAAGTAAAGCTCATTTACGACAATTTATGTAATTATCGCGCATTAAAAGTTTATTTTACGAGTTACGGATTAAATTACATATTTAGTGGAATAAATCGAGATTTTTAATTAAATTGTCGTAAATGATATACGAGCTATTCAAAGAGTTTAGAAAAAGGCCCAATAAGTACAAATGGGCCCAGTGAGCCCAATAGGCCTCGATGAAAGAATTAATAAGTGGAAACGGGCTTTAAAACGGATTAAGGCCCATTAAGGTGTAATTTGGCCCAATAAGAGAGAAATTGGCCCAATTAGCTAACTCGACAGTAATGAATATGGGAAAAATATTTATTGAGTTAAATACGATTAAACCGAGGTTTATATCGATAAAATCGAGCAAAAAGAGTAAAATCGATAAAAGTCAACTTTTGGTCAAAGCTTTGATATAATCACATATTTGGATATATTGAAATGAATTTAAGCCATATGTGATAAGTTGAACTTATTTTGCAGCAGCTCGGTCTATCGACACGTTTTACGAGGTAAATTTGAGCATCAAGGAAAGTGCTCTACATCAGTCGCTAAGAGGTAAGGGATATAATTTAGAGTAGCGTTAGTGCTCCACCTACCTTACCAATGACTTGATGTATGTTAGTTGAATGGGATTTTATGAAATATGCTGCAATGCCTTAGAAACTAAACTAAACCGTTTCCCGAGTTTTTCAACGTGTTTGCTACATGCATGAGATACATTTTACTTCACATGTTTATGAAAATGTGATTTTTCAATATGAAAAAGAAAACATGGTTTCATTTCATGAAATGACGGGGAAGAGCCCTGAGAATGCTTTACCAAAGCAATGTTTTCATGATACGGGTTAAAGTCCCGAAACAGCTTTTAAGCTATATTTTCACGATACGGGTATGAGTCCCAAGAATTAACTTTGATAACCATGCTTTCCATATTTATACGGGCTAGAGTCCCGCAACGATTTATGAAAATTATGTTGTCTATGAGAAACGGGCTAGAATCCCGTAATGATTTATGAAAATCGGGTTAGAGTCCCGTAATAATTTTAATACACTGGTATGAGGCCCGAAATGATTTTGATAAAATGGGTAAGAGGCCCAAAATGATTTTTGTGGGGTAAAAAGGCATGACATGAAGAAAGTCAGAGGATCTGGGGTCGATCTCGTATGGAGACGATCGAGGATCTACCTAGCCGATGGCCAGAGAACGGGCAGGCTCTGACTTGATATGAGAAACGTGCGTATAGACAACACTTGGTGATGCACGTGAGTTCGTGCGTATAGTCCCCATTTAGTGGTGCATGAGAGATAGGGTAGTGTACGACCCTGATCCAGTCCTACGGCTCCCTTTGCTATGGCCATGAGTACCCATGATTTTGTCCTACGGGACCAGATGTATGATGTCCTTCGGGACTAGTATATGAGACAGTTGCCTGACCCTACACGATGAATTGACGGAACGATATATATATGTTTTCGCACATTTCATGCTACCTGTTTTATGATTTTATTGAGCACATATTTTCTATGATGAGATTTTAAAGGTAGCCATGAGTATGTTTTACGAAATGTGCATATGACAATACAATATCATTTTAAAGTGATAAGCATGTTGTGATATGCATGATTAAGTTTTGAGATGCTTTTTACTTGTTTACACGACGTGATATGCATATTATATATGAGTTTTACTAAAAGGATGCATGATGTGTAAACTTATGATTTAAGCATGTTTTTATTGCTTTTATGAAATGTAAGCATCTCTACTCCAGTACATATTTATGCTGATTTGTAAAACCATGAGTTTTACCATGTTTTGAGTATTTAAAGCTATTTTAAATGTATCTCTTACTGAGCCTGAAAAACTCACCCCCTCCTCTCCATCTCCCAAATTATCTATAGCGAGTCTACTGCACATACGAGACTATGGTCGTTGACAAGGTAGCCCGACCTTTCATCGGATATTTTCATAATATTGAGGTACAGTCTTACTTATATTCCAGACATGTGATACATAATAGACACTATTGTATATAATAGTCGGGATGTAATAGTTGTAAATGATTTTATATATACAGAATGTATGTAATGTAACGAGATCCTGGAAAATGAAAAAGATTTTAAATTTAGACATGGACAGGAAAACAACATAGTTAATGGATAAAAAGTTTAAATTAGCCCCATTTTTTCGCGCTTCCGGGGCGTGACAGTTTTCTTGGTATCAGACCAAATGTTGTGTAGTACTGTCGTGTCTAGTAATAAGAGTGTATTACATCCCAATGTGTCTATGCATGTCTGGTAATAAGGTAAGCATACCTGTCAAAGTATGACTTGATTTATGGATTTTGTGCAAATAGTAGATCGCTAATCATGTGTGGTAGATGGGACTGTTCACAGAGACGAGTTGAACCACTCTATCATCTTTCCCCTCAACTCGAGAGCCTATTGAAAGAATAAGTGGCTGAAAAGATAGTACGAGATATGAGGGAAGGACTTATAACCTTTACCACTATGTTTACCCCGCAGTTTGTGGTACATATACCTGGTACGAAGACAGCCACTCTTATGCCTAATCCTCATCCCCCACCAGTTCCTCCAGTAGCCCCAACCCTCAGCCGGCAGTTCCCCAGCATAGGGATGACAGAGAGACTCAGAGGGTGCGAGATTTCTTGAGTATGCATCCTTCGGAGTTCACAGGGCTTAAGGACCCGGTTAAGGCTGAGGAGTAAATCGTTGATATTGAGGTGATATTTCAGTTTTGGGGTGTACTGATAGGGAGAGAGTGACTATGGCAGGTTAAATGATAAAGGGATAGGCTAAGTTCTAGAAGAGATCCACACAGACGACATTAGCCGAGGATCCCTTAAAGATCACATGGAATGCTTCTTTAGTCGCATTTCGAGAGTAATATGTACCGCTTGCAGCTCGGAGGAAGATGCTAGCAGAGTTGTTAGATTTGTAACAAGTAAGTTCTACAGTAGACAAGTATGAGAATAGATTTACAACCCTGATGAGATACGATCCAGAGACAGTTAGAGATCCCGAGCGCCAGACAAAGAGATTTTTGGCGGGACTGAGATCTGGGATCAGAGATAAGCTGTTAGGTCAGAATATCGTAGATTTCAGATATGCTCTGAGACGAGCCCAACAGATAGAGAGGGGCTTGGATATTACTCAAGTAGAGCATGGTCTCAGGAGATCAGTCAGAGTTAAGGGAAGAGAGCAGTTGCTTCTCGACATGAGTTGAAAGGGGGTCAGCCCAAGAGACAGAGGGTGTAAGGACCTCAGATAGGGGCTGGTAAGCCCAAGACCCCAGTTGGTGCCGCCTATATGATTAGAGGCCCTGAGATAAGAGTGCCACGGTGTAGGATATGTGGCAATATTCACACTGGATCTTACCACGTAAATACATTTACTTACTACAGATGTGGTGAAGCAGGACACCTGATGAAGGAGTGTCTATTTACAAGATCTTAGGAACCTCGTGAGGCACCTAGACAGACAAAGAGATCGGCTCAGGCTCCATAGAGGAGAGCTACAGCCACATGCAAGGGCAAGAAGCCTATCTCCCAAGGCCGAGTGTACGCCCATGACCAGGAGACAGCAGATACATCCTTCGATGTTATTCGAGGTACTCTTCTTGTCTGTAATCATAAAGCACATGTACTGTGTGACCCAAGTTCCACACACTCGTTTGTGTCACCATAATTTACATGTGAGTTTCCCGAAGTATTCCTAGAGGACTTAATGGGATTACCATAGAGAGAGAAGTTGAGTTTGCCATTGAGCTAGTATCAGATACTCAACCCATCTCCAAGACACCTTACAAAATGGCATTGGTAGAGTTGAAAGAATTAAAGGAGCAGTTGTAAGGATTATTCGATAAGGGGTTTATAAGGCCTAATGTGTCACCATGCGGTGCACCAGTACTATTTACCAGAAAGAAAGATGGTAGTTTCTGTCTATGTATAGACTACAGGCTTTTGAATAAAGCAACAGTTGAGAATAAGTACCCCCTGTCAAGGACTGACGACTTATTTGATCAGCTGAGAGGGGCTTTAGTGTTTTCAAGGTTAGATTTGAGATCGAGTTATCATCAGCTAAGGATTAAGGAGGCTGATGTACCGAAGACAGCATTTCGGACCCGATATGGGCACTACGAGTTCCTAGTTATGCCATTTTGGCTTGACTAATGCCTCAGCTACATTCATAAGTCTTATGAATAATGTCTTCTAAGAATACTTAAATAGATTGATGATAGTATTCATTGATGACATCTTGATTTATTCTGGATCCCGGGAAGAGCACGAATAACATTTGAGGACTGTGCTCCAGACTCTCCGTGAGAAGAAGCTATATGGTAAACTTAGTAAGTATGCCTTCTGGCTAGATCAGACTGCATTCCTTGGACATGTAGTATCTAAGGACGGGGTGCCAATGGATCCATCCAAGGTAGATGCAGCACTGAGATGGGAAAAGACTGAGGACAGTCACGGAGGTCAGAAGCTTATGGGATTAGTATGGTATTTTCAACGGATTGTCGAAGGGTTTTCACAGATAACAGTTCCATTAACCAGACTGACCCTTAAAGAAGTTCAGTTTATATGATCTGAGTAGTGTGAGCAGAGCTTTTAAGAGCTCAAACGTCGATTGAATATGACACCAGTCTTGACCATTCCGAGTGGTCTGAGGGATTTGTGGTATACAATGATGCTTCCCACCAAGGTCTCGGCTGTGTACTTATGCAGCATGGTAGAGTGGTAGCTTATGGATCTCGTCAGCTAAAGGATCACGAGCGTAATCATTCCACTCATGACTTAGAGTTAGCTGCAGTAGTGATTACACTCAAGATATGGCGGCATTAATTATGTGGAGAAAGATTTCAGATTTTCACTGACCATAAGATCTTAAGTACTAGTTTAATCAAAAGGAGCTGAATATTAGACAGCAGAGATGGATAGAGCTCCTCAAGGTTTATGACTGTAAGATTTTATATCATCCTGATAAGGCGAACGTGGTAGCCGACGCTCTGAGCTAAAAGGGTATGATGTCCTACATGATGATTAAAGAATGAGACTTATTGGAACAATTCGCCAAACTCAGGATCAGTATAGATGAGATTGAGCATGGATATATGGTTAGCCTACAGATTGAACCAAGTATACAAGACCAGATTAGAGCTGGATAGCGAAACGATCACAGATTACTGGATATGGTTAGCCAGGCAGAGGAGAGATCGCAGTCTAAGTTTACAGTCAGTGATGATGGATTACCAAGGCCATATCTGTGTGCCACATGATGACACCTTGAGACAGAGCATTCTGAAGGAGTCCTATTGTCCTAGATTCACCTTGCTTCCGATTTAGTGGAACAGGAAGCTAAGGGTGTTCAGCTCATCCGTGACAGATCAAGGACCGCACAGAAAAGTTATGCCAATGTGCGCAGACATCCTCTTGAATTTTAGGTTAGGGATTCTGTAATTGTAAATGTGTCACTAATGAAGGGTATAGTACGCTTCAAAAAAGGAGGAAGTGCTACGATTTAAGACTATTCTACTAGTAAAGGTTCTCTGGTAACACCACAAGACAGAAGAAACCACTTGGGAACTAGAGAGCCAAACAAGGGAGAAGTACCCTCACCTGATTGATGAACAAGCTTGAATTCAGAGGACTGAATTCTTAAAAGGTGGGGAGAAATGTGAAACCCGGATTTTTTTCCCACTATGTTCATTATTTGGAACCATAATTTAAATTAAAGGGATTTAAATCGTTGGACAAAAGATACGGAATTTAAATGAGAAAAGATAGTGAGTCCGAGAAGAAAAATCGGTCTAAATTAATCCCGAACGTGTAGAAGGGTAAAATGGTCAAAAGATCCTAATTTCGGTGTAAATTCGATGAAGAAATTTCATTAAAAATATGGATTTAGGAAATCTTGATCAATAAAGAAGAAATTATGGAATTCCGAGTCCAATTGGTCAAGATACGAAGATATTACGAATTTTCGTAATTTTCGCCCGGGATATTATCCCGAAAATATGCAAAAAAATACATCGAAATAATTAAAATAAATTAAATTAATTAATTAATAAAATATAATATGATTTTTGAGATATTTTGTACAATTTATTATATTTTATTTGATTAAAATATAATATAATATAATATAATATAATAAATAATAATAAAGTTTAAAAAAAAAAAACTGAAATCGTGAAATCGGGAATTGAGACAGAGAAGGAAACAGAGAACGAAAACGGAAAACGAAGCAAACTGAGGATGACCACCGGCGAGCCGTCTGGCGACCAACGGCCGGGCGAAGGGCCGAAAATGGAAGAGGAGAGGCCGACGACCTCCCTAGTACCGGCGGTGCAGCCCACCGACGCCGGAATCCGACGGATCGAGGGAGAGAAACCGACGGGGAGAGAAGAGGAATCGCCGGCGATCGGCGTCGATTCAGGCCCAACCGACCACAGCTGAACGTTCCCCAGGCACAGGCAAGCTTGTTGGTGGCAGCCACGACCGACGAAAGTGTCGGCAAATGCCGGAAACGGCGGAAAGAGAAATGGGTACCGACGGCAAAGAGGAGAACAGCCGGACCGGCCACTTTTCGGCGGCCTTGGACGAAACCAACCCCAGATCCATGCATCGGACTACCCCGCGAACAATCTGGAGGTGGAAGCCGACGGAGAACCGGCCGAAAAAGCCCCAAACGGCGACGGAGAAGTTGAACCGAAACTGAACCGGACTGAACCGGACCGGTCTGAACTGGACCGAACCAGTTCAGCCAAAAAAGAGAGGGAAAAAAGAGAAAAAGGAAAAAGGAAAAATTTTCGGGGATACACCGGACTTCGGGTAAGTCGGTAAGAGGTCAAAAGTGACCGATTTAATTTTCGAGAAATTTATTTAAATTATATTTGATCAAAAATTCACCCGAAATTAAATATATAAATTATGCAGTTCGACGATAAATTGCGTACGTGAGCCCGAACGAATTTCGATTTGCGCACTATCGCAAAATCTCGGGTAAGTAAAGCTCATTTACGACAATTTATGTAATTATCGCGCATTAAAAGTTTATTTTACGAGTTACGGATTAAATTACGTATTTAGTGGAATAAATCGAGATTTTTAATTAAATTGTCGTAAATGATATACGAGCTATTCAAAGAGTTTAGAAAAAGGCCCAATAAGTACAAATGGGCCCAGTGAGCCCAATAGGCCTCGATGAAAGAATTAATAAGTGGAAACGGGCTTAAAACGGATTAAGGCCCATTAAGGTGTAATTTGGCCCAATAAGAGAGAAATTGGTCCAATTAGCTAACTCGACAGTAATAAATATGAGAAAAACATTTATTGAGTTAAATACGATTAAATCGAGGTTTATATCGATAAAACCGAGAAAAAAGAGTAAAATCGATAAAAGTCAACTTTTAGTCAAAGCTTCGATATAATCACATATTTGGATATATTGAAATGAATTTAAGCCATATGTGATAAGTTGAACTTGTTTTGCAGCAGCTCGATCTATCGACATGTTTTACGAGGTAAATTTGAGCATCAAGGAAAGTGCTCTACATCAGTCGCTAAGAGGTAAGGGATATAATTTAGAATAGCGTTAGTGCTCCACCTACCTTACCAATGACTTGATGTATGTTAGTTGAATGGGATTTTATGAAATATGCTGCAATGCCTTAGAAACTGAAACTAAACCATTTCCCGAGTTTTTCAACGTGTTTGCTACATGCATGAGATACATTTTACTTCACATGTTTATGAAAATGTGATTTTTCAATATGAAAAAGAAAACATGGTTTCATTTCATGAAATGACGGGGAAGAGCCCTGAGAATGCTTTACCAAAGCAATGTTTTCATGATACGGGTTAAAGTCCCGAAACAGCTTTTAAGCTATATTTTCACGATACGGGTATGAGTCCCAAGAATTAACTTTGATAACTATGCTTTCCATATTTATACGGGCTAGAGTCCCGCAACGATTTATGAAAATTATGTTGTCTATGAGAAACGGGCTAGAATCCCGTAATGATTTATGAAAATCGGGTTAGAGTCCCGTAATGATTTTAATACATGGGTATGAGGCCCGAAATGATTTTGATAAAATGGGTAAGAGGCCCAAAATGATTTTTGTGGGGTAAAAAGGCATGACATGAAGAAAGTCAGAGGATCTGGGGTCGATCTCGTATGGAGAGGATCGAGGATCTACCTAGCCGACGGCCAGAGAACGAGCAGGCTCTGACTTGATATGAGAAACGTGCGTATAGACCACACTTGGTGATGCACGTGAGTTCGTGCGTATAGTCCCCATTTAGTGGTGCATGAGAGATAGGGTAGCGTACGACCCTGATCCAGTCCTACGGCTCCCTGTGCTATGGCCATGAGTACCCATGATTTTGTCCTACGGGACCAAATGTATGATGTCCTTCGGGACTAGTATATGAGACAATTGCCTGACCCTACACGATGAATTGACGGAATGATATATATATGTTTTCGCACATTTCATGCTACCTGTTTTATGATTTTATTGAGCACATAATAGACACTATTGTATATAATAGTCGGGATGTAATAGTTGTAAATGATTTTATATATACAGAATGTATGTAATGTAACGAGATCCTGAAAAATGAAAAAGATTTTAAATTTAAACATGGACAGGAAAACAACATAGTTAATGGATAAAAAGTTTAAATTAGCCCCATTTTTCCGCGCTTCCGGGGCGTGACACATTCTTTTAAAATAACTTCCATCAATGCAAAATCATTAATTCACTAGATGGGTACATGCATATTCCTTTCAAACCACACGGAATCACACAACTCAATCTTTAAAAACCACACAGCTTCATTTTTCATTTCACACAGTACACACTTATAAATTTCTTTACACTTAGAAAATTACTTAGTAAATCAATTTACATGAGACATAGTATGGGATATCATATCACCCTGTATCACAAAGTAAGGGGGACATATGTCACCTCACACAGTAACGACAAAATGTCATATCACACAAATAAAAGACTTATGGCCATAGTATGGATTCTTGGCATCACTGATCAGCTGTACGGGAATCCCATACTTGGGGAGGCGGATCAACCATCCCTTCAACTCATACAAAATCACTAAGATATCACAGCACATCGTACTCCATGTCTAACACTCACGATACAACGTGCTCCCGTGGATCCTTATCACCCATTTCCACTATCTCAAAATCACGTGAAAGCAGGTCTATGCAAGATCACTCAGCAATACACAACGGCTCCAGCACAGTTTTACTCATCACACAGCAAACATCATAAAACCACATGCAAGCAACTCAGCGTAAAATCACACAGCAATACCTGAGGTCTCTAGCACGATTTTTGTCTCATCACACAGAAAGCTTATAAAACATCGTGCGAGCAACTTAGCGTAAGATCACACAGAAATACCTGAGGCATCTAGCACGATTTTGCTTATAATCACTTTAAATCGAGAGTCACATGCGAGCATAGTCAGAGTAAGATCACTTAGCAGTACTCGATGGCTCTAGCATGATTCCTAAAATCTAGTGCGAGCTCTCGAGTGGATCACACAGCTTCACTCAGCTCTAGCACCTTTTGCTTTTCTCAAAAATCCTTTTAAAATGTTGTGCGAGCCAGGCTAGTAAATCTACCGTTGCCACTTTGGCTCTAACACAAGTTCTCACAGAAAAGAAATAGATGGATTCATTCACTAAGTATGAGTGAGAGGGCAATCTCCCTTCAATCACTCGTTAAATGCTTTTCATGTAAAATAACTAAACCGGGAGCCATTCTATTATTACTCTTTCTCAAAACACTTGCAAAACATCTTTTCACAACAAGAACATTAAAGTGATCCAATTCATGCTTATAAGCTTCTTCTCATACTTAGTTTTCACATAGATATTCCAATATCTATATACTTTATCGTATTTATTTGCACACAGTAGGTAAGAAACATACGTATAGCTATCTCTAATAGCTCGCATAAATCTCTTACCTCGAATCATGCTTGAATCACTTTCCTTAATTTTCAATACCCATGACCCAATCTTATCGGCTCCAATTTTATCTTCAAGAGATACAAGCATTTACTACTCACATTAGTATACTTTAATATACTCAATTCTCATTTGCATGAATTTCAAATCGATGCCTGGGGCCCTTTTTCATCAATATAGCCTCGTTATATCTTATTAGACCTTATTCTCTCTTAAGTCCCTTTCGATCATACTATTCATTTCTCGAGAATCCATCAGACTCATCAGGTCTACTGATTCATACTGAACCGACATTACTTTTTACAATGCCTTAAGTTCATCATTTTCCTTCACGATGGCATTTCATCATATACCTCTTCTGCCCACTTTTATTCATTATCTAATCCAACATATGGATTTCACAAAGTTATCTTAGAATCATCTATACATGCTTAATAACATATCTACATGCTTAAATCATCATTAACTCTATACCATTTCAACTTTCTCTTATTAAGCCCATTCTAGGTCATGGAGGATTAAGCATGCTTATGGGTGTTTCAGCCAACAATACATACACCAATCAACTCATCAAAATGTCTAGATTAACATACTTTAAGTTGGTGTATTGAAATCTTACCTAGCTTGACTTTTTCCTCTTTTTTCAAATTGGAAAAAAATCACTTTGCTCCTTCAATCTAAAGTTTCAGCTTCCAATCTTTGACTATGTTGTCCTCTTCCTCACTAGAAACAACTTTGCTCAAAGGAATCTCTCTCAAATCTGATTGGAAGGTGATGATTTTAGAGTGAGAAAGCTAGGTTCTTGTTAAAAATGGAAGAAATTTAGGTTGTCTCATGGAAATGAAGATTCAGCTGTCGAGTTTTATACAAATCGCATTATGAGATCGATTTCCAAGGGTCGGAGATCGATCTGCCCTTGTTTAAACTCCTTCAAAATTCAACAATGCATGTTGGGGGATCGATTTATCTCTTTGGATGAGATCGATCTGCTCAAGGGATAGGATCAATCTTTGCCTAGTAGAGGACTTTAGAGATCGATCTGGCCTTAAGAAGAGATCGATCTTTGCTAGCCAGAGGCAACTAGAGATCAATCTACCTTATGGGAAGAGTTCGATCTCATCCAAGTAGAAGCAACTTGAGATCGATCTGCTTTGAATAAGGGATCGATCTCCCTCTTGTAGAATGATTTGGCATTGTATTTCAAGGCAATGAGATCAATCTCCCCTTCATCTAAGATCGATCTGCCTTTCATCTATAGCATTTTTACTACACTTTTTCTAGATTTTCATAGGTAAACTCACATTCAATTGCTTCTATACTCATTTTGCATTTCATTCACACTTAGAACTTAAAAATATCCATTTCTTATGATTTATATATAATGTAACTTGTCTGTACATTCTGGAATCATAAGCATTACATAGAAATTTACGGGCCTTACAACTTAATACAATACCTAATAAATAAAAATAATAAACAATAAATAATAAGAAAATAAATAGATAAAAAATAAAAAGAAAAAAAGAAAACTAAACTTTCAAAGCCTAGTAGTTCTTAGTATTGATTGGCTTAACTATTTAAAGCACTCTGAAAGGTTTAAAAGGTAAAATGGTCTTAAAATTAAGCTGTTAACGACTGCCTGGCAGAAAGACTAACTTATCCTATGAGATAAAAAAGTTTAGGGCAGAGTGTCTATTTTTGTACTAATGGATTAAAGTTGGATTAGGGTCAAACCTTAGGATTTAGATGGAATTTACCCCTTGTTCTTGGTTATCACCTGTTCCAATTGCTTGTAGTCTAAATACAACCTTAACTGTCGTTTACCTTTTTCACTAACTATACTAGAACTCCTAGGTTGACACACTTGGGCATGTAAACCCCTTGTCTAGCAACTCTTATAGTTGCTTCTTAAGCTTTTCCAATCAACGCCATATCAACATATGCAAGTGCTTTTTTTATCGTTTTCTTTATTTCAATATAAACTTGATGTTGATAAATCTTAGAGTCAAATTTATATATTATCACTTAAGTAAATATTAACTTAATTCCCATTAACCTTATAACTCAATCCTCGAAAGGTTCCATATTAACCTTAACATTCACCATTTGATAAATTCCCAATAATGGATGTCTCTCATTATTTCGCATATTATGACCATTCATCATCTTATAATTCAAAAACTACCAAACTAGGTAAAGATTAATGCCAAGACATGATGATCTCGAGTGTCTTATCTCACACAATCTTAACTTTCACACCAATTTGTTATCTTGCTCAGCATGCTTTAATAATCTCTAATATTGACTAAAGATTCAAAGTCTATAGTATGTCGCATTCAATCTTAACTCTATCAATGTAGAGTTTTAAAGAGTCTTTTGGTTTTCAAATTCACATATTTTAGAACCATAGGGTTCAAATCATAAAGCTTTCAAAGTCTATGTAATTTAAAGCAGTATATTTCAAAAGTCAAATAATTTTCAAAACCCATGTACTTTCCAATCACATGATTTTATGAAGTCTATACACTTTTCAAAATATAAAAGGTCTAATACATCTTTCAAATCCATAAGGAAGTTAGCCATTCTTTCCTCTTAAGGCATTTTCAATAAAGTTCACTTCTTCCCACCCATGGTAAACAAGTTTTAATAAATTTCCTGTCACTATCGTGGTCAAGCCCAAAATCCTATTAGTCCACTCCAGTAAGCCCAATCGAACCATAATTTATTGAAGCTCATTAAGGATGCCTAATCCCTCAAATCTAAAACTTTCGTATTTTGATATTGATTTCCAATTCAATAGTTTTCAAAACAAGCTTGGATCCTGCATCCAATCAAATCTTATACCTTTTAGGTATAACAATTTCATTGACATAAAGATGTTCAATCCTCTCTTTTGTTTATAACCTGAGGTTTTATAAAACAATATTTGCCTAAAGGCTAAGCATGCAACTCAAAATCTAGACTCTGTGTAACCTCGTTTCTTAGGCCAACTATGTTAGGTTATTCCACTACATTTCCATCAAAAATAATTTTATACATCATTCACGAGCCCTGAATAGGTATATCATATCTGTTTCCATACATCAAGATTTCATATAAGCCTTTATGCCTTTTTCCAATCTTGTTATGAATCACAAGACTTTATATGCCCTCGTGTTACTTACTAAGGTTTTAAACCATCTACAACCTTAACAATCTTCTTTACCTCATTACTGAGGTCAAATGTGCATTTTTTGTATTAAGGTTAAGTATTATGTTTATATAAGTTGTAAAAAAGGTTAATAAATAGAAACTAGGTGAAATGAATGAATGATGGTAAGAAATCAATTCAGCCATTAGAGGTCATTTGGAAGGAGAAATCCTAAAGAGAAGTTGATGCTTTACAAGGCAAGTTAGAGAGAGAAAGTCTCTAACCTTCAAAGTATGAATTTACGATATTGTTATGGTGGTTCTAAGGTCATTTATGGTGTTTATATATAGTAAAGAGGCTTAAAAAGGTGTTTCTTGGCTTGGTTAAACTAAAGTTTAGGGTAAGGAATTTTTATCATTTATGAAATTAATATATGTGACATGTGTTTGAAGAATCTATAACTTGGCTAAAGTAGATTTTTAAGTAAAAATAGGGAAAGCTGACTTAGGGTTTGACGAGGAGGAATTTAGAATTTATTTTGTAAATTTTGTGATTAGTAAGCATTAAATGGACTTGGATATGAATTGATCATGCATTGAACTTATTTGGCAGCTAGGATAATTAATGAGGCATTCAGCTAAAGAGAGAAGTGTGTGGTGCCATAGTCTTAGCTAATTTAGTAGTGTGTTTTAGGTAAAGGGTGTATATAGAAGTTGTTAGCAACCAACTACATATGTTTTCGATGCATGATTTATGATAACGATTGGTTTTGGATGAAATTTAGAAACTTAGACCTTTAAACTCACCCTTAGGCCATATCATAGTTTAAATCATGCTTTTAAGTCATGGAAAATGTCTTTCATCATGAAATAAGAGTTTTACAAACCTCTTGAATTGTTTTCCTAATGATTTGGCATGATTTTAGGGTTAAAGCCCAGCAAAATGCATATTGGTGCATAAATGATCGATCCCTTAAGTTATGAGATCGATCTCTCTGCACGATTTTAAAGGGTTTTGAATTCTAACTTTTTGGGATCAATCCCTTACCTTTAAGGACTAATCCCCGTAGACAGGTTTGGTTTAAAAGCTTTGCAAACCCATTTTTAAGGATGACTCAGCCCACTACTATTACAAAAGGTTTTCAAAAACTATGTACTTTATTTTAGAACCTTCTTTTGGTATAAAATGAGTATGCTATCTTATGAAGTATGCAACATGTTTTCAGTTTGACCAACTCATGCTTCTGATATGTTTTTAGAACCACGTTTGAGACTTGGTACCCATAGTTGATGCCTATGTGGCAGTCATGCAGGTGAGCATCTCCATGTGATATGCAACATTCCTACAGTTAGCTTTACTGCAAGGTGAGTGTCAAATGGTTATGCTCGGCCCTAGCTTCATGATCGACCTATGTATAAATATGTTTCTGGATTATGTTTCTAGACGTTATATGACCAGGATCCAGTCTACAGTAAGACTATGGGCATTGATGCACTTTTCCTTATGTTAGGGACCTATGTTTATAGAGCATGATTTATATCAGATTAATTACCTAGTCTCTATCTATGCTTTTGAAATATGTTTCAGTATGATTTCGATCTATGTTTTATGCTTTCGATATATGTTTCTGGACACGCTTATGGCTTATGATTTAAAAAGTATTATGAATATGATTTCAAATTTGACTTGCTATTTATGTTTTTGGAAATGCATGTTTTCATCGTGTTTTAACTATCTTGCTCCAGCATGTATCTCTTACGAGGCTTTTTTCAAAGCACACTGAGAGACTCTATAGATGTATAACTTTGTAAATATGTAAATAGAATTATAATATGGATGATTTTGGACCAGGTAATTATGAGTTCATAGGTATGGTGATGTACTTGTAATGTGAAGCATAAGTGATTTAAAGTCCATAAATTCAATGTAAACACTTCTAATAAGAGTTGGGATGTACGTACAAGTTCCATTATGAATGAATATGAAGAAATAGACTTTTGTATGTGATGAATGTGAGTGGAATGAAAAATGAGTAGTGTTATAAAATGGAATGAAGTTGCATAAGTGGTGTGAATCTTTATGCTTCCATTTGGTTTTGTGTTGTGTACTCTTGGTTATACAATAAATGCACACAAGTTTTAATGTGTATAAAGTGCGAATGGATATCATTTTCAAGTCTTAAAGGTGACTAGATAAGAAAATGACGATGACAGCAAATTAAGGATTGTTTGATATGAGTTGCTATAGAAAAATTGTAGAAAATATGGAAATATGAAGGCCAGATCAATCTCATAGGATGAGAGATCGATCTGGAAGAGCCAAAATGCTCTTATTCGAGCAATAGAATAGGCCAAATCGATCTCCAATGGAGCTAGATCGATCTGCTAAACATTCTGTAATGAGAAGATCGATTCTTAAGGCAAGCAGATCGATTTCCTTAACTCTCCAGTTGGAGCAGATCGATCTCCCCTGGATGCAGATCGATCTCCTTAAGCTATTGCTTGAGACAGATTGATCTCAAGCCCTCGATAGATCAATCTCTTACATTCAAATTGGCATAAAAATGAGAGATTTAAGGGGACCAAATCGATCTCATGCCTCGATAGATCGATCTCATTAAGCAATTTCTATAAATAGGAGCAGAGAAATCTGCAGATTTCGAGAAAACAATCTCACTCTTCCATCTCAACCTAAAACCCAACTTTCTCACTCCTAAATCCACCCATTTCCATTAAGATTTGAGCAAAGACCATTAGATGCAAAGTTGTTCCTATCAAAGAGAAAAACAACATACTTTGGAATCAAAGCCTTATTTGTGGTATTGAAAGAGCTAGGGACATTGCCATTTGGAGTGAGAAGGAAATCCAAAGAGGTGAGTTTCTAATGCACCAATCCAAGTACATTTGTTTAGTTATTGATTTTAGAGTTGATTGGTGAGTATATTAATGGTAGGAACTATCTAGAATACAATGGAACAATTATAACCTAGAAATGGGTTAGTGTGAGAAGGTGAACTGTAGAGGTATTAATGATGAATGGGATATTGTAAGGTGATAATGGTGTTGTGGATATGATTCTAAGATGGTGTTATGGAATGAATTATGAGGCTTACCCAAAATGGGTAAAATGTGTATTTAAGGCATTGGGTAAAATGCATAGTTGAATGAGAGTTAGCAACATTAACTCAAGTGTTTGGATGAATGAATTACAGCTCCTGAGGATACACCGGAGCAAGTAGAGCCAAAAGCGTGAAAAGCGTAAAGGAGGAAAGTCGCACCCCTAGTAAATCGAGGTAAGGGAATTGTGTGGACTCTTAGAGATATTTGTACGCAATTTGGGCGCTTAATGTTTTGTTAGAGTGCAAGTGATACTCGGAAATGAAATTGGGTGATTGAAGGGCAAAGAGTTAAGTTTTACGAAATGTGCATGAAAACAAAAGCATGATGCTTTGAAAACCTTGTTTTGTTGCTTTTTAGCAAGTGACTAGTAGGTTGGCTAACAATTGAAATGATTTGCAAAAGAAATGACTTGATTTTGGTTTTATAACCATGCTTTGCAAAGAATTGAGCCACTTACATGGATTTCATGAAAATGAAATCGTGCTAGAGCATGACTCGCACGAGATTGATGTGTTTTATACGCATGAGTGCTAGAGCTTAGCTCGCACTAGTTTTCACATGGAATTTTATGATGTTGTGCTAGAGTTGGGCTCGCACAGACTTTATACTGGTTTTAGCATGGTGCTGAAGCATAACTCGCATTAGATGCCCATCATACTTGTTGTCGTGCTTGAGATTACTCGCACATGGTTTTATGACGTGATTGATAGCCATGTTAAGAGCTTTGGGTAGACTGGCTGTCGCACTGATTAACTAGGCTCGCATGTGCATTTTGAGATGTGACGTGATATGATGTGTATATATGGTTCCACGGAGTACGCTGTACCGTGCAAGTAATATGGAGTACGTTATATCATGTTGAGATTTTGGTATGCCGTCTTAGGACGATGTTTAGATCTGCTATGGACTGGTAGGCTGGACGTGAGCCACTTCCTGTGTGGAAGAAGATAGTGGTGATACCTCGCACACCTGATTAGTGTAGCTTGGGATCGCAGGACATGGCTATAGTTCTAGAGGAGATTTCCCTTATTATATTGCCTATTTCACATGTCTCTTATTTATGAATGAATCCATGTTTTGAAAAGATATTATGAGTCAGGATAGTCTGAGGGAGGGGCTGAGTCTTGACAAGCGTTGATTTCATTGTGATGAAATAGCCTGAATTGCTTGAGAATGTATGATAACGGCTTTTAAAGTACACTGATGCATGATGATTTTCCATGCCTTATTTGTGAAATATGCATGATGGTTATGCCATGCTTTGAATTTGATTTGTGCACTGAACAAAATAGCATGATTTGCTTTACATGTCATTAACAAAAGCATGAATTATTGATTTGAGGTGTGACGATGTAATTGTATGGCTTTGAGCACGGCATCACGATCACGTAGATAGTGCAGTATCTACTTGTTCGCATGATTACCTTACTGAGCGTATTGTTTGCTCACCCCCTTTATTTTCCCCTCTCTACAAAGCATTGAGTATAAGCTGAGGGCTACTGGAGGTTTCCCCTTTTGATATCCGCAGCATCCCATCGCGTAAGGTATACACACTGATGAAATTTTGTATCTAAACTTTCTATAGCACAGTAGCATTTCATATGTAACTATTGGGGATGTAAAGCAATGTAAACACATGTAAATAGCAACTTTGATTTATTTATATAAGTGTTTACTTCTAAATTAAAGTCCAAATTTAATTATTATGGTTGGATGAGGTAGACATTGACACACAATCCAACTGTTCAAGAGTGTAGCTGATCACGATCGAGGTAAGGTAAGGACGAAAAATAAATAATGTATGAAAAGCAAAAAAATTGTGATGATTTTTTATAAGTTAAGGATCGTGATAGAAGTTGGTATCAGAGCTGATTGGTCTGATGTGTATCGGTGTCTAAAATACTTAATAAGTTGGAAAATCACATCCCCATATTACTGTGCTTGTTTAGATATAAATTGTTTGTGTGTTGATGGGTTGACTATGAAATTGATGTGCATGTAAGGAATTGAGCATTATACCTAACACCAGTCGCGGTAGAGGGGCGAAGGCACAAGTTAGAGGTCGTAGAGGTAGGCCTGGGAGTAGTGTTGAGCCAAAAACACACGAGGCTCAGGAAGAGATTGAGGTGGAGGCTGAGGTTGAGCATGCTCCACAGGGTTCAGAGGAGAGACCCGAGAGTACTGAGACATGCTTCGCGAGGATTGAACGGAGCATAGAGATGATATTGGAGTTGGTCACTCAATCTTTACCGGGAGTTGGGGGCAAACAGAGTCCCATTACACAAGGTGATGTTGAGTAGGCGGCAACTCCTGAGGCATGGACACGACCAACCCAGAGACCTCAGACGACAGATACACCTACACCTCCACCCTCACAGGATATGCCTACACTTATTGCTACACCATAGGGCAATAGAGGCTGGGGTTACGGTTGTGATTTGGATAAACTGCGACAGTTTTAGAAGTTTAGACCGCCGTCTTTTAGTGGAGTTAAGGATCCAATAGCTACAGAGGATTGGATAAATGAAATTGAGAAGTTATATGGGTTCTTCGAGTGCACGACTACCGAGATGGTAGCATTTGCCGCATTCATGCTGAAAGGATCAGCAGAACATTGGTGGAAATCCACTAGGTCTATTTTGAGAGCCTGACATACAGAGATCAGCTGGGATGTGTTTTTGGAGGCTTTCTGGAGATAGTATGTTTCGGATATCGCACAACGAAAAATAAAGATGGCATTTTTGGGACTAACCCAAGGGAGAAGGATAGTGGATGAGTATGAGACGACTTTTATCTCCCTTGGTAGATATGATCCCAATACGATGGGTAATGAGGCCAAGAAGATCTAAAAGTTTATGGATGGACTGAGACCAATCATCAGGTCCTAATTGGTTCCTTTGGATATACCGACCTATGAGGAGGCAGTGCGCATGGCGCAATTGTATGAGCAAGACATTGATAGGATCGCCTCAGAGTTTGGGAAACTCGGTAAAGTGAAGGACAGAGATAAGAAGAGACCTGTGCTGGATAGAGGCTTCAGTTATAAGGGGAGCAAGAGGTTTTCTGGAGAGAGGCCGAGGATCGAGGAGATCCAGGAGAGGATAGTTAATCCTCCCATGTATCTGGCCATAGCTTCAACTAAGGGAATTATGATTAGAGGGCCACGACCTACTACAGAACAGTGCAGCAAGTGTGGTATGTACCATGGTACTTAACCATGCTATGGGCCTCCTGCAGTATGCTTCAGATGTGAAAAACCAGGGCACATAATACGAGATTACCCAGAGATGACAAAGAGAGTCTCAAAAAAGGGCAAGGAGCCAGAGAGAGCTCCAGTTGGGACAGCTACTCCGAGGAAGAGGCTACAGATGAGGAAAAGGGGAAGCAGGTAGTGGGTGTGAGCAAAGGACAAGTGTACGTACTAGATCAGGACACTGCAGATCAATCTTCGGATATGATTAAAGGTACCATCCAAATCTTTGATTTTGAAGCATTTATATTATTTGATCCTCGTGCCATGCATTGTTTTGTATCGCCATCCTTTGCATGTAAATTGTTGAAGAATGTAAAACCCACACTACTAGATAAGATGTTGATGATATATACCCCTATGAATAATAATCAGTTGACTGAACATGTATATACAAATTGTAAGAAGAGGATAGAAGGTAAAGAAATGGCAGCCGATTTAATTTTGTTAAAGATGAGTGATTTTGATGTAATCCTAGGGATGGATTGGCTGGCTGCAAACCATATTGTTATGGACTGTAGTGCTAAAACATTGATGTTTCTCGAGATAGAAAATCTTGTTGTAAACTTTGTGAAATAAAGTGAAAGAACATGTTTGATATAAATAAAAGATTATGATCTTAATACATAATATTCAGGAGATGAATTTGTTTGTCAATTATGTATGTTAATGTGATGATTTAGGTTACTAACGGTGGAAAGGATAATGTGAAGGGTTTATTGCTTATGCGTTTGAGACGGATAAGGCAAGTCCGAAGTTGATAGACATCCTAGTGGTTAGGGAATTCTCAAATGTCTTTTCGAATGAATTACCAGGGTTACCTCCAGATAGAGAGATGGAATTTGGTATAGATTTGGCACTTCGTATAGAGCTGATATCCAAGCCACCATACAAAATGGCTCAAGTTGGGTTGGAAGAATTAAGGACGCAGTTACAGGAGTTGTTGGAGAAGGGGTTCATCAGACCGAGTGTATCACCTTGGGGAGCACCGGTTTTGTTTGTAAGGAAAAATGATGGAAGCCTCTGACTATGTATAGATTACCGATTGTTGAATAAGTCCACCATCAAGAATAAGTACCCCCTTCCACGCATCGATGATTTGTTGGATCAGCTTAGGGGAGCGCAGGTCTTTTCCAAGATAGATCTGAGATCTGGGTACCATCAATTGAGGATACGGAGTGGAGATGTACCTAAGATAGCTTTTCGCACCGGGTATGGACATTATGAGTTTATGGTTATGCCATTCGGGTTGACGAATGCTCCCGCAGCTTTTATGTCGTTGATGAATTGAGATATTTCACCAGTACTTGGATCGATTTGTCATTGTGTTTATTGATGATATACTGGTGTACTTAAAATCTAGAGAGGAGCATGAATAGCACTTAAGGATAGTGTTACGACCCTCCGAGAGAAGAAATTGTACGCTAAACTCAACAAGTGCGACTTTTGGTTGGAACATATCTCTTTTTTGGGTCATATAGTATCGAAAGATGGAGTGTCAGTGGATCCATCAATGATTGAGGCAGTGATACAATGGCAGAGACCCTAGACAGTGACAGAGATCAGAAGTTTCCTGGGTTTGTAGGATATTATCGAAGGTTTGTGGAGGGATTCTTGAGATTAGTTGTTCCCTTAACACGTCTCATGAGGAAGAATGTTGAATTTATGTGAGACGCTAAGTGTGAGGAAAGTTTTCAAGAGTTGAAAAAGAGATTGACTACAGCTCCTGTACTCACCATTCCTACCGGCTCAAGAGCTTTCTCGATGTATACAGATGCTTCACACCAAGGACTGGACTGTGTATTGATGTAAGATGGGAAGAAAGTAGCCTATGGATCAAGACAGTTGAAGGATCATGAGAGGAACTACCTGACCCATGATTTAGAGTTGGCAACCGTAGTGTTTGCATTGAAAATATGGTGCCACTATCTCTATGGTGAGAGATTTCAGGTTTACACTGATCATAAGAGCCTTAAGTACTTGTTCTTGTAGAAAAAGTTAAACATGAGACAGAGGAGATGGCTCACGTTTTTAAAGGATTATGATTGTGAGATCCTATACCATCCGGGTAAAGCAAATGTAGTTGCTGACACACTGAGTAGGAAGCATCTCGAGTTGGTGTCATTTATAATGATTAGGGAACACGAGCTATTGGAACAGTTCATGAAACTTAGTTTGGATGTGACCCCGCCTGACGCTAATAGTGGACTTATGATAGCTAGCCTGCAGTTGGAACCAGATCTGGTAGATCGAATCCGACAGGCTTAGCGAATTGATCAGCAGTGCAGTGATATTGTCGGGCAGATACAGAGGGTACAGAGACAGACTTTGAATTGAGTTCAGATGGATTATTGTGGCTCAGAGGTAGGATATGTGTTCTTGATGATCCAGAGATCAGGAAGTTGATCTTGACAGAGGCTCACTCATCGAGGTATAAGATACATCCATGGAGTACTAAGATGTATCAAAACCTTCGAAAAGTTTATTGGTGGTCTGGGATGAAGAAAGACATTGTTGAATATGTCGCTAAATGTCTCGTTTGTCAGCAGGTGAAAGTAGAGCATTAGAAGCCTACAGGATTATTTCAGCCTCTACCGATACTGACATGGAAGTGGGAACATGGCACCATGGATTTTGTGAGGGGATTACTAAGGACCCGCAAAGGTCATGATGCCATATGGGTGATTGTGGATAGGTTGACGAAATCAGCCCATTTCTTAACTATGAGAGCTACCGATACTCTGAGCCAGTTAGCGAACTTGTATGTGCGCGAGATAGTGAGGCTACATGGAATTCCAGTGAGCATTATTTCTGATCAGGATGCCCGTTTCACTTCCCATTTCTAAGAACATTTTCAGGAAGCGATGGGGACCCAGTTGAGTTTTAGCACCGCGTTTCATCCTCAGACATATGGTCAGTCAGAGAGGACTATACAGACCCTAGAGGATATGTTGAAAGCGTGCGCATTGGATTTTAGAGGCTCCTGGGATGACCATTTGCCACTCGTAGAGTTCGCTTATAATAACAGTTTTCATGCGAGTATCGGAATGGCACCATATAAGGCATTGTATGGACGTAGATGCCGTTCCCCTATTGGATGAGAAGAGGTTGGTGACAGACAAATTTTTACTCTTGACTTGGTTTGACAAGCCTCTGAGGATGTCCAGTTAATTTGTGAGAGATTACGGATAGTGCAGAGCAGACAAAAGAGTTATGCTGACAGGAGACAGAGACCACTAGAGTTTAATGTGGGTAAGTCAGTGTTTTTTAAGGTTTCTCCCTCGAAGGGGATTATGAGATTCGGGAAGAAAGGAAAGTTGAGCACTCGATATATAGGGCCATTAGAAATACTGGAGAGAGTGGGAGATAAGGCTTATAGGTTGGCATTACCACTAGAGTTGGCGAGCGTACATAACGTCTTCCACGTATCCGTGTTACGGAAATACCACTCGGATCGGGTGCATGTGATAAGATATGAGCCTTTGGAGCTCAACGAGAGCATGAAATACATGGAGAAGCCGATTCGGATATTGGACAGAAAGGAAAAGGTGTTGAGTATAAAGATAATTCCCTTGGTGAAAATTCTTTAGCAACATCACACTGTGGAAAAGGCCACATGGGAATTGGAGAGTTTAATGTAGGAGAGGTATCCCGAGTTATTCACAGAGTGATTGGTTCCAATTTGGAGGACCAAATTTTCTAAGTGGGGGAGAATGTGAGACCCTATAGATGTATAACTTTGTAAATATGTAAATAGAATTATAATATGGATGGTTTTGGACCAGGTAATTATAAGTTCATCGGTATGGTGATATACTTGTAATGTGAAGCATAAGTGATGTAAAGTCCATAAATTCAATGTACACACTTGTAATAAGAGTTGTGACGTACATACAAGTTCCATTATGAATGAATATGAAGAAATGGACTTTTGTATGTGATGAATGTGAGTGGAATGAAAAATGAGTAATGTGGTAAAATGGAATGAAGTTGCATAAGTGGTGTGAATCTTTATGCTTCCATTTGGTTTTGTGTTGTGTACCCTTGGTTATACAATGAATGGACATAAGTTTTAATGTCTTTAAAGTGTGAATGGATATCATTTTCAAGTCTCAAAGGTGACTGGATAAGAAAATGACTATGGTAGCAAATTAAGGATTCTTTGATATGAGTTACTACAGAAAAACTGTAAAAAATTTGGAAATATGAAGGCCATATCGATCTCATAGGATGAGAGATCGATCTGGAAGAGCCAAAATGCTCTTATTCGAGCAATGGAACAGGCCAGATCGATCTCCAAAGGAGCCAGATCGATCTGCTAAACATTCTGTAATGAGATGATTGATTCTTAAGGCAAGTAGATCAATTTTCTTAGCTTTCAGGTTGGAGCAAATCGATCTCCCCTGGATGCAGATTGATCTCCTTAAGCTACTGCATGAGATAGATCGATCTCAAGCCCTCGATAGATTGATCTCATGCATTCAAATTGGCCTGAAAATGAGGGATTTAAGGGGACCAGATCGATCTCATGCCTCGACATATCGATCTCAATAAGCAATTTCTAAAAATAGGAGTAGAGAAATTTGCAGATTTTGGGAAAACAATCTCACTCTCCCATCTCAACCTAAAACTCAACTTTCTCACTCCTAAATCCACCCATTTCCAGTAAGATTTGAGGAAAGACCATTAGATACAAAGTTGTTCCTATCAAAGAGAAGAACAACATACTTTGGAATCAAAGCCTCATTTATGGTATTGAAGTGTGAGATCTGAGAATTTTACACATATTAAATTTTATAAAGAAAACATGAAGTGTAATTGATTGAACTAAATATGATGTACTCATATATTGAGGTGGTATGGAAAGAAATTTTAAGTGATGAATGAGTTATAAATGAGATTTTATGTTAAAGTGTGAAACTATGGGGTCAGATCGATCTTGGAGAAGAGAGGATCGATCTGGTAGGTAAAAAATGACAAGGAATGAGGAATTTAAGCGAGCAAATCGATCTCTAATAGAAGAGGATTGATCTCCTTATGATTCTGTAATGAAGAGATCGATCTCATGATGAAAGAATCGATCTCAAAATGTTTCTGTTAATGAGAAGATCGATCTCCTCAAGGAGCAGATCGATCTCATGAAGCATTATGTAAACTAGAGATCGATCTCATAATTGGAGCAGATTGATCTCATAAAGCCATTAAGAGATCGATCTCACCCCAAGATAAATCGATCTCCTAGGCATAAATTACCCCAAATCGTCCCCAAATTCAAATGCAGATCAATCTCATCAAGAGCCAGATCGATGTCCTACCCTCAGCCTATATAAAGACCCCTGTGTTTTCCTACATTTCATCTTTTTTCTCTCTTCCAACCTCCGTTTGAGTCGAACCCTAGCTTTCTTTCTCTTCCAAAGTCCCCATTTCATTCCAAATTGAAGGTTGTGGCAAGTGGGAAAGTTGTTCCTCATCCAAAGGAGAACAACATACTTGGAAACAGAAGGACGAATCGAATCGAGGTGTGAGTTAAGCACTCCACAAGTTTGGGTAATCTCTAAACTTCAATCCTTGATTTTGAAGTAATCTTTAGTGATTGTGGACATGGACATTGTGATGAAATAGTTGGGAAATGATTAGGGATTGATGAAACTATGATTTCGTTGGAGTAGAGATGTTATTATGCAATTTGTGGTAATTTTGGGAGTTTTGGGCTATAAATTGAAATTGAGGCAATGAGATGAATATCGGCATGGATTTTTATGCACAATAAATGTAGGATTGGAAATGTAGTAGATGGGATTATGAAGGGTGATAGAGTTATTAGAATTGAGAGATTTAGGTATTAGTGAGAAATATGAGCAAATGTATGCTCGATAAAGAAATTGAGTCAAGATATTGATGTTTTAACATCATTTGGACAACTCGAGAGTTCTAGAGTGGAATACGAGGCTAGTTCGTGATACCGGGGGGGGGGGGACGATTGCACTATACGAGGTGCAAAGAGGTAAGGGAAAACTAAACTCATTTGTGTATGAATTTTGTGATAATATTGTAGGATGATTTTCGATTGAGAAAACAAGCATGTTTTATGTGTTGTGAATAAGAATTGCACATGATTTTTTAGCCGATTAGGGCCCAACTTTTATGAGTTATAAACTATATGTGAAAACATTTTATAACCATTTTGTGTTTAAAATGTGAAAAGTGTTTTGGGTGCACTGAGATTTGAGAAATGTGTGCGTGGTTTTGGCCGGTTGAAGCTCAGGTTTAACATGTTTTGTGTTGAGTACAAAACGATTTGAAATGAGTTTTGTGAGAGAAAACCATTATGAGCTCTACGTGAAGGCGAAACGATTTTTATGATAATGGCTATTGATTGAGACTTAGGTGTGTCATTTTGAATACACACCAGGCATTGCTCTAGTAGCATGAAAGTCTGATATTTCCTCCGTTCTCGTAACGTGAGATGACCCCTACTCTGGTAGCATTCGTTACCTACCACGTGTGAGTCCTAATCAGTGGTTGTGCCACGTGTAGATTTTATTTAGTGGCTATGCCACGTGCATTACTATTGTTGCGATTTTTATCACGTTTTAAAGAGAAAAGTCATTATCGCATTTTGATTTCTACATGCTTGTAACCTTGAATTGAGACATTTATTATCATGTTTTTACATGAGTTTTGAGATGATGTTTTAACTATTTCTACTGAGTTTATTGAGTTTATCATGTAAAACAAAATGATTGTGCTGTGCAAATTATTTTCTTATTAATGAATCCCTTATCCTCTTACTGAATGATTTAGAAGCTCACCCTATTTTATCTTTCCCCCAGATTTCTTCAAGTGAAGAGAATTTTCCTATGACGTACGGATTAGTAGCCAGTGGAGGACTCGAGCTCCAGGCCACATATTGTACTTGAGGTACATATCATTATTTCATGTAACCAGACTATAAATGAATTTACAGACACTTGATGTACTATGATGTATGGGATGTATTAGGATAATTCAGTTTGAGTTGAGGAATGTATCTGATGTGATGTATTTAATTATGTGATGATTAGATCCTTAGGTGTGGTTTTATGATATATATATATACAAATATTGATGCATGACACTGTACAGGAATACACCTAGATATGTGTAATGATATAGAAAAAGTTTTGAATTTACCCTATTTTTCGCGTTTTCAGGGTGTCACAAAATTTTTCTTAGTATCAGAGCTTAGGGTGTCTAGTACTGTCAGTGTCGATTAAGTGAAATAGAATACATCCCAAGTGTCTGTAATAGTCTGGTCATGAACTGAATTTGAGGATTGAGATTTCAATCAAGTTTGATGTGTACGCGCAGGAAACAAATTGAGATTGAGAATGAGTAGACGATGAGGTCATTCGAGAAGGCAGGTAGAGCCACCTCCACCACCTGCCCCACAACTAGAGAGTCCTAACTCTCGATTTAACAGGATTGAGACCGACGTGAGGCAAGGTTTTGAGCAAATGGCAGCACTATTCGTGCAACATTTTGGAGTTAATGCTTCGGGTACTACTCCTACACCACCACAAGGACTTCACGTACCCCCAGTACAGATAGACCTGGTGCCTCCCGTTACTCAGCCTGATAACAGAAGTATGGCCCGACTGAAGGACTTATTGAAAATGAATCTGCCCGCGTTCAGAGGGAAAAAGGATCCTATAGAGGCTGAGGAGTGGCTGACTGAGTTGAGAGTTATATTTGATTATTTGGGATGCACCGATGCTGAGACGGTCATATGGGTACCTATATGTTGAAAGGGAGAGTGCGAGATTGGTGGGGTATTACCCAGAGTATTCTGATGTCCAGCCAGGATGTGATTAGCTGGGAAGAGTTTCAAGCGACTTTTAGAGCCCAATTTGTACCACGAGCTGCTCAAAGAAGAAACCAGGCAAAGTTTTTAAATCTGGTACCGGGCGATATGTCTGTGGACGATTATGAGAGCTAATTTATCGCGCTATTGAGATATGACCCAAAGACCTTTAAGAATGAAGAGCTTTGTACTGAGAGATTTGTGTATGGATTGAAGTCCATCATCAGAGATAGATTGATAGGGCTATGTATTACTGAGTTTGGAGATGCTCTGAGACGAGCACAAGAGATTGAGAGGGGAATCGAGATGGTACAATCTTAGAATGAGCTTAGAACAGTGAATAGGGATCAGGGCAAGAGGCCAGGGATTTTCCAAATAAATGTTCAAAGAAGTTCCTTCAGAAGAGGAAGGATTGAGGTGAAGAAGGGCAGATTAGAGAGACCCAGAGCTTATCCCATCATTAGGGAGACCCCTCGAGATGTCAGGCCTGAGATAAGGGTTTGCCGAAATTGTGGCTAAATGCATGAGGGAAGTTGTACCTGGTTGATCCATGGATGTTTTAGATGTGGAGACATGGGTCACATGGTGAAAGACTGCCCTTAACCTTAGAGACCACATGCTCCGGAGCCTATTAGACAACAGCCTCAGAGAGTGAATTCCCAAAGATGAGCCACTGCTGAAGAGAAAGGAAAGAAGCCTGTTACACAGGGACGTGTGTTTACCCTGGATAAGAAAATCGCAGACACTTCTGTAGAAACTATAAGAGGTACACTCTCTGTCTGTAATCATAAGGCTCATGTGTTGATTGATTCAGGGTCCACGCATTCGTTTATTTCTGAGTATTTTGCATGTAGATTAAATTTGAAGTTTGAACCTCTAGAGTATATATTACATGTAAATACCCCTATGCGTGAATCCCAGAGACTGATTTGATCTGTAGAAGATGTGAAATAAAGGTAGGAGATAGAGTAATGTTAGCAGATCTAATAATATTATATATGCATGGGTTTGATGTAATTTTGGGAATGGATTGGCTGGCAACCAATCGAGTGAGTTTAGACTGCTACACTAAGATTGTAACTTTCTCCCTACCTGAACCTTCTAGTGTACGTTTGAAATATTGAGTAAATAGACATATGGAATTTTGTAAGCAAATTGAAATTTTGATGTTGCTCTTGAGAGTACTAAATATGATTGTTTATGCGAAGGTTATGAAACACTCATCTCAGATGATGATCGAGAACATCCGAGGATTGAGGATATACTTGTGGTGTGTGAATTTTCGAATGTTTTCCCAGATGAGTTACCAGGTTACCACCAGAGAGAGAACTAGAGTTTACCATTGATTTAGTACCAAATACTCAACCGATCTCTAGACCTCCATACAGGATGGCATTAGTGGAACTTGAGGAATTGAAGAAACAACTACAGGAGTTATTAGATCAAGGGTTTATTAGACCCAATGTTTCACCGTGGGGAGCACCAGTGTTATTTGTTAAGAAGAAGGATGGTAGTCTCAGATTATGCGTAGACTACCGATTATTAAATAAAGCCACAGTGAAGAATAAATACCCATTGCCCAGGATTGATGATCTACTTGATCAGCTAAGAGGGGCCTCAGTCTTTTCTAAGATTGATTTGAAATCGGGCTATCACCAATTGAGGATTAAGGAAGAAGATATTCTGAAGACGGCCTTCAGGACAAGGTATGGCCATTATGAATTTCTAGTGATGTCCTTTGGATTGACGAATGCCCCTGCAGCCTTTATGAAATTAATGAACGAGGTGTTCAGAGACTATCTAGATAAATTTGTGATAGTCTTTATTGATGATATCCTGGTATACTCTCGGTCATATGAGGAACATGGACAGCATTTGTGGTTAGTACTTCAGATACTCTGAGATAAACAATTATATGGAAAGCTTAGTAAGTGTGAGTTTTGGCTGGATCGGATAGCTTTCCTTAGTCATATAGTCTTAGAGGAAGGAGTATAAGTGAAGCTAAGTAAAGTAGAAGCTGTGCTTAATTGGGAAAGACTGAGGACAGTTACAGAAGTACGAAGCTTCCTTGGTTTGGTAGGGTATTACAGAAGATTTGTGGAAGGATTTTCCAAGATTGCCTCTCATTTGACTAAGCTCACGTGCAAGGAGACTCCGTTTATATAGACTGATCAGTGTGAGCTTAATTTTCAGGAATTGAAGAGGAGATTGACAGCGGCACCTGTGTTGACTATTCCTGAGGGATCAGGAGGATTTTCAGTATATAGTGATGCATCCCACCAAGGATTGGGATGTGTGCTCATGCAGCATGGAAAAGTGGTCGCCCATGGCTCGCGACAGTTGAAAGATCATGAGCGAAATTACCCCACGCATGATTTGGAGTTAGCCGCTGTGGTGTTTACCTTAAAGATTTGGCGACACTACTTATATGGGGAAAGATTCCAGATCTTCACTGACCACAAGAGTTTGAGGTATCTGTTTGATCAGAAAGAGTTAAACATGAGACAAAGGAGATCGATGGAACTCCTTAAGGATTATGACTGTGAGATTTTGTATCATCCAGGTAAGGTGAACATAGTTACTGATGCCTTAAGTAGAAAGAGTGTGATATCTTCTATCATGATCAGGGAATGGGATTTACTGGAACAGTTCGCCAAACTTCGGATCCGAGTTAAAGAGGTAGAGACTGGATTTTTAGCTAGCCTACAAATAGAGCCTAAGATCATGGATCAGATTAGAACTGGGCAGCACAGTGATCAGAGGTTGAACGATATGGTTAGCCAAGATGAGCAGACTTCGCAGTCGGATCTCACAATCAGTAAGGATGGATTATTAAGGTTTAGAGGATAAATCTGTGTACTAGACGATGATACCCTAAAGAGACAAATACTGAGAGAATCTCACTGCTCGTGATACACCATGCACCCAGGGAGTACTAAGATGTACAGAGATTTGATAAAGGTGTACTGGTGGAGTGGTATGAAGCGAGGCGTGGCAGAGTATGTGGCCAGATGTTTAGTATGCCAGCAAGTGAAAGCTGAGCATCGAAAGCCCGAAGGACTATTACAGCCTTTACCTGTACCTACATGGAAATGAGAGTATGTCACCATGGACTTTATTATGGGTTTACCGAGGACCCGGAGAGGTCATGATGCGATATGGGTCATAGTGGATAGACTGGCCAAGAGTGCCCACTTCCTTGCCATCAAGAGCACAGATACTGTGGATGCCTTAGCTGAGTTATATGTCAGTGAGATAGCTAGATTACATGGGGATCCAGTGATACTTCTGACAGAGATTCCTGATTTACTTCCAGATTTTGGACCCAGTTTCAGGAGTCCATGGGATCTCGATTGAGTTTTAGTACCACCTATCATCCTCAGACAGATGGTCAGTCAGAGAGGACTATTTAGACTTTTGAGGATATGTTGAGGGCGTGTACGATGGATTTTAAGGGATCATGGGATGATCATCTGCCCTTAGTAAAGTTTGCGTATAATAATAGCTATCATGCAAGTATTGGAATGGCACCTTTTGAAGCTCTATATGGTAGGAGGTGTAGATCCCTTGTAGCTTGGGAAGAAGTGGGTGACAGAAAGATAAATGCTTCTGAACTTGTTGAACAGACTGTACAGAGTGTGAAGCTCATATGTGAGACATTACGGGCTGCACAGAGTAGACAGAAAAGCTACACGGATGTAAGTAAACGTCCACTCGAGCTTGATGTTGGTGATGCAGTATTTTTGAAGATATCACCGAGTAAGGGTATCATGAGGTTTGGAAAGAAAGGAAAGTTGAGTCCTCAATACATAGGACCCTTCGAGATTATTGAGAGAGTGGAAGAAGTAGCCTACAGATTGGTGTTACCCCCACAAATGTCCAGAATACACAAGGCCTTCCATGTGTCTATGTTAAGGAAGTACCACCCGGACCCTTCTCATGTCATAGAGTACGAAGAGATAGACATACAAGAGGACATGAGCTACACTGAAGAACCTGTTTGGATTCTCGATAGAAAAGAGAAGGTACTTAGAACCAAGAGCATCCTATTAGTGAAAGTTTTGTGGAAATATCACTCAATGGAAAAGGCAAAGTGGGAATTGGAAAGTCTCATGAAAGAGAAATACCCCTATCTATTTGACGAGTTGAGTTGAATTTGGAGGACCAAATTCTTTTTAAGGTGGGGAGGATGTGAGATCTAAGAATTTTACACATATCAAATTTTGTAATGAGAACATGAAGTGTAATTGATTGAACTAAATATGATGTACTCATATATTGAGGTGGTATTGAATGAAATTTTAAGTGATGAATGAGTTATAAATGAGAGTTTATGTTAAAGTGTGAAACTATGGGGCCAGATCGATCTTGGAGAAGAGAGGATCGATCTGGTAGGTCAAAATGACAAGGAATGAGGAATTTAAGCGTGCAGATCGATCTCCAATGGAAGAGGATCGATCTCCTTATGATTCTATAATGAAGAGATCGATCTCATGAGGAAGGAATCGATCTCAAAATGTTTCTATTAAGAAGAAGATCAATCTCCTTAAGGAGCAGGTCGATCTCATGAAGCATTTTGTAAACTAGAGATCGATCTCATATTTGGAGCAGATCGATCTCATAAAGTCATTAAGAGATCGATCTCACCCCACGACAGATCGATCTTCTAGGCATAAAATTACCCCAAATCATCCCCAAATTCAAATGCAGATCGATCTCATCAAGAGCCAGATCGATCTCCTACCCTCAACCTATATAAAGACCCCTGTGTTTTCATGCATTTCATCTTTTCTCTCTCTTTCAACCTTCATTTCAGCTGAACCCTAGCTTTCTCTCTCTTCCAAAGTCCCCATTTCTGTCCAAATCGAAGGTTGCGACAAGAGGGAAAGCTGTTCCTCATCCAAAGGAGAACAACATACTTGAAAACTGAAAGACGAATCGAATCGAGGTTTATTGAGCACTCCACAAGTTTGGGTAATCTCTAAACTTCAATCCTTGATTTGAAGTAATCTTTAGTGATTGTGGACATGGACATTGTGATGAAATAGTTGGGAAATGATTAGGGATTGATCAAACTATGATTTCGTTGGAGTAGAGATGTTATTATGCAATTTGTGGTAATTTTGGGAGTTTTGGGCTATAAATTGAAATTGAGGCAATGAGATGAATATCGGCATGGATTTTTGTGCACAATAAATGTAGGATTGGAAATGTAGTGGATGGGATTATGATGGGTGATAGAGTTATGAGAATGGAGAGATTTAGGTGTTAGTGAGAAATATGAGCAAATGTATGCTCGATAAAGAAATTGAGTCGAGATATTGATGTTTTAACATCGTTTGGACAGCTCGGGAGTTTCAGAGTGGAATGCGAGGCTAGTCCGTGATACACGGGGGGGAGGGGGACGATTGCACTATACGAGGTGCAAAGAGGTAAAGGAAAACTAAACTCATTTGTGTATGTATTTTGTGATAATATTGTACCATGATTTTCGATTGAGAAAACAAACATGTTTTATGTGTTGTGAATGAGAATTGCACACGATTTTATAGTCTGTTGGGGCCCAACTTTTATAAGTTATAAACTATATGTGAAAATGTTTTATAACCATTTTGTGTTTAAAATGTGAAAAGTGTTTTGGGTCCTACGTTAAGGCGCACTGAGATTTGAGAAATGTCTGCGTGGTTTTGGCTGGTTGAAGCTCGGGTTTGACATGTTTTGTGTTGAGTACAAAACGGTTTGAAATGAGTTTTATGAGAGAAAACCATTATGAGATTTACGTGAAGGTAAAACGATTTTTATGATGATGGCTATTGATTGAGACTTAGGTGTGTCATTTTGAAAACACATCGGGCATTGCTCTAGTAGCATGTAAGTTCGATATTTCCTTCGTTCTCGTAACGTGAGATGACCCCTACTCTGGTAGCATTGGTTACCTACCACGTGTGAATCCTAATCAGTGGTTGTGCCACGTGTGAATTCTAATCAGTGGCTGTGCCACGTGTATTTGGTGGTTGTGCCACGTGTGAATCCTAATCAGTGGTTATGCCACGTGCATTTGGTGGCTGTGCTATATGCGAATCTAAATCAATGGTTGTGCCACGTGTGTTTGGTGGCTTTGCCACGTGCGGATTTTAATTAGTGATTGTGCCACGTGTAGATTTTATTTAGTGGTCGTGCCACGTGCATTACTATTGCAGTGATTTTTATCATGTTTTCAAGAGAAAAGCCATTATCGCATCTTGATTTCTACATGCTTGTAACCTTGAATTGAGCCATTTATTATCATGTTTTTACATGAGCTTTGAGATGATGTTTTAACTATTCATGCTATATTTTTCACTGAGTTTTTTGAGTTTATCATGTAAAACAAAATGATTGTGTTGTGCAAATCATTTTCTTATTAACGAATCCCTTATCCTCTTACTGAGTGATTTAGAAGCTCACCCTATTTTTTCTTTCCCCCAGATTTTTTCAAGTGAAGAGAATTTTCCTGTGACGTACGGATTAGTGGCCAATGGAGGACTCGAGCTCCAGGCCACATATTGTACTTGGGGTACATTTCATTATTTCATGTAACCAGACTATAATTGTATTTACAGACACTTGATGTGCTATGATGTATGGGATATATTAGGATAATTCAGTCTGAGTTGAGGAATGTATCTGATGTGATATATTTAATTATGAGATGATTAGATCCTGAGGTGTGGTTTTATGATATATATATATATACAAATATTGATGCATGACAATGTATAGGAATACACCTAGATATGTGTAATGATATAGAAAAAGTTTTGAATTTGTCATATTTTTCGCGTTTTCGGGGCATCACATGAGGAGCTAGGGACATTGTCATTTGGAGTGAGAAGGAAATCCAAAGAGGTGAGTTTCTAATGCGCCAGTCCAAGTACATTTGTTTAGTTATTGATTTTGGAGTTGATTGATGAGTATATTAATGGTAGGAACTATCTAGAATACAATGGAACAATTATAACCTAGAAATGGGTTAGTGTGAGAAGGTGAAATGTAGAGGTATTAATGATGAATGGGATATTGTAAGGTGATAATGGTATTGTGGGTATGATTCTAGATGGTATTCTGGAATGAATTATGAGGCTTACCCAAAATGGGTAAAATGTGTATTTAAGGCATTGGGTAAAATGCATAGTTGAATGAGAGTTAGCAACATTAACTCAAGTGTTTGGATGAATGAATTGCAGCTCCCGAGAATACATCGAAGTAAGTCAAGCCAAAAGCGCGAGAAGTGTAAAGGAGGAGAGTCGCACCCCGAGTAAATCAAGGTAAGGGAAGTGTGTGGACTCTTAGAGATATATGTGCGCAATTTGGGCACTTAATGTTTTGTTAGAGTGCATGTGATACTAGGAAATGAAATTGGGTGATTAAAGGGCTAAGAGTTGGGTTTTGAGAAATGTGCATGAAAACAAAAGCATGATGCTTTGAAAACCTTGTTTTGTTGCTTTTTAGCAAGTGACTGGTAGGTTGGCTAACATTGAAATTATTTGCAAAAGAAATGACTTGATTTTGGTTTTATAACCATGCTTTGCAAAGAATTGAGCCACCTACATGGATTTCGTGAGAATGAAAGCGTGCTAAAGCATGACTCGCACGAGATTGAGGTGTTTTATACGCATGAGTGCTAGAGCTTGGCTCGCACTAGTTTTCACATGAATTTTTATGATGTTGTGCTAGAGTTGAGCTCGCACAAACTTTATAGTGGTTTTGGCATGGTGCTGGAGCATAGTCCGCATTAGATTCCCATCATACTTGTTGTCGAGCTTGAGATTACTCGCATGAGGTTTTATGACATGATTGATAGCCGTGCTAGGAGCTTTGGGTAGACAGAGTGTCGCACCGATTAAATAGGCTCGCACGTGCATTTTGAGATGAGGTGTGATATGATGTGTTGATATGGGTCCACGGAGTACGCTGTATCGTGCAGGTAGCATGGAGTACGTTATACCGTGTTGAGATTGTGGTATGTCGTCTTTGGACGATGTTTAGATCTGCTATGGACCGACGAGCTGGACGTGACCCACCTCTCGTGTGGAAGCAGATAGTGGTCATACCCCGCACACCTGATCAGTGTAGCCTGGGATCACAAGATATGGCCATAGTCCTAGAGGAGATTTCCCTTATTATATTGCCTATCTCACATGTCTCTTATTTATGAATGATCCATGTTTTGAAAACGTATTGTGAGTCAGGACAGTCCAAGGGAGGGGCTGAGTCCTGACAAGCGTTGATTTCATTGAGATGAAATAGCATGAATTGCTTGAGAATGTATGATAATGGCTTTTAAAGTGCACTGATGCATGATGATTTTTCATGCCTTATTTGTGAAATATGCATGATGGTTATGCCATGCTTTGAATTTGATTTGTGCACTGAACAAAATAGCACGATTTGCTTTACATGCCATTAACACGAGCATGAATTACTAATTTGAGGTGTGAGGATGTAATTGTATGATTTTGAGCACGGCATCACGATCACGTAGATAGTGCAGTATCTACTGGCATCACGATCACGTAGATAGTGCAGTATCTACTTGTTCGCATGATTGCCTTACTGAGCGTGTTGTTTGCTCACCCCCCTTATTTTCCCTCTCTACAGAGCATTGAGAATAGGCTGAGGGCGACTAGATGTTTCCCCTTTTGATATCCGCTGCATCCCATCGCGTAAGGTATACACACTGATGAAATTTTGTATCTAAACTTTCTATAGCACAGTAGCGTTTCGTATGTAACTATTGGGGATGTAAAGCAATGTAAACACATGTAAACAGCAACTCTGATTTATTTATACAAGTGTGTACTTCTAAATTAAAATGAAAATTTAATTGTTATGGTTGGATGAGGTAGATATTGACACACAACCCAACTATTTGAGAGTGTAGCTGATCACGATCGAGGTAAGGTAAGGACGAAAAATAAATAATGCATGAAAAGCGAAAAATTTGTGATAAATTTTGGTACGTTGAGGGTCGTGACACTCAACTTACCAAAAATCATCACAAATTTTTCACTTTTCATACATTATTTATTTTTCATCCTTACCTTACCTTGATCGTGATCAGTTACCCTCTCAACAGTTAGGTTATGTGTCAATGTATACCTCACCTAACCATAACAATTTCATTTGCATTAAAATTTAGAAGTAAACACTTGTATAAATAAATCAGAGTTGCTGTTTACATGTATTTACATTGCTTTACATCTCCAATAGTTACATACAAAATGCTACTGTGCTATAAAAAGTTTAGATACAAAATTACATCAGTGTGTATACCTTACGCGATGGGATGTAGTGGATACCAAAAGGGAAAACCTCTAATCGCTCTCAATCTATACTTAAATCTCTGTAAAGAGGGGAAAATAAGAGGGGTGAGCAAACCACACGCTCAGTAAGGCAATCATATGAACAGGTAGATACTGCACTCTCTACGTGATCGTGATGTCATGCTCAAAACCATACAGTTTCTCATTCACATCTCAAAAGCATTAGTTCATGCTTGTGTTAATGGCATGTAAAAAAAATCATGCTATTTGTTAGTGCACAATCAAATTCAAAGCATGGCATAAATCATCATGCATATTTCATAAGTAAAGCATGGAAAACCATCATGCGTAAGTGCACTTTAAAGCCATTATCATACTTTCTCAAGCAAATCATGCTATTTCATCTCAATGAAATCAATGCTTGTCAGGACTCAGCCCCTTCCTCAGACTATCCTGACTCACAATACGTTTTCAAAACATGGATTCATTTATAATAAAAGACATGTGAGATAGGCAATATAATAAGGGAAATCTCCTCTAGGACTATGGCCATATCTTGTGATCCCAGGCTACACTGATCAGGTGTGCAGGGTATCACCACTATCTGCTTCCACACGAGAGGTGGGTCACGTCCAGCCCGCTAGTCCATAGCAGATCAACATCGTCCAAAGACGGCATATCACAATCGCAACACAGTACAACGTACTCCATGCTACCTGCACGGTACAACATACTCTGTGGACCCATATCAACATATCATATCACGCCACATCTCAAAAATGTACGTGCGAGCCTATTTAAATCTACCTAAAGCTCCTAGAACAGCTATCAACATGTCAAATTCTCAAAAATACACATACGAATCTATTTAATAGGTGCGACACTCAGTCTACCCGAAGCTCCTAGCACAACAACAAGTATGGTGAGCATCTAATGCGAGCTATGCTCCAACACCATACCAAAACTAGTATAAAGTCTGTGCGAGCTCAACTATAGCACAACATCATAAAAATCCATGTGAAAACTACTGCGAGCCACGCTCTAGCACTCATGTGTATGAAAACACATCAAATCTCGTGCGAGTCATACTCTAGCATGCTTTCATTCTCACGAAATCCATGTAGGTGGCTCAATTCTTTGCAAAACGTGGTTATCAACCAAATCAAATCATTTCTTTTGCAAATCATTTTAAATGTTAGCCAACCCACCAATCACTTGCTAAAAAGAAACAAAACAAGGTTTTCAAAGCATCATGCTTTGTTTTTCATGCACATTTCTCAAAACCCCAACTCTTTGCCCTTTAATCACCCAATTTCATTTCCTAGTATCACATGCACTCTAGCAAAACATTAAGCGCCCAAATTGCGCACAGATATCTCTAAGAGTCCACACAATTTCCCTACCTTGATTTACTCGGGGTGCGACTCTCTTCCTTTACGCTTCTCGCGCTCTTGGCCCAACTTGCTCCGGTGTAACCTTGGGAGCTGTCAATCATTTCACAAATCACTTAAGTTAACGTCGCTAACTCACATTCAACTATGCATTTTACCCAATGCTTTAAATACTTATTTTACCCTTTCTGGGTAAGTCTCCCAATTCATTTCATAATATCATCTTAAAATCATACCCATAATACCATTATCACCTTAAGATATCACATTCACCCTTAATACCTCTACATTTCATTTTCTCACACTAACCCATTTCTAGGTTATAATTGTTTCATGGTATTCTAGAGAGTTCTACCATTAATATGCACACCAAATCAACTTCATAAGCAATAACTATACAAATGTACTTAGATTAATGGACTAGAAACTCACCTCTTGGATTTCCTCTTTGCTCCAAATAGAAATGCCCATTGTTCCTTAAATCCAACAAATAGGAAAAATGCCTCCAAGCTATGTTGTTCTTCTCTTTGATGTGAAAACTTTGTATCTAATAGCCTTCCCTCAAATCTTCTTAAAAATTGGTGGATTTAGAGAGAGAAAACTAGATTTTTTTTTCTAGGTTGAAATGGAAGAGAGAAATTGTTTCTTGAAATCTACAGATCCAGTTGCTCCTATTTATATATTTAGCTTGATGAGATAGATCTGCCTTTGATGGAGATCGATCTGGTCCTCTTAAAATCTATCTTTTTCACGACATTTGAAGGCATGAGATCGATCTGTCGAGGGTTTGAGATCGATCTGTCTCAGGCAGAAAGGTAAGGAGATCGATCTGACTAGGGAGGAGATCAATCTGCTCCAACCCGATAGCTAAGGAAATCGATTTGCTTGCCTCAAAAATCGATCCTCTTATTACAGAATGTTTAGCAGATCGATCTGGCTCCATTGGAGATCGATCTGCACTGATCTTGTTACTCGAATAAGAGCATTTTGGCTCTTCCAGATCGATCTCTCATCTTATGAGATCAATTTGGCATTCATTTTTTCCAGATTTTGCTGCAGTTTTCTGCAGAAACTTATACCAAAGCACCATTAATTTGTTGTCATAGTCATTTTCTCATCCAATCACCTTTAAGACTTGAAAATGGCATTCATTCATACTTTAAAACTTGTGTGTATTCCTCGTACAGCCAAAGATATACAATACAAAAACCAAATGGAAGCATAAAGGTTCACACCACTTATGCAACTTCATTCCATTTTACCACACTACTCATTTTTCATTCCACTCACATTCATCACATACAAAAGTCCATTTCTTCGTATTCTTACATAATGAAACTTATACGTACATCATAACTCTTATTACAAATATGTACATTGAATTTATGGACTTTACATCACTTATGAATTCATAATTACTTGCTCCAAAGTCATCCATATTATACTTCCATTTACACATATATACAAAGTTATACGTATATGGGGTCTCACATTGAGGATCGTGACACTCACTCGCTCCCAGATTTCTTGCAATTAGCCACAACAGAGTATAAGATTTAGGCTGGTGGATAAGAGTTTCTCTGGGCTAGCTGTTGTACCTTGTGAGGTATAGCCTTTCTTTTATGTAGTTTGTTTCTCCAAACATTGTAAGCACAATTATGTATTCTTTTTGGCAATGGGATGCTTGGGGTGAATTGTATATGAACATTAAATGTAATCTTTTGTATTAGTTATGTCAACCATAAAAGTGTTTGCAATTATCACATGAATAGAAATGATGGTGGCGTATAACGGTAGTACATCACTAACCTTCTGACTGGGACCATGGACTACATTAATTCATAAAGGAAACTGGTAACAATTAGCTAATTAAGTTAATCGGATTCTACACTAGCCGTAACACAACTAAGGGAACAAAAGGAAAAAGTTCGTCCAAATTTTCATTTCTGGGACGTTACACATTGTAATGTCTACATTACTTAAAAACTAAAATATATTATACAATCTCATTGTCTTGATCATGTGATATAAGATTTACTTTACTTTTCTATCTCTTAACATGTGATACGAGAAAAAATATACATTCTCTTATAGTAGACTATTATTTTTAATTTCAAATATTTATAATTTTAATATTTTATCATGGGTGTAGAATATATTGTTATTTTTAATTTTAAATGTTTCATCTCTTATAATGTACTCATAAATTTAGATTAGTTAGTTCAATGGTCATAACGTATTAATGTTGGATGAATAAATGAATATTAACCTTTTCAATTCTTTTTTTCAAAGATAAGACAAGCTTTTTCATTTTATTATAAAGAGCTATAAATAGAACAATAAACATATACGTATATATGTTAAGATTTATACATTAATACAAAATATCGTATTTATTTATACATTATACCAATATATCATATATGTAATGAATTGTACATTAACTTACTATAATTGTTTTCTCAATTTTAGTACTTTATGTTTAGAATTTAAAATCTTATTATTTAAGCATAATTAACTATTTTAATTTCATAATTAATTTTATTATTAATTATGTTTCAATATTTTACTTGCTAACTATATTTTATTAAACATGATAATCAAACACTAATTATGTGCAGTTTGTTTTAAATTATGTAAGTTAATTTTCATAACAAATTATTTCAAGTTCTAAAATCAGTTCATTTAGTGAAACACTTAGTAATAAGAGTTTTTGGTCAAGGTTCAAATATTCCCACAACCACATTATTAATACAGGTTACTGTCTTACACGCATTAAACGTGTACTTGTGATGTACTCATGTAATGTAGTTTGTTTGGACATTTTTTTATGTTTTACATGTGTTAAATGTGTGCTCAAGTGACACCACGTGTACTCGTATAACATAGTTTATTTGAACGTACTTTCCATATCTTACATGTGTTAATTATGTACTAGTGTAATATGGTTTATTTAAAAGTGTTTTTAGTATCTTACACATGTTTAAACGTGTCAAATACATTTATTGAAGAATAGTGTCTTATAAAATTTGTGTCGACAATGTTAAATGAAAAACATATTTTTCAAAATTTATATACGATTTTTTCATGTCATGAATACAATTATCAAGTCTAATTTCTCCATCTCCCCTTATACGGTTACATCTTTATAAACCAAAAAAAAAAAAAAAAGTAGGTTGCTAATTAATTGACGTAAAATATTTTCTTTCACTTTCTTTTATCAAAACATTGTTTAACAATTATTAGCATCCTTGGAAGAGGGAGAGAGAAAAATGCATAAGCCAAAAGGGTGACGGTTTATTGATAGTGGATTAACTCCTTCCTCTTTGGTTCAATTTGCAAAATAGAAGGTTTCCTGAGGTTTTTTCCAGTAGGACTTACTTTTATACGTAAGTCAGTAATAGTGTTTTAAAAATTTGGGAATGAAAGGAGAGAGTTTAAGAGTGTATGAAAGTGTTCCTACCTTTACTTATGCATAATTATTCTTTTATAGGAGATGGTTCCGCTTTATACGCAACGGATGTCCCTCATGAACAACACATGCATGAGTGAGATGTTATTTGCAATGATGGAGCCACTTCCTGCTAGTGTACAATTCAGTGGGTGAGTGGGTAAAAACTAACTCAACCCATATTCCTTTATTCAGAAAGACTGTGAACCGCCTTTGATCAAGAGAGTGAACTTACTCTAAAATCAAATTTAATAAACATAGAAAAAAATTAAAAAAAATTAAAAAAAATATTCGGACGACACAATAAAAAAAAAAAAATCAAACTTTAAGTGGTGTTATTTTCAGCGAAGTGGTAATTTTTTATTATTATTGCCGATTAGTTTTTTTTGGTTACATTTATTGCCTATTTGTTCTTACTAATGTTGATGGCGGAAGAGTACCTTAGCAATGAATGCGGAAGAGTACCTTAGCAATAAATTTAATGCATGTTCTTTCTTATCATAAGAAAAATAAAAAGGAAAAAGGTGAGAAAGGCTTATCATGTGAAAACAATTTATAAATTTTAATGAAAATCCTGACCAACTTTAAGTGGTGTTATTTTCAGCAAAGTGGTATTTTTTACTTATTGCCTATTAGTTTATTTTTTGGTTACATTTATTGCCTATTTATTGTTACTAGTGTTGATGGCGGAAGAGTACCTTAGGAATAAATTTAATCCATGTTCTTTCTTATCATAAGGAAAAAAAAAAAAAGGAAAAAGTGAGAAAGGCTTATCATGTGAAAACAATTTATAAATTTTAATGAAAATCCTGACATGACATCTGGGACCACATCCTCGTAACATATATTTGTCCATAATAATAATGTTGTAATTACATGCTGTAGCTTAACGCGTCGCGAAGCCAACGCTTAAGGGAAAAAATGGTACTAGGTATTAACAATTGTATAAAAAAGAGATTTAAATCATATAATCAAAATAATATAATTCTATCATATTAGTATGAGGTCAACATCGTTGTTGGTTGGCACTTGGCAGCCAAAAGCTACATAATTGAGGGAATTTTAGCTATCGCTATTCTCTACGCTACACATTTTGCTCATGGCTCGTGATACCCACTGCCTCACCTAATGGTTACCGACCTTACCAACTTTGTCTTGCAATATTCTTGTTCTTGTAATTAATTGCAAACCAAAACATATAAATAAATGTTTTTTAAGTTTTTTTATTTTATTTCTTATCGGTCTTGTTAATTTGGTCATCGTCGCTAAAAGCTTTATATATAGATTCAATTTTTTTTTTCCTTTCAAATTCAACTAATAGCTCTCTGTTCATGATTTATTTATTGCAATAAAGTACTATATGTTGTAGTAGTTAACATTTTGACAATCTTATTGTCTTAACACTTTGAAATGTTTTTCTTTCTGGACTTAGAAATTGAAAAGATTAAGTCAAAGAAAAACAAATGGAATAGAGTAGTACAATGTGATGAGAGAATGTGACGTGAGAGTGCAAAATAAGTAGTGTGTATATATATATATATATATATATATATATATATATATATATATATATATATATATATATATATATATATATATAACACGGGGATTGGAAAATGTGACTTAGTAGACTATAAAAAAAATGTTCAAGCTTATTTAGCTTACTAGAAAAAAAGATAATGAAAACCTAAGGACATTGCTATGCGCCTAATTGCATGTGGAAGAGCACATAGTTGATAGGGGAAGTTTAATCTCATAATTGGTAGCAATATTAATAAATTAGGTTAAGCCAAGTTAAGGGAGGTTGGTTGTGTTAATAAGATTCGTCCATTTCGCTTGTCAAATTTAAATTTTTACTGTTAACAATTTTTTTTGGTGGACAACCTGTAAGTTATTGTTGAAATTTGTGGCATGCTCTAATCTTAGATTAAGAAAGCCTCCTCACCTAAACTTTTTATTCAAAAAAATTCTTTTAAGCCAATAAATCAACATGGCATATTTATCCATTTTTGATAATAAGTCTAAACTTTCATTCATTCCAAAAATGAAATTTGCTTAACATGTTTCAATATGTCAAGACAATCCTCTACCCAATATATCTTCCTTGCAATCAATCCCACTCATGGTTAAATTATGTGGTGCATCATTCCTTTCTCTCAAAGAATATAAGGTAAAATATGTCATAATTATCTATTCTTTTTACTAAATGTTATTTCTAGTGATTACATTAATTTTTTTTTCATGTTATTTGGATATGCTTAAATGAGCTTTCATGATTATCTTATATTATTGTTATTAATATGATGAAGGCTTACATATATATATATATATATGTATATATATATATATATATATATATTTATTTATTTATTTATATTCATTTTTCTTATAAGATTTGTTTTTTTTATTGAAAGTTACAAAGGAAAGAAAAATTCAAACTTTTGATTTAATTTCTCCTAAAAAGGGACAATAGCTATTTCGTTAAGCTGGATTTTTAGCTTTGCATGAAAGTTGATTATTAATTTCAAATTTGATATATTAATTATTTAAGGGAAAAAAGTAAAATCATATAAGATCATATGTAATGTTGTAAGGATATTTTTAAATATATCAATTGTCTAATTATTTCATAATTGACCACATAAGACAATTTTCACCAATGAGATTTTGGATTAATAAATAATGATAAGAAAGAGATATTGAGACTTTTCGAATCTTATCAAATGTGAATTTAAATTTAATTATTTATTATTAATTTAGTTACTTATAATTTACTTAATTTAAATAAAATAATTTTTATATTTAATCGTTTATAAAATTTAATATTATAAATATAACTATAAATTTTAATGAAAATTTATTACAAAAAAAAAGATAAAATTTTCTAATTTGAAAGTAAAAAAAAAAAAGTTTTAATCTAATATTTTATGTAGGAAAAAAAAAACTTTGAGAAAAAGTTCAACAAAAATTAAATGGGGACAGCAGGTCCGTTACGTTGGGGAGGAATTGAGGGAGCGCCAAATGTGCCGCGCGTGGATGAATAGTGTCGGGTAAGAATTAAGAAGTCAAAATGACAGGTGGTTAACACGTAATATTGGAAGAGATGGCGTCCTTTCTCGTCCCAAAAAAAAAAAAAAAAAAAATTAATGATCGAGCTCGAAGGCATAACCGGAGATTCACAGATTCCAACATCTCGGTAACACAAAGCCAAAGTTTCCGTAAAACAAAAGATGAATAGAAGCCTTAAATTTCCCAGTCAAAGCCTCCATGCAAATCAACAATTCATTGTTTGGCAGCTAAGAAAATAGAAATCTTCATAAAAGCAAAAGCTAAAGCTAAAGCAAAAGCAAAAGCAAACCAACTGAAGAGGAGATTCCTCTCTAGTTTTACAACTGTAACTGACCATCTCTTGGAGAAGATTCCGTGCTTTTTTTTGATTCTCTGTTTCCTGAATTTGAGAATTTCGTTTTCATCATTGAATTCTTGTCTACCAAACTGAAGATTGAAGAATGAGAGTTCAACGAGCGAAAATAGTAAGCCTTTTTTTTTTTCTCTGGTTTTAGTTGATATTTTAGTTTCTGGTTGTTTTGTCATTTCTCTCAGTATTTTTTGGATTTGCATGTTTAATTGATGGAAAGAGCTAGCGTTAGATCGATACTTGAAGGTTCCAAATACGAGTCGATCTTAATTTTCTGTTAATGGTTAATAGATATTGCGCTTAATTTAATCATTTCTTTTGACCATGCAACTAGCTGATTTTTGAAACAATTTGGCTTGTTTAGTATATCTCAAAGGAGAAAATGAAGAACTATTTAGCCATTCCTAAGTTCTTTTTGCTTGGATTATGTTATTTCGAGCTTTCGAAGTTATTGACTTGCTTACTACTTGATTCGTTGACCACTAAAATAGATATAGAATTGTTAACCATGCTGAATTTTTTAGTCATTTTGTATTGAGAATGAGTTAGGTTCATGTATTAGTAAAGGAGTTTCATTTTGACTAAATTCAGGGACTGGGGAACGCAATGCAGGGATGATATTTAAGATTGGAACTCAGTTGACAATCATCGAGAATGGGGCATGAACTTAAATCTTTGCTTCAATTGGATACCAGGAAATTGATATGGCTAATAGGAATAACGTTTATCGTGATTATAACATTCCAGTATCTTGAACTTCCATACAGCAATGTTTTGTCAACATTATTTCCTTCTGATAAGGTTTCAGTTGAGGAACGAAGCAGCTTCTTAGCTAGTGATCCATCATCTGCTGAGTCTGGTTTGGACCATAATGGTACATATGCTGGTAATGATATAGCCCATGATAATGAGATCTCTGAAGGAAAGGGCACAGATTTGAATAATGATGTTATATCAGAAACAGATGTGAGTTTGAATAAATCTTCTACATTTGATGAGGGTAACAAACCTCTGAAGGAGTCTTCAACTACGGAATTGGTAGAATTAAATAAGAATTCAACAGTGGACTATTCTGAAAGTTCCAAAAATAAGACTTCAGAAGAGGAGGCTGGTGGTCTGTCATGGGATTCTGAGAAGGAAAGTAACATCCCAAGTTCAAATAGTTTTAACCAAACTGGTGCTGTTTATGAAACACCTAAAGCTAAAGATTTTGGGACCTCTGAAGGAAAGGATGAAGATCAGAATAATGATTTCATATCAAAAGGAGAAGTAGGCTTGAATGGATCTTCCATATTAGATAAGGATAGCACTTCTTTTAGGGAATCTTCATCTGAGGAATTTGGGGACTTAAACAAAAACTCTACGGCTGATTATGCTGAAGGTTCCAATGATAAGACTGTAGCAGAGGAGGCTAGCAAAACTGGGGAAAGCTTTTCCTCAAAGAATGATATTGTTGATGTTAGCATTTCAAAAAACAATATCAGTAATGGAAATATTACTTTATCACCACCAAGGCCAGTGTCTTCAGACACTGGCCTTGGATCTCCTTTGCCTGCTTTATCCCCTACAACTAAAACGACCTTAGAAAGAGATGTTGAGACCAGTATTGGGACTCCCATTGTGTCTGTCAATTCCAGCATATCTTCAGTGGAGCAACATGTGACACCAAGTTTTGACAGGAATGAAAAATCAGAAGAGATTCACAACGATTTCACCACATCAGGTGATAACAATTCTCCCTCCAATACTCCTAAGAAGAATAAAAAGCCCAAGATGCAACCTGCACTGACTACAGTAGCTGATATGAACAATTTATTTTATCAGAGTCATATTTCATATTACTCCAAGGTATGTGCAAACATTTTGTTTTCCATTATTGCCAAGGAATGGCTTTAGTTCTATACTACAATGTTTCTGTTTATATCCATTTGTTTGTAGACACCAAGTTGGTCTTCAGGAGCAGACAAAGTTCTACTAAATGCAAGATTGCAGATTGAGAATGCACCCATTGTAAAGAATGATCAGCGACTTTATGCACCTCTTTATCGGAATGTTTCTATGTTCAAAAGGTTGATTCTGACTCTATTTTCTTTTTTATTTTTAAACGCTGTATTAAAAGAATCACCGGTCAAGTTGAGAATGTATGATGGATATATGCAAATACAAAAAAAGAAAGAGAAATTTATTGAAAAGAGAAGTTGATTTAGGCAATCAAGTCTAAATGAAGAGAAGGATCTTAAATCATTAGGTCATCTGCAATATAGGTGCAGCGAGGCACAAAGTGGTCAGTCATTTGATGTAGAAGGAAATAAAAGAACTAGAGTTAACTGACACGTCGATACTATTAGTCAAGAAGGAATAGACTTTCCAAACACTTCATGAAGAATATGTGCCATATAGCTTGCGTAATAGAGGAAAATCTTTCTGGGTTTTCTCAATGGGATTAAAAACTTAATTGAGTTTACATATGTGAATAATTTCTTCTGCAGACCATAGGAGTAGCATTTAATGTATAATATTTAACAGAAAAGATCTGAACCTAGACAACCTTATCCTTACCTTGTACCTTGAATTGGCAATGTTATTCCTTTGAACCATTTAAATGACCATTTCTTTAAATAGTTTTGGTGTTTCTAATTCTTCTCCCTTTGCTTTTCCCTTGTTAACAAATGCAAAAATAGTTCACATTTCTTGATGTTAGCGATATTTTCTTGCAAATCTAGCATGTTAAATTGGTTGAGTAAATTTGGAAATAAAGGAAACAGGGGATCCTTTAGTGGAAATAGGTAGGTGCTGTTTACTACTAAATAGTTCCTTATTCAATCGAAGAAGAATTTCATTGCAATAACTCTTGATTGGTTTGTGGTAAAGCAAAATTAGCTACTGTTACCAAGTGTGTAATGTATAAACAATTTAAATAATCATTTGCAGGAGCTATGAATTAATGGAAAGCACACTCAAAGTATACGTCTACAGGGAAGGAAAAAGACCCATAGTACATACGCCAGTTCTCAAGGGTATTTATGCCTCTGAAGGATGGTTCATGAAGCAGCTGGAAGCTAACAAAAAATTTGTTACTAAAAACCCAAGAGAAGCCCACCTGTTTTACTTGCCTTTTAGTTCCAGAATGTTAGAAGAAACCTTATATGTGCCTGATTCTCACAATCATAAGAACCTTATAGAGTATTTGAAGAACTACGTGGACAAGATCGCAGCAAAATATCCTTTCTGGAACAGAACTGAAGGTGCTGATCATTTTCTGGTTGCTTGTCATGACTGGGTACGTTTTTCTTGCTTTCTTGGGTTTCGCCATTACATTATCTTGTGTGTGGAATTTTTCATAAATTTCAAATAATCAATCTATTTTACTTAGCAGTAGTATTTGAAATTGGTTAATTTTCATGGCATATGAAATGACTTAAGCTATTTTACTTTGTTATGTTACGTCTGAGAAGTTATTGCCAATAATTTGGGAAGAAAACAATTGATTGTTCTTCACCACTAAGTTTTTGGTGTTTTTGTTACCTCGACTTGACTCCTGTATAGATACACATAAATACCCCTTTGTTTGTAAGCATGCAGGTCAATGGCTGCATATTTTCCTTTTTTTTCTTTAGAGAGACAAATAGGTTGATATTTTTCTCCGTATGATGCAAAGTCTCAGTTTTTTTCCTGGAACGGATTTCTAATAAAGACTACTTTGTCAGGCACCATCTGAAACAAAGGAACATATGGCCCATTGCATAAGAGCCCTCTGCAATTCTGATGTTAGGGAAGGTTATATTTTTGGCAAGGATGTGTCTCTTCCTGAGACCTATGTTAGGAATCCTCAGAAGCCTCTCAGAGACCTTGGAGGCAAACCTCCTTCTAAGAGATCAATTCTGGCTTTCTTTGCGGGAAGCATGCATGGTTATTTAAGGCCAATTCTGTTAGAACAGTGGGGAAACAAGGATCCTGACATGAAAATCTTTGGTAAAATGCCTAATGTTAAAGGGAAAATGAACTACATCCAGCACATGAAAAGCAGCAAGTATTGCCTTTGTCCGAGAGGTTTTGAGGTTAATAGTCCACGGGTGGTGGAGGCCATTTTCTATGAATGTGTTCCAGTGATCATATCTGACAACTTTGTGCCTCCTTTTTTCGAGGTTTTGAATTGGGAATCCTTTGCTGTCTTCATTTTGGAGAAGGATATACCTAATTTGAAGAAGATCCTCCTCTCGATCCCTGAGAAGAGGTATAGGCAGATGCAGCTGAGAGTAAAAAAGATACAGCAACATTTTCTTTGGCATCCTAGACCTGAGAAGTATGATATATTTCATATGATTCTCCACTCAGTTTGGTACAATAGAGTCTTCCAAATGAAACCTTGGTAAGTGAACAGAAGGCTGCGTAAATAGATGTTCAGATTTTCATTTTTTTTTTCTATACAAGCTGTTGAGTTATTTTAGTGCAAAATTTATTTCCCCATCCACAAATTTTGTTTTCGTTGCAAGTGGTTTTAGCAGTAATATGGTTTGTAACTGTAATGTTAGAAAAGAGGTGAGAAAAAGAGGAAGAATAATAAATTATGATGGTAAAATTAATAATAAATATAAATATATATTAAAAAAATTCGATTAAACTCGTGAATCGTTCGAGTTGAGTATTAAGATATTTGAACTCGGTTCGAATCATTTTTCAACTAATTCAAACTCAAGCTTGAATAAAAATTAAATGAGTTAAATTCGTGTAATGATTAAATTAAATATCTCATAAATGATTTGATGCATTACCCTGGATAAAAAAACCTTCATGGATAAATGGTAAAAAGTTCAGCCTATAATTATGCAGATCATATCTCAATGGGCTCCGAGATACACAAAAAGGTGTAGGGTTTCCTTTGTTTTTTAGTGTTGTTGCTCGATTACAACAGTGACGAATTACTGACGTCTTCGCCTCGATTTTTGTGTCACGTACTACTAAAGATTCTGCAAGAAAAAGAATGATCAGAGGGATGTAGGGGTTGTTCTCTGCGTTGGCACTTCGATGCATAAGTCAGTCAGAGAATTGGACAAAGTTTCAGTAGAGAAATTCAAAATTAGGTTAACAAATCGTACCTGACACCTATTTATAGGGATTTACTCTATCATTAATTACATTTTTGCCCTTTTTATCTTACTCAAGGATTATATCATTTCTCATATGCTTTCTTCGCGCGTCACATGGTGCATTCTTCGTATGTCACGTGACGCACTTTTATTATTCTTTTATCATGCACAACACTTAATACAGTCCCTATTGCAACAAATCAAAAGCAGGTTCGAATATTTTCTTGAAATCTTAATCGTCAGTTCACTTCTATTTTATCCACTAAAATATGCACAAGTTTAACTCTTACTTCATTCTTTTCTTTAGTGGATATATGCTTCTTGATTTCTTAGAATTAGGAAACTTTTTCTTATATGCTGACAATATTAAATGCATGTTCTTTTTGAGAATTTTCTTTATCACAAAATTAAATCACACACTGACACACAAAATACAATATTTTGGTCCAAGTGATTGCATTTACTAACAAAAGAGAAAAATATCTATTATAAGTATGGATATAATAAAGAGTATAAAACACATTAAAATAAATACTAAATTGAAGCCCAGAAAAATCATTAAATCGAAATCAAAAACAAATGAATTTGCTAATTAGTGAGTAGATGTATAAACCAAAATTTTTTCAATGCCTCTTACACTTAGAGATCAAAATTGCAATTGCACCTTTCTCATCTCAAGGCACATAGTGAAGGTTAAGAACCACTCTATATTTATAGAGTCAAATTACTTTACCAAGAATTCCTATTTACTAAGAATTTTTATCTATTTAGTATATTTGTTCATAAATAAATAATTATCAAGTAATTCTCTAACCAATAGAATAGGGATCCAAATTGACTTCCGATAAAATATGAGTCAGTATCTAATAAATATCTCTTGCATGTCTCTAATCTTACGAATAATTTGCAACAACAAACCACGTTAAATCGAATCATCATCTTTGTGTCTTGTGTCATGATCATTATGATGATAATGGTCACTTAATTGATAAACCGAGAGGAACGTGAATTGATTTTTCCCTAAAATTTAGCTTTGTTTTCTACTCTTTGTTCTCTGCACTACTTATCTTATAATTCAAGTATATAATAATGTAAGCAAGTAATCAACAGGTAAAATAAGAGTGTAGGGATAGAGAAAAAGTACACAGAGAATTATAGAGGCTCAGCACCCTCGCCCATGTCCTCTATCTTGATACTCTTACAAAGATATTGCTAAATTCACTACTGAATATGGTCTTAACACCTTGTTTTTGCAAGCTCGAGAGAAACATTTCCCTTCCCTTTTCAAGGCTCAAAGAAGCAACCTTTAGTACACCTCTTTCAAAGGTTGGTGAGACCTCATACACTTCCTTTCCAAGGTTTAGGAAGAAACCTTTACAATGTCTCCCTTTTATGGCTCAAGGAGAAAACCTTTACTTTAGCCAATTCTCACTTACAATTACACCACTCAATGGTTCACTCATTTTTTACAAAATGTGGATGGGTGGTATACAAGTTGTACATGTCACGACATCCCCTCCTGTGACTTACCAAAAACCACCACAACTTTTTCGTATATCATTTTACTTACCTTTCCTTCTGTCATATATCAACACCAAATCGTTGGGCTGTGATTAGATATTAGTCACCTCACCCACATTCATTTCATAGCATGTATACATGTCAACAAAATCGTCTATTGACTGTAAGAACTCATTTCTTAAATGTAAACCCATATACATTAATATGAATACTTGTACATATACATCCCTAACCGTACATTCGTTTACATAACTTTGCGTTTACAATGTTTAGTACAAAACGTTTCAAATGTGTATACCTTTCGTAAGATAGATATGCAGCGGATAAAGGAATACCGGTCCTCAGCCGTGCCCAATAACTATGAACGCTCTGCAGAGAGGGGAAATAAAAAGGAGGTGAGCTCACAGCTCAGTAAGGAAATAAGGCAAGCAAGTAGATAACCACACTATCTACAAAATACAATGATCATACCTTGAAATCATTTCCTTGTCGACTCATATCTAAAGCATGTATCTTTCTCGAAATAGTTATGCAATATACATATAGATATAAATCGTCAGTTGTAAAACATGAAATCATGCTGGTTTAATAATCTCAACAGTTTATGCAAAACATTGCATTTCTCATGTAATTAATAAAATTCATAGTTTATCATGTCATTTCAATTTAATCAAAACAATGATGGCATATCGTCATGTTAAAAACATGAAAATCTAGGCCTCACCCATCCCTCGGGTTACCCTTTTCACACACAAAGTCACATGTTCAGATTATAAAATCATGTGATAATTCATTCAAGAAATCTCAAGTGAATGAAACGAGATAGGCGACTACATGTTTCGAGATTATGATCATAACTCATTTTTTGTGATCCCAGACTACACAATACTCGTTGTGCGGGGTCTCACATTTGCTGTAACGGGAGTTGGGTCAAATCCTCTACCATCAGCTCATAACTCAATAACATCATGTACTCACGATACAATGTACTCTATGTGACATACACGGTACAAAGTATTCCATGGACCTAATCTCAAGGTCGGGGTGCTTGCCATAAGTTTTAGCCCTCATACCATGGATATACCTCATAGTCGAGGTGCTTGCCATAAGCCTTAGCCATCATATTATGGATAATAGTTTCGATAGCCTTGGGCCGTATCTCAAAATGCACATGCGAGCATATAATCGGTGCTACATACAGTCAGCACAGGCTCCCAACACGACTGTTTCATGCCATCTCTTTCAAAATCCGGTACATGTGAGTAAACTCCCAACAACGTTCTCATGCATAAGTCATATAAATCTAGTGCGAGCAATGCTCCCAGCACGTCATTTCAATTTAATCAAAACAGTGATGGCATATCGTCATGTTAAAAACATGAAAATTTAGGCCTCACCCATCGCTCGGGTTACCCTTTTCACACACAAAGTCACATGTTCAGATTATAAAATTATGTGATAATTAATTCAAGAAATCTCAAGTGAATGAAACGAGATAGGTGACTACATGTTCCGAGATTATAATCATAACTCATTTTCTGTGATCCTAGGCTACACAGTACTCGGTGTGCGCGGTCTCACATTTGTTGTAACGGGAGGTGGGTCAAATCCTCTACAGTCAGCTCACAACTCAATAACATCGTGTACTCATAGTACAACGTATTCCATGTGACATACACGGTACAAAGTACTCCATAGACCCGATCTCAAGGTCGAGGTGCTTGCCATAAGTCTTAGCCCTCATACCATGGATATACCTCATAGTCTGGGTACTTGCTATAAGTCTTAGCCCTCATACTATGGATAATATTTTCGATAGCCCTCGGCCATATCTCAAAATGTTGCACGTGTGAGCGTATAATCGGTGCGACATACAGTCAGCACAAGCTCCCAACACGACTGTTTCATGCTCACTCTTTTAAAACCGGTACGTGTGAGTAAACTCTCAACACGACCACATGCACAAGTCATATAAATCTAGTGTGAGCAATGCTCCTAGCACTATATCATGTAAAATTGAGTATGAGCAATGCTCTAATACTCTATCATGCATCAATCAATAAAACTGAATACGAGCAATGCTCCCAATACTCTATCATGCATAAATCGCATTAAAATCAAGTACGAGAATATACACAAGTACTATGTGATGTATATCTTATAAAATCTTGTGCGAGTATTACTCTAGCACTAATGGTTTTCACACAAACTCGATAGATGACTTATTTCAATTGATATTTCACACAATCAAATCAAATCGGCACTAAAATGTGCTGTTTTCACATATACATGAAAACATTAGTCATTCTATCCATGCAACTATCAAAACTAGTCACAAACATGCTTCCTAAGCTTTTTATTCTTAATTTGGATAAATCCACAATTTGACCGTTATCGATTCCTATCGAAACTTTTCTATACATGAAATTACATATACAGTATAATAATCAAAATTCTATTCGAAATACATGTAGCTACCTCTAGCTACTCATGAAATTTCCTTACCTTGGATCACGTCACGTGACCTCACTTCTTCGGTGCTGCTCACTCTCGTAATCCGATCAGCTTCCAATATAACTTTCGAAGCTGTTAATAATCATTCACATCAGTATACTTTAATATACTTAGTTTTCACTTGCATGAATCTAAATCAATGCATTTAGGCCTTTTTATACTCATTTGGCCTTATTTTAGCTTATTGGACTTTACTCTCTCTTAAGTCCCTTTCAATTTTACAAATTATTTCTTGAGAATCTATTAGACTCATTCAAGTCTACTGATTCGAATTGACCCGACATAATCTCTCATATGTCTCAAGTTTATAATTTTCTCCCATTATGGTATTTTACCATATATCTCATATACTTATTTTCATTTCTCATCTATTCCAATTTATGTATTTCATAAAACTATCTTACAATCATACATACATGCTTATTTCATCCTCAAATCCATGTTTACTCCACTTTCTCATCATTTTCTCAAATTCACACCAATTTCTAGGTCATGGATATTTTTCATATTCAAGGTGTTTTCAACAAACCAAACATACACCAATCAACTTACTAAAACACCTATATTAACATATATGAAGTTGGTGTATAGAATCTTACCTAGCTTGAATTTTTCATCTTTTTGCCAAATTTGGAAAAATTCACCTTGCTCCTTCAATCCTTAGTTCCAACTTCTAGTTTCCAACTATGTTGTTCTACTCTTTACTAGGAATATTTTTAATGAAATGAATCTCACTCAAAACTGCTTGAAAGGTGATTATTTTTGGAGTAGAAAGGTTAGGTTTTACTTTGGTTTTCAATTGGAATTGTTGCTCTCGGGAAAAAAGAAGTGCAGAGTCGTGTATATATAGAATTACCCTTGGAGATCGATCTCCGAACGGTGAGAGATCGATTTGCCCTGTGTTTATCTCTTCAGAATTTGATTTTTTATGCTTAGAAGATCGATATGCTCTTTAGCATGAGATTGATCTGCTTAACATCGAATCATATGGAGATCGATCTGGCCTTGATATGAGATCGATCTGTTCTACCCAGAACCTATCCAAGATCGATCTGCATTGAATGATAGATCGATATGCTCCTCTTCTATTGTAGTTCTGTTGCATTTTTCCCTGAATGTCACTGTTACATTCATATCACTTTTGCTTAACTACCCATTTTTCATTTCACACACATTCAGAACTTAAAAACATTCATTCCTTATGATTTATATCAAATGTGACTTGTTCATACATCACAAAATCATAAAGAGAACATATTAAATTACGGGCCTTACAGTATAATCTAGGATACCTCTAGAAAGGTGGAAGATTACAAGTCAAGTTCTCAAGAAGGATCAAAGAAGTATACAAGGATGAATAGATGAATACAAGATAATTGAGCTCATAAATTGTTTGATTTATTTCTTTAAAGCTTGAAGAAGTCTAGAAGTTGTTTTTGCAGAGTTATATGGTCTTTAATGCATGTATTTATACTCCCTTGGATGTTGAAGAAGTTTGGTGGTACTTTAAATGAAAAAAATCATGTTGCAAGACACAAGAAATGAGCCGTTAGGAACTTTCTGACTTAAGGGAATCGATGTCATCTTCAAGGGGGTTGATGCCTTTCAATTTCCTGCACAAATTTCTTAGAAAAACAAACGGGGGATAGATCTCTTTATCAAGGGGATAGATCCCTCAGTTAAAAATCAAAGGAGAATAGGTCATTTTAGCTAAAGGGATCGATTCCTCTATTTTGAAAACATGGGATTAGTTACTGACTTTGAGGGGGATCGATTCTTAAACTATTGGTATCGATCCCTATGCCTCAAATCAATTTTCTGGCTAAAATTGTCACGACCCAATTCCATTCTCTTTAACCGAAAATCACTGAAAATTTTTCGCATTTTACTGTTACCTTACCCGGTCGTGAACTAAACTCACCACACACTGTTGGGCTGTGAGCCAATAATAAACGCCACATCTCATTCATTCTCAATTAATTAAAACGATGTCATACATGTGCATTTAATCGTGTACTTATACGAATACATGTTTTACTGACATCTACATCCCCCATAAGTACAACTTAAAAGAATACTGTACTTTTACATTGTTTAGATACAAAAAGAATCACTGTGTATATACCTCTTAGCGGTGGAGATGCAGCGGAGTCCAAAATAATACGCCTCAGTTCTCACTGGGCTACTATGCACGCTCTGTAGGGGGAAAAAATAGAGTGGGATGAGCAACCACACGCTCAGTAAGGCAATAATGCAAGCATGGTAGATAACTACTCTATCTACATGCTGATAGTGTTATGCATAAATCGTTTATAGTAGGAGCATGAGGAATAAAACTATGCCATGTGAATATACATATATATCCTGTATCAAAATCATGTGCATTGGCATATAAAACATGGTAGAGACATCATGTATAAATCATCTCATGCTCAATCTCATTTAAATTCATTAAAGGGCAATTCTTTAAGAAACTTCCTTTTTAAACCAACACCATAACACCACCAAATCAACTCACAAACCACAACCACATTTACATTCCACAATTCACGCATGTGTATAAATCTAGGTCACTATATCAAAAGTGCCTATGTGAATCATTACATCATAAATCATCCCAGACCACACGCATCCAGGTGTGCGGGGTATCATGCTGGCACGAAGATGGATTATCCCTCGCCAGACTTTCTCATCACATAACCATCATGCGATACATCGTACTCCATGTGATATACACGGTACAGCGTACTCCGCAACTCATATCATGATCGGGGGTGCCATTCCTAGGTCTTATCTACCCCATACCAAGAGTTTTCCATATTCCGTGAAGGAGAGCCTCCCTGCCGAACAGAGCCTCCCCGCCTAACAGAGCCTCCCTGCCTCCTCGGGCTTAAGGATGTTAGCTTAAGGATGTAGGGCTTAAGGATCCTTTCCGTAAGAGAGCCTCCCCACCGAACAGAGCCTCCCCACCTAACAGAGTCTCCCTGCCTCCTCGGGTTTAAGGATGTTAGCTTAAGGATGTAGGGCTTAAGGATCCTTTCCGTAAGAGAGCCTCCCCACCGAACAGAGCCTTCCCGCCTAACAGAGCCTCCCTGCCTCATCGGGCTTAAGGATGTTAGCTTAAGGATGTAGGGCTTAAGGATCTTACCGTACCCATGTAGGAGAGCCTCCCCGCCTAACAGAGCCTCCCCGCCTCTTTGGGCTTAAGGATGTTGGCTTAAGGGTCCCACCGTAAGAGAGCCTCCCTGCCAAACAGAGCCTCCCTGCCTCCTCGGGCTTAAGGATGTTAGCTTAAGGATGTAAGGCTTAAGGATCTTACCCACTTTCACAACCCTATACGAATCCCATTGTACAAGCTTGTGCGAGCAAAGCTCTAGCACGACTCATGCATCATGCATCTTCTCATAAAGAGGCGCGTACGAGCATAGCTCTAGTACGGTTATACTCATAAGACAACCACTCAAAATCCATGTACGAGCAGAAGCTCCAGTACGGTTTATAAATATCATTATAGATTCCAAATCAAGGTGCGAGCTAGGCTCCAGCACGTTTCATACAAATGAAAACATAGAAATCCAGCGCGAGCGAGGCTCTAGCGCGATTTATGTCATACAAGTGTGATAGGCGGCTCATATACAATTCATCAATCCCGACAATTTGGGTTTAGCACTCACAAATGCTTTTCTACAACAACAATACAATACTAGCCATCCTATCTACGAGCTTGCTTAAAACCAAGCAATTCTTTTTGGAAAAACATCAAAACATTAGATTTATGCAATTATTAGCCTTACTATCCCATTTCATAAAATCCACTTCAAATCCAAAACCACGCATATACTCGTCATCATTCGCGAATACCATCCATCATTTATTTGAGCAATTCATGCATTTCATACAACACCTAATATTCACCCACAAGTTCAAAGTACGAGCAGCTACCTCTATATACTCACAAAATTCCCTTACCTGGAATCGCGATGCGTGATTCCACTTCCTTAAGCTGCTTACTCGTACGGTTTGGTTCGCCTTCAACGAACTCTTCGGGGACTGCACAAAATCGTATCCCGTATTATATTCGATCCATACAATGCAACCCTTGCGCTTGCTATAGTCAATTTAACCTATAGCCTCTATTAACGCTTATATGGCCTCGTTTCATTACTTTACCCATAACTCGAGTCTATGGATCTTCTTAGGCCTATTAACTTATTCAAAATCGATGTTAAATCGACATTAAGCTCATAGTGTTCATATTCCATGAATTCCCTCACTATGGCATTTATCAATCATATACATACCCATTTTCACAATTCCTCCTACTCACCAAGTAATTCCATCTAACCCTCTAAAATCATAACATTACCCCAATAACAACTTTAGCATGCCATAAACCATAAGCTCATTCAATCCCACATATCCTCACATTATACCCATTTTAGATTTCTAGGTCACACCAATTTCACTACATTCCTAGGTAGTTTATACATCAATACTCATATCAATCAACTCCAAAATCAATTAAATAGCTAATGCATTTGGATTGAAGTGTTAGAATCTTACCAATATGATTTCTCTTCTTGCTCCAATTGTAATGCCCTTAACTCCTTCAATTCCAAGAATGGGAAAATGCCCTCTCACTATGTTGTTCTTCTCCTTGATAGGAACAACTTTGCTTCTAATGATCTCTCTCCAAATCTCACTGAAAATGGCTAATTTTAGAGAGGGAAAGTTAGGTTTTTGGGTTGAAAATGGGAGGTTAATATGTTTTTCCGAGATTTCCAGATTTTCAGCTCTCCTTATATAGAAATGGCTTGAGGAGATCGATCTGGTCCAAGAGGAGATCGATCTGGTCCCTTAAAATCTCTCTTTTTCACGGCATTTTTAAGCCTGAGATCGATCTGTTGAAGCAATGAGATCGATCTGTTGAAGCATGAGATCGATCTGTCGAAGCATGAGATCGATCTGGTCCCAAACAGAGAGCTAAGGAGATCGATCTGGGTGCTTGAGGATCGATCTTTTCACTTACAGAATGCTTGGCAGATCGATCTGGCTCCATTGGAGATCGATCTGCTCTATTCTTTCGCCCAAATAAGAGCATTCTGGCTCTTCCAGATCGATCTCTCATCCTATGAGATCGATCTGGACCTCATGTTTTCCAGATTTCCTGCAGTTTCTTTGCTGCAACTCATACCAACACATCCTTAATCTATTGCCATGGCCATTTTCTCATCCATCCACCTTTATAACTTGAAAATGGCATCCATTCATACCTTATGCACATTGAAACTTGTGTGCATTCATTGTATGTTCAAAGGCATGCTACATAAAACCAAATGGAAGCATAACTCCATTCCATTTCATCACACTACTCATCTTGAGGCTCAATCACATCCATCACTTGCTAGAACTCATTTCTTCGTATTCATGCTCAATGAAACTTATATGTACGTTACAATTTATATTACACATACATACATTGAATCCATGGACTTACATCAATCATACTTTACATTACAAGTCCATTCATATTATTTGATCCAAGTACACACATTACCCTTATACATATACGGGGTCTTACAAAAATTAATTTAAAAATAATATTTAAACTCAATTTGGTTTCATATAAATAATTTGCAATTTGGGAAATATGAAATCAAGGCCAATATTGACCAAGTAATTTTCAATATTATTGCAAGAAAATTACTAAGTCTATTTAATCAAAAATCAATATTCAAAATATTAAGACCAATTAAAATATTCTTATAAAATGTGGTCTTACATTGATAAAATTCTCATGATATGGTTTTGTGAAAATCTTGAATTGAATAACCAAGTTTACATAAAAAGATCATCACTTAAATATGCTAAAGTTTTCATAATTTCAAAATACATGAATAAGAATCTCCCCATTTTTGATATGACAAAACTTATGGTAAATTTGGTTTGAAAAATACTCCCCCTTAATTGAAGCATAACTTTTAAAAGCAATTTTCAAACCATATCTTCACCCTCTTTCGTCATAGTAAAAATTGGATAGTGGTCAAAGTACAAACTCCCCTTAAAAATAAGGCTATTTTTTTTAAAAAAACTCTCCCCATTAGCATAAGATATTTTCAAAACAATTTTGCCCCAACACTAAGAAATCCTAGCACAATAAAAGTTTGAGAAAAATGCACATGAAATATATCGGTGAAGCCTATGTGCAAGAATGTTAAGTATGTTTTAAAAGAAATGAATCTAGTAATCCTAGAACTTGCTTAAATTCATTGTATCAAACACCAAGATGTATCAATATATCATAATGCTCAATGAAAACTTTATGAAAATAGAGTTATTTTGTGCTTAATTTTCTTAATTAATTAATTAATTAAACCCCATATTATTTTATTAATTATTCCTTCATTTTAATTAAACTCTTCATGTTTTGCAGATCAATAAATTTTAGATTATTTTCACTCATTTTGGTAGAAAATGGATTGAAAATGGGCTTTAAAGGAGATTGGGTCACTACACTTTCGTTCTGTAGCATGAATCACTATCCTTTTCTCTTTCCTTGACATCTAAGATGCCAAGAGTCTATTTCCTATTCATTCTTGAAGGATAAGAACAATGGACACCTTGACTAACACATGGAGGACACATACCCTTGCCACTTTGCATGCTTATGTGGACAAGAAGACAAAGGAAGGTGCTAGAAGATGGAGAGGTGTTCATCGCTGGTAGGAGGCTTGTATGACGTGAAAATATCTTTTTCATGGAGCCAATAACATGAAGACAAGTGGCTAACCATTGCCAACTCATCTAAGATAGGAAATACCTCTTATACCCTTCAATATAATGATTATATAAGCCAAATGTTAAGGATTTTGTAAGGGTCGACTGCTAGATTTATTTTTAGGTATTTCTATGCTTCATTTTATGTTTTGTTAAGTTTTAAGAGCAGAAACCATTTTTCTTTCACAAGCTTTTACAGTTCTACTTTGTTTTGCAATTTTAAAGCTAATTTAATGCAAATTTCTATTTCCTTTCTTTAGCTTTGTCGTTTATTTTTATTTCCATCATTTTAATCATCTTCTCCATCGAATGTTTCTTACCTTTTTTCATTGTGATTGAGTTCTATGAGGATAGGATCTTTAGAGGTTGCAAAATCACCTCCACAGCTTTCGTTCTTGAGCTTGATCCGTATTTTCTTTTCTTAGTTTTACTTTTCTATTTTTTAACTTTTATTTTGATGTTTGTTGCTACTGTTTCATAGGTTTATATTAGTGTTAAATTTGAGCTTTTTTAAAGAAAAAAATTGTTTATATGTAGAAATACATTAGGAAATATGTACATTCACGTGTAGTATAGGAGTCGTTTTGTTTGCATTCAAGCTTACCTTTTTCTGTTGATTTGGGTATATTTCGTGGCCAAATCATGTTATTTATGAGATGTTTGTAGGACAGTGATTTCATATTAAATAAGAAGTTTATCATGTTAGTTTTCTTTATGATTTAGTAAGCTTGATGAGAGCATGTGGTGGGTTGCATTGTTAGTTGTGAAGTTTTATCTTTTAAGCGGTCATTCTGATTAATTTTGTGAGCGTGTCGGTTAACTTTAAGTTACATGAGGTGTTTTTTGTATAAGAGTAAGACCATTTAGGTAGTATGTAACTTTTTAGAAAGTTGAAGTAAGTTTTTCTTATGTTATTTACATGTCAATCTTCTTAGGTTATTTGTGAGTTGTTTCAGTCATGTGCAGTTTTCATTAAGTTCTTGTTTTAGTTTCATTTTAGGTACATTTCTTTAAGGCTTAATCATATAAAGTATAAGTAATAGTTATATTATTATTATTATTATTATTATTATTATTATTATTATTATTATTTAGAATTGTTTTAGCTAGGAGTAAGAATATTTTGCTTCTAACATTTGCATCTTTTCTACTTTTAGGCATTGATTTACAAGCTGAAGTAAGCTATTGTGAGGTTTAGTGTTAAGCATCTGTTTTAGCTAGTTTCAAGAGTTTTTAAAGTCATTGTTATATTAGGAATAATCTAGGATTTATTATAGTAATTTTCATACATCTTAACTTTGCATATATATATATACATTTTATTTTCTTAAGTAGTCACAGTGTATAAGCTACTATAATGGGTTGAGTTTAAATCTATTTGGGCTTAGTTTAGGTGCAATTTAGGGTATTTTAGAGTCCATATAAGTCATATACATAGTCATTTAGAGTTAGGATAAGTTTGATGAATTTAAGGTATCATTTGCATATTGTTTTTTTAGAATTTTTATTTCATGGAAAATGCATGCTGTCCAGATTTGGTGTGTCCACTGTTTAGGGTTACATTTTAGGTGTTGATTTAGGGTTGGGAAAATTAATTAAGTTAGATTCATTTAGGGTTAAGTTTAGGGTTAGGTTAAAATATGGTTAAGTTGCGTTTCTCATTATTTGCATGCATACATTTAGAGTTTAGTTGCATTTTACATTAAGAAGTTATCTACCATTTGAAGTACATATTAGTTGATAGTTCTAATGTAAATAATATTGTTTTAGCGTTTAAGTTTTGTATTTAGGGTTGTTTTAGGGTTAGAGTCCATTTCATGCATTTTTAGGTTAGTTTTCATTTTAATTTTAAAAGTAACAAAATATTTAAATTCTCATGCATCATTGAGAATAGATTTTATTATTTACTTATGCATTTCATTAATTTAGTAGTCATTTAGGGTTAGACATAATTTAGAGTTACATTTTAAGACATTTTAGGGGTAGGATTTCTAGTTAGGGTTTTTAGTATTTTTATTTAGAAATTTATTCTTTCATGCATTAGTTTAGAATATTTTGCATTCTACTTCATTTAGTTAGAATATATTTATGCAATTTTAATTTCACATTAAGATTCTCTAGATTTATTTGAATTATGTGTACTTTAGTCCCATATCTTTTATTATTAACATTTTTAGCCTATTTGCATTTCTAAATCTAATTTTATTACTTTTATTTTACAGATTATTTTCTTAGTTTACATGGATCTTTATAAGTTTTTCTGCTCTATTTTATTGTAATTTACTTTTTAATATTTTTTAATATAAGCTTAATAGATCATAATTAAAAATTATCCATAATTTGTGTCACGACCCAAACTACCCAAAAATCAGAGTTAATTTTTCGCATTTTATTATTTACTTAAGTTCTTACCTGTCCTCGAATCGTGACCACACTCCACTAATAATTGGGCTGTGCGTCAATGCCAGTCCCACCATTCAATTACCATCTAACTTATTTCTTCTCCAGTCATTTATAATTGTTTACATTATTTATACATCCCCTAAAGTTACTTACAAACATGTTACTGTGCTATGCTTATGTAGATACAATATGTACAAGTGTATATAATACCTTATGTTGATGGGCAGCAGCGGATATCCGGAATGCAGTACTGAGTCGCCTCAACTTCAACTGGAGATTATCTGTGGGAGAAAATGAAAGGGGTGAGCACATCAAGCTCAGTAAGGCAATCCTACGAACAAGTAGGTAACCATACTACCTACATGAACGTGGTGCCATGCATAAACCACCCTTTCTCCACACATTTTAAAATAGATGCTAGGAATTATGATGTTATGTAAAACACATTGCACGAAAAATCCAACATGCAAGTATATTCAAAATCATATCTTTCTCGTTTAAAATTTCACAGTAAAGTCAGGACTCGACCCCTCCTTCGGGTGATCCTGACTCACTCAAAATCATGAAAATCGTTAACATCACATATGGGTTTTAAAAGCATGGAATATAACCATCATGCATATTCAATTTAAATCCCAGTTTAAATCATCGAAATCATCGACATGCGAGACGAGGCAATATTGTATAACGGCAATAACCAGGACTGGCCAATGTGTCCTCGTGAGTCCCTCTAGCTTCACGGATCCCAGTGTGCGAGGTCTCACCCTGATCGGGAACCGCCCGGGAGGTGGGTCAATCCAACCCATCAGTCTTATCCGATCTCACGTATCCGAAGATGCCGTATCCGAAGATACCCCGTATCACAAAGATACCGTATCACAAAGATACCCCGTATCACAAAGATACCGTATCCGAAGATACCCCACGGTACATCGTACTCCATGCTACTTGCACGGTACATCGTACTCTATGGACCCATATCACTCTAGGTACTCCAGCCCAATGGCATGCTTCCCACAGAGAGGTTTTGTTTCTCAATACTCATTGCCATGTCTCAAAACGCACGTGCGAGCCTATTTAATCGGTGACACACAGTCTACCCGATGCTCCAAGCACGGCTTATCGTATGATCTCTGAAAAGTAGTGCGAGCGGTGCTCTAACACTGTCAGTAAATCAAATAAAACTAGTGCGAGCTAAGCTCTAGCACTCTGTATGCAAACCATATGAGAAGCTGGTGCGAGCGAAGCTCCAACACCCTGTCTCAAAAATCACATAAAAATATGGTGCGAGTTAGACTCTAGCACCCTGTCACGAAAATCATATATATATGTATACAAATCTGGTGCGAGTTGGACTCCAGCACCTATGCATGTAAAACTCTAGTGCGAGCTCTCGCTCCAGCACTAATGCATGCATCACACAAATCAAACATCGTGCGAGCTGAGCTCTAGCACGTCACATGTAAATAAAACACGTAGGCGGCTCAGTTATCTCAAAATAGTTTTCACAGAAATCACATCGTTTAAGATATGCAATGCTATGCATTTTTCTTTAAAAGTGAGCCAGCCTACTCATGCATGTGTTGAAATACCTCCAGAACGAGCAGGAACCTCTTGTCCTTGCTCCTCCCAATTTTTCCTAAATTTTTTTGATTTTACCCTTAACAAGGGTATTTTAGTAATTTACCCATTCGGGGCACTAAAATTATTATTCGACCTCTAGACCCTTCAGATAAATTTTAAAGACTGCATATGAATTTAAAATTTCATAGAGTTTACCTCTAGCAGTCCGTAGAATTCCCTTACCTTATTTTCCTGTCGAGTCTGACCTTTTCTTTTCCAATGTTGTCTCGTCGCGCAGTCCGATACGCTCCAAATCAAATGCCCGGAACTGCGTATTAATATTCCTCAGGTCAGATATTATACAATTTAATCATATTTAATATTTCCTGGGCTTAATTTAAATCATTGGGCCCGTTTACCCCTATTGGGCCCGATTGCACCTTAATGGGCCTTAATCGGCCTTAAGCCCGTTTTTCACTTATTAAATCCCTTCTTCGGTTTTACTAGGCTCTTTCAGCTTACTAAAAATTATCGGGCTTCGTTCCAAACTCATTGGATAGCCCGTATACTATTTAAGGCAAGTACGTTAATATTCCGAATACTATTTGTTTTATACTGAATTAATCCGCAAAATAATTGAAACTCTGTATTAAAGGACTCTAATTGCCGAAATTAAACTGTACTTACCCGATACGATGCGGGATACGAAAATCGGAGCTCAATCGGCTCTCGTTCGGGCTTTATCGTCGAACTGCACAATTATTATATTTAATCCCGAGTTACTTTTCGATTAAATATAATTTAAATAAATTTTCTCGAAAGTCAAATCGGTCACTTTTGACCTCTTACCGACTTACCCGAAGTCCGGTGTATCCCCGAAAATCCTTTCCCTTTTTCCTTTTTCTCTTTTTCTCCTTTTTTTTCCCTTCTTTCTTGGCTGAACCGGTTCAGTCCGGTTCAGACCCGGTTCAGACCGGTCCGGTTCGGTTCAGTTTTGGCCGGTTCAGGCCGGTTCGACCGGTTCAATCCTCCTTTGGTCGTGCCGGCGTAGTCCGGCCGGTTCCCGCGCGATTCCAGTGCCGTTCAGCGCGCAATCACATGGGCTTCCATAATCGGCCCTCGGGTGGTGTCAAATCACGGCCATCGCCGGCGAATTCCTCCTTCTCCCCCGCGACTGTTTCCTCCCGATCCGGCGAATTCTGACGGTTTCACCGGCCGGTATTGGTCTCAAAAGGATCGGCTCCTCTCCCCGATCACGTCGGTGCCCGCCGATCGCCCTCAGCTGCCGTGGATCGCCAGAACCAACCCCATTTTTCCCGCGGCCTTTTCTTCCTCCGTTCGCCGGACACGGCCGTCGTCGGCGCGCGTCGTCGGTGCCAATGACTTCACCGGCCTCTCTTCTTGCTGATCGGCCTTTCGTCGGAGGCCGTCGGTCGTCGGTGGCCGCAGATCGGTCGGCCACGCGCACCTCCCTCTCCGTTTTCCCTTTTTGTTGCACTTTCTCTCTCCCCGACATTTTTTTTTCCAATCTGTTTCTTCTTTTTTTTTTTTGATTATTATTATTATTATTTAACCAATTGTTTTATTATTAGAATATTCATTAAAATAGTCTAAATAATCTGAAAATATCTACAATATTATTATTTTATTCCAACAATTTAATTTAATTTAATTTAATTTAATTTATTTAGTTTTTAAATTATTTTTCTGGTATAATTCTTCCGTATTTTCGGGATATTGTCCCGGGTGACTTTTCGGTATTTCTAAAAATTTCGGATCTTGATCAATTAGACTCGAAATTGTATAATTCCTCATTATTGATCAAGATATCCTAATTCCTTATTTTTAATTAAATTTTTCTTATCGAATTTATCCCGAATTTCGGTCTTTTGACCGTTTTACCCCTACACTTGTTCGGGATTAATTCAGTCAAACTTTCCTTCACGAACACTCATTCATTTTATGATTTGAATTCTTATTTTCAGTCCGAATCACATTCCTTTAAATTTGTGAACATTTTTCTACCTCATAAAATTTACGATTTAATTTCGGGTCTTACAAATCTCCCCCACTTAAGGAATTTGGTCCTCCAAATTAGAACCAAGTCATATGAGTCTAGATACAACTCCTGGTACATCGATCGTATCATACTCTTAAATTCTTATGTGACCTTCTTCGGAGTGTATTACCACCAAAGGACTTTAATTAGGGAGATTATCTTAAACCTTAATACTTTCTCTTTCCTGTTTAATGCCCGAATCAACTTCTTCAATATACTTGTATTTCCATTAAATTGAATTTTTGGAGTTCATATCGATCACCTATGCTGGATCTGGATAGTATTCCCAAAGTATCAAAAGCTGAGACACACTGTGGGTGCCTGTTAATTCAAGTGATAACACCAACCTACAGGTCTTATCTCCCACTTGTCTAATCTCTCAAAATATTCCATCCAGCACAACTCAATTTACCTTCTTCCAAAAGCTCGCTATGTCCTTATTCTCTTAGGACAAGTAACTTTCAACCATATTAATTCACCAAGGGTGAATTCCAATACTTGTCTATCTGCTCTGAGGTGTTCTTAATCTCTCATCCTTAACTAAACATCCTCAGAGGCCTATTATCCAAGGTCAAAAATAATTATATCTGTCACCCACTTTTTCTTATCCAATTTGGGGAACAGCCCCTACAGCTATACACTGCCTCATATCTCGTTATCCCGATACTCAACTGCCAACTGTCGTTATTGACAACTTCAATTAGAAATCAACTGATCATTCCAGGAGCTTATAAAATCAATGGCACACGCTTTCATCGGATCCTCCAGAACATGTATAGTCTTCTCTGACTGACCATCTGTCTGAGGACGAAAAGCTGTGCTAATACTCAGTCGGGTTCCCATAGCTTCCTAGAAATATTCCCTGAAGTAAGAAGTGAAGCGGGAATCCCTATATGATACCATGCTCACTGGAACGCTACTTAATGTTCCACAATCTTCCTTACACGCAAATCCTCATACACACTCTGAGTATCTGAGGAGTTCATAACCAGAAGGTGGGTAGACAACTTAGCGACTATCATCCAAATAGCCTCGTAATTCACCTGGGTTCTCTGTAACCCATCACGACCTTCATGGAGACTTGCTCTCATTTTTCGTGCCGTGTCGATAAAGGTAGGTGCTGCAATAACTCTGCAGACTTTTAATACTCTACCTTACTCTGCTGACACACTAGGCACTTTTATACAATCTCCACCAATATCTCTTTCCACATCTGACCACCCATACCCTTTTCGAGATTTTGATATATTTATTTACTTCCGTATGCACTGTATATCCCGAAGAGTGAGCTTCTGACAATATTACTATCTCATCCATTGTGGTCTTGGGGAGCACTCATACTGTCTCTGAATCCTCAGTAACTCATCATCACCCACTGTGAACTCTATCACTGTACCCTTCTGAATCAGACCCAAACTATCGACATCCGGTCGATCATCACGCTAAGCCTGGCAAATCCGGTTCCAATCATCAGGCTAGCTGTCACATAATCATACTAATCACTGCCATCATCAGAAGGGATCACATCAATACTGAGGTTCACAACTGCTCTAGCAGCTCACGCTCCCTGACCATCATATGTAATACCATCCCGAGGCTCTTTCTGCTCAAAGCATCAGCCTTTCCCGGGGGTACAATTTTCATAAATCAAAATCTCTCAGAAGCTCTAACCCAATATTTATTCTCATATTTGCCTCTTTCTGTGAAAACAGATACTCGGGCTTTATGATCAGTGCATATCCACAATTTCTCACCATGTAAATAATAGTACCATATTCTTGGTATAATTACTGTTGCCAACTTAAGTCATGGGTCAGATAGTTTATTTCATGATCAAGGAGTTGTCTGACTCCATACTTGACTATCTTCTCATTATACATCAATACACAGCTCCATCATAATTTTGAGGTATCCATACTCACTGAGATCCTCTTGAGCTGTTGGGTATGGTGAAATTATTCACGGGGGTCAGTTCATACTTCATTACACCGAAGTCTATGTCACATCTCTCATCTTATTTCGAGACCACGTTTTCTTAATTAAACGTGTCAACAAGGTATACCATTTTAAATCTCGCAATAATCCATCTGTAAAAGTCATCTTCCAATTGTTACTTATAAATCGCCCTAGACTTTAACTACACCCAATATATCATCGATAATGATGATTACAACTCGATCTAAACCTTGACTTATTTACGCATAAGCGTATAAGATCCTTCTCAACCGCTTACGTTTTCAGGTACTAACCTGCGCCATTTCCTTTTCCTTACCTTAACGGCACCTATTAAATTTACTATGTTAACCTTCATGATTTGTCGAGTTTTTATATTCTTATCGTCTTAGTAGAGGTATCCTAATGCTAAAGGTATTTATTACGACGATTGGTTTCACGTTATGGATATATATATACTTTTAGACGCTGTCAAGTCTTCAGGCGGGGAGGTATTTTGAAATACCTTTATTAACCTTCAGACTTAACCACAATTACTTTATATCTCAGTCTATGTGGTTATAATTTATATCCGCTACCACTTGCTTTAATCCTAATGACTTCATATCTTAAGGATGTTATTACCTAGCATACGCCTCTTACTCCATTACATCTTGTATTTATAATCAAGCATATCTTATCTCAAAGATTATCTCCTTAGTGTATCAATTATGACAAAACCCTTTTCATTATTCATTTCGTGAGTACAATCATTTACTCCTTTAATTTCAACTGTTTCACCCCTTTTTATCACTTGTCAACATTTATAGTATACTTTTCAGTGATATTTTCACCCTTGTTTTTAACTTAAAATCTCTATCCATATTTCGTTAATTAATCCTCCTCTATTGGGGTACTCATTTATCAGTATTGTATCCAATGATGTAGGCATTCATGCATTTTACTCACTTATATGCAAATGAAGGCGGTATGAATAAATATATGGCACCAGGATCAATGAACATATGTACTTCATTATTCATAACAAGTGTGGTATCTTACACCACATCCATGAAACATCAATAGTGTCCTGATCCAAGACATCCTCTCGCCTTCGTCCAACAACTTACTTTCCTTTTTCTTTTCGGCTATTGCCTCCCTTCTCGTTGCAGCTATACCAATGAAGTTTTTTCTCTGTCTCTTTACTTTTCTGTGGGACGATCTCGCCCAATTCTGTGAAATCAAAATCAATGGTCCGTCTTACCACACTTAACGCCCATTTTCATCAATACAGTGTAGGTATAGACCCTCCTTCTGTGGTATCCACCATACATCTCACACTGCTTACAGTACTTACACTGCTACATCGCTTTGTAGCAGGTCGGGATCCTCCAATCACAATGCCCACAAGAGTGCCAAAATTAGATGCACTAGGGCCTAACCAATTATCTTACTCCATAACTCGTCGAATCAGATCTTTTTACCAATTACCATTTTCTCATTTTATCATCTTTGTCATTTCTCGATTCTCTTTTCTGTCTCTATTTCAGCCCTCACTACCTTTCCAAATCTCAGAGGCGTGCAGTTCATGTTCTTATTTACCCAACTGCAAATCTGCGTACTGCCTCAGTATAGGTAATATCTCGCGGGCCAATCAGACTCTAATTGAAAAGTTGAGTCATTTCATAAACTTTTAGACATCTCGACTGTCACTTGTTCATAGTGTCGAGGTAATATCTACCAAAAATTATAACTGAGTTTTCATACTCATAATCAATTTAGTATTCCTGGGCAATGTAAGAAATTTTTCCTTTAAATCATGTCCGGGATATTCTGTCACCGGAACACATCCAATAAGATTTCTCATCTTAGCTATGGATGTTTAACACTTAAGATGGGTCGAGTGGGTTTCCACCAATACTCCGCTGCGCCCTCTGATCTCATACATAATCTGAGCAATTTGCTCCTCAAAATAATCTCCACACTCCGCTCCAATCTCGCGAAGCGTGTCTCAATACTATCCGATCACTCTGTCGGACTCTGAGAGGCATGCTCAACATTCGCCTCTATTTCAATCTCATACTGATTCTCATAGTCAAACTTAGCACGACTTAGCAGACTCAGGTCTACCTCTACGACCTCTGCCTCGTGCACTATCTCATCTAACGCGACTCATATTAAGCATTCCTGCATTCTCAACCATTTCTTAGTCAAAACCCATCTCGATATACACTATTGTATCTAACCAAGCATAGTAACACGGGGATGTAATTTCCTAATTACTGACACTGACACACATCAGACCAACTTCGCTCTGATACCATAATAATTGTCACGACCCAAACTACCCAAAAATCAGAGTTAATTTTTCGCATTTTATTATTTACTTAAGTTCTTACCTGTCCTCGAATCGTGACCACACTCCACTAATAATTGGGCTGTGCGTCAATGCCAGTCCCACCATTCAATTACCATCTAACTTATTTCTTCTCCAGTCATTTATAATTGTTTACATTATTTATACATCCCCTAAAGTTACTTACAAACATGTTACTGTGCTATGCTTATGTAGATACAATATGTACAAGTGTATATAATACCTTATGTTGATGGGCAGCAGCGGATATCCGGAATGCAGTACTGAGTCGCCTCAACTTCAACTGGAGATTATCTGTGGGAGAAAATGAAAGGGGTGAGCACATCAAGCTCAGTAAGGCAATCCTACGAACAAGTAGGTAACCATACTACCTACATGAACGTGGTGCCATGCATAAACCACCCTTTCTCCACACATTTTAAAATAGATGCTATGAATTATGATGTTATGTAAAACACATTGCACGGAAAATCCAACATGCAAGTATATTCAAAATCATATCTTTCTCGTTTAAAATTTCACAGTAAAGTCAGGACTCGACCCCTCCTTCGGGTGATCCTGACTCACTCAAAATCATGAAAATCGTTAACATCACATATGGGTTTTAAAAGCATGGGATATAACCATCATGCATATTCAATTTAAATCCCAGTTTAAATCATCGAAATCGTCGACATGCGAGACGAGGCAATATTGTATAACGGCAATAACCAGGACTGGCCAATGTGTCCTCGTGAGTCCCTCTAGCTTCACGGATCCCAGTGTGCGAGGTCTCACCCTGATCGGGAATCGCCCGGGAGGTGGGTCAATCCAACCCGTCAGTCTTATCCGATCTCACGCATCCGAAGATGCCGTATCCGAAGATACCCCGTATCACAAAGATACCCCGTATCACAAAGATACCGTATCCGAAGATACCCCACGGTACATCGTACTCCATGCTACTTGCACTGTACATCGTACTCCATGGACCCATATCACTCTAGGTACTCCAGCCCAATGGCATGCTTCCCACAGAGAGGTTTTGTTTCTCAATACTCATTGCCATGTCTCAAAACGCACGTGCGAGCCTATTTAATCGGTGACACACAGTCTACCCGATGCTCCAAGCACGGCTTATCGTATGATCTCTGAAAAGTAGTGCGAGCGGTGCTCTAACACTGTCAGTAAATCAAATAAAACTAGTGCGAGCTAAGCTCTAGCACTCTGTATGCAAACCATATGAGAAGCTGGTGCGAGCGAAGCTCCAACACCCTGTCTCAAAAATCACATAAAAATATGGTGCGAGTTAGACTCTAGCACCCTGTCACGAAAATCATATATATATGTATACAAATCTGGTGCGAGTTGGACTCCAGCACCTATGCATGTAAAACTCTAGTGCGAGCTCTCGCTCCAGCACTAATGCATGCATCACACAAATCAAACATCGTGCGAGCTGAGCTCTAGCACGTCACATGTAAATAAAACACGTAGGCGGCTCAGTTATCTCAAAATAGTTTTCACAGAAATCACATCGTTTAAGATATGCAATGCTATGCATTTTTCTTTAAAAGTGAGCCAGCCTACTCATGCATGTGTTGAAATACCTCCAGAACGAGCAGGAACCTCTTGTCCTTGCTCCTCCCAATTTTTCCTAAATTTTTTTGATTTTACCCTTAACAAGGGTATTTTAGTAATTTGCCCATTCGGGGCACTAAAATTATTATTCGACCTCTAGACCCTTCAGATAAATTTTAAAGACTGCATATGAATTTAAAATTTCGTAGAGTTTACCTCTAGCAGTCCGTAGAATTCCCTTACCTTATTTTCCTGTCGAGTCTGGCCTTTTCTTTTCCAATGTTGTCTCGTCGCGCAGTCCGATACGCTCCAAATAAAATGCCCAGAACTGCGTATTAATATTCCTCAGGTCAGATATTATACAATTTAATCATATTTAATATTTCCTGGGCTTAATTTAAATCATTGGGCCCGTTTACCCCTATTGGGCCCGATTGCACCTTAATGGGCCTTAATCGGCCTTAAGCCCGTTTTTCACTTATTAAATCCCTTCTTCGGTTTTACTAGGCTCTTTCAGCTTACTAAAAATTATCGAGCTTCGTTCCAAACTCATTGGATAGCCCGTATACTATTTAAGGCAAGTACGTTAATATTCCGAATACTATTTCTTTTATACTGAATTAATCCGTAAAATAATTGAAACTCTGTATTAAAGGACTCTAATTGCCGGAATTAAACTGTACTTACCCGATACGATGCGGGATACAAAAATCGAAGCTCAATCGGCTCTCGTTCGGGCTTTATCGTCGAACTGCACAATTATTATATTTAATCCCAAGTTACTTTTCGATTAAATATAATTTAAATAAATTTTCTCGAAAGTCAAATCGGTCACTTTTGACCTCTTACCGACTTACCCGAAGTCCGGTGTATCCCCGAAAATCCTTTCCCTTTTTCCTTTTCCTCTTTTTCTCCTTTTTTTCCCTTCTTTCTTGGCTGAATCGGTTCAGTCCGGTTCAGACCCGATTCAGACCGGTCCGGTTCGGTTCAGTTTTGGCCGGTTCAGGCCGGTTCCCGACGCGATTCCAGTGCCGTTCAGCGTGCAATCACATGGGCTTCCATAATCGGCCCTCGGGTGGTGTCAAATCACGGCCATCGCCGGCGAATTCCTCCTTCTCCCCCGCGACTGTTTCCTCCCGATCCGGCGGATTCCGGCGGTTTCGTCGGCCGGTATTGGTCTCAAAAGGACCGGCTCCTCTCCCCGATCACGCCGGTGCCAGCCGATCGCCCTCAGCTGCCGTGGATCACCAGAACCAACCCCATTTTTCCCGCGGCCTTTTCTTCCTCCGTTCGCCGGACACGGCAGTCGTCGGCGCGCGTCGTCGGTGCCAATGACTTCACCGGCCTCTCCTCTTGCTGATCGGCCTTTCGTCGGAGGTCGTCGGTCGCCGGTGGCCGCAGATCGGTCGGCCACGCGCACCTCCCTCTCCGTTTTCCCTTTTTGCTGCACTTTCTCTCTCCCCGACATTTTTTTTTTTCCAATCTGTTTCTTCTTTTTTTTGATTATTATTATTATTATTTAACCAATTGTTTTATTATTAGAATATTCATTAAAATAGTCTAAATAATCTGAAAATATCTACAATATTATTATTTTATTCCAACAATTTAATTTAATTTAATTTAATTTAATTTATTTAGTTTTTAAATTATTTTTTCGGTATAATTCTTCCGTATTTTCGGGATATTGTCCCGGGTGACTTTTCGGTATTTCTAAAAATTCCGGATCTTGATCAATTAGACTCGAAATTGTATAATTCCTCATTATTGATCAAGATATCCTAATTCCTTATTTTTAATTAAATTTTTCTTATCAAATTTATCCCGAATTTCGGTCTTTTGACCGTTTTACCCCTACACTTGTTCGGGATTAATTCAGTCAAACTTTCCTTCACGAACACTCATTCATTTTATGATTTGAATTCTTATTTTCAGTCCGAATCACATTCCTTTAAATTTGTGAACATTTTTCTACCTCATAAAATTTACGATTTAATTTCGGGTCTTACAATTTGCTAGGATATACTTAGGGTAAGATTAACTGATACTTAGGCTTTGTGTTTTCTCTGTGAGATGATATTTTGGGACTCAATTCCCTTTATTACTTGTGCGAACCATGCGCTTGCGGTGTAGACGTCTAGGACGCATCAAGTTTTTGGCACCGTTGTCGAGGATGATGCTGAGCTATTAGCTAACATTGGTGAAATTATGCTTTGGTATATTTCTAGTTTTGTATATATTGGAGTTGTAATTATTTAGAGCCTTCACCTAGGTTATATTTTCTCTCTCCTAAAAAAATTTAAAAATTTCAAAAGTATCTTTAAGGGCTTCTGAATGTTTGTATGTGTAGAGTCAAGAGATTTGATTGTTTTCCTTTAGATCCTGAAATATTAAGAACATTTAGGAAAATTAGAAAGAACTCTAGGAAAATAGTAGCTCTGATGCAAGACACGATGACTGAAAACAAAGAGATCAGGACCATAGGAGATTATGTCACGACCGCCCGTGACTCACCAAAACCCACTACAAATTTTTTGCATTTTACTTACATTTCCTTCTGTCACAATTTAATTACCAAACCGTTGGGCTGTGATTCGATATTAGTCACCTCAACCACATTCATTTCATAGCATGCATACAAGTCAATACAATTATCCATTGACCATAAGTACTCTTTCTCATAATTAATTTACATATATTAGATACAAATACTTGTATATATATACATATATATATATATATATATATATATCCCCAACCGTACATTCGTTTATATAACTGTGCTTTTACATTGTTCAGTACAAAATGTTCGAATGTGTATACCTTTCGCAAGATGGTTATGCATCGGATAAAGGAATACCAGTCCTCAACCGTGCTCAACTACTGTGAATACTCTGTAGAGAGGAGGAAATAAAAAGGGGGTAAGCTCACAGCTTAGTAAGGAAATAAGGCAAACAAGTAGATAACCATACTATCTACAAAATATAATGCTCATGCCACTGAATTATTTCCTTTTCGATTCGTATCTAAAGCATGTATCTTTCTTGAAACATTTATGCAAGTATATATATATATATTTATATATATACAAATCATCAGTATGAATTGAAAACATGTTGGTTTAATAACCTCAGTAATTTATGCAAAACATTGCATTATCATGTAAATATTGTAAATCACATTTCATTATGCCATATTAATTAAATCAAAACAAAGATGGCATATCATCATGTAAAAACATGGAAATCCGGGCCTCACCCATCCCTCGGGTTACCCTTTCATAATTTACAAAGTCACATGTCCAATTTATAAAACCTTGTGATAATTCAAACAAGAAATCTCAAGTGAGTGAAATGAGATAGGCAACTACATGTTCGAAAATTATGATCATATCTCATTTTTTCGTGATCCCAGACTACACAGTACTCGGTGTGTGGGACTTCACATTTGCTGTAACGGGAGGTGGGTCAAATCCTCACCCGTCAGCCAACAACTCTATATCATTGTGTACTCACGGTACATCTTACTCCATGTAACAGGAGGTGGGTCAAATCCTCACCCGTCAGCCAACAACTCTATATCATTGTGCACTCACGGTACATCGTACTCCATGTGATATACACGGTACAAAGTACTCCATGGACCCAAACCTCATAGTCGGGGTGCCTGCCATTAGTCTTAGCCTTCATACCATGGATAATAGTTTTGATAGCCTTCGGCCATATCTCAAAAATTGAACGTGCGAGCATATAATCGGTGTAACATATAGTTTACACAGGCTCCCAACATGGCTGTTTCATGATATCTCTTTCAAAACCGTTACGTGCGAGTAAACTCTAACACGACCACATGCACAAGTCATATAAATCTAGCGCGAGCAATGCTCTAAACACTATGTCATGTAAAATTGAGTACGAGCAATGCTCCAATACTCTATCATTCACAAATCACATTAAAATTAAGTACGAGAAATACTCAAGTACTATGTGATGCATATCTGGTAAAATCTAGTGCGAGTATTACTCTAGCACCAATGGTTTTTCACACAAACCGATAGATGACTTATTTCAATTGAAATTCACTCAATTAAATCAAATCGGCACTATAACGTGCTATTTTCGCATATAACATGAAAACATTAGCCAGTCTATCTATTCAATTGTCAAAACTAGTTACAAACATGCTTGCTAAGCTTTTTACCCTTAATTAGTGAAAAATCACAATTTTACCTTGTCGATTCCCTACCGAAATTTTTCATATTTGAAAATCCATATACAATTTAAATACTCGAATTTCTATCCAAAATACGTATAGCTACCTCTAGCTACTCACAAAATTCCCTTACCTCTGATCATGTCACGTGACCTCACTTCCTCGATGCTGCTAAACCTCGCAGTCCGATCAGCTCCCAATATAAACTCCGAAGCTGTAAAGCCCATAAAATTCTATGTAATCTTATGATTTCCATGATGTACAACACGTTAAATTATATATGAATCATAAGAATTGAATGTTTTTTAGTGTTAAGTGTGAATGAATTCCAAAATGGATATTGAAGTGATTGAATGAGAGTTTAACTTTGGAAAAATATGAGAAAATGCAGTAGGAATACCCCAGATGAAGGCCAGATCGATCTCCTATCCAAGGCAGATCGATCCCTTGTGCAAACAGAACAATTTCAAGTCAATCTACTAAGGCCAGATCGATCTCCCCATTTAGCAAATCAATCTCCCTAATGAGCAGATCGATCTGCATATGCCTCTGCCTAGCTGAGATCGATCCCCTCCTAAACGCAGATCGATCTCCATATGATTCTGTCAAGAGCAAATCAATCTCTCCCTAATGAGCAGATCGATATCCTCAGGCTTTTACAAAGCCAAGATTGATCTCTCCCTGATAAGCAGATCGATCTCTTCAAGCCTCTGCCAAGCAAAGATCGATCTCTCCCCAATTAGCAGATCCATCTCCCCTTTCTAAAACCTAAGAATTTGATGGCAAAAACTAAGGAAAGACTGATCTCCTCACCATAGCAGATTGATCTCATCACTCTCAATCTATAAAAACCCTATGGCTAAGCCTCTTTCTTCAGCAAACCAACACACCTTTTCCATTTTTTACCCAAAATACCAAGCTTTCTCTCTCCAGAATACCACCTTTTAAACAAAGATTTGAGAAAAAGCTATTAGAGCAAAGTTGTTCATTATGAAAAGAAGAACAACATAGCTTAGAACCAACATTTCATTTATTGGATTGAAGGAGTAAAGGAGTCTTCAAACTTGGAAAAGAGGAAAGTCAAGCTAGGTGAGTTTCTAATACACTAACTCAAAGTATATTTATCTAGTTGTTGTTGTGAGTAGATTGGTGTATGTATTGATGATTAAACCACCTAGAATGTAATGGAACAAACATAACCTAGAATGGGTTTAGTGTGAGAAAATATGATATGGTTGAGTTGATGATAAATGGATTATACTAAGGTGTTAGTGAGGTGATGTGCATGATTTTGAGATGATTGAATGAAGCTACATTGTGAGATTAGTCAAGTTATGAAAATAAGCATATGAGGTGTTTGATGAATTGCTATAGTGAAGGAAATGATGAACTAGAGGCACTATGGACTTAATACCGATTTAGTGTGAATCAATAGGCCTAAAGAGTTCAATAGACTCTCGAGAAATAAATAGAGCAATCAAAAATGGACTTAAGAGGAAATGGGGCCTTATAAGTGTTAATGAAAACTATAAGTTGAATCGACTATAGTAAACGTAAGAATTTTATTTCATTGGATTAAATTGATGTGATGTAATTTCATGCAGTCTCAGAGATTTCATTGGAGCCGAATCAAACTACACAATCAAGCAGCTCTAAGGAAGCGGAATCACTCGACGCGATTCCAGGTAAGAGAATTTTATAAGTACTTAGAGATAGCTGCATGTATTTTGTGGGTGTATATAGGGCTTTGCAAGTGCTTGGTTATCTAGAAAAGAATTAATGGTTTGTGTGAACGACTACGAATATCTATGATTTGGTTTTGAGGTGAATCTTACAAAAAGGGATAGTAAGGCTAATAATTGCATAAATATCATGTTTTGACATTTTTATGAAATACATCGCTTGGGTTTAAGCGAACTTACGGATAGGCTGGCTAATTGATTTCCATGATTTCACGAAATAGCACGAGTCAGGTGCAAACTGTGATTTTGAATGTGTTTTGTCGAAGTGGAGCCGCCTATCGGATTTGTATGAGTTAAATCATGCTAGAGCTTCGCTCACACTAGATTTAGATGTTTTGATATGTATGAAATATGCTGGAGCTTAGCTCGTACCATGTTTTGAGTTATGATGTTTTATAAACCGTACTGGAGCTTTTGCTCGTACGTGGTTTTCTATCGATTTTCTTATGCATATAATCGTACTGGAGCTATGATCGTACGTGATTTCCTTATTATTTATTATGCATAAAGCCGTACTAGAGCGTTGCTCATACGAGGGAATTTATTGATGATGCATGAATCGTGCTAGAGCTTAGGTCGCACTGGTTTTCACACTGTGATATGTAATGAGTCGTGTTGGATGCCTCGTGTAGACTGTGTCACACGGATGTGATGCTTGCATGAGCCGTGCTAGATGCCTTGTTTAGACTATTAGTCACACAGATGAGATGCTCGCACGTGCACTTGAGATTGAGTAGGTTATGCATGGCATGGGTAGATAAGACCTACAGCAGGCACCCCAACCATGATATGGGTCCACGGAGTACGTTGTACCATGTACATCACACAGAGTATGCTGTACCGTGAGATTATGATGTTGATTTGAAAGTCTGGCGAAGGACTAACCCACATTCGTTCCAGCATGATGCCCCGCACCTCGGGATCCCTGTGGCCTGGGATGATAATAACATAGTTGGCCAACTTAGTCCTCGATATATATATAGTAACCACCTGTCTCACATGATATCACATGGTTTTACATACTGAGTATAATTTGCGTTGTCCAGGGTAGACCCGAGGGAGGGGTAGAGCCTTGTGGGATTTTGTTTAAAGAGATGGTATCGTTGTTTGTGAAGAATTTTGTTATGTTTTGAGAAAGTGTTAAATCATGTGGGATGTTTTTAAGATATTGTGATGAATTTCGCAAATGTTGGACGATATGTTATCTATGATTTGAGATGGAACTATGAGTTTTATTATGATGAGTATGAGAAGTTTTACATGATGGTTTTTCCATGTTAACATGCCTATTTCTATGTTTTTCAATACATGATATATGTATATACATGTGGCATAGTTTTATTATTTCCTCATGCTCTAGATATTAATGATTTTTATGCATGACATTATAAGCATGTAGATAGTGTAGTTATTTACCATGCTTGCATTATTGCCTTACTGAGCGTGTGGTTGCTCATCCCATTCACTTTCCCCTCTACAAAGCGCGTATTGTCACGATCCTCAACTTACCAAAATACGTGCAAATTTTTCTCATTTTCATGCATCATTTATTATTCAACCTTTCTCAATCATGAACAGCTACTCTTCTCAACAGTTGGGTTGTGTGTCAATGTCTACCCCATCCATCCTTAACCATTTAATTTGCAATATAATTTTAGAAGTAAACACTTTTATAAATACATCAGAGTTACTGTTTACAAGTGTTTACATTGCTTTACATCCCCAAAGTTTACATACAAAATGCTACTATGCTATGTCTAGTTTAGATACAAAATAATTCAAGTGTGTATACCTTTAGCGATGGGATGCAGCGGATACCAAAAGGGATAAGCCTCCAGTCGCCCACAATCTATACTCAAAGCTTTGTATAGAGGGGGAAAATGAGGGGGGGTGAGCAAACCACACGTTCAGTAAGGCAATCATGCGAATAGGTAGATACTGCACTATCTACGTGATCGTGATGCCATGCTCAAAAGCATTTAGTTCATCATTTTATCTCAAAATATCAATGTATGATTGTGTCAATGGTATGTAAAGCATTCAAGATAATAAAATCTAGTGCACAATTCAATTCAAAGCATGGTATAAATCATCATGCATAATTCACAATAAAGCATGGCATTACCCATCATGCGTTTTCTCAAATAAGCATGGCATTAACCATCATGCAATTTTTCACAATAAAGCATGGCATTAATCATCATGCTTCGGTGCACTTTAAACCATTAACAATCGATATCTCAAAAAAATTCAACACTTGTCAGGTCTTAGCCCCTCCCTCGGACTGTCCTGACCCACAAATCATTTCAAACATAGATTTATTCACAAAGCATTAGACGTGTGAGATAGGCAATTCAATGAAAGGTAATAACCTCTAGGTCTATGGCCATAACCTGTGATATCGACTACACGGATCAGGTGTGCGGGATATCACCACTATCTGCTTCCACACGGGAGGTGGGTCAAATCTAGCCCGTCGGTCGATAGCAGATCTCGTCCGAAGACGGCATATCACATCTCAACACAGTACAATGTACTCCATGCTACATGCACGGTACAACGTACTCTATGGACCCAATCAACACATCATATCACACCACATCTCAAAACGCACGTGTGAGTCTATTTAATCAGTACGACGTCTTGTCTAACCGAAGCTCCTAACACGGCTATCAACATGTCAAAATCACAAACTGCACGTGCGAGCCTATTTAATCAGTAGACACCCATTCTACCCAAAGCTCCAAGCACGACAACAAATAAGGTGGGTATCTAGTGCGAGCTAAGCTCCAAGCACCATGCCAAAACCAGTATGAAATCCATGTGAAAACTAGTACGAGCTAAACTCTAGCACTCATGTGTATAAAGCAAGCCAAATCTCGTGCGAGTCATACTGTAGAACGCTTTCATTCTCACGAAAACCATGTAGGTGGCTCAATTCTTTGCAAAGTATGGTTAACAAACCAAAACAACTCATTTCTTTTGTAAATCATTTCAAATATTAGCCAACCTACCAAATCATTTGCTAAAAAGCAATAAAACATGATTTTCAAGCATTATGCTTTTGTTTTCATGCACTTTTCTCAAACACCCAACTCTTTGCCCTTCAATTACCCAATTTCATTTCCTAATTTCTCATGCATTCTAATTGTAAGACCCCGTATATGTATAATGGTAATGTGTGTAATTGGATCAAATAATATGAATGGACTTGTAATGTAAAGTATGATTGAGGTAAGTCCATGGATTCAATGTATGTGTAATATGAATTGTAACGTACATACAAGTTTCATTGAGTACGAATATGAAGAAATGAGTTCTGGCAAGTGATGGATGTGATTGAAACTCAAGATGAGTAGTGTGGTAAAATGGAATGGAGTTATGCTTCCATTTGGTTTCATGTAGCATACCTTTGGACATACAATGAATGCACACAAGTTTCAATGTGCATAAGGTATGAATGGATGCCATTTTCAAGTTATAAAGGTGGATGGATGAGAAAATGGCCATGGCAACAGATTAAGGATGTGTTGGTATGAGTTGCAGCAAGGAAACTGTAGGAAATCTGAAAAACATGAAGGCCAGATCGATCTCATAGGATGAGAGATCGATCTGGAAGAGCCAGAATGCTCTTATTTGGGCAATGGAATAGAGCAGATCGATCTCCAATGGGGTCAGATCGATCTCCTAAGCATTCTGTGATGAAAAGATCGATCCTCAAGCACCCAGATCGATCTCCTTAGCTCTCTGTTTGGGACCAGATCGATCTCATGCTTCGATAGATCGATCTCATGCTTAAAATTTCATGAAAATGAGAGATTTAAGGGGACCAGATCGATCTCCTCTTGGACCAGATCGATCTCCCCAAGCTATTTCTATATAAGGAGGGTTGAAAATCTGGAAATTTCGGGAAAAACACAAATCTTCCATTTCTAACCCAAAAACCTAACTTTCTCTCTCTAAAATCAGCCATTTCCAGCAAGAATTGAGGGGAGACCATTAGACATTAAGTTGTTCATCTTGAGGAAGAGAACAACATAGTTGGAACCCAAAATCCCATTGTGGGTATTGAAGGAGATAAGGGCATTGACATTTGGAGCAAGAAGAAAAATCATATTTGGTAAGATTCTAACACTCCAATCCTAGTACATTGTCTATTTAATTGATTTTGGAGTTGTTTGGCATGAGTATGGATGGATGGAAACACATAGGTTGTGTTAGAAACAAATGTAACCTAGAAAATGGAATGCCTCTAGTGTGAGAAAGTATGATTTGGGGAGTTGGTGGTTTATGGGTTATGATAAGTTGTTAAATGAGTAATGTGGGTGATTTGGAATGGTTATGTGGAGTTATAATATGGGTTTAAGTGAAATTGTGAAAATGAGTATGTATATGCTTGATAAAATGCCATAGTGAGGGAATTCATGAAATATGAACACTATGAGCTTAATGTCGATTTAATATCGATTTGGAATAAGTTAATAGGCCTAAGAAGATCCATAGACTTGAGTTATGTGTAATAGAATGAAACGAGGCCATATAAGCGTTAATAGAGGCTATAGATTAAATTGACTATAGCAAGCACAAGGGTTGCATTATATGGATCGAATATAATGCGGGATACAATTTTGTGCAGTCCTAAAGAGTTCGTTGAGGACGAATCGAACCGTACGAGTAAGCAGCTTAAGGAAGTGGAATCACGCATCGCGATTCCAGGTAAGGGAATTTTGTGAGTATATAGAGGTAGCTGCTCGTACTTTGAACTTGTGGGTGAATATTGGGTGTTTTACGAAGTGCATGGTTGCTAAAGTAAATGATTGATGGTATTCGTGATTGATGATGAGTATATGCGTGATTTTGGTTTTGAAGTGGATTTTATGAAATGGGATAGTAAGGCTAATAATTGCATAAATCTAATGTTTTGATGTTTTTCAAAACGAAATTGCTTGGTTTTAAGCAAGCTTGTAGATGGGCCGGCTAGTGTTTTATTGATGTTGTGGAAAAGCATTTGTGAGTGCTAAACCCGATTGCCGGGATTGTGTGATTGTGTATGAGCCGCCTATCGTATTTGTATGACATAAATCGCGTTAGAGCCTCGCTCGCGCTGGATTTCTATGTTTTCACTTGTGTGATACGTGCTTGAGCTTAGCTAGCACTTTGATTTGAATTATGACGATGTTTTATAAACCGTACTGGAGCTTATGCTCGTACGAGGATTTGAGTGGTTTTTCTTATGCATGTAACCGTACTGGAGCTATGCTCGTACATGGTTTCTTCATATTTTTATGCATAAATGCTGTACTAGAGCGTTACTCGTACGAAGTGATTGGTTTTGATGCATGAATTCACGCTAGAGCGTAGCTCGCGCTGGTTTTCACACTGTGGTATGTATGAGGCCGTGGTGAGAGATACGGATTAACTCAGGGAACCCAACAGGCCTGATAGACCTCTTGAGTGGGGTGAGGGTGAGGGGCTAGGACCTGACATAATCCATGCAGGAAACCCAACAGGCCTAACAGACCTCTTGAGTGGGGTGAGGGTGAGGGGCTAGGACCTGAATCAGGGAACCCAACAGGGGCGAGCAAGGCCATGAGGGAACCCCTCCTGCATCAAACTCTCCAATTCCCATGTGGCTTCTTCCACCGTGTGATATTGCCAAAGAACCTTCACCAAGGGAATTGTCTTTGTCCTCAACACTTTATCTTTTCTATCCAGTATTCGAACGGGCTTCTCAACGTATGTCATACCCTCATTGAGCTCCAAAGGCTCATACTTTATCACATGCGCCAGGTCCGGGTGATACTTCCTTAACATGGATACGTGGAAGACGTTATGCATACTTGCCAACTCTGGTGGCAATGCCAAACTATAAGCCTTATCTCCCACCTTATCAAGTATCTCAAATGGCCTTATATATCGAAGGCTCAACTTTCTCTTCTTCCCGAATCTCATAATTCCCTTTCGATGGAGAAACTTTCAAGAACACCGACTCACCCACATCAAACTCTAGTGGTCTCAATCTCTTGTCAGCGTAACTCTTTTGCCTGCTTTGAGCTGTCCGTAACCTCTCACAAATCAACTGGACATCCTTAGAGGCTTGTCTAACCAAGTCGGGAGCAAAACTCTGTCTGTCACCAACCTCTTCCCATCCAATATGGGAACGGCATCTACCCCCATACAATGCCTCATACGGTGCCATCCCGATACTCGCATGAAAACTATTATTATAGGTGAACTCTACGAGTGGCAAATGGTTATCCCAGGAGCCCCCAAAATCCAACGCACACACTCTCAACATATCCTCCAGGGCCTGTATAGTCATCTCTAGCTGACCATCTGTCTGAGGATGAAACGCGGTGCTAAAACTCAACTGGGTCCCCATCGCTTCCTAAAAATGTTCCCAGAAGTGGGAAGTGAAGCGGGCATCCCTATCAGAAACAACGCTCACTAGAATTCCATGCAGCCTCACTATCTCGCGCATATACAAGTTCGCTAACTGGCTCAGAGTATCGGTAACTCTCATAGCTAGGAAATGGGTTGACTTCGTCAACCGATCCACAATCACCCATATGGTATCATGACCTCTGCGGGTCCTCGACAATCCCATCACAAAATCCATGGTGACGTGCTCCAACTTCTAAGTCGGTATCGGTAGAGGCTGCAATAACCCTGCAGGCTTCTGATGCTTTACCTTCACCTGCTGACAAACAATACACTTCGCAACATATTCAGCAATGTACTTTTTCATCCCAGACCACCAATAAACCTTTCGACGATTTTGGTACATCTTAGTACTCCCTGAATGTATCGTATACTTCGATGAGTGAGCCTCTGTCAAGATCAATCTTCTGATCTCTGCATCATCAGGAGCACATATCCTACCTCTGAACCTCAACAACCTATCTGAACTCAACCCAAAGTCCGTGTCTGTACCCTTCTGTATCTACCCGACAATATCACTGCACTGCTGATCAACTCGCTGAGTCTGTCAGATTCGATCTACCAGATCCGGTTCCAACTGCAGGCTAGATATCATAAATCCACTATCAGCGTCAGGCGGGGTCATATCCAAACTGAGGTTCGTGAACTGTTCCAACAGCTCGTATTTCCTGACCATCATGAATGACACCATCCTGAGATGTTTCCTACTCAATGCATCAGCAACTACATTTGCTTTACCCGGGTGGTACAGGATCTCACAATCATAATCCTTTAAGAGCTCAAGCCATCTCCTCTGTCTCATGTTCAACTCTTTTTGCGAGAACAGGTATTTAAGGCTCTTATGATCTGTGTAGATCTGAAATCTCTCACCATAAAGATAGTGGCGCCATATTTTCAATGCAAACACTACGACCACTAACTCAAGTCATGGGTCGGGTAGCTCTTCTCATGATCCTTCAACTGTCTTGATCCATAGGCTACTACCTTCCCATCCTGCATCAATACACAGCCCAGTCCCAGATGTGAAGCATCCGCATACACCGAGAAACCTCCTGAGCTGGTAGGAATGGTGAGTATCGGAGCTGTAGTTAACCTCCTCTTCAACTCCTCAAAGCTTTCCTCACACTTATCGTGTCAGGACCTCATCTCAATTCATGACTTTAACCAAAATCACTATAAATTTTTTGCATTTTAATTTACCTTTCCTCTTATCAATGGTTGGGCTGTGATTCGATGTTAGCTTCCTCGCATACCATATCATCCATTATCATACATACATGTAGCTTCTTTTACAATACATGTGAGATTATATAAAGTCTATTACAATTACATTCCCCATAATATATATCGTATACATCATTGTGCTGTTTCTATGTTTAGATACATAACCGTACAAAATATGTATACCTGTCGATCGATAGGAAATAGCAATGGACTCAGGAATACTATCCCTCAATAGCTCTCACTCTATTGTTGATGCTCTGTAGAGAGATGTAAAGAAAGGGGGTGAGCATACAACGCACTCAGTAAGGAAATCAGGAAAGCAAGTAGATATCTACACTATCTACTCAAAATAATGCTATGCCTTGAAAACATCATTTCCTTTACTCACTTTAAAAGCATGTCTTTAAATATATATATACTTGTACAGATTAAATCCCATGTACAAAAATCATGCTTTCTTTCTCAAATGTAGGCATGTAGTGGAAAACAATGCATCTTTATAATATCACAATGCCTTTATATAAATCATGCCATGTATATTTAAATCACAGTAAATATGGCATTTAAATCTTTCACAACACAAAATCGAAGTCCGACCCATCCCTCAGGTCTGTCCGTAATTAAATCAGTCAATCAGGTGATATATCATGTGAGACTCTATGGTGAAAATGTAAATAGTATCCTGAACTATGATCATATCCGATAATGTGATCCCAAGCAGCACAGTACTCAGTGTGCGGGGCATCACTGCTGCAATGGGAGGGGGGTCAGTCCATCATAACTGCCAACTATATCCTCCTCAACTCCACAACAACACACGGTACAGTGTACACCATGCCATATGCACGGTACAACGTACACCTGTGGACCCTACATCATAGTCGGGGTGCCTGCCATAGATCTTAGCTCTCAAAACCATGGAATATCATACCACGTCTCTAAATCCTCATGTGAATCCTCTCATAGTGTGACACTCAGTCTATACAAGGAAATCAAGCATGGTTTTCAACATGTATTATATATCACATACAGTGCTCGCCTTTGAGCTCGACTCACAGTCGACACTCCGCTTAAACACTGTTCACATCATAAACTCTACTCTAGTGCGAGTAAACCTCCAGTAACTAGGTCAATGCATAGTTCATGTATTAAATCAAGTACGAGCAATAGCTCCAGTACCATGCTATGCACAATATCATCAAATCAAGTACGAGCAATAGCTCCAGTACTATGTCATGTATAAATCATGAAGAATCGAGTACGAGCTAATCGCTCTAGCACTCTCTCATGCATATATCATATAAAACTGAGTACGAGTAAGAACTCCAGTACTCTATCATGCATGTCATGGAAATCTAGTACGAATCACAATCCAACACTAATATATGTGGAAAATATATGAAATCCAGTGCGAGCTGTGCTCCAGCACGATTCATTCTCACATAATATGATAGATGGCTCTTTAAAAAGGGATGATTTATAAAATATCAAAATCAGCACTATAAAGTGTGCTTAATTCACATCAACCTTAAAATCATTAGCCCATCTATTTATTCTTCTACTAAACAGCAGTAAAACACTCAAAATAGTAGTTTCCATGCTTTTTACAACTTTTCACAAAAGTTGACTTTTTGACTAACTAGGGGAAAAATCGTAATTTGCCACTTTTAGGTCACAATAATTATTATTCACTTTCTCTGATCCTCAGAGTTTTTAAGTGAATGTAAAAGCAGAGGAAAATACGTGCCGGTATCTCTAACTACTCACAAAAGTCCCTTACCTGCAATCACTCGAGAAATTTCATTTTCTCTGCACTGCTCGTTTCAGTAGTCCGATTTGCTCCTCCAATACTCTCTGGAGCTGCATATAACCATTTATCAGGTTAATTACACTTTTCCTACTGTATTTCACATTAAATACAGTCTATTTCCCTTAATGGGCTTTAATAATCCTTAATGGGCCTAACTATGCCTTAAGCCCATTTTCATTTTACTATTCATTTTCGTTGGGCCTATTGGGCTTGTGGGGCCCACCAACTCTTATTGGGCTTGTCCTCGACCAATTACATCACATTGGGCCTAAAATATTTAGGCTTGGCCAATTGGACCTCTCGACCACATGCCATGGCTGAGAGCTATCCATGCCGTCGGTCACACCATGGCATGCCGGCTATGTCCCTTTCCTTAGCCAATTCACTTAGGCATTCTTATAAACACTTGGTTGGCAACATTCCTAAACATCACATAGTTCATTTAGGCATTTTATCAAACACCTTGATTGCCAACTTATTACATGTATTAATTAATCAAATTGATTAATTCTAATTACACCTTAATCATTAACACATGTATATTAACCTATTTTTGCCTTAAAATCATATGGGCATTCATCAATATTTCACTACTCACTCTCGGCCTAACCAAGATCATTGTGATTTCATATGTTTCAATGCTTAAAACATATACTAATATACTGAAAATCATTCATACATTAACATATATGAAATTGAAAACTTGAAAATATACCAATAGTTGTGTTCACACTTGGCCGAATACTTTGGAGGCTCACGGTTTGCACTCTATGGCTCCTTAGTAGCCAATTCCAACATATGTCACTCTCCTTTCAATTTGAAACAACTTCCATGAAGAATGCAAGTTCCAAATATGCCTAATTCCTAGTGATTTCTAGTGAGAGAAAGCTTGGATAATTTGTTTCAATGGTTTCTTCTTCTAGCCGAAAATGGTGTGATGAAGATGACAATGGTGTGGCTAATTTTATAAGCCACTTACTTAGGCATTAAGCCTTACTTTCCAGCCATTAAACTTGACTTCCTAAGCCTTAGTCATGAGTCACCTAATGAGTCATCTTATGAGTCATGTTTAGCTTTAACTATGGTTAGATATTTGTCTCATGGGCTTTCCATTTGGGCTTCTCGGTTTGGGCTTTCTTAATGGGCTTTCTAGCTAAAATTTTCACTTTTCCTCGAGCCTTTAATTGTCTAAATATTTGGCCAATCAATTGGTCCAAAAATTTGGTCTAAGGGACTTAAGAATTTCGATCTACGTTTAGTATACCTTAATGGGCTTTAAAATTTTCACCTTAGGCCCATTACGTTTCTAACCATTAAATTTAATCTGGAATCCTTCCGAATAAATTTTCCTTACTTTCGGGGATGATTATCTTGTATTCTAACCAAGAATATTTTTTCCCAATTTTTTTCTCCATACTTAGGTTAATTTTTAACCATGATTAGTCAACTATGGTAAAAGTCCACTTTCTTAACTATAGTTGACTTTTTCCTTAACCATTGACCAAGTTGACTTTTTCTCAAAATTCCAAAAGTGTCATATCTTATGTCTTACACTCTTGTCTTTATGTTTCAACCATTGCTGGTGGATAATTATACCCGAAACACCTTAAATACCTTAACTCGCCAAAAAGGTCCAATTTACCCTTTTTAGCTTTTACTCTCGTTTTCTGTGTTCGGGACTAAATCAAGCTGTCTTTCCTTCATGAGCTCTCTATACTTTCTCATTTTAAATTCTTATTTTTAGTCAGAATGATTTAGATCCACGCTGTTTAGCCTGTGACTCTTATAGCTCACATTAGGCTTTTTATGTAGCTTTTGCGTGTCAAATCATTTTACTAACACTTTAAATCTAGTAAATACTCTTCTTATGATTCAACTATAATAATAGAGTGTTCATACACATAGGAATCATAAGGAACAAGCTACAAAAATATGGGTCTGAAATATCGTCCCACACATAATCGACATTCTTTCTACTGAGACGTGTTAAAGGAGCAGCTAACCTCGAAAATCCCTCTACAAACCTTTGATAATACCCAGCTAAACCCAGGAAACTTCTGATCTCTGTCACTGTCTGGGGTCTCTGCCACTATGTAACTACCTCAATCTTTGATGGATCCACTGCCACTCCATCTTTCGATACTATGCGACCCAGAAAAGAGATTTGTTCCAACCAAAAGTCACACTTACTGAGTTTAGTGTACAACTTCTTCTCTCGAAGGGTCTGTAGCACTATCCTTAGATGCCTCTCATGCTCCACTCTAGATCTTGAGTACACCAGTATATCATCAATAAACACAATAAAAAACCGATCCAAATACTGGTGGCATACCTCATTCATCAACAACATAAAAGCTACGAGAGCATTCGTCAACCCGAATGACATAACTATAAACTCGTAATGTCCATACCGGGTGCGAAAAGCTGTTATGGGTATATCTCCACCTCGTATCTTTAACTGATGGTACCCTTATCTCAGATCTATCTTGGAAAAGACCTGCGCTCCCTTAAGCTGATCCAACAAGTCATCGATGCATGGAAGGGGATACTTATTCTTGATGGTGGCCTTATTCAACAACCGATAATCTATACACAGTCAGAGGCTTCCATCCTTCTTCTTTACAAACAGAATCGGTGCTCCCCAAGGTGAGATGTTCGGTCTGATAAATCCCTTCTCTAGCAACTCTTGTAACTGTTTCCTTAATTCTTCCAACTTAACTTGAGCCATTCTGTAAGGTGGCTTGGATATCGGCTCTGTACCAGGTGCCAAGTCTATACCAAACTCCATCTCCCTATTTGGAGGTAACCCTGGTAACTCATTCGGAAAGACATCTGGAAACTCTTTAACCACTGGTATGTCTCCCAATTTCGGATGTGCCTTATCCGTCTCAATCACATAAGCGACGAACCCTTCACATTATTCTTTCCACCATTAGTAATCATAAATCATCATATTCACACACAAGATTGATAAGCAGATTTATCCTTTATACATCATGTATTAAGATTGTACTCATCACACTTATAATAATCATGTTCTTTAATTTCATTTCATAAAATTTACTACAAGGTTGTCTATTTTTGGAAACATCAAAGCTTTTGCACGACAATCCATAACAACATGATTTGCAGCCAGCTAATCCATCCCTAGGATTACATCAAAGTCACTCATATTTAATAAGATCAAATCGGCTGCCATTTCTTTACCTCTTATCCTTATCTTACAATCTCTATATACATGCTCAGTCAACTGACTATCATTCATAGGGGTAGATATCAACAACATCTTATCAAGCAGTGTGGGTTTTACATGCTTTAACATTTACATGCAAAGGATGGCGTTATAAAGGAATGCGTGACACCAGGATCAATCAATACAAATGCTTCTAAATCAAAGATTTGGATAGTACCTTTAACCACATCTGAAGATTGATCCGTAGTGTCCTAGTCCAGTGCATGCACTCGTCCTCTGCTTACACCCACTGCCTGCTTCCCCCTTTCCTCAGTTGTAGCCCTCCTCCTCGAAGCAGCTGTTCCAACTGGAGCTCTCTCTAGCTCATTGGCCTTTTGTGGGGCTCTCTCTGTCATCTCTAGGCAATCTCTAATTATATGCCCTGGTTTTTCACATATAAAGCATACTACCTGAGGTCCATAGCATGGTCGAGTTCCATGGTACCTGCCACACTGTTTCGTAGTAGGCCGTGGCCCTCCAATCACAACTCCTTTTGCTGGACCTAGAGTCAGATACATGAGAGTATTAACTGTCCTCTCTCGGATCTCATCAATCCTCGCCCTCTTTTCAGAGAATCTCTTACTTCCTTTATAACTGAAGCCTCTATCCATCTTTGGTTTCTTCTTATCTCTGTCCCTCATTTTACCAACCTTTCCAAACTCTAAGGCGATTCTATCAACATCTTGTTCACATAATTGCGCCCTACGCACTGCCTCCTTATAGGTCGGTATATCCAGGGGAACCAATTTGGACCAAATGGTCAGTCTCAATCCATCCATAAATTTTTGGATCTTCTCAACCTCATTGTGTTGGGATCATATCTGCCCAGGGAGATAAAGGTCATCTCATACTCATCTAATATCCTACTCCCTTGGGTCAATCCCAAAAATGCCATCTTCATCTTTCACTGTGCGGTATCCGGAACATACTGTCTCCGGAAGGCCTCCAAAAATGTATCCAACTGATCTCAGTATGTCAGGCTCTTAAAATAGGCCTGGTGGATTTTCTCCAATGTTCTGCTGATCCCTTCAATATAAAAGTGGCAAGTGCTACCATCTCGGTAGTAGTGCACTCAAAGAATCCATATAGCTTCTTGATCTCATTTATCCAATCCTCAGCAGCTACTAGGTCCTTCACTCCACTGAAAGATGGCAGTCTAAACTTCTGAAACTGCCCGTAGTCTATCCAAATCACAACCGTAACCCCACCCTCTACTAGCCTGTGGTGTAGTAACAGGTATAGGCATATCCTGTGTGGGTGGGGTATCTGTTGTCTGTGGCCTCTATGCTTCCCTTGCCCGTGCCTCAAGAGCTGTCGCCTACTCGGCATCACCCTTTGTAGCGGGACTCTGTCTACCGCCAACTCCAGGTAAGGATTAGGTGACCAACTCCAATATCATCTCAATGCTCCTCTCAATCCTCGCGAAGCGAGCCTCAGTACTCTCGGGCCTCTCCTATGGACCCTATGGAGCGTGCTCAACCTAAGCCTTCACTTCAATATCATCCTGAACCTCGTCTGTTTCTGGCTCAACATTACCCCCAGGCCTACCTTTACGGCCTCGAGCTTGTGCTATCATCCCTCTACCATGACTGGTATTAGGCAAAATGTTTCACTTCCCTGCATATATCTCAATTTCTTAGTTAACCCATCTACACACACAATTTTTATCTAAACAAGCATAGTAACATGGGGATGTAATTTTTCAACTTATTAAATATTTTAGACACGACACATGTTAGAGCAACTCGAGCTCTGATACCAACTTCTATCACGACCTTCAACTTATCAAAATACGTACAAATTTTTTGCATTTTCATGCATCATTTATTATTCATCCTTTCCCGATCGTGAACAGCTACTCTTCTCAACAGTTGGGCTGTGTGTCAATGTCTACCCCATCCATCCTTAACCATTTAATTTGCAATATAATTTTAGAAGTAAACACTTTTATAAATACATCAAAGTTACTGTTTACAAGTGTTTACATTGCTTTACTTCCCCAATGTTTACATACAAAATGCTACTGTGCTATGTCTAGTTTAGATATAAAATAATTTAAGTGTGTATACCTTTAGCGATGGGATGCAGCGGATACCAAAAGGGATAAGCCTCTAATCGCCCACAATCTATACTCAAAGCTCTGTAGAGAGGGGGAAAATGAGGGGGGTGAGCAAACCACACGCTCAGTAAGGCAATCATGCGAACAGGTAGATACTCCACTATCCACGTGATCGTGATGCCATGCTTAAAAGCATTTAGTTCATCATTTTATCTCAAAATATCAGTGTATGATTGTGTTAATGGTATGTAAAGCATTCATGCTATTAAAATCCAGTGCACAATTCAATTCAAAGCATGGTATAAATCATCATGCATAATTCACAATAATGGATGGAATTACCCATCATGCGTTTTCTCAAATAAGCATGGCATTAACCATCATGCAATTTTTCATAATAAAGCATGGCATTAATCATCATGCTTTGGTGCACTTTAAACCATTAACAATCGATATCTCAAAACAATTCAACACTTGTCAGGTTTCAGCCCCTCCCTCGGACTGTCCTGACCCACAAATAATTTCAAACATGGATTTATTCACAAAGCATTAGACATGTGAGATAGGCAATTCAATAAAAGGTAATAACGTCTAGGTCTATGGCCATAACCTGTGATATCGGCTACATGGATCAGGTGTGCAGGATATCACCATTATCTGCTTCCACACGAGAGGTGGGTCAAATCCAGCCCGTCGGTCCATAGCAGATCTCATCTGAAGACGACATATCACATCTCAACACGGTACAACGTACTCCATGCTACATGCACGGTACAACATACTCCATGGACCTAATCAACACATCATATCACGTCACATCTTAAAACGCACGTGTGAGCCTATTTAATCGGTACGACCTCTTGTATACCCGAAGCTCCTAACACGGCTATCAACATGTCAAAATCACAAACTGTAAGTGCGAGCCTATTTAATCGGTGTGACACCTAGTCTGCTCGAAGCTCCAAGCACGACAACAAATAAGGTAGGTATCTAGTGCGAGCTAAGCTCCAAGCACCATGCCAAAACCAGTATGAAATCCATGTAAAAACTAGTGCGAGCTAAGCTCTAGCACTCATGTGTATAAAACATGCCAAATCTCGTACGAGTCATACTCTAGCACGCTTTCGTTCTCACGAAAACCATGTAGGTGGCTCAATTCTTTGTAAAGTATGGTTAACAAACCAAAACAACTCATTTGTTTTGCAAATCATTTTAAATATCAGCCAACCTACCAAATCATTTGCTAAAAAGTAATAAAACATGATTTTCAAGCATTATGCTTTTGTTTTCATGCACTTTTCTCAAACACCCAACTCTTTGCCATTCAATTACCTAATTTCATTTCCTAATTTCTCATGTATTCTAATAAATCATTTAAGCGCCTAAATTGCGCACAGATATCTCTAAGAGTCCACACAATTCCCTTACCTCGATTTACTTGAGTGTAACTCTCTTCTTCTTAGCTTCTTGTGCTCTTGGTTTGCTTTGCTCCGGTGTATCCTTGGGAGCTGTGATTCATTCATCCAAATCAATTGAGTTAATGTTGTTAACTCATATTTGACCTCTCTAGTCAATATAATTCATTTATGCATTTTACCAATGCCTTAATTGATAATTCTATTTTTAATAGAATTATTTGTGCTTAATTTCTTCATTATTTATTTAATCCCCATATTATTTTATTAATAATCCCCTTTATTTAATTAAAATTCTTTAATGTGTAGATAAATTAAATCCAGATGAAACTTAGTCGTTTCAGTCAAAATTGGGTTAAAAATGAACTGAAAGAGACTAGACCACTTCCAATTTGCAGATCGAGTCACCAGTCGTCTGGACACGCGTGATGCCAGGTGTCCGTATTTTATTCGCTCTGAAACGATAAGATCTACGGACACCGTGCGAACCTTCTGGAAGACACACGTCAGGCCACATCTCACAACCAATTGGATAAAAAGACTTATGACGTGAAAATATCTACTCTGTAGCAAATTAAAGGAAGACAAGTGGCCAAACAATGCCAACTCATCTAGGATGGATAAATTACCAATGTACCCCTAAGTGTGTATATAAATAGAAAAAGATGGCAATTGAAAATGGAAGGTAGCCTAGGTTAGGAGTAGTGTAGAGTAATTTAGGAGTAGTTTTAGAATAGTTTAAATTTTTATTTTTAAAAGCTTTATTGTTAGATTTTATTTTTTGTTTTCATTTTCAAGCAATTCCTGTTAGTAGCTTCTTAACTACCATTGTTAAGTCACTGTTTAGAACCAGTTTCATTTTTATGAAAAGCTACATTTCTTTTTCTTCTTTTCCATTTCATTTCACTATTTTTCTTTTTTTGGTATTTTTGTTGCAATGAGGTGTGAGGGGCTTGTGACAGAAGCCATAATGCTCAACCTATTGTAACTTTTCCATTTGCCCTTTTTTTTAGTTCCGTCTCTTGCACATTTATTTCATTCTCAGTTTAGGTGTTTTTTAGTTTTTTTTTTTCATTTTACAATTCGGTTGTGATCAATTTTTTTTTATAGTTTTATAGTCAGTGTATTCTATTTTACTTGTGTTTATTAGAGTAGATAATGAGGCAAACCGAGGATGATGGGTTTAATATTCTTCTTGATGAAGCTCACGAGTTTGAGTATTAACTTCAGTTGTGTTTATTTTTATATTTCCTCTCGATTTTAATTTCTCATACTGCTTTGCCTCATTGTTCTTTTCTTTTCTTATTTCATTTTTAATTCTCTACATTGCATGAATTCAACCCATATGTTTCTTCATTATCATTTTTTATCCTCTGTTTGTCTCTGTTTCAATATCAATGTCCTGGTCATTGTCTTCATGTGCTGATATTCAGTTTGAATCACGTTTTGGCCTTCAGTTCTAGTTATTAAATGCTGAAATCCATCACTATTATCGAGCTGTTATATGGCCATGGATGTGTAGTTAGAAAAATCTGCTGAGGAGTTGCAGATTGGGCTGTATATAACAGAGCTAGCAACGTGTGTGGGTGCATGAAGAGGCCAACGTTAGCTGGGTAGAGCATTATTGATTGCAGAGGACTTGTGCAGCACCTGGACAGCAGTTGGGCAGTGTGGCCATAGCAGCGCAGTACAGAATTGTGAGCAGCATCTAGGTGCAAGAGCAGTCGAACAAAAACAGACCGAGAGCAGCAGGACACAGAAGGAGACAGTGCAGGACTAGTTCGTGAAGGATAACGTTTCCTGCTAGCTGGGCAGAGGTTGCATGAACCAGCAACCACTGAACCTAGAGCAGAAGCAAGCTGCAGGAGTGCACTGACTTGGAGCAGAAATTTGCAGGACGAGTAGCAACGGCAGAAGCAAACCTCGCCTGGACAGTAGCTGATGAAGACAGCAGGCCTAGAACCGAGAGCACTGCCTGGAAATGAAACAAAGAAGACATGTGAATAGTGCAATATCGAGACCACTTGACTTGCAAAGTAGTTTAAGGCCTTGTTTGGCCAATTAATTTGTTATTTCATGCTTTTAGTTGTTTTAATCTTTAATTAGTTGTTAGTTTTCATTAATTAGTAGGTTAGTTTTATATCTTTGCAAGTTAATTTAATTTGTAGTGTTAATTTTTAGTTAGTAGTTAATTTTATATTATATGTTTTAGGACTTTATTTTATTGTAGAGTTTTTATGTTGCATTTAGAATTAATTTAGATTAAATGTGTTTCATGTATTTTTAATTTAATCTTCATTTTTATTAGATTTTAGGTTAGTTTAATTTACAATTTTTATTAGTTTAATTACATGCATTTTTATTTGAAGTTTGTTTTAATTTTAGTTTAGTTTAATTTTATTTCTTCATTTTCATATTTGCATTTTATTTTAGTTGCGTTAATGAATTTTAACTGCTTTAATTATTTTTGTAGGTACTTGCTTTTAATTGCTTTGAGCTTTGTAAGTAATTTTAGCTCTATTTAATTTTCTTTATTTTATAGTTGTTATTACTTTCAGTACTTTAATTTTAGTCATGTAGATCACCCATCCGAACTTCATAATTTGCTAGGATATACTTAGGGTATGATTAACCGGTAGTTAATTAGGCTGATCAACTTCTCTATGGGACGATAACTCGGGACTCAAATCCCATTATTACTTGTACGACTCGTGCACTTACGGATAATACGTTTAGGGTGTACCATTAATCCACATTTTACCCCTTTTAGGTAAATCTTACAATTTATTCACTAACAACATCTTAAAATCATACCCATAACACTATTATCACCTCTAGATATCCCATCTCTCATTAATCTCCATACATTCCACTTTCTCATACTAGACCATTTCTAGGTAATAATCATTCCAATGCATTTTAGATAGTTTCTAACCATACTAAGCACCCCAATCAACCCCAAACATCAATAGCTTAACAATGCACTTAAGTTGGTGCTTTATAAACTCACCTCTTTGGATTTCCTCTTTACTCCAAATAGAAATGCCCCTTGTTCCTTCAATCCAACAAATGGGTAAATGCCTCCAAACTATGTTGTTCTTCTCTTTGATGTGAACAACTTTTCCTCTAATAGTCTTCCCTCAAATATCCTTGAAAATGGTTGGATTTAGAGAGAGAAAACTAGGTTTTGGGTTGGAAAGGGAAAGAAATGGTTTTGTCTCGAAATCTGTAGATTTTCAACGCCTTTTTTATAGAAATAGCTTGAGGAGATCGATCTGCACAAGGAGGAGATCGATCTGGTCCCCTCAAATTCCTCTTTTCCATGGCATTTTAAGCATGAGATTGATCTGTCGAAGCTTGAGATCAATATGCTCCAAACAGAGAGCTAAGGAGATCGATATGTATGCTTGAGGATCGATCTTTTCATTACAGAATGTTTAGGAGATCGATCTTGCCCCATTGGAGATTGATCTGCCATATTCCTTTGCTCAAATACAAGCATTTTGGCTCATCTAGATCGATCTCTCATCCTATGAGATCTATCTGGCTTGCATAATTTCTAGATTTTGCTGCAATTTCCTACAGAAACTTATACCAAAACATCCTTAATTTGCTGCCATGGTCATTTTCTCACCCAATCATCTTTGAGAAGACTTGAAAATGGCATCCATTAATACTTCATACACATTAAAACTTGTGTAGAATCTTTATATGACCAAAGGTACTTAATATAAACCAAATGGAAGTGCACAACTTATACAATCCTCCTTTCATTTTACCACTCTACTCACTTTTCATTTTACTCACATTCTTCACATAATTAAGTCAATTTCTTCACATTCATACATAATGTAACTTGTATGTACAATCACAACTCTTATTGCAAGTGTGTACATTAACTTATGGACTTACATCACATATACTTCACTTACGAATTCATAGTATAACTCCATTTACATTTCTATGTACATATTACAATTATACATATAAGGGGTCTCACATGTATAGAAGCCCAATGAGGGACTGAGGCGTTGTATTTGAATATCTACTGCTCTCAATCGCCAAGAGGTATACACACAAGAATTCTTTTTGTATCTAAACATGTAATAGCACAATATTCATTTGAATCGTAAGATGGAGGATGTAAGTGTTAGCGAACATGTCATGTATAAGTATATGACTTAAACTTGTAAATGTATGTGTTTGCTTTTGATTAATTGAAAGATGTATGGTAAATGATGATTAATACTGACTCACAGCACAACTATATTTGTGAGAGTTGTTCATGACTGGGTAAGTTAACGAATAAAGTAAAAACTTTAAGGTGATTTTTAGATGAAATGGATGAAAGGGGTCGTGACAGAGATTGGTATCAGAGCTGAGTTGGCCTGATGTGAGTCGGTATTAATAAGTAGGAAAGTTATATCCCCATATTACTGTACTTTTGTTTAGATATAACTGTGTATACCGAGGTGGAATAGGACTAATAAATGGTTATGGATTCAGGGAATTAGGCATTATGCCTGTCACACGTCGAGGTAGAGGGGTGGGTGCACGTGCTAGAGGCCGTATGGGCAAGCCTGAGAGCCGTATAGAGCCGCAGACTGATCAGGCTCCACAGGACCCTGTTGAGAAACCAGGGGATACCGAGGCACGCTTCGCTAGGATAGAACAGAGTATTAAGAGCCTCGTTGAGATAATCACGTAAGTATTAGGTACTGACGATAGACGAGGTCCAGCAGTGCAGCCTACTACTACTGGACAGGCAGCTGCAGAGGCAGAGAGGCCTTAGACTACATGGACTATTACTCCACCCCTAGTACAGGATACAACTTCTCCTATAGCTCCATAGTCGAGCGAAAGTGACCTGGGTTATGATTGCGAATTGAGTAGGCTACGACAGTTCCAGGAGTTGAAACCTCCAGTATTTAGAAGAATGAAGGACTTGATTGTTACTGAATATTGGGTATATGAAATGGAAAAGTTGTATGGGTTCTTCAGATGCACATCGACTGAGAAAGTGGCCTTTTCCGTATTTATGCTGAAAGAAGAGACAAAGCATTGGTGGAGATCCATCGTATCTATTCTGAGGGCCCTAAACTTCGAGATCACATGGGAGATATTCTTGGAGGCATTCAGGAGGCAGTACATTCCAAACACTGCATGGAGGAAGTTGCAGATGGAATTTATGAATTTGGTTCAAGGCAACTGCTTTGTGGACGAGTATGAGTCCAGGTTCATATCCTTGGGGAGATATGACCCTGATACATTGAGCAATGTGGCTATAAAGGTCCAAAAATTTATGAATGGACTGAGACCAGCCATCAGATTTAGATTGGCTCCGTTCGACATCCTCACCTACGAAGAGGCATTGCGTAGGGCGTAATTATGTGAACATGACTTTGAGCAGAATGCCTTCGACTTTGGGAAGGTTAGTGGAAAGAGAGATAGAGACCGAAAGATATCCGAGATTGATAGAGTGGCCAGGAGAGGAGGTCAGAGATTGTTTGAGAAGAGGCCAAAGATTGATGAGGTGCAGGAGAGAGCTGCTAAATCTCTGGTGTACCTAGCTTTAGCTCTAGCGAGAGGTGTAGTCATTGGAGGACCACAGCTTACTATCGATTAGTGTAGAAGATGTGGTAGATGTCATGGTACCAGGCCTTGTCCGACAACCCCTATCATGTGCTACAGATATAGGAAACCAAGACATATCGTGAGGTATTGTCCAGAGATGATGGAGACTGCCCCACTGAAGGGCAAAAGCCAGAGAGAGCTCCGGTTGAGACTATTGCTCTAAGGAGGAGAGCTACAGCTAAGGAAAAAGGGAAACAAGTGGTTGGCAGAGGGCGAGTGCATGCACTGGACCAAGGCACTGCAGACGCTTCAACGGATGTGATTAAAGATACCATCCTATTTTTTAATTTAGAAGCATTTGTATTGTTTGATCCTGGTGCCACGCATTCCTTTATATTGCCTTCCTTTGTACATAAGTTGTTGAAGTATGTAAAGCCTATGTTGTTAGATAGAATGTTGATGATTTCCACACCTATGAATGATAGTCAGTTGACCGAGTATGTATATAGGAATTATAAGTTGAATATAAGGGAAAAAATATGGCAGCTGATTTAATTTTATTGAGTATGAGTGATTTTGATGTAATTTTAGGAATAGATTGGTTGGTTGCAAATCGTGTTGTTATGGATTGTCATGATAAGACATTGATGTTTTCAGAGGTAGATAACCTTATTGTAAGTTTCATTGAAAGGAAATAAAAGAACATGATTATTGTAAATGGGAGATGAATTTGCTTGCTAATTATAAATATTAATATAATGACCTACGTTATGAACGGCAGAAAGGATAATGTGAAGGGTTCATTGCATATGTGGTTGACACAGATAAGGCACACCCAGAACTGAGAGACATTCCAGTAGTTGCGGAATTTTTTGATGTCTTTCCGGACGATTTACCAGGGCTACCACCTGATAGGGAAATAGAGATTTACATAGAGTTAGTACCTGGTACAGAGCTGATATCTAAGCCACCGTATAGTATGGCTCCAATTGAGTTGGAAGAGCTAAAGCAGCAGTTGCAAGAGTTCCTAGAGAAAGGGTTTATTAGACCGAACGTCTCACTTTGGGGAGCTCCAGTTCTGTTTGTGAGGAAGAAGGATGGGAGCCTCCGACTGTGTATAGATTACTGGTTGTTGAATAAGGCCAACATTAAGAACAAGTACCTCTTTCCATGCATTGATGATTTGTTGGATCAGCTCCAAGGATCACAGGTCTTTTCTAAGATAGATCTGAAATCTGGGTACCATCAGTTGAGGATACGGAGTAGAGATGTACCTAAAATAGCAGTTCGTACCTGTTATGGCCATTATGAGTTTTTGGTTATGCCATTCGGATTGAAGAATGCCCCCGCAACATTTATAACTTTGATGAATGATGTATTTAAGCCATACTTGGACTAGTTTTGATAGTGTTTATTGATGATATACTGGTTTATTCCAAATCCAGGGAAGATCATGAGCATCACTTGAGGATAGTTCTATAGACTCTCTGAGAGAAGAATAGATCTCATTTCTGGGCCATGTTGTATCGAGGGATGGGGTATCAGTGGATCCATCTAAGATTAAGACAGTTGTACAGTGAGAATAGCCCAAGACAATCACTGAGATTAGAAGTTTTCTGGGATTGGTAGGGTATTATCGGAGATTTGTTGAGGGTTTCTCTAGACTCGCTGCTCCGTTGAAACGTCTCACGCAGAAGGATGTTAGGTTTGTGTGGGACGAGGCATGTGAGAGGAGTTTTCAGGAGCTTAAGTGTCGGTTGACCACTGCTCTTATTCTCACCATTCCTACCAGCTTAGGAGGTTTCTCTGTGTATACGGATGCATTACACCAGGGACTGGGTTGTGTACTTATACAGGATGGGAAGGTAGTCGCCTATGGATCCAAACAGTAGAAAGATCACGAGAGGAACTATCCGACCCACGATTTAGAGTTGGTGGTCGTAGTGTTTGCATTGAAGATATGATGCCACTATCTCTATGGTGAGAAATTTCAGGTATATATGGATCACAAGAGCCTTAAGTATCTATTTTCGCAGAAAGAGCTAAATATGAGACAGAGAAGATGGCTCGAACTCCTGAAGGACTATGATTGTGAAATCATGTACCACCCAGGTAAGGCGAATGTAGTTGACAATGCTTTGAGCAGGAGGAGCCTCAGGTTGGTGTCTGATATGATGGTTCGGGAACACGAGTTGTTGGAGCAATTTGCGAACCTCAGTTTGGATGTAGCCCCACCTAGTTTAGAAAGATCTGATATTGTGGCTAGTTTTAGAATGGAGCCAGAATTGATTTGTCATATTTGACAGGCTCAGCAGAGTGATCGACAATGTATCGATTGGTTGAGTTAGGTACAAACAGGTATGGATATTGATTTTGAACTGAACATAGATGAATTACTGAGGTCCAGGGGTAGGATGTGTTCCCGAGGATCCAGAGATCAAGAAGTTGATTTTATTGAGGCTCACTCATCGGGGTATACGATACATCCGGGGAGTACCAAGATGAATCAAAACCTTCAGAAGGTTTATTGGTGGTCTAGAATGAAAAGAGACATTGCTGAGTATGTCGCTAGATATCTCATCTGTCAGCAGGTGAAGGTAGAGCATCAGAAGCGTGCAGGGTTATTGCAGCCTCTACCAATACCAACATGGAAGTGGGAGCATATCACTATGGATTTTGTGATGGGTTTACTAAGGACCCACAGAGGTCATGATGCCATTTGGGTGATTGGGGATCGGTTGACGAAGTCAGCACATTTCTTAGCTATGAGAGCTACCGATACTCTGAGTCAGTTGGTGAACTTGTATGTTCGAGAGATTGTGCGGTTACATGGTGTTCCAGTGAGCATTGTTTCTGATCGGGATGCCCACTTCACTTTCCATTTTTGGAAACATTTTAAGGAAGCGATGGGGACCCAATTGATTTTTAACACCGCTTTTCATCCTTAGACATATGGTTAGTCAGAGAGGACTATATAGACCCTAGAGGATATGTTGAGAGCGTGTGTGCTGGATTTTGGAGGCTCCTGGGATGATCACCTACCATTAGTCGAGTTTGCCTATAATAACAGCTATCATGCGAGTATCGGGATGGCACCTTGACACACCCGTCCTAAGTTACCTAGACGTGTTAACCGCAAGTGCATGGGTTGTACAAGTAATAATGGGAATTGAGTCCAGGATTATCGTCCCACAGAGAATTCAGTTAGCCTAACTAAGTATCGGTCAATTTTACCCTAAGTATATCCTAGCAAATTATGAAAATTGCACGTGTGATCTACAAGGTTTAAATTGAAAAGACTAGAAAACTATAAAAATAATGGAAATTATAAAGTAAATAAGACAGAGCAAAAATTACTCATAGAGCTCTCAGTAAATAAAAATGATAATCTGCAAAAGAAAAATATTGAAACTAAAATTAATTAGTGCAATTAGACTAAGATGCATATAAAATAAAATAACTAACACTAGACAATTCTAATATGACAAATAAAATTTGCATGTACTTAATCTAATTAATTAACAAAAATAAAAATGCAAAAGAAACTAATTCTAAGGTTTAATGAAATAAAATTCTAATAAAAATTCTAAAAATCCCTAAGTATAACTTTAACCCTAAATGCCTAAATTGGTAACCCTAAATTAAATACAACTCTAGATGATTGCTAAATTAATAAAATGCTTAAATGAATAATAAATTCTAATCTAAATTATGCATGAGAAATAAAATATTTTTGTTATAACTAGATGTCTAATCCTAATTAAACTAGAGCTAAAACTAAAACTAATAAAATAATCCATCAAAATATAAACTAAACTACTTATACTATTATTATAAAATGCTAAAGCCAAATGGAACAGAAACTATCGGAGACCATGCACTGCCACGCCTCCGCAAACTGCCAACAACCTTTTCCAACCTTGCACCATGTCCTGCTTCTTTGCCAACCTTGCTACCAGCTTCTGCTTCAGTCCAAACGAGCCAGCAGATACTCAGCAATACCTCTGCAATGCCAATTCACTGCAACAGCAGCACAAGGACAACAACCAGCAACTACCATCACAGCAATGCTCCTAAAGGCAAGATGAATCAGTTGGAAATGGTAGAATAGGTTTGAGGCATAAAACAGTGCAGATGCTTACATGAAAAAAATTCTTAAACCTTGCTAAAAGAAAACGAAATTTAAAGGAACTTTAAAAGAGACTTAGAACCATTGAAGAAAGGATGAAAGAAAATAAAAGCAAGGGCAAGAATGGCTGTGCACCTTGCCATCAGCTGGCCATGTCCTGCATCCTCTTCTTCTGTTCACCGCAACTTAGTAGTAGTAGCCACTTCTCATCTGACCCTCAATCAGTTCAGCCTTCGACAACAGAGGAGCAGCAGAGAATGAAACTAGGGAGATAATCTTAACAATATGCAAAGAAATGTAAATCAGTAATTAAAAATGTACTAGAATAATAACCAACTTATGAACAGTACAAATGAATGAAAACAGAGCAGAACAAAGCATTGTTTGCCATTGCCACACTCATCAGGTTATTAGTAAACATCACTCACGCCAAGTGCAGGACAGCAAGGACCTGCAAAGAGAACCGACAAACGAAGCAGAGACCAGAAGATGTAATACAAGAAAATAGAATGGTGACACACTTTGAACCTAGAAAATAGAGAATGTTAATGTAGAAAAAGAAAGAAAAATGTTGTGAGATAACTTGGAATACTAAAAGGAAATTTAAAACAGAATATTGAAGAAACTAAAATAGAAAATAGCCAAGAAAAATAAAATAGTAACTATAGAAAACAAAGCTTGAAAAGTCGAAAGAAAACTTGGGTTAAAAACAAATAGAGACAAGATAGTAATCCTCAGCAGATTCACGGCTATCCATATTCACCCAACACAGAACATAGGTGAGTAAGGCAATCAGAAAGCCACCAGGAATGTATTTTACCTCGTACCTCCAAAATCAATAGGCTTTGCACTCTTAAACTAGAAATAACCGTGAATGGAAGCTTAAAGGCAAATGAATAAATAGTAAATGAAAAATAAGCGGAACAGAGGAATTAAAAGAAGGAATACAAAAACTTCATTAATCAAAGAAAATGCATTGAAGGATTGGATGTAAAACGGTTGTTGTCACCAGCCATTCAACACTACCCGAAATGAACAGTAAATGAAAATAATGAAAACAGAATAGTAAATGGAAATAGTAAAAACAGGAATATAACTTTTCATTCGTAAAGCTTAAATGTGCCAAATTCAAAGGGAAATAAAATTTGCAATCCTAGAACAATGGTGGCTGCCAACGTGAAAAGCTAAAAGAAACTAGAGAAAAATAAACCTAAAACCTAGCAACATAAAAAAAAACTTTAACCTAAAAAAAACTAAAACTACTTCCTCCCTTCTACTCCCTTCTTATTTCAATTGCCTCATTATATTCTATTTATGCACAAAATTGGGGGTACAATTGTAATTTTCAATCCTAGATGAGTTGGCATTGTTTGACCACTTGTCTTCATTCCATTCGCTTTAGAGAAGATATTTCCACGTCATTTGTCTTCTTGTCCACTTGGATGTGCGATGTGGCATGTGGTGGCCAATGTGTCATTTTAAGCCCATTTTTAGTCCATTTTCTACTGAAATAACGAAAATTCATCCGAATTTAATTTATCTGCAAACATGAGGATTTTAATTAAATTAGGGGATAATTAATAAAATAATATGGGGATTAAAATAATTAATTAAGAAATTAAATACAAATAATTATATTTTAATAGAATTATCACACCTTATGAGGTACTGTATGGATGCAGATGCCGATCCTCTATTGGATGAGAAGAGGTTGGTCACAGATAGATTTTTGCTCCTAACTTAGTGCAGCAAGCCTCTGAGGACGTCCAATTGATATGTGAGAGGTTAAGGATAGCTCAGAGCCGTCAAAAGAGTTATGCTGACAAGAGACGGAGACCATTGGAGTTCGCTGTGGGTGAGTCTTTATTCTTGAAAGTTTCTCCCTCAAAAGGGATTATGAGGTTGGTAAGAAGGGAAAGTTGAGCCCTCGATATATCAGACCCTTCGAGATTCTAGAGAGAGTGGGGGATAAGACGTATAGGTTGGCATTGCTGTCGGAGTTAGCAGGTGTTCATAACGTCTTCCACGTCTCCATGCTTCAGAAATACCATCCAGAACCGGCACATGTGATAAGATATGAGCCATTGGAGCTCAATGAGAGTATGACGTATGTTGAGAAGCTGATTCAGATATTGGATAGGAAGGAGAAGGTGCTGAGGTCGAAGACGATCCCCTTAATGAAAGTTCTTTGGTAATATCATGCTCCGGGGGAAGCTACATGGGAATTGGAGAGCATGATACAGGAGAAGTACCCGGAGTTGTTCTCAGGTTAACTTGTGTGAGATCTGAGAATTTCAGACATATTTAATGATGTAATAATAAATTGAAGTGTAATTTATTGAGCTAAGTGAATTGTGGGAATTATAATTGGAGATTTATATGTTAAGTGTGTAAAATGAGCATGAAGCATGAGGACAGATCGATCTGGGAGAAGGAGAGATCGATCTGGTGAGTTAAAAATGACGAGGAAGGGGAAATTTGAAGAGCAGATCGATCTCCAATGGAAGAGATCGATCTCCTTATGAATCTGTTTGAGAAGGGATCGATCTCATGAGGAAGAGATCGATCTCCTAATGAATCTGTTTGAGAGAAGATCGATCTCATGAGGAGGAGATCGATCTCCAAATGCTTCTGTTTGGGGAGAAGATCGATCTCCTTAGGAGCAAATCGATCTCATAAAGCCATAAAGAGATCGATCTCACCCCTCGACAGATCGATCTCCTAGGCATAAAATTGCCCAGATCGTCCCCAAATTTCAAACATAGATCGATCTCATCAAGAGGCAGATCGATCTCCTACCTCCAGTCTATATAAGGAACCTATGTTTCCTCCTGAAATTTCACTTTCTCTCTCTTCCAAACCTCCATTTTTCTGAAAACCTAGTTTCTCACTCCTCCAAATCCCCCATTTTCGGCCGAATCAGCTATTGTGGTAAGAAGGAAAGTTGTTCCTCATCAAAGGGAGAACAACATACTTGGAAATCGAAGGACGAATCGGATCGAGGCGTGAGTTGTGCGTCTCACAAGCTTTGGGTAATTTCTAAACCTCGATCTTGATATTTGAGCTGATTTTGATGTTATTGGTGGTTGTAATCGTGTTGAAATAGTTGAGGAATGATTAGGGATTGATGAGATTGTAATGTAGTGGGATTAATGTTGATATTTGGAAATTGTGGCAATTTTGAGGATTGTGCTATAAACGGAAATATAGACAAGGTGGTAAATTAGCGTAGATAATTGGTATTAGAGACGTAGAACTTTGAGATATTGAAAATGAGGTTGTAGTTTAGGGTTGAGTTACGAGAATCAAGGGATTTGAGGTGTTATGAGCAATTATGCTCGATTTTGAGAATTGAGATTTATGTGATGTTGAGTATTGATGTTTTTAACATCGTTTGGACAGCTCGGGAGTTCCAGAGTGGAATGCGAGGCTAGTCCGTGATACAGGGGAACGATTGCACTATACGAGGTGCAAAGATGTAAGGGAAATCTAAACCATTTGTGTATGTGATTTGTAAACTGTTATAGCATGATTTATGATTTATAAACAAGCATGTTGAGAGTTTTGTGTTGAGATTTGAACTGCACACGATTTTATAGCCGGTTGGAGCCCAATGTTTTATGAGCTTATAACTGGGCTCTACGTTAAGGCAACATTGAGATTTGAGAAATGTGTGCGTGTGCTTTGCCGGTTAGAACTCGGTTTTTATTACGTTTTGTGTTGAGTACAAAACGGTTTTCAAATGAGTTTTATGAGAGAGAAACCATTACGAGTTCTACGTGAAGGCAAACCCGTCTTATGTGATAAGACTTAGGTGTGTAGTTGTGAGTACACACCGGGCATTGCTCTGGTAGCATGTAAGCCCAATTTCTTCTCCGTTCTGGTAACGTGAGAATGACCTATTCTGTGGCTGTGCCACGTTGAGAAACCCATTGGTGGCTGTGCCACGTATACCCCATCGGTGGCTGTGCCACGTGTACCCCATTGGTGGCTGTGCCACGTTGAGAAACCCATTGGTGGCTGTGCCACGTTGAGAAACCCATTGGTGGCTGTGCCACGTATACCCCATTGGTGGCTGTGCCACGAATACCCCGTCGGTGGCTGTGCCACGTATACCCCATTGGTGGCTGTGCCACGTTGAGAAACCCATTGGTGGCTGTGCCACGTATACCCCATCGGTGGCTGTGCCACGTATACCCCATTGGTGGCTGTGCCACGTTGAGAAACTCATTGGTGGCTGTGCCACGTATACCCCATCAGTGGCTGTGCCACGTATACCCCATTGGTGGCTGTGCCACGTTGAGAAACTCATTGGTGGCTGTGCCACGTATACCCCATCGGTGGCTGTGCCACGTATACCCCATTGGTGGCTGTGCCACGTATACCCCATCGGTGGCTGTGCCACGTATACCCCATTGGTGGCTGTGCCACGTATACCCCATTGGTGGCTGTGCCACGTATACCCCATCGGTGGCTGTGCCACGTATACCCCATTGGTGGCTGTGCCACGTATACCCCATTGGTGGCTGTGCCACGTTGAGAAAACCCCATTGGTGGCAGTGCCACGTTGAGAAACCCTATTTTGTGGCTATGCCACGTGAGAAAATAATCAGTGGCTTTGCCACGTGTGTTTTGTGGCTATGCCACGTGAGAAAATAATCAGTGGCTTTGCCACGTGTGTTTTGTGGCTATGCCACGTGAGAAAATAATTCGGTGGCTTTGCCACGTGTGTATTGTGGCTATGCCACGTGTGATTTTAAATCAGTGGCTATGCCACGTTATTTGAGAAAGCGTTTAACGCGTATTTTCACATGCTTTGTTTTGCTCTAGAGTGAGCCTTTTTACTTCATGTTTTCACATGACTTGACACATGAGAGTGTCGTTTTGAGTATTTTCATGCTATGATTTTCAAATGAGTTTCACATACAAATAAATGCTTTGTGATGTGCATTTTGGTTTATGAAATGAGTCCCCTACCCCCCTTACTGAGCGATTTAGAAGCTCACCCTATTTTTCTTTCCCCCCAGAGTTCTTCAAGTGAATAAGGACTTCCCTGCGACGTACGGAGTAGTGGCTAGTGGAGGATCCGAGCTCCAGGCTATATATTTTGTACTTTGAGGTATATTTATCTTTTCATGTACCCAGACTATTAATGTAATTACAGACACCTGATGTATGACATTATATGGGATGTATTAGGATTAATTAACTTGTAATCGAGTAATGGGTATAATACAATATTTGTTATATCATGATGAGATCCTGAGGCATGATAATTATGATGATGTATGACACTGCACAGGAATGCACTCTTTATTTGTGAATTAACGAGTAAAAAGTGTTAAATTTGCCCTATTTTCTGCATATTCGGGGCGTGACAACTTGGTTCTAATTTGGAGGACCAAATTTCTTGAAGGAGGGGAGGCATGCAATTCCACTATTTCCTTTTTGTCTCTATTTCGGCCCTTATTGCCTTTCTCAAACTCATGCAATTCCTAATCTTATTCATGCACTGTGATCTACGCACTGCCTCATCGTAAATAGTGTTATCTAACAGGGCCAATCAGACTCTGATAGACGGTCTGAGTCTTTCCATGACTTTCAAATCTTTCGATTTTCACTGTTCATAATGTCGGATTATACCTACCCAGGGATGTAAATTGAGATTCATACTCGTCGATTGACCTGTTCCTCTAGGTTAGAGTAAGGAACTCTATTCGTAAATTCCTCTGAACAATGTCTAAAATATACTATCTCTGTGCATCCAGAATTATCTCTCATATCAGTCCTGGATGTCTAACTCTTAAAATGGGTCGAGTGGATTTCTACCAAATCTCCGCTTCGCCCTCCAACATAAACGTATTTAAAAGTCACTTTCTCAGTCGACATACACCGGAAGAATTCATACAACTTTGCTATCTCATTCATCTAGTCCTCAGTAACTATTGGTTTCTTTACTTCGCTAAATACCGAAGGGGTGTGGGAATCTCTATGGTCTGAGGCATCTGTTCAGGCTTTACCCTGCTTATCCTCAACTACCTGCATAGACTGAGTAAACAACTCTAAAATATTTTCTACACTCCACTTCATCCTCGTGAAATGTGTCTCAATGCTATCTAGTCTCTTTATAGGACCCTATGGAGTATGCTGAACATCAGTCTCCACCTCAACCTCGTCATGAGTCTCATGGGTCGACTCAGCGCGACTAGCAGGCTCAGGCCTACCTATACGGCCTCTGCCTCGTGCTCTACCATCTGGTAACATGCATAATGCCTATATTACTGCATTCTCAACCATTTCTTAGTTAAAACCCATCTCAATATACACGATTGTATCTAACCAAGCACAGTAACATGGGGATGTAATTTTCTAATTACTGACATTGACACATATCAGACCAATTTCGCTCTGATACCACCATTTGTCACGACCTAAAAATCAGAGTAAATTTTTCATTTTTCTTTCATACTTACATGTTTTTTGATCGTGACCACACTCCACTAACAATTGGGTTGTACGTCAATGCCAGTCCCACTATTTATTCACCATATAACTTAATTCCTTATTAAAGGAAAGGTAAACACATGAGTTTTTCACTAATTCTTTTCTATTCATTTACAAGTGTTTACAGTATCTATACATGCCCGAAAGTTACTTACAAACATGTTACTGTGCTATTCTTATTTAGATACAATATGTACAAGTGTATATACCTTAAGTGATGGGCAGCAACGGATATCAGGAATGCAGTACTCAGTCGCCTCAAAGTCTACTGAAAGAAATCTGTGTAGGAAAATGAAAGGGGTGAGCATATCAAGCTTAGTAAGGCAATCCTATGAACAAGTAGGTAACCATACTACCTACATGAACGTGGTGCCATCCATAAACCACCCTTTCTCCACAAATTTCGAAACAGATGCTACAATTCATGATGTCATGTAAAACAAGTTCACATATGGATTTCAAAGAGCATGGAAAAATCAACATGCAAATCCATTTAAATCATTTTATTCTCGTTACAATTTCACAACACAGCCAGGACTCAACCCCTCCCTCGGGTGTTCCTGACTCACACAAAAACCATGAAATCAAATGCTTTTCAAAGCAACAGTAACCTGTGATACAATGAATGTCATGTAAAACCAGTTTACATCACGCATAGGTTTAAATAGCATGGAAATAACGTCATGCATGTTTCAGTTTAAATTCAAGTTTCATTCTCATCAAAATCACATCTCAGTCAGGATCCAATCCCTCCCTTGGGTGATCCAGACTCACACAAAAGTTCACAAAACATGTTTATCAAAACATCAATTTATAACATGCGAGACTAGGCAATATATATATATATATCTCAGGCAAATAACCAGGACTGTGGCCATATCCTCGTGATCCCACTGCTACACGGATCCTGTGTGCGGGGTCTCACCACTATCAGGAACCGTCCCGGGAGGTGGGTCAGTCCATCCCGTCGGTCTTGCCGGATCACTCGCATCCGAAGATGCAACATAATCAATCCCTACACGGTACAGCGTACTCCATGCTACTTGCATGGTACAACGTACTCCGTGGACCCACATCTCATATCAATAATTGTGCTTGTGTCAAAATGCACGTGCGAGCATATTTAATAGGCGTGACACACGGTCTACCCGACGCTCCAAGCATGGCTCATAGTATGTCTCATAAAATCAGTGCGAGCGATGCTCCAGCACTCTCATAAAATTAAGGAAAATCTCGTGCGAGCAAAGCTTCAGCATACGTTTCATAAAATCTCATAAGATCTAGTGCAAGCTAAGCTCCAGCACTCCGTCAAAATCATGTAAAGCTAGTGCGAGCTAGGCTCTAGCACTGTGTCATAAAAATCAAGTGAAAATTTGGTGCGAGTTAGACTCCAGCACCCTGTCACGAAAATCATATAAAAATCTGGTGCGAGTTATACTTCGCACCTATGCATGTAAAACTCTAGTGCAAGCCCTTGCTCTAGCACTAATGCATGCATCACACAAATCAAAACTCATGCGAGCTAAGCTCTAGCACGTCACATTTTCATAAAATCACGTAGGCGTCTTTGTTATCTCAAAATAATTTCCAAAAGAAATCACATTGTTGAAAATATGCAATGCTATGCATTTTTATTTAAAAGCTAGCCAGCTTACCCATGTACGTGTAAAAACACCTCAAAAACAAATAGGAACCTATTGTTCTTGCTTCTCCCAACTTTTCCTAATTTTGAAAATTTTACCCTTCAGAGGGGTATTTTGGTTATTTGCCCATCCGGGCACCAAAATTCTTATTTTAAATCTAGACCCTTCAGACAATTTTAGGGAATATAAATGAGGTTGAAATTGTGTAAAGTTACCTCTAGCAGTCTGTAAAATTCCCTTACCTGGAATCACGCGCGAGCTTATCCCGTATTGACCGTACCAGGTCTCTCAGTCCAATTCGCTCCAAACCAAGTCTACGGAGATGCATATAACCACGTATTTGGGTCAGTTCTAATTTACTTATCAGTATTTCCCTTTTTATTGATCGAATCTAAAACACTTGACCCATTTTACTTTATTGGGCTCGATTGCACCTTAATGGGCCTCGACCCATTTTTCAGCTTGTTTCCACTTATTAAATCCCTTCTTCGGGTCTATTGGGCTCATTTGGCTTACCAATACTCATCGGGCTTCGTTCCAAACTCATTGGATAGCCCGTATACTATTTATGATAATTACTTTAAATTTTCAAATACAATTCATTTTATACGAAATTAATCCGTAAAATTCGTAAAATAATCTAAACTCTGCATTAAGGGCTCAAATTATCGTAATTAAAGTGTACTTACCCAATACTATGCGGGGTAGGAAAATTGGAGCTCAATCGGCTCTCATTCGGGCTCTGTCGTAGAACTGAACAATTAGATTAATCCAGGTTATTTTGCATTAAATAGAATATTAAATTACTTTTTTGAATTTACCCACAAGTCAATCTCGACCATCGGTCAACTTACCCGAATCTCGAGACGTCCCCGATAAAATTTCTTTCCTTTTCCCCTTTCTTTTTCTTTTCTTTTCTTTTTTTCTTTCTCTTTCCTCTTGGCCAAACCGGTGCTATTTCGGGCCTTCACCGTCGTCGATCGTTCCAGGCCATTTCGCCTGACGAATTAGGTACAGACAGAATCGGCTCATCCTCCTGATCACGCTGGTACCCTCCGATCACACCCAGCTGTCGTGGATCGCCAGAATCGAGTCCCTTTTTCCCATCGACTTTTCCTTCTCCATTAGCCGTAATCAGACGTCGGTGGCGCGCGTCTCTGGTACCAGCAAGTTCGCACGGATGTCCTCTCTCTTCTCCAGCCCTCGCCTGGCCTCGGCGGTCACCAGTGGTCGTCGGGCTTCTCGGACGCTCTAAGCCTTGATTTTTTATTTTTTATTTTTAGTTTTCTTTGATTTTCTCTCTCTTCGAACCAGATTTCCGATTTTCTTTTTTTTATAATTCATTTTATTATTATTTTAATCATTAAAATATTATAAAAAATCCCAAAATATCAACAGAAACTATATTTTATTTAAATTAATTAATTAATTAATTAATTTTATTTTGACCCTTTTTCGGTGTATTTTTCTCTGTGTTTTCGAGATATTGTCCCGGCCAAATTTTGGTAAATTTAATAAATTTGTATCTTAGTCAATTAGACTTAGAATTCAATAATTTGCTCATTATTGATCAAGATTTCTCTTCCATATTTTTTTGAAATTTTCTTATCGAATTTATACCGAATTTTGGTCTTTTAACCGTTTTACCCTTCTACACGTTCGGGACCAATTTAGGTCAACTTTCCTTCTTGGACCCACTGTAATTTCTCATTTAAAATTTGTATCTCTATCCAAACAATTCAAATCTCATAAATTTAATTTGAAATTCCTTAATTGTCCATTTTTGGATTTTACATACGTTCGACTACTTCATTCATATTTATATGATCAAAATCATCCGTCTTATGATTCCATTAACATATAACAATATCCATACAATATGTGAATCATAAGGAAATACAATAAAAATCAGGTCTTACACTTGTAGCTGATGCTTTGAGTAGGAAGTGCTTAGGGATGGTATCATATATGATAGTCAGGGAACATGAGCTGTTGGAGCAGTTTACTAGCCTCAGTTTGGGTGTTGTGCCTTCTGACATGGATACAGACTATGTGATAGCTAGTCTACGTTTGGATCTGGATTTGTTGGACAGGATTAGACAGGCTCAGCAGATTGATCTGTATTGAGTTGAGAGAGCTAGTCAGATGTAGACTGGCACGATGATTAATTTTGAGTTGAGTATTGATGGATTACTGAGGTTTAGGGGTAGATTGTGCGATCCCGATGACCTAGAGCTCAAGAGATTGATATTGGCGGAAGCTCATTTGTCGAGGTACACGTTACATCCGTGGAGTAACAAGATGTATCAGAACCTCAGGAAGGTGTACTAGTGGTCGGGTATGAAGAAAGATGTGGCATAGTTTGTGGTGAAATATCTCGTATCTCAGCAGGTGAAGGTAGAGCATCAAAAGCCTGCAGGGTTATTACAGCCTCTACCTATACCGACATGAAAATGAGAGCATATCAGCATAGATTTCGTGATGGGTTTATCGAGGACCCGTAGGAATCACGATGCTACATGGGTGATCGTTGACAGACTGATGAAGTCAACCCATTTTCTAGCTATGAGAGCTACTGATACTTTGAGTTCATTGGTAGAGCTGTATGTACGTGAGGTAGTGAGGTTACATGGTGTTCCAGTGAGCGTAGTCTCTGATAGGGATTCCCGTTTTACTTCCCACTTTTGGGAACATTTTCAGGAAGCCATGGGAACCCAGTTGAGTTTAAGCACCGCTTTCTATCCTCAGACAGATGGTCAGTCAGAGAGGTCTATACAGACTTTGAAGGATATGTTGAGAGCGTGTGTGCTGAATTTTAGAGGCTCCTGGGATGATCACTTGCCACTAGTTGAATTTGCCTTCAACAACAATTATCATTCGAGTATCGGGATGGCACCGTAAGAGGCTTTATATGACTGTAGATGTCGTTCCCCTATTGGATGGGAAGAAGTGGGTTACTGAAAGATTTTCACTCCTGATTTGGTTACATAAGCCTCTGAGGATGTCCATTTGATTATAGAGAGACTGAAGATAACTCAAAGTAGACAAAAGAGTTACGCTGACAGGAGACGGAGACCACTAGAGTTTATGATTGGTGAGTCGATATTTTTGAAAGTTTCTTCTTCCAAGGGTATAGCGAGATTTGGAAAGAGAGGAAAGTTGAGTCCTCGCTACATTGGACCCTTTGAGATACTTGATTGAGTGGGAGATAAGGCCTATAGGATGGTGTAACGACCCTTGACCCTTGAAAATCGAGAAATTTTTTTTTTTGAATTTATTTTACCCACTTATTCCCTTAATCACTTAGGTTGCATTCCTGCTCAGTGTCAAATCGCTTTTCCTAATTCTTAATCTGTAATTATATTTAAATTCCATATTTTGACCCAATGGTCGATAGAAATTTCGGCAGCATAACGACTTACATATGGGCCTACCCACCTGCAATTCAGTTGTTTTAACAATCCTAGATATCCACAACTACCAAGCATACTTTCCAATCAACATTTACAACTCAATACATTCATATCGATTAATACCAATCATTTTACAACCTAGTCCCAAGAATCATATTCTCTACATTGTTTCCTTACAAATTACATCCCAACAAAATATTCCTAATATATGTCTGTGCGTACGAATGTGTCTGGTAAAGGAATGTAATTGTATACCTTGACTGCGTGTACAAAAAGTAGCCTAAGGTAGCTCTTTCCCACCAACCTACGTTGTGTACGCGGCAAATAACGTCTATAGATCACTGCAAATAATCTGAAAGGTAGAGGGGTGAGCTTTCAAGAAAAAAAGCCCAGTAAGAAACGCATTTAAAATGATCATGGTGGCTAAATCGTATTAATTGCATGATAAAACTAAAAGATACGTTTCTTTACAAATATCACATAGATTTCAAAGAGCGTATATATAAAACATAATTGATAGAAATATAATTTTGAAGAACAAATCTATTCAGTTTCATCACAATCTATCGAAACATACAAAACTCCAGAATATTTCAAAACCGATAGAACTTCAAAAGCATAACTGATGTAAAAACATATATCGGAAGATCAAAATCATTTAACATAGTTCATATCGATGGAGGTTTGGATAACTTATAGAGGGGAGTCATAAATATGCCCGAAGGCAGGATTCATATACATTCATATACGCCACAAAGACGCGCACGACAAAAATGCATTGACTGTATGGCACTTTGCATCTGTAGGACTCAAGAGGTGGCCCCCAACAGTCACACAGACTGTGTGGCACTTTGCTCCCACATATCTCAAGAGGTGGCCCTCACGATCGTATGTCTTTGTGAACCGCGTGGCACTTTGCTCCCGTCGGACTCAAGAGGTGACCCCCACAGTAACATAGACTGCGTGGCACATTGCTCCCACAGAACTCAAGAGGTGGCCCCCACGTTCGCATGTCTTTGTGAATCGCGTGGTACTTTGCTCCCACAGGACTCAAGAGGTAACCCCCACGTTCACATGTCATTTTGGAAATTGCGTGGCACTTTGCTCCCACAGAACTCAAGAGGTAACCCCCACAGTAACATAGACTGTGTGGCACTTTGCTCCTGTCGGACTCAAGAGGTAACCCCCACAATTCCACTATACAATGCCCTTTTTGTCTTAAAGCAGAGTTTTCAAAATCTTACTTGGGTTTTTATAGCTCATTAACTCATATCGAGTAATAAAATCAAATTTCTTGAAATCTGAAGACTCTTTCATAAAACAGAAAAAACGGTGTGGCACTTTGTTCCCGTAGGACTCAAGAGGTGGCCCCCACAATCGCCTTTCGAAAACAAATTTCATTTCTCAAACATAAGTTCACATACCAACTTTCATTTCATTCAAAAACATGAAATCAATCATACATAAGTCAAAACCATGACATTTATTCAGAAAATCATGTTTGAAACTACGCATTTAATTTCATATAGCATTTCTTTATCTCGAAAACATGATCAAATAAATCTTGGGCTCATTAGGTGTCAAGTTTTATTTTACAATAAGGGTTGCACGAGAAGGCACGAAATCACATAAATAAATCGGGGTCTAAGGGTAGTGATACCATTACCATCTTAAATTACACCCCTTATCTCGATCTATTGAAATCTCCGTGCTCAATTGGTGCCACCTCTAGTAACTCCTTTAATTCCTTCTACGATTACCTACATCGAAGTTGTAGACTTAACACTCTATTCATGCAAATTGGATTAAAATCGTAATTTATTATTGCTACTGCGTGTGTACGTATTATTGTATATCCTTAGGCCGACACACACGTTTATATATATTTCTTCACCATTTATATATTTGCCCTTACAAGTATTACATGTACCTTTATTATATACATCCTCAAGTATACACGCATAAATATATATTTATATATATACACTCCTATATATATATATATAAATATATATATATATATATATACTTTTATTGTTTTCATGTTTTCCTATCTCACATATATACAATATACGTTCTCTATATATACATATATATACTTTTATTTGTTTTTCATATTTCCCTATCTCATATACTAGCACACATTCATCCTATGTACATCCATACGTATATGCACCTAAATAAATATATATATATATATATATATCATTGTTTTTCATTTTTCCTTATCACATGTATCCATTCTTTGTATATACATATATTAAAACACACATTTATTTTATACTCATTTGTATGTACACCCAAGTATATAGACATTATTCATATACTCCTATATGTATATACACCTAAGTATATACACATATTTATTTTATCCTTGGCTTCTCTTATTCATTATCAAGCATATGTACATATACTAACATACCCTTTCATTATACACACCTAGATGTATATACCCAAATATATATATATATATATATATTTATATATATATATATTCACATAAATACATACATATATATATATTATCACTTATTTCCATTATTCAATATCACATATATATATTTTTGCCTACCTCTCATCTTTCCATTTTTTTTGTCTAATTTAATCTATAACTAACATGCTATACACATACAATACATATATATACATGCCCATCAATATACATTATACATACATGTATTTTACCTTTTTTTTCTTCCTTTTCTTTTTTTTCTTTCCTTTCTTTCTTTTTCCTTTCTTCCCTCTCGGTTAGCCCAGCTGCTCACTATCCCGATTGCTCTTCTTCTTCCTCCCTTTCTCCCTCGGTTCCAGCCCTTTCTCCCTCACGGTTTCTCCTGTTTGGTCTCGGTTACAGCCTCCATTACCAGCCCCTGTTCTGCTATCCCTTCAATCCCAATTCTGTTTCCAGATTTCCTGCCCTCGGTGCTGCCTTCGGTCTCCCTCAATTCCCGATTCCCAGCTTCCTTTTCTCCCCTGTTATCATCACTTCCTGGCTGCTACTGCTTCAACTACTCTGTTCAGCTCCTATTCCCAACAGCTTTGGACCTATTCACGCACCCCTGTTCCGCTCCCAACAGCTTCGGTTTCTTCTTCTTCTCGGTGCTGCTGTCCCCCTTTCCTTCCTCTCGGTTTCCCTTTTTTTTTCCTTTCTCTTCTTCCTCGACAGACTCAGCTTCCTTCTCCTCTCCCTTCCCCTCTCTTCTTTCTCTCTTCTCCCCTTCTTCTCTAGCCGACCGAGCCTCTCTTCTTCCTTTCTCCTTTCTCCTTTCTCCTTTCTCTTCCTTCCTTTCCTCTTCTCCCCAGCCGATCAGCCCCTCTTTTTCCTTTCCTTTCTCTTCTTTCCTTTCCTCTTCTCCCCAGCCGATCAGCCCCTCTTCTTCCCTTTCTCCTTTCTCTTCTCTTCTTCTGCTCTTTCTCCCGCCCAGCTCCTCTGTTTAATTTTTTTTTTCAATTGCAAACAGTGGCAGACGGAATTGGCTTTTCTAAGCCAATTTCGTACATGCCAATATATATGTATATATATTATATTAGTATTTAGGTATTATTTGTTATGTATTTGTATTGTTATTATTATTACTATTATTGTATATATATATATATATATATATTTTTGTTTCCATTTTATTTTAAATATCTTATACATTATACCTTACAATACATATATATATTTGTCATATATATATATATATATATACATATACCTTCCCTTTTATTTAAATGTCTAGTATGTATGTACATATATATATACACATATTCACCTATGTATATATCTACATATATACATTTTCTTATATAATTTATCCAAAAACATAATATCATGCCTTCCATGAAATTTTTCTTATTCCGAAAATGAAAAAGTACGGGACTCCATCATTTTTCATAAATTCTCGATACAAGTGTTTTACATCAACAATTTTCCATTTAACAAATTAAAATTCTCTAATCCCTCTATACTCACATTCGTCTTATCACTCCTTGTATCTTTGGGTTCCCGGTCATTCACGGACTTCTCGGTCCCTATAGTCCTCGAGTCCTACAACGAATATTCACACTTTCATTAATATATATTATTTCCATTTTTATATAATCTAGTTAAACGTAGAAAATTTGTGGGGTTTACATTCTCCCCACCGTAAAAGAATTTGGTCCTCCAAATTCCTTCGGGTCCCTTTGTCTACGATCATCTAGATTGTATCATGCCCATTTTGGGTCCTTGGTAATCCCATTATGAAATCCATAGTAATGTGCAATCATTTCCAAGTAGGCACTGGAAAAGAAAAAAAGAAAAAAAAAATCTTAAGTAATCCCCGCGGTCTTTGGTGCTCGATCTTAATCTGTTAGCAAATCAAATACTTGGCCACAACTCAACTACATTCTTTTCATACCGACCAACCAATATACTTTTTGTAAATCATGGTACACTTTAGTGCTTCCCGAGTGCATGGTGTACCGAGAATAATGAAACTCTTTTAAGATCCTTTGCCTTAGGGCATCATCGTTTGAGACACCAAACTTACCGCAATTTCTCATTTATCCTAAATGAGAACTTATTCTTAATTTATATCACTTGATCCAAATCACTTCACATACCAGAAATATTCGTTCTTTGCATATATCTCTTAATCCAATATGACTCGTATATTCAAAATTTATCTCATTTCAAACTTATCTCATTTCGTACATCAATTATATTAGAACTCTTTCCTCATTCCAATTAGGTCTCAAATTCAAAACATAAAAATATAGAAGTTGCAATCCTTAGATTCAATATGTAATCCATATTCCAAAGTTTCCTTATATCTCAACTTTAAATCATCTTTAAGAGTTTTGGGTCTTTCCCCACTGATTTATAATCCTTGTCTTGGGAATCCAATTAACACCCTCCTTAACACATCATGACCAAAACGACTCTGGGTCTCCTTAGAATTTAACACCGGTACACTCCAAAACGAATCACTTGATCCGATAATCTTTTTTTTTTCATGTAATCCTTATAATTGTTCTCTCAGCATTTCTAATCCAAGCAAAGTTACTCAGTACAGTGGTTTGAGTAATTAATTCAATACCACCTGCTAAGTCAATTCTAGAACTTCTCCTTTTTGTTTAAGGGTAACTTGATAAGTCATTTGATCATGTGTTAGAAAACTTTTCTTGTTTACAAGGATGTCTCTATACCCCGAACACGCTATATCTTTATCAATCATATAAGCAGTGCGACCTTTAGAGTCTTATTTATACAGTTAGTTCCCTGATTCATTCTTCCAGTATATTGACTGTGCTCTTTCATTGTTACTATTTCCTTTGTAGATCTCTTTTCCGTCATTCTCTTTATCTTTCCCTTTTTTAGTGATTTTAGAAATATAGAATTCATATCATCATAATTGCGCCTTGCGCTCTGTTTCCTCAAGGTAATTTCAAATAGAGTCATCTTAGCTTAACTAAATATCTCAATATCTCCTATGGGTTTCTGAACTTCCTTTATCTAACAGTTCTTGCAACTCTTTTTTTTTTTCAATTCCTAAAGATCCACAAAGTTCATTTGACAAGGAGACTTCGAGATTGACTGTGTCTCTAGTGCCAAACCTATAGTGAATTCCAACTCTCTCTCCAGTGGTAGCCCCGGTAGTTCCTCAGGAAATACATCCGAAAATTGGATACCACAGATATGTCCTGAATACGTGGACATTCCCGACTAGTATCGGAGATGAATGCAATATAACTTTCACATCAACAGGTTCATAAAAAAAAAACTTTCATCATAAGCAAAATCATAAAATTTATTCCTTTACATTAAACTTACTAGGTAAGGAGAATGTTACAGTCTTAGAGTAGCAGTCTAAACTTACATGGTTGGTGGCTAGCCAATCCATACCCAAAATTATATCAAAGCCATACATGCTCAACCAAATTAGATCTGCTAATATGATCCTATCTCCTACCTTGATTTCACAATTCTTACAGACCACATCAGTCATAGGCAAAGGTTCTTCCATGAGTGACAGGTTTCTTGGCTTTCTCTGCTGCAATAGCCCGTCTCTATAGGACTTGTCTCTAGGGAGCTTACCTATCAGGTTGTCGTGGTAGCACTGGGGACGATGGAACCTTCTTCAGTGGGCAATTTTTAATTAGGTGTCCCATCTATCCACACCTAAAACAGCTCCCTGTGTCCCTGTAACAAATACCTTCATGGGGTTTACCGCACTCCTTACATATCGTCCCATATTGCTGCGGACCTCTGATAGTCCGTGGAGTAGGTACAAGAACGGTAGGCCAATCAACCCTAGTCTTAGATTCATCTGTCCTCTGCCTCTTGGGCTGACCCCTCCGAAATTCTTGTCTCACCAACTCTGTCCGCATACTCTCATCTCTGTTCTTTCCTTTAAGGCCATACTCCGTCTGTGTAACATTCAAGCCCCTTTCAACCATCTGTGCTCTTCCCAGGGCATCCTGAAATTCAGTAATCCATAACCCTAAAAGACGATCTCGAATAGCTGGCCTCAACCCTGCTAGGAACCTCTCAGTCCGACGTTCTTCATTCTGGAACATCTCTGGATCATACCTCATTAGCATAGTGAACTTACTTTCATACTCATCCACAGTCATACTACCCTGTACCAAATTCAGAAAATCCATCCTCAACTTCTGTTGGGCAGCTAATGGAACATACTGCTTCCTAAAAGCTGTAGAGAATGCATCCCAACTAATCACCGGATGCTGAGCAGTCAGAAGTACCTTGGTGGATCCCCACCAATACTTTGCTTGGCCCTGCAACATGTAAGTGGCCATAGAGACCTTCTCAACATCAGAACACCCCAGAAAGTCGAAGATCTTTCTAAGGCTCACCAGCCACTCTTCAGCTTCTACCGGATTCTTAATTCCCTTAAATGCTCGAGGCCTCATCTTCAAGAAATCTCTCATCCTACCGATATTCCTCTCCTCCCTCCGGACCTGTACAGGATGCTGAGGCGCCATAGGTACTGGAGGAACTGGTGGAGGAGGAGGTGGCGGTGCTTGCGGAGGAGTTTGCACCGGAGTAGGAACTGGTGCTGTGCCAGCAGAATCAGAAACATTTGCCCCTAGATGTTGGGCAACCATGGCAGCTATCGACTCCAAACCTCGCTCGAGGCGCTGCTCCAATCACTGCTCAAACTGAGCCATACGAGTACGAGGACTCTCTGGCTCGGGTGGAGGAGGTGGAGGTGGCTGAGCTTGCCTCCGAGTACGTCCGCGTTTTTCATTCATCGTGCAGTGATCTAATACCTACGGGTAATTCCAAAGATCAAACCTTAAAGTCATTAGGTATACATTACCTACAACCAGACAAGCACAGACATTGGGATGTAATTTAATCTTTATTTTTTGACACCGACAGTACTAGACAACCATTGCTCTGATACCACTTAAACTGTAACGACCCTTGACCCTTGAAAATCGAGAAATTTTTTTTTTTTGAATTTATTTTACCCACTTATTCCCTTAATCACTTAGGTTGCATTCCTGCTCAGTGTCAAATCGCTTTTCCTAATTCTTAATCTGTAATTATATTTAAATTCCATATTTTGACCCAATGGTCGATAGAAATTTCGGCAGCATAACGACTTACATATGGGCCTACCCACCTGCAATTCAGTTGTTTTAACAATCCTAGATATCCACAACTACCAAGCATACTTTCCAATCAACATTTACAACTCAATACATTCATATCGATTAATACCAATCATTTTACAACCTAGTCCCAAGAATCATATTCTCTACATTGTTTCCTTACAAATTACATCCCAACAAAATATTCCTAATATATGTCTGTGCGTACGAATGTGTCTGGTAAAGGAATGTAATTGTATACCTTGACTGCGTGTACAAAAAGTAGCCTAAGGTAGCTCTTTCCCACCAACCTACGTTGTGTACGCGGCAAATAACGTCTATAGATCACTGCAAATAATCTGAAAGGTAGAGGGGTGAGCTTTCGGGATAAAAAGCCCAGTAAGAAAAGCATTTAAAATGATCATGGTGGCTAAATCGCATTAATTGCATGATAAAACCAAAAGATATGTTTCTTTACAAATATCACATAGATTTCAAAGAGCATATATATAAAACATAATTGATAGAAATATAATTTTGAAGAACAAATCTATTCAGTTTCATCACAATCTATCGAAACATACAAAACTCCAGAATATTTCAAAACCGATAGAACTTCAAAAGCATAACTGATGTAAAAACATATATCGGAAGATCAAAATCATTTAACATAGTTCATATCGATGGAGGTTTGGATAACTTATAGAGGGGAGTCATAAATATGCCCGAAGGCAGGATTCATATACATTCATATACGCCACAAAGACGCGCACGACAAAAATGCATTGACCGTATGGCACTTTGCATCTGTAGGACTCAAGAGGTGGCCCCCAACAGTCACACAGACTGTGTGGCACTTTGCTCCCACATATCTCAAGAGGTGGCCCTCACGATCGTATGTCTTTGTGAACCGCGTGGCACTTTGCTCCCGTCGGACTCAAGAGGTGATCCCCACAGTAACATAGACTGCGTGGCACTTTGCTCCCACAGAACTCAAGAGGTGGCCCCCACGTTCGCATGTCTTTGTGAATCGCGTGGTACTTTGCTCCCACAAGACTCAAGAGGTAACCCCCACGTTCACATGTCATTTTGGAAATTGCGTGGCACTTTGCTCCCACAGAACTCAAGAGGTAACCCCCACAGTAACATAGACTGTGTGGCACTTTGCTCCTGTCGGACTCAAGAGGTAACCCCCACAATTCCACTATACAATGCCCTTTTTGTCTTAAAGCAGAGTTTTCAAAATCTTACTTGGGTTCTTATAGCTCATTAACTCATATCGAGTAATAAAATCAAATTTCTTGAAATCTGAAAACTCTTTCATAAAACAGAAAAAACAGTGTGGCACTTTGTTCCCGTAGGACTCAAGAGGTGGCCCCCACAATCGCCTTTCGAAAACAAATTTCATTTCTCAAACATAAGTTCACATACCAACTTTCATTTCATTCAAAAACATGAAATCAATCATACATAAGTCAAAACCATGACATTTATTCAGAAAATCATGTTTGAAACTACGCATTTAATTTCATATAGCATTTCTTTATCTCGAAAACATGATCAAATAAATCTTGGGCTCATTAGGTGTCAAGTTTTATTTTACAATCAAGGGTTGCACGAGAAGGCACGAAATCACATAAAAAAATCGGGGTCTAAGGGTAGGGATACCATTACCATCTTAAATTACACCCCTTACCTCGATCTATCGAAATCTCCGTGCTCAATTGGTGCCACCTCTAGTAACTCCTTTAATTCCTTCTACGATTACCTACATCGAAGTTGTAGACTTAACACTCTATTCATGCAAATTGGATTAAAATCGTAATTTATTATTGCTACTGCGTGTGTACGTATTATTGTATATCCTTAGGCCGACACACACGTTTATATATATTTCTTCACCATTTATATATTTGCCCTTACAAGTATTACATGTACCTTTATTATATACATCCTCAAGTATACACGCATAAATATATATTTATATATATACACTCCTATATATATATATATATATATATATATATATATATATATATATATATATATATATATATATATACTTTTATTGTTTTCATGTTTTCCTATCTCACATATATACAATATACGTTCTCTATATATACATATATATACTTTTATTTGTTTTTCATATTTCCCTATCTCATATACTAGCACACATTCATCCTATGTACATCCATACGTATATGCACCTAAATAAATATATATATATATATATCATTGTTTTTCATTTTTCCTTATCACATGTATCCATTCTTTGTATATACATATATTAAAACACACATTTATTTTATAATGTACACCCAAGTATATAGACATTATTCATATACTCCTATATGTATATACACCTAAGTATATACACATATTTATTTTATCCTTGGCTTCTCTTATTCATTATCAAGCATATGTACATATACTAACATACCCTTTCATTATACACACCTAGATGTATATACCCATATATATATATATATATATATATAAATTCACATAAATACATACATATATATATATTATCACTTATTTCCATTATTCAATATCACATATATATATTTTTGCCTACCTCTCATCTTTCCATTTTTTTTGTCTAATTTAATCTATAACTAACATGCTATACACATACAATACATATATATACATGCCCATCAATATACATTATACATACATGTATTTTACCTTTTTTTTTCTTCCTTTTCTTTTTTTTCTTTCCTTTCTTTCTTTTTCCTTTCTTCCCTCTCGGTTAGCCCAGCTGCTCACTATCCCGATTGCTCTTCTTCTTCCTCCCTTTCTCCCTCGGTTCCAGCCCTTTCTCCCTCACTGTTTCTCCTGTTTGGTCTCGGTTACAGCCTCCATTACCAGCCCCTGTTCTGCTATCCCTTCAATCCCAATTCTGTTTCCAGATTTCCTGCCCTCGGTGCTGCCTTCGGTCTCCCTCAATTCCCGATTCCCAGCTTCCTTTTCTCCCCTGTTATCATCACTTCCTGGCTGCTACTGCTTCAACTACTCTGTTCAGCTCCTATTCCCAACAGCTTTGGACCTATTCATGCACCCCTGTTCTGCTCCCAACGGCTTCGGTTTCTTCTTCTTCTCGGTGCTGCTGTCCCCCTTTCCTTCCTCTCGGTTTCCCTTTTTTTTCCTTTCTCTTCTTCCTCGGCAGACTCAGCTTCCTTCTCCTCTCCCTTCCCCTCTCTTCTTTCTCTCTTCTCCCCTTCTTCTCCAGCCGACCGAGCCTCTCTTCTTCCTTTCTCCTTTCTCCTTTCTCCTTTCTCTTCCTTCCTTTCCTCTTCTCCCCAGCTGATCAGCCCCTCTTCTTCCTTTCCTTTCTCTTCTTTCCTTTCCTCTTCTCCCCAGCCGATCAGCCCCTCTTCTTCCCTTTCTCCTTTCTCTTCTCTTCTTCTGCTCTTTCTCCCGCCCAGCTCCTCTGTTTAATTTTTTTTTCAATTGCAAACAGTGGCAGACGGAATTGGCTTTTCTAAGCCAATTCCGTACATGCCAATATATATGTATATATATTATATTAGTATTTAGGTATTATTTGTTATGTATTTGTATTGTTATTATTATTACTATTATTGTTTATATATATATATATATATATTTGTTTCCATTTTATTTTAAATATCTTATACATTATACCTTACAATACATATATATATTTGTCATATATATATATATATACATATACCTTCCCTTTTATTTAAATGTCTAGTATGTATGTACATATATATATATACACATATTCACCTATGTATATATCTACATATATACATTTTCTTATATAATTTATCCAAAAACATAATATCATGCCTTCCATGAAATTTTTCTTATTCCGAAAATGAAAAAGTACGGGACTCCATCATTTTTCATAAATTCTCGATACAAGTGTTTTACATCAACAATTTTCCATTTAACAAATTAAAATTCTCTAATCCCTCTATACTCACATTCATCTTATCACTCCTTGTATCTTTGGGTTCCCGGTCATTCACGGACTTCTCGGTCCCTATAGTCCTCGAGTCCTACAATGAATATTCACACTTTCATTAATATATATTATTTCCATTTTTATATAATCTAGTTAAACGTAGAAAATTTGTGGGGTTTACAAATGGCATTGCCACCGGACTTATCAGGTATACATAACGTCTTCCACATTTTGATGCGTTGGAAGTATCACCCGGATCCAGCACATGTGATTAGTTATGAGCTATTGGAGCTCAGAGAGAACATGTCATATGTTGAGAGACTGATTCAGATACTGGATTGGAAGGAGAAAGTCCTGAGATCGAAGACTATTGGATTAGTGAAGGTTCTTTGGCAGCATCACACTTTAGAGGAGGCTACTTGGGAGCTAGAGAGTCTGATGCGAGAGAAGCACCCCCAACTGTTTGATGATTGACTTGGTTCTAATTTGGAGGACCAAATTTTCTTAGTTGGGGAGGATTGTAAAACTTGTATTTTTACATAGCTTGTTCCTTATGATTGCTATGTGTAGGAACACTTTATTTTGTTAGTGGAATTATAAGAAGAGTATTTACTTGATTTAAGTGTTAGTGAAATGATTTAACACTTATAAGCTACATATAAGTCGAATAAGGGCTATAAGAGCCACATGGCTAAACCGAGTGGATCTGGATCATTCTGATTGAAAAGAAGAACTTAAAATGAGAAAATATAGGGAGCTCATGAAAGAAAGTCAGTTTGATTTGGTCCCAAACATAGAGAACAAGAGTAAAAGCCAAAAAGGACTAAACGAGTTCGAAATGGTCCGTTTAAGGTATTTATATTCACCTATCAGAAATGGCCAAAACTAAAGACGAGAGTGTAAACCATAAAATAGGACACTTTTAGATTTTTGAGAAAAAGTCAACCGTAGTCAATAGTCAAGAAAAGTCAAAGGTAGTGAAGAAAAGTGGACTTTGACCATAGTTGACTAACCATGGTTAAAAATTAACCTAAGTATGGAGAAAAAATTGGGGAAAAATTTTTTTGGTTAAAATACAAGATAATCATCCCAAAAGTAGGGAAAATTTATTTAATCAAAATCCAGATTAAATTTAATAGGTAAAAACGTAATAGGCCAAAGTAGAAATTTTAAAGCCTATTAAGGTATAACAAGTGTAGACCAAATTTCTTAGGTCCATTAGACCGAATTTTTGGATCAATTTGTAGGCAAAATATTTAGACAATTGAAAGCCTGATGTGTAGTAAAAATTGAAGCCTGAAAGCCCATTAGGAAGGCCAAAATCGAGAGGCCCAAATGCTAGGCCCAAATTGGTAAATTTCAAGCCCATTAGTAAAAGGTAACCATAGCCAAATTGGTAACTATTACCTAAACTAATTCAATTCAAACTTGTTAGCTGAAAATTTAAGCTTAATGACTAAGTAATTGACTTATAAAATCAGCTAATGTATCATCTTCTTTAACCTATCATTCTCGGCTACACAAAGAAACCATTAACGTTTGCATAGTCAAGCTTTCTCTCACTAGAAATCACTAGGAAAAAGGCATATTTGGAACTTGTAATCTTCATGAAAGTTGTTCCAAATTGAGAGAGGATTAACATATGTTGGAATTGTCTGTCAAGGAGACAAAGTGAGCAAATCGAGAAGCTTCAAAGTTTCGGCCAAGTGTGAAAATACAAGCTAGGTATAATTTCAAGCTTTCAAATTCATATATGTTAATGTATGAATTATTCTAAGTTGATTGGTATATGTTTTAAGCATTGAAACACATGAAATCACTATGAACATGGATTGGCCGAGAGTGGGTAATGATAAATTAATGAATACCCATATGATTTTAAGACATGAATAAGTTGGTATACATGTGTTTATGATTATGGTATAGTTAGAATAAATCAATTTGATCAATTGGTGAATGAATTAAGTTGGCAATCAAGGTGTTTGATAAAATGCCTAAATGAACTAAGTTAAGCTTAAGAACATTGCCAACCAAGTGTTTGTGAAAATGCCTAAGTGAATGGCTAGTGAAATGGCCGATGGTGGCGTGGTGCTCGGAATGACTAAGCATGCGTGGTTCTCGGCCATGGCATGTGGTCGAGAGGTCCAATTGGCTAAGCCTAATTGGTTTCAGCCCAATGTGATGTAATGGGTCTCGAACAAGCTCAATAAGAGTTGGTAGGCCCCACAAGCCTAATAGACCCAACGAAAATGAATAGTAAAATAAAAATGAGCTTAAGGTAAAGTTAGGCCCATTAAGGTTTATTAAGGTCCATTAAGTGAAATAGACTGTGTTAAATGTGAAATACAGTAGGAAAAGTAAAATTAACCTGATGAATGGTTATATGCAGCTCCAGAGATTGTTTGAGGGGCTAACCGGACTGTTGGATCGAGCAGCATTAATAAAGTAAAATTTCTCGAGTGATTTCAGGTAAGGGACTTTTGAGAGTAGTTAAAGATATCTACACACATTTTTTCTAATTTTGCATTCACTTAAAAACTCTGAGGGTTAGAGAAAGTGAATATTAATTATAGCTACCCAATAGTGGCAAATTATGATTTTACCCCTAGTTAGGAAAAAAGTCAACTTTTGGGAAAAGTTGTAAAAAGCATGGAAACCACAATTATGAGTGTTTTTAATGTTGTTTAGCAGAAGAGTAGGTAGATGGGCTAATGTTTTCATGGTTGATGAGAAATAACACAATTTATAGTGCTGACTTTTATGTTTTGAAAGTCATCCCTTTTAAAAGAGCCATCTATTGAATTATGTGAGAATAAATCATGCTAGAGAACAACTCGCACTTGATTTCATATGTTTTCCACATATATTAGTGCTGAAGTATGATTCGTACAAGATTTCCATGACATGCATGATAGAGTGCTAAAGCATTGCTTGTACTTAGTTTTATACGATTTATTCATGATAGAGTGTTGAAGCTATTGCTCGTACTCAGTTTTATATGTTTTATGCATAGCATGGTCTTGGAGCGATTGCTCGTACTTGATTTGAAACATGAACTATGCATGACCTAGTGCTGGAGTGTTACTCGCACTAGAGTTCGAGTTTGTGATGTGTGAAACAGTGTTTGAGTGGAGTGTCGACTATGAGTCGCACTCAAAGGTGCGCACTGTAGTTTTACTATGATATATAAGACATGTTGAAAACCATGATGATTTTCTTGTGTAGACTAAGTGTCACACTGTTGAGATGTTCGCACGTGGATTTAGAGACGTGGTATTGATTACCCATTCAGATAGGGTCCATGGGTGTACGTTGTACCGTTCATATGTCACGGAGTACACTGTACCGTGTGTTGTTGTGATGTGTATGAGGAGTTAAGGAGTTAATAGCTAGCAGTTGTGATGGACTGACCCCCCTGCCGTTGCAACAGTGATTGCCCCGCACACTAGGATTCATGTAGCCTGGGATCACAGTATAGGATATGGCCATAGTCTAGGATATTGTTGCATTTAGCCACAGAGTCTCACATGATATATTACTTGATTTTATGATACAGATAGACCTGAGGGATGGGTCGAAATCCGATTACTGTGTTGTGAATGATTTAAATGACATATTTACTATAATTTGAATATAAAATGTCATGAGTTATCTAAAGGCATTATGAAATTATAAAGATGCATTGTTTTGCATGAAATGCCTACATTTGAGAACTGAGCATGATTTCTGTACATAAGATTTAATATGTATAAGTATATATATATATATTTCAAATACATGCTTTTAACGTGAGAGAAGGAAATAAAATTATTTGAGGCATAACATTATTTTGAGTAGATAGTGTAGATGTCTACTTGCTTACCTGATTTCCTTACTGGGCTATGAGCTCACCCTTTTTTTTACACCTCTCTACAGAGCTTCCGCAGTAGAGCGAATACGATTGAGGGATAGTATTCCTATTGTCCGCTGCCATTTATGTAAGACTCGTATTTTACATGTAACCTTATGAATTCATAAGTATGATGATGTACATGTAATGTGAAACATAAGTGATGTAAGTTCATGGATTCAATGCACATACGTGTAATATGAGTTTTTAATGTACACATAAGTTTCATTTTATATGAATATGGAGAAATTGACTTTTCTAAGTGATGAATGTGATTGGGACTCAAAATGAGTAGTATGGTAAAATGGAATGAAGTTGTACTTCTATTTAGCTTGGTATGGTATATCTTTGGCTATACCATGAATACACACAAGTTCTAATGTGTATAAAGAATGAATGGATGCCATTTTCAAGTCTTAAAGGTGGTTGGATGAGAAAATGACCATGGCAACAAATTTAGGATGATTGGGTGTGAGTTGTTGCAGAAAAACTATAAAAAATCTAGAAAATATGAAGGCCAGATCGATCTCATAGGATGAGAGATCGATCTAGAAGAGCAAAAAATGCTCTTATTTGAGCAATGGAATAAGAAAGATCGATCTCCAATGGAGCCAGATCGATCTGCTAAACATTCTGTAAAACGACGATAAATTCTTAAGGCAAACGGATCGATTTTCTTAACTCTCGGGTTGGAGCAGATCGATCTCCCTTGGATGAAGATCGATCTCCTTAAGCTGCTACCTAAGATAGATCGATCTCAAGCTTTCGATAGATTGATCCCATGCATTCAAATTGGTGTGAAAGTGAGGGATTTAAGAGGACAAGATCGATCTCAAGCCTCAAAAGATCAATCTCATTGAGCAATTTCTATAAATAGGAGTAGTGAAATCTGTATTTTTTCGAGATAGAACCATTCTTTCCATTTCAACCTTCAAAACCTAGTTTTATCTCTCTAAAATTAGCCCATTTCCAGTAAGAATTGAGGTGAAGCTATTGGGTACAAAGTTATTCATCTTAAAGAAGAGAACAACATAGTTTGAAATCAAAACCTCAATTGTTGAATTGAAGGATTTAAGGGCATTGTCATTTGGAGTAAGAGGAGAAGCTAGATTTGGTAAGTTTCTCATATTTTAGCCCAAGTACATTGTCTACTTATTGATTTTCGAAGTTGATTAGTATGTATATTGATGGTTGAAACTACCTAGGATGAAATAGAACTAATGTGACCTAGAAAATGGAATGAGTCTAGTGTGAGAAAGTGTGATTTGGGTATGTTGATGAATTATGGATTATGTTAAGTTGTTATTGGAGTAATGTGGATAATTGAGATAATTAAATGGAGTTGCTTTGTGAGTTTGGGGAAATTATGGAAAATGAGTATGTAAATGCCTGATAAATGCCATAGTGAAGAAATCAATGAAATATGAACACTATGAGCTTAATATTGATTTAATATCGATTTGGAATGAGTTAATAGGCCTAAAAGAATCCATAGACTCGCGTTATGGGTAGAGTAATGAAACGAGGCCCTATAAGCGTTAATAGAGACTATAGGTTGAATCGACTATAGTAAATGCAAGAGTTGGATTATAATGGGCGAAAATGTTGTGAATATGTTTATGTGCAGTTCCAGAGAGTTCGTTGGAGACGAATCGAATCGTACAAGTAAGCAGCTTTAAGGAAGTGGAATCACACATCGTGATTCCAGGTAAGGGAATTCTGTAAGTATATAGAGGTAGCTGCTTGTATTTTGTGGGTATATAAGGTGTTGTAAAAATGCATGCATATTTAGAAATGAATTTAACGATGTATGGAAACAACTATGAGTATTTGTATGAGATTTGGTGGTTTGAAATGGTGTTATAAAGAAATAGGATAGTAAGGCTAATAATTGCATAAATCACATGTTTTGAATGTTTTCACAAAATTTAATACTTTGTTTTGAGTAAATAAAAGGATAGGCTGGCTAGTGATTTATTGAAGTGGTGGAATAGCACATGTGAGGTGCTAAACACGTTTTGAGATTTGTTTGAATGTATATGAGCTGCCTATCGAGCTATGTAAATTAAATTGTGCTGGAGCCTAGCTCGCATTGGATTTTGATGCCTTTACTTGTATGAAACGTGCTGGAGCTTAGCTCGCACCTTGGTTTGATCCATGATAATGTTTTATAAACTATACTGGAGCTTTTGCTCGTACGTGGATTTCAAGTGGCTTTCTTATGCATATAACCGTATTGGAGCTATGCTCGTACGTGGTTTTATCATGTTTTTAATGCATAAATGCTGTACTAGAGCGCTGCTCGTACGAAGTGATTTAATGATAATACATGAATCGTGCTAGAGCTTACCTCGCACGGGTTTTTACATTGTGGTATATATGATGTCGTGGTAAGGGTAATACCGATTGGTGTTCAGGGAACCCAACAGGCCTAATAGACCTCTTGAGTGGGGTGAGGGTGAGGGGCTAGGACTAGACATTAATCCATCCAGGGAACCCAACAGGGCTGCGTAAGGGCATGAAGGGATAGAACCTAAATAAGGGAACCTAAAAGGGGCGAGTAAGGCCATGAGGGGCTAGGACCTGGTATTAAGAGTACTCCCACGTGCACTTGAGACTATAGAGGTTACACTTGGTATGGGGTAGATAAAACCTACAGTAGGCACCCCTAACAATGATATGGGTCTGCGGAGTACGCTGTACCGTGTATATCACATGGAGTACGATGTACCGCGTGATGGTTACGTGATGAGTAAGTCTGGCGGAGAATTAACCCACCTTTGTTCTAGCATGATACCCTATACATCAAAATCCGTGTGGCCTGGGATGATTTATGATGTAGTTGGCCAACATAGTCTTTGATATATAGTGACCTGTCTCACTCGATTTACATAGTACCACATGGTTTTGATATATATAAGTGTGATTGTAACTATTCAAGGTAGACTCGATGGAGGGGTCGAGGCTTGTGCAATTTTTGATTGAGAAATGATAATAATGATTGTGATTGTGAAATGATTTTGATGGGATTTGGATGTATTTAAAATGAGAAAAATCAAAAAGGATGTTTCAAATTGAATTTCCCTTTTTATTATGAAATTTGATAATGATGAGCATGAGATGATTTGTACATGATGATTTTACCATGTTTTGTATGCCAATTTCCATGATTTAAATACATGATATACGTATACTTATATGACATAGTTTTAATTCCTCATGCTCCTATTATTAATGATTTATGCATAACATTATCAGCATGTAGATAGAGTAGTTATCTACCATGCTTGCATTATTGCCTTACTGAGCGTGTGGTTGCTCATCCCTCTCTACTTTCCCCCTCTACAGAGCGTACATAACAGCCCAGTGAGGATTGAAGCGTTGTATTTTGGACATCCGCTGGCATCCATCGCTAAGAGGTATACATATGAAGATTCTTTTTGTATCTAAACAATTTATAAGTATAGTAGTCAATTGTATTGTAATGTGGGGGATGTAAAAGTTAGAAAACATGTCATGTATAACTTAACTTGAAATGAATGATACATCTTTTGATTATTTGAGATTGAATATTGTGGGTGTTTATTATTGACTCACAGCCCAACTGTGTAGTGGTGAGTTTGTTCACGACCGGGTAAGGAAAGGAAAACGCAAAAAAATTATAGTCATTTTTGTTAAAAATGATAAATTGGGTCGTGACAGAGATTGGTATCAGAACTGAGTTGGCCTGATGTGAGTCAATAAATAATGTTACTGTGGTTTTGTTTAGATATAACTGTGTATACTGTGATGCATTGAGTCTAATAAGTGATTGTGAATACAGGAAGTTAGGCATTATGCCTGTTACGCGTAGAGGTAGAGGGGTAGGAGCACGTGCTAATGGCCGTAGAGGTAGGCCTGAGAGCCGTGCGGAGCCACAGACTAATCAGGCTTCACAGAATCCTGCTAAGAGATCAGGGGATACAGAGGCTCGCTTCGCTAGGATAGAGCGGAGTATAAAGAGCCTAGTTGAGATAGTCACGCAGGCTTTGGGTGCCAGTGATAGACGAGACCCCACAATGCAGCCTAATACTACTAGACAGGCAGTTGCAGAGGTGGAGAGACCTCAGACTGCAGAGACTGCTACTATTACACCACCTCCAGTCTGAGATACAACTTCTCCTATCACTCCACAGCAGAGCGGTAGTGATTTGGGTTATGACTACGAGTTGAGCAGATTACGAGAATTCCAAGGGTTGAAACCTCCAGTATTCAGAGGGGTAAAGGACCCAGTAATTACTGAGGATTGGGTGTATGAGATGGAGAAACTGTATCGGTTCTTCAGATGCACTTCAGCTGAGAAGGTAGCCTTTGCTATGTTTATGCTGAAAGGCGAGACAGAACATTAGTGGAGATCCACCGAGGCTATTTTGAGGGCCCAACACTCCGAGATTACATGGGAGATATTTTTGGAGGCTTTCAGGAGACAGTACATCCTAGCCACCGTACAGAGGAAACTACAGATGAAATTTATGAACCTGGTTCAGGGGAACCACATTGTGGACGAATATGAGTCCAAATTCATGTCTTTAGGGAGGTATGACCCGGATACTATGGTAGTGAGACCCGAAAGATTCAGAAGTTCATTGATTGATTAAGATTGGCTATCCGAACTAAGCTAACCCCATTTCATATTCAGACTTATGAGGAGGCTGTGCACAAGGCTCAGTTATGCGAGCAAGATTTTGAGCGGAATGCCTCCGATCTTAGGAAGATTAGTGTCAGAAGAGATAGAGATCGAAAGAGATCCAGGATGGATAGAGTGGCTAGGAGAGGAGGCCAGAGATATTTTGAGATGAAGCCTAAGATTGAGGAGGTGTAAGAGAGAGCTGGTAGACCTCCCGTATACCCGGCTTTGACTACATCAAGGGGTATGGCTATTGGAGAACCACAACCCACTACTGATCAGTGTAGGAGATGTGGCAGATACCATAGGGCTATACCATGTCAGGTGCCCCCTGTCTCGTGTTTTAGGTGTGGAAAGCCCGAACATATCTCGAGATACTGTATTGAGATTGTTGAGACTGCCCCACAGAAGGGCAAGGAGCCAGAGAGAGCTCTAGTTAAGATAGCTGCCCCGAGGAAGAGGGCCACAATTGAAGAAAAAAGGGAAGCTGGCAGTGGGTGTGAACAGAGGAAGAGTGCATGTCCTGGACCAGAATACCGCGGACGCATCGACGAATGTGATTAAAGGTACCATCCTAGTCTTTGATTTAGAAGCATTGGTGTTATTTGATCCTGGTGCCACGCATTCCTTCATATCACCTTCCTTTGCACATAAATTGTTGAAGCATGTAAAACCTACATTGTTGGATAAAATGTTGATGATTTCCACACCCATGAATGATAGTTAATTGACTGAACATGTATGTAGAGATTGTAAGATAAAGATAAAGGGAAAAGAAATGACAGCTAATTTAATGTTATTGAATATGAATGATTTTGATATAATATTGGGAATGGATTGGTTGGCTACCAATCATGTTGTTATGGATTGTCATGCTAAGACTTTGATGTTACCAGAGATAGGAAATCATGTTGTAAGATTTGTGAAATGAAATAAAAGAACTTGATTTCTATAAATGAAAAGAGTATGATCTAATTGAATTTATTTGAGAGGTGAATGCTTATCTGAATATTGATGTGATGATTCGTGACACTAACAGTGGAAAGAATGATGTGAAGGGTTCATTGCCTACGTGATCGATATAGATGAGGCATACCCGGAATTAAAGGACATACCCGTAATTACAGATTACGCTGATGTCTTTTCGGACGAATTACTAGGACTACCACCTAAAAGGGAAATGGAATTTTGCATAGAGTTAGTACCTGGTACAGAGTCGATATTGAAACCACCATATAGAATGGCACCGATTGAGTTGAAAGAGCTAAAGAAACAGCTACAAGAGTTGTTAGAGAAAGGGTTTATTAGGCTGAGTGTCTCACCTTGGGGAGCACCGGTTCTGTTTGTAAGGAAGAAGGATGGAAGCCTCCGACTGTGTATAGATTATCGGTTGTTGAATAAGGCCACCATCAAGAATAAGTACCCCCTTCCACGCATCGATGACTTGTTGGATCAGCTCCGAGGAGCTCAAGTGTTTTCAAAGATAGATCTGTGGTCAGGGTACCATCAGTTGAGGATTAGGAGTGGAGATGTACCCAAGACAGCATTTCATACACGTTATGGCCACTACGAGTTCTTGGTGATGCCATTCGGATTGACGAATGCCCCCGTAGCATTTATGGCACTGATGAATGATATGTTTAAGCCATACCTGGACAAGTTTGTAATTGTGTTCATTGATGACATATTGGTTTATTCCAAGTCCAGGGAAGATCATGAGGAGTACTTAAGGATAGTTCTGCAGACCCTTTGAGAGAAAGAGTTGTATGCCAAACTCAGCAAGTGTAACTTTTAGTTAGAGCAGATCTCATTTCTGGGCCATGTTGTGTCGAAGGATGGGGTATCCGTGGATCCATCAAAGATAGAGGCAGTTGTACAGTGGGAACAAACCCAGACAGTTACTGAGATCAGAAGTTTTCTGGGGTTAGCAGGTTATTATCAGAGATTTGTTAAGGGTTTCTCCAGACTAGCTACTCCGTTGACACACCTCACACAGAAGGATGTTAAGTTTGTGTGGGATGAGGCATGTGAAGGGAGTTTTGAGGAGCTTAAATGTCGATTGACCACTGCTCCTATTCTCACCATTCCTACCAGCTCAGGGGGTTTCTTGGTGTATACGGATGCATCACACCAAGGACTGGGCTGTGTGCTTATGCAGGATGGGAAGATAGTTACCTATGGATCTAGACAATTGAAAGATCACGAGAGGAACTACCCTACACATGATTTGGAGTTGGCGACCGTGGTGTTTGCTTTGAAAGTATGATGCCAGTATCTCTATGGAGAGAAATATCAGGTTTTCACAGATCATAAGAGCCTTAAGTACCTGTTCTCGCAGAAAGAGTTAAATATGGGATAGAGGAGATGGCTCAAACTTTTGAAAAATTATGACTGTGAAATCATGTACCACCCGGGTAAGGCAAATATAGTTATCGATGCCTTAAGCAGGAAGAACCTCAAGTTGGTATCTTATATGATGGTACGGGAACACAAGTTGTTGGAACAAATTACGAACCTCAGTTAGATGTGACCCCACCTGGTTCAGAGAGACTTGAGATCATGGCTAGTTTGAGACTGGAGCCAAAATTGATTGGCCGTATTTGGCAGGCTCAGCAAAGCGATCGATGGTGTATCAATTGGCTGAGGCAGATATAGACAGGTGCAGGTATTGATTTTAAGTTGAGTGTTGATGGGTTATTAAGGTTCAGAGGCAGAGTATGTGTTCCCGAGGATCCTGAGATCAGGAAGTTAATTTTATTAGAAGCTCACTCATCAAAGTACACGATACATCCGGGGAGTACCAAGATGTATCAAAACCTTCGAAAGATTTATTGGTGGTTTGGAATGAAAAGAGACATTGTTGAATATGTCGCTAAGTGTCTCATTTGTCAGTAGGTGAAGGTAGAGCATTAGAAGCCTGTAAGGTTATTGTAGCTTCTACCGATACCAACATGGAAGTGGGAGCATGTCACCATGGATTTTGTGATGGGATTACCGAGGACCCGCAGAGGTCATGATGCCATATGGGTTATTGTGGATCAGTTGACTAAGTCAACCCATTTCTTAGCTATGAGAGCTATTGATACTTTGAGTCAATTGGCGAACTTGTATGTTTGAGAGATAGTATGGCTACATGGTGTACCAGTGAGCGTTGTTTCTGATAGGGATGCCTGCTTCACTTTCCATTTCTTGAAACATTTTTAGGAAGCGATGGGGATCCACTTGGGCTTTAGCATCGCTTTTCATCCTCAGACAGATGGGCAGTCAGAGAGGACTATACAGACCCTGGAGGATATGTTGAGAGCATGTGTGCTAGATTTTGGAGGCTCCTAGGATGATCACCTACAGTTAGCCGAGTTCACCTATAATAATAGCGAGTATTAGGATGGCACCCTATGAGGCACTGTATAGTCACAGATGTCGATCTCCCATTGGATGGTAGAGGTTGGTGACAGACAGATTTTTACTCTGAACTTAGTGCACCAAGCATCTAAAGACGTCCAACTGATATGTGAGAGATTACGGACAGCTTAGAGCCGATAAAAGAGTTATGCTGACAAGAGATGAAGACCACTAGAGTTTGATGTGGGTGAGTCGGTATTTCTGAGAGTTTCAACGTCGAAGGGTATAATGGGGTTTGGTAAGAAGGGTAAGCTGAGCCCTAGATATATCGGACCCTTCGAGATTTTGGAGAGAGTGGGAGATAAGGCATATAGGTTGGCGTTACCACCAGACCTGGCAAATGTTCACAACGTCTTCCACATCTCGATGCTTCAAAAGTATCACTCGGACTCGGCACATGTGATAAGATATGAGCTACTGGAGCTTAATGAGAGTCTGACATATGTTGAGAAGCCGGTTCGGATATTGGATAGGAAAGAGAAAGTGTTACAGAATAAGACAATTCCCTTGGTGAAAGTTCTTTGGCAACATCACACGGTGGAAGAGGCCACATGGGAATTGGAGAATTTGATATGGGAGAAGTACCCCCAACTTTTTGAAGAGTAACTTGGTTCTAATTTGGAGGACCAAATTCCTTGAAGGAGGGGAGGAATGTAAGACTCGTATTTTACATGTAACCTTATGAATTCATAAGTATGATGATGTACATGTAATGTGAAACATAAGTGATGTAAGTTCATGGATTCGATGTACATACGTGTAATATGAGTTTGTAATGTATACACAAGTTTCATTTTATATGAATATGGAGAAATGGACTTTTCTATGTGATGAATGTGATTGGGACTAAAAATGAGTAATGTGGTAAAATGGAATGAAGTTATACTTCCATTTAGCTTGGTATGGTATACCTTTGGTTATACCATGAATACACACAAGTTCTAATGTGTATAAAGAATGAATGGATGCCATTTTCAATTCTTAAAGGTGGTTGGATGAGAAAATGACCATGGCAGCAAATTTAGGATGTTTTGCTGCAGAAAATTACAGAAAATTTCAAAATTATGAAGGCCAGATCAATTTCATAGGATGAGAGATCGATCTGGAAGAGCAAAAAATGCTCTTATTTGAGCAATGGAACAAAACAGATCGATCTCCAATGGAGCCAGATCGATTTGCTAAACAATTTGTCAAACGAGGATCGATTCTTAAGGCAAACATATCGATTTCCTTAGCTCTCGGGTTGGAGCAGATCGATCTCCCCTGGATAAAGATCGATCTCCTTAAGCTACTGCCTGAGACAAATTGATCTCAAGCTTTCGACAGATCGATCCCATGCATTCAAATTGGCGTGAAAGTGAGGGATTTAAGAGGATAAGATTGATCTCTAGCCTCGACAGATCGATGTCATTGAGCAATTTCTATAAATAGGAGCAGTGAAATCTGCAGTTTTCTGAGATAGAACCATTCTTTCCATTTCAACCTTCAAAACCTAGTTTTATCTCTCTAAAATTAGCCCATTTTTAGTAAGAATTGAGGGGAAGCTATTAGGTACAAAGTTGTTCATCTTAAAGAAAAGAACAACATAGTTTGAAATCAAAACCTCACTTGTTGATTTGAAGGAGTTAAGGGCATTGTCATTTGGAGCAAAAGGAGAAGCTAGATTTGGTAAGTTTCTAATACTTCAGCCTAAGTACATTGTCTACTTATTGATTTTCTAAGTTGATTGGTATGTATATTGATGGTTGAAACTACCTAGGATGAAATGGAACTAATGTGACCTAGAAAATGGAATGCGTTTAGTGTGAGAAAGTGTGATTTGGGTATGTTGATGAATTATGGATTATGTTAAGTTATTATTAGAGTAATGTGGATAATTTGAGATAATTAAATGGAGTTGCACTGTGAGTTTGGGGAAATTATGGAAAATGAGTATGTAAATGCTTGATAAATGCCATAGTGAAGAAATCAATGGAATATGAACACTATGAGCTTAATATCAATTTAATATCGATTTGGAATGAGTTAATAAGCCTAAAAGGATCCATAGACTCGCGTTATGGGTCAAGTAATGAAACGAGGCCCCATAAGTGTTAATAGGGACTATAGGTCGAATCGACTATAGTAAAAGCAAGAGTTGGATTATAATGGGCTAAAATGTTGTTAAATACGTTTATGTACAGTTCTCGAGAGTTCATTGGAGACGAATTGAACTGCACAAGTAAGAAGCTTTAAGGAAGTGGAATCACGCATCGCGATTCCAGGTAAGGGAATTTTGTAAGTATATAGAGGTAACTGCTCGTATTTTGTTGGTATATAGGGTGTTGTAAAAATGCATGCGTATTTAGAAATGAATTTGACGATGTATAGAAATAACTATGAGTATTTGTATGAGATTTGGTGGTTTGAAATGGTGTTATAAAGAAATGGGATGGTAAGGCTAATAATTGCATAAATCACATGTTTTGCATGTTTTCACAAAACTCAATACTTTGTTTTGGGTAAATAAAAGGATAGGTTGGCTAGTGATTTATTGATGTGGTGGAATAGCACATGTGAGGTGCTAAACACGTTTTGAGATTTGTTTGAATGTATATGAGCCGCCTATCGAGCTATGTAAATTAAATCGTGTTGGGGACTAGCTCGCATTAGATTTTGATGCTTTTACTTGTATGAAACATGCTAGAGCTTAGCTCGCACCTTGGTTTGATCCATGATAATGTTTTATAAACCGTACTGGAGCCTCTGCTCGTACGTGGATTTCAAGTGACTTTCTTATGTATATAACGGTACTGGAGCTATGCTTGTACGTGGTTTTATCATGTTTTTATGCATAAATGCTATACTAGAGCGCTGCTCGTACAAAGTGATTTAATGATAATACATGAATCGTACTAGAGCTTAGCTTGTACGGGTTTTCACACTGTGGTATGTATGATGCCGTGGTAAGGGTAATACGGATTGGTGTTCAGGGAACCCAACAGGCCTAACAGACCTCTTGAGTGGGGTGAGGCTGAGGGGCTAGGACCTGACATTATTCCATTCAGGGAACCCAACAGGGTCGCGTAAGGGCATGAGGGGCTAGGACCTGAATCAGGGAATCCAAAAGGGACGAGCAAGGCCATGAGGGGCTAGGACCTGGTATTAAGAGTACTCCCACGTGCACTTGAGACTATAGAGGTTGCACTTGGTATGGGGTAGATAAGACCTACGGCAGGCACCCCCAACCATGATATGGGTCCGCGGAGTACGTTGTATCGTATATATCACATGGAGTATGATGTACCGCATGGTGGTTATGTGATGAGTAAGTCTGGTGGAGAATTAACCCACCTTCGTTCCAGCATGATACCCCGTATACCAAAATCTGTGTTGTCTGGGATGATTTATGATGTAGTTGGCCAACATAGTCTTTGATATATAGTGACCTGTCTCACTCAATTTACATAATACCACATTGTTTTGATATATAAGTGTGATTGTGACTATCCAGGGTAGACCCGAGGGAGGGGTCGAGCCTTGTGGGATTTTTTTATTGAGAAATGATAATGATGATTGTGATTGTGAAATGATTTTGATGGGATTTGGATGTATTTAGAATGAGATAAATCAAAATGGATGTTTCAAATTGAATTTCCCTTTTTATTATGAAAAGCATGAGATGATTTGTACATGATGATTTTATCATGTTTTGTATGACAATTTCCATGATTTAAATACATGATATATGTATACTCATATGGCATAGTTTTAATTCCTCATGCTTCTGTTATAAATGATTTATGCATAACATTATTAGCATATAGATAGAGTAGTTATCTACCATGCATGCATTATTGCCTTACTGAGCGTGTGGTTGCTCATCCCTCTTTACTTTCCCCCTCTACAGAGTATACATAGCAGCCCAGTGAGGACTGAGGCATTGTATTTTTGACATCCGCTGCCATCCATCGCTAAAAGGTATACACATGAAGATTCTTTTTGTATCTAAACAATGTACAAGCACAGTAGTCAATTTGTATTGTAATGTGGGGGATGTAAAAGTTAGAAAACATGCCATGCATAACTTAACTTGAAATGAATGACACATCTTTTGATTATTTGAGAATGAATGTTGTGGGTGTTTATTATTGACTCACAGTCCAACTGTGTAGTGGTGAGTTTGTTCACGACCAGGTAAGGAAAAGAAAACGCGAAAAATTTATAGTGATTTTCAGTTAGAAAGGATAAATTGGGTTGTGACAATTTCCTATCGATCGACAAGTATACATATTTTGTACGGTTTTGTATCTAAACATATAAATAGCACAGTAATGTAAACGATGTAAATTATGGGGGGATATATTTGTATTAGATTTTATATGAGCTCACTTGTGTTATAAAAGAATTTACAGTCAGTAGATAGTGTATTGACATGTATGTATAATAATGAATGAATAGTATGGTATGCGAGGATACTAAAATCAAATCACAGGCCAACTATTGATAAGGAGAAAAGTAAGTAAAAAGTGAAAAATTTGTAGTGGTTTTGGTTAAGTCACGAGCGGTCGTGACAACTTAAGGATGATGGTACAACAATTAATGAGTCCTTTCCTGAGAAGCAGCTATTTGTTTTTGGACACTTCAGTTTGCCCTGTATACTGACTTCAGTAACTATTTGGTGAGGAATGTGTTACCACCTTATTTAATTACCCAGCAGAAGAAGAAATTTTTAAGTGATGTCAAGTACTATATGTGGGATGAGCTTTTATAGTGTAAGCAGTGTAAGGATTAAATACTGAGGAGGTGTATCCTTATAGAGCAGGTAGAGGATATACTTAGACATTAATATTCTTTTGATTATGGAGGGCATTTTAAAGGAGAGAAGGCAGTTTCCAAGGTTTTTCAATCTAGATACTACTAGCCCACTTTGTTTAAGGATGCCCACTACTTCGTGTTTAGATGTAGTGGGTGTCAAGGGGTAGGTAATATTTCAAAATAAATGACATGCCTTTAACCAACATTTTGGAGGTAAAGATTTTCGATGTTTAGGGCGCAGACTTCATGAGACCTTTTGTTCCTTCATATAGTAATCTCTACATTCTAGTGGCTATGGACTGTGTGTCTGAATGGGTTAAAGCGATGAATTTGCCAACTAATGATGCCAAAGTGGTGATTAGGTTTTTGAAGAAGAATATTTTTACGAGATTCGACACCCATAAAGCTATCATATAATGATGAGGGATCCCACTTTTGTAATAAGAGTTTTATAAACTTTTAAGGAAATTTAGGGTCAAGCATAAGGTAGTCATTGCTTATTTCCCACATACTAGTGGCTAGGTAGAGTTACCCATAGGGATATTAAAAGGATATTGGAGAAGAGAATGAACCCAAATGGAAGGACTGGTCTATTAGGTTAGATGATTCACTTTTGGCGTATAAGACAACCATTAAGAAACTTATTGGAATGTCCCCTTATCAGCTTGTGTATGGAAAAGCCTGTCATTTGTTTGTGGAGCTTCTGCATAAAGCCTACTAAGCCCTTAAGAACTTGAACTTCAATTTAGATAAACTGGGGAGAAGAGGTTGCTATGGCTTAATTAGTTAGATGAGTTCAGATCGTAGGCATATGAGCATGCCAAGCTCTACAAGGTAAAAAATAAGCGACGACATGATAAGAAGGTTAAAGAGAGACATTTTAAGTTGGAACAATAAGTTTTGCTCTTTAACTCCTGTTTAAAGTTGTTTCCAAGAAAGCTTAAGTCTAGATGGACAAACCCTTTACCATTACACAAGTTTTCCCTCATATAGCTATTGAGATCATGAATGAGACCTTGAAGTAACCCTTTAAGGTTAATGAGTATAGGCTTAAACATTACTTTGGGGGAGGATTTGATCGTCAGCATTCTATTACCATTTTAGCTGACCTTTTAGTTTTTGACCCTGCTACTCAACTTCAATGATAATTCTGCTGAGGGATATAAACTCAGCCCAGTTTCATTGTTCATGCTTTTAGCACTGTTTCATCTTCATGCACTCAGCTTCATTGATTTTGCTTTATTTTTCTTTTCTTTTCTCTTTTTGTACAGTTCTTTTTCGCTTTTATACTGCTTCTTTCTTTGTTTCTTTTATAGATAGTCTATGCAGCAACACTTCCTCATCGAGCTTCGTAGTATTCATCATCGTTAGATAGGAGAGTATTCTAATCCTGAGCTTCATTTCTTATATTATCTGCATACTGAGGACATTATGCATTTTAAGTTTATGAGATGAGATTCACTTAGGCATTTTTTAAAACTTTTGAGCAAATTTGCAAAAGTTTTTAATTGTTTTTTTTTTTAAATATGAGCTTACACTGTTTTGTTTTGAGGTGATATAAATACTTAGCATGTTGTTTTACCATAATCTTATAATATAACCCCATGAGCTAGTCTGACTTTGATTGACTGAAAAGCATGATTGTAATAAAAGTATGAAGTTAATTTCTTGAATTTATCTTGATTTTGATTGTGATTTCCTCATTTTATGCATATGTCCTATCATGGATTTGTATGCTCATTTAGAGAAAGCTTATATGGTCATAAGATTGCGTTTATTAATTTGATCATGTGCATCATATTCTATAATTTATTTGATTTTCTCTCAAGGTGAAATATTATATCACACTTGATTAGGAAAGTGATTTAGGCCATCTTTGGATTGTTTGAGCCTTTCTAGCCAACCTTGTATATATTTTATCCCTAGTCACCTTTCTAGGCCAAATAAATTTCTCTTTGTATATACACATGTATAATTTTCCTATACCTTACCCCAATAGCATGTGATGTCACTAGGATATATTCAGAGCTATGTACATATGGGTTATGGATGATAGTGAAAAAAATAAAAAAGAAAAAAAGAAAAAGAAAGAAAAGAAAGTACATAAATAGAAAGTATATAAAAAAAGCGAGAAAGAGAAAAATAAAAAAAATAAAATAAAAGAGTTTAGAACAATAAACAAGTTTTGGGGAAATTAATAAAGCTCTAAGCATTAAGGATCCTAGAAGTAATGCATGATTAGAGGTATTTTTGAGCCTAAATCGACTTTATCACACCTTAGCCTTAGCCTTACATTATAAGCTTAATAAAGTCCTATTGATTTTTGATTAAGTGTGGCTACATTAGTGGAAAGAGAAGTGAAAAGCAAACTTATGGGAGTGTTCATTGGTCATTGACTTTGCATCTCTGTGTTTGTATAATCTGATTTGGGTGGGGTACTTTGAAGTGACTTTGACACTCTCACACACGCATAAGGAGTTTATTTTGGGTTGAAACCTTTGATTGAATGATTTTGAGTGTTTGACCTATTGTTGTGAATCTTTGAGATCAGAGTTTGTAATTTTTCTTTGAGGATAATATTAGGAAAATCAATATATTTTGTACTTGTCATTTCTTATATGTTTTATGTTTTGCTTGAGAACATGCAAAAGTTTAAATTTAGGGGTTGATAACTCTATGAAAATAAAGTTCTTTTTTGCTTAGTTTTCTTTCTTAAATAATTAATCCCCATATTACTGTATTAATTATCCCTTCATTTTAATTAAATTCCTCATGTTTTATAAATAAATAAATTCTAGATGATTTTCAGTCATTTCGGTACAAAATGGACAGAAAACGGGCTTAAAAGGGACTGGGTCACTACACTTTTATCCTATAGCATGAGTCACTATCCTTATTTCTCTCTTATTGACACCTAAGATGCCAAGTGTCCATTTCCTATTCATTCTTGAAGGATAAGAAGAAGGAACCCCTTGCCCTAGCGACCTTGCATGCTTATATGGACAAGAAGACAAAGGAAGGTGCTAAAAGATGGACAGGTGTCCATGGTTTGGTCAGAGTGTCACGACCTCATTTCGTGACTTACCAAAAACCACTACAAATTTTTCGCTTTTTACTTACCTTTCTCTTCACCAACAGTTGGGCTGTGATTCGGCATTAGTTATCTCATTCACATTCATCTTATCACATCATATATACATCTTATCATAAATATTGACTTTTCATAAACAAAGTTATTTACATTAACATAATTACATCCCCAATTATTACATACGTGTACATCACTATGCTTATACATTGTTCAAATACAAAATAGTACGTGATGTGTATACCTTTAACACAATGGAAAATGACAGCGGACAAAAGGAATGCTATACGTCAGTTGGACTCACTTTACTGCAAATGATCTGTAGAGAGTGAAATTGAAGGGGGATGAGCAAACAACGCTCTCAGTAAGAAAATCAGGCAAGCAAGTAGACGTCTACACTATCTAAATGCTTTGCCTTTCCTTCTCGCATCTCAAAAGCATGAATCAAACTGATATAATAGTAGTACGAAATAAATCTCATGTACTTAAAGTCATGCTGAGTTATCAAATGCAGGCATTGCAAAACAGTGCATATTTATAATTTCGAAATGCCTTTATAGAAATCATTTCCATTTACACATAAATCATAGTAATTGTGGTAGTTCACAACACAACACAAACTGGTTTCCGACCTATCTCTCTCAGGTCTAACCGTATCATGAAAACAAGTGATATATCATGTGAGACTCAGTGGCTAAATGCAATACTCCCCTGGACTATGGCCATATCCTATAATGGTGAAATCCCAAGCAACACAGATCTCGGTGTGCGGGTTATCACTGCTGCAATGGGAGGGGGGTTAGTCCATCACAACTGCCAGCTATATACTCCTCAACTCCACACAACACATGGTACAGTGTACTCCATGCCACTCGTACGGTACAACGTACACCCGTAGACCCTCTCCTCATGGTCGGGATGCCTGCCATAGGTCTTAGTCCTCACACCATGGAAATACATCATAGTCGGGGTGCTTGCCATAAGTCTTAGCCCTCATACTATGGAAATCAATGACATGTCTATAAATCCACGTGCGAACATCTCAACAGTATGATATTCAGTCTACACGGAGGAAATCGTCACGATTTGTCTATAACATGTATTATATATCACGTAAAAACTACAGTGCGCGTCTTGAGTGTGACTCATAATCAACACTCAGCCTCTTAAGCACTGTGTATGCATCTCAAAATATCAAACACTAGTGCGAGTAACCTCTAGCACTAGGTTAATGCACAATTCTCTTTTCAAATCAAGTACGAGCTATCGCTCTAGTATGATATCATGTATAAATCATGAAAAGTCGAGTACGAGCATTGCTCCCAGTACTCTATCATATAAAATGGAGTATGAGCAAAGCTCCCAATACTCTATAATGCATCAATCACAAACTAAGTACAAGCTATGCTCCCAATACTCTAACATGCATAAAATAGCATTAAAATATAGTATGAGTATATCCTCTTGTACTATGTGATGCATATCTCAAAATATTGTGCGAATATTCTCTAGTACTTATGGTTTTCACACAAAACCAGATAGATGGCTCATTCAAAAATACAACTCTCTCAATTCAAATCAAATTAGCACTTAAATCTGTTGTTTTCACATGTACGTGAAAACATTAGCCATCCTATCATGTCACTCATGAATTATGGGTCACAACATGCTTCTAAGGCTTTTTATCCTATTTTTAGATAAAACACACTTTATCTCATTAATCCTTAGAACAACAACATACTTATTTCAGGGAATTCATATAGAGTATAATATCAAAACTCTATTTAAAATACGTGTAGCCATCTCTAGCTACTCACGAAATTCCCATACCTCGGATCACGTTAAGAGACCTCTCTTCCTCGGTGCAATTCACTTTCGCAGTCCGAGCAACTCCCACAATAATTTCCGAAGCTGTTATAATTATTGGCATTAGTATATCTCTATATACCCATTTTATTTGCCAAATCTCAATTCAATACATAGTTTTCATCACTTCCTTCAAATATGGTATAAAACCACATTTCACATAACTATAGTCATTTCTCCTTATTTGCAAGTTAAGCATTTCATAAGATTAACTCATAATCTTTCATACATGCATATTTCATCATCAAACCAATGTTAACACAATTTCCTCATCACTTTCTCACTTTCATGCCAAAACTAGGCAATGCTCATTTTTCATGATCCTTTCATTTCCAACAATTCATATATATACCAATCAACTCATCAATACACCTAGTTTAACATATATTAACTTGGTGCATTAAATCTTACCTAGTTGAACTTTCCTTTCTTTTTCACCAAAATGGTAAAATCCTTCTTGCTCCTTCAACTCATGATTTCAATCTCTTATTTTACAAAAAATGTTGTTCTCCTCTTTGCTAAGAACAACTTTTCTCACTTATATCTCACTCAAAACTGATCACAAACTGAAGTTTTATAGTGTTTCTTGGCTAGGTTACACTTTTGTTCTTGAATGGAATAATAACTCTCGGGAAAAATGAAGTGCAGAAGTCCAGTATTTATAGAATTGTCTCTATAAGATTGATCTGCTCTCCAATGAGATCGATCTGCCCTGTACTTTTTCCTCTCAAAAGTGACCTTTTAGGCTTAATGAGATCGATTTGCTCCTAGCATGAGATCGATCTGCTCAACACAGAACCTTAAGGAGATCGATCTGTTGCAAGTCAGTAACTTAAGGAAATCGATCTGGCCCTCTAGGGATCGATTCCTTCTTTACAGAATGCTTAGCAGATCGATCTGGTCCTCTTGGAGATCGATCTGCCCCTATTCCATTGCTCAAACAAGAGCATTTTTGGCTCTTCCAGATTGATCTCTCATCCCATAAGATTGATCTCTCATTCATATTTTCCAGATTTTACTACAGTTTTCTATAGCAACTTATCTCAAACACTCTTAATTTTGCCGCTATGGTCATTTTCTTATCCAATTACCTTTAAGGCTTGAAAATGACATCCATTCCTACTTAATATACATTAAGACTTGTGTGCATTCATTGTATAACCAAAGGTATAAAATTTACAACCAAATGGGGTATAACCATGTATGCAACTTATGGATACTTCATTCCCTTTTATCACACCACTCATTTTCCATTCCACTTACATTCATCATCTACAAAAGTCCATTTCTTATTATTCATACATAACAAAACTTGTACGTACATCACAACTCATAATACAACTGTGTACATTAATTCTATGGACTTTACATAAGTTATGCTTCACATAATATATGCATGCAAATACTTATGAATTTGAGGGTCTTACAATCCTTCCCTCCTTAAAAGAATTTGGTCCTCCAAATTAGAACCATGTTAGTCTCTAAACAATTGGGGATATCTCTCTTGCATAAGACTCTCTAACTCCTAAGTAGCTTCCTCTAAAGTGTGATGTTGCCAGAGAATCTTCACTAACTCGATAGTCTTTTTTCTCAAGATTTTCTCCTTTCTATCCAATATTCGGATCGGTTTCTCTACATAAGTTAATTATCTTTGAGCTCCAATGGCTCATACCGAATCACATGATTTGGATATGGATGATACTTCCTCAACATCAAAATGTAGAAGTCATTATGTACTCTCGATAAATCTGGTGGCAATGCCAATCAAAATGCCTTATCTCTCACTCTGTCTAATATCTCAAAGGGTCCAATTTAGCGAGGACTCATCTTACCTCTCTTCCTAAATCTCGTTATACCCTTCGAAGGAGAAACCTTTAGAAATATTGACTCACCGATAGCGAATTCAAGTGGTCTTCGTCTCCTGTCAGCATAGCTCTTTTGTTTACTCTGAGCTGTCCTCAATCTCTCAACAATCAACTAGACATCCTCAGAGGCCTCTGTAACCAAATCACGAGCAAAAATCTTTCTGTCACCCACTTCTTCCTAACCAATTGGGGAACGACATCTACGCCCATACAAAGCCTCATACGGTGCCATCCCAATACTTGCATGATAACTGTTGTTGTATGCGAACTCGGTTAGTGGTAAATGATCATCCTAGGAGCCTCTAAAATCCAGCACACATGCTCTCAACATATCCTCCAAGGTCTGTATAGTCCTCTCTGACTGCTTATCTGTCTGAGGATAATAAGTGGTGCTCAAACTCAACTGGGTTCCCATGGCTTCCTAAAAATATTCCCAAAAGTGGGAAGTGAAGCGGGAATCTCTATTCGAGATAATACTTATTGGAATACCATGTAACCTCACTACCTCACGTACATACAATTCTGCCAATGTACTCAGAGTATCGATAGCTCTCATAGCCAGAAAGTGGGCTAACTTCGTCAGTCTATCAACTATCACCCATATTGCATCGTGATTCCTCCGGGTCCTTGGTAAACCCATCACAAAATCCATGATGATATGCTTCTATTTTCATGTTGGTATAGGTAGAGACTGCAATAACCCTACAAGTTTTTGATGCTCTACCTTCACTTGCTGACATATAAGACATTTTGCCATGAAATCCGCAACATCCTTCTTCAAACCTGACCACCAGTACACCTTCTGGAGATTCTGATACATCTTATTACTCCCCGGATGTAGCATGTACCTCGACGAATGAGCTTCCGTCAATATCAATCTCCTGAGCTCTAAGTCCTCGGGAACACACAATCTGCCTCTAAACCTCAGAAGTCCATCTGAACTTATCTCAAAGTCAGTCACTGTGCCCTTCTGCATCTGACCTCTCATGTCAATGCAATACAGATCAGTCTGCTGAGCCACTCTGATCCTCTCTAACAGATCCGACTCTAAGTGTAGACTAGCGATCACATAGTCCATATTCATATCAAAAGTACAACTCCCAAATTGAGGCTAGCAAACTGCTCTAGCAACTCATGTTCCCTGACTATCATATACGATACCATCCCAAGGCTCTTCTTGCTCAATGTATCCGCTACTACATTAGCCTTACCCAGATGATAAAGTATCTCACAATCGTAATCCTTCAGAAGCTCTAGCCGTACAAGTAGTGGTGCCATACCTTCAACGCAAACACTATTGTTGCTAACTCCAAATCGTGGGTCGGATAGTTCTTCTCATGGTCCTTCAGCTGTCTAGATCCATAAACAACTATCCTCCCATCTTGCATTAATACACATCCCAGTCCCTGATGCAAAGCATCGGTATATACTGAAAATCCTCTTGAGCTAGTAGGAATAGTGAGAATTGGAGCGGTGGTCAATCGACTCTTCAACTCTTGAAAACTCTTCTTACAATCTTCATCCCATACAAATGCTACACTCTTCTGAGTGAGACGTGTCAATGGAGCAGCTAACTTCAAAAATCCCTCAACGAATCTTCGATCATATCCTGCTAAACCCAAGAAACTCCTGATCTTGGTGACGGTCCTCGGTTGTTCCCACTGAACTACAGCCTCAATCTTAGATGGATCCACTGATACACCATCCTTTGACACTACATGTCCCAAAAATGAGATCTGTGACAATCAAAAATACACTTATTGAGTTTAGCATATAGCTTCTTCTCTCATAAAGTTTGCAACACAATCTTGATGTGCTCCTTATGCTCTTCCTCAGATTTAGAATATACCAAAATGTTATCTATGAAGATGATAACAAACTGATCCAAATATGGCTTGAACACATCGTTCATCAAAGCCATAAAAGCTGCGGGAGCATTCATTAATTCAAATGGTATAACCAAGAACTCATAGTGGCCATATTGGGTCCTAAATGCTGTCTTGGGAACATCTCCACTCCGTACTCTCAGCTGATGATACCCAGACTTTAGATCAATCTTAGAAAAGACCTGCGCTACCCGAAGTTGATCTAACAAATCATCAATACGTGGAAGGGGATATCTATTCTTGATGGTTGCCTTATTCAATAATCGATAATCTATACACAATCGAAGGCTTCCATCCTTCTTTCTTACAAATAAAATCGATGCTCCCCATGGTGACGCACTCGATCTAATAAAACCCCTATCCAACAGCTCCTGTAACTGTCTCTTGAGCTCCTTCAGCTCAACTAAGGCCATGCAATATGGTGGTTTTGATATAGGTTTAGTACCGGGCACCAAATCTATACAGAACTCCATCTCTATGTCCGGTGGTAACCTTGGCAATTCATCCTGAAAGATATCTGGGAACTCACTAACCACAGGAATATCTTTCAACTCTGGATGTACCTTATCCGTATCAATCACGTACGCAATGAAACCTCTAATCACATCTGATGAAGCATCAGCTGTCCCCTGGTCCAATGTATGTACTCACCCTCGTCCCATAACTTGCTTTCCCTTTTCCTCTGCCGTTGCTCTCCTTCTTAGAGCAGACGTATCACCGGGGGCTCTCTCTGTCTCCCTGCCTTGCTGTGGGGTAGTCTCAACCATCTCTGGGTAAACTCTAGCAATATGCCCTGGTGTCCCACATTGGAAACACATAATAGGACTCATCGGACAAGGTCTACCACCATGGTATCTACCACATCTACTGTACTGATAAGTAGTAGGTCTCGGTCGTCCAATCATAATGCCCTTCGTCGGAGCTATAGCCGGGTATATAGGAGGTCTAACTGGTCTCTCTCACACTTCTTCTATCCGTGGTCTCTTGCCGAAGAGTCTCCTCCCTCCTCGATAACTGAAACCTCTGTCTCTTACTGGCCTTTTCCTATCTTTTTCTCGACTCCAATTGATCTTCTAAAACTCAGAGGCATTTCTCTCATAGTCTTGCTCACATAATTGCGCCCTGCGCACTGTCTCATCATATGTAGAGATATCAAATGGAACCAGTTTAGACCGCAACACTGGCCTCAATCCATCGATAAACCTACGGACCTTTTTAGTCTCGCTGTATATGGAATCAGAGTCATACCTTCCCATGGCTAAAAATCTAGTCTCATACTTATCCACTGAAAGACTTCCCTAGCTCAACCCCAAGAATTTGACCTGCAGCCTTTGCTATACCGTATCTGGAACAAATTGCCTCTTGAAGGCATCCAGAAATAGCTCCTAACTAATCTCAGCATGTCGAGCTCTCAATATATGCCTGGTGGACTTCCACCAATGCTCTGCTGTTCCCTTCAGTAGTAATGTAGCAAATGCGACCCTTTCTGAAGTCGTACACTCAAAGAATCTGTACAACTTCTCCATCTCTCCTATCCACTCCTCAGTAGCAATTGGGTCCTTGACCCCTCTAAAAGATGGAGGTCCAAGCTTCTGGAATTGTCGTAATCTATCTAAAACGCACCCAATCCCAATCCAATACTCTCATGAACCGGTAGGGGTGTAGGAGTATCTACAGCCTGTGGCATCTCAAGTGCAGTCGATACAGGTGTGTCAGGTGCAACTGCCTCTCCTGTCGCAGTCTCTGCATCCTATCCCTGTCTACCTAGCCTAGTTTGTGCCAACAACTCCACATCATCTTTAGGCTATGCTCAATCCTCGTGAAACGTACCTCAGCAGTCTCTAGTACCTCAGTCTGACCAATAGTCTCATATCGGGCTTTCAGCCTACCCTATGGCCTCGAGACCTACCTCTCGGCCCTCTATCTCAGTTGGTATTAGCCATGTAGACTAAATTCCTGCATTCGTAACCTTATATTAGTCCGATTTCCATCTCGTATACACAATTGTAACTGAACAAGCACAGTAATATGAGGATGTACACTTTCCTAAACTAATACCGACATAACATCAGACCAACTCTGCTCTGATACCATTCTGTCACGACCTCATTTCGAGACTTACCAAAAACCACTACAAATTTTTTGCTTTTTACTTACCTTTCTCTGCACCAACAATTAAGCTGTGATTCGACATTAGTCATCTCATTCACACTCATCTTATCACATCATATATACGTGTCATCATAAATATTGACTTTTCATAAACAAAGTTATTTACATTAACATCATTACATCCCCAAATATTACAAACATGTACATCACTATGCTTATACATTGTTCAGATACAAAATAGTACGCGATGTGTATACCTTTAACTCAATAGGAAATGGTAGCGGACAAAAGGAATGCTATACTTTAGCCGGACTCACTCTACTGCTCATGATCTGTAGAGGGGAAAATTAAAGGGGGATGAGCAAACAACGCGCTCAGTAAGGAAATCAGGCAAGCAAGTAGACGTCCACACTATCTATTGAAAATAATGCTTTGCCTTTCCTTCTCTCATCTCAAAAGCATGAATCAAAACTGATATAATAGTAGTACGAAATAAAACTCATGTACTTAAAATCATGCTAAGTTTTCAAATGTAGGCATTCATGCAAAACAATGCATATTTATAATTTCGAAATGCCTTTATAGAAATCATTGCCATTTACACATAAATCATAGAAATTATAGGACTTCACAACACAACACAAACTGATTTCCTACCTATCTCTCTCAGGTTTAATCGTATCATGAAAATAAGTGATATATCGTGCGAGACTCAGTGGCTAAATGCAATACTCTCCTGGACTATGGCTATATCCTATAATGGTGAAATCCCAGGCAACACGGATCTCGGTGTGTGGGTTATCACTGCTGCAATGGGAGAGGGGGTCAGTCCATCACAATCGCCAGCTATATACTCATCAACTCCCTAACTCCACACAACACACAGTACAATGTACTCCATGCCACTCGAAAGGTACAACGTACACCCATGGACCCTCTTCTCATGGTCGGGATGTCTATCATAAGTCTTAGTCCTCACACCATAGAAATACATTATAGTCAGGGTGTTTGCCATAAGTCTTAGTCCTCATACTATGGAAATCAATGCCACATCTCTAAATCCACATGCAAACATCTCAACAGTGTGACACTCAGTCTAAACAGAGGAAATCGTTACGATTTTTCTATAACATGTATTATATATCACGTAAAAACTACAGTGCGTGTCTTGAGTGTGACTCACAATCAACACTCCGGCTCTTAAACTCTGTGTATGCATCTCAAAATATCAAACACTAGTGCGAGTAACCTCTAGCACTAGGTTAATGCATAATTCTCTTTTCAAATCAAGTACGAGTGATAATTCTATTTTTACTAAAATTATTTGTGCTTAAATTCCTAATTATTTATTTAATCCCCATATTATTTTATTAATAATCCCCTTTATTTAATTAAAATTCTTTAATGTGTAGATAAATTAAATCCAGATAAAACTCAGTCGTTTCAGTCGAAATTGGGCTGAAAACGAGCTAAAGGAGATTGGACCACTTTAAATTTTGCAGACCAAGTCACCAGTCGTCTGGATACGCGTGATGTCAGGTGTCTATATTTTATTTACTCTGAAACGATAAGATCAACAGACACCGAGCGAATATTCGGGAAGGCACACGCCGGGCCACATTGCACAGCCAATTGGACAAACCGACAAGTGACGCGAAAATATCTATTCTGCACCGAATCAATTGAAGACAAGTGGCCAAACAATGCCAACTCATCTATGATGAAAATTTACCATTGTACCCCTATGTTTGTGTATAAATAGAATATGATGGCAATTGAAAATGTAAGTAGGTTAGGGTAGAATAGCTTTTAGATTAATTTTAAAAAGTTTTCATTAAATTTCCGCATAGATTTTTTTTGTTTGTTTTACAAGTTGTTTACTGTTCATTCCATGTTCTTCATTAATCTTTGTTAAATTTCATTTCAATGGAAACTCACTTTCATTTCATGCTCTTGGTTTGGAATCATTAAGCTCTTTTATTTGCCAATTTTTATTCACAAAGATTGCTCCTTATTTCAACTCTCGATTTTTCCTTAAATATTGTTTATGATTCCTTAGTTTTATTTGAAAGAAACTATCACTTTTGTAACTCTCGGTTAGACATTAAGTAGTGCATTCGGGTGACATTTTCATTCAATCTTCTGCTTTTTGATTATGTTGCCTTGATGTGGGAGGATGCAAAGCATTTGTCCACATCATATGCAAAGTGGAGTCATGGCTGGAAAAGGAGATGAAGCTACCCGAGGAGGATGATCATGAGTTCCTTGTTTTTTGCATTTATTCATGTTTCCTGCATATAGTTCATTTACTGCATTCTATTTCATCTTCATTGTAGTTTGTTATTTATTGGATTAGGAAATGATTGTGGTTGGTTGTCCGGTATAAAGATTAAAGAAGCAATTCATAGGAGCATAGTTAAAGTCATGGCAGCAAGATAATTTTTATTTTCAGTCTCTGTTGTGCTCTGTTTCTCGTTTTTGTTACTGCTCATTATGGATGTTAACTTATGGTTTGTCTTCATTGCTTCTTCTGTTTCGTGTAGATGTTATTGTTCTGTTTAATGTTTGATTAGTGATTGATAATTGATAATAGGCAGCAACACTCAAAGCATTTCAAGACTTCTTTGATTCTCGGGTTAACAGATAGTGAGAAGCCAGGACTGTGCACACCCGAAGCAAGCACATGTGGGCGTTCACTAACAGGAGCAAGGCATCACTCATAGTACCTGGAGTAGAGGACAAAACCAGTAGCAACCTGGAGCATCCAAAGCAGGCACTAGATATGGGTGATGCTCGGTAAGGACTTGCTGGAACAGACTGACAGTAGCCAGTGCAGAGGTAGCGGATGTGTAGGTGACGGACAGAACCGTTGGCAGTCCAGCAAACTTGTACAACCCGAGAGCAGTACCTGGGAAAAGAAGCAGTATAGCAGCTGGCCGGTACAGAGAGCTGGGTGCAGCGGACGTGGGCAGTAGGGAAAGGAAATGAATTGAAACAAAGAAGACAGTGCAACAGTGTACTTGAAAAGAAAAATCGGGACCACTGTGTTTCTTAATTGCCTAAGGCCATGTTTGGAATATGTATAATGTAGTGGTTTAATTCATTTTACATGCATTTCTAGATAGATTAATTTCAAGTTAGCTTAGTGAGTTGATTTTTAATGTGCATGTTAGGCATAGTTGCTTTGTTTAATTAGTTTAACTTAGATTTAATTAGATCACTAATTAATTTTTATTCTAGCATTAGGGGTTGTGCTTAAATTACTTTAGAGTAACTCATTTTATACATTTTAAGTTTTAGTGAAAATTCCAAAAATGTGTTTTATACATTAGTTAAATGTTAGTGTTAATTTAGTATTTAGATATATCTAGAAGTAATTTTAGATTCATTAGTTCAGACATTTAGATTTATGATTATTTTTCTTAATTTTCTAGTATTTCATTTTATTAGATCTTAGGTTAGTTTAAATTGCAATTTTTATTAATTAGATTAATTTGCATGCATATTTCATTTTAAGTTTGTTTAAATTTTAGTTTAATTAATTCCTTTATTTTTATATTCACATTTTAATTGCATTAATTCGTTTTCACTGTTTTAATTTTCTTTTGTAGGTTTTTGCTTTTAATTGCTCGGAGTGCTGTAAGTAAATTTTGCTCGGTTTTATTTCCTGTAGTTCTTATTATTTTATTGCTTTCCAGTGTTTTTAATTAGCCTTAGTAGATCACCCTATTTAACTTCATAATTTGCTAGGATATACTTAGGATAAGATTAATCGGTAGTTAATTAGGCTAGTCAACTTCTCTGTGGGACGATAATTCCGGGACTCAAATCCCATTATTACTTGGACGACCCGTGCACTTGCGGATAATACCCTTAGGGCGTGTCAATGAGCTATCGCTCTAGTATGATATCATGTATAAATCATGAAAAGTCGAGTACGAGCATTGTTCCCAGTACTCTATCATGTAAAACTGAGTATGAGCAAAACTCTTAATACTCTATAATACATCAATCACAAACTGAGTACGAGCTATGCTCCCAATACTCTAACATGCATAAAATAGCATTAAAATATAGTACGAGTATATCCTTTAGTACTATGTAATGCATATCTCAAAATATCATGCGAGTATTCTCTAGCACTTATGGTCTTCACACAAAACCAGATACATGGCTCATTCAAAAACACAATTCTCTCAATTCAAATCAAATTAGCACTTAAATGTGCAGTCTTTGCATGTACGTGAAAACATTAGCCATCCTAACATGCCACTCATGAATTATAGGTCACAACATGCTTCTAAGGCTTTTTATCCTATTTTTGGATAAAACACACTTTATCTCATTAATCCTTAGAACAACAACATACCTATTTCAAGGAATTCATATAGAGTATAATATCAAAACTTTATTTAAAATACGTCTAGCCATCTCTAGCTACTCACGAAATTCCCTTACCTCGGATCACGTCAAGTGACCTCTCTTCCTCGGTGCAATTCACTTTCGCAATCCGAGCAACTCCCACAATGATTTTTGAAGCTGTTATAATTATTGGCGTTAGTATATCTCTATATACCCATTTCATTTGCCAAATCTCAATTCGATACATAGTTTTCATCACTTACTTCAAATATGGTATAATAGTTTTCATCACTTACTTCAAATATGGTATAAAACCACATTTCACATAACTATAGTCATTTCTCCTTATTTTCAAGTTATGCATTTCATAAGATTAACTCATAATCTTTCATACATGCATATTTCATCATCAAACCATTATTAAAACCATTTCCTCATCACTTTCTCACTTTCATGCCAAAACTAGGTCATGCTCATTTTTCATGATCCTTTCATTTCCAACAATTCATATATATACCAATCAACTCGTCAATACACCTAATTTAACATATATTGACTTGGTGCATTAAATTTTACCTAGTTGAACTTTCCTTCCTTTTTCACCAAAATGGTAAAATCCTTCTTGTTCCGTCAACTCATGATTTCAATCTCTTGTTTTCAAGTATGTTGTTCTCCTCTTTACTAAGAACAACTTTGCTCGCTTATATCTCACTCAAAACTGATCACAAACTGAAGTTTTCTAGTGTTTCTTGGCTAGGTTACAGTTTTGTTCTAGAATGGAATAGTAACTCTCAAGAAAAATGAAGTGTAGAAGTCCAGTATTTATAGAATTGTCTCTATGAGATCGATCTGATCACTAATGAGATCGATCTGCCTTGCACTTTTTCCTCTCAAAACTGACCTTTCAGGTTTAATGAGATCGATCTGCTCCTAGCATGAGATCAATCTGCTCAACACAGAACCTTAAGGAGATCGATCTGCTCTTGCAAGAGATCGATCTGTTGGAAGTCAGTAGCTTAAGAAAATCGATCTGGCCCTCTAGGGATCGATTCCTTCTTCACAGAATACTTAGCAGATCGATCTGGCCCTCTTGGAGATCGATCTGCCCTGTTCCATTGCTCGAATAGGAGTATTTTTGGCTCTTCCAGATTGATCTCTCATCCCATGAGATCGATCTCTCATTCATATTGTTTAGATTTTACTGCAGTTTTCTGCAGCAACTTATCTCAAACACTCTTAATTCTGCTGCTATGGTCATTTTCTCATCCAATTACCTTTAAGGCTTGAAAATGACATCTATTCCTACTTTATATACATTAAGACTTGTGTGCATCATTGTATAACCAAAGGTATACAATTTACAACCAAATGGGGCATAACCATGTATGCAACTTATGCATACTTCATTCCCTTTTATCACACAACTCATTTTCCATTTCACTCACATTCATCATTTACAAAAGTCCATTTCTTATTATTCATACATAACAAAACTTGTACGTACATCATAACTCATAATACAAGTGTGTACATTAATTCTATGGACTTTACATAATTTGTTCTTCACATAGCATGTGTATGCAAATACTTATGAATTTGAGGGTCTTACACAGAGGCTTTGATAACATGGAAATATATTCTCCATAGAGCCAATGGCATGAAGACAAGTGGCTAACCATTGCCAACTCATCTAGGATAGGAAATACCTCTTTTACCCCTCATTTTAATAACTATATAAGCCAAATGTTAAGGCTTTTGTAGGGCTTTGTTGCTAGATTTATTTTTACATATTTTTATGCTTCATTTTATGTTTTGTTAAGTTTTAAAAGCAATCACCATTTTTCTTTTTACAAGCTTTTACATTTCTATTTTGTTTTGCAATTTTAAATTTATTTTAATGCAAATTTCCACTTCCTTTCTTTAGCTTTGCTGTTTACTTTTATTTTCATCATTTTAATCATCTTCTCCATCTACTTTTTCTTACCTTTTTCATTGTGATTGAGTTCTATGAGGATAGGAGCTTGAGAGGTTGCAAAATCACGTCCATAGCTTTTTGTTTTGAGCTTAATCCATTTTGTTTTTTCTTAGTTTTATTTTTCTATGTTTTTAAACTTTGATTTTGATGTTTGTAGCTACAGTTTCATAGTGATGTTAAATTTGAGTTCTTTTTAAGAAAAAAAAAAGAATTACATAAGTAAATATGTACATTCACATGTAATATAGGAGCCGATTGGTTTGCATTTTAGGCTTACCTTTTTACTGTTAATTTGGGTATATTTTGGTGGCTGAATCATGCTTTTAACAAGATGTTTGTAGGATGATGATTTCATATTAAATAAAAAGTTTATCATGTTATTTTTGTTTATAATTTAGTAAGCTTAATGAGAGCATGCGACGGGTTGCATTGTCGGTTGTGAAGTTTTGTACTTTAAGCAGTCATTTCGATTAATTTTGTGAGTTGTGTCGGTTAACTTAAGTCACATTAGGTGTTTTTTATATAAGAGTAAGATCATTTAGGTAGCATGTAATTTTTTCGGAAGTTGAAGTAAGTTTTTCTTAGGTTATTTACATGTCAATCTTCTTAGGTTATTTGTGAGATGTGTCAGCCTTGTGAAGTTTTCATTAAGTTCCTCTTTTAGTTTCTTTTTAGGTTCATTTCTTTAATTCTTAATCATATATGGTATAGGTAATAATTATGTTTTTATTATTTTTATTTTTTGTAGAATTGTTTTAGCTAGGAGTTAGAGTATTTTGCTTCAAATATTTGCATTTTTTCTACTTTTAGACATTGATTTACAGGTTGAAGTAAGCAATTGTGAGGTTCAGTTTTAAGCATTTCTTTTAGGTAGTTTCAAGAGTTTTTAAAGTCATCATTATATTAGGAATAGTTTAGAACTTATTAGAGTAATTTTCGTAGTGCTTCAGACATTTGCATGTTTTCTACTTTTAAGCGTTGATCTACGGGTTAAAGTAAGCTGTTGTGAGGTTCATTTTTAAGCATTTGTTTCAGCTAGTTTCAAGATTTTTTAAAGTCATTATTATAGTAGGAATAGTCCAGGATTTATTAGAGTAATTTTCATAGGTCTTAACTTTGTATATTTTATTTTATTTTCTTAAGTAGTCATGGTGTATAAGCTACTGTACAGGGTTGAGTTAAATCTGTATGGGCTTAGTTTAGGTGCAATTTAAGGTATTTTAGAGTCCATATAGGTCATATAGTTGTCATTCAGGGTTAGTATAAGTTTGGTGATTTTTGGGTATCATTCCCATATTTTTTAGAATTTTCATTTCATAGAAAATGCATGCTGTCCAGATTTGGTGTAGCTGTTGTTGAGGGTTACATCTTAGATGTTGTTTTTTCGGGTTGGAAAAATTAATTAGGTTATTTTCATTTAGGGTTAGGTTAAAGTAGGGTTAGGTTGCATTTCTCATTATTTCATGCATACATTTAAAATTTAGTTGCAATTTCACATTAGGAAGTTATTTACTTTTTTAAGTGCATATTAGTTGATGGTTCTAATGTTAATAATTTATTAGTGTAGTGTTTAAGTTTTGTATTTAGGGTTATTTTAGGGTTAAAGTCCATTTCATACATTTTTAGGTTAGTTTTCAATTTAATTTTAAAAATAAAAAAGTATTTTAATTCTCATGCATCATTTAGAATAGATTTTATTATTTACTTATGCATTTCATTAGTTTAGTATTCATTTAGGGTTAGACATAATTTAAGGTTACATTTTAGGGCATTTTAGGGGTAGGATTTCGATTTAGGGTTTTTAGTGTTTAGAATTTTATTCTCTCATGCACTTGTTTAGAATATTTTGCATTATATTTCTTTTAGTTAGAATATATTTATGTAGTTTTAATTTCATATTAAGATTTTCTAGATTTATTTTTATTATTTGTATTTTTAGACCATATCTTCCATTATTTACATTTCTAAATCTAATTTTATTATTTTTCTTTTACATATTATTTTCTTAGTTTACTTGGATCTTTGTAAGTTTTTCTGCTCTATTTTATTTTAATTTACTTTTTAATATTTTTAATCTAAGCCTGATAGATCACACTTAAAAAATTATACATAATTGTTAGGATATACTTAAGATAAGATTAACTTATGCTTAGTTAGGCTTCGTGTTTTCTTTGTGGGATGATAATCTGAGACTCAATTCCCTTTATTACTTGTGCGACTTGTGCACTTGCGGTATTAACGTCTAGTACACATCAGTCAAACAAGTTTTATAATACTATATAATGATTAGAAGCCAAAAATATGTAAAAGATCATGCACTATGCTCATAAACCATGTTCAAGAGAGATTATGCATAGAATTTAAACATGTAGCAACTAAGCATTTATTGTCGCACTAGTTTATCTCATACAATGTATTCTTAAGAAATCTTCCCTATTTGTTATTTCAACGTGAGAGAAGAATGTCAATTCAAAGCTCTCAAAATTTTGCATGATTATCATCATATATGTTATGTTCATGCCAAGGAAATAGATAAAGTCATATAAGCAAGAACATAATCAAACATCCATATGAAATAAGGATAGGAAATTAATCTAGCATAGGAATTAAGATAGTCTTGTGCATTCAATCACAAAGCATTTTTCCATATTCATAATCACAATCTATGATTGAGATCAAACTAAGATATATGAACTAAAATATTCTTGATTCCTAGGCATGTAAGAGAGAGGTTGTTTTCCCAAAATCTGCAGACTTCACTACTCCTATTTATAGAAATTGCTTGGTGAGATCGATCTGTCGAGGCATGAGATCGATCTAGTCCTCTTAAATCCCTCATTTTCATGCCAATTTGAATTGATAAGATTGATCTGTCGATGGTCTGAGATCGATCTATCCCAAGCAGTAGTTTAAGGAGATCAATTTGCATCCACGAGAGATCGATCTGCTCTAACCCGAGACTAAGGAAATCGATCTGTTTGCATCAAAATCAATCTTCTCATTACAAAATGTTTAGCAGATCGATCTGGCTCCATTGGAGATCGATCTGCCCTGTTCCGTTGCTCGAATTAAAGCATTTTTTACTCTTCTAGATTGATCTCTCATCCTATGAGATCGTTCTGACCTTTATATTTTCTAGATTTTGCTATAATTTTCTGTAGTAACTTCTCACAAACATTCTCAATTTACTGCTATAGTCATTTTCTCATCCAACCACCTTCAAGACTTCAAAATGGTATCCATTCATACTTTATACAGATTCAAACTTGTGTGCATTCATTGTATACAATAGAAAACAATATGGAAGTATAAAGGTTTATGCAACTCATGCAATTTCCTTCCATTTGCTGCACTACTCGTTTTCCACTCCACTCACATTCATCACATACAAAAGTCCATTTCTTCATATTCATACATAATGAAACTTGTACGTACATCACAAACTCTTATTACCAGTGTGTACATTGAATTTATGGACTTTAGATCACTTATGAATTCATAAGGTTTACATATGAAAATACGGGTCTTACAAGAAGCTGATCGGACTGCGAGAGTGAGCAGCACTGAGAAAGTGAGGTCACGCGACGTGATCTGAGGTAAGGGAATTTTGTGAGTAGCTAGAGGTAGCTACACGTATTTTGAATAGAATTTCGATTATTATATTTTATATGAAGTTTCGTGTATAGAAAAGTTTCGATAGGAACCGATGAGGTTAATTTGTGGTTTTATCCAATTTAAGGACAAAAAGCTTAGGAAGCATGTTTGTCATAAGTTTGGATAGTTGCATTGATAGACTTGCCAATGTTTTCATGAATATATGAAAATAATACATTTTAGTGTCGATTTGATTTGATTCTGTGAAATTTCAATTGAAAAAAGCCATCTATCGAGTTTGTGTGAAAACCATTAGTGCTAGAGAATACTCGCACTAGATTTTATGAGATATGCATCACATAGTACGTGAGTATATTCTTGTACTTGATTTTAATGCTATTTATGCGTGATAGAGTATTGAGAGCATTACTCATACTCAGTTTTATTGATTGATGCATAATAGAGTATTGGATCATTGCTCACACTTAGTTTTACATGACATAGTGTTGGGAGCATTGCTCGCAGTAGATTTATATAACTTGTGTATGTGGTCGTGTTGGGAGTTTACTCGCACGTACCAATTTTGAAAGAGAAGGTATGAAACAGTCGTGTTGGGAGCTTGTGCTGACTGTGTGTCGCACCGATTATATGCTCACACGTGCAACATTTTGAGATATGGCCGAGGGCTGTGGAAAAATATTATACATGATATGAGGGCTAAGACTTATGCCAAGCACCTCTACTACGAGGATTAGGTCCATGGAGTACATTGTACGATGCATGTCACATGGAGTACAATGTACAGTGAGTGCACGATGTTATTGAGTTGTGAGCTGACGGTAACGGATTTAACCCACCTACCATTACAACGAATGTGAGACCCCTCACACTGAGTATTGTGTAGCTTGGGATCACAAAAAATGAGTTATGATCATAATCGCGGAACATGTAGTCGCCTATCTCATTTCATTCACTTGAGATTTCTTGATTGAATTATCACATGATTTTATAATTTGAACTGTGACTTTGTGTGTTATAAGGGTAACCCGAGGGATGGGTGAGGCCCAGATTTCCATGTTTTTACATGACGATATGCCATATTGTTTTGATTTAATTGAAATGGTATGATAAAGTGTGATTTATATGACACTTTAAATGGCATATCGTCTTGTTTTTACATGACGATATGCCATATTGTTTTGATTTAATTGAAATGGTATGATAAAGTGTGATTTATATAAATTACATGAGAAATGCAATGTTTTGTATAAACTGCTGAGATTATTAAACCAGCATGTTTTTAGTTTCATAACTAATGATTTATATCTATATATATTGCGTAAATATTTTAAGAAAGACACATGCTTTAGATATGAGTCGAAAAGGAGATGATTTCAAGGCATGAGCATTATATTTTGTAGATAGTGTGGTTATCTACTTGCTTGCCTTATTTCCTTACTGAGCTGTGAGCTCACCCCCTTCTTATATCCCCTCTCTACAGAGCGTTCCCAGTAGTTGAGCACGGCTGAGAGCTGGTATTCTTTGTCCGCTGCATACCTATCGCACGAAAGGTATACACATTTGTAACTTTTTTGTACTGAACATTGTAAAAGCACAGTTATGTAAACGAAAGTACCATCGGGGATGTATAGGTACGAGTATTTGTATAATGTATATGAATTAATTTTAAGAAAGAGTACTTACAATCAATAGATAATTGTATTGACATGTATGCATGTTATGGAATGAATGTGGTTGAGGTGACTAATATCGAATCACAGTCCAACAGTTTGGTGTTGAGCTATGACAGAAGGAGAAGTAAGTAAAATGTAAAAAAATTTTGGTGCTTTTCGGTAGGTCACGGGAGGAGAGGTCTTGACAGAATGATATCAGAGCCGAGTTGGTCTGATATGAGTCGCTATTAGTAATTAGGAAAGTGTACATCCCCATAATACTATGATTTGTTCAGTTACAATTGTGTATACGAGATCAAAATCATCATAATTAATGGGTATGAATGTAGGAATTGAGCCATTATGGCTAATACCAGCTGTGGTAAAGGGCTAGAGGTTGGGCTCGATGACGTAGAGGTAGGCCTGAGACCCAAGATGAGACGATAGGTCCCACTGAGGTACTAAAGAGTACCGAGGCACGCTTCACTAGATTAGTACGTCACCTTAAGACCATAGTAGAGTTACGGGCACAAACTTTGCCAAGAGGAAGGGGCAGGATCCAAGGACTATGCCTGGAGAGGCAGCTACACCTAGTACGCCTGCACAACTAGCTCAGACGCCACAACCTACAGATATACCTACATCCCTACCAGTTTAGGATACGTTGTCTCATGTTACTCCATGATAGGGCGATAGTACTTTGGGGTATGGTTTTGAGCTTGACAGATTACGACAATTCCAGAAGCTGGACCACCATCTTTAGTGAGGTGAAGGACCCCATAGTCGTAGAGGATTTGCTGGGAGAGATAGAGATGCTTTATAGATTCTTTGAGTGTACGACTATAGAGATGGTTGCATTTGCTGCGTTCCTACTGAAAGGATCGACAGAGCATTGGTAGAAGTCCACCAGAGTTATATTGAGAGCACGACAGTTATAGATCACGTGGGATATCTTTTTGGATGTCTTTAGGAGGCAGTATGTCGCTGACACAACGCAGAGGAAACTATAAATGGAATCCTTGGGGTTGAGCTAGGAGCTCTATCAGTGGATAAGTACAAGACACGATTTATATCCTTGGGTTGGTATAACCCCGACACCTTGAGCAATGAGACTAGAAAGGTCCGTAGATTCATTGATGGACTGAGGCCAGTGTTACGATCTAGACTGGTTCCATTTAATATCTCTACCTATGATGAGGCAGTGCGCAGGGTGTAACTCTGTGAGCAAGATTACGAGAGGAATGTATTTGAGTTCAGAATAGTTGGTAAAGGTAGAGACCGAGATAGGAAGAGGTCGGTGAGTGATAGTGCAGAGGTTTCAAAAATTGAGGAGGGAGGAGACTTTTCGATAAGAGACTAAGGATCGAAGAAGTACAGGAGAAAAATGTTAGATCTCCTGCATACCCGACTGTAGCTCCAGCTAGAGGTGTTGTTATTGGAGGATCGAGGCTAACCACTGAGCAGTGCAGTAGATGTGGTAGATTCCATTGAGGTATACCTTATACTATTTCTAGTGGATTGTGCTTTAGATGTGGGAAACCAGGGCATATGGCGAGAGTTTGCCCAGAGGTCATAGATATTACCCCATAGAAGGGCAAGGAGCCGGAGAGAGCTCCAACTGATATGTCTACATCGAGGAAGAGAGCGACGGCAGAGGAGAAGGGGAAGCAGGTCATTGGATGAGGGTGAGTACATGTCTTGGACCAGGCACAACTGATGCTTCGTCGGATGTGATTAGAGGTAACATCCTGATGTATGATTTAGAAGAATATGTTTTAATTGATCCTGGTGCCACGCATTCATTTGTATCACCTTCATTTGCATGTAAGTTAGCAAAACATGTAAAGCATACACATTTAAGTAGGATGATGTTGATTAGTATGCCTATGGATAACAATCAACTAGTTAAGTATGTATTAAATGACTTCAAGTTAAGAGTAGGGGAAAAAGATATGACAGCCAATCTAATAATGTTAAGTATGAGTGATTTTGATGTAATCTTAGGAATGGATTGGTTATCTGCAAACCATGCTATTTTAGATTGTTATGCTAAGACAGTTATGTTTCCTAACCCTGAAAAATATGTTGTAAAGTTTGACAAAAAGAAATAAAAGTAGTAGTTATGGTTACAATAAATAATATACTATGCTGAATGAGAAATGAAAATCTTGAAGGTTTTATTCCGTACATGGTTGATATGGATAAGCTACATCCGGACTCAATAGATATTCCTGTGGTCAGTGAGTTCCCAGATGAATTACTAGGGTTACCACCAGACAGAGAGATGAAGTTCAGTATAGATTTAGTGCTTGGTACTGAACCTATTTCGAAACCACCGTATCGTATGGCCTTAGTTGAGCTGGAGGAGCTCAAGAGAGAGTTACAAGAGTTGTTGGATAAGGGGTTCATCAGACCGAGTGTTTCACCTTGGGGAGTACCATTTTTGTTTGTGAAGAAGAAGGATGGAAGCCTCCGATTGTGTATAGATTACAGATTGTTGAATAAGGCTACCATCAAGAATAGGTATCCCCTTCCACGTATTGATGACTTGTTGGATCAGCTCCGGGGAGCGCAGGTCTTTTCTAAAATTGATTTGAGGTCTGGGTATCATCAGTTGAGAGTTCGGAGTGGAGATGTGCCCAAGACGGCATTTAGGACCCGATATAGCCACTATGAGTTTTTGGTTATGCCATTCGGATTGACAAATGCTCCCACAACTTTCATGGCTTTGATGAACGATGTGTTCAAGCCATATTTGGATCAGTTTGTTATCGTCTTCATCAATGATATATTGGTATACTCGAAATCCGAGAAAGAGCATGAGAAGCACCTCAGGATTGTATTGCATACCCTACGAGAGCAAAAAATGTATGCTAAACTCAGTAAGTGTGATTTTTTGTTATCACAGATCTCATTTTTAGGACACGTTGTGTTGAGGGATTGTGTACAATAAATCCGTCCAAGATTGAGGCTATAGTTCAGTAGGAACAGCCTAGGACAGTCATCGAGATCAGGAGTTTCCTAGGTTTAGCAAGATATTATCAGAGATTCATAGAGGGATTTTCGAAGTTAGCTACTCCATTCAACACATCTCACTCGGAAGAGTGTAGCATTCGTGTGGGATGAGGATTGTGAGAGGAGTTTTCAAGAGTTGAAGCATCGATTGACCACAACTTCGATTCTCACTATCCCTACCAGCTCAAGAGGTTTTTCAGTGTATACCGATGCTTCGCATCAGAGACTGGGCTGTGTATTGATGCAGGATGGAAAGGTAGTTGCTTATGGATTCAGACAGCTGAAGGACCATGAGAAGAACTATTCGACCCATGATTTGAAGTTAGCTGCAGTAGTGTTTGCGTTGAAGGTATGACGCCACTACTTATATGGTGAGAAGTTTTAGATTTTTACGGACCACAAGAGCCTCAAGTATCTGTTCTCGCAGAAGGAGCTGAACATGAGACAGAGAAGATGGCTAGAGCTTCTGAAGGACTTTGATTGTAAAATACTTTGTCATCCGGGTAAGGCTAACGTTGTAGCAGATGCTTTGAGCATGAAGAGCTATGGGATGGTATCGTATATGATAGTCAGGGAACATGAGTTGCTAGAGCAGTTTACTAGCCTCAATTTGAGAGTTTTACTTTATGACATGGATACGGATTGTATGATTGCTAGTCTACACTTGGAGCCAAATCTGTTAGATAATAGCTGACAGGCTCAACAGACTAATTTGTATTACATTAATGTGAGTAGTCAAATATAGAAGGGCATAGTGACTGATTTTGAGATAAGTTCTGATGGACTACTGAGGTTCAAAGGTAGATTACATGTTCCCGAAGACCTAGAGCATAGGAGATTAATATTGTTGGAAGCTCATTCATCGAGATACACGTTGCATCCAGGGAGTAACAAGATGTATCAGAACCTCCGAAAGATATACTGGTGGTCGGGTATGAAGAATGACATGGCAGAGTTTGTGGCAAGATATCTTGTATGTCAATAGGTGAAGGTAGAGCATCAGAAACCTGCAGGGTTATTGCAGTCTCTACCTATATCGATATGGAAATGGGAAAATATCATTATAGATTTCGTGATGAGTTTATGGAGGACCCAGAGGAATCAAGATGCACACAAGGTAGTGAGGTTACATGGTGTTCCAGTGAGCATTATTTCAGATAGGGATTCTCGCTTCACTTCCCACTTTTGGGAACATTTTCAGGAAGCCATGAGAACCCAATTGAGTTTGAGCACCGCTTTCCATCCCCAGACAGATGGTCAGTCAAAGAGGATTATACAGAATTTGGATGACATGTTTAGAGTGTGTATGCTAGATTTTAGAGGCTCCTAAGATGATCGTTTACCACTAGACGAATTTGCCTACAACAATAGTTATCATGTGAGTATCAGGATGGCACCGTATGAAGTTTTATATAACTGTAGATGTCATTCCCCTATCGGTTGGGAAGAAGTGGGTAACCGAAAGATTTTTGCTCCTGACTTAGTTAAAAAGCCTCAAAGGACGTCTGGTTGATAGTTGAGAGATTAAGGACAACTCAGATTAGACAGAAAAGCTACGTTGACAAGAGACGAAGACCACTAGAGTTCTCATTGGGCGAGTCAGTATTTCTGAAGGTTTCTCCTTCCAAGGGTATGACGAGATTTGGGAAGAAAGGCAAGCTGAGTCCTCGCTACATTGGACCCTTTGAGATACGTGATCGAGTGGGAGATAAGGCATATAGGTTGGCATTACCATCGAATTTATTGGGAGTGCATAATGTCTTTCACATTTCTATTCTTCGAAAGTATCATCCAGATCCAAACCATGTGATTCGGTATGAGCCATTGGAGCTCAAGGATGATTTGACATATGTAGAGAAATCGATCCAGATACTGGATAAAAACGAGAAAGTCTTGAGAAACAAGACCAGTGGATTAGTTAAGATTCTCCGGCAGCATCACACTTCAGAGGAGGCTACTTAGGAGCTAGAGAGTCTGATACGAGAGAGACACCCCCTGTTGTTTGAAGAGTAACTTGGTTCTAATTTGGAGGACCAAATTTCCTTAAGGGGGGAGGATTGTAAAGTCCGTAATAAAATATGTACTCTTTATGATTTTGTGATGTACAGTCAAGTCACATTTGATACAAATCATAAGGAATGAATGTTTTTCAAATTCCAAGTGTGTAAGAAATGCAAAACAGTTAGTTAAGCAAATTGGATATCAATGTAACACTAAAATTCTGGGAAAGTTACAGCAGAAGAGGAGCAGATCGATCCCTCATTCAATGCAGATCAATCTTGGTTAGGTTCTGGGTAGAGCAAATCGATCTCATTTAAGGGCCAAATCAATCTTTATATGGTTCTGTGTTAAGCAGATCGATCTCATCCTAAAGAGTAGATCAATCTCTAAGGGCAATTCTATATATACACGACTTTGAACTTCATTTTTCCCAAGAGCAATAATTCCCATTGAAAACCAAAGTAAAACCTAACCTTTCTACTCCAAAAATCATCAACTTTCAAGCAGTTTTAAGTGAGATTCATTTCAGCAAAGTTGTTTCTAGTAAAAAGTATAACAACATAGTTGGAAACTAGAAGTTGAAATCAAGGATTGAATGATCAAGGTGGATTTTTCCCAAAATTGGAAAAAAGAGGAAAGATTAAGCTAAGTAAGATTCAATACACCAACTTCATATATGTTAATATAGGTGGCTTGGTAAGTTGTTTGGTGTAAGTTTGATTTACTGAAAACACCTTGAATGTGTAAAATATCATTGACCTAAAAATTGGTATGAAATTGAGAAAATGATGAGAAAGTTGAGTAAGCATGGATTTAAGGATGAAATAAACATGTATGTAAGATTGTAAGATAGTTTTATGAAATACATAAATTGGAATAAATGAGAAATGCAAATAGGTATATGAGATATATGGTGAAATGCCATAATGGGAGAAAATGATGAAATTGAGGCATAGGGAGAGTTATGTCAGTTTAAATCGACCTAGTAGACTTGGACGAGTCTAATAGGTTCTCGAGAAATGATTTGTAAAATCAAAATGGACCTAGGAGAGAGTAAAGTCCAATAAGCTGAAATAAGGCCAAATGAGTATTAAAAGGGCTAAATGCATTGATTTAGATTCATGCAAGCGACAACTAAGTGTATTAAGGTATACTGATGTGAATGATTGTTAACAGCTTTAGAAGTTATAATAGAAGGTGATCGGACTGCGAGAGTGAGCAGCACCGAGGATGTGAGGTCACACGATGTGATCCAAGATAAGGGAATTTTGTGAGTAGCTAGAGGTAGTTACACGTCTTTCGAATAGAATTTGATTATTATATTGTATATGAAATTTCATGTATAGAAAAGTTTCGATCAGAACCGATGAGGTAAATTTGTGATTTTATCCAATTTAAGGATAAAAAGCTTAGGAAGCATGTTTGTGACATGTTTTGATTGTTGCATTGATATAATGGCTAATGTTTTCATGAATATGAGAAAACAGCACATTTTAGTGTCGATTTGATTTGATTGTGTGAAATTTCAATTGAAATAAGCCATCTATCGGGTTTGTGTGAAAACCATTAGTGCTAGAGAATACTCGCACTAGATTTTATGAGATATGCATCACATAGTACTTGAGTATATTCTTGTACTTGATTTTAATGCGATTTATGCATGATAGAGTACTGGGAGCATTGCTCGTACTCAGTTTTATTGATTGATGCATGATAGAGTATTGGAGCATTGCTCATACTCAGTTTTACATGACATAGTGCTGGGAGCATTGCTCGCACTAGATTTATATAACTTGTGTATGTGGTCATGTTGAGAGTTTACTCGCATGTACCACTTTTGAAAGAGAGAGCATGAAACAGCCGTGTTGGGAGCCTGTGCTGACTGTGTGTCGCACCGATTATATGCTCACACGTGCAACATTTTGAGATATGGCTGAGGGATATGAAAAAATATTATCCATGGTATGAGGGCTAAGACTTATGGCAAGCACCCCTATTGTGAAGATTGGGTCCATAGAGTAATTTGTACAGTGTATGTCACATGGAGTACGATGTACCATGAGTTCACGATGTTATTGAGTTGTGAGCTGATGGTAGAGGATTTGACCCACCTCTTGTTACAACAAATGTGAGACCGCGCACACCAAGTACTGTGTAGCCTGGGATCACGAAAAATGAGTTATGATCATAATCTCAGAACATGTAATCGCCTATCTCGTTTCATTCACTTTAGATTTCTTGATTTAATTATCACATGATTTTATAATCTGAACATGTGACTTTGTATGTGATAAGGGTAACCCGAGGGATGGGTGAGGGACAGATTTCCATGTTTTTACATGACAATATGCCATATTGTTTTGATTTGATTGAAATGGCATGATAAAATGTGATTTATATAAATTACATGAGAAATGCAATGTTTTGTATAAACTTCTAAGATTATTAAACTAGCATGTTTTCAGTTTCATAACTGATGATTTATATCTATATATATTGCATAAATGTTTTAAGAAAGACACATGCTTTAGATATGAGTCGAAAAGGAAATGATCTCAAGGCATGAGCATTATATTTTGTAGATAGTGTGGCTATCTACTTGCTTGCCTTATTTCCTTTCTAAGCTGTGAGCTCACCCCTTTTTTATTTCCCCTCTCTACACAGCGTTCCCAGTAGTTGAGCACAGCTGAGGACTGGTATTCTTTGATCCACTGCATACCCATCGCACGAAAGGTATACACATTTGCAACGTTTTGTACTGAACATTGTAAAAGCACAATTATGTACACGAATGTACCGCGGGGATGTATAGGTACGAGTATTTGTATAATGTATATGAATTACTTTTAAGAAAGAGTACTTACAGTCAATAGATAATTGTATTGACATGTATGCATGTTATGGATTGAATGTGGTTGAGGTGACTAATATCGAATCACAACCCAATGGTTTGGTGTTGAGTTATGACAGAAAGAGAGATAAGTAAAATGTGAAAAATTTGTGGTGGTTTTTGGTAGGTCACGGGAGGGGAAGTTGTGACATTAATAAAATAACATATACATGTATATAAGTCGAAACATGTTTAGTTTCAAAAATCAGGTCAAAACATATTTGACATCTTAACTAATGACATGTAACTTATAAATCACGTAGCTCGTTACTGTTACGACCCTCAACTTACCAAAATACGTACAAATTTTTTGCATTTTCATGCGTTGTTTATTAATCATCCTTACCTCGAATCGTGATCAGCTACACACTTAACAGTTGGGTTATGTGTCAATGTCTACCTCATCCATCCATAAAAATTAAATTTCAAAAGTAAACACTTTTATAAATACATCAGAGTTACGGTTTACAAGTGTTTACATTGCTTTACATCCCCAATGTTTACATACAAAATGCTACTGTGCTATATCTAGTTTAGATACAAAATAATTCAAGTGTGTATACCTTAAGTGATGGGATGTAGCGGATACCAAAAGGGATAAGCCTCCAGTCACGCTAACTCTATACTCAAATCTCTGTAGAGAGGGGAAAAATAAGAGGGGTGAGCAAACCACACGCTCAGTAAGGCAATCATGCGAACAGGTGGATACTGCACTATTTACGTGATCGTGATGCCATGCTCAAAAGCATTTAGTTCATCATTTTATCTCAAAACATGAGTGTATGATTGTGTTAATGGTATGTAAAGCATTCATGCTATTAAAATCTAGTGCACAATTTAATTCAAAGCATGGTATAAATCATCATGCATATTTCACAATAAAGCATGGCATTAACCATCATGCATTTTTCACAATAAAGCATGGCATTAATCATCATGCATTTTTTTCACAACAAAGTATGGCATTAATCATCATGCATTTTTTTTCAAAATAAAGCATGGCATTAATCATCATACTTCGGTGCACTTTAAACCATTAACAATAGATATCTCAAAACAATTCAACACTTGTCAGGTCTCAGCCCCTACCTCAGACTGTCCTGAACCCACAAATCATTTGAAACATTGATTTATTCACAAAGCAATAAACATGTGAGATAGGCAATTTAATAAGGGAAATAACCTCTAGGTCTATGGCCATAACCAGTGATACCAGCTACACAGATCAAGTGTGTGGGATATCACCGCTATTTACTTCCACACGGGAGGTGGGTCAAATCCTGCTCGCCGGTCCATAGCAGATCTCGTCCGAAGATGGCGTATCACATCTCAACACGGTATAACGTACTCCATGCTACCTACACGGTACAATGTACTCCGTGAACCGGCATCAACATATCATATCACGCCATATCTCAAACGTACATGTGAGCCTATTTAATCGGTACGACCTCTTATCTATCCGAAACTCCTAACACGGCTAACAACATGTCAAACTATCACAAATGCACATGCGAGCCTATTTAATTGGTGCGACACCTAATCTGCCAGAAGCTCCAAGCACGACAACAAATAAGGTGGGGATCTAATGCGAGCTATGCTATAAGCATCATGCCAAAACCAATATGAAATCCATGTGAAAACTAGTACGAGCTAAGCTCCAGCACTCATGTGTATAAAACACATCAAATCTCATGTGAGTCACACTCTAGCATGCTTTCATTCTCATGAAAACCATGTAGGTGGCTCAATTCTTTGCAAAGTATGGTTAACAAAACCAAAATATCTCATTTCTTTTGCAAAACATTTCAAATGTCAGCCGACCTACTAATCATTTGCTAAAGAGCAATAAAACATGATTTTCCAAAGCATTATGCTTTTATTTTCATGCACATTTCTCAAACACCCAACCTTTTCCATTCAGTCACCCAATTTCATTTCCTAACATCTCATGCATTCTAGCAAAGCATTTAAGTGCCCAAATTGCGTACAGACATCTCTAAGAGTCCACAGAATTTCCTTACCTCGATTTACTTGAGTAAGACTCTCTTCCTCTTAGTTTCTTGCACTCTTGGCTCTCCTTGTTCCGGTGTATCCTCGAAAGCTGTAATTCATTCATCAAACACCTGAGTTAACGCTCTTAACTCGCATTTTGACTTCACTAGTCAATATAATTCATCTATGCATTTACCAATGCCTTAATCTACATTTTACCCCTTCTTGGTAAATCTCACCATTTATTCTCTAACAACATCTTAAATCATACTTATAACACCATTATTACCTCAAGATATCTCATTCCTCATTAACCTCAATGCATTCCACTTTCTCACTCTAGACCATTTCTAGGTCATAGTCATTCCAATGCATTTTAGATAGTTTCTAACAATACTAAGCACTCTAATCAACCCCCAAACATCAATAGCTTAACAATGTACTTGAGTATTTCATTAGAAACTCATCTCTTTGGATTTCCTCCTTGCTCCAAATAGAAATGCACCTTTAATCCTTCAATCCAACAAGTGGGGAAATGCCTCCAAACTATGTTGTTATTCTCTTTGATGTGAACTACTTAGTCTCTAATAGCTTTCCCTCAAATCTTACTGAAAATGTGTGGATTTAGGAGTGAGAAAGCTAGGTTTTTAGGTTGGAAATGGGAAAGATTGGTTTTTTTCACGAAAATGCAGATCCAATTGCTCCATATTTATAGATTCAGCTTGATGAGATCGATCTGGTCCTCTTAAAATCTCTCTTTTCCAAGACATTTTGAAGGCAGGAGATTGATCTGTCGAGTAGGGGAGATCGATCTTACTTCAAACAGAGAGTCAAGGAGATTGATCTGGTCTTAGGCGAGATCGATTTGCTTCCAACCCGAGAGGGAAGGAGATCGATCTGTTCCATTAAGGATCAATCTGCCTTTCTACAGAATGTGTTAGGAGATCAATTTGGCTCCCTCAGAGATCGATCTGCTCTATTCCATTACTCAAGTAAGAGCATTTTGGCTCTTCTAGATCAATCTCTCATCATATGAGATCGATTTGGCCTTCATATTTCCAGATTTTTTGCAGTTTTTTTTGCAACAACTCATACCAAAACAACTTTAATTTACTACCATAGTCATTTTCTCATCCGATCACTTTTGAGACTTGAAAACAGCATCCATTAATACTTTATACCTATTAAAACTTGTGTAAAATCTTTATAGATCCAAAGGTACTTAATATAAACCAAATGGAAGTGCACAACTTATGCAACTCTTCCTTCCATTTTTACCACACTACTAATAATCCATTCTACTCACATTCCCCTCATGTTTAAGTCCATTTCTCCACATTCATATATAATGTAACTTGTATGTACAATCATAACTCTTATTACAAGTGTGTATCTTAAACTTATGGACTTACATTACATATACTTCACTTATGAATTCATAGTATAACTCCATTTACATTTCTATGTACATATTACAATTATACATATACGGGGTCTCACATTCTCCCCTACTTACAAAATTTGGTCCTCCAAATTGGAACCAATCATTCTGTGAACAACTCGGGATACTTCTCCTGCATCAAACTCTCCAATTCCCATGTGGCCTCTTCTACTGTGTGATATTGCCAAAGAACCTTCACCAAGGGAATTATCTTTGTCCTCAACACTTTCTCTTTTCTATCTAATATCCGAACCAGCTTCTCAACATATGTCATACCCTCAATGAGCTCCAATGGCTCATATCTTATCTCATGCGTCAGGTCCGGGTGATACTTCCTTAACATGGATACGTGGAAGACGTTATGCACACTTGCCAACTCTAGTGGGAATACCAATCTATATGCCTTACCTCCCACTCTCTCCAAAATCTCGAAGGGTCCAATATATCTAGGGCTCAGCTTGCCCTTCTTACCAAACCTTATAATACCCTTCGAAGGAGAAACTTTCAAGAACATCGAATTACCCACATCAAACTCTAGTGGTCTCCGTCTCTTGTCAGCATAACTCTTTTGCCTACTCTTAACTCTCCGTAGCCTCTCACATATCAACTGGACGTCCTCAGAGGCTTGTCTAACCAAGTTGGGAGCAAAGATCTGTCTGTCACCAACCTCTTCCCATCTAATAGGGGAACGATATCTACGCCCATACAATGCATCATATAATGCCATCCCGATAGTCACATGAAAATTGTTATTATAAGCGAACTCTGCGAGTGCCAAATGGTCATCCCAGAAGCCTCCAAAATCAAATGCACACGCTCTCAACATATCCTCCAAGGTTTGTATAGTCCTCTCTGACTGACCATCTGTCTGAGGATGAAATACGATGCTAAAACTCAACTGGGTCCCCATCGCTTCCTGAAAACATTCCTATAAATGGGAAGTGAAGCAAGCATCCCTATCAGAAACAATGCTCACTGGAATTCCATGTAGTCTCATTATCTCACGCACATATAGGTTCGCTAACTGGCTCAGAGTATCGGTAGCTCTCATAGCTAGAAAATGGGTTGATTTAGTCAACCGATCCACAATCACCCATATGGCATCATGACCTCTCCAGGTGTTCGACAATCCCGTCATGAAATCTATGGTGACATGCTCCCACTTCCAAGTCGGTATCAGTAGAGGTTGCAATAACCCTGTAGGCTTCTGATGCTCTACCTTCACTTGCTGACAAACGAGACACTTAGCAACATATTCAACAATTTGCTTTTTCATCCCATACCACCAATAAACATTTCGAAGGTTTTGATACATCTTGGTACTTCCTGGATGTATCATATACCTCATTGAGTGAGCCTCTGTCAAGATCAACCTTCTGATCTCTGCATCATCAGGAACCCATATCCTACCTCTGAACCTCAACAATCCATCTGAACTCAACTCAAAGTCCGTGTCAGTACCTCTCTATATCTTCCTGACAATATCACTGCACTGCTGATCAACTCGTTGAGCCTGTCAGATTCGATCTATTAGATCCAGTTCCAACTGTAGGCTAGCTATCATATATCAACTATCAGCATCTGGCAGTGTCATATCCAAACTGAGGTTCGTGAACTGTTTCAACAGCTTGTGTTCCTTGACCATCATGAATGACACCTACCCGAGATGCTTTCAACTCAATGCATCAGCAACCACATTCGCTTTACCTGGGTGGTACAAGATCTCACAATCATAATCCTTTAAGAGCTCGAGCTATCTCATCTGGCTCATGTTTAACTCTTTCTGCGAGAACAGGTATTTAAGGCTCTTGTGATCCGTAAACACTTGGAATTTTTCTCCATAAAGGTAGTGGCGCCATATTTTCAACGAAAAAACTACGACCGCCAACTCCAAATCGTGGGTTGGGTAGTTCCTCTCGTGATCTTTTAACTGCCTTGATCCATAGGCTACTACCTTCCTATCCTGCATCAGTACGCAGCCCAATCCTTGGTGTGAAGCATCCCTATACACTGAGAAACCTCCTGAGCTGGTAGGAATGGTGAGTATCGGAGCTATGGTTAATCTCTTTTTCAACTCCTAAAAACTTTCCTCACACTTATCGTCCCACACATACTCCACATTCTTCCTCGTGAGAAGTGTCAAAGGAGCAGCTAATCTAAAAAATCCTTCAACAAACCTTCGGTAATACCCAGCTAAACCCAGGAAACTTTTGATCTCTGTCACTGTCTAGGGTCTCTACCACTAAACCACGGCTTTAATCTTTGATGGATCCATTGACACTCCATCTTTCGATACTATATGACCCACAAAAGAGATTCGTTCCAACCAAAAGTCGCACTTACTGAGTTTAGTATACAACTTCTTCTCTCAGAGGGTCTGTAGCACTATCCTTAAATACCTTTCATGCTCATCTCTAAACTTTGAGTATACCAGTATATCATCAATAAATACAATAACAAATCGATCCAAGTACCGATGAAATACCTCATTCATCAATGACGTAAAAGCTGCGGGAGCATTCGTCAACCCGAATGGCATAACCATAAACTCATAATATCCATACCGGGTGCGAAAAGCTGTCTTAGATACATCTCCACTCTGTATCTTCAACTGATGGTACCTATATCACAGATCTATCTTGGAAAAGACTTGCACTCCCTTAAGCTGATCCAACAAGTCATCAATGGGTGGAAGGTGATACTTATTCTTGATGGTGGCCTTATTCAACAATCGGTAATCTATACACAGTCGGAGGCTTCCATCCTTCTTCCTCACAAATAGAACTGGTGCTCCCCAAGGCGAGATGCTCGGCTTGATGAACCCCTTCTCCAGCAACTCTTGCAATTGCTTCCTTAGTTCTTCCAACTCAACTTGAGACATTCTGTACGGTGGCTTGGATATCAACTCTGTACCAGGTGTCAAGTCTATACCAAATTCATCTCCCTATCTGGAGGTAACCCTGGTAATTCATCCGAAAAGACATCAGAAAATTCCCTAACCACTGGTATGTCTCCCAATTACGGACGTGCCTTATCCATCTCAATCACATAAGCGATGAACCCTTCACATTATTCTTTCTACCATCAGTAACATAATCATCACATACTCACATATAATTTATAAACAAGATCAATCTCTCAATATTATGCATTAAAATCATGTTCTTCTCATTTACAAAAATCATGTCATTTCATTTCTTCTCATCAAAATTTACAATAAGATTGTCTATCTTTAGAAACATCAAGGTTCTAGCACGACAATCCATAATAACATGATTTGCAGCCAGCCAATCCATCCCTAGGATTACATCAAAATCACTCATATTTAATAAAAATAAATTGGCTGCCATTCCTTTACCTTCTATCCTCAATTTACAATTCCTATACACATGCTCAGTCCATTGACTATCATTCATAAGGGTAGATATTATCAACATCTTATCAAGCAGTGTGGGTTTTACATGCTTCAATAGTTTATGTGCAAAGGATGGCGATATATAGGAATGCGTGGCACTAGGATCAAATAGTACAAATGCTTCTAAATCAAAGATTTGGATGGTACCTTTAACTACATCCAAAGATTGATCAGCAGTGTCCTAGTCCAGTACGTGCACTCATTTGCTGCTCACAGCTACTGCTTGCTTCCCCTTTTCCTCAGCTGTAGCCCTCCTCCTTGGAGTAGCTATCCCAACTAGAGCTCTCTCTGGCTCCTTGTCCTTCTGTGGGGCCCTCTTTTTCATCTTTGGGCAATCGCTAATTATGTGCCCTGGCTTCCCATATCTGAAGCATACTACCTAAGGTTCATAGCATGGTCGAGTTCCATGGTACCTGCCACACTTGCCGCACTGCTCAGTGATAGGTCGTGGCCCTCTAATCACAATTCCTTTAGCTGGAGTAATGGCCGGATACATGGGAGTATAAACTGTCTTCTCCCAGACCTCTTAGATCCTCGGCCTCTTTCCAGTAAACCTCTTACTTCCCTTATACCTGAAGCCTTTATCCATAACTGGTCTTTTCTTATCCTCGTCCCTCACTTTACTGACTTTCCCAAACTCTGAGGCGATTCTATCAACATCTTATTCACACAATTGCGCCCTGCGCACTGCCTCCTCGTAGGTCGGTATATCCAGGGGAACCAATCTAGACCTGATGGTCGGTTTCAAACCATCCACAAACTTCTGCATTTTCTCGGCCTCATTACTCATTGTATTGGGATCATACTTGCACAGAGAGATAAAAGTCATCTCATACTCATCCATAATCCTGCTCCCTTAGGTCAGTCCCTAGAATGCCATTTTCATCTTTCATTGTGCGGTATCCGGAATGTATTGTCTCCGGAAAGCCTCCAAAAATATATCCCAACTGATCTCAGTATGTTGGGCTCTTAGAATAGGCCTGGTGGACTTCCACCAATGTTCTGTTGATCCCTTCAGCATAAACCAAGCAAACGCTACCATCTCGGTAGTAGTGAACTCGAAGAACCCATACAGCTTCTCGATCTCATTTATCCAATCCTCAGCAACTACTAGGTCATTTACTCCACTGAAAGACGACGGTCCAAACTTCTGAAACTGCTACAATTTATCCAAATCGCATCTATATCCCCAACCTCTACTGCTTGGTGTAGCAACCGGCGTAGGCACATCCTGTGTGGGTGGGGTATCTGTCGTCTAAGGTCTTTGGGCTGGTCGTGCCTGTGCCTCTGGTGCTATCGCCTGTTCGACATCACCATGTGTAGCGGGACTCTATCTATCGCCAACTCTAGGTAAATATTGGGTGACCAACTCAAATATCATCTCTATGCTCTGTTCAATCCTCGCGAAGTGAGCCTCAGTACTCTTGGGCCTCTCCTCTAGACCTTGTGGAGCGTGCTTAACATCAGTCTCCACCTCAACCTCTTCCTAAATCTCGTGTGTTTTCGACTCAACACTACCCCTAGGCCTACCTCTATGACCTCGAGCCTGTGCTCTCATCCCTCTACCGCGACTGGTATTAGGCATAACATTTCACTTCCCTACATACATATCAATTTCTTAGTCAAACCCATTGACACACACACAATTTGTATCTAAACAAGCACAGTAACATGGGGATGTAATTTTCCAACTTATTAAGTATTTTAGACACAACACATGTCAGACCAACTCTAGCTCTGATACAAACTTCTGTCACGACCCTCAACTTACCAAAATACGTACAAATTTTTTACATTTTCATGCGTTGATTATCAATCATCCTTACCTTGAATCGTGATCAGCTACACACTCAACAGTTGGGTTGTGTGTCAATGTCTACCTTATCCATCCATAACAATTAAATTTCAAAAGTAAACACTTTTATAAATACATCAGAGTTACTGTTTACAAGTGTTTAAATTGCTTTACATCCCCAATGTTTACATACAAAATGCTATGTGCTATGTCAAGTTTAGATACAAAATAATTCAAGTGTGTATACCTTAAGCGATGGGATGCAGCAGATACCAAAAGGGATAAGCCTCCAGCCACGCTCACTCTATACTCAAATCTCTGTAGAGAGGGGGAAAATAAGGGGGTGAGCAAACCACACGCTTAGTAAGGTAATTATGCGAACAGGTAGATTCTGCACTATCTACGTGATTGTGATGCCATGCTCAAAAGCATTTAGTTCATCATTTTATCTCAAAACATGAGTGTATGATTGTGTTAATGGTATGTAAAGCATTCATGCTATTAAAATCTAATGCACAATTTAATTCAAAGCATGGTATAAATCATTATGCATATTTCACAATAAAGCATGGCATTAACCATCATGCATTTTTCAAAATAAAGCATGGCATTAATCATCATGCATTTTTTTCAAAATAAAGCATGGCATTAATCATCATACTTTGATGCACTTTAAACCATTAACAATCGATATCTTAAAACAATTCAACACTTGTCAGGTCTTAGCCCCTCCCTCGGACTATCCTGAACCCACAAATCATTTCAAACATGGATTTATTCACAAAGCAGTAGACATGTGAGATAGACAATTCAATAAGTCAAATAATCTCTAGGTCTATGGCCATAACCTGTGATACTGCCTACACGGATCTGGTGTGCAGGATATCACCACTATTTGCTTCCACAGGGGAGGTGGGTCAAATCCTGCCCGTTAGTCCATAGCATATCTCATCCGAAGACGGTATATCACATCTCAACACGATACAACGTACTGCATACTACCTGCAGGGTAAACGTACTCCGTGGACCCACATCAAAATATCATATCATGTCACATCTCAAACGCACGTGTGAGCCTATTTAATCGTGTCACGCCTCGAAAATGCAGAAAATAGGGCAAATTTAAAACTTTTTACTTATTAATTCACAATTAAGGGTGCATTCCTGTGCAGTGTCATACATCATCATAATTATCATGCCTCAAGATCTCATCATAATATAGTGTATATTGTATCATATACATTACTCAATTATCCAAGTTAATTAATCCTAATACATCTCATACAATGTTATACATCAAGTGTCTGCAATTACAGTAATTGTCTGGGTACATGAAAAGATAAAAGATACCTCAAAATACAATATATGGCCTGGAGCTCAAGTCCTCCACTAGCCACTACTCCGTACGTCGCAGGAAAACCCTTTTCACTTGAAGAAATCTAGGGGGAAAGAAAATAGGGTGAGCTTCTAAATCGCTCAGTAAGGGGGGTAAGGAACTCATTTCATAAACCAAAATGCACATCACAAAATATTTATTTGTATGTGAAACTCATTTGAAAATCATAGCATGAAAGTACTCAAAACGACATTCTCATATCTCAAATCATGTGAAAACATGAAGTAAAAAGGCTCAGTTTAGAGCAATAACAAAGCATGTGAAAATAATGCGATAAATGCTTTCTCAATGAACGTGATAAAATCACTGAAATAATAATGCACGTGGCACAGCCACTAAACACACGTGGCATAGCCACTGATTTAAATTCACACGTGGCATAGCCACTAAACACACGTGGCATAGCCACTGAGTTAAATTTACACATGGCACATCCACAGAATAGGGTTTCACATGGCAACGGCCACTAATTAGGGGTTCTCACGTGGCAACGGCCACCAAATGGGGTATAATGTGGCAACGGCCACCAATAGGGTTTCTCACGTGGCAACGGCCACCAAATAGGGTTTCTCACGTGGCAACGGCCACCGAATATACGTGGCATAGCCACAGAATGGGTTATTCTCACGTTACCAGAACGGAGAAGAAATCGGGCTTACATGCTACCAGAGCAATGCCCGGTGTGTACTCAAAATTACACACCTAAGTCTTATCACACAAGACTGGTTTGCCTTCATGTAGAACTCATAGTGGTTTTTCTCTCATAAAACTCATTTGAAAACTGTTTTGTACTCAACACAAAACATGATAAAATCGAGTTCCAACCGGCAAAACATGCACACATTTCTCAAATCTCGATATTGCCTTAACGTAGAGCCCAATTCATTACTCACACAAATTCGATGGTTTATAAAGCAATTTCACACTCAGCTTATAAACGCATAAAACAATGGGCTCCAACCGGCTATAAAAATCGTGTGCAATTATAACTCAATACAACACTCAACATGCTTGTTTTATAAACCACAAATCATGCTATAATAGTTTACAAATCACATACACAAATGGTTTAGATTTCCCTTACCTCTTCGCACCTCGTATACTGCAATCGTTTCCCCCATATCACGGACTAGCCTCGCATTCCACTCTGGAACTCCCAAGCTCTCCAAACGATGTTAAAACATCAATACTCAATTATCTCATAAACCTCAATTCTCAAAATCGAGCATAATTGCTCATAACTCCTCAAATCTCTTGATTCTCGTAACTATACCCTAAACTACACTCTCATTCTCAACATCTCGACGTTCTACGTTTCTCATGCCAATCATCTACGTTAATTCACCACATTGTCTAAATTTCTATTTATAGCTCAAATTCTCAAAATTGCTAAATATCATTCTCACTCCAACCACATTGTAATTTCATCAATCCCTAATCATTTCTCAGCTATTTCAACACAATGACAACCACCATTATCATCAAAATTATCTCAAATATAAGGATCAAAATTTAGAAATTACCCAAAGCTTGTGAGTCGCACAACCCACACCTCGATTCGATTCGTCCTTCGATTTCCAAGTATGTTGTTCTCCCTTTGATGAGGAACAACTTTCCTTCCTGCCACAACTTCTGATTTGGCCAAAAATGGGTGCTTTGGATGAGTGAGAAAGTTAGGTTTCGGTAAAAATGGGGGTTGGAAGAGAGAGAAAGTGAAATTGCAGGAGAAAAATAGGGGTTCCTTATATAGACTGGGGGTAGGAGATCGATCTGCCTCTTGATGAGATCGATCTGCATTTGAATTTTGGGACGATTTGGGGCAATTTATGCCTAGGAGATCGATCTGTCGAGGGGTGAGATTGATCTCTTTATGGCTTTATGAGATCGATCTACTCCTTGAGGAGATCGATCTTCTCCCAAACAGAATCATTTGGAGATTGATCTCTTCCTTATGAGATCGATCTTCTCTCAAACAGAATCATAAGGAGATCGATCCTCTTCCATTGGAGATCGATCTGCTCCTCAAATTCTTCCTTCCTTCTCATTTTTAACTCACCAGATCGATCTCTCCTTCCCCCAGATCGATCTGCTCCTTAAATTCCTCCTTCCTTGTCATTTTTAACTCACCAGATCGATCTCTCCTTCTCCCAGATCGATCTGTCCTCATAGTTTCACATTTATTTTAACACTTAACATATAAATCTCCAATTATCATTCCCACAATTCACTTAGCTCAATAAATTACACTTCAAATTATTATTACATCAATAAAATATGTCTGAAATTCTCAGATCTCACATCCTCCCCACCTTAAATAGAATTTGGTCCTCCAAATTCAACTCAACTAGTCGAATAGATGGAGTATTTCTCCTTCATGAGACTCTCTAGTTACCACGTTGCCTCTTCCATTGAGTGATGTTTCCACAAAACTTTCACTAATGGGATGCTTTTAGTTCTCAGTACCTTCTCTCTTCTATCGAGAATCTGGACGGGTTCCTCAGTGTAGCTCATATCCTCTTGAATGTCCATCTCGTCATACTCTATGACATGAGAAGGGTCCGGGTGGTACTTCCTCAACATAGACACATGAAAAACATTGTGTATTCTGGACATCTGTGGGGGTAATGCCAATCTGTAGGCTACCTCTCCCACTCTCTCAAGAATCTCGAATGGTCCCACGTACTCAATTTCCCTTTCTTCCCAAATCGCATGATACCCTTACTCGGTGATATTTTCAGAAATACTGCATCACCAACCTCAAACCCGAGTGGTCGTCTACGCACATCCGCGTAGCTTTTCTGTCTACTTTGTACAGCCCGTAACCTCTCACATATGAGTTTCACACTATGTACGGCTTGCTCAACAAGCTCGGGGGCATTTATCTTTCTGTCACCGACTTCTTCCCAAGCTACAGGGGATCTACACCTCCTACTATATAGAGCCTCAAAGGGTGCCATTCCAATACTCGCATGATAGCTGTTATTGTATGCAAACTCTGCTAGGGGCAGGTGATCATCCCATGATCCCTTAAAATCCATCGTACACGCCCTCAACATATCCTCCAGGGTCTGAATAGTCCTCTCTGACTGACCATCTGTCTGAGGATGATAGGCGGTACTAAAACTCAATCGAGATCCCATGGACTCCTGAAACTGGGTCCAAAATCTGGAAGTAAACCGGGAATCTCTATCAGAAGTAATACTCACTGGAGCCCCATGTAATCTAGCTATCTCGCTGACATACAGCTCAGCTAAGGCATCCACAGTATCGTGCTCTTAATGGCAAGGAAGTGGGCACTCTTGGTCAGTCTATCCACTATAACCCATATAGCGTCACGACCTCTTCGGGTCCTCGGTAAACCCATAATAAAGTCTATAGTGACATGCTCTCATTTCCATGTAGGTACAGGTAAGGGCTGTAGTAGTCCTCCGGGCTTTCGATGCTCAGCTTTCACTTGCTGGCATACTAAACACCTGGCCACATACTCTGCCACGTCTCGCTTAATACCACTCCACCAATGCACCTTTCTTAAGTCTCGGTACATCTTAGTACTCCCTAGGTGCATGGTGTATCGCGAGTAGTGGGATTCTCTCAGTATCTGTCTCTTCAGGGTATCATCGTCTGGTAGATAAATCCGTCCTCTGAATCTCAAAAATCTATCCTCACTGACTGTGAGATCCGACTGCGAACTCTGTTCAACTTGGCTAACCATGTCTATCAATCTCTGATCACTGCGCTGCCCAGTTCTAATCTGATCCATGATCCTGGGCTCTATTCGCAAGCTAGCCACAAATCCAGTCTCTATCTCTTTAACTCTGATCCGAAGTTCGGTAAACTGCTCCAGTAAATCCCATTCCCTGATCATCATAGCAGATATCATACTCTTCCTGCTCAAGGCATCAGCAACCACATTCGCCTTGCCCGGATGATATAGAATCTCGCAGTCATAATCCTTAAGGAGTTCCATCCATCTCCTTTGTCTCATGTTTAACTCTTTCTGATCAAAGAGATATCTCAAACTCTTGTGATCAGTGAAGATCTGGAATCTTTCCCCATATAAGTAGTGTCGCCAGATCTTCAAAGCAAATACCACAGCGGCTAACTCCAAATCATGCGTGGGGTAATTCCGCTCATGGTCTTTCAGCTGTCGCGATCCATATGCGACCACTCTTCCATGCTGCATCAGCACACACCCCAATCCTTGATGAGATGCATCACTATACACCGAAAATCCTCCTGATCCCTCAGGAATAGTTAACACAGGTGCCGCTGTCAACCTCCTCTTTAATTCCTAAAAACTGAGCTCACATTGATCAGTCCATATAAATGGAGTCTCTTTGCGCGTGAGCTTAGTCAAAGGAGCGGCAATCCTTAAAAATCCTTCCACGAATCTTCTGTAATACCCTGCCAAACCAAGGAAGCTTCGTACCTCAGTAACTGTCCTTGGTCTCTCCCAATTAAGCACAGCCTCGACCTTGCTTGGGTCCACTGATACTCCTTCCTCTAAGACTATATGACCAAGGAAAGCTATTCGATCCAGCCAAAACTCACACTTACTAAGCTTTCCATATAATTACTTATCTCGGAGTATCTGTAGTACTAACCACAAATGTTGTGCATGCTCCTCATACGATCGAGAGTACACCAGGATATCATCAATAAAGACTATCACAAATTTATCTAGATAGTCTCTGAACACCTCGTTCATCAGTCTCATAAATGCTGCAGGGGCGTTCGTCAATCCAAAGGACATCACCAGAAATTCATAATGGCCATACCTTGTCCTGAAGGCCGTCTTTGGAATATCTTCTTCCTTGATCCTCAATTGGTGATAGCCCGATCTCAAATCAATCTTAGAAAAGATGAGGCCCCTCTTAGCTGATCAAGTAGATCATCAATCCTGGGCAGTGGGTATTTATTCTTCACCGTGGCTTTATTTAACAGCCGGTAGTCTACGCATAATCTGAGACTACCATCCTTCTTCTTGACAAATAAAATCGGTGCTCCCCACGGTGAAACACTGGGCCTAATGAACCCTTGATCCAATAACTCCTGTAGTTGTCTCTTCAATTCCTCAAGTTCCACTAATGCCATCCTGTAAGGAGGTTTAGAGATCGACTGAGTATCTGGTACCAAATCAATGGTAAACTCCAGCTCTCTCTCTGGTGGTAAACCTGGCAATTCATCTAGGAAAACATCCAGAAATTCACAAACCACAGGTATATCCTCAATCCTCAGATGTTCCCGCTCATCGTCTGAGATGAGTGTCTCATAACCTTCACATGAATAATCATATTTAATATTCTCCAAAATAATATCAAAATTATCAAATTACTTACTAGAAATCCACATAATCATTCCCTCAATATCTCAATCGTACACTGTAAGGTTCAGGTAGGGAGAAAGTTGCAATCTTAGTGTAGCTGTCTAAACTCACTCGATTGGTCGCTAACCAATCCATTCCCAGAATTACATCAAACCCATGTATATTCAACATGATTAGATCTGCTAACATCACTCTATCTCCCACCTTTATCTCACATCCTCTACAGATTAACTCAGTTCTCTGAGATTCACGCATAGTGGTATTTACATGTAGTATATATTCTAGAGGTTCAAACTTCAAGTTTAATCTAGATGCAAAATGCTTAGAAATAAACGAATGCGTGGATCCTGAATCAATCAACACATGGGCCTTATGATTACAGACAGAGAGTGTACCTCTTATAGTTTCTGCAGAAGTGTCAGCAGTCTCCTTATCTAGGGCAAACACACGTCCCTGGGCAACAGGTCTCTTTCCTTTCTCTGTAGCAGTGGCCCGTCTCGGGGGATTCACTCTCTGAGGTTGTTGTCTAGTGGGCTCCAATACATGTGGTTTCTGAGGTTGAGGGCAATCCTTCACCATGTGACCCATGTCTCCACATTTAAAACATCCATGGATCGACCCAGTACAACTTCCCTCATGCATTCGGCCATAATCTTTGGAAAACCTTGTCTCAGGCCTGACATCTCGAGGGGTCTCTCTAATGTTAGGGTAACCTCTGGGTCTCTCTAATCTGCCCTTCTGTACCTCAATCCTTCCTCTTCTGAAGGAACCTCTCCGAGCCTCTGTTTGAAAAATCGATGGCCTCTTGCCCTTATCTCTATTCACCGCTCTGAGCTCATTCTAGGATTGTACCATCTCAATTCCTCTTTCAATCTCTTGTGCTCGTCTCAGAGCATCTCCAAACTCAGTAATACATAGCCCTATCAATCTATCTCTGATGACGGGCTTCAACCCATACACAAACTTCTCTGTGCGGAGCTTTTCACTCTTGAAGGTCTCTGGGTCATATCTCAATAGTGCGGTGAATTGGCTCTCGTAGTCATCCACAGACATGTCACCCTGTACCAAACTCAAAAACTCAGCTTGTTTCTTTCTCTGGGCGGCTCGTGGTACATATTGGGTCCTAAAGGCTGTCTGAAACTCTTCCCAACCAATCACATCATGGTGGGACATCAAAATACCCTGGGTAGTACCCCACCAATCTCGAGCTCTCCCCTTCAGTATATAGGCACTCATACTGACCCTCTCAGCATCGGTGCACCCCAGGAAATCAAATATAATTCTTAATTCCGTCAACCACTCCTCAGCCTCTGTAGGATCCTTCTTTCCCTTAAATGTGGGTGGATTCATCTTCAGAAAATCCCTTAGTCGGACCATACTTCTATCCTCAGGCTGAGTGACGGGAGGCACTAGGGGTATGGGAGGTCCTTGTGGTGGTGTAGGGGTAGTATCCAAGGCATTAACTCCAAACTGCTGCGCGAATAACGCTGCCATCTGCTCAAAACCTTGCCTCACATCGGTCTCAATCCGATTAAATCGAGAGTTAGGACTCTCTGGTTGTGGGATAGGTGGCGGAGGGGACTCTGCCTGCCTCCTCGAACGACCTCGTCGTTTACTCATTCTCTATCTCAACTCGTCTCTTGCGCGTACATATCACAATCGATTGAAATCTCAATCCTCAATTTCAGTTCATGACCAGACTATTACAGACACTTGGGATGTATTCTATTTCACTCAACCGACACTGACAGTACTAAACACCCTAAGCTTTGATACCAAGAAAACTCTGTCACGCCCCGAAAATGCAGAAAATAGGGCAAATTTAAAACTTTTTACTTATTAATTCACAATTAAGGGTGCATTCCTGTGCAGTGTCATACATCATCATAATTATCATGCCTCAGGATCTCATCATAATATAGTGTATATTGTATCATATACATTACTCAATTATCCAAGTTAATTAATCCTAATACATCCCATACAATGTTATACATCAAGTGTCTGCAATTACAGTAATTGTCTGGGTACATGAAAAGATAAAAGATACCTCAAAATATAATATATGGCCTGGAACTCAAGTCCTCCACTAGCCACTACTCCGTACGTCGCAGGAAAACCCTTTTCACTTGAAGAAATCTGGGGGGAAAGAAAACAGGGTGAGCTTCTAAATCGCTCAGTAAGGGGGGTAAGGAACTCATTTCATAAACCAAAATGCACATCACAAAATATTTATTTGTATGTGAAACTCATTTGAAAACCATAGCATGAAAGTACTCAAAACGACATTCTCATGTCTCAAATCATGTGAAAACATGAAGTGAAAAGGTTCAGTTTAGAGCAATAACAAAGCATGTGAAAATAATGCGATAAACGCTTTCTCAATAAACGTGATAAAATCACTGAAATAATAATGCACGTGGCACAGCCACTAAACACACGTGGCATAGCCACTGATTTAAATTCACACGTGGCATAGCCACTAAACACACGTGGCATAGCCACTGAGTTAAATTTACACGTGGCACAGCCACAGAATAGGGTTTCATGTGGCAACGGCCACTAATTAGGGGTTCTCACGTGGCAACGGCCACCAAATGGGGTATAACGTGGCAACGGCCACCAAATGGGGTATAACGTGGCAACGGCCACCAATAGGGTTTCTCACGTGGCAACAGCCACCAAATAGGGTTTCTCACGTGGCAACGGCCACCGAATATACGTGGCATAGCCACAGAATGGGTTATTCTCACGTTACCAGAACGGAGAAGAAATCGGGCTTACATGCTACCAGAGCAATGCCCGGTGTGTACTCAAAATTACACACCTAAGTCTTATCACACAAGACTGGTTTGCCTTCACGTAGAACTCATAGTGGTTTTTCTCTCATAAAACTCATTTGAAAACTGTTTTGTACTCAACACAAAACATAATAAAATCGAGTTCCAACCGGCAAAACACGCACACATTTCTCAAATCTCGATGTTGTCTTAACGTAGAGCCCAATTCATTGCTCACACAAATTCGACGGTTTATAAAGCAATTTCACACTCAGCTGATAAACGCATAAAACAATGGGCTCCAACCAGCTATAAAAACCGTGTGCAATTATAACTCAACACAACACTCAACATGCTTGTTTTATAAGCCACAAATCATGCTATAATAGTTTACAAATCACATACACAAATGGTTTAGATTTCCCTTACCTCTTTGCACCTCGTATAGTGCAATCGTTTCTCCCGTATCACGGACTAGCCTCGCATTCCACTCTGGAACTCCCGAGCTGTCCAAACGATGTTAAAACATCAATACTCAATTATCTCATAAACGTCAATTCTCAAAATCGAGCATAATTGCTCATAACTCCTCAAATCTCTTGATTCTCGTAACTATACCCCAAACTACACTCTCATTCTCAACATCTCGACGTTCTACGTTTCTCATGCCAATCATCTACGTTAATTCACCACATTGTCTAAATTTCTATTTATAGCTCAAATTCTCAAAATTGCTAAATATCATTCTCACTCCAACCACATTGTAATTTCATCAATCCCTAATCATTTCTCAGCTATTTCAACATAATGACAACCACCATTATCATCAAAATCATCTCAAATATAAGGATCAAAGTTTAGAAATTACCCAAAGCTTATGAGACGCACAACCCACGCCTCGATTCGATTCGTCCTTCGATTTCCAAGTATGTTGTTCTCCCTTTGATGAGGAACAACTTTCCTTCCTGCTACAACTTCTGATTTGGCCAGAAATGGGTGCTTTGGATGAGTGAGAAAGTTAGGTTTCGGTAAAAATGGGGGTTAGAAGAGAGAGAAAGTGAAATTGCAGGAGAAAAATAGGGGTTCCTTATATAGACTGGGGGTAGGAGATCAATCTGCCTCTTGATGAGATCGATCTGTATTTGAATTTTGGGACGATTTGGGGCAATTTATGCCTAGGAGATCGATCTTTCGAGGGGTAAGATCGATCTCTTTATGGCTTTATGAGATCGATCTGCTCCTTGAGGAGATCGATCTTCTCCCAAACAGAATCATTTGGAGATCGATCTCTTCCTCATGAGATCGATCTTCTCTCAAACAGAATCATAAGGAGATCGATCCTCTTCCATTGGAGATCGATCTGCTCCTCAAATTCTTTCTTCCTTCTCATTTTTAACTCACCAGATCGATCTCTCCTTCTCCCAGATCGATCTGCTCCTTAAATTCCTCATTCCTTGTCATTTTTAACTCACCAGATCGATCTCTCCTTCTCCCAGATCGATCTATCCTCATAGTTTCACATTTATTTTAACACTTAACATATAAATCTCCAATTATCATTCCCACAATTCACTTAGCTCAATAAATTACACTTCAAATTATTATTACATCAATAAAATATGTCTGAAATTCTCAGATCTCACAAATCGGTACGACCTCTTGTCTATTCGAAGTTCCTAACACGCCTAACAACATGTCAAAATATCACAAATGTACGTGAGAGCCTATTTAATTAGTGTGACACCCAGTCTACTCGATGCTCCAAGCACTGTAAAAAATAAGGTGGGCATCTAATGCGAGCTATGCTCCAAGCATCATGCCAAAACCAATATGAAATCCATGTGAAAACTAGTGCGAGCTAAGTTCCAGCATTCATGTGTATAAAACACATCAAATCTCGTGCGAGTCACACTCTAGCACGCTTTCATTCTCACGAAAACCAAGTAGGTGGCTCAATTCTATGCAAAGTATGGTTAACAAAACCAAAACATCTCATTTCTTTTGCAAAACATTTCAAATGTCAGCAAACCTACCAATCATTTGCTAAAGAGCAATAAAACATGACTTTCCAAAGCATTATGCTTTTATTTTCATGCACATTTCTCAAATACCCATCTTTTACCCTTCAATCACCTAATTTCATTTCCTAACATCTCATGCATTCTAGCAAAGCATTTAAGCGTCCAAATTGCGCACAGATATCTCTAAGAGTCCACAGAATTCCCTTTACCTCGATTTACTTGAGTAAGACTCTCTTCCTCTAAGTTTCTTGCGCTCTTCGCTCGCCTTGCTCCAATGTATCCTCGGAAGCTGTGATTCATTCATCAAACACTTTAGTTAACGCTCTTAACTCGTATTTTGACTTCACTAGTTAATATAATTTATCTATGCTTTTACCGATGCCTTAATCTACATTTTACCCCTTCTTGGCAAATCTCACCATTTATTCTCTAACAACATCTTAAATCATACTTATAACACCATTATCACCTCAAGATATCTCATTCCTCATTAACCTCAATGCATTCCACTTTCTCACTCTAGACCATTTCTAAGTCATAGTCATTCCAATGCATTTTAGATAGTTTCTAACTATACTAAGCACTCTAATCAACTCTAAACATCAATAGCTTAACAATGTACTTGAGTATTTCATTAGAAACTCACCTCTTTGGATTTCCTCCTTACTCCAAATAGAAATGCACCTTTGATCCTTCAATCCAACAAGTGGGAAAATGCCTCCAAACTATATTGTTCTTCTCTTTGATGTGAACAACTTTGTCTCTAATAGCTTTCCCTCAAATCTTACTAAAAATGGGTGGATTTAGGAGTGAGAAAGCTAGGTTTTTAGGTTGGAAATGGGAAAGATTGGTTTTTGTCTCGGAAATGAAGATCCAACTACTCCATATTTATCGATTCAGCTTGATGAGATCGATCTGGTCCTCTTAAAATCTCTCTTTTCCAAGACATTTTGAAGGCAAAAGATCAATCTATCGAGTAGGGGAGATCGATCTTGCTTCAAACAGAGAGTCAAGGAGATCAATCTGGTCTTAGGCGAGATCGATCTGCTTCCAACCTGAGAGGTAAGGAGATCAATCTGTTCAATTAAGGATTGATCTGCCTTTTTTACAGAATGTGTTAGGAGATCGATCTGGCTCCCTTGGAGATCGATCTGCTCTATTCCATTGCTCAAGTAATAGCATTTTAGCTCTTCCAGATTGATCTCTCATCCTATGAGATCGATCTGGCCTTCATATTTCCAGTTTTTTTGTAGGTTTTCTGTAACAACTCATACCAAAACAACTTTAATTTGCTGTCATAGTCATTTTCTCATCCGATCACTTTTGAGACTTGAAAACAACATCCATTAATACTTTATACTTATTAGAACTTGTGTGAAATCTTTGTAGATCCAAAGGTACTTAATATAAACCAAATGGAAGTGCACAACTTATGCAACTCTTCCTTCCATTTTTACCACACTACTAATAATCCATTCTACTCACATTCCCCTCTGTTTGAGTCCATTTCTTCACATTCATATATGATGTAACTTGTATGTACAATCACAACTCTTATTACAAGTGTGTATCTTAAACTTATGGACTTACATTACATGTACTTCACTTATGAATTCATAGTATAACTCTATTTACATTTCTATATACATATTAAAATTATACATATGCAGGGTCTCACAATTACTTTTCTTTAAGAATATCATGTAAACTTACATATCGCGTAGCTTAACACTTTTCTTTAAAAGTCATACTGAATAATTCATGGAGACTAGGCAAAGACACATAGTAATAGAAGTCATGTTCACATAAACATTTTGTGTAGGTAATTCACGTAGATAGTTCACGTAGACAGAGTACCTATAGCCATGGTAAGGGGACTATAGATGGGATCAGGGTCGTACAACACCCTACGCCACTTAAACAAATGTCGAAAATAAGGCATCGAGTGGCATAAATACTCGACCTGGTTAAGCATACACCACAAGGGATTGAGTGTACACAATGTGGTATATGACATGCACCACGAAGGTCCAAAATCCACACGGGCCATGCATGACAGATCACGTAGACTACATGTGGCCTTAATCTCAAATCAAAAATTTTAAAATCTTTTTTGTGTGTTTATTAGCCTCATAAACTCGTAAAATCAATACTTTTTTTTTCATTTCATATGCATAAACATCTTTTCATAAATTGTCATCTTCGCATAGAAAATTGCATTTCAAAACATTTCATAGGTACTAAAAAAATACATTTGAAGAGCTCGAAAAATTGGACTTTTCTTTCGTTTTGCTTGAATAGTACTTTTTGGGTTTGGCAATACTTTTTGTAAATACGAGCATACTTACATAAGTTCATGTATCAAAACAAGGCATTGAACCACTAATACTACTTTAAAATGCATCCCTTACCTCTTAAACCTTGGGGCAGCCCAAAATCGTCGGGTCTCGGGTCTGCCTCAAAATTTGCATGTCAATTTCTCGAACTACCCAAAACAATTCCAATTCATCAAATACTATTCAATTTCATCTCAATACAGTTAAACATATATTTTTCTTTAGAAATTTTAACAAATTTGACTTTTTAGTAAACTTTTCTTATTATCTCGTTTTTACCGATTTAAGTGCCAATTTAAGCTAATTTTTCCAATTTGGTTCTTTTAACTTCAATTTCATTACTTCAATAACCTAAATACTCATTCAATTTCATAATTCATACTTGTTAACATTCCAATTTCACCCCTTCTTACACTTTTCGATTTCCTACTGAACTGAGCTATAAGTCAAACTTTTTCGCTATAAATTTAACTCTTTACAACATCAAACATAATCAAATTTTACCAGTTTCCTAACTTCTGCATGCTGGTCAAATTCATTCTTCACTCTAGAAATTATTTCTTTCAATTCCACTTAACTAAAAATCATTCAACAACATCAAACAACAACATATCTCAAGTTCATCATCTTCCATCAATTTCTTACCAACATTGACCAACCTTTTTTTATCCATCAAGGTTTCTAAGCTATAAATCAACATGTATACATCTTAGAAAGATAAAAAACAATTAGAAAAACCAACCAAAATCTTTCAAAAATTCATTCTTCGCTCACCTCGAAATAGGGTAGATTTTGCCCCTGTTCTTCTCTCTATGATTTCATTTAGTAAATGAGCTTGTTTGGGGTTCAATTTTCTACATGTTATAGATAACTTAAGTTATATGAATTTATCCTTCTTGACCAACACATGAAATGGCCAGAAGGCCGTTGAAAAAATCGTACAAGGCTAAATGGACAGGGACGCCTACGACAACTTCACTTGGGTGGTTCTCTCTCTTGGAAGGTTGGTTTGGGTTGGTTCTTGGCTTTTCAGAAATCTTATCAAGTTTATTTTATATCTGGAAATTTTTGGGGTCAAAATATTTCCATACGGTCTTCAAATTGATCAATTTCTACTAGTTAGTCAAAATTTTTAAGCAAGGTAATTTTGGGTTCTGTTTTGGAAAATTAATAAAAATTATTTCTAGTCTAATTTCTTCCAAATTTTTACTTCTCAAGTGTTATACTAGGTCTGTAGTATGTCTCACAAAAATTTAGAGGTCACTTGTTTAAGAAACGTTCCTCGATTGAGTTCATTTTGCACGATTTAGTCATTACCGAGCAAAATGGCTTAAGGTTTTTGGTTTACTTTAAAAATTAATTCGATCCACAAAACCTCCATATTTCCACTTTATTTTTATTGCTCAAGTCAATTTCACCTTATACTAATTTCCTACTGTCTCAAAATAATTTTTGTGAATTTCTAGAATTTATTCTGATTTTATTCCTCTTGCTAGACCCAATTTCTCAATTTAGTGTAAACCCGATTTTTACTAGCTTTTTCACTCACAACACCTTAATTTTCAATTATAAACATCATAACATACTTATACATGTAATTCTTAAATGATTCTTAAATTTAAAATTATACCTTAATTTTCGTGCCCTCAGGCCTTATGCCACTAACCCGAGTGTGTTGGTTATTTCGGGCCTACATAACATTATTTCGAGTGTCTTAATTACTTCTTAGCTTCCAAATAAAAAATAAAATGGAAAAATTTGGGTTTCACATTTCTCCTCACCTTTTAGGAGTTTGGTCCTCCAAATTCGGGCTGGTTCATCGAATAGCTGAGGGTACTTCTCTCTCTTGTGGCTCTCTAGCTCCTACGTAACTTCTTCTATCGAGTGGCATTGCCAGAGAACCTTTACCAATGGAATAGTCTTGGATCGAAGTACCTTTTCCTTTCTGTTGAGAATCTAGACAAATTGCTCAACATAGCTCATATCTTCTTGTATTTCCAACGGTTTATATTCTATCACATGAGAAGGGTCCAGATGATACTTCCTTAACCTAGAAACATGAAAGACATCATGTACTGCAGATAGCTATAGAGGTAAAGGAAGTCTATAGGCAACATCTCCCACTTTCTCCATATTTCAAGTGGACCAATGAAGCGAGGACTTAGCTTCTTTTTCTTTCTGAAGCGTATGACAGCTTTCATCAGATACACTTTCACAAATACAGAGTCCCAAACTTGAAATTCCAGAGGATGTCTTCGTACATCAGCATAACTCTTCTGTCTACTCTGTGCCGTCCTCAATCTATCACAGATTAGCTGACTATCTCTAGCTAGTTGTTCAACCAATTTGGGAGTAATTAATTTCCTATCACTCACTTCTTCCCAAGCAATAGGGGACTTACATCTCCTGCCATACAGAGCTTCATAAGGAGCCATCCAAACGATAACATGATAGCTATTATCATAGAAAACTCTGTAAGAGGCAAATGATAGTCCCATGAACCCTTAAAGTCTAATGTACACGCCCTTAGCATATCCTCAAGCTTTGAATAGTCTGCTCAAACTGACCGTCCATCTGAGGATGATAAGTGGTGCTCAAATTTAGTCGAGATCCCATGGTTTCTTAAAAACTGGTCCAGAACCTAAAAGTGAATCGAGAATACCTATAAAAAGTAATGCTCATGGGAGCCCCATGCAATCGTGCCACCTCTTTGACATACAAGTTTGCTAGCTTATCTAATGAATCAGTACTCTTGATGGCAAGGAAGTGGGCACTCTTAGTCAATCTGTCCACAATCACCTAAATTGCATCATGACCTTCTGGGTTCTTGGTAATCCCATATAAAGTCTATAGTAATATGCTTTCATTTCCAAGTAGCCACTGGTAGTGACTTAAGCAGCCTTCCTGGCTTTTGGTGCTCAACCTTAATTTGTTGGCAGACTAAACATCTAGCCATAAAGTCTACCACATCTCTCTTTATTCCAATCCACCAATACACCTTATGGAGATCATGCTACATCTTAGTGCTTCCCGGGTGCATGGTGAATCGAGAATAATGAGACTTTTTCAAGATACTCTGTCTCAGAGTGTCATTACGTGGCACACAAATACGGCCTCAAAATCTCAATAACCCATCATCACTGATCGAGAAGTCCAACTGCGATCTCTCTTCGGCTTAGCTAACCACATCTAGTAGCTTCTGATCATTCCTCTACCTCGACCTGATCTGATCCAATATACTGGGCTCAATCTGTAGGCTAACCATAAATCCATCCTTAACTTCATCAATATTGATTTTGAGCTCGATGAACTATCCCAATAGTTCTCATTTTTTATCTTCATGTAGGACATCATCCCCTTTCTACTGAGGGCATCTGCTATCACATTAGCCTTGCCCGGATGGTACAAAATCTGGCAGTTATAATCCTTTAAGAGCTCTATCCATCTTCTTTGTCTCATATTAAGCTCCTTCTGATCAAAGATATATTTGAGACTCTTATGGTCAGTGAAATTTGGAATCTCTCACCATATAAGTAATTTCGCTATATTTTCAATGCAAAAACTACTACGGCCAATTCTGAATCATGAGTGGGATAGTTACGCTCATAGTCCTTAAGCTGGCGAGAACCACAAGTGACCACTCTACCATTCTGCATCAGCACACAGCCCAAACCTTGGTGGGAGGCATCATTATACAGTGATAACCCTCTTGAACCACTTGGAATGGTAAAGATTGGTGCTGTAGTTAATCGATGCTTGAGTTATTGGAAGCTCTGCTTACACTGATTAGACCACTCAAATGGAACATTCTTGCGTGTCAATTTGGTTAATGGAGCTGCTATCCGGGAGAACCCCTCAACAAATCTTTGATAGTACCCTCCAAATAATAGGAAAGTTCGAACCTCCGTCACTGTCCTCGATTTCTCCCTTTTTTCGCACTGATTAACCTTAGACGGATTAATAGACACCCTATCCTTAGATACAACATGCCCGAGGAAAGAAATTTGATCTAACCAGAATTTGCATTTACTGAATTTCCCATACAGCTTCTCACGGAATATCTAGAGCACAATCCTCAAATACTACTCGTACTCATCCCTGGACTTAAAATAGATCAAAATATCATCAATGAACGCAATAATAAATTTATCCAAATATTCCAGAAAAACATCATTCATCAAGTTTATGATTTAACCAGAATTTGCATTTACTGAATTTCCCATATAGCTTATTTTCATGGAGTATCTAGAGAACAATCCTCAAATACTGCTCGTGCTCCTCCTGAGACTTAAAATAGATCAAAATATCATCAATGAACACAATAATAAATTTATTCAAATATTCCTAAAAAACATCATTCAACAAGTTCATAAAGGCAACATGGGCGTTAGTCAGTCCAAAGGACATCACCAAAAATTCATAGTGCCCATATTGGGTCTGAAAAGTTATCTTCAGTACATCAGCTTCCTTAATCCTCAACTAATGATAACCCGATCTCAAATCTATCTTAGAAAATAAATGAAGGCCCTCTCAGCTGATCGAACAGGTCATTTATTCTTGGCAAAAGGTACTTATTCTTTATCGTCACCTTATTCAAAAGTCTGTAATCTATACACAGACGTAGACTGCCATCTTTCTTTCTAACAAATAGTATCGGAGCACCCCACAGAGATACACTCGGTCTAATGAACCCCTTATCGAGCAACTCTTATAACTGCTTCTTTAATTCCTCCAATTCAACCAATGCCATTTAATAAGATGGCTTGGAGATAGGTTGAGTGTCGGGCACCAAATCAATTATAAATTCAATTTTCCACTCTAGTGGTAACCCCAAAAAATCATCTGGAAAGGCATCGAAAAACTCGTATGCATTCAAAACATCTTGAATGTTTAGCGGTTCCCGACTATTATTATAGACAGAAGCTTTATACCTTACACAAAATTTGAGATCATCAGGAATTTCAAAGATATAAACACCAAACAATTTCACAAAACATCATACCATATATTTCATTTTTTATTAACAAAGCATATATCAAATTTATCAAGTAAGGAGAAGGTTATGATTTTAGTGTAGTAATCTAGACTTATACGACTGGCAGCTAGCCAATCCATGCCTAAAATTACATCAAAACCATACATATTCAACAAAACTAGATCTGTTAACATTTCCCTATCTCCTACCTTGATTTCATAATTTTTACACACCATATCAGTCATCTGTGATTCATGCATGGGTGTGCTTATGTGCAACATGTGATTTAAAGGCTCAGGTTCTAGATGCAATTTATATAAAAGAGTGTGTGGCACTTGAGTCAAATAAAACATGTGCTTTGTAATTACAGATAAGGAGTGTACCTCTAATAGCATCGGAGGAGGTGTCGAATATCTCCTTATTGATAGCGTGCATATGTCCCTGTGAGACAGGCTTCTTACCTTTATCTGCAGTTGTGGTTTTCCTCTGTGGGGCCTGTCTCAGAGGAATCTGTACCTGCCTCTCGATCTACTTTGGTTACTCCCGATGCTCATAAGGTCTCATAAGTGGGCAATCCTTAATCAGGTGTTCTACCTCTCCACATCTAAAATAGGCACATGTAATCAAGTGGCAATGCCCATAATGCAATTTGCTATAATTTGTACGTCAACGTAACTCAGTGCTAGGGCCTTAGGCAGTGTTATTACTATCAATAGGGGTCTTCGGATTCACAGTCCCTACTTGAGATTCTTCGATTCTCTCTCTCTTAAGTTGACCCCATCTCAGCTCAAATCAGGAGGCCTATACTTTCTTTCCCTTATCTTTACCTTTACTTCTAAACCCGTGCTCTGCTTACGTCACATCCAGGCCCCTCTCAATCTCTTGAGCCCGTCTCAAGGCATCCTTAAAATCTGTGACTCGTAATCCTAGTAATCGGTCTCGGATCCCTGATCTTAAACCTGCCAAAAATCTCTCATTCTGACACACGAGAAACCTAATTGTTTATGGGTTATATCTTATTAGGGTAGTAAACGGATTCTCATACTCCTCTACAGTTAGACTCCTCTGAACTAAATTTAGAAACTCTGCTTGCATCTTTTTTTGTACTGTAGGTGAAATGTACTGGGATCGAAATGCAACAAGGAAAGCATCATATGTAATATCTGACGAACTCTTTGCCAAAATTATATGTGTAGCCCTCTACCAAAACTTGGCCTGACCTCTCAACATATAACTAGCCATGGTCACTCTTTTTGTGTCTGTGCACCCCAAATACTGCAATATTGTCTCAAGGTCTGATAACTATTCTTTGGCTTTAATCGGATCTTTTAGCTTGTAAACACTGGGGGATTCATTCTTATAAAGTCTCACAGCCTCTATGTATCTCTATCATCTTTGGAACTGCAGGCTGAGGAACTGTGGTTGGCGTAGAGACCTGTGGAAGAGGAAGAGGAGTAGGTGCAGGCATAATAGTAGCACTGGTGCCGAAGATATTTGCCTTAAATTGTTGGGCGAACATAGCTGTGAGTGCATTCAACCCTTCTCTCATGCTCTACATGCCTTGTTCGAGCCTCAACATACAACTATTCAGGCTCTCAAACTGAGGGAGAGATGGTGGAGTGGGTTATGCTTATCTCTATGGACGCCTCGCCTACTACTCATGGTTCAGTGATCGATTACCTGTGCGTAAACCAAAGTTTTACTCATAACTTTAACAGATATACTTACTTTATAACCAGACAAGCATAGATAATTTGGGATTAAATCTAACTTCACTAGCCGACACTGACAATACTAGACAACTTTTGCTTTGATACCATGTAAACTGTAACGCCTCAAAAACGTGGAAATATAGGTAACTTTCTTAATCGTTTACTTAAGTTGCATTCTTATCAGTGCCGATTCCTTAGCCATTTTATTTTATAATAATTTCGCCATCGTAACGATGTATTTCTATCCCTACCTTCCTACAAGGTTCAAATTACAGTTTGTATTCGCAACCAATTGATTTTAGTTTTTTTTTTTTCTGCTCAATAGTAAATTCATTCTCATTATATCACCTTAATATCTCTGAAATATACTTATTACACAAACTGTACATTTGCAACTTTATTTACATTCATTCTTACCTAATTTACATCCCAAAATATTCTTTACAATAACTGTCTATGCTTTACAGGAAGTCTGGCAAATAAAGTAAAAGTATACTTTACTTGTACTGGAGATAGCCTAGGGAGGGTCGAGTCCACTCGTCCACGACTACAATATAATAGGTATAGGAAGCTAATCATTGAAGGTGGTCTGTAAGAGTAAAGGAAAGGGGTGAGCTCTTCATGCCCAGTAAGACATATGTTTAAAGTAGTCTTAGCAGTAAAACATGTAAAAGAAAATCGCTGTAATTCAAGGTTAATAAAATAACATATACATGTATATAAGTCAAAACTTGTTTAGTTTCAAAAAGTGCTCTCTCAAAACCTATAACAACTGTTTTCTCTTGATCAATGGAGAAAGTAGTAGACACTATACTTTGCCTAGTGGAGGACTCACCTAGATAAACATACCTAAAGTGTGAAGGCAAGGGTTTAAGTTGTAAAGCTAAAATGTCACTAGTGGATGGAGAGGCATCTAAAGCTAAAGTAGATGAAGTCTTTAAAGTCTTAAACTGGGTGATCTCCATCATGGGAGAAACCTCTAACAATTATAGTGCCTCATAGACATCATCATCGTCATCATCCTTATTCTACTTTATAAAATTAACAGATTTTATTAAGGAAACCTCTAAAGGGTTTAGCGGATGTGTCCTATTAAACTTATCAGTGATGTCTCTATTTATTATATACATCCTAAAACAATTGTGAAATTCATCAAGAAACCTCAAAGATTTAAAAACATTGAAAGTCACATCCTGATCTTGGACTCTTATGGTCAATTTCATTATGTACATTAATCAAGGTCCTACCAGTAGTTATAAAGGGTCTACCTAGAATGATGGGGACTTTTTTGTCTTCTTTTATATCCAACACAATAAAGTCTGCATGGAAAATGAACTTGTCCACCTTAATAAAAACATCCTTAATGATCTCTTTGGGTATGTAATCGATCTATCAGCTAACTAAAGGTTACTATGGTAGGCTTTGCAGCTCCTACTTCTAGCTTTTGGTATATATACCAAGGCATCAAGTTAATACTAGCTTCTAGATCACATAGGGCTCTACCAAAGAACTAATCTCTTATGGCGCAAGGTATGGTAAAACTACCTAGACTTTGAGCTTATGAGGTAATTTCTTTTGAATGATGACACTACATTCCTTGTTAAGTGCCACAATCTCGTAATCCTCTAATCTCATTTACTTCGAAAGGATATCCTTCAAAAACTTCTCATAAATTGGTATCTGCTCTAAAGCATCAGCGAAATGAATGTTAATGTGAAGCTTCTTAAACACCTCAAGAAATTTAGCAAATTGCTGGTAAAGCTTCTAGTTTTGAAACCTTTGAGAAAAGGGTATCGATGGTCTAACTGAGGAGGCTAGTGTTGACAAGTGTAAGGCTAACAGAGGAAAAAAGATATGAAGAAAAAGATGATGATGATGAAGTACCTAACTTAGGCTTTTCTACAGCCCGATCATCGTGTACCTATTCCTTCTGGACTACCTTTTTAGAATTTAAGGCTCTGCCTTTATAGGCTCAACAAGACTGGACCTAGCATGTGGATCATCTAACTCTCTACCACTACTAAGGATTGTAGCCTTAACATGCTCCTTATGCTCCATTTGTCTAATAGGATTAGCTTCGGTATTACTATAGAGGGTTTCTCGTGGACGTCAGCGGAGAGCATTAACTATTTGTCTAACTTGGAGTTTTAGGTTCTTAATGGAAGTAGCCTAATTTTACAGAAAAGTCATGAACATTTCCTAAAGTGAGGGCTTCTTCTCAGTTACAAGTGCAGTTCTGTACTAGGTCGTACAGGTGGTGGTGGACGATACTGAAACTGATATGGCTGATGGGACTAATGAGACTAATGGTGTGGAAGATGCTAAGGTTATGATACATGTAAAGGTGGAGGCTAAGAACCCAAGGGTCATAAAGGCTTAAAAATCGATGACTACCTTTGATTTTGGCTCTAGGAGAAATTGGGGCGATTTATCCTCCTTGAATTCTAGGTGCTAGAATATGGATTGTTATACTGCCTTTAAGGTGAGGTATCATAATGAACATACTCCAAGTTCAATGGGCACTAGTCAACAGAGTGTGTACCAACAGACAGAGTATATGAGATAAATGGACTTTATACAGCTAAAATAGGGTTAGGACAGAGGGTAGAACTAAGTAGGTACTAAGAGACTCTACCTTCTTCGTAAGATTAACAATCTAAGAGGTTAAGGTAGATAGCGTATCTAACTCATAAATTCTCGTAGCCTTCTTAAGTAGCTATCTCTCTAATCACCATTGGTAATTGTTGGCTTCCATCTTATCCAACAGATTATATGCTTCCTCCTCTATTTTACACATCAAGGCGCCCTAGCAGCAGTATCAACGATAGTCCTATTCTGGCTAGTGAGTCTATTATAAAAGATTTGGACTTAAAGCCATAAAGGTAGGCCTTGATGAGGAAACATCCTAAAAGGGTCCTTGTATCTCTCCCAAGCCTCATAAAGGGACTTAGAGTCGAACTAACAGAAAGAGGAGATATCATTATGGAATTTGGTCATTCTAGAAGAAGGAAAGAACTTAGCTAAGAACTGGTGGGCTAATTCATCCCATGTAAAGATGGAATCATTGGGTAAAGTAGTCAACCAATGTTTAGCTCTATCCCTAAGTGAGAAAGGGAATAGTTTAAGCTTAAGTGTGTAATCTATGAACCCATTATAGTTGAAGTTATTGCACAATTTTAAGAAACTCTCTAGTAGCATGTGGGTCATCATGGGGAAATCTACTAAACTGAAGAGAGGTTTGGATCATCTCGATGATTGCGAGCTTAATTTCAAAATTGTTTCTTAGAATAGCTGGTAACTTAATGCCAATATAATACCCTAATTGGTAGGGATTGCATAATCTCCTATGGTCCTGATCTCTTTATTTTCAGCTGCCGTGTCTTGTAGATAAGCTACTATTTTCCTAAAGTCCTTTTTGATTTTCCTAAGCATTTTCGCTATTTTAGGATATAAAAGAAAGTAATCAAAGCTCTTTGCTCTACCTATACAGACATTCAAAATCTCCCAAAGATATTTTTGAAATTTTTGAATTTTTGAATTTTTTTATATGAGAGAGTAAATCTAACTAATCCTAGATAAAGGCTCTAAATATTTACAACCTAAGTATGTACAAAACTAGAAGTATACCTAAGCATAATTTCACCAATATCAGCTAATGGGTTAATGTCATCTCCAGCAACGGTGCCATAAACATGATGCGTCCTAGACGTCTACACCGCAAGCACATGGTGTCACGACCCATTTTATCATTTTATTACCGAAAATCACTATAAATTTTTTACATTTTTCCTCCCTTATCCTGTCGTGAACAAACTCACCACTACACAGTTGGGATGTGAGTCAATAATAATCATTACTCATCATTCATTTTCCAATAAATCAAAAGAAGTGTCATTCATTGAAAGTTAAGTTATACATGACACGTTTTCTAACTCTTACACCTCCTGCATTACAATACAATCAACTACTGTGCATTTACATGTTTAGATACAAAAAGAATCCATGTGTGTATACCTTTTGGCGATGGAAGCAGCGAAATGTCCAAAATAAAACGCCTCAGTCCTCACTGGGCTGCTATGTACGCTCTGTAGAGAGGGGAAAGTAGAGAGGGATGAGCAACCACACGCTCAGTAAGGCAATAATGTAAGCATGGTAGATAACTACTCTATCTACATGCTAATAGTGTTATGCATAAATCATTTATAATCGGAGCATGAGGAAATAAAACTATGCCACATGTATATACATATATCAAGTATTGAAAATCATGTAATTAGGCATAAAACATGGAAATATCAACATGTAAAACCGTCTCATGCTCATTCTCATCAATTCTCATCACAAAAAGGGAAATTCATTTAGGAAACATCCTTTTTAAATCATAACACATTTCATCACAAATCTCTTTATCAAATTCCAGCACATCTCATCAAAAATTCAAATTATCATTTCTTTAAATCAAAAATCCCACAAGGAACTTCCATTAAGCTTTGTATGGTATACCTTTGGTTGTACAATGAATGCACACAAGTTTTTATGTGTATAAAGTGTGAATGGATGTTGTTTTTAAGTCTTAAAGGTGGTTGGATGAGAAAATGACCATGACAGCAAATTAAGGATGTTTGGTATGAAATACTACAGAAAACTGCAGCAAAATCTGGAAAGTATAAATGCCAGATCGATCTCATAGGATGAGAGATCGATTTGGAAGAGCCAAAATTGCTCTTATTTGAGTAATAGAACAGGGCAGATCAATCTCCAATGGGGCCAGATCGATTTGCTAAACATTCTGTAATGAGAGGATCGATTCTTAATGCAAGCAGATCAACTTCCTTAGCTCTCGGGTTGAAGCAGATTGATCTCCTTAACTCTCTACTTGGAACAGATTGATCTCAAGCTTTCGACAGATCGATCTCATGCATTCAAATTGGTGTGAAAATGAGGGATTTAAAGCAACATGTAAACCATGATATCTGTCATACAAAGCCTGTGTGGAGTTTGGACCTTCGTGGTGCATGCCTTATGCCACATTGTGCATATTTAGTCCTTTGTGGTGTATGTTTAACCACATCAGGTATGTGTAGCCACTCGGTGCCTTACCGTCTGCCACTTTGTGCATTGTTTGTTTGATCCTTAGTGGTGTAAGGCACTGTACGACCCTAATCCAATCTACAGTCCCCTTACCATGGCCATCGGTACTCTATTTGTTTGTCTCCTTTTTCAAAGGTCGAGTTTATATGATCATGACTTATGTTTGCTAAGTGTAATTGCCTAGTCTCCAATATATGTTCTATATAACTTCAAAATAAAAGTGATAACTTTGTGACAAGTGAATTTTTTTATCCGAAATGTATTCGACTTACTTGTTTTAAGATAAGTCTTTTTTCAATAAATATATGTATATATATATATGTTTACCATTGATTGTATAAAAGCATCATGTTTTCATACGCTTTGATATTAAGACTGCCTTAAACGCATGTCTTACTGGGCTTGCAGAGCTTACCCCTTTCTTTACTCTTACAGACTATCTGAGTGATCACTATCCACGCCTATCGTGTAATTGAAGTAGGCTGGTGACTCGCTACTCTCCCTTGGCTACCTACAGTATGCACTAAGATATACTTTTGCTTTTATTACCAGACATCCTGTATAGCATAGACAATTGATGTTAAGAATATTTTGGGATGTAATCTAGGCAAATATGTTTGTAAAGTTGTAAACGTGCAGTTTATAGACTAAATGTACTTTCATAGGTATTACAAAAGTCAATATAAATTATGAAATAAGATTAAAAGCAACTATTGTGGGATATAAACTATGTTTTAAACTTTGCAGGGAGGTAAGTTTATAAATACGTCATTATGCTGGCGAAATTTCGTAAAATGAAAAGGTTAAGAATCGACACTGATGGGAATGCAACTTAATTAATAAAGTAAGAAAACGAAAAAATTAGCACATATTTCACATTTTCAGGGTGTAACAGTTTATGTGGTATTAGAGCAAAAGTTGTCTAGTACTGTCAGTGTCGACTGGTTGAAGTTAGATCACAGATAAACTCCCCTGGTTCAGTCCCAAAAACTCTGCCTGTAGTTTTCGCTCTGCGGTATCGAGAACAAACTGCCTCTTAAAGGCTTCCCGAAATATCTCCCAACTAAAGTCTATGTGTTGGGCTCTCAATATGGGTCGGGTGGACTTCCACCAATGCTCTGCAGCTCCCTTCAGTAGGAACGCAGCAAATGCGACCATCTCCGAGGTCGTACACTCGAAGAATCCATAAAGCTTCTCCATCTCCGCCAACCACTCCTCAGCAGCTACAGGGTCCTTGACCTCACTAAAGGATGGAGGTCTAAACTTCTGAAATTCTCGCAACCGATGCAGATCACATCCATACCCTAATCCACTACAACCCGAAACTGGTGGGGATATTAGAGTATCTACTGTCCTCGGTGCATGAGTCGTCTGTGTAGGACTGTTAGGGGCAACAGCCTCTCCTGTCGCAGCTCCTGCCTCCTGTCCTTGCCTACCTGGCATCGTCTGTGCCAATATCTCGACAATCGTCTCAAGACTATGCTCTAATCTCGTAAAACGTGTCTCAGCACACTCGGGTGCCTCAGTAGCACCTGGAGTCTCAGGCGTAGGTAATGGTTCGACAGCAGCTCATCCCTCGGGTCTATCTCCCCGGCCTCGAGCCCTACCTCTCATACTCCTACCACTACGCGTATTTGCCATATAGGCAAAGTTCCTGCATTCATAATCATAAATTAGTTTGTCTCTTATCTGGTATACACAATTATATCTAAACACAGCACAGTACTATAGGGATGTACACTTTCCTATTTTCTAACACCGACTCATATCAGACCAACCTCTGCTCTGATACCATTCTGTCAGGACCCTTTCTCAATCCATGACTTAACCAAAAAACCACTACAAATTTTTCATATTTTTAACTTACCTTTCCTCTCAATAATGGTTGGGCTGTGATTCGATGTCAGAGTCCTCGCTTACCACATTTTCCATTATCATACATACATGTCAATATACTATTACTGACTGTAACTGCTTTTATTATACATGTAAGATTATATAAAATCTAATACAAATACATTCCCCATAATATATATCGTATACATCACTGTGTTGTTTATATGTTTAGATATATAATCGTACAAAGACTGTATACCTGGCGATCGATAGGAACTAGCAGTGGACTCAGGAACACTATCCCTTGATAACTCTCGCTCTACTATTGATACTCTGTAGAGAGATGTAAAGAAAGAGGGTGAGCATACAACACGCTCAGTAAGAAAATCAGGCAAGCAAGTAGATATCTACACTATCTACTTAAAATAATGCTATGCCTTGAAAACATTATTTCCTTTACTCACTTTAAAAGCATGTCTTTAAATATATATATATATATGTATGCTTATATAGATTAAATCCCATGTACAGAAATCATGATTTCTTTCTCAAATTTAGGCATGTAGTGCAAAACAATGCATCTTTATATAAATCCTGCATTTATGTAAATCATGCCATGTATATTTAAATCACAATAAATATGGCATTTAAATCATTCACATCACAAAATTGGAGTCTGACCCATCCCTCAGGTCTGTCCGCAATTTAAATCAGTCAATCAATGTGATATATCGTGTGAAACTCTGTGGTGAAATGCAAATAGTATCTTGGACTATGATCATATCCGACATGTGATCCCAAGCAACACAGATCTCGGTGTGCGGGGCATCACTGCTGCAACAGGAGGGGGGTCAGTCCATCACAACCGCCAGCTATATCCTCCTCAACTCCATAATAACACATGGTACAGTGTACTCCCATGCCATATGCACAGTACAAACTATGCCTGTGGGCCCTACATCATAGTCGGGGTACCTGCCATAGGTCTTAGCCCTCAAACCATGGAATATCATACCACATCTCTAATACCCTCATGCGGCTATCCTCTCACATAATGTGACATTCAGTCACACAAGGATGTGGGCATGGGTTTGTAACATGTATTATATATCACATACAGTGCGCGCCTTTCAGTGCGACTCACAGTCGACACTCCGTTCAAACACTGTTTCACATCACAAACTCAACTCTAGTGTGAGTAAATCTCCAGCAACTAGGTCAATGCATAGTTCATGTATTAAATCAAGTACGAGCAATAGCTTTAGTACCATGCTATGCATAATATCATCAAATCAAGTACGAGCAATAGCTCCAGTACTATGTCTTGTATAATTCATGAAGAATCGAGTACGAGCAATGCTCCAGCACTCTGTCATACATCTCATGAAAAACTCGAGTACGAACTAATCGCTCCAGCACTCTGTCATGCATATATCATATAAAACTGAGTACGAGTAATAACTCCAGTACCCTATCATGCATGTCATGAAAATCTAGTGCGAATCAAAATCAAACACTAATGTATGTGGAAAATATATAAAATCCAATGCGAGCTGTGCTCCAGCATGATTCATTCTTACATAATATGATAGATGGCTCTTTTAAAAAGGGATGATTTACAAAATATCAAAATCAGCAGTATAAAGTGTGCTTATTTCACATCAACCTTAAAATCATTAGCCCATCTATTTATTCTCCTGCTAAACAGCAGTTAAACACTCAAAATAGTGGTTTTCATGCTTTTTACAACTTTTTACAAAAGTTGACTTTTTGACTAACTAGGGGTAAAATCGTAATTTACCACTATTGGGTCAAAATAATTATTATTCACATTCTCTGACACTCAGAGTTTTTAAGTGAATGTAAAAGCAGACGAAAATAAGTGCAGGTATCTCTAACTACTCACAAAAGTCTCTTACTTGCAATCACTCGAGAAATTTTACTTTCTCTGCGCTGCTCGTTTTAGCAGTCCGATTTCCTCCTCCAATAATCTCTGGAGCTGCATATAACCATTTATCAGGTTAATTACACTTTTCCTACTGTATTTCACATTAAATATAGTCTATTTCCCTTAATGGGCTTTAAAAATCCTTAAAGGGCCTAACTATGCCTTAAGCCCATTTTCATTTTACTATTCATTTTCGTTAGGCCTATTGGGCTTGTGGGACCCACCAACTCTTATTGGGCTTTTCCTAGACCCATTACATCATATTGGGCCTAAAATATTTAGGCTTGGCCCATTGGGTCTCTCGACCACATGCCATGGTCGAGAGCTACCCATGCCATCGGTTATGCCATGGCATGCCATCCATGCCTATTTCTTAGTCAATTCACTTAGGCATTTTCACAAACACTTGGTTGGCAACATTCCTAAACATCATATAGTTCATTTAGGCATTTTATCAAGCACCTTGATTGCCAACTAATTACATGTATTAATTAATCAAATTGATTAATTCTAATTACACCATAATCATTAACACATGTACATTAATCCATTTATGCCTTAAAATCATATGGACATAAATCAATGTCTCACTACTCACTCTTAGCCTAACCAACATCATAGTGATTTAATATGTTTCAATGCTTAAAACATATATCAATATACTTAAAATCATTCATACATTAACATATATGAAATTGAAAATTAGAAAATATACCAATTGTTGTGTTCACCCTTTGGCCGAATCTTTGAAGGCTCTCAGTTTGCACTCTATGGCTCCTTTATAGCCAATTCCAACATATGTCACTCTCCTTTCAATTTGGAACAACTTCCATGAAGGATGCAAGTTTCAATTATGCCTAATTCCTAGTGATTTCTAGTGAGAGAAAGCTTGGATAATATGTTTCAATGGTTTCTTCTTCTAGCCGAATTTGGTGTTGTTGAGTTAATGTATTTTGAAATGACAAAACAAGTTAATACAATAATGTTAAGATGGTATACAAACATGTTTAGAAGATATCAGGACCAGAACTTAGAGTTCTGCTGATGAGAGATCGATCTGAGGTGTGAGAGATCGATCTCCTGGGTTTATACTTGATGAGAGATCGATCTCATGATGGAAGAGATCGATCTGGCAAGCCTTAAAACGGTGTAAAGGGTTTAAGGTAAAAAGAGATCGATCTGCCAGGGTTAAGAGATCGATCTCCTCTAAGTCAGAGAACTTAGGAGATCGATCTGGTAAGGAAGAGATCGATCTGCTCAAAGTCAGTGAGCTTAAGAGATCGATCTGGTGTATTGAGAGATCGATCTCGTCTCAAACAGAGAGGATAGGAGATCGATCTGCCTATTCGACAGATCGATCTGCCTCTGCCTATTCAAACTAACAGATCGATCTGGTAATGTATGAGATCGATCTCCCTGTGTATTTGTGCTTTGTCATTGCAGGATTTAAAACTAGGAGATCGATCTGGCCAAGATAGGAGATCGATCTGTCTGACCACTGGAGGTTCCCAACGGCTATTTTCTTCAAATCTCAACGGGAAAAACTGCATTTAATGCTCCAACTACCCAACCTTCAGTATATAACCAAGCATTGAAGACAAAGAGAATAGAGAGACTATTACTGCACATTCTCAAGATTCTGAAGCTTTAATTCTTTTATTCCTTGTGTCTCTATTGCATATTTATTGTACAAGCTTAAGTACTACAAGCTTTGTTAGTCCTACCCACTGAAAAAGCCTTATTCTGTATTCATCCACACCTTAAAAGAAAAGAGGATTGTTCCTCAGTGAGAGTTATTGTAAAAGGGTGAATACATTTTCTGTATTGCTAAGGGTAGAGAGGTTATTCCTTAACCTGTAAAAGGAACTTTGTAAACTCTATTGAAAGAGAGAAAGAAACCACTTGACAGGAAGGTCAAGGAGAGAGGACGTAGGCAAGATTTGGCCGAACCTCTATAAGTCGCTGTGTTTGTTTCTCTTTCCCTCTCTTTGCATTAAATTGTTATATTGCACTGCTTTATTCATTATCATTTGTGTTTAAATTGCGATTAATTTAAAATCTGCCATAATTGTTAGAAAACCGATTCACCCCCCTCTCGGTAGAGCCAACAATTGGTATCAGAGCAAGGACTCTCTAATCACATAGGAACAACTTCCTAAGAGTAGAAACGATCAAATGGCTCATAACAATGTAGCAACTAGTTTGATAGGAGAGGGGCACTCCACGGTTAGACCTCCCATGTTCAATGGTGAACATTATTCTTATTGGAGGACTAGGATGATGCTATTTATTCAAGCAAATGACTATGAAGTATGGAGAATTATAGTTAAGGGACCTCAAATCCCTACAAAGAAAATAGAGGAAAGAGATATTCCCAAAGAAGAAGATGAATGGGATTCTAATGACATTAAATGTGCACAACTAAATGCTAAAGCTATGCACACATTATTTTGTGCTTTAGGTCCTAATGAATATAATAGAGTCTCCGGGTGTGATAATGCCAAGCAAATATGGGATAAATTGGCAATAACTCATGAGGGTACAACCCAAGTGAAGGAGACAAAAGTAGGTATGCTCACACATGATTATGAGCTCTTTAGGATGAAGGAAGAAGAATCCATTAGTGATATGTTCACTAGGTTTACAGATATAATTAATGGATTAAAATCTTTAGGAAAAATATATTCTAACATTGAAATGGTAAAGAAAATTTTAAATAGCTTACCTAAGTCATGGGAAGCTAAGGTAACAGCAATAGAGGAATCTAAGGATCCACACACATTGTCCTTGGATGAATTAATAGGTTCCTTGCTAACTTATGAGATGAAGCTTAAAAGAAATGAAGAGCCACCCAAGAAAGTGGGTGTTGCCCTAAAATCCACTGCTGAAAAGGAAATTAAAAATGAGAGTGGCAGTGAGGAGGATATTGAGATGGCAATGTTTGCCAAAAGATTTAATAAATTCATGAGGATGAGAGCTGGTAATAGCAATAGGAGAAACAATAGGAGAGAACAAGAGGAAGTAGGTAGAAAAGACTCTATTGTGTGTTATGAATGTAAAAAACCTGGACACATAAAGTTTAACTGCCCTCTTCTCAAAAGATCTAATGATAGGTTTCATAAAAAGAAGGCAATGGTAGCAACATGGAGTGACAGTGACTGCTCCGATGATGAATCAAATGAGGACATTGCCAACCTATGCTTCATGGCTATTGATGATGATGAAAAGGTAACTTCTAATATCAATGAATACTCTTTTGATGAACTGCAAGATGCATTTGATGATTTAGCATTAGAGTATGAATCTATGAGCATGAAGTATAAAAAGTTAATATCTAAATTAAAAAGGGAAAATGAGATAATGTTAAAAGATAAATTGGAATGTGAGAAGAAACTAGAAATTGCAAATTTAGAAATTTGTGACCTTAAGGAGAAAAATAGCAATTTACATAACTCCTTTAATAGGTTTCACATGGGGCAACAAAAGCTAGATAGCATGTTAGAAACCCAAAGGGCATTTTTTGACAAAAATGGCTTAGGGTATAATGCACAAAGTAGGGAGACCCATCTTAAGAGTTTTATTGCTAGGAAGAGCATGAATAAACCTGAAATTACTTGTTCATATTGTAATAAGAAGGGACATAAGTCACATTATTGCAATATAAAGATGAGGAATCTTAAAAGAAAAATTGTAAAAAGGATATGGATTCCAAAAGAGGTAATTCATTCCAAGGACTGCAATGCATTAGCAAAATGGATCCCAATGGGATCAAGAATTTCATTTACTAACCTCCAACGACCCAAGAGAATTTGGGTACCTAAGACTTGAGTGTGTTTATTTTTTTTTTTGTTGTAGGTGATTGAGCATAGCCACAAAGCTAAAACAAAGGAAGCTTGGTACTTAGATAGTGGATGCTCAAGGCACATGACGGGTGATAAAAGCCATTTCAATTCCTTCAAATCGAAAATTGGTGGAGAAGTCACTTTTGGGGACAACTCCAAAGGCCAAGTGGAAGGAAGTGGCTCAATAGGTAATGATCATTTCTCTTTAGAAAAAGTATTACTTGTTAGGGGTCTAAAGCATAACTTGCTAAGCATTAGTCAACTTTGTGACAAAGGTTACAAAGTAATTTTTGATTGCATGAAATGTAATGTTATAGATCCTAAGTCAAATAAAATTCTTCTTCTAGGTCATAGGCAAGGTAACATATATATAGTCTACCTTAATGAACTCAAAAACGAAAACATATGCTTAATGGTAGATAACAAAAAGGAATCTTGGTTATGGCATAGAAGACTAGGTCATGCTAGCATGCATGTACTATCCAAATTAGCTAGAAAGGATCTAGTTATAGGCTTACCCAAAATATCCTTTGATCATGAAGAAATATGTGAAGCTTGTGTTAAAGGAAAACACAAGAGAACAACTTTTAAGCCTAAGAATAGTGTATCCACCACTAGGCCTCTTCAATTACTGCATTTAGACTTATTTGGACCAACTAGAACCACTAGCCTAGGTGGGAAACACTATGGTTTTGTAATAGTTGATGATTACACTAGGTACACTTGGGTGTTCTTTTTGAGAGTAAAAAATGAAGCCTTAGAGAAATTCATAGCTTACTCAAAGGTGACTCAAAATGAAAAAAGATATACAATAACAAGCATTAGAAGTGATCATGGCAAAGAATTTGAAAATATAGGATTTGATGAGTATTTCAATGATCAAGGAATTAGCCATAATTTTTCAGCCCCTAGGACACCACAACAAAATGGTGTAGTTGAGAGAAGAAATAGAACTTTGGAAGAGATGGCTAGGACCATGATATGTGAAAATAACTTGCCAAAGTACTTTTGGGCTGAAGCTATAAACACATCATGTTATATAATTAATAGAGCTATGATAAGACCCATGCTAAAGAAAACTCCTTATGAGCTCTACAAAGGCAAGAAGCCTAACATTAGTTACTTCCATCCTTTTGGCTGCAAATGCTTTGTTCTAAATAATGGAAAAGACAACTTAGGAAAATTTGATGCCAAGAGTGATGAGGGAATATTTCTAGGATATTCTTTGAATTCAAAGGCCTTTAGAATATATAACAAAAGAACATTAGTGGTTGAAGAATCTATTCATGTTATATTTGATGAATCAAATAATATATCTAAAGATTCAACCAACAATGATGAAAATGTTGAGATATTTGATGAAGGCTTAGAAGATGACTTTCTAGAAAAGCTTGATTTGAATAAAGAAGATGAAGAAGAAATAGAAGTTTTAGAAAGAGAACCTAGAGCACCAAGAGAGTTAGGATATGTAAAAGATTGTGAAATAGTAGGAGATCCAACTCTTGGAGTTAGAACTAGGTCATCCTTAAGGAATATGTGCCAATATATAGCCTTTGTATCTCAAATAGAGCCTAGGAATGTCAATGAAGCCTTAGAGGATAATAATTGGTTCCTAGCAATGCAAGAAGAGTTAAATCAATTTGAGAGAAGCAAAGTATGGAAACTAGTTCCAAGGCCTAGTGATCACTCTATAATTGGAACTAAATGGATATTCAAGAACAAAATGGATGAAAATAGTGTGATCATAAGGAATAAGGCTAGGCTAGTTGCTCAAGGCTATAGACAAGAGGAAGGCATAGACTATGATGAAACATATGCACCGGTAGCTAGATTAGAGGCAATAAGAATGTTACTTGCCTTTGCATGTTATAAAGATTTCAAGTTATATCAAATGGATGTAAAGAGTGCATTCTTGAATGGTTTCATTAATGAAGAAGTCTATGTAGAGCAACCTCCCGGATTTGAAAATCATGAATTTCCTGAACATGTTTTCAAATTGTCTAAGGCACTTTATGGGTTAAAACAAGCTCCTAGAGCTTGGTATGAAAGGTTGTTAAAGTTCTTAATAGAAAAAGGATTCTCAAGAGGAAAGGTAGACACCACATTATTCATCAAAAATAAAAATAAGGACTTACTAGTTGTACAAGTATATGTAGATGATATTATTTTTGGTTCAACTAATGAGTCTTTATGCCAAGAATTTGCTAAGATCATGCAAGGGGAATTTGAGATGAGCATGATGGGAGAACTCACATTCTTCTTGGGACTTCAAGTGAAGCAAACAAAGGATGGAACTTTCATCAATCAAGCAAAGTACACCAAGGACTTGCTCAAGCGTTTTGGAATGGAGAGTTGCAAACCTCAAGCCACTCCAATGGGCACCAACATCAAGCTTGACAAAGATGAAAGTGGTAAGTGTGTAGACACTAAACTCTATAGGTCTATGATTGGTTCTTTGCTTTATTTAACTGCTAGTAGACCAGATATATTGTTTAGTGTGTGCCTTTGTGCTAGATTTCAATCCTCTCCTAGGGAATCACATCTATTGGCAACTAAGAGAATTTTTAGATACCTCAAAGATACTTCCTCACTAGGACTTTGGTATCCCAAAGACTCCACTTTTGCCCTTCATGCATTTTCAGATGCTGATTTTGGAGGATGCAAAATAGATAGGAAAAGTACTTCAGGTACTTGCCAATTCTTAGGAAATTGGTTAATTTCTTGGTTCTCCAAGAAACAAAACAGTGTAGCTCAGTCCACAACTGAAGCTGAATATATATAGCAGCTGGTAGTTGTAGTGCTCAAATGTTGTGGATTAAACAACAAATAAGAGATTATGGTATTGACATGAAGCAAGTCTCAATTAAATGTGATAATACCAGTGCCATTAATCTGTCTAAGAATCCTATTCAACACTCCAGAACCAAGCACATAGAAATTAGACATCACTTCCTTAGAGATCATGTACAAAAAGGTGATATAATCTTAGAGTATATTGATACTACACATCAAATAGCTGATATATTCACCAAACCCCTTGATAGAGATAGGTTCTGTATCCTTAGAGGTGAATTAGGACTCATGGATAAGCCTTAGGATTTTTGTGTTTCAAAAAATCTTGGTTTCAACTTGTTTTTAAATGAGTTTGTGCAAAGATTTTCTAGCAAAGAGGATGAGAGATCGATCTCCTTGTGATATAGATCGATCTCCATGCTTCTATCAAGCCTAAATCGTCAAGGTTAATCTAAGCAGATCGATCTTCTAACCATAAGATCGATCTCCTTACGTCTCTGTCTAAAGGCAGATCGATCTCTCTTGGATTCTGGAAGTACCAGATCGATCTGTCTCCTCGATAGATCGATCTGCTATGACCTGGAGTATAAATAGCCGCGAAAAATTCCCAAATTTCACAAAACCTAAAATTCAAATTCTCCAATTCCCTCGCATCCTCTTCTTCAATTCCTCCTCAGATCGATCCTCGTACGGTCTTCCTTGCGTCTCGGTGTCAAATTTCGGTATAGTAACCTACATTTCTCACTGATTTTCTCAAAATCCTTCTTCGATTTGTGTTTGTTTTGATTCTAGGGCAAACCTAGGTCCTGTTTCATTGCTTTTCTCACTGTTGAATCTGTTTAGTGCAAATCTATAGTTTAGAATCATGCCTAGGAAGTCAGTAGCAAACAAACCTCCTAGAACCACTGAGGCAGGTTCCTCATCACAACCTATTCCTCCACCTCCTGTCGCTTCCTTCAATCGGTGTTTTAAAACACCAGCAAAAAGAAAGCGATATGAGGAATACTTCTCAACCATGCCAATTAAGCATTGGCGAACCATTGATTTTTCATTCCTCAATCACATAGACTTTCCATACCTGTCAAAATTTGAGGAATTTGGTTGGTCGAAATTCTTGAAAATCAACACTCCTGTCCCTCCAAATCTCGTTCGCGCATTCTTTTCAAATGCCGAACTCGTTTATGACCCCGATGACACCTGCAAAATCCTAGCTTTCAAAACCTACGTCATGGGTCAATCAATAATAATTGATTCTGAAGTTCTAGCCAAAGTGTTTGATTTACGCGATGACGGCTTAACCAATGAGGATGAGGAAGTCCCCTTTGCGTTTGATCTCCCCGGGGACAAGGCGAGTAACCTACCAATGCACCTTCGGTTACTCCACCTCATAATCTCCTGGAATCTCCGCCCTTACGGTACCCGTCACTCAACCGTCAGGCGTCTAGATCGGTTCTGGCTCCATCACCTTCACACCACAAACCAGAAACCAAATCTTGCCCGTTTTATATACGAAGATTGGCTGAAGATTGTGCGTGGCCAAGCTACCACAATAGTTTTTCCACAACCAGTGGCTTATCTTCTCCGTCGCCTTGGCATCAACTGCAGCGGCGAAACTGGCGAACTTCCATCTCCTAAAAGCGAGCTTAACATTGGGACCCTACATCATATGGGGTACTACAAAAATTTCCGGGGAGAGTGGACGTAAAGGCAAGAACAGCAACCTGCTGATGCTGAGGAGGACCACACTGATGAACCAGCACACCAGCCTGCTGCACCAGCTCAGGAACCATCGGCTTCGCCAACTGCACAAACATCATCTCCTGCTGACTTGGAGCTGATCGTGAAGATGATAAGCGACCTCAGTCAGAGGATCGATGAAGGACATACCACTCAGCAGCGTAAGTTTGCCGAATTGAATCAACGAGTGGATAAACTTCAAGACACTCAAAAAGCGATGTTCGATAAATTTCAAGAAACTCAAGAGGCGATGTTCGATGAGCTCCAAGTAACACGCACGCATGTTGAGGAGCTTTTGGATCGTGATCCTCCCTCACATTAGGCATTAGGTGTTTTAATTTAGTGTAGTTACAACATTATTAAGCTACTTGATGTTTTCTGTGAAAAATTTGCTTGAATGAAATGTGATTTGATTGAATATTGGATGTGTTAATGCAAATATTGATTTTGAAATGCCATGAGTCTTCGATCTTTTGTGACTGATATGACAAAAAGGGGGAGAAGAAACATGTGTTAAATGTTTAAAAGGAAGTTAGGATGATTTAATTGAGGGGGAGTTAGGATGATTTAATTGAGGGGGAGTTATAGGATGATTTAATTGAGGGGGAGTTAAGAGCTAGAGCTAACTAAGGGGGAGTTAAGATTTAACTAAGGATGAGTTAAATCTTTAACAAAGTCAAAAGCTCACAAAAAGGGGGAATTTTGCAAATTCACTAAACATGTTTATTGGATGAGTTTTGTCATATCAAAAAGGGGGAGATTGTTGAGTTAATGTATTTTGAAATGACAAAACAAGTTAATACAATAATGTTAAGATGGTATACAAACATGTTTAGAAGATATCAGGACCAGAACTTAGAGTTCTGCTGATGAGAGATCGATCTGAGGTGTGAGAGATCGATCTCCTGGGTTTATACTTGATGAGAGATCGATCTCATGATGGAAGAGATCGATCTGGCAAGCCTTAAAACGGTGTAAAGGGTTTAAGGTAAAAAGAGATCGATCTGCCAGGGTTAAGAGATCAATCTCCTCTAAGTCAGAGAACTTAGGAGATCGATCTGGTAAGGAAGAGATCGATCTGCTCAAAGTCAGTGAGCTTAAGAGATCGATCTGGTGTATTGAGAGATCGATCTCGTCTCAAACAGAGAGGATAGGAGATCGATCTGCCTATTCGACAGATCGATCTGCCTCTGCCTATTCAAACTAACAGATCGATCTGGTAATGTATGAGATCGATCTCCCTGTGTATTTGTGCTTTGTCATTGCAGGATTTAAAACTAGGAGATCGATCTGGCCAAGATAGGAGATCGATCTGTCTGACCACTGGAGGTTCCCAACGGCTATTTTCTTCAAATCTCAACGGGAAAAACTGCATTTAATGCTCCAACTACCCAACCTTCAGTATATAACCAAGCATTGAAGACAAAGAGAATAGAGAGACTATTACTGCACATTCTCAAGATTCTGAAGCTTTAATTCTTTTATTCCTTGTGTCTCTATTGCATATTTATTGTACAAGCTTAAGTACTACAAGCTTTGTTAGTCCTACCCACTGAAAAAGCCTTATTCTGTATTCATCCACACCTTAAAAGAAAAGAGGATTGTTCCTCAGTGAGAGTTATTGTAAAAGGGTGAATACATTTTCTGTATTGCTAAGGGTAGAGAGGTTATTCCTTAACCTGTAAAAGGAACTTTGTAAACTCTATTGAAAGAGAGAAAGAAACCACTTGACAGGAAGGTCAAGGAGAGAGGATGTAGGCAAGAGTTGGCCGAACCTCTATAAGTCGCTGTGTTTGTTTCTCTTTCCCTCTCTTTGCATTAAATTGTTATATTGCACTGCTTTATTCATTATCATTTGTGTTTAAATTGCGATTAATTTAAAATCTGCCATAATTGTTAGAAAACCGATTCACCCCCCCTCTCGGTAGAGCCAACAGGTGTGATGAAGATGACAATGGTGTGGCTGAATTTATAAGCCACTTACTTAGCCATTAAGCTTTACTTTCTAGCCATTAAGCTTGACTTTCCAAGCCTTAGCCATGAGTCACCTAATGAGTCACCTTATGAGTCAAGGTTAGCTTTAACTATGGTTAGATATTTATCTCATAGGCTTTCCATTTGGGCTTCTCAGTTTGGGCTTTCTTAATGGGCTTTTGGGCTGAAATTTTTACTATGTCTTGGGCCTTTAATTGTTTAAATATTTGGCCAATCTATTGGTCCAACAATTCGGTCTAAAGGACCTAAGAATTTCGATATACGTTTAGTATACCTTAATGGGCTTTAAAATTTTCACCTTAGGCCCATTGCATTTTTAACTATTAGATTTTATCCGGAATCCTTCCAAATAAATTTCCTTACTTTCAGGGATGATTATCTTGTATTCTAGCCAAGAATATTTTTCTCCAAATTTGTCTCCATACTTGGGTTAATTTTTAACCATGATTGAACTATGGTAAAAGTCCACTTTCTTAACTATAGTTGACTTTTTCCTTAACCATTTACCAAGTTGACTTTTTCTCCAAATTTTGAAAGTGTCATATCTTATGTCTTACACTCTTGTCTTTATGTTTTAACCGTTCCCGATGGATAATTTCACCCGAAACACCTTATCTCGCTAAAAAGGTCCATTTTACCCTTTTTAGCTTTTACTCTCGTTTTCTATGTTCGGGACTAAATCAAGCTGACTTTCCTTCATGAGCTCTCTATGCTCTCTCATTTTAAGTTCTTATTTTCAGTCAGAATGATTCAGATCCACTTGGTTTAGCCTGTGACTCTTATAGCTCACATTAGGCTTTTTATGTAGCTTTTGCATGTTAAATCATTTCACTAACACTTTAACTCTAGTTAATACTCTTCTTATGATTCAACTATAATAACAGAGTGTTCATACACATAGGAATCATAAGGAATAAGCTATATAAAATCCGGGTCTGAAAATCCTCCCCCACTCAGAAAATTTGGTCCTCCAAATTAGAACCAAGTCAATCATCAAATAAGTGAGGGTACTTCTCTCGCATCAGACTCTCTAGCTCCCAAGTAGCTTCCTTTGAAGTATAATGTTGCCAAAGATTCTTCACTAACCCGATGGTCTTCGATCTCAATACCTTCTCCTTCCTATCCAATATCTGAATCGGTCTCTTAACATATGACAAGTCCTCTTGGAGCCCCAAAGGCTCGTAACTAATCACATGTGCCGGATCCGGATGATACTTCCGAAGCATCGATATGTGGAAGACGTTATAGATACCTGATAAGTCCGGTGGCAATGTCAACCTATAAGCCTTATCTCCCACTTGATCAAGTATCTCAAAGGGTCCAATATAGTGAGGATTTAGTTTCCCTCTCTTCCCAAATCTCGTTATGCCCTTGGAAGGAGAAACTCTCAAAAACACGGATTCACCAGCTGCAAACTCTAGTGGCCTATGTCTCCTGTCAGTGTAACTCTTCTGTCTGCTCCGAGCCGTCCTCAATCTCTCTACTATCAAGTGGACATCCTCAGATGCTTGTGTAACCATGTCAAGAGCTAAAATCTTACGGTCACCCACTTCTTCCCATCCAATAGGAGAACGACATCTACTGCCATACAAAGCCTCATACGGTGCCATCCTGATACTCGAATGATAACTGTTGTTGTAGGCGAACTTGGCTAGTGGCAGGTGGTCATCCCAGGAGCCTCTAAAATCTAGCACACATGCTCTCAACATTTCCTCCAGAGTTTGTATAGTCCTCTCTGACTGACCATCTGTCCGAGGATGGAAAGCAGTGCTCAAACTCAACTGGGTTCCCATGGCTTCCTGAAAATGTCCCCAAAAGTGAGAAGTGAAGCGGGAATCCCTATCAGAGACTATGCTCATTGGTACACTGTGTAACCTCACTACCTCGCGCACATATAGTTCTGCTAATGAACTCAGAGTATCGATCACTCTCATAGCTAGGAAATGGGCTGACTTCGTCAGTCTGTTGACGATCATCCATATAGCATCGTGATTCCTGCGGGTTCTCAGTAAACCCATCACGAAATCCATGGTGATATACTCTCATTTCCATGTCGGTATATGTAGAGGCTACAAGAACCCTGCAGGTTTCTGATGCTCTACCTTCACTTGTTGACATATGAGACACTTTGCCACAAAGTCTGCTACATCTCTCTTCATACCCGACTACCAGTATACCTTTCAGAGGTTCTGATATATCTTGTTACTCCCCGGATGTAATGTATACCTCGACGAATGAGCTTTCACCAATATCAATCTCCTGAGTCGTGGATCCTCGAGAACACACAATCTGCCTCTGAACCTCAGTAGTCCATCAAAACTTAACTCAAAGTCAGTCATGGTGCCCTTCTGCATCTGACTACTCATATCCATACAAAATGGATCAGTCTGCTGAGCCACTCTGATCATGTCCAACAGGTTTGGCTCCAAGCGTAGACTAGCTATCATATAACCTCTATCCATGTCAGAAGGCACGACTCCCAAACTGAGGCTAGCAAACTGCTCTAGCAAATCATGTTCCCTAACCATCATGTACGATACCATCTTTAGGCTCTTCCTACTCAAGCCATCGGCTACAACGTTAGCCTTACCCGGATGATAAAGTATCTCACAATCGTAGTCCTTCAGAAGCTTTAGCCATCTTCTATGTCTCATGTTCAGCTCTTTCTGTGAGAATAGATACTTAAGGCTCTTGTGGTCGGTAAATATCTGGAACTTCTCACCATACAAGTAGTGCCGCCATACCTTCAACGCAAACACTACTGCTGCTAGCTCCAAATCATGGGTCAGATAGTTCTTCTCATGATCCTTTAGCTATCTGGATCCATAAGCAACTACCTTCCCATCCTGCATCAATACACAATCCAGTCCCTGATGCGAAGCATCGGCATACACTACAAATCCTCCTGAGCTGGTAGGGATAGTGAAAATCGTAGCGGTGGTCAATCGACACTTCAACTCCTCAAAACTCTTCTCACAATCCTCGTTCCATACGAACGGTACACTCTTTCGAGTAAGATGTGTCAACGGAGCAGCCAACTTCAAAAATCCCTCAACGAATCTCCGATAGTATCCAGTTAAACCCAAAAAACTCTTGATCTCGGTGACTGTCCTCGACTGTTCCCACTGAACTACAGCCTCTATCTTATATGGATCAACTGATACACCATCTCTCGATACAACATGTCCTAAAAATGAGATCTATGACAACCAAAAGTTACACTTACTGAGCTTAGCATATAACTCCTGCCCTCGTAGAGTCTGCAACACGATCCTGAGGTGCTCCTCATACTCCTCCTTGGATCTCGAATATATCAATATGTCATCGATAAAGACGATAATAAACTAGTCCAAATATGGCTTGAACACATCATTCATCAAAGCCATGAAAGCAGCTAGAGCATTCGTCAATCCGAACGGCATGACCAAGAACTCATAATGGCCATATCGGGTACGAAATGCTGTCTTGGGTACATCTCCACTCTGAACTTTCAGCTGATGATACCCAGACCTCAAGTCAATCTTGGAAAAGACCTGTGTTCCCTGAAGCTGATCTAACAAGTCGTCAATGCGTGGAAGGGGGTATCTATTCTTGATGGTGGCCTTATTCAACAATCAGTAATCTATACATAATCGGAGGCTCCCATCCTTCTTCCTCACAAATAGAACCGGTGCTCTCCATGGTGAAACACTCGGTCAAACAAAACCCCTATCCAACAGCTCCTGTAACTGTCTCTTGAGCTCCTCCAGCTCACTAAGGCCATGCGATATGGTGGTCTCAAAATAGGCTGCGTACCAGGCACCAAATCTATACAGAACTCCATCTCTCTGTCTGGTGGTAACCCTAACAATTCATCCGAAAAAACATCTGGGTACTCACTGACCACAATAATATCTGACAACTCCATATGTGCCTTATCCATATCTACCACGTACGCAATGAAACCTTGATATGTTGAAGGTTTTCTTAATCAGTAATCTTGTAATAATCATAACTACTCCTTTCATTTATTCTTATTAAACTTTACAACATATCTAGTAGGGTTAGGAAACATAACTGTCTTAGCATAACAATCTAAAACAGCATGGTTTGTAGATAGCCAATCCTTTCCTAATATTATATCAAAGTCACTCATACTTAGTAATATTAGATTGGCTGCCATCTCCTTATCCCCTACTCTCAACTTGCAGTCATTAAATATATATTATACCACTTGACTATTATTTATAAACGTACTAATCAACATCATCATACATAATGGTGTACACTCTACATGTCTTCCTCACATAGTTGCACCCTGCACACTGCTTCCTCATAGGTTGCTATGTCTAATGGAACCAACCTGGACCGCAGAACCAGTCTCAACCCGTCGATAAACCTTTGGACCTTCCTGGCCTCACTATACATGGTATCGGGGTCATATCTCCCTAGGGATAGGAATCGAGTCTCATACTCGTTCACAAATAAACTCCCCTGGTTCAGTCCCAAAAACACTGCCTGTAGTTTTCGTTGTGCGGAATCGGGAACAAACTGGCTCCTAAAGGCTTCTCGAAATATCTCTCAACTAATGTCTGTGTGTCGGGCTCTCAATATGGGTCGGGTGGACTTCCACCAATGCTCTGTAGCTCCCTTTAGTAGGAACGCAGCAAATGCGACCATCTCCGAGGTCGTACATTCGAAGAATCCATAAAGCTTCTCCATCTCCGCCAACCACTCCTTAGCAGCTACAGGGTCCTTGACCCCACTAAAGGATGGAGGTCTAAACTTCTGAAATTCTCGCAACCGATGCATATCACATCCATACCCTAATCCACTAGAACCCGAAACTGGTGGGGGTGTTGGAGTATCTACTGTCCTCGGTGCATGAGTCGTCTGTGTAGGAGTGTTAGGGGCAACTGCCTCTCCTGTCGCAGCTCCTGCCTCCTGTCCTTACCAACCTGGCATCGTTTGTGCCAATATCTAGACAATCCTCTCAAGACTACGCTCTAATCTCATAAAACGCGTCTCAGCACACTCAGGTGCCTCAGTAGCACCAGGAGTCTCAGCGTAGGTAATGGTTCGACAGCAGCTCGTCCCTCAGGTCTATCTCCCCGGCCTCAAGCCCTACCTCTTATACTCCTACCACTACGTGTATTTGCCATATAGGTAAAGTTCCTACATTCATAATCATAAATTAGTCCGTCTCCTATTTGGTATGCACAGTTATATCTAAACACAGTACAGTACTATAGGGATGTACACTTTCCTATTTTCTAACACCGACCCACATCAGACCAACCTCTGCTATGATACCATTCTGTCAGGACCCTTTCTCAATCCATGACTTAACCAAAAAACCACTACAAATTTTTTATATTTTTAACTTACCTTTCCTCTCATCAATGGTTGGGCTGTGATTCGATGTCAGAGTCCTCGCTTACCACATTTTCTATTATCATACATACATGTAAATATACTATTACTGACTGTAACTGCTTTTATTATACATGTAAGATTATATAAAATCTAATACAAATACATTCCCCATAATATATATCGTATACATCTCAGTGCTGTTTCTATGTTTAGATATATAACCGTACAAAGTCTGTATACCTGGCAATCGATAGGAACTAGCAGTGGACTTAGGAACACTATCCCTCGATAACTCTCGCTCTACTGCTGATGCTCTGTAGAGAGATATAAAGAAAGGGGGTGCGCATACAACGCGCTCAGTAAGGAAATCAGGCAAGCAAGTAGATATCTACACTATCTACTTAAAATAATGCTATGCCTTGAAAACATTATTTCCTTTACTCACTTTAAAAGCATGTCTTTAAATATATATATGTATACTTGTACAGATTAAATCCCATGTACAGAAATCATGCTTTCTTTCTCAAATATAGGCATGTAGTGCAAAACAATGCATCTTTAAATAAATCATGCCTTTATGTAAATCATGCCATGTATATTTAAATCACAATAAATATGGCATTTAAATCATTCACATCACAAAATCGGAGTCCGACCCATCCCTCAGGTCTGTCCACAATTTAAATCAGTCAATCAATGTGTTATATCATGTGAGACTCTGTGGTGAAATGCAAATAGTATCCTGGACTATGATCATATTCGACATGTGATCCCAAGCAACACAGATCTCGGTGTGCGGGGCATCACTGCTGCAACGGGAGGGGGGTCAGTCCATCACAACCGCCAGCTATATCCTCCTCAGCTCCACAACAACACACGGTACAGTGTACTCCCGTGCCACATGCACAGTACAAAGTACGCCCGTGGACCCTACATCACAGTCCGGGTGCCTGCCATAGGTCTTAGCCCTCAAACTATGGAATATCATACCACATCTCTAATACCCTCATGTGGCTATCCTCTCACATAATGTGACACTCAGTCACACAAGGATGGGGGCATGGGTTTGTAACATGTATTATATATCACATACAGTGTGCGCCTTTGAGTGCGACTTACAGTCGACACTCCGCTCAAACACTGTTTCACATCACAAACTCAACTCTAGTGCGAGTAAACCTCCAGCAACTAGGTCAATGCATAGTTCATGTATTAAATCAAGTACGAGCAATAGCTCCAGTACCATGCTATGCATAATATCATCAAATCAAGTACGAGCAATAGCTCCAGTACTATATCATGTATAATTCATGAAGAATCGAGTACGAGCAACGCTCCAGCACTCTGTCATGCATCTCATGAAAAACTCGAGTACGAGCTAATCGCTCCAGCACTCTGTCATGCATATATCATATAAAACTGAGTACGAGTAATAACTCCAGTACCTTATCATGCATGTCATGGAAATCTAGTGTGAATCAAAATCCAGCACTAATGTATGTGGAAAATATATGAAATCCAGTACGAGCTGTGCTCCAGCATGATTCATTCTCACATAATATGATAGATGACTCTTTTAAAAAGGGATGATTTACAAAATATCAAAATCAGCACTATAAAGTGTGCTTATTTCACATCAATCTTAAAATCATTAGCCCATCTATTTATTCTCATGCTAAACAGCAGTTAAACACTCAAAATAGTGGTTTCCATGCTTTTTACAACTTTTCACAAAAGTTGACTTTTTGACTAACTAGGGGCAAAATCATAATTTGCCACTATCGGGTCATAATAATTATTATTCACTTTCTCTGACCCTCAGAGTTTTTAAGTGAATGTAAAAGTAGATGAAAATACGTGCAGGTATCTCTAACTACTCACAAAAGTCCCTTACCTGCAATCAGTCGAGAAATTTCACTTTCTCTGCGCTGCTCGTTTCAGCAGTCCGATTTGCTCCTCCAATAATCTCTGGAGCTGCATATAACCATTTATCAGGTTAATTACACTTTTCCTACTGTATTTCACATTAAATACAGTCTATTTCCCTTAATGGGCTTTAAAAATCCTTAATGGGCCTAACTATGCCTTAAGCCCATTTTCATTTTACTACTCATTTTCGTTGGGCCTATTGGGCTTGTGGGGCCCACCAACTCTTATTGGGCTTGTCCTAGACCCATTACATCCTATTGGACCTAAAATATTTAGGCTTGGCCCATTGGGCCTCTCGGCCACATGCCATGGCCGAGAGCTACCCATGCCATCGGTTATGCCATGGCATGCCATCCATACCTATTTCTTAGCCAATTCACTTAGGCATTTTCACAAACACTGGGTTGGCAACATTCCTAAACATCATATAGTTCATTTAGACATTTTATCAAACACCTTGATTGCCAACTAATTACATGTATTAATTAATCAAATTGATTAATTCTAATTACACCATAATCATTAATACATGTACATTAATCCATTTATGCCTTAAAATCATATGGACATAAATCAATGTCTCACTACTCACTCTCAGCCTAACCAACATCTTAGTGATTTAATATGTTTCAATGCTTAAAACATATATCAATATACTTAAAATCATTCTTACATTAACATATATGAAATTGAAAATTAGAAAATATACCAATTGTTGTGTTCACCCTTTGGCCGAATCTTTGAAGGCTCTTGGTTTGCACTCTATGGCTTCTTGATAGCCAATTCCATCATATGTCACTCTCCTTTCAATTTGGAACAACTTCCATGAAGGATGCAAGTTCCAATTATGCCTAATTCCTAGTGATTTCTAGTGAGAGAAAGCTTGGATAATATGTTTCAATGGTTTCTTCTTCTAGCTGAATTTGGTGTGATGAAGATGACAATGGTGTGGCTGAATTTATAAGCCACTTACTTAGCCATTAAGCTTTACTTTCCAGCCATTAAGCTTGACTTTCCAAGCCTTAGCCATGAGTCACCTAATGAGTCACCTTATGAGTCATGGTTAGCTTTAACTATGGTTTGATATTTATCTCATGGACTTTCCATTTGGGCTACTCGGTTTGAGCTTTCTTAATGGGCTTTTGGCCTGAAATTTTTACTATGTCTCGGGCCTTTAATTGTCTAAATATTTTTCCAATCAATTGGTCCAACAATTCAGTCTAAAGGACCTAAGGAGTTCGATATACGTTTAGTATACCTTAATGGGCTTTAAAATTTTCACCTTAGGCCCATTGCGTTTTTAACCATTAAATTTTATCCAGAATCCTTCCAAATAAATTTTTCTTACTTCTGGGGATGATTATCTTGTATTCTGGCCAAGAATATTTTCCCCAAATTTTTCTCCATACTTGGGTTAATTTTTAACTATGATTGAACTATGGTAAAAGTCCACTTTCTTAACTATAGTTGACTTTTTCCTTAACCATTGACCAAGTTGACTTTTTTTCCAAATTTTGAAAGTGTCATATCTTATGTCTTACACTCTCGTCTTTATGTTTCAACCGTTCCCAATGGATAATTTCACCCGAAACACCTTATCTCGCTAAAAAGGTCCATTTTACCCTTTTTGGCTTTTACTCTCGTTTTCTATGTTCGGGACTAAATCAAGCTGACTCTCCTTCATGAGCTCTCTATGCTCTCTCATTTTAAGGTTTTATTTTTAGTCAGAATGATTCAGATCCACTCGGTTTAGCCTGTGACTCTTATAGCTCACATTAGGCTTTTTATGTAGCTTTTGCGTGTTAAATCATTTCACTAACACTTTAAGTCTAGTTAATACTCTTCTTATGATTCAACTATAATAACGGAGTGTTCATACACATAGGAATCATAAGGAATAAGCTATAGAAAATTCGGGTCTGACACTATATGAATTCGAAAGAAAAGTGATAAACTTTGTGATAAGTGAATTTTGTTATCTGAAAAGTGTTCGACTTACTTGTTTTAAGATAAGTCTATTTTTTATAAATATATATATATATAGATATATATGTATGCTTACCAGTGTTTGTATAAAAGTATTTTGTTTTTGTACGCTTTGATATTAAGACTATCTTAAACGCATGTCTTATTGGGCTTGCAGAGCTCACCCATTTCTCTACTGTTACAGACTTCCTGAAGTGATCATTGTCCACGTCTACCGTGTAATTGAAGTAGGCTGATGGACTCGCTACTCGCTACTCTCCCTAGGCTACTATACTCTCCTCAGTCCACCTGCAGTGCATGCTAAGGTATACTTTTGCTTTTATTGCCAGACATCCTATAGAGCATAGACAATTGATGTAAAGAATATTTTGGGACGTAATCTAAGCAAGTATGTATGTAAAGTTGTAAACGTACAGTTTATAGAATAAATGTACTTTTAGGGGTACTATAGAAGTCAATATAAATTATGAAATAAGATTAAAAGAAACTATTGTGGGATATAAACTGTGTTTTAAACTTTGCAGGGAGGTAAGTTTATAAATAAGTCGTTATGTAATACTCAAACTTTGTGTTATTTCTTTAAGAATATATTATTTTGAATATGTGCTTATGGTATATAGACTAATAAAAAAAGAAATAATACAATTTCGAATACAACTAATTAAATTGTCAATCGAAAATAAGAGTTTGGGTGAATTGGGACAAATCGAATGAAATTTTGTTAAACCAGATGAAAATATAGACTCAGAACGCGAAAATATAGAGAGTCCAATGAGGGAAGTTCGTCCGAAAAAGATAACCTGGAAAATTACACCACCTTGGGAATTTATCTTGAAAATATTAAAAAAATATATTTTCGGAGAAATAATAAAAATAGAATATGATATACATATATATATATATATATTTCGAAGCAAAATTAAGTAAAATATATATACATAGGTGTGTGGACATTATTGTATAAAATACATGATGTGAATATAATATTATTACAATACTATAAAATATTTGTTTATTAGTATTATTATAATAATATTATATTAAGAGATATTTTAATTATATTTGGGTATTTTATTATATTAAAGCATAACATAATATAAATAAAGAGAAAAAAGAGAAGAAAGAGAAAGAAAGAAATCTGGAAAAAAAAGGAAAGAAGCTGAAAACACGAAAACAATCGACCAAAAATCGACCTCCACCGTTTCTTTCCTCCGGCGAGCAACAGGCGGCGCAGGAGGGCACGAGACAATCGACGAGTGACGATCAGCACCAAAGAGACGTCAGGGAGCCGTCACGCACCGTGAGGACTGCCGGAGAAGGCAGATCGACAAGGAGAAGGCTGCGAGAGAGAAAGGGGGATTCGTCGGCACCGACATCGATTTGGCCCAAGCCAAGCTAACCGAAGCCTCCTCAGGCCGAGGAGCATCGAACAGTGGCAGAATCACCCTGAGGACCAGCCAAAAACGTCGACAACAACCAAAATCAACCATGAATCGGTTCAAACCGGTTCAGTGTAAAAGGGGCTGAACCAGACTGAATCGAACTAGTTCAGCAAGAGAGAGAAAAAAATTATGGGAAAAAATTCATTATCGTCTCGGCACATCAGTAGATCGGTAAGCAGTCGAAATTGATCGATTTATCTTTCAAAAAATTAGTTTGAATTTATATTTGATCGAAATTGACCGGTTTAAATATATATTAATGTGTAGCGCGACGGTAGGCGACAAACACGAGTTCGAGGGAGCCTCGATTTACATGCCATTAAGAAAAGTCGGGTTAATGATTCTCACATACTATAACTTGTATATTTATGCGAAATTGGAATTAATCATATGTGAATTAGAAATTGATCGCATAAGTTACGGATTAATTTCGTATAAATTGATATATGTGTGGAATTGAAAATCAACGATCGTAACTGATATAGCAAATGATCCAAAAGACTAGAAAATGCTTAAGATGGCATGATATTAGCGTGAAGCCCATTAAAGAGTAATTGGGCCCAATACGGGCAATTGGGCCCAATATTTTAAATTAATTTTAGAAAAGTGAAAAATAAGTATATTGGGGTGAATTGATGTAATATGTAAATATTTGCAGCTTCTCGAGATATATTTTGAGCCAAATAGACTGAATCGCGAGAAGTAGAAAACAAAGAAGCGTGATTTTCACGTGATTCGAGGTAAGGGATTTATGCAAGCTATTAGCGATAGCTATACGTATATTTCTTACCTTCTGTATGCAAATAAATATTGTAGAGTATATAGATATTGTAGAGGAAATCCCTAAAATGATCCAATTTACAGATGAAGTTATACTATAAATTTATCGAAAAAGCATAAATCCATAAAGTGCATGCTTTCAGTGTCTTTATTGTGAAAAGTTGTTTTGCAAGTGTAGAATGATAGACTGGCTCAAGATTTTACTGTCTACATTAAATTGCATGTTTTTCAAAGTTAAGCGTGCTTGAGTGGGAGAAATTTCATGATGGGTGACCATCGGGAAATTACCCCTCTTGTTCTATTTTGCACCATTTTTCGTGCTGAACTCGATTTTGAGTACCGTTTTCACCAAAAGATAGCCATCTATTGATTTTCTGTGTAAAAAGGTGCTAGAGCCAATGTGGTACTATAGGTTATCCGATTTGCTCACACTTAGTTTTAAACTGAATTTAAGAATGAAAGCGGTGCTAGAGCTATGTGTAAGTTGTCACGACCCAAAACTACCCAAAAATCAGAGTAAATTTTTCGTTTTTCTTCTTACATACTTACCTGACCTCTGATCGTGACCAACCACAACTAGTGACTGGGCTATGTATCAGTGCCCATATCATCACCATACATTTTACAGATAGTGCACAATTTAAATTAAATATATGCTCATACGTTATGCACTAATTTCTTTTCATTTCTTTACAATATATACCCAGTCTATACATCCCAGTGTTAATACAAAATATAGTAATGTGCTTATGTCATATAGATACAAAATATATACGTGTATATACCTCAAGTGATGGGCAGTAACATATGTCTGGAATGCAATACTCAGTCTCCTCAAGGTCTACTGAAAATGATCTGTGTGAGAAAATTAAAGGGGTAAGCACATCAAGCTCAGTAAGGAAATCATATGAACAAATAGGTAACCATATAACCTAGATGAATGTGGTGCCATGCATAAACCACCATTTCTCCACACATTTCAAAATAGATGCTACAATTCATGATGTCATGTAAAACAAGCGCACATATGGATTTCAAAGAGCATGAAAAACTCAACATGCAAATCTATTTAAATTATTTCATTCTCGTTAAAGTTTCACAACACAGCTAGGACTCAACCCATCCCTCAGGTGTTCCTGACTCACACAAAACCATGAAATCAAATGCTTTTCAAAGCAATAATAACATGTGAGAGTTTAAATCCCTGTTTCATTCTCATCAAAATCACATCTCAGTTAGGACTCAACCCCTCCCTCGGGTGATTCAAACTCACACAAAATCCACAAAACGTGTTTCTCAAAAACATTAACATGCGAGACTAGGCAATATATGTATTTATATCTCAGGCAAATAACTAGGATTATGGCCATATCCTTGTGATCCCACTGCTACACGGATCCTGTATGTGGGGTCTCACCACTATCGGGAACCGCCCTAGGAGATGGGTCAATCCATCCCATCGATCCTACCCGATTACTCGCATTCGAAGATGCCACTCGCATCCAAAGATGCCACATAATCAATCTCAGCACGATATAGCATACTCCATGCTACTTGCATGGTACAATGTACTCCGTGGACCTATATCTCATATCCATATTCGTGCCCTATCTCAAAACGCATGTGCAAGCCTATTTAATCGGTGTAACACACAGTCTACCCGACAGTCCAAGCACGGCTCATCACATGTTCTTATAAAAATAGTACGAGCGATGCTCCAGTACTATCAAAAAATTAAGGAAAATCTCGTGTGAGCTAAGTTCCAGCACGTGTTCCATCAAAATCAATTGAAAATCTGGTGCTTGTTAGACTCCAACACCCTGTCATGAAAATCAAATGAAAATCTGGTGCGAGTTAGACTCCAGCACCAATGCATGTAAAACTCTATTGCGAGCTGTTTCTCCAACACTAATACATGCATCACACAAATCAAAATCGTGTGAGTTGAGCTCTAGCACTTCACATTTTTATAAAATTACGTAGGCGGCTTTATTATCTCAAAACCATTTCCAAAGGAAATCACATTATTGAAAATATGCAATGATGTGCATTTTTATTTACAAGCTAGCCAGCCTACTCATGCACGTGTCAAAACACCTCAAAAACAAGTAGGAACCTCTTGTTCTTGTTCCTCTCAACTTTTCCAAATTTTGGAAATTTTACCATTCATAAGGGTATTTTGGTCATTTGCCCATCCGTGCACTAAAATTCTTATTTTAAATCTAGACCCTTCAAACAATTTTAGGGAATGTAAATGATGTCAAAATTGCATAAAGTTACCTCTAGCAGTCCGTCAAATTCCCTTACCTGGAATCACACGCATTATACCAAAAGTTAAGAATAAGGGATGTCAAGCCTACCACAGTGACCCTTCAGCTAGCAGATCGATCCATCAAATATCCAAAGAGGGTCATTGAGGATGTGTTAGTAAAGGTGGACAAATTCATTTTCCCTGTGGATTTTATTGTGTTGGATATAGAGGAAGACAGGGAAGTCCCCATTATACTAGACAGACCTTTCCTAGCGACTGGTAGAACTTTAATTGATATACAAAAGGGGGAGTTGACTATGAGAGTCCTAGATCAGGAGGTGACATTTCATGTTTTCAAACCTTTAAAGCTCCCTGATGACTCTCAAGACTGTTTTAGGTGGAGGATATAAGGCTTGAGCATACAATATCTAAAAGAAGGAGGGAAGTAGATAGAGCTAAGGAGGAGTTAACTATCAACATTCTGTTGCCACTCTGGCTGATCCTCCTACTCTTCGCCCTGCTGCTGAGTGTTGTTTTTTTTAGCTGCATTTGAAGTGGCTTAATTTTTCTTTTCACTTTGTATATAGTTCGTTTTCTTTTCCGTTGTTTCTTTCTTTCTTTATTTTGCAGATTTCCTTTACAGTACTATGCTTTCAATCAAGCTTCAGTTGTTTGTCATCAGAAAGGGGACTTCGTTCTTAATCTTAAATTTTTATATTATCTGCACACTGAGGACATTGTGCACTTTAAGTTTGGGGGTGGAGGATATCACTTGAGCATTTTTTAAAAATTTGGGTAAAATTGAAAATATTTTCAAAATTTTTCAAAAATCTGAACTTAAATTGTTTGATTTTGGGATGATTTATTACTTAGCATGTAGTTTTCCCATATTCCGATGATATGACCCCATGATTAAGTCTGATTTTGATTGACTGAGAAGCATGATTATAGGAAAAGCATGAAATTGAGTTCTTGAATCTGTCTTGATTCTAATTGTGATTTCCTCATTTTATGCACATGTCATATCATGAAACTGTATATTTCTTTAGAGAAAGCTTATGTGGACCTAGGATTGCATTTGCTCAGTTGATTTTATGTATCATATTCTAGAATTTGCTTGATCTTGTCTCGAGGTGAAATATTATATCACAGTTAATTAAAGAGATGATTTAGGCCATCTTTGGATCATTTGAGCCTTTCTAGCCATCCCTGTACATATTTTACCCCTAGTCACCCATCTGAGCCAAATAAGTTTTTCTTTCTAAAATTCACATGCATAATTTCCCTTAGCTTAAATACTTTGTTCCTATCCCTTACCCTGAAAGCATGAAAATTCATTGGATATATGGTGAGCTTTGTACATATGGGTATCTGGTGATAGTGAAAATTCAACCAAAAAAAAAAAAAAGAAAAATGAAAGAAAAAAGAAAAAGAAAGAAGAAGAAGAAAAATACAAAAATATAATAAAATGTGTAGTGAAATAAATAAGTTTGAGGGAAATAATTTAAGCTCTTACATTAAAGATCCTGGAAGTAATGCATGTTAAGGGGTAATTAATCCTAAATCGACTTTATCACACCTTAGCCCCAGTCTTACATTACAAGCTTAATGAAGTCTTATTGATCTTTGGTTAAGTGTGACTACATTAGTGGAGAGAGAAGTGAAAAGGAAACTTATGGGAATGATCACATGTCATTGACTTTGCATTCACTATGTTTGCATAATCTGATCCGAATAATATACTTTGAAGTGGCTTTGACATTTTTCACACATACACGGGGAGTCTAATTTGGGTTAGGACTTATGATGGAATAATTCTAAGTGTTGGACTTGTAATTGTGAGTCTTTGATTTCATAGTCTGTACTTTTTCTTTAAGGATAATATTGGGGAAATTATTATGTTGGTACTCGTCATTCCTACATTTGTTTTGTTTTGTTTTGCTTGAGAACAAGCAAAAGCTCAAGTTTGGGGGTGTGATAATTCTATTTTTAATAGAATTATTTGTGCTTAATTTCCTAATTATTTATTTAAATCCCCATATTATTTTATTAATTATCCCCTTTAATTAATTAAAATTCTTTAATGTGCACGTAAATTAAATCTGGATGAAACTCAGTCGTTTCAGTCAAAATTGGGCTGAAAATGGGCTAAAGGAGACTGGATCACTTCCAATTTGCAGACCAAGTCATCAAGTCGTCTGAACACGCGTGATGTCAGTTGTCCGTATTTTATTTGCTCCGAAATGATAAGATCGACTGACACCGTGCCAACCCTCTGGAAGACACACGCCGGGCCACATAGCACAACCAATTGGACAAAAAGACTGATGACGTGAAAATATCTACTCTGCAGCAAATCAAATGAAGACAAGTGGCCAAACAATGCCAACTCATCTAGGATGTAAAAATTACCATTGTACCCCTAAGTGTGTGTATAAATAGAACATAATGGCAATTGAAAAAAAAATCAAGTAGGAAGTAGGAGTAGGGTAAGTAGTCTAGGGTAGGAGTAGTGTAGAGTAATTTAGGAGTAGTTTAAGTTTTTAAAGTTTTTATTGTTTCCTTTCAAGTTTTCCCGATTAGTATTTTTAACCTCCATTTTGTTTTCCAATGTTACTATTCATGTTAATTTCTATTTTTTTGAAAAGCTTATATTTTTATATGGTTGTTGCTCTCGCTTTGGCAAGCTTAGTTCTTTGATTTTATTTTATTTATTCAGCACTAGAGTTTTCAATTTTTTTTAGTTCTCGGTTTGCTTCATTTTTTTCTTATTTTATTTCTATGTTTTATCAACTGTGTTGCGGGCTTGGTGAAGCATTCTTTGCTAAGCCGATGAGGTTGCCCGACACAGTGATTCATAGGCAACAGCTACTGTCTTTTACAATTCTTTTCCTTGTGCTGTTTTTGTTCTTGTTAACTTACATTGATGCTCACGGTTGTGTATTGTCATAGAGAAAGTTTCAGCAAGCAATTTATTCTAGTGAACAGGGACCACGTCCTTCCTCTGCTTTGCATAACTGCTCTATTATATTTCTTTGCTGTCTGAGTTTGGCATGATTTGTCTAATGTTTTCTGGGTTGATATATGGCCTTACTGGAGCTGTAGTTGGGCATGGTACTGAGTTCTCGAAAAAGGCAAGATAGACAATAGCATCCTCTGCTCTGCCCTGTTATATTGATAATGCACTGTTCATTAGTTTCATTTACTCAGGAGCAGTACGGGCTGTGTTGCTCAGTTTCTAGTAGTTTATAGATGCATTTTCAGTGTTTATATTTTGCTTTTGGAAAGCCTTAGTTTATATATTTAGATTAGAGTTTTCTTTTATTTTCTTTGCAGGTCTTAATTATCAAGTAGATTACAACTTGACTCACTTTAAAGCTTTTGCCTAAGGTCCCAATCTAATTACCTTGTGATGTATACTATTATCATGTAAGAAGATCGCAGTTCTCTAATATTTGCATTTAATATACTTAACTACAATACAGGTATCATCTCAAACTATAGATTAAATATAATCCTCGTATATTCTGAAACGTCATCATTGAACATAATACATTTAAATTTAGTCTCATTTACATCGCTAGGTTTATATAACTTAATATTTACAAACTCAACTTCCTAACTTACATCCCATTACACAATACTGTGTGCAAGTACGTCCATAACATAAACAACATATAAACATCAAGGTTATACCTCAAATTGATCATAGAAGGCTTCGAGGACGTAGTCAACTCTAACTACACTATAACTCTCAAATTTAAGCGCAACAAAATAATTTGTAAAAAAAAAAAGTAATAGAAGGGGAGAGCTTATGTGAGATTTGAGAATTTTACACTCATCAAATTATGTAATGAGAACATGAAGTGTAATTGATTGAACTAAATATGATGTATCCATATATTAAGGTGGTATGGAATGAAATTTTAAGTGATGAATAAGTTATAAATGAGATTTTATGTTAAAGTGTGAAACTATGGGGCCAGATCAATCTTAGAGAAAAGAGGATCGATCTGGTAAGTTAAAAATGACAAAGAATGATGAAATTAAGTAAGCAGATCGATCTTCAATGGAAGAGGATCAATCTCCTTATGATTCTATAATGAAGAGATTGATCTCATGAGGAAGGAATCGATCTCAAAATGTTTCTGTTAAGGAGAAGATCGATCTCCTAAAGGAGCAGATCGATCTCATGAAGTATTCTATAAACTAGAGATCGATCTCATAATTGGAGCAGATCGATCTCATAAAGTCATTAAGAGATCGATCTCACCCCTCGACAGATCAATCTCCTAGGCATAAAATTACCTCAAATCGTCCCCAAATTCAAATGCAAATCGATCTCATCTAGAGACAGATCGATCTCCTACCCTTCATCTATAAAAGGACCCTGTGTTTTCCTGCATTTCATCTTTTCTCTCTCTTTCAAACCTCTATTTCAGCCGAACCATAGCTTTCTCTCTCTTCCAAATCGCCCATTTTCGTCCAAATCAAGAGTTGTGGTAAGAAGAAAAGTTGTTGCTCACCCAAAGGAGAACAACATACTTGGAAATCGAAAGATGAATCGAATCGAGGTGTGAGTTGAGCACTCCACAAGTTTGGGTAATCTCTAAACTTCAATCTTGGATTTTGAAGTGATTTTTGGTGATTGTGAACATCGGCATTGTGATGAAATAGCTAGGAGATGGTTAGAGATTGATGAAATTGTGATTTTATTGGAGTGATGATGATATTAAGTAAATTGTGGTAAATTGGGATTTTTGTCTATAAATTGGAAATTTAGGCAACGAGGTGATTTTGGTATGGGTATTATGCATGAGAAATGTATAATGTTGAGATGTAGTGGATGAGAAGATGTATTGTGATAGTCATGAGAAATGGGATAATGGAGAGATTTAGGTGTTAGTTAGAAATATGAGCAAATGTATGCTCAATAATGCGATTGAGTTGAGATATTGATGTTTTTAACATTGTTTGGACAGCTCGGGAGTTCCAAAGTGGAATACGAGGCTAGTCCGTGATACGGGGGAACGATTGCACTATACGAGGTGCAAAGAGGTAAGGGAAAATTAAACTCATTTGTTTATGTGTTTTATGATAATATTGTAGAATGATTTTCGATTGAGAAAACAAGCATGTTTTATGTATTGTGAATGAGAATTGCACACGATTTTATAGCTGGTTGGGGCCCAACTTTTCTGAGTTATAAACTATATTTGAAGACGTTTTATAACCATTTTGTGTTTTAAATGTGAAAAGTGTTTTGGGCCCTATGTTAAGGTGCACTGAGATCTGAGAAATGTGTGCGTGGTTTTGCTGGTTGAAACTCGAGTTTAACATGTTTTGTGTTGAGTACAAAACGGTTTGAAATGAGTTTTTGTGAGAGAAAAACATCATGAGCTTTATGTGAAGGCAAAATGATTTTTATGATAATGGCTATTGATTGAGATTTAGGTGTGTCATTTTGAATACACACCGGGCATTGCTCTAGTACCATGTAAGTCCGATATTCCTCCGTTCTGGTAACGTGAGATTACCCATACTCTGGTAGCGTTGGTTACCTACCACGTGTGAATCCTAATCAGTGGCTGTGCCACGTGTATTAGGTGGCTATGCCACGTGTGAATCCTAATCAGTGGCTGTACCACGTGCATTTGGTGGCTGTGCCACATGCGAATCTTAATCAGTGGTTGTACCACGTGTAGTTGGTGGCTGTGCCACGTGCGAATCTAAATCAGTGGCTGTGCCATGTGTGTTTGGTGGCTGTGCCATGTGTGTTTGGTGGCTGGGCCACGTACGGATTTTAATTAGTGGTTATGCCATGTGTAGATTTTATTTAGTGGTTGTGCCATGTGCATTACTATTGCAGTGATTTTTATCACGTTTTAAAGAGAAAATCCATTATCGCATCTTGATTGCTACATGCTTGTAACCTTGAATTGAGTCATTTATTATCATGTTTTTACATGGGCTTTGAGATGATGTTTTACTATTCATGCTACCTTTTCCACTGAGTTTATTGAGTTTATCATGTAAAACAAAATGATTGTGCGGTGCAAATCATTTTCTTATTAATGAATCCCTTATCCTCTTACTAAGCGATTTAGAAGCTTACCCTGTTTTATCCTTCCCTCAGATTTCTTCAAGTGAAAAGGATTTCCCTGCGACGTACGAAGTAGTGGCTAGTGGAGGACTTGAGCTCCAAGCAATATATTGTATTTTAAGGTATCATTTTATCTTTTCATGTACCTAGATAATCATTGTAATTACAAACACTTGATGTACAACATTGTATTGGATGTATTAGGATTATTTAACTTGGGATTAAGTAATGTATACGATATGATATATACTATTTAATGATGAGATCCTGAGGCATGATATGTATGATGATGTTTGACACTGCATAGGAATGCACCCTTAATTGTGATTTGATGAGTAAAAGTTTTAAATTTGCCCTATTTTTCACATTTTCGGGGCATCGCAGCTTGCATCTAGTAAGCAACATATATAGAGGAGAGTTAGGCTTATATCGCACTATGCATGCATGTAGAATGCATGAACCAATTTGACTAGTATAAGAAACACATTATGAATACATGTTATGCATTCCTAACAACCCATAACCATCATAATCTTGAGTTAGGGCTTCAAGAGGCATCAATCAAAAGAATGTTTTGAAGCATCTCATTTCCCCAAACTTAACAGGTATACAATGGGGTTCAGACACATACATTGGCCCAATGTCTGAATGCGTATGTTATGCATAAAACTAAAACCACTTACTGAAGACAAATGCTTTACATCAGGAATCATTTATAGAAGAGACAATAGTCTCAATAAAAAACCTCTTACAAAAAAGATAATGGTCTCAGTTAGAAATCATTTACAGAAGATACAATACATTTAATTAGAAATTAGTTACAAAAGAGACAGTACTCTTAATCAGAAATCAGTTACAAAAGAGACAACATTCTTAATCAAAAATTAGTTACAAAAGGATATTGCTTTTAATCAGAAATGATTTAATGAAAAACAGTACTCTCAAACAAAAATCAGATACAAAAGAAACTAGGCATAACTTCCCATGACTAACAAAACCATTGTAGCTATCAACGACAAGTTTCCTAATTAGGGCGCTACCTATGGCCATAGATTATCTGATTCCATTGATCAGCTGGAAAACTGAGGATATATCTATGACAATTTTCGGATAAGCGTAGAATGCCTATAGAGTAACCAAGAGCAGAATAGGCATCATCACAGACATACAGTGCAAAAGTCATTAGGGTGCTTATTGTTTCTAAAATTAAAATCCTTTGAAATATTTGACTACAATAAAACAATTTTTAAATGCATTACTTCTCAAGTCAATGCATGATCAAAACCAAATGCCAAATCCAAACACAACCATGAGTAACGTCAAGTCATGTTCTAAAACATCAGTGTTCATTGTTGTCTAAACATTTCAAAAAATCACATGTAAGACCCATAAATTTCTATGTAATGATATGATTATTTGATGTATAGACAAGTTACATTACATATGAATTACAAGAAATAAATGTTTTGAGTTCTAAGTGTGAATGGATTGATAAATGAGTGTGGAAGTGATTAAGTAGGAGTTTAAATAGGAAACATTATAGTAAAAGGGTGCAGGATGAAGGTCCCATGCAAGGAGAGATTGATCTCATGGCCTGGAAAACACAATGTCAAGCATCCTGCAAGAGGGAGATCGATCCCTCATTCAAGCAGATCGATCTTCATTAGTCACAGGCTAGACCAGATCGATCTCCCCTTAAGGCCAGATCGATCTCCTAAGCTCTCTGCCTGAGACAAATCGATCATGTTTCATTGGGCAGATCGATCCCATGCAACACTACAGATCGATCTCATGCATTCAAAAGATCGATCTCATGCCTGCAAAATGTCGAGAAACTGAAGAATTCAAGAGGGCCAGATCGATCTCTACCCTATGCAGATCGATCTCATCAAGCCATTTCTATAAAAAGGGAGCAGATGGATCTGCATTTCACGGGAAACAAGTTCATTCTTCCATTTCAATCTTTAAGACCTAGCTTTCTCTCTCTAAAAGTATCTCATTTCCACAAAGATTTAAGAAAAAGCTATTAGAGCAAAGTTGTTCACTATAAAGAGAAGAGCAACATAACTTGGAATTAATGCCCCATTGGTTGGATTGAAGGAGCAAGGAGTGTTCTTGTAAGACCCGAATTTAATTAAAATACGAAAATTAAATAAGAAAAGATGGGGGAAGTATGAAGGAAGTCGGGTTAAATTAATCCCGAACACGTGTAAGGGCAAAACGGTCAAAAGACCGAAAGCCGGAGTAAATTCAATAAGGAAATTTAATTAAAAATATGGATTCAAGAAATCTTGGTCAATAAAAGTGAAATAAATTTATTTCGGGTTATATTGATCAAGATATTAAATTATTGGAATTAATCGGGATTAATTGAAATTTTTATTACGGAAAAATAATCCCGAAAATAATCGAAAAATATACTGAAAAGTCACCCGGGACAATATCCAGAAAATACGGGGAAATTATACCCGAAAAAAGAGGCTAAAATATAATAAATAAATTAAATAAAATAAAATAAATTAATTTAGAATTAAATAATAATTTTTGTAGATATTTGGGTATTTTAATGTATTTTAATGAATAGTGAAATAATAATAATAAATAAAATAGATTAAAGAAATCTGAAAAAAAAAAAAAGAAACGAAACAGAAGACAGAAACGCGAAGGAAACGAAAAAGAAACGAAGCCGGAAAGGGGGAGAAGGCCGGCGAGCCGTCCGGCGGCCAACGGCCCGGCCAAGGGCCGGAAAAGAAAGAGGGGAGGCCGGTGATCTCAATGGCACCGGCGGTGCAGCCTACCGACACCGGAGGAAGCCGATCGGAGGAGAGAAAGGCCGCGGGAAAGAGAAGGCCACCGGCGGCGAACGGCGGCGATCCGACCGGAACCAAGGCCCGATTTGGAGAGCCCAGTCGACGGCGGTGCTTTTGGCACCGGTGGCAACCGACGAGACTGCCGGAATCGGCGGCGACGGCCAAGAGGGGAAAACGGGTCCGATGGCCGAGAGGGAGAAGTGCCGGACCGGCGGCGTTCCGGCGAGCTTGACCCAAGCCGAGGCCAGATTCGTGATGCGGACGACCCAGCGGAGCGTTTGGCGGTGGAAGCCGGCGGAGAACCGGCCGATAAGGTGGTGAACCAGCGGTGAACCGGTCGAACCGGAGAAAACCGGCGGTCTGAACCGGTCCGAACTGGACTGAACCGGTTCAGCCAAAAAGAGGAGAAAAAAAGGGAGAAAAAAAAGGGAAAAAGAAAGAGGAAAAATCGGGAAAAAATTTCAGCGATGCAATCGAGCTTCGGGTAAGTCGATAAGCGGTCAAATTGACCCGATTTAAATTTGGAATATTTTATTTAATTAAATTTCGACCGAAAAGTTTACCCGAAAATGTAATTAATTGTGTAGCTCGACGATTGGCATCCACCGAGGGCTCGAGACAGCCTCGAAGTTCGTACTAGCATGGAATCTCGGGTAAGTGACCCCTATTTACGATAATTACCTCGTTATGCGTGATATTGATTTAAATTCCGCATAAATTGAATTAATTTATGGAAATTTAGATTAATTGTCGTAAATATTAAATTTAGCCATTCGAGAATTAGAACGAGGCTCGATAAATTATTGGTGGGCCCAGTGAGCCCAATAGGCTTCGATAAAGTGGGAATTTAGTGAAAACGGGCTTAAGGCCGATTAAGGCCCATTAAGGTACAATCGGGCCCAATAGGGGTAAATGGGCCCAGCGATTTAAATTAAATCCAGAAAAGATTAAGTACAATTAAATTATATGTTATCTGACCTGAGGAATATTAATACGCAGTTCCGGGCATTGGATTGGAAACATATCGGACTGCGCGACGGGACTACATTGGAAAAGAAAAGGTCAGACTCGACAGGAAAATAAGGTAAGGGAATTCTGCGGACTGCTAGAGGTAACTTTACGCAATTTTAAATTCATATGCAGTCCTTTAAAATTTATCTGAAGGGTCTAGAGGTCGAATAATAATTTTAGTGCCCCGAATGGGCAAATTACTAAAATACCCTTGTTAAGGGTAAAATCTAAAAATTTAGGAAAAATTGGGAGGAGCAAGAACAAGAGGTTCCTGCTCATTCTGGAGGTATTTTAACACATGCATGAGTAGGCTGGCTCACTTTTAAAGATAAATGCATAGCATTGCATATCTTGAACGATGTGTTTTCTGTGAAAATTATTTGGAGATAACCGAGCCGCCTACGTGTTTTTATTTACATGTGACGTGCTAGAGCTCAGCTCGCACGATGTTTGACTTGTGTGATGCATACATTAGTGCTGGAGCGAGAGCTCGCACTAGAGTTTTACATGCATAGGTGCTAGAGTATAACTCGCACCAGATTTCACATGCTTTTTCGTGACATGGTGCTAGAGTCTAACTCGCATCAGATTTTACATGATTTTCATGACACGGTGCTGGAGTCTAACTCGCACCATATTTTTATATATACGATTTTCATGACAGAGTGCTTGAGCTTAGCTCGCACTAGTTTTATTTGAATTACTGATAGTGTTAGAGCACCGCTCGCACTACTTTTCAGAGATCATACGATAAGCCGTGCTTGGAGCATCGGGTAGACTGTGTGTCACCGATTTAATAGGCTCGCACGTGCGTTTTGAGACATGGCATGAGTATAGAGATATTATATGGGTCCACGGAGTACGATGTACCGTGCAAGTAGCATGGAGTACGATGTACCGTGTGGTATCTTCGTGATACGTTGGACTTGTGGCGTTGTTGGACCACCCGTTGTTAGACCACCAGCGTTGTCGATGGGCCCAAGAGGGGTTGCCATGGCCGTTGGCAGGGGTTGGCCGTCACGATATGATGCATCAGCATCTTCGGATGCATGGAAATCGGATAAGACCGACGAGATGGAGTGACCCACCTCTCGGGCGGTTCCCGATCATGGTGAGAACCCGCACACTAGGATCCGTGTAGCTGAGGAACTCCCGAGGACAGATATGGCCATAGTCCTGGTTATTGCCGTTATACAATTACTGCCTCGTCTCGCATGTCGACGATTTCGATGATTTAAACTGGGTTTTAAAACTAAATTGCATGATGGTATTTCCATGCTTTTCAACCCATGTGTGAAATGTAAACCGTTTTCATGGTTTTGTGTGAGTCAGGATCACCCGAAGGAGGGGTCGAGTCCTGACTTTACTGTGAAATTTTTAAATAAGAAAGAAATGATTTGAATATACTTGCATGTTGAATGTTCCGTGCAATTGCGTTTTACATAACATCATAACGCATATCATTTGTTTTTAAAAATGTGTGGAGAAAGGGTGGTTTATGCATGGCACTACGTTCATGTAGGTAGTATGGTTACCTACTTGTTCGTAGGATTGCCTTACTGAGCTTGATGTGCTCACCCCTTTCATTTTCTCCCACAGATGATCTCCAGTTGAAGTTGCGACGACTCAGTACTGCATTCCGGATATCCGCTGCTGCCCATCAACATAAGGTATATATACTTGTACATATTGTATCTACATAAGCATAGCACAGTAACATGTTAGTAAGTAACTTTAGGGGATGTATAAATAGTATAAACAATTATAAATGACTGGAGAAGAAATAAGTATTAGGGTAGGTGTATGGTGGGACTGGCATTGACGCACAGCCCAATTATTAGTGGAATGTTGGTCACGATTCGAGGACAGGTTTCATTTTAAGTAAATAACAAAACGCGAAAAATTTACTCTGATTTTTGGGTAGTTTGGGTCGTGACAGTTCTTACTTGGAGCAAGAAAGAAATCAAGCTAGGTGAGTTTCTAATACACCAAACTTAAGATATATCTATCTAGTTGTTGTTATGAGGTGATTGGTAAGTGTATTGATGATTGAAACTACCTAGAATGTAAAGGAACAAGTAAAACCTATAATGAGTCTAGTGTGAGAAAATGTGATATGGGTGAATTGATGATTTATGGATTATGCTAAGGTGTTAGTAGGGTAATATGCATGATTTGAGATGATTGGATGAAGCTACATTGTAAAATTTGTCAAGTTATGAGAATAAGTATATAAGGTGTTTGACAAAATGCCATAGTGAAGTAAATAATGAACTAGAGATGCTATGAGCTTAATATCGATTTATTAGGAATCAATGGATCTAAAAGAGTCCAATAGGCTCTCGAGATATGAGTAGAGTGATCAGATGAAGCCTTATAGGCATTAATGGAAACTATAGGTCGAGTCGACTATAGTAAACGTAAGGTTATGTTATATTGGACCCAATTGACGTGGAATATGATTTTGTGTAGTCTTGGAGATTTCGTTGGAGACGAATCAAACTGCATAATCAAACACCTTTAAGGAAGTGGAATCACTTGACGTGATTCCAGGTAAAGGAATTTTGTGAGTGTATAGAGACAGCTGCTCGTATTTTGTGGGTGAATATAAGGCGTTGTAAAATGCATGGCTATTTAAGAAAGTGATTGATGGTATGTGTGATTCACTACAAGTATTTTTGTATATGATTTGGTTTGGAAGTGATTCTTATAAAAGGGGTAGTGAAGCTAATAATTTCATAAATCACATGTTTTGATGCTTTGACGAAAACACATTACTTTGGTTTAAGCAAAATGACGGATAAGCTGGTTAGTGATTTCTTGATTCTGTGAAAAAGCATAAGTGAGGTGCTAACCATGGTTTTGAGAGTGTTTTGTTGAAGTAGAGCCACCTATCGTATTTACATGAGTTAAAATAGTGTTGGAGCCTCGTTCGCACTGGATTTTGGTGCTTTCACATGTATGAAACGTGGTGGAGCTTAGCTCGCACCTTGATTTGAAATATGATGTTCATAAACCGTACTGGAGCTTCTACTTGTACGTGGATTTTGATTGACTTTCTTATGTATAAAACTATATTGGAGCTATGCTAGTACGTGATTTCTTCATGATTTTATACATAAAATTGTCCTAGAGCGTTGCTCGTACGAGGAGATTTATTGATGATGCATGAATCGTGCTAGAGTATAGCTCGCACAGGTTTTCACACTGTGGTATGTATGATGCCGTGGAGATGGTAAGATCCTCAAGTCCAACATCCTTAAGCCCGACGGGGTAGGGAGGCTCTGTTTGGTGGGGAGGATGTCTTACAATAAGATCCTTAAGCCAACATCCTTAAGCCCGTTGGGTTGGGGATACTCTATTCAGTAGGGAGGCTCTCTTACATGAAAATGAAATGCTTTCACGTGTATTTAAGACTGTGTAGGTTATGCATAGTATGGGGTAGATAAGACTTACGACTGGTACCCCCAACCATGATATGGGTCCGCGGAGTACGTTGTACCATGTAGATCACATGGAGTACGTTGTACCGTGTGGTTGAGATGATGATTTGAAAGTCTTGCGAAGAACTAACCCACCTTTGTTCCAGCATGATGCCCTGCACGCTGGAATTTGTGTGGTTTGGGATGATTATGACATAGTTGGCCAACATAGTCCTTGAGATATAGTGACCACCTGTCTCACATAATATTACATAGTACCACATGGTTTTTGCACACTGAGTATGATTGTGTTGTCCAGGGTAGACCCGAGGGAGGGGTCAAGCTTGTGTGATTGTGTTTAAAGAAATGATATTTCTACCTGTGATGAGATTTGACATGTTTTGAGAAAATGATCAATCCTGAGGGATGTTTTGTGTTGAGTTCGAACTTATGATGAGTTTTAATAATGATGAGCATGAGAGGCTTTACATGTTGATTTTCCATGTTTTACGTGCCCATTTCTATGTTTTTCGGTACATAATATATGTATATACATGCGGCATATTTTTTATGTTTCCTCATGCTCTTAATGGTATTGATTTTATGCATGACATTATAAGCATGTAGATAGTATAGTTATCTACCATGCTTGCATTATTGCCTTACTGAGCGTGTGGTTGCTCATCCCTCTATTTTTCCTCTCTACAGAGCGCACATAGTAGCCCAGTAAGGACCGAGGCGTTGTATTTGGACATCCGCTGCACTCCATCACTAAGAGGTATACACACAGGGATTCTTTTTGTATCTAAACATGTAAAGGCACAGTAGTCATTTTAAATTGTAATATAGGGGGTGTAAATGTTAGAAAACAAGTCGTGTATAAGCATTCGACTTAACTTGCAAATGTATGACATTATTTTTGATTAATTGGAAATGAATTAGAAATGATGATTAATATTGGCTCACAGCCTAACTGGTATTGGTGAGGGTTGCTCACGACCGGGTATGTTTACAGTTTAAGAGAAAAATTTGTAGTGATTTTTAGACGAATTGGATAAAAAGGGTCATGACATCACATATGCTTAAAAGATTTTAATGCATCACTTTTAAAACAACACTAACACTTTTAAAAAGATACATGGATCTCAGATTTCATAAATCACATGCTATGCATGAATAGACCAAAATGCATCATGGCATAAAATCAACATGTACCATGTTCCTTATAATGCACAATTAAGCCAACACACTAAGGTACGTTTACTATGGTCTCTAATTTCAAATCATACACCGATGTGGTTTATGACCAAATGAATATAATAGCGTTTCTTTGTGTGATAATTCTAAAAAGATATGGAACAAATTAGAAGCCACACATGAAGGAACCAATCAAGTTAAAAAGATTTAGATCAGGATGCTCACACAAGCTTATTATGAGATGAAGCTTAATGAGTCAGTAGCTAAAATGGTCGTTATGTTTATTGACATTATATAAGGTTTTAATAGGCTAGGCAAGACTTATTCTAGTATGGAATTAGTAAAAAAGATTTTAAACGGCCTCTCCAAGTCATGGAAAGCAAAGGTGATAATAACAAAAGAATCAAAGAATCCCACTAAGCTAGAAATTAATGAATTAATGGGATCACTTCTCACCTATGAAGTTAATAAAAAGTGAAGACCCTTCAAGTAAGAGATTAGGAATAGTCCTTAAGTCCTCAACGAGTGAGGAAACTATGATAAATAAAAATAGCTCTAAGAATGAAAAATTAAAGTTAGCTATGATGGCTAGGAGATTTAATAAGTTCATGAACAATAGAGCTAAGGGGTTAGAGAGGAAATCTTTTAAAAAGGTTTACCCAAGGGGAATCTAGTGTAAGGAATGAAAATCCCATTATATGCATTAAGTGCAATAGATAGAGACACATTAAGTAAGATTGTCCCACTTTTAAGAAGAAAATAAAGAAAAAGCATATGAGAAAGGTTATATTTGTAACATCGAGCGATAGTGACCGATCTTAAAATGAAAATAATGAAGATGATAATGAGGTTACAAACTGGTGCTTTAGAGCTAATGAAAAATCACATGATTCTTCTAACTTTTGTGAGATAAGGGATTACTGATTTAAAAAGTTGTACGATGCATTTAATGATCTAGTAAATGAGTATATCAAAATTACTCATTTAAAGAGTTGCAAGATGCATTTGATGATCTAGTAAATGTGCCAGACCCAGATTTTATGTAGCTTATTCCTTATGATTCCTATGTGTATGAACACTCTGTTATTATAGTTGAATCATAAGAAGAGTATTTACTAGACATAAAGTGTTAGTGAAATGATTTAACATGCAAAAGCTACATAAAGAGCCTAATGTGAACTATAAGTGTCACAGGCTAAACCGAGTAAATCTAAATCATTCTGACTGAAAATAAAAACTTAAAATAAGAGAGCATAGAGAGCTCATGTAGGAAAGTCAGCTTGATTTAGTCCCGAACATAGAAAACGAGAGTAAAAGCTAAAAAGGGTAAAATGGACCTTTTTGGCGAGATAAGGTGTTTCGGGTGAAATTATCCATCAGGAACGGTTGAAACATAAAGACGAGAGTGTAAGACATAAGATATGACACTTTCAAAATTTTGAGAAAAAGTCAAGTTGGTTAATGGTTAAGGAAAAAGTCAACTATAGTTAAGAAAGTGGACTTTTACCATAGTTGACTAATTATGGTTAAAAATTAACCTAAGTGTGGAGAAAAAATTGGGGAAAAATATTCTTAACCAGAATACAAGATAATCATCCCCGAAAGTAAGGAAAATTTATTCGAAAGGATTCCGGATTAAATTTAATGGTTAAAAATGCAATGGGCCTAAGGTGAAAATTTTAAAGCCCATTAAGGTATACTAAACGTATATCGAAATTTTTAGGTCCTTTAGACCGAATTGTTGGACCAATTGATTGGCCAAATATTTAGACAATTAAAGGACTGAGACATAGTAAAAATTTCAGCCGAAAAGCCCATTAAGAAAGCCAAAACCGAGAAGCCTAAATGGAAAGCCCATGAGATAAATATCTAACCATAGTTAAAGCTAACCATGACTCATAAGGTGACTCATTAGGTGACTCATGGCTAAGGCTTGGAAAGTCAAGCTTAATGGCTGAAAAGTAAAGCTTAATGGCTAAGTAACTGGCTTATAAATTTAGCCACACTATTGTCATCTTCATCACACCAAATTCGGCTAGAAGAAGAAACCATTGAAACATATTATCCAAGCTTTCTCTCACTAGAAATCACTAGGAATTAGGCATAATTGGAACTTACATCCTTCATGGAAGTTGTCCCAAATTGAAAGGAGAGTGACATATGTTGGAACTGGCTATCAAGGAGCCATAGAGTGCAAACCGAGAGCCTTCAAAGATTCGGACAAAGGGTGAACACAACAATTGGTATATTTTCTAATTTTCAATTTCATATATGTTAATGTATGAATGATTTTAAGTATATTGATATATGTTTTAAGCATTGAAACATATTAAATCACTATGATGTTGGTTAGGCCGAGAGTGAGTGGTGAGACATTGATTTATGTCCATATGATTTTTAAGGCATAAAAGGATTAATGTACATGTGTTAATGATTATGGTGTAATTAGAATTAATCAATTTGACTAATTAATACATGTAATTAGTTGGCAATCAAGGTGTTTGATAAAATTTCTAAATGAACTATATGATGTTTAGGAATGTGCCAACCAAGTGTTTGTGAGAATGCCTAAGTGAATTGGCTAAGAAATAGGCATGGATGGCATGCCATGGCATAACCGATGGCATAGGTAGTGTAAGACCCGATATTTTTAATGTAAGAGCAAAAAGGGAATGAATAGAAATTTCGAGTGCATTAAAAAATGCAAAAGGATTGAAATGGTATTCCCGAACACGTGCAAGGGCAAAACGGTCAAAAGACCAAAATTCGGTATTAATCGGGACAAGAAAATTTAATTAAAAATATGAGATTGAGAAATCTTGATCAATAACGAAGAAATAATTAAATTTCGGGTTAAATTGATCAAGATAGGAATTTATTGGAATAAACCGAGATTTTCACTTCGAAAAATAATCCCGAAGTAATCAAAAAATATACCGAAAAGGTAAAATCTGACTGAGAAATTCATTTACGGATTAAATGAATTTAATTTGAATATTTTTGGGATATTTTGATATTTAATAATATTTAATTGAATAAAATAATATTATAAATAAATTATAAATAAATTATAAATAAAATGAAATAAAATGTAAAAAAAAAAAAGAAAAGGAAAAGTCTGAAACGCGAATTGGAAAAGAGGAAACAGAAACGAAATGGGGAGAAGCAGAAACAAGTCGAGACCGAGGAGGAATCACCGGCGAGGCTTAGGGGCCGACGAGGGCCGGCGAAGCAGGCCCGAAACCCGCTCAACCCACAGGCGATCGCGACGCGCTGCGAGGTGGCCGAAAAAGCCAAAAACGGAGGAGGAACCTGTAGAAGAGAAGCCTCAATCGACGGCCATCGACGTCGATTCGAGCGACATCGAGGCCCGATTTTCGATGCCCAGGTGCAGCCAAGCTGTACAGCGGTGGAATCGGTCGGAGAACTGGCCAGACGGCGTCGGAATGAGGAAATGATACTGAATCGTTTAGAATCGCTGGATCGAAGTAGACTGAACCGCTGGACCAGACCGGACTGAACTGGGTTGAACCAGACCGGACCGGTTCAGCCAAAAAGAAAAGGAAAAAGAGGAAGAAAAGGGAAAAAAAGAGAAAAAATTAGAAAAAATTCCAGTGATGCAATCGAGCTTTGGGTAAGTTAGTAAGCGGTCGAATTGATCGATTTAATTTTTGGAATATTTAATTTGATAAATAATCGACTGAAAGTTTACCCGAAAATATATTTAATTGTGTAGCTCGACAATTGGCATCAACCGAGAGCTCGAGACAGCCTCGATTTGTGTACGATCATGGAATAACGGGAAAGTGACCCTTATTTACGATAAGTTGCATCGTTATGCGTGATTGATATTTATCGCATAAATTACGGATTTAATTTCCGTATTAAATGAATTAAATTCTGGAAATTGAGATAAATTGTCGTAAATAATTCCTAAGCTGTCTGAGTATTTAGAACGAGGCTAAATAAATTACTGATGGGCCCAATGAGCCTAATAGACCTCGATAAAGTGTGGTAAACGGGCTTAAGGCCGATTAAGGCCCATTATGGTACAATCGGGCCCAATATGAGTAAACGGGCCCAATGATTTAAATTAAGCCCAGAAAATATGAAATACATTAAATTGTATTGTATTTGACCTGATGAATGTGTATCCGCAGTTCCGGAGATTGGATTCGGAGCAAATCGGACTGCATGACGAGACATCAGTGAAAGGTCAGACTGTACAAAAAAATGAGGTAAGGGAATTGTGTGACTAGCTAGAGGTAGCTACGCGTATTTTAATACTTTTTCTGTACACTGAATATGTATGTATACCTTGAGTATGTATAATGATCCTAAAAGTGGTTTAAATTATTTTAAGGATCGAAATAGGTGAAAAGACTATTTTACCCCTATTGAGGGAAGTTCACCTAAGGATGGTGAAAACATGACATGCATGAAATGCATGATTTAAGGAAATTTCTAAATTAAGGATTTTATTGGTTTTTAAGCAAAGTAAATCGGTAGATTGGCCAGAAATTGTATAAATTTCACAAGATAACACTACGTAAGTGTTATTTATATTTAAATGGAAATCTCTTTGGAAAATAGGCCAACTATCAAGTTTATATGGAAACAGATAGTGCCGACACGTAGTTCGCACTATATCTTCGTTTATGAATGTGTATAAATATGCTTGAGTGGTTTCTCGCACCGACTTGTGACATCATATGCATGAAATGTGCTAGAGCATGGTGCTCGCACTGATTTTTATTATTGTGAAATGAGAGTTGCTGGAGCCTAGCTCGCACTCTGTTTTGACATGTTTGATATGTTTTGACTTGTTTTGACTGAATATGCATAAAGAAGTGCTGAAGCGATTGCTCGCACTAGTTTTTATGATTGACATGCATGAGAGATGCTGGAGCCTAGCTCGCATCCACTTTTGATATGATAATTGCATAAAAGCCGTGTTGGAGTGTAACTCACACGAGATTTAATTTAATTATGCATAAAGTCGTGCTGGAGTGTAACTCGCACGAGATTTGATTTACTTGAGCATTCATTTGTGCTGGAGCGTTGCTCGCACAAAGTTTTATATGATTTTATAATTCATTTGAAAGTCGTACTGGAGTTTTTCTCGTACGAGGTTTTCACTGAGTTTCTATACATATCCGTACTAGAGCATTGCTTGTACGTGGATTTTACTTGAAATTATAATCAGTTTAAGTCGTACTGGAGCGCTGCTCGTACGCAGGTTTTTTTGATTTTTATGAAACCGTGCTAGAGCTTTGCTCGCACAAGGTTTTCTGATATCATGAATATGCATGGAGCCGTGCTAGAGCTTCGCTCGTACAGGGATTTATATTAAATGCATATAGCCGTGTTGGAACCTCCTGTTGACTGTGTGTCACAGTGAGATGATATGTTCACACGTGCATATTAAGACAGAGATGATATGGGTGGATAAGACCTATTGCAGGCACCCCTGATTGAGCTTGGGTTCACGGAGTACGTTGTACCGTGTATGTCACGTGGAGTACGCTGTACCATGGGGATTGTTGGAGTGGAGTGGCATTAGCCACGAGGCAGCAAGCCTTGCCCTCGCAATCCTGGTGTTATGCTGTTCTGGCGGGTAGGACGACCCACCTCCCGTTTCAGGTGTGATACCCCGCACACTAGGTACCGTGTTGCCAGGGATCACTAGGATATGGCCATAGTCCCCGATGTTACTGATATAATCAACTGATTGTCTCACATGATATAACTTGTGGTCTGTTAGACCAGGGTAGACCCGAAGGAGGGTCAGGCCCCCGATTTTATGATTTTATACTATGATATAAGATTTCAGATGATTTTTTGATATGTGACCTTGAAAGAAGGGTGGTTTTATAACCGAAGTTTTATAATGAATTTTAAATGAATTGTTTTATGAGATGATTGACCCGGAAGGGTTAGTTTTACTACAGTTTTAATGAATTGATTTAAATGCAGTAGCATGATGATATTTTCCATGCTTTCATTTGAAATCTATGAATTGTCTTACATGACATGAAAAACTACATGATCTTGATTTAATTCATGCTTATTATGATTTAATGATGTCACATAAAATGTTTTGATGCATAAGTAGTATGATTTATATATGCACGAACAGTTTTGATAAACTAAGTCATTGATGTTTACATGACTTTGTGCTTGATGATTTTAATGAAAAGAAATGGATTTAAGGGCATGGCATTATGAGCATGTAGATAGTGGAGCTATCTACTTACTTGCATAATTGCCTTACTGAGCGTGTGGTTTGCTCACCCCCTTATTTTCTCATCTTTTCAGAGCACTCACAGTAATTAGTAAGCGGCTGAGAACTTGCATGCTTGGTATCCGCTGCTTCCCATCGAGAGATAGGTATACACAATTGTATAGTTTTGTATCTAAATATGTAATGCACAGTACTGTAAACGGACATTGATGCCGGGGATGTAGAGTTAGAAATACCAATGGGTATGTATTTAATTAAAGTCAAAGGATAGTAAACTCTGATATATAAATGTGATTATGGAAATGGAATTGGTAATAGTGTGAGGTGACTAACACCGAATCATAGCCTAACTGTTTGTAGGATGGTCACGATGAGAGAAATGTAAGAATTAAATAATAAATGAAAAAGCGAAAAATTTACTCTGATTTTTAGGTAATTTGGGTCGTGACAAATTTAATGGTATCAGAGCTTGAGTTGGCCTGATATGGTGTTAGTGGTTAAGAAATTACATCCCCATGTACTGTGCATTGTTTAGATACAATTGTGTATATCGAGATGGAAGTGCAGCTAAGAATTTGGTTTTGAATGCAAGAATACACTCATTAACTGATAGCCGCTATGATAAAGAGGCGAGTACACGAGCTCGAGGCCGTAGAGGTTGGCCCGAGAGTTGTACTGAGTCGCCACATGAGACTCGAAATGAGATTGACATGGAGGCTGATGTTGAGCATGCCCCACAGAGTCCGACAGAAAGATCGGACAGAGTCTGACAAGAGATCGGACAAAGTCTGATAGAGAGATCAGACAGTATTGAGACACGCTTCGCGAGGTTGGAGCGGAGTTTAGAGAATATTTTGCGAGCTAATAGCTCAGGGTATGCATGGTGATTTGAGGGCGAGTTGGAGCATTAATTAAAGTTCTCTCGACCCATCTTAAGAATTAGACATCCATAATGGACAGGAGAACAAATTCTAGATGTATTTCGGTGACAGAATATCCCGGATATTGTTTAAAGGAAATTACAGATGATAGTATTTACTCTGACCCAGAGGAACATGTTGATTACCGAGTATGAAACTTAGTTTATATTCCTGGGAAGATATGACTCGGACACGATGAACAGTAAGAGTCGAGAAGTTTGAAAGTTCATGGAAGGGCTCAGATTGTCAATTAGAGTCCAATTAGCCCGTTAGATATCACTACCTATGCCGAGGCAGTGCGCAGACTACAGTTGTGTGAATAAGATCATGAGTTGCACGCCTCTGAAATTGAGAAAGGTAGTGAGGGCCGAAATTGAGACAAAAAGAGAATAGAGAATGACAAAGATGTCAAAATGGGAAAAAGGTAGTTTGGTAAAAGATTAAAGTTGATAAATCACGGGGTAAGTTGATTGATAAACCCCAGTATATCTAATTTCAATAATTTAAGGGGTATTGTGATTTGAGGACCCCAACCTACTACGTAACAGTATAACAGAGTAGCAGTGTGAACAATGTAAGATGTGTGGCAGTTACCACGGAAAATAAAATGTTGGACGAGGGCGAGTGTATGCCTTGGACCAGGACACTATTGATGTTTCATAGGATGTGGTGGAAGATACCACACTGGTTGTGAATAATGAAATAATTATTTTGAGTAATTCTGGTGCTACGCATTTATTCATACTGCCTTCAGTTGCTTATAAGTTAGTCAAAAATGTAAAGCCTATACCCTTAGGCATGAGGATGATGGTTAGCTAATTTTCACTAACTGAATATGGGTATAGAGATTGTAAGTTGAAAATAGGGGTGAAAACATCACTGAAAAGTGTATTTTAAGTTTGACAAGTAATGAAAGAGGAGTAGCGATATGTAAAGTAAATTTGGATTAAGCGGTATGTAGTCAAGTCTGAGGGTTAATAAAGGTATTTTAAAATATTCCCTGCCTGAAGACTTGACAGCATTGATAAACTCACACATAACCTATAAATTGAAATCGATAGTCGTAAAATATACATTTAAAATTTGGGTACCTTTACTGGTACGATAAAGAAATATAGAATTTAAGTAATCATGAAGGTTTAAAAAATTAAAATTTTATAAAAGCCGTTACTATAAGAAAAAAGAAATGACGCAGGTTAGTAGCTTGAACAGAAGCTATTTCGAAATGACTTTATACGTTTATGCGTACATAAGTCAAGGATATGGGTGATTGAAATAATGAGTGAAACTCAACTATGAAAAGGTATTTAAACCTTACCTAGACCGATGGGTTGTCATCTTTAGTGATGATATTTCGATGTATTCAAAGTCCAGGGAAGAGCATGAGTAGCAATTGGAAACTATCTTACAGACGAGGTGTTATGAGTTTCTTGAAATGGGCTGCTCAGTTGACACATTTGTTCGGAAAAAGGATTGAATACGAGTGTTATGATAAGTATGAAAGTAGCTTTGGTGAGTTTTGGTATATTTAAGTAATGAACTGACCACTGTAATTATTCTCACCATAACCAACAGCTCAAGAGGTTTCAGTGCGTATGGATACCTCAAAATAAGGATTGGACTGCGTATTAATGTAAAATGGGAAGATAGTCGTTTATGGATCCAGATAGTTCAAGGATCAAGAGAGAAACTATCTGACCCATGATTTAGAGTTGGCAGTCATAGCGTTTACACTAAAAGTATGACGCCACCATTTATACTATAAGAAATTTCAGGTATGCACTGATCGTAAAAGCCCTGAGTATCTATTTTCACAGAAAGAGGAGAATATGAAATAACCAAGAGGGTTAGAGCTTCTAAAGATTATGATTGTGAACATTTTACCACCCATGAAAGGCTAATGTAATGGCTGATGCCTTGAACAGAAAGAGCCTCGGGATGGTATCACATATGATGGTCAGAGAGCAAGAGCTGCTAGAGCAGTTGTGAACCTCGGTAGTGATGTAATCCCTTCTGATGATGACGGTGATTTTGTGACAGCTAGCCTAAGGTTAGAACCGGATTGGAGTGACCAGAATTGCCAGGCTTAGCATGATGATTGGCATGGTGTCGATAGTGTGGGTCAGATTCAGAAGGGTATAGTGACAGAGTTCACAATGAGTGATTGTCACGCCCCGAAAATGTGGAAAATAGGGCAAATTTAAAACTTTTTACTCATTAATTCACAATTAAGAGTGCATTCCTGTGCAGTGTCATACATCATCATAATTATCATGCCTCAGGATCTCATCATAATATAGTGTATATTGTATCATATATATTAATCCATCTTAAGTTAATTAATCCTAATACATCCCATACAATGTTATACATCAAGTGTCTGCAATTACAGTAATTGTCTGGATACATGAAAAGATAAAAGATACCTCAAAATACAATGTATGGCCTGGAGCTCAAGTCCTCCACTAGCCACTACTCCGTACGTCGCAGGGAGATCCTTTTTCACTTGAAGAACTCTGGGGGGAAAAGAAAATAGGGTGAGCTTCTAAATCGCTCAGTAAGGGGGTAAGGAACTCATTTCATAAACCAAAATGCACATCACAAGATATTTATTTGTATGTGAAACTCATTTGAAAACCATAGCATGAAAGTACTCAAAATGATTTTCTCATATCTCAAATCATGTGAAAACATGAAGTAAAATGCTCAGTATAGAGCAGCAACAAAGCATGTGAAAATAATGCGATAAACGCTTTCTCAAACATGTGATAAAATCACTAAAATAATAATGCACACACACATGGCATAGCCACTGATTCAATTTCACACGTGGCACAGCCACTAACTCACATGGCATAGCCACCGATTTAAATTCACACGTGGCACAGCCACGGAATAGGGTTTCTCATGTGGCAACGGCCACCAATGGGGTATAACGTGGCAACGGCCCCCAATGGGGTTTCTCACGTGGCAATGGCCACCAAATAGGGTTTCTCACGTTGCAACGGCCACCAAATGGGGTTTCTCACGTGGCAACGGCCACCAAATGGGGTATCACGTGGCAACGGCCACCAATGGGGTTTCTCACGTGGCAACGGCCACCAAATGGGGTATCACGTGGCAACGGCCACCAATGGGGTTTCTCACGTGGCAACGGCCACCAAATGGGGTATCACGTGGCAACGGCCACTAAGTATACGTGGCACAGCCACAGAATGCGTTATTCTCACGTTACCAGAACGGAGAAGAAATCGGGCTTACATGCTACTAGAGCAATGCCCGGTGTGTACTCAAAATTACACACCTAAGTCTCATCACACAAGACTGGTTTGCCTTCGCGTAGAACTCATAATGGTTTTTCTCTCATAAAACTCATTTGAAATCGTTTTGTACTCAACACAAAACATAATAAAATCGAGTTCCAATCGGCAACGCACACACACATTTCTCAAATCTCGATATTGCCTTAACGTAGAGCCCAATTCATTACTCACACAAATTCGATGGTTTATAAAGCAATTTCCACTCAGCTTATAAACGCATAAAATAATGGGCTCCAACCAGCTATAAAATTGTGTGCAATTATATCTCAACACAACACTCAACATGCTTGTTTTATAAACCACAAATCATGCTATAATAGTTTACAATTCACATACACAAATGGTTTAGATTTCCCTTACCTCTTTGCACCTCGTATAGTGCAATCGTTTCCCCCGTATCACGGACTAGCCTCGCATTCCACTCTGGAACTCCTGAGCTGTCCAAACGATGTTAAAACATCAGTACTCAACTATCACATAAACCTCAATTCTCAAAATCGAGTATAATTGCTCATAACACCTCAAATCTCTCGATTCTCGTAACTCTACCCTAAACTACAACCTCATTCACAATATCTCAACGTCCTACATTTCTCATGCCAATTATCTATGCTAATTCACCACATTGTCTAAATTTCCATTTATAGCTCAAATTCCCAAAATTGCTAAATATCATTATCACTCCAACCACATTGCAATTTCATCAATCCCTAATCATTTTACAGCTATCTCAACGCAATGCTAACAACTAACATCACCAAAATCACCTCAAATATAAGGATCGAAGTTTAGAAATTACCCAAAACTTGTGGAGAGCTTATCTCTTACCTCGATTCAATCCGTCTTTCGATTTTCAAGTATGTTGTTCTCCTTTTGATGAGGAACAACTTCCCTTCTTGCCACAACCTCTGACTCGGCCGAAAATGGGTGCTTTGGATGAGTGAGAAAGCTAGGTTTCGATGAAAATGGGGGTTGAAAGAGAGAGAAAGTGAGATTGCAGGAGAAAAACAGGGGTTCCTTATATAGACTGGGGGTAGGAGATCGATCTGGCTCTTGATGAGATCGATCTGCGTTTAAATTTTTGGCTTTATGAGACAATTTATGCCTAGGAGATCGATCTGTCGAGGGGTGAGATCGATCTCTTCATGGCTTTATGAGATCGATCTGCTCCCAAACAGAATCATTTGGAGATCGATCTCTTCCTCATGAGATCGATCTTCTCTCAAACAGAATCATAAGGAGATCGATCCTCTTCCATTGGAGATCGATCTGCTCCTCAAATTCTTCCTTCCTTGTCATTTTTAACTCACCAGATCGATCTCTCCTTCTCCCAGATCGATTTGTCCTCATAACTTCACACTTATTTTAAACACTTAACATATAAATCTCCAATTATCATTCCCCAATTCACTTAGCTCAATAAATTACACTTCAAGTTCATATTACACCATTCAAATATATCTAAAATTCTCAGATCTCACATCCTCCCCACCTTAAAAGAATTTGGTCCTCCAAATTCAACTCAACTAGTCAAAGAGATGGGGGTATTTCTCCTTCATGAGGCTCTCTTGTTCCCATGTTGCCTCTTCCCTTGAGTGATGTTTCCACAAAACTTTCACTAATGGGATGCTCTTGGTTCTCAGTACCTTCTCCTTTCTATCGAGAATCTGGACGGGTTCCTCAATGTAGCTCATGTCCTCTTGTATGTCCATCTCATCATACTCTATAACATGAGAAGGATCCAGGTGGTACTTCCTCAACATAGACACATGAAAAACGTTGTGTATTCCGGACATTTGTGGGGGTAATGCTAATCTGTAAGCTACCTCTCCCACTCTCTCAAGAATCTCGAATGGTCCTATGTATCGAGGACTCAATTTTCCTTTCTTCCCAAATCGCACGATACCCTTACTTGGTGATACTCTCAGAAATACTGCATCACCAACATCAAACTCGAGTGGCCGTCTACGCACATCTGCGTAGCTTTTCTGTCTACTTTGTGCAGCCCGTAACCTCTCATATATGAGTTTTACACTCTGTACAGCTTGTTTAACAAGCTCGGGGGCATTTATCTTTCTGTCACCGACTTCTTCCCAAGCTACAGGGGATCTACACCTCCTACCATATAGAGCCTCAAAAGGTGCCATTCCAATACTCGCATGATAGCTATTATTGTATGCAAACTCTGCTAGGGGCAGGTGATCATCCCATGATCCCTTAAAATCCATCGTACACGCCTTCAACATATCCTCCAGGGTTTGAATAGTCCTCTCTGACTGACCATCTGTCTGAGGATGATAGGCGGTACTAAAACTCAATCGAGATCCCATGGACTCCTGAAACTGGGTCTAAAATCTGGAAGTAAACCGGGAATCTCTATCAGAAGTAATACTCACTGGAGCCCCATGTAATCTAGCTATCTCGCTGACATACAGCTCAGCTAAGGCATCCACAGTATTTGTGCTCTTGATGGCAAGGAAGTGGGCACTTTTGGTCAATCTATCCACTATAACCCATATAGCGTCATGACCTCTTCGGGTCCTCGGTAAACCCATAATAAAGTCCATAGCGACATGCTCCCATTTCCATGTAGGTACAGGTAAGGGCTGTAGTAGTCCTCCGGGCTTCCGATACTCAGCTTTCACTTGCTGGCATACTAAACACATGGCCACATACTCTACCACATCTCGCTTCATACCACTCCACCAGTACACCTTTCTCAAGTCTCGGTACATCTTAGTACTCCCTGGGTGCATGGTGTATCGCGAGCAGTGGGATTCTCTCAATATCTGTCTCTTTAGGGTATTATCGTCCGGTACACAAATCCGTCCTCTGAATCTCAAAAATCCATCCTCACTGATGGTGAGATCCGACTGCGAACTTTGCTCAGCTTGGCTAACCATATCTATCAATCTCTGATCACTGCACTGCCCAATTCTAATCTGATCCATGATCCTGGGCTCTATCCGCAGGCTAGCCAAAAATCCAGTCTCTACCTCTTTAACTCTGATCCGAAGTTCGGTGAACTGCTCTAACAAATCCCATTCCCTGCTCATCATAGCAGATATCATACTCTTCCTGCTCAGGGTATCAGCAACTACATTCGCCTTACCCGGATGATAAAGAATCTCGCAGTCATAATCCTTAAGGAGTTCCATCCATCTCCTTTGTCTCATGTTTAACTCTTTCTGATCAAAGAGATATCTCAAACTCTTATGATCAGTGAAGATCTGGAATCTTTCCCCATATAAGTAGTGTCGCTAGATCTTCAAAGCAAATACCACAGCGGCTAACTCCAAATCATGCGTGGGGTAATTCCGCTCATGGTCTTTTAGTTGTCGCGATCCATATGCGACCACTCTTCCGTGCTGCATAAGCACACACCCCAATCCCTGATGAGATGTATCACTATACACCGAAAATCCTCCTGATCCCTCAGGAATAGTTAACACAGGCGCCGCTGTCAACCTCCTCTTTAATTCCTGAAAACTGAGCTCACATTGATCAGTCTATATAAATGGAGTCTCTTTACGCATGAGCTTAGTCAAAGGAGCGGCAATCCTTGAAAATCCTTCCACAAATCTTTTGTAATACCTTGCCAAACCAAGGAAGCTTCAAACCTCAGTAACTGTCCTCGGCCTCTCCCAATTAAGCACAGCCTCCACCTTGCTTGGGTCCACTGATACTCCTTCCTCTAAGACTATATGACCAAGGAAAGCTATCCGGTTCAGCCAAAACTCACACTTACTAAGCTTTCCGTATAATTGCTTATCTCGGAGTATTTGAAGTACCAACCACAAATGCTGTGCATGCTCCTCATACGACCGAGAGTATACCAGGATATCATCAATAAAGACTATCACAAACTTATCTAGATAGTCTCTAAACACTTCGTTCATCAATCCAAAGGACATCACCAGAAATCCGTAATGGCCATACCTCGTCCTGAAGGCCATCTTTGGAATATCTTCTTCCTTGATCCTCAATTGGTGATAGCCCGATCTCAAATCAATCTTAGAAAAGACTGATGCCCCTCTCAGCTGATCAAGAAGATCATCAATCCTGGGTAGTGGGTATTTATTCTTCACCGTGGCTTTATTCAACAACCGATAGTCTACGCATAATCTGAGACTACCATCCTTCTTCTTAACAAATAGTACTGGCGCTCCCCACGGTGAAACACTGGGTCTAATAAACCCTTGATCCAATAACTCCTGTAGTTGTTTCTTCAATTCCTCAAGTTCCACTAATGCCATCCTGTAAGGAGGTTTAGAGATCAGCTGAGTATCTGGTACCAAATCAATGGTAAACTCCAGCTCTCTCTCTGGTGGTAAACCTGGCAATTCATCTGGGAAAACATCCAGAAATTCACGCACCACAGGTATATCCTCAATCCTCGGATGTTCCCGCTCATCGTCTGAGATGAGTGTCTCATAACCTTCACATGAACAATCATATTTAATATTCTCCAAAATAATATCAAAATTCTCAAATTACTTACTAGAAATCCACATAATCATTTCCTCAATATCTCAATCGTACACTGTAAGGTTCAGGTAGGGAGAAAGTTACAATCTTAGTGTAGCAGTCTAAACTCACTCAATTGGTCGCCGACCAATCCATTCATAGAATTACATCAAACCCATGAATATTCAACAGGATTAGATCTGCTAACATCACTCTATCTCCCACCTTTATTTCACATCCTTTACAGATTAACTCAGTTCTCTGGGATTCACGCATAGGGGTATTTACATGTAGTATGTATTCCAGAGGTTCAAACTTCAAGTTCTACATGCAAAATGCTCAGAAATAAACGAATGCGTGGATCCTGAATCAATCAACACATGAGCCTCATAATTACAGACAGAGAGTGTACCTCTTATAGTTTCTGCCGAAGTGTCTGCGGTCTCCTTATCTAGGGCAAACACATGTTCCTGTGCCACAGGTTTCTTCCCTTTCTCTGCCGCAGTGGCCCGTCTCCGGGGATCCACTCTCTGAGGCTGTTGTCTAGGGGGCTCCAAGACATGTGGTTTCTGAGGTTGAGGGCAATCCTTCACCATGTGACCCATGTCTCCACATCTAAAACATCCATGGATCGACCCAGTACAACTTCCCTCATGCATTCGACCACAATCTCTGCAAAACCTTGTCTCAGGCCTGACATCTCGAGGGGTCTCTCTAATGTTAGGGTGCCCTCTGGGTCTCTCTAATCTGCCCTTCTGTACCTCAATCCTTCCTCTTCTGAAGGAACCTCTTCGAGCCTCCGTTTGAAAAATTGCTGGCCTCTTGCCCTTATCTTTATTCACTGCTCTGAGCTCATTCTAGGATTGTACCATTTCAATTCCTCTTTCAATCTCTTGTACTCGTCTCAGAGCATCTCCAAACTCAGTAATACATAGCCCTATCAATCTATCTCTGATGACGGGCTTCAATCCATACACAAATTTCTCTGTGCGGAGCTCTTCATTCTTAAAGGTCTCTGGGTCATATCTCAATAGCGTGGTGAATTGGCTCTCATAGTCATCCACAGACATGTCACCCTGTACCAAACTCAAAAACGCGGCCTGTTTCTTTCTCTGGGTGGCTCGTGGTACATATTGGGACCTAAAGGCTGTCTGGAACTCTTCCCAACCAATCACATCCTGGCGGGACATCAGAATACCCTAGGTAGTACCCCACCAATCTCGAGCTCTCCCTTTTAACATATAGATACTCATACTGACCCTCTCAGCATCGGTGCACCCCAGATAATCAAATATAATCCTCAACTCCGTCAGCCACTCCTCAGCCTCTGTAGGATCCTTCTTTCCCTTAAATGCGGGTGGATTCATCTTCAAAAAATCCCTTAGTCAGACCATACTTCTATCCTCAGGCTGAGTGACGGGAGGCACTGGGGGTATGGGAGGTCCTTGTGGTGGTGTAGGGGTAGTATCCGAGGCATTAACTCCAAAGTGTTGCGCGAATAACGCTGCCATCTACTCAAAACCTTACCTCACATCGGTCTCAATCCGATTAAATCGAGAGTTAAGACTCTCTGGTTGTGGGACAGGTGGCGGAGGGGACTCTGCCTACCTCCTCGAACGACCTCGTCGTTTACTCATTCTCTATCTCAACTCGTCTCCTGCGCGTACATATTAAAATCGATTGAAATCTCAATCCTCAATTTCAGTTCATGACCAGACTATTACAGACACTTGGGATGTATTCTATTTCACTTAACTGACACTGACAGTACTAGACACCCTAGGCTCTGATACCAAGAAAACTCTGTCACGCCCCGAAAATGCGAAAAATAGGGCAAATTTAAAACTTTTTACTCATTAATTCACAATTAAGGGTGCATTCCTGTGCAGTGTCATACATCATCATAATTATCATGCCTCAGGATCTCATCATAATATAGTGTATATTGTATCATATACATTAATCCATCTTAAGTTAATTAATCCTAATACATCCCATACAATGTTATACATCAAGTGTCTGCAATTACAGTAATTGTCTGGATACATGAAAAGATAAAAGATACCTCAAAATACAATATATGGCCTTGGAGCTCAAGTCCTTCACTAGCCACTACTCCGTACGTCGCAGGGAGATCCTTTTTCACTTGAAGAACTCTGGGGGGAAAAGAAAACAGGGTGAGCTTCTAAATCGCTCAGTAAGGGGGTAAGGAACTCATTTCATAAACCAAAATGCACATCACAAGATATTTATTTATATGTGAAACTCATTTGAAAACCATAGCATGAAAGTACTCAAAACGATATTCTCATATCTCAAATCATGTGAAAACATGAAGTAAAATCAAAGCATGTGAAAATAATGCGATAAACGCTTTCTCAAACACGTGATAAAATCACTAAAATAATAATGCACACACACGTGGCATAGCCACTGATTCAATTTCACTCGTGGCACAGCCACTAACTCACATGGCATAGCCACCGATTTAAATTCAAACGTGGCACAGCCACGGAATAGGGTTTCTCACGTGGCAACGGCCACCAATGGGGTATAACGTGGCAACGGGCACCAATGGGGTTTCTCACGTGGCAACAGCCACCAAATAGGGTTTCTCACGTGGCAACGACCACCAAATGGGGTTTCTCACGTGGCAATGGCCACCAAATGGGGTATCACGTGGCAACGGCCACCAATGGGGTTTCTCACGTGGCAACGGCCACCAATGGGGTTTCTCACGTGGCAACGGCCACCAAATGGGGTATCACGTGGCAACGGCCACCAATGGGGTTTCTCACATGGCAACGACCACCAAATGGGGTATCACGTGGCAACGGCCACCAATGGGGTTTCTCACGTGGCAACAGCAACCAAATAGGGTTTCTCACGTGGCAACGGCCACTAAGTATACGTGGCACAGCCACAGAATGGGTTATTCTCACGTTACCAGAACGGAGAAGAAATCGGGCTTACATGCTACTAGAGCAATGCCCAGTGTGTACTCAAAATTACACACCTAAGTCTCATCACACAAGACTGATTTGCCTTCACGTAGAACTCATAATGGTTTTTCTCTCATAAAACTCATTTGAAATCATTTTGTACTTAACACAAAACATAATAAAATCGAGTTCCAACTGGCAAAGCACACACACATTTCTCAAATCTCGATATTTCCTTAACGTAGAGCCCAATTCATTACTCACACAAATTCGATGGTTTATAAAGCAATTTCACACTCAGCTTATAAACGCATAAAATAATGGGCTCCAACCGGCTATAAAATCGTGTGCAATTATATCTCAACACAACACTCAACATGCTTGTTTTATAAACCACAAATCATGCTATAATAGTTTACAATTCACATACACAAATGGTTTAGATTTCCCTTACCTCTTTGCACCTCGTATAGTGCAATCGTTTCCCCCGTATCACGGACTAGCCTCGCATTCCACTCTGAAACTCCTGAGCTGTCCAAACGATGTTAAAACATCAGTACTCAACTATCACATAAACCTCAATTCTCAAAATTGAGCATAATTGCTCATAACACCTCAAATCTCTCGATTCTCGTAACTCTACCCTAAACTACAACCTCATTCACAATATCTTAACGTCCTACATTTCTTATGCCAATTATCTATGCTAATTCACCACATTGTCTAAATTTCCATTTATAGCTCAAATTCCCAAAATTGCTAAATATCATTATCACTCCAACCACATTGCAATTTCATCAATCCCTAATCATTTTTCAGCTATCTCAACGCAATGCTAACAACTAACATCACCAAAATCACCTCAAATATAAGGATCGAAGTTTAAAAATTACCCAAAACTTGTGGAGAGCTTATATCTTGCCTCGATTCGATCCGTCTTTCGATTTCCAAGTATGTTGTTCTCCTTTTGATGAGGAACAACTTCCCTTCTTGCCACAACCTCTGATTCGACCGAAAATGGGTGCTTTGGATGAGTGAGAAAGCTAGGTTTCGATGAAAATGGGGGTTGGAAGAGAGAGAAAGTGAGATTGCAGGAGAAAAATAGGGGTTCCTTATATAGACTGGGGGTAGGAGATCGATCTGGCTCTTGATGAGATCGATCTGCGTTTGAATTTTTGGGACAATTTGAGACAATTTATGCCTAGGAGATCGATCTGTCGAGGGGTGAGATCGATCTCTTTATGGCTTTATGAGATCGATCTGCTCCTTGAGGAGATCGATCTTCTCCCAAACGAGCAGATCGATCTTCTCCCAAACAGAATCATTTGGAGATCGATCTCTTCCTCATGAGATCGATCTTCTCTCAAACAGAATCATAAGGAGATCGATCCTCTTCCATTGGAGATCGATCTGCTCCTCAAATTCTTCCTTCCTTGTCATTTTTAACTCACCAGATCGATCTCTCCTTCTCCCAGATCGATTTGTCCTCATAACTTCACACTTATTTTAAACACTTAACATATAAATCTCCAATTATCATTCTCCAATTCACTTAGCTCAATAAATTACACTTCAAGTTCATATTACACCATTTAAATATATCTAAAATTCTCAGATCTCACAGTGATGATGACTTACAGAGGTTCAGAGACAGTAGAAGTGCTCCCTAGGACCACAGTGATGAGATAGTATTATTGTCAAAAGCTCACTCTTCGGGATATACAGTGCATCCGGAAAGAATTAAATATAACGAAAACTCTGAAAAAGGGTATTGGTGGTCAAATATGAAAAGTGATATTGTAGAGTTGTAGCAAAGTCTCGTATGTCAGCAGATTAAGATAGAGTACGAGAAGTTGCAAGGTTATTGCAACCTCTACCTATAGTGACATGAAAATGGGAACAAGTTACCATGAATATTATGATGGGTTACAGAGGACCTGGATGAATCACGAGGCTATCTGGGTGATAGTCGAGAGATTGATTTAGTTACCCATCTTCTGGTTATGAAATCCCCGGATACTCTGAGTGCGTAGGCGAAGTTATATGTAAGGAAGATTATGGAACATTATGTAGCGTTCCAGTGAGCATGGTATCAGATAGGGATTCCCGCTTCACTTCACTTCCCACTTTTGGGAATATTGTTTTTGAAAGCTATGGGACCCTTATTGAGTGTTAGCACAGCCTCCATCCTCAGACAGATGGTCACTCAGAGAGGACTGTACAGGTTCTGGAGGATGTGATGAGAGCGTGTGCCATTAATTTTATGAGCTCCTGGGATGATCAGTTGTTACTACTCAAATTTGCCAGTAATGATAATTGTCACTTGAGTATCGGGATGTTTTATATGAGGCATTGTATGGCCAAAGGGATTGTTCCCTGACTTGGATAAGAAAAAGTGGATGACAGATAGAAAATTGTTCCCGAATTGGTAAGATAAACCTCTGAGGATGTTCAGTTGAATTGTGAGAGATTAAGAACACCTCAGAGCAGACATAAAGTTATGCTGACAAGAGACATAAATCATTGGAAACTCACCGAGGGTGAATCATTATTGTTGGCAGTTACTTGTCTTAAAGACATAACGAAATTCGGATAGAGATATTGGACGAAGTGGAAAGTAAGACCTGTAGGTTGGTATTACCACTTGAATTAGCAGGCATCCACTATGTGTCCTATCTTATGATATTTCGAAAATAATATCCGGGCCCAATATATGTGATCAGATATGAGCTTCAACGGCTTAGCTCAATGAAAGTATAACATATGATTGGAAATCGATTCGGGCATTAGACGGAAGGAGAAAGTGTTAAGGTTTCAGATGATCTCCCTAGTTAAGTATGATGGTAGTATTACACTCCAGAGAAAGTCACTTGAAGATGACAGTATATAATACGATAAATGTTCCCGAAGTTATTTATGGACACATATGACTTGGTTCTAATTTGGAGGATCAAATTTCTTAAGTAGGGGAGATTGTAAGACCCGATATTTTTAACGTAAGAGCAAAAAGGAATGAATAGAAATTTCGAGTGCATTTAAAAATGCAAAAGGATTGAAATGGTATTCCCGAACACGTGCAAGGGTAAAACGATCAAAAGACCAAAATTCGATATTAATCGGGACAAGAAAATTTAATTAAAAATATGAGATTGAGAAATCTTGATCAATAACGAAGAAATAATTAAATTTCGGGTTAAATTGATCAAGATATGAATTTATTGAAATAAACTGGGATTTTCACTTCAAAAAATAATCCCGAAAGTAATCGAAAAATATACCAAAAAGGTAAAATCAGACTGAGAAATTCATTTACGGATTAAATGAATTTAATATGAATATTTTTGGGATATTTTGATATTTAATAATATTTAATTGAATAAAATAATATTAAAAATAAATTATAAATAAAATGAAATAACATGTAAATAAAAAAAGGAAAAGTCTGAAACGCGAATTGGAAAAGAGGAAACAAAAACGAAACGGGGAGAAGCAGAAACAAGCCGAGACCGAGGAGGAATCACCGGCGAGGGCCGATGAAGCAGGCCCGAAACCCACGCAACCCACAGGCGACCGCGACGCGCGACGAGGTGGCCGAAAAATGTCGAAAACAGAGGAGGTACCCACGGAAGAGAAGCCTCGATCGTCGGCCATCGGCGTCGATTCGAGCGACATCGAGGCCCGATTTTCAATGCCCATGTGCAGCCGAGCCGAACAGCGGTGGAATCGATCGGAGAACCGACCAGACGGTGCCGAAATGAGGAAATGATGCTGAACCGGTCTGAACCGCTGGACTGAACCGCTGGATCGGACCGGTTTGAACCGGGTTGAACCAGACCGGACCGGTTCAGCCAAAAAGAAAAGGAAAAAAAGGAAGAAAAAGGGAAAAAAAAGAGAAAAAATTGAGAAAAATTCTAGTGATGCAATCGAGTTTTGGGTAAGTCGGTAAGCGGTCAAATTGACCGATTTAATTTTCAGAATATTTAATTTCATAAATAATCGACTGAAAGTTTACCCGAAAATATATTTAATTGTGTAGCTCGACAATTGGCATCAACCGAGAGCTCGAGACAGCCTCGATTTGTGTACGATAATGGAATAACGGGTAAGTGACCCTTATTTACGACAATTTGCATTGTTATACGTGATTGATTTTTATCGCATAAATTACGGATTTAATTTTCGTATTAAATGAATTAAATTCTGGAAATTGGGATAAATTGTCGTAAATAATTCCTAAGCTGTCTGAGAATTTAGAACGAGGCTAAATAAATTACTGATGGGCCCAATGAGCCCAATAGGCCTCGATAAAGTGTGGTAAACGGGCTTAAGACCGATTAAGACCCATTATGGTACAATCAGGCCCAATATGAGTAAACGGGCTCAATGATTTAAATTAAGCCCAAAAAATATGAAATACATTAAATTGTATTGTATTTGACTTGATGAATGTGTATCCGTAGTTTCGGAGATTGGATTCAGAGCAAATTGGACTGCGTGACGAGACATCAGTGAAAGGTCAGACTATACAAAAAAATGAGGTAAGGGAATTGTGTGAGTAGCTAAAGGTAGCTACGCGTATTTTAATACTTTTTCTATACACTGAATATGTATGTATACCTTGATTATGTATAATGATCCTAAAAGTGGTTTAAATTATTTTAAGGATCGAAATAGGTGAAAGACTATTTTACCCCTATTGAGGGAAGTTCACCTAAGGATGGTAAAAACATGACATGCATGAAATGCATGATTTAAGGAAATTTCTAAATTAAGGATTTTATTGGTTTTTAAGCAAAGTAAATCGGTAGATTGGCCAGAAATTGTATAAATTTCACAAGATAACACAACGGAAGTGTTATTTATATTTAAATGGAAATCTCTTTGGAAAATAGGCCAACTATCAAGTTTATATGGAAACAGATAGTGCCGACACGTAGTTCACATTATATCTGCGTTTGTGAATGTGCATAATTGTGCTTGAGCGGTTGCTCACACCGACTTGTGACATCATATGCATGAAATGTGCTAGAGCATGGTGCTCGCACTGATTTTTATTGTTGTGAAATGAGAGTTGCTGGAGCCTAGCTCGCACTCTATTTTGACATGTTTGATATGTTTTGACTTGTTTTGACTGTATATGCATAAAGAAGTGCTGAAGCGATTGCTCGCACTAGTTCTTATGATTGACATGCATGAGAGATGCTGGAGCCTAGCTCGCATCCACTTTTGATATGATAATTGCATAAAAGCTGTGTTGGAGTTTAACTCGCACGAGATTTGATTTAATTATGCATAAAGCCGTGCTGGAGTGTAACTCGCACGAGATTTAATTTACTTGAGCATTCATTTGTGCTGGAGCGTTGCTCGCATAAAGTTTTATATGGTTTTATAATTCATTTGAATGTCGTACTGGAGTTTTTCTCGTACGAGGTTTTAACTGAGTTTCTATACATATCCGTACTAGAGCATTGCTCGTACGTGGATTTTACTTGAAATTATAATCAGTTTAAGTCGTACTGGAGTGTTGCTCGTACGCAGATTTTAATGATTTTTATGAAACCGTGCTAGAGCTTCACTTGCACAAGGTTTTCTGATATCATGAATATGCATGGAGCCGTGCTAGAGCTTCACTCGCACAGGGATTTATATTACATGCATATAGCCATGTTGGAGCCTCCTGTAGACTGTGTGTCACAGTGAGATGATATGCTCACACGTGCATACTGAGACAGAGATGATATGGGTGGATAAGACCTATTGTAGGCACCCCTGATTGAGCTTGGGTTCACGGAGTACGTTGTACCGTGTATGTCACGCGGAGTACGCTGTACCGTGGGGATTGTTGGAGTGGAGTGGCGTTAGCCACGAGGCAGCAAGCCTTGCCCTCGCAATCCTGGTGTTATGCTGTTATGGCGGGTAGGACGACCCACCTCCCGTTTCAGGTGTGATACCCCTCACACTAGGTACCGTGTTGCCAGGGATCACTAGGATATGGCGATAGTCCTCGATGTTACTGATATAATCAACTGATTGTCTCACATGATATAACTTGTGGTCTGTTAGACCAGGGTAGAACCGAAGGAGGGGTCAGGCCCCCGATTTTATGACTTTATACTATGATATAAGATTTCAGATGATTTTATGACATGTGACCCTGAAAGAAGGGTGGTTTTATAACGAAGTTTTATAATGAATTTTAAATGAATTGTTTTATGAGATGATTGACCCGGAAGGGTTAGTTTTACTACAGTTTTAATGAATTGATTTAAATGCAGTAGCATGATGATATTTTCCATGCTTTCATTTGAAATCTATGAATTGTCTTACATGACATGAAAGACTGCATGATCTTGATTTAATTCATGCTTATTATGATTTAATAATGTCACATAAAATGCTTTGATGCATAAGTAGTATGATTTATATATACACGGACAGTTTTGATAAACTAAGTCATTGATGTTTGCATGACTTTGTGCTTGATGATTTTAATGAAAAGAAATGGATTTAAGGGCATGGCATTATCAGCATGTAGATAGTGGAGCTATCTACTTACTTGCATAATTGCCTTACTGGGCGTGTGGTTTGCTCACCCTCCTTATTTTCCCATCTTTTCAGAGCACTCACAGTAATTAGTAAGCGGCTGAGGACTTGCATGCTTGGTATCCGCTGCTTCCTATCGAGCGACAGGTATACACATTTGTATAGTTTTGTATCTAAATATGTAATGCACAGTACTGTAAACGGACATTGATGTCGGCGATGTAGAGTTATAAATACCAATGGGTATGTATTTAATTAAAGTTAAAGGATAGTAAACTCTGATGTATAAATGTGATTATGGAAATGGAATTGGTAATAGTGTGAGTTGACTAACACCAAATCATAGCCCAACTGTTTGTATGATGGTCACGATGAGAGAAATGTAAGAATTAAATAATAAATGAAAAAGCAAAAAATTTACTCTGATTTTTAGGTAATTTGGGTCGTGACAGGTAGCTCTCGGCCATGGCATGTGGCCGAGAGGCCCAATGGGCAAAGCCCAAATATTTTAGGCTCAATATGATGTAATGGGTCTAGGACAAGCCCAATAAGAGTTGGTGGGTCCCACAAGCCCAATAGGCCCAACGAAAATGAATAGTAAAATGAAAATGGGCTTAAGGCATAGTTAGGCCCATTAAGGATTTTTAAAGCCCATTAAGGGAAATAGACTGTATTTAATGTGAAATACAGTAGGAAAAGTGTAATTAACCTGATAAATGGTTATATGCAGCTTCAGAGAGTATTGGAGGAGCAAACCGGACTGCTAAAATGAGCAGTGCAGAGAAAGTGAAATTTCTCGAGTGATTGCGGGTAAGGGACTTTTGTGAGTAGTTAGAGATACCTGCACGTATTTTCATCTGCTTTTACATTCACTTAAAAACTCTGAGGGTCAGAGAAAGTGAATAATAATTATTACGACCCGGTAGTGGCAAATTACGATTTTACCCCTAGTTGTCAAAAAGTCAACTTTTATGAAAAGTTGTAAAAAGCATGAAAACCACTATTTTGAGTGTTTAACTGCTGTTTAGTAGGAAAATAAATAGATGGGATAATGATTTTTAAGGTTGATGTGAATTAAGCACACTTTATAGTGTTGATTTTGATGTTTTGTAAATTATCCCTTTTTTAAAGAGCCATCTATCATATTTTGTGAGAATGAATCGTGTTGGAGCACAGCTCGCACTGGATTTCATATATTTTCAACATACATTAGTGCTAGATTTTGATTTCGCACTAGATTTCCATGACATGCATGATAGAGTATTGGAGTTATTACTCGTACTCAGTTTTATATGATATATGCATGACAGAGTGCTGGAGCGATTAGCTCGTACTCGAGTTTTACATAAGATACATGACAGAGTGCTGGAGCGTTGCTCGTACTCGATTCTTCATGATTTATGCATGACATAGTACTGTAGCTATTGCTCACACTTGATTTGATGATATTGTGCATAGCATGGTACTGAAGCTATTGCTCGTACTTGATTTAATACATGAACTATGCATTGACCTAGTTGCTAGAGGTTTACTCGCACTAGAATTGAGTTTGTGATGTAAAACAGTGTTTGAGCGGAGTGTCGACTATGAATCGCACTAAAGGCGCGCACTGTATGTGATATATAATACATGTTACAAACCCATGCTCGCATCCTTGTGTGATTGAGTGTCACATTATGTGAGAGGATAGCTGCATGAGGGTATTAGAGATGTGGTATGATATTCCATGGTTTGAGGGCTAAGACCTATGGCAGGCACCTCGACTGTGATGTAGGGTCCACGAGTGTACTTTATACCGTGCATGTGGCATGGGAGTACACTGTACCGTGTGTTGTTATGGAGTTGAGGAGGATATAGCTGACGGTTGTGATGGACTGACCCCCCTCCCATTGCAGCAGTGATACCCTGCACATCGAGATCTATGTTGCTTGGGAACACATGTCGGATATGATCATAGTCCAGGATACTATTTACATTTCCCCACAGAGTCTCACATGATATATCACATTGATTGACTGATGGGACAAACCTGAGGGATGGGTCGGACTTCGATTTTGTGATGTGAATGATTTAAATGCCATATTTATTGTGATTTAAATATACATGGCATGATTTACATAAAGGCATGATTTATATAAAGATGCATTGTTTTGCACTACATGCCTACATTTGAGAAAGAAAGCATGATTTCTGTACATGGGATTTAATCTGTACAAGTATACATATATATATTTTAAAGACATGCTTTTAAAGTGAGTAAAGGAAATAATGTTTTCAAGGCATAGCATTATTTTAAGTAGATAGTGTAGATATCTACTTGCTTGCCTGATTTCCTTACTGAGCGCATTGTATGCTCACCCTCCTTTCTTTACATCTCTCTACAGAGCATTAGCAGTAGAGCGAGAGCTATTGAGGGATAGTATTCTTGAGTCCACTGCTAGTTCTTATCGATCGCCAGGTATACAGATTTTGTACGGTTATATATCTAAACATAGAAACAGCACAGTGATGTATAAGATATATATTATGGGGAATGTATTTGTATTAGATTTTATATAATTTTACATGTATAATAAAAGCAGTTACAGTCAGTAATAGTATATTGACATGTATGTATGATAATGGAAAATGTGGTAAGCGAGGACTCTGACATCGAATCACAGCCCAACCATTGATGAGAGGAAAGGTAAGTTAAAAAAGTGAAAAATTTGTAGTGGTTTTTGGTTAAGTCATGGATTGAGAACGGGTCCTGACCGAATGGTATCAGAGCAGAGGTTGGTCTGATGTGAGTCGGTGTTAGAAAAATAGGAAAGTGTACATCCCCATAGTACTGTGCTGTGTTTAGATATAACTGTGTATACCAGATAGGAGATGGACTAATTTATGATTATGAATGCAGGAACTTTGCCTATATGGCAAATACGTATAGTGGTAGGAGTATGAGAGGTAAGGCTCGAGGTCGAGGAGATAGACCCAAGGGACAAGCTGCTGCCGAACCATTACCTACGCCTAAGACTCTAGGTACTACTGAGGCACCCGAGTGTGCTGAGATGCGTTTTACGAGATTAGAGCGTAGTCTTGAGACGATTATCGAGATGTTGGCACAGACGATGCCAGGTAGGCAAGGACAGGAGGCAGGAACTGCGACAAGAGAGGCAGTTGCCCCTGACACTCCTACACAAACGACTCATGCACCGAGGACAGTAGATACTCCAACACCCCCACCGATTTTGGGTGGTATTGGATTAGGGTACGGATATGATCTACATCGGTTGCGAGAATTCCAGAAGTTTAGACCTCCATATTTTAGTGGGGTTAAGGACCCTATAGCTGCTGAGGAATGGTTAGCGGAGATGGAAAAGCTTTATGGATTCTTCGAGTGTACGACCTCGGAGATGGTCACATTTGCTGCGTTCCTACTGAAGGGAGCTGTAGAGCATTAGTGGAAGTCCACTCGACCTATATTGAGAACTCGACACACAGATATTAGTTGGGAGATATTTCGAGAGGCCTTTAGGAGGCAGTTTGTTTCCGATACTGCACAGCGAAAACTACAAGCAGAGTTTTTGAGACTGAACCAGGGGAGTTTATTTGTGGACGAGTATGAGACTCGATTCCTATCCCTAGGGAGATATGACCCAGATACCATGTATAGTGAGGCCAGGAAGGTCCATAGGTTTATCGACGGGTTGAGACCGATTCTGCGGTCCAGGTTGGTTCCATTAGACATAGCAACCTATGAGGAAGCAGTGCACTGGCCGCAACTGTGTGAGCAAGATTACAAGAGGAATGCTTTCGAGTTCAGGAAGTTCAGCCGTTGTTGAGATATACAGAAGAAGAGGCCGGCTAGAGATTTTAGTTATCGAGGAGGGAAGAAACTCTTCGGTAAGAGATCACGGGTGGAGGAGGCGCGAGAGAGATATGCTAGACCTCCTGCTTATCCGATTGTAGCCCCAGCAAAGGGCATTGTCATAGGAGGACAGAGACCTGCTGTTGATCAGTACAGAAGATGCGGTAAACAACATGGAAGTAGACCGTGTCCGCTGACTCCTATTGTATGTTTTCGATGTGGGAAACAAGGGCATATGGCTAGAGATTGCCCAGAGACATTTGTGACTACACCACTAAGGGGCAGGGAGCCTGATAGAACTCCAGCTGGTACGTCTGCTCAGAGAGGTAGATCGATGGCAGATGAGAAGGGGAAACAGGTGATGGGTCGAGGGCGAGTATATGCTTTGGACCAGGGGACAGCTGATGCTTCATCGGATGTGATACGAGGTAACATCTTGATTTATGATATTGAAGCATATGTTTTAATTGATCCTAGTGCCACGCATTCTTTTGTATCACTTCATTTGCATGTAAATTAGCAAGACATGTAGAGCGTACACCATTATGTATGATGATGTTGATTAGTACGCCTATGAATAGTAGTCAAGTGGTAGAATATGTATTTAATGACTGCATGTTGAGAGTAAGGGATAAGGAGATGACAGCCAATCTAATATTACTAAGTATGAGTGACTTTGATATAATATTAGGAATGGATTGGCTATCTGCAAACCATGCTGTTTTAGATTGTTATGCTAAGACAGTTATGCTTCCTAACCCTACTAGATATGTTGTAAAGTTTAATAAGAATAAATAAAAGGAGTAATTATGATTATTACATGATTACTGATTTAGAAAACCTTCAACATATCAAGGTTTCATTGCGTACGTGGTAGATATGGATAAGGCACATTCGGAGTTGTCAAATATTACTATGGTCAATGAGTACCCAGATGTTTTTTCGGATGAATTGCCAGGGTTACCACCAAACAGAGAGATGGAGTTCTGTATAGATTTGGTGCCTGGTACGGAGCCTATTTTGAGACCACCATATCGCATGGCCTTAGTTGAGCTGGAGGAGCTCAAGAGACAGTTACAGGAGCTGTTGGATAGCGGTTTTGTTCGCCTGAGTGTTTCACCTTGGGGAGCACCAGTTCTATTTGTGAGGAAGAAGGATGGGAGCCTCCGATTGTGTATAGATTACCGATTGTTGAATAAGGCCACCATCAAGAATAGATACCCCCTTCCACGCATTGACGACCTGTTAGATCAGCTTCAGGGAGCACAGGTCTTTTCCAAGATTGACCTGAGGTTTGGGTATCATCAGCTGAAAGTTCGGAGTGGAGATGTACCCAAGACAGCATTTTATACCTGATATGGCCATTATGAGTTCTTGGTCATGCCATTCAGACTGACGAATGCTCCAGCTGCTTTCATGGCTTTGATGAACGATATGTTCAACCCATATTTAGACCAGTTTGTTATCGTCTTTATCGATGACATATTAGTGTATTCGAGATCTAAGGAGGAGCATGAGGAGCATCTCAAGATCATGTTGCAGACTCTACGAGAGCAGGAGTTATATGCTAAGCTCAGTAAGTGTGACTTTTGGTTGTCACAGATCTCATTTTTGGGACATGTTGTATCGAGAGATGGTGTATCAGCTGATCCATCTAAGATAGAGGCTGTAGTTTAGTGGGAACAGTCGAGGATAGTCACTGAGATCAGGAGTTTTCTGGGTTTAGCTGGATACTATCGGAGATTCGTTGAGGGATTTTCGAAGTTGGCTACTCCGTTGACACGTCTTACTCGAAAGAGTGTACCATTCGTATGGAACAAGGATTGTGAGAAGAGTTTTGGGGAGTTGAAGCATCGATTAACCACCGCTCCGATTCTCACTATCCCTACCAGCTCAAGAGGATTTGCAGTGTATACCAATGCTTCGCATCAGGGACTGGGCTATGTATGGATGCAGGATGGGAAGGTAGTTGCTTATGGATCCAGACAGCTGAAGGATCATGAGAAGAACTATCCGACCCACGATTTGGAGCTAGCAGTAGTAGTGTTTGCGTTGAAGGTATGGCGCCACTACTTGTATGGTGAGAAGTTCCAGATATTTACCGACCATAAGAGCCTCAAGTATCTGTTCTCACAAAATGAGCTGAACATAAGACAGAGAAGATGGCTAGAGCTTCTGAAGGACTACGATTGTGAGATACTTTATCATCCGGGTAAGGCTAATGTTGTACCCGATGCCTTGAGTAGGAAGAGCCTAGGGATGGTATCGTACATGATGGTTAGGGAACATGATTTGCTAGAGCAGTTTGCTAGCCTCAATTTGGGAGTCGTGCCTTCTAACATGGATACAAGCTATGTGATAGCTAGTCTACGCTTGGAGCCAGATCTGTTGGACAAGATCAGAGTGGCTCAACAGACTGATCCATTTTGTATGGATGTGAGTAGTTAGATGCAGAAGGGTACCATGACTGACTTTGAGATGAGTTCTGATGGACTACTGAGGTTCAGAGGAAGATTGTGTGTTCCTAAGGATCCAGGACTTAGGAGATTGATATTGGCGGAAGCTCATTCGTCGAGGAATACGTTACATCCAGGGAGTAACAAGATGTATCAGAACCTTCGGAAGGTATACTCGTGGTCAGGTATGAAGAGGGATGTAGCAGACTTTGTGGCAAAGTGTCTCGTATATCAGCAGGTGAAGGTAGAGCATAAAAAACCTACAGGGTTGTTGCAGCCTTTACCTGTACCGACATGGAAATGGGAGCATGTCACTATGGATTTCGTGATGGGTTTACCGAGAACCCACAGGAAATTACGATGCCATATGGGTGATCGTCGACAGATTGACAAAGTCAGCCTACTTCCTAGCTATGAGAGCGACCGATACTCTGAGTTCATTAGCAGAACTGTATGTATGCGAGGTAGTGAGGTTACACGGTGTACCAGTGAGCATAGTCTCTGATAGGGATTCCCGCTTCACTTCCCACTTTTGGGGACATTTTTAGGAAGCCATGGGAACCCAACTGAGTTTGAGCACCGCTTTCCATCCTCAGACAGATGGTCAGTCAGAGAGGACTATACAGACTCTGGAGGATATGTTGAGAGCATGTGTGCTAGATTTTAGAGGCTCTTGGGATGACCACTTACCACTAGCCGAGTTCGCCTACAACAACAGTTATCATTCGAGTATCGGGATGGCACCGTATGAGACTTTGTATGGTCGTAGATGTCGTTCCCCTATTGGATGGGAAGAAGTGGGTGACCGTAAGATTTTTGCTCCTGACATGGTTACACAAGCATCTAAGGATGTCCACTTGATAGTAGAGAGACTAAGGACGGCTCAGAGTAGACAGAAGAGTTACGCTGACAGGAGACGTAGGCCACTAGAGTTTGCAGTTGGTGAATCCGTGTTTTTGAGAGTTTCTCCTTCCAAGGGCATAGCGAGATTTGGGAAGAGAGGGAAACTAAATCCTCGCTATATTGGACCCTTTGAGATACTTGATCGAGTGGGAGATAAGGCGTATAGGTTGGCATTGCCACCAGACTTATCAGGTGTCCATAACGTCTTCCACATATCGATGCTTCGGAAGTATCACCCGGATCCGGCACATGTGATTAGTTACGAGCCTTTGGAGCTCCGAGAAGACTTGTCATATGTTGAGAGACCGACATAGATATTAGATAGGAAGGAGAAGGTATTGAGATCGAAGACCATCGGGTTAGTGAAGATTCTCTGGCAGCATCATACTTTAGAGGAAGCTACTTGGTAGTTAGAGAGTCTGATGCGAGAGAAGTACCCTCACCTATTTGATGACTGACTTGGTTCTAATTTGGAAGACCAAATTTTTTGAGTGAGGGAGGATTGTTAGACCCGGATTTTATGTAGCTTATTCCTTATGATTCCTATGTGTATGAACACTCTATTATTATAGTTGAATCATAAGAAGAGTATTTACTAGACATAAAGTGTTAGTGAAATGATTTAACACGCAAAAGCTACATAAAGAGCCTAATGTGAACTATAAGTGTCACAGGCTAAACCGAGTAAATCTACATCATTTTGACTGAAAATATGAACTTAAAATAAGAGAGCATAGAGAGCTCATGAAGGAAAGTCAGCTTGATTTAGTCCCGAACATAGAAAACGAGAGTAAAAGCTAAAAAGGGTAAAATGGACCTTTTTGGCGAGATAAGGTGTTTCGGGTGAAATTATCCATCGGGAATGGTTGAAACATAAATACGAGAGTGTAAGACATAAGATATGACACTTTCGAAATTTTGAAAAAAAGTCAACTTGGTCAATGGTTAAGGAAAAAGTCAACTATAGTTAAGAAAGTAGACTTTTACCATAGTTGACTAATCATGGTTAAAAATTAACCTAAGTGTGGAGAAAAAATTGGAAAAAAATATTCTTGACCAGAATACAAGATAATTATCCCCGAAAGTAAGGAAAATTTATTCGGAAGGATTTCAGATTAAATTTAATAGTTAAAAACGCAATGGGCTTAAGGTGAAAATTTTAAAGCCCATTAAGGTATACTAAACGTATATCAAAATTCTTAGGTCCTTTAAACCGAATTGTTGGACCAATTGATTGGCCAAATATTTAGACAATTAAAGGACTGAGACATAGTAAAAATTTCAGCTCAAAAGCCCATTAACAAAGCCAAAACCAAGAAGCCCAAATGGAAAGCCCATGAGATAAATATCTAACCATAGTTAAAGCTAATCATGACTCATAAGGTGACTCATTAGGTGACTCATGGCTAAGGCTTGGAAAGTCAAGCTTAATGGCTAAGTAAGTAGCTTATAAATTCAGCCACACCATTGTCATCTTCATCACACCAAATTCGGCTAGAAGAAGAAACCATTGAAACATATTATCTAAGCTTTCTCTCACTAGAAATCACTAGGAATTAGGCATAATTGGAACTTGCATCCTTCATGGAAGTTGTCCCAAATTGAAAGGAGAGTGACATATGTTGGAATTGGCTATCAAGGAGCAATAGAGTGCAAACCGAGAGCCTTCAAAGATTCGGTCAAAGGGTGAACACAACAATTGGTATATTTTCTAATTTTCAATTTCATATATGTTAATGTATGAATGATTTTAAGTATATTGATATATGTTTTAAGCATTGAAACATATTAAATCACTATGATGTTGGTTAGGCCGAGAGTGAGTGGTGAGACATTGATTTATGTCCATATGATTTTTAAGGCATAAAAGGATTAATGTACATGTGTTAATGATTATGGTGTAATTAGAATTAATCAATTTGATTAATTAATACATGTAATTAGTTGGCAATCAAGGTGTTTGATAAAATTTCTAAATGAACTATATGATGTTTAGGAATGTTGCCAACCAAGTGTTTGTGGAAATGCCTAAGTGAATTGGCTAAGAAATAGGCATGGATGGCATGCCATGGCATAACCGATGGCATAGGTAGCTCTCGGCCATGGCATGTGGCCGAGAGGCCCAATGGGCCAAGCCCAAATATTTTAGGCCCAATATGATGTAATGGGTCTAGGACAAGCCCAATAAGAGTTGGTGGGCCCCACAAGCCCAATAGGCCTAACGAAAATGAATAGTAAAATGAAAATGGGCTTAAGGCATAGTTAGGCCTATTAAGGATTTTTAAAGCCCATTAAGGGAAATAGACTATATTTAATGTGAAATACAGTACGAAAAGTGTAATTAACCTGATAAATGGTTATATACAGCTCCAGAGAGTATTGGAGGAGCAAACCGGATGTTGAAACGAGCAGTGCAGAGAAAGTGAAATTTCTCGAGTGATTGGAGGTAAGGGACTTTTGTGAGTAGTTAGAGATACCTGCACGTATTTTCATATGCTTTTATATTCACTTAAAAACTCTGAGGGTCAGAGACAGTGAATAATAATTATTGCGACCCGATAGTGGCAAATTACGATTTTGCCCCTAGTTAGTCAAAAAGTCAACTTTTGTGAAAAGTTGTAAAAAGCATGGAAACCACTATTTTGGGTGTTTAACTGCTGTTTAGCAGGAGAATAAATAGATGGGCTAATGATTTTAAGGTTGATGTGAATTAAGCACACTTTATAGTGCTGATTTTGATGTTTTGTAAATCATCCCTTTTTTAAAGAGCCATCTATCATATTTTGTGAGAATGAATTGTGCTGGAGCACAGCTCGCACTGGATTTCATATATTTTCCACATACATTAGTGCTGGATTTTGATTTCGCACTAGATTTCCATGACATGCATGATAGAGTACTGGAGTTATTACTCATACTCAGTTTTATATGATATATGCATGACAAAATGCTGGAGCGATTAGCTCGTACTCGAGTTTTACATGAGATACATGACAAAGTGCTGGAGCATTGCTCGTACTTGATTCTTCATGATTTATACATGACTAGTACTGGAGCTATTGCTCGTACTTGATTTGATGATATTGTGCATAGCATGGTACTGAAGCTATTGCTCGTACTTGATTTAATACATGAACTATGCATTGACCTAGTTGCTAGAGGTTTACTTGCACTAGAGTTGAGTTTGTGACGTGAAACAGTGTTTGAGTGGAGCGTCGACTGTGAGTCACACTCAAAGGCGCACACTGTATGTGATATATAATACATGTTACAAACCCATGCCCGCATCCTTGTGTGACTGAGTGTCACATTATGTGAGAGGATAGCCGCATGAGGGTATTAGAGATGTGGTATGATATTCCATGGTTTGAGGGCTAAGACCTATGGCAGGCACCCCGACTGTGATGTAGGGTCCACGGGTGTACTTTGTACCGTGCATGTGGCATGGGAGTACACTGTACCGTGTGTTGTTGTGGAGTTGAGGAGGATATAGTTGACGGTTGTGATAGACTGACCCCCCTCCTATTGCAGCAGTGATGCCCCGCACACCGAGATCTGTGTTGCTTGGGATCACATGTCTCACATGATATATCACATTGATTGACTGATTTAAATTGCGGACAGACCTGAGGGATGGGTCGGACTCCGATTTTGTGATGTGAATGATTTAAATGCCATATTTATTGTGATTTAAATATACATGGCATGATTTACATAAATGCATGATTTATATAAAGATGCATTGTTTTGCACTACATGCCTACATTTGAGAATGAAAGCATGATTTCTGTACATGGGATTTAATCTGTACAAGTATACATATATATTTATATATATATATTTAAAGACATGCTTTTAAAGTGAGTAAAGGAAATAATGTTTTCAAGGCATAGCATTATTTTAAGTAGATAGTGTAGATATCTACTTGCTTGCCTGATTTCCTTACTGAGCGTGTTGTATGCTCACCCCCTTTCTTTACATCTCTCTACAGAGCATCAGTAGTAGAGCGAGAGCTATTGAGGGATAGTATTCCTAAGTCCACTGCTAGTTCCTATTGATCGCCAGGTATACAGATTTTGTACGGTTATATATGTAAACATAGAAACGGCACAGTGATGTATACGATATATATTATGGGGAATGTATTTGTATTAGATTTTATATAATCTTACATGTATAATAAAAGCAGTTACAGTCAGTAATAGTATATTGACATGTATGTATGATAATGGAAAATGTGGTAAGCGAGGACTCTGACATCGAATCACAGCCCAACCATTGATGAGAGGAAAGGTAAGTTAAAAATGCAAAAAATTTGTAGTGGTTTTTGTTTAAGTCATGGATTGAGAACGGGTTCTGACAAAATGAGTACATAAAAATGGGAAAGAAGTCTAGCAAGAAAAATGCCAAGCTAACTTGACAAAGACTAAGGTATAACTAGAAGCTAGGATAGAAAAACTTAGTTTAAAGAAAAAAGTTAGATCGAATGCTATAATCTCTAAGAGCCTTCTTTGATAAGGTTTGACTCGGATATAACAATGTTGAGAAGGAATCTCAACTGAAGAATTTCCTCAGTAAAGAAAAAGAAGTTCAAGTTACATCTTCCAAGTATTGTATCATAAGTTGGGATATGGTGGAATTAGGTGCATAGCAAGACAACATTTAGGAAGAAAACATTTTGGAAAATATAGATTCCTCGGTAGGCATTTAATTTTAATGTTGAATTATCCTTATAATTGCCTAAGAGAACCAAACTTGCAAGCACTAACCAATAAGGACCCATGCAAATGTGGGTACCAAAATGCAGATGATTTTATGTGCTGCAATTGTGTATATGTGTGATGAAGCTCAGAGATCAAATGATGAAGAATAAGATATAAAAAGCTTACATCACAAGAGTTGAAGAAAGAAATCAATGATATGAGAAAGGTAAAGCTTAGGAAAGAAATCAATATGCCTTATGAGAAGATATGAGGATTAATCTGCTCTCTTGCATGGGAGTACTGTAAAATGTTTCCTATACTCTGACTTGATCATCCTCATAAGAAACTAAAAGGAAAATCAATTGCACTGTTAACGATTGAGCTTGACATGCTTACTTGATTGTACTTCATAAGGAAAAATGTCATAATACTCTATGATAATGATCTTTATAATGCCATGTTGACATGTTAGGTGCTAGGATAGTTTTAAGATTAGGATAGTTTTAGTTTATGTAATTAAGTTCTTTAAAAAGTTTACTTTGTTTGATTGTAAATTTGAAAGTCTTTTATGTTTAGGTTAATGTGTACATATGTTTGTTGTTTGTATAATTTGAATTTGTTTGTTTGATTGCTTGTTTGAATGTTTGTGTTTGATTACATGTGTTTGTCTGCTTGTTCACTTAATTGTGTTTTGTTGTGTGAATTTGCTTCAAATTAGGAGTAGGTTAGAAATAACTTATGTTGAATGTTGAATCGATATTCCTAGTTAAGTATCAATACAATTAGATCATAAGCCCATAAGGAATTCATTGAGTATTGATACACCTTCATAAGGTATCAATACTTGATGAATGCCTCCCGATACACTTCATAAAGGTATCAATATAGTTTTAAAAACAATAAAAATAGGGAAAGCAATGTATTAAGTACTCTTCTAAACCCAACCCTAAACTTTTCTTTTCTACATAACTAAAATTTTCCTCACTTAGACTATAAAGATTCTTGTAAAAATAGCTAGACAAAAAACTTAAGTTCCTTCCAAGAAATCAACACTCCTTATAAAACGCAAGCTGGGTGAATCATCTCACTTCACTCAAAACTTTTTAGAAAATTGCCTTAAAAACCAAGAAAGTAAAGATAACTTCTAGTAGAATTTCTTCACATCGAAGTTAGGTTACGAAATATAATCAAATTCGACATCCTCAAGAAGGTAAACATGAGGTATATTAAACCTTCAAAAACTTTGGATAAGGTAAGTTAATAAAAATCTCAAATCCTATACTTTTGAACCTTGTTCAAGCTTTTTTCTACAACATAAATCCGTTCAACACCCCTAAATACCCATCCAACAGTTATAGTGTTGAATCCTTCTATCAGGACCCGTTCTCAATCCATGACTTAACCAAAGACCACTACAAATTTTTTGCATTTTTAACTTACCTTTCCTCTCTTCAATGGTTGGGCTGTGATTCGATGTCAGAATCCTCACTTACCACATTATCCATTATCATACATACATGTGAATATACTGTTACTGACTGTAATTGCTTTTATAATATATGTGAGATTATATAAAAGCAAATACAAATACATTCCCCATAATATATATCATATACATCACTGTGCTGTTTCTATGTTTAGATACATAACCGTACAAAATATGTATACCTGGCGATCGATAGGAACTAGTAGTGGACTCAGGAATACTATCCCTCAATAGCTCTCGCTCTACTGCTGATGCTTTGTAGAGAGATGTAGAGAAAGGGGGTGAGCATACAACGCGCGCAGTAAGGAAATCAGGCAAGCAAGTAGACGTCTACACTATCTACTCAAAATAATGCTATGCCTCAAAATGTTATTTCCTTAATTCACTTTAAAAGCATGTCTTTAAATATATATATATATACTTGTACAGATTAAATCCCATGTACAGAAATCATGCTTTCTTTCTCAAATGTAGGCATGTAGTGCAAAAGAATGCATCTTTATAATATCACAATGCCTTTAGATAAATCATGCCATGTATGTTTAAATCACAGTAAATATGGCATTTAAATCATTCACAACACAAAATTGGAGTCCGACCCATTCCGCAGGTCTGTCCGTAATTAAATCAGTCAATCAAGTGATATATCATGTGAGACTCTGTGGTGAAAATGTAAATAGTATCCTGGACTATGATCATATCCGACATGTGATCCCAAGCTACACGGAATCCTAGTGTGCAGGGCATCACTGCTACAATGGGAGGGGGGTCAGTCCATCACAACCGCCAGCTATATCCTCCTCAACTCCACAACACCACATGGTACAGTGTACCCCATGCCACTCGCACTGTACAACGTATTCCATGGACCCTACATCACAGTCGGGGTGCCTGTCATAGGTCATAGCCCTCAAACCAGGGGATATCATACCATGTCTCTAGTATCCTCATGCGGATATCCTCTCACAGTGTGACACTCAGTCTACACAAAGAATCAAGCATGGATTTCAACATGTATTATATATCACATATAGTGCGCGCCTTTGAGCGCGACTCACAGTCGACATTTCGCTCAAACACTGTTTCACATCACAAACTCAACTCTAGTGCAAGTAAACCTCTAGTAACTAGGTCAATGCATAGTTCATGTATTAAATCAAGTACGAGCAATACCTTCAGTACCATGCTATGCACAAGATCATCAAATCAAGTACGAGCAATAGCTCTAGTACTATGTCATGTATAAATCATGAAGAATCGAGTACAAGCAACGCTCTAGCACTCTGTCATGCCTCTCATGAAAAACTCAAGTACGAGCTAATCGCTTCAGCACTCTCTCATGCATATATCATATAAAACTGAGTACGAGTAAGAACTCCAGTACTCTATCATGCATGTCATGGAAATCTAGTGCGAATCATAATCCAGAACTAATGTATGTGGAAAATATATGAAATCCAGTGCGAGTTGTGCTCCAGCATGATTCATTCTCACATAATATGATAGATGGCTCTTTTAAAAGAGATGATTTACAAAACATCAAAATCAGCACTATAAAGTGTGCTTAATTCACATCAACCTTAAAATCATTAGCCCATCTATTTATTTTCCTGCTAAACAGCAGTTAAACACTCACAATGGTGCTTTCCATGCTTTTTACAACTTTTCACAAAAGTTGACTTTTTGACTAACTAGGGGTAAAATTATAATTTACCACTATCGGGTCATAATAATTATTTTCACTTTCTCTGACCGTCAGAGTTTTTAAGTGAATGTAAAAGCAGACGAAAATACGTGCAGGTATCTCTAACTACTCACAAAAGTCCCTTACCTGCAATCACTCGAGAAATTTTACTTTCTCTGCGCTGCTCATTTCAACAGTCCGATTTGCTCCTCCAAAAATCTCTGGAGCTGCATATAACCATTTATCAGGTTAATTACACTTTTCCTACTATATTTCTCATTAAATACAGTCTATTTCCCTTAATGGGCTTTAATAATCCTTAATGAGCCTAACTATACCTTAAACCCATTTCCATTGTACTATTCATTTTTGTTGGGCCTATTGGGCTTATGGGGCCCACCAACTCTTATTGGGCTTGTCCTAGACCCATTACATCATATTGGGCCTAAAATATTTGGGCTTGGCCCATTAGCCTCTCGGCCACATGCCATGGCCGAGAGCTATCCATGCCATCGGTTACACCATGACATGCCGGCCATGTCTCTTTCCTTAGCCAATTCACTTAGGCATTTTCACAAACACTTGGTTGGCAACATTCTTAAACATCATATAGTTCATTTAGACATTTTATCAAACACCTTGATTGCCAACTAATTACATGTATTAATTAATCAAATTGATTAATTCTAATTACACCATAATCATTAACACATGTACATTAATCCATTTATGCCTTAAAATCATATGGACATTAATCAATATCTCACTACTCACTCTCGGCCTAACCCATATCATAGTGATTTCATATGTTTCAATGCTTAAAACATAAACCAATAAACTTAAAATCATTCATACATTAACATATATGAAATTGAAAACTTGAAAATATACCAATTTTTGTGTTCACACTTGGCCGAATACTTTGGAGGCTCACGGTTTGTACTCTATCGCTCCTTGATAGCCAATTCCAACATATGTCACTCTCCTTTCAATTTGGAACAACTTCTATGAAGGATGCAAGTTCCAAATATGCCTAATTCCTAGTGATTTCTAGCGAGAGAAAGCTTGGATAATTGTATTTCAATGGTTTCCTTGTGTAGTTGAGAATGGTGTGATGAAGATGACAATGGTGTGGCTGATTTTATAAGCCACTTACTTAGCCATTAAGCCTTACTTTCCAGCCATTATACTTTACTTCTTAAGCCTTAGTCATGAGTCACCTTATGAGTCATTTTTAGCTTTAACTATGGTTAGATATTTATCTCATGGGCTTTCCATTTGGGCTTCTTGGTTTGGGCTTTCTTAATGGGTTTTTGGGCTAAGATTTTTGCTATACCTCGGGCCTTTAATTTTCTGAATATTTGGCCAATCAATTGGTCCAACAATTCGGTCTAAGGGACCTAAGAATTTCGATATACGTTTAGTATACCTTAATCGGCTTTAAAATTTTCACTTTAGGCCCATTACGTTTTTAACCATTAAATTTAATCCGGAATCCTTTCGAATAAATTTTTCTTACTTCCGGGGATGACTATCTTGTATTCTGACCAAGAATATTTTTCCCCAAATTTTTCTCCACACTTAGGTAAATTTTTAACCATGATTAGTCAACTATGGTAAAAGTCCACTTTCTTAACTATAGTTGACTTTTTCCTTAAGCATTGACCAAGTTGACTTTTCTCAAAATTTTGAAAGTGTCGTATCTTATGTCTTACACTCTCGTCTTTATGTTTCAACCGTTCCCGATGGATAATTACACCCGAAACACCTTAACTCGCTAAAAAGGTCCAATTTACCCTTTTTAACTTTTACTCTTGTTTTCTGTGTTTGGGATTAAATCAAGCTGACTTTCCTTCATGAGATCTCTATGCTTTCTCATTTTAAGTTCTTATTTTCAGTCAGAATGATTTAGATTCACTCGGTTTAGCCTGTGACTCTTATAGCTCACATTAGGCTTTTTATGTAGCTTTTGTGTGTTAAATCATTTTACTAACACTTTAAATCTAGTAAATACTCTTCTTATGATTCAACTATATTAATAGAGTGTTTATACAAATAGGAATCGTAAGGTACAAGCTACATAAAATTCGGGTCTGACACCTTTTTACTTAGCCAAACTTTCACTATAACTAGGGACATTTGTTGAAGCTTTTGATCTTATAGATAAGAGGATGCTTCAAAGGGAATAAAATCCTAGCGTTTATTTTTTTCAAGGATAAGAAAACATCACTTTTTGATTTCAATGATAGAATTCTACATTTGATCATCAATTATAACTTGTGGCCTTATGGGAGCAAGTATGCTTGTCTTAGGAGAATTGATTGTTAGTAGCTATACCAAAATAAAGTAGGAAATAAACCCAAACCTTGTCTACTTTATTTTTCAAGATATGGTTAGATGCCTTTAATGAAAAGAAAATTGTTTTTTTTGTTTTGAAGTGCATTAGCCTATCTTCTTAAGTTCATATGAATATATACTTCAATAGAACATCCTTTTACAAGAAGATCATGGTGATTGGATTTATCTATTAGAATCCTCACTCACTAAAGGAGAAGAGGAATGTAAAAATCAAGAATCATTGCTAACCTCCTCAGATGTCAGCAACCTTTATGTAATTAGAAGATTGGATGTAATACAAGAAAACTTGGAAGAAAAGTTTGCTTTTATATTAGACAACTTAAAGGATCTTCACAGCATGGAGCAACTGTAAGGCCTAAAATTTGATGTCAATTCGGTGAGAAATTGACATTTTTAACATGGACTTATGTAATCTTGATCAATAAAAAAGAAATCATTGAATTCCATGCCCAATTGATCAAGATATGAAAATATTGCGATTACCCAAAAATTTTCCACCTCAGAATTTATCTCGAAAATATGGAAAAAATATATTCCGGGATAATAAAATAAAATAAATGAAAATGGGATATTTTGTGAAAAATAAAGATATTTTGGTTATATAATATATTATATTTTAATATAATATAATATATTATATTATATAAAAAAGGAAATTGAAAAAAAAAACAGAACAGGATCGCGCGACACAGTCGCGCAACCCAAAAAGGTTGAGGGATCTGACGAAATCGATCCCTCTAATTTCTCTGTCACCAGCACGGCATGGAGGGAGAGAAGATAGGCAAAGGAAGGTCACTACGGTAGGAGTATGTCGAGTACACCGAGCTCCACCACGCGCTGAGATCTGCTGACGATAAGGAGATCGTCGAAGAGAAAACAAGAAAGGGAAAAAGAGGATTCGTCAACACTGGCGCCGATTTAGCCAAAACTATCACCAGCCAAATGTTCCCTAGGCTAAGACCAATCGATTGGTGGTTAAATCGGCCAGTGAAACGACCGGTACAGCCGAAAACGGTGAAGAGGGAGAAAATGGTAGCGAGGCCGAAAAGGGAAAGCGTCGAACCGGTCACTTTTCGGCCAGCTTGGACTTAGCCAGCACCATATTCATGCTTCGCGAGTTCCCACCGATCTGCTGGAAGTGGAAGCTGGCAAAGACCCGACTGGCGCAACTCCGAACAACGAGGATGGTACTGAACCAGACTGAATCGGTCCAAATTGGTTCAGTCAGGAAAGATAAGAAAAAAAAGAGGAAAAAGAAAGAAAAAGAAAAGATGAAAAATGGGGAGAAAAATTCAATGATGCAATCGGGTAAAGGGTAAGCCGGTAAGCAGTCAAAATTTACCGATTTAATTTTTGAGAAATTTATTTGAAATTATAATTGACTGAAATTGACCCGATTTAATTATATAAATGTGTAGCACGACAATTGGCGACAAACAAGAGTTTGAGTTAGCCTCGATTTACATGCTATAACAGAATCTCGGGTAAGTAAATCTCATTTACGACAATTTGCATAGTTATGCGCGTTAAAAATTATCGTATAAGTTACAGATTTATTTCCATATAAAATGAATTATGTTTTGGAATTGGAAATCGATTGTCGTAAATAATTGTATGAATTGTCTAAAAAGCCTAAAATGAGGCCCAATAAGTGTTGATGGGCCCAACGAGCCCAATGAGCCCAATAGGCCTTAATAAAGGGAATAGTAAGTGGAAAATGAGCTTAAATTGATGAAGGCTCAATAAGGTACAATCGGGTCCAATAAGAGTAAACGGGCCCAATATTATAAATTAAGCCTAATAAAAGTGAAATACGAGTAAAATGTACTGTATTTAACCTAATAAATGATTATCTGCAGCTCCGAAGAACATACTGAGAGCTAAATGGATCAAGTGATCGGTACCGATGGAAAAGGCAGAGTGATCAGAATGATTTGAGGTAAGGGAATTTTGTGAGTATCGAGAGGTAGCTATACGTAGTTTTGGGAAAATTTTCAAGTATTTAAATTTTATGAGGATTTCAAAAATGGAAAAATTTTCGTAGGGACCCGGTATAGGAAAATTTCCATTTTGCCCCTACTAAGGAAAAATTCAAAAAAGTTAGGGTTGGATTGGAATAGGCATAAACTGAATGTTTTAAGTGTTTTCACTATGAAATAATGTTTTTTAGTAAGTATACGGATAGATTGGCTAGTGTTTGCATGAATTGCATTAAATAACACGTTTATGTGCTGAGCTTTGATTCTAAAGTGTTTTCACTGAAAGTGAGCCACCTATCAGATTTATGTGAAAACAAAACCGTGTTAGAGCTTTGCTCGCACGGGAATTGGTTTGATTGTACATGCATTAGTGCTAGAGCTTCGCTCGCACTAGATTTTATGATACATGCATGACATGGTGCTAGAGCCTTGCTCGCACTATATTTTACATGATTTACACATGACATCGCGTTGGAGCTTAGCTCGCACGGGATTTTCACGATTATGCATGACTAGTGTTGGAGATTCGCTCGCACTCGATTTTTACATGATTTTGTACATGGCATAGTGCTTGAGCCTCGCTTGCACTAGATTTTATATGATATATGCATGGCATAGTGCTAAAGCCTCACTTGCACTAGATTTTTCCCATGTTTTATACACAGTGTCGTGTTGGAGCTTTATTCGCCCGAGATTTGACACGATTTACACATGCATGAGTGTTGGAGCCTAGTTCGTGCCCTGTTGTTCCATGAATGTGTGCATAGCATAGTGCTGGAGCTTAGCTCGCACTAGATCTTTACATGGTTTCCATGACAGAGTGTTGGAGCATTGCTCGCACTAGATTTTCATGAGATATTTATAGTCACGCAGAAGCTTGCTCGCACGTGATTTTTATGACATGCTTGGAGCCGTGCTAGGAGCTTCAGGTAGATTTTGTGTCACACAGATTAAATAGGCTCATACGTGCATTTTGAGACGTAGCATGAGTTGTTGAGATGATATGGGTCCACAGAGTATGTTGTACTGTACATGTAGCATGGAGTACGTTGTACCGTTCATTGATATATGATATATCGTCTTCGAATAAGGGATGATCTGCTATAGACCGACGGGTAAGACGTGACCCACCTCCCGTGCGGAAACACATATGTGATACCCCACACACTAGGTACCGTGTAGCCTGGGATCACTCAGATACGACCATAGTCCTGTACAGTTACCATGATTTCCTGCCTAGTCTCGCATGTTACCTGATTTATGTAATTACATGATTTCAATGGTTTCCAGTGGATCAGGATAGCTCGAGGGAGGGGTTGAGTCCTAATAGATTTGTGATTTGGTTTGAATTGGACTGAAGTGATATGTTTTTACATGATGTGATTGAAATGAAATAGCATGATGTGTTTTTCCATGCTTTTAACTATAAATTCATGAAATGAAATGTTTTACTTGAAATGCCTGTGTTTACGATTCTGAGCATGATTTCCAAATGTGTGTTGCATAGGTGTATGCATGAGCTCGAGTTTTTCGGCATGATATTGAGAAAGAACAATTTTAAAGGATGGCATTATGTTCATGTAAATAGTGTAGCTAACTACTTACTTGCATAATTGCCTTACTAAGCGTGTGGTTGCTCACCCTTTCATTTCCCCCCTCTACAGAGTACTTTTGTTAGAACGAGAGCGGCAGTGGTCTTGCACTCCTGTTGTTCGCTGTTTTCCATTGAGGAAAAGGTATACACGCTTATATAGTTTTTGTATCTAAACATGTAAATGCACAGTACTATACAAGGGTCTGATATCATGGATGTAAAGTCATGTAAATACATTCATGAATGTATTTAGTTAAAGTCAAAGAATAGTAAATCCTGACATGTAAATGTGATATGGAAATGGAATGGTAAATAGTATAAGGGGACTAACACCGAATCATAACTCAACTGTTGGTAAGATGGTCACGAGGAGAGGAAGGTAAGAATTAAATAATAAACGAAAAATGAAAAATTTGTAGTGGTTTTTAGTGAAAAGTGGGTTGTGACAGCAATAACTTCAAGATTCTCACATTGCCTCTGTTTGATAAATTTCATATGTTTTCTCTCGCTTCCAAGAGAAATGAACAAGCTATCTACAGTCTTAAACCAACGCCCAATATCTATATACAAAAATCTTATGAATGCCAAAAATCTAAGAAAAAGTTTCCTTTTGTTTCTCAAAGACTTTCAATGGAACTGTAGTTGTTTGCATGTCTCAAGTCCTTGTCAAGACTTAAAACTGATTGTTTATCTTTTTTCTTCAATAACTATGAGAATGGATGTTTAGAAGAATTCTTTAGTTTAATGTTTAAGAATGAGTTGGTTGATTGTTTGCACTTGTGTGACAAATTACTTTTTTATCTAGACCTAATTGATCAGTTCTAACGAGACTTAAAACATGTTTATAGTAGAATATTGTGTAAGTTTGTGATTTGGTTAAAAAAATTCTTGTTGACTTTAGTTGCTTAATGGTGTTCTTATATTTCTTGATAAGTCTGATTGTTTTGATGTGCTATTGTGTATTCCTTGTTTGAATGGTGAGAAAAATCTCCATAAGCTTATGTTTAAGCTAATTGTTTGTCTTGTTTGAGCTTAATAAATATGTATGCATAGTCTGTTCATAACATTTGCATCAATTTGTCCATATGTATTAATTTTAAGTTTGTTCACTGCATTTGCATAATGCATAAGTCTAAGTACAAATATCCTACATAAATCCATTCTCATACATGAGTCCATATACATTTGAGTTTGCATTCATAAAATGTGTCTTCATGCATGAACATGTCCTGCATAGCTGTTCAGTCTTACATTGTTGTTCTTATCTTGCGAAATAAGACTTCATGCTCTCTATAAACTCAATGATCATACAAGGTCTAATATACATGATTCGTATTACTCTTACTTTACCCTTGTTTTTACTACATCTTTACCATGTCACTAGACTTTGAAATAGTATACTTTTTTAATATGACAAAAATGGGGAAAAGTGCAGCAAGCAGTTAGAAATGAAAGAATTTTTTAGTAAAGGGGATAAAGAGAACCATGAAATGATTTTTGATAAATCCTCATGCAAAGTCACAACTATGCTTAAATTAAGGGGGCGACATGATTTTGAAAAGTCTTAATGGACTTATCTTCTTTTGAGGCTAAAATTGCTGACTTTGAAATAGTAGAATTTTGATATGACCTCAAAAAACTTAAGTGGAATGTAATTTTAATTATGAGCCTGATATAATTGATTATTTGAATGTTATTTAATAATGCTTAGCAAGTAAAAAGATAGATATACATGTTATTAAAGATAGTACTTACATTAGCATATTTTTTATCAAGAAGGAATGCAATTTAAGAAAATAAAGCCAGTATATCCGGTTATTAAAAGGGAGAAGAGCATCAGTACTCCATACCAAACAGTTTCTAATATAACATTCCATCTTTGCTAGTAAATGGGCAAATTTATTCTAATCCTTACGAGTACATAATGAAAACTAAATCAAACTCATTCTGTAAAGAACTAATGTCAGCTATTAAACTACCGCATGCCCAGGACGAATCTTGCTTGGAGAGTAATTCTCGAACAGTAATGAGGCAGTGTGAGACCCCGTATAGGTTTAACCTTAAACATAGGTAAATGAATTCAGAAGTATGATGATGTACTAGTAATGTGAAGCATATGTGATATAAAGTCCATAAGATTAATGTACACACTTGTAATAAGAGTTGTGATGTACGTACAAGTTGCATTAAATATGAATATGAAGAAATGGACTTTGATATATGATGAATGTGAGTGGAATGGGAAATGAGTAGTGTAGAATGGAATGAAGATTTGCAAAAGTTATGCACTTCCATTTAGTTATATATTGTATATATTTGGTCATGCAAGAATTACATACAAGTTTTAATGTGTACAAAGTGTGATTAGATGCCATTTTCAAGTCTCGAGGATGGATGAATGAGGAAATGACTATGGCAGCAAATTAAGGATGTTTTGAGTGAAGTTACTGCAGGAAAATTTGAAAATATGAAGGTCAGATCGATCTCATGGGATGAGAGATTGATCTGGAAGAGCCAAAATGACCTTATTTTGAGCTCTAGGATAAGACAGATCATTCTCCAATGGATCCAAATCGATCTGCTAGACATTCTATAATGAGAAAATCGATTTTAAGGTAAGAGGATCGATCTCCTTAACTCTCTGTTTGAGACAGATCGATCTCAAGACTAGACAGATCGATCTCCTTAAGGGTTCTGTAAGGAGCAGATCGATCTCCTACAAAAGGCAGATCGATCTCATCAAGGGAGAAGATCGATCTGGTAGTGGTTGAGTTAGGTGAAGAGGACTACCAAACGTGCAGATATCGATCTCTATAAGGCCCAGATCTATCTCAGAAGCCTACATCTATACAAAAGAGCTCGGGATTGGATTGAAAACTCAGAACTCTTCCCCCACCAAACCTCACTTGCCATTTTCTCTCAAGACCTAAGCTTTCTCACTCTAAAAATCACTACATTCTAGCTAGTTTTGGAAGAAGCTCAAGAAGGGAAAGTTATTCCTTAAAACAAGGAGAACAACATTTGAGCGGTTCGATTCGTCTCCAACGAAATCTCCAAGATTGAACAAAAATCATATATCACATCAATTTGGTCCAATAAAACACAATTCTTGCGTTTACTATAGTCGGTTCGATCTATAGTTTTCATTAACACTTATAAGGCCTCACTTCCTTTTAAGTCCATTTTGATCGCTTTATTAATTTCTCGAGTGTTTATTGAACTCTTTTAGGTCAATTGATTCACACTAAATTGATATTAAGCTCATAGTGTCTCTAATCCATCATTTACTTCACTATGGCAATTTATCGAACATCTCATATACTTATTTCCAAAACTTGACTAATCTCACAATGTAGCTTCATTCAATCATCTCAAAATCTTGCATATTACTTCACTAACACCTTAGCATAATCCATTTATCATCAACTCACCCATATCACATTTTTTCACACTAGACTCATTCTAGGTTATACTGTTCCATTACATTATAGGTAGTTTCTGTCATCAATATATACACCCATCCACTCCCAACAATAACTAGATGAATATACTTTAAGTTGGTGTATTAGAAACTCACATAGCTTGACTTTCTTCTTGCTCCAAATAAGAATACTCTGTTGCTCCTTCAATCCAACTAATGAAGTGTTGATTCCAAGCTATGTTGTTCTTCTCTTTTTAATGAATAACTTTGTACGAATAGCTTTTCCTCAAATCTTTATGGAAATAGGATGGTTTTAGAGAGAGAAAGCTATGTTTAAGGTTGAAAATGGAAGAAGTGTGTTTGCTCCCGTGAATTGCAGATCCAACTGCCCCATTTTTTTAGGAAACGCCTTAGGAGATCGATTTGCATAAGATGGTGATCAATTTGGCCTTTCTTGACTTCTTCAGTTTCTCGACATTTTTCAGGCAGGGGATCGATCTGTTGATTGTATGAGATCGATTTGCTATATTGCATGAGACCGATCTGCTCAATGGAATAGGATCAATTTGTTTCAAGTTGAGAGTTAAGAAGATCGATCTGACCTTAAGAGGGGATCGATCTTGTCCAACCCAAGACCAATGGAGATCGATCTGCTTGAATGAGGGATCGATCTCCCTCTTCCAGAATGCTTGGCATTGTGTTTTTCGGGCCATGAGATCAATCTCTCCTTGCATGGGATCGATATGGCCTTCTTCCTACATCATTTTTGCTATAATTTTCCCAGTTAAACTCATATTCAATGACTACAATATTCATTATCAATCTATTCACACTTAGAACTTAAAAACGTTTACTTCTTGTATTTCATATGTAATGCAACTTGTCTGTACATCAAATAATCATATACATTACATAGAAATTTACGGATCTTACATTCCTCCCATCCTTCAAGAAATTTGGTCCTTCAAATTAGAACCAAGTTAACCTAAGTACAACCCCAGGTACTTTTCTTATATCATGCTCTCCAACTCCCATGTAGCTTTCTCCGGAGTGTGATATTGCCAAAGAACTTTCACTAAAGGAATCGTCTTCGACCTCAGCACCTTCTCCTTCCTATCCAAAATCTGAACTGGCTTCTCAACATACGTCATATTCTCATTGAGCTCCTATGGCTTATATCTAATCACATGTGCCAGGTCCGAGTGATACTTCCGAAGCATAGAGACATGGAAGACGTTATGTACGCTTACCGAGACCAAACCTCATAATCCCTTTAGAGGGAAAAACTCTAAAAAATACTGACTCACCCACATCAAACTCTAGTGGTCTCTGTCCTGTCACCATAACTCTTCTGCTAGCTCTGAGCTATCTGAAACCTCTCACATATCAATTGGACATCCTTAGTGGCCTGCTACACTAAATCGGTATATGCGTCCATACAGTGCCTCATATGGTGCTATCCCGATACTCGCATGATAGCTGTTATTATAGGCGAACTCGGCCAATGGTAGGTGATCATCCCAGGTGCCTCCAAAATCTAGCACATACGCTCTCAACATATCCTTCAGGGTCTGTATAGTCCTCTTTGACTGACCATCTGTCTGAGGATGAAAAGCGGTGCTAAAGCTCAAGTGGGTCCCCATCGCTTCCTGAAAATGTTCTCAGAAATGAGAAGTGAAACGAGCATCCTGATCAGAAACAACATTCATTAGAACACCATGTAACCGAACTATCTCTCGAACATATAAGTTCGCCAATTAGCTCAGAGTATCGATAGCTCTCATAGCTAAGAAATCGGCTGGCTTCGTCAACCGATCCACAACAACCCAAATGACATCATGATCTCTATGGGTCCTAGGTAAACCCATCATAAAATCCATGACGTGCTCCCACTTCTAAGTCATATCGGTAGAGGCTGCAATAACCCTGCAGGCTTCTGATGATCTACCTTCACTTGCTGATAGAGGAGACATCTAGTGACATATTCAGCAATGTCTCTTTTCATTCCAGACTACTAATAAACCTTCAAAATATTTTGATACATCTTAGTATCCCCGGATGTATCGTGTACTTCAATGAGTGAGCCTCTGATAAGATCAACCTCCTGATCTCTAGATCATTGAGAATACATACTCTGCCCCTGAACCTCAATAATCCATCGGTACTCAGTTCAAAAGCAGTACCTGTGAGACCCCATATTGTATAATTGTAATATATACATAGAAATGTAAATGGAGTTATACTATAATTTCATAAGTAAAGTGTATGTAATGTAAGTCCATAAGTTTAAGGTACACACTTGCAATAAGAGTTGTGATTATACATACAAGTTACATTACATATGAATATGTAGATATGAACTTAAACATGTAAAGAGTAGGAGTAAAATGGAATGTGAGTAGAGTGGTAAATGAATGGAGGATTGCATAAGTTGTGCACTTCCATTTGGTTTATATCATGTACCTTTGGCTATACAAAGATTCTACACAAGTTTTAATATGAATGAAGTATTAATGGATGCCATTTTCAAGTCTTAAAGATGATTAGATGAGAAAATGACCATGATAGCAAATTCAGGATGTTTGAGTATGAGTTGTTGCAGAAAAATTGTAGAAAATCTGAGAAATATGAAGGGCAGATCGATCTCAAAGGATGAGAGATCGACCTGAAAGAGCCAAAATGGTCTTATTCGAGCAATGGGATAGGGCAGATCGATCTCCAATGGAGCCAGATCAATCTCCTAAGCATTCTGTAATGAAAAGATCGATCCTCAAGCATACTGATCGATCTCCTTAGCTCTCTGTTTGGAGCAGATCGATCTCAAGCTTTGACAGATCGATCTCATGCTTAAAATACCATGGAAAAGAGAAATTTAAGGGGACCAGATCAATCTCCTCCTTGTGCAGATCGATCTCATCAAGTTATTTCTATAAAAAAGGGCGTTGAAAATCTGCAGATTTCGGGACAAAACCATTTCCTTCCCTTTCCAACCCAAAACCTAGTTTTCTCTCTCTAAATCCAACCATTTTCAAAGAGATTTGAGGGAAGACTATTAGAGGCAAAGTTGTTCACATCAAGGAGAACAACAACATAGTTTGGAGGCATTTCCCCATTTGTTGAATTGAAGGAACGAAGGGCATTTCTATTTGGAGCAAAGAGGAAATCCAAAGAGGTAAGTTTATAATGCACAAATCCAAGTACATTTGACTAGTTGATGATTATGAAGTTGATTTGGGTGTGCACATTGTGGGTAGAACTACCTAGAATACCATTAAATGAATATAACCTAGAAATGGGTTAGTGTGAGAAGTGAAATGTCGTGGAATAAATGATGAATGAGATATCTTGAGATGATAATGGTGTTGAGGAGATAATTTTAGGTTAATAATATGGAATGAATAGAGAGGCTTACCCAAAAAGGGTAAAATGAGCGTTTAAGGCATTGGGTGGAATGTATAGTTGAACGAGAGTTAGCAATACTAACTCAAACGTATAATGAATAAATTACAGCTTTCGAGGATACGTCGAAGCGAGTTGAGCCAAGAGCGTGAGAAGCTAAGAGGAAAAGAGTCACACCAAGTAAATCGAGGTAAGGGAATTGTGTGGACTCTTAGAGATAGCAGTGCATAATTTGGGCGCTTAAATGCTTTGCTAGAATGCATGAGATGTTAGGACATGAAATTGGGTGATTGAAGGGCAAAAGTTGGGTGTTTGAAAATAAAAGCATAGTGCTTTGGAAAATCATGTTTTATTGCTTTTTAGCAAGCGATTGGTAGGTTGGCTAGCATTTGAAATGAATTGCAAAAGAAATGAGTTGTTTTGGTTTGTTAACCACACTTTGCAAAGAAATGAGCCACCTACATTGTTTTCGTGAGTGCTAGATTTGAGCCACCTTCAAATCACACGAGCTTTAAAGTGTTTTATACACATGAGTGCTAGAGCTTAGCTCGCACTAGTTTTTACACGAATTTCATACTAGTTTTGGCATGGTACTTAGAGCTGAACTCGCACTAGATGCCCACCTTATTTGTTGTCGTGCTTGGAGCTTCGGGCTGACTGGGTGTCACATCGATTAAATAGGCTCGCACGTGTATTTGTGATTTTGACATGTTGATAACCGTGTTAGGAGCTTCGGGTAGACAAGAGGTCGTACCGATTAAATAGGCTCACACGTGCGTTTGATGTGGTGTGATATGATGTGTTGATTGGGTCCATGGAGTACGTTGTACCGTGCATGTAGCATGGAGTACATTGTACTGTGTTGAGATGTGATATGCCGTCTTCGGATGAGATCTACTATAGACCGATGGGCTGGATTTGATCCACCTCTCGTGTGGAAACAGATAGTGGTGATATCCCGCACACCTGATCCGTGTAGCCGGTATCACAGGTTATGTCCATAGACCTAGAGGTTATTACCTTTTATAGAATTGCCTATCTCACATGTCTAATGCTTTATGAATAAATCCATGTTTGAAATGATTTGTGGGTCAAGACAGTCCGAGGGAGGGGCTGAGACCTGACACATGTTGAATTGTTTTGAGATATCGATTGTTAATTGTTTAAAGTGCACTGAAGCATGATGATTAATGCCATGCTTTATTGTGAAAAATGCGTGATGATTAATGCCATGCTTTATTGTGAAAAATGCATGATGATTAATGCCATGCTTTATTGTGAAAAATGTGTGATGATTAATGCCATGCTTTATTGTGAAAAATGCATGATGATTAATGCCATTCTTTATTGTGAAAAATGCATGATGGTGTATGCCATGCTTATTTGAGAAAAATGCATGATGGGTAATGCCATGCTTTACTGTGAATTATGCATGATGATTTATACCATGCTTTGAATTGAATTGTGCACTGGATTTTAATAGCATGAATGCTTTAAATACCATTAACACAATCATACGCTCATGTTTTGAGATAAAATGATGAACTAAATCCTTTTGAGCATGGCATCACGATCACGCAGATAGTGCAGTATCTATCTGTTGGCATGATTGCCTTGCTGAGCGTGTGGTTTGCTCACCCCCTTATTTTCTCCATCTCTATAGAGATTTGAGTATAGAGTGAGCATGACTGGAGGCGTTCCCTTTTGGTATCCACTGCATCCCATCGCGTAAGGTATACACACTGTTGTAATTTTGTATCTAAACTTATGATAGCACAGTAGCATTTTGTATGTAACTATTGGGGATGTAAAACAATGTAAACACATATAACAACTCTGATATATACATTTATACAAGTGTTTACTCATAAATAATATACCAATTGAATTGGTATGGTAGAGTGAGTTAGACGTCGACACACTGCCCAACTATTGAGGAGAGTTACTGTTCACGATTGAGGTAAGGACGAATAATAAATGATGCTTGAAAATGTGAAAAATTTATACGTATTTTGGTATGTTGAGGGTCGTGATAGAAGTTGGTATCAGAGCTCGAGTTGGTCTAACATGTGTCGTGTCTAAAATATTTAATAAGTTGGAAAATTGCATCCTCATGTTACTGTGCTTGTTTAGATACAAATTGTGTTTGTCGATGGGTTAACTAAGAAATTGAGATATATGCAGGGAAGTGAAACATTATGCCTAATACCAATCGCGGTAGAGGGATGAGAGCACAGGCTCGAGGCCATAGAGCTAGGCCTGGGGGTAATGTTGAGCCAAAAACACACGAGGTTTAAGATGATATTGAAGTGGAGGCTGTGGTTAAGCACGCTCCACATAGTCCAGAGGAAAGGCCCGAGAGTACTGAGATTCGCTTCGCTAGGATTGAGTGGACCATTGAGATGATATTGGAGTTGGTCACCCAATCTTTACCTGGAGTTGGCGGTAGACAGAGTCCCGCTACACAGGGTGATGCCGAGCAGGAGGCAGCTCCTAAGGTAAGGGCAAGGGAAGCCCAGAGGCCCAAACGATAGATACGCCACCTGCACAGGATATGTGTACACCTGTTACTACACCATAGAATAGTATAGGTTGGGGTTACGGTTGGATTTGGATAGACTGCGGCAGCTCCAGAAGTTTTGATCTCCGTATTTTAGTGGAATTAAGGATCCAGTGGTAGCTGAGGATTGTATTAGTGAAATCAAGAAGTTGTATGGGTTCTTCGAGTGCACTACTACCGAGATGGTAGCGTTTGTCACTTTTATGCTGAAAGGATCAGCAGAACATTGGTGGAAATCCACCATGCCTATTTTGAGAGCCCGACATACTGAGATCAGCTGGGATATATTTTTGGAGGCATTCCGGAGACAGTACGTTCCGGATATCGCACAACGAAAGATGAAGATAGCATTTTTGGGACTGACCCAAGGGAGTAGGACTGTGGATGAGTACGAGACGACCTTTATCTCCCCGGGCAGATATGATTCCAACACAATGAGTAATAAGACTGAGAAAATCTAAAAATTTGTAGATGGATTAAGACCGACCATCAAGTCTAGACTGGTTCCCCTAGATATAACGACCTATGAGGAGGCAGTGCGCAGGACGCAATTATATGAACAAGATGTTGATAGAATCGCCTTAGAGTTTAGAAAGGTTGGTAAGATGAGGGACAGAGATAAGAGGAGACCAATGATGGATAGAGTTTTCAATCATAAAGGAAGTAAGAGGTTTACTGAAAAGAGGCCGAGGATCGAAGAGGTCCGGGAGAGGACAGTTAATACCCCGATGTATCTAGCCATTATTCCAGCTAAGGAAATTCTGATTGGAGGTCCACGACCTATGATAGAGAAGTGTGGCAAGTGTGGCAGGTACCATGGAACTCGACCATGCTATGGACCTCAGGTTGTATTCTTTAGATGTGGAAAACCAAGGCACATAATTAGAGATTGCCCAGAGATGACAGAGAGAGCCCCACAGAAGGTCAATGAGCCAGAGATAGCTCCAGTTAGAACAACTACTTTGAGCAGGAGGGCTACAGTTGAGGAAAAAGGGAAGCAAGTAGTGGGTGTAAGTAGAGGACAAGTGCATGCGCTGGACTAGGACACTGCGGATCAATCTTCGGATGTGGTTAAAGGTACCATCCAAATCTTTGATTTAGAAGAATTTGTATTGTTTGATCCTGGTGCCAAGCATTCCTTTATTTCGCCATCCTTTGTATGTAAATTGTTGAAGCACGTAAAACCCACACTGCTTGATAAGATGTTATTGATATCTACCCATATGAATGATAGTCAGTTGATTGAGCATGTATATAGAGATTGTAAGATGAGAATAGGAGGTAAAGAAATGGCAGTCGATTTAATTTTACTAAATATAGGTGATTTTGATGTAATCCTAGGGATGGATTGGCTGGCTGCAAATCATATTGTTATGGATTGTCGTGCTAGAACCTTGATGTTTTCAGGATTAGACAATCTTATTATAAATTTTGATGAAAAGAAATGAAATGACATGATCTTTATAAATAAGAAAAGAGTATGATCTCAATACATGATATTTGAGAGATTGATTTTGTTATCTATTATATATGGGAATATGATGATTTATGATTACTAATGGTGGAAAGATTAATGTGAAGGGTTCATCGCTTGTGTGATTGAGACGGATAAGGCATGTCCAAAATTGGGAGACATACCAGTGGTTAAGGAATTTTCAGATGTCTTTTCGGATGAGTTACTAGGGTTACCTCCAGATAGGGAGATGGAGTTTGGTATAGAATTGGCACCTGGTACAGAGCCGATATCCAAGCCACAATACAGAATGGCTCAAGTTGAGTTAGACGGATTAAAGAAACAGTTACAAGAGTTGTTGGAGAAGGGTTCATCAGATCGAGCGTCTCACCTTGGGGAGCACCGATTCTGTTTGTAAGGAAGAAGGATAGAAGCCTCCGACTGTGTATAGATTACAGGTTATTGAATAAGGCCACCATCAAGAATAAATATCCCCTTCCACTCATCGATGACTTGTTGGATCAGCTTAAGGGAGCGCAGGTCTTTTCCAATATAGATCTGAGGTTAGGGTACCATCAGTTGAGGATACGGAGTGGAGATGTACCTAAGATAGCTTTTCGCACCCGGTATGGACATTATGAATTTATGGTTATGCCATTCGGGTTAACGAATGCTCCCGCAGCTTTTATGTCATTGATGAATGAGGTATTCCACCAGTATTTGGATCGATTTGTTATTGTATTTATTGATGATATACTAGTGTACTCAAGATCTAGAAAGGAGCATGAGAGGCATCTAAGGATAGTGCTACAGACCCTTCGAGAGAAGAAGTTGTACGCTAAACTCAGTAAGTGCAACTTTGGTTGGAACATATCTCTTTTTTGGGTCACATAGTATCGAAAGATGGAGTGGCAGTGGATCCATCAAAGATTGAGGCAGTGACACAGTGGCAGAGACCCCAAACAGTGATAGAGATTAGAAGTTTCCTAGGTTTAGCTGGGTATTATCGACGGTTTATGGAGGGATTCTCAACGTTAGCTGCTCCTTTGACACGTCTCACAAGAAAGAATGTGGAGTTTATGTGGGACGATAAGTGTGAGGAAAGTTTTGAGGAGTTGAAAAGGAGATTAACCACAGCTCCGATCCTCACCATTCCTACCAGCTCAGGAGGTTTCTCGGTGTATATAGATGCTTCACACCTAGGACTGGGTTACGTATTGATGCAAGATTAGAAGGTAGTAGCCTATGGGTCTAGATAGTTGAAGGATCATGAGAGGAACTACCCGACCTATGACTTGGAGTTGGCGGCCGTAGTGTTTGCGTTGAAAATATAGTGCCACTATCTTTATGGTGAGAGATTTCGAATCTACACAGATCATAACAGCCTTAAGTACCTATTCTCGCAGAAAGAGTTGAACATGAGACAAGGAGATGGCTCGAGCTGTTAAAGGATTATGATTGTGAGATCCTGTACCACCCGGGTAAAGCAAATGTGGTTGCTGATGCATTGAGTAGGAAGTATCTTAGGATGGTATCATTTATGATGATCAGGGAACACAAGCTATTGGAACAGTTCACGAACCTCAGTTTGGATATGACCCCGCCTGACGTTGATAGTGGATTTATGATAGCTAGCCTGCAGTTGAAACCGGATCTGGTAGATTAAATGCGACAGGCTCAGTGAGTTGATCAGCAGTGTAGTGATATAGTCGGGCAGATACAGAGGGGTATAGAGATGGACTTTAGGTTGAGTTCAGATGGATTGTTGAGGTTCAGAGGTAGGATATATGTTCCTGATGATGCAGAGATCAGACAGTTGATCTTGACAGAGGCTCACTCATCGAAGTATATGATACATCCAGGGAGTACCAAGATGTATCAAAACCTTCGAAAGGTTTATTGGTGGTCTAGGATGAAAAAGCACATTGCTGAATATGTTGCTAAGTGTCTCGTTTGTCAGCAGGTGAAGGTAGAGCATCAGAAGCATGCAGGATTATTGCAGCCTCTACCAATACCGACATGGAAGTGGGAGCATGACACCATGGATTTTGTGATGGGATTGTTGAGGACCCGAAAAGGTCATGATGCCATGTGGGTGACTGTGGATCGGTTGACGAAATCAGCCCATTTTCTAGCTATGAGAGCTACCGATTGTTTGAGCCAGTTAGCGAACTTGTATGTTCGCGAGATAGTGAGGCTACATGGAATTCCAGTGAGCGTTGTTTCTAATAGGGATGCCCGCTTCACTTCCCACTTTTGGGAATGTTTTCAGGAAGCGATGAGGACCCAATTGAGTTTTAGCACCGCGTTTCATCCTCAGATAGATGGTCAGTTAGAGAGGACTATATAGATCCTGGAGGATATGTTGAGAGCATGTGCGTTGGATTTTGGGGGCTCCTGGGATGACCATTTGCCACTCGAAGAGTTCGCCTATAATAATAGTTTTCATGCGAGTATCGGGATGGCACCATATGAGGCATTGTATGGACGTAGATGCTGTTCCCCTATTGGATGGGAAGAGGTTGGTGACAGACAGATCTTTGCTCCTGACTTGGTTAAACAAGCATCTGAGGACGTCCAACTGATATGTGAGAGATTACGGATAGCTCAGAGCAGACAAAAGAGTTATGCTGACAAGAGACGAAGACCACTAGAGTTTGATATGGGTGAGTCAGTGTTCTTGAAACTTTCCCCTTCGAAGGGTATTATGAGGTTTCGTAAGAAGGGCAAGCTAAGCCCTAGATATATCGGACCCTTCAAGATTTTGGAGAGAGTGGGAGACAAGGCTTATAGGTTGGCATTGCCACCAGTATTAGCAAGTGTTCACAACGTCTTCCACATATCCAGGTTAAGGAAGTACCACCCGGACCTGGCACATGTAATAAGGTATGAGCGTTTGGAGCTTAATGAAGGTATGAAATACATTGAGAAGCCAATTTGGGTATTGGACAGAAAAGAGAAAGTGTTGAGGACAAAGACAATTCCCTTGGTGAAGGTTCTTTAGCAACATCACACTGTGGAAGAAGCCACATGGGAATTAGAAAGTTTGATGCGGGAGAAGTATCCCGAGTTATTCATAGATTAAATTGGTTCTAATTTGGAAGACCAAATTTTCTAAGGGGGGAGAATGTGAGACCCCGTATATGTATAATTGTAATATATACATAGAAATGTAAATGGAGTTATACTATGATTTCATAAGTAAAGTATATGTAATGTAAGTCCATAAGTTTATGGTACACACTTGCAATAAGAGTTGTGATTGTACATACAAGTTACATTACATATGAATATGAAGATATGAACTTAAACATGTGAAGAGTGGGAGTAAAATGGAAAGTGAGTAGAGTGGTAAATGAAAGGAAGATTGCATAAGTTGTGTACTTCCATTTGGTTTATATCATGTACCTTTGGCTATGCAAAGATTCTACACAAGTTTTAATATGTGTGAAGTATTAATGGATGCCATTTTGAAGTCTCAAAGATGATTAGATGAGAAAATGACCATGATAGCAAATTAAGGATGTTTGAGTATGAGTTGCTGCAGAAAAACTACAGAAAATATGGGAAATATGAAGGGCAGATCGATCTCATAGGATGAGAGATCGATCTAAAAGGGCCAGAATGGTCTTATTCGAGCAATGGGATCGGACAAATCGATCTCCAATGGAGCCAGATCAATCTCCTAATTATTCTGTAATGAAAAGATCAATCCTCAAGCATACCGATCGATCTCCTTAGCTCTCTGTTTGGATCAGATCGATCTCAAGCTTCAGCAGATTGATCTCATGCTTAAAATGCCATGGAAAAGAGGAATTTAAGGGGACCAGATCAATCTCTTTCTTGTGCAGATCGATCTCATCAAGCTATTTCTATAAAAAGGGCATTGAAAATATGTAGATTTCGTGACAAAACCATTTCCTTCCCTTTCTAACCCAAAACCTAGTTTTCTCTCTCTAAATCCAACCATTTTCAAAAAGATTTGAGGGAAGACTATTAGAGGCAAAATTATTCACATCAAGGAGAAGAACAACATAGTTTGGAGGCACTTCCCCATTTGTTGAATTGAAGGAACGAAGGGCATTTCTATTTGGAGCAAAGAGGAAATCCAAATAGGTAAGTTTATAGTGCACAAATCCAAGTACATTTGACTAGTTGATGATTATGAAGTTGATTTGGGTGTGCACATTGTGGGTAGAACTACCTCTAATACCATGAAATGAATATACCCTAGAAATGGGTTGTGTGAGAAGTGAAATGTGGTGGAATAAATGATGAATGAGATATCTTGAGATGATAATGATGTTGAGGAGATAATTTTATGATAATAATATGGAATGAATAAAGAGGCTTACCCAAAAAGGGTAAAATGAGCGTTTAAGGCATTGGGTGGAATGTATAGTTGAACGAGAGTTAGCAATACTAACTCGAACGTATAATGAATAAATTGCAGCTTTCGAGGATACACCAGAGTAAGTTGAGCCAAGAGCGTGAGAAGCTAAGAGGAAAAGAGTCACACCAAGTAAATCGAGGTAAGGAAATTGTGTGGACTCTTAGAGATATCTGTGCACAATTTGGGTGCTTAAATGCTTTTCTAGCATGCATGAGATGTTAGGACATGAAATTGGGTGATTGAAGGGCAAAAATTGGGTGTTTGACAAATGTGCATGAAAATAAAAGCATAGTGCTTTGGAAAATCATCTTTTATTGCTTTTTAGCAAGCGATTGGTAGGTTGGCTAGCATTTGAAATGAATTGCTAGAGAAATGAGTTGTTTTGGTTTGTTAACCACACTTTGCAAAGAAATGAGCCACCTACATTGTTTTTGTGAGAATGAAAGCGTGCTAGAGTATGACTCGCATGAGATTTGAAGTGTTTTATACACATGAGTGCTAGAGCTTAGCTCGCACTAGTTTTCACATGGATTTCATATTGGTTTTGGCATGGTGCTTGGAGCTTAGCTCGCACTAGATGCCCACCTTATTTGCTGCTGTGCTTGGAGCTTCGGGCAGACTGGGTGTCACACCGATTAAATAGGCTCACACGTGCAGTTGTGATTTTGACATGTTGATAGCCGTGTTAGGAGCTTCAGGTAGACAAGAGGTTGTACCGATTAAATAGGCTCACACGTGCGTTTTGAGATGTGGCGTGATATGATGTGTTGATTGGCTCCATGGAGTACGTTGTACCGTGCATGTAGCATGGAGTACCTTGTACCGTGTTGAGATGTGAAATGCCATCTTTGGACAAGATCTGCTATGGATCGATGGGCTGGATTTGACCCACTTCCCATGTGGAAGCAGATATTGGTGATATCCCGCACACCTGATCCGTGTAGCCAGTATCACAGGTTATGGCCATAGACCTAGAGGTTATTAACTTTTATAGAATTTCCTATCTCACATGTCTAATGCTATGTGAATAAATCCATGTTTGAAATGATTTGTGGGTCAGGACAGTCTGAGGGAGGGGTTGAGACCTGACACGTGTTGAATTATTTTGAGATATCAATTGTTAATGGTTTAAAGTGCACCGAAGAATGATGATTAATGCCATCCTTTATTGTGAAAAATGCATGATGATTAATGCCATGCTTTATTGTGAAAAATACAGGATGATTAATGCCATGCTTTATTGTGAAAAATGAATTATGATTAATGTCATGCTTTATTGTGAAAAATGCATGATGGTTTATGCCATGCTTATTTGAGAAAAACAGATGATGGGTAATGCCATGCTTTACTATGAATTATGCATGATGATTTATACCATGCTTTGAATTGAATTGTGCACTGGATTTTAATAGCATGAATGGTTTACATACCATTAACACAATCATACACTCATGTTTTGAGATAAAATGATGAACTAAATGCTTTTGAGCATGACATCACGATCACATAGATAGTGCAGTATCTACCTGTTTGCATGATTGCCTTACTAAGCGTGTGGTTTGCCCACCCCCCTTATTTTCCCCCTCTGTACAGAGATTTGAGTATAGAGTGAGCGTGACTAGAGGCGTTCCCTTTTGGTATCCGCTGCATCCTATCGCGTAAGGTATACACATTGTTGTAATTTTGTATCTAAACTTACGATAGCACAGTAGCATTTTGTATGTAACTATTGGGGATGTAAAACAATGTAAACACATGTAACAACTCTGATATATACATTTATACAAGTGTTTACTCATAAATAATATACAAATTGAATTGGTATGGTGGAGTGAATTAGACGTCGACACACAACCCAACTATTGAGGAGATTTGTTGTTCACGATTGAGGTAAGGACGAATAATAAATGATGCATGAAAATGCGAAAAATTTGTACGTATTTTGGTAAGTTGAGGGTCGTGATAGTTCCCACACCTACCTGTATCTGACTCAACTAATCGATACATTGTCGATCGCTCTACTGAGCCTGTCGGATACGACAAATCAATTCTGGCTCTAATCTCAAACTAGCCATAATCTCAAATCTCCCTTAACCAGGTGGGGTTACATCCAAACTGAGGTTCGTAAATTGCTCCTACAACTCATGTTCCTGAACCATCATATAAGACACCAACCCGAGGTTCTTCCTGCTCAAGGCATAGGAAACTACATTCATTTTACCCGGGTGGTACATGATCTCATAATCATAATCTTTCAGGAGTTAGAGCTATCTTCTCTATCTCATATTTAACTCTTTCTGTGAAAACAGATACTTAAGGCTCTTATGATCGGTATATACTTGAAATTTCTCACCATAGAGATAGTGGCTCCATATCTTCAATGCAAACACTACAGTCGCTGACTCTAAATCGTGAGTCGGATAGTTCCTCTCGTGATTCTTTAACTGTTTGGACCCATAGGCAACTACCTTCCCATCCTGCATAAGTACATAGCCCAGTCCCTGGTGTGATGAATCCGTATGCACAGAGTAACCTCCTGAGCTAGTGGGAATAGTGAGAATTGAAGCGGTGGTAAATTGATGCTTAAGCTAGTAAAAACTCCTCTCACATGCATCATCCCACACAAACATAACTTCTTTCTACATGAGGCGTGTCAATGGAGCAGCTAATATGGAGAAACCCTTAACAAATCTCCTATAATAACTTGCCAATCCAAGAAAACTTATGATCTCAATAACTGTCTTGGGCTGTTCCCACTGTACAACTGTCTCAATCTTGGATGGATCTACTGATACCCCATCTTTCAATACAACATGTCCCAAAAATGAGATCTGTTCTAACCAAAAGTTACACTTACTGGGTTTGACATATAATTTCTTCTCTCGGAGGGTCTGCAGAACTATCTTTAAGTGCTGCTCATGATCTTCCCTGGACTTGGAATAAACCAAAATGTCATCAATAAACACAATCACAAACTGGTCCAGGTATAGATTAAATACATTATCCATCAGAGCCATAAATGCTGCGGGGGCATTCGTTAATTCGAATGGCATAACCAAAAACTTGTAGTGGCCATAATGGGTACGAAATGCTGTCTTGGGTACATCTCCACTCTGAATCCTCAACTGATGGTACTCAGATCGCAGATCTATCTTAGAAAATACCTGTGCTCCTCGAAGCTGATCCAGCAAATCCTCAATGCATGGAAGGGGGTACTTGTTCTTAATGGTGGTCTTATTCAACAACCGGTAATCTATACACAGTCGGAGGCTTCCATCCTTCTTCTTTACAAACAAAACCGGAGCTTCCCAAGGTGAGACGCTTGATCTAATAAACCCTTTCTCTAGCAACTCTTATAATTGCTTGTTTAGCTCTTCTAACTCGATCAGAGCCATTCTATACGGTGGCTTAGATATCAGCTCTGTACCGGGTACTAACTCTAGGCAAAAACTCCATTTCCCTATCAGGTGGTAGCCCTGTTAACTCGTCTGGAAAGACATCAGGAAATTTTGCACCTACTGGAATGTCTCTCAATTCCGGGTGTACCTTATCTGTGTCAACCACATAAGCAATGAACCTTTCACATTATCCTTTCCACCGTTACCAACATAAGTCATCACTTTAACATTCATAAATAATAAATAAATTCATCTCTCAAATATGGTGGATTAAAATTTTACTCTTTTTATTTGCAATAGTCATGTTCTTCATTTCTTTTCAACAAAGCTTACAACAAGATTATCTATATCTGGAAACATCAATGTCTTAGCATGATAATCCATAACAACACGATTTGCAGCCAACCAATCCATTCCTAGGATTACATCAAAATCACTCATACTCAGTAAAATTAAATCGGCTGCCATTTCCTTTCCCCCTATCTTCAACTTACAATTCCTATATACATACTTAGTCAATTGACTATCATTCATGGGTGTAGAAATCATCAACATTCTATCTAACAATGTGGGTTTTACATGCTTCAATATCTTATGGGCAAATGAAGGCGATGTAAAGGAATGCGTGGCACCAGGATCAAACAATACAAATGCTTCTAAATAAAAAATTAAGATGGTACCTTTAATCACATCTGTCGAAGTGTCTGCAGTGTCTTGGTCTAGTGCATGTACTCGTCCTCTGCCCACCGCTTGTTTCCCTTTTTCCTTAGCTGTATCTCTCATCCGTGGAGCAACTGTCTCAACTAGAGCTCTCTCTAGCTCTTTGCCCTTCTGTGGAGCAGTCTCAATCATCTCGGGACAATGCCTAGCAATATGCCCTGGCTTCCCACATCTATAACACGTAACAGGGGACGTCTAAAAAGGTCTGGTACAATGAAATCTACCACATCTTCTACACTGATTGGTAGTAGGCTATGGTTCTCCAATGATCATACCCCTTGGTGGAGCTAAAGCTGGATACACAGGAGGTCTAACAACTCTCTCTTGCACCTCCTCAATCTTTGGTCTCTTCTTAAACAATCTTCGGCCTCCTCTTCTGGCCACTCTATTAACTACGGATCTCTTTCGATCTTTGTCCTTTCAACTGCTAACCTTTCCAAGCTCAGAGGTATTTCGCTCAAAGTCCTGCTCACACAACTGTGCCTTATACACTGCCTCCTCATAAGTGTGAATGTCAAATGGAGCTAATTTAGTCTGGATGGCTAATCTCAATCCATCTATGAACTTTTAGACCTTTCGAGTCTCACTGCTCATCGTATCTGAATCGTATCTCCCCAAAGACATGAACCTTGAATCATACTCGTCAATGGAACGGTCCCCCTGAACCATGTTCATAAACTCCATACGCAATTTCCTTTGTGCGGTGGCCAGAATATATTGCCTCATAAAGGCCTCTAAGAATATCTCCCATATGATTTTGGAGTGTTGGGTCCTCAGAATAGATTCGGTGGATCTCCATCAGTGCTCTGCCTCACCTTTCAACATAAATACGACAAATGCCACTTTCTCAGTCGATGTACATCTGAAGAACCTATACAATTTCTCCATCCCATAAACCCAATCCTCAATTATAACCGGGTCCTTCACTCCTCTGAATACTGGAGGTTTTAACTCCAAAAATTGTCTTAACCTACTCAGCTCGCAGTCATAACCCATGTCACTCTCGCTCGACTGTGGAGCGATAGGAGAAGCGGTATCCTAAATTGGGGGTGTAACAGTAACACTCTCTGTAGTCTGAGGTCTCTCCGTCTCTGCAGCTGCCTGTCCAATAGTAGTAGGTTGCACAGCGGGACCTCGTCTATCACCGGCACCCAATGCCTGCGTGACTATCTCAACGAGGCTCTTGATACTCCGCTCTATCTTAGCGAAGCGTGTCTCAATATCCCATGGTCTCTCAGCAGGGTCCTGTGGAGCCTGGTCAGTTTGTGGCTCCACACGGCATTCAAGCCTACCCCTACGGCCTCTATTACATGCACCCACCCCTCTACCTAGGCGTGTAACGGGCATAATGCCTAACTTCCAGTATCCATAAAATTTATTAGTCCCATTCTATCTCAGTATACACAATTATATCTAAACAAAAAGTACAGTAATATAGGGATATAACTTTTCCTACTTATATTACCGACTCACATCAGGCCAACACTACTTTGATACCAATCTCTGTCACAACCCTTTTTATCCATTTCATCTGAAAATCAACATAAATTTTTCGCTTTATTCGTTAACTTACCCGGTCGTGAACAACCCTCACAAATACAGTTAGGCTATGAGTCAGTAATAATCATCATTTACCATCCATTTTTCAATTAAACAAAAGTAATTTCATACATTTGCAAGCTTAAGTCATGTACTTATACATGACATGTTTGCTATCTTTTACATCCCTCATATTACAATTCAAAATGATTACTGTGCTATTACATGCTAAGATACAAAAAGAATTTCTTGTGTGTATACCTCTGGGTGATGGAGAGCAACGGATATAAAAATATAACGCTTCAGTCCTTCACTAGGCTACTGTTCACGCTCTGTAGAGGGGAAAATGAATAGGAGGAGCAACCACAATCTTAGTAAGGCAATAATGCAATCATGGTAGATAACTACACTATCTACATGCTTATAGTGTTATGCATAAAATCATTAGTGTCTAGAGCATGAGGAAAATATTAAAACTATGCCACATGTATATACATATATCATGGACGGATAAACATGGAAATAGGCATGTTAAAAACATAGAGAATCATCATGTCTAACCTGTCATGCTCATCATCATTAAACTCATCATAAAATGGAAATTCATCACAAAACATCCCTCAGGATTTATCACTTTCTCAAAACACGTCAAAATTCATCACAATTAGCAAAACCATCTCTTTAAACACAATCCCACAAGGCTCGACCCCTCCCTCGGGCCTACCCTGGACAACAGAAATCATACACAGTATACAAAACCATGTGATATCATGTGAGACAGATGGTCACTATATCTTGAGGACTATGTTGGCCAACTATGTCGTAATCATCCTAAACCACACGGATCCCGGTGTGCGGGGCATCATATTGGAACGAAGGTGAGTTTGATCTTCGCTAGGCTTTTAAATCATCATTACAACCACGCGGTACAACGTACTTCATGTGATCTACATGGTACAACGTACTCCGCGGACCCATATCATGGTTGGGGGTACCTACCGTAGGTCTTATAAACCCTATACCATGCATAACCTACTCAGTCTCAAGTGCACGTGTGAGCATCTCATCCGTGTGACTAGCAATCTAAACGAGGCATCCAGCATAGCACGTGCGAGCATCTCATCTGTGTGACACACAATCTACACGGGGCATCCAGCACAACTCATTACATATCACAGTGTGAAAACCAGTGCGAGCTAAGCTCCAGCATAATTCATGTATCGTCAATAAATTCCCTCGTACGAGCAACGCTCTAGTACAACTTTTATGTATAATAAAATCAATGGAAACCACGTACGAGCTAAAGTTCTAGTATGGTAATATGCATAAGTAAGTCAAGAAAAACTCGCGTACGAGCTATGAGCTCCAGTACGTCTTATAAAACATCATTTACTCAAAATATGGTGCGAGCTAGGCTCCAGCATGTTTCATGAATATTGAAAACATCAAAATCCAGTGTGACTAAGGCTCTAGCACGATCTAACTCATATAAGTACGATAGGCAACTCTATTTCAGCAAAACACTCTCAAAACTGAATTTAGCACCTCACTTGTGTATTTCACAAAAACATGGAATCACTAGCTAGCCTATCCGTCAACTTTGCTTAAACCAAAGCAATATATTTCGTAAAGATATTAAAACTTGAGATTTATGCAATTATTAGCCTTACTATCCCCTTTGCAAAATTCACTTCAAAACCAAATCATATATATTTACATATACTCGTAGCCATTCACATATACCATCATTCTCTTTTCTAGATGATCATGCATTTACAAAGCCTTATATTCACCCACAAAATACGAGTAGTTATCACTAAGTACTTACAAAATTCCCTAACCTGGAATCGTGTCGAGTGATTCCACTTCCTTAGAGTTACCCGTTTGTGCGATTCAATTCATCTCCAACGAAATCTCCGGGACTACACAAAAATCATATATCACATCTATTCTGTCCAATATGACATAATTCTTGCATTTACTATAGTCGGTTCGACCGATAGTCGGTTCAACCTATAGTTTCATTAACACTTATAAGTCATCACTTCCTCTTATGTCCGTTTTGATTGTTTTATTAATTTCTTGAGAGTTTATTGAACTCTTTTAAGCCAATTGATTCACATGAAATCAATATTAAGCTTATAGTGTCTCTAGTCCATCATTTACTTCACTATGGCAATTTATCGAACATTGCATATGCTTATTTCCATAACTTGACTAATCTCACAATGTAGCTTCATTCAGTCATCTCAAAATCTTACATATTACTTCACTAACACCTTAGCATAATCCATTTATTCTCAACTCGCCCATATCACATTTTTTAACACTAGACTCATTCTAGGTTATACTTGTTCTATTACATTCTAGTTAGTTTCTATCATCAATACATACACCCATCAACTCCCAACAATAACTAGATGAATATACTTTAAGTTAGTGTATTAGAAACTCACCTAGCTTGACTTTCTTCTTGCTCCAAATAAGAATACTCCTTTGCTCCTTCAATCCAACCAATGAAGTGTTGATTCCTTGTTCTTCTCTTTATAATGAACAACTTTGCTCTAATAGCTTTTCCTCAAATCTTTATGGAAATGGGATGGTTTTAGAGAGAGAAAGCTAGGTTTAAGGTTTAAAATGGAAGAAATGTGTTTGCTCCCATGAATTGCAGATCCAACTACCCCACTTTTATAAGAAACGCCTTGGGAGATCGATCTGCATAAGGTAGAGATCGATTTGGCCTTGCTTGATTCCTTTAGTTTCTCGACATTTTGTAGGCAGGGGATCGATCTGTTGAATGTATGAGATAGATCTACCAGGTTGCATTAGACCAATCTGCTCAATGGAATAGGATCAATTTGTTTTGAGCTGATAGTTTAGGAGATCGATCTGGCCTTAAGAGGAGATTGATCTTGTCCAACCTGAGACCAATGGAGATCGATATGCTTGAGTGAGGGATCGATCTCCCTCTTGCAGAATGCTTGGTATTGTGTTTTTTAGGCCACAAGATCGATCTCTCTTTGCATGGGATCGATCTGGCCTTCATCCTGCATCATTTTTGCTGCAATTTTCCTAGTTAAACTCATGTTCAACAACTTCAATACTCATTTATCAATCTATTCACACTTAGAAGTTAAAAGTGTTTATTTGTTATATTTCATATGTAATGTAACTTGTCTGTACATCAAATAATCATATACATTACATAAAAATTTACGGGTCTTACACTATATGGTCTTAGGTTCATAGGTTGGGACCCAGCTTTAAGAGGTATGCTATGGTCATGTGACATATGGGGTGGAAGCCACCTTGGTTCTTCAAACACATCAGAATATTTATCAATCAATTTTTGCAGCTGTGTGGGAATTGATTCCTCCTCTTGATCCACATTCAAAACATACAGCTCTCTTTACAACTCAGGATCTATACCAACCAGTTTCTGTAATTTTTGCCCCGAGAAAATCTTAACCTTAGCAGGTTTTTGACTCCCAACCAGCTTCACCTACTATCCATCCTTCTGAAATGTCAAGGATAACTCATTAAAGTCAAATATCATTGGACTGTACTTCTTCATCCAGTCCACTCCAAGAACCATATCACTCCCTCCCATAGGTAAAATCGTCATGTCATGGGAAAACTTGTGACCTTGCATCCACCAAGTAAGCTATTTGCATTTAGCCTTACTATAGAGTTTTTCTCCATTAGCTACAGTAATTGCTAATGGACTTGTGGTCTCTAACTCCACTCCATCTTTAGCCCACCTAGGTACTATAAAACTATGTGTATTGCCACTGTCCACAAGCACACTGAGAGTCTTTCCTTTAACAGTGCCTTCAATTCTAATGGTACTATGACAAACACTACCAGTGAGAGCTTTAATTGATATCTGTAAATCCATAACATGGTTCTGTTCATCCGCAAGTCCAAGTTCCTCCTCCATCTCGGCCTCTGCAGTAGCTTGCGCACTATCTTCCTCATAACAGTGATTGCATTCAATTGCTTCGTTTTGCACACATGCCCTGTAATAAATTTATCCCCACATTTGTAACACAAGTTCATAGCTCTTCTGTGTTCCATAAGCTGCTGTTTGTTTGGATTGTAAGGCTAATTTTGGTTTATTTTTGGTATTTGGTGAGCATTGTTATATGTAGGTTTTGGATAAGGGCTTAAGTTTTGGGTCGGTAAGGTTCTGATAGTTTGTTTATATTTCTTGCTCTCAAATTCCATGGACAACTCATACAATTTGGCCTGTCTAAATGCAGCATTTAAGGTACCAGGCTCATTTGCTTTAACTCTGTGCTTTAGCTTCTCTTCAAGGCCCCTCAAAAAGCTGGAAAAAAAATAATTCTTGGGTAAAAATGTGGATTATATTGCAACATATAGGGCCTTAACTCCTCAAACTTTTCTTGGTAATCCTCTACGGTGGTTCTTTGAGAAAGTTTGTTAAACTCCTCAATTATATCCGTACAACTCCTATCATAGAACCGTTGGCAAAGATCATGTGCAAAATCTTACCAACTAACAATATTCCTTTGCAAGATATACCCATCAAACCACACCTCAGCTTTGCCAGTCAAGTACATGGTAGCAATCTCCAATTTTTGATGGTCAGAGATTGAAAAGATTGGGAAATATTTTTGACATCTTTTTAACCACCCTCGAGGATTATTTCCATCAAACTGAGGTAGCTCAATTTTAGGCCTAGGTGCAAAATAATAAAAAGAGTTATGCTCGGCATTAGATCTAGCCTGAGCATTTTGGCCATTACTGTGATTTTTAGTTCCAAAATTAGTCTATGTTTGATTTCTCAATAATACCCCAGGTTTACCATTCCTTTGCATAGATTTACCTTGTTCATCAATGATGGTTACCTCCGGTCACACCCTTATCTCACACCCGACCTACCAAAATCACCACAAAATTTTCACATTTCACTTACCTCTTCTTCCGTCATCACTCACTTCAAAAGTTGGGCTGTGATTCGATATTAGTCACCCATTCACAACATACATAGAATTTAATATTCTTTTCTATAATAATAACTCTTGCACATAAATACTATTATTTGAACATATACATCCCGACCGTACATTAGTTTTCATAACTGTGCTGTTACAATGTTCAGTACAAAATATGAAATATGTATACCTCTCACAAGATGGATATGCAGCGGATCACGGTCTACAAATCTCCAGCCGTGTCCACCTACTGTGGATGCTTTGAAAAGAGGGAAATAATAAGGGGGTGAGCTCATAGCTCAGTAAGAAAATCAAGCAAGCAAGTAGACAACCACACTATCTACAAAATACCATGCTTATGCCTCGAAATAATTTCCTTACCCTATTTGTATCTAAAGCATGCATCTCTCTCAAATCTTTATGCAATATATATGTATAGATACAAAACATCAGTTATAAAACTGGTAATAGGCTGGTTTAACAATCTCAGCATTTTATGCGTCAATACTGCATTTCTCATGTAATCTCACACAAATCAAATTTATCATGTCATTCATTTAAATCAAAATCATATGGCATTCATCATGTTTCAAAACATGAAAATCTAGGCCTCACCCATCCCTCGGGTTACCCTTTTCACAATTCACAACTCACATGTTTATATCATAAAACCATGTGATAATTCATTCAAGAAATTATAATGTACATAGCATAAAAAGAAAATCGAGATAGGCGACTACATGTTCTAAGTGTATGATCATAACTCATTTTTCGTGATCTCAGGCAACACAGTACTCTGTGTTCAGGGTTTCATAATTGCTGTAATGGGAGTTGGGTCAAATCTCTACCGTCAGCTCTCAATCTGAGGACTTGATCCCGGGGCACACCAGATCCCACTAGATCCTGCTCCCACTGCTAACCGGTCCTATCATAGTACATCAAGTACTCACAGTACAACATACTCCATGTAACATACATGGTACACAGTACTCCATGAACCCTATCCCAAGGTGGGATGCTTGCCATGAGCCTTAGTCCTCATACCATGGGTATTTCGATAGCCCTCGGCCTTTCAAAATAATGCACGTGTGAGCATATATATATATATATATATATATATATATATATATATATACATATATATATATATATATATACATATATATATATATACATATATATATATATATATCGGTGCGACACACAATCAGCACAAGCTCCTAACACGGCTGTTTCATGCTTTTTTTGAAATAGGTACATGTGAGTAAACTCCCAACACGACCATCTCACAATGTCACAACTATAGTACGAGCAATGCTCCCAGCACTATGTCATGTAAACACGAGTATGAGCATAGCTCGCAATACTCTATAATGTAGAATCAATGAAAACTGAGTACGAGCTAAGCTCCCAGTACTCTATGGTACAGACTATGCTCACTCTAAGTGACCTAGACATGTTATCCGCAAGTGCACAGGTCGTACAAGTAATAATGAGATTTGAGTCTCGGATTATCAACTCACAGAGAAGTTGATTAGCCTAATTAAGTACTGGTTAATCTTACCTAAGTATATCCTAGCAAATTATAAATTTTTAATGAGTGATCTACAAGGCTAAAATTAAAAGTACTGAAAACAATAAAAATTATAAACTAATGAAAATAAAACAAACCAAAAATTACTTACAGAGCTCCAAGCAATTAAAAGCAATAACCTACAAAAGATATTTAAAATAGTTAAAATTAATTAATGCAATTAAACTAGATTGCAAATAAGAAATAAAATTAACTTGAATAAAATTAGACAATAAAAATAAAATGTGCATGCAATTAATCTAATTATGAAAATGCAATTTAAACTAACTTAATTCTAATGAAATAAAATTCTAAAAATAAATTTTCTAAATGTAATTATAAATCTAAATGACTAAAATAGTAATTCTAATTTAATCCTAACTATAGCTAAATACTAACTTAACAATAAAATCTAAATAATGCATGAGAAATATTTTTGAATTTTTCAATTTAAAATGAAAACTTAAAAATGCATAAAACAATTTTACTCTAATTTAATTCTAAATGCAACACATAAATTCTACACTAACATTAAGTCCTAAATTCTATTTTATAAAATCAACCATTAACATAATTAAACTAAAAATTAAATTAACCAACAAAGATACTATAACTAACCTACAATTTAATTTAACACTTCACCTAAGTTAACAACTAATAAAAGAAATGAACACAATTAAACAAAACAATATATATGCATTAAACATTAAATTGCAAAGATTTCTTAAGAGCCAAATGTGGCCTTACTCAGTTTGCAATTTTATCTACTAGCCCGACACTGTACTATTATGTACTATTACGCACGATTCCTCCACGTAGCAGATTACAGCTAACGTTCTTTTGCTGTACATTCCCTGCACTGTACATCATCACACCATGCTCCTACAATTGCTTCCAACAGCAGCTAGCTACTACTTCAGTACCGACAGCACCCAACCTCGCGTTTGTCTTCCTGCACATACAACCATCAGTACAGTGTGCTCGGCCTGGGATTAGTTTCAGTCTCGGCTCTCGCCATACACTACCACATTCCATCAATTTGCAGTAGCAATCCAACAACTTCATACCATCATGTGCCGGTCTTTTGCTCCTGCTGTTCTAGTGCAAGCTTCAGCTGAAACCAGCGACTGCAGCAACTGAGGCCTCTTCACGCAGCAGCCACGCCACTTTCTTATTAACCAAATGCAAATCTAGAAACAAAATAAATTAAATAGACTTATAGTAGCTAGGAGATAACCCGAGATAACTATAGCAATAAAAAGGGGGACAACAACAACACTATGGAACCTAGAACAAAACTTGAAATAGAACAGAAAAAAAATCATACAGAAACAAGCTAAAAAATAAAATAAGCTAGTGCAGAGGAACTAAAGGAAACTTGAAGGTAGTTGCTGTTTTAAAATCGAGAACTGAAGAATCAAATAAAGCTTTGAACAATAACATGAACTTGAAACAGAGCATAACAGAGTATAAATATAGTCTTTGTCTTCTGTAGCAGTCCACTACTGCTTTGATCTGTACCGAGCAGCCTCAGTCATGCCAGCTTCAATAGCCAGCACAATGTCATACGTTTCATGCAAAAACCAAGATGAACAACAGTACAAAGGAAAAGAATTTGCTGCAAGGAAGAAGACATCTTGTCACCATATGCCTTCAGACCACAACTGTAAACCATCATCAGCATGCAGTAGCGGTTCTGCCTCCAGCACTAGCACGGTTACTAGCGGTAAATTCTAGTTCAGCATATCGCTTTAGCCCCTTTCTTCAGTGCACAGACACGTCTCGTAATACACAACAGGATAACACCAGCGCCAGCAAATATCGGCAAGAAAAGCAGACCAACGAAACCGAGACAGGAAGGTGAAATGCAGAAAAACCGAAAAAGTTCAAATAATAAACAACTTAAATCGAAACCCAAAAAAAAATATGATGAGAAACTTGGAGAAATTTAAAGGATGAGCTACTGTAAAGCCAATAAAACAGAACCAATGAAGAGAGAAAAAAATGATCATAAAAGAAAAGAATAAAACTGAGTTTAAAGAAAAGTTAAAATGGAAATTTCTATTTCATTGAGGAAGCCATGAACAGTAGCTAAAACAAAAGAAAAATTAATGGTAACTACGGGAAAGCTTTGAAGAAAACAAAGACAACTATTCTAAAACTATTCTAACACTACTCCTAAATTACTTCTAAAACTACTCCTAAATTACTTATACCCTTAGCTACATTTACCTTAAAAACTATACTAAAACTACCATAAATTCTCCTCTTTTCAATTTTTCATCATATTCTCTTTATACACAAACATAGGGGTATAATGGTAATTTTTCATCATAGATGAGTTGACATTATTTGGCCACTTGTCTTCATTTTATTTGCTGCGGAGTAGATATTTCCACGTCACTTGTCGATTTGTCCAGTTAGTTGTGCAATGTTGCCCGACGTGTGTCTGCCAGAAGGTTGGCACGGTGTCCGTCGATCTTATCGTTTCGAGGCAAATAAAATACAGACACCTAACATAACGTGTGTCCAGACGATTGGTGACTCGGTCTGCAAATTGGAAGTGGTCCAGTCTCCTTTAGGCCATTTTCAGCCTATTTTTGACTGAAACGATTGAGTTTAATCCGGATTTAATTTACCTGCACATTAAAGAATTTTAATTAAATAAAGGGGATAATTAATAAAATAATATGGGGATTAAATTAATTAATAAATTAAGCACAAATAAATCTATTAAAAATAGAATTATCACTCTATCATGTAAAACTGAGTATGAGCATAGCTCCTAATACTCTATAATGCATCAATCACAAGCTGAGTACGAGCAATGCTCCCAGTATTCTAACATGCACAAATCGCAAAAAAGTGTAGTACAAGTATATACTCCAGTACTATTTGATGCATATCTCAAAATATAGTGCGAGTGATCTCTAGCACTTATGGTTTTCACACAAAACCCGATAGATGACTATTCAAATCATAATTCACCCAATTCAAATCAAATAAGCACTCAAATGTGCATGTTTTCACATACACATGAAAACATTAGCCATTCTATCATGCAACTCATGAATTTTCGTCACAACATGCTTCTAAGGTATTTTCACCGTATTTGTGGATAAAACACACTTATCCTCTTTGATTTCTATCACAACATCATGCCTATTCATGGGAATTCATATAGCATATAATATCAAAATGCTATTCAAAATACGTGTAGCTACCTCTAGCTACTCACGAAATTCCCTTACCTCGGATCATGTCAAGTGACCTCTCTTCCTCGGTGCTGCTCACTCTCGCAGTCTAATCAGCTTCCAATGTGATTTCTGAAGCTGTTATACGTATTTTCGTTAGTATATCGTATTTTACTCGTTTTACTTACAAAATCTCAACTCAATAATTCAACTCATCACTTTCTAATATTATGGTGTTATACCATATTTTTCCATATAGCTATTTTCATTCTTCTATATTTCCAATTTATGCATTTCACAAGATTAACTTAAAATCTTCCATACATGCATAATCCATCATTAAATTTATGCCAACATCATTCCCTCATCATTTTCTCACTTCCATTCCAATAGTTAGGTCATACTTATTTTTCATGATCCTCTCATTTCCAACAACTCATACATATACCAATTGCCTCCCCAATACACTTAGTTTAACATATATCAACTTGGTGCATTAAATCTTACCTACCTGAGATTTCCTCTTTTTCCACCAAAATTGGCAAAAATCCTTCTTGTTCTTCAACCCTTTGATTCCAATATCTTGTTTTCAAGTATGTTGCTCTCCTCTTTACCAAGAACAACTTTTCTCAACTATATCTCACTCAAATCTGGTTGCAAACTGAAGTTTTCTAGAGTTGAATGTTAGGTTTTGTTTTGGTTCTTGAATGGAATAGGATTTCTCGTGAAAAACTGAAGTGCAGAACCTAGTATTTATAGAATTGTATCTGTGAGATCGATCTGCTAGCCATATGAGATCGATCTCCCCTGTAATTTTCTCTTCGAAACTGACCTTTCAGGCTTAATGAGATCGATCTGCCCCTAAGCATGAGATCGATCTTCACAACTCAGAACCTTAAGGAGATCGATCTGGCCTTGCAATGAGATCGATCTGTATTGCCAAGGAGATCGATCTGCTCCCTTCCTGAAGCAGTTCTGTTGCACTTTTCCATCCAAATTCATTGTTACATTAGTTTTTTATTTACTTAACCATCCATTTTATATTTCATCCACAGTTACAACTTCAAAACATTCATTCCTCATAATTTATATCATTTGTGACTTGTCCATACATTCAAAAATCATAAAGGTTACATGTTAAGTTACGGGTCTTACAATCCTCCCCACCTTAAGAAATTTAGTCCTCCAAATTAGAACCAAGTTACTCTACAAACAACTGGGGATATTTCTCTTGCATTAGACTCTCTAGCTCCCAAGTAGCTTCCTCTGAAGTGTGATGCTGCCAGAGAATCTTTACTAACCCGATAGTCTTATTTCTCAAGACTTTCTCCTTACTATCCAGTATCCGTATTGGTTTCTCTACATATATCAAATCATCTTTGAGCTCCAATGGCTCATATCGAATCACATGACTTAGATTTGGATGATAGTTCCTCAGCATAGAAATGTAGAAGACATTGTGCACTTCGGATAAATCCGGTGCCAAAGCCAATCTGTATGTCTTATCTCCCACTCTGTCTAGTATTTGAAAGGGTCCAAAATAGCGAGGACTCAACGTACATCTCTTCCCAAATCTCGATATACCATTGGAAGGAGAAACCTTTAGAAATACTAAATCACCAACTGTAAACTCAAGTGGTCACCGTCTCTTGTCAGCATAGCTTTCTGTTTACTTTGAGCTGTCCTCAATCTCTCCATTATTAACTGGACATGCTCAAAGGCTTGTGTAACCAAATCAGGAGCAAATATTTTCCTGTCACCCACTTCTTCCCATCCGATAGGGGAACGACATCTACAGCCATACAAAGCCTCATACGGTGTCATCCCGATACTCGCTTGATAACTGTTGTTGTAGGTGAATTCGGCTAATGGCAATTGATTATCCCAGGAGCCTCTACAATCTAGCACACACGCTCTCAACATATCCTCCAAAGTCTGTATAGTCCTTTATGACTGACCATTTGTCTGAGGATGAAAAGCGGTGCTCAAACTCAACTGGGTTCCCATGGCTTCTTGAAAATGTTCCCAAATGTGGGAAGTGAAGCAAAAATCCCTATGTGAAATAATGCTCACTGGAATACCATATAACCTCACTACCTCACGTACATACAACTCTGCCAATGAACTCAGAGTATCGATAGCTCTCATAGCTAGAAAGTGGGCTGACTTTATCAGTCTATCAACTATCACCCAGACAGCATCGTGATTCCTTTGGGTCCATAGTAAACCCATCACAAAATCCATAGTGATATGCTCCCATTTCCATGTCAGTATAGGTAGAGGCTACAATAACCCTGCAGGTTTCTTATGCTCTACCTTCACTTGCTGACATACGAGACATCTCGTCATGAATTCTGCTACATCTCTCTTCAAACCTGACTATTAGTACACTTTTCAAAGATTCTGATACATCTTATTACTCCCCGGATGTAGCATGTAGTTTGACAAATGAGCTTCCGTCAATATAAGTCTCCTATGCTCTAGGTCTTTGGGAACACATAATCTACCTCTGAACCTCAGAAGTCCATCAGTTTGCTGAGCCTGTCTGATCCTCTCCAACAGATCTGGCTCCAAGTGTAGACCAGCAATCACACATTTCGTATTCATGTCAGAAGGCACGACTCCCAAACTTAGGCTAGGAAACTGCTTTAGCAACTCATGTTCCCTGACCATCATATACGATACCATCCCAAGGCTCTTCCTACTCAATGCATCTGCTACAACATTAGCCTTACCCGGATGATAAAGTATCTCACAATCATAGTCCTTTAGAAGCTTTAACCATGTTCTCTGTCTCCTGTTCAATTCTTTCTACAAGAACAAATACTTAAGGCTCTTGTAGTCAGTAAAGATATGGAATTTCTCTCCATACAAGTAGTGGCGCCATACCTTCAACGCAAACACTACTGCTACTAACTCCAAATCATGGGTCGGATAGTTCTTCTCATGATCCTTCAACTGTCTGGATCCATAAGTAACTACCCTCCCATCCTGCATCAATACACAGCCCAGTCCCTGATGTGATGCATTGACATACACTGAAAATCCTCCTGAGTTGGTAGGGATAGTGAGAATCGGAGCAGTAGTCAGTCGACTGTTCAATTCCTGAAAACTCTTCTCACAATCCTCATTCCACATAAATGCTACACCCTTCCAAGTGAGACGTGTTAACGGAGCAGCTAACTTCGAAAATCCTTCTACGAATCTCTAATAATATCCTGCTAAACCCAGAAACTCCTGACCTCGGTGACTGTCCTCGACTTTTCCCACTGAACTATAGCCTCAATCTTGGATGGATCTATTGATACACCATCCTTCGACACAATGTGTCCTAAAAATGAGATCTATGATAACCAAAAATCACACTTGTTGAGTTTAGCATATAAATTCTGCTCTCATAAAGTCTGCAATACAATCCTGAGGTGCTTCTCATGCTCTTCCTCGGACTTAGAATATACCAAGATGTCATCTATGAAGACGATAGCAAATTGATCCAAATATGGCTTGAACACATCATTCATCAAAGCCATGAAAGCTGCAGGAGCATTCGTCAATCCGAATGGCATAACCAAGAACTCATAATGGCCATATCGAGTCCTAAATGCTGTCTTGGGCACATTTTCACTCCTTACTCTTAGTTGATGATACCCAGACCTTAGATCAATCTTAGAAAAGACCTGCTCTCCTCGGAGCTGATCCAACAGATCATCAATGCGTGGAAGGGGATATCTATTAATGATGGTTGCCTTATTCAACAATTTGAAATCTATACATAATCGGAGGCTTCCATCCTTCTTCATTATAAATAAAATTGATGCTCTCCACAGTGAAACACTCGGTCTGATGAAACCCCTGTCTAACAACTCCTGTAATTGTCTCTTGAGCTCCTCCAACTAAACTAAGGCCATACGATACGGTGGTTTCGATATAGGTTTAGTACTAGGCACCAAGTCTATACAAAACTTCATCTCTTTGTCTAGTGGTAACTCTGGCAATTCATCCTGAAAGACATTTGGAAATTCTCTAACCACAGGAATGTCTTCTAACTCTGGATGTACCTTATCCATATCAACCACATACGCAATAAAACCTTCAATATATCCATTTCTCAGTTAGCATAGTACATTATTAATCACAATCACAACTACTACTTTGATTTCCTTTCATCAAACTTTATAACATACTTTTCAGGGTTAGGAAACATAACTGTCTTAGCGTAACAATCTAAAACAACATGGTTTAATGATAACCAATCCATTCCTAAGATTACATCGAAAACACTCATGATTAACAGTATTAGATTGGCTGTCATATCCTTTTCCCTTACTCTTAGCTTACAATCATTTAATACATATTCCACTAGTTGACTATTGTCCATAGGCATACTAATCAACATCATCCTACTCAAAGGTGTATGCTTTACATGCTTTGCTAACTTACATGCAAATGAATGCGATACAAATGAATGCGTTGCACCAGGATCAATCAAAATATGTGCTTCTAAATCATATATTAGGATATTACCTCTAATTACATCCAATGAAGCATCGGTTGTTACCTGGTCCAAGGCATGCACTCGCTCTTGTCCAATAACCTACTTCTCTTTTTCCTCTGCTGTCGCTCTCCTTCTCGGAGCAGACACATCAACTGGAGCTCTCTTAGGCTCCTTACCCTTATGTGGGGCAATATCAATGACCTCTTGGAAAACTCTGGCCATGTGTCCTAGCTTCCCACATATGAAGCACAATCCACTAGAAACAAGACAAGGTCTACTTCCATGGAATCTACCACATCTACTGCACTACTCAATGGTAGGCCTCTGTCCTCCAATCACTACTCCTCTAGTTGGAGCTATAGCCAGGTATGCAGAAGATCTAACAGTCCTCTCCTGTACTTCCTCGATCTTTGGTCTCTTACCTAAGAGTCTCATCCCTCATCGATATCTAAAACCTCAAACACTATCGCTCACCGACCTCTTCTTATCTCTGTCTTTATCCTTTCCAACTGTTCTAAACTCTGAGACATTTCTCTCATAATCTTGCTCATAGAGTTGTGCCCTGCGCACTGCCTCATCGTAGGTAGAAATGTTGAATGGAACTAGTTTAGACAACAATGCTGGTCTCAATCCATCAATGAATCTAGAAACCTTCCTAGTCTCTCTATTTATGGTGGCAGGGTTGTACCTCCCTAGGGATAGAAATCTAGTCTCATACTCATCTACCAAGTGACTTCCCTGGCTTAACCCCAAAAATTCAGCCTGTAACCTCCGTTGAGCCATATCTGGAACGAACTGACTTCTGAATGCATCCAAAAATATCTTCCAATTAATCTCTGTATGTCAGGCTCTCAATATGGGTCGGGCAGACTTCCACCAATGCTCTGCAATCCCCTTTAGTAGGAATGTAACAAATGCGACCATCTCTGAAGTTGTACACTTGAAAAATCTGTACAACTTCTCCATTTCTCCTATCCATTCCTTTGCCAAAACTAGGTCCTTAATCCTACGAAAAGTTAGAGGTCCAAGTTTCTAGAATTATCCGAGTCTGTCCAAATCACAACAGTACCCCAAAACATTACCGCCCTGTCATGGACCAACATGAGATGGCGTATCCTGAACTAGCAGGGGTGTAGGTGTATTAGGTGTAGCTTCCTCTCCCGGTGCAGTCTCTGTATCCTATCCCTATCCTCCTAGCATCGTCTGAGCCAGTGTCTCCACTACGGTCTTTAGGCGACGCTCTAGTCTCTCAAAACGGGCCTCGGTACTCTCTGGTACCTCAGTAGGACAAATAGTCTCATCTCGGGTCTCTGGCCTACCTCTACGGCCTTGAGCCCTATCTCTAGTCCCTCTACCATGGCGAGTATTAACCATAATGGCTAAATCCCTGCTTTTAGAATCATTAATTAGTCTGAATTCCATCTCGTATACATAATTGTAACTGAACAAAGCACAATACTATGAGAATGTATATTTTCCTAATTACTAATATCGATTCACATCAGACCAACACTGCTCTGATACCATGCTATCACGCCCTTCTCTCACACGCGACCTACCAAAATCACCACAAATTTTTCACATTTCACTTACCTCTTCTTCCATCATCACTCACATCAAACGTTGGGCTATGATTCGATATTAGTCACCCATCCACAACATACATAGAATTTAATATTCTTTTCTATAATAATAACTCTTGTACATAAATACTATTATTTGTACATATACATCCCGACCGTACATTAGTTTACATAACTGTGCTGTTACAATGTTCAGTACAAAATATCAAGTGTGTATACCTCTCACAAGATAGATATGCAGCAGATCACAGTTTACAAATCTCTAACCGTGTCCACCTACTGTGGATGCTCTAAGAAGAGGGAAATAATAAGGGGGTGAGCTCACAGCTCAGTAAGGAAATCAGGCAAGTAAGTAGACAACCACACTATCTACAAAATACTATGCTTACGCCTCGAAATCATTTCCTTACCCTATCTGTATCTAAAGCATGCATCTCTCTCAAATCTTTATGCAATATATATGTATAGATACAAAACATCAGTTATAAAACTGGTAATAGGCTGGTTTAACAATCTCAACACTTTATGCGTAAATACTACATTTTTTTATGTAATTTCACACAAATCACATGTATCATGCCATTCATTTAAATCAAAATTGTATGGCATTCATCATGTTTCAAAACATGGAAATCTGGGCCTCACCCATCCCTTGGGTTACCCTTTTCACAATTCACAACTCACATGTTTATATCATAAAACCATGTGATAATTCATTCAAGAAATTTCAATGTACATAGCATGGAAAGAAAATCGAGATAGGCGACTACATGTTCCGAGTGTATGATCATAACTCAATTTTTGTGATCCCTGGCAACACAGTACTTGGTATGTGGGGTCTCACAATTACTGTAACGGGAGGTGGGTCAAATCTCTACCGTCAGCTCTTAATCTGAGAACTTGATCCCGGAGAACACCAGATCCCACTAGACCTGCTCCCATTGCTAACCAGTCCTATCATAGTACATCAAGTACTCACGGTACAATGTACTCCATGTGACATACACAGTACATAGTACTCCATGAACCCTATCTCAAGATGGGATGCTCACCATGAGTCTTAGTCCTCATACTATGGGTATTTCGATAGCCCTCGGCCTTATCTTGAAATAATGCACGTGTGAGCATATATATATATCGGTGCGAAACAAACTCAGCACAGGCTCCTAACACGGCTATTTCATGCTCTTTTCGAAATAGGTACGTGTGAGTAAACTCCCAACACGACCATCTCACAATGTCATAACTATAGTGTGAACAATGCTCCCAGCACTATGTCATGTAAAAACACATGATTATGAGCATAGCTCCCAATACTCTATAATATATAATCAATGAAAACTGAGTACGAGCTAAGCTCCAGTACTCTATCATGTAAAACTGAGTATGAGCATAGCTCCCAATACTCTATAATGCATTAATCACAAACTGAGTACGAGCAATGCTCTTAGTACTCTAACATGCACAAATCGTATAAAAGTGTAGTATGAGTATATACTCTAGTACTATGTTATGCATATCTCAAAATATAGTGCGAGTGATCTCTAGCACTTATGGTTTTCACACAAAACCCGATAAATGGCTATTCAAATCACAATTCACCCAATTCAAATCAAATAAGCACTCAAATGTGCATGTTTTCGCATATACATGAAAACATTAGCCATTCTATCATGCAACTCATGAATTTTGGTCACAACATGCTTCTAAGGTATTTTTACCCTATTTGTGGATAAAACACACTTATCCTCTTTGATTTCTATCACAACATCATGCCCATTCATGGGAATTCACATAGCATATAATATCAAAATGCTGTTCAAAATACGTGTAGCTACCTCTAGCTACTCACGAAATTTCCTTACCTCAGATCACGTCAAGTGACCTCTCTTCCTCAATGCTGCTCACTCTCGCAGTCCGATCAGCTTCCAATGTGATTCCCTAAGCTGTTATATGTATTTTCGTTAGTATATCATTTTTTACTCGTTTTACTTGCATAATCTCAACTCAATACATCAACTCATCACTTTCTCATATTATGGTGTTATACCATATTTTTCCATATAGCTATATTCATTCTTCTTTATTTCCAATTTATGCATTTCATAAGATTAACTTAAAATCTTCCATACATGCATAATCCATCATTAAATTTATGCCAACAACATTCCCTCATCATTTTCTCACTTCCATGCCAATAGTTAGGTCATAATTATTTTTCATGATCCTCTCATTTCCAATAACTCATACATATACGAATTAACTCCCCAATACACCTAGTTTAACTATATCTACTTGGTGCATTAAATCTTACCTAGCTAAGATTTCCTCTTTTTCCACCAAAATTGGAAAAAATCCTTCTTGTTCTTCAACCATTTGATTCTAATCTCTTGTTTCCAAGTATGTTGCTCTCCTTTTTACCAAGAACAACTTTGCTCAACTATATCTCACTCAAAATTGGTTACAAACTGAAGTTTTCTAGGGTTAAAATGTTAGGTTTTGCTTTGGTTCTTGAATAGAATAGGATTTCTTGTGAAAAATGGAAGTACAGAACCCAGTATTTATATAATTGTCTCTATGAGATCGATCTGCTAGCTACCCCTGCATTTTTCTCTTCGAAACTGACCTTTCAGGCTTAATGACATCAATCTGCCCCTAAGCATGATATCGATCTTTACAACTCAGAACCTTATGGAGATCAATTTGGCTTTGCAATGAGATCAATCTGTTACAACCCAAGACTTAAGGAAATCGATCTGTATTGCCAAGGAGATCGATCTGCTCCCTTCCTGAAGCAGTTCTGCTGCACTTTTCCATCCAAATTCACTGTTACATTGGTTTTTAATTTACTTAACCATCCATTTTACATTTCATCCACAGTTACAACTTCAAAACATTCATTTCTCATAATTTATATCATTTTTTACTTATCCATACATTCCAAAATCATAAAGGTTACATGTTAAGTTACGGGTCTTACAACTCTACAAGGGCCTTACCTTATCGCCTAGATGGCATTGCTTGTGTGGTTGCATTGCTGGAAGCACCACCGGGTTCAATATAGCTATGTGCTGGAATGGATTCCTTCTGAGTTATCAATGCTAGCATCTGGCTAATATAGCTTTGATTCTCAGCTATTTTAGCTTCAATCCCTCTATGTTGCTCTTCCCACCATCTCAAAATGGTTGCATTGTCAGTTTTCAAAGACTATCTATTCTTGTAATGTTTGAACTTACTCCTGTAAGGTGTTCAATCATGTTCCTTCTGCCATTGATGAATACTTCCTAAGCTTTCCCAGATTTAATGGTGGATCTGATTAGCTCTGATACCAATTTGTTATAGAATTTCAATATTGAAGTTGATAGACGAGAAATTAATGAGATAAGACCAGAGAAGAAGGAGAAGAAGGAAAGAAAGAAAAATTTGAAGAAGAATGATATTCCACTATTTTCCCTTTTTTCCCTACAACTTCGGTATTCATTAATGCAATAACAGAATCCTCCTAAATACAAGGCTCCAGTATTCAATTGACACCTGTCATGTTCCTGTGACTCCAAAATACTATTATTAACTAACTATCATCAGCTACTGTATTATTGTCCAGCTCAGCTCTCTGCTAGCCATCCAAGTCAGCTCACCAGCTTAATTCTCCAACTCAGCATCCACTTCGGCTACCATCTCCTTAGTATCTTCTCTGACGCCTGCAGCATCCATGACAGGCTTTTGTTAGTTTTATTCCAAGTTCCTTGATTTTATAGTTTTCTTCAAGTCCTTAGCTGGTAGGTGAGATTTTTTATAATCTTCTCATTGGTAGACACAGATATTGGGTTGTTGAAGCTTACCAAGCTCGAAATGTATCGATACTTCCTTTAGTGTATCGATACTTTTAAATGAGATCTACATAAACAGAAACAAATATATCGATATTGTTTTCAATCATATATGTACTTAAACAAAGTATGAACTTCTGTTTTAAGGTCATGATATGATATGGATACAATGTTAATCCCCTCAACATTCAAAACATGCTATATTGATAAACATTCAACTAGTATTAATATGCCTATATAATTCACATGTATTTAGCTTAGGAAGCATGATTATCTCATATTCAAATATGTAAATGTTGCACAAACTAATACGCCTATAATCCTTTATTGTTTTAGGAGAATTAAGCTAAGGAATTTGCACAATAGTAGTATAATTGACACTATTAATATCAAAATTACCTTTTAGGAAACCCAACACAAGATTAGTGACCTCCCTCCCTATCGCATGCCAATAAGATTTATAGAAAGAAACAATTCCATCTAGACCTTGAGATCTACCTGGTCTCATATGTCACAAAGCTTCTTCTACCTCTTCTAAAGAGATATCATGAGACATCAACAAAAGATCCTCATCAATGACCTTTCTGTCCAAACCTGCAATAACGATTCCCTTTGTGATTGAAACTATATACTGAAACACTAGTGAGAAATACCAAATGATCTCATTATGGATAGTTGTTTGGTCATCAAGAAGAACCCCATCATCAGAATGCAACCTCAGTAATGCATTATGCCTATGTCAACTAGATGCCAAGGTATGAAAAAATCGTGTACTGCTATCACCAGTCGAAAACTAGAGCATTTTGGAGCATTATCTCCACATAACTTCTTCATAGTGAAAACAAGTTAGTTAACACTTTTGTTGCTTACAGACTTCCTCCCAATCGCGTAATGATGGTGGCAAAGAAAGCAGTTATTCAATCCCTGTGTTACAAGCACGAATTTAGTGCTAAGATGACCATAAGTAGTCATATTCCACCTAGATAAAGCACTACCACAAAGATGAAGTTTAGAAGCCATAGCAAAAAAATCCATCGTTGCTCTTTCTCCCAAATAGAACATGTAATTGCCTCACACCCAGCATGTCGGACTCACATATCCTAAAACCTGAAAGCCTTTTTGCTGAATTGCTTAAATTGGTTACCCTATATATCTAGTAGCTAAAAAGAATGATCAGAAGAACTAGAGAGGATGTGTTCTTTAATGGCATTTGGATAAGTATCCTACCAATCTTGTGTTGCAAATCCCCTATCTATTCTTTCCTCCATCATATTATTCCCAAACCCTTACTCTATGTAAATAGCAATTCTTTAATTGAAAATTCCTAGAAACCATGGGCATCCACCGCAGTTTAAAAGTCTGACATTTTCCAATATGGGTGAAGCCTTCCTCCTTACTTTTTAACATCACATAGCAACTCATTAAAATCCCCTGCACAGCACCAAGGTAAATTTTTGGAGACATCAACTGCGTAAGCAGATTCCATGAATCCACCTGTAACCTTGTAATCAGATTGCCATAAAATCCAGTAAACTGCCAGGGAGATCATAATGGGCAGGTTGAACAACAACATCTATGTGTGTCAGAGAATATTAAACAAGATTAACTCGAATATCATTAGCCCATATTAAAGTTAAACATCGAGAACGACCCACACTATCAACAACAAAATATCCAGTAACATCCCATTTGTATCTTAACCAATTCAGTTTAGCACTTTTCCTCTTGGTCTCATTGAGGAAAAGTAATTGGCAAAATTTTCAAAAATGCTCAAGTGATATCCCCACCCCCAAACTTAAAGTGCACAGTGTCCTCATTGTGCAGATAATATATGAATTTAAGCTTAAGAACAGAGTACTCCCCTATCTGATGATGATGAACAATTGAAGCTTGATTGAAAACGTAATGCTGTAAAAGCAATCTGCAAAATAAATAAAGAAGAAACAACAGAAAAGAGAAAAGAACTATACAAAAAGTGCAAAGAAAAATGAAGCTAAGTAGCAGGATCATAAGTAGGAGGGTCAGCTAAAGTGGTTACAGAGTGCTGTCGATCAAAATTCTCCCCCGAAATAATGTTTCAGTCTGCCCCCATTAACCTTAAAGGGTTGCTTCAGAGTATCATCCATAATTTTAATGGCTCCATGAGGGAATACTTGTGTAATGGTAAAGGGTCTTAACCATCTAGACTTAAGCTTTCCTAGAAACAACTTCAAGCGTGAATTAAATAATAGAACTTGTTGGCCTGGCTCGAAGTGTCTCTCATTGATTTTCCTATCATGCCATCGCTTAGTCTTTTCCTTGTAGAGCTTGGCATTCTCATAAGCTTGTAACCTGAACTCATCTAACTGATTGAGCTGTAGTAGCCTCTTCTCTCCTGCTGCATCTAAATTGAAATTCAGGTTTTTAAAGGCCCAATTGGCCTTGTGCTCAAGTTCCACTGGTAAATGACAGGCCTTACCATAAACAAGCTGTAAGGGGACATTCCTAAAGGTGTTTGAAGGCTGTCCTATAGGCCCAAAGTCCAGCATCTAACCTAATGGACCAATCCTTCCTACTTGGGGTCACTATTTTCTTAAATATCCTCTTAATTTCCCTATTGGACAACTCTACTTGGCCACTTGTCTATGGGTGATAAGCAGTGGCTACCTTATGTTGGACCCCATATTTCTTTAAAAGCCCATCAAAACTTCGATTGCAAAAGTGGGATCCTCCATCACTAATGATAGCCCTATGTGTGCCAAATCTTGTGAAAATATTCTTCTTCAAAGACCTTATCACCACCTTGGCATCATTAATCGGTAAAGCAATCGCTTTAACCCATTTCGATACATAGTCTAGAGCCATTAGAATATAAAGATTGCCATATGAAGGAACAAAAGGTCCCATGAAGTCAATTCCCCACACATCAAAGATCTCTACTTCTAAAATATTAGTCAAAGGCATCTCATTTCTTTTGGAAATATTACCTACCATCTGAGATCTATCACATTTCAATACAAAGTAGTAGGCATCCTTAAATAACGTGGGCGAGTAATATCCAGATTGCAAAACCTTGGCAGTTGTCCTTTCTCCTCCAAAGTGTCTTCCATAATCAGAAGAATGACAATGTCTAAGTATATCCTCTACTTCTTCCATGGGAACACACCTCCTCAAAATCTGGTCTTTACATTGCTTGTACATGAAGGGTTCATCCCAAACATAATACTTGACATCACTTAAAAACTTTTTCCTTTGCTGGGCAGTCAAATCAGGTGGCATCACATTGCTCACCAGATAATTCACAAAATTAGCATACCAGGGCAATCTAGAGTACCCGAAAGTAAATAGTTGCTCATCAAGAAAAGACTCATTAATAGTTGTACCATCTTCTTTAAGTATACTTTCCAATCTAGATAGATGGTCAGCAACCTGATTCTCCGTTCCTTTCCTGTCCCTATCCATCTAATCAGTCGAGGCTTTGCATCCTTCTTGGAGACTAAGTACTTAATGGTAGCATGATCAGTATAAACTATTACCTTAGTACCAATTAGATAGGAGCGAAACTTATCAAAAGCAAATACTACAGCTAACAACTCTTTCTCAGCAGTAGCATAGTTCAACTGGGCCTCATTCAGAGTTTTACTTGCATAGTAGATAACATAAAAGACTCTTCCTTTTTCTTTGTCCTAGTACAACCCCAACAGCATAATCACTTGCATCACACATAAGCTCAAAGGGTAAACTCCAATCCGGAGCTACGATTACAGGGGCTGTAACTAATTTTTCCTTCAAAGTCTTAAATGGTCCTAAGCATCGTTCATCAAAGCAAAATGTAGTGTCTTTTTCCAGGAGATTACATAAAGGCTTAGATATCTGAGAAAAATCCTTAATGAACCTTCTATAAAATCTTGCATGGCCCAAGAAACTTTTGATTCCTTTAACAGAGGTAGGGGGAGGTAACTTCTCAATAATTTTCACCTTAGCTTTATCCACTTCTATCCCCCTAGCAGAAATTTTGTGCCCAAGCACTATACCTTCTTTCACCATAAAGTGGCATTTCTCCCAATTAAGCACTAAATTCGTTTCTTCACACCTCCTCAGTACTAATGCCAAATTATGCAAACACAAATCAAAGCTATCCTCGAATACAAAATAATTGTCCATGAAAACCTCAAGAAAATCCTCCACCATATCATGAAATATGGCCATCATCCAACGCTGAAAGGTAGCAAGTGCATTGCATAGGCCAAAAGGCATTCTCCTAAAAGCAAATATCCCATTAGGACAGGTAAAGGTAGTTTTTTCTTGGTCTTCTAGGGCTATAACTATCTGACTGTACCCAAAATATTTTCGTCCAGTAAGCAATAAAATTTCTGACCAACTAATCGATCTAACATTTTGTTAATGAAGGGTAAAGGGAAGTGGTCTTTTCTGGTGGCTTTGTTGAGTTTCCTATAGTCCATGCATACTCGCCAACCAGTGACAGTCCTAGTGGGGATGAGCTCGTTATTCTCATTTTCAATCACTGTCTTCCCTCCCTTCTTAGGGACACATTATACTGGGCTCACCCAGGAACTATCAAAAATGGGATAGATGATTCCTGCATCTAACCACTTAATGATCTCCTTCTTGAAAACTTCTTTCATTACAGGGTTCAATCAATGTTGGTGCTCTATTGATGACCTATACCTTTTGTCTAGTAGTATCTTATGCATACAGATAGAGGGACTAATACCTTTAAGATTAGAGATAGACCAGCTTATAGCCTTCTGATGCTCTCTCAAAACTTGTAGTAATTTTACTTCCTGATCATTGGAGAGAGCAACAGACACTATTATCGATCGAGTGGAGGATTCACCTAAGTAAGCATACCTAATGTGTAAGGGTAAATGTTTGAGCTCTAATGTTAGAGGATCACTAGTGGATGGAAAGATATTTGAAGTTGGAATAGATGAAGGGTCTAACATCTCGAATTGGGCAATTTCCTCAAAAGGAGTGACCTCTAATAATTGTAAAGCTTCATAGACCTCATCATCATCTTCACTGTATTCTTTAAGCTTAATAGATTTCACTAAGGAGGCTTCTAGAGGGTTTAAAGGGTGAGTCTTAGCAAACTCATCAGTGATGTCTTTATCTACTAAATCCATCCTAAAACAATCATGAGAGTCATCAGGGAATCTTAGAGATTTGAAAACATTAAACTTCACTTCCTGATCTTGAACTCTCATTGTTAACTCCCTATTCTGTACATCAATTAAAGTTCTACCAGTCGCTAGGAAAGGTCTGCCTAGTATAATGGGCACTTCCTTGTTTTCCTCCATGTCCAACATGATAAAATCTGCAGGAAAAATAAATTTATCCACCTTTACTAAAACATCCAAAATGACCCCCTTTAGATATTTAATGGATCGATCAGCCAGCTGAAGGGTTACTGTAGTGGGCTTAGCATCCCCTATTCCTAACTTCTGATAAATAGACAAAGGCATCAAATTTATATTGGCTCCTAAATCACATAGGGCTCTACCAAAGAACAGATTTCCTATAGTGCAGGGTATGGTAAAGCTCCCGGGATCCTTGAGCTTGGGGGGTAATTTCCTCTGGATAATTGCACTACATTCCTCAGTTAAGGCCACCGTCTCATAATCTTCCAATCTTCTTTTCCTAGAGAGGATATCCTTCATAAACTTCACATAGCTTGGCATTTGCTCTAAGGCATCTGAGAAGGGAATGTTGATGTGAGGTTTCTTAAAAACCTCAAGGAATTTAGCAAATTGTTGATCGAGTTTTTTATTTTGGAACCTCTAAGGAAAAGGTACCGGTGGTCTAACAGGGGAAGGTGCAGTGGAAACATGTGTAGATTAGAGGGTGAGGAAGGTTATGACAAAGAAACAGGTATAGACGAAGAAACGCCTAGCTTTGTTTCCTGTGCAGCTTGATCAATTGGTTCCTGCTCTTTCTTAGCTGCTTCTTTAGAACCTATGGGTTTTTTAACTATGGGATTTTTAGGTATGGCCTTAACTGGTAGATCGACTAGCTCTTTGCCACTCCTAAGGGTGATGGCTTTCACATGTTCTTTACTCTCCCTTTGCCTAAGAGGATTGGCTTCAGTGTTACTAGGAAGGGTCCCTTGAGGATGCTGACTAAGAGCATTCGCTATTTGTCCCACATGAACCTCTAAGTTCTTAATTGAAGCGACTTGATTTTGCAAGATCGTTGTGAACATTTCCTCAAGCGAGGGCTTCTTTTCAGCTGCTGGTATGTCACGACCCTCCATGACTTAACCAAAACCACTACAAATTTTTCTCATTTTAACTTACCTTTCTCCTTATTAATGGTTGGGCTGTGATTCGATGTTAGCATCCTCGCTTACAATATCATTCTAAAGTGTCATATCTTATGTCTTACACTCTCCTTATTAATGGCGGGGCATCACTGCTGCAACGGGAGGGGGGTCAGTCCATCACAACTGCCAGCTGTAACCTCTTCAACTCTATAACACCACACGGTACAATGTACCCCATGCCACTCGTACGGTACAACGTACTCCATGGACCCTACATCACAGTCTGGGTACCTTCCATAGGTCTTAGTCCTCACACCATGGAATATAAATACCACGTCTCTAAATCCACATGCGAACATCTCACAGTGTGACACTCAGTCTATACGAGGAAATCAAGCATGGTTTTTAACATGTCTTATATATCACATAAAATACAGTGCGTGCCTTTGAGCGCAACTCACTGTCGACACTCCGTTCAAATATTGTTTCACATCACAAACTCAAACTCTAGTGTGAGTAATCCTGTCGACACTCCGCTTAGATAAATGTATTTCAATGGTTTCCTTTTGTAGCCGAGAATGGCATTGTGAAGATGACAATGGTGTGGCTGATTTTATAAGCCATTTACTTAGCCATTAAGCCTTACTTTCCAGCCATTATAATTGACTTCCTAAGGTTTAGTTATGAGTCACCTAATGAGTCATAGTTAGCTTTAACTAAAGGTTAGATATTTATTCCATGTGGGCCTCTCAGTTTGGGCCTTCCTAATGGGCTTTCGGTTGAAATTTTTACTATACCTCGGTCCTTTAATTGTCTAAATATTTAGCCTTTCAATCGATCCAACAATTCGGTCTAAAGGACCTAAGAAATTCGATCTACGATTAGTATACCTTAATGGACTTTAAAAATCTTTACTTTGGCCCATTACGTTTTTAACCATTAAATTTAATCTGGAATCCTTCTGAATAAATTTTCCTTACTTCCGAGGGTGATTATCTTCTATTCTGACCAAAAAAATTTTTCCCCAATTTTTTCTCCATACTTAGGTTAATTTTTAACCATGGTTAGTCAACTATGGTAAAAGTCAACTTTTCTTAACTATAGTTGACTTTTTTCCTTAATCATTGACCATGTTAACTTTTTCTCAAAATTTCGAAAGTGTCATATCTTATGTCTTACACTCTCATCTTTATGTTGTAGCCGTTTTCGGTAGGTAGATATGCCTCAAATACCTTAAATACCTTAAACCATTAAAAATGTCTGTTTTACCCTTTTTAGCATTTACTTTTGTTCTCTATGCTCGGGACTAAATCAAACCGACTTTCTTTCATGAGCTCTCTATATTTTTTCATTTTAAGTTCTTCTCTTCAGTCAGAATGATTCAGATCCACTCGGTTTAACCTATGGCTCTTATAGCTCACATTAGTCTTGTATGTAGCTTTTATGTGTTAAAGCATTTCACTAACACTTAAATCTAGTAAATACTCTTCTTATGATTTAAATAACTTAATACATGTCTGTACATATGTAAATCATAAGGAACAAGCTACATAAAAATACGGGTCTGACAATCCTCCCCAACTAAGAAAATTTGGTCCTCCAAATTAGAACAAAGTCAGTCATCAAACAGATGGGGGTGCTTCTCTCGCATCAGACTCTCCAGCTCCCAAGTAGCCTCCTCTGAATTATGATGCTGCCAGAGAACTTTCACTAATCCAATAGTCTTCGATCTCAAGACCTTCTCCTTCCTATCCAGTATCTGAATCGGTCTCTCAACATATGACATATCCTCTCTGAGCTCTAACGGTTCATAACTAATCACATGTGCCGAATCCAGGTGATACTTCTGAAGCATCCATATGTGGAAGACGTTATGGACATCTGATAAGTCTGGTGGCAATGCCAACCTATACGCCTTATCTCCCACTCAATAAAGTATCTCAAAGGGTCCAATATAGCGAGGATTCAGCTTCCCTCTCTTTCCAAATCTCGCTATGCCCTTAGAAGGAGAAACTTTCAGCAACATTATTCACCAATTGCAAACTCTAGTGGCCTTCATCTCTTGTCAGCGTAACTCTTCTGTCTACTCTGAACTGTCCTCAGTCTCTCTGCAATTAAACGAACATCCTCAGATGCTTGTGTAACCTAGTCAGGAGTGAAAATATTATGGTCACCCACTTCTTCCCATCCAATAGGGGAACGACATCTACGACCATATAAAACCTCATATGGTGCCATCCCAGTACTCAAATGATAGCTGTTGTTGTAGGTGAACTCGGCTAGTGGCAAGTGATCATCCTAGAAGCCTCTAAAATCTAGCACACATGCTCTCAATATGTCCTCCTGAGTCTATATAGTCCTCTCTGACTGACTATCTTTATAAGGATGGAAAGCGGTGCTCAAACTCAACTAGGTTCCCATGGCTTCCTAAAAATATTCTCAAAAATGGGAAGTGAAGCGAGAATCCCTATCAAAGACTATGCTTACTGGTACACCATGTAACATTACTACCTCACGTACGTACAGCTCTGCCAATGAACTCAGAGTAACGGTAGCTCTCATAGTTAGGAAATGGGCTGACTTCGTCAGTCTGTCGACGATCACCCATATCACATCGTGATTCCTGCGGGTTCTTGGTAAACCCATCACGAAATCTATGGTGATATGATCCCATTTTCATGTCGGTATAGGTAGAGGCTATAATAACCCTGCAGGCTTCTGATGCTCTACCTTTACCTGCTGACATACGAGACATTTTGCCATAAAATTTGCTACATATCTCTTTATATCCGACCACCAGTATACCTTCTAGAGGTTTTGATATATCTTGTTACTCCCCAGATGTAACATGTACCTCGACGAATGAGCTTCCGCCAATTTCAATCTCCTGAGTCCTGGATCCTCGAGAACACACAATCTGCCTTTGAACCTCAGCAGTATATCAGAACTCAACTCAAAGTCAGTCACTGTGCCCCTTTGCATCTGATTACTCACATCAATGCAAAACAGATTAGTCTACTGACCCACTCTGATCTTGTCCAATAGATCCGGCTCCAAGCGTAGACTAGCTATCACATAGCCTGTATCCATGTTAGAAGGCACAACTCATAGACTGAGGCTAGCAAACTGCTCTAGCAACTCATGTTTCCTAACCATCATGTACGATACCATCCCTAGGCTCTTCCTACTCAAAGCATCAGCTACAACGTTAGCCTTACCCAGATGATAAAGTATCTCGCAATCATAGTCCTTTAGAAGCTCTAGCCATCTTCTCTGTCTCATATTCAATTCTTTCTGTGAGAACAGATACTTGAGGCTCTTATGGTCGATAAATATCTGAAACTTCTCACCATACAAGTAGTGGCGCCATACCTTCAATGCAAACACTACTGCTAACTCCAAATCATGGGTGGGATAGTTCTTTTCATGATCCTTCAACTGTTTGGATCATAAGTAACTACACTTCCATCCTGCATCAATACACAGCCTAGTCCCTGATACGAAGCATCAACATACACTGCAAATCCTTCTGAGTTGGTAGGGATAGTGAGAATTGGAGCGATGGTCAATCGACGCTTCAACTCTTGAAAACTCTTCTCACAATCCTCGTTCCATACGAATGGTACACTCTTTCGAGTGAGACGTGTCAATGGAGTAGCCAACTTCGAAAATCCCTTAACGAATCTCCGATAATATCCAGCTAAACCTAGAAAAGTCTTGATCTCGGTGACTGTCCTTAACTGTTCCCACTAAACTACAGCCTCTATCTTGGATGGATCAACTGATACACCATCCCTCGATACAACATGTCTCAAAAATGAGATCGGTGACGACTAAAAGTCACACTTACTGAGCTTAGCATATAACTTCTGCTCTCATAGAGTCTGCAATACAATCCTGAGGTGCTACTCATGCTCCTCCTTAGATCTCGAATACATCAATATGTCATCGATAAAGATGATAACAAACTGATCCAAATATGGCTCGAACGCATCATTCATCAAAGCCATGAAAGTCGCGGGAGCATTCGTCAATCTGAATGGCATAACCATGAACTCATAATGGCCATATCAGGTACGAAATTCTATATTGGTTACATCTCCACTCTGAACTCTCAGCTGATGATACCCAAACCTCAGATCAATTTTGGAAAAGACTTGTGCTCCCCGAAGCTGATTCAACAAGTCATCAATGCGCGGAAGGGGATACCTATTCTTGATGGTGGCCTTATTCAACAATCGGTAATCTATACAAAATCGGAGCCTCCCATCCTTCTTTCTTATGAATAAAATCGATGCTCCCCAAGGTGAAACACTCGGTCTTATAAACCCCTATCCAACAGCTTCTGCAACTGTCTCTTGAGCTCTTCCAGCTCAACTATGGCCATGCGATAAGGTGGTCTCGAAATAGGCTCCGTTCCAAGCACCAAGTCTATACAGAACTCTATCCCTCTGTCTGGTGGTAACCCTGGCAACTCATCTGAAAAAACATCTGGGTACTCAATGACCACAAGAATATCTAGCAACTCCGGATGCGCCTTATCCGTATCTACCACGTACGCAATGAAACCTTCAACATATTCATTTCTCAGTCAGCAAAGTATCTCATTATTGTAATCGTAACTACTACTTTCATTTCTTTTCATTAAACTTTACAACATATCTAGTAGGGTTAAGAAACATAACTGTCTTAGCATAACAATCTAAAACAACATGGTTTGCATATAACCAATCCATTCCTAAGATTACATCAAAGTCGCTTATACTTAGCAATATTAGATTGGCTATCATATCCTTGTTTCCTACTCTTAACTTGCAATCATTAAATACATACTCTACCAGCGAACTACTATTCATAGGCGTACTAATCAACATCATCATACATAACGGTGTACGCTCTACATGTTTTAATAATTTACATGCAATTGAAGGCGATACAAATGAATGCGTGGCACCAAGATCGATTAAAACATATGCTTCAATGTCATAAATCAAGATGTTACCTTGTATCACATCCGATGAAGCATCAGCTGTGCCTTGGTCCAAAGCATGTACGCGCCTTTGACCAATCACTTGCTTTCCCTTCTCTTCTGTTGTCGCTTTCCTCTTCGAAGCAGAAGGATCAACTGGAGCTCTCTCTAGCTCCCTGCCCTTCAGTGGAGCAGTCTAAACCATCTCCGGGCAAGCTCTAGCAATATGCCCTGGTTTCCCGCATCGAAAACACACTATAGGAGTCAGAGGACAAGGTTTACCTCCATGATGTCTACCGTATCTACTGCACTAATCGGTAGTAGGTCTCTATCCTCTAATGACGATACCCTTTGCTGGAGCTACGGTCGGATAAGTAGGAGGTCTAGCAGGTCTCTCTCGTGCCTCATCAATCCGTGGTCTCTTACCAAATAGTCTCCTCTTTCCTCGATAACTGAAACCTCTATCTCTAGCCGGTCTCTTCCTCTCTCTATCATGGCTCCGACTAAACTTCCCGAACTAGGAAGTATTCCTCTCATAATCCTGCTCGCACAATTGCACCATGCGCATTGCTTCCTATATGTGGCTATATCAAATGGAACCAATCTGGACCGCAGAACCGGTCTCAGTCCATCAATGAACCTTTAGACCTTCCTGGTCTCACTATACATGGTGTCTTAGTCATATCTCTCCAAGGATAAGAATCTAGTCTCATACTCGTCTACAGACAAACTCCACTGGTTCAGTCCCAAAAACTCAGCCTGTAGTTTCCGTTGTGCGGTATTGGGAACAAACTGCCTCCTAAAAGCATCTCGAAATATCTCCCAACTACTATATGTATGTCAGGCTCTCAATATGGGTCTGGTGGACTTCCACCAATGCTCTGCGACTCCCTTCAGTAGGAACGCAGCAAATACGACCATCTCTGATGTCGTAAACTCGAAGGATCCATAGAGTTTCTCCATCTCTCCAACCCACTCTTCAATGGCAATAGGGTCCTTGACCCCACTAAAAGATAAAGGCCTAAATTTTTGGAACTGTCGAAACTGATCCAGATCACATCTAAACCCTAATCCACTACTACCCGAAACTGGTAGGGGTGTAGGAGTATCTGTAGTATGTGGTACATGAGCTGTCTGCGTAGGTGTATCAGGAGCAATTGCCTCTCCTATCGCAGTTCCTGCCTCCTGTCCCTACCTACCTGGCATTGTCTGTGCCAATATCTCAACTATAGTCTCTAGGCTACGCTCTAATCTCGTGAAGCGCACCTCAGCACACTCTGGTACCTCAGTAGCACCTGGAGTCTCATGGATAGGTAATGGCTCAGTAGCAGCTCGTCTCTCAGGCCTATCTCTATGGCCTCGAGCCCTACCTCTCGTCCCTCTACCACTACAAGTATTCGCCATATAGGCTAAATTCCTGCATTCACAATCATGAATTAGTCCGTTTCCCATCTGGTATACACAGTTGTATCTAAACATAGCACAATACTATAGGGATGTATACTTTCCTATTTCTAACACCGACTCACATCAGACCAACCTCTGCTTTGATACCATTCTATCACGACCCTCCATGACTTAACCAAAACCACTACAAATTTTTTATATTTTATATTACTTTTCTCCTTATTAATGGTTAGGCTGTGATTCGATGTTAGCATCCTTACTTACCATATCATTCATCCATTTTCATACATACAAGTCAATACACTATCTACTGACTATAATTTTTTTATAATACATGTGAGCTCATATAAAATCTGACACAAATACATTCCCCATAATATATATCGTATACATCACTAAGCTGTTTATATGTTTAGATACAGAACCGTACAAAATATGTATACCTGTCGATCGATAGGAAATAGCAGCGGACAATAGGAATACTATCCCTCAAATGATCTCACTCTATTGTTGATGCTCTGTAGAGAGATGTAAAAGAAAAGGGGTAAGCAAACAACGCGCTCAGTAAGGAAATCAGGCAAGCAAGTAGACATCTACACTATCTACTCAAAATAATGCTATATCTCAAAATATCATTTCCTTAACTCACTTTCAAAGCATGTCTTTAAAATATATATATATATATATATACTTGTACAGATTAAATCCCATGTATAGAAATCATGCTTTCGTTCTCAAATGTAGGCATGTAGTGCAAAAATAATGCATCTTTATAATATCACAATGCTTTCAGACAAATCGTGCCATTTATGTTTAAATCGTAATAAATATGGCATTTAAATAATTCACAACACAATAATCGGATTTCGACCCATCCCTCAGGTCTATCTGTATCATAAATAAATCAGTCAGGTGATATATCATGTGAGACTCTATGGTGATATGCAATAATATCCTGGACTATGGCCATATCCTATAATGGTGATCCCAAGTAACACAAATCTCGGTGTGCGGGGTATCACTGCTGCAACGGGAGGGGGGTCAGTCCATTATAACTGCCAGCTATAACCTCCTCAACTCCACAACACCACACAATACACTGTACCCCATGCCACTCGCACAGGATAACATACTTTGTGGACCCTACATCACCGTCAGGGTGCCTACCATAGGTCTAAGCCCTAATTCCATGGAATATAAATACCACGTCTCTAAATCCACATGCAAACATCTCACAGTGTGACACTCAGTCTACACGAGGAAATCAAGCATGGTTTTTAACATGTCTTATATATCACATAAAATATAGTGCGTGCCTTTGAGCGCGACTCACAGTCGACACTCCGCTTAAACATTGTTTCACATCACAAACTCAAACTCTAGTGCGAGTAAACCTCCAGCAACTAGGTCATGTATAGTTCATGTTTCAAATAAAGTACGAGCAATAGCTCCAGTACCATGCTATGTACAAAACTCATCAAATCAAGTACAAGTAAGAGCTCAAGTACTATGCTATGCACAAAACTCATTAAATCAAGTACGAGCAATAGATCAAGTACTATGTCATGTATAAATCATGAAGAATTGAGTACGAGTAACGCTCTAGCACTCTGTCATGCATCTCAAGTAAAATTTGAGTACGAGCTAATCGCTCCAGCACTCTCTCATGCATAAATCATATATAACTGAGTACGAGTAATAACTCTAGCACTCTATCATACATGTCATGGAAATCTAATGCGAATCATACATCAGCACTAATTTATGTGGAAAGTATATGAAATCAAGTGCGAGCTATGCTCTAGCATGATTTATTCTCACATAATTCGATAGATGGCTATTTAAAAATGGATGATTTTCAAAACATCAAAATCAGCATTATAAAGTGTGCTTAATTCACATCAACCTTAAAACATTTTCCCATCTATTTATTCTTCTGCTAAACAGCAATAAAACACTCAAAATGGTGGTTTCCATGCTTTTTACAACTTTTCCCAAAAGTTGACTTTTTTCCTAACAAAGGGTAAAATCGTAATTTGTCACTATCGGGTCACAATAATTATTATTCACTTTCTCTGACCCTCTGAGTTTTTAAGTGAATGTAAAAGCAGATGAAAATACATGCGGGTATCTCTAACTACTCACAAAAGTCCCTTACCTGCAATCTCTCGAGAAATTTTACTTTCTCAACGCTGCTCGATCCAGCAGTCCAATTCGCTCATCCAATAATCTCTGGAGCTGCATATAACCATTTATCAGGTTAATTATATTTTTTCTATTGTATTTCACATTAAATACAGTCTATTTCACTTAATGGGCTTTACTAAACCTTAATGGGCCTAACTATGTCTTAAACCCATTTCCATTTTACTATTCATTTTCGTTGGGCCTATTGGGCTTGTAGGGTCCACCAACTCTTATTGGGCTTATCCGGGACCCATTACATCACATTGGGTCGAAACCAATTGGGCTTGGCCCATTGGACCTCTCGGCCACATGCCATGGCCGAGAGCATCCCATGTCATCAGTCACACCATGGCATGTCGTCCATGTCCATTTGTCTAGCCAATTAACTTAGGCATTTTCACAAACACTTAGTTGGCAATGTTCCTAAGCTTCACTTAGTTCATTTAGGCATTTCATCAAACACCTTGATTGCTAACTAATTCATATATCAATTAATCAAATTGATTAATTCTAACTATACCGTAATCATAAACACATGTATATCAACTCATTTATGCCTTAAAGTTATATGGACGTTCATCAATATATCACTACTCACTCTCGGCATAACCATGTTCATAGTGATTTCATATGTTTCAATGCTTAAAACATATACCAATATACTTAAAATCATTCATACATTAACATATATGAATTTATAAGCTTGAAATTATACCTAGAATTTGTGTTCATACTTAGCCAAAACTTTGGAGCCTCACGGTTTGCACACTATGGCTTCTTGATAGCCAATTCCAACATATGTCACTCTCCTCTCAATTTGGAACAACTTTCATGAAGAATGCAAGTTCCAAATATGCCTAAATCCTAGTGATTTCTAGTGAGAGAAAGCTTAGATAAATGTATTTCAATGATTTCCTTGTGTAGCTGAGAATGGTATGGTGAAGATGACAATAGTGTGGCTGATTTTATAAGCCGTTTACTTAGCCATTAAGCCTTACTTTCCAGTCATTATAATTGACTTCCTAAGGCATAGTTATGAGTCATAGTTAGCTTTAACTAAAGGTTAAATATTTATTCTGTGTGGGCCTTACAATTGGGCGTGTCGGTTTGGGCCTTCCTAATGGGCTTTCAAGCTGAAATTTTTACTATACCTCGGGCCTTTAATTGTCTAAATATTTGGCCTTTCAATTGGTCCAACAATTCGGTCTAATGGACCTAAGAAATTCAATCTACGTTTAGTATACCTTAATGGGCTTTAAAAATCTTTACTTTGGCCCATTACGTTTTTAACCATTAAATTTAATCTGGAATCCTTCCGAATAAATTTTCCTTACTTTCAGGGATGATTATCTTGTATTCTGACCAAAAATATTTTTCCCCAAATTTTTCTCCATAGGTTAATTTTTAACCATGGTTAGTCAACTATGGTAAAAGTCCACTTTTCTTAACATTAGTTGACTTTTTCCCTAATCATTGACCACGTTGACTTTTTCTCAAAATTTTGAAAGTGTCATATCTTATGTCTTACACTCCTGTCTTTACGTTTTAGCCGTTTTCGGTAGGTAGATATGCCTCAAATACCTTAAATACCTTAAACCGTTAAAAAAGGTCTGTTTTACCCTTTTTAGCGTTTACTCTTGTTCTCTGTGTTTGGGACTAAATCAAATCGACTTTCTTTCATGAGCTCTCTATATTTTCTCATTTTAAGTTCTTCTCTTTAGTCAGAATAATTCAGATCCACTCGGTTTAACCTGTGACTCTTATAGCTCACATTAGTATTTTATGTAGCTTTTAAGTGTTAAAGCATTTCACTAACATTTAAATCTAGTAAATACTCTTCTTATGATTTAAATAAATTAATACATGTCTATACATATGTAAATCATAAGGAACAAGCTACATAAAAATATAGGTCTGACATGGTAAGTGTTGGGGTTATGGTGGTGGTGGTGGTTGGTGGAAGTGAGGTGGATGAGAATAATTAGGTGAATGATGTGGATACTGAGGTGGTGGATGGTGTGGAAATTGATGTTGTGGTCATACATGAACCGGTGGAGCTTGAAAACCAGGGGGTCTTACAGGTGTAGAATTAGAAGATTGTCCTTGGTTTTGGCTACAGGAAAAGTTAGGATAGTTCCTCCACCCTGGATTGTAGGTGTTTGACAAGGGGCTGTTCTGTTGCTTCTGAGATAGGGAAACGTACTGAACCGATTCTAAGTTAAGCGGACACCTATCTGCAGAGTGTGTACCACTACACAGATCACAGGAAAGAAAAGGACTTTGGACAGAATACATAAGATTAAGACTGGTGGAAGGATTATGCTAGGTACTTAGTGACTCTACCTTTTTCGTAAAGTTAGCTATTTGACAGGTTAAGGTAGACAGTGTGTCGAGGTCATAGATACCCGTCGACTTCTTAGGAAGTTGCCTCTCCGAAGGCCATTAATAGTTGTTAGCATCCATCTTGTCTAATAGCTCGTAAGCTTCCTCCTTTGTTTTGCACATCAAGGCTCCACCCGTAGCAGCCTCAACGATAGTCCTATTTTGGCTTGTAAGTCCGTTGTAGAAAGTCTGGACTTGCAACCATAAAGGTAGGCCATGATGAGGGCACTTCCTAAGAAGCTCCTTATATCGTTCCCATGCTTCGTAAAAAGATTCAGAATCAAATTGGGCAAAGGAAGATATGTCACTATGGAGTTTGGCCATTTTAGAGGGAGGGAAAAACTTAGCTAAAAATTGAAGGGCTAACTTGTCCCAAGTAGAAATGGATCCTGGAGGCAAGGAGGTTAACCAGTGTCGTGTCCTATCCCTAAGTGAGACGGGGAATAATCTAAGCCTAAGCGCATCATCAGATAATCTATTATGCTTGAATGTGTTGAACAAGTCCAGAAACTACCCGAGGTGAGCATGTGGGTCATCATGAGGAAAGCCACTGAACTGTAAAGAAGTATGGATCATCTGAAGGATTGAAGGCTTAATTTCAAAATTATTTGTAGGGACAGCTGGTGGCCTAATGCCTGTGTAATACCCTCAAATGGTCAGTACTGCATAATCTGCAACGGTCCTAATTTCTCTATTTTCTGCCATGGTGTTTTGCAGCGGAGCTATTAATTTCCTAGAATCCTTTCAAATTTTCCTGAGGGTTTTTTCAATTTCAGGATCTAAAGGAATGCAATCATAACTTTTGGCTCTATGCATCCAAACACCAACAAGTGCTCAAGATTTTTTTTTTATGAGAGAGAAAATTAATTAATCTAGATTAAACTTCTAAATATTTACAAGCTAGAATTACACCTAAGCATAATTTCACCGATATCAATTACTGGCTAATTATCTTCCTCGGCAACGGCGCCAAAAACTTGATACGAGACTACGCCCACTCTAAGTGACCTAGACGTGTATCCGCAAGTGCACGGGTTGTACAAGTAATAATGAGATTTGAGTCCTGGATTATCGTCCCACAGAGAAGCTGAATTGCCTAATTAACTACCGATTAATCTTAGCCTAACTGTATCCTAGCAAATTATGAATTTTTAGTGGGTGATCTACAAGACTGAAATTAAAAATACTGAAAACAATAAAAATTATAAAATAAAGAAAATAAAACAGAGCAAAAATTACTTACAAAGCTCCGAACAATTAAAAGAAAATACCTACAAAAGATAATTAAAACTGTTAAAATTAATTAATATAAATAAACTAAAATGCAAAAAATGAAAATAAAGAAACAAAATTAATTAGACTAAAATTACACAAACTTAAAATAAAATATGCATGTAATTAAACTACTTAATATAAAAATAAAAATGCAAATTAATCTAACCTAAGATCTAATTCCATTAACCTAAGGAAATTCCTAATTATAACTCTAAATCTAAATGTCTAAAATGGTAGATCTAATTAAATGTAACTATAGCTAATTACTAACCTAATAAAGTGTCTAGATAAATAATAAAATAAAATTTAAATGATAACTATATATTTATAACTAAAAACTAATTATCTAAACTAAAATAACATCTTAAAACAATAAAGTAGAGTACTATAGTAACATACCAATCAATAAACTAACCTATTAATATACTAATATAATATGCTAATTAATCATCATGAAATTAGAATAAATAAATAAAAAAGAAATAGCAAAACAAAACTTCGTAAATTATGAAACTGTGACAACTCCTTCAAGCCATGGTTTGCCATGATTTTGCCTCCTTCTGCTAACAAACATGGTACACCAGCTGCCTTCATGTCTATGTACCTGCTCCTGTAAGTCAGCCACAATATATCAGGCAACACCGTCCTCCAGTAAGCTGTACTGCACTGTTTCTGCAATCCCAGTTATTCTGCGACAGTCCTCCCTAGTCGATGTTGCTTCAACCTCCACGTCCTTTTGCTGCTCAATGTTTTGCACATCTGCTTCATTTTTTATTTTTCTGCAGCGCACGTCTGCTCCAACTTATTTTGCACAGTAAAGAAACCACCATATTCTGCCCTTGCATGCCACCTCCTGCCTTAGTTCTATCATCAGCAAGCCATGCTTCAACACCCAGCATAGCCTACTTCTGATTAAGGTCAGTACAACGTCCTGCTCAGCTCCTGGTACTGCTCCTCATCCAGCAACAACAAACAAGAGATTAGTGCAAAATCACAGCAACTTAATGATGAACAGTAGAAGGATTTAAAAGCAGAGCAGAACAGAGGAAAACTGTTGATCCTAGTTCACTGCTATGGTGTATTCTAGCTTCTGTTCAGCAAAGCCCAACAGCATCACTTGTCCAACTCGTGTCTTACCACCTTCACGCAGTCGCTCCCGCCGGATTTTTGCTCAACCCCGATTCCTGTAGCTGGACAGTGGCAATCATGGCCTTCCAGCTTGAAACTTAAGTTAAAGATGAACTAGCAGCCGTAGAATAGTTACATAATATTAGAGAAAATAAAGGCTAACACGTTCAAGCCAAAAACATATGGAGACAGAATTGTAATCTTAAAAATTCAGTAAGAGTAAAATGTTTTCACAACTTAATGCTATGAATTTCTAAACTAATCTAAACTAATTCTTTAAGTTACTTTATAACATAAAAGAAGAGTTCTAAGGGAAAAAAAAAGAAACTCAAAACACAACTAATGCAAAATTGAAATTTTAATGAATTAATACAGTGAAATAGTTGAAGAAGATAACCACTGTCACCGGGGTCTTCTTCCCCCCTTTACTGTTCATCAACTCAAGCTATAAAGTGTAATAAAAATAAATAAATATTATGGAGTGTTGCTCCTGTCACCCGAGCCTCCCCTCCATTCAACAATTCTCAACAGTGAAGACCAATGAAAAATCAAACCGAGGATAAATACCATTAAACAGAAACAAGAATGTTCATAAAAGGAGCTTAGGTGAATAAAATTGCAAATGAGAACTTGTAAAAACTTATAACAATGGTGGCTAAAAAGAAAAACATTAACGTGAAAAGTGAAAGAAAACAAGAAAATAAAACATAGCAATGAAAAATTTAATCTGAAATAAAACTATTCTACCTACACTACTCCTCTTTCAATTGCTATCATGTTCTATTTATACACAAACTTAGGGGTACAATGATAATTTTTCATCCTAGATGAGTTGGCATTATTTGGCCACTTGTCTTCATTTTATTTTTTACAGAATAGATATTTCCATGTCACCCGTCTTCTAGTACACTTGACTATGCGATGTGGCCCGACGTGTATCTTTCAGAAGGTTGGCACGGTGTCCATCGATCTTATCGTTTCGGAGCGAATAAAATACTTAATACCCAGCATCCCACGTGCCCAGACGACTGGTGACTCGATCTGCAAATTGGAAGTGGTCCAGTCTCCTTTAGCCCGTTTTCAGCTCATTTTTTACTGAAACGATAGAGTTTCATCTGGATTTAATTCACCTGCACATTAAAGAATTTTAATTAAATAAAGAGGATAATTAAGAAAATAAATTGGGGATTTAAATAATCAATTAGAAAATTAAGCACAAATAATTCTATTAAAAATAGAATTATCAGCTCTAACCATTTTGGCCTGCTCATGAATCGATCGAAGGGACCTTAACCCTCGACAATTCCAGTAAATCATCCTCATGACTCTTGACAGGGTTGGCCAATGATGCCAACCTCTACCAATATCAAAGGTTCTGGTTTAGTTTAAGGACTAGTAGCCTCCACTTCTTTTGTACGTATACAATCAGCTATAACATTCGGCGCACATTCTAACTCCAGGCCACGCTTCTTAAGTTGTCCACCACTCCCATGATGGGTAACAAGCACTTGGAGCCATGTCCGAATCGATTTCCTCCATGAGGGACAAAAGGATGGTACCCAATGGATGAGAAAAATGAACTCACAGAATGTAGGCCTCTAGGAGCATTGGTAGGCAAGGTTAAAAAATAGCCTGTCCCTTAAGATGTGCAAGGGTAGTCCCTAGGATATAAGCAGTTGTAGTACCTACAGGCCATTTCCCCTTCTCCAGAGCAGTGAAAGTCAATTTATGATGAACAACATCAGTGCAAACATCATTATGAGCAAAGGACATATTGTGAGTACCACCATAAACATTAGAGAATGCAGCATTGCTTTTGGCCCGCATCCATAGGCCATATGCACGTTAAACAATGCTTGTATCTTTCTTATGATGCATAGCAATTAGACAATTCGATTCCTAATGGTCAAGATAACCACACATATAATAGAAATCTGGGAGACTTTCATAGTGGAATGAAACCAATTTGGTTCCCCTAGTAGATGGTAATTGAACTTTGGTCTCGTGCCATAAAGGTTTACAGACATCAACAATAACTCCGAGACAAAGCCATTTACCCTATGCATTCCAGTCGCTTTGCATGTCAACTTCCTCTACAACCCTAATAAGTTCCTCTAACACAACACCAACCTTTTGATTAAGCAGTCCCAAAGGTGGGCATACTTAAACCCAAAATATGTAGAAAAAAAGAGAGTTAATCCAAAATACAGCCACCATAAAAAACATGCAACAACAATAAAGATTTGTTGAAAGACTAAGGCTGTGCAAGAAGGACTTTGTCCTTATCTAGCGCAACATCAAAGAAAAATAGAAAAAGTTGAACCCCAATCTCCCTTACTAGCAAACTAGATGAAAATCTCTATAATTTGGAGAAAATAGTTCTCATCTCCTCCATATTGACATTTCTTTTAGAGAAAAGTTTCCCAATTAAGCAACTTTCCCCTTATTGAAGAGTAGGGGTAACCCAATCTTTCTCTATCTATAGATGCAGTTATTCATCCTCTATTAGTATGAGTCGAGACCAAATCTTGTTTAAACTTTCATTCATCATGAAAAGAAAATAGGATTAACGTAGAAAAACCACTGTATAAGATCATAGAAAGAGACCAAAACAAGAAAGAAACTCGCAGTCAGAAGACAAAAGGAAAGAAAAAAACCCAAACTGGAACGTTATTTTCATGCAACTGTCAGAGAGAAAAACCACATGCCTCGAAAACCAAAAAACTTAAACCTTAGTACTTTATAAACTAATAGTAAAGGTCTTACTGAATCGGTTGAAGCATGTACTATCCCATATTGCTGGGAATGCTCAGAGTGCTTTTATGCTTGGGCGATAGATTTTTTATAACATATTACTAGCTTTTGAGGTGTTTCACTATATGAAAACAAAGAAAGCCGGGAAAAGTGGGGATATGGCTCTTAAACTGGATATGTCCAAGGCTTACGACTGAGTGGAGTGGGCATACTTGGAAGGAATAATACAGACTTTATGATTCACAGAGTGGTGGATTTCATTGATATAGAAGTGTGTGCATGTAACTACTTATTCTGTTCAGATCAATTATCAGTTGAGTTAGATGCTTACAGCCACTCACAATTTATAGTAGAGTGATCCATTATCCCTATATCTTCTCATACTGTGTGTTGAGGGTTTTGCCTCCAATCTCAACAGAGCTCTGCTAAGAGGGGGCTACGTGGAGTTCAGACAGCTAGATGGGCTCTCACTATTTCTCATCTTTCTTTTGCCAATGCCAGTCTTCCATTTTTAGAGTAAATATGCAGGAATGTTATAGGGGTGATGGAGATACTGCATGTTTTTTAGATAAAATTCAGTCAACAGATTAATCTTTAAAAATCTACTATAGTTTTCAGTTCGAATATCTCCACTCAGATGTGGAATAAATTGATGCAAGAGTTACGTGTTGATCGCCTATTTGTTAATACATATATCTTGGTTTGCTTTTACTTTTTGGGTGGTCAAGAAGAAGGAATTCCAACATCTCCAAGATTGGGTTTATTATAATGTGTAGGGCTAGCAAGGCAAGTTACTCTCATATGCAGGGAAACATGTGCTTATCAAGTCAGTAGCTATCACGACCGTCTGTGACTTAACCAAAACCACTACAAATTTTTTTCCTTTTAACTTACCTTTCTCCTTATCAACAGTTGGGCTGTGATTCGATGTTAGTATCCTCACTTACCATACCATTCATTTATTATCATACATATATGTCAATATACTATCTACTGACTATAATTTCTTTTATAACATAAGTGAGCTCATATAAAATCTAATACAAATACATCCCCCATAATTTACATCGTTTACATCATTGTGCTATTTATATGTTTAGATACAAAATCGTACGTAACGTGTATACCTTTCGTTCGATAGGAAATGGCAACAGACAAAAGGAATGCTAACCCTCAGTCGTACTCGCTCTACTGCAGTTGCTCTGTAAAGAGGTGGAAAATGAAAGGGGTGAGCTCACAGCTCAGTAAGGAAATCAGGCAAGCAAGTTGACATCTACACTATCTACTCAAAATAATACTATGCCTCGAAATTATTATTTACTTAACTCACGTTAAAAGCATGTATTTAAAACATATATATATACTTGTACAGATTAAATCCCATGTACAGAAATCATGCTGAGTTCTCAAATGTAGGCATTTCGTGCAAAACAATGCATCTTTATAATTTCATAATGCCTTTAGATAAATCATGCCATTTATATTCAAATCACAGTAAATATGACATTTCAATCATTCACAACACAACAATTAGATTATGACCCATCCTTTAGGTTATCTGTATCGTAAAATCAATCAAGTGATATATCATATGAGACTCAGTGGCTAAATGTAATAATATTTTGAACTATGACCATATCCTATAATGGTGTTCCCAGGCTATACAGTACTCGGTGTGTAGGGAAATCACTACTGCAACGGGAGGGGGGTCAGTCCATCACAACCGCTAGCTATAATCTTATACACATCACAACAACACATGGTAGAGCATACTCCGTGACATACACACGGTACAACGTACACTTATGGACCCTATCTTAATGGATAATCAATACCACGTCTCTAAATCCACCTGCAAACATCTCATCAGTGTGACACTCAGTCTACACAAGAAAATCGTCACAGTTTATAACATGTCTTATATATCACAATAAGACTACAGTACGCGCCTTTGAGTGTGACTCACAGTCAACACCCCGCTCAAACATTGTTTATGCATCTCAAAATATCGAACACTAGTACAAATAAACTTCCACCACTAGGTTATGTATAGTTCATGTTTCAAAACAAGTACGAGCAATAGCTCTAATACCATGTTATGCACAAAACATCATCAAATCAAGTATGAGCAATTACTCTAGCACTCTATCATGCATAAACCATATAAAACTGAGTACGAGCAATGCTCCAGCACTCTATCATGCATGTCATGGAAATCTAGTACGAATCATACTTCAGGACTAATATATGTGGAAACCATATGAAATTAAGTGCGAGCTATACTCTAGCACGATTTATTCTCATGTAATTCGATAGATGGCTCTTTAAAAGGGATGATTCTCAAAACATAAAAATTAGTACTATAAATTGTGCTATTTCTCATCAACCATGAAAACATTAGCCCATCTACCTACTCTTCTGCTAAACAGTAGTAAAAACACTCATAATTGTGGTTTCCATGCTTTTTACAACTTTTCTCAAAATTTGATTTTTTTCCTAATTAGGGGTAAAATCGTAATTTACCACTATCGTGACATTATAATTATTATTCACTTTCACTGACCCTCAGAGTTTTTAAGTGAATGAAAAAGCAGATGAAAATACATGCAGGTATCTCTAACTACTAGCAAGAAACCCATACCTAAAATCACTCGAGAAATTTTACTTTCTCAACGCTGCTCGATCTAGTAGTCTGATTTGCTCCTCCAATAATCTCTGGTGCTATATGTAACCATTCATCAGGTTAATTTTACTTGTCCTACTATATTTCATATTTAATACAATCTATTTCACTTAATGGGCCTTGATAAACCTTAATGGGCCCAACACTGCCTTAAGCCCATTTCTATTTTACTTTTCATTTTCGTTGGGCCTATTGGGCTTGTGAGGCCCACCAACTCTTATTGGTCTTGTCCGAGACCCATTACACCTCTTTGGGCTAAAACCAATTGGACTTGGCCCATTGGACCTCTCGGCCATGGCATGTGGCTGAGAGCCATCACACCATGACGTGCCGAGCATCAGCCACTGTCATGCCGATTGTTAGCCATTCACTTAGGCATTTTCACAAACACTTGGTTGGCAATGGTCTTAAGCATAACTTAGTTCATTTAGGCATTTTATCAAACACCTTGATTGCCAACTCCAATTCATCCACCAATTGATCAAATTGATTAATTTTAACTATACCGTAACCATAAACACATGTATACCAACTCATTCATGCCTTATAATCCATTGGGTAATCATTAATTTATAATCACCCACTCTCGACCAATCCATGTTCATGGTGATTTCATATATTTCAATGCTTAAAACATATACCAATCAACTTAGAATAATTCATACATTAACATATATGAATTTGATAGCTTGAAATTATACCTAGCTTGCACTTTCACACTTGGCTGAAACTTTGAAGCTTCTCGAGTTGCTCACTTTGGCTCCTTGATAGCCAATTCGAACATATATTAATCCTCTCTCAATTTGGAATAACTTTCATGCAGATTGCAAGTTCCAAATATGCCTTTATCGTAGTGATTTCTAGTGAGAGAAAGCTTGACTATGTGTTTGTTAATGGTTTCCTCTCTCTGTCGAATTCTTAAGGAAGAAGATGAAGTTGTGTTGGCTGATTTTATTAGTCATTAAGCCTTAAATTTCAGCTAACAAGTTTTGAATTGAATTGAGTTAGGTGATAGTTACCAGTTTGGCTATGATTACCTTTTACTAATGGGCTTAAATTTTAACCAATTGGGCCTAGCTTTTGGGCCTCTCAGTTTGGGCCTTCAAAATGGGCTTTCGAGCTGAAAGTTTTACAACACATCAGGCCTTCAATTATGTAAATATTGGGACCATAAATCGATCCCACAATTTGGCCTAATGGACCTAAGAAATTCGATCCACACTTGTTATACCTTAGTGGGCTTTAAAATTTCCACTTTGTCCCTTTACGTTTTTACCCGTTAAATTTACTCTGGATTTCGATTAAATAAATTTTTCCTACTTTTAGGGATGATTATCTTGTATTTTAACCAAAAATATTTTTCCCCAATTTTTTTCTCCATATTTAGGTTAATTTTTAATCATGGTTAGTCAACTATGATCAAAGTCCACTTTCTCTTAACTTCCTTTGACTTTTCTTGACCATTGATCACGTTTGACTTTTTCTCAAAAATTTGAAAGTGTCATATTTTATGGCTTACACTCTCGTCTTTACGCTTTGACCATTTTCGGGAGGTGAATATGACTAAAATTCCTCAAACGGACCATTTTGAACTCGTTTAGCCCTTTTTGGCTTTTTCTCTGGTTCTCTATGTTCGAGACCAAATCAAATCAACTTTCCTTCATGAGCTCCCTATATTTTCTCATTTTAAGTTCTTCGTTTCAGTCAGAATGAACCAGATTCACTCAGTTTAGCCATGTGGCTCTTATAGCCCTTTTTTAACTTTTATGTAGCTTATAAGTGTTAAATCATTTCACTAACACTTAAATAAAGTAATTACTCTTCTTATGGTTCAAATAACTTAATATAATGTTTGTACATATAGGAATCATAAGGAACATGCTACATAAAAATACGGGTCTTACAGTAGCAATGTCCATTCCTCAATATTATATGAGTTGTTTCAAATTGCCACGCTCCTTTATTGCTAACTTGAATTAGGTTATTGCTCGGTTTTGGTGGGGATCTACAGATACCTGGGGAGTATCCATCAGAAATGATTTGATGACTTATGTTGTTCTAAATCAGAGCATGGTCTCGATTTCTGAGATTTTGAATCCTTTAACCTAGCATTGTTGGCCAAGCAATGGTAAAGGCTGCAACAAGATGACACCACTTTATGTTATCAGGTGTTGAAAGGTAGGTATTTTCCAGCAACATCCATAGCAGATGTAATAGCTGGCTCACAGCCTTCATATTTATGGGAAAGCCTACTACATGGAAAGCAAGTGGTTGATGCTGGGTCATATTGGAAAGTAGGTACTGGGGAAAGCATTGATGTCTGGAAAGATAGGTGGTTATGTAAACCACCGTCCTACACATTAACTAGGACATTTTCAGGCACACCCACACTAATGAAGGTTTTGCTGTAGATTGATGACAGTACTTATACCTGGAATGAGGATATAGTTTGAGAATTATTTGATATGGCTAACAGTGCAGTTATTCTATAAATCTCACTCACTTTTGTAAATTCAGAAGACAAACTGATATGGATCAATTCGATGTTAGGGATTTTCTCAGTTAAAACACCGTATTTTATTGCTCATGTGTTGCTTGGAAAATAGTTGGGAGTACGGTTAGATCGCCTCAGCATCTGGAAATATCTCTAGCGACTAAAAGATATTCCTAAAGTGGCGTGTTTTTTTTTTTTTTTTTGTGGAGACTTCTGCACGATATCTTGCCCACTTTTGGTTTATTGAAATTTAAAAATATCTGAAAAGAAGAGGGGTTCCCTATCTATGGCTCAGAGGTAAAGACTTGGATTCTTTATTTTTTCCAATGTAGATTCAATTATGCGGTGTGGTCCTTGACACTACCTTGGATTACTAAGGGTATTGAGGGTCCCTCATTAGGGGTGATGTTCTGGGCTAGACTTTTTGAAAAAGCTTCTGTTGATGGGAATAGTGAAAAGCTTGCCACTGTGTGCTGGATGATCTCGCAGAATAGAAACAAATGTTTTCTATGAGAAGTGTTATCTGACACCCTCTCTAGTTGTATTTCAAATGGGCCAAGTTTTGAGTGACTTTACAGATAATTTGTTCTCCCCTGACCACACTGGTTAGGAAACACACCATCTCGAGTGGCAAACACCATCAGAGGGAATTCTGAAGATAAACATTGATGCTGCTTTTGCTGATTATACAACAGGATTGGGTAGGGATTCCATTGGAAATGTTCATGGCTATGCAGTTACTAGATAGCAGAATATACTAGATATACTCCATGCTGAGATTATGGCTATTAAATTTGGACTTGAGATGGCGAAACAATTTGCTTTCCCTTCGATCATGGTTGAGAGTGACTGCCTGTCACTCCCTACTTCCAAGTGTCCATCCATAAAACACTATTTACTGTTGGGCTGTGAGGCGATGCAATTTCTAAAAAATTCATAAGTTTTAAAGCAAAAAAATTAAAATTTTAATTCACACTCCCAGGTGTGTATAGATATAAAAAATCATTTGTGTAATAATTTATCTTTACATAACATCCCCATAAAATTGTTACATTTCCAAGGTATAACTATGCGATACAAGATAATAGATACAAAATTCTCTTGTGTATACAAATCTTATACCTTTGTGGATTGTGGGAGCTGTCCAACATAAAATGGATCTAGAGATCACTGCAAGGCTCTACTTCTCAGCATCTGGAGGGGAAAAAATAGTGGGGTGAGCAAACCACAGCTCAGTAAGGAAATGAATGCTAACAGGTAGATATCGTACTACCTACATAACCCATGCATGTAAAAAACAAAACCATGTTTTCATTATAAATGGAAATATCATCGAAAAATGCGGTAAACATATATTTCTCATTTGGCATTTTCATGAACACAAATATTAAATATTTCCACTTAAAACATGTTTCATAACTGGTGCTCTTCAACACAAGTGACTAAATTAGATATTTTCAAATACATAAAAATCTCTTTCTTTTTTGAGTTCTCCTCAATTTCTCGACTCTCTGAGACAGGCATGGAATTTTCGGTAATCAAATATCTACAACATATGGCCATAATCAGTGATCCCAGGCCTCACTGATCAGGTGTGCACAGGGCATCACTTCGCCTGAAGGGGGAGATGGGTTAGTCCTACCCTTCGGCTCATCTCAATCAACCTCATCTCCTCATATACTCACGGTATAAGTTACGCCATGTGTCATCTACGCGATACTCGTACTCACGTGCACCTAGCACGGTACATAATATACCAACAGACAACTACACAGTACTACGTATGACCGTGGACCCAAGTCCATACTCTAACTCCGATGGACTTTTCATCCTAAACCATGTCTCATATATTAGGCGAGCAAGCAGTGTGACACACAGTCATCACAAGGCTCTAGTGCAGTACGAGGTATTGTTAAGGCCCAGCCCGTTCTGAGGCCGTCGGCTGGCATTCCTTTGGGTCCCAAACCCCCAGGTTTACCTCAACTCAGTAAAAATGGTGCAAGCAAAGCTCCAGCACTTTCTCAAAACCATCGTGCGAGTTAAACTCCAGCACGGCACATCAGAAACATAGAAACATGTGCAAGCTAACACTCTAGCACATAGTCAAATTCATTAAAACGGGTGTGAGCTAGAGCTCCAACATTAATCTCATCTCAAATCCGATAGATGGCTATTTTCTCTTTTTAAAACTCAAAACATTTTTATTTATGCGGCATGCCTCTTCATGCTAAAACATGTAAAATTAGCCAACCTATCATAATCATTTCTCAATCACCAATATCAATACAAAATTGAGAAAAACATTGAAAACATGTATATCATGGTATTCCTTACTCCATCCCATTTCTCAATACATATATATCATAGTACATTTCATGCTCTATATAATTTCATAGAATCGTAGTATCGTACTAATTCTAGCAATATATCTACGAAATTGTCGTAAAATACATACGAACATCTCTATAGCTAACACACAGTCCCTTACCTTGAATCATACATGTATTCCCTTTGTCACGTATGCTCCATTCGCGATCTGGGCTAACCGTGTTCCACGTTCTTCCAATCTACACATATAACCATTAAGTCATTTCTTTTCTTTCTCCCAGATCTCCTCATTGTCAATTATTCTCCCATTTATACCTTTCAAGCCTTTAAATCATATATCACTTTTCCATTGTATCACTTATCTCATTAAACTATTTCTCAAGCTTTCCATAAATTTTCCTCTTCTTAAATTTCTCTTAACATTACTCACTCATCAGTACAAATCACTTTTATCAACATTTTGCATACCATTCAGCCCATATAATGTCTAGAATCCTTCTTTAAAGCTTGAGAGTTGAAGAACTTACCCCTTTTTCTTAGCCAAACTTTGTGGTAGCCACAACTCCTTCTCTTGATCACATCAATGGGTGATTTTTGGGTATGTTGTTCTCCTTGCTTGAAGGAACAACTTTCCCTTTTTGAGCTTCCTCCAAAACAGGCTGGAATGTAGTGATTTTTAGAGTGAGAAAGCTTGGGTCTTGAGAGAAAATGGCAGGTGAGGTTTGGTGGGGGAAGAGTTTTGAGTTTTCAATCCAATCCTGGCTCCTTTTTATAGATGCAAGCTTGTGGGATCGATCTGGTCTTTATAAAGATCGATCTCTGCACGTTTGGTAGTCCTTTTCACCTAACGCAACCACTACCAGATCGATCTTCTCCCTTAATGAGATCGATCTGTCGAAGGTTATTTTTCCTCTTGGAGATCGATCTTCCTCTTGTAGGAGATTGATCTGCTCCTTACAGAACCCTTAAGGAGATCGATCTGTCTAGTCTTGAGATCGATCTATCTCAAATAGAGAGTTAAGGAGATCGATCCTCTTGCCTTAAAATCAATCTTCTCATTACAGAATGTCTAGCAGATCGATCTGGATCCATTGGAGATCGATCTGTCTTGTCCCATAACTCAAAATAAGGTCATTTTGGCTCTTTCAAATCAATCTTTCATCCCATGAGATCGATCTGACCTTCATATTTTCCAGTTTTCTTACAGTTTTTCTGCAGTAACTTCACTCAAAACATCCTTAATTTGCTACCATAGTTATTTCCTCATCCATCCATCCTCAAGACTTGAAAACGGCATCCAATCACACTTTATACACATTAAAACTTGTGTGTAATTCTTGCATGACCAAATATATACAATATATAACTAAATGGAAGTGCATAACTTATGCAAATCTTCATTCCATTTACTACACTACTCATTTCCCATTCCACTCACATTTATCATATATCAAAGTCATTTCTTCATATTCATATTTAATGCAACTTGTACGTACATCACAACTCTTATTACAAGTGTGTACATTAATCTTATGGACTTTATATCACATATGCTTCACATTACTAGTACATCATTATACTTATGAATCCATTTACATATGTTCAAGGTTAAACCTATACGGGGTCTCACATTCTCCCCTACTTAGAAAATTTGGTCCTCCAAATTGGAACCAATCATTTGGTGAATAACTCGAGATACTTCTCCCACATCAAACTCTCCAATTCCCATGTGGCTTGTTCCGATCTATGATGTTGCCACAAAACTTTAACCAATGAAATTGTCTTGTTTCACAACACCTTCTCCTTCCTGTCTAATATCCGGATTGGTTCCTCCACATACGACATGTCCTCCTTGAGCTCCAATGGCTCATAGCTAATTACATGTGTTGGGTTCGGATAGTACTTTCGAAGCAGAGAAACATAGAAGACATTGTGGACTTTTGCTAGCAACTATCTGTCGAGTAGGAGATCAATCTGCCTCTTGTAGGAGATCGATCTGCTCTTTACAGAACCCTTAAGGAGATCGATCTATCGAGTCTTGAGATTGATCAGTCTCAAACTGAGAGTTAAGGAGATCAATCTGTTTGCCTTAAAATCGATCCTCTCATTACAGAATGCTTAGCAGATCGATCTGGCTCCATTAGAGATCGATCTGTCCTGCTTCATAGCTTAAAATAAGTTCATTTTGGCTCTTCCAGATCGATCTCTCATCCTATGAGATCGATCTGTCATGTATATTTCCAGATTTCTACTGCAATTTTTTACAAAAATTCTCTCACACACATCCTTAATTTGCTGTCATAGTCATTTCCTCATCCATCCATCCTCGAGACTTGAAAATGGCATCCAATCACACTTTGTACACATTAAAAAAAATGGCATCCAATCACACTTTGTACACATTAAAACTTGTGTGTAATCCTTGCATGACCAAATATATACAACATATAACTAAATGGGAACATAAAGATTTACACCACTTGTACAATTTCATTCCATTTTACTCCACTACTCATATTCCATTCCACTCACATTCATCATATATCAAAGTCCATTTCTTCATATTCATGCTTAATGCAACTTGTACGTACATCACAACTCTTATTACAAGTGTGTACATTCAACTTATGGACTTTGCATCACATATGCTTTACATTACTAGTACTTACAATACTTCATGAATTCATTTACATATGTACAAGGTTAAACTTATACGGGGTCTCACATTCGCCCCTACTTAGAAAATTTGGTCCTCCAAATTGAACCAAGTCTATTCCTCAAAAAGTTGAGGATACTTCTCTCTCATTAGATCCTCCAACTCCCATGTGGCTTCTTCTGATGTATGATGTTGCCATAAAACCTTAACCAATGGAATCATCTTGTTCCGTAACACCTTCTCTTTTCTATCCAATATCTGAATCGGTTTCTCCACATACAACATGTCCTCCTTGAGCTCTAATGGCTTATAGCTAATTAGATGTGTTGGATCCGGATAGTACTTCCGAAGCATAAAAACATGGAAGATATTGTGGACTCCTGCTAGCTCAGGTGGTAAGGTTAGCCTATATGCTCCATCTCCCACTCTATCCAAAATCTCGAAAGGACCAATATAACGAGGACTTAGTTTTCCTTTCTTCCTGAACCTCGTTATTCCCTTAGAAGGAGATACTTTCAAAAATACGGACTCACCCACATCAAACTTAAGTGGTCTCCTTCTCTTGTCAGTGTATCTCTTTTGTTGACTTTGAATTGTTCGCAGCCTTTCACATATTATCCGAACATCCTTAGAGGCTTGTTTAACAAGATCGGGAGAGAGTAACTATCTGTCACCAACCTCTTCCCATCCAATGGGTGATCAGCATCTACGACTGTATAGTGCCTCATAAGGGGCCATACCAATACTTGAGTGATAACTGTTATTGTAGGCGAACTCAATCAATGGCAAGTGATTGTCCCATGAGCCTCTAAAATCCAGCACACACGCTCTCAACATATCCTCCAAGGTCTGTATAGTCCTCTCTGACTGACCATCTGTCTGAGGATGAATAGTGGTGCTAAAGCTCAACTGGGTCCCCATTGCTTCCTGAAAATGTCCCTAAAAGTGGGAAGTGAAGTGGGCATCCCAATCAAAAACAACACTCACTGGGACTCCATGCAATCTCACTATTTCCCGCACATATAGGTTCGCTAGTGCACTCAATGTAGATCTCATGGCTAAAAAGTGTGTCGATTTCTTTAACCGATCTACTATCACCCATATAGTATCATGGTTCTTATGGGTTCTCGGTAACCCCATCACAAAGTCCATGGTGACGTGCTCCCACTTCCATGTCGGTATCGGTAGAGGTTGTAACAATCCACCTGGTTTCTGATGTTTAACTTTTACTTGCTGACAAATGAGACATCTAACGACATACTTAGCTATGTCCCTCTTCATTCTAGACCACCAATACACCTTCCGAAGATTCTGATATATTTTACTACTCTCCAAGTGTACTGTATATCTCAATGAGTGAGCCTCTGATAAGATTATCTTTCTTAGCTCTGAACCTTTAGGAACACACATTCTATTTTTGAACCTTAGTATTCCATCTGAACTCATTTCAAATTTCGTACCCTTACCCTTTCGGATTTGGCTAATCACATTAATACACCATTGATCAATTTGCTGAGCTTGTCAGATTCTCTCAATCAACTCCGGTTCTAATCTCAAGCTAGCAATAATCTCATAGCTGCCAATCTCAGGTAGGGTCATATCCAGACTAAGGTTCGTGAATTGCTCCAACAACTCATGTTCTCTAACCATCATATGCGATACCAACCCGAGACTCTTCCTACTTAATGCATCGGTAACCACATTTGCCTTCCCCAAGTGGTACAAGATCTCACAATCATAGTCCTTGAGGAGTTCTAACCACCTTCTCTGTCTCATATTTAACTCATTCTGTGAGAATAGATGCTTCAGACTCTTGTGATCTGTAAAGATCTGAAATTTCTCACCATATAAGTAGTGGCGCCATATCTTCAAAGTGAATACTACGGCTACCAACTCCAAATCGTGAGTGGGCTAGTTCTTCTTATGATCTTTTAGCTATCTAGATCCATAAGCTACTACCCTTCCATCTTCCATCAAAACACAGCCTAGTCCTTGATGCGAAGCATCTGTATAAATAGAATAGTTTTCTGAACTGTTAGGGATGATAAGAACTAGCGCGGTGGTTAATCTGCGCTTGAGTTCCTGAAAGCTCCTCTCACATGCTTCATCCTATATAAACTCTACATCTTTTCTCGTAAGACGTGTCAACAGAGCAGCCAATCTAGAGATACCCTCTACATATCTCCTGTAGTAACCAGCCAAACCCAGAAAACTCTTAATCTCTGTGACTGTCCTGGGCTGTTCCTACTGAATAACTGCCTCAATCTTGGATGGATCTACTGACACCCCATCTTTTGATACAACATGGCCCAGAAAGGAAATCTGCTCTAGCCAAAAATCACATTTACTAAGCTTGGCATATAACCTTCTCTCTCGGAGGGTCTGCAAAACAATCTTTAAGTGTTGCTCATGATCTTCCTTGGACCTTGAATACACCAATATATCATCAATGAAAACGATCTCGAACTGGTCCAAGTATGGCTTGAATACTTCATTCATTAGAGCCATGAAAGCTGCTGCCGCATTAGTCAACCCGAAAGGCATCACTAGGAATTCATAATGGCAATAGCGCATGCGGAAAGCTATCTTGGGCACATCCTCCTTCTGAATCTTCAATTGATGATACCCAGACCTCAGATCTATCTTGGGAAAGATCTGCGCTCCCCAAAGCTGATCTAATAAGTCATCGATGCACGGCAAGGGATATTTATTCTTAATGGTAGCCTTGTTCAACATCTTATAGTCAATACACAACCTAAGGCTCCCATCTCACTTCTTCACAGACAATACCGGAGCTCCCTATGGTGAGACCTTCGATCTTATAAACCCTTTGTCCAGCATATCTTGCAACTGCTTCCTTAATTCCTCTAGCTCAACTGGAGCCATCCTATATGGTGACTTGGATATCGGCTCGATTCTAGGTGTCAAGTCGATACCAAATTCCATTTCTCTATCCGATGGTAATCCCGGTAGGTCATCTGGAAAGACATCAAGGAATTCTCTAACTACTAGAATGTCCTCCATATCCGGATGTACTTTTTCCAAATCCACCACATAAGTAATAAAACATTTAAAACAACATTCAAGTCATTTATACCAATGTACTTTACTTGTCACAAAATTCAAGATTTCATTTCTTCTCTTAAAATCTTACAACACATTCTTCGGGTAGAGAAAATGTAATGGACTTAGTGTGGCAATCTAAGACAACATGATTGGTAGCTAACCAATCCATTCCTAAGATTACGTCAATATCATACATATCTAACAAAATTTGGTTGTCGCACACTTATCTCCTACCCTCACTTTACAATCTTTATACACATGCTCAGCTAATTGGCTAACTCTCATAGGAGTACTTATTAACAAAGTCCTATTTAAGTGTGTGGGTTCTACAAGTCCTATTAACTTTGATGCACATGCAAGGGATATGAAAGAATGTGTAGAACCAGAATCAAACAAAGTTATAGCTTTTAAGTTATAAATCAATATTGTACCTTTTATCACTTCAGAAGAGGTATCTGTTGATGCATGGTCTATCGCATACACCATGCCTTGACCCACAACTTGTTTCCCTTTTTCTTTAGTCGTGGCTCTCATCCTTGCAAGAGGTGTAACTGTAGGAACTCTTTCTAGCTCCTAACCCCTCTTTGGGACTACCTCAACTGCCTCTGGGCATTCCTTTGCATAATGTCTGAACTTCCCACATCTGAAGCAGCGTGTACTTTGAAGATGACAGGGCCTACCACCATGATATCAACCGCATATTCTACACTAATCCGTAGTTGATCGGGGTCCACCAATCACTATACCCATGGCTGGTGTCTGAGTCGGAGACATAAAAGGTCTAGCAGCCTTTTTCTGGAACTCATCTGCCTCTCTTCGACGCTTACTCTTGAATTTTCGATCAAATTTGGCACTCTTGCCATCTCTCAGCTTCCTCGGACCCTTGTCCTTAGCCCAACTGAACTCACAAATCTGCAGGTCATAATCCTACTCACATAACTAGGCCCGTCATACAGCCTCTCTGTATGTAGCGATATCAAACGGGGCCAACTTCGCTTAAATTGAAGGCTTCAGGCCATCTACAAATCTACGAACCCTTATAGGCTCACTCCTAATCGAGTCCAGATCATATCTGCCTAGTGAAGTGAATCGTGACTCGTACTCATCAACTGTTCGATTCCCTTGAGTCAGATTCAGAAATTTCATTTGCAACCTACATCGGGCGGTGTCTGGGATGTATTGCTCTCTGAAAGCCCCTAAAAACATATCCCATGTGATAACCATGCCCTGAGCTCTCAACATAGGCCTGGTGGACTTCCACCAGTACTCTGCTTCGCCTCTCAGTACAAAGGTCGCAAGCACTACTCTCTCCGTAGCCGAACGTCTACAGAAGTCGAATAACTTCCCCATTTGATTGATCCAGTCCTCAGCCATTGTCGGATCCTTTACCCCGCTAAAAGAAGGAGGCTTAAAGTCCATAAAATGCCTCAACCTCTCCATATCCCAATCATATCCATACCCCAAATCATCATTATCACAATGTTGTGGGGCTACTGGAGGAGGTACTGGTCGAATATGGGGATCTCATGGCCTAACCGGTTCAGGTTGTGTAGGTGCAACATTCTCAGGTTCAAGTGCACCTATTGGGGGATTCCGTGCAGCTTGTCCCATAGTACCAGGTGTACCCTCAAACCTAGTCATGATATGACCTATCATGGTCATCATCATGCGCATGTCTTCCTCTAATCAAGCTATCCGAGGATCGAAAGCCTTTATCTGTTCCTGGGCTCATGACTAGAGGACGATCTACTGTGCCTCTCAGTCCTGTTATTCCGCCCTTGAGCTCTCGAGCTCTCTCCCCTCTTGTGGAGTCTTTGAGGCATATCTCACAAGCCTGATAACTTCTTGCATTTATAACAAACTTTTAGCTCACTATCAGCTCTGTAAACACATTTGTATCTAAATATCGCACAGTAACTTGGGGATGTATGTTTCTTAGTCCTAAACAATGACTCACATCAGACCAACGAAGCTCTGATACCAAATCTGTCACACCCCACTTCTAGGTGTCCTTCATCTATACAAACACTATTTACGATTGGGCTGTGAGGCGATGCAATTACTAAAAATTTCATAAGTTTTACAGTGGAAAATTTAAAATTTTAATTCACACTCCCAGGTGTGTATAGATATACAAAATAATTTGTATAATAATTTATCTTTACATAACATCCCCATAAAACTGTTACATTTTCAAGGTATAACTATGCGATACAAGATAATAGATACAAAGTACTCTTGTGTATACAAATCTTATATCTTTGCGGATTGTGGGAGCTGTCTAACATAAAAAGGATCTAGAGATCACCGCACTGCTCTACTTCTTAGCATCTGGAGGGGAAAAAATAGTGGGGTGAGCAAACCACAGCTCAATAAGGAAATGAATGCTAGCAGGTAGATATCGTACTACCTACATAGCCCATGCATGTATAAAACAAAACCATGTTTTCATTATAAATGGAAAATCATTGAAAAATGCAGTAAACATATATTTCTCATTTGGCATTTTCATGAACACAAATATTAAATATTTCCACTTAAAACATGTTTCATAAACGGTGCTCTCTCGGCACAAGTGATTAAATCAGATATTTTCAAATACACAAAATCTCTTTCTTTTTTGAGTTTTCCTTAATTTCTTGAATCTCTGAGACAGACATGGAATTTTCGGCAATCAAATATCCATGACATATGGCCATAGTTAGTGATCCCAGGCCTCACTGATCAGGTGTGCACAGGGCATCACTTCGCCTGAAGGGGGGATGGGTCAGTCCTACCCTCCGGCTCATCTCAATCAACCTCATCTCCTCATATACTCACGGTATAAGGTACGCCATGTGTCATCTACGCGATACTCGTAGTCATGTGCACCCAGCACGGTACATAATATACCAACAGACAACTATACAATACTATGTATGACAGTAGACCCAAGTCCATACTCCAACTCCGATGGAATTTTCATTTTGAACCATGTCTCATATACCAGGTGAACAAGTAGCGTGACACACAGTCATCGCAAGGCTCCAGTGCCGTACGAGGTATTATTAAGGCCTAGCCCGTTTCGAGGCCGTTGGCTGGCATCCCCTTGGGTCCCAAACCCTCAGGTTTACCTCAACTTAGTAAAAACAGGTGCGACCAAAGCTCCAACACTTTCTCAAAACCATCGTGCGAGTTAAACTCTAGCATGATACATCAAAAACATAGAAATATGTGCGAGTTAACACTCTATCACATAGTTAAAGTCATTAAAACGAGTGTGAGCTAGAGCTCCAACACCAATCTCATCTCAAATTCGATAGATGGCTATTTTCTCTTTTTAAAACTCAAAACATGTTTATTTATGCAGTATGCCTCTTCATGCTAAAACATGTAAAATTAGCCAACCTATCATAATCATTTCTCAATCACCAATATCAATACAAAATTGAGAAAAATATTGAAAACATGCATATCATGCTATTCCTTACCCCATCCCATTTCTCAATACATATATATCATAGTACATTTCACGCTCTATATCATTTCATAGAATCGTAGTATCGTACTAATTCTAGCAATATATCTATGAAATTGTCGTAAAATATGTACGAACATCTCTATAGCTAACACATAGTCCCTTACCTTGAATCGTACATGTATTACCTTTGTCACATATGCTTCGTTCGTGATTCGAGCTAGCGGCGTTCCACGTTCTTCCAATCTACACACATAACCATTAAGTCATTTCTTTTCTTTCTCCCAAATATCCTCATTGTCAATTATTCTCCCATTTATACCTTTCAAGCCTTTAAATCATATATCACTTTTCCATTGTATCACTTATCTCATTAAACTATTTCTCAAGCTTTCCATAAATTTCCCTCTTCTGAAATTTCTCTTAACATTTCTCACTCATCACTATAAATCACTCTTATCAACATTTTGCATATCATTTAGCCCATACAATGTCTAGAATCCTTGTTTAAAGCTTGAGGGTTGAAGAACTTACCCCTTTTTCTTAGCAAAACTTTGTGGTAGCCACAACTCCTTCTCTTGATCACATCAATTAGTGATTTTTGGGTATGTTCTAAGGAAGTGGAATCACTCGACGCGATTCCATGTAAGGGAATTCTGTAAGTACTTAAAGATAACTGCTCGTATTTTGTGGGTGAATATAGGGCTTTGTAAATGCATGGTCATCTAGAAAAGTGAATAATGATATATGTGAATGGCTACGAGTATATGTATATATATATGATTTGGTTTTGAAGTGAATTTTGAAAGGGGATAGTAAGTCTAATAATTGCATAAATCTCAAGTTTTAATATCTTTACGAAATACATTACTTTGGTTTAAGCAAAGTTGACGGATAGGTTGGCTAGGGATTCCATAATTTTGCGAAATAGAACAAGTGAGGTGTGAAATTCAGTTTTTAGAGTGTTTTGTCGAAATAGTGCTGTCTATCATACTTATATGAGTTAAATCATGCTAGTGCCTTGCTCGCACTCGATTTTAATGTTTTCAATATGTATGAAATGTGTTGGAGCCTAGCTCGCACCATATTTTGAGTAATTGATATTTTATAAGCCGTATTGGACCTGATAGCTCGTACGCAATTTTTCCTTGACTTACTTATGCATATAACCGTACTAGAACTTTAGCTCGTATGTGGTTTCCATTAATTTTATTATGCATAAAAGTCATACTAGTGTGTTGCTCGTACGAGGGAATTTATTGACAATGCATGAATCGTGCTGGAGCTTAGCTCGCATTGGTTTTCACACTATGATATGTAATGAGTCGTGCTGGATGCCTCGTGTAGACTGTGTGTCACACGGATGAGATGCTCGCACGTGAACTTGAGATTGAGTAGGTTATACATGGTATAGGGTTGATAAGACCTACGGTAGGCACCCCCAACCATGATATGGGTCCGCAGAGTATGTTGTACAGTGTAGATCACATGGAGTACGCTGTACCGCGTGGTTGTGATGATGATTTAAAAGTCTGGTGAAGAACTAACCCACCTTCGTTCCAGCATGATGCCCCGCACACAGGGATCTATATGGTCGGGGATGATTATGACATAGTTGGCCAAGATAGTCCTCGAGATATAGTGACCACCTGTCTCACTTGATATCACATGGTTTTGTATACTGAGTATGTTACGCCCTTCTCTCACACACGACCTATCACAATCACCACAAATTTTTCACATTTTACTTACCTTTCCTTCTGTCATTACTCACCTCAAACGTTGGGCTGTGATTCGATATTAGTCACTCATTTACATTCATTCATAACATACATAGAATTTAATATTCTTTTCTATAACATAAACTCTTATACATTAATACAATTTTTTATATATATACATACCGACCGTACATTAGTTTACATAGCAGTGCTTTTACATTGTTCACTACAAAATGTTCGAGTGTGTATACCTCTCGTAAGATGGATAGGCAGGAGATCAAAGTCTACAAATCTCCAGCCGTGTCCACCTAGTGTGGATGCTCTGAAAAGAGGGAGGTAAAAAGGGGGTGAGCTCACAGCTTAGTAAGGAAATCAAGCAAGCAAGTAAGTAGCTGCACTATCTACAAAATACTATGCTCATGCCTTGAAATCATTTCCTTATCTATTCGTATCTAAAGCACGCATCATACGTAAAGCTTTTATGCAATATATATATAGATACAAAATATTAGTTATAAAGTTGAAAGTATGCTGGTTTAGCAACCTCAAGATTTAATGCATAACACTGTATTTCCATGTAATTTCACACAAATCACATTTTCTCATGCCATTCAATTAAATCAAAGCAATATGGCATTCATCATGTTTAAAAACATGGAAATCTAAACCTCACCCATCCCTTGGGTTACCCTTTCTACAACTCACAAATTCACATGTTCATATCATAAAACCACGTGATAATTTAATCAAAAATTATTGATTCACATTGCATGAAAAGAAAACCAAGATAGGCGACTACATGTTCCGAGTTTATGATCATAACTCATTTTTCGTGATCCTAGGCTACACAGTACTCGGTGTACGGGGTCTCACTATTGCTGTAACGGGAGGTGGGTCAAATCTCTACCGTCAACTCTCAATCTAAGGACTTGATCCTGGAGCACACCAGATCCCACTGGATCTCGTTCCCACTGCTAACCAGTCCTATCCAGTCCTATCTAAGTACATCAAGTACTCACGGTACAGTGTACTCCATGTGACATACACGGTACACAGTACTCCATGAACCATATCTCAAGGTGGGATGCTCGCCATGAGTCTTAATCCTCATACTATGGGCTATTTCGATAGCCCTCGGCCATATCTTAAAATGATGCACGTGCGAGCATATAAAGTCAGTGCGACACACAGTCAGCACAGGCTCCCAACACGTCTGTTTCATGCTTTTTTCAAAATCCAATACGTGCGAGTAAACTCCCAACACGACCATCACAAAATGATATTGTTAGGACCCATTCTCAATCCATGACTTTAACCAAAATCACTACCAATTTTTCGCATTTTTAACTTACCTTTCCTCTCATAAATGGTTGGGCTGTGATTCGATGTCAGAGTCGTCGCTTACCACATTATCCATTATCATACATACATGTCAATATACTGTTACTGACTGTAACTGCTTTTATAATTCATGTGAGATTATATAAAAGCTAACACAAATACATTCCCCATATATATATCGTATACATCATTGTGCTGTTTCTATGTTTAGATATATAACCGTACAAAATCTGTATACCTGGCGATCGATAGGAACTAGCAGTGGACTCAGGAATACTATCCCTCAATAGCTCTCGCTCTACTGCTGATGCTCTGTAGAGAGATGTAAAGAAAGGGGGTGAGCATACAACGCACTCACTAAGGAAATCAGGCAAGCAAGTAGATATCTACACTATCTACTTAAAATAATGCTATGCCTTGAAAACATTATTTCCTTAACTCACTTTAAAAGCATGTCTTTAAATATATATATATATATGTATACTTGTACAGATTAAATCCCATGTACAGAAATCATGCTTTCTTTCTCAAATGTAGGCATGTGTACAAAACAATGCATCTTTATATAAATCATGCCTTTAGGTAAATCATGCCATGTATATTTTAATCACAATAAATATGGCATTTAAATAATTCACATCACAAAATTGGAGTCCGACCGATCCCTCAGGTCTGTCCACAATTTAAATCAGTCAATCAAGTGATATATCATGTGAGACTCTGTGGTGAAATGTAAATAGTATCCTGAACTATGATCATATCTGACATGTGATCCCAAGCAACACAGATCTCGATGTACGGGGCATCACTGCTGTAACGGGAGGGGGGTCAGTCCATCACAACCGCCAGCTATATCCTCCTCAACTCCACAACACCACATGGTACAGTGTACTCCTATGCCACATGCACGATACAACATACTCCGTGGACCCTACATCATAGTCGGGGTGCCTGCCATAGGTCTTAGCCCTCAAACCATGGAATCTCATACCACGTCTTTATTACCCTCATGCGGATATCCTCTCACAAGATGTCACACTCAGTCACAAAGGACTCGGGCATGGGTTTTAACATGTATTATATATCACATACATTGTGCGCCTTTGAGCGTGACTCACAGTCGACACTCCGCTCAAACACTATTTCACATCACAAACTCAACTCTAGTACGAGTAAACCTCTAGCAACTAGGTCAATGCATAGTTCATGTATTAAATCAAGTACGAGCAATAGCTCCAGTACCATGCTATGCACAATATCATCAAATCAAGTACTAGTAATAGCTTCAGTACTATGTCATGTATAAATCATGAAGAATCGAGTACGAGCAACGCTCCAGCACTCTATCATGTATCTCATGTAAAACTCGAGTACGAGCTAATCGCTCCAACACTCTCTCATGCATATATCATATGAAACTGAGTACGAGTAAGAACTCCAGTACTCTATCATGCATGTCATGGAAATCTAGTACGAATCAAAATCCAGCACTAATGTATGTGGAAAATATATTAAATCCAGTGCGAGCTGTGCTCCAGCACGATTCATTCTCATATAATATGATAGATGGCTCTTTAAAAAGAGATGATTTATAAAATATCAAAATCAGCGCTATAAAGTGTGCTTAATTCACATCAACCTTAAAATCATTAGCCCATCTATATTCTCCTGCTAAACAGTAGTTAAACACTCAAAATGATGATTTCCATGCTTTTTACAACTTTTCACAAAAGTTGACTTTTTGACTAACTGGGGGTAAAATCGTAATTTACCACTATCGGGTCGCAATAATTAGTATTCACTTTCTCTGACCCTCAGAGTTTTTAAGTGAATGTAAAAGCAGACGAAAATACATGCAAGTATCTCTAACTACTCACAAAAGTCCCTTGCAATCACTCGAGAAATTTCACTTTCTCTGCGCTGCTCGTTTCAGCAGTCCGATTTGCTCTTCCAATAATCTCTAGAGCTGCATATAACAATTATCAGGTTAATTACACTTTTGCTACTGTATTTCACATTAAATACAGTCTATTTCCCTTAAATGAGCTCATTTACTCTAAATGGGCCTAAATACTTTAATTGGGTCTTAATCTGTATTAAGCTCGTTTTCCACGTATTATTTCCCTTCATCAGGGTCTATCGACTCATTGGGCCTATCAATACCCATTGGGCTTTATTCCAAGCTCTTTGGATTGCCCGTATATCATTTACGACAGTTAATTCGAAATTTTGAATATAATTCACTAAATATGAAATTTAATCTGAAATGTGTAAAATAAAACTTAAATACGCAATAATCACATAAATTGTTGTAAATGAGCTTTACTTACCCGAGATTATGCGATGATACGTAAATCGAAGTTCAATCGGCCTTCCGTTCAAAATTTATCATCGAACTGCACAATTTTGTATATTTAACTCCGGGTCAATTTCTAATTAAATATAATTTAAATAAATTTATCGGAAATCAAATCGGTCACTTTTGACCTCGTATCGACTTACCCGAAGTCCGGTGAAATCCCAAAAATTTCCCTTTTCCTTTTTCTTTCTTTTTCTTCTTTTTCCCATTTTCTCCTTGGCTGAACCGGTCTGGTCCGGTTCAGCGCAGAACCTTCTTCACTGAACCGCCGACCGGTTCAGGCTTCCTTTGGTCGTACCGGAGTATTTCGACCGGTTCTCGACGAATCACCACCGTCGTTCGGCGTGCCTCAGCCTGGGTAACACTCGGCTGGGCTCGATCGGGACCAAGCACCGTCGTTGGCCGTCGGATCTCATCTTTTCCTCCGCAGCTTCTCCTCTTCCATTCGCCTGCATCCGGCGTTGGTGGAGGGCGTGACTGGGGCCGATGGGTGTGCACGGACCTCCTCTTCCTTTTTCGGCCGCTTGCCTAGCCGTGGGGTCGCCGGTGCTCGCTGTCCGGTGGTCTTCTTCTTCCTCGGGTTACATCGATTTGCCTCTCTTTTCTCTCTCCCCGATTCCCCAATTTTCGTTTTTGATTTCGTTTTCTTATAATATATTTTTATTATTATTTTATTATAAAAATAATAATAATAATCCTAAAAATATCCCAAAATATCTAAAAAATATCTCAAAAAATCATATTAAATTCATTTAATCCGTAAATGAATTTATCAGTCCGATTTTACCTTTTCGGTATATTTTTCCACTATTTTTGGACTCATTTTTTCAAGGCGAAAATTCTGATAAATTCTAATAAATTTATATCTTGATCAATTGGGCTCGAAATTAAATATTTTCCTCGATTTTGATCAAGATTCCTCAATTTCATATTTTTAATGAAATTGTCTTATCGAAATTATACCGAATTTCAGTTATTTGACCGTTTTACCCCTGCACTCGTTCGGGAATCAACTTAACCCTTATCTCGCTGTTTATGTAGCTTACATGCATTTTTAATTTCTCAAATTGTCGATTGCATGTTAGTAAATACTCTTCTTATGATTCAACTATGTAATAAAGTGTTCATACACATAGGAATCATAAGGAACAAGTTACATAAAATCCAGGTCTGACAGATATAACGCTAGTGCGAGCAATGCTCCCAGCACTATGTTTTATAGAAATCTGAGTATGAAGCAAAGATCCCAATATTCTATAATGTATAATGTATCAAAACTGAGTACAAGCTAAGCTCCCAATACTCTATCATGTAAAACTGAGTATGAGCATAGCTCCCAATACTCTATAATGCATCAATCACAAAAATCTGAGTACGAGAAATGCTCACAAGGCTCTAACATGCACAGTTTGCATTAAATGTAGTACGAGTATACCCTCAAGTACCATGTGATGCATATCTCAAAATACAGTGCGAGTATTCTCTAGCACTTTTGGTTTTCACACAAAACCTGATAGATGGCTATTCAAATCACAATTCACCCAAGTAAATCAAATCCGCACCACAATGTGTTGTTTTCGCATATACATGAAAACAATTGTCATTCTATCATGCAATTCATGAATTTTAGTCACAACATGCTTCTAAGGTATTTTTCACCCTATTTTTGGATAAAACACACTTATCCTCATTAGTCCTTATCATAATAACATGCATATTCACGAGAATTCATATATCATATAATTATCAAAAAATCTATTCCAAATACATGTATCTATCTCTAGCTACTCATTAAATTCCCTTACTTCGGATCACGTCACATGACCTCTTTTCCTCGGTGCTGCTCAACCTCGCAGTCCGATCAATTTTCAAGGTGATTTTCGAAGCTGTTATATTTATCTACATTAGTATATCGTAATATGCTTGTTTCAGTTGGACAAATTTCAATTCAATACATCTATCTCATCACTTTCTCCCATTATGGTGTTATACCATATTTTTCATATATCTATCTTCCTTTCTCTCCATTTTCAATTTATGCATTTCATAAAACTACCTTATAATCTTCCATACATGCATATTCCATCATTTAAATCACGTTCCATGCCAATAGCTAGGTCATGTACATTTTTCATGATCATTTTATTTTCAACAATTCATACATATACAAATTAACTCACCAATACACCTAGTTTAACATATATCAACTTAGTGCATTAAATCTTACCTAGCTGAGATTTTTCGCCTTTTCACCAAAATTGGTAAAATCCTCCCTGCTCTTTCAATCTTTGATTCCAATCTCTTGTTTCCAAGTATGTTGTTCTCCTCTTCACTGAGAACAACTTTGCTTATCTATCTCTCACTCAAAACTGATTGCAAACTAAAGTTTTCTAGTGTTAAAATGTTAGGTTTTGCTTTGTTTCTTGAATGAAATCGTGCTTCTCGTGAAACAGAGGTTGCAAAGGTCCAGTATTTATAGAATTGTCTCTATGAGATCGATCTACTAACCACATGAGATCGATCTCCCCTACATTTTTCTCCTCGAAACCAACCTTTCATGCCTAATGAGATCGATCTGCCCCTAAGCATGAGATCGACCTGCACAACTCAGAACCTTAAGGAGATCGATCTAGCCTTGCAATGAGATCGATATGTCGCAACCCGAGCCTTAAGGAAATTGATCTACTTTAGTCGAAACTTGCTCAAGATCGAGAGATCGATCTGCTAATGCTAAAAGATCGATCTACCTCTTGCAGATACCTTATTTCCTCATTTCTAACCTATGGGATCGATTTGTATTGCCAAGGAGATCGATCTGCTCCTTTCCTGAAGCAGTTCTGCTGCACTTTTCCATCCAAATTCACTGTTACATTGATATTTAATTTACTTAACCATCCATTTTTCATTTCATCCACATTTATAACTTCAATACATTCATTCCTCATAATTTATATTAATTGTGACTTGTCTACACATCATAAAATCACAAAGTTTACATATACAAATTTTGGGTCTTACAGATAAATCCTGAGGGATGTTTTATGATGAATTCCTATTTTATGATGAGTTTAATGATGATGAGCATGAGAAGTTATACATGATGATTCTCCATGTTTTTAACATGCCTATTTTCGTGTTTATCAGTCCATGATATATGTATATACATGTGGCATAGTTTTAATATTTTCCTCATGCTCTAGACACTAAGAATTTTATGCATGACATTATAAGCATGTAGATAGTGTAGTTATCTACCATGCTTGCATTATTGCCTTACTGAGCGTGTGGTTGCTCATCCACTTCATTTTCCCCCTCTATAGAGCGCGAACAATAGTCTAGTGAAGGACTGAGGCATTATATTTTGATATCCGCTGCTCTCCATCGCCCAGAGGTATACACATAGGAAATTCTTTTTGTATCTAAACATGTAATAGCACAATAATCATTCTGAATTGTAATATGGGGGATGTATGTCACGCCCCGAAAATGCGGAAAATAGGGCAAATTTAAAACTTTTTACTCATTAATTTACAATTAAGAGTGCATTCCTGTGCAGTGTCATACATCATCATAATTATCATGCCTCAGGATCTCATCATGATATAATGAATATTGTATTATACCCATTACTCGATTACAAGTCAATTAATCCTAATACATCCCATATAATGTCATACATCAAGTGTCGGCAAATACATTAATAGTCTGGGTACATGAAAAGATAAATATACCTCAAAGTACAAATTATATAGCCTGGAGCTCGAATCCTCCACTAGCCACTACTCCGTACGTCGCAGGGAAGTCCTTATTCACTTGAAGAACTCTGGGGGGAAAGAAAAACAGGGTGAGCTTCTAAATCGCTCAGTAAGGGGGGTAGGGGACTCATTTCATAAACCAAAATGCACATCACAAAGCATTTATTTGTATGTGAAACTCATTTGAAAACCATAGCATGAAAATACTCAAAACGACACTCTCATGTGTCAAGTCATGTGAAAACATGAAGTAAAAAGGCTCACTCTAGAGCAAAACAAAGCATGTGAAAATACGCGTTAAACGCTTTCTCAAATAACGTGGCATAGCCACTGATTTAAAATCACACGTGGCATAGCCACAATACACACGTGGCAAAGCCACCGGATTATTTTCTCACGTGGCATAGCCACAAAATAGGGTTTCTCAACGTGGCACAGCCACCGATGGGGTATACGTGGCACAGCCACCGATGGGGTATACGTGGCACAGCCACCAATGGGTTTCTCAATGTGGCACAGCCACCAATGGGGTATACGTGGCACAGCCACCGATGGGGTATACGTGGCACAGCCACCGATGGGGTATACGTGGCACAGCCACCAATGGGTTTCTCAACGTGGCACAGCCACCAATGGGGTATACGTGGCACAGCCATCGATGGGGTATACGTGGCACAGCCACCAATGGGGTATACGTGGCACAGCCACCGATGGGGTATACGTGGCACAGCCACCGATGGGGTATACGTGGCACAACTACACACCCAAGTCTTATCACATAAGACAGGTTTGCCTTCACGTAGAACTCGTAATGGTTTTTCTCTCATAAAACTCATTAGAAATCGTTTTGTACTCAACACAAAACGTAGTAAAACCGAGTTCCAACCGGCAAAGCACACGCACACATTTCTCAAATCACAATATTGCCTTAACGTAGAGCCCAGTTATAAACTCATAAAACATTGGGCTCCAACCGGCTATAAAATCGTGTGCAGTTTAATCTCAACACAAAACACTCAACATGCTTGTTTATAAATCGTAAATCATGCTAAAATAGTTTGCAATTCACATACACAAATGGTTTAGATTTCCCTTACCTCTTTGCACCTCGTATAGTGCAATCGTTCCCCCGTATCACGGACTAGCCTCGCATTCCACTCTGGAACTCCCGAGCTGTCCAAACGATGTTAAAAACATCAATACTCAACATCACATAAATCTCAATTCTCAAACTCGAGCATAATTGCTCATAACACCTCAAATCCCTTGATTCTCGTAACTCAACCCTAAACTACAACTTCATTTTCAGTATCTCGAAGTTCTACATCTCTAATACCAATTATCTACGCTAATTTACCACCTTGTCTATATTTCCGTTTATAGCACAATCCTCAAAATTGCCACAATTTCCAAATATCAACATTAATCCCACTACATTACAATCTCATCAATCCCTAATCATTCCTCAACTATTTCAACACGATTACAACCACCAATAACATCAAAATCAGCTCAAATATCAAGATCGAGGTTTAGAAATTACCCAAAGCTTGTGAGACGCACAACTCACGCCTCGATCCGATTCGTTCTTCGATTTCCAAGTATGTTGTTCTCCCTTTGATGAGGAACAACTTTCCTTCTTACCACAATAGCTGATTCGGCCGGAAATGGGGGATTTGGAGGAGTGAGAAACTAGGTTTTCAAAAAAATGGAGGTTTGAAAGAGAGAGAAAGTGAGATTTCAGGAGAAAACACGAGTTCCTTATATAGACTGGAGGTAGGAGATCGATCTGCCTCTTAATGAGATCGATCTGTGTTTGAAATTTGGGGACGATCTGGGCAATTTTATGCCTAGGAGATCGATCTGTTGAAAGGTGAGATCAATCTCTTTATGGCTTTATGAGATCGATCTGCTCCTAAGGAGATCGATCTTCTCCCCAAACAGAAGCATTTGGAGATCGATCTCCTCCTCATGAGATCGATCTTCTCTCAAACAGATTCATTTGGAGATCGATCTCTTCCTCATGAGATCGATCCCTTCTCAAACAGATTCACAAGGAGATCGATCTCTTCCATTGGAGATCGATCTGCTCTTCAAATTTCCCCTTCCTCGTCATTTTTAACTCACCAGATCGATCTCTCCTTCTCCCAGATCGATCTGTCCTCATGCTTCATGCTCATTTTACACACTTAACATATAAATCTCCAATTATAATTCCCACAATTCACTTAGCTCAATAAATTACACTTCAATTTATTATTACATCATTAAATATGTCTGAAATTCTCAGATCTCACATCCTCCCCACCTTAAAAAGAATTTGGTCCTCCAAATTCAACTCAACTAGTCAAAATAGATGGGGGTATTTCTCCTTCATGAGACTCTCTAGTTCCCACGACGCCTCTTCCCTTGAGTGATGCTTCCACAAGACTTTCACTAATGGGATGCTCTTGGTTCTCAGTACCTTCTCCTTTCTATCGAGAATCCGGACGGGTTCCTCAGTGTAGCTCATGTTCTCCTGTATGTCCATCTCATCATACTCTATAACATGAGAAGGGTCCGGGTGGTACTTCCTCAACATAGATACATGAAACACATTGTGTATTCCGGACATCTGTGGGGGTAATGCTAATCTGTAAGCTACCTCACCCACTTTCTCAAGAATCTCAAATGGTCCTATGTATCGAGGACTCAATTTCCCTTTCTTCCCAAATCGCATAATACCCTTGCTCGGTGATACTCTCAAAAATACTGCATCACCAACGTCAAATTTGAGTGGCCGTCTACGCACATCCGCGTAGCTTTTCTGTCTACTCTGTGCAGCCCGTAACCTCTCACATATGAGTTTCACACTCTGTACGGCTTGCTCAACAAGCTCAGGAGCATTTATCTTTCTGTCACCGACTTTTTCCCAAGCTACAGGGGATCTACACCTCCTACCATATAGAGCCTCAAAAGGTGCCATTCCAATACTCGCATGATAGCTGTTATTGTACGCAAACTCTGCTAGGGGCAGGTGATCATCCCATGATCCCTTAAAATCCATCGTACACGCCCTCAACATATCCTCCAGGGTCTGAATAGTCCTCTCTGACTGACCATCTGTCTGAGGATGATAGGCGGTACTAAAACTCAATCGAGATCCCATAGACTCCTGAAACTGGGTCCAGAATCTGGAAGTAAATCGGGAATCTCTATCAGAAGTAATACTCACTGGAGCCCCATGTAATCTAGCTATCTCGCTGACATATAGCTCAGCTAAGGCATCCACAGTATCTGTGCTCTTGATGGCAAGGAAGTGGGCACTCTTGGTCAATCTATCCACAATGACCCATATCGCGTCACGACCTCTTCGGGTCCTCGGTAAACCCATAATAAAGTCTATAGTGACATGCTCCCATTTCCATGTAGGTACAGGTAAGGGCTGTAGTAGTCCTCCGGGCTTTCGATGCTCAGCTTTTACTTGCTGGCATACTAAACACCTGGCCACATACTCTGCCACGTATCGCTTCATACCACTCCACCAATACACCTTTCTCAAGTCTCGGTACATCTTAGTACTTCCTGGGTGCATGGTATATCGCGAGCAGTGGGATTCTCTCAGTATCTGTCTCTTCAGGGTATCATCGTCCGGTACACAAATCCATCCTCTGAATCTCAACAATCCATCCTCACTGATGGTGAGATCCGACTGCGAACTCTGCTCAGCTTGGCTAACCATATCTATCAATCTCTGATCACTGCGCTGCCCAGTTCTAATCTGATCCATGATCCTGGGCTCTATCCGCAGGCTAGCCAAAAATCCAGTCTCTACCTCTTTAACTCTGATCCGAAGTTCGGCGAACTGCTCTAACAAATCCCATTCCCTGATCATCATAGCAGATATCATACTCTTCCTGCTCAGGGCATCAGCAACTACATTCGCCTTACCCGGATGATATAGAATCTCGCAGTCATAATCCTTAAAGAGTTCCATCTATCTCCTTTGTCTCATGTTTAACTCTTTCTGATCAAAGAGATATCTCAAACTCTTGTGATCAGTGAAGATCTGGAATCTTTCCCCATATAAGTAATGTCGCCAGATCTTCAAAGCAAATACCACAGCGGCTAACTCCAAATCATGCGTGGGATAATTTCGCTCATGGTCTTTCAGTTGTCGCGATCCATATGCGACCACTCTTCCGTGCTGCATAAGCACACACCCCAATCCTTGGTGAGATGCATCACTATACACCGAGAATCCTCCTGATCCCTCAGGAATAGTTAACACAGGTGCCGCTGTCAATCTCCTCTTTAACTCTTGAAAACTGAGCTCACATTGATCAGTCCATATGAAAGGAGTCTCCTTACGCGTGAGCTTAGTCAAAGGAGCGGCAATCCTCGAGAATCCTTCCACAAATCTCCTGTAATACCCTGCCAAACCAAGGAAGCTTCGTATCTCAGTCACTGTCCTCGGTCTTTCCCAATTAAGCACAGCTGCTATTTTACTCGGATCCACTGATACTCCTTCCTCTGAGACTACATGCCCAAGGAAAGCTATCCGGTTCAGCCAAAATTCACACTTACTAAGCTTTCCGTATAATTGCTTATCTCGAAGTATCTGAAGTACTAACCACAAATGCTGTGCATGCTCCTCATACGACCGAGAATACACCAGGATATCATCGATAAAGACTATCACAAACTTATCCAGATAGTCTCTGAACACCTCGTTCATCAATCTCATAAATGCTGCAGGGGCGTTCGTCAATCCAAAGGACATCACCAGAAATTCGTAATGGCCATACCTTGTCCTGAAGGCCGTCTTTGGAATATCTTCCTCCTTGATCCTCAATTGGTGATAGCCCGATCTCAAATCAATCTTAGAAAAGACTAATGCCCCTCTTAGCTGATCAAGTAGATCGTCAATCCTGGGTAGTGGGTATTTATTCTTCACCGTGGCTTTATTCAATAGCCGGTAGTCCACACATAATCTGAGACTACCATCCTTCTTCTTAACAAACAGTACTGGCGCTCCCCACGGTGAAACACTGGGTCTAATAAACCCTTGATCCAATAACTCCTGCAGTTGCTTCTTCAATTCCTCAAGTTCCACTAATGCCATCCTGTAAGGAGGTTTAGAGATCGGCTGAGTATCCGGTACCAAATCAATGGTAAACTCCAGCTCTCTCTCTGGTGGTAAACCTGGCAATTCATCTGGGAAAACATCCAGAAATTCGCAAACCACAGGTATATCCTCAATCCTCGGGTGTTCCCGCTCATCATCTGAGATGAGTGTCTCATAACCTTCACATGAATAATCATATTTAATAATCTCCAAAATAATGTTAAAATTCTCAAATGACTTACTAGAATTCCATATATACATTTCCTCAATATCTCAACCGTACACTGTAAGGTTCAGGTAGGGAGAAAGTTACAATCTTAGTGTAGCAGTCTAAACTCACTCGATTGGTTGCCAACCAATCCATCCCCAGAATTACATCAAACCCATGTATATTCAACATGATTAGATCTGCTAACATCACTCTATCTCCCACCTTTATTTCACATCCTCTACAGATTAACTCAGTTCTCTGAGATTCACGCATAGGGGTATTTACATGTAGTATATATTCTAGAGGTTCAAACTTCAAGTTTAATCTACATGCAAAATGCTCAGAAATAAACGAATGCGTGGATCCTGAATCAAGCAACACATGAGCCTCATAATTACAGACAGAGAGTGTACCTCTTATAGTTTCTGCCGAAGCGTCTGCGGTCTCCTTATCCAGGGCAAACACACGTCCCTGTGCCACAGGTTTCTTCCCTTTCTCTACCGCAGTAGCCCGTCTCTGGGGATCCACTCTCTGAGGCTGTTGTCTAGTAGGCCCCGGAGCATGTGGTATCTGAGGTTGGGGACAGTCTTTCACTCTGTGACCCATGTCACCACATCTGAAACATCCATGGATCGACCCAGTACAACTTCCCTCATGCGATCGACCACAATCTCTACAAATCCTCATCTCCGGCCTGACATATCGAGGGGCCTCCTTGATAATAGGATAGGCTCTGGGTCTCTCCAATCTGTCCTTCTGCACCTCAATCCTTCCTCTTCTGAAGGAACCTCTCCGAGCCTCTGACTGGAAAAGTGCTGGCCTCTTGCCCTTATCTCTATTCACCGCTCTGAGCTCATTCTGGGATTGTACCATCTCAATCCCTCTTTCAACCTCTTGTGCTCGTCTCAGAGCATCTCCAAACTCGGTAATACATAGCCCCATCAGTCTATCTCTAATAACGGGCTTCAACCCATACACAAACTTCTATGTGCGGAGCTCTTCACTCTTGAAGGTCTCTGGGTCATATCTCAGTAGTGCGGTGAACTGGCTTTCATAGTCATCCACCGACATGTCACCCTGTACCAAACTCAAAAACTCGGCCTGTTTCCTCCTCTGGGCGGCTCGTGGTATATATTGGGTTCTAAAAGCTATCTGGAACTCTTCCCAACCAATCACATCCTGGTGGGACATCAAGATACCCTGGGTAGTACCCCACCAATCTCGAGCTCTCCCCTTCAGCATATAGGCACTCATACTGACTCTCTCAGCATCGGTGCACCCCAGTAAATCAAATATAACTCTCAACTCCGTCAACCACTCCTCAGCCTCTGTAGGATCCTTCTTTCCCTTAAATGCGGGTGGATTCATCTTCAGAAATTCCTTTAGTCGGACCTTACTTCTGTCCTCAAGCTGAGTGACGGGAGGCACTGGGGGTATGGGGGGTCCTGGTGGTGGTGTAGGGGTAGTATCCGAGGCATTAACTCCAAAGTGTTACGCGAATAGCGCCGCCATCTGCTCAAAACCTTGCCTCACATCGGTCTCAATCCGATTAAATCGAGAGTTAGGACTCTCTGGTTGTGGGACAGGTGGTGGAGGGGACTCTGCCTGCCTCCTCGAACGACCTCGTCGTTTACTCATTCTCAATCTCAACCCGTCTCCTGCGCGTACATATCACAATCGATTGAAATCTCAATCCTCAATTTCAGTTCATGACCAGACTATTACAGACACTTGGGATGTATTCTATTTCACTTAACCGAAACTGACAGTACTAGACACCCTAAGCTCTGATACCAAGAAAACTCTGTCACGCCCCGAAAATGCGAAAAATAGGGCAAATTTAAAACTTTTTACTCATTAATTTACAATTAAGAGTGCATTCCTGTGCAGTGTCATACATCATCATAATTATCATGCCTCAGGATCTCATCATGATATAATGAATATTGTATTATACCCATTACTCGATTACAAGTCAATTAATCTTAATACATCCCATATAATGTCATACATCAAGTGTCGGCAAATACATTAATAGTCTGGGTACATGAAAAGATAAATATACCTCAAAGTACAAATTATATAGCCTGGAGCTCGAATCCTCCACTAGCCACTACTCCGTACGTCGCAGGGAAGTCCTTATTCACTTGAAGAACTCTGGGGGAAAAGAAAAACAGGGTGAGCTTCTAAATCGCTCAGTAAGGGGGGTAGGGGACTCATTTCATAAACCAAAATGCACATCACAAAGCATTTATTTGTATGTGAAACTCATTTGAAAATCATAGCATGAAAATACTCAAAACGACACTCTCATGTGTCAAGTCATGTGAAAACATGAAGTAAAAAGGCTCACTCTAGAGCAAAACAAAGCATGTGAAAATACGCGTTAAACGCTTTCTCAAATAACGTGGCATAGCCACTGATTTAAAATCACACGTGGCATAGCCACAATACACACGTGGCAAAGCCACCGGATTATTTTCTCACGTGGCATAGCCACAAAATAGGGTTTCTCAACGTGGCACAGCCACCAATGGGGTATACGTGGCACAGCCACCGATGGGGTATACGTGGCACAGCCACCGATGGGGTATACGTGGCACAGCCACCAATGGGTTTCTCAACGTGGCACAGCCACCAATGGGGTATACGTGGCACAGCCACCGATGGGGTATACGTGGCACAACCACCAATGGGGTATACGTGGCACAGCCACCGATGGGGTATACGTGGCACAGCCACCAATGGGTTTCTCAACGTGGCACAGCCACCGATGGGGTATACGTGGCACAGCCACCAATGGGGTATACGTGGCACAGCCACCGATGGGGTATACGTGGCACAGCCACCGATGGGGTATACGTAGCACAGCCAGAACGGAGAAGAATTCGGGCTTACATGCTACCAGAGCAATGCCCGGTGTGTACTAACAACTACACACCCAAGTCTTATCACATAAGACAGGTTTGCCTTCACGTAGAACTCGTAATGGTTTTTCTCTCATAAAACTCATTTGAAATCGTTTTGTACTCAACACAAAACGTAGTAAAACCGAGTTCCAACCGGCAAAGCACACGCACACATTTCTCAAATCACAATATTGCCTTAACGTAGAGCCCAGTTATAAACTCATAAAACATTGGGCTCCAACCGGCTATAAAATCGTGTGCAGTTTAATCTCAACACAAAACACTCAACATGCTTGTTTATAAATCGTAAATCATGCTAAAACAGTTTGCAATTCACATACACAAATGGTTTAGATTTCCCTTACCTCTTTGCACCTCGTATAGTGCAATCGTTCCCCCGTATCACGGACTAGCCTCGCATTCCACTCTGAAACTCCCGAGCTGTCCAAACGATGTTAAAAACATCAATACTCAACATCACATAAATCTCAATTCTCAAACTCGAGCATAATTGCTCATAACACCTCAAATCCCTTGATTCTCGTAACTCAACCCTAAACTACAACTTCATTTTCAGTATCTCGAAGTTCTACATCTCTAATACCAATTATCTACGCTAATTTACCACCTTGTCTATATTTTCGTTTATAGCACAATCCTCAAAATTGCCACAATTTCTAAATATCAACATTAATCCCACTACATTACAATCTCATCAATCCCTAATCATTCCTCAACTATTTCAACACGATTACAACCACCAATAACATCAAAATCAGCTCAAATATCAAGATCGAGGTTTAGAAATTACCCAAAGCTTGTGAGAGGCACAACTCACGCCTCGATCCGATTCGTCCTTCGATTTCCAAGTATGTTGTTCTCCCTTTGATGAGGAACAACTTTCCTTCTTACCACAATAGCTGATTCGGCCGGAAATGGGGGATTTGGAGGAGTGAGAAACTAGGTTTTCGGAAAAATAGAGGTTTGAAAGAGAGAGAAAGTGAGATTTCAGGAGAAAACACGAGTTCCTTATATAGACTGGAGGTAGGAGATCGATCTGCCTCTTAATGAGATCGATCTGTGTTTGAAATTTGGGGACGATCTGGGCAATTTTATGCCTAGGAGATCGATCTGTCGAAAGGTGAGATCGATCTCTTTATGGCTTTATGAGATCGATCTGCTCCTAAGGAGATCGATCTTCTCCCCAAACAGAAGCATTTGGAGATCGATCTCCTCCTCATGAGATCGATCTTCTCTCAAACAGATTCATTTGGAGATCGATCTCTTCCTCATGAGATCGATCCCTTCTCAAACAGATTCACAAGGAGATCGATCTCTTCCATTGGAGATCGATCTGCTCTTCAAATTTCCCCTTCCTCGTCATTTTTAACTCACCAGATCGATCTCTCCTTCTCCCAGATCGATCTGTCCTCATGCTTCATGCTCATTTTACACACTTAACATATAAATCTCCAATTATAATTCCCACAATTCACTTAGCTCAATAAATTACACTTCAATTTATTATTACATCATTAAATATGTCTGAAATTCTCAGATCTCACAATGTAAAAGTTAGCAAACATGTCATGTATAAGTACATGACTTAAACTTGCAAATGTATGAAATTGATTTTGTTTAATTGAAAAATGGATGGTAAATGATGATTGTTACTGACTCACAGCCCAACTATATTTGTGAGGGTTGTTCATGATCGGGTAAGTTAACGAATAAAGCGAAAAATTTATGGTGATTTTCAAATGAAATGGATAAAAAGGGTCATGACATATAGATTCCCACACCATCAAAAAGCTAAGGTGGAGAAACAGATTTCAGAAATGCTAGCTGCATCCATCATTCAAACTAGCAAAAGTCCTTTTGCTTCTCCTTGCCTACTTGTGAAGAAAAAAGATGGCTCTTGGAGAATGTGTATTGATTATCGCCAGCTAAATGCCATGACATTTAAGGATAAATTCCCTATACCAGTTGTGGAAGACTTATTGGATGAACTTAAAGGTGCCAAGTTCTTTTCTAAAATAGACTTGAGGTCAGGCTATTGGCAGATCAGAGTTAAGGCTGAAGATGTTCCAAAAATTGGTTTTATGACACATCGTGGACACTATGAATTCAAGGTAATACCCTACTTACCAATCCACCAGCCACATTTCAGTCTCTAATGAATGACATCTTTTCTAAGTACTTGAGACATTTTGTATTAGTGTTTTTTAATGATATACTTGTGTATAGCCCTAGTTTGGAGAAGCATGTGCTGCATTTAAAATATGTTTTTGAAGTCCTAAGAGCTAACATATTGCTTGCAAAGAGGATCAAATGTTTTTTTAGGCAGAGACAAGTGGAATACCTTGGACACATTATTTCAGAAGAAGGGGTAGCTACTAACCCTTCTAAAATTGAAGCTATGTTGAATTGGCCAATACCTCGGAATCTTAAGTCCTTAAGAGGTTTTTTAGGACTGACCGGTTATTACAGAAAGTTTATTCAAGGATATGGTGTGTTGAACAAACCCTTGACTGACATGTTGAAGAAAGATAACTTTCATTGGACTCAAGAAGCACTAGCAGCCTTCCAACAACTCAAACAAAAGATGAGTACTGCTCTAGTATTAGCTCTACCAGATTTCAGTAAAGAATCCTGTTTGGAAACAGATGCTTGTACTACTGGTATTGGTGTAGTATTGTCTCAAGAAGGAAGGCCTCTTGCTTACTTGAGTAAAGCCCTAGGTCCAAGGCATGTTGATCTCTCTATTTATGAAAAGGAGTATTTAGCCATTCTCATGGTTGTTGCTAAATGGAGACATTACCTAGAGGGAAGTACTTTTGTCATAAAAACAGATCATGAGGCTCTTAAGCACCTGCTGGAACAAAAACTTACTATAACCATCCAGAAAAAAGGGCTAACAAAACTTTTAGGGTTGAATTACTCAATTCAATATAGGAAAGGCAAGTCTAACAAAGTGGTTGATGCATTGTCTAGACAAATGGAAGATATAGGAGAGTTGCTTACCTTAAGTTCTACTACTACGATTCCTTAATGGATGACTGAAGTAGAACAAAGCTACATAGAGGATGAGGGTGCTCAGGAGAAGATTATGGCACTGACTGTCAATTCTGACAGTATTCCTAACTACACAGTTGCTAATGGAATATTAAGGCTTATGGGAAGAGTGTACTTGGGCAGTCAAGGGCAATTGAGGTTTAAGGTGGTTCAAATGCTTCATGACTCTCCCTAAGGAGGTCATTCTGAGGTGCATGCTACCTATCATAGGTTAACGCTATACTTTTATTGCCCTAAAATGATGCAACAGGTGCAAGATTTCATCCAGCAATGTGAAACTTGCCAGAGAAATAAAAGTGAGCATATAGCATATCCAGGGTTACTTCAGTCGCTTCCTATTCCCAAACAAGTATGGGAAGTAATCACAATGGACTTTGTGGAAGGCCTACCTCAGTCTATGAATTATAATTGCATATTAGTTATTATTGATAGACTCACTAAATGTGCATATTTTTTAGCACTTTCTCTTCCCTACACAGCTGCTGGAGTAGCCAAGCTCTACTTAGACTAGGTGGTCAAACTTCATGGTGCCCTAAAGATTATAATCTCTGACAGGGATAAAATTTTCATTAGTTTAGTGTGGCAAGAGCTGATGAAATTATTAGGAACCAGTGTACACTTTAGCACTTCTTATCAACCAGAAATCGATGGCCAATCAGAAAGGTTGAATCAGTGTGTTGAACAATACCTTAGATGTATGTGTTATTTAACACCCAAGAAGTGGTCACAAGCATTTCCTCTGGCAGAATGGTGGTACAACACCAATTTCCATACTGCTTTGAAAATGACACCCTTTCAAGCTTTATATGGTTATAAACCACTTGGATTTGACTGGAATTCTAGTGCAATAGCTAGAATACTTACTATCAAAAAGTTGTTAAAAGACAGAGAGAGGTTAAGCAAGCTGTTAACTAATCAGTTGGAGAAAGCTCAACATCGAATGAAGTTATATGCTGACAAGAACAGATCCAAGAGAGAATTCCAAGTAGGAGACCAAGTTTATTTGAAGTTGTAGCCTTATAAGCAAACATCCTTGTCATTAAGAAAGAATTTGAAGCTTGCTTCCAGGTATTTTGGACCATATCCTGTGGTGGCTCGAGTGGGCAAGGTAGCTTACAAACTACAGTTACCTCCTAACTCTAAGCGACATCCAGTCTTTCATGTTAGTCTCTTGAAGAAAGAGATTGGAAGTAAGGTAGTAGCTAGCAAAATGCCTCTAGAGATTGGGGATGATGGGCAACCTTTAGTGTATCCAGCAATGGTACTAGATAAAAGAATGGTGAAGAGAAACAATAGAGCAATTACTCAGCTACTGGTTGTCTGGTTAAATTTGAGTCCATAACATGCTACTTGGGAAGACTTTTCGGTTCTTCAATCTCAGTTTCCATATTTTGATCCTTGGGGACAAGGATCAGCTGAAAGGGAGGGTAATGTCATGGATGCTACAGGCGTCAGAGAAGATACTAAGGAGATGGTAGATTAAGTGGATGCTGAGTTGGAGAATTAAGCTAGTGAGCTGACTTGGATGGCTAGCAGAGAGCTGAGTTGAAGAATAATACAGTAGCTGATGATAGTTAGTTCATACTAGTATTTTGGAGTCACAAGAATATGACAGGTGTCAATTGAATATTGTAGCCTTGTATTCAGGAGGATTCTATTATTGCACTGATGAATACCGAAGTTGTATGGAAAAAAAGGGAAAATAGTAGAATGTCATTCTTCCTCAAATTCTTCTTTCTTTCCTTCTTCTTCTTCTTCTTCTTCTCTAGTCTTATCTCATTAATTTCTCTTCTATCAACTTCAATATTGCAATTCTATAACAGAGCTAAAGTTTTAAATTTAAAATTATACATATTTCCAAAGCTTCATGAGAGAAAAAAAAAAAAGGCGAGAGACTAAACATCAAATTCCATATTTTTAGTCTTACAAAGATTCCTTCGAGAGAACTAAAGAGTTACATTTATTTTCTTTCTTCTTTTCTTTTCTTTTCTCTGTTTTCTTTCTCTATTTCGTTCTTTTCTTTTCTTTCTTTCTTTCTTTCTTTCTTTTTCACGTCTTTCTTTTTGTCATTTCTTTTCTGTTTCTTTCTTCATAATGCAACAAGCATTTTGGTGATGGCAAGGATAGTAGCACTTTAGTGATGGGCAATGGTGCTTGGCTTGGTGTAGTGGAAGTGCAATGTGGGAATTATGGTAGGGTAGCAGCTTGGGCACGATGCAGTTAGAAGTAGTGAGGCTTGGTGCAGTAGGGAATAAGCTTGGGAAGTAGGGAATGGAATTACGATTTAGTAGGGGATTGAAGATGATGTAAGGCTTATGGATAATAATGGCATGACAAATGAATAAATTAACACAAGGAGTGGTGGTCGGAACGAAATACATGGAATGGAAGTAGCGTAGGAAGAGTCGGCAAGAGTGGAATGCAAGGAATGATGTGCAATGAAGCAGGAAATGCTAGTAGCAAAGTGCGAGGATGAATAAATGCAGAGTGCAGTAAGATGAGGACTACTTTGTTTCTTTTGGTTTCTTTTGCTAATCTCTTTGGCATTGTCTTGTGTGTGATTTATATGGACTTGGGATCTATCTAAGTTTGTCAAGTCTTGTGCACTGAGAATAGCATTTTATTTGATTTAATCTTTGATTCTCATCCATTTTCACTGATTTAATTTAATTTAATTATTGGAATCAATCTATTCTAATATCAATTTTTGCTTGGCTTCCAAGTTTAGAGTTCTCGTCTTTTTCTCTTTCCTTTTTATTTGTTATTTTATCAAAACCAAAAATCAAAATCAAAATAAAATCAAAATCAAGACTAAAACCAAAAATAAAATCAAAAATTGAAATATATGTAATATAAAGACTAATTTATAAAAATATTTGAAAAAGATTTAAACAAAAATGATGTACGCCAGTTTCATTTTGAAATTAAATTATTTAGTTTAACTATTTACTGTAACTTTATATGCTTTGATTTCATGTTTGTTAATAGTGGAAGTACTATTCTTTTTTTTCATTACTAATGTTCTTTGGTACATATGTTACTTCTTTCTATATGTTTTTTAAACTTTTTTCTAATCACTAGAAAGATGAACTTAGTTTTTTGAATTAAGAATAAAAAAAAGCTTCTATTATTAATTCAAATAGGCATATTTTTTTCTATGTTATTTCATCTTCTGTTTGCTAACTGCTATATGGATGAACATCTGTCAACTTAATTAATGGCAAGTAGTATTAAAAAAAATTATAATTCAAAAGCAAAAGCTGATACATTAGAAAAATGACAAAGTGATCTAAATGCTCTGAATGACAATAATGTTAGTATAATATATTTTCCATCAAAAAGACTAAAACAGGATGGGATCTTCAACGATATAAAGTGGCAATATTGTTTATGTGTGTAAGTGTGTGTAAACTCCTATTTTTCTTCTAAAGTATGGCACACGTGTTTAAATAGATGAAATAACATACAGCGTGCAAAAGCTTGAAAGGGTTTTTAAAAGGACTAAATCAATAATTAGATAGTTTAAAGCAAGGTAGAATGATAAGTTTGATACTAGACCTGCTCATGAGAGTTGGGGTAGAGTTGGGATACTATAATAACATATATATATATATATATATAAATCTAAGTTCGATTCGGTCTATAAATTCGAATTTGATGTTTTGTCATGTTGTTGCCAAGGCACAACAATAATGAATTGCTGACGTCTTCACTTCGAACTTCGCATCACGTGTTCTAAAATGCCTCTGAAAAAGAGAGAAAGATCAGAGAGACGCAGGGGTTGTTCCCTGCGTTTGCACTCCAATGCTTAAGTCAGGGAGAAAATTGGGCCGAGTTTCAGTAGTGAAATTTAGACTTAGGTTAATGAATCGTACCTGATACATATTTATAGGGATTTACTCTGTCATTAATTACATTTTTACCTTTCTTTATCTTACTCAGGGCTTATATCATTTCTCATATGTTTTCTCCGTGCGCCACGTGGTGCATTCTTCGTGCACCACGTGGTGCATTCTTCGTGCGCCACGTGGTGCATTCTTCGTGCGCCACGTGACGCACTTTTATTATTCTTTTATCATGCGCAACAATTGCTCCCCACTCTTTCGCTAGGTATAACTTTGCGAAAGAGTACATATGTTCTCATTGTAGCCTCAAGTCAAGTCCTTACATTAGATTCTGAAGTCAAATTCTCTGGCCGTCTAATTCTCAGGCTCGTGTTTGAGTGCGTAGCTTACCTCGCGCATTTTTCGCTTCAAGCCTTTTATTTGAGTGCTTAGCTTACCTCGCGCATTTTTCGTTTCAAGCTCTTGCACATTTTCTTTTTTCGTTTCAAGCTCTTGTACATTTTCTTCATGGCTTACATCGCACACCTTTCGCTTGAAGCCCTTTTACATTTCTTCGTGGCTTACCTCGCGCATTTTTCTCTTCAAGCCCTTGTTTGAGTGCTTAGCTTATCTCGTGCACTTTTCGCTTCAAGCCCTTTTCTTGGGTACATGGCTTACCTCGCACATTTTTCGCTTCGAGCCCTTGTTTGAGTGCTTAGCTTACCTCGCGCACTTTTCGCTTCAAGCTCTTGCACTTTTTCTTTGTGGCTTACCTCGCGCATTTTTTGCTTCAAGCCCTTCTTTGAGTGCTTAGCTCACCTCGCGCACTTTTCACTTCAAGCTCTTGTACTTTTTTCTTCATGGCTTACATCGCGCACTTTTCGATTCAAGCCCTTTATTTGTTTAAGTGCGTGACTTACCTTGCGAATTTTTTGCTTCAAGCCCTTTGTTTGTTTGAGTGCGTGGCTTACCTCGCACATTTTTCGCTTCAAGTCCTTGCACATTTTTTCGTGGTTTACCTCGCGCATTTTTCGCTTCAAGCCCTTGTTTGAGTGCTTAGCTTACCTCATGTACTTTTTGCTTCAAGCTCTTGCAGTTTTTCTTTGTGGCTTACCTCGCGCATTTTTCGCTTCAAGCCCTTGTTTGAGTGTTTAGCTTACCTCACGCACTTTTTGCTTCAAGCTCTTGTACTTTTTTCTTCATGGCTTACATCGCGCACTTTTCACTTCAAGCCCTTTATTTGTTTGAGTGTGTGGCTTACCTCGCACATTTTTTGCTTCAAGCCCTTGCACTTGTGTAGCTGGTGGGATCAATCATCTATCAATTATGTGAGAACTTCAACAGCCAATAAAATATCAATATGGCATACATCATAGTTCAACAAATTAAATTTCAACCTATAGTTGAATAACAAAAAATAACATTAAATGGAATAAAGTCTCACTGTCAGTGTAGTTGCAAGTGGTTGGTATTCCATGTTTTTGCTATCTTCTTGCCTTGTGAACTTTTCATATTCTTTCAAGACATTGGTGATGGCTTAGGTAGCCCAGGGATGGTAAGGGTTTCTTTTCTTTGAACTTCCTTATATGTGGTTCAGCGTCGGTATCCTTTTCATCACTTCTTCTTGAGTGATATACTTATCTGCTCTAGAGAACAAGTCCATGATCGTCGTCGGTTGATCTAAAGATAGCGACTCTTGCAACTTTTCAAATCTTGTCTCTTGTAACATAGCTGTCACAGTTAATCCAACTTATAGATCATGTACTTCAAGAGTAGAATTACGGAACCTATCCACATAGCTCTTAAGTGATTCCTTGCTCCTCTACCTTAAGGTAAGCAGATAGGTGGCCTCCTTCCTTTTCTGACTTTTTATCACAAAGGCCTTCAGGAATTCGCTTCTTAATTGATTGAAAGACGAAATAGACCCCTCCAACAAACTGTTAAACCACGTTAGTGCGTGATCAGTTTAAGTTAAGTGAAATGCCCTACACATAATCTTATCCTCTTATCCATGTAATAGCATCAATGACTCATAGTTTTAAATGTGGTCATAAGGATCAGTCTTTCCTGTATATGTCGTCATCTGCGGCGTCTTGAATTTTAGGGGCAACGATTTTCCCATGATCGTTGTACTGAATGGGATTCTCCTCCTCTGGTTTTCTTCAGCTAGAACCAATCATTTCTCTTCTAAGATTCGTGCCACCATTCTTTTCATGTTTGTGGCAACTTGTGCCTTGGACGCAGGTCTGTTTTGCACTTTCTTAGCATCATATGAATCAGTTTGGTCGCAGTCCATAGCTTCTCTCCCGTTACCCTGAGTTTGGTTTTGACGAGTCTAACGTTGAAAGTTTGTCATTCCAGTTCCAAGGTTCCGTGTTGGATCTATTTTCGAGTCTCTCTAAACATGAGACCCTATCATTCCCACACCTTTGATTCCATTGTTTGGCGGGCCATTTGTGTTATGGGGCCAAGGATCTTCCACGTCCAAATATCCAGAATCTACCATAGTCGGACCCAAAGGTTTCTAGTACTTTGGCTTCTTCGACCACCAACAATCTCTCGTGTTGAATTCCTTGCACCATGAAGCAGCAGTTTTTCGACGCCCTGATGTCTCCAGTTCATTGCAGTCTCGCGCATGGGGTCTTCCCTAACTTGGCTCCGTAGGCCTTTCGAGGCCTCATGCACAGTGTCTCCCATACCCCGACGCCTTATGTCTTCCTCGGTCTCAAACATAGGGTCTCATGCATCCATGCCACGAGGATCTCGTGCACCCCTGCCGTAAGGGTCTCGCGCAGAAGGGTCTAGCGCGGTCATGTCATCAGGGTCTCGCGCGAGCTGGCATCCCCACGCCAAAAGTAAACCACGTGGCGCACGAATAAAATGGGGGGTCTTGCGCAACCATACCGTGATGGTTCAATGCGGGCATGCCGTGAAGGTCTAATGCAGGCATGCCGCAAGAGTCAACTGTGGGCATGCTGTGAGGGTCCAATGAAGGTATGCCGCGAGAGTCAGCTGCGGGCATGCCGTGAGGGTTGAATACGGGCATGCCGTGAGGGTCCAATGCAGGCATGCCATGAGAGTCAGCTGCGAGCATGCCGTGAGGGTTTAATGCCGGCATGCCGTGAGGGTCCAATGCAGGCAAGCCGTGAGAGTCAGCTGCGGGCATGCCATGAGGGTTCAATGCGAGCATACTATGCGGGTCCAATGCAGGCATGCCGCGAGAGTCAGTTGCGGGCATGCCGTGAGGGTTCAATGTGAGCGTGCCGCGAGAGTCAGCTGCGGGCATGACGTGAGGGTTCAATGCAAGCATGCCGTGTGAGTCTTGTGCGACACTTCTTTCTCCCACCAAATTTCGTACAGTTGCCGGCAAATCCACCTGCAGGAAGGTGCCTTTGAATAGATTCACCATAGCCCATAAGGCTTGGACGGTTTCTTCTCCTTGTTTCTTCATGGCTTCAAATCTAGCTACGGGAATTGTCATCATACTTAATCCTTTCTCCCTTCGAACTCCATCACCCATGTCACCAATTGGAGAACTCGTCGCATCTTCATTCTCGTCACTCCCCATCGCTGCTGATCGTGTTCTTACCATTATTGTAGAGCTAAGAACTTTTCTTACGGTTCTCACAAACGGTGCCAATTGTTGTTACCAAGGCACAACAATGATGAATTGCTGACGTCTTCACTTCGAACTTCGCATCACGTGTTCTAAAATGCCTTTGCAAAAGAGAGGAAAGATCAGAGAGACGTAGGGGTTGTTCCCTGCGTTGGCACTCCGATACTTAAGTCAGCCAGAGAATTGGGCCGAGTTTCAGTAGTGAAATTTAGACTTAGGTTAACGAATCATACCTGATTCCTATTTATAGGGATTTACTCTGTCATTAATTACATTTTTGCCCTTTTTATCTTACTCAGGGCTTGTATCATTTCTCATATGTTTTCTTCGTGCGCCACGTGGTGCATTCTTCGTGGGCCACGTGGTGCATTCTTCGTGCGCCACGTGACGCATTTTCATTATTCTTTTATCATGCGCAACATGTTCAAAACCATTTTTTGTTTTATATCCAACTTAGTTCATTCAAATAATATTTATTTATTTTTGTATTTTAATTATTTATTTATTATTTTTTAGTCTTTTTAAAATTTAATTTGATTTATCAAAATTTACCTTTTAAATTTCATATTAAATGTATATAATCATATTTATTAATCAATAATGTTTTACATACATATGATTACTTTATACTTAATAAATAAATTTTTTAAAAAATTTATATTTAATGATATCTAATTCAATCGAGTTAGAGTTTTGAAGTGTCAAACCTAAGTCCAACTTAATTTTTGATCAACTTAAAAATTTTACCTAAATTTATTAATTACATCTTATATTTTTAATCAAACTCGATTAAATATTTTACAAAATTTAGACTGTAGCTTGATTTTTAGTGGGTCTATTTAGCGGTGTGTTCAGAGATTTTCTTAAATTAAGACTTCCTGTAAACCAGACAGAAATAAAATAAAATAAATAATGAACCAGAGAAACGAGAGTTCAATGATATTTAATAGAACAGTATTTTTATTGGAAGCAGTATTCGTGGCAATCATCACCAATTCCTCCTGAGGGGGTTTGAATCGTTAACTCTCGCTGATAAGTCGGGTCCTTTTGTGGTGCTTTTATAGTGATAAAAGGCTCAAGTTAAGGCTTTCAATCAATCGAATTCAGTCGTATCTATCAGGACGATGTTCATTCCTACCTAGAACAGAAAGCTGCTTCGGTAGTGCCCGTTCTCCCGTATTAAGGGGATAGGTTCAGCCTTTGCCCTCTCGCCTAACCCTTTTTCCTGTGTTGGGTCGTTAAATGCCCCGTCCTTCACTGGCCTAGGCTTTATAAGCTATACAGGGCAAAAATTTACCTATTTTTCTTTTTCTTTTGCAGAGCGAGGGATGACGACGACCGAAGGGAAGTTGAATTTCAAGTAAACAACACCAAAATTTGATTAATTGAAAAGAAAAATCTAAAACCAAATCTATCTAACTGAAATATATACAAAGATCAAAGTAAGACGAAAAAGGAAAAAAAAAAACCCCTTTGATTACCTAAGTCAGGACACAAAATTAAGCTGAACGAAAGAAACGAATCACACAATCACCACAAACAAACCTCCGATTGATACCCAAGCCCTAATCCCCAGATTTATAAAGCTAGCTAAATGATTTATATGTATGCTCGAAGAAAGTGGAGAACATTTTGGATTGTTGCGGTTCTTGAGAGCATTTCTGGGACGAGAAGAGAAAAAGCCTTTTTTAAGTTGTTTGCGCGTTCTTGAGAATAGATTTCAAAAATGAAGAAAAAAAAGTCAAGTGGAAGAGAAGGAAGAATCGATGAACTTCCTGGTTGTATTTTCACAAAATTACCAAGGATACGCTTGGAAAGAAAATTTCATCAACCCAATTCCTTGCTTGTAATTCAGCCAATGCATGAAACTGACGATTTTGAGGAAGCAAGATTCTGAGTAAAATTTTGAACCAAACGTGAGAAAGTGTGGGGTCGAAAGGAATGAAGAAGGAAAGGAAAGCACATTCAGCTCTACCAATCGACCTATAAGTGTATAGAGATTAAAGAGAGTACATTAAATATAATCATAAAGATGTTACCTCTATGTAGCAACCAAAACTACCAACCGGGCTGGTGTGTTTTCAATTAATTATAAGCATTAACTGTTATATATCATCCATCCCTTTACCCTGTTCGCCTGCACCGTCCTCTATTAGAGGTCTTTTTCATTTTTATTAGTAAAAGTCCGAAGAATACGTAAATTGACATTCTAATGGTAGTGATCTGATTACTGATCACTGATTAGTCTGTAATCTATAAAATGACGGTGCAAAACATTATATTAGCTCATTCTTTCTAATGTATTACAACTTGAATTTAAACACTGCAATTCCCCAAAGGAAATGTTAATTTCTTATCGTTTCCCCAAGTTTTGGCCAGGCCAGTTATTAATTATTATAGTTTAGACCAGTAAGTAGGTTTGCTACCTAATATTTTAACGACAATAAATGATCAGAACCACCCATACTATTACAACGTATGGATGATACGGTGCTTAGCTAACCCACCCCTGGACTGGAATTTCTATAGAGGGGCAAGATTTGCCAGACCACGTGCATTCCCCTTTAGGGCTATATTAGGTCAGGCAATTACTCCTCTTTGCAAATTTAGATTTCAAGGATCTTATCAACTTGTAAGATCCGAATGAACGTTTTGCTTTTGAATTACTAAAACAATTGATTTGTATTATCAGCAAAAAAGAGAAAAGTGGACTGATATTAAACATGATTTTATGAAGAAAAAGATAATTATATATACATAGTAATTAGTAAGACCCTTGACTCATTCGATTCAAATCAAAGTGCACCGGAAGCCTCTAATCCCGAAAGACATTTACAATTTAGTGTTTTTTGGAAATGAAAGGGAAATTACCTGGGGAAAGAAAATATATTCTTAGTAAAACTAGTCCCCAACCATGACCTCTCATTAATATTACTGGATTTATTTATGTCATGGCCTCCATTGCGTAGCTTGTCTTCATTAATGGTGCCATTGAGACCATACCAATAACCCCAGCTCACCAAATTAAGTTCATTACAACAACATCCTTTATATCTATCTAGCAAACTCTTACAGGTTTTCTGTCTAATCCTCCAATATCCCATCCTCCCCATCCAGTTCTTTTTCCATGGAATTCTATGGCAAAAATACTCTTCATGGCTTCATGGATGACGAAAGTAATCCGACGCAATCACCTCCTCGTCTTTCTATTAGAACTCATCTGGATATGTATGACCAAGATCTCCAATTCAGCCCTGGAAGATCTTCTAGCCCCCGAGCTAGTGCCACCATGCACGCAATGTTCCCGTCCGGTAGTCCTGAATCACCATGGACACTCTCTCCTCTTCAAACCCCATCCCCTGCTCTCCTCTACCACTGCATTGCTTCTCTTCATCGCCAAGAAGGCAATATCTACTCGATCGCCCTCTCAAAAGGGTTAGTTTTCACCGGCTCCGAAAGTAATCGTATCCGTGCATGGAGGCAGCCTGACTGCATCGAGCGGGGATATATCAAGGCAAGTTGTGGTGAAGTCCGGGCTATTTTCGCTTATGGTAACATGCTTTTCACCTCACATAGAGACTACAAGATCAGAATTTGGAATTACACGGTTTCGGATAATTTTAGATTCAGAAAGATCTCAACACTCCCTAAGAGAAGCTCATTTCTTCTGTTTCCTAAGACAAGTGGCCAACAACACAAAGATTGTGTTTCTTGCATGGCTTATTACCATGCCGAAGGGCTTTTGTACACTGGCTCATTTGACAGAACAGTTAAGGCTTGGCGGCTTCTAGATAAAAAATGTGTAGACTCATTTGTGGCTCATGAAAGCAACCTCAATGCATTAGTGGTCAATCAAGATGATGGGTGCGTTTTTACTTGTTCCGCTGATGGATCAGTGAAGATATGGAGGAGAGTCTATAGAGAAAACTCTCATACTTTAACCATGACACTGAAATTCCAGCAGTCACCTGTTAATGCCTTGGCCTTAAGCACAACATTCAACAATGCGTTTCTCTATTCGGGTTCATCCGATGGCACCATCAATTTTTGGGAGCAAGAAAAAATGTCCGGTAGGTTTAACCATGGTGGATTTTTACAGGGTCATCGTTTTGCAGTTCTCTGCTTGGCGGCTATAGAGAAGCTGGTATTTAGCGGCTCAGAGGATACAACGGTTAGGGTCTGGAGGAGAGAGGAAGGAAGTTGTTTTCATGAATGTTTGGCAGTATTGGATGGACATAGAGGGCCTGTCAGATGCTTGGCTGCTTGTTTAGAGATGGAAAAAATTGTGATGGGATTTTTGGTATACAGTGCCAGTTTGGACCAAACTTTCAAGGTATGGAGGGTCAAAGTCATGCCTGAAGAGAAAATTTGTTTTGATTTTGCGGACCGAAACGATTCAAAGACGAAGACTGAGTATGAAATGAGCCCTGTGTTGTCTCCTTCTTGGGTCGAGAAGAAGCTTCAAGGTAATCATTTCCTGTAATTTAAGGCAATACTTATCTTGGTAGACGATTTTTTTTTTCTGATAAAGTAGTTCTTTTTTCGACAATCTTGCACGAAGGCTAGCCCAAAATAAAATCTATTTATTTTAAGGAATAGACATGGCGTTTGCTTGATTTTATTATTATTATTATTATTATTATTATTATTATCCATAGAATATTAAGAATTAAATATAAATAAAATAGAATATTTATTATCATCTTAATAACATATATTAAACTTAAAATCTGTCCAAAATATATTGGATAATAATTCTCTTTATATATATATATATATATATATATATATATATAAATAATTATCTTATAAATTATTAGTAAAATATTTTGATTTCACAAATAAAATTAAAATAATTATAAATATTTTTTAAAAATATTAAAAAATATATATAATTATTTTAATTTTATTTATAAAATCAAAAATTTTTACTAATAATATATAAAATAATTATCTTCCATATGTATATATATATATATATATATATATATATATATATATATATATATATATATATATATATATATATATATATATATATATATATATATTGCCATGTTCTCCTTCGGCATGCTATCAGCATGACAATCCCGATCGATGAACTTTCTGACCATAAATTCAGTGAGGTCTTGGAATTTAGACCCAGCTGTTCGGGGCAAACTTAGATATTTAAAGAAGGCAAGATCCAAGAATTTTGCACTTCTAGCTAGTTAGTTCACCTAAGACTAGCCGAAGATTAGCCTTGAAATCATCATTTCAGACAATGATTAGGGTTATCTTAGTAATTAACTCAATAAGTGCTTGATTTCATGTGACTTGACAAAAACAATTCTTGCCCGAGAATTAGTCAAAGAGATCAGAAAATGGATTTTCTACATTTTCAGATGACCTTAGGTGGTTTGAATAATATAATACCAGATGACCCTAACTACAGGAAATAAAACACTGGAAATAAAAGATAACTAAATCACTACTAAAGTAACTGATTGCTTATGTTTAAAGAAAATAGTCTAGGCTAAAAGATTACATTTTTTCAATCATTACTTATTTTAGCATAGTCATTTGTCAAGGTTACAAACTTTTTGAACATAATTTAAAAAATTTAGTAGACCAAGGTTTTATCTCGAATATTATCAGATATTAAACATCAGTTAACAAAAAATCATAGTTCTTTCTTTTTAAAATAGACTGCATTTTAATTTAAAAAAGTAATTTTTTCTATGGATAGACTATATTTTAAATTCATAACTACGATCTTTGTAATTAAATAATTTATTTTTGCTTTGCAAAAACTTATTTATATTTATATTTTTTTTGAATAATAAACTACGTTTTATCTAATACACGGCTATATCAAATTTGTAAAATTGTAGTCTATTTTTATTGTTGAATTTTATTACACAAATTAAGAAATTCAAAAATAAAATAAATATTAATACTCAATCAACAAAATTAAAATTTTATCTAACATATGTCATTAAACAAATGATAACAATAGCATTAATTGATCAAATATCACATTTTCATAATAGTCAAATGTGTTGAATATAGATATAGAATTAACAAAAGTAATACGAATTTCTCCATTACAATTTATCACCATCAAACAACAACTATAAAACTAGCTTTAATCCAGACATCAACCTAATTATGAGTTTGTAGATAAACAAAAAACAAATATTTCAACAACAATTCAATTTCAAACTTAATTAATTATAGTAGAAAACTTTTTAGGAAAACAATAAAAAAAAGTTCAAACAATATGAATAATGAATAAATAAATCGTCTTACAACTTTGATAATATCTCAAATTGCAAAAATAAAATTTCGTCCACCATATGTCATTAAATAAATTATAACAATAGTATTAATTAATCAGATATCAAATTTTCATAAAAGTCAACTGTTTTGAGTACTGATATAGAATGAGTAATAGTGATAGACATTTATTTTCGTTACATTATTACCAACAGGTAACAACCAAAAGGCATAGCTTCAATTTAGATATCAGTATGATCGTGAATCTTTAAATAAAAGAAAAATAATACTTCAACAATAATTTAATTTTAGACTTAATCAATTAAAGCAAAGGACTTTTAAGGAAGTAATAAACAAAATACCCAATAATATGAATAATAAATAAATAAATCTTCTTATAGCTATAACATTATCTTAGCTTGCAAAAATAAAACTTCATATCATTGAAAAAATGATAACAATAGCATTTGAAATGGGTCATACTAGTGCCATTGGACCCAAAAATGGTCCAAGCCCAATGAAGAAAAAGGGCCCAAAGTAGACATATCGAGCCGTTCAAAGAATGTGACATGTCGACACCAGGAATCGCCACATAGCATGGTAAACCCACAGGTGGGCCTCATACGGGAGCATACGATAGGTAAGGTAGCCGAAAGAAGCCATTGGAAGCATTAGGGCCTGCCATATGGCACATGGCAGGCTCGAAAGAGTCTCTTGTCAAGCATGAGAGACTCTTTTGCACATGGGATCTCGCTTACAGCAAGAAAGCCGTACCTTGTAGTAAGGTGTAAACACCTTAAAGTTTATGTACATGGTTTCAACAATGAATAATATATAAGTCAACGAAATAAAAAAAAAATTGTATTTTCCCTTAAGCAATGATTAAAAATTTAATTATATTCTTCATTGTGAGATTTGAAAAAAATAATCAAATAAATCATATTAATGCTATGAACAAATGATTATATATATATATATATATATATAGAGGTGTGTAATATTACGTTCAATGTTTAAATTAAGTGTATGAGTATATATATATATATATATATATAAATTAGGGAGACAATGATCGATAAAAGGAAAACACAAACAATACACTAATATACACAAAAGATAACACACAACATGAGAGGAAGTGGATAGGCGGACAGGTAGCCTGGTAGTGGAAGGAAATGAAACTAACAAAGGTTGTGTAGAAGTGGATGGAAATCAAGGAAAAATATTTATATAATAGAAATACATGCTGATTCAGTAGTAGAGGAAGTCAGATTAGAGAGGTGATTGAGGCAGGTTTTTACCGAGGAGGATAGAGCAGACAGCAGCAAAGCAGACCGAACAAGAAAAGGAAGGCTAAAGAGATGGTCTGTTGCCGATGAAGATGGGACAATACCGAGGGAAGAGGTCTGGAATTGGCAGGGAATGGAAACGTGAACTAATGTAGAGAAGTATGGTGGTTTGAATAGAACTGAGAGACTGACTCACAGTGAGAAGCTAAGCCGAGACCTGTGCGAGCTGAACAAGACCAGAGAGTGAGCAGCAACTGAACAGGGCATGCACTCAGCTGGGATAGGAAAAAAATAAAAAATAAAAAATAAAAAATAAAAATGAATGTTGAATGAATAAAGATTAGGCAAACATATATATATATATATATATATATATATATATATATATATATATATATATATATATATATATATATATATATAAACTTCAGAGGAAAGAAAGGAAGGTTGAAAAGGGGTGGAGAAACCGAGAGAAGAGAAGACAGGACAGAGAAGTCCCATCCTCTGAAACTGAAGCAGAGGAGATAAGAGAGAGGCTGGCTGTTTGAAGGGACCCCAGAGCTGAGGCTGAGAGGAATAATGAGGTCGAATAGGATGATGATTTTGGCGACAGGATGTGATTGATAGAGAGGAGGAAGGCAGAAGTAGAGGCTGTATATGGATACTGGAAACAGAGGGTTGAAGAAGGAGATCGAGAAAGGCAGAGGTGAACAGAGAGGCTAAACGTAGCCACCAGAAACAGAGTGAACGGGAGGTCATCGGCGTTGGTGCGGAGATGTTAGGATGGTGGAGGTGGCAGCGTCGAGAGTCGGGTGAAGGCGATGAACAGGGGTGTGTGACCAGCGAGGAAGGAGAAGGAAGGAGAAGAAAGAAAAAGGAAAGAAAAAAATTACGCGAAAGGAAATTCAAAAAAAGGAAGAAAATATATTTATATATATATATATGTATATAGGATTATATATATATATATATATATATATATATATATATATATATATATAGAAGTATTGAAGATATAATAGAGTGTACAAAGAATTTGGGAAACCCAAGGGAAAGACAGTTTAAAAATATTGATACAAATATTAGTTCGAAGCTCCGGAGAGATAGCCGATTAGAGCGGACCCACTCACTCGCACCACTAAGGTATTGAGGACCTGTGAGACCCCGTATATGTATAATTGTAATATGTACATAGAAATGTAAATGAAGTTATACTATGAATTCATAAATGAAGTATATGTAATGTAAGTCCATAAGTTTAATGTACACACATGTAATAAGAGTTGTGATTGTACGTATAAGTTGCATTATGTATAAATATGAGGAAATAGACTTAAACATGTAAAGAATGGAAATAGAATGAAAAAGGAGTAGTGTGGTAAAATGGAAGGAAGATTTGCATGAGTATGCACTTCCATTTAGTTTATATTAAGTACCTTTGGATATACAAAGATTCTACACAAGTTTTAACGTGTATGAAGTATGAATGGATGCCATTTTCAAGTCTTAAAGGTAATCGAATGAGAAAATGACTATAGCAGTTAAGGATGTTTTGGTATAAGTTTTCTGTAAAAAATTGCAGTAAGATCTAGAAATTATGCAGGCCAAATCGATCTCATAGGGTGAGAGATCCATTTGGAAGAGCTAGAATGCTCTTATTTGAGCAATGGAATAAAGCAGATCGATCTCCGAGGGAGGCAGATCGATCTCCTAGCGTATTCTATAAAATGCAGATCGATTCTTAATGGAATAGATCGATCTCCTTAGCTCTCGGGTTTGAAGTAGATCGATCTCCTCTAAGACCAGATCGATCTCCTTAACCTTCTGTTTGAAGCAGATCGATCTCAAGCCTCGACAGATCGATCTCCTGCCTTCAAAATGTCGTGGAAAAGAGAGATTTTAAGAGGACTAGATTGATCTCTACCTAATGCAGATCGATCTCATCAAGCTAAATCTATAAATAGGAGCAGTTGAAATCTGCAAATCACAAAAATAACCATTCCCTCTCTATTCCAAACCAAAAAAAAAAAAACTAGATTTTTTTCTCTAAATCCGACCATTTTCAAGGAGATATGAGGAAAGGCTATTAGACATAAAGTTGTTCACATCGAAGAGAAGAACAACTTAGCTTAGAGGCATTTTCCTCATTTGTGGGATTTGAGGAACAAAGTGCATTCCCATTGGGAGTAAAGAGGAAATCAAGCTATGTGAGTTTCTAAAACACCAACTTAAGTACATTTTTAAGCTATTGATGTTTGGGGTTGATTGGGGTGCTTAGTATTGTTAGAAACTATCTAAAATGCATTGGAATGATTATGACCTAGAAATGGTCTAGAGTGAGAAAGTGAAATGTATTGAGGTTAATGAGGAATGGGATATCTAGAGGTGAAAATAGTGTTATGGGTATGATTTTAAGCTGTTGATAGTGAATAAAATTGAGAGATTTACCACAAGAGGTAAAATGTGGATTTAGGCATTGGTAAAATGCATAATAAATTATATTGACGTGTGAAGTCAAAATGTGAGTTAACAACATTAACTTAAGTGATTTTGATGGATGAATTTCAGTTCTCGAGGATATACCGGAGCAAGTCGAGATAAGAACGTGAGAAGCACAAAGGAAGAGAGTCACACCCCAAGTAAATCGAGGTAAGGGAATTGTGTGGACTCTTAGAGATATTTGTGCGCAATTTGGACACTTAAATGTTTTGCTAGAATGCATGAGATGTTAGGAAATGAAATTGGATGATGGAATGGCAAAAGTTGGGTATTTGAGTAATGTGCATGAAAACAAAAGCATAATGCTTTGAAAATCATGTTTTATTGCTTTTTCGCAAATGATTGGTAGGTTGGCTGACATTTGAAAAGATTTGCAAAAGAAATGAGTTTTTTTGGTTTTGTTAACCATACTTTGCAAAGAATTGAGCCACCTACATGATTTCGCGAGAATGAAAGCATACTAGAGTATGACTCGCATGAGATTTGATGTGTTTTATACACATGAGTACTGGAGCTTAGCTCGCACTAGTTTTCACATGGATTTCATATTGGTTTTGGCATGGTGCTTGGAGCTTAGCTTGCATCAGATGCCCACCTTACCTGTTGCCGTGCTTGGAGTTTCGGGTAGACTGGGTGTCGCATCGATTAAATAATCTCGCACATGCATTTATGATATTTTGACATCTTGGTAGCCGTGTTAGGAGCTTCGGGTAGACAAGAGGTCGTACTGATTAAATATGCTCACACGTGCGTTTTGAGATGTGGCGTGATATGATGTGTTGATGTGGGTCCACAGAGTACGTTGTACTGTGCAGGTAGCACGGAGTACGTTGTACCATGTTGAGATGTGATATGCCGTCTTTGGACGAGATCTGCTATAGACCGACGAGCAAGATTTGATCAACCTCCCATGTGGAAGCAGATAGTGATGATATCCCACACAGCTGATCCATGTAGCCGGTATCACAGGTTATGGCCATAGACCTAGAGGTTTATTTCCCTTGTTGAATTGCCTATCTCACATGTCTAATACTTTGGGAATAAATCCATGTTTGAAATGATTTGTGGGTCAGGACAGTCCAAGGGAGGGGCTGAGTTCTGACAAGTGCTGGATGTTTTGTGATAATGATTTGTTAAAGGTTTCAAAGTGCACTGATGCATGATGTTTAATGCCATGCTTTACTTGTAAAATATGCATGATGATTAATGCCATGCTTTGAATTGAATTGTGTACTGGATTTTAATAGCATGAATGCATTACATACCATTAACACAATCATACACTCATGTTTTGAGATAAAATGATGAACTAAATGCTTTTGAGCATGACATCACGATCACGTAGATAATGCAGTATTTACTTATTCGCATGATTGCCTTACTCAGCGTGTGGTTTGCTCACCCCCTTATTTTTCCCCTCTCTACAGAGCTTTGAGTATAGATTGTGGGCGACTAGAGGCTATCCGTTTTGGTATCCGCTGCATCCCATCGCTAAAGGTATACACACTTGAATTATTTTGTATCTAAACTAGTCATAGCACAGTAGCATTTTGTATGTAAACATTGAGAATGTAAAGCAATGTAAACACTTGTAAACATTAACTCTGATGTATTTATGAAAGTATTTACTTTTGAAATTAAATTGTTATGGATGGATGATGTAGACATTAACACACAGCCCAACTGTTGAGTATGTAGCTGATCACGATCGAGGTAAGGATGATTAATAAACAACGCATGAAAATGCAAAAAATTGGTACGTATTTTAGTAAGTTGAGGGTCGTGACAGAAGTTGGTATCAGAGCTCAGTTGTTCTGACGTGTGTCATGTCTAAAATACTTAAAAAGTTAAAAAATTACATCCCCATGTTATTATGCTTGTTTAAATACAAATTGTGTGTGTGTTGATGGGTTGACTAAGAATTTGATGTGAATGTAGGGAATTGAGTAATTATGCCTAATACTAGTCGCGGTAAAGGGGTAAGGGCACAAGTTAGAGGCCATAGAGGTAGGCCTGGAGGTCATGTTGAGCCAAAAACACACGAGGCTAAGGATGATATTGAGGTAGAGGCTGAGGTTGAGCAAGGTCCACAGGGTCCAGAGGAGAGACCCAACAGTACTGAGGCTCGCTTCGGGAGGATTGAGCAGAGCATTGAGATGATATTGGAGTTGGTCACCCAATCTTTACCTCGAGTTGGCAGTAGACAGAGTCCCGCTGCAGGAGGCAGTTCCTGAGGCACGAGCTCGGCCAGCCTAGAGACCTCAAACGATAGATACACCTATACCCCCATCTACACAGGATATGCCCACGCCTGTTGCTACACCACAGACTAGTAGAGGCTGGGGTAACGGTTGTGATTTGGATAGGCTGCGACAGTTCCAGAAGCTTGAACCACCGTCTTTCAGTGGAGTTAAGGACCCAGTAGCTGGTGAGGATTGGATAAATGAGATCGAGAAGCTGTATGGGTTCTTTTAGTGCACTACTACCGAGATGGTAGCGTTTGCCGCTTTTATGCTGAAGGGATCAACAGAACATTGGTGAAAACCCACCAAGCCTATTTTGAGAGCTCGACATACTGATATCAGTTGAGATGTGTTTTTGGAGGCCTTCCAGAGATAGTACATTTTGGATACCCCACAACGAAGATGAAAACGACATTTTTGGGACTGACCCAAGGGAGCAGGACTGTGGATGAGTATGAGATGACTTTTATCTCCCTGGGCAGATATGATCCCAACACGATGAGTAATGAGGTCGAGAAGATCCAGAAGTTCGTGGATGGATTGAGACCGACCATCAGGTCCAGATTGGTTCCCTTGGATATACCGACCTACGAGGAGACAGTACGTAGGGTGCAATTGTGCGAACAAGATGTTGATAGGATTGCCTCAGAGTTTAGAAAGGTTGGTAAGATGAGGGACAGAGATAAGAAGAGACCAATGATGGATAGAGGCTTCAGTTATAAGGGAAGCAAGAGATTATCTGGAAAGAGGCCGAGGATCGAGGAGATCTGGGAGAGAACAGTTAATCCTCCCATATATCCGGCTCTAGGTCCAGCAAAAGGAGTTGTGATTGGAGGGCCACGGCCTACCATGGAATAGTGTGGCAAGTGTGGCAGGTACTATGGAACTCGACCATGTGACGCCCCGAAAGCGCGAAAAATAAGGCAAATTTAAAACTTTTTACTCATCAAATCACAATTAAGGGTGCATTCCTGTGTAGTATCATACATCATCATGCATATCATGCCTCAGGATCTCATCATTTAATAGTATATATCATATCATATACATTACTGAATTCCCAGTTAATTAATCCTAATACATCCCATACCATGTTGTACATCAAATGTCTGTAATTACAATAATTGTCTGGGTACATGAAAAGATAAATTATACCTCAAAATACAATATATATGGCCTGGAGCTCAAGTCCTCCACTGGCCATGTCAGGACCCCATTCTCAATCCATGACTTTAACCAAAAACACTACAAATTTTTCGCATTCTTAACTTACCTTTCCGCTCTTCAATGGTTGGGCTGTGATTCGATGTCAGAGTCCTCACTTACCACATCATCCATTTCATACATATATGTCAATATATTATTACTGATTGTAACTGCTTTTATTATACATGTAAGATTATATAAAATTTAATACAAATACATTCCCCATAATATATAACGTATACATCATTGCGCTGTTTCTATGTTTAGATACACAACTATACATAATATGTATACCTGGCGATCGATAGGAACTAGCAGTGGACTCTGGGATACTATCCCTCGATAGCTCTCGTTCTACTGTTGACGCTCTGTAGAGAGATGTAAAGAAAGGGGGGTGAGCATACAACGCGCTCAGTAAGGAAATCAGGCAAGCAAGTAGATATTTACACTATATACTCAAAATAATGCTACGCCTTGAAAACATTATTTCCTTTACTCGCTTTAAAAGCATGTCTTGAAATATAATATATATACTTGTACAGAATAAATCCCATGTACAGAAATCATGCTTTCTTTCTCAAATGTAGGCATGTAGTGCAAAACAATGCATCGTATATAAATCATGCCTTTATGTAAATCATGCCATGTATATTTAAATCACAATAAATATGGCATTATATAATTCACATCACAAAATCGGAGTTCGACCCATCCCTCAGGTCTGTCCGTAAATTTAAATCAGTCAATCAATGTGATATATCATGTGAGACTCTGTGGTTAAGTGCAAATAGTATCCTGGACTATGATCATATCCGAAATATGATCCCAAGCTACATGGAATCCTAGTGTGCGGGGCATCACTGCTGCAACGGGAGGGGGGTCAGTCCATCACAACCGTCAGCTATATCCTCCTCAACTCCACAACAACACACGGTACAGCGTACACCTCGCGCCACTCAGGCAGGGTACAAAGTACACCCGTGGACCCTACATCACGGCCAGAGTGCCCATCATAGGTCTTAGCTCTTGCACCCGTGGAATATCAACATCACAGTCAGGGTGCCTACTATAGGTCTTAGCCCTCGTGCCTGTGGAATATCAACATCACAGTCAGGGTGCCTCCTATAGGTCTTAGCCCTCGCGCCTGTGGAAATATCATACCACATCTCTAATACCCTCATGCTGGCCATCCTCTCAAAATGTGACACTCAGTCACACAAGAATGCGGCATGAATAGGTAACATGTAAATAATATCACATACAGTGTGCGCCCTCGAGTGCGACACACAGTCGACACTACGCTTGAACACTGTTTCACATCACAAACTCAACTCTAGTGCGAGCAACCTCCAGCAACTAGGTCAATGCATAGTTCATGTATTAAATCAAGTACGAGCAATAGCTCCAGTACCATGTTATGTACAATATCATCAAATCAAGTACGAGCCATAACTCCAGTACTATGTCATGTATAAACCATGAAGAATCGAGTACGAGCAACGCTCCAGTACTCTGTCATGTATCTCATGTAAAACTCGAGTACGAGCTAATCGCTCCAGCACTCTGTGTCATGCATATATCATTAAAAGCTGAGTACGAGTAAAACTCCAGTACTCTATCATGCATGTCATGGAAATCTAGTGCGTATAAAAATTCAGCACTAATGTATGTGGAAAACATATGAAATCCAGTGCGAGCTATGCTCTAGCACGATTCATTCTCACATAATATGATAGATGGCTATTTAAAAGGGATTGTTTATAAAACATCAAAATCAGCACTATAAAGTGTGCTTAAGTCACATCAACCTTAAAATCATTAGCCTATCTATTTATTTTCATGCTAAACAGCAATTAAACACTCACAATAATAGTTTCCACGCTTTTTGCAACTTTTCACAAAAGTTGACTTTTTGACTAATTAGGGGCAAAATCGTAATTTGCCACTATCGGGTCGCAATAATTATTATTCACTTTCTCTGACCCTCAGAGTTTTTAAGTGAATGTAAAAGCAGACGAAAATACGTGCAGGTATCTCTAACTACTCGCAAAAGTCCCTTACCTCGGATCACGTCACGTGACCTCACTTCCTTGGTGCTGCTAAATCCCGCAGTCCGATCAGCTCTCAATGTAAACTCCGGAGGTGTAAATAACCATTCCTCAAGTTAATTATACTTTTCCTACTGTATTACATATTAATACAGTCTATTTTCCCTTAATGGGCCTTAATAATCCTTAATGGGCCTTAATCCGTATTAAGCCCGTTTTTCACTTATTATTTCCCTTCATCAGGGTCTATCGACTCATTGGGCCTATTAATACCCATTGGGCTTTATTCCAAGCTCTTTGGATAGCCCGTATATTATTTACGACATTTAATTCAAAATTTTGAATATAATTTACTAAATCCGAAATTTAATCTGAAATGCGTAAATTAAATCTTTAATACGCATAAATCACATAAATTATCGTAAATGAACTTTACTTACCCGAGAATATGCGATGGTACTGAAATCGAAGTTCGATCGGGCTTCCATTCGAAATTTATCGTCGAACTGCATAATTTATTATATTTAACTCCGGGTTAATTTTCGATTAAATATAATTTAAATAAATTCATCGGAAATCAAATCAGTCACTTTTAACCTCGTATCGACTTACCCGAAGTCCGGTGAAATCCCAAAAATTTTCCTTTTCCTTTTTCTTTCTTTTTCCTCTTTTTCCCCTTTTCTCCTTGGCTGAACCGGTCCGGTTCGGTTCAGCATAGAACCTTCTTCACTGAACCGCCGATCGGTTCAGGCATCCTTTGGTCGTGCCGGCGTATTCAGACCGGTTCTCGACGCATCACCACCGCCGTTCGGCGCGCCTAAGCTTAGGCAACACTCGGCTGGGCTCGATCGGGACCAAGCACCGCCGGTGGCCGCCGGATTCCTTCTTTTCCTCCGCGGCTTCACCTCTTCGATTCGTCGGCGTCCGGCGTCGGTGGATGGAGTGATCGGTGCCGATGGGTGCACACGATCCTCCTCTTCCTTTTCTGACCTCTGTCCTGGCAGTGGGGTCGCCGGTGGTGGCCGTCCGGTGGTCTTCTTCTTCCTCGGCTTCCACGCGGTTTCCCCTCTTTTCTCTCTCCCCGATTTCTAACTTTCAGATTTCCTTTTTTTTCTTTTATTTATAATATATTTTTATTATTATTTTATTATAAAATAATAATAAAAATACCAAAAATATCCCATAAATATCTAAAAATATCTCCAAAAATCATATTAAATTCATTTAATCCGTAAATGAATTTATCAGTCCGATTTTACCTTTTCGGTATATTTTTCTACTATTTTTGGGGCTCATTTTTCGAGATAAAAATTTTGATAAATTCTAATAAATTTATATCTTGATCAATTGGGCTCGAAATTAAATATTTTCCTCGATTTTGATCAAGATTCCTCAATTTCATATTTTTAATGAAATTGTCTTATTGAAATTATACTGAATTTCAGCCATTTGACCGTTTTACCCCTGCACTTGTTCAGGAATCAACTTAACCCTTATCTCGCTATTATGTAGCTTACATGCATTTTTTATTTCTCAAATTGTCGATTGCATGTTAGTAATTACTCTTCTTATGATTCAATTACATAAAAATCCGGGTCTGACAGGCCACTACTCCGTACGTTGTAGGGAAAACCTTTTCACTTGAAGAAATCTGGGGGGAAGAGAAAACAGGGTGAGCTTCTAAATTGCTCAGTAAGGGGGTAAGTGACTCATCAATAATACAATGATTTGCACAGCACAATCATTTTCTCATAGTTGAAAACTCAATAAAAAATGTAGCATGACTCAATAAAACATCATTCTCATCTCATTCTCTAAAATCATGTAAAAACATGAGAGTACATAACTCAGTATAAATCACAGTTACAAGCATGTGAAAATCATGATGCGATAATGGCTTTTCTCATTAAAACGTGATAAAAATCACCGCAATAAAATGCACGTGGCACAGCCATAAAACACAACTCATGTGTATAAAAAGGAGACTAGGCAATAAAACTCATATAAAACTTGTCATGGCACATCATAATAAATCTCCTCTGGGTGCGCATCCCAGGCATCCTCTTAAGAGGGAATGTCGACATATGGTCGTGTACATGGTATATTGGACTTACGCATTAACAGAACAAGGTCCGACCTTACATGCTACTAGAGCAATGCCTCTCCTCATGCACACTATCACGTGGTCCCTGGGTTGATTCCCAGGCGGCCCACTCTCTCGGTCTTGCATGCTTCCAAAGCAAGGCCACCCAACATTACCAGAACGGGGGTCATCTCACGTTACCAAAACGGAGGCATCTCTCGCTACCAAAACGGAGGAATATCGGACTTACATCCTACCAGAGCAAAGCCCAGACTTACATGCTACCAGAGCAAGGCCTCCCAACGCTACCAAAGCGTAGGAATAATTAGACTTACATGTTACCAGAACAAGGCCCGGACTTACATGCTACCAAAGCAAGGCCCGATGTGTATTCAACATGACATACCTAAGTCTCAATCATTAGCCATTATCATATAAAACGTTTTGCCTTCATGTAGAACTCATAATGGTTTTCTCTCATAAATTTCATTTAAAACATTTGTGTACTCAACACAAAACATGTTAAAAATTGAGTCCCAACCGGCAAAACCACGGATACATTTCTCAATCTCAGTACGCCTTAACATAGGGCCCAAATCTCTTTTCACGTTTTAAACACAAAATAGTTGTAAAACATTTTCACGCTTAGTTTATAACTCATAAAGGTTGGGCCCCAACTGGCTATAAAATCATGTGCACTACTCATTCACAACTCATAAAAGCATGCTTGTTTGCTCAAAACACTTTTCATGCTACAATTAACATCAAAACACATACACAAACGAGTTTCGATTTTCCCTTACTTCTTTGCACCTCGTATAGTGTAATCGTTTTCCCGTATCACGGACTAGCCTCACATTCCACTCTAGAACTCCCGAGCTGTCCAACGATGTTAAAACATCAATAACTCATTATCACATAACCTCTAAATCTCTACATCGAGCATATTGCCCATATTCTCATTAAATACCTCAATTATCCCATTTCTCATGACTCTATCACAATTCATAATCTCATCCACTACATCTCAACATCCTACATTTCTCATGCATACCTTAATTTCAAATTTATAGACAAAAATTCCCACTACAAGAAAAAGGGCCATCAGCGACGGAATTAGCGACGGAGTTTCTGTCGCTAATTTTATATTTCTGTTGCAAAAGGGTATTAGCGTCAAAATTTATGACGAATTTTTTCATCGCAAATTTCGTCGCTAAATTCGAAGTCGCTGAAAGTTTTCGTCGGTGATGGAAAAATTTCGTCGTTAATTTCGTCGCAAATAATTTTCGTCATTGAAAACTTTTTTGACGGAATTCTGACGCTATTTTTTTCGTGGCTAAATTGAATCAGTGACGGATTTTTGTCGCTAATATATGTATTAAGAATAATTAAACTTCCGTCGGTAAAACGAAACAGCGACGAAATTTTCGTAGCTAAAAATTTCGTCGTTAAAAGAAATTAGAGACGAAATTCCGTCGCTAATATATTTTCGTCGGTAATAGGTTTCAGCGATGGATTTTCGTCAGTAATTTATTTTTTAAATTTTATAACGTGTCTGTTGCTAAAAGTATTCAGCGACGGATTTTCGCCGCTGGTACTTTCCGTCGTTGAAAGAAATTAGCGACGGAATTCCGTTGCTAATTGTAGTAAACAGATTTTCGTCGGTAATAGTTTTCAGCGACGGAAATCCGTCGCTAAAAACTTCGCAGAAAAAAAATCCGTTGCTAAAAGTCTTCAGCGACGGATTTTTGTAGGTAATTTTACTATATATTTTTAGTGTATTTGTTGCTTAAATTCGTGTACCTAAAATAACATCACAGACATTTATAAATCGATAGAAACAAACATAAAAGTATATCACAACTATATATCAAAACTAACATCAACTATTAATTGAAAATCATCATCATATACAGTTTGATCAAATCATCATCAGAAATATCATCCAAAATTCACGCATCTGAAAACAAAATATTTAAATTAAATGTGTACTCTCATTGATCAAGACGACCTCCTGATCTAGACGGTCCAGGTCCAGGTGCTCCTGTGTTATTGGCATTCCTTGCCATCAAGTTCATCATCTGATCCATAAAATCAGACAACTTTCCTTTCAGATTATCAATCTTGTTTGTAATGACTCTGACGTCCTCTTTCACTTGCTGCACCTCTGAATTTGTGTCATGAGTACCCATCACACCAGGAGTAGGATAAGGAAAAGGACTATAAGCTGAATGAGATGCGCAAGAAGATTGGGTGGAACCAGAGGCAGATGCAATGTTTGTGCCCATTTGTAAATCAATGCGATTTGGCCTAGTCCCAAATCCATACGTATGTGTACGTGTACTCTCCATCCCTCCAATTACCTCACAACATGCAACTCGATCAAAATAAGGATGGGTGCTTATATCATCGATGTATTTCTGAGTCAATGAAGTAGCGTACTTTTCCTACAATGTAATTAGAAGAAGGGTAATAAACAGTAAACTTTAATAACGAGAAAACCATTTAGAAGCCAATAGAATGCATTACGTATACTGATAGATTTAGACTTGTTGTCTACATAATCACCATCTCCACCTAAACGTCTATGCGTCTGATCAAACAATTCTTTAGATGTCGGTGCTCGACCTAAATGTTGTGCCTACATTAAAAGATACGTAATTTTTCATAGAAAGATATGAAATTCTTGTAAGTAATAAAAATTACATTAAAATAAATAAAACAATAAAATAAATGTTATTATTTGGACTTACCATCCTATATTCATGTACCGAAAAAGATACAGAACCGCTTGTATGCTTTGTTATCGTTCCTTCTTTTTCCATCAACCGATTATGTTTTCCTTTTTTTGACTTCTCCTCCCACCTTTCAGTCCCTCATTCATTCTCAACTAATTGATCCCATATTTGGACTGAAATCCATTTCGACTTGTTGTACCCTTTACAGTTAGATATTTTATCCGTATTAAAATATTGCATTGCTTGTCTTCTCTCCAACTGTAGCAGGTATCTAAAACGTGACTTGCATAAGTGCTCCCAAATTGTATAAACATTATTGGTTTGGTAAGCAGACCACCTGAACTTCTCCTGCAAAGAAAAACAAATGATAATTATCATTTCAATACGTTTATGACCAATAGAATTGTTACAATCTTTCAAGCTCATAACCATACCCCAAAGTACTACCGCCCTATCGTGGAGCAATAGGAGAAAGTGTATCTTGAGCTGGTAGGGATGGAGGAGTATCTGTAGGCTATGACAACTGAGCTGGTTGTACAGGCGTACCAGGTTCAGCTGCCTCTCCAAGCGCAGTCCTGGAATCCTGCCCCTATCCACCTGGCAAAGTCTATTCAATAACTCCACTATAATCTCAAGGCGATGCTCTAATCTTGTGAAGCATGCCTAGGTACTCTCTAGTACCTGAGTGGGATGTGTCGTCTCATCTCGGGTCTCAGGCCTACCTTTATGGCCTCGAGCCCTGCCTCTAGCCCCTCTGCCATGGTTGGTATTAGCTTTAATGGCTCAATTCCTGCATTCATAACCATTAATTAGTCTGACTCCCATCTCTTATACACAATTGTAACTGAACAAAGCACAGAAATATGGGGATGCACACGTTCCTAATTACTAAGACCGACTCACATTAAACCAACTTCGCTCTGATACCATTATGTCACGACCGCCCATGACTTACCAAAACCCACTACAAATGTTTTGCATTATACTTACCTTTCCTTCTGTCATAATTCAATCACCAAACCGTTGGGCTGTGATTCGATATTAGTCACCTCAACCGCATTCATTTCCCAACATGCATAGAAGTCAATACAATTATCCATTGACCGTAAGTACTCTCTCTCATGATTAATTTACATATATTAAATACAAATACTCCCCGACAGTACATTCGCTTACATAACTGTGCTTTTACATTGTTAAGTACAAAATGTTTCAAATGTGTATATCTTTCGTAAGATAGGTATGCAGCGGATAAAAGAATACCAGTCCTCAGTCGTGCACAACTACAGTGAACGCTCTATAGAGAGGAGGAAATAAAAAAGAGGTGAGCTCACAGCTCAAAAATGAAATAAGGCAAGCATGTAGATAATCACACTATCTACAAAATATAATGTACAAGCTTTAAAATCATTTCCTTTTCGATTCACATCTAAAACATGTATCTTTCTTGAAACATTTATGTAAGTATATATATATACACAAATCATCTATATGAACTGAAAACATGATGGTTTAATAACCTCAACAATTTATGCAAAACATTGCAGTTTCATGTAATTACAGTAAATCACATTTCGTTATGCCATATCAATTAAATCAAAACAAAGATGGCATATCACCATGTAAAAACATGGAAATCCAAGTCCCACCCATCCTTCGGGTTACCCTTTCACAATTTTCAAAGTCACGTGTCCAATTTATAAAATCATGTGATAATTCAAACAAGAAATCTCAAGTGAGTGAAACGAGATAGGTGACTACATGTTCGAAGATTATGATCATATCTCATTTTTTTGTGATCCCAGGCTACACGGTACTCAGTGTGCGGGGCCTCACATTTGCTGTAACGGGAGGTGGGTCAAATCCTCAACCGTCAACCAACAACTCTATATCATCGTGTACTCACGGTACATAGTACTTCATGTGACATACACGGTACAAAGTACTTTATGGACTCAATATCAAGGTTGGGTTGCCTGTCATAGGTCTCAGCCTCATACCATATATATAATAGTGTTGATAGCCCTCAGCCATATCTCAAAAAAATGCACGTGCGAGTATATAATCGGTGCGACACACAGTCTGTATAGGGTCCCAGCACGGCTGTTTCATGCTATCTCTTTCAAAACTGGTGCGTACGAGTAAACTCCAACACGAACCCATACATAAGGTCATATAAATCTAGTACGAGCAATGCTCGTAGCACTAAGTCATGTAAAACTGAGTACGGGCAATGCTCCAATACTCTATCATGCATTAATCAATAAAACTGAGTATGAGCAACGCTCCAGTACTCTATCATGCATAAATCACATTAAAATCAAGTACGAGAATTACTCAAGTACTATATGATGCGTATCTTATAAAATCTAGTGCAAGCTGTGCTTTAGCACGATTGGTTTTCACACAAGTCGATAAATGGCTTATTTCAATTGAAATTCACTCAATTAAATCAAATCAGCATCATAACGTGTTATTTTCGCATATATCATGAAAACATTAGCCTGTCTATCTATGCAACTGTCAAACTAGTCACAAACATGCTTCCTAAGTTCTTTACCCTTAATTTGGATAAAATCACAATTCTACCATCCCGGATCCCTACAGAAATTTTTCCAAATTCAAAAATTCATATACAATTTAAATACTCGTAAATCTATCTGAAATACGTATAGCTACCTCTAACTATTCACAAAATTCCCTTACCTCAGACCACGTCACGTAACCTCACTTCCTCGATGCTGCTAAACCTCGTGGTCCGATCAACTCCAAATATAAACTCTGAAGTTGTATATAACCATTCACATCAGTATACCTTAATATACTAAATTTTCACGCGCATGAATCTCAAATCAATGCATTAGGCCTTTTACATCTTATTAGACCTTACTCTCCCTTAAGTCCACTTTGATTTTACCATTCATTCCTCGAGAACCTCTTAGACTCATCAAGTCTACTGATTCAAATTGAACAGGCATAAATTTTCCAATGCCTCAAGTTCATCATTTTCTTCCACTATGGCATTTCCCATACATCTCATGCCTATTTCCAACCATCATCTATTCCAACACAAGTGTTTCAAAAAACTATCTTACAATCATAGATATACATGCTCAATAACATCACTACATGCTTAAATCATCATCAAATCCATTCCTAATCAACTTTCTCTCATTTTTTCACACTAAGCCAAATTTTAGGCCATAGAGGATTAGCATGTTCATGTCTATTTTTAGCCAATAAAACATACACCAATCAACTCACCAAGATACTTATTTTAACATACTTGAAGTTGGTGTATTGAAATCTTACCTAACTTGATTTTTCCTCTTTTTGCCAATTTGGGGAAAATCACTTTGCTCCTTCAATCCTTGATTTCAGCTTCTAGCTTTCAACTATGTTGTTCTCCTCCTCACAAGGGGTAACTTTACTGAAGTAAATCTCTCTTAAAACTGATTGAAAGGTGATGATTTTTTGAGTAAGAAACTAGGTTTTCACTTTCTGTAAATTAGGGAATTGGTTGGTTTCGGGGAAAGAAGATGCAGCAGTCGAGTTAATATAAAATTGCCTTATAAGATTAATCTCCTAGTAGTGAGAGATCGATCTGCCCTGTGTTTATCTCTTCAGAATTTGACCTTTAGAAGGTACAATCGATCTGCCTCTTGGTATGAGATCGATCTTGGTCAGTCAAAATCACTTAGAGATCGATCTGGCCCTTGAGAAAAGATCGATCTATGCTATCTAGACTCTTTTAGAGATCGATCTATCTCAACCAAAATTCATCTGAGATCGATCTGCTTTGAATGAGGGATCGATCTCCCTCTTGTAGAATGCTTGGCATTGTATTTCAAGGCGATGAGAACAATCTTCCCTTGCAATGAGATCGATCTGCCCTTCACTTGCAACATTCCAGCTACAATTTTCCCAAAAATTCAAAGGTAAATTCATATTTCTTTACTTCCCTACTCATTTTGCATTTTATTCACACTTAGAACTTAAAAACATTCATTTCTTATGATTCATATCAAATGTAACTTGTTTGTATATCACGAAATCATAAATAATACATATGAATTTACGGGCCTTACATTCCTTCCCTCTTTCAAGAAATTTTGTCCTCCAAATTAGAACCAAGTTAATCATCAAACAATTAGGGGCGTCTCTCTCACATCAGACTCTTTAGCTCCCAAGTAGCCTCCTCTGAAGTGTGATGCTGCCAAAGAACATTCACTAACCCAATGGTCTTTGACCTCAAGACTTTCTTCTTCCTATCCAATATTCAGATCGATTTCTCTACATAGGTCAGATTATCCTTGAGCTCCAATGGCTCATACCGAATCACATGGGTCGGATCTGGATGATACTTCCGCAGCATCGAAATGTGGAAGACATTATACACGCCTGATAAGTCCGGTGGCAACGCCAACCTATAGGCCTTATCTCCCACTCGATCAAGTATCTCAAAAGGTCCAATATAGATAGGACTCAGCTTACCTCTATTCCTAAATCTCGCTATACCCTTGGAAGGAGAAACCTTCAAAAACACAGACTCACCAACTGCGACTTCAAGTGGTCTCCGACTCCTGCCAGCATAACATTTCTATCTACTCTGAGCTATCCTCAATCTCTCACAATCAACCGGACAGCCTCAGAGGGTTGTCTAACCAAATCAGGAGGCAAAATCTTCTAGTAACCCACTTCTTCCCAACCGATAGGGGAACGACATCTACGGCCATACAAAGCCTCATACGGTGTCATCCCGATACTCAAATGATAACTATTATTATAGGCGAATTCGGGTAGTGGTAAATGATCATCCCAGGAGCCTCTAAAATCTTGTTCACATGCTCTCAACATATCCTCGAGAGACTGTATAGTCCTCTTTAACAGACCATTTGTCTCAGGATGGAAAGCGATGCTCAAACTCAACTGGGTTCCCATGGCTTCTTGAAAATGTTCCCAAAACTGGGAGGTGAATCGAAAATCCCTATCCGAGAAAATGGTCTCTGGAACACCATGTAACCTCACTACCTCACGTACATATAACTCTGCCAATAAACTTAGAGTATCGGTAGCTCTCATAGGTAAGAAGTAGGCTGATCTATCAGGGACCACCCATATTGCATCGTGATTCCTACGGGTCCTTGGTAAACCCATCACGAAATCCATGGTGATATGCTCTCATTTCCATGTCGGTATAGGTAGAGGCTGCAATAACCCTGCAGGTTTATAATGCTCTACCTTCACCTGCTGACATACAAGACATCTTGCCATGAGATCTGCCATATCTCTCTTCATATCCGACCACCAGTACACCTTCTGGAGGTTTTGGTACATCTTGTTACTCCTTGGATACAATGTGTACCTCGAAGAATGAGCTTCCGACAAAATCAATTTCCTGAGCTCTAGGTCTTTGGGAACACACACCCTACCTTTGAACCTCAATAGTCTGTCAGAACTCAACTCAAAATCAGTCACTGTACCCTTCTATATTTGACCAGTCATATCAATACAATACAGATAAGTTTGCTGAAACTGTCAGATCCTGTCCAACAGATCCGGCTCCCAGTGTAGACTAGCAATCATACAGTCTGTATCCATGTCAGAAGGCACAACTCTTGAACTGAGGCTAGCAAACTGCTCTAGCAACTTATGTTCCCTGACCATCATATACGATACCATCTCAAGGCTCTTCCTACTTAAAGCAACAACTGCCACGTTAGCCTTACCCAGATGATAAAGTATCTCACTATCATAGTCCTTCAGAAGCTCTAGCCATCTTCCCTGTCTCATGTTCAGCTCCTTCTGCGAGAACAAATACTTGAGGCTCTTGTGGTCGGTAAAAATCTGAAACCTCTCACCATACAAGTAGTGGCCCCATACCTTCAATGCAAACACTACTGCTGCTAACTCCAAATCGTGGGTCGGCTAGTTCTTTTCATGGTCCTTCAGCTGTCTGGATCCATAAGCAACTACTTTCTCATCCTACATCAATACACAGCCCAATCCCTGGTGTGAAGCATCGGTATACACTGAAAATCCTTCTGAGCTGGTAGGGATAGTGACAATCAGAGTGGTGGTCAATCGATGCTTTAGCTCCTGAAAACTCCTCTCACAATCATCGTACGACATGAATGCTACACCCTTCCGAGTGAGACATGTTAACGGAGCAGCTAACTTAAAAAATCCCTCAATGAATCTCTGATAATACCCTGCTAAACCCAAAAAACTCTTGATCTCGGTGACTGTCCTCAATTATTCCTACTGAACTACAACCTCAATCTTAGATGAGTCTACCGATACACCATCCCTCGACACAACGTGTCCCAAAAACGATATTTATGCCAATCAAAAGTTACACTTACTGAGTTCAGCATACAGCTTCTGCTCTCGTAGGGTCTACAATACAATCTTGAGGTGTTGTTCATACTCTTCCTCGGATTTCGATTATACCAATATGTCATCGATGAAGACGGTAACAAACTGATCCAAATATGGCTTAAACACATCGTTCATCAAAGCCATGAAAGTTGCGAGAGTATTTGTCAATCTGAATGCCGTAACCAAAAACTCATAGTGGCCATATCGGGTCCTAAATGCTGTCTTGGTACATCTCCACTCTGAACTCTTAACTGATGATACCCAGTCCTCTTTGAAAAGACCTGCGCTCCCCGGAGCTGATCCAACAAATCATCAATGTCTGGAAGAGGATACTTATTCTTGATGGTAGCCTTATTAAACAATCTATAATCTATACGCAATCGGAGGCTCCCATCCTTCTTCTTTACAAATAAAATCGATGCTCCCCAAGGTGGAACACTCGGTCTGATGAACCCCCTATCTAACAACTCCTGTAACTGTCTCTTAAGCTCCTCCAACTCAACTAAAGCCATGTGATACAGTGGTTTCAAAATAGGTTCAATACCAGGCACCAAATCTATACAGAACTTCATCTCTTTGTCTCGTGGTAACCTTGGCAATTTATCCAGAAAGATATCCAAGAACTCACCAACCACAGGAATATCTGCAACCTCCAGATGTGCCTTATCCGTATCAACCAGGCATGCAATAAAACCTTTAATATTTTCATTTCGTAGTTAGCATAGTACATTATTTATTGTAACCATAACTACTACTTTCATTTCTTTTCATTCAACTTTACAATATAATTCGTAAGGGTAGGTAACATGACCGTTTTAGCGTAATAATCTAACACAGCATGGTTTAACGATAACCAATCCATTCTTAAAATTACATCAAAATCCCTCATACTTAACAATATTAGATTGGCTGTCATATCCTTTTCCCCTACTCTTAACTTGCAATCATTTAACACATATTCAACTAGCTGATTGTTATCCATAGGCGTACGAATAAATATCATCTTACTTTAAAGTGTACACTCTACATGTTTTACTAACTTACATGCAAATGAAGGTGATACAAATGAATGCGTGGCACTAAGATCAATTAAAACATATGCTTCTAAATCATACATTAGGATGTTACCTCTAATCACATCCGACGAAGCATCAGTTGTGACCTGGTCCAAGGTATGTACTTGCCCTCATCCAATAACCTGCTTCCCCTTCTCCTTTGCCTTCGCTCTCATCCTCGGAGCAAACATGTCAGTTGGAGCTCTCTCCAGCTCCTTACCCTTTTATGGGTTAATATTGATAATCTCTGGGCATGTTATTGCCATATGCCCTAGCTTCCCACATCTGAAGCACAATCCACTAGAAATAGGACAAGGTCTAACTGTCACGACCCTCAACTTACCAAAAAGCATCACAAATTTTTGGCTTTTCATACATTATTTATTTTTCATCCTTACCTTACCTCGATCGGGATCAGCTACCCTCTCAACTGTTGGGTTATGTGTTAATGTCTACCTCACCCAACCATAACAATTTCATTTGCATTAAAATTTAGAAGTAAACACTTGTATAAATAAATCAGTGTTCCTGTTTACATGTGTTTACATTGTTTTACATCCCCAATAGTTACATACAAAATGCTACTGTGCTATAGAAAGCTTAGATACAAAATTACATCAGTCTGTATACCTTATGCGATGGGATGCAACAGATACCAAAAAGGGAAAGCCTCCAGTCGCTCTCATCTATACTCAAATCTCTATAGAGTGGGGAAAATAAGGGGGGTGAGCAAACCACACGCTCAGTAAGGCAATTATGCGAACAGGTACATACTGCATTATCTACGTGATCGTGATGCCATGCTCAAAACCATACAGTTCCTCATTCACATCTCAAAAGCATTAATTCATGCTTGTGTTAATGGTATGTAAAGCAAATCATGATATTTGTTAGTGCACAAATCAAATTCAAAGCATGGAATAAATCATCATGCATATTTCATAAGTAAAGTATGGAAAAATCATCATGCATCAGTGCACTTTAAAGCCATTATCAAACTTTCTCATCTCATAAAAACAACATTTGTTAAGAATCAACCCCTCCCTCGGACTGTCCTGACCCACAAAACATTTCAAACATGGATTTTTTCATAAAATAATAGACATGTGAGATAGGCAATATAATAAGGGAAATCTCCTCTGGGACTATGGCCATATCTTGTGATCCCAGGCTAACTGATCAGGTGTATGGGGTATCTCCACTATCTGCTTCCACACGAGAGGTGGATCATGTCCAGCCCGTTGGTCCATAGTAGATCTAGCATCATCCAAAGACAGCATATCATAATCTCAACACTGTATAATGTACTCCATGCTACTTGCACGGTACAGCGTACTCCGTGGACCCATATTAACACATCATATCACGCCACATCTCAAAAATACACATGCGAGCCTATTTAATCGGTACGACACCCAGTCTACCCGAAGCTCCTAGCACGGCTATCAACATGTCAAATTCTCAAAAATGCACATGCGAACTTATTTAATCGATGCGACACCTAGTCTACCTGAAGCTCCTATCATGACAACAAGAATGGTGGGCATCTAGTGCGAGCTATACTCCAGCACCATGCCAAAACCAGTATAAAGTTTGTGCAAGCTCAACTCTAGCACAACATCATAAAAATCCATGTGAAAACTAGTGCGAGCTAAGCTCCAGCACTCATACGTATGAAAACACATCAGATCTTATGCGAGTCTTACTCTAGCAAGCTTTCATCCTCACGAAACCCTTGTAGGTGGCTCAAATCTTTCCAAAACATGGTTATCAACGAAATCAAATCATTTCTTTTGCAAATCATTTCAAGTGTTAGCCAACCTATTAATCACTTGCTAAAAAGCAACAAAACAAGGTTTTCAAGGCATTATGCTTTTGTTTTCATGCACATTTTTCAAAACCCAACTCTTTGCCCTTCGATCACCCAATTTTCATTTCCTAGTATCACATGCACTCTAGCAAAACATTAAGCACCCAAATTGCGCACAGATATCTCTAAGAGTCCACACAATTCCCTTACCTCGATTTACTCGGGGTGCAACTCTCCTCCTTCACGCTTCTCACGCTTTTGGCTTAACTTACTCCGGTGTATCCTCGAAAGCTACAATTCATTCATTAAACGCTCGAGGTAGTGTTGCTAACTCTCATTCAACTATGCATTTTACCCAATGCCTTAAATATTCATTTTACCCCTTTTTGGGTAAGTCTCACAATTCATTCCATAATACCATCTTAATTTCATACCCACAACATCATTATCACCTTCCTTCACGCTTTTCACGCTTTTGGCTCAACTTGCTCCTGTGTATCCTCGGAAGCTACAATTCATTCATTAAACGCTCGAGGTAGTGTTGCTAACTCTCATTCAACTATGCATTTTGCCCAATGCCTTAAATATTCATTTTACCCCTTTTTGGGTAAGTCTCACAATTCATTCTAGAACACCATCTTAATTTCATACCCACAACACCATTATTACCTCAAGATATCCTATTCATCATTAATACCTCTACATTTCACTTTCTCACACTAACCCATTTCTAGGTTATAATCATTTCATTGCATTCTAGATAGTTTCTACCATTACTAAGCACACCAATCAACTTCATAATCAATAACTATACAAAAGTACTTGGATTGGTACACTAGAAACTCACCTCTTTGGATTTTCTTCTCACTCTAAATGACAATGCTCTTTGTCCCATAAATCCAACAAATGGGGGAATGCCTTCAAGCTATGTTGTTCTTCTCCTTGATGTGAGCAACTTTGTGTCTAATAGCCTTCCCTAAAATCTTCTTGAAAATGGGTGGATTTAGAGAGAGAAAACTAGATTGTGGGTTGAAAATGGTAGAGTGAGAGTGTTTCCCAAAATCTACAGATCCAACTGCTCCTATTTATAGATTTAGTTTGATGAGATCGATCTGGTCCTCTTAAAATCTCTCTTTTTCATGACATTTGGAGGCAGGAGATTAATCTGTCGAAACCTTGAGATCGATATGTCTTAGGCAAAAAGTTGAGGAGATCGATTTGGCTAGGGAGGACATCGATCTGGTCCAACCCAATAGCTAAGGAAATCGATCTGCTCACCTCAAAAATCGATCCTTTCATTACAGAATGCTTAGCAGATCGATCTAGCTCCATTGGAGATCGATCTGCATTGTTCCTATTGCTTGAATAAGAGCATTTTGGCTCTTCCAGATCGATCTCTCATCCTATGAGATCTATTTGGCCTTCATATTTCTAGATTTTACTGCAATTTTCTACAGAAATTTACATCAAGCAATCCTTAAGTTGCTGTCATAGTCATTTTCTCATCCAGTTACCTTTAAGACTTGAAAATGGAATCCATTCATACTTTATACACATTAAAACATGCGTGTATTCTTTGTATAACCAAAGGTATATAATATAAACTAAATAGAAGTGCACAACTCATGAAATCTTCATTCCATTTGCCACATCACTTAAAATTTAATATATTTACATTCCACTCATGGAAATATCCTTCTTACACTCACTATAAACTTTAAAACTTGCGTGTATTCATTTCACAATCCAATATACACATATACAAGGTTATACATATATGGGGTCTCATACTACCGCCATGGAATCTACCACATCTACTACACTACTCAGTGGTAGGCCTTGGTCCTTCAATAACAACACCTCTAGTTGGAGCTATGGTCGGATATGCAGGAGATCTAACAGTTTTCTCTTGTACCTTATCGATCTGTTGTCTCTTACCGAAAAGTCTCATCCTTCCTCGATATCTGAAACCTCTAGCACTGTCATTCACTGGCCTCTTCTTATCTCTGTCTCTAACCCTGCCAACTGTTTTAAACTCAGAGACATTCCTCTGATAGTCCTGCTCATAGAGCTACGTCCGGCGTACTACCTCATCATAGGTAGAGATATCAAATGGAACCAATCTAGACCATAATAATGGTCTCAATCCATTAATAAATCTGCGGACCTTCCTGGTCTCACTACTCATAGTATCATGGTCATACCTATCCAGGGACATAAATCATGCCTTATACTCATCCACAGACTGAGTCCCCTGACTCAACCCCAAGAATTCCATCTGCAGCTTTCGTTGCACTATGTTCGGGACATACTGCCTCCTAAAGGCATCCAAAAAGATATCTCAAGTAATCTCTGAGTGTCATGCTCTCAATATAACCCTAGTAGACTTCCACCAATGCCCTGCCGATCCCTTCAGTAGGAACGCAGCAAGCGCGACCATCTCAATCGTCGTACACTCAAAAAAAACATATAGCTTCTCTATCTCTCCTAGTCAATCCTTTGCAACCACGGGGTCCTTCACTCCACTAAACAACAGAGGTCCAAACTTCTGGAATTGTTACAATCTATCAATCTCACAACCATACCGTAAAGTACTACCACCCTGTCATGGAGCAACAAGAGAAAGCGTATCTTGAGCTGGTGGGGGTGTAGGAGTATCTGTAGGTTATGACAACTGAGCTGGTTCTACAGGCGTACTAGGTTCAGATACCTCTCCAGGTGCAGTCCCAGCATCCTGCCCCTATCCACCTAGCAAAGTCTGTGCCAGTAACTCCACTATAATCTTAAGGTGACGCTTTAATCTCGTGAAGCGTGCCTCGATACTCTTTGGTGCCTAACTGGGACCTGTCATCTTATCTCAGGTCTCAGGCCTACCTCTACGGCCTCGAGCCCTACCTCTAGCCTCTCAACCATGGTTGGTATTAGCCATAATTGCTCAATTCCTGCATTCATAACCATTAATTAGTTTAACTCCCATCTCGTTTACACAATTGTAACTGAACAAAACACAGTAATATGGGGATGTACACTTTCCTAGTTACTAATACGTACTCCCATCAGACCAACTTCGCTCTGATACCATTCTTTCACGACCGTCCATGACTTACCAAAACCTACTACAAATATTTTGCATTTTACTTACCTTTCCTTTTGTCATAATTCAATCACCAAACCGTTGGGCTGTGATTCGATATTAGTCACCTCAACCACATTCATTTCATAACATACATACAAGTCAATACAATTATCCATTGACCGTAAGAACTCTTTCTCATGATTAATTTACATATATTAAATACAAATACTCCCAACAGTACATTCGTTTACATAATTGTGCTTTTACATTGTTAAGTACAAAATGCTTTAAATGTGTATACCTTTCATAAGATGGGTATGCAGCGGATAAATGAATACCAGTCCTCAGTTGTGCACAACTACAGTGAACGCTCTATAGAGAGGAGGAAATAAAAAGGGGGTGAGCTCACAGCTCAGAAATGAAATAAGACAAGCAAGTAGATAATCACACTATCTACAAAATATAATGCACAGGCCTTAAAATCATTTCCTTTTCGATTCACATCTAAAGCATGTATCTTTCTTGAAACATTTATGCAAGTATATATATATAGATACAAATCATCTATATGAACTGAAAACATGATGGTTTAATAACCTCAGCAATTTATGCAAAACATTGCAGTTTAATGTAATTACTGCAAATCACATTTCGTTATGCCATATCAATTAAATCAAAACAAAGATGGCATATCACCATGTAAAAACATGGAAATTCGGGTCCTACCCATCCTTCGGGTTACCCCTTCACAATTTTCAAAGTCACATGTCCAAATTATAAAATCATGTGATAATTCAAACAAGAAATCTCAAGTGAGTGAAACGAGATTGGCGACTACATGTTCGAAGATTATGATCATATCTCATTTTTCTGTGATCCCAGGCTACACGGTACTCAGTGTACGAGGCCTCACATATGCTGTAATGGGAGGTAGGTCAAATCCTCAATCGTCAGCCAACAACTCTATATGGCTTTTTCGATCTTTAAATTTCCTATTTTACATGGGATAGTGAACATACCTAGATCCTTCCATTTGGGTGGTAACTTTTTCTGGAGGATTGTAGAAACATTCTTTCCCATGTTCACATACTCATTTCCCTTAAGCTTCTTCTTATTGTTGCATAATTCCTTGAGAAACTTGGCATACTTTGGAACCTGTTTGATAGCATCTAATAAGGGAATATTTACCTCGACTTTTCTGAAGGTATCTAGAATTACCTTCTTTTCCTCTTTTTTTTTTTGGACTTTGACTTTGGAGGAAAATGAGGTATTATCTCTGGTATCTTCATGCTCCCTTCAGTGGTTGTTTCAGATTTAAGTTGAGGTGGTTCAATTCCGTTTTCGTTTCTTCACCTCTTGTGCTACGGGTTTGGATTTGAGGTTCTTTCAGTTTGGTTCCGATTCTCAAAGTGATTGCATTTGAGTTTTGCTTAGGGTTAACTATGGTCTGCGATGGCAATCTTCCTTAGGATTCTAGCTTGCTTACTGATGCGGCTAGTTGGTTCACTTGATCTTTTAAATCCTTGAGGTTGGACCATGTTTCCTATTGAAATTGTTGAGTACTATCAGCAAGGGATTTAACAACATCTTCAAGAGACGTACCTGAATTTGATGATAGCTGCATTTGTTGAGGAGGTTGCCTAGTTTGGTAGTTTTGGTATTACGGCTTTTGTCCATAATTGAATTTTGGATGATCCCTCCATCCTTGATTGTAAGTATTGGAATATGGATCATATTTTCTTTGGGAAGGCCCTTGGTATCCTCCAACCGCATTAACATGCTCTTGTAAATCTTCTTGAAGTGTAGGCTACATATCGATTAGATATCCATTAGCACAAATTCCACAAACCTTGGCTTGTAGCATGTTGCCCACTCCTAAAGCAAGTTGCTGCACATAGAGGTTAGATTAGCAATTTGATTGTCAACTGAAGATGTACTCACCTCATTCACTCTTCTAGGCACATCCTGTCTAGTCCTGAATTGTTGATAATTTACAACCATGGTGGAAATTATATTCCTATCTTCGGTGGGGGTTTTATTGACTATTGCTCCTCCACTAGCAGTATCCATCATTCTTCTTTCCATTGGCAAGAGTCCTTCATAGAAGTATTGGATGAGTAGTTGTTCAAAAATCTCATGTTGTGGGCAGCTAGCATAAAGTTGTTTGAATCTTTCCTAATACTCATGAAAATTTTCGGTATCTCTTTGCTTGATTCCACATATCTCCCTTCTTATGTTTGCGACCCTAGAAACTGGAAAAAATTTATCAAGAAAGCATCTTACCATGTCAATCCATGTTGTAACCGAGCCTAGAGGAAGGTAGAATAACCAATCCTTAGCTTTATCTGCGAGTGAGAATGGAAAGGCCCTAAGCTTGATTTGATCCTCCGTAACAACTTGTGGCTTCATGCTGGAGCAAACCACATGAAATTCCTTGAGATGTTTATGAGGATCTTCATTTTCTAACCCATGGAACTTTGGAAGAAGGTGGATCAGTCCGGATTTCAGTTCGAACTCTGTTTGCAAAGCAGGATATTGAATGCATGATGGTTGTTGATCCAAAGCTGGAGCGGTGAGTTATCTTAGAGTTCTCTCTTGATTGTTGGCGATCTCTCGCTCGGATTCGGAGTCACTTGATGAGTCTTCAAGGTCTAATGTAAGATTCAATCTTGGTGATGATGTAGAGCTTTCTTCATGCTTGCGCTTTCTAGCTTCCTTCCTAAGTCTTCTCTCAGTCTTCTTGATGTCAGGATCGTATGGAATTAATTCACCTGTATGAGAAGAACGAAGCATCAAAATAAATCCAAATTAAATTTAATCTCCCCGGCCACGGCGCCACAAATTGATGTTGCCGAAACCAACAATATTAAATAACTTTCTCAAACAAATAATTAGTAGTATAGGGAGCAAGGTCATGTCCCAAGAGAGATTGATTAATTCTGATTTACTTTTCTGCAAATAAAAGAAAAATAAAACAATAAGGGTTTGAAAGATTGATTAACTAAAATAACAAAACTTAATAGAAAGAAAACAAAATTGAGTAGAATAATTCAATAATTTGAGAAATCCAACCCAATGAGTAATTTTTAGAATTAGTTCGGTAAGTTGATCATTGACGCAAGATAATTTTTCTTAATCCCAACTAAACTGGTTATGGTTGTTGGTACGACTGAACAACCTATCTCTTCTTACCGCTTCGACAATCAGGAAACGTTCTCTAATTGTTGCTCTTACCAATAAACAACCCTAGATACGATCTTAGGATTTAATTTACCAATAGCATTGAACACTTAAAGAGACTACCAATTCTAATCAACAAACACGCATGTAGGTTTATTTAAATCAGATCTTATAATCACATAACAACTACTAAAAACCAGAAGTGCAATTAATCTTGTTACTTACCACTCGTTATTGAAACAACCAAACAATTACAGATTCAGATATTTCAATTGGATGTATATTACCTTGTTAATGAATTAATACACCTTTTTGAAGCAACCACAAAACAATAATAATAATGAAGTGCAGAAATTATAAGAATAGAAAAGATTAAGGAAAATAAATAAGAACAATTAGATCTCACAACTTATAAACCAAATCTTTAATTATCCTTAAATTGGAAAGAGAGTTTAACAGCCCATGAATATCTGGTAAAAGCAATGAAAATACTTGTATGAGAAAATCTAATCAAAAGTCTCCTCCTTAACCTAGATCTTCAAGAGCCTATTTATAACTAAAAAAATAGAGATAAAAACCCTACTCCTAGTTGGACTTGAAGTCCATACATTTAATTAAGATAATAATCCGATAAAAAGTCTTCCAAGTAATTGAAAAAGTCAAATCTATAGAGGAGAGAGAAAATCAACGTATTGGATGCTTAGGCGAGAGTCTCGCCTAAGCTTTGACCTGTCTCTGTCCAACAAATTGAAGTCAGCTTGTCAAGAAGACCCTTAGGCAAGAGTCTCACCGAAGATTGCATCCGGCTCTGCCCTGAGTTGAAAACTGCACAGTGAAGGGATCCTTAGGCGAGAGTCTCGCCTAAGGCTGCACCCAGCACTGACCAAACTTGTACTCATCATTCCTTACTTCTTCCACATGATTTCCCTTATTCCACAATCTGTCTAAATCATTCTTTCATTCATCAATTCCATGAATCCCTACAATTATTCAAGAATGATCAATTATCCATAAATTAAGTATAAAATTCATACAAAACCGTAGGAAAACAAGGTAAATAATGTGCATAAATAATAACTTATCATATAACCCCACACTTAAACCTTGCTTGTCCTCAAGCAAACATTAGTTCAAACTTATACCCTTCCATTCATTTATGCTCAACTTTAACCAATCCAAAACATTTTAGCATGCATAAAAATATTAAGTTCATGTGAATTCTCACCAATAACACATAATGATAATCAAATCAGACTTAAAACACATAGATCTTAGCACCCTCACAAAGGTTTCACTAGTTACACTCAAAGTGTTTCAGTTTATCATTTGATCACTCAAGTCAATGCATAGAAAGTTCTTACCATAAGCTTGCCATTAAATCACATCTCTTCCTCCTTCAATGGAACAAGATACATAAATCAAGAGCATAAAAGGGTGTAATGGGGCTTGGGTAAGGTATGTCAAGGCTATTTCGATTTAAGGGAATTGGAATAATCAATTCAAACATAAACATAGGAGACTTACTTGAAATTCAATCATTCTTCTTGCTTTTCTTCCTTCTCTTTTTGTTGTGAATTTTCCTTTCTTCTTTTTATTTTTTATTTTTTTATTTTTTATTGTTTATTTTTATTTTTTATAAGGTTCAAATCTTCTTTCTTTTCATCAAGGAAGAATCGATCATTAACGAACATGGGTCATACAGAACAATCTTTTTCCTAATGAATTCAATTCTCCTATATCTAAGTTAAAATAATTTTACAATTCAAGGTTCAAAAATACATTTGGATAAAAACAAGAAAAGCGATTTCATTGGCTTGTAATGTGGTTTAAAAACAAAGAAAGGGCTTAAAGCTCAAAGGGGGTTCACTAAGGGTCTAATAAAGGGTAGGTTAACAAGAAAAAAAGGGTAAAATTCAAATGGTTTAATCCTAATGCTCTTTATTTTTTATCAATGCATCATATTATTAAAGTGGTTGATAAAGACATGTATAACATGGAAAGTTCTAGAATTACTAACTATGCATTTCAATCACACATAAAGGAATAAAGAGCATGATGTAATGAATGCTCATTAGGTTCAAATCTCACAAGGGTGTAATGTGCTAATCTATGCATTTGTTCATTCAATTCAATAATCATAAGTATCAAGATGAAAATTCAAAACAATTTTGCATACAAGAAGATCATAAATTCAGTTCGAGGATGAGTATATGAAGATCATAAATTTCATAGATGGTAATTAAGAAAGAACACATGCTCACTAGTGAACTAAGATCATCTTGAATAAGATTTTATAGAAATTTGATCAAATCAAACAAATAAGAAATAAAATCAACTTCTATAACATCCTAAACACCCCCCACACTTAGATGGGACATTGTCCCCAATGTCACAAATGCTCAATATTTAAAAATTGAAAAGAAAAAGGAAAAAGAATACTCCCCTGAAGTTATTGAGCATCGAAAGCCATGGTGGCTTACTGTGGTGGTGGCGGTGGTGGGAAAGGTGGGTTGAAGCCCATGTGTGCATAAAATGCCAATTGATTTTGCTCCATCCAAAATTGGTCTTGTTACAATTGCCTTATCATCTGAGCTTGGTTTTGCTGCATTTGGTTTTGATTAATAGCCAATTGTGAAACTTAGTTCCGTAGATCGGTTAGTAGTTCGGAGGCTTGATGTGACTGCCCCACATCGTCATCTTCTTGTTCATGAACAGGTGGAAGTATCCTTCTGGCCCTCTTCTTATAAGGTCTTGGACCTTGAAAACTGTATGTTCCATCATCATTCTGCCTTATAAGATTCTGGTGAATTAATGACTGAATGTCTAGTGGTTACATCTGCCCTACCACTTGAAGTAACATATCATTTGGATCTAACAAACTTGCATGAACAACTAAAACAGTAATCATAGAACCAAGAATCAAGGGCTTTTTAGAATCTCCTACGCTATTAAATTGGGAAGCTAACCAATATCCTAAGTTAACTTTGAGACCCTTTGACATACACCAAAGAAAGTAACTCTCGGCCTTAGTTAAAAGAGCTGCATTTGCTACTCTACTAGAAAATGTATAAGCTAAAAGCCTATGCATGTATTGTTGAGCAGGCTCTTGAAATTCACTATCAGTGTGTGACTGGGGTCATAATACTTGTGAGGTTTCCTTATCAATTCATTTTTATAAAATTACATGGCATCAAAATCAAGATCATAATCACAAAGGTTGTTAAGGTATTCCTCGCTTTCAGTAAATTCATTGGTAATACGCCTCAAAGCAATATTAAATTGAGTTATAGATAACTCAAATTTCCTGCCCATGATCCTAAACTTCACTACTTGGGAGTATTCAGGTTGTACTCCGCCGGAGGAGTGTACTTATAAGTTGCGTAAAACTCCCTGCATAGTTCAGTATAAGTATAAGCATGACAAGTAATTTCAAAGAATGGTCTCCAACCTATATTGTCAATATAAGTATGAATTTTTTCTCGAATCCCTAAGATTTCCAAGGTTGGGTCATCGTATCGCTTACCTAATACAATTGTTTTACCACATAAATTGTCATACCTTTTCTTTTCGATTTTTGTAGTGAAGTTTAAGTTACCATGTAGACTGGCCTTAGGTAATACCACATTTTTCTTTGATACTCTTGCCCTTTGTTGACGGGATGGTGATAGTTGGCTTCCACTCATTTTCCTACAAAATATTGATCAATAAATATATATCTCTCTTGCTTAGCATAAATCAATCCAATTTCATCACCCTAATTCACACATTACCCTTCATCATTCATCTTAGTACATACTATGAAATTTTCTAAAATCATACCAAGAACATATATTCATGAACAAGCTAAAAATGAAAATTTAAAGCATTATTCATAAATTCAAAATCAAAAGCAAAATATGAAAAGAATAATTACTCATCATACTTGTTTCTATCCTCTGCATATTCATGGTAGATGAGAGAAAATGAGTATGAAATTCTTACTGTTGAGTTAATGTATTTTGAAATGACAAAACAAGTAAATTCAATAATATAAAGAAGATATAAAAACATGTTTAGAGGTTATCAGTACCAGAACTCAGAGTTCTGTTGATGAGAGATCGATCTGGCGTATGAGAGATCGATCTCCTGGGTTTATCCTTGATGAGAGATCGATCTCAGGAAGAAATGAGATCGATCTGCTAAGCTTTGAACCTATACAAAGGTATTAAGGAAGAGTGAGATCGATCTGTAAGGGTTAAGAGATCGATCTGCCTAAAACTAGAATTGAGGGATCGATCTGATCTAGGAAGAGATCGATCTCCCTTAAGAGCATAGACTGTAGATCGATCTGAAAGATCGATCCACACTCAAACAGAGAACTTATGAGATCGATCTGGTATGAAAGAGATCGATCTCCTCAAAGTCAGAGAGCTAAGGAGATCGATCTGTGGTATTGAGACATCGATCTCCCCACTACGAGATTGCATTGCAGATCGATCTGTAGATCGATCTTGCCTCAAACAGAGAGATTGGAAGATCGATCTGCCTATTCGACAGATCGATCTGCCCTATCATTTTCAAATTAACAGATTGATCTGCTAACCTATGAGATCGATCTCCTTGTGTTATTGTGCTTTAATCTTGCAGGATTTATAACTAAGAGATCGATCTGACCAAGAAGGCAGATCGATCTGGCACTCTACTGGAGGTACCCAACGGCTAGTTCTGCAAAATCTCAACGGGAAAAATAGCATTTAATGCTCCAACTACCAATCCTTCAGTATTTAACCAAGCATTGAAGACAATGAGAATAGAGACATTATTGCTGCACATTTTCTACATTCTCAAGCTTTCAACACTTTCATTCCTTGTGTCTTCATTCCTCATTTATTGAGATTTATTATATAAGCTTAAGTGCAAAAGCTGTATTTGTCCTACCTACATTAAAGCTTCATTTTGTATTCATCCTTATCTTGAGAGAGAAGAGGATTGTTCTTCAGTGAGATAAATTGTAAGAGGGTGAATACATTTTCATATTGCAAAGGGTAGAGAGGTTATTCCTTAACCTGTAAAAGGAACATTGTAAACTTCTATTGAAGGAGAGTAAGAAAGCACTTGACAAGAAGGTCAAGGAGAGAGGACGTAGGCAAAAGTTTGGCCGAACCTCTATAAACGATTGTGTTTGTTTCTCTCTTCCCTATCTTGCATTAAATTGTTTAATTTTATTATAGTGCTTATTTTCATTTGCAAATTAAAATAGGATTAAATTAAAATTTGCTATTAACGTTAGAAAACCGATTCACCCCCCCTCTCGGTAGAGCCAACAATTGGTATCAGAGCTAGGACTCTTTAATCACTTAGGAACAACTTCCTAAGAGTTAGAAACGATCAAATGGCTCATAACAATGTAGCTACTAGTTTGGTAGGAGAGGGGCACTCTACGGTTAGACCTCCAATGTTCAATGGAGAGCATTATGCATATTGGAAGACTAGGATGATGTTATTCATTCAAGCAAATGATTATGAAGTATGGAGAATTATAATTAAAGGACCTCAAATCCCTACAAAGAGAATAGAGGGAAGAGATATTCCTAAGGAAGAAGATGAATAGGATTCAAATTATATTAAATGTGCTCAGCTAAATGCTAAAGCTATGCACACATTATTTTGTGCCTTAGGTCCAAATGCATATAATAGAGTCTCCGGGTGTGATAATGCCAAACAAATATGGGATAAATTGGCAATAACTCATGAGGGTACAACCCAAGTGAAGGAGACAAAGGTAGGTATGCTCACACATGACTATGAGCTTTTTAGGATGAAAGAAGGAGAATCAATTAGTGATATGTTCACTAGATTCACAGATGTAATTAATGGACTAAAGTCCTTAGGAAAAATATATTCTAATATTGAAATGGTAAAGAAAATTTTAAATAGCTTACCTAAATCATGGGAAGCTAAAGTGACTGCAATTGAGGAATCTAAGGATCCTCACACATTGTCTTTAGATGAATTAATAGGATCTCTACTCACTTATGAGATGAAATTAAAAAGAAATGAAGAGCCACCCAAGAAAGTGGGAGTTTCTCTAAAATCCACTGCTCAAGAGGAGATTAAGAATGAGAGTGATAGTGAAGAGGACCTTGAGATGGCAATGTTTGCCAAAAGATTTAACAAGTTCATGAGGATGAGAGCTAGTGGTAGTAATAGGAGAAACAATAAGAGAGATCAAGAAGAAGTAGGTAGAAAAGACTCAATTGTGTGTTATGAATGTAAAAAACCAGGACACATAAAATTTAACTGCCCTCTTCTTAAAAGGTCCAATGATAGGTTCCATAAAAAGAAGGCAATGGTGGCAACATGGAGTGACAGTGACTGCTCCGATGATGAATCAAATGAGGACATTGCCAACTTGTGCTTCATGGCTATTGAGGATGAAAAGGTAACTTCAAGCCTCAATGAATATTCTTTTGATGAATTGCAAGATGCCTTTGATGACCTTGCATTAGAGTATGAATCTATGAGTATGAAATATAAAAAGTTAATATCCAAATTGAGAAAAGAAAATGAGATAATGCAATTTGATAAATTAGAATGTGAAAAGAAACTAGAGATTTCAAATCTAGAAATTTGTAACCTTAAAGAGAAAAATAGCAATCTACATAATTCCTTTAATAGGTTCCACATGGGTCAACAAAAGTTAGATAGCATGCTAGAGACCCAAAGGGCATTCTTTGACAAAAATGGCTTAGGATATAATGCAAAGAGTAGGGAGACCCACCTTAAAAGTTTTATTGCTAGGAAGAGCATGAATAAACCTGCAATTATTTGTTCATATTGCAATAGAAAGGGACATGCATCACATAATTGCAATATAAAGATGAGAAATCTAAAAGGAAAAATAGTAAAAGGGATATGGATTCCAAAAGAAGTAATTCACTCCAAGGATTGTAATGCATTAGCAAAATGGATCCCAAAGGGATCAAGAATTGCATTCACTAACCTCAAAGGACCCAAGAAAATTTGGGTACCTAAGACTTGAGTTTAAATCTTCTTGTAGGTGATTGAGCATGGCCACACAGCTAAAACAAAGGAAGCATGGTACTTGGATAGTGGATGCTCAAGGCACATGACGGGAGATAGAAGCCACTTCAACTCTTTTAAATCAAAGGTTGGTGGAGAGGTCACTTTTGGGGACAACTCCAAAGGCCAAGTAGAAGGAAGTGGCTCAATAGGTAATGATTACTTCTCTTTAGAAAAAGTATTGCTTGTTAGGGGTCTAAAACATAATTTACTAAGCATAAGTCAACTTTGTGACAAAGGTTACAAAGTAATTTTTGATTGCATGAAATGTAATGTGGTAGATCCTAAGTCTAACAAAGTTTTTTTTCTAGGTCATAGGCAAGGCAATATATATATTGTATATCTTAATGAACTCAAAATGAAAATATATGCCTAATGGTAGACAATAAAAAGGAATCTTGGTTATGGCATAGAAGACTAGGTCATGCTAGCATGCATGTGCTATCTAAGTTAGCTAGAAAGGATCTTGTTATAGGTTTACCCAAGCTATCCTTTGATCATGAAGAAATATGTGAAGCTTGTGTTAAAGGAAAACACAAAAGGACAACATTTAAGCCTAAGAATATTGTATCCACCACTAGGCCTCTTCAATTACTTCACTTAGATTTATTTGGACCAACTAGAACAACTAGCCTAGGTGGGAAGCACTATGGATTCGTAATAGTTGATGATTACACTAGGTTCACATGGGTGTTCTTTTTAAGAGTAAAAAATGAAGCCTTAGAAAAGTTCATAGCCTATTCAAAAATTACTCAAAATGAAAAAGGGTATACAATAACTAGCATTAGAAGTGATCATGGTAAGGAATTTGAAAACATAGGATTTGATGAGTATTGTAATGATCAAGGAATTAGTCATAACTTCTCAGCCCCTAGGACACCACAACAAAATGGAGTAGTAGAAAGAAGAAATAGAACTTTGGAAGAAATGGCTAGAACCATGTTGTGTGAGAATAATTTGCCAAAGTATTTTTGGGCTGAAGCTATAAACACATCTTGCTATATAATTAATAGAGCTATGATTAGACCCATGCTTAAGGAAACTCCTTATGAGCTCTACAAGGGTAAAAAGCCTAACATTAGTTACTTCCATCCCTTTGGCTGCAAATGTTTTGTCTTAAATAATGGGAAAGATAATTTAGGAAAATTTGATGCCAAAAGTGATGAGGGAATCTTTCTAGGATATGCTTTGAATTCAAAGGCTTATAGAGTATACAACAAAAGAACATTGATGGTTGAAGAATCAATTCATGTGATATTTGATGAGTCAAATAATTTATCTAAAGATTCAACAAACAATGAGGATATTGGAATATTTGATGAAAACTTGGAGGAAAACTCAAAATTAGAAGATGATTTATTAGAAAAACTTGACTTGAATAAAGAAGATAAAGATGAATTAAAAATATTGGAGAGAAAATCTAGAGCACCAAGGGAGTTAGGATATGTAAAAGATTGTGAAATAGTGGGAGATCCAACTCTTGGAGTTAGAACTAGATCATCTCTAAGGAATATGTGTCAATATATAGCCTTTGTATCTCAAATAGAGCCTAGGAATGTCATTGAAGCCTTAGATAACAATAATTGGTTCCTAGCCATGCAAGAAGAATTAAATCAATTTGAGAGAAGCAAAGTATGGAAACTAGTTCCTAGGCCTAGTGATCACTCTATAATTGAAACTAAATGGATATTCAAGAACAAAATGGAAGAAAATAGTGTGATCATAAGGAATAAGGCTAGGTTAGTTGCTCAAGGCTATAGACAAGAAGAAGGTATAGATTATGATGAAACCTATGCACCGGTAGCTAGACTAGAGGCAATAAGAATGTTACTTGCCTTTGCATGTTATAAAAACTTCAAATTATATCAAATGGATGTAAAAAGTGCATTCCTAAATGGTTTCATTAATGAAGAAGTCTATGTTGAGCAACCTCCTGGTTTTGAAAATCATGAATTTCCTGAACATGTTTTTAAATTATCTAAGGCACTCTATGGATTGAAACAAGCTCCTAGAGCTTGGTATGAAAGGTTGTCAAAATTCTTAATAAAAAAGGGATTTTCAAGAGGAAAAGTGGATACCACCTTATTCATCAAGAATAAAAATAAGGATTTACTAGTTGTACAAGTCTATGTAGATAATATTATTTTTGATTCAACTAATGAGTCTTTATGCCAAGAGTTTGCTAAGATCATGCAAGGAGAATTTGAGATGAGCATGATGGGAGAACTCACATTCTTCTTGGGACTTCAAGTGAAGCAAACAAAGGATGGAACCTTCATCAATCAAGCAAAGTATACTAAGGATTTGCTCAAGCGATTTGGAATGGACAATTACAAACCTCAAGCCACTCCAATGGGCACCAACATCAAGCTTGATAAAGATGAAAGTGGTAAGTGTGTAGACACTAAACTCTATAGGTCTATGATAGGCTCATTGCTTTATTTAACTGCAAGTAGACCAGATATTTTGTTTAGTGTATGCCTTTGTGCTAGATTTCAATCCTCTCCTAGGGAATCACATCTATTAGCAACTAAGAGGATCTTTAGATACCTCAAAGACACTCCCTCACTAGGACTTTGGTACCCCAAAGACTCAACTTTTACCCTTCATGCATTTTCAGATGCAGATTTTGGAGGATGTAAAATAGATAGGAAAAGTACTTCAGGTACTTGCCAATTCTTAGGAAATAGATTAATTTCTTGGTTCTCCAAGAAACAAAACAGTGTGGCTCAATCCACAACTGAAGCTGAATACATAGCAGCTGGTAGTTGTAGTGCTCAAGTGTTGTGGATTAAACAACAAATGAAAGATTATGGTATTGACATGAAACAAGTTTCTATCAAATGTGATAATACCAGTGCCATTAATCTATCTAAAAATCCTATTCAACACTCTAGAACCAAGCACATTGAAATTAGGCATCATTTCCTTAGAGATCATGTGCAAAAGGGGGATATAATTCTAGAGTATATTGACACTCTACATCAAATAGCTGATATATTCACCAAACCCCTTGATAGAGATAGGTTTTGCATTCTTAGAGGTGAATTAGGACTTATGAATGCTCCCTAAGTTGCTTGTGTTTCAAAAATCTTGGTTTCAAGTTGATTTTAAAAGAGTTTTCGCAAAGATTTTCTGGCAACAAGGATGAGAGATCGATCTCCTTGTAATATAGATCGATCTCCATACTTCCAACAAGCCTAAATCAGTAAGGTTAACCTAAGCAGATCGATCTTCTAACCATAAGATCGATCTTCTTACGTCTCTGTTAAAAAGCAGATCGATCTATCCATACGATAGATCGATCTCTTCAAGCTTCTGTATTCTGAAGATCGATCTATGCATTTGGCAGATCGATCTCTCTAAGCCTCTGTTAAACTGCAGATCGATCTATGCATGTGACAGATCGATCTCCTTAAGCCTCTATTTGCTAACAGATCGATCTGTTCATGCGACAGATCGATCTGTCGTCTCGACAGATCGATCTCCTGTGCCCTGGACTATAAAAACTGGCCAGAAATCCCCAAATTTCAAAAACTTAAACTTCAAAATCCCTAACTTCCCTCGCACCACCTCTCTCGATTCCTCCTCAGATCGATCTCGGTACGGCCTCCATTGCGTCTCCGTGTCATTTCCTGGTATAGTAACCAACATTCCTCATTGTTTTCTCAAAAATTTCCTACGATTTGTGTTCACTTACATTCTAGGGCAAATCTAGTTACTGTTCCATTGATTTTTTCGCTTGTGAATCTGAATTAGCATAATTCTTGTGTCTAGAACCATGCCTAGGCTTAAGAAAGTAGGAAAAAAACCTCCCCGAACCAATGTAGAAATCGGGTCATCTTCCCAATCCATTCCTCCCTCTTCCATTGCTACCTTCAATCGGTGTTTTAAAACACCTGCGAAGAGAAAGCGATACGAAGAATACTTTTCAACCATGCCAATTAAACATTGGCGTTCAATCGATTTCTCTTTCCTCAACCGAATTGATTTTCCATATTTGTCTAAATTTGAAGAGTTTGGTTGGATGTCCTTTCTAAAAATAAATACTCTCGTACCTCCAAATATCGTTCGTGCATTCTTTTCCAATGCCGAACTCAACTATGATCCTATCGACTCCTGTAACATTCTTGGTTTCACAACGTATGTCATGGGAAGGTCCATTGCCGTAACCACTGAAATCTTAGCCCAAGCCTTCGACATACGCGATGAAGGTTTGACGAACGAAGATGAGGAAGTTCCTTTGGAGTTTGACATTCCTGGGGATAAGGCGAGTGAACTCCCAATGCACCCCCGACTACTCCACCTCATCATCTCGTGGAACCTTCGTCCATTTGGTACCCGACACTCGACTGTTAGGAGATTAGATAGGTTTTGGATTCACCATATTCATTCCACCAGTCAAAAACCCAACCTCGTCCACTTTATCTTTCAAGACTGGTTAAAGATTGTACGAGGCCAAGCCACAACGATCGTGTTTCCTCAACCAGTGGTGTACTTTCTCCAACGGCTCAAGATAGATAGCAGTTGCGAAACCGGTGAAATGCCCTCTCCCAAGAGTGTCCTCAATATCGGGACACTCCATCACATGGGATACTACAAGGATTTCCGGGGCGACTGGAAGAAGAAGAGGGAACAGCAGCCTGCTGAAGCTATGGAGGAAGACCCCTCTGATGAGCCTATGGACCCACCTGCTGCACCGGCTACGGGTCCATCGTCCTCGACTCCTCAGACCACTGTACCTGCACCCTCACCTGCTAGCATGGAGCTCATTATGACGATGATGAGTGAGCTCAATCGAAAGATCGATGAAGGCTTTGCAAACCTTCATACAACTCAGCAGCGGATGTTCAACGACTTGAACCAAAGAGTGGATGCAGTTCATGCAACTCAACAGCGGATGTTCGACGACTTGAACCGAAGAGTGGATGAAGTTCATGAGGCTCAGGAGGCGATGTTTGATGAGATTCAAGACACTCGCACTCACGTTGAGGATCTCATGGATCGATTTCCTCCTCCACCATAGGGCTTAGTTGCAAAATTTAGTTCTGTTATATGTTTTCATTTCTCTTTGTTTAAACTCAATTTGCTTGAATGAACTGCCCTTTGTGTTATTGAAAGAAATGATAATTTGAAATGACAGAGTATTGTTTCAGATTTCCTTCTCACCATTGATATGACAAAAAGGGGGAGAAGAAATAATGTTAAGAACACATGCGTGTGTTAAAACATGTTTAAAGCATTTTAAGAATCACATCTAATGACCTAAAAGGAATGATTAAATGAGGGGGAGTTAACAAAGTTTAGAGATCAAAGGCCAAAAGTAAGGGGGAGCTTACATCAAGGGGGAGTTTGTGCAAAATGCAAAATAAGCAACTAAACATGTTGATTGAATAGGTTTTGTCATATCAAAAAGGGGGAGATTGTTGAGTTAATGTATTTTGAAATGACAAAACAAGTAAATTCAATAATATAAAGAAGATATAAAAACATGTTTAGAGGTTATCAGTACCAGAACTTAGAGTTCTGTTGATGAGAGATCGATCTGGTGTATGAGAGATCGATCTCCTGGGTTTGTCCTTAATGAGAGATCGATCTCAGGAAGAAATGAGATCGATCTGCTAAGCTTTGAACCTATACAAAGGTATTAAGGAAGAGTGAGATCGATCTGTAAGGGTTAAGAGATCGATCTGCCTAAAACTAGAATTGAGGGATCGATCTGATCTAGGAAGAGATCGATCTCCCTTAAGAGCATAGACTGTAGATCGATCTGAAAGATCGATCCACACTCAAACAGAGAACTTATGAGATCGATCTGGTATGAAAGAGATCGATCTCCTCAAAGTCAGAGAGCTAAGGAGATTGATCTGTGGTATTGAGAGATCGATCTCCCCACTACGAGATTGCATGGCAGATCGATCTGTAGATCGATCTTGCCTCAAACAGAGAGATTGGAAGATCGATCTGCCTATTCGACAGATCGATCTGCCCTATCATTTTCAAATTAACAGATCGATCTGCTAACCTATGAGATCGATCTCCTTATGTTATTGTGCTTTAATCTTACAGGATTTATAACTAAGAGATCGATCTGGCCAAGAAGGCAGATCGATCTGGCACTCTACTGGAGGTACCCAACGGCTAGTTCTGCAAAATCTCAACGGGAAAAACAGCATTTAATGCTCCAACTACCAATCCTTCAGTATTTAACCAAGCATTGAAGACAATGAGAATAAAGGCATTATTGCTGCACATTTTCTACATTCTCAAGCTTTCAACACTTTCATTCCTTGTGTCTTCATTCCTCATTTATTGAGATTTATTGTATAAGCTTAAGTGCAAAAGTTGTATTTGTCCTACCTACATTAAAGCTTCATTTTGTATTCATCCTTATCTTGAGAGAGAAGAGGATTGTTCCTCAGTGAGATAAATTGTAAGAGGGTGAATACATTTTCATATTGCAAAGGGTAGAGAGGTTATTCCTTAACCTGTAAAAGGAACATTGTAAACTTCTGTTGAAGGAGAGTAAGAAAGCACTTGACAAGAAGGTCAAGGAGAGAGGACGTAGGCAAAAGTTTGGCCGAACCTCTATAAACGATTATGTTTGTTTCTCTCTTCCCTATCTTGCATTAAATTGTTTAATTTTATTATATTGCTTATTTTCATTTGCAAATTAAAATAGGATTAAATTAAAATTTGCTATTAACGTTAGAAAACCGATTCACCCCCCCTCTCGGTAGAGCCAACACTTACCTTAGATAATGATAGATCTTACAATATGAAAATAGGAATGGGTTTTGTGTTTTTGGGTTCAAATATGGGGAAATTTTGTGCTTTTGGTAGAGTATTTTGTATAGGATTGAGTTTTGGCTTAAATGGGAAAATGGGGGAAAAGGATGAAGAGGAAAATAGAGGGTCGGACTTTTGAGAATATATATATATTTTTTTTATCGAGGGGTCCCGTCTCTGTTTTCACTCTTTCTTTTTTTTGTCGAGGGGTCACCTTAGGCGAGACTCTCGCCTAAGGTACGACCTGTCTCTGTTTTCACTTATTTTTATAAACCTAAGACTAACACATATACTAAAAATGTATGAAAATAAGTAAATAAATAAATAAAATAAAATAAAAAAATTGGGTTGCCTCCCAACAAACGCCTTTCTTTAACATCTTTAACTAGACGTTGTTACCTCTCATTCCTACTTAGGATACTCTAAATCAATTAGATCAACCTCATGCACTTGAAACCCTTCATAAAAAGGCTTCAAAAGATTACCATTAACTTTAAAAATCTTACCCGTATCCATATTTTGTATTTCAACTGCACCATGAGGAAAGATGTTAGTAACAACAAAGGGCCCTAGCCATCTAGAGCATAATTTTTCAGGAAATAACTTAAGTCTAGAATTAAAAAAAATAAATTTTTGACCAACAAAGAATTGTTTCCTGGAGATCATTTGATTATGGAAGGCCTTTGTCTTATCCTTGTAAATCTTAGAATTTTCATATGCATCATTTCGGATCTCTTCCAGTTCTTACAATTGAAGTTTTCTCATTTCACCGGCTTCATTCAAGTTCATATTGCACTGCTTGATTGCCCAATAGGCCTTGTGCTCCAATTCTACGGGAAGATGACATGATTTTTCATAAACAATGCGATAAAGAGACATACCTATGGGAGTTTTGTAAGTCGTTCTATATGCCCATAGTGCATCTTCAAGTCTTGTGCTCTAATTCTTTCTATTTGGATTCACTATTTTTTCGAGGATGGACTTGATTTCTCTGTTTGATACCTCGGCTTGACCATTTGTTTGAGGGTGATAGGCGGTAGATACTCTATAACTTACATGATATTTCTTCATTAGTGCTTCCACCACCTTGTTGCAAAAATAGGTTCCTCTATCGTTTATTATTGCTCTCGGTGTCCCGAACCTAGAAAAGATATTAGATTTGACAAAATTGACAACAGCTTTAGCATCGTCAATTCGGGTTGCCTTAGCTTCAACCCATTTCAAAACATAGTCTACAGCAAGCAAGATATATACATGATTATTAGAAATAGGAAAATGGCTCATAAAGTCAAACCCCATACATCAAAAATTTCACAGATTAGAATAGGTGTTAAAGGTAATTGATCTTTATGTCCTAAACTTCCTGTTTTTTGGCACTTCTCACAAGTTTTACAAAACATATAAGAATCTTGAAATAAATTTGGCCAAAATAATCCACATTCGAGTACCTTACTACTGTCCTCTTTGGACCAAAATGTCCACCACATGCATGTGAATGGCAAAATTTTAAGACAGAAGAGATTTCATGGTCAGGCACGCATCTTCTAATGACTTGATAGGCACAATATTTCCATAAGTAAGGTTCATCCCAAGCGTAATACTTAGCATCTCTTTTTATCTTATCTTTTTGAGACCTAGACAATTCATTATGCAAAATTCCTGTAGCTAAAAAGTTAGCAATATCAGCATACCATGGTCTTGTTTCATGAATGGAAAAAAGATACTCATCTAGAAATTCATCTTTAAGGGGTGAAGGTTTTTCACTTGTGATGAGTCTACTACAGTGATCAACCATCAGGTTTTTGGCTCCCTTCTTATCCTTTATTTCTATATTGAACTCTTGTACCAATAATATCCACCTGATAAGTCTTGGTTTTGCTTCTTCCTTTGAGAGTAAATACTTAAGAGCTGTATGACTAGAATAAATAATCACTTTAGCTCCTAGTAAATAAGAACAAAATTTTTCTAAAGCAAAAACAATGGCTAGAAGTTCTTTTTCTGTTGTGGAATAGTTGCATTGTGCACTATCAAGGGTTCGTGAGGCATAGTAGATGACATGTGGAACTCTCTCCTCTCTTTGTCCAAGTATAGCCCCTACTGCGTAGTTACTTGCATCGCACATGATTTTGAACGGTAGATTCTAATTTGGGGGTTGGATGATTGGCGTGGTGGTCAACATGCCTTTAAGTTTGTCAAATGCCTTCTTGCATGTCTCATCAAATTCGAATGCTATGTTCTTTTGTAGTAATCGATATAGGGGTTGGGTGATCTTGGAGAAGTTCTTAATAAATCGCCTATAAAATCCTGCATGTCCAAGAAAAGAGCGAACTTCCCGCACAGATGCGGGGTAAGGCAAAGATTTTATCGCTTCTATTTTTACTTATCCACTTCTATCCCCTTAGAAGATACTATATGCCGTAGAATAATACCTTAATCAACCATAAAATGGCATTTTTCATAGTTTAAAATAAGGTTACTTTCTATGCATCTATTGAGGATTTTAGTGAGGTTAGCTAAGAATTCATCAAAGGTATTTCCATGAATAGTAAAATCATCCATGAACATTTCTGTTATATCTTCTACATAATCAGAAAATATACTAACCATACATCTTTGGAATGTGGTTAGAGCGTTGCATAGACCAAAGGGCATACTAACCACTTCCTGATCTTCGGGTGCCACCGAAATTTGTCGAAAACCTGAATATCCATCAAGACAACAATAATGAGTTTTACCTGCCAATCTTTCAAGCATTTGATCAATAAAAGGAAGAGGGAAGTGGTCTTTTCTTGTAGAAGCATTCAACTTCCTATAATCGATGCATACTCGCCACTCGTTTTGAATTCGAGTAGCTACCAGCTCACCATCCGGGTTTTGTATAACCGTTATACCCGTTTTCTTCGGAACCACTTGGACTGGACTTACCCATTTGCTATCAGAAATTGGATAGATCATACCTGCATCAAGTAGTTTCAAAATCTCCTTTTGAACTACTTCCATCATTGGTGGGTTGAGTCTTCTTTGTGCTTTCCTAGTAAGCTTACATTCCTCTTCCATAAGGATCTTTTGCATGCAAGTTGTTGGGTTTATTCCTTTGATGTCCGCAATTGTCCATCCGATAACTTCCTTGTATTCCTTAAGCACTCTAAGCAACTTCTCTTCTTCTAAATTGGATAGTTTATTAGAGATGATCACCGGAAGTGTTTCCCTATCACCTAAGAAAACATATTTGAGGTGTTCTGGAAGAGTCTTCAATTCTAAATCGGGTGCCTGCACAATAGAGGGAAGAAGTTTTGTATGAGATAATGGCAATTGAATGTGAGAAACATCAAACCTCATCATACGCAGTGATTTTAGCTCTTAGAGTGTGTCCAATAATTTCGATTCCCATGCAAACTTCTTCTCCAATCTCTTTGAATCCTCAAGGGTGAGGTGCCTACTCAAAACAACTTTCAATTTATCCTCATAAAAAATGTTCAAATACATGTCAGTTAAAGGATCAATAATATCTAAAACAAAAATAGAAGACATATCTCTAGGGTATTTCATGGCATTATATATATTAAATTTTATAACTTCACCATCAAATTCCATAGTAAGAGTGCCATCATAAACATCTATTTTTGTTCTAGAGGTTTTGAGAAAAGGTCTGCCTAATAAAATCAAAGATGTATCATCTTCCTCCATGTTTAAGACATAAAAATCTGCCGGGAAGATTAAATCATTAACTTGCACCAAAACATCTTCTAACACTCCTTTAGGATAAACATTAGATCTATCAGTCAATTGAATTATCACACCAGTATTTTTCAATTTGCCCGTAGTCATAGACTTGTAAATAGATAATGGCATGACATTAATTGAGACTCCTAAATCTAACATTGCTTTTTCGATCTTTAAATTGCCTATTTTACATGGGATAGTGAACATACCTAGATCCTTGCATTTGGGTGGTAACTTTTTCTGGAGGATTATAGAAACATTCTCTCTCATGTTCACATACTTATTTCCCTTAAGGTTCTTCTTATTGTTGCACAATTCCTTGAGAAACTTGGCATACTTTGGAACCTGTTTGATAGCATCTAATAAGGGAATATTTACCTCGACTTTTCTGAAGGTATCTAGAATTGCCTTCTCTTCCTCTTCTGTTTTGGACATTGACTTTGGAGGAAAAAGAGGTATCATCTCTGGTATCTTCATGCTCCCTTCAGTGGTTGTTTCAGATTTAATTTGAGGTGGTTCAATTCCTTTTTTTGTTTCTTCACCTCTTATGCTACGGGTTCAGATTTGAGGTTCTTTCAGTTTGGTTTCACTTCTCAAAGTGATTGCATTTGCGTTTTGCTTCAGGTTGACTATGGTTTGCGATGGCAATCTTCCTTGGGATTCTAGCTTGCTTACTGATGTGGCTAGTTGGTTCACTTAATCTTTTAATTCCTTGAGGTTAGACCTTGTTTCCTATTAAAATTGTTGAGTACTATCAGCAAGGGATTTAACAACCTCTTCAAGAGACATGCCTGAATTTGATGATAGCTGCATTTGTTGAGGAGGTTGCCTAGGTTGGTAGTTTTGGTATTGCGGCCTTTGTCCATAATTGAAGTTTGGATGATCCCTCCATCTTGGATTGTAAGTATTGGAATAGGGATCATACTTTCTTTGGGAAGGCCCTTGGTATCCTCCAACCGCATTAGCATGCTCTTGTGAATCTTCTTGAAGTGTAGGACACATATCGATTGGATGTCCACTAGCACAAATTCCACAGACCTTGGCTTGTTGCATGTTTCCCACTCCTAAAGTAAGTTGCTGCACAATAGAGGTTAGATTAGCAATTTGATTGTCAACTGAAGATGTACTCACCTCATTCACTCTTCTAGGCACATCCTGTCTAGTCCCGAATTGTTGAGAATTTGCAGCCATGGTGGAAATTAAATTCCTAGCTTCGATGGGGGTTTTATTGACTATTGCTCCTCCACTAGCAGCATCCATCATTCTTCTTTCCATTGGCAAGAGTCCTTCATAGAAGTATTAGATGAGTAGTTGTTCAGAAATCTCATGTTGTGGGCAGCTAGCATAAAGTTGCTTGAATCTTTCCCAATACTCATGAAGATTTTCAGTATCTCTTTGCTTGATTCCACATATCTCCCTTCTTATGTTTGCAGCCCTAGAAGCTGGAATATTTTTTTCAAGAAAGCATTTTACCATATCAGTCCATGTTGTAACCAAACCTGGAGGAAGGTAGAATAACCAATCCTTAGCTCTATCTACGAGTGAGAATGGAAAGGCCCTAAGCTAGATTTGATCCTCCGTAACAGCTTGTGGGTTCATGCTGGAGCAAACCACATGAAATTCCTTGAGATGTCTATGAGGATCTTCGTTTTACAACACATGGAACTTTGGAAGAAGGTGGATCAGTCTGAATTTCAGTTCGAACTCTGTTTGCAAAGCAAGATATTGAATACATAATGGTTGTTGATGTAAAGCTGGAGCGGTGAGTTCTCTAAGAGTTCTCTCTTGATTGTTGGCCATCTCTCGCTTGGAATCGGAGTCACTTGATGAGTCTTCAAAGTCTAATGCAACATTCAATCCTGGTGATGATGTAGAGCTTTCTTCGTGCTTGCGATTTCTAGCTTCTTTCCTAAGTCTTCTCTCAGTCTTCTTGATGTCAGGATTGTATCGAATTAATTCACCTGTACGAGAAGAACGAAGCATCAAAATAAATCCAAATTAAATTTAATCTCCCCGACAACGGCCTAAAAATTGATGGTTGTCGAAACCAACAATATTAACTAACTTGCTCAAACAAATATTAGTAGTATAGGGAAGCAAGGTCGTGTCCCAAGAGAGATTGATTAATTCTGATTTACTTTCTGCAAATAAAAGAAAAATAAAACAAGAGAGGTTTGAAAGATTGATTAACTAAAATAACAAAACTTAATAAAAAGAAAACAAAATTGAGTAGAAGAATTCAATAATTTGAGAAATCCAACCCAAGGAGTAATTTTTAGATTCGGTTCGGTAAGTTGATCATTGACGCAAGATAATTTTTCTTAATCCCAACTAAACTGGTTATGGTTGTTGGTACGACCTAACAACCTGTCTCTTCTTACCGCTTCGACAATCAAGAAACGTTCTCTAATTGCTACTCTTACCAATAAACAACCCTAGATATGATCTTAGGATTTAATTTACCAATAGCATTGAACACTTAAAGAGACTACCAATTCTAATCAATAAACACACATGTAGGTTTATTTAAATCAGATCTTATAATCACATAACAAAGATTAAAAACCAGAAGTGCAATTAATCTTGTTACTTACCACTTGTTATTAAAACAACCAAACAATTATAGATTCAGGTATTTCAATTGGATGTATATTACCTTGTGAATGAATCAATAGGCCTTTTTGAAGCAACCACAAAACAATAATAATAATGAAGTGCAGAAATTATAAGAATAGAAAAGATTAAAGAAAATAAACAAGAATAATTAGATCTCACAACTTATAAACCAAATCTTCAATTATCCTTAAATTGGAAAGAGAGTTTAGCAAGCCATGAATATCTGGTAAAAGCAATGAAAATACTTGTATGAGAAAATCTAATCAAAAGTCTCCTCCTTAACCTAGATCTTCAAGAGCCTATTTATAACTAAAAAATAGAGATAAAAACCCTACTCATAGTTGGACTTGAAGTCCTTACATTTAACTAAAATAATAATCCGATAAAAAGTCTTCCAAGTAATTGAAAAAGTCAAATCTATAGAGGAGAGAGAAAATCATCGTATTGGATGCTTAGGTAAGAGTCTCGCCTAAGCCTTGACCTATCTCTGTCCAACAAATTGAAGTCAGCTCGTCAAGAAGACCCTTATGCGAGAGTCTCACCAAAGGCTACATCCTGCTCTGCCTTGAGTTGAAAACTGCACAGTGAAGGGATCCTTAGGCGAGAGTCTCGCCTAAGGCTGCACCCAACATTGACCAAACTCATACTCATCATTCCTTGCTTCTTCCACATGATTTCCCTTGTTCCACAATCCGTCTAAATCATCCTTTCATTCATCAATTCCATGAATTCCTACAATTATTCAAGAATGATCAATTATCCATAGATTAAGTATAAAATTCATACAAAACCATAGGAAAACAAGGTAAATAATGTGCATAAATAATGACTTATCAATGAGATACGTGACTACATGTTCAAAGATTATGATCATATCTCATTTTTTATGATCCCAAGCTACACAGTACTCGGTGTGCGAGGCCTCACATTTGTTGTAATAGGAGACAGGTCAAATCCTCAACCGTTAGCCAACAACTCTATATCATCATGCACTCATGGTACATCATACTCCATGTGACATACATGGTACAAAGTACTCCATGGACCGAATATCAAGGTTGGGGTGCCTGGCATAGGTCTTAGCCCTCAGACTAATATATATAATAGTTTCGATAGCCCTCAGCCAAATCTCAAAAAGATGTGCGTGCGAGTATATAATTGGGGAGACACACAGCCTGCACAGGCTCCTAGCACGGTTGTTTCATGCTATCTCTTTCAAAACTGGTACGTGCGAGTAAACTCCAGCACAAACTCATGCATAAGGTCATATAAATCTAGTGCGAGCAATGCTCCCAGTACTATGACATGTAAAACTGAGTACGAGCAATGCTCCAATACTCTATCATGCATCAATTAATAAAACTGAGTATGAGCAATACTCCAATACTCTATCATGCATAAATCACATTAAAATCAAGTACAAGAATTACACAAGTACTATGTGATGTGTATCTTATAAAATCTAGTGCGAGCTATGTTCTAGCACGGTTGGTTTTCATACAGGTTGATAGATGGCTTATTTCAATTGCAATTCACTCAATTAAATCAAATCAACACTATAACGTGTGATTTTCGTATAGATCATGAAAACATTAGCATGTCTATCTACGCAACTGTCAAACTAGTCACAAACATGCTTCTTAAGCATTTTACCCTTAATTTGGATAAAATCACAATTCTACTATGCTGGATCCCTACCAAAATTTTTTCATATTTGAAAATCCATATACAATTTAAATACTCATAAATCTATCTGAAATACGTATAGTTACCTCTAGCTACTCACAAAATTCTCTTACCTCAGATCACGTCACGTGACCTCACTTCCTCGGTGCTGCTAAACCTCGCAGTCTGATCAACTCCAAATATAAACTCTGAAGCTATATATAACCATTCACATCAGTATACCTTAATATACTAAATTTTCACTCGCATAAATCTCATATTAATGCATTAGGCCTTTTACATCTTATTGGACCTTATTCTCCCTTAAGTCCATTTCGATTTTTACCATTCATTCCTCGAGAACCTACTAGACTCATCAAATCTACTGATTCAAATTGAACCGACATAAATCTTCCAATGCCTCAAGTTTATCATTTTCTCCCACTATGGCACTTCACCATACATCTCATATGCCTATTTCCAACCATCATCTATTCCAACACATGTATTTCACAAAACTATCTTACAATCATATATATATAAGCTTAATAACATCACTACATGCTTAAATGATCATCAAATCCATTCCTAATCAACTTTCTCTCATTTTCTCACACTAAGCCAAATTTTAGGTCATGGAGGATTAGCATGTTCATGGGTATTTTCAGCCAACAAAACATACACCAATCAGCTTACCAAGATACCTATTTTAACATACTTGAAGTTGGTGTATTGAAATCTTACCTAGCTTGATTTTTCCTCTTTTTGCCAATTTGGGGAAAATCACTTTACTCCTTCAATCATTGATTTTAGCGTCTAGTTTTCAACTATGTTGTTCTCCTCCTCACAAGGGACAACTTTGCTGAAGCAAATCTCTCTTGAAATTGATTGAAAGGTGATGATTTTTGGAGTAAGAAACTAGGTTTTCACTTTCTATAAATGGGGGAATTGGTTGGTTTCGAGGAAAGAAGATGCAACAGTCGAGTTTATATAGAATTGCCTTATGAGATCGATCTCCTAGCAGTGAGAGATCGATCTTCCCTGTGTTTATCTCTTCAGAATTTGACCTTTAGAAGGTAGGATCGATCTGTCTCTTAGTATGAGATCGATCTTAGCCTATCAAAATCACTTAGAGATAGATCTGTGCTATCCAAACTCCTTTAGAGATCGATCTGTCTCAACCAAAATTCATCCGAGATCGATCTACTTTGAATGAGGGATCGATCTCCATCTTGCAAAATGCTTGGCATTGTATTTCAAGGCGATGAGATCGATCTCTCCTTGCAATGAGATCGATCTGCCCTTCACTTGCAGCATTCCAGCTGCAATTTTCCCAAAAATTCAAAGGTAAATTCATATTTGTTTGCTTCCCTACTCATTTTGCATTTCATTCACACTTAGAACTTAAAAACATTTATTTTTATGATTCATATCAGATGTAACTTGTTTGTACATCACGAAATCATAAAGAGTACATATGAATTTATGGGCCTTACATGTCCTCTCGTGGATTTGTAGCGACTTGGTTGATCGTCGAGAGAACGTTCTGTGACTTATTGTCCTCTTGTGGATTTTTTTGCGGTTTTGTTGAAGAGAAGGCTTGGTTGAAGAGAAGGGCGGGCTTCCAATTCTCTGAGGAGGCTGGAACTTCTCTTCTTTTTGTGTTTTGCTCTTCTTCTGTGTGTTCTCTTCCCTGAAGGAGCTCTCTGTTTATAATGCTAGGTGACAGAGAGTTCCAAAAAGACTCAATCACTCCAGGATTTATCTCTAATTAATTTAATTTAATTAGAGATACTATAAATGGTTAATTCTTTTTTAACCAATTTATTAGGAAATATTAATTAACTAATAATATTAATTATTTATTTTTTTATGCCTACACATGCATTTAGGATTTAAAGTTAGGATTCATTTCATGCATTTTTTTTTAATTTATTTTCATTCAAATTTCCAAAATTCAAAAATATTTTAATTCTTATGCATCATTTAAGTTAGTTTTCAGTGTATAATTATGCATTCATTAGTGTAGTAGTCATTTAAGGTTAGGATTACTTTTAGGGTTTGTATTTTAAGGTATTTTATGGTTAGGATTACTTTTAGGGTTTGTATTTTAAGGTATTTTAGGGTTTAGGGTTTAGGGTTTAGGGTTTAGGGTTTTTGTTAGAATTCATTTTATCATGCATTAGTTTAGGTCATTTGACATTTTTATTTTATTTAATTAAATTAGACACATGCATCTTTCATTTCTTATTAAGATTTTTTAGATTTATTTTCATTATTTGCATTTTAGGCCCATTTTTCTATTATTTGCATTTTTAGCCCATTTACTCTATTGATTATTTTCATTATTTGCATTTTTTTTGCAGTTTGTTTATATTTCCTATTTGGGCTTTGTAAGTATTTCTATTTTCATTTTCTTTCCAATATCTTTATTTTATTTTACTTTATTTTTTATTTTTATTTTTTCATGTAGTTGGCCTCATTAAATCACCCACATTCATAATTGGCTAGAACATAATTAGGGTGAAATGGTAATCAATTGAGCTAATTAATCTTTGTGGGATTTCAATTCCTATATTACTTGTATGACTCGTGCACTTGTGGTAGAGACTTCTAAGAGTCGCAATAAGTTTTTGGCGTCGTTGTCCATAAGCCCTAACTCTATGTGGTATTGGTTTGAATAGGAACGTAACTTAAGGAAACTTTGAGGGGATGTGCATTATGAAATGTTAAGGGTGACTCAGTAAGCTTTAATTTGGACACTCAGAGAAGAATTGGGGGTGCATGACAAAATTTCATAATGCTTACTTATAATCGTGTAAATCATATTTTTCAGGCTTCATACAGATATACATAAGCACTTGGTGATCCTAGCTACTATTTATGTATGTTACTTACTTGGCATCAGCTCGCCCCCTCTATTACCTCCTTTTAGATTATCTAGGATAGTTTTGGATTAAGATCGAGGGCTAATTGGAGCTAATTTATCCTTCGTAGCTAGTTGGGTATTTTGGATTTCTAGACTATTTATGTATTCAATAATGCAAGTTGGGATGTAAGCTCAGAATGTAACAAAATGAAATTTAAATGTAAGTATTAAGTTATCGATACCTGGTGACATTTATAAATATTTATATAAAGAATGTATGGTGCCAAATAAAGTCAAGAAGTGTTGAATAAATTGAGAAACCCTGATCTTTTATTGTCAATGGCACACATTATGAGGTATTTAGTTTGAGACCTTAAGCTAATAGCCTTTAAGTAAATCAAGCAAACTCATGCTTAACAATTAGAGTCTACACTGCATAATGACAATCAGTTAAGTTAAAAGAAAAGGTTAGCATGAAATTCAAAGCTTCTTGGGTGTTACAATCATTTTGCTCCCCATTGATAGCTCGGACTAATAAGAGGTAAAGTTAAGGGCAGTTGATCTCGATTCAAATGGAGCCAAGTTGTGTTGCTTATGTACGTCTTGTTTGCAGGCTCGATTATGTTAACCTTAAGGTGTTTGAGGTCAACTACTCTCAAGGGCCTAACCAAGTAAGCTTGAGCCCTACAAAGTTGATCTTATCACCTAACTTGGTTGTACCAACCTAGGTCATGACTAGGTCAACCATGCTTACTAGTCTAGCTGGAGTGAACTAAACCTTATCAAGTCAGGCTTTTAGAATGGCTTGAATATGCTGACCTTGTGGCCTTGGCAATTCTATGGTGTTCAAGATTTCAGCTAGGTCGACCCAAACATCACCAAGTTAGACCTTGTTAGGTTGACTTGAGCTTATCCTTTGTGAGCCCCGCATGTGAGCATAGGCGGGTCAACTTGAGCCAAGTCATGGTGATTTCCATGCTTGAGCTTGGTTGCGCCAAGTTAAATTATGTCGAGGTTGGCTATAAGTGTGAGCTTGAAAAGGTCTATTTAAGCCACACCATTATGAGCTTTATACACAAGCTTCATTGAGCCAACTTGAATTATGTTGTGGTTGGTTGTAAATGTGAGCTTTGAAAGGCCAACCTGAGCCACACCATTGCGAAACCATGTGTGAGCTTGGTCAAGTCGACCTATAAACACCCATGTAAGCTTTATACGTGAATTAGTTGTGTCAACTTGAGGCACATTGAGGTGAGCTCCACGTGTGAGGTATACTAAGGTGAGCTCTATGAGTGATTTTAGTCATTTTGACCTGAACCACACAAAGGTGAGCCCTACGCATAAGCTTAGCTGTGTCGACATGAGGTATATCGAGGTAAGCTCTATGCATGAGCTTAGTTGTGTCGACCTAAGTTGCATTGAGGTAAGCTTTTTGCGTGAGCTAAGTTGTGCCAACTTGAGGGATACCAAGGTGAGCTCTATGCATGAGCCTAGTTGTATCGAGCTAAGGCACATCAAGGTAAGCTCATCCATGAGCTATTGTAATTTTTGAAACATAATTTTGGTCATTATTTCATTCGCAGTACCAATGTTTTACCTTAGTAGTTTGTGAACTCTATTAACCTTCATTCATGGGCATTAAGTTATAGTATAAAATATGATGAATAGTTTTCCTAATGCATGTATCACCACTGAGAACTAGTCCATTAATTTGATAATCTACCCCTTCGAGTAAAATGGCAAATGAAGGTGATGCAAGCTAGTTGTTAATAAATGTTGATCTCAAATAAGGTGATACAAGTTTGGATGTTAACAACTGCACTGCGCTCTTTATGGGGAAAAAATCATCATATATATTTTGTATTAAAGACTTGAAGATAGTTGATAATTCTATTTTAATAGAATTAATTGTGCTTAATTTCTTAATTAATTATTTTAATACCCATATTATTTTATTAATTATTCCTTCAATTTAATTAAAATTCTTTTATGTGCAGATAAATTAAATCCAGATGAAACTCAATCGTTTCAATCGAAAATGGGCTAAAATGGGCTAAAGGAGACTGGACCACTACCATTTCGTAGTCTGAATCACCATTCGTCTAGACACGTGTGATGCCGGATGTTTGAATTTTATTCGCTTCGAAAAGATAAGATCGAAGGATACCGTGCCCACCTTCTGAAAGGCACACGTCAGGCCACATCACACCTCCAAGTGGAGAAGAAGATGAATGACATGGAAATATCTTCTCTAAGCGAATAGAATGAAGACAAGTGGCCAAACAATGCCAACTCATCTAGGATTAAAAATTACCATTGTACCCCTAAGTTTGTGTATAAATAGAACATGATGAGTAGTTGAAAAAGCTAAGTAGTTTTTATGGTAAAGTAGAATAGAAGTAGTTTTTTAGGGTAGAAGTAGTGCTAGGTTAAAGTTTCTATTTTCTAGGTTTTAGTTTTTACCTTTCACGTTAGTTTTTTCTTTTCTTTTCAATGCACCATTGAAATAGTTTTTCCAAGTTTTCTTGTTTTTTTTTTTTTGGCATTTACAAACAAAAAAATCGGTGAATGAAAAGAGTTTATGTTAGTTTTTCTGCCGATTTCTTTTCGGTTTTCATTTTCCCGCGGCTGCCATTTTGTTTTTCTACTGTTCATTGGGACATATACCTTGCCGAGTCCTCAGTACACTTTATTTCTGTAAGACCCGAATTTAATTAAAATATGAAATAAAGGAGTATTTGTGAAGGGAAGTCGGGTTAAATTAATCCCGAACACGTGTAAGGGCAAAATGGTCAAAAGACCAAAGGTCGGTATAATTTCGATAAGAAAAATTTAATTAAAATATGGATTTGAGAAATCTTGGTCAATAAAGATGAAATATAATTATTCTGGATTAAATTGATCAAGATATTAAATTATGGGAATTAATCGGGATTAATCGGGATTTTTAGTTCGGAAAAATAATCCCAAAAATAATTGAAAAATATACCGAAAAGTCACCCAGGACAATATCCCGAAAATACGGGGAAATTATACCCGAAAAAGAGGTTAAAATATAATAAATAAATTAAATAAAAATTAAAATAATTGAATAAGAATAAAATAATAATTTTAAGGGATATTTTGGATTTTTATAGAGTATTTTAAGGAATAGTGTAATAATTAAAATAAATAAAAATAATAATAATAAAATTAATAAAACAAAAGAAAAAAAGAAAAGAGAAAAAAAAAAAAGAAACGAATCGCGAAAATCGCGAAAATGAAAAACGAAAAGGGGGCAGCCGACCAAGGAAGGACCGACGAGCCACCGGCAACCGATGGTCCCAGCTGATGGTCGAAACACGTAGAGCGAAGCCCGGCGGTTCCAACAGTACCGGCGGTGCAGCTTATCGACGCCGGAATCCGGCGAAAAACGGAGGAGAAGGCCGCGGGAAAGAGGGGGTTACCGGAGACGAACGGCGGCGAATCGGCCGGAACCAAGGGCCGATTTCGAGAGCCCAGACCCAGACGGTGCTATTGGTGGCAGCCCCGACCGGTGAAGCTGCCAAAAAACGCCGGAAACGGCGGAGGAAAGGAAATGGGTCCGACGGCCGAGGGAGAACAGCCGGACCGACGGCGTTCCGGCGAGTTTGACCCAAACCGAGGGCAGATCTGAGACGCGGACAGCCTGGCGGAGCGTTTGGCGGTGGAAGCCGGCGGAGAACCGGCCGGCAAGGTGGCGAACCGGCGGTGAACCGGCCAAACCGGGGTGAACCGGCCAAACCGGGGTGAACCGGCTGTCTGAACCGGTCCGAACCGGACTGAACCGGTTCAGCCAAAAAGAGGAGAAAAAAGGAAGAAAAAGGGAAAAAGAAAGAGAAAAAAATTGGGGAAAATTTCGGTGATGCAATCGAGCTTCGGGTAAGTCGATAAGCGGTCAAATTGACCCGATTTAAATTTGGAATATTTTATTTAATTAAATTTCGACCGAAAAGTTTACCCGAAAATGTAATTAATTGTGTAGCTCGACGATTGGCATCCACCGAGGGCTCGGACAGCCTCGATTTGCGAACTAGCATGGAATCTCGGGTAAGTGACCCCTATTTACGATAATTACCTCCTTATGCGTGATATTGATTTAATTTCCGCATAAATTGAATTGAATTATGGAAATTTAGATAAATTGTCGTAAATAATCGATTTAGCTATTCAAGAATTAGAACGAGGCCCGATAAATTATTGGTGGGCCCGATGAGCCCAATAGGCCTCGATAAAGTGAAAATTAAATGGAAAACGGGCTTAAGGCCGATTAAGGCCCATTAAGGTTCAATCGGGCCCAATAGGGGTAAATGGGCCCAACGATTTAAATTAAGCCCAGAAAGATAAAATACAATTAAATTATATGTTATCTGACCTGAGGAATGTTAATACGCAGTTCCGGGCATTGGATTGGAAACATATCGGACTGCGCGACGGGACTACATTGGAAAAGAAAAGGTCAGACTCTACGGGAAAATAAGGTAAGGGAATTCTGCGGACTGCTAGAGGTAACTTTACGCAATTTTAAATTCATATGCAGTCCTTTGAAATTATCTGAAGGGTCTAGAGGTCGAAGAATAATTTTAGTGCCCCGAATGGGCAAATTACTAAAATACCCTTGTTAAGGGTAGAATCTAAAAATTTAGGAAAATATTGGGAGGAGCAAGGACAAGAGGTTCCTGCTCGTTCTGGAGGTATTTCAACGCATGCATGAGTAGGCTGGCTCACTTTTAAAGAAAAATGCATAGCATTGCATATCTTAATTGTTGTGATTTCTGTGAAAACTATTTGGAAATAACCGAGCCGCCTACATGTTTTTATTTACATGTGACGTGCTAGAGCTCAGCTCGCACGATGTTTGATTTGTGTGATGCATGCATTAGTGCTGGAGCGAGAGCTCGCACTAGAGTTTTACATGCATAGGTGCTAGAGTATAACTCGCACCAGATTTCACATGCTTTTGCATGACACGGTGCTAGAGTCTAACTCGCACCAGATTTTATAAGATTTTCACACAATTTATATACAGAGTGCTGAGCATAGCTCGCACTAGTTTTACTGGATTTGTGGAGTAGCGCTGTCTGCCCTTGGAGTCAGCCAAAAGGCCCAACAGGCTCAAAAAACCTCTTAAGTAGGGTGAGAGTGAGGGATGAGGTTGGCGGCCTTGTGGAGATGTAAAGCGGGCTCTGCCAAGTTTACTTGATTTGATGAGAGTGCTGAGCATCGCTCGCACTGATTTTTATGAGAACATACGATGAGCCGTGCTTGGAGCATCGGGTAGACTGTGTGTCACCGATTTAATAGGCTCGCACGTGCGTTTTGAGACATGGCAACGAGTATTGAGTTATGAAAACCTCTGTGGGAAGCAGGCCATTTGGGCTGGAGTACCTAGAGTGATATGGGTTCATGGAGTACGATGTACCGTGCAAGTAGCATGGAGTACGATGTACCGTGGGGTATCTTCGGATACGGTATCTTTGTGATACGGGGTATCTTTGTGATACGGTATCTTTGTGATACGGGGTATCTTCGGATACGGCATCTTCGGATGCGTGAGATCGGATAAGACTGACGGGTTAGATTGACCCACCTCCCGGGCGATTCCCGATCAGGGTGAGACCTCGCACACTGGGATCCGTGAAGCTAGAGGGACTCACGAGGACACATTGGCCAGTCCTGGTTATTGCCGTTATACAGATATTGCCTCGTCTCGCATGTCGACGATTTCGATGATTTAAACTGGGATTTAAATTAAATATGCATGATGGTTATATTCCATGCTTTTAAAACCCATATGTGATGTTAACGATTTTCATGATTTTGAGTGAGTCAGGATCACCCGAAGGAGGGGTCGAGTCCTGACTTCATTGTGAAATTTTAAATGGGAAAGAAATGATTTAAAATGAATTGCATGTTGAATTTTTCGTGCAACTTGATTTACATAACATCATGACGCATATCATTTGTTTTAAAATGTGTGGAGAAAGGGTGGTTTACGCATGGCACCACGTTCATGTAGGTAGTATGGTTACCTACTTGTTCGTAGGATTGCCTTACTGAGCTTGATGTGCTCACCCCTTTCATTTTCTCCCACAGATAATCTCCAGTTGAAGTCGCGACGACTCAGTACTGCATTCCGGATATCCGCTGCTACCCATCGACATAAGGTATATATACACTTGTACATATTGTATCTACATAAGCATAGCACAGTAACATGTTTGTAAGTAACTTTAGGGGATGTATAAATAATATAAACAATTATAAATGACTGGAGAATAAATAAGTTAGATGGTAATTGAATGGTGGGACTGGCATTGACGCACAGCCCAATTTTTAGTGGAGTGTTGGTCACGATTCGAGAACAGGTAAGAATTTAAGTAAGGAAATAAACAAAACGCGAAAAATTAACTCTGATTTTTGGGTAGTTTGGGTCGTGACAATTTCTGCCATTATTGTGTTACATTTGGAGAACCTAGGACTATGGGGCAGATTTGTGGCTGGTGACAGTAGCCATTGTGCCTACTCATTCTCGGCATTTTCTTTGTTTTAATGTGATTTCTATTGATTCCTCTGTTCTGATTATTTTCCTTTAATAGTTATTATTCGGTATTTAGGATTCTAGTCATTGTTATGCAAAAGCTGGGTAAATGAGAATGCAATGTTGTTGTTTTGTGCTCACTATCGATTGCCTTCATCAACTGGGTTGAGGTATAAAACGTTGATGATGTTGGAGACCCGAGGCAGGAAGCATACCCAGTATTCTTTGTTTTAACCGAAGCTTTCTTTAGATTCTTCAAGCTTGATCTCCTATAATCAATACTTTATTTTCTTAGCCATTTCTATTCTGGTTTAGAATTTCTTTTCAGCATTTCAAGTTATCTCATAGCAATATTTTTTTTGCTTTAACAGTCCCTAGTTTCTGGGTGCAAAGTTTACCATTTCCTGCACTCGAGCACTTCGGTTGTCTCATTTTCCTCATCATTCGATTTTCCAGTAATGCATCTGCCTGTCTCTACTTTGTTTGTCGATTCTTTGAGCAGGTCCTTGCTGTCCTGCACTTGGCATGAGTAATGTTTGCTACTAACCTGATGAGTGTGGCAACGGCAGCAATGCTCTGTTCAGCTCTGTTTTCATTTATTTGTATTGTTCATGTTCTGTTTATGCTTTCATTCTACACTAACCGAGTATTTGATAACTGCAGATGTTCATTGCTGTCATTTTACCATCACCGAGCTGCTGTGAAGGACGTTGGACACACATTGGCAGGTTGCAGCTGGAGTCGTTATGGGTGCAGAAGTTGTGTGACACAGTTCGACTCCAGCCCTTGTTTCCATATATGCCTTATTTTCTAGTTACTTATTTACACATTCAAGTTCGGTTTTATGCTTCATTAATTTTATAGTTATCTTAAGTTTGCATTCGATTTGCTTAGCTTTTCCAGTTTTTGTGCTGCATCTTTGCTTGTTATTTACTGATTCTACCGGGAGTTTCTTGTATGAGTTCTGTAGGGTTGCTGTTACAAGGTTAGCTGCTGTTTCTACCATACTGATGTGGTGCGTGAAGCAGATGATGGCCAAGCAGATCACTGAAGTATGATTCTGCTTGGACGTGTGCTACATGAATCGGGAGAGAAGCAGGCATACAGAGAGATATAACTGCAACTGATTTCAAGTTAATGGCAGGACCGCATCAGCTGCTAGGTTGAACTGTAGCAGGGAAGCAAGACGTGGCCGCTGTGTTTGTTTCTGTTCAGTTGTTGTAGAGCTCGATCTCTGCTGCAGTAGGGAATGTGATGTAGAATAGGAGGTGGTAAGGCAGAAGGCTCATGCAGTGTCAAGCAAAGACAAGGCTATTATCTGTACGGCTGGTGCAGAGAATGAAGAAGCAAGGACTGACCTGAAATAGCAGCAGGAGGTCGGGGCAAATGGCTAAATAGAAATTTGAGCAAGGCCATGTTTGGCAAATTAGGTATTGTCACTAATCCATTTTTCATGCATTTATATTATTTTATATTTTTTTATTGTTATTATTACTTTTAATATTATTGGTTAGCTTAGGTAAAATTAAAAGTCTTGAATTAATTTGCATGATAGTTATATTTTCTTGGCTTGTTAGTAGTTAATTTTACACAATAGGATTTAAGACTTAATTTTAGGGTAGAGTTTATGTATTGCATTTAAAATTAGATTAAGGGTAGATTTATTTCATGCAATTTTTAGTTAGTTTTTATTTTAAATTTTTAAAAAAATCCAAAAATATTTATTTCTCATGCATTATTTAGATGTTACTTTTGTTATTTAGAAATTTATTTAAGTTAGTACTTAGTTAGAATTATATTTAATTTAGGGTCATTTTATAGGTATTTAGTTTCTTAGTTATATTTAGGAATTTCTTTAAGTTAATAGAATTTAATTTTATTAGACTTTAGGGTAGAGTAATTTGCATTTTTATTTTCAACTTAACTAGATTAATTTCATGCACATTTTATTTTAGGATAGACTAGTTTCATTCTAATTAATTTATTTCTTTATTTTCTTATTTGCATTCTAGAATTATTTGCATTAATTAATTTTAGCTTTGTTAATTATTTTGTAGGTTAACGTTTTTTATTGCTCGGAGCTTTGTAAGTAACTTTAGCTCTGTTTTATTTTATAATTTTTATTGTTTTCAGTACTTTTTAATTTAATCCTTGTAGAGCACCCATTGAATTTTCATAATTTGCTAGGATATACTTAGGGTAAAATTATCCAGTACTTAATTAGGCTAATTAGATTTTCTGTGGGACGATAATCTGGGACTCAAATCTTATTATTACTTGTATGACCCGTGCACTTGCAGTTTACACGTCTGGGTAACTTAGGACGGACGTTGTCAAGTTTTTGGCGCCGTTGCCAGGGATGACAATTAGCCATTAATTAATATCGGTGAAATTATGTTTAGATATACTTATAGTTTTGTACGTACTTAGGTTGTAAATATTTAGAGCCTTAATTTAGATTAGTTAATTTTCACTATTTCAAAAAAAAAAAATTCTTAGGACTTTTAAATGTTTGCATGCGTAGAGCCAAAAGCTTTGATTGCTTTCCTTTAGATCCTGAGATAGAACGAACACTTAGAAAAATTAGAAAGGACTTTAGGAAAATAGTAGCTCCGCTGCAAACCACGATGGCTGAAAATAGAGAAATTAAGACTGTAGGTGATTATGTTGTCCCGACTATTGGAGGTTATTACACTGGCATTAGGACACTAGTTGTCCCTGAAAACAACTTTGAAATTAAGCCTTCAATCCTCCAGATGATCCAAACTTCGATACAGTTCAGTGGGCTTCCCCATGATGACCCGCATGCTCACTTAAGGCAATTTCTGGATCTGTGCAACACTTTTAAGTATAATGGATTATTGGATGATGCATTGAGGCTTAGGTTATTTCCTTTCTCGCTTAGGGATAAAGCGCGACACTGGTTAACCTCCTTACCTCCGGGATCCATCTCCACCTGGGACGAGTTAGCCCTTCAATTTTTAGCTAAGTTTTTCCCTCCCTCCAAAATAGCTAAACTTCGCAGTGACATATCTTCCTTTGCCCAATTCGATTCTGAATCCCTTTATGAAGCATGGGAATGATATAAAGACCTTCTTAGGAAGTGTCCCCATCATGGCCTACCTTTATGGCTTCAAGTCCAAACCTTCTATAACGGACACACTAGCCAAAATAGGACAATAGTTGATGCTGCAGCAAGAGGAGCTTTAATGTGTCAGACGAAGAAGGAAGCTTATGGTCTATTAGATAAGATGGCAGCTAACAATTATCTATGGTCATCGGAGAGGCAGCTACCTAAGAAAGCTGCGGGTATCTATGAGTTAGACACACTATCTACCTTAACCTCTCAAATTGCTAATCTTACAAAGAAGGTAGAGTCACTCAGTACCCAGCATAATCCTACCAATAGTCCTAATCCTGTTCTAGCTATCCAAAGTCCTTTTAATTATTGCAATCTGTGTGGTGGTTCACACTCTGTAGATAGGTACCCACTGAACTTAGAATCTGTTTAATATGTTGCCCCACCTCAAAAGCAACAGAACAACCCCTTTTCGAGCACCTACAATCCAGGGTGGAGGAACCATCTTAATTATTCTTGGACCCAAAATCAAGGAGAATCTTCTAATGCCAGACATACAGGACCCCCGGGTTTTCAAGTTCTATCTGTTCATGTACCACCACCACAGCAGTTTCCACCTCATCATTCTCATCACCCATCCCCACATCAGTTTCAACATCATCCACCACCACCATCACCTATGCAGCCCCAGCATGTACCTGCACCAGCAGCTACAGCTGAGAAGAAACCTTCGCTTGAGTAAATGTTCAGTACTATCTTGTAAAATCAAGCTACCTCAATTAAGAATTTAGAAGTTCAGGTTGGACAAATAGCTAGTGCTCTTAGCCAGCGACCATAAGGGATCCTCTCCAGTAATACTGAAGCTAACCCTGTTAGGCAGAGGGAGGGTAAAGAGCATGTTAAGGCCATAACTCTTAGGAGTGGTAGAGAGCTAGAAGATCCACAAGTTAAGTCCAATCCTGTTAAGCCTATAGTTGAAGAATCCTTGAGTTCTAAAGAGACAGTTCATAAAGAGCAGGAACATGATCATCAGGCTGCAAAAGAAACAAAGATAAGCGTTTCTTCATCTTTACCTTCTTCTTCACAGCCTTCCTCTTCATCTGGTGCTACACTTGTTACCACTACACTTCCTTCTGTTAGACGACCATTACCTTTTCCTCAGAGGTTCAAAAACCAAAAGCTTGATTAGCAATTTGCTAAATTTCTTGAGGTTTTTAAGAAGCTTCACATCAACATTCCTTTCGCAGATGCCTTAGAGCAAATGCCTAGTTATGTGAAGTTTATGAAGGATATCCTCTCAAGGAAGAGAAGATTAGAGGATTATGAGACTGTGGCCTTGACTGAAGAGTGTAGTTCCATTATTCAGAGGAAATTACCCCTCAAGCTCAATGATCCAGGTAGTTTTATCATACCTTGCACCATAGGAGATCAGTTCTTTGGTAGAGCCCTGTGTGATCTAGAAGCTAGCATAAACCTTATGCCTTGGTCCATATACCAGAAACTAGGAGTAGGAGATGTAAAGCCTACCACAGTGACCCTTCAATTAGCTGATAGATCCATTAAATATCCGAAGGGAGTCATTGAGGATGTGCTAGTTAAGGTGGACAAGTTCATTTTCCCTGCAGACTTTATTGTTTTGGATATGGAGGAAGACAGGGAAGTCCCCATTATTCTTGGAAGACCATTCTTAGCTACTGGTAGGACAGTAATTGATGTGCAAAAGGGGGAATTAACCATGAGAGTCCTAAATCAGGAGGTGACATTTAATGTTTTCAACCTTTTGAAGTTCCCTGATGACTCTCAAGGCTGTTTTAAGATGGAGGATATAAGGCTTGAGTATAAGATATCTGATAGAAGGATGGAAGTTAATAGAGCTAAGGAGGATTTGACCGTCAGCATTCTATCACCACTTTGGCTGACCCTCCTACTTCTAGCCCTGCTGCTGAGTGTCATTTTCTTCAGCTGCATTTGATGTGTTTTATCTTTCTTTTCACTTTTTAGTTCTTTTTCTCTTTTCTGCTGTTTCTTTCTTTATTTATTTTGCAGATTTCTTTTACAGTATCACTTTCTCATCAAGCTTCAATTGTTTTTCATCATTAGATAGGGGAGTATTTTATTCTTGAGCTTCAATTCTTATATTATCTGCACACTGAGGACACTGTGCATTTTAAGTTTACGAGTGGGGATATCACTTGAGCAATTTTGAAACTTTTTTAGCAAAATTGCAAAATTTTTCGAAAATATGAGCTTACATTTTTTGATTTTGGGATGATTTAGTGTCACGACCCAAATTACCTAAAAATCAGAGTAAATTTTTCGCTTTTTTGTTTATTATTTAATTCTTACATTTCTCTCATCGTGACCATTCTACAAACAGTTGGGCTATGATTTGGTGTTAGTCGCCTCTCACCTATTTACCATTCCATTTCCATAATCATATTCACATATCAGAGTTTACTATCTTTTGACTTTAACTAAATACATACACAATGGTATTTACATAACCTCACATCCACGACATCATATACGTTTACAGTACTGTGCATTACATATTTAGATACAAAACTATACAAATGTGTATACCTCCCTCGATGGGAAGCAGCGGATACCAAGAATGCAAGTCCTCAGCCCGCTCACTAACTATTGCAAGTGCTCTAAAAAGATGAGAAAATAAGGGGGTGAGCAAACCACACGCTCAGTAAGGCAATTATGCAAGTAAGTAGATAGCTCCACTATCTACATGCTCATAATGCCATGCCCTTAAATCCATTTCTTTTCATTAAAATCTTAAGCACAAAGTCATGCATACATCAATGACAGAGTTTATCAAAACTATTTGTGCATATATAAACCATGTAATTCATGCATCAAAGGCATTTTATGTAACATCATTCAATCATACTTAGCATGAGGTAAATCAAGATCATGCATCATTTCATGCCATGTAAAACAAATCATGAGAAACAATTATTTTCATGAATCTTATCATTAACGCATGGAAAACTCATCATGCTACTGCATTTAAATCATTTCATTAAAACTGTAGTATAAAATAACCCCAAGGGGTTAAGCATCTCATAAATCAAACTCATTAAAATTCATTTAAAAAACTTCGGTTATAAAATCACCCTTCTTTCAGGGTCATGTATCATAAAATCCTCTAAAAACATATATCAGCATAGTAGAAAATCATAAAATCAGGGGCCTGACCCCTCCCTCGGGTCTACCCTGGTCTATCGAGACCACAAGTTATATCATGTGAAACATGTAGGTGACTATATCAGTAACAACGAGGACTATGACCATAACCTAGTAATCCCTGGCTACACGGTACCTAATGTGCGGGGTATCACACCTGAAACGGGAGGTGGGTCAATCCTGCCGTCAAAACAACATAACATCAGGATTGCGAGGGCAAGGTTTGCTTCCTCGTGGCTAATGTCACTCCACTCCAACAATCCCCACGGTACAGCGTACTCCGCGTGACATACACGGTACAACGTACTCTGTGAACCCAAGCTCAGTCAGGGGTGCCTGCAATAGGTCTTATCCACCCATACCATCTCTGTCTCAGTATGCACGTGTGAGCATATCATCTCACCGTGACACACAGTCTACAGGAGGCTCTGACACGGCTATATGCATGTCATATAAATCCCTGTGCGAGCGAAGCTCTAGCACGGCTCCATGCATATTCATGATATAAGAAAATCTCATGCGAGCGAAACTCTAGCACGGTTTCATAAATATCAGTAAATCTCAATACGAGTAGCACTTCAGTACGACTTTAAAATGAGTTATAAATTCATATAAAACTTCGTGCAAACAAGCTCCAGCACGGTGTTATGCATCAATAAATCAAATCTCGTGCGAGTTACACTCCAGCACGGTTTTATGCATAAATAAATCAAATCTCGTGCGTGCTACACTCCAGCACGACTTTTATGCAATTATCATATCAAAACAGGATGTGAGCTAAGCTCCAGCACCTCTCATGCATGTCAAATCATAAAAACTAGTGCGAGCAATCGCTCCAACACTTTTTATGCTTATCAAGTCAAAACAGTCCAAAACAATCAAAACAGGGTGCGAGCTAAGCTCCAGCACCTCTCATTTCACAATAATAAAAATCAATGCGAGCAACCGCTCTAACACATTTCATGCATATGATGTCACACAAGTCGGTGCGAGCAACCGCTTAAGCACGTTTTATGCACACTCACAAACTCAGATATAGTGCAAGCTATACACCAGCACTGTCTGTTTCCATTTAAACTTGATAGTTGGCCCATTTTCCAAATAATTTTCATTTAAATCTTAATAACACTTACGTAGTGTTATATTGTGAAATTTATACAAATACTGGCCAATCTATCGATTTGCTTTGCTTAAAAACCAAGAAAATTCTTTAAATCAGAAAATTCTTTAAATCATGCATTTTATGCATGTCATGCTTTCACCCTCCTTAGGTGAATTTTCCCTCAACATGGGTAAAATAGCCTTTTACCTATTTTGAGTCCTTAAAATCTTTAATTTATTTCTAGGACCTTTATACATATTCTGTGTATACATACATATTCAGTGTATACAAAAGCTATTAAAATACGCGTAGCTACCTCTAGCTACTCACACAATTCTTTTACCTCATTTTTTTGTGACATTTCTCGTCATAAAGTCCGATTTGCTCTCAATCAAATCTTCGAAACTGCGTATAAATATACATCAGGTCAAATACAATACAATTAATTGTATTTCATATTTTTTGGGCTTAATTTAAATCATTGGGCATGTTTACCCATATTGGGCTCGATTGTACCATAATGGGCCTTAATCGGCCTTAAGCCCGTTTTCCACTTATTATTCACATTATCGAGGCCTATTGGGCTCATTGGGCCCATAAGTATTTATTGAGTCTCATTCTAAACTCTCGGATAGCTCAATTAATTATTTACGACAATTTATCTCTAATTCCATAATATAATTCATTTTATATGAAAATTAAATCCGTAATTTATGCAATAAATTTCTAACACGCATAATGATGCAATATTATCGTAAATAAGGGTTACTTACCTGATATTCCATGATAGGATGCAAATCGAGGCTGTCTCAAGCTCTCGTTTGACGTCAATTGTCGAGCTACACAATTATATATTTTTTTGGGTCAATTTTCAGTCGGATATTAATCAAATTAAATATTTCAAAATTTAAATCGATCAATTTCGACCACTTACCGACTTGCCCGTAGCTCGATTGCATCACTGAAATTTTTTTTCAATTTTTCCTCTTTTTCTTTCCTCTTTTTCTTTTCTTTTCTTTTTGGCTAAACCGGTCCGGTCCAATTCAACATACCGTCACTGCGCTGAACCGGCTGTACTGGTTCAGGCCTCATTTTACCGTTTCGACATCGTCCGACCGTTTCTGGTGTCGTTCGGCGTGCCATCGCCTGGGCTTCCATCATCGGGCCTCGAGGTGGCTCGAATCGACGCCGATGGCCGCCAATCTCCTCTCTCCCTTTTTGGCCTCCCCTCCGTCGATCTCCCGATTCCGGTTTCTCCACAGCGCATCGTCGCCGCTGGTGGGTCGTCCAGTGTCGAGCTGCCTTCGTCGGCCCCTCAGCCTCGCCGGTGGTCGTCGGATTGGAGGGATCGGTCCATCGGTCTCCGCCTTTGCTTTTCGCCATTTCCTTTTTCTGTTTCGCATTTTCGCGATTCAGACTTTTCTTTTTTTTAATTTAATTTAATTTTATTTATAATTTATTTTTAATATTATTTTAATTAATATTATATTCAATAATAATCCAAAATATCTAAAAAAATTATTATTTTATTCATTTATTCAATAAATGAATTTATCGGTCTTATTTCGTCTTTCGGGATAATTTTTCGATTATTTTCGGGATAATTTTTCGATAAAAAACTCTGATTTATTCTTGTAAATTCATATCTTGATCAATTTAACCCGAAATTTAATTATTTCTTCGTTATTGATCAAGATTTCTCATTTCCATATTTTTAATTAAATTTTCTTGTCACGTTAAATATCGAATTTCAATCTTTTGACCGTTTTACCCTTGCACGTGTTCGAAAATTCCATTTCAATCCTTCCTTTGATCTTTTCTCATTTCGTGTTTTAAATAAAATCGGGTCTTATAATCTCCCCCACTTAAGAAATTTGGTCCTCCAAATTAGAACTAAGTCAAATGGGTCCATAAACAACTCCGGGTACGTCTATCGCATCATACTCTTTAATTCTCATGTGACTTTTTCGGAGTGTAATACTACCAACGAACTTAATTAGGAAGATCATCTTAAACCTCAACACTTTCTCCTTCCGTCTAATACCCGAATCGATTTCATACGTTATACTTTCATTGAGCTAAGTTGTTGGAGCTCATATTCGATCACATATGCTGGGTCCGGATAGTATTTTCGAAACATCAAAAGATGGGACACATTGTGGATACTTGCTAATCCAGGTGGTAACGCCATCCTGCAGGCCTTATCTCCCACTTTATCCAATCTCTCAAAGGATTCAATATAACGAAACCCAATGTTCCTTCTTTCTGAATCTCGTTATGTCCTTATGCTATGTCCTAAGGGCATGTAACTTCCAACAATACTAATTCACCCTCGGTGAATTCCAATGATTTTATGTCTCTTATCAGCATAGTTTCTCTGTCTGCTCTGAGGTGTTCTTAATCTCTCACAATCATCTAAACATCCTCAGAGGTTTGTCTTATCAATTCGAAAATAATTCTCTATCTATCACCCACTTCTTCTTATCTAAATCGGGGAATAACCCCTACGGTCATACAATGCCTCATAAAATGTTATCCCGATAGTCAAGGACAACTGTCATTATTGGTGAATTTGATTAGTAATAACTGATCATCCCAGGAGCTTATAAAATCAATGGCACACGCTCTCATCATATCCTCCAGAACCTGTACAGTCCTCTCTGATTGACCATCTGTCTGAGGATGAAAAGCTGTGCTAACACTTAGTCGGGTTCCTATAGCTTCCTAAAAAATATTCCCAAAAATGGGAAGCAAAGCGGGAATCCCTATCTGATACCATGCTCACTAGAACGCTACATAATGTTCCATAAATTTCCATACACATAGTTTCGCCTACACACTTAGAGTATCTGGAGATTTTCATAACTAGAAGGTGGGTAGACTTAGTCAATCTATCGACTATCACTCAGATAGTCTCATGATTCCTACGGGTCCTCAGTAACCCATCACGAAATTCATGGTAACTTGTTCCCATTTTCGTGTCAATATAGGTAGAGACTGCAATAACTCTGCAGGCTTCTCATACTCTACCTTACTCTGCTGACATACGAGACACTTCTCCACAACTCTACAATGTCTCTTTTCATATCTGACCACTAATACCCTTTTTCAGAGATTTTGATATATTTATTATTTTTCGAATGCACTGTATATCCCAAAGAGTGAGCTTCTGACAATAACACTATCTCAACAACTATGGTCCTGGGGAGCACTTATATTGTCTCTGAACCTCTGTAAGTCATCATCACTCACTGTGAACTCTGTCACTATACCCTTTTGAATCTGACTCACACTATCGACACCATGCCGATTATCACGCTAAGCCTGGCAAATCCGATCACTCAAATCCGATTCTAACCTCAAGCTAGCTGTCACAAAATCACCGTCATCATCAGAAGGGATCACATCACTACCAAGGCTCACAACTGCTCTAGCAGCTCACGGTCCCTGACCATCATATGTGATACCATCCCGAGGCTCTTTCTGTTCAAGGCATCAGCCATTACATTAGCCTTTCCTGGGTGGTACAATGTTCACAATCATAATCCTTAGAAGCTCTAACCCTCTTGGTTATCTCATATTCTACTCTTTTTGTGAAAACGGATACACGGGTCTTTTTAAGATCAGTGCATATTCGAAATTTCTCACTGTATAAGTGGTGGCACCATACCTTTAGTGTAAACGCTACGACTTCCAACTCTAAATCATGGGTCGGATAGTTTCTCTCATGATCCTTGAACTATCTGGATCCATAAACGACTATCTTCCCATTTTACATCAATACACAGCCCACTCATTATTTTGAGATATCCATATACACTGAGAAACCTCTAGAACTGTTGGGTATGGTGAGAATAATTACGGTGGTCAGTTTATTCCTTAAATATACTAAAACTCACTGAAGTTACTTTCATACTTATCATCCTACTGACATACAATCTTTTTCGAATAAGATGTGTCAACTGAGCAGCCCATTTTGAGAAACTCTCAACAACTTGTCTATAAGGTAGTTTCCTGTTACTACTCATGCTCTTCCCTGGACTACGAATACATCAAAATATCATCGCAAAAGGTGATAACCAATCGGTCCAGGTAAGGTTTAAATACCTCATCGTAGTTGAGTTCCACTAAATATTTCAATCACCCATATCCTTGACCTATGTACGCATAAACGTATAATGTCATTTCGAAATCGCTTCCATTCAAGATACTAACCCGCGTCATTTCCATTTTCTTATATTAACGGCGTTTATAAAATTTTAATTTTTAAACCTTCATGATTAATCGAATTCTATATTTCTTTATCGTACGAGTAAAGGTACCCAAATTTTAAATGTACATATTACGACTGTCGATTTCAATTTATAGGTATGTGTGCGCTTCTAGACGTTGTTTCTTCAGACGGGGAGGTATTTTAAAATACCTTTATTAACCTTCAGACTTGACCACATGGACTGGGTGTGGATATATCCCCCTCTTATCCTTGGTCACAATTCATATTCACTACATATCGTTTAATCCAAATTACTTTACATATCAAAGATATTCTTACCTTGCATACGCATATTATTCCAATATATCTTGTATTCAGGATCTATCACATCTCAAAGCTTATCTCCTTTCATATATCACTTATAACAAACTCTTTCATTACTTGTTAAAACTTACAATACGCTTTTCAGAGGTGAAAACATCACTATCTTAGGATAGCACTCTAAACAGCATAGTTTGCAGCCGAATTAATCTATTCTTAAATATTACTTCAAAATTATTCATATTCTATTGCATAAAATCGACTGACATATCCTTTTTTCCCCCGTTTTCAACTTACAATCTCTATACCCATATTCAGTTAGTGATAATCAGCTAACTATCATCATCTTACCTAAGGGTACAGGCTTCACATCTTTCCCTAGCTTATAAGCAACTGAAGGCGATATGAATAAATGTGTGGCACCAAGATCAATTAAAATAATTACTTCATTATTCACAACCAGTGTGGTATCTTCCACCACATCAAATGAAACATCAGTAATGTCCTGGTCCAAGGCATACACTCGCCCTTGTCCAACATCTTATTTCCGTGGTAACTACCACATATTCTACATTATTCCGTAGCAGGTCGGGGTCCTCCAATCACAATACCCCTCAAAAGTGCTAAAATTGGATACACTGGGGTTTATCAATCATCTTATCCTATGATTCATCAACTCTAATCTTTTACCAAACTACCTTTTTCCCGTTCTGACATCTCTGTCATTCTCTATTCTCTTTCTGTCTTTATTTCGGCCATTACTACTTTTCCCAATCTCAAAGGCATGTAACTCATGATCTTATTTACATAACTATAGTCTGCGAACTGCCTCGGCATAAGTAGTGATATCAAACGGGGCCTATCGGACTCTAATTGACAATCTGAACCCTTCCATGAACTTTTATACATTCTAACTCTCATTGTTCAAAGTGTCGGGGTCATATCTAGGCAGGTATATAAACTGAGATTTATACTCGTTAATCAACTAGTTCCACTGGGTCAGAGTAAAGAATTTTATCTGTAATTTCCTTTAAGCAGTGTCCGGGATATTCTGTCACCGAAATACACCTAGAATTATTTTTCTCATGTCAGCTCTGGATGTCTAACTCTTGAGATGGGTCGAGCGGACTTCCACAATGCTCTGACTCGCCCTCAAATCTCATACATACTTTGACCAATTAGCTCTCAAAATATTCTCCACACTCCATTCCAACCTCGCGAAGCATGTCTCAATACTGTCCGATCTCTCTGTCGGACTCTGTGGGGTATGCTCAACATCAGCCTCCACTTCAATCTCATTTTAAGTCTCATGTGACGACTCAGTATGACTCTCAGGCCTACCTCTACGACCTCGAGCTCGTGTACTTGCCCCTCTACCATAGCGGCTATCAGTTAATAAGTCAATTCTTGCATTTGAAAACAAATTTTTAGCTGCAATTTCATCTCAATATACACAATTGTATCTAAACAATGCACAATACATGGGGATGTAAACTTCCTTAACCACTAGCACCGACTAATATCAGGTCAACTTAAGTTCTGATACCATTAAACTGTCAGGACTCAAATTACCTAAAAATCAGAGTAAATTTTTCACTTTTTCGTTTATTATTTAATTCTTACTTTTCTCTCATCATGACCATCCTACAAACAGTTGAGCTATGATTCGGTGTTAGTCACCTCTCACCTATTTACCATTCCATTTCCATAATCATATTCACATATCAGAGTTTACTATCTTTTGACTTTAACTAAATACATACACAATGGTATTTACATAACCTTACATCCCCGACATCATATACGTTTACAGTTTTGTGCATTACATATTTAGATACAAAACTATACAAATGTGTATACCTGTCTCTCGATGGGAAGCAGTAGATACCAAGAATGTAAGTCCTCAGCCACTCACTAACTATTGCAAGTGCTCTGAAAAGATGAGAAAATAAAGGAGGTGAGCAAACCACACGCCCAGTAAGGCAATTATGCAAGTAAGAAGATAGTTCCACAATCTACATGCTCATAATGCCATGCCCTTAAATCCATTTCTTTTCATTAAAATCTCAAGCAAAATTCATGCATACATCAATGACATAGTTTATCAAAACTATTTGTGCATATAGAAATCATGTAATTCATGAATTAAAAGCATTTTATGTGACATCATTAAATCATACTTAGCATGAGATAAATCAAGATCATGCAACATTTCATCCCATGTAAGACAAATCATGAGAAACAATTCTTTTCATAAATCTTATCATTAACGCATGGAAAACTCATCATGTTATTGCATTTAAATCATTTCATTAAAACTGCAGTATAAAATAACCCGAAGGGATTAAGCATCTCATAAATCAAACTCATTAAAATTCATTTAAAAAACTTCAGTTATAAAATCACCTTTCTTTCAGGGTCACGTATCATAAAATCCTCTAAAAACATATATCAGCATAGTAGAAAATCATAAAATCGGGGGCATGACCCCTCCCTCGGGTCTACCCTAGTCTATCGAGACCACAAGTTATATCATGTGAGACATGTAGGTGACTATATCAGTAACAACGAGGACTACGGCCATAACCTAGTGATCCCTGGCTACACGGTACCTAGTGTGCGGGGTATCACACCTGAAACGGGAGGTGGGTCAATCCTGCCGCCAGAACAACATAACATCAGGATTGCGATGGCAATGCTTGCTGCCTCGTGGCTAATGCCACTCCACTCCAACAATTCCCATGGTACAGCGTACTCCGCGTGACATACACGGTACAATGTACTCCGTGAATCCAAGTTCAGTCAGGGGTGCCTGCAATAGGTCTTATCCACTTATACCATCTATGTCTCAGTGTGTACGTGTGAGCATATCATCTCACTGTGACACACAGTCCACAGGAGGCTCCAACACGACTATATGCATGTCATATAAATCCATGTGCGAGCGAAGCTCTAGTACGGCTCTATGCATATTCATGATATTAGAAAATCTCATGCGAGCGAAGTTTTAGCACGGTTTCATAAAAATCAGTAAAATCTCCGTACGAGTAGCACTCCAGTACGAATTTAAAATGAGTTATAAATTCATATAAAACTTCGTGCGAGCAAGCTCCAGCACGGTGTTATGCATCAATAAATCAAATCTCGTGCGAGTTACACTCCAGCACGGCTTTATACACAAATAAATCAAATCTCGTGCTAGTTACACTGCAGCACGGCTTTTATACAATTATCATATCAAAACAGGATGCGAACTAAGCTCCAGCACCTCTCATGCATGTCAAATCATAAAAACTAGTGCGAGCAATCGCTTCAGCACCTTTTTATGCATATCAAGTCAAAACAGTCCAAAACAGTCAAAACAGGGTGCGAGCTAAGCTCCAGCACCTATCATTTCACAATAATAAAAATCAATGCGAGCAACCGCTCTAGCACGTTTCATGCATATGATGTCACATAAGTCGGTACGAGCTACCGCTCAAGCACGTTTTGTGCACACTCACAAACTCAGATATAGTGCGAGCTATGCGCCAGCACTATCTGTTTCCATTTAAACTTGATAGTTGGCCTATTTTCCAAATAATTTTTATTTGAATCTTAATAACACTTACGTAGTGTTATATTGTGAAATTTATGCAAATACTGGCCAATCTATCAATTTACTTTGCTTAAAAACTAAGAAAATTCCTTAAATCAAAAAATTCCTTAAATCATGCATTTCATGCATGTCATGCTTTCACCCTCCTTAGGTGAATTTTCCCTCAGTATGGGTAAAATAGCCTTTTACCTATTTCGAGAACTTAAAATCTTTAATTTATTCTAGGACCTATATACATATTCTGTGTATACATACATATTCTGTGTATACAAAAGCTATTAAATTACGCGTAGCTACCTCTAGCTACTCACACAATTCTCTTACCTCATTTTTCTGTACAGTCTAACATTTCACTAATGTCTCGTCTTGCAGTCCGATTTGCTCTCAATCAAATCTTCAAAACTGCGTATAAATATACATCAAGTCAAATATAATACAATTAATTGTATTTCATATTTTCTGGGCTTAATTTAAATCATTGGGCCTATTTACCCATATTGGGCCCAATTGTACCATAATGGGCCTTAATCGGCCTTAAGCCGTTTTCCATTTATTATTCACATTATCGAGGCCTATCGGGTTCATTGGGCCTAACAGTATTTATTGAGCCTCATTCTAAACTCTCGGATAGCTCAATTAATTATTTACGACAATTTATCTCTAATTTCAAAATATAATTCATTTTATGCGGAAATTAAATCCGTAATTTATGCGGTAAATTTTTAACACGCATAACGATGCAATATTATCATAAATAAGGGTTATTTACCCGAGATTCCATGATAGTATGCAGATCGAGGCTGTCTCGAGCTCTCGTTTGACGTCAATTGTCGAGCTACACAATTATATATTTTTCAGGGTCAATTTTCAGTCGAATATTAATCAAATTAAATATTTCAAAATTTAAATCGATCAATTTCGACCGCTTACCGACTTACCCGTAGCTCGATTGCATCACTGAAATTTTTTTCCAATATTTCCTCTTTTTCTTTTCTTTTTTTTTTTCTTTTCTTTTTGGCTGAACCGGTCCGGTCCGGTTCAGTATACCGTCACTGCGCTGAACCGACCATACCGGTTCAGGCCTCATTTTGTCATTTCGGGGCCGTTCGATTGGTTCTCGGGCGGTTTTTGGTGCCATTCGACGCGCCAACGCCTAGGCTTCCATCATCGGGCCTCGGGGTGACTCGAATCGGCGCCGATGGCCGCCAATCTCCTCTCTCCCTTTTCGGCCTCCCCTCCGTCGATCTCCCGATTCTGGCTTCTCCACGGCGCGTCGCCGTCGCTGGTGGGTCGTCCCATGTCGGGCTACCTTCGTCGACCCTCGCCAGCCTCTCAGCCTCGCCGGTGGTCGTCGGATTGGAGGGATCGGTCCGTCAGTCTTTGCCTTTGCTTTTCGTCATTTCCTTTTTCTGTTTCGCAATTTCGCGATTCAGACTTTTCTTTTTTTATTTATTTATAATTTATTTTTAATATTATTTTAATCAATACTATATTCAATAATAATCCAAAATATCTTAAAAAATTATTATTTTATTCATTTATTCAATAAATGAATTTATCGGTCTTATTTCATCTTTCGGGATAATTTTTCGATATAAAAATTTTGATTTATTCCTGTAAATTCATATCTTGATCAATTTAACCCGAAATTTAATTATTTCTTCGTTATTAATCAAGATTTCTCATTTCAATATTTTTAATTAAATTTTCTTGTCACGATAAATACCAAATTTCAATCTTTTGACCGTTTTACCCTTGCACATGTTCGAAAATTCCATTTCAATCCTTCATTTGATCTTTTCTCATTTCGTGTTTTAAATAAAATCGGGTCTTACATTTAGTACTTAGCATGTAGTTTTTTCATATTCCAACGATATAACCCCATGATTTAGTATGACTTTGATTGAATAAGAGGCATGATTGTAGGAAAAGCATGAAGTTGAATTCTTGAATTTGTCTTGATTCTGATTGTGATTTCCTCATTTTATGCACATGTCATGTCATGAATCTATATACTTATTTAGAGAAAGCTTATGTGGACATAGGATTGCATTTGTTCAGTTGATTTTGTGCATCATATTCTAGAATTTGTTTGATCTGATCTCGAGGTGTAATATTAGATCACAATTAATTAGGGAAATGATTTAAGCTATCTTTGGATCGTTTGAGCCTTTCTAGTTGTCCTTGCACATATTTTACCCCTAGCCACCTATCTGGGCCAAATAAGCTTTTCTCTGTAAATACACTTGCATATTTTTTTCCCTTAGCTTAAACACTCTGTTCCTATCCCTTACCTCAAAAGCTGTAAATTCACTAGGATATATCTTGAGCTTTTGTACATATGGGTATAGGTGATAGTAAAAATTTCAAAAAAAAAAAAAGAAAAGAAGGAAAAAAAAAGAAAAAAAAAGAAGAAAAATACAAAAATAGAAGGTTTAGCAAAATAAATAAGTTTGGGGGAATAAATATGAAGCTCTTACATTAAAGATCCTAGAAGTAATGCATGGTAAGGGGTAATTAAACCTAAATCGACTTTACCATACCTTAGCCCTAACCTTACATTACAAGCTTAATGAAGTCCTATTGATCTTTGGTTAAGTGTAACTACATTAGTGGAGAGATAAGTGAAAAGCAAACTTATGAAAATGATCACTTGTCATTGCTTTACATTTACTGTGTTTGCATAATTTGATCCGGCTAATGTATTGTGAAGTGGCTTTGACATTTTCACACACACACGAGGAGTCCAATTTGGGTTACGACTTATGATTAGATGATTTTGAGTGTTGGAGTTATAATCGTGAATCTTTGAGATCATAGTTTATACTTTTTCTTTGAGGATAATATTGGGGAAATTATTATGTTTGGTACTTGTCATTCCTACATTTGTTTTGTTTTGCTTAAGGATAAGCAAAAGCTCAAGTTTGAGGGTATGATAATTCTATTTTAATAAAATTAATTGTGCTTAATTTCTTAATTAATTATTTTAATCCTCATATTATTTTATTAATTATCCCTTCAATTTAATTAAAATTCTTTTGTGTGCTGATAAATTAAATCCAGATGAAACTCAGTCGTTTCAATCGAAAATGGGCTGAAAATGGGCTAAAGGAGACTAGACCATTACCATTTCGCAGTCTGAGTCACCATTCGTCTGGACACGTGTGATGCCGGGTGTTTGAATTTTATTCGCTTCAAAAAGATAAGATCGACGGATACAGTACCCACCTTCTGGAAGACACACGCCGAGCCACATCGCACCTTTAAGTGGAGAAGAAGATGAATGACATGAAAATATCTTCTCTAAGCGAATAGAATGAAAACAAGTGGCCAAACAATGCCAACTCATCTAGGATTAGAAATTACCATTGTACCCCCAAGTTTGTGTATAAATAGAACATGATGAGTAGTTGAAAAAGCTAAGTAGTTTTTATGGTAAAGTAGAATAGAAGTAGTTTTTTAGGGTAGAATTAGTGCTAGGTTAAAGTTTCTATTTTCTAGGTTTTAGTTTTTACCTTTCACGTTAGTTTTTTCTTTTCTTTTCAATGCACCATTGAAATAGGTTTTCCAAGTTTTCTTGTTATTTTATTTTTGGCATTTGCAAACAAAAAAATTGGTGAAGGAAAAGAGTTTATGTTAGTTTTACTGCTGATTTCTTTTTTGTTTTCATTTTCCCGCGGCTGCCATTTTATTTTTCTACTGTTCACTGGGACATATACCTTACCGAGTCCTCAGTACACTTTTTCTGCCATTATTGTGTTACATTTGGAGAACCTAGGACTATGAGGCAAATTTGTGGCTGGTGACAGTAGCCATTGTGCCTACTCCTTCTCGGCATTTTCTTTGTTTTAATGTGATTTCTATGGATTCCTCTATTCTGATTATTTCCATTAATAGTTATTATTTGGTATTTAGGATTCTAGTCACTGTTATGCAAAAGCTGGGTAAATGAGAATGCAATGTTGTTGTTTTGTGCTCACTGTCGATGGCCGTCATCAACTGGGTTGAGGTATAAAACGTTGATGATGTTGGAGACCCGAGGCAGGAAGCATACCCAGTATTCTTTGTTTTAACCGAAGCTTTCTTTAGATTCTTCAAGCTTGATCTCCTATAATCAATACTTTATTTTCTTAGCCATTTCTATTCTGGTTTAGAATTTCATTTTAGCATTTCAAGTTATCTCATAGCAATATTTTTTTTGCTTTAACAGTCCCTAGTTTATGGGTGCAAAGTTTTCCATTTCCTGCACCCGAGCACTTCGGTTGTGTCATTTTCCTCATCATTCGATTTTCCAGTAATGCATCTGCCTGTCTCTACTTTGTTTGTCGGTTCTCTGAGCAGGTCCTTGCTGTCCTGCACTTCGCATGAGTAATGTTTGCTACTAACCTGATGAGTGTGGGAACGGCAACAATGCTCTCTGTTCAGCTCTGTTTTCATTTCTTTGTATTATTCATGTTTTGTTTATGCTTTCATTCTGCACTAACCGAGTATTTGATAACTGCAGATGTTCATTGCTGTCATTTTTCACCATCACCGAGCTGCTGTGAAGGACGTTGGACACACATTGGCAGGTTGCAGCTAGAGTCGTTATGGGTGCAGAAGTTGTGTGACACAGTTCGGCTCCAGCCCTTGTTTCCGTATTTGTCTTATTTTCTAGTTACTTATTTGCACATTCAAGTTCGGTTTATGCTTCATTAATTTTATAGTTATCTTAAGTTTGCATTAGATTTGTTTAGCTTTTCCAGTTTTTGTGCTGCATCTTTGCTTGTTATTTACTGATTCTACCGGGAGTTTCTTGTATGTGTTCTGTCGGGTTGCTGTTACAAGGTTAGCTGTTGTTTGCTACCATACTGATGTGGTGCGTGAAGCAGATGATGGCCAAGCATATCACTAAAGTATGATTCTGCTTGGACGTGTGCTGCATGAATCGGGACAGAAGCAGGCGTACAGAGAGATATAACTGCAACTGATTTCAGGTTAATGGCAGGACCGCATCAGCTACTAGGCTGAGCTGTAGCAGGGAAGCAAGACGTGACCGCTGTGTTTGTTTTTGTTCGGTTGTTGCAGAGCACGATCTCTGCTGCAAGAGAGAATGTGATGTAGAATAGGAGGTGATAAGGCAGAAGGCTCATGAAGTGTTAAGCAAAGACAAGGTTGTTATCTGTACGGCTGGTGCAGAGAATGAGGAAGCAAGGACTGACCTGAAACAGCTGCAGGAGGTCGGGGCAGATGGCTAAATGGAAATTTGAGCAAGGCCATGTTTGGCAAATTAGGAATTGTCACTAATCCATTTTTCATGCATTTCTATTATTTTATATTATTTTATTGTTATTATTACTTTTAATATTATTGGTTAGTTTAGGTAAAATTAAAAGTCTTGAATTAATTTGCATGATAGTTATATTTTTTGGGCCTGTTAGTAGTTAATTTTACACAATAGGATTTAAGACTTAATTTTAGGATAGAGTTTATGTATTGCATTTAGAATTAGATTAAAGGTAGATTTATTTTATGCAATTTTTAGTTAGTTTTTATTTTAAATTTAAAAAAAATCCAAAAATATTTATTTCTCATGCATTATTTAGATGTTACTTTTGTTTATTTATTTAGACATTTATTTAAGTTAGTGGTTAGTTAGAGTTATATTTAATTTAGGGTCATTTTATAGGTATTTAGTTTCTTAGTTATATTTAGGATTTTTTTTAAGTTAATAGAATTTTATTTTATTAGACTTTAGATTAGAGTAATTTTCATTTTTATTTTCACCTTAACTAGATTAATTTCATGCACATTTTATTTTAGGATTGTCTAGTTTCATTCTAATTAATTTTATTTCTTTATTTTCTTATTTGCATTCTAGAATTATTTGCATTAATTAATTTTAGCTTTGTTAATTATTTTGTAGGTTAACATTTTTTATTGCTCGGAGCTTTGTAAGTAACTTTAGCTCTGTTTTATTTTATAATTTTTATTGTTTTCAGTACTTTTTAATTTAAGCCTTATAGAGCACCCACTAAATTTTCATAATTTGCTAGGATATATTTTGTGTAAAATTAACCAGTACTTAATTAGTCTAATTAGATTCTCTGTTGAACGATAATCTGAGACTCAAATCTCATTATTACTTGTACGACTCGTGCACTTGCGGTTTAGCACTTGCAGTTTACACGTCTGGATAACTTAGGACGGGCGTTGTCAACCGTTCAGATACATGAAAATATGGTGTAAGGATATTTCGTAGTAGTTACTTTGTAATATTGAGTAATGAAATAAGACACTACGATTTATTCAATATGCATAGTCTTTTACTTGAAATTAGACTTCATGTAACAGCAAAACGTAATCTATTGATTTTAATTTTGAATAAATCAAAATTTATAAATAATATAATCACGTTTTATTTATAAATTAGACTTCATTTAAACATAAAACGTAGTTTATTTTTTATAAGTTAGACTACAATTTCTTCCTAAAACGTGGTTTATATTTATATATCAGACTGCATTTCAAGAACCATAATCTTTATTACCTGAGAAAATACTATGTCAAAATAGGCTATGGTTAGAAAAATGTAGTATTTTGTCTTAAAATATGCTCTTAAACCTTGGTTTATGAGTTTTTTTCTAGTAATACATAAAACTTGAAACCTCACCCGCCTAATGATTTTATTTGTTTTTTTTGTTATGTATGGATTATGTTTTTGTCTCGGTTGAATGCTACGTTGACTTTGGGCTGATTTTGTGATCATTTAGAGTTTATGGCGGAAAACAAAAGATACTAAAAAGGAAAAAAATAGAACTTTTAGGCCAGGTTTTGTTTGAATTGGGTCTTTGCATTTTTTGGTCCTCGGCTTAAATCTATATGAATAAATAGTAGATGCTTATTGTGTTTTCAGACTGTTGGATTGTAAATCCCACAAAGTTTTATACTCATATTTAATTTTATATAGTAATTAGATAAAACGGAGTCGATGATGAATACGTTAGCAAAAATTAAATTGAAATTTTAATGGTGACATAAGAGACTCGGAATAATAAATTTAATCAAAATATCATAGCCCTAAAAATAAATAAATGTGGGTGTGTGCAAGTTATATATATATATATATATATATATATATATATATATATGATGTTGCCCAACTGACAGCAATAAGAATATATCTTTTTGTGTGTAGTCTGATTGCACTAACGACAAAAGGGTGACGTCGATGCAATTCGTTCTTCGTATTCTTCGTATATCCTGCAAAAACAACAGGAATCAGAGGGGGCAGGGATTTGTCCCTGCACGCGCACTCCGATGATTAAGTAAGTAATCGGAGTTGTGAATGTATGAAGAAGAGAATGAAATGCTTAAATCAGAGAGTTTAAGGCTTTTCCCTTCTTTTTGGTTCTTTTTTCTCTTTTTTCTTTTTTGGATCGGATCCCTTTTTCAGAGAGCTCACCTGGTATTTATAGGTTTCTCTGGGTCGGTTCAAGCTGAGGTCCAGGCGCGTGTCTGGGCCGCGACAGAGTCATATAGCACTCTGTCGTGCGTCGGGCGAAACAGCTTGAGGGTGCCTCTACCGCGGGCTGTGTAGGAGAACTGTGCCGCAGGCTGTGCGGGACACCTCTACCGCGGTCTGTGCGGGAGACCTCTACCGCGGTCTGTGCGGGAGACTATGCCGCAGGCTGTGCGGGAGACTTCTACCGCGGTCTGTGCGGGAGACTATGCTGCAGGCTGTGCGGGAGACTCCTGGCGCGGGCTGTGCGGGAGACTATGCCGTCGACTGTGCGGGAGACTTCTACCGCGGTCTGTGCGGGAGACTATGCCGCAGGCTGTGCGGGAGACTTCTAGCGCGGGCTGTGCGGGAGACCATGCCGCAAACTGTGCGGGAGACTTCTACTGCGGTCTGTACGGGAGACTATGCCGCAGACTGTGCGGGAGACTATGCCGCGGACTGTGCAGGAGACCTCTACCGCAGTCTGTGCGGGAGATTATGCCGCAGACTGTGCGGGAGACCTCTGTCGCGGGCTGTGCGGGAGACCTGCCGTGCCTGTTGAGCGGCACATCGCAAAGGCAACAGACTTCTATCGCATCGAACACTCTCTCGCACTGTAAGGAACTGTGCCACGTGGCCGCTCTGTCGCTAAATCCGCCACGTGGCTCGTTCTTGATTTGACACGTGGCAGGCGGATGATTGCACACGTGGATTCTGGTGACGCGACCACCATCAATTGCTCCCCACTCTTTGGTAGGAATCTTTCCTGCGAAAGAGTATCTGGGTCCGGACTTTTCTCGGGTCGGGTCAGATCTCCGCGCGTGTGTCGACGCAGGCGAGCCGCTATATATACTGGGCCCCTGCTATCTTTGTCACTATCGAGTTCTCCCGCAAAAAGTTACTCTGCCGCGATTTTCTCTGGACATTGAGGGTAAGTTTCATACTCCTCTTCGTTTGACTCCTTTTTGCCACATTCTTTGAATCTAACTTTTTGCATTTCTTTGCAGCTGGCTCAAAGAACCGTGGCCAACAATGCCCAGCATCAGGCTTATCGGGAGCGTGCCGATAGAGAAATCCGGGAGTTAAAGGACCAAGTCATGGAGTTACAGAACACCGTCAATAACTTGTCCAAACTTCCGGATTTAGTTCGAAGCTTGGAGGAGCAGCTTGCTAAGGTTCACCAGGACCTAAGCCAGGCAAAGGGGGATCTCACTGTTGAGACGGCTCGGTCTAGCAGATTTCAAGAGGATCTTCGGGAGGCCCATTCTGAGCTAGACCATATGCAATCCAACTACGGGTCTCTGCTTGCTCGGAATCAGGAGCTCGAGCAATGCGTTGCCGAGTTGGAAAGTCAGGCAGCTCCTACGCTGACCCAAGTGGAGATCAATAGCATACGGGCCGAGGCTGTGAAGGAGTACCGCCTTTCCAAGGATTGCTTGAGGCGGAAGGAAGATTTCTCCAACCCTTATGTGAAGTACGGGTTCTACCTGGCCCGATCATGGTTAGAAGCACATAGGGAAGGAGAGGAATTCCCTGAACTCCAGTACACCAACGAGGCGATGCTATTCGAGGCTCCTGACTGGACTAAATATGAGCCTGGAGCCGAATCTGCAGACGAGTTATTCAGGAGGACTGCCCAGGATGATCTCGCCAACCTCACTGGTCCTTGGGAGCCCATGGATTTGGACGATGCTCCCGAGCCTATCGAGGCTCTTATTGATTTAGACGGCGAGGAGGGTCAGCAGCCCTTGGGAAGTGATGGTCCGTCTGCAGTTGATCCCCAGCTTTCTCCCGAAGAGTAGATTGCTCCTTTTGTTTTTTTGTATTTCTTTTCAAGTACTTTGTTGTTTTTTGTTTTAACTTTGTACTTTTGTTGAATGTAATCGTAAAGATCTGTTAAGGATCTGTTTGTAACGACTTTTGAATGAAATGAAATTGAGGTTTTTGTTCATGAGTTGTATTGCACTATTTCTCTATTTATCATTTATCATTCTTTGTCTGTTTGTTTATTTTGCTTGAATGTATTCGTGCATGCTCCCCAATTCTTGATAGAAAGGTAAACTTTCAGAAAGAATTTTTTGAACAAACGTATAATTATTTAAGGCTTGATTACTGTGACGTGTATGCGTCTTTAGTTTTTATAGCCTTGATGTTTTTATCGCCTGGCCACAGTGACGCATAGCGTCTCAGGCTCTTATGGCTTGGTTGATTGTATACGCCTGGCCACAGTGACGCATAGCGCCTCAGGCTCTTACGGCTCGTCTGAATTACACCTGGCCACAGTGACGCATAGCGCCTCAGGCTCTTATGGCTCGGTTGAACTACGCCTGGCCACAGTGACGCATAGCGCCTCAGGCTCTTACGGCTCGTCTAAACTACGCCTGGCCACAGTGACGCATAGCGCCTCAGGCTCTTACGGCTCGTCTGAACTACGCCTGGCCACAGTGACGCATAGCGCCTCAGGCTCTTACGGCTCGGTTGAACTACGCCTGGCCACAGTGACGCATAGCGCCTCAGGCTCTTACGGCTCGTCTGAACTACGCCTGGCCACAGTGACGCATAGCGCCTCAGGCTCTTACGGCTCGGTTGAACTACGCCTGGCCACAGTGACGCATAGCGCCTCAGGCTATTACGGCTCGGTTGAACTACGCCTGGCCACAGTGACGCATAGCGCCTCAGGCTCTTACGGCTCGGTTGACTTACGCCTGGCCACAGTGACGCATAGCGCCTCAGGCTCTTACGGCTCGGTTGAACTACGCCTGGCCACAATGACGCATAGCGCCTCAGGCTCTTACGGCTCGTCTAAATACCTGTCACAAGATTTAGATGCATATAAGTCGCAGATGTATAATAAAATGACATTCTGCGTGATGATTTGATGACAATATCTTGTGATGGTATAAACAAATAATAATACTGTTTGGGAAAGAAAATATAGCGATTAATTCAAATACAGCTTTAGGTGATTTGAATTCCATGTTTTCCCTATCTTCTTCCCTTGTAGAGTTTCCAGGACACATGTGTTAGGTCCAATCTTGTATCTGATTCTGTAGGGACCTTCCCAGTTGGCTCTGAACTTCCCATCCTCCTTCAGGGTATTCGTGATCTGCGACTTTCTGAGCACTAGATCTCCCTCAGACATTGGCCTATCTCTCACCCGGCTATTGTAGTAGTTGGCCACCCTCTGATGATAGGATGCCAATCGAATAGCCGCGGTTTCTCTATGTTCGTCGAGTAGGTCCAAGCCTTCCCTTAGAGCTTGTGAATTTTCTTCCTCTGCTAAGGGTATCACTCTTGGTGATGACGCTCCAATTTCTACGGGGATCAGTGCTTCTGCGCCGTATACAAGGCTGAATGGCGTTTCTTTAGTCGACACACGACTGGTGGTACGATATGCCCATAAAACACTAGGCAATTCGTCCACCCATGCCCCTTTTGCTTTGTCTAGCCTGGTCTTCAGCCCATGGAGGATAGTTCGATTACTGACTTCGGCCTGTCCATTAGCTTGAGGATATGACACTGAGGAGATCCTTAGCCGAATGTTGAGGCTCTTACAAAATTCACGGAAGGCGTTGCAATCAAATTGCTTTCCATGGTCGGCATTTAGGATGCGGGGAATTCCGAATCGACAAATAATGTCTTTCCACACCATTGCCTCCACTTTCTTTTCCGTGATTGTGGCTAAAGGCTCTGCTTCAATCCACTTTGTAAAGTAATCGGTAGCCACTAGCAGGAACTTTCTTTGGCCCGTGGCTAAGGGGAAAGGTCCAAGGATGTCTAATCCCCACTGTGCAAAAGGAATTGGCTGTACTGTGCCTTGAGAGGGAGTCACTGGGGCTGTTGTGATAGGCGCAAACCTCTGACATTTGTCACATTTGCGGGTTTGGTCCATCGCATCTTTCTTCAACGTTGGCCAGTAAAATCCCGATCGCAGTACTTTAGCAGCGAGGGCTCTCGCTCCTAAGTGTTCGCCGCAAATTCCTTCATGCACTTCAGCTAGGGCGTAACTTGCTTGTTCCGGTCCCAGACATTTCAATAAGGGTGACGAATATCCCCTTTTGTACAGTTCTCCATTGATGAGTGTAAACTTCGCCCCTTGTACTTTCAAGCGACGAGCCTCGTCCTTATCTTGGGGGAGTGTTCCTTCGGTGAGATACTGTTTGTATGGGGATCTCCAATCGTCTCCCACTTGAATGTCACACACTTCGATCTCTTCAATACTAGGTCGTTCGAGCCTCTCCACCTTCACTGTCCTTCCTCGTGTTTCGGTGGAAGAGGCTAACTTAGATAATGCATCAGCATGTGTGTTTTCAGACCGGTTGATTTGTATCAGCTGAAAGTTTTTGAAAGTCTGTGCCAGAAGTTGGACTTTCTTCAAGTAAGGGACCAGCATCGGTTCCCGTACCTCGTACTCTCCGCTGAATTGGTTCACCACCAATTGAGAATCACTGTGTGCTATCAAGTGGTGAACCTGTAGCTTCTTCGCTAACATCATCCCTGCTATCAGAGCTTCATACTCCGCTATGTTGTTCGAACTGGGGAATCCGAACCGTAGGGAGTATTCAAGGGATTTTCCTTCGGGTGATACCAGGACTATACCCGCTCCGCTTCCATTGGCACTTGATGCCCCGTCGACATGCAGCAACCATGGGTGAGCCTCCCCTTCACTGATGTCGCTTGGGATAGTGCATTCTATGATGAAGTCAGCCAGAGCTTGACCTTTGATAGCCTACCGTGGTTGAAATGTGATTTCGTATCCCCCAAGCTCCACTGCCCATTTCACTAACCTTCCTGAGTGTTCAGGTTTCTGAAGGATCTGTCTTAACGGTTGATCTGTCAAAACGGTGATAGGGTGTGCTTGGAAATACGGGCGCAACTTTCGCGAGGCCATCACAAGAGCTAATGCTAACTTTTCGGCCAGCGGGTAGCGGGTCTCTGGATCCAATAACACTTTACTCACGTAGTAGATGGGACGGTGCACCTTTTCATCTTTCTTCAGTAGCACCACACTGATGGCGAAGTCACCGACTCCCAAATACATATAGAGTTGTTCTCCTTCCAGGGGCCTTGTTAACAAAGGCAACTGTTTCAAGTAATCCTTGAGGTCTTCAAAGGCTTTTTGACAATCTTCCGTCCATTCGAAGTTCTTCCCCCCCCGTAGAGTTTTGAAGAACGGCAGGCTCCTTTCTGCTGATTTTGACAAGAAGCGATTCAGAGCTGCTATCCTGCCTGTCAATCTCTGGACCTCTCTTACGGTGGTTGGGGGTTTCATGTCAATGACAGCCTGTACCTTCTCAGGATTTGCCTCAATGCCCCTGTTAGTGATCATGAAGCCTAAGAACTTCCCTGATCTTACCCCGAATAAGCACTTTTCAGGGTTTAGCTTCATGTTGAATCTCCTCAATACTTCGAACACCTTGGACATTTGATCAGTAGGAGACTCTCCTACGCGGCTCTTGATTATCATGTCGTCCACGTAGGCTTCCATGGTATTTCCCAAAAGATCCTTGAACACTTTGCTCACCATTCGTTGATAGGTGGCTCCCGCGTTCTTTAGACCGAATGGCATTACCCGATAGCAATAGGTTCCGTCGTCGGTTATAAAGGAAGTCTTTTCTTCATCTTCTGGGTGAAGCATGATTTGGTGATACCCGGAGAATGCATCCAAGAAACTGAGGAATTCGTAGCCGGATGTATCGTCTACGAGTCTGTCTATCCGAGGTAGGGGGTATGAATCTTTAGGGCAGGCTTTGTTCAGGTCGGTGAAATCCACACACATTCGCCACTTCCCTCTAGATTTCTTTACCATCACTACATTGACCAACCACTCAGGGTAGTAGACCTCTCGGATGAATCCGGCACCCAGGAGTTTATTCATTTCTTCAGTGATTGCTTTTTGTCGCTCCGGGGTGAAACTCCTCTTCTTCTGTTTGACGGGTCTGTCTCTGGGTATGATGTTAAGTTCATGGCAAATCACTTCGGGACTAATCCCGGGCATGTCTGCCGGGCTCCAGGCGAAGATATCTGAGTTTCTCCTCAGGCACTCGACTATGTCGTTCTTTAGTTGTTCGCCTAGTTGGGTCCCGATGAATGCCTTCTTTCCCCCGTCTCCCTTGATTAGCTCAATGGGTTTTGTCTCCTCTACCGGCTGAGGTTTGGGCGGATCCTCTATGCACAAGGTTTCTTTCCTCTGTACTACCTTGTTGGCAGTGGAAGCGAGATAACAAGTACGGGCGCTCCTTTGGTTTCCTCGTACTTGCCCGACTCCGTTGGGAGTGGGAAACTTCATCAATAGATAGCAAGAGGATATTACCGCCCTAATGTCATTCAGCACAGGTCTGCCCAAAATCATGTTGTAGGCAGCAGAGGTTGACCTGACCACCATGAACAATACTTGCCGGGTCACGTTCTTTGGGTGCTCTCCGAGAGTCACAGGCAACTCTATGGACCCGGCAACCTTCACTCGCTCCCCCGTGAATCCATATAGTGGCGCCATAACGGGCTTTAACCTATCTTCGGATATGCTCATTTTTTCGAAGCAGTTCCAATAGATCAGGTTCACTGAGCTCCCGTTATCGACCAGGACCCTGCTCACCGGGTGTTTGGCCACTACCGTGGATATCACCATGGGGTCGTCATGAGGCATGACAATATCACCTTTGTCAGCCGGAGTGAACATGATGGGTTCTTCATCCGCCTGTTCCTCCATCACAACGTTAACCTGATACGCTTGCCTAGCGTAACTTTTGCGGGAAGTAGAGGAGCTTCCTGCACTTGAGTCCCCTCCTGCGATGACATTTATTGCGGGGGCTGTAGGTTCGTTGTTTGGCGGATTAGCACGGGGGATTGGCCTGACTACTTCGTTTCTAGGCCTATCCCTTCTGATATCATTATTTGCCCCCGTTCGCGGATGATCATTCCTTTGGTCACGCAGAGGATAACGGGGTCTCTCGCTCCTCCATAGGAAGCGGTTGATCTTCCCTTCTCTGGCCAACCTTTCCAACTGGTCCATTAAGTCTCTGCACCTCTCTGTTGGGTGTCCGTGAGCACAATGGAATTCGCAGTAGGCTTCAATGTTTCGTCCTACGTCTCCAATTTTCTTCTTAGGGAATTCCAATAATCCTGCCCCTTCGATGGCTGCCAGTATTGCAATGCGAGGCTCGTTTAACCTGGTATAACCTTCATACCTGAGCCTAGGGGCTTTGTCAGCTCTCACGGGTCTTTGAAAGCTTCTCTCGGGTGCGTCTCTCTCTCTCTTCTTTCCTTCCTTCGCCTCCCTGGGCTGTATCATTTTCATTACTTCTTCTTGAGCTACATACTTGTTAGCCCTGGCAAAGAGGTCGAAAATTGTCACCGGTTGATCAAGAGAGAGGGATTCTTGTAGCTTTTCGGAGCTCGTCCCTTGCAGCATTGCAGCCAAGGCTACGCCTACCGGTAGATCTTCCACTTCCAAGGTTGCATCTCGGAAGCGGTCTACGAAGCTTTTCAAGAGTTCTTTATTTCCTTGTTTAAGCGTGAGTAGGTAGGTAGCATATTTCTTCCTCTGGCTGTGGATCATGAAGACTTTGAGGAATTCATTTCTCAACTCATCAAAAGAGGAGATTGAACCTTCGCTCAACCCGTTGAACCACTTTAGAGCGTGCCCGGACAATGTAAGGGAAAAAGCCCTGCACATAATTTCGTCCTCCCACCCATGCAACAGCATGAGGGATTCATAACTCTGTATGTGATCGTAGGGGTCCGCTTTGCCGGTGTAAGTAGCCATAAAAGGCATTTTGAACTTCTTCGGCAAAGGCTTGTTCATGATCTCTGGGCTGAATGGGATCCTCCTCCTTTGGCCATCGTCCGGAGATACCAGTTTTTTCTTCTCGAGGATCCTTTGGACGACCTTCTCCACGTCCTCCGACCCTCGAGCTGAGCATGGCCTTGTCCCTTCGGGTCTAGAAGAGTCCAATTGATAAGCGCCCCTTCTAGAACCTCCCACTCCGGGACTTGATATTTCGAGGCCTTCTCGTGGGTCAAAACCTCCCTGTCTTCGTTGCTCCCCAACTCTATAGGTTCCCGGATCACGTTCTGACTCCACGGGAGACGAGCTACGGCAGGTGGGGGAACTCTGCCGCCTGGCGGCCAAAGGAGTCTGCCGCGCCTCGGGCAGGGGTGAACTCTGCCGCCTATTAGAAGCTGGAGAGCACCGTCGCATATCTGATATGGGATACCTCTGTCGCATGTAGTCTGCGGGAGAGTTCTGTCGCCATTGAGCCGCAGGGGGACTCTACCGCACATTTGGCGAGCTCTGCCGCCTATCGGACAGAGGGGGACTCTGCCGCCTAGCGGCCTGAGGGGAACTCTGCTGTTGTTGAGTCGCGGGTGAGCTCTGCCGCGCGTTAGCTGCTGGAGAACTCTGCCGCCTATATGCTGCGGGTGAGTTCTGTCTGGCTGGACTTGCAGTAGCATTATTTTGCGTTCCTGCCTCTTGTCCAGCGTTTACCAGAGTAGAGGGCTGACCTCTCTCGTAGGTCCGCCGGGGTGTGCTTTCCCCTACTAACTGCTGTACTTCACGGGGTAAGCTCAATTGGGGGAGAGCGTCTCTGAAGAAGCTCACCATAGCTTTCAATGCAGTTGTAGTCTCCTCATTCTTGCGCTTCAGGGTCTCAAATTCTTCTAGGGAAACCACGGCTTCTCCCTGACACCTTTCACCATGTCTTCGTCTTTGTTCTGATCTGACAGGGGGACTCACAGAGTTCTGCCCTCCTGTCACCTCCGCTGTAGAGCGTGTCCTCACCATTTTGATAGAGAATCTGGCTTTTTGTCAGGATTCCCACAGACGGTGCCAATTGATGTTGCCCAACTGACAGCAACAAGAATATATCTTTTTGTGTGTAGTCTGATTGTACTAACGACAAAAGGGTGACGTCGATGCAATTCGTTCTTCGTGTTCTTCGTATATCCTGCAAAAACAACAGGAATCAGAGGGGGCAGGGATTTGTCCCTGCATGCGCACTCCGATAATTAAGCAAGTAATCGGAGTTGTGAATGTATGAAGAAGAGAATGAAATGCTTAAATCAGAGAGTTTAAGGCTTTTCCCTTCTTTTTGGTTCTTTTTTCTCTTTTTTCTTTTTTGGATCGGATCCCTTTTTCAGAGAGCTCACCTGGTATTTATAGGTTTCTCTGGGTCGGTTCGAGCTGAGGCCCAGGCGCGTGTCTGGGCCGCGACAGAGTCATATAGCACTCTGTCGTGCGTCGGGCGAAACAGCTTGAGGGTGCCTCTACCGCGGGCTGTGTAGGAGAACTGTGCCGCAGGCTGTGCGGGACACCTCTACCGCGGTCTGTGCGGGAGACCTCTACCGCGGTCTGTGCGGGAGACTATGCCGCAGGCTGTGCGGGAGACTCCTGGCGCAGGCTGTGCGGGAGACTATGCCGCCGACTGTACGGGAGACTTCTACCGCGGTCTGTGCGGGAGACTATGCCGCAGGCTGTGCGGGAGACTTCTGGAGCGGGCTGTGCGGGAGACCATGCCGCAGACTGTGCGGGAGACTTCTACTGCTGTCTGTACTGGAGACTATGCCGCAGACTGTGCGGGAGACTATGCCGCGGACTGTGCGGGAGACCTCTACCGCAGTCTGTGCGGGAGATTATGCCGCAGACTGTGCGGGAGACCTCTGTCGCGGCCTGTGCAGGAGACCTGCCGTGCCTGTTGAGCGGCACATCGCAAAGGCGACAGACTCCTATCGCATCGAACACTCTGTCGCACTGTAAGGAACTGTGCCACGTGGCCGCTCTGTCGCTAAATCCGCCACGTGGCTCGTTCTTGATTTGACACGTGGCAGGCGGATGATTGCACACGTGGATTCTGGTGATGCGACCACCATCAATATATATATATATATATATATATATATATATATATGTGTGAATACCTATTAAAGAGGGGAGCAAGAAGCGGGGTTGGCAGTAACTATAAAAAAAAAAAAAAGAATTAAACAAAACTTGAGGAAGCTATGGAACCAGGAGGCATAGGCTTAATACCGAATAGCCCGCACCGAGGAAGGCTTACCATGTTCTGAGATGGTCTTGCCGATGCCGCAAAGGGCATGGGGAAAATGCCAATGAGACTGACACACGAAAAATAAAATGAAAGGAGAGACGTACCAAAAACACAGCAGCAATGGGAGCTGTACGTAACCAAAGTTTGGCTTCTAATGAAGCCAAACTCGAGGAGGCAATTCTGCTGTAGTTTTACTGCAGCAGAAACTGTAATGAAAGGAAAACCTGCCAATATATATATATACATATATATTACTATAGCAGTAGCCGAGAAAACGGGAATGAAAGAAGGTTTTTGTCCTATTCTGCACCAGCATTGACAAAACGAAAACATGGAAACAACAATAGGGAATTAAACAGAGTACAAGGCGGTGACGATTGTAAAGAGACTGAAATAGTCCATGGTTTTAAATAGCGGCCGTTATCCGAGATAGCGGCCGCTATATAGCGGTAGCGGCAGAGGTCGTTATCGTTATGCGTGAAATAACGGGTGTCACACTCGCAATGACCTAATTGATCCGTTATTACCGTTATCGAGAACCGTTATTATCGTTATCGACTATTATTACCGCTATCGAGGGTCATTATTACCGCAATCGATCGTTATTGTCGTTATCGTCCGTTAAAAAAGTTATGCGATATTAAAAAAAATTCAGGACCGCGATGACCGTTATGACCGCAATAATCTCCATTATATCCGAAACCGCAATAAACGCAACGTAACCGAAAATGTGACCGCAACCGCAATTTAAATCCCTGTGAAATACCACACCCTATTCACCTACTCCCTCTGCACACCGAGCCTCTTGCCATACCAGCACCCCTCTCTTCATCAATTCCCATCAACCCGATCCCATCATTCACCCGCTCCTGACATCGAAAACCTGCAATGGAAGAGAGAGAACCGATGGCAGTAGACCTAAAAGCAGTAGAAACAATCGACATACAAGGAAAACCGAGTACTAAGGTACTTATATAGATATATTAACACATTAAGTATGGAGGCAGGAAAGCAGCAAAGGAATGAGAAAAAAAAAAAAGAGAGAGAGACAACCGAATTATGAGGATCATTGGCCGATGGACCTGCTGGTACCCTCCTCTGATGGAACCCGAAAGGCTACTGTTGCAACATTCTGGGGAAGGAAACTCGGTAGGAGAAATTGTTCCATCTGCACCGAAAGCATTCAGTGGAAATATATATATATATATATATATATATATTATATATTATGGACAGAAGACAAGAGACGCGTTAAGGTTGGATACGAAATGAAACTGCCTAAGAGAGTGAGTAAGAAATAGAAAACGATGAAGTGAAAATGAAGAAGATGATGAACTGGAAGAGATTTGAAACGGAGAAGTTGCTTCCATTTCTTTTCTCGGTACTGGGAAACTGAAGCTGAGCAGGGGTTGGTGGAAGTTAGAAACGAAATGAGAGAGAGCAAGAATGGTAAGGGAGGAAGGCACGACAGGTATTCGGCAAGGAAAAACAAAGGCTGGAAACAAGGGGGCTCCACCTCGCTGAAAACTGGGAACCAAGCAGTGACGATGGAAGACAGGAAGAAGTCAGCAGTGATGAAGGAGGTGGTCGGGACATGGGGATGGGGATGGTGATGGTGGAGTCGGAAAAACCAAAGGAAACAGAGAGGGAAGAAAGGGATGAACAGTGGGCGCGGGGAAGAAAGAAAGAAGAAAAGGATGGAGAGAAAAGAAAGAATGACGCGAAAAAGCCATTCAAAAAAAAGGTAAACTATATATATATATATATATATATATATATATATATATATATATATATATATATATATTAGAAAATAGAGGAAATTGGGGAAAGAAGACAAGCATACTAAAATTTGAAAACTCGGGGGAAAGGGTTCTGACAGAAATAACTCGAGTGGACCGGACCCGCCGACTCGCTATGTCGAGACAATCGAAGACTACAGACAGATATTGAGGTAAATAATTTATACATGTTTTAGAGATAACTGCATGTATTTTATGACCCCTGGTAGCTAGATAGATACAAATACTATAGAGAATATAAAAAATGAAAAAAAAAATCTAGGTAAAACCTAGAGATAGAAATTCCCATATTACCCCTACGTATAGACTGAATTGAATGGAAAAGTGTTGAAAAATTCATAATTGCATGAATTGCATGTTTTAGTGTTTTCATCGTTGAAATACGATTTCCATCGGTAATGGATAGGTAGGCTATCGTTTTTACTGTCTGCATAAAATAACACTCTTTACGAAGTTAACCGTGCTTGAGTAGGAGAAATACCATAATGGGTGACCCCCAGAAAGTCTCCACTCACATATTGATTGAACACGGTTTTTATACAGAACATGGATCCTTATATTATTTTTGAAAAAATTGAACCACTATTCAATTTTCGAATGAAACGATGCTAGAGCGTGTGTTGACTATATTGCACAGACCAACTCGCATTGATGAGATGTGCTTGAGCACGAACTGTGTGTCGCACGACCTGACTTACACTGACCAGACGTGCTTGAGCGACTTCAAACTGTGTTGCATAGTCCGACTCGCACGAGATTCTAAAATGATATATGAATAAAACCGTGTTGGAGTCGTCGTGTACTGCTATGCGATCTTCCACTGACCTGCTGGCACTGGATTTTGAGACAAGGTGCGAGTTGATATTGATGTTGGGGGTAAATCCTTGAGATAACTCGGTACCCTCAGTCATATTGTATTGTATCGGGGTCCTCGGAGTACGTTCTACCGTATAGACGCACATGGAGTACGCTGCACCATGTATTGAGTCTTTGGACTACATGATTGAACTGAATTGAATTGAATTCATTAGCCGACGGGCTGCACTGACCCATCGCCCCTGAGGCGTATGACACCCGCGCACACTGGCCTGTGAGGCGCGAGGTCACTAACTATGGTCATATATCGATTGTATTGTTATTGATTAAATCTTAGCCTAGTCTCAGCAAACTGAATTGTTTATTGATAGAAGGGAAAGGTGAATTGAATTGCTTACTAATGAATTGAAATGTTTTGGAGAAGCGAATTCAAGTGTTTTACTACATAGACTGAACAGTAAATGGTTTCATCGTACTGACTCTATTGAAGACATATTTTACATATGTCAAAGCATTGCATTGAAAATGGAGTGTGATTGAAAGTATTTTTCAAAGAAAGTGCATCGATTGTGAATCATTTTCAGTATTAACGAATTGAATTATATGCAAATATTTTACAGTGGTTTATAACTGATCATGGTATACAGTATAAGCATGTAGATAGTATGGTTGTCTACTGCTTACATAAGTTTGTTACTGAGCGCGTTAAACTCACTCCCTACTTTCCTTCACAGAGTCTCAATAGTAACTTGGACGCTTCCGTTAGTAAGACATGTCGCACAGCTATGGTTCCGTGGAGTATCTTTATGCATTGAAGGTATACCCAGTTGCAAGAAATTATTTTGTATCTAAATTTTTTTTTCTAAGTACAGTAATGCATACGAGATGTGTTTGGGGAATGTAAACATATTTTGTTTAAATTTATTACTAAGAAAGAAAATTAATCAGACTGAGTATTGTTCTGACCTAATGTCGACTCGTAACCTAACCAAATTGTGTGAAAATTTGGGTCATTACAGAAGTCGGTATCAGAGCAAGGTTGGCCTGATACAAATCAATATTAAAAGTGAAAAAGACTTAGAAAGTTCACATCCCCAACATTACTGTACCTTATTTAGATACAAATGGATACGTGGCTGTGTTTATTTGAGAAATTGTGTCCTCAAATGATGCAAAACTTATAGATATGGCTAGATAGTATCATAGCCATACTAGTAAATGAAAATGTATTGTTCCTCGAGGCCATAGAGATAACCCTGAGAGGTTTAGTGAACCCTCGTTTGAGTGTACACCTTATAGTTTAACTGGAAATTTTGGAGTCTGTTTCATAAAATTTGAACGGCACATGGAAACAATTATGGTATTGTTTGGTCAAGTGATAGCAGTACATTAATAATGATGGTGAATAAAGTATGACTATGACTCAGAGAAAGACTGAGACAACTTCAAAAAATAGTACACTATTATATACTGGAGTCAAGAATCCAAATGTGATGAAAAACTATAATAAATGAATTGGAAGAATTTATATGGATTCGTAGGGTACGACTATCACGCCCCGGAAGCTTAAAAATAGGGACTAATTTTTTTCCTTTTTATCTTATTTTTCTACTTAGGTTGCATTCCTATACAGTGTAAGTTACTTACTTCTCACCATTACTTTTTTTTTAATCGTATATTTTTGTCCAAATTTCGGCAGCATAACTTCTTATATTTTGCTCTATCCTTCTGCAAGTAAACACAATTTATATATTCGCAAGGTAGTTGATTTTATCTCTTATTATTTTTCCATCTCACATACTTCACCATTTGCATCATCCATGACTACGTTCAACATCAACTACCATATATAGACTTTTCAAAGTTATTTATATACAAATCCATAAGACAACAGATTTCTTAACTTAATTTACTTTCCAGTTTCAAACATCCCAGTACATTCACAAACTATTCACGAACCTTTGATTACATCCCAAAATGAATCATACATCCAGTATCTGTACAAAATACAAGTCCGGTAATAAACATATCCAATGATATACTTGAGCTCGTACCAAAAGTAGGCTGGGATGCGTTAAGTTCACCAACTACTTGAATAATCTGTGATAGCTATGGAATCCTACTGCAGGTACTTTGAAATGGAGAAAAAAGGATGAGCTTCTGGGAAAAAGCTTAGTAAGGAATGTATTTATAATAATTCTGACTATATAAAGCATTTTGAAAATCATGCAAACATACTTTTATTCATTTACTTATGAAAACTACCTCATAAGTTCACTTTGAAACATGATATTTAAACGTAAGCATAAACGTTGTTTAGTACGTAAAATATCCATAGGGAAAAATCATATATGTGTAAACTTTCTTGTTTAACACTATGCATGTCTTTACATTTGAAAACATAAAACATGTTTTCTTTCACTAAATCATCATGCGTGTCTTTCTCTGAAAACATAAATCATGCTTTCTTTTTATGAAATCATCATCATGCATAGTTTTCTTTCATGAAACATCATCATTCATAATTCATTTCATAAGATCATTATCATTCATAATTCATCATCATTAAAACGTGCAGACTAGGCTATATCTGAATCATGCATTATACGTCATCCTCTGTAGAGGGTCATAATCATTTAGATGGCCATAGTGAGGGCTGTAGACTGGATCAGGGTCGTACAGCATATCATAACATGGGTAGTATCTACTTATTCTTAACATACACTAGCACATATCTAGGGTACAGGAACCAATGGCATTCGTTGTGCGGGAGTCATTCATGTGTGCTGCGCGAGCATGAGATACTACCAGAAATCATAATCATATACCACGAGTAGCGAGACAACTACCACACAGGTGAAATCAAGTGCTACAAGGGTCTTACATATCGAGCACTTCAAGTGGCGGAACCGGAGCACCACAAGTAGTAACCATGCATTTAAATAGCCTTCTAGTATCAAAATCTCTTTTTCTTTACTTGCATACTTTCAAAATCATCAAAAGTTCCTTTGAAACATGAACATAAAATCATAATTTACCTCATAAATTGTTTCATGAGCATGGATATGTTTGTAAATCATTCGATAAACATAAACATGCTGGTAAATCATTTCATGAATTTAATATACTTCATAAATCATTTCATAAAGATAAATGTACTTCATAAACCATTTCATGAACATAATGTGCTTCGTAAGTCATTTCAAGAACATAAACATTCTTTGTAAATCATTTCATAACACAAATAGGTGTAATTAGTAAGAACTATGCTAAACTATACCCCTTACCTCTACCGGGCTTAAATAACGTTATTTCACTGGGATTCAATATAGCCTCGTTAAACATACTGGTTTCTCGAGCTACCCAAAACAATATCAAACCATCAAATATTGCCTAATGGAATCTCAACAAATTCAACTAAGCGTTTAATTTCACAATGTTGATTAAGTTCGACCTTTTCGCCAACTTTGCTCATTTTCTCAGTTTTACCGATAAATTCTGATTTAAGCTATTTCATTAGTTTTATTTCCACCAAATTTAAAACCTATCAACTTAAATCTTAAACATTTATCTTATACTTCATTTAACCACTAAAAGTACTCAATTTTCTCATTTTTTTGTTATTTTTCAGTTTTTCACTTAACCGGGATATAAATCGAGTTTCTTTGGTATCATTTAAGCATCTAACAACCTTAAATCACACCACATTTCATATTTTACATTAAAACCCTAGGCCGGCTGAAATCAATATTGCTCATACAAATTATTTCAATCAATTCTATTTAAGTAAAAAGCGTTAAAAATCATCAAATATTAACATATCTCTTCATCTTCATCGTTCATCAACTTTCTCTTACCTTTGACCAAAGTTGACCAAGCTTTTGATTCTCCAAATTGTTCCTCAACTGTAAATCATCAAGTTTACATCTTAAAATCATCCAAAACATCAACAAAATCCGACCAAAAACATTTAAAATCAAGCTTTCTCTCACCTCATAAACAGGACAGTTTCTGTCCCTAATTTTCTCTCAAAACGTTCACCTAGAAAATGACCTTTAATGGAGCTGAAATTTTTATATGTTGTATATAGTTCAAGTAGGAAGATTTTGTATTTGTTGGTCAAGATCCGAAAACTACCGGAAGAGGCTCAAACAAATCACACAAACAAAGTTGCATAGTGACACCTACGGGAAGAAGATAGGATTGGTTCTCTCTAAGATTGATCCTAGTATATAAACTTTTTTTTGTTGGATTTTTTATATATTATATATGACTCAAAATTAATATTTTTCCCTTCTTGGACATCCCCAAATCTGGCTGGAAGACCCTCAAAAAACTCACTCAATCTCCCTTGTATAGTAACGTTTGTGGTAGAGATGAAGGGGATGTATCTCTCGAGTTTGTTGGGGTAATTGGGTGTTTCCAGGGGAAAATGAAATCTTATAGGGTTAAGTAACAATTTGGAGAAGGCATGAATTTTTGGGTCATTGAATGAGCTTCAATTTGGGCCTAATTGGCTAAGTGTACAAGCTGCCTGAAACGGGGCTGCCCACAATCCAATTTTCTAAAATCTTTAAAAAATATTTCTAGTCCAATTTCTTTCAAATTTCCACTTCTCAAGTGTCCTACTATGTCTCTAATATCTCTTATAAAAAATTTGGGCCCACTTGTTTAAGAAAATTTTCCCGATTGGGCCCATTTTACGTGATTAGGTCCATACCGATCAATGAAACTTAAGGTTTTTCGGTCCACTTTAAAAATTCATTCGGCCATCAAAACCTCCTTATTTCCACCCAATATTTATTCGTCATGTCAATTATGTCTTATGTTAATTTCCTATAGTCTTGAAATAATTTTTTTGAATTTTTAAAATTTATTCCGAATTTATTTCTCTTATTGGGCCTATTTGTCCGGTTTAGTGGAAATCTGAGTCTTACTAACTTTTTCTCTTTCAACACCTTATTTTCAATTCCGTATCATTAATTCATACTTCAATTAATCCTTTTTGAAAAATACTTAAACTCAAGTTCTTACCTCAAAATGCGTGCGTTGGGCCTCATGCCACTATCTCGGGCTTCTCTAGCATTCTGGGCCCTACATGAACATTCACATAAGTCTTAGACTTTTCATCTTAACTTAAAGTGATTAGTGGTAGGGAAAAATCTGGGTTTCACAATGACTGTAAACCTAATAGAGGCAACTTCAGAAGTTTGAGCCTCCGTTTTTCGATGAGGTTAAGAATTCAGTGATTTCGGAAAACTGGATAAATGAGATGGAAAAAACCTATGGAATTTCGTAGTAATTCTATCGAGAAAGTTGCTTTTGTAACTTTTGCGTTAAAGAATTGGAGAAGCTACACAGATTTTTAGAGTGCACTACTATAGAGAAAGTAACCTTGTAGCATCAGTATTGAAATAAAAAGTCAAGCTCAGAGGGAAAACCCCAATTTAATCTGAGAGCCAACATTACAAAAATACATGAGATATATTTCGGGAGGCCTTTAGACGAAAACTCATTCCGGATGAAGCATATTGGAAATTATAGCTGAAATGATTGAATCAGACATAAGGTAACAAGTCCGAGAATCAATATGAAACTAAATTCATGGTTTTGGAGAAGTATAGTCCGGATGAGTAGAGATGTGAAATGAAGGAAGTCTAGAAACTCCTAAGAGATACGGGGATCCTCAAACGAGCTAGGGAAGCTCCATTTGACATCATTTTGAGGGAGCAATGTGCAAGGCGCAACTATGAGAATATAAGATATATATACTCTCGAGGTTACCAAGAAAGAGGAAAGATAAAGAAAGTGAAAAAACAGAGATCTACTAGAGAAATAGTGATAAATGAATAGCAAAGTCACTAGAGCTGGAAGAATGAATCATGGAACTATCTGTATAAATAAGACTTTGAAGGTCACACTGCTTACATGATTGATAAAAATAGGTCGTGTTCGAAAGTAAAGAGACACCCCTATAGACAGAGAGTTTCTCGACACATATTCTGATAATCTATCAGACTTACTACTAGACAGAAAGATGAAGTTTTGAGGTGAATTAGTACTTGGTATTGAATTAATTATTCAAATTACTATATTGAATGACTTCAATTGAATTAGAAGAGCTGAAGAAGTAGTTACAGGGATCATATGATAAGGGGATTATCAGACCGAGTGACCCACTTTAGAGTGTACCAGCATTAATTGTTAAGGAATTTCAGAGTTTTCTGGGTCATAATGTGTCAAGAACAGGAGTCAATTGGATTCTCCCAAAACAAAGATTATAGATCAGTGGGAAAGACCAAAAACTGTTAAGATGATTTGGAGTTTGGCGTATAAGGAGACTTTGGAATATGAATTACGTATTGAGTCTAAGGATTGCAAATTGATTATGCTTATGTTTCGAATACGAGACTTAATTGAAATAAGGAAAGGGTTTTGTTATAATTGATATATGGAATGAGACAAGTTTTAAAGTGTGATAAATTTTGGATACAGAATTATAATTTGAAATGAGAGATGTACACAACGCATGGATATTTTGGGTATGTGAATAAAGAATGAGTCGTGACTAAAGGATAAATGTGAAATCGTGATAAGTTTTGGTATCCTACTTTCTATTGAGACTGAACCTTAAACCTTTATATCCATAACCAGTTATGTGGTCAGGTCTAATGGCTAATAAAGGTATTTCAAAATACCTCACCGCCTAAGAGACTTGATAGTGCCTAGAAATACTCTAATCCATAACCCATAAATTGAAATTGACAGTCGAAATATTGCGGTTGAAGTCAGGATACCATTACTTGGGCGATGAAGAATTATAGAATTCTACTTAACATGAAGGTTTAAATATTAAATTTCACAAAAACAGTACAATACAAAAAAATGACTAGGGTTAGTATTTTGAGCAGAAGTGACTTCGGGATGACATTTTATATTTATATATATACGTAGGTCAGATACATGAGGGATTGAAATATTTAGTGAACCTCAACTTCGATGAAGGTCCTTTATGATACTGACATTTATATCGTGGTAGCGAGCTTAAGAGTTGAAAACTGGACTTGATTTGATTGAATCAAACAGACTCAGTGTAATGATAAACACTGTATTGATGTAGTTAATTAGACTCATATGGGTGCTACAACAAGTATTGGTATTGGTACTGATGATTTATGGAGATTTAAAAATGAAATGGTGTACCAAATGATCTATAGTCAAAGGAATTGATGTTGTTAAAAGCTCATTTATATAGAGACATATTTGTATCCATAGAATAGTACAAACTTATCAAATCTCCTTAAAGTATATTGGCAATCAAGTACGATAAGAGAAATAACTAGAATTGAGATTAAATGTCTCATATGTCAGTAGGGCAAGGTAGTGTATCAGAAGCCTATGAGATTATTACCCATGCCAATATGGAATCGAGGGCATGTACCCAAGATTTTAAAGGCTCCTGAGAGGACCATTTACCATTAGTAGATCATGTATATAATAATAATTACCCCTTTAATACCAGAGTGACACCGTATGAAGTATAGTATGGTCAAAAATATTATTCATCGATTGGATGGAAGAAGTGGGTGAAAGGAAGAGAATTGTTTTCGACTTGATTAAGCAAGCTTCTGAGGATATTTAATTAGCTGGTGGAAGATTGGGAACAGCTCAGAGCAAGCAAAAGAGTTGTGCTGACCAAAGGTGCTGATCCTTGAAAATTTCAGTAGAAGAATTGATGTTCTGAAAGTTTCTCCTTCCAATAGTATAAGGAGATTTGGGAAGAAAGGAAAGTTAAGTCCCCGATATATTGGACCTTTTGAAATCTTAGACCGAATGGAAGACCAAGCTTACAGATTGGCATTACCGCCAGAGTTATCAATATTCGATAATGTCTTTCACGTTTCAATGCTACGCAAGTATCACTCGGAACCAATGCATATGAGTAAGTATGAACCACTGGAATTGAAAGAGGATATGACATATGTGGAGAAACTGGCCTAGATCTTGGACATGAAAGAAAAAGGGCGTTGCGATCTAAGATGATTCATTTGGTCAAGGTTTTGTGGCAGTGCCACACTTCAAAAGAGGCCACGTGAGAGTTAGGAAGCTTACTACAAGAGGAATATCCACGATTGCTTAAGAACTGATGTACTTTCAAATTTAGAGGATCAAATTTCTTACGGTGGGGAGAATGTAAATCCCACGAATTTTTGTACTTGGATTTAATTTTATACAGTAATTAGATAAAACGGAGTCGAGGATGAGTACTTTAGAGGAGAATAAATTGAAATTTTAATAGTGGCATAAAAGACTCAGAAAAATAAATTTAATCAAAATACCTTAGACCTAAAAATAAATAACTGTGAGTGTGTGCAAGTTATATAGATGGGTATCTATAACTATAACTATAACTATATATATATATATATATATATTAATTTAGGTACATGTGAGTATATGATATTTTGTCCATAATTTAAATTAAGTGTATGAGCATATGAAAATATATATATATATATATATATATATATATATATATATATATGTGAATACCTATTAAAGAGGGGAGTAAGAAGCGGGGTTGGCAGTAAGTATATATATAAAAAAAGAATTAAATAAAACTTAAGGAAGTTATGAGACCAGGAAGCATAGGCTTAATACCGAATAGCATGGACCAAGGAAGGCTTGCCACGTTCTGAGATGGCCATGTCGGTGCTGTTAAGGGCATGGGGAAAATGCCAATGAGACTGACACACGAAAAATAAAATGAAGGGAGTGACATACCGAAAACACAGCAGCAAGGAGAGCTACATGTAACCAAAGTTTGGCTTCTAATGAAGCCAAACTCGATGAGGCAATTCTACTGCAGTTTTACTACAGTAGAAATTGTAATGAAAGGAAAACTGCCAAATATATATATATATATATAGACACACACATATATATTACTATAGCAGTAACCTAGAAAACGAGAATGGAAGAAGGTTTCTGTCCTATTCTGCACCAACATTAACAAAAAGAAAACATGGAAACAATAATAGAGAATTAAACAGAGTACAAAGGGGTGACGACAATGAAGAGACTGAAATGCCACGCCCTGTTCACCGACTCCCTCTGCACACCGAACCTCCTGCCACACCCGTACCCCTCTCTTCATCAATTCCCATCAACCTGATCCAATCATTCACCCACTTCTGGCATCGAAAACCTGCAATGGAAGAGAGAGAACCGATGGCAGTAGACCTAACAGCAGTAGAAACAGTTGGCATACAAGGAAAATCGAGTACTAAGGTATTTATATAGATATATTAAAACAAAAAGTATGGAGGCAAGAAAGCAGCAAAGGAATAAGAAAAAAAAAGAGACAACTGAATTGTAAGGATTGGTGGCCAATGGACCTACTGGTAGCCAGGAGAACTAATGGAACCCGAAAGGCTACTGTTGCAACATTTTAGGGAAGGAAACTCGGTAGGAGAAATTGTTCCATCTGCACCGAAAGCATTCAGTGGAAATATATATATATATATATATATATATATATATATATATATATATATATATATAGATATTATGGACAGAAGACAGGAGACGCGTTAAGGTTGGATATGAAACGAAACTAGTTGAGAGAGTGAGTAAGAAACAGAAAATGATGAAGTGAAAATGAGGAAGATGATGACCTAGAAGAGAGCTGAAACAGAGAAGTTGGTTCCATTTCTTTTTCTTTGTACTGCGAAACTGAAGCTGAGCAGGGGTTGGAGGAAGTTAGAAACGAAATGAGAGAGAACAGGAAAGGTAAGGGAGGAAAGCGCGACAGGTATTCAGCAAGGAAAAACAGAGGCTAGAAACAAGGGGGCTCCACTTCCTTGGAAACTGGGAACCAAGCAGTGACGATGGAAGACAGAGAGGAGTCGACGACAATGAAGGAGGTGGCCGAGACATGGTGATGGTCAAGTCGAAAAAATCAGAGGAAATAGAGAGGGAAGAAAGGGATGAACAGTGGGCGTGGGGAAGAAAGAAAGAAGAGAAAAGAAAGAATGGCGCGAAAAGGTAATATATATATATTAGAAAATAGAGGAAAATTAAGGAAAGAAGATAAGTGCACTAAAATTTGAAAACTCAGGGGAAAGGACTTCGACAGAAATAATCTGAGTGTACCAGACCCTCAAACTCGCTACATCGAGACAATCGAGGACTACAGACAGACATTGAGGTAAGAAATTTATACAAGTTTTAGAGATAACTGTATGTATTTTATGACCCACAGTAGCTAGATAGATACAGATACTGTAGAGAATATAGAAAGTGAAAAAAAAATCTAGGTAAAAACCTAGAGATAGAAATTCTCATATTACCTCTATGTATAGACTGAATTGAACTAAACAGTGTTGAAAAATTCATAATTGCATGAATTGCATGTTGCAGTGTTTTCATCGTTGAAATACGATTTCCATTGGTAATGGATAGGTTGGTTATTGTTTTTACTGTCTGGATAAAATAGCACGTTTTACGAAGTTAAACGTGCTTGAGTGGGAGAAATACCATGATGGGTGACCCACAGGAAGTCTCCACTCACATATTGATTGAACACAATTTTTGTACAGAACAGGGATCCTTATATTATTTTTGAAAAAATTGAACCACCTATCCGATTTTCGAATAAAACAATGCTGGAGCACGTGTTGACTGTATTGCACAGACCGACTCTGTGACGCCCCGGAAGCGCGAAAAAGAGGGCAAATTTAAAATTTATTTACATCATTTCACAATTCTATATGCATTCCTATGCAGTGTCATGCATCATCGTATATAAATTATAATTTACACCTCAAGATCTCATCATCCAACATCTATATATTACATCATATTCATTCTTCAATTTCGAATTAATTAATCCTAATACATCCTATACATCACTATTCATCAAGTGTTTGTAAATACAACTTAAGTCTGGGTACATGAAATATTAAAATATATCTCGAAGTACAATATATGGCCTGGAGCTCAAGTCCTCCATTAGCCACTACTCCGTACGTCGCAATGAAACTCTCTTCACTTGAAGAAATCTGGGGGGAGATAAAACAGGGTGAACTTCTAAATCGCTCAGTAAGGGGGTAAGTGATTCATTAACAAAATGATGATTTTTACAGCACAATCATTTTATCTTGTGGGTGAAAACCCAATAAACTCAGTAGAAAAGTGTAGCATGAATAATCAAAATACCATCTCAACTCATTTCTCAAAGCTCATGCAGAAACATAAGAATAATTGGTTTAATATAAAAACCACAGTTACAAGCATCTAGAAAACAGGACGCGATAATGGCTTTTCTCATAAAACGTGATGAATATCACCGCAATAGTAATGCATGTGACGCAGTCACTAAACACAATCTCATGTGTAAAACGAGACTAGGCAAATAAAAATCATATAAAAATTTGTCATGGCACATCAAAACGATTGAACTCGTCCCCTAGGCGAACATCCCCAATCGAGAGATTTCGTCAACAAAAATACACCCATGGCCATGGTTCGTTGTAGACTTGATCAGAGTCGTACAATCGTCGGTCTTACATTCTATCAAAGCACGGCCCGGCCTTACATGCTAACAAAGCAATGCCACCTATCGCTATCGCGGAGAGGGGTCATCTCGCGTTACTAGAATGGAGGCGTCGGTCTTACGTGCTACTAGAGCACCGCTCGGCCTTACTTGCTACAAGAGCAAAACCCGATGTGTATTCAACATGACACACCTAAGTCTCAATAATAGCCATTATCATATAAAACCGTTTTGCCTTCACGTAGCGCTCATAATGGTTTTTCTCATAAAATTCATCTCAAAACCGTTTTGTACTCAACACAAAACATATCAAAACCGAGCTCAAACCGGCAAAACCGAGTACACATTTCTCAAATCTCAGTACGCCTTAACGTAGAGCCCAAATCACTTATCACTTTTTAAAACTCAAAACGATTGTAGCACGTTTTCACATTTAGTTTACAACTCATAAAAATTGAGCCCCAACCAGCTATAAAACCATGTGCAACAACTCATTCACAACTTATAAAACATGCTTATTTTCTTAAATCACATTTCACGCTACAATATCATCACAAAATCGCATACACAAATGAGTTTAAGTTTTCCCTTACCTCGTTGCACATTGTATAGTGCAATCGTTTCCCCAAACGATGGACTAGCCTCGCATTCCTCTCTGGAACTCCCGACTATCCAAACGATGCTAAAACATCAATAATTCATCTCAATCACATCATCGAGCACATAGTTGCTCATATTCTTGTTAAATACTACAAACCTCGTTTTTTCTCATATTCCTATCCTAATCCATATTCTCATCCACTACATTTCAAATCCTATATTTTTCATGCATAATATCCATGTCATAATCACCTCATTGCCTCAATTCTAATTTATAGCCAAAATCCCAAAAATCACCACAATTGTATAATATCATCATCACTCCCAACAAAATCACAATTTTATAAACTCTAATCATTTCTTAGCTATTTTATCACAACACCCATAGTCACAATCACCAAAATCACCTCAATGTCAAAGATTACAGTTTAAAAATTTACCCAAAACTTATGGAGAGCTCTATTCACACCTCGATTCAATTCGTCCTTTGATTTCCAAGTATGTTATTCTCCTTTAGATGAGGAACAACTTTCCTTCTTGCCTCTGCCTAAGATTTGGACGAAAATGGGGGTTTTGGAGGAGAGAGAAAGCTAGGGTTGTGAAAATGGCGATTTGGAGAGAGAGATTGATTTCCAGAAAAACAAAGGGGTCCTTATATAGGCCGAAGGTAGGAGATCGATCTGGTCCTTGATGAGATCGATCTGTTTTTGAATTTGAGAATGTTTTGGGGTAATTTTATGCCTAGGAGATCGATCTGTCATGGAGTGAGATCTTTCTCATAATTGCTTCATGAGATCGATCTTCTCCTTGAGGAGATCGATCTTCTGTTTACTGAATACTTCATGAGATCGATCTGCTCCCTGAGGAGATCGATCTTCTCTTTACAGAAACATTTTGAGATCAATCTTCTTGCCTATGAGATCGATCTGCCTATCAGTTCTTGCACATTTCCTGCATTCTGGAGCCATGAGATCGATCTCTCATCCTTGGAGATCGATTTGGCCTTCACAGATTGCACCGCTGCTGCATCAATTTACAGAAAACTCAATTTAAAACTTCCCAAAATCTATCCCATAGTCCATATTTCAATCCATACACATTCAAGACTTAAAAACCTCATCTTCTTATACTTTATCATATTTAAAACTTGTGTGTACATTAACATATCATAATTACATACACCAAATTACAATTCTCATAACTGGGGTATACAGAATTCTCAATTCTCACAGACTCGCACGGACAAGATGTACTTGAGCACGTGCTAACTGTCTGTTGCACGGCCTGACTCGCACTAACGAGACGTGCTTGAGCGCATGCAAATTGTGTCGCATGGTCCAACTCGCACGAGATTTTAAAATGATATATGAGTAAAACCGTGCTGGAGCCATCGTATACTACTATGTGATCTTGCACTACCTGCTCGCACTGGATTTTGAGACAATGTGATGGTTGATATTGATGTTGGGGGGTAAATCCTTGAGATTACTCGGTATCCTCAGTTATATTGTATTGTATCGAGGTCCTCTGAGTATGCTGTACCGTGTGAACGCACATGAAGTACGCTGCACCGTGTATTGAGTCTTTGGACTACAAGATTGAACTGCATTGAATTGTATTGATTGGTTGATGGGCTTGACTGACCCATCCCCCTAAGGCGTATGACACCCGCGCATACCTGGCCCGTGAGACGTGGGGTCACTGACTATAGCCATATGTCGATTGTATTGTTATTGATTGAATCCCGACCTAGTATCAACAAATTGATTTGTTTATTGATAGAAGGGAAAGGTGAATTGAATTGCTTACTAATGAATTGAAAAGTTTTAGAGAAACGAATTCGAGTGTTTTACTACATAGACTGAACAGTAAATGGTTTCATTGTACTTACTCTATTGAATGCATATATTTTACATATGTCAAAGTATTGTATTGGAAATAAAGTGTGATTGAAACTGTTTTTCAAAGAAAGTGCATTGATTGTGAATCGTTTTCAATATTAACGAATTAAATTATATTCAAATGTTTTACAGTCTTTTATAACTGATCATGACATACATTATAAGCATGTAGATAGTATGGATGTCTACTGCTTACATAAGTTTCTTACTAAGCGCGTTAAGTTCACTCCCTACTTTCCTCCACAGAGTCCCAACAGTAACTTGGACGCTTCCGTTAGTAAGGCATGTCACACAACTATGGTTTCGTGGAGTATCTTTCTACGTTGAAGGTATACCCAGTTGCAAAAAATTCTTTTGTATCTAAATTTTTTTTATAAGTATACTAATGCATACAAGATGTGTATGGGGAACGTGAACATATTTTGTTTAAATTTGTTACTAAGAAAGAAAATTAATCAGACTGAGTATTGTTCTGACCTAATGTCGACTCGTAGCCCAACCAAATTGTGTGAAAATTTGGGTCGTTACATGGGGTTGGTTGTTGCTTGTGGGTTTTAGTACAATAGGGTTCAGATTTATTTTTGGTATTCTAAGTACAACAGTAAATGAGTCTCGGCTTTAGGGATTTTTGTTGTTGGTGGTGGAAGGTGGCTAATGAGGGAAGGTTTAGGGGTTGTGTTCTATTTTTGGTGATTGTAAGGTGAAGGGACTAGGTAGTGGACTTTTTTTTCGAGAAGAAAACCCTTATTGTTTATGCTTGTGATCCTTTTTCCATTGCCAAGATTTTAGTTAGGATAGGGCATGGGAGGATAGTTAGGGTGAAGGAAAGAGGGTGGTAAAGGGGTACACAGCCTCTTTTGGTAGCCAATGCCATAGTTGGTGTTGTACACATGCCATGTGGCCTTTACCCTTTCCATGTAAATCTAGCTTATTATGGTGTGCAACACCATCGCTTATATCTCTAGTAACCTTTCCTTTTATAATCAATATGGGATTAAAACACTAAACCTACTCTCTTTTTAGAGCGCGGGGCGTGGCATTCTCCCCTACCCAATCTCATGACGTTTTTGTCACATCTAACCCCTCTAGGGCCAACCTTGATTCCCCAACTAGGGTGTTTAAGGTGGAATTGGTCCACCATGCTTTACTTTGGCTAAGACACTCGACATGGTATCAGATTGTTAAGGGTTAGCTTTGAAACCACTTTTCACGTGACATTAGCATCTTACCGCAAAATTGACTTATTGGAATATGTAGCACCACCACTTATATCTCCAATGACATTCCCTTTCGTATTCAATGTAGGATTGAATCATCTAGTATGTTGCGCTTTAACAGGTGTGGCATGACATGCAACACCAACTAGGAATGTAATCGAGTCGAGCCGAGCCGATACAGTGAGGTGCTCGAGCTCGACTAGAAAACTCGACGCTCGATACTCGGCTCGAGCTCGATCGAGCCTTATTTATTAAACTCGAGCTCAACTCGAGATTGAGTTCGAACTACTCGAGTTCGCTCGATTAGGCTCGATTATATAAATTCGATTTTTTGCTCGAACTCGAGCTCGATTCTAAGGCTCATTCAAGTTCGAACTCGAGCTCGCTCTTAAACTTATTATATAAATATTATTATATAATAATATATATTATTAAAATTTATAAAATCTCGATACTCGATTAGGCTCGCGAGCTACTCGAACCGAGTATCTGGGTGCTCGAATTCGACTCGCTCGATAGCTCGAGTAGCTCGAGCTCGAGTTCGACTCGATTAAAATTGAGCCGAATTCGAGTTTTGCTCAAGTCGAGTCCAAGTAGTTTGCGAGTACCACTCTATCACTTACACCCCTAACACCAACTACCCTCTTTTTTCTTTTCTTTTCTTTTTTTTTTCTTTTTTCTTTTGAATTAAATTTGGATTTTTAAGGCTTTAAAGCTCCTAAAATTTGACCCTAATTGCATTTGGGCTTTTAAGCCCCAATGACTCAACTAAAAATAATTACATGGCTTTTAGACTCAATATCGAACTTGAACATTCTAAAAACAAGGTACAATAGATTAATTATATCTTCAATAGGCTTGACCCATGAAGCCCAAACCTAAATGACATAAGCTAAAAATTATTGGACTCCAATTGATTTTAATTAAACTCAATTATTGATTTCACCCAAAGTTTAAAATTAATTAAATTTAATTCAATCGAGCTTATTACAAAATGCATTTCATAATCTTTAGCAAACTTCAAAAATCAATCAATAATAGATTTATCAAAATATACTTTATCAATCCAAACAAAATTAGGTATCTATATATTATGTTTTCTCTACAAAAAATATATATTTTCAATAATATTAGGATATCATTTTTTAGATCTCGTTAAACTTAAATATTCATTTTTATGTTGCAATCATTTGCATTTAATTATAAACAAAATTCTAAACAAACTTATGGAGGAGCAAACTTAAAATTATTGTAATTGTCAACCTGTCACCAAGAGTAATTATAGAGATGTGTATGATTTCAATTCATTTTCATATTAAACACATTAGATTAAGTTGTCAAAAATTGACCTAACTTAGAAAATTCGCATGACTAGCCTAAATACAAATTTGAACAAATATGAATTATAAACATAAATTATCAAGTATACTTTCAAATAATAGGATGAACTATCGTGACAATATAAAAATGGGCAACGAGAATTATCCTCACCACCATCTTTTGGAAAACATGCTGGCACCAATATTATTATAATGAACCTCCTCAAGCGCAGAATATGCCTTGGACTTGAGATATACCGTACTTCTAAGTTTATAAACTGACTTGAAGGTTTTTTTTTAATGGATGCTTTAATGATACAATACAACATGTTAAATTTTAATTTCATTCCCTTTTTCCTTTTTTTTTTTTAACTGGCACATTCAACAAATTAATTAAAAATCATATTGTACATAGGCATAATGGCAAAAATCATGTTATAAAATAAGGACTTCTTTTTTTAAAAATGAACACATGATTTGGTGTCCAACTGGACAGATTTTTTTTTCAACGTCTGATAACAATAATTTACATAAATTTTACAATCAATAATAATAATAATAATAATAATAATAATAATAATAATAATAAAAAAATTATATTTAGATTCTTAAGCAAAAACTAGCTGCAATTGAAAGTCAGAGCTTAAGCTTGAGATCGGAGAACAAGACGATCGCATCTCTTGCATGTTTCCTTGTTTTGTACATTTCGCTATCCCCTCTCTGCACACTACGCAACAACGCACGATATTTTCTCCGTAGAAAATAATAATTACTATATAATTTTTAATAATTTAAAAAACAATTAGTATACCATCAATCAATTAGTAAATTTAAATAATGTTTGGAAGTTTGAGAATTGCTACGTAATTGGGTTTGGAAATAATTGATCAACAAGAAGAAATTTTGATATCTCACCTTTATTTTCTTTATTGAAAAGTTTTAATCTAAGTTCTAAAAATAAAGAAAAGCATTAGTGTTAAATTTGAATTTTAAATTTATTTAAAATCACTTTTTAAAAATTATAAAATTTAATAACCAAATATATCTTACATTTTTAGTATATAATGAATATAAATCTTCTATATACCTTTTATTACATATAAATAAATTTACAAATTTTTATTTTATATTAAATTGTTAAAAGACAATAATTATCGTTCGTATTATAAACGTGGAACTATAACATTATCATATCAGCCTCCATGTGGAAATGTTACAAATGATATTTAATGTTATTGGACACATTTAGATATAATTTTTTATTTTTAAAAATTTGTAATTTTATTTATAATAAAATAAAAATTTATAAACTTATTTACCTATAATAAAATTATAAAAAAAATATCTATATTATAAAAAAAATTATATCTATTTGAGTATTAAGTTAAAAGTCAAAGAATCACTTTAATATATCATTTTCGCAAGTAATTTGAATTTGGATCTATAAATCCATTTTTAATAAAACAAAAACATTGCTTTAATTTTAATGTATATATTTTCTTTTACGTTCATTAAAATAATAATTGAGATGGGGCCCTGTGGTGGAGTCTCGATGAACAAAAGGACAAAGCAGTGACCAAGTTTTGCGGTAATCATGCGCGCATCGGCCCTTATTTTACACCAAAAAAAAAAAAAAGGAAAGAAATAAAACAAACATGGGATGGCATTGCCTGGTCAAAGTTTTTCGCTACCAAATAATTCATTACAATTTTCATGAATCATCACCTCTAACTTTAAAGATAACTTTGGAAGCAATTATGATTGGATTAAGACTTTGATCTTTTGTTGTATGATGACTTTTTCTTTTGTGTGCGGTAATCGGAATTAAGAATATTATATGGTTCGGGTAGTTAATTTAAATATGTTTTTAATATTTGTCATTTTCAAGCATTTTCTTTTTGGCCTTTTAAAATTGAGGATTTACTTCGATTTATCAAAAGTCAATTAGTTGAGCTAGCAGGACTATAGAAACTTTATCTACACAAAAAAATAAATAAATAAAAATTGAGAAACTCTTAAAGAGGATAATTGGTGTTTGGTCAGTACAAATTAAAGTTTGCTATGGAGATCGAAAAGGTTTCACTATTTGGACGTCAAATATCGGCTCAAAGACGCAAACTAAAATGATGGAAAGCAAACATGAAGAGGACTGCACCAAACTCTTCACTAACTCGACATATTCATTTCAATACGACAGATTGAGCATTAGATTATAGATGGCAAACTCCCAGCTTTTTTCTGGTTGTGGAAAGCGATGCCTATCGTTGAACCCTAAACCATTGTTCTCATTAATTCACAAATGGTAGCATTAGCTAATTGAGAAAGCAAAAGGGTTATAAAGAACGAAACCAAAAAAAAATAAAAAATTGGTCTACTGATCTTTTCTAATTTCTAATTGCTTAAATATACCTGTACAATTCTAGTGGCTGTGGACCAATTCAACATGACCAAAACTCCCACGCATCATTGTTTGCTTTCCTATGTATATGGTAGATCCATCTATTAATTAATCTTGCACCGAGCTTAATTTTAAATAATCAATGACAGTGGTTAACAAATGTATATTTTTTATTATTAAATATTTATTGCGTTGCACTTCTTTCTACCATTTGCAATTATGACCTTATATCCAAAGTAACTCCTTTTATAAGTGTTTGATTTAAATAAAAGCCCCATATCCAGATGCATAGTTAAATCACAATATATTGGTGGATTAAATTTCATAATTGATTTATGACTTCTTTGGGTAAAGTATTTGTAAAAAATGAACATTTTGATACACTCTTGATAAATCTTTCTAAGCAAGTAGAGAATTAAGAGAATGCTTCTTATGGTTTCCAGTTAATTCTAAAGTACTTTCTTTCTTTGAATTAAGCAAAGTCTATAAAAAAAAATGCGCAATCTTTTTCTAGGAACTCATGAACCAATGTAAATGGTGAATATGTTTCATTGTTTCTCGTATTCCATCTAAAGGTTCAAACCATGACTACCTTTACACATACACCTTATATATGAACCAAATTGCATTTCTTTAGGATTGCATACATGTGCACGTTTTGGTAATAAGTGGGGGATTGTTGTATTACCAAACTTGCATGTTTATAAATTAATTATAAATGTTTGATTTAAATAAAAGTGTTTTTATAAATCAATAGTTGCATGTGTTGAGAAAATGATGTTTTGGAAAAATAAAAGAAGTTTTTAAGATGAAAAATAATAAGTTGTATATATTGATTAAAACATATATAACATCAACGGCATTTGAATTCTATGAGATTGGAATTCAAATAGCCTAAGACGTTGTTTGGTTCAAGTATTTTTAGATTCTTGTCAGGAATTTTATTTTTCATAATAAAATTACTTTATTTTGTTATCACATTTTTCTCCACATCAAAAATCTAATATTCCCAACAATACCAAAATGAGAGAAAATAGGGGTAAAAAAAATTACGTCCTCTTCTTGAGGTATTTTAAAATTACGGGACAATTTAAATTTTTTTTGTTCCTATTGTACCATCTAATTATTGCATTATATGTCCCTTTTATCCTTAAACCTATCTAATGTTATAAGCTTAAACCTTAGAAACACTCTCCCTAAAATCAGAAGCCTCTCTCCCTCTTACAAATAAATAGTTTAACTAATTAAATAAATCAAAATACTTTTCTTATTAAATAAATTGATTAACTTGTATTAAATAAATTAATTAACGTTTGTTAAATAAAATAAACTTAAATAATAAATAAAAATAAATAAATATGTTAAATATAACTTCTTTCAAAGTGTTATTCACTTTAAATCAACTATTTATTCACTTTAATACAAAAGGTTAGTATAATAAAATGTGTCATTTAGTAATTTTAAATTCCTTGAACCAAACATACAAATTAAACATTCTCCCAATGCAATCAAACGTGAAAATTTAATATTATCTAGAATTCATCAAGTAAAATAATTTGGGAGTAAAATGATTCCCAAAGGGAATCTTAGATTCCGCAAAACAAACGACCCTTAAAGGGTATTTGAATACCTAAGAAGGGCATTTGAATACTTAAGAGGGCTATTGGAATACCTGAAAGGGCACTTAAATCCCTTAAGCTTTGGAATGATGAAAAATAAAGAGGTGTAAATTTTGTGTGAAGCATATGTACATTCTCCCTTATGCTTATGTACATTATGCATTGAGTTTATGTATAATGCAAGATATTTGAATACCCTTACTTTATGGGAATTTACATTCCGTGTAAATTTTTTATTTAGGGTATTTGAATACCCAGGTATACTCGAATACATATAGATATTGACATTCTATTTAATTTTTGACTTAAGTAATCAAATATCATCATTGGGTATTCGAATAACCTTTTCTAGAGGTAAAAAATTAAGTCTGTTAGACATATCCTTTCATTCCAAAAGTGGTAATTTCTCACTAGAGTTGCGTTTAATCATCAAGAGATATTTCTTGCACTTATTGGGGCTTATAAATTCTTCCAATAACATTCATTTTAAACATCCTTACATTTTTTTGCATTATTTCTATCTAAATTTCAAATCAATCTTCTTGCATTATTTATCTTTGATTTTTTTTTGTTCATGTGAGTTTATAAAAAAATTTCAAAAGTGTAATTGGGTGTTTTCTAAAGAGTAGACACTATATCTTAGGAATAATGTTTCTTAAACCATTTACACAAGTGTGAGAAAACTTTTGTTCTTAAAAAATTTTCTTGGAAGTGCCTCAAATACACAAGTTGTTCTTCAAGTATTCTTCACCATTAATTGCATTGGCCACCAAGATTCAAATTTTATGTAACACTCTTTTATTAAAATAAAGAGATCCTAGGTATTGGCCATTTATGCTTATAAAATTAGAGAAATATTTAAGTTAAGTAAAAAAGATAGAAGAGATATATTTAGAGAAATATTTAAGTTAAGTAAAAAAGATAGAAGATATATATATATATATATATATATATATATATATATATATATATATATATATATATATTACCCAGAAACAACAAACGCAGAATTCAACAGTAAAAGACCTTCGTATAACATAGCTCCAAAACATGTTCCATCGTATAAATAAAAGCTTTTATCCTAAACAAACCATAAATACTTCCAGACTTGGCTAGACGAACTTGATTTACAATGGGAATGACGAACAAATACCTACTAACCTAGCTATGCCTACTCTAAAGCTAACCCAGAAAGAGAAACATAAGACAATCAAACCAAGGAAGAACTCCCTCTCATTAAATTATTTAGTCACCCTTTGTCTTATAATAGGCTGGCACCGAAACTACAACAGTTGTGGAAGCTATCCTTCCATTTCACCATAACTGACTTAGGAGCCTTTTGTTTTCTTCAGCTCTTGATGTTTATTTCGTTGTACTAGGAGGCCCTGGTTTTGGTTCCAACATTACTTAATGGTTTAATGATGGTCGCCTGATTTTAGACCATCTGAAGACTTTCACATCCACAATGATTTGGATTCAACTCCCAAAACTTCCAATAGAATACTATGATAATCAGGTTCTCTCCCAAATCGGGAACTTATAGGGAAACCCATAAATGTCGATACATATATTGGCTCTGTGTTAAGAGGATGATATGAATGCATGTGCGAGATTCCCAAGGACAAAACTCTTCCTAAACATTTCTACATAGGCAATAAACTGCAACTAGTTCACTATAAATTAGCAAAATAATTTTGCTTTAGTTTGCACTGCTACATCGAGTCCATACACAAGTCAGAAGAAAATGTCTATCTCTGATAGCTCCAAAAATAAAGAAACTAAGCAAGATGACAATCCTGAACAAGAATGGACTATGATTAAGAAAAGGCCGAGCTTAAGGCCCTTCATGATGCAACAACAGAGGAAAAGCTACAACGTAGAAGCAGTTGCCACAATGGGTGTAAATCCAACCAAGGTACGTTCATACATAAAGGATTCAGGTTCTTCATCCATCAATCTTATTCACACCATCGCCAATGTAAAGATCATACCGTCATCTGCCACCTAGATTCCTAAAGCATCAAATAAGTATGCACTCTTATAAAACTTTTCTTATTAACCACAATATGACACTTATCCTTCACTGTTGATACCTTAGTACATATTTAATACCCACCTACAAATAGAAATCCCATAGACAGAAACCGTTATAACTAAAATAACATAGACTAATACAATCAAATTAATCTACTATAACATACCAATATAGATATAAATTTAATCAAATATCTTAACTCCTATTAACTTCAACTTAATGCACTTCTACTTAATTCAGAAACATCAATGGAAAAATACAATACTCAAAAAAAAAATTCTCTTATTTTTAACGACAATCCCCAAAACTAAGATAATGACCCTCAACCTCATACCTCCACTACACGTAACATTCATATGTGTCCTGACAATAAGCAAGTAATGCAACACCAAATACCAACCAACTCTCTTACACTACCACTCATCAAGTTTACCTTTCAATTACAACCAAAAGAACTACTTACTGCATCTCCAAAAGACACACACATTCAAAAAAATTCAACTACACACCACAAACAATATGCAAAAAGTAACTCAACCAATGAACACTTTCACGCTTCTAACACTGGAACAAACAATCCAATAACCACCGACTCAATATCGAATGACGAACACATACCTTCATTTCCATTTCAATAGATATGTGGACAGGGGAGCCATTCCCTCCCTAGATTCCTTCATAGCACCTCCGGGATTTGAATATGTTTTTCACATTCAAATCTTCAAACCCTACTACACCTACTTCAAAACCAAAATCTAAACCCACATGCAAACCAACAACCACAACAAAATGCAGGAAATCTATAGCTCGACCAATTTATCAGTCCAAAACGGAGAGTTCCTGCCCCAAATACATCATTACCAACCTTATGTCTTCACTACCCTAACAACCGTAGCCTAGGTTGTTATCACTGTTGAAGCTTTTTCAGATCTATTACTCATTGAGAGGGAATACACGTTTATCTTGAAATTTTAGGTAATAGAAAATAGGGCTTTCCTGAATCAACCATATCTATTCCAAATAAACGAAGTTGTGCAGAATGATACTTCAAAACATGAATAACCTGTTACCTCCACCTATAACACCACATACGGTACTCCCCCACTTCCCTCCAATGATGAAGATACTTGCTTGGAATTGTAAAGGGGTCGATTGTGATGAGTTCATTCCAGAACTTACGACATTACTTCGTATGTTTCAACCTCAAATTCTAATAATCATGAAAACAAATGTCCACCCAATAGAGCAAATATGATATGTGCACAGATTTGACTTTACAGACACATTGTGGCAGCTCTATTAGGCCATGCAAGTGGCATATCGCTATTTTGGGATCCTTCTTAAGTTTCAATTATCACTCATAGTAATACTTCTAAAGAGTAACTACAGAAATCATCCCTCGACCACCGTCACCGTCATACTACCTTACTACCTTGTATCAATTCCCTCACTCACACTTACATCAACAGGTATGGCAGCATCATTTTGATTTGTCACTAAATATTGCTTCTGTATGGGTAGTTATATATGATTTTAACTTTGTTATAATTGTAAATAAAAAACTTAGTAATTACAATCCAAACTATTAAAGCATGCAACGTTTTATGAATTATCTAAATGCTTGTAACTTTCATGGCCTAAGATATTCATGACCTACGATACTCATGACCTAAATATACATGGAATAACATGCACTCAAGATTAGGTCACATACGTAAATGTCTAGATAAAGAAGTCGTAAATCAAAGTTGTCTACAGTCATACCCGAATACTATATTACATAATTTATTGTCCTTATGATCAGGCCATGCTCTTATCTTGCTAAACATGAACTCACAATTTTTAAAGCACATTACAGATTTAAATATGAAAATCATTGGCATCAACAACAGGATTAGCATATCATAGTAAGAAATATTTGGTCATTACCTAGATGTGGGATCATATGCATAGCATTGTGTTATAAAATCAAACCACTTAGCTTTCATATCTAAACAATGAAAAAAGGGAACACTAGGAAATAATAAGGTTTAAATGGAACAGCTATAAAAGGCTTTACATGAAGTACAAATCAATTATCAAATAACATATCCATTACATATATTTAACAAAAAAAATTAATTAATACAGGAAATGAAAAATTCCAAGCAATAGAGGAATCATATTAGGCACAAAGAGCCCATGGCAAGTGGATTAATATAGGACTAAATATTTACAAGCTAAAGCTGTGAGAACTGCGAATTTTATGTACCACAGTTATGAGAATTGTAATTTGATGTATGTGATTATGATATGTTGATGTACACGCAAGTTTTAGATATGATGAAGTATAAGCAAATGAGGTCTTTAAGTTTTGAATGTGTATGGATTGGAATATGGACTATGGGGTAGATTATGGAAAGTTTTACATTGAGTTTTCTGCAAATTGATGCAGCAGCAGTGCAATATGTGAAGGCCAGATCGATCTCCAAGGAAGAGAGATCGATCTCATGGCTCCAAAATGCAGGAAATGTACAAGAACTTATAGGCAGATCGATTTCATAAGCAACTAGATTGATCTCCAAATGTTTTTATAAGGGGTTGATTGATTTCCTACAGGAGCAAATCGATCTAAAAATGTTTCTGTAAATAGCAGATCGATCTCCTTAAGATTATGAGATCGATCTCACCCATCGACAGATCGATCTGGTAGGCATAAAAAGTGCCCAAAACGTTTCTAAAATTCAAAGGCAGATCGATCTCCTACAGGAGCAGATTGATCACTTGTGCTCCGCCTATAAAAGGACCCTTGTGTTTTTCCTGCATTTCATCCTTTCTCTCTCCAAAAAATCGAAAACCCTCATTTTTTGTCGAACTCTAGCGTTCTCTCTCTTCCAAAACACTCATTTCCGTTCGAATCAGAGGTTGTGGCAAGAAGAAAAGTTGTTCCTTATCAAAAGGAGAACAACATACTTAAAAATCGAAGGATGATTTAAGCTGAGGCGTGAGTTGAGCACTCCACAAGTTTTGGGTAAATTTGTAAGCTTTAATCTCTGATTTGGAAGTAAATGTCTGCGATTGTGACTGTAGATGTTTTGATAAATGAGCTGAAAATGATTAGGGTTGATAGGAATATTGAGAAATTATGAGGAATTTGGTTAATGAGGTTTTGAGATGTTAAATGAGAATGTGAGCAATTACGCTCGATATTGAGATTTGAGACAATGTGATAAGATATTGATAATGTTTTTACATCATTGGGACAGCCCGAGAGTTTCAGAGAGGAATGTGAGGGTAGTCTGTCGTTTGGGGGAAACGATTTCCCTATACGAGGTGCAACGAGGTAAGGGAAAACTTAAACTCGATTGTGTATGTGATTTGTGATGATATTGTAGCATGAAATGTGATTTGAGAAAACAAGCATGTTTTATGTGTTGCGAATGAGTTATTGCACACAGTTTTATAACTGGTTGGAGCCCAATTTTTATGAGTTGTAAACTAAGTGTGAAATTATTTTACAACCGTTTTGAGTTTAAAAAGTAAAAAAAAGTGTTTTGGGCTCTACGTTAAGGCATACTGAGATTTGAGAAATGTGTGTGTGATTTTGTCGGTTTAAGCTCGATTTTAACATATTTTGTGTTGAGTACACAAATGTTTTTAGATGAATTTTATGAGAGAAAACCATTATGAGTTCTACGTGAAGGAAAAACGGTTTTATATGATAATGGTTATTACTGAGACTTAGGCGTGTCATGTTGAATACACATCGGGCCTTGCTCTGGTAGCATGTAAGTCCGGGCCTTGCTCTGGTAGCATGTAAATTCGGGCCTTGCTCTGGTAGCATATAAGTTCGATATTCCTCCGTTCTGGTAACGTGAGATGACCCCCGCTCTCGTAGCGCTGGGTGGCCTTGCTCTGGTAGCATGTAAGTCCGATATTTTTCCCCCGTTTTGGTAGAGCTGGGTGGCCTTGCTTTGGTAGCATGTAAGTACAGGCCTTGCTTTGTTAACATGTATGACCGATAGTGTACATGAGGAGAGGCTTTGCTCTGGTATCATGTAAGGTCAGGCCTTATTTTGGTAACACGTAAGTCCAATATACCATGTACACGATCATATTGTCGACATTCCCTCTTTTGAGGATGCTTGGGATGCGCACCCAGAGGAGAATTATATTGATGTGTCATGACGAGTATTTTATCTGAATTTTAATTGCCTACTCTTGTTTTACACATGAGATTGTGTTTTGTGGCTGCGCCACGTGCATTACTATTGAGGTTATTTTTATCACATTTTATGAGAAAAGCCATTATCGCATCCCAATTTACAAATGCTTGTAACTGTGGTTTTTATATTCAACCAATTACTCTTATGTTTCTGCATGAGCTTTGAGAAATGAGTTGAGATGATGCTTTAAATTAGTCATGCTACATTTTTCTACTGAATTTATTGGGTTTTCACCCACAAAATAAAATGATTGTTCTGTGCAAATCATTATTTTATCAATGAGTCCCTTACCTCCTTACTGAGTGATTTAGAAGCTCACCCTGTTTTTCTATTCCCCCCAGATTTCTTCAAGTGAAGAGAATTTCCTGTGACGAACGGAGTTGTGGCTAGTGGAGGACTTGAGCTCCAGGCCATATATATTGTATTTTGAGGTATAATTATCATTTCATGTACCTAGACTAATATTATATTTATAGACACTTGATGAACAATGATGTATAGGATGTATTAGGGATGAATTAAATCTGTATTGAAGGTTGTATGCGCTATGATATATTAAATGATGAGATCCTGAGGTGAAAGTTTTATGATGTATGAATGATGATGTATGACACTGTACAGGAATGCACCCAGTATTGTGTATTGATGAAAATAAGTTTTAAATTAGCCCTATTTTTCGTGCTTTCGGGGTGTCACAGAGTTTTCTTGGTATCAGAGCTTAGGCTGTTTAGTACTGTCAATGTCGGTTAAGTGAAATAGAATACATCCTAAGTGTCTGTATAAGTCTGGTCATGAATTGAAATTGATGATTGAAATTTCAATCAAGTTTGATGTGTACGCGCAGGAATGTATTGAGAATGAGAATGAGTGGACGACGAGGTCATTCGAGGAGGCAGGCGAGCCACCTCCGCCACCTGCCCCACAACCAGAGAGTCCCAACTCTCGATTTAACCGGATTGAGACAGATGTACGGTAGGGTTTTGAGCAGATGGCTACACTATTCGCGTAACATTTTGGAGTTAATACCTCGGGTACTACACCTACACCACCATAAAGACCTCTCGCAACCCTAGTACAGATGGACCGGGTACCTCCCGCTACTCAGCCCGATGACAAAAATATGGTCCGACTGAGGGACTTTTTAAAAATGAATCCACCAGCATTCAATGAGAGAAAGGATCCCGTAGAGACTGAGGAGTGGCTGACTGAGTTGAGAGTCATATTTGACTATTTTGAATGCACTGATGTTGAGAGGGTCAATATGGGTGCCTATATGTCGAAAGGGAGAGCCCGAGATTGGTGGAACACAACTCAGAGTATTCTGATGTCCAGACAGGATGCAATTAGTTGGAAAGAGTTTTAAAAGGTCTTTAGAGCCCAATATGTACCACGAGCTACCCAGAGAAGGATGCAGGCTGAGTTTTTGAGTTTGGTATAGGGCGATATGTCTGTGGATGACTATGAGAGTCAATTTACCACTCTATTGAAATATGATCCAAAGACCTTTAAAGATGAAGAGCTCCGCACTGAGAGATTTGTCTATGGACTGAAGCCCATTATCAGAGATCGATTGATAGGGCTGTTTATTACTGAGTTTGGAGACGCTTTGAGACGAGCACAAGAAATTGAGAGAGGAATCAAAATAGTATAATCCTTGGGTGAGTTCAGAGTAATGACTAGAGATATGGGTAAGAGGCCAGCGATTTTCCAGACAGATGTTCGGAGAGGCTCCTTTAGAAGAGGAAGGATTGAGGTACAGAAGGGCAGATTGGAGAGACCCAGAGCTTATCCCATCATTAGGGAGACCCCTTGAGATGTCAGGCTTGAGATAAGGGTTTGTAGAGATTGTGACCGACCGCATGAGGGAAATTGTACTGGGTTGATCCATGGATGTTTTAGATGTGGAGACATGGGTCACAGAGTGAAAGACTGTCCTCAACCTCAGAGACCACATGCTTTGGAGCCTACCAGACAACAGCCTCAGAGAGTAAATCCTTCGAGACGGGCCACTACAGCAAAGAAAGGAAAGAAGCCCGTCACAGTGGGACGTATGTTTGCTCTGGATAAGAAAACAACAGATACTTCTGCAGAAACTGTAAGAGGTACACTCTCTATCTGTAATCATCAGGTTCATGTGTTGATTGATCCGGGATCCACGTATTCGTTTATTTCTGAGCATTTTGCATGTAATTTAAATTTTAAGTTTAAACCTCTAGAGTATATTTTACATGTAAACACTCCTATGCGTGAGTCCCAGAGAACAGATATGATATGTAGAGGATGTGAAATTAAGGTGGGAGATAGAGTAATGTTAGCAGATCTAATGATGTTAAATATACATAGATTCGATGTGATTTTAGGGATGGATTGACTAGCAACCAATCGAGTGACTTTAGACTGCTATACTAAGATTATAACTTTCTCCCTACCTGAACCTTACAATGTATGTTTGAAATATTGAGGAAATATATGTGTGAAAATTTTGTAAGCAATTTGAAATTATGAAGTTACCTTTTGAAAGTATTAAAATTACTTTTAATGTGAAGGTTATGAAGCGCTCATTTCAAATGATAACCGGGAACATCCGAGGATTGAGGATATACCCATGGTGTGTGAATTTTCGGATGTCTTCCTAGATGAATTGCCCGGTTTACCACCAGAGAGAGCTGGAGTTTACCATTGATTTGGTACCGGATACTCAGCCTATCTCTAGATCTTCATATAGGATGGCATTAGTGGAATTAGAGGAATTGAAGAAACAACTACAAGAGTTATTGGATTAGGGATTTATTAGACCCAATGTCTCACCATGGGGAGCACCAATGTTATTTGTAAGGAAGAAGGATAGTAATCTCAGTTTATGCATAGGCTACTAATTATTAAATAAATCCATGGTGAAGAATAAATATCCATTATCGAGGATTGACGATTTGCTTGATCAGCTGAGAGGGGCCTCAGTCTTCTCTAAGATTGATTTAAGATCGGGCTATCACCAATTGAGGATTAAGGAGGAAGATATTTTGAAGACGGCCTTCAGGACAAGATACGACCATTATGAATTTCTAATGATGCCCTTTGGATTGACGAACGCCCCTGTAGCTTTTATGAGATTAATGAATGAAGTGTTCAGTGACTATCTAGATAAGTTTGTGATAGTCTTTATTGATGATATCTTGGTGTACTCTCGATCTTATGAGGAGCACGCACAACACTTGTGGTTAGTACTTCAGATACTCCGAGATAAGTAATTATATGGAAAGCTTAGTAAGTGTGATTTTTGGCGGGACCGGATAGCTTTCTTTAGTCATATAGTTTCAAAGGAAGGAGTGCCAGTTGATCCAGTTAAAGTGAAGGCTATGCTTAATTGGGAAAAACTGAGGATAGTTACATAGGTACGAAGTTTCCTCAGTTTGGTAAGGTATTACAAAAGATTTGTGGAAGGATTTTCCAGGATTGCAGCTCCTTTGACCAAGCTCACACGCGAGGAGACTCAGTTCATATGGACTGATCAATGTGAGCTCAATTTTCAGGAATTAAAGAGGAGATTAACAGTTGCACCTGTGTTGACTATCCCTGAGGGGTTAGGAGGATTTTCGATATATAGTGATACTTCCCATCAAGGATTGGGGTGTGTACTCATGTAGCATGGAAGAGTGGTCGCATATGGGTCGCGACAGTTGAATAATCATGAGCGGAATTACCCCACGTATGATTTAGAGTTAGCCACTGTGGTATTTGCCTTGAAGATCTGGTGGCACTACTTATATGGGGAAAGATTTTAGATCTTCACTGACCACAAGAGTTTGAGGTATCTGTTTGACCAGAAAGAGTTAAATATGAGACAAAGGAGATGGATAGAACTCCTTAAGGATTATAACTGCGAGATTCTATATCATCCGGGAAAGGCGAACGTAATTGCTGATACCCTAAGCAGGAAGAGTATGATATCTGCTATGATGGTCAGGGAATGGGACTTATTGGAGCAGTTCATCGAACTCCGGATCAGAGTTAAAGAGGAAGAAACTTGATTTTTGGCTAGCTTGCGAATAGAACCTAGGATCATGGATCGAATTAGAACTGGGCAGGGCAATGATCAGAGGTTGATTGACATGGTTAGCTAAGCTGAGCAGACTTCACAGTCGGATCTCATAGTTAGTGAGGATGGATTGTTGAGATTCAGAGGACAAATTTGAGTACCGGATGATGATACCTTGAAGAGACAGATACTGAGAGAATCTCACTGCTCGCAATACACCATGTACCCAGGGAGTACTAAGATGTATCGAGATTTGAGAAAGGTGTACTGGTGGAGTGGTATGAAGCGAGACGTGGCAGATTACATGACTAGCTGTTTAGTGTGCCAGTAAGTGAAAGCTGAGTATCAGAAGCCCAGAGGATTATTATAGCCTTTACCTGTGCCTACATGGAAATGGAAGCATGTCACCATGGACTTTATTATAGGCTTACCGAGGACCCGAAGAGGTCATGATGCTATATGGGTCATAGTGGATAAACTGACAAAAAATGTCTACTTCCTTGCCATCAAGAGCACAGATACTGTGGATGCCTTAGCTGAGTTATATGTCAACGAGATAGCTAGATTACATAGGGCTCCAATGAGTATCACTTTTGACAGAGATTCTCGATTTACTTCTAGATTTTGGACCCAATTTCAGGAGCCCATGGGATCTCGATTGAGTTTTAGTATCGCCTATCATCTTCAGACAGATGGTCAGTCAAAGAGAACTATTTAGACCATAGAGGATATGTTGAGGGCATGTACGATGGATTTTAAGGGATCAGGGGATGATCACCTGCCCCTAGCAGAGTTTACGTACAATAATAACTATCATGCGAGTATTGGAATGACACCTTTTGAGGCTCTATATGGTAGGAGGTGTAGATCCTCTGTAGCTTGGGAAGAAGTGGGTGACAGATAGATAAATGCTCTCGAGCTTGTTGAACAGGCTGTACAGTATGTGAAACTCATATGTGAGAGATTACAAGCTGCACAGAGTAGACAAAAAAACTACGCGGATGTGCGTAGACGGCCACTCGAGTTCGATGTTGGTGATGCAGTATTTCTGAAGATATTACCGAGTAAGGGTATCATGAGATTTAGAAAGAAAGGGAAATTGAGTCCTCGATACATTGGACCATTTGAGATTCTTGAGAGAGTAGGAGAGGTAGCCTACAGGTTGGCATTACCCCCACAGATGTCCGGAATACACGACGTCTTCCATGTGTCTATGTTGAGGAAGTACCACCCGGACCCTTCCATGTCATAGAGTATGAAGAGATGAACATACAAGAGGACATGAGCTACGCTGAAGAACCCGTCTGAATCCTCGATAGGAAGGAAAAAGTGCTTCAGACTAAAAGCATCTCATTAGTGAAAGTATTATGGAAGCATCACTCAACGGAAGAGGCAACTTGGGAATTGAAAAGCCTCATGAAGGAGAAGTACCCCCATCTGTTTGACGAGTCGAGTTAAATTTGGAGGACTAAATTCTTTAAAGGTGGGGAAGATGTGAGAAATGCGAATTTTATGTACCCCAGTTATGAGAATTGTAATTTGATTTATGTAATTATGATATGTTGATGTACACGCAAGTTTTAGATATGATAAAGTATAAGAAAATGAGGTCTTTAAGTTTTAAATGTGTATGGATTGAAATATGGACTATGGGGTAGATTATGAGAAGTTTTACATTGAGTTTTCTGCAAATTGATGCAGCAGCAGTGCAATCTGTGAAGGCCAAATCAATCTTCAAGGATGAGAGATTGATCTCATGGCTCCAGAATGCAGGAAATGTACAAGAACTGATAGGCAGATCGATCCCATAAGCAACTAGATCGATCTCCAAATATTTTTGTAAAAGGTAGATCGATCTCCTACAGGAGTAGATCGATCTCCTACAGGAGTAGATCGATCTCCTACAGGAGTAGATCGATCTAAAAATGTTTCTGTAAATAGCAGATCGATCTCCTCACAAGGAGCATATCGATCTCCTCAAGATTATGAGATCGATCTCACCCCTCGACAGATCGATCTGGTAGGCATAAAAAGTGCCCAAAATGTTTCCAAAATTCAAAGGCATATCGATCTCCTACAGGAGTAGATCGATCTCCTATGCTCTGCCTATAAAAGGACCCCTGCGTTTTTCCTGCATTTCATCATTTCTCTCTCCAAAAAACTAAAAACCCCTATTTTTGGCCTAACCCTCGCTTTCTCTCTCTTCCAAAACACTCATTTTCGTTCAAATCAGAGGTTGTGGAAAGAAGGAAAGTTGTTCCTCATCAAAAGGAGAACAACATACTTGAAAATCGAAGGACGATTTAAGCTGAGGTGTGAGTTGAGTACTCCACAAGTTTTTGGTAAATTTTTAAGCTTTAATCTTTGATTTAGAAGTAAATGTCTGCGATTGTGGCTGTAGATGTTGTGATAAATGAGCTGAAAATGATTAGGGTTGATAGGAATATTGAGAAATTATGAGGAATTTGGTTAATAAGGTTTTAAGATGTTAAATGAGAATGTGAGCAATTATGCTCGATATTAAGATTTGAGACAATGTGATAAGATATTGATGATGTTTTTACATCGTTGGGACAACCCGAGAGTTCTAGAGAGGAATGCGAGGGTAGTCCGTCGTTTGGGGGAAATGATTGCCCTATACGAGGTGTAACGAGGTAAGGAAAAACTTAAACTCGATTGTGTATGTGATTTGTGATGATATTGTAGCATGAAATGTGATTTGAGAAAACAAGCATGTTTTATGGGTTGTGAATGAGTTATTGCACACGGTTTTATAGCCGGTTGGAACCCAATTTTTATGAGTTGTAAACTAAGTGTGAAATTACCGTTTTGAGTTTAAAAAGTAAAAAAAAGTGATTTTGGCTCTACGTTAAAGCGTACTGAGGTTTGAGAAATGTGTACGTGGTTTTACCGGTTTGAGCTCGATTTTAACATGTTTTGTGCTGAGTACACAAATGTTTTTAGATGAATTTTATGAGAGAAAACCACTATGAGTTCTACGTGAACGCAAAACGGTTTTATATGATAATGGCTATTACTGAGACTTAGGCGTGTCATGTTGAATACACATCGGGCCTTACTCTGGTAGCATGTAAGTTTGGGCCTTACTCTGGTAGCATATAAGTCTAATATTCCTTCGTTCTGGTAACGTGAGATGACCTCCACTCTGGTAGTGCTGGGTGGTCTTGCTCTGGTAGCATGTAAGTCCGATATTTTTCCCCCGCTTTGGTAGCACTAGGAGGCCTTGCTTTAGTAGCATATAAGTCCGGGTCTTGCTTTGGTAGCATGTAAGACCGATAGTGTGCATGAGGAGAGGCTTTGCTCTGGTAGCATGTAAGGTCGGACCTTATTCTGGTAACGCGTAAGTCCAATATACCATGTACACGACCATATTGTTAACGTTCCCTCTTTTGAGGATGCTTGGGATGCGCACCCAGAGGAGAATTATATTGATGTGCCATGACGAGAATTTTATCTGAATTTTAATTGCTTAGTCTCGTTTTACACATGAGATTGTGTTTTGTGGCTGCGCCACGTGCATTACTATTGAGGTGATTTTTATCCCGTTTTATGAGAAAAGCCATTATCACATCCCGATTTACATATGCTTGTAACTGTGGTTTTTATATTAAACCAATTACTCTCATGTTTCTGCATGAGCTTTGAGAAATGAGTTTAGATGATGTTTTAAATTAGTCATGCTACATTTTTCTACTGAGTTTATTGGGTTTTCACCCACAAAATAAAATGATTGTGCTGTGCAAATCATTATTTTATCAATAAGTCCCTTACCCCCTCACTGAGCGATTTAGAAGTTCACCCTGTTTTTCTATTCCCCCCAGATTTCTTCAAGTGAAGAGAATTTCCTGCGACGTACGCAGTAGTGGCTAGTGGAGGACTTGAGCTCCAGGCCATATATATTGTATTTTGAGGTATAATTATCATTTCATGTACCCAGAATAATATTGTATTTACAGACACTTGATGAACAATGATGTATGGGATGTATTAGGGATTAATTAAATCTGTATTGAAGGTTGTATGCGCTATGATATATTAAATGATGAGATCATGAGGTGAAAGTTTTATAATATATGTATGATGATGTATGATACTACATAAGAATGCACCCAGTATTGTGTATTGATGAAAATAAGTTTTAAATTAACCTTATGTTCCGCGCTTCCGAGACGTCACAAAAGCTAACCACGGAAGGAAGTAAATAAATTAACTTCTTTATATACATCTAATGAATGGGTAATGATAATGACTCTATACAATTAATTTTCCACCAATATTTCACTGATTTATTTCAAACATCCAATCCTACCCCTTATGATTTCAATAAGCTTAATAACATTCCTAAACTTCCTAAACTTGATATTTAAATCCTTAAATCAACAGATTTCACCTAAAGAAATAGAACGAATTATATACAACGTCCCCCGATAAAAAACCAAGGTTAGATGGTTTAAATGCTATTTTTTTAGACATTATTGGGAGCATATTGGGCATTTGGTTATTGCTATAGTTTAAAGTTTCTTTCATTCTGGACACATGCTAAAAAATTAAATGAAACTATAATAATTATAATACAAAAAATAATTAACCATCCGAAGTTAATCATTATTGTCCAATAAGCCTTTATAATGTTTTATACAAAATTATCTCCAAATTATAACATTGCGATTCAAACCCTTTACGAATAAACTTGTATCTCTTTATCAAAATGCCTTTATTTCATAAAGGAATATTCATGATAACACTATTATGACACATGAACTTTTTCATACATTCAATAAAAAAGATATAGTAATGCAAAATATTTTAGGTTAAAGATTGACTATGAAAAAGCATTTGATAAACCAAAATGGTCATTCATAAGAGACTGTTTAAGTACATATAATTTTCTTCCTTATTGGATTATTTTAGTCATGGAACATATTCAGACAGCTTTCCTGCGCATCTTAATAAATGGAAATCTTTCACAAACCATTAAACCTGAAAGAGATTTACGACAAGGAAACCCAATTTCACCATACATATTTTTACTAAAACAATAGGAAAATAAAAATTTCCATGGACTCCGAGCATTTAGAAATTGTCCCCTAATACTATCTAATGTTTTGCGGATGATTACTTTATTTTCTCTAAAGCCGCTAGACAATCATCAAAAACTCCCTCATTAATGCTCAACAAATATTGTGCTGCATCAGGTCAAAACTTTAATAATAATAAATGTAATATTAAATTTTCTTCTAATACAAACTCCAAAACAAAACAAACTATATAATCTCTATTTAACGTTCCCTTACAATCTAGTCAAGACAAATATCTTAGTCTACTAGTGTTTACAGGCGAATTACCACACATACCTCTAATTGTATGGTGCAAAACTATCAATAGAAACTAAACATATGATATAATAAACTTCTATCATATGCAGGCAAATCAACACTTACTAAATCCATGCTAAATTCCATACCTATTTATTCCATGTCAAGTGTTCTACTGCCAAGACGATTCCTACACAATCTAGAAACTATTTCAAAACACTCTCTAGAATTTTACAAAATAAAAAGTTAATAATTAACTGGAATACAAAGTGCCTTCCAACTTGCTACGGAGGATTAGAATAAAAGATTTAAAAATACTTAACAAGTTTCTACAATCTAAATTTATATAGAAAATATTTATCAATCATAATAGCTTATGTATTAGTCTCTTTAAGCAAAATACTTTCCACAGTGACATTTGCTAAGCAACTTCTAAACCGAATGACTCCTCGCTTTGGAAAGGATTGATAACATGCATTCCTCTAATCAAGGAAAATGTAAGATGGTGTGTAGGAAATGGTCTCTCCATTAGTGTTTAGATTGATAAATGGTTTACAAATGACACTTTATCTAACTTAGTCTCCCACCCCGTTCCTTAAATCACATAATAGATGCACAGAACTCAACATGGAAACTTGACATCCTTGAACCATACATTCCAAATATTACTTTACAAACTATTTAGGGAACACCTTTATCACTAACAAATACTAAATAAATGCTTTACTCGGCTCCATCAAATTCAGGAAACTTTTCAATGAAATCCCTATATGGTGGCTGTCGAAACCAACAATAATAATTCCTACTCAAAATAAATTTAAACTGTAGTATAGTTGAGTAGGGTCATTTCCCAAGAGATTGGCTAGATTTATCTTTCTGCAAAATATTAAAAACTAAAATGGGGATTTTGGGAAAATGAAAATAAAAATTAAATTCTAGGCAGGTAAAATCGCTATATAAAAATTGAGAGAAAATTAATATGATGAAAACATCTAACCAAAGGAATAATCTTAGAATGGGTTCATGGAATTGATCATTGATGCAAAAATAAATTCTTTTAATCTTTACTAAATTGGTTATGGTTATTGGTACGACCTAACAACCTATCTCTCCTTACTTCTTCGATAATCAGGATACGATCTCTAATTATTTCTCTTGTCAGTTAAACAACCTTAGATACGATCTTAAGATTTAAGTTACCAACAGCATTGAAAACTAGAGAGACTACCAATTCTAACCAACAAACACACATGTAGGTTTATTTAAGCTAGATTATATATCTTCTTAACAGAGAATCGAAATCCTGTCTGAAATCAATTATGTTATTTACCACTTATATTAGAATGCCTAAACAATTACGGATTCAGGTTTCTAATTGGTGATTTATTATCCTGACAATTGAACAAAGGGCCCTTTTTGCGCAACCAATCAAAACAATAATTTAAATAAGAACAGAAGACATATAAATAATAAAGATATAAAAGAACAATATAAAACTAATTAGATCTCACAATTCTTAAAGAACCCAAACTTTAATTATCCTTTGGCTAGACTAAAAACTTAGCAAGCCATAAGTTCAAAGAAAAACACTAAAGAAAAAAATAAAAATATATGAAGATTCAGAATTCAGAATTCAGAATTGAGCTCTCTCCCTAGCCACTCTTAGTCTATATATATACTAAATATCCTAGCCCCAGAATCTGTTTTCAAAGGAAATTCTCTGATTGAGTTTGATTACAATTAAACTTCTTTCTTTTTTCCACCACTTGCCAAAGACAGATTTTGTATATATCTTCCTTAATAATTAAAATCTTCCACTTGCCATCTTTAGATTGATTCAGTCAACTTCAGCTACAAGTGATAGATCTCGACTTGAATTCCAAGATTTCTGCAGATTTTGTGCCTTGAGCAGAATTTGCGGCTTTTAATCCATTTTGTCCATTTTCCTTCATTCACAATACAAAATAGAAAATATAAGTCAAATCCAAAAATAATTAAGCATATAAAATAATTTAAATCATGGAAAAATATGACAATTAATATGTATAATATGCAACTTATCAAATTCCCCCACACCTAAACCTTGCTTGTCCTCAAGCATACACTAGTCTAAATTTATAATCTCTTCTCATCATTCCTTCATCCTCTTCTTATGCTCATCCAAAACACATTCATTTTAATAATTAAAACACAAGTTTTTAAAGTGAATTCTCATAACACACATGAATAGCACCTTAATGACTCAATTAAATTCATAAAGTACATAGGATCCAACACCCTCACAATTGGATTTCACTTATCACACTCTTAGTGTTTAAGGTATATATCAATAAACTCTCAAGTCACTGCATAGAAGATTTCTTACCATAAACTTGCAAATTCAGCACATCTCTTCCACCAATAAATAAATTAAGATGCAAAAATCTAAGGGTCTAAAAGGGTTGTATCGGGGCTTAGGTAAGGTATGATAAAAGGATTTTTAGGTTTGAAAAATTGAAAGAATCATACAAAACTTTTCACATAAAATTCAAATCAATGATTTCAAAAGACTGCTTCAATCACATAATTTTCAGAACGAACTTCCAAGCAATAAAAATTACACTTCTCTTTCTCTTTTTTTTTTCTTTTTTTTTTTCATTTTTCATTTCTTCATTTTTTTTCAACTCTTTTTTTTTTCCGATTTTCTTTTTCAAAAGAGAAGAACTCAATGAAAGCAATAGCTTGAAATACTAAATTTTCAACATATGCAATTTTTCCAAAAATATTTTGAAGTTTCATGTGCATAAGTCTATATGATTCATCAATTCAAGGTTCAAAAAGAGGGAAAATCAACAAAAAGGTTTGTTATGGTTTGTAATATGGTTTAATCCAAAGAAAAGACTAGGCTCAAGGTGGTTTCTCTAAGGGTTAATAATAATAAGGGTAGGCTAGAAAAGAAATGGTATAATGACAAGAAAAATAGTTTAACCTAAATGCCCTTATTTGATTTATTGCATCATATTCATCAAAGGGGTTGATTAAGACATGTATGACAGAGCAAGTTCTAGAATAATCAACTATGCATGACAATCACACAAACAAGAAAATAGAGCATGATGTAATGAATGCTCATAGGCTCAATTCTCACCAAAAAGGTTTATTTGTGCTAGATCCTATACACTTTTTCATTTAATGAATTAAAAGTAACTACTCAGTGTTTTAAAGAGAATTCAAAATTGTGTAAATCAAATTTTTTTTTCTTCATGGGATAAGCATTAGAAAAATCTAGAATTCAAAGAAATCACAAACAATAACTAATGTACCTTTTGGAAATTTTTTTTTTTGAATTTGCAAAAATTTTCATTAACAATTAACAAGAATAAAGGAAAAAGAAAGCAAACATCAGAGTCACAATTAAATACCCTCCCCCACACCTAGACTATACATTGTCCCCAATGTATCAAAATAATTGCTCATTAACTTTAAAAGAATTAAGGGAATTAAGAAACTTCCCTGAAAAATATTGAGCAATGTGAAACATGGTGTTGATTTCCACGACTTCGCCAATCCGAGCATGCTTACGAAAGGATGAAACTCCTTGAATTCCACTCCCATAGAAAAATTCCTCACCCCGTGTGATTGTTAATCTTCAGATAAAAATAACTACACCAAATCAAATAATATTAATAATAAAAATAGTATAACTAAAATTTATCGATTAAGTAAAACAAATTTTATATATATATATATATATATTTAGTTTTTTTTTTTAAATCTGAAAATATAGAAAAATATAAAAATAAAAACAAAAAAAATCAGATCTTGCTGCTGGTATTTGGGAGGCTGAATATGGGCGATGCCGAGATGGGGAGGATCGGAGCTGCTGGATTCGGTGTTGTAGTCAGGACCGGGAAGAAGCGGGGTCTACGTTGATCGGGGGACTGGAAGCTGGAAGTAGCTCGGGAAGAGGCTGCAATCGTGGGCTTGAGCTGCTAGTATGTGGGTGGTCGGGGTTATGAGAAGATCGCAGGTTGCTCTGAATTGTGTGTTGCCGGAGCTGCTGGTATTGATTCCCGATATGGCTCCTGTGTGAATGGGTCGGCGCGAGGCAGTAGCTGGAGTCTAGAGTTGTTGCCAACAGGGGGTTCTGAAGCCGGAAGAGGAGAGATCGGTGGTACTGCTCGGGCTACTGTGGAAGGTTGGAGAGAAAGATTGTCACGAGTTACTGTTGCTACTGGAGATTGGTTGGAGGCTCTCGGTTCCGATGGGTACTGGTCTGGTGCCGGATGGATTGATGGTTGCTGCAGATAATTGTTGTTGCCGACAGGGAGCTCGGGGAGGAGGGGGGGCCTCGGGTATTGCCGGTGAGAATGGGATGGCTTGGTGGCTCGGGAAGAGGGATTGGAGCGCGGGATTGGAGGCTCTTCGCCGGTACTGCTGTTGCCGGTAAGGGCCTGGAAGCTGGGAGAGGTGGTCTCGGTGACTCCAGTCCGAGGATACTGCAATATGATCAATTACTCAGCTGAGGTGGATAGGGAGGAAAAAAATAAATAAATAAAAAAATAAAAATAAAAATAATCTCAGTAAAAAAAAATTCAAAAAGAATTGAGGCAGAAGCAGTATTTGGATAGGGCGTGGGCACGCCCTATCAAAGACATGCTTCTATTTTTTTTTATTATTATTATTTTTTTTTGTGAATGTGAGACAGAAGCAGTGTTTTGATAAGGCGTGGGCACGCCTTATCAAAAACATGCTCTTTTTTTTATTTTTTTTATTTTTAGGATTCAAAACAAGCATAAATCTTATCCACTATTAAGAAAACAACAAAAATAAAGAAAAGTAATTGTGAATTATAAAATAAAAAAAAAAATTGGGTTGCCTCCCAAAAAGCGCCTTTCTTTAAAGTCTTTGGCTAGACATAGTCATGCTCAATTCGTTCAATTTCATGCACTTGTAAACCTTCATAAAAAGGCTTTAAGCGATGACCCTTGACCTTAGAGACCTGACCTGTATCCAAACTTTGAATTTCAATTTTACCACGAGGAAATACGTTAGTAACAATATAAGGGCCTAACCATCTAGAACGAAATTTACGAGGAAATATTTTTAATTTAGAATGAGATAGTATAACTTTCTGACCAATATAAAATTTTTTCTTGGAAACTATATGATCATGAAAAGCCTTTATCTCTTCCTTGTAAATCCTAGAACTCTCACAGTTATTATTGATATTAAACTTAATGATTTCATCATCAAATTCCATTGTGAGTGTACCATCATGCACATCAATTTTAGTCCTAGATGTTTTTAAGAAGGGTCTTCCTAGCAAAATCAAAGATCTAGATGAGTCATTATCATCCATATCAAGCACATAAAAATCAGCAGGAAAGATTAATCCATTTACTTGCACCAAAACATCTTCTAAGACACCATCAGGATAAACATTAGATCTATCAGCAAGTTGAATAATCACACCAGTCTCTTTTAATGGTCCAACATTCAAAGATTTAAAAATAGACAGAGGCATGACATTAATTGAAGCTCCTAGATCTAACATTGCTCTTTCAATTTTAAGATTACCTACCTTACAAGGGATAGTAAACATACCTGGATCCTTGCATTTAGGAGGTAACTTTTTCTGAAGGACAGCTGAAACATTCTCACCCATGCTAACAAATTCATTACCTTTCAGTTTCCTTTTGTTGATGCACAACTCCTTGAGAATTTGGCATATCGAGGTACTTGTTTAATTACATCAAGCAAAGGAATATTTACCTCAATCTTGCGAAAGATGTCAAAAATTTCTTTTTCCTCCTCCTCTTTTTTAGATTTGGATGATCTAAAAGGAAAAGGAGGAATTGGTGCCAAAACTTTTTATTGCATGACATTAGGTTCCTTAAGGTGATCGAACTGTGGCTGGGATACAGTAACTTCCTTTTCAGCTTCTTCTTCTGGAATGCGCTTTCGGGTTGTCTTGCTAGACTCCCCTACCTCGGTTCCACTCCTCAAGGTCATTGCACTAACATTATGTTTAGGGTTGATAATTGTTTGTGAAGGCAATTTTCCTTGAGATTCCAGTCTGCTTACAGAAGTGGCTAGCTGACTCATTTGATCTTCCAGCTTCTTGATGCTTGTTCTTGTCTCCTGTTGAAATTGTTGTGTGTTAATTGCAAGTGATTTAACAATTTCTTCAAGAGATGTACCTGAATTTGAGGATGGCTGATGTTGTTGTTGTGGAGCAGGCTGGCTATATTGAGAATTCTGAAATTGAGACCTTGCTCCGTAGCTAAAGTTGGGATGATTTCTCCACCCTGGGTTATAAGTGTTTGAATATGGATCGTGATTTCTTTGTGGTGGACCTGGAAATCCTTCAACTGCATTTACGTGCTCATGAGGTTCATCTTGAAGTGTGGGGCACATGTCGGTTGGGTGTCCAGTAGCAGCACAAATTCCACAGGCTTTAACTTGTTGTACATTTCCCATTCCTATAGCCAATTGTTGAACAACAGATGTTAGATTAGCTATTTGACTTTCAAGAGAAGATGTATTTACCTCGTTTACTCTTCTATGAGGTATGTCTTGTCTGAATCCAAACTGTTGGGAGTTAGCAGCCATGGTGGAAATCAAATCTCTAGCTTCTCTAGGAGTCTTATTCACTATCGCACCTCCACTGGCTGCGTCCATCATCCTTCTTTCCATGGGTAACAATCCTTCATAAAAATATTGAATTAAGAGTTGTTCGGAAATCCCATGTTGAGGACAACTTGCACAAAGTTGCTTAAATCTCTCCCAGTATTCATGAAGAGTCTCAATATCTTTCTGCTTGATTCCACATATCTCTCTTCTAATGCTAGCGGCTCTTGAAGCAGGGAAAAATTTGTCAAGGAACAATCTCACTATTTCAGTCCACGTGGTTATAGAACCAGGAGGTAAATAGAACAGCCAATCTTTTGCTCTATCAGCTAGTGAGAACGGGAAAGCTCGCATTTTGATTTGCTCTTCAGTAACTCCTTGTGGTTTCAGGCTTGAACATACCACGTGAAATTCTTTTAAATGCTTGTGAGGATCTTCATTCTCAAGGCCATGGAACTTGGGAAGCAAATGGATTAAACCCGATCTTAATTCAAAATCCGCTTGCAGAGTTGGGTAATGAATGCAAAGAGGTTGTTGATTGACAGGTGGTGCAGCCAACTGCCTTAAAGTTTGCTCTTCTTCAGCCATTATTTCTTCAATCTCAGAATCACTAGATGAATTGGTCAAATCAAGTGATAAAGGGGATGAAGATGTACCTTCTTGTGCCTTTTGAATTTTAGTTTCCTTCCTATTCCTCTTAGTTGTCTTTTCAATCTCAGGGTCGTACGGGATTAATTCACTTGCACGAAAAGAACGGGGCATCAAAATAAATCTAATTAAAAACCAATCCCCGGCAACGGCGCCAAAAATTGGTGGCTGTCGAAACCAACAATAATAATTCCTATTCAAAATAAATTTAAACTGTAGTATAGTTGAGTAGGGTCATTTCCCAAGAGATTGGCTAGATTTATCTTTCTGCAAAATATTAAAAAGTAAAATGGGGATTTTGGGAAAATGAAAATAAAAATTAAATTCTAGGCAGGTAAAATCGCTATATAAAAATTGAGAGAAAATTAATATGATGAAAACATCTAACCAAAGGAATAATCTTAGAATGGGTTCATGGAATTGATCATTGATGTAAAAATAAATTCTTTTAATCTTTACTAAATTGGTTATGGTTATTGGTACGACCTAACAACCTATCTCTCCTTACTTCTTCGATAATCAGGATACGATCTCTAATTATTTCTCTTGTCAGTTAAACAACCTTAGATACGATCTTAAGATTTAAGTTACCAACAGCATTGAAAACTAGAGAGACTACCAATTCTAACCAACAAACACACATGTAGGTTTATTTAAGCTAGATTATATATCTTCTTAACAGAGAATCGAAATCCTGTCTGAAATCAATTATGTTATTTACCACTTATATTAGAATGCCTAAACAATTACGGATTCAGGTTTCTAATTGGTGATTTATTATCCTGACAATTGAACAAAGGGCCCTTTTTGCGCAACCAATCAAAACAATAATTTAAATAAGAACAGAAGACATATAAATAATAAAGATATAAAAGAACAATATAAAACTAATTAGATCTCACAATTCTTAAAGAACCCAAACTTTAATTATCCTTTGGCTAGACTAAAAACTTAGCAAGCCATAAGTTCAAAGAAAAACACTAAAGAAAAAAATAAAAATATATGAAGATTCAGAATTCAGAATTCAGAATTGAGCTCTCTCCCTAGCCACTCTTAGTCTATATATATACTAAATATCCTAGCCCCAGAATCTGTTTTCAAAGGAAATTCTCTGATTGAGTTTGATTACAATTAAACTTCTTTCTTTTTTCCACCACTTGCCAAAGACAGATTTTGTATATATCTTCCTTAATAATTAAAATCTTCCACTTGCCATCTTTAGATTGATTCAGTCAACTTCAGCTACAAGTGATAGATCTCGACTTGAATTCCAAGATTTCTGCAGATTTTGTGCCTTGAGCAGAATTTGCGGCTTTTAATCCATTTTGTCCATTTTCCTTCATTCACAATACAAAATAGAAAATATAAGTCAAATCCAAAAATAATTAAGCATATAAAATAATTTAAATCATGGGAAAATATGACAATTAATATGTATAATATGCAACTTATCACTATACAACAACCTGATTCTGAAAAAAAAATACCATTTGAGAGTCCCTCTCTGCCTTAGCACTACATATGAAAACTTTAGGTTATACCTTAAATCAAATTCTTCCTAAGAATTACATCACATAATAAACTTTCCACTACTGCCTTTCTTTTCTCTAGAAAATCCATCCCACCCTAACCTCTATCGAATTTGCAATCAAGCCAATGAAACAATTGGTCACCTATTCAACAACTATACCTATTCTCAACCTCTAAGGTCACAACTTAATTGGAAATAGTACTTCAATATCATCCATTTCATTTTGCTTCTTTAAATATTTAGATTATGTGAAACCAAGTTTCTCTATTACCAATAATATTGTTTTCCAGTGGGTCATATATAGCAACTATACTCTGAAATGTATGAAAATCACATAATGAAATCATATTTATAGGAAAAGAAACCACTCTACAACAAATACTTCATAATGTTATCCATTTTGGCACTACTATGACTTCTCTAACTCACCAACACTCAACAAACAAAAATTACAACTAGTATCTTGGTCACCACCTCCTGTTACATTTTTTAAAGTCACCACCTCTTGGTCACTATTCTACAAGACCTCCCATTTACTTATTGTTGAAACTAATTCCCTATTCCTTTCATTTACTATCTAAGAACAAGGAGATGCATCTACTTAAAGAATTTCTCATTATTGATTGCCACTAGCTAGTCACTGTTTTTTATTATATTAGTATCTCTTTTATATATCGAGAGGTTAACCAGATAGCAGATACTTTGGCAGTGAGAACTGTATAAATGAAGACGTTTACAATCTACATAGAACCACCAGACTACTTGTCACCTCTTTTGTTTTATGATGAATGCATGGATGTGATTCTAGACTTTGTTAAATTGGTTGTTAATTGTACTCTGTGAGATCTGAGAATTTTAGATATATTTGAATGATGTAATATGAACTTGAAGTGTAATTTATTGAGCTAAGTGAATTGGGGAATGATAATTGGAGATTTATATGTTAAGTGTTTAAAATAAGTGTGAAGTTATGAGGACAGATCGATCTGGGAGAAGGAGAGATCGATCTGGTGAGTTAAAAATGACAAGGAAGGAAGAATTTGAGGAGCAGATCGATCTCCAATGGAAGAGGATCGATCTCCTTATGATTCTGTTTAAGAGAAGATCGATCTCATGAGGAAGAGATCGATCTCCAAATGATTCTGTTTGGGAGAAGATCGATCTCCTCAAGGAGCAGATCGATCTCATAAAGCCATAAAGAGATCGATCTCACCCCTCGACAGATCGATCTCCTAGGCATAAATTGTCTCAAATCGTCCCAAAAATTTAAACGCAGATCGATCTAATCAAGAGCCAGATCGATCTCCTACCCCCAGTCTATATAAGGAACCCTTGTTTTTCTCCTGCAATCTCACTTTCTCTCTCTTCCAACCCCCATTTTCACCGAAACCTAGCTTTCTCACTCATCCAAAGCACCCATTTTCGGCCGAATCAGAGGTTGTGGCAAGAAGGGAAGTTGTTCCTCATCAAAAGGAGAACAACATACTTGAAAATTGAAAGACGGATCGAATCGAGGCAAGAGATAAGCTCTCCACAAATTTTGGGTAATTTCTAAACTTCGATCCTTATATTTGAGGTGATTTTGGTGATGTTAGTTGTTAGCATTGCGTTGAGATAGCTGAAAAATGATTAGGGATTGATGAAATTGCAATGTGATTGGAGTGATAATGATATTTGGAAATTTTGACAATTTTGGGAATTTGAGCTATAAATCGAAATTTAGACAATGTGGTGAATTAGCATAGATAATTGGCATGAGAAATGTAGAACGTTGAGATGTTGTGAATGAGAGTGTAGTTTGGGGTAGAGTTACGAGAATCAAGAGATTTGAGGTGTTATGAGCAATTATGCTCGATTTTGAGAATTAAGGTTTATGAGATAATTGAGTATTGATGTTTTAACATCGTTTGGACAGCTCGGGAGTTCCAGAGTGGAATGCGAGGCTAGTCCGTGATACGGGGGAAACGATTGCACTATACGAGGTGCAATGAGGTAAGGGAAATCTAAACCATTTGTGTATGTGATTTGTAAACTATTATAGCATGATTTGTGGTTTATAAAACAAGCATGTTGAGTGTTGTGTTGAAAAATAATTGCACACAGTTTTATAGCCGGTTGGAGCCCATTATTTTTATGCGTTTATAAGCTGAGTGTGAAATTGCTTTATAAACCATCGAATTTGTGTGAGTAATGAATTGGGCTCTACGTTAAGGCAATATCGAGATTTAAGAAATGTGTGTGCTTTGCCGGTTGGAACTCGATTTTATTATGTTTTGTGTTGAGTACAAAACGATTTTAAAATGAGTTTTATGAGGGAAAAACCATTATGAGTTCTACGTGAAGGCAAGCCAGTCTTATGTGATTAAGACTTAGGTGTGTAATTTTGAGTACACACCGGGCATTGCTCTGGTAGCATGTAAGCCCGATTTCTTCTCCGTTTTGGTAACGTGAGAATAACCCATTCTGTGGCTATGCCACATATACTTGGTGGCCGTTGCCACGTGATACCCCCTTTGGTGGCCGTTGCCACGTGAGAAACCCCATTTGGTGGCCGTTGCCACGTGAGAAACCCTATTGGTGGCCGTTGCCACGTGATACCCCATTTGGTGGCCGTTGCCACGTGAGAAACCCTATTTGGTGGCCGTTGCCACGTGAGAACCCCTAATTAGTGGCCGTTGCCACGTGAAACCCCATTCTGTGGCTGTGCCACGTGTGAATTTAAATCAGTGGCTATGCCACGTGTGTTTAGTGGCTATGCCACGTGTGAATTTAAATCAGTGGCTATGCCACGTGTGTTTAGTGGCTGTGCCACGTGCATTATTATTATAGTGATTTTATCACGTTCATTGAGAAAGCGTTTATCGCATTATTTTCACATGCTTTGTTAATGCTCTAGACTGAGCCTTTTTACTTCATGTTTTCACATGATTTGAGATATGAGAATATCGTTTTGAGTACTTTCATGCTATGGTTTTCAAATGAGTTTCACATACAAATAAATATTTTGTGATGTGCATTTTGGTTTATGAAATGAGTCCCTTACCCCCCTTACTGAGCGATTTAGAAGCTCACCCTGTTTTCTTTTCCCCCAGAGTTCTTCAAGTGAAAAAGGATTTCCCTGCGACGTACGGAGTAGTGGCTAGTGGAGGACTTGAGCTCCAGGCTATATATATTGTATTTGAGGTATCTTTTATTTTTTCCTGTACCCAGACAATTACTGTAATTGCAGACACTTGATGTATAACCTTATATGGGATGTATTAGGATTAATTAACTTGGAATTGAGTAATGTATATGACACAATATACACTATATTATGATGAGATCCTGAGGCATGATAATTATGATTATGTATGACACTGCACAGAAATGCACCCTTAATTGTGAATTAATGAGTAAAAAGTTTTAAATTTACCCTATTTTTCGCATTTTCGGGACATGACATACTCTTACTTTTAATAGTTAAATAACAATATCCTTCCATTTCTCTCATAAAAATGTGCCAAAGAGAAAAAAATACTTGTAATTATTTGAATAACATACATTTTAGTTTTAAGTTGGATCGCCGGATCATCCAAGAAGGTGAATAGCTCAACTTGTTGACTTTTATGGAGAGATACTTAACACCAAATTTGAGGAAATTTTGAATGATGATATTCTTCCATTTTTAACCATTTCATTCTTTTCCTCATGATATTTTTCTCAAAATAATATGTAACTGCTGTTTTTTAAAATACTTATACACTCATATATTTACACTCCATTGCTTATCTTTTTTGTTCACATAAAGGAGTAAAGAGGAAATAGAATTTAAACTTTAAATTTGATCACTCTCTTAATTATTCACTCTATTGCTTAGGAGACAACTATAATACTGATTAATAGGGCTTTATTAGAGTTTAGACACCAAAACTAATTCGTAAGCAAACATCGCATTATTTAAACAAATATTAATCCTTAGAGTAATCGGCAAACTTATAACCATTACGGCACTAATCATACAGCAAGTCAACGAGAAACAGGGATTTTAGTAATTAGCAGTAAAATAATATTCTGGCAAAACCATTGAAGTCCAGCGTGATAACGTGCCATCACCCTTTTTTTTTTTTTTTCTTTTTATAAAGTTGGAATCATCACGCTTGTATATATATAGCATTGTCATTGAGCAAGTGCAGTCAAGCTATAGCAACCAATGGTCTTAAGCCCGCCTGCCAGATCATATTTCTTTGATCATTGTCATCATCGAGTAGCTAGCTAGCTGGGCTCAGTCTCGATACTCTCCGCTGACCATGCCGAAAATCGCTTTAGGAACGAGCCGAGAGGCTGCTCAGCCTGACTGCATTAAGGCCCTTGTGGTCGAGTTTGTCACCACTTTCCTCTTCGTCTTCGTCGGAGTTGGAGCTTCCATGGCCGCCGGTAATCAATTAATTAAGTTAATTTGCATCATTACCATAACTTCCAATAGATTATTTATTTCGTTCTTTTAACGTGCTGTGCATGATTAACAGATGAGCTGGGGGCAAGTACACTGGTGGGCTTGTTTGCGGTGGCGGTGGCTCATGCCCTTGTGGTTGGCGTTATGATATCGGCTGGACACATTTCCGGGGGCCATCTTAACCCAGCAGTCACGCTTGGCTTGCTTTTCGGTGGTCACATCACTGTGGTCCGGTCTATCCTCTACTGGATCGATCAGTTGTTGGCATCTTCATCTGCTTGTATTCTTCTCAAGTATCTCACAGGAGGATTAGTAAGTTATAGAGCTTCAGGATTCTCATGAATTAGCTTCAAACAACAACCTAATTAGATTGACAACGTTGATCTATTGGCGAGTGCTTGACTCTAACGTTACAGATTTGATCCCAAATTTTGAATATTACTTATTAGAAATGTTTCTTTATTTAACTCCTTTTATTGTGCAGAATACACCAATTCATACCTTGGCGAGTGGAGTGGGCTTCCTTCAAGGTGTTGTATGGGAGATTATTCTGACATTCTCCTTGTTATTCACGGTCTATGCCACTATTGTAGACCCAAAGAAGGGTTCCATTGATGGGCTGGGCCCAATGCTTACTGGGTTCGTTGTTGGAGCCAACATCTTAGCTGGTGGGGCCTTCTCAGGGGCATCAATGAACCCAGCTCGGTCTTTTGGACCAGCTTTGGTGAGCTGGAACTGGACCGACCACTGGGTGTACTGGGTCGGACCCCTTATCGGAGGAGGGCTTGCTGGGTACATCTATGAAAACTTCTTCATCGTTAGGACTCATGCTCCCCTTACTCAAGAGGATGAAGCTTTTTAATTTCCTACGTTGTTGTTTCATTTCTCTCCCAATGTACTAAGTTTGCATTGTGTTTCCTTCCTCTAATAATAGCTTGATGTATTTTGAGTGTTTCTTTAGACTACCTCTTTGTGAATTAATCGATAACTAATCAAGAATTTTTCTTTGTTTCCTAAAAATTTTATTGTAGTTGTGTTTCTCTTCCTGTAAAGTGTATAACTTAATTGGATTGGAATCTAAATCATTTTATGAATTCCGTGGTGAATTGAGATCCATCCCCAAATCTGACAATGAAAATGTGCAGTGCAATATCTTCAATCGGCCAATGTGTAGGAGGATTTTAAACAGCCCAGAACATTGACCTTTTAGACGAAAGAGAATTGAAGTCCCTCACTGTGACTCTGCCACTAGGGCTGTTCAGTTTGAAATGCATATGGGGCTTCATAATGTTAAAGTGGAGGGTGATTCTCTCTTAATCGATCAAAGGCTGTGCCAGTGCCAAGAAAAGGAGGATTTATCAGTGCTGGGGATGATAACCAAGGAAGCCAAACAAATGGCTATAAAACTTGGTTCGTGTACCTTCATGCACACTCCCATAAACTTATTAGCTATTTATGCCAAGTTTTTCTCAACCTGCAGTGTGGGTTGAAGACCACCCTGGTGTATTGAATAATGTATTAGAGAATGATGTATTATTCACCAATGAGTAAATAAGAATGATTCAAAAAATAAAAAATAAAAACATGCCGAGCCTACTCCCTAAGAAACCAATTAATTAGCACATCTCGGTGCTGAATGCTCGTCATGGAGCATCGAGACACCACCTCTTTTGAGTGAAGAGTATCTATGGGAGATTTTAAGGACCCCTACCGGATAAGTGATTGACGACCCTAATTTTTCGTTTTTTTACCTTATAGCATGCCGAGAGAATTCATAGTGAAAGGGATGAAATTAGATCTGGCTCTTATTTCTATTTGAGAGTTGGTTATTCTTTGTTTTAGATGCGGTACGGATCTTGATATCTCGATTTTAACATTAAAAACAAAAAATAATTTTTTTCTTTTCATTTACTTAGGTGATTTCTTAATTGTAAAACAATATAAGTCGACATTGCCAAATTACCATTATGAATGATTATCCAAATTATTTATTATTAACTTTTTTTTGCTAAATCACGTTGGATTTGATAAATAGAGTAAAGTACATATCATTTGGTGATTATTGAAACGCTATAATGGTACACATTCATCACCTTCACTCCTAAAGAGAAACAAACAAAAAATGATCTTTGAATAAAATGCCATAAATAAAAGGATAATTATTTTATATATTGACAGTTAAGTTTTTTAACTACACAAGTGAAGTTAAAATGATTATACATATCTTATTTTATTTATTTTTTATTTTTTTAATAATTTTAAAAACATATGTAATAATTTTAATTAACTTGTGGAGTCAAAAAAGTCTTCTCATAAAAACATATCAAACATAACAAGGCCAACCACAGCAGACCGAATGAATCCATCATAACAGAAATCTCAAGAACTTGAAGACATGCTATAAGAAATCAATAACCACCAAGCCATGAGCCTATCCATAAACACTCAATTCCTCAACACCTTCTTTAGCAATCACGTCAGCCAATCCATTGACACTCAGTATACTTTAGTCAATGACATCACTCAGCGATCCCACCATTGACTTAGAAGCATAAAGACATTCCATAGATTCTGGTGTCGAGAATCCATCTTTTCACACTAGAATACTTCGTTTGATTAGCCAAATTCAATGTTGAGCCCTGCTTTCTTCATCCTTCCACCGAAATTATCATGTTTGTTAATGTCCTGTAATCCAATCTTCGTCTCTTGTTGATTTAACTCTCAAAAGCATGTCCTCAAACTTTTTTTCGTTTTTCAAAAGCAATTCTTTCAAGATTACCTCTTATTCATATAGAATAAAACTCTCTAAATTCACCAAATAAATTTGTTGTTGTACCAAACAACAATGAATGAATGATGCTGATGTGGTCTTCTCCACGTGTCTTGAATATTCTGCAAAAACAGTGAAAGTCAGAGAAGCGCAGGGATCTGTCCCTGCACGCGCACTTCGATACTTAAGTTAGAAAGAAAATCTTTTTAGCAGAGTTTTTGTAGGCCAAAATAGAGCTTAGGATTTTTTGATCATACCTGGGGTATTTATAGATATTTTTGGAATTAGGTTGGGCTTCATATTTTTCAGGCCTTACGAACATTTTGGGCCAAAAACTGTAGGGTTTTGGGGCGATTAGAATCTGAAACCCAGGCGCGTGTCCGGGCTGCGACAGAGTTACTAGATACTCTATCGAGGACTCAGAGTTTGCTCTGTGCGGATGAGTTCAAGTTGCAACAGAGGTTTGAAGACCTCTGCCGCACTCTTAGCACAGAGTTCTGCCGCATCTCACTCCCCCACAGATACTCTGCCGCTACACAGTCTGTCGTTAGTGTACTCTACCGTAGAGGTCTACCGCCTCACTGATGTTGGACTCAAGGGCGAAGAGGTCTATCGCAGAACTCTGTCGCATGTTGGACTCTGTCGCTAGAGGACTCTGTCGCATGTTGGACTCTGTCGCTTGGTGGACTCTGTCGCGCTCCTTTCATTGTTTGCCACGTGGCACATGCTTCTTGGTGCTTAGTATCTGACACATGGCAGTCCTCTGTTGGCCAATATTTGTCTACGTGGACTTGATGGGTATAACCTCTATCAATTGCTCCCCACTCTTTGGTAAGAATGTTTCCTGTGAAAGAGTATAACAATGATATTTTATTTTTAATTTTATTTTTGGCGCATTTGGTTTACTGTTCCTGAGGGATGCTCATTCAATTCAGCCGCAGGTGTGTAGGCTACTGTGCACGTGCGATTACAGCCGCGCTTATATAAGGTGCCAGATATCGCCACATTCGCTGAGTTCTCTTGCATAACGATCACTCTGTCGCTTACTCTTCGAGCCCTCTGTCGCAACTCTACCACGAACATCATTACTGTTTCGCACCTCTGTCGCAACTCTATCGCGAAACATTATTACTGTCCCGCACCTCTGTCGCAACTCTACCGTGAACATCATTACTGTTCTGCACCTCTGTCGCAACTCTACCGCGAAACATCATTACTGTCTCGCACCTCTGTCGCAACTCTACCGCGAATATCATTACTGTTTCGCAACTCTGTCGCAAACACTCTGACACTGTTATCCAATGTCTACCTTCATTCCTGTTGCTTTGCAAGTGTACCTTTGATTGTTAGGTAACACTCTGTTGCCGATTACTTTTTTTTCGTAATTTTTCTTTAAGTCCAAAATGGCTAGTCATGGTGTAAGGAAGCGTATAGAACTAGGAGTTAGATCGAGTTTGAACGAAGTTGACATTCAGGATCTTACGTCTAGATTTTCATTACCCGATGGGTACTCCTATAGACTTCCAAACCCTCAAGAAAATGACATACGTAGTGTGTACGACTGGGTAGTTATTTTTAGAGCATCCTTGGAGCTAGGACTCCGTTTTCCAATTTTCGATTTTGGAGCTTCTTTTCTTAGGGCGCATAGGATTACCTCCGGACAACTGTATCCTCATGCATGGATGCAATTAATTGGTTTTACCGTGCATTGCCAATCAATGGGCATTTCTCCGTCTCTTCCCTTACTTGATACTTTTTTTAGGTTCCGAGGCAGCTCCGGTTTAGTTCCCTATTCCCTTCAACGGGTGTATAAGCCCGAATTTGAAAATAGGTTATTCGAAAAACCTGCAAATAAGCTTCATGGATTCGAATCGGAGTGGCTTATTATAGAGACGTCTAGGGGCATGGATTTCCCTACTCGTTGAGAAACTAGACGTGAGATCCCTAAGGGTCCCCGGATTTCTACACTCAGGGAACAATTAGCTTTAGATATTAATAAATTATTAGTTGATAACCCTATTAATCTTGATGTTCTTCTATCAAACAAAAATTTGACGTCTATAGGTTGGGGTGTGGGTCCCATTCCTGTTGTCGGTCCCTCCGTTCCTTCCTCGAATCTTCCATCATCGATTCCTTCTGAGTTGAATCCTGAACTTTTAAGGTCGCAGGAGGATATAGGGAGCACAAATAGAGAGTCTAGCTCTGATAGTGAACCCCTAGTCGATCTAAGTGACTGGGAAGGGTTTGGTTCGACTTTCATGGTCCTTTCGGATGATGATATGTTAAACATAAAATCCCTTCAGGAGCATTTTGATTCTCCTGATGGTAACTTTACCTGCTTTTCGATTTATCATTTGTTAGGTCTGGTCAGGTTTTTGACCATTTATTTGTTTTTTCTTTTTTGTAGAAATGAGCCATTTTAGACCTTTTTTGGCGCCCCAGGAGGTGGAAGAAGGTTCGTCTAGCGATCCTGCTAGAAAGAGACCTCGTCTGATCGACATTGTTCCCAGTGAGGCACCAATTCCACCTCCATTGCCCCGGGCTCGGACCCCGCCTCCTTCTAGACAAGAGATGCCCCCTCTTGCTGAACAAAGGGATGCCCCCTCCTGCTAAACAAAGGGATTCCCCCTCGTACTGAACAAAGGGAAGGCTCCTTCCTCTTCAAGCAGAGATTTTGATTCTTCTGGACGGTCTCGGTCTAAAGAGCGTGCTGAATGTAATATAATTTCGTCTCAACGAAAGAATCAGAGACGTTTGTACATTGAGTTGTCAATGGGGAAGAGGCCAATTCTCCCAAAGATAGGTCCTGTTGATGAGAGATCCTATCCCGTGGACGGTGGTTTCATAATGAGGGTGTGTGACGCCCCGGAAGCGCAGAAAATAGGGCTAATTTAAAATTTTTTACTCATTAATTCACAATTAAGGGTGCATTCCTGTGCAGTGTCATACATCATCATAATTATCATGCCTCAGGATCTCATCATAATATAGTATATATTGTATCATATACATTACTCAATTTAAAGTTAATTAATCCTAATACATCCCGTACATCATTGTACAATAAGTGTCTGTAAATATAACTCTAGTCTGGGTACATGAATATTAAATATCTACCTCAATACACAAAATACGGCCTAGAGCTCAAGTCCTCCACTAGCCTCTAACCCGTACGCCGCAGGAAACTCACTTCACTTGAAGCGATGTGGGGGAAGAGAAAACAGGGTGAGCTTCCAAATCGCTCAGTAAGGGAGGTAAGGGATATATAAACCATATTACACATCACAAATATGTATTTGTTTATGAAGCTCATTTGAACTCATAGCATGAAAGTTCTCAAAACATCATCATCTCATAATTCATAAATCATGTGAAAACATGAAGATAAAAAGGCTCAATATCGAGCACTCACAAGCATGTGTAAATATATGCGATAATGGCTGTTCTCAAAATACGTGATAAAAAAAATCACCTCAGTAAATAACACGTGACAAGGTCACAAAACACAACTCATGTGTAAAACGAGACTAGGCAATAAAACTCAATTAAAACTCGTCATGGCACATCAAATATGTAATCTCTTCTGGGTGCGCATCCCAGGCATCCTCGTATAGAGGGAACGTCGACAATATGGTCGTATGCATGGTATATTGGACTTATATGTTACCAGAACAAGGCCCGACATGCTACCAGAGCGATGCCTCGCCTCATGCACACTATCACGTGATCCCTGGGTCAGTTCCCAGGCGGCTCACTCTCTCGGTCTTACATGCTACCAAAGCAAGGCCACCCAGCGTTACCAGAACGGGGGTCATCTCACGTTACCAAAACGGAGGCATCTCTCGTTACCAAAACGGAGGCATCTCTCGTTACCAAAACGGAAGAATATCGGACTTACATGCTACCAGAGCAAGGCCTGTGGTCCTTGGGTCAGTTCCCAGGCGTCCCACTATATCGGTCTTACATGCTACCAGAGCAAGGCTCGATGTGTATTTAACATGACACGCCTAAGTCTCAATCATTAGCCATTATCTTATAAAACGTTATGCCTTCACGTAGAACTCATAATGGTTTTCTCTCATAAAACTCATTTATAACATTTGTGTACTCAACACAAAACATATTAAAACCGAGTTTCAATAGGCAAAGCACGCATACATTTTCTCAAATCTCAATATCGCCTTAACGTAGAGCCGAATTTACTTTTCACGCAAACTCAAAGGTTTATAAAGCAATTTCACACTCAGCTCATAAACTCATAAAATAATGGGCTCCAACCGACTATAAAAATCGTGTGCAATTATATCACAATACAACACCAAACATGCTTGTATTCTCAAATCGTGGTTCATGCTACAAACAGTTCATCAAAACACATACACAAATGGTTTAGTTTTCCCTTACCTCTTTGCACCTCGTATAGTGCAATCGTTTCCCCCGTATCACGGACTAGCCTCGCATTCCACTCTGAAACTCTCAAGCTGTCCAAACGATGTTGAAACATCAATACTCATTATCACATTAACCTCAATTCTCAAAATCGAGCATAATTGCTCATAACACCTCAAATTTCTTGATTCTCGTAACTCTACCCCAAACTACAATCTCATTCACAACATCTCAACGTCCTATATTTCTCATGCCCAATTATCTATGCTAATTCACCACATTGTCTAAATTTCCATTTATAGCTCAAATTCTCAAAATTGCTAAATATCATTATCACTCCAACTACATTGTAATTTCCTTAATCCCTAATCATTTTTCAACTATTTCGACACAATGCCAACAACTATCATCACCAAAATCATCTCAAATATAAGGATCGAGGTTTAGAAATTACCCAAAACTTGTGGAGAGCTTATCTCTTGCCTCGATTCGATCCGTCTTTCGATTTCCAAGTATGTTGTTCTCCCTTGGGTGAGGAACAACTTTCTTTCTTGCCACAACTTCTGATTTGGACGGAAATGGGTGCTTTGGATGAGTGAGAAAGCTAGGGCTTGATGAAAATGGGGTTTGGAAGAGAGAGAAAATGAAATTGCAGGAGAAAACAGGGGTTCCTTATATAGACGGAGGGTAGGAGATCGATCTGGCTCTTGATGAGATTGATCTGCATTTGAATTTGGGGACGATTTGGGGCAATTTATGCCTAGGAGATCGATCTGTCGAGAGGTGAGATCGATCTCTTTATGGCTTTATGAGATCGATCTGCTCCTTGAGGATATCGATCTTCTCCCAAACAGAAATATTTGGAGATCAATCTCTTCCTCATGAGATCGATCTTCTCTCAAACAGAATCATAAGGAGATCAATCCTCTTCCATTGGAGATCGATCTGCTCCTTAAATTCCTCATTCCTTGTCATTTTTAACTCACCAGATCGATCTCTCCTTCTCCTAGATCGATCTGTCCTCATAGCTTCACACTTATTTTAAACACTTAACATATAAATCTCCAATTATCATTTCCACAATTCACTTAGCTCAATAAATTATACTTCAAGTTCATATTACATAATTGAAATATGTCTGAAATTCTCAGATCTCACAGGGGGTCAGAGTTCCGAGTATACCCGGGAGTACGTGACAACGATACATTGGATACTCTCGGGCTGGCGTCTCGATTGAGTTGGGCCACTTTTCTCCCGAGGGACGAAGCTCGAATATTCAGAAATTTTTCAGAGGGGGAAGACTTAGCTGATGTGGAAGCGCTGAGGGTAATCTTCATATTCTTTTTTCATTTTATTTCTTTTTGCTCTACTTTTAATTTGACTTTTTGTATTTCTTTTCAGCTTGTTCAGAGGACCGTGGGCAATAATGCTCAACACCGAGCCTATCGGGAGCGAGTTGACAAAGAAATTCAGGAGTTGAGGGACAAAGTCATGGAGTTGTTGAACACTGTCAACAACTTATCCGGGCTCCCCGACGTGGTGCAAAGCTTAGAAGATCAGCTCTCGAAAGCGCTCCAGGATTTGAATCATGCCAAGGGGGATCTTACTGTCGAGACGGCTAGGTCTAACAAACTCAATGAAGATCTTCAACAGGCCCAAGCCGAACTGGACAGTATGCAATCTAAATATGGGTCCTTAATGGATCGTAATCAGGAGTTAGAACAATACGTCGTCAAACTAGAAAGTCAGGCCACTCCCTCTTTTAATCAAGTGGAGATTGATAGCATCAGGGAGGAAGCCGTGAAGGAGTACTGTCTTTCTAGAGATTGCCTGAGGCGAAAGGAGGATTTTTCGAACCCATATGTAAAATATAGTTTTTATCTTGTTAGATCCTGGTTGGAGAAGCATAAGGAATGCGAAGAATTCCCTGAGCTTCAATATACGCGCGAAGCAATGCTATTTTAGGCTCTTGATTGGACTAAGTATGAATTAGAGGCTGAACACCCTGATGAGCTTTTTAAGAAGACTGCGCAAGATGATCTCGCAAACCTAATCGGTCCTTGGGAGCCTGTGAGCCTGGATAATGCTCCCAAACCTATTGGTGCCCTCGACGACCTAGATGGAGAAGATGGTCAACAGTCCTTAGAATGCGAGGGTACATCGACGCTTGATCCCCAGCCATCAGATCGTGTGGATTGAATTATTTTTCTTTTTTCTTTTTGAATATTTTGTTGTTGAACTTATTCATGCTTGTAAAGATTTTCTTGAATAAATAAAGTTAAAGTTTATCTGTTCATGCTTCATATTGCTTTGTTAGTTAACTTTCGCTATTTATCGCTTCTGATTTATTTGTTTTACTCGTATATTTATTTGTTCGTATATGCTCCCCAATTCTTGATAGAAATATATACTTTTAGAAAGAATTACATATGTAAACATACCTTTTTCTGAGGCCTCACCACCATGACGCGAGTGCGTCTTCGATTCTTACGGCCAATACGTTTCCATTGCCTAGCCACAATGACGCAATTGCGCCTCAGGCTCTTACGGCTTCTTTGTCTGCAACGTCTGGCCATAGTGACGCTATTGCGCCTCAGGCTCTTACGGCTCGTTTGAGTTTGTACACCCGGCCACAGTGACGCTATTGTGCCTCAGACTCTTATGGCTTATCTGAGTTTGTACGCCTGGCCACAGTGACGCTATTGTGCCTCAAGCTCTTACGGCTCGTCTAATTTTTTACGCCTGACCACAGTGACGCTATTGCGCCTCAAGCTCTTACGGCTCGTCTGAGTTTGTATGCCCGGCCACAGTGACGCTATTGCGCCTCAAGCTTTTACGGCTCGTCTGATTTTTTACGCCTAGCCACAGTGACGCTATTGCGCCTCAGGCTCTTACGGCTTGTCTGAGTTTGTACGCCCAGCCACAATGACGCTATTGTACCTCAAGCTCTTACGGCTCGTCTGAGTTTGTACACCCAGCCGCAGTGACGCTATTGCACCTCAAGCTCTTACGGCTCGTTTGATTTTTTACGCTTGGCCACAGTGACGATATTGCGCCTCAGGCTCTTACGGCTCGTCTGAGTTTGTATACTTGGCCACAGTGACGCTATTGCACCTCAGGCTCTTACGACTCGTCTGAGTTTGTACGCCCGGTCACAGTGACGCTATTGCGCCTCAGGCTCTTACGGCTCGTCTGATTTTTTACGGCTGGCCACAGTGACGCTATTGCGCCTCAGGCTCTTACGGCTCGTTTGATTTTTTACACCTGGTCACAGTGACACTATTGCGCCTCAGGCTCTTACGGCTCGTCTGATTTTTTACGCCTGGTCACAGTGACACTATTGCGCCTCAGGCTCTTACGGCTCGTCTGATTTCTATCACAAGATTTAAATTTATAAAAGCCAAAGATATAATAGAAGAATAACGAAATAATCTGCATAATGATCAGATAATAGTATCTTGTGATAGCGTAAACAAATAATAAAGCGAGAATGTAAGAATAAAAAAAAGAAAACATAATGATTAATTTAAATACAATTTCAAATGATTTGAGTTCCATGTTTTTCCTATTTTCTTCCATTGCAGAGTTTTCAGGATGCAGGTGTTGGGCCCAATCCTTCGTCTGATTCGATATGGACCTGCCCAATTGGCTCTGAATTTTTCGTCTTCCCTCAAGGCATTGGTGATGTGTGACTTTCTAAGCACCAAATCTCCCTCGGACATCGATCTATATTTTACCCGACTGTTGTAGTAGTTGACCAGCCTCTGATGATAGGATGCCAGCCGGATAACTGCAGCCTCTCTATGCTCATCAAGCAGATCTAGGTTTTTCCTTAGCCTTTGTGAATTATTTTCTTCCATTAAAGGCACTACCCTGGATGACAGTGCTCTAATTTCCACAGGAATCAATGCTTCAGTGCCGTATACAAGGCTAAACGGCGTTTCTCCAGTTGATACTAGACTAGTGATACGATATGCCCATAAAACACTAGGCAACTCATCCACCCATGCTCCCTTAGCTTTGTCCAGTCTGATCTTCAACCCATGAAAGATAGTTCGATTGCTGACTTCGGCCTACCCATTAGCTTGAGGATATGATACAGAAGAAATCCTTAGCTGAATGTCCAAGCGCTTACAGAATTCACGGAAGGCGTCACAATCAAACTGCTTTCTGTGGTCAGCATTTAGGATACGTGGGATCCCAAATCGGCAGATAATATCTTTCCACACCATCGCTTCAACTTTCTTCTCTGTGATTGTAGCTAAAGGCTCTGCCTCAATCCATTTTGTAAAGTAATCGGTGGCAACCAATAAAAACTTTCTTTGACCCATAGCTGATGGGAAGGGCCCTAGAATGTCTAATCCCCATTGTGCAAAAGGGGTCGGTTGTACCGTGCTCTGGAATGGAGTTACTGGGGTCGTTGTTATCGGTGCAAACCTTTGACACTTGTCACACCTGCGAGCTTTATCCATCGCATCTTTTTTCAATGTCGACCAATAGAATCCCGATCGCAATATCTTAGCGGCAAGGGCTCTTGCTCCCAAGTGCTCACCACAAATACCTTCATGTACCTCAACTAGGACATAGTCTGCTTGCTCTGGCCCCAGGCACTTTAACAAAAGCTATGAATACCCCCTTTTGTACAGTTCCCCATTTATCAGTGTGAACTTTGCCTCTCGTACCATTAAACAACGAGCCTCTTCCTTTTCTTGTGGGAGCGTACCTTCAATGAGATACCGTTTGAATGGGGTTCTCCAAACGTCCCCCACTTCAATGCCACACACTTTGACTTCTTCAATGCTAGGTCGTTCGAGTCTCTCCACCTTTATCATTCTTCCTTCAATCTCATTGGAAGAAGCTAATTTGGACAATGAATCTGCATGTGTGTTTTCAGACCGGTTAATTTGTATCAACTGGAAATTTTTGAAAATCTGAGCTAGAGATTGGACTTTCTTTAAATAAGAGACCAGCATTGGCTCTCGAATCTCATACTGTCCACTGAACTAGTTTACCACCAATTGAGAATCACTGTGCGCCACTAGGTGGTGAACTTGCAACCTCCCTGCCAACTTCATTCCAGTGACCTGAGCCTCATACTCTGCTATATTGTTTGAACTAGGGAACCCAAACTTCAAAGAGTATTCCAAGGATCTCCCTTCTGACGACATTAAGACTATACCTACCCCACTACCATTTGCACTTGACGGTCCGTCAACATACAGTAACCACGGTTGAGTCTCCCTTTTAATATTGTCGCTCAGGCTAGTACATTCTACTATAAAATCTGCTAAAGCTTGGCCCTTAATAGCCTGCCTAGGTTGAAATGTGATATCATATTCTCCAAGTTCCACTGCCCATTTCACCAATCTCCCTGAATGTTCAGGCTTTTGAAGGATTTCCCTTAACGGTTGATCTGTCAAGACAGCAATGGAATGTGCCTAAAAATAAGAGCGTAATTTACGAGAGGCCATCACAAGGGCCAGTGCTAGCCTTTCAGCCAGCTGATAACGGGTCTCCGGGTCTAGCAGTATCTTACTCACGTAGTTGATGGGACGGTACATTATTTCATCTTTCTTCAGTAATACCGCACTGACGGCGAATTCACCGACTCCCAAGTACATATACAACTGTTCCCCTTCCAAAGGCCTTGTAAACAAAGGTAACTACTTCAAATATTCTTTTAAGTCTTCAAAAGCTCTTTGGCAATCATATGTCCACTCGAAATTCCTTCCGCCCCGTAGAGTTTTGAAGAATGGCAAGCTCTTTTCTGCAGACTTTGACAAAAAGCGGTTCAGAGCTGCTATTCTGCCTGTCAACCTTTGGACATCTCTCACTGTGGTTGGTGGCTTCATGTCTATAATCGCTTGTACCTTTTCAAGATTTACCTCAATACCCCTGTCAGTGATCATGAACCCCAAGAACTTCCCCGATCTAACTCCGATGAGCATTTGCTTGGATTTAGCTTCATATTGAATTCCCTCAGCATATCGAACACCTTGGACATTTGATGAGCGTGAGACTCTCCTGCTCTGCTCTTGATAATCATTTTGTCCACATAGGCTTCCATAGTATTTCCCAGAAGATCTTTGAACACTTTGTTTACCATTCGCTGATATGTGGCTCCAGCGTTCTTTAAACCGAATGACATTACCCGATAACAGTATGTTCCATCGTCAGTTATAAAAGAAGTCTTCTCTTCATCTTCTAGGTGGAGCATAATTTGATGATATCCAGAGAAAGCATCTAAAAAACTGAGGAGTTCATATCCGGACGTTTCATCTACAAGCCTATCAATTCTGGGCAAAGGGTACGAATCTTTAGGGCAAGCTTTATTCAAATCAGTGAAATCCACACACATTCGCCATTTCCCATTGGATTTCTTCACCATTACTATATTGGCCAACCAATCAAGGTAGTAGACCTCTCTAATAAACCCGACTTCTAAAAGTTTATTGATTTCTTCAGTGATCGCCTTCTGTCTTTCTGGGGTAAAATTTCTCTTCTTTTGCTTGACAGGCCTATGCCCGGGTGAAACATTAAGCTTATGACAAATCACTTCAAGATTAATCCCGGGCATATCAGCCGGGGTCCAAGCGAAAACATCCAAGTTTCTCTGTAGGCATTCAGCTATCTCCCTTCTTGTTTGTTCATTCAGCTGAGTTCTTATGAATGCTTTCTTCTCTTCATCCCCTTTGACTAGCTCAATGGCTTCCGTTTTCTCCACAGGTTGAGGCTTAGGAGGGTCATTTATGCACAAAGTCTCCTTTCTTTGTACTTCTTTTCTGACGGTAGAAGCTATATAACAAGTACGAGCCCTTTTTTGATCTCCTCGCACTTGCCCAACTCCGTTGGGAGTAGGGAACTTCATTAATAAGTAACAAGAAGATATCATCGCCCTTATCATTTAATACAGGCCTCCCGTCTGAGGTTGACCTCACAACCATGAACAATACCTGTCGTGTCACATCCTTTGGACTTTCCCCTAGAGTCACAGGCAAACTCTATAGACCCAGCTACCTTCACATTCTCACCCGCAACTCCATACAACGGTGTCATAACAGGTCTTAATCTATCTTCGGATACATTCATTTCTCGAAGCAATTCCAATAGATTAAGTTCATCGAACTTCCATTATCGACTAGGATTCTGCTCACTGGATATTTCGCCACTACTGCGGATGTCACCATGGGATCATCATGAAGCACGACAATATCACCCCTGTCTGCCGGAGTGAATACAATGGATTCTTCATCTGTCTTCTCCTCCATCACAACATGAATATGATATGCTTGTCTTGCGTAACTTTTACGGGAAGCAGAGGAACTTCCTGCCATCGATTCTCCTCTTGTAATAACATTTATTGCCGGGCTGGTAGGTTCGTTATCCAGTCAGTTATCTCGAGGGATAGGCCTAGCTACTTCATTTCTTGGCCTATTTCTTCCGTTATCATTATTTTGTATATTCTGCGGACGATCATTCCTTCGATCTCGCGGAGGATAACGAGGCCTTTCACTTTTCCACAGGAAGTGGTTAATTTTTCCCTCTCTAGCCAACCTCTCTAACTGATCCATCAGATCTCTACATCTTTCAGTGGGGTGACCATGAGAGGCATGAAATTCACAATAGGCATCAAGATTTCGACCCATATCTCCAATCTTCTTTTTAGGGAATTCCAACAGTCCCGTCCCTTCAATAGCTGCAAGTATTGCGACGCGAGGCTCATTCAATCTGGTATAGCCTTCGTACCTGAGTCTAGGAGGCTTGTCTAATCCGACGGGTCTTGGAGAGCTTCTTTCAGGTACATCTCTCTCTCTTTTTCTTCCTTCCCTTGCCTCTCGGGACTGTACCATCTTCATTACTTCCTCTTAAGCCACGTATTTATTTGCTCTAGCAAATAAATCAGAAAGGGTCGCTGGCTGATCAAGAGAGAGATTCTTGCAGCTTCTCGAATTTCGTCCCCTGTAGTATTGCAGCCATGGCTACTCCCATTGGTAGATCTTTCACCTCTAAGGTTGCATCTCGAAAACGATCTACATAGTTCTTCAATGGCTCTTTGTTCCCTTGTTTAAGGGTGAGCAGATAAGTAGCGTCCTTCTTCCTTTGGCTATTGATCATGAAGGCTCTCAAAAATTCACTTCGCAACTGATCGAAGGATGAGATAGAACCCTCACTTAACCCGTTAAACCATTTTAGCGCATGCCCCGATAGTGTAAACAAGAAGGCTCTGCACATGATTTCATCTTCCCATCCATGGAGCAGCATGAGGGACTCATAACTCTGTCTATGGTCGTATGAGTTTGCTTTGTCGGCGTAAGTAGCCATAGAAGGCATCTTGAACTTCTTCGGCAAGGGTTTGTCCATAATCTCTGTACTGAAAGGAACTCTCCTTTTTTGACTATCATCAGGAGACACTAACTTCTTCCTTTCTAAAATCCTCTCGACAACCTTCTCAACATTTTTCGACCCTCGAGTCGAGTATGCTCCTCTCTCTTCGGGACTAGAAGAGTCTGAGTGGTAAGCACTCCTTCCTCCTCTGTTCCGGAGATTTTGCACATAGTCCGCTCCTCGGCTAAATATCTCCTCCTCGTTCAAGGTTTCCCAGCCTCTAGGGCTCTGCCCTGTATCCTTTCTTCCAGCACCTCCCATTCCGTGATTCGACCTGGTACCCTCAAAATAGTCTCAAGGGTCATGACTATTCTGTCTCTGTCGCTCCCTAGACTTGTGATCTTCGAAGTCATGCTCCAATTCTGCGGCAGAAGTCTTGTGCTCTACGGGAGAGTTCTGTCGCCTGTGCTCTGCGGGAGAGTTGAGCTCAGTAAGATTGGCGATAGTGTTCATTCGCCTCAGTCCTGCGATAGGGTTCACCTCCCGCAACCCTGCCGTAGGGCGCCTCCTCGGACTTGTGGCAGGGTTGTTCTCCGGACCCGCGGTAGAGTTCACTCTCAAAGTTGCGGCAGGGTTATCCTTCAAACCTGCGGCAGAGTTTGAAATCAGGCCAGCGACAGTATTCTGTCCCCAATCTCCTTGCCCAGCATTCACCATTATAGGGGGTTGACCTCTCTTGTAAGTCTACCTCGGGATGTTCTCCCCTACCATCTGTTGCACTTCTGGAGGTAAGCTAAATTGCGACAGAGCATTTTTGAAGAAATTCACCATAGCCCTCAATGCTGTTGTAGTCTCCTCATTCCGACGCTTCAAAGCCTCAAATTCATCAAGGGAAACAGAGGCAACTCTGCCGCCTTCTTCATTCTGCTATTGTCCTCGCTCTGGTCTGATAAGAGGACTCACAGAATTCTCTTCTCCCAGATTTACTGCTGCTGTCGAGCGTGTTCTCACCATTTTGATAGAGAATCTGACTTTTCGTTTTGATTCCCACAGACGGCGCCAATTATTGTTGTAGCAAATAACAATGATTGAATGATGCTGATGTGGTCTTCTCCACATGTCTTGAATATTCTACAAAAACAGTGAAAGTCAGAGAGGCGCAGGGATCTATCCCTGCACGCGCACTCCGATGCTTAAGTTAGAAAGAAAATCTTTTTAGCAGAGTTTCTGTAGGCCAAAATAGAGCTTAGGGTTTTTTTATCATACCTGGGGTATTTATAGATATTTTTGGAATTAGGTTGGGCTTCATATTTTTTCAGGCCTTACGAACATTTTGGGCCCAAAACAGTAGGGTTTTGGGGCGATTAGGATCTGAGGCCCAGGCGCGCGTTTGGGCTGCGACAGAGTTACTAGATACTTTGTCGCGGACTCAAAGTTTGCTCTATGCGGATGAGTTCAAGTTGCGACAGAGGTTCGAAGACCTCTGCCGCACTCTTGGCACAGAGTTCTGCCGCATCTCACTCTCCCGCAGATACTCTGCCACTACACAGTCTGTCGTAAGTGTACTCTACCGCAGAGGTCTACCGCAGAGGTCTACCGCCTCTCTGATGTTGGACTCAAGGGCGAAAGGTCTGTCGCAAAACTCTGTCGCATGTTGGACTTTGTCGCCAGTGGACTCTGTCGCTTATAGACTCTATCGCATGTTGGTCTCTGTCGCCAGAGGACTCTGTCGCTTGTGGACTCTGTTACATGTTGGACTCTATCGCTTGGTGGACTCTGTCGCGCTCCTTTCAGTGTTTGCCACGTGGCACATACTTCTTGGTGCTTAGTATCTGACACGTGGCAATCCTCTGTTGACCAATATTTGTCTACGTGGACTTGATGGGTATGACCTCTATCAAAATTAAAATCAAAAAAAAAAAAAAAGAGAGAGAGAGAAAGAAAGATCAAGTGACTAAACAACAATTTAACTACTATAGTAAATCTCAAATTGATTTTCTTGATTACCATGTTTGAAGAGTTAAAAAGAAAGAAAAATAAACTAAATAAATATATAGTACAAGAAGAGAAAGATTGATGGAGACCCAAAAGAGAGAATCACGTAAACAAAATAAATGGGTATAACATGGCAAAAAATACTAGAGATTAAAAATAAGTTTAAAATTACACTAGTTTGGGAAATAACATTTTAAATTATAATGGTTTGACAAAACGCGGGTTATACCATGCTAATGAATTAGCCGACCTAACTATTGAAGAACCATGTCCAAACAAAAGAAAAAAAATGAAACTACTAATCTGATCGCAGTCAACTGCCAGCCTCATTAACTTTCATTTTTGGGCATTTCTACCAAAGAGAAGCATCCATTGCTGATCTATATTTGATCTTTCCTTTTTCATCCTTGTTTTAGCTGCAGGAAGGTCAACAAACAACACGACTTCTAAGAAACCTAAGATACATATAAGTAGAACCCTTGATATTTATACAAATTATTACTATATGCCTTACAGTGTCTTTGCATTTTGCCATTTGTTGAAAACGAACAGACCTGCAGGCATTGAACCTGGAAGATTGAAGACTATATTCCGTTTTTGAGAACAAAAGTAAGGATCTATAGCCCAGGGGGTTTGAAAAATGGAGCCAAACCAAAAATTCCTTCCAAATCAACAGGAGCTTGAAGAGCACTTTTCACGACTTCTGGTGTTGTAGTCTACCCTTTCCAAGTGTTGAACCATGGCCCCCCTCCTACTTCTAGTGCTGCCATATCACTTTTAACATCCAAGATTAGCTGGCATATTAAAAAGACGGGAGGATTAAGTATATCATCATTTCTTTTTCTCTAGCAGAAGTCAAATGATTGCATAAAATAAGGTAAGAATAGACTTGAACGGATTGACTTCAATGACTTTATCAAAAGCAACTTCCTAAGCCGATAGCAATATAGCATCCAGGGTAGCAACAAAAGCCATCGGATAGAACAAAGTAAAATAACATCAGTATTCTTCAAACCAGAAAGTTATGGATTCATCAAACCTCATGTTAAGGAATAAATCTAATAGGATTTGCCTGAGGACACCATACCTCCACAAACATTTAACAATTTCACAAATAGTGGCTTCATTACTGCAAGAGCAACATTAAATCTAGCAAGAAATTTTTCCAAATTCAAAATTATCCCTTCCTAGATTCCCATCTCATTGGACCAAATTTGGATGGGCATTAAGCCCTAAAGGCAGCATGAAACATGTATGATACATACTCAGAAGTAATATGATCTTATGCAACTAGTAGAAAATCCAAAGATGTGAGATCATTGCTCAGCAAGAACCAAAGTACATGGTTTTACCCAGCCCCAAATTGATGAAAAAGAAAGTTCATAACTGTCAGGAAGATAATAACATACCTTCCCCTTAGTGCCACCATATTTTTTTTCCCAGATCTTCAGTCTTAGATCACCTAAACAAGTGTCCTTACAAGCTGGAGCAAGGCCAGCCTCTATTGTTGGAGCACGCAATGTTGTACCTGCTTCATTTGTAGCTGCCTCTAACTTAACCTGTCACAAACAGGAAACAATAAGAGCTCATAATGAATACTTTAAAACAGGACAGAAGCCTTACAACATTCACCACCTTGCATAATCTACTTTTGAGTTTTAATCTACCAGGTCCAAGCATCCATAGATGTTATATTTCCAAAATTAAGGTTTCTAGTTTGAAAACTCTTGACACCAGCACAACGGAGGGAAGAAAATATTATCAAGAGACGTAGAATTACCATATGTGTTTCGTTCTCTGCAGCTGTATACCAGTAACCCCATTGAGCAATTTCCCAAGACACAACACCATTTGATGGTACAAATTCATAGAAAACTCCATCATGGTGCACTCCAATCTGCACTAGCATATAAGATAAATATAAACGTCAAGCTCTAGAGGAAAAAAAAGGAAATACTAGCTTAAAACAAAAAAAATACTGTTTGCTTCGATTTCAAAATAAATACCAGCTTAAAACCAAAAAAAAAAAAAAATACTGTTTGCTTGGATTTCAAGGATATATGACATGACACCATCCAGCTTCAATTCTTAAAACTTTTAAGGATACCACCACATCAAGACAATCAAAACTTGAGAAAGAACATGAGGTTTTAACTCTTTTTATTGAGACACGACAAAAAAAAACAATTAAAAATACACTTGAGAACTAGTTGTCTGGGATATTAGGAATCAAGAATAGACCCAGTGATAAACTCATATTGACAAATCAGACAATGCAGACATACTAAAGATAAATTTCAAGATTCTCTTTGCAAAAAAAATGAGAAATAGATATCATAGCAAGGACACTTGCCAAAGTGGCAAACCCAGCACTAGGATTTGCATTATGGTAAAAAGAGACCGTTGTGAATATATTTCCCTCTTTCTCCTCCTTTCTCTCCATTCTATAGCTCATATCTTATTTACTCTACAACCAAATTCTTTTCATGCTATGAGAATCATTAAGAGAATCAAGAGAAAGCAAAGAAAACATAAATATTGCTAAAATTGAAGTATCAACGCAGCATTTTCAAAGGTATCAGTCAGACCAGGCAGTTGAATCAACCCACCGGCAGCAGTCAGAGCAACTTTTCCATTTGCACCTTTGAAGACGTTACATTGAGCCTGTAGTAATATATCAATGATGAAATCACCATGATTAAGAGGAAATGGTTAAGCATGATTCAATGGAAAACCTAAGACAACCAAAAATGTCTTGGGACAACATGATCAATAGTTAGCTAAGCATCCAGGGAGATGTGGACGATTAAAGATTACCCAAAACCATTTTCTAGGGAAGGCTCCACCCCAATTCTTTTCTGAATATGAAGGGGTATCTTGAAACTCAAACCTTTCACCATCCCACTCTATCCAGCCTGAAATCCGAAGTCACAACCTGAGATAATACTCTTAATAGGAAACATGGATTTCTAAAGAGATCAAATTTCAGTCGATGTGATAGGAAAATGATGATGTACAACATAGCAAACTGAGCACAGATGTAGACTATTGACTACAGCAGAACAAGAGGAAATCAATTCAAGGTGTAACTGAAAATATGAAGGACATAAGCAAGTGCCTGTTGAAAGTCCACTGGCCATGCAAATTTGCCAATGGGGTTCAAATACAGGAAAAGCAGCTAGCCAGCCAGCTGTTGACTTCTGCTTTGACCCAATATTACCCCATCCATAGATGGGGCGAGTACTGTACTCCCAACATGCAGTTTTAACAGGTTTTGCATAATATGTCCTGCAATTAAAACCCAAATCACGTAAACATGAATGCTGAAATAAGTGATACTAAGTAGAAAAGTTTTGCGCAACTTCTAGTTTTAGTCAATGTAAAAGTTAAGTAATATAATCACTACATAGATTTTTGAATAAAAATAGGAAATAAGACTTGATCAAAGAACTATTTCATCTCTGATGGCATGTTTGTTATGCCAAAGATTAAACTAGGGACAGAACTCGCAACTATAAAGCATCAAAACTTGCACAAGAGAGTATAAGTACATCAACCATCAAAATAGCATCCCTTTGATACTTATCACAAAAACATAACACTGTTAATTCTTTTAAGAGATCCAAAAAAAAGTATCTGCTGTACCCTGGCACACAAGTCTGATACACATTCACAGTTACGAGTTAAATGCTTTATGTTTCTGTATAAAAAGGGGAAAAACTCACAGTAGATTATAAAAAAGAAGAATAAGGATTTATCATATATGATTAATATTAAAATCATGCTTATGGGTTCGATATGAGGATGCACCTGCCATCATCACGAATAAAGCCTTGATGCCAAAGTGGGCTAACTTGAAAGCCTTCCAAAACTTTTCTATTGAATTCCTACAAGGAACAAAAATATAAAATATGAACTATGTAAAGTTAACAACGGATCAAGATTAACCAAACTAGCAGCAGCATTGTGGCTTGCTTTGAAGGCATTTTCCTTCAAAGAGTAGAATCCAAAAGCTTATTCACCTGACAAGGAACCTCTTTACTTGGAGGTCGTGAGTCTTTGTTTGCTAAAAATGTATTCCCTAACATTAGCTCATGCCTGCCTACGCATAAAAAATTGTTAATTAGGCATAGAATACTGCCATTTTTACATTCAGTCATTGCACTATTAAGGTATAAAGTGGAAAAAACCAAAACACAGAATGACTACAGCTAAATTGATACAATTGAGTTTTTATAAAATTTTTAACAATGGGTTATAGTGATACTGAAATGTTCAAGAACTCGTCATGTTATTGACTAACAAGAAAACATAGAAAAAACATACCCCTTTTTACCAAAGTAAAAAAAAAAAAAAACAAAAAAAAAAAGTTAATCGCACTCTGTAATAAACCTGATGCATGGAAAACCACAGAGTTACAAAGAGAGGCCATAATAAAATCAATGTAAATAGCCCAAACATAAAAAATTTAAAACAACTGAAAAGAATCTTTGAAAAATAAGAAAACCAGATAGCATCCACTGCATGTTTTTAATTGCTAAAGTCTAACAAAGCCAAAGGATTAAGTGTTACGGTGTATAAAATGGATGAAACATCACAGTGCAATAAAATTCAGAGGACGAAGTAAACAATATCAAATTAAACTATCCTGTTAAAAAGAAATTGATGTATCAGCATTTTATTTCAAAATTCAGGGAAAATGTCTGAGAACTTATTCACATAGATTAAGCTAATAACTTGATACCTATCCAAGGAAAATGATAGGAGGTAGCTCCCCACTATAAATGATATTTTTATTTGACAGAAAAAAAAAAGAACAAAAAAATTTTACAATGAAGTCAACAAGGAGCCATTCCTGCAGCAACCATATAAATTAAGTGACATTGGCACCTCATAGATCACAGATGCATTACTAAATGATTAAAAGCTCAGGCACAATGGGGTGGCCATAATAAGATTCCAATCTCATGATGCCAATAGGGCAGAAAACACACTTCCCCAAAAGTTTTGAGATTCCGCAGTGTATTGACATATATACTTGTCATAAGCACCAAGAATTTGAGCCCCAACTCCTGTAAACCTAGGTCCATCTTGCAGCATCTCCCATGGTGTCAATTTCCTCCCAAATGCAGGATTCTCCACCGAGTACATGAAGCAAAAGCTCTGTCTTCGTTCTGGGATTGATACCTTAAAGTACCAACCCTCAAAAAATTGTCTAGTAGTTCCATCGAAGTGGTACCTATATAAAACTGAAGCTTCTCATCAATAGAAATTACATAAAACATCGCCTTCGATGAGCTGATCGCCATGAAGGGCAACCTTGACATCTGGTAACGGTGTTTCAAGTTGAACAAGTCTGTATTATTATCAATATTATTATAAAATAAGAGAGGTGAATGAGAGGTGGCGCCATAAAGGATTAAAGATTAGCTAAGTGACGAAGCATCTTTGCCAATATTGATTGAGATAAAAAAAAAAAAAAAAAAAACAAAAAGAAAAAGAAATTGAGTCTATTATAAGATTTAAATCTAAATTTAATTTATTCATTTGAACAGGAACAAAGTTGAGGGCTTATGGTAAAAAAATTTAAGTTTAAATTTTTATTAAGTTATATTTTTACCGTTCAATATTAATTACAAAATACGAATAAAAATTAATTTTATATTTTATCATTTATAGTAAAAATATTTCTATTTTACAAGATTTTATTAATTTAATTAAACTTATTTTACTCTTTAATCGCATAGACAAATTGTTAGACCTTAACCACTTGCCTAGCGCCCAGCTCGCAAGGGATCAACTGAGGGCGTCATGACGAGTGCAAAGCGTGGGAAAGTTTTGCACGGAGCGCGATGGGGCGTGCACCAAAATAGGCAAGACAGACACTTGGCTTGGGCAGCTTACCAGGCTTGAAACGGAGACGCTAACGGATGATGATCGTGGTTTGTGGGTTGCGGGAGAACCTGTTTACTTTCAGGAAACGTGAACTAAGTGATTTGACAACGGTCATAGCGAGAATTGTGCAGTCGTGGGAGACTCGCACGAAAGCTAAGGCAGATCCTTGAAAGTCGGGATAAAGATGAATGCGACCATAAGCCGAGATAAACGGATAAGTCTTGGCAGATCGAATCACTGAAGATTATCACGAACCTTAACTCTGAAGAGTATTGAGGTGGCGATCATCCGGAGAGTCCTTAGTTTAGTGAGAATTAATCCTAGAGAGTTTCTATTGTAATCAAACTGTGATGCCTACGTGAGGGGGATGTCCTCACTTGCCTATATAAACCTCATAGGAAGGGGTGAAAGGTATTCTTATGTACCTACAAAATTCCCTTACTTCGATTTACGCGCAAACTTATCTCGTCTCGATAATATCCGATCTCTCAATCCAACTGCGCGTCAACCAAGTCTACAAAACTGCATATAACCACATAATTGGGGTCAATTCAATTATCTTTATCAGTATATCACATTTACTGATTAAATCTAACGTATTGGACCCATTTTACTTTATTAAGCCCAATTGCACTTTAATGGGCCTCGAGCCCGTTTTCAGCCCGTTTATACTATTTAAATCTCTTGGGTTTGCTGGGTTCATTCAGCTTACCAATAATCATCGAGCTTCGTTCCAAACTCATTGGATAGCCCGTATACTATTTATGGTAATTACGTTGCAATTCCGATAAATATTTCTTTTTATACAGAATTAATCCGTAAATTTCGTAAAATAATCGAAACTCTGTATTGAGGACTCTAATTGTCAAAATTAAAATATACGTACCCAATATGATGCGGGATACAAAAATCAGAGCTCAATCGGCTCTCGTTCGGGCTTTGTCGTAAAACTGCACAACTAATATTTAATTCCGGGTTACTTTTCGATTAAATATAATTTAAATAAATTTCTCAAAATTCAAATCGATCACTTTTGATCTCGTATCGACTTACCCGAAGTCCGATGTATTCCCGAAAATCTTTCCCTTTTTCCTTTTTCTCTTTTTCTCCATTTTTCCCTTGTTTCTTGGCTGAACAGGTTCAGTCCGGTTCAACCCGGTTCAGACCGGTCTGGTTCAGCTCGGTTCACTCCGGTTCGGCCGATTCATGACCTCGTCGGCTGGTTCTCCATCGGCTTCCACCGCCAGTGGTTCTGCGGGATCGTCCGCAGCTCGAATCTGCCCTCGATTTCGTCCAAGGGTGCCGGAAAGTCACCGATCCCGCCTGTTCTCTCCACCGTCGGCACCCATTTCCTCTTTCTGCCGTTTCCGATGGTTGCCGACAGTTTCGCCAGTCGTGGCCGCCACCAATCAGCTCGACTGCGCCTAGGGAACGTTTGGCTGGGGGTGGGGTCGGCCAGATCGGCGCCGGTCGCCGTGAATCTCCCCTTTCCTCTCTCGGCTTCTCTCCCTCGATCTGACGTTCTCCTGCGTCGGTGGGGCACGTCGCTGATACCAGGGAGGTCGCCGGCCTCTTCTCTTCCTTTTTCGGCCCTTCGCCTGGCCGTTGGTTGTCGGACGGCTCGTCGATGGTCTCCTCAGTTTGGCTTCGTTTTTTTCGTTCTCTCTTCTTTCTCTCTCCCCCATTTTCCATTTCTGATTCTTTTTTTTTTTACAATTAATTTAATTTTATTTATTATTTAATTTTATTATTATTTTATTCAATATTTTATTATTATTTTGCCAAAATATCTAAGATAAATTATAATTTTCTCGGTATTATTTCATCTTTTCGGTATATTTTTCGATTATTTTCAGGTTTAGTTTCCGAAGTGAAAATCCCGCTTAATTTCGATTAATTCTCAAAAATTCATATCTTGATCAATTTAACCTGAAATTTAATTATTTATTCGTTATTGATCAAGATTCTCAAATCCATTATTTTTTAATTAAATTTTCTTATCGAATTTATTCCGGTTTTCGATCTTTTGACCGTTTTACCCTTGCACGCCTTCGGGATAAATTTAACCCGACTTCCCTTCACGAATACTCATTCATTTTGTGTTTTTAATTAAATTCGGGTCTTACAAAATCTCTCTCACTTAAGAAATTTGGTCCTCCAAATTAGAACCAAGTTAGTCTGTAAATCACTTCGGATATTTCACACATATCATACTCTTTAATTCCCTTGTGACTTTTTCGGAGTATACTACTACCAAAGGACTTTAATTAGGGAGATCATCTTAAACCTTAACACTTCCTCCTTCCATCTAATACCCGAATCAAGTTTTTCCAATCATACGTTAAACTTTCATTGAGCTTCAATAGCTCATATCCGTTCACCTATGTTGGATCCAGACAGTATTTCTGAAGCATCATAAGATAGGACACATTGTGGATGCCTGCTTATTCAAGTGGTAACGCCAACCTACAGGCCTTGTCTCCCATTTTGTCCAATCTATTTTCGGATCTTGTTACATCCTTATGTTATATCCTGAGGACATGTAACTTCCAACAATACTAATTCACCCTCGGTGAATTTCAATGGTTTCTGTCTCTTGTCAGCATAGCTTTTCTATCTGCTGTGAGGTGTTCTTAATCCTTCACAATTAACTGAACATCCTCAGAGGTTTGTCTCACCAATTTGGAAAAAATTTTCTATCTGTCACCCACTTCTTCTTATCCAAATCGGGGAAACAACCCTTACGGCCATACAATGTCTCATCTGAAGTTAATCTCGATACTCAGTGACAACTGTCATTATTGGCGAATTCGATTATTAACAACTGATCATCCCAGGAGCTTATCAAATTAATGGCACACGCTCCCATCATATCCTCCAGATCCTGTACAGTCCTCTTTGACTGACCATCTGTCTGAGGATGGAAAGCTGTGCTAACACTCAATCGGGCTCCCATAGCTTCCTGAAAACGTTCTCAGAAGTGGAAAGTGAAGCGGAAATCCCTATCTGATACAATACTCACTGGAAAAATACTTGGTGTTTCACAATTTTCCTTACACATAAATCTGCCTACACATTCAGAGTATCTGGGGATCTCCTAACCAGAAGGTGGGTAGATTTAGTCAATCTATCGACTATCACCCAGATAGCCTTGTGATTCATCGGGGTCCTCTGTAACCCATCACGAAATTCATGGTAACTTGTTCCCATTTTCGTGTCGATATAGGCAGAAACTACAATAACCCTTCAACTTCTTTTATTCTATCTTACACTGCTGACATACGAGACACTTTTCCACAATCTCTACCATGTCTCTTTTCATATCTGACCACCCATTCCCTTTTTAAAGATTTCGATATTTTTATTACTTTCTGTATGCACTGTATATCCCGAAGAGTGAGTTTCGGACAATATCACTATCTCATCAACTGTGGTCTTGGGGAGCACTTATACTGTCTCTGAACCTCAATAACCATCATCACACTCTGTGAACTCTATCACTGTACCCATCTGAATCTGACCCACACTATCGACACCATGCCGATCATCACGCTAAGCTTGTCAAATCCAGTCACTCAAATCCGGTTCTAATCTCAGGCTAGCTGTCACACAATTACTGTCATCATCAGAGGGGATCACATCACTACTGAGACTTACAACTACTCTATCAGCTCACGCTCCCTGACCATCATATGTGGTACCATCCCGAGGCTCTTTCTACTCATGGCATCAGCCATTACATTAGCCTTTCCTGGGTGGTACAATTTTCACAATCATAATCCCTCAGAAGCTCTTAACTCTTTTTGTTCTCATATCCGACTCTTTCTGTGAAAATAGATACTTGAGGCTTTTATGATCCGTGCATACCTAAAATTTCTCACCGTATACATAGTATTGTCATATACTCAATACCACTATCGCTGTCAACTTTAAATCATGGGTCGGATAGTCTTTTTCATGATCCTCGAGTTGTTTGGATTCATAATTGACTATCTTCCTCTTTTTGCATCAATACACAGCCCATTCATTATTTTGAGGTATCCATAAACCAATATACCTAGTTTAACATATATCAACTTGGTACATTAAATCTTACCTATCATTTTCACCAAATTTGGCAAAATCCTCCTTGCTCTTTCAAATCTTGATTCCAATCTCTTATTTCCAAGTATGTTGTTCTCCTCTTTACTATGAACAACTTTGCTTATCTATATCTCACTCAAAACTGATTACTAACTGAAGTTTTCTAGTGTTGAAAGCTTAGGTTTAGCTTTGGTTCTTAAATGAAATAGTGTTTCTTGTGAAACAGAGGTTGTAAAGGTCCAGTATTTATATAATTATCTCTAAGAGATCGATCTGCTAACCATATGAGATCGATCTGCCCCTAAGCATGAGATCGATCTGTACAACTCAGAACCTTAGGGAGATCGATCTGGCCTTGCAATGAGATCGATCTATCGCAACCCGAGCCTTAAGGAAATCGATCTGCTTTAGCCACAACTTGCTCAAGATCGATCTGCATCTTTGAGGGATCGATCTACTCTTGCTAAAGGATCGATCTGCCTAATGCAAATACCTTATTTCCTCATTTCTAACCTATGGGATCAATTTATATTACCAAGGAGATCGATCTGCTCCCTTCCTGAAGACATTCTACTGCACTTTTCCATTCCCATTCACTGTTACATTGGTATTTAATTTACTTAATCATCCATTTTACGTTTCATACACATCTATGACTTCAAAACATCCATTCCTCATGATTTATATAATTTATGACTTGCCCATATATCACAAAGTCATAAAGGTTACATGTTAAATTACGGGTCTTACAATCCTCCCCACTTTAAGAAATTTGGTCCTCCAAATTAGAACCAAGTTACTTTACAAACGATTGGGGATATTTCTCTCGTATCAGACTCTCTAGCTGCCAAGTAGTTTCCTCTGAAGTGTGATGCTGCCAGAGAATTTTTACTAACCTGATAGTCTTGTTTCTTAAGACTTTCTCCTTTCTATCCAGTATCCGTATCGATTTCTCTACATATGTCAAATCATCTTTTAGCTCCAATGGCTCATACCGAATCACATGATTTGGATATGGATGATACTTTCTCAACATCAAAATGTGGATGACATTATGCACTCCCGATAATTTCGATGGCAAAGCCAATCTGTAAGCCTTATCTCCCACTCTGTCTAGTATCTCAAAGGGTCCAATGTCGTGAGGACTCAACTTACCTCTCTTTCCAAATCTCACTACACTTTCGAAAGGAGAAACCTTTAGAAATACTAACTCACCAACTGCGAACTCAAGTGGTCTCCGTCTCTTGTTAGCATAGCTTTTCTGTCTACTCTGTGCTATCATCAATCTCTCAACTATCAATTGGACATTCTCAGAGGCTTGTGTAACCAAGTCAGGAGCAAAAATCTTTCTATCACCCACTTCTTCTTAATCGATAGGGGAACGACATCTACAGCCATACAAAGCCTCATACGGTGCCATCCCGATACTCGCATGATAACTGTTGTTGTAGGCGAATTCGGCTAGTGGCAAATGATCATCCTAGGAGCCTCTAAAATCTAGCACACACGCTCTCAACATATCCTCCAGAGTTTGTATAGTTCTCTCTGACTAACTATCTGTTTGAGGATGAAAAGCGGTGCTCAAACTCAATTGGGTTCTCATAGCTTCTTGAAATATTCCCAAAAGTGGAAAGTGAAACAGGAATCCCTATCCGAAACAATGCTCACTGGAATACCATGTAACATCACTACCTCACGTACATATAGTTCTGCTAATGAACTCAAAGTATCGGTACCTCTCATAGTTAGAAAGTGGGCTGACTTTGTCAGTCTATTAACAATCACCCATACAACATCATGATTCCTCCGGGTCCTCGGTAAACCCATCACGAAATCCATGGTGATATGCTCCCATTTCCATGTCGATATAGGTAGAGGCTGCAATAACCCTATAGGTTTCTGATACTCTACCTTCACTTGTTGACACACAAGACATATTGCCACAAATTCTACCACATCTCTCCTTATTCCTGATCACCAGTACACATTCCAGAGATTTTGGTACATTTTATTACTCCTCGGATGTAGTGTGTACCTCGACGAATGAGCTTTCATCAATATCAATCTCCTGAGCTCTGGGTCCTTGGGAACACAAAATCTACCTCTGAACCTCAGAAGTCCACCAGAACTCAACTCAAAATCAGTCTCTGTGCCCTTCTGTATCTGACTACTCATGTCAATGCAATACGGATTAGTCTGCTGAGCCTGTCTAATACTATCCAACAGATTTGGCTCCAAGCGTAAACTAGCAATCATACAGTCAATATCCATGTTAGAAGGCATGACTCCCAAATTGAGGCTAGCAAACTGCTCTAGTAACTCATGTTCCTTGACCATCATGTACGATACCATCCTAAAGCTCTTTCTGCTTAAAGCATCGACTACAACATTAGCCTTACCCGGATGATAAAGTATCTCACAATCATAGTCCTTCAGAAGCTTTAGCCATCTTCTCTGTCTCATATTAAATTTTTTCTGCGAGAACAGATACTTAAGGCTCTTGTGGTCAGTAAAAATCTAAAATTTCTCTCCATATTAGTAGGGACGTCATACCTTCAATGCAAACACTACTGTTGCTAACTCCAAATCATGGGTTGGATAGTTCTTCTCATGGTCCTTCAGCTGTCTGGATCCATAAGCAACTATCTTCCCATCCTACATCAATACACAACATAGTCCTTAATGCGAAGCATCGTTATATACTAAAAATCCTCCTGAGCTGGTAGGGATAGTGAGAATCGAAGCAGTGGTCAATTAACTCTTCAACTCCTGAAAACTCTTCTCGTAATCCTCATTCCACACGAATGCTACACCTTTTCGAGTGAAACGTGTCAACAGAGCAGCTAACTTCAAAAATCCTTCAATGAATCTTCTATAGTATCCTGCTAAATCCAAGAAACTTCTGATCTCGGTGACTGTCCTCGGCTATTCCCACTAAACTATAGCCTCAATCTTAGATGGATCCACTGATACACCATCCTTCAACACAACGTGTCCCAAAAATGAGATCTGTGATAACAAAAAATCTCACTTATTGAGTTTAGCATATAGCTTTTGCTCTCGTAAAGTTTGCAGTATAATCCTAAGGTGCTTCTCATGCTCTTCCTCAAATTTAGACTATACCAAAATGTCATCGATGAAGACGATAACTAACTGATCCAAATATGGCTTGAACACATCGTTCATCAAAGCCATGAAAGCTGTGGGAGCATTCGTCCAATCCGAATGGTATAACCAAGAACTCATAATGGCCATATCGGGTCCTAAATGCTGTCTTGGGTACATCTCTACTCCGAACTCTCAATTGATGGTACCCAGACCTCAGATCAATCTTGGAAAAGACCTACGCTCCCCGAAGCTGATCCAACAAATCATCAATTCATGGAAGGAGATATCTATTCTTGATGGTTGCCTTATTCAACAATCTGTAATCTATACATAATCGGAGGCTTCCATCCTTCTTCTTTACCCAAGACAAAAGCTCGGTCTGATAAAACCCCTATCCAACAACTCCTATAGTTATCTCTTAAGCTCCTCTAGCTAGACTAAGGCCACGTGTTACGGTGGTTTTGATATATGTTCAGTATCAGGCACCAAATCTATACAGAACTCCATCTCTCTGTCTGGTGAGAACCCTGGCAGTTCATTCGGAAAGACATCTGGGAACTCACTAACCACAGGAATATCTTACAACTCTGGATGTACCCTATCCGTATCAACCACGTACACAATAAAACCTTTAACATATTCATTTCTCAGTCAGCATAGTACATTATTTATCACAACTATAACTACTACTTTTATTTCTTTTCATCAAGCTTTACAATATATTTTTCAAGGTTAGGAAATATAACTGTCTGAGCATAACAATCTAAAACAGCTTGGTTTGACGATAACCAATACATTCCTAATATTACATCAAAATCACTCATGCTTAACAATATCAGATTGGAGGTCATGTCCTTTTCCCCTACTTTTAACTTACAATCTTTTAATACATACTCCACTAGCTGACTATTATCCATAGGCATACTAATCAACATCATCCAACTCAAAGGTGTACGCTCTACATGTTTTTTTTTAATTTACATGCAAATGAAGGTGATACAAATGAATGCGTGGCACCAGGATCAATTAAAACATTTGGTTCTAAATCATATATCAGGATGTTACCGCTAATCACATCTGACGAAGCATCAGCTATCCCTGGTCCAAGGCATGTACTCGTCCTTGTCCAATAACCTGCTTCCCTTTCTCTTTTGCTATCGCTCTCCTCCTCGGAGTAGACATATCAGCTGGAGCTCTCTCAGGCTCCTTACCCTTCTGTGAGGTAATATCTATAACCTCTTGGCAAACTCTGGCCATGTGTCCTGGCTTCCCACATCTAAAGCATAATCCGCTAGAAATAGGATAAGGGCTACCTCCATGGAATCTACCATATCTATTGCACTGCTCAGTGGTAGGCATCAGTCCACCAATTACTACTCCTCTAGCTGGAGCTATAGTCGGGTATGTAGGAGATCTAATAATATTCTCCTGTACTTTCTCGATCCTTGGTCTCCTATCGAAGAGTCTCCTCCCTCATCGATATTCAAAACCTGGAGCACTGTTACTCATCGACCTCTTTCTATCTTTGTCTCTACCTTTTTTGACTATTCTGAACTCTGAGACATTCCTCTCACAATCTTGTTCACAGAGTTGTGCCCTACACACTGCCTCATCGTAGGTAGAGATGTCGAATGGAACCAATTTAGACCATAGTACTGGTCTCAGTCCATCGATAAATCTGCGAACCTTCCTAGTTTCGCTACTCATGGTGTCAGGGTCATACCTCGCCAAGGATAGAAATCTGGTCTCATACTCATCTACTGAATGACTACCCTAGCTTAACCCCAAAAATTCAGCTTGCAGCCTCCGCTGAGCCGTATCTGGAACAAACTGCCTCCTGAAGGTATCCAGAAATATCTCCCAACTGATCTCTATATGTCGGGCTCTCAATATAGGTCGAGTGGAATTCCACCAGTGCTCTACAGTCCCCTTTAGTAGGAATGCAGCAAATGTGACTATCTCTGAAGTCGTACACTTAAAGAATTCGCACAACTTCAGCATTTCTCCTATCCATTCCTCTGCCAAAACTGGGTCCTTAATCCTACGAAAAGTTAGAGGTCTAAGTTTCTGGAATTGTTGGAGTCTGTCCAAGTCATAACCATACCCCAAAACTTTACCACCCTGTCTGGAGTCACATGAGACGACGTATCCTAGACTGGTGAGGATATAGGTGTATCAGGTGTAGCTGCCCCTTCAGGTGTAGTCTCTACATCCTATCCCTATCCTCATGGTATAGTCCATGCTAGTATCTCCACTATAGTCTCTAGGCGACGCTCCAATCTCTCAAAACTTACCTCGGTACTCTCAGGTACCTCAGTGGGACTTGTAGTCTCATCTCGGGTCTCTGGCCTACCTCTACGGCTTCGAGCCCTGTCTCTAATCCCTCTACCACGACAAGTATTAACCATAATAGCTAAATCCCTACATTTATAACCATCAGTTAGTCTGATTTCCATCTCGTATACACAATTGTAATTAAACAAAGCACAATACTAGGGGGATGTACATTTTTCTAATTACTAATATCGATTCACATCAGACCAACACAGCTCTGATACCATTTCTTGCCACGCCCTTCTCTCACACATGACCTACCGAAATCACCACAAATTTTTTACATTTTACTTACCTTTCCTTTTATCATTACTCACCTCAAACGTTGGGCTGTGATTCGATATTAGTCACCCATTCACACTCATTCACAACATACATAGAATATAATATTCTTTTCTATAATATAAACACTTATACATAAATAGAATTATTTGTACATAAACATCCTGATCGTACATTAGTTTACATAATTGTGCTTTTACAATGTTCAGTATAAAATGTTAAGTGTGTATACCTCTCGCAAGATGGATATGCGGCGGATCAGGGAATATCAATCCTCAGCCCTGTCCACCTATTGTGGATGATCTGAAAAGAGTGATATAATACGGGGGTGAGCTCACAGCTCAGTAAGAAAATCAGACAAGCAAGTAGATAACCACACTATCTACAAAATACTATGCTTATGCCTTGAAATCATTTCCTTACCCATTCGTATCTAAAGCATGCATCTCTGTCAAAGCTTTTATGTAATATATATAGATACAAAACATCAGTTATAAAACTGGTAATATAGTGGTTTACTAACCTCATCATTTTATGCATAACACTGTATTTCTCATGTAATTTCACACAAATCACATTTTCCTCATGCCATTCAGTTAAATTAAAATATGGCATACCATCATGTTTAAAAACATGAAAATTTGGGCCTCACCCATCCCTCGGGTTACCCTTTTTACAACTCACAAATTCACATGTTTATTGTTAGCACTGAATTTTATATATGTTTAGGACCCTTTTTACTTAGTTATTTGATTTGTTCTTGTAACGCCCCGGAAGCGCGAAAAATAGGGCAAAAAATTTTTTTTTTCTACTTTAATTCTCTACTTAGGTTGTATTCCTGTACAGTGTAGGATACTTCTTTCTTTTTTTATTTATTTTTTAGTTTTCGTATATTCCAACCACCTCATGCGTTAAATAGTAAGTAGCATCTACATATTAATTGTTTCTTGAACGTTTACATACTAATCCATAAAAACAATGATTACATCCCGTAATAATTATACACCCACATATCTGTACATTATATATGTCTGGAAATAAACATCTGTTATTATACCTGAACAAGTACTTCGTAGATAGCTGCGTAACACTTACTGCAGGATATCTGAGATGGAGAAAAAGGGGGTGAGTTTCTGGGGAAAAGCTCTGTAAGGAATATGTTTAGAATAATTCTGACTATAAAAAGCATGTGAAAATCATGCAAGTATACTTTCATACTTTACTTCTGAAATCAAATCATATGAAAATCATGCAAGTATACTTTCATACTTTACTTCTGAAATCAAATCATAAACTTACTTGAAAAATAATCATTCAATCGTACGTATAAATTCTATTTCGTATGTAAAACATTAATACAAGAAAATATCATAAATGCATATGCTTTCCTTTTTAACACCATGAATGTATTTTCATCTGAAAACATAAAACATGTTTTCTTTCACTAAATCATCATGCAAATCTTTATCTGAAAGCATAAATCATACTTTCTTTCATGAAAACATCATCATGCATAGTTTTCTTTCATGAAATATTCATCATACATAATTCATTTCGTAAAATCATCATATAGATCTTTTCATCTGAAAATGTAAAACATGTTTTCTTTCATGAAAACATCATCATACTTTCTTTCATAAGAACATCATAATTCTTTCTTTCATAATCATCATCATACTTTTTTTCATAAAGACTCATCATCAAAACATGGAGACTAGGCTATATCTGAGTCATGCAATATACGTCATCCTCCGTAGAGGGTCATAATCATACCGATGGCCATGGTGGGGGCTGTAGACTGGATCAGGGTCGTACAGCAATCATAATCATAAACATGGGTAGTATCTTCTCTTCCTTATCATATACTAGCACATAGCTAGGGCACGGGCACCGATAGCACTCGCCGTGCGGGAAACATTCTTGCGTGCTGCGCGGGCAAGAGATACTACCAGAAATCATCATCATAGACCACGAGTAGCGAGTCAACCACCACACAGGTGAAGACAAGTGCTATAAGGGTCCTACGTATCGGCATCTCAAGTGACGGAGCCGGAGTGCCACGAGTAGTTGCCATGCATATAAATAGCCTTCTAGTCTCAAAATCTCTTTTTTTTTTCTTAAATACTTTCGAAAAACATCAAAATTTCCGTTGAAACATGAATATAAAGTCATATAAAAAACTATAAAATATTCATGTTTTTCATACTCTATAAATTATTTCGTAAAACGAAACATACTTCATCAAATCGTTTCATTAGCATAAATATGCTTTGTAAATCATTCATAATTATGAATATGCTTCATAAATCATTTCATAAATATAATTATGCTTTATAAATCATTTCATGAACATAATTATATTTTATAAATTATTTCATGAACGTAAATAGGTCAGAATTAAGCTAAATTACACCCCTTACCTCGTAAACCTTAGGGCAGTGCAAAATCGTCGGGTCTAGGGATTACCTCGATTTACGTGCTAAATTCCCGAGCTGCCCAAAACGATACCAATTCATCAAATATTGATCAATTTCATCTTAACATACTCAATTTTAATTTATCTTCTCGAAGTTTGACCAATTTTGACTTTTCGATCAACTTTTCGATTTTCTCGGTTTTACCGATTTAAGTCCCGTTTTTGACCAATTTCATTATTTTAATTTCTCATTTCATTACTTCATTAACCTTATGACTCATTCAAGTCCATAAATCATGTTGGTCACTTTGCCAAATTTTCAATTCTTTAACTTTTCGGTTTTACACTGAGTTAAGCTATAAATCGGGCTTTCTCGGTATAAATTTAACCGTTAACAACCTTAGATCTATCAAATTTCACCACAAACACATCAACATTATTCTGTCCAGATCTCAAATCCTTCATATAAATTAAATCATCTAATTCCACTTAACTAAAAACCTTCCAAAAACATCAAATAACAACATACATGAATTTTATCATCATCCATCAATTTTACCTCGGGTTTGACCAAGGTTGACCACGTTTTTCTTCCACAAAATTGATCCTCAACTGAAATTCAACATGCATATAGCTCAAAACCATGAAAAACTAGCTCAAAAACCGATCAAAGAATGAAAAATCTTAAATTCCTCACTTACCAAAAACAGGGCAGATTCGTCAACCGTTTTTCTTTTGAGTTTTTCACATAGTAAATGAACTTATTTATGGCTGAATATTTTATATGTTATAGAGTACTTGTAGAGGAAGATTTTATCCTTCTTTACCGACACCTGAATCTGTCCGGAAGGTGGCCAGAAAAATCGCACAAGGAGGGTAAAGGGAGGACGCCTGGAGCAACTTGGAGGATTGATTGCTCTCGGCCTAGAAGTCTGATGGGGTTGATTTTTATGCCCATTTGAAGTTATATAAGTCTAATTTCAGACTTGAAAAACTTGGCTCAAATTGAATACCGGAAGGCTTCAAAGTTGACAAAATGTGGGAGCTGGTCAGAAATCTGAAGCAGGACAGATTTTTGTTCTCCTTTGGAAAATTCCAAAAAAAATCATTCTAGTCTTATTTTCTCCAAATTTCCACTTCTCAAGTGCTATAATATGTCCCTAGTATGTTTCATAAACATTTGGGGTTCACTTGTTTAAGAAAAATTTCCCGATTGAGTCCATTTTGCGCGATTTAGTCAATACCGAGCAAAATGACTTAAAGTTTTCAATTTACCTTAAAAATTAATTTGATCCCCGGAACCTCCATATTTCCACTTGATTTTGATTTCTCAAGTCAATTTCAACTTATATAAATTTTTTATGGCCTCAGAATAATTTTCATGAATTTTATGAATTTAATCCGAATTTATTTGTAATTCCGAGCTCATTTGCTCGGTTTAGTACAAAACCCGAACCTTACTAACTTTTTCACTTCCAATACTTTAATTTTCATTTCTAAACATCATTTCATAATCATACATGAAATTCTTAAGAAATTCTCGGGTTTCACAGTTCTTTGCAATATTAGGTATGTTTTATGTGTTTTGTGCACTTGTGCAGAAAACGGAACAATTTGGAGAAGTTAAGGCTTTTGGAGCTGGTTCTGATGATTTCGTGAAATATTAAAGTTACAGGGTGCTGATCGTGACTTATGCTGCAGCAATAGAAGAAACTAGACAGTGTAGAGCAGATTTGAGGAATTAATACCATTGTTGCAACATAGCAGTCTGATTAGGGAAACATTGTTTTGTCACGTGGCCTTTTGCATTTTAGTATTTGGAAACCTTAAAAATAGTCTTTTTATCGAAATTTTGAGGGAGGCTGCGGCAGAAGACTTCAAGATTAATTTAGCTCCATAGAAACTTCATCTTTTTCATCTTTTTCACCAATTTTATTCTTAGGATGTTAAATTGGAATTCTTGGATGTTTATTATGATATCTAGGACCTAAACTCCTTTTTTCTAGAATCGATGTAACCAACTTTGGGCATATTGCAATTATTTTGTGATGTTGTTTGGATGATTTCAATTATGTTTATTTAATCTACTTGTTCTTAATGTTCTAGTTGATTAGCCACCAATTAGATGAATTATTATAAAAATCCGGCACTCGGGAGAAGGGATTGTTTATATGCACAAGGGTAGATTAACATAGGACATTATTGAATCGGGAGGTTGACAATTCTTATGAGCCATAGAGGAATGAATTATTATTGCTTAATGAACTCTATTATTTAATTCTGAATCGAGAGGTTAGGATTAGGTAAATTGGGTATGACTATTTAAAACTCGGGAGAGATAAACAAGAAATAGTTTCGGCTATAAACAGTTTGAAATCAAAAGAACAATTGACCAAAGGAGTTGTATGAACCCTAGTTAGGTGAAATCGGTTTCTAGGAATATTTTGCTATTGATATTTTCATTCATAATTATTGTTATTTGCGTTAATTAATTTGTTCCGTAGTTAATAGTTAGAATAGTAAATAGGATTTTAACCAACATTCATTAATTTTATAAATAAAGCTCAAGGTTGTTGATTATAGTGATTAGCGATAGACACAGTTCCCTGTGGGACGATACTCATATTTACTCTATACTCGAAAACTGACCTGTGCACTTGCAGTAGTGTTCCATTTGAGGACAACAAATTTTCTAACACCGTTGTCGGGGAACTGTTGTCTAGTTTCTCGTTGACACTGTTTCCCAATAGCTTTTAATTTAGATTTTTATTTCTATTTTTGTTTTAATTTATTATCTACAATATTTTTAGGTGAATGGTAAAAACTCGCAGCAGTGAAAATACAGATATAAAAGAAGAGTTAGATCCAGAGCTAGAGAGAACCATCAGACAAATTCAACAGAACAGATTTGAAGAGAAAGACTGAAATTTGATCATGGCAGATGATAATCAGCAGCAGCGAGCTATACGCGATTATTTTACCCTAATTGTGAACCAGAATTTCGCTACTATAAGAGAGATTCCTGTGAATTGTAACAACTTTAAATTGAAGCTGGCATTGATCAACATAGTTATACAAAACCAATTTGGAGGTTCGACCTTGGAGGATCCTAATACACATTTGACAAGTTTTCTATAGATTTGTAGCACTATTAAAATTAATGGAGCATTTGACGATGCTATTCGGCTAAGGTTATTTCCTTTTTCTCTTCGGGATAAAGCATTGAGTTGGTATCAAAATCTACCAGCAGGCAGCATTTTGACATGGGCAGTGATGGCACAGAAATTCTTAACAAAGTACTTCCCACCGGAAAAAACTATGCAGATGAGATTAGAGATTGCCCAGTTCACACAGTTAGACCTAGAGCCATTACATGAGGCATGAGAGCGATTTAAAGAGTTATTACGTAGATGCCTTCAGCATGGATATGATGAAGGAAACTATATACAGGTTTTCTACAGAGGCATGACTCCGCAGACAAGAGCTACTGTGGATGCCTCAGCAGGAGGTTCACTATGGTATAAGACACCTGATCAGGCTATGCAGTTACTTAAGGAGATGGCTATAAACAGCAGCTGATGGCCAGGTGAAAGAGCTAATGTCAAAAGAGTAGCCGACATGCATGAGTTAGATACGCAAACAGCCATTCTAGCAAGACTTGAGTAGATTTTGACATAAATTGCTTCAATGGGTATACAAGGGCTGCAAGTTATGATTCATCCTGACAATACAAATCCTAACTTGATGGGGACGGATTTGGAGCAGGTGAATTATGTTAATAATCATAACTTTGGTTTTCAGGGAAATCGGGTTCCAAACTATTATAAGCCAGGATTCAGAAACCATGAGAATCTATCTTATGGTAATTCTAAGAATGTTCTAAACCCACCAACAGCAAGTAACAGCAATATAGGATTCAATAACCAAGGGAATTCCAAGGTTATGGTGGAGTTAGAAGGAACAAATTTAAGGAGTTCATAGTTGAAACTAGAACACGATTTAGCAAAACTGATATGCGGTTAGACAATGTGGAAGCTAAAATGTTAGAGATGAATACTAGTCTTGGTGCACAGATGAAGTCTGTAGAGACTACTTTGAGACAGTTAGCTGCAGCTGTCTGTTCTTTGAATGAAAGAGGTAAGTTCCCTAGTGATACAGTGCTAAATCCGAAAGAACATAGCAATGCTATATCTTTGAGAAGTGAGAACACCTATGAGCCACCAAAGGTAGCAGAGAAAGAAGAAACTACGCCAATCACTGAAGTACAGAAGAAGCAAGCTGAACCAGTTGTGTCAAAAGATGCAGAATCAGAAACAGTTAAACAAGGAGTTGATTCTAAACCTTTTAGTAAACTTTTTCCTGATAATCCTCCTTTTTTGAAACCATCTATTCCTTATCCTCAAGCTTTGTATAAAAGGAAGATTGAATCTGAGTTTAAGAAATTTCTAGATATATTTAAGAAATTACATATTAACATTTCGTTTGTTGATGCCTTGCAACAGATGCCGCATTATGCAAAATTTATGAAAGAGGTGCTGTCAAAGAAATGGAGACTTGAGGATTATGAAACTGTCAACTTGACAGAGGAATGCAGTGCAATTTTACAATAGAAGTTACCGCAAAAATTGAAAGACCCTGGAAGGTTTACTATTCCATGCGAGTTTGGAGGATCGAAAGTGGGTAAAGCATTGTGTGATTTAGGTGCTAGCATAAATTTAATGCCTTTATCTATTTTCAGGAGCCTAGATCTTGGAGATGTGAAGCTGACCACCATATGTCACGACCCAATTTCATTCTCTTTAACTGAAAATCACTGAAAATTTTTTACGTTTTACTGTTACCTTACCCGGTCGTGAACTAACTCACCACACACTGTTCGGTTGTGAGTTACTAATAAACACCACATCTCATTCATTCTCAGTTAACTAAAATGATGTCATACATTTGCATTTAATCGTGTACTTATACGAAAACATGTTTTACTGACATCTACATCCCCCATAATTACAACTCAAAAGAATACTGTGCTTTTACATTATTTAGATACAAAAAGAATCACTGTGTATATACCTCTAAGCGATGGAGATGCAGCGGAGTCCAAAATACCACGCCTCAGTCCTCACTGGGCTACTATGCACGCTCTGTAGGGGGAAAATAGAGAGGGATGAGCAACCACACGCTCAGTAAGGAAATAATGCAAGCATGGTAGATAACTACTCTATCTACATGCTGATAGTTTTATGCATAAATCATTTATGGTAGGAGCATGAGGAATAAAACTATGCCATATGAGTATACATATATATCATATATCAAAATCATGTACATTGGCATATAAAACATGGTAAAAACATCATGTATAAATCATCTCATGCTTGATCTCATTTAAATTCATAAAAAGGGCAATTCATTAAGAAACCTCCTTTTTAAACCCACGTCATAAAACTCTTCCTCAACACATACAATCACATCACATCAATTCACAATCACAACCTCATTTTCATTTCACAAATCAAATCCACGAGGCTCGACCCCTCCTTCGGGTCTACCTTAAACAATCACAATCACACTTAGAGAATTAAAATCATGTGGTACTAAGTAAATCAAGCAAGGAGACAGGTTACTATATCTCAAGTGACTACGCTGGCCAATCATCACATATCATCCCAGACCACACGGATCTCGGTGTGTGGGGCATCATGCTGGTACGAAGGTGGGTTAGTTCTCCGTCAGACTTTCTCAAATCAAGTAACCACCACGCGGTACATCGTACTCCATGTAATATACACAGTACATCGTACTCCACAGACCCATAACATGGTTGGGGGTGCCTGCCATAGGTCTTATCTACCCCATACCAAGTGTAACCTTTATAGTCTTAAGAGCACGTGAGAGTAACCTCAATACCAGGTCCTAGCCCCTCATGGCCTTGCTCGCCCCTGTTGGGTTCCCTGATTCAGGTCCTAGCCCCTCACCCTCACCCCACTCAAGAGGTCTGTTAGGCCTGTTGGGTTCCCTGAATGGATGACGTCAGGTCCTAGCCCCTCACCCTCACCCCACTCAAGAGGTCTGTTAGGCCTGTTAGGTTCCCTGAACACCAATCCGTATCTCTCACCACGGCCTCATACATACCACAGTGTGAAAACCAACGCGAGCTACGCTCTAGCGCGAATTCATGCATCAAAACCAATCACTTCGTATGAGCAACGCTCTAGTACGACATTTATGCATAAAATATGAAGAAACCACGTACGAGCATAGCTCCAGTACGGTTATATGCATAAGAAAAACCACTCAAATCCACGTATGAGTAAGAGCTCCAATACGGTTTATAAAACATCATCATAGTTCCAAAACAAAGTGCGAGCTAAGCTCTAGCACGTTTCACACAAGTGAAAATATCAGAATCCAGCGCGAGCGAGGCTCTAGCGCGATTTATGTCATACAAATACGATAGGCGGCTCATACACAATCAAACAATCCCGGCAACCTGGTTTAGCACTTCACAATTGCTTTTCCACAACATCAACAAAACACTAGCCGGCCCATCTACAAGCTTGCTTAAAACCAAGCAATTTCATTTTGAAAAGCATCAAGACATTAGATTTATGCAATTATTAGCCTTACTATCCCATTTCATAAAATCCACTTCAAAACCAAAATCACGCATATACTTATCATCATTCACGAATACCATCAATCATTTACTTAGCAACCATGCATTTCATAAAACACCCAATATTCACCCACAAGTTCAAAGTACGAGCAGCTACCTCTATATACTCATAAAATTCCCTTACCTGGAATCGCGATGCGTGATTCCACTTTCTTAAGCTGCTTACTCGTACGGTTCGATTCGTCTTCAATGAACTCTTTGGGACTGCACAAAATCGTATCCGGCATTATATTCGATCCATATAATATGACATCGTGCGTTCACTATAGTCAATTCGACCTATAGTTTTCTATTAACACTTATGTGGCTCGTTTCATTACTTTACCCAAAACTCGAGTCTATGGATTCTTTTTAGGCCTATTAACTTATTCCAAATCGATATTAAATCGACATTAAGCTCATAGTGTTCATATTTCATGAATTCCCTCACTATGGCATTTTATCAAGCATATACATACTCATTTTCACAATTTCACTTAAACCCACATTATAACTCCACAAAACCATTCCAAGTCACCCACATTACTCATTTAACCACTTATCATAACCCATAAACCACCAACTCCCCAAATCATACTTTCTCACACTAGAGGCATCCCATTTTCTAGGTTACATTTGTTTCTAACACAACCTAGGTGTTTTCATCCATCCATACTCATGCCAAACAACTCCAAAATTAATTAAATAGACAATGTACTTAGATTGGAGTGTTAGAATCTTACCAAATCTGATTTTTCTTCTTGCTCCAAATGTCAATGCCCTTAGCTCCTTCAATACTAATAATGGGATTTTAGGTTCCAACTATGTTGTTCTCTTCCTCAAGATGAACAACTTAGTATCTAATGGCCTCCCCCCAATTCTTACTGGAAATGGCTGATTTTAGAGAGAGAAAGTTAGGTTTTTGGGTTAGAAATGGAAGATTGGTGTTTTTCTCGAAAGCTTCAGATTTTCAGGCCTCCTTATATAGAATTCGCTTGAGGAGATCGATCTGGTCCAAGAGGAGATCAATCTGGTCCCCTTAAATCTCTCATTTTCATGAAATTTTAAGCATGAGATCGATCTGTCGAAGCATGAGATCGATCTGCTCCCAAACATAGAGCTAAGGAGATTGATCTGGGTGCTTGAGGATCGATCTTTTCATTACAAAATGCTTAGGAGATCGATCTGACCCCATTGGAGATCGATCTGCTCTATTCCATTGACCAAATAAGAGCATTCTGGCTCTTCCAGATTGATCTGGCCTTCATGTTTTCCAGATTTCCTGCAGTTTCCTTGCTACAACTCACACCAACACATCCTTAATCTGTTGCCATGGCCATTTTCTCATCCATCCACCTTTATAACTTGAAAATGGCATCCATTCATACCTTATGCACAGTGAAACTTGTGTGCATTCATTGTATTTCCAAAAGTATCACATTCCAAACTAAATGAAAGCTTAACTTCATTCCATTTTACCACACTACTCATTTTGAGTTCCAATCACATTCATCACTTAGAAGAACTCATTTCTTCATATTCATACTCAATGAAACTTGTATGTACGTTACAATTCATATTACACATACGTATATTGAATCCATGGACTTACATCAATCATACTTTACATTACAAGTCCATTCACATTCATTACACATTACAACTATACATATACGGGGTCTCACATTCTCCCCTCCTTCAAGGAATTTGGTCCTCCAAATTAGAACCAAGTCACCCTTCAAAAAGTTGGGGGTACTTCTCCCGTATCAAGTTCTCCAATTCCCATGTGGCCTCTTCCGCCTTGTGATGTTGCCAAAGAACTTTCACCAAGGGAATTGTCTTATTTCGCAACACTTTCTCTTTTCTGTCCAATATCCAAATCGGCTTCTCAACATATGTCATACTCTCATTGAGCTCCAACGGCTCATATCTTATCACGTGTGCCGAGTCCGGGTGATACTTCTGAAGCATCGAGACGTGGAAGACGTTGTGGACATTTTCCAAATCCGGTGGCAATGCCAACCTATACGCCTTATCTCCCACTCTCTCCAAAATCTCGAAGGGTCCGATATATCTAGGGCTCAACTTGCCCTTTGTACCGAATCTCATAATACCCTTCGATGGTGAAACTCTCAAAAATATCAACTCACCTTCATCAAACTCTAGTGGTTTTCGTCTTTTGTCAGCATAACTCTTTTGTCGGCTCTGATCTATCCGTAATCTCTCACATATCAACTGGACGTCCTCAGATGCCTACTGTACTAAGTCTGAAGCAAAAATCTGTCTGTCACTAACCTCTTCCCATCCAATAGGGGAACGGCATCTACGCCCGTACAATGCCTCATAGGGTGCCATCCCGATACTCGCATGATAACTATTATTATAGGCGAACTCGGCTAACTGCAGGTGGTCATCCCAGGAGCCTCTAAAAGCCAGCACACACGCTCTCAACATATCTTCGAGGGTCTGTATAGTCCTCTCTGACTGCCCATCTGTCTGAGGATGAAAAGCGGTGCTAAAACTCAGTCGGGTCCCCAGCGCTTCCTGAAAATGTTCCCAGAAATGGGAAGTGAAGCGGGCATCCCTGTCAGAAACAACGCTCACTGGTACACCATGTAGCTGTACTATCTCTCGAATATACAGGTTCGCCAACTGATTTAGTGTATCGGTAGCTCTTATAGCCAAGAAATGGGCGGACTTAGTCAACCGGTCCACAATAACCCATATGGTATCATGACCTCTATGGGTCCTCGGCAACCCCATCACAAAATCCATGGTGACATGCTCCCACTTCCATGTCGGTATCGGTAGAGGCTGCAATAATCCTGTAGGCTTTTGATGCTCTACCTTCACTTGCTGACAAATGAGACACTTAGCGACATATTCAGTAATGTCTCTTTTCATTCCAGACCACCAATAAACCTTCCGAAGGTTTTGATACATCTTGGTACTTCTCGGATGTATCGTATACTTCGATGAGTGAGCCTCTGATAAAATCATTCTCCTGATCTCAGGATCCTTGGGAATGCATGCTCTGCCTCTGAACCTCAATAAGCCATCTGTACTCAGCTCAAAATCACTACCTACACAGGTCTGTATCTGCCTTAGCCAATCGATGCATCGTCGATAGCTCTGCTGGGCTTGCCGAATACGGCCAATCAACTCTGGCTCTAGTCTCAAACTAGTCATGATCTCAAGTCTCTCCGAACCAAGTGGGGTTACATCCAAACTGAGGTTCGCAAAGTGTTCTAACAATTCATGTTCCCGTACCATCATATATGACACCAACCCAAGGTTCTTTCTACTCAAAGCATCGGCAACTACATTTGCCTTACTCGGGTGGTACATGATTTCACAATCATAGTCCCTTAAAAGTTCGAGCCATCTCCTCTGTCTTATATTCAGCTCTTTCTGCGAGAACAAGTACTTAAGGCTCTTATGATCTGTGAACACCTGAAATTTCTCACCATAGAGATAGTGGCGCCATATTTTCAAAGCAAATACCACGGCCGCCAACTCTAAATCATGTGTCAGGTAGTTCCTCTCATGATCTTTCAATTGTCTAGATCCATAGGCAACTACCTTCCCATCCTGCATAAGCACACAGCCTAGTCCATGGTGTGATGCATCTGTATACACCAAGAATCCTCTTGAGCTGGTAGGAATGGTGAGAACTGGAGCAGTCGTCAATCGACGCTTAAGCTCCTCAAAACTCCTCTTATATGCCTTATCCCATACAAACTTAACATCCTTACGCGTGAGGCGTGTTAACGGAGCAGCTAGTCTGGAGAAACCCTCTACAAATCTTCGATAATATCCTGCCAATTCCAGGAAACTTCTGATCTCAGTAACTGTCTTGGGCTGTTCCCATTGTATAACTGCCTCTATCTTGGATGGATCCACTGATACCCCATCCTTCGACACAACATGGCCCAGAAATGAGACCTGCTCCAACCAAAAGTTACACTTACTGAGTTTGGCATACAATTCTCTCTCTCGGAGGGTCTGCAGAACTATCCTCAAATGCTCCTCATGGTCTTCCCTAGACTTGGAATATACCAAAATGTCATCAATGAACATTATTACAAACTTGTCCAGGTATGACTTGAATATATCATTCATCAGTGCCATAAATGCTGCGGGAGCATTCGTCAATCCGAATGGCATCACCAAAAACTCGTAGTGGCCATAACGGGAACGAAATGCTGTCTTGGGCACATCTCCACTCCTGATCCTCAACTGATGGTACCCTGACCGTAGATCTATCTTAGAAAATACTTCGGCTCCCCGGAGCTGATCCAACAAATCATCGATTCTTGGAAGGCCTTATTCAACAACCTGTAATCTATACACAGTCGGAGGCTTCCATCATTCTTCCTTACAAATAGAACCGGTGCTTCCCAAGGTGAGACACTAGGTCTAATAAACCCCTTCTCCAGTAATTCTTGCAGCTATTTCTTCAGCTCTTCCAATTCTATTGGAGCCATTCTATAGGGTGGTTTCGATATGGCTCTGTACCAGGCACTAACTCTATATAGAATTCCATTTCCCTTTCAGGTGGTAGTCCTGGTAATTCATCCGAAAAGACATCAGGGTAATCCAAAATTACGGGTATGTCCCTCAATTTTGAGCGTGCCTAATCTATATCAACCACGTATGCAATGAACCCTTCACATTATCCTCTCCATCATTAGTAACATAAACCATCATTCCACATTCAACATTTATCATAAGCAATAAATTTATCTCTCAAGCATTATGCATTTAAAAATCATACACTTCTATTTACCACAATTATACAAGTTTCATATCATTTCTTTTCATCAAAATTTACAATAAGATTGTCTAATCCTGAAAACATCAATGTCTTGGCATGACAATCCATAACAACCCGATTGGTAGCCAACCAATCCATTCCCAAAATTACATCAAAATCATTCATATTCAATAAAATCAGATTGGTTATCATTTCCTTCCCCTCTATCTTTAACTCACAATCTCTACATACATGCTCAGTCAATTGACTACCATTCATGGGTGTGGAAATCATCAACATTTTATCCAACAATGTTGGTTCACATACTTCAACAATTTATGTGCAAAGGAAGGTGATATGAAAGAATGCGTGGCACCAGGATCAAATAATACCAATACTTCTAAATCAAAGATTTAGATGGTACCTTTAATCACATCTATTGATGCGTCTGCAGTGTCCTAGTCCAATGCGTGCACTCTTTCTCTGCTCACACCCACAGCTTGTTTCCCTTTTTCCTAAGCTGTAGCCCTCCTCCTCGGGGCTGCTGTCTCAACTGGAGCTCCCTCAGGCTCCTTGCCCTTCTGTGGGGCAGTCTCAATCATCTCATTGCAGAACCTCGATATATGTCCTGGCCTCCCATACCTAAAACATGAAACATGGGGCATCTGACATGGCCTAGTCCCATGGTATCTCCCACATCTCTTACACTGATCCATGGTAGGTTGTGGTCCTCCAATAGTTATACCCCTCGGTGCAGTCAAGGCTGGGTATACGGTAGGTCTAGCAGCTCTCTCATGCACCTCCTTGATCTTAGGTCTCTTCTCAAAATACCTTGGGCCTCCTTTCCTGGCCACTCTATCCCTCCCGGATCTCTTTCGGTCTCTGTCCTTTCTAACACTTATTCTCCCAAGCTCGGAGGCATTTCGCTCAAAGTCTTGCTCACACAACTGAGCCTTATGTACAGCCTCCTTATAAGTCACAATGTTGAAGGGAGCTAGCTTAGTCTGGATGGCCAATCTCAATCCATCCATGAACTTCTGTATCTTTCGGGTCTCACTACCCATCGTGTCCGAGTCATAACTCCCCAAGGACATAAGCTTAGACTCATACTCGTCCACAGTATGGTTCCCCTGAACCAAATTCATAAATTCCATCCGTAATTTCCTCTGTGTGGTGGCTGGGATATACTGTCTCCTGAAGGCCTCTAGAAATATCTCCCACGAGATCTCAGAGTGTCTGGCCCTCAAAATAACCTCGGTGGACCTCCACCATTCTCGGCCTCGCCTTTCAACATAAACACGGTAAAGGCTACCTTTTCAGCTGAAGTGCATCGAAAAAACCTATATAGTTTCTCCATCTCATACACCCAATCCTCCGTAACCACTGGGTCCTTCACCCCTCTGAACACTGGGGGTTTCAGCGTTTGGAATTCTCGTAACCTACTCAAGTCGCAGTCATAGCCCAACTCACTACCGCTCTGCTATGGAGCGATAGGAGAATCTGTATCATGTACTGGAGGTGGTGTAGCAGTAGCAGTCTCTATAGTCTGAGGTCTCTCCGCCTCTACAACTGCCTGTTCAGTAGTAGGCTATGCCGCGGGACCTCGTCTGTCACTGGCGTCCAAGGCCTGCGTGACTATCTCCACCAAATTCTCAATACTCTGCTCTAACCTAGCGAAGTGAGCCTCAGTATCCTCTGCTCTCTCAGCAGGATTCTGTGGAGCCTGCTCAGTCTGTGGCTCCGCATGGCTCTCAGGCCTACCTTTACAGCCTTTAGCACGTGCTCTCATCCCTCTACCTTTGCGTGTAACTAGCATAGTGCCTAACTTCCTGTATTATAATTGATGTTGCCTGAACGAACAGCAACAGGAATTTACCTTCCACGTAGTCTGATTGCACTAACGACAAAGAAGTGACGTCGGTGTGATTTGTTCCACGTGTTCTTCGTATGTTCTGCAAAAACAACAGGAATCAGAGGGTGCAGGGATCTGTCCCTGCACGCGCACTCCGATGATTAAGTAAGTAATCAGGAGTTGTGTATGTAAGAAGAAGAGAATGTGTTTCTTAATTCAAAGAGTTGAAATATTTCTCCCTGCTTTTTTTGTTCTTTTCTCTCCTCCCTTTTCTCTGAGAGCTCCTCGGCATATTTATAGGTTTCCTCTAAGTCGGTTCGAGCTGAGGCCCAGGCGCGTGTCTGGGCCGCGACAGAGTTATGGAGCACTCTGTCGCGCTTCGGGTTAAGTAGCTTACGGGGGAATCGGTAGGCGGTAGAGTACCCATGGGCCTCTGCCGCAGACTATGCGAAAGACCTCTGCCGCAGGCTGTGCGGGAGACCTCTACCGCAAGCTATGCGGGAGACCTCTACAGTGGGGGCAATGTGGGAGACCTCTACCGCGGGGGCAATGCGGGAGACCTATGTCGCAATAGGGGCGATGGAGGTCTGTCGCACCAACTGTGCAGCACATATACCAGGCGACGGAATCTCTGTCGCCTCGAACATCTGTCGCTCAACAAAGTATCATTGTCGCGTGACCACACTGTCGCCACATCAGCCACGTGGCTTATTCTTGTTCTGACACGTGGCACTCTCTGGTTGGCGGATAGTTGTACACGTGGATTCTGGTGACACGACCACCATCAATTGCTCCCCACTCTTTGGTAGGAATTTTTCCTGCGAAAGAGGATCTGGGTCTGGATTTTTCTTGGGTCGGGTCGGATTTTCGCGCGTGTGTGTCCGGATTTTTCTCGGGTCGGGTCGGATTTTCGCGCGTGTGGCGACGCAGGCGAGCCGCTATATATATTAGGCCCCTGCTGTCCTTGTCGCTATTCAGTTCTCTCACAAAGACACTCTGCTGCGACTCTCAGGACACTCTCTCGTGACTCTGCCGCAACTCTGTCGCAACTCTGCCACGTACACATCACTGTGTCGCAAGTCTGTCGCGGCTTCTTGAGACTCTGTCGCCAGTTCTCTTCACCTTCATTTTAGGTGACTTAGTAGTCCGTAATCCCACTTTTTGGTTTCTGAACTCCTAAAATGGCTGGCCATGGTGTAAGAAAACAAATAGACCTAGGCGTTAGGTCGACTTTAAAGGAAGTCGACGTCCGAGACCTAGTATCTAGGTTTCCTTTACCCGAGGGATATTCTTATAGACTCCCAACCCCTCAGGAGAGTGACATACGTCGCGTATCCGACGGGGTAGTCATTTTTAGGGTGACTTTAGAGTTAGGACTCCGCTTCCCATTGTCCGATTTCGGGGCTTCCTTCCTTAGGACGCACAGGGTATCCCCGGGACAACTGCATCCTCATGCATGGATGCAATTAGTAGGGTTCACCGTGCACTGCCATTTAAGGGACGTCCCTCCGTCCCTACCTCTCTTAGATGTATTTTTTAGGTTTCGAGGGAGCCCCGGCTTAGTGCCTTACTAGCTTCAGTGGGTGTATCAGCCCGGTTTTGAGAACAGGTTATTCGAGAAACCTGCTAACAAGCTTCATGGTTTTGAGACAGAGTGGCTTGTTGTGGAAGTGCCCGAGGGCCTGGATTTCCCCACTCGTTGGGAGACTAGGCGAGAAATCCCCAAGGGCCCCAGGATTTCCACACTTAGGGAGCAGTTATCATCAGACGTCAACAAACTGTTGATCAATCATCCCATTAGCCTTGACAGTCTTATATCAAATGAAAATTTGATATCAGCTGGCTGGGGTGTGAGTCCGATCCCTATTGTCGGGCCTTCTGTTCCCTCGTCTAATCCTCCGCCTTCGGCTTCCCCCCGAGTTAAATCCTGAACCTGTAAGGCCACAGGAGGATATAGGGAGTACCAACGTGGAGTCTAGTTCTGGCAGCGAACCCTTAGCCGACCTGACTGGCTGGGAAGGGTTCGGCTCCACTTTCATGGTACTCCCTGATGACGACGTAATAAATATAGAGTCCCTTCAGGAGCATCTCGATTCTCCTGATGGTAACTTTTAATTCTTTTTACTACTTGCTGTTTTTGATCAGTTTTTGACCACTGATTTGTTTTCTTTTCCTTTTTTGCAGAAATGAGTCACTTCCGACAATCGTTTGGTCGTCAGGTCTCAGAGGCTGGTCCTTCCAGTGCTGCTACCAGGAAGAGGTGTCGTTTAGCCGACGATGTCCCAAGCGAGGCATCGGTCCCCTCTCAGCTACCTCGTGCTCGGACCCCCTGTTTCTAGGCAGGCGATGCCTCCCCCTCCTTCGGAGCAGAGGGATCCCTCTCGGGATAGGGGAAGAGTTGCCTCATCTTTACGGGGGGCTTCCGGGTCAACCGGGCTATCCCGCTCCGAGGAGCGTGCGAAGTGCAATATCATTCCGTCGCAGCGGAAGAATCGAAGGCGCTTATACATCTAGGGTTCGATGGGAAACAGACCAATACTTCCGAGGATAGGCCCTGCTGATGAGAGGTCCTACCCCGTGGATGGGAGGTTTAGTATGAGAGGGGCTAAATTTTGAGTTTACCCCGGGGTCCGTAATAACGATACTTTGGACACTCCCGGGGTAGCTTCCTGGATTAGTTGGTCTTCCATCCTTCCTCGGGACGAGGCGAGAATATTTTGAAATTACCCGGAGGGGGAGGACTTAGTCGACATGGAGGCATTGAGGGTAAGTTTCATACTCCTCTTCGTTTGACTCCTTTTTGCTACATTTTTTGACTCTAACTTTTTGCATTCCTTTGCAGCTGGCTCAGAGGACTGTGGCCAACAATGCCCAGCACCGGGCCTATCGGGAGCGAGCTGATAAAGAAATCTGGGATTTGAAGGACAAGGTTATGGAATTATCCAACACTGTTAATAACTTGTCCAAACTTTCAGATTTGGTGCGAAGCTTGGAGGAACAGCTCGCCAAGGTTCACCAGGACCTGAACCAGGCCAAGGGGGATCTCACCGTTGAGGCGGCCCGATCTGGCAAATTTCAGGAGGATCTTCAGGAGGCCCACTCTGAACTAGACCGTATGCAGTCCAGCTACGGGTCTTTGCTTACTCAGAATCAGGAGCTCGAGCAACGCATTGTCGAGTTAGAAGGTCAAGCTGCTCCTATTCTGACCCAAGTAGAGATCGATAGCATTCGGGCGGAAGCCGTAAGGGAGTATCGCCTTTCCAAAGACTGCTTGAGGCGGAAGGACGATTTCTCAAACCCCTATGTGAAATACGGATTCTACCTTGCCCGGTCATGGTTAGAGGCGCATAGGGAAGGAGAGGAATTCCCCGAGCTCCAGTACACAAACGAGGCAATACTATTCGAGGCCCCCGACTGGACCAAGTATGAACCTGGGGCTGAACCCGCAGATGAACTATTCAAGAGGACCGCTCAAGATAACCTCGCCAACCTCACTGGTCCTTGGGAGCCCGCGGATTTGGGCGGTGCTCCCGAGCCTATTGATGCTCTTCTTGATTTGGACGACGAGGAGGGTCAGCAGTCCCTGGGTAGTGGAGGTCCGTCTGTAGCTGATCCCCAGCTTTCTCCCGAAAATTAGATAGCTATTTCTGTTTTTTCTTTTTCTTTTCAAGTACTTTGTTGTCTTTTTGTAAAGATCTACTAAAGATCTATTTGTAATGACTTTTGAATGAAATGAAATCGAGATTTTTGTTCATGTTTCGTATCGCATTACTTCTCTATTTATCATTTATCATTCTTTGTCTGTTTGTTTATTGTGCTTGTATATATTCGCTTTAAATGTATTCGTGTATGCTCCCCAATTCTTGATAGAAAGGCATACTTTCAAAAAGAATTTTTTGTGTAAACGTATAACTGTTTAAGGCTTGATTACTATGGCGTAAATGCGTCTTTAGTTTTTATAGCCTTGATATTTTTATTGCCTGGCCACAGTGACGCATAGCGCCTCAGGCTCTTACGGCTCTTTTGAATGTACGCCTGGCCACAGTGACGCATAGCGCCTCAGGCTCTTACGGCTCGACTGAATATAAGCCTGGCCACAGTGACGCATAGCGCCTCAGGCTCTTACGGCTCGGCTGAATGCACGCCTGGCCACAGTGACGCATAGCGCCTCAGGCCTTACGGCTCGTCTGGATATACGCCTGGCCACAGTGACGCATTACGCCTTAGGCTCTTACGGCTCTTCTGAATATACGCCTGGCCACAGTGGCGCATAGCGCCTCAGGCTCTTACGGCTCGGCTGAATGCACGCCTGGCCACAGTAACGCATAGCGCCTCAGGCTCTTACGGCTCGTCTGGATATACGCCTGGCCACAGTGACGTATAGCACCTCAGGCTCTTACGGCTCTTCTGAATATACGCCTGGCCACAGTGACGCATAGCGCCTCAGGCTTTTATGGCTCTTCTAAATATACACCTGGCCACAGTGACGCATAGCGCCTCAGGCTCTTATGGCTCGGCTGATATCCTGTCACAAGATTTAGATGCATAGAAGTTGCAGATGTATAATAAAATGACATTCTGCGTGAGGATTTGATAACAATATCTTGTGATAGTATAAATAAATGATAATAATGTTTGGGCAAGAAAATATGGCGCTTAATTCAAATATAGTTTTAGGTGATTTGAATTCCATGTTTTCCCTATTTTCTTCCCTTGTAGAGTTTCCAGGACACAGGTGTTAGGCCCAATCTTGTGTCTGATTCTGTATGGACCTTCCCAATTAGCTCTGAATTTTCCGTCTTCCTTTAGGGCATTCGTGATATGCGACTTTCTGAGCACTAGATCTCCCTCAGACATCGGCCTATCTCTCACCCAGCTATTATAATAGTTGGCCACCCTCTGATGATAGGATGCCAATCGAATAGCTGCGGCTTCTCTGTGTTCATCGAGTAGGTCCAAGCCTTCCCTTAGAGCTTGTGAATTTTCTTCTTCTACTAAGGGCACCACTCTTGGTGATAATGCTCCAATTTCCACGGGGATCAGTGCTTCTGCGCCATATACGAGGCTGAACGACGTTTCTCTGGTCGACACTCGACTGGTGGTACGATATGCCCATAAAACACTAGGTAATTCTTCCACCCATGCCCCTTTAGCATTGTCTAGCCTGGTCTTCAGCCCATGAAGGATAGTCCGATTATTGACCTCGGCCTGTCCATTAGCTTGAGGATATGACACTAAAGAGATCCTTATCTGAATGTTGAGGCGCTTACAAAATTTACGGAAGGCATTGCAATCAAATTGCTTTCCATGGTCAGCATTTAAGATGCGGGGAATTCCAAATCGACAGATAATGTCTTTCCACACCATTGCCTCCACTTTCTTTTCCGTGATTGTGGCTAAAGGCTCTGCTTCAATCCACTTTGTAAAGTAATCGGTAGCCACTAACAGGAACTTTCTTTGGCCCGTGGCTAATGGGAAAGGTCCAAGGATGTCCAATCCCCATTGTGCAAAAGGAATTGGCTGTACTGTGCCTTGAGAGGGAGTCACTGGGGCTGTTGTGATAGGCACAAACCTCTGGCATTTGTCACACCTACGGTTTTGGTCTATCGCATCTTTCTTCAACGTTGGCCAGTAAAATCTCGATCGCAGTACTTTAGCAGCCGGGGCTCTTGCTCCTAAGTGTTCGCCGCAAATTCCTTCATGCACTTCGGCTAGGGCGTAACTTGCTTATTTCGATCCCAGACATTTTAATAAGGGTGACGAATATCCCCTTTTGTACAGTTCTCCGTTGATGAGTGTGAAGTTCACCCCTTGTACTTTCAAGCGACGAGCCTCGTCTTTATCTTGGGGGAGTGTTCCTTCGGTGAGATACTGTTTGTATGGGGATCTCCAATCGTCTCCCACTTGAATGTCACACACTTCGACCTCTTCAATACTAGGTCGTTCGAGCCTCTCCACCTTCACTATCCTTCCTCGTGTTTCGGTGGAAGAGGCTAACTTAGACAATGAATCAGCATTTGTGTTTTCGGATCGGTTGATTTGTATCAATTGAAAGCTTTTGAAAGTCTGGGCCAGAAGTTGGACTTTCTTCAAGTAAGGGACCAGCATCGGTTCCCGTACCTCATACTTTTCGCTGAATTGGTTCACCACCAATTGAGAATCACTGTGTGCTACCAAGTGGTGAACCTGCAGCTTTTCTGCCAATATCATCCCTGCTATCAGAGCTTCGTACTCCGCTATGTTGTTCGAATTGGGGAATCCGAACCGTAGGGAGTATTCCAGGGATTTCCCTTCTGGTGATACCAGGACTATACCCGCTCCACTTCCGTTGGCACTTGATGCCCCGTCGACATGCAGTAACCATGGGTGAGCCTCCCCCTCACTGCTATCGCTCGGGATAGTGCATTCTACTATAAAGTCCGCCAGAGCTTGACCCTTGATAGCCTGTCGAGGTTGAAATGTGATATCGTATCCCCCAAGCTCCACTGCCCATTTCACTAACCTTCCTCAGTGTTCAGGTTTCTGAAGGATTTGTCTTAACGGTTGATCTATTAAGACGGTGATAGGGTGTGCTTGGAAATAAGGGCGCAACTTTCGCGAGGCCATCACAAGGGCTAATGCTAGCTTTTCGGCTAGCGGGTCTCTGGATCTAATAACACTTTACTCACGTAGTAGATGAGACGGTGCACCATTTTATCTTTCTTCAGTAGCACCGCACTGACGGCAAAATCATCGACTCCTAAGTACATATAGAGTTGTTCTCCTTCCAGGGGCCTTGTTAATAACGGCAACTGTTTCAAGTATTCCTTGAGGTCCTCAAAGGCCTTTTGACAATCTTTCATCCATTCGAAGTTCTTTCCCCCTCGTAGAGTTTTGAAGAACGACAAGCTCCTTTCTGCTGACTTCAACAAGAAGCGATTCAGAGCTGCTATTCTGCCTGTCAATCTCTGGACCTCTCTTACGGTAGTTGGGGGTTTCATGTCAATGACCGCCTGCACCTTTTCAGGATTTGCCTCAATGCCCCTGTTAGTGATCATGAAGCCTAAAAACTTCCCTGATCTTACCCCGAATGAGCACTTTTTGGGGTTTAGCTTCATGTCGAATGTCCTCAATACTTCAAATACCCTGGACATTTGATCAGCGTGAGACTCTCCTACGCGACTCTTGATGATCATATCGTCCACGTAGGCTTCCATGGTATTTCCCAGAAGATCTTTGAACACTTTGCTCACCATTCGTTGATAGGTGGCTCCCGCGTTCTTTAAACCGAACGGCATTACCCGATAGCAATAGGTTCCGTTGTCGGTTATAAATGAAGTCTTTTCTTCGTCTTCTGGGTGAAGCATGATTTGGTGATATCCGGAGAAAGCATCTAAGAAACTGAGGAATTCGTAGCCGGATGTTTCGTCTACCAGTTTGTCTATCCGGGGTAGGGGGTATGAATCTTTAGGGCAGACTTTGTTCAGATCGGTGAAATCCACACACATTCGCCACTTCCCGCTAGATTTCTTTACCATCACTACATTGGCCAACCACTCAGGGTAGTAGGCCTCTCGGATGAATCCGGAGCCCAAGAGTTTACTCACTTCTTCAGTGATTGCTTTTTGTCGTTTCGGGGCGAAATTCCTCTTTTTCTGTTTGACAGGTCTGTGCCCGGGTATGACGTTAAGCTCATGGCAGATCACTTCGGGGCTAATCTCGGGCATGTTCACCGGGCTCCAGACGAAGACATTCGAGTTTCTTCTCAGGCACTCGACTATCTCATTCTTTAGTTGTTCGCCCAGTTGAGTCCCGATGAATGCATTTTTTTCTCGATCCCCCTCTGTTAGCTCAATGGCTTCTGTTTCTTCTACAGGCTGAGGCTTGGGTGAATCGTTTATACATAGGATTTCTTTCCTCTGCGCTACCTTGTTGGCGGTAGAAGCGAGATAACAAGTACGGGCACTCCTTTGGTTTCCCCGTACTTGCCCGACTCCGTTGGGAGTGGGGAACTTCATTAATAGATAGCAAAAGGATATCACCGCCCTCATATCGTTCAGCATAGGTCTACCCAAGATCATGTTGTAGGCCACGGAGGTTGACCTGACTACCATGAACAATACTTACCGAGTCACGTCCTTCGGGTGCTCTCCGAGAGTTACAGGCAACTCTATGGACCCGGCCACCTTCACTCGCTCGCCCGTGAATCCATATAGTGGCGTCATAACAGGGTTTAACCTATCTTCGAAAATGCTCATTTTTTCGAAGCAGTTCCAATAGATTAGGTTCACTGAGCTCCCATTATCGACCAGGACTCTGCTCACTGGGTGTTTGGCCACTACCGTGGATATCACGATGGGGTCATCGTGGGGCATGACAATATCACCTTTGTCAGCCGGAGTGAACATGATGGGTTCTTCATCCACTTGTTCTTCCATCACAACGTTAACCTGATACGTTTGCCTAGCGTAGCTTTTGCGGGAAGTAGAGGAGCTTCCTGCTATTGATTCTCCGCCTGCAATAACATTTATTGCGGGGGCTGTAGGTTCGTTGTTTGGTGGATTGGCACGGGGGATCGTAGGCCTGAATGCTTCGTTTCTTGGCCTATTCCTTCTATTATCATCATTTGGCCCAGTCCGCGGACGGTCATCCCTTTGGTCACGCGGAGGATAACGGGGTCTCTCGCTCCTCCACAGGAAGCGGTTGATCTTCCCCTCTTTGGCCAGTCTTTCCAACTGATCCATTAAATCTCTGCATCTCTCTGTTGGGTGACCGTGAGCGCAATGGAATTCACAGTAGGCTTCAGAGTTTCGTCCTACGTCTCCAATTTTCTTCTTGGGGAATTCCAACAATCCCGCCCCTTCGATTGCTGCCAATATCGCAGTGCGAGGCTCGTTCAACCTGGTATAACCTTCATATTTGAGCCTAGGGGCTTTGTCCACTCTCACGGGTCTTGGAGAGCTTTTCTCGGGTGCGTCTCTCTCTCTCTTCTTTCCTTCTTTTGCCTCTCTGGGCTGTATCATCTTCATCACCTCTTCTTGGGCCACATACTTATTGGCCCTAGCAAAGAGATCGGAGATTGTCATCGGTTGATCAAGAGAGAGGGATTCTTGCAGCTTTTCGAAGCTTGTCCCTTGTAGCATTGCAGCCATGGCTACCCCTACCGACAGATCTTCCACTTCCAAGGTTGCATCTCGGAAGCGGTCTACAAAGCTCTTCAAGGATTCTTTATTCCCTTGCTTAAGCGTGAGTAAGTAAGTAGCGTCTTTCTTTCTCTGGCTGTGGATCATGAAGACTTTGAGGAATTCATTCCTCAATTGATCGAAAGAAGAGATCGAACCTTCGTTCAACCCATTGAACCACTTCAGAGCGTGCCCAGACAATGTGAGAGAAAAAGCTCTGCACATAATGTTGTCCTCCCATCCATGCAGCAGCATGAGGGATTCATAACTCTGTATGTGATCATAGGGGTCTGCTTTGCCGGTGTAAGTAGCCATAGAAGGCATTTTAAACTTCTTCGGCAAAGGTTGGTTCATGATCTCCGGACTGAATGGAATCCTCCTCCTTTGGCCATCATCCAGAGACACCAGTTTTTTCTTCTCAAGGATCCGTTGGACGACCTTCTCCACGTTCTCCGACCCTCGAATTGAGTGTGGCCATGTCCCTTCGGGTCTGGAAGAGTCCGACTGATAAGCACCCCTTCCAGCACCTCCCATTCCAGGACTTGAGATTTCGAGACCTTCTCGTGGGTCTGGACCTCTCTGTCTCCGTCGTTCCCCAGCCCTATATTCTCTTAAATCATGTTCCAACTCCACGGGAGATGAGCTGCGGCATGTGGGGGAACTCTGCCGCCTATCGGCTAGAGGAGAAATCTACCGCCTGCCGGGCAGAGGAGAACTCTGCCGCCTATCAGCGGTGGGAGAGCACCGTCGCGTATGTGTTGCGGGATAGCTCTGCCGCATGTAGTTCGTGAGGGAGCTCTGCCGTACGGGTTCCGCAAGAGAACGCTATCGCCTGAAGTCTGGGGGTGAGCTCTACCGCCGTTGAGCCGCGGGTGAGCTCTGTGGTCTATCTGCTGGGTGAGACCTCAGCCACGCTAGGTCTGTGGGTGAGCTCTGCCGTACAGGTGCTGTGGGCGAACTCTGTCTTGCTGGATCTGCAGTGGCATTATTTCGTGTTCCTGCCTCTTGTCCAGCGTTTACCAGGGTGGAGGGCTGACCTCTCTCATAGGTCTGCCTCGACGTGCTTTCCCCCACTAACTGTTGCACTTCATAGGACAAGCTGAATTGGGGGAGAGCGTCTCTGAAGAAGCTCACCATAGCTTTTAATGCTGTCGTAGTCTCTTCATTTTGGCGTTTCAGGGTCTCAAATTCTTCTAGAGAAACCAAGGCTTCTCTGTCACCCCTTTCACTATGTCTTCGTCTCTGTTCTGATCTGACAGGGGGACTCACAGAATTCTGCCCTCCTGTCAACTCTGCTGTAGAGCGTGTCCTCACCATTTGGATAGAGAACCTCACTTTTTGTCTGATTCCCACAGACGGCGCCAATTGATGTTGCCTGAACGAACAGCAACAGGAATTTACCTTCCACGTAGTCTGATTGCACTAACGACAAAGAAGTGACGTCGGTGCGATTTGTTCCACGTGTTCTTCGTATGTTCTGCAAAAACAACAGGAATCAGAGGGCACAGGGATCTGTCCCTGCACGCGCACTCCGATGATTAAGTAAGTAATCAGGAGTTGTGTATGTAAGAAGAAGAGAATGTGTTTCTTAATTCAAAGATTTGAAATATTTCTCCCTGCTTTTTTTGTTCTTTTCTCTCCTCCCTTTTCTCTGAGAGCTCCTCGGCATATTTATAGGTTTCTTCTAAGTCGGTTCGAGCTGAGGCCCAGGCGCGTGTCTGGGCCACGACAGAGTCATGAAGCACTCTGTCGTGCTTCGGGTTAAGTAGCTTGCGGGGGAATCAGTAGGCGGCAGAGTACCCATGGACCTCTGCCGCAGACTATGCGAAAGACCTCTGCCACAGGCTGTGTGGGAGACCTCTACCGCAGGCTGTGCGGGAGACCTCTACAGTGGGGGCAATGCGGGAGACCTCTACCGCGGGGGCAATACGGGAGACCTATGTCGCAATAGGGGCGATGGAGGTCTGTTGCGCCAACTGTGCAGCACACATACCAGGCGACGGAATCCCTGTCGCCTCGAACATCTGTCGCTCAACAAAGTATCATTGTCGCGTGACCACACTGTCGCCACATCAGCCACGTGGCTTATTCTTGTTCTGACACGTGGCACTCTCTGGTTGGCGGATAGTTGTACACGTGGATTCTGGTGACACGACCACCATCAATAATAATTCATTAAGCTCAATTCATCACGGTATACACAGTTATATCTAAACAAAAGCACAGTACTATGGGGATGTACTTTCCTACGTTTTATTAATGACTCACATCAGGCCAACACAGCTCTGATACCAATCTCTGTCACGACCCAATTCCATTCTCTTTAACCGAAAATCACTGAAAATTTTTTGCGTTTTACTGTTACCTTACCCGGTCGTGAACTAACTCACCACACACTGTTGGGCAGTGAGTCAATAATAAACACCACATCTCATTCATTCTCAGTTAGCTAAAACGATGTCATACATTTGCATTTAATCATGTACTTATACGAAAACATGTTTTACTGACATCTACATCCCCCATAATTACAACTCAAAAGAATACTGTGCTTTTGCATTGTTTAGATACAAAAAGAATCACTGTGTATATACCTCTAAGCGATGGAGATGCAGCGGAGTCCAAAATACCACACCTCAGTCCTTACTGGGTTACTATGCACGCTCTGTAGGGGAAAATAGAGAGGGATGAGCAACCACACGCTCAGTAAGGCAATAATGCAAGCATGGTAGATAACTACTCTATCTACATGCTGATAGTGTTATGCATAAATCATTTATAGTAGGAGCATGAGGAATAAAACTATGCCATATGAGCATACATATATATCATGTATCAAAATCATGTACATTGGCATATAAAACATGGAAAAAACATCATGTATAAATCATCTCATGCTCGATCTCATTTAAATTCATAAAAGGGCAATTCATTAAGAAACCTCCTTTTTAAACCCACTTCATAAAACTCTTCCTCAACACATACAATCACATCACATCAATTCACAATCACAACCTCATTTTCATTTCACAAATCAAATCCACGAGGCTCGACCCCTCCTTCGGGTCTACCTTAAACATTCACAATCACACTTAGAGATTTAAAATCATGTGGTACTAAGTAAATCAAGCAAAGAGACAAGTTACTATATCTCAAGTGACTACGTTGGCCAATCGTCACATATCATCCCAGACCACACAGATCCCGGTGTGTGGGGTATCATGCTGGTACGAAGGTGGGTTAGTTCTCCGCCAGACTTTCTCAAATCAAGTAACCACCATGCGGTACATCGTACTCCATGTGATATACACGATACATCGTACTCCGCGGACCCATAACATGGTTGGGGGTGCCTGCCATAGGTCTTATCTACCCCATACCAATTGTAACCTTTATAGTCTCAAGAGTACGTGGGAGTAACCTCAATACCAGGTCCTAGCCCCTCATGGCCTTGCTCGCCCCTGTTGGGTTCCTGATTCAGGTCCTAGCTCCTCACCCTCACCCAACTCAAGAGGTCTGTTAGGCTTGTTGGGTTCCCTAAATGGATGACGTCAGGTCCTAGCCCCTCACCCTCACTCCACTCAAGAGGTCTGTTAGGCCTGTTGGGTTCCCTGAACACCAATCTGTATCTCTCACTACGGCCTCATACATACCACAGTGTGAAAACCAGCGCGAGCTACGCTCTAGCACGAATTCATGCATCAAAACCAATCACTTCATACGAGCAACGCTCTAGTACGACATTTATGCATAAAATATGAAGAAACCACGTACGAGCATAGCTCCAGTACGGTTATATGCATAAGAAAAACCACTCAAATCCACGTACGAGTAAGAGCTCCAATACGGTTTATAAAACATCATCATAGTTCTAAAACAAAGTGCGAGCTAACCTCTAGCACGTTTCACACAAGTGAAAATATCGTAATCCAGCGCGAGCGAGGCTCTAGAGCGATTTATGTCATACAAATACGATAGGTGGCTCATACACAATCAAACAATCCCGGCAACCGGGTTTAGCATTTCACAATTGCTTTTCCTCAACATCAACAAAACACTAGCTGGCCCATCTACAAGCTTGCTTAAAACCAAGCAATTTCATTTTGAAAAGCATCAAAACATTAGATTTATGCAATTATTAGCCTTACTATCCCATTTCATAAAATCCACTTCAAAACCAAAATCACGCATATACTCATCATCATTCACGAATACCATCAATCATTTACTTGAGCAACCATGCATTTCATAAAACACCCAATATTCACCCACAAGTTCAAAGTACGAGCAGTTACCTCTATATACTCACAAAATTCCCTTACCTGGAATCGCGATGCATGATTCCACTTCCTTAAGCTGCTTACTCGTACGGTTCGATTCGTCTTCAACGAACTCTTCGAGACTGCACAAAATCGCATCCCGCATTATATTCGATCCATATAATATGACATCGTGCGTTCACTATAGTCAATTCGACCTATAGTTTTCTATTAACACTTATGAGGCCTCGTTTCATTACTTTACCCAAAACTCGAGTCTATGGATTCTTTTTAGGCCTATTAACTTATTCCAAATCGATATTAAATCGACATTAAGCTCATAGTGTTCATATTTCATGAATTCCCTCACTATGGCATTTTATTAAGCATATACATACTCATTTTCACAATTTCACTTAAACCCACATTATAACTCCACATAACCGTTCCAAATCACCCACATTACTCATTTAACCACTTATCATAACCCATAAACCACCAACTCCCCAAATCATACTTTCTCACACTAGAGGCATCCCATTTTCTAGGTTACATTTGTTTCTAACACAACCTAGGTGTTTCCATCCATCCATACTCATGCCAAATAACTCCAAAATCAATTAAATAGACAATGTACTTGGATTGGAGTGTTAGAATCTTACCAAATCTAATTTTTCTTCTTGCTCCAAATGTCAATGCCCTTAGCTCCTTCAATACCAACAATGAGATTTTGGGTTCCAACTATGTTGTTCTCTTCCTCAAGACGAACAACTTAGTATCTAATGGCCTCCTCCCAATTCTTTCTGGAAATGGCTGATTTTAGAGAGAGAAAGTTAGGTTTTTGGGTTAGAAATGGAAGATTGGTGTTTTTCTCGAAATTTTTAGATTTTCAGCCCTCCTTTTATAGAATTAGCTTGAGGAGATCAATCTGGTCCAAGAGGAGATCGATCTGGTCCCCTTAAATCTCTCATTTTCATGAAATTTTAAGCATGAGATCGATCTATCGAAGCATGAGATCGATCTTCTCCCAAACAGAGAGCTAAGGAGATCGATCTGGGTGCTTGAGGATCGATCTTTTCATTACAGAATGCTTAGGAGATCGATCTAGCCCCATTGTAGATCGATCTGCTCTATTCCATTGCCCAAATAAGAGCATTCTGGCTTTTCCAGATCGATCTCTCATCCTATGAGATCGATCTGGCCTTCATGTTTTCCAGATTTCTTGCAGTTTCCTTGCTGCAACTCACACCAACACATCCTTAATCTGTTGCCATGGCCATTTTCTCATCCATCCACCTTTATAACTTGAAAATGGTATCCATTTATACCTTATGCACAGTGAAACTTGTGTGCATTCATTGTATATCCAAAAGTATCACATTCCAAACTAAATGGAAGCTTAACTTTATTCCATTTTGTTGGCTCTACCGAGAGGGGGGGTGAATCGGTTTTCTAACAATTATGGCAAATTAAAAATTAATAACAATTTAATCACAAATGATAATGAGCAATAAAGTGCAATGTAATAATGTAATGCAGAGTAGGGAAGAGAGAAACAAACACAATCGTTTATAGAGTTTCGGCCAAACTCTTGCCTACGTCCTCTCTCCTTGACCTTCTTGTCAAGTGTTTTCTTTCTCTCTATCAATAGAGCTTACACAGTTCCTTTTTGCAGGTTAAGGAATAACCTCTCTACCCTTAGCAATACAGAAAAAGTATTCAGCCTCTTACAATATACTCTCACTGAGGAACAATCCTCTTCTCTTTTAAGATAAGACTGAATACAATATAATGCTTTAAAGTGGTAGGACAAATGTAGCTTTTTTGCACTTAAGCTTTTACAATGATTCTCAATGAATGAGCAATAGGGACACAAAGAATGAAAGAATTAAAGCTTGAGAATGTTTGGAATATGCAGCAATAATGTCTCAATTCTCTTTATCTTCAATGCTTGGTTAAATACTGAAGGATGGGTAGTTGGAGCATTAAATGCTATTCTTCCCGTTATGTTTTGCAGAAACTAGCCGTTGGGTGCCTCCAGTAGAGTGCCAGATCGATCTGCCTTCTTGGCCAGATCGATCTCTTAGTTATAAATCCTGCAAGATTGAAGCACAAATACACAAGGAGATCGATCTCATAGGTTAGTAGATCGATCTGTTAGTTTAAGAGTAATGAGGCAGATCGATCTGTCGAATAGGCAGATCGATCTCCTTAACTCTCTGTTTGAAGCAAGATCGATCTCCAGATTGATCTGCCATGCAATCTCGTAGAGAGGAGATCGATCTCTCAACACTACAGATCGATCTCTTTAGCTCTCTGACTTTGAGGAGATCGATCTCTTCCTTACCAGATCGATCTCATAAGTTCTCTGACTTTGAGTGTGGATCGATCTTTCAGATCGATCTATAATCTTAAGCTCTTAAAGGGAGATCGATCTCTTCATAGACCAGATCGATCTCTCAACTCTAGCTTTAGCCAGATCGATCTCTTAACCCTTGCAGATCGATCTTATTTTACCTTAATCTCTTTACAATGTTATAAGGCTAGGCAGATCGATCTCTTACTTCATGAGATCGATCTCTCATCAAGTAAAAGCCCAGGAGATCGATCTCTCATACCCCAGATCGATCTCTCATCAGCAGAACTCTAAGTTCTGGTACTAATAACATCTAAACATGTTTGTATATCATCTTAACATTATTGAATTAACTTGTTTTGTCATTTCAAAATACATTAACTCAACACATTTTACCACACTACTCATTTTGAGTTCCAATCACATTCATCACTTGCAAGAACTCATTTCTTCATATTCATACTCAATGAAACTTGTATGTATGTTACAATTCATATTACACATACGTACATTGAATCCATGGACTTACATCAATCATACTTCACATTACAAGTCCATTCACATTCATTACACATTACAACTATACATATACGGGGTCTCACACCATAACACTGCAACTAGCGGATAGATCGATTACTTATCCCAAAGGTATAGTAGAAGATGTACTTGTTAAAGTTGATAAGCTAATTTTTCCTGTCGATTTTGTAGTCTTAGATTATGAAGAGGACAGAGAAATTTTGCTTATACTTGGGGGACCATTCCTCACCACTAGGAGAGCACTAATCGATGTTCAGAGAGGGCAATTGACCTTGAGGATGAATGATGAATCAGTTATGTTCAACATTGTTGAGTTAATATATTTTGAAATGACAAAACAAGTAAATTCAATAATATAAAGATGATACAAAAACATGTTTAGAGGTTATCAGTACCAGAACTTAAGTTTCTGAAGATGAGAGATCGATCTCCTGGGTTTTCTTGGATGAGAGATCGATCTCATGAAGACATGAGATCGATCTTCTAAGCTCTGAACTTGTTCAAAAGTATTAAGGAAGATTGAGATCGATCTATAAGGGTTATAAGATCGATCTGCCTAGTACAGGATGCTGATGAGATCGATCTGGTATAGCAAGAGATCGATCTCCCCTAAAATAAAAGGTAAAGGCAGTAGATCGATCTGTAAGATCGATCTGTACGCAAACAGAGAGTTCATGAGATCGATCTGGTATAGGAAGAGATCGATCTCCTCAAAGTCAGAGAGCTAAGGAGATCGATCTTGGTTGATAAGAGATCGGTCTCCTCACTAAGATAATACCTGGAAGATCGATCTATAGATCGATCATGCTTCAAACAGAGAGGATGGAAGATCGATCTGCCTGTTCGATAGATCGATCTCTTCTAACATTTTCAAATTGGAAGATCGATCTGCCAGTTCGACAGATCGATCTCCTTGCTTCATTTTACCTTGATCTTGCAGGAACTATAACTAAGAGATCGATCTGGCATTCTACTAGAGGTACCCAACGGCTATTTCTGTAAAAATCTCAATGGGAAAAATAGCATTAAATGCTCCAACCACCAATCCTTCAGTATATAATCAAGCATTGAAGACACTGAGAACTGAGACACATTTGCTGCACATTTCTTACATTCTCAAGAGTTTAGTTCCTACATTCTATTTGTCTTCAATTTCATTTATTGAGTTTATTGTTTTAAGCTTGTGCAAAAAGCTGTATTTGTCCTACCCACATTAAAAGCTTGATATTGTATTCATCCTATCTTTAAGAGAGAAGAGGATTGTTCCTCAGTGAGATAAATTTTGTAAAAGGGTGAATACATCATTGTATTAGAAAGGGTAGAGAGGTTATTCCTTAACCTGAAAAAGGGATTGTGTAACTTTCTTTGAAAAAGAGAAAGAAAGCTCTTGACAAGGAGGTCAAGAAGAGAGGACGTAGGCAAGAGATTGGCCGAACCTCTATAACTCACTGTGTTTGATATTCTCTTCCTTATCTTGCTTTAATTTGTTTCATTACATTATATTGTTTATTCATTAATTGTTAATTAAGTTTAAATTAGTTTAAATTTGCCATTAACATTAGAAAATCGATTCACCCCCCTCTCGGTAGAGCCAACAATTGGTATCAAAGCTAGGACTCTTTGATCACATAGGAATAACTTCTTAAGAGTTAGAAATGATCAAATGGCTCACAACAATATAGCAACTAGCTTAGTAGGAGAGGGGCACTCTACGGTTAGGCCTCCTATGTTCAATGGGGAACATTATGCTTATTGGAAGACTAGGATGATGTTATTCATTCAAGCATATGACTATGAAGTATGGAGGATTATCACTAAAGGACCTCAATTCCCTACAAAAAGAATAGAGGGAAGAGATATCCCTAAGGAAGAAGATGAATGGGATTCAAACGATATTAAATGTGCTCAGCTGAATGCTAAGGCCATGCACACTCTCTTTTGTGTTTTAGGGCCAAATGAATACAATAGAGTCTCTGGATGTGACAATGCTAAACAGATTTAGGATAAATTGGCAATAACTCATGAAGGTACAACCCAAGTGAAGGAGACTAAGGTAGGAATGCTCACACATGACTATAAGCTATTTAGAATGAAAGATGGAGAGTCAATCAGTGATCTGTTCACTAGATTCATTGATGTAATTAATGGATTAAAATCATTAGGAAAAATATACTCTAATATAGAAATGGTCAAGAAAATATTAAATAGCCTACCAAAATCATGGGAGGCTAAAGTGACTGCAATTGAGGAATCTAAGGATCCTCACACATTGTCTTTAGATGAATTAATAGGATCACTACTCACTTATGAGATGAAGTTGAGAAGAAATGAAGAGCCACCCAAGAAAGTGGGAGTTGCTCTAAAATCTACTGCTCAAGAGGAGATTAAGAATGAGAGTGGTAGTGAAGAGGATCTTGAGATGGCAATGTTTGCCAAAAGATTTAACAAGTTCATGAGAATGAGAGCTAGTGGTAGTAATAGGAGAAACCTCAAGAGAGATCAAGAAGAGGTAGGAAGAAAAGATACAATCGTGTGTTATGAATGTAAAAAACCAGGACACATTAAGTTTAACTGCCCTCTTCTTAAAAGGTCCAATGATAGGTTCCACAAAAAGAAGGCAATGGTGGCTACATGGAACGACGGTGACTGCTCCGATGATGACTCAAATGAGGACATTGCCAACTTGTGCTTCATGGCTATTGAGGATGAAAAGGTAACTTCAAACCTCAATGAATATTCTTTTGATGAATTGCAAGATGCCTTTGATGATCTTGCATTGGAATATGAATGCATGAGTATGAAATGTAAAAAGATAATATCTAAATTAAAGAAAGAAAATGAGTTAATGCTAGAGGACAAATTAGAATGTGAAAAGAAACTAGAAATTACAAATCTTGAAATTTGTGACTTAAAAGAAAAAAATAGTAATTTACATAATTCCTTTAATAGATTTTATATGGGACAACAAAAGTTAGATAACATGTTAGAAACTCAAAGAGCATTCTTTGATAAAAATGGGTTAGGATATAATGCAAAAAGTAGAGAGACTCATCTCAAAAGCTTCATTTCTAGAAAGAGCATGAATAAACCTTCAACTACTTGTTCATATTGTAATAAAAAGGGACATGCATCACATAATTGTAATATGAAGTTGACCACTATTAAGGGAAGGACAGTAAAAAGAATTTGGGTACCAAAAGAAATAATTAGTTCAAAAGACTTTGATGCATTGGTAAAATGGATCCCAAAGGGGTCAAGAATTGCTTTCACTAACCTCAAAGGACCCAAGAGAATTTGGGTACCTAAAACTTGAGTTGAATGTTTTGATTATAGGTGATTGAGCATAGCCACAAAGCTAAAATAAAGGAAGCTTGGTACTTGGACAGTGGATGCTCAAGGCACATGACGGGTGATAAAAGCCACTTCAACTCATTTAAATCAAAGGTTGGTGGAGAAGTCACATTTGGGGACAACTCCAAAGGCCAAGTTGAAGGGAGTGGCTCAATAGGTAATGACTATTTTTCTTTAGAAAAAGTATTGCTTGTTAGGGGCCTAAAGCATAACTTACTAAGCATAAGTCAACTTTGTGACAAAGGTTACAAAGTAATTTTTGATTGCATGAAATGTCATGTTATAGATCCTAAGTCAAATAAAGTTCTTTTTCTAGGTCATAGGCAAGGTAATATATACATTGTCTATCTTAATGAACTTAAGAAGGAAAACATATGCCTAATGGTAGATAAAGAAAAAGAATCTTGGTTATGGCATAGAAGACTAGGTCATGCTAGTATGCATGTACTATCTAAGTTAACTAGAAAGGATCTAGTTATAGGATTACCTAAAATGTTCTTTGACTATGAAAAAATATGTGAAACTTGTGTTAAAGGAAAATATAAAAGGACAACTTTTAACCCTAAGAATAGTGTATCCACCACTAGGCCTCTTCAATTACTCCACTTAGACTTATTTGGACTAACTAGAACAACAAGCCTTGGTGGGAAACACTATGGATTTGTAATAGTTAATGATTACACTAGGTTCACTTGGGTGTTCTTTTTGAGAGTGAAAAATGAAGCCTTAGAAAAATTCATAGCTTATACAAAAGTGACTCAAAATGAAAAAGGATACACAATAACTAGTATTAGAAGTGATCATGGCAAGGAATTTGAAAATATAGGATTTGATGAGTATTGCAATGATCAAGGAATTAGCCATAATTTTTCAGCCCCTAGGACACCACAACAAAATGGAGTAGTTGAGAGAAGAAATAGAACATTGGAAGAAATGGCTAGAACCATGTTGTGTGAGAATAATTTACCAAAATATTTTTGGGCTGAAGCTATAAACACATCTTGCTATATAATTAATAGAGCTATGATTAGACCCATGCTAAAGAAAACTCCTTATGAACTTTACAAAGGTAAGAAGCCTAACATTAGCTACTTCCATCCTTTTGGCTGCAAATGTTTTGTCTTAAATAATGGGAAAGATAACTTAGGAAAATTTGATGCCAAGAGTGATGAGGGAATCTTTCTAGGATATTCCTTGAATTCAAAGGCTTATAGAGTATATAACAAAAGAACATTGATGGTTGAAGAATCAATTCATGTTATATTTGATGAGTCAAATGATGTAGTTAAAGATTCAACCAATGATGAGGATGTTGGAATATTTGAGGAAATTCCAAATTTGGAAGAAGATTTAGTAGAAAAACTTGACTTAAATAAAGAAGATGAAGAAGAAATAGAGATATTAGAGAGAGAGAGTCTAGAGCACCAAGAGAGTTAGGATATGTAAAAGATTGTGAAATAGTAGGAGCTCCAACTCTTGGAGTTAGAACTAGATCATCTCTAAAGAATGTGTGTCAATATATAGCCTTTGTATCTCAAATAGAACCTAGAAATGTCAATGAAGCCTTAGATGACAATAATTGGTTCTTAGCAATGCAAGAAGAATTAAATCAATTTGAGAGAAGCAAAGTGTGGAAACTAGTTCCTAGGCCAAGTGATCACTCTATAATTGGAACTAAATGGATATTCAAGAACAAGATGGATGAAAATAGTGTGATCATAAGAAAAAAGGCTAGATTAGTTGCACAAGGATATAGACAAGAGGAAGGAATAGACTATGATGAAACTTATGCACTGGCAGCTAGATTAGAAGCAATTAGAATGCTACTTGCCTTTGCATGCTATAAAAACTTCAAGTTATATCAAATGGATGTAAAGAGTGCATTTTTAAATGGTTTCATTAATGAAGAAGTGTATGTTGAACAACCTCCCGGCTTTGAAAATCATGAATTTCCTAAACATGTTTTCAAACTATCTAAGGCACTTTATGGTTTGAAACAAGCTCCTAGAGCTTGGTATGAAAGATTGTCAAAATTCCTAATAGAGAAAGGATTTTCAAGAGGAAAAGTAGATACCACTTTGTTTATTAAAAATAAAAATAAAGATTTACTAGTTGTTCAAGTGTATGTAGATGATATTATTTTTGGATCAACTAATGAATCTTTATGCCTAGAGTTTGCTAAGATCATGCAAGGTGAATTTGAAATGAGCATGATGGGAGAGCTCACTTTCTTCTTGGGACTTCAAGTGAAGCAAACAAAGGATGGAACCTTCATCAATCAAGCAAAGTATACTAAGGATTTGCTGAAGCGATTTGGAATGGACAATTGCAAACCTCAAGCAACTCCAATAGGCACCAACATCAAGCTTGATAAAGATGAAAGTGGTAAGTGTGTAGACACTAAACTCTATAGGTATATGATTGGTTCATTGCTATATTTAACTGCAAGTAGACCAGATATATTGTTTAGTGTATGCCTTTGTGCTAGGTTTCAATCCTCTCCTAGGGAATCACACTTATTAGCAACCAAAAGGATCTTTAGATACCTTAAGGACACTCCCTCTCTAGGACTTTGGTACCCCAAGGACTCCACTTTTACACTTCATGCATTTTCAGATGCAGATTTTGGAGGATGCAAAATAGATAGGAAAAGTACTTCAGGTACTTGCCAATTCTTAGGGAATAGATTAATCTCCTGGTTCTCTAAGAAACAAAATAGTGTGGCTCAGTCCACAATTGAAGCTGAATACATAGCAGCAGGTAGTTGTAGTGCTCAAATGTTGTAGATTAAACAACAAATGAAAGATTATGGTATTGACATGAAACAAATCTCCATTAAATGTGATAATACCAGTGCTATCAATCTATCTAAAAATCCTATTCAACACTCTAGAACTAAACACATTGAGATTAGGCACCATTTCCTTAGAGACCATGTTCAAAAGAGGGATATAATTCTAGAGTATATTGATACTTTACATCAAATAGCTGATATATTCACCAAACCTCTTGATAGAGATAGGTTTTGTATCCTTAGAGGTGAATTAGGACTCATGAATGTCCCTTAAGATGTATATGCTTCAAAATCTTGATTTCAAGTTGGTTTTAAAAGAATTTTTCAATGATTTTTCTAGGCAAAGAGTATGAGAGATCGATCTCCTATCAATATAGATCGATCTCCATACTTCAAATAAGCCTAAAGCATTAAGGTTAAGCTAGGCAGATCGATCTTCTCATCCATAAGATCGATCTCCTTAAGCCTCTATTTAAACAGAAGATCGATCTATGCATTTGGCAGATCGATCTCCTTAAGCCTCTGTTAAACGACAGATCGATCTATGCATTTGACAGATCGATCTTCTTAAGCTTCTGTCAAACAACAGATCGATCTGGGCACACGACAGATCGATCTCATTAACCTTTTGTATTCTGAAGATTGATCTTGTGGTACCACAGATCGATCTCTTCGGGCTTCTAGAAATGACAGATCGATCTGTCGTCTCGACAGATCGATCTCCTGTGCCCTGGACTATAAAAACTGGCAAAAAATCCTCAAATTTCAAATCTCCAAAATTTCAAATGCCTAAACTCCTGTCGCACCTCATCTCTCGATTCTCCCTCTAGATCGATCTTCGGTAAGAAAATTGTCAAATCTTCTCTTCGATTCTTGATCTAGTAACCGACATTGCAAACTTTTTTCTCAAAATTCTTAGATAAGTGCTCAATTTCTCTCTAGGTCGAATCTAGTTACTGTTTCATTGGTTAGGTTGTTAGTGAACTAGTTTTAAGATTATCTAGAGTTTTTCCAGTGTCTAGAACAATGCCAAGACTTAAGAGAGTAGGCCAAAAACCTCCTAGACCAAATGTAGATCAAGGGTCCTCCTCTCAATCAAACCCTCCTTAGTCACTACCTTTAACCGGTGTTTTAAAACACCTGTAAAAAGGAAGAGATATGAAGAGTATTTTTTCAACATGCCAATTAAACATTGGCGAACCATCGATTTTTCTTTCTTAAATCGTATTGATCTTCCTTATCTACCCAAATTTGAAGAATTTGGTTGGATTTCGTTTCTCAAAATCAATACTCCCGTACCCCCAAACATCGTCAGGGTATTCTTTTCAAATGTCGAACTCACATATGATCCTGACGATACTTGTAAAATTCTCGGGTTTACAACGTATGTCATGGGTAAGTCCATTGCAATAGACCCTGATGTCTTAGCCCAAGCTTTCCACATAAGCAATGAAGGCTTGACCAATGAAGATGAGGAAGTCCCCTTGGAGTTTGATATTCCCAGGGATAAGGCAAGTGACCTACCGATGCACCCACGGTTACTCCACCTCATTATCTCATGGAATCTTCATCCTTTCGGTACCCGTCATTCCACCGTTAGGAGGTTAGATCATTTTTGGATCCACCACATCCACTCCACAAGTCAAAAACCCAACCTTGTCCATTTTATCTATGAAGATTGGTTGAAGATCGTACGCGGCCAAGCCACCACGATAGTTTTTCCACAACCGTTGGCATACTTTCTACAATGACTTGGAGTGGGCTGCAGCTGTGAAACGTGTGAAGTGCCCTCCCCAAAGAGCGTCTTAAATATCGAGACACTCCACCACATGGGCTACTATAAGGACTTCCAAGGCGAATGGAAGAAAAAACGAGAATAAACGCCTGCTGCAGCCATGGAGGAAGATCCCTCAGATGCACCCATAAATCCATCGTCTGCACCGATTGAGCGTCCATCATCTTCCACTGCTTAGCCCACTGCAGCTGCTCCCTCACACGCTGGCATGGAGTTCATTGTAATGATGATGAGTGAGCTAAATTGGAAGATAGATGAAGGTTTTGCAAACCTTCATGCCACTCAGCAAACGATGATCATGGAGCTGAACCGTAAAATAGATGAAGGCTTTACAAATCTTCATGCTACTCAGCAGGCGATGTATGATGAGCTTCAAGTCACTCGTACTCAAGTTGAGGATCTTCTAGATCGATTTCCTCCTCCACCGTAGGATGTATTTGATAGGTCTAGTTTCGCTATATTTTGTAATTACTAGTTGTTGTTTAAACTGCATTTGCTTGAATGAGATGTCATCTGAGTTATTGTTGCAATGAGCTCTAATGAAATGCTATTTTGAAATGAACAAGAGTATTGCTTAACTTTTAATGTCATTGATATGACAAAAAAGGGGAGAAGAATAAGAATAAGTAAACATGTTAAACATGCTATGATTTAAAGGAATGATTAAACTGAGGGGGAGTTGAGGCCAAAAGCCAATAGTGAGGGGGAGCTTACAAAAAGGGGGAGTTTTTTGCACACATACTAGTAGGAAACTAAACATGTTTATTAAATAGGTTTTGTCATATCAAAAAGGGGGAGATTGTTGAGTTAATATATTTTGAAATGACAAAACAAGTAAATTCAATAATATAAAGATGATACAAAAACATGTTTAGAGGTTATCAGTACCAGAACTTAAGTTTCTGAAGATGAGAGATCGATCTGGGTTATGAGAGATCGATCTCCTGGGTTTTCTTAGATGAGAGATCGATCTCATGAAGACATGAGATTGATCTTCTAAGCTTTGAACTTGTTCAAAAGTATTAAGGAAGATTAAGATCGATCTATAAGGGTTATAAGATCGATCTGCCTAGTGCAGGATACTAATGAGATCGATCTGGTATAGCAAGAGATCGATCTCCCCTAAAACAAAACGTAAAGGCAGTAGATCGATCTGTAAGATCGATCTGTACGCAAACAGAGAGTTCATGAGATTGATCTGGTATAGGAAGAGATCGATCTCCTCAAAGTCATAGAGCTAAGGAGATCGATCTTGGTTGATAAGAGATCGATCTCCTCACTAAGACAATACTTGGAAGATCAATCTATAGATCGATCATGCTTCAAACAGAGAGGATGGAAGATCGATCTGCCTGTTCGACATATCGATCTCTTCTAACATTTTCAAATTGGAAGATCGATCTGCCAGTTCGACAGATCGATCTCCTTACTTCATTTTGCCTTGATCTTGCAGGAACTATAACTAAGAGATCGATCTGGCATTCTACTGGAGGTACCCAACGGCTATTTCTACAAAAATCTCAACGAGAAAAATAGCATTAAATGCTCCAACCACCAATCATTCAGTATATAATCAAGCATTGAAGACACTGAGAACTGAGACACATTTGCTGCACATTTCTTACATTCTCAAGAGTTTAATTCCTACATTCTATTTGTCTTTAATTTCATTTATTGAATTTGTTGCTTTAAGCTTGTGCAAAAAGCTGTATTTGTCCTACCCACATTAAAAGCTTGATATTGTATTCATCCTATCTTTAAGAGAGAAGATGATTGTTCCTCAGTGAGATAAATTTTGTAAAAGGGTGAATACATCATTGTATTAGAAAGGGTAGAGAGGTTATTCCTTAACCTGAAAAAGGGATTGTGTAACTTTCTTTGAAAAAGAGAAAGAAAGCTCTTGACAAGGAGGTTAAGAAGAGAGGACGTAGGTAAGAGATTGGCCGAACCTCTATAACTCACTGTGTTTGATATTCTCTTCCTTATCTTGCTTTAATTTGTTTCATTACATTATATTGTTTATTCATTAATTGTTAATTAAGTTTAAATTAGTTTAAATTTGCCATTAACATTAGAAAACCGATTCACCCCCCTCTCGATAGAGCCAACAAACATCTATAAGGCGATGAAATTCGCTAATGAGCCAGTGACCTATAAGTTGATTGAAATGGTGCAAAGTTGTGTACGGGAAGTTAAAACAAAGGAAGCACCAACCGATCCTATGGCTCAGTGTCTAGTAAATTCAGTTTCTAATTTAGATGATGAATTATTAACTGATGAAATTAAAAGTTGTGTTACTTTGGAAGCTAACCCATTAGAAAGTGCGACAACAACAACAAAGGAAAAGATTGACAAGTCACAGGTAAGTGAAAAAAAAGAAGGCAAAATTGAATTGAAAGAATTACCAAGCCATTTGAGGTATGCTTCCTTAGGTGATGATACACTTTTCCTGTGATTATTTCATAATCTTTATCTACTGCAGAGGAAGACAGGTTGCTTAGAATTTTAAGTGAGCACAAATCGACAATTGGATGGTCCATTGCCGACATCAAAGGAATTAGTCCCTCTGTTGTAATGCACAAAATTCGGTTAGAGGAAAATCATAAACCCTCTATTGAACCATAGAGAAGACTAAATCCAGCAATGAAAGAAGTTGTTAGAGCTGAGATTATAAAATTATTAAATGCTGGTATTATATATGCGATATCTGATAGTTCTTGGGTGAGTCCTGTGCAGGTTATGCCTAAAAAGGGTGGAATAATAGTAGTTCGTGACACCAACGATGAAATCATATCCACCAGAACGGTAACAGGTTGGAGAGTCTGTATCGATTATAGGAAACTGAATAAAGCTACTAGGAAAGACCACTTCCCGCTTGCGTTCATTAACCAAATGTTAGACAGACTAGTCGAGCACAGTTATTATTGCTTTTTAGATGGCTACTCGGGCTATAACCAGATTGTGATAGCCTCAAACGATCAAGAGAAAACAACCTTCACTTGCCTTTATGGAACTTTCGCATATAGGAGGATGCCTTTCAATTTGTGTAATGCCCCAGCAACCTTCCAGAGATGCATGATGTCGGTTTTCACTGACATGGTTGAAGAGATAATGGAAGTCTTTATGGATGACTTCTCGGTATTTGGTAAGAATTTTGACCGATGTTTATCTAATTTGACACTTGTTTTGCAGAGATGTGAAGAGACGAATCTCGTCTTAGATTGGGAGAACTGTTATTTTATGGTGCAAGAAGGAATCGTCATTGGACATAAAATTTTAGCTCACGACATTGAGGTGGATAGAGCTAAAGTCGCTGCTATTGAAAAGCTTCCCTCTCTAAAATCAGTTAAAGCCGTGAGGAGCTTTTTGGGACATGCAGGATTCTATCGAAGATTTATCAGGGACTTTTCAAAAATCTCAAAACCTTTATGTAATTTATTAGAAAAAGATGCTAATTTTATCTTTGATACTCTTTGCTTGCAGGTGTTCGAAAAGATCAAGAAGGAGCTTATTTCTGCATCTATTATGATCGAACCTGATTGGACAGAACTGTTTGAACTGATGTTCGACGCGAGTGATTTTACAAATGGAGCAATCCTTGGGCAGAAAAGAGACAAGATTTTTTAGGCTATTTACTACTCAAGTAGGACATTAGATGATGCTCAGAAAAATTACACAACAACGGAGAAGGAGATGCTTGCAGTTGTACACGTATTTGACAAGTTCAGACCATACATAATTGGGGGCAAGGTCATTGTCTATACAGACCATGTAGCCATTCGATATCTATTTGCGAAGAAGGATGCCAAACCCAGACTAATTAGATGGATCTTGCTTTTGCAAGAATTTGATTTTGAGATTAGAGACAAAAAGGGATCCAAAAATGTTGTAGCTGATCATTTATCTAGGTTAAAGCAATATGAAATTCAGTAAGAACAATCTATTCAAGAAGAGATTCCAGATGAAGCAATAATGAAGATTGATGCAAATCTGCCCTGGTTCGTAGACGTAGTGAATTACTTTGCAGGAGGATTGATGCCAAGTGGTTTAACTTATCAACAGAGGAAGAAATTCTTCCATGATGTCAACTCTTATTTTTGGGATGACCCTCTGCTGTTTAAGAAGTGTCCAGACTAGATTATAAGAAGATGAGTGCTAGAAGATGAAGTTCAAGAAATTCTACACCACTGTGATGCTGCAGCATATGGAGGCCATTTTGGTGCAGAACGTACAGCAGCAAAGGTGCTACAATCAGGTTTTTATTGGCCTAGTGTGTTTAATGATAGCTACATGTTTGTAAAAACATGTGACAGATATCAAAGGGTTGGAAACATATCAAGAAGGCATGAATTACCTTTGACAAATATTCTAGAAGTGGAAATCTTTGATGTATGGGGTATCGATTTTATGGGACCGTTTCCTCCATCTTTTGGGAAGCTATAGATTCTCCTTGCTGTTGATTATGTCTCTAAGTGGGTGGAGGCAATAGCAACACCAATAAATGATGCAAAAGTGGTGATTCAGTTTTGACACAAGAATATTTTGACAAGGTTCGGTACTCCAAGGGCCATCTTGAGTGATGAAGGCACTCATTTCTGTAACAAAATCTTTAATTGTTTGATTTCAAAATATGGAATTCGACATAAAGTAGCCGTCAGTTATCATCCGCAGACAAATGGTCAAACTGAAATTTTAAACCAAGAAGTGAAGTTGATATTGGAGAAGACTGTCAATCTGAATAGAAAAGATTAGGCTAACAAGTTAGATGACGCGCTTTGGGCATACAGAATAGCCTATAAGACTCCAATTGGAATGTCTCCCTATAGGTTAGTATTTGGTAAGGCATGTCATCTACTTGTAGAGCTTGAGCATCGAGCTTACTGAGCCATTAAGAAGCTCAATTTTGACTATAATAAGGCTGGAGCAAATCGGCTACTCCAATTGAATGAGCTTGATGAGCTGAGGAATGAGTCATATAATAATGCAAGGATTTATAAGGATAGGACCAAGAGATGGCACGACAAGATGATAATGAGTCAAGAATTCAGTCCTGGACAGCAAGTTCTCTTGTATAATTCATGACATAAATTATTTCCTAGCAAGTTGAAGTCAAGGTGGTCAGGACGTTTGTGATACACCAAGTTTTCCTATATGAAGCAATTGAGTTAAAGAAATCAGATGGGAGCTTCTTCAAAGTCAATGGGCAACGTTTAAAGCATTATTATGGAGAGGGGGTGCATAAATTAGAAAGCATTCCCCTTGGTGAACCGAATTGAGGAAACTGGAAGAAGTTTGGCTGAAGATTTAAAATTTAGCGCTTTTGGGAGGCAACCCAATTTTTGTTTTTAGGATTTTTAGTTTTTAATTTCTTTTTATTTTTATTTGATTTTAGTAGTGTGTTTTTATTTTTATTTTTAATTTATTTGATCAGGTTGTGTTTTATTTTGCAGGCATATGCATAAGAAGAGCACTGTTTAGAAGTCTAATTGTCATGGTTTTTCAAGAAAGCATGCATGGGTGTGTGAATGGTGAAAGGAAAAGAAAAATTTTGCAAGGGCTTTAGTAGCTTCAGAATAGACGATTAGAAAAGAAAAGAAAAGAAAATGGTTTTTCAAGAAAGAAAGTGAAGAGATACGTGAATAGTAACTAAGCTGGAAGACTAAAATTTTCAATTGAAGAAGTGAGGGTCGAATCATGTCAGTAATGGTAAGAGAAAGAAAGTCAATAGTAAGAAAACGTCTGAGAAGAAATTTTCAAAGAAGGAAACATATGTTTACAATATTTAAAGATGAGGTGAGTGAAATACACATGGCAAGGCTTTATTGGAGGATGGATTCCCTTATCTTTTCAACCCCACTTGCTATTCGGCTAAGAAAATAACCCTACCCATCCAATTAGAAAGAGGCGACTGAACCTTTCACACACTAAGACTCTCTCTTTTTCTGGTTATTTCATCTTTCTTTGTTCTCTTGAAAGTACCCAGACAAACCCCACAACCATTATTTTTCTCTCTTTCGATATTGTTGTTTTGTGCTGATTTGGTATTTCTCCAACGAATTTTCGTGGGTTAGATCCCTTGGTGGTCCTGAAACCTTTGGGGGAAGGAAGAAAGTGTTTTCTTGTCTGCTTGTTTAGGTGATAAAGACGTAGAGTGGTCCAAATCAATCCTACGTGGTTTCAATTTCGGGTATGTTTCTTCTTTCTACAGTAGTTCTCGATTCTCTAGAGGCTATCCTTTTGGCTTTTACAACTTGGATTTTTACAACTTGGATTTTTGAAGCCCTTCTCGGTTTGTTGAATCTTTATTGGAGTAATTTGGGTTGTGAAGAGATTTTTGGGTTTGTTTTATGTATTCGTCCGATTTGGTTTTGCTGAAAACTGTTCTTGTTAATTTGTGAACCAATTGGTGGATAATGGCACCTAAAGCCCGAGCTAGATGAAACCTGGAGAGTTCTAGTCAAGCCATCTCTACAAAGGGAAGAGTCATTAGTAACCGATTATGATTCCTCTCGGTTTGTTAATAGCCAGGCAGCAAAAAATTTTAAGAAAATCATGGATAAAAACATGATTATTGAGAGGAGCTTTAGGCCTGATGTTGGTGGCTGGGATATGTACTCTGAGTATCTGAGGGATTTCGATTTTCTGAAATTAGCAGGGCAACCAGAAGATGCTATCCTTGATGTGGTCCGTTAATTTTATACCAATGCCATGGAGAGCACTCATTCTACTTCAGAAGTTAGGGGTGTTCTTATTCCCTACAATGCAAATGCCATTAATTTGTATCTGGACCTTCCGCAAGGGGTGCAAGATGAGTATGCCAGCTATGTCACAACCCTACACACTGATTATGATGAACTGGTCCGTGTCATTAACGAGCTAACAATCCCATACACCCATTGGCAAAAGAGGTCGGAAGCTGAATCAATGGTGTTCCTGTCTAACCGACTTCAATATGGTCTTCATGAACGGTATGATTTTATCTGTTCTAGAATCATACCTACCACCCATAAAAGTAGTGTCGATGTGGACAGAGCTGCTCTACTTTATTGTATTATGATTGGAAAGATTGTTGATTTTGGAGCCATTATTTTTCGATTCATGCAAGAGTTCATACGTAAAGAGAATAGAAGGGGTTTACCTCACCCTTCCTTAGTTTGTGGACTCTGTAAGAAATATGGAGTATATTGAATTGAGCTTGAATCGAGATTCGCAAGGAAATCTGCAATCACCTTCAAAAATCCTAGAGTACCTCTGATTCAGGGAGAAGCTACTACTCCTGCTGCACCACCACCACCTTCTGTTAGCACATCTGCTGGCCCATCAGCTGCACCTTCCACTACTCTTGGTTCCATTGAGTCTCTGCTTCATGAGATTAAAGAATTGAGGATGGAGGTGCAACATAATGACCGAGATTATCAGACTTTCTTTGCGTATGTTGTAAAGTACAATCGGTCATTGGTTTGTACCTTAATCTGAGGGGTCGAGAAGGAGAGGTGGAATTTCCCTTACCACCACAATGGTGTATGCCACAGCAGGGAGATGCAATTGATGATGATGACGACATGGAAGAAGATGCACCAGAGGATGCTGATGCTGAGGTTGGCTCCGAAGAGGATGAGGACAGCTAGACTACCCTAGGGAAGTCCTCTTTGACACTTTTTCCTATATTTTCATTGAAGACAATGAAAGTTTTAAGTTTGGGAGAGTTCTGGCTATGCTTTGTGTGCCTTATGCTTTGTGTGCCTATTTCAATATTTTTAGCAGTTGTTATTTTATTATTTGTTTCGAATTTATATGTTTGTGTGATAAGTATACTCAGTTTTAAAGGTTAGTTTTTCTAGATTGTGGTCGAAAATGGTAATTGCAAGGAAGTATCAACTTTTTCTTAAATGGATGATTTTATTGTTTGAGTATTGGTATGTGGATGGAAAGCTTCACTTGAATCTTTTGACTTAAATTTATGCATCAATCATATTCAGTCTATGTACTTATTGTGTTGATTTGTGAAACCAAAAAGACTCTAGAACTTGATTATTTACTACTTGATGCGAAATTGATAGACCATGCATGAGTAGGAAAAGGATCTAGGCCATTTTTGTTTGAGATTGAGCCTTTCAAGCCTACCCAATTATACTAATCCTTTGGAAAACCCTTTGAGCCTAATTTTTCCATTTTATTGTTATCTAACCATAGTACAAGCCATGGCCTAATTGTTTGATTATCTTTTTCTTTTGGTCCCTTACTTGAAGTGCTATTAATCAATTTTTAGATTGGGGGATGAGCTCAAAAGAAAATAGGGGTGGTTTGTGAAAAAAAAAGTTAAACTCGAGAATGAATGAAGTTGGGTAGTGATTCATAAGCTCAAAACAAATTAAGTCCAAAGGTGATTATAATGCTTTAGGTGGATTGAACTTCATGTTATATCCTTTATCCCACCTAAACCCAAGCCTTACGTTACAACCCTTGAAAAGTCCTTTTGATTCTTGGTTATGCATGAGTCTTTATTAGTGGAGAGTAGTAGTTAATTCAAGCATATGAAGTCTTGTGTTTAATTCTTATTTAGGTTTTGCATTAACACTTGAGTGCATAAATTTGAGTAAATGATTGTACACACATACACAAGTGGAAAGTGAAGAGTGAAGGGGGATTAGTTTGTTTTGGTTGGCTTGAACAATATAAATATGAAATTTGTCTTAAGTTGAGAACCTTGTGAATTCTTGAGGAAAATCCCAATTTAGTATAACAAGCATGTGAGCTGAGTATGGTTGAGAGTCTTTATTTGTTTTGTGTCTAGCATGTCTTTGCTTGAGGACAAGCAAATTTCTAAGTTTGGGGGTATTTGTTAGCACTGAATTTTATATATGTTTAGGACCCTTTTTACTTAGTTATTTGATTTGTTCTTTGCAATATTAGGTATGTTTTATGTGTTTTGTGCACTTGTGTAGGAAACAGAACAATTTAGAGAAGTTAAGGCTTTTGGAGTTGGTTCTGATGATTCCGTGAAGAATTGAAGTTACCGGGTGCTGATTGTGACTTATGCTGAGCAATAGAAGAAACTGGACAGTGCAGAGCAGATTTGAGGAATTAATACCATTACCGCAACATAGCAGCCTGATTAGGGCAACACTATTTTGCCACGTGGCCTTCCGCGTTTTAGTATTTGGAAACCTTATAAATAGTCTTTTTATCAGAATTTCGAGGGAGGCTGCGGCAGAAGACTTCAAGATTAATTTAGCTCCATAGAAACTTCATCTTTTTCATCTTTTTCACCAATTTTATTCTTGGGATGTTAAATTGGAATTCTTGGATGTTTATTATGATGTCTAGGAACTAAACTCTTTTTTCCTAGAATCAAAGTAACCAACTTTGGGCATATTGCAATTACTTTGTGATGTTGTTTGGATGATTTCAATTATGTTTATTTAATCTACTTGTTCTTAATGCTCTAGTTGATTGGTCACCAATTAGATGAATTAGTATAAAAATCCGGCACTCGAGAGAGGGGATTGTTTATATGCACAAGGGTAGATTAACATAGGACATTGTTGAATCGGGAGGTTGACAATTCTTATGAGCCATAGAGGAACGAACTCTATTATTTATGACTGTTTAAAACTCGAGAGAGATAAACAGGAAATAGTTTCAGCTATAAACAATTTGAAATTAAAAGAACAATTGATCAAAGGAGTTGCATGAACCCTAGTTAGGTGAAATCAGTTTCTAGGAGTATTTTGCTATTGATATTTTCATTCATAATTATTGTTATTTGCGTTAATTAATTTGTTCCATAGTTAATAGTTAGAATAGTAAATAAGATTTTAATCAACATTCATTAATTTTCTAAATAAAGCTTAAGGTTGTTGATTACAGTGATTAGCGATAGACACAGTTCCTTTTGGGACGATACTCATATTTACTCTATACTCGAAAACTGACCTGTGCACTTGCAGTAGTGTTCCATTTGAGGAAAACATTTATATCATAAAATCATGTGATAATTCATTCAAGAAATCTTAATTTACATTGCATGAAAAGAAAATCGAGATAGGCGACTACATGTTCCGAGTTTATGATCATAACTCATTTTTCATGATCCCAGGCTACACAATACTCGGTGTGCGGGGTCTCACAATTGCTGTAACGGGAGGTGGGTTAATTCTCTACTGTTAGCTCTCAATCTGAGGACCTGATCCCGGAGCACACCAGATCCACTGGATCCTGCTCCCATGCTAACCAGTCCTATCCAAGTACATCAAGTACTCACAGTACAACGTACTCCATGTGACATACATGGTACATAGTACTGCATAAACCTTATCTCAAGGTGGGATGCTCGCCATGAGTCTTAATCCTCATACCTTGGACATACCTCATAGTCGGGATGCTCGCCATGAGTCTTAGTCCTCATACCATGGGTTATTTCAATAGGCCTCGGCCTTATCTCAAAATAATGCACGTGTGAGCATATATATATATATCGTTACGACACACAGTCAGTATAGGCTCCCAACACGACTGTTTCATGCTCTTTTCAAAATAGGTACGTGTGAGCAAACTCCCAACACGACCATATCACAATGATATACTCAAGTGCAAGAAATTCTCCCAGCACTATGTCATTTAAAAACACGAGTATGAGCAAAGCTCCTAATACTCTCTAATGTATAGTCAATGAAAACTGAGTACGATCTAAGGTCCCAGTACTCTATCATGTAAAACTGAGTATGAGCATAGCTCCCAATACTCTATAATGAATCAATCATGAATATGAGTACGAGCAATGCTCCCAGTACTCTAACATGCATAAATCACATAAGAATGTAGTACGAGTATATACTCCAGTACTATGTGATGCATATATCAAAATATAGTGCGAGTATTCTCTAGCACTTATGGTTTTCACACAAAACCTGATAGATGGCTTATTTAAATCACAATTCACCCAATTAAATCAATTACGCACTCAAATGTGCATGTTTTTGCATATACAAGAAAACATTAGCCATTCTATCATGCAACTCATGAATTTCAGTCACAACATGCTTCTAAGGCTTTTTCATCCTATTTTTAGATAAACCACACTTTATCTCATGGATTCCTACAACAACAACATGTCTATTCACGGGATTCATATAGAATATAATATCGAAATGCTATTCAAAATATGTGTAGCTACCTCTAGCTACTCACAAAATTCCCTTACCTTGGATTCCGTCAAGTGACTTCTCTTCCTCAATACTGCTCACACTCGCAGTCCGATCAGCTTCCAATGTGATTTTTGAAGCTGTTATAATTATTTACATTAGTATACTGAAATATACTTGTTTCATTTGCCAAATTGCAATTCACTACATAGATTTCATCACTTTCTTCAAATATGGTATTATACCATATTTTTCATATAACTATCTTCATTTCTCCTCATTTCCAATTTATACATTTCATAGGATTAACGTAAAATCTTCCATACATGCATATTCCATCATTTAAGTCATGCCAACATCACTTTCTCACTTCCATGTCAATAGCTAGGTCATGCTCATTTTTCATGATCCTTTCATTTCCAACAATTTATTTATACATATACCAATTCACTCACCAATATACCTAGTTTAACATATATCAACTTGGTGCATTAAATCTTACTTATCATTTTCACCAAATTTGGAAAAATCCTCTTTACTCTTGCAAATCTTGATTCCAATCTCTTGTTTCCAAGTATGTTGTTCTCTTCTTTACTAAGAACAACTTTGCTTATCTATATCTCACTCAAAACTGATTACAAACTGAAGTTTTCTAGTGTTGAAAGGTTAGGTTTAGCTTTGGTTCTTGAATGAAATAGTGTTTCTTATGAAACAGAGGTTGCAGAGGTCCAGTATTTATAGAATTATCTCTAAGAGATCGATTTGCTAACCATATGAGATCGATCTGCCCTGCATTTTTCTCCTCGAAGTTGACCTTTCTGGCCTAATGAGATCGATCTGCCCCTAAGCATGAGATCAATCTGTACAACTCAGAACCTTAAGGAGATCGATCTAGCCTTGCAATGAGATCGATCTATCACAACCCGAGCCTTAAGGAAATCAATCTGCTTCAGCCACAACTTGCTCAAGATCGATCTGCATCATTGAGGGATCGATCTGCTCTTGCTAAAGGATCAATCTGCCTCTTGCAGATACCATATTTCCTCATTTCTGACCAATGGGATCGATCTGTATTTTTGAGGAGATCGATCTGCTCCCTTCCTGAAGCAGTTCTACTGCACTTTTCCATTCCCATTCACTGCTACATTGGTATTTAATTTACTTAACCATCCATTTTACATTTCATACACATCTATGAATTCAAAACATCCATTCCTCATGATTTATATAATTTATGACTTACCTATATATCACAAAGTCATAAATGTTACATGTTAAATTATAGGTCTTACATATTATTATTATCATTATTACCATAACGTTTTACATGCTCGAATACTTATATCATGTTTTTACATGCCCAAATGATGAGTTGTGATGTTATGATGATTTTATAAAATCTCCCCTATCTTCCTTACTGAGGGATTTGGGAGCTCACCCTCCCCCCCTCCAGATTACTTGGAGTGAGTAAGTTAGTGCCTGCCGTGTACGTGATATAGGCCGGTGGACAAGATCTCCCCAGGTTATCGTTTGTACATGCACAAGGTATAAATTCAGTTCATTTTGTTTCCAGACAATGATGTAATACAGACATTTGTGTTAAGTATTATTGGGATGTAATTAGGACGATATGAAGAGAATGAATTGAGTTTTTGTGGGTTGATCCTCTTTGGATATTGTGTATTTGATTTTATGAAGTAGAAAATTTGGTAATCCTGGGGATAACGATTTGTTATAAACACAAGTGATTAAATGGCACTGTACAGGAATGCACATTGAGTAAGAAGTTTAATGTAAGAATAAGTTTAAATTTGCCATATTTTTCGCGCTTTTGGGCTGTCACATTATTACCCATTAAACTTTAATTTTAGATGTTACTAAACTAAAGTTGGGTTTCCATTACAACTCCATAATTAATGGATTTAAATCTCATTCCTGGACATCCCTTGATAATGCTCTGATGAGAAGATCAGCTAGATTGTCTAAAGACTTCATATAATTATGGTTATAACCACTTGTCATACCCTTTTCTCACACGTGACCTACCAAAATCACCATAAAATTTTCTCTTTTTACTTACCTTTCCTTCTGTCATCACTCACATCAAACGTTGGACTATGATTCGATATTGTCACCCATTAACACTCATCCACAACATACATAGAATTTAATATTCTTTTCTATAATAATAACTCTTGTACATAAATACAATTATTTATACAAATACATCCCGACCGTACATTAGTTTACATAACTGTGCTTTTACATTGTTCAATACAAAATGTTCGAGTGTGTATACCTCTCATAAGATAGATATGCAGCAGATCAGAGAATATCAGTCCTCAGCCCACTGCACCTGCTACCTCAACCGCTGACATGGAGTCCATTGTGACAATGTTGAGTGCACTGAACAGGAAGATAGATGAAGGCTTTGCAAACCTTCATGCCACCCAGCAGCGGATGTGTCACGACCCGAACTACCCAAAAATCAGAGTTAATTTTTCGCGTTGTGTTATTTTCTTAAATTCTTACCTGTCTTCTGATCGTGACCACACTCCACTAACAAATTGGGCTGTGCGTCAATGCCAGTCCCACCATTCAATTATCATCTAACTTATTTCTTCTCCAGTCATTTATAATTGTTTACATTATTTATACATCCCCTAAAGTTACTTACAAACATGTTACTGTGCTATGCTTATGTAGATACAATATGTACAAGTGTATATATTATGTTGATGGGCAGCAGCGGATATCCGGAATGCAGTACTGAGTCGTCGCAACTTCAGCTGGAGATTATCTGTGGGAGAAAATGAAAGGGGTGAGCATATCAAGCTCAGTAAGGCAATCCTACGAATAAGTAGGTAACCATACTACCTACATGAACGTGGTGCCATGCATAAACCACCCTTTCTCCACACATTTTAAAACAAATGATATGCGTTATGATGTTATGTAAAACACATTTGCACGAAAAATTCAACATGCAAGTATATTCAAAATCATATCTTTCTCGTTTAAAATTTCACAGTAAAGTCAGGACTCGACCCCTCCTTCGGGTGATCCTGACTCACACAAAACCATGAAAACGGTTTACATCACACGTGGGTTTGAAAAGCATGGAAATATCATCATGCAATTTAGTTTAAAAACTCAGTTTAAATCATCGAAATCGTCGACATGCGATACGAGGCAATATCTGTATAACGGCAATAACTAGGACTATGGCCATATCTGTCCTCGAGAGTTCCTCAGCTACACGGATCCTAGTGTGCGGGTTCTCACCATGATCGGGAATCGCCCAGGAGGTGGGTCAATCCATCCCGTCAGTCTTATCCGATCCCAGGCATCCGAAGATGCTACATCCGGAGATGCCGTATCCGAAGATACCACACGGTACATCGTACTCCGTGAACCCATATAATATCCCTAGGTACTCCAGCCCAATTGGCCTGCTTCCCACAGAGGTTTGTTTCTCAATACTCATGCCATGTCTCAAAACGCACGTGCGAGCCTATTTAATCGGTGACACAGTCTACTCGATGCTCCAAGCACGGCTCATCGCATGTTCTCATAAAATCAGTGTGAGCGATGCTCAGCACTCTCATCAACTCAAATAAAACTGGCAGAGCCCGCTTTACATCCCTACAAGGCCGCCAACCTCATCCCTCACTCTGATCTCACCTAAGAGGTCTTTTGAGCCTGTTGGGCCTTTTGGCTGACTCCAAGGGCAGACAGCGCTACTCCACAAATCTGGTAAAACTAGTGCGAGCTAAGCTCAGCACTCTGTATATAAATCACATGAAAATCTCATAAAATCTGGTGCGAGTTAAACTCTAGCACCGTGTCACGAAAAAGCATATGAAATCTGGCACGAGTTGTACTCTAGCACCTATGCATGTAAAACTCTAGTGCGAGCTCTCGCTCTAGCACTAATGCGTGCATCACACAAATTGACAACATCGTGCAAGCTGAGCTCTAGCACGTCACACGTCAATAAAAACACGTAGGTGGCTCTGTTTCCTCAAAACAGTTTTCAAAACAATATCACGTTGAAAGTATGCAATGCTGTGCATTTTCTTTCAAGGTGAGCCAGCCTACTCATGCATGCCTCAAAACACATCCAGAATGAGCAGAAACCTTTTGTTCTTGCTCCTCCCAATTTTTTCCTAACTTTGTAAATTTTACCCTTAACAAGGGTATTTTGGTAATTTGCCCATCCGGGCCACTAAAATTATTAATTGACCTCTAGACCCTTCAGGTAATTTTTAAAGACTGCAAATGAACTTAAAATTGCGTAAAGTTACCTCTAGCAGTCCGTAGAATTCCATTACCTTATTTTCCTGTCGAGTCTGACCTTTTCTTTTCCTCTGTTGTCTCGTCGCGCAGTCCGATATGCTCCCAATCAAATACCCGGAACTGCGTATTAATATTCCTCAGGTCAGATATTATACAATTTAATTGTATTTAATACTTTCTGGGCTTAATTTAAATCATTGGGCCCGTTCACCCCTATTGGGCCCGATTGCACCTTAATGGGCCTTAATCGGCCTTAAGCCCGTTTACCACTTAATTTTCACTTTATCGAGGCCTATTGGGCTCATTGGGCCCACCAATAATTTATTGGACCTCGTTCTAATTCTCGAATAGCTAAATCGATTATTTACGATAATTTATCTAAATTTCCATAATTTAATTCAATTTATGCGGAAATTAAATCAATATCACGCATAACGAGGTAATTGTCGTAAATAAGGGTCACTTACCCGAGACTCCATGCTAGTACAAAATTCGAGGCTGTCTCGAGCCCTCAGTGGATGCCAATCGTCGAGCTACACAATTTCATAATTTTTCGGGTAAGTTTTTAGCCCAAAATTAATTAAATTAAATACTCCGAAATTTAAATCGAGTCAATTTCGACCACTACTGACTTACCCGTAGCTCGATTGCATCGTCGGGATTTTTCCCCAATTTTTCCTCTTTTTCTTTTTCCCTTTTTCTTCATTTTTTCCTCTCTTTTTGGCTGAACCGGTTCAGTCCGGTTCGGACCGGTTCAGACCGCCGGTTCTCTCCGGTTCGGCCGGTTCACCACCGGTTCACTGCCTTGTCGGCCAGTTCTCCGCCGGCTTCCACCGCCAATCGCTCTGCTGGGTCGTCCGCATCACGAATCTGACTTCGATTTGGGTCAAGCTCGCCGGAACGCCACCGGAACGCCGCCGGTCCGGCTCTTCTCCCTCGGCGGTCGGACCCATTTCCTCCTCTTGGCCATCGCCGGCGATTCCCGTCGTCTCGTCGGATGCTATTGGTCTCAAAAGCACAGCCGTCGCCTGGGCTCTCGAAATCGGGCCTCGGTTCCGCCCGGATCGTCGCCGTTCGCCGGGATCGAGCCCCTCAATCCCGTCGGCCTTTCTCTCCTCCGTTCGACGTCCTCAGGCCACTACACGGTACGTCTCCGGTGCCATCTTGCTCGCCGGCCTCCCCTCTTCCTCCTCGGCGCTTCGTCGGGCTTGATGATCGCCGGTGGTGGATTGTGGGTCGTCGGCTCTCGGCTTCCGTTTTCGTCTTCTGCTTTCTCGCGATTTCGTTTTCTGATTTCTTTTTTTTTTCATTTATTTTATTAATTATTTTTATTATTATTTATTTTAATTATTACACTATTCCTTAAAATACTCTATAAAAATCCAAAATATCCCTTAAAATTATTATTTAATTCTAAATTAATTAATTTAATTTTATTTAATTAATTTATTATATTTTAACCCTTTTTCGGGTATAATTTCTCTGTATTTTCGAGATATTGTCCCGAATGACTTTTTGATATATTTTTCGATTATTTTCGGGATTATTTTTCCGAACTAAAAATTCCGATTAATCCCGATTAATTCCAATAAATTAATATCTTGATCAATTTAATCCGAAATAAATTTATTTCACTTTTATTGACCAAGATTTCTTAAATCCATATTTTTAATTAAATTTTCTTATCGAAATTATACCGACCTTTGATCTTTTGACCATTTTGCCCTTACAAATATTCGGGATTAATTTAACCCGACTTCCTTCATACTTCCCCCATCTTTTCTTATTTAATTTTCGTATTTTAATTAAATTCAGGTCTTACAACTCTCCCCCACTTAAGGAATTTGGTCCTCCAAATTAGAACCAAGTCATATGAGTCCATATACAACTCCGGGTACATCAATCGTATCATACTTCTTAAATTCTTATGTGACCTTTTCTCCGGAGTGTATTACTACCGAAAGACTTTAATTAGGGAGATCGTCTTAAACCTCAATACTGTCTCTTTCCTATTTAATACCCGAATCAACTTTTCAATATACTTATATTTTCATTAAACTGAACTTTTGGAATTCATATTCGATCACCTATGCTGGATTTGGATAGTATTGCCAAAGCATCAAAAGTTGGGACACATTGTGGGTGCCTGTTAATTCAGGTGATAACACCAACCTACAGGTCTTATCTCCCACTTGTCAAATCTCTCAAAATATTCCATCCAGCGCAACTCAATTTACCTTCTTCCAAAAGTTCGCTATGTCCTTTTTCTCTTAGGACAAGAAACATTTCAATCATACTAATTCACCAAGGGTGAATTTCAATACTTGTCTATCTGCTCTGAGGTGTTCTCAATCTCTCATCCTTAACTAAACATGCTCAGAGACTTATTATCCAAAGTCAAAAATAATTTCTACCTGTCACCCACTTTTTCTTATCCAATTCGGAGAACAACCCCTACAACCATACACTGCCTCATATATTGTTATCCCAATACTCAAGTGACAACTGTCACCATTGGCGAATTCAATTAGAAATCAACTGATCATTCCAGGAGCTTATAAAATCAATGGCACACGCTTTCATCGGATCCTCCAGAACTTGTACAGTCCTCTCTGACTGACCATCTGTCTGAGGACGAAAAGCTGTGCTAATACTCAGTCGGGTTCCCATAGCTTCCTAAAAAAAATTCCTCAAGTAAGAAGTGAAGCGGGAATCCCTATATAATACAATGCTCCCTGGAACGCTACTTAGTGTTCCACAATCTTCCTTACACATAAATTCTCATACACACTCCGAGTATCTGGGGATTTCATAACCAGAAGGTGGGTAGACTTAGTCAATTTGGCGACTATCATCCAAATAGCCTCGTAATTCACCTGGGTCCTCTGTAACCCATCACGACATTCATAGAGACTTGCTCTCATTTTTCCGTGCCATGTCGATATAGGTAGGTGCTGCAATAACTCTGCAGACTTTTAATACTCTACCTTACTCTGCTAACATACTAGGCACTTTTCCACAATCTCTACCATGTCTCTTTCCACATCTGACCACCAATACCCTTTTCGAGATTTCAATATATAATCATTACTTTTCGTATGCACTGTATATCCCGAAGAGTGAGCTTCTGACAACATTACTATCTCATCAACTGTGGTCCTGGGGAGCACTCATACTATCCCGAAACCTCAGTAAATCATTATCATACTCTGTGAACTCTGTCATTGTACCCTTCTGAATCTGACCCAAACTATCGACATCCTGTCGATCATCACGCTAAGCCTGTCAAATTCGGGCACTCTCATCTGGTTCTAGTCTCAGGCTAGCTATCACATAATCATACCAATCACTGTCATCATCAGAAGGGATCACATCACTACCGAGGTTCCCAACTGCTCTAGCAGCTCACGCTCCCTGACCATCATGTGTGGTACCATCCCGAGGCTCTTTCTACTCAAGGCATCAATCATCACATTAGCCTTTCTTGGGTGGTACAATTTTCCACAAATCAAAATCTCTCAGAAGCTCTAACCCACTATATATTCTCATATTCGCCTCTTTCTGTGAAAACAGATACTCGGGCTTTATGATCAGTGCATATCCATAATTTCTCACCATGTACATGATAGTACCATATATCATCGGTACAACTACTGTTGCCAACTTTAAATTATGGGTCAGATAGTTTATTTCATGATCAAGGAGTTGTCTGACTCCAAAATTGACTATCTTCCCATTATACATCAATACACAGCTCCATAATAATTTTGAGGTATCCATACTCATTGAGAACCTCTTGAGCTGTTGGGTATGGTGAAATTAATCACGGTGGTCAGTTTATACTTCACTACACCAAAATTCCTGTCACGTCTATCATCTCACTTATCATCTCATTCCAAGATCACGTTTTCTTAATTAAACGTGTCAACCAAGTATATCTTTTTTGAACTCGCAGCAACCCATTTGTAAAAGCCATCTTCAATTATTGCTTATAAATCGCCCTGGACTTTAACTACACCCAATATATCATCGATAATGATGATTACAAATCGATATAATCCTTGACTTATTTATGCATAAGCGTATAAGATCCTTCAAAATCGCTTACGTTTTCAGGTACTAACTTGCGTCATTTCCTTTTCTTATCTTAACGGCTCTTATTAAATTTTACTATGTTAACTTTTATGATTTGTCGAATTTAAATATTCTTATCATCTTAGTAAAGGTATCCTAATGCTAAAGTTATCTATTACGACGCTCGATTTCACGTTATAGGTTATACATATATACTTTTAGACGCTGTCAAGTCTTCAGGCGGGGAGGTATTTTGAAATACCTTTATTAACCTTCAGACTTAACCATAACTACGTTATATCTCAGTCTATGTGGTTACAATTTATATTCGCTACTAATTGCTTTAATCCTAATTACTTCACGTATCATAGATATTCTTACCTAGCATATGTCTCTTACTCCAATACATCTTGTATTTAGAATCAACATATCTTAAAGATTATCTCCTTCGTATATCAATCACGACAAAACTCTTTCATTATTCATTTCGTGAGTACAATCCTTTACTCCTGTAATTTCAACCGTTGCACCCCTTTTTATTACTTAAAATCTCTATATCCATATTCCGTTAATTAATCCTCCTCTATTGGGGTACTTATTTATTAGTATTGTGCCCAATGATGTAGGCATTCATGCCTTTTACTCACTTATATGCGAATGAAGGCGGTATGAATAAATGTGTGGCACCAGGATCAATAAACATATGTACTTCATTATTCATAACAAGTGTGGTATCTTACACCACATCCATGAAACATCAGTAGTGTCCTTGTCCAAGACATCCTCTCGCCTTCGTCCAACAACTTACTTTCCTTTTTCTTTTCGGCTATTGCCTCCCTTCTCGTTGCAGCTATACCAATGAAGTTTTTCTCTGTCTCTTTACTTTTCTGTGGGGCGATTTCGCCCAACTCTGTGTAATCAAAATCAATGGTCCGTCTTACCACACTTAACGGCCATTTTCATCAATACAGTGTAAGTATAGACCCTCCTTCCGTGGTATCCACCACACATCCGACACTGCTTACAGTACTTACACTGCTACACTGCTTCGTAGCAGGTCAGGGTCCTCCAATCACAATGCCCCTCAAGAGTGCCAAAATTGGATGCACTGAGGCCTTACCAATTATCTTGCTCCATGACTCATCGAATTAACTCTTTTATCAATTACCATTTTCTATTTTAACATCTCTGCCATTTCTCGATTCTCTTTTCTGTCTCTATTTCGGCCCTCACTACCTTTCCCAATCTCAGAGGCGTGCAATTCATGTTCTTATTTACCTAACTGTAAATCTGTGCACTGCCTCAGTATAGGTAATATCTCGCGGGGCCAATCGAACTCAAGTTGAAAAGTTGAGCCATTTCATGAACTTTTAGACATCTCGACTGTCACTTGTTCATAGTGTCGAGGTAATATCTGTCCAAGAATATAACTAAGTTTTTCCATACTCGTCAATAAATCAATTCCTTTTAAACAGTGTCCGGGATATTCTGTCACCGGAATATATCCAAGATATTTCTCATCTCAACTCTTAAGATGGGTCGAGCGGGTTTCCACCAATGCTCCGCTGCGCCCTCTGATCTCATACGTAATCTGAGCAATTAGCTCCTCACAATAATCTCCACACTCCGCTCCAAGCATTGCGAAGCGTGTCTCAATAATGTCCGATCACTCTGTCGGACTCAGTGGGGCATGCTCAACATTAGCCTCCATTTCAATTTCATCCTGATTCTCATAGTCAAACTCAGCACGACTTAGCAGATTCAGGTCTACCTCAACGACCTCTGCCTCGTGCACTATCTCATCTAACGCGACTCATATTAGGCATTCCTGCAATCTCAACCATTTCTTAGTCAAAACCCATCTCGATATACACTATTGTATCTAACCAAGCACAGTAACACGGGGATGTAATTTCCTAATTACTGACACTGACACACATCAGACCAATTGCTGCTCTGATACCACCTTTATATGTCACGACCCGAACTACCCAAAAATCAGAGTTAATTTTTCGCGTTGTGTTATTTTCTTACTTAAATTCTTACTGTCTTCTGATCGTGACCACACTCCACTAACAAATTGGGCTGTGCGTCAATGCCAGTCCCACCATTCAATTACCATCTAACTTATTTCTTCTCCAGTCATTTATAATTGTTTACATTATTTATACATCCCCTAAAGTTACTTACAAACATGTTACTGTGCTATGCTTATGTAGATACAATATGTACAAGTGTATATACCTTATGTTGATGGGCAGCAGCGGATATCCGGAATGCAGTACTGAGTCGTCGCAACTTCAGCTGGAGATTATCTGTGGGAGAAAATGAAAGGGGTGAGCACATCAAGCTCAGTAAGGCAATCCTACGAACAAGTAGGTAACCATACTACCTACATGAACGTGGTGCCATGCATAAACCACCCTTTCTCCACACATTTTAAAACAAATGATATGCGTTATGATGTTATGTAAAACACATTTGCATGAAAAATTCAACATGCAAGTATATTCAAAATCATATCTTTCTCGTTTAAAATTTCACAGTAAAGTCAGGACTCGACCCCTCCTTCGGGTGATCCTGACTCACACAAAACCATGAAAACGGTTTACATCACACGTGGGTTTGAAAAGCATGGAAATATCATCATGCAATTTAGTTTAAAAACTCAGTTTAAATCATCGAAATCGTCGACATGCGAGACGAGGCAATATCTGTATAACGGCAATAACTAGGACTATGGCCATATCTGTCCTCAGGAGTTCCTCAGCTACACGGATCCTAGTGTGCGGGTTCTCACCATGATCGGGAATCGCCCAGGAGGTGGGTCAATCCATCCCGTCAGTCTTATCCGATCCCAGGCATCCGAAGATGCTGCATCCAGAGATGCCGTATCCGAAGATACCACACGGTACATCGTACTTCATGCTACTTGCATGGTACATCGTACTCCGTGAACCCATATAATATCCCTAGGTACTCCAACCCAATTGGCCTGCTTCCCACAGAGGTTTGTTTCTCAATACTCATGCCATGTCTCAAAACGCACGTGCGAGCCTATTTAATCGGTGACACACAGTCTACCCGATGCTCCAAGCACGGCTCATCGCATGTTCTCATAAAATCAGTGTGAGCGATGCTCAGCACTCTCATTAACTCAAATAAAACTGGCAGAGCCCGCTTTACATCCCCACAAGGCCGCCAACCTCATCCCTCACTCTGACCTCACCTAAGAGGTCTTTTGAGCCTGTTGGGCCTTTTGGCTGACTCCAAGGGCAGACAGCGCTACTCCACAAATCCGGTAAAACTAGTGCGAGCTAAGCTCAGCACTCTGTATATAAATCACATGAAAATCTCATAAAATCTGGTGCGAGTTAAACTCTAGCACCATGTCACGAAAAAGCATATGAAATCTGGCGCGAGTTGTACTCTAGCACCTATGCATGTAAAACTCTAGTGCGAGCTCTCGCTCTAGCACTAATGCGTGCATCACACAAATCGACAACATCGTGTGAGCTGAGCTCTAGCAAGTCACACGTCAATAAAAACACGTAGGAGGCTCTGTTTCCTCAAAATAGTTTTCAAAACAATATCACGTTGAAAGTATGCAATGCTGTGCATTTTCTTTCAAGGTGAGCCAGCCTACTCATGCATGCCTCAAAACACATCCAGAATGAGCAGAAACCTTTTGTTCTTGCTCCTCCCAATTTTTTCCTAACTTTGTAAATTTTACCCTTAACAAGGGTATTTTGGTAATTTGCCCATCCGGGCCACTAAAATTATTAATTGACCTCTAGACCCTTCAGGTAATTTTTAAAGACTGCAAATGAACTTAAAATTGCGTAAAGTTACCTCTAGCAGTCCGCAGAATTCCCTTACCTTATTTTCCTGTCGAGTCTGACCTTTTCTTTTCCTCTGTTGTCTCGTCGCGCAGTCCGATATGCTCCCAATCAAATACCCGGAACTGCGTATTAATATTCCTCAGGTCAGATATTATACAATTTAATTGTATTTAATACTTTCTGGGCTTAATTTAAATCATTGGGTCCGTTCACCCCTATTGGGCCCGTTTGCACCTTAATGGGCCTTAATCGGCCTTAAGCCCGTTTACCACTTAATTTTCACTTTATCAAGGCCTATTGGGCTCATTGGGCCCACCAATAATTTATTGGACCTCATTCTAATTCTCGAATAGCTAAATCGATTATTTACGACAATTTATCTAAATTTCCATAATTTAATTCAATTTATGCGGAAATTAAATCAATATCACGCATAACGAGGTAATTGTCGTAAATAAGGGTCACTTACCCGAGACTCCATGCTAGTACAAAATTCGAGGCTGTCTCGAGCCCTCAGTGGATGCTAATCGTCGAGCTACACAATTTCACAATTTTTCGGGTAAGTTTTTAGCACAAAATTAATTAAATTAAATACTCCGAAATTTAAATCGAGTCAATTTCGACCACTACTGACTTACCCGTAGCTCGATTGCATCGTTGGGATTTTTCCCCAATTTTTCCTCTTTTTCTTTTTCCCTTTTTCTTCCTTTTTTCCTCTCTTTTTGGCTGAACCGGTTCAGTCCGGTTCGGACCGGTTCAGACCGCCGGTTCTCTCCGGTTCGGCCGGTTCACCGCCGGTTCACTGCCTTGCCGGTCGGTTCTCCGTCGGCTTCCACCGCCAATTGCTTCGCTGGGTCGTCCGCATCACGAATCTGACTTCGGTTTGGGTCAAGCTCGCCGGAACGCCGCCGGTCCGGCTCTTCTCCCTCGGCCGTCGGACCCATTTCCTCCTCTTGGCCATCGCCGGCGATTCCCGTCATCTCGTTGGATGCTATCGGTCTCAAAAGCACCGTCGTCGCCTGGGCTCTCAAAATCGGGCCTCGGTTCCGCTCGGATCGCCGCCGTTCGTCGGGACCGAGTCCCTCAATCCCGTCGGCCTTTCTCTCCTCCGTTCGACGTCCTCAGGCCACTACACGGTACGTCTCCGGTGCCATCTTGCTCGCCGACCTCCTCTCTTCCTCCTCGGTGCTTCGTCGGGCTTGATGATCGCCGGTGGTGGATTGTGGGTCGTCGGCTCTCGGCTTCCGTTTTCGTCTTCTGCTTTCTCGCGATTTCATTTTCTGATTTCTTTTTTTTTCATTTATTTTATTAATTATTTGTATTATTATTATTTATTTTAATTATTACACTATTCCTTAAAATACTCTATAAAAATCCAAAATATCCCTTAAAATTATTATTTAATTCTAAATTAATTAATTTAATTTTATTTAATTTATTTATTATATTTTAACCCTTTTCGGGTATAATTTCTCCGTATTTTCGAGATATTATCCTGAATGACTTTTCGGTATATTTTTTGATTATTTTCGGGATTATTTTTTCGAACTAAAAATTTCGATTAATCCCGATTAATTCCAATAAATTAATATCTTGATCAATTTAATCCGAAATAAATTTATTTCACTTTTATTGACCAAGATTTCTTAAATCCAAATTTTTAATTAAATTTTCTTATCGAAATTATACCGACCTTTGATCTTTTGACCATTTTGCCCTTACAAATATTCGGGATTAATTTAACCCGACTTCCTTCATACTTCCCCCATCTTTTCTTATTTAATTTTCGTATTTTAATTAAATTCGGGTCTTACAGGATGATCGAGGAGCTGAACTGCAAAGTAGATGAAGGCTTTGCAAACCTTCATGAGACTCAGCAGGCTATGTATGATGAGCTTCAAGTCGCTCGCACTCACATTGAGGATCTTATGGATCGAGTTCCTCCGCCGTAGGCTATGCATATTAGGATAACATTAGTTAGTGTTCATGTGTACTTCTTGTTGTTTTTAATACTGCATTTGCTTGAATGAAATGATATATCAGTTGTTGTTGCAATATGCTCAAATGAATTATTATTTTGAAATGCACAATGTGTTTACAGTTGGACTGTTTCCTTAATCTTTAGTGTCATTGATATGACAAAAAGGGGGAGAAGAAAAGAGAACATGTGCATGTGGTTTAATTAAAAGATGTGTAAATGGTTTTAAGAAACATGTCTAAAGTTTTAAAGGAATGATTAAAATGAGGGGGAGTTAAGAAAGTAACGAGGTCAAAAGCTAAAAGAAAGGGGGAGCTTACAAAAAGGGGGAGCTTGTGCAAATTAACTAAACATGTTGATTGAATAGGTTTTGTCATATCAAAAAAGGGGAGATTGTTGTGATAATATATTTTGAAATGACAAAACAAGTAAATTCAATAATATAAAGTTGATTTAAAAACATGTTTAGAGGTTATCAGTACCAGAACTTGAGTTTCTATAGATGAGAGATCGATCTGGGTTATGAGAGATCGATCTCATGGGTTTTCTATGATGAGAGATCGATCTCATGTAGATGTGAGATTGATCTATTATGCTTTGAACCTGTACAAAGGCATTGAGGAAGATTGAGATCGATCTCTAAGGGTTATGAGATCGATCTATCTAATACTGGAGTTAAGGAGATCGATCTGATCTAGGAAGAGATCGATCTCCCCTAAAGTAAAGACAGTAGATCGATATGTGAGATCGATCTATACTCAAACAGAGAGCTCATGAGATCGATCTGGTATAGGAAGAGATCGATCTTCTCAAAGTCAGAGAGCTAAGGAGATCGATCTGGGGTAATAAGAGATCGATCTCATCACTACGAGATTACTTGGCAAATCGATCTATAGATCGATCTTGCCTCAAACAGAGAGATTGGAAGATCGATCTGCCTATTCGACAGATCGATCTCCTCTAATATTTTCAAATCATGAGATCGATCTGCTCATATATGAGATCGATCTCCTTGTGTTATTTTTCTTTGATCTTGTAGGATTTATAACTAAGAGATCGATCTGGCCAAGATGGCAGATTGATCTGGCATTCTACTGGAGGTACCCAAAGGCTAGTTCTGCAAAAATCTCAACGGAAAAAACAACATTTAATGCTCCAACTACCAATCCTTCAGTATTTAACCAAGCATTGAAGACAATGAGAAGTGAGACACTTTTGCTGCACATTTCTTACATTCTCAAGAGTTTAATTCTTTCATTCCTTATGTGTTCATTCCTCATTTATTGAGTTTGTTGTATAAGCTTAAGTGCAAAAGCTGTAATTGTCCTACCCACATTAAAAGCTTGATTTTGTATTCATCCTTACCTTAAGAGAGAAGAGGATTGTTTCTCAGTGAGATATAAATTGTAAAAGGGTGAATACATCTTTATATTGCAAAGGGTAGAGAGGTTATTCCTTAACCTGAAAAAGGAACATTGTAACTTCTGTTGAAAGTGAGAAAGAAAGCACTTGACAAGAAGGTCAAGGAGAGAGGACATAGGCAAGAGATTGGCCGAACCTCTATAAACGATTGTGTTTATTACTCTCTTCCCTATCTTGCTTTAATTTGTTTAATTTCATTATATTGCTCACTATCATTTGCTGATTAAATTAGGATTAAGTTAAAATTTGCCATTAACATTAGAAAACCGATTCACCCCCCCTCTCGGTAGAGCCAACACAAATCACAATTATCATGCCATTCATTTAAATCAAAATCATTTGACATTCTTCATGTTTTCAAAACATAGAAATATGGGCCTCACCTATCCCTCGAGCTACCCTTTTCACAACTCACAAATTCATATGTTCATATCATAAAACCATGTGATAATTCTTTCAAGAAATCTTAATGTACTTAGCATGAAAAGAAAAGCGAGATAGGCGACTACATGTTCCGAGTTTATAATCATAACTCATTTTCCATGATCCCAGGCTACATAGTACTCGGTGTGTAGGGTCTCACAATTGCTGTAACGGGAGGTGGGTTAAATCTCTACCGTCAACTCTCAATCTGAGGACCTGATCGCAGAGCACACCAGATCCCTCTAGATCCTGTTCCCACTGCTAACCAGTCCTATCCAAGTACATCAAGTACTCACGGTACAGCGTACTCCATGTGACATACACGGTACACAGTACACCATGAACCCTATCTCAAGGTGGGATGCTCGCCATGAGTCTTAGTCCTCATACCTTGGATATACCTCATAGTCCGGATGCTCGCCATGAGTCTTAGTCCTCATACCATGGGTAAATTCATTAGCCCTCGGCCTTATCTCAAAATAATGCACGTGTGAGCATATATATATATATTGGTGCAACACACAGTCAGCACAGGCTCCCAACACGGCTGTTTTGATGCTCTTTTCAAATCTGGTACGTGTGAGGAAACTCCCAACACAACCATATCACATTGACATAACTCTGTTGTGAGCAATGCTCCCAACACTATGTCATGTAAATATACGAGTATGAGCAAAGCTCCCAATACTCTATAATGTGTAATATATCAAAACTAAGTACTAGTTAAGCTTCCAGTACTCTATCATGTAAAACTGAGTATGAGCATAGCTCTCAATATTCTACAATGCATCAATCACAAAACTGAGTACAAGCAATGCTCCCAGTACTCTAACATGCATAATTCACATTAAAATTTAGTACGAGAATACTCTCATGTACTATGTGATGCATATCTCAAAATATAGTGCGAGTATTCTCTAGCACTTATGGTTTCATACAAAACCCGATAGATGGCTATTCAAATCACAATTCACCCAAGTAAATCAAATCCGTACTAATATATGTTGTTTTCGCATATACAGGAAAACATTCGCCATTCTATGATGCAAAACCATGAATCTTAGCCACATCATGCTTCTAAGGTATTTTCACCTTATTTTTGGATAAAACACACTTATCCTTATTAATCTCTATAATAATATCATGCCTATTCAAGGGAATTCATATATCATATACTATCAAAATTCTATTCAAAATACGTCTAGCTATCTCTAGCTACTCACGAAATTTCCTTACCTCCGATCACGTCAAGTGGCCTCTCTTCCTCGGTGTTGCTCACTCTCGCAGTCTGATCAGCTTCTAATGTGATTTTTCGAAGCTGTTATACGTATTTATGTTAGTATACCATATTATACTCGTTTCATTTGTCAAATCTCAACTCAATACATCAAACGCATCACTTTCTTATGTTATGGTATTATACCATATTTCCCATATAGCTATCTTCATTTCTCCTTATTTCTAATTTATGCATTTCATAATATTAGCTTAAAATTTCCATACATGCATATTCTACCATTAGATTTATGCCAACACCATTTCCTTGTCATTTTCCCACTTTCATGCCAATAGCTAGGTCATGCTCATTTTTCATGATCCTATTGTTTCCAACAATTCATACATATACCAATTTACTCACCAATGCACCTAGTTTAATATATATCAACTTGGTACATTAAATCTTACCTAGCTGAGATTTCCTCATTTTCCACAAAATTGGAAAAAAATCTTTCTTGCTCTTCAACCCTTTGATTCCTATCTCTTGTTTCCAAGTATGTTGCTCTCCTCTATACCAATAACAACTTTGCTCAACTATATCTCACTCAAAACTAGTTGCAAACTGAAGTTTCCTAGTGTTGAATTGTTAGATTTTGCTTTGGATATCGAATGAAATAGTGTTTCTTGGGAAAAACTGAAGTGCAAAACCCTGTATTTATAGAATTGACTTATAGAGATCGATCTGCCAACTACATGAGATCGATCTCCCCTGCACTTTTCTCCTTGAAATCGACCTTTCAGGCCAAATAAGATCAATCTGCCCCTAAACATGAGATCTATCTGCATTACCTAGAACCTTAAGGAGATTGATCTGGCCTTGTAATAAGATCGATCTGTTGCTACCTGAGACTTAAGGAAATCGATCTGTATTGCCAAGGAGATCGATCTGCTCCATTCCTGAAGCAGTTCTGCTGCACTTTTTCATTCCAATTCACTGTTACATTGATCTTTAATTTACTTAACCATCCATTTTACATTTCATCCACATTTACAACCTCAAAACATTCATTCCTCATAATTTATATCATTTATGACTTGTCTATACACTCTAAAATCATAAAGGTTACATGTTAAGTTACAAGTCTTACACCACTAGCGATCACTCTCGAATATATTCATGTATAAGGCTAATATGTTTAAAATTTCCATTATAATTACTATTGTATGCTCTAAACATTAGAACCTCACTACCATAGTGCATGGAGATGGCTAGCATAGCTTGTGCACAACTTTATATCAGATAACATATTTCTTAGTCATTCTACCACTATACATGTTGTTACCAAAGCAATAAACTCATATTCCATTGTGGATATGAGATGCAAGTTTTGTTTCTTTCAGGCCTGACAGATACCACCTCTACCAAAAGTAAAAATTCAACCTAATGTAAATTTATTTTCTCTTTCATTAATAATCCAACTTGCATCTATATAGCCTTCTAAAATGCTTAGATAATTTGAGTAAAATAAACCAAATTCTTTTGTTTTCTTTAACTAGCCAAAACTCTATTAATGGCTTTCTAATATTCATTATTTAGTTTACTTATATATCTTTACAATTTACATATAGCAAAAGATATACCTAACCTGGTATAATGCATTGCATACATTAGACTCCTAATTGCACTTACAAACTCTAATGGAGTGATAATTTAATCAAAAATTTTCTATCCATTTCATATTTGGATTGTATGAAGAGACAATTATTTATATTACGGTGTTGGAATTTATCCGACATATTCTCTTAAATAAAAATCATTGTTTCATATCTCTTTATTTTAATTCCAAAATGGTATCTATTTCATTTAAATGTTTCATTTTAAAGATTGAAGATTCCTTTTGATCTCATTTACATCAAACATATTGGTACAAACAATTAACATGTTATCAACACCGAGACATATTGTCACTCCATAATTATTGATAGGTTTTGAGTAAATGCACTTGTTTGCACCATTGCACTTAAAATCATTTGCCAAAGTTTGTGCATCAAATTTCTTATACCATTGCCGGGGAGCCTATTTTAGGCTAAACTATCATATGTTTAAGATGATCCAATCCAATTATATCTACTAACCTTTGCTAATCACAAAAGTTACACCCTCACTATATGTCATATCATACATATAGTACTTAATTGCTTTTGCATGTTCCATTGAGCAACTAACATATCTCATATAGTGTTGCATCTATTGTACAACTAAGTTAATAGATTCTTTTTATAATCTTTCTAATATTGTGAAATAGGAAAATTAACTTGTCATTCTCAAATTTTTTATACCTATATGCAACACTTATGTCTTTTAATGGCAAAATTGCTAAACAAAGACCCTTTGATGCTTTTAATTTTATTCTTAACTCGTATCAAAATTATCATGCCATCTTCATATAGTCATTTTGATGACATATTGTTAAACTTACTATAGATATAAGCTAAACTTTTCTCATCAGATTAGGAATACCATTTAGGTTATTCCATGTATACCATTTGGTCTAATTCACCATTTTAATTATCTGAATTTCACATTCTTTGGTATTAACCTCAATTTTAAAATAAATTGACATGAATGTCATAAACATTCTCTTATAGTAATTAATTCTTGCTATGGTGTATATATATGAAAGAATTCATTCAATTTTTGTGTAAACCTTTCGTTAGCAAAACATTTGACTTCATATCTATAGTCTTACCAACTTTACAATCAAGTTCGTATGATCGAAATATATCTAATCATATTTTGTATGCATTATGAAATCATAACACTACTTCAATAATTAACATAGAAGTTATGTACCAATTCTTTCCTTCTATCAAAATGATCTATGTACAACTATGCATTAATTCAAGTAGATTTAAAAGCAGTTTTTTCTTAGAAGTTAAATTCCTAAAGAACTTAATAAGCATGCAATTTCATAAATATAACAACTTATACATGTTTAACCAATATTCATTTTAAAATATGAATTTCTTAATACATGCTTCTATAATTGCATTCATATATGATCCACTTTATTCATATCAAACAAACTTAAGCAATTTATCTTAGTCTAAGATCATTTATTGTAAAGTAAATTTCAACATGTCCTTACACATATAATCCTTTCCAAATATTTCAATTTCAAACAAGACAATTTAATAAAAACTAAACTTATCAAGCAATCTATAAATTTCAATTTAAAAGACTTCACCTTTGGTTTTGGCATTGAAGGAATTTCATGTATGTCACATTTCCTTCATTATCTTATTTGGAATTTTTTAAAACAAATCCTAGTTCTAACTAACTAGCCTTCATCCACCATTCTTCACTTATTTTTCAACCTAAATATTATTGCAACAAGTTAAATTCGTTACCACCAGTGCATTTTCCTTCTTTAAGAAAAAGCAATATCGTTCTTTAATGACTTTATTTTTCATAATAAAAACGTGCACCATTTACTTATTTTTTAATCTCATGGGCATGCATTAGAGTAATAATTTTATTTTTTGTATTTTCTAGACTATCCTTGTTCCATCTCATATTCTAACATTTTCTGATGTTCTTTTTGATACTATATTACTTATTAGAAAATTACACAAGTTTTTTGAGAGATTCTTTTCAATTTTATACAAAATGGTTCTCTTGAAATCTTTTTATGATTATGTAAGAATATATAAGTTATTGAAGACAAAATTTGATTCTATAAAATAATTACACATAGTTGTTACCTCATAATCAAAAATAAATATGCAGCAACTAACAATATAAGTAATCATGAATAGAACTTCAGAACTTAAGAAGTAAAAGCAAATTATCTAGTAATTTGATGAAAAATAATTAACCTTCTTATTTGGTGAGAAATATTCATTTAATCTTCCATGCTTCAGCTTTAATCTGGAGATGAATTTGAAACTACTTCATGATTGTAATTTCATTTAAATGTAACTCTTTTTTCCTATACTCATTCCAAGATGGAGGAAGTTTGAATAGAAGAGCCCTCACTTAGGGTAATCAAGAACATTTATATCCATTTCTGCCAATCTCTTTTTTTATCTTTGTACTTTTTCTCTAATGCTGCCCAAATTTCTTTCAGATATGATATGTTCTAGTATAAATCATATAGCCGATCAGTGAGAGACTTGAAGAAAATACCGTAACTTATAAGTTCATCTTCTTCATATCTTCAAAAAATCATTTTCATTTGGTGCTAGTAGTGGTGAGAAATTAGGATCAAATACATATGATACCTTCAATGTTGTCAGAAGGAAAGTCATATTGTCCTTCCTTCTCATATAGTTAGTATCTGTCACGACCCTCAACTTACCAAAATACATACAAATTTTTTCCATTTTCATACATTATTTATTATTCCTCCTTCCTCGATCATGAACAGCTACTCTCCTCAACAGTTGGGCTGTATGTCAATGTCTACCTCATTCCACCATACCAATTTAATTTGCATCTTTAAAATAAGGTAAACACTTGTCTAATTAAATTAGAGTGTTGTTTACCTGTGTTTACATTGCTTTACATCCCCAATAGTTACGTATAAAATGCTACTGTGCTATAGAAAGTTTAGATACAAAAATCTCATCAGTGTGTATACCTTACGCGATGGGATGCAACGGATACCAAAAGGGAACGCCTCCAGTCGCTCTTAATCTATACTCAAATCTCTGTAGAGAGGGGGAAAATAAGGGGGTGAGCAAACCACACGCTCAGTAAGGCAATCATGTGAACAGGTAGATACTGTGCTATCTACGTGATCGTGATGCCATACTCAAAACCACACAATTCTCATTCACATCTCAAAAGCATTATTTCATGCTTGTGTTTGTCACGACCCTCAACTTACCAAAATTATGTATAAATTTTTCTTTTCACATTTTCATGAGTTGTTTATCAATCATCCTTACCTCAAATCGTGATCAGCTACACACTCAGTAGTTGGGCTGTGTGTCAATATCTATCTCATCCATCCATAACAATTAAATTTCAAAAGTAAACACTTTTATAAATACATCAGAGTTACTGTTTACAAGTGTTTACATTGCTTTACATCCCCAATGTTTACATATAAAATGCTACTGTTCTATGTCTAGTTTAGATACAAAATAATTCAAATGTGTATACCTTTAGCGATGGGATGCAGCGGATACCAAAAGGGAAAGCCTCTAGTCATGCTCACTCTATACTCAAATCTCTATAGAGAAGGGGAAAATAAGGGGGTGAGCAAACCACACGCTCAGTACGGTAATCATGCGAACAAGTAGATACTGCACTATCTACATGACCATGATGCCATGCTCAAAAGCATTTAGTTCATCATTTTAATCTCAAAATATGAGTGTATAATTATGTTAATGGTATGTAAAGCATTCATGCTATTAAAAATTTAGTGCACGAAATCCAAATCAAAGCATGGCATTAACCATAATGCATAATTTATAAGTAAAGCATGGCATTAATCATCATGCATATTTCACAAGTAAGCATGGCATTAAACATCATGCGCCAGTGCACTTTGAAAACCATTAACATACTTTCATCTCAAAACACTTCAACTCTAGTCAGGATTCAATCCCTCCCTCGGACTATCCTGACCCACAAAACATTTCAAACATGAATTTATTCACAAAACAATAGACATGTGAGATAGGCAATTCAATAAAAGGTAATAACCTCTAGGTCTATGGCCATAACCTATGATACTGGCTACACGGATCAGGTGTGCGGGATATCACCACTATTTGCTTCCACACAGGAGGTGGGTCAAATCCTACCCGTCGATCCATAGCAGATCTCGTCCGAAGACAGCATATCACAATCTCAACAAGGTACAACGTACTCCCTGCTACCTGCATGGTACAATGTACTCCGTGGACCCACATCAACATATCATATCACACCACATCTCAAACGTACTTGTGAGCCTATTTAATCGGTACGACCTATTGTCTACTCGAAGCTCCTAACATGGCTATCAACATGTCAAAATATCACAAATGCATGTGCGAGCCTATTTAATTGGTGCGACACCCAGTCTTTCTGAAGCTCCAAGCGCTGCAACAAATAAGGTGGACATCTACTGTGAGCTAAGCTCCAAGCACCATGCCAAAACTAGTATGAAATCCATGTGAAAACCAATGCGAGCTAAGCTCTAGCACTCATGTGTATAAAACACGTCAAATCTCATGCGAGTCATACTCTAGCACTGTCAGACCCAGATCTTTGTAGCTTATTTCCTTATGATTCCTATGTGTATGAACACTCAGTAATTATAGTTGAATCATAAGAAGAGTATTTACTAGACTTAAAGTGTTATTGAAATGATTTAACACGCAAAAGCTACATAAAATGCCTAATGTGAGCGAAGGGTATCACAGGCTAAACCGAGTTATTCTAAATCATTCTGACTGAAAATAAGAACTTAAAATCAGAGAGCGTAGAGAGCTCATGAAGGAAAGTCAGCTTGATTTAGTCCCGAACATATAAAACGAGTGTAAAAGCTAAAAAGGGTAAAATGGACCTTTTTGACAAGAAAAGGAGTTTCGGGTGAAATTATCCACCGGGAGCGATTGGAATATAAAGACGAGAGTGTAAGACATAAGATATGACGCTCTCAAAATTTTAAGAAAAAGTCAACATAGTCAATGGTTAAGGAAAAAGTCAACTATAGTTAAGAAAGTGGACTTTTACCATAGTTGACTAATCATGGTTAAAAATTGACGTAAGTGTGGAGGAAAATTTGGGAAAAAATATTCTTGGCCAGAATACAAGATAATCATCCCCAGAAGTAAGAAAAATTTATTCGGAAGGATTTCGGATTAAATTTAATGGTTAAAAACGTAATGGGCCTAAGGTGAAAATTTTAAAGCCCATTAAGGTATACTAAACGTATATCGAAATTGTTAGGTCCTTTAGACCAAATTGTTGGACCTATTGATTGGCCAAATTTTGAGACAATTAAAGGCCCGAGGTATAGTAAAAAATTTCAGCCCGAAAGCCCATTAAGAAAGCCCAAACCGAGAAGCCCAAATGGAAAAGCCCATGAGATAAAATATCTAACCATATTAAAGTTAACTATGACTCATAAGGTGACTCATAAGGTGACTCATGGCTAAGGGTTGGAAAGTCAAGCATAATGGCTGAAAAGTAAAGCTTAATGGCTAAGTATATGGCTTATAAATTCAGCCACACCATTGTCATCTTCATCACACCAAATCCGGCTAGAAGAAGAAACCATTGAAACATATTTTCCAAGCTTTCTCTCACTAGAAATCACTAGGAATTAGGCATATTTGGAACTTGCATTCTTCATGGAAGTTGTTCCAAATTGAAAGGAGATTGACATATGTTGGAATTGGCTATCAAGGAGCCATAGAGTGCAAACCGAGAGCCTCCAAAGTTTCGGCCAAAGGGTGAACATAACAATTGGTATATTTTCTAATTTCCAATTTCATATATGTTAATGTATGAATGATTACAAGTATGTTGATATATGTTTTAAGCATTGAAACATATTAAATCACCATGAAATGTGTGAGATCTGAGAATTTTAGATATATTTTAATGGTGTAATGAGAATTTGAAGTGTAATTTATTGAGCTAAGTGAATTGTGGGAATGATAATTGGAGATTTATATGTTAAGTGTTAAAATAAGTGTGAAGTTATAAGGACAGATCGATCTGGGAGAAGGAGAGATCGATCTGGTGAGTTAAAAATGACGAGGAAGGAGGAATTTGAGGAGCAGATCGATCTCCAATGGAAGAGGATCGATCTCCTTATGAATCTGTTTGAGAGAAGATCGATCTCATGAGGAAGAGATCGATCTCCGAATGATTCTGTTTGGGAGAAGATCGATCTCCTTAGGAGCAGATCGATCTCATAAAGCCATAAAGAGATCGATCTCACCCCTCGACAGATCGATCACCTAGGCATAAAATTGCCCGGATCGTCCCCAAAATTCAAACGCAGATCGATCTCACCCCTCGACAGATCGATCTCCTACCCTCAGCCTATATAAGGAACCCCTGTTTTTCTCCTGCAAACTCACTTTCTCTCTCTTCCAACCCCATTTCCATCGAAAACCTAACTTTCTCACTCATCCAAAACACCCATTTTTGGCCAAATCAAGAGTTGTGGTAAGAAGGAAAGTTGTTCCTCATCAAAGGGAGAACAACATACTTGGAAATCGAAGGACGAATCAGATCGAGGCGTGGGTTGTGCATCTCACAAGCTTTGGGTAATTTCTAAACCTCGATCTTGATATTTAAGATGATTTTGATGATATTGGTGGTTGTCATTGTGTTGAAATAGCTGAGAAATGATTAGGGATTGATGAAATTGCAATGTGGTTGGAGTGATAATGATATTTAGTAATTTTGGTAATTTTGGGAATTTTGAGCTATAAATGGAAATTTAGACAATGTGGTGAATTAGCATAGATAATTGGTATTAGAAATGTAGAATGTTGAGATGATTGTGAATGAGAGTGTAGTTTGGGGTAGAGTTATGAGAATCAAGGGATTTGAGGTGTTATGAGCAATTATGCTCGATTTTGAGAATTAAAGTTGATGAGATAATTGAGTATTGATGTTTTAACATCGTTTGGACAGCTCGGGAGTTCTAGAGTGGAATACGAGGCTAGTCCGTGATACGGGGGAAACAATTGCACTATACGAGGTGCAAAGAGGTAAGGGAAATCTAAACCATTTGTGTATGTGATTTGTAAACTATTATAGCATGATTTGTGGTTTATAAAACAAGCATGTTGAGTGTTGTGTTGAGTTATAATTGCACACGGTTTTTATAGCCGGTTGGAGTCCAAATTTTATTGAGTTTATAAGCTGAGTGTGAAATTGCTTTATAAACCGTTGAATTTTATGTGAGTAATGAATTGGGCTCTACGTTAAGGTAATATCGAGATTTGAGAAATGCGTGCGTGTTTTGCCGGTTGGAACTCGATTTTATTACGTTTTGTGTTCAGTACAAAACGGTTTTCAATTGAGTTTTATGAGTGAAAAACCCCTATGAGTTCTACGCGAAGGCAAACCAGTCTTATGTGATAAGACTTAGGTGTGTAGTTGTGAGTACACACCGGGCATTGCTCTAGTAGCATGTAAGCCCGATTTCTTCTCCGTTCTGGTAACGTGAGAATAACCCATTCTGTGGCTATGCCACGTATACTTGGTGGCCGTTGCCATGTGAGAACCCCATTCGATGGCCCTTGCCACGTGAGAAACCCCATTGGTGGCTGTTGCCACGTGACACGTGATACCCCATTCGGTGGCCATTGCCACGTGAGAAACCCTATTGGTGGCCGTTGCCACGTGATACCCCATTGGTGGCCGTTGCCACGTGATACCCCATTGGTGGCCGTTGCCACGTGATACCCCATTTGGTGGCCATTGCCACGTGAGAAACCCAATTTGGTGGCCGTTGCCACGTGAAACCCTATTCTGTGGCTGTGCCACGTGTGAATTCAAATCAGTGGCTTTGCCACGTGAGATAGTGGCTATACCACGTGTGAATTTAAATCAGTGGCCATGCCACGTGTGTTTAGTGGCTATGCCACGTGTGAATTTAAATCAGTGGCTATGTCACGTGTGTTTAGTGGCTGTGCCACGTGCATTACTATTTCAGTGATTTTATCACGTGCATTGAGAAAGCGTTTATCGCATTATTTTCACATGCTTTGTTATTGCTCTAGAGTGAGCCTTTTTACTTCATGTTTTCACATGACTTGAGACATGAGAATGTCGTTTTGAGTACTTTCATGCTATGGTTTTCAAATGAGTTTCACATACAAATAAGCATTTTGTGATGTGCATTTTGGTTTATGAAATGAGTTCCTTACCCCCCTTTACTGAGCGATTTAGAAGCTCACCCTGTTTTCTTTTCCCCCCAGATTTCTTCAAGTGAAAAGGGTTTCCCTACGACGTACGGAGTAGTGGCTAGTGGAGGACTTGAGCTCCAGGCCATATATTGTATTTTAAGGTATCTTTTATCTTTTCATGTACCCAGACAATTACTGTAATTGCAGACACTTGATGTATACATTATATGGGATGTATTAGGATTAATTAACTTGAGATGGATTAATGTATTTGATATGATATATAAATTCTAGTGATGAGATCCTGAGGAATGATAATTATGATGATGTATGACACTGCACAGGAATGCACCTTTAATTGTGAATTAACGAGTAAAAAGTTTTAAATTAGCCCTATTTTCCGCACTTCCGGGGCGTGACAGAGTTTTCTTACTCCGTTGCCACGTGATACCCTATTGGTGGCCGTTGCCACGTGATACCCCATTTGGTGGCCGTTGCCACATGAGAAACCCAATTTGGTGGCCGTTTCCACATGAAACCCTATTCTGTGGCTGTGCCACGTGTGAATTCAAATTAGTGGCTTTGCCACATGAGATAGTGGCTATGCCACGTGTGAATTTAAGTAAGTGGTCATGCCACGTGTGTTTAGTGGCTATGCCACGTGTGTATTTAAATCAGTGGCCATGCCACGTGTGTTTAGTGGCTATGCCACGTGTGAATTTAAATCAGTGGCTATGCCACGTGTGTTTAGTGGCTGTGCCACGTGCATTACTATTTCAGTGATTTTATCACGTGCATTGAGAAAGCGTTTATCGCATTATTTTCACATGCTTTGTTATTGCTCTAGGTGAGCCTTTTTACTTCATGTTTTCACATGACTTGAGACATGAGAATGTCGTTTTGAGTACTTTCATGCTATGGTTTTCAAATGAGTTTCACATACAAATAAACATTTTGTGATGTGCATTTTGGTTTATGAAATAAGTTCCTTACCCCCCTTTTTTGAGCGATTTAGAAGCTCACCCTGTTTTCTTTTCCCCCCAGATTTCTTCAAGTGAAAAGGGTTTCCCTACGACGTACGGAGTAGTGGCTAGTGGAGGACTTGAGCTCCAGGCCATATATTGTATTTTAAGGTATCTTTTATCTTTTCATGTACCCAGACAATTACTGTAATTGCAGACACTTGATGTATAACATTATATGGGATGTATTAGGATTAATTAACTTGAGATGGATTAATGTATTTGATATGATATATAAATTCTAGTGATGAGATCCTGAGGAATGATAATTATGATGATGTATGACACTGCACAGTAATGCGCCTTTAATTGTGAATTAACGAGTAAAAAGTTTTAAATTAGCCCTATTTTCCGCACTTCTGGGGCGTGACAGAGTTTTCTTGCTCCGTTGCCATGTGATACCCTATTGGTGGCCGTTGCCACGTGATACCCCATTTGGTAGCCGTTGCCACGTGAGAAACCTAATTTGGTGGCCGTTGCTACGTGAACCCCTATTCTGTGGCCGTGCCACGTGTGAATTCAAATCAGTGGCTTTGCCATGTGAGATAGTGGCTATGCCACGTGTGAATTTAAATCAGTGGCCATGCCACGTGTGTTTAGTGGCTATGCCACGTGTGAATTTAAATCAGTGGCTATGCCACGTGTGTTTAGTGGCTGTGCCACGTGCATTACTATTTCAGTGATTTTATCACGTGCATTGAGAAAGCGTTTATCGCATTATTTTCACATGCTTTGTTATTGCTCTCGAGTGAGCCTTTTTACTTCATGTTTTCACATGACTTGAGACATGAGAATGTCGTTTTGAGTACTTTCATGCTATGGTTTTCAAATGAGTTTCACATACAAATAAACATTTTGTGATGTGCATTTTGGTTTATGAAATGAGTTCCTTACCCCCCTTTACTGAGCGATTTAGAAGCTCACCCCGTTTTCTTTTCCCCCCAGATTTCTTCAAGTGAAAAGGGTTTCCCTGCGACGTACGGAGTAGTGGCTAGTGGAGGACTTGAGCTCCAGGCCATATATTGTATTTTAAGGTATCTTTTATCTTTTCATGTACCCAGACAATTACTGTAATTGCAGACACTTGATGTATAACATTATATGGGATGTATTAGGATTAATTAACTTGAGATGGATTAATGTATTTGATATGATATATAAATTCTAGTGATGAGATCCTGAGGAATGATAATTATGATGATGTATGACACTGCACAGGAATGCACCTTTAATTGTGAATTAACAAGTAAAAAGTTTTAAATTAGCCCTATTTTCCGCACTTCCGGGGCGTGACAAAATGGGTTAGGCCGAGAGTGAGTAATGGGATGCTAAATTATGTCAATATAATTTTAAGACATAAATGGATTAGTGTACATGTATTAATGTTAATGGTGTAATTAGAATTAATCAATTTGATTGATTAATACATGTAATTTGTTGGCCATCAAGGTGTTTGATAAAATGCCTAAATGAACTATGTGATGATTGGTAATGTTGCTTACCAAGTATTTGTGAAAATGCCTAAGTGAAAATGGCTAAATAATAGGCATGGATGGCATGCCATGGTAAAACCGAGACATGGATAGCTCTCGGCCATGGCATGTGGTCGAGAGGCCCAATGGGCAAAGCCCAATTTTTATAGGCCCAATAAGGTGTAATGGGCCTAGGACAAGCCCAATAAAAGTTGGTGGGCCCCATAAGCTCAATAGGCCCAACGAAAATGAATAGCAAAATGAAAATGGACTTAAGGCCTAGTTAGGCCCATTAAGGATTATTAAGGCCCATTAAGGGAAAATAGACTGTATTAATGTATAATACAGTAGGAAAAGTATAATTAACCTGAGGAATGGTTGTTTACAGCTCCAGAGTTTACATTGAGAGCTGATCGGACTGCGAGATTAAGCAGCACCGAGGAAGTGAGGTCACGTGACGTGATCTGAGGTAAGGGACTTTTGCGAGTAGTTAGAGATACCTGCACGTATTTTCGTCTGCTTTTACATTCACTTAAAAACTCTGAGGGTCAGAGAAAGTGAATAATAATTATTGCGACTCGATAGTGGCAAATTACAATTTTGCCCCTAGTTAGTCAAAAAGTCAACTTTTGTAAAAAGTTGCAAAAAGCATGGAAACAATTATTGTGAGTGTTTAATTGCTGTTTAGCATGAAAATAAATAGATGGGCTAATGATTTTAAGGTTGATGTGACTTAAGCACACTTTATAGTGCTGATTTTGATGTTTTATAAACAATCCCTTTTAAAGAGCCATCTATCATATTATGTGAGAATGAATCGTGCTAGAGCATAGCTCGCACTGGATTTCATATGTTTTCCACATAACATTAGTGCTGGATTTTGATACGCACTAGATTTCCATGACATGCATGATAGAGTACTGGAGCTTTTACTCGTACTCAGTTTTATATGATATATGCATGACAGAGTGCTGGAGCGATTAGCTCGTACTCGAGTTTTACACGAGATGCATGACAAAGTGCTGGAGCGTTGCTCGTACTCGATTCTTCATGGTTTATACATGACATAGTACTGGAGCTATTGCTCGTACTTGATTTGATATTATGCATAGCATAGTACTGGAGCTATAGCTCGTACTTGATTTAATACATGAACTATGCATTGACCTAGTTGCTAGAGGTTGCTCGCACTAGAGTTGAGTTTGTGATGTGAAACAGTGTTTGAGCGTAGTGTCGACTGTGTGTCGCACTCGAGGGCGCACACTGTATGTGATATTATATACATGGTACCTATTTATGCCGCATTCTTTTGTGACTGAGTGTCATATTTTGAGAGGATGGCCAGCATGAGGGTATTTGTGAATGTGGTATGATATTTCCACAGGCGCAAGGGCTAAGACCTATAGTAGGCACCCTGACTGTGATGTTGAAATTCCACGGGTGCGAGAGCTAAGACCTATGGTAGGCACTCTGGCCGTGAGGACGGGTCCACGGGTGTACTTTGTACCATGTCTGAGTGGCACGAGGTGTACGTTGTACCGTGTGTTGTTGTGGAGTTGAGGAGGATATAGCTGACGGTTGTGATGGACTGACCCCCCTCCCGTTGCAGCAGTGATGCCCCGCACACTAGGATTCCTTGTAGCTTGGGATCACATTTCGGATATGATCATAGTCCAGGATACTATTTGTATTTAACCACAGAGTCTTACATGATATATCACATTGATTGACTGATTTAAACTGCGGACAGACCTGAGGTGTGACGACCCAATTCCATTCTCTTTAATCGAAAATCACTAAAAATTTTTCGCGTTTTTACTGTTACCTTACCCAGTCGTGAACTAACTCACCACACACTGTTGGGCTGTGAGTCAATAATAAACTCCACATCTCATTCATTCTTAGTGAAATAAAACGATGTCATACATTTGCATTTAAATCTTGTACTTATACAAAAGCATGTTTTACTGACATCTACATTCCCCATAATTACAACTCAAAGAATACTGTGCTTTTACATTGTTTAGATACAAAAAGAATCACTGTGTATATACCTTTAAGCGATGGAGATGCAGCGGAGTCCAAAATACCACGCCTCAGTCCTCACTGGGCTACTATGCACGCTCTGTAAGGGGGGAAAATAGAGAGGGATGAGCAACCACACGCTCAGTAAGGCAATAATGCAAGCATGGTAGATAACTACTCTATCTACATGCTGATAGTGTTATGCATAAATCCTTCATAGTAGGAGCATGAGGAAGTAAAACTATGCCATGTGAGTATACATATATATCATGTATTAAAATCATGTACATTGGCATATTAAAACATGGTATAAACATCATGTATAAATCATCTCATGCTCAATCTCATTTAAATTTATAAAAAGGGCAATTCATTAAGAAACCTCCTTTTTAAACCAACATCATAAACCTCTTTCTCAACACATACATATCACCAAATCAATTCACAATCACAACCACATTTTCATTTCGCAATTCACGCATGTGTATAAAAACTAAGTCACTATATCAAAAGTGCCTATGTGGACTACTACATCATAAATCATCCCAGACCACACGCATCCAGGTGTGCGGGGTATCATGCTGGCACGAAGATGGATTATCCCTCGCCAGACTTTCTCATCACATAACCATCATGCGGTACATCGTACTCCATGTGATATACACGGTACAGTGTACTCCGCAGACTCATATCGTGATTGGGGGTGCCATTCCTAGGTCTTACCTACGCCATACCAAGAGTTTTCCATATCCGTGAAGGAGAGCCTCCCAGCCGAACAGAGCCTCCCCGCCTAACAGAGCCTCCCTGCCTCCTCGGGCTTAAGGATGTTAGCTTAAGGATGTAGGGCTTAAGGATCCTTCCGTAAGAGAGCCTCCCCATCGAACAGAGCCTCCCCGCCTAACAGAGCCTCCCCGCCTCTTTGGGCTTAAGGATGTTGGCTTAAGGATGTAGGGCTTAAGGATCTGACCGTACCTATGTAGGAGAGCCTCCCTGCTAACATAGCCTCCCCGCCCCTCCAAGGCTTAAGGATGTTGGCCTAAGGATCTCACCGTAAGAGAGCCTCCCCACCGAACAGAGCCTCCCTGCCTAACAGAGCCTCCCCACCTCTTTGGGCTTAAGGATGTTGGCTTAAGGATGTAAGGCTTAAGGATCTTACCATCTTTCACAACCTTATACGTATCACAATGTGTAAACTTGTGCGAGCAAAGCTCTAGCACGACTCATGCATCCTCTCATAAGGAGACGCCTACGAGCATAGCTCTAGTACGGTTGTACTCATAAGACAACCCACTCAAAAGCCTCGTACGAGCAGAAGCTCCAGTACGGTTTATAAACGTCATCATGGTTTCCAAATCAAGGTGCGAGCTAAGCTCCAGCACGTTTCATACAAATGAAAACATAGAAATCCAGCGCGAGCGAGGCTCTAGCGCGATTTATGTCATACAAATACGATAGGCGGCTCATACACAATCAAACAATCCCGGCAATCGGGTTTGGCACTCACAAATGCTTTTTCACAACAACAATACAATACTAGCCGACCCATCTACAAGCTTGCTTAAAACCAAGCAATTTCGTTTTGAAAAGCATCCAAACATTAGATTTATGCAATTATTAGCCTTACTATCCCATTTCATAAAATCCACTTCAAATCCAAAACCATGCATATACTCATCATCATTCACTAATACCATCAATCATTTATTTGAGCAACCATGCATTTCATAAAACACCCAATATTCACCCACAAGTTCAAAGTACGAGTAGCTACCTCTATATACTCACAAAATTCCCTTACCAGGAATCGCGATGCGTGATTCCACTTCCTTAAGCTGCTTACTCGTATGGCTCGATTCGTCTTCAACGAACTCTTCGGGACTGCACAAAATCGTATCCCGCATTATATTCGATCCATATAATATGACATCGTGCGTTCACTATAGTCAATTCGACCTATAGTTTTCTATTAACGCTTATATGGCCTCGTATCATTACTTTACCCATAACTCGAGTCTATGGATCTTCTTAGGCCTATTAACTTATTTCGAATCGATATTAAATCGATATTAAGCTCATAGTGTTCATATTTCATGAATTCCCTCACTATGGCATTTTATCAAGCATATACATACTCATTTTCACAATTCCTCTAAACTCACAATGTAATTTCATTAACCATCTAAAATCATAAACATTATCTCAATAACAACTTTAGCATGCCCATAAATCATAAACTCATTCAACCCATATATTCTTACATTATACCCATTCTAGGTTTTCTAGGTCACACCAATTCCACCACATCCCTAGATAATTTATCCATCAATACTCATGCCAAACAACTCCAAAATCAATTAAATAGACAATGCACTTGGATTGGAGTGTTAGAATCTTACCAAATATGATTTTTCTTCTTACTTCCAATGTCAATGCCCTTTTCCCCTTCAATACCAACAATGGGAAAATGCCTACCCACTATGTCGTTCTTCTCTTTGATAGGAACAACTTTGCCTCTAATGGTCTCTCTTCAAATCTCACTGAAAATGGTTGATTTTTGAGAGGGAAAGTTAGGTTTTTGGGTTGAAAGGGGAAGGTTTGTGTTTTTCCCGAGATTTCCAGATTTTCAGCCCTCCTTATATAGAAATAGCTTGAGGAGATCGATCTGGTCCAAGAGAAGATCGATCTGGTCCCCTTAAATCCCTCTTTTTCACGACATTTTTAAGCATGAGATCAATCTGTCGAAGCATGAGATCGATCTGTTGAAGCATGAGATCGATCTGTCGAAGCATGAGATCGATCTGGTCCCAAACAGAGAGCTAATGAGATCGATCTAGGTGCTTGAGGATCGATCTTTTCATCACCGAATGCTTAGGAGATCGATCTGGCCCCATTGGAGATCGATATGCTCTATTCCATTGCCCAAATAAGAGCATTCTGGCTCTTCCAGATCGATCTCTCATCCTATGAGATCGATCTGGCCTTCATGTTTTCCAGAATTCCTGCAGTTTCCTTGCTGCAACTCATACCAACACATCCTTAATCTGTTGCCATGGCCATTTTATCATCCATCCACCTTTATCACTTGAAAATGGCATCCATTCATACCTTATGCACATTGAAACTCGTGTGCATTCATTGTATGTCCAAAGGTATGCTATATAAAACCAAATGGAAGCATTTATATTCACACAACTTTCTTCCATTTACCACACTATTCATTTTGAGTTCTAATCACATTTATCACTTGCAAGAACTCATTTCTTCATATTCATACTCAATGGAACTTATATGTACGTTACAAATCATATTACACATACGTACATTGAATCCATGGACTTACATCAATCATACTTTACATTACAAGTCCATTCACATTCATTACACATCACACTTTACATATACGGGGTCTCACATTCTTCCCTCCTTCAAGGAATTTGGTCCTCCAAATTAGAAACAAGTCACTCTTCAAAAAGTTGGGGGTACTTCTCCCGTATCAAGTTCTCCAATTCCCATGTGGCCTCTTCCGCCGTGTGATGTTGCCAAAGAACTTTCACCAAGGGAATTGTCTTATTCCGCAACACTTTCTCTTTTCTATCCAATATTCGAACCGACTTCTCAACATATGTCATACTCTCATTGAGCTCCAACGGCTCATATCTTATCACGTGTGCCGGGTCCGGGTGATACTTCCGAAGCATCGAGACGTGGAAGATGTTGTGGACATTTGCCAAGTCCGGTGGCAATGCCAACCTATACGCCTTATCTCCCACTCTCTCCAAAATCTCGAAGGGTCCGATATATCTAGGGCTCAGCTTGCCCTTCTTATCGAATCTCATAACACCCTTCTATGGTGAAACTCTCAGAAATACCGACTCACCCTCATCAAACTCTAGTGGTCTTCGTCTCTTGTCAGCATAACCCTTTTGCCAGCTCTGAGCTGTCCGTAATCTCTCACATATTAACTGGACGTCCTCAGATGCCTGCTGCACTAAGTCCGGAGCAAAAATCTGTCTGTCACCAACCTCTTCCCATCCAATAGGGGAACGGCATCTACGCCCGTACAATGCCTCATAGGGTGCCATCCCGATACTAGCATGATAGCTATTATTATAAGCGAACTCGGCTAACTGCAGGTGGTCATCCCAAGAGCCTCTAAAATCCAGCACACACGCTCTCAACATATCCTCGAGGGTCTGTATAGTCCTCTCTGACAGCCCATCTGTCTGAGGATAAAAAGCGATGCTAAAACTCAGTCAGGTCCCCAGCGCTTCCTGAAAATATTCCCAAAAATGAGAAGTGCAGCGGGCATCCCTATCAGAAACAACGCTCACTGGTACACCATGTAGCCATACTATCTCTCGAATATACAGGTTCGCCAACTGACTCAGTGTATCGGTAGCTCTCATAGCCAAGAAATGGGCGGACTTAGTCAACCGATCCACGATAACCCATATGGCATCATGACCTCTACGGGTCCTCGGCAACCCCATCATAAAATCCATGGTGACATGCTCCCACTTCCATGTCAGTATCCGTAGAGGCTGCAATAATCCTGCAGGCTTCTGATGCTCTACCTTCACTTGCTGACAAACGAGACACTTAGCGACATATTCAGCAATGTCTCTCTTCATTCCAGACCACCAATAAACCTTCCGAAGGTTTTGATACATCTTGGTACTTCCCGGATGTATCGTATACTTCGATGAGTGAGCCTCTGATAAAATCGTTCTCCTGATCCCAGGATCCCTGGGAACGCATACTCTGCCTCTGAACCTCAATAAGCCATCAGCACTCTGCTCAAAATTAATACCCACACCTGTCTGTATCTGCCTCAGCCAATCAATACACCGTCGATCGCTCTGCTGGGCTTGCCGAATACGGCCAATCAACTCTGGCTCCAGTCTCAAACTAGCCATGATCTCAAGTCTCTCAGATCCAGGTGGGGTACATCTAAACTGAGGTTCGCAAAGTCTTCTAACAATTCATGTTCCCGTACCATCATATAAGACACCAACCCAAGGTTCTTTCTACTCAAAGCATCGGCAACTACATTTGCCTTACCCGGGTGGTACATGATTTCACAATCATAGTCTTTCAGGAGTTCGAGCCATCTCCTCTGTCTCATATTCAGCTCTTTCTGTGAGAACAGGTACTTAAGGCTCTTATGATCTGTGAACACCTGAAATTTCTCACCATAGAGATAGTGGCGCCATATTTTCAAAGCAAATACTATAGCCGCCAACTCCAAATCATGTGTCGGGTAGTTCCTCTCATGATCTTTCAATTGTCTAGATCCATAGGCAACTACCCTCCCATCCTGCATAAGCACACAGCCCAGTCCCTGGTGTGATGCATCCGTATACACCGAGAATCCTCCTGAGCTGGTAGGAATGGTGAGAAGTGGAGCAGTCATCAATCGACGCTTAAGCTCCTCAAAACTCCTCTCACATGCCTCATCCCATGTAAACTTAACATCCTTACGCGTGAGGCATGTCAACGGAGCAGCTAGTCTGGAGAAACCCTCTACAAATCTCCGATAATATCCTGCCAATCCCAGAAAACTCCTGATCTCAGTTACTGTCTTGGGCTATTCCCACTGTACAACTGCCTCTATCTTGGATGGATCCACTGATACCCCATCCTTTGACACAACATGCCCCAAAAATGGGATCTGTTCCAACCAAAAGTTACATTTGCTGAGTTTGACATACAATTCTCTCTCTCGGAGGGTCTGCAGAACTATCCTCAAGTGCTCCTCATGATCTTCCCTGGACTTGGAATACACCAAAATGTCATCTATGAAAACAATCACAAACTTGTCCAGGTATGGCTTGAATATATCATTCATCAATGCCATAAATGCTGCGGGAGCATTCGTCAATCCGAATGGCATCACCAAAAACTCGTAGTGGCCATAACGGGTACAAAATGCTATCTTGGGTACATCTCCACTCCTGATCCTCAACTGATGGTACCCTGACCACAGATCTATCTTAGAAAATACTTCGGCTCCCTGGAGCTGATCCAACAAATCATCGATTCTTGGAAGAGGGTACTTGTTCTTAATGGTGGCCTTATTCAACAACCGGTAATCTATACACAGTCAGAGGCTTCCATCCTTCTTCCTTACAAATAGAATCGGTGCTCCCCAAGGTGAGACACTCGGTCTAATAAACCCCTTCTCCAGCAACTCTTGCAGCTGTTTCTTCAGCTCTTCCAATTCTATCGGAGCCATTCTATAGGGTGGTTTCGATATTGGCTCTGTACCAGGCACTAGCTCAATACAAAATTCCATTTCCCTTTCAGGTGGTAGTCCTGGTAATTCATCCGGAAAGACATCAGGGTAATCCGTAATTACGGGTATGTCCCTCAATTCCGGGTGTACCTCATCTATATCGACCACGTATGCAATGAACCCTTCACATTATCCTCTCCATCGTTAGTAACATGAACCATCACTCCACATTCAACATTTATAAAAAACAATAATTTATCTCTCAAGCAATATGCATTTGAAATCATACTCCTTTATTTACAACAACCATGCTATTTTCATATCATTTCTTTTCATCAAAGTTTACAATAAGATTGTCTAATCCTGAAAACATCAATGTTTTGGCATGACAATCCATCACAACACGATTGGTAGCTAACCAATCCATTCCCAAAATTGCATCAAAATCATTCATATTCAATAAAATCAAATTGGCTATCATTTTCTTCCCCTCTATCTTTAACTTACAATCCCTACATACATGTTCAGAAAATTGACTATCATTCATGGGTGTGGAAATCATCAACATTTTATCCAACAATGTTGGTTTCACATGCTTCAATAATTTATGTGCGAAGGAAGGTGATATGAAAGAATGCGTGGCACCAGGATCAAATAATACCAATACTTCTAAATCAAAGATTCGGATGGTACCTTTAATCACATCCGTCGATGCGTCTGCAGTGTCCTGGTCCAGTGCGTGCACCCTTTCTCTGCTCACACCCACAGCCTGTTTCCCTTTTTCCTCAGCTGTAGCCCTCTTCCTCGGGGCCACTGTCTCAACTGGAGCTCCCTCAGGCTCCTTGCCCTTCTGTGGGGCAATCTCCATCTTCTCGGGACAATGCTTAGCCATATGTCCTGGTCTCTCGCATCTAAAACACACCATAGGGGTCATCAGACAGGGCCTATTCCCATGAAATCTCCCACATCTCCTACACTGGTCAGTAGTAGGCCGTTGTCCTCCAATAGTCATGCCCCTCGGCGCAGTCAAGGCTGGGTATACGGGAGGTCTAGCAGCTCTCTCCCGCACCTCCTTAATCTTTGGCCTCTTCTCGAAAAATCTTTAGCCATATCTCTTGGCCACTCTTCCATACCCAGATCTCTTCCGATCTCTGTCCTTCCTGACACTAATCCTCCCAAGCTCGGAGGCATTTCGCTCAAAGTCTTGCTCACACAACTGAGCCTTATGTACAGCCTCCTCATAAGTCACAATGTTGAAGGGAGCTAGCTTAGTCCGGATGGCTAATCTCAATCCATCCATGAACTTTTGTATCTTTCGGGTCTCACTACCCATCGTGTCCGGGTCATATCTCCCCAAGGACATAAACTTGGACTCATACTCGTCCACAGTATGGTTCCCCTGAACCAAATTCATAAATTCCATCCGCAGTTTCCTCTGTGCGGTAGTTGGAATGTACTGTCTCCTGAAGGCCTCTAAAATATCTCCCATGAGATCTCAGAGTGTCTGGCCCTCAAAATAGCCTCAGTGGATCTCCACCAATGCTCGGCCTCGCCTTTCAACATAAACACGGCAAAGGTTACCTTCTCAGCTGAAGTGCATCGGAAAAACCTATATAGTTTCTCCATCTCATACACCCAATCCTCCGTAACCACTGGGTCCTTCACCCCTCTGAACACTGGGGTTTTCAATGCTTGAAACTCTCTTAACCTGCTCAAATCGCAGTCATAACCCAAATCACTACCGCTCTGCTGTGAAGCGATAGGAGAATCTGTATCCTGTACTGGAGGTGGTGTAGCAGTAGCAGTCTCTGTAGTCTGAGGTCTCTCCACCTCTGCAGCTGCCTGTTCAGTAGTAGGCTGTACCGCGGGACCTCGTCTATCACCGGCACCCAATGCCTGCGTGACTATCTCCACCAAATTCTCAATACTTCGCTCTATCCTAGCGAAGCGAGCCTCAGTATCCTCTGCTCTCTCAGCAGGGTTCTGTGGAGCCTGCTCAGTCTGTGGCTCCGCACGGCTCTCAGGCCTACCTCTACGGCCTCTAGCACGTGCTCTCGCCCCTCTACCTTTGCTTGTAATTGGCATAGTGCCTAACTTCCTCTATTATAATAATTTATTAAGCTCAATCCATCACGATATACATTGTTATATCTAAACAAAAGCATAGTACTACGGGGATGTACTTTCCTACATTTTATTAATGACTCACATCAGGCCAACACAGCTCTGATACCAATCTCTGTCACGACCCAATTCCATTCTCTTTAATCGAAAATCACTAAAATTTTTTCGCATTTTACTGTTACCTTACCCGGTCGTGAACTAACTCACCACACACTGTTGGGCTGTGAGTCAATAATAAACTCCATATCTCATTCATTCTCAGTAAAATAAAACGATGTCATACATTTGCATTTAAATCTTGTACTCATACAAAAGCATGTTTTACTTACATCTACATCCCCCATAATTACAACTCAAAGAATACTGTGCTTTTACATTGTTTAGATACAAAAAGAATCACTGTGTATATACCTTTAAGCAATGGAGATGCAGCGGAGTCCAAAATACCACGCCTCAGTCCTCACTGGGCTACTATGTACGCTCTGCAAGGGGGGAAAATAAAGAGGGATGAGCAACCACACACTCAGTAAGGCAATAATGCAAGCATGGTAGATAACTACTCTATCTACATGCTGATAGTGTTATGCATAAATCCTTCATAGTAGGAGCATGAGGAAGTAAAACTATGCCATGTGAGTATACATATATATCATGTATTAAAATCATGTACATTGGCATATTAAAACATGGTATAAACATCATGTATAAATCATCTCATGCTCAATCTCATTTAAATTTATAAAAAGGGCAATTCATTAAGAAACCTCCTTTTTAAACCAACATCATAAACCTCTTTCTCAACACATACATATCACCAAATCAATTCACAATCACAACCACATTTTCATTTCGCAATTCACGCATGTGTATAAAAATTAAGTCACTATATCAAAAGTGCCTATGTGGACTACTACATCATAAATCATCCCAGACCACACGCATCCAGGTGTGTGGGGTATCATGCTGGCACGAAGATGGATTATCCCTCGCCAGACTTTCTCATCACATAACCATCATGCGCTACATCGTACTCCGTGTGATATACACGGTACAGCGTACTCCGCAGACTCATATCGTGATTAGGAGTGCCATTCCTAGGTCTTACCTACCCCATACCAAGAGTTTTCCATATCCGTGAAGGAGAGCCTCCCTGCCTCCTCGGGCTTAAGGATGTTAGCTTAAGGATGTAGGGCTTAAGGATCCTTTTGTAAGAGAGCCTCCCTGTCACGACCCAATTCCATTCTCTTTAACCGAAAATCACTGAAAATTTTTCGCGTTTTACTGTTACCTTACCCGGTCGTGAACTAACTCACCACACACTGTTGGGCTGTGAGTCAATAATAATCACCACATCTCATTCATTCTCAATTAATTAAAACGATGTCATACATGTGCATTTAATCGTGTACTTATACGAATACATGTTTTACTGACATCTACATCCCCCATACGTACAACTCAAAAGAATACTGTGCTTTTACATTGTTTAGATACAAAAAGAATCACTGTGTATATACCTTTAAGCGATGGAGATGTAGCGGAGTCCAAAATACCACGCCTCAGTCCTCACTGGGCTACTATGCACGCTCTGTAGGGGGAAAATAGAGTGGGATGAGCAACCACACGCTCAGTAAGGCAATAATGCAAGCATGGTAGATAACTACTCTATCTACATGCTGATAGTGTTATGCATAAATCATTTATGATAGGAGCATGAGGAATAAAACTATGCCATATGAGTATACATATATATCATGTATCAAAGTCATGTAAAATTGGCATATAAAACATGGTAAAACATCATGTATAAATCATCTCATGCTCGATCTCATTTAAATTCATAAAAAGGGCAATTCATTAAGAAACCTCCTTTTTAAACCCACGTCATAAAACTCTTTCTCATCACATACAATCACATCACATCAACTCACAATCACAACCTCCTTTCCGTTTCACAAATCAAATCCACGAGGCTCGACCCCTCCTTCGGGTCTACCTTAAACAATCACAAATCACACTTAGAGATTTAAAATCATGTGGTAGTAAGTAAATCAAGCAAGGAGACAGGTTACTATATCTCAAGTGACTACGTTGGCCAATCGTCACATATCATCCCAGACCACACGGATTTCGGTGTGCGGGGTATCATGCTGGCACGAAAGTGGGTTAGTTCTCCGCCAGACTTTCTCAAATCAAGTAACCACCACGCGGTACATCGTACTCCATGTGATATACAAGATACATCGTACTCCGCGGACCCATAACATGGTTGGGGGTGCCTGCCATAGGTCTTATCTACCCCATACCAAGTGTAACCTTTATAGTCTCAAGAGCGCGTGGGAGTAACCTCAATACCAGGTCCTAGCCCCTCATGGCCTTACTCGCCCCTGTTGGGTTCCCTGATCCAGGTCCTAGCCCCTCACCCTCACCCTACCTAAGAGGTCTGTCAGGCCTGTTGGGTTCCCTGGATGGATTATGTCAGGTCCTAGCCCCTCACCCTCACCCCACCTAAGAGGTCTGTCAGGCCTGTTGGGTTCCCTGAGTTAATTCGTATCTCTCGCCACGGCCTCATACATACCACAGTGTGAAAACCAACGCGAGCTACGCTCTAGCGCGAATTCATGCATCAAAACCAATCACTTCGTACGAGCAACGCTCTGGTACGGCATTTATGCATAAAATATGAAGAAACCATGTACGAGCATAGCTCTAGTACAGTTATATGCATAAGAAAAATCACTCAAATCCACGTACGAGCGTAAGCTCCAGTACGATTTATAAACATTATCACAATTCAAATTCAAAGTGCGAGCTAAGCTCGAGCACGTTTCACACAAGTGAAAACATAGGAATCCAGCGCGAGCGAGTCTCTAACTCGAATTAAATCACATACACGCGATAGGCGGCTTACATGCATTCAAAACATCTCATAATATGCTTAGTGCCTCATATGGGCTATTTCACAACATCATTCAAGTACTAGCCAACCTATCCTTTTATTTGCTCAAATCAAAGCATTGTGTTTTGTAAAAGCATTCAAAACACTTGATTTATGCAATTATTAGCCTTACTATCCCTTTTTCAATAACCATTTCAAAATAACCAAATCTCATACAAACACTCATACATCATCAAAACACATTTCTATAAGTCCATGCACATTTCCAAAGCCCTATATATACCCACGAGTTCAACATACGAGCAGCTACCTCTATATACTTACAAAATTCCCTTACCTGGAATCGCGATACGTGATTCCACTTCCTTAAGCTGCTTACTCGTACGGTTCGTTTCGTCTTCAACGAACTCTTCGGGACTGCACAAAATCGTATCCCGCATTATATTCGATCCATATATTGCAACCCTTGTGCTTGCTATAGTCAATTTAATCTATAGCCTCTAGTAAAGCTTATTTGGCCTCGTTTCATTACTTTATCCATAACTCGAGTCTATGGATCTTCTTAGGCCTATTAACTTATTCAAAATCGATATTAAATCGACATTAAGCTCATAGTGTTCATATTCCATGAATCCCCTCACTATGGCATTTATCAATCATATACATACCCATTTCCACAACTCCTCCAAACTCACAATGTAATCTCATTTAACCATTTAAAATCATAAACATTACCCCAATAACAACTTTAGCATGCCATAATTCATAGGCTCATTTAATCCCACATATCCTCACATTATACCCATTTTAGATTTCTAGGTCACACCAATTCCACTACATTCCTAGGTAGTTTGTCCATCAATACTCATATCAATCAACTCCAAAATCAATTAAATAGCTAATGCATTTGGATTGGAGTGCTAGAATCTTACCAATATGATTTCTCTTCTTGCTCCAAATGGTAATGCCCTTAACTCCTTCAATTCCAAAGATGGGAAGATGCCCTCTCACTATGTTGTTCTTCTCTTTGATAGGAACAACTTTGCCTCTAATGATCTCTCTCCAAATCTCACTGAATATGGCTGATTTTAGAGAGGGAAAGTTAGGTTTTTGGGTTGAAAATGGGAGGTTAATATGTTTTTCTGAGATTTCCAGATTTTCAGCTCTCCTTATATAGAAATAGCTTGAGGAGATCGATCTGGTCCAAGAGGAGATCGATCTGGTCCCTTAAAATTCCTCTTTTTCATGGCATTTTTAAGCCTGAGATCGATCTGTCGAAGCAATGAGATCGATCTGTTGAAGCATGAGATCGATCTGTCGAAGCATGAGATCGATCTGGTCCCAAACAGAGAGCTAAGGAGATCGATCTGCGTGCTTGAGGATCGATCTTTTCACTACAGAATGCTTGGTAGATCGATCTGGCTCCATTGGAGATCGATCTGCTCTATTCTTTCGCCCAAATAAGAGCATTCTGGCTACCTCATGTTTCCCAGATTTCCTGCAGTTTCATTACTGCAACTCATACCAAGACATCCTTAATCTATTGCCATGGCCATTTTCTCATCCATCCACCTTTATAACTTGAAAATGGCATCCATTCATACCTTATGCACATTGAAACTTGTGTGCATTCATTGTATGTTCAAAGGTATGCTACATAAAACCAAATGGAAGCATAACTCCATTCTATTTTACCACACTACTCATCTTGAGTCTCAATCACATCCATCACTTGCTAGAACTCATTTCTTCGTATTCATACTCAATGAAACTTGTATGTACGTTACAATTTATATTACACATACATACATCGAATCCATGGACTTACATAAATCATACTTTACATTACAAGTCCATTCATATTATTTGATCCAATTACACACATTACCCTTATAGATATACGGGGTCTTACATTCTCCCCTCCTTCAAGGAATTTGGTCCTCCAAATTAGAACCAAGTCACTCTTCAAACAGTTGGGGGTACTTCTCCCGTATCAAGTTCTCTAATTCCCATGTGGCCTCTTCCGCCGTGTGGTGTTGCCAAAGCACCTTCACCAAGGGAATTGTCTTATTCCGCAACACTTTCTCTTTCCTGTCCAATATCCGAACCGACTTCTCAACATACATCATACTCTCATGGAGCTCCAACGGCTCATATCTTATCACGTGTACCGAGTCCGAGTGATACTTCTGAAGCATCGAGACGTGGAAGATGTTGTGGACATTTGCCAAGTCCGGTGGCAATGCCAATCTATACGCCTTATCTCCCACTCTCTCCAAAATCTCGAAGGGTCCGATATATCTAGGGCTCAGTTTGCCTTTCTTACCGAATCTCATAATACCCTTCGATGGTGATACCCTCAGAAATACCAACTCACCCTCATCAAACTCTAGTGGTCTTCGTCTCTTGTCAGTATAACTCTTTTGCCGGTTCTGAGCTGTCCGTAATCTCTCACATATCAACTGGACGTCCTCAGATGCCTGCTGCACTAAGTCCGGAGCAAAAATCTGTCTGTCACCAACCTCTTCCTATCCAATAGGGGAACGGCATCTACGCCCGTATAATGCCTCATAGGGTGCCATCCCGATACTAGCATGATAGCTATTATTATAAGCGAACTCGGCTAACTGCAGGTGGTCATCCCAGGAGCCTCTAAAATCCAGCACACACGCTCTCAACATATCCTCGAGGGTCTGTATAGTCCTCTCTGACAGCCCATCTGTCTGAGGATGAAAAGCGGTGCTAAAACTCAATCGGGTCCCCAGCGCTTCCTGAAAATGTTCCCAAAAATGGGAAGTGAAGTGGGCATCCCTATCAGAAACAACGCTCACTGGTACACCATGTAGCCGTACTATCTCTCGAATATACAGGTTCGCCAACTGACTCAGTGTATCGGTAGCTCTCAATGGGCGGACTTAGTCAATCGGTCCACAATAACCCAGATGGCATCATGACCTCTACGGGTCCTCGGCAACCCCATCACAAAATCCATGGTGACATGCTCCCACTTTCAGGTCGGTATCGGTAGAGGCTGCAATAATCCTGCAGGCTTCTGATGCTCTACCTTCACTTGCTGACAAACGAGACACTTAGCGACATATTCCGCAATGTCTCTTTTCATTCCAGACCACCAATAAACCTTCCGAAGGTTTTGATACATCTTGGTACTTCCCGGATGTATCGTATACTTCGATGAGTGAGCCTCTGATAAAATCATTCTCCTGATCTCAGGATCCCTGGGAACGGACACTCTGCCTCTGAACCTCAATAAGCCATCAGCACTCTGCTCAAAATCAATACCCACACCTGTCTGTATCTGCCTCAGCCAATAGATACACCGTCGATCGCTCTGCTGGGCTTACCGAATACGGCCAATCAACTCTGGCTCTAGTCTCAAACTAGCCATGATCTCAAGTCTCTCAGATCTAGGTGGGGTTACATCCAAACTGAGGTTCGCAAAGTGTTCTAACAATTCATGTTCCCGTACCATCATATAAGACACCAACCCAAGGTTCTTTCTACTCAAAGCATCGGCAACTACATTTGCCTTACCCGGGTGGTACATGATTTCACAATCATAATCTTTCAGGAGTTCGAGCCATCTCCTCAGTCTCATATTCAGCTCTTTCTACGAGAACAGGTACTTAAGGCTCTTATGATCTGTGAACACCTGAAATTTCTCACCATAGAGATAGTGGCGCCATATTTTCAATGCAAATACTACAGCCGCCAACTCCAAATCATGTGTCGGGTAGTTCCTCTCATGATCTTTCAACTGTCTAGATCCATAGGCAACCACCTTCCCATCCTGCATAAGCACACAGCCCAGTCCCTGGTGTGATGCATCCGTATACACCGAGAATCCTCCTGAGCTGGTAGGAATGGTGAGAACTGGAGCAGTCGTCAATCGACGCTTAAGCTCCTCAAAACTCCTCTCACATGCCTCATCCCACACAAACTTAACATCCTTACGCGTGAGACGTGTCAACGGAGCAGCTAGTCTGGAGAAACCCTCTACAAATCTCCGATAATATCCTGCCAATCCCAGGAAACTTCTGATCTCAGTAACTGTCTTGGGCTATTCCCACTGCACAACTGCCTCTATCTTGGATGGATCCACTGATACCCCATCCTTTGACACAACATGCCCCAGAAATGAGATCTGTTCCAACCAAAAGTTACACTTGCTGAGTTTGGCATACAATTCTCTCTCTCGGAGGGTCTGCAGAACTATCCTCAAGTGCTCCTCATGATCTTCCCTGGACTTGGAATACACCAAAATATCATCGATAAACACTATCACAAACTTGTCCAGGTATGGCTTGAATATATCATTCATCAATGCCATAAATGCTGCGGGAGCATTCGTCAATCCGAATGGCATCACCAAAAACTCGTAGTGGCCATAACGGGTACGAAATGCTATCTTGGGTACATCTCCACTCCTGAGTCTCAACTGATGATACCCTGACCGCAGATCTATCTTAGAAAATACTTCGGCTCCCTGGAGCTGATCCAACAAATCATCGATTCTTGGAAGGGGGTACTTGTTCTTAATGGTGGCCTTATTCAACAACCGATAATCTATACACAGTCGGAGGCTTCCATCTTTCTTCCTTACAAATAGAACTGGTGCTCCCCAAGGTGAGACACTCGGTCTAATAAACCCTTCTCCAGCAGCTCTTGCAGCTGTTTCTTCAGCTCTTCCAATTCTATCGGAGCCATTCTATAGGGTGGTTTCGATATCGGCTCTGTACCAGGCACTAACTCAATGCAAAATTCCATTTCCCTTTCAGGTGGTAGTCCTGGTAATTCATCCGGAAAGACATCAGGGTAATCCGTAATTACGGGTATGTCCTTCAATTCTGGGTGTGCCTCATCTATATCGACCACATAGGCAATGAACCCTTCACAATATCCTCTCCATCGTTAGTAACATAAACCATCACTCCACATTCAATATTTATCATGAACAATAAATTTATCTCTCAAGCAATATGAATTTAAAATCATACTCCTTTTATTTACAACAAACATGCTAGTTTCATATCATTTCTTTTTATCAAAGTTTACAATAAGATTGTCTAATCCTGAAAACATCAATGTTTTGGCATGACAATCCATCACAACACGATTGGTAGCCAACCAATCCATTCCCAAAATTACATCAAAATCATTCATATTCAATAAAATCAGATTGGCTATCATTTCCTTCCCCTCTATCTTTATCTTACAATCTCTACATACATGCTCAGTCAATTGACTATCATTCATGGGTGTGGAAATCATCAACATTTTATCCATCAATGTTGGTTTCACATATTTCAACAATTTATGTGCAAAGGAAGGTGATATGAAAGAATGCGTGGCACCAGGATCAAATAATACCAATGCTTCTAAATCAAAGATTCGGATGGTACCGTTAATCACATCTGTCGAAGCATCTGCGGTGTCTTGATCCAGTGCATGTACTCTTCCTCTGCTCACACCCGCAGCTTGTTTCCCTTTCTCCTCAGCTGTAGCCCTCCTCCTCGGGGCTGCTGTCTCAACTGGAGCTCCCTCTGGCTCCTTGCCCTTCTGTGGGGCAACCTCAATCATCTCAGTGCAGAACCTCGATATATGTCCTGGCCTCCCACACCTAAAACAAGAAACAGGGGGCACCTGACATGGTCTAGTACCATGATATCTCCCACATCTCCTACACTGATCCGTGGTAGGTCGTGGTCCTCCCATAGTTATACCCCTCAGTGCAGTCAAAGCTGGGTATACGGGAGGTCTAGCAGCTCTCTCCTGCACCTCCTCGATCTTAGGCCTCTTCTCAAAAAACCTTTGGACACCTCTCTTGGCCACTCTTCCAAACCCGGATCTCTTCCGATCTCTGTCCTTCCTAACACTGACTCTCCCAAGCTCGGAGGCATTTCGCTCAAAGTCTTGCTCACACAACTGAGTCTTATGTACAGCCTCCTCATAAGTCACAATGTCGAAGGGAGCTAGCTTAGTTCGGATGGCCAATCTCAATCCATCCATGAACTTCTGTATCTTTCGGGTCTCATTACCCATCGTGTCCGGGTCATATCTCCCCAATGACATAAACTTTGACTCATACTCGTCCACAGTCCGGTTCCCCTGAACCAAATTCATAAATTCCATCCGTAATTTTCTCTGGGCGGTAGCTGGAATATACTGTCTCCTGAAGGCCTCTAGAAATATCTCCCACGAGATCTCAGAGTGTCTGGCCCTCAAAATAACCTCGGTGGACCTCCACCAGTGCTCTGCCTCGCCTTTCAACATGAACACGGTAAAGGCTACCTTCTCAGCTGAAGTGCATCGGAAAAAACCTATACAATTTCTCCATCTCATACACCCAATCCTCCGTAACCACTGGGTCCTTCACCCCTCTAAACACTGGGGGTTTCAGCGCTTAAAACTCTCGCAACCTGCTCAAGTCGCAGTTATAACCCACATCATTACCGCTCTGCTGTGGAGCGATAGGAGAAGCTGTATCCTGGGCTGGAGGTGGTGTAACTGTAGCTGTCTCAGCAGCATGAGGTCTCTCTGCCTCTGCAGCTGCCTGTTCAGTAGTAGGCTATGCTGCGGGACCTCGTCTATCATCGGCACCCAATGCCTTCGTGAATCTCCACCAAACTCTCGATACTCTGCTCTAACCTAGCGAAGCGAGCCTCGGTATCCTCTGCTCTCTCAGCAGGGTTCTGTGGAGCCTGCTCAGTCTGTGGCTCCGCACGGCTCTCAGGCCTACCTCTACGGCCTCTAGCACGTGCTCTCGCCCCTCTACCTTTACGTGTAACTGGCATAGTGCCTAACTTCCTGTATTATAATAATTTATTAAGCTCTATCCATCACAGTATACACAGTTATATCTAAACAAAAGCACAGTACTATGGGGATGTACTTTCCTACATTTTATTAATGACTCACATCAGGCCAACGCAGCTCTGATACCAATCTCTGTCACGACCCAATTCCATTCTCTTTAACCGAAAATCACTAAAAATTTTTCGCGTTTTACTGTTACCTTACCCGGTCGTGAACTAACTCACCACACACTGTTGGGCTGTGAGTCAATAATAATCACCACATCTCATTCATTCTCAATTAATTAAAACGATGTCATACATGTGCATTTAATCGTGTACATATACGAATACATGTTTTACTGACATCTACATCCCCCATAAGTACAACTCAAAAGAATACTGTGCTTTTACATTGTTTAGATACAAAAAGAATCACTGTGTATATACCTTTAAGCGATGGAGATGTAGCGGAGTCCAAAATACCACGCCTCAGTCCTCACTGGGCTACTATGCACGCTCTGTAGGGGGAAAAATAGAGTGGGATGAGCAACCACACGCTCAGTAAGGCAATAATGCAAGCATGGTAGATAACTACTCTATCTACATGCTGATAGTGTTATGCATAAATCATTTATGATAGGAGCATGAGGAATAAAACTATGCCATATGAGTATACATATATATCATGTATCAAAGTCATGTAAAATTGGCATATAAAACATGGTAAAACATCATGTATAAATCATCTCATGCTCGATCTCATTTAAATTCATAAAAAGGGCAATTCATTAAGAAACCTCCTTTTTAAACCCACGTCATAAAACTCTTTCTCATCACATACAATCACATCACATCAACTCACAATCACAACCTCCTTTCCGTTTCACAAATCAAATCCACGAGGCTCGACCCCTCCTTCGGGTCTACCTTAAACAATCACAAATCACACTTAGAGATTTAAAATCATGTGGTAGTAAGTAAATCAAGCAAGGAGACAAGTTACTATATCTCAAGTGACTACGTTGGCCAATCGTCACATATCATCCCAGACCACACAGATTCCGGTGTGCGGGGTATCATGCTGGCACGAAGGTGGGTTAGTTCTCCGCCAGACTTTCTCAAATCAAGTAACCACCACGCGGTATATCGTACTCCATGTGATATACACAGTACATCGTACTCCGCGGACCCATAACATGGTTGGGGGTGCCTGCCATAGGTCTTATCTACCCCATACCAAGTGTAACCTTTATAGTCTCAAAAGTGCGTGGGAGTAACCTCAATACCAGGTCCTAGCCCCTCATGGCCTTGCTCGCCCCTGTTGGGTTCCCTGATCCAGGTTCTAGCCCCTCACCCTCACCCCACCTAAGAGGTCTGTCAGGCCTGTTGGGTTCCCTGGATGGATTATGTCAAGTCCTAGCCCCTCACCCTCACCCCACCTAAGAGGTCTGTCAGGCCTTTTGGGTTCCCTGAGTTAATCCGTATCTCTCGCCATGGCCTCATACATACCACAGTGTGAAAACCAGCGCGAGCTACGCTCTAGCGCGAATTCATGCATCAAAACCAATCACTTCGTACGAACAACGCTCTGGTACGGCATTTATGCATTAAATATGAAGAAACCATGTACGAGCATAGCTCCAGTACAGTTATATGCATAAGAAAAATCACTCAAATCCACGTACGAGTGTAAGCTCCAGTACGGTTTATAAACATTATCACAATTCAAATTCAAAGTGCGATCTAAGCTCGAGCACGTTTCACACAAGTGAAAACATAGGAATCCAGCGCGAGCGAGTCTCTAACGCGAATTAAATCACATACACGAGATAGGTGGCTTACATGCATTCAAAACATCTCATAATATGCTTAGTGCCTCATATGGGCTATTTCACAACATCATTCAAGTACTAGCCAGCCTATCCTTTTATTTGCTCAAATCAAAGCATTGTGTTTTGTAAAAGCATTCAAAACACTTGATTTATGCAATTATTAGCCTTACTATCCCTTTTTCAATAACCATTTCAAAATAACCAAATCTCATACAAACACTCATACATCATCAAAACACATTTCTATAAGTCCATGCACATTTCCAAAGCCCTATATATACCCACGAGTTCAACATACGAGCAGCTACCTCTATATACTTACAAAATTCCCTTACCTGGAATCGCGATGCGTGATTCCACTTCCTTAAGCTGCTTACTCGTACGGTTCGGTTCATCTTCAACGAACTCTTCGGGACTGCACAAAATCGTATCCCGCATTATATTCGATCCATATATTGCAACCCTTGTGCTTGCTATAGTCAATTTAATCTATAGCCTCTATTAAAGCTTATTTGGCCTCGTTTCATTACTTTATCCATAACTCGAGTCTATGGATCTTCTTAGGCCTATTAACTTATTCAAAATAGATATTAAATCGACATTAAGCTCATAGTGTTCATATTCCATGAATCCCCTCACTATGGCATTTATCAATCATATACATACCCACTTCCACAACTCCTCCAAACTCACAATGTAATCTCATTTAACCATTTAAAATCATAAACATTACCCCAATAACAACTTTAGCATGCCATAATTCATAGGCTCATTTAATCCCACATATCCTCATATTATACCCATTTTAGATTTCTAGGTCACACCAATTCCACTACATTCCTAGGTAGTTTGTCCATCAATACTCATATCAATCAACTCCAAAATCAATTAAATAGCTAATGCATTTGGATTGGAGTGTTAGAATCTTACCAATATGATTTCTCTTCTTGCTCCAAATGGTAATGCCCTTAACTCCTTCAATTCCAAAGATGGGAAGATGCCCTCTCACTATGTTGTTCTTCTCTTTGACAGGAACAACTTTGCCTCTAATGATCTCTCTCCAAATCTCACTGAATATGGCTGATTTTAGATAGGGAAAGTTAGGTTTTTGGGTTGAAAATGGGAGGTTAATATGTTTTTCTGAGATTTCTAGATTTTCAGCTCTCCTTATATAGAAATAGCTTGAGGAGATCGATCTGGTCCAAGAGGAGATCGATCTGGTCCCTTAAAATCCCTCTTTTTCACGGCATTTTTAAGCTTGAGATCGATCTGTCGAAGCAATGAGATCGATCTGTTGAAGCATGAGATCGATCTGTCGAAGCATGAGATCGATCTGGTCCCAAACAGAGAGCTAAGGAGATCGATCTGGGTGCTTGAGGATCGATCTTTTCACTACAGAATGCTTGGTAGATCGATCTGGCTCCATTGGAGATCGATCTGCTCTATTCTTTCGCCCAAATAAGAGCATTCTGGCTCTTCCAGATCGATCTCTCATCCTATGAGATCGATCTGGACCTCATGTTTCCTAGATTTCTTGCAGTTTCATTGCTGCAACTCATACCAACACATCCTTAATCTATTGCCATGGCCATTTTCTCATCCATCCACCTTTATAACTTGAAAATGGCATCCATTCATACCTTATGCACATTGAAACTTGTGTGCATTCATTGTATGTTCAAAGGTATGCTACATAAAACCAAATGGAAGCATAACTCCATTCCATTTTACCACACTACTCATCTTGAGTCTCAATCACATCCATCACTTGCTAGAACTCATTTCTTCGTATTCATACTCAATGAAACTTGTATGTACGTTACAATTTATAGTACACATACATACATCGAATCCATGGACTTACATAAATCATACTTTACATTACAAGTCCATTCATATTATTTGATCCAATTACACACATTACCCTTATACATATACGGGGTCTTACACTCCCCACCAAACAGAGCCTCCCCGCCTAACAGAGCCTCCCTGCCTCTTTGGGCTTAAGGATCTTACCGTACCCATGTAGGAGAGCCTCCCTGCCTAACAGAGCCTCCTTGCCCCTCCAGGGCTTAAGGATGTTGGCTTAAAGATCCCACCGTAAGAGAGCCTCCTCACCGAACAGAGCCTCCCCGCCTAATAGAGCCTTCCCGCCTCTTTGGGCTTAAGGATGTTGGCTTAAGGATGTAAGGCTTAAGGATCTTACCATCTTTCACAACCTTATACGTATCACAATGTGCAAACTTGCGCGAGCAAAGCTCTAGCATGACTCATGCATCCTCTCATAAGGAGACACGTACGAGCATAGCTCTAGTACGGTTGTACTCATAAGACAACCCACTCAAAAGCCTCGTACGAGCAGAAGCTCCAGTACGATTTATAAACGTCATCATGGTTTCCAAATCAAGGTGCGAGCTAAGCTCCAGCACGTTTCATACAAATGAAAACATAGAAATCCAGCGCGAGCGAGGCTCTAGCGCGATTTATGTCATACAAATACGATAGGTGGCTCATACACAATCAAACAATCCCGGCAATCGGGTTTGGCACTCACAAATGCTTTTTCACAACAACAATACAATACTAGCCGACCCATCTACAAGCTTGCTTAAAACCAAGCAATTTCGTTTTGAAAAGCATCCAAACATTAGATTTATGCAATTATTAGCTTTACTATCCCATTTCATAAAATCCACTTCAAATCCAAAACCATGCATATACTCATCATCATTCACTAATACCATCAATCATTTATTTGAGCAACCATGCATTTCATAAAACACCCAATATTCACCCACAAGTTCAAAGTACGAGCAGCTACCTCTATATACTCACAAAATTCCCTTACCTGGAATCGCGATGCGTGATTCCACTTTCTTAAGCTGCTTACTCGCACGGTTCGATTCGTCTTAAACGAACTCTTCAGGACTGCACAAAATCATATCCCGCATTATATTCGATCCATATAATATGACATCGTGCGTTCACTATAGTCAATTTGACCTATAGTTTTCTATTAACGCTTATATGGCCTCGTATCATTACTTGACCCATAACTCGAGTCTATGGATCTTCTTAGGCCTATTAACTTATTTCGAATCGATATTAAATCGATATTAAGCTCATAGTGTTCATATTTCATGAATTCCCTCACTATGGCATTTTATCAAGCATATGCATACTCATTTTCACAATTCCTCCAAACTCACAATGTAATTTCATTAACCATCTAAAATCATAAACATTATCTCAATAACAACTTTAGCATACCCATAAATCATAAACTCATTCAACCCATATATTCTCACATTATACCCATTCTAGGTTTTCTAGGTCACACCAATTCCACCACATCCCTAGATAATTTATCCATCAATACTCATGCCAAACAACTCCAAAATCAATTAAATAGACAATGCACTTGGATTGGAGTGTTAGAATCTTACCAAATATGATTTTTCTTCTTGCTCCCAATGTCAATGCCCTTTTCTCCTTCAATACCAACAATGAGAAAATACCTACCCACTATGTCGTTCTTCTCTTTGATAGGATCAACTTTACCTCTAATGGTCTCTCTTCAAATCTCACTGAAAATGGCTGATTTTTGAGAGGGAAAGTTAGGTTTTTGGGTTGAAAGGGGAAGGTTTGTGTTTTTCCCGAGATTTCCTGATTTTCAACCCTCCTTATATAGAAATAGATTGAGGAGATCGATCTGGTCCCCTTAAATCCCTCTTTTTCACGACATTTTTAAGCATGAGATCGATCTGTCGAAGCATGAGATCGATCTGTTGAAGCATGAGATCGATCTTTCGAAGCATGAGATCGATCTGGTCCCAAACAGAGAGCTAAGGAGATCGATCTGGGTGCTTGAGGATCGATCTTTTCATCACTGAATGCTTAGGAGATCGATCTGGCCCCATTGGAGATCGATCTGCTCTATTCCATTGCCCAAATAAGAGCATTCTGGCTCTTCTAGATCGATCTCTCATCCTATGAGATCGATCTGGCCTTCATGTTTTCCAGATTTCCTGCAGTTTCCTTGCTGCAACTCATACCAACACATCCTTAATCTGTTGCCATGGCCATTTTCTCATCCATCCACCTTTATCACTTGAAAATGGCATCCATTCATACCTTATGCACATTGAAACTCGTGTGCATTCATTGTATGTCCAAAGGTATGCTATATAATACCAAATGGAAGCATTTATATTCACACAACTTTCTTCCATTTACCACACTATTCATTTTGAGTTCTAATCACATTTATCACTTGCAAGAACTCATTTCTTCATATTCATACTCAATGGAACTTGTATGTACGTTACAAATCATATTACACATACGTACATTGAATCCATGGACTTACATCAATCATACTTTACATTACAAGTCCATTCACATTCATTACACATCACACTTTACATATACGGGGTCTCACATGAGGGATGGGTCGGACTCCGATTTTGTGTTGTGAATCATTTGATGCCATATTTATTGTGATTTAAATATACATGGCATGATTTACATAAAGGCATGATTTATATACGATGCATTGTTTTGCACTACATGCCTACATTTGAGAAGAAAGCATGATTTTCTGTACATGGGATTTATTCTGTACAAGTATATATATTATATTTCAAGACATGCTTTTTAAAGCGAGTAAAGAAATTCATGTTTTCAAGGCATGGCATTATTTTGAGTAGATAGTGTTGATATCTACTTGCTTGCCTGATTTCCTTACTGAGCGCGTTATATGCTCACCCCCTTTCTTTACATCTCTCTACAGAGCGTCAGTAGAGCGAGAGCTATCGAGGGATAGTGCCCCAGAGTCCACTACTAGTTCCTATCGATCGCCAGGTATACATATTACGTACAATTGTGTATCTAAACATAGAAACAGCACAGAGATGTATACGTTATATATTATGGGGAAAGTATTTGTATTAGATTTTATATAATCTGACATGTATGTATGAAATGGATGAATGTGATAAGTGAGGACTCTGACATCGAATCATAGCCCAACCATTGAAGAGAGGAAAGGTAAGTTAAAAATGCAAAAAATTTATAGTGATTTTTGGATAAAGTCATGGATTGAGAACGGGTCCTGACAAGCACGCTTTCATTCTCACGAAAATAGTGTAAGTGGCTCATTTCTTTACAAAGTGTGGTTAACAAACCAAAACAACTCATTTCTTTTGCAATTCATTTCAAATGCTAGCCAACCTACCAATCACTTGCTAAAAAGCAATAAAACATGATTTTCTAAAGCATTATACTTTTATTTTCATGCACATTTCTCAAACACCCAACTTTTACCCTTCAATCACCCAATATCATTTCCTAATATCTCATGCATTCTAACAAAGCATTTAAGCGCCCAAATTACTCACAGATATCTCTAAGAGTCCACAGAATTCCCTTACCTCTATTTGCTTGAGTGTGACTCTTTTCCTCTTAGCCTCTTACGCTCTTGGCTCGTCTTGCTCCGGTGTATCCTTGGGAGTTGCGATTCATTCATCAAACACTTTAGTTAACGCTCTTAACTCACATTTTGACTTCACTAGTCAATAGAATTCATCTATGCATTCATCAATGCCTTAATCCACATTTTACCCTTTTTTTTTTGTAAACCTCACAATTTATTTACCAACAACATCTTAAAATCATACTCATAACACTATTACCACCTCAAGATGTCCCATTCATCATCATTCTCAATACATTCCACTTTCTCACACTAGACCATTTCTAGGTCACGGTGGATTCATTACTTTCTAGGTTGTTCCTATCATTCATATGCATACCAATCATTTCCCACATCAATATCCCAATAAAGCACTTAAGTATTTCATTAGAAACTCACCTCTTTGGATTTCCTCTTTGCTCCAAATAGAAATGCACCTTGTTCCTCAAATCCAACAAATGAGGAAAATGCCTCCAAGCTAAGTTGTTTTTCTCTTCAATGTGAACAACTTTATGTCTGATAGCCTTCCCTCAAATCTTCTTGAAAATGGCTGGATTTAGAGAGTAAAATCTAGGTTTTAGGTTTGAAATGGGAGGAAATGGCTTAGTCCCGAAATCTGCAGATCGAACTGCTCCTATTTATATATTCAGCTTGATGAGATCGATCTTCCTTGAGTGGAGATCGATTTAGTCCCCTTAAATTCCTCTTTTTCACGACATTTTCAAGCATGAGATAGATCTGTCGAAGCTTGAGATTGCTCTGCTCCCAAACAGAAGGTTAAGGAGATCGATCTGGTCTTAGGGGAGATCGATCTGCTTCCAACCCGAGAGTTAAGGAGATCGATCTGTTCCATTAAGTATCAATCTGCATTTTACAGAATGTGTTAGGAGATCGATCTAACTCCCTTGAAAATCGATCTTCTCTATTCCATTACTCAAATAAGAGCATTCTGGCTCTTCCAGATCGATCTCTCATCCTATGGGATCAATCTGGCCTTCATATTTCCAGATTGTCTGTAATTTTTCTGCAACAACTCATACCAAACTTCATAATTTGTTGCCATGGTCATTTCCTCATCCAATCATCTTTGAGACTTGAAAATGACATCAATTCATACTTTATATCTATTCAAACTTGTGTGAAATCTTTGCATATCCAAAGATACTTAATATAAACCAAATGGAAGTGCACAACTTATGCAATTCTCCTTCCATTTTACCACACTACTCAAAATCCATTCTACTCACATTCTCCACATGTTTACGTCTATTTCTTCACATTCATACATAATGTAACTTGTATGTACAATCACAACTCTTATTACATGTGTGTACCTTAAACTGATGGACTTACATTACATATACTTCACTTATGAATTCATAGTATAACTCCATTTACATTTCTATGTACATATTACAATTATACATATACGGGGTCTCACAATGTTAATGGCATGTAAAGCAAATCATGTTGTTTAGTTCAGTGCATAAATCAAATTTAAAGCATGGCATAAATCATCATGCATATTTCACAAATAAAGCATGACATTAATCATCATGCATATTTCACAAATAAAGCATGACATTAATCATCATGCATCAGTGCACTATAAAACCATTAACATACTTTCTCATCTTAATAAAATCACCACTGGCCAGGATTCATCCCCTTCCCCTCGGACTGTCCTGAGCCACAAAGCATTTCAAAAACATGGATTTATTCATAAAACAAGACATGTGAGATAGGCAATATAATAAGGGAAATCTCCTCTAGGACTATGGCCATATCCTGTGATCCCAGACTCCACGGATCAGGTGTGTGAGATATCACCACTATCTGCTTCCACACAGGAGGTGGGTCAAGTCCAACCCGCCGGTCCATAGCAGATCTTGTCCGAAGATGGCATAACACAATCTAAACATAGTACAACGTACTCCATGCTACAGCCACGGTACAACGTACTCCATGGACCCATATCAACACATCATATTACGCCACATCTCAAAAATGGACGTGTGAGCCTATTTAATCGGTACGATATCTTGTCTACCCGAATCTCCTAACACGACTATCAACATGTCAAAAACTCAAAAATGCACGTGCGAGCATATTTAATCGGTGTGACACCCAGTCTACCCGAAGCTCCTAGCACGGCATCAAGTATGGTGGGCATCTAATGCGAGCTATGCTCTAGCACCATGCCAAAATCGATTTAAAGTTTGTGCAAGTTCCACTCTTGCACAACATCATAAAAATTAATGCACTCATACTTATAAAACACATCAAATCTCGTGCGAGTCATGCTCTAACACGCTTTCAGTCTCATGAAGTCCATATAGGTGGCTCAATTCTTTGCAAAACATGGTTATCAACCAAATCAAATCATTTCATTTCCAAATCATTTCAAATGTTAGTCAACCTACCAATCATTTGCTAAAAAGCAATAAAACCAGGTTTTCAAACCATCATGATTTTGTTTTCATGCACTTTTCTCAAACACCCAACTTTTGCCCTTCAATCACCCAATTTCATTTCTTAATATCTCATGCATTCTAGCAAAGCATTTAAGCGCCCAAATTGCGCACAGATATCTCTAAGAGTCCACACAATTCCCTAAACTCGATTTCCTCGGGGTGCAACTCTCCTCCTCTTAGCTTCTCACATCTTAAGCTCCACTTGTTCCGACGTATCCTCGAAAGCTGCAATTCATTCATCTAAACACTTAAGTTAACGTTATTAACTCTCATTCAACTATACCTTTTTACCCAATGCCTTAAATACTCATTTTACTCTTTTTGGGTAAGCCTCTTTATTCAGTCCATAACACTATCTTAAACTCATACCCACAACACTATTATTACCTTAAGATATCCCATTCATCATCTAATCCTCTACATTTCACTTTCTCACACTACCATATTACTAGGTTAAAATCATTCCATTGCATTTTTGATAGTTTCTAACATTACTAAGCACCCCAATCAACTCCAAACATCAATAGCTTAACAATGTACTTGAGTTGGTGCTTTAAAAACTCACCTCTTTGGATTTCCTCCTTGCTCCAAATAGAAATGCTCATTGTTCCTTAAATCCAACAAATAGGGAAAATGCCTCTAAGCTAAGTTGTTCTTCTCTTCGATGTGAACAACTTTGTGTCTAATAGCCTTCCCTCAAATCTTCTTGAAAATGGCCGGATTTATAGGGTAAAATCTAGGTTTTTGGATTGGAAGATGAAAGAAGTTGGTTGTTCCCGAAATCTACAGATCCAACTGCTCCTATTTATAGATTCAGCTTGATGAGATCAATCTGCCTTGGTTGGAGATTTATTTGGTCCTCTTAAAATCCCTCTTTTTTTCACAGCATTTGAAGGCAGGGGATCGATCTGTCAAAGACTGGAGATCGATCTGTCTCAGCAGTAGCTCAAGGAGATCGATCTGGCTTGGGAGGAGATCGATCTTGCTTCAACCTGAAAGTTAAGGAGATCAATTTGTTTGCCCTAAAATCGATCTTCTCTTTACAGAATGTTTAGCAGATCGATCTGGCTGCATTGGAGATCGATCTACACTATTCCATTACTCAAATAAGAGCATTTTTTGCTCTTCCAGATCGATCTCTCATCCTATGTGATCTATCTGGCCTTCATATTTTCTAGATTTTACTACAGTTTTTCTGCAGCAACTTCACCCAAAACATCTTTAATTTGCTGCCATAGTCATTTTCTCATTCAATCATCTTTGCGAATTGAAAATAGCATCCATTCATACTTTATACCTACTAAAACTTATGTGAAATTTTGTATAACCAAAGGTACATGATATAAACCAAATGAAAGTGCACAACTTATGCAATCTTCCTTCCATTTCACCCCACTACTCATATTCCATTCTACTTACATTCTTCACATGTTTAAGTCTATTTCTTCATATTCATACATAATGTAACTTGTACGTACAATCATAACTCTTATTACAAGTGTGTACATTAAACTTATGGACTTACATCATTTATGCTTCACATTACAAATATATCACCATTTACTCATATACAAAGTTATACATATATGAGGTCTTACATTCTCCCCCACTTAGAAATTTTAGTCCTCTAAATTGGAACCAATCATTTTGTGAACAACTCGGGATACTTCTCCTGCATCAAACTCTCTAATTTCCACGTGGCCTCTTTCACCGCATGATGTTGCTAAAGAACTTTCTCCAATGGAATTGTCTTTGTCCTCAACACTTTCTCTTTTCTATCTAATATCTGAACCGACTTCTCAATGTACACGTGGCCTCTTCCACCGTGTGATGTTGCCAAAGAACTTTCACCAATGAAATTATCTTTGTCCTCAACACTTTCTCTTTTCTATCCAATATCTGAATCGACTTCTCAACGTACATCATACTTTCATTGAGCTCTAAAGGCTCGTACCTTATCACATGCGCCGGGTCCGGGTGATATTTCCTTAACATAGATATGTGGAAGACGTTATGCACATTTGCCAACTCTAGTGGCAACGCCAACCTATAAGCCTTATCTCCCACCTTATCAAGTATCTCAAATGGCCCTATATATCGAGAGCTCAACTTTCCCTTCTTCTCGAATCTCATAATTCCCTTCGAGGGAGAAACCTTCAAAAACACTGACTCACCCATATTAAACTCTAGCGGTCTCCATCTCCTATCAGCATAACTCTTCTGTTTGCTCTGAGCTGTCTGTAACCTCTCACAAATCAACTGACATCCTCAGAGGCTTGTCTAACCAAGTAAGGAATAAAACTCTATATGTCACCAACCTCTTCCCATCTAATAGGGGAACGATATGTACGCCCATACAATGCCTCATATGGTTTCATCTCGATAATCGCACGAAAATTATTATTATAGGAGAACTCTGCGAGCGACAAATGGTCATCCTAGGAGCCTCTAAAATCTAATGTACATGCTCTCAACATATCCTCCAGGGTCTGTATAGTCCTTTCTGACTAACCATCTGTCTGAGGATGAAACGTTGTGCTAAAACTCAACTGGGTCCCCATCGCTTCTTGTAAACGTTCCTAGAAGTGGAAAGTGAAGCGGGCATCCCTATCAGAAACAACGCTAAATGGAATTCCATATAGCCTCATTATCTCGCGCACATACAAGTTCGCTAACTGGCTCAGAGTATCGGTAGCTCTCATAGCTAAAAAATGGGTTGATTTCGTCAATTGATCCACAATCACCCATATGGCATCATGACCTTTGCGGGTCCTCAGTAATCCCATCACAAAATCCATGGTGACATGCTCCCACTTTCATGTTGATATCCGTAGAGGCTGCAATAATCCTACAAGCTTCTGATACTCTACCTTCACCTGTTGACAAATGAGACACTTAGCAACATATACAACAATGTTCAATAAACTTTTCAAAGGTTTTGATACATCTTAGTACTCCCTGGATGTATCATATACCTCGATGAGTGAGCCTCTATCAAGATCAACCTTCTGATCTCTAGATCATCGGGAACACATATCCTACCTCTGAACCTCAATAGTCCATCTGAACTCAATTCAAAATCAGTCTTTGTGCCCCTCTGTATCTGCCTGATAATATCACTGTATTCCTGATCTCTTCGCTGAGCCTGTCGAATTCGACTTACTAGATCTAGTTCTAACAGCAAGCTAGCTATCATAAATCCACTATCAGTGTTAGGCGGGGTCGAATCCAAACTGAGGTTCGTGACCTGTTCCAACAGCTCGTGTTCCCTGATCATCATAAATAACACCATCCCCAGATACTTTTTACTCAGTGCATCAGCAACCACATTTACCTTACCCAAGTGGTACAAGATCTCACAATCATAATCCTTTAAAAGCTCGAGTCATCTCCTCTGTCTCATATTTAGCTCTTTCTGCGAGAACAGGTACTTAAGGTTCTTATGATCTGTGTAAACCTGAAATCTCTCACCATAAAGATAGTGGCGCCATATTTTCAATGCAAACACTATGGCCGCCAACTCTAAATCATTGGTCGAGTAGTTCCTCTCATGATCCTTCAATTGTCTTGATCCGTAGGCTACTACCTTCCTATCTTGCATCAATACACAACCAAGTCCTTAGTGTGAATCATCTGTATACACCGAGAAACCTCTTAAGCTGATAGGAATGATGAGAATCGAAGCTATGGTTAACCTCCTCTTCAACTCCTCAAAACTTTCCTCACACTTATTGTCCCACATAAATTCAACATTCTTTCTCATGAGACGTGTCAAAAGAGAAACTAATCTTTAGAATCCCTCCACAAAGCTTCGGTAATACTCAGCTAAACCTAGGAAACTTTTGATTTTTGTCACTATCTGGGGTCTCTGCCACTGAACCACGACCTCAATCTTAGATGGATCCACTGACACTCCATCTTTTGATACTATATGACCCAAGAAAGAGATCTGCTTTAACAAAAATCTCACTTACTGAGTTTAACGTATAACTTCTTCTCTCGGAGGGTCTATAGTACTATCCTTAGGTGCTATTCATGCTTCTCGCTAGACCTTGAGTACACCAGTATATCCTAAATAAAAACAATGACAAATCGATCCAAGTACTGGTGAAACACCTCATTCACTAATGACATAAAAAGCTGTGGGAGCATTTATCAACCCGAATGGCATAACCATAAACTCATAATGTCCATACCGGGTGTGAAAAGCTATCTTGGGTACATCTTCACTCCGTATCTTCAACTGATGGTACCCAGATCTCAGATCTATCTTGAAAAAGACCTACGTTCCCTTAAACTGATCCAACAAGTCATCGATGTGTGGAAGAGGATACCTATTCTTGATGGTGGCCTTATTCAACAACCGGTAATCTATACACAGTCAGAGGCTCCCATCCTTCTTCCTTACAAATAGAATTGGTGCTGTGAGATCTGAGAATTTTACACATATCTAATTATGTAATGTAAACATAAAATGTAATTTATTAAGTTGAATGTAATGTACTCAAATATTGAGGTGGTATGGAATGAATTTCTAACTGATGAATGAGTCATGAATGAGATTTTATGTTAAGTGTTTAACCAAAGTGTGAAACTATGAGGCCGGATCGATCTAGAAGAAGAGAGGATCGATCTGGTAGGCCAAAGTGACAAGGAATTAGGATTTCAAGCGAGTAGATCGATCTCCAATGGAAGAGGATCAATCTCCTTATGATTCTGTAATGAAGAGATCGATCTCATGAGGAAGGAATCAATCTCATGAAGCATTCTGTAAGGAGAAGATCGGTCTCCTTAAGGAGCAGATCGATCTCATGAAGCATTTTGTAAGGAGAAGATCGATCTCCTTAAGGAGCAAATTGATCTCATAAAGCCATTAAGAGATCGATCTCACCCCATGATAGATTGATCTCCTAGGCATAAAATTTCCTCAAAACGTCCCCAAATTCAAATGCAGATCGATCTTATTAAGGATCATATCGATCTCCCACCCTCCATCTATAAAAGGACCCTTGTGTTTTCCTGTATTTCATCTTTTCTCTCTCTTCTAAACCTCTATTTCAGTCGAACCTTAGCTTTCTCTCTCTTTTAAAGCCCTCATTTTCGTCCAAATAGAAGGTTGTGGTAAGAGGAAAAGTTGTTCCTCATCTAAAGGAGAACAACATACTTGGAAATCAAAAGACGGATTGAATCGAGGTAAGAGTTGAGAACTCCACAAGTTAGGTAAATTTCTAAACTTCGATCTTGGATTTTAAAGTGATTTTTGGTGATTATGATTGTAGGCATTGTGATGCAATAGCTAGGAAATGGTTAGGGATTGATGAAACTATTATTTTTTATGGAGTAAAGATAACATTATGCAATTGTAGTAATTTTAGAATTTTGGGATATAAATTGAGATTGGGGAAATGAGATGATTTTGGCAAGGGAAATATAGGATTTAAGTTGTAATGGAAGAGAATGTAGATTGTGATAGAAGTATGAGATAACAAGACTATGAGCAAATATATGCTTGATGATGCAATTGAGATATCTTATTGATGTTTCAACATCGTTTAGACAGCCCAAGAGTTCCAGAGAGGAATACGAGGCTAGTCCGTGATATGGGGGAATGATTGCACTATACGAGGTGCAAAGAGATAAGGGAAAACTTAAACTCGTTTGTGTATGTGTTTTGTGATGATACTGTAGCATGAAATGTGATTTGAGAAAACAAGCATGTTTTATGAGTTGTGAATGAGTATTGCACATGATTTTATAGTCGGTTGGAGCTCAACTTTTATGAGTTGTAAACTAAGCGTGAAAATGTTTTACAACCTTTTTATGTTTAAAACATGAAAAGAGATTTGGGCTCTACGTTAAGGCGTAGTGAGATTGAGAAATACGTGCGTGGTTTTACTGGTTGGAACTCGTTTTAATATGTTTTACGTTGAGTACACAATTGTTTTAAATGAGATTTATGAGAGAAAACCATTATGAGTTCTACGTGAAGGCAAAATGTTTTATATGATAATGGCTAATGATTGAGACTTAGGCGTGTCATGTCGAATACAAATCATGCATTGCTTTTGTAGCATGTAAGGCCAATATTATTCCCCGCTTTGGTAGCGTTGGGAGGCATTGCTTTGGTAGCATGTAAGGCCAATATTATTCCCCGCTTTGGTAGCGTTGGGAGGCATTGCTTTGGTAACATGTAAAGCCGATATTATTTCCCCGCTTTGGTAGCGTTGGGAGGCATTGCTTTGGTAGAATGTAAGGCTAATATTATTCTCCGCTTTGGCAGCGTTAGGAGGCATTGCTTTGGTAGCATGTAAGATCGATAGTGTACATGAAGAGAGGCATTGCTTTGGTAGCATGTAAGGTCGGGCCTTGTTTTGGTAACGCGTAAGTCCAATATACCATGTACACGACCATATTGTTGACATTCCCTCTTTTAAGGATGCCCGAGATGCACACCCAGAGGAGATTTATTATGATGTTCCATGACGAATATTTATATGAGTTTTATTTGCCTAGTCTCGTTTTTACACATGAGTTGTGTTCAGTGGTTGTACCACATACATTCTATTGAGGTGATTTTATCACATTTTACTGAGAAAAGCCATTATCGCATACTGATTTCCACATGCTTGTAATTATACTTTGTATTGAGTTATTTACTCTCATGTTTTACATGATTTTAGAAAATAAGACGAGAATGATGGTTTATTGAGTCATGCTACAATTTTTATCGAGTTTTTAACTACAAAACAAATGATTGTGCTGTGAAAATCATTAATTGTAATGAGTCCCTTACCCCCCTTACTGAGCGATTTAGAAGCTCACCTTGTTTTATCTCCCCCTCAGATTTCTTTAAGTGAAAAGAGTTCCCTACAACGTATGGATTAGTGGCTAGTGGAAGATTTGAGCTCCAGGCTACATATTGTAGTTGAGGTATAATTTACATTTTATGTACCCACTCTTATGTTGTATTTACAAACACTTGATGCATAATGATGTAAGGGATGTATTAGGATTAATTAACCTTAAATCGAGTAATGTATATGGTATGATGTACAATTATGAGATAATGGGATCCCGAGGTATAATTATGTATGATGATGTATGACACTGCACAGGAATGCACTTTAATTGTGAATGGATGAATAAAAAGTTTTAAATTTACCCTGTTTTTTACGTTTTCGGGGTGTCACAAAGTTTTCTTGGTATCAGAGCTTAGGGTGTTTAGTACTGTCAGTGTCGGTCAAGTGAATTATAATACACCCCAAGTGTTTGTACAAGTCTGGTCATGAACTGAAATTAAGGATTGAGATTTCAATCAAGTTGAATGTGTACACGCAGGAAACGAGTTGAGATTTAGAATGAGTGGAAGACGAGGTCATTCGAGGAGGCAGGCAGAGCCACCTCCACCACCTGCCCCACAACCAGAGAGTCCTAACTCTCGATTTAACAGGATTGAGCATGATGTACGATAAGGTTTTGAGCAAATGGCAGCGCTATTCGCGTAACATTTCGAGGTTAATACTTTGGTCATTACTCCTACACCACCACAAGGACCTCCCATGCCTCCAGTACAGATGGACCCGGTGCTTCCTATTACTCAGCCCAATGATAGGAGTATGGTCCGACTGAAAGACTTTTTGAAAATGAATCCGCCAGCATTTAGAGGGAAAAAAGATCCTGCAAAGGCTGAGGAATGGCTAACTGAGTTGAGAGTCATATTTGACTATTTGGAATGCACTGATGCTGAGAGGGTCAGTATGGGTGCCTATATGTTGAAAGGGAGAGCTCGAGATTGGTGGGGTACTACCCAAGGTATTCTAATGTCTGACTAGGATGTGATTAGCTGGGAAGAATTTTAGGAGGCCTTTAGAGCCTAATTTGTACCACGAGCTGCTCAAAGAAGGAAGCAAGCAGAGTTTTTGAATCTGGTATAGGGCGATATATCTATAGATGATTATGACAGCTGATTTACCGCTTTATTAAGGTATAATCCAGAGACCTTTAAAAATGAAGAGCTCTGCACCGAGAGAGTTGTGTATGGATTAAAGCCCATAATCAGAGATCGATTAATATGGCTATGTATTTCTAAGTTTAGAGATGCACTGAGACGAGCACAAGAGATTGAGAGGGGAATTGAAATTGTGCAATCCCAGAATGAGTTCAGTGCTATGACTAGGGATAAAGGCAAGAGGCCCACGATTTTCCAAGCAGATGTTCAGAGAGGTTCCTTCAGAAGAGGAAGGATTGAGGTACAAAAGGGCAGATTTGAGTGACCCAGAGCTTATCCCATCATCAGAGAGACCCCTCGAGATGTCAGGCCTGAGATAAGGGTTTGTAGAGATTGTGGTTGATTGCATGAGGGAAGTTGTACTGGGTTGATCCGTGGATGTTTCAGATGTTGAGACATGGGTCACAGGTTAAGAGATTGCCCCTAACCTCAAAGACCACATGCTTCGGAGCCTACTAGACAACAACCTCAGAGAGTAAATCCTCAAAGACGGGCCACTGCTGCAGAGAAAGGAAAGAAACCTGTTACAGTGAGACGTGTGTTTGTTCTGGACAAGGAAACAGCAGACACTTCTTCAGAAACTATAAGAGGTATACTCTTTGTCTGTAATCATAAGGGTCATGTGTTGATTGATTCAGGGTCCATGCATTCATTTATTTTTGAGTATTTTGCATGTAGATTAAATTTGAAATTTAAACCTTTAGAGTATATACTACATGTAAATGCCCTCATGCGTGAATCCTAAGGAATCGAGTTGATCTGTAGAAGATGTGAAATAAAGGTGGGAGATAGAGTAATGTTAGCAGATCTAATAATGTTAACTATGCATGCATTTGATGTAATTTTTGGAATGGATTAGCTAGCAACCAATTGAGTGAGTTTAGACTGCTACACTAAGATTGTAACCTTCTCCCTACCTGAACCTTACAGTGTACGTTTGAAATATTGAGTAAGTAAATATGTGGAATTTTGGTAAGCAAATTGAAATTTTGATGTTACTTTTGAGAGTACTAAATTTGACTATTCATGTGAAGGTTATGAAACATTCATCTTAGATGATGATCGGGAACATCCGAGGATTGAGGATATACCTGTGGTGTGCGAATTTTCAGATGTCTTCCCAGATGAGTTGTCAGGTTTACCACCAGAGAGGGAGCTGGAGTTTACCATTAATTTGGTACCAGATACTCAGCCTATCTCTAGACCTCCATATAGGATGGCGTTAGTGGAACTTGAGGAATTGAAGAAGCAACTACAGGAGTTATTGGATCAAAGATTTATTAGACCATGTGTCTCACTGTGGGGAGCACCAGTGTTATTCGTGAGGAAAAAAAGATGATAGTCTCAGATTATGCATAGATTACAGACTGTTGAATAATGCCACTGTGAAGAATAAATACCCATTGCCCAGGATTGATGATTTACTTGATCAGCTGAGAGGGGCTTCAGTCTTCTCTAAGATTGATTTAAGATCGGGCTATCACTAACTGAGGATTAAGGAGAAGATATTCTGAAGATAGCCTTCAGGACAAGGTATGGCTATTATGAATTTCTAGTGATGCCCCTTCGGATTGATGAACACCCTTGCCTTTATGAGGTTAATGAATGAATTGTTCAGAGATTATCTAGATAAGTTTGTGATAGTCTTTATTGATGATATATTGGTGTACTCTCGATCTTATGAGGAGAATGCACAGCACTTGTGGTTAGTACTTCAGATGCTCCGAGATAAATAACTATATGGAAAGCTTAGTAAGTGTGAGTTTTTACTGGATCGGATAGCTTTCCTGGGTCATATAGTTTCAGGGGAAGGAAAATCAGTGGATCCAAGTAAAGTAGAAGCTGCGCTTAATTGGGAAAGACCGAAGATAATTACTGAGGTACGAAGTTTTCTTGGTTTGACAGGGTATTACAGAAGATTTGTGGAGGGAGTTTCCAAGATTGCTGCTCCTTTGACCAAGCTCACGCGCAAGAAGACTCCGTTCATATGGACTGATCAATGTGAGTTTAATTTTTAGGAATTAAAGAGGAGATTAACAGTGACACCTGTATTGACTATCCCTGAGGGATCATGAGGATTTTTAGTATATAGTGATGGTTCTCATCAAGGATTGGGGTGTGTACTCATGCAGCACGGGAGAGTGGTCGCTTATGGATCGAGACAGTTGAAAGATCATGAACAAAATTACCCCACGCATGATTTAGAGTTAGCTGCTGTGGTGTTTGCCTTGAAGATCTGACGGCACTACTTATATAAGGAAAGATTCCAGATCTTTACTGACCACAAGAGTTTGAGGTATTTGTTTAAACAGAAAGAGTTAAACATGAGACAAGGGAGATGGATGGAACTCCTTAAGGATTATGACTGTGAGATTCTATATCATCCGGGTAAGGCGAACATAGTTGCTGATGCCTTGAGCAGGAAGAGTATGATATCTGCTATGATGATTGGGGAATGAGATTTATTGGAGGAGTTCACCTAGCTTTGGATCAGAGTTAAAGAGGCAAAGACTGGATTTTTTGCTAGCCTGCGAATAAAGACCAGGATCATGGATCAAATTAGAACTGGGTAGCGTGATGATTAAAGGTTGATTGATATGGCTAGCTAGGCTGAGCAAACTTCGCAGTCGGATCCCATAGTCAGTGAGGATGGATTGTTGAGATTCAAAGGACGAATTTTTGTACCGAACGATGATACCCTGAAGAGACAGATACTAAGAGAATCCCACTGCTCGTGATATACCATGCACCCAGGAAGTACTAAGATGTATTGAGATTTGAAACAAGTGTACTGATGGAGTGGCATTAAGCGAGACGTGGCAGATTATGTAGCCAGATGTTTAGTGTGTCAGCAAGTGAAAGCTGAGCATCGAAAACCCGGAGGATTATTGCAACCTTTACCTGTGCCTACATGGAAATAGGAGCATGTCACCATGGACTTTATTATGGGTTTACCGAGGACCCGGAGAGGTCGTGATGCGATATGAGTCATAGTGGATAGACTGAAGAAAAGTGCCCATTCCTTGCCATCAAGAGCACAGATATTGTGGATGCCTTAGCTGAGTTCTATGTCAGCGAGATAGCTAGATTACTTGGGGCTCCAGTGAGTATTACTTCTGACAGAGATTCTCGATTCACTTCTAGATTTTGTACCCAATTTCAGTAGTCCATGAGATCTCGATTGAGTTTTAGTACCGCCTATCATCCTCAGACAGATGGTCAGTCAGAGAGGACAATTCAGACCCTGGAGGATATGTTGAGGGTATATACGATGGATTTTAAGGGATCATGGGATGATCACCTACCCCTATCAGAGTTTGCATACAATAACAGCCATCATGTGAGTATTGGAATGGCACCTTTTAAGGCTTTATATTGTAGGAGGTGTAGATCCCCTATAGCTTGGGAAGAAGTGGGTGACAGAAAGATAAATGCTCCCAAACTTGTTGAACAGGCTATATAGAGTGAGAAACTCATATGTGAGAGATTACGGACTGCGCAGAGTAGACAAAAAAGCTACACGGATGTGCTTAGACGGCCACTCAAGTTTGATGTTGGTGATGCAGTATTTCTAAAGATATCACCGAGTAAGGGTATCATAAGGTTTGGAAAGAAAGGGAAATTGAGTCCTCGATACATAGGACCATTCGAGATTCTTGAGAGAGTGGGAGAGGTAGCCTACAGGTTGGCATTACCCCCACAGATGTCCGAAATACACAACGTCCTTCATGTATCTATGTTGAGGAAGTACCACCTGGACCCTTCTCATGTCATAGAGTATGAAGAAATAGACATACAAGAGGACATGAGCTACACTGAAGAACCCGTCCGGATTCTCTATAGAAAAGAGAAGGTGCTTCAGACTAAGAGCATCTCATTAGTGAAAGTTTTATGGAAACATTACTCAATGGAGGAGGCGACTTGGGAATTGGAGAGTCTCATGAAGGAGAAGTTGATAATTCTATTTTTTATAGAATTATTTGTACTTAAATTCCTAATTATTTATTTAATCCCCATATTATTTTATTAATAATCTGCTTTATTTAATTAAAATTCTTTAATGTGCAGATAAATTAAATCCGGATGAAACTCAGTCGTTTCAGACGAAATTGGGCTGAAAACGAGCTAAAGGAGATTGGACCACTTCCAATTTGCAGACCGAGTCATCAGTCGTCTGGACACGCGTGATGCCAGGTGTCCATATTTTATTTGCTCCGAAACGATAAGATCGAAGGACACCGTGCCAACCCTTTGGAAGACACACGTCGGGCCACATCGCACAGTAAATTGGACAAAAAGAGTGATGACGTGGAAATATCTACTCTGTAGCAAATCAAATGAAGACAAGTGGCCGAACAATGCCAACTCATCTAGGATAAAAATTTACCATTGTACCCCTATGTTTGTGTATAAATAGAACATGATGGCAATTAAAAATTTAAGGAGTAGGGTAGGAAATTAGGAAGTAGTCTAGGTTAGGAGTAGTGTAGAGTAATTTAGGAGTAGTTTTAATTTAGTTTTATTCTAGATTAAAGTTTTCATTACTATGTTTTAATTTCTTGTTTCCTTTTAGAATTTCCGTTAGTTTATTTTAAGCACTTGTTTTAGCTAGTTTTAAACACTTTTACTTTGTCATTTTCAATTTTTTTTTATGAAGCAAGTTCTTTTCGGTTACTATGTTTTCTTTTACTGTTCATCTAGCTGCATTTTTCTTTTTCTTTTCTTGACTCACGGTGCAATTTACTAGATTCAGGGGAGCTTGAGCTGGTGAACAATATCCATTTCTTCATCCCGTTGCCCCTGTTTCATGTTTATTGCCTGTTTTATTCTTTTTTATTTTTTTTCTCTTTTACATTTTTTAGCTTAAGTACTTTATCATTCTGTTCCTTTTTATTTTCTATTTACTGTTGATCGGGTTTTGAAGGGGCTGGTGACAGCAGTGCATCCTTCAATTCTTCCCATGCTCTTCGTTATTTATATCCTTTAGTTTTGATTTTAGTTTGCGTAAATTTTAGCCCTTAGCATAATCCTGATTAATTAGCTCCATTTGTTATTCTGTTTTCCATTTTTTTCTGCACTGAATCGTGTTGAGCTTGAGGTGTTGCCATGCTTTGCTGATCTCTATTTCACTGCTCCCTTATTTTTGGTTTAGCCTTTAGTTTTAAATTAGATATTGTGTGATGCACGATGATGCTGGGAGTCGGAGTTGAAGGATAGATGGCAGCAATATTTACAAGAGGTGGCAATGAAGCAGCAGCTGATGTTCCTGACATTCCTTGCTGTGTGTTGCTTTGCATCTCACAACCAGTGATTGCTATACATTGTTGAGGCTACTGCAAGTTGCATTTTTACTGAAGAAAGTCAGTAACGTAGCGAGTGCTGCTAGCAGTTTGGGCAGGGAGCTGTGCAGCAGACAGCAGAGTAGACGTAGCCTGTGACACTACTTAGAACTTCAGCGGGAAAGGATAGATCAGGAGCAGAACCAGTATAGTTATCTGGGCATCACCTGGAAATTTGAAGATAGGAAATTAGCATCCTCTGTTATGCCCTGTTATGTTGATATGGTACTGTTCATGAGCTTCATTTATTCCCTCAGTGTGCTTGGCTCTTGGGACGTGTAGAATGTGAAGAGTAGATGGCTAGGAGCTGGAAGCAGTAGGAAACAGGGAAGGTACTGCTAGCATACCGAGAGTACAGGACCCGTGCAGCAAAATGGAGCTGGAAGCAGAAGCAAGTGCAGCAGGATGGAGCTGAAAGCAGGAGCAAGTGCAGCAGACAGCACAGCTGAGAGCACCTGGACAAGCCGAGAGGAATGCGTTGTAACAGAGGAACGGACACACCTGGGCTGAGGACAAGCATGGAGATGGCGCAACGTTACAAAGCAGGCAGTACAAGCTGAAAACAGGGAATACCAGTTGGAAAGGACATAACCGAGAGCAAGAACAGACATTACATGGACAGACTGGATAGAGCAACAGCTGGTACCGAGGACAACGTCTGCAGACCGAGAGCACACCTATTGGAGAGGACAACCCGTGAGCATACCTGGAGACAGAACCGAAAATTGAAAAAGAAAGTGAATAGTACCAGACAATCGGGACCACTTGGATTTACAATTGTTCAAGGCCACGTTTGGCTTGATCCTTATATTTGTTTAATTCATTTTGCATGCATTTTTAGTTAGATTAAGTTCAAGTTTATTAGTTAATTTAGTTAGTTGATTTCCAATTTGCATGTTAGTCATAGTTTCTTTGTTGCATAGTTTAACTTAGATTTAATTTGGTTACTAAGTAATTTTTATTCTAGTATTAGGGGTAGTGCTTAAAGTTAATTTAGATAAACTCATGCATTTTAAGTAGTAATTAAAAATTCCAAAAATGTATTTCATGCATTATTTAGATTTTAGTGTTAAGTTAGTATTTAGATATAACTAGGAGTAATTTTAGATTCATTAGTTTAGACATTTAGATTTATGATTATTTGTTTTTTAATTTTCTAGGATTTTATTTTATTAGATCTTAGGTTAGTTTAAATTGCAATTTTTATTAAGTAGATTAATTTGCATGCACATTTCATTTTAAAGTTTGTTGAAATTTTAGTTTAATTAATTTTATTCCTTTATTTTTATATTTGCATTTTAATTACGTTAATTCTTTTTAACTGTTTTAATTTTCTTTTGTAGGTTATTTGCTTTTAATTGCTCGAAGTACTGTAAGTAAATTTTTCTCGGTTTTATTTCCTTTAGTTCTTATTATTCTATTGCTTTTCAGTATTTTTAATTAGCCTTAGTAGATCACCCACTTCAATTTCATAATTTGCTAGGATATACTTAGGGTAAGATTAATCGGTACTCAATTAGGCTAGTCAACTTCTCTGTGGGACGATAACTCGGGACTCAAATCCCATTATTACTTGGATGACCCGTGCACTTGCGGACATAGACCCTTAGGGCGTGTCAAGTTTTTGGCACCGTTGCCAAGGAAGTCTTAATTAGTCGTTAATTAATATCGGTGAAATTATGCTTAGGTGTAATTCTAGCTTGTAAATATTTAGGTTGTAAATATTTAGAGCCTTAGCTTAGGTTAGTTAAATTTTCTCTTAATTAAAATCAAAAAAATTTGAAAAATTGAAAAACTTAAAAAAAATTTCTAAGGACTTTTCGATGATTGCATGCGTAGAGCCAGAAGTTTTGATTGCTTTCCTCTAGATCCTGAAATTGAACGTACTCTTAGAAAAATTCGAAAGGATTCTAGGAAATTATTAGCTCCGCTGCAAAACATCATATCAGAAAATAAGGAATTTAGAACCGTTGGAGATTATGCAATGCCGATGATTGGAGGATATTATTCCGGCATTAGGCCACCAGCTGTCCATGCAAACAATTTTGAAATTAAGCCTTCCATCCACCAGATGATACAGACTTCATTGCAGTTCAGTGGGCTTCCGCACGATGACCCATATGCTCACTTTGGGCAATTCCTGGACTTGTGCAACACATTCAAACATAATGGATTATTGGATGATGTGCTTAGGCTTAGATTATTCCCCTTCTCACTTAGGGATATGGCACGACACTGGTTAACCTCCCTGCCTCCAGGATCCATTTCTACATGGGATGAGTTAGCCCATCAATTTCTATCTAAGCTTTTCCCTCCCTCTAAAATGGCCCAACTCCGTAGTAATATATCTTCCTTTGCCCAGTACGACTCTGAATCTCTTTATGAAGCATGGGAATGATATAAGGAGCTTATTAGGAAGTGTCCTCACCATGGCCTACCTTTGTGGTTGCAAGTCCAGGCCTTCTACAACGGGCTTACAAGCCCAAATAGGACCATTGTTGACACTGCAACGGGTGGAGCCCTGATGTACAAAACATAGGAAGAAGCTTACGAGCTTTTAGACAAGATGGTGGCTAACAACTATTTATGATCCTCGGAGAGGCAAATGCCAAAGAAGCCGACGGGTAATTATGAGCTCAACACACTGTCTACCTTAACCTCTCAAATCGCTAATCTTATGAAGAAGGTAGAGTCGCTCAGTACCCAACATAATCCTCCCAATAGTCCTAACCCTATAAATTCTGTCCAAAGTCCTTTTCTTTCTTGCGAGCTGTGTAGTGGTACCCACTCTGTAGATAGGTGTCCGCTTAACTTAGAATCGATTCAGTATGTTGCCCCTTCTCAAACGCAACAGAACAACCCTTTTTCAAACACCTACAATTCAGGGTGAAGGAACCATCCTAACTTCTCCTGAAGCCAAAACCAAGGGCAAACCTCTAACTCCATATCTATAAGACCCCCTAGTTTTCAAGCTCCACCGGTTGAGGTACCACCAGAGCCGTAATTTCCATTTCATCCGCCTTCTCATCACCCATACCCACATCATCCATCACCATCACCACCACCACTTATGCAGCCCCAACTCTACCATGCACTAGCAGCTGAGAAGAAGCCTACATTAGAGGAGATGTTCATGACTATCCTGCAAAATCAAGCTACTTCAATTAAGAACTTAGAAGTTCAAGTTGGACAAATAGCTAGTGCTCTTAGCCAACATCCTCAAGGGACCCTTCCTAGTAATACTGAAGTTAATCCTGTTAAGCAAAGGGAGGGTAAGGAACATGTTAGATCTATCACCCTTAGGAGTGGCAGAGAGCTAGAGGAGCCACAAGTTAAGTCCCAACCTGAACAGCACATAGTTGAAGAATTCATAAGTTCTAAAGAAGTAGCTCAGAAGGAGCAGAAACCTAAAGATCGGGCTGCCACGGAAACAAAGCTAGGCACTTCTTCATCTATACCTTCTTTTTCTTCTATTTCACAGCCTTTCTCATCCTCTGATTCCACACAAGTTCCCACTACATTACCTCTAGTTAGACCACTAGTGCCTTTTCCTCAGAGGTTTCAAAATCAAAAACTAGAACAACAATTCACTAAATTTCTTGAGGTTCTTAAGAAACTTTACATCAACATTCCTTTCGCAGATGCCTTAGAGCAAATGCCAAGTTATGTGAAGTTTCTAAAGGATATCTTCTTGAGGAAAAGGAGATTGGATGATTATGAGAGGTGGCCTTAACTGCCGAATGTAGTGCAATTATCCAAAGGAAATTACCCCCCAAGCTCAAAGATCCCGGGAGTTTTACCATACCTTGCACTATTAAAAATCTATTCTTTGGTAGAGCCCTATGTGATTTAGGAGCTAGTATCAATCTAATGCATTTATCTATCTGTCAGAAGTTAGGAATAGGGGACGTCAAGCCCACTACATTGACCCTTCAGCTAGCAGATCGATCCATTAAATATCCAAAGGGGGTCATTGAGGATGTCTTAGTAAAGGTGGACAAGTTTATTTTCCCTGCATATTTTATTGTACTAGATATGGAGGAAGACAAGGAAGTCCCCATTATTTTAGGCAGACCTTTCCTAGCTACTGGTAGGACGATAATTGATATGAAAAAGGGCGAGTTAACTATGAGAGTCCTAGATCAGGAAGTAAAGTTTAATGTTTTCAAACCTTTGAAGCTCCCTGATGACTCTCAAGAGTGTTTTAAGATGGAGATTGAGGAGAATATAAGGCGTAAGCATATAATATCTGAGAGAAAGAAGGAAGTAGATAGGGTTCATGAGGAGTTAACTGTCAGCACCTTGTCATCACTTTGGATGACCCTCCTACTCTTCGTCCTGCTGCTGAGTGTTGTCTTCTTCAGCTGCATTTGAAGTGGCTGTGTTTTCCTTTTCACTTTGTATATAGTTCGTTTTTCTTTTTCTTTTCTGTTGTTTCTTTCCTTATTTATTTTGCAGGTTTATTTTCTAGTTTTATGCTTTCAATCAAGCTTCAGTTGTTCATCATCATCAGAAAGGGGAGTACTCTGTCTTGAGCTTAAATTCTTATATTATCTGCACACTGAGGACACTGTGCACTTTAAGTTTGGGGGAGGGGATATCACTTGAGTATTTTTTGAAAATTTGAGCAAAATTGAAAATTTTTTCAAAATTATTTCAAAAATCTGAGCTTAAATTATTTGATTTTGGGATGATTTAGTGCTTAGCATGTAGTTTTCCCATATTCCGATGATATGACCCCATGATTAAGTCTGATTTTGATTGACTGAGAAGCATGATTATAGGAAAAGCATGAAGTTGAATTCTTGAATTTGTTGTGATTCTGATTGTGATTTCCTCATTTTATGCACATGTCATGTCATGAATCTGTATATTTATTTAGAGAAAGCTTATGTGGACATAGGGTTGCATTTGTTCAGTAGATTTTGTGCATCATATTCTAGAATTTGTTTGATCCAATCTCGAGGTGAAATATTAGATCACACTTAATTAGAGAAATGATTTAGGTCATCTTTGGATTGTTTGAGCCTTTCTAGCCATCCCTATGCATACTTTACCCTAATCACCTATTTAAGCCAAATAAGCTTTTCTCTGTAAATACACCTGCATAATTTCCTTAGCTTAAACTCTTTTCCTATCCCTTACCCCGAAAGCATGAAAAGTCATTGGATATATTTTGAGCTTTATACATATGGGTACCTAGTGATAGTGAAAATTCGAAAAAGAAAAATGTGAAGAAAAAGAAAAAGAAAGAAGAAGAAGAAAAATACAAAAACAGAATAAAATGTCTAGTGAAAGAAATAAGTTTGGGGGAAATAAATATGAGCTCTTACATTAAAGATCCTAGAAAGTAATGCATGTCAAGGGGTAACTAAAACTAAATCGACTTTATCTTACCTTAACCCCAGCCTAACATTACAAGCTTAATAAAGTCCTATTGATCTTTAGTTAAGTGTGACTACATTAGTAGAGAGAGAAGTGAAAAGCAAACTTATAGGAATGATCACATGTCATTGACTTTGCATTCACTGTGTTTGCATAATCTGATCCGGATAATGTACTTTGAAGTGACTTTGACATTTTTCACACACACACTAGGAGTCCAATTTGGGTTAGGACTTATGATGAAATAATTCTAAGTGTTGGACTTGTAATTATAAGTCTTTGATTTCATAGTCTGTACTTTTTCTTTAAGGATAATGTTGGGGAAATTATTATGTTTTGTACTTATCATTCCGACAATTATTTTGTTTTGCTTGAGGACAAGCAAAAGCTTAAGTTTGGGGATGCGATAATTCTATTTTTTATAGAATTATTTGTGCTTAAATTCCTAATTATTTATTTAATCCCCATATTATTTTATTAATAATCCCCTTTATCTAATTAAAATTTTTTAATGTGCAGATAAATTAAATCCGGATGAAACTTAGTCGTTTCAGAAGAAATTGGGCTGAAAATGAGCTAAATGAGACTGGACTACTTCCAATTTGTAGACCGAGTCATCTGTCGTCTGGACACGTGTGATGCCAGGTGTCCGTATTTTATTTACTCCGAAACGATAAGATCGAAGGACACCATGCCAACCCTCTGGAAGACACACGCCGGGCCACATCGCACAGCAAATTAGACAAAAAGATTGATGACGTGGAAATATCTACTCTGCAGCAAATCAAATGAAGACAAGTGGTTAAACAATGCTAACTCATCTAGGATGAAAATTTACAATTGTACCCCTATGTTTGTGTATAAATAGAACATGATGGCAATTGAAAAATTAAGTAGTGGGGTAGGAAATTAAGAAGTAGCCTAGGTTAGGAGTAGTGTAGAGTAATTTAGGAGTAGTTTTAATTTAGTTTTATTCTAGATTAAATTTTTCATTACTATGTTTTAATTTCTTGTTTCCTTTTAGAATTTTCGTTAGTTTATTTTAAGCACTTGTTTTAGCTAGATTTAAACACTTTTACTTTGTCATTTTCAATTTTTTTTTATGAAGCAAGTTCTTTTCGGTTACTATGTTTTCTTTTACTGTTCATCTAGCTACATTTTTCTTTTTCTTTTCTTGATCACACGGTGCAATTGGCTAGATTCAGAGGAGCTTGAGCTAGTGAACAATATCCATTTCTTCATCCCGTTGCCCATGTTTCATGTTTATTGCCTGCTTTATTCTTTTTTATTTTTTTCTCTTTTACATTTTCTAGCTTTAGTACTTTATCACTCTGTTCCTTTTTATTTTCTATTTACTGTTGATCGGGTTTTGAAGGGGCTGGTGACAGCAGTGCATCCTTCAATTCTTCCCATGCTCTTCGTTATTTATGTCCTTTAGTTTTGACTTTAGTTTGCGTAAATTTTAGCCCTTAGCATAATCCTGATTAATTAGCTCCATTTGTTATTCTGTTTTCCATTTTTTTCTGCACTGAATCGTGTTGAGCTTGAGGTGTTGCCATGCTTTGCTGATCTCTATTTCACTGCTCCCTTATTTCTGGTTTAGCCTTTAGTTTTAAATTAGATACTGTGTGATGCGCGATGATGCTGGGAGTCAGAGTTGAAGGATAGATGGCAGCAGTATTTGCAAAAGGTGGCAATGAAGCAGCAGCTGATGTTCCCGACATTCCTTGTTGTGTGTTGCTTTGCATCTCACAACCAGTGATTGCTGTACATTGTTGAGGCTGCTACAAGTTGCATTTTTGCTGAAGAAAGTCAGTAACGTAGCAAGTGCTGCTAGCAATTTGGGCAGGGAACTGTGCAGCAGACAGCAGAGTAGACGTAGCCTGTGACAAAACTTGGAACTTCAATGGGAAAGGACAGATCAGGAGCAAAACCAGTATAGTTATCTAGGCATCACCTGGAAATTTGAAGATGAAGACAGGAAATTAGTATCCTCTGTTCTGCCCTGTTATGTTGATATGGTACTGTTCATGAGCTTCATTTATTCCCTCGGTGTGCTTGGCTCTTGGGACGTGTAGAATGTGAAGAGCAGATGGCTAGGAGCTGGATGCAGTAGGAAACAGGGAAGGTACTGCCAGCAGACCGAGAGTGCAAGACCCGTGCAGCAAAATGGAGCTGGAAGCAGAAGCAAGTGCAGCAGGATGGAGCTGAAAACAGGAGCAAGTGCAGCAGACAGCACAGTTGAGAGCACCTGGACAAGCCGAGAGGAATGTGCTGTAACAGAGGAACGGACACACCTGGGCAGAGGACAAGCATAGAGATGGCGCAACGTTACAGAGCAGACAGTACAAGCTGAAAACGGGGAATACCAGCTGGAAAGGACATAACCGAGAGCAAGAACAGACATTACATGGACAGACTGGATGCAGACTGGATGCAGCAACAGCTGGTACCGAGGACAACGTCTGCAGACTGAGAGCACACCTGCTGGAGAGGACAACCTTTGAGCATACCTGGAGACAGAATCGAAAATTAAAGAAGAAAGTGAATAGTACCAGACAATCGGGACCACTTGGATTTACAATTGTCTAAGGCCACGTTTGGCTTGATCCTTGTAGTTGTTTAATTCATTTTGCATGCATTTTTAATTAGATTAAGTTCAAGTTTATTAGTAAATTTAGTTATTTAATTTCCAATTTGCATGTTAGTCATAGTTTCTTTGTTACATTAGTTTAACTTAGATTTAATTTGGTTACTAAGTAATTTTTATTCTAGTATTAGGGGTAGTGCTTAAAGTTAATTTAGATAAACTCATGTATTTTAAGTAGTAATTAAAAATTCCAAAAATGTATTTCATGCATTAGTTAGATTTAAGTGTTAAGTTAGTATTTAGATATAATTAGGAGTAATTTTAGATTCATTAGTTTAGACATTTAGATTTATGATTATTTTTCTTAATTTTCTAGGATTTTATTTTATTAGATCTTAAGTTAGTTTAAATTGCAATTTTTATTAAGTAGATTAATTTGCATGCACATTTCATTTTAAAGTTTGTTGAAATTTTAGTTTAATTAATTTTATTCCTTTATTTTTATATTTGCATTTTAATTACGTTAATTCCTTTTAACTATTTTAATTTTCTTTTATAGGTTATTTGCTTTTAATTGCTCGGAGTACTGTAAGTAAATTTTGCTCGGTTTTATTTCCTTTAGTTCTTATTATTTTATTGCTTTCCAGTATTTTTAATTAGCCTTAGTAGATCACCCACTTCAATTTCATAATTTGCTAGGATATACTTAGGGTAAGATTAACCCGTACTTAATTAGGCTAGTCAACTTCTTTGTGGGACGATAACTCGGGACTCAAATCGCATTATTACTTGGACGACCCGTACACTTGCGGTACCCTTAGGGCGTGTCAGAAGTACCCCCATCTGTTTGACGAGTTGAGTTGAATTTGGAGGACCAAATTCTTTTTAAGGTGGGGAGGATGTGAGATCTGAGAATTTTACACATTTCTAATTATGTAATGTGAACATAAAGTGTAATTTATTGAGCTGAATGTAATGTACTCATACATTGAGGTGGTATGGAATGAATCTCTAAGTGATGAATGAGTCATGAATGAGATTTTATGTTAAGTGTTTAACTAAAGTGTGAAACTATGAGGCCAGATCAATATAAGAGAAGAGAGGATCGATCTGGTAGGCTAAAGTGATAAGGAATGAGGAATTCAGGTGGGCAAATCGATCTCCAATTGAAGAGGATCGATCTCTTTATGATTCTGTAATGAAGAGATCGATCTCATGAGGAATGAATCGATCTCACGAAGCATTCTATAAGGAGAAGATCGATCTCCTTAAAGAGCAGATCGATCTCATGATGCCTTCTGTAAGGAGAAGATCAATCTCCTTAAGGAGCAGATCGATCTCATAAAGCCATTACGAGATCGATCTCACCCTACGACAAATCGATCTCCTAGGCATAAAATTCCCCCAAAATGTCTCTAAATTCAAATGCAGATCGATCTCGTTAAGGACTAGATCAATCTCCTACCCTCCGTCTATAAAAGGATTGAATCCAAATACGGATTGAATCGAGGCAAGAGTTGAGCACTCCACAAGTTGGGTAAATTTCTAAACTTCGATCTTGGATTTTAAAGTAATTTTTGGAGATTATGATTGTAGGCAATGTGATGAAATAGCTAGGAAATGGTTAGGGATTGATGAAACTATGATTTTTGATGTAGTAAAGATAACATTATGCAATTGTAGTAATTTTGGAATTTCAGGCTATAAATTGAGATTGAGGCAATGAGATGATTTTGGCAAGGGAAATGTAGGATTTGAGTTGTAATAGAACAGAATGTGGATTGTGATATAAGTATGAGATAACAAGAATATGAGAAAATATGTGCTCGATGATGCGATTGAGATAGCTTGTTAATGTTTTAACATCATTTAGACAACCCAAGAGTTCCAGAGAGGAATGCGAGGCTAGTCCGTGATACGGGGGAATGATTGCACTATACGAGGTGCAAAGAGGTAAGGGAAAACTTAAACTCGTTTGTGTATGTGTTTTGTGATGATACTGTAGAATGAAATGTGATTTGAGAAAACAAGCATGTTTTATGAGTTGTGAATGAGTATTACACACAATTTTATAGCCAGTTGGAGCTCAACTTTTATGAGTTGTAAACTAAGCGTGAAAATGTTTTACAACCATTTTGTGTTTAAAACGTGAAAAGAGATTTGGGTTGTACGTTAAGGTGTACTGTGATTGAGAAATACGTGCGAGGTTTTTCCGGTTGAAACTCGGTTTTAACATGTTTTGCGTTGTGTACACAATTATTTTAAATGAGATTTATGAGAGAAAACCATTATGAGTTCTACATGAAGGCAAAATGTTTTATATGATAATGGCTAATGATTGAGACTTAGGCGTGTCATGTCGAATACACACCAGGCATTGCTTGGTAGCATGTAAGGCCAATATTATTCCCCACTTTGTTAGCGTTGGGAGGCATTGCTTTGGTAGTATGTAAGGCCAATATTATTCCCCGCTTTGGTAGCGTTGGGAGTCATTGCTTTGGTAGCATATATGGCCGATATTATTTCCCCGCTTTGGTAACGTTGGGAGGCATTGCTTTGGTACAATGTAAAGACAATATTATTCCCAGCTTTGGTAGCGTCGGGAGGCATTGCTTTGGTAGCATGTAAGACCGATAGTGTACATGAGGAAAGGCATTGTTTTGGTAGCATGTAAGGCTGGGCCTTGTTTTAATAACATGTAAGTCCAATATACCATGTACACGGCCATATTGTCGACATTCCCTCTTTTGAGGATGCCTGGGATGGGCACCCAGAGGAGATTTATTATGATATGCCATGACGAATATTTATATGAGTTTTGTTTGCCTAGTCTCGTTTTTACACATGAGTTGTGTTCTGTGGCTATGCCACGTACATTCTATTGAGGTGATTTTATCACATTTTACTGAGAAAAACCATTATCGCATATTGATTTCCACATGCTTGTAATTTTACTTTGTATTGAGTTATATACTCTAATGTTTTAGATGATTTTAGAAAATGAGACGAGAATGATGGTTTATTGAGTCATGCTACAATTTTTATCGAGTTTTCAACTACAAAACAAATGATTGTGCTGTGCAAATCATTAATTGTAATGAGTCCCTTACCCCCCCTTAATGAGCGATTTGGAATCTCACCCTGTTTTATCTCCCCCTCAGATTTTTTCAAGTGAAGAGAGTTCCCTACGACATACAGATTAATGGCTAGTGGAGGATTTGAGCTCCAAGCTACATATTGTACTTGAGGTATAATTTACATTTCATGTATCCAGACTTATGTTGTATTTACGACACTTGATGCACAATGATGTAAGGGATGTATTAGGATTAATTAACCCTAAATCGAGTAATGTATATGGTATGATGTATAATTATGAGATAATGGGATCCTAAGGTATAATTATGTATGATGATGTATGACACTGCACAAGAATACACCCTTAATTGTGAATGGATGAATAAAAAGTTTTAAATTTGTCCTGTTTTTTGCACTTTTGGGGCGTCACAGGTGCTCCCCAAGGTGAGACACTCGGTCTGATGAACCCTTTCTCCAGCAACTCTTGAAATTGCTTCCTTAATTCTTTCAACTCAACTTGAGCCATTCTGTAGGGTGGCTTGGATATCGGCTTTGTACCAGGTGCCACGTCTATATCAAATTTCATCTCCCTATCTGGAGGTAACCATGGTAATTCATCCGAAAAGACATCTGGATATTCCCTGACCATTGGGATGTCTATCAACTCCGGACGTGCCTTATCCGTCTCAATCACATAAGGAATGAACCCTTCACATTATCATTTCCACCATTAGTAACACAAATCATCTTATTACATACACAATTGATAAACAGATTCACCTCTCAAGTATCACGTATTAAAATCATACTCTTTTATTTATATTAAACATGTCTTTCATTTCATTTCATAAAACTTACAATAAGATTTTCTATCTCGGGAAACATCAATGTTTTAGCCCGATAATCCATAACAACATGGTTCGTAGCTAACCAATCCATCCCTAGGATTACATCAAAATCACTCATGTTCAATAAAATTAAATCGGCTGCCATTTCTTTACCTCATATCCTCATCTTACAATTTCTATATACATGCTCAGTCAATTGACTATCATTCATAGGGGTAGATATTATCAATATCTTGTCTAGCAGTGTGGGTTTTACATGCTTAAACAATTTACATGGAAAGGATGGTGATATAAAGGAGTGCGTGGCACCAGGATCAAACAATATAAATGCTTCTAAATCAAAGATTTAGATGGTACCTTTAACCACATCCGAAGATTGATCCGTAGTGTCCTGGTCCAGTGCTTGCACTCGTCCTCTGCTCACATCCACTGCCTGCTTCCCCTTTTCCTCAGCTGTAGCCCTCCTCCTCGGAGCAGCTATCCTAACTGGAGCTCTCTCTGGCTCCCTGCCCCTCTGTGGGGCTCTCTCTGTCATATCTGGGTAATCCCTAATTATGTGACCTGGTTTTCCACATCTGAAACTTATTGCATGAGGTCCATAACATGGTCTAGTACCATGGTACCTACCACACTTGCTGCACTGCTCTGTAGTAGGTCGTGGCCCTCCAATCATAATTCCCTTAGCTGGAGCTATGGTCGGATACATGGGAGGATTAACTGTCCTCTCCCGGATCTCCTCGATCCATGACCATTTTCTAAAAAATTTATTGCTTCCCTTATAACTGAAGCCTCTATCCATCACTGTTCTCTTCTTATCTTTGTCCCTCACTTTACTGACTTTCCTAAACTCTGAGGCGATTCTATCAATATCTTGTTCACACAATTGCGCCTTGCGCACTGCCTCCTCGTAGGTCGGTATATCTAAGGGGACTAATCTGGACCTGATGGTCAGTCTTAATCCATCTACAAACTTTTGGATCTTCTTGACCTCATTACCCATTGTAATAGGATCATATCTGCCCATGGAGATAAAAATCATCTCATACTCATCCACCGTCCTACTCCCTTAGGTCAATCCCAAAAATGCCATCTTCATCTTTCTCTGTGCAGTAACCAGAACATACTACCACCTCCGAAAAGCCTCAAAAAACACATCTTAGCTAATCTCTATATGTCGAGCTCTCAAAATAGGCCTAGTGGTTTTCCACCAATGTTCTATTGATCCCTTCAGCAAGAATGCGACAAAGCTACCATCTCGGTAGTAGTGCACTCGAAGAACCCATACAACTTCTCGATTTCATTTATCCAATCCTCAGTAGCTACTTGGTCTTTAACTCCACTGAAAGACGGCAGTCCAAACTTTTGGAACTGCCGTAGTCTATCTAAGTCACAACCATAACCCCAGCCTCTACTAGCTTATGGTGTAGCAACAGGCGTAGGCATATCCTGTGCAGGTGGGGGTGTAGGTGTATATGTCGCCTGAGGTCTCTAGGCTGGCTGTGCCCGTGCCTCTGGAGCTACCGCCTGCTCGGCATCACCCTCTGTAGCGGGACTTTGTCTGCCCCCAACTCTAGGTAATGACTGAGTGACCAACTCCAAGTTCATCTCAATGGTCCACTCAATCCTCACGAAGCGTTCCTCAGTACTCTCGGGTCTCTCCTCTGGACCCTGTGGAGCATGCTCAACCTCAGCCTCCACCTCAATCTCTTCCTGAGCCTCGTGTGTTTTTCGTTCAACATTACCCCCAAGCCTACCTCTACGACCTCGAGCTTGAGCTCTCGTACCTCTACCGCGACTGGTGTTAGGCATAATGTTTCACTTCCCTGCATACACATCAATTTCTTAGTCAACCCATCGACACACACACAATTGTATCTAAACAAGCACAGTAACATGGGGATGTAATTTTCCAACTTATTAATTATTTTAGACACGAAACACGTCAAATCAACGCAGGCTCTGATACCAACTTCTGTCACGACCCTCAATTTACTAAAATACGCACAAATTTTTTGCATTTTCATACATTAATTATTATTCGTCCTTCCTCGATTGTGAACAGCTACTCTCCTCAACAGTTGGGCTGTGGTCAATGTCTATCTCATTCCACCATACCAATTTAATTTGCATTTTTAAAATAAGGTAAACACTATTATAATTAAATCAGAGTGTTGTTTACCTGTGTTTACATTGCTTTACATCCCCAATAGTTACGTACAAAATACTACTGTGCTATAGAAAGTTTAGATACAAAAATCTCATCAGTGTGTATACCTTACGCGATGGGATGCAGTGGATACCAAAAGGGAACGCCTTCAGTCGCTCTCAATCTATACTCAAATCTCTGTAGAGAGGGGGAAAATAAGAGGGGTGATCAAACCACATGCTCAGTAAGGCAATCATGCGAACAGGTAGATACTGCACTATCTATATGACCATGATGCCATGCTTAGAACCACACAATTCTCATTCACATCTCAAAAGCATTATTTTGTGCTTGTGTTAATGGCATGTAAAGCAAATCATGCTGTTTAGTTCAGTACACAAATCAAATTTAAAGCATGGCATAAATCGTCATGCATATTTCACAAATAAAGCATGGCATTAATCATCATGCATATTTAACAAATAAAACATGGCATTAATCATCATGCATCAGTGCACTATAAAACCATTAACATACTTTCTCATCTCAATAAAATCACCACTGGCCAAGATTCATCCCCTTCCCCTCGGACTGTCCTAATCCACAAAGCATTTCAAAAACATGGATTTATTCATAAAACAAGACATGTGAGATAGGCAATATAATAGGAAAAATCTCCTCTAAGACTATGGTCATATCCTGTGATCCCAAGTTACACGGATCAAGTGTGCGGGCTATCACCACTATCTACTTCCACACGGGAGGTGGGTCAAGTCCAACCAGCCGGTCCATAGCAGATCTCGTCCGAAGACGACATAACACAATCTCAACACAGTACAATGTACTCCATGGACCCATATCAACGTATCATATCACGTCACATCTCAAAAACACACGTGTGAGCCTATTTGATCGGTATGACGTCTCGTCTACCCGAAGCTCCTAACACGGCTATCAACATTTCAAAATCTTAAAAATGCACGTGCGAGCCTATTTAATCGGTGCAACACCCAGTCTACCCGAAGCTCCTAGCACGACATCAAGTATGGTAGGCATCTAATGCGAGCTATGCTCGAGCACCATACCAAAACCGATATAAAGTTTGTGCAAGTTCCACTCTGACACAACATCATAAAAATCCATGCACTCATGCGTATAAAACACATCAAATCTCGTGCGAGTAATGCTCTAACACGCTTTCATTCTCACGAAGTCCATATAGGTGGCTCAATTCTTTGCAAAACATGGTTATCAACCAAATCAAATCATTTCATTTCCAAATCATTTCAAATGTTAGCCAGCCTACCAATCATTTACTAAAAAGTAACAAAACAAGGTTTTCAAAGCATCATGATTTTGTTTTCATGCACTTTTCTCAAACACCCAACTTTTGCCCTTCAATCACCCAATTTCATTTCCTAATATCTCATGCATTCTAGCAAAGCATTTAAGTGCCCAAATTGAGCACAGATATCTTTAAGAGTCCACACAATTCCCTTACCTCTATTTCCTCGGGGTGTGACTCTCCTCCTCTTAGCTTTTCTCGTCTTAAGCTCCACTTGTTCCGACGTATCCTCGAAAGCTACAATTCATTCATACAAAAACTTGAGTTAACATTATTAATTCTCATTCAACTATACCTTTTTACCTAATGCCTTAAATACTTATTTTACTCTTTTTGGGTAAGCCTCTTTATTCATTCCATAACACTATCTTAAACTCATACCCACAACACTATTATTACCTTAAGATATCCCATTCATCATCTAATCCTCTACATTTCACTTTCTCACACTACCATATTTCTAGGTTAAAATCATTCTATTGTATTTTTTATAGTTTCTAACATTACTAAGCACCCCAATCAACTCCAAACATTAATAGCTTAACAATGTACTTGAGTTGGTGCTTTAGAAACTCACCTCTTTGGATTTCCTCCTTACTCCAAATAGAAATGCCCTTTGTTCCTTAAATCCAACAAATAGGGAAAATGCCTCCAAGCTAAGTTGTTCTTCTCTTTGATGTGAACAACTTTGTGTCTAATAGCCTTCCCTCAAATCTTCTTAAAAATGGTCGGATTTATAGGGTAAAATCTAAGTTTTTGGATTGGAAGATGAAAGAAGTTGGTTGTTCCGAAAATCTACAGATCTAACTGCTCCTATTTATAAATTCAGCTTGATGAAATCGATCTGCCTTGGGTGAAGATCGATCTGGTCCTATTAAAATCCGTCTTTTTTCACGGCATTTGAAGGCAGGGGATCGATCTGTCGAAGACTGGAGATCGATCTGTCTCAAGTAGTAGCTCAAGGAGATCTATCTAGCTTGGGAGGAGATCGATCTTGCTTCAACCTGAGAGTTAAGGAGATCGATCTGTTTGCCTTGAAATCGATCTTCTCTTTACAGAATGTTTAGTAGATCGATCTGGCTCCATTGGAGATTAATCTGCACTGTTCCATTACTCAAACAATAGCATTTTTTGCTCTTTCAGATCGATCTCTCATCCTATGAGATCGATCTGGCCTTCATATTTTCTAGATTTTACTGCAATTTTTCTGCAGTAACTTCACCCAAAACATCTTTAATTTGCTACCATAGTCATTTTCTCATTCAATCATCTTTGAGACTTGAAAATGGCATCCATTCATACTTTATACCTATTAAAACTTGTGTGAAATCTCTGTATAACCAATGGTACATGATATAAACCAAATGGAAGTGCACAACTTATGCAATCTTCCTTCCATTTTACCACACTACTCATATTCCATTCTACTCACATTCTTCACATGTTTAAGTCCATTTCTTCATATTCATACATAATGTAACTTGTACGTACAATCACAACTCTTATTACAAGTGTGTACATTAAACTTATGGACTTACATCATTTATGCTTCACATTACAAATATATCACCATTTACACATATACAAAGTTATACATATATGGGGTCTCATAGTATCATCAAATCGATCTAACCTGATTATCTCTTAATTTAAAATCTTGAAACTTATATTTCAAGGAAGTACCAATTTTTGAATCCTTAAGATTGTAGAGAAAATATAAGAAATAAAACATAGAAGAAAAATGATTTTGAGGCGCGAACTTTAGTTATTTTCCTTAAAGATTCAAAAATCTTTAAGGATACAATAGAATCTCACAAACTCTCCCAAAACTGATATGAAATTCTGAATTAAAATTAAACACATAAGTTTAGATATTTATAGTGTCCAAAAGACACTTTAAATAAACATATCTTGTCCAAAAGATACTTTTTCGAATAAATATATCTTTTTGACACTACTTTTATTTGAAAGATACTTCTTCAAATAAGTTACTACTTTTGATGTTTTTTAAAATTATTTATGTGTATTAAATATAAATTTCTAATAAATACTATTTAATATTTATCAGACATAACTTTTAAGAACTTAAATTTAATTTTCAAACTTAAACATTTTAAACTACTTTAACATAAAATCAACAAAAAACAAATGCACATAAGCTCAACATCTCTATTCATTATAGAAACAAAAGCCAATCAAAATTTTGTTTCTACAAATATGTTAATTTCAATTTGACTGCATATTATTTTTAGCAGAATCTTATTGTAGTTATATAATGATATATTTTGATCAATTGTTTTGATATATAATTATTCTTATTCTTCCACTTAAATGTTTGTTTATATCTTTTGTTTCTGTTCATGAACAATTTGGTCCTCGCAAGTTTCTCATTCATATAACATATTAACAATAACTATAAGTATAGGTTTAAGTTGCTATCACTGATAAGAAAAGAAATTAAGTTTCGTTAGTTTATGCAAAAAGCTAGTACATGAAGAAATAGTTAATGAATCCAAAAGCAACACATTTTGCTAGAAGCATATTTATTAAAGTTACTTCTCCAACAAAAGAGAATTGAATTAATATTTTAGTTTTAACCTGTAAAAGTAGATTTCTTCAAGTTTCATTCCTATTCACTAACCTTACATAATTATTGACTACTGACTAATATAGAGTACGAAATCAACTTTGGAATAGGGCTGCTTCACTTGTATATAAACAAACTTGAAGAAATATCAGTTTATACTTTGAAATATCTACACCAGTCATCGAGTAAAACAAAATTTACCTTTTCCATAGAAAAGAAGTAGATTGGATTGTTTTTTAGTGTCATCAAGATGGTTGGTCTCTTTTCAAAATTTATGCCAGAGTGGACTTAAAAGATCTTTATCTGATCAGTGTCCAATTCTACTTTCTTCAGATTCTGTTGATTGTGGGCTAAGGTCGTTCAAGTTTTTAGATTGTTGGTATGATGATCCTAATTTTAGGAAGGTGGTTGTCGATAAATGGGGTTCTTTAAAAATTGACAGGAAATCGGGATTCAGATTAAAAGTTAAGCTTAATTGACTGAAAGTGTTCTTGAAGCAGTGGAATAAGGAGGTGTTTGGTTCCCTTCATCAGAGGGTTCTTGAGATGGAAGAGAAGATTGATCGGTTGGATCGTATAGCTAATGGTGGTTGTTCAAGATTTGTGGAAAGCAGTTAAAAGTAGGAAGTCTCTTTGGAGACAAAAGGCGAGAAGTATGTGACAGCCTGGAAGAGCAAAAAATAGTTCTAATTAAAATTTTTCTTATATTAAACCTCTTACTCGGGTTGCATTCCTGTACAATGTCATTTAATCACTTGTGTTTATAATAAATCATAACCCCAAGATCATATGATTTATATTTCATAAACCTAATTACAAAATATCCCAAGAAAATCAATCCACAAAACACAATTCATTTTCCTCATATAATCCTAAACACATCCCAAAACACTTAATACTAATGTCTATATTACATCATTATCTGGATACAAAATGAACTGAATTATACCTTGTGCGTGTACAAGCGATAGCCTGGGGAGAACTTGTCCACCAACCTATATCATGTACGCGGTAGGCACTATCACGTTCACTGCAAGAAATCTGGAGCGGGGAAGGAAAAAGGGTGAGCTCTCAAAACGCTCAGTAAGGAGGACAAGGGAAAGTTATAAAATCATCATCACAACACAATATGATAGAAATATTTGAGCATGTAAAACATTATATAAATGACGGTGGAAACAATGGCATCGGCATAATTCACGTGATAAAGATCACAAATCATCATAACATCAAATCTCATTACGTGATAGAAATCACAGTTGTAAAACACATCATTCATCAAAGAAATCGAGACTAGGCATTTAATAAAACTCAGATAAAATCATCGTCATAGGCACATCACATCAAATCAAATCGTCCCTCAGGTGGACATCCTCAAAAGAGGGAAACGTTGACATAAATACATGGTTATGATTCGCTGTAGACTTGATCAGAGTCGTATAGCTGTGGTCTTACATGCTATTCAAAGCAAGGCCCGGTCTTACATGCTATTAAAGCAAGGCCACCCATCACTACCAGACCGGGGTCATCTCTCGTTACCAGAATGGAGGTATCGGTCTTGCATGCTATTAGAGCAAGGCCCAATCTTACATGCTACCAGAGCAAGGCCACTCAACACTGTCAAAGCGGAGTATCAATGTGCATCTCATGACAAGCCTTAGTCTCAGTAAAATATGCCATTGTTGTATTAAAACCATTTTTCCTTCACGTAGAGCCCATAATGGTTATTACAAAACTCATTTCGATTAGAAAACATTATATTTACAGTTACACAAAACTCATCAAAATCGAGGTCAAACTGGCAAAACACTCACACATTCATCAAGCATCAAATCAACTCATTTCTCCTAAACATGCTCATTCATCAAACCCTTTTCACCCTAAAAAGGTATTTTCATCATTTTAGAAACTCACATACATAAACATTTTATTTCCCTTACCTCTTGCACCTTGAGTGGCACATTATCCTTCGACTCTCGGACTAGTCTCGTTTCCAGTGTCGAATTCTCAAGTTGTCCAAACATCATTAAATTGTTAATATTCATCACTCACATTTATCTCTTCACCTCATTTATACCCATACTTATACTATATCTGAATTACCACTCCTAAATACCCACATTATCTTAAAACTTCTCCTACATCTTTATCATCACTTTAGCTAGTTCATAATCATCACAAGATATCCACATTTAATTTCCCAACTATACTCATTAGTTGTTTCCCCCATGACTTAGACATTTCCAACCAAATATACCTATATATATACATATATACATTTACTAACATATATAATGATAATGCTTAAGAAAAACAAGGATCTTGTGAGCTCACCTAGCTTGTCTCCTCTTGACCAAACTTGTAGAATGCTTATCCTTTCCTTTTTTCAATTCAATCCTTGATTTTCTAGTATGTTGTTCTCCTTACCAAGAGGAACAACTTTGTCTCTTACCCCTTTGTCTAATTCTATCCAGAATATTGTGAATCTTAAAGAGAGAAAGCTTGGTCTTTGTGAAAATGGTGAGTGTTGGGGTTTGTAGGTTAGAGAGGCTCGGTTTCCAGGTAAAATCTCATGATTCTTATATAGGTAGGGCATATGAGATCGATCTGGCATTAGTGGAGATCGATCTCTGCTTGATTCAACTACTCCATTAACAACTACAAGATCGATCTGGTCGGGGGTGGAGATCAGTCTGTTATTCTAAGTGGAGATCGATCTGGCATTGGGTAGGGATCGATCTCTTCCAAGCCGAGACTTAAGGAGATCGATATGCCCTTGTGACATGATCGATTCTTGCTAGGCAGAGGCAGCATGAGATCGATCTGCTCCCTTATGAGATCGATCTGCTTGCCTGCTATTACACACTTACTGCATTCTGCAGTCATGAGATCGATCCTTCCTCCCTTGGAGATCGATCTGGCCTTCACAGATCCTACTACTGCTGCACCAAATTATAGGAAACTCAATGTAAAACTCACCATAATCTACCCCATAGGCCATATTTCAATCCATACACTTTTAAGACCTAAAACTTCAATCCATATACTTCATTATATTTAAAACTTGTGTACATCGGTATAACATAATACATTCACCAATTACAATCTTCACAATGTAAATCTCATGAATAAGGTACATAAAATTCTCATGTCTCACATCCTCCCCACCTTTGGGAAATTTGGTCCTCCAAATTTTAACTTGAGCTATTAAATAGTTAGGGGTACTTCTCCTTCATAAGACTCTCTAGTTCCCAAGTTGCTTCCTCCATTGAGTGGTACTTCCAGAGAACTTTAACCAATGGAATCCTTTTCGTCCGAAGTACCTTTTTCTTTCTGTCAAGTATTCGGATGGGTTCTTCCACATAACTCATATCCCCTTGAATATCCAGTGCTTCATACTTGATGACATGGGAGGGGTCTAGATTATATCTCTTCAACATAGAGACGTGAAAGACATTGTGAATTCCCAAAAAAAAAAATGTAGAGGTAAAGCCAAACGATAGGTAACGTCCCCCACTCTCTCCAAAATCTTAAATGGTCTTATATATTGAGGACTCAATTTCTCATTCTTCTCGAAACGCATGATACCCTTACTCGGTGATATCTTAAGGAAAACAGAATCTCCAATGCGAAACTTGAGTGACCGTCTGCGTACATCTGCGTAACTTTTTTGACGACTCTAAACAGCCCGTAATCTATCACAAATGATCTTCACATTCTGAACTGCCTGTTCAACTAGTTCAGGAGTAATTACTTTCATGTCACCCATTTCTTCCCAAGCTATGGGGGATCTGAAACCTCTTACCATATAGAGCCTCATAAAGTCTCATACTAATACTCGTATAATAGCTGTTATTATATGCAAACTCAGCAAGGGGAAGGTAATCATCTCATGATCCCTTAAAATCCATCGTACACGCCCTTAACATGTCCTCTAAGGTCTGTATAGTCCGCTTGGACTGACCATCAGTGTGAGATTTGAGAATTTTACACATATCAACTTATATAATGAGAAGATAAAGTGTAATTGATTGAACTAAATATGATGTACTCATATATTGTGTCACGACCCAAATTTCTTAAAAATCAGAGTAAATTTTTCGCTTTTTCATTTCCTTACCCGTCGTGAACAGTTACACTACTAAACGGTTGGGCTATGATTCGGTGTTAGTCACCTCTCACCTATTTACCATTCCATTTTCATATTTCATTTACATATCAATTTATTTAAATAAATACATCCCCAATATTACATCCATATACAGTATTGTGCATCTATATGTTCAGATACAAAATTATACAAATGTGTATACCTGATCTTGATAAGAAGCAGCGGATATGACTACTGTCGTTCACTTCTATTGAATGTACCCTGTGGGGTGGAAAATGAAAGGGTGAGCATAAACAGCTCAGTAAGGCAATAATGTAAGCAGGTAGATAACTATACTATCTACGTGCTGATAATGTCATGATATAAAATCGTTTGTTTTTGGAGCATGAGGAATGACTAAAATGATGCCACATGTATGTATATATCATATAAGAGAAATCATGAAATCCATATATAAAACAAATATGGAAAAATCTTCATGTATGTCATCTCATGCTCGTCACATTTAAAACTTATTTGTTTCATCATATACTCAACACTCAAAAACTTATCTATTTCATTTCAAACTCTTCTCGTTAAAACTTATTTGTTTCATTTCAAACTCTTCTCATTAAAACTTATTTGTTTTATCATAAAACAACTTCATCTAGGTCAAACCCATCTCTCGGGAATACCTTGATTCATTAAATCATGTCTCTTTTAAAAACATAAATCGAGACATTACCCCTCCCTCGGGTTCGTCCTGGTCTATTCAGACAGTATGATATCATGTGAGGCATGTAGGTTACTGTATGAAAATCGAGGACTATGGCCATACTTTATCCCTGTGATCCCAGGCTACACGGATCCTGGTGTGCGGGGTATCACAACTGCAACGGGAGGTAGGGTCAAGTCCTACCCGCCAGAATATCAAGTAACATCATAGAGTCATCATGACTGTACGGTACAGCGTACACCGTGTGACATACATGGTACATCGTACTCCGTGGACCCATATCATAGTCTGGGGGTGCCTGCCGTAGGTCTTATCCACCCCAATACTATGTCGATAATGTGATATCTGAGAATTTCAGACATATTTTATTGATGTAATAAGAATTCGAAGTGTAATTTATTGAGCTAAGTAAATTGTGGGAATTATAATTGGAGATTTATATGTTAAGTGTGTAAAATAAGCATGAACTATGAGGACAGATCGATCTGGGAGAAGGAGAGATCGATCTGGTGAGTTATAAACGACAAGGAAGGAGAAATTTAAGGAGCAGATCGATCTCTAATGGAAGAGGATCGATCTCCTTATGAATCTGTTTGAGAGAAGATCGATCTCATGAGGAAGAGATCGATCTCCAAATGATTCTGTTTGAGAAAGGATCGATCTCATGAGGAAGAGATCGATCTCCAAATGATTCTGTTTGGGGAGAAGATCGATCTCCTTAGGAGCAGATCGATCTCATAAAGCCATAAAGAGATCGATCTCACCCCTCGACAGATCGATCTCCTAGGCATAAAATTACCCAGATCGTTCCCAAATTTCAAACGCAGATCGATCTCATCAAGAGGCAGATCGATCTCCTACCTCCAGTCTATATAAGGAACCCGTGTTTTCTCCTAAAATTTCACTTTCTCTCTCTTCCAACCCCCATTTTTCTGAAAACCTAACTTTCTCACTCATCCAAATCCCCCATTTTCGGCCGAATCAGCTGTTGTGGCAAGAAGGAAAGTTGTTCCTCATCAAAGGGAGAACAACATACTTGGAAATCGAAGGACGTATCGGATCGAGGTGTGAGTTGTGCGTCTCACAAGCTTTGGGTAATTTTTAAACCTCGATCTTGATATTTGAGCTGATTTTGATGCTATTGGTGGTTGTCATTGCATTGAAATAGTTGAGAAAGGATTAGGGATTGATGAAATTGCAATGTAGTTGGAGTAATGTAGATATTTGATAATTTTGATAATTTTGAGGATTTGTGCTGTAAATGGAAATATAGACAATGTGATGAATTAGCATAGATAAATGGCATGAGAAATGTAGGACATTGAGATATTGTGAATGAGGTTGTAGTTTAGGGTTGAGTTACGGGAATCAAGAGATTTGAGGAGTTATGAGCAATTATGCTCAATTTTGAGAATTGAGGCTTATGAGGTAATTGAGTGTTGATGTTTTAACATCGTTTGGACAGCTCGGGAGTTCCAGAGTAGAATGCGAGGCTAGTCCGTGATACGGGGGAAACGATTGCACTATACGAGGAGCAAAGAGGTAAGGGAAATCTAAACCATTTGTGTATGTGAATTGTAAACTATTTTAGCATGAATTGTGGTTTATAAAACAAGCATGTTGAGTTTTGTGTTGAGATTTAACTGCACACGATTTTATAGCCGGTTGGAGCCCAATGTTTTTATGAGTTTATAACTGGGCTCTACGTTAAGGCAATATTGAGATTTGAGAAATGTGTGCGTGTGCTTTGCCGGTTGGAACTCGGTTTTATTACGTTTTGTGTTGAGTACAAAACGATTTCAAATGAGTTTTATGAGAGAAAAACCATTACGAGTTCTACGTGAAGGCAAACCAGTCTTATGTAAAAAGACTTAGGTGTGTAGTTGTGAGTACACACCGGGCATTGCTCTGGTAGCATGTAAGCCCGATTTCTTCTCCGTTCTGGTAACGTGAGAATAACCCATTGGTGGCTGTGCCACGTTATACCCCATTGGTGGCTGTGCCACGTTATACCCCATTGGTGGCTGTGCCACGTTGAGAAACCCCATTGGTGGCTGTGCCATGTTATACCCCATTGGTGGTTGTGCCACGTTATACCCCATTGGTGGCTGTGCCACGTTGAGAAACCCCATTGGTGGCTGTGCCACGGTGAGAAACCCTATTCTGTGGCTATGCCACGTGAGAAATTTAATCAGTGGCTTTGCCACGTGTGTTTTGTGGCTATGCCACGCGAGAATTTAATCAGTGGCTTTGCCACGTGTGTTTTGTGGCTATGCTACATGAGAATTTAAATCAGTGGCTACGCCACGTGTGTTGTGCATTATTTTTACTGTGATTTTATCACGTATTTGAGAAAGCGTTTAACGCGTTGTTTTCACATGCTTTGTTATTGCTCTAGAGTGAGCCTTTTACTTCATGTTTTCCCATGACTTGACACATGAGAGTGTCGTTTTGAGTACTTTCATGCTATGGTTTTCAAATGAGTTTCACATACAAATAAACCTTTTGTGATGTGCATTTTGGTTTATGAAATGAGTTCCTTACCCCCTTTACTGAGCGATTTAGAAGCTCACCCTGTTTTTCTTTCCCCCCAGAGTTCTTCAAGTGAATAAGGACTTCCCTGCGACGTACGGAGTAGTGGCTAGTGGAGGATTCGAGCTCCAGGCCATATATATTGTATCTTGAGGTATATTTTATCTTTTCATGTACCCAGACTATTAATGTAATTGCAGACACTTGATGTATAACATTATATGGGATGTATTAGGATTAATTAACTTGAGATGGATTAATGTATTTGATATGATATATAAATTCTATTGATGAGATCCTGAGGAATGATAATTATGATGATGTATGACACTGCACAGGAATGCACCTTTAATTGTGAATTAACGAGTAAAAAGTTTTAAATTAGCCCTATTTTCTGTATTTTCGGGGCGTGACAGAGTTTTCTTGGTATCAGAGCTTAGGGTGTCTAGTACTGTCAGTGTCGGTTAAGTGAAATAGAATACATCCCAAGTGTCTGTAATAGTCTGGTCATGAACTGAAATTGAGGATTGAGATTTCAATCGATTGTGATATGTACGCGCAGGAGACGAGTTGAGATAGAGAATGAGTAAACGACGAGGTCGTTCGAGGAGGCAGGCAGAGTCCCCTCCGCCACCTGTCCCACAACCAGAGAGTCCTAACTCTCGATTTTATCGGATTGAGACCGATGTGAGGTAAGGTTTTGAGCAGATGGCAGCGTTATTCGCGCAACACTTTGGAGTTAATGCCTCGGATACTACCCCTACACCACCACAAGGACCTCCCATACCCCCAGTGCCTCCCGTCACTCAGCCTGAGGATAGAAGTATGGTCCGACTAAGGGATTTTTTGAAGATGAATCCACCCGCATTTAGGGGAAAGAAGGATCCTACAGAGGCTGAGGAGTGGTTGACGGAATTAAGAATTATATTTGATTTCCTGGGGGCACCGATGCTGAGAGGGTCAGTATGAGTGCCTATATGCTGAAGGGGAGAGCTCGAGATTGGTGGGGTACTACCCAGGGTATTTTGATGTCCCACCATGGTGTGATTGGTTGGGAAGAGTTCCAGACAGCCTTTAGGACCCAATATGTAACACGAGCCGCCCAGAGAAAGAAACAAGCTGAGTTTTTGAGTTTGGTACAGGGTGACATGTCTGTGGATGACTATGAGAGCCAATTCACAGCGCTATTGAGATATGACCCAGAGACCTTCAAGAGTGAAGAGCTCCGCACAGAGAAGTTTGTGTATGGGTTGAAGCCCGTCATCAGAGATAGATTGATAGGGCTATGTATTACTGAGTTTGGAGATGCTCTGAGACGAGCACAAGAGATTGAAAGAGGGATTGAGATGGTACAATCCCAAAATGAGCTCAGAGCCGTGAATAAAGATAAGGGCAAGAGGCCAGCACTTTTCCAAACAGAGGCTCGGAGAGGTTCCTTCAGAAGAGGAAGGATTGAGGTACAAAAGGGCAGATTAGAGAGACCCAGAGGTTACCCTAATATCAGAGAGACCCCTTGAGATGTCAGGCCTGAGACAAGGTTTTACAGAGATTGTGGCCGATCGCATGAGGGAAGTTATACTGGGTCGATCCATGGATGTTTTAGATGTGGTGACATGGGTCACAGAGTGAAGGGCTGTCCCCAACCTCAGATACCACATGCTCCGGAGCCCACTAGACAACAGCCTCAGAGAGTGGATCCCCGGAGATGGGCCACTGCGGCAGAGAAAGGGAAGAAACCTGTGGCACAGGGACGAGTGTTTGCCCTGGATAAGGAGATCGCAGACACTTCGGCAGAAACTATAAGAGGTACACTCTCTGTCTGTAATCATAAGGCTCATGTGTTGATTGATTCAGGATCCACGCATTCGTTTATTTTTGAGCTTTTTGCATATAGATTAAACTTGAAGTTTGAACCTCTAGAATATATACTACATGTAAATACCCCTATGCGTGAATCCCAGAGAACTGAGTTAATCTGTAGAGGATGTGAAATAAAGGTGGGAGATAGAGTGATGTTAGCAGATCTAATCATGTTGAATATACATGGGTTTGATGTAATTCTGGGGATGGATTGGTTGGCAACCAATCGAGTGAGTTTAGACTGCTACACTAAGATTGTAACTTTCTCCCTACCTGAACCTTACAGTGTACGATTGAGATATTGAGAAAATGATTATGTGGATTTCTAGTAAGTAAATTGAGAATTTTAATATCATTTTGGAGAATATTAAATATGATTGTTCATGTGAAGGTTATGAGACACTCATCTCAGACGATGAGCGGGAACATCCGAGGATTGAGGATATATCTGTGGTGTGTGAATTTCTAGATGTTTTCCCATATGAATTGCCAGGTTTACCACCAGAGAGAGAGCTGGAGTTTACCATTGATTTGGTACCAGATACTCAGCCGATCTCTAAACCTCCTTACAGGATGGCATTAGTGGAACTTGAGGAATTGAAGAGACAACTACAGGAGTTATTGGATCAAGGGTTTATTAGACCCAGTGTTTCGCCGTGGGGAGCGCCAGTACTATTTGTTAAGAAGAAGGATGGTAGTCTCAGATTATGTGTAGACTACCGATTGTTGAATAAAGCCACGGTGAAGAATAAATACCCATTGCCCAGGATTGATGATCTACTTGATCAGCTAAGAGGGGCATCAGTCTTTTCTAAGATTGACTTGAGATCGGGCTATCACCAATTGAGGATCAAGGAAGAAGATATTCCAAAGACGGCCTTCAGGACAAGGTATGGCCATTACGAATTTCTGGTGATGTCCTTTGGATTGACGAACGCCCCTGCAGCATTTATGAGATTGATGAACGAGGTGTTCAGAGACTATCTGGATAAGTTTGTGATAGTCTTTATTGATGATATCCTGGTGTACTCTCGGTCGTATGAGGAGCATGCACAGCACTTGTGGTTAGTACTTCAGATACTCCGAGATAAGCAATTGTACGGAAAGCTTAGTAAGTGTGAGTTTTGGCTGAACCGGATAGCTTTCCTTGGGCATATAGTCTCAGAGGAAGGAGTATCAGTGGACCCAAGCAAGGTGGAGGCTGTGCTTAATTGGGACAGACCGAGGACAGTGACTGAGGTACGAAGCTTCCTTGGTTTGGAAGGGTATTACAGGAGATTTGTGGAAGTATTTTCAAGGATTACCGCCCCTTTGACTAAGCTCACGCACAAAGAGACTCCATTTATATGGACTGATCAATGTGAGCTCCGTTTTCAGGAATTAAAAAGGAGATTGACAGCGGCACCTGTGTTAACTATTCCTGAGGGATCAAGAGGATTTTCGGTGTATAACGATGCATCTCACCAAGGATTGGGGTGTGTGCTGATGCAGCACGGAAGAGTGGTCGCATACGGATCGCGACAGCTGAAAGACCATGAGCGGAATTACCCCACGCATGATTTGGAGTTAGCCGCTGTGGTATTTGCTTTGAAGATCTGGCGACACTACTTGTATGGGGAAAGATTCTAGATTTTCACTGATCACAAGAGTTTGAGATATCTCTTTGATCAGAAAGAGTTAAACATGAGACAAAGGAGATGGATGGAACTCCTTAAGGATTATGACTGCGAGATTTTATATCATCCGGGTAAGGCGAATATGGTTGCTGATGCCCTGAGCAGGAAGAGTATGATATCTGCTATGATGATCAGGGAATGGGATTTGTTAGAGCAGTTCACTGAACTTCGGATCAGAGTTAAAGAGGTAGAGACTGGATTTTTGGCTAGCTTACGGATAGAGCCCAGGATCATGGATCAGATTAGAACTGGGCAGCGCAGTGATCAGAGATTAATAGATATGGTTAGCCAAGCTGAGCAGAGTTCGCAGTCGGATCTCACCATCAGTGAGGATGGATTGTTGAGATTCAGAGGACGGATTTGTGTACCGGACGATGATACCCTGAAGAGACAGATACTGAGAGAATCCCACTGCTCGCGATACACCATGCACCAGGAAGTACTAAGATGTACCGAGACTTGAGAAAGGTGTATTGGTGGAGTGGTATGAAGCGAGACGTGGCAGAGTATGTGGCCATGTGTTTAGTATGCCAGTAAGTGAAAGCTGAGCATCGAAAGCCCGGAGGACTACTACAGCCCTTACCTGTACCTACATGGAAATGGAAGCATGTCACTATAGACTTTATTATGGGTTTACCGAGGACCCGGAGAGGTCGTGACGCGATATGGGTCATTGTGGATAGATTGACCAAGAGTGCCCACTTCCTTGCCATCAAGAGCACAGATACTGTGGATGCCTTAGCTGAACTGTATGTAAGCGAGATAGCTAGATTACATGGGGCTCCAGTGAGTATTACTTCTGATAGAGATTCCTGGTTTACTTCCAGATTTTGGACCCAGTTTCAGGAGTCCATAGGATCTCGATTGAGTTTTAGTACCGCCTATCATCCTCAGACAGATGGTCAGTCAAAGAGGACTATTCAGACCCTGGAGGATATGTTGAGGGCGTGTACGATGGATTTTAAGGGATCATGGGATGATCACCTGCCCCTAGCAGAGTTTGCGTACAATAACAGCTATCATGCGAGTATTGGAATGGCACCTTTTGAGGCTCTATATGGTAGGAGGTGTAGATCCCCTGTAGCTTGGGAAGAAGTCGGTGACAGAAAGATAAATGCTCTCGAGCTTGTTGAGCAAGCCGTACAGAGTGTGAAACTCATATGTGAGAGGTTACGGGCTGCACAAAGTAGACAGAAAAGCTACGCGGATGTACGTAGACGGCCACTCGAGTTTGACGTTGGTGATGCAGTATTCCTGAGAGTATCACCGAGCAAGGGTATCGTGCGATTTGGGAAGAAAGGGAAATTGGGTCCTCGATACATAGGACCATTCGAGATTCTTGAGAGAGTGGGAGAAGTAGCCTACAGATTGGCATTACCCCCACAGATGTCCGAAATACACAATGTTTTTCATGTGTCTATGTTGAGGAAGTACCACCCGGACCCTTCTCATGTCATAGAGTATGACGAGATGGACATTCAAGAGAGCTACACTGAGGAACCCGTCCGGATTCTCGATAGAAAGGAGAAGGTACTGAGAACCAAGAGCATCCCATTAGTGAAAGTTTTGTGAAAACATCACTCAAGGGAAGAGGCAACGTGGGAACTAGAGAGTCTCATGAAGGAGAAATACCCCCATCTATTTGACTAGTTGAGTTGAATTTGGAGGACCAAATTCTTTTTTAAGGTGGGGAGGATGTGAGATCTGAGAATTTCAGACATATTTTATTGATGTAATAAGAATTCGAAGTGTAATTTATTGAGCTAAGTAAATTGTGGGAATTATAATTGGAGATTTATATGTTAAGTGTGTAAAATAAGCATGAACTATGAGGACAGATCGATCTGGGAGCAGGAGAGATCGATCTGGTGAGTTATAAACGACAATAAAGTAGAAATTTAAGGAGCAGATCGATCTCCAATGGAAGAGGATCGATCTCCTTATGAATCTGTTTGAGAGAAGATCGATCTCATGAGGAAGAGATCGATCTCCAAATGATTCTGTTTAAGAAAGGATCGATCTCATGAGGAAGAGATCGATCTCCAAATGATTCTGTTTGGGGAGAAGATCGATCTCCTTAGGAGCAGATCGATCTCATAAAGCCATAAAGAGATCGATCTCACCCCTCAACAGATCGATCTCCTAGGCATAAAATTGCCCAGATCGTCCCCAAATTTCAAACGCAGATCGATCTCATCAAGAGGCAGATCGATCTCCTACCTCTAGTCTATATAAGGAACCCGTGTTTTCTCCTGAAATTTCACTTTCTCTCTCTTCCAACCTCCATTTTTCCGAAAACCTAACTTTCTCACTCATCCAAATCCCCCATTTTCGACCGAATCAGCTATTGTGGCAAGAAGGAAAGTTGTTCCTCATCAAAGGGAGAACAACATACTTGGAAATCGAAGGACGAATCGGATCGAGGCGTGAGTTGTGCGTCTCACAAGCTTTGGGTAATTTCTAAACCTCGATCTTGATATTTGAGCTGATTTTGATGCTATTGGTGGTTGTCATTGCATTGAAATAGTTGAGAAAGGATTAGGGATTGATGAAATTGCAATGTAGTTGGAGTAATGTAGATATTTGATAATTTTGGTAATTTTGAGGATTTGTGCTGTAAATGGAAATATAGACAATGTGATGAATTAGCATAGATAAATGGCATGAGAAATGTAGGACATTGAGATATTGTGAATGAGGTTGTAGTTTAGGGTTGAGTTACGGGAATCAAGAGATTTGAGGAGTTATGAGCAATTATGCTCAATTTTGAGAATTGAGGCTTATGAGGTAATTGAGTGTTGATGTTTTAACATCATTTGGACAGCTCGGGAGTTCCAGAGTGGAATGCGAGGCTAGTCCGTGATACGGGGGAAACGATTGCACTATACGAGGTGCAAAGAGGTAAGGGAAATCTAAACCATTTGTGTATGTGAATTGTAAACTATTTTAGCATGAATTGTGGTTTATAAAACAAGCATGTTGAGTTTTGTGTTGAGATTTAACTGTACACGAGTTTATAGCCGGTTGGAGCCCAATGTTTTTATGAGTTTATAACTGGGCTCTACGTTAAGGCAATATTGAGATTTGAGAAATATGTGCGTGTGCTTTGTCGGTTGGAACTCTGTTTTATTACGTTTTGTGTTGAGTACAAAACGATTTCAAATGAGTTTTATGAGAGAAAAACCATTACGAGTTCTACGTGAAGGCAAACCAGTCTTATGTGATAAGACTTAGGTGTGTAGTTGTGAGTACACACCGGGCATTGCTCTGGTAGCATGTAAGCCCGATTTCTTCTCCGTTCTGGTAACGTGAGAATAACCCATTGGTGGCTGTGCCACGTTATACCCCATTGGTGGCTGTGCCACGTTATACCCCATTGGTGGCTGTGCCACGTTGAGAAACCCCATTGGTGGCTGTGCCACGTTATACCCCATTGGTGGCTGTGCCACGTTGAGAAACCCCATTGGTGGCTGTGCCACGTTGAGAAACCCTATTCTGTGGCTATGCCACGTGAGAAATTTAATCAGTGGCTTTGCCACGTGTGTTTTGTGGCTATGCCACGCGAGAATTTAATCAGTGGCTTTGCCACGTGTGTTTTGTGGCTATGCCACATGAGAATTTAAATCAGTGGCTACGCCACGTGTGTTGTGCATTATTTTTACTGTGATTTTATCACGTATTTGAGAAAGAGTTTAACGCGTTGTTTTCACATGCTTTGTTATTGCTCTAGAATGAGCCTTTTACTTCATGTTTTCCCATGACTTGACACATGAGAGTGTCGTTTTGAGTACTTTCATGCTATGGTTTTCAAATGAGTTTCACATACAAATAAACCTTTTGTGATGTGCATTTTGGTTTATGAAATGAGTTCCTTACCCCCTTTACTGAGCGATTTAGAAGCTCACCCTGTTTTTCTTTCCCCCCAGAGTTCTTCAAGTGAATAAGGACTTCCCTGCGACGTACGGAGTAGTGGCTAGTGGAGGATTCGAGCTCCAGGCCATATATATTGTATCTTGAGGTATATTTTATCTTTTCATGTACCCAGACTATTAATGTAATTGCAGACACTTTATGTATAACATTATATGGGATGTATTAGGATTAATTAACTTGAGATGGATTAATGTATTTGATATGATATATAAATTCTATTGATGAGATCCTGAGGAATGATAATTATGATGATGTATGACACTGCACAGGAATGCACCTTTAATTGTGAATTAACGAGTAAAAAGTTTTAAATTAGCCCTATTTTCCGCATTTTCGGGGCGTGACAGATAACCAACCCATGTCTCAAAGTACATGTGCGAGCATCTCAACTCTCTGTGACACACAGTCTACAGGAGGCTTCCGCACGACTATATGCATGTCAACTCACGTCTAGTGTGAGCGAAGCTCCAGCACCACGCTATGCATATCATGATATCTAAAATCTCGTGCGAGCAAAGCTCTAACACGGTTTTGTGCACACACAAATTTCTCATACGAGCAATGCTCCAGTACGACTTTTCATGAGAAATAATTCAGTAAACTTGAGTGCGAGAAAGACTCTAGCACTCTTTTTATTCATGTAAATACGATAGGTGGCTCAATCTTGATAAAATATCTTTTAAAATAGTAACCGGTACAAACCAGTATCGTTTCGTATAATTCAAGAAATCAACAGCCAACCTATTTGTAAATTTGCTTAAACCAAAGCAATACATTCATATAAAGCATCAAAATATGAAAATCATGCAATTTATCTGCCTTACTACCCTTTTTGTAAATTTTACTATCAGGGGCAAAATCATCTTTTTCTTTATTCACCTAAGCCCCGATTTTCGTAAAATTATCATTTCGTTTTCTAAATACTTTAAGTAATTCTAGACCCTGTAATTCCCCCCAAAATTACGTATAGGTATCTCTATGCACTTACAAAATTCTCTTACCTGGAATCGCGCGTAGACTTAACCTGTCTCGATGATACCGAATCTCTCACCCCAAATGCGCGCCAACCAAAGGTACGTAACTGCATATAACCACACAGTTGAGGTCAATTCAATTATCTTGATCAGTATCTCGCATTTACTGACAAACTTAAGGTATTGGCCCCTATCTACCTTATTGGGTCTCGGCCCATTTTTAGCTCCTTTTATTTTTATTAATTCCCTTTTTCGGGTATACCGGGCTCCTGCAGCTTACCGATAATTATCGGGCTTCGTTCCAAACTCATTGGATAGCCCGTATACCATTTATGGCAATTACATTACAATTTCGAAAAATATTCCTTTCTATACGAAATTAATCCATAATTTTGTAAAATAATCAAAGCTCTATATTAAAGAACTCATATTGCTGAAATTAAAATGTACTTACCCAATACGATGCGGGGTATAAAAGTCAGAGCTCAATCGGCTCCCGTTCGGGCTTTATCAAAAAGCTGCACAATTAGGTAAATTAGGGTTATTTTCCATTAAATATAATATTAATTAAATTTCCAAAATTTACCCGTAGGTCAATCTCGACCTTCGGTCAACTTACCCGAATCTTGAGTCGTCCCCGGTAAATTTTTCTTTCCTTTCCCCTTTTTTTTCCTTTCTATTCTTTTCTTTTCTTTTCTTTTCCTTTCCTCTTTCCTTCCTTTTCCCTCCTTTTCCTTCCCTTTCCTTCCGGCCAAACGGTACCGTTTTCTGCCACTTTGCCTTCGTCGGCATTTTCGACGGTCTTACCGGTCGATACCGGTCTCAAAAGAACCGGCTCCTCCCCCTGAACGCGTCGGTGGCTTCCGTTCAAGCCCAGTCATGGTGGTTCACCTGGAATCGGCCCGTTTCTCCCTCGGTCTTCCTTCGCTCCGATCGGCTTCCTCCGGTCACCTGACAGCGCGTTTCCGGTATCCATGTGATCGTCGGCCTCTCCTCTTGCTCCTCGTGGCTTCGTCGGACGCTGTTGGTCGCCGTGTGCTGGGATCATTCATCGGTTCTCACGGGTCGTGTCGGTTTCATTTTTTCTAGTTTTCGGGTTCTCCCGATTTCAGACTTCTCTCTTTTTTTTTGAATTATTATTATTATTTAACAATTTGTTTTATTATTAAAATATTCATTAAAATAGTCTAAAAAATTTGAAAATATCTACAATTCTATTATTTTATTCCAAATAAATAAATTTAGTTTAATTTAATTTGTTTATTATATTTTTAATCATCTTTCGGGTATAATTTCTCCATATTTTCGAGATATTGTCCCAAGTGACTTTTCGGTATTTCTAAACATTTCGGATCTTGATCAATTGGACTCGAAATTTAATTATTTCTTCATTATTGATCAAGATTCTCAAATCCATTATTTTTAATTAAATTTTCTTATCGAATTTATTTCAACTTTCGGTCTTTTGACCGTTTTACCCTTGCACGTGTTCGGGATTAATTTAGACCAAGTTCCCTTCACGAACACTCACTCATTTCGCATTTTAAATCATTATTTCCTGTCTGAATCCCGTTTCATTTAATTTGGGACCATTTTCAATTCTTTATAAGAAATTACGATAAAATTTTTGGGTCTTACATAATCTCCCCCACTTAAGAAATTTGGTCCTCTAAATTAGAACCAAGTTAGTCTGTAAATCACTCCTGATATTTCACACTTATCATACTCTTTAATTCCCTTGTGACTTTTTCAGGAGTGTAATACTACCAAAGGACTTTGATTAGGGAGATCGTCTTAAACTTCAACATTTTCTACTTCCCGTTTTAATACCCCGAATCAAGTTTTCCAATCATACGTTAAACTTTCATTGAGCTGAGCTGTTGAAGCTCATATCTGATCACATACGTTGGGTCCGGATAATATTTCTGAAGCATCATAAGATAGGACACATTGTGGATGCCTGCTAAATTAGGTGGTAAGGCCAACCTACAGGTCTTATCTCCCACTTTGTCCATATCTCTTTCTGAATCTCGTTATGTCCTTATGTTATGTCCCAAGGACATGTAACTTCCAACAATATAAATTCACCCTCGGTGAATTCCAACGGTTTCTGTCTCTTGTCAGCATAGCTTGTCTATCTACTCTGAGGTGTTCTTAATCCTTCACAATTAATCAAACATCCTCAGAGATTTGTCTTACAAATTTGGGAACAATTTTCTATCTGTCACCCACTTCTTCTTATCCAAATCGGGAAAACAACCCTTACGGCCATACAATGCCTCATCTGAAGTCATCTCGATACTCAAGTGACAACTGTCATTATTGGCGAATTCGATTAGTAACAATTGATCATCCCAGGAGCTTATCAATTCAATGGCACATGTTCTCATCACATCCTCCAGAACCTGTACAGTCCTCTCTGACTGACCATCTGTCTGAGGACGGAAAGCTGTGCTAACACTCAATTAGGTTCCCATAGCTTCCAAAAAAAAAAACGTTCCCAGAAGTGGGAAGTGAAGCGGGAATCCCTATATGATACAATGCTTACTAGAAAAATACTTGGTGTTCCACAATTTTCCATACACATAAATCCGTCTACGTACTCAAAGTATCTGGGGATTTCCAAATCAGAAGGTGGGTAAATTTAGTCAATCTATCGACTATCACCTAGATAGCCTTATGATTTATCCGGTCCTTTGTAACCCATCACGAAATTCATTGTAACTTGTCCCTATTTTCGTGTCACTATAGGTAGAAACTGCAATAACCCTGCAACTTTTTTTGCTCTACCTTACTCTGCTGACATACGAGACACTTTTCCACAATCTCTACCATATCTCTTTTCATACCTGACCACCAATACTCTTTTCTAAGATTTCGATATATTTATTACTTCTCGGATGCACTGTATATCCCGAAGAGTGAGCTTCTATCAATATCACTATCTCATCAACTATGATCTTGGGGAGCACTTATACTATCTCTGAACCTCAGTAAGCCATCATCTCTCTTTGTGAACTCTGTCACTGTATCCATATGAATCTGACCCACACTATCAACACCATGTCGATCATCATGCTAAGCCTGTCAAATCTGGGCACTCACATCCGGTTCTAATCTCAGGCTAGCTGTCACATAATCACTGTCATCATCAGAGGGAATCACATCACTACTGAGGCTTACAACTGCTCTAACAGCTCACGCTCCCTGACCATCATATGTAATACCATCCCGAGGCTCTTTCCGCTCAAGGCATTAGCCATTACATTAGCCTTTCTTGGGTGGTACAATTTTCACAATCTAAATCTCTTAGAAGCTCTAACCCACTATGTATTCTCATATCCGACTCTTTCTGTGAAAACAGATGCTCGAGGCTTTTATGATCAGTGCATACTTGTAATTTCTCACCGTATACATAGTAGTGTCATATACTCAATACAACCACTATCGCTGTCAACTTTAAATCATGGGCTGGATAGTCCTTTCATGATCCTTGAGTTGTTTGGATTCATAATCAACTAGCTTCCCCTTTTGCGTCAATACATAGCCCATTCATTATTTTGAGGTATCCACAGACTCATGAGAAACCTCTTAATCTATTGGATATGGTGAGAATAAATGCGATGGTCAGTTTATTACTTTAGTACACCAAAACTCCTGTCACGTCTATCGTCTCATTTATCATCTCATTCAAATACCACGTTTTCATAGTTAAACGTGCCAATAAAGTAGTCTATTCCGAGAACTCTCAACAAACCATCTACAAAAGCAATTTCCAATTGTTACTTACAATTTTCCCTGGACTGTAAATACACCCAAAATATCATCACTATGGATGAAGACAAATCAGTCCAGGTAAAATTTAAATAACTTATCGTAGTTGACTTCTACTGAATACTTCAATCATCCATATCCTTAACCTATGTACGCATAAACGTATAATCTCCTTTCAAAATCGCTTTCGTTCAAGCTACTAACATGCGTCATTTCCTTTTTAATGGCTTTTTATAAAATTTTAAATTTTTAAACTTTCCTGATTAATCAAATTCTATATTTCTTATTGTACAAGTGAAGGTATCCTAATTTAAATTTATATTATTACGACTGTCGATTTCTATTTATAGGTTACGTGTATACTTTTAGACGCTGTCAAGTCTTCAGGCGGGGAGGTATTTTGAAATACCTTTATTAACCCTTAGACTTAACCACAATTACTTTACATATCGGTCCATATGGTCACAATTCATATTCGCTACTAATTGCTTTAATCCTAATTACTTTACATTACATACGCCTATTATTCCAGTCTATCTCTTTTTCAGGATTTATCACAAAACTTATCTCTTTTCGTATATCACTTATAACAAAACTCTGTCATTACTCATTCCGTGAGTATAATCATTTGCTCCTTTAATTTCAATCACTACTCCCCTTTTATTAGTTGTCAAAACTTACAGTATACTTTTCAGGTATAAAATATTACTGTCTTAGAATAGAACTCTGAACATCATAATTTGCAGCCGACCAATTGAGATTTATTCTCAATATGACTTCAATTTATTCATATTTTATTGAATAACATCGGCTGACTTATACTTCTTCCCCCGTTTTCAACTTATAATCTCTTCATAATTATTTCGTTAGTTAATCCTCCTTGATTGGGGTACTAATTATCGGCATTCTGCCCAAAGGTGTAGGCATTCACGTCTTTTACTAACTTATAAGCAGTTGAAGGTGGTATGAATGTATACGTGGCACCAGGATCAATTAAAATAATTACTTCACTATTCATAACTAGTGTGGTATCTTTCACCACATCATATGAAACATCAATAGTATCCTGGTCCAAGGCATAAACTCACCCTCGTCCAACAACCTACTTTCCCTTTCTCTTCGGCTGTGGCCTCCCTTTTCGGTGCAGAGATATCAACAGGGTTTTCTCTGTCTCTTTGCCCTTCTGTAAGGCAGTCTCACCCAGCTCTGAGCAATCATTAATTAATTGGCCCGTCTTACCACGCTTAACTCCTATTTTAGTTAATAAGGTGTAGGTGTAGGCCTTTACTTCCGTGGTATCTACCACACATCCTATACTGCTTACACTGCAAATTCAGCCACACTGCTATACTGCTCACCCTGCTATGGAGCAGGTCGGGGTTCTCCAATCACAATACCCCTCATAAGTGTTAAATTGGATATACTGGGGCCTTACCAATCATCTTACCCCGTGACTCATCAACTCTAATCTCTTACTAATTGGTCTCTTTTTCCTGTTCTGACATCTCTGTCATTTTCTATTCTCTTTTGTCTTTATTTCGGTGCTTACTACCTTTCCCAATCTCAGAGGCGTGGAACACATGATATTATTCACGCAACTGTATTATGCATACTGCTTCGACATAAGTAGTGAGCTAATCAGACTCTAATTGATAATTTGAGCCCTTTCCATGAACTTTCAGGCTTTTCTGACTCTCACTGCCCATGGTATCAAGTTCACACCTGCCCAGAGATATAAATTGAGTTTCATACTTATCAATCAACCAATGTCTCTAGGTCAGTGTAAGAAATTGTACCTATAATTTTCCTTAAATAGTATTCGAAATATTCTGTCATCGGAATACATCCAGAATTATTTCTCATCGATTCTGGACATCTAACGCTTTAGATTGGTCGAGCGGACTTCCACCAATGCTCCGCCTTGACTCCAACATAAACGTATTTAAAAGTAATTTTCTCGGTTGACATACACCGAAAGATTCCATAGCAGTTCGCTATCTCATTCACCCAGTCCTCAGTAATTATTGGCTTCTTTACTTCGCTATATACCGAAGAGGTGTGAAAATCTCTATACTCTGAGACATCTATTTAGGATTTACCCTGCCTATCATCAACTACCTGCATAAACTGAGTAAACAACTCCGAAATATTTTCTACACTTCACTCCATCCTCTCGGAGCGTGTCTCAATACTGTTTGATCTCTTTAAAGGACCCTATGGAGTATGCTCATCATCAGCCTCCACCTCACTTTCATCTTAAGTCTCATGTGATGACTCATTCGACTCTCAGGCCGATCTCTATGGCCTCGAGCAGGTGTACTTGCCTCTCTACCATAGCGGCTATCATTTATAAAAACTATATTCTTGCATTCGAAACTAAATTCTTAGCTGCTGTTCCACGTTGATATACACAATTGTATCTAAACAATGCATAGTACATGGGGACGTAAATTTACTTAACTACTAACACAGACTCATATCAGGCCAACTCAGCTCTGATACCATCTTTTCTGTCACGACCCAAATTTCTTAAAAATCAGAGTAAATTTTTCGCTTTTTCATTTCCTTACCCGTCGTGAACAGTTACACTACTAAACAGTTGGGCTATGATTCGGTGTTAGTCACCTCTCACCTATTTACCATTCCATTTTCATATTTCATTTACATATCAATTTATTTAAATAAATACATCCCCAATATTACATCCATATACAGTACTGTGCATCTATATGTTCAGATACAAAATTATACAAATGTGTATACCTGATCTTGATAAGAAGCAGCGGATATGACTACTGTCGTTCTCTTCTACTGAATGTACCCTGTGGGGTGGAAAATGAAAGGGTGAGCATAAACAGCTCAGTAAGGCAATAATGTAAGCAGGTAGATAACTATACTATCTACGTGCTGATAATGTCATGATATAAAATCGTTTGTATTTGGAGCATGAGGAATGACTAAAACGATGCCACATGTATGTATATATCATATAAGAAAAATCATGAAATCCATATATAAAACAAATATGGAAAAATCCTCATGTATGTCATCTCATGCTCGTCACATTTAAAACTTATTTGTTTCATCATATACTCAACACTCAAAAACTTATCTGTTTCATTTCAAACTCTTCTTGTTAAAATTTATTTGTTTTATCATAAAACAGCTTCATCAAGGTCAAACCCATCTCTCGGGAATACCTTGATTCATTAAATCACGTCTCTTTTAAAAACATAAATCGGGACATTACCCTACCCTCGGGTTCGTCCTGGTCTATTCAGACCGTATGATATCATGTGAGGTATGTAGGTTACTGTATGAAAATCGAGGACTATGGCCATACTTTGTCCCTGTGATCCCAGGCTACACGGATCCCGATGTGCAGGGTATCACAACTGCAACGGGAGCTGGGGTCAAGTCTTACCCGCCAGAATATCAAGTAACATCATAGAGTCATCATGACTGCACGGTACAGCGTACTCCGTGTGACATACACGGTACATCATACTCCGTGGACCCATATCATAGTCTGGGGGTGCCTGCTGTAGGACTTATCCACCCCAATACTATGTCGATAACCAACCCATGTCTCAAAGTATATGTGCGAGCATCTCAACTCTCTGTGACACACAGTCTACAGGAGGCTTCCGCATGACTATATGCATGTCAACTCACGTCTAGTGTGAGCGAAGCTCCAGCACCACGCTATGCATATCATGATATCTACAATCTCGTGCGAGCGAAGCTTCAACACGGTTTTGTGCACACACAAATTTCTCGTACGAGCAATGCTCTAGTACGACTTTTCATGAGAAATAATTCAGTAAACTTGAGTGCGAGAAAGACTCTAGCACTCCTTTTATTCATGTAAATACGATAGGTGGCTCAATCTTGATAAAATATCTTTTAAAATAGTAACCGATACAAACCGGTATCCTTTCGTATAATTCAAGAAATCAACAGCCAACCTATGTGTAAATTTGCTTAAACCAAAGCAATACATTCATATAAAGCATCAAAATATGAAAATCATGCAATTTATCTATTTTACTATCCTTTTTGTAAATTTTACTATCAGGGGCAAAATCATCTTTTTTTATTCACCTAAGCCCCGATTTTCGTAAAATTATCATTTCATTTTCTAAATACTTTAAGTAATTCTAGACCATGTAATTCCCCTCAAAATTACGTATAGGTATCTCTATGCACTTATAAAATTCCCTTACCTGAAATCGCGCGCAGACTTAACCTGTCTCGATGATACCGAATCTCTCAGCCCAAATGCGCGCCAACCAAAGGTACGTAACTGCATATAACCACACAGTTGAGGTCAATTCAATTATCTTGATCAGTATCTCGCATTTACTGACCAACTTAAGGTATTAGGCCCTATCTACCTTATTGGGTCTCAGCCCATTTTTAGCCCCTTTTATTTTTATCAATTCCCTTTTTCGGGTATACCAGGCTCATGCAGCTTACCGATAATTATCGGGCTTCGTTCCAAACTCATTGGATAGCCCGTATACCATTTATGGCAATTACATTACAATTCTGAAAAATATTCCTTTCTATACGAAATTAATCCATAATTCCGTAAAATAATCAAAGCTCTATATTAAAGAACTCATATTACCGAAATTAAAATGTACTTACCCGATACGATGTGGGGTACGAAAGTCAGAGCTCAATCGGCTCTCGTTCGGGCTTTATCGAAAAGCTGCACAATTAGGTAAATCCGGGTTATTTTCCATTAAATATAATATTAATTAAATTTCTAAAATTTACCCGTAGGTCAATCTCGACCCTCGGTCAACTTACCCGAATCTCGAGTCGTCCCTGATAAATTTTTCTTTCCTTTCCCCTTTTTTTTCCTTTCTTTTCTTTTCTTTTCTTTTCTTTTCCTTTCCTCTTTCCTTCCTTTTCCATCCTTTTCCTTCCCTTTCCTTCAGGCCAAACGTGCCGTTTTCTGCCACTTTGCCTTCGCCGGCGTTTCCGACAGTCTTACCGATCGATACCGATCTCAAAAGAACCGGCTCCTCCCTCTGAACGCGTCGGTGGCTTTCGTTCAAGCCCAGTCACGGTGGTTCACTGGGAATCGGCCCGTTTCTTCCTCGATCTTCCTTCGCTCCGATCGGCTTCCTCCGGTCACGTGACGGCGCGTTTCCGGTGTCCACGTGATCACCGGCCTCTCCTCTTACTCCTCGTGGCTTCGTCGGACGCTGTAGGTCGCCGGTGTGCTGGGATCGTTCGTCGGTTCTCACGGGTCGCGTCGGTTTCATTTTTTCTTGTTTTCGAGTTCTCCCGATTTCAGACTTCTCTCTTTTTTTTTTGAATTATTATTATTATTTAACAATTTGTTTTATTATTAAAATATTCATTAAAATAGTCTAAAAATCTGAAAATATCTACAATTCTATTATTTTATTCCAAATAAATAAATTTAGTTTAATTTAATTTTTTTATTATATTTTTAATCATTTTTGGGTATAATTTCTCTGTATTTTCTAGATATTGTCCCGAATGACTTTTCGGTATTTCAAAAAATTTCAGATCTTGATCAATTGGACTCGAAATTTAATTATTTCTTCATTATTGATCAAGATTCTCAAATCCATTATTTTTAATTAAATTTTCTTATCGAATTTATTTCGACTTTCGATCTTTTGACCGTTTTACCCTTGCACGTGTTCGGGATTAATTTAGACCGAGTTCCCTTCACGAACACTCACTCATTTCGCATTTTAAATCATTATTTTCTGTCTGAATCCCATTTCATTTAATTTGGGACCATTTTCAATTCTTTATAAGAAATTACGATAAAATTTTCGGGTCTTACATATTGAGGTGGTATGGAATTTAATTTTAAGTGATGAATAAGGTATAAATGAGATTTCATGTTAAAGTGTGAAACTATGGGGCCAGATCGATCTTGGAGAAGAGAGGATCGATCTGGTAGGTCAAAAATGACAAGGAAGGAGGAAATTAAGTGAGCAGATCGATCTCCGATGGAAGAGGATCGATCTCCTTATGATTCTGTAATGAAGAGATCGATCTCATGAGGAAGGAATCGATCTCAAAATGTTTCTGTTAAGGAGAAGATCGATCTCCTCAAGGAGCAGATCGATCTTATGAAGCATTCTGTAAAGTTGAAATCGATCTCATAATTGGAGCAGATCGATCTCACAAAGCCATTAAGAGATCGATCTCACCCATCGACAGATCGATCTCCTAGGCATAAAATTACCCCAAATCGTCCCCAAATTTAAATGCAGATCGATCTCATCAAGGGCCAGATCGATCTCCTACCCTCCATCTATATAAAACCCCTTTCTTTTTCCTGGAAAATGATCTCTCTCTCCTAAATTACCATTTTTGAACCCTAGCTTTCTCTCCCCTGCAAAACACCCATTTTCGTCCAAATCGAGGGTTGTGACAAGAAGGAAAGTTGTTCCTCATCAAAAGGAGAACAACATACTTGAAAATCGAAGGACGAATTTAATCGAGGCAAGAGTTAAGCACTCCATAAGTTTTGGGTAATTTTCTAAACCTCGATCTTTGATTTTGAAGTAATCTTTAGTGATTGTGAGATTGGCATTGTGATGAAATAGTTACGAAATGATTAGGGATTGATGAAACTATGATTTTGTTGGAGTAGAGATGTTATTATACAATTGTGGTAATTTTGGGAATTATGGCTATAAATTGGAATTGAGACAATATGGTGAATTTAGCATAGGATATGGTATGAGAAATGTAGGATTGTGAGGTGTAGTGGATGAGTCTGTGAATTGTGATAGAGTCATGAGAATTGAGTAATTTAAGGTGTTAATGAGAATATGAGAAAATGTGTGCTTAATAATGCGATTGAGTTGAGATATTGATGTTTCAAACATCGTTTGGACACTCGGGAGTTTCGAAGTGGAATGCGAGGCTAGTCCGTGATACGGGGGAACGATTACACTATACGAGGTGTAAAGAGGTAAGGGAAAACTAAACTCATTTTTATATGTGTTTTGTAATAATATTGTAGCATGATTTTTGATTGAGAAAACAAGCATGTTTTATGTGTTGTAAATGAGAATTGCACACGATTTTATAGCCGATTGGGGCCCAACTTTTATGAGTTGTAAACTATATGTGAAAACGTTTTATAACCATTTTGTGTTTAAAATGTGAAAAGTGTTTTGGACCCTACGTTAAGGCGTACTAAGATTTGAGAAATGTGTGCATGGTTTTGTCGATTGAAGCTCGGTTTTAACATGTTTTATGCTAAGTACAAAATGGTTTGAAATGAGTTTTATGAGAAAAAACCATTATGAGCTTTACGTGAAGGCAAAACTATTTTTATGATAATGGCTATTGATTAAAACTTAGGTGTGTCATTTTGAATACACACCGGGCATTTCTCTAATAGCATGTAAGTCCAACATTCCTTCGTTCTGGTAACGTGTGAATCCTAATCAATGGTTGTGCCACGTGTATTTGGTAGCTGTGCCACGTGTGAATCCTAATCAGTGGTTGTGCCACGTGTATTTGGTGGTTGTGCCACGTGTGAATCCAAATCATGGTTGTGCCACGTGTATTTGGTAGCTGTGCCACGTGAGAATCTAAATCAGTGGTTGTGCCACGTGTGGATTTTATTTAGTGGTCGTGCCACATGCATTACTATTGCAATGATTTTTTATCACTTTTTAAAGAGAAAAGCCATTATCACATCTTGATTTCTACATGCTTGTAACCTTGAATTGAGCCATTTATTATCATGTTTTTACATGGGTTTTGAGATGATGTTTTAACTATTCATGCTACCTTTTCCACTAATTTTATTGAGCTTATCATGTAAAACAAAATGATTGTGCGGTGCAAATCATTTTCTTATTAATGAATCCCTTATCCTCTTACTGAGCAATTTAGAAGCTCACCATGTTTTATCTTTTCCCCAGACTTCTTCAAGTGAAGAGAATTTTTCTGCGACGTACGGATTAGTGGCTAGTGGAAGACTCGAGCTCCAGGCCACATATTGTACTTGAGGTACATTTTATTATTTCATGTAACCAGACTATAATTGTATTTACAGACACTTGATGTACTGTGATGTATGGGATGTATTAGGATAATTCAATCTGAGTTGAGGAATGTATCTGATTTGATATATTTAATTATGTGATGATTAGATCCTGAGGTGTGGTTTTATGATATATATATATATATATATACAACAGTGATGCATGACACTGTACAAGAATACACCTAGATATGTGTAATGCTATAGAAAATGTTTTGAATTTGCCTTATTTTTTGCGTTTTCGGGGCGTGACAAAGTTTTCTTGGTATCAGAGCTTAGGGTGTCTAGTACTATCAGTGTCGATTAAGTGAAATAGAATACATCCTGAGTGTCTGTATAAGTCTAGTCATGAACTGAAATTAAGGATTGAAATTTCAATCAAGTTTGATATGTACGCGCAGGAAACGAGTTGAGATTGAGAATGAGTGGATGACGAGGTCGTTTGAAGAGGTAGGCAGAGCCACCTCTACCACCTGCCCGACAACCAGAGAGTCTTAACTCTCGATTTAACCGGATTGAGATCGATGTGAGGTAAGGTTTTGAGCAAATGGCAGTGCTATTCGTGCAACATTTTGGAGTTAATGTCTCGGGTACTACTCCTACACCACCACAATGACCTCCCGTATCCCCAATACAGATGGATCCAGTTCCTCCCATCACTCAGCCTGATGACAAAAGTATGGCCCGACTGAAGGATTTCTTGAAAATGAATTCGCCCGCGTTCAGAGGGAAAAAGAATCCTGCAGAGGCTGAAGAGTGGCTGACTGAGTTGAGAGTCATATTTGACTATTTGGGATGCACTGATGCTGAGAGGGTCAGTATGGGTGCCTATATGTTGAAAGGGAGAGCGCGAGATTGGTGGGGTACTACCCAGGGTATTCTGATGTCCAGCCAGGATGTGATTAGCTGGGAAGAGTTTCATACGGTTTTTAGAGCCCAATTTGTACCACGAGCTGCTCAGAGAAGGAAACATGCCGAGTTTTTGAGTCTGGTACAGGGTGAAATGTCCGTGGATGATTATGAGAGCCAATTTACTGCTCTATTGAGATACGATCCAAAAACCTTCAAGAATGAAGAGCTCCGCACAAAGAAATTTGTGTATGGATTGAAGCCTATCATCAGAGATCGATTGATAGGGCTATGTATTACGGAGTTTGGAGATGCTTTGAGACAAGCACAAAAGATTGATAGGAGAATTGAAATTGTACAATCCCAGAATGAGTTCAGTGCAGTGACTCGAGATAAGGGCACTAGGCCAGCGATATCCCAAGCAGATGTTCGGAGAGTTTCCTTCAGAAGAGGAAGGATTAAGGTACAGAAGGGCAGATTGGAGAGACCTAGAGCTTATCCCATCATTAAGGAGACCCCTCAAGATGTCAGGCCTAAGATAAGGGTTTACAAAGATTATGGTCGATCGCATGAGGGGAGTTGTATAGGGTTGATCCATGGATGCTTTAGATGTGGAGAGATGGGTCACAGAGTGAAAAATTATCCTCAACCTCAGAGACCACATGCTTCAGAGCCTACTAGACGCAACCTTAGAGACTGAATCCCCAGAGACGGGCCATTGCTGCAGAAAAAGGAAAGAAGCCCATTACAGTGGGACGTGTGTTTTCTCTGGACAAAGAGACAGTAGACACTTCTGCAGAAACTATCAGAGGTACACTCTCTGTCTGTAATCATAAGGCTCGTGTGTTGATTGATTCAAGGTCCACGCATTCATTTATTTCTAAGTATTTTGCATATAGATTAAATTTGAAGTTTGAACCTCTAGAGTATATACTACATGTAAATACCCCTATGCGTGAATCCCAGAGAACCGATTTAAGCTGTAGAAGATGTGAAATAAAGGTGGGAGATTAAGTAATGTTAGCAGATCTAATAATATTAAATATGCTTGGGTTTGATGTAATTTTGGGAATGGATTGGCTGGCAACCAATCGAATGAGTTTAGACTGCTACACTAAGATTGTAACTTTCTCCCTACCTGAACCTTGCAGTGTACGTTTAAAATATTGAGTAAATAGACGTATGGAATTTTGTAAGCAAATTGAAATTTTGATGTTGCTCTTGAGAGTACTAAATATGATTGTTTATGTGAAAGTTATGAAACACTCATCTCAAATGATGATCGGGAACATCCGAGAATTGAGGATATACCTGTGGTGTATGAATTTTTGAATGTTTTCTCAAATGAGTTACCAAGTTTACCACCAGAGAGAGAGCTAGAGTTTACCATTGATTTGGTACCAGATACTCAGCCGATCTCTAGACCTCCATACAGGATGGCATTAGTGGAACTTGAGGAATTGAAGAAACAACTACAGGAGTTATTAGATCAAGGGTTTATTAGACCCAATGTTTCACCATGGAGAGCACCAATTTTATTTGTTAAAAAGAAGGATGGTAGTCTCAGATTATGCGTAGACTACCGATTATTAAATAAAGCCATGGTGAAGAATAAATACCCATTGCCCAGGATTGATGATCTATTTGATCAGCTGAGAGGGCCTCAGTCTTTTTCAAGATTGATTTGAGATCAGGCTATCACCAATTAAGGATTAAGGAAGAAGATATTTCGAAGACGGCCTTCAGGACAAGGTATGGCCATTATGAATTTCTAGTGATGTCTTTTGGGTTGACGAACTCACTTGCAGCCTTTATGAGATTAATGAACGAGGTATTCAGAGACTATCTAGATAAATTTGTGATAGTCTTTATTGATAATATCCTGGTATACTCTCGGTCATATGAGAAACATGCACAGCATTTGTGGTTAGTACTATAGATACTCTGAGATAAACAATTATATGGAAAGCTTAGAAAGTGTGAGTTTTAGCTAGATCAGATAGCTTTCCTTGGCCATATAGTCTCAAAGGAAGGAGTATCAGTGGATCCAAGTAAAGTAGAGGTTGTGCCTAATTAGGAAAGACCGAGGACAGTTATAGAAGTACGAAGCTTCCTTAGTTTGGCAGTGTATTACAGAAGATTTGTGGAAGGATTTTCTAGGATTGCTGCTCCTTTGACTAAGCTCACACGTAAGGAGACTCCGTTCATATGGACTGATCAATGTGAACTCAATTTTCAGGAGTTAAAGAGGAGATTAACTGCGGCACCTATGTTAACTATCCCTGAGGGATCAGGAGGATTTTCGGTGTATAGTGATGCTTCTCATCAAGGATTGGGGTGTGTGCTCATGCAGCATGGAAGAGTGGTCGCTTATGGATCGCGACAATTGAAAGATCAAGAGTAAAATTACCCCACGCATGATTTGGAGTTAGCCGTTGTTGTATTTGCCTTGAAGATCTGGCGACACTACTTATATAAGGAAAGATTCCAGATCTTTACTGATCACAAGAGTTTGAGATATCTCTTTGATCAGAAAGAGTTAAATATGAGACAAAGGAGATGGATGGAACTCCTTAAGGATTATGAATGCGAGATTCTATACCATTCGGGTAGGGCGAACGTAGTTGCTGATGCCCTGAGCAGGAAGAGTATGATATCTGCAATGATGATCAGGGAATGGGATTTACTAGAGCAGTTCGTCGAACTCTGGATCAGAGTTAAAGAGGTAGAATTGGATTTTTGGCTAGCCTGGGAATAGAGCCCAAGATCATGGATCAAATTAGAACTAGGTAGCACAGTGATAAGAGGTTGATAGATATGGTTAGCCAAGTTGAACAGACTTCACAGGCGGACCTTATAATCAGTGAGGATGGATTGTTGAGATTCAGAGGATGGAATTGTATACCGAACAATGATACCCTGAAGAGACAGATATTGAGAGAATCTCACTGCTCGCGATACACCATGCACCCAGGGAGTACTAAGATGTACAGAGATTTGAGAAAGGTATACTGGTGGAGTGGTATGAAGCGAGACGTGGCAGAGTATGTGGCCAGATTTTTAGTATCCCAGCAAGTGAAAGCTGAGCATCGAAAGCCCAGAGGACTACTACAGCCTTTACCTTTACCTACATGAAAATGGGAGCATGTCACCATGGACTTTATTATGGGTTTACTGAGGACCCGGAGAGGTTATGACGCTATATGGGTTATAGTGGATAGACTGATAAAGAGTGCCCACTTTCTCTCCATCAAGAGCACAGATACTATGGATGCCTTAGCTGAGTTATATGTCAGCGAGATAGTTAGATTACATGGGGCTCCAGTGAAGCTCATATGTGAGAGATTACGAGCTGCACAGAATATACAGAAAAGCTACGCGGATGTGCGTAGACAACAACTCGAGTTTGATGTTGGTGATGCAATATTTCTGAAGATATCATCGAGTAAGGGTATCATGAGGTTTGGGAAGAAAGGGAAGTTGAGTCCTCGATACATAGGACCCTTCAAGATTATAGAGAGTGGAAGAAGTAGCCTACAGATTGGCGTTACCCCCACAGATGTCTGGAATACACAACGTCTTCCATGTGTCTATGTTGAGGAAGTACCACCCGGACCCTTCTCATGTCATAGGGTACAAAGAGATGGACATACAAGAGGACATGAGATACATTGAAGAACCTGTCTGAATTCGCGATAGAAAAGAGAAGGTACTTAGAACCAAGAGCATCCCATTAGTGAAAGTTTTATGGAAATATCACTCAATGGAAGAGGCAACGTGGGAATTGGAGAGTCTCATGAAGGAGAAGTACCCCTATCTATTTGACGAGTTGAGTTGAATTTGGAGGACCAAATTCTTTTTAAGGTGGGGAGGATATGAGATCTGAGAATTTTACACATATCAACTTATGCAATGAGAACATGAAGTGTAATTGATTGAACTAAATATGATGTACTCATATATTGATGTGGTATGGAATGAAATTTTAAGTGATGAATGAGTTATAAATTAGATTTTATGTTAGTGTGAAACTATGGGGCCAAATCGATCTTGGAGAAGAGAGGATCGATCTAGAAGGTCAAAAATGACACGGAATGAGGAAATTAAGTGAGCAAATCGATCTCCAATGAAAGAGGATCGTTCTCTTTATGATTCTGTAATGAAGAGATCGATCTCATGAGGAAGGAATCGATCTCAAAATGTTTTTGTTAAGGAGAAGATCGATCTCCTCAAGGAGCAGATCGATCTTATGAAGCATTCTATAAACTTGAAATCGATCTCATAATTGGAGCAGATCGATCTCACAAAGCCATTAAGAGATCGATCTCACCCATCGACAGATCGATCTCCTAGGCATAAAATTATCCCAAATCATCCCCAAATTCAAATGCAGATCGATCTCCTACCCTCTATCTATATAAGACCCATTTCTTTTTCCTAGAAATTGATCTCTCTCTCCCAAATCGCCATTTTTGAACCCTAGCTTTCTCTCCCCTCCAAAACACCCATTTTCGTCCAAATCAAGGGTTGTGGCAAGAAGGAAAGTTGTTCCTCATTAGAAGGAGAACAACATACTTGGAAATCGAAGGATAGATTGAATCGAGACAAGAGTTAAGCACTCCACAAGTTTTGGGTAATTTTCTAAACCTCGATCTTTGATTTTGAAGTCATCTTTGGTGATTGTGATGAAATAGTTGGGAAATGATTAGGGATTGATGAAACTATGATTTTGTTGGAGTAGAGATGTTATTATGAAATTATGGTAATTTTGGGAATTATATCTATAAATTGGAATTGAGACAATGTGGTGAATTTAGCATAGGATATGGTATGAGAAATGTAGGATTGTGAGGTGTAGTGGATGAGTATGTTAATTGTGATAGAGTCAAGAGAATTGAGCAATTTGAGGTGTTAATGAGAATATGAGAAAATGTGTACTCAATAATGCGATTGAGTTGAGATATTGATGTTTTTAACATCGTTTGAACAGCTCGGGAGTTGCAGAGTGGAATGCGAGGCTAGTCCGTGATACGGGGGAACGATTGCACTATACGAGGTGCAAAGAGGTAAGGAAAAACTAAACTCATTTGTGTATGTGTTTTGTGATAATATTGTAGCATGATTTTCGATTGAGAAAATAAGCATGTTTTATGTGTTGTGAATGAGAATTGCACACGATTTTATAGCCGGTTGGGGCCCAACTTTTATGAGTTGTAAACTATATGTGAAAACGTTTTATAACCATTTTGTGTTTAAAAATGTGAAAAGTGTTTTGGGCCCTACATTAAGGCGTACTGAGATTTGAGAAATGTGTGTGTGGTTTTGCCGGTTGAAGCTCGATTTTAACATGTTTTGTGTTGAGTACAAAACGATTTGAAATGAGTTTTATAAGAGAAAACCATTATGAGCTTTACGTGAAAGCAAAATGATTTTTATGATAATGGCTATTGATTGAGACTTAGGTGTGCCATTTTGAATACACACCGGGCATTGGTCTAGTAGCATGAAGTCCGACATTCCTCTGTTCTAGTAACGTGTGAATCCTAATGAGTGGTTGTGTCACGTGTATTTGGTGGCTGTGCCACTTGTGAATCCTAATCAGTGGCTGTGCCACGTGTATTTGGTGGCTGTGCCACGTATGAATCCTAATCAGTGGTTGTGCCACGTGTATTTGGTGGTTGTGCCACGTGAGAATCTTAATCAGTGGCTGTGCCACATGTATTTGGTGGCTGTGCCACGTGAGAATCTAAATCAGTGGCTGTGCCATGTGCGGATTTTATTTAGTGATTGTGCCACGTGCATTACTACTACAGTGATTTTTTATCACGTTTTAAAGAGAAAAGCCATTATCGCATCTTGATTTCTACATGCTTGTAACCTTGAATTGAGCCATTTATTATCATGTTTTTACATGGGCTTTGAGATGATGTTTTAACTATTCGTGCTACATTTTCCACTGATTTTATTGAGTTTATCATGTAAAACAAAATGATTGTGCGGTGCAATCATTTTCTTATTAATGAATCCCTTATCCTCTTATTGAGCAATTTAGAAGCTCACCATGTTTTATCTTTTCCCCAAACTTCTTCAAGTGAAGAGAATTTTCCTGCTACGTACGGATTAGTGGCCAATGGAGGACTCGAGCTCTAGGCCACATATTGTACTTGAGTACATTTTATTTTTTCATGTAACCAGACTGTAATTGTATTTACAGACACTTGATGTACTATGATGTATGGGATGTATTAGGATAATTCAATTTGAGTTGAGGAATATATCTGATTTGATATATTTAATTATGTGATGATTAGATCCTGAGGTGTGGTTTTATGATATATATACAACATTGATGCATGACACTGTACAGGAATGCACCTATATATGTGTAATGATATAGAAAATGTTTTGAATTTGCCCTATTTTTCGTATTTCTGGGGCGTGACAATCAGTCTGAGGATGATATGCGATACTAAAACTCAACTGAGATCCCATGGCCTCTTGAAAAAGAGTTTAAAATCTGGAGGTGAATCGAGAATCTCTATCAGATGTAATACTCACTGGAGCCCCATGCAGTGTAGCTATCTCTCTAACATACAGCTCGACTAAGGTACTCAAGGTATATGTGCTCTTGATGGCAAGGAAGTGGACATTCTTTGTTAATCTATCTACTATCACCCATATTACATCATGACCTCTTCAGGTCCTTGGTTATCCCATGATAAAGTTCATGGTGATATGCTCCCATTTCCATGTAGGTACAGGCAAAGGTTAAGCAATCCTCTAGGCTTTTGGTGCTCAGCTTTCACTTGTTAGCATACCAAACATCTTGCCACATATTTTGCCACGTCCTGCTTCATACTACTCCACCAATACACCATTCTCAAATCTTGATACATCTTGGTACTTCCTGGGTGCATGGTGTATCATGAGCAGTGAGACTCTCTCAGTATTTGTTGGTTCAGGGTACACTCATTCGGAACACAAATTTGACCCTTAAACCTCAATAACCCATCGTCGCTAACCATGAAATCTGACTGCGAGGTCTGTTCAGCTTGGTTAACCATATCCAATAGCCTCTGATCATTTCGCTGTCCAGTTCTAATCTGATCTATAATACTGGGCTCTATCCGTAGGCTAGCCATAAACCTGACTTCTGCTTCCTCAACTCTGATCCTGAGTCCGATGAACTGTTCTAACAAATCCCACTCCTTGATCATCATAGCAAATATCACACTCTTCCTGCTTAAGGCATCAGCAACTACATTCGTTTTCCCTGGGTGGTAGAGTATCTCGCAATCATAATCCTTGAGGAGTTCCATCCATCTCCTTTGTCTCATGTTTAACTCCTTTGGTCGAATATATATCTTAGGCTCTTGTGGTCAGTAAATATCTGAAATCTTTCCCCATACAAGTAATGTCGCCAGATCTTTAATGCAAACATCACTGCGGCTAACTCCAAATCAAGTATGGGGTAATTTTGCTCATGATCCTTTAACTGTCGCGAACCATAGGTGACCACTCTCCCATGCTGCATGAGCACACACCCCAATCCTTGTTGAGAGGCATCATTGTACACTGCGAAGCCTCTAGGTCCATTTGGAATAGTCAACATCGATGTCATCATTAATCTCCTCTTTAATTCTTGGAAACTCTGCTCACACTGCTCGGATCATACAAAAGGAGTCTCCTTACGTGTGAGTATAGTCAAAGGAGTGGAAATCCTAGAAAATCTTTCAACAAATCTTCTATAATATCCTGCAAGTCCTAGAAAACTCTGAATCTCTGTAATTGTCCTTAGTCTCTCATAATTAAGTACAGCTTCTATCTTAGACGGATCAATTGACACCCCGTCTTTCGATACAATATGACCAATAAAAGGTATTTGATCTAACCAAAATTCACTCTTACTGATCTTTCCATAAAGCTACCTGTCTCTGAGTATCTGCAACACAATCCTCAAATGTTGTGGATGTTCCTCATGAGACCGAGAATACCCAAGGATATCATCAATGAAGACTATCACAAATTGATCTAAGTAGTCTCTAAATACCTCATTCATCAAACTCATAAAAGAAACAGGGGCATTCATCAAACCAAAAGGCATCACTGAGAACCCGTAGTGGCCATACCTAGTTCTGAAGGCCATTTTCGAAATATCCTCCTTCCTGATTCTTAACTGGTGATAGCCCGATCTTAAGTCAATTTTAGAAAAGACAGAAACCCCTCTCAGCTGGTCAAATAAATCGTCTATTCTTGGCAGGGGATACTTGTTCTTCATTGTAGCCTTGTTCAGCAATCTATAATCTATACATAATCTAAGGCTACCATCCTTCTTCTTTACGAACAACACCAGAGCTCCTCATGGCGACACACTAGGTCTAATAAAACCCTGGTCAAACAATTCATACAACTGTTTCTTTAACTTTTCCAATTCGAACAACGCCATCCTATAGGGAGGTTTAGAAATTGGTTGGGTATCTGGCACTAAATCGATAGTGAACTCCAGTTCTCTCTCCAATGGTAAGCCAGGCAATTCATCAGGGAATACATCCGAAAACTCACACACTACCTGTATGTCTTCTATCCTCGGATGTTCTCAACTCATATCAGAGATGAGTTCGATGTAACCTTCACATCAATAATTGAATCAATGTTTTATAGTGATATAACCATGTCTTTAAATTTCTCATAATAAACTTCATGCATTTTCATTCCTTGACATTTAAGCGTACACTAAACTTTTTAGGTAGGGCGAAAGTTACAATCTTAGTGTAGCAGTCTAGACTCACACGGTTGGCCGCTAACCAATCCATCCCTAAAATCACATCAAAACCACACATGTTTAACAACACTAAATCTACTAACATCACTCTATCTCTCACCTTGATTTCACACCTTCTACACACCATATCAGTCCTCTGGGACTCACACATAAGGGTATTTACATGTAAAATAAAATCTAAGTATTCATGCTTTAAACTCAGTTTACATGCAAAGTGTATATCAAAAAGAATGTGTGGATCCTGAGTCAAATAACACATGAGCCTCACGATTACAGATAAGAAATGTACCTCGTATGGTCTCGGATGAAGTGTCTGCAGTCTCCTTATCCAAGGTAAACACACGTCTTTCTGTGACCGACTTCTTACCCTTATCAGCAGCCGTAGCCCGTCTCTAAGGAATCGTCCTCTGAGGCTGCTGCATATGAGGCTCTTGAGAGGGTGGCTTCTGTGGCTATGGGCAATACCTCACTCTATGGCCCATGTCTCCGCATCTAAAACATCCTTGTATGGTTTCGAAACAACTTCCCTCATGTGGTCGGTCACAATCTCTACAAACTCTAACCTCTAGCCTGGTACTTCAAGGGGTCTCCGTAACCACGGGGGAACCCTGGGTCTGTCAAATCTTCCACTCGATCCCTCAAATTATCTCCTCTTAAAAGAACCTCTCTAAAAGTCTGTGTGGGAGGTCACGAGTCACTTGCACTTATCCCTGGTAAAAATTCAAGACTCAGTCTGGGACTGTACCAACTCTAGTCCCCCTCTCTACTTCTTATGCTCGTCTCAAAGCATCCTTAAACTCAGTGATACAAAGCCCTATCAATCGGTCTCTAATGATGGGCCTCAGTCATTAGGAAAATTGACCAAATTAGGAGAGTTTTTATGGGGAGGTAGAAATGATAGGAGGAAGATTGCTAAGGTAAGATGGGAGATTGTGTGTAAACCAAGATTGTTTGGGGGTTTAGGGATTTAGAATTTATTTTACAAGAATGTGGCGATCCACGGTAGCGATGGGTGGCATTGCTCTGATAGAATGTAAGATTGGGTCGTACTTTGATAGCATGTAAGATCGACGGCTGTACGACTCTGATCAAGTCTACAACGAACCATGGCCATGGATGTATTATTATCGATAAAATCTCTTGATTGGGGACGTATGCCTAGGGGACGAGTTCAATCGTTTTGATGTGTCGTGACGAGTTTTTATATGAGTTTTATTTACCTAGTCTCGTTTTACACATGAGATTGTGTTTGGTGGATGCGCCACGTGCATTACTATTGCGGTGATTATATCACGTTTTATGAGAAAAACCATTTTCGCATCGTATTTTCTATATGCTTGTAACTGTGATTTTATATTAAACCAACTATTATCATGTTTCTACATGAGCTTTGAGATGATGTCTTGATTATTCATGCTACACTTTTCTACTGAGTTTATTAGGTTTCCACCCACAAAACAAAATGATTATGCTGTGCAAATCATTATTTTATAAATGAGTCCTTTAACCCCCTTACTGAGCTATTTAGAAGCTCACCCTGTTTTATCTCCCCCCATATTTCTTCAAGTGAGAAGAATTTCCTGCGATGTATGGAGTAGTGGCTAGTGAAAGACTTGAGCTCTAGGCTATATACTGTACTTTGAGGTATAATTTATCATTTCATGTACCCAGACTAATATTGTATTTACAAACACTTGATGAACAGTGATGTATGGGATGTATTAGGATTTATTAATTCGGAACTGAGGAATGTATATGGTGTGATATATAAATTGGTTGATGAGATCCTGAGGTTAAAGTTTTATAACTTATATATATGATGATGCATGACACTGCATAGGAATGCACCTAGAATTGTCAAATGATGTAAATAAATTTTAAATTTGCCCTATTTTTTGCACTTCCGGGGCATCATAGTTACATTCAAAATGCTACTGTGCTATGGCAAGTTTAGATACAAAATCATACAAGTGTGTCTACCTTACGTGATGGGATGTAGCGGATACTAAAAAGGAAACCTCCAATCGCCCTCAGTCGATACTCAATGCTCTGTAGAGAGGGGAAAATAAGGGGGTGAGAAAACAACACGCTCAGTAAGGCAATCATGCGAACAGGTAGATACTGCACTATCTACGTGATCGTGATGTCATGCTCAAAAACCATACAATTTCTCATCACACCTCAAAAGCATTAGTTCATGCTTGTGTTAATGGCATGTAAAGCAAGTCATGTTATTTAAAACTCAGTGCACAATTCAAATTCAAAGCATGGAATAACCATCATGCATATTTCATAAATCAGGCATGGAAAAATCATCGTGCATCAGTGCACTTTAAAGCCATTATCAAACTTTCTCATCTCATAAAATCAACACTCAAAACTCAGCCCCTCCCTCTGACCGTCCTGACCCACAAAGCATTTCAAACATGGATTTATTCTTAAAATAATAGACAAGTGAGATAGGCAATATAACAGGGAAATCTCCTCTAGGACTATGGCCATATCCTGTGATCCCAGGCTATACTGATCAAGTGTGCGGTGTATCACCACTATCTGCTTCCACACAGGAGGTGGGTCACATCCAGCCCATCAATCCATAGCAAATCTAAACATCGTCCGAAGACGGCACATCACAATCTCAACACGGTACAACATACTCTATGCTACCTGCACGGTACAGTGTACTTCGTGGACCCATATCAATACATCATATCACGCCACATCTCAAAATGCAAGTGCGAGCCTATACAATCGGTGCGACAGCCAGTCTACCCGAAGCTCCTAGCACGACTATCAATCATGTCATAAAACCACGTGCGAGTAATCTCAAGCACGACAACAAGTATGATGGGCATCTAATACGAGCTATGATCCAACACCATGCCAAAACCAGTATAAAGTTTATACGAGCTCAACTCCAGCACAACATCATAGAAATCCATGTGAAAACTAGTGCGAGCTACGCTCCAGCACTCATGCGTGTAAAAACACAGCAAATCTTGTGCGAATCATACTCTAACACGCTTTCATTCTCATGAAAACCATGTATGTGGCTCAATTCTTTACAAAGCATGGTTATAAAACCAAATCAAGTTATTTCTTATGCAAATCATTTCAAATGTTAACCAACCTACCAAACACTTTCTAAAAGGCAATAAAATAAGGTTTTCAAAGAATCATGCTTTTATTTTCATGCACATTTCATCAAAACCCAACTCTTGCCCTTCAAACACCCAATTCATTTCCTATTACCACATGCACTCTAGAAAACATTAAGCGCCCAAATTGCGCACAGATATCTTTAAGAGTCCACACAATTCCCTTACCTCGATTTACTCGGGGTGCGATTCTCTTCCTCTTAGATTCTCATGTTTTTAGCTCAACTTGCTTTCGGTGTATCCTCGGGAGCTGCAATTCATTCATCCAAACACTTGAATCAATGTTGCTAACTCTCATTCAACTATGCATTCTACCTAATGCCTTAAATACTCATTTTACTCTTTTTGGGTAAGTCTCACAATTCATTCCATAATACCATCTTAAAATCATACCCATAACATCATTATCACCTTAAGATCTCCTATTCATCATTAATACCACTACATTTCACTTTCTCACTCTAACCTATTTCTAGGTTATAATAGTTTCATGGAATCTTAGGTATCTCTACCATTAATATGCACACCAAATCAACTTCAAGATCAATAACTAAACAAATGTACTTAGATTTGTGCACTAGAAACTCACCTCTTTAGATTTCTTTCTTGTTCCAAGTGGAAATGCTCCTAACTCCTTTAAGACAACAAATGGGGAAAATGCCTCCAAGCTATGTCGTTCTTCTCTTTGATGTGAACAATTTTGTATCTAATAGCCTTCCCTCAAATCTTACTGGAAATGAGATGATTTAGAGAGAGAAAACTAGGTTTTTTGTATTGGAAGATGGAAGAAATTGGTTGTTCCCGTGAAATGCAGATTTCACTGCTCATATTTATAGAAATTGCTTGATGAGATCGATCTGGTCCTCTTAAATCCCTTTTTTTCATGACATTTTAAAGGCATGAGATCGATCTGTCGGGGGCTTGAGATCGATCTGTCTCAGGCAGAGAGTTAAAGAGATCAATCTGGCTAGGGAGGAGATCGATCTGTTTCAACCCGAGAGCTATTGTTTCAGGCAAAGAGTTAAAAAGATCGATTTGGCTAGCGAGGAGATCGATCTGCTCCAACTCGAGAGCTAAGGAAATCGATCTACTTGCCTTAAGAATCGATCTTCTCATTATAGAATGTTTAGCAGATTGATCTGTCCCCATTGGAGATCGATCTGTCATGTTCCTGTTGCTCAAATAAGAGCATTCTAGCTCTTCCAGATCGATCTGGCCTTCATATTTTCTAGATTTTTCTGCAGCAACTCATACCAAACTTCATACATTTTGCTGCCATAGTCATTTTCTCATCCAGCCACCTTAGACTTGAAAATGACATTCATTCGTACTTCATACACATTAAAACTTGTGTGTATTCATTGTATAACTAAATGGAAGCATAAAGATTATACCACTTATGCAACTTCATTTCATTTTACATTACTCATATTTCATTCCACTCATATTGATCATATACAAAAGTCCTTTTCTTCATATTTATACATAATGAAACTTGTACGTATATCACTTATGCTTCACATTACAAGTACACCACCATACCTATGAACTCATAATTACTTGGTCCAAAATCATCCATATTATAATTCTATTTACATATTTACAAAATTATACATCTATGGGGTCTCACAGTAACATCTTCGTCTATGAACCCTTCATAACCATAATCATCTCCTCTTAATTGTGATAAGAATTCATCTTTTCTCCTTTTGTTATCAAATTTATTTGATTTACTTTGTTGAAGGAGTTTCATCATACTTTCTCTAACAATGCCTATTAATAATATAGTTAAGAAGAAGAAAAAAATTAGTTGTACATGTTAATGTAATTTTATAATCTTCATTGAGAAATTAATAATAACATTTATAACTAATCGGTAACGTTGGAGGATGATGCGACATTACCAGTCTTATGAGCAATATGCTCCTTGAAGTGTGTTATTCCTCCTTTTACAAGTTACTCACAAAGTTTACATGACACATTTCCTTTGCATTTGGTACAGGTATTCCAAAATACCAACCGATATCATCACTTGACACGTCTTCTACTCCTTTACTTGGAAACTCCTCACGTGGTGACATGTTTGATATTTTCTATTAAATAAATAATTATAAGCATGAATAATAAAAAATTTACATTCTTCATACATAAATGAAAATTGAATTCAATTTATCGAAAAAAAGAATTGAATTTGAACCATTAATTATTCATATTTTATTATAATATTTTATTACATTAAAAATTTAATATTAATTGGTCACTATCAATTAATTTATGTCATCACATTTACACTATCAAAAATCAATATCAATATTGTTTTTCTCTTAAGTTACAATAATATTTAATACTATATTTTTAAACATTACTACCATAAATTTGACAATTAAAAATTCTACAGAAAAAATTACATTAAAAATTAATTTTACCCTATTTGAGATAATTACTAAATATTTAAGCTAATTACAAAACATTTTTTCAGATAATTATTAAACATTTACTAAAAAAATATTAATTAATACTAAACTCTTTAATTATAAGTTATACTAAAAAAATTATACTAATTAAAAAAATCAAATTAATTATTAACCCTTACTTACCCGTCCTAACCCAGTAACCCACCCTGGGAGTACCCTACCCCTACCCACTTTCCCTTTACTTCCTATTCGACTATTCTCGATTTGGCCATTCTGGTTCCCCTTCCCCTTCTCGTTTCGATTCCGATTCCCGTTTTCGTCCCGCTCTCGTCTCGTTCTCGCTCCGTTCTCATTCATGTTCACTCGCGCTACCTTCACTTTTCAAGAAGGCAGAAGCTTCATGCCTTCATCATTTTTTTCTCTCTTACCGGCCTCACCCTCCTAAAAACAAGTTCACCAACGACGAGATCTTCCCTCTGCCATTCCATAGTTTGTACTCTATGGCCGCCCCTCAGCATCTCTTTCTTTTTTCTCCCAAGTCATGCTCGATAGATGGCACTACCGTAGTACTGCTCCTCTGTGGCTACACGATAGATGCCCACAGCCTACCTTCACCACCGACCAACCCACCCTCTACGAAGTCTTAAATCCTTCAAGCGCCAACAAAATCCCCCTCCCTGTTTCAAGTTTCAACAGATCGGCTTCTCCCTTCCCAGATCTGGATTTGTTCAACCTCAAACATGGTAAATACTTTTAACTTTGATGTAAATTGCTTACTTGTAAGTGTTGTTTCTGTGTTGTGTAGTGTGTGTTGTCACTGTGAGCTGCTGCCATTTGCCTTTCTCTGTTGTGAACAGTGTTGTTGATGATTGAATTGAAGAATAAATTTTATGGTCTTGATTATGGTAGACTGTGAAATTAGGCTTTTTTGTTGTTGTTTTGGTTTTGTCTGAGTTGAATTTGATTTTTATATAAAGAGACTCAACATAAACGAAAACAGAGGATAGCGGTAATAATGGATCGTTATTGCCGCTATCAACCGTTATTCCATTTTGCCGCACCGTTATGAGTGTAAAAAGTTTTCACACCTGTTTTTTTTCTAATAGTGGTGATGGCCACCGCCGCTATCATTAAAAAGTGACCGCCACTCCGTTACACAGCCACTATTTAAAACACTGATATGAATAAATTGTCAAATTTAGTATTAATGTACTCTATATATGAATATTAATATTTGCATTTTTTATAATATATATACATACACATAAATACATTTTTTTAAAAAATTAAAATAAAATTCCCAACAACTTAACAACGTAAAAACTACCATTAATTAATTTTTAATTTTTAATAAATGTATCTTTGAAGAAAATGATAAACAGAAAAAGCCAAGTAAAAAATTTATTTAAAACATACCTGACACGTGAGAATTTATTCAAGTTTCAACTGAAGGCTGAAACTCCTTGACTTAAAATCTCCCTATCAACGCTGTTTTCAATCCTACCGATCCTTCCACATCCTTTCCTCTTCGACTTTCTCACTCAAACTCTACCATGTATATAAATCTTTTCCCTTCTCTTTTTCTTCATCATATACTGATAAAGGTCATACCCATCAAAGTCCACGTAGATAAATATTGGCCAACAGAGGATAGCCATGTGGCAAACACTGAAATGAGTGCGACAGAGTCCACCAAGCGACAGAGTCCTCCGACGAAAGAGTTCACCATGCGATAGAGGCCATCAAGCGACAGAGTCCACTGGCGACAGAGTGCCGCGACATACCTCTGTGCCCTTGAGTCCAACATCAGAGAGGCGGTAGACCTCTACGATAGAGTACACTTACGACAGAATGTGTAGCGGCAGAGTATTTGCGGCAGAGTGAAATGCGGCAGAACTCTGCGCCAAGACTGCGGCAAAACTCAGCGCCAAGACTACGGCAGAGATCTTCGAACCTCTGTTGCAAGTTGAACTTATCCGTACTTTAAGTCCGCGACAGAGTATCTAGTAACTCTGTCGCAGCTCGGACGCGTGCCTGAGCCTCAGATCCTAATCGCCCAAAACCCTACAGTTTTAGGCCTAAAATATTCGTAAGTCCTGGAAAAATATAAAGCCCAACTTAATTCCAAAAATATCTATAAATACCTCACGTATGATAAAAAAAAACCCTAAGCTCTATTTGGCCTACAAAAACTTTGCTAAAAAGATTTTCTTTCTAACTTAAGCATCGGAGTGCGCGAGCAGGGACAGATCCCTGCGCCTCTCTGACTTTCACTGTTTTTGCAAAATATTCAAGACACGTGGAGAAGACCACATTAGCATCATTCAATCATTGTTGTTTGGTACAACAACAATTGACGCCATCTGTGAGAATCAGAACAAAAAGTCAAATTCTCTCTCAAAATGGTAGAACACGCTCGACAGCAGCAGCAAATCTGGGAGAAAAGAATTCTGTGAGTCCTCTTGCCAGACCAGAGTGAGGACAAGAGCAGAATGAAGAAGGCGGCAGAGTTGCCTCTGTTTCCCTTGATGAATTTGAGGCTTTGAAGCGTCAAAATGAGGAGACCACCACAACGTTAAGGGCTATGGTGAATTTCTTCAAAAATACTCTGCCGCAATTTAGCTTACCTCCAGAAGTGCAACAGATGGTAAGGGAGAACGTCCAGAGGCAGACTTACGAGAGAGGTCCACCCTCTACAATGGTGAATTCTGGACAAGGAGATTGGGGACCGAATACTGTCGTTGGCCTGATTTCGAACTCTGCCGCAGGACTAGAGGAAAACCCTGTCGTAACTCTGAGAGTGAACTCTGTCGCAAGTCTGGAGAACAACCCTGCCGTAGGTCTGAGGGTTAATCCTGCCGCAACTCTGAGAGTGAACCCAGCCGTAGGTCTGGAGGACACCACTGTCGCAGCTCTGAGGAGGCGCCCTGCGGCAGGGTTGTGGGAGGTGAACCTTGCCGCAGGTCTGAGGTGAATAAACACTGCAGCGAATCTGACCGAGCTCAACGCTGCCGCACAGATTCAGGACCAATACCCTAGCACGGAGTTAAGGAGGCAGAACTCTCCCGTAGAGTACAGGCGACAGACCTCTGCCGCGAAGATCAGGACTTCTGTCGGAGAATTGGAGCATGACTTCGAAGATCACAGGTCTGGGGAGTGACGGAGACAGAATAGTCATGACCCTCGAGACTATTTTGAAGGTACTAGGTCGAATCATGGAATGGGAGGTGCTGAAAGACAGGATACAGGGCAGGCCCCTAGAGGCAGGGAAACCTTGAATGAGGATGAGATATTTAGCCGGGAAGCGGACCATATGTAAAATCTCTGGAACAGAGGAGGAAGGAGTGCTTACCACTCAAACTCTTCTAGTGCCGAAGAGAGGGGAGCACACTTGACTCGAGGGTTGAAAAATGTTGAGAAGGTTATCGAGAGGATTCTAGAAAGGAAGAAGTTAATGTCTCCTGATGACAGTCAAAGAAGAAGAGTTCCTTTCAGTCCAGAGATCATGGAAAAACCTTTGCCGAAGAAGTTCAAGATGCCTTCTATGGCTACTTACGCTGGCAAAGCAGACCCATACGACCATATACAGAGTTATGATCCCTCATGCTGCTCCATGAATGGGAAGATGAAATCATGTGCAGAGCCTTCTCGCTTACACTATCGAGGAATGCACTAAAATGGTTTAACGGGTTAAGTGAGGGTTCTATCCCATCCTTCGACCAGTTACGAAGTGAATTTTTAAGAGCCTTCATGATCAATAGCCAAAGGAAAAAGGACGCTACTTATTTGCTCACCCTTAAACAAAGGAACAAAAAGCCATTGAAGAACTATATAGATCGTTTCTGAGATGCAACCTTAGAGGTGAAAGATCTACCAGTGGGAGTAACCAAGGTTGCAATGCTACAGGGGACGAAATCTGAGAAGCTGCAAGAATCCCTCTCTCTTGATCAGCCAGCAACCCTTTCTAATTTATTTACTAAAGTAAATAAATACGTGGCTTAAGAGGAAGTAATGAAGTTGGTACAATCCCGAGAAGCAAGGGAAGGAAGAAAAAGAGAGAGAGATGTACCTGAAAGAAGCTCTTCAAGACCTAGCGGATTAGACAAGGCTCCTAGACTCAGGTACGAAGGCTATACCAGATTGAATGAGCCTCGTGCCGCAATACTTGCAGCTATGGAGGGGACAGGACTATTGGAATTCCCTAAAAAGAAGATTGGAGATATGGGTCGAAATCTTAATGCCTATTGTGAATTTCATGCCGCTCATGGTCACCCTACTGAAAGATGCAGAGATCTGATGGATCAGCTATAGAGGTTGGCTAGAGATGGGAAAATTAATCGCTTCCTGTGGAGAAGTGAAAGGTCCCGTTATCCTCTGCGAGATCGAAAGAATGATCGTCCGCAGAATATACAAAATAATGATAACGGAAGAAATAGGCCAAGAAATGAAGTAGCTAGGCCTATCCCTTGATATAAACGGCTGGATAACGAACCTACCGACCCGACAATAAATGTTATCGCAGGAGGAGAATCGATGGCAGGAGTTCCTCTGCTTTCCGTAAAAGTTACGCAAGACAAGCATATCAAATTCATTCTAAGATGGAGGAGAAGGCAGATGAAGAACCCATTGTGTTCACTCTGGCAGACAGGTGTGATATTGTCATGCCTCATGATGATCCCATGGTGATATCCGCAGTAGTGGCGAAACATCCAGTGAGCAGAATCCTAGTCAATAATGGAAGTTCGGTGAACTTAATCTATTGGAATTGCTTCGAGAAAATGAATGTATCCGAAGATAGATTAAGACCTGTTATGACACCATTGTACGGATTTGTGGGTGAGAAGGTGAAAGTAGTCGCGTCTATAGAGTTGCCTGTGACTCTAGGAGAAAGTCCGAAGGATGTGACACGAATGGTATTATTCATGGTTTTGAGGTCAACCTCAGATGCTTACAACATGATCCTTGGGAGGCCTGTATTAAATGATATGAGGGTGGTGATATCTTCTTATTACTTATTAATAAAGTTCCCTACTCCCAATGGAGTTGGGCAAGTGCGAAGAGATCAAAAGAGGGCTTGTACTTGTTATATCGCTTCTATCGCCAGCAAAGGAGTATAGAGAAAGGAGACTTTGTGCATAGATGACCCTCCTAAGCCTCAACCTATGGAGAAAACAGAAGTCATTGAGCTAGTCAAAGGGGATGAAGAGAAGAATGCATTCATAGGGACTCAACTGAATAAACAAACAAGAAGGGAGATAGCTGAATGCCTACAGAGAAACTCGGATGTTTTCGCTTGGACCCCGACTGATATGCCCGGGATTAATCCTGAAGTGATTTGTCATAAGCTTAATGTTTCACCCGGGCATAGGCCTGTCAAGCAGAAGAAGAGGAATTTTACCCCGAAAATACAAAAGGCGATCACTGAAGAAGTCAATAAACTTTTAGAAGCCGGGTTTATTAGAGAGGTCTACTACCCTGAGTGGTTAGCCAATATAGTAATGGTGAAGAAATCCAATGAGAAATGGCGAATGTGTGTGGATTTCACTGATTTGAATAAAACTTGCCCTAAAGATTCTACCCTTTGCCCCGAATTGATAGGCTTGTGGATGAAACGTCCGGATATAAACTCATCAGTTTTTTAGATGCTTTCTCCGGATATCATCAAATTATGCTCTACCCAGAGGATGAAGAGAAGACTTCTTTTATAAACGACGATGGAACATATTGTTATCGGGTAATGCCATTCGGTTTAAAGAACGCTGGAGCCACATATCAACGAATGGTGAACAAAGTGTTCAAAGATCTTCTGGGAAATACTATGGAAGCCTATGTGGACGATATGATTATCAAAAGCAGAGCAGGAGAGTCTCACGCTCATCAGATGTCCAAGGTGTTCGATGTGCTGAGGGAATTCAGTATGAAGCTAAATCCCAACAAATGCTCATTCGGAGTTAGATCAGGGAAGTTCCTGGGGTTCATGATCACCGATAGGGGTATTGAGGTAAATCCAAAAAAGGTACAGGCGATTATAGACATGAAGCCACCAACCACAGTGAGAGATGTCCAAAGGTTGACAGGCAGAATAGCAGCTCTGAACCGCTTTTTGTCAAAGTCTGCAGAAAAGAGCTTGCCATTCTTCAAAACTCTACGGGGTGAAAGAAATTTTGAGTGGACAGATGATTGTCAAAGAGCTTTTGAAGACTTAAAAGAATATTTGAAGCAGTTACCTTTGTTTACAAGGCCTTTGGAAGGGGAACAATTGTATATGTACTTGGGAATCTGTGAATTCGCCGTCAGTGCGGTACTACTGAAGAAAGATGAAATAGTGTACCGTCCCATCTACTACATGAGTAAGATACTACTAGACCCGGAGACCCGTTATCCGCTGGCTGAAAAGCTAGCACTGGCCCTTGTGATGGCCTCTCGTAAATTGCGCCCTTATTTTCAGGTACACTTCATTGCTGTCTTGACAGATCAACCGTTAAGGCAAATCCTTCAGAAGCCTGAACATTCAGGGAGATTGGTGAAATGGGCAGTGGAACTTGGAGAGTATGATATCACATTTCAACCCAGGCAAGCTATCAAGGGCCAAGCTTTAGCAGATTTTATAGTAGAATGTACTAGCCCGAGCGACAATATTGAAAAGGAGACTCAACCGTGGTTACTGTACGTTAACGGAGCGTCAAGTGCAAATGGTAGTGGGGCAGGTATAGTCTTAGTGTCGCCGGAAGGGAGATCCTTAGAATACTCTTTACGATTTGGGTTCCCTAGTTCAAACAATATAGCAGAGTATGAGGCTCTGGTCGCTGGAATGAAGCTGGCAGAGAGGTTACAAGTTCACCACCTAGTGGCGCACAGTGATTCTCAATTTATGGTAAACCAGTTCAGTGGACAGTATGAGATTCGAGAGCCAATACTGGTCCCTTATCTAAAGAAAGTCCAATCTCTAGCTCAGACTTTCGAAAATTTCTAGCTGATACAAATTAATTGGTCTGAAAACATAAATGCAGATTCATTGTCCAAATTAGCTTCCTCCAATGAGACTGAAGGAAGAATGGTAAAGGTGGAAAGACTCGAACGACCTAGCATTGAAGAAATCGAAGTGTGTGACATTGAAGTGGGGGACGATTGGAAAACCCCATTCAAACAGTATCTCACTGAAGGTACGCTCCTGCAAGATAAGGAAGAGGCTCGTCGTTTAAGGATACAAGGGGTAAAGTTCACCCTGATAAACGGGGAACTATACAAAAGGAGGTATTCATCGCCCTTGATAAAGTGCCTGGGGCCAGAGCAAGCAGACTATGTCCTAGCTGAGGTTCATGAAGGTATTTGTGGTGAGCACTTGGGAGCTAGAGCCCTTGCCGCTAAGATATTGCGATCGAGATTCTATTGGTCGACATTGAAAAAAGATGCGATGGATAAAGCCTGCAGGTGTGACAAGTGTCAAAGGTTTGTACCGATAACAACGGCCCCAGTAACTCCATTCCAGAGTACGGTATAACCAACTCCTTTTACACAATGGGGTTAGACATTCTAGGGCCCTTCCCATCAGCTACGGGTCAAAGAAAGTTTCTATTAGTTGCTACCGATTACTTTACAAAATGGATCGAGGTAGAGCCTTTAGCTACAATCACAAAGAAGAAAGTTGAAGCGATGGCGTGGAAAGATATTATCTGCCTGTTTGGGATCCCACGTATCTTAAATGCTGACCACAAAAAGCAGTTTGATTGTGACGCCTTCCGTGAATTCTGTAAGCGCCTTGATATTCAGCTAAGGATTTCTTCTGTATCATATCCTCAAGCTAATGGGCAGGCCGAAGTCAGCAATCGAACTATCCTTCATGGGTTGAAGACCAGATTGGACAAAGCTAAGGGAGCATGGGTGGACGAGTTGCCTAGTGTCTTATGGGCATATCGTACCACTAGTCAAGTATCAACTGGAGAAATGCCGTTTACCCTTGTATACGACACTGAAGCATTAATTCCCGTGGAAATTAGAGCACTGTCATCCAGGGTAATGACTTTAGTGGAAGAAAATAATTCACAAGGGCTAAGAGAAAACCTAAATCTACTTGATGAGCATAGAGAGGCTGCAGCTATCCAGCTAGCATCCTATCATCAGAGGGTGGCCAACTACTACAACAGTCAGGTAAAAGATAGACCGATGTCCGAGAGAGATTTGGTGCTTAGAAAGTCACACATCACCAATGCCTTGAGGGAAGACGAAAAATTCAGAGCCAATTGGGAAGGTCTATATCGAATCAAACGAAAGATTGGGCCCAACACCTGCATCTTGGAAACTCTGCAAGGAAAGAAAATAGGAAAAACATGGAACTCAAATCATTTGAAATTGTATTTAAATTAATCATTATGTTTTCTTTCTTGATTCTTATATTCCCGCATTATTATTTGTTTACACTGTCACAGGATACTATTATCTGATCATTATGCAGATTATTTCGTTATTCTTCTATTATATCTTTGGCTTTTATAAATCTAAATCTTATGACAGAAGACAGACGAGCCGTAAGAGCTTGAGGCACAATAGCGTCACTGTGGCCAGACGTAAAAAATCAGACGAGCCGTAAGAGCCTGAGGCGTAATAGCGTCACTGTGGTCAGGCGTAAAAAATCAGACAAGCCGTAAGAGCTTGAGGCGCAATAGCGTCACTGTGGCCAGGCGTAAAAAATCAGACGAGTCGTAAGAGCCTGAGGCGCAATAGCGTGACTGTGGCCAGGCGTAAAAAATCAGACGAGTCGTAAGAGCCTTAGGCACAATAGCGTCACTGTGGCCAGGCATAAAAAATTAGACGAGCCATAAGAGCCTGAGGCGCAATAGCGTCACTGTAGCCAAGCGTAAAAAATCAGACGAGCCATAAGAGCTTGAGGCGTAATAGCGCCATTGTGGCCAAGCGTTGCAGACGAAGAAGCCATAAGAGCCTGAGGCGTAATTGCGTCACTGTGGCCAGGCAATGGAAACGTATTGGCCGCAAGAACCGAAGACGCACTCGTGTCATGGTGGTCAGGCCTCAGAAAAATGTATGTTTACATATATAATTCTTTCTAAAAGTATATCTTTCTATCAAGAATTGTGGAGCATATACGAACAAATAAACATACGAGTAAAACAAATAAACAGATAAGCGATAAATAAGTTAACTAACAAAACAATATGAAGCATGAACAGATAAACTTTAACTTTATTTATTCAAGAAAATCTTTACAAGAATGAATAAGTTCAACAACAAAATATTCAAAAAGAAAAAAGAAAAATAATTCAGTCCGCACGATCTGGTGGCTGGGGATCAAGCGCCGACGGACCCTCGCATTCTAAGGACTGCTGACCATCTTCTCCATTCAGGTCGTCGAGGGTACCAATAGGTTCGGGAGCATTATCCAGGCTCACAGGCTCCCAAGGACTGGCCAGGTTTGCGAGATCATCTTACGCAGTCCTCTTAAAAAGCTCATCAGGGGGTTCAGCCTCTGGTTCATACTTAGTCCAATCATGAGCCTCAAATAGCATTGCTTCGCGCGTATATTGAAGCTCAGGGAACTCTTCGCCTTCCCTATGCTTCTTTAACCAGGATCTAGTAAGGTAAAAATCATATTTTACATATGGCACCAAAAAATCCTCCTTTCGCCTCAAGCAATCTTTAGAAAGACGGTACTCCTTCACGGCTTCCGCCCTGATGATATCAATCTCTACTTGATTAAGAGAGGGAGTGGTCCGACTTTCTAGTTCGGTGACGTATTGTTCCAGCTCCTGATTGCGATCCATTAAGGACCCATATTTAGACTACATACTGTCCAGTTCGGCTTGTGCCTGTTGAAGATCTTCATTGAGTTTGTTAGACCTAGCCATCTCGACAGTGAGATCTCCCTTAACATGATTCAAATCTTGAAGCGCTTTCGGGAGCTGATATTCAAAGCTTTGCACCACGTTGGGTAGCCCAGATAAGTTGTTGACAATGTTCGACAACTCCATGACTTTGTCCCTCAACTGCTGAATCTCTTTGTCAGCTCGCTCCCGATAGGCTCGGTGTTGAGCGTTATTGGCCACGGTCCTCTGAGCAAGCTGAAAAGAAACACAAAAAATCAAACTCAAAGTAGAGCAAAAAGAAATAAAATGAAAAAAGAAAAAAGAATATGAAGATTACCCTCAGCGCTTCCATATCAACTAAGTCTTCCCCCTCTAAAAAATTCCTAAATATTCGGGCTTCGTCTCTTGGAAGAATAGTGGCCCAACTCAACTGAGACGCCACCCCGGGAGTATCCAATGTATCGTTGTCACGTACTCCCGAGTACACTCGGAACTTTGACCCCCTCATTATGAAACCGTCGTCTACGAGATAGGACCTCTCGTCAACAGGACCTATCCTAGGAAGAATTAGCCTCTTCCCCATTGACGGCTCAATGTACAAACGCCTCCGATTCTTTCATTGAGACGAAATTATATTACATTCAGCACGCTCTTTAGACCGAGACCGTCCAGAGAAATCGGAAGCTCTCCTTGAAGAGGAAGGAGCCTTCCCTCTATCATGAGAAGGATCCCTTTATTCAGTAGGAGGGGGCATCTCTTGTCTAGAAGGAGGCGAGGTCCGAGCCCGGGGCAATGGAGGTGGAACTGGTGCCTCACTGGGAACAATATCTGTCAGGCGAGGTCTCTTTCTAGCGGGATCGCTAGACAAACCTTCCTCCACCCCCTGGCGCGCCAAAGAACGTCTAAAATGGCTCATTTATACAAAAAAGAAAAAACAAATAAATGGTAAAAAACGAGGCCAGAACTAACAAATGATAAATCAAAAAGCAGGAAAAGTTACCATCAGGAGAATCAAAATGCTCCTGAAGGGACTCTATGTTTAATATATCATCATCCGGAAGGATCATGAAAATTGAACCAAACCCTTCCCAGTCACTTAAATCAGCTAGGGGTTCACTATCAAAGCTAGACTCTCTATTTGTGCTCCCTATATCCTCTTGCGACCATAAAAGTTCAGGATTCAACTCAGAAGGAATCGATGATGGAAGATTCAAGGAAGGAACAGAGGGGCCGACAACAGGAATGGGACCCACACCCCAACCGACAGACGTCAAATTTTCGTTTGATAGAAGAATATCAAGATTAATAGGGTTATCAACTAATAATTTATTAATATCTAAAGATAATTCTTTCCTGAGTGTAGAAATCCGGGGACCCTTAGGGATTTCACGTCTAGTTTCCCAACGAGTAGGGAAATCCAGGCCCTCAGGCGTCTCCACAATAAGCCACTCCGATTCAAATCCATGAAGCTTATTTGTAGGTTTTTCGAATAACCTATTTTCAAATTCGGGCTTATACACCCGTTGAAGGGAATAGAGAACTAAACCGGAGCTGTCTCGGAACCTAAAAAAAGTATCAAGTAAGGGAAGAGACGGAGAAACACCCTTTAATTGGCAATGCACGGTAAAGCCAATTAATTGCATCCATGCGTGAGGATTCAGTTGTCCAGGGTAATCCTATACGCCCTAAGAAAAGAAGATCCAAAATCGAAAATTGGAAAAGAGAGTCCTAGCTCCAAGGATGCTCTAAAAATAACTACCCCGTCGGACACACTACGTATGTCATTTTCTTGAGGGTTTAGAAGTCTATAGGAGTACCCATCGGGCAATGGAAATCTAGACGTAAGATCCTGAATGTCAACTTCCTTCAAAGTCGATCTAACTCCTAGTTCTATACGCTTCCCTACACCATGACTAGCCATTTTGGACTTAAGAAAAATTACGAAGAAAAAGTAATCGGCAACAGAGTGTTACCTAACAATCAAAGGTACACTTGCAAAGCAACAGGAATGAAGACAGACACTGGATAACAACGTTAGAGTGTTTGCGACAAAGTAGCAGAAAAACAGTGCGGAAATGACGCGATAGAGTAGCGATGTATGCGGTAGAGTTGCAGTAAAGGTGAAAAACAGTAATGAGTTACGCGGTAGAGTTGCGGTAGAGATGCGGGACAGTAATGATGTTCGTGGTAGAGTTGCGATAGAGGGCGCAGAGAGCAAGCGACAGAGTGATCGTTATGCGAGAGAACTCAGCGAATACGGTGATACCTAAGACCTTATATATAAGCGCGGCTGTAGTCACACGTGCACAGTAATCTACACACCTGCGGGTGAAGTGAATGAGCATCCCTCAGGAACAGTAAACCAAATGTGCCAAAAATAAAAATAAAAATAAAATATTATTGTTATACTCTTTCTCAGGAAATATTCCTACCAAATAGTGGGGAGTAATTGATAGAGGTCATACCATCAAAGTCCACGTAGACAAATATTGGCCAACAAAGGACAGCCACGTGTCAGATACTAAGCACCAAGAGGCATGTGCCACGTGGCAAACACTGAAAGGAGCGCGACAGAGTCCACCAAGCGACAAAGTCCTCCGGCGACAGAGTCCATCATGCGACAGAGGCCATCAAGCGATAGAGTCTACTGGCGATAAAGTGCCGCGACAGACCTCTGCGCCCTTGAGTCCAACATCAGAGAGGCGGTAGACCTCTGCGGTAGAGTACACTTACGACAGACTGTGTAGCGACAGAGTATCTGCGGTAGAACTCTGCGCCAAGACTGCGACAGAGGTCTTCGAACCTCTGTCGCAAGTTGAACTCATCCGCACTCTGAGTCCGCGACAGAGTATGTAGTAACTCTGTCGCAGCCCAGACGCGCGTCTGGGTCTCAGATCCTAATCGCCCAAAACCCTATAGTTTTGGGCCCAAAATGTTCATAAGTCCTGGAAAAATATGAAACCCAACCTAATTTCAAAAATATCTATAAATACCTCAGTTATGATCAAAAACCCTAAACTCTATTTGGCCTACAGAAATTTTGCTAAAAAGATTTTCTTTTTAACTTAAGAATCGGAGTGCGCGTATAGGGACAGATCCCTGCGTCTTTCTGACTTTCACTGTTTTTATAAAATATTCAAAACACGTAAAGAAAACCACATTAGTATCACTCAATCATTGTTATTTGGTACAACAACATATACAAATCGAAATTCCAATACCCATTGTTCCAAGTCCCTCTCTTAAAAAATAAGAAAAATTTTAAATAGAAAATAGAAGATGCGAGTGTGAGATAATGAGATGGTTCTTCACCTTCCCTCTTTTCCTTTTTTTTTTTTTATTCTTCATATGATTCTTTTCTGGAAAAGATGAGAAGCGAAGAAGATAGAAGCTTCTCAAGGACTTTTCGTTTAGCCACGTATTTTGCATGCAAATTCAAAGATCAACAGCTGTCTTTTAATGTTTATACAATAACAACAAAATCCAATCTACGTGTCACAACAAAATAAACTACTGGTGACGTGTCAACATTTAAAAATACAATATTTTTTAATTTTTTAAAACCCACTTTTAATATATAAATTATTGACGTGGAATTTATCTACGAATATCTGTCATTCGTTTTATTATTCCCCTCGATCTATTTTTTTTTTTATTTGACAAAGCTTTCATCCTTTATCATTATCAGTTCCAATCATTCTCGAATGATTAACTAGCTACATCAATGATGAAGGATACAAGGAAGCTTTGGGAGATTATAAATCAATGCTTTCTAACAAAATAAAGATGAAAAATTCTTGGATTGGATTCAAAATTTGCACCGAAAGCCGTGCGAGTGAACAATAAGGCTGCAATAGCTGAATTTAAGAATAGCTTGGGAAGCAAGAAACCAGAGGTAGGCAGATAGCACTAAGTGTTGCTAGAATTGTGTTCTCTCGTGACTTAAGAATCTCCAATGTTTCAGAAAAATACGGCCCATTTCATCTAATACAACCGATATTTGTTGGATTATAAATCCAACTATATTTAAGGTTATTTTAATAAATGATGCGATTAATTTGGTAAAATTAAAAATAATAATAATAATAATAATAATAATAATAATAATAAATTAATATAAAAAATAATACATTTAAATTTAAATATAAAGATAACGATTAGGTAAATAATAAAATAAAATTAAAAATATTATATTGATATTAAAAAAATCAATTGAGAACAAAATTATAAATGTAACGTGTTAAAAAATTTTATCAGGTCGCATTAGGCTTCCTTTGAAACCAAATGAAAGTTTATAGTCACTTGTTTTTATTTTATTTTTTAATTTAAGCCAATGTCTTCCATCCATATCAATCTTACATTTTTTTTTTACTTTTATAAAATTAACTAAAATCAAATCGGAGTACATATAACTTCAAGAATCGATGAGAATATAGTGCTGGTGGGAAACGGTGAGATGACATTTTCGACCCATCAGGGAAAAATATGGCAAATTTTTTGTTTGGATTGGTTGCAAAGAAAGTTTGGTATTTTAGTGATTTGGGGAGAAGCGATAAATGGAAAAATATTTAGATTGTAACTGTTGTGTTGAGAAATTTTAGTTGTTTGATTTTTTAAGTGGGATTATGTTCAATAATATAACTCTAAAAAAAATGGATTGCATACAGAATTTCTTGATGGAGTATTAGCAAAAGAAAAAAAATTTGTTAGCAGTTGATGTTCATTAATTTCAAAATCTATAATAATAAGTGAAAAATCACATTGCTAGAAGAGGCGAGAGGAGACCAAACATCCTTATGTAAGAAGTTTAACTAAACAACATGCATGTAAGAATATTATTTATTATCTTATCTATATTTCTAATTAAACCACTAATTTAGCATTGGGACTGTATAACATGTGGTGATCGTCCAGAAAAAGTATTAAATTGAATTTAATATATAATATAGTGAAAAATAGAAACGTGAATAACATTGAATTTCTTCTTTAGATTTCTTACTCTTCTTTTGATAAAATTGTTCCTACTACAATCTTATTGTGAGGAGAAGCAGCAAAGCATCGATGCGATTCATGGCATGCCGGGCCTTTAGTCTGAGTTGAGAAACCAGGCAATCAACTGATGGCTTTGAAGCCGAAGCAGCAGCAATTGCATGTTGCATTAGCGTGCAGAGGAGTAGAACAAAAGCCAGTTCTATATTAGCGTTTATTGACCCAACATACTCACAAAACATGGAAAACATATTATATAAATCGATGAAAACAATGGAGAATATTGAGAAAGAGAAAATGAGCAAGAGGGTGATTAAGATGACAAAGGCAGCCACGAGAAGAACGCAGGCAATGAAGGAGCCATAGAGAAATGCCACCAGGATCAACTCTAGGTTGGGAACCATTTGGAGATCAAAGGAATTATAAGTGAATGAAAATTAAGGCAGCAGGACAATGATTAAATGATCATGGCCATGGGGTTTGTTGAGAGAGTGAAGAAAATCTCCATTTTGATTAAGAAGCAGAGCGGAGAGAATGAAGTGAGTTGCACTCATTCTCATTCTCTAGATGAATTTAATTTACCCGAATTCCCTTTTTTGGATAATCTTTGTGGGCGTATATATCAACAACTTAAGGAAGGAATCACACCCAAGGACAGCTTAATTATTAAATATTTCTTAAGTAGAATTCCAGCAATTAATATATATATATATATATATATATATATTATATTGTTGATAACCATTTAGAATAGTTAAATTTCGAAGCAAGCGAGCAATGTTAAAGATAAAGAACAATGAAGGAAGCACTGAAATTTTTATTGGGCTTGCTTCGACACTCAAATCAATAAATATTCGAAATAAAAAAAAAATATATATATATATATATATATATAAAGTGCACTAAGCTTAGAGAGCTAAAAGTGATTTTACATACCTTAGTGTATTTTGTATAGTCTTATCAAGTTGTGTCCAAGTTTAACTAGAACTAGATATTATAAAGATTAATTATAATTAATTAGGATCCTATTTATTGTGAACCAATTCTTGACTAAAGATTGGCCTTCCATTAGCGGACTTGTATTCCAAGCTTCCCAACCTATCCTTGAGCATCAAGCTTTGATTGGATTGTATGAGCCTTAATATATGCCAAGGGTCTTGGATTCAAATTGAATAAGACGGTATAAGATAAATATGGTATAACAATTGATGTTGCCTAGTTGACAGCAACAGTGCTTTACCTTCCACGTGGTCTGATTATGCTAACGACGAAAGGGTGACGTCGATGCAATTTGCTCCACGTGTTCTTCGTATATCCTGCAAAACAACAGGAATCAGAGGGGGCAGGGATTTTTCCCTGCACGCGCACTCCGACGATCAAGTCAGTGATCGGGAGTTGGTGTATGTATGTAAGAAAATGAGAGTTTATGGCTTAAATCAGAGTGTTTAAGTATTCTCCTTGTTTTTCTTTGATTTTTGATCGATTTCTGGATCTGGCCCCCTTCAGAGGGCTCACCTCATATTTATAGGCATCTGAGTCGGTTCGGGCTGAGGCCCAGGCGCGTGTCTGGGCCGCGACAGAGTGGTAGAGCACTCTGTCGCGCTTCTGTGCGGGAGACTCTGCCCCAGGCCGTGCGGGAGACTCTGGGGACTCTGGGGACTCTGCCCCAGGCCGTGCGAGAGACTCTGGGGACTCTGCCCCAGGCCGTGCGGGAGACTCTGGGGACTCTGGGGACTCTGCCCCAGGCCGTGCGAGAGACTCTGGGGACTCTGCCCCAGGCCGTGCGAGAGACTCTGGGGACTCTACCCCAGGCCGTGCGAGAGACTCTGGGGACTCTGCCCCAGGCCGTGCGGGAGACTCCGGGGACTCTGGGGACTCTGCCCCAAGCCTTGCTGGAGACTCTGCCGCATACAGTGCGGGAGACCTCTGTCGGGGACCTCTGCCGCAGTCTGTGCGGGAGACTATCCCGCATACAGTGCGGGAGACCTCTGTCGGAGACCTCTACCGCGGTCTATGTGGCAGACTATGCCGCATGCTGAGCGGGAGACTATACCACATGCTGAGCGGGAGACTATACCGCCTGCAGCGCGGGGACCTCTACCGCAGTCTGTGCGAGAGTCCTGTGCCGTGCATGGGCGATGGAGGTCTGTCGCTCACTATGCGCGGCAGACTGTGAGGCGATAGACTCCTCTCGCGTCAAACACTCTGTCGCACATCTGGGAACGGTGTCGCATAGCGCTTCTGTCGCCAATCTGCCACGTGGCCTGTTCTTGGATCGACACGTGGCAGGCGGATAGTTGCACACGTGGATCTGGTGACACGACCACATCAATTGCTCCCCACTCTTTGGCGGGAATTTTTCCCGCGAAAGAGGATCTGGGTCCGGTGTTTCGCGGGCCGGGTAGGACCTCCGCGTGTGTGTGTACCCAGGCGAGCCTCTATAAATACTGGGCCCCTGACGTCCTTGTCGCTACTGAATTCTCTCGCAAGGACACTCTGTCGCGACTCTCAGGCACTCTGTCGCAAGTCCTTCGCCATACTGTCGCAACTCTGCCGCGAGACTGCTTACTGTGTCGCTAGTCTGCCGCGGATTTTCGCACTCTGCCGCGAGTTCTGTTTCCATTACCTTAGGTAATTTTTCGTAGCCCGTAATCCCACTTCTTTGATCTACGAGCTTCTAAGATGGCTGGACATGGCATAGGAAAGCAAATCGATCTAGGCGTTAAGTCGACTTTAAGGGAAGTCGACGTTCAAGACCTAGAATCTCGATTTCCTTTGTCTGAGGGATACACTTATAGACTCCCAACCCCTCAGGAGAGCGACATACGTCGTGTGTCTGACGGGGTTGTCGTTTTTAGGGCAGCTTTGGAGTTAGGACTCCGCTTCCCGTTGTCCGACTTTGGGGCTTCCTTCCTCAGGACGCACAGGGTATCCCCGGGGCAACTGCATCCTCATGCATGGATGCAATTGGTAGCATTCACTGTGCACTGCCATTTAAGGGGCGTCCCTCCGTCTCTTCCTCTTTTTGAAGTATTCTTTAGGCTTCGAGGGAGTCCCGGCTTAGTGCCTTACTCGCTTCAGCGGGTGTACCAGCCCGGTTTTGAGAACCGATTATTCGAGAAACCTGCTAACAAGCTTCACGGTTTCGAGACAGAATGGCTGGTTGTGGAAGTGCCCGAGGGCCTGGATATCCCTACTCGTTGGGAGAATAGGCACGAAATCCCCAAGGGTCCCCGGGTTGCCACACTTAGGGAGCAGTTGTCTTCTGACATCGACAAATTGCTGGTCCCTCATCCCCTTAGCCTGGACACCCTTGTATCAAATGAAAATTTGATATTAGCAGGCTGGGGTGTGGGTCCGGTCCCTGTTGCCGGACCCTCTGTTCCGTCGTCAGATCCTCTGCCTTCGGCTTCTCCCGAGTTAAATCCTGAAGCTCCTAGGCCACAAGAGGATGTAGGGGGCACCAATCTGGAATCCAGCTCTGGTAGCGAACCCTTAGCCGATCTCACTGGTTGGGAAGGGTTCGGCTCCACTTTCATGGTGCTTCCAGACGACGAGGGGATAAATATCGAGTCCCTTCAGGAGCACTTAGACTCTCCTGACGGTAACTTTTATTTTTTCCCTCTACTTATTATTTTTGATCAATTTATTAACCATTGATCTTTTTTTTCTTTTTTGCAGACATGAGTCATTTCCGGCAATCATTAGGTCGCCAAATTTTTGAGGCTGGTCCTTCCAGCGCTCCTGCCAGGAAAAGACATCGTTTGGCTGACGATGTCCCAAGTGAGGCATCGATCCCCTCTCATCCATCTCGTGCTCGGACCCCTCCTGTTTCTAGGCAGGCGATGCCTCCCCCTCCTTCAGAGCAGAGAGATGTCTCTCGGGATAGGGGGAGAGTTGCCTCGTCTTCACGGGGGGCTTCCGGGTCATCCGGGCGATCACGCTCTGAGGAGCGCGCGGAATGCAATATCGTTCCGTCTCAGCGGAAGAATAGAAAGCGCCTGTATATCGAGAGTTCGATGAGAAGCAGGCCGATATTGCCGAGGATAGGTCCTGCCGACGAGAGGCCCTATTCCGTGGATGGGGGGAATATTATGAGGGGCCACGAATTCTGAGTCTACCCCGGGGTTCGTGATAATGATGTTCTAGACACTCCCGGGGTGGCCTCTCGGTTGAGCTGGTCCACTATCCTTCCTCGAGATGAGGCAAGGATATTCAGAAACTACCCCGAGGGGGAAGACTTAGCCGATATCGAGGCGTTGAGGGTAAGTTTCTGATTTCTTCTCTTTTTGATTGCTTTTTGCAGCGTGCATTGAGTCTAACATTTCTGCATTTTTTCGCAGCTGGCTCAACGAACCGCGGCAAATAATGCCCAACATCGGGCTTATCGAGAGCGAGCCGACAGAGAGATCCGGGAGTTGAGGGACAAAGTCATGGAGCTACAGAACACGGTCAACAACTTGTCCCCTCTTCCGGATTTAGTTCGAAGCCTGGAGGAGCAGCTTGCTAAGGCTCATCAAGACCTTGCTCTTGCCAAGGGGGATCTCACAGTGGAGACGGCCCGGTCTAGTAAACTCCAAGAGGACCTGCAGGAGGCCCATTCTGAGTTAGACCGTATGCAATCCAACTATATGTCTACGCTCACTCGGAATCAAGAGCTCGAGCAGCGTGTTGGTGAGTTGGAAGGCCAAACTGCTCCTGTACTATCCCAGGCCGAAATTGACAGTATACGGGCCGAGGCCGTAAAGGAGTATCGTCTCTCCAAAGACTGCTTGAGGCGGAAGGAAGACTTCTCCGACCCTTATGTTAAGTACGGGTTCTACCTGGCCCGATCTTGGCTAGAAGCACATAGGGAGGGAGAGGAATTTCCTGAGCTCCAATATACCCCTGATGCGATGCTCTTTGAGGCCCCTGATTGGACCAAGTACGAGCCCGAGGCTGAGCCTGCGGACGAGCTGTTCAAGAGGACTGCTCAGGACGATCTCGTCAACCTTGCTGGTCCTTGGGAGCCCGCGGATCTGGACGGTGCTCCTGAGCCTATAGAAGCCCTCATTGATTTAGACGGCGAGGAGGGCGAGCAGTCCCTTGGAAGTGAAGGTTTTGCAGCTGATCCCCAGCTTCCTCCCGGAGAGTAGATAGGGATTTTTGCTTTTTGTTTTTTGTATTTCATTTCAAGTACTTTGTTTTGTTGTTTTAACTTTGTACTTTTGTCGAAATACAATTGTAAAGATCCGTTAAAGATCTATTTATACCGACACTTGAATGAAATGAAATTGAGATTTTTGTTCATGCTTTATCTTGCACTACTTCTCTAATTGTCATTTGTCATTCTTTGTCTGATTGTTTCTTTTGCTTGGCTTGTATATACTTTGCTTGTATATAGCTTTGTATTGATATTCGTGTATGCTCCCCAATTCTTGATAGAAAGGTATACTTTCAGGAAGAATTTTTTGTGCAAACGCGCAGTTGTTTAAGGCTTGAGTACTGTGACGTGAAGGCGTCTTTAGTTTTTATAGCCTTAGTATTTTGATTACCTGGCCACGGTGACGCGTAGCGTCTTAGGCCTTTATGGTTAATTGAATGCTTTATGCCTGGCCTTAGTGACGCATTGCGTCTCAGGCTCTTACGGCTCTTTTGAGTATACGCCTGGCCACAGTGACGCATTGCGTCTCAGGCTCTTACGGCTTTTATGTGTATACGCCTGGCCACAGTGACGCGTTGCGTTTCAGGCTCTTACGGCTTTTATGTGTATACGCCTGGCTATAGTGACGCGTTGCGTCTCAGGCTCTTACGGCTTTTATGTGCATACGCCTGGCCACAGTGACGCATAGCGCCTCAGGCTCTTACGGCTCGGTTGAACTACGCCTGGCCATAGTGACGCATAGCGCCGCAGGCTCTTACGGCTCGGTTGAACTACCCCTGGCCACAGTGACGCAAAGCGTCTCAGGCTTTGACGGCTTTAGTGCTAGCCCGTTGGTAGCCTGCGTTCGCAGGGCCCGAACCAACTACGCCCGGCCACAGTGACGCAAAGCGTCTCAGGCTCTTACGGCTTTAGGCTTAGCCCGTTGGTAGCCTGCGTTCGCAGGGCCCGAACCAACTATGCCCGGCCACAGTGACGCAAAGCGTCTCAGGCTCTTACGGCTTTAGGCTTAGCCCGTTGGTAGCCTGCGTTCGCAGGGCCCGAACCAACTACGCCTGGCCATAGTGACACAAAGCATCCTAGGCCTTTAAGGCTTTGGGTCTAGCCCGTTGGTAGCCTGCGTTCGCAGGGCCCGAACCAAGGGTAGTGTCCTTTGTGAGTCTGACCCGTTGGTAGCCTGCGTTCGCAGGGCCCGAACCAAGGGTAGCCCTCATGTGTTTTATTAATATATGCCTGGCCACAGTGACGCATAGCGTCTCAGGCTCTTACGGCTGGGGTGAATGCATACCTGGCCACAGTGACGCATAGCGTCTCAGGCTCTTACGGTTTCAGAATCCTGTCACGAGATTTTGTCTTACAACAAAGAGATACTTTATATATCGTGCGGGTAGTGACATCTGGTGACAGTGTAAGTAAAACAATAGTGTTTGGGAAGGAAGATGTAGTGGTTATCTCAAATACAACTTCAAGTGATTTGAGTTCCACGTTTTCCCTATCTTCTTCCCTTGTAGAGTTTCCAGAGCGCAGGTGTTAGGTCCGATCTTGCGTCTGATTCTGTAGGGACCTTCCCAGTTGGCTCTGAACTTCCCGTCCTCCTTTAGGGCGTTCGTGATCTACGACTTTCTGAGCACTAGATCTCCCTTAGACATTGGCCTATCTCTTACCCGGCTATTGTAGTAGTTGGCTACCCTATGTTGATAGGATGCCAATCGAATAGCCGCGGTTTCTCTGTGTTCATCGATTAGGTCCAAGTCTTCCCTTAGAGCTTGAGAGTTTTCTTCCTCTACCAAGGGTACCACCCTTGGTGATATTGCTCCAAGTTCCACGGGGATCAGTGCTTCTGCGCCGTATACAAGACTGAACGGCGTTTCATTAGTCGACACACGGCTGGTGGTACGATATGCCCATAAGACACTAGGCAATTCGTCCACCCAGGCTCCTTTTGCTCTGTCTAGCCTGGTCTTCAGCCCATGGAGGATAATCCGATTACTGACCTCGGCTTGTCCATTAGCTTGAGGATATGACACTGAAGAGATCCGTAGCTGAATGTTGAGGTCCTTACAAAAGTCACGGAAGGCGTTGCAATCAAATTGCTTTCCATGGTCGGCATTTAAGATGTGGGGAATTCCAAATCGACAAATAATGTCTTTCCACACCATTGCCTCCACTTTCTTTTCCGTGATTGTGGCCAAAGGCTCTGCTTCGATCCACTTTGTGAAGTAATCGGTAGCCACCAACAGGAACTTTCTTTGACCCGTGGCTAATGGGAAAGGTCCAAGGATATCCAACCCCCATTGTGCAAAAGGAATTGGTTGTACTGTGCCTTGAGAGGGAGTTACTGGGGCTGTGGTGATAGGAGCAAACCTCTGACATTTGTCACACCTGCGGGTTTGGTCCATTGCATCCTTTTTCAGCGTTGGCCAGTAAAATCCCGATCGCAGTACTTTAGCAGTGAGGGCTCTTGCTCCTAAGTGTTCGCCGCAGATTCCTTCATGCACTTCCGCTAGGGCATATCTAGCTTGTTCCGGTCCCAGACATTTTAGCAGTGGCGATGAGTATCCCCTTTTGTACAGTTCTCCATTGATGAGTGTGAACTTCACCCCTTGTATTTTCAAGCGACGAGTCTCGTCTTTATCTTGGGGGAGTGTACCCTCAGTGAGATACTGTTTAAACGGGGATCTCCAATCGTCTCCAACTTCAATGTCACACACTTCGACCTCTTCAATACTTGGTCGTTCGAGCCTCTCCACCTTTACCGTCCTTCCTTGTGTTTCGGTGGAGGAGGCTAGCTTAGACAGTGAATCAGCATGTGTGTTTTTGGACCGGTTGATTTGCATCAGCTGAAAGCTTTTGAAAGTCTTGGCCAAGAGTTGGACTTTCTTTAAGTAAGGAACCAGCATCGGTTCTCGTACTTTGTACTTTCCGCTGAATTGGTTCACCACCAATTGAGAATCACTGTGTGCTACCAAGTGGTGAACCTGTAGTTTTTCCGCTAGTGTCATCCCTGCTATCAAAGCTTCATACTCCGCTATATTGTTCGAACTAGGGAATCCGAATCGTAGGGAGTATTCCAGGGATTTTCCTTCTGGTGACACCAGGACTATACCCGCTCCACTTCCGTTGGCACTTGATGACCCATCGACATGCAGTAACCATGGGTGAGCCTCCCCTTCACTGCTGTCGTTCGGGATAGTGCATTCCACGATGAGGTCAGCCAGAGCTTGACCTTTGATAGCCTGTCTCGCTTGGAACGTGATGTCGTATCCCCCAAGCTCCACCGCCCATTTCACTAACCTCCCTGAATGTTCAGGTTTCTGGAGGATCTGTCTTAATGGTTGGTCTGTTAAGACAGTAATGGGATGTGCTTGGAAATACGGACGCAGCTTTCGCGAGGCCATCAAGAGGGCCAATGCTAGCTTTTCGGCCAGTGGATAGCGGGTCTCTGGATCTAATAACACTTTGCTCACATAGTAGATGGGGCAGTGTACCATTTCGTCTTTCTTTAGTAGCACCGCGCTAACGGCGAAATCACCGACTCCCAAATACATATAGAGCTGTTCTGCTTCCAGGGGCCTTGTTAATAGAGGCAACCGCTTCAAGTATTCCTTGAGATCTTCAAAGGCTTTTTGACAATCTTCCGTCCATTCGAAGTTCTTCCCCCCCCGTAGAGTTTTGAAGAAAGGCAAGCTCTTTTCGGCTGATTTCGACAAGAAGCGATTCAGAGCCGCTATTCTGCCTGTCAATCTTTGGACCTCTCTTACGGTGGTTGGGGGTTTCATGTCAATGACAGCCTGTATCTTTTCAGGATTTGCCTCGATACCCCTGTTAGTAATCATGAAGCCTAGGAATTTTCCTGACCTTACCCCGAAAGAGCACTTTTCGGGGTTTAGCTTCATGTTAAATTTCCTCAATACTTCAAATACCCTGGACATTTGATCAGCATGAGATTCTCCTACGCGGCTCTTGACTATCATGTCGTCCACGTAGGCTTCCATGGTATTTCCCAGAAGATCTTTGAACACTTTGCTCACCATTCGTTGGTAGGTGGCACCCGCGTTCTTTAAACCGAACGGCATTACCCGATAGCAATAGGTTCCGTCATCGGTTATAAAAGAAGTCTTTTCTTCGTCTTCTGGGTGAAGCATGATTTGGTGATACCCGGAGAATGCATCTAAGAAACTGAGGAGTTTGTAGCCGGATGTATCATCTACGAGTCTGTCTATCCGAGGTAGGGGGTATGAATCTTTGGGGCAGGCTTTGTTCAGGTCTGTGAAATCAACACACATTCGCCATTTCCCGCTAGATTTCTTTACCATCACTACATTGGCTAACCACTCAGGGTAATAGACTTCTCGGATGAATCCGGCGCCTAGGAGTTTAGTCACTTCTTCAGTGATTGCTTTTTGTCGCTCCGGGGCGAAACTCCTCTTCTTCTGTTTGACGGGTCTATGTCCGGGTATGATGTTAAGTTCATGGCATATGACTTCAGGACTGATCCCGGGCATGTCTGTCGGGCTCCAGGCAAAGATATCTGAGTTTCTCCTCAGACACTCGACTACCTCCTTTCTCTGTTGTTCGCCCAACTGAGTCCCGATGAATGCCCTTTTTCCGCTATCCCCTTCAGTTAGCGCAATGGCTTCTGTTTGCTCTACAGGTTGGGGCTTAGGCGGATCGTCAATGCATAAGGTTTCTTTCCTCTGTGCTACCTTGTTGGCAGTGGAAGCGAGATAACAAGTACGGGCGCTCTTTTGGTTTCCTCGTACTTACCCGACTCCGTTGGGAGTGGGAAATTTCATCAACAGATAGCAAGAGGATATTACCGCCCTCATGTCGTTCAGCACCGGCCTGCCCAAGATCATGTTGTAGGCGGCGGAGGTGGATCTGACCACCATGAACAACACTTGTCGGGTCACATCTTTCGGGTGCTCACCGAGGGTCACTGGCAACTCTATGGATCCAGCGACCTTCACTCGCTCACCCGTGAATCCGTACAGCGATGTCATAACGGGTTTCAACCTATCTTCAGAAATGCTCATTTTCTCAAAGCAATTCCAATATATCAGGTTCACTGAGCTCCCGTTATCAACCAGGACTCTGCTTACCGGGTGTTTGGCCACGACAGTGGATATCACCATAGGGTCATCATGGGGCATGGCGATATCTCCTTTGTCAGTCGGAGTGAACATGATGGGCTCTTCGTCCGCCTGTTCTTCCATAACAACGTTCACCTGATACGCCTGCCTGGCGTAGCTCTTGCGGGATGAAGAAGAGCTTCCCGCGCTTGATTCCCCACCTGCGATGACATTAATCGCGGGGGCTGTAGGCTCGTTGTTTGGCGGATTAGCACGGGGAATTGCAGGCCTGACCGCTTCGTTTCTTGGCCTATCCCGTCTATTGTTGTTATTTGTCCCGGTCCACGGACGGTCATTTCTTTGGTCACGCGGAGGATAACGGGGTCTCTCGCTTCTCCATAAGAAGCGGTTAATCTTGCCCTCTCTGCCCAGTCTTTCTAACTGGTCCATCAAGTCTTTACACCTCTCTGTCGGGTGTCCGTGAGCACAATGGAATTCACAGTAGGCTTCAGAATTTCGGCCTACATCTCCCATCTTCCTCTTGGGGAATTCCAGTAGTCCCGCCCCCTCAATTGCTGCCAGTATTGCAGTACGAGGCTCGCTCAGTCGGGTGTAGCCTTCGTACCTGAGCTTGGGGGTTTTGTCTACTCTCACGGGTCTTTGGGAGCTTCTCTCGGGCGCATCTCTCTCTCTCTTCTTTCCCTCTTTAGCCTCCCTGGGCTGTATCATTTTCATGACTTCTTCTTGAGCCACGTATTTGTTAGCCCTGGCAAAGAGATCGGAGATCATTATAGGTTGATCGAGAGAGAGAGATTCTTGCAGCTTCTCCGAGCTTGTCCCTTGCAGCATCGCAGCCAAGGCTACCCCTACTGGTAGATCTTCCACCTCCAAGGTCGCATCTCGGAAGCGATCTACATAACTCTTCAAGGATTCTCAATTTCCTTGTTTAAGCGTGAGTAGGTAGGTAGCGTCTTTCTTCCTTTGGCTATGGATCATGAATACTTTGAGGAACTCATTTCTCAACTCGTCAAAAGAGGAGATTGAAGCTTCACTCAACCCGTTGAACCATTTCAGAGCGTGCCCGGACAATGTGAGAGAAAAGGCTCTACACATGATTTCGTCCTCCCATCCATGAAGCAGCATGAGGGATTCATAACTCTGAATATGGTCGTAGGGATCCGCTTTGCCAGTGTAAGTAGCCATAGAAGGCATTTTGAACTTCTTCGGCAAAGGTTTGTTCATGATCTCCGGACTGAATGGGATCCTCCTCCTTTGTCCGTCATCCGGAGACACTAGCTTTTTCTTCTCGAGGATCCTTTGGATGACCTTTTCCACGTCCTCCGACCCTCGAGCTGAGTAAGGTCCTGTCCCCTCCGGTCTAGAAGAGTCCGATTGGTAAATATCTCTTCCAGCTCCTCTGACTATGGGATTTGATATCTCGGGACCTTCTTGCGGGTAAAAATCTCCTTGTCTCCTTCGCTCCCCAACTCCACACGCCCTCACGTCATGTTCCAACACAGGGGATGAGCTGCGACAGGTATGGAAACTCTGCCGCCTACGGGCTGCGAGTGAGCTCTGTCGCCTGGCAGCCAGAGGGGAAGTCTGCCGCACATTGGGCAGAGGTGAGCTCTGCCGCCTATGGGGCGCGGGAGAACTATGTCGCCTGGCGGCCAGAGGGGAAATCTGCCACACATTGGGCAGAGGTGAACTCTGCCGCCTATAAGCGGTAGGAGTGCACCGTCTCGTATGCGATGCAGGATACCTCTGCCGCATGTTGTCCGCGGGAGAGTTCTGTCGACGTTGAGCTACGGGGGAACTCTGCCGCAGAATCGACGAACTCTGTCGATCATAGGACAGAGGAGATGTCTGACGCATGGGAGATGCGGTTGAGCTGTGTCACCTTTGAGCTCCTGGCGAACTCTGTCACCGAGGTGCGCCGGGTGGACTCTGTCTCGCTGGATCGACAGTAGCGTTGTATGGCGTTCCTGCCTCTTGTCCAGCGTTTACCAGGCTGGAGGGCTGACCTCTCTCGTAGGTCTGTTTAGGGGTGCATTCCCCCACTAACTGCTGTACTTCTTGGGGTAAGCTGAACTGGGGGAGAGCCTCTCTGAAGAAGCTCACCATGGCTCTCAGGGCTGTCGTAGCCTCTTCATTTTTGCGCTTCAGAGCGTCGAATTCTTCCAGGGAGACTAAGGGTTCTGCTTGAGCCCTTTCACTTTGTCTCTTCCTTCGTTCCGATCTGGCAGGGGGACTTACAGAATTCCGCCCTCCTGTCAACTCTGCTGCGGAACGCGTCCTCACCATTTCAATAGAGAACCTGACTTTTTGTCAAGTTTCCCACAGACGGCGCCAATTGATGTTGCCTAGTTGACAGCAACAGTGCTTTACCTTCCACGTGGTCTGATTATGCTAACGACGAAAGGGTGACGTCGATGCAATTTGCTCCACGTGTTCTTCGTATATCCTGCAAAACAACAGGAATCAGAGGGGGCAGGGATTTGTCCCTGCACGCGCACTCCGACGATCAAGTCAGTGATCGGGAGTTGGTGTAGGTATGTAAGAAAAGGAGAGTTTATGGCTTAAATCAGAGTGTTTAAGTATTCTCCCTGTTTTTCTTTGATTTTTGATCGATTTCTGGATCTGGCCCCCTTCAGAGGGCTCACCTCATATTTATAGGCATCTGAGTCGGTTCGGGCTGAGGCCCAGGCGCGTGTCTGGGCCGCGACAGAGTGGTAGAGAACTCTGTCGCGCTTCTGTGCGGGAGACTCTGCCCCAGGCCGTGCGGGAGACTCTGGGGACTCTGCCCCAGGCCGTGCGAGAGACTCTGGGGACTCTGCCCCAGGCCGTGCGGGAGACTCTGGGGACTCTGGGGACTCTGCCCCAGGCCGTGCGAGAGACTCTGGGGACTCTGCCCCAGGCCGTGCGAGAGACTCTGGGGACTCTGCCCCAGGCCGTGCGAGAGACTCTGGGGACTCTGCCCCAGGCCGTGCGGGAGACTCCGGGGACTCTGGGGACTCTGCCCCAAGCCTTGCTGGAGACTCTGCCGCATACAGTGCGGGAGACCTCTGTCGGGGACCTCTGCCGCGGTCTGTGCGGGAGACTATCCCGCATACAGTGCGGGAGACCTCTGTCGGAGACCTCTACCGCGGTCTATGTGGCAGACTATGCCGCATGCTGAGCGGGAGACTATACCACATGCTGAGCGGGAGACTATACCGCCTGCAGCGCGGGGACCTCTACCGCAGTCTGTGCGAGAGTCCTGTGCCGTGCATGGGCGATGGAGGTCTGTCGCTCACGATGCGCGGCAGACTGTGAGGCGATAGACTCCTCTCGCGTCAAACACTCTGTCGCACATCTGGGAACGGTGTCGCATAGCGCTTCTGTCGCCAATCTGCCACGTGGCCTGTTCTTGGATCGACACGTGGCAGGCGGATAGTTGCACACGTGGATCTGGTGACACGACCACATCAACAATAACTCCCTCATTAGTCAAAGAGAACGGAGACGGAGTTTAGGTTTATAGTTACTAAGAGCAAATTCTTAAGTAATAGTTATTTATATTATTTTATTTTAAATTATAATAACTTAAAATTAATTTTTTTAACACGTAATGTCTAATACTTTTTGAAATATAAAATAATAAAATATTTTATAGAAATTTAAAACAAAAGTATAAAAGATCATATATATATATATATATATATATATATATATATAACTCTTTACATTTTTTTTGACACTTTTCATATAAAATTGTTTTTAAAACTTTTTTTGTCCAAAGTTCAAAGGGTTATTAAATTCACTTCTAAGAAATGATAATTGAATAAATTCATTCTACAAAATAATAAATTTGTCACATATCTTTAAAGAATTAAAAAAATTCAATAACTTCATAAAATATGGAAATTTTCATCTAACTATCGAAATTAATCTAGATCAAGTAGTTAAACAAAAAACAATCTAATTATCAAATAAGGTGTATATCACAACCTCATTTCGTGACTTACCAAAAACCATTACAAATTTTTCGCTTTTTACTTTACTTACATTTCTCTCTTCGACAGTTGGGCTGTGATTTGATATTAGTCACTCATTCACATTCATTCACAATATACATAGAATTTAGTGTTCTTTTCGATAACATAAACTGTTATACAGTATTTGTACATATACATCCTGACTGTACAATTGCTTACATAACTGTGCTTATACATTGTTCAATACAAAATGTTCAAGTGTGTATACCTCTCGTGAGATGGATAGGCAACGGATACAATGAATGCTATACCTCAGCCGAACTCAATCTACTGCGGATGATCTGTAGAGAGTGGAAAATAAAGGGGGATGAGAAAACAACGCGCTCAGTAAGGAAATCAGGCAAGCAAGTAGACAACCGCACTATCTACTGAAAATAAGGCTTTGCCTTTCCTTTTTTCATCTCAAAGCATGTATCAAAATGATATAATAATAGTACAGAATAATTTTCATGTACATAAAATCATGCTGAGTTATCAAATGTAGGCATTACAAAACAGTGCATATTTATAATTTCGGAATGCCTTTATAGAAATCATTGCCATTTACATAAAAATCACATAAATATGGCTGTTCACAACACAACACAAACCGGTTTCCGACCTATCCCTCTTAAGTCTAACCGTATCATGAAAACAAGTGACATATCATGTGAGACTCAGTGGCTAAATGCAATACTCTCCTGGACTATGGCCATATCCTAAAATAGTGAAATCTCAGGCAACACAAATTTCGGTGTGCGAGTTATCACTGCTGTAATGGGAAGGGGGTCAGTGCATCACAACCGCCAGCTATAAACTCCCCAACTCCACACAACACATAGTGCAGTGTACTTCATGCCACTCGCACGGTACAACGTACACCCGTGGACCCTCTCCTCATGGTCGGGATGCCTGCCATAGGTCTTAGTCCTCACACCATGGAAATACATCATAGTCGGGGTGCTTGCCATAAGTCTTAGCCCTCATACTATGGAATATAAATGCCACGTCTCTAAATCCATGTGCAAACATCTCAACAGTGTGACACTCAGTCTACACGGAGGAAATCGTCACGATTTTTCTCTTTAACATGTCTTATATATCACATAAAAACTACAGTGCGCGTCTTGAGTGTGACTCACAATCAACACTCCGCCTTACTGTGTATGCATCTCAAAATATCAAACACTGGTGCGAGTAATCTCTAGCACTAGGTTAATGCATAATTCTCTTTTCAAATCAAGTACAAGCTATTGGTATGCCCTGAACGTATTGTCCGCAAGTGTACGGGTCGTACAAGTAATAATGGGATTTGAGTCCCGAGTTATCGTCCCACAGAGAAGTTATTAGCGTAATTAACTACCGGTTAATCTTACCCTAAGTATATCCTAGCAAATTATGAAGTTTTAATAGGTGGTCTACAAGGCTAAAATTAAAAGTATTGAAAACAATAAACATTAAAAAAAATAAAGAAAATAAAATCGAGCTAAAATTACTTACAATGCTCCAAGCAATCAAAAACAACAACCTACAAATGATAATTAAAACAGTTAAAATTAATTAACACAATTAAAATAAAGTGCAACTATGAAAATAACAAAACAAGATTAATTAAACTACAATTAAACTATCCTAAAATAAAATATGCATGCAAATTAATCTAATTATGTAAATGCAATTTAAACTAATCTAAAATTTAATAAAAATGAAGACTAAACTAAAAATGCATAAAATGAGTTTAATCTAAATTAATTCTAATTGGAAAACCTAAAAAAAAAATAAAAATTAACTAATGACATAGTTAAATCTAAATTCTAGACAAACCAATCAATTGAACTATAGCTAATCATGCAAATAAAATTAAAATCTTAACTTCTTATGGTAACAAATTAAATTGGAATTGAACTATTCTAAAAGTGCATGAAAATGAATTAAAGCTACAATGCAAATGTGCCAAACATGGCCTTAGACAACATAAAAAACCAAGTGGTCACGATTGCAGGCATTGTGCTCGTCCTTCTCCAATTTTGGTTCTGCCTCCAAGTGCTCCATACCTGCTCTCTCGATTTTGTGCCTCTGCTCCAAATGCTGTCGGTACTTGCACCAGCGCATGTCCAGGCCTGCTGTCTGCTGCATCCGGTCTGTCCACGCCTCTAAGCTTTGCCCAGCTCGTTGCTGTCTGCTGCAGGTCTGTCCTTGCTACCATTCCGCTTCGCGTCTGCCTCTAGGAATAGTAGCAACACAAGTAAGTTAAGACACACAGCAGCTTGCAGCACACCTCATCCAAACATCTAGAAATAGAACCGAGCAAGAGCAGACACTTTCAGCTTCCTTTATGCTTCAGCACCGGTAATCAGTGCCTTGACTTTGCTTTTACTACACAGCAGCATTGATGCATTAATAGCAGCAAGAAGCAAACACTCGGTCACTCCAAATTTCAGCCACAGATAAATAGGTTGAACACAGGAATAGCATAACGAAAAAATAAAAGCTCTTAAGTGCAAATGATGATCACCTAGACAAATAGGAGTAAGATAACCTATGTAGAGTCAAAAAGATAAAAATGGAGTCACATGTAGCAAACCAAAGTAAGAAATAACAAATATTATTTAAAATAGTGAATGGTGAACAAAACAGGGCTGAACAGAGGATGTTGTTGTGTTTCCTGTCTACTCCGAGAACTCAGCATAATACCAAAACACTGCTGCACTGAAATTGCGCTACTGAAATTGTCCTCTGTACTGTACTATCGCGGTTACTTCTGGACAGACATTCAGTGTTACCAGCTGCTGTATCACCTTTCTACTCTGCACAATTTCACACCTCCATTCCTGATCGTATCTCCAACAGCAGGTATGTACGGGTCACTGCAATAAGACATGCGCAAATCAGCAGCTCCTGTAAACTGTGCCTCCAGTAAACAACACAGCAGCCACAACTTTGTCCAGCTAGCGTCGGCTTCTGCTACCCAGTAAACTTCCTCTCCCAACAGCACCACTCGACCCCAGCAAACAGCAGCAGCATGGACGATAGCGGATGAAGAAACAGAACAATAATGAAATCAACAAAGCAACAGGCAAAACAAAGTAGAAATCAGTGCATGAAAACTAATTCTGAAGATGGGATTTAAACACAAAATTCACAAAAACAAAGCTGAAATTAACTATCTAACCTGTAAACAGTGATTAAATACAAAAGAACAGAGCATGAAATGAAAACAATAAAATCGTAGATTTTATTTAAACTAATGCAAATGGAACTTGAATAAACTTGAGCATAAAAATATCAAACAACAGTAAGAAAGTAAGTTAATACAGAACCGAAATTTCAAAGAATTTGTACAGTGAAATAGTTAAAGAAGATGGCCATTGTCACCGGCGTCTTCTTCCCCTCTTTACTGTTCATCAACTCAAACTAAAAATAAACATTATGGAGTGTTGCTTTGTCACCCGAGCCTCCCCTCCATTCAACATTTCTCAACAGTGAAGATAAATGAAAATCAAGCAAAAGATGAATACCATTAATCGAAACAGGAATGTTTATAAAAGGAGCTTAAGTGCATTAAATCAACAATAAAGCAAAGAAATTGCAAAACCGAGAAGAACAGGGAAGGTAAAATCCAAGCTTTTCATAAAGAAAATGGAAATTACATGAACAACAAAAAAAATTAAAATTGCTAATGGAAAAAAAATGCTTGGAAATAAAATAACTTAAAAACTAAAGCTACCCTAGAATTACAACTACTCCTAAATTACTTCTAAAAACTACTCCTAAATTACTCTACACTACTCCTAACCTAGGCTACTTCCTAATTGATTTTTTTTTCAATTGCCATCATTCTATTTATACACACACTTAGGGGTACAATGGTAATTTTTTCATCCTAGATGAGTTGGCATTGTTTGGCCACTTGTCTTCCTTTGATTTGCTGCAGAGTAGATATTTCCACGTCATCAGTCTTTTTATCCAGTTGGTTGTGCGATGTGGCCCGACGTGTGTCTTCCAGAAGGTTGGCACGGTGTACTTCGATCTTATCGTTTCGGCGCAAATAAAATACGGACACCTGGCATCACGCATGTCCAGACGACTGGTGACTCGATCTATAAATTGGAAGTGGTCTAGTCTCTTTTAGCTCATTTTCAGCCCAATTTTGACTGAAACGATTGAGTTTCATCTGGATTTAATATATCTGCACATTAAAGAATTTTAATTAAATAAAGGAGATTATTAATAAAATAATATGGGGATTAAATAAATAATTAAGAAATTAAGCACAAATAATTCTATTAAAAATAGAATTATCACACCCCTAAACTTGAGTTTTTGCTTGTCCTCAAGCAAAACAAAACAATTGTAAGAATGACAAGTACAAAACATAATAATTTCTCCAACATTATCCTCAAAGAAAAAGTACAGACTATGATCTCAAAGACTCACAATTACAAGTCCAACACTCAGAATTATACAATCATAAGTCCTAACCAAAATTGGATCCCTTGTGTGTGCGTGAAAATGTCAAAGCCACTTCACAGTACATTATCTAGATCAGATTATGCAAACACAGTGAATGCGAAGTCAATGACATGTGATCATTCCCATAAGTTTACTTTTCACTTCTCTCTCCACTAATGTAGTCACACTTAACCAAATATCAATAAGACTTCATTAAGCTTATAATGTCAGGCTGGGGTTAGGGTATGATAAAGTCGATTTAGGTTTAATTACCCCTTAACATGCATTACTTCTAGGATCTTAATGTAAGAGCTCCAATTATTTCCCCCAAACTTATTTCTTTTGCTAAACATTTTATTCTATTTTTGTATTTTTCTTCTTCTTCTTTCTTTTTCTTTTACTTTCATTTTTTTTTTCGAATAAATACTCCTTCACTATCACTTAATAACCATATGAACATAGCTCACTATATATCCCAATGACTTTTCATGCTTTCGGGGCAAGGGATAGGAACAAAGTATTTTAGGCTAAGGAAAAATAAACAGGTGTATTTACAGAGAAAAGCTTATTTGGCTCAGATGGGTGACTAGGGGTAAAGTATGTACAGGGATGGCTCGAAAGGCTCAAACGATCCAAAGATGGCTTAAATCATCTCCCTAATTAAGTGTGATCTAATATTTTACCTCGAGATTAGATCAAACAAATTCTAGAATATGATGCACAAAATCAACTGAAGAAATGCAATCCTATGTCCACATAAGCTTTCTCTAAATAAATATACAGATTCATGACATGACATGTGCATAAACTGAGGAAATCACAATCAGAATCAAGATAAATTCAAGAACTCAACTTCATGCTTTTCCTATAATCATGCTTCTTAGTCAATCAAAATCAGACTTAATCATTGGGTCATATCATCGAAATATGGGAAAACTACATGCTAAGTACTAAATCATCTCAAAATCAAACAATTTAAGCTCGTATTTTTGAAAAAAAATTTGAAAAATTTTCAATTTTGCCCAAATTTTTGAAAAATGCTCAAGTGATATCCCCTCTTCTAAACTTAAAATGTACAGTGTCCTCAGTGTGCAGATAATATAAGAATTTAAGCTTAAGAATAGAGTACTCCCCTTTCTGATGATGATGACGAGCAACTGAAACTTGATTGAAAGCATAATACTGTAAAGGAAATCAGCAAAATAAAGAAAGAAAGAAACAACGAAAAAGAAAAAGAACTATATACAAAGTGAAACGAAAAATTAAGCCACTTCAAATGCAGCTAAAGAACACAACACTCAGCAGCAGGGCGAAGAGTAGGAGGATCAACCAGAGTGGTGACCAAATATTGACAGTTAAATCGTCCTAAGGTCTATCTACTTCCCTCATTCTTTCAGATTTCTTATGCTTAAGCCTTATATCCTCCATCCTAAAACAATCTTGAGAGTTATTAGGGAGCTTCAAAGGTTTGAAAACATGAAATGTCACCACCTGATCTAGGACTCTCATAGTCAACTCCCCCTTTTGTACATCAATTAAAGTTCTACCAGTCGCTAGGAAAGGTCTGCCTAGTATGTTGGGGACTTCCCTGTCTTCCTCCATGTCTAATACAATAAAATCCGCAGGGAAAATAAATTTGTCCACCTTTACTAACACATCCTCAATGACACCCTTCAAATATTTAATGGATCGATCAGCTAGCTGAAGGGTCACTGTGGTGGGCTTGACATCCCCTATTCCTAACTTTTGATAGATACACAAAGGCACTAGATTTATATTGGCTCATAAATCACACAGGGCTCTACCAAAAAATAAATTTTTAATAGTGCAGGGTATGGTAAAACTCCCGGGATCCTTGAGCTTAGGGCGTAATCTCCTCTGGATAATTGCACTACATTCCTCAGTTAAGGCTGCCATCTCATAATCTTCCAATCTCCTTTTCCTAGAGAGGATGTCCTTCAGAAACTTCACATAACTTGGCATTTTCTCTAAGGTATCTGCGAAAGGAATGTTGATGTGAAGTTTCTTAAAAATCTCAAGAAATTTAGCGAATTGTTGATTGAGTTTTTAATTCTGGAACCTCTGAGGAAAAGGTACTGGTGGTCTAACCGGAGGGGATGTAGTGGTAACATGTATAGCATCAGAGGGCAAGGAAGGTTGTGAAGTAGAAGAAGGTATAGATGAAGAAGCACCTAGCTTTGTTTCCTTGGCAGCCCGATCTTTAGGTTCCCGCTCTTTCTAAGCTGCTTCGTTAGAACTTAAAGATTCTTCAACTATGTGCTGTTCAGGTTGAGACTTAACTTATGGATCATCATCTAGCTCTCTGCCACTCCTAAGGGTGATGGATCTAACATGTTCCTTACCCTCCCTTTGCTTAATAGGATTAACTTCAGTGTTACTAGGAAGGGTCCCTTGAGGACGTTGGCTAAGAGCACTAACTATTTGTCCAACCTGAACTTCTAAGTTCTTAATTGAGGCAGCTTGATTTTGCAGGATAGTCGTGAACATTTCCTCAAGCGAGGGCTTCTTCTTAGCTGCTAGTGCATGGTAAAGTGGTGGCTGCATAAGTGGTGGTGGTGGTGGTGGTGATGGATGATGAGGTGGATGATGTTGAAATTGAGGTGGATGGGGATGATTAGGTGGATGGTATGGAAATTGCAACTGTGGTGGTACCTGAACCGGTGGAGCTTGAAAATTAGGGGGTCCTACAGGTCTAGAGCTAGAAGTTTGCCTTTGGTTTTGGCTCTAGGAGAAGTTAGGATAGTTCCTCCACTCTGGATTATAGGTGTTTGAAAAAGAGTTGTTCTGTTGCTTAGGGGGGGTAACATACTGAACCAATTCTAAGTTGAGCGGACACCTATCTACAGAGTGGATACCACTACATAGCTCACAGGAAAGAAAAGGACTTTGGACAGAATAAATCGGATTAGGACTGGTAGAAGGATTATGCTAGGTACTGAACGACTCTACCTTCTACGTAAGGTTAGCGATTTGAGAAGTCAAGGTAGACAGCGTATCGAGCTCATAAATACTCGTCGACTTCTTAAGTAATTGCCTCTCCGAGGACCATAGATAGTTGTTAGCAGCCATCTTGTCTAGGAGCTCGTAAGCTTCCTCCTCTGTTTTACACATTAGCGCTCCACCCGCAGCAGCGTCAATAATGGTCCTATTTTAGCTTGTAAGTCCGTTGTAGAAGGTCTGGACTTGCAACCACAAAGGTAAGCCATGGTGAGAGCACTTCCTAAGAAGCTCCTTATATCGTTCCCATGCTTCGTAAAGAGTTTCTGAATCAAATTGGGTAAAGGAAGATATGTTACTACGAAGTTGGGCCATTTTAGAGGGAGGGAAAAACTTAGATAGAAATTGATAGGCTAACTCGTCCCATGTAGAAATGGATCCTGGAAGCAAGGAGGTTAACTAGTGTCGCTCCCTATCCCTAAGCGAGAAGGGGAATAATCTAAGCCTAAGCGCATCATCAGATAATCCATTGTGCTTAAACGTGTTGCACAGGTCCAGGAATTGCCCGAGGTGAGCATGTGGGTCGTCGTGTGGAAGCCTACTGAACTGTAAAGAGGTCTGGATCATCTGGAGGATGGAAGGCTTAATTTCGAAATTGTTAGCAGGGACAGCTGGTGGCCTAATGCCGGTATAATAACCTCCAATAGTCGGCATTGCATAATCTCCAACGGTCCTAATTTCCCTATTTTTTGTCATGGTGAATTACAACGGAGCTATTAATTTCCTAGAATCCTTTCGAATTTTTCTAAGTGTTCGTTGAATTTCAGGATCTAAAGGAAAGCAATCAAACTTCTGGCTCTACGCATGCAATCATCAAAAAGTCCTTAATTTTTTTTTTAAATTTTTAAATTTTTCAAAAAAAATTTTAATTAAATAGAGAAAATGTAACTAACCTAAACTAAGGCTTTAAATATTTACAACCTAAATACTTACAAACTAGAATTACACCTAAGTATAATTTTACCGATATTAATTAACGGCTAATTAAGACTTTCTCGGCAACGGCGCCAAAAACTTGGTACGCCCTGAACGTATTGTCCGCAAGTGCTCTGGTCGTACAAGTAATCATGGGATTTGAGTCTCGAGTTATCGTCCCACAGAGAAGTTGATTAGCCTAATTAACTATCAGTTAATCTTACCCTAAGTATATCCTAGCAAATTATGAAGTTTTAATGGGTGGTCTACGAGGCTAAAATTAAAAGTACTGAAAAAAATAAACATTAAAAAAAATAAAGAAAATAAAACCGAGCTAAAATTATTTACAATGCTCTAAGCAATCAAAAACAACAACCTACAAAGGATAATTAAAACAGTTAAAATTAATTAACGCAATTAAAATAAAGTGCAAATATGAAAAAAACAAAACAAGATTAATTAAACTACAATTAAACTATCCTAAAATAAAATATGCATGCAAATTAATCTAATTATGAAAATGCAATTTAAACCAACCTAAAATTTAATAAAAATGAAGATTAAATTAAAAATGCATAAAATGAGTTTAGTCTAAATTAATTCTAATTGAAAAACCTATAAAAATAAAATAAAAATTAACTAATGACATAATTAAATATAAATTCTAGACTAACCAATCAATTGAACTATAGCTAATCATGCAAATAAAATTAAAATCTTAACTTCTTATGCTAACAAATTAAATTGGAATTAAACTATTCTAAAAGTGCATGAAAATGGATTAAAGCTACAATGCAAATGTGCCAAACATGGCCTTAGACAACATCAAAAACCAAGTGGTCCCGATTGCAGGCACTGTGCTCGTCCTTCTCCAATTTTGGTTCTGCCTCCAGGTGCTCCATACGTGCTCTCTCGGTTTTGTGCCTCTGCTCCAAATGTTGTCGGTACTTGCACCAGCGCATGTCTAGGCCTGCTGTCTACTGCATCCGGTCTGTCCACGCCTCTAGGCTTTGCCCAGCTCGCTGCTGTCTGCTGTAGGTTTGTCCTTGCTACCATTCCGCTTCGCGTCTGCCTCCAGGAATAGCAGTAACACAGGTAAGTTAAGACATATAGCAGCTTGCAGCACACCTCATCCAAACAGCTAGAAACAAAACCAAGTAAGAGCAGACACTTCTAGCTTCCTTTATGCTTCAGCACCAGTAATCAATGCCTTGACTTTGCTTTTGCAACACAGCAGCATTGATACCTTAACAGCAGCAAGAAGCAAACACTCGGTCACTCCAAATTTCAGCCATAGATAGATAGGTTGAACACAGGAATAGCATAACGGAAAAATAAAAGCTCTTAAGTGCAAATGATGATCACCTAGACAAATAGGAGTAAAATAATCTATGCAGAGTCAAAAAGATAAAAATGGAGTCACATCCAGCAAACCAAAGTAAGAAATAACAAATATTATTTAAAACAGTGAATGGTGAACAAAACAGGGCTGAACAGAGGATGCTATTGTGTTTCTTGTCTACTCCGAGAACTCAGCATAATACCAAAACACTGCTGCACTGAAATTGCGCTGCTGAAATTGTCCTCTGTACTGTACTATCGAGGTTACTTCAAGACAGACATTCAGTGTTACCAGCTGCTGTATCACCTTTCTACTCTGCACAATTTCACACCTCTATTCCTGATCGTATCTCCAGTAGCGGGTATGTACGAGTCACTGTAACAAGACACGCGCAAATCAGCAGCTCCTGTAAACTGTGCCTCTAGTAAGCAACACAGCAGCCACAACTCTGTCCAGCTAGCGTCGGCTTCTGCTACCCAGCAAACTTCCTCTTCCAACAGCACCACTCGACCCCAGCAAACAGTAGAAATGTGGACGACAGCGGATGAAGAAACAGAACAATAATGAAATCAACAAAGCAACTGGAAAAACAAAGTAGAAATCAGTGCATGAAAACTAATTCTAAAGATGCAATTTAAACAAAAAATTCACAGAAACAAAGAAGAAATTAACTATCTAACCTTTAAACAGTGATTAAATACAAAAAAACAGAGCATGAAATGAAAACAATAAAAACTGTAGATTTTATTTAAGCTAATGCAAAGGGAACTTGAATAAACTTGAGCATAAAATATCAAACAGCAGTAAGAAAGTAAGTTAATACAGAACCGAAATTTTAAAGAATTTGTACAGTGAAATAGTTGAAGAAGATGGCCACTGTCACCGGCATCTTCTTCCCCTCTTTACTGTTCATCAACTCAAACTAAAAATAAACATTATGCAGTGTTGCTTTATCACCCGAGCCTCCCCTCCATTCAACATTTCTCAACAGTGAAGATAAATGAAAATCAAGCAAAAGATGAATACCATTAAATGAAACAGGAATGTTCATAAAAAGAGCTTAAGTGCATTGAATTAACAATAAAGCAAAGAAAATTGCAAAATCGAGAAGAACATGGAAGGTAAAATCCAAGCTTTTCAAAAGAAAATGGAAATTACATGAATAGTAAAAAAATTAAAATTGCTAACGGAAAAAAAATGCTTGGAAATAAAAAAACTTAAACACTAAAGCTACCCTAGAATTACAACTACTCCTAAATTACTTCTAAAAACTACTCCTAAATTACTCTACACTACTCCTAACCTAGGCTACTTCCTAATTGATTTTTTTCAATTGCCATCATGTTCTATTTATACACACACTTAGTGGTACAATGGTAATTTTTTCATCCTAGATGAGTCTGCATTGTTTGGCCACTTGTCTTCTTTTGATTTGCTGCAGAGTAGATATTTTCACGTCATCAGTCCTTTTGTCTAGTTGGTTGTGCGATGTGGCTCGACGTGTGTCTTCCAGAAGGTTGGCACGGTGTCCTTCGATCTTATCGTTTCGGAGCAAATAAAATACGTACACTTGGCATTACGTGTGTCCAGACGACTGGTGACTCGGTCTGCAAATTGGAAGTGGTCCAGTCTCCTTTAGCTCGTTTTCAGCCCAATTTTGACTAAAACGGTAGAGTTTCATCCAGATTTAATTTATCTGCACATTAAAGAATTTTAATTAAATAAAGGAGATTATTAATAAAATAATATGGGGATTAAATAAATAATTAGGAAATTAAGCACAAATAATTCTATTAAAAATAGAATTATCAGCTATCGCTCCAGTACTATATCATATATAAATCATGAAAAGTCGAGTACGAGCAATTCTCCCAGTACTCTATCATGTAAAACTGAGTATGAGCAAAGCTCCCAATACTCTATATGCATCAATCACAAGCTAAGTACGAGCAATGCTCCCAGTACTCTAACATGCATAAAAATATCATTAAAATATAGTACGAGTATATCCTCCAGTACTATGTGATGCATATCTCAAAATATAGTGCGAGTATTCTCTAGCACTTATGGTTTTCACACAAAACCAAATAGATGGCTTATTCAAATTACAACTCTTTCATTTCAAATCAAATTAGCACTTAAGTGTGTTGTTTTCACATATATATGAAAATATTTGCCATTCTATCATGCAACTCATGAATTATGGGTCACGACATGCTTCTAAGGCTTTTTATCCTATTTTTGGATAAAACATACTTCATCTCATTAATCCTTAGCACACACAACATGCCTATTTCAGGGAATTCATATAGAGCATAATATCGAAACTATATTTAAAATACGTGTAGCCATCTCTAGCTACTCACGAAATTCCCTTACCTTGGATCACGTCAAGTGACCTCTCTTCCTCGGTTCTACTCACTCTTGCAGTCCGATCAGCTTCCACGATGATTTTCGAAGCTGTTATAATTATTGGCATTAGTATCTCTCTATATACTCATTTAAATTGCCAAATCTTAATTTAACACTTAAATCTCATCGTTTTCTCCAAATATGGTCTAAAACCATATTTTTCATATACCTATATTCATTTCTCCTTATTTCCAATATATGCATTTCATAAGATTAACTCATAATCTTTTCTATCATTAAATAAATGTTAACACCATTTCCTCATCACTTTCTCACTTTCATGCCAAAACTAGGTCATGCTTATTTTTCATGATCCTTTCATTTCCAACAAGTCATCTATATACAAATCAACTCATCAATACACCTAGTTTAACATATATCAAAGTGGTGTATTGAATCTTACCTAGTCAAAATTTCTTTCCTTTGTCACCAAATGGTAAAATCCTCCTATCTTCCTCAAATCTTATTTCCAATCTCTTGTTTCCAAGTATGTTGCTCTCTTCTTGCTAAGAACAACTTTGCTCAACTGTATCTCCTTCAAAACGGATCACGAACTGAAGTTTTCTAGTGTTTCTTGGCTAGGTTTAGGTTTAGTTATTGAATGAAATAGTAACTCTCAGGAAAATAAAGTGCAGAAGTCCATTATTTATAGAATTGTCTTGATGAGATCGATCTACTCTTCATTGAGATTGATATGCCCTGCACTTTTTCCTCTCGAAACCGACCTTCCAAACTTAATGAGATCGATCTGATCCTAGCATGAGATCGGTCTGTTTCAACTCAGAACCTTAAGGAGATCGATCTTCTCTTGCATGAGATCGATTTGTTACAAGTCAGTAGCTTAAGGATATCGATCTGGCCCTATGGAGATCGATTCCTTTAACACAAAATGCTCAGCAGATCGATCTGGCCCCTCTTGGAGATCGATCTGACCTGTTCCATCGCTTAAATAAGAGCATTTTTAGCTCTTCCAGATCGATCTCTCATCCCATGAGATCGATCTCTCATTCATATTTTCCAGATTTTACTGCAGTAAACACACACCAAACTCCACTTATTTTGCTGCTATAGTGTCACACCCCACTTCCGGGTGTCCTTTATCCATACTTACTCTACTACGATTAGGTTATGAGGCGATGCAATTACTAAAGTTCCAAAAATTTACAGCGAAAATATTTTAGATTTAATCCACATTCCCAGGTGTATGCGTAAATATACAAGATTAATTGAATATTAATATCTTTACATAACATCCCCATAAAACTGTTACATTTCCAAGGTACAACTATACGATACAAGATAATAGATACAAAATACTCTTGTGTATACAAATCTTATACCTTTACGATTGGTGGGAGTTGTCCAACATAAAAAGAGATCCAGAGACCACCGCACTGCCTTACTTCTCAGTATCTGGAGGGGAAAAATAGTGGGATGAACAAACCACAGCTCAGTAAGGAAATGAATGCTAGCAGGTAGATATCGTACTACCTACATAGCCCATACATGTATAAACCAAAAACCATGTTTTCAATATATATGGAAATATTATACGAAAATGCATTTAAACATACATTTCTCATTTGCACTTTCATGTAAATCATATATGTCATGCTTCCATTTCAAAACATGATTCATAAACAATACCCTCACGGCACAAGTGCTTAAATAAGAGATTTATCAAAACACAAAATCTCTTTAATTTCTCAATCATTTCTTTTCCTAAAATCTCTTTCTTTTCTGAGTTGTCTCTGTTTTCTCGAATCTCTGAGACAGGCATGGAATTTTTGGCAATCTAATATCCATGACATATGGCCATAGTCAGTGATCCCAGGCCTCACTGATCAGGTGTGCACAGGGCATCACTTCGCCTGAAGGGGGATGGGTCAATCCTACCCTCCGGCTCATTTCAATCAACCTCATCTCCTCACATATTCACAGTATAAGGTACGTCATGTGTCATCTATGCGATACTCGTACTCACGTGCACCCAACACGGTACATAGTATACCAACAGACAACTACACAGTACTACGTACGACCGTGGACCCAAGTCCATACTCCAACTCCGATGGACTTTTCATCCTGAACCATGTCTCATATACCAGGCGAGCAATCAGCGTGACACACAGTCATTGCAAGGCTCCAACGCGGTATGATTTATCGTTAAGGCCCAGCCCGTTCCAAGACCGTCGGCTGGCATCCCCTTGGGTCCCAAACCCCCAGGTTTACCTCAACTCAGTAAAAATAGGTGTGAGCAAAGCTCCAGCACTTTCTCAAAACCATCGTGCGAGTTAAACTCCAACATGGCACATCAAAAGCATAGAATCATGTGCGAACTAACACTCGAGCACATAGTCAAGTCATTAAAACGGGTGTGAGCTAGAGCTCCAACACCAATCTCATCTCAAATCTGATAGATAGCTATTTTCTCTTTCTTAAAAATCAAAACATGTTTATTTATGCGGCATGCCTCTTCATGCTAAAACATGTACAATTAGCTAACCTATCATCATCATTTCTCAATCACCAATATCAATACAAAATTGAGAAAAACATTGAAAACATGCATATTATGCTATTTCCTTACCTCATCCCATTTCTCAATACATATATATCATAGTACATTTCATGCTCCATGTCTTTCATAGAATCGTACGAACATCTCTATAGCTAACACACAGCCCTTATCTCGAATCGTACATGTATTCCCATTGTCACGTATGCTCCGTTCGCAATCCGGGCTAGCCGTGTTCCACTTTCTTCCAATCTACACACATAACCATTAAGTCATTTCTTTTCTTTCTCCCAAATATCCTCATTGTCAATTATTCTCCCATTTATACCTTTCAAGCCTTTAAATCATATATCATTTTTCCATTGTATCACTTATCTCATTAAACTATTTCTCAAGCTTTCCATAAATTTCCCTCTTCTTAAATTTCTCTTAACATTACTCACTTATCAGTACAAATCACTCTTATCAACATTTTGCATACCATTCAGTCCATACAATGTCTAGAATCCTTATTTAAAGCTTGAGGGTTGAAGAACTTACCCCTTTTTCTTAGCCAAACTTTGTGGTAGCCACAACTCCTTCTCTTGATCATATCAATGAGTGATTTTTGGGTATGTTGTTCTCCTTGCTTCAAAGAACAACTTTCCCTTCTTGAGATTCTTCCAAAACTGGCTGGAATGTAGTGATTTTTAGAGTGAGAAAGCTTGGGTCTTGAGAGAAAATGGCAGGCGAGGTTTGGTGGGGGAAGAGTTCTGAGTTTTTATCTCAATCCCGTGCTCTTTTTATAGATGCAGGCCTGTGAGATCGATCTGGTCCTTATAGAGATCGATCTCTGCACGTTTGGTAATCCTATTCTCCTAAGGCAACCACTACCAGATTGATCTTCTCCCTTGATGAGATTGATCTGTCGAAGGTAATTTTTCCTCTTGGAGATCGATCTACCTCGTGTAGGAGACCGATCTGCTCCTTATAGAATCCTTAAGGAGATCGATCTGTCGAGTCTTGAGATCGATCTATTCTCAAATAGAGAGTTAAGGAGATCGATCTTCTTGCCTTAAAATCAATCTTCTCATTACAGAATGTTCATCAGATCGATTTGGCTCCATTGGAGATCGATATGTCTCACCCCATAGCTCAAAATAAGGTCATTGTGGCTCTTCCAGATCGATCTCTCATCCTATGAGATCGATCTGACCTTCATATTTTCTAGATTTTCTGCAGTTTTTCTGCAGTAACTTCACCCAAAACACCTAAATTTGTTGTCATAGTCATTTTCTCATTCAATCATCTTTGAGACTCGAAAATGGCATCCATTTACACTTTGTACACATTAAAACTTGTGTGTAATTCTTGCATGACCAAATATATACAATATATAACTAAATGGAAGTGCATAACTTATGCAAATCTTCATTCCATTTACTGCACTACTCATTTCTCATTCCACTCACATTCATCATATGTTTAAGTCCATTTCTTCATATTCATACTTAATGTAACTTATACGTAAAATCACCATCTCTCATTACAAATGTGTACATTTAACTTATGGACTTTATATCACATATGCTTCACATTGCTAGTACATCATCATACTTATGAATTCATTTACATATGTTCAAGGTTAAACCTATACGGGGTCTCACACATAGTCATTTTCTCATCTATCCATCTTTAAGGCTTGAAAATGACTTCCATTCATACCTTATACACATTAAAACTTGTGTGTATTCTTTGTATAGTCAAAGGTATACCTTATAAACCCAAATGGAAGTATAAACTCATTCCATTTTACTACACCACTCAAAACTCAAGATATTCCCATTTCACTCATAGAAATATCCCTCTTACACTTGCTATTCACTTTAAAACTTGCATGTATTCATTCTATGCAACTTTACAAACTTCAAATATCTATTCCCCATAATTTACATTAAATGTGACTTGCTCATACATCACAAGTCATAAAGGTTACATTTACAAATTTTTGGGTTTTACAATCCTCCCCTCCTTAAAGAATTTGGTCCTCCAATTTAGAACCAAGTTACTCTCTAAACAATTGGGGATATTTCTCTTGCATTAGATTCTCTAGCTCCCATGTAGGTTCCTCTGAAGTATGATGCTGTCAGAGAATCTTCACTAACCCGATAGTCTTATTCCTTAAGACTTTCTCCTTTCTATCCAATATCCGAATCGGTTTCTCTACATATGTCAAATCATATGGCTCATACTGAATCACATGATTTGGATCTAGCTGATACTTCCTTAAAATCAAAATGTGGAAGACATTATGCACTCCCGATAAATCCGGTGACAAAGCCAATCTGTATGCCTTATCTCCCACTCTGTCTAGTATCTCAAAGGGTCTAATGTAGCGTGGACTCAATTTACCTCTCTTCCCAAATCTCGCTATACCCTTAGAAGGAGAAACCTTCAGAAATATTGACTCACCAACTGCGAACTCAAGTGGTCTTCGTCTCCTGTCAGCATAACTCTTTTGTCTACTATGAGCTGCCCTCAATCTCTTGACAATCAATTGGACATTCTCAGAGGCCTGTGTAACCAAATCAGGAGCAAAGATCTTTTTGTCACCCTCTTCTTCCCAACCGATAGGGGAACGACATCTACGGCCATATAAAGCCTCATACGGTGCCATCCCGATACTTGCATGATAACTGTTATTGTAGGCGAATTCGGCTAATGGTAAATAATCATCCCAAGAGCCTCTAAAATCTAGTATACACACTCTCAACATATCCTCCAGGGTCTGTATAGTCCTCTCTGACTGACCATCTGTCTGAGGATGATAAGCGGTGCTCAATCTCAATTGGGTTCCCAAGGCTTCCTGAAAATGTTCCCAAAAGTAGGCAGTGAAGCAGGAATCCCTATCTAAAACAATGCTCACTGGAATACCATGTAACCTCACTACCTCGCGTACATACAGTACTGCCAATGTACTCAGAGTATCGGTAGCTCTTATAGCTAGAATGTGGGCTAACTTCATCAATCTATCAACTATCACCCATACAGCATCGTGATTCCTCCGGGTCCTTGGTAAACCCATCACGAAATTCATGTTGATATGCTCCCATTTCCATGTCGGTATAAGTAGAGGCTGCAATAACCCTGTAGGTTTCTGATGCTCTACCTTCACTAATTGACATACAAGGCATTTTGCCACAAAATTCGCAACATCCTTCTTCAGACCTGACCACCAGTACACCTTTCAAAGATTTTGGTACATCTTATTACTTCCCGGATGAAGCGTGTACTTTGATGAGTGAGCTTCTATCAATATCAATCTCCTAAGTTCTAAGTCCTTGGGAACATATAATCTGCCTCTAAACCTCAGGAGTCCATTTGAACTTATCTCAAAGTCAGTCATTGTGCCCTTCTGTATCTAACATCTCATGTCAATACAATACAGATCAGCTTGTTGAGCCACTCTGACCCTCTCTAACAGATCTAGCTCCAAGCGTAGACTAGCAATCATACAATTTGTATTCATGTCAGAAGGCACAACTCCCAAACTGAGGCTAGTAAACTGCTCTAGCAACTCATGTTCCCTGACCATCATATACAATACCATCCCCAAGCTCTTCCTTCTCAATGCATCCGCTACAACATTAGCCTTACCCGGATGATAAATTATCTCACAATCATAGTCCTTCAGAAGCTCTAGCCATCTTCTCTATCTCATGTTCAGTTCCTTCTGTGAGAACAGGTACTTGAGGCTCTTGTGGTTATTAAATATCTGAAATTTCTCTCCATACAAGTAGTGGCGCCATACCTTTAATGCAAAAACTACTATTGCTAACTCTAAGTCATGGGTCGGATAGTTCTTCTCACGATCCTTTAGCTGTCTGGATCCATAAGCAACTACCTTCTCATCCTGTATCAATACACAGCCCAGTCCTTGATGCAAAGTATCGATATATACTGAAAATCCTCTTTAGCTGGTAGGGATAGTGAGAACTGGAGCAGTAGTCAATCGACTTTTCAACTCTTGAAAGCTCTTCTCACAATCCTCGTTCCATACAAAAGCTACACTCTTCCAAGTTAGACGTGTTAATGGAGCAGCTAACTTCGAAAATCCTTTTACGAATCTCTGATAGTATCCTGCTAAACCCAAGAAACTCCTGATCTCGGTAACTGTCCTCGGTTGTTCCCACTGAACTACAGCCTCAATCTTGGATAGATCTACTGATACACCATCCTTTGACACTATGTGTCCCAAAAATGAGATCTGTGACAACCAAAATCACACTTGTTGAGTTTAGCATATAGCTTCTACTCTTGTAAAGTCTGCAATACAATCCTAAGGTGCCTCTCATGCTCTTCCTCAGATTTCGAATATATCAAAATGTCATCGATGAAGACGATAACAAACTGATCCAAATATGGCTTGAACACATCGTTCATCAAAGCCATGAAAGCTGCAGGAGCATTCGTCAATCTGAATGGCATAACCAAGAACTCAAAATGGCCATATTGAGTCCTAAATGCTGTCTTGGGCACATCTCCACTCCTTACTCTCAGTTGATGATACTCAGACCTCAAATCAATCTTAGAAAAGACCTACGCTCCCCAGAGCTGATCCAATAAATCATCAATACCTCGAAAGGGATATCTATTCTTGATGGTGGCCTTATTCAACAATCAATAATATATACACAATCGGAGGTTCCCATCCTTATTCCTCACGAATAAAATCGGTGCTCCCCAAGGTGAAACACTCGGTCTAATGAAACCCCTATCCAACAGCTCTTGTAACTGTCTCTTGAGCTCCTCCAGCTCAACCAAGGCCGTGCGATACGGTGGTTTGGATATAGACTCAGTACCAGGCACCAAATCTATACAGAACTCCATCTCTCTGTTTAGTGGTAACCTTGGCAATTCCTCTGAAAAGATATTTGGGAATTCACTAATCACAGGAATGTCTGCCAACTTCGGATGTACCTTATCTGTATCAACCACGTACGCTATAAAACCTTTAACATATTCATTTCTCAGTCAGCATAGTACCTTATCAAGTATAACTATAATTGCTACTTTTATTACTTTTGATCAAACTTTACAACATATTTCATAGGGTTAGGAAACATGACTGTCTTAGCATAACAATCTAAAATAGCATAGTTTACAGATAACCAATCCATTCCTAAGATTACAACAAAATCACTCATACTTAACAGTATTAGATTGGCTATCATGTCCTTTGTCCCTACTTTTAACTTACAATTATTTAACACATGCTCCACTAGCTGACTATTATCCATAGGCGTACTAATCAACATCATCCTACTTAAAGAAGTACGTTCTATATGCTTTGCTAACTTACATGCAAATGAAGGTGATACAAATGAATGTGTGGCACCAAGATCAATCAAAAGATGTGCTTCTAAATCATAAATCAGGATGTTACCTCTAATCACATCAATCGAAGCATCCGCCATGTCTTGGTCCAAGGCATGTACTCGCCCTCGTCCCATAACCTGCTTCCTTTTTTCTTCTGTCGTCGCTCTCCTCCTCTGAGCAGACGTATCAGCTGTAGCTCTCCCTGGCTCCCTGCCATTCTGTGGGGCAGTCTCAACCATCTCTGGGCAAACTCTAGCAATATGTCCTGGTTTCCCACATCGAAAACACATAATAGGACTCATCAAACAAGGTCTACCACCATGGTATCTATCACATCTACTGTACTGATCAGTAGTGGGCCTCATCCTCCAATCATAATGCCTTTTACCGGAGCTATAGCCGGGTATGTAGGAGGTCTAACTGATCTCTCTCGTACCTCCTCTATTCGTGGTCTCTTACCGAAGAGTCTCCTCCCTCCTTGATATCCGAAACCTCGAGCACTATCACTCACCGACCTCTTTCTATCTCTGTCTCTACCATTTCCCACTACTCTGAACTCTGAGGTATTTCTCTCATAATCTTGTTCACAGAGTTGCGCCCTGCGCACAGCCTCATCATAGGTAGAGATATCGAATGGAACCAGTTTAGACTGCAACACTAGCCTCAATCCATCGATAAACCTGCGGACCTTCCTAGTCTCGTTGTACATGGTATCGGGGTAATACCTTTCCAGGGCTAAAAATCTCGTCTCAAACTCATCCATTGATAGAATCATTTGGCTCAACCCCAAGAACTCGGCCTGCAGCCTCCACTGTGCCGTATCCGAAACAAATGCCTCCTGAAGGCATCCAAAAATAGCTCCCAACTAATCTCAGCATGTCGAGGTCTTAAGATAGGCCTGGTGGACTTCCACCAATGCTCTGTCGTTCCTTTCAGTAAGAACGCAACAAATGCGACCCTCTTTGAATTCGTACACTCAAAGAATCTGTACAACTTCTCCATCTCTCCAATCCACTCCTCAGCAACAATTGGGTCCCTGACCCCTCGAAAAGATGGAGGTCCAAGCTTTTGAAATTGTCGCAATGTATCTAAATTGCACCCATATCCCAATCCACTACTCTACTGAACAGGTGGGGGTGTAGGACTATCTGTAGCCTGTGGTATCTCAGGTGCAGGCGGTACAGGTGTGTCAGGTGCAATTGCCTCTCCTGTTACAGTCTCTGCATCCTGTCCCTATTTTTCTGGCCTAGTCTGTGCCAATATCTCCACTATCATCTCTAAGCTATGCTCAATGCTCGAAGTGTGCCGCTGCAGTCTCTGGTACTTCATTAGTACCCACATTCTCATCTCGGGTCTCTGGCCTACCTCTACGGCCTCGAGCCCTACCTCAAGCCCCTCTACCTCGACTGGTATTAGCCCTATAGACTAAATTCCCGCATTCATAATCATTACTTAGTCTGATTCTCATATTATATACACAATTGTAACTGAACAAAGCACAGTACTATAGGGATGTACGCTTTCTTAATTACTAATATCAATTCACATTAGACCAACTACGCTCTGATACCATTCTGTCAAGACCTCATTCCGTGACTTACCAGAAACCACTACAAATTTTTCGCTTTTTACTTTACTTACCTTTCTCTCCTCGACAGTTGGGTTGTGATTTGATATTAGTCACCCATTCACATTCATTCATAATATACATAGAATTTAGTATTCTTTTCAATAACATAAACTGTTATACAATATTTGTACATATACATCCCAACCGTACAATTGCTTACATAATTGTGCTTATACATTGTTCAGTACAAAATGTCCAAGTGTGTATACCTCTCATGAGATGGATAGACAGCAGATACAATGAATGCTATACCTCAACCAGACTCAATCTACTGCGGATGATCTGTAGAGAGTGAAAAATAAAGGGGGATGAGCAAACAACGCGCTCAGTAAGGAAATCAGGCAAGCAAGTAGAAAACCGCACTATCTACTGAAAATAAGGCTTTGCCTTTCCTTTTTTCATCTCAAAGCATATATCAAAATGATATATTAATAGTACAGAATCATTTCCATGTACTTAAAATCATGCTGAGTTATCAAATGTAGGCATTCAGGCAAAACAGTGCATATTTATAATTTCGGAATGCCTTTATAGAAATCATTGCCATTTAAATAAAAATAACATAAATATAGCAGTTCACAACACAACACAAACCGGTTTCTGACCTATCCCTCTCAGGTCTAACCGTATCATGAAAACAAATGATATATCAAGTGAGACTCAGTGGCTAAATGCAATACTCTCCTAGACTATGGCCATATCCTAAAATGGTGAAATCCCAGACAACACAAATCTCGGTGTGTAGGTTATCACTGCTATAACGAGAAGGGGGTCAGTCCATCACAATCGCCAGCTATAAACTCCCCAACTCCACAACTCCACACAACACAAGATACAGTGTACTCCATGCCACTTGCACGGTACAACGTACACCCGTGGACCCTCCCCTTATGGTCGGGATGCCTACCATAGGTCTTAGTCCTCACACCATGGAAATACATCATAGTTGGGGTGTTGCCATAAGCCTTAGCCCTCATACTATGGAATATAAATGCCACGTCTCTAAATCCACATACGAACATCTCAATAGTGTGACACTTAATCTACACGGAGGAAATCGTCATGGTTTTTCTCTTTAACTTATCTTATATATCACATAAAAACTACAGTGCGCGTCTTGAGTGTGACTCACAATCAATACTCTGCCTCTTAAACACTATGTATGCATCTCAAAACATCAAACACTAGTGCGAGTAACCTCTAACACTAGGTTAATGCATAATTCTCTTTTCAAATCCAGTACAAGCTATCGCTCCAGTACTATATCATACATAAATCATGAAAAGTCGAGTACGAGCAATGCTCCCAGTACTCTATCATGTAAAACTGAGTATGAGCAAAGCTCCCAATACTCTATATGCATCAATCACAAACTGAGTACGAGCAATGCTCAGTACTCTAACATGCATAAAATAGCATTAAAATATCGTACGAGTATATCCTCAAATACTATGTGATGCATATCTCGAAATATAGTGCGAGTATTCTCTAGCACTTATGGTTTTCACACAAAACCAAATATATGGCTTATTCAAATTACAACTCTTTCATTTCAAATCAAATTAGCACTTAAGTGTGTTGTTTTCGCATATATATGAAAACATTTGCCATTCTATCATGCAACTTATGAAATATAGGTCACGACATGCTTCTAAGGCTTTTTATCCTAATTTTGGATAAAACATACTTCATCTCATTAATCTTTAGCACACACAACATGCCTATTTCAGGGAATTCATATAGAGTATAATATTGAAACTTTATTTAAAATACGTGTAGCCATCTCTAGCTACTCACGAAATTTTCTTACCTCGGATCACGTCAAGTGACCTCTCTTCCTCAGTTCTGCTCACTCTTGCAGTCCGATCGGCTTCTACGATGATTTCTGAAGCTGTTATAATTATTAGCATTAGTATCTCTCTATATACTTATTGAAATTGCCAAATCTCAATTTAACACTTAAATCTCATCGTTTTCTCCAAATATGGTCTAAAGCCATATTTTTCATATACCTATATTCATTTCTCCTTATTTCCAATATATGCATTTCATAAGATTAACTCATAATCTTTCATACCTGCATATTCTATCATTAAATAAATGTTAGCACCATTTCCTCATCACTTTCTCACTTTCATGCCAAAACTAGGTCATGCCCATTTTTCATGATCCTTTCATTTTCCAACAAGTCATATATATACAAATCAACTTATCAATACACCTAGTTTAACATTTATCAAAGTGGTGTATTGAATCTTACCTAGTTGAGATTTCTTTCCTTTGTCACTAAAATGGTAAAATCCTCCCATCTTCCTCAAATCTTGTTTCCAATCTCTTGTTTCCAAGTATGTTGCTCTCTTCTTGCTAAGAACAACTTTGTTCAACTGTATCACTTAAAACTGATCACGAACTGAAGTTTTCTAGTGTTTCTTGGCTAGGTTTAGGTTTAGTTATTGAATGAAATAGTAACTCTCGAGAAAATAAAGTGCAGAAGTCCAGTATTTATAGAATTATCTTGAAGAAATCGATATGCTCTTCATTGAGATCGATCTGCACTACACTTTTTCCTCTTGAAATCGACCATCCAAACTTAATGAGATCGATCTGATCCTAGCATGAGATCGATTTGTTTCAACTTAGAACCTTAAGGAGATCGATCTTCTCTTGCATGAGATCGATCTGTTGCAAGTCAGTAGCTTAAGGACATTGATATGGCCCTATGGAGATTGATTCCTTCAACACAAAATGCTCAGCAGATCGATCTGGCCCCTCTTGGAGATCGATCTGACCTGTTCCATCGCTCAAATAAGATCATTTTTTGCTTTTCCAGATCGATCTCTCATTCATATTTTCTAGATTTTACTGCAGTTTTCTGCAGTAAACACACACAAAACTCCACTTATTTTGCTGTCATAGTCATTTTCTCATCTATCAATCTTTAAGGCTTGAAAATGACTTCCATTCATACCTTATACACATTAAAACTTGTGTGTATTCTTTGTATAGTCAAAGGTATACAATATAAACCCAAATGGAAGTATAAACTCATTCCATTTTACTACACCACTCAAAACTCAAGATATTCCCATTTCACTCTTGGAAATATCCCTCTTACATTTGCTATTCACTTTAAAACTTGCATGTATTCATTCTATACAACTTTACAAACTTCAAATATCTATTCCCCATAATTTACATTAAATGTGACTTGCTCATACATCACAAGTAATAAAGGTTACATTTACAAATTTTTGGGTCTTACAGTGTACTTGTTCTAATCAAAATGGAAAGATATAAAAAAAGTGTTTTTTTAGATTTTCTTATAAAAAATTTATTTTAGTGTTTACACTAAATTAATTATTCTTTTCCATATTTTTTTTCCCGTTCACTTAATTGTTTTATTTTAACAAGTAATTCTCTTCTTTTTTATCTATTTTTTTTCTTTCTAGAGTCTTCTTAGTTTTTTGAATTTATTTTTTTAGCTACATTAACTAATGTAAAGAAAATTATTATAGTAACTGCTAACGAAATTCTTTGTTCACATTGTTTATTATTACTTTACTCAATTTTTTTTTTTTGTTAATAGGTTTGTATACTTCTGAATATTACTAAAAACTCCTATTTAAATGTTCATTTTATAGCTTAGTTGGAGAAAAAAAATTATGGGTTTGTTTCTAATAATTTTACTTTTTTTTTTTTGAAAATTTAGTGGGGGCAGGATATCAATATCATTAAAATTTGGATAAATTCCATCTATCTCCCTAAGACTTGACCATAATCTGACTTTAGACCATTAGTTTTAAAAAACAGACACTCCGCCCTAAACTTTTCTATTTCGCAAGACAAATTAGTACTTCTGTTAGTCAACCGTTAAGTTAACAGTTAAAAGTTTAATTTTAAAACTATTTTATCCCTTGGAGTTCTTTAACTACTTCAATCAACAATGAAAATACTAAGAACAATTATTAGATTTTGAAAGGTTAGTTTTTTTATAATTTATTTTTTATATGAAAGATCTTGGAGAAGCTTCATTTGTTCTTGGCATTAAGATTCACAGGGACAGATCTCGAAATTTGTTGGGACTTTTTCAAAGAGCTTACATTGATCGTGTGCTTAGAAGATTTAATATGCAGGATTGTAAAGTTGGAAACACGCCTGTGGTAAAAGGTGACAGAATTAATCACAATCAGTGTTCAAAGAATGACTTAGAGAGGAAATCCATGAAGAAGATACCTTATTCTAGTGCGATTGGGAGTCTCATGTGTGCACAGGTTTGCACTAGACCAGACATAGCTTTTGTTATTGGTATTCTTGGTAGATATCTGTCTAATCTTGATATGGATCATTAGGTTGCTGCTAAGAAGGTCATGTGATATCTGCAGAAAATGAAGAATCACATGTTGGTGCATCGAAAAGTTGATAATCTTGAGATAGTTGGGTATACAGATTCTAATTTTGTTGGATACCAAGATGACTTAAAGTCCACTTCTGGATATGTATGTTGGCTAGCGGAGCTGTGTCCTGGATAAGTTTCAAACAGACACTTTTGGCATCTTTTACTATGCAGTTTGAATTTGTTGCATGTTATGGGGCTGCTATGCAGGCTATTTGGCTTAAGAACCTCATCTTAGGACTTAAAATTATTGACTCCATCTCCAGACCACTTAAGATCTATTGTGACAATAGGTCTGCTGTCTTGTTCACTAAAAATAATAAAAGTACTAGTGGATCCAAACATGTGGAGATTAAATATCTTAAGGTTAGAGATTTAGTTAAAAATGGTGACATTCTTGTTGAGCTTATTGACACAGATAGCATGATTGCTGATCCTTTGACTAAGGGATCAAGACTTGCTGTATTTAGTAAGCATGTTAAGAACATGGGTGTTTTAGAGTCTTTTGATATACTAGTTTAGTGAGAGCATGTGATCAATGTTTGGACAATTATATTGGTTTTCATGTTTAGAACAATTACATGATATTTTGGTTGATATATTAATTAAATATTATTACTGTTTTATATCACGTATTGTTTTGATAAATTTTTGTACATGTACATTTGAGGATTTTGCAAAGTTAATCCTTTATATTGAATGTATGTCTCGGTAAATGATACCATTATGAAAACCTTGAGGATGATCAGACATACAAAATCTAGATGCCATTAAGTTTTGGGCGGATCCAAGTACCATGAAGATTTCTTATTGTCGACTTGCCATTAAGTTTTTCGACAAGATTAGAGAAATCTTTAAGGACTAATAAGAAAATAACATAAATTAATGAGATCACCATGGATGTTATTTTCTTGCTACACAGTCACACTGGGTCCATTGTTGATATGATCACCAATATTTGTAACCATGGATTGGTCTTGCGTCAGTAAAAGGTGCAATCACTGTTATGATTCGGTATTAGTTCGTCATATTGAACGAGATCTTTAGGATGTTGTTTCAAGGACTAAATGCTTTTTTAAAATCGTGACCACGACAAAAAAATAAAGTTAGTAGCCTCGAGTCTTGTTTTCAAAATCAATTTTTTTTAAAAAAAATTAAATAACCTCAATTAATATTGTCCAAGTGGGAGAATGTTAGAAATATTCTACTGTGCACTAATATTAATTGACAGTTTTATGTTTTAATAAAAATGGGCTGATAGTCTAGTCTTAGTATGAAACATGCAAGTAAACCAAATTTGAGCTATTGTGATCATGTTAGATATGAACTTTGCAGATCCTATTGGGTCAGTGTGATAAGGTGGTTGTGTAGGGTTTAGGGTTTCAGTAAAATCGGTCTAGATATGAACTTTACAGAGGCTAAAGTTTTTCAGTAAAATCGGTCTAGAGTTTCCTATAATTTCGATAACTATAAAATCGGCCTAGGGTTCTATATTTACAATTATATAGAAAATACGAGTAGATATTACTAACAGCTCACAAAAATTTTTCTTACTGTAAAATTTTCCTAGAATTTATATCTACAGTCTAACAGAAAATACATGTAGATATCACTAACAGAACACAACAATTTTTCTTATCTCGATGACTGTCAGTAGTCCTCAATGCCTCAGTGACGCGAGTCAGTGGATCCACTCTAATCTGTTTATTTCTCCGAAATTTTCAAACTAATATTTGCATAAATATTTTTGAACCGTCTATCTCTCGGGTTTCCCAAATTCTTTGTACACTCTGATCTATCTTCAATATTTCTATTTTTATATATATAATCATATATATATACTTTTTTTTTCTTCGGTTTCGCGCCTTCTTTTTTTCTTTCTTATTCTTCCTCACTGGTTACCCGCTCCTGTTCATCGTCGTTCTTCAGCCATTGTAGCCTCTACAACCCTCTCGGTGACTCTACAAATGGCAGCCCTTCCTTTCTCCTTTAACAGCATCCACCTTATACCAGCGGGACCGCGACCAGCCTTAAAACCGAAAAGGTTTCAGTTCGTTTTTTGCTTCTCTGTTCCAGCTGGGTTTCCGCCTCTCTTCTCCCCTCTATATCCTGGTCTCTCCCTCTAACTCCTCTTCCACTTGCAGAGGAAAGGAAGGCCTTTGTTACGACTTCCTTAAAATGATCAAGTCCCTAACCGTGGCCCTTCCCTGCTTCAACCATAACCTTTTCATAGAAAATCTTTAATAATAGGAGATGGTTGTGCCTCTGTTCGCCTCATTTCGACGGCCTTCATCGCATTTCGTTCTCAGCTCTCTTTCTCTGTTGCACTCCAGATTTCCAAATATATATATATATATATATATATATATATATATATATATATATATATATATATATCTGTATTATATATTTGTTTTCCTTCAGCAGACCTTCCCTATTTCGGCCAGTATCTCATTCCTGCAATTTCTTGTCCTCACTTGCTCTCTCTCCTCTCCTTTCCTTTCATGTTTTAGGTTATTCCCAACTGCTTCCCATCATTTCACCATCACCAAATATCTTCGTTCTTCAGTCAATCCATCTCTCGTTCAATCTGTTTTCCAGGCGCCATACCTCCTCCTCAACATCATTGACTTGTATTATTATTATTGCTATTTCTTTTCTCAATGTTTAGTATGTTTCCTTTGGCTTTTGTCACCCCTTCATCACGTTAGTTCCAAGGCCGTTTCCAGCTCCTATTTGTTTTCTTCCATCTCTTTTCTCACAGAACCCCCGATGGTTATAGCCATCACAATTTCATTTCCTCTATTTTCGATCCATTTCAGCTGCAACCACCTATGCCTCTCTTTCTCCTTTTCTTTCTTCCACAAGGTGCCACCATTTATTGTCTTGAGTATACATTGTTCCACTATCTCCTGCTGATGTTTCCAGCAGTTCAGAAGGTGGAAGTTTTGGTTAATATATATATATATATATATATATATATATATATATATATTTTTGGGAAACATCACTATGATTTCCTTTCTTAAGCTGCAGTCTTACATTTTGCAGTTTTACATTTCCCAAGTGTCCTTATATGTGTATTCCACTAAAGGGAACTCTCAGCTCCCGTAGATGTATAGTGGAATACACATATAAGGACACTTGGGAAATGTAAAACTGCAAAATGTAAGACTGCAGCTTAAGAAAGGAAATCATAGTGATGTTTCCCATATATATATAAATAAGTGTGCACAGACTCATATGCTTAATTTGAAGAAATTGTTACACACATGTAAGCACATACATATTTATATATCTTCGAATTTGATAAATTTTTTTTATAGTATGTATAAAAATTTAATTAAATTTAATATTTGTATTTATACTTCATATAAATATTTTTTCTAATTTATATGTTTAGAAATTTTATTTCTATTTTCTCATAGATATTCATTCTTAGAACTAATATATTTTTTTTAATTGAATTAATTCATCTAAGTCTCTCATTATAGAAATTTATTATCAATACTTACATTTAGAATTTCATTTATTTATTTCATTAACCGGATACAAAAAAATTTCATAGGGTTTACTTCACATCGTCAACTCAAATTTCAATCATTTCTGTTGAAAAATGTATATTTATTAATTTTATTATGAATTTTGATGACCTAATTTTCACATAAAATCTTTAAAATAAATCCTACACCTTTGCCTAAACCAAAGGTCGAAATGGAGAGTAAAAGTAAGGGTATAAGAAAGGGTGTTCAAAGAATCTTCACAATGGCCTTAGGAGTTGAGTGCCAGCAAAAAGGAGAGAGAGTCTAGGGAACACCGTGCTCTTGCTCCCACCCATTCACAATGATTCAGTCTCAGACAGCATAATAAATTGGATTTTTTTTTTGTTCGTTTTTCTTTTATTTTTCTTTGCATGGTTGTTTTTCGATGACCGACGGTGTGATGTAGTATGCCTAAGATTGAGGTGTAATACACGTGTGTAGGTGCACAACGCATGGGCACGCCGGTTTATATTTTATTCTCGCCCGTTTCGACAACAGGCAACAGCTTAGGTCGACCTTTGTTTTGGCCAATGGGGCTTGATCAATGACTTTTTTTGTAGTCAAATAAAATGTACTTCCAATCATGATGTTTTTGGGAAATTCCAATACCGTTAAAAACCAAAAGGAATATTGAAAAAATATAAAATAATGCAAAAATACCGTTAAAAATAATACCTTTATAACTGTGATTTATTAAAAAATAATTAACCAACTATCTTTTTACAATGGCTAATTACAAATTATAATTTATTGTAAGATTTGATTTTGAATTCAAGTAACTTCATTTTTATATTCAGTTATTAAATATTTTTTTATATAAAAAACTAATTTTCCGCTAGCGATACCATATAAAAATAAAAAATTCTACCTAAAAAGTATTAATTTTCTTAGTAAGTTGAGAAATATATTTTTTTATCATTTTTTTTGAAAAGCATTTTGGTGATAAATTTTTAAATGTATCAAGTAAATGCAAGAAATTATATTTTTAAAATCTTCTACGAGATTAAATCCTTATTAAATTATAAAAGGAATATTTTTAATGTTGTTCATGATTTTAAATTATGCATGCTAGTTAATTGGTTAAGAATTTGAATAGTCCTCGAAAAAATCTTATTGTGACAGCCAACCCCTGCCCGACCAACCCCTGCCAACGGCCATGGCAACCAAGCCCAGGTCCACTGACCCGCAAGGCCCATCGACAACGTTGGTGGTCTAACAACGGGTGGTCCAACAACGCCAACAACATCCACGTATTGTCCGCTTTGGGCCGAGGCCCGCACGGCTTTGTTTCATTTGGGGATAATTCCCCTCAGAACGCGTCCTTGGAGGCTCGAACCAGGGACAACACCCTTAGTTCTCACACTCCTTATGCCAATGAGCCAGTTGGCTCATTGGCATCATCAGTGGCAAGAATAAGGGTGTTTACCCGAGTTCGAACCACTGAGGACGCGTTCTGAGGGGAATTTCCCCAAATGAAACAAAGCCGTGCGGGCCTCGGCCCAAAGCGGACAATACGTGGATGTTGTTGGCGTTGTTTGACCACCCGTTGTTAGACCACCAACGTTGTCGATGGGCCTTGCGGGTCAGTGGACCTGGGCTTGGTTGCCATGGCCGTTGGCAGGGGTTGGCCGGGCAGGGGTTGGCCGTCACAATAAAAACGCGCGTTTTTATTGTGACGGCCAACCCCTGCCCGGCCAACCCCTGCCAACGGCCATGGCAACCAAGCCCAGGTCCACTGACCCGCAAGGCCCATCGACAACGTTGGTGGTCTAACAACGGGTGGTCAAACAACGCCAACAACATCCACGTATTGTCCGCTTTGGCCCATTTGGCCTCACGGCTTTGTTTCATTCAGGGAAATTCCCCTCAGAACGCGTCCTCAGTGGTTCGAACTTGGGTAAACACCCTTGTTCTTGCCACTGATGATGGCTCATTGGCATCATCAGTGGCAAGAACAAGGGTGTTTACCCAAGTTCGAACCACTGAGGACGCGTTCTGAGGGGAATTTCCCTGAATGAAACAAAGCCGTGAGGCCCAATGGGCCAAAGCGGACAATACGTGGATGTTGTTGGCGTTGTTGGACCACCCGTTGTTAGACCACCAACGTTGTCGATGGGCCTTGCGGGTCAGTGGACCTGGGCTTGGTTGCCATGGCCGTTGGCAGGGGTTGGCCGGGCAGGGGTTGGCCGTCACACTTATTCATCTCTTGCACATTTTTATATGAAAAGATATATAGTAAATCTTGTGAACATTGCAGAAACTATGCAAAGGTGATTTAAACATGTATATGCATTATGTACATGTGTTTGGAAACAAGTAAGAAGAAGGAAAGAAAAAGAGAAGAAAAGAGGGAAAATAGGGAATTTTTTGTTTGGATATGATTTAAAAATAATATAGAAAATGGGGGGATTGAGCATCCTTCCAATTCTCTTACAAACTCTAGTTTCCAGTTACTCCAAATTGGGGTGAATAGAGAATAAAGGAAATTAGTGATTTTTCTTTTTTAAAATGTAATGCTCTTTCTTTTTAAATTTTTCAAAAAATATTATTATAATTTTGACTTAATAGTCAAATATATTTTCATTTTTTTGCACAAAATATATATAAGTTCTCAATTTTTAATTTTATTGTAAAAGTTATAAACTTTATTTTACTATAAAAACACTCAAACCTTTCAAAATAATGCAATTAAATAAATAAATAAGAGGTTAAGGTCTTATAAGTCCTCAATCTTTTTATTTTACAATTAAAACATTTTTGAATTTAATTGCATAATTTTGAAAAACTAGATATATATATATATATATATATATATATATATAGTAAAATTATCATAGTTTTATTTTTAGTTGCAAAAGATTGAAGATATTTTTGGCTATTAAGCCTATAATCTTCAAAGAATAATATTATAAATTTCAAACTTAACTATTGATGCTTGTCGTAACGTATTAAGTTTTAGAAATCTAATAGCTAGAAACAATTACAGAGTTGTAACCAATTATTCTAACTTAGGTGTAATTGATTATCTATTCGAATTATGGATAAGCTTACTTGTTCGAATTATGACAGAATTTCTTAAAAATTTATTCTCACCTCAAGAGTATTCAAGAGTACCATTCGACTTTCTTTAAAAGAAACCGTAATCGAATTCATTAAATCCCTTATAAAAACACTAACTTTTTTGTCTCAATTCCAAATTTTATTTCTTAGTTTTCCTATTTTTATTTACTTATTTTTTCTTATATATTTTCTAATTTTATTTATTTTAATTTGTGAGAACAAATTCTAGTTATTAGTATTGAAAAATTCATTTAAGCCTCCCATCATTATAGTGATACTTAAAATGAACTTTGCACCTAAAAACTTCAAATGTCAACTATTTGTGACTTTTTGGAATCTTATCATGAGGATAGTCTTCATTCATTCTCAATTTATTAGTAATTTATTTATATGCATATATATATATATATATTAATTTTGAAAATAAAAATTGATTAATATTGAAAATTCTCCTTAAATTTTCCTTCATTCTGATGAAAATTAAAGAAAACATCTCACCTAGAAATTTCTTAATGTTAACCATTCATGACTTTTGGGTGTAGACACCCCATTCTGTCCACGGTCGTAATAAGTTAAATTATGAGTTTTGTTCTTATTCATTAGGTTAATTAGTATTAGTTGAGATTAATTTATATTAGAATAATTTTAAGAATAAATAAATTAGGATTAATTAGGATAGATTAATTTAAATTAAGAGTTATTATGCTAGCTTAGTTAAATTAGTTTAAATAGATTGGATTAGATTAGTTTAAGTAAAGATCATCATCGTCATTAAAGCTTTTATCCTAATAGATTAGGGCAGCCTATGTGAACTAATATATGTGTTGGCTCTACCGAAAGGGGCGGTGAATCGGTTTTCTAATGTTAATGGTAAATTTAAACTAATTTGAGCTTAATTAACAAATAATGAATAAGCAATATAATGTATTAAACCAAATTAAAGCAAGATAAGGAATAGAATATCAAACACAGTCGTTTATAGAGGTTCGGCCAATCTCTTGCCTACGTCCTCTCTCCTTGACCTTCTTGTCAAGTGCTTTCTTTCTCACTTTCAACGAAAGTTACACACTCCCTTTTTCAGGTTAAGGAATAACCTCTCTACCCTTTTTATACAAAGAAGTATTCACCCTTTTACAAAGATTATCTCACTGAGGAACAATCCTCTTCTCTCTTAAAGTAAGGATGAATACAATATCAAGCTTTTTATGTGGGTAGGACAAATACAGCTTTTGCATACAAGCTTATACAACAAACTCAATAAATGAGGATTGAAGACAATTGGAATGAAAGAATTAAACTCTTGAGAATATACAGAATGTGCAGCAATAGTCTCTTATTTCTCAGTGTCTTCAATGCTTGATTATATACTGAAGGATTGGTAGTTGGAGCATTTAATGCTATTTTTCCCGTTGAGATTTTGCAGAAAGAGCCGTTAGAAACCTCCAGTAGAATGCCAGATCGATCTCTTAGTTATAATCCCTGCAAGATCAAGGCAAAAAGAAGCAAGGAGATCGATCTCAAATATGACCAGATCGATCTCATAATTTGAAAATATTAGAGCAGATCGATCTGTCGAATAGGCAGATCGATCTTCCAATCTCTCTGTTTGAGGCATGATCGATCTATAGATCGATCTGCAAGGTAATCTCGTAGTGAGGAGATCGATCTCTCATTAACCCAGATCGACCTCCTTAGCTTTCTGACTTTGAGGAGATCGATCTCTTCCTATACCAGATCGATCTCATGAGCTCTCTGTTTAAGTATAGATCGATCTTATAGATCGATCTACTGCCTTTACCTTTGTTTTAGCGGAGATCGATCTCTTCCTAGACCAGATCGATCTTCTCAACATCCTGTAGTAGGCAGATCGATCTTATAACCCTTATAGATCGATCTTATCTTCCTCAATACCTTTGTACAGGTTCAAACCTTAGCAGATCGATCTCATATCCTCATGAGATCGATCTCTAATCCTAGAAAACCCAGGAGATCGATCTCTCATATCACCAGATCGATCTTTCATCTCCAGGAACTTAATATCTGGTACTGATAGCTTCTAAACATGTTTTTATATCATCTTTATATTATTGAATTTACTTGTTTTGTCATTTCAAAATATATTAACTCAACAATCTCCCCCTTTTTGATATGACAAAACCTATTCAATAAACATGTTTAGTTACTTGTTTGCATTGTGCAGAAACTCCCCATTTTTGTAAGCTCGCCCTTTCTTTTAGCTTTTGACCTCGTTACTTTCTTAACTCCCCCTCATTTTAATCATTCCTTTAAACCTTTAGACATGTTTCTTAAAGCCATTTAAACATCTTTTAACCAACCCATATGTTCTCTTTTCTGCTCCCCCTTTTTGTCATATCAATGGCACTAAAGGTTAAAAGAACAATTCAACTTTCAACACATTGTTCATTTCAAAATAGTAATTCATTATAGCATATGGCAACAATAACTAACATATCATTCCATTCAAGCAAATGCAGTTCAAAAACAACAACTAGTAATTTCAAAATAGTGGCAAAAATAGTCTGATCAACTAAGTCCTAAGGTGGAGGAGGGAATCGATCCATAAGGTCCTCAACGTGAGTGCGAGTGACTTGAAGCTCATCATACATCGCCTGCTGAGTAGCATGAAGATTTGCAAAACCTTTATCTAGCTTTCGGTTTAGCTCCATGATCATTGTCTGCTGGGTTGCAAAACCTTCATCTATCTTCCGGTTCAGCTCCATGAGCATCGTCACAATCGATTCCATGCCAGCGGGTGATGGGTCAGGTGCAGAGGGCTGAGCAGTCGAAGATGATGGACCCTCAGTCGGTGCAGCAGGTGGAGCAATGGGCTCATCTGAAGGATCTTCCTCCATGGCTGCTGCAGGCTACTGTTCCCACTTCTTCTTCCAATCTCCTCGGATGTCCTTGTAGTACCCCATGTGGTAAAGTGTTCCGATGTTTAAGACGCTCTTTGGGGAGGGCACTTCACCCGTTTCACAACTGCAGTCCACTCCAAGTCGTTGTAGAAAGTACGCCAACGGTTGCAAAAAAACTATCGTGGTGGCTTGGCCGCGTACGATCTTCAACCAATCTTCATAGATAAAATGGACAAGGTTAGGTTTTTGACTTGTGGAGTGGATGTGGTGGATCCAAAAACAATCTAACCTCCTAACGGTGGAATGACGGGTACCGAAAGGACGAAGATTCCATGAGATAATGAGGTGGAAAAACAATATGAATTCACGTTAAGTCGTCGATATAAATTCTCCTCCTCTACTTATGCCTATAATAGCCCGAAAATGTGGAATTTAGGGCTAGGTTTTTTTTTTTAATAGTTCAACTTCCTACTCAAGGTGTATTTGTGCGCAGTGTCAGTTTACTTCTTATCTTATTGTTATTACTTTTTCTCATATATGATTATACTTATATCATTTTCAACAAAAATCCAGTAGCATAACCCATTATATATATCTCTATCCTTCTGCAAATTTCACAAAACAAATACAAATACTCAGAATCCAACAACTCAATATCTACAATTCAGTTGATTTTACTTTTTTTTCATCCACAAAGAATTCATGGACCTTTCAAAACATCATCATTCCATTTAATCACATCACATAGTATCAAAATGACTCATCCAATTTACATACATGTACGACTCGATTACATCCCATCTTAAACTTATATACAAGTGTCTGCACAACTTAAAGTGTGTAGATACAAAATGAATAATACCTTGGGCGTGTACAAGTAATAGCCTGAGGAGAGTCTCGTCCACCAACCTATGTCACATACGTGGCATGTACGAGTACTCATTGTAGATAATCTGGGAGGAGGAAGGAAAATGGAGTGAGTTTCAACTAACTCAGTAAGGAGTGCATTAAGATTAAATGTAAACACCACAAAATTCTTATATTTAGTTAGACTATATAAAAATAAAAATAATATGTTTTAATGGAAGTGCGAATATTCGTTGTAGGGCTCAAGGAGTATGGGAGTTGAGAAGCCCGTGAATGACAGAGAGCCTGAAATACAGGAAGTGATGAAGCAAATGCAAGCATGGAGGGATTGAAAAATTTTGGTTCTTTAGTTGAAAATTTTGATGTAAAATTTATATTGGAAATTTATAAGGAATGATGAAATCCCAAGAATATTTTCATTTTGAAATAATGAAAATTTCATGAAAAACATAAACATTGTATCATGGAATAATTTTATTTTAAATATATATATATATACTAAGACAAATTAAAATAAATAAATAATATTATATATAAAATATATATATATATATGTTATGAAATATAGGTTATTAATAAAATAGAACAAAACAAACTAAATAAAACAAATACATGTGATTAAACATGTGTGTTAATAAAGAGAACAAAAAAAAGAAGAAAGAAATGAATAAAACAAATAGTATAGATAAATATTATATAATAATCTCTATATATATATTATTGTGGTGTACGGAATTGGCTTAAAAAAGAAGCCAATTCCCGCACCTAAAATGCTTCAAAAAAAAAGGGAGAAGAAATTGAAACAGGGGCATCACTGTTGCTGGAGCGGGAAAGAAAAAAAAGAGAAGGGAAAGAAAGCTTGTCGGCCGAGAAGGGGGAGGAAGAAAAAAGAGAAAGGAAAGAAGAAAAGGAAAGGGAGAAAGGGAAGGAAGAAACGAAAGGAAGGCGAGGCAACCGAGACTAAAGTTAGAAATAGACCTGAGAGGGAGAAATCTAGAGCAGAACAGAGGCTGAAGGGAAGAAGTAGATCGAGGAAGCCGAACTGAAGCAGGACCAAGACTGAAGTAGAACCGAGAGTGAAGGGAAGAAATAGACCGAGGAAACATGGAAAGAGAGACGCAAGTGAGAACTGGACGAAGCAAGGGATTGGAAGAGAAGGGCTAAAGCAGAACAGAGGCTGGGAATTGAAGCAAGACCAAGAGCTGAAGGGGAGGAACAAATCGAGAACAGGAAGAAAGGGAAGAAGAAGGAAGCTGGCGAGAACAGTAGTTGGAAGGAGGAAGCTTCGGGTCTGCCATCTTCCCGCCATTTTGGCTATTCGGCATCGAGAAGGAAGGAAAGTGAGGAAGTTCGGTGTCGAAGGGACAAGTCGGCAAAAAAAAAAGGAGGGGGGGAGGAAAGAAAATGGAAACAGAATCGAAAGGAAAGAAAAACATGAAGAAAAAAGGGGAAGGTAAAATTCATATACATATATATAATGTGTATATATATTTGTGTGTGTGTGTGTGTGTGTTGTATTTATAAGCATAATAGTTTAAATTAAAATAGATGTGAAATAAAAATGGGAGAAATGAGAAGTAGACAAAAAAATATATGTAATGATGAATAATAAAAACAAATAATAATATATATGTGTGTATATACTTATGTGTATATATATATATGTGTATATAATAAATGAGTGTGTTAGTATATGTGCATCAAAAAGATATAAACACACGTGTTAGCCTAGGTATGTACAATTATACGCACACACGAAGTAGTAACGAATATGTTACGATTTTGACGCGTTGTGGACAACTAGTATGTATAGGATACTAAGTATACAAATTTCGGTGTAGGAGAATCATAGAAGGAGTTAGGGGAGACACTTGGAGGCATCATTACTCGAACTCAGAATATCCGATAAAATGAGGTAAGGGGTACCATTTAACTTAGTTCTGATAATGCATTCTTGTTTCATCGATAAAAGATTTTATGAAGCAGCATTATATTTTGAAATGATTTATAACTGCTCTCATACTTGTGGAACTGTTTACGAAGCATGATTTAGTTTTAAGAAATATTCCCCGAGTACTTCCATGTTTATGAAATGAATTTTCCTAAAGTATGAAACGTATGGAAGCTTTACATTGATCTATGATTCTATATCCATATTTTTAAAGAAACTTTTGACAATTTCAAAAGCATAGAAAAAAGGGAAAAGGGAAAAAGAAGTTTTTGAGACTATAGGCTTCATGCATGGTTATTTCTTGTGGTGTTCCGGCTCCACTACTTAGGTGCTGGTACGTAGGGCCCCTATATCACTTGACTCAACCTGTGTGGAAGATATCTTGCTACTGGTGGTTTATGATGATGATGTTTCGGTAGTATCTCATGCCTGCGCAGCACGCATTTATGTTTCCCACATGGAGAGTGCCTTTGGTGCCCGTATCCTAGCTAGGTGCTAGAGAAAGTAAGAAAGATAGATACTACCCATATTTTATGAAAGTGCTGTACGACTTGATCCAGTCTACAGCCCCCTTACCATGGCCATAGATAAGATGACTCTCTACGGAGAATGACACGTATTGCATGACTTAGTTATAGCCTAGTCTCCTCGATTTGATTATGAATGATTATGTGCTTTTATGATATTTATGATAATCGGTTACGAACAGATATGTGTTATGAAATGTTTATGAATAGAGATGATTTTTAAGAAATCATCCATGAATAATGAAAAGTTTGTAAAATAGTTAAGCATGTGATTTGTTTTAAAGAAATTCATGCTTTATAATTTTTATGATGACTATACATGAAATGACAATTTACATGTCATGTTAAAGATTGGTTTTACGAACGATTTTACATACTTTTACATATCAGAAATGCTTTAAATGTATTATCTTACTGGGCTTTTCCCCAAAAGCTCACCCCTCTACCTTTCAGACTATTTCCAATGATCCGTAGGCGTTACCTGCCGCGTACACGACGTAGGCTGGTGGGAAAGAGCTACCCTAGGCTACTTTTTGTACACGCAGAAAAGGTATACAATTACATTCCTTTACCAGACACATTTTGTATGCACAAACATATTTTAGAAATATTTTGTTGGGATGTAATTTGTAAGGAAAACAAATGTAAAGAATATTACTTTTTGGGATTATGTCTAAAGATGATTGGTCTTGAATTGAAGTGGATGTATTGGGTTATGGATGTGGATTTGGAAAGCATGCTTGGTAGTTGTAGATATCTAGGATTGTTAAAACAATTGGTTTGTAGGTGGGTAGACTTATATATAGGCCGTTATGCTGTCGAAATTTATATCGGCTATATAAGTCAAAACATGGAATTTAAATATAATTATGGATAAAGAATTAGGAAAATGAATTGACACTGAACAGGAATACAACCTAAGTAAATAAGGAAATAAGTGGGAATTTAAGTTCAAAAAAAATCCCTTAAATTTTCAAGGGTCAAGGGTCGTTACAATTAAAGGTGGTATCAGAGCGAAGGTTGTCTAGTATTGTCAGTGTCGAAAATAAGGATAAAATTACATCCCAAATATCTGTGCTTGTCTGGTTGTAGGTAATGTATACCTAATGAAGTTAAGATTTGATATTTGGTTTACGCGCAGGTATTAGATCACTTGCATAATGAGTGGAAGACGAGGGCGCCATCGGAGGCAGGTTCAGCCACCTCCACCCCCTTCACCACAGCCAGAGAGTCCTAATACTCGTATGACACGGTTTGAGCAGCGTTTAGAGCATGCCTTGAGTAAGGCTTGGAATCGATAGCTGCCATGGTTGCCCAACACCTAAGGGTAAACGTCTATAATTCAGCTGGCATAGCACCAATTCCTACTCTGGTGCCGACACCTCCACAAACACCACCTCCACCTCTTCCTCCACAAGTACCTCCAGTACCTATGACGCCTCAGCTGCTTATACAGATTTAGATGGAAGAGACGGATATTGGTAGGATGAGGGACTTCCTGAAAATGAAGCCTCCAGCATTCAAGGGAGTTAAGAATCCAGTAGAGGCTGAAGAGTGGCTAGTAGACCTCGGGAAGATCGTTGATTATCTGGGGTGTTCTGATGTAGGGAAGGTTTCTATGGCCACGTATATGTTGAAAGGCCAAGCAGAGTATTGGTGGGGATCCACCAAGGTCATTTTGACTGCATAGCATCCGGTGATTAGTTGGGATGCATTCTTGCCAGCCTTCAGAGATCAGTATGTTCCACGAGCTGCCTAGCAGAAGTAGCGGATGGACTTTTTGAATTTGTACAAGACAATATGATCATAGATGAGTACGAGAGCAAGTTTACCATACTGATGAGGTATGACCCGGAGACGTTCCAGAATGAAGAGTGTCATACTGAGAGGTTTCTAGCCGGGTTAAGGTCAGCTATCCGAGATCGACTTTTAGGGTTATGGATTACTGAGTTCAAGGATGCCTTGGGTAGAGCACAGATGATTGAGAGGGGTCTAAATGTTACACAGATGGAGTATGGCTTTAAGGGGTAGAGCAGGGATAAGGGTAAGAAGACGGAGTTTGTGAGATAGGATTATTGAAGGGGCCAGCCCAAGAGGCAGAGGACAGATGAGTTTCAGACTAGGGTTGATAGACCCATAGTTCTTGTACCTACCCCTCAGATTACTAGAGGTCCGTAACAGTATGGGCAATTGTGCAAAGAGTGTGGGAAACTTCATGGAGGTGTTTGTCGTATGCCCACAGGGAGCAGCTTTGGGTGTGGACAGAAGGGACACATATTAAGGGATTGCCTACAGAACCAGATTCACAACTCCCAGAGCAACCACGACAACCTGAGAGGCAAGCTCCCCAGAGATAAATCCCACAGAGACGGGCTACCGTAGCATAGAAGGGCAAGAAGCCTGCTACTCATGAGAGAGTCTTTGCTTTGGACAAAGAGTCTGCTGATGCCTCCACTGAGACCATTTGGGGTAAGCTTTAAATTTGCAATCATGAGGCAAATGTACTATTTGATCCAGGTTCCACACACTCTTTCAAATCACCCCATTTCGCACGTAATTTGCATATTAAGCTTGAATCTCTAGATTTTACGTTACACATTAGCACACCTATGTATAAATCTCAAAAGACTGATATGGTGTGTAGAAATTGTGAAATCAAGGTAAGAGATAGGATCATGTTAGTAGATCTAATCTTGTTGAACATGTATGGCTTTGATGTAATTTTGGGTATGGATTGGCTAGCCACCAATCGTATAAGTATAGACTGCTACACTAAGACTGTAACCTTCTCCTTACCTAATAAGTTTGATGTATGCTTTGCAGTTAAGGAATAAATTACATGATTTTGACTATTGATGAAAATTTTTTATGAACGTGTTAATGTGAAGGTTATGTTGCTTTCATCTCCGATACTAGTCAGGAACATCTAAGTATTCAGGACATATCAGTCGTATACGAGTTCTCGGATGTATTTCTTGATGAACTACCAAGACTACCACCAAAGAGAGTTAGAATTCACTATAGATTTGACACCAGAGACTTAGCCAATCTCGAATTCTCCTTACCGGATGACCTTTGTTGAACTTGAGGAACTGAAAAAGCAGTTGTAAGACCTACTAGACAAAGGGTTCATTAGGCTAAGTGTATCCTCGTGGGGAGCTCCGGTATTATTTGTGCGAAAGAGGGATGTTAGTCTCAGGTTTTGTATAAACTATAGACTGCTGACCAAGGCCACAATCAAGAACAAGTATCTCTTGCCCAGAATAGATGATCTATTTGACCAGCTAAGAAGGGCTACGATGTTCTAAAAAATTCACCTATGATCGGGCTATCACCAATTGAGGATTAGGAAGGAGAATGTTCCGAAAACGGCCTTCAGAATGAGATATGGCAACTATGAGTTCCTCGTGATGCCTTTTGGTCTAACTAATGCCCCGGTTGCATTCATGAGCCTAATGAATGAGGTGTTCCGAGAGTATCTATATCAGTTCGTCATAGTTTTCATCGACGATAGTCAGATCTACTTAAAGTCTCGAGAGGAGCATGAGCAATATTTGAGAGTAGTGCTTCAAACTCTCAAAGAGAAGCAGTTGTATGGGAAGTTGGATAAGTGTGAGTTTTGGTTGGAGCAAATAGCATTTCTAGGCCATATTATTTCTAAGGACGGGGTGTCAGTGGATCCGTCTAAGGTTGAGGCAGTACTCAAATGGGAGATACCCAAAATCGTTACAGAAATTCAGAGTTTTTTAGGACTAGCTGGATACTACAGGAGGTTTGTAGAAGGTTTCTCCAAGATTGCCACTCCACTGACTAAGCTGATACGTAAGGATGTTCCATTCGAGTGGATTGATTAGTGTGAGTAGAGTTTTGAAGAACTTAAGAAGAGGTTGACCACCGCCCCAGTCTTAACCATTCCTAGTGGGTCTGGAGGCTATGCAGTATACAGTCATGCATCATACTAGGGCTTGGGGTGTGTACTTATGCAGCATTGAGAGAGTAATCGCGTATGGTTCGCGTCAACTTAAGAATCATGAAAGGAACTACCCCACCCATGATTTGGAGTTAGCCGCGGTTGCTTTGTGCTTTGAAGATATGGCGGCATTATCTGTATGGAGAAAGATTTTAGATTTTTATTGACCATAAGAGCTTGAAGTACATCTTTGACCAGAAGGAGCTGAATATGAGATAGAGATGGTGGATAGAGCTCCTCAAAGATTATGATTGCTAGATTCTGTATCACCTGGGCAAGGCAAACGTAGTAGCAGATGCTTTAAGTAGGAAGGGGATGATTTCTTTTATGATGGTCAGAGAATGGGAGTTGTTAGAGCAGTTTGCCAAACTCAGTGTTAGTGTGGAAATAACAGATGTTGGGTTCATAGCTAGTTTGTATATTGAACCTAGTATACTAGATCATATCAGAACTGGACAGAAGGGTGATAAAAAATTATTAGACATGGTCAGTCAGGCAAAACAAGACGTACAGCCAGATGTTGTGGCCGGTGAGGATGGGTTGATGATATTTAGGGGTCGTATATGTGTCCCAAACGATGATGCCCTATGACAAAGGATCTTAAAGGAGCCCCATTGTTCTCGGTACACCATGCACCCGAGAAGCACTAAGATATACCATGATTTACGGAAGGTGTATTGGTGGGTCGGTATGAAAAGAGATGTAGCTGAGTTTGTGGCCAAGTGTCTGATTTGTTAGCAGATTAATATCGAATACCAAAGGCTAGCGGGGTTACTTAAGTCTCTTCGGTGCCTACTTGAAAATGGGAGCACATTACTATGGACTTTATTATGGGTTTACCAAGATCCCGAAAAGGGCATGATGCAATCTGAGTGATTGTAGATAGATTGACTAAGAGTGCCCACTTTCTAGCCATCAAAAGTACAGACTCCTTATGTGCTTTAGCAGAGTTGTATGTGAAGGAGATAGCTCAGTTGCATGGGGCTCCTATGAGCATTACATCAAATAGAGATTCTCGATTCACTTCTAAGTTTTGGGCTCATTTTCAAGAAGCCATGAGATCTCAGCTTAATCTGAGCATAGCCTATCATCCTCAGACCAATGGTCAGTCCGAGAGGACTACTCAGACCTTAGAGGATATACTAATGGCGTGCGTTTTGGAGTTTAAAGGCTCATGGGATGAACATCTGCCTCTTGCAGAGTTTGCATATAACAATGACTATCATGCTAGCATCGGGATGACACCATATGAGGCCTTGTATGGTAGATGATGTAGGTCTCCAGTGGCTTGGGAAGTAGTGGGTGACAGAAAGATCTTGGCTCTTGATTTGGTGGAACAGGTAGCAAAAGGTGTTCGGATAATCTGTGATAGACTTAAGACTACATAAAGTAGGCAGAAGATTTATGCGGATAAGCATAGGTGACCACTTGAGTTTCAGATTAGAGATTCTGTGTTTTTGAAAGTATCCTCGAGCAAGGGTATTATGCGCTTTGGAAAGAAGGGAAAACTGAGTCCTCGCTTCATTGGTCCTTTTGAGATTCTAGAGAGAGTGGGAGACGTAGCCTACAGACTTGCCTTACCACCGTAGCTTTTTGGGGTACATAATGTCTTCCACGTCTCGATGTTAAGGAAGTATAATCCGGATCCCTCACACATCATTAAGTATGAGCCCTTATGCATTCAAGAGGATATAAGCTACATTGAGCAACCTATCCGGATTTTAGATAGAAAGGAAAGGGTACTTCGATCGAAGACTATCCCCCTGGTAAAGGTTCTCTAGCAACGCCGTTAGGTTGAAGAACCTACATGGGAGCTAGAGAGCCTTATGAAAGAGAAGTACCCACATCTATTCTGATGGACTCGAATGAATTTGGAGGACCAAATTCTTTAAAGGTGGGGAGAATGTAAACACCACAAAATTCCTATATTTAGTTAGACTATAAAAACAAAAATAATATGTTTTAATGGAAGCGCGAATATTCGTTGTAGGGCTCGAGGAGTATGGGAGCCAAGAAGCTCGTGAATGACAGAGAGCCCAAAATACAGGAAGTGATGAAGCAAATGCAAGCATGGAGGGATTGAAAAATTTTGGTTCTTTAGTTGAAAATTTTGATGTAAAACTTATATTGGGGATTTATAAGGAATGATGAAATCCCAAGAATATTTACATTTTGAAATAATGAAAATTTCATGAAAAATATAAACATTGTATCATGGAATAATTTTATTTTAAATAAATATATATCTATATATATATATACACTAAGACAAATTAAAATAAATAAATAATATTATATATAAATATATATGTTATGAAATATAGGTTATTAATAAAATAGAACAAAACAAACTAAACAAAACAAATAAATGGTAATATATATATATATATATATATATATATATATATATATATAACAAATACATGTGATTAAACATGTGTGTTAATAAATAGAACAAAAAAAAAAAAAGAAATTACTAAAACAAATAGTATAGATAAATATTATATATATATATATTATTGTGGTGTACGGAATTGGCTTAAAAAAGAAGCCAATTCCCGCACCTAGAGTGCTTCAAAAAAAAGGGAGAAGAAATTGAAACAGGGGCGTCCCTGTTGCTGGAGCGGGAAAGAAAAAAGAAAAGAGAAGGGAAAGAAAGCTGGTCAGCCGAGAAGGGGGAGGAAGAAAAAAGAGAAAGGAAAGAAGAAAAGGAAAGGGAGAAAAGGAAGGAAGAAAGGAAAGGAAGGCGAGGAAAACGAGACTAAAGCTTGAAGCAGACCCGAGAGGGAGAAATATTGAGCAGAACCGAGGCTGAAGGGAAGAAGTAGACCGAGGAAGCCAAACTGAAGCAGGACCGAGATTGAAGTAGAACCGAGAGTGAAGGGAAGAAGTAGACCGAGGAAACATGGAAAGAGAGACGCAAGTGAGAGCTGGATGAAGCAAGGGAGAGGAAGAGAAGGGCTGAAGCAAAACAGAGGCTGGGAATTGAAGTAAGACCAAGAGCTGAAGGGGAGGAACAAACCGAAAACAGGAAGAAGGGGAAGAAGAAGGAAGCTGACGAGAACAGTAGCTGGAAGGAGGAAGCTTTCGGTCTACCATCTTCCCACCATTTTGGCTGTTCGGCACCAAGAAGGAAGGAAAGTGAGGAAGTTCGGTGTGGAAGGGACAAGTCAGCAAAAAAAAAAAAGGGGGGGGAGAGGGAAAAAAAAGGAAACAGAATTGAAAGGAAAGAAAAACATGAAGAAAAAAGGGGAAGGTTAAATTCATATACATATATATAAGGTATATATGTATATATATGTGTGTGTGTGTTGTATTTATAAGCATGATAGTGTAAATTAAAATAGATGTGAAATAAAAATGGGAGAAATGAGAAGTAGACAAAAATATATATATATATATATGCAATGATGAATAATAAAAACAAATAATAATATATATGTGTATATACTTATGTGTATATATATATATGTGTGTGTGTGTATATAATAAATGAGTGTGTTAGTATATGTGCATACAAAAAGATATAAACACACGTGTTAGCCTAGGTATGTGCAATTATACGCACACACGAAGTAGTAACGAATAGGTTACGATTTTGATGCGTTTTGGACAACTAGTATGTATAGGATACTAAGTATACAAATTTCGGTGTAGAAGAATCGTATAAGGAGTTAGGGGAGACACTTGGAGGTGTCATTACTCGAACTCGAAATATTCTATAAAACGAGGTAAGGGGTACCATTTAACTTAGTTTTGATAATGCATTCTTGTTTCATCGATAAAAGATTTTATGAAGCAGCATTATATTTTGAAATGATTTATAACTGCTTTCATACTTATGGAACTTGTTTACAAAGCATGATTTAGTTTTAAGAAATTTTCCCCGAGTACTTCCATGTTTATGAAATGAATTTTCCTAAGGTATGAAACGTATGGAAGCTTTACATTGATTTATGATTCTATATCCATATTTTTAAAGAAACTTTTGACAATTTCAAAAGCATAGAAAAAGGGAAAAGGGGAAAAGAAGTTTTTGAGACTATAGGCTTCATGCATGGTTACTTCTTGTGGTGTTTTGGTTCCACCACTTGGGTGCCAGTACGTAGGGCCCCTGTAGCACTTGACTCAACCTGTATGGAAGATATCTTGCTACTGGTGGTTTATTATGATGATGTTTCGATAGTATCTCTTACCTGCGCAAGATGCATTTATGTTTCCCACACAAAGAATGCCTTTAGTGCCCGTGTCCTAGCTAGGTGCTAGAGAAAGTAAGAAAGATAGATACTACCCATATTTTATGAAAGTCCTGTATGACCTTAATCTAGTCTACAGCCCCCTTACCATGGCCATAGGTATGATGACTCTCTACCGAGAATGACACGTACCGCATGACTTAGTTATAGCCTAGTCTCCTCGATTTGATTATGAATGATTATGTGCTTTTATGATATTTATGATAATCACTTACGAACAAATATGTGTTATGAAATGTTTATGAATAGAGATGATTTTTAAGAACTCATCCATGAATAATGAAAAGTTTGTAAAATAGTTAAGCATGTGATTTGTTTTAAAGAAACTCATGCTTTATAATTTTTATGATGACTATGCATGAAATGACAATTTACATGTCATGTTAAAGATTAGTTTTACGAACGATTTTACATGCTTTTACATATTAGAACTGCTTTAAACGTATTATCTTACTGGGCTTTTCCCTAAAAGCTCACCCCTCTACCTTTCAGACTATTTGTAGTGATCCGTAGGCGTTACCTGCCGTGTACACGACGTAGGCTAGTGGGAAAGAGCTACCCTATGCTACTTTTTGTACACACAGAAAAGGTATACAATTACATTCCTTTACCAGACACATTTTGTATGCACAGACATATTTTAGAAATATTTTGTTGGGATGTAATTTGTAAGGAAAACAAATGTAAAGAATATTACTTTTTGGGATTATATCTTAAGATGATTGGTCTTGAATTGAAGTGGATGTATTGGGTTGTGGATGTGGATTTGGAAAGCATGCTTGGTAGTTGTGGATATCCAGGATTGTTAAAACAATTGGTTTGCAGGTGGGTAGGTATATAAAAAAGTCGTTATGCTGCCAAAATTTCTATCGGCCATATAAGTCAAAACATGAAATTTAAATATAGTTATGGATAAAGAATTAGGAAAATGAATTGACACTGAACAGGAATACAACCTAAGTAAATAAGGGAATAAGTAGGAATTTAAGTTAAAAAAAAAAATTCCCCAAATTTTAAAGGGTCTAGGGTCGTTACATTAAATATAATAATCAAAGCATAAATAAAATAATGGTACAATTTCACATATTTAGAAATATTAATTAAAATCACACAAACATCAAATCATCGTCTCATTTTTAGAATACATCACAACTCAAAATAGTTAAGGAGACTAGGCATTAATATCAACGTCATGAAGGCAACCATCACACCATCCTCAAACGAGGGTATCCTCCGAAGAGGGAATACAATACATATGGCCATGACAAGGTTGTAGACTGGATCAAGGTCATACAGCATCGGCTCAACGCTACTAAAGCGGAGCCAACTCAACGCTACTAAAGCAGAGTCATCTCATCGTTACCAAAGCAAAGTTACCTCAACGCTACCAAAGCGGAGTTATGCATCAAAGTGCAAACATCATGACAGATATCTAATGTGAGAACTGTGAATTTTGTATACCCCATTTATGAGAATTGTAACTTGGTGTATATAATTATGATATGTTAATGAACACGCAAGTTTTAAACATGATGAAGTATATGAAGAAAATATTTTTAAGTCTTGAATGTGTACGGATTGAAATGTGGACTATGGGGTAGATTTTGAGAAGTTTTACATTGAATTTTTTGCAAATTGGTGCAGTAGCAGTACAATCTGTGAAGGCCAGATCGATCTCCAAGGATGAGAGATCGATCTCATGGCTCCAGAATGCAGAAAATGTACAAGAACTGATAGACAGATCGATCTCCAATAGAAGATGATCGATCTCCTTAGGATTCTATAATGAAGAGATCGATCTTATGAGGAAGAAATCGATCTTATGAAGCATTTTGTAAGGAGAAGATCGATCTCCTCAAGGAGCAGATCGACCTCATGAAGTGTTCTGTAAACTAGAGATCAATCTCATAATTAGAGCAGATCGATCTCATAAAGCCATTAAGAGATCGATCTTATCCCACGACAGATTGATCTCCTAGGCATAAAATTGCCCCAAAACGTTCCCAAATTCAAATGCAGATCGATCTCATCAAGGACCAGATCGATCTCCTACCCTCGGCCTATATAAAGACCCCTTTGTATTCCTAGAAATCAATCTCTCTCTCTTCTAAATCGCCATTATTGAACCCTAACTTTCTCTCTCTTCTAAAGTCCCCATTTTCGTCCAAATTAAAGGTTGTAGCAAGAAGGAAAGTTGTTCCTCATCTAAAGGAGAACAACATACTTGAAAATCGAAGGACAGATTGAATCAAGGCAAGAGTGAAGCACTCCATAAGTCTTGGGTAATTTTCTAAACCTCGATCTTGGATTTTGAAGTAATCTTTGGTGATTGTGAGCATGGGCATTGTGATGAGATAGTTGGGAAATGAGTAGGAATTGATGAAACTATGATTTTGTTGGAGTAAAGGTAATGTTAGGCAATTTGTGGTAATTTTGAAAATTATGGCTATAAATTGAAATTGAGACAATGAGGTGAATTTAGCATGGAATATGGTGTGAGAAATGTAGAATTCTGAGATGTAGTGGATGAAAATGTGAATTTTGATAGAGTTATGAGAATTGAGTTATTTGAGGTGTTAATAAGAATATGAGCAAATGTGTGCTCAATAATGCGATTGAGTTGGGTTATTGATGTTTTTACATCATTTGGACAGCTCAGGAGTTCCAGAGAGGAATGCGAGACTAGTCCGTGATACGGGGGAACAATTGCACTATACGAGGTGCAAAGAGGTAAGGAAAAACTTAAACTCATTTGTGTATGTGTTTTGATGTTAATTGTAGCATGAAAAGTGATTTGAGCAAACAAGCATGTTTTATGAGTTGTGAATGAGTAGTGCACACGATTTTATAGCCGGTTGGGGCCCAACTTTTATGAGTTATAAACTAAGCATGGAAATGTTTTACAACCATTTTGTGTTTAAAACGTGAAAAGAGATTTAGGCTCTACGCTAAGGCATACTGAGATTGAGAAATGTGTGCGTGATTTTCCCGATTGGAACTTGGTTTTAACATGTTTTGTGTTGGGTACACAAATGTTTTAAATGAGATTTATGAGAGAAAACCATTATGAGTTATACGTGAAGGCAAAACGTTTTATATGATAATGGCTAATGATTGAGACTTAGATGTGTCATGTTGAATCACATCGGGCCTTGCTTTGGTAGCATGTAAGTCTGAGCCTTGTTCTGGTAACATGTAAGTCCAATTATTCATCCTCTTTGGTAGTGTTGGGAGGCCTTGCTCTGGTAGCATGTAAGTCTGGGCCTTGCTCTGGTAGCATGTAAGTCTGATATTCTTCCGTTTTGGTAACGAGAGATGCCTCCATTTTAGTAATGTGAGATGACCCCCATTCTGGTAACGCTGGGTAGCCTTGCTTTGGTAGCATGTAACATCGATAGAGTGGGCCGCTTGGGAACCGACCCAGGGACCATGTGATAGTGTGCATGAGAAGAGGCATTGCTTTGGTAGCATGTAAGGTCGGGCCTTGTTCTGGTAACGTATAAGTCTAATATACCATGTACACGACCATATGCCAACGTTCCCTCTTATGAGGATGCCTGGGATACGCACCCAGAGGAGATTTATTATGATGTTCCACAACGAGTTTTATATGAGTTTTATTGCCTAGTCTCCTTTTTATACACATGATTTATGTTTTGTGGCTGTTCCACGTGCATTCTATTGAGGTGATTTTTATCACGTTTTAATGAGAAAAGCCATTATCGCATTTTGATTTCCACATGCTTGTGACTGTGATTTGTATTGAGTTATGTACTCTAATGTTTTTACGTGATTTTAGAGAAATGAGATGAAAATGATGTTTTCATGAGTTCATGCTACGTTTTAATTGAGTTTCAACTGTGAAATAAAATGATTGTGCTGTGCAAATCATTAATTTAACAATGAGTCCCTTACCCCCCTTGCTGAGCGATTTAGAAGCTCACCCTGTTTTCTCTTCCCCCCAGATTTCTTCAAGTGAAGAGAAGTTTTTCTGTGACGTACGGAGTATTGGCTAGTAGAGGACTTGAGCTCTAGGCCATATATTTGTATTTGGGGTATAATTTACATTTCATGTACCCAGACTAATGTTTATTTACAGACATTTGATGTACAACATTGTATGGGATGTATTAGGATTAATTAACTTGGAATTGAGTAATGTATATGATATGATATATACTATTTAATGATGAGATCCTAAGGCATGATATGGATGATGATGTATGACACTGCATATGAATGCACCCTTTATTGTGAATGGATGTGAAAAAGCTTTAAATTTGCCCTGTTTTTCACGCTTCCGGGGCGTCACATAGTTTTCCTAGTATCAGAGCTTAGGGTGTCAGTACTGTCAGTGTCGATTAAGTGAAATAGAATACATCCCAAGTGTCTGTATAAGTCTGGTCATGAATTGAAATTAAGCATTAAGATTTCAATCAAGTTTGATATGTACGCGCAGGAAACATGTTGAGATTGAGAATGAGTGGACGACAAGGTCGCTTGAGGAGGCAGGCAGAGTCCCCTCCGCCACCTGCCCCACAACCTGAGAGTCCTAACTCTCGATTTAACTGAATTGAGATAGATGTGCGACAGGGACTTAAGCAAATGGCAGCGCTATTCGCGTAACATTTTGGAGTTAATGTCTCGGGTACTACTCCTACACCACCACAAAGACCTCTTGTGCCCCCAGTACAGATAGACCAGTTGCCTCCCGTCACTCAGCCTGATGACAAAAGTATGGCCCGATTGAAGGACTTTTTGAAAATGAATCCGCCCACATTCAAAGGGAAAAAAGATCCCGTTGAGGCTGAAGAGTCGCTGACTGAGTTGAGAGTCATATTTGACTATTTGGGATGCACTGATGTTGAGAGGGTTAGTATGAGCGCTTTTATGTTGAAAGGGAGAGCGCGAGATTGGTGGGGTACTACCCAAGGTATCTTGATGTCTAGCTAGGATGTGATTAGCTGGGAAGAGTTTCAAATGGCTTTTAGAGCCCAATTTGTACCACGAGCTGCTCAGAGAAAGAAGCAGGTAGAGTTTTTGAATCTGGTACAGGGCGATATGTCGGTGAACGATTATGAGAGTCGATTTACCACTCTATTGAGATATGATCTAGAGACCTTCAAGAATGAAGAGCTCCACACAGAGAGATTTATGTATGGATTAAGCCTATCATCAGAGATCGATTGATAGGGCTATGTATTACTGAGTTTGGAGATGCTCTGAGAGGAGCATAAGAGATTGAGAGGGGAATTGAAATTGTACAATCCCAGAATGAGTTCGGAGCAGTGACTAAGGACAAGGGCAAAAGGCCAGCGATGTCCCAGGCAGATGTTCGGAGAGTTCCTTCAAGAGAGGAAGGATTGAGGTACAGAAGGGCGGATTGGAGAGACCCAGAGCTTATCCTATTATTAAGGAGACCCCTCGATATGTTAGGCTTGAGATAAGGGTTTGCAGAAATTGTGGCCGACCACATGAGGGGAGTTGTACTGGGTTGATCCGTGGATGTTTTAGATGTGGAGACATGAGTCATAGAGTAAAAGACTGTCCTCAACCTCAGATACTACATGCTCCAGAACCTACTAGACAGCAACCTCAGAGAGTGAATCCCCCGAGATGGGCCACTATTGCAGAGAAAGGGAAGAAGCCCGTTATAGTGGGACGTGTATTTGCTCTGGACAAGGAAACAACAGACACTTCAATAGAAACTATAAGAGGTACACTCTCTGTTCGTAATTATAAGGCTCATGTATTGATTGACCCGGGGTCCACGCATTCGTTTATTTCTGAGCATTTTGCATGTAGTTTAAATTTGAAGTTTGAACCTCTAGAGTACATACTACATGTAAATACCCCTATGCGTGAATCCTAGAGAACCGAGTTGATCTGTAGAGGATGTGAAATAAAGGTGGGAGATAGAGTAATGTTAGCAGATCTAATAATGTTAAATATGCATGGGTTTGATGTAATTTTGGGAATGGATTGGCTGGCAACCAATCGAGTGAGTTTAGACTGCTACACTAAGATTGTAACCTTTTCCCTACCTGAACCTTACAGTGTATGTTTGAAATATTGAGTAAATAGACGTATGGAATTTTGTAACTAATTGGAAATTATGACATTGCTTTTAAGAGTACTAAATTTGATCATTCATGTGAAGGTCATGAAACATTCATCTCAGATGATGATCGGGAACATCCGAGGATCGAGGATATACCTGTGGTATGTGAATTTTCGGATGTCTTTCCAGATGAGTTGCCTGGTTTACCACCAGAGAGAGTTGGAATTTACCATTGATTTGGTATCGGATACTCAGCCTATCTCTAGACCTCCATATAGGATGACATTAGTGGAACTAGAGGAATTGAAGAAATAACTACAGAAGTTATTGGATCAGGATTTATTAGACCTAGTGTTTCACCGTGGGGAGCACCAGTGTTATTCGTGAGGAAAAAGGATGGTAGTCTCAGATTGTGCATAGACTACCGACTATTGAATAAAGCCACGGTGAAAAATAAATACCATTGCCCAGGATTGATGATTTACTTGATCAGCTGATAGGGGCCTCAGTCTTCTCTAAGATTGATTTAAGATCGGGCTATCACCAATTGAGGATTAAGGAAGAAGATATTCCGAAGACAGCCTTCAGAACAAGATATAACTATTATGAATTTCTAGTGATGCCCTTTGGATTGATGAACGTCCCTGTAGCATTTATGAGATTAATGAAAGAAGTGGTCAGAGACTATCTAGATCAGTTTATGATAGTCTTTATTGATGATATCCTGGTGTACTCTCGGTCATATGAAGAGCATGCACAACAATTGTGGTTAGTACTTCAGATACTCCGAAACAAACAATTATAAGGAAAGCTTAGTAAGTGTGAGTTTTGGCTGGATCGAATAGCTTTCCTTGGTTATATAGTTTCAGAGGAAGGAGTATCAGTGGATCCAAGTAAAGTGGAAGCAATACTTAATTGGGAAAGACCAAGGACAGTTATAGTGGTACGAAGCTTTCTTCGTTTGGCAGGGTATTACAGAAGATTTATGGAAGGATTTTCTAGGATTGCTGCTCCTTTGATCAAGCTCACGCGCAAGGAGACTCCATTCATATGGACTGATCAATGTGAGCTCAACTTTCAGGAATTAAAGAGGAGATTAACAGTGGCACCTGTGTTGACTATTCCTGAGGGATCATGAGGATTTTCAGTGTACAGTGATGCCTTGCATCAAGGATTGGGGTGTGTGCTCATGCAGCATGGAAGAGTGGTCGCTTATGGATCGCAACAATTGAAAGATCATGAGTAGAATTACCCTATGCATGATTTGGAGTTAGCCGCTGTGGTATTTGCCTTGAAGATCTGGCGACACTACTTATATGGGGAAAGATTCCAGATTTTCATTGATCACAAGAGTTTGAGGTATCTCTTTGATCAGAAGGAGTTAAACATGAGACAAAGGAGATGGATAGAACTCCTTAAGGATTATGACTGTGAGATTCTATACCATTCGGGTAAGGCGAATGTAGTTACTGATGCCCTGAGCAGAAAAAGTATGATATTTGCTATGATGATCAGGGAATGGGATTTATTGGAGCAGTTCGCTGAACTCCGGATCAGAGTTAAAGAGGTAGAGATTGGATTTTTAGCTAGCCTGTGAATAGAGCCTAAGATCATGGATCAGATTAGAAATGGGCAGCGCAATGATCAGAGGTTGATAAATATGGTTAGTTAAGCTGAGCAAACTTCGCAGTCATATCTCACAATCAGTGAGGATGGATTATTAAGATTCAGAGGACGGATTTGTGTACCTGACAATGATACACTAAAGAGACAGATACTGAGAGAATCCCACTGCTCACGATACACCATGCACCCAAGGAGTACTAAGATGTACCGAGATTTGAGAAAGGTGTACTGGTGGAGTGGTATGAAGCGGACGTGACAAAGTATGTGGCCAGATGTTTAGTATGCCAGCAAGTGAAAGCTGAGCATTAGAAGCCCGAAGGACTACTACAACCTTTACCTGTACCAACATGAAAATGGGAGCATGTCACCATGGACTTTATTATGGGTTTACCAAGGACCCGAAGAGGTCATAACGCTATATGGGTTATAGTGGATAGATTGACAAAGAGTGCCCAGTTCCTCGCCATCAAGAGCACATAAACTGTGGATGCCTTAGCTGAGTTATATGTCAACGAGATAGCTAGATTACATAGGGCTCTAGTGAGTATTACTTCTGACAGAGATTCCCGATTTACTTCCAGATTTTGGACCCAGTTTCAAGAGTCCATAGAATCTCGATTGAGTTTTAGTACCGCCTATCATCCTCAGACAGATGGTAAGTCAGAGAGCACTATTCAGACCTTGGAGGATATGTTGAGGGCGTGTATGATGGATTTTAAGGGATCATGGGATGATCACCTGCCCCTAGCAGAGTTTACGTACAATAATAGCTATCATATGAGTATTGGAATGGCACCTTTTGAGGCTCTATATGGTAGGAGGTGTAGATCCCCTATAGCTTGGGAAGAAGTGGATGACAGAAAGATAAATGCTTTCGAACTTGTTGAACAGGCTGTACAGAATGTGAAACTCATATGTGAGAGATTACAGGCTGCACATAGTAGAAAGAAAAGCTACGCGGATGTACGTAGATGGCCACTTGAGTTTGATGTTGGTGATACAGTGTTTCTGAAGATATCACCGAGTAAGGGTATCATGAGGTTTAGAAAGAAAGAGAAATTGAGTCCTCGATACATAGGACCATTCGAGATTCTTGAGAGAGTGGGAGAGGTAGCCTACAGGTTGGCATTACCCCCACAGATGTCCGGAATACACAACATCTTTCATGTGTTTATGTTGAGGAAGTACCACCTGGACCCTTCTCATGTCATAGAGTATGAAGAGATGGACAAAAAAGAGGACATGAGCTACACTGAGGAACCCGTCCGGATTCTTGATAGAAAGGAGAATGTGTTTAGGACCAAAAGCATTCCATTAGTGAAAGTTTTGTGGAAACATCACTCAATGGAAGAGGCAACTTGGGAATTGGAGAATCTCATGAAAAAGAAGTACCCCCATCTGTTTGACGGGTCGAGTTGAATTTAGAGGACCAAATTCTTTGTAAGGTGGGGAGGATGTGAGAACTGTGTCATGACCCTCAACTTACCAAAATACGTACAAATTTTTTGCATTTTCATGTGTTGTTTATTAATCATCCTTACCTCAATCGTGATCAGCTACACATTCAATAGTTGAGCTGTGTGTCAATGTTGACCTCATCCATCCATAACAATTTAATTTCAAAAGTAAACACTTTTATAAATACATCAGAGTTACTGTTTACAAGTGTTTACATTGTTTTACATCCCCAATGTTTGCATACAAAATGCTACTGTGCTATGTCTAGTTTAGATACAAAATAATTCAAGTATGTATACCTTTAGCGATGAGATGCAGCAGATACCAAAAGGGAAAGCCTCTAGTCACGCTCACTCTATACTCAAATCTCTGTACAGAGGGGAAAAATAAGGGGGTGAGCAAACCACAGGCTCAATAAGGCAATCATGTGAACGGTAGATACTGCACTATCTACGTGATCGTGATGCCATGCTCACAAGCATTTAGTTCATCATTTTAATCTCAAAATATGAGTATATGATTGTGTTAATGGTATGTAAAGCATTCATACAATTAAAAATTTAGTGCACGAAATCCAAATCAAAGCATGGCATTAACCATCATGCATATTTCATAAGTAAGGCATGACATTAATCATCATGCATATTTCAGAAGTAAAGTATGGCATTAAATATCATGCATCAGTGCACTTTAAAAACCATTAACATACTTTCATCTCAAAACACTTTAGCTCTAGTCAGGATTCGATCCCTCCCTCGAACTATCCTGACCTACAAAACATTTCAAACATGGATTTATTCTCAAAGCAATAGACATGTGAGATAAGCAATTCAATAAGGGAAATAACCTCTAGGACTATGGCCATAACCTGTGATACCGACTACACGGATTAGGTGTACGGGATACCACCACTATCTGCTTCCACACAGGAGGTGGGTCAAATCCTGCCCACCGGTCCATAGCAGATCTCGTCCAAAGACGGCATATCACATCTCAACACGATACAACGTACTCTATGCTACATGCACGGTACAACGTACTCTGTGAACCCACATCAACACATCATATCATGCCACATCTCAAAACGCACGTGTGAGACTATTTAATCGGTACGACCTCTTGTCTACCCGAAGCTCCTAACACAACTATCAACATGTCAAAATATCAAAAATGCACGTGTGAGCCTATTTAATCGGTGTGACACCCAGTCTACCCGAAGCTCCAAGCACGGCAACAAATAAGGAAGGCATCTAGTGTGAGCTATGCTCTAAGCATCATGCCAAAACCAGTATGAAATCCATGTGAAAACTAGTACTAGCTAAGCTCCAGCACTCATGTGTATAAAACACATCAAATCTCGTGTGACTCATACTCTAGTACGCTTTCATTCTCACGAAAACCATGTAGGTGGCTCAATTCTTTGTAAAGTATGGTTAACAAAACAAAAACATCTCATTTCTTTTGCAAAACATTTCAAATGTCAACCAACCTACCAATCATTTGCTAAAGAGCAATAAAACATGATTTTCCAAAGCATTATGCTTTTATTTTCATGCACATTTCTCAAACACCCAACTTTTACCCTTCAATCACCCAATATCATTTCCTAACATCTCATGCATTCTAGCAAAGCATTTAAACGCCCAAATTGCGTACAGATATCTCTAAGAGTCCACACAAGTCCTTACCTCGATTTACTCGGGATGCGACTCTCTTCCTTTACGCTTCTTGCGTTCTTATCTGGACTTGCTCCGGTGTATCCTCGGGAGCTGTAATTCATCCATCAAACATTTGAGTTAACGCTTTTAACTCCTATTCAAATATGCATTTATCCAATGCTTTAAATACACATTTTACCTATTGTGGTAAATCTCACAATTTATCACAAAATCAACACCTCCAAATCATACCCACAGCACAATCATCATCTTAAGGTAACTCATTCATCATTAATACCTATATATTTCACTTTCTCACACTAGACCATTTCTAGGTTATGATGGATTCTTTACTTTCTAGGCTGTTCCTATCATTCATATGTACATTAAAGAACTCTAAAATCAATATCCAAATAATGTACTTGAGTTGTTTCATTAGAAACTCACCTAACTTGATTTCCTCTTTGCTCCAAATGAAAATGCACCTTGATTCTTCAATCCAACAAGTGGGGAAATGCCTCCAAACTATGTTGTTCTTCTCTTTGATGTGAACAACTTTGCCTCTAATAGCTATCCCTCAAATCTTACTGAAAATGGCTGGACTTAGGGAGTAAAATCTAGGTTTTTAGGTTAGAAATAGGAAAGATTGTTTTTGTCTCAGAAATGCAGATCCAACTGGTCCATATTTATAGATCCGGCTTAATGAGATCGATCTGCATTGGGTAGAGATCGATCTGGTACTCTTAAAATCCCTATTTTCTCACGGTAATTTAAGGTAGGAGATCGATTTGTCGAGTAGGGAAGATCGATCTGCTTTAAACAGAAGATTAAGGAGATCGATCTGGTCTTAGGGGAGATCGATCTGCTTCCAACCCGAGAGCTAAGGAGATCGATCTGTTCTATTAAGGATCGATCTACACTTTACAGAATGTCTAAGAGATCGATCTGGCTCCCTTGGAGATCGATCTGTCCTGTTCCATAGCCCAAAATAAGAGCATTTTGGCTTCTCCAGATCGATCTCTCATCCTATGAGATCGATTTGTCATTCATTTTTTCCAGATTTTCTGTAATTTTTCTGTAGCAACACATACCAAACTTCATACCCTTTGTTGCCATGGTCGTTTCATCATCCAATCATCTTTGAGACTTAAAAATGGCATCAATTCATACTTTATACCTATTCAAACTTGTGTGAAATCTTTGTGTATCCAAGGTACTTAATATAAACCAAATGGAAGTGCACAACTTATGCAATTCTCCTTCCATCTTACCACACTACTCATAATCCATTCTACTCACATTCTCCACATGTTTAAGTCCATTTCTTCACATTCATACATAATGTAACTTGTATCTACAATCTCAACTCTTATTACATGTGTGTACCTTAAACTTATGGACTTACATTACATACACTTCCCTTATGAAATCATAGTATAACTCCATTTACATTTCTATGTACATATTAGAATTATACATATACGGGGTATCACATTCTCCCCCACTTAGAAAATTTGGTCCTCCAAATTGGAACTAATCATTCTGTGAACAACTCGGGATACTTCTCCCGCATCAAACTCTCTAATTCCCATGTGGCCTTTTCCACTGTGTGATGTTGCCAAAGAACCTTCACCAAGGGAATTGTCTTTGTCCTCAACACTTTCTCTTTTCTATCCAATATCTGAACCGGCTTCTCGACATAGGTCATACCTTCACTGAGCTCCAAAGGCTCATATCTTATCACATGCATCGAGTCCGGGTGAAACTTTCTTAACATGGATATGTGGAAGACGTTGTGAACACTTGCCAACTTTGGTAGCAATGCCAACCTGTATGCCTTATCTCCCACCTTATCAAGTATCTCAAATGGCCCTATATATCGAGGGCTTAACTTTTCCTTCTTTACGAATCTCATAATTCCCTTCGAAGGGGAAACTTTTAAAAATACTGACTCACCCACCTCAAACTCTAGTGGTCTCCGTCTCCTGTCAGCATAACTCTTTTGTCTGCTCTGAGCTGTTTGTAACCTCTTATAAATCAACTAGACATCCTTAGAGGCTTGTCTAACTAAGTATGGAGCAAATATCTATCTGTCACCAACCTCTTCCCATCCAATAGGGGAACGACATCTATGCCCATACATCCCTCATATGGTGCTATACCGATACTCGCGTGAAAACTGTTATTATAGGCGAACTCTGTGAGTGGCAAATGGTCATCTCAAGAGCCTTCAAAATCCAACGCACATGCTCTCAACATATCCTCTAGGGTCTGTATAGTCCTCTCTGACTGACCATCCATCTGAGGATGAAACGCGGTGCTAAAACTCAACTGGATCCCCATCGCTTCCTGAAAATGTTCCCAAAAGTGGGAAGTGAAGCGGGCATCCCTATCAGAAACAACGCTCACTGGAATTCCATGTAGCCTCACTATCTCGCGCACATATAAGTTCGCTAACTGGCTCAAAGTATCAGTAGTTCTCATAGCTAGAAAATGGGATAACTTCGTCAACCGATCCACAATCACCCATATGGCATCATAACCTCTGCGGGTCCTCGACAATCCCATCACAAAATCCATGGTGACATGCTCCCACTTCCATGTCGGTATTGGTAAAGGCTGTAATAACCCTGCAGGCTTCTGATGCTCTACCTTCACCTGTTAACAAACGAGACACTTAGCAACATATTCAGTAATGTGCTTTTTCATCCCAGACCACCAATAAACCTTTTGAAGGTTTTGATACATCTTGTTACTCCTTAGATGTATTGTATACCTCGATGAGTGAGCCTCTGTCAAGATCAACCTTCTGATCTCTGCATCATCAGGAACACATATCCTACCTCTGAACCTCAATAATCCATCTGAACTCAACTTAAAGTCCATGTATGTACCCCTCTATATCTGCCAGATAATATCACTACACTGCTGATCAACTCGCTGAGCCTGTCAGACTCTATCTACCAGATCCGGTTCCAATTGCAGGCTAGCTATCATAAATCCACTATCAGTGTCAGGAGGGGTCATATCCAAACTGAGGTTTGTGAACTATTCCAACAGCTCATGTTCATTGACCATCATGAATGACACTAACCTGAGATACTTTCTACTCAATGCATCAGCAACCACATTCGCTTTACCCGGGTGGTACAAGATCTCACAATCATAATCCTTTAATAGCTCAAGTCATCTCCTCTGTCTCATGTTTAACTCCTTCTACGAGAACAGGTATTTAAGACTCTTGTGGTCTGTAAACACTTGGAATTTCTCTCCATAAAGGTAGTGGTGCCATATTTTCAATCCAAACACTACGACCGCTAACTCCAAATCGTGGGTCGGTTAGTTCCTCTCATGATCCTTTAACTGCTTTGATCCATAGGCTACTACCTTCCTATCCTGCATCAATACACAGCTCAATCCTTGGTGTGAAGCATCCGCATACATCGAGAAACCTCCTGAGTTGGTAGGAATAATGAGAATCAGAGTTATGGTTAATCTCCTTTTCAACTCCTCAAAGCTTTCCTCACATTTATCGTCGCATACAAATTCAACATTCTTTCTCGTGAGACGTGTCAAAAGGGCAGCTAATCTTGAGAATCCCTCCATAAATCTTCGGTAATACCCAACTAAGCCCAGGAAACTTCTGATCTCTGTCACTGTCTAGGGTCTCTGCCACTGAACCACGGCTTCAATCTTAGATGGATCCACTGACACTCTATCTTTTGATACTATATAACCTAGGAAAGAGATCTGTTCCAACCAAAAGTCGCACTTACTGAGTTTAGCGTATAACTTCTTCTCCCGGAGGGTCTGTAGCACTATCCTTAGATGCCTTTCATGCTCTTCTCTAGACCTTGAGTACAATAGTATATCATCAATAAACACGATTACAAATTGATCCAAATACTGGTGGAATACCTCATTCATCAACGACATAAAAGCGACGGGAGCATTCGTCAACCCGAATGGCATAATCATAAACTCATAATGTCCATACCGGGTGCGAAAAGCTATCTTAGATACATATCCACTCCGTATCTTCAACGATGGTACCCAGATCTTAGATCTATCTTGGAAAAGACCTGCGCTCTCTTAAGCTGATCTAACAAGTCATCGATGCGTGGAAGGGGATACTTATTCTTGATGGTGGCCTTATTCAACAACCGGTAATCTATACACAGTCGGAGGCTTCCATCCTTCTTCCTTACAAATAGAATCGGTGCTCCCCAAGGTGAGAAGCTCAGAATGATGAACCCTTTCTCCAGCAACTTTTGCAGCTGTTTCCTTAATTCTTCCAACTCAACGTGAGCCATTCTGTACGATGGCTTGGATATCGACTCTGTACCAGGTGCTGAGTCTATACCAAATTCCATCTCTCTATCTGGAGGTAACTCTAGTAAATCATCCGAAAAGACATCTGAAAATTCCCTAATCATTGAAATGTCTCTCAATTCCAGACGTGCCTTATCCGTCTCAATCACATAAGCGATGAACCCTTCACATTATTCTTTCCACCATTAGTAATCATAAATCATCACATCAATATATATAATTGTAAATTAGATTCATCTCTAAATCATCATGTAACTAGATTATGCTCTTCTCAATTGTAATAACATATTCTTTCATTTCATTTCACCAAATTTACAACAAGGTTGTCTATCTTTGGAAACATCAAAGTTTTTGCATGACAATTCATAACAACATGATTGGCAGCCAACCAATCCTTTCCTAAGATCACATCAAAATCGCTCATATTTAATAAAATTAAATCGGCTGCCATTTCTTTACCTCCTAGCCTCATCTTACAACTTCTATATACATGCTCGATTAATTGACTATTATTCATAAGGGTAGATATCATCAGCATCTTATCTAGTAGTGTGGGTTGTACATGCTTCAACAATTTACATGCAAAGGATGGTGATACAAAGGAATGTGTGGCACCAGGATCAAACAGTACAAATACTTCTAAATCAAAGATTTGGATGGTACCTTTTACCATATCTGAAGACTGATCTGCAGTGTCCTAGTCCAACGCGTGCACTCGTCCTCTGCTCACGCCTACTGCCTGCTTCCCCTTTTCCTCAGCTGTAGCCCTCCTCCTTGGAGCAGCTGTCCTAACTGGAGCTCTCTCTGGCTCATTGTCCTTCTGTGGGGCTCTCTCTGTCATCTCTGGGCAATCCCTAATCATGTGCCCTGATTTTCCACATTTAAAGCATATTGCAGGATGTCCATAGCATGGTCGAGTACCATGGTACCTGCCACACTTACTGCACTGCTCCGTCGTAGGTCGTGGCCCTCCAATCACAATTCCCTTAGTTGTAGCAATGGCCAAATACATGGGAGTATTAACTGTCTTCTCCCAGATCTCATTAATCCTCGACCTCTTCCCAGCAAACCTCTTGCTTCCCTTATAGCTGAAGCCTCTATCCATCATTGGTCTCTTCTTCTCTCTGTTCCTCATCTTACCAACCTTTCTAAACTCTAAGGCAATCCTGTCAACATCTTCTTCACACAGTTGTGCCCTACGTACTGCCTCCTCATAGGTTGATATATCCAGAGGAACTAGTCTAGACCTGATGGTCAGTCTCAATCCATCCATAAATTTTTAGATCTTCTCGACCTCATTACTCATCGTGTTGGTATCATCTCTACCCAGGGAGATAAAGGTCATCTCGTACTCATCCAAAGTCTTACTCCTTTGGGTCAGTCCCAAAAATGCCATCTTTATCCTTCGTTGTGCGGTATCCAGAACGTACCGTCTTCGGAAGGCCTCTAAAATATATCCTAGCTAATCTCAGTATGACGACCTCTTAGAATAGCCTGGTGGACTTCCACCAATGTTCTGTTGACCCCTTCAGCATAAACACGACAAACGCTACCATCTCGATAGTAGTGCACTCGAAGAACCCATATAGCTTCTCGATCTCATTTATCCAATCCTCAGCAGCTACTTGGTCTTTTATTCCACTGAAAGACGACAGTCTAAACTTTTAAAACTGTCGCAATCTGTCCAAATCGCATCTATATCCCCAACTTCTGCTGCCTGGTGTAGCAACCGGTGTAGGCACATCTTATATGGGTGGGGTATCTGTCGTCTGAGGTCTCTAGGCTGGCCATGCTCGTGCCTCTGGAGCTGTCGCTTGTTTGGCATCACCCTGTGTAGCGGGGCTTTGTCTACAGCCAACTTTATGTAAAGATTGAGTGATTAGCTCCAAGATCATCTCAATGCTCAGCTCAATCCTCGCAAAGCAAGCCTCAGTACTCTCGAGTCTCTCCTCTGGACCCTGTGGAGCATGCTCAACCTCTGCTTCTACCTCAACCTCATCCTGAGCCTCGTGTGTTTCTGGCTCAACATGACCCCCAGGCCTACCTCTACGGCCTCTAACTTGAGCCCTCGCCCCTCTACCGCGATTGGTATTAGGCATAATTGCTCAATTTCCTACATTCACATCAAATTCTTAGTCAACCCATCGACACACACATAATTTGTATCTAAACAAGCACAGTAACATGGGGATGTAATTTTTTAACTTATTAGGTATTTTAGACATGACACACATCAGACCAACTCAAGCTCTGATACTAACTTCTGTCACGATCCTCAACTTACCAAAATACGTATAAATGTTTTGCATTTTCATGCGTTGTTTATTAATCATCCTTACCTCGATCGTGATCAGCTACACACTCAACAGTTGGGTTGTGTGTCAATGTCTACCTCATCCATCCATAACATAATTTCAAAAGTAAACACTTTCATAAATACATCAGAGTTACTATTTACAAGTGTTTACATTGCTTTACATCCCCAATGTTTACATACAAAATGCTACTGTGCTATGTCTAGTTTAGATACAAAATAATTCAAGTGTGTATACCTTTAGTGACGGGATGCAGCAGATACCAAAAGGGAAAGCCTCTAGTCACGCTCACTCTATACTCAAATCTCTGTAGAGAGGGGGAAAATAAGGGGGTGAGCAAACCACATGCTCAGTAAGGCAATCATGCGAACAGGTAGTTACTGCACTATCTACATGATCATGATGCCATGCTCAAAAGCATTTAATTCATCATTTTAATCTCAAAATATGAGTGTATGATTGTGTTAATGGTATGTAAAGCATTCATGCAATTAAAAATTTAGTGCACGAAATCCAAATCAAAGCATGGCATTAACCATCATGCATATTTCATAAGTAAGGCATGGCATTAATCAGCATGCATATTTTACAAGTAAAGCATGGCATTAAACATCATGCATCAGTGCACTTTAAAAACCATTAACATACTTTCATCTCAAAACACTTCAACTCTAGTCAGGATTCGGTCCCTCCCTTAGACTATCCTGACCTACAAAACATTTCAAACATGGATTTATTCTCAAAGCAATAGACATGTGAGATAGGCAATTCAATAAGGGAAATAACCTCTAGGACTATGTCCATAACCTGTGATACCGGCTACACGAATCAGGTGTACGAGATATCACCACTATTTACTTCCATATGGGAGGTGGGTCAAATCCTGCTCGTCGGTCCATAGCAGATCTTATTTGAAGACGGCATATCACATCTCAACATGGTACAACGTACTCCATGCTACATGCACGGTGCAATGTACTCCGTGGACCCACATCAATATATCATATCATGCCACCTTTCAAAACGCACATGTGAGCCTATTTTATCAATACGACCTCTTGTCTACACGAAGCTCCTAACACGAGTATCAAAATGTCAAAATATCACAAATGCACATGCGAGCCTATTTAATCGGTGTGACACCTAGTCTACCCGAAGCTCCAAGCACGTCAACAAATAAGGAGGGCATCTAGTGCGAGCAATGCTCCAAGCATCATGCTAAAACCAGTATGAAATCCATGTGAAAACTAGTGCGAGCTAAGCTCCAGCACTCATGTCTATAAAACACATCAAATCTCATGCGAGTCATACTCTAGCACGCTTTCATTCTCACGAAAACCATGTAGGTGGCTCAATTCTTTGCAAAGTATGGTTAACAAAACCAAAACATCTCATTTCTTTTGCAAAACATTTCAAATGTCAGCCAACCTATCAATCATTTGCTAAAGAGCAATAAAACATGATTTTCCAAAGTATTATGCTTTTATTTTCATGCACATTTCTCAAACACCCAACTTTTACCCTTCAATCACCCAATATCATTTCCTAACATCTCATGCATTCTAGCAAAGCATTTAAGCACCTAAATTATGTACAGATATCTCTAAGAGTCCACATAATTCCCTTACCTCGATTTACTTGAGGTGCGACTCTCTTCCTTTACGCTTCTCGCGTTCTTATCTCGACTTACTCCGGTGTATCCTCGGGAGCTTTAATTCATCCATCAAACATTTAAGTTAACACTTTTAACTCCTATTCAACTATGCATTTATCTAATACTTTAAATACACATTTTACCTCTTGTGGTAAATCTCACAATTTATCCCAAAGTCAACGCCTCCAAATCATACCTACAACACAATCATCATCTTAAGGTAACTCATTCATCATTAATACTTATACATTTCACTTTCTCACACTAGACCATTTCTAGGTTATGATGGATTCTTTACTTTCTAGGTTGTTCCTATCATTCATATGTATATTAAACAACTCTAAAATCAATATCCAAACAATGTACTTGAGTCGTTTCATTAGAAACTCACCTAGCTTGATTTTCTCTTTGCTCTAAATGAAAATGCACCTTGATTCTTCAATCCAACAAGTGGGGAAATGCCTCCAAACTATGTTGTTCTTCTCTTTGATGTGAACAACTTTGCCTCTAATAGCTTCGCCTCAAATCTTACTGAAAATGGTTGGATTCAGGGAGTAAAATCTAGGTATTTAGGTTGAAAATGGGAAAGATTGGTTTTTGTCTCAAAAATGCAGATCCAACTGCTCCATCTTTATAGATTCAGCTTGATGAGATCGATTTGCATTGGGTAGAGATCGATCTGATCCTCTTAAAATCCCTCTTTTCTCACGGTAATTTGAGGCAAGAGATCGATCTGTTGAGTAGGGAAGATCGATCTGCTTCAAACAGAAGGTTAAGGAGATCGATCTGGTCCTCTTAAAATCCCTCTTTTCTCACGGTAATTTAAGGTAGGAGATCGATCTGTCGAGTAGGGAAGATCGATCTGCTTCAAACAGAAGGTTAAGGAGATCGATCTGGTCTTAGGGGAGATCGATCTGCCTCCAGCCTGAGTGTTAAGGAGATTAATCTGTTCCATTAAGAATCGATCTGCATTTTACAGAATGTCTAGGAGATCGATTTGGCTTCTTTAGAGATCAATCTGTCCTGTTTTATAGCCCAAAATAAGAGCATTTTGGCTCCTCCAGATCGATCTCTCATCCTATGAGATCGATCTGTCATTCATTTTTTCTAGATTTTTTACAGTTTTTCTACAGTAACACATACCAAACTTCATACTCTTTGTTGCCATGGTCATTTTCTCATCCAATCATCTTTGAGACTTAAAAATGACATCAATTCATACTTTATACCTATTCAAACTTGTGTGAAATCTTTGTGTATCCAAGGTACTTAATATAAACCAAATGGAAGTGCACAACTTATGTAATTCTCCTTCCATCTTACCATACTACTCGTAATCCATTCTACTCACATTCTCTACATGTTTAAGTCTATTTCTTCACATTCATACATAATGTAACTTGTATGTACAATCACAACTCTTATTACATGTGTGTACCTTAAACTTATGGACTTACATTACATAAATTTCCATTATGAAATCATAGTATAACTCCATTTACATTTTTATGTACATATTACAATTATACATATATAGGGTCTCACACTGTGAATTTTGTATGCCTCATTTTTTAGAATTGTAACTTGGTGTATGTAATTATGATATGTTAATGTACACGCAAGTTTTAAATATGATGAAGTATATGAAGAAAACATTTTTAAGTCTTGAATGTGTACGGATTGAAATATGGACCATGGGGTAGATTTTGATAAGTTTTACATTGAATTTTCTGCAAATTGGTGCAGCAGCAGTACAATCTGTGAAGGCCAGATCGATCTCCAAGGATGAGAGATCGATCTCATGGCTCCAGAATGCAAAAAATGTGTAAGAACTGATAGGCAGATCGATCTCCAATGAAAGAGGATCGATCTCCTTATGATTCTGTAATGAAGAGATCGATCTTTTGAGAAAGAAATCGATTTCATGAAGCATTCTGTAAGGAGAAGATCGATCTCCTCAAGGAGCAGATCGATCTCATAAAGCATTCTGTAAGGAGAAGATCGATCTCCTCAAGGAGCAGATAGATTTCATGAAGTGTTCTGTAAACTAGAGATCGATCTCATAGGCATAAAATTACCCCAAAATGTTCCCAAATTCAAATGCAGATCGATCTCATCAAGGACCAAATCGATCTCTTACCCTCAGCCTCAATAGAGACCCCATTGTTTTCCTGGAAATCAATCTCTCTCTCTCTTCCACATCGCCATTTTTGAACCCTAACTTTCTCTCTTTTCCAAAGTCCCCATTTTCGTCCAAATCGAAGGTTATAGCAAGAAGGAAAGTTGTTCCTCATCCAAAGGAGAACAACATACTTGGAAATCGAAGGACGGATTGAATCAAGGTAAGAGTTAAGCACTCCATAAGTTTTAGGTAATTTTTTAAACCTCGATCTTTGATTTTGAAGTAATCTTTGGTGATTGTGAGCATGGGCATTATGATGAGATAGTTGGGAAATGATTAGGGATTAATGAAACTATGATTTTGTTGGAGTAAAGGTAACATTAGGGAATTTATGGTAATTTTGGGAATTATGGCTATAAATTGGAATTGAGACAATGAGGTGAATTTAGCATGGAATATGGTGTGAGAAATGTAGAATTCTGAGATGTAATGGATGAGAATGTGAATTTTGATAGAGTTGTGAAAATTGAGTTATTTGAGGTGTTAATGAGAATATGAGCAAATGTGTGCTCAATAATGCGATTAAGTTGGGTTATTGATGTTTTTATATCATTTGGACAGCTCGGGAGTTCTAGAGAGGAATGCAAGACTATTTCGTGATACTGGAGGACGATTGCACTATACGAGGTGCAAAGAGGGAATGGAAAACTTAAACTCATTTGTGTATGTGTTTTGATGTTAATTGTAGCATGAAAATTGATTTGAGCAAACAAAAATGTTTTTATGAGTTGTGAATGAGTAGTGTTTTTATGAGTTGTGAATGAGTAGTGCACACGATTTTATAGCCGGTTGGGGCTCAACTTTTATGAGTTATAAACTAAGCATGAAAATGTTTTACAACCGTTTTGTGTTTAAAACGTGAAAAGAGATTTGGGCTCTACGTTAAGGCATACTGAGATTGAGAAATGTGTGCGTGGTTTTGTCGGTTGGAACTCAGTTTTAACATGTTTTGTGTTCGGTACACAAATGTTTTAAATGCAATTTATGAGAGAAAACGATTATGAGTTCTAGTGAAGGGAAAACGTTTTATATGATAATAGCTAATGATTGAGACTTAGGCGTGTCATGTTGAATACACATTGGGCCTTGCTTTCGTAGCATGTAAGTCCAGGCCTTGTTCTGGTAACATGTAAGTCCGATTATTCCTCCGCTTTGGTAGCGTTGGGAAGCATTGCTCTGGTAGCATGTAAGTCCGATATTCCTCTATTTTGGTAACGAGAGATGCCTCTATTTTTGTAACGTGAGATGACCCCCATTCTGGCAACGCTGGGTGGCCTTGCTTTAGTAGCATGTAAGACCGATAGAGTGGGCTGCCTAGGAACCGACCCAGGGACCACGTAATAGTGTGCATGAGGAGAGGCATTGCTCTGGTAGCATGTAAGATCGGGCCTTGTTCTGGTAAAGCATAAGTCCAATATACCATGTACACAACCATATGTCGACATTCCCTCTTATGAGGATGCCTGGGATGCACACCCAGAGGAGATTTATTATGATGTGCCATGACGGGTTTTATATGAGTTTTATTGCCTAGTCTCCTTTTTATACACATGAGTTGTGTTTTGTGGTTGTGCCACGTGCATTCTATTGAGGTGATTTTTATCACGTTTTAATGAGAAAAGCCATTATCGCATTCTGATTTCCATATGCTTGTGACTGTGATTTGTGCTGAGTTATGCACTCTCATGTTTTTACGTGATTTTAGAGAAATGAGATGAGAATGATGTTTTCATGAGTTCATGTTACGTTTTAATTAAGTTTCAACTGTTAAATAAAATGATTGTGCTGTGCAAATCATTAATTTAACAATGAGTCCCTTACCCCCCTTGCTGAGCGATTTAGAAGCTCACTCTGTTTTCTCTTCCCCCCAAATTTCTTCAAGTGAAGAGAAGTTTTCCTGTGATGTATGGAGTATTGGCTAGTGGAGGACTTAAGCTCTATGCCATATATTTGTATTTGAGGTATAATTTACATTTCATGTACCCAGACTAATGTGTATTTACAGACACTTGATGTACAACATTGTATGGGATGTATTAGGATTAATTAACTTGGAATTGAGTAATGTATATGATATGATATATACTATTTAATGATGAGATCCTGAGGCATGATATGTATGATGATGTATGACACTGCACAGGAATACACCCTTTATTGTGAATGGATATGAAAAAGTTTTAAAATTTCCCTGTTTTTCGCGCTTCCGGGGCATCACATCTAAAAATATGCATGTTGGGGTCAAGGTCTAGTCTTATCCCAGGTCTCGTTAAACCGACCCCAAGTTTCCCTGAATTGCGTGCTTCCTGCCCTTGGTCTAAAAAATGTGCCATTATTATGCTGAAATAGTTTTGCTTTATAAGTATCATTCAAATATAGAAAATATTTGTACGTAAACTTTAAAATCACCAAACCGAGCTCAATACAACAAAATGTGCATTCATAATAAGAAATCTCAAGTTAATCATTTTTCTCAGAAATTAAACTCATTTTATGAAACCCTTTTCATGCTATAAAATGTGCATTCAAAATAAGAAATCTCAAGTTAATCATTTTTCTAGGAAATTAAACTCATTTTATGAAACCCTTTTCATGCTATAAAAGCTTTTTCATAGGTAAGGAATACAAATGCTCAAAACGGTTGCATCCCTTACCTCTTGCACCTTGGGCAGTACAATCTTGACAGGTTCTGAAATAGACTTGATTTACGCGTCGGATCCCCGAGCTGCCCAAAATAGTATTAAATAATAAAATAATGCTTAATAGCATCTCAACACATTCAACTAAGTGTTTAGTTTCACAATGTTGACCAAGTTTGACGTTTTTGCCAACTTTGCCTATTTTCTCAATTTTATCGATAAAATTCCGATTTAAGCTATTCCATTAGTTTTTTTTTTTCAGTAATTTAAAGGCTTATCAACTTAATAGCTTAAACATTTATTTTAGGTTTCACTTAACCATTCAAAATACTCGAATTATTCAATTTTCACTCTTTCATAGTGTTTCACTTAACTAAGCTATAAACCGAGTTTCTCGATATTATTCAATGATTCCACAACCTACAACATAACCAAATTTCACCATGTCTTCCATAATCCATGGCTGGCCTGTAAACACCCCAAATTTTTATGTAAACGATTAGACCAGTGGGATTAAAAATGTGTTCCTTGGTGGATGATTTAATTAAATTTCATTTAGTATAAGGGATTTAGAAGGATTTAATTAATTTAAACATTTTAACTTGAAGAACAAATAATTGTAAGGAATGGAGATGAATTTTAAGGGCCAGATTATGGTATAAATTTTCCTTGCATAGATAAGTACAGAAATTAGATTAAATTTAATTTTAATACTATAGGGAATCCCTATTAAGTATATATATATATATATATGTATGTAACATCTTAATTATTCAAGTCAAGGATATAAGTACATGTATATTAATATATATATATGTCTGTGTGTATAAAAATATATGTACATACACAAGAACCCACAGATTGGCTTCTAAAATGAAGCCAATCTCGAGGGCAACCATAAGGTAAGAAATGTATATATGTACATATATGGATGCTGTACAGGGGAGGTGACATGGAGGAAGATGTGATGAAGAAATGATGATGAAGGCTCGGCATGAAGAAGGATAGAAATGGAAGCTGAACGAGGACAGGAAAAGGGGGCGACTGCAGTAGAGATATGTGGAGATGGACTGAAGTTAGCTGTAAGGAAGGACACAAGCTGACTACATCGATGGGTGTGCAGGCTATATATATATATACACACCAGATAAAGTGTTGAATAGATTTATATATATATATATATATACACACCGGATGAAGTGTAGAATAGATTTACTTAGCATAGGAAAGTGGGGAAATCTGAAACCTGATGTGATAAAGGAGAAAAACTATAGCAGTTAGAGAGCTGAAAACAAGTGAAATAATTGTTGAAGATTGAGATAAAATCGTGAGGTAAAGGCTTGAACCAAGAGTAGTTTTCTATTTCGAAAAAAGTTACAGTAGGAGGCATGGTGAGAAACTGACAATGACAATGGTGTTAGGTGAATGATATATATATTGATAATTCTATATTTTTAGAATTATTTGTGCTTAATTTTCTAATTAATTATTTAAATCCCCAATTTATTTTGTTAATTATCCTCTTTATTTAATTAAAATTCTCATGTTTGCAGATAAATTAAATCCGAATAAATTTTGAATATTTCGGTAGAAAATGGACCGAAATTAAGCTAAAATCGAGATTAGACCACGCGGACAACACGAGCCTAGCACATTCAATTGGACAAAAAGACAGATGACATGGAAATATTATTTTTCAAGGAGCCAATGGTGTGAAGACAAGTGGCCAAACAATGCCAACTCATCTAGGATGAAAAAATTACAATTGTACCCCTAAGTGTGTATATAAATAGAAAAAAGATGGCAATTGAAAAAGAGGGGTAGCCTAGGTTAGAATAGAGGAAAATTAGGGTAGAATAGTTTTTTTTTTTTTAGGTTAACTTTAAAAAGTCTTACTTTCCTGGCTTTTTCATTATTCTGCCGAATAGTTTTCTTTTTTTCTAGCTTCCATATTTTTTAGCTACTGTTCTATTCAATTGAGTTAATTATGGAAATCTCTAATTTTTTAATTTCATATGTCTCGGTTGCTTAGAATTTGTCTTTACCAATCTAGTTTACTTTACACGTTCAAATCATTTTCTTGCTAGAAGTTTTAATCCATTTCTTGGTTATAGTCCGCATCATTTGCAAAGCTTCAATCATCAATGCCGATCATGATGTTCTAATTCATTATTGTCGATCTAATATGTTGGGATTAATCTGTGTATTGACTAGCAATATTGAAATGGTGGAACAATATTGGTTTGATTGAGAAATAAAGGAAACCGTGGCTACTGGAAATGTCTCGGTTGATGTTTGATTAATCTTCTTCACATTTACATTGCTGAGAATTGCAGAAATGTGCAACGATGATGTCGAATGCTGTGACATGTAACAGTCACGGTACCGAGAGTGTGCAAGGTGCATCTGGAGGCAGCAGTAAAAAGAAGCAGATCAGCAACGCCTGTAGCAATATAGGACAAAATCGGGAGCTGGATTAGCAACAGCAGAAGCAGGACCTGGCAGCATGAGCAGAGACTGAGCTTACAATTCGAGACAAGCTAGCAGTACGTGAACTTATCTCCTGGAGCAGCGAGGAGTACGTACAGTGAGCTGGGCAAAGCCGAGAGGTGTGGATAAACCAGATGCAACAGACAGCAGGCCTGGACATGCGCTTCAGCAAGCAGACCGAGAGCATGTATGAAGGACCTGAGCAGAGGACATAGCCGAGCATGCCTGGAAATGCAAATTGGAAAGATAATGAATAGTAACAGCTTATCGGGACCACTTTGTTTTGTAGTTGTCTAATGCCACATTTGGCTATTGCTTCTTTGCAATTTGATGTTTATTGCATTTTGGATTGTTTTCATTAGTATTAGTTAGGATAATGGTAATTGATAGTTAAATTTAATATTTTAAGTTGTTAATTTAATATTTTAAGTTGTTAATTTAATCTTTAGTTTTAAGTCTTAGTTAATAGTTAATTTTAGCTTATACATGTTAGGATTTAATTTTTAGTTTAGTATTTTATGAGTTATATTTAGAATTAATTTAGATTAAATTTATTTGCATGAATTAGTTAGATTTTGTTTTATTAGCATTTAGTTAGAGTTAAGTTTAAGAATTTCTTTAGGTAAGTAGATTTTTATCTTATTAGACTTTAAGTTAGTTTAAATTTCATTTTCTTATTTAGTTTAATTACATTCACATTTTACCTTAGGTTTGTTTAATTTTAGCTTAATTAATTTTGTTCTTTATTTTAGCATTTTATTTTGATTGCGTTAATTAATTGTTTTAATTTTCTTTTGTAGGTAGTTGCTTGCGTGGAGCATTGTAAGTAATTTTTAGCTCGGTTTTATTTTTGCTTAGTTTTTAGTGTTATTATTTTCAGTACTTTTAATTTTTAGCCTTAGTTGATCACCCACTTTAATTTCATAATTTGCTAGAATATACTTAGGGTAAGATTAACCGGTACTTAATTAGGCTAGTCAATTTCTCTGTGGGACAATAATTCCGGGACTCAAATCCTTTTATTACTTGTACGACCCATGCACTTGTGGACAATACCCTTTGAGCGTGTCAAGTTTTTGGCGCCGTTGCCGGGGAAGTCTTAATTAGTCATTAGTTAATATCGGTGAAATTATGATTAGGTGTAATTCTAGCATGTAAATATTTACGTTCTAAATATTTGATCTAGATTAGTTAATTGAAAAAAATTAAAATTAAAAAAATTAAAAATTTAAAAATTTTTAAAAAAAATTCTAAGGACTTTCTGATGATTGCATGCGTAGAGCCAGAAGTTTTGATTGCTTTCCTCTAGATCCTGAAATTGAACGCACTCTTAGAAAAAAGCGAAAGGATTCTAGGAAATTAATAGCTCCGCTGCAATTCACCATGGCAGAAATTAGGGAAATTAGAACCGTTGGAGATTATGCAATGCCGACGATTGGAGGATATTATTCCAGCATTAGGCCACCAGCTGTCCCTACAAATAACTTCGAAATTAAGCCCGCAATCCTCCAGATGATTCACACTTCATTACAGTTCAGTGGGCTCTCTCATGACGACCCACATACTCACTTTGGGCAATTCTTGGACTTGTGCAACATGTTTAAACATAATGGATTATCTGATGATGTGCTTAGGCTTCGATTATTCCCCTTCTCACTTAGGGATAGGGCGAGACACTAGTTAACCACCCTGCCTCCAGGATCCATTTCTACATGGGACGAGTTAGCCCATCAATTTCTATCTAAGTTTTTCCCTCCCTCTAAAATGGCCCAACTCCGTAGTAATATATCTTCCTTTGCTCAGTACGACTCTGAAACTCTTTACGAAGCATGGGAACGATATAAGGAGCTTCTTAGGAAGTGCCCTCACCATGGCCTACCTTTGTGGTTGCAAGTCCAGACCTTCTACAACGGACTTATAAGCCCAAATAAGACCATTGTTGACGCTACTGTAGGTGGAGGCTAATGTGTAAAACAGAGGAGGAAGCTTACGAGTTGTTAGAAAAGATGGTGGCTAACAACTATCTATGGTCCTCAGAGGGCCAATTGCTAAAGAAGTCGGTGGGTATTTATGAGCTCGACACACTGTCTACCTTGACCTCTCAAATCGCTAATCTTACGAAGAAGGTAGAGTCGCTCAGTACCCAGCATAATCCTTCTACCCATCCTAATCCGATTTATTCTGTCCAAAGTCTTTTCCCTTCATGCAATCTGTGTAGTGGTACACACTCTGTGGATAGGTGTCCACTTAACCTAGAATTGGTTCAGTATGTTGCTCCACTTCAGAAGCAACAGAACAACCCCTTGTCAAACACCTACAGCCTAGGGTGGAGGAACCATCCTAACTTCTCCTGGAGCCAAAACCAAGGGTAAACTTCCAGCTTTAGACTTGTAGGACCCCCTAGTTTTTAAGCTCCACCGGTTTATGTACCACCACAGTCACAATATCCATATCATCCACCTCATTAACCATCCCCACCTCAATTTCAACATCATCCACCTCACTTCCATCAACCACCACCACCAACACCACCACAACCTATGTAGCCCCAACATTACCACGCACCAGCAGCTGAGAAGAAGCCCTCGCTTGAGGAAATGTTCACGACAATCCTGCAAAATCAAGCTGCTTCAATTAAGAACTTAGAGGTTTAGGTAGGACAAATAGCAAATGCTCTTAGCCAACGTTCTCAAGGGACCCTTCCTAATAACACTGAAGCTAATCCTGTGAAGCAAAGGGAGGGTAAGGAATATGTCAAATCCATCACCCTTAGGAGCGACAAAGAGCTAGATGAGCCACAAAGTAAGTCCAATCCTGTTGAGCCCATAGTTGAAAAACCCATAAGTTCTAACGAAGCAGCTCAGAAAGAGCAGGAACATCAGGATCAGGCTACAAAAGAATCCAAGCTAGGCACTTCTTCATTTATACCTTTTTTTCTTCACAGCCTTCCTCGCCCTCTGATGCTACACAGGTTCCCACTACATTGCCTCTAGTTAGACCACCAATACCTTTTCCTCAGAGGTTCCAAAATCAAAAACGAGAACAACAATTTGCTAAATTTCTTGAGGTTTTTAAGAAACTTCACATCAACATTCCTTTCGTAGATGCCTTAGAGCAAATGCCAAGTTATGTGAAGTTTCTGAAGGATATCCTCTCTAGGAAAAGGAGACTAGAAGATTATTAGACTGTGGCCTTAACTGAGGAATGTAGTGCCATTATCTAGAGAAAATTGCCCCTCAAGTTCAAAGATCCCAGGAGTTTCACTATACCATGCACTATTAGAAATTTATTCTTTGGTAGAGCCCTGTGTGATTTAGGAGCTAGTATAAATTTGATGCCTTTGTCTATCTATCAGAAGTTAGGAATAGGGGATGTTAAGCCCACCAAAGTGACCCTCCAGTTGGCTGATCGATCAATTAAATATCCGAAGGGGATCATTAGGGATGTGTTAGTAAAGGTGGACAAGTTTATTTTTCCTGTGGATTTTATCGTTTTGGACATGGAGGAAGACAGGGAAGTCCCCATTATACTAGGCAGATCTTTCCTAGCTATTGGTAGAACAATAATTGATGTACAAAAGGGGGAGTTAACGATGAGAGTCCAAGATCAGGAAGTAAAGTTTAATGTTTTTCAAACCTTTGAAGCTCCCTGATGATTCTCAAGAGTGTTTTAAGATAGAGATTGAGGAGAATATAAGGCTTAAGCATATAATATCTGAGAGAAAGAAGGAAGTAGATAGGGCTCAGGAGGAGTTAACTGTCAGCACCCTGTCACCACTTTGGATGACCCTCCTACTCTCCACCCTGTTGCTGAGTTTTATTTTCTTCAGCTGCATTTGAAGTGGCTGTATTTTTCTTTTCACTTTGTATATAGTTCGTTTTTCTTTTTCTTTTCTGTTGTGTCTTTCTTTGTTTGTGTTACAGGTTTCTTTTCTAGTATTATGCTTTTAATCAAAGCTTCAGTTGTTCATCATCATCAAAAAGGGGAGTACTCTATTCTTGAACTTAAATTCTTATATTATCTGCACACTAGGACACTGTGCACTTAAGTTTGGGGGAGGGGATATCACTTGAGCTATTTTGGATAAAATTGAAAAAAAAATTTAAATTTTTTTTTCTAAAATCTGAGAAAGAATTTTTAAAATTTTTTCGATAATATGAGCTTAAATTGCTTGATTTTGGGATGATTTAGTGCTTAGCATGTAGTTTTCCCATATTCCGATGATATAACCCCATGATTTAGTCTGACTTTGATTGACTGAGAAGCATGATTATAGGAAAAGCATGAAGTTGAATTCTTGAATTTGTCTTAATTCTGATTGTGATTGCCTCATCTTATGCACATGTCATGTCATGGATCGGTATAGTTATTTAGAGAAAGCTTATGTGTACATAGGATTACATTTGTTCAGTTGATTTTGTGCATCATATTCTAGAATTTGTTTGATCTAATCTTGAGGCGAAATATTAGATCACACTTAATTAGGGAGATGATTTAGGCCATCTTTGGATCGTTTGAGCCTTTTTAGCTATCCTTGTACATATTCTACCCCTAGTCACCCATCTGGGTCAAATAAGCTTTTCTCTGTAAATACACTTGCTTATTTTTGTTTCCTTAGCTTAAATACTTTTTCCCATCCCTTACCCCGAAAGCATCAAAAGTCATTGGGATATATTGTGAGCTATATGGGTATTAGGTGATAATGAAGGAGTATGTTTTCAAAAAAAAAAATGAAAGAAAAAGAAAAAGAAAAGAAGAAAGAAAGAAAGAAGAAAATACAAAAATAGAATAAACATTTTAGTGAAATAAATAAGTTTGGAGGAAATGATTTGAGCTCTTACATTTAAGATCCTAGAAGTAATGCATGTTAAGGGGTAATTAAACCTAAATTGACTTTATCATACCTTAACCCCAGCCTTACATTACAAGCTTAATAAAGTCCTATTGATATTTGATTAAGTGTAACTGCATTAGTGGAGAGAGAAGTGAAAAGTAAACTTATGGGAATGATCATATGTCATTGACTTTACATTCTCTGTGTTTGCATAATCAAATCCAGATAATGTACTATGAAGTGACTTTGATATTTTTCACACACTCACGAGGATTCCAATTTGGGTTAGGACTTATGATTAAATAATTTTGAATGTTGGACTTGTAATTGTGAATCTTTAAGATCATAGTCTGTACTTTTTCTTTGAGGATAATATTGGAGAAATTATTGTGTTTAGTACTAGTCATTCCTACAATTATTTTGTTTTGCTTGAGGACAAGTAAAAGCTCAAGTTTGGAGATGTGATAATTCTATATTTTTAGAATTATTTGTGCTTAATTTCCTAATTAATTATTTAAATCCCTAATTTATTTTGTTAATTATCCCCTTTATTTAATTAAAATTCTCATGTTTGCAGATAAATTAAATCCGGATGAATTTTGAATATTTCGGTAGAAAATGGATCGAAATTGAGCTAAAATCGAGATTGGACCACGTGGACAACACGAGCCTAGCACATCCAATTGGACAAAAAGACAGATGACATGGAAATATTATTTTTCAAGGAGCCAATGGTGTGAAGACAAGTGGCCAAACAATACCAACTCATCTAGGATGAAACAATTACAATTATACCCCTAAGTGTGTATATAAATAGAAAAAGATGACAATTGAAAAAGAGGGGTAGCCTAGGTTAGAATAGAGGAAAATTATGGTAGAATAGTTTTTTTTTTTTTTTAGGTTAACTTTAAAAAGTCTTACTTTCCTTACTTTTTCATTATTCTGCCGAATAGTTTTTTTTTCTAGCTTCCATATTTTTTAGCTATTGTTCTATTCAATTGAGTTGATTATTGAAATCTCTAATTTTTTAATTTCATATGTCTCAGTTGCTTAGAATTTGTCAATCCAGTTTACCTTACACGTTCAAATCATTTTCTTGCTAGAAGTTTTAATCCATTTCTTGGTTATAGTCCACATCATTTGCAAAGCTTTAATCATCAATGCCGATCATGATGTTCTGATTCATTATTGTTGATCTAATATGTTGGGATTAATCTGTGTATTGACTGGCAATATTGAAATGGTGGAACAATATCGGTTTGATTGAGAAATAAAGGAAACCGTGGCTACTGGAAATGTCTCGGTTGATGTTTGATTAATCTTCTTCACATTTGCATTGCTGAGAATTGCATAAATGTGCAACGATGATGCCGAAAGCTGTTACATGCAACACTCACGGTACCGAGAGTGTGCAGGGTGCATCTGGAGGCAGCATTAAAAAGAAGCATATCAGCAACGCCTGTAGCAATACAGGATAAAACCGGGAGCTGGATTAGCAACAGTAGAAGTAGGACCTGGCAGCAAAAGCAGAGACTGAGCTTACAGTGCGAGACAAGCTAGCAGTACGTGAACTTATCTCCTGGAGCAGCGAGGAGTACGTGCAGTGAGCTGGGCAAAGCCGAGAGGTGTGGACAGACCGGATGCAGCAGACAACAGGCCTGGACGTGCGCTTCAGCAAGCAGACCGAGAGCATGTATGAAGGACCTGAGCATAGGACATAGCCGATCATGCTTGGAAATGCAAATTGGAAAGATAATGAATAGTAACAGCTTATCGGGACCACTTTGTTTTGAAGTTGTCTAAGGCCACGTTTGGCTATTGCTTCTTTGCAATTTGATGTTTATTGCATTTTGGATTGTTTTCATTAGTATTAGTTAGGATAGTGGTAATTGATAGTTAAATTTAATATTTTAAGTTGTTAATTTAATCTTTAGTTTTAAGTCTTAGTTAATAGTTAATTTTAGCTTATACATGTTAGGATTTAATTTTTAGTTTAGTATTTTATGAGTTATATTTAGAATTAATTTAGATTAAATTTATTTGCATGCATTAGTTAGATTTTGTTTTATTAGCATTTAGTTAGAGTTAAGTTTAAGAATTTCTTTAGGTAAGTAGATTTTTATCTTATTAGACTTTAAGTTAGTTTAAATTGCATTTTCTTATTTAGTTTAATTACATTCACATTTTACCTTAGGTTTGTTTAATTTTAGCTTAATTAATTTTGTTCTTTATTTTAGCATTTTATTTTGATTGCGTTAATTAATTGTTTTAATTTTCTTTTGTAGGTAGTTGCTTGCGTGGAGCATTGTAAGTAATTTTTAGCTCGATTCTATTTTTTGCTTAGTTTTTAGTGTTATTATTTTCAGTACTTTTAATTTTTAGCCTTAGTTGATCACCCACTTTAATTTCATAATTTGCTAGAATATACTTAGGGTAATATTAACCGGTACTTAATTAGTCTAGTCAACTTCTCTGTGGAACGATAATTCTGGGACTTAAATCTCATTATTACTTGTACGACCCGTGCACTTACGGACAATACCCTTTGGGCGTGTCATATATATAGAAACGATGGACCCGAGGCTTAGGATGGAAATGGTGATGATTTATGATGTGAAATAATAGAAACAACAATTGACTAGTAGATGGATAATTAAGAATAAATGAAGCTAGTACTCGGCAGTGAATAAAACCTGTGTAATGACCCGTGACCAATAAAAATTCGGGGGAAATTTTTATTTTTTGAAACTTCGGCTTACAACTTAATCCTTTGTTTACTTAGGCTATATTCCTGTTCAGTGTCAATCCTCTTTCTTACTTTTTATCTGTAATTATACTTAAGTTTAACATTTGGATTTATATGGCCAATAGAAATTTCGGCAGCATAACGGCTAATATATAAGCCTACCTACCTGCAAATTCTCACAATATCAACCCTAGCTATCCGCAACTATCAAACATGCTTTCCAAGACTTATCATCAAATCATTCTACATATTCCAAACACGTCTAGTTACTCCTAAAAATCAATCCTTAAAAATATTTCATTTCATTTATCCTTATACATATTACATCCTGACACATTACTTTCAATAGATGTCTGTGCATACGAATGGTTTGGTAAAGAGATAAAAATGTATACCCCACGCATGTACAAAAGGCAGTCTGGAGAATCTCGTATCCGCCAGCCTACGTCGTCTACGCAGCAATTATCAACTGTAGTTCACTACAAACAATCTGAGAGGTGGAGGGGTGAGCTTTCGGGAAAAGGCCCAGTAAGGAATATGTTTAAAGTAGTGCTGATATGTAAAAGCATGCAAGAATCATTCATGAAACAAACTTGCTTCAGAAAAACTGATCGTAAGTTTCTCTTAGAAACTAATATTTAGAAGATATGTAAAACTTTCGTTACGTGCATAGTCATCATAGGAAAATATAAAGCATGAGTTCTTTAAATAAAATACCATGCTTAAACCATTTCATAAGATCTTCATCGTTTATAGATAATTTCATAAAATCATCATCATTCATAAACGTTTCATAAACTTAAATCATTCTTAAACATTTTGTCATAAATCATGATTATTTGTAAACATTTTGTCATAATCTCATATAAACATAGTCATTCATCATCGTCATCATCATAATCATGGAGACTAGGCTATAACTAAGTCATGCGATACGTGTCATTCTCCGTAGAGAGTCATCATACCTATGGCCATGGTGGGGGACTGTAGACTAGATTAGGGTCGTATAGCACTTTCATAAAACATGGGTAGTATCTATCTTTCTTACTTTCTCTAACACCTAGCTAGGGCACGGGCACCAAAGGCACTCTCCGTGCGGGAAAAATTCATGCGTGCTGTGCGGGCATGAGATACTACCAAAACATCATCATCATTATCATTAACCACAAGTAGCGAGACATCTTCCACATAGGTAGAGTCAAGTACTGCAGGGGCCCTACGTACTGGGACTCAAGTGGTTGAGCCGGAGCACCACAAGATGTAGCCATGCATGAAGCCTATAGTCTCAAAAATTCTTTTCCTTTTTCTTAAATACTTTTGAAAATGTCAAAGGTTTCTTCCAAAGCATAAATATGGGATTACAAGCCATCATAAAGCCTCCATGCATTTTCATACTCAGGAAATTCATTTCATAAACATAAATGTACTTGGTGAACATTTCATAAAACAAAATCATGTTTCGTAAATCGTTCCATAAGTATGAAAACAATCATAAATCATTTCAAAATATAATATTGCTTCATAAAAATCTTTTTTATCAATGCAATAAGTGTTCATTATTAGAACTAAATTAAATTATACCACTTACCTCGGTTTATCAAAAATTCCAAGTTCAAGTAGTAACGCCTCCAAGTATCTCCCTTAAATCTTTCTACGATTCTCCTACACCGAAATTTGTATTCTTAGTATCCTATTTATTCGAATTACCTACAATGCGTTAAAATCGTAACCTTGCTTACCTAGGGAAAATACACTTGAAATCATAAAATATGTACAGTTATCTCTAAAACTTGCATAATTTCCTTACCTCGATGTCTATCTGTAATCCTTGATTGCTTCGACTTAGAGAGTTGGCGGGTTCGATCTGCTCGGGTTATTTCTGTCAGAATTTCATATCAATATTTCTCGAAATTTCGAACAGATATTTTCGAATAAATATTTCAAAATTATCTTCCCGGGGTTTTTCTCAAATTCTTGATGTCGTCTTTCCTTCCTCCAAATATACATATATATAATTTTATATGTCTATATATAAATATTACTTCTTCTATCTTTTTTTCTTTTTTTTTTTTAATTATATTTCCTTTCCCGTCACTTTTCCTTTCTTTATTTTCTTTCTTCCTTTTCTATTCTTTTCTTTCTTCTTCGGTTTCGGTCTGCCACCGATCATCGTCGCTGCCATCACCTCTTTCTTCTTTCCCCTGCATCTGACACCACCAGTCTCACCTCTTACCACCATATCCTCCCCGTTTTCTATCACCTTTCTCTGATCGTGTTTCGGTTACCATCAACATCATCATTATCGTCGTCGCCTCCCGCAAGCTTTTGTTCTCCATTTTCAGCCCACCATTACTGACTTCTCCAGCATTGCTTCTCGGTTCTCCATCCTCCTCACTTCCCTCGGCCACCCTCAGCCATCACCTTCACTGCCATCATCATCTCCACCATTCTGTTCCAGCACCATCCTCTTCATCATCACCTCTTACAACCTCTGCTCTCCCCTGTTTTGATTTCCTCTCACTATTCACTCTCAGCCAATCCTTTTGCCTCTCAGTTTCATTTCTTTTATAGCCCTTAGAGGGTTAGGGTGGTGGTGGCAGGATGGGGTGTGCAGGGGTGCAGCATTGGTAGAGCCCTGGTGTTGTGCGAGTCTCTAGTTGTACTGTCCTGTAAGTTTGGCGTGGAGCAGGAGGCGTAGGTTACAGGGCCAGGATGCAGAGGTGCGGGTGCAAGGGCGCGTAGGTACCGGGTGCTGCGTCATTGGGGTTCCTCTATTATGCCTTTCTTGGTTACCTTCAACCCGAGTGCCCCGCTGCTGCTTCTGTTTCTTCCTATTTCGACCACACCCGAGAACTTCCTTGACTCAGCACCGACCTCATTTCATTTTTTTCATTTTCCCTGGCTTCACTCCCTTGCAGTTTCCTACTTCAATTTTCTTTCGATTTCAATGTAGCAGCCGACAGCCCCGATCGCCCCCTATTCATGTGTAAGACTCGATTTTTATCGTATTTCCTTATGATCCACATATTGTATGGATATTGTTATATGTTAATGGAATCATAAGATGGATGATTTTGATCATATAAATATGAATGAAGTAGTCGAACGTACGTAAAATCTGAAAACGGACAGTTAAGGAATTTCAAATTAAATTTATGAGATTTGAATTGTTCGGATAGAGATACGAATTTTAAATGAGAAATTATTGTGGGTCCAAGAAGGAAAGTCGGCCTAAATTGGTCCCGAACGTGTAGAAGGGTAAAACGATCAAAAGACTAAAAATCTGATATAAATTCGATAAGAAAATTTCATTAAAATATGGATTTAGGAAATCTTGATCAATAAAAGAGAAATTATTGAATTTCGAGTCCAATTGATCAAGATATGAATTTATTGAAATTAATCGAAATTGTCACTTTGAAAAATTATCCCGAAAATACTAAAAAAAATACCGAAAAGACAAAATAAGACAGATAAATTCAATTATTGATTAAATGAATTAAATAAGATTTTTTTAGATTTTTTGGGGATGAAATAATATTTTATTAATTAAAATAATAATAAAATAATTTAAAAAAAAGAAGACAAAAAATCGAGAAAGTCCCAAAATCTGGAAAACTGAAAACAAAAAACAGAAAAATCGAGGCTTGGCGCGTCCGAGAAGCCCGACGACCACCGGCGATCGACAAGGCCAGGCGAGAGTCGGAGAAGAGAAAGGACGTCCGTGTGAACATGCTGGTACCGGTGACGCGCGCCACTGATGTCGTAGTTCGACGAACAGAGGAGGAGAAGTTTACGGGAAAAAGGGGCTCGATTTCGACGATCCACAACAGCTGGGTGTAATCGGAGGGTATCGGTGTGATCGGGAGGACGAGCCGGTTCTGTTGGTACCGGTAGCGGCCGGTGAAACGGTCGGGAACGCCGGCGACGGTGAGGACCCCAAAATGGCACCGTTTTGGTCGCGAGGAAAGGGGAAGGAAAAGAAAAAAAAAAGGAAAAGGGGAAAAATCCCCGAGAATACCTCAAAAATTCGGGTAAGCCGATACGCGGTTAGATTGACCGAATTGATTTTCGGGAATTTAATTTAAAATTATATTTGATAAAAAATTAACTCGAAATTTAATATAAAATTGTGCAGTTCAACGATAAATCGCGTACGTGAGCCCGATAGAACTCTGATTTGCACACCATCGCATAATTTCGGGTAAGTAAAGCTCGTTTACGATAACAGTATGATTATTGTGCAATTGGAATTTATTTTGCTGATTTCGGATTAATTTTTGCATAAAATAAATTATATTCGGGTCTTTGAATTAATTGTCATAAATGATATACAGGCTATCCAAAGTGCACAACCCATTTTTCCTAAAAACCCTACAAATTTTTCACTTTTTTTTTCATTTTCTTACCCGTCGTGAACAGTTTCACTAGTAACAGTTGGGCTATGAGTCGATGTTAGTCCCTTCTGTCATATTACTTATCTTAACATCTATTTTCCATATTTCATTTACATATCAATTTATTTTAACTAAATACATCCCCAATATTACATTTGTGTACAGTATTGTGCCTCTATATGTTCAGATACAAAAATTATATGAATGTGTATACCTGATCTTGAAAGGAAGCAGCGGATAACCGAAATGCAAGACTACTATCACTATCTTCTACTAAATGTACCCTGTAGGGTGGAAAATGAAAGGGTGATAGAAACTTGCTCAGTAAGGCAATAATGTAAGCAGGTAGATAACTATACTATCTACGTGCTGATAATGTCATGATATAAAATCGTTTACATTTGGAGCATGAGGTAAGACAAGACGATGCCACATGTATATATATCATATAAGAGAAATCATGAAATCGACATATAAAACAACCATGGAAAAATCATCATGTATTACATCTCATGCTCATCACGTTAAAACTTATTTGTTTCATCATAAAACAACCACATCAAGGCTAAACCCATCCCTCGAGAATACCTTGATTCATTAAATCGCATCTCATTTAAAAACATAAGTCGGGACATTACCCCTCCTTCGGGTTTGTCCTGGTCTATTCAGACCGCATGATATCATGTGAGGAATGTAGGTTACTGTATGAAAAATCGAGGACTATGGTCATATTATGTCCCTGTGATCCCAGGCTACACGGATCTCGGTGTGCGGGGCATCACAACTGTAACGAGAGATAGGGTCAAATCCTACCCGCCAGAATATCAAGTAACATCATCGAGTCATCATGACTGCACGATACAGCGTACTCCGTGTGACATACACGGTACAATGTACTCTGTGGACCCATATCATAGTCTGGGGGTGCCTGCCGTAGGTCTTATCCACCCCAATACTATGTCGATAACCAACCCATGTCTCAAAGTATACGTACGAGCATATCAACTCTCTGCAACACACAGTCTACAGGAGGCTTTCGCATGACTATATGCATGTCAACTCACGTCTAGTGCGAGCGAAGCTCCAGCATGACGCTATGCATATCATGATATCTAAAATCTCGTGCGAGCGAAGCTCCAGCACGATTTTTATACACACAAAAACTCTTGTACGAGCAATGCTCCAGTATGGCTTTTTATGAGAAATAAATCAGTAAAATTTAGTACGAGTAAGACTCTAGTACTCTTTTTTTTTACTCGTATAAATATGATAGGTGGCTCAATCTTGATAAAACATCTTTTAAAATCGTAACTGGTACAAACTGTTACCCTTTCGTGTAATTCATGAAATCAACAACCAACCTATGAGCATATTTGCTTAAATCAAAGCAATACATTCATATAAAGCATTAAAACATGATAATCATGCAATTTATTTGCCTTACTACCCTTTTTGTAAATTTTACTCCCAAGGGCAATATCATCTTTTTCTTTATTCACCCATGCCCTGTTTTCGTAAAAATTATTATTTCATTTCTAGATACTTTAAGAAATTCTAGGCCCTATAAATCCCCTCAAAAATACGTATAGATATCTCTATGCACCTACAAAATTCCCTTACCCCGATTCTCTGTACAGTTTGACTTTTTCAATTCTACCGATCACTCGATCCGTTTAGCTCCCAATATGTACTCCGGAGCTGCAGATAATTATTTATCATGTCAATTTAACCCAATAAATATAATTCTCATGTTTACTACAATTGATTTAACTAATTGGGTCAATTTACTGTTATTAGGTCCGATCGCACCTTAATGGGTCTCGACCCATTTCCAGTCCGTTTCTACTTATTAAATCCTTTCTTCGGGTCGATTGGGCTCTCAATACCCATTGGTCTTCGTACCAAACTCTTTGGATAGCCCATATACTATTTACGGTAATTACTGTAAAATTTCGAATAATATTCCTCTTTATACAGAATTAATCCATAAAATAATCTTAGCTCTGCATTGAGGACTCTAATTGTCGAAATTAAAATGTACTTACCTAATGCTATGTGGGGTACAAAAATTGGAGCACAATCGGGTCTCGTTCGGGCTCTGTCATAAAACTGCACAATTTATATTTAATTTTGGGTTAATTTCCAATCAATTATAATTTAAATAAATTCCCCGAAAATCAAATCGATCACTTTTGACCTCGTATTGACTTACCCGAAGTTCAGTGTATCCCCGCAAATTTTACCCTTTTTCCTTTTTCTCTTTTTCTCCTTTTTTCCTCTCTTTCTTGGCTAAACCGGTTCGATCCGGTTCAGCCCGATTCAGTCCGGTTTGGCTGGTTCAAGGCTTCGTCGACCGGTTATCCATCGACTTTCATTGCCAGCAGCTCCGCGAGGTCGACTGATGCACAAATCTGGTCTCGATTTGGCCCGAGGTGGCCGAAAAGTGGCCGGTCCGGCCTATTCTCCCTCGACGTCGGTACCCATTTTCCTTTTCCTTCGTTTTCAGTGCCGTCCGTCGATTTCACCGATCGTGGCCACCACCGATCGCGTTGCCTATGCCTAGGGAACCCTCGGCTATGGTTGGTTGGGGCTAGATTGGCGCCGTTCGTCGAAAATTTCTCTTCCCCCTATCGGTTTCTCCGTTTCTCGCCGTTCCTCTTGCCGGTCGCCGTTTTTCCCTTAGCTATCGGTGCCGACGAGCTCGACTGCCCCTCTCATCTGGCGTTTGGGTCACCGGAGGCTGTCGGTGATGGAGATCGACTGCCTCGGTCTTGTCTGTTCTTGTTTCGTTTCTTCAGAAAATCGCGAAACACGATTTTCTTTTTTTATTAATTTAATTTAATTTATTATTTAATTTTATTATTATTTTAATTTATTATTATATTATTATTTTACCAAAATATCTAAGAAAAATTATTATTTAATTCATTTAATGAATAAATAATTTTCTCGGTATTATTTCAATTTTTCGGTATATTTTTCGATTATTTTCGGGATTATTTTTCGAGGTGAAAATTTTGATTAATTCCAATAAATTTATATCTTGATCAATTTAACCCGAAATTTAATTATTTCTTCGTTATTGATCAAGATTTCTCAATCTCATATTTTCATTAATTTTTCTTGTCCCGATTAATATCGAATTTTGATCTTTTGACCATTTTGCCCTTCAACGTGTTCAAAAATTTCATTTCAATCCTTTCTTGCACGAACATACTCATTTCGTGTTTTAACTAAAATCGGGTCTTACATAAAGAGTTTGGAACAAAGCCTAATAGGTATTGATAGGCCCAATGAGCACAATAGACCCAAAGAAGGGATTTAATAAGTGGAAAACGAGTTAAATTGGAGTAAGACCCATTAAGAATTAAATGGGCCCAATTGAGTGTGAATGGGCCCAATAATGTAAATAAAGCCCAGTAAGATTGAAATACAGTTGAACTCAAAGTAATTAACCCGAGATTTGGTTATGTACAGCTCCGCAAAGTTGACTGTGAGAGTATCGGATCGAGCGATACGGTATTGGTGGAAAAGAAAAGGATAAGCTCGCACATGATACTAGGTAAGAGAATTTTATGGACTGCTAGAGGTAACTTTACGTAATTTCGACATCATTTACATTCTCTAAAATTGTCTGAAGGGTCTAGATTTAAAATAAAAATTTTGGTGCCCGGATGGGCAAATGACCAAAATACCCCTGTGAAGGGTAAAATTTCCAAAATAAGGAAAAGTTGGGAGAAGCAAGAACAAGAGGTTCCTGCTTGTTTTTGAGGTGTTTTGCCACATGCATCAGTAGGCTGGCTAACTTTTAAATAAAAATGCACAGCATTGCATATTTTCAACAATGTAATTTCTTTCGAAAATTGTTTTGAGATAACAGAGCCGCCTACAGATTTTATGAAAGTGTGATATGCTAGAGCTCAGCTTGCACGAGTTTTGATTTGTGTGATGCATGCATTAGTGTTGGAGCAAGGGCTCGCACTAGAGTTTTACATACATAGGTGCTAGAGTCAAACTCACACCAAATTTTCATATGATTTTCGTGGCAGGGTGCTAGAGTTTAACTCGCACCAGATTTTCACTTGATTTTTATGACACAGTGCTGGAGCCTAGCTCGCACTAGTTTTACATGATTTTGACAAAGTGCTAGATCTTAGCTCGCACCAGATCTTATGAGATTTTATGAAACGCGTGCTGGAGCTTTGCTCGCATGAGATTTTCCTTGATTTTATGAGAGTGCTGGAGCATCGCTCATACTGATTTTTTGAGATATGTGAAGAGCCGTGCTTGGAGTGACGGGTAGACTGTGTGTCACGCCGATTAAATATGCTCACACGTGCATTTTGAGACAGGCACGATTATGGATATGAGATATGGGTCGATAGAGTACGTTGTGCAGTGCAAATAGCATGTAGTACGCTGTACCGTGCTGGGATTGATTATGTGGCATCTTCGGATACGAGTGGCATCTTCGGATGTGAGGATCGGGCAGGACCGATGGGATGGACTGACCAACCTCCCAGGGTAGTTCCCGATAGTGGTGAGACCCCACACACAAGATCCGTGTAGCAGTGGGACCATGAGGATATGACCGTAGTCCTGGTTATTTGCATGAGATATATATATTGTCTAGTCTCGTATGTTATAAATTGATGTTTTGAGAAACACATTTTGTGGACTTTAGTGTGAGTCTGGATCACCCAAGGGAGGGGTTGGATCCTAACTGAGATGTGATTTTGATGAGAATGAAACTGGAATTTAAACTGAAACTTGCATGACGTTATTTCCATGCTATTTAAACCCATACGTGATGTAAACTGGTTTTACATGACTTTCATTATGTCGCATGTTACTATTGCTTTGAAAAGCATTTGATTTCATGGTTTTGTGTGAGTTAGGAACACCTGAGGGAGGGGTTGAGTCCTGGCTGTGTTGTAAATTTTAACGAGAATGAAATGATTTAAATGGATTTGCATGTTGAGATTTCCATTGTCACAACCCAAAACTACCCAAAAATCAGAGTAAATTTTTCATTTTTATTTCATACTTATCTATCCTTCGAATCGTGACCACACTCCACTAATAATTGGGCTGTGCGTCAATGCCAGTCCTACCATTTAATCATCATATAACTTAATTTCTTAGTACAGAAAAAAGGTAAACACATTCATTTTTCATTTATTCTTTTCCATTTATTTACAAGTGTTTACATTATCTATACATCCCTGACAATTACTTACAAACATGTTACTGTGCTATACTTATTTAGATACAATATGTAGAAGTGTATATACCTTAACATGATGGGTAGCAGCAGATATCAGGAATGCAGTACTCAGTCGTCTCAATGTCTACTGGAGGGAATCTGTGTTAGAAAATGAAAGGAGTGAGCACATCAAGCTCAGTAAGGCAATCCTACGAAGAAGTAGGTAACCATACTACCTACATGAACGTGGTGCCATGCATAAACCACCCATTCTCCACACATTTCAAAACAGATGTTATAATTCATGATGTCATGATGCCATGTAAAACAGGTTCATATATGGATTCAAAAGCATGGAAAACTCAACATGCATATCCATTTAAAATATTTCATCATCGTTAAAATTTTACAACACAGTCAGGACTCAACCCTTCCCTCGGGTGTTCCTGACTCACAAAACACCATGAAATCAAATGCTTTTTAAAGCAATAGTACCATGCGATATATTGAAAGTCATGTAAAACCAGTTGACATCATTCATGGGTTTAAATAGCATGGAAAATAACATCATGCAAGTTTTTGTTTAAAACCCAATTTAATTTCCATCAAAACCATATCTCAGTCAAGATCCAACCCTTCCCTCGGGTGATCCAGACTCATGTAAAAATCCACAAATGAGTTTCTCAAAACATCAACATACGAGACTAGGCAATATATGTATATCTCAAGCAAATAACCAGGACTATGGCCGTGTGTCCTCGTGAGCCCCTCTGCTACACGGATCCTAGTGTCACGACCCAACTATCCAAAAATCAGAGTGAATTTTTTCGCGTTTTTGTTTATTTTCTTACTTAATTCTTACCTGTCCTCGAATCGTGACCAACACTCCACTACTAATTGGGCTGTGCGTCAATGCCAGTCCCACCATACATCTACCCTAGTACTTATTTCTTCTCCAGTCATTTATAATTGTTATATTATTTATACATCCCCTAAAGTTACTTACAATCATGTTACTGTGCTATGCTTATGTAGATACAATAAGTACAAGTGTATATACCTTATGTTGATGGGCAGCAGCGGATATCCGGAATGCAGTACTGAGTCGCCTCAACTTCAACTGGAGATCATCTGTGGGAGAAAATGAAAGGGGTGAGCACATCAAGCTCAGTAAGGCAATCCTACGAACAAGTAGGTAACCATACTACCTACATGAACGTAGTGCCATGCATAACCACCCTTTCTCCACACATTTTAAAACAATGCTATGCATTATGATGATATGTAAAATACATTTGCACGGAAAATCAACATGCAATTATCATAAATCATTTCTTTCTCAATTAAGATTTTGACAATAAAGTCAGGACTCGACCCCTCCTGCGGGTGATCCTGACTCACACAAAATCATGAAAACATTTACATCACACGTGGGTTTTGAAAAGCATGGAAATACCATCATGCAATTTAGTTTTAAAACCCAGTTTAAATCATCATAGAAATCATCAACATGCGAGACTAGGCAACGTCTGTATATAGGTAAATAACTAGGACTATGGCCACATCTGTCCTCGTGAGTTCCTCAGCTACACGGATCCTAGTGTGCAGGTTCTCACCATGATCGGGAACCGCCCGGGAGGTGGGTCAGTCCATCCCGTCAGTCTTATCCGATCCCCGGCATCCGAAGATGCTGCATCCGGAGATGCCGTATCCGAAGATACAACACGGTACATCGTACTCCATGCTACTTGCACGGTACATCGTACTCCATGAACCCATGTAATATCTCTAGGTACTCCGGCCCAATTGGCCTGCTTCCCACAGAGGTTTGTTTCTCAATACTCATGCCATGTCTCAAAACGCACGTGCGAGCCTATTAAATCGGTGACACACAGTCTACCCGATGCTCCAAGCACGGCTCATCGCATGTTCTCATAAAATCTGTGTGAGCGATGCTCAGCACTCTCATCAAAACACGTCAACTGGCAGAGCCCGCTTACATCCCCACAAGGCCGCCAACCTCATCCCTCACTCTCACCCCACCTAAGAGGTCTCTTGAGCCTGTTGGGCCTTTTGGCTGACTCCAAGGGCAGACAGCGGTACTCCACAAATCCGGTAAAACTAGTGCGAGCTAAGCTCAGCACTCTGTATATTATAAATCACATGAAAATTTTATAAATACTGGTGCGGGTTAAACTCCAGCACTCTGTCTCGAAAATCATGTAAAAATATGGTGCGAGTCAGACTCTAGCACCGTGTCACGAAAGAGCATGTGAAATCTGGTGCGAGTTATACTCTAGCACCTATGCATGTAAAACTCTAGTGCGAGCTCTCGCTCCAGCACTAATGCATGCATCACACAAATCGAAATTACCGTGCGAGCTGAGCTCTAGCACGTCATATGTCAATAAAACACGTAGGCGGCTCTATTTACTCAAAACAGTTTTCAAATCAATTTCACGTTGAAAGTATGCAATGCGGTGCACTTTCTTTCAAGGCGAGCCAGCCTACTCATGCATGCGTTGAAATATCTCCAGAACGAGCAGGAACCTCTTGTCCTTGCTCCTCCCAATTTTTCCTAGATTTTTAGAATTTTACCCTTAACAAGGGTATTTTAGTAATTTGCCCATTCGGGGCACTAAAATTATTATTTGACCTCTAGACCCTTCAGGATATTTTAAAGGACTGCATATGAATTTAAAATTGCGTACTGTTACCTCTAGCAGTCCGCAGAATTCCCTTACCTCGATTCTCGTCGAGTCTGACCTTTCTCTTTTCCAATGTAGTCCCATCGCGCAGTCCGATATGTTTCCAATCCAATGCCCGGAACTGCGTATTAATATTCCTCAGGTCAGATATTATGATTTAATTGTACTTAATCTTTTCTGGGCTTAATTTAAATCATTGGGCCCGTTTACCCCTATTGGGCCCGATTGCACCTTAATGGGCCTTAATCGGCCTTAAGCCCGTTTTCCACTTAATTTTCTCTTTATCGAGGCCTATTGGGCTCATTGGGCCCATCAATAATTTATTGAGCCTCGTTCTAATTCTCGAATAGCTAAATTTAATATTTACGACGATTAATCTAAATTTCCATAAATTAATTCAATTTATGCGTAAATTTAATCAATATCACGCATAACGAGGAAATTGTCGTAAATAGGGGTCACTTACCCGAGATTCCATGTTAGTCCGCAAATCGAGGCTGTCTCGAGCCCTCGGTGGATGCCAATCGTCGAGCTACACAATTCCATAATTTTTCCGGGTAAGTTCTCAGCCCAAAATTAATTAAATAAAATATTCCAAATTTAAATCGGTCAATTTGACCGCTTATCGACTTACCCGAAGCTCGATTGCATCACCGGAATTTTCCCCAATTTTTTCCTCTTTTTCCTTTTCCCTTTTTCTCCCTTTTTTTTCCCTCTTTTTGGCTGAACCGGTTCAGTCCGGTTCGGACCGGTCAGACCGCCGGTTTTTCTCCGGTTCGGCCGGTTCACTGCCGGTTCACTGCCTTGCCGGCCGGTTCTCCGCCGGCTTCACCGCCAACAGCTCCGCAAGGCCGTCCGCATCTCGAATCTGGGCTCGGATTCGCCCAAGGCCGCCGGAATGCCGCCGGTCCGGCCTCTTCTCTCCTCGCCGTCGGACCCATTCTCTTCCCTTGGCCGTCGCCGCCGATTCCGGCCGTCTCGCTGAGTGCCACCGGTGCCAAAAGCACCGCCGTCGACTGGGCTCTCCAAATCGGGCCTTGGTTCTGGTCGGATCGCCGCCGTTCGCCGGGACCGAGCCCCTCAATCCCGTCGGCCTTCTCCTCCTCCGATCGGCTTCCTCCGGCGTCGGTTGGCTACACCGTCGGTACCATCGTGCTCATCGGCGTCCCCTCTTTCTTTTCCGGCCCTTGGCCGGGCCGTTGGCCGCCGGACGGTGATCGGGCCTCCTTTGGTCTTCTTCGGGTCTTCCGTTTCTCTCTCCCCGATGACTTTCCTCTCCTTTTTTTTTTTTTTTTTTTCAATTCTCTCCTTTTTTTTTTTTTTTTACAATTTATTATCTTATTTAACAATTTATTTTTATTTATTAAAATACACTAAAAATACCCAAATATCCCTTAAAATTATTATTTTATTCTAAATTAATTAATTTAATTTTATTTAATTTATTTATTATATTTTAACCTATTTTTCGGGTATAATTGCTCCGTATTTTCGGGATATTGTCCCGAGTGACTTTTCAGTATATTTTTCGATTATTTTCGGGATTATTTTTCTGAACTAAAAATCCCGATTAATCCCGATTAATTCCAATAAATTAATATCTTGATCAATTTAATCCGAAATAATTTTATTTCATCTTTATTGACCAAGATTTCTTAAATCCTTATTTTTAATTAAATTTCCTTATCGAATTTACTCCGGCTTTCGGTCCTTTGACCGTTTTGCCCTTACACGTGTTCGGGATTAATTTAACCCGACTTCCTTCATACTTCCTCTATCTTTTCTTATTTAGTTTTCGTATTTTTATTAAATTCGGGTCTTACAATTCTCCCCCACTTAAGGAATTTGGTCCTCCAAATTAGAACCAAGTCATATGAGTCCATATACAACTCCGGGTATATCGATCATATCATACTCTTAAAATTTATGCGACCTTCTTCGGAGTGTATTACTACCAAAGGACTTTAATTAGGGAGATTATCTTAAACCCCAATACTGTCTCTTTCCTGTTCAATGCCCGAATCAACTTCTTCAATATACTCATATTTTCATTAAACTGAACTTTTGGAGTTCATATCCTATCACCTCTGCTGGATCTGGATAGTAGTACCGAAGCATCATAAGCTGGGACACATTGTGGGTGCCTATTAATCCAAGTGATTAACAACAACCTACAGGTCTTATCTCCCACTTGTCCAATCTCTCAAGAATTCGATCCAGCTCAACTCAATTTACTTCTTCCAAAAGTTCCGCTATGTCCTTATTCTCTTAGGACGTGTAACTTTCAACCATAATAATTCACCAAGGGTGAATTCCAATATTTTTCTATCTGTTCTGAGGTGTTCTTAATCTCTCATCCTTAACTAAACATCCTCAGAGACTTATTATCCAAAGTCAGAAATAATTTCTACCTGTCACCCACTCTTTCTTATCCAATTTGGGGAACAGCCCCTACAGCTATACACTGCCTCATATCTCGTTATCCCGATACTCAATTGCCAATTGTCGTTATTGGCGACTTCAATTAGAAATCAACTGATCATTCCAGGAGCTTATAAAATCAATGGCACACGCTTTCATCGGATCCTCCAGAACTTGTACAGTCCTCCCTGACTGACCATCTGTCTGAGGATGTAAAGCTGTGCTAATACTCAGTCGGGTTCCCATAGCTTCCTAAAAATATTCCCTGAGGTAGGAAGTGGAGCGGGAATCCCTATATGATACCATGCTCACTGGAACGCTACTTAATGTTCCACAATCTTTCTTATACCTGAATCCTCATACACACTCTGAGTATCTGGGGAGTTCATAACCAGAAGGTGGGTGGACTTAGTCACTCTATCGACTACCATCCAACTAGTCTCCTGATTTATCCGGGTCTCCTATAACCCATCACGACATTCATGGAGACTTACTCTCGTTTTTCGTGCCGTGTCGATATAGGTAGGTGCTGCAATAACTCTGCAGACTTTTAATACTCTACCTTACTCTGCTGACACACTAGGCACTTTTCTACAATCTCCACCAATATCTCTTTTCACATCTGACCACCCATACCCCTTTTGAGATTTTAATATATATTATTATTACCTTCCGCATGCACTGTATATCCCGAAGAGTGAGCTTCTGACAATATCACTATCTCATCAACTGTGGTCCTGGGGAGCACTCATACTGTCTCTGAATCCTCAGTAACTCATTATCACCCACTGTGAACTCTATCACTGTACCCTTCTGAATCAGACCCAAACTATCGACATCCGGTCGATCATCACGCTAAGCCTGGCAAATCCGGGCACTCTCATCCGGTACTAGTCATCAGGCTAGCTGTCACACAATCACTGTCATCCTCAGAAGGGATCACATCAATACTGAGGTCCACAACTGCATCTAGCAGCTCACGCTCCCTGACCATCATATGTGGTACCATCCCGAGGCTCTTTCTGCTCAAGGCATCAATCATCACATTCGCCTTTCTTGGGTGGTACAATTCTCATAAATCAAAATCTCTCAGAAGCTCTAACCCAATATGTATTTTCATATTCGCCCCTTTCTGTGAAAACAGATACTCGGGCTCTATGATCAGTGCATATCCATAATTCCTCACCCTGTACATAATAGTACCATATCCTCGGTACAAATACTGTTGCCAACTTTAAATCATGGGTCAGATAGTTTATTTCGTGATCGAAGAGTTGTCTGACTCCAAAATTGACTATCTTCCCATTATACATCAATACACAGCTCCATCATAACTTTGAGGCATTCATACTCACTGAAAAACCTCTTGAGCTGTTGGGCATGGTGAAATTAATCATGGTGGTCAGTTCATACTTCATCACGCCAAATTCACGTCACATCTATCATCTTATTTATCATCTTATTCCAAGATCACGTTTTCTTAGTTAAACGTGTCAACAGGGTATACCATTTTAAATCTCGCAATAATCCATCTGTAAAAGCTATCTTCCAATTGTTGCTTATAATTCGCCCTAGGCTTTAACTACTCCCAGCATATCACCGTTAATGATGATTACACTCGATCTAATCCTTGACTTATTTACGCAAGGCGTACAAGATCCTTCTCAACCGCTTACGTTTTCCAGGTGCTAACCTGCGCTATTTCCTTTTCTTATCTTAACGGCTCTTATCAAATTTTACTACGTTAACCTTTATAATTTGTCGAATTTTAATGTTCTTATCGTCTTAGTAAGGTAACCTAATGCTAAAGGTATTTATTACGATGATCGATTTCCCGTTATAGATTATATATATATATATATATATCTAGATGCTGTCAAGTCTTCAGGCGGGGAGGTATTTTGAAATACCTTTATTAGCCTTCAGACTTAACCACAACTACCGGTTATGGTTATACCCATCTTTGTCCTTGGTTATAATTTGTATTCGCTACTAATTGTTTAACCTCAATTACTTCGCATATTAAAGGTATTCCTTATCTAGCATATATCTCTACTCCAATACATCTTGTACTTAGGATCTATCTTATCTCGAAGATTTTCTCCTTTGCGTATCAATTATAATGAAACTCTTGTCTTTATTCATTCTGTGAGTACATCCTTTACTCCTGTAATTTCAACCGTTACACCCCTGTTTATCAACTTAAAATCTCTATATCTATATTCCGTTAATTCATCCTCCTCTATTGGGGTACTCATTTACCCATATTGTAACCGATGACGTAGGCATTCATGCCTTTTACTCACTTATATGCGAATGAAGGCGGTATGAATAAATATGTGGCACCAGGATTAATGAACATATGTACTTCGTTATTCATAACAAGTGTGGTATCTTACACCACATCCATGAAACATCAATAGCATCCTGGTCCAAGACATCCACTCGCCTTCGTCCAATAGCCTACTTTCCTTTTTCTCTTCGGCTATGGCCTCCCTTTTCGTTTTCAGCTATAACAACGAAATTTTTCTCTGTCTCTTTACTTTTTTGTGGGGCGATTTCGCCCAACTCTGTGTAATCAAAATCAATGGTCCATCATACCACACTTACCGACCATTTTCATCAATACCGTGTAGGTATAGACGCTCCTTCTGTGGTATCCACCACACATTCCACAGTAATGACACTGCTACTCTGCTTCGTAGCAGGTCGGGGTCCTCCAATCACAATGCCCACAAGAGTGCCCAAAATTAGATGCACTAGGGCCTTACCAATTATCTTAGCCCATAACTCGTTACATCAGATCTTTTACCAATTACCAATTTTCCCATTTTAACATCTTTGTCATTTCTCGATTCTCTTTCTGTCTCTATTTCAGCCCTCATTACCTTTCCCAATCTCAGAGGCGTGCAATTCATGTTCTTATTTACCCAACTGTAAATATGTGCACTGCCTCGGTATAAGTAATATCTCACGGGCCAATCGGACTCTAATTGAAAATCTGAGCCCTTCCATAAACTTTTAGACATCTCGACTGTCACTTTTCATAGTGTCGAGGTAATATCTGCCCAGAATATAATCGAGTCTCCATACTCGTCAATAAATTAAATCCTCTGGGTCAGAGTAAGGACTTTAATCCAAAATTTCCTTTAAATCATGTCCAGGATATCCTGTCACCGGAATACATCCATAATCATTTCTCATATCAGCTCTTAAGATGGGTCGAGCGGGTTTTCACCAATGCTCCGCTGCGCCCTCTGATCTCGTACATAATCTGAGTAATTAGCTCCTCAAAATAATCTCCACACTCCGCTCCAATCTCGCGAAGCGTGTCTCAATACTGTCCGATCTCTCTGTCGGACTCTGTGAGGCATGCTCAACATTCGCCTCTATTTCAATCTCATACTGATTTTCATAGCCAAACTCAGCACGACTTAGCAGACTCAGGTCTACCTCTACGACCTCTGCCTCGTGCACTATCTCATTTAGCGCGACTCATATTAGGCATTCCTGCATTCTCAACCATTTCTTAGTCAAGCCCATCTCGATATACACTATTGTATCTAACTAAGCACAATAACACGGGGATGTAATTTCTTAACTTCTGACACTGACACACATCAGACCAATTACGCTCTGATACCAAAATAATTGTCACAACCCAACTATCCAAAAATCAGAGTGAATTTTTTCGCGTTTTTGTTTATTTTCTTACTTAATTCTTACCTGTCCTCGAATCGTGACCAACACTCCACTACTAATTGGGCTGTGCGTCAATGCCAGTCCCACCATACATCTACCCTAGTACTTATTTCTTCTCCAGTCATTTATAATTGTTATATTATTTATACATCCCCTAAAGTTACTTACAATCATGTTACTGTGCTATGCTTATGTAGATACAATAAGTACAAGTGTATATACCTTATGTTGATGGGCAGCAGCGGATATCCGGAATGCAGTACTGAGTCGCCTCAACTTCAACTGGAGATCATCTGTGGGAGAAAATGAAAGGGGTGAGCACATCAAGCTCAGTAAGGCAATCCTACGAACAAGTAGGTAACCATACTACCTACATGAACGTAGTGCCATGCATAACCACCCTTTCTCCACACATTTTAAAACAATGCTATGCATTATGATGATATGTAAAATACATTTGCACGGAAAATCAACATGCAATTATCATAAATCATTTCTTTCTCAATTAAGATTTTGACAATAAAGTCAGGACTCGACCCCTCCTGCGGGTGATCCTGACTCACACAAAATCATGAAAACATTTACATCACACGTGGGTTTTGAAAAGCATGGAAATACCATCATGCAATTTAGTTTTAAAACCCAGTTTAAATCATCATAGAAATCATCAACATGCGAGACTAGGCAACGTCTGTATATAGGTAAATAACTAGGACTATGGCCACATCTGTCCTCGTGAGTTCCTCAGCTACACGGATCCTAGTGTGCGGGTTCTCACCATGATCGGGAACTGCCCGGGAGGTGGGTCAGTCCATCCCGTCAGTCTTATCCGATCCCCGGCATCCGAAGATGCTGCATCCGGAGATGCCGTATCCGAAGATACAACACGGTACATCGTACTCCATGCTACTTGCACGGTACATCGTACTCCATGAACCCATGTAATATCTCTAGGTACTCCGGCCCAATTGGCCTGCTTCCCACAGAGGTTTGTTTCTCAATACTCATGCCATGTCTCAAAACGCACGTGCGAGCCTATTAAATCGGTGACACACAGTCTACCCGATGCTCCAAGCACGGCTCATCGCATGTTCTCATAAAATCTGTGTGAGCGATGCTCAGCACTCTCATCAAAACACGTCAACTGGCAGAGCCCGCTTACATCCCCACAAGGCCGCCAACCTCATCCCTCACTCTCACCCCACCTAAGAGGTCTCTTGAGCCTGTTGGGCCTTTTGGCTGACTCCAAGGGCAGACAGCGGTACTCCACAAATCCGGTAAAACTAGTGCGAGCTAAGCTCAGCACTCTGTATATTATAAATCACATGAAAATTTTATAAATACTGGTGCGGGTTAAACTCCAGCACTCTGTCTCGAAAATCATGTAAAAATATGGTGCGAGTCAGACTCTAGCACCGTGTCACGAAAGAGCATGTGAAATCTGGTGCGAGTTATACTCTAGCACCTATGCATGTAAAACTCTAGTGCGAGCTCTCGCTCCAGCACTAATGCATGCATCACACAAATCGAAATTACCGTGCGAGCTGAGCTCTAGCACGTCATATGTCAATAAAACACGTAGGCGGCTCTATTTACTCAAAACAGTTTTCAAATCAATTTCACGTTGAAAGTATGCAATGCGGTGCACTTTCTTTCAAGGCGAGCCAGCCTACTCATGCATGCGTTGAAATATCTCCAGAACGAGCAGGAACCTCTTGTCCTTGCTCCTCCCAATTTTTCCTAGATTTTTAGAATTTTACCCTTAACAAGGGTATTTTAGTAATTTGCCCATTCGGGGCACTAAAATTATTATTTGACCTCTAGACCCTTCAGGATATTTTAAAGGACTGCATATGAATTTAAAATTGCGTACTGTTACCTCTAGCAGTCCGCAGAATTCCCTTACCTCGATTCTCGTCGAGTCTGACCTTTCTCTTTTCCAATGTAGTCCCATCGCGCAGTCCGATATGTTTCCAATCCAATGCCCGGAACTGCGTATTAATATTCCTCAGGTCAGATATTATGATTTAATTGTACTTAATCTTTTTGGGCTTAATTTAAATCATTGGGCCCGTTTACCCCTATTGGGCCCGATTGCACCTTAATGGGCCTTAATCGGCCTTAAGCCCGTTTTCCACTTAATTTTCTCTTTATCGAGGCCTATTGGGCTCATTGGGCCCATCAATAATTTATTGAGCCTCGTTCTAATTCTCGAATAGCTAAATTTAATATTTACGACGATTAATCTAAATTTCCATAAATTAATTCAATTTATGCGTAAATTTAATCAATATCACGCATAACGAGGAAATTGTCGTAAATAGGGGTCACTTACCCGAGATTCCATGTTAGTCCGCAAATCGAGGCTGTCTCGAGCCCTCGGTGGATGCCAATCGTCGAGCTACACAATTCCATAATTTTTCCGGGTAAGTTCTCAGCCCAAAATTAATTAAATAAAATATTCCAAATTTAAATCGGTCAATTTGACCGCTTATCGACTTACCCGAAGCTCGATTGCATCACCGGAATTTTCCCCAATTTTTTCCTCTTTTTCCTTTTCCCTTTTTCTCCCTTTTTTTTCCCTCTTTTTGGCTGAACCGGTTCAGTCCGGTTCGGACCGGTCAGACCGCCGGTTTTTCTCCGGTTCGGCCGGTTCACTGCCGGTTCACTGCCTTGCCGGCCGGTTCTCCGCCGGCTTCACCGCCAACAGCTCCGCAAGGCCGTCCGCATCTCGAATCTGGGCTCGGATTCGCCCAAGGCCGCCGGAATGCCGCCGGTCCGGCCTCTTCTCTCCTCGCCGTCGGACCCATTCTCTTCCCTTGGCCGTCGCCGCCGATTCCGGCCATCTCGCTGAGTGCCACCGGTGCCAAAAGCACCGCCGTCGACTGGGCTCTCCAAATCGGGCCTTGGTTCTGGTCGGATCGCCGCCGTTCGCCGGGACCGAGCCCCTCAATCCCGTCGGCCTTCTCCTCCTCCGATCGGCTTCCTCCGGCGTCGGTTGGCTACACCGCCGGTACCATCGTGCTCATCGGCGTCCCCTCTTTCTTTTCCGGCCCTTGGCCGGGCCGTTGGCCGCCGGACGGTGATCGGGCCTCCTTTGGTCTTCTTCGGGTCTTCCGTTTCTCTCTCCCCGATGACTTTCCTCTCCTTTTTTTTTTTTTTTTTTCAATTCTCTCCTTTTTTTTTTTTTTTACAATTTATTATCTTATTTAACAATTTATTTTTATTTATTAAAATACACTAAAAATACCCAAATATCCCTTAAAATTATTATTTTATTCTAAATTAATTAATTTAATTTTATTTAATTTATTTATTATATTTTAACCTATTTTTCGGGTATAATTGCTCCGTATTTTCGGGATATTGTCCCGAGTGACTTTTCAGTATATTTTTCGATTATTTTCGGGATTATTTTTCTGAACTAAAAATCCCGATTAATCCCGATTAATTCCAATAAATTAATATCTTGATCAATTTAATCCGAAATAATTTTATTTCATCTTTATTGACCAAGATTTCTTAAATCCTTATTTTTAATTAAATTTCCTTATCGAATTTACTCCGGCTTTCGGTCCTTTGACCGTTTTGCCCTTACACGTGTTCGGGATTAATTTAACCCGACTTCCTTCATACTTCCTCTATCTTTTCTTATTTAGTTTTCGTATTTTTATTAAATTCGGGTCTTACACCTAGTGTGCAGGGTCTCACCCTGATCGGGAACTACCCAGGAGGTAGGTCAGTCTAACCCGTCAGTCTTATCCGATCTCACGCATCCGAAGATGCCACTCGTATCCGAAGATACCACACGGTACAACGTACTCCATGCTATTTGCACAGTACAACGTACTCTATGGACCCATATCATATCTCCATACTCATGCCCTGTCTCAAAACGCACGTGCGAGCCTATTTAATCGGTGTGACACACAGTCTACCCGACGCTCCAAGCACGGTTCATCGCATGATTTCAGAAAAATAGCGCGAGCGATGCTCCAGCACTCTCATAAAAATCAAGTAAAACTATTACGAGCTGAGCTCTAGCATCTGTACACATTTCATGTGGAAATCTGGTGCGATTTAGACTCCAGCACCGTATTACGAAAGTATATAAAATCTGGTGCGAGTTAGACTTCAGCACCGTGTCACGAAAATTATATAAAAATCTGGTGCGAGTTAGACTCCAGCACCAATACATGTAAAACTCCAGTGCTAGCTCTCGCTCCAGCACTAAGGTATGCATCACACAAATCAAAACTCGTGTGAGCTGAGCTCTAGCACATCACATTTTTGAAAATCACGTAAGCAGCTACATTTCTCAAATCATTTCTAGAGAAAGTCAACATCTGTTGAAAATATGCAATGCAGTGCATTTTTATTTAAAAGTTAGCCAGCCTACTCATGCATGTGTTCAAACATCTCAAGACACGAGCAGGAACCTCTTGTCCTTGCTCCTCCCATATTTTTCCTAAAGTAGGAAATTTTACCCTTAACAAGGGTATTTTGGTAATTTGCCTATTCGGGGCACTAAAAATTTTATCTGAAATCTAGACCCTTCAGACCATTTAAAAGACTGTAAATGACGTCGAAATTTCGTAAAGCTACCTCTAGTAGTTCGTAAAATTCCCTTACCTGGAATCACGGGCAAGCTTATCCCGTTCCGCCCGTACCAGGTCTCTCAGTCCAATTTGCTCCAAACCAAGTCTACGAAACTGCATATAACCACATAATTGGGGTCAATTCAATTATCTTTGTCAGTATTTCACTTATACTGATCAAAACTAAAACACTGGGCTCGTTTTACTTTATTGGGCCTGATTGTGTCTAAATGGGCCTCGAGCCCGTTTTCAGCTCATTTCCATTTATTTAATCCCTTCATCGAGTCTATTGGACTCTCAATACCCATTAGGCTTCGTTTCAAACTCTTTGGATAGCCCGTATATCATTTACGACAGTTTACTCAAAATTTCCAATATTATCCTCTAAATGCGAAATTAAATCCGTAATGCTTAAAATACATTTTTATAATACGCGAGTAATTATATAAATTGTCGTAAATGAGCTTTACTTACTCGAGATTATGCGATGGTGCACAAATCGAAATTTAATCGGTTCACATTCAGAATTTATCGTCGAACTGCACAATTTATATTTAATTCTGGGTTATTTTTCCGATCGAATATAATTTAAATAAATTTTTCAAAAATCAAATCGGTCACTTTTGACCGCTTACTGACTTACCCGAAGTCCGGTGTATCTCCCAAAATTCATCCCCTTTTTCTTTTTTTCTCTTTTTCTCCCTTTTTCCTCTCTTTCTTGGCTGAACTGGTTCTGTCTGGTTCAGACCGTCGGTTCAGTCTGGTTTGGTCGGTTCGATGCCTTGCCGACCGGTTCTCCGCCGGTTTTCGTCGCCAGCAGCTCCGATGGGTCGTCCGATTCTTGGATCTGGCCTCGGTTTCGTTCAAGGTCACCGAAAAGTGGCCGGTCCTGCTAATCTCCCTCGGCCGTCGGTACCCATTTCCTTTTCTGCCGTTTTCGACGCCGTCCGTCGGTTTCGATGGTTGTGGCCACCACTAATCAGCTCGTCTTGGCTTTGGGGACGTTCGACGGTGGTCAGGTGGGGCTAGATCGGTGTCGTTCTTAGCTTCTCTCCGTCGTCGATTTCTCTTTCCTTTTCCTCACTCGCTGGCCGCGTTTCTCCTCCACTGCCGGTGCCGACGAGCTCGACTGCCCCTTGCCCAACTTCCTGGTCACCGAAGGTCGTCAATGATGGAAACCGACGGCCTCGGTCTGCCTCGTTTCCGTTTTTCCCTCAGAAATCGCGAAACGCGATTTCCCTTCTTTTTAAAAAAAATTAATTATTTTTATTTATTATTTATTTTTATTATTATTTTAATCATTAAAATTTATTAAAATATTCAAAATATCTCCAAAAAATATTATTTAATTCATTTAATCTATAATTGAATTTATCGATCTTATTTCGTCTCTCCCAGTATATTTTTCGATTATTTTCGTGATTATTTTCCGAAGTGAAAATCTCGATTAATCCCGATTAATTCTCATAAATTCATATCTTGATCAATTTAACCTGAAATTTAATTATTTCTTTGTTATTGATCAAGATTTCTCAATCCCATAATTAAATTTTCTTATCGAAATTATACCAGATTTCGATCTTTTGACCATTTTTCCCTTATACGTGTTCGATATTAATTTAACCCGTCTTCCCTTCATGAATACTCACTCATTTCGTATTTTAAATCCTTATTTCCAATCCGAATCTCATTCGTTTAAATTTGTGACCATTTTCATCCCTCATAAAAATTTACGATTTAATTTCGGGTCTTACATAATCTCCCCCACTTAGAAAATTTGGTCCTCCAAATTAGAACTAAGTTAGTCTGTAAATCACTCCGGATATTCCACACATATCATACTCTTTAACTCTTATGTGACTTTTTTGGAGTGTACTACTACCAAAGGATTTTACTAGGGAGATCGTCTTAAATGCCAACACTTTCTCCTTCATGTTTTAATACCCGAATCAAGTTTTTAACATATGTTATACTTTCATTGAGCTAAACTGTTGAAGCTCATATCTGATCACATACGCTGGGTCGGGATAATATTTTCGAAACATCAAAAGATGGGATACATCGTGGATGCCTGTTAATTCAGGTGGTAACATCAACCTACAAGACTTATCTCTCACTTGTCCAATCACTCAAAAGATTCAATCTAACGAAACTCAATATTGATTCACCCCTGGTGAATTCCAATGATTTCTGTCTCTTGTCAACATAGCTTTTCTGTCTGCTCTGAGCTGTTCTTAATCTCTCACAACTTAACCGAACATCCTCAGAGGTCTGTCTTACCAATTCGAGAGCAACTCTATATCTGTTACCCCCTTCTTATCCAAACCGGGGAACAACCCCTATGGCCATACAATGCCTCATATAATATTATCCCGATACTCAAGTGACAACTGTTATTATTGGCGAATTCAATTAGTACCAACTCATCATCCCAGGAGCTTATAAAATTAATGCACACACTCTCATCAGATCCTTCAGAACTTGTACAGTCCTCTCTGATTGACCATCTATCTGAGGATGAAAAGCTATGCTAACACTCAGTCGGGTTCCCATAGCTTTCTGAAAAATATTCCCCGAAGTAAGAAGTGAAGCGGGAATCCATATAAGATACCATGCTCATTGGAACGCTACATAATGTTCCACAATCTTCCTTACACATAAATTCGCCTACGCACTCAGAGTATCTGGGGATTTCATAACCAGAAGGTGGGTAGACTTAGGCAATCTGTCGGCTATCACCCAGATAACCTCGTGATTCATCCGGGTCCTCTGTAACCCATCACGAAATTCATGGTAACTTGCTCCCATTTTTCGTGTTGATATAGGTAGAGGTTACAATAACCTTGCAAACTTCTACTTCTTTACCTTGCTCTGCTGACATACGAGACACTTCTCCATAATCTCTACCATGTCTCTTTCCACATCTGACCACCAATACCCCCTTTTGAGAATTCGATATATTTGTTACCTCTCGAATGCACTGTATATCCCGAAGAGTGAGCTTCTGACAATATCACTATCTCATCAACTATGGTCCTGGGGAGCACTTATATTATTATACTGTCTCTAAACCTCAGTACCATCATCACTCTCTGTGAACTCTATCACTGTACCTCTCTGAATCTGACCCATACTATCGACACCATGTCGATCATCACGCTAAGCCTGTCAAATCTGGTCACTCAAATCCGGTTCTAATCTCAGGCTATCTGTCACACAATCACTGTCATCATCAGAAGAGATCACATCATGACTGAGGCTCACAACTGCTCTAGCAGCTCGCACTCCCTGACCATCATATGTAATACCATCCCAAGGCTCTTTCTGCTCAAGGCATTAGCTATTTCATTAGCCTTTCCTGGGTGGTACAATTTCTACAATCATAATCCTTCAGAAGCTCTATTCCTCTTTATTATTTCATATCCGACTCTTTCTATGAAAACAGATACTTGGGATTTTATGATCAATGCATACCCAAAATTTTTTTAATCGTGTAAATAGTGGTGCGACATACTCAGTACAATCACAATCGTTGCCAACATTAAATCATGGGTCAGATAGTTTCTTTCATGATCCATGAGTTGTCTAGATCCATAATCGACTATCTTCCCATTTTGCATCAATACATAGCCCATTCATTATTTTGAGGTATCCATATATATTGAGTAACCTCTTGAGCTATTGGGTATGGTGGAAATAATCACAGTAGTCAGTTCATACTTCAATACACGGAAACTCATCGACAATACTTTCATACTTATCATTCCACTCGTATGTAATCTTTTTCGAATGAGATGTGTCAACTGAGCAGCCCGTTTCTATAAACTCTCAACAAACTATCTGTACAAACAATCTCCAATTGTTGCTTATAATTTCCCTTGGACTTTAAATACCCCAAAATATCATCAATAAGGATGATGACAAATCGGTCCAGCTAAAGTTTAAATACCTCATCGTAGTTGAGTTCTATTGAATATTTTAATTACCCATATCCTTGACTTCGGTACACATACTCATATTATGTCGTTTCAAAATCGCTTCCGTTGAAGCTACTAACCCGCGTCATTTCCTTTTTCTTATATTTATGAATTTTATAAAATTTTAAACCTTCTTGATTAATCGAATTCTATTTTTCTTATCGTACCAGTAAAGGTACCCCAATTTTAAATGTATATATTGTGACTATCAATTTCAATTTATAGGTTGTGTATACTTTTAGACGCTGTCAAGTCTTCAGGCGGGGAGGTATTTTGAAATACCTTTATTAACCCTCAGACTTGACCACAATTACTTTACATATCAGTCCATGTGGTCACAATTCATATTCGCTACTAATTGCTTTAATCCTAATTACTTCACGTATCATAGATATTCTTACCTTACATACTCCTCTTATTCCAATATAACTCGTATTCAGGATCTATTACATATTAAAACTTATCTCTTTTCGTATATCACTTATAACAAACTCCGTGATTACTCATTCCATGAGTACAATCATTTACTCCTTTAATTTCAATCGCTATTCCCCTTTTTTTACTTGTCAAAACTTACCGTATACTTTTCAGGGGTAAAACAACACTGTCTTAGAATAGAACTCTGAACATCATAATTTGCAGCCAACTAATTTATTCTTAAATATTACTTCAAATTATTCATAGTTCGTCCAATAAAATCGGCTGACTTATACTTCTTCCCCCATTTTCAACTTATAATTTCTTCATAATTATTTCGTTAGTTAACCCTCCTTTATTGGGGTACTAACTATCGGCATTGTGCCCAAGGTGTAGGCATTCATGTCTTTTACTAACTTATATACAAGTGAAGGCGGTATGACTAAATACGTGGCACCAGGATCAATTTAAAATAATTACTTCACTATTCATAACCAGTGTGGTATCTTTCACCACATCATATGAAACATCAATAGTGTCCTGGTCCAAGGCATATACACGCCCTCATTCAACAACCTACTTTCCCCTTTCTCTTCGGCTGTGGCCTACTTTTTGGTGCAGAGATATCAATAGGGGTTTCTTTGTCTCTTTGCTCTTCTGTAGGGCAGTCTTACCCAACTCTGAGCAATCATTAATTAAGTGGCCCGTCTTACCACACTTAACTCCTATTTTAGTCAATAAGGTGTAGGTGTAGGCCTTACTTCTGTGGTATCTACCACACATCCTACACTATTTACACTGCTACATTGCTTACACTGCTACGCTACTTACACTGCTCCACTGCTCACCCTACTAACATTGCTTCACTGCTCCGTAGCAGGTCGGGGTCCTCCAATCACAATACCCCTCAAAACTATTCAAATTGAATACACTGGGGCCTTACCAATTATCTTACCCCATAACTCATCAAATCTAATCTCTTACTAAACTACCTTTCTTTCCTGTTCTGACATCTGTGTCATTCTCCATTCTCTTATGTCTCTATTTTGACCTTTTCTACCTTTCTCAATCTCAGAGGTGTGCAACACATGATCTTATTCACACAATTGTGGTCTGCACACTACCTCAACATAGGTATTGATATCCAACAAGGCCAATCAAACTCAAATCGACAATCTGAGCCATTTATTGAACTTTTGGGCTTTCCGACTCTTATTGCCCATAGTGTCGAGGTCATACCTGCTCAGGGATATTAACTGAGTTTCATACTCGTTAATCAATTTAGTTCCTCTGAGTTAGATAAGAAATTTTTATTTGTAATTTCCTTTAAATAATGTCCGGGATATTCTGTCATCAGAATACATCTAAAATATTTCTCATGTCAGCTCTTAAGATGGGTCGAGCGGACTTTCACCAATGCTCTGACTCGTCCTCAAATCCCATGTATACTCTAAGTAATTAGCTCTCAAATATTCTCCACACTCCGCTCTAACCTCGTGAAGCGTGTCTCAATACTGTCCGATCTCTTTGTTGGACTCTGTGGGGCATGCTCAACATTAGCCTCTATTTCAATCTCATCTTGGTTCTCATAGGTCAACACAGCACGACAAGCAGGCTCAGGTCTACCTCTACAACCTCTGCCTCGTGCTCTACCTCCTTTATCGCGACTAATATTAGACATAATGCCTATATTCCTGCATTCTCTATCTATTTCTTAGTTAAAACCCATCTCGATATACACTATTGTATCTAACCAAGCACAGTAACACAGGGATGTAATTTTCTAATTATTGACATTGACACACATCAGACCAACCTGGCTCTGATACCACCATTTGTCACGACCCAAAACTACCCAAAAATCAGAGTAAATTTTTCATTTTTATTTCATACTTATCTATCATTCGAATCGTGACCACACTCCACTAATAATTGGGCTGTGCGTCAGTGCCAGTCCCACCATTTAATCATCATATAACTTAATTTCTTATTACAGAAAAAAGCTAAACACATTCATTTTTCATTTATTCTTTTCCATTTATTTACAAGTGTTTACATTATCTATACATCCCTGACAATTACTTACAAACATGTTACTGTGCTATACTTATTTAGATACAATATGTACAAGTGTATATACCTTAACATGATGGGTAGCAGCGGATATCAGGAATGCAGTACTCAGTCATCTCAATGTCTACTAGAAGGAATTTGTGTTGGAAAATGAAAGGGGTGAGCACATCAAGCTCAGTAAGGCAATCCTACGAACAAGTAGGTAACCATACTACCTACATGAACGTGGTGCCAAGCATAAACCACCTTTTCTCCTCACATTTCAAAACAGATGTTATAATTCGTGATGTCATGATGCCATGTAAAACAGGTTCATATATGGATTAAAAAGCATGGAAAACTCGACATGCATATCCATTTAAAACATTTCATCATCGTTAAAATTTTACAACACAGTCAGGACTCAACCCTTCCCTCGGGTGTTCCTGACTCACACAAAACCATGAAATCAAATGCTTTTTAAAGCAACAATACCATGCGATATATTGAAAGTCATGTAAAACCAGTTGACATCATTCATGGGTTTAAATAGCATGGAAAATAACATCAAGCAAGTTTTCGTTTAAAACCCAATTTAATTTCTATCAAAACCATATCTCAGTCAAGATCCAACCCCTCTCTCGGGTGATCCAGACTCATGTAAAAATCCACAAATGAGTTTCTCAAAACATCAACACACGAAACTAGGCAATATATGTATATCTTAGGTAAATAACTAGGACTATGGCCGTTTGTCCTCGTGAGCCCCTTTGCTACACGGATCCTAGTGTGCGGGGTCTCACCCTGATCGGGAACCACCCGAAAGGTGGGTCAGTCCAACCCGTCAATCTTATCCGATCCCACGCATCCGAAGATGCCAATTGTATCCGAAGATACCACGTATCCGAAGATATCACATGGTACAACGTACTCTATGCTACTTGCACGATACAATGTACTCCGTGGACCCATATCATATCTCCATACTCATGCCCTGTCTCAAAACACACGTGCAAGCCTATTTAATTGGTGTGACACACAGTCTACCCGATGCTCTAAGCACGGCTCATCGCATGATTTTAGAAAAATAGTGCGAGCGATACTCCAACACTTTCATAAAAATCAAGTAAAACTAGTGAGAGCTGAGCTCTAGCACTCTGTACACATTTCATGTGGAAATCGAGTACGAGTTAGACTCCAGCACCGTATTACAAAAATATATAAAATCTGGTGCGAGTTAGACTTCAGCACCGTGTCATGAAAATCATATAAAAATCTGGTGCGAGTTAGACTCCAGCACCAATACATGTAAAACTCTAGTGCGAGCTCTCGCTCCAGCACTAAGGTATGCATCACAGAAATCAAAACTCGTGCGAGCTGAGCTCTAGCACGTCACATTTATGAAAATCACGTAGGCGGCTACATTTCTCAAATCATTTCCAGAGAAAGTCAACACCTGTTGAAAATATGCAATGCTGTGCATTTTTATTTAAAAGATAGCCAGCCTACTCATGCATGTGTTCAATCATCTCAAGACACGAGCAGGAACCTCTTGTCCTTACTGCTCACATATTTTTCCTAAAGTTAGAAATTTTACCCTTAACAAGGGTATTTTGGTAATTTAGGCACTAAAAATTTATCTGAAATCTAGACCCTTCAGACCATTTAAAAGACTGTAAATGGTGTCAAAATTTCGTAAAGCTACCTCTAGCAGTTCGTAAAATTCCCTTACCTGGAATCACGCGCAAGCTTATCCCATTCCGCCCATACCAGGTCTCTCAGTCCAATTTGCTCCAAACCTAGTCTACGGAACTGCATATAACCACATAATTAGGGTCAATTCAATTATCTTTGTTAGTATTTCACTTATACTGATTAAATCTAAAACACTGGGCTCGTTTTACTTTATTGGGCCCGATTACGTCTAAATGGGTCTCGAGCCAGTTTTCAGCTCATTTCCATTTATTTAATCCCTTCATCGGGTCTATTGGGCTTTCAATACCCATTGGGCTTCGTTCCAAACTCTTTGGATAGCCCGTATATCATTTATGACAGTTTACTCAAAATTTCCAATATTATCCACTAAATGCAGAATTAAATCCGTAATGCGTAAAATACATTTTTATAATACGCGAGTAATTATATAAATTGTTGTAAATTAGCTTTACTTACTCGAGATTATGCGATGGTGCGCAAATTGAAGTTCAATTGGTTCACGTTCGAAATTTATCATCGAACTGAACAATTTATATTTAATTTCGGGTTATTTTTTCGATCGAATATAATTTAAATAAATTTTTCAAAAATCAAATCGATCACTTTTGACCGCTTACTGACTTACCCGAAGTCTGGTGTATCGCCCAAAATTCTTTCCCTTTTTCCTTTTTTCTCTTTTTCTCCCTTTTTCCTCTCTTTCTTGGCTGAACCGGTTCTGTCCAGTTCAACCCGGTTTAGACCATCGATTCAGTCTGGTTCGATCTGTTCAGTGCCTTGCCGACCGGTTCTCCACCGGTTTTCGTTGCCAGCAGCTCCGATGGGTCATCCGATTCTCGGATCTGGCCTCGGTTTCGTTCAAAGCTGTCGGAAAGTGGTCGGTCCGGCTGTTCTCCCTCGATCGTCGGTACCCATTTCCTTTTCTGCCGTTTTCGGCGCCATCTGTCGGTTTCGACGGTTGTGGCCACCACCAATCAGCTCTTCTTTGCTTCGGGGATGTTCGGGGGTGGTCGGGTGGGGCTAGTTCGGCGCCATTCGTCGTCGTTGTTCTCTTCTCTCCCTCGTCGGTTTCTTTTTCCTTTTCCTCACTCGTCGACTGCGTTTCTCCTCCACTACCGGTGCCGACGAGCTCGACTGCCCCTTGCCCAGCTTCCTGGTCATCGGAGGTCATTGGTGATGGAGATCGACGGCCTCGGTCTGCCTCATTTCCGTTATTCCCTCAGAAATCGCGAAACGCGATTTCCCTTCTTTTTTTAATTAATTATTTTTATTTATTATTTATTTTTATTATTATTTTAATCATTAAAATTCATTAAAATATTCAAAATATCTCCAAAAAATATTATTTAATTCATTTAATATATAATTGAATTTATCGATCATATTTCGTCTCTCCGTGTATATTTTTTGATTATTTTCAGGATTATTTTTCGAAGTGAAAATCTCGATTAATTCTGATTAATTCTCATAAATTCATATCTTGATAAATTTAATCCGAAATTTAATTATTTCTTCGTTATTGATTAAGATTTCTCAATCCTATATTTTTAATTAAATTTTCTTATCGAAATTATACTGGATTTTGATCTTTTGACTGTTTTGCCCTTGTACGTGTTCGATATTAATTTAACCCGACTTCCCTTCATGAATACTCACTCATTTCGTATTTTAAATCCTTATTTCCAATCCGAATCTCATTCGTTTAAATTTGTGACCATTTTCATCCCTCATAAAAATTTACGATTTAATTTCGGGTCTTACATCCATGCTCTTTGAAATCCATATGTGAACTTGTTTTACATGAGATCATGAATTGTAGCATCTATTTTGAAATGTGTGGAGAAAGGGTGGTTTATGTATGGCACCATGTTCATGTAGGTTGTATGGTTACCTACTTATTCGTAGGATTGCCTTACTAAGCTTGATGTGCTCACCCCTTTCATTTTCTCACATAGATCATTTTCAGTAGACTTTGAGGCGACTGAGTACTACATTCCTGATATCCGCTGCTGCCCATCACTTGAGGTATATACACTTATACATATTATATCAAGAACACCCGAGGGAGGGGATGAGTCCTAGCAGTGTTGTGAAATTTTAACGAGAATGAAATAATTTAAATGGATTTGCATGTTGAGTTTTCCATGCTCTTTGAAATCCATATGTGAACTTGTTTTACCTAACATCATGAATTGTAGCATCTATTTTGAAATATGTGGAGAAAGGGTGGTTTATGCACGACACCACGTTCATGTAGGTTGTATGGTTACCTACTTGTTCGTAGGATTGCCTTACTGAGGTTAATGTGCTCACCCCTTTCATTTTCTAGCACAGATAATTTCCAGTACACTTTGAGGCGACTGAGTACTACATTCCTGATATCCGATGCTGCCCATCACTTGAGGTATATACACCTGTACATATTGTATCTAAATAAGAATAGCACAGTAACATGTTTGTAAGTAACTCTCAGTGATGTATAGACACTGTAAACACTTGTAAATGAATGGGAAAGAATTAGTGAAAAACGCATGTGTTTACCTTTCCTTTAATAAGGAATTAAGTTATATGGTGAATGAATGGTGGGACCGCATTGACGCACAGCTCAATTGTTAGTGGAGTGTGGTCACGATCAGAGGACAGGTAAGTATGAAAAAAATGAAAAATTTATTCTGATTTTTAGATCGTGACAAATGGTGGTATCAGAGCAAAATTGGTCTGATGTGTGTCAGTGTTAGTAATTAAGAAATTACATCCCCATGTTACTGTGCTTGGTTAGATACAATCGTGTATATTGAGATGGGTTTTAACTAAGAAATGGTTGAGAATACAGGATTTGGGCATTATACCGAACACCAATTGCAATAGAAGGGGTAGAGCATGAGGCAGAGGCCGTAGAGGTAGGCCTGAGCTTGCTAGTAGAGCTGAGTCGACCCATGAGACTCTTGAGGAGGTTGAGGTGGAGACTGATGTTGAGCATACTTTGCAGGGTCCTATAAAGAGACCAAACAATATTGAGACACGCTTCACGAGGATGGAGTGGAGTGTAAAAAATATTTTGGAGTAGTTTACTCAGTCTATGCAAGTAGTTGAGGATAGGCAGGGTAAAGCCTGAACAGATGCCTCAGACTATAGAGATTCTCACACCTCTCTGGTATTTAGAGAAGTAAAGAAACCAATAGTTTCTGAGGACTGGGTGAATAAGATAGTGAAGTTGTATGGATTCTTTCGGTGTATGTCGACTAAGAAAGTGACTTTTAAATAAGTTTATGCTGGAGGCGAGGCAGAGCATTGGTAGAGATCCGCTCAACCCATTTTAAGAGTTAGACATCAAGGACTGATATGAGAGATAATTTTAGATGCGCAGAGACAGTATATTTCAGACAATGTTCAGAGGAATTTACAGATAGAGTTCCTTACTCTGACCCAGAGGAACAGGTCAATCGACGAGTATGAATCTCAATTAACATCCCTGGGCAGGTATAATCCGACATTATGAACAGTGAGAATCGAAAGGTCTGAAAGTCATGGAAAGACTTAGACTATCTATCAGAGTCTGATTGGCCCGTTAGATATCACTATTTACGATGAGGGAGTGCGCAAATCACAATGCGTGAATAAGATTAGGAATTGCATGCCTCTGAGTTTGAGAAAGGCAATAAGGGCCAAAATAAAGATAAAAAGGAAATAGTGGATAACAGAGATGTCAAAGTGGGAAAGATGCGGTTTGGTAGGACATTTAGAGTTAGTGAGTTATGGGGTAGGATGATTGGTAAGCCCCAGTGTATCCAGTTTCAGCACTTACACGGATATTGTGATTGGAGGACCCCGACCTGCTAATAGGCAGTGTTGGATGTGTGATAGTTACCATGGAAATAGACGGTTGAATGAGTGTAAGACCCGATTTTAGTTAAAACACGAAATGAGAGTGTTCGTGAAAGGAAGGATTTAAATGGTATTCTCGAACACGTGCATGGGTAAAACGGTCAAAAGATCAAAAGTCGGTATAAATTCGATAAGAAAATTTAATTAAAAATAATGGGATTGAGAAATCTTGATCAATAACGAAGAAATAATTAAATTTCGGGTTAAATTGATCAAGATGTGAATTTACTGAAATTAATCAGAATTTTCACTCGGGACAATATCCCGAAAATACGAAAAAAATATACCGAGAAAGTGGAAAAATAGATTAAATAAATTAAATAAATTAATTAGAATAAAATATAATTTTTTAGATATTTTTGGGATTTTTAGAATAAAATAAATAATAAATTATAAAAATAAATAAAATAATAAAAAAAAATTTTCTTTTCACGAAACGCGAAAACTGAAGGAAAACAAACAGAGGCCGAGCCCCTCTGCCTCACCGGACAGAGCGATCGACGGTAGACCAAGCAAGGGGAGGAGAGGCAACCGAGCCACCAGCGACATGAAGGAAACGATGAACGGCGGCCGACGATGAGGAAAGGAGAGAAAGAGAGAACAGAGAGTGGAGGAGCGAGAAAGAGAGAGAAAGAGAGGAAACGGTGGTGGACGGAGGTCGGATAAAGGAAGAGGGCCTCGCCACCGGCTAGGAGGGAGGTCGATTCACGACTGTCGCCGACAAAACGAACCCAAATCGGTGAGAAGAAGAAGCACCACCGACGCCGAAGAGAAGAAGAGCCGAACTGGCCACTTTTCGACCACCTCGGACAAAATCGACCCCTGATCCGTGCATCGGACGATCCCGCAGAGCTGCTGGCAGTGAAAACCGGTGGAGAACCGGTTGTCGAGGCCCTGAACCGATCGAACAGGACTGACCGACTGGACCGAACCGATCTGAACCGGGTTGAACCGGACCGAATCGGTTCAGACAAGAAAGAGAGGAAAAAGTGAGAAAAAGAGAAAAAGGAAAAAGGGGAAAAAGTTTCGGGGATACACTGAACTTCGGGTAAGTCGATTCGAGGTCAAAAGTGACCGATTTGATTTTTGAGAAATTTATTTAAATTATATTTGATCAGAAATTAACCCAAAATTAAAAATAAAATTGTGCAGTTCGATGATAATTTGTATACGTGAGACGATCGAACTTTGATTTGCGCACCATCGCATAATCTCATGTAAGTAAAGCTCATTTACGACAACTTATGTAATTATTCGCGTATTAAAGATTTATTTTACGAATTTTGGATTTAATTCCGCAATTAGTGAATTATTTTGAGATTTTTGAATTAATTGTCGTGAATGATATACAGGCTATTCAAAGAGTTTGGAACGAAGCCCAATAGGTATTGAGAGCCCAATAGACCCGAAGAATGGATTTAATAAGTGGAAAACGGGCTTAAGGCCAATTAAGACCATTATGGTACAATCGAGCCTAATATTGGTAAACGGGCCCGATGATTTAAATTAAGCCCAAAAATTATGAAATACAATTAAATAAATTGTATTTGACCAGATGAACATTTATTCGTAGTTTCGGAGATTGGATTTGGAGCAAATCGGACTGCGTGACAAGACATCAGTGGAAAAGGTCGGACTGTACAGAGAATCGAGGTAAGGGAATTTTGTAAGCGCATAGAGATATCTGCGCGTATTTTTGGGGTTATTTACATTATGTAGAATTTCATAAGATATCTAGAAATAGAATAATAATTTTTACGAAAATCGAGGTATAAGTGAAAATTACGATTTTGCCCCTAGTTAGGAAAATTTCAAAAAAGGTAGTAAGGCTATGAAATTGCATGATTTTCATGTTTTTGATATTCCTATGATTATTTTACTTTAATTTAAGTGAATTATGGATAGGCTGGCTATTTATTTCATGTTTTTACATGGAAGGGCATGAATTAGGTGCCAGTTGTGATTTTTGATTGGTTTTAGTGAGATTGAGCAGCCTATCATGTTTTTATGAGTTTTAAATCCTACGTGGATTTTACTTGGTTTTATGCATCCTTACTAGAGTATTGCCTATACGTGAATTTAAATTGGATTTATAATTATTTTTAAGTCGTACTAGAGCGCTGCTCGTACGCAGATTTCATTAACTTTTATGAAACCGTGCTGGAGCTTCACTCGCACGAGAGTTTTTCTGATATCATGAATATGCATGGAGCCGTGCTAGAGCTTCACTCGCACAAAAATTTTATGACATGCATATGACCGTGCTGGAGCCTCCTATAGACTGTGTGTCACAGTGAGAAGATATGCTCGCACGTGTAGATTGAGACATGGGTTGATTATCGACATGGTTTGGAGTGGGATAAGACCTATGGCAGGCATCCCTAGACTGTGATATTGGGTTCATAGAGTACGTTGTACCGTGTATGTCACACGGAGTACGCTGTACCATATGATCATGACTATTGTATTCACGTTACTTGATATTCTGGCGGGTAGGATTTGACCCACCTCCCGCTACAGTTGTGATACCTCGTACACTGGGATCCGTGTAGCTTGGGATCATAAGGACATAGTCCTCGATTATTTCCATACAGTAACCTGCATGTCTCACATGATATATATTTGATTGGTCTTATTAGACCAGGGTAGACCAGAGGGAGGCGTCGAGCCTCGATTTGTGATAATTTTTATGAAATGTGGTATCAAATGAGAAATTAATGGCTTTTTATGAGACTATTAATGATTTTAAAGATGTGTTGAATCCCTTTGGGATTATTTTGAAGAGTTTTACTGTACCGAGCATGAGAGGTTTTTCATGTTTTACATGCCGATTAATGTTTTACGATATATGATATACTCATACATGGCATGGTTTTAATTGCCTCATGCTCGAGATATAAATGTTTTACATATCATGCATTTACCAGCATGTAGATAGTGTAGTTATTTACCTGCTTGCATTATTGCCTTACTGAGCAAGTTGCACTCACCCTTTCATTTTCCACCTTACAGTGTACATTCAGTAGAAAAGAGTGACAGTAATCTTGCATTTCGATTATCCGCTGCTTCCTATCAAGACTAGGTATACACATTCATATAATTTTTGTATCTAAACATATAGAGGCACAATATTGTACACGGATGTAATATTACGGATGTATTTAGTTAAAATAAATTGATATGTAAACGAAATATGGAAAATAGATGTTAAGGTAAGTAACATGACAGGAGGGACTAACATCGACTCATAGCCCAACTGTTAGCAGTGAAACTGTTCACGACGGGTAAGGAAATGAAAAAGCGAAAAAAATTGTAGGGGTTTTTAGGAAAATGGGTCATGACAATGAGGGCGAGTGTATGCCTTGGACCAAGATACTATTGATGCCTCTTTTAATGTGGTGTAAGGTACCATCTTGATTGTTAATATTGAAGCAATTATTTTAATTGATCCTGGTACTACACATTTATTCATATCGTCGTCATTTGCATATAAGTTAGTGAAATATGTGAAGCCTATATCATTAGGCGAAATGCTGATAGTTAACACCCCAATGAAGGATAGTCTGCTAATTGAATATGTCGATAGAGATTGTAAGTTGAAAGTGGGGGAAAGGAGAATGCAAACCAATCTCATTATATGAAATATGAGTGTTTTGATGTAATATGGGGAATAAATTGATTGGCTGCAAACTATGTTGTTGAAATTGTTATTCTAAAATAGCGATGTTTCACCTTAGAAAAGTGTACCGTAAGTTTTAACAAGTAATGAAAGAGTTTTGTTATAGTTGATATACCAAATGAGATAAGCTTTGAGATGTGATAGATCCTAAATACAAGATATAATGGAATAAAAGGCATATGCAAGGTAAGAATAACTCTGATATGTGAAGTAATTTAGATAAAGCGAAATGTAGTGAATATGAATTGCGACCAAGGATAAGGGGTGGATATATCCACAACCAGTCCATGTGGTCAAGTCTGAGGGTTAATAAAGGTATTTCAAAATACTTCCTCGCCTAAAGACCTGACAGCGTCTAAAAGTACACATAACCTATAAATTGAAATCGACAGTCGTAATATATACATTTAAAATTAGGGTACCTTTACTTGTATGATAAAGAAATATAGAATTGGATTAATTATGAAGGTTTAAAAATTAAAATTTTATAAAAGCCGTTAATATAAGAAACAGTAAATGACGCGGGTTAGTATCTTGAACAGAAGCGATTTTGAAATGACATTATACGTTTATGCGTACATAGGTCAAGGATATGGGTGATTGAAATATTTAGTGGAACTCAACTACGATGAGGTTCTTTTCTCATACTGACATTTGTTCTGTGGTAGTCAGCCTAAGAGTTAAGAACTAGACTTGAATTATCGAATCGAACAGGATCAACGGAAGAATAAGTATTTCATTCTACTATTGATGATCCATTGGATTAGCTGCGAAGAGCGTAAATTTTTTTTTTTAGATCGATTGGAAGTCTGGGTTTTATCCGTTGAGAATTTGGAATGTGGATGTGCCCAAGACAATTCTTTGTACTCGTTAGGGCATTGATGAATGAGGTATTTAAACTTTACCTAGATCAATTTGTTATCATCCTTATTGATGATATTTTAGGTGTATTTAAAGTCCAGGGAAAATCATAAGCAACAATTGGAAATTGTTTTTACAGATGATTTGTTGAGAGTTCTCGAAATGGACTACTTTGTTGACATGTTTAACTTAGAAAAAGTTGTATTTGAATGGGATGATAGACGTGAAAAGAGTTTTGGTGTATTGAAGTATGAACTGACCATCGTATTTATTCTCACCATACCCAACAGATTAAGAGGTTTCTCAGGGCATATGGATGTCTTGAAACCAAGATTGGGCTGTGTGTTGAAGCAAAATAAGATGATAGTCACGTATGGATTCAGACAGTTCAAGGACCATGAAAGGACTATCCGGCCCATGATTTAAAGTTGGTAGCTGTAGTAATGCACTGAGGGTATGGCGCCACTACTTTTGCGATGAGAAATTTCAGGTATGCACTGATCATAAAAGTCCCAAGTATCTGTTTTCATAAAAAGAAACGAAAATGAAATAACAAAAAGGGTTTGAGCTTCTAAAGGATTATGATTGTGAGATATTGTACCACCTAGGAATTAGCTAATATAGTGGCTGATGCTTTAAGTAGAAAGAACCTCGGGATGGTAATGGTCAGGGAGCTTGAGCTGTAAAGCAGTTTGTGAGCCTCAGTAGTGTTGTGATCCCTTCTTATGATGATAGTGATTATGTGACAGCTAGCCTGATGTTAGAACTGGATTTGGTTAACCAGATTTGATAGGCTTAGCGTGATGATCGACAAGGTGTCGATAGTGTTAGTCAGATTCAGATGGGTACCGTGACAGAGTTCACAGTGAGTGATGATGACTTACTGATGTTTGGAGGTAAAATAATGGCTCCCAAGGACCACAGCTATTGAGATTGTTAATGACAGAAGCTCACTATATGGGATATACAGTACATTTGCTAAATAAAAAAATATATCAGAATTTTTAAAAAAGGGTATTAGTGGTCAGGCATGAGAGAGATATCAGAGAGTTATGGCGAAGTGTCTCGTATGTCAGTAGGCTAAGGTAAAGCACTAGAAGTCTGCAGGATTATTGTAGCCTCTACCAATTCTGACATTGAAGTGGGAGCAGGTTACCATGGATTTTGTGACAGGTTACAGAGGACTGTAGGAGTCACAAGGCTATTTGAGTGATGGTCGATAGATTGATTGAGTCTACCCACTTTTTGGTTATGAAAGCCATAGATACTCTGAGTGCGTGAGCAGATTTATATAAGTAAGAAAATTGTGGAACAATAGGTAACATTCCAAGGAGTATTGTATCAGATAGGGATTCCCGCTTCACTTCCCACTTCTGGGAACATGTTTCAAGAAGCCACGGAAACCCAGTTGAATGTGAGTATTGTGTTCCGTCCTCAAGCAGATGGTCAGTCAAAGAGGACTGTACGGGTTCTAGAGGATATGATGAGAACGTGTGTAATTGATGTTAGAAGCTCCTGGAATGATCATTTGTTATTAGCTAAATTACCCACAGCGATAGTTATCACTCGAGTATCGATATGACATTGTGTGAAGCATTGTTTGGTCGTAAGGGTTGCTTTTCCGAATAGATAGAAAGAAGTGGGTTATAGATAGAAAATTGCTCCTGATCTAGTATAATAAGCCTCTAAGGGTGTTCAGCTGATTGTGAGAGAATGAGAACACCTCAGAACAGATAGAAAAGCTATGCTGACAAGAGATGGGGATCGTGAGGATTCATCGAGTGTGAATCAGTGTGTTTGGAAGTTTCTCTTTCTAAAGGTTTAATGAGATTCAGGTATTAACCAGGAAGGAGAAGGTGTTGTGGTTTAAAATGATCTCCCTAATTAAAGTCCTTCGGCAGTATTACACTTTGGAGGAATTTAAATAGGAGCAGGAGAGTAAGAGTATAATATGTGTGAAGTATCCGGAGTGGTTTACAGACTAATTTGGTTCAAATTTGGAGGACCAAATTTCTTAAGTGGGGCAGATTATGTAAGACCTGATTTTTATCGTATTTCCTTATGATCCACATATTGTATGGATATTGTTATATGTTAATGGAATCATAAGATGAATGATTTTGATCATATAAATATGAATGAAGTAGTCAAACGTACGTAAAATCCGAAAACGAACAGTTAAGGAATTTCAAATTAAATTTATGAGATTTGAATTGTCCGGACAGAGATACAAATTTTAAATGAGAAATTATAGTGGGTCCAAGAAGGAAAGTCGACCTAAATTGGTCTCGAACATGTAAAAGGGTAAAACGGTCAAAAGACCAAAAATCCGGTATAAATTCCATAAGAAAATTTTATTAAAATATGGATTTAGGAAATCTTGATCAATAAAGGAGAAATTATTGAATTTCAAATCCAATTGATCAAGATATGAATTTATTAGAATTAATCGAAATTGTCACTCCGAAAAATTATCCCGAAAATACTGGAAAAATATACCGAAAATACAAAATAAGACAGATAAATTCAATTATTGATTAAATGAATTAAATAAGATTTTTTTAGATTTTTTTGGGGATGAAATAATATTTTATTGATTAAAAAAATAATAAAATAAATTATAAATATAATAATAAAATAATTTTTTTTTAAAAGAAGACAGAAAATCGGGAAAGTCTCGAAATTTGGAAAACTAAAAACGAAAAACAAAAAAACTGAGGCTTGGCGCAACCAAGAAGCCTGACTACCATCGACGACCGACAAGGCCAGGCGAGGGACGGAGAAGAGAGAGGACATCCGTTCGAACCTGCTGGTACCGGTGACGCGCGCCACTGACGTCGGAGTCCGGCGAACGGAGGAGGAGAAGCCTATGGGAAAAAGGGGCTCGATTTCGGCGATCCACGGCAGCTGGGTGTAATTGGAGGGTACCGGTGTGATCGGGAGGACGAGCTGATTCTCTTGGTACTGGTAGCGGCCGACGAAACAGTCGAGAACACCGGCGACGGTAAGGAACCCGAAATGGCACCGTTTTAGCCGAGAGGAAAGGGGATGGAAAAGGAAGGAAAAAGGGAAGGAAAAGGGAGGAAAAGAAAAAAAAAGGGGGGGGGGGGAAGGGGAGAAACAAATCCCTGGGAATACCTCAAAAATTCGGGTAAGCCGATACACGGTCAGATTGACCGAATTGATTTTTGGGAATTTAATTTAAAATTATATTTAATTAAAAATTAACCCAGAATTTAATATAAAATTGTGCAGTTCGACAATAAATTACGTACGTGAGCCCGATAGAACTTCGATGTGCGCACCATCGCATAATTTCGGGTATGTAAAGCTCGTTTACGACAACAGTATGATTATTGCGCAATTGGAATTTATTTTGCGGATTTCAAATTAATTTCTGCATAAAATAACTTATATTCAGATTTTTGAATTAATTGTCGTAAATGATATACAGGATATCGAAAGAGTTTGAAACAAAGCCCAGTGGGTATTGATAGGCCCAATGAGTCCAATAGACCCAAAGAAGGGATTTAATAAGTGAAAAACGAGTTTAAAATGGAGTAAGGCCCATTAAGAATTAAATGGGCCCAATTGAGTGTGAATGGGCCCAATAATGTAAATAAAGCCCAGTAAGATTAAAATACAGTTGAACTCAAAGTAATTAACTCGAGATTTGGTTATGTACAGTTCCGCAGAGTGGACTGTGAGAGTATCGGATCGAGCGATACAGTATTGGTGGAAAAAAAAGGATAAGCTCGCACATGATTCCAAGTAAGGGAATATTACGGACTGCTAGAGGTAACTTTACGCAATTTTGACATCATTTACATTCCCTAAAATTGTCTGAAGGGTCTAGATTTAAAATAAAAATTTTAGTGCTCGGATAGGCAAATGACCAAAATACCCTTGTGAAGGGTAAAATTTCCAAAATGAGAAAAAGTTGGGAGAAGCAAGAACAAGAGGTTTCTACTTGTTTTTGAGGTGTTTTGACACATGCATGGGTAGGCTGGCTAGCTTTTAAATAAAAATGCATAGCATTGCATATTTTCAGCAATGTGATTTCTTTTGGGAATTGTTTTGAGATAACAAAGCCGCCTACGTGATTTTATGAAAATGCGACGTGCTAGAACTCAGCTCACATGAGTTTTGATTTCTGTGATGCATGCATTAGTGTAGGAGCAAGGGCCCGCACTAGAGTTTTACATGCATAGCTATGGAGTCTAACTCGCACCAGATTTTATATGATTTTCGTGATAGGTGTTGGAGTCTAACACGCACCAGATTTTCACTTGATTTTTATGACACAGTGCTGGAGCCTAGCTCGCACTAGTTTTACATGATTTTGACAGAGTGCTAGAGCTTAGCTCGCACTAGATCATATGAGATTTTATGCAACGAGTGTTGGAACTTTGCTCGCACGAGATTTTCCTTGATTTTATGAGAGTGTTGGAGCATTGCTCGCACTGATTTTATAAGACATGCGATGAGCTATGCTTGGAGCATCGAGTAGACTGTGTGTCACACTGATTAAATATGCTCGCAAGTACGTTTTGAGACAGACACGATTATTGATATGAGATGTGGGTCCACGGAGTATGTTGTAATGTGCAAGTAGCATGGAGTACGTTGTACCTTGTTGAGATTGATTATGTGGCATCTTCGGATGCGAGTGATCGGGCAGGACCGACGGGATAGACTGACCCACCTCCCAGGGTGATTCTCGATAATGGTGAGACCCCGCACACAAAATCCGTGTAGCAGTGGGATCACGAGGATATGGCCATAGTCTTGGTTATTTGCCTGAGATATATATATATTGCCTAGTCTCGCATGTTATTACTTGATGTTTTTGAGAATCATGTTTTGTGAACTTTTGTGTGAGTCTGGATCACCTGAGGGAGGGGTTGGATTTTGACTGATATATGATTTTAACGAGAATGAAACTGGGTTTTAAACTAAAACTTGCATGAAGTTATTTTCCATGCTATTGAAACCCATGCGTGATGTAAACTAGTTTTACTTGACATTCATTATGCCGCATGTTACTATTGCTTTGAAAAGCATTTGATTTCATGGTTTTGTGTCAGTCAGGAACACCCGAGGGAGGGGTTGAGTCCTGGCTATGTTGTGAAATTTTAAAGAGAATGAAATGATTTAAATGGATTTGCATGTTGAGTTTTCCATGCTCTTTGAAATCCATATGTGAACTTGTTTTACATGACATCATGAATTGTAGCATCTATTTTGAAATGTGTGGAGAAATGGTGGTTTATACAGGGCACCACATTCATGTAGGTAGTATGGTTACCTACTTGTTCATAGGATTGCCTTACTGAGCTTGATGTGCTCACCCCTTTCATTTTCCTATACAGATTTTGTCACGACCCAATTCCATTCTCTTTAACCGAAAATCACTGAAAATTTTTCGCGTTTTACTGTTACCTTACCCGGTCGTGAAATAACTCACCACACACTGTTGGGCTATGAGTCAATAATAAACACCACATCTCATTCATTCTCAATTAATTAAAACGATGTCATACATGTGCATTTAATCGTGTACTCATACGAATACATGTTTTACTGACATCTACATCCCCCATAAGTACAACTCAAAAGAATACTGTGCTTTTACATTGTTTAGATATAAAAAGAATCACTGTGTATATACCTTTAAGCGATGGAGACGCAGCGGAGTCCAAAATACCACGCCTCAGTCCTGACTGGGCTACTATGCACGCTCTGTAGGGGGGAAAATAGAGTGGGATGAGCAACCACACGCTCAGTAAGGCAATAATGCAAGCATGGTAGATAACTACTCTATCTACATGCTGATAGTGTTATGCATAAATCATTTATGGTAGGAGCATGAGGAATAAAACTATGCCATATGAGTATACATATATATCATGTATCAAAGTCATGTAAAATTGGCATATCAAACATGGTAAAACATCATGTATAAATCATCTCATGCTCGATCTCGTTTAAACTCATAAAAAGGGCAATTCATTAAGAAACCTCCTTTTTAGACCCACGTCATAAAACTCTTTCTTATCACATACAATCACATCACATCAACTCACAATCACAACCTCATTTTCATTTCACAAATCAAATCCACGAGGCTCGACCCCTCCTTCGGGTCTACCTTAAACAATCACAAATCACACTTAGAGATTTAAAATCATGTGGTAGTAAGTAAATCAAGCAAGGAGACAGGTTACTATATCTCAAGTGACTACGTTGGCCAATCGTCACATATCATCCCAGACCACACGGATTCCGGTGTGCGGGGTATCATGCTGGTACGAAGGTGGGTTAGTTCTCCGCCAGACTTTCTCAAATCAAGTAACCACCACGCGGTACATCGTACTCCATGTGATATACACGGTACATCGTACTCCGCGGACCCATAACATGGTTGGGGGTGCCTGCCATAGGTCTTATCTACCCCATACCAAGTGTAACCTTTATAGTCTTGAAAGCGCGTGGGAGTAACCTCAATACCAGGTCCTAGCCCCTCATGGCCTTGCTCGCCCCTGTTGGGTTCCCTGATCCAGGTCCTAGCCCCTCACCCTCACCCCACCTAAGAGGTTTGTCAGGCCTGTTGGGTTCCCTGGATGGATTATGTCAGGTCCTAGCCCCTCACCCTCACCCCACCTAAAAGGTCTGTCAGGCCTGTTGGGTTCCCTGAGTTAATCCGTATCTCTCACCACGGCCTCATACATACCACAGTGTGAAAACCAGAGCGAGCTACGCTCTAGCGCGAATTCATGCATCAAAACCAATCACTTCGTACGAGTAACGCTCTGGTACGGCATTTATGCATAAAATATGAAGAAACCATGTACGAGCATAGCTCCAGTACAGTTATATGCATAAGAAAAACCACTCAAATCCACGTACGAGCGTAAGCTCCAGTACGGTTTATAAACATCATCACAATTTAAATTCAAAGCGAGAGCTAAGCTCAAGCACGTTTCACATAAGTGAAAACATAGAAATCCAGCGCGAGCGAGGCTCTAGCGCGATTTATGTCATACAAATGTGATAGGCGGCTCATATACAATTTATCAATCCCGGTAATTCGGGTTTAGCACTCACAAATGCTTTTCCACAACAACAATACAATACTAGTCGACCTATCTACAAGCTTGCTTAAAACCAAGCAATTCGTTTTGAAAAGCATCAAAACATTAGATTTATGCAATTATTAGCCTTACTATCCCATTTCATAAAATCCACTTCAAATCCAAAACCACGCATATACTCATCATCATTCACGAATACCATCAACATTTATTTGAGCAATCATGCATTTCATAAAAACACCCGATATTCATCCACAAGTTCAAAGTACGAGCAGCTACCTCTATATACTCACAAAATTCCCTTACCTGGAATCGCGATGCGTGATTCCACTTCCTTAAGCTGCTTACTCGTACGGTTCGGTTCGTCTTCAACGAACTCTTTGGGACTGCACAAAATTGTATCCCGCATTATATTCGATCCATATATTGCAACCCTTGTGCTTGCTATAGTCAATTTAATCTATAGCCTCTATTAAAGCTTATTTGGCCTCGTTTCATTACTTTACCCATAGCTCGAGTCTATGGACCTTCTTAGGCCTATTAACTTATTCAAAATCGATATTAAATCGACATTAACCTTATAGTGTTCATATTCCATGAATCCTCACTATGGCATTTATCAATCATATACATACCCATTTCCACAATTCCTCCAAACTCACAATGTAATCTCATTTAACCATTTAAAATCATAAACATTACCCTAATAACAGCTAGCATGCCATAATTCATAGGCTCATTTATTCCCACATATCCTCACATTATACCTATTTTAGATTTCTAGGTCACACCAATTCCACTACATTCCTAGGTAGTTTATCCATCAATACTCATATCAATCAACTCCAAAATCAATTAAATAGCTAATGCATTTGGATTGGAGTGTTAGAATCTTACCAATATGATTTCTCTTCTTGCTCCAAATGGTAATGCCCTTAACTCCTTCAATTCCAAAGATGGGAAGATGCCCTCTCACTATGTTGTTCTTCTCTTTGATAGGAACAACTTTGCCTCTAATGATCTCTCTCCAAATCTCACTGAAAATGGCTGATTTTAGAGAGGGAAAGTTAGGTTTTTAGGTTGAAAATGGGAGGTTAATATGTTTTTCCGAGATTTCCAGATTTTCAGCTCTCCTTATATAGAAATAGCTTGGGGAGATCGATCTGGTCCAAGAGGAGATCGATCTGGTCCCTTAAAATTCCTCTTTTTCACGGCATTTTTAAGCCTGAGATCGATCTGTCGAAGCATGAGATCGATCTGTCTAGGCATGAGATCGATCTATCGAAGCATGAGATCGATCTGGTCCCAAACAGAGAGCTAAGGAGATCGATCTGGGTGCTTGAGGATCGATCTTTTCACTACAGAATGCTTGGCAGATCGATCTGGCTCCATTGGAGATCGATTTGCTCTATTCTTTCGCCCAAATAAGAGCATTTTGGCTCTTCCAGATCGATCTCTCATCCTATGAGATCGATCTGGGCCTTATGTTTTCCAGATTTCCTGCAGTTTCCTTGCTGCAACTCATACCAACACATCATTAATCTATTGCCATGGCCATTTTCTCATCCATCCACCTTTATAACTTGAAAATGGCATCCATTCATACCTTATGCACATTGAAACTTGTGTGCATTCATTGTATGTTCAAAGGTATGCTACATAAAACCAAATGGAAGCATAACTCCATTCCATTTTACCACACTACTCATCTTGAGTCTCAATCACATCCATCACTTGCTAGAACTCATTTCTTCGTATTCATACTCAATGAAACTTGTATGTACGTTACAATTTATATTACACATACATACATTGAATCCATGGACTTACATCAATCATACTTTACATTACAAGTCCATTCATATTATTTGATCCAATTACACACATTACCCTTATACATATACGGGGTCTTACATTCTCCCCTCCTTCAAGGAATTTGGTCCTCCAAATTAGAACCAAGTCACTCTTCAAACAGTTGGGGGTACTTCTCCCGTATCAAGTTCTCCAATTCCCATGTGGCCTCTTCCGCCGTGTGGTGTTGCCAAAGCACCTTCACCAAGGGAATTGTCTTATTCTGCAACACTTTCTCTTTCCTGTCCAATATCCGAACTGACTTCTCAACATACGTCATACTCTCATGGAGCTCCAACGGCTCATATCTTATCACGTGTGCCGGGTCCGGGTGATACTTCAGAAGCATCGAGACGTGGAAGACGTTGTGGACATTTGCCAAGTCCGGTGGCAATGCCAATCTATACACCTTATCTCCCACTCTCTCCAAAATCTCGAAGGGTCCGATATATCTAGGGCTCAGCTTGCCCTTCTTACCGAATCTCATAATACCCTTCGATGGTGATACCCTCAGAAATACCGACTTACCCTCATCAAACTCCAGTGGTCTTCGTCTCTTGTCAGCATAACTCTTTCGCCGGCTCTGAGCTGTCCGTAATCTCTCACATATCAACTGGACGTCCTCAGATGCCTGCTGCACTAAGTCCGGAGCAAAAATCTGTCTGTCACCAACCTCTTCCCATCCAATAGGGGAACGGCATCTACGCCCGTATAATGCCTCATAGGGTGCCATCCCGATACTAGCATGATAGCTATTATTATAAGCGAACTCGGCTAACTGCAGGTGGTCATCCCAGGAGCCTCTAAAATCCAACACACACGCTCTCAACATATCCTCGAGGGTCTGTATAGTCCTCTCTGACTGCCCATCTGTCTGAGGATGAAAAGCGGTGCTAAAACTCAGTCGGGTCCCCAGCGCTTCCTGAAAGTGTTCCCAAAAATGGGAAGTGAAGCGGGCATCCCTATCAGAAACAACGCTCACTGGTACACCATGTAGCCGTACTATCTCTCGAATATACAAGTTCGCCAACTGACTCAGTGTATCGGTAGCTTTCATAGCCAAGAAATGGGCGGACTTAGTCAACCGGTCCACAATAACCCATATGGCATCATGACCTCTACGGGTCCTCGGCAACCCCATCACAAAATCTATGGTGACATGCTCCCACTTCCATGTCGGTATCGGTAGAGGCTGCAATAATCCTGCAGGCTTCTGATGCTCTACCTTCACCTGCTGACAAACGAGACGCTTAGAGACATATTTAGCAATGTCTCTCTTCATTCCAGACCACCAATAAACCTTCCGAAGGTTTTGATACATCTTGGTATTTCCCGGATGTATCGTATATTTCGATGAGTGAGCCTCTAATAAAATCATTCTCCTGATCTCAGGATCCCTGGGAACGCATACTCTGCCTCTGAACCTCAATAAGCCATCAGCACTCTGCTCAAAATCAATACCCACACCTGTCTGTACCTGTCTCAGCCAATCGATGCACCGTCGATCACTCTGCTGGGCTTGTCGAATACGGCCAATCAACTCTGGCTCTAGTCTCAAACTAGCCATGATCTCAAGTCTCTCAGATCCAGGTGGGGTTACATCCAAACTGAGGTTCGCAAAGTGTTCTAACAATTCATGTTCCCGTACCATCATATAAGACACCAACCCAAGGTTCTTTCTACTCAAAGCATCGACAACTACATTTGCCTTACCCGGGTGGTACATGATTTCATAATCATAATCTTTCAGGAGTTCGAGCCATCTCCTCTGTCTCATATTCAGCTCTTTCTGCGAGAACAGGTACTTAAGGCTCTTATGATCTGTGAACACCTGAAATTTCTCACCATAGAGATAGTGGCGCCATATTTTCAAAGCAAATACTACAGTCGCCAACTCTAAATCATGTGTCGGGTAGTTCCTCTCATGATCTTTCAACTGTCTAGACCCATAGGCAACTACCTTCCCATCCTGCATAAGCACACAGCCCAGTCCCTGGTGTGATGCATCCGTATACACCGAGAATCCTCCTGAGCTGGTAGGAATGGTGAGAACTGGAGCAGTCGTCAATTGACGCTTAAGCTCCTCAAAACTCCTCTCACATGCCTCATCCCACACAAACTTAACATCCTTACGTGTGAGGCGTGTCAACGGAGCAGCTAGTCTGGAGAAACCCTCTACAAATCTCCGATAATATCCTGCCAATCCCAGGAAACTTTTGATCTCAGTAACTGTCTTGGGCTGTTCCCACTGCACAACTGCCTCTATCTTGGATGGATCCACTGATACCCCATCCTTTGACACGACATGCCCCAGAAATGAGATCTGTTCCAACGAAAAGTTACACTTGCTGAGTTTGGCATACAATTCTTTCTCTCAGAGGGTCTGCAGAACTATCCTCAAGTGCTCCTCATGATCTTCCCTGGACTTGGAATACACCAAAATATCATCTATGAAAACAATCACAAACTTATCCAGGTATGGCTTGAATATATCATTCATCAATGCCATAAATGCTGCGGGAGCATTCGTCAATCCGAATGGCATCACCAAAAACTCGTAGTGGCCATAACGGGTACGAAATGCTGTCTTGGGTATATCTCCACTCCTGATCCTCAATTGATGATACCCTGACCGCAGATCTATCTTAGAAAATACTTCGGCTCCCTGGAGTTGATCCAACAAATCATCGATTCTTGGAAGGGGGTACTTGTTCTTAATGGTGGCCTTATTCAACAACCGGTAATCTATACACAGTCGGAGGCTTCCATCCTTCTTCCTTACAAATAGAACCGGTACTCCCCAAGGTGAGACACTCGGTCTAATAAACCCCTTCTCCAGCAACTCTTGCAGCTGCTTCTTTAGCTCTTCCAATTCTATCGGAGCCATTCTATAGGGTGGTTTTGATATCGGCTCTGTACCAGGCACTAACTCAATGCAAAATTCCATTTCCTTTTCAGGTGGTAGTCCTGGTAATTCATCCGAAAAGACATCAGGGTAATCCGTAATTACGGGTATGACCTTCAATTCCAGGTGTGCCTCATCTATATCGACCACATAGGCAATGAACCCTTCACAATATCCTCTCCATCGTTAGTAACATAAACCATCACTCCACATTCAATATTTATCATGAACAATAAATTTATCTCTCAAGCAATATGAATTTAAAATCATACTCCTTTTATTTACAACAAACATGCTAGTTTCATATCATTTCTTTTTATCAAAGTTTACAATAAGATTGTCTAATCCTGAAAACATCAATGTTTTGGCATGACAATCCATCACAACACGATTGGTAGCCAACCAATCCATTCCCAAAATTACATCAAAATCATTCATATTCAATAAAATCAGATTGGCTATCATTTCCTTCCCCTCTATCTTTATCTTACAATCTCTACATACATGCTCAGTCAATTGACTATCATTCATGGGTGTGGAAATCATCAACATTTTATCCATCAATGTTGGTTTCACATATTTCAACAATTTATGTGCAAAGGAAGGTGATATGAAAGAATGCGTGGCACCAGGATCAAATAATACCAATGCTTCTAAATCAAAGATTCGGATGGTACCTTTAATCACATCTGTCGAAGCATCTGCGGTGTCCTGATCCAGTGCATGTACTCTTCCTCTGCTCACACCCGCAGCTTGTTTCCCTTTCTCCTCAGCTGTAGCCCTCCTCCTCGAGGCTGCTGTCTCAACTGGAGCTCCCTCTGGCTCCTTGCCCTTCTGTGGGGCAACCTCAATCATCTCAGTGCAGAACCTCGATATATGTCCTGGCCTCCCACACCTAAAACAAGAAACAGGGGGCACCTGACATGGTCTAGTCCCATGATATCTCCCACATCTCCTACACTGATCCGTGGTAGGTCGTGGTCCTCCAATAGTTATACCCCTTGGTGCAGTCAAAGCTGGGTATACGGGAGGTCTAGCAGCTCTCTCCTGCACCTCCTCGATCTTAGGCCTCTTCTCGAAAAACCTTTGGCCACCTCTCTTGGCCACTCTTCCAAACTCGGATCTCTTTCAATCTCTGTCCTTCCTAACACTGACTCTCCCAAGCTCGGAGGCATTTCGCTCAAAGTCTTGCTCACACAACTGAGTCTTATGTACAGCCTCCTCATAAGTCACAATGTCGAAGGGAGCTAGCTTAGTCCGGATGGCCAATCTCAATCCATCCATGAACTCCTGTATCTTTCGGGTCTCACTACCCATCGTGTCCGGGTCATATCTCCCCATTGACATAAACTTGGACTCATACTCGTCCACAGTTCGGTTCCCCTGAACCAAATTCATAAATTCCATCCGCAATTTTCTCTGTGCGGTAGCTGGAATATACTGTCTCCTGAAGGCTTCTAGAAATATCTCCCACGAGATCTCAGAGTGTCTGGCCCTCAAAATAACCTCGGTGGACCTCCACCAATGCTCGGCCTCACCTTTCAACATAAACACGGCAAAGGCAACCTTTTCACTTGAAGTACATCGGAAAAACCTATACAGTTTCTCCATCTCGTACACCCAATCCTCCGTAATCACTGGGTCCTTCACCCCTCTAAACACTGGGGGTTTCAGCGCTTGAAACTCTCGCAACCTGCTCAAGTCGCAGTCATAACCCACATCACTACCGCTCTGCTGTGGAGCGATAGGAGAAGCTGTATCCTGGGCTGGAGGTGGTGTAACTGTAGCTGTCTCAGCAGCATGAGGTCTCTCCGCCTCTGCAGCTGCCTGTTCAGTAGTAGGCTGTGCTGCGGGACCTCGTCTATCACCGGCACCCAATGCCTACATGACTATCTCCACTAAACTCTCGATACTCCGCTCTAACCTAGCGAAGCGAGCCTCGGTATCCTCTGCTCTCTCAGCAGGGTTCTGTGGAGCCTGCTCAATCTGTGGCTCCGCACGGCTCTCAGGCCTACCTCTACGGCCTCTAGCACGTGCTCTCGCCCCTCTACCTTTGCGTGTAACTGGCATAGTGCCTAACTTCCTGTATTATAATAATTTATTAAGCTCTATCCATCACAGTATACACAGTTATATCTAAACAAAAGCACAGTACTATAGGGATGTACTTTCCTACGTTTTATTAATGACTCACATCAGGCCAACACAGCTCTGATACCAATCTCTGTCACGACCCAATTCCATTCTCTTTAACCGAAAATCACTGAAAATTTTTTGAGTTTTACTGTTACCTTACCCGGTCGTGAACTAACTCACCACACACTGTTGGGCTGTGAGTCAATAATAAACACCACATCTCATTCATTCTCAATTAATTAAAACGATGTCATACATGTGCATTTAATCGTGTACTTATACGAATACATGTTTTACTGACATCTACATCCCCCATAAGTACAACTCAAAAGAATACTGTGCTTTTACATTGTTTAGATACAAAAAGAATCACTGTGTATATACCTTTAAGCGATGGAGACGCAGCAGAGTCCAAAATACCACGCCTCAGTCCTGACTGGGCTACTATGCACGCTCTGTAGGGGGAAAATAGAGTGGGATAAGCAACCACACGCTCAGTAAGGCAATAATGCAAGCATGGTAGATAACTACTCTATCTACATGCTGATAGTGTTATGCATAAATCATTTATGGTAGGAGCATGAGGAATAAAACTATGCCATATGAGTATACATATATATCATGTATCAAAGTCATGTAAAATTGGCATATCAAACATGGTAAAACATCATGTATAAATCATCTCATGCTCGATCTCGTTTAAACTCATAAAAAGGGCAATTCATTAAGAAACCTCCTTTTTAGACCCACGTCATAAAACTCTTTCTCATCACATACAATCACATCACATCAATTCACAATCACAACCTCATTTTCATTTCACAAATCAAATCCACGAGGCTCGACCCCTCCTTCGGGTCTACCTTAAACAATCACAAATCACACTTAGAGATTTAAAATCATGTGGTAGTAAGTAAATCAAGCAAGGAGACAGGTTACTATATCTCAAGTGACTACGTTGGCCAATCGTCACATATCATCCCAGACCACACGGATTCCGGTGTGCGAGGTATCATGCTGGTACGAAGGTGGGTTAGTTCTCCGCTAAACTTTCTCAAATCAAGTAACCACCACGCGGTACATCGTACTCCATGTGATATACACGGTACATCGTACTCAGCGGACCTATAGCATGGTTGGGGGTACCTGCCATAGGTCTTATCTACCCCATACCAAGTGTAACCTTTATAGTCTCGAAAGCGCGTGGGAGTAACCTCAATACCATGTCCTAGCCCCTCATGGCCTTGCTCGCCCCTGTTGGGTTCCCTGATCCAGGTCCTATCCCCTCACCCTCACCCCACCTAAGAGGTCTATCAGGCCTGTTGGGTTCCCTGAGTTAATCTGTATCTCTCACCACGGCCTCATACATACCACAGTGTGAAAACCAGCGCGAGCTACGCTCTAGCGCGAATTCATGCATCAAAACCAATCACTTCGTACGAGCAACGCTCTGGTACGGCATTTATACATAAAATATGAAGAAACCATGTACGAGCATAGCTCCAGTACAGTTATATGCATAAGAAAAACCACTCAAATCCACGTACGAGCGTAAGCTCCAGTACGGTTTATAAACATCATCACAATTTAAATTCAAAGCGAGAGCTAAGCTCAAGCACGTTTCACACAAGTGAAAACATAGAAATCCAGTGCGAGCGAGGCTCTAGCGCGATTTATGTCATACAAATGTGATAGGCGGCTCATATACAATTTATCAATCCCGACAATTCGGGTTTAGCACTCACAAATGCTTTTTCACAACAACAATACAATACTAGCCGACCTATCTACAAGCTTGCCTAAAACCAAGCAATTCGTTTTGAAAAGCATCAAAACATTAGATTTATGCAATTATTAGCCTTACTATCCCATTTCATAAAATCCACTTCAAATCCAAAACCACGCATATACTCATCATCATTCACGAATACCATCAACATTTATTTGAGCAATCATGCATTTCATAAAAACACCCGATATTCATCCACAAGTTCAAAGTACGAGCAGCTACCTCTATATACTCACAAAATTCCCTTACCTGGAATCGCGATGCGTGATTCCACTTCCTTAAGCTGCTTACTCGTACGGTTCGGTTCGTCTTCAACGAACTCTTCGGGACTGCACAAAATCGTATCCCGCATTATATTCGATCCAGATATTGCAACCCTTGTGCTTGCTATAGTCAATTTAATCTATAGCCTCTATTAAAGCTTATTTGGCCTCGTTTCATTACTTTACCCATAGCTCGAGTCTATGGACCTTCTTAGGCCTATTAACTTATTCAAAATCGATATTAAATCGACATTAAGCTCATAGTGTTCATATTCCATGAATCCTCACTATGGCATTTATCAATCATATACATACCCATTTCCACAATTCCTCCAAACTCACAATGTAATCTCATTTAACCATTTAAAATCATAAACATTACCCCAATAACAGCTTTAGCATGCCATAATTCATAGGCTCATTTAATCCCACATATCCTCACATTATACCCATTTTAGATTTCTAAGTCACACTATTTCACTAATTTCTAGGTAGTTTATCCATCAATACTCATATCAATCAACTCCAAAATCAATTAAATAGCTAATGCATTTGGATTGGAGTGTTAGAATCTTACCAATATGATTTCTCTTCTTGCTCCAAATGGTAATGCCCTTAACTCCTTCAATTCCAAAGATGGGAAGATGCCCTCTCACTATGTTGTTCTTCTCTCTGATAGGAACAACTTTGCCTCTAATGATCTCTCTCCAAATCTTACTGAAAATGGTTGATTTTAGAGAGGGAAAGTTAGGTTTTTAGGTTGAAAATGGGAGGTTAATATGTTTTTCCGAGATTTCCAGGTTTTCAGCTCTCCTTATATAGAAATAGCTTGGGGAGATCGATCTGGTCCAAGAGGAGATCGATCTGGTCCCTTAAAATCCCTCTTTTTCACGACATTTTTAAGCCTGAGATCGATCTGTCGAAACATGAGATCGATCTGTCTAGGCATGAGATCGATCTGTCGAAGCATGAGATCGATCTGGTCCCAAACAGAGAGCTAAGGAGATCGATCTGGGTGCTTGAGGATCGATCTTTTCACTACAGAATGCTTGGCAGATCGATCTGGCTCCATTGGAGATCGATCTGCTCTATTCTTTCGCCCAAATAAGAGCATTTTGGCTCTTCCAGATCGATCTCTCATCCTATGAGATCGATCTGGGCCTCATGTTTTCCAGATTTCCTGCAGTTTCCTTGCTGCAACTCATACCAACACATCATTAATCTATTGCCATGGCCATTTTCTCATCCATCCACCTTTATAACTTGAAAATGGCATCCATTCATACCTTATGCACATTGAAACTTGTGTGCATTCATTGTATGTTCAAAGGTATGCTACATAAAACCAAATGGAAGCATAACTCCATTCCATTTTACCACACTACTCATCTTGAGTCTCAATCACATCCATCACTTGCTAGAACTCATTTCTTCGTATTCATACTCAATGAAACTTGTATGTACGTTACAATTTATATTACACATACATACATTGAATCCATGGACTTACATCAATCATACTTTACATTACAAGTCCATTCATATTATTTGATCCAATTACACACATTACCCTTATACATATACGGGGTCTTACAGATTTCTTCCAGTAGACTTTGAGGCGACTGAGTACTGCATTCCTGATATCCGTGGCTACCCATCACTTGAGGTATATACACTTGTATATATTGTATATAAATAAGAATAGTACAGTAATATGTTTGTAAGTAACTTTTGGGGATGTATAGACACTGTAAACACTTGTAAATGAATAGGAAAGAATTAGTGAAAAACTCATGTGTTTACATTTCCTTTAATAAGGAATTAAGTTATATGGTGAATGAATGGTGGGACTGGCATTGATGCACAACCCAATTGTTAGTGGAGTGTGGTCACGATCAGATGACAGGTAAGTATGAAAAAAAATGAAAAATTTACTCTGATTTTTGGGTCGTGACGTCCTGCTCTCTTCTCGATCGCCTATCTCCAGTCTCTCAATCCTTCAAGTTTCGCCCTCAGTCGCTGCCCCTTCCAAATGGCCAATTCTGTTCCTCCTTTCTTCTGTTCTTTCTTTCCTTTACCGCTTACCTTTACAGAGAAGCATTAAGGCTCTCTCCTGCCTTGGTCTGGTTTGGTTTCTTTTCCTAAGCCTTCAGCCTTATTTCCTTCTTTTTATTTTACTTTTCCAGCTGACACCAGATGGGGTACGACAGGCAAACTGTTGAAATGTAGAAGGTGGAGATGGAAGTAGGTTTGGCAGAGAGTATGGGGGTGCAAAAATTGATTGCATGTGTAGGGTGGGGTGTTAGTACATGCAGGGCTGGCGCATAGAGGGCTTGGTGAACTGCTTCTGTCTCTGCCAGACACTATTATCCGTCCCCATCACTTCAATATATATGTATATATATTTCATCATTCCTGATTTCCTTTCCTGTTTCTGTTTCACTTCATCATTTTATCATCCCCATATATTTCTTTTCACCCGAAGTCTCTCGGTCTCATACATTTATATATATATATATACATACATATTTATATATTTTCTCTTATGTATGTATATATTTATATATACACTTATATGTAAGCATGTGCATTTGTTCCCAATTATACATGTGTATACTTGTATACCTTACACACACACACACACACACACACACATATATATATAAGTCTTGGGAAGTAAATAAAAAAGTTCATGTAGTATAAAAATAATATTAGTCTTATACTTGCACTTAAATCAATTCACCCATACTCATATATTTAATCTTAATTTCCTAGAGCATTACTTATAGCTAACATCGAGTGTATTGTAAATTTACGGTATTTACATTCTCCCCACCTTGGAAAATTTAGTCCCTAAATTTAAAAATACATCAGTCCTCAAATAACTATGGGTATTTCTCTCGCATTAAATTTTCTAATTCTCACGTGACCTCTTTCGAAATGTGATACTGCCACAACCCTTGACCAAAGAAATCGTCTTAGACCGCAATGTCTTTCCCTTCTTGTCCAAGATTCGAATCGGTTTCTCTACATAGATTATACCCTCTTTCGGCTCCAGTGGTTCATACGTAACCACATACATCATATGTGGATGTTACTTGTGTAGCATTGAAACATGGAAGACATTATGAATACTTGATAATTCAGGTGGTAACGCCAGTCTGTAAGCTTGTCTCCCACTCGGTCTAAGAGCTCAAAAGGTCCAATATAACGAGGACTCAACTTCCTATTTTTCCTAAATCTCATCATGCCCTTGGAAGGTGAAACTTTCAGAAACACTGAATCTCCTGCTGAAAATTTCAAGGGTCTTCGTCTTTGGTCAACATAACTCTTTGCCTGCTTGAGTTGTTCTCAGTCTCTCACCATTTATTTACACATCCTCAGAAACTTGCTTTATCAAATCGGGGATAATTATCTTTCTCTCACCCACTTCTTCCATTCAATCGGTGAACGACATTTTTGACCATACTACACTTCAATCAGTATCATCTCGATACTTTGAGTGTTATCTAATATTATGCGCAACCTCGCTAATTTGCAATTTATCCTTCTAGGAGCCTTAAAATTCCAGGTACAGCCTCTTAATTCCATATTGGCATGGGTAATTGTTGTAATAATCTCATAGACTTCTGGTACACCATCTTGCCCTACTGACATATGAGACATTTAATCTTAATTCCAATTATTTCTCTTATCGTACTTGATGACCAATATACTTTCAGGAGATTTGATAAGTCTATACTATTTTTTGGATGCAGAATATGTCTATAAATGAGCCTTTGACAACATCAATTCCTTTGACTATAGATCATTTGGTACACCATTCCGTTTTTAAATCTCCATAAATCATCATTACCAAAACCAATACTTTTCGTAGCACCCATATGGGTCTGATTAGCTATATCAATACAGTGTTTAACATTACATTGTGCCTGTTTGATTCGATCAATTACGTCCAGTAATGTCAGTGTCAGGGATAGACCACATTCAAGTCGAGGTCCATTAAATATTTCAATAACTCATGTCCCTGATCAATATATATATATATATAATGTCATCTCGAAGTCACTTCTGCTCAAAGCACTAATCCAAGTCATTCCTTTTTTTTTATATTAGACGGCCTTTGTGAAATTTAATATTTAAACCTTCATGATCAGTAGAATTCCATAATTCTTCACCGCACAAGTAATGATATCCTGACTTCAAAAGTGAATATGACAACTATCATTTTCAATTTATAGGTTATGGGTACTTCTTGACGCTGTCAAGTCTCTCAGGCAGGGAGATATTTTGAAATACATTTATTAGCCATTGAACTTGACTGCATAAACTACTTATGGATATAAGGGTTCGGGGCTCATCTCAATAAAATGTAGGATACCAAAACTTATCGCAATTTCACATTTGTCCTTCGGACACAATCCATTCTCAATCCATATCACTTAATCTGAATTCATTTCACAAATCAGAGATATTCTTAACTTGTATACACCTCTTATTTCATATAACTTGCACTCATAATTTTTTCACACTTCAACGCTTGTCTCATTTCGTTTATCAATTATAACGAAATCATTTTCTTACTCAAATTGAGTCTCGAATTCAAAACGTAAGCATAAACAATTTACAATCCTTAAACTCGATACGTAATTCATATTCCAAAGTCTCCATAAATCTCAAACTTTGAATCATCTTTAAGAGTTTTGGGTCTTTCCCACTGATCCATAATCTCTGTTTTGGGAGAATCCAATTAACTCTCGTTCTTGCATATCGTGACCCAAAAGACTCTGGGTCTCTGATAATTCTATATTTTTAGACTTATTTGTGCTTAATTTTCTAATTAATTATTTAAATCCCCAATTTATTTTGTTAATTATCCCCTTTATTTAATTAAAATTCTCATGTTTGTAGATAAATTAAATCCAGATGAATTTTGAATATTTCGGTAGAAAATGGACCGAAATTGGGCTAAAATCGAGATTGAGTCACGCGAACAACACGAGTCATGCCACCTAGCACATCCAATTGGACAAGAAGACCGATGACATGAAAATATCTTTTCAAGGAGCCAATGGTGTGAAGACAAGTGGCCAAAAAAATGCGAACTCATCAAGGATGTGGAAATTACCATTTTACCCCTAGTGTGTTTATAAATAGGAAAGAATGGCAATTGAAAGAAAAACTATGTAATTTTTACTCCAAACACGCCCTATCTTTATCAATCATATAAATAGTGTGACCTTCACTTATACTTTTGGTTTTATATTTCATCTTTCCAGTTACAGTGACTTTACTCTATCACTCTTACTGCTTCCTTAGTACATCTCTTTTCTGTCACTCTCTTTACCCTTTTCATTTTCTTAGTAACCTCGAAATATACATTTCATATCATCACAGTTGCGCCTTGCACACTACTTCCCCAAAATAACATCTAATGGGGGTAATTTAGCTCAATTAAGGATCTTAGTACCTCCCACGAGTTTCTTGGACTTCCTTCGTTTCACATCTCTACTTATCCGGATTATACTTCTTCCAAAACCATAAATTTAATTTCATATTCATCCACAGACTTGCTACTTTATGTCCGATTGCAATCATTTCATCCATAATTGCCACTTTATTTCATCCGGAATGTGCTGCCACCTAAGGGCCTTCAGAATATATCCTATGTAATTTTTTGATGTCGACTTTCGGATTAAATCGGGGAACTTCCCTCCGAGTTTGACTTTCCATTTCGATACTAATGCTACAAAGGCTACTTTCTTTATAGTAGCACACTCTGAAAATCTGTGTAGCTTCTCCAATCTTTTAACACAAAAGTTACAAAAGCAACTTTCTCGGTAGAGTTACTTCTAAAATCAACAAGCTTTTCTATCTCATTTATCCAACACTCTGAATCACTGAATTCTTAACCTTGTTGAAAAATGGAGGCTTAAACTCTTGAAACTGCCCCCAGTCTATTAAGCTCACAGTTATACTCTAAGAATCCATGCAAGTTTTCCAATTTAATTTTCCAGTTTTCCATTACAATTGGATTCTTGATTTCAGTATGTAATAGCATACTATCCTCTGAAATCAGCTCGGTCTCCATCCATTAGTGAACTTACAGACATTTCTTAACTTCACTGCTCATAACGTTGGATCATACCTTTCCAGGGATATAAATCATAATTCATACTCATTGACAAATCGATTTCCTTGTGCTAGACCCATAAATTCCATTTGTAGTTTTCTTAATCTCATTCATTCAGTTCTCTATAACTACTGGGCCCTTTATCCCATTTAACAGTGGTGATCTGAACTTCTGAAGCTGCCTCATCTCGTGTCGCTCCTACTCTTAATCTAAGTCATCATCATTCTACTGTGGAGCTACACGAGCAGGCATATTTGTAGTTCTGAAACATCTCTACAGGCTGTGCGGGCGTATCAGGAGTAATCTGTCTGTCTATTCTTCTGTCTACCCCATCACCTAACATAGCTTGTGTCCCATGTTTTCCATAGTATGTTCAATACTATGCTCAATCTTAACAAAGTGTATCTCAGTACCTTCCATCCTTTCTATAGGACCTGATGGAGCAGGGTCAACATCAGTTTCAATCTCAGTATCATTTATGAGTCTCATATGACAACTCTGCATGATTCTCAGGCCTACCTCTGCGGCCTCTAGCCCGTGATCTAATTCCTCACGTAAACCAAACATTAAGTCTTAACTTCATTAGGTATACTTAGTCTACAACCATATAAGCACAGACATTTGGGATGTAATATTATCCTTATTATTGATACTGACCATACTAGACAGCCTTTGCTCTGATACCACCTTAAACTGTAACAACCCGTGACCTATAAAAATTCGGGGGAAATTTTTATTTTTTGAAACTTTGGCTTGCAACTTAATCCGTTATTTACTTAGGCTATATTCTTGTTCAGTGTCAATCCTCTTTCTTACTTTTTATCTGTAATTATATTTAAGTTTAACATTTTGATTTATATGGCCCATAGAAATTTCGGCAGCATAACGACTAATATATAAGCCTACCCACCTACAAATTCTCACAATATCAACCCTAGCTATCCACAACTATCAATCATGCTTTCCAAGACTTATCATCAAATCATTCTACATATTCCAAACACGTCTAGTTACTCCCAATAATCAATCCTTAAAAATATTTCATTTCATTTATCCTTATACAGACTACATCCAGACACATTGCTTTCAATAGATGTCTGTGCATATGAATGGTCTGGTAAAGAGATAAAAATGTATACCTCACTGATAATTCTATATTTTTAGAATTATTTGTGCTTAATTTCCTAATTAATTATTTAAATCCCCAATTTATTTTGTTAATTATCCCCTTTATTTAATTAAAATTCTCATGTTTGCAGATAAAGTAAATCCGGATGAATTTCAAATATTTCGGTAAAAAATGGATCGAAATTGGACTAAAATCGAGATTGAGCCACGCGGACAACACGAGTCATGCCACCTAGCACATCCAATTGGACAAGAAGACCGATGACATGGGAATATCTTTTCAAGGAGCCAATGGTGTGAAGACAAGTGGTCAAAAAAATGCCAACTCATCAAGGATGTGGAAATTACCATTTTACCCCTAGTGTGTTATAAATAGGAAAGGATGGCAATTGAAAGAGTGTGTAATTTTTAGGAGTAGAAGTAGATGTAATTTTTAGGAGTAGCTTTTAGAAGTAAATTAGGAGTAGTTGTAATCCTAGAGTAGCTTTAGTTTTTAAGTTTGTTGTTAGTTTAATTGTCCATGCATTTTTCCATTAGCATTTTTAAAGTTTGTTCTAGCTACTATTCATGTAATTTCCATTTTTTTTTCTTTATGAAAAGCTTGCATTTCCTTTGATCTCGGTTTGGCATTTTTTTCCTTTTCATTTTCCTTGTTCCGATGTGCTTAGCGTTGGACCAAAGGAAAGCTGTAGGCTGGATGGTATCAACAGCCACCATAGCGCTCGGAATGAAGACGTGGCCACTGAAACTTCCCATTTCTATGTCTCACGGCTTCCTCTGTTTTCAAGTTAATTTTCAGTAACTAGTTTTACATAATTCTTTTCTGCTTGAAGTTGATTACATATTACTGCATGGTTATTTCTTTTGCATGAATTATTTCCATTTGCTGCAGTATATTAGGACCTTTCTTTTCTGCATTTAACAAAAGATATCTTTTCGATTTCTACATATCAGTCTATAGTTTAGTTTAACTTGTTTTGTGATTGCTCATTTCGGTATATTCTATTTGTTTTTGTTTGTCCCATTTTGATTGTTGGTTGGTGGTGAATATGGTGTATTAGTTGCTGTTCGGTGCAAGCCTCACAATAATGTACCGTTGCAATAGATAGGGATCTTTGGTTCACTCTGTTTTGCCCTGTTTTTTATTACATTTACTGTCATCTTTGCTTTGGTTTTTTATTTCCTAGTAAACTTGTTGTCTGCTATTGCAACTGTGCGGCATGGGCTGGTATAGAGAAGCTATGATGGCTGAACCGAGGCAAGCAGACGTGGATGCTGCATCTAGTTCCTGTCCCAGCACTGCAGCACACCAGCGTTGGCTAGGAAGGACCTGCGGCTGTATGTGTGTCCTGTTGCAGTCATCAGATGAAATTGTAGGACCACTCGGCATCTTTCCTAGAGTAGAAGCAGCGGACAGCACCTGGAACCGAGAGAAGAAATGCATGAAACCGAGAAAGCCTGGAGCAGAACCGTTGCAGCACCCCGTGTAACAGGAACCAGAACAGCGCAGTTGCAGAACCAAGAATGGAAGCTGGACATGCCTGGGCAGCAGTAGCAGGTGGCAGAGGACAAAACCGTGAAATCCTGATACAGTGTGCAGTCAAAACAAAAGCAGAAATAGCAGAAGCAGAGTGAACCCAGAGCAGCTGGCCGAACAGCAGGCAAAAGCCTGGACCAGAGGACAAAAATCGAGCCATACCTGGAAATGGAAATGAAGGATGAATAGTGTTTGGAGGGAATGGTTTAAAATGCTAAGGGCTTGTTTCGCATTCAACTCTAGCAATTAATTCATTTTCATGCATTGTTAGTTTAGTTTAATTTCAATTTAATTTGTTAAGCTTAGTTTAAAGTCTTTAATTAAATTGCATGTTAGTATTCTTTCATAGTAGTATAAAACTTAGTTTTAATTAGGATGATAATTAAGTGTTCATTTAGAATTAGATTAGGGGTAAATTTATTTCATTAAATCTTAGGTTAGTTTAAATTGCATTTTGATTAAGTAGTTTAATTGCATTTTAGGTTTGTTAATTTTAGTTTAATTAATCTTGCTTTGTTATTTTCATAATTGCATTTTATTTTAATTGCGTTAATTAGCTTTAACTGTTTTAATTTCTTTTGTAGGTTTTTTATTTTAATTGCGTTAAGCACTGTGAGTAATTTAGCTCAGTTTTATTTTCTTTATTTTATAGTTTTATTATTTTATTGCTTTCGGTATTTTCAATTCTAGCTTAGTAGATCACCCACCTTAATCTCATAATTTTCTAGGATATACTTAGGGTAAGATTAACCGGTACTTAATTAGGCTAGTCAACTTCTCTGTGGGACAATAACTCGGGACTCAAATCCCATTATTACTTGTACGACCCGTGCATTTGCGGTAATACCTTTAGGGCCTGTCACTCACGCATGTACAAAAGGTAATCTGGGGAAGCTCGTATCCGCTAGCCTATCGTCTACGCAACAATTATCAACTGTAGTTCACTGCAAACAACCTGAGAGATGGAAGGGTGAGCTTTCGAGAAAAAGCCCAGTAAAGAATATGTTTAAAGTAGTTCTGATATGTAAAAGCATGCAAAATCATTCATGAAACAAACTTGCTTCAAAAAAACTGATCGTAAGTTTCTTTTAAAAACTAATATTTAGAAGATATGTAAAACTTTCATTACGTGCATAGTCATCATAGGAAAATATGAAGCATGGGTTCTTTAAATCAAATAGCATGCTTAAACCGTTTCATAAGATCTTCATCGTTCATGGATAATTTCATAAAATCATCGTCAATCATAAACGATTCATAAAAGATAACTCATTCTTAAACATTTCATCATAAATCATGATTATTCGTAAACATTTTGTCATAATCTCGTATAAACATAGTCATTCATTATCATCATCATCATAATCATGGAGACTAGGCTATAACAAAGTCATGCGATACGTGTCATTCTCCGTAGAGAGTCATTGTGTCGCCCCGGAAGCGTGGAAAACAGGAAAAATTTAAAACTTTTTACTCATCAATTCATAACTAAGGGTGCATTCCAATGTAGTGTCATACATCATCATACTTATCATGTCTCAGGATCTCATCATTAAATTGTATATATCATATCATATACATTACTCAATTCCAAGTTAATTAATCCTAATACATCTCATACAATGTTGTACATCAAGTGTCTGTAAATACACATTAGTCTGGGTACATGAAATGTAAATTATACCTCAAATACAAATATATGGCCTAGAGCTCAATTCCTCCACTAGCCAATACTTCGTATGTCACAGGAAAACTTCTCTTCACTTGAAGAAATCTGGGGGTAAGAGAAAACAGGGTGAGCTTATAAATCGCTCAGTAAGGGGGTAAGGGACTCATTAATAAAACAATGATTTGCACAGCACAATCATTTTATCTCGTAGTTGAAACTCAATTAAAACGTAGCATGAACTCATTAAAACATCATTCTCAACTCATTTCTCTAAAATCATGTAAAAACATGAGACTACATAATTTATTACAAATCACAATCACAAGCAAGTGGAAATCAGAATGCGATAATGACTTTTCTCATTAAAACGTGATAAAAATCACCTCAATAGAATGCACGTGTCATAGCCACAAAACACAACTCATGTGTATAAAAAGAGGAGACTAGGCAATAAAACTCATATAAAACTCATCATGGCACATCATAATAAATCTCCTCTGGGTGCACATCCCAGGCATCCTCATAAGAGGGAACGTCGACAAATGGTCGCGTACATGGTATATTGGATTAATGCGTTACCAGAACAAGGCTCGGCCTTACATGCTACTAGAGCAATACCTCTCCTCATGCACATTATCACGTGGTCCCTGGGTCGGTTCCCAGGCGGCCCACTCTATCGGTCTTACATGCTACTAAAGCAAGGCCTGGACTTACATGCTACCAAACCAATGCCAACCAGCATTACCAGAACAGGGGTCTTCTCACGTTACCAAAATGGAGGCATCTCTCGTTACCAAAACGGAGGAATATCATACTTACATGCTACCAGAGCAAGGCCTCCTAATGCTACCAAAGCGGAGGAATAATCGAACTTACATGTTACCAGAACAAGGCCCAGACTTACATGCTACCAAAGCAAGGCCCGATGTGTATTCAATATGACACGCCTAAGTCTCAATCATTAGCCATTATCATATAACACGTTTTGCCTTCACGTAGAACTCATAATGGTTTTCTCTCAAAAATCTCATTTAAAACATTTGTGTACCCAACACAAAACATCTTAAAAACCGAGTCCTAATCGAAAAAACCATGCACACATTTCTCAATCTCAGTACGCCTTAACGTAGAGCCCAAATCTCTTTTCATGTTTTAAACACAAAATGGTTGTAAAACATTTTCACGCTTAGTTTACAACTTATAAAAGTTGGGCCCCAACCGACTATAAAATCGTGTGCACTACTCATTCACAACTCATAAAAACATGCTTGTTTGCTCATATCACTTCTCATGCTACAATTAACATCAAAATACATACACAAACGAGTTTATATTTTCCCTTACCTCTTTGCACATCGTATAGTGCAATTATTCCCCCGTATCATGAACTAGTCTCGCATTCCTCTCTAGAACTCCCGAGCTGTCCAAACGATGTTAAAAACATCAATAACCCAACTCAATCGCATTATTGAGCACACATTTGCTCATTTCTCATTAACACCTCAATTAACTCAATTCTCATAACTCTATCACAATTCACATACTCATCCACTACACCTCAAAATTCCACGTTTCTCATACCATATTCCATGCTAAATTCACCTCATTGTCTCAATTCCAATTTATAGCCATAATTCCCAAAATTACCATAATTGCAAAATAACATCTCTACTCCAACAAAATCATTGTTTCATCAATCCCTAATCATTTTCCAACTATTTCATCACAATGCCCATGCTCACAATCACTAAAAATTACTTCAAAATCAAAGATCGAGGTTTAAAAAATTACCAAAAACTTTTGGAGTGCTTAACTCTTGCCTCGATTCAATCCGTCCTTCGATTTTCAAGTATGTTGTTCTCCTTTTGATGAGGAACAACTTTCCTTCTTGCCACAACCTTTGATTTGGACGAAAATTGGTGTTTTGGAGGGGAGAGAAAGCTAGGGTTTGAAAATGGCGATTAGAGAGAGAGAGAGATCGATTTCCAAGAAAAACAAAAGGGGTCTTTATATAGACTGAGGGTAGGAGATCGATCTGGCTCTTGATGAGATCGATCTACATTTGAATTTAGGGATAATTTGGGGCAATTTTATGCCTAGGAGATCGATCTGTCATGGGGTGAGATCGATCTCTTAATGGCTTTATGAGATCGATCTGCTCCAATTATGAGATCGATCTCTAATTTACATAATGCTTCATGAGATCTATCTGCTCCTTGAGGAGATCAATCTTCTCCTTACAGAATGCTTCATGAGATCAATTTCTTCCTCATGATATCGATCTCTTTATTACAGAATCATAAGGAGATCGATCCTCTTCCATTGGAGATCGATATGCCTATCAGTTCTTGCACATTTTCTTTATTCTAGAGCCATGAGATCGATCTCTCATCCTTGGAGATCGATCTGGGCTTCACAGATTATACTGCTACTGCAACAATTTCTATAAAACTCAATGTAAAACTTCTCAAAATCTACCCCATAGTCCATATTTTAATCCATACACATTTGAGACTTAAAAATCTCATCTTCTTCTACTTCATCACATTTAAAACTTGCGTGTACATTAATACATCATAATCAAATACACCAAATTACAATTCTCATAAATGGGGTATACAAAATTCACAGTTCTCACATCCTCCCCACCTTAAAAAGAATTTGGTCCTCTAAATTTAACTCAACTCGTCAAATAGATGGGGGTATTTCTCCTTCATGAGACTTTCCAACTCCCAAGTTGCCTCTTCCATTGAGTGATGTTTCCACAAAACTTTCACTAATGGGATACTCTTGGTTCTAAGTATCTTATCCTTTCTATCGAGAATCCGGACAGGTTCTTCAGTGTAGCTCATGTCCTCTTGTATGTCCATCTCTTCATACTCTATGACATGAGAAGGGTCCGGGTGGTACTTCCTCAACATAGACACATGAAAGACATTGTGCATTTTGAACATCCGTAGGGGTAATGTCAGCCTGTAGGCTACCTCTCCCACTCTCTCAAGAATCTCGAATGGTCCTATGTATCGAGGACTCAATTTCCCTTTCTTTTCAAATCTCATGATACCCTTACTCGGTGATATCTTCAGAAATACTGCATCACCAATATCAAACTCGAGTGGCCGTGTACGCACATCCGCGTAGCTTTTCTATCTACTCTGCGCAGCCCGTAACCTCTCACATATGAGTTTTACACTCTGTACAGCTTGCTCAACAAGCTCATGAGCATTTATCTTTCTGTCACCAACTTCTTCCCAAGCTACAGGAGATCTACACCTCCTACCATATAGAGCCTCAAAAGGTGCCATTCCAGTACTCGCATGATAGCTGTTATTGTACACAAACTCTACTAGGGGCAAGCCATGATCCCTTAAAATCCATCGTACAAGCGCTCAACATATCCTTCAAGGTCTAAATAGTCCTCTCTGACTGACCATCTGTCTGAGAGTGATAGGCGGTACTAAAACTCAATCGAGATCCCATGGACTCCTGAAACTAGGTCCAAAATCTGGAAGTGAATCGAGAATCTCTATCAGAAGTAATACTCACTGGAGCCCCATGTAATCTAGCTATCTCGTTAACATATAACTCAACTAAGGTATCCACCGTGTCTGTGCTCTTGATGGTAAGGAAGTGGGCACTCTTTGTCAATCTATCCACTATAACCTATATAGCGTCACGACCTCTCCGGGTCCTCGGTAAACCCATAATAAAGTCCATGGTGACATGCTCCCATTTCCATGTAGTTACAGGTAAAGGCTGTAATAATCCTTCGGGCTTTCGATGCTCAGCTATCACTTGCTGGCATACTAGAAATCTGGCCACATATTCTGCCAATGTCTCGCTTCATACCATTCCACCAATACACCTTTCTCAAATCACAGTACATCTTAGTACTCCCTGGGTGCATGGTGTATTGCGAGCAATGGGATTCTCTCAGTATTTGTCTCTTCAAGGTATCATTGTCTGGTACACAAATTTATCCTCTGAATCTTAACAATCTATACTCACTGATTATGAGATCCGACTGCGAAGTCTGCTCAGCTTGGCTAACCATATCAATCAACCTCTGATCATTATGCAGCCCAGTTCTCATCTGATCCATGATCCTAGGCTCTATCCACAGGCTAGCCAAAAATCCAGCCTCTACCTCTTTAACTCTGATCCGGAGTTCGAAAAACTGCTCTAGTAAATCCCATTCCCTAGTCATCATAGCAGATATCATATTCTTTCTGCTCAGGGCATCAGCAACTACGTTCGCCTTACCCGGATGGTATAGAATTTCGTAGTCATAATCCTTAAGGAGTTCCATCCATCTCTTTTGTCTCATATTTAACTCTTTCTGATCAAAGAGATACCTCAAACTCCTGTGATCAGTGAAGATCTGGAATCTTTCCCCATATAAGTAGTACCGTCAGATCTTCAATGCAAATACCACAGCGGGTAACTCCAAATCATGCGTGGGGTAATTCTGCTCATGATCTTTCAATTATCGCGATCTATAAGCGACCACTCTTCCATGCTGCATGAGCACACACCCCAATCCTTGATGGGATGCATCACTATAAACTGAAAATCCTCCTGATCCCTCAGGGATAGTCAACACAAGTGCCGTTGTTAATCTCCTCTTTAACTCCTAAAAATTGAGCTCACATTAATCAGTCCATATAAATGGAGTCTCCTTACACGTGAGCTTAGTCAAAGGAGTGACAATCTTAGAAAATCCTTCCACAAATCTTCTGTAATACCTTGCCAAACCAAGGAAGCTTCGTACCTCTGTAATTGTCCTTGATCTTTCCCAATTAAGCATAGCTTCTACCTTACTTTATGACCAAGGAAAGCTATCTGATCCAGCGAAAACTCACACTTACTAAGCTTTCCATATAATTGTATATCTCGGAGTATCTGAAGTACTAACCACAAATGCTGTACATGCTCCTCATATGACAGAGAGTACACCAGGATATCATCAATAAAGACTATCATAAACTTATCTAGATTGTCCCTGAACACTTCATTCATTAACCTCATAAAGGCTGCAGGGGCGTTCGTCAATCCAAAGGGCATCACTAGAAATTTATAATGGCCATATCTCGTTCTGAAGGCCATCTTCGGAATATCTTCCTTTTTAATCCTCAACTGGTGATAGCCCGATCTTAAATCAATCTTAGAGAAGACTGACGCCCCTCTCAGCTGATCAAGTAGATCATCAATCCTCGACAATGGATATTTATTCTTCACCGTGGCTTTATTCAACAGTCGATAGTCTATGCATAACCTCAGACTACCATATTTCTTCCTCGCGAATAACACTGGTGCTCCCCACGGTGAGACATTGGGTTTAATGAATCCTTGATCCAGTAACTCCTGTAGTTGCTTCTTCAATTCCTCTTGTTCCACTAATGCCATCCTATACAGAGGTCTAGAGATAGGCTGAGTATCTGGTACCAAATCAATGGTAAACTCTAGCTCTCTTTCTGGTTGTAAACCAGGCAACTCATCTGGGAAAACATCCAAAATTTCACATACCACAAGTATATCCTCAATCCTTTGATGTTTCCAGTCATCATCTGAGGTGAATGTTTCATAACCTTCACATGAATACTCAAATTTAGTACTCTAAAAAATAACACAAAATTTCAAATTACTTACAAATATTCCACATATTCATTTCCTCAATATTTCAAACATACACTGTAAGGTTCAAGTAGGGAGAAGGTTACAATCTTAGTGTAGCAGTCTAACCTCACTCGATTGGTTGTCAGCCAATCCATTCCCAAAATTACATCAAATCCATGTATATTTAACATTATTAGACCTGCTAACATTACTCTATCTCCCACCTTTATTTCACATCCTCTACAGATCAACTCGATTCTCTAGGATTCACGTATGGGGGTAGTTACATATAGTATATACTTTAGAGGTTCAAACTTCAAATTTAATCTACATGCAAAATGCTCAGAAATAAAATAATACATGGATCCTAGATCAATCAACACATGAGCCTTATGATTACAGATAGAGAGTGTACCTCTTATAGTTTCTGCAGAAGTGTCTGCTGTTTCCTTATCTAGAGCAAACACACATCCCTGTGTGACGGGTTTCTTTCCTTTCTCTGCAGCAGTGGCCTGTCTCTGGGGATTCACTCTCTGAGGCTACTGTCTAGTAGGTTCCGAAGGATGTGGTATCTGAGGTTGAGGACAGTCTTTCACTCTGTGACCCATGTCACCACATCTAAAACATCCATGGATCATCCCAGTACAGCTTCCCTCATGCGATCGGCCACAATCTCTACAAACCCTTAACTCATGCCTAACATATCGAGGGGTCTCCCTGATGATGGGAAAGCTCTAAGTTTCTCCAATCTGCCCTTCTATACCTCAATCCTTCCTCTCCTAAAGGAACCTCTTCGAACATCTGCCTGAGACATCGCTGACCTCTTGCCCTTGTCCCTAGTCACTGCTCAGAACTCATTCTGGGATTGTACAATTTCAATTCCCCTCTCAATCTCTTGTGCTCATCTCAGAGCATCTCCAAACTCAGTAATACATAGCCCTATCAATCGATCTCTGATGATGGGCTTTAATCCATACACAAATCTCTTTGTGCGGAGCTCTTCATTCTTGAAGGTCTCTGGGTCATATCTCAATAGCGCAGTAAATCGGCTCTCATAATCATCCACAGACAGGTTGCCCTATACCAGATTCAAAAACTTTGCCTGCTTCCTTCTCTGAGCAGCTCGTGGTACATATTGGGCTCTAAAAGTCGCTTGAAATTCTTCCCAACTAATCACATCCTGGTTGGACATCAGAATACCTTAGGTAGTACCCCACCAATCTTGCGCTCTCCCTTTAAACATATAAGCACTCATACTGACCCTCTCAGCATCTATGCACCCAAGATAGTCAAATATAACTCTCAACTCCGTCAGCCACTCCTCAGCCTCTGTAGGATCCTTCTTTCCCTTAAATGTGGGTGGATTCATTTTCAAAAAGTCCTTCAATCGAACCATACTTCTGTCATCAGGCTGAGTAACGGGAGGCACCGGGTCCATCTGTACTGGGGGCACAGGATGTCCTTGTGGTGGTGTAGAAGTAGCACCCGAGGCATAAACTCTAAAATGTTGCACAAATAGCGCTGCCATTTACTTAAAACCTTACCTCACATCAATCTCAATTCGATTTAATCGATAGTTAGGACTCTCTGGTTGTGGGGCAGGTGGCGGAGGGGACTCTGCCTGCCTCCTCGAACGACCTCGTCGTCCACTCATTCTCAATCGCAACTCGTTTCCTGCATGCACACATCAAATTCGATTGAAATCTCAATCTTCAATTTCTGTTCATGACCAGACTTATACAGACACTTGGGATGTATTCTAATTCACTTAACCGACATTGACAGTACTAAACACCCTAAGCCCTGATACTAAGAAAACTCTGTGACGCCCCAGAAGTGCGAAAAACAGGGCAAATTTAAAACGTTTTACTCATCAATTCACAATTAAGGGTGCATTCCTGTGCAGTGTCATACATCATCATACTTATCATGCCTCAGGATCTTATCATTAAATAGTATATATCATATCATATACATTACTCAATTCCAAGTTAATTAATCCTAATACATCAAATATAATGTTGTGCATCAAGTGTCTGTAAATACACATTAGTTTGGGTACATGAAATGTAAATTATACCTCAAATACAAATATATGGCCAAGAGCTCAAGTCCTCCACTAGCCAATACTCCGTACGTCACAGGAAAACTTATCATCACTTGAAGAAATCTGGGTGAAAGAGAAAAAAGGGTGAACTTCTAAATCACTCAGTAAGGGGGTAAGGGACTCATTAATAAAATAATGATTTGCACAACACAATCATTTTATCTCATAGTTGAAACTCAATTAAAACGTAGGATGAACTCATTAAAACATCATTCTCAACTCATTTCTCTGAAATCATGTAAGAACATGAGAGTACATAATTCAGTACAAATCACAGTCACAAGCATGTGAAAATCAGAACTCGATAATGGCTTTTCTCATTAAAACGTGATAAAAATCACCTCAATAGAATGCACGTGGCACAGCCACAAAACACAACTCATGTGTATAAAAAGAGGAGATTAGGTAATAAAACTCATATAAAACTCATCATGGCACATTATAATAAATCTCTTCTGGGTGCGCATCCCAGGCATCCTCATAAGAGGGAACGTCGATATATGGTCGTGTACATGGTATATTGGACTTACGCGTTAACAGAACAATGCCTGGCCTTACATGCTACCAGATCAATGCCTCTCCTCATACACACTATCACGTGGTTCCTGGGTCAGTTCCCAGGCGACCCACTCTATCGGTCTTACATGCTACCAAAGTAAGGCCTAGACTTACATACTACCAAACGAATGTCACCCAGCGTTACCAGAACGGGGGTCTTCTCACGTTACCAAAACGGAGGCATCTCTCGTTACCAAAATGGAGGAATATCAGACTTACATGCTACCAGAGCAAGGCCTCCCAAAGTTACCAAAGCGAAGGAATAATCGGACTTACATGTTACCAAAACAAGGCCCGAACTTACATGCTACCAAAGCAAGGCCCGATGTGTATTCAACACAAAACGCCTAAGTCTCAATCATTAGCCATTATCATATAAAAAGTTTTGCCTTCACGTAGAACTCTTAATGGTTTTCTCTCATAAATCTCATTTAAAACATTTATGTACCCAACACAAAACATGTTAAAAATCGAGTCCCAACCGGCAAAACCACGTACACATTTCTCATTCTCAGTACGCCTTAACGTAGAGCCCAAATCTCTTTTCACGTTTTAAACACAAAACGGTTGTAAAACATTTTCACACTTAATTTACAACTCATAAAAGTTTAGCCCTAACCGGCTATAAAATCGTGTGCACTACTCATTCACAACCCATAAAAACATGCTTGTTTGCTCAAATCACTTTTCATGCTACAATTAACATCAAAACACATACACAAATGAGTTTAAGTTTTCCCTTACCTCTTTGCACCTCGTATAGTGCAATCTTTCCCCCGTATCACGAACTAGTCTCATATTCCTCTCTGGAACTCCTTAGCTGTCCAAACGATGTTAAAAACATCAATAACCCAACTCAATCGCATTATTGAGCACACATTTGCTCATTTCTCATTAACACCTCAATTAACTCAATTCTCATAACTCTATCACAATTCGCTTACTCATCCACTACACCTCAAAATTTCACGTTTCTCATACCATATTCCATGCTAAATTCACCACATTGTCTTGCTTCAAATTTATAGCCATAATTCCCAAAATTACCACAATTGCAAAATAACATCTCTACTCCAAAAAAATCATAGTTTCATCAATCCCTAATCATTTCCCAACTATTTCATCACAATGCCCATGCTCACAATCACCAAAAATTACTTCAAAATCAAAGATCGAGGTTTAGGAAATTACCAAAAACTTGTGTAGTGCTTAACTCTTGCCTCGATTCAATCCGTCCTTCGATTTCCAAGTATGTTGTTCTCCTTTTGATGAGGAACAACTTTCCCTCTTGCCATAACCTTTGATTTGGATGAAAATGGGTGTTTTGGAGGGGAGAGAAAGCTAGGGTTTGAAAATGGCGATTAGAGAGAGAGATCGATTTCTAAGAAAAACAAAAGGGGTCTTTATATAGACTGAGGGTAGGAGATCGATCTGGCTCTTGATGAGATCGATCTATATTTGAATTTGGGGACTATTTGGGGTAATTTTATGCCTAAAAGATCGATCTGTCGTGGGGTGAGATCGATCTCTTAATGGCTTTATGAGATCGATCTGCTCCAATTATGAGATCGATCTCTAATTTACAGAATGCTTCATGATCGATCTGCTCCTTGAGGAGATCGATCTTCTCCTGACAGAATGCTTCGTGAGATCGATTTCTTCCTCATGAGATCGATATCTTTATTACAGAATCATACGAAGATTGATCTGCCTATCAGTTCTTGCATATTTTCTTCATTCTGGAGTCATGAGATCGATCTCTCATCCTTAGAGATCGATCTGGCCTTCACAGATTGTACTGCTGCTGCATCAATTTCTAGAAAACTCAATGTAAAACTTCTCAAAATCTACCACATAGTCCATATTTTAATCCATACACATTCAAGACTTAAAAATCTCATCTTCTTCTACTTCATCACATTTAAAACTTGCGTGTACATTAATACATCATAATCACATACACCAAATTACAATTCTCATAAATGGGGTATACAAATTCACAATTCTCATAGTCATCATACCTATGGCTATGGTGGGGGGCTGTAGACTGGATCAGGGTCGTACAGCACTTTCGTAAAACATGGGTAGTATCTATCTTTCTTACTTTCTCTAGCACCTAGCTAGGGCACAGGCACCAAAGGCACTCTCTGTGTGGGAAACATTCATGCGTGCTACGCGGGCATGAGATACTACCAAAACATCATCATCATCATTAACCACAAGTAGCGAGACATCTTTCACACAGGTAGAGTTAAGTACTACCGGGGCCCTATGTGCCGGCACTCAATTAGTGGAGCCAGAGCACCACAAGAAGTAGCCATGCATGAAGCCTATAATCTCAAAAATTCTTTTCCCTTTTCTTAAATACTTTTGAAAATGTCAAAGGTTTCTTACAAAGAATAAATATGGGATTACAAACTATAAGAAAACTTCCATGCATTTTCATACTTCAAGAAATTCATTTCATAAACATAAATGTACTTGGTGAATATTTCATAAAATGAAATCATGTTTCGTAAATCGTTCCATAAGTATGAAAACAATGATAAATCATTTCAAAATATAATATTGCTTCATAAAAATATTTTTATCAATGCAATGAGAGTTCATTATCAGAACTACATTAAAATATACCCTTTACCTTGGTTTATCAAAAATTCCAAGTTTGAGTAGTGACACCTCCAAGTATCTCCCTTTAATCCTTCTACGATTCTCCTACACCGAAATTTGTATTCTTAGTATCCTATTTATTTGAATTACCTACGATGCGTATAAATCGTAACCTTGCTTACCTAGGGAAAGCATACTTGAAATCATAAAATACGTACAGTTATCTAAAACTTGCATAATTTCCTTACCTCGGTGTCTATCCGTAATCCTTGATTGGTTCGACTTAGCGAGTCGACGGGTCCGGTCTGCTGGGGTTATTTCTTTCAGAATTTCATACTAATATTTCCTAAAATTTTGAACCGATATTTTTTAATAAATATTTCTAAATTATCTTCCTGGGATTTTTCTCAAATTCTCGATGTCCTATTTCCTTCCTCCAATTATACATATATATAATTTTATATGTATATATATATAAATACTACTTCTTCTCTCTATTTTTTCTTTTTTTTTCAAATTATATTTCCTTTCCTGCCATTTTTCTTTTCTTTCTTTTCTTTCTTCCTTTTCTTTTCATTCTTCTTTGATTTCGGTCTGCCACCGATCACTGTCGCTACCATCACCTCTTTCTTCTTCCTCCTTCATCCGACGCCACCAGTCTCACCTCTCTCCACCATATCCTCCTCGTTTTCTATCACCATTCTCTGATCGTGTTTCAGTTACGATCAACATCATCATCATCGTCGTCGCCTCCCGCAAGCTTCGGTTCTCCATTTTCAGCCCGCCATTACTGACTTCTCCAGCATTGTTTCTCAGCTCTCCATCCTCCTCACTTCCTTCGGCCACCCTCAGCCATCACCTTCACCACCATCATCATCTCCACCATTTTGTTCCAACACCATCCTCATCATCATCACCTCTTGCAACCTCTGCTCTCCCCTGTTTTGCTCCCTCTCACTGTTCACTCTCAGCCCATCCTTTTGCCTATCAGTTTCATTTCTTTTATAGCCCTTAGAGGTATACTTTTTTATCTCTTTATCAGACTATTTGTATGCACAGACATCTATTGAAAGTAATGTGTCAAGATGTAATCTGTATAAGGATAAATGAAATGAAATATTTTTAAGGATTGATTTTTGGGAGTAACTAGACGTGTTTGGAATATGTAGAATGATTTGATGATATGACCTGGAAAGCATGTCTAATAGTTGTGGATAGCTAGGGTTGATATTGTGAGAATTTACAGGTGGATAGGCTTATATATTAGCCGTTATGCTGTCGAAATTTCTATTGGCCATATAAATCCAAATGTTAAACTTAAATATAACTACAGATAAAAAGTAAGAAAGAGGATTGACACTGAACAGGAATACAGCCTAAGTGAATAGAGGATTAAGTTGCAAGTTGAAATTTCAAAAAAAAAAAATTCTCTCGAATTTTTATAGGTCACGGGTCGTTACAGTTTTAGGTGGTATCAGAGCAAAGACTGTCTAGTACTGTCAGTGTCAATAATAAGGATAAGATCACATCTCAAATGTCTGTACTTGTCTGGTTGTAGACTAAGTATACCTAATAAATGTTAAGACTTAATGTTTGGTTTACGTAAGGAATTAGATCACGGGCTAGAGGCCGTAGAGATAGGCCCAAGAGGTGTAGTTGTCAGACTCGTATTTTTATGTAGCTTGTTCCTTGTGATTTATATATGTACAGACATGTATTAAGTTATTTAAATCATAAGAAGAGTATTTACTACATTTAAGTGTTAGTGAAATACTTAACACTTAAAAGCTACATAAAAGCCTAATGTGAACTATAAGAGTCACAGGCTAAACCTAGTGGATCTAAATCATTCTGACTGAAGAGAAGAACTTAAAATGAGAAAATATAGAGAGCTTATGAAGGAAAGTCAGTTTGATTTAGTTTCGAAGACAGAGAACGAGAGTAAAAGCTAAAAAAGGTAAAATGGACCTTTTTAGCGAGTTAAGGTATTTAAGGTATTTCGGGTGTATTTATCTACTGAAAACGGCCAAAACGTAAAGATGAGAGTGTAAGACATAAGATATGACACTTTCAAAATTTTAAGAAAAAGTCAACTTGGCCATGATTAAGGAAAAAGTCAGCTATAGTTAAGAAAAGTGAACTTTTAACATAGTTGACTAACCATAGTTAAAAAAATTAACCCAAGTATGGAGAAAATTTGGGAAAAAATATTTTTAGTCAGAATACAAGATAATCATCCCGAGAAGTAAGGAAAATTTATTCGAAAGGATTCCGAATTAAAATTAATGGATAAAAATGTAATGGGTCGAAATGAAGATTTTAAAGCCCATTAAGGTATACTAAACGTAGATCAAAATTCTTAGGTCCCTTAGACCTAATTGTTGGACCAATTGATAGGCCAAATATTTAGACAATTAAAGGCTCAAGGTATAGTAAAAATTTTAGCCCTAAAGCCCATTAAGAAAGCCCAAACTGAGAGGCCCAATTGTAAAGCACATTAGGATTAAATATCTAACCATAGTTAAAGCTAACTATGACTCATTAGATGACTCATTAGGTGACTCATAACTAAACCTTAGGAAGTCAATTTTAATGGCTGAAAAGTAAGGCTTAATGGCTAAGTAAATGGTAGGCATATTTGGAACTTGCATTCTTCATGAAAGTTGTTCCAAATTGAGAGGAGAGTGACATATGTTGGAATTGGCTATCAAGAAGCCATAGTGTGCAAACTGTGAGGCTCCAAAGTTTTGACCAAGTGTGAACACAAATACTATGTATATTTTCAAGCTTTCAAATTCATATATGTTAATGTATGAATGATTTTAAGTATATTGGTATATGTTTTAAGCATTGCACATATGAAATCACTATGATCATGGTTAGGCCGAGAGTGAGTAGTGAAATATTGATGAACGCCCATATGATTTTAAGGCATAAATGATATAACCATTTATCAGGTTAATTATAGTAAAATGAAAATGGGCTTAAGGCATAGTTAGGCCCATTAAGGTTTATTAAAGCCCATTAAGGGAAATAGACTGTATTTAATGTGAAATACAGTAGGAAAAATATAATTAACATGATAAATGGTTATATGCAGCTCCATAGATTATTGGAGGAGCGAATCGGACTGCTGGATCGAGCAGCATTGAGAAAGTAAAATTTCTCAAGTGATTGCAGGTAAGAAACTTTTGTGAGTAGTTAGAGATACTTGCACATATTTTTATCTACTTTTACATTCACTTAAAAACTATGTGGGTCAGTGAAAGTGAATAATAATTATTGTAACCCAATAGTGGCAAATTACGATTTTACCCTTAGTTAGGAACAAAGTCAACTTTTGTGAAAAGTTGTAAAAAGCATGGAAACCACCATTTTGAGTGTTTTACTATTGTTTAGTAGAAGAATCAATAGATGGGCTAATGATTTTAAGGTTGATGTGAATTAAGCACACTTTATAGTGCTGATTTTAATGTTTTGAAAATCATCCCATTTTAAAGAGCCATCTATCGAATTATGTGAGAATAAATCATGCTAGAGCATAGCTCGCACATGATTTCATATATTTTCCACATATATTAGTGCTGGATTGTGATTCACACTAAATTTTCATAACAAGCATGATAGAGTGCTGTAGTTATTACTCGTACTCAGTTTTATATGATATATGCATGAGAGAGTGCTGAAGCGATTAGCTCGTACTCGAATTTTTCATGAGATGCGTGACAGAGTGCTAGAGCATTACTCGTACTCGATTCTTTATGATTTATACATGACATAGTACTAGAGTTATTTCTCGTACTTGATTTGAAGAGTTTTGTGCATAACATGGTACTGGAGCTATTGCTCGTACTTGATTTGAAACATGAACTACGCATTGACCTAGTTGATGGAGGTTTACTCGCACTAGAGTTGAGTTTGTGATGTGAAACAGTGTTTGAGCGGAGTGTCAACTGTGAGTCGCGCTCAAAGGCGCACACTATAATTTATGTGATATATAATACATGTTAAAAACCATGCTTGATTTCCTCGTGTAGACTGAGTGTCAGACTATGAAAGGTTCGCATGTGGATTTAGAGACGTGGTATGATATTCCATGATTTGAGGGCTAAGACCTATGGTAGGCACCCCGACTGTGATGTGAGGTCCACGGAGTACGTTGTACCGTGCGAGTGGCATGGAGTACACTGTACCGTGTGGTGTTGTGGAGTTGAGGAGTTGATAGCTGGCGGTTGTGATGGACTGACCCCCCTTCCATTGCAGTAGTGATGCCCCGCACACTAGGATTCCGTTTAGCCTGGGATCACCATTATAGGATATGGCCACAGTCCAGGATGTTATTACATTTCACCACAGAGTCTCACATGATATATCACTTGATTGACTGATTTATTTATGATACGGATAGACCTGAGGGATGGGTCAAAATCCGATTGTTGTGTTGTGAATCATTTAAATGCCATATTTACTATGATTTAAATATACATGGCATGATTTATCTAAAGGCATTGTGATATTATAAAGATGCATTATTTTGCACTACATGCCTATATTTGAGAAAGCAAGCATGATTTCTGTATATGAGATTTAATTTGTACAAGTATATATATGTATTTAAAGACATGCTTTTAAAGTGAGTTAAGGAAATGATGTTTTCAAGGCATAACATTATTTTGAGTAGATAGTGTAGATGTCTACTTGCTTGCCTGATTTCCTTACTGAGCGCGTTGTATACTCATCCCCCTTTATTTTCCCTCTCTACAGAGCATCAGTAGTAGAGCGAGTGTGATTGAGGAATAGTATTCCTATTGTCTGCTGCTATTTCCAATCGATCGATAGGTATACATATTTTATACGGTTATGTATCTAAACATAGAAACAACACAGTGATATATATGATATATATTATGGGGAATGTATTTGTATTAAATCTCACATGTATTATAAAAGAAATTATAGTCAGCAACAGTATATTGACATGTATGTATGATAATGAATGATATGGTATGAGAGGAAGCTAACATCGAATCACAGTCCAACCATTGATGAGAGGAAAGGTAAGTTAAAATGCGAAAATTTTGTAGTGATTTTGATTAAGTTAGGAAGGGTCTTGATAGAATGGTATCAAAGCAGATGTTGGTCTGATGTGATTCAGTGTTAGAAAATAAGAAAGTTTACATCCCCATAGTACTGTGTTGTGTTTAGATACAACTGTGTATACCAGATGGGAGATGGACTAATTCATGATTGTGAATATAAGAACTTTACCTATATGGCAAATACTCGTAGTGGTAGAGGGACGAGAGGTAGGGCTCGAGGCCGTGGAGATAGGCCTAAGAGACGAGCTACTGCCGAACCATTACCTACCCCTGAGACTCTAGGTGCTACTGAGGCATCAGAGTGTGTTGAGACGCGCTTTACAAGATTAGAGCGTAGTCTAGAGATGATTGTAAAGATATTGGCACAAACGATGCCAAGTAGGCAGGGACAGGAGGCAGGAGCTGCGACAGAAGAGGTAATTACCCCTGATACACCTACACAGCCAGCTCATGCACCGAGGACTGTAGATACTCCTACGCCCCTACCAGTTTCGAGTAGTAGTGGATTAGGGTACGGATATGATCTGGATCGGTTGCGACAGTTCCAGAAGTTTAGACCTCCATCTTTTACTGGGGTCAAGGACCCAGTAGCTGCTAAGGAGTGGGTTAGTGAGATGGAGAAGCTTTATGGATTCTTCGAGTGTACGACCTCGGAGATGGTCGCATTTGTTGCGTTCCTACTGAAGGAAGCTGCAGAGCATTGGTGGAAGTCCACCATAGCCATATTGAGAGTTCGACACACAGATATTAGTTGGGAGACATTTCGGGATGCCTTTAGGAGGTAGTTTGTTCCAGCTACCGCACAGCGAAAACTATAGGCTGAGTTTTTAGGACTGAACTAGGGGAGTTTGTCAGTGAACGAGTATGAGACTCGATTCGTATCCCTGGGGAGATATGACCCAGATACCATGTATAGTGAGGCCAGGAAGGTCTACAGGTTTATCGATGGATTGAGACCAGTTTTACGATCTAGGTTGGTCCCATTAGATATAACCACCTATGAGGAAGCAATGCGCAGGGAGCAACTATTCGAGTAAGATTATGAGAGGAATGCTTTCGAATTTGGGAAGTTTAGCCAGAGCCGAGATATATAGAGGAAGAGGCCAGCTAGAGATAGAGGTTTCAGTTATCGAGGAGGGAGGAAACTCTTCGGTAAGAAAGCACGGGTTGAGGAGGCACGAGAGAGACCTGCTAGACCTCCTGCTTATCCGACCATAGCTCCAGCAAAGGGTATTGTCATAGGAGTACAGAGACCTACTACCGATCAGTGCAGAAGATGCGGTAGACAACATGGAGGTAGACCGTGTCCGTTGACTCCTATAGTGTGTTTTTGATGCGGGAAACAGGGGCATATTGCTAGAGCTTACCCAGAGATGGTTGAGACTGCTCCACTGAAGGGCAGGAAGCCAAAGAGAGCTCCAGTTGATCCTTCTGCTTTGAAGAGGAGAGCTACAGCAGAAGAAAAGGGGAAGCGTGATCGGTCGAGGGCACGTACGTGCTTTGGACCAGGGTACAGCTGATGCTTCATCGGATGTGATTCGAGGTAACATCCTGATTTATGATATTGAAGCATATATTTTAATTGATCCTAGTGCCACACATTCTTTTGTATCACCTTCAATTACATGTAAATTAGCAAGACATGTAGAGCGTACATCGTTATGTATGATGATGTTGATTAGTATGCCTATGAATAGTAGTTAAGTTGTAGAGTATGTATTTAATGATTGCAAGTTGAGAGTAGGGGACAAGGAGATGACAGCCAATCTAATATTGCTAAGTATGAGTGACTTTGATATAATCTTAGGAATGGATTGGTTATCTGCAAACCATGTTGTTTTAGATTATTATGCTAAGACAGTTATGTTTCCTAACCCTACTAGATATGTTGTAAAGTTTAATAAAAATAAATGAAAGAAGTAGTTATGATTATAATATAACTTACTGACTTAGAAAACCTTCAACATATCAAGGTTTCATTGCGTACGTGGTAGATATGGATAAGGCACATCCGGAGTTGTTAGATATTACTGTGGTCAGCAAGTACCCAGATGTTTTTTCGGATGAGTTGCCAAGGCTACCACCAGATAGAGAGATGGAGTTCTGTATAGATTTGGTGCCTGGTACGGAGCCTATTTTGAGACCACCATATCGCATGGCCTTGGTTAAGCTGGAGGAGCTCAAGAGACAGTTGCAGGAGCTGTTGGATAGGGGTTTTGTTAGACCAAGTGTTTCACCTTAGGGAGCATCGGTTTTATTCGTAAGGAAGAATAATGGGAGCCTCCGATTGTGTATAGATTACCGATTGTTGAATAAGGCCACCATCAAGAATAGGTATCCCCTTCCACGTATTGACGACTCGTTAGATCAGCTTCGGGGAGCACAGGTCTTTTCCAAAGTTGATCTGAGGTCTGCGTATCATCAGCTGAGAGTTCGGAGTGGAGATGTACCCAAGATAGTGTTTCGTACCTGATATTGCCATTATGAGTTCTTGGTCATGCCATTCAGACTGACGAATGCTCCAGCTGCTTTCATGGCTTTGATGAACGATGTGTTCAAGCTATATTTGGACCAATTTGTTATCGTCTTCATCGATGACATATTGGTGTACTCGAGATCCAAGGAGGAGCATGAGGAGCACCTTAAGATTGTATTGCAGATTTTACAAGAGCAGAAGTTATATGCTAAGCTCAGTAAGTGTGACTTTTAGTTATCAGAGATCTTGTTTTTGGGACATGTTATATCGAGAAATGGTGTATCAGTAGATACATCAAAGATAGAGGCTGTAGTTCAGTGGGAACAACTGCGGACAGTAACCGAGATCAGGAGTTTTTTGGGTTTAGCTGGATATTATCAGAGATTCATTGAGGGATTTTTGAAGTTAGCTGCTCAGTTGACACATCTTACTCGAAAGAGTGTACCGTTCGTATGGAACGAGGATTGTGGAAGAGTTTTAAGGAGTTGAAGCATCGATTGACCACCACTCCGATTCTCACTATCCCTACCAGCTCAGGAGGATTTGCAGTGTATACTGATGCTTCGCATCAGGGACTGGGCTGTGTATTGATGCAGGATAGGAAGGTAGTTGCTTATGGATCCAGACAGCTGAAGGACCATGAGAAGAACTATCCGACCCATGATTTGGAGTTAGTAGTAGTAGTGTTTGCGTTGAAAGTATGGCGAGAAGTTTCAAATATTTACCGACCACAAGAGCCTCAAGTATCGGTTCTCAAGGAATGAGTTGAACATGAGATAGAGAAGATGGCTAAAGCTTCTGAAGGACTACGATTGCGAGATATTTTATCATCCGGGTAAAGCTAACGTTGTAGCTGATGCTTTGAGCAGGAAGAGCCTAGGGATGGTATCGTATATGATGGTTAGGGAACATGATTTGCTAGAGCAGTTTGCTAGCCTCAGTCTGGGAGTTGTGCCTTCTGACATGGATATAGGCTATGTGATAGCTAGTCTACGCTTAGAACCAGATCTGTTGGACAGGATCAGAGTGGCTCAACAGACTGATCTGTTTTGTATAGGTGTGAGTGGTCAGATGCAGAAGGGCACAACAACTGATTTTGAGTTACATTATGATGGACTACTGAGGTTCAGAGGCAGATTGTGTGTTCTCGAGGATCCAGGACTCAAGAGATTGATATTGTTGGAAGCTCATTCATCGAGGTATATGTTACATTTGGGGAGTAACAAGATGTATCACAACCTTCGAAAGGTATACTAGTGGTCGGGTATGAAGAGAGATTAGCAGATTTTGTGACAAAGTGTCTCGTATGTCAGCAGGTGAAGGTAGAGCATCAGAAGCCTGCAGGGTTATTACAGCCTCTACCTATACCGACATGAAAATAGGATCATATCACCATGGATTTTGTGATGGATTTACCGAGAACCTGTAGGAATCACGATGCTATATGGGTGATCATCGATAGACTGACAAAGTCAGCCCACTTCCTAGCTATGAGAGCTACCGATACTCTGAGTTCATTGACAGAGCTGTACGTACACGAGGTAGTGAGGTTACATGGTGTGCCAGTGAGCATAGTTTTTGATAGGGATTCCTGCTTCACTTCCCACTTTTGGGAACATTTTCAGGAAGCTATGGGAACCCAGTTAAGTTTGAGCACTGCTTTCCATCCTTAGACAGATGGTCAGTCAGAGAGGACTATACAGACTCTGGAGGATATGTTGAGAGCATGTGTGCTAGATTTTAGAGGCTCCTGGGATGACCACTTGCCACTAGCCGAGTTTACCTACAACAACAGTTATCATTCGAGTATCGAGATGGCACCGTATGAGGCTTTATATGGTCATAGATGTCGTCCCCTTATTGGATGGGAAGAAGTGGGTGACCGTAAGATTTTTTCTCCTTACATGGTTACACAAACATCTGAGGACATCCATTTGATTATAGAGAGACTGAGGATAGCTCAGAGTAGACGAAAGAGTTACGCTGACAGGAGACGAAGGCCACTAGAGTTTGCAGTTGGTGAAGCAGTGTTTTTGAAAGTTTCTCCTTCCAAGGGCATAGTGAGATTTGGGAGGAGAGAAAATCTGAATCCTCGCTATATTGGACCCTTTGAGATACTTGATCGAGTGGGAGATAAGGCGTATAGGTTGGCATTACCACCGGACTTATCAGGTGTCCATAACGTCTTCCACATATCGATGCTTCAGAAGTATCACCCGGATCTGACACATGTGATTAGTTATGAGCCATTGGAGCTCCGAGAAGACATGTCGTATGTTGAGAGACCGATTCAGATAAAGGATAGGAAGGAGAAGGTATTGAGATCAAAGACTATCGGATTAGTGAAGGTTCTCTGGCAGCATCATACTTCAAAGGAGGCTACTTGGGAGCTGGAGAGTTTGATGCAAGAGAAACACCCCCATCTATTTGATGACTGACTTGGTTCTAATTTGGTGGACCAAATTTTCTTAGTAAGGGAGGACTGTCAGACTCGTATTTTTATATAGCTTGTTCCTTATGATTTATATATGTACAGACATGTATTAAGTTATTTAAATCATAAGAAGAGTATTTACTAGATTTAAGTGTTAATGAAATGCTTAACACTTAAACGCTACATAAAAGCCTAATGTGAACTATAAGAGTCACAAGCTAAACTGAGTGGATCTGAATCATTCTGACTGAAGAGAATAACTTAAAATCAGAAAATATAGAGAGCTTATGAAGGAAAGTCAGTTTGATTTAGTTCTGAACACAGAGAACGAGAGTAAAAGCTAAAAAGGGTAAAATGGACCTTTTTAGCGAGTTAAGGTATTGGAGGTATTTCGGGTGTATTTACCTACCGAAAACAGCCAAAACGTAAAGACGAGAGTGTAAGACATAAGATATGACACTTTCAAAATTTTGAGAAAAAGTCAACTTGGCCATGATTAAGGAAAAAGTCAACTATAGTTAAGAAAAGTGGACTTTTACCATAGTTGACTAACCATAGTTAAAAAAATTAACCTAAGTATGGAGAAAATTTTGGGGAAAAATATTTTTGGTCATAATACAAGATAATCATCCCCAAAAGTAAGGAAAATTTATTCGAAAGAATTTCGGATTAAAATTAACGGATAAAAACGTAATGGGCCGAAATGAAGATTTTAAAGCCCATTAAGGTATACTAAACGTAGATCGAAATTCTTAGGTCCGTTAGACCGAATTGTTAGACCGATTGATAGGCCAAATATTTAAACAATTAAAGGCCCGAGGTATAGTAAAAATTTCAGCCCGAAAGCCCATTAAGAAAGCCCAAACCGAGAGGCCCAATTGTAAAGCACATTAGGATTAAATATCTAACCATAGTTAAAGCTAACTATGACTCATTAGATAACTCATTAGGTGACTCATAACTAAACCTTAGGAAGTCAATTTTAATGGCTGAAAATTAAGGCTTAATGGCTAAGTAAATGGCTTATAAAATCAGCCACACCATTGTCATCTTCACCATACCATTCTCAGCTACACAAGGAAACCATTGAAATACATTTATCCAAGCTTTCTCTCACTAGAAATCACTAGGATTTAGGCATATTTGGAACTGCATTATTCATGAAAGTTGTTCCAAATTGAGAGGAGAGTAACATATGTTGGAATTGGCTATCAAGAAGCCATAGTGTGCAAACCGTGAGGCTCCAAAGTTTCAGCCAAGTATGAACACAAATACTAGGTATATTTTCAAGCTTTCAAATTCATATATGTTAATGTATGAAAGATTTTAAGTATATTGGTATATGTTTTAAGCATTGAAATATATGCCATCACTATGATCATGGTTAGGACGAGAGTGAGTAGTGAAATATTGATGAATGCCCATATGATTTTAAGGCATAAATGGGTTAATATACATGTGTTAATGATTATGGTATAGTTAGAATTAATCAATTTGATTAATTAATACATGTATTAAGTTGGCAATCAAGGTGTTTGATAAAATGCCTAAATGAAATATGTGATGCCTAAGAACATTGCCAACCAAGTGTTTGTGAAAATGCCTAAGTGAATTAGCTAAGGAAATGGATATGGACGGCATGCCATGGTGTGACCGACGGCATGGGGTGCTTTTGGCCATGGTATGTGGCCGAGAGGTCCAATGGGCCAAGCCCAATTGGTTTCAGCCCAATGTGATGTAATGGGTCTCGGATAAGCCCAATAAGAGTTGGTGGGCCCCACAAGCCCAATAGGCCCAACGAAAATGAATAGTAAAATGGAAATGGGCTTAAGGTATAGTTAGGCCCATTAAGGTTTATTAAAGCCCATTAAGGGAAATAGACTGTATTTAAAGTGAAATACAGTAGGAAAAATATAATTAACCTGATAAATGGTTATATCTGGTTACAAAGATTATTTGAGGAGCGAATCGGACTGCTGGATCGAGCAACGTTGAGAAAGTAAAATTTCTTGAGTGATTGCAGGTAAGGGACTTTTGTGAGTAGTTAGAGATACTTGCACATATTTTCATCTGCTTTTACATTCACTTAAAAACTCTGTGGGTCAGAGAAAGTGAATTGTGACCCGATAGTGGCAAATTACGATTTTTCCCTTAGTTAGGAAAAAAGTCAACTTTTGTGAAAAGTTGTAAAAAGCATGGAAAGCACCATTTTGAGTGTTTTACTACTGTTTAGCAGAAGAATAAATAGATGGGCTAATGATTTTAAGGTTGATGTGAATTAAGCACACTTTATAGTGCTGATTTTGATGTTTTGAAAATCATCCCTTTTTAAAGAGTCATCTATCTAATTATGTGAGAATAAATCGTGCTAGAGCACAGCTCGCACTTGATTTCATATATTTTCCACATATATTAGTGTTGGATTGTGATTCACACTAGATTTCCATGACATACATGATAGAGTACTGGAGTTATTACTCGTACTCAGTTTTATATGATATATGCATGAGAGAGTGCTGGAGCGATTAGCTCGTACTCGAATATTTCATGAGATGCATGACAGACTGCTAGAGCATTGCTCGTAATTGATTCTTCATGATTTATACATGACATAGTACTTAAGTTATTTCTCATACTTGATTTGATGAGTTTTGTGCATAACATGGTACTGGAGCTATTGCTCGTACTTGATTTGAAACATGAACTACGTATTGACCTAATTGCTGGAGGTTTACTCGCACTAGAGTTGAGTTTGTGATGTGAAACAGTGTTTGAACAGAGTGTCAACTATGAGTCACGCTCAAAGGCGCGCACTGTAATTTATGTAATATATAATACATGTTGAAAACTATGCTTGATTTCCTCGTGTAGACTGAGTATCACACTATAAGAGGTTCGCATGTGGATTTAGAAACGTGGTATGATATTCCATGGTTTGAGGGCTAAGACCTATGCCAGGCACCCCGACTGTGATGTAAGGTCCACTGAGTACGTTGTACCGTACGAGTGGCATAGAGTACACTGTACCATGTGGTGTTGTGGAGTTGAGGAGTTGAAGCTGGCGGTTGTGATGGACTGACCCCCCTCCCGTTGTAGTAGTGATGCCCTGCACACTAGGATTCCGTGTAGCCTGAAATCACCATTATAGGATATGACCATAGTCCATGATATTATTACATTTCACCACAGAGTCTCACATGATATATCACTTGATTGACTGATTTATTTATGATACGGATAGACCTGAGGGATAGGTCGAAATCCGATTGCTGTGTTATGAATGATTTAAATGACATATTTACTGTGATTTAAATATACATGGCATAATTTATCTAAAGGCATTGTGATATTATAAAGATGCATTATTTTGCACTACATGCCTATATTTGAGAAAGCAAGCATGATTTCTGTACATGGGATTTAATCTGTACAGTTATATATATATATATATATATATGTATTTAAAGACATGCTTTTAAAGTGAGTTAAGGAAATGATGTTTTCAAGGCATGGCATTATTTTGAGTAGATAGTGTAGATGTCTACTTGCTTGCCTGATTTCCTTACTGAGCGCGTTGTATGCTCATCCCCTTTTATTTTCCCTCTCTACAGAGCATCAGCAGTAGAGCGAGTGTGATTGAGGGATAGTATTCCTGTTGTCCGCTGCTATTTCCTATCGATCGACAGGTATACATATTTTATATGGTTATGTATCTAAACATAGAAACAGCACAGTGATGTATACGATATATATAATGGGGAATGTATTTGTATTAAATTTAACATGTATTATAAAAGAAATTACAGTCAGCAACAGTATATTGACATGTATGTATGATAATGCATGATATGGTATGTGAGGAACCTAACATCGAATCACAGCCCATCCATTGATGAGTGGAAAGGTAAGTTAAAATGCGAAAAATTTGTAGTGGTTTTGGTTAAGTCAAGAAGGGTCTTGACAGTAGTAAACCCTTGTCTGAGTGAACACCTTATAGTTTCCCTGAAAACTTTTTAGAGTCTACTTCGTAAAAATTGAGCGGGACACTGAAGTAATGATGACATTGTCGGGTCAAGTGATAGTGGCCCCGTGATAATGATAACGATTGAGGTGTGACTGAGACAACTTCGAAAAATAGTATACTATTACATACTGGAGTCAAGAATCCAATTGTAATGGAAAATTGGAAAATTAAATTGAAAAAAAAAAAAACTTACATAGATTCTTAAAGTATGACAGTAAAGTTAATAGACTGAGGCAAAATTTGGGAGTTTAGGCCTCCGTTTTTCAATAAGGTTAAGAATTCAGTGATTCGGGGGATTGGATGAATGAGATAGAAAAGCTTGATGATTTTAGAAGTAACTTTACCGAGAAAGTTGCTTTTGTAACTTTTGTGTTAAAGAATTGTAGAAGCTACATTGATTTTCAGAGTGCGCTACTATAAAGAAAGTAGCCTTTTTAGTATCAGTATCGAAATGAAAAGTTGAACTCGGTGGGAAGTTCCTCGATTTAATCTGAGAGCCGACATCAGAAAATTACATGGGATATGTTTCTGAAGGCCTTTAGGTGGTAGCACATTCCGGATGAAATAAAGTGTCAATTATAGTTGAAATGATTGAATCGGACATAAGAAAACAAGTCCGGGAATGAATATGAAATTAAATAGATTTAGAAGGAGTATAATCCAGATAAGTAAAGATGTGAAATAGAGGAAATCCAAGAAACTCATAGGAGGTACTAAGATCCTCAATCGAGCTTAATTAGCCCTATTGGAGGTTATATTGAAGAAGCAGTGTGCAAGGTGCAACTGTGGTAATATGAAGTGTATATTTCGAGGTTACTAAGAAAATGAAAAGTTGAAGAGAGTGATAGAAAAGTGATGCACTAAAGAAGCAGTGAGAGTGATAGAGTAAAATCACTATAACTGAAAAGATGAATTACAGAACTAAAAGTATAAGTGAAGGTTACACTGCTTACAGGATTGATAAAGTTAGGGCGCGTTCGAATAAAGAAAAAAGAAGACACCCCAGTAGACAGAGGGATTTTTAACACGTATTCGGATGATCTATCAGAGTTACGGCTAAATTAAATGGTGAAGTTCTAAAATTGATTTAGCACCTGTTGTCAAATTAATTATTCAGACCACTATACTTAGTGGCTTTGATTGAATTGGAAATGCTGAGAAAGCAATTACAAGGATTACATGAAAAGGAGATTATTGGACCAGGTGATCCACTTTGGAGTGTACTGGCGTTAATTTTAAGGAGACCCAAAGTCTTCTGAGTAACGTTGTATTAAGAATGGGTGTCAATTGGGTTCCCCAAACAAGGATTATAAATCAGTGGGAAAAATCCAAAACTATTAAGAGGATTCAGAATATTGATAATTCTAGTATCCTACTTTCTATTGGGACTGAACTCTGAACCCTTATATTCATAACCAGTTATGTGGTCAAGTCTGATGGCTAATGAAGGTATTTCAAAATAACCCCCCGCCTGAGAGACTTGACAGCGTCTAGAAGTACCCTGATCCTTAACCCATAAACTAGAAGAGACAATTATACTATTCATGTTTAAAGTCAGGATACCATTACTTGTGCTGTGAAGAATTATGAAATTCTACTGATCTGAAGGTTTAAGTATTAAATTTTACAAAAGCTGTCAAATACAAGAAAAAGGAAATGACTAATGTTAATACTTTGAGCAGAAGCGATTTCGGGATGGCGTTATATGTATAATGGCCAGGGACATGAGTTATTGAAATATTTAGTGAACTTCAACTTGGATGTGGTCATTTTCCTGATACCAACATTCTTGACATGGTGATTAGCCTGAGAGATGAAACTGGACTTGATTGATCAAATCGAACAGGCATAGCGAAATGATAAATACTGCATTAATGTGGCTAGTTAGACTCAGATGAGTGCTGCAACTAGCTTGAGTATTGATACTACTAATTTATTGAGATTTAAAAATAGAATTGTGTACCAAATGTCTATAGTTAAAGGAATTTATGTCGACAGAGACTCATTTGTAGATATATACCCCCACATTCGAAGACTAATAGGATTTATCAAATCTCCTGAAGATATATTGGTAATCAGGATAATAAGAGATATAATTAAAATTGTGACTAAAAGCCTCATATGCCAGCAGCTTAAAGATGGGGTGTAATAAGATTTGGAAAGAAAGAAAAACTGAGTCCCTGATACATTGGACCTTTCAAGGTCTTAAATCGAGTGGGAGATGAGCAAATAGATTGGCGTTGCTGCCAGAATTATCGAGTACCCACAGCATTTTCCATGCTTTAATGCTTTGCAAATATCATCCAGATCCGACACATGTGGTAAAGTATGAGCCGCTGGAGTTGAATGAGGATATGATCTATGTGGAGAAACCGATTCGGATCTTGGATAGAAGGGAAAGGCATTACAGTCTAAGACGATTTCTTTGGTCAAAGTTTTGTGATAGTACCACACTTCGAAAGAGGCCACGTGGGAATTAGGAAGTTTAATACGAGAGAAATACCCACACTTGTTTAAGAACTGATGTACTCTTAAATTTGGGGACCAAATTTCCTAAGGTGGGGAGAATGTAAACACCCCAAATTTTTATGTAGACGATTAGACCAATGAGATTAAAAATGTGTTCCTTGGTGGATGATTTAATTAAATTTCATTTACTATAAGGGATTTAGAAGGATTTAAGTAATTTAAACATTTTAACTTGAAGAACAAATAATTGTAAGGAATGGAGATGAATTTTAAGGGCTAGATTATGGTATAAATTTTCCTTACATAGATAAGTACAGAAATTAGATTAAATTCAATTTTAATACTATAGGGAATCCTTATTAAGTATATATATAGACATATACATATATATAAATATGTATGTAACATCTTAATTATTCTTCAAGTTTGTGCCCCTCTGTATCTGCCCGATAATATCACTGCATTGCTGATCAATCTATTGAGCCTGTCGGATACGAACCACCAGATTTGGTTCCAATCGCAGGCTAGCTACCATAAAGCCACTATCAGTATTTGGTGGGGTCACATCTAAACTGAGGCTCACAAACTGTTCTAACAGCTCGTGTTCCCTGATCATCATATATGACACCAACCCGAGGTTCTTCCTGCTCAAGGCATTAACAACTACATTTACCTTTCCCGGGTGGTACATGATTTCATAATCATAATCCTTTAGAAGCTTGAACCATCTTTTTTGTCTCATGTTCAGCTCCTTCTGTGAGAACAAATACTTAAGGCTCTTATGATCCGTAAACACTTGGAATTTCTCACCATAGAGGTAGTGGCGCCATATTTTCAAAGCGTACACCATGGCTGCCAACTCAAAATCGTGGGTCGGGTAGTTCCTCTCATGATCCTTCAGTTGTCTAGATCCATAGGTAACTACCTTTCCATCTTGCATTAGTACACAGCCCAGTCCTTAGTGTGATGCATCTGTGTATACAGAGAACCCTCCTGAGCTGGTAGGAATGATGAGAATCGAAGCTATGGTCAATCGACGCTTAAGCTCTTGAAAACGCCTCTCACATGCCTTGCCTCACACAAGCTCAACACCCTTCCGCGTGAGATGCGTCAACGAAGCAGCTAGTTTGGAGAAACCCTCAACAAAGCTCCGATAATAACTAGCCAATCCCAGAAAACTTCTAATCTCAGTAACTGTCCTGGGCTGTCCCCACTGAATAACTGCCTTAATCTTTGATGGATCTATTGATACCCCATCCTTCAACACAACATGGCCCATAAATGAGATCTGCTCCAACCAAAAGTTGCACTTGCTGAGTTTAGCATATAACTCCTTCTCTCGGAGGGTCTGCAAAACTATCCTCAAATGCTGCTCATGTTCTTCCCTGGACTTGGAATAAACCAATATATCATCAATAAACACAATCACAAAATTAGTCCAGGTATGGCTTAAATACATCGTTCATCAATGCCATAAATGTTACGGGGGCATTCGTCAATCCGAATGGCATAACCATGAATTTGTAGTAGCCATAATGGATACGAAATGCCATCTTGGGTACATCTCCACTCCGTATCCTTAACTGATAGTACCCTAACCGCATATCTATCTTAGAAAAGACTTGGGCTCCCCGGACCTAATCCAACAGATCATCAATGTGTGGAAGGGGATACTTGTTCTTAATGGTAGCCTTATTCAACAACCGATAGTCTATTCACAGTCGGAGGCTTCCATCCTTCTTCTTCACAAACAAAACTAGAGCTCCCCGGGTGAGACACTCGGTCTAATAAATCCCTTCTCTAGAAACTCCTACAACTGGTCCTTTAGCTACTCCAACTCGATCGGAGCCATTCTATATGGTGGTCGAGATATCGGTTCAGTACCAGGTACCAACTCTATACAAAACTCCATTTCACGATTTGGTGGTAGTCTTGATAAATCATCCGAAAAGATATCGAGAAATTCTGCAACTACTGGAATGTCTCTTAATTCCAAACGGGCCTTATCTGTATCAACCACATATGCAATGAACCCTTCACATTATTATTTCCACAGTTAGTAACATAACTCATCCTTAAAATTAGACTTATCAATTCCAACATAGAAGTTTACCCATTTTGCTTACAATAAAATACTACTTTCATTACTTTTTAAGAGAATTTTTTGATACATTTTTCGAGAAACTTACGATAACACTATCTATCCCTGAAAATGTTACCGTCTTAGAAAAATAGTCCAAAACAACCCGATTTGTAGCCAACCAATCCTGTAAGACCCGAAATTAAATCGTAAATTTTATGAGGTAGAAAAATGTTCACAAATTTAAAGGAATGGGATTCGGACTGAAAATAAGAATTTAAATCATAAAATGAATGAGTGTTCGTGAAGGAAAGTTTGATTAAATTAATCCCGAACACGCGCAAGGGCAAAACGGTCAAAAGACCGAAAGTCGGGATAAATTCGATAAAAAAATTTAATTTAAAATAAGGATTTAGAATATCTTGATCAATAATGAGGAAATTATATAATTTTGAGTCAAACTGATCAAGATCCGAAATTTTTAGAAAAATCGAAAAGTCACCCGGGACAATGTCCCGAAAATACGGAGAAATTATACGGGAAAAATGATTAAAAATATAATAAATAAATTAAATTAAATTAATTTATTTGGAATAAATTAATAGATTTTTGTAGATATTTTACAATATATTTGAATATTTTAATGAATATTTTAATAATAAAATAAATTGTTAAAAAAAAAAGAAGAGGAAATCAGAAGTTATCGGGGAGAGAGAAGAACCAGAGAAAACGGAGAGGGAGACGCGCGTGGCCGACCGACGAGCCACCACCGGTGACCTTTGACCTCCGACGAAGGGCCGAGCAGCTAGAGGAGAGGCCGGCGAAGCTATTGGCGCCGGCGACGAGCGCTGAGGAGGCCGAAAATCGCCGAACGGAGGGAGAGAAGGCCGCGAGGAAAACGGAGTCGGTACCGACGATCCATGGCAGCTGGGGGCGAACGGCGGGTACCAGCGTGATCAGGAGGAGGAGCCGGTCCTTTTGAGACCAGTACCGACCGGCGAAACCGTCGAAATCCGCCGGATCGAGAGGTGGCAGCCGCGAGGGAGAAGAGGTGATTCGTCGGCGATGGCTGCGTTTCGACCCCAGTCGAGGCTCGATTCTGAATGCCCAGGTGTAGCCGAGCCGAACGGCACCGAAATCGCACCGGGAACCGGCCGAACGACGTCGGAATGAGCAAATGGGGATTGAACCGGTCGAACCGGCCTGAACCGGCCAAAACTGAACCGAACCGGACCGAGTTGAACCGGCGGTCTGAACCGGTCTGAACCGGACTGAACCGGTTCAGCCAAAAAGAGAGGAAAAAAGGAGAAAAAGAGGAAAATGAAAAAGGGAAAGGATTTTCGGGGATACACCGGACTTCGGGTAAGTCAATATGAGGTCAAAAGTGATCGAATTGATTTTCGAGAAATTTATTTAAATTATATTTAATTGAAGAGTAACCCGGGATTAAATATAATAATTGTGCAGTTCGACGATAAAGCCCGAACGAGAGCGATTGAGCTCCAATTTTCGTATTCCGCATCGTATCGGGTAAGTACAGTTTAATTTCGGCAATTAGAGTCCTTTAATACAGAGTTTCAATTATTTTACAGAATTTACGAATTAATTCTGTATAAAAGAAATATTAATCGGAATTACAACGTAATTACCGTAAATGGTATACGGGCTATCCAATGAGTTTGGAACGAAGCCCGATAATTATTGGTAAGCTGAATGAGCCCAGTAAACCCGAAGAAGGGATTTAATAAGTAGAAACGGGCTGAAAATGGGTCGAGGCCCATTAAAGTGCAATTGGGCCCAATAGGGATAAATGGGCCCAATGATTTAAATTAAGCCCAGAAAGTATTAAATACAATTAAGTTGTATGATATCTGACCTGAGGAATAATTATACGCAGTTCCGGAGGTTTGATTGGGAGCAGATCGGACTGCGCGACGTGACAACAGTGGAAAAGGAAAGGTCAGACTCGACGAGAATCGAGGTAAGGGAATTTTGTAGGTGCATAGAGATAATTATGCGTATTTTGAGAGGGGATTTACAGGGTTTAGAAATTTCTTAAAGCATCTAGAAATGAAGTAATAATTTTTACGAAAACCGGGGCTTAAATAAATAAAGGAAAATGACTATTTTGCCCCCAGTTAGGAAAATTTCAAAAAGGGTAGTAAGGCTATGAAATTGCATGAATTTCATGATTTTAATGTTTTATATGATTATATTGCTTTGATTTAAGCAAATATACACATAGGTGGGCTGTTGATTTCGTGAATTTTACGAAAGGGTATCGGTTTGTACCGATTACTATTTTAAAAGATGTTTTATTAAAAGTGAGCCACCTATCGTATTTACGTGACTAAAAGAGTGCTAGAGTCTTTCTCGCACTCAAGTTTACTGAATTATTTCTCATGAAAAGCCGTACTGGAGCATTGCTCGTATGAGAAATTTATGTGTGCACAAAACCATGCTGAAGCTTCGCTCGCACGAGATTTTAGATATCATGATATGCATAGCGTGGTGCTGGAGCTCCGTAAGCCTGTGACCTGGTGTGGGGCGGGCAGCAGGATGCTCACATAAATGCACTAGACACGAGTTGACATGCATATAGTCGTGCGGAAGCCTCCTGTAGACTATGTGTCACAGAGAGTTGAGATGCTCGCACATATACTTTGAGACATGGGTTGGTTATCGACATAGTATTGGGCTGGATAAGACCTACGGCAGGCACCCCCAAACTATGATATGGGTCCACGGAGTACGATGTACCGTGTATATCACACGGAGTACGCTGTACCGTGCAGTCATGATGACTCTACGATGTTACTCGATATTCTGGCGGGTAGGACTTGACCCCACCTCCCGTTGCAGTTGTGATACCCCGCACACCGGTATCCGTGTGCTTGGGATCACAGGGACATAGTATGGCCATAGTCCTCGATTTTTCATACAGTAACCTACATGCCTCACATGATATCATACGGTCTGGATAAACCAGGACAAACCCGATGGAGGGGTAGTCCCGATTTATGTTTTTAAAAGAGATTTGATCTGATGAATCAAGGTATTCCCGAGAGATGGGTTTGACCTTGATGAAGTTGTTTTATAATGAAACAAATAAGTTTCAAAGTGATGAGTTTGTGATTAAACAAATGAGTTTTAATGTGACGAGCATGAGATGTCATACATGATGATTTTCCATGTGTGCTTTATATGTCGATTTCATGATTCCTTGTATATGATATATACATACATGTGGCATTGTTTTAATCGTACCTCATGCTCTGAAAGTAAACGATTTTTACATCATGACATTATCAGCACGTAGATAGTATAGTTATCTACCTGCTTACATTATTGCCTTACTGAGCACGTTTCGCTCACCCTTTCATTTTCCACCCCACAGGGTACACTCAGTAGAAGAGAGCGACAATAGTTTTGCACTTCGGTTATCCGCTGCTTCTTATTAAGACCAGGTATACACATTTGTATAATTTTTATATCGAACATATAGATGCACAGTACTGTATATGGATTTAATATTGGGGATGTATTTTGTTTAAATAAATTGACATGTGAATGTGAATATGAAAATGGAATGGTAAATAGGTGAGAGGTTACTAACACCGAATCACAGCCCAACTGTTTAGGAGTGTAATTGTTCACGACGGGTAAGGAAATAAAAAGCGAAAAATTTGTAGGGATTTTTAGGTAATTTGGGTCGTGACAAATCCATTCCTAATATTACATCAAAATCATTCATATTTAATAGAATGAGATCGGCTGTCATCTCTTCTCCCCCTATCTTGAGCCTACAATCCCTATACACATACTCAGTCAACTGACTGTCATTCATGGGCGTAGAGATCAATAACATCCTATCTCATGTGTAGGCTCAACATATTTTGACAACTTACACGCGAATGAGGGCGATATGAAAGAATGCATGGCACCAGGATCAAATAACACAAATGCTTCTAAGTCAAAAATTAGGATAGTACCTTTAATCATATCCACTGATGCATCTGTTGTGTCCTAATCTAGTGCATGCACTAGCCCTTTGTCGATAACCTACTTCTCCTTCTCTGCGGCTATGGCTTTTCTCTTTGGAGTAGAAGTTTCATCAAGAGCTCTCTCTGACTCCTTGCCCCTCTGTGGGGCAGTCTCCATCATCTCGGGGTAATCCCGCACCATATGCCCTGGCTTCCCACAATGATAGCACACTACCGAAGACATCGGACAGGGTCTATTACCATGATATCTACCACATCTCCTACACTGCTAGGTAGTCGGTTGTGTCCCTCCAATAACTACACCTCTAGGTGGCGGTGCTAAAGCTGGATATACCTGAGGCTTCACCATCTTCTCCTGTACCTCCTAAATCTGAGGTCTCTTATCTGTTTGTCTCTAACCTCCTCTCCTAATCAACCTATCAATTCCAGATCTCTTCTAGTCTCTGTCTCTACCTCGACTGATCTTCTAAAACTCAGAGGCATTACGCTCAATGTCTTACTCACATAGCTGTGCCCTATGCACAGCCTCCTCATATGTCGGGATATCGAATGGGACCAATCCAGATCTGATGACTGGCCTCAATCCATCAATGAATTTCCTCACCTTCCTTGTCTCACTGCTCATCATATCCAGGTCATACCTTTCCAAGGATATAAACCTCGTCTCATACTCATCTACAGATCTGTTCCCTTGAGTCAACCCAATAAACTCCATCTGTAACTTCCTTTGAGCAGTGTCTGGAACATACTGTCTTCGGAAGGACTCCAAAAATACCTTTCATGTGATCTCAATGTGCCGGGCTCTCAAAATCAACTTGGTGGACTTCCACCAATGCTCTGCTGCTCCCTTCAACATAAATGTGACGAAAGCGACCATCTCTATAGTGGTACACTCAAAGAACCCATACAACTTCTCAATCTCATTCACCCAATCCTCAATAACCACTGGGTCCTTCACCCTACTGAATGATGGTGATCTAAATTTTTGAAATTACCGTAATCTCTCCAAATCACAACCATAACTCCACACTCTGCTACGCTGCTGTGGAGTAACAGGTGATAGTGTATCCTAAACTGGTGGGGGTGTATCTACCACTTGTGCTATCTGTGCTGACTGTGTAGGCATATCAGTAGAAACTATCGGTCCAGCATTAGCAGCTTGGATAGCTGGGCCTTGTCTCTCCCCAGCTCCCTGCATAGACTAAGCCACTAGCTCCATAATAGTCTCCAAACTTCGCTCTAACCTAGCAAAGCGTGACTCAATATCCCCTGGCCTCTCAGTAGGCTCTTGCGGGATCTGCTCAGTTTACGATTTCGCATGATTTCAGGCCTTCCGCTATGGCCCCTAGCACGTGCCCTCGCCCCTCTACCACTGCGTGTGACAGGCATGATGCCTAAATTCCTATATCCATAGTTATTCATTAGTCTAACCCATCAGATATACACATTTATATCTAAACAAAGTACAGCAATATGGGGATGTAAATTTTCTTATTACTAACTCTGACTCATACCAGATCAACTCTGCTCTGATACCAATTTCTGTCACGACCTTCTTCATCCAAAAATCACTAAAAAATTTCGCATTTATTCATTTAATTTACTCTGTCGTGAACAGTTTCTCACACCAAACAGTTGAGCTATGATTCGGAGCCAGTTACCTCTTACCAAACATGATATCACCTAACATTTATATATAATAACTGTAGACACTTAAATTTCTTACATTAACTTCAATAATTAATACGTGTCTACAAATGTTTACATCCCCTGAATTTACATTTCCAAAAATATTGTTGTGTTGTACTTGTTTAGATACAAGATGGAAATAATGTGTATCCTCTTAGTGATGGGCAGTAGCGGACACTAGGAGAGCAAGTCTCTGCTCGCTCTCGACCACTATGGATGCTCTATAGGGATGGAAAACGAAAGGGTGAGCAACCACACGCTCAGTAAGGAAATAATGTGAGCAAGTAGACAGCTACACTATCTACATGCATATAATGACATGATATCAAAATCATTTATATCTTGAGCATGAGGGAGATCAAAGCCATGCCGCATGAATATATACATAGTATATGAAAAACTCATAAAGAAAGGCATGATATCAAGTGAAAAATCAAACATATAAAACATCTCATGCTCATCATATCAAAACTCATCACAATTTATTTTAATCAAATTCAATCCTGCCCTTCGGGAATGCCCTAAGCATAAAATCACATTTCCTTTCTATAAAAACCAAATCCCGAGTGTCACCCCTCCCTCGGGTCTACCCAAGTCTATCAATAAAACATAATAGCAAGTGAGGCATGTCGGTTACATTTCGAAAATAAATTAGGAATAATGGCCATATATATAAATCCTTGTGATCCCAAGCTACACGAATCCCGGCGTGCGGGGCATCACAACTGTGACGAGAGGTGAGGTCAGCCTACTCGTGTAATAACTCAACCAACTAGTCATCAAGACTACACGGTACAGCGTACTCCATGTGAACTACACGGTACAACGTACTCCATGGACCCACAAGGTCTATGGGTGCCTGTCATAGGTCTTAGCCCACATGACAGTTTATCTAGGGTGCCTGCCATAGGACTTAGCCCCACCATGGTTCGGGGGTGCCTGCCATAGGTCTTAGCCGCCCTATACCATGCCGGTAGCCATTTCATGTCTCAAAAACACATGTGCGATGTATCATCTCACTATAACACAGTCTACAGGAGGCATCAGAATGGTTTTCCATAAAACATGTCAAACATTCGTACGAGTAACGCTCCAGTACGATATTCATGCACTGTAAACCAAGAAAACTAGTGCGAGCAGGGCTCCAGCACTATCAATATAAATCAAAGCATCAAAATCTAGTATAAGCTAAGCTTCAGCACTGTTTTCACTCACACAAATATGATAGGTGGCTCTAATTAAAATGTCAAGCATTTTCAAAGATAAAACTTAGCACATGATTCATGCTTTTTCATGCAAACACACAAGCAATAGCCAACCTATCCTTATTTCATTCGTATCTAATATTTTTATCATGAAAACATCAGAGTCATGAAAATACATGCATTTTCGGATCTTTACTACCCCTTTCATAAAATTTCTACCCAGGTAAACTTATATTTCTTTTCCTTATTTTTGGAACCTATCACAAAAATTCTTAATGCATTATTAGATAGTAGATAAATTCGTGCCCTATAATCCCCCTTAAAATACACGTAGCCACCTCTGGGCACTTACAAAACCCCCTTACCTCGAATCACGTCGAGCGTAGTACAAGTTCCACGGCTGGAAGCTCGTTCAATCCAATTTGCTCCTAATTCGGTCTTTGAAGCTACAAACATTTATCAATCACTTCATCACAATTGATACATCTTATCAGACCTTATAGTATTAAGCTTGGTCTATTTTCTTATTCGGCCAACATTGTGTCGTTCCTAATAAATTTGGCTAGCAACTCACTTAGTTATCAAATTAAAAGCTTGATTTACATGCTTAAACCTTAGTTTCTCCATTCATTCATGCATTTAACAATAACCATATATGTACATTTCCTCTCTTTGCCCAATCCCATAATTTGCTTTCACAACCCAATCTCAAAATCATGCATATAACGTTTCTAACACCTTGATATGACTTATTCATCATAGAATTCCACTATATCCCATTTCCTCACACTAACCTATTTTTAGGTCATTGTTGATTCACCACATTCTAGGTGTTTTCGACCAATGATATATACACCAGTCTACCCTTAACAACATCTTATTATACATATTTAGAGTTGGTGTATCGAGAACTCACCTAGCTCAGCTTTTCCATTGTCTGAACTTGGAAGATCCTTTTGCTCCTTCAATTCAACTAGTTGAGTTTCGATTACAAGGTATGTTGTTCTCCCCCTTAAAATGAACAACTTTGGCTCTAATAGCTTTTTCCCAATTCTTTTTTGAAGGGAATGTATTTTAGAGAGAGAAAGCTTGATATTTGGGTAAAAATGGAGGGAAAATGTTTGATTTGCTGAAGAATGAAGTTTTACCATCGGGTTTTTATAGATTAAGAGTGATGAGATCGATCTTCTAGGGTAGAAGATCGATCTTTCCTTGGTTTTATCCATTAAATTCTCAGGTTTTGGAAGAGGGAGATCAATCTGCTTATTGGGGAGAGATCGATCTTGGCTTGGCAGAATCAAATGGAGATCGATCTGCCCTTAATAGAGGATCGATCTCTGTTAGGCAGAGGTAAATGCAGATCGATATGCTCATTAGGGAGATCGATCTAATCTTAGCAGATTCACTTGAAAATTATTCTGCTTGAACAAGGGATCGATTTGCCTTGAATAGGAGATTGACCTGGCCTTTGTCTGAGGCATTTTCTACTTTATTTTTCCAGATTTTCCAAGGGAGAACTTGCATTCGATTGCTTCACTAGTCATTTTAAAATCTATTCACACTTCGAGCATGGAAAGGCTCATTTCCTATAAGTTTCGTGTTATGAAACTTGTGTGTATTTTTTAAAATTCAGAATGGATACACAAATTTGCAATCCATGCTTTATCACCTAGTGTTTTAAGCCTTTATCTCCAATTCAGATGCTATAAGTTCTATTTGTTTAGTTTGTGGCCACTTCAGCCCTTATTAACATTTACATGTATCCACGATACTCATTCATTCTCATTTCCAATTCATTCACATTTGCTTGGTCTAAAATCATCTGTTTTATAATTCCATTAACATATAATAATGTCATACATACATGGGGTCTCACAAGTGGTAGGAGCTATTGGCGACCTTGATTGCGTGCAGAAAAAGAAGAAGAGAAATAAGAAGAGAAAGAAGAAAATCGAGCAGAAGGCGACAAGAAAAGAGGCACTACGGGTCGAGAGATTTGAAGTTGTGGTAGAAACTGTTGCTGGTCATAGGATACTAGAAAATGAGAGGGACTTGTTTGTTTTAACGGGACAGAAGCAGTAGTGAAGAAGAGGGAAACTGAGAGCAGGGATTGAAAGGAGGACTGTGGCCGAAAATAGAGGCTGAAAATAGAGAAACATGGATGCAAGGGGAGTCTCCTTCCATGGATAGAGGACTGGAAGTCGAGGGTGGACAAAAGAATAGGACCCGAGCCGATAGGGAAGGAAGGAGGAAGGGCGAGGCGCAAGGCTTTTCAGTGAAAGAGGGGCCGAATGGGTGAACAGTGCTGTAAAGGTGTGAAGAAGAAAGGAAAAGAAAAGGGCGCGAGAAGAAAAAGAAAGTTTTAAGAAAAATTAAAAAAAATAAGGTGTATATATATGTGTGTGTGTGTGTATATACGATTATATATATAGAAGTATTGAAGAGAGAATAGAGTGCACAGAGAATTTGGTAAACTCGAGGGAAAGATAGTTTGAAAATATTTATGCAAATGTTAGTTTGCAATTCCAGAGAAACAAATCGATTAGAGCAGACCCACTGACTCACACCACTAAGGCATTGAGGACTACTGATAGACACCGAGGTAAGGAAAATTCTGTGTGCTGCTAGAGATATCTACACGTATTTTGAGACTGTTGAATTGAGATAAAAATACTAGGTCGAATTTATAAATATCAAAATTATATGAAATTCTAGCCTCAGTTAAACGACCTATCCTTACCCGATAAAGTCTGTTTTAATTACGCGATTACCGAAATATGCCAGTTTTATTATTTGAAACTGATACCCCTAGTTTTAATTGTCACGTACTGTATACTGAGATTTTAAACCAAAGAAAGATGAGCTAGCCTCTTTCTGAAATGTTATATTTTTACCAAACTGAATTAGTGTGTGCTGACTATGTGTTGCATGGTTCGACTCGCACTGATTTTGAGTTAAAGACGATGGTTAAATCATGCTACACTATTGTCTACTGTATTGTTTCTATTTCTGTGGTCCACAAAGTATGATGTACCGTGCAACACGCGCGTGAGTACAATGTACCATGTTTTCTGGTCTTTGGTCATTCTACTCTGTGAGTCGTTACGGCAGCTAACCATTCCCACGATGATTGACATCTCGGCATACCTGATCAGTGATGCCCGGATATTGGCCAATTGTCATTTTGATTTTTGATATAGCATGTTCTACCGTGTCTCATCTATTTGATTCAATGAATTAACCGTATGAACTGTATTATCGTATGAAACTGTATTATCTAAAGAGACTGTGGGGGCATTTCTTGAATCTCCCAGGAACAAAGTGTCATAGAGTCATCACAATAAAATGCTATATAAAGTTTTAGAACCTGTATTTGTTGCAATACAGTGCTGATACTATCGATATTGATATTGTTATGGATTTTTGGACTTTGATTTTTCTGAATTGCCAAAGGCTTTATATATTTTCATAATAAGCCTATTTTGCAAATATGTATATCGATAGTGTATTTATCTACCTACCACGTAATTGTTCTTACTGAGCACATTGAGCTCACCCCTTACTTTCCTTCACAAAGCCTCATTCGTAGTTGGGACCACTTTTGTAAGTAGGGTTCTGTTGCATAGCCATACTTCTGCAAAGTAACCTTATGCGTTTAAACGTATACCCAGGACATTATTTTGTATCTAAAATTTTTGTAAGTACAATAATGTAAACGATGGTATATCTGGGGATGTAAATGTGAATATTTTTGCATAAGAACAATTATTTTATGCTATGGAACAAGACAGATCGATCTCTAATGGAGCCAGATCGATCTCCTAAGCATTCTGTAAAATACATATCGATCTCCCCTAAGACCAGATTAATCTTCTGAACCTTCTGTAAAATGCAGATCGATCTTCTCCAAGATCGGATCGATCTCCTTAACCTTCTATTTGAAAGCAGATCGATCTCAAGCCTCAATAGATCGATCTCATGCCTTCAAATACCGTGTAAAAAGAGGGATTTTAAGAGGACCATATCGATCTCCACCCAAGGCAGATCGATCTCATCAAGCAAATTCTATAAATATAGAGCAGTTGGATCTGCAATTTTGAGACAAAACCAATCCTTTCCATTTCCAACCTAAAAACATAGTTTCTCACTCCTAAATCCACACATTTCTAGTAAGATTTGAAGGGAAGCTATTAGAGGCAAAGTTGTTCACATCAAAGAGTAGAACAACATAGCTTGGAGGCATTTTTCCCATAAGTGCGATTCAAGGAGCATAGTGCATTTTCATTTGGAGCAAAAAGGAAAACAAGCTAGGTGAGTTTCTAATGAAACAACTCAAGCACATTGTTTGGATATTGATTTTGGAGTTGATGGGTATGCATAGGAATGATAGAAACTACCTAGAGTATAATGAATTCACCATGACCTAAAAATAGTCTAGTGTGAGAAAGTGAAATGTATTGAAATAAATGATGAGTGTGATATCTTGAGATGATAATAGTGTTATGGGTATGATTTTAAGATGTTGTTAGTGAATAAACTATGAGATTTACCCAAAAGGGGTAAAATGTGGATTAAGGCATTGGTAAATGCATAGATGAATTATATTGACTAGTGAAGTCAAAATATGAGTTAACAACATTAACTCAAGTGATATGGATAAATGAATTGCAGCTCCAGAGGATACACCAGAGCAAAGAGAGCCAAGAGCGCAAGAGGCTAAAAGGAAAAGAGTCACACTCAAGTAAATTGAGGTAAGGGAATTTTGTACCCTATTAGAGATATCTGTGCGCAATTTGGGCACTTAAATGCTTTGTTAGAATGCATGAGATATTAAGAAATGATATTAGGTGATTGAAGGGTAAAAGTTGGGTGTTTGAGAAATGTGCATGAAAATAAAAGCATAATGCTTTGAAAAATCATGTTTTATTGCCTTTTAGCAAAGGATTGGTAGGTTGGCTAACATTTGAAATGAATTACAAAAGAAATGAGTTGTTTTGGTTTGTTAACCATACTTTACAAAGAATTAAGCCATCTACATTGTTTTCGTGAGAATGAAAGCGTGCTAGAGTATGACTCGCATGAGATTTGATGTGTTTTATACGCATGAGTGCTAGAGCTTAGCTCACACTAGTTTTCACATGGATTTCATACTGGTTTTGGCATGGTGCTTGGAGCTTAGCTCACACTAAATGCCCACCATATATTTGTTGTCATGCTTGGAGCTTCGGGTAGACTTGGTGTCATGCCGATTAAATAGGCTCGCACGTGCATTTTGAGAATTTGACATGATTGATTAGCCGTGTTAGGAGCTTCGGGTAGACAAGAGGTTGTACCAATTAAATAGGCTCACACATGCATTTTTTAGATGTGGCATGATATAATGCGTTGATGTGGGTCTACTAAGTACGCTATATCGTGCAGGTAGCATGGAGTACATTATACCGTGTTGAGATTGTGATATGCCATCTTCGGACGAGATCTGCTATGGACCGAATAGTTGGATTTGACCCACCTCCCGTGTGAAAGTAAATAGTGGTGATATCCCACACACCTGATCCGTGTAGTCGGTATCACAGGATATGGCCATAGTCCTAGAGGTTATTTCCTTTATTGAATTGCCTATCTCACATGTCTATTGCTTTGAGAATAAATTCGTGTTTGAAATAATTTGTGGGTCAGGACAGTCCGAGGGAGGGGCTGAGACCTGACAAGTGTTGGATCATTTTATTAATGGTTTTTAAAGTGCACTGATGCATGATGATTAATGCCATGCTTTATTGGGAAAATGCATGATGGTTAATGACATGCTTTACTATGAAAAATGCATGATGATTTATGCCATGCTTTGAATTGAATTGTGTACTGGATTTTATAACATGAATGCTTTACATACCATTAACACAAGTATGAACTCATATTTTGAGAAATGATGAAAAATATACTTTGAGCATGGCATCACGATCACGTAAATAGTGCAGTATCTACCTGTTCGCATGATTGCCTTACTGAGCATGTGGTTTACTCACCCCCCTTATTTCCCCCCTCTCTACAGAGTGTTGAGTATAGATTGAGTGTGATTGGAGGCATTCCCTTTTTGGTAACCGCTACATCCCATCACGTAAGGTATACATACTAATGTAATTTTTGTATCTAAACTTTCGATAGCACAGTAGCATTTTGTATGTAACTATTGGGGATGTAAAACAATGTAAACACATGTAAACAACTCTGATTTATTTTATACAAGTGTTTACTTATAAATATTATGCAATTTAAATTGGTATGGTGGAATGAGATAGACATTGACACATACTCCAACTGGTGAGAGTGTGGATGTTCACGATCTAGGTAAGGATGAATAGTAAATAATGCATGAAAATGTAAAAAATTTGTACGTATTTTGGTAAGTTGAGGGTCGTGACATGATTAAGGTATGACTTTGACTTAGAGAAAGACTAAGACGGTTTCAAAAGTTAGTCCACTATTATTTACTGGAGTCAAGAATCCAGTTACAATGAAAATTTTGACTAAAGAATTAGAGAAGTTATACGGATTCTTAAGGTGTCTCACTATTAAGAAGCTAGCTTTTACAGCATTGATATTAAAATAGGAAGTTGAACCTTAATGGAAGTTTCCCTGATCTAATTTGAGGACTCGATATTAGGGGTTACAATGGATATATTTCTGGATATCTTTAGGTGGTAATACATCCCGGATATGGCACAATAGTAATTATTGAATGAAATGCTTGAATTGTACATAAGGTATAAATCTGTGGATCAATATGAATCAAAATTTATAGTTTTAGAAGAAGTATAATCCAGATATGTTAAGTTGTGAAATGAAGAAAGTCCAAAAACTCATAAGAGAGATTGGGATCCTCAATCGAGCTAGGTTAGCTCCATTTGACGTTATTATTTATGAGGAAGCAGTGCGCAAGACACAATTGTGTGGATAAAACACAACTGTGTGGATATGAGATGCATTTCTTTGAAGTACTAAAAAGGGAAAGGTAAAGATCATGACTAAAAGAGATCATTTTATTGAAGACAGAGAAGTAATGAAAGAGTAAAGTTACTGTAACTGGAAGAATGAATTACTGAACTAACTGTATGAATGAAATATCTAAGCCCTACCTGGATAAATTTGTTTTAGTATTTATTAATGATATTATGGTATATCCTAAGTTCTAGAAAGAAACATAAGCAGCCACTGAGAACTGCTTTACAAACCATCAGATAAAAGAGAATGTATACCAAGTTCAGTAAATGTGATTTTAATTATAGGAAATATCTTTTATGAGTCACGTTGTATCAAGAACGGGTGTCAATTGGATTCTCCCAAAATAGAGGTTATAGATCAGTGGGAAAGACCCAAAATTATTAAGAAGATTCAGAGTTTTTAGGTTATAAAGAGACTTTGGAATACAGAATATGTTTCAAATATAAGGATTGTAATTTGTATGTGCTTATGTTTCGAATGCGAGACTTAATTCGAATAAAGAAAATGTTTCGTTATAATTGATGTATGAAATGAGGCAAGTTTTGAAGTGTGATAAATTTTGGATACAAGTTATATTTTGGATAAAAGATGTATATGATGTATGAATACTTCTGGTATATCAAATAATTTGGATTAAGTGATATGAATTGAGGATGAATTGTGTCCAAACAATAAATAAGAATTGCGATAAACTTTGGTATCCTATTTTCAATTAGGACTGAATCTTGAACCCCTACAGCTATAGGTCAGATTTGATGGCTAATCAAGGTATTTCAAAATACCTCTCTGCCTGAAAAACTTGGCAGCGTCTAGAAATATCCTAGTCCATAACCCAAAAAGGAGAGTGTATATAGATACCTCGAGACAGGGATTGGGCAACGTATTAATGCAGAATAGAAGGGTAACTGCTTATGAATCTTGGAAATTAAAAGATCATGAGAAGAACTACCTAACCAAGATTTGGAATTGGTAACTGTAATGTTTGCATTGAAGATATGGCATTACTACTGGTATAGTGAGAAGTTATAGGTTCTTATTAATCACAAAAGAGTTAGATATTTATTTTCACAGAAGGAATTGAACATAAGATAAACAAAATGACTAGAGCAGAAGTGACCTCGGGATGGTGTTTTATATATATATATATATATATATATATATTAGTCTCGTAACATGAGTTATTAAAATAATTTGTGAGCCACAACTTGGATGTGGTCCCCTTTGATACTAACATTTATTACATGGTAGCTAGCCTAAAAGTTGAAACTGGACTCGATTAATCGAATCAAATGGGCTCAGCGTAATGATAAGTACTGTATTGATGTAGCTAATCATATCCATATGGGTACTACAACAGGTTTTGGTATTGATACTGATGGTTTGTTGAGGTTTAAAGATAGAATATGTGTACCCGATGATTCATGATTAAAGAAGAAGATTTTATGAGAAGCTCATTCATCGAGATATGCTATATATCTAGAGAATAGAAGATATATCAAAATCTCCTGAAGGTATCTTGGTAATCAGGGATGACAAGAGATATAACTGAACTTGTGACTAAATGTCTCAAATGTTAGCAGATTAAGGTAAAACACCAAAACCCTAGAGGGTTATTACAACCTTTACCTATGCCAATATGGAATTGAAAGCATGTGTATAAGATTTTAAAGGCTCCTGGAATGACCATTTTCCATTAGCAAAATTCGTATATAATAACAGCTACCACTCAAGTATCAGAATAGCATCGTACAATGTGTTGTATGGTTGAAGGTGTCGTTCGTCGATTGGTTGAGAAGAAGTGGATGAAAGAAAAATATTCGCTCTTGAATCTGGTTACGCAACCTTTGAGGATGTTCAATTGATTTGTGAAAGGTTAAGAATAGCTCAGACCAGGCAAAAGAGTTATGCTGGCCAAAGACGAAGACCTTTGAAATTTTTGGTAGGAGATTCAGTATTTCTAAGAGTTTCACCTTCCAATGGCTTAATGAGATTTAGGGAAAAAAGGAAACTTAAGCCCCGTTATAGTGAGACAAAACTTACAGATTGATTTTACTACCGAAATTAACGAGTATTCATAATGTCTTCCACGTTTCGATGCTATGCAAGTATCATCCAGATCCGACACATGTGATTAAGTATGAACCATTAGAGTTGAAAAAGGATATGACATACGTGGAGAAATCAATTCGAATACTTGACAGGAAAGAGAAGCTATTGCAATCTAAAACAATTCCTCTAGTCAATGTTCAATGGCAAAACTACACTTCAGAAGGGACTACGTGGGAATTAGAAAGTTTAATGCGAGAGAGATACCCGCAATTGTTTAAGGGCTGATGTAATTTCAAATTTGGGGACCAAATTTCCTAAGGTGAGGAGAATGTAAATACAATAAATTTTCATGTACTCAGTTTTATCAATAAATAACAAGTAAACTGTTGATATTTAAAAAGGTGCTTTTTGTGGATGATTAATAAGATTTAAATATGGCATGACCGATTTTGACAAATTCAAGCAAGTAAATATTTCTTTTGAAGTATACAAGAATATAAGACTAAATCCAATTTTAATACAATAAAGAAGATCTATTTAGTGTAAAGATATGTATAAATATTTATATAAATTATTTTATTATACTTCAAGAAAAAGAATGTAGGTATATACATGTAAAAATAAATGTATTTGTATAAAATATACAAACACATACCCTTGCTCGTGAAATTGGCTTCTAAAATGAAGCCAATCTCGAGGGCCTGCCTTTGTCGTGCATAATGGAAAGAAAAGAAGAAAATGTAAGGAAAGATTAATATGGAAGATAGTTTGGTGTAAGGGAAATGAAGCTGTTAGTATGAGGTTTGGTTTCCAAGGAAACCAAACTGAGAGCCATTCCTACTACAGTTTACTGCAGCAGGAAACGTGAAAGAGAAAGAATGGTGATGAAGGTGTTCGGTAAGGTGAGAAGAAGAAGATGGAGAACAGGGTCTAACAACCTTGATAGTGGAAGTGGCAAGACTTTTAATTGTTGTTCCAAGGTCTGAAATAGGCAGCAGGTAGAGAAGTTGGAAACCCGACAGAATAATGGGAGGGCTGTGACAAATGGAGAGAAGACCGAAGCATGTTAGAGACGTGAAAACTGCAGCCATCGGTGGAACAGAAATATATATATTCATAAAACATAATGGGAGCAAGTGTTAAGGGCTGACAAAGACTGAACCAAAGGTACAAATCGATATACAATAAAAGCAAGAAATGAAACGTGTGAATAGCAGTGAGGATCTCTGATTTAACCAAAGAAAATAAAGGAAGAGTAGTTGGTTAAAACTGAAAGGCAAAGGCTTGGGACTATGGATATTTTATGATTTGCTACCAAGAATCGATGGGAAGATGAAATGTATATATATATATATATATGTATATAGTACTGGAAACAACAACACATGTGAGGAATCTGGGAACGAATAGAAATGAGAGCTCTAGTTTAGAACAGAAAAGCGCAACTGAAACAAGGGAGATTGACCGAGGATATATAAATAAGAACCGAGAGGGGAGCCAACCCCAATGCTCTTATTAGATGTTCGGTGAAAGAAGAGAGACGTGATAAGCTGTTAAAAGAGGAAACAAGGAAGTCTGAAGGCAAAACGCGAGGAGAAAGAGAGAAAAAGTATAGTTGGCAACATGAAATAGGGGAGAAACGTGAGGCGAGAAAATGCCCCAGGGAGAGCCATACTCGGCTAACACAATGGACTCCAAAAGCTGAAAGTCTCTCGGGTCTTTCTTTGAAAACAAACAATGATGGCATGGTGTAAGGTAGGCTGAAAAACGGCGTAAGGTCTTGTGTAACAACCCACTTAGCTTTATACAATGAGTTTCGATAAGAGTGAAAGAGAGAAATTAAGCTGAAGGAAAGTGGGATAAGGTGTGTCTTTCTCGGCTTTGATTAGGTCGGTGGTAGGAGCTACTAGCGACGTCCATTGCGTGCAGAAAAATAAGAAGAGAAATGAGGAGAGATTGAAGAAAACCAAGAAAGCTGAAGTGTAACAGAACCAGTGAAAATGTTGCCCAGTCTCCTCATGACAGAAGACGACAAGAAAGGAAGCAGTGCAGGTCGAGAGAACTGAAGCTATGGCAGGAACTATTGCTGGTCATAGGGTGCAGGAAAATGAGAGGGACTTGTCTGTTTTAATAGGATAGAAGTCATAGTGAGGAAGAGGGAATTCGAGAGCAGGGGATTGAGAGGAGGACTGTGACCGAAAACAAAGGCTGGAAACAAAGAAACATGGCTGCAAGGGAAGTCTCCTTCCGTGGATAGAATACTGGAAGTCGATGGAAGAATAGGATCCGAACCAAGAAGGAAGGAAGGAGGAAGGGCGAGGCGCAAGGCTTTTCGATGAAAGAGGGGTTGAATGAGTGAACAGTGTCGTGAAGGTATGAAGAAGAAAGTGAAGAAGAAAGGAAAAGAAAAGGGGGCGAGAAGAAGAAGAAAGTTTTTAAAAAAATTAAAAAATAAAGGTATATTTATATATGAGTGTATACGATTATATATATATATATATATATATAATAGATAGAAATATTGAAGAAAGAATAGAGTGCACAGAGAATTTGGTAAACTCGAGGGAAAGACAGTTCGAAAATATTTATGCAAATGTTAGTTCATAATTCCAAAGAAATAAACCTATTAGAGAAGACTCACTGACTTGTACCATTGAGGCATTGAGTACTACTGATAGACACCAAGGTAAGAAAAATTTTATATGTTGTTAGAGATATCTGCACGTATTTTAAGACTGTTGAATTGAGATAAAAATAATAGGCCAAATTTATAAATATCGAAATTATAGGAAATTCTAGCCTCAGTTAAATGACCTATCCTTACCTGATATGGTCTGTTTTAATTATGCGGTTACCGAAATATGCCAATTTTATTATCTAAAATCGATACCCCTAGTTTTAATTGCCACGTACTATATACTGAGATTTTAAACCAAAGAATGACGAGCTAGCCTCTTTCTGAAATGTTATATTTTTACCGAACTGAATTTACAGTTGATTTTAATGAAAATGATTTGCTTATAAAGTAATACTGAGGATATGTGCTTGAGCGCATGTTGAATGTGTGTTGTACGGTCCGACTCGTACTGATTTTGAGACAAAAATGATGGTTAAATCATGCTACACTACTGTTTGTTGTATTATTTCTATTTCTGTGGTCCACAGAGTACGATGTATCGTGCAACACGCGCGTGAGTACAATGTACCGTGTTTTTTGGTCTTCAGTCATTCTGCTCTGTGATCCGTTAGGGTAGCTGACATTCCCACCGTGATTGACATCCTGGCACACCTGATCAGTGATGCCCGGAGTCACCGACATTGGCCAATTGTCATTATGATTTTTGATATAGCATGTTATGCCTTGTCTCATCTATTTGATTCACTGAATTGATCGTATGAACTGTATTATCATATGAAACTGTATTATTCTAAAGAGGCTATGGGGGCACTTCTTGAATCTCGAGGGAACAAAGTGCCACATAGTCGTCACAATAAAATGTTGTATAAAGTTTTAGAACCTGTATTTATTGCAGTACAATGTTGATACTATCGATATTGATATTGTTATCGATTTTTCGACTCTAATTTTTCTAAATTTCCAATGGCTCTGTATATTTTCAAGATAAGCCTATTTTACAAATATGTATATAGATAGTGTATTTATCTACCTGCCATGTAATTTTTCTTGTTGATCACGTTGAGCCCACCCATTACTTTCCTCCACAGAGCCTCATCCGTAGCTGGGACCACTTTTGTAAGTAGGGTTCTGTTGCACAGCCATACTTCTGCAAAGTAATCTTCTACGTTTCAAGGTATACCCAAGAAATTATTTTGTATCTAAAATTTTTGTAAGTACAGTAATGTAAACGATGGTATATCTGGGGGTGTAAATGTGAATATTTTTGCATAGGAACAATTATTCTGATTTATCAAAAAATATTTTCTTTGGCTTTGTTCAAAGATTTACTGTTTTGATCTAACATCGACTCGTAGCCCAACCATATTGTATCGTAAAATGGGTCATTACAGTAAGAAAGTAAGATTTTTTGAGACTAAAGGCTATCCAATAGTGTATGCTGTGTGCATGTCATGCCTGCTACTTGTGGTGCCCAGCTCTACCACTTGTAGTGTCTGTTTTGTTTCGCCCGTGTAGTGTTTGTTCTTCGCCTTTGCGGTGTTTGTTTTCACTACACGTGGTGTATGCTTCGTAGTATCTCGTACCTGCACGGCGAGTACCACTGGTGCCCATGCCCTATTTGTGTGCTAGTTTATTCAGATACTATGCCTGTTTTACTGTATGACCTTGATCCAATCTACAGCCCCTATCCTTGCCATAGGTATTTTATTCCCTCTACGGAGGATGATATTTCTATTTACATGATAGCTATACGAATTTAGCCTAGTCTCTATGTTTTAATTTATGAAATTTTTGAATTATGAAAGTAAGTAACCTTCATTTAAGTAAATAAGTATGTGAATTTGACTAGATATGTATGTATGTATGTATGTATGTATGTATGTATGTATGTATGTATGTATGTATGCATGTATGTATGTATGTATGTAAGTATGTATGTATGTATGTATGTATGTATGTATGTATGTGTGTATGTATGTGTGTATGTATGTATGTATGTATGTATGTATGTATGTATGTATGTATGTATGTACGTACGTATGTATGTATGTATGTATGTATGTATGTATGTATGTATGTATGTATGTATGTATGTATGTATGTATGTACTACTTGAGGAGTACTTGAGTAGACTGGTGGATTTTGAGCCTCCCAAACTATCTTTAATACACGCTCAGGTATACCATCTGATGTTTATTTTCAGACATTTATATTATACAGATACTGGTGTGTAAATACTTTTGGGGATCTAATCTGTTGAGTTAATGTATTTTGAAATGACAAAACAAGTAAATTCAATAATATAAAGATGATACAAAAACATGTTTAGAGGTTATCAGTACCAGAACTTAAAGTTCTGTTGATAAGAGATCGATCTGGGTTATGAGAGATCGATCTCCTGGGTTTATCTTGGATGAGAGATCGATCTCAGGAAGACATGAGATCGATCTGCCAAGCCTTGAACCTGTACAAACGTATTAAGAAAGAGTAAGATCGATCTATTAGGGTTAAGAGATCGATTTGCCCAATACTGGAGTTAAGGGATCGATCTGATCTATGAAGAGATCGATCTCCCTTAATGTAAAGACAGTAGATCGATCTGTAAGATCGATCTACACTCAAACAGAGAGCTTATTTGATCGATATGATAAGAAAGAGATCGATCTCCTCAAAGTCAGAGAGCTAAGGAGATCGATCTGGGTTATTGAGAGATCGATCTCCCGACTACGAGATTGCATGGCAGATCGATCTGTAGATCGATCTTGCCTTTAACAGAGAGATTGGAAGATCGATCTGCCTATTCGACAGATCGATCTCCCCTATCATTTTCAAATTAACAGATCGATCTGCTAACCTATGAGATCGATCTCCTTGTGTTATTGTGCTTTGATCTTGTAGGATTTATAACTAAGAGATCGATCTGGCCAAGATGGCAGATCGATCTGGCACTCTACTGGAGGTACCCAACGTCTAGTTTCTGCAAAATCTCAACGGGAAAAATAGCATTTAATGCTCCAACTACCAATCCTTCAGTATTTAACCAAGCATTGAAGACAATGAGAATAGAGATACTATTGCTGCACATTTCTTACATTCTCAAGCTTTCAATACCTTCATTCCTTGTGTCTTCATTCCTTATTTATTGAGAATTATTGTATAAGCTTAAGTGCAAAAGCTGTATTTGTCCTACCCACATTAAAGCTTCATTTTGTATTCATCCTTACCTTAAGAGAGAAGAGGATTGTTCCTCAGTAAGATAAAATTGTAACAGGGTGAATACATATTTGTATTGCAAAGGGTAGAGAGGTTATTCCTTAACCTGAAAAAGGAACATTGTAACTTCTGTTGAAGGAGAGTAAGAAAGCACTTGACAAGAAGGTCAAGGAGAGAGGACGTAGGCAAGAGTTTGGCCGAACCTCTATAAACGATTGTGTTTGTTTCTCTCTTCCCTATCTTGGATTAAATTGTTTAATTTTATTATATTGCTCATTATCATTTGCTGATTGAAATATGATTAAATTAAAATTTGCCATTAACGTTAGAAAACTGATTCACCCCTCCTCTCGGTAGAGCCAACAATTGGTATCAGAGCTAGGACTCTTTAATCACATAGGAACAACTTCCTAAGAGTTAGAAACGACCAAATGGCTCATAACAATGTAGCAACTAGTTTGGTAGGAGAGGGGCACTCTACGGTTAGACCTCCTATGTTCAATGGAGAACATTATGCGTATTGAAAGACTAGGATGATGTTATTCATTCAAGCAAATGATTATGAAGTGTGGAGAATTATAATTAAAGGACCTCAAATCCCTACAAAGAGAATAGAGGGAAGAGATATCCCTAAAGAAGAAGATGAATGGGATTCAAATGATATTAAATGTGCTCAGCTAAATGCTAAAGCTATGCACACATTATTTTGCGCCTTAGGTCCAAATGAATATAATAGAGTCTCCGGGTGTGATAATGCGAAACAAATTTGGGACAAATTGGCAATAACTCATGAGGGTACAACCCAAGTGAAGGAGACTAAGGTAGGAATGCTCACACATGATTATGAGCTTTTTAGGATGAAGGAAGGAGAATCAATTAGTGATATGTTCACTAGATTCACAGATGTAATTAATGGACTAAAGTCCTTAGGAAAAATATATTCTAATATTGAAATGGTCAAGAAAATATTAAATAGCTTACCTAAATCATGGGAAGCTAAAGTGACTGCAATTGAGGAATCTAAGGATCCTCACACATTGTCTTTAGATGAATTAATAGGATCTCTACTCACTTATGAGATGAAATTAAGAAGAAATGAAGAGCCACCCAAGAAAGTGGGAGTTGCTCTAAAATCCACTGCTCAAGAGGAGATTAAGAATGAGAGTGGTAGTGAAGAGGACCTTGAGATGGCAATGTTTGCCAAAAGATTTAACAAGTTCATGAGGATGAGAGCTAGTGGTAGTAATAGGAGAAATAATAGGAGAGATCAAGAAGAAGTAGGTAGAAAAGATTCAATTGTGTGTTATGAATGTAAAAAACCAGGACACATAAAATTTAACTGCCCTCTTCTTAAAAGGTCCAATGATAGGTTCCATAAAAAGAAGGCAATGGTGGCAACATGGAGCGACAGTGACTGCTCCGATGATGAATCAAATGAGGACATTGCTAACTTGTGCTTCATGGCTATTGAGGATGAAAAGGTAACTTCAAGCCTCAATGAATATTCTTTTGATGAATTGCAAGATGCCTTTGATGATCTTCCATTAGAGTATGAATGCATGAGTATGAAATATAAAAAGATAATATCCAAATTGAGAAAAGAAAATGAGATAATGCAAAGGGATAAATTAGAATGTGAAAAGAAACTAGAGATTTCAAATCTAGAAATTTGTGACCTTAAAGAGAAAAATAGCAATCTACATAATTCCTTTAATAGGTTTCACATGGGTCAACAAAAGTTAGATAGCATGCTAGAGACCCAAAGGGCATTCTTTGACAAAAATGGCTTAGGATATAATGCAAAGAGTAGAGAGACTCATCTTAAAAGTTTTATTGCTAGGAAGAGCATGAATAAACCTTCAATTACTTGTTCATATTGTAATAGAAAGGGACATGCATCACATAATTGCAATATAAAGATGAGGACTCTAAAAGGAATAATAGTAAAAAATAATATGGGTTCCAAAAGAAGTCATTGACTCAAAGGATTGTAATGCATTAGCAAAATGGATCCCAAAGGGATCAAGAATTGCATTCACTAACATCAAAGGACCCAAGAAAATTTGGGTACCTAAGACTTGAGTTTAAATCTTCTTGTAGGTGATTGAGCATTGCCACAAAGCTAAAACAAAGGAAGCATGGTACTTGGATAGTGGATGCTCAAGGCACATGACGGGAGATAGAAGTCACTTCAACTCTTTTAAATCAAAGGTTGGTGGAGAGGTCACATTTGGGGACAACTCCAAAGGCCAAGTAGAAGGAAGTGGCTCAATAGGTAATGATTACTTCTCTTTAGAAAAAGTATTACTTGTTAGGGGTCTAAAGCATAACTTACTAAGCATAAGTCAACTTTGTGACAAAGGTTACAAAGTAATTTTTGATTGCATGAAATGTAATGTGGTAGATCCTAAGTCAAACAAAGTTCTTTTTCTAGGCCATAGGCAAGGTAATATATATTGTCTATCTTAATGAACTCAAAAATGAAAATATATGCCTAATGGTAGACAATAAAAAGGAATCTTGGTTATGGCATAGAAGACTAGGTCATGCTAGCATGCATGTGCTATCTAAGTTAGCTAGAAAGGATCTAGTCATAGGTTTACCCAAGCTATCCTTTGATCATGAAGAAATATGTGAAGCTTGTGTTAAAGGAAAACATAAAAGGACAATATTTAAGCCTAAGAATATTGTATCCACCACTAGGCCTCTTCAATTACTTCACTTAGATTTATTTGGACCAACTAGAACAACTAGCCTAGGTGGGAAATACTATGGATTTGTAATAGTTGATGATTACACTAGGTTCACATGGGTGTTCTTTTTAAGAGTAAAAAATGAAGCCTTAGAAAAATTCATAGCCTATACAAAAATTACTCAAAATGAAAAAGGTATACAATAACTAGCATTAGAAGTGATCATGGGAAGGAATTTGAAAACATAGGATTTGATGAGTATTGCAATGATCAAGGAATTAGTCATAACTTCTCAGCCCCTAGGACACCACAACAAAATGGAGTAGTTGAAAGAAGAAATAGAACCCTAGAAGAAATAGCTAGAACCATGTTGTGTGAGAATAATTTGCCAAAGTATTTTTGGGCTGAAGCTATAAACACATCTTGCTATATAATTAATAGAGCTATGATTAGACCCATGCTTAAGAAAACTCCTTATGAGCTCTACAAGGGTAAAAAGCCTAACATTAGTTACTTCCATCCCTTTGGCTGCAAATGTTTTGTCTTAAATAATGGGAAAGATAATTTAGGAAAATTTGATGCCAAAAGTGATGAGGGAATCTTTCTAGGATATGCTTTGAATTCAAAGGCTTATAGAGTATATAACAAAAGAACATTGATGGTTGAAGAATCAATTCATGTGATATTTGATTAGTCAAATAATTTATCTAAAGATTCAACAAATAATGAGGATGTTGGAATATTTGATGAAAACTTGGAGGAAAACTCAAAATTAGAAGATGATTTATTAGAAAAACTTGACTTGAATAAAGAAGATAAAGATGAAATAGAGATATTGGAGAGAGAATCTAGAGCACCAAGAGAGTTAGGATATGTAAAAGATTGTGAAATAGTGGGAGATCCAACTCTTGGAGTTAGAACTAGATCATCTCTAAGGAATATGTGTCAATATATAGCCTTTGTATCTCAAATAGAGCCTAGGAATGTCATTGAAGCCTTAGATGACAATAATTGGTTCCTAGCAATGCAAGAAGAATTAAATCAATTTGAGAGAAGCAAAGTATGGAAACTAGTTCCTAGGCCTAGTGATCACTCTATAATTGGAACTAAATGGATATTCAAGAACAAAATGGATGAAAATAGTGTGATCATAAGGAATAAGGCTAGGTTAGTTGCACAAGGATATAGACAAGAAGAAGGTATAGATTATGATGAAACCTATGCACCGGTAGCTAGACTAGAGGCAATAAGAATGTTACTTGCCTTTGCATGTTATAAAAACTTCAAATTGTATCAAATGGATGTAAAGAGTGCATTCTTAAATGGTTTCATTAATGAAGAAGTCTATGTTGAGCAACCTCCCGGGTTTGAAAATCATGAATTCCCTGAACATGTTTTTAAATTATCTAAGGCACTCTATGGCTTGAAACAAGCTCCTAGAGCTTGGTATGAAAGGTTGTCAAAATTTTTAATAGAAAAGGGATTTTCAAGAGGAAAAGTGGATACCACTTTATTCATCAAAAATAAGGATTTATTAGTTGTACAAGTGTATGTAGATGACATTATTTTTGGATCAACTAATGAGTCTTTATGTCAAGAGTTTACTAAGATCATGCAAGGTGAGTTTGAAATGAGCATGATGGGAGAACTCACTTTCTTCTTGGGACTTCAAGTGAAGCAAACAAAGGATGGAACCTTCATCAATCAAGCAAAGTATACTAAGGATTTGCTCAAGCGATTTGGAATGGACAATTGCAAACCTCAAGCAACTCCTATGGGCACCAACATCAAGCTTGATAAAGATGAAAGTGGTAAGTGTGTAGACACTAAACTCTATAGGTCTATGATTGGCTCATTGCTTTATTTAACTGCAAGTAGACCAGATATTTTGTTTAGTGTATGCCTTTGTGCTAGATTTCAATCCTCTCCTAGGGAATCACATCTATTAGCAACTAAAAGGATTTTTAGATACCTTAAGGACACTCCCTCACTAGGACTTTGGTACCCCAAGGACTCCACTTTTACCCTTCATGCATTTTCAGATGCTGATTTTGGAGGATGCAAAATAGATAGGAAAAGTACTTCAGGTACTTGCCAATTCTTAGGAAATAGACTAATTTCTTGGTTCTCTAAGAAACAAAACAGTGTGGCTCAGTCCACAACTGAAGCTGAATACATAGCAGCGGGTAGTTGTAATGCTCAAGTGTTGTGGATTAAACAACAAATGAAAGATTATGGTATTGACATGAAACAAGTCTCTATTAAATGTGATAATACCAGTGCCATTAATCTATCTAAAAATCCTATTCAACACTCTAGAACCAAGCACATTGAGATTAGGCATCATTTCCTTAGAGACCATGTGCAAAAGGGGGATATAATTCTAGATTATATTGACACTTTACATCAAATAGCTGATATATTCACCAAACCCCTTGATAGAGATAGGTTTTGCATTCTTAGAGGTGAATTAGGACTTATGAATGTTCCCTAAGATGTTTGTGCTTCAAAATCTTGATTTCAAATTGTCTTAAAAGTGATTTTCAATGATTTTTATGGGCAACAAGTATGAGAGATCGATCTCCCATTCATATAGATCGATCTCCATACCTCAAATAAGCCTAAAGCATTAAGGTTAAGCTAGGAAGATCGATCTCCGTAAGCCTCTGTTAGATAACAGATCGATCTGTGCATACGACAGATCGATCTCCTCTAGCCTCTGTATCCTGAAGATCGATCTGTGCATACGACAGATCGATCTCCTCAAGTCTCTGTCCTCTGAAGATCGATCTATGCATTTGGCAGATTGATCTCCTTACGCCTCTGTTCAAAACAGATCGATCTATGCATACGATAGATCGATCTCCTTGGGCTTCTGGAAATGACAGATCAATCTGTCGTCTCGACAGATCGATCTCCTGTGCCCTGCACTATAAAATCTGGCGAAAAATCTCCAAATTTCAAAACTCCAATTCTCAAATCCCTAAAGCTTCTGTCGCACATCCTCTCTCAATTCTCCCTCCAGATCGATCCTCGGTAAGAATCTTGCCAAATCCTCTCATCAATCAGGGTCAAGTAACCTACATTGGTAAATTTTTCTTCAAAATTTATCTAGTTTTTGTGTAATCTTAGTTAGGGCATTTTTTTTTTACTGTTCCATTGGATAGGTGTCTAGAGAACTAGCCTTAAGATTCAATCTAGTGTCTAGAACCATGCCTAGGCTTAAGAGAGTAGGCCAAAAACCTCCCCGATCTAATGTAGAACCCGAGTCATCCTCTCAATCCATTCCTCCCTCTTTCGTTGCTACCTTCAACAGGTGTTTTAAAACACCTGCCAAAAGGAAGCGATATGAAGAATACTTTTCAACCATGCCAATTAAACATTGGCGCACAATCGATTTCTCTTTCCTAAACCGCATTGATTTCCCGTATATGTCCAAATTTGAAGATTTTGGATGGATGTCTTTCCTAAAAATCAATACTCTCGTACCTCCAAATATCGTTCGCGCATTCTTTTCCAATGCCGAACTCAACTATGATCCCAACGACACTTGTAACATTCTCGGATTTACTACGTATGTCATGGGTAAATCCATTGTCGTCAACACTGAAGTCCTTGCCAAAGCGTTTGACATATGCGATGAAGGCTTGACAAACGAAGATGAGGAAGTTCCTTTGGAGTTTGATATTCCTGAGGATAAGGCGAGTGACCTCCCAATGCACCCCCGGTTACTCCACCTCATCATTTCTTGGAATCTTCGTCCTTTTGGTACCCGTCACTCCACTGTTAGACGGTAGATAGGTTCTGGCTTCACCACATTCATTCCACCAGTCAAAAACCCAACCTCATCCACTTTATCTATCAAGACTGGTTGAAGATTGTACGAGGTCAAGCCATAACGATCGTGTTTCTGCAACCACTGGCGTACTTTCTCCACCGACTCGGAATAGATAGCAGTTGCGAAACCTACGAAATGCCCTCTCCGAAGAGCGTCCTCAACATTGGGACACTCCATCACATGGGCTATTACAAAGACTTCCGGGGCGACTGGAAGAAGAAACGGGAACAGCCTTTTACAGCAGCTATGGAGGAAGATCCCTTCGATGAGCCTGTCGATCCACCGGCTGCACCGACTGCGTGTCCACCATCTCCACCTGCTCAGCCCACTGCACCTGCACCCTCACCTGCTGGCATGGAGCTCATTATGACGATGATGAGTGACCTCAACAGAAAAATCGATGAAGGCTTTGCAAACCTTCATGTAACTCAGCAGCGGATGTTCGAGGAACTAAACCGCAAAGTGGATGACGATCTTGCAAATCTTCATGAGGCTCAGGAGGCAATGTTTGATGAGCTTCAAGACACTCGCACTCACGTTGAAGATCTCATGGATCGATTTCCTCCTCCACCATAGGACTTAGTTGCTAGATCTAGTTTAGTTATATGTTTTCATTACTCTTTGTTATTTGAACTCAATTTGCTTGAATGAACTGCCATTTGTCTTCTTGTTGACTGAGTTTTAATGAAAATGTTAATTTGAAATGACATGATTATTATTTCTTTCTTGCCATTGATATGACAAAAAGGGGGAGAAGAAAAGAGAACATATGGTTAATTGATGTGTAAATGGCTTTAAGAAACATCTCTAAAGTTTTAAAAGAATGATTAAAATGAGGGGGAGTTAAGATAGTAACAAGGTCAAAAGCTAAAAGAAAGGGGGAGCTCACAAAAAGGGGGAGCTTCTGCAAATTAACTAAACATGTTGATTGAATAAGTTTTGTCATATCAAAAAGGGAGAGATTGTTGAGTTAATGTATTTTGAAATGACAAAACAAGTAAATTCAATAATATAAAGATGATACAAAAACATGTTTAGAGGTTATCAGTACAAGAACTTAAAGTTCTGTTGATGAGAGATCGATCTGGGTTATGAGAGATCGATCTCCTGGGTTTTCTATAGATAAGAGATCGATCTGGGTTATGAGAGATCGATCTCCTGGGTTTATCTTGGATGAGAGATCGATCTCAGGAAGACATGAGATCGATCTGCCAAGCCTTAAACCTGTACAAAGGTATTAAGGAAGAGTAAGATCGATCTATAAGGATTAAGAGATCGATCTGCCCAATACTGGAGTTGAGGGATCGATCTGATCTATATGAAGAGATCGATCTCCCTTAATGCAAAGACAGTAGATCGATCTGTAAGATCGATCTACACTCAAACAGAGAGCTTATGAGATCGATCTGATAAGAAAGAGATCGATCTCCTCAAAGTCAGAGAGCTAAGGAGATCGATCTGGGTTATTGAGAGATCGATCTCCCCACTACGAGATTGTATGGAAAATCGATCTGTAGATCGATCTTGCCTTTAACAGAGAGATTGGAAGATCGATCTGCCTATTCGACAGATCAATCTCCCCTATCATTTTCAAATTAACAGATCGATCTGCTAACCTATGAGATCGATCTCCTTGTGTTATTGTGCTTTGATCTTGTAGGATTTATAACTAAGAGATCGATCTGGCCAAGATGGTAGATCGATCTGGCACTCTACTGGAGGTACCCAACGGCTAGTTTCTGCAAAATCTCAACGGGAAAAATAGCATTTAATGCTCCAACTACCAATCCTTCAGTATTTAACCAAGCATTGAAGACAATGAGAATAGAGATACTATTGCTGCACATTTCTTACATTCTCAAGCTTTCAATACCTTCATTCCTTGTGTCTTCATTCCTTATTTATTGAGAATTATTGTATAAGCTTAAGTGCAAAAGCTGTATTTGTCCTACCCACATTAAAGCTTCATTTTGTATTCATCCTTACCTTAAGAGAGAAGAGGATTGTTCCTCAGTAAGATAAAATTGTAACAGGGTGAATACATTTTTGTATTGCAAAGGGTAGAGAGGTTATTCCTTAACCTGAAAAAGGAACATTGTAACTTTTGTTGAAGGAGAGTAAGAAAGCACTTGACAAGAAGGTCAAGGAGAGAGGACGTAGGCAAGAGTTTGGCCGAACCTCTATAAACGATTGTGTTTGTTTCTCTCTTCCCTATCTTGGATTAAATTGTTTAATTTTATTATATTGCTCATTATCATTTGCTGATTGAAATATGATTAAATTAAAATTTGCCATTAACGTTAGAAAATCGATTCACCCCCCCTCTCGGTAGAGCCAACATAATCTAATTTTGCGGAGTTTTAAAGAAGTGGTTTTGGAAACAAATGAAATGTATTGAGTTTGTTAAGTGAGGATATTACTGAATTTGTTATAGAGTATGTTGAATCGAAAAATGATAAGTTTAAGAAAATAAAAAAATACTTGCGATTATAAATTGTTGTTATTGCAGGAGGATAGATTAAGGTATTAGAGGTTATGCTATCGAAATTTTTAGCAAACCTTAAGCGATTAAAAGATATAGCAAAAGAAGAAATTAAGTAACCAACATTGTACAGGAATACAACCTAAGTAAGAAATTAACTTCAAAAAAAAAGTTAGCCTTAATTACCGCACTTCCGGGGCGTTACAGTTTACATCGTATTGGAGCAAAGGTTGTCTAGTACTGTCAGTGTCAAGTAGTTAAAGTTTGATTACATCTCATGTATCTGTACTTGTCTGGTTATAAATTGTGTATACCTGTTATAGCTGCACCTAAAATCTCTTAATATTGGCGCAGGGTAATACATTATTTACCATGAGTGGTAGACGAAGCCACCCCAGGAGGCAAAATCAGCCACCACCCCCACATCCCCCACAACCAGAGAGTCCTAATTCTCGAATCAGACGCATTAAGCAGAACATGAGGCAGGGATTTGAGAACATAGCAGTGTTATTTACCCAGCATTTTGGGGCTAATGCATCGGGTACCACACTGATACTGACTCTACCTCTACCTCATCCACAAGTTCCCCCAGCACCTCCTATCACTCAGTCTCCGGTACAGACTAGGACAGATGATAGAAGTGCAAGTAGAATGAAGGATTTTCTTAATATGCGCCCTCCAGAATTGAAGAGGGTGAGGACCCAGTAAGGGCTGAGGAGTGGCTAATCGATTTATAAAGGATCTTTGAATATTTAAGGTGCACTAATTTTGAGCGGGTCCTTATCGCTACATATATGTTGACTAGATAGGTCGGTGTGTGGTGGAGAGCCACCAAAACATATTTTATTTCCCGGCATCCGGATATTATTTGGGGAACTTTCTTTTCTGCTTTCAAAAGTCAATATGTCCAGCCAGGTGCTTAGAAGAAACTACAGGCTGAATTTCTGAATTTGGTTTAGGGCAGTAGGACGATAGACAAATATGAGAATAGGTTTTCCAGCCTGATGAGGTATTACCTTGAGACCGTCAGGGATGAGCAGCGCCATATAGAGAGGTTTTTATCCAGGTTGAGAACTGCCATTCGGGAAAAATTATTCGATTTTCACATTTTAGATTTTGGTGATGCTCTCGGGCGTGCATAAGAAATAGAGAGGGGTCTTGATATAATACAGGCTCAATATGGATTTCGACGGAAGCCAAAGAATCAGGGTAAGAGGGTGGAGACCTCTAAAGCAGAGCTGAGGAGGAGTCTACCAAAGAGACTGAGAATTGGTGAGTCTTCAGCGAGAGTTGATAGGCCCATGACTTTTATTACTACCATTGTGATCTCCCCAAGCCACCAGATGACTAGAAAGAGTTGCAAGGACTATGGCAAGATGCACAGTGGACTTTGTCATTGGCAAATGGGTGCCTATTTTAGATGTGGAGAGAGGGGACATTTGATAAAAGATAGTCCATAACTTCAGACCCTAGAGCCTCGAGATCAACCACAGCGACAATCTGAAAGACAAACACAGACTCTTCACAGGTAGACCCCTCAGAGACTGGCTACAACGGCTAAAAAGGTAAAAAACTATCACTCAAGGGCACATCTTTGCCATTGACCAGGAAACTGTAGATGCCTCTTTAGATGTCATTAGAGGTAATCTTCTTGTCTGTAAACATAAAGCTTATGTTTTATTTGACCCTAGGTCCACACACTTATTCGTTTCACCCCACTTTGTAAAGTGTCTACAGTTAGAATCTGAACCTCTAGATCATGTATTACATATTAGTACTCCAATGCATGAGACACAAATAACTGATAGAGTGTGTAAAAACTATGAAATTAAGGTAGGAGTTATGGTAATAACAGCAGATCTAATCTTATTAAACATGTACGGCTTTGATGTAATTTTTGGTATGGATTGGTTAGCTGTCAATCGAGTAAGTTTAGATGTTATACCAAGACTGTAACCTTCTCCTTACCTCATAAATTTGAAGTATGTTTTGCAGTTAAGAAATAAAATGTATGGTTTCTTAAAGTGTGAAACTTGCGTAACCCTCCTGATGTTTTATTTTCTTAAAGGTTATATAGTTTCTGTTTTTTATACGAGTCGAGAACATCCAAGCATTCAGGATATACCGATTGTTTGTAAATTTTTGGAAGTATTTCTTGATGAATTATCGGGGTTACCACCGAAAAGAGAGCTGGAGTTTACTATCGATTTAGTGTCAGATACCTAGCCAATCTCTAAATCTCTCTATTGAATGGCACTGATTGAATTAGAAGAATCGAAGAAGCAGTTGTCGAAATTACTTGATAAGGGTTTTGTTAGGCCTAGTGTGTCACCTTGGGGAGCTCCAATTTTATTTGTTAGAAAGAAGGATGGCAGCCTCCGATTATGTATAAACTACATATTATTGAATAAGGTCATGGTAAAGAACAAGTACCATTTGCCTAGAATAGATGACTTATTTGATCAGTGAAAGGGGCTACAGTGTTTTCTAAAATAGATCTGAGATCTGGCTATCACCAGTCGAGAATTAGAAGAGAAGATGTGCCTAAGACACCCTTCAGAACTAGATATGACCATTATGAATTCTTGGTATTGCCTTTTGGCTTGACCATTGCCCCTGCTGCTTTTATGAGTTTGATGAACGAAGTATTTCAGGATTATCTGGATCGGTTTGTGATAATTTTTATTAATAACATCCTAGTTTACTCTAAGTCTCGAGAGGAGCACGAACAGCATTTGAGAACTGTGCTCCAGACTCTTCGAGAGAAACAATTGTATGGGAAATTGAGTAAGTGTGAATTATGGCTAAAGCAGATAGCCTTCCTTGGTCATATTATATCCAAGGACGGGGTGTCAGTTGATCTATCTAAGGTTGAGGCAGTACTCAAGTGGGAGAGGCCGAGGACTGTGACAGAGATTCAGAGTTTCTTAGGATTGGCAGGGTACTATTAGAGATTTGTAAAAGGTTTCTCCAAAATAGCAGCTCCGCTGACTAAGCTTACACGTAAAGGAGTCCTGTTTGTATGGTCAGAAGTATGTGAGCAAAATTTTCAAAAGCTCAAGCAAAGATTGACTTCAGCACTCATCTTGACTATTCTGAGTGGATCGGGGGGATTTGTGGTATACTATGATGCATCCCATCAGGGTCTTGGACATGTGCTTATGTAAAATGGTCGAGTGATAGCTTATGGTTCCAAACAACTTAAGGACCATGAGCGAAATTATCCTACCCATGATTTGGAGTTTGTGGTAATGGTTTTTGCTCTGAAGATTTTGCGGCACTATCTGTATGGTGAGAAATTTCAAATCTTTACTGACCAAAGAGTTTAAAGTATATATTTGATCAGAAAGAGCTTAATATGAGACAAAGACGGTGGATAGAGCTCCTCAAAGATTATGACTGCTAAATCCTGTATCATCCGAGTAAGGCGAACGTGGTTGCGAATGCTCTCAGCAGGAAGGCTATTATGTCATATATGATGGTAAGGGAATGGGAGTTACTGGAACAATTCACTAGACTTAGGATCAGTATGGAGGAAGCAAATGTTGGACTTATGGCTAGCCTACGGATTGAGCCTAGTATCTTGGATCAGATCAGGTCGAGGAAGAGAAATGATCAAAAGTTATTGGATATGGTTAGCCAGACTTCGTAATCGAACTTTTCAGTCAGTGATGGTGGATTGTTAAGGTTCAGAGGTTGCATCTATGTCCTGAGCGATGATACCCTAAAGCAGCAGATTCTAAGAGAGTCTCATTATTCCTATTACACCATGCACCCAGGCAGTTCCAAGATGTACCATGATCTGCGTAAGGTGTATTGGTAGATTGGTATGAAATGGGATGTACCAGAATTTGTGGTCAAATGTTTAATCTATCACCAGGTTAAGATTGAGCATCAAAAGCCAGTTGGACTATTTAAGTCACTACTTATGCCTACATGAAAATGAGAGAATATTACGATGGATTTTATTATAGGCTTACTGAGGACTCAAAAGGGGCATGATGCAACCTGGGTTATAGTGGACAGATTGACAAAGAGTGCTTATTTTCTAGCTATTAAGAGCACTGATTCACTGGGTAAGTTAACATACTTGTATGTCAGAGAGGTGGCACGGTTGCATGGGGCTCCCGTGAGCATTACTTCTGATAGAGACTCTTGATTCACTTTTAGGTTCTGGACACATTTTTAGGAAGCCATGGGATCTCAGCTTAATTTGAGCATCACCTATCATCCTTAGACTGACAGTCAGTCCAAGCAGACCATTCAGACCTTTGAGGATATGTTAAGGGCGTGTGCATTGGATTTTAAGGGATCATGGGATGATTATTTTTCCCTTACAGAGTCTACCTACAATAGCAGTTACCATGCTAGCATAAAAATCGTACCTTATGAGGCTCTGTATGACAGGAGATATAGGTCCCCAGTTGCTTAGGAAGAAGTGGGTGACTAAAAATCTTCGCTCCCAATCTTGTAGAGCAGGTGGCTCAGGGCATACGTATTATATATGATAGATTAAGAGCCACCCAGAGTAGACAAAAAAGTTTCACCAATGTGTATAGGCGGCCATTGGAATTTCAAATTGGGGACTCGATATTTATAAATGTATCACCGATGAAGGGTGTCATGAGATTTGGGAAGAAAGGGAAGTTCAGTCCTCGTTTTATTGGTCCATTTGAAATATTAGAGAAAGTGAGAGATGTTGCCTACAGACTTGCCTTACCTCCACAATTTTCAAAGGTACATGATGTCTTCCATGTTTCTATGTTTAAGAAGTATCAGTCGGACCCTTCTCATGTTATTGAGTATGGATCGTTGGACATACAAGAAGATATGAGTTATGTTAAGCAACCAGTCCAGATTCTTAACAAAAGAGAGAAGGTACTTCGGTCCAAAAGAATCCTATTAGTAAAGATTCTCTGGCAACACCACTCGACAGAAGAAGCTACGTGGGAGCTAGAGAGCCACATGAGAGATAAGTATCCTCAACTATTCAATGGACCAACCTGAATTTAGATAACCAAATTCTTAAAAAGTGGGGAGAAATGTGAAACCCAAAAGTTTTGTTTTATTATTTATTTGGAAACAAGAAAGCAATTAAGATACTCAAAATAATATTATGTAGGCCCGGAATGACCAAGCACTCGGGTTAGTGCACGAAGCTTGAGGGGCACAAAAATCGAGGTAATATTTTAAATTCAAATATTTCTTATAGATTTCATGTATAATTATGCTTTGGTGGTTAGAAGGTGAAACTAAGGTATTGGGAGCAAAAAGTTAGAAAAAAACTCGAGTTAACACTAAACCGAGCAATTGGGCCTAGTAAGTGAAATAAATTCGAAATAAATTTCATAAATTCATAAAAATTATTCTAAGGCTATAGGAAATTAATATAAGGTATATTTGACTTGGAGAATCAAAATTAAGTGGAAATCTTAAGGTTTTGGTGACCAAATTAATTTTTAAAGTAAACTGAAAACCTTAAGGAATTTCAATAGGTAAGACCAAATTTGGGCAAAATTGGCTTAAGAGGGAAACTTTTCTTAAACAAATGCACCCCAAATTTTTATGGAACAAACTAGAGGCTTAGTATAACACATGAGAAGTGGAAATTTGGAGGAAAATGGGCTGGAAATAATTTTTATGGATTTTACAAAAACAGGGTTGTTGGTAGGCCAGGCCCAGCAATCTGTTGGCCCAACAAAAAAGCCCAATTTGAAGTCCTTATAGAAAGCCTTTGAACCTCAGCTTCTCCAAAATAAAATTAGTCTTCATGCTCTTTCTGGAAATCTAGACAATGTCCAAAACCAACCTAAAACCCGAAAGCCATCCCCTCCCCATTCTGTCATAGGCGTCTCTGGCTAGTCTAACTTATGTGATTTTTTCGGCTATCTTCTGGCCACTTTTAGAGTTTCTTTCAACCATGATAAAATCTTTCTTCCTAAGTTCTCTAAGACATATAAAAAATTCAGCCTAAAACAAGTTCATTTGCTAGGTGAAAAACTAGAGAGAAGAACTGGGGCAGAATCTGCCTTGTTTCTAGGGTAAGAGAAAACTTAAATTTATAAGTTCTTGGCTGGTTTCTGAGCTTGTTTTTTATGATTCTAAGTTGTATACATGTTTATCTACAGCTTATAATCATTGCTGGAGCAAGAAGAAGTGGTCAAAGTTGGTCAAAGTTGGTCAAACTAGGTGAGAAATTGTTGGAAAATGATGATGATGATGATGATGATATGTTGTTATTTGATGAATTTTGATGATTTTTACTAAAGTAGAAATTAAAGAAATAATTTTTAGAGACATGTGTAGGTTCGGCCAGCATTGATTGTTAGGGTAGAGATTAAATTTGGTTGAGTTGGGTGTTATAGAATGCTTATTTAATACTGAAAAGCTCAGTTTATAGCTCGGTTTAGTGAAAAACTGTAAAAGTGTTGAAATTGACAATTTGGTGAATGGTTGTATGTTAACTAAGGATTTGAATAAGTGTGTAAGTTATTAAGTTTATGAGTTTGAAGTTAGGAGAAAAGAAATTATCGAAAATAGCTTAAATCGACATTTTTATCGGTAAAACCGAGAAAATAAGGAAAGTCGGCAAAATGGCCAAATTTAATGAAGTTTATGTAAGATAATGCATATTTAAGTATGTCAAATGGTTTTGAGCATCATTTGATGGTTTTGAAAATTTTTGGGGAGCTCAAGGTAATGGCACATAAAACGAGGTAAACCTGATACCCAACGATTTAGTGTTGCCCCAGCCTCGTTAAGGTAAGGGATGCAATTTAAAGTAGTAATGGCTTTCTTTACCTATTTGTATTGCTTAAAATGATTTGATGTATGCATGTAGAACTTACATGGAAAACTCGAACCTTTCAATATAAGTTTTCGAAAGAAATGATACCCCGATTTAACCCCGAAGCCAAATATTTTTACCTATGATATATAAGTCTTTGATATAATAATATTTTATTATGGTAATTATATGATTTTTAAGTAAGCATGAAAACAAGTAAGAAAGTAAAATTTTTCGAAACTAAAGGTTACCCAATAGTGTATGTTGTATGCATATCATGCCCGCTACTTATGGTGTCACGACCCCTTTTCATCCTTTTCATCTAAAAATCACCATAAATTTTTTTCGCTTTTTCATTTCCTTACCCGGTCGTGAACAACTCTCACTAATAACAATTGGGTTATGAGTCAGTATTAATCATCATTTACCATTCGTCATTCAATTAATCAAGAGCAAACACATACATTTGAAAGTTTAAATTCTATACTTATATATGTTTGTTAACACTTACATCCCCCATATTACAATTCAAAATGATTACTGTGCTATTACATGTTTAGATACAAAAAGATTTCATGTGTGTATACCTCTTGGCAATGGAGAGCAGCGGATATCCGGATACAACTCCTCAGTCCCTCACAAGACTATTGTATGCACTCTGTAGAGGGGGAAAATGAATGGGATGAGCAACTACACGCTCAGTAAGGAAATAATGCAAGCATGGTAGATAACTACACTATCTGCATGCTTATAATGTCATGGCATAAAGATCATTAATATCCAAAGCATGAGGAAATATTAAAACTATTCCACATGCATATACATATATCATGTACTGAAAAATATGAAAATAGGCATGTAAACATGGAAAAACCATCATGTAAAACTTCCATGCTCATTATAACAAAACTCATTATAAAAACCATTCCTCGGTGTTAACACCTTGTCAAAACATTAGTAAAACTCATCACAGTCTGCATATTATCCTTTTTAAAAACATCCCACAAGGTTAGACCCCTCCCTCGGGTCTACCCTGGACAACACAAATCATGTTCAGTATATAAAATCATGTGATATCATGTGAGACAGGTGGTCACTATATATAATCGAGGACTCTGTTAGCCAACTATGTCATTATCATCCCAGACCACACTGATCCCGGTGTGCGGGGCATCATGTTGGAACGAAGGTGGGTTAATCCTATCGTCAGACTTTTAAATCAACATCATAACCACACGATACAGCGTACTCCATGTGATATACACGGTACAACATACTCTGTGGACCTATATCATGGCTGGGGGTGCCTACCGTAGGTCTTATCTACCCCATGCCATGTATAACCTACTCAGTTTCAAGTGCACGTGCGAGCATCTCATCCGTGTGACTAGCAGTCTACACGAGGCATCCAGCACGGCTCGTGTGAGCATCTCATCTGTGTGACACAAAGTCTACACGAGGTATTCAGCACGACTCATTACATATCACATTGTGAAAAGTCCAGTGCGAGTAAAGCTCTAACATGATTTCATGCATCATCAGTAAATACCCTTATACGAGCAACGGTTTAGTACAAATTTATGCATAATAAATAATGAGGAAATCACGTACGAGCATACCTCAAGTACACGATAATATGTATAAGAAAATCAATGGAAACCTACGTACGAGCAAAAGCTCCAGTACGGCTTGTAAAATATCACAAATAAAAATATGGTGCGAGCTAGGCTCCAACACATTTCATGCATATTAAAACATCAAAATTCAGTGCGAGCGAAGCTCCAGTATGATTTAACATCAAAATTCAGTGCGAGCGAAGCTCCAGTATGATTTAACTCATATAAATCTGATAGGCGGCTCTATTTCAACAAAACACGCTTAAAACCACAGTTAGCACCTGACTCGTGCTATTTCATGAAATTATGAAGTCAATAGCCAACCTATCCGTAGATTTGCTTAAACCAAAGCAATGTATTTCGTAAAAATATCAAAACATGACATTCATGCAGTTTATTAGCCTTACTACCTTTTTTGTAATATTCACTTCCAAAACCAAAATCATCTATATCTGAAATCGTTCGAACAAACCATTATTTCTTTTCTAGGTAACCAACACAAATCAGTACCCTATAATTACCCACAAAATATGTGCAACTACCTCTAGATACTTACAAATTTCCCTTACCTAGAATTGCGTCGAGTAATTCCACTTCCTCAGAGCTGCTCGACCGCACAATCCTATTTGCTCCCAATGAAATCTTCGGAGCTGCACGAAATTACTTATCACATCAATTTAACCCAATGTAATAAAATTCTTTTTGTTTACTATAGTCAATTCGACTTATTGTTTTCATTAACACTTATAAGGCCTCACTTTCTCTTAAGTCCATTTTGATTGCTCTATTCATTTCTCGAGAATCTATTGAACTCTTTAGGTCTATTGATTCACACTAAATCGGCATTAAGCTCATAATGCCTCCAGTTCATCATTACCTTCACTATGGCAATTTATCTAACACCTCTTATGCCCATTTCCAATCATCATCCATTCCAACATATGGATTTCACAAAGTTATCTTAAAATCATCTATACATGCTTACTAACATCTCTACTTGTTTAAATCATCATCAATTCCATGTCATTTCAACTTTCTCTCACTAAGCCTATTCTATGTCATGGTTGTTTAAGCATGTACATGAACATTTCAGCTAACATTATATACAACAATCAACTCATCAAAATATCTAGATTAACATGCTAGAAGATGGTGTATTGAAATCTTACCTAGCTTAAGTTTTTTTCCTTTTTTTGCCAAATTGGGGAAAAAACCTCTTTTCTCCTTCAATCCAAAGTTTGAGCTTCCAATCTTTGACTATGTTGTTCACTTCCTCACTAGGAATAACTTTACTCAAAGGAACTTCTCTCAAAACTGATTGGAAGGTGATGATTTTTAGAGTAAGAAAGCTAGGTTATTGTTAAAATAGAGGATATTTAAGATGTCTCGTGGAAAATGAAGATTCAACTGTCGGGTTTTATAGAATTTACCTCACCAGATCGATCTCTTAGGGTGAGAGATCGATCTACCCTTGTTTAACTCCATCAAAATTCGACAATGCAGGCAAGAGATCGATCTGCCTTCTTGGGTGAGATCGATCTGCTCAAAGGAATAAGATTAATCCTTGCTCATGGGATGAGATCGATCTAGTTCAGGCAGAAGGCTTCAAAGATCAATCTGGTCTTAAGAAGAGATCGATCTGGCCTATCCAGAGGCAACTAGAGATCGATTAGCTTTGCATGAGGGATCGATCTCCCTCTTGCATAATGCTTGGCATTGTATTTCAAGGCAACGAGATCGATCTCCCCTTGCAATGAGATCGATCTGGCATTCATCCTGCAGCATTTCAGCTATAATTTTTTAGATTTTCAAAGTTAAATTCTCATTTGTTGGCTCTACCGAGAGGGGGGGTGAATCGGTTTTCTAACAATTATGGGAAATTAAAAATTAATCACAATTTAATCACAAATGATAATGAACAATATAGTGCAATATAACAATTTAATGCAAAGTAGGGAAGAGAGAAACAAACACAATCGTTTATAGAGGTTCGGCCAAACTCTTGCCTACGTCCTCTCTCCTTGACCTTCTTGTCAAGTGTTTTCTTTCTCTCTTTCAATAGAGCTTACACAGTTCCTTTTGCAGGTTAAGGAATAACCTCTCTACGCTTAGCAATACAGAAATGTATTCACCCTTTTACAATGTCTCTCACTAAGGAACAATCCTCTTTTCTTTTTGGGTATAGATGAATACAGAATAAGGCTTTACAATAGGTAGTGCTAACAAAGCTTGTTGCACTTAAGCTTGTACAATAAATTTCAATTGATGAGCAATAGGGACACAAAGAATGAATGAATTAAAGCTTGAGAATGTTTGGAATGTTCAGCAATAGTGTCTCTATTCTCTTTGTCTTCAATGCTTGGTTAAATACTGAAGGATTGGTAGTTGGAGCATTAAATGCTATTTTTCCCGTTGTGATTTGCAGAAACTAGCCGTTGGGTACCTCCAGTAGAGTGCCAGATCGATCTGCCATCTTGGCCAGATCGATCTCTTAGTTATAAATCCTGCAAGATTGAAGCACAAATACACAAGGAGATCGATCTCATAGGTTAGAAGATCGATCTGTTAGTTTAAAAATAATGAGGCAGATCGATCTGTCGAATAGGCAGATCGATCTCCTAATCTCTCTGTTTGAGGCAAGATCGATTTCTAGATCGATCTCCTAATCTCTCTGTTTGAGGCAAGATCGATTTCCAGATCGATCTGCCATGCAATCTCGTAGAGAGGAGATCGATCTCTCAACAACACAGATCGATCTCTTTAGCTCTCTGACTTTGAGGAGATCGATCTCTTCCTTACCAGATCGATCTCATAAGTTCTCTGTTTGAGTGTGGATCGATCTCTCAGATCGATCTATAGTCTTAAGCTCTTCAGGGAGATCGATCTCTTCCTAGACCAGATCGATCTCTCAACTCTAGCTTTAGCCAGATCGATCTCTTAACCCTTGCAGATCGATCTCATTCTACCTAAGTCCCTTTGTAAAGGTTTAAGGCTTGCCAGATCGATCTCTTCCATTTAGAGATCGATCTCTCATCAAGTAAAAACCCAGGAGATCGATCTCTCATCAGCCAGATCGATCTCTCATCAGCAGAACTCTAAGTTCTGGTACTAATAACCTCTAAACATGTTTCTATATCAACTTAATATTATCGAATTAACTTGTTTTGTCATTTCAAAATACATTAACTCAACAATCTCCCCCTTTTTGATATGACAAAACATAAAACAAACATGTTTAGTGAATTTTTGCAAAATCTCCCCCTTTTTGTGAGCTCCCCCTTTCTTTTAGCTTTTTGGTTTTGTTACTTGCTTAACTCCCCCTCAATTTAATCATTCTTAGACACCTTTATGTATCTTAACACAATCACATGTTTCTTCTCCCCCTTTTTGTCATATCAAGATCACAAGAATAGAATACTCATCATTTCAAAATGAACTTTTTCATTAACACAACCAGTATCTTAAAATGACATTTCATTAACACAAGTCAAAAGATATTTCATTCAAGCAAGTTCATCATAGATAACATCAAGTAGCTTAAAATGTTGTAACTATACTAAATCAAAACACCTAAGGCCTATTGTAAGGGAGGATCACGATCCAAAAGATTCTCAACATGCGTGCGTGTTACTTGGAGCTCATCGAACATCGCCTCTTGAGCCTCTTGAATCTTATCCACTCTTTGGTTTAAATATGCAAATCCGTCATCGATTTTTTGAGTGAGGTCACTCAGCATGTTTATAAAGATCTCCATTTCTCCCGGTGGGGCTGCCGGTGCAGTGGACGGAGCCATTGAAGACGATGGTTCCGGAGCTGGTGCAGCAGATGGGGCCACTGGCTCATTGGAGGGGTCCTCCTCCATAGCCTCAGCAGGTTGTTGGTCCCTCTTTTTCGTCCACTCTCCCCGGAAGTCTTTGTAGTACCCCATATGATGGAGGGTCCCAATGTTAAGCACGCTCTTGGGAGAGGGGAGTTCGCCAGTCTCGCCGCTGCAGTCGATACCCAGGCGGTGGAGAAGATAAGCTACCGGTTGTGGAAAAATGATCGTGGTAGCTTGTCCACGCACAATCTTCAGCCAATCTTCGTATATAAAGTGAGGGAGATTAGGTTTTTGGCTTGTGGTGTGAATGTGATGGAGCCAAAAATGATCTAAGCGCCTAACGGTAGAATGACGAGTACCGAAAGGGCGGAGGTTCCAAGAGATTATGAGGTGGAGTAACCGAGGATGCATCGGCAGGTCACTCGCCTTGTCCCCAGGGAGATCAAACTCCAAGGAGACTTCCTCATCCTCATTTGTTAAGCCTTCATCGCGTATATCAAACGCTTTGGCTAGAACTTCAGTGTCTATTATAATGGGTTTACCCATGACATATATTTTGAAACCGACAATTTTGCAAGTGTCATTTGGGTCAAAAAGTAATTCGGCATTGGAAAAGAATGCACGAACTAGATTTGGAGGGACGGGAGTGTTGATTTTTAAGAAATTCGTCCAACCAAATTCCTCAAACTTTGACACGTAAGGAAAATCTATACGATTGAGGAAGGAAAAATCGATAGTACGCCAATGCTTGATTGGCATGGTTGAGAAGTATTCCTCATATCGCTTTCTTTTTGCTGGTGTTTTAAAACACCGATTGAAGGAAGCGATAGGAGGTGGAGGAACGGGTTGTGATGAGGAACCTACCTCTACAGTGGTTCTAGGAGGTTTGACTCCTACTTTCTTAAGCCTAGGCATTATTCTAGACTCTAGATTTGCGCTAAACAGATTCAACAATGAGAAAAGCAATGAAACAGTACCTAGGTTTGCCCTAGAATTAAAATGAACACAAATTGAAGAAAAATTTTGAGAAAATCAGTAAGGAATGTTGGTTACTATACCGGAATTTGACACCAAGACTCAAGGAGGTCCGTACGGAGATCGATCTGAGGAGGAATCGAAGGAAAGGATACGAGGGAAATTTGGGAATTTTGAAAATTGGGTTTGTGAATTTTGGGAATTTTACGCGGGTATTTATACTCCAAGGCACAGGAGATCGATCTGTCGAGGCGACAAATCGATCTGTCATTTCTAGAATCCAATAGAGATCGATCTGTCGTAAGGCCAGATCGATCTGTCGTAAGGCCAGATCGATCTGTCGTAAGGCCAGATCGATCTGGTCGCAAACAGAGGCTTAAGGAGATCGATCTGTTACACACAGATCGATCTGTCGTTTAACAGAGGCTTAGGCAGATCGATCTACCCAATGCAAAGATCGATCTGCAGAATGCGGAAGCTTGAAGAGATCGATCTGTCGTGTTGACAGATCGATCTTCCTTTAAACAGAGACGTAAGGAGATCGATCTTATGGTTAGAAGATCGATCTGCTTAGCTTAACCTTGATGATTTAGGCTTGTTGGAGGTATGGAGATCGATCTATATTGCAAGGAGATCGATCTCTCATCCTCATTGCCAGAAAATCTTTGCAAAAACTCTTTTAAAATCAACTTGAAACCAAGATTTTTGAAACACATAAGTCTTAAGAGATATTCATGAGTCCTAATTCACCTCTAAGGATACAAAACCTATCTCTATCAAGGGGTTTGGTGAATATATCAGCTATTTGATGTAGAGTGTCAATGTACTCTAAAATTATATCCCCTTTTTGTACATGGTCTCTAAGGAAGTGATGTCTAATTTCTATGTGTTTGGTTCTGGAGTGTTGAATAGGATTCTTAGACAGATTAATGGCACTGGTATTATCACATTTAATAGTGACTTGCTTCATGTCAATACCATAATCTCTCATTTGTTGTTTAATCCACAACACTTGAGCACTACAACTACCAGCTGCTATATATTCAGCTTCAGTTGTGGACTGAGCCACACTATTTTGTTTCTTGGAGAACCAAGAAATTAACCTATTTCCTAAGAATTGGCAAGTACCTGAAGTACTTTTCCTATCTATTTTGCATCCTCCAAAATCAGCATCTGAAAATGTATGAAGGGCAAAAGTGGAGTCCTTGGGGTACCAAAGTCCTAGTGAGGGAGTGTCTTTGAGGTATCTAAAGATTCTCTTAGTTGCCAATAGATGTGATTCCTTAGGAGAGGATTGAAATCTAGCACAAAGGCATACACTAAACAAAATATCTGGTCTACTTGCAGTTAAATAAAGCAATGAGCCAATCATAGACCTATAAAGTTTAGTGTCTACACACTTACCACTTTCATCTTTATCAAGCTTGATGTTGGTGCCCATTGGAGTGGCTTGAGGTTTGCAATTGTCCATTCCAAATCGCTTGAGCAAGTCCTTGGTATACTTTGCTTGATTGATGAAGGTTCCATCCTTTGTTTGCTTCACTTGAAGTCCCAAGAAGAATGTGAGTTCTCCCATCATGCTCATCTCAAATTCTCCTTGCATGATCTTAGCAAACTCTTGGCATAAAGACTCATTAGTTGAACCAAAAATAATATCATCTACATATACTTGTACAACTAATAAATCCTTATTTTTATTCTTAATGAATAAGGTGGTATCCACTTTTCCTCTTGAAAATCCCTTTTCTATTAAGAATTTTGACAACCTTTCATACCAAGCTCTAGGAGCTTGTTTTAACCCATAAAGTGCCTTTGATAATTTAAAAACATGTTCAGAAAATTCATGATTTTCAAATCCGGGAGGTTGCTCAACATATACTTCTTCATTAATAAAACCATTTAAGAATGCACTCTTTACATCCATTTGATATAACTTGAAGTTTTTATAACATGCAAAGGCAAGTAACATTCTTATTGCCTCTAATCTAGCTACCGGTGCATATGTTTCATCATAGTCTATGCCTTCCTCTTGTCTATAGCCTTGAGCAACTAGCCTAGCCTTATTCCTTGTGATCACACTATTTTCATCCATTTTGTTCTTGAATATCCATTTAGTTCCAATTATTGAGTGATCACTAGGCCTAGGAACTAGTTTCCATACTTTGCTTCTCTCAAATTGATTTAATTCTTCTTGCATTGCTAGGAACCAATTATTGTCTTCTAAGGCTTCATTGACATTCCTAGGCTCAATTTGAGATACAAAGGTTATATATTGGCACATATTCCTTAGGGATGATCTAGTTCTAACTCCAAGAGTTGGATCTCCTACTATTTCACAATCTTTTACATATCCTAACTCTCTTGGTGCTCTAGGCTCTCTTTCTAAAACCTCTATATCTTCTTCATCTTCTTTATTCAAGTCAAGCTTTTCTAGAAAGTCATCTTCTAAGTTTTCATCAAATATTCCAACATTCTCATCATTGGCTGAATCTTTTGATATATTATTTGACTCATCAAATATAACATGAATAGACTCTTCAACCATTAATGTTCTTTTGTTATATATTCTATAAGCCTTTGAATTCAATGAGTATCCTAGGAATATTCCCTCATCACTCTTGGCATCAAATTTTCTCAAATTATCTTTTCCATTATTTAGAACAAAACATTTGCAGCCAAAAGGATGGAAGTAACTAATGTTAGGCTTCTTACCTTTGTAGAGCTCATAGGGAGTTTTCTTTAGCATGGGTCTTATCATAGCTCTATTAATTATATAACATGATGTGTTTATAGCTTCAGCCCAAAAGTACTTTGGTAAGTTATTTTCACATAACATAGTTCTAGCCATCTCTTCCAAAGTTCTATTTCTTCTCTCAACTACACCATTTTGTTGTGGTGTCCTAGGGGCTGAAAAATTATGGCTAATTCCTTGATCATTGCAATACTCATCAAATCCTATATTTTCAAATTCTTTGCCATGATCACTTCTAATGCTTGTTATTGTGTATCCTTTTTCATTTTGAGTCACCTTTGAGTAGGCTATGAATTTCTCTAAGGCTTCATTTTTTACTCTCAAAAAGAACACCTATGTGTACCTAGTGTAATCATCAACTATTACAAATCCATAGTGTTTCCCACCTAAGCTAGTGGTTCTAGTTGGTCCAAATAAGTCTAAATGCAGTAATTGAAGAGGCCTAATGGTGGATACACTATTCTTAGGCTTAAAAGTTGTCCTCTTGTGTTTTCCTTTAACACAAGCTTCACATATTTCTTCATGATCAAAAGGTATTTTGGGTAAGCCTATTACTAGATCCTTTCTAGCTAACTTGGATAGCACACTCATGCTAGCATGGTCTAGTCTTCTATGCCATAACCAAGATTCCTTTTTGTTGTCTACCATTAAGCATATGTTTTCATTTTTGAGTTCATTAAGATAGACAATATATATGTTACCTTGCCTATGACCTAGAAAAAGAATTTTATTTGACTTAGGATCTATAACATTACACTTCATGCAATTAAAAATTACTTTGTAACCTTTGTCACAAAGTTGACTAATGCTTAACAAGTTATGCTTAAGACCCCTAACAAGTAATACTTTTTCTAAAGAGAAATGATCATTACCTATTGAGCCACTTCCTTCCACTTGGCCTTTGGAGTTGTCCCCAAAAGTGACTTCTCCACCAATTTTTGATTTGAAGGAATTGAAATGGCTTTTATCACCCGTCATGTGCCTTGAGCATCCACTATCTAAGTACCAAGCATCTTTTGTTTTAGCTTTGTGGCCATGCTCAATTACCTACAAAAAAATCAAACTCAAGTCTTAGGTACCCAAATTTTCTTGGGTCCTTGGAGGTTAGTAAATGCAATTCTTGATCCCATTGGGATCCATTTTGCTAATGCATTACAGTCCTTGGAATGAATTACCTCTTTTGGAATCCATATCCTTTTTACTATTTTTCTTTTAAGATTCCTCATCTTTATATTGCAATAATGTGACTTATGTCCCTTTCTATTACAATATGAACAAGTAACTGCAGGTTTATTCATGCTCTTCCTAGCAATAAAACTCTTAAGATGGGTCTCCCTACTTTGTGCATTATATCCTAAGCCATTTTTGTCAAAAAAAATGCCCTTTGGGTTTCTAGCATGCTATCTAGCTTTTGTTGCCCCATGTGAAATCTATTAAAGGAGTTATGTAGATTGTTATTTTTCTCCTTAAGGTCACAAATTTCTAGATTTGAAATCTCTATTTTCTTTTCACATTCTAATTTATCTTTTAACATTATCTCATTTTCCTTTTTTAATTTAGATATTAACTTTTTATACTTCATGCTCATACATTCATACTCTAATGCAAGATCATCAAATGCATCTTGCAATTCATCAAATGAGTATTCATTGAGATTAGAGGTTACCTTTTCATCATCATCAATAGCCATGAAGCATAAGTTGGCAATGTCCTCATTTGATTCATCATCGGAGCAGTCGCTGTCGCTCCATGTTGCCACCATTGCCTTCTTTTTATGGAACCTATCATTTGACCTTTTAAGAAGAGGGCAGTTAAATTTTATGTGTCCCGATTTTTTACATTCATAACATATAATAGAGTCTTTTCTACCTACTTCCTCTTGTTCTCTCCTATTGTTTCTCCTATTACTACTACTAGCTTTCATCCTCATGAACTTATTAAATCTTTTGGCAAACATTGCCATCTCAATATCCTCCTCACTGCCACTCTCATTTTTAATCTCCTCTTGAGCAGTGGATTTTAGAGCAACTCCCACTTTCTTGGGTGGCTCTTCATTTCTTTTAAGTTTCATCTCATAAGTGAGCAAGGATCCTATCAATTCATCTAGGCACAATGTGTGAGGATCCTTAGATTCCTCAATTGCCGTCACTTTAGCTTCCCATGATTTAGGTAAGCTATTTAAAATTTTCTTTACCATTTCAATATTAGAATATATTTTTCCTAAAGATTTTAATCCATTAATTACATCTGTGAATCTAGTGAACATATCACTAATTGATTCTCCTTCCTTCATCCTAAAAAGCTCATAGTCATGTGTGAGCATACCTACTTTTGTCTCCTTCACTTGGGTTGTACCCTCATGAGTTATTGCCAATTTATCCCATATTTGCTTGGCATTATCACACCCGGAGACTCTATTGTATTCATTAGGACCTAAAGCACAAAATAATGTGTGCATAGCTTTAGCATTTAGCTGTGCACATTTAATGTCATTAGAATCCCATTCATCTTCTTCTTTGGGGATATCTCTTCCCTCTATTCTCTTTGTAGGGATTTGAGGTCCCTTAACTATAATTCTCCACACTTCATAATCATTTGCTTGAATGAATAACATCATCCTAGTCCTCCAATATGAATAATGTTCACCATTGAAAATGGGAGGTCTAACCGTAGAGTGCCCCTCTCCTACCAAACTAGTTGCTACATTGTTAAGAGCCATTTGATCGTTTCTAACTCTTAGGAAGTTGTTCCTATGTGAGTAAAGAGTCCTAGCTCTGATACCAATTGTTGGCTCTACCGAGAGGGGGGGTGAATCGGTTTTCTAACAATTATGGGAAATTAAAAATTAATCACAATTTAATCACAAATGATAATGAGCAATATAGTGCAATATAACAATTTAATGCAAAGTAGGGAAGAGAGAAACAAACACAATCGTTTATAGAGGTTCGGCCAAACTCTTGCCTACGTCCTCTCTCCTTGACCTTCTTGTCAAGTGTTTTCTTTCTCTCTTTCAATAGAGCTTACACAGTTCCTTTTGCAGGTTAAGGAATAACCTCTCTACGCTTAGCAATACAGAAATGTATTCACCCTTTTACAATGTCTCTCACTGAGGAACAATCCTCTTTTCTTTTTGGGTATAGATGAATACAGAATAAGGCTTTACAATGGGTAGTGCTAACTAAGCTTGTTGCACTTAAGCTTGTACAATAAATTTCAATTGATGAGCAATAGGGACACAAAGAATGAATGAATTAAAGCTTGAGAATGTTTGGAATGTTCAGCAATAGTGTCTCTATTCTCTTTGTCTTCAATGCTTGGTTAAATACTGAAGGATTGGTAGTTGGAGCATTAAATGCTATTTTTCCCGTTGTGATTTGCAGAAACTAGCCGTTGGGTACCTCCAGTAGAGTGCCAGATCGATCTGCCATCTTGGCCAGATCGATCTCTTAGTTATAAATCCTGTAAGATTGAAGCACAAATACACAAGGAGATCGATCTCATAGGTTAGAAGATCGATCTGTTAGTTTAAAAATAATGAGGCAGATCGATCTGTCGAATAGGCAGATCGATCTCCTAATCTCTCTGTTTGAGGCAAGATCGATTTCCAGATCGATCTGCCATGCAATCTCGTAGAGAGGAGATCGATCTCTCAACAACACAGATCGATCTCTTTAGCTCTCTGACTTTGAGGAGATCGATCTCTTCCTTACCAGATCGATCTCATAAGTTCTCTGTTTGAGTGTGGATCGATCTCTCAGATCGATCTATAGTCTTAAGCTCTTCAGGGAGATCGATCTCTTCCTAGACCAGATCGATCTCTCAACTTTAGCTTTAGCCAGATCGATCTCTTAACCCTTGCAGATCGATCTCATTCTACCTAAGTCCCTTTGTAAAGGTTTAAGCCTTGCCAGATCGATCTCTTCCATTATGAGATCGATCTCTCATCAAGTAAAAACCCAGGAGATCGATCTCTCATCAGCCAGATCGATCTCTCATCAGCAGAACTCTAAGTTCTGGTACTAATAACCTCTAAACATGTTTCTATATCAACTTAATATTATCGAATTAACTTGTTTTGTCATTTCAAAATACATTAACTCAACATCATTCAATCACTTCAATACCCATTTTGCATTTCATTCACACTTAACACTCAAAAATATCTAATTCTTATGATTCATTTTTTGTGTAACTTGTCTGTACATCATGAAAATCATAAGATTACATAGAAATTCATGGGCCTTACATATGGTGCTCGGCTCCTCCACTTGTAGTGTTTGTTTTATTTCGCACGTGTAGTGCTCGTTCTTCGCCTTTGTGGTGCCTGTTTCGTAGTATCTTGTGCTCGTACGACGAGTGCCAATGTTACTTATGCCCTAGCTGTATGCTAGTTTATTCAGATACTATGTTGGTTTTGTTGTATGACCTTGATCTAATCTACAGCCCCTATCATGGCCATAGGTATTTTATTTCCTCTACGAAGGATAATATTTTTGTCTGCATGATAGCTATACGAATTTAGCCTAGTCTCTATGTTTTATCGTATGAAAGTTTTGAATTATGAAATTAAGTAAGTAAGCTTCATTCAAGTAAGTAAGTATGTGAATTTGACTAAATAAGTATGTATGTATGTATGTATGTATGAATGTTTTCATTCAAAATAAGTTTATGTAATTTGATTACAGTAAGTACAAAAACTTTTGAAAAACATGTTAACCCTGAATTTCTATATATTTGTAGGGTTGTCAGGATTATTTTAAATATCTTCCTTAATGAGCTTTTTCAGAAGCTCGTTCCTCTTTTTCTTCATCTCATATTACCTATAGTGAGACTGCTAAGCTACTTGCGGAGTACTTGAGTACACTGATGGATTTTGAGCCTCCTAGACTATCTTTAGTGCACGCTCAGGTATACCATTTGATATTTATTTCTAGACATTTATATTGTACAGATACTGGTATGTAAATACTTTTTGAGATGTAATCTAATGTTGCAGAGTTGTAAAGAAGTGGTTTTGGAAACAAATTAAATGTATTGAGTTTGTTAAGTATGAATATTACTGAATTCGTTGTGGAGTATGTTGAATCGGAAAATGATAAGTTTAAGAAAATAAAAACAACTGTTTGCGATTATAAATTGTTGCTATTGCAGGAGGATAGGTTAAGGTATAAGAGTTTATGCTGCCAAAATTTTTAGCAAACCTTAAGCGATTAAAATATATAACAAAAGAAGAAATTAAGTAACCAACACTGCACAGGAATACAACCTAAGTAAGAAATTAAGTTCAAGAAAAAATTTAGCCCCAATTACCGCGCTTCTAGGGCGTTACACTCGCATTTTATTTTGAGGACTCGGAGTGCACTGGGGTGCACCACCCCTGGCTAGCCACCGCCCCAACCACTGCTCTGACTCACTCAACTGTATTGTCCTCTTTGACTGCGCAGCGAAAGCCTCAAGGTTTTATCGTGGAGGGTGTCCAAGAGGCCACCATTCCACAATTCGTGTCCCCATCGTGGTTCAAACCCAGGACCTTAAGTCCTTAAGCCTTACATATATGGTACCATTTGTTTCATGTGTATGGCTTAAGGACTTAAGGTCCTGGGTTTGAACCACGATAGGGACGCGAATTGTGGAACGATGGCCCCTTGAACACCCTCCACGATAAAACCTTGAGGCTTCCGCTGCTCAGCCAAAGAGGACAATATGGTTGAGTGAGGCGAAGCGGTGGCTGGGGCAGTGGTAGTGGCCAGCCACTGCCCCAGCCAGGGGTGGTGCACCCCAGGGTACTCCGGGTCCTCAACAAGATCTATGACCATAGATAAAACCCTAATTTTCTAGTTATAAATTCAACTGATAGCTATAGTGATGATCTCTTTAATTAGCAATCAAGAAGAGTTTGCCTCTATGCATGTTTTATAAGATATCAAACATCAATTTTCAGTTATAAGTTATTTACTTTCACATATTAGATTTCAGTTATCAGTTATAAGTAATCAATTATAAGCTTTCAATTTTCAGTATAAATTATCATAATTTCGTTTTCAGTTTTAAGATTTTCGTTATTAATTTTCAGATATCATATTTCAGTTATTAGTTATCAGTTATCAGTTATCAGTTATTAGTTATAAGCTTTCAGTTTTCAGTATAAGTTATCAGAATTCCTTTTTCAGTTATCAGATTTTCGTTATCAACTTTCAGTTAACTGTTTATTAGAATTTAATCAAAAAGAAATATGTTTTTTTATGAGAATGTATCATAGTACTATTTTTTACATCTTTTTCAATAAAAGATATCAAAATAATAAGACTTTCGTATTAGTATAGTGGGGTCAAATCAAAAAGGGAAACTAAGGTACTTTTGTAAGACCCCGTATATGTATAAGGGTAATGTGTGTACTTGGATCAAATAATATGAATGGACTTGTGATGTAAAATATGATTGATGTAAGTCCATGGATTCAATGTATGTATGTGTAATATAAGTTGTAACGTACATACAAGTTTCATTGAGTATGAATACGGAGAAATGTGTTCTAGCAAGTGATGGATGTGATTGAGACTCAAAATGAGTAGTGTGGTAAAATGGAATGGAGTTATGCTTCCATTTGGTTTTATGTTGCATACCTTTGAATATACAATGAATGCACACAAGTTTCAATGTGCATAAGGTATGAATGGATGCCATTTTCAAGTTATAGAGGTGGATGGATGAGGAAATGGCCATGGCAATAGATTGAAGGTGTGTTGGTATGAGTTGCAGCAATGAAACTGCAGGAAATCTGGAAAACATGAGGTCCAGATCGATCTCCTAGGATGAGAGATCGATCTGGAAGAGCCAGAATGCTCTTATTTGGGTGAACGAATAGAGCAGATCGATCTCTAATGGAGCCAGATCGATCTGCCAAGTAGTCTGTAAGTGAAAAGATCGATCCTCAAGCAGCCAGATCGATCTCCTTAGCTCTCTGTTTGGGACCAGATCGATCTCATGCTTCGACAGATCGATCTCATGCCTCAACAGATCGATCTCATTGCTTCGACAGATCGATCTCAGGCTTAAAAATGCCGTGAAAAAGAGGGATTTTAAAGGACCAGATCGATCTCCTCTTAGACCAGATCGATCTCCTCAAGTCATTTCTATATAAGGGGAGCTGAAAAATCTGGAAATCTCAGAAAAACACTTAACCTTACAATTTCAACCCCAAAAACCTAATTTTCCCTCTCTAAAATCAGCCATTTTCAGTGAGATTTGGAGAGAGATCATTAGAGGTAAAGTTGTTCCTATCAAAGAAAAGAACAACATAGTGAGAGGGCATTTTCCCATTCTTGGAGTTGAAGGAGTTAAGGGCATTACCAATTGGAGCAAGGAGAGAAATCACATTGGTAAGATTCTAACCCTCCAATCCAAATGTATTAGCTATTTAATTGATTTTGGAGTTGATTGATAGGAGTATTGATGGATAAACTACTTAGGAATGTTGTGGAAGTGGTGTGACCTAGAAATCTAAAATGGGTATAATGTGAGGATATGTGGGATTGAATGAACTTATGGTTTATGGCATGTTAAAGTTGTCATTGGGATAATGTTATGATTTAGATGGTTAGATGAAATTACATGGTGGGTTGGAAGAAATGTGGAAATGGATATGTATGTGATGAATAAATGCCATAGTGAGGGGATTCATGGAATATGAACGCTATGAGCTTTACATCGATTTGATATCGATTTTGAATGAGTTAATAGGCCTAAGAAAATCCATAGACTCAAGTTATGGATAAAGTAATGAAACGAGGCCAAATAAGCTTTAATAGAGGCTATAGACTAAATTGACTATAGCAAGCACAAGGGTTGTAATATATGGGTCGAATATAATGCGGGATACGATTTTGTGCAGTCCCGAAGAGTTCGTTGAAGGCGAACCAAATCGTACGAGTAAGCAGCTTAAGGAAGTGGAATCACGCATCGCGATTCCAGGTAAGGGAATTTTGTGAGTATATAGAGATAGCTGCTCGTATTTTGAACTGGGTGAATATTGGGTGTTGTATGAAATGCATGAATTGCTCAAATAAATGTTGATGGTATTTGTGAAAGATGATGGGAATATGCGTGGTTTTGGTTTTGAAGTGGATGTTATGGAAAAGGGATAGTAAGGCTAATAATTGCATAAATCATGTGTTTTGAATGCTTTTACAAAACACAATGCTTTGATTTGAGCAAATAAAAGGATAGGCTGGCTGGTACTTGAACGATGTTGTGAAATAGCCCATACTAGGCACTAAGCATATTATGAGATGTTTGAATGCATGTAAGCCGCCTATCGCGTGTATGTGATATAATTCGCGTTAGAGCCTCGCTCGCGCGAAATTTCTATGTTTCCACTTGTGTGAAACGAGCTTGAGCTTAGCTCGCACTTTGAAATTGAATTGTGATGATGTTTATAAACCGTACTGGAGCTTCTACTCGTACGTGGATTGTGAATGGTTATCTTATGAGTATAACCGTACTAGAGCTATGCTCGTACACGCCTCTTTATGAGAAGATGCATGATGCATGAGTCGTGCTAGAGCTTTACTCGCACAAGCTTGTACAATGGGATTCGTATAGGGTTGTGAAAGTGGGTAAGATCCTTAAGCCTTACATCCTTAAGCTAACATCCTTAAGCCCGAGGAGGCAGGGAGGCTCTGTTAGGCGGGGAGGCTCTGTTTGGTGGGGAGGCTCTCTTACGGTGGGATCCTTAAGCCAACATCCTTAAGCCCAAAGAGGCGGGGAGGCTCTGTTAGGCAGGGAGGCTCTCCTACATGGGTATGGTGAAGGTAAGATCCTTAAGCCCTACATCCTTAAGCTGACATCCTTAAGCCCGAAGAGGCAGGGAGGCTCTGTTAGACGGGGAGGCTCTGTTCGGTAGGAAGGCTCTCCTTCACGGAATATGGAAAACTCTTGGTATGGGGTAAATAAGACCTAGGAATGGCACCCCCGATCACGATATGAGTTGCGGAGTACGCTGTACCGTGTATATCACATGGAGTACGACGTATCGCATGATGGTTATGTGATGAGAAAGTCTGGCGAGTGATAATCCATCTTCGTGCCAGCATGATACCCCGCACACCTAGATGCGTGTGGTCTGGGATGATTTATGATGTAATTATTCACATAGGCACTTTTGATATAGTGACCTAGATTTACACACATACGTGTATTGTGAAATGTAAATGTGGTTGTGGTTTGTGAGTTGATTTGGTGGTGTTATGGTGTTGGTTTAAAAAGGAAGTTTCTTAAAGAATTGCCCTTTAATGAATTTAAATGAGATTGAGCATGAGATGATTTATACATGATGTCTCTACCATGTTTTATATGCCAATGCACATGATTTTGATACAGGATATATATGTATATTCACATGGCATAGTTTTATTCCTCATGCTCCTACTATAAATGATTTAGGCATAACACTATCAGCATGTAGATAGAGTAGTTATCTACCATGCTTGCATTATTGCCTTACTGAGCGTGTGGTTGCTCATCCCACTCTATTTTCCCCCCTACAGAGCGTGCATAGTAGCCCAGTGAAGACTGAGGCGTATTATTTTGGACTCCGCTGCATCTCCACCGCTAAGAGGTATATACACAGTGATTCTTTTTGTATCTAAACAATGTAAAAGCACAGTATTCTTTTGAGTTGTACTTATGGGGGATGTAGATGTCAGTAAAACATGTATTCGTATAAGTACACGATTAAATGCACATGTATGACATCGTTTTAATTAATTGAGAATGAATGAGATGTGGTGTTTATTATTGGCTCACAGCCCAACAGTGTGTGGTGAGTTTAGTTCACGACCGGGTAAGGTAACAGTAAAACGCAAAAAAAAAAATTTTAGTGATTTTCGGTTAAAGAGAATGGAATTGGGTCGTGACAGAGATTGGTATCAGAGCTGTGTTGGCCTGATGTGAGTCATTAATAAAATGTAGGAAAGTACATCCCCATAGTACTGTGCTTTTGTTTAGATATAACTGTGTATATCGTGATGGATTGAGCTTAATGAATTATTATAATACAGGGAGTTAGGCACTATGCCAGTTACACGCAAAGGTAGAGGGGCGAGAGCACGTGCTAGAGGCCGTAGAGGTAGGCCTGAGAGCCGTGCGGAGCCACAGACTGAGCAGGCTCCACAGAACCCTACTGAGAGAGCAGGTGATACTGAGGCTCGCTTCGCTAGATTAGAGCGGAGTATTGAGAGTCTGGTGGAGATAGTCACGCAGGCCTTGGGCACCGGTGACAGACGAGGTCCCGCAGCACAGCCTACTGCGGAACAGGCAACTGCAGAGGCGGAGAGACCTCAGACTGCTGAGACAGTTACAGTTACACCACCTCCGGCCCAGGATACAGATTCTCCTATCGCTCCACAGCAGAGCGGTAGTGATGTGGGTTATGACTGCGACTTGAGCAGGTTGCAAGAGTTTCAAGCGCTGAAACCCCCAGTGTTTAGAGGGGTGAAGGACCCAGTGATTACAGAGGATTGGGTGTATGAGATGGAGAAACTGTATAGGTTTTTCCGATGCACTTCAAGTGAGAAGGTTGCCTTTGCCGTGTTTATGCTGAAAGGCGAGGCCGAGCATTGGTGGAGGTCCACCGAGGTTATTTTGAGGGCCAGACACTCTGAGATCTCGTGGGAGATATTTCTAGAGGCCTTCAGGAGACAGTATATTCTAGCTACCGCACAGAGGAGATTACGGATGGAATTTATGAATTTGGTTCAGGGGAACCGTACTGTGGACGAGTATGAGTCCAAGTTTATGTCCTTGGGGAGATATGACCCGGACACGATGGGTAGTGAGACCCGAAAGATTCAGAAGTTCATGGATGGATTGAGATTGGCCATCCGGACTAAGCTAGCTCCCTTCGACATTATGACCTATGAGGAGGCTGTACATAAGGCTCAGTTATGTGAGCAAGACTTTGAACGAAATGCCTCCGAGCTTGGAAGGGTCAGTGTCAGAAAGGACAGGGACCGGAAGAGATCTGGGATTGGAAGAGTGGCCAAGAGAGATGGCCAAAGATTTTTCGAGAAGAGGCCAAAGATTGAGGAGGTGCGGGAGAGAGCTGCTAGACCTCCCGTATACCCAGCCTTGACTGCGCCAAGGGGCATGACTATTGGAGGACCACGGCCTACTACTGATCAGTGTAGGAGATGTGGGAGATTCCATGGGAATAGGCCCTGTCCGATGACCCCTATGGTGTGTTTTAGATGCGAGAGACCAGGACATATGGCTAAGTATTGTCCCGAGAAGATGGAGATTGCCCCACAGAAGGGCAAGGAGCCTGAGGGAACTCCAGTTGAGACAGCAGCCCCGAGGAGGAGGGCTACAGCTGAGGAGAAAGGGAAACAGGCTGCGGGTGTGAGCCGAGGAAGGGTGCACGTACTGGACCAGGACACTGCAGACGCATCGACGGATGTGATTAAAGGTACCATCCGAATCTTTGATTTAGAAGCATTGGTATTATTTGATCCTGGTGCCACGCATTCTTTCATATCACCTTCCTTTGCACATAAATTATTGAAATATATGAAACCAACATTGTTGGATAAAATGTTGATGATTTCCACACCCATGAATGATAGTCAATTGACTGAGCAAGTATGTAGGGATTGTAAATTAAAGATAGAGGGGAAGGAAATGATAGCCAATCTGATTTTATTGAATATGAATGATTTTGATGTAATTCTGGGAATGGATTGGTTGGCTACCAATCGTGTTGTGATGGATTGTCATGCCAAAACATTGATGTTTTCAGGATTAGACAATCTTATTGTAAACTTCGATGAAAAGAAATGATATGAAAATAGCATGTTTGTTGTAAATAAAGGAGTATGATTTTAAATGCATATTGCTTGAGAGATAAATTTATTGTTTATGATAAATGTTGAATGTGGAGTGATGGTTTATGTTACTAACGATGGAGAGGATAATGTGAAGGGTTCATTGCCTATGTGGTCGATATAGATGAGGCACACCCGGAATTGAAGGACATACCCGTAATTACGGACTACCCTGATGTCTTTTCGGATGAATTACCAGGACTACCACCTGAAAGGAAAATGGAATTTTGCATTGAGTTAGTGCCTGGTATAGAGCCGATATCGAAGCCACCCTATAGAATGGCTCCGATAGAGTTGGAAGAGCTGAAGAAACAGCTGCAAGAGTTGTTGGAGAAGGGGTTTATTAGACCGAGTGTCTCACCTTGGGGAGCACCGGTTCTATTTGTAAGGAAGAAGGATGGAAGCCTCCGACTGTGTATAGATTACCGGTTGTTGAATAAGGCCACCATTAAGAACAAGTACCCCCTTCCAAGAATCGATGATTTGTTGGATCAGCTCCAGGGAGCCGAAGTATTTTCTAAGATAGATCTGCGGTCGGGGTACCATCAGTTGAGGATCAGGAGTGGAGATGTACCCAAGACAGCATTTCGTACCCGTTATGGCCACTACGAGTTTTTGGTGATGCCATACGGATTGACGAATGCTCCCGCAGCATTTATGGCATTGATGAATGATGTATTCAAGCCATACCTGGACAAGTTTGTGATTGTTTTCATAGATGACATTTTGGTGTATTCCAAGTCCAGGGAAGATCATGAGGAGCACTTGAGGATAGTTCTGCAGACCCTCCGAGAGAGAGAATTGTATGCCAAACTCAGCAAGTGTAACTTTTGGTTGGAACAGATCTCATTTCTGGGGCATGTTGTGTCAAAGGATGGGGTATCAGTGGATCCATCCAAGATAGAGGCAGTTGTGCAGTGGGAACAGCCCAAGACAGTAACTGAGATCAGGAGTTTCCTGGGATTGGCAGGATATTATCGGAGATTTGTAGAGGGTTTCTCCAGACTAGCTGCTCCGTTGACACGCCTCACGCGTAAAGATGTTAAGTTTACATGGGATGAGGCATGTGAGAGGAGTTTTGAGGAGCTCAAGCGTCGATTGACGACTGCTCCAGTTCTCACCATTCCTACCAGCTCAGGAGGATTCTCGGTGTATACGGATGCATCACACCAGGGACTGGGCTGTGTGCTTATGCAGGATGGGAAGGTAGTTGCCTATGGATCTAGACAGTTGAAAGATCATGAGAGGAACTACCCGACACATGATTTAGAGTTGGCGGCCGTAGTATTTGCTTTGAAAATATGGCGCCACTATCTCTATGGTGAGAAATTTCAGGTGTTCACAGATCATAAGAGCCTTAAGTACCTGTTCTCGCAGAAAGAGCTGAATATGAGACAGAGGAGATGGCTCAAACTCCTGAAGGACTATGATTGTGAAATCATGTACCACCCGGGTAAGGCAAATGTAGTTGCCGATGCTTTGAGTAGAAAGAACCTTGGGTTGGTGTCATATATGATGGTACGGGAACACGAATTGTTAGAACACCTTGCGAACCTCAGTTTAGATGTAACCCCACCTGGATCTGAGAGACTTGAGATCATGGCTAGTTTGAGACTAGAGCCAGAGTTGATTGGCCGTATTCGGCAAGCCCAGCAGAGCGATCGACGGTGTATCGATTGGCTGAGGCAGATACAGACAGGTGTGGGTATTGATTTTGAGCGGAGTGCTGATGGCTTATTGAGGTTCAGAGGCAGAGTATGCGTTCCCAGGGATCTTGAGATCAGGAGGACGATTTTATCAGAGGCTCACTCATCGAAGTATACGATACATCCGGGAAGTACCAAGATGTATCAAAACCTTCGAAAGGTTTATTGGTGGTCTGGAATGAAAAGAGACATTGCGAAATATGTCGCTAAGTGTCTCGTTTGTCAGCAAGTGAAGGTAGAGCATCAGAAGCCTGCAGGATTATTGCAGCCTCTACCGATATCGACCTGGAAGTGGGAGCATGTCACCATGGATTTTGTGATGGGGTTGCCGAGGACCCGCAGAGGTCATGATGCCATATGGGTTATTGTGGACCGGTTGACTAAGTCCGCCCATTTCTTGGCTATGAGAGCTACCGATACACTGAGTCAGTTGGCGAACCTGTATATTCGAGAGATAGTACGGCTACATGGTGTACCAGTGAGCGTTGTTTCTGATAGGGATGCCCGCTTCACTTCCCATTTCTGGGAACATTTTCAGGAAGCGCTGGGGACCCAATTGAGTTTTAGCACCGCTTTTCATCCTCAGACAGATGGGCAGTCAGAGAGGACTATACAGACCCTCGAGGATATGTTGAGAGCGTGTGTGCTGGATTATAGAGGCTCCTGGGATGACCACCTGCAGTTAGCCGAGTTCGCTTATAATAATAGCTATCATGCTAGTATCGGGATGGCACCCTATGAGGCATTATACGGGCGTAGATGCCGTTCCCCCATTGGATGGGAAGAGGTTGGTGACAGACAGATTTTCGCTCCGGACTTAGTGCAGCAGGCATCTGAGGACGTCCAGTTGATATGTGAGAGATTACGGACAGCTCAGAGCCGGCAAAAGAGTTATGCTGACAAGATACGAAGACCACTGGAGTTTGATGAGGGTGAGTCGGTGTTTCTGAGGGTATCACCATCGAAGGGTATTATGAGATTTGGTAAGAAGGGCAAGCTGAGCCCTAGATATATCGGACCCTTCGAGATTTTGGAGAGAGTGGGAGATAAGGCGTATAGGTTGGCATTGCCACCGGACTTGGCGAATGTCCACAACGTCTTCCACGTCTCGATGCTTCGGAAGTATCACCCGGACCCGGCACACGTGATAAGATATGAGCCGTTGGAGCTCCATGAGAGTATGACGTATGTTGAGAAGCCGGTTCGGATATTGGACAGAAAAGAGAAAGTGTTGCGGAATAAGACAATTCCCTTGGTGAAAGTGCTTTGGCAACACCACACGGCGGAAGAGGCCACGTGGGAATTGGAGAACTTGATACGGGAGAAGTACCCCCAACTGTTTGAAGAGTGACTTGGTTCTAATTTGGAGGACCAAATTTCCTTGAAGGAGGGGAGAATGTAAGACCCCGTATATGTATAAGGGTAATGTGTGTACTTGGATCAAATAATATGAATGGACTTGTGATGTAAAATATGATTGATGTAAGTCCATGGATTCAATGTATGTATGTGTAATATAAGTTGTAACGTACATACAAGTTTCATTGAGTATGAATATGGAGAAATGTGTTCTAGCAAGTGATGGATGTGATTGAGACTCAAAATGAGTAGTGTGGTAAAATGGAATGGAGTTATGCTTCCATTTGGTTTTATGTTGCATACCTTTGAATATACAATGAATGCACACAAGTTTCAATATGCATAAGGTATGAATGGATGCCATTTTCAAGTTATAGAGGTGGATGGATGAGGAAATGGCCATGGCAATAGATTGAAGGTGTGTTGGTATGAGTTGCAGCAATGAAACTGCAGGAAATCTGGAAAACATGAGGTCCAGATCGATCTCCTAGGATGAGAGATCGATCTGGAAGAGCCAGAATGCTCTTATTTGGGTGAACGAATAGAGCAGATCGATCTCCAATGGAGCCAGATCGATCTGCCAAGTAGTCTGTAAGTGAAAAGATCGATCCTCAAGCAGCCAGATCGATCTCCTTAGCTCTCTGTTTGGGACCAGATCGATCTCATGCTTCGACAGATCGATCTCATGCCTCAACAGATCGATCTCATTGCTTCGACAGATCGATCTCAGGCTTAAAAATGCCGTGAAAAAGAGGGATTTTAAAGGACCAGATCGATCTCCTCTTAGACCAGATCGATCTCCTCAAGTCATTTCTATATAAAGGGAGCTGAAAAATCTGGAAATCTCGGAAAAACACTTAACCTTACAATTTCAACCCCAAAAACCTAATTTTCCCTCTCTAAAATCAGCCATTTTCAGTGAGATTTGGAGAGAGATCATTAGAGGTAAAGTTGTTTCTATCAAAGAAAAGAACAACATAGTGAGAGGGCATTTTCCATTCTTGGAGTTGAAGGAGTTAAGGGCATTACCAATTGGAGCAAGGAGAGAAATCACATTGGTAAGATTCTAACCCTCCAATCCAAATGTATTAGCTATTTAATTGATTTTGGAGTTGATTGATAGGAGTATTGATGGATAAACTACTTAGGAATGTTGTGGAAGTGGTGTGACCTAAAAATCTAAAATGGGTATAATGTGAGGATATGTGGGATTGAATGAACTTATGGTTTATGGCATGTTAAAGTTGTCATTGGGATAATGTTATGATTTAGATGGTTAGATGAAATTACATGGTGGGTTGGAAGAAATGTGGAAATGGATATGTATGTGATGAATAAATGCCATAGTGAGGGGATTCATGGAATATGAACGCTATGAGCTTTACATCGATTTGATATCGATTTTGAATGAGTTAATAGGCCTAAGAAAATCCATAGACTCAAGTTATGGATAAAGTAATGAAACGAGGCCAAATAAGCTTTAATAGAGGCTATAGACTAAATTGACTATAGCAAGCACAAGGGTTGCAATATATGGGTCGAATATAATGCGGATACGATTTTGTGCAGTCCCGAAGAGTTCGTTGAAGGCGAACCAAATCGTACGAGTAAGCAGCTTAAGGAAGTGGAATCACGCATCGCGATTCCAGGTAAGGGAATTTTGTGAGTATATAGAGATAGCTGCTCGTATTTTGAACTGGGTGAATATTGGGTGTTGTATGAAATGCATGAATTGCTCAAATAAATGTTGATGGTATTTGTGAAAGATGATGGGAATATGCGTGGTTTTGGTTTTGAAGTGGATGTTATGGAAAAGGGATAGTAAGGCTAATAATTGCATAAATCATGTGTTTTGAATGCTTTTACAAAACACAATGCTTTGATTTGAGCAAATAAAAGGATAGGCTGGCTGGTACTTGAACGATGTTGTGAAATAGCCCATACTAGGCACTAAGCATATTATGAGATGTTTGAATGCATGTAAGCCGCCTATTTCGTGTATGTGATATAATTCGCGTTAGAGCCTCGCTCGCGCGAAATTTCTATGTTTCCACTTATGTGAAACGAGCTTGAGCTTAGCTCGCACTTTGAAATTGAATTGTGATGATGTTTATAAACCGTACTGGAGCTTCTACTCGTACGTGGATTGTGAATGGTTATCTTATGAGTATAACCGTACTAGAGCTATGCTCGTACACGCCTCTTTATGAGAAGATGCATGATGCATGAGTCGTGCTAGAGCTTTGCTCGCACAAGCTTGTACAATGGGATTCGTATAGGGTTGTGAAAGTGGGTAAGATCCTTAAGCCTTACATCCTTAAGCTAACATCCTTAAGCCCGAGGAGGCAGGGAGGCTCTGTTAGGCGGGGAGGCTCTGTTTGGTGGGGAGGCTCTCTTACGGTGGGATCCTTAAGCCAACATCCTTAAGCCCAAAGAGGCGGGGAGGCTCTGTTAGGCAGGGAGGCTCTCCTACATGGGTATGGTGAAGGTAAGATCCTTAAGCCCTACATCCTTAAGCTGACATCCTTAAGCCCGAAGAGGCAGGGAGGCTCTGTTAGACGGGGAGGCTCTGTTCGGTAGGAAGGCTCTCCTTCACGGAATATGGAAAACTCTTGGTATGGGGTAGATAAGACCTAGGAATGGCACCCCCGATCACGATATGAGTTACGGAGTACGCTGTACCGTGTATATCACATGGAGTACGACGTACCGCATGATGGTTATGTGATGAGAAAGTCTGGCGAGTGATAATCCATCTTCGTGCCAGCATGATACCCCGCACACCTAGATGCGTGTGGTCTGGGATGATTTATGATGTAATTATTCACATAGGCACTTTTGATATAGTGACCTAGATTTACACACATACGTGAATTGTGAAATGTAAATGTGGTTGTGGTTTGTGAGTTGATTTGGTGGTGTTATGGTGTTGGTTTAAAAAGGAAGTTTCTTAAAGAATTGCCCTTTAATGAATTTAAATGAGATTGAGCATGAGATGATTTATACATGATGTCTCTACCATGTTTTATATGCCAATGCACATGATTTTGATACAGGATATATATGTATATTCACATGGCATAGTTTTATTCCTCATGCTCCTACTATAAATGATTTAGGCATAACACTATCAGCATGTAGATAGAGTAGTTATCTATCATTCTTGCATTATTGCCTTACTGAGCGTGTGGTTGCTCATCCCACTCTATTTTCCCCCCTACAGAGCGTGCATAGTAGCCCAGTGAAGACTGAGGCGTATTATTTTGGACTCCGCTGCATCTCCACCGCTAAGAGGTATATACACAGTGATTCTTTTTGTATCTAAACAATGTAAAAGCACAGTATTCTTTTGAGTTGTACTTATGGGGGATGTAGATGTCAGTAAAACATGTATTCGTATAAGTACACGATTAAATGCACATGTATGACATCGTTTTAATTAATTGAGAATGAATGAGATGTGGTGTTTATTATTGGCTCACAGCCCAACAGTGTGTGGTGAGTTTAGTTCACGACCGGGTAAGGTAACAGTAAAACGCAAAAAAAAAAAATTCAGTGATTTTCGGTTAAAGAGAATGGAATTGGGTCGTGACAACTTTAAAGTATCCTCTCCCTGTGTTGATTTTGACAGCATCTAAAAAGATTGCTAACATAAGAAATTCAGAAAGAACAGGTTGTAGAAAGTATGAGATAAGATATACAATTTTACGATATGAAATTTGATTTTGGAATGTTGTTTCGCATGCAAGCATTAAGAACTAGTATCCATCCGATTTTGATTAATTTTGCACTTATGTGATTGGATTATTGAGCTCTCCAAAGCTCACCCCCTTTTATTTTCCATCACAAGTTAAGCCTAGGATCTTACTTTCGCTGATTCCAATATCAGCACCGAAGTGATCGACTCGGATCACTCGTAACTTTTTTACAGTATAATTTTTACTATCTTAATGGCTTTAATTTCAGACAAATATGTACCAATACTTGGGATGTGTACTAAGTCCATGTATGTTGATATTATCGATATTTGGGTTTTGCGGGATGTAAATGAACATTTATTGTTGGAAATGCTAAATGGAAGAAAAATAGTGGATTATTTGTAAAACAATATTTTCCAGGAGAACGAGTTATCTAAAAATTATGAAAATATTATGGGAAGTAGATTATAAAGTGTTGATGACATCTAGCTAGTTAAATTTGGATTTTGACTATTGGTGAATATTTTTTGGCTATCTATCTAAATTGATCTTAGTAGGGAAATACGTGTTTACGTGAAAATTCTATCGAATTTATTTTAGAATTGATTATGAATGTTGATCGATCGAGACCTTAGGTTAGAAACCTTAAACCAAACTAGGTAGTTTGTGACCAAAAAATGTGAGGAAATAGTACTGACACAACAAACGAGATTTAAGTTAAAAGGTTAAGTTGCATAAAAATAATTATGTTTCCACGATAAGTATCAGTTTTATCGCGTCCTTCTGGGCGTGACAGAACATTAATGAAGAATTGATGATGAAAATTGGATTATTGCCATGCAACAAAAAGTAAATCAATTTGAAAGAAGTAAAGTTTGGAATTTGGTGTCTAGACCTAGTGATTTTCTTATTATTGGCACTAAATGTATATTTAAAAATAAAATGGATGAAAATAATGTCCTTGTGAGGAACAAAGCTAGAATAGTAGCATAAGGATATAAGCAAGAGAAATGAATAAATTATTATGACACACATGCCCTGATAGCTAGATTAGAAGCTATTAAGATGTTGTTTGCCTTAGCATGTTATAAGAATTTTAAATTTTGTCAAATAGATGTTAAGAGTGCCTTCTTGAATGGTTACATTATTGGGGAGGTTTATGCCTAACAACCTTCAAATTTTGAAGATCTGAAATTTCCAAATCATGCATGTAAACTTTCAAAAGCTTTGTATGGTTTGAAATAAGCTCCTAGAGCTTGGTATGAAAGCTTTTCAAAATTTTTGATTGAAAAAGGTTTTTCAAGAGGAAAAGTTGACACAACTTTATTTATTCAATCCATGGATAGTGATTTATTCGTACTACAAGTCTACGTTGATGATATTATCTTTGGTTCTACTAATGAATCTTTGTAACAAAGTTTTATAAGCTAGTGTAAGGTGAATTTGAAATGAGCATGATGGAGGAGCTTACCTTTTTCTTATAGCTCCACGTGAAGCAAACTAAGGATGACATCTTCATCAATCAAACCAAGTACACAAAGGATTAGCTCAAAAGGTTTGTAATGGAAGATACCAAACCACATTCTACTTCAATAAGCACATCACTTAAGCTTGAAAAAGATAAATGAGGTAAATATGTCGACACTAAACTTTATAGGTCTATGATGGATTATTGCTTTATCTTACTGCAAGTAAATCTGATATAATGTTTAGTGTATGTTTGTGTGCTAGATTCCAATCATCTCCTAGAGAATCACATTTACCAACCACTAAAAGAATTTTTAGGAACCTGAGAGATACTCCTACCTTAGGGTTATGGTATCGTAAAGATTCAAGTTTTGCCTTTCATGCCTATTCAGATGTGGATTTTGGTAGTTGTAAGGTATATAGAAAAAGCACATCCAATACATGTCAAATATTAGGGAATAAACTCATATCATGGTTTCCAAAGAAATAAAATAGGATAGCTCAATCCACCATCGATGCGGAATATAATGTCATCGATAGTTGTACGCAAGTTTTGTGGATTAGCAATAAATGGAAGACTATGGAATAGTTATGAATAAAATTCCCATAAAATGTGGTAATACTAGTGCTATTAATCTCACTAAAAATTTCATTCAACACTCTAGGACTAAGCCCATTGAAATAAGGCATCACTTCTATAGAAATCATGTGCAAAAAGGTGATATAGCCTTTGAATATGTAGATACCTTGTACCAATTAGCTGATATATTTACTAAATCTCTAGATAAAGAGAAATATTTTACACACTTAGAGGTGAACGTAGATTGATGAATGCACTATAAGCATATCCTATGATTTTATGAAAAATTGGTGCTAATTTGAATTGCCTATATTTTGAGCAAGTTTAATATACATTAATCATATAATTGCCTGCTTAAATGTGTCAAATAGGTCTTAATTAACGAGGTTTGATTATGCCCAGTTCAGTCCAAATCAGGGGATTAGGAAAAGACTAATGTTTGACGATAGTGATCATATGGAAGCAAATCATTACTTTGATTAACATAGGGGCTTCTAACCATTTTTTCCCTTTAGGTGTAGCAAATAAGCTTAGTCTGATAGTAAAGAAAGGGAACAAAGCAGTCAAGACAATTAACTCCAATCGATACCAACGATTGAGTAGCACATGATGTGAAGCTATCACTAAGTGACTGAAAGGGTAAAAAATCAATCGAGGTGATCTCACTTGACGATTATGATTTTGTTATTAGTTTGGATTTCTTTAACCACATTAGTGCACTTCTTGCTCCTTTTGTGAACTTCATTAGCATCATGGATCAACGATGCCCATACATTGTTCCGGTAAGACAAAGATCAAGGATCGAAACCAAGTTATTGTCAACAATTTAGTTAGCCAAGAGTGTGCAGTCACTTACTTAGCGGCATTAAAGCTTGATTAGTCTTTAGAGACTAAAGATGACAATGAGAGCATGCTTAAGCCATTTCACAAAGATAGTGGTGATCCAGCATGAGCTGAATCTCAATGTGCACCAATGAGAGTGCTTGCCTCATAGAACGAGGTTCGAGACAATTTGGCTAATAGAATGCTATCAAAGAAGAACTACATGCCAATGCAAAAGTAGCTTTTTCAGTGAGAGTGCTTGCCTTATATGACAAGGAGGTTTGAGGCATTTTGGCTAACAAAATGGTATGAAAGAAAAACTAAATGCCAAGGAAAAACTATCTTGTTCATTGGAAAAAACTAACTGATAATGTGCAAGTTAGAACCAACCAAGGTTGTGATAAATCCAGGAACACATTGATTTGTTCCTCGATGAGGACACGACGAGGGCATCGTTAAAGTAGGCAGGGCGGTGTCATTATACAATGAAGGGACTTTCTACTCACTTTCTAGCATTATTCAGGCACACCCAAAGACAAGGGACCACATAAACTGCTAGCTTGTAAGATTGGAGCACCAAGAATGTGGTATATGGAGCCAACCGTGTGGACAAACACACATGACATTAGTCTTGCTGCAGATGAAGATCTTGGACCAAGTAAAAATACTTTATAGCCAAGACTCTAGAGTCCCTATGATTAGAAAGCCCTTTGAGATTTAAACTCTTATATGTAAAGTTGTAATATATTTAAATCCCTTATACATAGGCATGGAAGAATCCATCCATGTAAGAAAAATTCACTATATAAAAAAAAAAAAAAAAAAAAAGACCTCCCCACTTTCATTTGTACATCCACTCATAGTTTTTCAATAATACAAAGCTTACGAGTTTTCTCTGCTATCTTTCTAGTTTTCAATTGTATTCTAACATCTTGAGTGCTTTTCGAGTGTTCCAAACACATGCACGATAATTTAAAGGGTAAATTTCATTTAAATTCTTGAAGTTTACACCTAATTCAACTTTATTCCATTAGTATTAAAAGGGACACTTCGCCTAAAATATTTATATTTCATAGGACAAGTAATTCCTTTCGTTAGTCAACTTTTAAGTAAATTATTAAAAACTTAAGTTCGAGATCATTTTACGCTTGAATCATTTGAAATACTTTAAATATTCAAATACAACAAAAATGAAAAAGGAAATGATAAAGAACTATTGGTTTTCCTTTTTCTTCTAATTTATTTTTTGTTTATTTATTTAAAATTATTTTTTATTTATTTATTTTTACTTCTAATATATTATTTATTTATTTATTTACTTCAAATAAAAATGTAAATAACTTAATTTAAAATAACATAACATAAAATTATTTATATTTTAAATTATTCAAAATCAGAAAAATTTAAAAATTTTGGAAAATTGAATTATTAAAATTTAAACTTAATATAATTTTATTTTTAATAATTAATAAGATTAAATCTAATATATTTGAGAAGAAAATCATGGATTAAACAATATCCATGAAAAACAGTAAAAAATTATTGAAGAGAGTAAAATGTAGTATAAGAAAACAGAAAATATAAGAATGAAAAATTATTTATATTAAAAAGTTTCAAATTTAGTTGTAATTACATTTCATTGACGTTGGTTAATGATGTTAAATTATATGAAGTGGAGTATTTATTTTTAATACTACTAGATTAAAATTAAATTAAATCCAAATCTTAATAACTTATATGAAATTTATCCTAATTTAAAATAAAAGAAGACCGCCTTAAGCTTCCAATGTTGAAAAATCCGAACTTAAGCCCGCACGATTCTCGATCTTTAAAGCCATATGATTCTCAACTAAATATCGCAGCTTGAGACTCTAGGCCTTATATAGCCTAAGCGACAAGAGGACTTTTTATTGTCTTTCTTCATCCCTTACTTCTTTTTTAAGCCTTTGATGGATATATATGGCTTTGGTCATGTGGATATTGCATGCATAATGTAAAACAAAGCAATAAAGATGCCATAAAGAAGGCATTCTACGCATTTAGAAGAATTACAAGTTAGGAGGAACCTCCTAATCTAATTCAAATCATAAAGCATCTGTCATTTAAAAAAGAAAAAACGAAAATAGTTAGTACACATAGGTATGAGCAACGACTCACTCATCTCCACTTCTCTTGTAGTTCTTTCGTCTCAGACAAAATCCACGTGACAAAGATCGCTGCTACAAGTGCTACAATTGTAATGAGAAGTAGGGCATAACTAAAATCTTCTGTGAGTGAATCGTAAGTCCTTGAGGGTGCAAGCTGAGTAAAAAAGAGGTCCACTCCATGCGCAAAGACAAGAGTTGTTGATTCCAGCTTGGCAGGCACGGTTATTATACCTCGAAGACCTTCCACTCTAAGGGCATGTGTAACATAGGACTGGAAACAATTCATGAACGACAGTCAGTTATGCTACTTAACCAAAATCCCCTTCGCCTACCCCCTACCCCCTACCCCCGATCCCTTACCCTTTGGAAAGAGAGAATGGATTAAATTCAGAAGATGATCATGGTTGGCCAGTTCAGCAAATGCATATGTTCTTAGTTAGCATCTCAATAAAACAGTATTTCTCAAAGGTAATGAGCTGAAATAAGAATAAGCAGGCCTGGATGACAGAATATAAGTAAACTAACCTGAGGAATGATTGGCAATGAATCAGTTAGTGGTATAATGCCTTCTTCTTTCTCTGCTTGTGTGGGGTTAACTGATCGTCGAGGATCCAGGAATCGCTTATCAAGTGCCAAAACCTGTAAAACAGGGTTAAATTCATGCCGCAGGCATAGGTACCATGTAACGCTACTATTTGCAGAAATAAAACATAACTCCTAACTCCTTAAAAGGAAAACATGAGCAACTCATAAAGAAGCAGTGAAGACAGCTCCATGATGTAGCTCCCTCTGAAAACTTCAACGTACCTGATCACCAATTGTACCAATGAGAAGCTGCTTTGAAGTTATACCCTTCGCTGTTGATGTCACCGCTATACCTTTCAAAGAATGGGTAAAAAAGTAGGACTGTGATTTTGTTACAACCTCTGGTCGGGAAAATGAAGAAATCGATGAAGTAAGGTTGTGCTTTCCAAGAACAAGCTTCCAAACATCTTTGTTGTCCTGCAAATAGTATTTAAGTTGGAAATGATAAATTTAACTGAATTGATACAGGAAATTTTAACATAAAGAATTCAAGTTCGTCAGCTTACAGCCCGAGATTGGTCATAAATTTCAATGACTGACATCTCATATCTGTGCGCTCTAAGATTGAAATAGTGATAGACAACCCAGTTCTCACTAAACACCTACATGAAACAAAAAGCATTATCAATTGAGTCCCTTTCAAAGCTGCTTATGACACCAATTTGAGAAAATAAATAAGAACTCACTGCATGAACAGGGCCCTGTGAACCATGATGGGTCACTCGGTGCAATATACGACCCGTTATAGTGTCAACTAGATATGCAACCAACCAAGATTCTTCTGGTATAACAGATCCAATTTCACCACAGCCTTTGGGTGCAGCAGTTGCCACAAAAAGTAGATTTCTTGATATATATTTATACATAACATCCTGATCCGCTATAACCTTTGCTTGAGTATGTACCACCTAGAAAACTCAAATCGAAAAGGCACTCAATACAGTTTACACATGCAGCATTCACAGGGCATCGATATACATTCAAAATAGACAAGAATATGCATTATAGGGAATAACCACATTTACCTATCTTCCAAAACACCCATTAACCACATTTTGACACTAAAGCACAAGAAAATAAAATACAATTGGTTTTTAACTCAGTAACAAAAAAGATGAAGCAAGTCTCATCTCATGCAATGGTTAAAAGCCTTGGGTTGAGAAATGCATAACCAAAAGCTTAACACATGAGAGCAGTCACTTCATGCAATAATGTTGTACGGTGCAACTGAGTCTGGAAAACTCCTAAGATCAGCAAGCTGGTTGACTGATAGAAGAAGCCATTGAGAAAAACCATGGGGAGAGGAAAAAAGGCTTTACCTCATTCAGTTTTTTAGTGACAGTTGCAATGATCTTTTCTGATTCTGAGGGGAACACAATTGACCACAATTCCCTGGTGTCAAAGCAGAATTCATCAGCCACTTCGCCAGTGCACTTACTCTTCAAAGCATGCCCCTTGATGATGCCTTTATCATCCTCAACAGAGTACCAGTATATGTTTGAAAACTCACATTTGAAAATACTGCAAGCCTGGGGAGTTTTGGGGTACAAATGTGCATGCTTATAAGAATCAATTAGCAGATGGAGTTGCTGTTCTGTTGAATCTGTATATGGCAGTGGAATAACTTGTGCAATAGAATGAACAAGACTTAAAGAACCATGCTCCTTTCCTGTGTAAGTGTCAACAAAAGAAAGTACACCGGGTGCATCTGAACTTGGGCCACACCTGCCTACTACAAGCACAGATGGATTTTCATCCATAGCATGATGATGGGGAACCTGCCACTGATACAAGTTTAGTCCTCTCGGATTTTGACAAGCCTCTGATTTCTGTAGAGACTGTAGCAAGTGAGACCAGACAATGCGTCCATCTCCAGTATGCAAGGCAAAAACCTTCCCTGCCCTTGTCAGTACAATGAGCAGCTTCCGGAAACCATTGTGGTCACGGGTCATTTTGCTTTTCTCAGAACTTTTTAACCTCATACTTTGTATGGCTGATATATCCTCCGGACTTGCAAGCATTAGTGTTCCCTTAAGCTTCAGCATATGTCCCTTAAGAAAAAAGAGCATCTTGTCAAAACCACATTGTTAAAGACGATTTAATAGTCAAAGAATTGCATCTTCAAGTCCATTTTCAAATAATTAACAAACCTATGGATGCATTGAGCATTTGTAAGAGGTTCATGTTTCTTAAACTTACATACTATAATACCATTCAAAGAATTGAAGACCATTTAGCAAACTCTGGTGAATACACAAAAAAACAAGAACGCTCAGACATGTTTATCCATAATTTTTCAAATTCAGAACCACATGAGAGACTTTCCATACATGATAATTCAACATGTATCAGAATAATTAATTATCTATTTTAAGACCAACAAAAAGAGTTACATACATGTAGCCTCCAGACACCTTCAATTAAAATGTGAACAACAAATGTGCTTTTCTATGAAAACATTGTAAGATTCTTGAAATCATCTTATAAGATTCATATTGCATACCTTAAGCCATTCAAAGAGGTTGTGCTCCACTTTTGCAACCGATACACCATCTCTTTCCAGAGGGAGTTCTGAAGTTGTTGCATCAATAATTGATGCTAGACCATCTTCCCTGCTCCAGACAATCTCACCTTGTTGCAATAACAATAATGAATGATCTTCCATCACAATCAACACCCGGAATCCATAAGACCTATCAGTTCTGATATAATTATTTATGAAAACCTTGTGGACAAGCCCTCGTTGCTGGTCCATTTTAACGCTTTCTCTAAGCAAATTACCATCCCAATCATGCGCAAGCTTCACTGTGAGACGAATCTCGCTACCTGCATGTTGAATCAATGCAAATGCTTGCTGTCCTTCAGCGATTGTGAGAGCATCACTAACAGCTGTTTCATGATTTGTTTTTTCCACCACTTCGAAGTTGCCTTCACCTATCACCCTAATAAATATAGTAATAGAATTCGTTTTAATTGCAAATATTCCTGTGACTGATGAAGGCATTATTACAACCGGTCCCAAAGAATCCTCAACAAGATTTGAAATGGGTGTCTGTTGAAAACTAATTTTTCCATTTTGAAAACTTATTGTTAGCAGAATTGACCCTGTGGAATCAAGAGCCACAACCGTCTCACTAGAAACTTGCGAAACTTCTCCCAAAAACCCACCAGAAAAAGCTGCACTTTCATGGTTCAACAACTCTCCATTCCTGGCATTGATTTGATACATCTCAAACTGGGATGAAGCAGCAAATCCTACAACGTACACTAAATCACTGCCAGGAGGTTGAATTACCTGCTGAACCTCAAGGCTGCAAGTAGCATGGAAATGTGGTACATCAATGATACCATTATTTTCAAAGGGGAGTGGCAGAGGGGGAAAGCTGTTGAAATGTAAAACTTTCTAATCGCACTAACCTTCCTGCATCAAAATCCTTCATCCAAAGAACCTCTCCATCTATGCAAGACACAGCATTGAGACGGCCATTGCTAAAAATGACGACTACATTAACCTTTTCAATTTTCAAATTTGTCTGCACAAAATCGATATAGTAAATCACATACGCTTCTAGAATTATAGAATGAATTACACAATTTTCTATCTACACCACTAAATACAATTTTAAAGGCAGGTCAATAGGCAAGATATGAAGTTCTATAGGAAGATAAAAGTTACAACAATAAGAAATATTCAACAAAGCACACATCTATATATAAACTTGACTCGTTCAATTGGATGTGCTACAGAGTACAAACAACTAAAAATCTTTTGGATGAAAATAATCTAGATTGTATAAGAGAACATCTAATAGAGCATGGCAAGGAAGGAATTTCAGAAAACATGATCCACTGGAAACAGAATCTGTGTCACAGAATAAGAACAAAAAACGATGTTAATTGGAAAGATTCCAGAAAATGAAAGTTCTGATACTAACCGGCACTAATAACAATGATTTCGAGTGCTTTGGACCCTGAAGAGAAGATTCCCACACCATCTGCCCATCAGGAAGATTCCATGCTCTTAAAATACTTCCTCCTGATGAAAGGGTAATTACATCTGCAAGAAAGAAATTTATTCAAAACTTAAAGGCTATACAAGCTAGAAGTCACATCTTCCCTTACTGACACCAGAAGGAGAAACCAACAGTTAATTAAACAAAATATCCGATCAACACTCAACAAACACAAGTTGCAAAACCAAATCGAGTAATACAGGACAATCAAAAACTATCTCAAAATTAAACTAATAAAGCCACACAAGGTTTTTTCTTTCTTCTTTTACAGTGGTATACTTACACTTTCCAACGGCAATATCAATTCCATCGATAACATCATTAGACCCAAGGACGTGTCTCCAAACTACATAAAACAACAAATCATAAACCCGAAAAGAATTTAGTAGTAATTTAAACAATGACTGGATAAGAAAATTGTAAATTGTAAATAAAATATACTTCAATAATTAATAATTGAATAGGATTAGATTTACAAATCTCGCCGTGGCGGAGATCAAGTGCAGCTATAACGTTCTCTTCGGTGGATACTACGACTCGTTTTCGACCGGTTTTTTGAGTGTGGAACACAGCTTTCTTCACTTTCCCGATGTATTGCTGATACCTAAGATTAAAAAATTAATTAGAATAAAAGATATAAAAAGAAGACGAAGAAGAATGATGAAGTATAGATAGCGTGAATTGTTAATTGTGAATTTGAAGCGAGAAGTTGAACTTACCAATCCATGAGGCCTACTTGATCTTCGTAAAGAGAAAGGATTGGATTTAGAGAAGAGAAAAAGAAGAGAAGAATAAGAATAAGAAATGACCTAATCGCCATGGCTATGGCGATTGAGGAATTATCGGTTTCTCTCTATCTGTCTGAGGGATGCAGAAACAGATCTGCGGAGTTCAGGAGGGGAGTTCGCCTGGACTGTCAACTCCAATACTGCTTCACCTTCAGCTTCTACATATCCATCCCAAAGCCAGGTTCTCTGTGAAGGTTTTTTCTTTTAAAAATAAAATTTATCGGGAATTATTTTTTCTGTTGCAAAGAAAATTAATAAATCAAACTAACTAATATTTATCGGATTATTATCTATTAATATATTAATAAAACTTTTTAATTTCACAAATAAATTTAAAATATTTATACATAATTTATTTTAAAAATAAATAAAATAAAATATGTATCATCATTTAAAAAATTTTACTAACAATATATTAAATAGTAATTTTAATAAAACTTTCAATACTGTTTCACCTTCAGCTTCTACATGTCCATCCAAAAGTCAGGTTCTCTGCCAAGATTTTTTCTTTTAAAAATAAAATTCATCGAAAATTATTTTTTCTGTTACAAAGAAAATTAATAAAACAAACTAATTAATATTTATCGTACTATTATCTATTAAGTTATTAATAAAACTTTTTAATTTTACAAAGAAATTTAAAATATTTATACATAATCTATTTAAAAAATTAAGAAAATAAATAAAATAAAGTATGTATCATCAGTTAAAAAAATTTACTAACAATATATTAAATAATAATTTTAAGAAAACTTCTGATAATGGTCATACCCATTAAAATCCACGTATACATACATTGACCAACAAAAGATAGCCACGTGTCAGATACAACCACCAAGAGGCATAAGTCATGTGGCAGATACCAAATGGTGGCGATAGAGTCATCCGGCGATAGAGTCTCTACGCGGCTGAGTCCTCGACAATAGAGTTACTGTGCGGTAAAGTCCTCTGCGATGGAGTTACTATGCGGCAGAGTCTTTTGGCGACAGAGTCAAGTGGCAGAGTATACACGCGACAGACTTCTACGCTTTGAGTCCAGCAGCTGAAGCGATAGACCTCTGCGTTAGAGTATGAATGCGACAAACAATGTGGCGATAGAGTCACTGCGACAGAGTGAGTCGCAGCAGAACTCTGCCGCAAGAACTGCGGCAGAGGCCTTCGAACCTCTGTCGCATGTTGAACTCATCCGCACAGAGGCAGACTCTGAGTCCGCAACAGAGTATCTAATAACTCTGTCGCAGCCCAGACACGCGCTTGGACCTCAGATCCGAATCCTATAGTTTTGGGCCCAAAATTTTCACAAGCCCTAAAAAAATATGAAGCCCGACTTAATGTCTATAAATACACTAGGTATGATCAAAAAAACCCTGATCTCTATTTTTTACTTACTAAAACTCTGCTTAAACAGTCTTCTGACTTAAGCATCGGAGTGCGCGTGCAGAGACAGATCCCTGCACCTCTCTGACTTTCACTATTTTTGCAGAATATCCAAGACACGTGGAGAAGATCATATCAGCACCATTTCATTGTTGTTTAGAGCAACAACAACTTCCAATACCGCTTCACCTTCAACTTCTACATGTCCATCCAAAAGCCAGGTTCTCCGTCAAGGTTTTTTCTTTTAAAAATAAAATTTATCGAGAATTATTTTTTCTGTTACAAAGAAAATTAATAAAACAAATTAACTAATATTTATCAGACTATTATCTATTAAGTTATTAATAAAATTTTTTAATTTCACAAATAAATTTAAAATGGTTATACATAATCTATTTAAAAAATTAAAAAATAAATAAAATAAAGTATGTATCATCATTTAAAAAATTTTACTAACAATATATTAAATAATAATTTTAATAAAACTTCCAATACTGCTTCACCTTCAGCTTCTACATGTCCATCCAAAAGCCAGGTTCTCCGTCAAGGTTTTTTTCTTTTAAAAATAAAATTTATTGGGAATTATTTTTTCTGTTACAAAGAAAATTAATAAAACAAACTAACTAATATTTTATCGGACTATTATCTATTAAGTTATTAACAAAATTTTTTAATTTCACAAATAAATTTAAAATGGTTATACATAATCTATTTAAAAAATTAAAAAATAAATAAAATAAAGTATGTATCATCATTTAAAAAATTTTACTAACAATATATTAAATAATAATTTTAATAAAACTTTCAGTGAACTATAGCATAAAAGATGAAGGAGCTTGAAGTCAATCATAATTTAGATCTATTGTGCATGATTTCATTTGCTGATACATCAACACAAAAATAAGTACTTGTTGGGTCTTAAACTGCATGGTCTCTTAACTAACTCTTTAATATCACCAAAAATACAACCATACAGATGCACATTAATATCAACCGACCTTATCAAAGCAATAACCATCTTAGCATCCAGTTTCAACTCACATATAACGTTTTTAAATCTCTCGCACAATGCTAATTGCAGACTAAACTTTACTGTCTGCATTTCAGCATCTGTGTTTGTATAAACACTAAGATAAGCTCCACAACTTACCAATCACATTCTCGAGCTAGATCTAATAAGACCACTTGCACCCTACATACCAGGATTACCACATAAAGCACCATTAGTGTTCAACTTTACTTCTATATTCTTTAGAGCACTCCAGCTAATCACTTTCTGAGTAACCCCTTGACAAGCTTCTTTAAGGTATACAAAGAAATTTTACATTAAGGTTAAAACTTTTGATATTATTAAAAGATTAATTTATTTATATTTATTGGTATTAATTTTAAACTTTTATTTTCATATGTTTACATCTATTAACATTAAATCTTCATTTACTTTTATATTTTATGTTTATTAACATATGTTTACGCCTATTGACATTAATTTTACATTTATTTTTATGTGTTTATTATATTTTTAATATAAAAATAAACGTAAATTTGATATTAGATGAAGCATAGCTTAAAATTGGATGAAGGTAAAAATTTCCAAACCAATATTTCTTTTCTCACTTTTTTTTTCCTCTTTGATGTTACAAATTATAGTACGTATGCAAGAGACTTTAAACTTGACATGGGTGGATCTCTTGTTATCACGACTTCTTCCTCACTTAACTAGGTAACTATTTGTTTTAATTGGCAGGGATAAGAAGAAAGATTTTGCTTCAAAGGTCTATGGTTTGAACTTCCTTGTTGGTCCAGGTACATTTAGGAAATTCAAAATAAATTTTTATTAATAGCGTTGGTAGGTAATTTTTTTATTTGCTTCATGTTTGACTACTGTTTTAGTTTTTTTGTTTGGTTGCTGAGAGTGTGATGGGAGAAAAGAGAAGAGAATTTGTGAACTTAAGGATCATTGGAATGCACCCAATTTGGTATGTTACACTTGGTGTACATTGAAACTAGGGAAAGTTAGTGGTTTGCCCCAGATTTCTCGTGATTCTTACTTTGCAAATAGTACTTTCTAAATGTATACTTTTTTGCTAATAGCTTCGATAAACTAGCTTAGAGCAATAAATTGTTACTTTCAAATATCCATGCATTTGAAACTCTGAATTTTTTCGTAAGTCAATTGTATTAATTAATGCGAAATTGAAATTTAAATTAGAGTTTAATTCATAAGTGGTATTTGAGGTAAGAAAATTCTAAATTTTGTAGATGATTAATGAATAATGCTAACATGTAGTTTGGATGGTTACATGTTAGGGAACTTGAAGGAAAGGTTGGAGAAGCTCTTGGCCATGGAAGGAGTGAGATGAATTAAGAGCTTGCAAGGGTAAATCTTGGTGGTTATAGACAACTAAGTGAAGAAATTGTTAAATGGGAGAATTCCCTCGGCCATGGTGGGATTTATATGGTGAAGCCATTTCATGTGAAGGAATCTTGATAAAATTAGAGATTTAGGTTCAGCTAAGGGGTAATTTTGGGTAAAAAAAATGTCGTTTTATCTTATTTTAATGTGTGTGTATGTATATATATAATTGTTTGATGATGTTAAGGCAAATTTCAATTTAATGCATGTTTGATAAAAATGAAGGAATTGGCCTATTGTGGAGTTAGGGTCTTAGAGGAGTCATATTGGCCTACTTTAGTGCTAAGGGTGACTATGTGGTGTTGAAATAAATTGTAAATACTTATAGTATTGCTAAAATTTCTAAAGAAAGTGCTATTGCTTGTGATTGTAGTGGATTGAGGTGATAACTTGCTTAGTGTATATATCTCGGGGCAAGGAAATTGCCTTGTTACATAGCTTTGGTAAGTTAATCTGATAAGTGTGAGTGAGTATCATACGATGTAGGTATACATGTGATGATAGTTATATTTATGTATTAATATATATTTGTGACTGAGATTGGTAGTATCTACGTGAAGGCTATTATGGTTAATATATATTTTTATAACTGAGATTGGAGCATGATACGTGTCGAAGGTACTAAAAATAATTTACTCTAAAACTCTAACTTGTAGCTAGGGAAGCAGAGGTTAAATTCACAGAGATTGAGTAATTGAACCAAAGCAAATTAAAGTTATAGATAATTATATAAGAAAACAACAAGGGGGTTTATATTTATACTATTAAAGCAAACAAAAAAAATTAAAAGCAAAATTCAAGAATTGGTTTTTAACAACTTAAAAAACTTTGGTTAGCATGTTTCTTGATTTTCTTGGTTTTAGGATTTGACCATTGAATTCTATAGACAGTTACTAAATTAAGCAATTAACCGCAATGCAACAACAAACTCTGTCACACCATCTTCCTTTACTTCTCAGTTAATCACAAGAAGCTCTGTAATTAATCTTTAACTACTTAAATTATCTAGAACAAACTCTCTAGATATAATCTTGTAATAGCATTAGAATTTGTGGAAGATTTGATTTGAAGTTAAGTAACAAACACATAAGTTCGGTTTATTTAGCCTAAACTTAGAATTAAACTAACAATAATAATAATATGCTATTGAAAATCTTATATACTTAACTAGTAATATATTATTTAGATCATACTTCTCACAATATAATGCAACCAAGATTTAATTAATAAAACATATTAACCAAATAAAAAGACTACTCACTAATTAAGTTTAAAGAAATTAACAACATATAAAGAAATAAATCAACTATCATGCAAATCTAAACTTAATGCAACCTTATATTTAAACAAGAAAGAAAACGACAATATTAATATTAAAACATGCGACAACAATATTAAAAGAAAATAAATAATTCGGCACCTTATATTAAAAACTAAAAGAAAACATTTTTATAATAAAGAAGAAGAATTCTAAATTAAATTTATAAAACTAAAGAAGGCAATCGGCCAACAAGAATTTTAATATAAAAAGAGATCTTATAAAATAAAAGAACAGTTTTTTTAATTTATGAAACAAAAACTAAGCCAATTGATTTGTAAATTAACCCCTTAGGGTCCTTTTACATAACGAGGGAACAATTTAAATCCTACTTTGAGGAAAAGTCTGATTCTACTTGAAGTAAAATTCCAAGTACAATTATTAATTTTTATCTAATAATAACTCTTCAATTTATCTTGAGTAGTTGACTTGGTTGCCAACTTATCTTGTCAACTCATCAAGGATCATCTCTCTCCTTGTGATTATCTCCAAAAAGGCTTTAATTAATTTCTTTAATTATCCTTGTAGCAATCTCACTTTGACTGAGAGTTTGACTTTCCTAATTTAGTCCTAACTTATGGACTTTTGACTCAACAAACGAATTTCAATTTAGATGATCTTGGATATTCTCAAAAGCTTGAGAAGTCTTCTATAACTTTGGAGGTGTCACTTTTTTCAAAAATTCAGATAGAGACAAAATTATCAAAATACCCCTGCTGATTAGATTTTGCAAAAAAAGGTGCAAAAAGTGTCCTTTTAGCTCCATTTTGTTTTATCATAAGTTTGTTTTAATTGTCTATAATTTATAAAAAAAAACATTACATAGTACTTTTAAACACAAAATAAAGCTAAAAAATATTATTAGACAATATTAATATTTCAAATTAAGCATTTATCAGAGCATATTCATATAATTGACATTGTGGTTGAAATGTATGTGAATGCCTGATGATTGTGAGTAATCTATGTTTGCTGATGGTGAGTATGGCTTCAATTATGGATATAACAAATATGTATACTTTAGCATATTTGTGTTGGGAGTATATCTAAAGATATATAAGTTAGAGGTAGAAAAGGTGCATATATATATATATATATATATATATATATATAGTTGTACTGAATTACTGAAGATATTAATATATATTACTGAGATTGTGAATATACTCATACCGAGATTAGGGATCCTTATATATGATTGATATTGTGGAAGTAAATTGGTGATTGAGATTGTGGATATATATATATATATATATATGTATATGATTGAGAATAATCAGTGCTTGTTGATTGAAATGTATGTGATTGAAATATATGTGAATGCCTTATGATTAAGAATGATCTATGTTTGCTGATGGTAAGTATGGTTGTTATTATGGATATAAAAAATGTATATATTTTGGCATATTCGTGTTGGGAGTATATATAAAGATATATACGTTGAGGTAGAAAAAGGTGTGTGTGTGTGTGTGTGTGTGTGTATATATTGAATTGGTGGAGATATTAATATATGTTATTGAGATTGTGAATATACGCATACCAAGATTAGGGATTGTTATATATGATCGATATTGTGGACATAAATTTGTGATTGAGATTGTGGATATATACATGTATACGACAAAGATTACGGATATTTATGTGAAAAAGAATTGATAAGCATTGGTAATTGTGGTATAATGATTCAATGATAAACGTGTGATGATATATAAATTAAGGTAATATATGATGTTGGGTGATTAAATTGATATATACATATTTATGATAATTTGGTTTTATGAAAGTTAAGGATACACTAGAAGGAAGAGTATTTGGTCAAGAAATGTAATTGATAATGAGATTCGAGTTTAGAGTTTAAGTGAGCTTTCAATAAAAGTCAACTTAAGGTTTGACTTTGACTAAGGGTTGGTTTTGATCAAAAAGTCAAACAAAGTTTGACTAAGAGAGAATATTATGAAATTAACCAAAGTTAAGTCGGATTTTGAAATGTGTTAGTCCAAAGACTAAAAATCGAAGGTTTGACTTTTGTATAAACATGTTGACCATTACTGCACACAGATTAAGGCATCACCTCATGAGTTTGTTAAATTGCGTTAGGAGTTGTATGTACTCTAATCGAGTCTTTTTATGATTACAATTAATACCATTAAATCACTCTTTGTGAAAATCAAATTAAATATGTATATGGCCTGTTTTTAATAAAAATGCGATTAAAACCTATTTTGTAAACATTTAGATTCTGACTTGGTTTCGAATATTGCCTAGTGCATGTTTTCGTTGTGTATGTGATTAGGCCATGTACGTATATTCATTTAACACGTGTTTTGTAAAATCTGTGGTTATAGTGTATATGGCTATTTATGAGATTTATGTTTATAACTCGTTTGTAAGAATTTTTTAGATTTTGATATATTTTTGGAAAAATTCATTAAACATGATTTCGTAGTTGTTAAAAATTGGGCCATATAATGTGTCACACCCCAAAGGCATAACTGTACAATACCTAATAGCGGAAGCATAGCTATCTGGATTCATTTATCTCATTTACTAACAATGTTTGTTGCGTCAGTGCCATCACATGGTCTAATTACACATATGACTATGTATTTTCACTTTTAGGTAACCTACCTCGACCCTAGGCGAAAAGTTATATCAATTGATACCTTTTCGGTACCATTGTCAAGTGTAACAACCTTTGACCCTTGAAAAATTGAGGGATTTTTTTTTTAAACTTAAATTTTCCACTTATCCCTTTATTCACTTAGGCTGTATTCTTGTTCAGTGTCAATTCATTTTTGTTGAGTTAATGTATTTTGAAATGACAAAACAAGTTAATACAATAATGTTAAAATGGTATACAAACATGTTTAGAAGATATCAGGACCAGAACTTAGAGTTCTGCTGATGAGAGATCGATCTGAGGTGTGAGAGATCGATCTCCTGGGTTTATACTTGATGAGAGATCGATCTCATGATGGAAGAGATCGATCTGGCAAGCCTTAAAACGGTGTAAAGGGTTTAAGGTAAAAAGAGATCGATCTTCCAGGGTTAAGAGATCGATCTCCTCTAAGTCAGAGAACTTAGGAGATCGATCTGGTAAGGAAGAGATCGATCTGCTCAAAGTCAGAGAGCTTAAGAGATCGATCTGGTGTATTGAGAGATCGATCTTTCCTCAAACAGAGAGGATAGGAGATCGATCTGCCTATTCGACAGATCGATCTGCCTCTGCCTATTCAAACTAACAGATCGATCTGGTAATGTATGAGATCGATCTCCCTGTGTATTTGTGCTTTGTCATTGCAGGATTCAAAACTAAGAGATCGATCTGGCCAAGATAAGAGATCGATCTGTCTGACCACTGGAGGTTCCCAACGGCTATTTTCTTCAAATCTCAACGGGAAAAACTGCATTTAATGCTCCAACTACCCAACCTTCAGTATATAACCAAGCATTGAAGACAAAGCAGAGTGAGGGACTATCACTGAACATTCCAAACATTCTCAAGCTTTAATTCTTTCATTCCTTGTATCCCTATTGCTCATTAATTGAGATTTATTGTACAAGCTTAAGTACTACAAGCTTTGTTAGTCCTACCCACTGAAAAGCCTTATTCTGTATTCATCCACACCTTAAAAGAAAAGAGGATTGTTCCTCAGTGAGTGTTATTGTAAAAGGGTGAATACATTTTCTGTATTGCTAAGGGTAGAGAGGTTATTCCTTAACCTGTAAAAGGAACTTTGTAAACTCTATTGAAAGAGAGAAAGAAACCACTTGACAAGAAGGTCAAGGAGAGAGGACGTAGGCAAGAGTTGGCCGAACCTCTATAAGTCGCTGTGTTTGTTTCTCTTTCCCTCTCTTTGCATTAAATTGTTATATTGCACTGTTTTATTCATTATCATTTGTGTTTAAATTGCGATTAATTTAAAATCTGCCATAATTGTTAGAAAACCGATTCACCCCCCTCTCGGTAGAGCCAACAATTTTCTTACTTCTTTATCCGTAATTATATTTAAGTTTCACATTTGAATTTATATGACCGATAGAAATTTTGGCAGCATAACATGTAAGACCCGAATTTAATTAAAATACGAAAATTAAATAAGAAAAGATGTGGGGAAGTATGAAGGAAGGTCGGGTTAAATTAATCCCGAACACGTGTAAGGGCAAAATGGTCAAAAGACCGAAAGCCGGTATAATTTCGATAAGGAAATTTAATTAAAAATATGGATTTGAGAAATCTTGGTCAATAAAGATGAAATAAATTTATTTTGGGTTAAATTGATCAAGATATTAATTTATTGGAATTAATCGGGATTAATCGAGATTTTTAGTTCGGAAAAATAATCCCGAAAATAATCGAAAAATATATCGAAAAGTCACCCGGGACAATATCCCGAAAATACGAAGAAATTATACCCGAAAAAGGGTTAAAATAAACTAAATAAATTAAATAAAATTAAATAAATAAATTTAGAATTAAATAATAATTTTAAGGATATTTTAAGGGATATTTGGGTATTTTTAATGTATTTTAATGAATAAAATAAATTGTTAAATAATAACGATAATTCAAAAAAAAAAACTGGAAAAAAAAACATCGGGGAGAGAGAACAGAAACGGACGCGCGAACCGAGGATTGCCGGCGAGCCACCACCGGCGACCCTTGTCCCAGGCCGCCTACCGGGAAAGGAAGCCCCTCACCCCGCGATCTTGCTGCCACCGGTGACGCGGGCCAAGGATGACCGAGATCGACGGACGGAGGAGAAGAAGCGGTGGGGGAGAGAGAGGGTCGGTCCCGACGATCCACGGCAGCTGGGCACGAACGGCGGGCACCGGCGTGATCGGGAAGAAGAGCCGGTCGTTTTGAGACCGGTAGCAGCCGGCGAAACGGCGGGAATCGCCGGCGACGACGAAGAGAAAGAAAATGGGTTCCGACGCCGAGGAGAACAGGCCGAACCGGCCATTTTCCGGCAGCTTTGGGCGAAGCCGAGCCCAGATTCGAGCTGCGGACAACCTCACGGAGCTGCTGGCGGTGGAAGCCGGCGAAGAACCGGCCGGCAAGGCAGTGAACCGACGGTGAACCGGTCGAACCGGAGAGAACCGGCGGTCTGAACCGGTCCGAACCGGACTGAACCGGTTCAGCCAAAAAAAGGAGGAAAAAAGGAAGAAAAAGGAAAAAAGAAAAAGAGAAAAAAATTAGGGAAAATTTCTATGATGCAATCGAGCTTCGGGTAAGTCGATAAGCGGTCAAATTGACTCGATTTAAATTTGGAATATTTTATTTAATAAATTATCGACTGAAAGTTTACCCGAAAAATATATTTAATTGTGTAGCTCGACGATTGGCATCCACCGAGGGCTCGAGACAGCCTCGATTTACGGACTAGCATGGAATCTCGGGTAAGTGACCCCTATTTATGACAATTACCTCGTTATGCGTGATATTGATTTAATTTTCGCATAAATTGAATTAAATTATGGAAAATTAGTTAAATTGTCGTAAATATTAAATTTAGGTATTCGAGAATTAGAACGAGGCCCGATAAATTATTGGTGGGTCCAATGAGCCCAATAGGCCTCGATAAAGTGAAAATTAAGTGGTAAACGGGCTTAAGGCCGATCAAGGCCCATTACGGTGCAATCGGGCCCAATAGGAGTAAATGGGCCCAACGATTTAAATTAAGCCCAGAAAAGATTAAATACGATTAAATTGCATAATATCTGACCTGAGGAATATTAATACGCAGTTCCGAGCATTTGATTGGGAGCATAACGGACTGCGCGACGAGACAACATTGGGAAAGAAAATGTCAGACTCGACAGAAAATTAAGGTAAGGGAATTCTGCGGACTGCTAGAGGTAACTTTACGCAATTTTAAATTCATATGCAGTGCTTTAAAATTTATCTGAAGGGTCTAGTCAATTAATAATTTTAGTGCCCCGAATGGGCAAATTACTAAAATACCCTTGCTAAGGGTAAATTCTAAAAATTTAGGAAAAATTGGGAGGAGCAAGGACAAGAGGTTCCTGCTCGTTCTCGAGGTATTTCAACACATGCATGAGTAGGCTGGCTCACTTTTAAAGAAAAATGCATAGCATTGCATATCTTAATTGATGTGATTTCTGTGAAAAGTATTTGGAAATAACCGAGCCACCTACATGTTTTTATTTACATGTGACGTGCTAGAGCTCAGCTCGCACGATGTTTGATTTGTGTGATGCATGCATTAGTGCTGGAGCGAGAGCTCGCACTAGAGTTTTACATGCATAGGTGCTAGAGTATAACTCGCACCAGATTTCACATGCTTTTGCGTGACACGGTGCTAGAGTCTAACTCGCACCAGATTTTACATGATTTTCATGACAGGGTGCGGGAGTTTAACTCGCACCAGATTTTATAAGATTTTCATACGATTTATATACAAAGTGCTGAGCCTAGCTCGCACTAGTTTTACCGGATTTGTGGAGTAGCGCTGTCTGCCCTTGGAGTCAGCCAAAATGCCCAACAGGCTCAAAAGACCTCTTAAGTAGGGTGAGACTGAGGGATGAGGTTGGCGGCCTTGTGGAGATGTAAAGCGGGCTCTGCCAAGTTTACTTGATTTGATGAGAGTGCTGAGCATCGCTCACACTGATTTTTATGAGAACATACGATGAGCCGTGCTTGGAGCATCGGGTAGACTGTGTGTCACCGACTTAATAGGCTCGCACGTGCGTTTTGAGACATGGCAACGAGTATTGAGTTATGAAAACCTCTGTGGGAAGCAGGCCATTGGGCTGGAGTACCTAGAGTGATATGGGTCCATGGAGTACGATGTACCGTGCAAGTAGCATGGAGTACGATGTACCGTGGGGTATCTTCGGATACGGTATCTTTGTGATACGGGGTATCTTTGTGATACGGTATCTTTGTGATACGGGGTATCTTCGGATACGGCATCTTCGGATGCGTGAGATCGGATAAGACTGACGGGTTGGATTGACCCACCTTCCGGGCAGTTCCCGATCAGGGTGAGACCTCGCACACTGGGATCCGTGAAGCTAGAGGGACTCACGAGGACATATTGGCCAGTCCTGGTTATTACCGATATACAGTATTGCCTAGTCTCGTATCTTGTATATATATATACGTATGTTTTCGATATCGATGCTTTTGAGAAACTCAATTTCCATGGTTTTGTGTGAGTCAGGATCACCCGAAGGAGGGGTCGAGTCCTGACTTCATTGTGAAATTTTTAAAGAGAAAGAAATGATTTAAAATAATTGCATGTTGAGTTTTCCGTGCAAACTTGATTTACATAACATCATAACTTTCATATCATATGTTTTAAAATGTGTGGAGAAAGGGTGGTTTATGCATGGCACCACGTTCATGTAGGTAGTATGGTTACCTACTTGTTCGTAGGATTGCCTTACTGAGCTTGATGTGCTCACCCCTTTCATTTTCTCCCACAGATAATCTCCAGTTGAAGTTGAGGCGACTCAGTACTGTATTCCGGATATCCGCTGCTGCCCATCAACATAAGGTATTATATACACTTGTACATATTGTATCTACATAAGCATAACACAGTAGCATGTTTGTAAGTAACTTTAGGGGATGTATAAATAATGTAAACAATTATAAATGACTGGAGAAGAAATAAGTTAGATGGTAATTGAATGGTGGGACTGGCATTGACGCACAGCCCAATTATTAGTGGAGTGTTGGTCACGATTCGAGGACAGGTAAGAATGTAAGTAATAAAATAATAAAAAGCGAAAAATTAACTCTAATTTTTGGGTAGTTTGGGTCGTGACAATTATTATGGTATCAGAGCACAATTGGTCTGATGTGTGTCAGTGTTAGTAATTAGGAAATTACATCCCCGTGTTACTGTGCTTAGTTAGATACAATAGTGTATATCGAGATGGGCTTGACTAAGAAATGGTCGAGAATGCAGGAATGCCTAATATGAGTCGCGTTAGATGAGATTGTGCACGAGGCAGAGGTCGTAGAGGTAGACCTGAGTCTGCTAAGTCGTGCTGAGTTGACCTATGAGAATCAGAATGAAATTGGAATAGAGGCTAATGTTGAGAATGCCTCACAGAGTCCGACAGAGAGATTGGACAGTATTGAGACACGCTTCGCGAAGTTGGAGCGGAGTGTGGAGATTATTTTGAGGAGTAAATTGCTCAGAGTATACATAAGATCAGAGGGCGCAGCGGAACATTGGTGGAAACCCGCTCGACCCATCTTAAGAGCTGATATGAGAAATATCTTGGATATATTCCGGTGACAGGATATCCCGGACACTGTTTAAAGGGAGTGATAGATAAAAGTCCTTACTCTGACCCAGAGGATTTAATTTATTGACGAGTATGGAGACTCGGTTATATTCTGGGCAGATATTACCTCGACACTATGAAAAGTGACAGTCGAGATATCTAAAAGTTTATGGAAGGGCTCAACCTTTCAATTAGAGTCCGATTGACCCGTGAGATATTGCCTATACCGAGGCAGTGCACAGATTTACAGTTGGGTAAATAAGGATATGAATTGCACGCCTCTGAGATTCGGAAAGGTAATGAGGGCTGAAATAGAGACAGAAAAGAGAATCGAGAAATGACAAAGATGTTAAAAATGGAAACTGGTAAAAGATCTGATTTGACGAGTTATGGAGTAAGATAATTGGTAAGGCCCCAGTGCATCTAATTTTGGCACTCTTGTGGGCATTGTGATTGGAGGACCCCGACCTGCTACGAAGCAGTGTAGCAGTGTAAGCACTGTGAACAGTGTGAGATGTGTGGTGGATACCACGGAAGGAGGGTCTATATCTACACTGTATTGATGAAATGGCCGTTAAATGTGGTATGATGGACCATTGATTTTGATTGCACAGAATTGGGCGAAATCGTCCCACAGAAAAGTAAATAGACAGAGAAAAACTTCATTGGTATAGCTGCATCGTAAAGGGAGGCCATAGCCGAAAAGAAAAAGGAAAGTAGGCTGTTGGGCGAAGGCGAGAGGATGTTTTGGACCAGGACACTGTTAATGTTTCATGGATGTGGTGTAAGATACCACACTTGTTATGAATAATAAAGTACATATGTTTATTGATCCTGGTGCCACATATTTATTCATACCGCCTTCATTCGCATATAAGTGAGTAAAAGGCATGAATGCCTACATCATTGGGCAATACTGTTAAATGAGTACCCCAATAGAGGAGGAGTAATTAACGGAATATGGATATTGAGATTTTAAGTTAAAAACAAGGATGAAAACATCATTGAAAAGTATACGGTAAGTGTTGACAAGTGATAAAAAAGGGGTGCGACAGTTGAAAATTTCAGGAGTAAAGGATTGTACTCACTGAATGAATAATGACAAGAGTTTCGTCATGATCGATACGAAAGGAAATAATCTTCGAGATATGTTGATTCTGAATACAAGACGTATTGGAGTAAGAGACATATGCTAGGTAAGGAATACCCTTAATATGTGAAGTCATTAGAGATTAAAGCAATTAGTAATTGTGACCACAGAGACTGAGGTATAACGTAGTTGTGGTTAAGTCTGAAGGTTAATAAAGGTATTTCAAAATACCTCCCCGCCTGAAGACTTGACAGCGTCTAAAAGTATATATATAACCTATAACGGAAAATCGATCATCGTAATAAATACCTTTAGCATTAGGATACCTTTACTAGGACGATAAGAATATATTAAAATTCGACAAATCATAAAGGTTAACATAGTAAAATTTAATAAGAGCCGTTAAGATAAGAAAAGGAAATGGCGCAGGTTAGTACCTGAAAATGTAAGCGGTTGAGAAGGATCTTATACGCTTATGCGTAAATAAGTCAAGGATTAGATCGATTTGTAATCATCATTATCGATGATATATTGGGTGTAGTTAAAGTCTAGGGCAATTTATAAGCAACAATTGGGAAATTGCTTTTGCAGATGGTTGTTGCGAGTTCTAAAAGGATATACCTTGTTGACACGTTTAACTAAGAAACGTGGTCTTAGAAAGAAATGATAAATAAGATTATTGTTGTGATGTGAATTTGGCGTGATGAAGTATGAACTGACCACCGTGATTAATTTCACCATACCCAACAGCTCAAGAGGTTCTCAGTGAGTATGGATACCTCAAAATTATGAAGGAGCTGTGTATTGATGTATAATGGGAAGATACCCATGATTTTAAGTTGGCAACAGTATTTGTACTGAGGATATAGTACTATTATGTACAGGGTGAGAAATTATGGATATGCACTGATCATAAAGCCCGAGTATCTGTTTTCACAGAAAGAGGCGAACATGAGAATACATAGTGGGTTAGAGCTTCTGAGTGATATTGATCGTGAAAATTGTACCACCCAAGAAAGGCTAATGTGATGACTGATGCCTTGAGCATAAAGAGTCTTGGGATGGTATTACATATGATGGTCAGGGAGCGTGAGCTGCTAGATGCAATTGTGAGCCTCAGTATAGATGTGATCCCTTCTGATGATGACAGTGATTATGTGACAGCTAGCCTGATGATTAGAACCGGATGAGAGTGCCCGGATTTGCCAGGCTTAGCGTGATGATCGACCGGATGTCGATAGTTTGGGTCTGATTCAGAAGGGTACAGTGATAGAGTTCACAGTGGGTGATGATGAGTTACTGAGGATTCAGAGACAGTATGAGTGCTCCCTAGGACCACAGTTGATGAGATAGTAATGTTGTCAGAAGCTCACTCTTCGGGATATACAGTGCATACGGAAAGTAACGATTATATATATGAAATATCTAAAAAGGGTATTGGTGGTCAGATGTGGAAAGAGATAAGGTAGAGTATTAAAAGTCTGCAGAGTTATTGCAGCACCTACCTATATCGACACGACACGAAAACGAGAGCAAGTCTCCATAAATTTATGATGGGTTACAGAGACCCAGGTGAATTACGAGGCTATTTGGATGATAGTCGCTAAGTTGTCTACCCACCTTCTAGTTATGAAATCCCTAAATACTCAAAGTGTGTATGAGGATTCAAGTGTAAGGAAGATTGTGGAACATTATGTAGCGTTCCAGTGAGCATTGTATTATATAGGGATTCCCGCTTCACTTCCCACCTCTGAGGATATTTTAGGAAGCTATGGGAACCCGACTGAGTATTAGCACAGCTTTCCATCCTCAGACAGATGGTCAGTCAGAGAGGACTGTACAGGTTCTGGAGGATCCGATGAAAGCGTGTGCCATTGATTTTATAAGCTCCTGGAATGATCAGTTGATTTCTAATTGAAGTCGCCAATAACGACAATTGGCAATTGAGTATCGGGATAACAAGATATGAGACAGTGTACGGCTGTAGGGGTTATTCCCCAAATTGGATAAGAAAAAGTGGGTGACAGATATGATCACTTTCGACTTTGGATAATAAGTCTTTGAGGATGCTTAGTTAAGGATGGGAGATTAAGAACACCTCAGAGCAGATAGACAAGTATTGGAATTCACCCTTGGTGAATTAAGTATGATTGAAATATTTCTTGTCCTAAGAGAATAAGGACATAGCGAACTTTTGGAAGAAAGTAAATTGAGTTGCGCTGGATGGAATATTTTGAGAGATTGGACAAGTGGGAGATAAGACCTGTAGGTGACATTTCCACTTGAATAAGCAGGCACCCACAATGTGTCTCAGCTTTTGATGCTTCGGTACTACTATCCAGATCCAGCAGAGGTGATAGGATATGAACTCCAAAAGTTCAGTTTAATGAAAATACAAGTATATCGAAGAAGTTGATTCGGGCATTAGACAGGAAAGAGAAAGTATTGGGGTTTAAGATAATCTCCCTAATTAAAGTCTTTCGGTAGTAATACACTCCGGAGAAGGTCACATAAGAATTTAAGAGTATGATACGATCGATGTACCCGGAGTTGTATATGGACTCATATGAATTGGTTCTAATTTGGAGGACCAAATTCCTTAAGTGGGGGAGAGTTGTAAGACCCGAATTTAATTAAAATACGAAAATTAAATAAGAAAAGATGGGGGGAAGTATGAAGGAAGGTCGGGTTAAATTAATCCCGAACACGTGTAAGGGCAAAATGGTCAAAAGACCGAAAGTCGGTATAATTTCGATAAGGAAATTTAATTAAAAATATGGATTTGAGAAATCTTGGTCAATAAAGATGAAATAAATTTATTTTGGGTTAAATTGATCAAGATATTAATTTATTGGAATTAATCGGGATTAATCGAGATTTTTAGTTCGAAAAAATAATCCCAAAAATAATCGAAAAATATATCGAAAAGTCACCCGGGACAATATCCCGAAAATACGAAGAAATTATACCCAAAAAAGGGTTAAAATAAACTAAATAAATTAAATAAAATTAAATAAATAAATTTAGAATTAAATAATAATTTTAAGGATATTTTAAGGGATATTTGGGTATTTTTAATGTATTTTAATGAATAAAATAAATTGTTAAATAATAATGATAATTCAAAAAGAAAAAAGAAACTGGAAAAAAAAACATCGGGGAGAGAGAATAGAAACGGACGCGCGAACCGAGGATTGCCGGCGAGCCACCACCGGCGACCCTTGTCCCAGGCCGCCTACCGGGAAAGGAAGCCCCTCACCCCGCGATCTTGCTGCCACCGGTGACGCGGGCCAAGGATGACCGAGATCGGCGGACGGAGGAGAAGAAGCGGTGGGGGAGAGAGAGGGTCGGTCCCGGCGATCCACGGCAGCTGGGCACGAACGGCGGGCACCGGCGTGATCGGGAAGAAGAGCCGATCGTTTTGAGACCGGTAGCAGCCGGCGAAACGGCGGGAATCGCCGGCGACGACGAAGAGAAAGAAAATGGGTTCCGACGCCGAGGAGAACAGGCCGAACCGGCCATTTTCCGGCAGCCTTGGGCGAAGCCGAGCCCAGATTCAAGCTGCGGACAACCTCACGGAGCTACTGGTGATGGAAGCCGGCGAAGAACCGACCGGCAAGGCAGTGAACCGGCGATGAACCGATCGTACCGGAGAGAACCGGCGGTCTGAACCGGTCCGAACCGGACTGAACCGGTTCAGCCAAAAAAAGGAGGAAAAAAGGAAGAAAAAGGGAAAAAGAAAAAGAGAAAAAAATTGGAAAAAATTCCTATGATGCAATCGAGCTTCGGGTAAGTCGATAAGCGGTCAAATTGACCCGATTTAAATTTGGAATATTTTATTTAATAAATTATCGACTGAAAGTTTACCCGAAAAATATATTTAATTGTGTAGCTCGACGATTGGCATCCACCGAGGGCTCGAGACAGCCTCGATTTACGGACTAGCATGGAATCTCGGGTAAGTGACCCCTATTTACGACAATTACCTCGTTATGCGTGATATTGATTTAATTTCCGCATAAATTGAATTAAATTATGGAAAATTAGTTAAATTGTCGTAAATATTAAATTTAGGTATTCGAGAATTAGAACGAGGCCCGATAAATTATTGGTGGGCTCAATGAGCCCAATAGGCCTCGATAAAGTGAAAATTAAGTGGTAAACGGGCTTAAGGCCGATCAAGGCCCATTAAGGTGCAATCGGGCCCAATAGGAGTAAATGGGCCCAACGATTTAAATTAAGCCCAGAAAAGATTAAATACGATTAAATTGCATAATATCTTACCTGAGGAATATTAATACGCAGTTCCGAGCATTTGATTGGGAGCATAACGGACTGCGCGACGAGACAACATTGGGAAAGAAAAGGTCAGACTCGACAGAAAATTAAGGTAAGGGAATTCTGCGGACTGCTAGAGGTAACTTTACGCAATTTTAAATTCATATGCAGTCCTTTAAAATTTATCTGAAGGGTCTAGAGGTCAATTAATAATTTTAGTGCCCCGAATGGGCAAATTACTAAAATACCCTTGCTAAGGGTAAATTCTAAAAATTTAGGAAAAATTGGGAGGAGCAAGGACAAGAGGTTCCTGCTCGTTCTGGAGGTATTTCAACACATGCATGAGTAGGCTGGCTCACTTTTAAAGAAAAATGCATAGCATTGCATATCTTAATTGATGTGATTTCTGTGAAAAGTATTTGGAAATAACCGAGCCGCCTACATGTTTTTATTTACATGTGACGTGCTAGAGCTCAGCTCGCACGATGTTTGATTTGTGTGATGCATGCATTAGTGCTGGAGCGAGAGCTCGCACTAGAGTTTTACATGCATAGGTGCTAGAGTATAACTCGCACCAGATTTCACATGCTTTTGCGTGACACGGTGCTAGAGTCTAACTCGCACCAGATTTTACATGATTTTCATGACAGGGTGCGGGAGTTTAACTCGCACCAGATTTTATAAGATTTTCATACGATTTATATACAAAGTGCTGAGCCTAGCTCGCACTAGTTTTACCGGATTTGTGGAGTAGCGCTGTCTGCCCTTGGAGTCAGCCAAAATGCCCAGCAGGCTCAAAAGACCTCTTAAGTAGGGTGAGAGTGAGGGATGAGGTTGGCGGCCTTGTGGAGATGTAAAGCGGGCTCTGCCAAGTTTACTTGATTTGATGAGAGTGCTGAGCATCGCTCACACTGATTTTTATGAGAACATACGATGAGCCGTGCTTGGAGCATCGGGTAGACTGTGTGTCACCGACTTAATAGGCTCGCACGTGCGTTTTGAGACATGGCAACGAGTATTGAGTTATGAAAACCTCTGTGGGAAGCAGGCCATTGGGCTGGAGTACCTAGAGTGATATGGGTCCATGGAGTACGATGTACCGTGCAAGTAGCATGGAGTACGATGTACCGTGGGGTATCTTCGGATACGGTATCTTTGTGATACGGGGTATCTTTGTGATACGGTATCTTTGTGATACGGGGTATCTTCGGATACGACATCTTCGGATGCGTGAGATTGGATAAGACTGACGGGTTGGATTGACCCACCTCCCGGGCAGTTCCCGATCAGGGTGAGACCTCGCACACTGGGATCCGTGAAGCTAGAGGGACTCACGAGGACATATTGGCCAGTCCTGGTTATTACCGATATACAGTATTGCCTAGTCTCGTATCTTGTATATATATATACGTATGTTTTCGATATCGATGCTTTTGAGAAACTCAATTTCCATGGTTTTGTGTGAGTCAGGATCACTCGAAGGAGGGGTCGAGTCCTGACTTCATTGTGAATTTTTTAAAGAGAAAGAAATGATTTAAAATAATTGCATGTTGAGTTTTTCGTGCAAACTTGATTTACATAACATCATAACTTTCATATCATATGTTTTAAAATGTGTGGAGAAAGGGTGGTTTATGCATGGCACCACGTTCATGTAGGTAGTATGGTTACCTACTTGTTCGTAGGATTGCCTTACTGAGCTTGATGTGCTCACCCCTTTCATTTTCTCCCACAGATAATCTCCAGTTGAAGTTGAGGCGACTCAGTACTGCATTCCGGATATCCGCTGTTGCCCATCAACATAAGGTATTATATACACTTGTACATATTGTATCTACATAAGCATAGCACAGTAGCATGTTTGTAAGTAACTTTAGGGGATGTATAAATAATGTAAACAATTATAAATGACTAGAGAAGAAATAAGTTAGATGGTAATTGAATGGTGGGACTGGCATTGACGCACAGCCCAATTATTAGTGGAGTGTTGGTCACGATTCGAGGACAGGTAAGAATGTAAGTAAGAAAATAATAAAAAGCGAAAAATTAACTCTGATTTTTGGGTAGTTTGGGTTGTGACATAACAGCTTATATATAAGCGTACCCACCTGCAAACCATATGTTTTTAACAATCCTAGATATCCACAACTACCAAACATGCTTTCCAATTCCACATCATCAAACCAAGACATCCATTTCAAATCAAGACCAATTACTTCAAGACAAATTCCCAAAAGGAATATTCTTTACATTTGTTTTCTTACAAATTACATCCAAACAAAATATTTCCAATATATGTCTGTGCATACAAAATGTGTTTGGCAAAGGAATGTATTAGTATACCTTTTTGAGTGTACAAAAAGTAGCTTAGGGTAACTCTTTCCCACCAGCCTACATCGTGTACGTGGCAGGTAGCGCCTGTAGATCATTGCAAATAGTCTAAAAGGTAGAGGGGTAACTTTCGAGAAAAAGCCCAGGAAGAAAATATGTTTAAAGTAGTTATGATATGTAAAAGCATGCAAAATCATTCATAAACCAAACTTTGCTTTAGAAATAAAAAATGATCGTACGTTCCTTTTAGAAACCAAACATTTAAAAGATGTGTAAAACTTTCGTTACGCGCATAGTCATCATAAGAAAATACGAAGCATGAGTTTCTTTAAATCAAATAGCATGCTTAACTGTTTCATAAAACTTCATCATTTATGGATGATTTCATAAAATCATCGTTATTCATAAATATTTCATAAAACATAATCATTCTTAACCTTCTTGTCATAAATCATAATTGTTCGTAAATATTTATCATAATCTCATAAAAACATAGTCATTCATCAGCATCATCATCATAATTATCATAATCATAATCATGATCGTAATCGTGGAGACTAGGCTATAACTAAGTCACGCGATACGTGTCATCCTCCGTAGAGGGTCATCATCATACCTATGGCCATGGTGGGGGCTGTAGACTGGATCAGGGTAGTACAACACTTTCATAAAACATGGATAGTATCTATCTTTCTTACTTTCTCTAGCACCTAATTAGGGCACGAACACCAAAGTACTCTCTGCGAGGGAAATATTCATGCATGCTGCGCGGACACGAGATACTACCAAAACATCTTCATCATCAACCACAAGTAGCGAGACATCTACCACTGTAAGACCCGAATTTATTTAAAAACATGAAATGAATGAGTATTCGTGAAAGGAAATCAGGTTAAATTAATCCCGAACACCTTGAAGGGTAAAAGGGTCAAAAGACCGAAAGCCGGAATAAATTCGATAAAAAAATTTAATTAAAAAATAATGGATTTGAGAATCTTGATCAATAACGAATAAATAATTAAATTTCTGGTTAAATTGATCAAGATATGAAATTATTGGAATTAACAGAAAATTTCACATCGAAAAATAAACTCGAAAATAATCGAAAAATATACCAAAAATCTGAAATAATACCGAGAAAATTATTTATTCATTAAATAAATTAAATAATAATTTATCTTAGATATTTTGGCAAAATAATAATATAATATTGAATAAAATAATAATAAAATTAAATAATAAATTAAATTAAATTAATTCAAAAAAAAAGAGAAGAATTGGAAATCAAGGAGAGAGAAAGAGAAGAGAAATGGAAGAACAAAACCGAGGAGACCACCGGCAAGCCGTCCGGCGACCAATGGCCAGGCGAAGGGCCGGAAAAGGAAGAGGAGAGGCCGGTGACCTCCCTGGTATCGGTGGTGCAACCCACCGACGTCGGGATCAGGCGGATCGAGGGAGAGAAGCCGCGGAGAGGAGAAGCCAAATCGGCGGCCACCGGCGTCGATTTGACTCCGACCACCGGCCACCGAAGGAACCCCACTTAATGTCGAGCCGAATGGCACCGAAAACGACTGGCGAAACTGCCGGCAAACGTCGAAAACAGCGAAAAGAGGAAATGGGTACCGACGGTGGAGAGAACAGGCCGGACCGACGACTTTCCGGTGGCCTTTGACGAAAACGAGGGCAGATTCGTGCTGCGGACAACCCAGCGGAGCCACTAGTGGCGGAAGCCGGTGGAGAACCGGTCAGCGAGGTCCTGAACTGGTCGAACCGGATTGAACTGGCTGAATTGGACCAGTCTGAATCGGGTTGAACCGGATCGAACCGGTTCAGCCAAGAAAGAAGGGAAAAGGGAGAAAAAGGGAAAAAGAAAAAAGGGAAAGAATTTTCGGGGATACACCGGACTTCGTGTAAGTCAGTAAGAGGTCAAAAGTGACCGATTTGAATTCTGAGAAATTTATTTAAATTATATTTAATCGAAAAGTAACCCGGAATTAAATACATAATTGTGCAGTTTTAAGACAAAGCCCGAACGAGAGCCGATTAAGCTCCGATTTTCGTATCCCGCATCATATTGGGTAAGTACATTTTAATTCCGACAATTAGAGTCCTTTAATACAGAGTTTCGATTATTTTACGGAATTTATGGATTAATTCAGTATAAAAAGGAATATTTATCGAAATTGCAACGTAATTACCGTAAATAGTATACGGGCTATCCAATGAGTTTGAAACGAAGCCCGATGATTATTGGTAAGCTGAATGAGCCCAGTAAACCCGAAGAAGGGATTTAATTAGTAGAAACGGACTGAAAACGGGCTTGAGGCCCATTAAAGTGCAATTGAGCCAAATAAAGTAAAACGGGCCCAGTACGTTAGATTTGATCAGTAAATGTGATATACTGATAAAAATAAGTGAATTAACCCAAAATATGTAGTTATATGCAGTTTCGTAGACTTGGTTGACGCGCAGTCGGACTGAGAGATCGGATATTATCGAGACGAGATAAGTTTATGCGTAAATCGAGGTAAGGAAATTTTGTAGGTGTATAGAGATTTCTATACGCATTTATTGAGGGGATTTACAGGGTTTAGAATTCCTTAAAGTATCTAGAAAAGAAATAATAATTTTTGCGAAAATCGGGGCTTAGATAAATAAAGAAAAAGACGATTTTGCCCATGGGAGTAAAATTTATAAAAATGGTAGTAAGGTAGATAAATTGCATGATTATCCTGTTTTAATATTTTATATAAATGTATTGCTTTGATTTAAGCAAATATACACATAGGTTGGCTATTGATTTCATGAATTATATGAAAGGGTACCGGTTTGTACCGGTTACTATTTTAAAAGATGTTTTATCAAGATTGAGCCACCTATCGTATTTACATGAATAAAAAGAGTGCTAGAGTCTTTCTCGCACTCAAGTTTACTGATTTATTTCTCATGAAAAGCCGTACTGGAGCATTGCTCGTACGAGAAATTTGTGTGTGCACAAAACCGTGCTGGAGCTTCGCTCGCACGAGATTTTAGATATCATGATATGCATAGCGTGGTGCTGGAGCTTCGCTCGCACTAGACGTGAGTTGACATGCATATAGTCGTGCGGAAGCCTCCTGTAGACTGTGTGTCACAGAAAGTTAAGATGCTCGCACGTATACTTTGAGACATGGGTTGGTTATCGACATAGTATTGGGGTGGATAAGACCTACGGTAGGCACCCCCAGACTATGATATAGGTCCACGGAGTACGATGTACCGTGTATGTCACACGGAGTACGCTGTACCGTGCAGTCATGATGACTCGATGATGTTACTTGATATTCTGGCGGGTAGGACTTGACCCCACCTCCCGTTGCAGTTGTGATGCCCCGCACACCGGGATCCGTGTAGCCTGGGATCACAGGGACAAAGTATGGCCATAGTCCTCGATTTTTCATACAGTAACCTACATGCCTCACATGATATCATACGGTCTGAGTAGATTAGGACAAACCCGAAGGAGGGGTAATGTCCCGATTTATGTTTTTAAAAGAGATGTGATTTAACGAATCAAGGTATTCCCGAGAGATGGGTTTAGCCTTGATGTGGTTGTTTTATGATAAAACAAATGAGTTTTTAACGTGATGAGTTTATGATGAACACAAAATAAGTTTTAATGTGATGAGCATGAGATGTCATACATGAGGATTTTTTCATGTTTATTTTATATATGGATTTCATGATTTCTCTTATATGATATATACATACATGTGGCATCGTTTTAGTCATACCTCATGCTCCCAATGTAAACGATTTTATATCACGACATTATCAGCATGTAGATAGTATAGTTATCTACCTGCTTACATTATTGCCTTACTGAGCTGTTTATGCTCACCCTTTCATTTTCCACCCCACAAGGTACATTCAGTAGAAGAGAACGACAGTAGTCATATCCGCTGCTTCTTATCAAGACCAGGTATACACATTTGTATAATTTTTGTATCTGAACATATAGAGGCACAGTACTGTACATGGATGTAATATTGGGGATGTATTTATTTAAAATAAATTGATATGTAAATGAAATATGAAAATGGAATGGTAAATAGGTGAGAGGTGACTAACATCGAATCATAGCCCAACTGTTTAGTAGTGTAACTGTTCACGACGGGTAAGGAAATTAAAAAGTGAAAAAAATTTACTCTGATTTTTAGGTAATTTGGGTCGTGACAACCACACAGGTAGAGTCAAGTGCTACAGGGGCCCTACGTACTAGCACTCAAATGGTAGAGCCGGTGCACCACAAGAAGTAGTCATGGATGAAGCCCATAGTCTCAAAAAAATTCTTTTCCCTTTTCTTAAATACTTTTGAAAATGTCAAAAGTTTCTTTCAAAGCATAAATATAGGATTACAAACCATCATAAAACTCTCATGCATTTTCATACTTCAGGAAATTCATTTTATAAACATGGATGTACTTAGTGAATATTTCATAAAATGAAATCATGTTTCGTAAATCGTTCCATAAGTATGAAAACAATCATAAATCATTTCAAAACATAACATTGCTTTATAAAAATCTTTTTATCAATGCAATGAGTGTTCATTATCAGAACTAAATTAAATTATACCCCTTACCTTTACTGGGTTTAGGTGGCGTTATTTCCTTAGGACTCGATATGGCCTCGTTAATCATGTCGATTTCTCAAACTGTCCAAAATGATACCAATTCATCACACATAAGTAAAACTTACTTAAACACATCCAAACATGCATTTACATCTTTAAATCAACCATTCTCGACCCTTCTTGCTAACGTTGTTCATTTTCTCATTTCTTTTTAGTCGATTCAAGACCCGTTTTAAGCTACCCATAAAAATTTCATTACCCTAGTTTCATACTCATCATTAGAATAACCCAAATACAGCATCCACATGTACAATTCATACTTGTAAGGAAACCCACGAACATTTTAAACCCATAAACATCTTGCTGGCCGAAACTCTACGCCATTCTCGAGATTATTTTCATCACTCTTACTCAATTATAAAATCCACAAAATGACCAAATACATACTTAATTTATCATCTTCAACCTTCAATTCCAATTCTTGATAATTCAACTCATAATATCTAATTCCTTGCCTAATTCTCAAAATCCCCAATTTGTCAAATTAACCCTAGTTCCCTAATTTCTTCACAACCAAATTTAAATTAATTCATACAACAATCATGCTTCTATAATACAATTTATACAGACATTTAACTAAATAAAGCTTGGGTTTTTACCTAGGAGTCCAATGGTACAAAAATAGGGAAGTAGCAAATATGTATTTTATTTTTATATTATTTTTTCTGACACTATTGTGTCGAAAGGGGAAAAGGGGAAACTGTCGATTCAGTGGGACCTCCGGTACAGGCGTGGTCGTCGGCGGTAAAGGGGAAGTCAGCAAGAAATCAGGGAGAGAGGGAGAGGGCCACGCGAGAGGAAAACGTAGGGGGTCTGCGTTCGGGAGAGGAAAAGGGGAGAGGGAGGGGTGTCGTCGGTTGCTGGGCGACTTCGATCGCCGGCGATAGCAAAGGGGAAAGGACGACAGGGGAATGACGACAAAAGAGAGAGGGGTTCGGGCGAAGCAGAAGGAAAAGAAGAGAAAGGGGCTGGTCATGCGATGGGGCTTTCCCTATCTCGCGATCCGTTCTCGATTTCTTTATATATATATATTGTATATATATATATATATTTAAAAAAATTACATTTTCAATTTAAAAAATATATATTTTTTTTATAACATATTTTCATTTAATTTTCCTTACCTTGTAGTGAAAATATTTTTATTTTTATTATTTTATATCTTTTTGAAACCACAAATATAGACTTTACATAAATTTTCAACTAATAAACTAAAATTCCACAATATCGCCATACTTGCATTTGTTCCTCACCTCCTGTATTTCAGGCTCTCAGCCATTCCAGAGCTTCTCGACTCCCATCCTTCTCGAGCCTTACAACGAATATTCGCACTTCCATTAAAATTTTTTTATTAAATTTATTTTATTGTCTAATTAAGTACAGAAAATTTTGAGGTGCTTACAATTTGTTACTAAGAAAGAAAATTAATGAGACTACATTATTGCTTTAACCTAATATCAACTTGTAGCCTAACCAAAAAATGTGTGTAATTTAGGTCGTTACACAATCGCCTTATCTGACACGTCTACGTGTACTTCGAAGGGAAGCTCGAAGTTTGAAAGTTTGAGAACAGGCTCAAAAGTCACCACGACCTTGACCTTCTCAAATGCTTCTTGGCACTCGACAATCCACTCCCAAAGTTTTCCCTTCTTCAACAAATCCGTGAGAGGGTTCACCATCTTTGAGAATCCCAAAATGAACCGTCTGTAGTAGTTCGCCAAGCCAAGGAACGATCTTAGTTCTGACACCGACTTTGGGAAAGACCACTCAACAATGGCCTGGATTTTTCGTTCATCCGTCTAAATCTTCCCCTTGCTAATCTTGTGTCCTAAGAACAAGATCTCTTTCATCCCGAACTCACACTTCTCTTTCTTAACATAGAGCGTGTTTCACACAACTTCGAGAGGACCTTCCGAAGATGTTGTACATGCTCGTCAATGGTCTCGCTATATACTACGATGTCATCCAAGTACACCACCACAAAGCAATTCAAGTACTCGTGTAGAACATCATTCATAAGGTTACAGAATGTAGTAGGGGCGTTAGTGAGACCAAAAGGCATCACGAGAAACTCGAACAACCTGTACCTCGTCACCATGGTCGTCTTAGCCTCATTCCCCGGGGCTATTCGAACTTGCCAGTACCCCGATCGCAAGTCTAACTTGGTGAAGTATGCTGCCCTCGTCAGCTTATCAAAAAGATCTGCCACATTAGAAATATGGTACTTTTTCTTTATCGTAACCTTGTTCAATACTCTATAGTCCACGCACATTCGAAGGGTCACATCCTGCTTCTTCTGGAACAGCACAGGGGCACCATATGGGGCCTTCGATGGTTGCATAAGACCCGTCCCCAACAAAGCATCGAGCTACGTGCGTAGTTTCATGAGCTCCTGTGGGGCCACCCGATAAGGCGCTTTCGTTAGAGGTCTTGCACTAGGTTCCAAATCGATCCGATGGTCTATGTTTTGTCGTGGAGGCAACACATTGGGTAACTCGGGCGACATCAGATCGCTAAATTCCTCGAGCACATCAGCGATGCAGTCAGGAACATCGACAACTTGGTTTGGCTTGATCTCTACCAGAGCCGCAAGCATCGTTGTCTCACCCGCTTTACGCCTGACTTAACTTGTGAAATCGATTACATCAACAGCCTCTTCGCCACATGTCCCTCGTACTCGGCAGGGACAAAACCCGGGCACTCCTCATCTCCTATCTATAAACCACGAAAATTAGGTAGAGGCACCGCCTTGGCCTCTACAAAGAACTCCATTCTGAGAATTAACTCGAAATCATCGAAGGGCACGACCATGAAGAGGCATGATTTCTCCCAGCTGCCTACCTTCAATATCGTGGTTGTGACTCCTTAGACGGGTTGAGCACTAGAATTCATCGCTTTGATCCTGTTGGTGTTTTTCGACATGGTCAATCCGAATTGCTTTACCACTTGTTGAGAGATGAAATTGTTGGTTGCTCATGTGTCTAACATGGCTTGCGTCGAGCGACCATTAACCAATACTGGCAAGTACATAAACCCTTTGTAGACAGTCTACTTGTCTGATATGATGGCACTCAGCAACCGTAATGGGTTAAGTCGAGGGTTCATCTCCTCCGACTTCATTTTTGAACCGTCTTAAGCAATAAGCATGAAAAGTTTCTCCCTGCGGGACAATCTCTCGCACGATGAGCGCCATCGCAAAGGAAGCAACCCATGTGCTTCTTGCCTTGGGGTGGATCCGATCCCTTCGGCTTGGATGTTTCCTTATCCTTCCTCTTGTCCCACTTTCCCTTCTTACCTCGCTTCTGGTTCTTTCCCACCTCGTCCTTGGCCTTCTTATTGTTAGAGTTGGAGGAAGAAGCTCCAAACTTTAAATCATTGAGGCTATCCGCAGCCGCAGCCGTAGTCGCCGACAGCAAGTCGCTCACCTTTAACCGTCTCAACTCCGTCTGTGCCCAAGGTTGGAGACCTGATAAGAAGTTGAAGACCCGATCCTCCTCGGTTATGTTGTTGATCTCCAACATTAAGTAACTGAACTCCTTAACGTAGTCCTGCACAGAACCTATGTGCTTCAATATTTTAAGGGACTCTCTTGATAGCCATGTCGTGTTCATGGGAAGAAATTGGTCCCTCAATTCCTTCTTCAACGCGTCACACGTCTGAATGGTTGTCCGTCCGGAACTAGAGTCATCGTCCAACCTAGTCCACCACCAAAGTTTTGCATCTCCCCCAAGGTAAATGCTAGTGATGAAAACTTGATCGTTCTCTTCCACCCGAGCTGCCTTAAAATATTGCTTCATATCCCAAATGAAATTCTCGAGCTCCTTAGCATTCTGACTTCCCTCAAACTGCTTTGGCTCAGGCACTTTCAACTTGGACGGCGGTTTCTCCCCAGTACTCCCGCCAGGTGAACCAGCAACGGCTACCTTCAGCAGATTGACATCCGTGTCAATATCACCTACACGATATACCAACGACTGGATCTATTGCAGTAGATCGTTGGCGCGATCCGTGAATTCCCTCTGGAAATTATTCATCCCGCGCTGAAGGTCAGCAAGGGCCTGCGAATGGAGTACGGCTTACTCTGAGAGCGATGTAGCGTCAAGTATGGGCCCACCAATCAACTCCTTAAGGACGGCAACTCGTTCACTCAATGCTCCGGCCATCGAAACTCAAGCTCTAATATCAGACTGTCACGGGGTAAAGTCGATTGAATTTTTCTTACCTTGTGATGGCACTAAGTCGCCCACTTAGTCAGCCAACCAACCACACAATCGGACAATCGAGCAAGAATGGTCAATCCGCAAGAAAACGCACAACTTACAGAAAATCCCAACCTTTTTATTTACACTTAAAAGGGAATGAGTCTGATGCAGGGATACAACAACACACTCGTACTTAAGAGGTCTATGCCTCACTGCCATTCACAACCCAAAATTATAGGTAAGCTCGGCTGACACTCCCAGCCAAAAAAGGAAAGCACCCGAGTAAATGCACTGAATCCCGAAGATCACGGATCTGATTCTCTCCACATATTTCGCCCCACATATGGCAAGTTTGAGGATTGCGCGCAGATCATGCCGGATTCTCCCGAGATCCTCTAGATCCTCATAATAGCGCCTTTCCATAACCAAGCCCTCAGTGCGCGCCTGGACCCCAAGCCCGACGCCTATATATAGCGCATCACTCCGCCTTTAGTGGTCATTGATTCCCTCGCTGCCTCTCGAGCATGATGTTCACATCACCTCAATCCAACAATAGCCAATTGTTAGCCGATGCCAAGCCCCCTCCCAAGTCTTGACGAATCCCACCTCGCGCCTGCTTGCGCACGAGTGCGCACCCCACGCGTGCCCAACTCATAAGGGTGTAAATTAATCGTTTGTTAAGTTATAAAATCACCAATTAAGTAGTCCACAATAAAATTTTCTAATATAGCAGATTTAATTTTAATTTAAGTAACTATAATTCAACAATGAAAACCTTAATTATAAAAAAATAATAATATTACTATTTCATGAATTTAGACCAGGTGGGCATTTGCATGAATGAATTAACCAAATTTAAGGAACCAATTAAATATAAGAATGAAAATATTAGTTAATATCACTTTTAATTTAAAAGTAATCTACATAAATATTTAAATACATAAAAGGGAAGTTCATTGAATGATACATTTAGAATTTATTGATTACTTGTTAATTTGTTGAATTTTTTAGTGAAAAGATTACGATTTAGGAGTCGTTTGACTTCATTTTTATTTTTTTATTTTTAAATTTTTAGTGTAATCATAAATATTTTTATCTATTTTACCGTTTGAAAATAATTCTATTTGGGTTAAGAATAATAGCAGAAAATCATGTTTGTTATTATTGATTTTAGTTTCGAAAAACGAAATCAAAAACAAAAATTTCTACAATTGTTGAAAACAAAATTTTTGTTTCCATTATTTTTGAAAACATGTTTCTATTTTTTTGTAGTTGGTACTAGGGGTGTAATCGAGTCGAGCCGAGCCGATACAGTGAGGTGCTCGAGCTCGAGCTCGACTCGGGAACTCGATGCTCGGTACTCGACTCGAGCTCGATCGAGCCTTATTTTTTAAACTCGAGCTCGGCTCGAGATCAAGTTCGAGCAACTCGAGATCGAGTTCGAGCTACTTGAGCTCGTTCGATTAAGCTCGATTATATAAGTTCGATTTTTTGCTCGAGCTCGATTCTAAGGCTCGACTCGAGCTCGATTGATGGTGTTGGTTCAGCATAGCAAAAGTCCCAAGTATTACTACTGTCATTGACTAAATGTTCCAATTAATCTAATTTATCCCTACAGATTAACCATAACAATGGCCAATGATACACAGTAGAAAACAAATTTAATGGTGAAAAGGTATATTTATGTTCTCAGGCTAAAAGCATAGTAGAAACGGTAACAATCCAAAAAAGAAACAAGGGTTCATTAAAGTTATGAGTCATTTGCATTGTCTTAAGCAAATTAGAATCAGATTCTGCAACAATAAAATATCAGAAGAAGAAACAGATGTGAAGCTCGCACTTACATAATTTGAAATTATAAAACAAAACAACAAAGATAATAACATCACCAAATGAAAATGAAACACACAGCAACACCTGCAAAAACAACAATTGAGATGCTACATAAGAAAATTTAAACTAATACTATGGTGTCAAAAATACATATTCTAGATAGAACATTCAAAACAACATTTAGGAAGCAAATAATATGCATCTTCAGTAAACCAGGCCCCTTTCTCTTTCACCAACTCAAGAATTGCATAATAAGAAAGATAATTTGGTCTCACATCAAAATTTGCATAATGAAACAATTCTGCTCAGATTCATCCAAATTCCTTCTAGATTTTCTTCACCTAGCCACAGTACAAGCACACACAGATCTCTAGTTGTGTCATGACCCAAAACTACCCAAAAATCAGAGTAAATTTTTCGCGTTTTATTATTTCATACTTACCTCTGATCGTGACCAACCATAACCAATAATTGGGCTGTATGTCAGTGCCCATATCATCTCCATACATTTACAATTAGTGCACAATTTAATTTAAATATAAATTCATATATTCTGCACTAAACTTCTTCCATTTCATTACATATCTATACCCACTCTATACATCCCAGTGTCATACAAAATATAATACTGTGCTCATGTTATTTAGATACAAGAAACATATATAACGTGTATATACCTCAAAAAGATAGGCAGCAGCGGACAGCTGGAATGCCGTACTTAGTCGCCTCCCAATCTACTGGAAGAAATCTGTGTGAGAAAATGAAAAGGCTGAGCACATCAAGCTCAATAAGGCAATTCTACGAACAAGTAGATAACAATACAACCTACATGAATGTAGTGCCGTGCATAAACCACCCCTTCTCCACATATTTCCAAAACAGATGCTATGTTATGATGTCATGTAAAAGAATTCAAATGCAATCCCAAAAAGCATGAAAACTTAACATGCATATCTTTTAAATCATTTATTTCTCGTTAAAATTTCATAATAAGGTCAGGACTCAACCCCTCTCTCGGGTAGCCCTGACTCACATAAAATCCACAAAATTGTGTTTCTTAAAAACATCAATACCCGAAAACATAAATATACGAGATACGAGACTAGGCAATATTTGTATATCGGTAATAACCAGGACTATGGCCATGTGTCCTCGGGAGTCCCTCTGCTACACGGATCCTAGAGTGCGGGGTCTCACCATGATCGGGAACCACCCGGGAGGTGGGTCACTCCATCCCGTCGGTCTTATCCGACCTTACGCATCCGTAGATGCCACACGTATCTGAAGATACCACGCATCCGAAGATGCCACACGGTACAGCGTACTCCATGCTACTTGCACGGTACAACGTACTCCGTGGACCCATATCATATCTGCATACTCATGCCATGTCTCCAAACGCACGTGCGAGCCTATTTAATCGGTATGACACACAGTCACCCGCCGCTCTAAGCACGGCTCATTATATGATCTCAGAAAAATAGTGCGAGCGGTGCTCCAGCGCTATCATAAAATCAAATAAAACTAATGCGAGCTAAGCTCTAGCACTCTGTCACGAAAATCATATATAAAAATATGGTGCGAGTTAGACTCCAGCACCGTGTCATGAAAATCATGTAAAACTCTAGTGCGAGCTCTCGCTCCAGCACTAATATAAGCATTGCACAAATCAAAACTCGTGTGAGCTGAGCTCTAGCACGTCACATTTCTGAAAAGTCACGTAGGCGGCTACATTTCTCAAATCGATTTCAACGAAAATCAACATTTGTTGAAAATATGAAATGCTGTGCAGTTTTATTTAAAAGTTAGCCGGCCTACTCATGCATGTATCAAAATACTTCAAAAACGAGCAGGAACCCCTTATTCTTGCTCCTTACACTTTTTTCTAAAATTTGAAATTTTACCCTTGACGAGGGTATTTTGGTAATTTGTCCATCCGGGGTCCTAAAATTTTTTATCTCAAATCTAGACCCTTCGGACAATTTAAAAGACTGTAAATGGCGTCGAAAATTCGTAAAGCTATCTCTAGCAGTTCGTAAAATTTTCTTACCTGGAATCGCGCGCAAACTTAACCTGTCTCGATGATACCGAATCTCTCAGCCCAAATGCGTGCCAACCAAATGTACGTAACTGCATATAACCACACAGTTGAGGTCAATTCAATTATCTTGATCAGTATATCGCATTTAGTGACCAACTTTAAAGTATTGGGCCCTATCTACCTTATTGGGTCTCGGCCCATTTTCAGCCCTTTTATACTTATTAATTCCCTTCTTCGGGTATACCGAGCTCATGCAGCTTACCAATAATTATCGAGTTTCGTTCCAAACTCATTGGATAGCCCGTATACCATTTATGAGAATTACATTACAATTCCGAAAAATATTCCTTTCTATTCGAAATTAATCCATAATTCCGTAAAATAATAAACTCTGTATTAAAGAACTCATATTGCCAAAATTAAAATGTACTTACCTGATATGATGCGGGGTACGAAAATCGGAGCTCAATCGGCTCTCGTTTGGTCTCTGTCGAAAAGCTGCACAATTAGGTAAATCTGGATTATTTTCCATTAAATAAAATATTAAATAAATTTTCGAAAATTACCCGTAGGTCAATTTCGATCCTCAGTCAACTTACCCGAATCTCGTGTCGTCCCCAGTAATTTTCTTTCTTTTTCCCTCTTTTTTCCTTTCTTTTCTTTTCTTTTCTTTTTTTTCCTTTCCTTTCCTTTTTCCTTTCCTTTCCTTCCTTTTCCTTCTAGCCAACGACACCGTTTGCTGCTCTTTGCCGTCGCCGACGTTTCCGACGATCTTGCCGGTCGATACCGGTCTCAAAAGAACCGACTCCTCCCCCTGAACGCGTCGGTAGCTTCCGTTCAAGCCCAGTCACCGTGGTTCGCTGGAAATCGCCCCTTTTTCTCCTCGATTTTTCCTCTCCTCCGATCGGCGTCCTCCGGCCACTACACGACGCTTCTCCGATGTCCTAAAGATCGCCGGCCTCTCCTCTTTCACCTCGGCTGCTCGTCGGCGGTCAAGGATCGCCGGTGTGTCCTCGAGCTCGTCGGGTTCCTCGCGGTCTCCTTCAGGTTTCTGTTTGGTTTTCCTGTTTTCGAGTTCTCCCGAGTTTTCAGTTCTTTCCAATTTATTATTATTATTATTATTATTATTATTATTTAACAATTTGTTTATTATTATTTAATTCATTAAAATACTCTACAATATTCCAAAATATCTACAACTTATATTATTTTATTTTAATTTAATTAATTTAATTTAATTTAATTTAATTTATTAAATACATTTTTCTCCATTTTTCGATATTATTCCTTCGTATTTTCGAGATATTGTTCTGGGTGACTTTTTGGTATTTCTAAAAATTTCGAATCTTGATCAATTGGACTCAAACTTGTATAATTTCCTCATTATCGATCAAGATATCTTACATCCTTATTTTTAATTAAAATTTTCCTATCTATTAATACCAGATTTTGATATTTTGACCATTTTACCCCTGCACTTGTTTCGGAACCAATTTAACCCGACTTTTCTTCGTACATCCGCTATCTTTTCTTATTTAAATTCGTATTTTCCATTGACTTAATTCGATCCTTTTTTCATTTGGCCTGTGGACATCTCGGCCCTTATTCAACTACTTCACATATTCACCGATATTCCGTTTCATCAAATTTACAAATTTAATTCAGTCGATGCTCTTCTTATGATTCAATGAATATATGGAAGTGTACATCACATGAATCATAAGGAATATAGCAACAAATACATACAAAGTGGGTCTTATAGGTTGCATCTATAGAAAACTCCAGTTTTATTTTATTTATTTTTTCCAGATAAAAGAAGGCAAACTAAGTAGTACTAAGTCTGACAAGATCAGTCATCCAGAATTGAGAATACTATCAATATGTTCATTTGCAATGAGACAAAGGAAATCAATTAACAAATACCTTAATGATTAAAACAACAGTAAACAAGTTAGATTCCAAGCCAAAACTAGACAATTAATTCTTCAGCTTTATCATCTCATAGTTTCAACCCCAATAGCTTAACTAATTCCATGGATTTAATCTAAAAAATAACAACATATCACAATGATCAAATTGACAAAGTACTGTAAAAAAAAATCAAATACCTTACTCCATCTTAATTAGATTACGGGAATTTAAGCGCAATCTCAATTGATTTCTTCTCTTTCTATATAGACAAAATAAAAGAAAAAAATTAAAAGTAAAATTAAAATAAGACAGCCATGAAATAACAAAAATAAAGAAAATGAATAAACTTACTTTGCTCTTCTTTTTCACTCCATGAAGATTTCGACACCAATCTCCTCCACAAAGTAATGCTTGCACTGTGTCAGGAGCTAATGAGGCACGATAAGTATCAATAACTCTACTTCCTGCACTAAAGGTGGCCTCTGAAGCCACTGTAGTGATAGGAATAGCGAGTATATCACGAGCCATCTTGGATTAAATGCGGTACTTTAAAGTATTTGCATTCCACCAATCCAAAGTATCAAACGTATTGGAATCTCCTTTACAAATAAAGTAAGCCTCAGCTAAATAAATGTCAAGATCAGATTGTTGTGGTTGAACAGTCTCAACTGACATCACATAATCGGCAAATTCAAACCAACCCGAAGAAGAAGTTTCTGCACTCTCACCACCATCACCACTATCAAGCACTTGAGTTTCAGCACTTTGCTCGTTGACAGATTGATACTCGCGAACATATTTCTCATAAATCTCATACAAAGCATCTCGAACTCGAGCAACATTTTCTCTTGCTTCTCTATCAGGGTATATTCGAGGAAAACAAAACTCAATCACCCTCATTTTGCACCTTAGATCCAAAATAGCTGCTATAGCCATTAACAAATTTTATTCTCCCCAATATTTATCAAATTTACTCTTCATCTTACGAACCATTGCTTGAACAAACTCATCTTCATCTTGTGCCTTTTTATCCAACAACACTTTCACATGATAAACTTCATTCAAAAATAAGTTTGAAGTTGGATAATTACTCCCAAAGATGATTTTAGTGGCTGAATTAAAAACTTCCAAAATCTGACAAACTTTCTCAACCTTTTCCCAATCTTCTTGACTTGGACAGCAAGAGTAGTGAGATTCCCGCTCTTTGAACCTTGGAAACATTTCTTTGAATTTGATTGCAGTCGACAACATCTCAAATGTTGAATTCCAACGTGTCTTACATTCAAGAATGAGTTTCCTATTAGGTAACTGCAATTGTTGTGCTATTTCAGAAAATGAGTTAAGTTGTGCCTCATTTTGATTAATAAAACTGACACTTTCATGAACATCTTCAATCACATGCTTAACCTCAAAAAGACCATCTTGAACCATGAGATTTAAGATGTGTGCACAACACCAAACATGAAAAAGTTTTCCTCTACAAAGCAGCCTTCTAGTTCTTGAAAAGGTGTCTTTAAGAATTTTAATTGCCACATCATTGTTTGAAGCATTATCCACAGAAAGCGTAAACACCTTGTTTTCAATTCCTCATTCTTTCAAACACTTAAAAATGCAATCAACAATCTCAACACCACGACGAGGAGCAGTGATGTGAACAAAGCTGATAACACGCTTTTGCAATCTCTAAGTAGCATCTATAAAGTGTACTGTAAGAACCATATACTCGATCTTTTGATTACTTGACTTCCACAAATCTGTTGTCAAACTAATCTTGTCGATGATCTTCAATAATGCCTTTAGTTTCTTTTTTTTTCTGCTTCATAAACTAGCACACAATCCTTTTTAATAGTATTATATGATATCTTCTCCCATTTAGGCATCTCACGTTTCTGCATCATGTTAAAACCTTCTTCTTCTATAATCGAAAAGGGATACTCATGCATAAGTATCCAATGTGCAGCTGCGTCTCTCATTTTTGCCATATCAAACTTACCATCTGTGAGAGCAGGTAACATTTGTACATCACCACTTGTGTCGACTGGTTGGAAATTAATCCGTTGCTATTGACTTTGATAAATCTTTCGCTTCAAACAAGTTTTCAGATGCCTATTAAACTGAGTTGTACTTTTACTTGCACTTATAGCTAACCTGCTCTTGCAATGGACACATTCTCCTTTTTTAGTACCATCAAGAAGCCTAACTTCCTTGAACTCCAACCAAACAGAAGAGGTCTTCTGCCTCTTTTTGTCATTACCTCCCCCTTTCTTACCCTCTTGAGTATCAACATCACCACCTTCTTTATCACATTAATGGTTGGCATTTTATTTGTGGTAGCATCTAAATTTTCATCAACACGACTTGCAACTAAATCTGACGTAGGTTCACGTGGTGTAGAGGATACATCTGGCGTACTTGACATGTCTAGGTTTCTATTAAAAAAAACATCAACACATGCTACCATTAAAATATAATTTAAAATAAACATATTGTAAACTCATTAAAATAATATACATAAATAATTTTTAAAATCAAGCCTAGTATATTGCAAACTTATTAAATTAAATAGTTGGACATGATTAAAAATCAATAATTAACTGATTCATAACGCATTCATAAAGCAATCTAGACAAAGAGCTTATTCTAGACAGATTCATAATGCTTAAAGCCTTAAACAAATTTTGGAGATGGCATTATTCATTGAAAAAAAGTGTAGATAGCCTTAATTGCTTTCTACACAACAACACAGAAAACAAGGGATAACAACATTGGTTGTGCAGAAATAGAACAACACAGAAATAATAGCTATAATCGAAAACATAGTGGAGCAATAAAATTTAAGTACAGTAATGAGATGCAGAACAGAAAGAATCAATGCTCATCGTTGGGAGAAAGATCTGAATTAGTTTGCCTATACTATGTGCTTCATAGGATTATTTGAACTAAAGAAGTGTTGGCTTGCATATTATTATATTCTGTTGATTTGTATGATTTTCCTGAAACTGCTTTTTTAATAGTTCATAGATGTTTGTAAGTAGTATCAATAAAACTGCAAGCCCTTTCTTTTAACTGTTTCAGTCAAGGTATAGAGTATGTTTGGCTGCTTGGAAAAGCTAGGGAAAGAACTAAACCCAAATAATTGATGGAAGCAAGAAAGGGTGTTGTCAGGCATTGGAGATGAGTTTTATTTTATATATACAGACATGAAATATGTTAACTTTGTCTCATTAACTGATGATACTTTGAACTTACAACTAGATAATGCTGGTTCTTCTACTGCAAAAATTGCCTGTGAGTTATCTTAGAATATATGTTTACTTGTAATAAATAGCTGCTAGATTGAGGGTGGCTGCCAATGAGAAGGCTGAAGCAGAGAAGATATTATAGATCAAGCGAGCAGAAGGAGATGCTAAGTTGAAGTATCTGGCTGGGCTTAGTATAGATCAGCAGTGACAGGCTATTGTAGATGGACTTAGGGACAGTGTGCTGGCCTTCTCTGTGAATGTTCCTGTAAGACCCGAAAATTCGGTGTCATTTTTAAGAAATTGATATTTAAAAATATGGATTAGTGTAATCTTGATCAAAAAATCGAGGAAAATAATTAAATTTCATGTCCAATTGATCAATATATGAAGTTATTAATATTTATCAAAAATTTTACCTCAAAAAACGAGCTTAAAAATAGTGAAAAAATATACCGAAAAGGTAAAATCGGACTGATAAATTCATTTACAGACTAAATGAATTTAATATGAATTTTTGAGATATTTTAAGATTTTTATTATTATTTTAAGAATAAAATAATAATAAAAATATATTATAAAAATAAATCTGTTAAAAAAAAGAGGAGAAATCTGAAGAGAATATCGAGGAGAGAGAAAGAGGAAAACCGACGGATTCGGTTTCCTCTCATCGGCGAGCCACCGGCGAGGTTGAGGGGCCGACGAGGGTTGGCGAAGGAAGCCCAGCACCGGGCGACTCGCCAGCGGCCACCACGCGCCCCAGATCTCCGCCGGCGAGGAGATCGGAGGAGGGAGAGGTCGCGGGGGAGAAAGGGATTTCGGCGGCCACCGGCGCCGATCGACCCTAGCTGTCACGCCCCGAAAGTTTACGAAAAATAGGGCAAATTTAAAACTTTTTACTCGTTAATTCACAATTAAAGGTGCATTCCTGTGCAGTGTCATACATCATCATAATTATCATGCCTCAGGATCTCATCACGACATAGTGTATATTGAATCATATACATTACTCAATTCCAAGTTAATTAATCCTAATACATCCCATATAATGATATACATCAAGTGTCTGTAATCACATTAATAGTCTGGGTACATGAAAGATAAAATATACCTCAAATACAATATATAAAGGGTCTGGAGCTCAAGTCCTCCACTAGCCACTACTTCGTACGCCGCAGGGAGATCCTTTTTCACTTGAAGAACTCTGGGGGGAAAGGAAAACAGGGTGAGCTTCTAAATCGCTCAGTAAGGGGGGTAAAGGAACTCAGTTATATAAACCATTTCACACATCACAAATATGTATTTATTTATAAAGCTCATTTGAAATCGTAGCATGAAAGTTCTCAAAACATCATCTCATAACTCGTTAAATCATGTGAAAACATGAAGATAAAAGGCTCAACATCGAGCACTCACAAGCATGTGTAAATATATGCAATAATGGCTGTTCTCAAATACGTGATAAAAATCACCTCAGTAAATCACACGTGACAAGGTCACAAAACACAACTCATGTGTAAAACGAGACTAGGCAATAAAACTCAATTAAAACTCGTCATGGCACATCAAATATGTATCTCCTCTGGGTGCGCATCCCAGGCATCCTCGTATAGAGGGAACGTCGACAATATGGTCGTATGCAAAGTATATTGGACTTATATGTTACCAGAACAAGGCCCGGCCTTACTTGCTACCAGAGCAATGCCTCGCCTAATGCACACTGACACGTGGTCCCTGGGTCGGTTCCCAGGCGGCCCACTCTCTCGGTCTTACATGCTACCAGAGCAATGCCTCCCAACGCTACCAGAGCGGAGGAATAATCGGACTTATATGTTACCAGAACAAGGCCTGTGGTCCCTGGGTCGGTTCCCAGGCGTCCCACTATATCGGTCTTATATGCTACCAGAGCAAGGCCCGTGGTCCCTGGGTCGGTTCCCAGGCGTCCCGCTATATCGGTCTTATATGCTACCAGAGCAATGCCCGATGTGTATTCAACATGACACGCCTAAGTCTCAATCATTAGCCATTATCTTATAAAACGTTATGCCTTCACGTAGAACTCATAATGGTTTTCTCTTAAAACTCATTTAAAACATTTGTGTACTCAACACAAAACATATTAAAACCGAGTTCCAACCGGCAAAACACGCACACATTTTCTCAAATCTCAATATCGCCTTAACGTAGAGCCCAATTTACTTTTCACGCAACTCAAAGGTTTACAAAGCAATTTCACACTCAGCTTATAAACTCATAAAATAATGGGCTCCAACCGGCTATAAAACCGTGTGCAATTACATCACAACACAAAACATGCTGTATTCTCAAATCATGGTTCATGCTACAATAATTCATCAAAATACATACATAATTGGTTTAGTTTTCCTTACCTCTTTGCACCTCGTATAGTGCAATCGTTTCCCCCGTATCACGGGCTAGTCTCGCATTCCACTCTGGAACTCCCGAGCTGTCCAAACGATGTTAAAACATCAATACCCAATTATCTCATAAATCTCAATTCTCAAAATCAAGCATCATCGCTCATAACACCTCAATTTTCTCAAATTTTCGTCACTCTACCCTAAACTACAACCTCATTCACAATATCTCAACGTTCGATATCTCTAATACCAACTATCTACGCTAATTCACCACATTGTCTATATTTCCGTTTATAGCACAATTCTCAAAATTGCCACAATTTCCAAATATCAACATTAATCCATCTACATTACAATCTCATCAATCCCTAATCATTTCTCAACTATTTCATCACAATTACAACCACTAATAACATCAAATCAGCTCAAATATCAATATCGAGGTTTAGAAATTACCCAAAGCTTGTGAGACGCACAACTCACGCCTCGATCCGATTCGTCCTTCGATTTCCAAGTATGTTGTTCTCCCTTCGATGAGGAACAACTTTCCTTCTTACCACAATAGCTGATTCGGCCGGAAATGGGGGATTTGGAGGAGTGAGAAACTAAGTTTTCGGAAAAATGGAGGTTTGGAAGAGAGAGAAAGTGAGATTTCAGGAGAAAACACGGGTTCCTTATATAGACTAGAGGTAGGAGATCGATCTGCCTCTTGATGAGATCGATCTGTGTTTGAAATTTGGGGACGATCTGGGCAATTTTATGCCTAGGAGATCGATCTGTCGAGGGGTGAGATCGATCTCTTTATGGCTTTATGAGATCGATCTGCTCCTAAGGAGATCGATCTTCTCCCTAAACAGAAGCATTTAGAGATCGATCTTTTCCTCATGAGATCGATCCCTTCTCAAACAGATTCATAAGGAGATCGATCTCTTCCATTGGAGATCGATCTGCTCTTCAAATTTCCCCTTCCTCGTCATTTTTAACTCACCAGATCGATCTCTCCTTCTCCCAGATCGATCTGTCCTCATGCTTCATGCTCATTTTACACACTTAACATATAAATCTCCAATTATAATTCCTACAATTCACTTAGCTCAATAAATTACACTTCAATTTATTATTACATCATTAAATATGTCTGAAATTCTCAGATCTCACACCCTCCCCACCTTAAAAAGAATTTGGTCCTCCAAATTCAACTCAACTAGTCAAAATAGATGGGGGTATCTCTCCTTCATGAGACTCTCTAGTTCCCACGTCGCCTCTTCCCTTGAGTGATGCTTCCTCAAGATTTTCACTAATGGGATGCTCTTGGTTCTCAGTACCTTCTCCTTTCTATCGAGAATCCGGACGGGTTCCTCAGTGTAGCTCATGTCCTCTTGTATGTCCATCTCGTCATACTCTATGACATGAGAAGGGTCCGGGTGGTACTTCCGCAACATAGACACATGAAAAATGTTGTGTATTCCGGACATTTGTGGGGGTAATGCCAATCTGTAGGCTACCTCTCTCACTCTCTCAAGAATCTCGAATGGTCCTATGTATCGAGGACTCAATTTTCCTTTCTTCCCAAATCGCATGATACCCTTGCTCGGTGATACTCTCAGAAATACTGCATCACCAACATCAAATTCAAGTGGCCGTCTACGCGCATCCGCGTAGCTTTTCTGTCTACTCTGTGCAGCCCGTAACCTCTCACATATGAGTTTCACACTCTGTACGGCTTGCTCAACAAGCTCGGGAGCATTTATCTTTCTGTCACCGACCTCTTCCCAAGCTACAGGGGATCTACACCTCCTACCATATAGAGCCTCAAAAGGTGCCATTCCAATACTCGCATGATAGCTGTTATTGTATGCAAACTCTGCTAGGGGCAGGTGATCATCCCATGATCCCTTAAAATCCATCGTACACGCCCTCAACATATCCTCCAGGGTCTGAATAGTCCTCTCTGACTGACCATCTGTCTGAGGATGATAGGCGGTACTGAAACTCAATCGAGATCCCATGGACTCCTGAAATTGGGTCCAAAATCTGGAAGTAAACCGGGAATCTCTATCAGAAGTAATACTCACTGAAGCCCCATGTAATCTAGCTATCTCGCTGACATACAGTTCAGCTAAGGCATCCACAGTATCGGTGCTCTTGATGGCAAGGAAGTGGGCACTCTTAGTCAATCTATCCACAATGACCCATATTGCGTCACGACCTCTCCGGGTCCTCGGTAAACCCATAATAAAGTCCATAGTGACATGCTCCCATTTCCATGTAGGTACAGGGAAGGGCTGTAGTAGTCCTCCGGGCTTCCGATGCTCAGCTTTCACTTGCTGGCATACTAAACACCTGGCCACATACTCTGCCACGTCTCGCTTCATACCACTCCACCAATACACCTTTCTCAAGTCTCGGTACATCTTAGTACTCCCTGGGTGCATGGTGTATCGCGAGCAGTGGGATTCTCTTAGTATCTGTCTCTTTAGGGTATCATCGTTCGGTACACAAATCCGTCCTCTGAATCTCAACAATCCATCCTCACTGATGGTGAGATCCGACTGCGAACTCTGCTCAGCTTGGCTAACCATATCTATCAATCTCTGATCACTGCGCTGCCCAGTTCTAATCTGATCCATGATCCTGGGCTCCATCCGCAAGCTAGCCAAAAATCCAGTCTCTACCTCTTTAACTTTGATTCGAAGTTCGGCGAACTGCTCTAACAAATCCCATTCCCTGATCATCATAGCAGATATCATACTCTTCCTGCTCAGGGCATCAGCAACTACATTCGCCTTACCCGGATGATATAGAATCTCGCAGTCATAATCCTTAAGGAGTTCCATCCATCTCCTTTGTCTCATGTTTAACTCTTTCTGATCAAAGAGATATCTCAAACTCTTGTGATCAGTGAAAATCTGGAATCTTTCCCCATATAAGTAGTGTTGCCAGATCTTCAAAGCAAATACCACAGCGGCTAACTCCAAATCATGCGTGGGGTAATTCCGCTCATGGTCTTTCAGCTGACGCGATCCATATGCGACCACTCTCCCGTGCTGCATAAGCACACACCCCAATCCTTGATGAGATGCATCACTATACACCGAGAATCCTCCTGATCCCTCAGGGATAGTTAACACAGGTGCCGCTGTCAATCTCCTCTTTAACTCTTGAAAACTGAGCTCACATTGATCAGTCCATATGAACGGAGTCTCCTTACGCGTGAGCTTAGTCAGAGGAGCGACAATCCTCGAAAATCCTTCCACAAATCTCCTGTAATACCCTGCCAAACCAAGGAAGCTTCGTATCTCAGTCACTGTCCTCGGTCTCTCCCAATTAAGCACAGCTGCTATTTTACTCGGATCCACTGATACCCCTTCCTCTGAGACTACATGCCCAAGAAAAGCTATCCGGTTCAGCCAAAACTCACACTTACTAAGCTTTCCGTACAATTGCTTATCTCGGAGTATCTGAAGTACTAACCACAATTGCTGTGCGTGCTCCTCATACGACCGAGAGTACACCAGGATATCATCAATAAAGACTATCACAAACTTATCCAGATAGTCTCTGAACACCTCGTTCATCAATCTCATAAATGCTGCAGGGGCGTTCGTCAATCCAAAGGACATCACTAGAAATTCGTAATGGTCATACCTTGTCCTGAAGGCCGTCTTTGGAATATCTTCCTCCTTGATCCTCAATTGGTGATAGCCCGATCTCAAATCAATCTTAGAAAAGACTGATGCCCCTCTTAGCTGATCAAGTAGATCGTCAATCCTGGGCAGCGGATATTTATTCTTCACCGTGGCTTTATTCAATAGCCGGTAGTCCACACATAATCTGAGACTACCATCCTTCTTCTTAACAAACAGTACTGGCACTCCCCACGGCGAAACACTGGGTCTAATAAACCCTTGATCCAATAACTCCTGTAGTTGTTTCTTCAATTCCTCAAGTTCCACTAATGCCATCCTGTAGGGAGGTTTAGAGATCGGCTGAGTATCCGGTACCAAATCAATGGTAAACTCCAGCTCTCTCTCTGGGGGTAAACCTGGCAATTCATCTGGGAAAACATCCAGAAATTCCCAAACCACAGGTATATCCTCAATCCTCGGATGTTCCCGCTCATCGTCTGAGATGAGTGTCTCATAACCTTCACATAAATAATCATATTTAATACTCTCAAAAATAATGTTAAAATTCTCAAATGACTTACTAGAATTCCACATAATCATTTCCTCAATATCTCAACCGTACACTGTAAGGTTCAGGTAGGGAGAAAGTTACAATCTTAGTGTAGCAGTCTAAACTCACTCGATTGGTCGCCAACCAATCCATTCCCAGAATTACATCAAACCCATGTATATTCAACATGATTAGATCTGCTAACATCACTCTATCTCCCACCTTTATTTCACATCCTCTACAGATTAACTCAGTTCTCTAGGATTCACGCATAGGGGTATTTACATGTAGTATATATTCTAGAGGTTCAAACTTCAAGTTTAATCTACATGCAAAATGCTCAGAAATAAACGAATGCGTGGATCCTGAATCAATCAACACATGAGCCTTATGATTACAGACAGAGAGTGTACCTATTATAGTTTCTGCCGAAGTGTCTGCGGTCTCCTTATCCAGGGCAAACACACGTCCCTGTGCCACAGGTTTCTTCCCTTTCTCTGCCGCAGTGGCCCGTCTCCGGGGATCCGCTCTCTGAGGCTGTTGTCTAGTGGGCTCTGGAGCATGTGGTATCTGAGGTTGGGGACAGTCCTTCACTCTGTGACCCATGTCACCACATCTAAAACATCCACGGATCGACCCAGTACAACTTCCCTCATGCGATCGGCTACAGTCTCTACAAATCCTCATCTCCGGCCTGACATATCGAGGGGTCTCCTTGATAATAGGATAGGCTCTGGGTCTCTCCAATCTGTCCTTCTGTACCTCAATCCTTCCTCTCCTGAAGGAACCTCTCCGAGCCTCTGTTTGGAAAATCGCTGGCCTCTTGCCCTTATCTTTATGCACTGCTCTGAGCTCATGCTGGGATTGTACCATTTCGATTCCTCTTTCAACCTCTTATGCTCGTCTCAGAGCATCTCCAAACTCAGTAATACATAGCCCCATCAATCTATCTCTAATGACGGGCTTCAACCCATACACAAACTTCTCTGTGCGGAGCTCTTCACTCTTGAAGGTCTCTGGGTCATATCTCAGTAGTGCAGTGAACTGGCTCTCATAGTCATCCACCGACATGTCACCCTGTACCAAACTCAAAAACTCGGCCTGTTTCCTTCTCTGGGCGGCTCGTGGTACATATTGGGTTCTAAAAGCTGTCTAGAACTCTTCCCAACCAATCACATCCTGGCGGGACATCAAGATACCCGGGGTAGTACTCCACCAATCTCTAGCTCTCCCCTTCAGCATATAGGCACTCATACTGACTCTCTCAGCATCGGTGCACCCCAGTAAATCAAATATAACTCTCAACTCCGTCAACCACTCCTCAGCCTCTGTAGGATCCTTCTTTCCCCTAAATGTGGGTGGATTCATCTTCAGAAATTCCTTTAGTCGGACCTTACTTCTGTCCTCAGGCTGAGTGACGGGAGGCACTGGGGGTATGGGAGGTCCTGGTGGTGGTGTAGGGGTAGTATCCGAGGCATTAACTCCAAAGTGTTGCGCGAATAGCGCCGCCATCTGCTCAAAACCTTACCTCACATCGGTCTCAATCCGATTACATCGAGAGTTAGGACTCTCTGGTTGTGGGACAGGTGGTGGAGGGGACTCTGCCTGCCTCCTCGAACGACCCCGTCGTTTACTCATTCTCTATCTCAACTCGTCTCCTGCCCGTACATATCAAAATTGATTGAAATCTCAATCCTCAATTTCAGTTCATGACCAGACTATTACAGACACTTGGGATGTATTCTATTTCACTTAACCGACACTGACAGTACTAGACACCCTAAGCTCTGATACCAAGAAAACTCTGTCACGCCCCGAAAGTTTACGAAAAATAGGGCAAATTTAAAACTTTTTACTCGTTAATTCACAATTAAAGGTGCATTCCTGTGCAGTGTCATACATCATCATAATTATCATGCCTCAGGATCTCATCACGACATAGTGTATATTGAATCATATACATTACTCAATTCCAAGTTAATTAATCCTAATACATCCCATATAATGATATACATCAAGTGTCTGTAATCACATTAATAGTCTGGGTACATGAAAGATAAAATATACCTCAAATACAATATATAAAGGGTCTGGAGCTCAAGTCCTCCACTAGCCACTACTCCGTACGCCGCAGGGAGATCCTTTTTCACTTGAAGAACTCTGGGGGGAAAGGAAAACAGGGTGAGCTTCTAAATCGCTCAGTAAGGGGGGTAAAGGAACTCAGTTATATAAACCATTTCACACATCACAAATATGTATTTATTTATAAAGCTCATTTGAAATCGTAGCATGAAAGTTCTCAAAACATCATCTCATAACTCGTTAAATCATGTGAAAACATGAAGATAAAAGGCTCAACATCGAGCACTCACAAGCATGTGTAAATATATGCAATAATGGTTGTTCTCAAATACGTGATAAAAATCACCTCAGTAAATCACACGTGACAAGGTCACAAAACACAACTCATGTGTAAAACGAGACTAGGCAATAAAACTCAATTAAAACTCGTCATGGCACATCAAATATGTATCTCCTCTGGGTGTGCATCCCAGGCATCCTCGTATAGAGGGAACGTCGACAATATGGTCGTATGCAAAGTATATTGGACTTATATGTTACCAGAACAAGGCCCGGCCTTACTTGCTACCAGAGCAATGCCTCGCCTAATGCACACTGACACGTGGTCCCTGGGTCGGTTCCCAGGCGGCCCACTCTCTCGGTCTTACATGCTACCAGAGCAATGCCTCCCAACGCTACCAGAGCGGAGGAATAATCGGACTTATATGTTACCAGAACAAGGCCTGTGGTCCCTGGGTCGGTTCCCAGGCGTCCCACTATATCGGTCTTATATGCTACCAGAGCAAGGCCCGTGGTCCCTGGGTCGGTTCCCAGGCGTCCCGCTATATCGGTCTTATATGCTACCAGAGCAATGCCCGATGTGTATTCAACATGACACGCCTAAGTCTCAATCATTAGCCATTATCTTATAAAACGTTATGCCTTCACGTAGAACTCATAATGGTTTTCTCTTAAAACTCATTTAAAACATTTGTGTACTCAACACAAAACATATTAAAACCGAGTTCCAACCGGCAAAACACGCACACATTTTCTCAAATCTCAATATCGCCTTAACGTAGAGCCCAATTTACTTTTCACGCAACTCAAAGGTTTACAAAGCAATTTCACACTCAGCTTATAAACTCATAAAATAATGGGCTCCAACCGGCTATAAAACCGTGTGCAATTACATCACAACACAAAACATGCTTGTATTCTCAAATCATGGTTCATGCTACAATAATTCATCAAAATACATACATAATTGGTTTAGTTTTCCTTACCTCTTTGCACCTCGTATAGTGCAATCGTTTCCCCCGTATCACGGACTAGTCTCGCATTCCACTCTGGAACTCCCGAGCTGTCCAAACGATGTTAAAACATCAATACCCAATTATCTCATAAATCTCAATTCTCAAAATCGAGCATCATCGCTCATAACACCTCAATTTTCTCAAATTTTCGTCACTCTACCCTAAACTACAACCTCATTCACAATATCTCAACGTTCGATATCTCTAATACCAATTATCTACGCTAATTCACCACATTGTCTATATTTCCGTTTATAGCACAATTCTCAAAATTGCCACAATTTCCAAATATCAACATTAATCCATCTACATTACAATCTCATCAATCCCTAATCATTTCTCAACTATTTCATCACAATTACAACCACTAATAACATCAAAATCAGCTCAAATATCAATATCGAGGTTTAGAAATTACCCAAAGCTTGTGAGACGCACAACTCACGCCTCGATCCGATTCGTCCTTCGATTTCCAAGTATGTTGTTCTCCCTTCGATGAGGAACAACTTTCCTTCTTACCACAATAGCTGATTCGGCCGGAAATGGGGGATTTAGAGGAGTGAGAAACTAGGTTTTCAAAAAAATGGAGGTTTGGAAGAGAGAGAAAGTGAGATTTCAGGAGAAAACACAGGTTCCTTATATAGACTGGAGGTAGGAGATCGATCTGCCTCTTGATGAGATCAATCTGTGTTTGAAATTTGGGGACGATCTGGGCAATTTTATGCCTAGGAGATCGATCTGTCGAGGGGTGAGATCGATCTCTTTATGGCTTTATGAGATCGATCTGCTCCTAAGGAGATCGATCTTCTCCCCAAACAGAAGCATTTAGAGATCGATCTCTTCCTCATGAGATCGATCCCTTCTCAAACAGATTCATAAGGAGATCGATCTCTTCCATTGGAGATCGGTCTGCTCTTCAAATTTCCCCTTCCTCGTCATTTTTAACTCACCAGATCGATCTCTCCTTCTCCCAGATCGATCTGTCCTCATGCTTCATGCTCATTTTACACACTTAACATATAAATCTCCAATTATAATTCCTACAATTCACTTAGCTCAATAAATTACACTTCAATTTATTATTACATCATTAAATATGTCTGAAATTCTCAGATCTCACACTAGCCCAGGCCAAAAGAAGGCTCCCCAGCCTGAGCCGAGCCGATCGACGGTGGAATCGCGCCGGCAACGGCGAAATGGCCACTGAACCAGTTCGGACCGGTTCAGTGTGAAAAGGGACTGAACTGGTCCGAACCGGTTCAGGAGGAGAGAGAAAGAAGAGAGAAATTTTTTTTTTGAGATTTCATCAAACTTCGGATAAGTCGATACGAGGTCAAAAGTGACCGATTTAATTTCTGATAAATTTATTTAAATTATATTTAATCGAAAATTGGCCCGGAAATGAAATATACAATTGTGCAGTTCGACGATTAATTTTGAACGGAAGTCCGATCGAACTTCGATTCGCGTACCATCGCATGATATCGGGTAAGTAAAGCTCATTTACGACAATTTATGTGATTAACGCGTATTTAAGATTTATTTTACGCATTTCGGATTAAATTTCGAATTTAGTGAATTATAGTCAAAAATTCGAATAAACTGTCGTAAATGAAATTTGGGCTATCCAAAGAGCTTTGAATAAAGCCAAATGGGTATTGATAGGCCCAATGAGTCGATAGACCCTGATGAAGGGAATTAATACGTGAAAAACGGGCTTAATACGGATTAAGACCCGATTAAAGTATTTAGGCCCATTAAGAGTAAACGGGCCCATTTAAGTGAAATGAACTGTATTAAATATGTAATACATTAGGAAACGTGTAATTAATCTAGTGAGTGGTTAAATGCAGCTCCAGAGTCATATTGAGAGATGACCGGACTGCGAGATTTGGACAGCATAGAGGAAGAGAGGTCACACTACGTGATCTGAGGTAAGGGATCTATGCGAGCTATTAGAGATAGCTGTACGTATTTTCATCGTCATTTACAGACAATTAAATTTCGTTTAGAGTATAAATATGAAATTTCTGGATAGTACCCAAATATGAAAAAATTACGAAAATACCTTTAGACTCGAAAATTTTTGGAAATGCATAAAATGCATGAAATCCATGTTTTCTCTGTGAAAAAGAGATTTTGTGAAGCTAAAATGATAGACTGGCTCATTATTTGACTGTATGCATTAACTTGCACGTTTTTTTAAAATGTGATTTGATTGACGAGTGATTTATTGGGATGTTACCCTCTCACTCTGTTTTGTACCGTTTTGCATATTGCACTCGATTTTGAGTACCACTGTGGTGGGAAATAGAGCCAACTGTCTATTTTGTGTGTGTGAAATCGTGCTGGAGCTATGATGAGATCTGTGGATTTATCCAGATCCGCTCCCACTTGATTTTGGTATTACATCTGTACAGACCGTGCTGGAGCACTGCTCGCACTGGATTCTGTTGTGATTTGTGATTGAAATCGTGCTGGAGCCCTCGGGTTGAGTGGGGGGGGCGCTGTCGCAGCAAGGGCCCAAAGGGGTCGCCTGTAGTAGGCAAGACCTCACACACTGACTTGATCGCACTAGATCTGAGACGACAGGCTATGGTTGATAATTTATTTGGTTGGGGTGGTGAGCTTTTGACTCAGGCACCTACAACTGTATGGTAATTGTACTGTGGTTCACGGAGTACGTCGTACCGTGTAGACAACATGGAGTACACTATACCGTGCAACTATGGGATGTGAGGATTGCGTCTTTGGACTCGGGCATACTTTGTCATTGCTCTGTTTTGTGATAGTCCTTAGATAGGAGCCGATGGATAGACTAATCCAATCCTCGGACTCAGAGACACCCTGGCACACCTGATCCGTGATAGCTTGTGGGTCTCGGATTTTGGCCAATTGTTCCCTTGGATTTGTGTTGAAATCCCTGCCTAGTCTCATCTCTTTTATTGATTTCGGTGATGAAACTAATTGTGATTTGATTTCTGTCATGAAACCGTTTGAAATGATAATATGATTTTAAAGTGAGTTTCAATACTGAACACAGAAATATTTTACTCTGAATGAGTTTTGATATTCGGATTTTGGCAGTAAATTGCTATGTGTTTTACTATGATGGTTTTGTGAATGCCATGAGTTTTTCGGCATAAACCATGCATCATGAGCACCGTGGATAGTTTAATTATCTACTTGCTTTCATATATTAATGCGAGTGTTTTGAAAAGTAAATGTATTTGTTTTACGAGTTGATAAAACATGCATTATGAGCATCGTAGATAGTGTGGTTATCTACCTGCTTTCATATATTTCTTACTGAGCGCGTTATGCTCATCCCATTATTTTTCCCACCTCTACAGAGCATTTCAGTAGAGTGTATAAGCTGCGTCCGTCCTGCGATCTTTTACACACAGATATCCAGCAGTATCAAGGTATGCACACATGTACTTTTTGTATCTGAATAATAGTGTACAGTGATATAGTCACGTTATATGGGGGATGTATGTGTAAGGCAATGTAAACGAATTTTAAATTAAACTTTCACAATGTTAGTGCCTGGGACGAAAGCATTGCCTGTTATGCATATAGATAATATATGAAACTGAGTGATGGATATTGACTCACAGCCCAACAATTGAAATATGGTAAGTTCGCGAAAAATTTGTAGTGATTTTTTAAAAATTGGGTCGCGACAGTTCCTGGGACAACATCAAAGGATGTCATGGATATGGTTCTTGTGACACAATACTTTGACACAATGAAAGAGATCGGTGCCTCATCAAAATCCAACTCTGTTTTCATCCCACACAGGCCAGGCACTGTAAGAGACATTGCTACTCAAATCCGGGATGGACTTCTTCAGGCCAGAACCTCTGAGTAGCATGGGGAATACTTTTAGTCATTCTACTCTAATAACAAAAGTGGCAATTGAAGTTTGGCTACCTTGTTAATAGGTCGAGGTTTAAGATTTGAATCTTGTTTCTAAATCTTTGGACTTTATTGAATACAGAAAAGAATGTTAGTAGTATATGCTTGCTTGCTTATAAATAAGGTGTTGAGCTTTGGTATTGTACCTAAGGAAGATGTGACGGTTTTTATCATTTAAAAAGTTTCAATGGTGTGGTTTGTTGCTACCTAAATATATACGACACTATGATACCCCCAGCAATTTTATATCCAAATCATATTACAACCTTAGGCAAATTAACTAAGATATTGATAATATATCACTTAAAGAGAATGACTTAATTCAAAACTAATATAGATGTCAAATACAGAAAGAAGACGACTTAAAAAAATTTACATTTAACCATCATTAAAGATTGTATATTCTTCTCCCATTAATTTGAACAAAATCCATCAAGAATTATTCACCAAAACTAAGAATCAATCCTACAAAATCTTCAAATTGGACAAAGAAAAGAAATGTTCCAGCAAATCAGCTAAATCTCATTCTATTTACGAGTGATCAACCAATCTATGGCATCCATTTTATAAGCATAGATTCCAACTGCATACATACCAGCGAGTGTCTGGGTGGGAGTCGTGGGACGCCAGCTGCCAGACCAGATTTACGGTGGAGACTGGAGTGAACTGAATACTTAGGCGAGGTCCGCAAGGAAAGCTAAGGGGGTTGTTCGGTCGGAAAGCGGTGCCGGATCTGGTGAGGAAGGGACGACTGTTGAGGAAGTCACCGGAGACGATGTGCCGTTGCTAACTCAGATCGGTTGCTTTGAGGATGGGATGGCAGACCAGGCAGAGGATGCGGGCAGCGACGTGGGTTCCTGGGTAGGGAATTAGATTGAATTGTTTTTTAGGGTTTTCTATTATTTAGGGTATAAAAGTCATTTTCCATTATATAAATATTATTATATAATAATATATATTATTAAAATATATAAAAACCTTATGCTCGATTAGGTTCACGAGCTACTCGAGCTGGGTATTTAAGTGCTCGAATTCGACTCGTTCGATAGCTCGAGTAGCTCGAGCTCGACTCGACTAAAATCGAATCGAATTCGAGTTTTGCTCGAGTTGAGCCCGAGTATCTTACGAGCAAGCCCGAGTATCTTACGAGTACCACTGTATCACTTACATCCCTAGTTGGTACTACTCATAAGTAAGTAAACAATATCTATATATTAATATAATATCAATATTTTTCATAATAAGAATCTAAAATAAAATTAAGAATTTTATTAAATAAATATGATATTAAAATTTAATATAAAATAATTATTTAATTTAAAATAGTTTAAATTTAATATATTTATTTTAATATAGAAAAGTTGAAGAAATGTAAAAAACAATTAAATATAAATTATATTAAACTATAGCATCATAATATAACTTAGTTTAAACTTGTAAAAGAATTTATTGAATTTATTATATATTTTAAAAAAATACCATTTATTATAATTTTGATATGTGAATAATTACTATTATTGCAAAGTAGTGTTATCTAATATAATTAAATATTATTTTATGAAACAATATTATTATTTAATATTATATTTTTTCAATTAAATTTAAAATATATCATTACTACTATTAAATAATTTAATATTATTAAAAAGTGAATACTTAAAATTAAATAATAATATTTTTTATATTTTTTACTAAATTTATATTAATATAAATTAATTAGTTGAATATAATATTTAATAATGGATAATTATCATATACACTATCAATTTTTGACTCCACGAGCGAGGTTAGGATGACGACGCGTATCCTTTAAATATATCAAGAAAATAAAAAATAAATAAAATAAGACATGTGTCATTATTCTAACTCCGCTTGTGAAGTAAAAAAACTTCATTGACGGTGTATAAGATATTAATCCTTTGATAATTTAATAATATTATAATTAAATAAAATAATATTATTAATAATATTAATAATATTATAATTAAATAAAATAATATTATTAAATATAATTTATAATTTATAATTTATTAAATCATATTATTGTTTAATATATAAGATTTAGAATTTTAGTAATCTCAATTATTATCTAATAAAAATTAATATTTAATTTTAATATTATTTAAATTATATTAAATTTTAATATGATTAAATGAAGATATTTAATATTAGTATTAAATAATATAAAATAATATTATTTAATATTATGTATATAATACTCCCTCTGTCCCACAACATTTGTCACATGTTGACAAATCACACAGTTTTAGGAGGTCAAAAATTCAACATGTCATGTCATATAAACAATGCAAATAGACCAAAATGTCCTTAAAAAATGTAGACATATGACTGGCGAGAGGTTTGCATTAAATTGAGCGAAAAATTAGAAGGAAAATTAAGAGAGAAATTAAGATAAAATTGAAAAATTGAGAAATTTCACTTTCATAAGAGATTTGGCAAGATTTTGACAAGATTTTTCTAAAATATTTTTATTTAAAAACTATTTTTTCTCCTTTAAAATAGGGATTTTATCAATATTTGATGAAGTAAAATATGGGATGAAGTTAAGAAAAACCAAGCTACCCCGTTGAATAAAGAAGTCAAATTCTTGACTCATAAATGTAAAAGTGTAAGAATTGAATTTAATTACAAATTGAACTCTTATAAGAATTAAATTTAATTACCTATTGAAGAATGAAGAGTAAAAAATAGTGACTCATAAAGGAGTCAAAATAAGAGTAATTTTTTTATGGGAAGATAAAAACATCTTGGTTTATATAAAGAAAACATTATCTATTAGTTAAATAATAAGGTAATTTAAAATATGGTGTAAGAAAGTTATGATCTTAAAAGGTTTTTTTAATGATTTAAAATTAAAGTATAATAAAGGATAAAAAGGGAAATATAATATTAAAATTTGTTGACTTTTTTAATATGACATTTTTAGTGGGACAATTTTAAAAGTTAAAAGTGACAAATTTATTGGGACGGATGGAGTATTATTTATTAAATATCTTATATTCTTATTTAATTTTTGTTGTTGCCAAACAGAATGATGACGTATTGCTGACGTCTTCGTTTCGATTTTCGTGTCATGTGTTATTAGAGACTCTGCAAGAAAAAGAATGATCAAAGGGACGCAGAGTTTATTTCTTGCGTAAGCACTAGTTTAAGTTAAAAAGGAGTTTTGACAGAATTTCTGTAGAGAAAATATAGACTTAATTTCATGAATCATACCTGACCCCTATTTATAGAGATTAATTCCACATTTAATTACGTAGTTATCTACTAATTGAGTATTTTTTACTGTTTTTCGGGTCCTGTAGAATAAAAAATATTTAAGGACAAAATTGTTCAAACTGCATAATTTATGTCTCCCGCAATAGTGTTTCCAATGTGGTAGACTCAATCTCCTACTTGTTTTTTTCGTGTGCCACGTGACACAATTTTATTTTTTTATTTTTATTTTTATTTTTTTTATTCTTTTTATCATACACAACAATTTTGAAAATTGAATTATTATATCTAAATTCGTATAAATATTTGCTTTCAATATGTAACAGTATTAACCAAACATGTTTTTTATTTTTTAAATTAAAAAAAAAACAAAATAAAGCAAAAACAAAAATTTCGAAAGCATGAAAGAAAATACAAAACATGGGAAAGATCCTAAACGACCTTAATTACTAGTAATTCTTTTTAAATTAACATGATATTGACTTCAATGAGTAGTAAAAAATTATTATTACGTAATTTAATTCAGAAAAGATAAAGTATCATATATTATTTGAGAATCAAATACTTTTTTTTTTATTTTGATCAAAAATCAAATCCTTGAATGCAAATAACAAGATACAGAGTTAATTGATTGAGTTAAAATTTAATTCGGCTTATCAGTTGATTTTAAAGGAATTTTGATTTTTATTATCCGAATTAATTGATTTAACTGAAAATATAAGCAAATCTAAAAATAAAATTTAAAAATAAAAAATGAAAAAGATATATTTAATATTAAAAATTTAGATGATATTTTAAATTTAATGTTGTTAGAATATTTTGGTTAGTTCAACTAATAAATTGAATTTAATTTGGTTTAGTTAATTTCAAAATTAAAAATTTTGGTTCTACTAATAAAACAAAAATGAACTAATTCGTTTAAATTTGACTTTTGATCATTTTAAGTTGAAATTAATCGAATCAATCTAATAAATACCCTTATATTTGATTATTTTTAAACAAAAATAAACTATGATTTTTTTATGTTCAGTAATAATATAAATAAAAAATAATCACAAATTTAATTCTTTTCAATTCTTACAAATTTTAGACGTCTTATACTTTTTACAAAGTTCAAATGAGGTAAGAAGAGAAAATTTCAATTTGAGCTAGATTTCTTCATTCAATAATCAAGTTATCGTCCAAATTCAAAAGTCAACCCAAAATTTAGGTGAATTTGAATAAATATATTAATTATTATTTATTTTAATATTTTGAATAAATTTTAAATTATTCATTTATCTAAAAATAAGGTTGGATAATCAAAAATTGTACATAATCTAATTTAGACTTAAACATGATTCAACCCAACTTATTTAAATCTCTATTTCCTGTACTATCCTACGAGAAAAAAAAAATCCCAATTTTGCTTCGTCGAAAGGTCCCTCATAAATTCAGTAAAAACAAAGTCGAGCTTCTCAAGCGACGGCGTTTCTCCTGGCTGCACGGTTCACAATTTTCCGTGACGGAACCAATTTTAAATTTCTTTAAAATGCAACTGTAGTTCTATTTGGCTCACTAAAAATCCCTCGCAATAAAAAAATATTATTCATTGAACCGAACACACACCAGACGAATAGCTTTTGGATGTTAAACACCTGGAAGTTGAAAACTCTACCGTCCGTTTTATACCGTAAACCAATCTTAACCGTTATGTGTAATTCAGAACAGAAACAAGAATCCAAACTCCATTAGTTCCGAATTGGCAAATTCCACTCTCCCAGATAAAAACCTAAATATATGTTAATCCAGCGGCTGTCATTGACTCCTGACTCTTCTCCCAAATCTCATCCGTCACTCATAAAATTTCAATTACATCCGTCCGATTTAGACCAAAACAAACTTGACCATCCATTTTTCTAAAATTTCAATTTCAAAGAACTGAGATAGAGGGAGAGGAGCGCAGGATGAATGGAGGAGGAAAAAAAAAAGCCAGACATTTCCATACAAAGCTTTAGCTTCTGGCGGCTTAGCTCCCAGCACACACTTCAAACCTTCTTTTTTCATTCGATTTTTATTTGACGGAATTTTGTAAGGTCTAAAAGAAAAGAAAAATGCATAGCTTGTGATTTTTCTTTTAAATTTCAATTTAATTGCGTGATTTTATTTTTTTTATTTAATTTATTTATATGAAAGCTTGAACAATGGAGCAAGGAGAAACGGTTTCGGATTTTGCACCGAAGAAATTGGCGAGGCAATTAGATTTCACAGCGGTGTGTCGCGCGTCTGCAAATGCAACGTTACTGGATCACCCGATGCATTTACAGTCACAGTCGCAGCCTCAACAGCAATGGCAGTCTCGAACACCGTTGCGTGCGAAGCATCAGCAGCAACCGCAGGAACTGCAGTTGCGGTTATATTTGCAGCCCCAAACGGTGCAGTCGCCACCGCAGTCACAACTAAAACCTCAGTCACCGCAAATGCCGCAAGTTCAAAAGCGGCTGCCGCTGCCAGCGCCGCTGCAAGTTGCCGTGGTGCATCGGGTGCCTCATCCGGTCCAGCTTCCGCTGCCAACATTTCAATTGAAGTAACTTTTCACCAAATCTTTAATTTCCCTCAAGATTTCAAATGTCTTTTTTTGTTAGAAAAAAAATTATATAATGCTTTTAGACCTTAAAGATTTATTTATCTTTAAAATAAGCGCAATCATGATTAATATAAACTTTAATTGGACCTAGAAACAAATTCATTTGCTCTTTTTGGCAAATTTCTTTTTCCTAATTTCAAAATTTAAGATGGTTGTTCTTGTCTTATGAATAAGCAACAACTGAACTTCTAATATTACTGTTATCGGATTGGCTTTTTTGGTTTTTCTGTTTGAAGAGACCTTTTAAATTTTTTTTTTTTTGTTTGGCACAGTAGAATAGTGAGAACATTATGTACAACTAGAAATATACTTGTAGCGTTATGTTGTTTTTAACTCTTCGTTCATATACGTTTGTCCAGCAAGCTAGAGTCCCCAAGGTCCAGACCACGTGTTCATGCTGAAGCCAAAGATGGGACTCCAAAGAAACAAAAGCAGTGTAATTGCAAGAATTCTCGGTGCTTGAAGTTGTAAGTCCACTAACACGTATTTAAATTTTATGGCAGCTTTTTAGTGACATGTTTGATCAATAAATCGTAGATATAAGAGTGTTACTTGGTATGATGGTATGGATCATTTGCAGAGACTAAATAAAGTTTGAACTAGAGTTTAACTTTTAGGAAACAGCGTTTGAATAAGAGTGATGGGTCAAATTGCTGCTTGTTTGCTTGTGCTATTTTCTCTTCTTCTGCATATGGTAGATGATTTGTTATTCCTAGCATAAGTACGAAATTCTCTTTGAGGAAAACGATAAGTCACATCAAGTAATCTTTTCCTGCTATTAGTGGTTTACTTGTGGAAATGTGACACTATCTTCGAATGATTACAATTAACTAACACCCAGTTGGTTTATATGGTTTTTCCTTCATCACATATTTGGGATCTATTAGTCTAATGCTTCATCTGATTTTGATTGGACTGATAAATGCTTGCATTTGTTAGTGTATATTTGAACTTGTTGCTTCATGTTTGTGGTCCATCATATTTTTCCCTCATTTTTTTTTATCCAGTAACGGTGTGCTTTTTATTTTTGGTTATCATTAGGTACTGTGAGTGCTTTGCTTCTGGAATTTATTGTAATGGTTGCAATTGCATAAATTGCCATAACAATGTGGAGAATGAAGCAGCAAGGAAAGAGGCAGTTGGAGCAACGTTAGAACGCAATCCAAATGCATTTAGACCAAAGATTGCCAGCAGTTCCCACCGACCTCAGGATGCTAGGGTATGTTATCTGACAGCTTCAAGCTGCCTCATTATAAGTGTTGTTAGGTGACAATGATGAGATTTCCTGTTTTTATTTCCTTATTATGAGTGTCAAATATGAAGAAAAATGTTAAACTGATCCTATTTTAATTACTCTTTTGGTTTTATTCTTTTCACTTGAAGTATGGTATTGTGTCATTGCATCAGTGGAAGCAGGATATGCAAGGATCAAATCTATCTGTTTATATAGAAAAATGAAATTTGATTTTTCCAAGTTCTAGAAGTTTCTTATGTGGAAACAAATTCAGGATGATGCAAATGATTTCCAAATGGTCGGAAAGCACAATAAAGGATGTCACTGCAAGAAGTCTGGTTGTCTCAAGAAGTATTGTGAGTGCTTCCAAGCTAATATTCTATGCTCTGAAAATTGCAAGTGCATGGACTGCAAGAATTTTGAAGGAAGTGAAGAAAGAAGAGCTCTCGGTCATGGAGATCAAAATTCCATGGCTTACATGCAACAGGCTGCAAATGCAGCCATTACTGGTGCCATTGGATCATCTGGCTATGGGACTGCTTTGGTATCCAAGAAGAGAAAAAATGAAGAACTCTTATTTGGTCTAGCAGTCAAAGATCAATCTATTCAAAAGATTGTTCAACTTCAACAGGTAATTCTTTGAATTATGATGATATGCAAGAACCACCTTGGTTGAGCAAGGCCACTGATTGGATTTGTGCAACCTTTAGAGAAAAATGATGCCTTCTAACCCTTTTATTTTCTGGGATTGTCCTATAACTATCTTTTCTGTCAGGCATCGAATGCTTTTGTATTAATAATGTTATCAAAATGAGAAATAATTGCATAGATGGACTTTGTGGCTTTTCATCAGAAATAATCTATTCTATTTGGTACCTTCATGAATTCTTGCCAAGGAAAAGCACTTATATTTTGTCTCAGTTGCTTTCAAGATTCTAATTATTACATGATATATCCAATGTAGTAAAATATAAAGGGAGAGAAAATAAAAAATACTTTTTATTCATATCAAAAACAAGCACTAAGCTTACAACTTAAATAAGAAAACATAGAAAGGGTTAATCCTAAAATTTCTCACAATCAGTCCATGATTCTAGTTATTTCCCTTGATTCTAGGATATAACACAATCAGTCCATGATTCTATTTATTTCCCTTGATTCTAGGATATAACCTTTCTAAATTTATTCCAATCTCTAAAAGTCAAGACTTTCCTAATTTACGACACTCCCCCTCAAGTTGGTGCAAAGATATCTATCATGCCCAACTTGCTAACTTGAAGCTCAAATGATTGCCTCAACAAGCCTTTAGTTAGAACATCTGCAACTTGCTGCTTGCTTGGAACAAACGGAGTGCAGATTATTCCCTCTTCAAGTTTCTCCTTTATAAAGTGTTTGTCAATCTCAACATGTTTTGTCCTGTCATGTTGAACTGGATTATGAGCAATGCTGATAGCTGCCTTGTTATCACAATACAACTTCATAGGAAGGCTCACCGGTCTCTCAAGATCTGCTAGAACCCTTTTTAGCCAAAGAATCTCACACACTCCTTGAGCCATTGATCTGAATTCAGCCTCCGCACTGCTTCTAGCAACTACATTTTGCTTCTTGCTTCTCCAAGTAACTAAATTGCCCCAAAGAAATGTGCAATACCCTGAAGTTGATCTTCTATCAGTAATTGAACCTGCCCAATCTGCATCTACATATACCTCAACCCCTCTCCTCATTTTTCTTGAAGAAAAGTCCTTTCCCTGGTGTGCCTTTTAGGTATCGAAGAATACACAGCTTCAAGATGCTCTTCGCATGGAGAGTGCATAAATTGGCTTACCATACTCACCGCGAAGGCAATATCAGGACTTGTGTGTGATAGGTAAATCAGCCTTCCAACAAGTCTTTGGTACCTTCCTGTATCAACTGGAACCCCATCTTTAATTTCTCCAAGCTTAGCATTCACTTCTATTGGAGTGTCTGAAGGTTTGCAACCACTCATTCCGGTTTCTTTCAAGAGATCAAGAATATACTTTCGTTGTGAAACCACAATGCCCTTTTTTGATCTTGCCACTTCCATTCCAAGAAAGTACCTTAGCTGGCCTAAGTCTTTAATCTCAAATTCTTTGGCTAAGCTCTTCTTTAGTCTACTCATCTCTTCTATATCATCTCCAGTTAAGATTATGTCGTCCATGTAGACAATTAAAACCGAGACCTTGTTTTTGGTGGATCTCCTTATGAAAAGTGTATGATCAGATTGTCTTTGACTGTATCCTTGACTTTTAATAAACCTTGTGAACCTTTCAAACCAGGCTCTAGGAGATTGTTTAAGTCCATATAAAGACTTTTTCAGCCTGCATACCTTAGTTCCAAACTCAGTGAAGCCAGGTGGAGGCTCCATATAGACTTCTTCCTCTAAGTCTCCATTTAGAAATGCATTCTTCACATCCAACTGATTCAGTGTCCAATCAAGGTTAGCTGCAATAGACAAGAGCACTCGAACAGTATTTAATTTCGCCACTGGAGAAAAAGTCTCAGAGTAATCCACACCGTACGTCTGAGTAAAGCTTTTAGCTACTAGGCGAGCCTTGTATCTCTCTAAGGATCCATCTGAGTTGTATTTTAGAGTAAACACCCATTTACAACCAACAACTGTCTTTCCATCCGGCAAATCCACCTTCTCCTAAGTAGCATTCTTTTCCAAAGCTCTCATCTCCTCAAAAACAGCTTCTTTCCACTTAGGAACATTTAGAGCCTCCTGGATATTATTAGGAATGGAAACACTAGACACTTGTGAAATAAAGGCATAAAATGAAGGTGAAATATTTTTATAAGATACAAAATTTGAGAGAGGATGTTTTGTACAAGATCTAACACCTTTCCTAAGAGCAATGGGAAGATTAAGCTGACTAGAAGAATTAGACTCAGAATTACCTGGAGGAACTTTTGAAGAATTATCATGAATTTCATGATCCATCCTCTGGTCAGATTCTTGGTGATGCTGTGGAATAGTGCCTCTCCTTTTCAGTGCAAGATGTTCCTTTGAGTATACAAGACCTTTATATCATTTCGCATCCATCTCTGTTGTTTCAGCATTTTCTTTTTGAGATGGCATTACCACTGGTTGTTCAACGTTTTCAATATTTAATTCATTTGTTTCCACTAATTCTGTAATTTCTGCCTCAGTTTCATTTATTGACCAGTTGTGAGGAATAATTTTTGCCTCATTTTCATTTATTGACCAGTTGTGAGGAACATCATTATGGATTAATTCAAATGTTAAATCAGAACCATTTAAAAAACCATATTCATTAGTGTTTTTCTCTCCCTGAAGATGAGAGTGACTATAGTATGAGGTTCCTTCAAAAAAAGTAACATCCATCGACACAAATATCTTTTTCAAAACCGGATCAAAGCATTTGTAACCCCTTTGATTAGTAGGATAGCCTACAAAAATGCATTTATGTGCCTTTGGATCAAGTTTAGAACGTTTAGGATCATGATTATGCACAAAGGCCACACTTTCAAAAATTTTTAAGGGAATGTCTGTCACGAGCCGAGAGTTAGGGAAACACTCAGTGAAAAGCTGTAAGGGTGTTTTAAAATTCAAAATTCGTGTAGGCAGTCTGTTAATCAAATAAGTGGCTGTTAAAACGGCATCCCCCTATAGATACTTAGGAACTTTAGTTTGAAAACTGATTGCCCTAGCAACCTCGAGGAGATGTTTGTTTTTCCTTTTAGCCACACCGTTTTGTTGGGGTGTATTATTACACGAACTTTGTTGAACAATACCTTTCTCAGCGAAAAAATTCCCTAACACATTGTTAAAAAATTCCTTTCCATTATCACTTCGAAAAATTTTAATTTGAGTCTGAAATTGTGTTTGAACCATGTTATAGAAATTTTTGAACACAGCTGCAGCATCAGATTTTTCTGTTAAAAGGAAAACCCATGTGACCCTAGTATGATCATCAATAAAAGTAATAAACCAACGCTTTCCAGAAAAAGTTGTTACTCTAGAAGGACCCCAAACATCACTATGTATTATGAAAAATGGTTTTGATTCACACTGAAAAACTGAAGGGCTTTTATTCATGAATAATTTTGGAAACAAACATTGTAAATATGGAAAGCTAGGATGTCCTAATCGATAATGCCATAACACAATGTCACTGTCACTAGAAACAGAAACAGAATTAAAATAGGTCTGTTGGTCTTGTCTTTCAAAGGTTGATCTTGTATTAAAGAGGTAGAGGCCACCATCCTGTTTAGCACCCCCAATCATCGCCCCCGAGGTTAAATCCTGAAATTCACAACGAGAAGACCAAAAATTAACCCGACAATTATGATCAAGGGTTAGTTTACAAATTGACAAGAGATTGTATGATAGGTTAGGAACGTGCAGAACATCTCGAAGGTTTAGAGAAGGAGAAATAGACACTGTTCCTTTCCCAGCAATAGTAGCAAAGGAACCATCTGCAATTTTAACCTTTTGATTACCTGCACAAGGTGTATATGAAGAAAAAAATTGCGAACTACCAGTCATATGATCAGTGGCACCTGAATCTAATATCCAAATGCCATTGGACTTTGAACAAGCAATAGTGGCAGTGGAAAAAATACCTGACTGAGCTAGAGAACAGGATGGGTAAGAATTTTCTACAGATTGGGATTGAAACATTTTATATAAATCCTCTAATTGTTCCTTTGTGAAAGGAAGAGGCTTAGAGGATGATTGCTGCCTCGGATCTGAATTGCTCACTTGAAACGCACGGACATCTCCCCCTGACTTGTTGTCACTGCTTGATTTTTTCTTCCAACCTGCTGGTTTTCCGTGCAACTTCTAGCAGGTTTCCCGAGTATGCCACGGCTTCCTACAATGATCACACCAAGGCCTCTGCTTGCCTCCTCGTTTATCTCCGTCTAAGTCAGCACCTCGGGCCACAAGAGCAGACCCATCACTGTCTATTTTTGTGTCAGTAACATGTTGCAACATTACTTTCCGCCGTGCTTCTTCTCTACGCACTTCTGAGAAAACTTCTCTCATAGTTGGCAATGGCTTTTGCCCTAAGATACATCCCCGAACCTCATCTAGTTCTTTATTTAAACCAGCCAAGAAAACAAATACCCGACCTCTTTCTATTTTCTTTTTGTACCGAACACTGTCACTCGGACTTTCCCATTCTTCTTCTTCAAATAGATCTAACTCCTGCCAAACAGCCATCATCGCATTATAATAATCTGTTACTTCACGTTCACCTTGCTGCATTTTCCACATTCGAGTATTCAATTCGAACAATTGTGAATGATTGTCCAAATCCGAATACGTTTCTCTAACTGCTTCCCACACATTGCGGGCTGTTGGCAAGAACATGAATGGTTTTCCAATTACCGGATCCATAGAGTTGATCAACCATGCGGTAACCATTGAATTTTCAGATCGCCACTGCCTGTATTTAGGATCATCAGCAGTTGGCGGTTTCACTTCACCGTTTAAATAGCCGAGTTTCCCTTTGCCGTCGATCACCAACCGCACAGATTGAGACCACTCGAGATAATTTTTTCCATTCAATTTGTGAATGGTAATTTGAAGAGAATGCTCAGAAAGAGAAACAGTTGCTGGCTGGTCAGCTCCCTCCGAAGATGTCACACGGCTGCTGGCATCCGAAGAGGCTGAACCGGAGCCAACCATGGCAGCCTTATAACTCATAATTGAGTCCTAGACTGCTGATACCATGTAGTAAAATATAAAGGGAGAGAAAATAAAAAATACTTTTTATTCATATCAAAGACAAGCACTAAGCTTACAACTTAAATAAGAAAACATAGAAAAGGTTAATCCTAAAATTTCTCACAATCAGTCCATGATTCTAGTTATTTCCCTTGATTCTAGGATATAACATAATCAGTCCATGATTCTATTTATTTCCTTTGATTCTAGGATATAACCTGTCTAAATTTATTCCAATCTCTAAAAGTCAAGACTTTCCTAATTTACGACATCCAAATTAAAATTGGCATCTCTCTCTCCCTCTCTCTCTCCCCTTTATTTTTTATTTAAGGGAAAACTGGATACTAATATATTTATTTAATTCCAACCAGGAAAATCATCTAAAAACTCCTGTGGCCACATCTTCTCCTGTTTCCTGCACTGCTGATACATCATCGGGATCTTCAAAATTCACATACAGGTAGGAATTGCGTTTATTTTTATTTAGCGTGTAATTAACAGAAACATCCCTTTTTGTTTCTTTCTCCCTTTTAGGTGCTAATTAGCGTCAATATGCATTATTGAAGATCTCCATTGGCAGACATCCTCCAAGCACAGGACGTGAAGGAGCTGTGCACAGTTTTGGTGTTAGTTTCATTAGAAGCTGGAAGGGCACTTGCTGCAGGTACTAAACTACTAATAATTATTATTCATACATACTGAACTTCTTGTTTCTTTTTTTTTCGTTTCAGTATTGCTTTCAACTATTTAGTTAATAAAAAAATTGCCACAATTTATGTGTTGTATGTGCTATAGTCTATAGATGGAAGCTGGGTAAGATAGCTGGTTTTTTCTATTTGCATTTTAAAAGTTGTTTGAATATTACAACTACGTGGAAAAAGTTTAAGGTATGATTCTACCATTAGGTCCACATAGTGAAACTGATTAATTATTTAATAGAAAAACTGTATAATTATTTTATGGAAGCCCAAGAGGATTTTCTTTGTCATAATGCTATTAAATTATAAATTGGCATTGTAATCATCAAGTCCCAAAGGTATGAAGTCAAAGATCTAGTATGGTTGTCTGAAAGTCATCATAGTGATGGAGGCCTCCTTTTCAAAAGAAATTGCAGAACTTTGCTGGTAATAGAGATGGTAAGAAGAACAATAACATTTGAAAAGTCCACAATGTTCCTTTTGTTACGAATCAAAGTCGTATCTATGACAAGTTACAGTGGTCTGGACTCTTGAAGACTCAATGGTCAACATATTCGTTGTCATGTAGACTCTAATCTCTATCTTTCGTAGTTGTTTTGATGATTTTTCTCATGAATATAGTCTGTTTGCTGTTTTACAAAGAAAACTAAGAACCATAAATTTGCTTCCTTTAGACTTCTGCAAATGTAATCTTATTTGTAATAACCTGTTTCACATTAAGCAAAAAATGAAAAAAATAAAAAATTGTAAGAGATGGTTTAAACTGGGTTTCTCGGCTGATATTTTGGTCCCTCTGTGAAATATGAATCATGTAATCTAGATCATTATCAAACTACATACTTGATTCACCTTTAGCTAGTGTGGTTAATTTTTCATATCAGGATTCACAATTTGAGTACATTTTGTTACTTGTCAAGTCTAGCATATAGTAGTACTAATGTGAAAGTTACAATCTCTAGAGAAAAGTAGCAAAATGGATTGGCAAACAGAGGGAGGCACTGTTGAAACTATTGTTTCATCTGGTCCGGTGCAAGAAATGAGTCAGAAAGGTAATGGTGTTCAGAATGGTGTTACCGATGACGGTAGCAGTGAGAACCAGGGAGATGCTGATAGAAGTAGCAACTCTGAAGAAGATGGCAGTGATGTGCAAAATAGGCCATTGTCGCCTGGAACACGTGCATTGATGTGTGATGAAGAAGATGCAATGTTTATGGCAGCTGGTCACTTAAAGTATTGGCAGACCAATCTCAAAATATTACTCAAAAGTCATCAACCGGGCATGAGTGCACAGATGTCTATGCAGAGCAGGAAAAGCTTGTTTTGACAAGGTTCCGTGATTTTCTCAGTCAGCTCATTACTTATGGGAGCATAAAAGGTAAGCTAGTTGGTTTCACAACTCTAGACTCCAAATTTTGATAATTTCTTGGAGGCAAAATCCAATCAGTCTTTCTTCTTGGAAGCTTTGCTCCAAATTGTTAAGTTGCTACCATATATCCATTACAATTCTCACTCTGTTATGGATTTGTTTAAGGTTCCATATAAAATGATTAATCCTAGAGGTTTAGCTTCTTGATGTTGAAAAGTTAAGAATTGAAGGAAAAAAATAGCAGTTGTGGCCTTTTCATCTCCTCTTGAGCTTCAGTTGATTTTTCTTTCATAGATAGTGGATTTTCTCAAGTCTTAGGTGTTCATTTTTCAATAATGTTTTTGAATGATGATTTGCCCTCATGTTACAGAAACTATGTGGTCTCCATTTGCCATAAATAAAGAAAGCAATCGACAAGAACCTGCAGAGAATGGTGCTGTAAAATCTGGAATTCCAGCGGGTTGGCAGAATGAGCCTTATAGTAAGGGAATTGTAAAATCTCAGATCCCAGCAACAGTAGAAATAGGTTAGATTGTCTCTGCAGCCACGTCTGCTTTGCATACTGATATGCCTTAAAGCATGAATTGCACGTCGGAAAGGGAGACACAAATGTAGAGATTAAGGGCTTGAATTAGTGAGGAAAATAGTTAAGTATCCGGATTCCTTCTTATGTCCCATTTCTCCCTGCTGTTGATAGTTAGAATTGCACGTCGGAAAGGGAGACACAAATGTAGAGATTAAGGGCTTGAATTAGTGAGAAAAATAGTTAAGTATCTGGATTCCTTCTTATGTCCCATTTCTCCCTGCTGTTGATAGTTAGATCTAACAATGGGTCGTATCGTTAGAACTTAAAAGAAAAAAAATTTAGAGAAGGGGATTCGAATTTGCTCTTTGTGTAGAGGATGATGCACCAACGGTGAGTCAAATGTTTAGGTGCAATTGTTTGAAATGTTGGTTGAGGAATTAACCACAATAGCTAGATGCATATTTTCTTACCTGCTGTAACATTAGGAACTAGTAAAATAATTCTTTTGGATTTCTTTGGCTGTTGTGCTAGTACATATGGGTAAAGAAGTTTCAGTTAACCCTAATTTACATGTATATTTCTTAATAATATCAGTTTTGTCAGATACAGAATTGATTGTTCCAGTTTTTACCTTTTTATCTGTTCCAAATTTTTAGCTTTCTACAAGCTGGTCTTCCTAGAATGATTCTTACTGGAATGGTTTGTAGTTGTATCCATCTCAAATATAAAATGCTTTAGCAAAAGATACATTGTTCAAGTTTCCATGACAATATATATGGATAGCTGGTAAGTTGTTGAAGTCCGGGTAGAGGAGCTTATAAGCAACTTCCTAAACTGGTTGTCACTCTGAAGTCAAATAGGCAAGTAAGCAAAATGGTTTATTATCTAATATATTGCGAGTGGAGTTTTTAAACTTTATAAATAAGGTTAAGACGGTAGTACAAAATTTTCAGTTTTTTTTTTTCATCTTTTTAATATTATTTTGAAGATATGTAGTATTATTTTAATTTTATTTATAAAGTTTAAAAATTTCATTAATAGTGTATTTAATAATAATTTTAAAGAAAGATGAATTTTACTTTTAATTTCCTTATTCTCCTTGAATCAAACAAAATTTTGCCTTCAAATTTTGGTTATGGTCTTGCTTTTCCCCTTAATTTCGCTTTCCTTTTTACCCAAAACAGTGCTACTATTGATTTCGGGTCTTCTGGGTATAACATTTTAGGCCTTTATATTTTACCTCACCTGTAAATTGGAGGCTTAAAATAAATATATAGCATATATAGACAAAAAAGGCTACTTACTTCCCACGTGCCACGTTGTCCGCTATCATAATTCATCGCTCCATTTCGTATTTGCTTCTTCATTTTCTTGATTATAGATTTAAATTCATGCAGTGAAAATTTTAATTTAGCCATATTTTGATGGATTCTCCCAATTCTCTCAACTCTCCCAATACTCTTAATGCGAACCCGCGGTGCCTATATAAAGAAGATGACCTTAAGTTTTGAAGCGTCAAAAGAACAAAAAGTGGTGACATTAAATGTACTGATCATAAGATGGCGATCAAATAGGCTAAAGGTTTATCCTACAAAGACTCGCTAATAGCTCACAGGGATGATGCTTCTTTCTCCTTTGTGAGTCGATCTCCATTCTTTGACGAGGACTCTGACCAAGTGATTGAGATTTATAATGACATTTCTATGATTCTCTTATCTGAAGAAGAGAAAAATAGGATTAGAACCCCATGGAAAAATGTTGTGATAGTAAAGACCTTTAGAAAGACAACTGGGTATAACTTTCTACTCCCACGGGTTAAATTTCAACGGAAACCAAGATGACCAATGGACTATATCGATCTGGGACATGAATTCTTTGTTTTCAGGTTTGCTTTCTATGAGGATTTTCAGAATGTCATCTACGAAGGCTCATGGTTTGTAGGACCTTGGTATATCACAATGAGATTATGGGAAGCTCCTTCCTGAAAACAATTTAAGGTGCACTACCACTCTTATTTGGCCTCGATTACCAGGTCTACCATTGGAATTATTTGACAAAAAGATCCTGCAGAGGATTGGAAACCAGTTAGGAATACTGTTGAAGATAGACACAATTACTGAACAAAATTCTCGTGGCGAGAATTTGCTTACAAATTAATCTCGAGAAACCCTTGGTCCCCAAGGTATAGATAGGCTAATTGGTTAAGCCGATTATGTATGAGAGAGTCAACCTTTGCTTTACGTGTGGATTGGTGGGTCACATAAATGAAAACTGTCCATCCCTTAAAGCTAACAAGGAATCTCTCAAGGATAGTGAGATGACTGCACCCACTAAAGAGGTAGAGGAAAGTCTGGTTTTTTTTTTCAAAAATGGGTACGGGCCATGGATAGTGGTCACGCGAAGGAGGAATAAAGCAAAAGCAGGTCAAGGAATTGGCAAAGTGATCCCAAAGTTGATCCGAAGTTTGATATGAAAAGCAAAGGGAAAAAAATTCTAGAGAATCAGCACAGCTATGAGGATCCCCAATGGTTACCTAGCGAAGTTACTCTTGATTTTAGGCAGAGTTCCAAGGACTAAGAAGTGACTAAAGCCTTCCAAGTGGACAAAGAATGTCACGTCTGTCAATAGGATAGCTATGTAAATAGTAACTTACCTAATGTTGCATCTTTTAATATCAACCAAGAGGGTTGTCTTGATACATTTTAGTTCTAATCCGGGTCTAAGCTAAGCTTACTTAAAGACAAAGGAGTGAGTAAGAAAACCACTAAGTCGACTGGAACTACCAAATCCCAAAAGAATGATAAGGACAATGCTAGACCGCCAAGAAATCTTAAGCAACTTGGAAATCTTGTTTTTGGTGAACGGAAACAGGATGCTTAAAATCACGAGAGCCATAGAGATTCTATTGGGCTATGGTGGCCAAGTCGAGTGGAGTTTTATGAAGATTGCTTAAGTTTAGAATAACTTGTCGGTGGCAGTAGATGTCCCTAACCCTTAACCCTTCCTTTTTCAACTGACCAACTAGGTGGCTTAGTTCACACTGAGTCAACCAACCTCCTTACCCCATTCAATGAAATCAACCTCACTCCACATGGACACGATGAGAAGGGTGAAACTTCGAAAGGACAGCATGGATGCATTCTTTCTTATGACTCCTCCTTTAATCAATCCACTAAGGATTATGATATGGCGGAAATAGGGGAACAACATGATTAGGAGGAAGATAACAATGACAGACATTCCTCACCATCATTAGGCATCGAGTCTGATATGCAGAATGCTAATGGGGGAAGTGGAGATGATGCAAGGACTAGCTGATTGGATGCTTAATCAAACCACTCTCAATTTTTTCCCAATGTGACTTTTAATGTGGAATGCAAAGGGTGCTGGAAGCCTAAATTTCCATCGTTCCTTCATAGAGTTAATTAGAATTAAACCCCAGTGTTGCAATCATCACATAATACCAGAATCTCGGGTGACAATGCGAAAAGAGTCTCTGAATAATTGGGCTTTGTTAGGATTTTTAGGGTGGATGCTAATGGTTTTTCAGGAGGCATCTAGCTTTTGTTGCAGTCTACTCAAGTCAAGGTGGATATCTTACATTCTACAGCACAAGTTATCCATGCAACCTTACAGGTATTTTCTTTTAATCCCTATTTTTTAAATTCTGTTCTCAACCTGTTTGGATTCTCTCTGCAATATATGCATGTCTAAAGTTTGAGATTAGGAAACAATTGTGGGATGATCTATCTTCAATGGCCTCCTCTTCTCATAATCTCGCTTAGCTTATGATGGGGGATTTTAATAAGTTGATTAACGACACAAAAAAATTGAGAGGCAAACCTGTGGTACAATATCAGGCTAGGCTGTTTCAAAATTGCATGTGTGATTGTGGTATAATTGACCTAGGTTATGTAGGTCATCAATACATGTAACGACCCGAAACTGTAAACTTTTAGTAAATTTATTGCAGAAATGTAAAAAATGTGAGTTAAAATTTTCATTTTTCTTTCCATACATCGTTTGTCATGCAAGTATAATCATAACTATTTTTAGGTTTCCAATTACCTAGTTTGGTTTAAGGTTATGAACCTAAGGTTATTAACCTTTATTAGTCATTTCTTAATTCATTGCACATCCCGACACATACACTGAAAAATAATCTTTTTGAAAAAGTACAATTAAATAGTATAAATAACTGTACCGATGTGAGTTGTGAAATCTCGAAGCGTTTTCTTCAAGCCGATACTGATACTGATGCCGATGCACATCTAATCTGAATCTGTGATGGAATTAGAGGAGTGAGTTTTGAGAAAACTCAATAAGTAAACCACACAAGCACAAAGAAAATAATGCATATGATACTGGATTTCTAATGCATGTCCAACACATTTCCATTCGATTATTCTTTCTTACCATTATTCCAAATCACAATTCAAGATTTATCACATTTCAAAACATATCTTGCTCTAAAACATACTTTGCAGTTAAAACTTATCGAATGTTACACTTCTCTTGGGTTTATAGGTTGGTCTACTATCTCGACGCTGTCAAGTTTTTCAGGCAGTGATGTATTTTGAAATACCTTAATTAGCCATCAAACCTTACCACACGAACTAAATATAGCTATAGGGGGTTCAAGATTCAAATCATAGTCGAAAGCAGAACCCAAAGCTTATTGTAATCCATATTTATCCTTCAGACACAACCATTCTAAAATCATATCATTTAATTTCGAATCATATCACATATCAAATATTCATATATCGAAAACATTTCTTATTCAAAATGTAACTTGTATTCGAAACTTATTACACTTCAAAACTTGTCTTATTTTGAACATCATCTGTATCAAAACATTTTCCTTGTTCGAAAGGGGTCTTATACCCAAAACATATTTATGTTCGAAATATAATCTTTATAATCGGAACATATTTCATATTCTGAATTCTTTTCACATTTCGATAACATAGTTCTTATTTCAAAATATATTTCACAACTTGAACTGTATTTCACAGTATCTTTTGCTAATTATTATAACCTGTTAGCAGGGACACTACTGACTATTATATTCTTCTAGTTGGAACTCCATTACTAACTATTATCATCCCCATTAGTAAGGGCAAGAACATGTTTATTTCTCATCGTTAAGTATGTTCTATGAACTATGCTCATGTTCATCAATCATTTTCGAAAATATATATTTCATACTTCAAAACATTTTCATATGGCAAAACACTTTTCAAAGCATATCTTGAAATTCGAAACACATTTCATGTACTTGCTATTGTAATCCGTGATCGAGAAAACATATTGAAAATTAGGATTTACATGCTTTCAAAAATTTTTCACAATTACTTTATTCAAATCACATAATCGTACTTGGTTATTGTAGCAAAACCATATTTGCTCAGTTACTTTAATACATACATACATACATACATACATACATACATACATACATACATACATACATACATATTTAGTCAAATTCACGTAGTTGCTTCCTTTAAGAAAGCTTACTTTCGTAATTCAAATAATTCATATACTGAAACATGAAGACTAGACATATCGATATCACTATCATGTTGCAATAACAATATGCGTAACATCCTTAAAAGAGGGTATCCTCCGAAGAGGGAACATAACACCCATGGCCATGGGAGTTGTTGACTGGGTCAGAGTCATACAACATCACATAAAACGCTATATAGGCGAACACGTAACATATACAATGCCACACAGGTGAACTCGTAGCACATATAACACCACAAAGGCGAACACGTAGCACATATAACGCCATATAGGCGAACACGTAGAAATGTCAGGTAGGTGGAAACAATAATGCCACGAATGCGACATGACAGTTATATAGAATTACACATGTCATTGTCAAGGCCCAGGGGAACCAACTCACCCTCACTCAACTTGACTCACATGCTCTAATGCCTTAGTCTCAAAACAGAACTTTTAAACTCTTTTTCCGAACTTATTAGCCTGTACACTTATAGAAACAATACTTTTAATTTTTTTCATATATATAAACCTCGTTTCATAAACTTTCATTTTCGCGTAGTAAATTACGTTTCAAAACATTTTACAAAAGCCACGAATTCGTAGGGAACCAAACATGGGCTACATGTCATTTTGAAATTCGTGCTAATCATGGTGTGAATAAAAGCAAAGTTAGCTTAAATCTAAAACACAGAGACGTATGTCTCACATACTCTCAAAACATGTTGTAAGTGAGATTTTAAAGCTTCTTTAGTGTAGATATAAATCAATACAAACTTTCTAAAACTCACAAAATCATAATATACATTAAGATGCAAATTGTAATGTAAAACAAGGTTCACATAAGAACATATCATTTTCAATAATCTTATCGGCGATGTTTCCACATACTTATAACATTTAGGATCCTTGAACATCATTTGGTTCTTACTCTAGGACCCGATAATCAGTACGATACTTCCTCGCATCATCGGAAACTAATTTATACTTTAAGATGCTACTTTGTATCCCAAGGATCACTTATCCATCACTCATACTAATTACATTTAGTCCTTGAAACATTCTTCAATTTATGTTTTAAGACTCATTTCATTCCATATGATGCTATCACGCATCTACAGAATTAGTTTATACTTCATGGTGCTACTTTGCACCTAAATGAACACTGATCGATTTTATATTCTTATTAATATTCCAATTACGTATTCTTTCACACTTATAATTTTCAACCATTATCTAATTTGTGTTCGAGAACTCAAATTTACTTCATATAATGCTGCCTTGCAGCTATGGATTTAATTTAGAATTTTCTAAGTTCAGAATTATCTCATATGATGCTTCTTTGCATCATAAGAGGGAACTACTAACCCGATATCTCGTTCACGGAGTTTGATAATTCGATCTTATGAATATAAGCGGCATCCGCAATTTATATTTCGATAAGGACTTTCTCATTGCAGCTATTCGTGAGCCGAAATTACCCCAGAGACTAGGTGTTACCCTGGGTCACAGATCCGAAAGTCTCTATATACTCTATCGAAAATAACTTAACTGGAACGCCCATAATGATAAACGTTAAAAAAATTGCGTTTTCGAAAGTCACGTTACAATTGAGACCTAAAGCAAATTATGCTTAAATTTAAGACACTAAGCAACAACTAAAACGAGATTATATAGATAGTATCTGTGTTGACTTTTAAATCTTCCACGAATTACCGTGTAATGATTTAATGTCCTAAGATCATCGCGAGGTCCTAAAATATGTCAAAATGAGTCGAAATCGCATTTTCGATGGCATAAAAGTCTTAATCTGAAATACCGACAATTTACAAATTTTTTGCAATAAGACCGGGTAACAATTGCTCATTACTCAATTTGTAAGGTAGAAAACAATTTATATTTCCTCAATCGAGTTGATTCATTTCATTTCCTATTTTAAATCAATTTTAAGGTCCACACACGTCTTCAGATAGTTCACCCAATCATTTACGATAGCTGATTTTTAAATCCAAAATATAAAGCAATTTATACTGGATAAATTCGCAACTTAGGCGATTTAAATTTTAACTCATATAATTATATAAATCGTAGCAGGTGATGTTCACTTACTTGAGATTTCGTGTTGCCACGCAAATCGAGACTGAATCGAATTCTCGTTCGTCGCTTATTATCGCGCTACACATTTATATATTTAAACCGAGTCAAATTCGGTCAAATATAAATTTAAATAAATTTACCAAAACTTAAAACGGTCAATTTCGACCGCTTACCGACTTATCCTTAACTCGAGACATCATCGAATTTTTCTCTTTTTTTTTTGGCTAAATCGGTTTGGACCGATTCAGCTTCAATCTCTTAGTTTTTAGCTTCGACGACCGGTTCTCGACTCTGTTTTTCCACCAGTGACGTCGCGCGATGGAGAGGAAGTTTCGGTTGGCTTAGCCTGTGACAGATCGACGGTGATTCCACCGTTCTCTCCTCTTCTCTCCCGCTGCCTCTCCCTCTCCGATCTCGTCATTTTCGACGAAGCAAGGTGCGTGGCAACGCAAGGGCACTCGTACGGTGCTGGTCTTCCTCTCGTCGGCTTCTGGCACCCTCCGTCGCCGTCCTTTGTTGTTGTTCATCTTTGCTTTTTCTGTTTTCTTTCTCCTCTGTTTTAATAGAGGAGAAAGAAGGGAAGGGATGGGGCAAGGCCTGATGCTTCCTCTATTTTGTTTTTATAATATATATATATATATATTTTAATATAATATTTTGTATATAAAAATCTACATAAAATATATTATTTTACACATAAAAATCTTTATATATAATATATTAAATATATTATATATTATACATAAATATCAATATATATATACTACTTTATATATATATATTTTTTAATTTATTTTTATTTTAATATATTATTATATACATATTTATTTAATATATATGTATATAACTCTTTTTTGATATATTATATATATAACTTTTTTTTGAAATATTATTTTTGAGATAAATTTTCGAGAATGAAAAATTTTGAATTATCGCACGCACTTGGACCAACAAAAATCATTATGTTCAAGTCATTAGTGAGTGCCTTGATAGAGCATGGGCAAACAGCGAATGGAAAAAATTCTTCCCCTCCTCTACCATCTATCACCTTACCATAATCAAGTCTGATCACAATCCAATTTTACTGGACATTAAATCGAGAGTTTCGAAGTTTGGACTGAGGTCGTTCAGGTTCGAAACTGTTTGGGTCTCTCATCTGAAATTCGATCAAGTGGTTAAGGCTTCTTGGCATCAAGCTCATAATTCTCTTCTTGAAGCCTTTCCTACTTTTAAAGAGAATGTCTCTGTTTGGAATAAACACTTGTTCGGCAATATTATCTTTAGAAAAAAAAGGACTCCGTGCGAGACTTGAGGCTATTCAAAAATCCCAAAAACTCATTTAGCAATATATTCTTTAGAAAAAAAGACTCCATGCGAGACTTGAGGGCATTCAGAAATCCCTTTCCTTCTCTTTCTGTCCGTGGCTCCAAAGGATTAAAGATGAGCTCACGGAGGAATAGCTGCAGATTCTTAAGCTTGAGGAGGAACTCTGGGCACTTAAGTTTAGAGTTAATTGGATAAACGTTGGTGACCGGAACACTAAACATTATCACTTGGCAACGATTCAGCACCGACGGAAGAAATAAGATTCTCGCTTTGAAAGACTCGGTAACTGGTACTCCGAGGGGAAAGATGTTGAACTTATCGTCTCAAAGCATTTTGAAGGTCTTTTCTCTACTTCCCTCGAGTCTTCCTCCTTTTCTTTCAGGCTATCGAGCCAATTTGGGCATAAACTTGAGGAGACTGTTGTTTTTAATCTTTCCTAGCCTATGTCTAAAGTAGAGGTTTTTAAGGCAATTAATAGCATGAAGCCCTTAAAGGCTCCAGGACTTGACGGACTGCATCCAATCTTCTTCCAAAAATGTTGGAGTGATATGAGAGATTCTATGTTCCAATTCATTAATGGAGTCTTTTGGAGAAATCAAGTCCCGAGGGTGGCTAATGAGAGTCATTTGCCTAATCCCCAAGACTCAAAATTTAGAGACAATTAATCATTATAGTCCTATTGGCTTGTGCAATACCATTTACAAGGTTGTCACAAAGATTTTGGTTAATAGGATAAGACCATGGTTATCAAAACTTATTAGTCCTTTTCAAGCTAGCTTCATTCCAAGGAAGCGAGTATAAGATAATGTGATTATTGCTTAGGAAATTATTCACTCATTCAATAAGAAAAAAAGGGAAGCAGGGCTTTATGTTTATCAAACTTGATCTTGAGAAAGCCTGTGATAGGCTTGAATGGAGCTTTATCCAAGAAGTTCTCTTCTTCTTTGGGTTCCCAGCCAATTGTGTTAGCTTGATCATGTCTTGCATTTCGTCCGTCTCGATGACTATTTTCATCAATAGAAAGTAAAGCAAGAACATTTCTCCCACCAGAGGTATCAGACAAGGAGACCCACTCTTTCCACATATATTCATTGTGCATGGAGTATCTCTCACTCAAAATCTTGGAAGAATGTGAATGAAATAATTGGGAAACCATTAAGCTTTCAAGGAGAGTTCTTAGTCACTTTCATTTGTTTTACGCAGATGACTTGATTTTGTTAGGAAAAGCCACGAAGAAAACATGTAGAATTATGCTGAAGGTAATGGAGGGGCTCGGTAAACCATCGAGTCAATCCAATTAACTTCAACAAATCAAGTGTCCTTTTATCCAGCAATGTTTCTACTGCGGTTAGAGACTCCCTTAGTGGCCTGTTGGGCATTTCCTCTACTAATGATATTGGTAAGTATCTGGGTTTTTCTCTGAGGGAGTGCAAAAAGGCCTCTTCTAATTTCATCATTGATAAAATAAAGAATAAATTTGCTGGCTGGAAAACAAAACTTCTATCCCTTGCTGGAAGAACTACCCTGCTGAAGTCTATTATTGGAGCTATTCCAATGTACTATATGCAAAGAACCCCCTTCCCTCTAGCATTTGCAAGGAAATTGATTGGGTGAGTAGGAACTTTTTATGGGGCTCTTTAAAATCTCAAAGAAAGATGCATCTAATCAATTGGGATACTGTCACTATGTCGAAAGACTAGAGGAGACTGGGACTAAAGGACACGTGCAATCTTAATGCAGCCAACATGGCTAAGCTGGGGTGGCAACTTATGAAGGATAAGGACCTAATGTGGACTAGATACCTTAGAGTGAAATATTTCAATAACAGAGGTGATGGAATCAAAACTGGATCGGTGGTTTGGGTTGAAATCCGGAGAGGATTCTTGCTAATGGCTCAAAGTGGATTTTCAAAACAGGTGGAGAGGTCAATTTCTGGAATGAAAACTGGATTGAGTTGGGACCCTCTAATCGCATTATTTTGGGGCTTTGGTTACCAAGTGATCATACGGTGAAAGTCAAAGACATTGTTTCCTTTAATGGTAGTTGAAACTTTGGTGCTCTTAGCAACTCTCTACCCTTTGAGGTTCAAGAGAGAATTAAAGCTATATTACTCCAAATGAAAGGCAATGAAGGAGATGAGATCAGCTGGAGAAATTCCTAGTCAGGAATTTTCACAATTAAATCAGCTTATGAATTGTCTAAAATGCAAGGAAAGGGAACTATACAGCGGAATTGGAAAGATATTTGAAACATACATACTCTCCCCAAAATCCAACATTTCCAATGGATGGACAAGCATAGCAAGTTTGCTACTAGAAGCATCCTTCATAACGGAGGCGTGCGAATTAACACCTCTTGCCCATGGTGTAATGACAAAGCTGAGACACCTGCTTACTGTCTTCGTGACTGTGTTAAGGTGACTTCTCTTTGGGACAGTACTCATATCCCAGCTGATGTTATTTCCTCATTTAGCTTGGACTTTGATAGCTAGTTTGACTTCAACTATAAAAGCAACACTATGTCTGATCTATTGGACATTCCTTGGAAAGTTATCTTTGTTTTTTCTATTTGGTCCATCTGGAATGATAGAAACAAACTGGTTTTTCATGGAGAAGATCAAAACGCTAACACCTGGAAGAAAGATCTAATTACTCGAGTTAAAGAATTCTAGGGTCTGTACCGTAAAGAAAAACCACAGAAGAACCAGGTTTAGTTTTCCACTGGCTAGACCCCTTCCCCAAGATCTTGCATCAAGCTCAATACTGACGGGTCTGCAAGAAATAATCCATGTGTAACTGGGGCAAGTGGAGTTTTTAGAAATCACAATGGCACCTGGATTCTCTGATATTCGAGAAACATTGGAATCACCACCAGCTGTTCTGCCGAGCTTTGGGACTTCCATAATCTTTAGTGGAAGTGGATTCTTAAGTGGGTCTCAGTTATGTTTGTGATGGAATCAGTTCTTGAAAGACCTGAATTTCGTTAAAAACACAAAATGAGTGTGTTTGTAAAAGAAAGGATTGAAATGATCTCAAATTAAACGAACGGGATTCGGACTGAAAATAAGGATTCAATACACGAAATTAAAAATGCAAAAGGACTAAAATGAAATTCTCGAATACGTGAAGGGTAAAACGATCAAATGATCGAAAGTCGGAATAAATTCGATAAGAAAATTTAATTAAAAATAATGGATTGGAGAATCTTGATTAATAACGAAGAAATAATTAAATTTCGAGTCCAATTGATTAAGATCCGAAATTTTTAGAAATACCGAAAAGTCACTCGGGACAATATTCCGAAAATATGGAGAAATTATATCAGAAAAAGTATTAAAAGTGTAATAAATAAATTAAATAAAATTAAATAATTGAATTTAGAATAAAATATAAATATTTTTGACTATTTTAATGAATATAATAATAATAAACTAATTTATAAATAATAATAATAATAATAATAATAATAATAAAATTAAAAAAAAGAAAAAAAAAGAGAAGAGAATTGAAATTGGAATCGGGAAACCCAAAAACGAAATCGACGGAAGCGACTGAAATCCGAGACCCACTATCCAGCCACCGGCGATCATCAAGCCCCGAAGAAGAGCCGAGGAGGAAGAGGAGAGGCCGACGAACACGTTGGCACCGGTGATGCGCGCTGACGATGGCTGTGTCCGGCGAACGGAGGAAGAGAAAGCCGCGAGGAAAACGGGGTCGATTCCGGCGATCCACGGCTGCTGGGTGTGAACAGAGGCCACCGGTGTGATCGGGAGAAGGAGGTGGTTCTTTTGAGACCGGTATCGGTCGGCGAAATCGTCGAAATCCAACGGATCGAGGGAGAGAAGGCCGAGAGGGAGAAGAGAGGAACGGTGGCCACCGGCGGTGATTTGGTCTCGATCGAGGTCAGTCGAAGGTTGCTCGACCAAAGACGGGCCGAACAACGCCAGAAACGAGCCAAGAACCGGTCGAAAACGCCGTGAACGGCGACGGAAAGGCCTGAAACGGTACGGACCGGTTTAGCAAGAGGTGAACTGGGCTGAACCGGACCGGTTTGAACCGAGTTGAACCGAGTTGAACCGGACTGAACAGGTTCAGCCAAGAAAGAAGGAAAAAAAAGAGAAAAAAAGGAAAAAGGGGAAGGATTTTTGGGGATACACCGAACTTCAGGTAAGTCGATACGAGATCAAAAGTGACCGATTTGATTTTCGAAAAATTTATTTAAATTATATTTAATCGAAAATTAACCCGAAATTAAATATATAATTGTGCAGTTTTACGACAGAGCCTGAACGAGAGCCGATTGAGCTCCGATTTTCGTACCCCGCATCATATTGGGTAAGTATATTTTAATTACGATAATATGAGTCCTTTAATACAAAGTTTCGATTATTTTACTGAATTTACAGATTAATTCTGTATAAAAAGGAATATTAATCGAAATTGTAACGTAATGACCGTAAATAGTATACGGGCTATCCAATGAGTTTGAAACGAAGCCCGATGATTATTGGTAAGCTGAATGAGCCCAATAGACCCAAAGAAGGGATTGAATAAGTAGAAACATGCTGAAAATTGGTCGAGGCCCATTAAGGTGCGATCGGGTCCAATAAGAATAAATTAACCCAATTAGTTAAATCGACTGTAGTAAATGCGAGAATTATATTTATTGGGTTAAATTGACATGGTAAATAATTATCTGCAGCTCCGGAGTACATATTGGGAGCTAAACGGATTAGGTGATTGGTAGAATTGGAAAAGTCAAACTGTACAGAGAATCGAGGTAAGGGAATTTTGTAGGTGCATAGAGATTTCTATACGTATTTTTGAGAGAATTTACAGGGCCTAGAATTTCTTCAAGTATCTAGAAACGAAATAATAATTTTTACGTAAACCGGGGCATGGGTGAATAAAGGAAAAAAAGATAATATTACCCCTGGGAGTAAAATTTACAAAAAAGGGTAGTAAGGCAGATAAATTGCATGATTATCATGTTTTAATGTTTTATATGAATGTATTGATTTGATTTAAGCAAATATACACGTAGGTTGGCTGTTGATTTCATGAATTATACGAAAGGGTACCGGTTTGTACCCGTTACGATTTTAAAAGATGTTTTATCAAGATTGAGCCACCTATCATTATTTACACGAGTAAAAAGAGTGCTAGAGTCTTACTCGCACTAAATTTTACTGATTTATTACTCATAAAAGTCGTACTGGAGTATTGCTTGTACGAGAAATTTGTGTATGTGTAAAAACCGTGCTGGAGCTTCGCTCGCACGAGATTTTAGATATCATGATATGCATAGCGTCGTGTTGGAGCTTCACTCGCACTAGACGTAAGTTGACATGCATATAGTCGTGCGGAAGCCTCCTGTAGACTGTGTGTCGCAGAGAGTTGATATGCTCGCACGTATACTTTGAGACATGAGTTGGTTATTGACATAGTATTGGGGTGGATAAGACCTACAGCAGGCATCCCCAGACTATGATATGGGTCCACGGAGTACGTTGTACCGTGTATGTCACACGGAGTACGCTGTACCGTGCAGTCGTGATGACTCGATGATGTTACTTGATATTCTGGCAGGTAGGATTTGACCCCCCTCCCGTTAAAGTTGTGATGCCCCTTACACTGGGATCCGTGTAGTCTAGGATCACAGGGACATAATATGGCCATAGTCCTCGATTTTCATACAGTAACCTACATGCCTCACATGATATCATACGGTCTGAATAAACCAGGACAAACCCGAAGGAGGGGTAATGTCCCTATTTATGTTTTTAAACGAGATGCGATTTAATGAATCAAGGTATTCTCGAGAGATGGGTTTAGCCTTGATGTGGTTGTTTTAATGATGAAACAAATAAGTTTTAACGTGATGAGTTTATGATAAAATAAATAAGTTTTAATGTGACAAGCATGAGATATCATACATGATGATTTTTTCATGTTTGTTTTATATGTCGATTTCATGATTTTCTCTTATATGATATATACATACATGTGGCATCGTTTTAGTCTTACCTCATGCTCCAAATGTAAACGATTTTATATCATGACATTATCAGCACGTAGATAGTATAGTTATCTACCTGCTTATATTATTACCTTACTGAGCAAGTTTCGCTCACCCTTTCATTTTCCACCATATAGGGTACATTTAGTAGAAGAGAGCGAAAGTAGTCTTGCATTTCGGTTATCCGCTACTTTCTATCAAGACCAGGTATATACATTCGTATAATTTTTGTACCTGAACATATAGAGGCACAGTACTGTACACGGATATAATATTGGGGATGTATTTAGTTAAAATAAATTGATATGTAAATGAAATATGAAAAAATATATGTTAAGGTAAGTAATATGACAGGAGGGACTAATATCGACTCATAACCCAACTGTTAGTAGTGAAACTGTTCACGACGGGTAAAGAAATGAAAAAGTGAAAAAATTTGTAGGGGTTTTTAGAAAAAAATGGGTCGTGACAGTTCTTCACATCCTTACTATTCTATTGTTAATGATTGTAGGGCCTTGCTGAGGAGAATTCTAAGGGCTAGGATCTCCCACAACTACAGAGAAGCAAATTCCACGGTAAACGCACTGGCCAAGATGAGAGCTGATATAGATGTTTCCTTTGTTTATTTTGAACGTCCACCTGATTGTGTTTCCTTGCCTTTATAGACTCCATGGGAGTTTTGTTCCTATGTACCGTTAATGCTTTCAGTTAGAGGTGGCAAACGGGCGGGTTCGGTTCGGATTCTTTTCGGGTTTGGGCTTTTTCGGGTTCGAGTTTTTTCGGGTCCGGTCCCGGTTCTAGTCGGGCGGGTTTAGCGGGCCGGCTTGAAATATTTTGAAATTTTATTAGTTATAATTTTTTTTTAAAATTTTGAATGTGATAATTAATTTAATTTTTATATGATTTTATATTTTAATAAATATTTATATAAAATCAAATTTTTATATTTTAATATTTATTATTTGACAAAAATAATTTACTCTTTTTTAATTTCCTACAATATTTACTATAAAATAGTAAATATAATTATATTCATTAAATGCAAAAGAAAATATTACATATAGATATTATAGAAAGAAAAGTACCAATTAATATTACCATTTACCAAAAAAATGCTTAATATGAATAAATAGTCAATTAATTAGCTCTATTTTATTTCTAATTTGTTTTTTATTTGTATATAAATCATAATTAATATTATTGCATTAAATATAATCATTTACATTAATTAATCAAATGTCTCATTAAAAATTTAGAATATTGAATTAAAAAAATCATATATTTTTAATATTTGATATAATTATATCATATACAATTATACACTACTATATGAGTGATATTTTGTAGTTGATATAATACACTAAAAAAATATATATTTATACAAAAAAACTTTGTGAGCTTAAAAAAAACATAATATAAATAATTATGAAATTAAAGTAGATAATTATGATTAAAATAATAAATTTTTAAATTTTAAACAGAAGTCACTAAAATTAGATTAATAAAAGTTTCATAATATTTTTTTTATTTCCTCTGTTAGTTTGTTTTTAGTTTTACATATTTCCTCAAACTTCTAGATGTTATCTTCTTTACTTCTTTTCTAAATGAATGTTTTGCTTATTTCCTTGGTCTTGGCCAAGAAAAATTGAAGAACATAAAAAATCTGACTGGGCTACAATGTCACGACCCAAACTTCCCAAAAATCAGAGTTAATTTTTCGCGTTTTGTTTATTTACTTAAATTCTTACCTGTCTTCGAATCGTGACCACACTCCACTAATAATTGGGCTGTGCGTCAATGCCAGTCCCACCATTCAATTACCATCTAACTTATTTCTTCTCCAGTCATTTATAAGTATTTACCATATTTATACATCCCCTAAAGTTACTTACAAACATGTTACTGTGCTATGCTTATTTAGATACAATTTATACAAGTATATATACCTTAGATGATGGGCAGCAGCGGATATCCGGAATGCAGTAGTGAGTCACCTCAACTTCAACCGGAGATTATCTATGGGAGAAAATGAAAGGGGTGAGCACATCAAGCTCAGTAAGGCAATCCTACGAATAAGTAGGTAACCATACTACCGACATGAACGTGGTGCCATGCATAAATCACCCTTTCTCCACACATTTTAAAACAGATGATATGAGTTATGATGTTATGTAAATCAAGTTTGCACGAAAAATTCAACATGCTATTATTTCAAATCATTTCTTTCTCATTTAAAAATTTCACAATAAAGTCAGGACTCGACCCCTCCTTCGGGTGATCCTGACTCACACAAAACCATGAAAATCGGTTTACATCACACATGGGTTTAAAAAGCATGAAAATAGCATCATGCACATTTAATTTAAAACCCAGTTTGATCTCATCAAAATCGTCGACATGCGAGACTAGGCAACATCTGTATATCGGCAATAACCAGGACTATGGCCATGTGTCCTCGGGAGTTCCTCTGCTACACGGATCCTAGTGTGCGGGTTCTCAACATGATTGGGAACCGTCCGGGAGGTGGGTCACGCCATCTCGTCGGTCTTATCCGAAGATGCCGCATCCGAAGATGCCGCATCCGAAGATGCCGTATCCAAAGATACCACACGGTACATCGTACTCCATGCTACTTGCACGGTACATCGTACTCCGTGGACCCCCAGCCTTATCCCTCTTTCGGGCTCATCAGCTGGACCTCCAACCCTTATCCCTCTTTCGGGCTCATCAGGTTGTTTTAACATTAAACCGTATTGCCATGTCTCAAAACGCACGTGCGAGCCTATTTAATCGGTGACACACAGTCTACCCGTTGCTCCAAGCACGGCTTATCGCATGTTCTCATAAAATCAGTGCGAGCAATGCTCAGCACTCTCATCAAATCAAGTAAAACTAGTGTGAGCTAGGCTCTAGCACTCTGTCTCAAAAATCATATAAAAATATGGTGCGAGTTAGACTCTAGCACCTTGTCACGAAAATCATATATATATATATAAAATCTAGTGCGAGTTGGACTCCAGCACCTATGCATGTAAAACTCTAGTGCGAGCTCTCGCTCCAGCACTAATGCATGCATCACACAAATCAAAATATTGTGCGAGCTGAGCTCTAGCACGTCACATGTCAATAAAAACACGTAGGCGGCTCTGTTTCCTCAAAACAGTTTTTCAAAACAATTATATCGTTGAAAGTATGCAATGCTATGCATTTTCTTTCAAGGTTAGCCAGCCTACTCATGCATGCATTAAAATGTCTCCAGAACGAGCAGAAATCTCTTGTTCTTGCTCTTCCCAAATTTTTCCTAAATTTGTAAATTTTTACCCTTAACAAGGGTATTTTGGTAATTTGCCCATTCGGGCACTAAAAGTATTATTTGACCTCTAGACCCTTCAGATAATTTTTAAAGACTGCATATGAACTTGAAATTTCGTAAAGTTTACCTTTAGCAGTCCGTAGAATTCCCTTACCTTATTTTTCTGTCGAGTCTGACCTTTCCTTTTTCACTGTTGTCTCGTCGCGCAGTCCGATATGCTCCCAATCAAACCTCCGAAACTGCGTATAAATATTCCTCATGTCAGATATTATACAATTTAATTGTATTTCCTGTTTTTTGGGCTTAATTTAAATCATTGGGCCCATTTATCCCTATTGGGCCCGATTGCACCTTAATGGGCCTTAATCGGCCTTAAGCCCGTTTTTCACTTAACTTTCACATTATCGAGGCCTATTGGGCTCATTGGACCCTCCAACAATTTATTGGGCCTCGTTCTAACTCTCGAATAGCTAAATTTATTATTTACGATAATTTATCTAAATTTTCAAAATTTAATTCAATTTATGCGAAATTTAAATTCATATAACGCATAACGATGTAATTTGTCATAAATAATGGTTACTTACCCGAGATTCCATGCTAGTCCACAAATCGAGGCTATCTCGAGCTCTCGTTGGATGCCAATTGTCGAGCTACACAATTTCATAATTTTTCGGGTAAATTTTCAGTCGAAAATTAATTAAATAAAATATTCTAAAATTTAAATCAGTCAATTCGACCGCTTAGCGACTTACCCGAAACTCGATTGCATCACTGGAATTTTCCCCAATTTTTTCCTCTTTTTCTTTTTTTCTTTTTCTCCTTTTTTCCTCTCTTTCTTGGCTGAACCGGTTCAGTCCGGTTCAGACCGGTTCGGACCGCCGGTTCACCCCGGTTCACTCCGGTTCACCGCCTTGTCGGTCGGTTCTCCGCCGGCTTCCACCGCCAGCAGCTTCGCTGGGTCGTCTGCATCACAGATCAGCTCTAGGTTTCACCCAAGTCGGCCGAAAAGTCGTCGGTCCGGCTGTTCTCTTTTCTACCGTCGAAACCCATTTTTTTCCCTTGGCCGTCATTGGCGATTCCCGCCGTTTCGTTGGCTGCTACTGGTGCAGAAAGAACCGTCGTCGCCTGGGTTTTCAGAATCGGGCCTTAGTTCCGCCCGAATCGCCACCGTTCGCCGCCGGTGACCATTTCTTTCCCGCGGCCTTCTCCTCCGTTTTTCGGTGTTCTCCGACGTCTTTGGCTCGCGTCACCGGTGGCAGACGATTCGCCTGGAGTCGGGCTTCCTTCGTCGGCCCTCGCCTGGGTCCCTGGCCGCCGGTGGTCTCCTCGTTTTTACTTCATTTCCGTTTTCTCTTCTCTTTCTCTCTCCCCGACATTTCTGATTCCTTTTTTTTTTCAATTCTCTTTTATTATTATTATTATTATTATTATTATTATTATTATTATTATTATTATAATTTATTTAACTATTATACTATTCATTAAAATACTCTATAAAAATCTAAAATATCTACAACTTATATTATTTTATTCAAATTAATTAATTCATTTAATTTATTTATTATATTTTAACCCTTTTTCAGGTATAATTTCTCCGTATGTTCGGGATATTGTCCCGGATGACTTTTCGGTATATTTTTCGATTTAAAAATTCCAATCAATCCCGATTAATTCCAATAAATTGATATCTTGATCAATTTAACCCAAAATAAATTTATTTCACCTTTATTGACCAAGATTTCTCAATCCGTTATTTTTAATTAAATTTCCTCATTGAAATTATACCGACTTTCGATCTTTTGACCATTTTACCCTTACACATGTTCGGGATTAATTTAACCCGACTTCTCTTCACGAATGCTCATTCATTTCGTATTTTAATTAAATTCGGGTCTTACAAATCTCCCCACTTAAGGAATTTGGTCGTCCAAATTAAAACCAATTCATATGAGTCCATAGACTACTCCGAGTACATCAATTGTATCATACTTTTTTAATTCTCATACGACCTTTTTCCGGAGTGTAATGTAACACTACCAAAGGACTTTAATTAGGGAGATCGTATTAAATCTCAATACTTTCTCTTTTCTGTTTAATGCCCTAATCAACTTCTTCAATATACTTATATTTGCATTATGCTGAACTGTTGGATCTCATATCCCATCACCTATGCTGGATCTGGATAGTATTTCCAAAGCATCAAAAGATGGGACACATTGTGGGTGCCTGCTTATTCAAGTGAAAATGCCACCTATAGGTCTTATCTTCCACTTGCCTAATCTCTCAAAAGATTCAATCCAGCGAAACTCAATTTACCTTCATCCAAAAGTTCGCTATGTCCTTATTCTCTTAGGACAAGAAACATTTCAACCATACTAATTCACCCTCGGTGAATTTCAATACTTTTCTATCTGCTCTGAGGTGTTCTTAATCTCTCATCCTTAACTAAACATCCTCAGAGACTTATTATCCAAAGTCGAAAATAATTCTATCTGTCACCCACTTTTTCTTATCCAATTTGGGGAACAACCCCTACAGCCATACACTGCCTCATATCTTGTTATCCCGATACTCAAGTGGAAACTGTCACTATTGACGAATTCGATTTGTTATAACTGATCATTTCAGGAGCTTATAAAATCAATAGCACACGCTTTCATTGTATCCTCCAGAACCTGTACAGTCCTCTCCGACTGACCATCTGTCTGAGGATGGAAAGCTGTGCTAATACTCAGTCGGGTTCCCATAGCTTCCTGAAAAATATCCTCTGAAGTAGAAAGTGAAGCGGGAATCCCTATATAATACAATGCTCACTGGAACGTTACATAATGTCTCACAATCTTTCTTATACATAAATCCTCATACACACTTTGAGTATCTGGGGAGTTCATAACCAGAAGGTGGGTAGACTTAGTCACTCTATCGACTATCATCTAAATAGTCTCGTGATTCACCTGGGTTCTCTGTAACCCATCATAAAATTTATGGAGACTTGCTCCCATTTTCGTGCCGTGTCGATATAGGTAGAGGCTGCAATAACCCTACAGACTTTTAATACTCTACCTTATTCTGCTGACATACTAGGCACTTTTTTCACAATCTCTATCATGTCTCTTTTCACATCTGACCACCAATACCCTTTTCAAGATTTCGATATATATTCTTTACTTTCCATATGCACTATATATCCCAAAGAGTGAGCTTCTGACAATATTACTATCCCATCAACTGTGGTCCTGGGGAGCACTCATACTGTCTCGGAATCCTCAGTAACTCATCATCACTCACTATGAACTTTGTCACTGTCTCCTTCTGAATCTGACCCACACTATCGACACCATGCCGATCATCATGCTAAGCCTGGCAAATCCGGGCACTCTCATCTGGTTCTAATCATCAGGCTAGCTGTCACACAATCACTGTCATCATCAGAAGGGATCACATCACTACTGAGGCTCACAACTGCTCTAGTAGCTCACGCTCCCTGACCATCATATGTGGTACCATCCCGAGGCTTTTTATACTCAAGGCATTAGCCATCACATTAGCCTTTCCTGGGTGGTACAATTTTCACAATCAAAATCTCTCAGAAGCTCTAACCCACTATGTATTCTCATATTCGCCTCTTTCTGTGAAAACAGATACTTGGGGCTTCATGATCAGTGCATATCCAAAATTTTTCACCCTGTACATAATAGTACCATATCCTCGGTACAAATACTACCGTTGCCAACTTAAAATCATGAGTTAGATAGTTTATTTCATGATCAAGGAGTTGTCTGACTCCAAAATTGACTATCTCTCATTATACATCAATACACAGCTCCTTCATTATTTCGAGGTATCCATACTCACTGAGAACCTCTTGAGCTGTTGGGTATGGTGAAATTAATCACGGTGGTCAGTTCATACTTCACTACACCGAAATTCATGTCACATCTATCATCTTATTTATCATCTCATTCAAAGACCATGTTTTCATAATTAAACGTGTCAACAAGGTATATCCTTTAGAACTCGCAGCAACCATCAGTAAAAGCAATTTTTCAATTGTTGCTTATAATTTGCCCTGGACTTTAACTACATCCAACATATCATCAATAATGATGATTATGAATCGGTCCAGGTCAAGTTTAAATAACTTCATAGTAGTCGAGCTCCACTACTTATTTCAGTCGTATATATCCTTGACTTATTTACGCATAAGCGTATAAGATCCTTTAAAATCGCTTACGTTTTCAGGTACTAACTTGCGTCACTTCCTTTTCTTATCTTAACGGCTCTTATTAAATTTTACTATGTTAACCTTTATGATTTGTCGAATTTTAATATTCTTACCGTCTTAATAAAGGTATCCTAATACTAAAGGTATTTATTACGACGATCGATTTCACGTTATAAGTTATATATATATATACTTTTAGACGCTGTCAAGTCTTCAGGCGGGGAGGTATTTTGAAATACCTTTATTAACCCTTAGACTTAACCACAATTACTTTATATATCAGTCCATGTGGTCACAATTTATATTCGCTATTAATTGCTTTAACCCTAATGACTTCATATACGCACTCTTACTCCAATACATCTTGTATTTAGGATCTATCTTATCTTAAAGATTATCTCCTTTCGTATATCCCTCATGACAAAACTCTTTCATTATTCATTCCGTGAGTACAATCCTTTACTCCTTTAATTTCAACTGTTGCACCCCTTTTTATCACTTGTCAACACTTACAGTATACTTTTCAGTGATGTTTTCACCCCTGTTTTCAACTTAAAATCTCTATATCCATATTCCGTTAATTAATCCTCCTCTATTGGGGGTACTCATTTATCAGTATTGTGCCCAATGATGTATGCATTCATGCCTTTTACTCACTTATATGTGAATGAAGGCAGTATGAATAAATGTTTGGCACCAGGATCAATGAACATATGTACTTCATTATTCATAACAAGTGTGGTATCTCACACCACATCCATGAAACATCAATAATGTTCTGGTCCAAGACATCCTCTCGCCTTCGTCCAACAGCCTACTTTCCTTTTTCTTTTCAGCTATGGCCTCCCTTTTCGTTGCAGCTATACCAACGAAGTTTTTCTCTGTCTCTTTACTTTTCTGTGGGGCGATCTCGCCCAACCCTGTGCAATCAAAATCAATGGTCCGTCTTACCACACTTAACGGCCATTTTCATCAATACAGTGTAGGTATAGACCCTCCTTCCGTGGTATCTACCACACATTCCACACTGCTTACAGTGCTTACACTGCTACACTGCTTCGTAGCAAGTCGGGGTCCTCCAATCACAATGCTCCTCAAGAGTGCCAAAATTGGATGCATTGGGGCCTTACCAATTATCTTACTCCATGACTCATCAAATTAAATCTTTTACCAATTACCATTTTTTTCCATTTTAACATCTCTATCATTTCTCAATTCTCTTTTCCATCTCTATTTCAGCCCTCACTACCTTTCCCCATCTCAGAGGCGTGCAATTCATGTTCTTATTTACCCAACTGTAAATCTGCGCACTGCCTCGGTATAGGTAATATCTCACGGGGCCAATTGGACTCTAATTTTTAGACATCTCGACTGTCACTTGTTCATAGTGTCAAGGTAATATCTGCCCAAGAATATAACCGAGTTTCATACTCATAAATCATACTCATCAATAAATTAATTTCTCTGGGTCAGAGTAAGGATTTTATCTATCATTCCCTTTAAACAGTGTCTGGGATATTCTATCACCGAAATACATCCATAAACATTTCTCATCTTAGTTCTGGATGTTTAACACTTAAGATGGGTCGAGCGGGTTTCCACCAATGCTCCGTCTCGCCCTCAAATCCCTTGCATAATCTGAGTAATTAGCTCCTCAAAATAATCTTCACACTTCGCTCCAACCTCGTGAAGCGTGTCTCAATACTGTCCGATCTCTCTGTCGGACTCAGTGGGGCATACTCAACATTAGCCTCTATTTCAATTTCATCCTGATTCTCACAGGTCAACTCAGCACGACTAGCAGACTCAGGCCTAGCTCTACGACCTCTGCCTCGTGCACTATCTCATCTAACGTGACTCATATTAGGCATTCCTGCATTCTCAACCATTTCTTAGTCAAAACCCATCTCGATATACACTATTGTATCTAACCAAGCACAGTAACACGGGGATGTAATTTCCTAATTACTGACACTGACACACATCAGACCAATTGCTGCTCTGATACCACCTTTATATGTCACGACCCAAACTACCCAAAAATCAGAGTTAATTTTTCGCGTTTTGTTTATTTACTTAAATTCTTACCTGTTTTCGAATCGTGACCACACTCCACTAATAATTGGGCTGTGCGTCAATGCCAGTCCCACCATTCAATTACCATCTAACTTATTTCTTCTCTAGTCATTTATAAGTATTTACCATATTTATACATCCCCTAAAGTTACTTACAAACATGTTACTGTGCTATGCTTATTTAGATACAATTTATATAAGTATATATACCTTAGATGATGGGTAGCAGTGGATATCCGGAATGCAGTACTGAGTCACCTCAACTTCAACTGGAGATTATTTGTGGGAGAAAATGAAAGAGGTGAGCACATCAAGCTCAGTAAGGCAATCCTACGAACAAGTAGGTAACCATACTACTTACATGAACGTGGTGCCATGCATAAACCACCCTTTCTCCACACATTTTAAAACAGATGATATGAGTTATGATGTTATGTAAATCAAGTTTGCACGGAAAATTCAACATGCTATTATTTCAAATCATTTCTTTCTCATTTAAAAATTTCACAATAAAGTCAGGACTCGACCCCTCCTTCGGGTGATCCTGACTCACACAAAATCATGAAAATCGGTTTACATCACACATGGGTTTAAAAAGCATGGAAATAGCATCATGCACATTTAATTTAAAACCCAGTTTGATCTCATCAAAATCGTCGACATGCGAGACTAGGCAACATCTGTATATCGACAATAACCAGGACTATGGCCATATGTCCTCGGGAGTTCCTCTGCTACATGGATCCTAGTGTGCGGGTTCTCACCATGATCGGGAATCGTCCGGGAGGTGGGTCACGCCATCTCGTCAGTCTTATCCGATCCCATGCATCCGAAGATGCTGCATCTGAAGATGCCGTATCCGAAGATACCACACGGTACATCGTACTCCATGCTACTTGCACGGTACATCGTACTCCGTGGACCCCCAGCCTTATCCCTCTTTCGGGCTCATCAGCTGGACCTCCAACCCTTATCCCTCTTTCGGGCTCATCAGGTTGTTTTAACATTAAACCGTATTGCCATGTCTCAAAACGCACGTGCGAGCCTATTTAATCGGTGACACACAGTCTACCCGATGCTCCAAGCACGGCTCATCGCATGTTCTCATAAAATCAGTGCGAGCAATGCTCAGCACTCTCATCAAATCAAGTAAAACTAGTGCGAGCTAGGCTCTAGCACTCTGTCTTAAAAATCATATAAAAATATGGTGCGAGTTAGACTCTAGCACCCTATCACGAAAATCATATATATATATATAAAATCTGGTGCGAGTTGGACTCCAGCACCTATGCATGTAAAACTCTAGTGCGAGCTCTCGCTCCAGCACTAATGCATGCATCACACAAATCAAAATATCGTGCGAGCTGAGCTCTAGCACGTCACATGTCAATAAAAACACGTAGGCGGCTCTGTTTCCTCAAAACAGTTTTTCAAAACAATTATATCGTTGAAAGTATGCAATGCTGTGCATTTTCTTTCAAGGTTAGCCAGCCTACTCATGCATGCATTAAAATGTCTCCAGAACGAGCAGAAACCTCTTGTTCTTGCTCTTCCCAAATTTTTCCTAAATTTGTAAATTTTTACCCTTAACAAGGGTATTTTGGTAATTTGTCCATTCGGGCACTAAAAGTATTATTTGACCTCTAGACCCTTCAGATAATTTTTAAAGGCTGCATATGAAATTGAAATTTCGTAAAGTTTACCTAGTTTACCTCTAACAGTCCGTAGAATTCCCTTACCTTATTTTTCTGTCGAGTTTGACCTTTCCTTTTCCACTGTTATCTCGTTGCGCAGTCCGATATGCTCTCAATAAAACCTCCGGAACTGCGTATAAATATTCCTCATGTCAGATATTATACAATTTAATTGTATTTCCTATTTTCTGGGCTTAATTTAAATCATTGGGCCCATTTATTCCTATTGGGCCCGATTGCACCTTAATGGGCCTTAATCGACCTTAAGCCCGTTTTCCACTTAACTTTCACATTATCGAGGCCTATTGGGCTCATTGGACCCTCCAACAATTTATTGGGCCTCGTTCTAACTCTCAAATAGCTAAATTTATTATTTACGATAATTTATCTAAATTTTCAAAATTTAATTCAATTTATGCAGAATGTAAATTCATATCACGTGTAACGATGTAATTTGTCGTAAATAATGGTTACTTACCTAAGATTCCATGCTAGTCTGCAAATCGAGGCTATCTCAAGCTCTCGTTGGATGCCAATTGTCGAGCTACACAATTTCATAATTTTTCGGGTAAATTTTCAGTCAAAAATTAATTAAATAAAATATTTCAAAATTTAAATCGATCAATTCGACCTCTTAGCGACTTACCCGAAGCTCGATTGCATCACTGAAATTTTTTCCAATTTTTTCCTCTTTTTCTTTTTCCCTTTTTCTCCTTTTTTCCTCTCTTTCTTGGCTGAACAGGTTCAGTCCGGTTCAGACCGGTTCGGATCGTCGGTTCACCCCGGTTCACTCCGGTTCACCGCCTTGCAGGCCGGTTCTCCGTCGGCTTCCACCGCCAGCAGCTCCGCTGGGCCGTCCGCATCACAGATCAGCTCTCGGTTTCACCCAAGTCCGCCGAAAAGTCGCCGGTCCGGCTGTTCTCTTTTCTGCCGTCGAAACCCATTTTTTTCCCTTGGCCGTCGCTGGTGATTCCCGCCGTTTCGTTGGTTGCTACTGGTACAGAAAGAACCGCCGTCGCCTGGGCTTTCAGAATCGGGCCTTAGTTCCGCCCGAATCGCCGCCGTTCGCCGCTGGTGACCATTTCTTTCCCGCGGCCTTCTCCTCCGTTTTTCGGTGTTCTCCGACGTCCTTGGCGCACGTCACCGGTGGCAGACGATTCGCCTGGCGTCGGGCTTCCTTCGTCGGCCCTCGCCTGGGTCCCTGGCCACCGGTGGCTCGCCGGTGGTCTCCTCGTTTTTGCTTCATTTTCGTTTTCTCTTCTCTTTCTCTCTCCCCGACATTTCTGATTCCTTTTTTTTTTCAATTCTTTTTTTTATTATTATTATTATTTATTTAACTATTATACTATTCATTAAAATACTCTATAAAAATCTAAAATATTTACAACTTATATTATTTTTTTCAAATTAATTCATTTAATTTTTTATTTAATTTATTTATTATATTTTAACCCTTTTTCAGGTATAATTTCTCCGTATTTTCAGGATATTATCCCGGATGACTTTTCGGTATATTTTTCGATTTAAAAATTTCAATCAATCCCGATTAATTCCAATAAATTGATATCTTGATCAATTTAACCTAAAATAAATTTATTTCACCTTTATTGACCAAGATTTCCCAATCCGTTATTTTTAATTAAATTTCCTCATCGAAATTATACCGACTTTCGATCTTTTAACCATTTTGCCCTTACACATGTTCGGGATTAATTTAACCCGACTTCTCTTCACGAATGCTCATTTATTTCATATTTTAATTAAATTCAGGTCTTACATACAAATATAATCTATCTATAGAATAATTGAAATTGTTGATAGGCTTTCAAAAAATAAGAAAAGAAAGGATATGATTTCGTGATAAATTATTAAATTATTTTATAAAATGAAATAAAATGCATATTGCACGTTAATGTATATATATATAATTAATTTAATAATTTTCAAACAGAATTATCATATTATATAATAACATGGTTAAATAATTAATTATTTATTATCAAAATTATTATTAAAATAAATATTTACTAATTAGTTATCATATATAAGTAGAACAAATTATTAATTTTTAATAAATTAGTTGCATAATTTAAATAAAAAAATTAACTTAAATTAATCATTTTGCACAATCAAGTAATGATGCATGTTTGTCTTGATCGCCACGTTACATAATGCAGAAGAAAAGATATTTACTGATATTATTCTAGTGGACTGGTATAGATATGAACCGATAAGATAGGTAAATAAATAAATAATCATATATGCTTAACAAAATTATATCTAATTAATTGTTATCAATTCGTTTTAAATTATACCTAATTAAAGTTATATAATTGTAGCTAAATTCTAAATTTATAGATGCAATTAGTTTAAGTTTGGAAAAATTATTAAATATAATATAGGAGTTTAAATAAAATAGGTAAACCAAAAAGCTGATATAATTTAATCATAGTGATTATAAGACAAAATATAATTAAAAGGATGAAATATGAATTAAAGAGGGAAAAAATTATATAATTTAGTAATAAAATTTATACAAGAGACAAGACATAGCAAAAACTTAAATTTCCTAGTTAGAAATAAAATTTGAAACATATAAATATTTATTGTTAATTTGATAACATATTTATATAAATTTTTTGTTCAAAAGTTTAATATAAATTGCTTTAGTAACTTATTAAATTATTATTTTTTTATATTAAGTAATTCTTTTTTGAGTTTTAATTTACATTTGTTATTATAATTTCATATATGAACTTATTTTGTTATTGTAGAGATTTAGAAACTTCAATTCTGGATCTCTTTTATATAGCTCAGAGTTAGATGTATATTTGAATGAACTAAGAGAAGATTATGAGATTTAAATTGATGTTCTTGATTATTGGAAGAAAAATCAATTTCGATATCCTGTACTTTCACTTATGGCTAAGGATATATTGAGTATTTCAATTAGTACAGTTGCATCTGAATCAACATTTAATATGAGTGGTAGAGTTATCAACAAATGGAGAAATTGTCTATAACACATAATGCAGAAATTTTGATTACCACTCGTAATTGGCTGTATGGATATGATATAGATCAAGATGGTAAGATTTTAGTGTCATTATTATTTTATTAATTTTTTATTATTTAAATTCTTATATGATTATTTTTATATATTTTATTAGATGAAGAAGATAAAACAATGCGATTTGGAAGGAAAGTTGGATTAAATTGAACTAGTTGGTTTATGGAGGAGGATGAAGAGTTCTAATTGTAATGTATGTTGATATTTTATTTCTTACTACTTATATTGTTAAAAAATTAAATTTTTTTATTAAGAGTAATTATAATTGATCATTGCCTCATTAATCTTATTTGAAGACAGTGTTGCTCTTGAAGAGTTTGGTTGCTTCCTGCATTTACAATCTTTCCGAGCATGTTATTCATCAAGCCGCTAGCGTTGAATGGAATGATCGTATTTTTCTATTTTGTTCTTCATGCAATGTATGACTAGGGATTGGTTTCTCCATGGCTAGGTGTAACGACCCTTGACCCTTGAAATTCGGGGGAGATTTTTTTTTTTGAATTTAATTTACCCACTTATTCCCTTATTCACTTAGGTTGTATTCATGTGCAGTGTCAAAACACTTTTCCTAATTCTTTACCCGTAATTATAATTAATTTCCATACTTTGACCTATAAGGCCGATAGAAATTTCGGCAGCATAACAGCTTATATATGAGCCTACCCACCTGCAATTCAGTTGTTTTAACAATCCTAGATATCCACGACTACCAAGCATGCTTTCCAACAATCCTACATATCCACAACTACCAAGCATACTTTCCAATTAACATTTACAACTCAATACATCCATATCGATTTGATACCAATCATCTTAAATCCTAATCCCAAGAATCATACTCTTTACATCGTTTCCTTACAAATTACATCCCAACTGATATTCCCAATATATGTGTCTGTTTGTACAGATATGTCTGGTACAGGAATGTAAATGTATACCTTTCTGCGTGTACAAAAAGTAGCCTAGGGTAGTTCTTTCCCACAGCCTACATCGTGTACGCAGCAGGTAGCGTCTATAGAGGGGTGAGCTTTTGGGGAAAAACCCAGTAAGATAATACTCTTAAAGCAGTTCTGATATATAAAAGCATTTGAAGTTGTTCATAGAATGAAACTTAATGTAATACATAAATTTTCATTTCATGCATAATCGTCATAAAGCATGTGTGTCTTTAAAACAAATAACATGCTTAATCATTTTACAACTTTTCATAAACCTTTCATGAACATTTCATAAATCATTTCGTAAATATTTCATGAATATTTCATAGTCATTTCGTAAACATCTCATGAATATTTCATAATCATTTCGTAAACATTTCATGAATATTTCATAATCATTTTGTAAACATTTCATGCATATTTCATAATCATTTCATAAACATTTCATGAATATTTCATAATCATTTCATGAAGCATATCAGTCGTAACCAATTTTCGTATATATCATGAAAACACATATTCATTCATCATAGTCGATTTTCGTAATCAAATCAAGGAGACTAGGCTATAACTAAGTCATGCGATACGTGTCATTCTTCGTAGAGAGTCATCATACCTATGGCCATGGTAAGGGGGAGCTGTAGACTAGATCAGGTTCGTACAACAATAATAATTATAAACATGGGTAGTATCTTCTTATTTCTTATCATATACTAGCACATAGCTAGGGCACGGGCACCTATGGCACTCACCGTGCAGGGAACATTCATGAGTGCTGCGCGGGTACGAGATACTACCAATACATCATCATAAACCACCAGTAGCACGACATCTTCCACACAGGTTGAGTCAAGTGCTAAAGGGGCCATACGTACCAGCACCCAAGTGGTGTAGCCGAAACACCACAAGAAGTAACCATGCATGAAGCCTATAGTCTCAAAACAGAGTTTCTAAAATCTTTCTTGGGTTTTATAACCCATAAACTCATATCGAGTAATAAAATCGAATTCCTTGTAAATCTAAAAACTCTTTCATAAAATAGTAAGACTGTGTGGCACTTTATTCCCGTAGGACTCAAGAGGTGGCCCCCACAATCCCATTTCGAAAACAAATTTCTTTTCTTACATACTTTTGAAATTGTCAAAAGTTTCTTTAACGACATGGATATAAAAACATAAATAAATGTAAAACATCCATATGCTTCATACCTTAAGAAATTCATTTCACAACATGGAAAGTACTCGGAGAATATTTCGATAAATTAAAACATGCATCGTAAATAGTTTCACAAGTATGAAAGCATTGATAAATCACTTCAAATCATATGCTCTTTCATAAAATCATTTATCGGTGAAACAAGAATGCGTTATCAGAACTAAGTTAAATAGTACCCCTTACCTCGATTTATCGGATATCCCGAATTCGAGTGGTGACGCCTCTTAGTACCTCCTTTAATTCCTTCTACGATTCACCTACACCGAGATCGTTTACTTAACATCCTATTCATGCGAATCATCCGAATTGCGTTAAAATCGTAACCTATTCGTTACTACTGCGTGTGTACGTATTATTGTACATACCTAGTGTAAGACCCGATTTTAGTTAAAATACGAAATTAAAAAAGTAAAAGGATTGAAATGGAATTTTCGAACACGTGCAAGGGCAAAACGGTCAAAAGACCGAAAGTCGGAATAAATTCGATAAGAAAAATTTATAAAAAAATAATGGATTGAAAAATCTTGGTCAATAAAGGTGAAATAAATTTATTTTGGGTTAAATTGATCAAGATATCAATTTATTTGAATTAATCGGGATTAATCAAAATTTTTAATTCGAAAAATCATTTCGAAAATAATCAAAAAATATATCGAAAAGACGAAAATAGACTTATAAATTCATTTATTGAATAAAGAAATTAAATAATAATTTTTAGGATATTTTAAGAGATATTTGGATATTTTTAATGTATTTTATTGATTAAAATAATAATAAATAAATTAATAAAAGATAAAAAAAAGAGGAAGAAAAAAAAAGGGGAGAGAATTGAAAATCGGGGAGAGAGACGGAAAACGGAAGCCGAAAATGAGGAAGACCGGTCGGCCACTGTCTGGCGACCAACGGCCAGGCGAAGGGCCGAAAATGGAAGAGGAGAGGTCGGCGACCTCCTTGGTACCGGCGACGCGCCACACCGACGCCGGAGGAGGCCGAAAACGGAAGGAGAAGTCGCGGAAAGGGGAAGCGAAATCGACGGCCACCGGCACCGATTTGACTCCGACCACCGCCAACCGAAGCTTCCCCACTTAATGCCGAGCCGATTGATGCCGAAAACGACCGACGAAACTACCGGTAAACGTCGAAAACGACGAAAAGATGAAGTGGGTACCGACAGTGGAGAGAACAGGCCGGACCGACGACTTTCCGACGACCTCGACCGAAGCCGACCCCAGATCTGAGATGCGGACGACCCAGCGGAGCCACTGGCGGTGGAAGCCGACGGAGAACTGGCTGGCAAGGCATCGAACCAGCCGAACCGGGGTGAACCGACGGTTCGAACCGGGTCTGAACCGGACCGAACCGGTTCAGCCAAGAAAGAAAGGAAAAAAGGAGAAAAAGGGAAAAAGAAAAAGAGAAAAAATTGGGAAAAAATCTTTGCGATGTAATCGAGCTACGAGTAAGTCAGTAGCGGTCAAAATTGACTGATTTAAATTTTGAAATATTTTATTTAATTAATTTTCGACTGGAAAATTTACCCGAAAGTTATGAAATTGTGTAGCTCGACAATTGGCATCCAACGAGAGCTCGAGACAGCTTCGATTTACATACTAGCATGGAATCTCGGGTAAGTAAACCTTATTTACGATAATTTACATCGTTATGCGTGCTTTGGATTTAATTATCGCATAAAATAAATTAAATTATGAAAATTTAAATAAATTGTCGTAAATAATAAATTGAGCTATTCGAGAGTTAAAACGAGACCCAATAAATTGTTGGTGGGCCCAATGAGCCCAATAGGCCTTGATAATGTGAAAATTAAGTGAAAAACGGGTTAAGGCCGATTAAGGCCCATTAAGGTGCAATCGGGCGCAATAGGGGTAAATGGGCCCAATGATTTAAATTAAGCCCAGAAAATAGGAAATACAATTAGATTGTATAATATCTGACCTGAGGAATAATTATACGCAGTTTCAGAGGTTTGATTGGGAGCAGATCGGACTGCGTGACGAGACAGCAGTGAAAAAGGAAAGGTCAGACTCTACAGAAAAATAAGGTAAGGGAATTCTACGGACTGCTAGAGGTAACTTTACGAAATTTCAAGTTCATATGCAGTCTTTTAAATTATCTGAAGGGTCTAGAAGTAAGTTAATAATTTTAGTGCCCCGAATGGGCAAATAACTAAAATACCCTTGTTAAGGGTAAAATTTTTAATTTTAAGAAAAATTGGGAGGAGCAAGAACAAGAGGTTCCTGCTCGTTCTGGAGATGTTTTGAGGCATGCATGAGTAGGCTGACTAACCTTGAAAGAAAAATGCACAGCATTTCATATTTTCAACGATGAAATTGTTTTGAAAATTGTTTTGAGGAAACAGAGCCGCCTACGTGTTTTTATTGACATGTGACGTGCTAGAGCTTAGCTCGCACGATATTTTGATTTGGGTGATGCATGCATTAGTGCTGGAGTGAGAGCTCGCACTAGAGTTTTACATGCATGGGTGCTGGAGTCTAACTCGCACCTGATTTTACATGATTTTCGTGATACGGTGCTAAAGTCTAACTCGCACCATATTTTTATATGATTTTTGAGATAGGGTGTTTGAGCTTCGCTCGCACCAGATTTTTTTTTTTTATATATATATGATTTCGTGATGGTTTGCATACAGAGTGCTAGAGCTTAGCTCGCACTAGTTTTACTTGATTTGATGAGAGTGCTAAGCATTGCTCGCACTGATTTTATGAGAACATGCGATGAGCCGTGCTTGGAGCATCGATAGACTGTGTGTCATCGATTAAATAGGCTCGCACGTGCGTTCTGAGACAGGGTATGATATATGGGTCCACGGAGTACGTTGTACCGTGCAAGTAGCATGGAGTATGCTGTACCGTGATGCATCTTCGGATGCGTGGTATCTTCGGATACGTGTGGCATCTTCGGATGCGTGGTATCTTCGGATACGTGTGGCATCTACGGATGCGTAGGGTCGGATAAGACCGACGGGATGGAGTGACCCACCTCCCGGGTGGTTCCCGATCATGGTGAGACTCCGCACACTAGAATCCGTGTAGAAGAGGGGCTCACGAGGACACACGGCCATAGTCCTGGTTATTATCGATATAAAGATGTTGCCTAGTCTCGCATGTTGATGATCTTGACGATGATTTAAAACTGGGTTTTAAACTAAATTTGCATGATGCTATTTCCATTCTTTTAAATCCATGTGTGATGTAAACTGATTTTCATGATTTTGTGTGAGTCAGGACCACCCGAGGGTGGGTTGAGTCCTGATTTGTTGTGAAATTTTAAATGAGAAAGAAATGATTTGAAATAGTTGCATGTTGAATTTTTCATGCAAACTTGTTTTACATGACATCATGAATCATAGCATCAGTTTTGAAATGTGTGGAGAAAAGGGTGGTTTATGCATGGCACCACGTTCATGTAGGTAGTATGGTTACCTACTTGTTCGTAGGATTGCCTTACTGAGCTTGATGTGCTCACCCCTTTCATTTTCTCACACAGATAATCTCTAATAGATGTTGAGGCGACTGAGTACTGCATTCCGGATATCCGCTGCTGCCCATCATTTAAGGTATATACACTTGTACATATTGTATCTAAATAAGCATAGCACAGTAACATGTTTGTAAGTAACTTTAGGGGATGTATAAATATTGTAAACATTTATAAATGACTGAGAAAGAATTAATTTGGTGGGAGTGGCATTGACGCACAGCCCAAATGTTAGTAGAGTGTGGTCACGATTCGGAGGATAGATAAGTATGAAATAAAAATAACAAAACGCGAAAAATTTACTTTGATTTTTGGGTAGTTTTGGGTCGTGACACCTAGGCCAACACGCACGTTTATATATTTTCTTTACTATTTATATATTTTGTACCCACAAATATTAACATATACCTTTATTATATACATCTACATGTATATATACACACACACACACACACACATATATATATAATATATACACTCCTATATATATATATTATTGTTTTCCATTTTACCTTATCACATATATATATATATATATATATACATATATATCCTTGTTTGTACATATACTAACATATCCATTCATTATATACACCTATATGTATATACCCAAATATATATATATATATAAATATATATTCACATGAATACATATATATATATATATTATTACTTATTTCCATTATTCATCATCACATAAATATATATACATGTATATCTATATATATATATATATATATATATATATACATTTTTTTTGTCTATTATTCATCTCTCCCATTTTTATTTTTATTTCACATCTAGTTTAAAATCTACACTAACATGCTTATGTATACTATACATATATATTCATGTACATCAGTATACATAAATACGTAAATATCTTACCTTTTCTTTTCTTTCTCTCTTCTTTCTTTTTTTTTTCTTTTCCTTTCTCCTTTTCCTTTCTTCCCTCTCGGTCAGCTTCTCTCTCAATCCCTCTGCCTCTCGGTTCCAGCCCTTTCTTCAGCTCTCGGTTCCAGCTGCTATTTTCTGCCTTCGTTTTCTTCTTCGGTTGCTTCTCAGTTTTCAGCTGCTGTTACTCTTTATCCCTCTCGGTTCCAAGGTTTCGTCCTCTGTTTATGTTTCATAATGTCTTCCACTATCACTCCCCTGATCACACCGCTACTTCTGCCTTCATTCTTCTCCTGCTATCATCCACGTTCCTGGTTGCTCTTGCTTCAATTTATTCTGTTCTGTTTCTTCTTCCCGTCGGTCTCCCCTCTTCTTTTCTTCTTTTTCTACTGCATTGCCGATACATTGTCACGACCCGAACTACCCAAAAATCAGAGTAAATTTTTCACGTTTTTATTATTTTAGGCTTACATCTGATCGTGACCAACCATAACCAATAATTGGGCTGTATGTCAGTGCCCACATCTTCTCCATGCATTTACAATTAGTGCACAATTTAATTTAAATATACATTCATATATTCTGCACTACATTTCTTTGATTTCATTACATAATTATACCCACTCTATACATCCCCGTGTCATACAAAATATAATACTGTGCTCATGTTATTTAGATACAAGAACCATATATATAGCATGTATATACCTCAAAAGATAGGCAGCAGCGGGCAACTAGAATGCCGTACCCAGTCGCCTCCCAATCTACTGGAAGAAATCTGTGTGAGAAAGTGAAAGGGGTGAGCACATCAAGCTCAGTAAGGCAATTCTACGAACAAGTAGATAACGATACAACCTACATGAACGTAGTGCCATACATAAACCGCCCCTTCTCCACACATTTCCAAAACCGATGTTATGTTATGATGTCATGTAAAATAACTCATATGAAATCTCAAAAGCATGAAAACTTAACATGCATATCTTTTAAATAATTTATTTCTCATTAAAATTTCATATAAGGTCAGGACTCAACCCTTCCCTCGGGTAGCCCTGACTCACACAAAATCCATAAAATTGTGTTTCTCGAAAACATCAATATCCGAAAACATATATATATAAGATACGAGACTAGGCAATAACTGTATATCGGCAATAACCAAGACTATGGCCATATGTGTCCTCGGGAGTTCCTCAGCTACACAGATCCTAGTGTGCGGGTTCTCCCATGATCGGGAACCGCCCGGGTGGTGGGTCAATCCATCCCGTCAGTCTTATCCGATCCCATGCATCCGAAGATGCTAACGTATCACAAAGATACCACACGGTACATCGTACTCCATGCTACTTGCACGGTACATTGTACTCCGTGGACCCCCAGCCTTATCCCTCGTTCGGGCTCATCAGCTGGACCTCCAACCCTTATCCCTCGTTCGGGCTCATCAGGTGGATCTCAAACCCTTATCCCTCGTTCGGGCTCATCAGGTTGTTTCTCTAACCCTTATCCCTCGTTTGGGCTCATCAGGTTATTTCTCTAACCCTTATCCCTCGTTCGGGCTCATCAGGTTATTTTAACATGCCATGTCTCAAAACGCACGTGCGGGACTATTTAATCGGTGACACACAGTCTACCCGATGCTCCAAGCACGGCTTATCGTATGATCTCTGAAAAGTAGTGCGAGCGGTGCTCTAACACTGTCAGTAAATCAAATAAAACTAGTGCGAGCTAAGCTCAAGCACTCTGTAACGAAAAATCGCATATAAAAATATGGTGCGAGTTAGACTCCGGCACCGTGTCATGAAAATCATGTAAAACTCTAGTGCGAGCTCTCGCTCCAGCACTAATGAAATCATTGCACAAATCAAAACTCGTGCGAGCTGAGCTCTAGCACGTCACATTTATGAAAGATCACGTAGGCGGCTACATTTCTCAAATCGATTTCAACGAAAATCAACGTTTTGTTGAAAATATGAAATGTTGTGCAATTTCATTTAAAAGTAGCCGACCTACTCATGCATGTACCAGAATACTTTAAAAACAAGCAGGAACCCTTTGTTCTTGCTTCTTACACTTTTTCCTAAATTTTGGAATTTTACCCTTGGCAAGGGTATTTTGGTAATTTGTCCATTCAGGGCCCTAAAATTTTTATCTCAAATCTAGACCCTTCGGACAATTTAAAGGAATGTAAATGGCGTCGAAAATTCGTAAAGCTATCTCTAGCAGTTCGTAAAATTTCTTTACCTGGAATCGCGCGCAGACTAAACTTGTCTCGACGATACCGAACCTCTCGGCCCAAGTGCGCGCCAATCAAATTTACGTAACTGCATATAACCACATAATCGAGGTTAATTCAATTATCTCGATCAGTATATTGCATTTACTGATCAACTTTAAGGTATTGGGCCTTATCTACCTTATTGGGTCTCGGCCCATTTTAGCCCTTTTTATATTTATTAATTTCCGTCTTCGGGTATACCGGGCTTATACAGCTTTCTAATAATTATCGGGCTTCATTCCAAATTCATTGGATAGCCCGTATACCATTTATGGCAATTATATTACGACTCCGAATAATATTCCTTTCTATGCGAAATTAATCCATAATTTCGTAAAATAATTAAAACTCGGTCTTTAAAGAACTCTGATTACCGAAATTAAATTGTACTTACCCGAGACGATGCGGGGTACGAGAATCAAAGCTCGATCGGCTCTCGTTCGGTCTCTGTCGTGAAGCTGCACAATTAGGTAAATCCGGATCATTTTCCATTAAAATAATATTAAATTAAATTTCTGAAATTTACCCGTAGGTCAATTTGACCCTCGATCAACTTACCCGAACCTCGAGTCGTCCCCGGTAAATTTCTTTCCTTTTCCCCCTTTTTCCTTTCTTTTCCTTCCTTTTCCTTTCTTTTCTTTTCCCCTTTCCTTCCTTTTCCCTCCTTTTCCTTTCGGCCAAACGGTGCCGTTTACTGCCTATTACCGTCGCCGGCGTTTTCGACGGTCTCACCGGCCGAGACCGGTCTCAAAAGAACCAGCTTCTTCCCCTAAGTGCGTCGGTGCCCTCCGTTTCAGCCCAGACGCGGCAGTTCGTCGGGAATCGGCTTGTTTCTCCGTCGGTTTTCCTTAGCTCTGATCGGCCTGCTCCGGCCACCTGGCGGCGTGATTCCGGTACCCACGTGCTCGCCGGACTCCCCTCTTCCTCCTGGTAGCTTCGTCGAAGCCCGTCGGTCGTCGGTGTGCTGGAATCGGCGGTGAAGGTTGCGGGTCGTTTTCGGTTTCTCTGGTTTCAGGTTTTTCCCGAGCCTTTCTCTCTCCTTTTTTTTTTTGTTTCAAATCCTTTTTTATTTTTTTTATTTTTATTATTTTTATTATTATTATTTATTTATTTAATTATTTCACTATTCCTTAAAATACTCCATAAACTCCAAAATATCTACACTTATATTATTTTTATTCTAATTTAAATTATTTAATTTAAATTTAATTTATTAAATATATTTTTCTTTAAATTTTTGATATTATTTCTTCGCGCTTTTCGAGATATTGTTTCGATAATTTTTTGATATTTTTAAAATTTTCGAATCTTGATCAATTGACCCAAAATTGTATAATTTCCTCATTATCGATCAAGATATCTTACATCCTTATTTTTAATGAAAAATTTCCTTATTGCCCTAATACCGGGTTTTGGTATTTTTACCATTTTACCTCTGCTCTTGTTTCGGAATCAATTTAACCTGACCTTCCTTCATACATCCCCCATATTTTCTTATTTAATTTTCGTATTTTCGGTTAACTTCATTCTGATCATTTTCGTTTGATCAGTGGTCATTTTGGCTTGTATTTAGTTACTTCCGACATCCATCGATATTCCATTTTATTTTGCTTCACAAATTTAATTAGTCAACGCTCTTCTTATGATTCGATGAATATATATATGTGTACGCGCGTGAATCATAAGGAATATATCAACAATACATACAAAGTGGGTCTTACATAATCTCCCCCACTAAAAGAATTTGGTCCTCCAAATTGGAACCAAATCAGTCTCTGAACAACTCCGGGTAATTCTCTTTCATCTGACTCTCTAACTCCCAAGTCGCCTCCTCCGGAGTGTGATGCTGCCACAGTACTTTCACCAGAGGAATCGTCTTCGACCTCAATACCTTCTCCTTCCTATCCACAATCCGAATCGATCTCTCAACATAGGACATACTCTCACTGAGCTCCAGTGGCTCATATTTGATCACATGCGATGGATCCGGTTGATACTTCCGAAGCATGGAGACGTGGAAGACATTATGGACATTTCCTAGCTCTGGTGGCAATGCTAGCCTGTAAGCTCGATCCCCACTCTCTCGAGTTTCTCAAAAGGTCCTATGAAGCGAGGGCTCAGCTTCCCTCTCTTCCCGAATCTCTAATACCCTTGGAAGGAGAAACTTTCAAAAATACTGACTCCCCTGCTGTAAACTCCAACGGTCTACGTCTCCTGTCAACATAACTTTTCTGTCCACTCTGAGCTGTCCTCAACCTCTCACAAATCAACTGGACATCCTCAGAGGCCTGACGTATCAAATCGGGAGCGAATATCTGCCTGTCACTAACCTCTTCCCATCCTATAGGAGATCGATATCTACGGCCATACAAGGCCTCATATGGTGCCATCCCGATACTCGAATGATAACTGTTATTGTAGGCGAACTCCGCGAGTGGTAGGTGATCATCCCAGGAGCCTCTAAAATCAAGTACACAAGCTCTCAACATATCCTTGAGGGTCTGTATAGTCCTCTCTGATTACCCATCTGTCTGAGGATGGAAAGCTGTACTGAATCTCAACTGGGTCCCATAGCTTCCTGAAAGTGTTCCCAGAAACGGGAAGTGAAGCGGGAATCCCTATCCGACACAATACTCACTGGGACACCATGTAGTCTCACAATCTCGTGCACATATAGCTCCGCCAATCTACTCAGAGTATCGGTGACTCTCATCACTAGGAAATGTGCCGACTTCGTCAATCTGTCGACTATCACCCATATGGCATCATTCCCTTTATGAGTCCTCGGTAAGCCCATCACAAAGTCCATGGTGACATGCTCCCATTTCCAAGTCGGTATAGGTAGAGGCTGCAATAACCCTGCAGGCTTCTGATGCTCTACCTTCACCTGCTGACAGACGAGACATCTCGCAACAAACTTTGCTATATCTCTCTTCATCCCCGACCACCAGTATACGTTCTGGAGATTCTGATACATCTTCGTACTACCCGGGTGCAAGGTATATCTCGACGAATGAGCCTCTTTCAAGATCAACCTCCTGATCTTAGGATCCTCGGGAACACATATCCTGTCTCTGACCCTCAGTAATCCATCTGAACTCAACTCAAACTCAGTCTCAATACCCCTCTGCATCTGCCTGACTATCTCAATACACTGCTGATCCTCACGCTGAACCTGCCGAATCCGATCCATCAAATTCGGCTCCAATCGCAGGCTAGCAATCATATAACCACTATCAGCATCAGGCGGGGTCACATCCAAATTGAGGCTCGCAAACTGCTCCAATAACTCGTGCTCCCGTACCATCATATAAGCAACCAACCCGAGATGCTTCCTACTCAACGCATCAGCCACAACATTTGCCTTACCCGGGTGGTATAAGATCTCACAGTCGTAATCCTTCAGAAGCTCAAGCCGCCTTCTCTGTCTCATGTTCAATTCCTTTTGCGAAGACAGATACTTGAGGCTTTTGTGATCGGTAAATACCTGGAATTTCTCACCATACAGATAGTGGCGCCATATCTTCAATGCAAACACTACGGCCGCCAACTCTAAGTCGTGGGTCGGGTAGTTCCTCTCATGATCTTTCAGCTGTCTGGATCCATAAGTGACTACCTTTCCGTCCTGCATCAATACACAGCCCAGTCCTTGGTAAGAAGTATCCGTGTAAACAGAAAAACCTCCTGAGCTGGTAGGAATGGTGAGAATCGGAGCAGAGGTCAGTCGACGCTTCAGCTCCTGAAAACTTTCCTCACATCTGTCGTCCCACTCAAATGCAACACTCTTCCGAGTGAGACGTGTCAATGGAGCAGCCAATCTCGAAAACCCCTCCACAAACGGTCTATAATATCCAGCTAAACCCAAAAAACTCCTGATCTCCGTGACTGTCTGAGGCCTCTGCCACTGTACTACTGCCTTAATCTTGGATGGGTCTACTGACACACCATCCCTCGACATAATATGTCCCAAGAAGGAGATCTGCTCAAGCTAAAAGTCACACTTACTGAGTTTAGCATACAACTGCTTCTCACGGAGGGTCTGCAATACAATCCTCAGATGCTGCTCATGCTCCTCTCTGGATCTCGAATAAACCAGGATGTCATCGATGAAGATAATCACAAACTGATCCAAATAAGGCCGAAACACCTCATTCATCAATGACATAAAAGCTGTGGGAGCGTTTGTCAACCCGAATGGCATAACTGTAAACTCAAAGTGACCATAACGGGTGCAAAAAGCTGTCTTGGGTACATCTCCATCCCGAACTCTCAACTGATGGTACCCAGATCTCAGATCAATCTTGGAAAAGACCTGTGCTCCCCGTAGCTGATCCATTAAATCATCAATCCTCGGAAGGGGGTACTTATTCTTGATAGTAGCCTTGTTCAATAGTCGATAGTCGATGCACAACCGAAGGCTCCCATCCTTCTTCCTAACAAACAGGATTGGTGCTCCCCACGGTGACACACTCGGTCTGATAAACCCCTTCTCTAACAGTTCTTATAACTGTTTCCTCAGTTCCTCTAACTCAACTGGAGCCATCCTGTACGGTGGTCTAGATATCGGCTCTGTACCGGGTGTCATATCAATACTGAACTCTGTCTCTCTCACTGGCGGTAACCCTGGTAACTCATCCGGAAAGACGTCTGGAAATTCTCTGACTACTGAAATGTCTGTCAATTCCGGACGTGCCACAGCCGTATCTACCACGTACGCAATATAACCTTCACAACATTATCCACCAAATTAGTACGTCATTCATTCATACTCTTATAAAATTCTCATTCTCATTTACTTCAAGGAAATTGCACAATACATTTTTCTGGAGTATGAAATGTGACTGTCCTGGCAAAACAATCTAAAACAGCTCGATGAGCAGCCAACCAATCCATTCCTAAGATTACATCAAAATCTCTTATATGCATCAAGATTAGATTGGCTGTCATCACTCTACCACCTAATTTCAGCTCACAATCCCTCAATACATACTCCACTAATTGGCTAGTATTCATAGGTGTCATTATAGATAACTTTCTACTCAGAGGGGTAGGTTTCACATAATTACACAATTTAAATGCAAACAATGGTGATATAAATGAATGCGTAGAACCAGGATCTATTAACACATATGCTTCTAAATCATGGATCAGAATAGTACCTTTCACCACCTCTGCTGACTGATCCGCTGTATCCTGGTCAAGAGCGTGCACTCGCCCTGTACCAACCGCTTGCTTTCCCTTCTCTGCCGCTGTTGCTTTCCTCCGCGGCGCAGATGTATCACCAGAAGCCCTCTCTGAGCCCTTGCCCTTCTGAGGGGCATTCTCAACTATCTCGGAACATTCTCTGATCACATGCCCAGGCTTCCCGCATCTGAAACAGACTACTGTAGGAATAAGGCAGGGTCTATCACCATGGTATCTACCACACCTACCGCATTTCTCAGTCGTAGGTCGTGGCCCACCTATCACAATGCCCTTCTGTGGAGCAGAAGAAATGGCCGGATAAACTGGAGGTCTAGCTGGCCTCTCTTGAATCTCCTCTATGCTCAGCCTCTTCCCAATCAACCGTCTGCCCCTCTATAACTAGACCCTCTATCTCCCACTGGTCTCTTCCCCTCTCTATGTCTGCTACCTGTCTTCCCAAACTCTGAGGCAGTCCTCTCAAAATTCTGCTCAATCAGCTGCGCTCTACTCATTACTGCCTCGTAAGTCGGGATAGCCAAAGGGACCAATCTAGATCTGATCGCTGGCCTCAATCCATCTATAAATCTTCGAACCTTCTTAGTCTCACTATACATGGTGTCCGAGTCATACCTGCCCAAGGAGATAAACCTCGTCTCGTACTCGTCTACCGTCTGACTCCCTTGGGTCTAGTGCAAAAACGCAGACTGCAGCTTCCGCTGTGCTGTATCTGGACATACTGCCTCCGAAAGACCTCCAAAAATATCTCCCAGCAGATCACAGTATGTCTAGCTCTGAGAATCTGCCTGGTGGACTTCCACCAATGCTCCGCTAATCCTCTAAACATAAAAACCGCGAATGCCACCATCTCCGTAGGGGTACACTCGAAGAACCCGTATAGCTTCTCCATCTCGCTCAACCAATCCTCAGTTACCACTGGGTCTTTCGTCCCGATAAATACCGATGGTCTGAACTTCTGGAACTGCCGCAGTCTATCCATATCACAACTGTAACCCCAATCTCTAATACTTTGGTGTGGGGCGGCAGGAGAATCCACGTCCTGAACCGGTGGGGGTGTAGGAGTCTCTGTATCCTGGACTGGCTGAGCAGGCGCATCAGGAGTAGCTGCCTGTCCAGCATCACCGTGCCCCCTTCTAACTCCCTGTACTGACTGCGAAACCAACTCCATAAGCACCTTGAGGCTCCGCTCTATCCTAGCGAAACGTGCCTCAATCGCCTCAGCAGATCTCTCTGCAGTATCTCTCTCTGCAGTACCCTGCTCTGTAGTCTCTCTCTCAGTAGGACCCTGTGGAGCATGCTCCACCCCGGTCTCTACCTCAGCCTCCTCCTGAGTCTCATGAGGTAACTCGGTACGTCTATCAGTCACAGGCCTACCTCTACGGCCTCTGCCTCGTGCCCGACCTCCTCTACCGCGACGAGTAACAGGCATCTTGCCTATAGTCCTGCATTCACAACCATTTCTTAATTAAAACCCATCTTAATATACACGATTGTATCTAACCAAGCACAGTGATACAGGGATGTAATTCCTAATTATTGACACTGACATACATCAGACCAATTCTGCTCTGATACCACCTTAATTGTCACGACCCGAACTACCCAAAAATCAGAGTAAATTTTTCGCGTTTTTATTATTTTAGGCTTACCTCTGATCGTGACCAACCATAACCAATAATTGGGCTGTATGTCAGTGCCCACATCTTCTCCATGCATTTACAATTAGTGCACAATTTAATTTAAATATACATTCATATATTCTGCACTACATTTCTTTGATTTCATTACATAATTATACCCACTCTATACATCCCCGTGTCATACAAAATATAATACTGTGCTCATGTTATTTAAATACAAGAACCATATATATAGCGTGTATATACCTCAAAAGATAGGCAGCAGCGGACAACTAGAATACCGTACCCAGTCGCCTCCCAATCTACTGGAAGAAATTTGTGTGAGAAAGAGAAAGGGGTGAGCACATCAAGCTCTGTAAGGCAATTCTACGAACAAGTAGATAACGATACAACCTACATGAACGTAGTGCCATGCATAAACCGCCCCTTCTCCACACATTTCCAAAACCGATGTTATGTTATGATGTCATGTAAAATACTCATATGAAATCTCAAAAGCATGAAAACTTAACATGCATATCTTTTAAATAATTTATTTCTCGTTAAAATTTCATATAAGGTCAGGACTCAACCCTTCCCTCGGGTAGCCCTGACTCACACAAAATCCATAAAATTGTGTTTCTCGAAAACATCAATATCCGAAAACATATATATAAGATACGAGACTAGGCAATAACTGTATATAGGCAATAACCAGGACTATGGCCATATGTGCCCTCGGGAGTTCCTCAGCTACACGGATCCTAGTGTGCGGGTTCTCCCATGATCGGGAACCGCCCGGATGGTGGGTCAATCCATTCCGTCAGTCTTATCCGATCCCATGCATCCGAAGATGCTAACGTATCACAAAGATACCAACGTATCACACAGATACCACATGGTACATCGTACTCCATGCTACTTGCACGGTACATCGTACTCCATGGACCCCCAGCCTTATCCCTCGTTCAGGCTCATCAGCTGGACCTCCAACCTTTATCCCTCGTTCGGGCTCATCAGGTGGATCTCTAACCCTTATCCCTCGTTCGGGCTCATCAGGTTGTTTCTCTAACCCTTATCCCTCGTTCGGGCTCATCAGGTTATTTCTCTAACCCTTATCCCTCGTTCGGGCTCATCAGGTTATTTTAACATGCCATGTCTCAAAACGCACGTGCGGGCCTATTTAATCGGTGACACACAGTCTACCCGATGCTCCAAGCACGGCTTATCGTATGATCTCTGAAAAGTAGTGCGAGCGGTGCTCTAACACTGTCAGTTAATCAAATAAAACTAGTGCGAGCTAAGCTCAAGCACTCTGTCACGAAAAATCGCATATAAAAATATGGTGCGAGTTAGACTTCGGCACCGTGTCATGAAAATCATGTAAAACTCTAGTGCGAGCTCTCGCTCCAGCACTAATGAAATCATTGCACAAATCAAAACTCGTGCGAGCTGAGCTCTAGCACGTCACATTTATGAAAGATCACGTAGGCGGCTACATTTCTCAAATCGATTTCAACGAAAATCAACGTTTTGTTGAAAATATGAAATGTTATGCAATTTCATTTAAAAGTTAGCCGACCTACTCATGCATGTACCAAAATACTTCAAAAACAAGCAGGAATCCTTTGTTCTTGCTTCTTACACTTTTTCCTAAAATTTGGAATTTTACCCTTGGCAAGGATATTTTGGTAATTTGCCCATTCGGGGCCCTAAAATTTTTATCTCAAATCTAGACCCTTCGGACAATTTAAAGGAATGTAAATGGCGTCGAAAATTCGTAAAGCTATCTCTAGCAGTTCGTAAAATTTCCTTACCTGGAATCGCGCGTAAACTAAACTTGTCTCGACGATACCGAACCTCTCGGCCCAAGTGCGCGCCAACCAAATGTACGTAACTGCATATAACCACATAATCGAGGTTAATTCAATTATCTCGATCAGTATATTGCATTTACTGATCAACTTTAAGGTATTGGGCCTTATCTACCTTATTGGGTCTCGGCCCATTTTAGCCCTTTTTATATTTATTAATTTCCGTCTTCGGGTATACCGGGCTTATACAGCTTTCTAATAATTATCGGGCTTCATTCCAAATTCATTGGATAGCCCGTATACCATTTATGGCAATTATATTACGACTCCGAATAATATTCCTTTCTATGCGAAATTAATCCATAATTTCGTAAAATAATTAAAACTTGGTATTTAAAGAACTCTGATTGCCGAAATTAAATTGTACTTACCCGAGACGATGCGGGGTACGAGAATCAGAGCTCGATCGGCTCTCGTTCGGTCTCTGTCGTGAAGCTGCACAATTAGGTAAATCCGGATCATTTTTCATTAAAATAATATTAAATTAAATTTCTGAAATTTACCCGTAGGTCAATTTTGACCCTCGATCAACTTACCCGAACCTCGAGTCGTCCCCGGTAAATTTCTTTCCTTTTTCCCCTTTTTCCTTTCTTTTCCTTCCTTTTCCTTTCTTTTCTTTTCCCCTTTCCTTCCTTTTCCCTCCTTTTCCTTTCGGCCAAACGGTGCCGTTTACTGCCTATTACCGTCGTCGACGTTTTTGACGGTCTCACCGACCGAGACCGATCTCAAAAGAACCGGCTTCTTCCCCTGAGTGAGTCGGTGCCCTCCGTTTCAGCCCGACGAGGCGGTTCGCCGGGAATCGACTTGTTTCTCCGTCGATTTTCCTTAGCTCCCATCTGACTGCTCCGGCCACCTGGCGGCGTGATTCCGGTACCCACGTGCTCGTCGGACTCCCTTCTTCCTCCTGGTAGCTTCGTCGAAGCCCGTCGGTCGTCGATGTGCTGGAATCAGCGGTGAAGGTTGAGGGTCATTTTCGGTTTCTCTGGTTTCGGGTTTTTCCCGAGCCTTTCTCTCTCCTCTTTTTTTTGTTTCAGATGCTTTTTTTTGTTTTATTTTTATTATTTTTATTATTATTATTATTTATTTATTTAATTATTTCACTATTCCTTAAAATACTCCATAAACTCCAAAATATCTACACTTATATTATTTTTATTCGAATTTAATTTATTTAATTTAAATTTAATTTATTAAATATATTTTTCTCTAAATTTTTGATATTGTTTCTTCGCACTTTTCGAGATATTATTCCGATAATTTTTCGATATTTTTAAAATTTCTGAATCTTGATCAATTGACCCAAAATTGTATAATTTCCTCATTATCGATCAAGATATCTTACATCCTTATTTTTAATTAAAAATTTCCTTATTACCCTAATACCGGGATTTGGTATTTTTACCATTTTACCCCTGCTCTTGTTTCGGAATCAATTTAACCTGACCTTCCTTCATACATCCCCTATATTTTCTTATTTAATTTTCGTATTTTCGGTTAACTTCATTCTGATCATTTTCTTTTGATCAGTGGTCATTTCGGCTCGTATTTAGTTACTTCCGACATCCATCGATATTCCATTTTATTTTGCTTCACAAATTTAATTAGTCAACGCTCTTCTTATGATTCGATGAATATATATATGTGTACGTCGCGTGAATCATAAGGAATATATCAACAATACATACAAAGTGGGTCTTACATACCTCCCCTGATTCCCTCACGTTATGCTTCAGTTTTCTTTTCCAGAAAATGCCGACCTCCCACCTTTCTCAGTTGATCACTCTTCGGTCTCGGTTAGCAGCAATTCCTTCTCTTCTTCTCATTTCTGGTTTTGCTTCCGCCCAGCTCCTTCTGTTTCTTGCTTTCCTTTCCCCCTCGGCAGAATCGGCTTCCTTCTCCTCTCTCTTCCCTTCTTTTCTTTCTCTTCCTTTCTTTTCCTTCTCCTTCTTCTCCAGCCGACCAAGCTTCTCCTTCCTTTCTCCTCTTCTGTTTCCCGCCCAACTCTCCTCTGTTTTGTGCTTTGTTTCAATTGAAACAAAGTGACAATTCCATACAGCTATGTATATTATTATATTAATATATATACATATATAATATTAACATATATATATATATATATTTTATATTAATATATATATATATATATTATTGGTTGGTTTAGTGTCATTAGTTATTTTTTGTTTAATGTTTGTATTATTGTTTTGTGTTCATTTGATTTCCTTTTATTTCATTTCATCATTTTTAATTTTTTTATTTGTCTCATGCTTTATTTATTTATTTGTTAATACTATATATTAAATACTATACACTAAATAATATATATATGCTATATATATTATTATTCTTTTATTTAAATATCTAGTATATATGTATATATATATATATATATATATATATATGCATATTCACCTAGGTATATATCTACATAGATACATTTTCTTGTATAATTTATCCAAAGACATCATATCCATGCCTTCCATGAAATTTTCATTATTTCGAAAATGAAGTAGTATCGGGATTCCATCATTCTTCATAAATTCTCGATACAAGTGTTTACATCAACAATTTTCAACTAATAAATTAAAATTTTCCAATCCCTCCGTTGGTCCTCGAGCCATACAACGAACATTCACACTTTCAGTAATATATATTATTTCCATTTTTTTATATAATCTATTTAAATGTAGGAAATTTGTGAGGTTTACACTAGGTGGCCGTGTATGAGAATGATTGTATGTTTTCTATTTTATTGTTCTTGTAATGTTACATGTCATAGCTTTAAGTGTTTGATATTTTCTTTACTGGTTTGTTTTTTACTATATTGGACTAATTTAGAACATAACAATCATTGACTTGTTAATGACATGAGAATTGGGATGCAAACATGTCATAGTTGTAATGATTGAACCTCGCCTCATCCCTCACTCTCACCCCACTTAAGAGGTCTTTTGAGCCTGTTGGGTCTGTTGGGTCTGTTGGGTTGGTATACAGTCTTACTCAACGTATTGTCCCTCATCCTTGCTTAAGGGCCTGTTGGGTTTTGTTTCATTCGGGGTCATCCTTGCTTAAGGGCCTTTTCCCCTCAGAACGCGTCCTCGGAGGCTCGAACTCGGGTCAACACCCTTGTTCTTGCACATCAATCATTAATAGATAATTGACTTTTAAGTTTTCGTTACTTTATAATAGAAAAAAAATATGTTTAACATCCAATGTTTGACTTAACGGTTGTTATCTTTTTTTATGAGAGATTAGGTCTAAGGTTCCTCATTCTTATCCTGTATCTTTTATGAACCAAAGAAAAAAAAATACATTCAACTTAATTACACCAAATCATCCAATTGGCTATAGTGTTTTATTGTCCGAAAACATATGACAATTTTCATCTATAATTTTTTTGATAGTTTTTGATCAGACAAAAATAGAGATGGTTTTTGTTAGAAATGTTCATAAAAACATATGTAAGTGCATTGTCTAAAATAATTGGTAATAATGATTACAAATTATAATGAAAACTATTAATAATAGTAAAAGACATAATAAAAAAGTTTTAAATATGGATATTTAATATATCTGATCATAAATGTCATGACCCGAAGGATGCGATGTTTCTTATTCTTTACTGTGGAAGCAGAAAAATCTGGGTTAATTTTTCTCTTTTCCTTTTTCTATGTTTGTGTAGTAAGTCAATACTCTATAGTTGATATCGGTACTCTGTATGTAAGACCTGATATTTTCGAGTGCATTTAAAAATGCAAAAAAGATTTAAATGGTATCCCCGAACACGTGCAAGGGCAAAACGATCAAAAGACCGAAATTCGGTATTAATCGGGACAAGAAAATTTAATTAAAAATATGAGAATGAGAAATCTTGATCAATAATGAAGAAATAAATAAATTTCGGATTAAACTGATCAAGATATGAATTTATTGGAATAAACCAGAATTTTCGCATCGAAAAATAATCCCGAAAATAATTGAAAAATATACCGAAAAGGCAAAATCGGACTGATAAATTCATTTACAGATTAAATGAATAAAATAGTATTTTTTGTAGATATTTTTGGATTTTAATAATATTTTAATTGATTAAAATATTATTAAAAATAAAATATAAAAAAAAAACGCAAAATCTGAAATTTTGCGAAACAGAAACGAAATGGAGAGAAGCAAAAATGAGAAATGTAGACCGAGGAAGAGATCGCTGGCAGAGCCACCGGCGACTGAGGAGGCTCGACGCCCACCGAAAAAGGAAGCCCAACACCGGGCGACCAAGCAGCGGTCGTGACGCGCCGTGGATCCGCCGAAATCGACAGATCGAAAGAGGTGAAGGTCGAAAAGGGGGAAAGGCCATCGGTGCCGTTTCGAGCCACCCCGAGGGCCGACGAAGGTCGCCCAAGAGCAGTCGAGCCGAACGGCACTGAAATCGTGCCTGGAACCGGCCGGACGGTGCCGGAACGAGGAAAGGATGCCTGAACCGGTACAGTCGATCCAGCGCAGTGACGTTATGCTGAACCGGACCGGACCGGTTCAACCAAAAAGAAAAGGGAAAAAAAAGAAGAAGAAAAAAGGAAGAAAAAAGAGAAAAAATTGGAGAAAATTCTAGTGATGCAATCGAGCTTCGGGTAAGTCAGTAAGCGGTCGAATTAACCGATTTAATTTTTGAAATATTTAATTTGATAAATAATCAACTGAAAGTTTACCCGAAAATATATTTAATTGTGTAGCTCGACAATTGGCATCCACCGAGAGCTCGAGACAGCCTCGATTCACAAACTATCATGGAATCTCGGGTAAGTAACCCTTATTTATGATAATTTTACATCGTTATGCGTGATTGATATTTAACGCATAAATTACGGATTTAATTTCCGCATAAATGAATTAAATTCTGAAAAATTGGATAAATTATCGTAAATACTAAATTGAGATATCCGAAAATTTAGAACGAGGCTAAATAAATCACTGATGGGCCCAATGAGCCCCATAGGCCTCGATAAAGTGTGGTAAATGAGCTTAAGGCCGATTAAGGCCCATTAAGGTGCAATCGGGCCCAATATGGTAAACGGGCCCAATGATTTAAATTAAGCCCAGAAAATTAAGAAATACATTAAACTGTATTGTAATTGACCTGATGAATGTGTATCCGTAGTTTCGGAGATTGGATTCGGAGCAAATCAGATTGCGTGACGAGTCATCAGTGGAAAGGTCAGACTGTACAGAAAAATGAGGTAAGGGAATTATGTGAGTAGCTAGAGGTAGCTACGCGTATTTTAATAGCTTTTCTGTACACTGAATATGTATGTATACATTGATATTGTATAATGATCCTAAAAATGGTTTGAATGATTTTAAGGATCGAAATAGGTGAAAAAGACTATTTTACCCCTATTGAGGGAAGTTCACCTAAGGATGGTGAAAGCATGACATGCATGAAATGCATGATTTAAGGAATTTTTTGAAATTAAGGAATTTTATTTGTTTTAATCAAAGCAAAGCGATAGATTGGCCAGTAATTGCATGAATTTCACATGATAACACTACGTAAGTGTTATTTGTATTTAAATGAAAATTTCTTTGGAAAATAGGCCAACTATCAAGTTTGTATGAAAATAGATAGTGCCGACAGGTAGTTCGCACTATATCTACGTTTGTGATTGTGCATAAATGTGCTTGAGCGCTTGCTCGCACCGACTTATGTGACATCATATGCATGAAATGTGCTAGAGCATGGTGCTCGCACTGATTTTTATTATTGTGAAATGAGAGCTGCTGGAGCCTAGCTCGCACTCTGTTTTGACATGTTTTGACATGTTTTGATTTGTTTTGACGTGGTATGCATAAAATGGTGCTGGAGCGATTGCTCGCACTAGTTTTAATGGTTTGACATGCATGAGAGATGCTGAAGCTTAGCTCGCATCCTTTTTTGATTTAATTATGCATGAAGCCGTGTTGGAGTGTAACTCGCACGAGATTTGATTTAATTATGCATAAAGTCGTGCTGGAGTGTAACTCGCACGAGATTTGATTTACTTGAGCATTCATTTGTGCTGGAGCGTTGCTCGTACAAAGTTTTATATGGTTTTCATAATTCATTTGAATGCCGTACTAGAGTTTTTCTCGTACGAGGTTTTCATTGAGTTTTTATACATATCCGTACTAGAGCATTGCTCGTACGTGGATTTTACTTGAATTTATAATCAGTTTAAGTCGTACTAGAGCACTGCTCGTACGCAGATTTCATTGATTTCTATGACACCGTGCTAGAGCTTCGCTCGCACGAGGTTTTCTGATATCATGAATATGCATGGAGCCGTGCTTGAGCTTCGCTTGCACAGGGAATTGTATTACATGCATATAACCGTGTTGGAGCCTCCTGTTGACTGTGTGTCACAGTGAGATGATATGCTCACACGTGCATTCTGAGACAGAGATGATATGGGTGGATAAGACCTATTACAGGCACCCCTGATTGAGCTTGGGTTCACGGAGTACGTTGTACCGTGTATATCACGCGGAGTACGCTGTACCGTGGGGATTGTTGGAGTGGAGTGGCATGAGCCACGAGGCAGCAAGCCTTGCCCTCGCAATCTTGGTGTTATGCTGTTCTGGCGGGTAGGACGACCCACCTCCCGTTTCAGGTGTGATACCCTGCACACTAGGTACCGTGTTGCCAGGGATCACTAGGATATGGCCATAGTCCTCGATGTTACTGATAATTACCTGATTGTCTCACATGATATAACTTGTGGTCTGTTAGACCAGGGTAGACCCGAAAGAGGGGTCAGGCCCCCAATTTTACGATTTGATGATTTGATGATTTGATGATTTGTGAAACTAAAAGAAGGGTGGTTTTATAACTGAAGTTTTATAATGAATTTTAAATGAATTGTTTTATGAGATGATTGACCCGGAAGGGTTAGTTTTACTACAGTTTTAATGAATTGATTTAAATGCAGTAGCATGTGAAGTTTTCCATGCTTTCATTTGAAATCCATGATTTGTTTTATATCGCATGAAAGAATGCATGACGTTGATTTAATTCATGCTGAGTATGATTTACTGATGTCACATAAAATGCCATGGAAGCATAAGTTATATGATTTATATATGCACGCACAGCTTTATAAACTAAGTCATTGATGTTTGCATGACTTTGTGCTTGATGATTTTAATGAAAAGAAATGGGTTTTAAGGGCATGGCATTATGAGCATGTAGATAGTGGAGCTATCTACTTACTTGCATAATTGCCTTACTGAGCGTGTGATTTGTTCACCCCCCTTATTTTCCCATCTTTCAGAGCATTCGCAATAGTTAATGAGCGGCTGAGGACTTGCATGCTTGGTATTCGCTGCTTCCCATCGAGAGTCAGGTATACACATTTGTATAGTTTTGTATCTAAATATGTAATGCACAGTACTGTAAACAGAAATGATGTCGGGGATGTAGAGTTATAAATACCATTGAGTATGTATTTAATTAAAGTCAAAGATGGTAAACTCTGATATATAAATGTGATTATGAAAATGGAATTGGTAATAGTGTGAGGTGACTAACACCGAATCATAGCCCAACTGTGTGTAGGATGGTCACGATGAGGGAAAGGTAAGAATTAAATAATAAATGAAAAAGCGAAAAATTTACTCTGATTTTTAGGTAATTTGGGTTGTGACACTGTAGCCCGATATGGGTTTAAGGTAATGTAACTACCCTTGACCCTTGAAAATCGAGGGAATTTTTTTTTTGAATTTAATTTACCCACTTAATCCGTTATTCACTTAGGTTGTATTCCTGTACAGTGTCAAAACACTTTTCCTAATACTTTACTCGTAATTATAATTAATTTTTATATTTTAACTTATATGGCCGATAGAAATTTCGGCAGCACAACGGCTTATATATGAGCCTACCCACCTGCAAATCAGTTGTTTTTGGCAATCCTAGATATCCACAACTACCAAGCATACTTTTCAAATTCATCTTTACCACTCAATACATCCATTTCAATTCAATACTAGTCATCTTAAAATATTATCTCAAAACATTATCCCAAAGTAGTAATGTTTACATCATTCCTTACAAAATTACATCCCAACTGATAATTCAATATATGTTTGTGCGCACAATTATGTCTGGTACAGGAATGTAAATGTATACCTTTCGCGTGTACAAAAGTAGCTTAGGGTAGCTCTTCCCACCAGCTTACGTCATGTACGCGGCAGGTTGCGTCTATAGATTCACTGCAAATGACTTGAAGGTAGAGGGGTGAGCTTTTGGGGAAAAGCCCAGTAAGATAGTACTATTAAAACAGTTCTGACATATAAAAATATTTGAAATTGTTCATGGAACGAAACTTAATGAAATACAAAAATTTTCATTTCATGCATAAATGTCATAAAGCATGCGGGTCAATAAAACCATTAACATGCTTAACCATTTTCATGAAGATTTCATAAATCATTTCGTAAACATATCATGAATATTTCATAATCATTTCATAAACATCTCATGCATATTTCATAATCATTTCATAAACATCTCATGCATGTTTCATAATCATTTCATAAACTCTCATCATAGTCGATTTTATAATTAAAATCGAGGAGACTAGGCTATAACTAAGTCATGCGATACGTGTCATTCTCCGTAGAGAGTCATCATACCTATGGCCATGGTAAGTGGGCTGTAGACTGGATCAGGGTCGTACAGTCCTTTCATAAAGTGTGGGTAGTATCTATCTTACTTACATTAACTAGCATTTAGCTAGGACACGGGCACCAGTGGCACTCTCCGTGTAGGAAACATAATTGCGTGCTGCGCGGGCACGAGATACTATCGAAATATCATCATAAACCACTAGTAGCACGACATCTTCCACACAGGTCGAGTCAAGAGCTAAAGGGGCCTACGTACCGGCACCCAAGTGGTGGAGCCGGAACACCATAAGAAGTAACCATGCATGAAGCTTATAGTCTCAAAACATCTTTTCTCTTTTCGTAAATACCTTTGAAAACGTCAAAAGTTCCATTTCAAAGCGTAAATATGGGTTTTCAAACTATCATAAAACTCCCATGCATTTTCATAATTCGAAAGTTTATTTCATAAACATAGATGTTCTAGCGAACATTTTGTAAAACGAAATCATGTTTTGTAAACAGTTTCGCAAGTATGGAAGCATTGATAAATCATTTCAAATCATATGCTCTTTCATAAAATCATTTCTCAGTGAAACAAGAATGCAATATCAAAACTAAGTTAAGTAATACCCCTTACCTCGATTTATCGGGTATCTCGAATTCGGACGGTGACGTCTCCTAGTACCTCCTTTAATCCTTTCTATGATTCACCTACACCGAAATCGTTTACTTAGCATCTTATTCATACGAATTGTCCGAATTGCGTTAAAATCGTAAGCTATCATCACTACTGCATGTGTACGTATTATTGTATATACTTAAGCCAACACACACGTTTATATATTTCTTTACTATTTATATATTTGTACCTACAAGTATTAGCATATACTTTTATTATATACATCCACATGTATATACGCATAAATATATATATATATATACACTCCTATATGTATATATATATATATATATATATATACTTTTATTGTTTTCATGTTTTCCTATCTCATATATATACATTCTTTGTATATACATATACTTGCACACATTCACCTTTCATACCCCCACATGTATATGTACCTAAATAAATAAATAAATAAATAAATATATATATATATATATATAAATATATATATACACTCCTTTATATATATTATCATTGTTTTCCATTTTTTTCTTACCACATATGCATACATATTTTTTTTGTACAAATACTAGCATACCCAATTCATTACATACACCTATTTGTACATGTTCCTAAATAAATAAATATACATATATATATACACTCCTATACATGTATATATATATATTAATATTGTTTTCCCATTTTTTTTATCTCTTACATACACATATTTGTCTACTTCTCATCTTTCCAATTTTTTTCAAATTAAATCTACACTAAACATGCTTGTATTTCAATTAATTCATACAACATCATGCTTCCATAATACAGTTTATACATACATTAAACTAAATAAAGCTTGGGTTTTTACTTAGGAATTCACTGGTACAAGGATGGGAAACAGAAATTGGAAGATTTATCTGTATTTTTTTTGTTTGACACTGTAGTGTCGAAAATAGGGGTCGCCGGACGGGGAAGGATAGGCGAGGGAGGTTGTCGGGCTCGGGTTCAGTGCTGGTCGGCATCGGGTCTCCTTGGTCGCTGCAATCCGCGAACAGAGGAGAATTCCTCTGTTTCCGTTTTTGTTTCCAGGCGAGGGGAGAGGGAAAAAGAGAGGGAATGGTCGGTCCACGTCCAGGTGAGGGGAGTCGTTGGTCCAAGGGAGCTCCCGGAACTGGTGTGGCCGTCGGTGATGAAACAGAAGACAGCAGGCAAACACGGGGAGAGGTTTGGGTTTCTCGGGTTTTCGATGAGGAAAGAAGGGAGAAAGGGGGGTCGCGATGGTCGGGGAGGGAAGGCTCGGTTCAGTCGTCGGTGAGGGAAAGGGGGAATCGGCAGGCGAACGGTCGGGGAAAGGTTGCCGACGGTAGCAAAGAAGAGAAACAGGGGGGGTTTCTTTCTTTGGGATCGCGCGATTGTCGTGCGATCCCTTTTTTTTCTTTTCTTTTTCCGTTTAGTTTTTTATTATTATTATATATATATTTATATATATATATCTATTTCTATTTATATATATATTTTTATATTTTTATTATATATGTTATATTTGTATTTTTATATATATGTATATTTTTAATTATAATTTCATTTTTGGATAATTACATGTATATATTTTTATTGTAATTATTTTTATCCTTCATTTTTTTTCAACTTAACAAATATATATATATATTCACATATTTCCCTATAACCTATTTCCATTTATTATATATATATATATTTTAATTTAAATACAGAAATTTGTGGTGTTTACATTCTCCCCACCTTTAAAGAATTTGATCCTCCAAATTCATCTTAGTCCTTCAGAATAGATGAGGGTACTTTTCCCTCATGAGGCTCTCTAACTCCCATGTAACTTCTTCAATTGAATGGTGTTGCCAGAGAACCTTTGCCAGAGAATCTTTACCAGAGGAATTGTTTTTGATCGAAGTACTTTTTCCTTTCTATCCGAAATCCGGATAGGTCGCTCAATTTAGCTCATGTCCTCTTAAATGTTCAACGGCTCATACTCAATGATATGTGAGGGATCCGGATTATACTTCCTTAACATGGAGACGTGGAAGGCATTATGTACCCCGAGAGCTCGGGGGTAGGGCAAGTCTGTAGGCTACGTCTCCCACTCTCTCTAGAATCTTAAAAGGACCAATGAAGTGCGAACTCAGTTTCCTCTTCTTTCCAAAGCACATAATACCCTTACTTGGGGATACTTTCAGAAATACGGAGTCCCCAATCTGAAACTCAAGTGGCCGTCTATGCTTATCCGCATAACTCTTCTGCCTGCTTTGTGCTGTTTTAAGTCTATCACAGATTATCCGAACACCTTCTACTGCCTGTTCTACCAACTCAGGAGCCAAGATCTTTCTGTCACCCACTTCTTCTCAAGCCACTGGAGACCTACATCTCCTACCATACAAGGCCTTATAAGGTGCCATCCCGATGCTAGCATGATAGCTGTTGTTATAAGCAAACTCTGCAAGAGGCAAGTGATCATCCCATGAGCCCTTAAACTCCAAAACGTATGCCCTTAGCATATCCTCTAAGGTTTGAATAATCCTCTCGGACTGACCATCGGTCTGAGAATGATAGGCTGTGCTTAAGTTAAGCTCAGATCCCATGGCTTCTTAAAAATGAGCCCAAAATCTAGAAGTGAATCGAAAATCTCTATCTGACGTAATACTCACAGGTGCCCCATGCAGTCGAGCTATCTCTCTCACATACAACTCTGCTAAAGCACTCAAGAAGTCTGTATTTTTGATGGCTAGGAAGTGAGCACTCTTAGTCAATCTGTCTACGATCACCCAGATTGCATCATGCCCCTTTTGGGTCCTTGGTAACCCCATAATAAAATCCATAGTAATGTGCTCCCATTTCCAAGTAGGCACTGGAAGAGACTTAAGTAGTCCTACTGGCCTTTGGTGTTCGATCTTAATCTGTTGACAAATCAGACACTTGGCCACAAACTTAGCTACATCTCTTTTCATACCAACCCACCAATACACCCTCCGTAAATCCTGGCACATCTTAGTGCTTCCCGGGTGCATGGTGTACCAAGAATAATAGGACTCCTTTAAGATCCTTTGCCGTAGGGCATCATCGTTTGGGACACATATACGGCACCTAAATCTCATTAATCCATCCTCACCGACTACAAAGTCTGACTGTACGTCCTGTACTGCCTGACTGATCATATCCAATAACTTCTGATCACCCCTCTGTCCAGTTCTAATCTGATCAAGTATACTAGGTTCAATCTACAAACTAGCTATGAACCCAACATCTGTTGTTTCCACGCTAACACTGAGCTCGATAAACTGCTCTAGTAACTCCTATTCTCTAACCATCATAAAAGAAATCATCCCCTTCCTGCTTAAAGCATCTGCCACTACGTTTGCCTTGCCAGGGTGATACAGAATCTCGCAATCATAATCCTTAAGGAGCTCTATCCACCATCTTTGACTCATATTTAGCTCCTTCTGATCAAATATATACTTCAAGCTCTTATGGTCAGTACAAATCTGAAATCTCTCTCCATACAGATAATGCCGCCATATCTTCAAAGCAAAAACAACCACGGCTAATTCCAAGTCATGGGTGGGGTAATTCCTTTCATGGTTCTTAAGCTGTCGAGAACCATATGCAACCACTCTTCCATGCTGCATAAGTACACACCCCAAGCCCTGGTATGATGCATCACTGTATACTGCATAGCCTCCAGACCCACTAGGAATGGTTAAGACTGGGGTGGTAGTCAATCTCTTCTTGAGTTTTTTAAAACTTTGCTCACACTGATCAGTCCACTCGAATGGAACATCCTTGCATATCAGCTTAGTCAGTGGAGCCAAAATCTTGGAGAAGCTTCTACAAACCTCCTGTAGTATCCAGCTAGTCCCAGAAAACTCCAGATTTCCATAATAGTTTTCAGTCTCTCCCAATTGAGTACTGCCTCAATCTTAGACGGATCCATCGACACCCCGTCTTTAGAAATAACATGGCCTAGAAATGCTATCTGCTCCAACCAGAACTCACACTTATCTAATTTCCCATACAACTGCTTCTCTTTGAGAGTTCGGAGCACTACTCTCAAATGCTGCTCATGCTCCTCTCGGGACTTTGAGTAGATCAGAATATCGTTGATGAAAACAATGACGAACCGATCTAGATACTCCCGGAACACCTCATTCATCAAGCTCATGAATACAGCTGGGGCATTAGTTAGACCAAAGGGCATCACACGAAACTCATAGTGGCCATAACTCGTTCTGAAGGCCGTCTACGGAACATCCTCCTTTCTAATCCTCAATTGGTGATAGTCCGATCTTAGGTCAATCTTCAAGAACACCGTAGCCCCTCTTAGCTGGCAATTGGTATCATCTGTGTCAAAACAAAGACTTTAAGGTCTTGGGTTCGAACCTCTGAGGACGCGAAAGAAAAACCGTGAGGGCGGAGCCGGAGGGCAGGGCCCAAAGCGGACAATACGGTTGAGTGGGTCGCTACCGGCTGAGCTAGGACGCCATAACAAAATGCGCATTTTTTTATGACGATTGTGTGGCACTTTGTTCCTGCAGGATTCAAGAGGTGACCACCATAGTCTCACTCAACGTACTGTCCTCTTTGGCTGTGCAGCGGAAGCCTTAAGGTTTTGTTCCCTCAGGATGCGTCCCCCTGGATTCGAACCTTGGAACCCTTAGGTATCCAAGCCTTACCACAATGGTACCAGTCATTCCAGTAGAATAATTGGTATCATTTGTGTAAGAACAAAGACTTTAAGGTCTTAGGTTCGAACCCCTGAGGACGCGAATTGGGGTATTTACCTCGATAAAGCCGTGAGGGGCTTGTGGGGCTTCCAAAGCGGATAGTACGTATGAGTGAGACTGTGAGGGCTACCTCTTGAATCCCGTGGGAGCAAAGTGCCACACAGTCGTTACGAAAAAAATGCACGTTTTTGTTATGGCGTCCTAGCTCAGTCGGTAGCGACCCACTCAATCGTATTGTCCACTTTGGGCCCCACCTTTAAGGCCCCGCCCTCACGATTTTATCGTGTCCTCAGAGGTTCGAACCCAAGACCTTAAAGTATTTATTCTGACAAAGATGATACCAATTATTCTACTGGGAACAATTGGTATCATCTTTGTCAGAACAAAGACTTTAAGGTCTTGGGTTCAAACCTTTAAGGACGCGATAAAACCGTGAGGACGGGGCCGTAAAGGCAGGGCCCAAAGCAGACAATACGATTGAGTGGGTCGCTACCGACTGAGCTAGGATGCCACAACAAAAACGCGTATTTTTTTGTAACGACTGTGTGGCACTTTGCTCTCGCAAGATTCAAGAGGTGGCCCCCACAGTCTCACTTATACGTATTGTCCGCTTTGGAAGCCTCACAGGCCCTTCACGGCTTTATCGAGGTAAATACCCCAATTCGCATTCTCAGGGGTTAGAACTCAAGACCTTAAAGTCTTTGTTCTTACACAAATGATACCAATTGATCCACTGGAACAATTGGTACCATTGTGGTAAGGCTTGGATACCTAAGGGTTCCAAGGTTCGAATCCATGGGGACACGTTTTGAGGGAACAAAACCTTAAGGCTTCCGCTGTGCAGCCAAAGAGGACAATACGTTAAGTGAGACTGTGGGGCCCACCTCTTGAATCCTGCGGGAACAAAGTGCCACACAGTCGTCATAAAAAAATGATACCAATTGTTTGTGGCGTCCTAGCTCAACCGGTAGCGACCCACTAAATCGTATTGTCGAATTTGGGCCCCGCCTTTACGGCCCTACCCTCACGATTTTATCGCGTCCTTAGAGGTTCGAACCCAAGACCTTAAAGTCTTTGTTCTGACAAAGATGATACCAATTGTTCCTAGTAGAATAATTGGTATCATCTTTGTCAGAACAAAGACTTTAAGGTCTTGGGTTCGAACCTTTGAGGACACGATAAAACCGTGAGGGCGGGGCCGTAAAGGCAGGGCCCAAAGCAGACAATACGGTTGAGTGGGTAGCTATCAGCTGAGCTAGGATGCCACAACAAAAATGCGCATTTTTTTGTAACGACTGTGTGGTACTTTGCTCCCGCAAGATTCAAGAGGTGGCCCCCACAGTCTCACTCATACGTACTGTCCTCTTTGGAAGCCCCACAGGTCATTCATAGCTTTATCGAGGTAAATACCCCAATTCACGTCCTCAGGGGTTCGAACCCATGACCTTAAAGTCTTTGTTCTTTCACAAATGATACCAATTGATCCATTGGAACAATTGGTACCATTGTGGTAAGACTTGGATACCTAAGGGTTCCCAGGTTCGAATCCATGGGGACGCGTCCTGAGGGAACAAAACCTTAAGGCTTTCGCTGCGCAGCCAAAGAGGATAATATGTTGAGTGAGACTATGGGGGTCACCTCTTGAATCCTGCGGGAATAAAGTGCCACACAGTCGTCATAGGTACTGTACTTGTGAAACCCAAATTTTTTTCTCTTTATTTATTATTTAGAAAAATTAAGAAGCAATTGAGAACTTGGAATAATGTTATGCAAGCCCGAAACCACCGAAACACTCGAGTTAGTGGCATGAGGCCTTACGACATGAAAATCGAGGTAATATTCTAAGCCCAAGAATTACATGTATAAGCATGAAATGATGTATAGAAGTGAAAACTAAGGTATTGGAAGTGAAAAAGTTAGTAAAACTCGGGTTTACGCTAAACTGAGAAAGAAGTCCTAGTAAGAGAAATAAATTTGGAATAAATTTTAGAAATTCTCAAAAATTATTTTGAGACCATAGAAAATTAGTATAAGGTGAAATTGACTTGAAAAATAAAAATAAAGTGGAAATATGGAGGTTTCAGGGATCGAATTAATTTTTAAAGTCAACCGAAAACCTTAAGCCATTTTACTAGGTAATGACCAAATGGCGTAAAATGAGTTCAATCGGGGAACTTTTCTAAAACAAGTGACCCCCAAATTTTTATGAGACATACTAGGGACATATTATAACACTTGGGAAGTGAGAATTTGGAAGAAATTGGACTAGAAATAATTTTTACAAATTTTCCAAAACAGAACATGAATTTCCCCTGCTTCAGGAAACTGACCAGCCTATAGAAATCTTTAAATTTGGAGACCTTTTGGAACTTTGTTGACCCTAAAATTTTCCAAATATAAAATAAACTAGATAAGCTTTCTGGAACAGTAAAAAGCATCCCTAACCAACCTTGGATGAGAGAGAAGCTCTCCCCTCATTCTGCCGTAGGTGGTAACTCTAGAGCTGACTTGTGCGATCTTTTCAGTGACCTTTCGGCTATTTTCAGGTGACGGTCAAAAGGATCAAATCTTTCCCCTTCAGTCCTCTATAACATATAAAACTCCAGCCATAAAGAAGTTCATTTACTAAGTGAAAAACTAGAAAGAAGAATAAGGGCAAAATCTACCCTGTTCCGAAAGTTCTATTTTTGAAAGTTTTTGGTTGGATTTTTGGGCAATTTTTGATGATTCTAAGCTATGTATATGTTGAATTATAGTTGAAGATCAATTTGGAGGATAAAAAATATGATCAACCTGGGTCAAAGTTGAGGTAAACTTGATGAATGATGATGAACTTGAGATATGTTGTTATTTGGTGTTTTTGAATGATTTTTAATTAAGTGGAATTGAAAGAACTAATTTCTATGGGAGTGTATAGGTTATGCCAGCCTAGGTTTAGTGTGTTTATGATGAAATTTAGATGAATTCAAGGTTGTTAACAGTTAAATTCGTACGGAAAAAGTTCAATTTATAGCTTAGTTTAGTGAAAAATCGAAATGTGTGAAAATTGGTAAAATTTGAATGATGACAAGTATGAATTATGGATGTGAATGAGTACTTAGGCTATTAAGATAATGAAGGTGAAGTTAGAACAATGAAATTGGCTAAAATAGCTTAAACCGACACTTAAATCGATAAAACCGAGAAAATAGGAAAAGTTGACAAAAAGTCAAAAATGGTCAACATTTATAAAACTAAACATATGTTTGAATATGTTGAGATGCTATTAAGCATTATTTGATGATTTGGTATCTTTTTGGAGAGCTCGGGAAACTGGCATGCAAAGTGAGGTAATCCCGAAACTCGATAATTTTGTAATACCCTAAGGTTTAAGAGATAAAGGATGTGTTTTAAAGTAGTATTGGTATCCCAATACCTTATTTGACATATAAAATGTTGAAGTTTGCTCGTATCTACGAAAGTGCATATTCGAACATGAAAATAGTTCTATTCACATTAAATCGAAAAACCTTTTTTCGAGCTCTTCAAATGTACTTTTTGCTATCTATGAAATGTTTTAAAAAGGTAATTTACTACATGAAAATAAAAGTTTATTGAATGATGTTTTGTTTACGAAATGAAAACAAAAATGTATTTTCTACGAGTTTACGGGTTAATAGACCCGAAATATGCTTTTAAAGTACTGTTTTGAGACTAAGGCCACATGTAGTCTACGCGATTTGTCATGTGTGGCCCGTGTGGACTCTGGACCTCCGTGGTGCATGCCGTATGCCACTTGGTGTATGTTCAGGTCCTTGTGGCGTATGCATAACCTCGTTGAGTATTTGTGCCACTCGGTGCCTTATTTTCGCCATTTGTTTAAGTTACGTAGGCCGCTGTACAACCTTGATCCAGTCTATAGTTCCCTTACCATGACCATAGGTACTCTGTCTACGTGAACTATCTACGCGAACTACCTACGTGAAATATCTAGGCGAACATGACTTTTATTACTATGTGTCTCTGCCTAGTCTCCATAAAATTATTTAGTATGATTTTAAAGAATGAGTATTAAGCTACGTGTTTCATATGTTACATGTTTTGACTTGATTTTTGAAATGAACTATGCGATATATGCTACGCGAAATGTAAACCTACATGATATTTGCTACGAGATTTATATGCTACGTGAATTACATGCTACATGGTTTATAGGATATTTGAAAATAGATGAGCTATGTGATTTTATATATTACATGTTACAATGTTTTGCTTTTACATGTTTTATTGCTAAGATTGCTTTAAACACATGTCTCACTGGGCTTGAAGAGCGCACCTTTTCTTTTTTTTTCTCTCCCATATTACCTTAAGTGATTTACTGGCTCTACCTGCAATATAGTGGTCGTGGACAGTGGACCCGACCCCCTTTTTGGAGCTCTTTTTGTACAAGCTGTCACAACCCAATACTACTAAAATCAGTACAAATTTTTCACTTTTGAAAAATCCTTCTTACCTCCTCGTGACAAATCCCTCTAAACAGGTTGGGCTGTGAATCAATATCGATATACCATTCTAACTATTAAGAAATATCACACTTAAACATACACACTGATATCATTTATCATATAATAGATTGGTCGGTATATTTTATACATCACATGATTCTATATTTACATCCCCAAATATTCTTTCATATATAATACTATGCTGTAAGCATATTGATACAAAATTCTGTATGTGGTGTATACCTAACCGTCGATGGGAATCACAGAAAATCAGCTATGCCGTCAAATCTCTACACTCGCTATCTCTATGGTGGAAACACTGAAAGTGGGTGGAAAATGAAAGGGTGAGCTCCACAAGCTCAGTAAGGCAATAATACAAATGGGTAGATAGATATACTATCTACATGCTGATAAGAAATCAGGATATATGTGAGCATGAGGTAAAAACAATGATATGCCATATATATAATATCATCTGTTCTAAAACAGGAAATCGGCATATTAAAACATGGAATAATTCTCATGTGAAAACATCTCATGCTTAAATGAATCAAAACGTTTAAAACACCCTATCTGGGTTAAATATGATACACTCAAGGAATTAAATCAATTTCAATAAAATGATTTATCTTAAAATTTTCGTTATAAAATCACCCTTCTCACAGGGTTACAAATCAATAAAAGTTTCATAAAATCCCTCCATGGGAATAATCAAAACTCAATTGAAATCATAAAAAAATCGGGGCCTGACCCCTCCCTCGGGTCTACCCTGGTCTATCAAGACCAATAGTTATATCATGTGAGACATGTATGCGACTATATCGGTAATATCCAGGACTATAGCCATAACCTCGTGATCCCTGCCACACGGATCCTAGTGTGCGGGGTGTCACACCTGAAATGGGAGGTGAGTCGGTTTTATCCGCCAGAACAGCATAATATTAGGATTACGAGGGCAAGACTTTCTGTCTCGTGGCTAATGCCACTCCACTCCAACAATCCCCACGGTACAGCGTACTCCATGTGACTACACGGTACAACGTACTCCGTGACCCCAAGCTCAATCAAGGGTGCCTGTAATAGGTTTTATCCACCCATGTCAAGTATGTCTCAGCATACACGTGTGAGCATATCATCTCACTGTGACACACAGTCTACAAGAGGCTCCATCACGACTATATGCATGTCATATAAATCCCTGTGCGAGCGAAGCTCTAGCATGGCTCCATGCATATTGTGATATCTGAAAACCTCGTGCGAGCGAAGCTCTAGCACAGTTTCATAGAAATCAATGAAATCTGCATACGAGCAGCACTCCAGTACGACTTAAACTGATTATAAATTCAATTCAAATCCATGTATGAGCATTGCTCTAGTACGGATATATATAAAAACTCAATGAAAACCTCGTACGAGAAAAACTCCAGTACGGTAGTCATATGAAATAAATCTGTAAAATAGTGCGAGCAAAGCTCCAACACTCTGTGTATGAGTTAAAATATAAAATCCAATGCGAGCAGTGCTCAAGCGCGGTTTCAACTCATACAACATTGATAGGTGGCTCAATTTTATCAAAACATGTTAAATAAATATCAATTGGCACCAACCTGTGCCTTTTCACTTAAAACATGAAAATAATAGCCAACCTATCCATAAATTGCTTGAATTAAAGCAATATCATCACGAAAACATTAAAATAATGAATTTCATGCAATTTCATAGCCTTACTACCCTTTTTGAAATTTTCCTAACTTGGGGCAAAATAGTCATTTGTCACTATTTCCATATTTTTTCACAAAAATTATTATTCTGTTTTCGGGTAGCCTAATGAATTTAACGTAATGTAAATCCCCTCGAAACTACGTACAGCTACCTCTAAGTGCTCATAAAATTCTCTTACCTGGAATCACGCGCGAGCTTATCCCGACTCGGTCGTACCAGGTCTCTCAATCCAATTCGCTCGTCTATGGAGCTGCATATAACCACATATTGGTTCAGTTCAAATATAATGATAAGTATTTCACTCTTACTGATCGAATCTAAAGCTCTGGGCCCGTTTTACTCTTTTGGACCCGATTGCACTTTAATGGGCCTCGACCCCTTTTTCAGCCCATTTTCACTTTTTAAATCCCTTCTTCGGGTTTACTGGGCTTATTTGGCTTATCAATAATCATCTGGCTTCGTTCCAAACTCATTGGATAGCCCGGATACTATTTACGATAATTACGTTGAAATTTCGAATAAAATTCCTTTTATGCAGAATTAATCCGTAAATTCCGTAAAATAATCTTAACTTTGCATTTAAGGACTCATATTATCGTAATTAAAATATACTTACCCAATATGATATGGGGTACAAAAATCGGAGCTAAATCGGCTCACGTTCGGGCTCTATAGTAACACTGCATAATTATATAAATCCGGGTCATTTTTCATAAATAAATTATTAAATTGAATTCTCGAGATTTATCAGCAGGTCAATCCCAACCCTCGGTCACTTACCTGAATTTTGAGTCGTCCCCAGGTAATTTTCTTTCCTTTTTCCCGTTTCTTTTTTTCTTTTCCTTTTCTTTCTTCTCGGCTACGGTGCTGTTTTGGCCCGTTTGTCGTAACCGGTGATTCCAGCCATCTCGTCGGCCGCCAGTAGGCTCAAAAGAACCCCCTCGGCCAGGGGAATGCTCGGCTGGGTTGAATCAGAGTTGGGGCACCACCGTTCGTCGGAACCGACGCATTTCTTCCTCGGGTTTTCCGTCCGTCGATTCGTCGGAAACAGAGGCTGTCGGCACGTGTTACCGGTACCGTTGGAACCGCCGACCTCTCCTCTACCTTTTTCGACCGTTGGCTTGGCTCGTCGGACACCGATGACCCGTCGGGGGTTATGGGTTGGCTGTCGGGTTTCACAGGTTCAATTTTTAGGTTTTCTTCTCTCTCCCCAATTCTTTTTCCAGATTTTCGATTTCTTCTTTTTTATTATTATTTATTAATTCATTTATTATTATTTTAATACATTAAAATATATTAAAAATACCCAAATATCCCTTAAAATATCTTAAAAATTATTATTTAATTTATTTAATTAATAAATGAATTTACCAGTCTATTTTTATCTTTTCGGTATAATTTTTGATTATTTTCGGGATAATTTTTCGAATTAAAAATCTCGATTAATTCTGAATTAATTTTGATTAATTCCCATAAATTAATATCTAGATCAATCGGACTCAAATTTAAATATTTTCCTCGGTATTAATCCAGATTTCACAAATTCCATATTTTAATGCAAATTACTTATCGAATTTATACCAAATTTTTAGTCTTTTTACCATTTTACCCTTGCACGTGTTCGAGACCAAATTAAATCGACTTTCTTTCATAAATCCAAAATCTTTTCCCTATATTCAATTCCTTATTCGATTTTACGTACGTTATTTCGTTTCATCCACATTTATCAGATCTGAATCAACCATCTTATGAATCCATTAACATATAATAATGTCATACAATATGGAAATCATAAGGAATATCATACAAAGATGCGGATCTCACACAAGCAAGGTATATTGTTACTTTACTATCCATACACCCTGTAAAGCATAGACAGTTATTGTAAAGGAACTTTTGGGATGTAAACTAAGTAGATATGAATGTAAATAAAGTTGCAATTACGCAGTTTGCATAATATTGTATATTTCAAAATGTTAAAGTGTGGAAATGAGCATAAATGTACTGTTGAGTAAGAAAAAGAAATTAAAATCAACTGATTGCGATTATAAACTGCGTTTTATACATTGCAGAGGGTTAAGATAAAAATACGCCGTTATGCTGGCGAAATTTTTACGAAATAAAAGGGTTAAGAGATCGGCACTGATAGGAATACAATTTAAGTAAAAGATTTAAAAAGTTAAAATTAGCCTATATTTCCATGTTTTCGGGGCGTCATAGTACCTAAGGCTTCAGCCCAATAAACATCAATAATAAATTTAAAAGAAATTTTGGAAGAGTTTTCACGTAATTGTGTAATTTCCTCTGCTAACACAAATCAGACAGATATCATTTAAATATTCCACAATAGTCAAAATTCAAATCTCAATACCTAGTCATCTATATGTGACGCCCCAGAAGTGCGAAAAACAGGGAAAATTTAAAACTTAATTACATCAATACATAAATCTAGGTGCATTCCTGTGCAGTGTCATGCATCATCATAAATACATTATAAAACTTTCAACTCAGGATCTCATCATCTAATATTTATATATCATACCATATGCATTCCTCAGTTCAGAGTTAATTAATCCTAATGCATCCCATACATCATTGTTCATCAAGTGTCTGTAAATACAACTTTAGTCTGCGTACATGAAATGTTAAAGTATACCTCAAATACAATATATGACCTGAAGTTCAAGTCCTCCACTAGCCACAACTCTGTACGTCGCAGGAAACTCTCTTCACTTGAAGAAATTTGGGGGATATTAAAAATAGGGTGAGCTTCTAAATTGCTCAGTAAGGGGGTAAGGGACTCGTTAGCAAAATCAGCAAGTACACAACATAATTTTTTTGTTTGTAGGTGAAACTCAATAAGCTCAATAGAAAACGTAGCATGAAATCATTAAAACATCATTATCATCTCATTTCTCGAAGATCATGCAGAAACATGAGAGCAAATGGCTCAGTATAAAAACTATAGTTACAAGCACATGGAAACCAGGATGCGATAATGACTTTTCTTATAAAAACGTGATAGAAATCATCTCTGTTATAATGCACGGGGCAAAGCCAAAAAACACAATCTTATGTATATAAAAAGATGGAGACTAGGCAATTAAAACTTAGATAAAACATCCATCATGGCATATCAAAATAATCTCCTCTGGGTACATATCCCAGGCATCCTCAAAAGAAGGAACGTCGACAATATGGTCGTGTACATGGTATATTGGTCTTACGTGTTACCAGAATAAGGCCCGAACTTCCATGCTACCAGACTAAGGCCTTTCCTCATGTACACTATCGGTCTTACATGCTACCAAAGCAAGACTCGGACTTACATGCTACCAAAGCAAGGCTACCCAGCACTGCTAGAGCGGGGGTCATCTCACGTTACCAGAACGGAGGCATCTCTCACTACTAAAGCGGAGGAATATCGGACTTACATGCTACCAGAGCAAGGCCCGAACTTACATGCTACCAGAGCAAGGCCCGATGTGTTATCTCATGACACGCCTAAGTCTCAATAACAACCATTATCATATAAAACCGTTTCGCCTTTACGCAGAGCTCATAATGGTTTCTCTCATAAAATTCATTTGAAAACATTTTTTTTGTACTCATTACAAAACATGTCAAAATCGAGCTTAAACATGTAAAACCACGCATACATTTCTCAAATCTCAGTACGCCTTAACGTAGAGCTCAAATGTATGTTTCACTTTTAAACTCAAACAGTTCGTAAAATAATTTCACACTTTGTTTACAACTCATAAGAATTGGGCCCTAATCGGCTATAAACCTATGTGCAATAAATAAATCTTAACTCGTAAAAACATGCTTGTTTCTCAAAACATTTCATGCTACAATTATCATCACAAATCACATGCACAAACGAGTTTAAGTTTTCCCTTACCTCGTTGCACCTCGTATAGTGCAATTCGTTTCCCACGAATGACAGACTAGCCTCGCATTCCTCTCTGGAACTCCCGGGCTGTCCCAACGATGTAAAAACATCATCAACACATCATCACATTGTCTCAAATCTCAACATCGAGCATAATTGCTCACATTCTCATTAAATATCTCAAGTAACCTCAATAATTCTATCAACCCTAATCATTTCAGCCAACTTATCACAACACCTACAGCTACAATCGCAGGAACCTACTTCAAAATCAAGGATTAAAGCTTAGAAATTTACCCAAAACTTGTGGAGTGCTCAATTTATGCCTCAACTCAAATCGTCCTTCGATTTCCAAGTATATTGTTCCCCTTACGATGAGGAACAACTTTCCCTCTTGCCACTACCTCTGATTCGAACGAAAATGGGTATTTGAAGGAGAGAGAAAGCTAGGGATTCGACTAAAATGGGGGTTTTCGATTTTTAGAGAGAGAAAAGATGAATCCCAACAAAACACAGGGGTCCTTATATAGGTAGAAGGTGGAAGATCGATCTGCTTTTGGGTGGAGATTGATCTGCCTTTGAATTGAGAACGTTTTTAGGAAACTTTTATGCCTACCGGATCGATCTGTCGTGGGGGCAAGATCGATCTCATAATCTTGAAGAGATCAATCTGCTCCTTATGCGGAGATCGATTTGCATTTTACAGAAATATTTAGAGATCGATTTGCTCATATAAGAGATCGATCCCTTTAAGGCAGAATCACAAGAAGATCGATCTGCCTTTATTGGAGATCGATTTTCTCATTTAGAATTTTCATCCATTGTCGCTTTGGCCTGCCAAATCGATCCTCTCTTCTCCAAGATCGATCTGGCCTCATAGTTTCACACTATGGTTGCACACTTGGCATAAAATCTCTATATATAATTGCCATAATTTACTGCAGTGATAATTTCCCATTCAATTCTCATTCATCACTTAGAAATTTTCATTCCTCACTATTTCAACTTATGAGTACATCACACTTAGCTCAATCAATTACACTTCATGTTCACATTACATGATTAGATGTGTATAGAATTCTCAGGTCTCACATCCTCCCCACCTTTAAAGAGTCTTCCAAATTCAACTCGACTCGTCAAATAGATGGGGGTACTTCTCCTTCATGAGGCTTTCCAACTCCCAAGTTGCCTCTTCCATTGAGTGATGCTTCCATAAAACTTTCACTAATGGGATGCTTTTAGTCTGAAACACATTCTCTTTCCTGTCAAGGATTCGGACGGGTTCTTCCGTGTAGCTCATGTCCTCCTCTATATTCATCTCTTCATACTCTATGACATGAGAAGGGTCCGAGTGGTATTTCCTCAACATAGATACATGGAAGATGTTGTGTATTCCAGACATCTGTGGGGGTAATACCAACCTATAGGCTACTTCTCCCACTCTCTCAAGAATCTCAAATGGTCCAATGTATTGAGGAATCAATTTCCCTTTCTTTCCAAATCTTATGATACCTTTACTCGATGATATCTTCAAAAATACTGCATCGCCAACATCAAACTCGAGTGGCCATCTACACACATCCACGTAGCTTTTCTATCTACTTTGTGTAGCCCGTAATCTCTCACATATAAGTTTCACACTCTGTACAACCTGTTCAACAAGCTCGGGAGCATTTATCTTTCTGTCACCCACTTATTCCCACGCTACAGGGGATCTGTACCTCCTACCATATAGAGCCTCAAAAGGTGCCATACCAATACTCGCGTGATAGCTATTATTGTACGCAAACTCTGCTAGGGGCAGGTGATCATCCCATGATCCTTCAAAATCTATCATACACTCCCTCAACATATCCTCCAGGGTCTGAATAGTCCTCTTTGACTGACCATCTGTCTGAGGATGATAGGCGGTACTGAAACTCAGTCGAGATCCCATGGACTCCTAAAAATGGGTCCAAAATCTAGAGGTAAATCGAGAATCTCTGTCAGAAGTAATACTCACAGAAGCCCCATGTAATCTAGCTATCTCGCTGACATATAATTCAGCTAAGGCATCTACAGTATCTGTGCTCTTGATGGCAAGGAAGTAGGCACTTTTTATCAGTCATCCACTATGACCCATATAGCGTCACGACCTCTTCCGATCCTTGGTAAACTCATAATAAAGTCCAGGGTGACATTCTCCCATTTTCATGTAGGCACAGGTAAAAGCTATAATAATCCTCCGGGCTTCTGATGCTCAGCTTTCACTTGCTAGCACACTAAACATTTGGCCACATAATTTGCCACGTCTCGCTTCATGCCACTTTACCAATACACCTTTCTCAAATCTCGGTACATCTTAGTACTCCCTGGGTGCATGGTGTATCGCGAGCAGTGGGATTCTCTCAGTATCTATCTCTTCAGGGTATCATCATCCGGTACATAAATTCGTCCCCTGAATCTCAACAATCCATCCTCACTGACTAAGAGATTCGACTGCGAAGTCTGCTCGGCTTGGCTAACCATATCAATCAACCTCTGATCATCACGCTGCCCAGTTCTAATTTGATCCATGATCCTAGGCACTATTCGCAGGTTAGCAAAAAATTCAGTCTCTGCCTTTTTAACTCTGATCCGGAGTTCGGCGAACTGCTCCAATAAATCCCATTCCCTGACCATCATAGTAGATATCATACTCTTCCTGCTCAGGGCATCAGCAACTACGTTCGCCTTCCCTAGATGGTACAAAATCTCGCAGTCATAATCCTTAAGGAGTTCCATCCATCTTCTTTGTCTCATATTTAATTCTTTCTGATCAAACAGATACCTCAAACTTTTGTGGTCAGTGAAGATCTGGAATATTTCCCCATATAAGTAGTGTCGCCAGATCTTCAAGGCAAATACCACAATAGCTAACTCCAAATCATGCGTGGGGTAATTCTGCTTATGATCTTTCAACTGTCGCGATCCATAGGTGACCACTCTTCCATACTACATGAGTACACGCCCTAATCCTTGATGGGAACCATTACTATACACTGAAAATCCTCCTGATCCCTCAGGGATAGTCAACACAGGCGCCGCTGTTAATCTCCTCTTTAATTCCTAAAAATTGAGCTCACATTGATCAGTCCATATGAACGGAGTCTCCTTATGTGTGAGCTTGGTCAAAGGAGCGGCAATCCTGGAAAATCCCTCTATAAATCTTCTGTAATACCTTGCCAAACTAAGGAAACTTCATACCTCTGTAACTGTCCTCGGTCTTTTCCAATTAAGCACCGCCTCTATTTTAATTGGATCAACTGATACTCCCTCCGTTGAAACTATATGACCAAGGAAAGCTATCCGATCTAGTCAAAACTCACATTTACTAAGCTTTCCATATAATCGCTTATCTCGGAGTATCTGAAGTACCAACCACAATTGTTATGCGTACTCCTCATAAGATCGAGAGTACACCAAGATATCATCAATAAAGACTATCACAAACTTATCTAGATAGTCTCTGAACACCTCATTCATTAATCTCGTAAAGGATGCAGGAGCGTTCGTCAATCCAAAGGGCATCACTAAAAATTCATAATGGCCATACCTTGTCCTGAAGGCCGTCTTTAGAATATCTTCCTCCTTAATTCTCAATTGGTGATAGCTCGATCTTAAATCAATCTTAGAGAAGACTGAGACCCTTCTCAGTTGATCAAGCAGATTGTCAATCCTTGGCATTGGGTATTTATTCTTCACCGTGGCTTTATTCAATAGTCGGTAGTCTATGCATAATCTTAGACTACCATCCTTCTTCCTTACAAATAACACTGGTGCTCCCTACGACGAGACACTGGGTCTAATAAATCCTTGATTTAATAACTCCTGTAGTTGTTTCTTTAATTCCTCTAGTTCCACTAATGCCATCCTATACGGAGGTCTAGAGATAGGCTGAGTGTTTGGTACCAAATCGATGGTAAACTCCAACTCTCTCTCTGGTGGTAAACCAGGTAACTCATCTAGGAAAACATTCGAAAATTCACACACCACAGGTATATCCTCACTCCTCGGATGTTCCCGATTATCATCCGAGATGAATGCTTCATAACCTTCACATTAATAATTAAATTTAGTACCCTAAAAAGGTAACATCATAAATTTCAAATTGCTTACAAAAATTCCACACATTTATTTCCTCAATATTTCAAACGTATATTGTAAGGTTCAGGGAGGGAGAAAGTCATAATCTTAGTGTAGCAGTCTAAACTCACTCGATTGGTTGCCTGCTAATCCATTCCCAAAATTACATCAAACCCATGTATATTTAACATCATCAGTTCTACTAGCTTTACTTTATCTCCCACCTTTATTTCACATCCTCTACATACCATATCCGTTCTTTTGGACTCGCGCATAGGGGTATTAACATGTAGAAGATACTCTAGAGGTTCAAACTTCATATTTAACCTACATGCAAAATGCTCAGAAATAAACGAATGCGTGGATCCCGGATCAATCAACACATGAGCCTTGTGATTATAGCCAGGGAGTGTACCTCTTATAGTTCCTATAGAAGTGTCTGCTGTTTCCTTATCTAGAGCGAACACACGTCCCACTGTGACGAGCTTCTTTCCTTTCTCTGCAGTAGTGGCTCGTCTTGAGGGATTTGCTATTTGAGGATGTAGCTTGGTAGGCACCGGAGCATGTGGTCTCTGAGGTTGAGGATAGTCTTTTACTCTGTGACCCATGTCTCCACATCTAAAACATCCATGGATTAATCCAATACAACTTCCCTCATGTGGTCAGCCACAATCTCTACAAACCCTTATCTCAGGCCTAACATCTCGAGGGGTCTCCCTAATGATGGGATAAGCTCTGAGTCTCTCCAATCTGCCCTTCTGTCCCTCAATCCTTCCTCCTTTGAAGGAACCTCTCCGAATATCTATCTGGGAAATCGCTGGTCTCTTGCTCTTATCTCTAGTCACTGCCCTGAACTCATTCTAAGATTGTACAATTTCGATTCCCCTCTTAATCTCTTGTGCTTGTCTCAGAGCATCTCCAAACTCTATAATACACAGCCCTATCAATCGATCTGTGATGATGGGATTTAGTCCATATACAAATCTCTCGGTGCAAAGTTCTTCATCTTTAAGGGTCTCTTGATCATATTTCAATAGAGTGGTAAATCGGCTCTCGTAATCATCCACAGACATATCGTCCTATACCAGACTCGAAAACTCGGCGTATATCCTTCTCTGGGTAGCTCGTGGTACATATTGGGCTTTAAAGGCCTTCTGAAACTCTTCCCAGCTAATCACATCCTAGCGAGACATCAGAATGCTCTGGGTAGTATCCCACCAATCTCGAGCTCTCCCTTTCAATATATAAGCACCCATACTGGCCCTCTCAGTATCAGTGTATCCCAAATAGTCAAATATGAATCTTAACTTAGTCAGCCACTCCTCAGCCTCTACGGGATCCTTTCTCCCCTTAAATGTGGGTGGATTAATTTTCAAAAAGTCTCTCAGTCGGATCATACTTCTGTCATCGGGCTGAGTGGCAGGACGCACCGGGTCCATCTGTACTGGGGGCGTGAGAGGTCCTTATGGTGGTGTAGGAGTGGTACCCGAGGCATTAACTCCAAAATGTTGCACGAATAGCACTACCATCTGTTCAAAACCCTGCCACACATCTTGCTTAACTCGATTAATTTGAGAGTTATGGCTCTCCGGTTGTGGGGCTAATGGTGGAGGTGGCTCTGTCTGCCTCCTCGAACGACCTCGTCGTTCACTCATTTTTTTTAATCTCAATACGTTCCTGCACGTGCACATCAAACTTGATTGAAATCTCAATCCTTAATTTCAGTTCATGACCAGACTTATACAGACACTTGGGATGTATCCTATTTCAGTTGATCGACACTGGCAGTACTAAACACCCTAAGCTTTGAAGCCAAATAAACTCTGTGATGCCTCGAAAGCGCAGAAAACAGGGCAAATTTAAAACTTAATTACATCAATACACAAATCTAGGTGCATTCCTATGCAATGTCATGCATCATCAGATATACATTATAAAACTTTCACCTCAGGATCTCATCATCTAAAATTTATATATCATACCATATGCATTCTTCAGTTCAGAGTTAATTAATCCTAATACATCCCATACATCATTGTTCATCAAGTGTCTATAAATACAACTTTAGTTTGGGTATAGGAAATGTTAAAGTATACCTCAAATACAATATACGGCCTGGAGCTCAAGTCCTCCACTAGCCACAACTCTATACGTTGCAAGAAACTCTCTTCACTTGAAGAAATCTGGGGGATATTAAAAATATGGTGAGCTTCTAAATCGCTCAATAAGGGGGTAAGGGACTCGTTAGCAAAATCAGCAAGTGTACAACAAAATTATTTTGTTTGTAGGTGAAACTCAATAAGCTTAATAGAAAACGTAGCATGAAATCATTAAAACATCATTATCATCTCATTTCTCGAAGATCATGCAGAAATATGAGAGTAAATGGCTCAGTATAAAAACCATAGTTACAAGCACATGGAAACCAGGATGCGATAATGGCTTTTCTCATAAAAACGTGATAGAAATCACCTCAGTAGTAATGCATGGGGCAAAGCCACAAAACACAATCTCATATATATAGAAAGTTGGAGACTAGGCAATTAAAACTTAGATAAAACATCTGTCATGGCACATCAAAATAATCTCCTCTGGGTGTGCATCCTAGGCATCCTCAAAAGAGGGAACGTCGACAATATGGTCATGTGCATGGTATATCGAACTTACATGCTACTAGAGCAAGGCCCAGACTTACATGCTACCAGAGCAAGGCCCGATGTGTTATCTCATGACACGCCTAAGTCTCAATAACAACCATTATCATATAAAACCGTTTTGCCTTCACATAGAGCTCATAATGGTTTCTCTCATAAAATTCATTTGAAAACCTTTTTTTGTACTCATTACAAAAATGTCAAAATCAAGCTTAAACCGGCAAAACCACGCACGCATTTCTTAAATCTCAGTACACCTTAACATAGAGTCCAAATGTCTGTTTCACTTTTAAACTCAAGCAGTTTGTAAAACAATTTCACACTTTGTTTATAACTCATAAGAATTGGGCCCCAATCGACTATAAAACCGTATGCAATAAATAAATCTTAACTCGTAAAAACATGTTTGTTTCTCAAAACATTTCATGCTACAATTATCATCACAAATCACATACACAAACGAGTTTAAGTTTTCCTTTACCTCGTTGCACCTCGTATAGTGCAATTCGTCTCCCCCGAACGACGGACTTGCCTCGTATTCCTCTCTGGAACTCCCGGGCTATCCCAATAATGTAAAAACATTATCAATATGTCATCACATTGTCTCAAATCTCAACATCGAGCATAATTGCTCACATTCTCATTAAACATCTCAAGTAACCTCAATAATTCTATCAACCCTAATCATTTTCAGCCAACTCATCACAACACCTACAGCTACAATCGTAGGAACCTACTTTAAAATCAAGGATTAAAGCTTATAAATTTACCCAAAACTTGTGGAGTGCTCAATTTACTCCTCAGCTCAAATCGTCCTTCGATTTCCAAGTATGTTGTTCCCCTTATGATGAGGAACAACTTTCCCTCTTGCCACTACCTCTGATTCGAACTGAAATGGGCATTTTGAAGGAGAGAGAAAGCTAGGGATTCAGCCAAAACAAGGGGGTTTTCAGTTTTTGAAGAGAGAAAAGATGAATCCCAGCAAAACACAGGGGGTCTTTATATAGGCAGAGGGTGAAAGATTGATCTGCTTTTGGGTGGAGATCGATCTGCCTTTGAATTGGGAATGTTTTTAGGCAACTGTTATGCCTACCGGATCGATCTGTCGTGGGGGCAAGATCGATCACATAATCTTAAGGAGATCGATCTGCTCCTTGTGAGGAGATCGATCTACATTTTACAGAAATATTTAGAGATCGATATGCTCCTATAAGAGATCGATCCCTTTAAGGTAAAATCACAAGAAGATCGATATGCCTTCATTAGAGATCGATTCGCTCGTTTATATTTTTCATCCCTTGTCGCTTTGGTTTACCAGATCGATCCTCTCTTCTCCAAGATCGATCTGGCCTCATAGTTTCACACTATGGTTGCACATTTGGCATAAAATCTCCATATATTATTGTCATAATTTACTCAATTGATTATTTCCCATTCGATACTCATTAATCACTGAGAAATTTTCATTCCTCACTATTTCAACTTATGAGTACATCACACTTAGCTCAATCAATTCACTTCATGTTCACATTACATAATTAGATGTGTACAGAATTCTCAGGTCTCACACTATACCATTGCATAATCTATCACCGCCAGTATTTTCATAATTTCTAGATAACTTGATCTCCCAAAAAAATTCCTAAAGAAGTAAGCCTATAATTGGTTTGGTTTTGACATCCTTTCCAATATTCATTCGTTTACATCTCGGTTTAACCAAAATCCATAATCCAAGTTTTTATATATATATATTATACACATCCTATCTCATAAGATAGTACAAAACTGTCTATAAATAATATCTTTTAAATAAGGAATAGTATACCAAAGTATGAATTGTGCAGTAACTCAAAGCTTGAACTTATAAAGCTAGCGCTATCTCGAGCTGCAGAACTATCTCGACTAACTTATAAGGAGAAAGGGGGTGAGCTTTTGGGAAAGCCTAGTAAGTCACTACACAATAATGAAAATAGTAAATACAAGTAAGTTTTTCAATTAATGCATGCAACGCTACTTCTCGTTTTATTTCATATCAATATCTTGTTTTCTTGTTTTAAAATCTTGTAAAACCATTTCTAGTTCTCGTACTTCTATGCTTGGACTTAGGTGACGCTGTCAAGGGCTTTTGAGGCATCGAATGAGAGGATACCTAGAAGTACCTTATTTCCCCGGGCACCTGACATCACGTTAACTTGTCCTATACATCAAGTCACTTTTAAATCACATCTCATATCATGAATGCAAGTGCAGTAAACCCGTTTTATGCACATAAAATGATGCCATTATGATTATAAATCTCATAGTGCACTCTTATAAAAACATGCCTCCTAACACATTAAAAATGATAAATCTTGTAGTGCACTTCATAAAAACATATCTCATAGAACATTAAAGATGTCATATCAATAAATAGTGCTTAGCAAAATTCTCTTAAACATATCTCGTAGCATATGAAAGATATCATATCAATAAATAGTGCTCAGTTAAAATCTCGTAACACATAAAGCAGCGTTATGAGATTTCTTATAAATCTCGTCATAAACATTTAATTTTTGTTAAAACTTGTCATATACTTTTACTAATTTCTCGTAAAACTCGTAGTAAACATATACTTCTTGTAAATCTCGTAGTAAACATACATTTCTTGTAAGGCTAACTCCTTAATAAGTCACTATTATGAGCAGGCATATTGTAGTTATCGGTAAGCAGTTCTCATATACCTAAAAAACTAAGGTATTACCTATAGCCATAGATTCTCGTTATCTTTAATCCTAGGGATCATCTAGAATTGTAACCCATGAACAACAATTAGTCAGATGAGCTTCGTAGTAGTTATATAAGATATAAACTACTGTGCAATAGTTGTTTCCATAATGCTCAATTAGTCTCATAATAGTATAAAGTGCCTTAAAATTGTGAAAATAATATCATAGTATTTTTAAATTAGTGTAAACATGGATATTTAAGCAAACTCATGCAATATCCGAAACTCATACACATATGAAAAGAGATTTCAAACATATCATCCATGAGATTTAAAAAGCTTTTATACATGCAGTATAAATCTCGTGTAAGTTTAAAATCTCAATAAGTATATAAAAGCATAAAGATGCAATATGCTTATGCAGCCCTAAGGGCCTACACTTGACTTCTCATATACTTTCTTTCCATAAGAATTTCGGCAGCATAACGGGGCTATATGTTCAATACCCCATCTACAAGGCAACATAATTTGTATACCCAAAAGCAGCGTATCTCAATCCATATCATATAACTTAGTACATAAACTTTCTAGTTACTTATCACACAATACACAACTTAAAGTCATATTCATCTTTATATCATCATTCCATCATATGTAGGCTAGTATAAATGCATTAGCCATTAAAGACACAAAGAAAAAATGCTACATAACTTGACAATACGACTTGTATAAATCAGAACTTCATGTAAATTAATTTTATTTGCCTCATATGCCTTATATTTACGTTACAGATGCTACCCGATGTAAAATCCACAAATTTTTGTACTCGGATCCAATTATGTACAATAATTAAATAAATGGAATTGATGATGAGCACATTGGTGGAAAAATTTATTGGAATTATAATTGTGGCATGAGAGAGAGACTTAGAATAATTAATTTAATTAAATTACATCAGTTTTAAGGATGAATATCGATGGAAATAGAAATAAAATTTGTATACGTATGAGCTAGGGAAATATCTATACGAGATATAAGTACAACTACTAGACTAAAATCAATTTATAAATTCATCAAAGAAAGTTACCAAGTGCAAAACTATAAAGATACCTATATACACATGTGGGTGAGTAATATCATATTCATTATTTAAATCAAGTATATGGGTACATGTATATATAAAAATATATAAATATCAATGTATATACATATACATATATATATGCATTATGCATACATATAAATATATGTACCACCCACATGCTGAGACCCCTACAGTGTTCACATATGAGGACAATTATATGAATATGTGAACACAATGGATGGAGAGGGGTGTTGGCTGGATTCGGTAAGAAGCAGGAAATGTAGTGGAAGTAGAAAACGTGAAACACAACGTGAAGGGTAGGTGGAAGTGGTTCAGTCTGCAGCTCCTCGGGAAGAAAAGCCTAATAATACATATATATAAGTTGATACAGAAGACATGAAATGAAAGTAGAGACATGAGTGAAAAGGGAATGTTTAGGACCTGAACAGGACATGCCAAATTGATTGAGACAAAGGAGAGGAGAGGAGCATATGGCCTCCTAGAGTTCTAAGGAGACTGATGGATAGATACTGCTATAACTACAACAAATGAATTGATCGAAGAAGGTAGGAGAGAAAGGCTTGAACCGAGTACCTGGAAACTGAAATAACGAGGGCTGAAACACTTCTCGACAATTGCTAGGAAATAGAGTGGAAACTGATCGAGACAGAGAGGAGTGGTGAGGCAATAACGCGAATGAGAGAAGGAGAGAAAAAGAAGAGGCAATGCAAGAAGGACCACGTTGCTGCTGTGGAAAGTTGTAGTGAGTGAGAAAAAAAAGGAGAAAGTTAGGAGGAGGGAAGTGGCCTCATCGGTTCCGTTACGTTATGGGAGGTTGCGATAGCCATTGTTGAACCAGTGGTTGTGAACGGGTGAAAAGGAATGAAGCTCCTCGGGTTCTAGCAGCATGGGTAGCTCAAAAGGAGGAAGAGAAATACAATAAAGGGAAGAAATAATAAACAGAAGCGAAGAATGTCATTACCCTCTTTCATCTAAAATCACTATAAATTTTTTGCTTTTTCATTTTCTTTCCCGGTCGTGAACAACTCTCACCAATAACAGTTGGGCTATGAGTTAGTATTAATCATCATTTACCATTCATCTTTCAATTAATCAAGAGCAAACATATACATTTGAAAATTTAAGTTCTATACTTATATAGGTTTACTAACATTTACATCCCCCATATTACATTTCAAAGTAATTACTATGCTATTACATTGTTTAGATACAAAAAGATTCCTGTGTGTATACCTATTGGCGATGGAGAGCAGCGGATATCTGGATACAATTCCTCAGTCCCTCACAGACTACTGTGTGCACTCTGTAGAGGGGAAAATGATAGGGATGAGCAACCACATGCTCAATAAGGCAATAATGCAAGCATGGTAGATTACTACACTATCTATATGCCTATAATGTCATGGCATAAAGATCATTAATATCCGAAGCATGAGGAAATATTAAAACTATGCCACTTGTATATACATATATCATGTACTGAAAAACATGAAAATAGGCATGTAAACATGGAAAACCATCATGTAAAACTTCTCATGCTCATCGTAATAAAACTCATCATAAAACCATTCCTCAGGGTTTAATATCAAATCAAAACTCAGTAAAACTCATCACAATCAGCATATCATCCTTAAAAAAAATCCCACAAGGTTAGACCCTTCCCTCGAGTCTACCTTGGACAACACAAATCATGTTTAGTATATAAAACCATGTGATATCATGAGAGACAGGTGGTCATTATATATAATTGAGGACTCTGTTGGCCAACTATGTCACTATCATCCCAGACCACACGGATCACGGTGTACGAGGCATTATGTTGGAACGGAGATGGGTTAATCTTACCGCCAGACTCTTAAATCAACATCATAACCATACAGTATAACGTACACCACATGATATACACAGTACAATGTACTCCGTGGACCCATATCATGGTTGGGGGTGCCTGCCGTAGGTTTTATCTACCCCATGTCATGTATAACCTACTCAGTCTCAAGTGCACGTGCAAGCATCTCATCCATGTGACTAATAGTCTACACAAGGCATCCAGCATGGCTCGTGCGAGTATTTTATCAGTGTGACACAAAGTCTACACGAGGTATCCAAACGACTCATTACATATCACAGTGTGAAAAGTCCAGTGCGAGCAAAGCTCTATCACAATTTCATGCATCATCAGTAAATACCCTCGTATGAGTAACGCTCTAGTATGCCTTTTTGTATAATAAATAATGAGGAAATCATGTACGAGCATAGCTCCAGTACGGTTATATGCATAATAAAATCAATGAAAACCCACGTACGAGCAAAAGCTCCAGTACTACCTGTAAAACATCACAACTCAAAATATGGTGCGAGCTAGGCTCTAACACATTTCAGACATATTAAAAACATCAAAATCCAGTGCGAGCGATGCTCCAGCATGATTTAACTTATATAAATATGATAAGCGACTCTATTTCAACAAAACACGCTTAAAAACCACAGTTAGCACTTGACTCGTGCTATTTCATGAAATTATGAAGTCAATAGCCAACCTATCCGTCAATTTTGCTTAAATCGAAGCAATGTATTTCATAAAAATATCAACACGTGATGTTTATGCAATTATTAGCCTTACTACTCCTTTTTGTAAGATTCACTTCTAAGATAAAATCATCCTTTTTATCTATATCCGAAATCTTTCACACAAATCATTATTTCCTTTCTGGATAATCGAGCAATTATAAAGCCATATAAACACCCTCAAAATACGTGCAGCTACCACTATATACTCACAAAATTGCCTTCCTTGGAAGTGCGTTGAGTAATTCCACTTCCTCAGAGTTGTTCGATCGTGCAGTTCAATTTGCTTCTAGTGAAATCTCCGGGCTGCATGAAATTACTCATTACATCAATTTAATCCAAAGTAATAAAATTCTTACGTTTACTATAGTCGATTCGACTTATTATTTTTATTAACACTTATAAGGCCTCACTTTCTCTTAAGTCTATTTTGATTGCTCTATTCATTTCTCGAGAATCTATTGGACTCTTTAGGTATATTGATTCACACTAAACTGACATTAAGCTCATATTGCCTCTAGTTTATCATTTCCTTCACTAAGGTAATTTTTCAAACACCTCTTATGTCCATTTCCAATCATCATCCATTCCAACATATGGATTTCACAAAGTTATCTTAAAATCATCTATACATGCTTACTAACATCTCTACATGTTTAAATCATCATCAGCTCTATGCCATTTCAACTTTCTCTCACTAAGCCCATTCTAGGTCATGGTTGTTTAAGCATGTACATAAACATTTCAGCCAACATTATATGCACCAATCAACTCATCAAAATATCTAGATTAACATACTAGAAGATGATGTATTGAAATCTTACCTAGCTTGACTTTTTTCCTCTTTTTGCTAAATTAGGGAAAAACCTATTTTCTCATTCAATCCAAAGTTTGAGCTTCCAATATTTGACTATGTTGTTCTGTTCCTCACTAGGAACAACTTTGCTCAAAGGAACTTCTCTCAAAACTGATTGGAAGGTGATGATTTTTCGAGTAAGAAAGCTAGGTTATTGTTAAAAATGGAGGAAATTTAGGCTATCTCGTGAAAATGAAGATTCAGCTATCGAGTTTTATAGAATTTGCCTCATCAGATCGATCTCCTAAGGTGAGATGATTTGCCCTTGTTTAAACTTTAAAATTTGGCAATACAGCATAGGGGATCAATTTGCCTATTTGGATGAGATCGATCTGCTCAAGGGATAAGATCGATCTTTGCCAGGCAAGGGACTTTAGAGATCGATCTAGCCCTGAAGAAGAGATCGATCTCTGCTAACCAAAGGCAACTAGAGATCGATTTACCTTATGGGAGGAGATCGATCTTGCCCAAACAGAAGCAACTTGAGATCAATCTGCTTTGAATGAGGGATCGATCTCCCTCTTGCAAAATACTTGACATTGTATTTCAAGGCAATGAGATCGATCTCCCCTTGCAATAAGATTGATCTACTCTGTATCTACAACATTTCGGTTGTAATTTTCCTAGATTTTTCAAAGTTAAACTCATATTCAATCACTTCAATACCCATTTTGCATTCCATTCACACTTAACACTAAAAAATATCAAATTCTTATGATTCATTTATTGTGTAACTTATTTGTACATCATGGAAATCATAAGATTACATAGAAATTCATGGGCTTTACAAAGAAGACAACAGTAGAATAGCACGAGAAAGGAATTGATAATAGAGGCAGAATCAAGAGCTAATAAAGTGAGGGCTTGGGCTAGAAAATTCTCAGCAGTAAGGAGAACCCGAGTTGAAGATCCAACACAACAACAAAGCCACCTCTGTTCTGGATTCTAGATGGTTGAAATAGAGCTCAACTAAGGGCAGTGACTGAGGCATAGACAGGAGAGTCGGGCAGAGGAGCTAGAAACAATGATAGCGGGAGAACATCAGATCTGACTGATGTTGTGAGGATAATGGCAAAAACGAGGATGATAAGGTGATGGCAGAGAGGGGAGAAGGAGGAAGAAGATGGTGAACAATGATCGACGAAGAAAAAGAAGGAAGAAAAAGAAAATAAATAAAGAAAAGGCGCGAACCGAAAAGAAATTCAAAAAAAAGGGAAAAGGTTTTGAAGAAATTATTGGGCTAGAGCTTAAGGAATTATTTTCGGTACACTAGATCACGTCTCTGGAGCAAACAAGCAATCTAGAATGGACTGACCAACTCTCGGTATTAAGGATTACTAACAGACACCGAGGTAAGGAAAATTCTATGTGCTGTTAGAGATAATTGCATGTAGTTCCTACTGAACAGTAGATAAAAATATACTAGGTCGAATTTATAACTCTGATGAAAAATATAGATTTTCAGCCTTAGTTAAATAGCCTAACCTTACCGTTATAAATTTAAATTGGTTGCATAAACACCGATATAGCTCAAATTATTGTTTTAAATATAAAATTATAAATTTATTTACCATAGACTGTTTTTCGAGATTTTGATCGAAAAAGGGCATGTCAGCTCCTTTTAAATTGCTTTATGCACTTTACTAAGTTTTAGAACTATTTTGATGAAGATAAATTGCTTTTAATTAGTACTGGCAAATGTACTTGAGCTCGTACTGACTGTGTGTCGCACGTTTCGACTCGCACTGATTTTGAGACAAAGGTAACATTAACAGTGTTGCATAAGCTCACCAATGCCTTTGTCTCAAAATCAGTGCGAGTTGGACTGTGCGACACACAGTCAGCATGCGCTCAAGCATGTCATATCAGTATTTCTTTATAAACAGATCATTTTTTCTTAATTCACATATAAATTCAATTTGTTTTACGAAACGGTTCAAAACTGGCTGACTAGCCCTTTTCAGATAAAATCTCAAAAAATAGTATATGGAAATTTAAAAATTTGAGATTTTCGATTTAAAATGGAATTCAAGCCATAATAGTATCTATGCAACTCTTTTAAATTCAATCGGTAAAATTAGGCAGTTCAACTAGGCTAGAATCTATAATTTTCAGAGTTATAAAATTCAGCCTAGATTTTCTATAATTTCAGTGTCACGACCCAAATTACCTAAAAATCCCTAAAAATTTTTCGCTTTTTTATTTCCTTACTCGTCGTGAACCTTTACACTATTAAACAGTTAGGCTATGATTCGGTGTTAGTCACCTCTCCCCTATTTACCATTCAATTTATTTAAACTGAATACATCCCCAATATTACATCATATATAGTACTGTGCATCTATATGTTCAGATACGAAATTATACAAATGTGTATACCTGATATTGATAAGAAACAGCGGATAACCGAATTGCGAAGCTATTGTCGCTCTCTTCTACTGAGTGTACCCTGTGGGGTGGAAAATGAAAGGGTGAGCGAAACGTGCTCAGTAAGGCAATAATGTAAGCAGGTAGATAACTATACTATCTACGTGCTGATAATGTCATGATGTAAAAATCGTTTACTTTCGGAGCATGAGGTAAGATTAAAACAATGCCACATGAATGTATATATCATATACAAGAAATCATGAAATCGACATATAAAGCACACATGGAAAATCATCATGTATGACATCTCATGCTCGTCACATTAAAACTCATTTGTTTCATCACAAACTCATCACTTTGAAACTTATTTGTTTCATCATAAATTCATCACATTTAAAACTCATTTGTTTAATTATAAAACAACTTCATCAAGGTCAAACCCATCTCTCGGGAATACCTTGATTCATCAAATCAAATCTCTTCTAAAAACATAAATCGGGACTACCCCTCCATCGGGTTTGTCCTGGTCTATCCAGACCGTATGATATCATGTGAGGCATGTAGGTTACTGTATGAAAAATCGAGGACTATGGCCATACTATGTCCCTGTGATCCCAGGCACATGGATCCCGGTGTGCGGGGTATCACAACTGCAACGGGAGGTGGGGTCAAGTCCTACCCGCCAGAATATCGAGCAACATCGTAGAGTCATCATGACTGCACGGTACAGCGTACTCCGTGTGACATACACGGTACATCGTACTCCGTGGACCCATATCATAGTCTGGGGGTGCCTGCCGTAGGTCTTATCCAGCCCAATACTATGTCGATAACCAACCCATGTCTCAAAGTATATGTGCGAGCATCTCAACTCTCTGTGACACACAGTCTATAGGAGGCTTCTGCACGACTATATGCATGTCAACTCGCGTCTAGTGCGTTTATGTGAGCATCCTGCTGCCCGCCCCACACCAGGTCACAGGCTTACGGAGCTCCAGCACCACGCTATGCATATCATGATATCTAAAATCTCGTGCGAGCGAAGCTTCAGCACGGTTTTGTGCACACACAAATTTCTCGTACGAGCAATGCTCCAGTACGGCTTTTCATGATAAATAAATCAGTAAACTTGAGTGCGAGTAAGACTCTAGCACTCTTTTAGTCACGTAAATACGATAGGTGGCTCACTTTTAATAAAACATCTCTTAAAATAGTAACCGGTACAAACCGGTACCCTTTCGTAAAATTCACGAAATCAACAGCCCACCTATGTGTATATTTGCTTAAATCAAAGCAATATATTCATATAAAACATTAAAATCATGAAATTCATGCAATTTCATAGCCTTACTACCCTTTTTGAAATTTTCCTAACTGGGGGCAAAATAGTCATTTTCCTTTATTTATTTAAGCCCCGATTTTCGTAAAAATTATTACTTCATTTGTAGATGCTTTAAGAAATTTCTAAACCCTGTAAATCCCCTCTCAAAATACGCATAATTATCTCTATGCACCTACAAAATTCCCTTACCTCGATTCTCGTCGAGTCTGACCTTTCCACTGATATCACGTCGCGCAGTCCGATCTGCTCTCAATCAAATACCCGAAACTGCGTATCAATATTCCCCAGGTCAGATATTATACAACTTAATTGTATTTAATATTTTCTGGGCTTAATTTAAATCATTGGGCCCATTTATCCCTATTGGGCCTTGCACTTTAATGGGCCTCGACCCATTTTCAGCCCGTTTATACTGTTTAAATCCCTTCTTCGGGTTTACTGGGCTCATTCAGCTTACCAATAATTATCGGGCTTCGTTCCAAACTCATTGGATAGCCCGTATACCATTTACAGTAATTACGTTGTAATTCCGATTAATATTCCTTTTATACAGAATTAATCCGTAAATTCTGTAAAATAATTGAAACTCTGTATTAGAGGACTCTAATTGCCGGAATTAAACTGTACTTACCCGATACGATGCGGAATACGAAAATTGGAGCTCAATCGGCTCTCGTTCGGGCTTTATCGTCGAACTGCATAATTATTATATTTAATCTCGGGTTACTTTTCGATTAAATATAATTTAAATAAATTTCTCGAAAATCAATTCGGTCACTTTTGACCTCATATTGACTTACCCGAAGTCCGGTGTATCCCTGAAAATCATTTCCCTTTTTCCTTTTCCTCTTTTTCTCCTTTTTTCCCTTCTTTCTTGGCTGAACCGGTTCAGTCCGGTTCAGACCCGGTTCAGCCCGGTCCGGTTCAGCCGGTTCAACCCGGTTCACCCCTTTGCTGAATCGGTCTGTACCGATTCAGACCATTCCACCGCCGTTCACGGCGTTTCCGACCGATTCTCGGCTCGATTCTCGCGCCATTCGACTCGTCTGCACTCGGGGAGTGTTCGGCTGGGGTCGGGGTTGGCCGAATCACGCCGGTGGCCGTCGGATTCGTCTTCTCCCTCCGCGGCACTCTCCCTCTCGATCCGCCAGATTTCGACGGTTTCGTCGGCCGGTACTGGTCTCAAAAGGACCGGCTCCTCCTCCTGATCGCGCTGGTACCCGCCGTTCGCCCCCAGCTGCCGTGGATCGCCGGTACCGACTCCGTTTTCCCCGCGGTCTTCTCCTCCTCCGTTCGGCGATCTCCGACCTCCTGACGGCGCGTCACAGGTGCCAATGGCTTCGCCGGCCTCTCCTCTTGCTGCTCGGCCCTTTGTCGGAGGGTGACGATCGCCGGTGGACGTGGGTCGGACGGCCACGCGCGATCTCCTCGGTTTCTCTCTTCTCTTTCTCTCTCCTCGAAAACATTTCAGATTTCTCTCTTTTTTTTTTCAATTATTATTTTTATTTAACAATTTATTTTATTATTAAAATATTCATTAAAATAGTCTAAAAAAATCTGAAACTATCTACAAAATTAATATTTTATTCCTAACAATTTAACTTAATTTAATTTATTTTATTTATTATATTTTTAACCATTTTTCAGGTATAATTTCTCCGTATTTTCAAGATATTGTCCCGGGTGACTTTTCGGTATTTCTAAAAATTTCGGATCTTGATCAGTTTGACTCAAAATTATATAATTTCCTCATTATTGATCAAGATATTCTAAATCCTTATTTTAAATTAAATTTTCTTATCGAATTTATCCCGACTTTCGATCTTTTGACCGTTTTGCCCTTACACGTGTTCGGGATTTATTTAATCCGACTTCCCTTCACGAATACTCATTCATTTTGTATTTTAAATCCTTATCTCCTGTTCAAATCCCGTTTCATTTTATTTGTGAACATTTTTCTACCTCATAAAATTTACGATTTAATTTCGGGTCTTACAAATCTCCCCCACTTAAGGAATTTGGTCCTCCAAATTAGAACCAAGTCATATGAGTCCATATACAACTCCGGATACATCGATCGTATCATACTCTTAAATTCTTATATGACCTTCTCCGGAGTGTATTACTACCAAAGGGCTTTAATTAGGGAGATCGTTTTAAACCCCAATACTTTCTCTTTCCTGTTTAATGCTCGAGTCAACTTCTTCAATATACTTATAATTGCATTAAGCTGCACTGTTGGATCTCATATCCCATCACCCATGCTGGATCTGGATAGTATTGCCGAAGCATCGAAAGCTGGGACATATTGTGGGTGCCTGTTAATTCAGGTGATAACGCCAAGCTACAGGTCTTATCTCCCACTTGTCCAATCTCTCAAAGTATTCCATCCAGCGAAACTCAACTTACCTTCTTCCAGAAGCTTACTATGTCCTTATTCTCTTAGGACAAGTAACTTTCAACCATACTAATTCACCAAGGGTGAATTCCAATACTTTTCTATCTGCTCCGAGGTGTTCTTAATCTCTCATCCTTAACTAAACATCCTCAGAGACTTATTATCCAAAGTCGAAAATGATTCTATCTGTCACCCACTTTTTCTTACCCAATTTGGGAAACAACCCATACAGCCATACATTGCCTCATAACTTGTTATCCCGATACTCAAGTGACAACTGTCACTATTGATGACTTCAATTAGAAATCAACTGATCATTCCAAGAGCTTATAAAATCAATGGCACACGCTTTCATCGAATCCTCCAGAACTTGTACAGTCCTCTCTGACTGACCATCTGTCTGAGGACGAAAAGCTGTGCTAATACTCAGTCGGGTTCCCATAGCTTCCTTAAATATCCTCAGAGGTAGGAAGTGGAGCGGGAATCCCTTTATAATACAATGCTCACTGGAACGTTACATAATGTTCCACAATCTTCCTTACACATAAATCCTCATATACACTTTGAGTATCTGGGAATTTCATAACCAGAAGGTGGGTAGACTTAGTTACTCTATCGACTATCATCCAAATAGTCTCGTAATTCACCTGGGTCCTCTGTAACCCATCACGACATTCATGGAGACTTGTTCTCATATCCCTGCCGTGTCGATATAGGTAGAGGCTGCAATAATTTTGCAGATTTTTAATACTCTACCTTATTCTGCTGACATAATAGGCACTTTTCTACAATCTCTACCATGTCTCTTTTCACATCTGACCACCCATATCCCTTTTCAGAGAATTCAATATATATATTCATTACTTTTCGTATGCACTGTATATCCCGAAGAGTGAGCTTCTGACAACATCACTATCTCATCAACTGTGGTCCTGGGGAGCACTTATACTGTCTCTGAACCTCTCTGTAAATCATTATCACACTCTTTGTGATCTCTGTCACTGTACCCTTCTGAATCTGACCCAACTATCGACATCCTACCGATCATCATGCTAAGCCTGTCAAATACGGGCACTCTCATCCGGTTCTAGTCTCAGGCTAGCTGTCACACAATCACTGTCATCATCAGAAGGGATTACATCAATACTAAGGCTCATAACTGCTCTAGCAGCTCACGCTCCCTGACCATCATATGCAATACCATCCCAAGGCTCTTTCTACTCAAAGCATCAGCCTTTCCTGGGTGGTACAATTTTTACAATCAAAATTTCTCAGAAGCTTTAGCCCACTATGTAATCTCATATTTGCCTCTTTCTGTGAAAACAGTTACTCGAGCTTTATGATCAGTGCATATCCAAAATTTCTCACCCTATACATAATAGTACCATATCCTTGGTACAAATACTGTTGCCAACTTTAAATCATGGGTCAGATAGTTTATTTCGTAATCGAGGAGTTGTCTGACTCCATACTTGACTATCTCCCCATTATACATCAATACACAGCTCCTTCATAATTTTGAGGTATCCATACTCACTGGGAACCTCTTGAGCTATTGGGTATGGTGAAATTAATCACGGTGGTTAGTTCATACTTCATCACGCCAAATTCACGTCACAACAATAATCTTATTTATCATCTCATTCCAAGACCACGTTTTCTTAGTTAAACGTGTCAACCAGGTATATCCTTTTAGAACTCGTAGCAACCATCTGCAAAAGTCATTTCCCAATTGTTGCTTATAAATCGCCCTAGACTTTAACTACACCCAACATATCATCGATACTGGTGATTACAATTTCAATCCTTGACTTATTTACGCATAAGCGTATAAGATCCTTCAAAATCGCTTACGTTTTCAGGTACTAACCTGCGTCATTTCCTTTTCTTATCTTAACGGCTCTTATTAAATTTTTCTATGTTAGTCTTTATGATTGTCGAATTTTTTATATTCTTATCGTCTTAGTAATGGTATCCTAATGCTAAAGATATTTATTACGATGATCGATTTCCTATTATAGATTATATATATATACTTTTAGACGCTGTCAAGTCTTCAGGCGGGGAGGTATTTTGAAATACCTTTATTAACCTTCAGACTTAACCACAACTACGTTATATCTCAGTCTCTGTGGTCACAATTTATATTCACTACTAATTACTTTAATCCTAATGACTCCATATATAAAGATGTTCCTACCTAGCATACGTCTCTTACTCCAATACATCTTGTATACATATCTCAAAGATTATCTCCTTAGTGTATCAATCATGAGAAAACTCTTGCCATTATTCATTCCGTGAGTACAATCCTTTACTCCTGTAATTTCAACCGTTGTACCCCTTTTTATCACTTGTCAACACTTACAGTATACTTCTCAGTGATGTTTTCACCACCTGTTTTCAACTTAAAATCTCTATATCCATATTCCGTTAATTAATCCTCCTCTATTGGGGTACTCATTTATCAGTATTGTGCCCAATGATGTAGGCATTCATGCCTTTTACTCACTTATATGCGAATGAAGGCGGTATAAATAAATATGTGGCACCAGGATCAATAAACATATGTACTTCATTATTCATAACAAGTGTGGTATCTTACACCACATCCATGAAACATCAATAGTGTCCTGGTCCAAGACATCCTCTCGCTTTCGTCCAACAACCTACTTTCCTTTTTCTTTTCGGCTATGGCCTCCCTTTTTGTTGCAGCTATACCAACAAAGTTTTCCTCTGTCTCTTTACTTTTCTGTGGGGCGATCTCGCCCAACTCTGTGCAACCAAAATCAATGGTCCATCTTACCGTACTTAACGACCATTTTCATCGATACCGTGTAGGTATAGACCCTCCTTCCGTGGTATCCACCACACATTCTACAGTGATCACACTGCTACTCTGCTTACACTGCTACACTGCTTCGTAGCAGGTCGGGGTTTTCCAATCACAATGCCCCTCAAGAGTGCCAAAATTGGATGCGCTGGGGCTTTACCAATTATCTTACTCCATATCTCATCAACTCCAATCTCTTACCAACTGGTCTCTTTCCTGCTCTGACATCTCTGTCATTCTCTATTCTATTCTGTCTCTATTTCGACCCTTACTACCTTTCCCAATCTCATAGGCGTGCAACACATGACGTTATTCATGCAACGGTATTCTGTGCACTGCCTCGACATAGGTAGTGAGCCAATCGGACTCTAATCGATAATTTGAGCCATTTTCATGAACTTTTGAGTTTTTCGACTCTCACTGTCCACAATATCGAGTTCATACTTGCCCAGGGATGAAATCTGAGATTCATACTCATCAATCAACCAATGACTATGGGCAGTGTAAGAAACTTTATCAATAAATTCCTTTAAGTGGTGCCCGAAATATTCAGTCACCAGAATACATCCAATAAGATTTCTCATCTTAGCTATGGATGTTTAACACTTAAGATGGGTCGAGCGGGTTTCAATCAATGCTCCGCTGCGCCCTCTGATCTTATGTCTACTCTGAGCAATTTGCTCCTCAAAATAATCTCCACACTCCGCTCTAACCTCACGAAGCGTGTCTTAATACTATCCGATCACTCTGTCGGACTCTGAGAGGTATGCTCAACATCAACCTCTATTTCAATCTCATCTCGATTCTCATGGGTCAACTCAGCACGACTTAGCAGACTCAGGTCTACCTCTACGACCTCTGCCTCGTGCACTATCTCATCTTGAGTCTCATATCATGACTCATTTGATTCTCAGACCGATCTTTACGGTCTCGAGCATGTGTACTCGCCACTCTACCATAGCGACTATCGGTTATAACAACTATATTCTTGCATTTGAAACTAAGTTCTTAGCTGCACTTCCATCTTGATATACATAATTGTATCTAAACAATGCACAGTACATGGGGATGTAAATTTACTTAACCACTAACACCGACTCATATCAGGTTAACTCTGCTCTGATACCATTAAATTTATCACGACCCAAATTACCTAAAAATCCCTACAAATTTTTCTCTTTTTCATTTCCTTACTCGTCGTGAACCTTTACACTATTAAACAGTTGGGCTATGATTCGGTGTTAGTCACCTCTCCCCTATTTACCATTCAATTTATTTAAACTGAATACATCCCCAATATTACATCATATATAGTACTGTGCATCTATATGTTCAGATACGAAATTATACAAATGTGTATACCTGATATTGATAAGAAGCAGCGGATAACCGAATTGCGAAGCTATTGTCGCTCTCTTCTACTGAGTGTACCCTGTGGGGTGGAAAATGAAAGGGTGAGCGAAACGTGCTCAGTAAGGCAATAATGTAAGCAGGTAGATAACTATACTATCTACGTGCTGATAATGTCATGATGTAAAAATCGTTTACTTTCGGAGCATGAGGTAAGATTAAAACAATGCCACATGAATGTATATATCATATACAAGAAATCATGAAATCGACATATAAAGCACACATGGAAAATCATCATGTATGACATCTCATGCTCGTCACATTAAAACTCATTTGTTTCATCACAAACTCATCACTTTGAAACTTATTTGTTTCATCATAAATTCATCACATTTAAAACTCATTTGTTTAATTATAAAACAACTTCATCAAGGTCAAACCCATCTCTCAGAAATACCTTGATTCATCAAATCAAATCTCTTCTAAAAACATAAATCGGGACTACCCCTCCATCGGGTTTGTCCTGGTCTATCCACACCGTATGATATCATGTGAGGCATGTAGGTTACTGTATGAAAAATCGAGGACTATGGCCATACTATGTCCCTGTGATCCCAGGCACACGGATCCCGGTGTGCGGGGTATCACAACTGCAACGGGAGGTGGGGTCAAGTCCTAGCCGCCAGAATATCGAGCAACATCGTAGAGTCATCATGACTGCACGGTACAGCGTACTCCGTGTGACATACACGGTACATCGTACTCCGTGGACCCATATCATAGTCTGGGGGTGCCTGCCGTAGGTCTTATCCAGCCCAATACTATGTCGATAACCAACCCATGTCTCAAAGTATATGTGCGAGCATCTTAACTCTCTGTGACACACAGTCTACAGGAGGCTTCCGCACGACTATATGCATGTCAACTCGCGTCTAGTGCGTTTATGTGAGCATCCTGCTGCCCGCCCCACACCAGGTCACAGGCTTACGGAGCTCCAGCACCACGCTATGCATATCATGATATCTAAAATCTCGTGCGAGCGAAGCTTCAGCACGGTTTTGTGCACACACAAATTTCTCGTACGAGCAATGCTCCAGTACGGCTTTTCATGATAAATAAATCAGTAAACTTGAGTGCGAGTAAGACTCTAGCACTCTTTTAGTCACGTAAATACGATAGGTGGCTCACTTTTAATAAAACATCTCTTAAAATAGTAACCGGTACAAACCGGTACCCTTTCGTAAAATTCACGAAATCAACAGCCCACCTATGTGTATATTTGCTTAAATCAAAGCAATATATTCATATAAAACATTAAAATCATGAAATTCATGCAATTTCATAGCCTTACTACCCTTTTTGAAATTTTCCTAACTGGGGGCAAAATAGTCATTTTCCTTTATTTATTTAAGCCCCTGTTTTCGTAAAAATTATTACTTCATTTGTAGATGCTTTAAGAAATTTCTAAACCCTGTAAATCCCCTCTCAAAATACGCATAATTATCTCTATGCACCTACAAAATTCCCTTACCTCGATTCTCGTCGAGTCTGACCTTTCCACTGATATCACGTCGCGCAGTCCGATCTGCTCTCAATCAAATACCCGAAACTGCGTATCAATATTCCCCAGGTCAGATATTATACAACTTAATTGTATTTAATACTTTCTGGGCTTAATTTAAATCATTGGGCCCATTTATCCCTATTGGGCCTTGCACTTTAATGGGCCTCGACCCATTTTCAGCCCGTTTATACTGTTTAAATCCCTTCTTCGGGTTTACTGGGCTCATTCAGCTTACCAATAATTATCGGGCTTCGTTCCAAACTCATTGGATAGCCCGTATACCATTTACGGTAATTACGTTGTAATTCCGATTAATATTCCTTTTATACAGAATTAATCCGTAAATTCTGTAAAATAATTGAAACTCTGTATTAGAGGACTCTAATTGCAGGAATTAAACTGTACTTACCCGATACGATGTGGAATACGAAAATTGGAGCTCAATCGGCTCTCGTTCGGGCTTTATCGTCGAACTGCATAATTATTATATTTAATCTCGGGTTACTTTTCGATTAAATATAATTTAAATAAATTTCTCGAAAATCAATTCGGTCACTTTTGACCTCATATTGACTTACCCGAAGTCCGGTGTATCCCCAAAAATCCTTTCCCTTTTTCCTTTTCCTCTTTTTCTCCTTTTTTCCCTTCTTTCTTGGCTGAACCGATTCAGTCCGGTTCAGACCCGGTTCAGCCCGGTCCGGTTCAGCCGGTTCAACCCGGTTCACCCCTTTGCTGAATCGGTCTGTACCGGTTCAGACCATTCCACCACCGTTCACGGCGTTTCCGACCGGTTCTAGGCTCGATTCTCGCGCCATTCGACTCGTCTGCACTGGGGGAGTGTTCGGCTGGGGTCGGGGTTGGCCGAATCACGCCCGTGGCCGTCGGATTCCTCTTCTCCCTCCGCGGCACTCTCCCTCTCGATCCGCCAGATTCCGGCGGTTTCGTTGGCCGGTACTGGTCTCAAAAGGACCGGCTCCTCCTCCTGATCACGCTGGTACCCGCCGTTCGCCCCCAGCTACCGTGGATCGCCGGTACCGACTCCGTTTTCCCCGCGGTCTTCTCCTCCTCCGTTTGGCGATCTCCGACCTCCTGACGGCGCGTCACCGGTGCCAATGGCTTCGCCGGCCTCTCCTCTTGCTGCTCGGCCCTTCGTCGGAGGGTGACGATCGCCGGTGGACGTGGGTCGGACGGCCACGCGCGATCTCCTCGGTTTCTCTCTTCTCTTTCTCTCTCCTCGAAAACATTTCAGATTTCTCTCTTTTTTTTTTCAATTATTATTTTTATTTAACAATTTATTTTATTATTAAAATATTCATTAAAATAGTCTAAAAAAATCTGAAAATATCTACAAAATTAATATTTTATTCCTAACAATTTAACTTAATTTAATTTATTTTATTTATTATATTTTTAACCATTTTTCGGGTATAACTTCTCCGTATTTTCAGGATATTGTCCCGGGTGACTTTTCGGTATTTCTAAAAATTTCGGATCTTGATCAGTTTGACTCAAAATTATATAATTTCCTCATTATTGATCAAGATATTCTAAATCCTTATTTTAAATTAAATTTTCTTATCGAATTTATCCCGACTTTCGATCTTTTGACCGTTTTACCCTTACACGTGTTCGGGATTTATTTAATCCGACTTTCCTTCACGAATACTCATTCATTTTGTATTTTAAATCCTTATCTCCTGTCCAAATCCCGTTTCATTTTATTTGTGAACATTTTTCTACCTCATAAAATTTACGATTTAATTTCGGGTCTTACATTCAGTAACTGCGAATTCAACTTAAAATTTTATATCCACAAAAAGACAAAAATTATGCATATTTATCTTTAGTAGAACATGAGAATTTTCCTTACCTCGGTGCCTTGTCAGTAGTCCTCTATGTATTAGTGGTGCGGGTCAGTGGGTCAGGTCTGCTCGGTTAATTTCCATGAAATTTCGTATTAGTATTTCTGAAATTTTGAATCGATATTTTCGACCATCTTTTCTCAGGTTTTTCCCAAACTCTTTGCGCCTTCTTCTCTATTCCAAATAGATATAATCTTATATATATATATATAAATATATATACCTAAAAATACTTTTTTTTTTGAATTCCTTTTTCCTTTTTGCCTTTTCCCCCTTCTTTTCTTTTCTTCTCCTCGACTACTACACGATGACATAGTTCATCATGTAGCCGAGCCCCCTGTGTTACCTCTCCTCCACCATTGGAGGTTTTGTTCGGTGCTGGTGGGTCTTCCATTCACGCCTTTACCAGTGGCCACATTGACCTCCTCTGTTCACCGCCATTTTTGTCTCTCCCAATCACTTGTTTCAATCCTCTGTTTCGACACAATTTCCACTTTTTTCAGTTCCTAGTGGCTTATTCACTGTAGGAGGCTTCTCCCCGGGTGTTACACACCCATGCCTTTCTTTATCTACTGCTTCTGTTTCACAACTCCCCAAAATGCTCTTAACCATGCTAAAATGTCGGCTCAAGCCAACACCATTTTGACCCTTGTTTCTCTCGATTTTCTTTCACCGTCGTGCTGCTTCACTCTTTCTAGCCCTCTCTGATTAGCCTTCACCTTAGCAAATCCTTTCCTGTCCTAGATAGCCTCAATAGCCCTCTCATTCCCTGTTATAGCCACACTCTCCACTCTAAGAAAATGACCACGCGAGTCGCCCTTTGTTTCCTCGTTTCATAGCCTTCCACACTACCCGGCATAACCTTAGTTCCAAGTTCCTCTTCCTCTCGTCGTCCTCCTTGCCAAGTCCTCAACCTTTAGTCAAGTTTACTTAGCCCTCAAACACCACTCTCAACTACAGGCTTCCTCATGTGCTGTTGTTTCTCCCGAACACTCTTCTGCTTCAGCATTTTACTCTCTCCCTCGCGTCTCTCCTCTCAGCTTTCCTTCCTTCTGCTTTGGGTTTCTCTCTCTTTCCTAGCTCACTTTCCTTTAGTTGATTGCACATAAGTTTTAGTTTTCAGTCATCTCTGTACCCCTTTCTTTTCACTTCCAGGCTACCATTCTCGGGTAGCCATCAATTTCTCCCATATCGTATCTTTTTCACCGAATCGCTGCAGGTTGCCAGACAGTCATCACGTTATTTCTTCTTTCTCGTTTCTTTTCTCTACTATAGTTTTCAGTATTCCAGCATATATATGTACATACACTTATTTATATTGTTTCCTTGTACTGTCTTTCCTTCCAACTGCCAGCTTCAGTAATATATATATCTACCTAACAATTTAGGTTATCTGGCCATCATAATTTTCCTCTATTTCATGCTTTTATCTCTCGGTTTCTTAAACTTCAGTGTACTTTATATTACTAATGTCCATTCCTTTCAATTTATTGCCTCTGTTTCCTATATAGATATGTACACATATATATATATATATATATTTGTCACTCGGGTTTCCACTGCTACCAGCAGGCTTATATACTATTTTATGGTATAATTTATGTATATATGTATATATATATATATATACATATATATATTCTCTATGCAGCTTTCTACCATGTAGGAGCATGTGCACATTTATTTATATGTCTATATATATACATATGGCTATACATATGTGTATGCCTATTCCCATAGTTATTTGTTCTTAGCATTAATATAATTTATTTGATTATTTCCTTCAAGTCTCACAATGAAGATTATAATTTAATTTTAATCATTGACTAAGGGAAACACATTTTTTTAATTCGATGGCGTATGTGTTAATCATGAGTAAATTCAAGTACATAAAATTTTGGGTATTTACAGTAAGTAAACAACATAAGCACAGAGAAAATAATTTATATGATACTAGATTTCTAATGCATGTCTAACACATTTGCATTCGATTATTCTTTCTCACCACTATTTCGAATCACAGTTCAAGACTTATCACATTTCGAAACATATCTTGCTCCAAAACATACTTTGCAGTCGAAACTTATCGAAGGTCACACTTCTCTTAGGTTTATGGGTTGGTCTACTATCTGGACGTTGTCAAGTTTTTCAGGCAAGAAGGTATTTTAAAATACCTTAATTAGCCATCAAACCAGACCACACGAACTAAATATAGCCATAGTGGTTTGAAATTCAAATCATTGCCGAAAGTAGAACCCAAAGCTTATTGCAATCCACATTCATCCTTCAGACACAACCAATCTAAAATTTTATCACTTAATTTCGAATCATATCATATATCAAATATCCATATATTGAAAACATTTATTATTTAAAATATAACCTTATTCGACACTTATTACACTTCAAAACTTGTCTTATTTTGAATATCATCTATATCGAAACATTTTCCTTGTTCAGAAGGGGTCTCTTACTCGAAACATATTCATATTCAAAATATAATCCTTATAATTGGAACATATTTCATATTCTGAATTCTTTCACATTTCAATAACATAGTTCTTATATCAAAACATATTTCACAACTTGAACTGTATTTCACATTATCTTTTGCTAACTATTCTAACCCGTTAGCAGGGACACTACTGACTATTATATTCTTCCAGTTAGAACTCCATTACAAACTATTATCATCCCCGTTAGTAAGGGCAACAACATGTTTATTTCTCATCGTTAGGATATGTTTTAAGAACCATGCTCATGTTCATAAATCATTTTCGAAAATATATATTTCATACTTCAAAACATTTTTCACGTGGCAAAACACTTTTCAAAGTATATCCTGAAATTTGAAACACATTTCATGTACTTGCTATTGTAACCCGTGATTTGGAAAACATATTGAAAATTAGGATTTACATGCTTTCGAAACTTTTTCACACTTACTTTATTCAAATCACATAACCGTACTCGATTATTATAGCAAAACCATATTTGCTCAGTTACTTTAATACAAAGCATACATACATACGTATTTAGTCAAATTCACTGTAAGACCCGAATTTAATTAAAATACAGAAATTAAATAAGAAAAGATGGGGAAAGTATGAAGGAAGTCGGGTTAAATTAATCCCGAACACGTGTAAGGGCAAAATGGTCAAAAGACCAAAGGTCGGTATAATTTCGATAAGAAAAATTTAATTAAAATATGGATTTAAGAAATCTTGGTCAATAAAAGCGAAATAAATTTATTTTGGGTTAAATTGATCAAGATATTAATTTATTGGAATTAATCGGGATTAATCGAGATTTTTAGTTCGGAAGAATAATCCCGAAAATAATCGAAAAATATACCGAAAAGTCACCCGGGATAATATCCCGAAAATACGGAGAAATTATACCCGAAAAAGAGGTTAAAATATAATAAATAAATTAAATAAAAATTAAAATAATTGAATAAGAATAAAATAATAATTTTAAGAGATATTTTGGGTATTTATAGTATTTTAATGAATAGTAAAATAATTAAAATAAATAAAAATAATAATAATAAAAATAATAAAACAAAAAAAAAAAGAATCTGAAACAAAAAAAAAGAAGGAAGAGAGAGAGAATGGGTCGGGGAGAGAGAAAGAGAAACGGAGCCGGAAAGGGGGAGAAGATCCGACGATCCTTGATCGCCGACGACCACCGAGAAATGGAGAGGAGAGGCCGACGACCTCACTGGTACCGGCAGCATGCCCAACCGACGCCGGAGGAAGCCGATCGGAGGAGAGAAAGGCCGACGGGATTGAGGGGCTCGGTCCCGGCGAACGGCGACGATCCGGGCGGAACCGAGGTCCGATTTCGAGAGCCCAGGCGACGGCGGTGCTTTTGAGACCGATAGCACCCGACGAAACGGCGGGAAACGTCGGCGACGGTTAAGAGGAGAAAACGGGTTCGGCGGTCGAGGGAGAAGAGGCCGAACCGACTGCGTTCCGGCGAGCTTGACCCAAACCGAGGGCAGATTCGAGATACGGACGACCTTGCGGAGCTGCTGGCGGTGGAAGCCGGTGGAGAACCGACCGGCAAGGTGATGAACCGACGGTGAATCGGTCGAACCGGAAAGAACTGGCAGTCTGAACCGGTCCGAACCGGACTGAACCGGTTCAGCCAAAAAGAGAGGAAAAAAGGAGAAAAAAGGGAAAAAAAAGAGGAAAAAATTGGGGAAAATTCCTGTGATGCAATCGAGCTTCGGGTAAGTCGATAAGCGGACAAATTGACCCGATTTAAATTTGGAATATTTTATTTAATTAAATTTCGACCGAAAAGTTTACCCGAAAATATAATTAATTGTGTAGCTCGACGATTGGCATCCAACGAGAGCTCGAGATAGCCTCAATTTGTGGATTAGCATGGAATCTCGGGTAAGTGACCCTTATTTACGACAATTACCTCGTTATGCGTGATATTGATTTAATTTCCGCATAAATTGAATTAAATTATGGAAATTTAGATAAATTGTCGTAAATATTAAATTTAGCTATTCGAGAATTAGAACGAGGCCCGATAAATTATTGGTGGGCCCAATGAGCCCAATAGGCCTCGATAAAGCAAACATTAAGTGGTAAACGGGCTTAAGGCCGATTAAGGCCCATTAAGGTGCAATTGGGCCCAATAGGGGTGAACGGGCCCAATGATTTAAATTAAGCCCAGAAAGTATTAAATACAATTAAATTGTATAATATCTGACCTGAGGAATATTAATACGCAGTTCAGGGTATTTGATTGGGAGCATATCAGACTGCGCGACGAGACAACAGAGGAAAAGAAAAGGTCAGACTCGACAGGAAAATAAGGTAAGGGAATTCTGCGGACTGCTAGAGGTAAACTTTACGAAGTTTTAAATTCATTGCAGTCATTTAAAAATTTATCTGAAGGGTCTAGAGGTCGAAGAATAATTTTAGTGCCCCGTATGGGTAAAATTACTAAAATACCCTTGTTAAGGGTAAAATTTACAAAGTTAGGAAAAAAATTGGGAGGAGCAAGAACAAAAGGTTTCTGCTCATTCTGGAGGTGTTTTGATGCATGCATGAGTAGGCTGGCTTACCTTGAAAGAAAATGCACAGCATTGCATACTTTCAACATGATATTGTTTTGAAAACTATTTTGAGGAAACAGAGCCGCCTACGTGTTTTTATTGACATGTGACGTGCTAGAGCTCAGCTCGCACGATGTTGTCGATTTGTGTGATGCACGCATTAGTGCTAGAGCGAGAGCTCGCACTAGAGTTTTACATGCATAGGTGCTAGAGTACAACTCGCGCCAGATTTCATATGTTTTTTCGAGGCAGGGTGCTAGAGTCTAACTCGCACCAGATTTTATAAGATTTTCATGTGATTTATATACAGAGTACTGAGCATAGCTCGCCCTAGTTTTACCGGATTTGTGGAGTAGCACTGTCTGCCCTTGGAGTCAGCCAAAAGGCCCAACAGGCTCAAAAGACCTCTTAGGTGAGGTGAGAGTGAGGGATGAGGTTGGCGGCCTTGTGGAGATGTAAAGCGGGCTCTGCCAGTTTTACTTGATTGATGTGAGTGCTGAGCATCGCTCACACTGATTTTATGAGAACATGCGATCATCCGTGCTTGGAGCATCGGATAGACTGTGTGTCACCGATTAAATAGGCTCGCACGTGCGTTTTGAGACATGGCATGAGTATAGAGATATTATATGGGTTCACGGAGTACGATGTACCGTGCAAGTAGCATGGAGTACGATGTACCGTGTGGTATCTTCGGATACGGCATCTCCGGATGCAGCATCTTCGGATGCCTGGGATTGGATAAGACTGACGGGATGGATTGACCCACCTCCTGGGCGGTTCCCGATCATGGTGAGAACCCGCACACTAGGATCCGTGTAGCTGAGGAACTCCCGAGGACACACATGGCCATAGTCCTGGTTATTGCCGATATACAGATATTGCCTCGTCTCGCATGTCGACGATTTCGATGATTTAAACTGAGTTTTTAAACTAAATTGCATGATGATATTTCCATGCTTTTCAAACCCACGTGTGATGTAAACCGTTTTCATGGTTTTGTGTGAGTCAGGATCACCCGAAGGAGGGGTCGAGTCCTGACTTTACTGTGAAATTTTAAACGAGAAAGATATGATTTTGAATATACTTGCATGTTGAATTTTTCGTGCAAATGTGTTTTACATAACATCATAACGCATATCATTTGTTTTAAAATGTGTGGAGAAAGGGTGGTTTATGCATGGCACCACGTTCATGTAGGTAGTATGGTTACCTACTTGTTCGTAGGATTGCCTTACTGAGCTTGATGTGCTCACCCCTTTCATTTTCTCCCACAGATAATCTCCAGCTGAAGTTACGACGACTCAGTACTGCATTCTGGATATCCGCTGCTGCCCATCAACATAAGGTATATACACTTGTACATATTGTATCTACATAAGCATAGCACAGTAACACGTTTTGTAAGTAACTTTAGGGGATGTATAAATAATGTAAACAATTATAGATGACTGGAGAAGAATTAAGTTATGTGGTAAATGTATGGTGGGACTGGCATTGACGCACAGCCCAATTTGTTAGTGGAGTGTGGTCACGATCAGAAGACAGGTAAGAATTTAAGTAAGAAAATAACACAACGCAAAAAAATTAACTCTGATTTTTGGGTAGTTCGGGTCGTGACATATAAAGGTGGTATCAGAGCACAATTGGTCTGATGTGTGTCAGTGTCAGTAATTAGGAAATTACATCCCCGTGTTACTGTGCTTGGTTAGATACAATAGTGTATATCGAGATGGGCTTAACTAAGAAATGGTTGAGAATGCAGGAATGCTTAATATGAGTCGCGTTAGATGAGATAGTGCACGAGATAGGGGTCGTAGAGGTAGACCTGAATCTGCTAAGTCGTGCTGAGTTTGACTATGAGAATCATGATGAAATCGAAATGGAGGCTAATGTTGAGAATGCCTCACAGAGTCCGACAGAGAGATCGGACAGTATTGAGAGACGCTTCACGAGATTGGAGCGGAGTGTGGAGATTATTTTGAGGAGAAAATTGCTCAGAGTATACATAAGATCAGAGGGCGCAGCGGAGCATTGGTAGAAGTCCGCTCGACCCATCTTGAGCATTGATATGAGAAATATTTTGGATGTATTCCGGTGATAGAATATCTCGGACACTGTTTAAAAGGAATTGATTTATTAATGAGCATGAATTATGAGTATGAAACTCGGTTGTATTTTTGGGCAGATATTACCTCGACACTATGAACAAGTGACAGTAGAGATGTCTAAAAGTTCATGAAATGGCTCGACTTTTCAGTTAGAGTCTGATTAGCCCGTGAGATATTACTTATACCGAGGCAGTGTACAGATTTACAGTTGGGTAAATAAGAACATGAATTGCACGCCTCTGAGATTGGGAAAGGTAGTGAAGGCTGAAATAGAGACAGAAAAGAGAATCGAGAAATGACAAAGATGTTAAAATGGGAAAATAGTAATTGGTAAAAGATTTAATTTGACGAGTTATGGAGTAAGATAATTAGTAAGGCCCCAGTGCATCCAATTTTGGCACTCTTGAGGGGTATTGTGATTGGAGGACCCTGACCTGCTACGAAGCAGTGTAGCAGTGTAAGCACTGTAAGCAGTGTGGAATGTGTGGTGGATACCACGGAAGGAGGGTCTATACCTACACGGTATTGATGGAAATGGCCGTTAAGTGTGGTATGACGGACCATTGATTTTGATTACACAGAGTTGGGCGAAATCGCCCCACAGAAAAGTAAAGAGACAGAGAAAAACTTCATTGGTATAGCTGCAACGAGAAGGGAGGCAATAGCCGAAAAGAAAAAGGAAAGTAAGTTGTTGGACGAAGGCGAGAGGATGTCTTGGACCAGGACACTATTGATGTTTCATGGATGTGGTGTAAGATACCACACTTGTTATGAATAATGAAGTACATATGTTTATTGATCCTGGTGCCACACATTTATTCATACCGCCTTCATTCGCATATAAGTGAGTAAAAGGCATGAATGCCTACATCATTGGGCACAATACTAATAAATAAGTACCCCAATAGAGGAGGATTAATTAACGGAATATGGATATAGAGATTTTAAGTAATAAAAAGGGGTGCAACGGTTGAAATTACAGGAGTAAAGGATTGTACTCACGAAATGAATAATGAAAGAGCTTTGTCGTGATTGATATACGAAGGAGATAATCTTTAAGATATGTTGATTCTAAATACAAGATGTATTGGAGTAAGAGACATATGCTAGGTAAGAATATCTATGATACGTGAAGTAATTAGGATTAAAGCAATTAGTAGCGAATATAAATTGTGACCACATAGACTAAGATATAACGTAGTTGTGGTTAAGTCTGAAGGTTAATAAAGGTATTTCAAAATACCTCCCCGCCTGAAGACTTGACAGCGTCTAAAAGTATATATGTATAACCTATAACGTGAAATCGAGCGTCGTAATAGATAACTTTAGCATTAGGATACCTTTACTAAGACCATAAGAATATTTAAATTCGACAAATCATAAGAGTTAACATAGTAAAATTTAATAAGAGCCGTTAAGATAAGAAAAGGAAATGACGTAGGTTAGTACCTGAAAACGTAAGCGATTTTGAAGGATCTTATATGCTTATGCGTAAATAAGTCAAGGATTATATCGATTTGTAATCATCATTATCGATGATATATTGGGTGTAGTTAAAGTCCAGGGCGATTTATAAGCAATAATTGAAGATGGCTTTTACAGATGGATTGTTGCGAGTTCTAAAAGGATTTACTTGGTTGACACGTTTAACTAAGAAAACGTGGTCTTGGAATGAGATAATAAATAAGATGATAGATGTGATATGGATTTCAGTGTAGTGAAGTATGAACCTGACCACCGTGAGTAATTTCACCATACCCAATAGCTCAATAGGTTCTCAGTGAGTATGGATACCTCAAAATTATGAATGAGCCGTGTATTGATGTATAATGGGAAGATACCCATGATTTAAAGTTGACAACGGTAGTGCTTGTACCGAGGATATGGTACTATTATGTATATGGTGAGAAATTACGGATATGCACTGATTATAAAGTCCCAAGTATCTGTTTTCATAGAAAGAGGCGAATATGAGAATATACATAGTGGGTTAGAGCTTCTGAGAGATTTTGATCGTGAAAATTGTACCACCCAGGAAAGGCTGATGCTTTGAGTATAAAGAGCCCGGGATGGTACCACATATGATGGTCAGGGAGCGTGAGCTGCTAGAGCAGTTGGGAACCTCGGTAGTGATGTGATCCCTTCTGATGATGACAATGATTGGTATGATTATGTGATAGCTAGCCTGAGACTAGAACCGGATGAGAGTGCCCGGATTTGACAGGCTTAGCGTGATGATCGACAGGATGTCGATAGTTTGGGTCAGATTCAGAAGGGTACAGTGACAGAGTTCACAGAGTATGATAATGATTTACTGAGGTTTCGAGATAGTATGAGTGCTCCCCAGGACCACAGTTGATGAGATAGTAATGTTGTCAGAAGCTCACTCTTCGGGATATACAGTGCATACGGAAAGTAATGATTATATATTGAAATCTCGAAAAGGGTATTGGTGGTCAGATGTGGAAAGAGACATGGTAGAGATTGTGGAAAAGTGCCTAGTATGTTAGCAGAGTAAGGTAGAGTATTAAAAGTCTGCAGAGTTATTGCAGCACCTACCTATATCGACATGGCACGAAAAAATGAGAGCAAGTCTCTATGAATGTCGTGATGGGTTAAGAGGACCCAGGTGAATTACGAGGCTATTTGGATGATAGTCGCCAAATTGACTAAGTCTACCCACCTTCTGGTTATGAAATCCCCAGATACTCGGAGTGTGTATGAGAATTTATGTGTAAGGAAGATTGTGGAACACTAAGTAGCGTTCCAGGGAGCATTGTATTATATAGGGATTCCCGCTTCACTTCTTACTTGAGGGAATATTTTTTAGGAAGCTATGGGAACCCGACTGAGTATTAGCACAGCTTTTCGTCCTCAGACAGATGGTCAGTCAGAGAGGACTGTACAAGTTCTGGAGGATCCGATGAAAGCGTGTGCCATTGATTTTATAAGCTCCTGGAATGATCAGTTGATTTCTAATTGAAGTCGCCAATAACGACAATTGGCAATTGAGTATCGGGATAACAAGATATGAGACAGTGTATGGCTGTAGGGGTTGTTCCCCAAATTGGATAAGAAAAGTGGGTGACAGAACATAATTAATTTTGACTTTGGATAATAAGTCTCTGAGGATGTTTAATTAAGAGTGAGAGATTAAGAATTCCTCAGAGCAAATAGACAGGTATTGGAATTCACCCTTGGTGAATTAGTATGGTTGAAACATTTCTTGTCCTAAGAGAATAAGGACATAGCGAGCTTTTGGAAGAAGGTAAATTGAGTTTCGCTGGATTGAATATTTTGAGAGATTGGACAAGTGGGAGATAAGACCTGTAGGTTGGTGTTATCACCTGAATTAACAGGCACCCACAATGCTTCTCAGCTTTTGATGTTTCAGCAATACTATCCAGATCCAGCATAGGTGATCGAATATGAACTCCAAAATTTCAGTTTAATGAAAATATAAGTATATTGAAAAGTTGATTCGGGCATTAAACAGGAAAGAGACAGTATAGAGGTTTAAGACGATCTCCCTAATTAAAGTCTTTTGGTAGTAATACACTCCGGAGAAAAGATCACACAAGAATTTGAGAGTATGATACGATAGATATACCCGGAGTTGTATATGGACTCATATGACTTGGTTCTAATTTGGAGGACCAAATTCCTTAAGTGGGGGAGAGTTGTAAGACCCGAATTTAATTAAAATACGGAAATTAAATAAGAAAAGATGGGGAAAGTATGAAGGAAGTCGGGTTAAATTAATCCCGAACACGTGTAAGGGCAAAATGGTCAAAAGACCAAAGGTCGGTATAATTTCGATAAGAAAAATTTAATTAAAATATGGATTTAAGAAATCTTGGTCAATAAAAGTGAAATAAATTTATTTTGGGTTAAATTGATCAAGATATTAATTTATTGAAATTAATCGGGATTAATCGGGATTTTTAGTTCGGAAGAATAATCCCGAAAATAATCGAAAAATATATCGAAAAGTCACCCGGGACAATATCCCAAAAATACGGAGAAATTATACCCGAAAAAGAGGTTAAAATATAATAAATAAATTAAATAAAAATTAAAATAATTGAATAAGAATAAAATAATAATTTTAAGAGATATTTTGGGTATTTATAGTATTTTAATGAATAGTAAAATAATTAAAATAAATAAAAATAATAATAATAAAAATAATAAAACAAAAAAAAAAGAATCTGAAAAAAAAAAAGAAGGAAGAGAGAGAGAATGGGTCGGGGAGAGAGAAAGAGAAACGGAGCCGGAAAGGGGGAGAAGATCCGGCGATCCTTGATCGTCGACGACCACCGGGAAATGGAGAGGAGAGGCCGGCGACCTCACTGGTACCGGCAGCATGCCCAACCGACGCCGGAGGAAGCCGATCGGAGGAGAGAAAGGCCGACGGGATTGAGGGGCTCAGTCCCGGCGAACGGCGGCGATCCGGGCGGAACCGAGGTCCGATTTCGAGAGCCCAGGCGACGGCGGTGCTTTTGAGACCGATAGCACCCGACGAAACGGCGGGAAACGCCGGCGACGGTCAAGAGGAGAAAACGGGTCCGGCGGCCGAGGGAGAAGAGGCCGAACCGACGGCGTTCCGACGAGCTTGACCCAAACCGAGGGCAGATTCGAGATGCGGACGACCTTGCGGAGCTGCTGGCGGTGGAAGCCGACGGAGAACCGACCGGCAAGGTGGTGAACCGACGGTGAACCGGTCGAACCGGAGAGAACCGACGGTCTGAACCGGTCCGAACCGGACTGAACCGGTTCAACCAAAAAGAGAGGAAAAAAGGAGAAAAAAGGGAAAAAAAAAGAGGAAAAAATTGGTGAAAATTTCTGTGATGCAATCGAGCTTCGGGTAAGTCGATAAGCGGTCAAATTGACCCGATTTAAATTTGGAATATTTTATTTAATTAAATTTTGAACGAAAAGTTTACCCGAAAATATAATTAATTGTGTAGCTCGACGATTGGCATCCAACGAGAGCTCGAGATAGCCTCGATTTACGGATTAGCATGGAATCTTGGGTAAGTGACCCCTATTTATGACAATTACCTCGTTATGCGTGATATTGATTTAATTTCCGCATAAATTGAATTAAATTATGGAAATTTAGATAAATTGTCGTAAATATTAAATTTAGCTATTCGAGAATTAGAACGAGGCCCGATAAATTATTGGTGGGTCCAATGAGCCCAATAGGCCTCGATAAAGCAAAAATTAAGTGGTAAACGGGCTTAAGGCCGATTAAGGCCCATTAAGGTGCAATCGGACCCAATAGGGGTGAACGGGCCCAATGATTTAAATTAAGCCCAGAAAGTATTAAATACAATTAAATTGTATAATATCTGACCTGAGGAATATTAATACGCAGTTCCGAGTATTTGATTGGGAACATATCGGACTGCGCGAAGAGACAACAGAGGAAAAGAAAAGGTCAGACTCGATAGGAAAATAAGGTAAGGGAATTCTGCGGACTGCTAGAGGTAAACTTTACGAAGTTTTAAATTCATTGCAGTCATTTAAAAATTTATCTGAAGGGTCTAGAGGTCGAAGAATAATTTTAGTGCCCCGTATGGGCAAAATTACTAAAATACCCTTGTTAAGGGTAAAATTTACAAAGTTAGGAAAAAAATTGGGAGGAGCAAGAACAAAAAGTTTCTGCTCATTCTGGAGGTGTTTTGATGCATGCATGAGTAGGCTGGCTCACCTTGAAAGAAAATGCACAGCATTGCATACTTTCAACATGATATTGTTTTGAAAACTGTTTTGAGGAAACAGAGCCGCCTACGTGTTTTTATTGACATGTGACGTGCTAGAGCTCAGCTCGCACGATGTTGTCGATTTGTGTGATGCACGCATTAGTGCTAGAGCGAGAGCTCGCACTAGAGTTTTACATGCATAGGTGCTAGAGTACAACTCGCGCCAGATTTCATATGCTTTTTCGAGGCAGGGTGCTAGAGTTTAACTCGCACCAGATTTTATAAGATTTTCATGTGATTTATATACAGAGTGCTGAGCATAGCTCGCACTAGTTTTACCGGATTTGTGGAGTAGCGCTGTCTGCCCTTGGAGTCAGCCAAAAGGCCCAACAGGCTCAAAAGACCTCTTAGGTAAGGTGAGAGTGAGGGATGAGGTTGGCGGCCTTGTGGAGATGTAAAGCGGGCTCTACCAGTTTTACTTGATTGATGTGAGTGCTGAGCATCGCTCGCACTGATTTTATGAGAACATGCGATGAGCCGTGCTTGGAGCATCGGATAGACTGTGTGTCACCGATTAAATAGGCTCGCACGTGCGTTTTGAGACATGGCATGAGTATAGAGATATTATATGGGTTCACGGAGTACGATGTACCGTGCAAGTAGTATGGAGTACGATGTACCGTGTGGTATCTTCGGATACAGCATCTCCGGATGCAGCATCTTCCGATGCCTGGGATCGGATAAGACTGAAGGGGATGGATTGACCCACCTCCTGGGCGGTTCCCGATCATGGTGAGAACCCGCACACTAGGATCCGTGTAGCTGAGGAACTCCCGAGGACACACATGGCCATAGTCCTGGTTATTGCCAATATACAGATATTGCCTCGTCTCGCATGTCGACGATTTCGATGATTTAAACTGAGTTTTTAAACTAAATTGCATGATGATATTTCCATGCTTTTCAAACCCACGTGTGATGTAAACCGTTTTCATGGTTTTGTGTGAGTCAGGATCACCCGAAGGAGGGGTCGAGTCCTGACTTTACTGTGAAATTTTAAACGAGAAAGATATGATTTTGAATATACTTGCATGTTGAATTTTTCGTGCAAATGTGTTTTACATAACATCATAACGCATATCATTTGTTTTAAAATGTGTGGAGAAAGGGTGGTTTATGCATGGCACCACGTTCATGTAGGTAGTATGGTTACCTACTTGTTCGTAGGATTGCCTTACTGAGCTTGATGTGCTCACCCCTTTCATTTTCTCCCACAGATAATCTCCAGCTGAAGTTGCGACGACTCAGTACTGCATTCCGGATATCCGCTGCTGCCCATCAACATAAGGTATATACACTTGTACATATTGTATCTACATAAGCATAGCATAGTAACATGTTTTGTAAGTAACTTTAGGGGATGTATAAATAATGTAAACAATTATAGATGACTGGAGAAGAATTAAGTTATGTGGTAAATGTATGGTGGGACTGGCATTGACGCACAGCCCAATTTGTTAGTGGAGTGTGGTCACGATCAGAAGACAGGTAAGAATTTAAGTAAGAAAATAACACAACGCGAAAAATTAACTCTGACTTCTTGGGTAGTTCGGGTCGTGACATTCACGTAGTTGCTTACTTTAAAAAAAGCTTACTTTCATAGTTCAAATCATTCATATACTTAAACATGGAGACTAGGCATATCGATATCACTGTCATGTGGCAATAACCATATGCGTAGCATCCTCAAAAAAGGGTATTCTCCGAAAAAGGAGCATAATACCCATGGCCATGGGAGCTATTAACTGGGCCAGAGTCGTACAACATCACATATAATGCCACAAAGGTGAACAGATAGCACATAGAACGCCACACAGGTGAACACATAACACATATAACGCCACATAGGCGGACACGTAGCACATACAACGCCACACAGGCGAACACGTAATACATATAATGCCACATAAGCGAACACGAAGTGTCATGTAGGTGGAAACAATATCGCCATGAAGGCGACATGATAGTTATATAGAATTACGTATATCATTGTCAAGGCCCAAGTGAACCAACTCACCCTTGCTCAACTTGACTCACATGCTATAATGCCTTATTCTCAAAACAGAACTTTTAAACTCCTTTTCCAGACTTATTAGCCCGTACACTCGTAGAAATAATACTTTTAATTTATTTCTTATACATAAACCCCGTCTCAATTTTCATTTTCGTGTAGCAAATTACATTTCAAAACATTTTACAAAAGCCATGAATTCGTAGGTAACCAAACATGGGCTACTTGTCATTATGAAATTCGTGCTAATCATAGTGTGGATAAAAGCAGAGTTAGCTTAAATCCAAAACACAGAGACGTATGTCTCACATACTCTCAAAACATATTGTAAGTGAGATTTTAAAGCTTCTTTAGTGCATATATAAATCAATGCAAACTTTCTAAATCTCATAAAATCATAAAATGCATTAAGATACAAATTGTAATGTAAAACAAGGTTCACATAAGAACATATCCTTTTCGATAATCTTATCACCGGCGTTTCCACATATTTATAACATTTAGGATCCTTGAGCTTCACTTGGTTCTTGCTTTAGGACCCGATTAAACAATATGATGCTACTTTGCATCAAAGAAATTAGTTTATACCTTAAGATACCATCTCGTATCCTAATGATCACTTATCAATATCAATCAAACTTTTCATACATCAAAATTTCATTGTTTCATCAATCACTCATACCAAATTACACTTAGTCCTTGAACATTCTTCAATTTATGTTCTAGGACTCATTTTATTCCATTTGATACTATCACACATCTATGGAATTAACTCATACCTCATAGTGCTACTTCGCACCTAAATGATCACTGATCAATTTCATATTCTTCTCAATAATTCAAATCACGTATTCTTTCACACTTGTAATTCTCAAACATGATCTAATTTTTGTTCGAGAACTCAAATTTACTTTATATAATGCTACCTGGTAGCTATGGATTTAACTTAGAATTTTCTAAGTTTAGAATTATCCCATATGATGCTTCTTACATCTTAAAAGGGAACTACTAACCCGATATCTCGTTCGAAGAGTTTGATAATTCGATCTTACGAATATAAGTGGTGTCTGCAATTATATTCCGATAAGGACTTTCTCATTGTAGCCATCCGTGAGCCGACATTACCCCAGAGACTAGGGCATTGCCCTTGGTCACAAATTCGAAAGTCTCTATATATTCTATCAGAAATAACTTAATTGGAATGCTCATAACGATAAACGTTCAAAAAATATGTTTCTGAAAGTCACGTTACAATCGAGACGTAAAGCGATTTATGCATAAATTCAAGACATTAAGCATCAGCTAAAACGAGATTATACAGATAATATCTATACTGACTCTTAAATCTTTCACGAACTACCATGCAATGATTTTAATGTCCTAGAATCATCGCGAAGTCCGAAAACATGTCAAAATGAGTCGAAATCGTATTTTCGACTGATAGGAGTCTTAATCCGACATACTTACAAAATTTCTGCAATAAAATCGGGTAACAATTGTTTATTACCCAGCCTACCAGGCAGAGAACAATCTATATTCCCAATCTAGTTGATTTATCACTTTTCGTAGTTTAAACCGATTTATAAGTTCATATACGTCTTTCGAAAAGTTCAAACAGTCATTTACCATGTCAAATGTTCAATTCCAGAACGTACAGAAATTTAAACGAAATTAACCCTCAATTTATGGGTTTAATTTAATCCAATATAATCATACATGTTGTAGTAAGTGAGGTTCACTTACCCTAGTTTTCGTGTTGGCACGTAAATCGAGGCTAAATCAAACTCTCGTTCATCACCTATTATCGTGTTACACATTTATATATTTAAACTAGGTCAAATTCGATCAAATATAAATTTAAATAAATTTTTCAAAAATTAAAATGGTCAAATTCAACCGCTTACTGGCTTATCCTTAGGTCGAGGCATCACCGAATTTTTTCATCCCCTTTTTTTTTCAGCTGAACCGGTTTGGATTGGTTCAACCCCTCTTTATACTGAACCAGTTTGAACCGGTTCAGGGGAAATCTCATCGTCCGGAGGCTTTTCCTACCAGTTCTCAGCACCGTTTTTCGTCAGTGACATCGCGCGATGGAGAGGAAGCTTCGGTTGGCTTCTCTTGGGGCAGATCGACGATGATGTCGTCGTTTTCTCCTTTTCTTTCCTGCGAATCTCCCTTTCTGATCTCGACGTTTTTTAGCTACCCAATGCGAGTGACGGCGCTCGGGCGTTGCCTCTGTGCCAACCTTCCATTGGCCGGTGTCCTGCCCCTCCTGTCGTCGTCGTTCGTCGCGGTTCGCCTTTTTGCGTCTTCCATTTTTCATCTCATCTACTTTCAGAGGAGAATAGAGAGAGGGATCGGGCTTGCCCGATCCTTTCTCTTCTTTTTTCTTTTTTTGTTTTTCTTTTATTTTTTACTTTTTTTATATTTATATATATGATATAATATATATTTTAATATAATATATTATATATATAAAATATCTCGACATATATATAATATATAATTATATTATATTATAATATAAAAATCTACATGTATATATATATATATATTATTTTACATATAATATACTATATTAATATAATATATTATTTAATTTATTTCTACATATATATTTTTATTTAATATATAGACACACATTTTTTTTCTTTGGGAATGTTGTCCCATAATTTTGAAATAAATTCTGGAAGTGGGAAAATTTCAGGTTATCACACATGTTTCGCCTTGTCTCATTTATTTGAATTATTGAACTGACTGTATGGATGAAATATCGCATGAAAATGATTTATTTTACTGTATAAAATTTTAGAACCTATATTTATTGCAGTAAAATGCTTATACTATCAATATTGATATTGTTATGAATTTTCGATTCAGGTTATTATTGAATTTGCCAAACTATCTGTATATTTTCATGAGAATTCCTATTTTGGCATATATATATATATATATATATATATATATATATATATATACATATATAGGTAGTGTATTTATCTACCTGTCACATAATTTTTCTTACTGAGCATGTTAAGCTCACCCCTTACTTTCCTCCATAGTGCCTCATCAGTAGTTGAAACCATTTCTGTAAGTCGAATTATTTTGCACAGCTATACATCAGTGAAGTATTCCCCCTCTTTAAAGGTATACCCAGTATAGACATTTATTTTGTATCTAAATTTTGTACTTACAGTAATGTATATGAAGATGTGTTTGGGGAATGTGAACAAAAATATTTTATGTAAAAGAACTATTGTGCTGATTAATTGAAAAGCAGCTCCATTGGTTTTTATTTAAATTAATCACCATGAAAACATACGATTATAGATGAATTCACTGCATTGATCCAACATCGACTTGTAGCCCAATCCATATTGTATCGTAAATTGGGGTGTTACACCCGGCATATTGGATAGCAAAATTACCAAAAGCAAAGTGTAACGACCTGAATTTTTGGGTATTTCGGTTGGGCTACAAGTCGATATTAGGTTAGAACAATAACTCAGTCTGATAAAGTTTCTTTCTTAGTAACAAATTTTAAACAAAAATATATTTACATTCCCTAGACACCTCTCGTATGCATTACTATACTTATAAAAATTTTAGATACAAAAGAATAACTTAAACCTAGGTATCCTTCGATGCAGAAATATGCTTCGCGGAATCATAACTGTGCGGAATGCCTTACTAACGGAAGCGATCCAAGCTAAAGAGGGGCTCTGTAGAGGAAAGTAAGGGTGTCACTCCCTTCTCTCACATGCAACCTACCAAAATCACTACAAATTTTTCACATTTTACTTACCTTTCCTTCTGTAATCTCTTTACACTAAACGTTAGGCTGTGATTCGATATTAGTCACCCATTCATACTCATTCACAACATATATAGAATTTAATATTCTTTTCTATAATAATAACTCTCGTACATAAATACAATTATTTGTACATATACATCCCGACTGTACATTAGTTTACATAACTGTGCTTTTGCAATGTCTAGTACAAAATATCAAGTGTGTATACCTCTCACAAGATGGATATGGAGCGGATCAGGGAAACATCAGTCCTCAGCTGTGTCCACCTATTGTGAATGCTCTGAAAAAGGGAAAATAATAAGAGGGTGAGCTCACAGCTCAGTAGGGAAATCAGGCAAGCAAGTAGATAACCACACTATCTACAAAATACCATGCTTATGCCTCGAAATCGTTTCCTTACCCTATTTGTATCTAAAGCATGCATCTCTCTCAAAGCTTTATGTGATATATATATATATATACAAAACATCAGTTTAAAAACTGAAAATATGTTGGTTTAACAACCTCAACATTTTTTTTGCATAACACTGCATTTCTCATGTCATTTCATAAATCTCATGTAATTTCACACAAATCGCAATTATCATGCCATTTAGTTAAATAAAATAATATGGCATATCCTCATGTTTAAAAACATGGAAATCTGGGCCTCACCCATCCCTCGGGTTACCCTTTTCACAACTCACAAATCCACATGTTCATATAATAAAACCATGTGATCATTCAATCAAGAAATATTGGTTCACATTGCATGAAAAGAAAATCAAGATAGGCGACTACATGTTCCGAGTGTATGATCATAACTCATTTTTCGTGATCCCATGCTACACAGTACTTGGTGTGCGGGGTCTCACAATTGCTGTAACGGGAGGTAGGCAAATCTCTATCATCAGCTCTAAATATGAGGACCTGATCCCGAAGCACACCCGCTCCCACTAGATCTCGCTTCCACTGCTAACCAATCCTATCTAAGTACATCAAGTACTCACGGTACAACGTACTCCATGTGACATACACAGTACATAGTACTCCATGAACCCTATCTCAAGGCGGGATGCTCGTCATGAGTCTTAGTCCTCATACCATGGGTTATTTCGATAGCCTTCAGCCTTATCTCAAAATATTGCACGTGTGAGCATATATATATATATAAGTATGACACACAGTCAGCGTAGGCTCCCAACACGACTGTTTCATGCTCTTTTCAAAACTAGTACGTGTAAGTAAAACTCCCCACACGACCATATCACAATACAATAATCTCTAGTGCGAGCAATGCTCCTAGCACTAGGTCATATAAAAACATGAGTATGAGCAAAGCTCCAATACTCTATAATGTATAATCAATGAAAACTGAGTACGAGCTAAGCTCCCAATACTCTATAATGCATCAATCACAAAACTGAGTACGAGCAATGCTCCCAGTAATCTAACATGCATAAATCGCATTAAAATGTAGTACGAGTAAATACTCTAGTACTATGTTGTCACACCCCAATTCCAAGTGTCCTTCATCCATACAAACACTATTTACGGTTGGGCTGTGAGGCAATGCAATTACTAAAAATTTCATTCATTTACAGCGAAAAATTTAAAATTTTAATTCATACTCCTAGGTGTGTATAGATATATAAAATCATTTGTATAATAATTTATCTTTACATAACATCCCCATAAAACTATTACATTTCCAAGGTATAACTGTACGATACAATATATTAGATACAAAATACTCATGTGTATACAAATCTTATACCTTTGCAACTGGTGGGAGTTGTCCAACACAAAGAGGAATCCAGAGACCACCGCTCTCCTACTTCTCAGTATCTAGAGGGGAAAATAGTGGGGTGAGCAAACCACAGCTCAGTAAGGAAATGAATGCTAGCAGGTAGATATCATACTACTTACGTAGCCCATGCATGTATAAACCAGACACCATGTTTTCGATATAAATGGAAATATTATATGAAAATGCATTTAAACATACATTTCTCATTTGCACTTTCATGTAAATCATATGTGTCATGCTTCCATTTTAAAACATCATTCATAAAACAATGCCCTCGTGACACAAGTGTTTAAATCAGAGATTTATCAAAACACAAAATCCCTTTACTTTCTTAATCATTTCTTTTCCTCAAGTGTCTTTTTCTTTTCTGAGTTTTCTCTGTTTTCTCGATTCTCTGAGACAGGCATGGAATTTTTTGCAATCTAATATCCATGACATATGGCCATAGTCAGTGATCCCAGGCCTCACTGATCAGGTGTGCATAAGGCATCACTTCGCCTGAAGGGGGATGGTCAGTCCTACCTTCTAGCTCATCTCAATCAACCTCATCTCCTCATATACTCACGGTATAAGGTACGTCATGTGTCATCTGTGTGGTACTTGTACTCACGTGTACCCAGCACAGTACATAGTATACCAATAGATAACTCTACAGTACTACGTACGACCGTGGACCCAAGTCCATACTCCAACTCCGATGGACTTTTCATCCTGAACCATGTCTCATATACCAGGTGAGCAATCAGCGTGACACATAGTCATCGCAAGGCTCCAGCGTGGTACGATTTATCGTTAAGGCCTAACCCATTTAAAGGCCGTTAGCTAGCATCCCCTAAGGTCCCAAACCCCCAAGTTTACCTCAACTCATTAAAAACAGGTGCGAGCAATGCTCCATCACTTTTCTCAAAACCATCGTGCGAGTTAAACTCCAACATGGCACATCAAAAGCATAGAAACATGTGCGAGCTAACACTCCAGCACATAGTCAAGTCATTAAAACGGGTGTGAGCTAGAGCTCCAACACCATGTAAGACCCCGTATATGTATAAGGGTAATGTGCGTAATTGGATCAAATAATATGAATGGACTTGTAATGTAAAGTATGATTTATGTAAGTCCATGGATTCAATGTATGTATGTGTAATATAAATTGTAACGTACATACAAGTTTCATTGAGTATGAATACGAAGAAATGAGTTCTAGCAAGTGATGGATGTGATTGAGACTCAAGATGAGTAGTGTGGTAAAATGGAATGGAGTTATGCTTCCATTTGGTTTTATGTAGCATACCTTTGAACATACAATGAATGCACACAAGTTTCAATGTGCATAAGGTATGAATGGATGCCATTTTCAAGTTATAAAGGTGGATGGATGAGAAAATGGCCATGGCAATAGATTAAGGATGTGTTGGTATGAGTTGCAGCAATGAAACTGCAGGAAATCTGGGAAACATGAGATCCAGATCGATCTCATAGGATGAGAGATCGATCTGGAAGAGCCAGAATGCTCTTATTTGGGCGAAAGAATAGAGTAGATCGATCTGCCAAGCATTCTGTAGTGAAAAGATCGATCCTCAAGCACCCAGATCGATCTCCTTAACTCTCTGTTTGGGACCAGATCGATCTCATGCTTCGACAGATCGATCTCATGCTTCAACAGATCGATCTCATTGCTTCGACAGATCGATCTTAGGCTTAAAAATACCGTGAAAAAGAGGGATTTTAAGGGACCAGATCGATCTCCTCTTGGACCAGATTGATCTCCCCAAGCTATTTCTATATAAGGAGAGCTGAAATTCTGGAAATCTCGAAAAAACATATTAACCTCCCATTTTTAACCCAAAAACCTAATTTTCCCCCTCTAAAATCAACCATTTTCAGTGAGATTTGGAGAGAGATCATTAGAGGCAAAGTTGTTCCTATCTAAGAGAAGAACAACATAGTGAGAGGGCATCTTCCCATCTTTGGAATTGAAGGAGTTAAGGGCATTATCAATTGGAGCAAGAAGAGAAATCATATTGGTAAGATTCTAACACTCCAATCCAAATGCATTAGCTATTTAATTGATTTTGGAGTTGATTGATATGAGTATTGATGGATAAACTACCTAGGAATGTAGTGGAATTGGTGTGACCTAGAAATCTAAAATGGGTATAATGTGAGGATATGTGGGATTAAATGAGCCTATGAATTATGGCATGCTAAAGTTGTTATTGGGGTAATGTTTATGATTTTAAATGGTTAAATGAGATTACATTGTGAGTTTGGAGGAATTGTGGAAATGGGTATGTATATGATTGATAAATGCCATAGTGAGGGGATTCATGGAATATGAACACTATGAGCTTAATGTCGATTTAATATCGATTTTGAATAAGTTAATAGGTCTAAGAAGATCCATAGACTCGAGTTATGGATAAAGTAATGAAACGAGGCCAAATAAGCTTTAATAGAGGCTATAGATTAAATTGACTATAGCAAGCACAAGGGTTGCAATATATGGATCGAATATAATGCGGGATACGATTTTGTACAGTCCCGAAGAGTTCGTTGAAGACGAACCAAACCGTACGAGTAAGCAGCTTAAGGAAGTGGAATCACGCATCGCGATTCCAGGTAAGGGAATTTTGTAAGTATATAGAGGTAGCTGCTCGTATGTTGAACTCGTGGGTATATATAGGGCTTTGGAAATGTGCATGGACTTATAGAAATGTGTTTTGATGATGTATGAGTGTTTGTATGAGATTTGGTTGTTTTGAAATGGTTATTGAAAAAGGGATAGTAAGGCTAATAATTGCATAAATCAAGTGTTTTTAATGCTTTTACAAAACACAATGCTTTGATTTGAGCAAATAAAAGGATAGGCTGGTTACTACTTGAATGATGTTGTGAAATAGCCCATATGAGGCACTAAGCATATTATGAGATGTTTTGAATGCATGTAAGCCGCCTATCGCGTGTATGTGATTTAATTCGCGTTAGAGACTCGCTCGCGCTGGACTTCTATCTTTTCACTTGTGTGAAACGTGCTTGAGCTTAGCTCGCACTTTGAATTTGAATTGTGATGATGTTTATAAACCGTACTGGAGCTTACGCTCGTACGTGGATTTGAGTGATTTTTCTTATGCATATAACTGTACTGGAGCTATGCTCGTACATGGTTTCTTCATATTTTATGCATAAATGCCGTACCAGAGCATTGCTCGTACGAAGTGATTGGTTTTGATGCATGAATTCGCGCTAGAGCGTAGCTCGCGCTGGTTTTCACACTGTGGTATGTAGGAGGCCGTGGCGAGAGATACGGATTAACTCAGGGAACCCAACAGGCCTGACAGACCTCTTAGGTGGGGTGAGGGTGAGGGGCTAGGACCTGACATAATCCATCCAGGGAACCCAACAGGCCTGACAGAGCTCTTAGGTGGGGTGAGGGTGAGGGGCTAGGACCTGGATCAGAGGACCTGGATCAGGGAACCCAACAGGGGCGAGCAAGGCCATGAGGGGCTAGGACCTGGTATTGAGGTTACTCCCACGCGCTCTTGAGACTATAAAGGTTACACTTGGTATGGGGTAGATAAGACCTATGGCAGGTACCCCCAACCATGTTATGGGTCCGTGGAGTACGATGTACCGTGTATATCACATGGAGTACGATGTACCGCGTGGTGGTTACTTGATTTGAGAAAGTATGGCGGAGAACTAACCCACCTTCGTGCCAGCATGATACCCCGCACACCGGAATCCGTGTGGTCTGGGATGATATGTGACGATTGGCCAATATAGTCACTTGAGATATAGTAACCTGTCTCCTTGCTTGATTTACTTACTACCACATGATTTTAAATCTCCAAGTGTGATTTGTGATTGTTTAAGGTAGACCCGAAGGAGGGGTCGAGCCTCGTGGATTTGATTTGTGAAATGAAAATGAGGTTGTTATTGTGAGTTGATGTGATGTGATTGTATGTGATGAGAAAGAGTTTTATGACGTGGGTTTAAAAAGGAGGTTTCTTAATGAATTGCCCTTTTTATGAATTTAAATGAGATCGAGCATGAGATGATTTATACATGATGTTTTACCATGTTTTATATGCCAATTTAACATGACTTTGATACATGATATATATGTATAATCATATGGCATAGTTTTATTCCTCATGCTCCTATCATAAATGATTTATGCATAACACTATCAGCATGTAGATAGAGTAGTTATCTACCATGCTTGCATTATTGCCTTACTGAGCGTGTGGTTGCTCATCCCACTCTATTTTCCCCCCTACAGAGCGTGCATAGTAGCCCAGTCAGGACTGAGGCGTGGTATTTTGGACTCCGCTGCGTCTCCATCGCTAAAAGGTATATACACAGTGATTCTTTTTGTATCTAAACAATGTAAAAGCACAGTATTCTTTTGAGTTGTACTTATGGGGGATGTAGATGTCATAAAAAATGTATTCGTATAAGTACACGATTAAATGCACATGTATGACATCGTTTTAATTAATTGAGAATGAATGAGATGTGGTGTTTATTATTGGCTCACAGCCCAACAGTGTGTGGTGAGTTTAGTTCACGACCGGGTAAGGTCACAGTAAAACGCGAAAAATTTTCAGTGATTTTCGGTTAAAGAGAATGGAATTGGGTCGTGACACACCAATCTCATCTCAAATATGATAGATGGCTATTTTCTCTTTTTAAAACTCAAAACATGTTTATTTATGCATGATGCCTCTCCATGCTAAAACATATAAGATTAGCCAACATATCATCATCATTTCTCAATCACCAATATGTCAGACCCGAATTTTATGTAGCTTGTTCCTTATGATTCCTAAGTGTATGAACACTTTATTACATAGTTGAATCATAAGAAGAGTATTTACTAACATGCAATCGACAATTTGAGAAATTAAAAATGCATGTAAGCTACATAACAGCGAGATAAGGGTTAAGTTGATTCCCGAACGAGTGCAGGGGTAAAACGGTCAAATGATTGAAATTCGATATAATTTTGATAAGACAATTTCATTAAAAATATGAAATTGAGGAATCTTGATCAAAATCGATGAAAATATTTAATTTCGAGCCCAATTGATCAAGATATAAATTTATTAGAATTTATCAAAATTTTTGCCTCAAAAAATGAGCCCAAAAATAGTGGAAAAATATACCGAAAAGGTAAAATCGGACTGATGAATTCATTTACAGACTAAATGAATTTAATAAGATTTTTTAGATATTTTGGGATATTTTTAGGATTTTTATTATTATTTTATAATAAAATAATAATAAAAATATATTATAAAAAAACGAAATCAAAAACGAAAAATTGGGGAATCGGGGAGAGAGAAAAGAGAGGCAAACCGACGTAACCCGAGGAAGAAGAAGACCCACCGGACGGTGAGCACCGACGACCCCACGGCCAGGCCAGCGGTCGAAAAAGAGAGAGGAAGTCGACGCGATCCTTCTGCCACCGGTCATGCCCTTCACCGACGCCGAACGCCGACGAATCGAAGAGGAGAAGCAGTGGAAGAAAAGATGAGATCCGACGGCAACGGCAGTGCTTGGTCCTGATCGAGCCCAGCCGAGTGTTACCCAAGCTGAGGCCCGCCGAACGGCTGTGGTGATGCATTGGGAACCAGCCGGAAGACGCCGACACGACCAAAGGAAGCCTGAATTGGTCGACGGTTTAGTGAAGAAGGTTCTGCGCTGAACCAGACCGGACCGGTTCAGCCAAGGAGAAAATGGGAAAAAGAAGAAAAAGAAAGAAAAAGGAAAAGGGAAATTTTGGGATTTCATCGAACTTCGGGTAAGTCGATACGAGGTCAAAAGTGATCGATTTGATTTTCGATAAATTAATTTAAATTATATTTAATCAGAAATTGAAGTGAAATTAAATATATAAAATTGTGCAGTTTGACGATAAATTTCGAACGGAAGCCTGATCGAACTTTGATTTGCATACCATCGCATAATCTCGGCTCCAGAGAGTATTTGAGAAGCAAATCAGACTGCTGAAACGAGCAGTGCAGAGAAAGTGAAATTTCTCGAGTGATTGCAAGTAAGGGACTTTTGTGAGTAGTTAGAGATACCTGCACGTATTTTTGTCTGCTTTTACATTCACTTAAAAACTCTGAGAGTCAGAGAAAGTGAATAATAATTATTACGACCCGATAGTGGTAAATTATAATTTTGCCTCTAGTTAATCAAAACGTCAACTTTTGTGAAAAGTTGTAAAAAGCATGGAAACCATCATTTTGAGTGTTTAACTGCTGTTTAGCAGGAGAATAAATAGATGAGCTAAAGATTTTAAGGTTAATGTGAAATAAGCACACTTTATAGTGATGATTTTGATATTTTATAAACCATCCCTTTTTAAAGAGCCATCTATCATATTATGTGAGAATGAATCGTACTGGAGCACAGCTCGCACTGGATTTCATATATTTTTCACATACATTAGTGCTGGATTTTGATTCGCAAAAGATTTCCATGACATGCATGATAGAGTACTGGAGTTCTTACTCGTACTCAGTTTTATATGATATATGCATGAGAGAGTGCTGGAGTGATTAGCTCGTACTCAAGTTTTTCATGAGATGCATGACAGAGTGCTGGAGCGTTGCTCGTACTCGATTCTTCATGATTTATACATGACATAGTACTGGAGCTATTGCTCGTACTTGATTTGATGATATTGTGCATAGCATAGTACTGGAGCTATTGCTCTACTTGATTTAATACATGAACTATGCATTGACCTAGTTGCTGGAGGTTTACTCACACTAGAGTTGAGTTTGTGATGTGAAACAATGTTTGAGCGGAGTGTCGACTATGAGTCGCGGTCAAAGGCGCGCACTGTATGTGATATATAATACATGTTACAAACCCATGCCCGAATCCTTGTGTGACTGAGTGTCACATTATGTGAGAGGATATCCGCATGAGGGTATTAGAGATGTGGTATGATATTCCATGGTTTGAGGGCTAAGACCTATAGCAGGCACCCCGATTGTGATGTAGGGTCCACAGAGTATGTTGTACCGTGCGAGTGGCATGGAGTACCCTGTTGTACCGTGTATGTAGCATGGGAGTACACTGTACCGTGTGGTGTTGTGGAGTTGAGGAGGATATAGCTGACGGTTGTGATGGACTGACCCCCCTCCCGTTGCAGCAGTGATGCCCCGTACACTAGGATTCCGTGTAGCTTGGGATCACATGTCGGATATGATCATAGTCCAGGATGCTATTTACATTTTCACCACAGAGTCTCACATGATATATCACTTGATTGACTGATTTAAATTGCGGACAGACCTGAGGGATGGGTCGGACTCCGATTTTGTGATGTGAATGATTTAAATGCCATATTTATTGTGATTTAAATATACATGGCATGATTTATCTAAAGGCATGATTTATATAAAGATGCATTGTGTTGCACTACATGACTACATTTGAGAAAGAAAGCATAATTTCTGTACATGGGATTTAATCTGTACAAGTATACATATATATATTTAAAGAAATGCTTTTAAAGTGAGTTAAGGAAATAATGTTTTCAAGGCATAGCATTATTTTAAGTAGATAGTGTAGATATCTACTTGCTTGCCTGATTTCCTTACTGAGCGCGTTGTATGCTCACCCCCTTTCCTTACATCTCTCTACAGAGCATCTGCAGTAGAGCGAGAGCTATTGAGGGATAGTATTCTTGAGTCCACTGCTAGTTCCTATCGACCGCCAGGTATACAGATTTTGTACGGTTATGTATCTAAACATAGAAACAGCACAGTGATGTATACGATATATAGTATGGGGAATGTAATTGTATTAGCTTTTATATAATCTCACGTGTATTATAAAAAGCAGTTACAGTCAGTAACAGTATATTGACATGCATGTATGATAATGGATAATGTGGTAAGCGAGGACTCTGACATCGAATCACAGCCCAACCATTTAAGAGAGGAAAGGTAAGTTAAAAATGCGAAAAATTTGTAGTGATTTTTGGTTAAGTCATGGATTGAGAAAGGGTCCTGACACCAATATCAATACAAAAATTGAGAAAAACATTGAACACATGCATATCATGCTATTTCCTTACCCTTTCCCATTTCTCAACACATATATATCATAGTACATTTCATGCTTCCATATCATTTCATAGAATTGTAGTATCGTACTAATTCTAGCGATATATCTACGAAATTGCCGTAAAATACGTACGAACATCTCTATAGCTAACACACAGTCCCTTACCTCGAATCGCGCTTGTATTTCCTTTGTCACGTATGCTCCGTTCGCGATCCGGGTTAGTTGTGTTCCATGTTCTTTCGAGCCCTTTACTTAGCCAAACTTGTGGTAGCCATAACTCCTTCTCTCGATCACACTAATGTATGATTTTCGGATACGTTGTTCTCCTTTCTTCAATGAATAACTTTCCTTTCTTGAGCTCCTTCAGATTTCGATCGCAATGTAGTTATTTTTAGAGTGAGAAAGCTTGGGTTTTTGAGAGAAAATGTCAGGTGAGGGTTTGGTGGAAGAAATCTCAGTTTTCAACCCAAATCTCGAGCTCCTTTTTATAGATTCAGGCTTATGAGATCGATCTGGTCCTTACAGAGATCGATCTCTGCACGTTTGGTAGTCTTTTTCACCTAACGTAACCACTCCCAGATCGATCTTCTCCCTTGATGAGATAGATCTGTCGAAGGGAAATTTTCCTCTTGGAGATCGATCTTCCTCTTGTAGGACATCGATCTGCTCCTTACAGAACCCTTAAGGAGATCGATCTGTCTAGTTTTGAGATCGATCTGTTCTCAAATAGAGAATTAAGGAGATCGATCCTCTTGCCTTAAAATCGATCTTCTCATTACAGAATGTCTAGCAGATCGATCTAGATCCATTAGAGATCGATCTGTCTTGTCCCATAGCTCAAAATAAGGTTATTTTAGCTCTTCCAGATCGATCTCTCATCTATGAGATCGATTTGACCTTCATATTTCCAAATTTTACTGTAGTTTTCTGTAGCAACCTCACTCAAAACATCCTTAATTTGCTGCCATAGTCATTTCCTCATTCAGCCATCTTTGAGACTTGAAAATGGAATCCAACCATACTTTGTACACATTAAAACTTATGTGTAATCCTTGCATGACCAAATATATACACAATATATAACTAAATGGAAATATAAAAACTTGCATCACTTATGCAATTTCATTCCATTTTACTCCAATACTCATATTCCATTCCACTCACATTCATTATATATCAAAGTCCATTTCTTCATTTTCATACTTAATACAACTTGTACGTACATCGCAACTCTTATTACAAGCGTATACATTAATCTTATGGACTTTTCATCACATATGCTTCACATTACTAGTACATTACAATATTTCATAATTTCATTTACATATTTACCAGGTTAACCTATACGGGGTCTCACATATGTGATGCATATCTCAAAATATAGTGCGAGTATTCTCTAGCATTTATGGTTTTCACACAAAACCTGATAGAAGGCTATTCAAATAACAATTCACCCAATTCAAATCAAATCTGCACTGACACGTGCTGTTTTCGCATATACATGAAAACATTAGCCATTCTATCATGCAAATCATGAATTTCAGTCACAACATGCTTCTAAGGTATTTTTCACCCTATTTTTGGATAAAACACACTTATCCTCATTTATTTCTATCACAACATCATACCTACTCATGAGAATTCATATAGCAAATAATATGAAAATGCTATTCAAAATACGTGTAGCTACCTCTAGCTACTCACGAAATTCCCTTACCTTGGATCACGTCACGTGACCTCTCTTCCTCGGTGCTGCTAATCCTTGTAGTCCGATCAGCTTCCAATGAAATTTTTGAAGCTGTTATACGTATTTACGTTAGTATACTGTATTATACTCGTTTCATTTGCCAAATCTCAATTTAATACATCAAACTCATCACTTTCTCCCATTTTAGTGTTATACCATATTTTTCCATATAGTTATATTCATTCTTCCTTATTTCCAAATTATGCATTTCATAAGATTAACTTAAAATCTTCCATACATGCATAATCCATCATTAAATTTATGCCAACACCGTTTTCTCATCATTTTCTCATTTTCATGCCAATAGCTAGGTCATGCTCATTTTTCATGATCCTCTCATTTCCAACAACTCATACATATACCAATTAACTCACAAATACACCTAGTTTAACATATATAAACTTAGTGCATTAAATCTAACCTAGCTGAGATTTTCCTCTTTTTCTCCAAAATTGGTAGAATCCTCCTTACTCTTCCAATCTTTGATTTCAACTTCTTGTTTCCAAGTATGTTGCTCTCCTCTTTACCAAGAACAACTTTGCTCAACTATATCTCACTCAAAACTAGTTGCAAACTGAAGTTTTCTAGGGTATATGGGTTAGGTTTAGCTTTTGTTCTTGAATGAAATAGTAAATCTCATGAAAAACTGAAAGTACAGAACCCAATATTTATAGAATTGTCTCTATGAGATTGATCTGCTAGCCATATGAGATCGATCTCCCCTGCATTTTTCTCTTCGAAACTGACCTTTCAGGCTTAATGAGATCGATCTGCCCCCAAGCATGAGATCGATCTTCATAACTCAGAACCTTAAAGAGATCTGTTAACTTTGAATGATGTATTTTGAAATGACAAAACATTAATGAACTTATGAAAATCATTTGTAAGAAACTAGTTTTAAGTGATTATCCTAAAATCATATTGGATAAATGTTCACTTAGAAATATTGTCAATCTTCTAAAGCTAAACTTTGGCAGGAAAAAGATAATCAAATGAAAGTTTCCTAAGAGTTGTGTTAGGATCAATCTCAAGGATGTATGAGATCAATTTTGAGATTAATCTTAATTTGGCAAAGGCCTTACAGGCATTGTAAAATTGATCTCAAGGTTGTATGAGATCGATCTCAATTTGGCAGAGGCCTTGCAAGCCTTGTAAGATCGATCTCAAGGTTGTATGAGATCGATCTCAATTTGGCAGAGGCCTTACAAGCCTTGCAAGATCGATCTCAAGGTTGTATGAGATCAATCTCAATTTGGCCGAGGCCTTACAAGCCTTGCAAGATCAATCTCAAGGTTGTATGATATCGATCTCAATTTGGCTGAGGCCTTACTGCCCTTGCATGATCGATCTCAAGGAAGTAAGAGATCGATCTCAATTTGGTAGAGGACTTGAAGGATCGATCTTAAGGTATTATGAGATCGATCTTCTAAAGGCCAAGACATTTTAAGATGATTTCATGTGGTTAAGAGATCGATCTGCTATGAGTGGGAGTAATATTTTTAAAGCAAAGATCGATCTCCTCCTGAATAAGAGATCGATCTCCCCTAAATAAAGCTAACAAGCAGATCGATCTATCGATAAATGAGATTGATCTGCCCTTTGTGAAATTGCTTTGTGTTGCAGGTTCAGGAATAAGAGATCGATCCCCTCAAATAAAAGAGATCGATCTGGACCACTTCTGCAAAATTCCAACGACTATTTCTGCAGGTTCTCAACGGGAGAAAAAAACATTAAATGCTTCACCTACCATTTGGCTGTATAAAAAACAAGCATTGAAGACATTGGGGATAGAAAAAAGGCAGTAGAAAAAGTCTGAACATTCTTGAGAGAACATTCCTTTTATCTTCAGCATTTATAATTTGATTTGTCTTTGAAAGCTTGTTTTTAATCTATTCATCCTACCTATTAAATAGAGTTTTCCATTGTATTCGCTCTTTGTCTAAAAGAAAAGGGGAGATTCCCTTGTGAGAGAATTGTATAAGAGTTGAATAGCAATACTTGTATAAGGGGTAGAGAGGTTATTCCTTAACTTTAAAAAGGAAGTTGTATTGATCACATTGATAGTGAAAGAGAATCCTTGACAAGAAGGTTAAGAAGAGAGGACGTAGGCAAGCGATTTGGCCGAACCTCTATAAATTCCTGAGTTTGCTACTCTTCTTCCTTATCTCCTTTGTTTTACTGCATTTTATTCTATTGCTTATTGTTGTCATTTATTTGTTTAATTGCAATTCTAACTAAAAGAGTTTAAATTTAGCATATAGACTAGAAAAACTGATTCACCCCCCTCTCGGTTGAGCTAACAAGATCGATCTGGCCTTGAAATGAGATCGATCTGTTGTAACCCGAGACTTAAGGAAATCGATCTGTATTGCCAAAGAGATCGATCTGCTCCCTTCCTGAAGCAGTTCTGCTGCACTTTTCCATTAAAATTCACTGTTACATAGGTGTTTAATTTACTTAACCATCCATTTTACATTTCATCCACATTTACAACTTCAAAACCTTCATTCCTCATAATTTACATCATTTGTAACTTGTCCATACCTCATAAAGTCATAAAGTTATATGCTAAAATATTTGGGTTTTACAAATGGGGTGAGCTCAACATGCTCAATAAGAAAAACACGTGGCAGGTAGATAAATACACTACCTATATGCTTATTCCACAAATGAGTTTCTTGTAAAATATGCTGGAAATTTGCAATTCGGCAATATCTAAAATGGAAATTGAAAATAGGACTATTTTCGATAACAACAGATTACTGCAAAGAATACGTATTTCAAAAAATTCGAGTAGTGAAATACACTGTTTCAAATTCACAACACAATTCACATTTTCATTTCAGAAATTTCAGATAGACGAGGCAAAACATTTCATGCTATAACAGTAATCAGTAGGACAATTGACCAATGTTAGTGACACCAGACATAACTGATCAGGTGTGCCGGGATGTCAGGTGCCATGGGAGTGGTCAACTACCCTGTCACGCCTCGCTTACCTTTTATACCAGTCTGTGACCTTTGCCTTTCCATTTACAGTTGGGCTGTGAGTCAACATCCAATCCACATCTCATATACATTCATTTAATTGAAATTGAATAGAAACTAGGCTTTTATAAATATACGGAAGTGTTTACATCAGTTTCTATTAACTATACATCCCTTTCGTACAAAATATCACTAGACTGTGCATTAATTTACATGATACAAAATTTTTCTTTTCATCACAAGTGTATACCTCTCTATACTGCTGGAGAACTGGAGAACACCTTGGCAGGGACGACTGCAGTACTCACTACAACGTAGTATTTGTGGAGGAAGAAATAAGGGGCTGAGCATAACACGTTCAGTAAGGAAAATGTGCAAACAGGTAGATAACTACACTATCTTGCTAAAATACATATATGTTCATTTCCCTTATAAAAACAATATGCATGTTCATTAAAACAACTTCCATCAATGTGAAATCATTAATTTGCTAGATGGGTATATGCATATTCACACAGTTCATCATCCAAAACCACTGGGGTTCAACTTCACATAGTTCACACTTGAACTCACTTTTCACACAGTAGCACATAGTTTCACATAACAAAAGCTATTCAATTAGCTCATATATAGAAAATGCTTTTCATTTATCAATTCAATATATGTGAGACATAATATATGGGATTATCACATATTCCCAGACACACAGTAAGGGAGAACATCTGTCACCTCATACAATAGTGACAATGTCGTATCACTCAGATACATAAAGACTTATGGCATAGTCGGATTCCAGGCTATACTGATCAGGTGTACGGGAACCCTACGCTTAGGGAGGCAGATCAACTATCCCTTCAGCTCACACAGATAGTCATGGCACATCGTTTTTTGATGGCTAATGCTCACGGTATATCGTGCTCCCGTGGATCCTTATCACCCATTTCCTTTGTCTCAAATCACGTGCGAGCTCTCGAGTGGAACACACAATATCCTCGAGGCATCAAGCACCCTTTTGTTTTCTTAAAATTCCTTTGAAAATAATGTACGAGCGAGGCTGGTCAATTTACCGTTGCCTCTTATGCTCTAATCACGATTTCACATAGAAAAGAAATAGAACTACTCCTTTCACTGAGTATGAGTGAGAGGGTAAACTCCCTTCAATCACTCTTTATACATAGTTCATACAATTGGTTAAAATCAGAGCCTGTCTATTATTATTCTTTCTCAAAATGTTTGAAAAACCTCTTTTCACAACAACATAGAAGTCATACAATTCATCCCATCGACTTATTTCCATACGTACTTTTCTTATAGATATATCGATATCTATATACTAACACATACATTTACACACAGCAGATAAAAAAACATATGTATAGCTATCTTTATAGCTTACATAAGTCCCTTACCTTAATTTTGCAGTGTATCTCTTAGTCTCACACTGCTTCACATGTCACCACATGTCACCATTTATGTCTACAACTCCGTCTATCTCTCCGGACGCTGCAGATACACATCAAACGTATCATTCATCATTTCTATTATCTCAAACCATCAAAACACCATTTATTCTCTTATTTCCTCTTTGACCTAACATAGGTCTTTAGTGACTTTTCATGTTGTAGTCACTTCTAGCTATCTTCCCATATATCAATAGGTTCATAGTAGTAGCTAGATTAACATACTAAAATTTGGTAGCCTGAAAGCTTACCTAGTTTCTTTTTCTTGCCACTTGGTCCAAAATCTCTTTATATCGATCAACACCTTCGATCTATCGTATTGAGGTCCCTTTTTCAACTATGTTGCTCTCCTCTGGTTAACAAACAACTTCATAGAAGGAAATGTCTCTTACTTCTGGCTAGAAAGAGTGGCTTGTCTAGGAAAAGTGTTTGAACACTTAAGCAAAATTGAGAGGTTTTAGGTTACTATGCTTTTCAGCCTAAAATCTCATTTCTTCTATAGAAATTCCACTAGAAGATCGATCTGCATGGTGAGAGGATTGATCTCTTCTTCTTCACCGCCTTACTTTTCAGTGCAATGGGTTTCTTGAGAACGATCTGCTCCAAGTGATGGGATCGATCTTCTCCAGGCAGAGAACTTAAGGAGATCGATCTGCTCTAAGGGTGAGATCGATTTGCTCTTGGCTGAGAGCTAAGGAAATTAATTCCTTCTACACAGAATGCTCAAAAGATCAATCTGGCTCCATTGGAGATCGATCTACCCTATTCTATTGCTCGAATAAGAGCATTTTTGGCTCTTCCAAATCGATATTTCCTTCAATAAGATCGATCTGGCATTCATATTTTCCAGATTTTACTACAGTTTTCTACAGTAACTCACATAAAACATCTTTCATTTTGCTGTCCTAGTCATTTTCTCATCCAACCACCTTTAAGACTTGAAAATGACCTCCATTCGTACTTAATACACATTAAAACTTGTGTGCAGTCATTGTATAACCAAAGGTATACAATACAAAACTAAATGGAAGTATATAACTCATGTAATCTCATTCCTTTTTACCACAATAGCCATTTTGCACTCCATTCACATTCCTCACTTAGAAAAGTCCATTTCTTCACATTCATACATAATGAAACTTGTGTGTACATCATAAACTCATATTACAAGTGTGTACATTAAATTTATGGACTTTACATCATCTATGCTTCACATAGCATGTACATGTATATTACTTATGAATTCATAAGGTTACAACTGAAAATACAGGTCTTACATTCCTCCCCTCCTTAAAAGAATTTGGTCATCTAAATTAGAACCAAGTTACTCCTCAGAAAGTTGGGGGTATTTTTCCCATATCAAGTTCTCTAACTCCTAAGTCACTTCTTACGAGTTATAGTGCTGCCAGAGAACCTTAACAAGTGAAATCAACTTATTTCGTAACGCTTTCTCTTTCCTATCCAGTATCCAAATCGATTTCTCTACATATGTCAAATCATCTTTGAGCTCCAATGGCTTATATCGAATCACATGACTTGGATCTGGATGGTATTTTCTAAGCATTGATACGTGGAAGACATTATGTATGCTCGCTAACTCCAGTGGTAACGCAATTCTATAAGCTTTATCTCTCACTTGCTCCAATATTTCAAACGGTCTAATATAACGAGGGTTCAACTTACCCTACTTACCGAACCTCATAATCCCTTTCGAGGGAGAAACTTTCATGAAAATTGAGTCACCCACAGTGAACTCTAGTGGCCTACATCTTATGTAAGCGTAACTTTTCTGCCTGCTCTGAGCTGGTTTCAATCTCACACATAACAGCTAAACAACCTCAGTGGCTTGTTGTACCAACTCAGGAGTAAACATTTTCCTTTCACCCATTTCTTCCCAACCAATTAGGGATCGACACCTTCTATCGTACAAGGCCTCATATGGTGCCATCCCAATACTTGAGTGATAACTATTGTTGTATGTAAATTTGGCTAACGGTAGGTGATCATCCTAGGTGCCTTTAAAATCCATAACACTTGCTCTCAACATGTCCTCTAATGTCTAGATGGTTCTCTCTGACTGACCATCGGTCTGAGGATGAAAAATAATACTGAAACTCAATCGGGTTCCCATAGCTTCCTGAAATTGTTCCCAAAAATGAGAAGTGAAGTGAGAATCCCTATATGATACGATGCTCACTGGAACACCATGTAGCCATACTATCTCTTGTACAAACAGCTCTGCCAAACTACTCAAAGTATTTGTAGATTTCATAGCTAGAAAGTGGGTGGATTTTGTCGATCTGTCAACCACTACCCAGATAGCATCATGGTTCCTCTTAGTGCTCGGCAATCCCCTGATGAAATCCATGGTGACATGCTCCCATTTCCAAGTCGGTATTGGTAGAGGTTGTAATAACCCTGCAGGCTTCTGATGCTCTACCTCAAGTTCATATTCGACATCTATCGATTCGTATTAAATCGGTATTAAGCTTATAATACCTCAAGTTCGTGATTTTCATTTCATTGTGGCATTTCATCGAACACTACATATACTCACTTTTAGCCATTTTTGTTTCTAGCACATGAACTTCATCAAACTATTATACAATCATGTATATATGTTCAATAACATCTATTCGTGCTTAAATCATCATTAAATCCATGCCTACTCAACTATCTTATCTTTTCTCACATTTCACCATATATAGGTTATGGAGATTAAACATGTTCTAAGATGTTTAAATCAACAATATATACACCAATCAACTCATAAAATTGTATAGCTCAACATACATGAGATTGGTGCATTGAAATCTCATCTAGCTTGGCTTTCCTCCTTTTGGCTGAATTTGGAGAAATCACCTTGTTTCCTTCAATCAAATAGTTTCACCACTTGTTTTTGGACTAAGTTATTCTCCTCTTCACTATGAATACTTTTGCTAAACCAACTTCTCTCAATTTTGTATGAAAAGTGATGTTTTTCTATGGTGAAAAGCTAGGTTACTTTGCTTAGAATGGAAAGTTTGATGTTTTCTTGTGAAATGCAGTTCAGCAGGCCCTGTTTTATAGAAATTGCATTGATGAGATCGATCTCTATAAGTGAAAGATCGATCTGCAGCTATTTTTAGCCTTTCAAAAATTAGTTTTCAAGCTGAGGAGATCGATCTGTCGAAGAACTTGAGATCGATCTCTTCTAAGCTGAGAGCTTTACAGATCAATCTGGTAGGGTAATGAGATCGATCTGCTTCAGGCTAAGGCTTAAGGGAATCGATCTGCTTGGACTAAGGATCGATTTCCTTGTTCAAAATGCCTCTAAGGTCGATCTCCCTTACATTGGAGATCGATCTCCCCTTGTCCTGCAGCCATAATTAGCCATTTTTTACTCAAATTCTCAAGGCTAACTTCATATCCATTTACCACACTACTCATTTTGCATTCAATACACATTTTTCACTTAGAGAGGTCCATTTCTTATTATTCATACTTAATGAAACTTGCGTGTACATCAAGAATCCATATAACAAGTGTGTATATCAGACTTACGGACCTTACAACACTTATGATTCGTATTACATAAACGAATATGTTAAGTTAATATATTTTGAAATGGCAAAACAGTAATTCAATAATGGATATTATAAATCTAGAAATGTTTTAAACATGTTAAGAGGTTAATTAAATACATGTCATTGCCAGAAACTGGGTATTAAAGGTTGAGAGATCGATCTCATGAGATGAGAGATTGATCTCCTGGGTTTTCAAGTATGAGAGATCGATCTCATAAAAACTTGAGATCGATCTGATAAAGAACTAAAGACTTAAAGAACATGTATATGATGGTAAGGAAGGAGAGATCGATCTCTAAGGGTTATGAGATCGATCTTTAACTTACAGAATTCCTATGAGATCGATCTGGTATAGGAAGAGATCGATCTTCTCTAAGGTAAAGGTTAAAGGCCTTAGATCGATTTGTAGATTAATCTATGTTCAAACAGAGAGCTTATGAGATCGATCTCATATGGATAGAGATCGATCTCCTCAAAGTCAGAGAGTTTATGAGATCGATCTATGGTGAGTAGAGATCGATCTCCCTTCTACGATAATACTTACTAGATCGATCTGGAGATCGATCTTACCTCAAACAGAGAGTTTCTCAGATCGATTTGAGGGTCGACAGATCAATCTTCACTAACATTTTTTAACTTATGAGATCGATCTCTACAAATATGAGATCGATCTCCTTGCTTCAAGTTGCTTTGTAATTGTAGAAATTTAAACTGGAAGATCGATCTGGTCATAATGGAAGATCGATCTGGTACTCTACTGGAGGTTCTCAACGACTCTTTCTGTATAATTTTCAATGGAAAAAATAGCATTAAATGCTTCAACTACCAATCCTGCTGTATAAAACCAAGCATTGAAGACACTGGAAAAGCAGAGACTTGTGCTATAAATTCTGAATGCTCTCAAGAGATCATTCTTTAACATTCTCTTTGTCTTCAACATCATAATGATTGTATTGTGTTAAATAGCTTGTGTAGAAGTTATTCTTCCTACCCACAAAAGAAAGTTTCTATTTGTATTCATCCTTAATCCAAGAGAAGATAGGAGAGTTCCTCTGTGAGAGAATTTTGTAAGGGGTGAATACTTATCTTTGTAAAAAGGGGTAGAGAGGTTATTCCTTAACCTTAAAAAGGGAGACTGTATCAACTATTGTGATAGTGAAAGAAAGCTCTTGACAAGAAGGTCAAGAAGAAAGGACGGAGGCAAGCGATTGGCCGAACCTCTATAAATTATTGAGTTTGCTGCTTCCTTCCCTTATCTTATTTAATTTATTGCACTATACTCTATTGCTTATTCTTTGATTACTTGTAGTAAAATTCAATTAAGTTTAAATTTAGCATTTTCACTAGAAAATCGATTCACCCCCCTCTCGGTAGAGCTAACAGAATATATACTTAGGAAATCATAAGGGTTACATAGGAAAATATGAGTCTTACATTCCTCCCCTCTAAGAAATTTGGTCCTCCAAATTAGAACCAAGTTACTCCTCAAAAAGTCGGGGGTACTTTTCCCGTATAGAGTTCTTCAACTCCCAAGTAGCTTCCTCTGAGTTATGGTGCTACCAGAGAACCTTAACAAGTGGAATCTTCTTGTTACGTAGCACCTCTTTTTTCCTATCCAGTATCCAGATCGGTTTCTCTACATAAGTCAAATCATTCTTGAGCTCCAATGGCTCATACCGAATCACATGGGTTGGATCTGGATGGTACTTCCAAAGTATTAATACGTCGAATACATTATGTATGCCTACTAGCTCCAGTGGTAATGCTAGCCTGTAGGCCTTATCTCCCACATGCTTCAATATCTCAAATGGTCTGATATACCGAGGGCTTAACTTACCCTTTTTACAGAACCTCATAATCCCTTTCGAGGGAGAGACTTTCAAGAAAATCGAGTCACCCATAGTGAACTCTAATGGCCTCCATCTCATGTTAGCGTAACTTTTCTGCCTGCTCTGAGCTGTTCTTAATCTCTCACATATGAACTGAACAACCTCAGAAGCTTGCTGTACCAAATTAGGAGCAAAAATTTTCCTTTAACCCACTTCTTCCTAACCAATTGAGGAACGACACCTTCTATCATATAAGGCCTCATATGGTGTCATCCCGATACTCGAGTGGTAACTGTTGTTGTATGTAAATTTGGCTAAGGGTAGGTGATCATCCCAGGAGCCTTTAAAATCAATAACACTTACTCTCAACATATTCTCTAATGTTTGAGGATGAAAAGCAGTACTGAAACTCAATCGGGTTCCCATAGCTTCCTGAAATTGTTCCCAAAAGCGAGAAGTGAAGCAAGAATCCCTATCTGATACAATGTTCACTGGAACACCATTTAGCCTTACCACCTCTCGTACATACAACTCTACCAAACTACTCAAAGTATCCATAGATTTCATAGCAAGAAAGTGGGTGAATTTTCAGTCTGTCAACCACTACCCAGATAGCATTATGGTTCCTCTTAGTCCTCGGTAATCCCATGATGAAATCTATGGTGACATGCTCCCATTTCTAGGTTGGTACTAGTAGAGGCTGCAATAACCCTGTAGGCTTCTGATGCTCTACCTTCACTTGTTGATTTATCAGACATCTTGCCTCAAACTCTGTGATATCTCGTTTCATTCCGGACCACCAATACACTTTTCAGAGGTTTTGATATATTTTGTTACCTCCTAGATGCAATGTATATCTCGATGAATGAGCTTCTGTCAAAATTAATCTCTTTAATTCTGGGTAATTCGGAACGTAAATCCTACCTCTAAACCTCAGTAGGCCATCATCACTCACTAAAAAATCAGCTACATCACCCCTCTGAATCTGATTCACAGATCCTCATACAGTAGATCGACATGTTGAGCCTGACGTATTCAGTCAATCAAATCTAGTTCCACTCACAGGCTAGCTATCACACAGTCTCTGTCAATATCAAGAGGGTTTATATCCAACCTGAGGTGAGCAAACTGCTCGAGTAGCTCATATTCCCTGACCATCATGTGCGATACCATTTCGAGGCTCTTTCTACTCAGGGCATTAGCCATAACATTAGCCATTCCTAGATGGTACAATATCTCACACTCGTAATCTTTTAGAAGCTCTATCCATCTTCTTTGCCTCATATTTAACGCTTTCTGTGAAAACAGATATCTGAGGCTTTTATGATCCGTATACACCTGAAATTTCTTACTGTATAAGTAGTGGCGCCATATTTTCAATGCAAATACCATGGCTTCTAATGATAAATCATGGGTCGGGTAGTTCCTCTCATGGTCCTTAAGCTATTGGATCCATAGGCTACTACCTTCCCGTCCTACATCAACACACAGCCCAGTCCCTGTCCTGAGGCATCTGTATACACAGAGTAACCTCCTTAAGTAGTGGGTATGGTGAGAATAGGTGCAGTTGTCAGTCGGTTCTTTAGCTCGCAGAAACTTTTCTCACACTTATCATTCCACTCAAACGCCACATTCTTTCAAGTAAGACGTGTCAATGGAGCAGCCAGCTTAGAGAATCCCTCGATAAATCATCGGTAATAACCTGCTAAACCCAGAAAACTACAGATTTCTATAACCGTCTTGGGTCTATCGCACTATATCACAACCTCTATCTTAGACAGATCAACTAATACACCGTCTCTCGAGACTACATGACCCAAAAATGATATTTCACCCAGCTAGAAATCACACTTGTTTAGTTTAGCATACAACTCCTGATCCTAGAGGGTCTGCAATACAGTTCTCAAGTGTTGTTGTCAGACCCAGATTTTATGTAGCTTGTTCCTTATGATTCGTCTGTGTATGAACACTCTATTATTATAGTTGAATCATAAGAAGAGTATTTACTAGATTTAAAGTGTTAGTAAAATGATTTAGCACGTAAAAGCTACATAAAAAGCCTAATGTGAGCTATAAGAGTCACAGGCTAAACCAAGTAGATCTAAATCATTCTGACTAAAAATAAGAACTTAAAATGAGAAAGTACAGAGAGCTCATGAAGAAAAGTCAGCTTGATTTAGTCCCGAACATAGAAAACAAGAGTAAAAGCTAAAAAGGGTAAAATGGACCTTTTTGACGAGTTAAGGTATTTAAGGTATTTCGGGTGTAATTACCTACCGAGAACAGTTGAAACATAAAGACGAGAGTGTAAGACATAAGATATGACACTTTCAAAATTTTGAGAAAAAGTCAACTTGGTCAATGGTTAAGGAAAAAGTCAACTATAATTAAGAAAGTGGACTTTTACCATAGTTGACTAATCATGGTTAAAAATTAACCTAAGTATGGAGAAAAAAATGGGGAAAAATATTCTTGGTCAGAATACAAGATAATCATCCCCAGAAGTAAGGAAAATTTATTCGGAAGGATTCCAGATTAAATTTAATGGTTAAAAACGTAATGGGCCTAAGGTGAAAATTTTAAAGCCCATTAAGGTATACTAAACGTATATCAAAATTCTTAGGTTCCTTAGACCGAATTGTTGGACCAATTGATTGACCAAATATTGAGACAGTTAAAGGCCCGAGGTATAGTAATAATTTCAGCCCAAAGTCCATTAAGAAAGCCCAAACCGAGAAGCCCAAATGGAAAGCCCATGAGATAAATATCTAACCATAGTTAAAGCTAACCATGACTCATTAGGTGACTCATGGCTAAGGCTTAGAAAGTCAAGCTTAATGGCTGGAAAGTAAAGCTTAATTTGGCTAGAAGAAGAAACCATTGAAACAAATTATCTAAGCTTTCTCTCACTAGAAATCACTAGGAATTAGGCATATTTGGAACTTGCATTCTTCATGGAAGTTGTTCCAAATTGAAAGGAGAGTGACATATGTTGGAATTGGCTATCAAGAGCCATAGAGTGCAAACCGTGAGCCTCCAAAGTATTCGGCCAAGTGTGAACACAACAATTGGTATATTTTCAAGTTTTCAATTTCATATATGTTAATGTATGAATGATTTTAAGTATATTGGTATATGTTTTAAGCATTGAAACATATGAAATCACTATGATGTTGGTTAGGCCGAGAGTGAGTAGTGAGATATTGATTTATGTCCATATGATCTTAAGGCATAAATGTATTAATGTACATGTGTTAATGATTATGGTGTAATTAGAATTAATCAATTTGATTAATTAATACATGTAATTGGTTGGCAATCAAGGTGTTTGATAAAATGCCTAAATGAACTATATGATGTTTAAGAATGTTGCCAACCAAGTGTTTGTGAAAATGCCTAAGTGAATTGGCTAAACAAATAGGCATGGATGGCAAGCCATGGTGTAACCCATGCCAGGATAGCTCTCGACTATGGCATGTGGCTGAGAGGCCCAATGGGCCAAGCCCAAATATTTTAGGCCCAATATGATGTAATGGGTCTAGGACAAGCCCAATAAGAGTTGGTGGGCCCCACATGCCCAATAGGCCCAACAAAAATTAACAGTAAAATGAAAATGGGCTTAAGGCATAGATCGGCCCATTAAGGATTATTAAAACCGATTAAGGGAAATAGACTGTATATAAATCTGAAATACAGTAGAAAAAGTGTAATTAACTTGATAAATGGTTATATGCATCTCCAGAGATTCTTGGAGGAACAAATCGGACTGCTGAAACGAGCAGCGCAGAGAAAGTGAAATTTCTCAAGTGATTGCAGGTAAGGGACTTTTGTGAGTAGTTAGAGATAGCTGCACGTATTTTCGTATGCTTTTACATTCACTTAAAAACTCTGAGGGTCAGAGAAAGTGAATAATAAATATTGTGAATCGATAATGGCCAATTACGATTTTACCCCTAATTAGTCAAAAAGTTAACTTTTGTGAAAAGTTGTAAAAAGCATGAAAACCACTATTTTGAGTGTTTAACTGCTGTTTAGCAGAAGAATAAATAGATGGGCTAATGATTTTAAGGTTGATGTGAATTAAGCACACTTTATAGTGCTAATTTTGATGTTTTGTAAATCATCCCTTTTTAATGTGCCATCTATCATATTATGTGAGAATGAATCATGCTGGAGCATAGCTCGCACTGGATTTCATATATTTTCCACATACATTAGTGCTGGATTATGATTCGCACTAGATTTCCGTGACATGCATGATAAAGTACTAGAGTTCTTACTCATACTCAGTTTTATATGATATATGCTTGAGAAGTACTGGAGTGATTAGCTCGTACTCGAGTTTTACATGAGATGCATGACAGAGTGCTGGAGTGTTGCTCGTACTCGATTCTTCATGATTTATACATGACATAGTACTGGAGCTATTGCTCGTACTTGATTTGATGATATTGTGTATAGCATAGTACTGAAGCTATTGCTCGTACTCGATTTAACACATGAACTATGCATTGACCTAGTTGCTGGAGGTTTACTCGCACTAATGTTGAGTTTGTGATGTGAAACGGTGTTTGAGCGGAGTGTCGACTGTGAGTCGCGCTCAAGGGCACGCATTGTATGTGATATTTAATACATGTTGAAATCCATGCTTGATTCCTTGTGTAGACTGAGTGTCACACTATGTGAGAGGATATCCGCATGAGGATACTAGAGACGTGGCATGATATTCCATGGTTTGAGGGCTAAGACCTATGGCAGGCACCCCGACTGTGATGTAGGGTCCACGGAGTACGTTGTACCGTGCATGTGGCATGGAGTACAATGTACCGTGTGGTGTTGTGGAGTTGAGGAGGATATAGCTGGCGGTTGTAATGGATTGACCCCTCTCCCGTTGCAGCAGTGATGCCCCGTACACTAAGATCTGTGTTGCTTGGGATCACATGTCGGATATGATCATAGTCCAGGATACTATTTACATTTTCACCACAGAGTCTCCCATGATATATCACTTGATTGACCAATTTAAATTGCGGACAGACCTAAGGGATGGGTCGAACTCCGATTTTGTGATGTGAATGATTTAAATGCCATATTTATTGTGATTTAAATATACGTGGCATGATTTATCTAAAGGCATGATTTATAAAAAGATGCATTGTTTTGCACTACATGCCTACATTTGAGAAAAAAAGCATGATTTCTGTACATGGGATTTAATCTGTACAAGTATACATATATATATATTTAAAGACATGCTGTTAAAGTGAGTAAAGGAAATAATGTTTTCAAGGCATAGCATTATTTTGAGTAGATAGTGTAGATATCTACTTGCTTGCCTGATTTCCTTACTGAGCATGTTATATGCTTACCCATTTCTTTACATCTCTCTACAGAGCATCAGCAGTAGAGCGAGAGCTATTGAGGGATAGTGTTCCTGAGTCCACCACTATTTCCTATCGATCGTCAGGTATACATATTTTATACGGTTATGTATCTAAACATAGAAACAACACAGCGATGTATACGATATATATTATGGGGAATGTATTTGTATTTACTTTTACATAATCTCACATGTATTATAAAAGTAGTTACAGTCAGTAACAGTATAATTGACATATGTGTATGATAATGGATAATGTGGTAAGCAAGGATTCTGACATCGAATCATAACCCAACCATTGAAGAGAGGAAAGGTAAGTTAAAAATGTGAAAAATTTGTAGTGGTTTTTGGTTAAGTCATGGATTGAGAACGGGTCTTGACAGAATGGTATCAGAGCCGAGGTTGGTCTGATGTGAGTCGGTGCTAGGAAATAGGAAAGTATACATCCCTATAGTACTGTGTTGTGTTTAGATATAACTATGTATACCAGATAGGAGACGAACTAATTCATTATTATGAATGCAGGAACTTTGCCTATTTGGCAAATACGCGTAGTGGTAGAGGTACGAGAGGTAGGGCTCGAGGCCGGGGAGATAGGCCCGAGAGATGAGCTGCTATCGAACCATTACTTACGCATGAGACTCCAAGTACTACTGAAGCACCCGAGTGTGTTGAGAAGCGCTTTACGAGATTAGAGCGTAGTCTTGAGACGATTGTAGAGATGTTGGCACAGACTATGCCAGGTGGGCAGGGACAGGAGGTAGGAGCTACGACAGGAGAGGCAGTTGCCCTTGATACACCTACACAGATAGCTTATGCACCGAGGACAGTAGAGCCTCCTACACCCCCACCAGTTTCAGGTGGTAGTGGATTAGGGTACGAATGTGATCTACATTGGTTGTGAGAATTCCAGAAGTTTAGACCTCAATCTTTTAGTGGAGTCAAGGACCCTGTAGCTACCGAGGAGTGGGTGGCGGAGATGGAGAAGCTTTATGGATTCTGCGAGTGCACGATATCGAAGATGGTCGCGTTTGCTGCGTACCTATTGAAGGAAGCTGCAGAGCATTGGTGGAAGTCCACCCAACCTATACTGAGAGCCCGACACAGACATTAGTTGGGAGATATTTCAAGAGGCCTTTAGGAGGCAGTTTGTACCCGATACCGTATAGCAAAAACTACAAGCAGAGCTTTTGGGGCTGAACCAGGGGAGTTTGTTAGTGGACGAGTATGAGACTCGATTCCTATCCCTAGGAAGATATGACCCAGATACCATGTATAGTAAGGCCAGGAAGGTCCACAGGTTTATCGATGGGTTGAGACCGGTTATGCGGTCCAGGTTGGTTCTAGTGGATATAGCTACCTATAAGGAAGTAATGCGTATGGCGCAACTATGTGAGCAAGATTATGAGAGGAATGCTTTTGAGTTTGGGAAGTTTAGCTGTAGCCGAGATATACAAAAGAAGAGGCCGGTTAGAGATTTCAGTTATCGAGGAGGGAAAAAACTCTTCGATAAGATATCACGGATTGAGGAGGCACGAGAGAGATTTACTAGACCTCCTACTTATCCGATCGTGGCTCCAGCAAAGGGCATTGTCATAGGAGGATAGAAACCTGCTGCCGATCAATGCAGAAGATGCGGTAGACAACATGAAGGTAAAATGTGTCCGCTGACTCCTATCGTGTGTTTTCGATATGGGAAACAGGGGCATATAGCTAGAGCTTGCCAAGCGATGGTTGATACTGCACCACTGAGGGACAAGGAGCTGGATAGAGCTCCAGTTGGTACGTTTACTCAGAGAGGTAGAGCGACGGCAGAAGAAAAGGGGAAACAAGTGATGGGTCGAGGGCAAGTACATGCTTTGGACCAGGGGACAGCTGATGCTTCATCGGATGTGATACGAGGTAACATCCTGATTTATGATATTGAAGCATATGTTTTAATTGATCCTGGTGCCACGCATTCTTTTGTATCGCCTTCAATTGCATGTAAATTAGCAAGACATGTAGAGCGTACACCGTTATGTATGATGATGTTGATTAGTACACCTATGAATAGTAGTCAAGTTGTAGAACATGTATTTAATGACTGCAAGTTGAGAGTAAGGGATAAGGAGATGACAGCCAATCTAATATTACTAAGTATGAGTGACTTTGATATAATATTAGGAATAGATTGGCTATCTGCAAACCATGCTGTTTTAGATTGTTATGCTAAGACAGTTATGTTTCCTAACCCTACTAAATATATTGTAAAGTTTAATAAGAATAAATGAAAGGAGTAGTTATGATTATTACATGATTTCTGATTTAGAAAAACCTTCAACATATCAAGGTTTCATTGCGTACGTGGTAGATATGGATAAGGCACATCTGAAGTTGTCAGATATTACTATGGTCAGTGAGTACCCAGATGTTTTTTCAGATGAATTGCCAGGGTTACCACCAGACAGAGAGATAGAGTTCTGTATCGATTTGGTACCTGGTATGAAGCCTATTTTGAGACCACCATATCGGATGGCCTTGGTTGAGCTAGAGGAGCTTAAGAGACAGTTACAGGAGCTGTTGGATAGGGGTTTTATCCGACCGAGTGTTTCACCTTGGGGAGCACCAGTTTTGTTTGTGAGGAAGAAGGATGGGAGCCTCCGATTGTGTATAGATTATCGATTGTTGAATAAGGCTACCATCAAGAATAGATACCCCCTTCCACGCATTGACGACTTGTTAGATCAGCTTCAGGGAGCACAGGTCTTTTCCAAGATTGACCTGAGGTCTGGGTATCATCAGTTGAAGGTTCGACTGGAGATGTACCCAAGATAGCATTTTGTACTCGATATGGCCATTATGAGGTCTTGGTCATGCCATTCAGATTGACGAATGCTCTAGCTGCTTTCATGGCTTTGATGAACGATGTGTTCAAGCCATATTTGGATCAATTTGTTATCGCCTTTATCGATGACATATTGGTGTATTCGAGATCCAAGGAGGAGCATGAGGAGCACCTCAGGATCGTGTTGCAGACTCTACGAGAGCAGGAGTTGTATGCTAAGCTCAGTAAGTGTGACTTTTGGTTGTCACAGATCTTGTTTTTAGGACATGTTGTATCGAGAGATGGTGTATCAGTTGATCCATCTAAGATAGAGGCTGTAGTTCAGTGGGAACAGTCGAGGACAGTCACCGAGACCAGGAGTTTTCTGGGTTTAGCTGGATACTATTAGAGATTCTTTGAGGGATTTTCGAAGTTTGCTGCTCCGTTGACACATCTTACTCAAAAGAGTATGCCGTTCATATGGAACGAGGATTGTGAGAAGAGTTTTCAGGAGTTGAAGCGTCGATTGACCACCGCTCCAATTCTCACTATCCCTACCAGCTTAAGAGGATTTACAGTGTATACCGATGCTTCACATTAGGGACTGGGCTGTGTATTGATGCAGGATGGGAAGGTAGTTGCTTATGGATCCAGACAGCTGAAGGATCATGAGAAGAACTATCCGACCCACGATTTGGAGCTAGTAGCAGTAGTGTTTGCGTTGAAGGTATAGCGCCACTACTTATATGGCGAGAAGTTCCAGATATTTACCGACCATAAGAGCCTCAAGTATCTGTTCTCACAGAAAGAGCTAAACATGAGACAGAGAAGATGGCTAGAGCTTCTGAAGGATTACGATTGCGAGATACTTTATCATCCGGGTAAGGCTAACGCTGTAGCCGATGCTATGAGCAGGAAGAGCCTAGGGATGGTATCGTATATAATGGTTAGGGAACATGATTTGCTAGAGCAGTTTACTAGCCTCAGTTTGGGAGTCGTGCCTTCTGACAAGGATACAGGCAATGTGATAGCTAGTCTACGCTTGGAGCCGGATCTGTTGGACAGAATCAGAGTGGCTCAGTAGACGGATCCATTTTGTATGGATGTGAGTAGTCAGATGCAGAAGGGCACAGTAACTGACTTTAAGTTGAGTTTTGATGGACTACTGAGGTTCAGAGGCAGATTATGTGTTCCCAAGGATTCAAGACTCAGGAGATTGATATTGACGGAAGCTCATTCGTCGAGGTATACATTACATCCGGGGAGTAACAAAATGTATCAGAACCTCCGTAAAGTATAGTGGTGGTCGGGTATGAAGAGAGATATAGCAGACTTTATGGCAAAGTGTCTCGTATATCAGCAGGTGAAGGTGGAGCATCAGAAACTTGCAGGGTTATTGCAGCGTCTACCTATACCGACATGAAAATGGGAGCATACCACCATGATTTCGTGATGGGTTTATCGAGAACCCGCAGGAATCACGATGTTTTATGGGTGATCGTCGATAGACTGACGAAGTCAGCCCACTTCCTAGCTATGAGAGCTATCGATACTCTGAGTTCATTAGCAGAACTGTATGTACACGAGGTAGTGAGGTTACACGGTGTACCAGTGAGTATAGTCTCTGATAGGGATTCCCGCTTCACTTCCCACTTTTGGGGACATTTTCAGGAAGCTATGGGAACCCAGTTGAGTTTGAGCACCGCTTTCCATCCTCAGACAGATGGTCAGTCAGAGAGGATTATACAGACTCTGGAGGATATGTTGAGAGCATGTGTGCTAGATTTTAGAGGCTCCTGGGATGATCACTTGCCACTAGTCGAGTTCGCCTACAATAATAGTTATCATTCGAGTATCGGGATGGCACCGTATGAGGCTTTGTATGGCCATAGATGTCGTTCCCCTATTGGATGGGAAGAAGTGGGTGACCGTAAGATTTTTGCTCCTGACATGGTTACGCAAGCATCTGAGGACGTCCACTTGATTGTAGAGAGACTGAGGATAGCTAAGAGCAGACAGAAGAGTTATGCTGACAGGAGACATAGGCCACTAGAGTTTACAGTTGGTGAATCTGTGTTTTTGAGAGTTTCTCCTTCCAAGGGCATAGCGGGATTTGGGAAGAGAGGGAAACTAAATCCTCGCTATATTGGACCCTTTGAGATACTTGATCGAGTGGGAGATAAGGCGTATAGGTTGGCTTTGCCACCGGACTTATCAGGTTTCCATAACGTCTTCCACATATCGATGCTTTGGAAGTATCATCCAGATCCGGCACATGTGATTAGTTATGAGCCTTTGGAGCTCCGAGAGGACATGTCATATGTTGAGCGACCGATTCGAATATTTGATAGGAAGGAGAAGGTATTGAGATCGAAGACCATCGGGTTAGTGAAGATTCTCTGGCAGCATCATACTTTAGAGGAGGCTACTTGGGAGCTAGAGAGTCTGATGCGAGAGAAGTACCCTCACCTATTTGATGACTGACTTGGTTCTAATTTGGAGGACCAAATTTTCTGAATAGGGGAGGATTGTCAGACCCAGATTTTATGAAGCTTGTTCCTTATGATTCCTATGTGTATGAACACTCTATTATTATAGTTGAATCATAAGAAGAGTATTTACTAGATTTAAAGTGTTAGTAAAATGATTTAACACGTAAAAGCTACATAAAAAGCCTAATGTGAGCTATAAGAGTCACAGGCTAAACCAAGTAGATCTAAATCATTCTGACTGAAAAGAAGAACTTAAAATGGGAAAGTATAGAGAGCTCATGAAGGAAAGTCAGCTTGATTTAGTCCCGAATATAGAAAACAAGAGTAAAAGCTAAAAAGGGTAAAATGGACCTTTTTGGCGAGTTAAGGTATTTAAGGTGTTTCGGGTGTAATTACCTACCGAGAATGGTTGAAACATAAAGAGGAGAGTGTATGACATAAGATATGACACTTTCAGAATTTTGAGAAAAAGTCAACTTGGTTAATGGTTAAGGAAAAAGTGAACTATTATTAAGAAAGTGGACTTTTACCATAGTTGACTAATCATGGTTAAAAATTAACCTAAGTGTGGAGAAAAATTGGGAAAAAATATTCTTAGTCTGAATACAAGATAATCATCCCCGAAAGTAAGGAAAATTTATTTGGAAGGTTTCCGGATTAATTTTAATGGTTTAAAACGTATGGGCCTAAGGTGAAAATTTTAAAGCCCATTAAGGTATACTAAACGTATATCGAAATTCTTAGGTCCCTTAGACCGAATTGTTGGACCAATTGATTGGCCAAATATTGAGACAATTAAAGGCCCGAGGTATAGTAAAAATTTCAGCCCAAAGCCCATTAAGAAAGCCCAAACCGAGAAGCCCAAATGAAAAACCCATGAGATAAATATCTAACCATAGTTAAAGCTAACCATGACTCATAAAGTGACTCATTAGGTGACTCATGGCTAAGTCTTAGAAAGTCAAGCTTAATGGCTGGAAAGTAAAGCTTAATGGCTAAGTAAGTGGCTTATAAAATCAGCCACACCATTGTCATCTTCATCATACCAAATTCGGCCAAAAGAAGAAACCATTGAAACAAATTATCCAAGCTTTCTCTCACTAGAAATCACTAGGAATTAGGCATATTTGGAACTTGCATTCTTTATGGAAGTTGTTCCAAATTGAAAGGAGAGTGACATATGTTGGAATTGGCTATCAAGGAGCCATAGAGTGCAAACCATGAGCCTCCAAAGTATTCGGCCAAGTGTGAACACAACAATTGGTATATTTTTAAGTTTTCAATTTCATATTTGTTAATGCATGAATGATTTTAAGTATATTGGTATATGTTTTAAGCATTTAAACATATGAAATCACTATGATGTTGGTTAGGCCGAGAGTGAGTAGTGAGATATTGATTTATGTCCATATGATCTTAAGGCATAAATGTATTAATGTACATGTGTTAATGATTATGGTGTAATTAGAATTAATCAATTTGATTAATTAATACATGTAATTGGTTGGCAATCAAGGTGTTTGATAAAATGCCTAAATGAACTATATGATGTTTAAGAATGTTGCCAACCAAGTGTTTGTGAAAATGCCTAAGTGAATTGGCTAAACAAATAGGCATGGATGGCATGCCATGTTGTAACTGATGGCATGGATAGCTCTCGGCCATGGCATGTGGCCGAGAGGCCCAATGGGCCAAGCCCAAATATTTTAGGCCCAATATGATGTAATGGGCCTAGGACAAGCCCAATAAGAGTTGGTGGACCCCACAATCCCAATAGGCCCAACGAAAATGAATAGTAAAATAAAAATGGGCTTAAGGCATAGTTAGGCCCATTAAGGATTATTAAAGCCCATTAAGGGAAATAGACTGTATTTAATGTGAAATACAGTAGTAAAAGTGTAATTAACTTGATAAATGGTTATATGCAGCTCCAGAGATTATTGGAGGAGCAAATCGGACTGCTGAAACGAGCAGCGCAGAGAAAGTAAAATTTCTCGAGTGATTGCAGGTAAGGGACTTTTGTGAGTAGTTAGAGATACCTACACATATTTTCATATACTTTTACATTCACTTAAAAACTCTGAGGTCAGAGAAAGTGAATAATAATTATTATGACCCGATAGTGGTAAATTACGATTTTACCCCTAGTTAGTCAAAAAGTTAACTTTTGTGAAAAGTTGTAAAAAGCATGGAAACCACTATTTTGAGTGTTTAACAGCTGTTTAGTAGAAGAATAAATAGATGGTCTAATGATTTTAAGGTTGATGTGAATTAAGCACACTTTATAGTGCTAATTTTGATGTTTTGTAAATCATCCCTTTTTAAAGAGCCATCTATCATATTATGTGAGAATGAATCGTGCCGGAGCAAGCTGGCACTGGATTTCATATATTTTTCACATACATTAGGGCTAGATTATGATTCGCACTAGATTTCCATGACATGCATGATAGAGTACTAGAGTTCTTACTCGTACTCAGTTTTATATGATATATGCATGAGAGAGTACTGAAGTGATTAGCTCGTACTTGAGTTTTACATGAGATGTATGATAGAGTGCTGGAGCGTTGCTCGTACTCGATTCTTCATGATTTATACATGACATAGTAATGGAGCTATTGCTCGTACTGGATTTGATGATATTATGCATAGCATAGTATTGGAGCTATTACTCGTACTCGATTTAATACATGAACTATGCATTGACCTAGTTGTTAGAGGTTTACTCGCACTAGAGTTGAGTTTGTGATGTGAAATAGTGTTTGAGCGGAGTGTCGACTGTGAGTTGCGCTCAAAGGCGCGCACTGTATGTGATATATAATACATGTTGAAATCCATGCTTGATTCCTTGTGTAGACTGAGTGTCACACTATGTGAGAGGATATCCGCATGAGGATACTAGAGACGTGGTATGATATTCCATGGTTTGAGGGCTAAGACCTATGGCAGGCACCCTGACTGTGATGTAGGGTCCACGGGGTACGTTGTACCGTGCATGTGGCATGGAGTACACTGTACCGTGTGGTGTTTTGGAGTTGAGGAGGATATAGCTGACGGTTGTGATGGATTGACCCCCCTCCCGTTGTAGCAGTGATGCCCCGCACACCGAGATCTGTGTTGCTTAGGATCACATGTTGGATATGATCATAGTCCAGGATACTATTTACATTTTCACCACAGAGTCTCACATGATATATCACTTGATTGACTGATTTAAATTGCGGACAGACCTGAGGGATGGGTCGAACTCCGATTTTATGATGTGAATGATTTAAATGTCATATTTATTGTGATTTAAATATACATGGCATGATTTATCTAAAGGCATGATTTATATAAAGATGCATTGTTTTGCACTACATGCCTACATTTGAGAAAGAAAGCATGATTTCTGTACATGGGATTTAATCTGTACAAGTATACATATATATATATATATATATTTAAAGACATGCTTTTAAAGTGAGTAAAGGAAATAACGTTTTCAAGGCATAGCATTATTTTGAGTAGATAGTGTAGATATCTACTTGCTTGCTCGATTTCCTTACTGAGCACGTTATATGCTCACCCCCTTTCTTTACATCTCTTTACAGTGCATCAGCAGTAGAGTGAGAGCTATTGAGGGATAGTGTTCCTGAGTCCACCGCTATTTTCTATCGATCGCCAGGTATACATTTTTTGTACGGTTATGTATCTAAACATAGAAACAGCACAGTGATGTATACGATATATATTATGGGGAATGTATTTGTATTTGCTTTTACATAATCTCACATGTATTATAAAAGCAGTTACAGTCAGTAACAGTATAATTGACATATGTGTATGATAATGGATAATGTGGTAAGCAAGGATTCTGACATCGAATCACAGCCCAACCATTGAAGAGAGGAAAGGTAAGTTAAAAATGCGAAAAATTTGTAGTGGTTTTTGGTTAAGTCATGGATTGAGAATGGGTCCTGATAGTTGTTCAAGATCTTCCGTAGACTTCGAGTACACCAGTATGTCATCTATAAAGACAATCATGAATTTGTCCAGGTATGGCTTGAATACATAATTCATTAGAGCCATAAAATGTTGTAGGAGCATTTGTCAACCCAAATGGCATAACAAAAACTCATAATGGCCATAACGGGTCCTGAACGCTGTCTTGGGTATATCTCCACTCCGAATCCTCAATTGATGATACTCAGACCTCAAATCAATCTTTGAAAAGACCTGGGCTCCCTGCAACTGATACAATAGATCATCAATCCGTGGAAGGGGATATTTATTCTTGATGGTAGCCTTGTTCAACAACCGGTAGTCTATACACAGTCGAAGACTCCAATCTTTCTTCCTTACAAACAGAACCGGTGCTCCCCAAGGCGATACATTGTCAGACCCGTATTTTATGTAGCTTATACCTTATGATTCCTATGTGTATGAACACTCTATTATTATAGTTGAATCATAAGTAGAGTATTTACTAGATTTAAAGTGTTCGTAAAATGATTTAAGACGCAAAAGCTACATAAAAAGCCTAATGTGAACTATAAGAGTCACAGGCTAAACAGAGTGGATCTGAATAATTCTGACTGAAAATAAGAACTTAAAATGAGAAAGTATAGAGAGCTCATGAAGGAAAGTCAGCTTGATTTAGTCCCGAACACAAAAAACGAGAGTAAGAGCTAAAAAGGGTAAATTAGACCTTTTTAGCGAGTTAAGGTGTTTCGGGTGAAATTATCCATCGGGAACGGTTGAAAAATAAGGACGAGAGTGTAAGACATAAGATACGACACTTTTGGAATTTTGAGAAAAATTCAACTTGGTCAATGGTTAAGGAAAAAGTCAACTATAGTTAAGAAAGTGGACTTTTACCATAGTTGACTAATCATGGTTAAAAAATTAACCTAAGTATAGAGAAAAAATTTGGGAAAAAATATTCTTAGTCAGAATACAAGATAATCATCCTCGAAATTAAGGAAAATTTATTCGGAAGGATTCCTGATTTAATTTAATGGTTAAAAACGTAATAGGCCTAAGGTGAAAATTTTAAAGCCCATTAAGGTATACTAAACGTATATCAAAATTCTTAGTTCCCTTAGACTGAATTGTTGGACCAATTGATTGGCCAAATATTGAGACAATTAAAGGCCCGAGGTATGGTGAAAATTTCAGCCCGAAAGCCCATTAAGAAAGCCCAAATCGAGAAGCCCAAATGGAAAGCCCAGGAGATAAATATCTAACCATAGTTAAAGCTAAACATGACTCATAAGGTGACCCATGACTAAGGCTTAGGAAGTCAAGTATAATGGCTGGAAAGTAAGGCTTAATGGCTAAGTGGCTTATAAAATCAGCCACACCATTGTCATCTTCATCACACCATTCTCGGCTACACAAGGAAACCATTGAAATACAATTATCCAAGCTTTCTCTCACTAGAAATCACTAGGAATTAGGCATATTTGGAACTTACATCCTTCATAGAAGTTGTTCCAAATTGAAAGGAGAGTGACATATGTTGGAATTGGTTATCAAGGAGCCATAGAGTGCAAACCGTGAGCCTCCAAAGTATTCGGCCAAGTGTGAACACAACAATTGGTATATTTTCAAGTTTTCAATTTCATATATGATAATGTATAAATGATTTTAAGTATATTGGTATATGTTTTAAGCATTGAAACATATGAAATCACTATGATATTGGTTAGGCCAAGAGTGAGTAGTGAGATATTGATTTATGTCCATATGATTTTAAGGCATAAATGGATTAATGTGCATATGTTAATGATTATGGTGCAATTAGAATTAATCAATTTGATTAATTAATACATGTAATTAGTTGGCAATCAAGGTGTTTGATAAAATGCCTAAATGAACTATATGATGTTTAAGAATGTTGCCAACCAAGTGTTTGTGAAAATGCCTAAGTGAATTGGCTAAGGAAAGGGACATGGCCGGCATGTCATGGCATGACCGACGGCATGGATAACTCTCGGCCATGGCATGTGGCCGAGAGGCCCAATGGGCCAAGCCCAAATATTGTAGGCCCAATATGATGTAATGGGTCTAGGACAAGCTCAATAAGAGTTGGTGAGCCCCACAAGCCCAATAGGCCCAACGAAAATTAATAGTAAACTGAAAATGGGCTTAAGGCATAGTTAGGCCTATTAAGGATTAGTAATGCCCATTAAGGGAAATAGACTATATTTAATGTGAAATACAGTAGGAAAAGTGTAATTAACTTGATAAATGGTTATATGTAGCTCCAAAGATTATTGGAGGAGTAAATCGGACTGCTGAAACGAGGAGCGCAGAGAAAGTGAAATTTCTCGAGTGATTGCAGGTAAGAGACTTTTGTGAGTAGTTAGAGATACCTGCACGTATTTTTGTCTGCTTTTATATTCACTTAAAAACTCTGAGAGTCAGAGAAAGTGAATAATAATTATTGTGACCCGATAGTGGCAAATTACGATTTTGTCCCTAGTTAGTCAAAAAGTTAACTTTTGTGAAAAGTTGTAAAAAACATGGAGACAACCATTTTGAGTGTTTTACTGCTGTTTAGCAGAAGAATAAATAGATGGGCTAATGATTTTAAGGTTGATGTGAATTAAGCACACTTTAGAGTGCTGGTTTTGATATTTTATAAATCATCCCTTTTTAAAGAGCCATTTATCATATTATGTGAGAATGAATCGTGTTGGAGCACAGCTCGCACTGGATTTCATATATTTTCCACATACATTAGTGCTGGATTATGATTTGCACTAGATTTCCATGACATGAATGATAGAGTATTGGAGTTCTTACTCATACTTGAGTTTTACATGAGATGCATGACAGAGTGCTGGAGCGTTGCTCGTACTCGATTCTTCATGATTTATACATGACATAGTACTGGAGCTATTGCTCGTACTTGATTTGATGATATTATGCATAGCATGGTACTGGAGCTATTGCTCGTACTTAATTTAATACATGAACTATGCATTGACCTAGTTGCTAGAGGTTTACTCGTACTAGAGTTGAGTTCGTGATGTGAAATAGTGTTTGAGCGGAGTGTTGACTGTGAGTCGCGCTCAAAGGCGCGCACTGTATGTGATATATAATACATGTTGAAAACCATGCTTGATTTCCTTGTGTAGACTGAGTGTCACACTGTGAGAGGAATTCGCATGAGGATACTAGAGACGTGGTATGATATTCCATGGTTTTGAGGGCTAAGACCTATGGCAGGCACCCCGACTGTGATGTAGGGTCCACGGAGTACGTTGTACCGTGCATGTGGCATGGAGTACATTGTACCGCGTGGTGTGGTGGAGTTGAGGAGGATATAGTTGGCGGTTGTGATGGACTGACCCCCTCCCATTGCAGCAGTGATGCCCCGCACACCGAGATCTGTGTTGCTTGGGATCACATGTCGGATATGATCATAGTCCAGGATACTATTTACATTTTCACGACAGAGTCTCACATGATATATCACCTGATTAACTGATTTAATTGTGGACAGACCTGAGGGATGGGTCGGACTCCGATTTTGTGTTGTGAATGATTTAAATGCAATATTTACTGTGATTTAAATATACATGGCATGATTTATCTAAAGGCATTGTGATATTATAAAGATGCATTATTTTGCACTACATGCCTACATTTGAGAAAGAAAGCGTGATTTCTGTACATGGGATTTAATCTGTACAAGTATATATATATATATATATATATATTTAAAGACATGCTTTTAAAGTGAGTAAAGGAAATAATGTTTTCAAGGTATAACATTATTTTGAGTAGATAGTGCAGATATCTACTTGCTTGCCTGATTTCCTTACTGAGCGCGTTGTATGCTCACCCCATTTCTTTACATCTCTCTACAGAGCATCAGCAGTAGAGTGAGAGCTATTGAGGGATAGTATTCCTGAGTCCACTGCTAGTTCCTATCTGTTGAGTTAATGTATTTTGAAATGACAAAACAAGTTAATACAATAATGTTAAGATGGTATACAAACATGTTTAGAAGATATCAGGACCAGAACTTAGAGTTCTGCTGATGAGAGATCGATCTGAGGTGTGAGAGATCGATCTCCTGGGTTTATACTTGATGAGAGATCGATCTCATGATGGAAGAGATCAATCTGGCAAGCCTTAAAACGGTGTAAAGGGTTTAAGGTAAAAAGAGATCGATCTGCAAGGGTTAAGAGATCGATCTGCTCTAAGTCAGAGAACTTAGGAGATCGATCTGGTAAGGAAGAGATCGATCTGCTCAAAGTCAGTGAGCTTAAGAGATCGATCTGGTGTATTGAGAGATCGATCTTGCCTCAAACAGAGAGGATAGGAGATCGATCTGCCTATTCGACAGATCGATCTGCCTCTGCCTATTCAAACTAACAGATCGATCTGGTAATGTATGAGATCGATCTCCCTGTGTATTTGTGCTTTGTCATTGCAGGATTTAAAACTAGGAGATCGATCTGGCCAAGATAGGAGATCGATCTGTCTGACCACTGGAGGTTCCCAACGGCTATTTTCTTCAAATCTCAACGGGAAAAACTGCATTTAATGCTCCAACTACCCAACCTTCAGTATATAACCAAGCATTGAAGATAAAGCAAAGACAGAGACTATCACTGAACATTCCAAACATTCTCAAGCTTTAATTCTTTCATTCCTTGTATCCCTATTGCTCATTAATTGAGATTTATTGTATAAGCTTAAGTAATACAAGCTTTGTTAGTCCTACCCACTGAAAAGCCTTATTCTGTATTCATCCACACCTTAAAAGAAAAGAGGATTGTTCCTCAGTGAGAGTTATTGTAAAAGGGTGAATACATTTTCTGTATTGCTAAGGGTAGAGAGGTTATTCCTTAACCTGTAAAAGGAACTTTGTAAACTCTATTGAAAGAGAGAAAGAAACCACTTGACAAGAAGGTCAAGGAGAGAGGACGTAGGCAAGAGTTGGCCGAACCTCTATAAGTCGCTGTGTTTGTTTCTCTTTCCCTCTCTTTGCATTAAATTGTTATATTGCACTGTCTTATTCATTATCATTTGTGTTTAAATTGCGATTAATTTAAAATCTGCCATAATTGTTAGAAAACCGATTCACCCCCCCTCTCGGTAGAGCCAACAATTGGTATCAGAGCTAGGACTCTTTAATCACGTAGGAACAACTTCCTAAGAGTAGAAACGATCTAATGGCTCTTAACAATGTTGCAACTAGTTTGATAGGAGAGGGGCACTCCACGGTTAGACCTCCCATGTTCAATGGTGAACATTATTCATATTGGAGGACTAGGATGATGCTATTTATTCAAGCAAATGACTATGAAGTATGGAGAATTATAGTTAAGGGACCTCAAATCCCTACAAAGAAAATAGAGGGAAGAGATATTCCCAAAGAAGAAGATGAATGGGATTCTAATGACATTAAATGTGCACAGCTAAATGCTAAAGCTATGCACACATTATTTTGTGCTTTAGGTCCTAATGAATATAATAGAGTCTCCGGGTGTGATAATGCCAAGCAAATATGGGATAAATTGGCAATAACTCATGAGGGTACAACCCAAGTGAAGGAGACAAAAGTAGGTATGCTCACACATGATTATGAGCTCTTTAGGATGAAGGAAGAAGAATCCATTAGTGATATGTTCACTAGGTTTACCGACATAATTAATGGATTAAAATCTTTAGGAAAAATATATTCTAACATTGAAATGGTAAAGAAAATTTTAAATAGCTTACCTAAGTCATGGGAAGCTAAGGTAACAGCAATAGAGGAATCTAAGGATCCACACACATTATCCTTAGATGAATTAATAGGTTCCTTGCTAACTTATGAGATGAAGCTTAAAAGAAATGAAGAGCCACCCAAGAAAGTGGGTGTTGCTCTAAAATCCACTGCTGAAAAGGAAATTAAAAATGAGAGTGGCAGTGAGGAGGATATTGAGATGGCAATGTTTGCCAAAAGATTTAATAAATTCATGAGGATGAGAACTAGTAATAGCAATAGGAGAAACAATAGGAGAGAACAAGAGGAAGTAGGTAGAAAAGACTCTATTGTGTGTTATGAATGTAAAAAACCTGGACACATAAAGTTTAACTGCCCTCTTCTCAAAAGATCTAATGATAGGTTTCATAAAAAGAAGGCAATGGTAGCAACATGGAGTGACAGTGACTGCTCCGATGATGAATCAAATGAGGACATTGCCAACCTATGCTTCATGGCTATTGATGATGATGAAAAGGTAACTTCTAATATCAATGAATACTCTTTTGATGAACTGCAAGATGCATTTGATGATTTAGCATTAGAGTATGAATCTATGAGCATGAAGTATAAAAAGTTAATATCTAAATTAAAAAGGGAAAATGAGATAATGCTACAAGATAAATTGAAATGTGAGAAGAAACTAGAGATTGCAAATCTAGAAATTTGTGACCTTAAGGAGAAAAATAGCAATTTACATAACTCCTTTAATAGGTTTCACATGGGGCAACAAAATCTAGATAGCATGTTAGAAACCCAAAGGGCATTTTTTGACAAAAATGGCTTAGGGTATAATGCACAAAGTAGGGAGACCCATCTTAAAAGTTTCATTGCTAGAAAGAGCATGAATAAACCTGCAATTACTTGTTCATATTGTAATAAGAAGGGACATAAGTCACATTATTGCACTATAAAGATGAGGAATCTTAAAGGAAAAATTGTAAAAAGGATATGGATTCCAAAAGAGGTAATTCATTCCAAGGACTGCAATGCATTAGCAAAATGGATCCCAATGGGATCAAGAATTTCATTTACTAACCTCCAAGGACCCAAGAGAATTTGGGTACCTAAGACTTGAGTGTGTTTATTTTTTGTGTTATAGGTGATTGAGCATAGCCACAAAGCTAAAACAAAAGAAGCTTGGTACTTAGATAGTGGATGCTCAAGGCACATGACGGGTGATAAAAGCCATTTCAATTCCTTCAAATCGAAAATTGGTGGAGAAGTCACTTTTGGGGACAACTCCAAAGGCCAAGTGGAAGGAAGTGGCTCAATAGGTAATAATCATTTCTCTTTAGAAAAAGTATTACTTGTTAGGGGTCTAAAGCATAACTTGCTAAGCATTAGTCAACTTTGTGACAAAGGTTACAAAGTAATTTTTGATTGCATGAAATGTAATGTTATAGATCCTAAGTCAAATAAAATTCTTCTTCTAGGTCATAGGCAAGGTAACATATATATAGTCTACCTTAGTGAACTCAAAAACGAAAACATATGCTTAATGGTAGATAACAAAAAGGAATCTTGGTTATGGCATAGGAGACTAGGTCATGCTAGCATGCATGTGCTATCCAAATTAGCAAGAAAGGATCTAGTCATAGGCTTACCCAAACTACCCTTTAATCATGAAGAAATATGTGAAGCTTGTGTTAAAGGAAAACACAAGAGAACAACTTTTAAGCCTAAGAATAGTGTATCCACCACTAGGCCTCTTCAATTACTGCATTTAGACTTATTTGGACCAACTAGAACCACTAGCCTAGGTGGGAAACACTATGGTTTTGTAATAGTTGATGATTACACTAGGTACACTTGGGTGTTCTTCTTGAGAGTAAAAAATGAAGCCTTAGAGAAATTCATAACTTACTCAAAGGTGACTCAAAATGAAAAAGGTTATACAATAACAAGCATTAGAAGTGATCATGGCAAAGAATTTGAAAATATAGGATTTGATGAGTATTGCAATGATCAAGGAATTAGCCATAATTTTTCAGCCCCTAGGACACCGCAACAAAATGGTGTAGTTGAGAGAAGAAATAGAACTTTGGAAGAGATGGCTAGGACCATGTTATGTGAAAATAACTTGCCAAAGTACTTTTGGGCTGAAGCTATAAACACATCATGTTATATAATCAATAGAGCTATGATAAGACCCATGCTAAAGAAAACTCCTTATGAGCTCTACAAAGGTAAGAAGCCTAACATTAGTTACTTCCATCCTTTTGGCTGCAAATGCTTTGTTCTAAATAATGGAAAGGATAATTTAGGAAAATTTGATGCCAAAAGTGATGAGGGAATATTTCTAGGATATTCATTGAATTCAAAGGCTTATAGAATTTATAACAAAAGAACATTAATGGTTGAAGAATCTATTCATGTTGTATTTGATGAATCAAATAATATATCTAAAGATTCAACCAACAATGATGAAAATGTTGAGATATTTGATGAAGGCTTAGAAGATGACTTTCTAGAAAAGCTTGATTTGAATAAAGAAGATGAAGAAGAAATAGAAGTTTTAGAAAGAGAACCTAGAGCACCAAGAGAGTTAGGATATGTAAAAGATTGTGAAATAGTAGGAGATCCAACTCTTGGAGTTAGAACTAGGTCATCCTTAAGGAATATGTGTCAATATATAGCCTTTGTATCTCAAATAGAGCCTAGGAATGTCAATGAAGCCTTAGAGGATAATAATTGGTTCCTAGCAATGCAAGAAGAGTTAAATCAATTTGAGAGAAGCAAAGTATGGAAACTAGTTCCAAGGCCTAGTGATCACTCTATAATTGGAACTAAATGGATATTCAAGAACAAAATGGATGAAAATAGTGTGATCATAAGGAATAAGGCTAGGCTAGTTGCTCAAGGCTATAGACAAGAGGAAGGCATAGACTATGATGAAACATATGCACCGGTAGCTAGATTAGAGGCAATAAGAATGTTACTTGCCTTTGCATGTTATAAAGATTTCAAGTTATATCAAATGGATGTAAAGAGTGCATTCTTGAATGGTTTCATTAATGAAGAAGTCTATGTAGAGCAACCTCCCGGATTTGAAAATCATGAATTTCCTGAACATGTTTTCAAATTGTCTAAGGCACTTTATGGGTTAAAACAAGCTCCTAGAGCTTGGTATGAAAGGTTGTCAAAGTTCTTAATAGAAAAAGGATTCTCAAGAGGAAAGGTAGACACCACATTATTCATCAAAAATAAAAATAAGGACTTACTAGTTGTACAAGTATATGTAGATGATATTATTTTTGGTTCAACTAATAAGTCTTTATGTCAAGAGTTTGCTAAGATCATGCAAGGGGAATTTGAGATGAGCATGATGGGAGAACTCACATTCTTCTTGGGACTTCAAGTGAAGCAAACAAAGGATGGAACTTTCATCAATCAAGCAAAGTACACCAAGGACTTGCTCAAGCGATTTGGAATGGAGAGTTGCAAACCTCAAGCCACTCCAATGGGCACCAACATCAAGCTTGACAAAGATGAAAGTGGTAAGTGTGTAGACACTAAACTCTATAGGTCTATGATTGGTTCTTTGCTTTATTTAACTGCTAGTAGACCAGATATATTGTTTAGTGTGTGCCTTTGTGCTAGATTTCAATCATCTCCTAGGGAATCACATCTATTGGCAACTAAGAGAATTTTTAGATACCTCAAAGATACTCCCTCACTAGGACTTTGGTACCCCAAGGACTCCACTTTTGCCCTTCATGCATTTTCAGATGCTGATTTTGGAGGATGCAAAATAGATAGGAAAAGTACTTCAGGTACTTGCCAATTCCTAGGAAATAGGTTAATTTCTTGGTTCTCCAAGAAACAAAATAGTGTAGCTCAGTCCACAACTGAAGCTGAATATATAGCAGCTGGTAGTTGTAGTGCTCAAGTGTTGTGGATTAAACAACAAATGAGAGATTATGGTATTGACATGAAGCAAGTCTCAATTAAATGTGATAATACCAGTGCCATTAATCTATCTAAGAATCCTATTCAACACTCCAGAACCAAGCACATAGAAATTAGACATCACTTCCTTAGAGATCATGTACAAAAAGGGGATATAATCTTAGAGTATATTGATACTACACATCAAATAGCTGATATATTCACCAAACCCCTTGATAGAGATAGGTTTTGTATCCTTAGAGGTGAATTAGGACTCATGAATATGCCTTAGGACTTTCATGTTGTAAAAATCTTGATTTCAAGTTGATTTTTAAAGAGTTTTTGCAAAAATTTTCTGGCAAAGAGGATGAGAGATCGATCTCCTTGTGATATAGATCGATCTCCATGCTTCTATCAAGCCTAAATCGTCAAGGTTAATCTAAGAAGATCGATCTTCTAACCATAAGATCGATCTCCTTACGTCTCTGTCTAAAGGCAGATCGATCTGTCCTCACGACAGATCGATCTCATCAAGCTTTCGTATTCTACAGATCGATCTGTGCATGTACCAGATCGATCTCCTTAAGCCTCTGTTTGCGACCAGATCGATCTGTCCCTACGACAGATCGATCTCTCTTCGCTTCTGGGAGTACCAGATCGATCTGTCGCCTCGACAGATCGATCTCCTATGCCTTGGAGTATAAATACCTACGAAAAATCCCCAAATCTCCCAAAACCTAAAATTTCAAATTCTCCAATTCCCTCGCATCCTCTTCTTCAATTCCTCCTCAGATCGATCCTCGTACGGTCTTCCTTGCGTCCCAGTGTCGTATTCTGGTATTTTAACCTACATTTCTCACTAATTTCTCAAAAATTTTCTCTGATTTGCGTTGATTTTCATTCTAGGGCAACCCTAGGTACTGTTTCATTGCTCTTATCATTTTTGAATTTGTTTAGACGAATCTAGAGTCTAGAATAATGCCTAGGCTTAAGAGAGCAGGAACCAAACCACCTAGACCCAATGTAGAGGCAGGTTCTTCCTCCCAACCCACTCCACCTCCTATCGCTTCCTTCAATCGGTGTTTTAAAACACCAGCAAAAAGAAAGCGGTATGAGGAATATTTTTCAACTATGCCAATCAAGCATTGGCGCACCATTGATTTTTCCTTCCTCAATCACATAGACTTTCCATACCTATCAAAATTTGAGGAATTTGGTTGGGTAAAATTCTTGAGAATCAACACTCCTGTCCCTCCAAATCTCGTTCGCGCATTCTTTTCCAATGCCGAACTCGTATATGACCCCGATGACACCTGTAAAATCCTTGCCTTCAAAACCTTCGTCATGGGTCAATCAATAATAATTGATTCTGAAGTTATAGCCAAAGTGTTTGATTTACGCGATGAAGGCTTAACTAATGAGGATGAGGAAGTCCCCTTTGCGTTTGAACTCCCCGGGGACAAGGCGAGTAACCTTCCAATGCACCTTCGGTTACTCCACCTCATAATCTCGTGGAATCTCCGCCCTTACGGTACCCGTCACTCTACCGTTAGGCGTCTAGACCGTTTTTGGCTTCATCACATTCACACCACAAGCCAAAAGCCTAACCTCCCTCATTTCATATACGAAGACTGGCTGAAGATTGTGCGTGGCCAAGCTACCACAATAGTTTTTCCACAACCGGTAGCCTATCTTCTCCGTCGCCTTGGCATCGACTGCAGCGGCGAAACTGGCGAACTTCCATCTCCTAAAAGCGAGCTTAACATTGGGACCCTACATCATATGGGGTACTACAAAGATTTCCGAGGAGAGTGGACGAAAAAGCAAGAACAGCAACCTGCTGAGGCTGAGGATGACCACACTGCTGAACCAGCACACCCACCTCAGCACCCGCTCCAGAACCGTCGTCCTCCACGGCTACGCCAACAGCACAAACATCGTCTCCTGCTGACTTGGAGCTGATCGTGAAGATGATAAGCGACCTCAGTCAGAGAATCGATGAAGGACATACCACTCAGCAGCGTATGTTTGCCGAATTGACTCAACGAGTGGATCACCTTCAAGACACTCAAAAGGCGATGTTCGATAAATTTCAAGAAACTCAAGAGGCAATGTTCGATGAACTTCAAGTGACGCGCACGCATGTTGAGGAGCTTTTGGATCGTGATCCTCCCTCACATTAGGCTTTAGGTGTATGGTTTAGTTCAGTTATATCATTCCGCACTGCACTTTGTACTGAATTTGCTTGAATGCAATATAAATTGATTGTTTATGAAAATGTGGCATTGTGTGAGTCAATGTTGATTTTGAACTGCCATGGTTTTGACAATGTTGCATTTTGTGAGTTAATGACCATGTGTGATTGATATGACAAAAAGGGGGAGAAGAAACATAAGAAACATCATAAGAAACAACATGATAAGAAACATGCATGTTGTTGTGATTTATGTTAAATGTTTAAAAGGATGATAGGATGATTTAATTGAGGGGGAGTTATAGGATGATTTAATTGAGGGGGAGTTAAGAGCTAGAGCTAACTAAGGGGGAGTTAAGATTTAACTAAGGATGAGTTAAATCTTTAACAAAGTCAAAAGCTCACAAAAAGGGGAATTTTGCAAATTCACTAAACATGTTTATTGGATGAGTTTTGTCATATCAAAAAGGGGGAGATTGTTGAGTTAATGTATTTTGAAATGACAAAACAAGTTAATACAATAATGTTAAGATGGTATACAAACATGTTTAGAAGATATCAGGACCAGAACTTAGAGTTCTGCTGATGAGAGATCGATCTGAGGTGTGAGAGATCGATCTCCTGGGTTTATACTTGATGAGAGATCGATCTCATGATGGAAGAGATCGATCTGGCAAGCCTTAAAACGGTGTAAAGGGTTTAAGGTAAAAAGAGATCGATCTGCAAGGGTTAAGAGATCGATCTGCTCTAAGTCAGAGAACTTAGGAGATCGATCTGGTAAGGAAGAGATCGATCTGCTCAAAGTCAGTGAGCTTAAGAGATCGATCTGGTGTATTGAGAGATCGATCTTGCCTCAAACAGAGAGGATAGGAGATCGATCTGCCTATTCGACAGATCGATCTGCCTCTGCCTATTCAAACTAACAGATCGATCTGGTAATGTATGAGATCGATCTCCCTGTGTATTTGTGCTTTGTCATTGCAGGATTTAAAACTAGGAGATCGATCTGGCCAAGATAGGAGATCGATCTGTCTGACCACCGGAGGTTCCCAACGGCTATTTTCTTCAAATCTCAACGGGAAAAACTGCATTTAATGCTCCAACTACCCAACCTTCAGTATATAACCAAGCATTGAAGATAAAGCAAAGACAGAGACTATCACTGAACATTCCAAACATTCTCAAGCTTTAATTCTTTCATTCCTTGTATCCCTATTGCTCATTAATTGAGATTTATTGTATAAGCTTAAGTAATACAAGCTTTGTTAGTCCTACCCACTGAAAAGCCTTATTCTGTATTCATCCACACCTTAAAAGAAAAGAGGATTGTTCCTCAGTGAGAGTTATTGTAAAAGGGTGAATACATTTTCTGTATTGCTAAGGGTAGAGAGGTTATTCCTTAACCTGTAAAAGGAACTTTGTAAACTCTATTGAAACAGAGAAAGAAACCACTTGACAAGAAGGTCAAGGAGAGAGGACGTAGGCAAGAGTTGGCCGAACCTCTATAAGTCGCTGTGTTTGTTTCTCTTTCCCTCTCTTTGCATTAAATTGTTATATTGCACTGTCTTATTCATTATCATTTGTGTTTAAATTGCGATTAATTTAAAATCTGCCATAATTGTTAGAAAACCGATTCACCCCCCCTCTCGGTAGAGCCAACACTATCGATCGCCAGGTATACATATTTTGTACGGTTATGTATCTAAACATAGAAACAGCACAGTGATGTATACGATATATTATGGGGAATGTAATTGTAGTAGACTTTATATAATCTCACATGTATTATAACAGAAGCTACAGTTTGTAATAGTATATTGACATGTATGTATGATAATGGATGATATGGTATGTGAGGAAGCTAACATCAAATCACAGCCCAACCATTGATGAGAGGAAAGGTAAATTAAAATGTGAAAAATTTGTAGTGACTTTGGTTAAAGTCATGAATTGAGAACGGGTCCTGACATACACTCGATCTGATAAACCCCTTATCCAACAGTTCTTGGAACTATTTCTTTAGCTCCTCCAATTCCACTGGAGCCATTCGATACGGTGGTTTGGATATCGATTCAGTTCCAAGCACCAAATCGATATAAAATTCCATCTCCCTATTTGGTGGTAATCTTGGTAATTCTTTCGGAAAGACATCAGGGAATTCTCTCACCACTGGGATGTCAACCATATTCGGATATACCTTATCCAAATCAACCACATAGGCTATAAAACCTTCAACATCTCACAATCACATTTGATTAGTAAAATCATTTGTCCTTGGACATAATTTACTACTTTTTTCATTACTTTGCAAAGCTTACAATATGTTTTTCAGTGGTAGGAAACATAACTGTCTTAGCATAACAGTCTAAGATGACTTGGTTTGCAGCTAACCAATCCATCCCTAATATTACATCAAAATCTTTCATATTTAACAAAATCAGATTGGCTAACATCTCCTTTTCCCCTACTTTTAGCTTACAACCATTACAGACATACTCTGTCATTACATTATCTCTAAGTGGAGTGCTTACAAGTAAAGTCCTACCTAGAGGTACAGGTATTACATGTTCAATCAATTTACATGCAAAAGTAGGCGATATGAATGAATGCGTGGCACTAGGATCAATCAATGCTAATGCTTCAAAATTAAAGACTAGGATGATACCTTTAATCATATCCTTAGAAGTCTCTGTAGAAGCCTGGTCCAAAGCAAACACTCGTCCATGACCAACAGCTTGTTTTCTTTTCTCTTTAGCTGTGGCTTTCCTCTTAGATGCAGGTGTTTCAGCCGTAACCTTCTCTGGCTCTTTGCCCTTCTATGGGGCTGCATTAACTAACTCTGGGCATTCATGAGCTATATGACCTGCTCTACGGCATCTATAGCATAATCGCGTCATAGGGCATGGTCTACCCCCATGATGTCTACCACACATCCAACATTGCTCAGTAGTAGGTCTGGGTCCACTAATAACTATGCTTCTCGCTGCTGGAGGATAAGTTGGATGCACTAGAGGCTTCGTAGGCCCTTTTTGCATCTGCTCAATCTTAGACCCTTTTATCGAATAAGCTTTAACCCTTTTGGAACCCTCTAGCATCCACTGACCTTTTACGATCTCTATCTCTGCTCTTACTACTCTTACTCAACTCTAAGGCATGCAACTCATAATCTTGCTCATACAGCTGAGCTCTACGTACTGCCATGTCATAAGTGGTAATGTCCAGTGGAGCTCGTTGAGCTCTGATGGAAGGTCTCAATCCCTCAAGGAATTTCTACACCTTTTTATCCTCAAGGCTCATCGTAACTGTATCATACCTGTCCAGGGATGTGAATCCAGACTCATACTCATCCACTGTCCGGTTCCCCTGAGTCAATGTCATGAATTCCATCTGCATCTTCCTCTGAGCAGTAGCTAGAATGTATTACCTCCTGAAGGCATCTAGGAATATATCCTACATCACAACCCGGTGACGTACACTTAATATCAGTTGTGTAGCCATCCACAATGCTCGGCCTCATCTTCTAACACAAAAGCCGTAAAGGTGACCTTCTCTGTGTCAAAGCAATGGAAAAATTGGTAGAGCTTCTCCATACTACGTGTCCAATGCTTAGCTGACACTGGGTTCTTCACCCCATTAAACGAAGGGGGTCTGAACTTTTGAAATTCTCTCATTCTACCCATATCACAATCATAAATTCCCTCTCCACCAACCTGTTGTGGGACTACAGGATCCTCAACTGGTGGGGGAATGTCCTGAACTGGGGGAGGTACAGGTATCTCTACCTCTGCAGCCTGAGGTCTCGATGTAGGCTGTGCGGGCTCATCTTCTCAGGTGCAGTAGCCTGACCAATAGGGTTTTCCTATCTACCCTCCATTCTAGCCATTGCTTGTGTAAACATGTCCATCACTGTGTCTACACTGCGCTGTAATTACATTATACGGGCCTCAGTGGCCTCACTAAGCTCTGGTGGATCTCTATGAAAACTAGACCCACTGCGCCTTTCGGGCTCATTTCTCTGCCCTTGAGAACGCGAACTCTTTCCTCTACAAGTACGTTGTCTATCAGACATCTTGCATACTCAAAATAAGTGTCTTAGTCAAATTTTCCAGCTTGGTATACACATTTGTATCCTAATAATGTACAGTACTTTAGGGATGTATAATTTCCTAACTGTGGATATGACTCACTTCAGACCAACTCAGCTCTGATACCATTCGGTCATGCCTCACTTACCCTCTATACCAGTTCGTGACCTTTGCCTTACCATTTATAGTTGGGTTGTGAGTCAACATCCAATCCATATCTCATATACATTCATTTAATTGAAATTGAATAGAAACTGGACTTTTATAAATATGTGGAAGCGTTTACATCAATTTCTATTAACTATACATCCCTTTCGTACAAAATATCACTAGACTGTGCATTAATTTACATGATACAAAATTTTTCTTTTCATCACAAGTGTATACCTCTCTATACTGCTGGAGAATTGGAGAACACCTTGGCAGGGACGACTGCAGTACTCAGTACTGTGTAGTATCCCCAGAGGAAGAAATAAGGGGGTGAGCATAACACGCTCAGTAAGAAAAATGTATAAGCACGTAGATAACTACACTATCTGTATGCTAAAATACATATATGTTCATTTTCCTTATAAGAACAATATGCATGTTCGTTAAAACAACTTCCATCAATGCGAAATCATTAATTCGTTAGATGGGTATATGCATATTCACACAGTTCATCATCCAAAACCACTGGGGTTCAACTTCACATAGTTCACACTTAAACTCACTTTTCACACAGTAGCACATAGTTTCACATAACAAAAGCTATTCACACAGCTCATATACAGAAAATGCTTTTCATTTATCAATTCAATATATGTGAGACATAATATATGAGATTATCACATATCCCCAGACACACAGCAAGGGAGGTCATCTATCACCTCACATAGTAGTGATAATGTCGTATCACTCAAATGCATAAAGACTTATGGCCATAGTCGGATTCCATGCTACACTGATCATGTGTGCGGGAACCCTACACTTGGGGAGACAAATCAACCATCACTTCAGCTCACACAGATAGTCACGGCACATCGTACCCCATGGCTAACGCTCACGGTACATCGTGATCCTGTTGATCCTTATCACCCATTTCTTTTGTCTCAAATCACGTGTGAGCTCTCGAGTGGAACACACAATATCCTCGAGGCATCAAGCACTCTTTTATTTTCTTAAAATTCCTTTGAAAATAATGTGCGAGCGGGGCTGGTCAATTTACCGTTGCCTCTTATGCTCTAATCACGATTTCACACAGAAAAGAAATAGAACTGCTCCTTTCACTGAGTATGAGTTAGAGGGTAAACTCCCTTCAATCACTCTTTATACACAGTTCATACAATTGGTTAAAACCGGAGCCTGTCTATTATTATTCTTTCTTAAAATGTTTGAAAAACCTCTTTTCACAACAACATAGAAGTCATACAATTCATACCATTAACTTATTTCCATACGTAGTTTTCTTCTAGATATATCTATATCTATATACTAACACATGCATTTACACACAGCATATAAGAAAACATACGTATAGCTATCTCTATAGCTTATATAAGTCCCTTACCTTGATCTTACAGTGTATCTCTTAGTCTCACACTGCTTCACATGTCACCATTTATGTCTACAGCTCCGTCTATCTCTCCGGACGCTGCAGATACACATCAGATGTATCATTCATCATTTCTATTATCTCAAACCATCAAAACACCATTTATTCTCTTATTTCCTCTTTGACCTAACATAGGTCCTTAGTGACTTTTCATGTTCTAGTCACTTCTAGCTATCTTCCCGTAAATCAATAGGTTTATAGTAGTAGCTAGATTAATGTACTAGAATTTGGTAGCCTGAAAGCTTACCTAGTTTCTTTTTCTTGCCACTTGGTCCAAAATCTCTTTATATCGATCAACACGTCTGATCTATCGTATCGAGGTCCCGTTTTCAACTATGTTGCTCTCCTTTTGTTAACAAACAACTTCGTAGAAGGAAACGTCTCTTACTTCTGGCTAGAAAAGGTGGCTTGTCTAGGAAAAGTGTTTGAACACTTAAGCAAAATTGAGAGGTTTTAGGTTACTATGCTTTTTAGCCTAAAATCTAGTTTCTTATATAGAAATTCCACTAGGAGATCGATCTACATGGTGAGAGGATCGATCTCTCCCTCTTCACCGACTTACTTTTCAATGTAATGGGTTTCCTGAGATCAATCTGCTCCAAGTGATGGGATCGAAATTCTCTAGGCAGAGAGCTTAAGGAGATCGATCTGCTCCAAGGGTGAGATCGATCTGCTCTTGGCCGAGAGCTAAAGAAATCAATTCCTTCTACATAGAATGCTCAGAAGATCGATCTGGCCCCATTGGCGATCGATTTGCCCTGTTCCATTGCTCGAATAAGAGCATTTTTAGCTCTTCCAGATCGATCTTTCCTTCAATGAGATCGATCTGGCATTCATATTTTCTAGATTTTACTGCAGTTTTCTGCAATAACTCACACAAAACATCTTTCATTTTGCTGCCCTTGTGAGATCCGCATCTTTGTATGACATTCCTTATGATTTCCACATTGTATGACGGTATTATCAGTTAATGGATTCATAAGATGGTTGATTTGGATCTGATAAATGTGGATGAAACGAAATAACGTACGTAAAATCGCATGAGGTTAAATCGGGAAAGTAAGGACCCAAAACTTTAGTGAAAGGAATTTAATCAAGTTGACAAAAAATAAGAATTTAAAATAAGAAAATATTGTGAGTTTATGAAGGAAAGTCGGTTCAATTTGGTTCCAAACACCTGCAAGGGTAAAACGTTCAAAAAACTAAAATTCGGTATAAATTCGATAAGAAAATTTCATTAAAAATATGGAATTAAGAATCTAGTTCAATAACGAGGAAAATATTGAATTTCGAGTCCAATTGATCAAGATATGAATTTATTGGAATTAATCAAAATTTTTACTTCGAAAAATTATCCTAAAACTACTGAAAAAAAATACCGAAAAGATTAAATAAGATAGATAAATTCATTTATTGATTAAATAAATAAAATACTAATTTTTGGCAATATTTTGATTTTTTAAATGTATTTTAATGGATTAAGATATTAATAAAATAAATAAATAAATAAATAAAAGAAACGAAAAATCTGAAGAAACGAGAGGAGAGGAAAGAAAACGGAAAAGTCGAGGAAGATCGAGAACCACCGACGATTAACGAGGCTAGGTGAGGGTAGGAGAAGAGAGAGGACAACCCGACGAACCTTCTGGTACCGGTGACGCACGTCGACGACGCCTACTTCTGGCGAATCGGTGAAAGGAAATCCGAGAGGGAACCGAGTTGATTGCCGACGATCTACGACGATTCAGCTCCGATTCGACCCAACCGAGAGCCCCCTAGCCGAGGTGGTTCTTTTGGTACCCATAGCAGCCGACGAAATGGCCGGTAACGTCGACGACAGTGAGGGGAGTAAAACAGCACCGTTACCGAAAATGGGAAGAAAAAGAAAAAGAAAAATAAAAAGAAAAAAAAGAAAAAGGAAAAAGGAAAAGAAAAAAAGAAAGGGGAAAAAGGAAAGAAATTTTACCAGGGACGACTCGAGATTCGGGTAAGTTAACCGAGGGTCGAGATTGACCTGCGGTTAAATTTTGAGAATTTATTTAATATTATATTAATGGAAAATAACCCGGATTAATCTAATTGTGCTGTTCTACGACAGATCCCGAACGAGAGTCGAGTGAGCTCTAATTTTTGTATCCCGCATAACATTGGGTAAATACACTTTAAATACGACAATTTGAGTCCTTAATGTAGAGTTAAGATTATTTTACAGATTAATTTTGCATAAAAGGAACTGTATTCCAAATTTTTTAAAGTAATTTTTGTAAATAGTATACAGGCTATCCAATGAGTTTGGAACGGAGCCCGATGAGTATTGGTAAGTCAAATAAGCTCAGTAGACCGGAAGAAGGGATTTAATAAGTGGAAATGGGCTGAAAAAGGGGTCGGGCCCATTAAGGTGCAATCGGGCCCAATAAAGTAAAACGGGCCCAGTGCTTTAGATTCGATCAGTAAGAGTGAAATACTGATAAATATATTTGAACTGAACCAATATGTGGTTATATGCAGCTCCGTAGACTTAGTTTGAAGCGAATTGGATTGAGAGACCTGGTACGATCGAGACGGGATAAGCTCGCACGTGATTCTAGGTAAGGGAATTTTATAAGCATTTAGAGGTAGCTGTACATATTTTTGAGGGAATTTAGACTATGTTAAATTCATTAGGCTACCTGAAAATAGAATAATAATTTTTGTGAAAAATGTGAAAATTGTGACAAATTACCATTTTGCCCCCAATTAGGAAAATTTCAAAAAGGGTAGTAAGGCTATGAAATTGCATGAATTTCATGATTTTGATATTTTTATGATGATATTACCTTAATTCAAGCAATTTATGAATAGGTTGGCTATTATTTTCGTGTTTTATGTGAAAAGACAGGTTAGGTGCCAATTGATATTTAATTGACATGTTTTGATGAAATTGAGCCACCTACCAGTTTTATATGAGTTTTAATCATGCTGGAGCACTATTCACACTGGATTTCATATTTTAACTCATACACAGAGTGCTGAAGTCTTGCTCGCACTATTTTACAGACTTATTTCACATTACTACCGTACTGGAGTTTTTACTCGTACGAGGTTTTCACTGAGTTTTTTATACATATCCGTACTAGAGCATTTCTTGTACGTGGATTTTAATTGAATTTATAATTATTTTAAGTCGTACTGTAGCACTGCTCGTACACAGATTTGATTGATTTTTATGAAACCGTGCAGGAGCTTCGCTCACACGCGGTTTTTAGATATCATGTATATGCATGAAGCTGTGCTGGAGCTTTCTCCTGTAGACTATGTGTCACAGTGAGATGATATACTCACACGTACATACTAAGACATAATTGGCATAGGTGGATAAGACCTATTGCAGGTACCCCCGACTGAGATTGGGTTCATGGAGTACGTTGTACCATGTATATCACATGGAGTACGATGTACTATGGGGATTGTTGGAGTAGAGTGGCATTAGCCATGAGGAAGCAAGCTTTGCCCTCGCAATCTTGATGTTATACTGTTCTGGCAGGTATGGCTAATCCACCTCCCGTTTCAGGTGTGATACCCCGCACATTAGGATCCGTGTAGCCAGGGATCACAAGGATATGGCCATAGTCTTGGATATTACCGATATAGTCACCTACATGTCTTGCATGATAAATCCTTTGGTTTTGATAGATTAGGGTAGACCCGAGGCAGGGGTCAGGCCTCAATCTTCTTATGAATTCGATTGAGATTTGATTTTCCCACAGAGGGATTTTATGAAACTTTCATGACTTGTAACCCTGAGGGAAGGGTGATTTTATAACGGAATTTTATAACAAGTTAATTTATTGAATTGAATTAGATCCATTGAGTTTATCACATTTTAACCCAGATGGGTGTTTTAAAATTTATTGATTCAATTGAGCATTAGATGTTTTCACATGAGAATCATTCCATGTTTTCTATGCTGATTTCCTGTTTTAAAACAGATGATACTTATATGTATGTCATATCATTGTTTTTACCTCATGCTCACATATATCTTGATTTCCTATCAGCATGTAGATGGTATAGCTATCTACCCATTTATATTATTGCCTTATTGAGCATGTGGAGCTCACATTTTCATTTTCAACCCCCTTTTAGAGTTTCCACCTTAGAGATAGCGGGTGTAGAGAGTAGACGGCATAGCTGATTATCTATGGTTCCCATCGACTGTCAGGTATACAGCATGTATAAAATTTTATATTAGTATGCTTACAGCATAATAGTGTATATGAAGGAATATTTGAGGATGTAAATATCAGTAGATTAATTATACATGTATGAGAATCGTGTGATGTATAAAACATACTGACCACTCTATTATATGATAAATGATATCAGTTTGCATATAGACATGTGATATTTCTTAATGGTTAAAATGGTGTATCGATTTTGATTCACAGCCCGACCTGTTCGGAGGGATCTGTTACAAGGAGGTAAGAAAGATTTTTCAAAAATGAAAAATTTATACTGATTTTTGGTAAGTATTAGATCGTGACAAGAAAAAGTGGCATCAGAGCAGGGGTCGGTCGGACGTGAATCATTATCGATACATATGCACTTAAGAGTTAGAGTTGGTCGGATAAGAGTCAGTAGTGGTCGTTTAGGAAAAATTTTATCCCCTTTAGTACTGTGCTGTATGAGATGTCAATGTGTATACTAGATGGGATACAGAATGGTCAGGTCCCCGAGGGTTCTGCTATGAGACCAGACGAGACTGAGGCACGCTTCGCTAGACTTGAGTGGAGTATTGAGAGTCTGGTTGAGATTATAACGCAGCAGGCAATGCTTAGGGCTAGGGATAGACGCGATCCGGTGGGATAGGCAGCAGCTATTCCCGAGATGCCGGCACAGGCCATAGAGTTACTTGAGGTTCAGGCTCAGGCTGCAGATGTAGTGAGACCCCCGCCAGCTCAGGATGCTGGATACGAGTGTGACCTTGATAGATTTAGACATTTTCAGAAGTTTAGACCTCCAGCCTTCCATAGGAGGAAGGATCCAATAGTAGCAGAGGATTGAGTGTATCAGATGGAGAAGTTATATAGGCTTTTCAGGTGCACTACTACCGAGAGGGTTGCTTTTACCGTATTTGTATTTGAGGGGTCGGTAGAGCATTGGTGGAGATCTACCGAGCCTATTTTGAGAGCTCGACATTCAGAGGTCACATGAGAGATATTTTTGGATGCCTTTAAGAGGCAGTATGTTCCCGCGACTGCACAACGGAAGCTGAGGATGGAGTTTATGAGTTTGGTTCAGAGGAACCAATCTATTGATGAGTATGAGACTCGATTAATTTCATTGGGGAGATATGATTTAGAGATGATGAGCAGTGAGGACCGGAAGGTCCAAAAGTTTATAGATAGACTGAGACCAGCCTTCAGATCTCGGTTGGCTCCTTTTGATGTTTCGACTTATGAGGAGGCAGTACATAGAGCTCAGTTGTGTGAGCAGGATTATGAGTGGAACGTCTCCGAGTCAGGAAAGATCAGTAGGAGTAGAGATAAAGACTGGAAGAGACCCAGGAGAGATAAATTTGTTAGGAAAGGGCGACGGCTCTTTGATAAGAGGCCGAAGATTGAGGAAGTTCAGGAGAGGACAGCTAGACCCCCTATTCATCCGACTTTACCACTAGCTAGAGGCATTGTCATTGGAAGACCACGCCCTACTACTGAACGATGTAGGGGATGTGGCAGATATCATGGTACCAGACCTTTTCCAGTGCCTATAGCTACAATAGTATGTTACCATTGTGGGAGGCCAGGGCATGTGGTGAGAGATTGCCCAGAGAGATCGGACACTGCCCCACAAAAGGGCAAGGAGCCAGAGAGAGCTCTAGTGTAGGTTCCTGCTCAGAGGAAGAGAGCTACCGCCGAGGAGAAAGGGAAGCAAGTGATGGGTACAGGGCAAGTTCATGCCTTGGACCAAGATACAACAGACTAGTCGTCGGATGTGGTGAAAGGTACTATCTTAATCTTTGATTTAGAAGTATATGTTCTGATTGATCCTGGTGCCACACATTCATTCGTATCTCCTTCATTTGCATATAAATTGTTTAAGTATGTAAAGCTTACCCCTCTGAGTAGTAAATTGTTAATAATTACCCCCATAAACACTAGTCAGCTAGTAGAGTATGTAGTCAGGGACTGTAAATTGAAAGTCGAGAAAAAAGAAATGCCAGTCGACCTTATTTTGATGTATATGAGGGACTTCAATGTCATACTAGGAATGGATTGGTTGGCTGTCAGTTGTGTTGTGTTAGATTTTTTTCGAAGACGTTAACGTTTAATACCCCCGAAAGATGTATTGTAAAATTTCCCTGAAAAGTAATAAAATCAGTGGTTAATCTAAATGGAGCAATGAATTTTTACTAATTTTATGATTTATATTTTGAAGGATTCATCGCATATGTGGTTGATACGGACCAGGTACGATCGGATTTAAGAGACATTCCAGTGGCTAGGGAGTTTCCTGATGTCTTTCCAAACGATTTACCAGGATTACCACCAGCCAGAGAGATAGAGTTTGGGATAGATTTGGTACCTGGTACAGAACTAATTTCTAGACCACCATATAGGATGACTCCGATTGAGTTGGAAGAGCCGAGAAAGTAGTTACAGGATCTGTTTGAGAAGGGGTTTGTTAGACCGAGCGTGTCGCCTTGGGGAGCATCGATCTTATTTGTGAGAAAGAAAGATGGAAGCCTTTGATTGTGTATAGATTACAGTTTGTTGAATAAGGCTACCATAAAGAACAAGTATCCCCTTCCACGTATTGACGATTTGTTGGATCAGTTTCGGGGAGCACAGGTCTTTTCTAAGATTGATCTGAGGTCTGGGTATCATCGACTAAGGCTACGGAGGGAGGATGTGCCCAAGACAACATTTATGACCTGTTATGGTCATTATGAGTTTTTGGTTATGCCATTCAGGTTGACTAATGCCCCCGCAGCATTCATGGCTTTGATGAATGATATGTTCAAGCCATATCTGGATCGATTTGTGATTGTGTTTATCGATGATATTTTGGTATACTCTAGATGCAGGGAGGATCACGAGCAGCACTTGAGGATAGTTTTACAGACCCTCAGAGAGAGACAGTTGTATGCCAAACTCAGTAAGTGTGATTTCTGGTTGGAGCAAATTTCTTTTCTAGGCCATGTGGTATCAAGGGATGGAGTGTCAATAGACCCATCCAAGATAGAGGTAGTTGTTCAATGGGAGTGACCCAAGACAGTCACAGAGATTCGAAGTTTTTTGGGTTTGATAGGATACTACAAGAGATTTATTGAGGGTTTCTCCAGATTAGCTACTTCGTTAACACGTCTCACATGAAAGGATGTTGAGTTTGTGCGGGATGATGCCTGTGAGAGTAGTTTTTAGGAGCTGAAGTATCAATTGACCACTGCTCCGATTCTTACCATTCCTACCAGCTCAAGAGGTTTCTCGGTATATACAGATGCATCTCATCAAGGAATGGGCTGTGTATTGATGCAGGATAGGAGGGTAGTTGCCTATGGATCTAAACAGTTGAAAGGCCACGAGAGGAACTATTCAACCCACGATTTGGAGTTGGAAGCCATAATGTTTGCACTGAAGATATGGCACTATTACTTATATGGTGAGCAGTTTCAGATTTTTACAGACCATAAGAGTCTGAAGTATTTATTCTCGCAGAAGGAGCTGAACATGAGAAAAAGGAGATGGCTCGAGCTCGTGAAGGATTATGATTACGAGATATTATACCACCCGGGTCAGGCTAATGTAGTTGCTGATGCTTTGAGCAGGAAAAACCTAAGGTTGGTATCATTTATGATGGTTCGGGAACATGGCTTGTTAGAGCAGTTCGCGAGCATCAGTTTGGACATAGCACCACCTGAGATTGACAGAGTTGAGATCATTACGAGCCTGAGGTTGGAGCCAAAGTTGATTGATCGTATCCGGCAGGCTCAGCAGAGTGATCAGCGATGTATTGAGTTGATGAGTCAGGTACAAGCAGGTGCAGATATCGATTTTGGATTGAGTACTGATGGCTTACTGAGTTTCCGAGGTAGGATATGTGTTCCCGAGGATCCTGAGATCAGGAGGATGATATTATCAGAGGCTTACTTAGCGAGGTATACAGTACATCCGGGGAGTACAAAGATGTATTAGAATCTCCGGAGAGTTTATTGGTGGTCTGGGATGAAGAGATACATAGCAGAGTATGTCGCGAGATGTCTCGTCTGTCAGCAGGTAAAGGTAGAGCATCAGAAGCCTGCAAGATTATTACAGCCACTACCAATACCGACATGGAAGTGGAAGCATGTCACCATGGATTTTGTGATGGGATTACCGAGGACCCGCAGAGGTCAGATGCCATCTGGGTGATTGTGAATAGATTGACGAAGTCCACCCATTTCTTAGCTATGAGAGCTACAGATGCTCTGAGTACATTGGCGAAATTATATTCGAGAGATTGTCAGGCTATATGGCGTTCCAGTGAGCATTGTTTATGATAGGGATGCCCGCTTCACTTCCCATTTTTGGGAACACTTTCAGGAAGCGTTGGGGACCCAGTTGAGATTTAGCACCGCTTTTCATCCTCAGACAGATGGTCAGTCAAAGAAGACTATATAGACTCTAGAGGATATGTTGAGAGCATGTGTGCTAGATTTTGGAGGCTCTTGGGATGATCATTTGCCATTAGCCGAGTTCGCCTATAATAATAGTTATCACTCGAGTATTGGGATGACACCGTATGAGGCATTGTATGGTCGCAGATGTCATTCCCTTATTGGATGGGAAAGGATTGGTGACAGATAGTTTTTTGCTCCTGACTTGGTTCAACAGGCCTTTGGAGGATGTCAGATTGATATACAATAGATTGTGGACAGCTCAGAGCCGACAGAAGACTTATGAGTCAGTGTTTTTGAGAGTTCTTCTTTCCAAGGGTATCATGAGGTTCGGTAAGAAAGGTAAACTGAGCCCTCGTTTTATTGGACCCTTTGAGATTGTGGAGCTAGTGGGAGATAATGCCTATAGGTTGGCATTGCCACCAGAGTTGGCATGACTACATAGTATCTTCCACGTTTCTATGCTTCAGAAGTACCATCCGGATCCGTCACAATTGATTAGCTACGAGCCGTTAGAGCTCAGTGACAATATGACTTATATTGAGAGACCAGATCGGATATTGGATAGGAAAGAGAAGGTATTGCGGTCCAAGATGATCTCCCTGGTGAAGGTTCAGTGGCAGTATCACACTCCAGAGGAAGCTACCTGGGAGCTAGAGAGCATGATACGGGAGAAGTACCTGGAGTTATTTACCGACTGATTTGGTTCTAATTTGGAGGACCAAATTCTTTTAGTGGGGGAGATTGTGAGATCTGCATCTTTGTATGACATTCCTTATGATTTCCACATTGTATAACGGTATTATCTGTTAATGGATTGATAAGATGGTTGATTTGGATCTGATAAATGTGGATGAAATGAAATAATGTACATAAAATCGCATAAGGGTAAATCGAGAAAGTAAGGACCCAAAAATTTAGTGAAAGGAATTTAATCAAGTTGACGAAAAATAAGAATTTAAAAGAAGAAAAGATTGTGAGTTTATGAAGGAAAGTCAGTTCAATTTGGTCCCTAACACTTGCAAGGGTAAAATGGTCAAAAGACCGAAATTCAGCATAAATTCGATAAGAAAATTTCATTAAAAATATTGATTTGAGAATCTGGATCAATAATGAGGAAAATATTGAATTTCGAGTCCAATTGATCACGATATGAATTTATTAAAATTAATCAGAATTTTTACTTCAGAAAATTATCCCGAAACTATTGAAAAAATATACCGAAAAGATGAAATAAGGCAGATAAATTCATTTATTGATTAAATGAATAAAATACTAATTTTTGAGATATTTTGATTATTTTAATGTATTTTAATGGATTAAAATAAATAAATAAAAAGAACGAAATGAAAAATTTGAAAAAAAGCGAGGAGAGAGAAAGAAAACGGAGAAGTCGAGGAAGACCGAGAAGCATCGACGACCATCGGTGACCAACGAAGCCAAGCGAGGGCCGGAGAAGAGAGAGGACAACATGACGAACCTTCTGGTACCAGTGACACGCGCCGACAATAGCTGATTCCGATGAATCGACGAAAGGAAATCCGAAAGGGAACCGAGTTGATTGCTGACGATCTACGGCAATTCAGCTTCGATTCGACCCAACCGAGAGACCACCTAGTCGAGGAAGTTCTTTTGGTACCGATAGCGGCCGATGAAATGGCTGGTATCGCCGGCGACGGTGAGGGGAACAAAACGGCATCGTAGCCGGAAAGGGGAAGAAAAAAAAAAAGAAAAAAAAGAAAAAGAAAAAAGGAAAAGAAAAGAAAGAAAGAGGAAAAAGGAAAGAAATTTTACTGGGGATGACTCGAGATTCGGGTAAGTTGACTGAGGGTCGAGATTGACCTGCGGTTAAATTCTGGGAATTTATTTAATATTATATTAATGAAAAATAACCCAGATTAATCTAATTGTGCAGTTCTACGACAGAGCTCGAACGAGAGCCAAGTGAGCTCCAATTTTTGTATCCCGCATAACATTGGATAAGTACACTTTAATTACGACAATTTGAGTCCTTAATGCAGAGTGAATATTATTTTACGGATTTTACGGATTAATTCTACATAAAAGGAACTGTATTCGAAATTTTTTAAAGTAATTATCGTAAATAGTATACGAGTTATCCAATGAGTTTGGAACGAAGCCCGATGAGTATTGGTAAGTCAAATAAGCCCAGTAGACCCGAAGAAGAGATTTAATAAGTGGAAACGGGCTGAAAAAGGGGTCGAGGCCCATTAAGGTGCAATCGGGCCCAATAAAGTAAAACGGGCCAAGTGCTTTAGATTCGATCAGTAAGAGTGAAATACTGATAAATATATTTGAACTGAACCAATATGTGGTTATATGCAGCTCCGTAGACTTGGTTTGAAGCAAATTGGATTGAGAGACCTGGTACGGTCGAGACGGGATAAGCTCGCGCGTGATTCTAAGTAACGAAATTTTATATGCATTTAGAGGTAGCTGTACGTATTTTCGAGGGAATTTACATTACGTTAAATTCATTAGGCTACCCGAAAACAAAATAATAATTTTTACGAAAATTGTGAAAATTGTGACAAATTACCATTTTGCCCCCAATTAGGAAAATTTCAAAAAGGGTAGTAAGGCTATGAAATTTCACGAATTTCATTATTTTGATATTTTTATGATGACATTGCCTTAATTCAAGCAATTTATGAATAGGTTTGCTATTATTTTCATGTTTTAAGTGAAAAGGCACAAGTTAGGTGCCAATTGATATTTAATTGACATGTTTTGATGAAATTGATCCACCTACCAGTTTTATATGAGTTTTAATCGTGCTGGAGCATTGCTCGCACTGGATTTCACATTTTAACTCATACACAGAGTGCTGGAGTCTTACTCACACTATTTTACAGACTTATTTCACATGACTACCGTACTGGAGTTTTTACTCGTACGAGGTTTTCATCGAGTTTTTTATACATATCCGTACTAGAGCATTTCTCGTATGTGGATTTTAATTGAATTTATAATTATTTTAAGTCATACTGGAGCGCTTCTTGTACTCAGATTTTATTGATTTCTATGAAACTGTGCAGAAGCTTTGCTCGCACGAGGTTTTTAGATATCATGTATATGCATGAAGCTATTCTGGAGCTTTCTCCTGTAGACTATGTGTCACAGTGAGATGATAAGCTCAGACATGCATACTGAGACATAATTGGCATAGGTGGATAAGACCTATTGCAGGCACTCCCGACTGAGATTGGGTTCATGGAGTATGTTGTATCATGTATATCACATGGAGTACGCTGTACCGTGGGGATTGTTGGAGTGGAGTGGCATTAGCCACGAGACAGCAAGCCTTGCCCTCGCAATCCTGATGTTATACTGTTCTGGTAGGTAGGATTGATCCACTTCCCGTTTTAGGTGTGATACCCCGCACACTAGGATCCGTGTAGCCAAGGATCACGAGGATATGGCCATAGTCCTGGATATTATCGATATAGTCACCTACTTGTCTCACATGATAAATCATTTGGTTTTGATAGATCAGGGTATACCCGAGGGAGGGGTCGGCCTCAATCTTCTTATGAATTCGATTGAGATTTGATTTTCCTACGAAGGGATTTTATGAAACTTTCATGACTTGTAAACTTGAGAGAAGGGTGATTTTATAACGGAATTTTATAACAAGTTAATTTGTTGAATTGAATTAGATCCATTGAGTTTATCACATTTTAACCCAGATGGGGTGTTTTAACATTTATTGATTCAATTGAGCATGAGATGTTTTCACATAAGAATCATTCCATGTTTTCTATGCCGATTTCCTGTTTTAAAACAGATGATACTTATATGTATGGCATATCATTGTTTTTATCTCATGCTCACATATATCCTAATTTCCTATTAACATGTAGATAGTATGGCTATCTACCCGTTTATATTATTACCTTACTGAGCATGTGGAGCTCATCCTTTCATTTTCCACCCCCTTTCAGAGTTTCCACCTTAGAGATAGCGGGTGTAGAGAGTAGACGGCATAGCTGATTATCTGTGGTTCCCATTGACTGTCAGGTATACACCATGTATAGAATTTTGTATTAGTATGCTTATAGCACAATAGTGTATATGAAGGAATATTTGGGGATGTATATATAAGTAGATTAATTGTACATGTATGAGAATCATGTGATGTATAAAACATACCGACCACTATATTATATGATAAATGATATCGGTATACATATACATTTGTGATATTTCTTAATGGTTAAAATGGTGTATCGATATTGATTCATAACCTGACCTATTCAGAGGGATCTGTCATAAGGAGGTAAGAAAGATTTTTCAAAAGTGAAAGATTTGTTCTGATTTTTGAAAGATCTGTCACAACCCGACCTGTTCAAAGGGATTTGTCACAAGTCATTTTCTCATCCAACCACCTTTAAGACTTGAAAATGGCCTCCATTTGTACTTAATACACATTCAAACTTGTGTGCAGTCATTATATAACCAAAGGTATACAATACAAAACTAAATGGAAGTATATAACTCATGCAATCTCATTCCATTTTACCACACTACCCATTTTGCTCCATTCACATTGCTCACTTAGAAAAGTCCATTTCTTCACATTCATACATAATGAAACTTGTGTGTACATCACAAACTCATATTACAAGTGTATACATTGAATTTATGGACTTTACATCATCTATGCTTCACATAGCATGTACATGTATATTACTTATGAATTCATAAGGTTACAACTGAAAATACGGGTCTTACATATAAGACCCGACTTTTATCGTAAGAGCAAATGGAATGAATAGAAATTTTCGAGTGCATTGAAAAATGCAAAAGAATTGAAATAGTATTCTCGAACACGTGCAATAGTAAAACAGTCAAAAGACCGAAAGTAGATATAATTTCGACAAGAAAATTTTATTGAAAATAATGGATTTGATAATCTTGATCAATAATGAAGAAATAATTAAATTTCGGGTTAAATTGATCAAGATATGAATTTATTGGAATAAACTGGAATTTTCGTATCGAAAAATAATCTCGAAAATAATCGAAAAATATACCAAAAAGATAAAATCGGACTGATAAATTCATTTACGGAATAAATGAATAAAATAATAATTTTTTTAGATATTTTGGAAATTTTTAATATTATTTTAATGATTAAAATAATATTAAAATCATTTATAAATAATAAAATAAAGTAAATGAAAAAAACCGAAATTGAAATTGGAAAGAAAACACGGGGAGAGAGAAGAGGAAAAACGCGAAACGGAAGCCGAGGAAGAAGATAGGTCGGACGACCACCGCCGGAGACTAACGGCCAGTCAAGCGATCGAAAAATGAAGAGGGACTCCGTGCGCACTCATCGGCACTGATCACGCACTCCACCGACACCGAAATCCGACGAATCGAAAGAGGGAAGCCACAGAGGAAAATAGTGCATTCGGCGGCCACCGGAGGGAGTTGGCTCCGATCGAGGCCAGCCGAGAGGTCCCCAAGTTGAGGTACGTCGAACGGCTGCAGCGACATGACAGGAAGCGGCCGAACGATGCCAGCACGACCTGAATCGGTCGGCGGTTCAGTGAGAAAGTGACTGTACTGAACCGGACCGGATCGGTTCAGCAAAAAAAAAAAGAACGAAAAAAAAAGGAAAGAAAAAGAGGAAAAATTGGAAAAAATTCCAGTGATGCAATCGAGCTACGGGTAGGTCAGTAAGCGATCGAATTGACCGATTTAAATTTTGAAATATTTAATTTGATTAATATTCGACTGGAAATTTACCCGAAAAAATATTAAATTATGTAGCTCGACAATTGGAGTCAAACGAGAGCTCGAGACAGTCTCGATTTACGTACTATCATGAAATCTCGGGTAAGTAACCTTTATTTACGAGAATTTTATATCGTTATGCGTGATTGATATTTATCGCATAAATTATGGATTTAAATTTCGCATTTAATGAATTAAATTCTGGAAAATTGGATAAATTGTCGTAAATACTAAATTAAGCTAGTGGAGAGTTTAGAACGAGGCTCAATAATTACTGATGGGCCTAATGAGCCCAATAGGCCTCGATAATTTGAATAGTAAGTGAAAACGGGCTTAAGGCCGATTAAGGCCTATTATGGTACAATCGGGCCTAATATAGGTAAACGGGCCCAATGATTTAAAAATTAAGCCCAGAAAATATGAAATAAAATTACATATATTGTATTTGACTTAATGAATATTTATCCGCAGTGCCAGAGATTTGATTTGGATTGAGAGCAAATCGGACTGCGTGACGAGTCATCAGTGGAAAGGTCAGACTGTATATAAAAATGGGGTAAGGGAATTGTGTGAGTAGCTAGAGGTAGCTATGCGTATTTTAATAGCTTTTCTGTACACTGAATATGTATGTATTCCCTGATTATGTATAAAGGTCCTAAAATGGTTTAAAGATTTTAAGGACTCGTAATAGGAAAAGACTATTTTACCCCTATTGAGGGAAGTTCACCTAAGGATGGTGAAAGCATGACATGCATGAAATGCATGATTTAAGTAATTTCTGAATTAAGGAATTTTATTGGTTTTTAAGCAAAGTAAATCGATAGATTGCCCAGTAATTGCATAAATTTCACAAGATAACACTATGTAAGTGTTATTTATATTTAAATGGAATTTTTTTGGAAAACCGGCCAACTATCAAGTTTATATGGAAACTGATAGTGCCGGCGCATAGCTCACACCATATCTGAGTTTGTGAATGTGCATAAATGTGCTTGAGCGGTTGCTCGCACCGACTTGTGTGACATCATATGCATGAAATGTGCTAGAGCGGTTGCTCGCACTGATATTTATTATTGTGAAATGCATAAGAGGTATTGGAGCCTAGCTCACACCTTGTTTTGACTGAAATGCATAAAATGGTGCTGGAGCGATTGCTCGCACTAGTTTTTATGATTTGACATGCATGAGAGATGCTGGAGCTTAGCTCGCATCCAGTTTTGATATTAAATTGCATAAAGCCGTACTGGAGCCTTGCTCGTACGTGATTTAATCGATTTAATTGTATAAAGCCATGCTGGAGTGTAACTCACACGAGATTTGATTTATTGATGCATAACATCGTGTTGGAGCTTGCTCACACGAAGTTTTATATGGATTCATAACTCATTCATTTTTAAGTCGTACTGGAGTGTTACTCGTACGTAGATTTTACTGATTTTTATGAAATTGTGCTAGAGTTTCGCTCGCACGAGGTTTTCAGATATCATGAATATGCATGAAGCCGTGCTAGAGCTTCACTCGCACAGGGATTTATATGACATGCATATAGCCATGTTGGAGCCTCCTGTGGACTGTGTGTCACAGTGAGATGATATGCTCACACGTGCATACTGAGACAGAGATGATATGGGTGGATAAGACCTATTGCAGGCACCCCTGACTGAGCTTGGGTTCATGGAGTACGTTGTACCGTGTATGTGACGTGGAGTACGCTGTACCGTGGGGATTGTTGGAGTGGAGAGGCATTAGTCACGAGGCAGTAAGCCTTGCCTTTGAAATCCTGATATGTTATTCTAGCGGGTAGGACCGACCCACCTCCCGTTTCAGGTGTGATACCCCGTACACTAGGTACCGTGTTGCCAGGGATCACGAGGTTATGGCCATAGTCTTATGTTGTTACTGATAGTCACCTACTTGTCTCACATGATATAACTATTAGTCGAAAGACAATGGTAGACCCAAGGGAGGGGTCAAGCCCTCGATTTTATGATATGTGACCCTGAAAGAAGGGTGTTTTTATAAACGAAGTTTTATAATGAATTTTAATGAATTGTTTTATGAGTTTGGAATTGAATTATGAGATGCTTAACCCCTTTGGGTTATTTTATACTGCGTTTTAAATGAAATGATTTAAATGCAGTAGCATGATGAGTTTTTCATGCTTTAATGATAAATTCATGAAATGATTGTAGCTCATGATTTGTTTTATATCACATGAAATATGCATGATTTTGATTTAATTCATGCTAAGTATGATTTACTGATGTCACATAAGATGCTATTGACGCATAAGTAATATGATTTATATATGCATGAACAGTTTTATAAACTAAGTCATGATGAAATACATGATTTTGTGCTTGAGATTTTAATGAAAAGAAATGGATTTTAAGGGCATGGCATTATGAGCATGTAGATAGTGGAGCTATCTACTTACTTGCATAATTTTCTTACTGAGCATGTGGTTTGCTTACCCCCTTATTTTCCCATCTTTTCAGAGCACTCACAGTAATTAGTAAGCGACTGGGGACTTGCATCTTGGTATTCGCTGCTTCCCATCGAGAGACAGGTATACACATTTGTATAGTTTTGTATCTAAATATGTAATGCACAGTACTGTAAACGTATATGATGTCAGGGATGTAGAGTTATAAATATCATTGTGTATGTATTCAGTTAAAGTCAAAAGATAGTAAACTCTGATATGTGAATGTGATTATGGAAATGGAATGGTAAATAGTGTGAGGTGACTAACACCGAATCATAGCCCAACTGTTTGTAGGATGGTCACGATGAGAGAAATGTAAGAATTAAATAATAAATAAAAAGAGAAAAATTTACTCTGATTTTTAGGTAATTCGGGTCGTGACATTACATACCTAAATGGCTCACAAAGTACACTATTTTCCAGTAACATGGTACATCGTACACACATGCACACAGAATGGTACATCGTACTCCATGGACCTCAACATCATTCACAATTCAGCATAATTTCATCATTCACAATTCCATTTAATTTCATCATCACCTTTTTACCTCAAACCATGTGCGAGTAGGTCAGTGCAAGATCACACAGCAATACACGCCTGACTAGCACAGTTTTATCATCAAAATACTTAAATCTAGTGCAACAGATCCGTGCAAGATCACACAGCAATACATGTCTGACTAGCACAGTTTTATCGTTAGAACACTTAAATCTCGTTTCAGCACATAAAATAGAGTAAAAGTGGCTAGTCTTGCCCTTTTCAGTTAAAATCCACAAAACATGGTTTTTTAGTATAATTCTTAAATTTTAGATTTTTCACAAATACTTTTAAAACTATTCAAATAGCAATTTAAATAGGCTAAATAATACTATACCGAAAATCAAAGTGATTTTCAGAGTTTAAAACTTCTTCCTAAAATTTCAGAAAGGTAAAACTCAGCCTATGATTTTCTACAATTCAGGTGACTAAAAATTTCTGTCCTAAAGTTTGCAGTCTCAAATACCCAGAAAATATACACAGATATTTTTAGCAGTTCGCGAATATTTTTCTACAGTAGAAATACGACCTAAATTTATATCTATAAAACATTAGAAAATACGTGCAATTTATCTTTAGCAGCAACCGAGAATTTTTCTTACCTCAATGTTTGCTCGTAGTCCTCAAAGCAGAAGTGATGTGGGTCAGCAGTTCCGGTCTGTTCGATTAATTTTCTCAGAATTTCGTACCAGTATTTTTCAAAATTTTGAACGGATATTTTTGATCATCTTTTCCTGAGTTTTTTCCAAACTCTTTGCGCCTTCTTCTCTCTTTCAAATATATATATATATAATCTTATATATATACCTAAAAAGATTTTTTTTTTGATTTCCTTCTCTTTTTTTTTTGGTTTGAATTTCCTTGTCCTTTTCGCACCAAACTTCTCCTTTCTGCCTTCCTTCTCTTCTTTCTTTCTTCCTTCCATGGCTATTGTTTCTTCATTGTTTCTCTTCCCTCGATAATGCCATTTGTCATCGCCATCCTTTCCTCGTTGCTGCAACCAACTTCCTCTCTGTACACTTTCGTTCGGTGCTGGTGATCGGGGTTCTTTCGGCCACCTCTTCCCTGGCTACTCCACCAGCCACGACGCCTCTAATTCATTTCCAGTTTTCCAACCCGCCATCACTAACTTCTCCAGCTTACTTCTGCCTCTGTATGGTGTTTTCCCATGTATACTGTGAGAACTATGAATTTTGTATACCTCATTTATGAGAATTGAAATTTTTTGTATATAATTATGATATGTTAATGTACACGCAAGTTTTAAATATGATGAAGTATGAGAAGATGGGGTTTTTAAGTCTTGAATGTGTATGGATTAAAATATAGACGATGGGATAGATTTTGAGAAGTTTTACATTGAGTTTTTTGTAAATTGATGCAGCAGCAGTACAATCTGTGAAGGCCAGATTGATCTCCAAGGATGAGAGATCGATCTCATGGCTCCAGAATGCAGAAAATATGCAAGAACTGATAGGCAGATTGATCTCATGGCAAGCGGATCGATCTCATGAAGCATTCTGTAAACAACAGATCGATCTCCTCAAGGAAAAGATAGATCTCATGAAGCGTTCTGTAAATAGAAGATCGATCTCTTAAGAGGAACAGATCGATCTCATGAAGCAAATAAGAGATCGATCTCACCCCATGATAGATCGATGTCCTAGGAATAAAATTTCCCCAAAACGTTCCCAAATTTAAATGCAGATCGATCCTAGTAAGGACCAGATCGATCTCTTATCCTCCGCCTATATAAAGACTCTTGTGTTTTCCTACATTTCATCTTTTCTCTCTCTCTCTCTCTAACCTCCATTTTAGCCGAGCCCTAGCTTTCTTTCTCCTCCAAATCGCCCATTTTCGTTCGAATCAAAGGTTGTAGTAAAAAGGAAAGCTGTTCCTCATCAAAAGGAGAACAACATACTTTAAAATCAATGACGCATTAAATCAAGGTGTGAATAGAGCACTCCACAAGTTTTTGGTAAATTTCTAAACTTCGATCTTGGATTTTAAAGTGATTTTTGGGGACTATGGTTGTAGGCATTGTGATGAAATAGCTAGGAAAGGGTTAGAGATTGATGAAATCGTAATTTTGTTGGAGTAAAGATGATATTATGCAATTGTAGTAATTTTGGAATTTTGGGCTATAAATTAGAATTGAGGCAATTGAGGTGATGTTGGCATGGAAAATGTAGGATTTGAGTTGTAGTGGAAGAGAATGTGGATTGTGATAGAATTACGAGATAACAAGAATATGAGCAAATGTGTGCTCGATGATGTAATTGAGATGAACTATTGATGTTTTAACATCTTTTGGATAGCTCGAGAGTTCCAGAGAGGAATGCGAGGCTAATCCGTGATATGGGGGAGCGATTGCACTATACGAAGTGCAACGAGGTAAAGGGAAAACTTAAACTCATTTGTGTATGTGATTTGTGATGATAATAGTAGCATGAAATGAGATTTGAGGAAACAAACATGTTTTAATGAGTTATTGCACACGATTTTATAGCTGGTTGAGGCCCAATTTTTATGAGCTGTAAACTAAGTATGAAAATGTTTTACAACTGTGTTGAGTTTAAAAAGTGAAAAGTGATTTGGGCTCTACGTTAAGGCATACTACGATTTGAGAAATGTGTGCGTGGTTTTGTCAGTTTGAGCTTAATTTTTACATGTTTTGTGTTGAGTACAAAACGATTTTTGAGATGAATTTTATGAGAAAAACCATTATTTGCTTTACGTGAAGGCAAAATAGTTTTATATGATAATGGCTATTACTGAGACTTAGGCGTGTTATATTCAATACACATCAGGCATTACTTTGGTAGCATGTAATGCCGATATTTTTCCCCACTTTTGTAGCGCTGGGAGGCATTGCTTTGGTAGCATGTAAGACCGATATTATTTCCCCGCTTTGGTAGCGCTGGAAGGCATTGCTTTGGTAGCATGTAAGATCGATATTTTTCCCTGCTTTGGCAGCGCTGGGAGGCCTTGCTTTGGTAACATGTAAGTCCGGGCCTTGCTTTGGTAGCATGTAAGACCGATAGTGTACATGAGGAGAGGCATTTCCTTGGAAGCATGTAAGGTTGGGCCTTGTTTTGGTAACACGTAAGTCCAATATACCATGTACATAACCATATTGTCGACGTTCCCTCTTCTGAGGATGCCTGGGATGCGCACCCAGAGGAGATTATTTTGATGTGCCATGATGAATTTCTATGAGTTTTATTTGCCTAGTCTCATTTTACACATGAGTTTGTGTTTGGTGGCTGTGCCACTTGCATTACTATTGATGTGATCTTTATCACATTTTATGAGAAAAGCCATTATCACATCCTGTTTTCTACATGCTTGTAACCACGGTTGGACCCATTTATTATCATGAGCTTTGGGAATCAAGTTGAGGTAATGTTTTAATTATTCATGCTACATTTTCCACTGAGTTTATTGAGTTTAACATGTAAAACAAAATGATTGTGCTGTGCAAATCATTTTCTATTAATGAATCCCTTACCTCCTTATTGAACGATTTAGAAGCTCACCCTGTTTTATCTTCCCCTAGATTTCTTCAAGTGAAGAGAGTTTCCCTGCGACGTACGGAGTAGTGGCTAGTGGAGGACTTGAGCTCCAGGCCATATATTGTACTTTGAGGTATATTTTAAATATTCATGTACCTAAACTTAAGTTGTATTTACAGACACTTGATGTGCAATGATGTATGGGATGTATTAGGATTAATTAACCTTGAATTGGGTAATGTATATGGTATGATATATAATTATAAGATGATGAGATCCTCAGGTGAAAGTTATCAATTATGTATGATGATGCATGACACTGTACAGGAATGCACCCTTAATTCTAAATAGATGAATAAAAAGTTTTAAATTTGCCCTGTTTCTGGCACTTTCGAGGTATCACAGAGTTTTCTTAGTATCAGAGCTTAGGGTTTTTAGTACTGTCAGTGACGGTTAAGTGAAATAGAATACATCCCAAGTGTCTGTATAAGTCTCGTCATGAACTGAAATTGAGGATTGAGATTTCAATCAAGTGAATTTGTACGCGCAGGAAACGTATTGAGATTGAGAATGAGTGGACAACGAGGTCATTCGAGGAGGCAGGCAGAGTCACCTCCACCACCTGCCCCACAATCAAAGAGTCCTAACTCTCGATTTAACCAGATTGAGCATGATGTACGGAAAGATTTTGAGCAAATGGCAGCGCTATTCACACAACATTTTGTAGTTAATGCCTCTGGTACTACTCTTACACCACCACAATGACCTCTCGTGCCTCCAGTATAGATGGACCCGGTGCCTCCCGTTACTCAGCCCGATGATAGGAGTATGGTCCGACTGAAGGAATTTTTTAAAATAAACTCACCCGCATTCAGAGGGAAAAAGGATCCTATAGAGGCTGAGGAGTGGCTGACTGAGTTGAGAGTCATATTTGACCAGTTGGGATGCACTGATACTGAGATGGTCAGTATGGGTGCCTATATGTTGAAAGGGAGAGCTCGAGATTGGTGGGGTACTACCCAGGGTATTCTGATGTCCAGCCAAGATGTGATTAGCTGGGAAGAATTTCAAGTGGCCTTTAGAGCCCAATTTGTACCACAAGCTGCTCAGAGAAGGAAGAAGCAGAGTTTTTAAATCTGGTATAGGGCGATATGTCTGTGGATGATTATGAGAGCCGATTTACTGCTCTATTAAGGTATGATCCAGAGACCTTCAAAAATAAAGAGCTCCGCACAGAGAGATTTGTGTATGGATTAAAGCCCATCATCGGAGATCGATTGATAGGGCTATGTATTACTGAGTTTGGAGATGTTCTAAGACGAGCACAAGAGATTGAAAGGGGAATCAAAATTGTGTAATCCCAGAATGAGTTCAGTGCTATGACTAGGGATAAAGGCAAGAGGCCAACAATTTTCCAAGCAGATGTTCGGAGAGGTTCCTTTAGAAGAGGAAGGATTGAGGTACAAAAGGGCCAACTTGAGAGCCTAGAGCTTAGTCTATCATCAAAGAGACCCCTCGAGATGTCAGGCCTGAGATAAGGGTTTGTAGAGACTGTGGCCAACCATATGAGGGAAGTTGTACTGGGTTGATCCATAGATGTTTCAGATGTGGAGACATGGGTCACAGACTAAAAGACTGCCCTCAACCTCAGAGACCACATGCTCCGGAGCTTACTAGATAATAGCCTCAGAGAGTGAATCCCCCGAGACGGGCCACTGCTGCAGAGAAAGGAAAGAAGCCCTTTACAATGGGACGTGTGTTTGCTTTGGACAAAGAGACAGCAGACACTTCTGTAGAAACTATAAGAGGTACACTCTTTGTCTGTAATAAGGCTCATGTGTTGATTGACCCAGGGTCTACGCATTCGTTTATTTCTGAGCAGTTTGCATGTAGATTAAATTTGAAGTTTAAACCTCTAGAGCATATACTACATGTAAATACCCCCATGCATGAATCCTAAAGAACCGAGTTGATCTGTAGAGGATGTGAAATAAAGGTGGGAGATAGAGTAATGTTAGCATATCTAATAATGTTAAATATGCATGGGTTTGATGTAATTTTGGGAATGGATTGGCTGGCAACCAATCGAGTGAGTTTAGACTGCTACACTAAGATTGTAACCTTCTCCCTACCTAAACCTTACAGTGTACGTTTGAAATATTAAGTAAGTAAATGTGTGGAATTTTAGTAAGCAAATTAAAATTTTGATGTTGCTTTTGAGAGTACTAAATATGATTGTTCACGTGAAGGTTATGAAACACTCATCTCAGATGACAATCGGGAACATCCGAGGATTGGGGATATACCTGTGGTATGTAAATTTTTGGATGTTTTCCCAGATGAGTTGCCAGGTTTACCACCAGAGAGAGAGCTGGAGTTTACCATTGATTTGGTACCAGATACTCAGCCTATCTCTAGACCTCCATATAAGATGGCATTAGTGAAACTTGAGGAATTGAAGAAGAAACTACAGGAGTTATTGGATCAAGGATTTATTAGACCCAGTATCTCACCGTGGGGAGCACCAGTGTTATTCGTGAGGAAGAAAGATGGTAGTCTCAGATTATGCATAGACTACCAACTGTTGAATAAAGCCACGGTGAAGAATAAGTACCCATTGCCCAGGATTGACGATCTACTTGATCAGCTGAGAGGGCCACAGTCTTCTCTAAGATTGATTTAAGATCGGGCTATCACCAAAGAGGAAGACATTCCGAAGGCGGCCTTCAGGACAAGGTATGGCCATTATGAATTTCTAGTGATGCCCTTCGGATTGACGAATACCCCTGCAGCCTTTATGAGGTTAATGAATGAGGTGTTCAGAGACTATCTAGATAAGTTTGTGATAGTCTTTATTGATGATATCTTGGTGTACTCTCAGTTTTATGAGGAGCACGCACAACACTTGTGGTTAGTGCTTCAGATACTTTGAGATAAACAATTGTATGGAGAGCTTAGTAAGTGTGAGTTTTGGATGGATAGGGTAGCTTTCCTTAGTTATATGGTTTCAGAGGAAGGAGTATCAGTGGATCCAAGTAAAGTAAAGGCTGTGCTTAATTGGGAAAGACCGAGGACAGTTACAGAGGTATGAAGCTTCCTTAGTTTGGCAGGGTATTACAGAAGATCTGTGGAAGGATTTTCTAGGATTGCCACACCTTTGACTAAGCTCATGCACAAGGAGACTCCGTTCATATGGACTAATCAATGTGAGCTCAATTTTCAGGAATTAAAGAGGAGATTAACAGCGGCACCTGTGTTGACTATCCTTGAGGGTTCAGGAGGATTTTCAGTGTACAGTGATGCTTCCCATCAAGGATTGGGGTGTGTGCTCATACAGCACGGAAGAGTAGTCGCATATGGATCACGACAGTTGAAAGATCACGAGCAGAATTACCCCATGCATGATTTAGAGTTAGTTGTCGTGGTGTTTACCTTGAAGATCTGGCGGCACTACTTATATGGGGAAAGATTTCAGATCTTCATTGACCACAAGAGTTTGAGGTATTTGTTTGATCAGAAAGAGTTAAACATGAGACAAAAGAGATAGATGGAATTCCTTAAGGATTATGACTACGAGATTTTGTATCGTCCGAGAAAGGCGAACATGGTTGCTAATGCCTTGAGTAGGAAGAGTATGATATCGATTATGATGGTCAGGGAATGGATTTGTTGGAGCAGTTCATCGAACTCCAGATCAAAGTTAAAGAGGTATAGACTAGATTTTTGGCTAGCCTATGAATAGAGTCCAGGATCATGGATCAGATTAGAACTGGGCAACGTGATGATCAGAGGTTGATTGTTATGGTTAGCCATGCTGAGCAAACTTCGCAGTCAGACCTCATAGTCAGTGAGGATGGATTGTTGAGATTCAGAGGATGAATTTATGTACCAGATGATATCTTGAAGAGACAAATACTGAGAGAATCCCACTACTCGCGATACATCATGCACCCAAGAAGTACTAAGATGTATCGAGATTTGAAAAAGGTGTACTGGTGGAGTGGCATGAAGCGAGACGTGGCAGTTTATGTGGCTAGATGTTTAGTGTGCCAGCAAATGAAAGCTGAGCATCGGAAGCCAGGAGGATTATTGCAACCTTTACCTGTGCCTACATGGAAATGGGAGCATGTCATCATGGACTTTATTATGGGTTTACCGAGGACCCGAAGGGGTCGTGATGCGATATGGGTCATAGTGGATAGACTGACGAAAAGTGCCCACTTCCTTACCATCAGGAGCATAGATACTGTGGATGCCTTAGCTGAGTTATATGTTAACGAGATAACTAGATTACATGGGGCTCTAGTGAGTATTATTTCTGACAAAGATTCTCGATTTACCTCCAGATTTTTGACCCAATTTCAAGAGTCCATGGGATCTCGATTGAGTTTTAGTACCGCCTATCATCCTCAGACAGATGGTCAATCAGAGAGGACTATTCAGACCTTGGAGGATATGTTGAGGGTGTGTATGATGGATTTTAAGGGATCATGGGATGATCACCTACCTGTAGCAGAGTTTGTATACAATAATAGCTATCATGCGAGTATTGGAATGACACCTTTTGAGGCTCTATATGGTAGGAGGTGTAGATCCCTTGTAGTATGGGAAGAAGTGGGTGACAGAAAGATAAATGCTGCTGAACTTGTTGAACAGGCTGTATAGAGTGTGAAACTCATATGCAAGAGATTACGGGCTGCACAGAGCAGACAGAAAAGCTACGTAGATGTGCGTAGACGGCCACTCGAATTTGATATGGGTGATGTAGTATTTCTGAAAATATTACCGAGTCAGGGTACCATGAGATTTGGGAAGAAAGGGAAATTGAGTCCTCGATACATCGGACCATTCGAGATTCTTGAGAGAGTGGGAGAGGTAGCCTACAGGTTGGTATTACCTCCACAGATATCCAGAATACACAACGTCTTTCATGTATCTATGTTGAAAAAGTACCACCCAGACCCTTCTCATGTTATAGAGTATGAAGAGAAACCCGTCCAAATTCTTGATAGAAAGGAGAAGGTACTTAGGACCAAAAACATTTCATTAGTGAAAGTTTTGTGGAAACATCACTCAATGAAGTAGTTAACTTGGGAATTAGAGAGTCTCATGAAGGAGAAGTACCCTCATCTGCTTAATGAGTTGAGTTGAATTTCGAAGACCAAATTCTCTTAAGGTGGGGAGGATGTGAGAACTATGAATTTTGTATAACCCATTTATGAGAATTGTAATTTTGTGTATGTAATTATGATATGTTAATGTACATGCAAGTTTTAAATATGATGAAGTATGAGAAGATGAGATTTTTAAGTCTTGAATGTGTATGGATTGAAATATAGACAATGGGATAGATTTTGAGAAGTTTTACATTGAGTTTTTTGCAAATTGATGCAGCAACAGTACAATCTGTAAAGGCCAGATCGATCTCTAAGGATGAAAGATCGATCTCATAGCTCTAGAATGCAGAAAATATGCAAGAACTAATAGGCAGATCAATCTCATAGGCCAGCAGATCGATATGCTCAAAGAGAAGATCGATCTCATAAAGCGTTCTGTAGACAGAATATCAATCTCATAATTGGAATATATAGATCTCATGAAGTAAATAAGAGATCGATCTCACCCCACGACAGATTGATCTCTTAGGCATAAAATTTTCTCAAAACATTCCCAAATTCAAATGCAGATCGATATCAGTAAGGACCAAATCGATCTCCTATCCTCTGCCTATATAAAGACTCCTGTGTTTTCCTGCATTTCATCTTTTTTCTCTCTCTCTAACCTCTATTTTAGCCGAGCCCTAGCTTTCTCTCTCCTTTAAATCCCCTATTTTTGTTCTAATCAAAGGTTGTAAAAAAAGGAAAGTTGTTCCTCATCCAAAGGAGAACAACATACTTGGAAATCAAAAGACGCATTAAATCGAGGTGTGACTAGAGCACTCCACAAGTTTTTGGTAAATTTCTTCGATCTTGGATTTTAAAGTGATTTTTGGGGATTATGGCTGTAGGCATTGTGATGAAATAGCTAGGAAAGGGTTAGAGATTGATGAAATTGTAATTTTGTTAGAGTAAAGATGATATTATGTAATTGTAGTGATTTTGGAATTTTGGGCTATAAATTGGAATCGAGGCAATGAGGTGATGTTGGCATGGAAAATGTAGGATTTGAGTTGTAGTGGAAGAGAATGTGGATTGTGATAGAATTATGAGATAACAAGAATATGAGAAAATGTGTGCTCGATGATGTAATTGAGATGAATTTTTGATGTTTTAACATCTTTTGGACAGCTCGAGAGTTCCAAAGAGGAATGCGAGGCTAGTCCGTGATACGGGGGAACGATTGCACTATACGAAGTGCAACGAGGTAAGGGGAAAGCTTAAACTCATTTGTGTATGTGATTTGTGATGGTAATAGTAGCATGAAATGCGATTTGAGGAAACAAACATGTTTTAATGTGTTATTGCACACGGTTTTATAGCCGGTTGGGGCCCAAATTTTATGAGTTGTAAACAAGTATGAAAATGTTTTACAACTGTGTTGGGTTTAAAAAGTGAAAAGCGATTTGCGCTCTACGTTAAGGCGTACTGCGATTTGAGAACTATGTGCGTGGTTTTGATTGTTTGAGCTCGGTTTTTACATGTTTTGTGTTGAGTACAAAACGATTTTTGAGATGAATTTTATGAGAAAAACCATTATGAGCTTTACGTGAGGAAAAGCGATTTTATATGATAATAGCTATTACTGAGACTTAGGCGTGTCATGTTGAATACACATCAGGCATTACTTTGGTAGCATGTAAGGCCGATATTTTTCCCTGCTTTGGTAGCACTGGGAGGCATTGCTTTAGTAGCATGTAAGACCGATATTTTTCCCCGTTTTGGTAGCATTGGGAGGCATTCCTTTAGTAGCATGTAAGGTCGATATTTTTTCCCGCTTTGGTAGCGCTGGGAAGCATTGATTTGGTAGCATGTAATATCGATATTTTTTTTCCCCACTTTGGTAGTGCTGGGAGGCTTTGCTTTGGTAGCATGTAAGTCTGGGCCTTGCTTTGGTAGCATGTAAGACCGATAGTGTACTTGAGGAGAGGCATTGCTTTGGTATCATGTAAGGTTGGGCCTTGTTTTGGTAACACGTAAGTCCAATATACCATGTACACAACCATATTGTCGACGTTCCCTCTTTTGAGGATGCTTGGGATGCTTACCCAGAGGAGATTATTTTTATGTGCCATGACGAATTTCTATATGAGTTTTATTTGCCTAGTCTCGTTTTACACATGAGTTTGTGTTTGGTGGTTGTGCCACATGCATTACTATTGAGGTGAGCTTTATCACGTTTTATGAGAAAACCCATTATCATATCCTGTTTTCTACATGCTTGTAACCATGGTTTGACCCATTTATTATCATGAGCTTTGAGAATCGAGTTGAGGTAATGTTTTAATTATTCATGCTACATTTTCCACTGAGTTTATTGAGTTTAACATGTAAAACAAAATGATTGTGCTGTTAAAATCATTTTCTATTAATGAATCACTTACCTCCTTATTGAGCGATTTAGAAGCTCACCCTGTTTTATCTTCCCCTCAGATTTCTTCAAGTGAAGAGAGTTTCCCTGCGATGTATAGAGTATTGGCTAGTGGAGGACTTGAGCTCCAGGCCATATATTATACTTGGAGGTATATTTTAAATATTTCATATACCCAGACTTAAGTTGTATTTACAGACACTTGATGTGCAATGATATATGGGATGTATTAGGATTAATTAACCTTGAATTGGGTAATGTATATGGTATGATATATAATTATAAGATGATGAGATCCTGAGGTGAAAGTTTTCAATTATGTATGATAATGCATGACACTGTACAAGAATGCATCCTTAATTCTGAATGGATGAATAAAAAGTTTTAAATTGGCCCTGTTTTCGGCACTTCCGGGGTGTCACATATACTCTCAGTTATCTTCTCTCCTCGCATGATCTTCTTCAGCTTTCTCTCCTCTGATCCAGCGACCACTGCTTCCTCACTCCCTATTCTTTCCCATTCATCCCTCACCTCTATCCTTTCTACTACAGTTTTACTGCAAACCTCCCTGCTCTCATATGTTTCGATTTTCTTCTCCTTCTTTTGTTTACTAACCTCGCCTACCTCCTCTGCTTCCCTTTCTCGTTTCCAGACCACACGTCCTCTCTTGATTTGTTTCTTGTTTCAGCAGCAATAACATCACACCTTGCTATAGTTCCCCATCATTTCGGTTTCTTAAACCTCACAACAACTCTCTAAATTATTTCTTGACTTATCTTTTCGTGTTTTTCAGCCTATATATATATATATGTGTGTGTGTGTGTGTGTGTGTACAACAGTACAGCAGCCCAACAGTCCTCGGCTTCCTCATTTGCTTTATTTTCTACACTTTCCTCACTAACTACCACCAGTTCACTTTTTCTTAAAATAATAGATATGTAGATGATGGGACAAAGTTCAATTTCCATTACTTCCCCATACCTAAGCTGCTATTCTGTGCCATGTATACTGTCTCAGCTCACTTCCTTATTTTTGGTAGCAGCCCACGTCTCCCTACCATCTCTTATGTTCTCCCTTGTTTTCGGTCAGACCTCGCCGTGCCACTTCACTTTTTCTTCTGTTGCAGTTTCTTTACTGCAGCTAGCAGGTTTTTGTCTCAGGTTTGGCTTCATCGGAAGCCAAACTAGGCTTTTTCCTATAACTTCTTTGGCTGCCATTTAAGTATGCATATTATATATATTTATTTTTTAATTGCTGTTGTATGCAACATAGGCTACTTCACAGCTTCCCGTGAGTTTCTTCAACCTCTCATTCCTATAATTCCTTAATAGCTGCTTATAATCACCTTGAAATGAATAATAATTAAAATGATTGAATGTCATGGCTATTCAGTTTATTTCGATTGAAACCAATTCCTTGTTCCTTAATTTGTTAAAATGGACTAATGATACTAATGCTACATAATTAAATTTAATGGCAGTCCAATATTAGGCTATATTTTGTTGGTGTTAAGATGAATTTTGTGCCAAGTATACCACCAAATTGAATATTGTATTTTAATATAATTCACTCAAAATTGTCATGTCAAAATACAAATTCAATTAATTATCCTCCAATGAGCATAAATTTAATCCCAATTGTTTTACTTGAAACCGAGTACAACAAAATTTTGTGGGGTTTACATTCTCCCCACCTTAGGAAATTTGGTCCCCAAATTTAAAAATACATCAATCCTTGAACAAGTGATGGTATTTCTCTTGCATTAAACTTCTAATTCCCACGTGTGGTACTGCCACAGAACTTTAACTAATGGAATTGTCTTAGACCATATTACTTTTTCTTTCCTATCGAATGTGAGACCAATGAATTCTATATACTTTAGCATGAGATTACAATGTGAGATTTATAGTTTGGTGAATGTGGTTATGATATTTCGATGTACACTGAAGTTCTAAATTTAATGAAGTATAAGGAGATAAAGTTTTTAAGTCTTAAATGTGTATGGATTGAAATATGGTGTATGGAGTAGATTGTGGTAAGTTTTGCCTTAAGCTTCCTGCAAATTTATGCAACAGCAGTGAAATCTATGAAGGCTAGATCGATCTCCAAGGATGAGAGATCGATCTAGTAAGCCCAGAAGTATAAGTAAAGCGTTTTTGAGGAGCTGGATCGATATCAAGTGAAGAAGGATCGATCTCATAAGGATGGAAGATCGATCCCATGACTTCAAAATATAATGAGTATACAATAGCAGATAGGCAGATCAATCTCATAAGGGAACAGATCTATCTCCTATTGCCTCTGCCTAGCAATAATCTATCCTGTCACAAGGGTAGATCGATCTCTATTTGTCTCAGACTGAAAGAGATCGATCCCTCCTTAGGAAACAGATTAATCTCCATTTGGTTCTATAAAGAACAAATCGATCCCTACCCTCTACCAGATCAATCCTGTAGTTAGTAATTGAGTTGTTGAAGTAGTTGAAAACAAGCAGAGATCGATCTCCACGTGATGCCAGATCGATCTCACATACTTTGTCTATATAGGGATTATGAGATTTTCACTAGAAGTCGAGTCTCTCTCACCTGCAAACACCAACACTCACCATTTTCACCCAAACCAAGCTTTCTCTCTCTGAGATTCACCACGTTCTGGGCAGAGTTAGAAAAAGAGGTAAGAGATAAAGTTATTCCTTTTGGTAAAGAGAACAACATACTAGAAAATCAAGGTTGGTTTGAACAAAGGGAAGAGACGAGCATTCTACAAGTTTGGTCAAGAGAGGACAAGCTAGGTGAGCTCACAAGACCCTTATTTTTAAGCATTATCATTATATATATATATATATTTATATTGGTGAATAAATATATATATTTAGTTGAAAATGTTTAAGTCATAAGGGAACCAATAAATGGGTTTAGTTAAAAGGTGGAATGTGGATGTCTTGTGATGGTCATGAGCTAGTTAAGCTGTTGATAAAGATATAGGAAAATTTTTAAGACTACGTATGTGTTTAAGATTTGTAGCTTGGATGTAGTTTAGGGTGTATAGGTGTAAATAGGATAAAAAGGGAAATGTTGAGTTAGAGTGAATAAGAGATAGAAATCGACAGTGTGAATGATGTTTATTGACGATTTGATGTTTATTGACGATTTGATGATGTTTGGACAGCTCGAGAATTCGACAAGGGAAATGAGGCTGGTTTGAGACCCAGGGGATATTGCACCACTCAGGGTGCAAGAGGTAAGGGAAATAAAATGTTTGTGCATGTGAGTTTCTAAGTGATGAAAATACCTTTCTAGTGTGAAAAAGGTTTGATGAAAGAGCATGTTTATGAGAAATGAGCTGGTTTGATGCTTTGATGAATGTGTGAGTGTTTTGCAGGTTTGAGCTCGATTTTGATGAATTTTGTGTAATTGTGAACATAATGTTTTATAACAAAAATGAGTTTTTTCGAGATAACTACTATGAGCTCTACGTGAAGGCAAAACGGTTTTAATACAATAATGGCATATTTTATTGAGACTAAGGCTTGTCATGAGATGCACATCGATACTCCGCTTTGATAGCGTTGAGTGGCCTTGCTCTGCTAGCATGTAAGACCGGGCCTTGCTCTAGTAGCATGTAAGACCGATGCCTTCATTCTGGTAACGTGAGATGACCCCGCTCTGGTAGTGATGGGTGGCCTTGCTTTGGTAGCATGTAAGATCGAGGCTGTACGACTCTGATCAAGTCTATAGCGATATTAAGGCCATGGATAGATGTTGATGTTTTCCCTCTTCTGAGGATGTCCTCTTTGAGGATGATATGATGTGACATGATATGCTTATGACGTTTTTATATGAGTTTTATTAAATGCCTAGTCTCAACTATTTTGATGAATGATGTGTTTTGATGACTGTGATTTCTATCACGTATTGAGATTTGATGTTATGACGAATTGTAATTTTTATCATGTAAATTATGCTGATGAAAACTGATGTCATTGTTATGATCATTATTACCATAACATTTTACATGCTCGAATACTTCTATCATGTTTTTACATGCCCAAATGATGAGTTATGATGTGATGATGATTTTATAAAATCTCCCTTATCCTCCTTACTGAGCGATTTGAGAGCTCACCCTTTTTCCCTTCCCCCTGCAGATTACTTACAGTGAGCGAGCTAGTGCCTACCGTATACATGATATAGGCTGGTGGACAAGATCTCCCCAGGTTATCACTTGTACACACACAAGTTATAAATTCAGTTTATTTTCTATCCAGACAATGATGTAATATAGACATTTGTGTTAAATATTACTGGGATGTAATTAGGACTATATGAAGAGAATGAATTAAGTTTTGTGAGTTGATTCTCTTTGGATATTAAGTATTTGATTTTATGAAGTAGAAAATTGTGTAATCCTATGGATAACGATTTGTTATAAACATAAGTGATTAAATGACATTGTACAGGAATGCACCTTGAGTAAAAAGTTTAATGAAAGAAAAAGTTTAAATTTGCCTTATTTTTCGTGCTTTCAGGCTGTCACATCCAAGATCCATTTCGGTTTCTGCACATACGTCATATTCTCCTTCAACTCCAATGGCAATGCCAATCTATATACTTTATCTCCCACTCGGTCTAGCACCCATTTAGGTCTGATTAACAACATCAATGCAGTGTTTATCATTATGCCGAGTCTGTCTGATTCAATCAAATCAGGTCCAGTTTCTTTTTCAACTCTCAAGCTAGCTACCACGAAATAATGTCAGTGTCAGAAGGGAACCTCCTCCAATTGAGGTTCACTAAATATTTCAATAACACACGTTCCTTAGCCAATACATATGCACATATAATACCGTCCCAAGGGTACATCCATTCGAGGTACTAACTCTAGTAATTTCCTTTTCCTTATATTAGACGACCTTTGTGAAATCTAATGTTTAAACCTTCATGATCAGTAGAATTCGACAATTCTTTACTGTACAAGTAATGGTATCCTGACTGCAAACACGAACATTACAACTGTCAATTCTAGTTTATGGGTTATGGGTACTTCTAAACGCTGTCAAGTCTCTCAAGCAGAGAGGTATTTTGAAATACCTTTATTAGCCATCAGACATGACCACATGACTGGTTATAGATATAAGGGTTCAAGGTTTAGTCTCAATAAGAAGTAGGATACTAAAACTTATGCAATTTCGCGTTTATCTTTTAGTCAAAACTTATTCTCAATTCATATCACTTGATCCGAATCACTTCACATACTAGAGATATTCTTACCTTGCATACACCTCTTATCCCAATGTAACTTGTATTCAGAATCTATCACATTTCAAGCATGTCTCATTTCGTACATCAATTATAACAAACTCTTTCTTTATTCAAATTAAGTCTCATATTCGAAACATAAGCATAAGTAATTTACAATCCTTAGACTCGATACGTAATTCATATTCCAAAGTCTCTTTATGCTCCAAACTCTGAATCATCTTAACAGTTTTGGGTCTTTCCCTCTGACCTATAATTTTTATTTTGGGAGGATCCAATTGACTCCCTTTTTAATACAAAGCAATCGCCAGTACACTCAAAAGTGGATCACTTGGTCTGATAATCCTCTTATCAAATAATTCATATAATTACTTTTTCAGCACTTCAAATTCAATCGAAACTATTCAATACAGTGGTTTGAATAATAAATTCGATATCAAGTATTAGATCACCTCAACTTTATCCTTCGGTCTAGTGGTAACTCTGATAGATCATCCAAATATGTGTTAAAAAATTTTATGTCTATAGGGGTGTCTCTTTACTCTTAACACACCTTATCTTTATTAATCATATAAATAGTGTGACCTTTACTTATTCTTTTAGTTCTGTAATTCATCTTTTCAGTTACCTTGACTTTACTCTATTACTTTCACTGTTTCCTTAGTACATCTCTTTTTTGTCACTCTCTTTACCTTTTCATTTTCATAGTAACCTCGAAATATACATTTTATATAATCACAATTGCATCTTGTGCACTGCTTCCTCAAAATAACATATAATGGGGCTAATTTAGCTCGATTGAGGATCTTTGTACCTCCTACGAGTTTCTTGTACTTCCTCTGTTTCACATCTCTAATAATATGAATTATACTTCTTCCAAAACCATAAATTTAGTTTCGTATTCATTCTCGGACTTATTACCTTTTGTCCAATTTCAATTATTTTATCTATAATTGCTAATATGCTTTATCTGGGATGTGTTGCCATCTAAAGGCTTTTAGAAACATATCCATGTAAATCTTTGATGTTGGCTCTCGGATTAAATCGGGGGACTTCCCTTCGAGCTCGACTTTTCATTTCGATACTGATGTTACAAAAGCTACTTCTTTATAGTAGTGCACTTCAAAAGTTCGTATAACTTTCCCAATTCTTTACCACAACATTGCAAGGCAACTTTCTCGATAGAGTTACTACAAAAATTCCATAGGGTTTCTCTATCTTATTTATCTAATCTTCTACAATCGTTGAATTCTTAACCTCATCGAAAAAAAACGGAGGCTTAACCTTCCGAATTTGCCTCAATCTACTAAGTTCATAGTCATACCCTATGAATCCATATAGGTTTTCTAATTTAATTTTCCAGCTTTCCATTACAATTGGATTTTTGACTCCAGTATGTAATAACATACTATCTTCTTAAATTAGCTCAATCTTTTTCTCAGTCAAACCTCAATCGTTATCATTATCATTGTGCCGCTATCACTTGATTAAACAATGCCATCATTGCTTCCATGTCCCGCTCAAATCTTACGAAGTGGATTCCAAAATTTTTAGTGAAATTATAAGGTGTACACTCAGACGAGGGTTCACTACACCTATTGGGCCTATCTCTACAGTCTCGAGGAACGGTTCATTTCCGTCTACTAGTATGGCTGTAATACCAACCAACTATATTTATCAGTTTCTCTTCATTCAATGACACAATTTTCAATAAAGCACAGTCAGTTATACTTGTTTGTATCTAAAAAATGTACAGTAATGCTGGGGATGTGAACTTTTCAAATTTTCTCTAACTTTTAATATCGACTCGTATCAGGCCAACCCTGCTCTGATACTAATTATGTAACGACTCGAATTTTTTGGTATTTCGATTGGGCTACAAGTCGATATTAGGTCAGAACAATAACTCAGTCTTATAAAGTTTTTGTTCTAGTAACAAATTTTAAACAAAAATATATTTACATTCCCTAAACACCTCTCGTATGCTTTATTGTACTTACAAAAATTTTAAATATAAAAGAATAACTCAAACTTGGGTATACCTTCGATGCCGAAATATCCTCTGTGGAATCATAACTGTGTAGAATGCCTTACTAACGGAAGCGATCCAAGCTACAAAAGGGCTCTGTGGAGGAAAGTAAGGGGTGAGGTCAACATGCTCAGTAAGAAAAATGCGTGGCAGGTAGATAAATACACTACCTATATACTTATGCCACAAATGAGTTTCTCATAAAATATGCTAGGAATTTGGAATTCAGTAATATCAAAAATGGAAATCGAAAATATGACCATTTTCAGTAACAACTGATTACTGCAAAGAATATATATTTCCAAAACTTCAAGGAGTGAAATACACAGTTTCAAATTCACAACACAATTCACATTTTCATTTCAAAAATTTTAGATAGACGAGGTAAGGTATTTCAAGCTATAATAGTAATTAGTAGGACAATTGACCAATATCAATGACTCCGGGCAATCACTAATCAGGTGTACCAGGATGTCAGGTGTCGTGGGAGTGGTCAGCTACCCAAACGGCTCACACAATACACTATTTTTCAATAACACGGTACATCGTACACACATGCATACAGCATGGTACATCATAATCCATGGACCTCGACATCATTCACAATCCAGTATAATTTCATCATTCACAATTTCATATAATTTCACTGTCACCTTTTTACCTCAAACCACGTGCGAGCATGTTAGTGCAAGATCACACAGCAATACACGCCTGACAAGGACGATTTTATCAGCAAAATACTTAAATATCGTGCAACAATTCGTGTAAGATCACGCAGTAATACACTTTTGACTAGCACGGTTTTATCGTTAGAACACTTAAATCTCATTTCAGCGCATAAAATAGAGTAAAAGGGACTGGTCTTGCCTTTTTTCAGTTAAAAGACACAAAACACGATTTTTCAATATAATTTCAAAATTTTAGATTTTTCACAAATAATTTTAAAACTACGCAAATAGCTATTTAAATAGGCTAAATAATACTATACCGAAAATCAGGGTGATTTTCGGAGTTTAAAACTTTTTCTTGAAATTTCAGAATGGTAAAACTCGACCAAGGATGTTCTACAGTTCAGGTGACTAAAAATTTCTATCCTAAAGTTTGCAGTCTCAAATACCCATAAAATATCCGCAGATATTTTTATCAATTCGCGAATATTTTTCTACAGTTGAAATATGACCTAAATTTATACGTGCAATTTATCTCTAGTAGCATACGAGAATTTTCCTTACCTCGATGTTTGCTCGTAGTCCTCAAGGTCGTAGTGATGCGGGTCAGCGGGTCCAGTCTGCTCGGTTAATTTCCCTGAAATTTCGTATCAGTATTTTTGAAATTTTGAACCGATATTTTCTACCTTCTTTTCTCTGGTTTTTCCCAAACTTTTTGCACTTTCTTCTCTATTCCAAATACATATATAATCTTGATAAAGGTGCTAATGTGGATGCTTATGTGTTTACTTTATTTTAATGACATAGCAGCCAATTAACACTGACATGAATTAATCCTCTTTAGTTGAGGTCAATAGTTGAAGTTATAGAACCTTGCAATAAGGGTGTGCTTGTTAGGGTGAAAAAGTAAAAGGATGGAAAAAAATGTATAGAAAAGTCGAAAGAACATGATTTTTATTAGCATTTGGTAGGAAGGAAAAGAGTAAGGAAAAAAAATAGGAAAGATTGCTATTTTCTTTTCTTATTAACAAAACCAAATCCTTCCAAATTGAAAAGATTAGTAGAGAGAAAATGAGAGAGAAGTGAGTCTTGCATGTATATTTACAAAATTATCTTTTATCTTTTTTACTTTTATTGTATTATCTTAACAAGTAATGGTATAACGGTAAATGAATATAATTTCATTTTCTTTCCTTTCATTTTCCAATTCTATCAAGCAATGGAAGGAAAAAAATTTATATTTATATATATATATATATATATATATATATATATATATTTTTTACATTTTCCATCTTTCTTACTAAGCATACTTAAGGAAAAAAATTAATGTTTTCCATCTCTTCATTTTTCCTCCTTCCAATTTTTTATGTTTTCATTTATTTCCACCTTACAAAGTAAAGCCTATAGAAAATTTAGTTGATATTGAATAATTGGATAGTTAGTTGAAGAGTTGTGGAGAATTTGCAATTTGAAAATTAAACTGGGAAAGAAAATGTCAGTTTTGATAGAGTAAATGATGTAAACACCTAATGTAACGACCCGAATTACACACAGTTTGGTTGGGCTACAAGTCGATGTTAGGTTAGAACAATATTCACTCTGATTAATTTTCTTTCTTTCCTAGTAACAAATTTAAACAAAATATGTTCACATTCCCCATACACATCTCGTATGCATTACTGTACTTACATAAATTTTAGATACAAAAAAATTTCTTACAACTGGGTATACCTTCGATGCAGAATTATGCTTCGCGAAATCATAACTGTGCGGAATGCCTTACTAACGGAAGCGATCCAAACTACAGTAGGGCTCTGTGGAGAAAAGTAAGGGGGTGAGCTCAACATGCTCAGTACAAAAAACCCCATAGCAGGTAGATAAATACACTACCAAAATATATATATATATATATTTATTTAATTTTGCCAAATCTGAGACATTTTCACAGAAGTATACAGATGATTTGGTAATTTCTCAGATATCAGAGTTAGAACTCGGAAAACAGATTTAGTAAAATTTCAGAGCTTCCAGTAGCAAAATAAATAGATTTTCAGATATCTTAATTCATGCAAACAATTCAAAAAATATTTCAAATAGATGAGACAAGGCAGACATGTTATATCAGACATAAAAAATGACTATTGACCAATGTCGATGACTCTAAGCAATTCACAGGCAAGGTATACCGAGATGTCAATCGTCGTGGGAGTGGTCAGCTACCCAAACGGCTCACAAATAAGAATTTCTGAAGACTAAAAATATAATCAGAAACATGGTACATTGTACTCGTAGACCACATATACAGAAACAGATATAGAATAGATAGAAATGCAGCATGATCTCACCAACGCCTTTGTCTTAAAATCAGTGCGAGACAGACCGTATGACACAGTCAGTACACGCTCAAGCACATATCATCAGAATAGCTTTATAAGCAAATCATTTCACCTCAAATCACATATAAATTCAATTGTTTCATAAACCATTCAAAACAGGCTGACTAGCCATTTTTTCGGATAAAATCCCAGAAAACAGTTTATGAAAATTCAAATTTTGGGATTTTCGATATTTAGAACAAAATTCAAGCCACATCAGAATCTATGCAAACCATTTAAATTCAATCTGTAAGAATTAGGTTTTTCAACTAGGCTGAAATCTCTAATATCTAGAGACATAAAATTCGGCCTAGATATTTCGATAATTTTGGTATTGCAAAATTCAACCTAAAATGTTATATCCATAAATATACGAAAATTATGCATATTTATCTATAGCAGCAACGGGAATTTTTCTTACCTCGGTGCCTGTCCGTAGTCCTTGATTGTCTCGACGTAGCGAGTCAACGGATCTGGTCCACTCAGATTATTTTCCTAAAATTTTGTACCAGTAATTGCAATAATATTTTCAAATAGTCTATCCCTTGAATTTTCCAGTTTCCTTGCATACTCTAATCTAACTTAAATTTTATTATTTATATATGTATTTTCAAAATAATAATATATATAAATAAATAAACATCCACTTTCTCTTTCTTTTTTTTCCAATTATCTTTCCTATTTTCGGCAACCTTACTTCTCCTTTATTCTTCTTCCTCACGTCGGCTATTCATGGCATCTTCTCTGCTCTTTCTCTTCGTTCTTCCCTCAAGCATCACCTATATCATCATAATTTTCCAGCCACCTTCCTCACAATGTCAGCTAGCTCCAACGTCCTCCTTCTACCATTGATTCCAGCGCCCTTGTTCACCTCTGTTTTAGCTCTGGTTCGTGCCTCTCCTTCGCTGTTCTGTCACAGCCCAGGGCTGCCCGACTCTAGCTCTCTTCAAGTTTTTCCATTCTGTTTTAGTACCGAGGAAAGGGATGAAAGCAGCTTTTGGTTCCAGCAATTTACTACCACTCTCGATCGCGGTTCTGTTTCAAGGCTCGCCATACAGCAGCAGCTTTTGGTTACTACTGTCACCATGAAACTCGACTTCAGTTCAGCTTCGGTTACAATGAGATGAGGAAACATTAGGGACCCAGAGCAACAAGGCGGGGTGTAGAAATCGTGAAGGAACAATGGTAGCTTGATGGTGCAGTAGGTAAGTGCAATAAAGGGAAGCTTGGTGCGCGGTACAACGACGGAAGTAAATTCTGAGATTTCCACAGACAGCTAAGCCAGGGCAGAGCTTAGGTGATGCAAAGATGATGACACTGTGCGACGAAAATGAGTAGAGAAAAGATAGAATATGAGAGCTTGGTTCTGTGTCTACAGCATACGTACACATATGGCTTCGATGCTCACAGTCCCTGCTTCATTTCACTACCAGCCTTCACACGTCCTAAAACATAAGTTTTCCCCTGGCTCCCCCTGCCTTCCCTCATTTTATCTGCTGAAGCTCCTATGCACAAGTACATGTATATTGTCTAGTGTCCAAGCCTCTCCCTCGTCAGTCACAAACCTTCCTGCTACTAGGCATTTCCCGAGGCCAGTAGGTGTACAAAAATCGGGTAGGTGCAGAGGGTTCGGTGGGTTGCTTCAATCTTTTTCTTCCCTTGCCATGCCCTGGTTATATTCAGACTTCCCATTTCCTTCCTGTCGTGACCATCCCTTACTTTTTGGTCACAAGATTAATCTCTCAGGTAAAGGCTGTACATGCATGCTTTTCTGTATCCCTTTATACATGTATTCCTTTGATTCACGTCTTGTACGGCCGACAACCGCCCTCCCCATAGCTACAGGTAATATATACATATATTTGTATATTTGTTTATTGTCACGACCCAAACTACCCATTTTTTTTCGTTTTGTTTATTTATTTACTTATTTTCTTATGTGTCCTCGAATCGTGACCAACACTCCACTAATAAATTGGGCTGTGCGTCAATGCCAGTCCCACCATACACCTACCCTAATACTTATTTCTTCTCCAGTCATTTATAATTGTTTATACTATTTATACATCCCCTAAAGTTACCTACAAACATGTTACTGTGCTATACTTATATAGATACAATATGTACAAGTATATATACCTTATGTTGATGGGCAGCAGCGGGTATCCGGAATGCAGTACTAAGTCGCCTCAACTTCAACTGGAGATCATCTGTGGGAGAAAATGAAAAGGGTGAGCACATCAAGCTCAGTAAGGCAATCCTACGAACAAGTAGGTAACTATACTACATACATGAACGTGGTGCCATGCATAAACCACCCTTTCTCCACACATTTTAAAACAATGATATGCGTTATGATGTTATGTAAAACGCAATTGCACGGAAAATTCAACATGCAAGTATATTCAAATCATTTCTTTCTTATTAAAAAAAATTTCATAGTAAAGTCAGGACTCGACCCCTCCTTCGGGTGATCCTGACTCACACAAAACCATGAAAACGATTTACATTTCACACATGGGTTGAAAAGCATGGAAATACCATCATGCAATTTAGTTTTAAACCCAGTTTAAATCATCGAAATCGTCGACATGCGAGACGAGGCAATATTTGTATAACGGCAATAACCAGGACTATGGCCATATCTGTCCTCGGGAGTTCCTCAGCTACACGGATCCTAGTGTGCGGGTTCTCACCATGATCGGGAACCGCCCGAGAGGTGGGTCACTCCATCTCGTCGGTCTTATCCGATTTCCATGCATCCGAAGATGCTGATACATCATATCGTGACGGCCAACCCCTGCCCGGCCAACCCCTGCCCGGCCAACCCCTGCCAACGGCCATGGCAACCAAGCTCAGGCCCACTGACCCGCAAGGCCCATCGACAACGCTGGTGGTCTAACAACGGGTGGTCCAACAACGCCACAAGTCCAACGTATCACGAAGATACTACACGGTACATCGTACTCCATGCTACTTGCACGGTACATCGTACTCCGTGGACCCATATAATGTCTCTATACTCATGCCATGTCTCAAAACGCACGTGCGAGCCTATTTAATCGGTGACACACAGTCAACCCGATGCTCCAAGCACGGCTTATCGTATGATCTCTGAAAAGTAGTGCGAGCGGTGCTCTAACACTGTCAGTAAATCAAATAAAACTAGTGCGAGCTAAGCTCAAGCACTCTGTCACGAAAATCGTATATAAAAATATGGTGCGAGTTAGACTCCAGCACCGTGTCATGAAAATCATGTAAAATCTGGTGCGAGTTAGACTCTAGCATCGTGTCATGAGAAAGCATGTGAAATCTGGTGCGAGTTATACTCTAGCACCTATGCATGTAAAACTCTAGTGCGAGCTTTCGCTCCAGCACTAATGCATGCATTACACCAATCAAACATCGTGCGAGCTGAGCTCTAGCACGTCACATGTAAATAAGAACACGTAGGCGGCTCGGTTATCTCCAAATAATTTTCACAGAAAAACACATCGTTCAAGATATGCAATGCTATGCATTTATCTTTAAAAGTGAGCCAGCCTACTCATGCATGCGTTGAAATACCTCCAGAATGAGTAGGAACCTCTTGTTCTTGCTCCTCCCAATTTTTTCTAAATTTTTAGATTTTACCCTTAACAAGGGTATTTTAGTCATTTTGCCCATTCGGGGCACTAAAATTATTATTCGACCTCTAGACCCTTCAGATAAATTTTAAAAAGACTGCAATGAATTCAAATTGCGTACTGTTACCTCTAGCAGTCCGCAGAATTCCCTTACCTCGATTCTCATCGAGTCTGACCTTTTCCATTGATGTCACGTCGCGCAGTCCGTTATGCTCCCAATCAAATGCCCGGAACTGCGTATTAATTTTCCTCAGGTCAGATATTATGCAATTTAATCATATTTAATACTTTCTGGGCTTAATTTAAATCGTTGGGCCCATTTACTCTTATTGAGCCCGATTGCACCTTAATGGGCCTTAATCGGCCTTAAGCCCGTTTTCCACTTAATTTTCACTTTATCGAGGCCTATTGGGCTCATTGGGCCCACTAATAATTTATTGGGCCTCGTTCTAGCTCTCGAATTGCTAAATTTATTATTTACGACAATTTATCTAATTTTTCATATTTTAATTCAATTTATGCGGAATTTAAATTTATATCATGCATAACGATGTAAATTGTCGTAAATAATGATCACTCACCCGAGATTCCATGCTAGTACGCAAATCGAGGCTGTCTCGAGCCCTCGGTGGATGCCAATCGTCGAGCTACACAATTAATTACATTTTCGGGTAAACTTTTCGGTCGAAAATTAATTAAATAATTTATTTCGAAATTTAAATCGGTCAATTCGACCGTTTACCGACTTACCCGAAGCTCGATTGCATCACGGGATTTTTTCCCCGATTTTTTTCTCTTTTTCTTTTTCCCTTTTTCTCCCTTTTTTCCTCTCTTTTTGGCTGAACCGGTTCGGACCGGTTCAGACCGCCGGTTCAGCTCGGTCCGGTTCGGTTCACTTTTGGCCGGTTCAGGCCGATTCAACCGGTTCAACCCCAAATTGCTCATTCTGGCGCCGTCCGACCGGTTTTCGGCGCGATTCAGGTGCCGATCGACGCGTAATCACGTGGGCTTCAATTATCGGGCCTCGGGGCTGGTCGAATCGGCGCCGATGGCCGCCGATCGCAGCTTCTCCCCCGCGACCTCTCCTCCTTCGATCCGACGAATTTCGACGGTTTCGCCGATCGGTACTGGTCTCAAAAGGACCGGCTCTTCTCCCCGGTCACGCCGGTGCCCGCCGATCGTCCCCAGCTGCCGTGGATCGCCGGCACCGACTCCGTTTTTCCCCGTGGCTTCTCTTCCTCCTTCCGCCGTTTTCCGGTCTCCTTGGGGCGCGTCGCCGGCGCCGATGGATTCGCCGGCCTCTCCTCTTGTTGATCGGCCCCTCGTCGGAGGCCGTCGGTGCCCGGTGGCCGTGGGTCGGTCGGCCACGCGCGGCAGCTTCTTCTTCTCCGTTTTTCTGCTTCATTTTCTCTCTCCCCGATGGTTTTCCAATTTCTCTCTTTTTTTTTTTTACAATTATTATTTTTTTATTTATTATTAACTTTTATTATTATTTTAATCAATAAAATAATAATATTTTGTCAAAAATATCTTCAAAAATCTATTAATTTATTCCAAATAAATTAAATTAAATTAATTTAATTTATTTATTGTATTTTTAATCAATTAGTCTATAAATTAATTTCTCGGTATTATTTCGGCTTCCCGGTATAATTTTCGATTATTTTTCGGGATTGTTTTTCGTAGCAAAATTTCGGTTAATTTTTATAATTTATATTTCGATCAATTTTAACCCGAACTATATTATTTCTTCGTTATTGATCGAAGTTCTTTAATCCCTTATTTTTAATAATTATTTCTCGTTAAAGTTATACCGGCGTTCGGTCTTTTGACCGTTTTGCCCTTACACGTGTTCGAGATTAATTTAGACTGAGTTCCCTTCACGAATACTCATTCATTTTGCATTTTAAATTCTTACCTCCTATCCGAATCTCGTTCCTTTAAATTTGTGAACATTTTTATCCCTCATAAAATTTATGATTAAATTTCGGGTCTTACAAATCTCCCCCACTTAAGAAATTTGGTCCTCCAAATTAGAACCAAGTTATATGAGTCCTTATACAACTCCGGGTACATCGATCGTATCATACTCTTAAATTCTTGTGTGACCTTCTCCGGAGTGTATTACTACCAAAGGACTTTAATTAGGGAGATCATCTTAAACCTTGATACTTTCTCTTTCCTGTTTAATGCCCGAATCAACTTCTTCAATATACTTATATTTTCATTAAGCTTAACTGTTGGATCTCATATCCTATCACCTGTGCTGGATCTGGATAGTATTTCTGAAGCATCAAAAACTGGGACATTGTGGGTGCCTGTTAATTCAAATGATAACAACAACCTACAGGTCTTATCTCCCACTTGTCCAATCTCTCAAATATTCAATCCAGCGAAACTCAATGTACCTTCTTCCATAAGTTCGCTATGTCCTTATTCTGTTAGGACAAGAATTATTTCAATCATACTAATTCACCAAAGGTGAATTCCAATACTTTCTGTCTGCTCTGAAGTGTTCTTAATCTCTCATCCTTCACTAAACATCCTCAGAGACTTATTATCCAGAGTCGTAAATAATTTTATCTGTCGCCCACTCTTTCTTATCCAATTTGGGGAACAACCCCTACAGCCATACACTGCCTCATATCTTGTTATCCCGATACTCAAGTGACAACTGTCACTATTGACGACTTCAATTAGAAATCAACTGATCATTTCAGGAGCTTATAAAATCAATGGCACACGCTTTCATCGGATCCTCCAGAGCTTGTACAGTCCTCTCTGACTGACCATCTGTCTGAGGACGAAAGCTATGCTTAATACTCAGTCGGGTTCCCATAGCTTCCTAACAATATCCTCAGAGGTAGGAAGTGAAGCGGGAATCCCTATATGATACCATGCTCACTGGAACGCTACTTAATGTTCCACAATCATCCTTATACATAAATCCTCATACACACTCTGAGTATCTGGGGAGTTCATAACCAGTAAGTGGGTAGACTTAGTCATCCTGTCGACTATTATCCAAATAGTCTCCTGATTTATCCGGGTCCTCTATAACCCATCACGACATTCATGGATATTTGTTCTCGTTTTTCGTGCCGTGTCGATATAGGTAGGTACTGCAATCACTCTGCAGACTTTTAATACTCTACCTTACTCTGCTGACACACTAGGCACCTTTTTCCACAATCTCTACCTTATCTCCTTTCACATCTGACCACCAATACCCTTTTCGAGATTTCAATATATCTTTATTACTTTCCGTATGCACTGTATATCCCAAAGAGTGAGCTTCTGACAATATCACTATTTCATCAACTGTGATCCTAGGGAGCACTTATACTATCTCTGAACCTCTCTGTAAATCATTATCACACTCTCTGTGATCTCTGTCACTGTACCCTTCTGAATCTGACCCACACTATCGACATCCTGTCGATCATCACGCTAAGCCTGGTAAATCCGGGCACTCTCATCCGGTTCTAATCATCAGGCTAGCTGTCACACAATCACTGTCATCATCAGAAGGGATCACATCCAAACTGAGGCTCATAACTGCATCTAGCAGCTCACGCTCCCTGACCACCATATGGAATACCATCCTAAGGCTCTTTCTACTCGAGGCATCAGCCATCACATTAGCCTTTCCTGGGTGGTACAATTTTTCACAATCAAAATCTCTCAGAAGCTCTAACCCACTATGCATTCTCATATTCGCCTCTTTCTGTGAAAACAGATACTCGGGCTTTATGATCAGTGCATATCCATAATTTCTCACCCTGTACATAATAGTACCATATCCTCAGTACAAATACTGTTGCCAACTTCAAATCATGGGTCAGATAGTTTATTTCATGATCAAGGAGTTGTCTGACTCCAAAATTGACTATCTTCCCATTATTCATCAATACACAGCTCCTTCATAATTTTTTTTGAGGTATCCATACTCACTGAGAACCTCTTGAGCTGTTGGGTATGGTGAAATTAATCACGGTGGTCAGTTCGTACTTCACTACACCGAAATTCATGTCACTTCTATCATCTTATTTATCATCTCAATCAAAGACCACGTTTCTTAGTTAAACGTGTCAACCAGGTATATCTTTTTTGAACTCGCAGCAATCCTCTGCAAGAGCAATTTTCCAATTGTTGCTTATAAATCGCCCTAGACTTTAGCTACACCCAACATATCATTGATAATGATGATTTATACATCGGTCCCATCCTTGACTTATTTACGCATAAGCGTATAAAATCCTTCTCAACCGCTTACGTTTTCATGTACTAACCTGCGCCATTTCCTTTTCTTATCTTAACGGCTCTTATTAAATTTTACTATGTTAACCTTTGTGATCTGCCGAATTTTTTTAATATTCTCATCGTCTTAGTGAAGGTATCCTAATGCTAAAGGTATTTAGTACGACGATTCGGTTTCACGTTATAGGTTATATATATATATACATATCTTTAGACGCTGTCAAGTCTTCAGGCGGGGAGGTATTTTGAAATACCTTTATTTACCTTCAGACTTAATCACAATTACTTTACATATTCGTCTATGTGGTCACAATTTATATTCGCTAATAATTGCTTCAATCCTAATTACTTCGCATATCGTAAAGGTGTTATTACCTAGCATACGCCTCTTACTCCAATACATCTTGTATTTATAATCAAGTATCTCTCAAAGATTATCTCCTTAGTGTATCAATCATGACAAAACTCTTGTCATTATTCATTCCGTGAGTATCGTCATTCGCTCCTTTAATTTCAACCGTTGCACCCCTTTTTATCACTTATCAACACTTACAGTATATTTTTTAGTGATGTTTTCACCACTGTTTTCAACTTAAAATTCTCTATATCCATATTCCGTTAATTAATCCTCCTCTATTGGGGTACTCATTTATCTGTATTGCGCCCAATGATGTAGGCATTCATGCCTTTATTCACTTATATACGAATGAAGGCGGTATGAATATATCCGTGGCACCAGGATCAATTAAAATAATTACTTCACTATTTATAACAAGCGTGGTATCTTACACAACATCCATGAATCATCAATAGTGTCCTGGTCCAAAACATCCTATCGCCTTCGTCCAACAGCCTATTTTCCTTCTTCTTTTCGGCTATGTCCTCCCTTTTCGTTGCAGCTATACCAACGAAATTTTTTCTGTCTCTTTACTTTCCTGTGGGGCAATCTCGCTCAACTCTGAGCAATCAAAAATTAATGGTCCGTCTTACCACACTTAACGGCCATTTTCATCAATACAGTGTAGGTATAGACCCTCCTTCTGTGGTATCCACCACACATCTCACACTGCTTACAGTGCTTCGTAGCATGTCGGGGTCCTCCAATCACAGTGCCCTCAAGAGTGCCAAAATTAGATGCACTGAGGCCTTACCAATTATCTTAGCCCATAACTCGTCAAATTTAACCTTTTACCAATTTCCATTTTTTCCATTTTGACATCTCTGCCATTTCTCGATTCTCTTTCTGTCTCTATTTCAGCCCTCATTACCTTTCCCAATCTCAGAGGCGTGCAATTCATGTTCTTATTTACCCAACTGTAAATCTGCGCACTGCCTCGGCATAAGTAGTGTCTCACGGGCTAATTGAACTCTAATTGAAAAGTTGAGCCATTTCATGATCTTTAGACATCTCGACTGTCACTTGTTCATAGTGTCGAGGTAATATCTGCCTAAATATATAACCGAGTCTCCATACTCGTCAATAAATCAAAGCCTCTGGGTCAGAGTATTGACTTTTATCCATAATTTCCTTTAAACAGTGTCCGGGATAATTCTGTCACCGGAATAAATCCATAAACATCTCTCATGTCAGCTCTGGATGTTTAACACTTAAGATGGGTCGAGCGGATTTCCACCAATGCTCCGCTGCGCCCTCTGATCTTATTCATAATCTGAGCAATTAGCTCCTCAAGTAATCTCCACACTCCGCTCCAACATCGCGAAGCGTGTCTCAATATTGTCCGATCTCTCTGTCGGACTCTGAGAGGCATGCTCAACATTAGCCTCTATTTCAATCTCATCATGCTTCTCATAGTCAAACTCAGCACGACTTAGCAGACTCGGGTCTAACTCTACGACCTCTGCCTCGTGCACTATCTCATCTAACACGACTCATATTAAGCATTCCTGCATTCTCAACCATTTCTTGGTCAAGCCCATCTCGATATACACTATTGTATCTAACTAAGCACAGTAACACGGGGATGTAATTTCCTAATTACTGACACTGACACACATCAGACCAATTATGCTCTGATACCACCTTTATATGTCACGACCCAAACTACCCAAAAATCAGAGTTAATTTTTTTTTCGTTTTGTTTATTTATTTACTTATTTTCTTATGTGTCCTCGAATCGTGACCAACACTCCACTAATAAATTGGGCTGTGCGTCAATGCCAGTCCCACCATACACCTACCCTAATACTTATTTCTTCTCCAGTCATTTATAATTGTTTATACTATTTATACATCCCCTAAAGTTACCTACAAACATGTTACTGTGCTATGCTTATGTAGATACAATATGTACAAGTATATATACCTTATGTTGATGGGCAGCAGCGGGTATCCGGAATGCAGTACTAACTCGCCTCAACTTCAACTGGAGATCATCTGTGGGAGAAAATGAAAGGGGTGAGCACATCAAGCTCAGTAAGGCAATCCTACGAACAAGTAGGTAACTATACTACCTACATGAACGTGGTGCCATGCATAAACCACCCTTTCTCCACACATTTTAAAACAATGATATGCGTTATGATGTTATGTAAAACGCAATTGCACGAAAAATTCAACATGCAAGTATATTCAAATCATTTCTTTCTTATTAAAAAAAATTTCATAGTAAAGTCAGGACTCGACCCCTCCTTCGGGTGATCCTGACTCACACAAAACCATGAAAACGGTTTACATTTCACACATGGGTTGAAAAGCATGGAAATACCATCATGCAATTTAGTTTTAAACCCAGTTTAAATCATCGAAATCGTCGACATGCGAGACGAGGCAATATTTGTATAACGGCAATAACCAGGACTATGGCCATATCTGTCCTCGGGAGTTCCTCAGCTACACGGATCCTAGTGTGCGGGTTCTCACCATGATCGGGAACCGCCCGAGAGGTGGGTCACTCCATCTCGTCGGTCTTATCCGATTTCCATGCATCCGAAGATGCTGATACATCATATCGTGACGGCCAACCCCTGCCCGGCCAACCCCTGCCAACGGCCATGGCAACCAAGCTCAGGCCCACTGACCCGCAAGGCCCATCGACAACGCTGGTGGTCTAACAACGGGTGGTCCAACAACGCCACAAGTCCAACGTATCACGAAGATACTACACGGTACATCGTACTCCATGCTACTTGCACGGTACATCGTACTCCGTGGACCCATATAATGTCTCTATACTCATGCCATGTCTCAAAACGCACGTGCGAGCCTATTTAATCGGTGACACACAGTCAACCCGATGCTCCAAGCACGGCTTATCGTATGATCTCTGAAAAGTAGTGCGAGCGGTGCTCTAACACTGTCAGTAAATCAAATAAAACTAGTGCGAGCTAAGCTCAAGCACTCTGTCACGAAAATCGTATATAAAAATATGGTGCGAGTTAGACTCCAGCACCCTGTCATGAAAATCATGTAAAATCTGGTGCGAGTTAGACTCTAGCATCGTGTCATGAGAAAGCATGTGAAATCTGGTGCGAGTTATACTCTAGCACCTATGCATGTAAAACTCTAGTGCGAGCTTTCGCTCCAGCACTAATGCATGCATTACACCAATCAAACATCGTGCGAGCTGAGCTCTAGCACGTCACATGTAAATAAGAACACGTAGGCGGCTCGGTTATCTCCAAATAATTTTCACAGAAAAACACATCGTTCAAGATATGCAATGCTATGCATTTATCTTTAAAAGTGAGCCAGCCTACTCATGCATGCGTTGAAATACCTCCAGAATGAGCAAGAACCTCTTGTTCTTGCTCCTCCCAATTTTTCCTAAATTTTTAGATTTTACCCTTAACAAGGGTATTTTAGTAATTTTGCCCATTCGGGGCACTAAAATTATTATTCGACCTCTAGACCCTTCAGATAAATTTTAAAAAGACTGCAATGAATTCAAATTGCGTACTGTTACCTCTAGCAGTCCGCAGAATTCCCTTACCTCGATTCTCGTCGAGTCTGACCTTTTCCATTGATGTCACGTCGCGCAGTCCGTTATGCTCCCAATCAAATGCCCGGAACTGCGTATTAATTTTTCTCAGGTCAGATATTATGCAATTTAATCATATTTAATACTTTCTGGGCTTAATTTAAATCGTTGGGCCCATTTACTCTTATTGGGCCCGATTGCACCTTAATGGGCCTTAATCGGCCTTAAGCCCGTTTTCCACTTAATTTTCACTTTATCGAGGCCTATTGGGCTCATTGGGCCCACTAATAATTTATTGGGCCTCGTTCTAGCTCTCGAATTGCTAAATTTATTATTTACGACAATTTATCTAATTTTTCATATTTTAATTCAATTTATGCGGAATTTAAATTTATATCACGCATAACGATGTAAATTGTCGTAAATAATGATCACTCACCCGAGATTCCATACTAGTACGCAAATCGAGGCTGTCTCGAGCCCTCGGTGGATACCAATCGTCGAGCTACACAATTAATTACATTTTCGGGTAAACTTTTCGGTCGAAAATTAATTAAATAATTTATTTCGAAATTTAAATCGGTCAATTCGACCGTTTACCGACTTACCCGAAGCTCGATTGCATCACGGGATTTTTTCCCCGATTTTTTTCTCTTTTTCTTTTTCCCTTTTTCTCCCTTTTTTCCTCTCTTTTTGGCTGAACCGGTTCGGACCGGTTCAGACCGCCGGTTCAGCTCGGTCCGGTTCGGTTCACTTTTGGCCGGTTCAGGCCGGCTCAACCGGTTCAACCCCAAATTGCTCATTCCGGCGCCGTCCGACCGGTTTCCGGCGCGATTCAGGTGCCGATCGACGCGTAATCACGTGGGCTTCAATTATCGGGCCTCGGGGCTGGTCGAATCGGCGCCGATGGCCGCCGATCGCAGCTTCTCCCCCGCGGCCTCTCCTCCTTCGATCCGACGAATTCCGGCGGTTTCGCCGGCCGGTACTTGTCTCAAAAGGACCGGATCTTCTCCCCGGTCACGCCGGTGCCCGCCGATCGCCCCCAGCTGCCGTGGATCGCCGGCACCGACTCCGTTTTTCCCCGTGGCTTCTCTTCCTCCGTCCGCCGTTTTCCGGTCTCCTTGGGGCGCGTCGCCGGCGCCGATGGATTCGCCGGCCTCTCCTCTTGCTGATCGGCCCCTCGTCGGAGGCCGTCGGTGCCCGGTGGCCGTGGGTCGGTCGGCCACGCGCGGCAGCTTCTTCTTCTCCGTTTTTCTGCTTCATTTTCTCTCTCCCCGATGGTTTTCCAATTTCTCCCTTTTTTTTTTTTTTACAATTATTATTTTTTTATTTATTATTAACTTTTATTATTATTTTAATCAATAAAATAATAATATTTTGTCAAAAATATCTTCAAAAATATATTAATTTATTCCAAATAAATTAAATTAAATTAATTTAATTTATTTATTGTATTTTTAATCAATTAGTCTATAAATTAATTTCTCGGTATTATTTCGGCTTCCCGGTATAATTTTCGATTATTTTTCGGGATTGTTTTTCGTAGCAAAATTTCGGTTAATTTTTATAATTTATATTTCGATCAATTTTAACCCGAATTATATTATTTCTTCGTTATTGATCGAAGTTCTTTAATCCCTTATTTTTAATAATTATTTCTCGTTAAAGTTATACCGGCCTTCGGTCTTTTGACCGTTTTGCCCTTACACGTGTTCGAGATTAATTTAGACTGAGTTCCCTTCACGAATACTCATTTATTTTGCATTTTAAATTCTTACCTCCTATCCGAATCTCGTTCCTTTAAATTTGTGAACATTTTTATCCCTCATAAAATTTATGATTAAATTTCGGGTCTTACATTTATACTGTGGTTGCTGTCCCCTTACTCATGTAGCTATATAATCACTTCCATTTATGTATATATATATACATAAAAACATATATATATATATATATATATATATATATATATCTATATGCTTACATACGGACATGTTATTCAAATAAGTATTTATATACTCGTATATTTGTACGTACATATATACACTAATCTTGGTAATAATTAAGTACCACATATATATATATATACATGTACTTGTTGAATTTTCCATGTTGTATAAAAAGAATTTAGTCTAATGTTTATACTTGAATTTATTTACCCATAATCCTTTATTTAATCTTAATTACCTAATTATTTATTTATAGCCCATATCGAGTACATTTGTAAAAATTTATGGTATTTACATTCTCTCCACCTTAGAAAATTTGATCCCCAAATTTAAAATTGCATCAGTTCTCAGACATCTGTGGGTATTTCCTTCGCATTAGGCTTTCTAATTCCCACGTAGCCTCTTTCAAAGTGTGGTACTACCACAAAACCTTGACTAAAGGAATCATCTTAGACTGCAATGCCTTCTTATTCCTGTCCAAGATCTAAATCGATCTCTCCACATGTGTCATATCTTCTTTCATGTCTAGTGGTTCATACTTAATCACATGCATTGGATTTGGATGATACTTGTAAAGCATTAAAGTGTGGAAAACGTTGTGGGTACTCGATAATTCTAGAGGTAACGCCAAACTATTAGCTCATCTCCCACTCGGTTTTAAGACCTTGCAAGGTCTATTGTATTGGGGACTCAGTTTTTCCTTTCTTTCGAAATCTTCTTATACCCTATTGAGAGGAGAAACTTTCAGAACATCAATTCTCCTATTGAAATTTTCAAGGATCTTTATCTTTGGTCAGCACAACTCTCTTGCTTACTCTGAGCTGTTCCCAATCTTCCACCAACTAATTAAATATCCTCAGAAGCTTGCTTAACCAAATCGAAAACAATTCTATTCCTTTCACCCACTGCTTCCATCTAATCGGTGAACGACATTTTCGACCATACTACACTTTATATGGTATCATCTCGATACCTGAGTGTTATCTGATATTATATGCAACTTCTCTAATTGGCAATTGGTCTTTCTAGGAGCCTTTAAAATCTTGGCACATGTGTTAAATTCCATAGAGGAATGGGTAATAATCTCATAGGCTGTTGGTGCTCTACTTTAACCTGCTGACCTAGGAGACATTTAATCCCAATTTCAGTTATTTCTCTTATCGTACTTGATTGCTAATGTACTTTCAAGAGATTTGATAAGTCTTTACTATTCTCTAAATTCAGAGTATCCCTCGAGGAATGAGTTCCTCATAGAATCTTCTTCTTTAGTTGTGAATCTTTCGGTACACATATTCTATTTCTGAATCTCTCAAACCATCAATACCAATACCAAAATCTGTTGTAGTACCCATCTGGATCTTACTAGATACATCAGTACGGTACATATTACTACGCTAAACCTATTAGATTCGATCAATCAAGTCTAGTGTACAATTCTCAGTTTAGCTATCATATAGTAAATATCGATATCAGATGAACTGCATCCAATTGAGGTTCATAGGATGTTTCAACAGTTCGCGCTTCCTGATCATTATATACATATATATATAATGCCGCCTCAAGGTTACTTCCGCTCGAGGCATTAACTCTAGTCATTTCCTTTTTCTTGTATTAGACGGCCTTTAAGAAATCTAATGTTTAAACCTTCATGATCAGTAGAATTCCACAATTCTTCACCGTACAAGTAATGGTATCCTGACTTCAAACACGAATATTACAACTATCAATTTCAATTTATGGGTTAAGGATCAGGTACTTCTAAACGTTGTCAAGTCTCTCAGGTGGGGAGGTATTTTGAATACCTTCATTAGCCATCAGACTTGACCACATAAACTGGTTATGGATATAAAGGTTCAAGGTTTAGTCCCAATAAGAGGTAGGATATCAAAATTTATCGATATTATCATTTATCCTTGGTCACAATTCATTTTCAGTTCAGATTACTTAATCCAAATTCATTTCACACACCAGAAATATTCTTACCTTGTATACACCTCTTATTCCAATGTAACTTGCATTCAGAATTTATCACACTTTAACACTTGTCTCATTTCGTTTATCAATTATAACGAAATCATTTTCTTACTTAAATTGAGTCTCGCATTCAAAACGTATACAATTTACAATCCTTAGATTCGATATGTAATTCATATTCCAAATATATCTTAATCTCTGAATCATCTTAATAGTTTTAGGTCCTTCCCATTGATCTATAACCTCTTGTTTTTGGGAGAATCCAATTAACTCCCTTTATTATACAAAACGACCCAAAAGACTCAAGGTCTCCTCAAAAATTAACATGAGTACACTCCAAAGTGGATCACCTGGTCCGATAATCTCCTTTCATGTAGTCATTGTATTTGCTTTTTCAACATTTCTAATTCAATCAAAGCCACCGAGTAAAGTGGTCTGAATAATTAATTCGATACCATGTGCTAAATCAATTTTAGAACTTTACCTTTCAATTTAGTGGTAACTTTGATAGATCATCCGAATACGTGTCAGAAATCCCTCTGTCTACTAGGGTGTCTTTTTACTCTGAACACGCCTTAACTTTATCAATCATGTAAGCAGTGTGACCTTCACTTATACTTTTAGTTCTGTAATTCATCTTTTTAGTTACAGTGACTTTATCACTCTCACTGCTTCCTTAGTACATCTCTTTTCTGTCACTCTCTTTACCTTTTCATTTTCTTAGTAACCTCAAAATATACATTTCATATCGTCACAGTTTCGCCTTGCGCACTGCTTCCTCGAAATAACACCCAATGAGGCTAATTTAGCTCGATAGAGGATCTTAGTACCTCCTACGAGTTTCCTACACTTCCTCCATTTCACATCTCTACTTATCCGGATTATACTCCTTCCAAATCAATTTAATTTCATATTCATTCTCGGACTTGTTTCCTTATGTCTGATTCACTCATTTCATTTATAATTGCCACTTTATTTCATCCGAAATGTGTAGTCGCCTGAGGGCCTTCAGAAATATATCCCATGTAATTCTCTGATGTCGGCTTTCAGATTAATTTAGAGGATTTTCCTCTGAGCTCTACTTTCCATTTCGATACTGATGCTATAAGGTTACTTTTTCTATAGTAGTACACTCTAAAAATTCGTGTAGCTTCTCCAATTCTTTAACACAAAAGTTGCAAAAGCAACTTTCTCGGTAGAGTTACTACAAAATTCCATAGGGTTTCTCCGTCTCATTATCCAATCTTTCGAAATCACTGAATTCTTAACCTCATCGTAAAACAGAGGCTAAACCTTTCGAATTTTGCCTCAATCTATTAAGCTCACAATCATACCCTACGAATCCATATAGGTTTTCCAATTCATTTATTCCAGTTTTTCATCACATTTGGATTCTTGACTCCAGTATATATTAGTGTACTATTTTTTGAAATTTTCTCAGTCTTTCTCTCAGTCACACCTCAATCATCATCATTATCACGGGGCCACTATCAGTTGACCCGACAATGCCATCATTGCTTCCATGTCCCACTCAAATCTTACGAAGCGGCTCTAAACTTTTCAGTGAAACTATAAGGTGTACACTCAGACGAGGGTTCACTACACCTCTCAGGCCTATCTCTACGGTCTCTAGGAATGGTTCATTTCCATCTGCCAATATGGCTGTAATACTAATCAGCCATATCTATCAGTTTCCCTTCATTAACTGACACAATTTTTCAATAAGACATAGCCAGGTATACCCGTTCGTATCTAAATAATGTATAGTAATGCTGAAGATGTGAACTTTCTAAATTTTCTCTTACTCTAATAATCGACTCGTATCAGGCCAACCTTGCTCTGATGCCAACTCTGTAATGACCCGAATTGCACACAATTTGGTTGGGCTAAAAGTCGATATTAGGTCAGAATAATATTCAATCTGATTAGTTTTCTTTATTTCTTAGTAAAAATTTAAACAAAATATATTCACATTCCCCATACACATCTTATATGCATTACTGTAGTTACAAAAATTTTAGATACAAAAATATTTCTTACAACTGGGTATACCTTCGATGCAGAATTATGCTCCGCGAAATCATAACTGTGCGGAATGCCTTACTAACGGAAGCGATCCAAACTACAATGGGGCTCTGTGGAGGAAAGTAAGGAGGTGAGCTCAACATGCCCGGTAAGAAAAACCCCATAGCATGTAGATAAATACACTACATAAATATATATATTTTTATTTTTACCAAATCTGGAACATTTTCATAGAAATATACAGATGATTTGGTAATTTCTTAGATACCGGAGTCAGAATTTGGAAAATAGATTTAGTATCGGCAATGTAATCTTTTACTATAGTAAATACATAAAATTTCAGAGCTTCTAGTATCAAAATAAATAGATTAGCAGATGTCTCAGTTCATGCAGACAATTTAGAAAATATTTCAAATAGATGAGACAAGGTGGACATGCTATATCAAATATAAAAAATGACTATTGGTCAATGTCGGTGACTCCGGGCAATTCATAGGCCAGGTGTGCCAGGATGTCAATCGTCATGGGAGTGGTCAGCTACCCAAACAGCTCACAGATCAGAATGTCCAATGACCAGAAATAGAATTAGAAACATGGTACATCGTACTCGTGGACCACAGATACAGAAACAGATACAGAACAGATAAAAATACAGCATGATCTCACCAATGCTTTTGTCTCAAAATCAGTGCAAGACGGACCGTACGACACACAGTCAGTACATGCTCAAGAACATATCATCATAATAGCTTTATAAGAATATCATTTCACCTCAAATCACATATAAATTCAATTGTTTCATGAAACCGTTCAAAACAGGCTAACTAGCCCTTTTTGGGTAAAATCTCAAAAAACAGTCTATGAAAATTCAAGATTTTCGATATTTAAAATAGCATTTAAGCCACATCAGAATCAATGCAAGCCATTTAAATTCAATCTGTAAAAATTAGGTTGTTTAACTAGGCTAAAATCTCTAATTTTTAGAGTCATAAAATTCGACCTAGATTTTTCGATAATTTCAGTACTACGATATTTAGCCTAAAATTTTATATCTATAAATATATGAAAATTACAGATATTTATCTCTAGTAGCAACGAGAATTTTCCTTACCTCGGTGCCTGTCCGTAGTCCTTGATTGTCTCGACATAGTGAGTCGGCGGGTTCATCCACTCAGGTTATTTCTTTGAAATTTCGTATCCGTAATTGCAATAATATTTTCGAATAGTCTATCCCTCGAATTTTCCAGTTTCCTTGCGTACTCTGATCTAACTTAAATTATATTATTTATATATATTTTTTCACAATAATGATATATATAAATAAATAAACATCCCCTTTCTCTTTTTTTGTTTCAAATTATCTTTCCTTTTCCCGCCAACGTTACTTTTCCTTTCTTCTTCTTCTTCCTTGCTCCGACTGTTCATGGCATCTTCTCTGCTCCATCTATTCGTTCTTCCTTCAACTGTAAGACCCAAAATTATATCGTAATTTCTTATAAAGGATTGAAAATGTCACAAATTTAAACGAATGAGATTCAGACTGGAGATAAGGATTTAAAATACGAAATAAGTGAGTGTTCATGAAGGGAAGTTGGATTGGATTGATCCCGAACACGTACAAGGGTAAAACGATCAAAAGATCAAAATTCGATATAAATTCGATAAGAAAATTTTAATTAAAAATAGGGATTTTGGACATCTTGATCAATGAAAGAGCAATTATCGAATTCCGAGTCCAATTGATCAAGATCTGGAATTATTAAGGTTTACTGAAAATTCACTAGGGACAATATCTCGAAAATACGAAGAAACTATACGAGAAAAGGGTTAAAATACAATAAATTAATTTAAATAAAATAAATTTTTGTGTGGATATTTTGTAATTTTATATTATTTTAATGAATATAATAATAATATAATAAATTATAAAAATAAAATAAAATAAAATATTTTAAAAAAATCAAAAATTGAATCTGAAAACGAAAAAGGAAAGAAACAAAACGCGAAGAAGAAACAAAAATCGATAAGCCACCACCGATGCTAGACGAGGCCCGACGACCACCGGAGAAGGAAGAGGAAGATCGGGCGACCCTCCTGCCACCGGTACGATCGCCAACGGTTCCGAAATCAGACGGATCGAGGGAGAGAAGCCGCAGAGAGGAGAAGCGAAATCGGTGGCCACCGGCGTCGATTCTGCCCTATCCACCGCCAACCGAAGCTCCCCTATTCGATGGCGCACCGATGGGTGCCAAAAACAGTCGGAGAAAATGACGGACGACGTCGAAAACGACGAGAAAGGAAAATGGGTACCGACGCTGGAAGGGAGAAGAATCGGACCGACCACTTTTCGGCCACTGTTGGTGAAACCGAGGCCAGATTCATGAATCGGACTACCCCACGGAGCTGCTGGAGGTGAAAGTCAATGAAGAACCGATCGGTAGAGCTCCAACCGGTGAAGAAGAAAACCAAACCAGACTGAACCAGCTGAACCGGACCGGTCTGAACTGGGTTGAAAAAATCGAATCGGTTCAGCCAAGAAAGAGATGAAAAAGGGAGAAAAATGAAAAAAAAGAGAAAAAAGGAAAATGGGGAAGAATTTTTGGGAATACACTGGACTTCAAGTAAGTCGATAAGAGGTCAAAAGTAATCGATTTGATTTTCGAGAAATTCATTTAAATTATATTTGATCGAAATTAACCCAGAATTAAATATAAATTGTGTTGTTCGATGATAAATCGTATACGTGAGCCGGATCGAATTTCGATTTGCACACCATCGCATAATCTCACGTAAGTAAAGCTCATTTATGACAATTTATTTAATTATTCATGTATTAAAGATTTATTTTACGAATTTCGGATTTAATTCCGCATTTAGAGAATTATATTTGGGATTTTTGAATTAATTGTCGTAAATGATATACAGGCTATCCAAAAAGTTTGGAACGAAGCCCAATAGGTATTGAGAGCCCAATACACCCGAAGAAGGGATTTAATAAGTTGAAACGGGCTGGAAATGGGTTGAGGCCCACTAAGATGCAATCGGGCCCAATTAAGTAAAACGGGCCCAGTGTTTTAGATTCGATCAGTATAAGTGAAATATTGATAAGTATATTAGAACTGACCCAAATACGTGGTTATATGCAGCTCCATAGACTTGGTTGGAGCGAATTTGGATTGAGAGACCTGGTATCATCGAGACGGGATAAACTTGCGCGTGATTCTAGGTAAGAGAATTTTACGAACTGTTAGAGGTAGCTTTACGTAATTTCGACTTCATTTACAGTCTTTTAAATTGTCTGAAGGGTCTAGATTTCAGATAAAAATTTTAGTGCCCCAGATGGGCAAATTACCAAAATACCCTTGTTAAGGGTAAAATTTTCAAATTTAGGAAAAGTTGGGAGGAGCAAGAACAAGAGGTTCCCACTTGCGCTTGAGGTGTTTTGACATGTGCATGAGTAGGCTGGCTAACTTTTAAATAAAAATGCACAGCATTGCATATTTTCAACAATGTTAATTTTCTCTCAAAATTAACCTGAGAAATATAGTTGCCTACGTGATTTTATGAAAATGTGACATACTAGAGCTCAGCTCGCGCGAGTCTTGATTTGTGTGATGCATGCATTAGTGCTAGAGCGAGAGTTCGCACTAGAGTTTTACATGCATTGGTGCTGGAGTCTAACTCGCACCAGATTTTTAAATGATTTTCGTGACACGGTGCTGGAGTCTAACTCGCACCAGATTTTTACATGATTTTCGTAACAGGGTACTAGAGCCTAGCTCGCACCAAAGTTTCACATGATTTTTGTAACAGAGTACTAGAGCTTAGCTCGCACTAGTTTTACATGATTTTGACAGAATGCTGGAGCTTAGCTCGCACTAATCTTATGAGATTTTATGAAACGCGTGCTGGAACTTGGCTCGCACGAGATTTTCCTTGATTTTATGAGAGTGCTGGAGCATCGCTCGCATTGGTTTTATGAGAACATGCGATGAGTTGTGCTTGGAGCGTCGGGTAGACTGTGCATTTTAAGATAGGGCATGAGTATGGATATGAGATATGGGTCCACTGAGTATGTTGTACCGTGCAAGTAGTATGGAGTACATTGTACCGTGCTAGGATTGATTACGTGGCATCTTCGGATGCGAGTGATCGGGCAGGACCAACAGGATGGACTGACCCACCTCCCGAGGCGGTTCCCAATAGTGGTGAGACCCCGCACACTAGGATCTATGTAGCAGTGGGATCACGAGGACATATGGCCATAGTCCTAATTATTTGCCTTAGATATACATATATTGCCTAGTCTCGCATGTTGATGATTTTGAGAAACACGTTTTGTGGATTTTTGTGTGAGTCTGGATCAGCCGAGGGAGGGGTTGGATCTTGACTGAGATATGATTTTGATGAGAATGAAACTGGGTTTTAAACAAAAACTTGCATGATGTTATTTCCATGCTATTTAAACCCATGTATGATGTAAACTAGTTTTACATGATATTCATTGTATTGCATGGTACTATTGCTTTGAAAAGCATTTGATTTCATGGCTTTGTGTGAGTTTGGAACACCCGAGGGAGGGCTTGAGTCCTAACTGTGTTGTGAAATTTTAACGAGAATGAAATGTCTTAAATGGATTTGCATGTCGAGTTTTCCATGCTTTTGAAATCCACATGTGAACTTGTTTTACATGACATCATGAAATCATGAATTGTAGCATCAGTGTTGAAATGTGTTGAGAAATGGTGGTTTATGCACGACACCATGTTGATGTAGGTAGTATGGTTGCCTACTTGTTCGTAGGATTGCGTTACTGAGCTTGATGTGCTCACCTCTTTCAGTTTCTCACACAGATCATCTCCAGTAGACTTTGAGGCAACTGAATACTGCATTCCTAATATCCACTGCTGACCATCATTTTGAGGTATATACACTTGTACATATTGTATCTAAATAAGAATAGCACAGTAACATGTTTGTAATTAACTTTCAGAGATGTATAGACACTGTAAACACTTGTAAATGAATGAGAAAGAATTAGTGAAAAACGCATATGTTTACCTTTCATTTAATAAGAAATTAAGTTATATGATGATTGAATGGTGGGACTGGCATTGGTGCATAGCCCAATTGTTAGTGGAGTGTGGTCACGATCAGATGACAGGTAAGTATGAAAGAAAAATGAAAAATTTACTCTGATTTTTGGGTCATGACAAATGGTGGTATCAGAGCAAAATTGGTCTGATGTGTTTCACTGTCAGTAATTAGGAAATTACATCCCCGTGTTACTGTGCTTGGTTAGATACAATAGTGTATATCAAGATGGGTTTTAACTAAGAAATGGTTGAGAATGTAGGAATATAGGCATTATGCCTAATATTAATCGCGATAGAGTTGGTAGAGCATGAGGCAGAGGTCGTAGAGGTAGGCCTGAGCCTGCTAGTCGTGCTAAGTCAACCTATGAGAACCAGGATGAGATTGAAATAGAGGCTAATGTTGAACATGCCCTACAGAGTCCGATGAGAGATCAGATAGTATTGAGACACGCTTCACGAGGTTGGAGCGAAGTGTGGAGATTAATTTTAGGAGCTAATTGCTCAGAGTATGCTTGGGATTTGAGGGCGGGTCGGAGCATTGGTGGAAGTCTGCTCGACCCATCTTAAGAGTTAGACATCCAGAGCTGACATTAGAAATATTTCTAGATGTACTCCGGTGACAGAATATCCTGGACACTACTTAAAGGAAATTACAGTTAAAATTCCTTTTTTTGACCCAGAGGAACTGATTGATTGACGAGTATAAAACTTAGTTTATCCCTGGGCAAGTATTACCCCGACATTATGGGCAGTGAGAGTCGAAAAGCCCAAAAGTTCATGGAAGGGCTCAAACTATTGATTAGAGTCGGGTTGGCCCCGTTAGATATCACTATCTATGCCGAGGCAGTGCACAGACCACAGTTATGTGAATAAGATCATGTCTTGCATGCCTCTGAGATTGGGAAAGGTAGCATGGGCCGAAATAGAGATAGAAGAGAATAGAGAATGACAGATATGTCCGGACGGGAAAAAGGTCGTTGGTAAGAGATTAGAGTTGATGCGTCATGGGGTAAGATGATTGGTAAGGCCCCAGTGTATCCAATTTCAGCACTTTTAAGGGGTATTGTGATTGGAGGACCCCTACCTACTCCGTAGCAGTGTAAACAGTGTAGGATGTGTGGTAGATACCACAGAAGTAGGGCTTACACCTACACTTTATTGACTAAAATAGGCGTTTAGTGTGGTAAGACGGGCCATTTATTTAATGATTGCTCAGAGTTGGGTGAGACTACCCCATAGAAGGGCAAGGAGACAGAGAAAACCCTATTGATATCACTGCACCGAAAAGGGAGGCCACAGCCGAAGAGAAAGGGGAAAGTAGGTTGTTGGACGAGGGCGAGTGTATGCCTTAGACCAGGACACTACTGATGTTCATATGATTTGGTGAAAGATACAACACTGGTTATGAATAATAAAGTAATTATTTTAATTGATCCTGGTGCCACGCATTTTGTCATACCGCCTTCATTTGCCTATAAGTTAGTGAAAAACATGAATGCCTACACCCTTGGACAAAATGCTGATAGTTAGTACCCCAATAAACGAGGGTTAAGTAACGAAAATAATTACGAAGAGATTATAAGTTAAAAATGGGGAAAGAAGTATAAGTGAGTCGATTTTATTCGATGAAATATGAATAATTTGAAGTAATATTTGAGAATAAATTGGTCGACTGCAGACTATGCTGTTCAGATTTCTATCCTAAGATAGTGATGTTTTACCCCTGAAAAGTATACTGTAAGTTCTGACACGTAATAAAAGGAGTGTAGTGATTAAAATTAAAGGAGATAAGCTTTGAGATGTGATAGATCCTGAATACAAGATATATTGGAAGAGGCATATGCAAGGTAAGAATATCTTTGATATGTGAAGTAATTTGGATTAAGCGATAAGTAGTGAATATGAATTGCGACCAAGGATAGGGGGAGGATATATCCATAACCAGACCATGTGGTCAAGTCTGAGGGTTAATAAAGGTATTTCAAAATACCTCCCAGACTGAAGACTTGACAGCGTCTAGAAATACACATAATCTATAAATTGAAATCGACAGTCCTAATATATACATTTATAAATTAGGGTACCTTTACTAGTACGATAAAGAAATATAGAATTTGATTAATCATGAAGGTTTAAAAAAATTAAAATTACATAAAAGCCGTTAATATAAGAAAAATGAAATGACGCAGGTTAGTATCTTGAACGGAAGCGATTTTGAAATGACATTATACGTTTATGCGTACATAAGTTAAGGATATGGGTGATTGAAATATTTAGTGGGACTCAACTACGATGAGGTATTTAAACTTTACCTGGACCGATTTGTTATCATCCTCATTGAGGATATTTTGGGTGTATTTAAAGTCCAGGGAAAATTATTAGCAATATTTGAAAATTGTTTTTACAGATGGTTTGTTGAGAGTTCTCGAAATGGACTACTTTGTTGACACGTTTAACTAAGAAAAAGTGGTATTTGAATGGGATGATAAACATGATAGGAGTTTTAGTGCATTGAAGTATTAATTGACCACCATAATTATTTTCACCATACCCAACAGCTCAAGAGGTTTCGCAGTATATATGGATACCTCAAAATAATGAATGGGCTATTTATTGATGCAAACTGGGAAGATAGTCTATTTTGGATCCAGATAACTCAAGGATCATGAAAGAAACTATCTGACCCATGATTTAGCAATTGGCAGCCGTAGCGTTTACACTGAAGGTATGGTGCCACCATTTATACGTTGAGAAATTTTGTGTATGCACTGATAATAAAAGCCCCGAGTATCTGTTTTCATAGAAAGAGTAGAATATGAGAACAAAGAGGGTTAAAGCTTCTGAGGGATTATGATCGTGGAAATTGTACCACCCGGGAAAGGCTAATGTAATGGCTGATGCCTCAAGCAGAAAGAGCCTCGGGATGGTATCACATATGATGGTCAGGGAGTGTGAGCTGCTAGAGCAGTTGTGAGCCTCAGTAGTGATGTGATCCCTTCTGATGATGATAGTGAATTGTGTGATAGCTAGCCTGAGATTAGCACCGGAATTGGGTGACCAGATTTGACAGGCTTAGCGTGATGATCGGCATGGTGTCGATAGTATGGGTCAGATTCAAATGGGTACAGTGACAGAGTTCACAGAGAGTGATGATGGCTTACTGAGGTTCAGAGACTGTATAAGTGCTCCCTAGGACCACAGTTGATGAGATAGTATTATTGTCAAAAGCTCACTCTTCGGGATATACAGTGCATTCGAGAAGTAATAAATATAACGAAATCTCTAAAAAAAAGGGTATTGGTGGTCAAATATGAAAAGAGACATTGTAGTGATTGTGGAGAAGTGTCTCGTATGTCAGCAGATTAAGGTAGAACAATAGAAGTTTACAGGGTTATAGCAGCCTCTACCTATATCAACACAAAAATGGGAGCAAGTTACCATGGATATTGTGATGGGTTACAGAGGACCCGGATGAATCACGAGGCTATCTGGATGATAGTCGATAGGTTGACTAAGTCTACCCACCTTCTGGTTATGAAATCCCCAGACACTCTTAGTGTGTAGGCGGATTTATGTATAAAGAAGATTGTGGAACATTATGTAGCGTTCCCGTGAGCATGGTATCAAATAGGGATTCTTGCTTCACTTCTCACTTCTGCGAATATTTTTTAGGAAGCTATGGGAACCCGATTGAGTATTAGCATAACTTTTCATCCTCAGACAGATCATCAGTCAAAGGGGACTGTACAAGTTCTTGAGGATATGATGAGAGTGTGTGCCATTGATTTTATAAGCTCCTGGGATGATCAGTTGTTACGAATCGAATTTGCTAATAATGACAGTTATCACTTGAGTATCGGGATAACATTATGTGAGGCCTTGTATGGCCATAAGAGTTATTCCCCGACTTGGATAAGAAGAAGTGGGTGAAAGATAGAGAATTGCTCCCGAATTAGTAAAACAAACCTCCAAGGATGTTCAGTTGAATTTGAGAGATTAAGAACACCTCAGAGCAGACAGAAAAGCTATGCTGAGAAGAGACAGAAAACCATTGAAATTCACTGAGGGTGAATCAGTATTGTTGGAAGTTACATGCCCTTAGGACATAACGAGATACGAAACGAAGGCAAATTGAGTTTCGTTAGATTGAATCCTTTGAGAGATTTGACAAAGTGGGAGATAAGGCCTGTAGGTTGATGTTACCACCTGAATTAGCAGGCATCCACAATGTGTCTCATCTATTGATGCTTCAAAAATACTATCCGGACCCAGCATATGTGATCGGGTATGAGCCGTTGGAGCTCAATGAAAGTATAACGTATGTTGAAAAACTTGATACGGGTGTTAGATGGAAGGAGAAAGTGTTGAGGTTTAAGATGATCTCCCTAGTCAAGTCCTTTGGTAGTAGTACACTCTGAAAAAGTCACATGAGAATTAAAGAGTAAGATGCGATAGGCGTACCAGGAGTTTTTTATGGACCCATTTGACTTGGTTCTAATTTGGAGGACCAAATTTCTTAAGTGGGGGAGATTATGTAAGACCCAAAATTATATCGTAATTTCTTATAAAAGATTGAAAAAGGTCACAAATTTAAACGAATGGGATTTGGACAAGAGATAAGGATTTAAAATACGAAATGAGTGAGTGTTCGTGAAGGGAAGTTGGATTGGATTGATCCCGAACACGTACAAGGGTAAAATAGTCAAAAGATCGAAATTCGATATAAATTCAATAAGAAAATTTTAATTTAAAATAGGAATTTAGGACATCTTGATCAATGAAGTAGAAATTATCGAATTCCGAGTCCAATTGATCAAAATCCGAAATTATTAAGGTTTATCGAAAATTCAGTCGGGACAATATCCCGAAAATACGAAGAAAATATATCGAAAAAGGGTTAAAATACAATAAATTAATTAAATAAATTAATTTAAATAAAATATAATTTTTTGGTGGATATTTTGTAATTTATATTATTTTAATGAATATAATAATAATATAATAAATTATAAAAATTAAATTAAATTAAATTAAAAAAAATCAGAAATTGAATCTGAAAACGAAAAAGGAAAGAAATGAAACGCGAAGAGGAACCTACAAAGAAGAAACGAAGACTGAAATGCCACCACCGACACCAGACAAGGGCCGACGTCCACCGGAGAAGGAAGAGGAAGATCGGGCGACCCTCCTGCCACAGGTACGACCGCCAACAGCATCGAAATCCCGACGGATCGAGGGAGAGAAGCCGCAGAGAGGAGAAGCGAAATCGGCAGCAACCGGCAACGATTAAGCCTTAGCCACCGCCAATCGAAGCTCCCCCTTTCGATAGCGCGCCAATGGGTGCCGAAAACAACCGAAGAAAACAACAGACGGAGTCGAAAACAGCGAGAAAGGAAAATGGGTACCGATACCGAAAGGGAGAAGAGCCGGACCGACCACTTTTCGGCCATCGTTGGTGAAACCAAGGCCAGATTCATGAATCGAAATACCCCAAAGAGCTGCTGGAGACAAAAGTCAACGAAGAACTGACTGGCAGAGCTCCGAACAATAAAGAAGAAAATCGAACCGGACTAAACCGGTTGAACCGGACCGGTCTGAACCGGGTTGAACCGAATCGAACCAGTTCAACGAAGAAAGAGAGGAAAAATGGAGAAAAAGGAAGAAAAAGAGAAAAAAGAAAAGGGGGAAGAATTTTTGGGGATACACCGGACTTCGGGTAAGTCGGTAAGACGTCAAAAGTGATCGATTTGATTTTTGAGAAATTTATTTAAATTATATTTAATCAAAAATTAACCCGAAATCAAATATAAATTGTGCAGATCAACGATAAATATTATACGTGAGCCCGATCGAACTTCGATTTGCGCACCATCGCATAATCTCGGGTAAGGAAAGCTCATTTACGACAATTTATGTAATTATTCGCGTATTAAAGATTTATTTTATGAATTTCGGATTTAATTTCACATTTAGTGAATTATATTGGGATTTTTGAATTAATTATGGCAAATGATACACAGGATATTCAAAGAGTTTGGAACGAAGCCCAATAGGTATTGAGAGCCCAATACACCCGAAGAAGGGATTTAATAAGTGGAAACGGGCTAAAAATGGGTCGAGGCCCATTAAGATACAATCGGGCCCAATCAAGTAAAACGGGCTCAGTGTTTTAGCTTCGATCAGTATAAGTGAAATACTGATAAGTATATTAGAATTGACCCAAATACGTGGTTATATGCAGCTCCGTAGACTTGGTTGGAGCGAATTTGGATTGAGAGACCCGGTATTATCGAGACGAGATAAACTTGCACATGATTCTAGGTAAGGGAATTTTACGGACTGCTAGTGGTAGCTTTATGCAATTTCAAAATCATTTACAGTCTCTTAAATTGTCTGAAGGGTTTAGATTTCAGATAAAAATTTTAGTGCCCCTGATGGGTATATTACCAAAATACCCTTGTGAAGGGTAAAATTTCCAAATTTAGGAAAAGTTAGGAGGAGCAAGAACAAGAGGTTCCTGCTTGCTCTTGAGGTGTTTTGACATGTCCAAGAGTAAGCTGGCTAACTTTTCAATAAAAATGCACAAAATTGCATATTTTCAACAATGTTGATTTTCTCTGAAATTGATTTGAGAAATCTAGCCGCCTACGTGATTTTATGAAAATGCGATGTGCTAGAGCTCAGCTTGCACGAGTCTTGATTTGTGTGATGCATGCATTAGTGCTGGACTGAGAGCTCACACTAGAGTTTTACATGCATTGGTGCTGGAGTCTAACTCGCATCAGATTTTTATATGATTTTCGTGACACGGTACTAGAGTCTAACTCGCACCAGATTTTGTCACGCCCCGGAAGTGCGAAAAATAGGGCTAATTTAAAACTTTTTACTCGTTAATTCACAATTAAAGGTGCATTCCTGTGCAGTGTCATACATCATCATAATTATCATTCCTCAGGATCTCATCACTAGAATTTATATATCATATCAAATACATTAATCCATCCCAAGTTAATTAATCCTAATACATCCCATATAATGTTATACATCAAGTGTCTGCAATTACAATAATTGTCTGGGTACATGAAAAGACAAAAGATACCTCAAAATACAATATATATGGCCTGGAGCTCAAGTCCTCCACTAGCCACTACTCCGTACGTCGCAGGGAAACCCTTTTCACTTCAAGAAATCTGGGGGGAAAAGAAAACAGGGTGAGCTTCTAAATCGCTCAGTAAAGGGGGTAAGGAACTCATTTCATAAACCAAAATGCACATCACAAAATGTTTATTTGTATGTGAAACTCATTTGAAAACCATAGCATGAAAGTACTCAAAACGACATTCTCATGTCTCAGGTCATGTGAAAACATGAAGTAAAAAGGCTCACTCTAGAGCAATAACAAAGCATGTGAAAATAATGCGATAAACGCTTTCTCAATGCACGTGAATAAAATCACTGAAATAGTAATGCACGTGGCACAGCCACTAAACACACGTGGCATAGCCACTGATTTAAATTCACACGTGGCATAGCCACTAAACACACGTGGCATAGCCACTGATTTAAATTCACACGTGGCATAGCCACTATCTCACGTGGCATAGCCACTGATTTAAATTCACACGTGGCATAGCCACTATCTCACGTGGCAAAGCCACTGATTTGAATTCACACGTGGCACAGCCACAGAATAGGGTTTCACGTGGCAACGGCCACCAAATTGGGTTTCTCACGTGGCAACAGCCACCAAATGGGGTATCACGTGGCAACAGCCACCAATGGGGTATCACGTGGCAACGGCCACCAATGGGGTATCACGTGGCAACGGCCACCAATGGGGTATCACGTGGCAACGGCCACCAAGTATACGTGGCATAGCCACAGGATGGGTTATTCTCACGTTACCGTAACGGAGAAGAAATCGGGCTTACATGCTACAGAGAAATGCTCGGTGTGTACTCACAACGACACACCTAAGTCTTATCACATAAGACTGGTTTGCCTTCACGTAGAACTCATAGGGGTTTTTCACTCATAAAACTCAATTGAAAACCGTTTTGTACTCAACACAAAACGTAATAAAATCGAGTTCCAACTGCAAAACACGCACACATTTCTCAAATCTCGATATTGCCTTAACGTAGAGCCCAATTCATTACTCACACAAAATTCAACGGTTTATAAAGCAATTTCACACTCAGCTTATAAACTCATAAAATTATGGGCTCCAACCGGCTATAAAAACTGTGTGCAATTAAATCTCAACACAACACTCAACATGCTTGTTTTATAAACCACAAATCATGCTATAATAGTTTACAAATCACATACACAAATGGTTTAGATTTCCCTTACCTCTTTGCACCTCGTATAGTGCAATCGTTTCCCCCGTATCACGGACTAGCCTCGCATTCCACTCTGGAACTCCCGAGCTGTCCAAACGATGTTAAAACATCAATACTTAATTATCTCATTAACCTCAATTCTCAAAATCGAGCATAATTGCTCATAACTCCTCAAATCCCTTGATTCTCGTAACTCTACCCCAAACTACACTCTCATTCACAACATCTCGACGTTCTACATTTCTAATACCAATTATCTATGCTAGTCCACCACATTTGTCTAAATTTCCATTTATAGCTCAAAATTCCTACAATTACCAAAATTGCTAAATATCATTATCACTCCAGCCACATTGCAATTTCATCAATCCCTAATCATTTCTCAGCTATTACAACACAATGACAACCACCAATATCATCAAAATCATCTCAAATATCAAGATCGAGGTTTAGAAATTACCCAAAGCTTGTGAGACGCACAACCCACGCCTCGATCCGATTCGTCCTTCGATTTCCAAGTATGTTGTTCTCCCTTTGATGAGGAACAACATTCCTTCTTACCACAACTCTTGATTTGGCCGGAAATGGGTGTTTTGGATGAGTGAGAAAGTTAGGTTTTCGGTGGAAATGGGGTTGGAAGAGAGAGAAAGTGAGTTTGCAAGAGAAAAACAGGGGTTCCTTATATAGGCTGAGGGTAGGAGATCGATCTGTCGAGGGGTGAGATCGATCTGCGTTTGAATTTTGGGGACGATCTAGGTAATTTTATGCCTAGGAGATCGATCTGTCGAGGGGTGAGATCGATCTCTTTATGGCTTTATGAGATCGATCTGCTCCTTGAGGAGATCGATCTTCTCCCAAACAGAATCATTTGGAGATCGATCTCTTCCTCATGAGATCGATCTTCTCTCAAACAGAATCATAAGGAGATCGATCCTCTTCCATTGGAGATCGATTTGCTCCTCAAATTCTTCCTTCTTTCTCATTTTTAACTCACCAGATCGATCTCTCCTTCTCTCAGATCGATCTGCTCCTTAAATTCCTTCTTCCTTGTCATTTATAACTCACCAGATCGATCTCTCCTTCTCCCAGATCGATCTGTCCTCATAGTTTCACATTTATTTTAACACTTAACATATAAATCTCCAATTATCATTCCCACAATTCACTTAGCTCAATAAATTACACTTCAAATTATTATTACATCAATAAAATATGTCTGAAATTCTCAGATCTCACATCCTCCCCACCTTAAAAGAATTTGGTCCTCCAAATTCAACTCAACTAGTTAAATAGATGGGGGTATTTCTCCTTCATAAGACTCTCTAGTTCCCAGGTTGCCTCTTCCATTGAGTGATGTTTCCACAAAACTTTCACTAATGGGATGTTCTTGGTTCTCAGTACCTTCTCCTTTCTATCGAGAATCCGGACGGGTTCCTCAGTGTAGCTCATATCCTCTTGAATGTCCATCTCGTCATACTCTATGACATGGGAAGGGTCCGGGTGGTACTTCCTCAACATAGACACATGAAAAACATTGTGTATTCCGGACATCTGTGGGGGTAATGCTAATCTGTAAGCTACCTCTCCCACTCTCTCAAGAATCTCGAATGGTCCTACGTATCGAGGACTCAATTTCCCTTTCTTCCCAAATCGCATGATACCCTTACTCGGTGATATTTTCAGAAATACTGCATCACCAACCTCAAACTCGAGTGGCCGTCTACGCGCATCCGCGTATCTTTCCTGTCTAATTTGTGCAGCCCGTAACCTCTCACATATGAGTTTTACACTCTGTACAGCTTGCTTGACAAGCTCAGGGGCATTTATCTTTCTGTCACCGACTTCTTCCCAAGCTATAGGAGATCTACACCTCCTACCATATAGAGCCTCAAAAGGTGCCATTCCAATACTCGCATGATAGCTGTTATTGTATGCAAACTCTGCTAGGGGCAGGTGATCATCCCATGATCCCTTAAAATCCATCGTACACGCCCTCAACATATCCTCCAGGGTCTGAATAGTCCTCTCTGACTGACCATCTGTCTGAGGATGATAGGCGGTACTGAAACTCAATCGAGATCCCATGGACTCCTGAAACTGGGTCCAAAATCTAGAAGTAAATCGGGAATCTCTATCAGAAGTAATACTCACTGGAGCCCCATGTAATCTAGCTATCTCGCTGACATACAGTTCAGCTAAGGCATCCACAGTATCTGTGCTCTTGATGGCAAGGAAGTGGGCACTCTTGGTTAATCTATCCACAATGACCCATATCGCGTCACAACCTCTTCGGGTCCTCGGTAAACCCATAATAAAGTCCATAGTGACATGCTCCCATTTCCATGTAAATACAGGTAAAGGCTGTAGTAGTCCTCCGGGCTTCCGATGCTCAGCTTTCACTTGCTGGCATACTAAACACCTGGCCACATACTCTGCCACGTCTCGCTTCATACCACTCCACCAATACACCTTTCTCAAGTCTCGGTACATCTTAGTACTCCCTGGGTGCATGGTGTATCGCGAGCAGTGGGATTCTCTCAGTATCTTTCTCTTTAGGGTATCATCGTCCGGTACACAAATCCGTCCTCTGAACCTCAATAATCCATCCTCACTGATGGTGAGATCCGACTGCGAACTCTGCTCAGCTTGGCTAACCATATCTATCAATCTCTGATCACTGCGCTGCCCCGTTCTAATCTGATCCATGATCCGGGGCTCTATCCGTAGGTTAGCCAAAAATCTAGTCTATATCTCTTTAACTCTGATCTGAAGTTCGGCAAACTGCTCTAACAAATCCCATTCCCTGATCATCATAGCAGATATCATACTCTTCCTGCTCAGGGCATCAGCAACCACATTCGCCTTACCCGGATGATAAAGAATCTCGCAGTCATAATCCTTAAGGAGTTCCATCCATCTCCTTTGTCTCATGTTTAACTCTTTCTGATCAAAGAGATATCTCAAACTCTTGTGATCAGTGAAAATCTGGAATCTTTCCCCATATAAGTAGTGTCGCCAGATCTTCAAAGCAAATACCACAGCGGCTAACTCCAAGTCATGTGTGGGGTAATTCCGCTCATGGTCCTTCAGTTGTCGCGATCCATATGCGACCACTCTTCCCTGTTGCATCAGCACACACCCCAATCCTTGATGAGATGCATCACTATACACCGAAAATCCTCCTGATCCCTCAGGGATAGTTAACACAGGTGCCGCTGTCAACCTCCTCTTTAATTCCTGAAAACTGAGCTCACATTGATCAGTCCATATAAATGGAGTCTCTTTGCGCGTGAGCTTAGTCAAAGGAGCGGCAATCCTTGAAAATCCTTCCACAAATCTTCTGTAATACCCTGCCAAACCAAGGAAGCTTCGAACCTCAGTAACTGTCCTCGGCCTCTCCCAATTAAGCACAGGCTCCACCTTGCTTAGGTCCACTGATACTCCTTCCTCTGAGACTATATGACAAAGGAAAGCTATCCAGTTCAGCCAAAACTCACACTTACTAAGCTTTCCGTATAATTGCTTGTCTCGGAGTATCTGAAGTACTAACCACAAATGCTGTGCATGCTCCTCATACGACTGAGAGTATACTAGGCTATCATCAATAAAGACTATCACAAATTTATCCAGATAGTCTCTGAACACCTCGTTCATCAATCTCATAAATGCTGCAGGGGCGTTCGTCTATCCAAAGGACATCACCAGAAATTCGTAATTGCCATACCTTGTCCTGAAGGCCGTCTTTGGAATATCTTCTTCCTTGATCCTCAATTGGTGATAGCCCGATCTCAAATCAATCTTAGAAAAGACTGATGCCCCTTTTAGCTGATCAAGTAGATCATCAATCCTGGGCAATGGGTATTTATTCTTCACCGTGGCTTTATTCAACAACCGATAGTCTACGCATAATCTGAGACTGCCATCCTTCTTCTTGACAAATAAAACCAGTGCTCCCCACGGTGAAATGCTGGGCCTAATGAACCCTTGATCAAATAACTCTTGTAGTTGTTTCTTCAATTCCTCAAGTTCCACTAATGCCATCCTGTAGGGAGGTTTAGAGATCGACTGGGTATCTGGTACCAAATCAATGGTAAACTCTAGCTCTCTCTCTGGTGGTAAACCTGGCAATTCATCTGGGAAAACATCTAGAAATTCACACACCATAGGTATATCCTCAATCCTCAGATGTTTCCGCTCATCGTCTGAGATGAGTGTCTCATAACCTTCACATGAACAATCATATTTAATATTCTCCAAAATAATATCAAAATTCTCAAATTACTTACTAGAAATCCACATAATCATTTCCTCAATATCTCAATCGTACACTGTAAGGTTCAGGTAGGGAGAAAGTTACTATCTTAGTGTAGCAATCTAAACTCACTCGATTGGTTGCCAACCAATCCATCCCCAAAATTACATCAAACCCATGAATATTCAACAGGATTAGATCTGCTAACATCACTCTATCTCCCATTTTTATTTCACATCCTTTACAAATTAACTCAGTTCTCTGGGATTCACGCATAGGGGTATTTACATGTAGTATATATTCTAGAGGTTCAAACTTCAAGTTTAATCTACATGCAAAATGCTCAGAAATAAACGAATGCGTGGATCCTGAATCAATCAACACATGAGCCTTATGCTTACAGACAGAGAGTGTACCTCTTATAGTTTCTGCCGAAGTGTCTGCGGTCTCCTTATCCAGGGCAAACACACGTCCCTGTGCCACAGGTTTCTTCCCTTTCTCTGCCGCAGTGGCCCGTCTCCGGGGATCCACTCTCTGAGGCTGTTGTCTAGTAGGCTCCAATCCATGTGGTTTCTGAGGTTGAGGGCAATCCTTCACCATGTGACCCATGTCTCCACATCTAAAACATCCATGGATCGACCCGGTACAACTTCCCTCATGCATTCGGCCATAATTCCTGCAAAACCTTGTCTCTGGCCTGACATCTCGAGGGGTCTCTCTAATGTTAGGGTACCCTCTGGGTCTCTCTAATCTGCCCTTCTGCACCTCAATCCTTCCTCTTCTGAAGGAACCTCTCCGAGCCTCCGTTTGGAAAAGTGCTGGTCTCTTGCCCTTATCTCTATTCACCGCTCTGAGCTCATTCTGGGATTGTACCATTTCAATTCCTCTTTCAATTTCTTGTGCTCGTCTCAGAGCATCTCCAAACTCCGTAATACATAGCCCTATCAATCTATCTCTGATGAAAGGCTTCAACCCATACACAAACTTCTCTGTACGGAGCTCTTCACTCTTGAAGGTCTCTGGGTCATATCTCAATAGCGCTGTGAATTGGCTCTCATAGTCATCCACAGACATGTTACCCTGTACCAAACTCAAAAACTCAGCTTGTTTCTTTCTCTGGGCGGCTCGTGGTACATATTGGGTCCTAAAGGCTGTCTGGAACTCTTCCCAACAAATCACATCCTGGCGGGACATCAGAATACCCTGGGTAGTACCCCACCAATCTCGAGCTCTCCCCTTCAGTATATAGGCACTCATACTGACCCTCTCAGCATCGGTGCACCCTAGAAAATCAAATATAACTCTCAATTCCGTCAACCACTCCTCAGCCTCTGTAGGATCCTTTTTTCCCTTAAATGCGGGTGGATTCATCTTCAGAAAATCCTTTAGTTGGACCATACTTCTGTCCTCAGGCTGAGTGACGGGAGGCACTGGGGGTATGGGAGGTCCTTGTGGTGGTGTAGGGGTAGTATCCGAGGCATTAACTCCAAAGTGTTGCGCGAATAACGCTGCCATCTGCTCAAAACCTTACCTCACATCGGTCTCAATCCGATTAAATCGAGAGTTAGGACTCTCTGGTTGTGGGACAGGTGGCGGAGGGGACTCTGCCTGCCTCCTCGAACGACCTCGTCGTTTACTCATTCTCTATCTAAACTCGTCTCCTGCGCGTACATATCACAATCGATTGAAATCTCAATCCTCAATTTCAGTTCATGACCAGACTATTACAGACACTTGGGATGTATTCTATTCCACTTAACCGACACTGACAGTACTAGACACCCTAAGCTCTGATACCAAGAAAACTCTGTCACGCCCCGGAAGTGCGGAAAATAGGGCTAATTTAAAACTTTTTACTCGTTAATTCACAATTAAAGGTGCATTCCTGTGCAGTGTCATACATCATCATAATTATCATTCCTCAGGATCTCATCACTAGAATTTATATATCATATCAAATACATTAATCCATCCCAAGTTAATTAATCCTAATACATCCCATATAATGTTATACATCAAGTGTCTGCAATTACAATAATTGTCTGGGTACATGAAAAGATAAAAGATACCTCAAAATACAATATATATGGCCTGGAGCTCAAGTCCTCCACTAGCCACTACTCCGTACGTCGCAGGGAAACCCTTTTCACTTCAAGAAATCTGGGGGGAAAAGAAAACAGGGTGAGCTTCTAAATCGCTCAGTAAAGGGGGTAAGGAACTCATTTCATAAACCAAAATGCACATCACAAAATGTTTATTTGTATGTGAAACTCATTTGAAAACCATAGCATGAAAGTACTCAAAACGACATTCTCATGTCTCAGGTCATGTGAAAACATGAAGTAAAAAGGCTCACTCTAGAGCAATAACAATGCATGTGAAAATAATGCGATAAACGCTTTCTCAATGCACGTGAATAAAATCACTGAAATAGTAATGCACGTGGCATAGCCACTAAACACACGTGGCATAGCCATTGATTTAAATTCACATGTGGCATAGCCACTAAACACACGTGGCATAGCCATTGATTTAAATTCACACGTGGCATAGCCACTATCTCACGTGGCATAGCCACTGATTTAAATTCACACGTGGCATAGCCACTATCTCACGTGGCAAAGCCACTGATTTGAATTCACACGTGGCACAGCCACAGAATAGGGTTTCATGTGGCAACGGCCACTAAATTGGGTTTCCACGTGGCAACGGCCACCAAATGGGGTATCACGTGGCAACGGCCACCAATGGGGTATCACATGGCAACGGCCACCAATGGGGTATCACGTGGCAATGGCCACTAATGGGGTATCACGTGGCAACGGCCACCAATAGGGTATCACGTGGCAACGGCCACCAATGGGGTTTCTCACGTGGCAACGGCCACCAAGTATACGTGGTATAGCCACAGGATGGGTTATTCTCACGTTACCAGAACAGAGAAGAAATCGGGCTTACATGCTACAGAGCAATGCCCGGTGTATACTCACAACGACACACCTAAGTCTTATCACATAAGACTGGTTTTCCTTCATGTAGAACTCATAGGGGTTTTTCACTCATAAAACTCAATTGAAAATCGTTTTGTACTCAACACAAAACGTAATAAAATCGAGTTCCAACCGGCAAAACACGCACACATTTCTCAAATCTCGATATTACCTTAACGTAGAGCCCAATTCATTACTCATACAAAATTCAACGATTTATAAAGCAATTTCACACTCAGCTTATAAACTCATAAAATTATGGGCTCCAACCGGCTATAAAAATTGTGTGCAATTAAATCTCAACACAACACTCAACATGCTTGTTTTATAAACCACAAATCATGCTATAATAGTTTACAAATCACATACACAAATGGTTTAGATTTCCCTTACCTCTTTGCACCTTGTATAGTGCAATCGTTTCCCCCGTATCACGGACTAGCCTCGCATTCCACTCTGAAACTCCCGAGCTGTCCAAACGATGTTAAAACATCAATACTCAATTATCTCATCAACCTCAATTCTCAAAATCGAGCATAATTCTCATAACTCCTCAAATCCCTTGATTCTCGTAACTCTACCCCAAGCTACACTCTCATTCACAACATCTCGACGTTCTACATTTCTAATACCAATTATCTATTCTAGTCCACCACATTTGTCTAAATTTCCATTTATAGCTCAAAATTCCTAAAATTACGAAAATTGCTAAATATCATTATCACTCCAACCACATTGCAATTTCATCAATCCCTAATCATTTCTCAGCTATTACAACACAATGACAACCACCAATATCATCAAAATCATCCCAAATATCAAGATCGAGGTTTAAAAATTACCCAAAGCTTGTGAGACGCACAACCCACGCCTCGATCCGATTCGTCCTTCGATTTCCAAGTATGTTGTTCTCCCTTTGATGAGGAACAACTTTCCTTCTTACCACAACTCTTGATTTGGCCAGAAATGGGTGTTTTGGATGAGTGAGAAAGTTAGGTTTTCGGTGAAAATGGGGTTGGAAGAGAGAGAAAGTGAGTTTGCAGGAGAAAAACAGGGGTTCCTTATATAGGCTGAGGGTAGGAGATCGATCTGTCGAGGGGTGAGATCGATCTGCGTTTGAATTTTGGGGACGATCTGGGCAATTTTATGCCTAGGAGATCGATCAGTCGAGGGGTGAGATCGATCTCTTTATGGCTTTATGAGATCGATCTGCTCCTTGAGGAGATCGATCTTCTCCCAAACAGAATCATTTGGAGATCGATCTCTTCCTCATGAGATCAATCTTCTCTCAAACAGAATCATAAGGAGATCGATCCTCTTCCATTGGAGATCGATCTGCTCCTCAAATTCTTCCTTCCTTCTCATTTTTAACTCACCAGATTGATCTCTCCTTCTCTCAGATCGATCTGCTCCTTAAATTCCTTCTTTCTTGTCATTTTTAACTCACCAGATCGATCTCTCCTTCTCCCAGATCGATCTGTCCTCATAGTTTCACATTTATTTTAACACTTAACATATAAATCTCTAATTATCATTCCCACAATTCACTTAGCTCAATAAATTACACTTCAAATTATTATTACATCAATAAAATATATCTGAAATTCTCAGATCTCACAGATTCTTACATGAATCTCGTGACAGGGTGCTGGAGCCTAGCTCGCACCAGATTTTCACGTGATTTGTGTAATAGAGTGCTAGAGCTTAGCTTGCACTAGTTTTACATGATTTTGACAGAGTGCTGGAGATTAGCTCACACTAATCTTATGAGATTTTATGAAACGCGTGCTAGAACTTGGCTCGCACGAGATTTTCCTTGATTTTATGAGAGTGCTGGAGCATCGCTCGCACTGGTTTTATGAGAACATGCGATGAGCCGTGCTTGGAACGTCGGGTAGACTGTGTGTCATGTCGATTAAATAGGCTCACATGTGCGTTTTGAGACAGGGCATGAGTATGGATATAAGATATGGGTCCACAGAGTACGTTGTAACGTGCAAGTAGCGTGGAGTACGCTGTACTGTGCTGAGATTGATTATGTGACATCTTCGGATGCGTGGCATCTTTGAATGCGAGTGGCATCTTCGAATGCGTGGCATCTTCGGATGCGAGTGGCATCTTTGGATGCGTGGCATCTTCGGATGCGAGTGATTGGGCAAAACCGATGGGATGGATTGACCCACCTTCCAAGCTGATTCCCGATAGTGGTGAGACCCCGCACACTAGGATTCGTGTTGCAGTGGGATCACGAGGACATATTGTCATAGTCCTAGTTATTTGCCTGAGATATACATACATTGCCTAGTCTCGCATGTTGATGATTTTGAGAAACAAGTTTTGTGGATTTTTGTGTGAGTCTGGATCACCCGAGGGAGGGGTTGGATCCTGACTGAGATATGATTTTGATGAGAATGAAACTGGGTTTTAAACAAAAACTTGCATGATGTTATTTCCATGTTATTTAAACCCATGAATGATGTAAACTGGTTTTACATGATATTCATTGTATCGCATGGTACTATTACTTTGAAGAGCATTTGATTTCATGGTTTTGTGTGAGTCAGGAACACCTAAGGGAGGGGTTGAGTCCTAACTGTGTTGTGAAATTTTAAAGAGAATGAAATGTTTTAAATGGATTTGCATGTCGAGTTTTCCATGCTTTTGAAATCCATATGTGAACTTGTTTTACATGACATCATGAATTGTAGCATCAATTTTGAAATGTGTGGAGAAACGATGGTTTATGCACGGCACCACATTCATATAGGTAGTATGGTTGCCTACTTATTCGTAGGCTTGCCTTACTGAGCTTGATGTGCTCACCCCTTTTATTTTCTCACACAAATCATCTCCAGTAGACTTTGAGGCGACTGAGTACTGCATTCCTGATATCCACTACTGCCCATCATTTTGAGGTATATACACTTCTACATATTGTATCTAAATAAGAATAGCACAATAACATGTTTGTAAGTAACTTTTGGGATTATATAGACACTGTAAACACTTGTAAATGAATGAGAAAGAATTAGTGAAAAATGCATGTGTTTACCTTTCATTTAATAAGAAATTAAGTTATATGATGATTGAATGGTGGGACTGGCATTGACGCACAGCCCAATTGTTAGTGGAGTGTGGTCACGATCAGAGGACAGGTAAGTATGAAAGAAAAATGAAAAATTTACTCTGATTTTTGGGTCGTGACAAATGGTGGTATCAGAGCGAAATTGGTCTGATTTGTGTTGTGCTTGGTTAGATACAATAGTGTATATCAAAATGGGTTTTAACTAAGAAATGCTTGCCAAGGCATACACTTGCCCTCGTCCAACAGCTTACTTTCCCATTTCTCTTCGACTGTGGCCTCCCTTTTCAGTGCAGAGATATCAACAGAGTTTTCTCTGTCTATTTGCCCTTTTGTGGGGTAGTCTCACCCAACTCTGAGGAATCATTAAATAAATGGCCCGTCTTACCACACTTAACGCCTATTTTAGTTAATAAAGTGTAGGTGTAGGCCCTACTTCCGTGGTATCTACCACACATCCTACACTCCTTACACTGCTACGGAGCAGGTCGGGGTCCTCCAATCATAATACCCCTCAAAAGTACTGAAATTGGATACATTGGGGCCTTACCAATCATCTTACCTCGTGACTCATCAACTTTAATCTCTTACCAACTACATTTTTTCCGTTCTGACATATCTGTCATTCTCTATTCTCTTCTGTCTCTATTCCGGCCCTTACTACCTTTCCCAATCTCAGAGGCGTGCAACACATGATCTTATTCACACAATTGTGGTCTGCGCACTACCTCGGCATGGATAGTGATATCTAACAGGGCTAATATGATTCTAATCGATAATTTGAGCCCTTCCATGACCTTTTGGGCTTTTCAACTCTCACTGCCCATAGTGTCGGGGTAATACCTGCCCAGGGATATAAAGTGAGTTTCATACTCGTCAATCAATCAGTTCCTCTGGGGCAGAATAAGGAATTTTATTTGTAATTTCCTTTAAGTAGTGTCCGGGATATTCTGTCACCGGAATACATCTAGAAATATTTCTTATGTCAGCTCTGGATGTCTAACTCTTAAGATGGGTCGAGCGGACTTCCACCAATGCTCAGACTCGCCCTCAAATCCTAGGCATACTCTGAGCAATTAGCTCATAAAATATTCTCCACACTTCGCTTCATCCTCGAGAAGCGTGTCTCAATACTATTTAATCTCTCTATCAGACTCTGTAGGGCATGCTCAACATTAGCCTCCATTTCAATCTCATCCTGGTTCTCATAGGTCGACTCAGCATGACTAGCAGGCTCAGGCCTACCTCTACGACAATTGCCTCGTGCTCTACCTCCTCTACCGCGACACGGATAAAGAATTAGGAAAAGTGATTTGACACTGAACATGAATACAACCTAAGTGAATAAGGGAATAAGTGAGTAAATTAAGTTTAAAAAAATCCCCCAATTTTCAAGGGTCAAGGGTCGTTACAGGAAGTTTGCATAAGTTGTGTGAATTTTTATACTTCCATTGGTTGTATTGTATACCTTTGGTTATACAATGAATGCACATAAGTTTTAATGTATATAAAGTATGAATGAATGTCATTTTCAGGTCTTAAAGGTGGTTTGATGAGAAAATGACTATGGCGGCAAAATGTATGAATTTTGGTGAAAGTTAATCCAAAAAACTGCAGTAAAATCTGGAAAATATGAATGAGAGATCGATCTCATGGGATGAGAGATCGATCTGGAAGAGCGAAAAATGCTCTTGTTTGAACGATGGAACAGGTCAGATCGATCTCCAAAGGGGGCCAGATCGATTTGCTAAACATTTATGTTGAAGGAATCGATCCCCAAAAGGGCCAGATCGATCTCCTATATGCTACTGACTTGGAGAAGATCGATCTCACCTGGGAGCAGATCGATCTCCTTAAGGTTCTTGTTGTTCAGATCGATCTCCTGCTTGTGAGCAGATTGATCTCATTAGGTTTGAAAGGTCGGTTTTGAGAGGAAAAAGTGCAGGGCAGATCGATCTCATTGGAGAGTAGATCGATCTCATAGACATAATTCTATAAATACTGGACTTTCGCACTTTAGTTTTCATAGGAGAAACTATTCCATTCAATACCAAAAGTGTAACCTAACCCATAAACACTAGGAGACTTCAGTTTGTGATCAGTTTTGAATGAGGTATAGTTGAGTAAAGTTGTTCTTGGCAAAGAGGAGAGCAACATACTTGGAAATAAGAGATTGAAATCAAGGATTTCAAGAGCAATGAGGATTTATACCAATTGGTGAAAAAGGAAGGAAATCTCAGCTAGGTTAGATTTAATGCACTAAGTTGATATATGTTAAACTAGGTGTATTGATGAGTTTATTAGTATATATATGAATTGTTGGAAATGAAAGAATCATGAAAATGAGCATGACCTAGCTATTGGTGTGAAATTGAGAAAATGATGAGGAATTGATGTTAGCATGGATTTAATGGTGGAATATGCATGTATGGAAGATTATAAGTTAATCTTATGAAATGCATATATTGGAAATAAGGAGTAGTAAATATAGCTATGTTGAAAAATGTGGTATAATACCATATTGGGAGAAAATCATGAAATGATATGCTAAGTTGAGATTTGATAAATGAAATGAGTATAGTTCGATATACTAACGTAAATACGTATAACAGCTTCAGAGAATCACATTGGAAGCTGATTGGACTATAAGAGTGAGCAGAATCGAGGAAGAGAGGTCACTTGACGTGATCCGAGGTAAGAAAATTTCATGAGTAGCTAGAGATGGCTCCACGTATTTTGAATAGCATTTGATATTATATGCTATATGAATTCCCATGAATAGGCATGATGTGTGATAGAATAATGAGGATAAGTGTAATTTATCTAAAACTAGGGTGAAAATACCTTAGAAGTCTATTGTAACTAGGATTCATGATTGTGCATGATAAAATGGCTAATGTTTTCATGTGTATTCGAAAACAGCACATTTGAGTGCTTATTTGATTTGAACTTAGGTGAATTGTGATTTAAATAGCCATCTATCTGGTTTTGTGTGAAAACCATAAGTGCTAAAGATTACTCGCACTATATTTTGAGATATGCATCATATAGTATTTGAGTGTTTAATCGTATTACATATTTAATGCTATTTGTGCATATTAGAGTACTGAGAGCATTGCTCATACTCAGATTTTGATTAATACATTATAGATTATTGGGAGCTATGCTCATACTCAGTTTTACATGACAGAGTACTGAGAGCTTTGCTCGTACTCAGTTTATTATACATCATAGAGTATTGAGAGATTTGCTCATACTCATGTTTTTATATAACCTAGTGTTGGGAGCATTGCTCGCACTAGAGATTGTGATATTGTGATATGGTCGTGTTGGGAGTTTTACTCACACGTACCATTTTTGAAAAGAGCATGAAACAACCGTGTTGGGAGCCTGTGCTGACTGTGTGTCGCACTGATATATATATATATGCTCACACGTGCAATATTTTGAGATATGGCAGAGGGCTATCGAAATAACCCATAGGTGTGAGGACTAAGACTCATGGCGAGCATCCTAACTATAAGGTAAACCCGTAGTATGTGGACTAAGACTCATTGTGAGCATCCTGACTACGAGGCATATCCAAGGTGTGAGGACTAAGACTCATGGCGAACATCTTACCTTGTGATAGGGTCCATGGAGTACTATGTACCGTGTATGTCACATAAAGTACGTTATACCGTGAGTACACGAGGAGAATAAATTGAGAGCTGACGGCTAGGATTTGACCCACCTCCCATTACAGCAATTATGAGACCCCGCATACCTAGTACTGTGTAGCCTAGGATCACGAAAAATGAGTTATGATCATACACTCGAAACATGTAGTCGCCTATCTCCTTTCGTGCTATGTATAAATGAATTTCTTAAATGAATTACCACATGGTTTTATAATATGAACATGTGAATTTATGAATTGTGAAAAAGGTAACCCGAGGGATGGGTGAGGCCCAGTTTTCCATATTCTTAAACATGATGAATGCCATATGATTTGATTTAAATGCATGGCATGATAAACGTGATTTGTATGAAATTACATGAGAAATGCAGTGTTTTATATCAAATGCTGAGGTTGTTAAACCAGCATATTTCCAGTTTTATAACTGACGTTTTGTATATATATATATATATATTGCATAATCATTTGAGAGAAAAGCATGCTATAGATACAGACAGGGTAAGGAAACGATTTCAAGGCATAAGCATTGTATTTTGTAGATAGTGCGATTATCTACTTGCTTGCCTGATTTCCTTACTGAGCTATGAGCTCACCCCCTTATTATTTCCCTCTTTCAGAGTATCCACAGTAGGTGGACATGGCTGAGGACTGACATTCCCTAATATCCGTTATAGATCCATTTTGTAAAAGGTATACACACTTGATATTTTGTACTGAACATTGTATAAGCACAACTATGTAAATTAACGTACGGTCATGATGTATATGTACAGATAAATGTATTAATGTACAAGAGTTTGTATTATAGATAAGAATATTAAATTCTATATAGGTTATGAATGAATGTGAATGGGTGACTAATATCGAATCACAGCCCAACATTTGATGTGAGAGATAACAGAAGAAGAGGTAAGTAAAATGCGAAAAATTTGTGGTGAATAAGGAAGGTCATGTGTGGGCGAAGGGCGTGACACCTTGAAACAGAACCGTGTGAGCTACTAGAATTAGAGAAGTACAGCAGAACCAAGAACTATCTGAATCTCGAAGCAATCCTGAACAGAACTGCGATCGAGATTGGTAGCAAATTGCTGGAACCGAAAATGGTTTTCATCCTTTTCATCGATACTGAAAAAAAGTGGAAAAACTTAAAGAGAGCTAGAGTCAGGCAGCCCTGGGCTGTGACAGAACAACGAAGGAGAGGCACGAACCGGAGCTGAAAAAGAGGTGAACAGTAGAGTTGGAATGAGTGGTAGAAGGAGGACACCAGAGCTGGCTGACGTCGTAAGGAAGGTGGCTGGAAAATGATGATGATGATGATGATGGTGACGGTTGATGTCACGACCCAAAAATCAGAGTAAATTTTTCATTTTTCATTCATACTTACCTGTCCACTGATCATGACCACACTCCACTAACAATTGGGCTGTGCGTCAATGCCAGTCCTACCATTCAATCATCATATAACTTAATTTCTTATTAAATGAAAGGTAAACACATGCGTTTTTCACTAATTATTTCTCATTCATTTACAAGTGTTTACAGTGTCTATACATCCCCGAAAGTTACTTAAAAACAAGTTACTGTGCTATTCTTATTTAGATACAATATGTACAAGTGTATATACCTCAAAATGATGGGCAACAGCGGATATCAGGAATGCAATACTCAGTCGCCTCAAAGTCTACTGGAGATGATCTGTGTGAGAAAATGAAAGGGGTGAGCACATCAAGCTCAGTAAGGCAATCCTACAAAGAAGTAGGCAACCATACTACCTATATGAACGTGGTGCCATGCATAAACCACCATTTCTCTACACATTTCAAAACTAATGCTATAATTCATGATGTCATGATGTCATGTAAAACAAGTTCACATATGGATTTCAAAAGCATGGAAAACTCGACATGCAAATCCATCTAAAACATTTCATTCTCGTTAAAATTTCATAACATAATCAGGACTCAACCCCTCCCTCAGGTGTTCCTAACTCACATAAAACCATCAAATCAAATGCTTTTCAAAGTAATAGTACCACGCGATACAATGAATATCATGTAAAACCAATTTACATCATTCATGGGTTTATATAGCATGGAAATAACATCATGTAAGTTTTTGTTTAAAACCCAGTTTCATTCTTATCAAAATCATATCTCAGTCAGGATCCAACCTCTCCCTCGAGTGATCCAGACTCACACAAAAATCTACAAAATGTGTTTCTCAAAATCATCAACATGCGAGACTAGGCAATATATGTATATCTCAGGTAAATAACTAGGATTATGGCCATATGTCCTCGTGATCCCACTGCTACACGGATCCTAATGTGCGGGGTCTCACAACTATCGAGAATTGCCCCAGAAGGTGGGTCAGTCCATCCCATCGGTCTTACTCGATCACTCGCATCCGAAGATGCCACGCATGCGAAGATGCCACTCGCATCCGAAGATGCCACGCATCCGAAGATGCCACGCATCCGAAGATGTCATATAATCAATTTCAGCACGGTACAGTGTACTCCATGCTACTTGCACGTTACAACATACTCTGTGGACCCATATCTCATATCTATACTCATGCCCTGTCACAAAACGCACGTGCGAGCCTATTTAATCGACGTGACACACAGTCTACCTGACGCTCCAAGCACGGCTCATCCATGTTCTCATAAAACCAGTGCGAGCGATACTCCAGCACTCTCATAAAATCAAGGAAAATCTCGTGCGAACCAAGTTCCAGCACGCATTTCATAAAATCTCATAAGATTAGTGCGAGCTAATCTCCAGCACTATGTCAAAATCATGTAAAACTAGTGCCAGCTAAGCTCTAGCACTCTATTACACAAATCATGTGAAAATCTGGTGCGAGCTAGGCTCCAGCACCCTGTCACAAAATTCATGTAAAAATCTGGTGCGAGTTAGACTCCAGCGCCGTGTCACGAAAATCATATAAAAATCTAGTACGAGTTAGACTCCAGCACCAATGCATGTAAAACTCTAGTGTGAGCTCTCGCTCCAGCACTAATACATGCATCACACAAATCAAGACTCGTGTGAGCTGAACTCTAGCACGTCACATTTTCATAAAATCACGTAGGCGGCTATATTTCTCAAATCAATTTCAGAGAAAATCAACATTGTTAAAAAGATGCAATGCTGTGCATTTTTATTTAAAAGTTAGCCAGTCTACTCATGCACGTGTCAAAACCCTCGACTGCAAGCAGGAACCTCTTGTTCTTGCTCCTCTCAACTTTTCCTAAATTTTGGAAATTTTACCATTCACAAGGGTATTTTGGTAATTTACCCATTCGAAGCACTAAAATTTTTATCTGAAATCTAGACCCTTCAGACAATTTAAGAGACTGTAAATGAAATCGAAATTGTGTAAAGCTACCTCTAGCAGTCCGTAAAATTCCCTTACCTGGAATCACGCGCAAGTTTATCTCGTCTCGATGATACCAGGTCTCTCAATCCAAATTCGCTCCAACCAAGTCTACGGAGCTGCATATAACTACGTATTTGGGTCAGTTCTAATATACTTATCAGTATTTCACTTATACTGATCGAATCAAAAACACTGGGCTCGTTTTACTTGATTGGGCCCGATTGTATCTTAATGGGTCTCGACCCATTTCCAGCCCGTTTCCACTTATTAAATCCCTTCTTCGGGTGTATTGGGCTCTCAATACCTATTGGGCTTCGTTCCAAACTCTTTGGATAGCTCGTATAACATTTACGACAATTAATTCAAAAATCCTAATATAATTCACTAAATGCAGAATTAAATCTGAAATTCATAAAATAAATCTTTGATACGCAAATAATTACATAAATTGTTGTAAATGAGCTTTACTTACCTGAGATTATACGATGGTGCTCAAATCGAAGTTTGGCCGGCTCACGTATATGATTTATCATCGAACTGCACAATTTATAATTAATTTTGGGTTAATTTTTGATCAAATATAATTTAAATAAATTTCTCAGAAATTAAATCGGTCACTTTTGACCTCTTGCCGACTTACCCGAAGTACGGTGTATCCCCGAAAATTCTTCCCCTTTTTCCTTTTTCTTCATTTTTTTCCCTTTTTCCTCTCTTTCTTAGCTAAATCGGTTCGGTCCGATTCAACCCGGTTCAGACCGATCTGGTTCAACCGGTTCAATCCGGTTTGGTTTTCTACTCCGTCATTCGGAGCTCTATCAGCCGATTCTTCATCGGCTTTCGCCTCCAGTAGCTCCGCGAGGTAGTTTGATTCACAAATCTGGCCTCAGTTTCACCAACAGTGGCCGAAAAGTGGCCGGTCCAGCTCTTCTCCCTTCCGGCATCGGCACGCATTTTCCTTTCTCGCCGTTTTCGATGTCGTCTGTCATTTTCTTTGGCTGTTTTCGGTACCCATCGGCGTGCCATCGAATGAGGGAGCTTTGGTTGGCGGTGGCTAGGGCCGAATTTATGCCAGTGGCCGTCGGTTTCACTTCTCCTCTCTGCAGCTTCTCTCTCTCGATCCGCCAGATTTCGGCGACGTTGGCGGTCGTACCTATGGCAGGAGGGTCCCCCGATCTTCCTCTTCCTTCTCCGGTGGTCGTCGGCCCTCGTCTGGCGCCGGTGGTGGCTTTTCGGTCTTCGTTTCTTCTTCGTGGGTTCCTCTTCGCGTTTTGTTTCTTTCCTTTTTCATTTTCAGATTCAATTTCTGATTTTTTTTATTTTATTTTATTTTTATAATTTATTATTATATTATTATATTCATTAAAATAATATAAAAATACAAAATATCCATAAAAAATTATATTTTATTTAAATTAATTTATTTAATTAATTTATTGTATTTTAACCATTTTTCGGTATATTTTCTCCGTATTTTCGGGATATTGTCCCGAGTGAATTTTCGATAAACCTTAATAATTCTGGATCTTGATCAATTGGACTCGAAATTCGATAATTTCTCCTTCATTGATCAAGAGGTCCTAAATCCCTATTTTTGATTAAAATTTTCTTATCGAATTTATATCGGATTTTGATCTTTTGACCATTTTACCCTTGTACGTGTTCGAGATCAATCCAATCCAACTTCCCTTCACGAACACTCACTCATTTCGTATTTTAAATCCTTATCTCCAGTCTAAATCTCATTCGTTTAAATTTGTGACTATTTTCAATCCTATATAAGAAATTACAATATAATTTTGGGTCTTACATAATCTCCCCCACTTAAGAAATTTGGTCCTCCAAATTAGAACCAAGTCAAATGGGTCCATAAACAACTCCGGATACGTCTATTACATCTTACACTTTAATTCTCATGTCACTTTTCCAGAGTGTACTATAACCAAAGGACTTGACTAGGGAGATCGTCTTAAATCTCAACAATTTCTCCTTCCGTCTAACACCCGTATCAAGTTTTTCAACATACGTTATACTTTCATTGAGCTCCAACAGCTCATATCCGATCACATATGCTGGGTCCGGATAGTATTTTCGAAGCGTCAATAGATGAGACACATTGTGGATGCCTGCTAATTCAGGTGGTAACATCAACCTACAGACCTTATCTCCCACTTTGTCCAATCTCTCAAAGGATTCAATCTAACGAAACTCAATTTGCCTTCTTTCTGTATCTCGTTATGTCCTAAGGGCATGTAACTACCAATAATACTGATTCACCCTCGGTGAATTCCAATGGTTTTTTGTCTCTTGTCAACATAGTTTTTCTGTCTGGTCTGAGGTGTTCTTAATCTCTCACAATTCAACTGAACATCCTCAGGGGTTTGTCTTACTAATTCGGGAGCAATTCTCTATCTGTCACCCACTTCTTCTTATCCAAGTCGGGGAATAACTCTTACGGCCATACAAGGCCTCACATAATGTGATCCCGATACTTAAGTGATAAATGTTACTATTGGCGAATTCGATTAGTAATAACTAATCATCCCAGGAGCTTATAAAATCAATGGCACACACTCTCATCATATCCTCAAGAACTTGTACAGTCCCCTTTGACTGACCATTTGTCTGAGGATGGAAAGCTGTGCTAACACTCAGTCGGGTTCCCATAGCTTCCTGAAAAATATTCCCAGAAGTGGGAAGTGAAGCAGGAATCCCTATCTGATACCATGCTCACTGGAACGCTACATAATGTTCTACAATCTTCTTTATACATAAATCTGCCTACACACTCAGAGTATCTGGGGATTTCATAACCAGAAGGTGGGTAGACTTAGTCAATCTATCGACTATCACCCAGATAGCCTCATGATTCATCTGGGTCCTCTGTAACCTATCACAATATCCATGGCAAGTTGCTCTCATTTCTCTGTCGATATAGGTAAAGGCTGCTATAACTCTGTAAACTTCTATTGCTCTACCTTAATTTGCTGACATACGAGACACTTCTCCACAATCACTACAATGTCTCTTTTCATATTTGACCACCAATACCCTTTTTTTTAGAGATTTCGTTATATTTATTACTTCTCAGATACACTGTATATCCTAAAGAGTGAGCTTCTGACAATAATACTATCTCATCAACTGTGGTTTTGGGGAGCACTTATACAGTCTCTGAACCTCAGTAAGCCATCATCACTCTCTGTGAACTCTGTCATTGTACCCATTTGAATCTGACCCACACTATTGACACCATGCCGATCATCACGCTAAGCCTATCAAATCTGGTCACTCAATTTTGGTGCTAATCTCAAGCTAGCTGTCACACAATTCATTGTCATCATCAGAAGGGATCACATCACTACTGAGGCTCACAACTGCTCTAGCAGCTCACACTCCCTGACCATCATATGTGATACCATCCTGAGGCTCTTTATGCTCGAGGTATCAGCCATTACATTAGCCTTTCCCGGGTGGTACAATTTCCACGATCATAATCCCTCAGAAGCTCTAACCCTCTTTGTTTTCATATTCTACTCTTTCTGTGAAAACAGATACTCGGGCCTTTTATAATCAGTGCATACGTAAAATTTCTCACCGTATAAATGGTGGCGCCACACCTACAGTGTAAACGCTACGGCTGTCAATTGCTAAATCATGGGTCAGATAGTTTCTTTCATGATCCTTGAGTTGTCTGGATCCAAAATCGATTATCTTCCCAGTTTGCATCAATACATAGCCCATTCATTATTTTGAGGTCTCCATATACACTGCGAAACCTCTTGAGCTGTTGGGTATGGTGAAAATAATTATGGTGGTCAGTTCATTCTTTAATGCACCAAAACTCCTATCATGTTTATCATCCCATTCAAATACCACTTTTTCTTAGTTAAACGTGTCAACAAAGTAGTCCATTTCGAGAACTCTCAACAAACCATCTGTAAAAACAATTTTCAATTATTGCTTATAATTTTCCATGGACTTTAAATACACCCAAAATATCCTTAATGAGGATGATAACAAATCGGTCCAGGTAAAGTTTAAATACCTCATCGTAGTTGAGTTCCACTAAATATTTCAATCACCCATATCCTTAACTTATGTACGCATAAACGTATAATGTCATTTCAAAATCGCTTCCGTTCAAGATACTAACCCGGGTCATTTCATTTTTCTTATATTAACAGCTTTTATGTAATTTTAATTTTTTTAAACATTCATGATTAATCGAATTCTATATTTCTTTATTGTACCAGTAAAGGTACCCTAATTTTTAAATGTATATATTACGACTGTCGATTTCGATTTATAGATTATGTGTATTTCTAGACGCTGTCAATTCTTCAGGCGGGGAGTTATTTTGAAATACCTTTATTAACCCTCAGACTTGACCACATGGACTGACTATGGATATATTCACCCCTTATCCTTGGTCGCAATTCATATTCACTACTTGTCGCTTAATCCAAATTACTTCACATATCAGAGATATTCTTACCTTGTATATGCCTCTTCCAATATATCTTGTATTCAGGATCTATCATATCTCAAAGCTTATCTCCTTTAATTTCAATCGCTACACCCCTTTTATTACTTGTCAAAACTTACAGTATACTTTTCAGGAGTAAAACATCACTATCTTAGGATAGAAATCTGAACAACATAGTTTGCAGCCGACCAATTTATTCTCAAATATTACTTCAAATTATTCATATTACATTGAATAAAATCAGTTGACTTATACTTCTTTCCCCGTTTTTGACTTATAATCTCTTCATAATTATTGTCGTTAATTAAGCCTCCTTTATTGGGGTACTAACTATCAGCATTGTGCCCAAGGGTGTAGGCATTCATGTTTTTCACTAACTTATATGCAAATGAAGGCGGTATGACTAAATGTGTGGCACCAGGATCAATTAAATATATTTAAATTTCATATTTTGACATATATGACTAATTGAAATTTCGGCAGTATAACGGCTTATATATGAGCCTACCCACCTGCAAATCAATTGTTTTAACAATCTTAGATATCCACAACTACCAAGCATACTTTCTAACAATCCTAGATATCCACAACTACCAAGCATACTTTCCAAATCCACATTTACAACTCAATACATCCATTTCGATTCAATATCAATCATCTTAAAACCTAATCCAAAAAATAATATTCTTTACATTGTTTTCCTTACAAATTACACCCCCACAAAATGTTTGCAATATATGTCTGTGCATACAAATATGTCCGGTAAAGAAATGTAATTGTATACCTTTTCTGCGTGTATAAAAAGTAGCCTAGGGTATCTCTTTCCCACTAGCCTATGTCATGTATGCGGCAGGTAACGCCTATAGATCACTGCAAATAGTTTGAAAGGTAGAGGGGTGAGCTTTTGGCGAAAAGCCCAGTAAGATAATACTTTTAAAGCAGTTCTGATATGTAAAAGCATGTGAAATCGTTTATAAAACCAATCTTTAACATGATACATAAATTGTCATTTCATGCATAGTCATCGTAAAAATCATAAAGCATGAGTTTCCTTAAATAAAATAACAAGCTTAACTATTTTACAAACTTTTCATTAGTCATGGATGAGTTCTTAAAATCATCGTGTTCATAAACATTTCATAAACACATTTGTTCGTAACCAATTATCGTAAATCTCATAAAAGCACATAATCATTCATCAAAGTCGACATTCATAATCAAATCGAGGAGACTAGGCTATAACAAAGTCATGCAATACGTGTCATTCTCCGTAGAGAGTCATCATACCTATGGCCATGGTAAGGGGGCTGTAGACTAGATCAGGGTCGTACAGCCCTTTCATAAAATATGGGTAGTATCTATCATACTTACTTTCACTAGCACCTAGCTAGGACACGGGCACCAAAGGCACTCTCCGTGTGGGAAACATAATTGCGTGTTGCGCGGGTACGAGATACTACCGAAAACATCATCATAAACCACCAGTAGTAAGACATCTTCCACACAAGTTGAGTCAGGTGCTACAGGGGCCTTTCGTACCGACACCCAAGTGGTGGAGCCGGAACACCACAAGAAGTAACCATGCATGAAGCCTATAGTCTCAAAAACTTCTTTTCCCGTTTTCCCTTTTTTCTATGCTTTGAAACTGTCAAAAGTTTCTTTAAAAATATGGATATAAAAATCATAAATCGATGTAAAGCTTCCATACGTTTCATACCTTAGGAAATATTCATTTCATAACATTGAGGTACTTGGGGAATATTTCTTCAAACTAAAACATGCTTCGTAAATAGTTACACAAGTATGAAAGCAGTGATAAATCATTTCAAACTATAATGCTGCTTCATAAAATCTTTTATCGGTGAAACAAGAATGTATTATCAGAACTAAGTTAAATGGTACCCCTTATATCGATTTATCGAATATTCCGCGTTCGAGTAATGACGCCTCCGAGTGTCTCCCCTAGCGCCTTCTACGATTCTCCTACAGCGACATTTGTATACTCAGTATCCTATTCATACGAATTGTCTGAACTGCCAAAATCGTAACCTATTCGTTACTACCTCATGTGTACATATAATTGTACATACCTAGCCAACATGTGTGTTTATGCATTTTTATTACTATTTTTTTTTTTGTGTACATATACTAACATACAAATTTATTATATACACCTATATGTATATACACATAAATATATATACACACACACATATATATATATTATTATTATTTATTTTCATTATTCATTATCACATATATTTATTTATTTGTCTACTTCTCATCTTTTCCATTTTTATTCCATATCTAATGTAATTTACGTTATCATGCTTATTTATACAACACATATATATATATATGTACATTAAATATACATATATATATATATTACCTTTTCTTTTCCAATTTTCAGCTTTTCTTTTCTTCTTCTTTTTTTTCTTTTCTTTCTCCTTTTCCTTTCTCCTCTCTCGGCTAGCCCAGCCTCGGTTTACTTGGTCTTCTTCCTCCTTCAGCTCTCGATTTTGCTACTCCTTCAGCCTACCGTGACTGCCTCTTTCCAGCCTTCCATCATCATCATCATCCTCATTCGATCACTTCTCCTCTTTAGCCCTTCGGTCTGCTTCAAATTTGCTCCTCTCGATCTGCTTCAATTTTGCTGCTCTCAGTTTGCTTCAATTTTTCCAGCCTCGGTTCTCCTTCAATTTCACCCTCGGTCTGCTCTTCTTCTTCTCCCCTACCTCGCGGTCTCACTTCCAGCTTCAGCTCCCTCGGTCTTCTTCTTCCTCTCCTTCCTTCCTCTTTTTTTTTTCTTTCTTTTCTTTTCTTTTTTTTCTTCTCTTTCTTGGCTGACCATCTCTCTTCCTTCTCTTCTTTTTCTTTCCTTTCTTTTCTTTCTTTCTTCTCTTTCTCGGCTGACCAGCTCTCTTCCTTCTCTTCATTTTCTTTTTTTTTTCTCTTTCCTTCTTTCCTCCCTCAGCCAGCCCTGCTCTTCTTTCCTTTCTCCTTTTTTCCCGCTCAGTAAAGGCACTCTGCTTCTTTCGAATCCCAATTGTGGAATTAGCTTTCTTTGAAAGCCAATTCCGTACATATCTATATATTATATTAATATATATATATTATATTAATATATATATATATATATTATTTGTTATTTGTTGTTTTATATATATATATATATTGTTTGTTTGTTTTTGTTTATTTACATTTCATTCATCTTTCATTTCATTTCATTTCTTTTTTTTTTAATACTTATATATTACATACCATATTTTACCTAACATATATATTTGTTATATATTTGCAGTATTATCTATCTATTTAAATTTGTCTAGTGTATATATATATTATATATATACATATGTATATATCTATTATTTGTTATTTGTTGTTATATATATATATATATATTGTTTGTTTGTTTGTTGTTTTTGTTTGTTTTTGTTTATTTACATTTCATTCATCATTCATTTCATTTCGTTTCTTTTTTTTTTTTTTAATACTTATATATTACATACCATATTTTACCTAACATATATATTTGTTATATATTTGCATTATTATCTATCTATTTAAATTTGTCTAGTGTATATATATATATATATATATATATATATATATATATATAGATATATATATTATACATATGTATAACATATATATATATGTTATACATATGTATATATATATACATACATTTTCTTTTTTTAAAAAAAATTATCCAGTGACACAATCTTCATGCCTTCCATGAAATTTTCATTATTCCGAGAATAAAATATTATTGGGATCTCATTACTCCTTATAAATCCCCGATATAAGTTTTACATTAAAATTTTCAACTAATGAATTAAAATTTTTCAATCCCTCTATGCTTGCATTTGCTTGATCACTTCCTGTATTTCGGGCTCTCTATCATTCATGGGCATCTCGGCTCCCATACTCTTCGTGTCCTACAACGAATATTCGCACTTCCATTAAAACATATTATTTTTATTTTTATATAGTCTAATTAAATGTAGGAAATTTGTGGTGTTTACATTCTCCCCACCTTAAGAGCATTTGGTCCTCCAAAGTCATTCGGGTCCGTCAGACTAGATGTGGGTACTTCTCCTTCATGAGGCTCTCTAGCTCCCATGTAGCTTCTTCAATCGAATGGTGTTGCCAAAGAACCTTTACCAGAGGTATCATCTTTGATTGAAGTACCTTTTCTTTTCTGTCTAAAATCTGGATAGGTCGCTCAACGTAGCTCATATCCTCTTGAATGCTCAAGTGCTCATACTCTATGTTGTGTGAGGGATCCAAATTTTACTTCCTTAACATCGAGACATGGAAGACATTATGTACCCCATAAAGCTACGGTGGTAAGGCAAGTCTGTATGCTACATCTCCCACTCTCTCTAGAATCTCAAAAGGACTAATGAAGTGAGGACTCAATTTCCCCTTCTATCCAAACCGCATGATACCTTTCCTCAGAGATACCTTAAGAAACACGGAGTCCCCAATCTGAAACTCAAGTGGCCACCTATGCTTATCCACATAACTCTTCTACCTAATTTGTGTGGTCTTAAGTCTATCACAGATTATCCGAACACCTTCTGCTGCCTGTTCCACCAACTCGGGAGCCAAGATCCTTCTGTCACCCACTTCTTCCTAAGCCACGAGAGACCTACTTCTTCTACCATACAAGGCCTCATAAGGTGCCATCCCGATACTAGCATGATAGCTGTTGTTGTAAGCAAACTCTGCGAGAGGTAGATAATCATCCCATAAGCCCTTAAACTCCAAAATGCACGCCCTCAGCATATCCTCTAAGGTTTGAATAGTCCTCTCGGACTGACCATCGGTCTAAGGATGATAGGTTGTGCTCAAATTAAGCTGAGATCCCATGGCTTCTTGAAAATGAGCCCAAAATCTAGAAGTGAATTGGGAATCTCTATATGATGTAATGCTCACGGGTGCCCAATGCAACCGAGTTATCTCTCTCATAAACAACTCTGCTAAAGCACTCAAGGAGTCTGTACTTTTGATGGCTAGGAAGTGAGCACTCTTAGTCAATCTATCTATGATCACACAAATTGCATCGTGCCCCTTTCGGGTCTTTGGCAAACCCATAATGAAATCCATAGTAATGTGCTCCCATTTCCAAGTAGGCACTGGAAGAGACTTAAGTAATCCCGCTGGCCTTTGGTGTTCGATCTTAATCTATTGACAAATCAGACACTTAGCCACAAACTTAGCTACATATCTTTTCATACCGACCCACCAATACACCTTCCGTAAATCATGGTACATTATAGTGCTTCCCGAGTGCATGGTGTATCGAGAACAATGAGACTCCTTTAAGATCTATTGTCGTAGGGCATCATCATTTGGGACCCATATACGGCCCCTAAATCTCATCAACCCATCCTCACCGACCACAAAGTCTGATTGTACGTCCTGTTTTGCTTGACTGACCATGTCCAATAACTTTTGATCACCCCTCTGTCCAGTCCTAAACTGATCTAGTATACTAGGTTCAATCTGTAAACTAGCATGAACCCAACATCTGTTGTTTCCACACTAACACTGAGTTTGGAAAACTGCTCTAACAACTCCCATTCTCTGACCATCATAAAAGAAATCATCCCCTTCCTACTTAAAGCATCTGCCAATACGTTTGCCTTACCTAGGTGATACAGAATCTCGCAATCATAATCCTTGAGGAGCTCTATCCACCGTCTCTGTCTCATATTCAGCTCCTTCTGGTCAAATATATACTTCAAGCTCTTGTGGTTAGTAAAAATCTGAAACCTTTCTCCATACAGATAATGCCGCCATATCTTCAAAGCAAAAACAACCGCGGCTAACTCCAAGTCATGGGTGGGGTAATTCCTTTCATGGTTCTTAAGTTGGCAAGAACCATATGCAACCACTCTCTCATGCTGCATAAGTACACACCCCAAGCCTTGGTATGATACGTCACTGTATACTGCATAGCCTCCAGACCCACTAGGAATGGTTAAGACTGAAGCGGTAGTCAACCTCTTCTTAAGTTCTTCAAAACTCTGCTCACACTGATCAATCCACTTGAATGGAACATCCTTGCGTATCAGCTTAGTCCGTGGAGCGGCAATCTTGGAGAAACCTTCTACAAACCTCCTGTAGTATCCAGCTAGTCCTTGAAAACTCTGAATTTTCATAATAGTTTTCAACCTCTCCCAGATAAGTACTGCCTCAACCTTAGACGGATCCACTAACACCCCGTCCTTAGAAATAACATGGCCCAAGTGCTATTTGCTCCAACCAAAACTCACACTTATCCAACTTCCCATACAACTGCTTCTCTTTGAGAGTTTAGAGCACTACTCTCAAGTGCTTGCTCATGCTCCTCTCGGGACTTTGAGTAGATTAAAATATCATCGATGAAAACTATGACGAACCGATCTAGATACTCCTAGAACACCTCATTCATCAGGCTCATGAATGTAGATGGTGCATTAGTTAGACCAAAGGGCATCACGCGAAACTCATAGTGGCCATATCTCGTTCTAAAGGCCATCTTTGGAACATCTTCCTTCCTAATCCTCAATTGGTGATAGCCCGATCTCAGGTTAATTTTTTAGAACATCGTAGCCCCTTTTAGCTAGTCAAATAGATCATTGATTCTGGGTAAGGGATACTTGTTCTTAATTGTTGCCTTGTTCTGCTGCTTGTAGTCTATACATAACCTGAGACTACCATCATTCTTCTGCACAAAAAATACCAGAGCTCCCCACGGGGATACACTTGGCCTAATGAACCCTTTGTCTAGCAGGTCTTGCAACTATTTTTTCAGTACCTCAAGTTTAACAAGGGCCATCTGGTAAGGAGACTTCGAGATTGGCTGAGTCTCTAGTGCCAAATCTATAGTGAATTCTAACTCTTTCTCAGGTGGTAGTCCCAATAGTTCCTCAGGAAACACATCCGAAAACTCGCATACCACTGATATGTCCTTAATACTTGGATATTCCCAACTAATATCGGAGATGAATGCAACATAACCTTCACATTAACACGTTCATCAAAAATTTTCATCAATAGTCAAAATCATACACTTTATTCCTTAACTACAAAGCATACATCAAACTTACTAGGTAAGGAGAAGGTTACAGTCTTAGAGTAGCAGTCTAAACTTACACGGTTGGTGGTTAACCAATCCATACCCAAAATTACATCAAAGCCATACATGCTCAACAAGTTTAGATATGCTAATATGATCATATCTCCTACCTTGATTTCACAATTTCTACACACCATATCGGTCTTTTGTGATTTATATATTGGTGTACTAACGTGTAACGTAAAATCTAGAGATTCAGGCTTAATATGAAATTTACGTGCGAAATGAGGTGATATGAAAGAGTGGGTGGAACCTGAATCAAATAATACATGTGCCTCATGATTGTAAATTAAAAGCTTACCCTGAATGGTGTCATGCATCAGCAGTCTCTCTATCCAAAGCAAAGACCCTCCCATGAGTGATAGGCTTCTTGCCCTTCTCTGCTGCGGTAGCCAATCTCTGTGGGATTTGTCTCTGGGGAGCTTACCTCTCAGGTTGTCGTGGTGGCTCTAGGGGTTATGGAACCTGGTTCTGTGGGCAATCCTTCATTATGTGTCCCTTCTGTCCACACACAAAGCAGCTCTCAGTGGTCAAACGACACATACCTCCATGGAGTTTCCCACACTCCTTGCACAACGGTCTATATTGTTGCGGACCTCTAGCAATCTGAGGGGCAGGTACTGGAATGATGGGTCTATCAACTCTAGGCCGAAACTCATCTGTCCTCTGCCTCTTGGGCTGGCCCCTCCGAAAATCTTGTCTCACAAACTCCGTCTGCTTACTCTTATCCCTGCTCTTTCCCTTAAAGCCATACTTCGTTTGGGTGATAGTTAGACCCCTCTCAATCATCTGTGCTCTTCCCAAGGCATCCTGAAATTCAGTAATCCATAACCCTAAAAGTTGATCTCGGATAGCTAGCCTTAACCTTGCTAGAAACCTCTTAGTACGACGCTCTTCATTCTGGAATGTCTTTAGGTTATACCTTATTAGCATAGTGAACTTACTCTCATACTCATCCACGGTCATACTGCCCTGTACCAAATTCAAAAAGTCCATCCTCAACTTCTGCTAGGCAGCTCGTGGAACATATTGATTTCTAAAGGCTGTAGAGAATGCATCCTAACTAATCACCGGATGCTGAGCAGTCAGAAGGACCTTGGTGGATCCCCACCAATACTCTGCTTGGCCCTTCAGCATGTACATGGCCATAGAAACCTTCTCAACATTACAACACCCCAAAAAATCGAAGATCTTTCTAAGGTCTACCAGCTACTCTTCAGCCTCTACTGGATTCTTAATTCCCTTAAATGTTGGAGGTTTCATCTTCAGGAAATCCCTTATTCTATCGATATCCCTCTCCTTCCTCTGGGTCTGTACAAGGGGCTAAGGCGCCATAGGTACTGGAGGAACTTGTGGAGGAGGAGGAGGTGGTGGTGCTTGTGAAGGAGTCAGCACCGGAGTAGGAATTGATGTCGTGCCAGCTGAATCAAAAACATTTGCCCCTAGGTGTTGGGCAACCATGGCAGCTATCGATTCCAAGCCTCGCTCTGCTCTAAACACTGCTCGAATTGAGCCATACGAGTATTGGGACTCTCTGGCTGCCGAGGTGGAGGTGGCTAAGCCTACCTCCGAGGACGTCCTCGTCTTCCACTCATCAAGCAAGTGATCTAATACCTGCGTGTAATTCAAAAGATCAAATCTTAAATTCATTAGGTATATATTACCTACAACTAGTCAAGCACAGATATTGGGATGCAATTTTATCCTTATTTTCAACACTAACAGTACTAGACAACCTTTGCTCTGATACCACCTTTAACTGTAACGACCCTTGACCCTTGAAAATTGGAGGATTTTTTTTTAAGCTTAATTTACCCACTTATTCCCTTATTTACTTAGGTTGTATTCCTATTCAGTGTCAAATCACTTTTCCTAATTCTTTATCCGTAATTATATTTAAATTTCATATTTTGACTTATATGACCGATAGAAATTTTGGCAGCATAACGATTTATATATGAGCCTACCCACCTGCAAATCAATTGTTTTAATAATCCTAGATATCCACAACTACCAAGCATACTTTCCATCAATCCTAGATATCCACAACTACCAAGCATAGTTTCCAAATCTACATTTACAATTCAATACATCCATTTCGATTCAATATTAATCATCTTAAAACCTAATCCCAAAAATAATATTCTCTACATTGTTTTCCTTACAAATTACATCCCAACAAAATGTTTCCAATATATGTCTGTGCATACAAATATGTTTGGTAAAGGAAAGTAATTGTATACCTTTTCTACATGTACAAAAAGTAGCCTAGGGTAGCTCTTTCCTACCAGCCTATGTCGTTTACGCTGCATGTAACGCCTATAGATCACTACAAATAGTCTGAAAGGTAGAGGGGTGAGCTTTTGGGGAAAAGCCCAATAAGATAATATTTTTAAAGCAGTTCTGATATGTAAAAGCATGTGAAATCGTTTATAAAACCAATCTTTAACATGATACATAAATTGTCATTTCATGCATAGTCATCGTAAAAATCATAAAGCATGAGTTTCCTTAAATCAAATAACATGCTTAACTAACTAGTTTACAAACTTTTCATTAATCATGGATGAGTTTTTAAAATCATTGTGTTCATAAACATTTCATAAATACATTTGTTCGTAACCAATTATCGTAAATCTCATAAAAGCACATAATCATTCATCAAAGTCGACATTCATAATCAAATTGAGGAGACTAGGCTATAACTAAGTCATGCGATACGTGTCATTCTCCGTAGAGAGCCATCATACCTATGGCCATGGTAAGGGGGCTGTAGACTGGATCAAGGTCGTACAGCCCTTTCATAAAATATGGGTAGTATCTATCATACTTACTTTCACTAGCACCTAGCTAGGACACGGGCACCAAAGGCACTCTCCGTGTGGGAAACATAATTGTGTGCTGCGCGGGCATGAGATACTATCGAAAACATCATCATAAACCAACAAGACATCTTCCACACAGGTTGAGTCAAGTGCTACAAGGGCCCTACGTACCAGCACCCAAGTGGTGGAGCTGGAACACCATAAGAAGTAACCATGCGTGAAGCCTATAGTCTCAAAAACTTCTTTTCCCCCTTTTCCTTTTTTCTATGCTTTGAAATTATCAAAAGTTTCTTTAAAAATATGGATATAAAAATCATAAATCGATGTAAAGCTTCCATACGTTTCATACCTTAGGAAATATTCATTTCATAACATTGAGCTACTCGGGGAATATTTCTTCAAACTAAAACATGTTTCGTAAATAGTTACACAAGTATGAAAGCAGTGATAAATCATTTCAAAATATAATGCTACTTCATAAAATCTTTTATCGATGAAACAAGAACGCATTATCAAAACTAAGTTAAATGGTACCCCTTACCTCGATTTATCGAATATTCTGCGTTCGAGTAATGACGCCTCCGAGTGTCTCCCCTAGCTCCTTCTACGATTCTCCTACACCGACACTTGTATACTCAGTATCATATTCATACGAATTGTCTGAAATGCGTCAAAATCGTAACCTATTCGTTACTACCTCGTGTGTATGTATAATTGTACATACCTAGCTAACACGTGTGTTTATACATTTTTTTTTCTATTTTGTTTTGTGCATATACTAACATACACATTTATTATATACACCTATATGTATATACACATAAATATATATACACACATATATATTATTATTTATTTTTATTATTCATTATCACATATATTTATTTATTTGTCTACTTCCCATCTTTCCCATTTTTATTCCATATCTAATCTAATTTACATTATCATGCTTATAAATACAACATATATATATACATGTACATTAAACAAACTGTCACGACCCAAATTACCTAAAAATCAGAGTAAATTTTTTGCTTTTTAATTTCCTTACCTGTCGTGAATAGTTACACTACTAAACAGTTGGGCTATGATTCGGTGTTAGTCACCTCTCACCTATTTACCATTCCATTTTCATATTTCATTTACATTTCAATTTATTTTAAATAAATACATCCCCAATATCACATCCATGTACAGTACTGTGCATCTATATGTTCAGATATAAAAATTATACAAATGTGTATACCTGGTCCTGGTAAGAAGCAGCAGATATGACTACTGTCGTTCTCTTCTACTGAATATACCCTGTGGGGTGGAAAATGAAAGGGTGAGCATAAACAGCTCAGTAAGGCAATAATGTAAGCAGGTAGATAACTATACTATCTACGTGCTGATAATGTCATGATATAAAGTCGTTTATATTTGGAGCATGAGGTAAAACTAAAACGATGCCACATGTATATATATATCATATAAGAGAAATCATGAAATCCATATATAAAGCAAACATGAAAAAAATCCTCATGTATGACATCTCATGCTCGTCACATTAAAACTTATTTTGTTTTATCATAAACTCATCACTTTAAAACTTATTTGTTTAATCATAAACTCATCACGTTAAAACTCATTTGTTTCATCATAAAATAGCTTCATCAAGGTCAAACCCATCTCTCGAGAATACCTTGATTCATTAAATCACGTCTCTTTTAAAAATATAAATCGGGACATTACCCCTCCCTCGGGTTTGTCCTGGTCTATTCAGACCATATGATATCATGTGAGGCATGTAGGTTACTGTATGAAAAATCGAGGACTATGGCCATACTTTGTCCCTGTGATCCCAGGCTACACGGATCCCGGTGTGCGGGGTATCACAACTGCAACGGGAGATGGGGTCAAGTCCTACCTGTCAGAATATCAAGTAACATCATAGAGTCATCATGACTGCACGGTACAGCGTACTCCGTGTGACATACACGGTACATCGTACTCCGTGGACCCATATCATAGTCTAAGGGTGCCTGCCGTAGGTCTTATCCACCCCAATACTATGTCGATAACCAACCCATGTCTCAAAGTATACGTGTGAGCATCTCAACTCTCTGTGACACACAGTCTACAGGAGGCTTTTGCACGACTAAATGCATGTCAACTCACGTCTAGTGCGAGCGAAGCTCCAGCACCACGCTATGCATATCATGATATCTAAAATCTCGTGCGAGTGAAGCTCCAGCACTGTTTTGTTCACACACAAATTTCTCGTATGAGCAATGCTCCAGTACGGCTTTTCATGAGAAATAAATCAGTAAACTTGAGTGCGAGAAAGACTCTAGCACTCTTTTTTACTCATGTAAATATGATAGGTGGCTCAATCTTTATAAAACATCTTTTAAAATAGTAACCGGTCCAAATCGGTACCCTTTCGTATAATTCACGAAATCAACAGCCAACCTATGTGCATATTTGCTTAAATCAAAGCAACACATTCATATAAAGCATTAAAAACATGAAATCATGTAATTTATCTGCCTTACTACCCTTTTTGTAAATTTTACTCTCAGGGGCAAAATCATCTTTTTCTTTATTCACCTAAGCCCCGGTTTTTGTAAAAATTATTATTTCGTTTCTGGATACTTTAAGGAATTCTAAACCCTGTACATCCCCTCAAAATTACGTATAGGTATCTCTATGCACCTACAAAATTCCCTTACCTCGATTCTCGTCGAACGTGTATCTAAATTCCATTGTCGGAGGCTCGTCCGATCCGATTTGCTGCTAATCTAGTCTCTGGGCTACAGATAATTATTTATCATGTCAATTCAACCCAATAAATATAATTCTCCTATTTACTACAATCGATTTAACTAATTGGGCCAATTTACTCTTATTGGACCCAATCGCACCTTAATGGGCCTCAACCCATTCTCAGCCCGTTTTTACTTATTAAATCTCTTCCTCGGGTTTACTGGGCTCATGTAGCTTACCGATAATTATCGGGTTTCGTTCTAAACTCATTGGATAGCCCGTATACCATTTATGGAAAATACATTACAATTCCAAAAAATATTCCTTTCTATACAAAATTAATCCATAATTCCATAAAATAATCGAAACTCTGTATTAAAGGACTCTAATTGTTGGAATTAAAATGTACTTACCCAATATGATGCAGGATACGAAAATCGGAGCTCAATCGGCTCTCGTTCGGGCTTTGTCGTACAACTGCACAATTATATATTTAATCCCGGGTTACTTTTCGATTAAATATAATTTAAATAAATTTTCCAAAAGTCAAATTGGTCACTTTTGACCTCTTACCGACTTACCCGAAGTCCGATGTATCCCCGAAAATTCTTTCCCTTTTTCCTTTTTCTCTTTTTCTCCCTTTTTCTCTTCTTTCTTGGTTGAACCGGTTCAGTCCAGTTCAACCCGATTCAGACCTGTCCGGTTCAGCCCGGTTCACTCCGGTTCGACCGGTTCATCGCCTTGCCGACTGGTTCTCCGTCGGCTTCCGTCGCCAGCAACTCCGTGGTGTCGTCTGTAGCTCGGATCTGGCCTCGGTTTCCTCCAAGGCTCTCGAAAATTGGTCGATTTAGCTGTTCTCCCTTGGCCGTCGGTACCCATTTCCTTTTTCAGCCGTTTTCGACGCCGTTCGTCGGTTTCGGTGGTTGTGGCTACCATCGATCGTGTCGTCTGGGCCTCGGGGACGTTCGGTGGTGGTCGGGTTGTCCAGATCGACGTCGGTTGGCCGAGAAAAATTCCGTTTCCTCTCTCGGCTTCTCTCTTCCTTTTCCTCCCTCGCCGGCAACGTTTCCTCTCCACTACCGGTGCCAACGAGCTCGACTGCCGCGCCTGGTCAGCTTTTCGGTGCTGTCCGGTGGTGAGGCTGACGGAGACGGGGCTGGTTCCTCGGGTTTCGACTTCGTTTCTGTTTCTTTCTTCTCTCTCCCCGAGCCATTTCAGATTTTCTTTTTTTTTTTTTTTAATTTTGTATAAATTAGTTTATTATTATTTTATTCATTATTTTAGTCAAAATATTCAAAATATCTACAAAAAATCAATTTTTTATTCCAAATAAATTTATTTAATTTAATTTAATTTATTTATTATATTTTTAACCATTTTTCGAGTATAATTTCTTCGTATTTTCGGGATATTGTCCCGAGTGACTTTTCGGTATTTCTAAAAATTTCGGATCTTGATCAATTGGACTCGAAATTTAATTATTTCTTCGTTATTGATCAAGATTTTCAAATCCATTATTTTTAATTAAATTTTCTTATCAAATTTATTCTGACTCTCGATCTTTTAACCGTTTTGTCCTTGCACATGTTCGAGATTAATTTAACCCGACTTCCTTTCACGAATACTCATTTCATTTAGCATTTTAAATAAATTCGGGTCTTACAAAATCTCCCCCACTTAAGAAATTTGGTCCTCCAAATTAGAACCAAGTTAGTCTGTAAATCATTCCGGATATTTCACACATATCATACTCTTTAACTCTTATGTGACTTTTTCGGAGTGTACTACTACCAAAGGACTTAATAAGGGAGATCATCTTAAACCTCAGCACTGCACTTTCTCCTTCCATCTAATACCTGAATTGATTTTTTTTCCAATCATACGTTAAACTTTCATTGAGCTGAGCTGTTGAAGCTCATATCTGATCACATACGTTGGGTCCAGACAGTATTTTCGAAGCATCATAAGATAGGACACAATGTGGAAGCCTGTTTATTTAGGTAGTAACGCCAACCTACAGGTTTTATCTCCCACTTTGTCTAATCTCTCAAAGGATTCAATATAACAAAATTCAATTTGCTTTCTTTCCGAAACTCGTTATGTCCTTAGGACCAATAACTTCCTATAATAGTAATTCACCCTCGGTGAATTCCAATGGTTTCTGTCTCTTGTCAGCATAGCTTGTCTATCTGCTCTGAGGTGTTCTTAATCCTTCACAATTTATTGAACATTCTCAGAGGTTTGTCTTACCAATTCGGGAACAATTTTCCATCTGTCACCCATTTCTTCTTATCCAAATCAGGGAAACAACCCTTACGGCCATACTATGCCTCATCTGAAGTCATCCCGATACTCAAGTAACAACTGTCATTATTGACGAATTTGATTAGTAACAACTGATCATCCCAGGAGCTTATCATATCAAGCACACACTCTCATCATATCCTCCAGAACCTGTACAATCCTCTCTGACTGACCATTTGTCTGAGGATGGAAAGCTGTGCTAACACTCAATCGGGTTCTCATAGCTTCCTGAAAAAAATGTTCCCAGAAGTGGGAAATGAAGCGGGAATCCCTATATGATACAATGCTCATTGGAAAAATACTTGGTGTTTCACACTTTTCCATACACATAAGTCCGCCTACACACTCAGAGTATCTGGGGATTTCCTAACCAGAAGGTGGGTAGACTTAATCAATCCATCGACTATCACCCAGATAGCCTTATGATTCATTCGGGTCCTCTATAACCCATCACAAAATTCATGGTAACTTATTCCCATTTTCGTGTCAATATAGGTAGAAACTACAATAACCTTGTAACTTCTTTTCTCTACCTTACTTTGCTGACATACAAGATACTTCTCCATAATCTCCACTATATCTCTTTCCACATCTGACCACCAATAACCCTTCTAAGATTTCGATATATTTATTACTTCTCGGATGCACTGAATATCCCGAAGAGTGAGCTTCTGACAATAACTATCTCATCACTGTGGTCTTGGGGAGCACTTATACTATCTCTGAACCTTAGTAAGCCATCATCATTCTCTGTGAACTCTATCACTGTACCCATCTGAATCTGACCCACACTATCAACACCAAGTCGATCATCACGCTAAGCCTGTCAAATTCGGGCACTCTCATCCGGTTCTAATCATCAGGCTAGCTGTCACACAATCACTGTCATCATCAGAAGGGATCACATCACTACTGAGGCTCACAACTGCTCTAGCAGCTCACACTCCCTGACCATCATATGTAATACCATCCCGAGGCTCTTTCTGCTCAAGGCATCAGCCATCACATTAGCTTTTCTTGGGTGGTACAGTTTCCACAATCATAATTCTTCAGAAGCTCTAACCTTCTTTTTGTTCTCATATCCGACTCTTTCTGTGAAAACAAATACTTGGGGCTTTTAGGATCAGTGCATACCTAAAATCTCTCATCGTATACATAGTAGTGTCATATACTCAATATAACCACCATCGCTGTCAACTTTACATCATGGGTCGGATAGCCTCTTTCATGATCCTTGAGTTATCTGGATTCATAATTGACTATCGTCCCCTTTTGCATCAATACACAGCCCATTCATTATTTTGAGGTATCCATAGACTCATGAGAAACCTATTAATCTGTTGGTATGGTGAGAATAAATGTGGTGGTCAGTTTATTACTTCAGTATGCTAAAACTCCTGTCACGTCTATCATCTCATTCAAATACCACGTTTTCATAGTTAAACGTTCCAACAAAATATACCCTTTTTCAGAATTCGCAACAACCATCTATAAAAGCAAATTTCAAATTGTTGCTTATAATTTTCCCTGGACTTTAAATACACCCAGTATACCATCAATAAGGATGATGACAAATCGATCCAAGTAACGTTTAAATATCTCATCGTAGTTGAGCTCCACTACATATTTCAATCGCTCATATCCTTGACCTATGTACGCATAAGCGTATAATATCACTTTAAAATTGCTTCTGTTCACAATACTAACCTGCGTCAATTCATTTTTTTAACGGCTTTTATAAAATTTTAAATTTTTAAACTTTCCTGATTAATCGAATTCTATATTCTTATTGTACCAGTAAAGGTACCCTAATTTTAAATGTATATATTACGACTGTTACTTTCAATTTATAAGTTATGTATACTTTTAGATGCTGTCAAGTCTTCAGGTGGGGAGGTATTTTGAAATACCTTTATTAACCCTCAGACTTGACCACAATTACTTTCCATATTAGTCCATGTGGTCATAATTCATATTCACTACTAATTGCTTTAATCCAAATTACTTCACGTATTAGAGATATTCGTACCTTACATACGCCTCTTATTCCAATAGATTTTGTATTCAGGATTTATCACAAAACTTATCTCTTTTTGTATATCACATATAACAACTCTGTCATTACTCATTCCGTGAGTACAACCATTTACTCCTTTAATTTCAATCGCTACTCCCTTTTTATTACTTATCAAAACTTACCGTATACTTTTCAGGGATAAAATATTACTGTCTTAGAGTAGAACTCTGAACATCATAATTTATAGCCGAATAAATGTATTCTCAAATATTACTTCCAATTATTCATAGTCCATTGAATAAAGTCGGCTAACTTATACTTCTTTCCCCGTTTTCAACTTATAATTTCTTCATAATTTTTTCGTTAGTTAACTCTCATTCGTTGGGGTACTAACTATCAGTATTGTGCCCATAGGTGTAGGCATTCACATCTTTTACTAACTTATATACAAATGAAGGCGGTATGACTAAACACGTGGCACCAGGATTAATTAAAATAATTATTTCTCTATTCACAACCAGTGTGGTATCTTTCACCACATCATATGAAACATCAATAGTGTCCTGGTCCAAGGCATACACTCGCCCTCATCCAACAACCTACTTTCCCCTTTTCTCTTCGGTTGTGGCCTCCCTTTTCGGTGCAGAGATATCAATTGGGTTTTCTTTGTATCTTTGCTCTTCTGTAGGGCAGTCTTACCCAACTCTGAGCAATCATTAATTAATTGGCCTGTCTTACCACACTTAACTCCTATTTTAGTTAATAAGGTGTAGGTGTAGGCCTTTACTTCCGTGGTATCTACCACACTGCTTACACTGCTACACTGCTTCGTAACAGGTCGGGGTTCTCTAATCACAATACCCCTAATAAGTGTTAAATTGGATATACTGGGGCCTTACCAATCATATTACCCCATGACTCATCAGCTCTAATCCCTTATCAATTGGTCTCTTTTTCCTGCTCTGACATCTCAGTCATTCTCTATTCTCTTTTGTCTCTGTTTCGGTCCTTACTACCTTTCCCAATCTCAGAGGCGTACAACACATGATCTTCTTCACACAACTGTATTCTGCATACTGCCTCAACATAGGTAATGAGCTAATCGGACTCTAATCGATAATTTGAGTCCTCCCATGAACTTTTGGGCTTTTCAACTCTCACTGCCCACAATATCGGGTTCATACTTGCCCAAGGATGTAATCTGAGATTCATACTCATCAATCAACCAATGACTCTGGGTCAGTGTAAGAAATTTTAAATTGTAATTTCCCTTAAGTAGTGTCCAAAATATTCTGTCATCAGAATACATCCAGAAATATTTCTCATGTCGACTTTGGACGTCTAACTCTTCAGATGGGTTGAGCGGACTTCCACTAATGCTTCACCTCACCCTCCAACATAAACATATTTAAAAGTCACTTTCTCAGTCGACATACACCAAAAGAATCCATACAACTTCGCTATCTCATACACCCAGTCCTCAGCAACTATTGGTTTCTTTACTTCGCTATATACCGGAGGGGTGTGAAAATCTCTATAGTCTGAGGCATCTGTTTAGGCTTTACCCTGCCTATCCTTAACTACCTGCATAGACTGAGTAAACAACTCCGAAATATTTTCTACACTCCACTCCATCCTCTTAGAGCGTGTCTCAATACTGTTCGGTCTCTTTATAGGACCCTGTGGAGTATGCTCAACATCAGCCTCCACCTCACTCTAATCTTGAGTCTCATGTTACGACTCATTCGATTCTCAGGCCAATCTCTATGGCCTCGAGCATGTGTACTCGCCCCTCTACCATAGCGACTATCATTTATAAAAACTATATTCTTGCATTCGAAACTAAATTCTTACCTGCAGTACCATCTTGATATACACAATTGTATCTAAACAATGCACAGTACACGGGGATGTAAATTTATTTAACCACTAACACCGACTCATATCAGGCCAACTCGGCTCTGATACCATCTTTTCTGTCACGACCCAAATTACCTAAAAATCAGAGTAAATTTTTGCTTTTTAATTTCCTTACCCGTCGTGAACAGTTGCACTACTAAACAGTTGGGCTATGATTCGGTGTTAGTCACCTCTCACCTATTTACCATTCCATTTTCATATTTCATTTACATATCAATTTATTTAAATAAATACATCTCCAATATCACATCCATGTATAGTACTGTGCATCTATATGTTCAGATACAAAAATTATACAAATATGTATACCTGGTCCTGATAAGAAGCAGCAGATATGACTACTGTCGTTCTCTTCTACTGAATATACCCTGTGGGGTGAAAAATGAAAGGGTGAGCATAAATAGCTCAGTACGGCAATAATGTAAGCAGGTAGATAACTATACTATCTACGTGCTGATAATGTCATGATATAAAGTCGTTTATATTTGGAGCATGAGGTAAGACTAAAACGATGCCACATGTATGTATATATCATATAAGAGAAATCATGAAATCCATATATAAAACAAACATGAAAAAAATCCTCATGTATGACATCTCATGCTCGTCACATTAAAACTTATTTTGTTTTATCATAAACTCATCACTTTAAAACTTATTTGTTTAATCATAAACTCATCACGTTAAAACTCATTTGTTTCATCATAAAATAGCTTCATCAAGGTCAAACCCATCTCTCGGGAATACCTTGATTCATTAAATCACGTCTCTTTTAAAAATATAAATCGGGACATTACCCCTCCCTCGGGTTTGTCCTGGTCTATTCAGACCGTATGATATCATGTGAGGCATGTAGGTTACTGTATGAAAAATCGAGGACTATGGCCATACTTTGTCCCTGTGATCCCAGGCTACACAGATCCCAGTGTACGGGGTATCACAACTGCAACGGGAGGTGGGGTCAAGTCCTACCTGCCAAAATATCAAGTAACATCATAGAGTCATCATGACTGCACGGTACAGTGTACTTCGTGTGACATACACAGTACATCGTACTCCGTAGACCCATATCATAGTCTGGGGGTGCCTGCCGTAGGTCTTATCCACCCCAATACTATGTCGATAACCAACCCATGTCTCAAAGTATACGTGCGAGCATCTCAACTCTCTGTGACACACAGTCTACAGGAGGCTTCCGCACGACTATATGCATGTCAACTCACGTCTAGTGCGAGCGAAGCTCCAGCATCACGCTATGCATATCATGATATCTAAAATCTCGTGCGAGTGAAGCTCCAGCACGGTTTTGTGCACACACAAATTTCTCGTACGAGCAATGCTCCAGTACTGCTTTCCATGAGAAATAAATCAGTAAACTTGAGTGAGAGAAAGACTCTAGCACTCTTTTTTACTCATGTAAATATGATAGGTGGCTCAATCTTTATAAAACATCTTTTAAAATAGTAACCGGTCCAAACCGATACCCTTTCGTATAATTCACGAAATCAACAGCCAACCTATGTGCATATTTGCTTAAATCAAAGCAACACATTCATATAAAGCATTAAAAACATGAAATCATGTAATTTATCTGCCTTACTACCCTTTTTGTAAATTTTACTCTCAGGGAAAAATCATCTTTTTCTTTATTCACCTAAGCCCCGGTTTTCGCAAAAATTATTATTTCGTTTCTAGAAACTTTAAGGAATTCTAAACCCTGTACATCCCCTCAAAATTACGTATAGGTATCTCTATACACTACAAAATTCCCTTACCTTGATTCTCGTCGAGCGCGTATCTAAATTCCACTGTCGGAGGCTCGTCCGATCCGATTTGCTGCTAATCTAGTCTCTGGGCTGCAGATAATTATTTATCATGTCAATTCAACCCAATAAATATAATTCTCCTGTTTACTACAGTCGATTTAACTAATTGGGCCAATTTACTCTTATTGGGCCCAATCACACCTTAATGGGCCTCGACCCATTTTCAACCCGTTTTTACTTATTAAATCCCTTCCTCGGGTTTACTGGGCTCATGCAGCTTACCAATAATTATCGAGCTTCATTCCAAACTCATTGGATAGCCCGTATACCATTTATGGCAATTACATTACAATTCTGAAAAATATTCCTTTCTATACGAAATTAATCCATAATTCCGTAAAATAATCAAAACTCTGTATTAAAGGACTCTAATTGTCGGAATTAAAATGTACTTACCCAATATGATGCGGGATACAAATCGAAGCTCAATCGGCTCTCGTTCGGGCTTTGTCGTACAACTGCACAATTATATATTTAATCCCGGGTTACTTTTCGATTAAATATAATTTAAATAAATTTCTCGAAAGTCAAATTGGTCACTTTGACCTCTTACCGACTTACCCGAAGTTCGATGTATCCCCAAAAATTCTTTCCCTTTTTCCTTTTTCTCTTTTTCTCCCTTTTTCCCTTCTTTCTTGGCTGAACTGGTTCAGTCCGGTTCAACCCGGTTCAGATCGGTCCGATTTAGCCCGATTCACTTCTGTTCGATCGGTTCATCGCCTTGCCAACCGGTTCTCCGTCGGCTTTCGTCGTCAGCAGCTCCGTGGTGTCGTCCGCAGCTCGGATCTGGCCTCAGTTTCGTCCAAGTTTGCCAGAAAGTGGCCAGTCCAGCTGTTCTCCCTCGGTTGTTGGTACCCATTTCCTTTTTCAGCCGTTTCCAGTGCCGTTCGTCGGTTTCGGTGGTAGTGGCCACCACCGATCGTGTCGTCTGGGCCTCGGGGACGTTCTGCGGTGGTCGGGTTGTCCAGATCGGTGTCGGTTAGCCGGGAAAAATTCCCTTTCCTCTCTCGGCTTCTCTTTTCCTTTCCTCCCTCGCCGGCAACGTTTCCTCTCCATTACCGGTGCCGGCGGGCTCGATTGCCTCGCCTGGTCAGCTTTCCGGTGCTGTCCGGTGGTGAGGCCGACGGAGACGGGGCTGGTTCCTCGGGTTTCGGCTTCATTTCCGTTTCTTTCTTCTCTCTCGCCGAGCCATTTCTGATTCTCTTTTTTTTTTTAGTTTCTTTTTTTTATATAAATTAGTTTATTATTATTTTATTCTTTATTTTAGTCAAAATATTCAAAATATCTACACAAAATCAATTTTTTATTCCAAATAAATTTATTTAATTTAATTTAATTTATTTATTATATTTTTAACCATTTCTCGAGTATAATTTCTTCGTATTTTCGGGATATTGTCTCGAGTGACTTTTCGGTATTTCTAAAAATTTCGGATCTTGATCAATTGGACTCGAAATTTAATTATTTCTTCGTTATTGATCAAGATTCTCAAATCCATTATTTTTAATTAAATTTTCTTATCGAATTTATTCCGGCTTTCGGTCTTTTGATCGTTTTGTCTTTGCACATGTTCGGGATTAATTTAACCCGACTTCCTTTCTTGAATACTCATTTCATTTCGCATTTTAAATAAATTAGGGTCTTACACATACATATATATATATTTACCTTTTCTTTTCCAATTTCCAGCTTTTCTTTTCTTCTTTTTTTTTTCTTTCCTTTATCATTTTCCTTTCTCCTCTCTCGGCCAGCCCAGCCTCGATTTGCTTGGTCTTCTTCCTCCTTCAGCTCTCGATTTTGCTACTCCTTCAGCCTACTGTGACTCCCTCTTTCCAGCCTTCCGTCATCATCATCCTCATTCGGTCACTTCTCCTCTTCAGCCCCTCGGTCTGCTTCAAATTTGTTGCTCTCAGTCTACTTCAATTTTTTCAGCACCGGTTCTGCTTCAATTTCACCCTCGGTCTGCTCTTCTTCTTCTCCCCTGTCTCGCGGTCTCACTTCCAGCTTCAGCTCCCTCGGTGTTCTTCTTCCTCTCCTTTCTTCCTCATTCTTTTTTTCTTTTCTTTTCTTTCTTTCTTCTCTTTCTCTGCTGACCAACTCTCTTCCTTCTCTTCTTTTTCTTTCCTTTCTTTTCTTTCTTTCTTCTCTTTCTCGGCTGACCAGCTCTCTTCCTTCTTTTCTTTTTGTTTTTTTTTTTCCTTCTTTCCTCTCCCGGCCAGCCCTCATTTTCTTTCCTTTCTCCTTTTTCCTGCACAGTAGAGGCACTCTGCTTCTTTCGAATCCCAATTGTGGAATTAGCTTTCTTTGAAAGCCAATTTCGTACATACCTATATATTATATTAATATATATATATTATTTGTTATTTGTTGTTTTATATATATATATATATATATTTGTTTGTTTGTTTGTTATTTTTGTTTATTTTTTTTTTGTTTTTGTTTATTTACATTTCATTCATCTTTCTTTTCATTTCATTTCTTTTTTTTTAATACTTATATATTACATACCATATTTTACCTAACATATATATTTGTTATATATTTACATTATTATCTATCTATTTAAATTTGTCTAGTATATATATATATATATATTATATACATGTGTATATATATATATATATCTACATACAGTTTTTTTTTTAAATAATCCAATGACATAATCTTCATGCCTTCCATGAAATTTTCATTATTTCGAGAATAAAATATTCTTGGGATCTCATTACTCTTTATAAATCTCCGATATAAGTTTTACATCAAAATTTTCAACTAATGAATTAAAATTTTTCAATCCCTACATGCTTGCATTTGCTTCATCACTACCTGTATTTCGAGCTCTCTGTCGTTCATGGGCATTTCGTCTCCCATACTTTTCGAGCCCTACAACGAATATTCACACTTCCATTAAAACATATTATTTTTGTTTTTATATAGTCTAATTAAATGTAGAAAATTTGTGGTGTTTACACTTCCTTCCATTTTACCACACCACTTATTTTCCATTCCACTCACATTCACCACGTACACAAGTCCATTTCTGCATATTCATACATAATGAAACTTGTACGTACATCACAAACTCATTACGAGTGTGTACATTAAATCTATGGACTTTACATCTTTTATGCTTCACATAGCATATACATGTATGTACTTATGAATTTAAGGGTCTTACATAAGGCTCGCCATACAGCAGCAGCTTTTGGTTACTATTATCACCATGAAACTCGACTTCAGTTCAGTTTCGGTTATAGCGAGATGAGGAAACAGTAGGGACCCAAAGTAGTAAGGGGTGGTGTAGAAATCGTGAAGGAACAACGGTAGCTTGATGGTGCAGTAGGTAAGTGCAATAACGGGAAGCTTGGTGCGCTGTACAGCGACGAAAGCAAATTCTGAGATTTCTACAGGTAGCTAAGCCGAGGTAGAGCTTGGGTGAAGCGTAGATGATGACGCTGGGCGACGGTTGGGAGCAAAGAAAAGGCAGAATATGAGAGCTTGGTTCTGTGTCTATAGCAGATTTACACCTATGGCTTCGATGCTCACAATCCCTGCTTACTTTCACTACCAGCCTTCACACATCCTAAAACATAAGTTTTCCCCTAGCTCCCCTTGCCTTCCCTTATTTTATTTGTTGAAGCTCCTGTGCACCTGTACATGTATATTGTCCACTGTTCTGGCCTCACCCTCATCAGAACCAACCTTTCTACTACCAGGCATTTCCCGAGGCTACTAGGTACAAAAATCGAGTGCGTACAGAGGGTTCGGTCGGTTGCTTCAGTCTTCTTTCTTCCATTGCCATGCCCTGGTTATATTCAGACTTCCCATTTCCTTCCTATCGTAACCATCCCTTACTCTTTGGTCACAAGATTAATCTCTCGGGTAAAGGTTGTACATGCATGCTTTTCTGTATCCCTTGATACATGTATTCCTTTGCTTCACGTCTTGTATTGCCGACAACCGCCCCCTCCCCATAGCTACAGGTAATATATACATATATTTGTAAATTTGTTTATCCCGTGACTGCTGTCCCCTTACTCATGTAGGTATATAATCACTTCCATTTATGTATATGCATATATATATATATACATAAAAAAAATATATATATATATACCTATATGCTTACATACAAACATGTTATTCAAATAAGTATTTATATACATGTATATATGTGTACATTTGTGTGTCTTTGTACGTACATATATACACTAATCTTGGTAATAATTAAATACCACATATATACATGTACTTGTTAAATTTTCCATGTTGTATAAAAAGAATTTAGTCTAATGTTTATACTTGAATTTATTCACCCATAATCCCTTATTTAATCTTAATTGCCTAATTATTTATTTATAGCCCACATCGAGCACATTTGCAAAAATTTACGGTATTTACACATGATGCCACCTTAAATTTTGTTGAAGCTACGAATAGTGCGTATCAAATATAAAAGATAGAGATTTATGTGGTTTGATAATGTTAGAACATATTAAGTCTTAAAATCTAATTGCTAGACATAAAACTTAAGGAGTCACCTCTAATCATACTAACCTTTGTGTGGTGTGCATTTATTTAGAACTAAGGATAAAAATTGGCCTATGTGTCAAAGTTAGGGCTCGGAAGTATAGTTATGTGTGAGGAATATATTAACACCTTATAATGCTTATCTTAAAATGGTACCATCTAATCATAAATTGTCCTAAAGTAGACTTAATTGAAAATTGTCTGAAGTGTCCTTCAATCTTTTGATTAAATATCTAAATAATTTTTTCAGCTCAAGAGTATTCACAGAACTCGCACGCTCTCATGAAGAGGATTTATTGTGGTATTATTGTTAGTATTTTATGAAAATTTTAACTTTTCCTTAATTTGAAAATTAATTCCTCACCTAGGAATTTCTCAAATTTCATCCTCCCACAAAATTAAGAATTCCATAATCAATTAGGTTTTCATTTATTTCAAATTTTATAGTTTATTTATTTATGTTTAAAATATTTGAGAATTGTTCTCTAACCTAATTTTATTTGATCTATTATTTACATGTTTTATGAATTTGATTTGATTTTTTATTTTTTTACTTTGAATTTTGAATAAATAGAAATTTTTGATAAAAAATTTTCTACATCCTTCAACTTTCTAATCGAATATCAAAAGTTTTTTTTATCATTTAGAAAATTCTAAAATTATCTCTCGCTTGTAATTCTCTTAGATTTTCATTATCGAATGAAACTCAATTTATTCAAAATTTATTATTGCTAACTAATTTACATGTCTAAACATTTTTTATTTTAAATATTTTATTCTTAATTTGTTTACTAACCCATAATTTTGTATCTTAATATTAATTAATTTTATCTTAACAAGTTAAATAAATGATATTTCAAATAATTCAGTCAATATATAAATCCTAAACTAAATAATAAACAAAAGAATAAAACAAATAAAAAAAATTGATTTGAAAACATGAGGGCCAGATTCTGGATCTGGTTAGAATGCGTCATGGGTTAGGCCAAGTAGAATTGAAACACACAGCCAGATGGTAGTGCTATGTGTCAGGTTAGGTTAGGCAATAACATGTGGACCTTGGCTTCCTTCAATGATACTATTCAGTTTTAATATAAAAATTCTTCAATAGATTTTTTTGGTTATTTTTTATCTTTTCACAAAAAAAAAAATCCTCAATCCCACTGATCATCTTTTTTGTTCTTCAAACATTAATTAAAAAATCTAAGAACTCCATAAAAAAACCATCTAATCCAGAAAAATCATTGCCTTTTCGTAAAATTGATTTGTCGACACTACTATGTTTTGGTAACCAAACCAAAAAAAAAAAAAAAAACCTTCTCTAATTCTTTTTGTTCACTTAAAATACTTTAGGATTTTGATATCACTTTATAAAGAACTTAAGAGGAATATAATTTAATAAGCATGAAAGAGTTAATTGTTTGAATTTTATTACTCATGCCTAAAATGTGATAAGTTAGATATGCATGATCTCAAATTTATACTTTATATTTGCATATTTGAATAAGTCTTAATTCTTCTATTTAGGCTAATATCATGTGCTTAATTCATAGCAGTTTTGATAAGATTTAAATTTGTATTGATATAGTGTGTTTTGAATATTGGTGGGACTAAAAGTGTATCGATACCCTATTCTGAACATGAAATAGAAGCTTCACGCTCTGTTCGAGTACCGATATAGTTTGATTCATTTGTTTCCTATTATACAGGATTTATCCTTGAGTTATTGATACACAAAAGTAAATACTGATACACTTTAAGTCTGGCAAGTACCAATAGTCGAATTTTTCTATATGCTAACGGGAAGAACCTTGAAAAATCACCCTCAATAGCTAGAGACTTGTAGAGCCTATATGAGGAAGAAGTTTGGAGCTGAACAAGAGAGAGAGAGAGAGACAAAATTGCAAAACAAGAGTTATACTTATATCCAAATCTTTGATAAAGAAAAAGAAAATAGAAGAGATAAAAAATTTCTCTCACTGTTTATTGTATCAAAAAGAGGATTCCTTCGAAGAATTAAAGAAAGTCAATCTGTCACGACCCATTTTTCCTAAAAACCCTATAAATTTTTCGCTTTTTCATTTCCTTACCCGTCGTGAACAGTTTCACTATTAACAGTTGGGCTATGAGTCGATGTTAGTCCCTCCTGTCATGTTACTTACCTTAACATCTATTTTCCATATTTCATTTACATATCAATTCATTTTAACTAAATACATCCCTAATATTACATCCGTGTACAGTATTGTGCCTCTATATGTTCAGATGCAAAATTATACGAATGTGTATACCTGGTCTTAATAAGAAGCAGCAGATAACCGAAATGCAAGACTACTGTCATTTTTTTCTACTGAATGTACCCTGCAGGGCGGAAAATGAAAGGGTGAGCGCAACTTGCTCAGTAAGGCAATAATGCAAGCAGGTAGATAACTACACTATCTACATGCTGGTAAAGGCATGACATGTAGAACATTTATATCTCGAGCATGAGGCAATTAAGACCATGCCATGTATGAGTATATCATATATCGTAAAACATGAATCAGTATGTAAAACATGAAAAACATCTCATGTAAAACCTCTCATGCTCGGTACAGTAAAACCCATCAAAAGAATCCTAGAGGGATTCAACACATCCTTAAAATCATTTATATCCTCATAAAAACCCATCAATTTCTCATTTAATACCACATTTCATGAAAATCGTCACAAATCGAGGCTCGACCCCTCCTTCGGGTCTACCCTGGTCTAACAAGACCAATCAAATATATATCATATAAGACATGTAGGTTACTGTATGGAAACAATCGAGGACTATGTCCCTGCGATCCCAGGCTACACGGATCCCGGTGTGCGGGGTATCACAACTATAACGGGAGGTGGGCCACCCTACCTACCAAAATATCACATCACGAGAATACAATAGTAATGACTACATGGTACAACGTAGTCCGTGTGACATACACAGTACAACGTACTCCATGAACCCAATATCACAGTCTGGAGATGCCTGCCATAGGTCTTATCTCACTCCAAACCATGTCGATCACCAACCCATGTCTCAATCTACACGTGCGAGCATATCGTCTCACTGTGACACATAGTCTATAGGAGGCTCCAACACGGTCTTATGGATGTCATAAAATTCTTGTGCGAGCGAAGCTCTAGCACGGCTCCATGCATATCCATGATATCAGAAAAACCCTCATGCGAGCGAAGCTCCAGCACGGTTTCATAAAAATTAATCAAATCTGCATATAAGCAGCGCTCCAGTAAGACTTGAAAATAATTATAAATCCAATTTAAATTCACGTACGAGCAATGCTCTAGTACGGATGCATAAAACCAAGTAAAATCCACGTACGAGCATAACTCTAGTACGGTAGTCATGTAAAGAAAGTTTGTAAAACTCAGTGCAAGTAGTGTTCCAGCACTCTGTATATGAGTTAAAATATAAAATTCAGTGCGAGCAGTGCTCCAGCACGATTTAAAACTCATAAAAACATAATAGGTTGCTCAATTTCACTAAAACAAATCAAAAATCACACTGGCACCTAACTCATGCCCTTTTCATGCAAAAACATGAAATAAACAGCTAGCCTATCCATAATTTGCTTAAATTAAAGCAATATAATCATAGGAATATCAAAAACATGAAAATCATGCAATTTCATAGCCTTACTACCCTTTTTGAAATTTTTCTAACTAGGGGCAAAATCGTAATTTTCACATATACCTCGATTTTCATAAAAATTATTATTCTATTTCTAGATACCTTATGAAATTCTACGTAATGTAAATATCCCCAAAAATACGCGCAGATATCTCTAAGCGCTTACAAAATTCCCTTACCTCATTTTTCTGTACGGTCTGACTTTCCCAACTCTATCGATCACCTGATCCGTTCAGCTCCCAATATGTACTCTGGAGCTGCAGATAATCATTTACCGATTAAATCCAAGCATAATTATCCATATTTCACTTTTACTGGGCTTAATTTAAATCATTGGGCCCGTTTTACTTTATTGGGCCCGATTTCATCTTAATGGGCCTCGACCCATTTCCACTTATTAAATCCTTTCTTCGGGTCTATTGGGCTCTCAATACCTATTGAGCTTCGTTCCAAACTCTTTGGATAGCCTGTCTATCATTTACGACAATTAATTCATAAATACGAATATAATTTATTTTTATGCAGAAATTAATCCGAAATCTGCAAAATAAATTCTAATTACGTAATAATCATATTGTTGTCGTAAATGAGCTTTACTTACCCGAGATTATGCGATGCTACGCAAATCGAAGTTTGATCGGGCTCATGTACACGATTTATCGTCAAACTGCATAATTTTATATTTAATTTCGGGTTAATTTTTAATTAAATATAATTTAAATAAATTTCTCAAAAATCAAATCGATCACTTTTGACCTCTTACCGACTTACCCGAAGTCTGGTGTATCCCCAAAAATTCTTCCCCTTTTTCCTTTTTCTCCCTTTTTCCTCTCTTTCTTGGCTGAACTGGTTTGGTCCGGTTCAACCTAGTTCAGTCCGATTCGGCCGGTTCAGTGCTTCGCCGGTCAGTTCTTCGTCGGCTTCGCCGCCAATAGCTCCTCAAAATCGTCCGATGCACGAATTTGGGGTTGATTTCATCCGAGGTGGCCGAAAAGTGGCCGGTCTGACCTCCTCTCCCTCGGCGTCGGTACCCTTTCTCTTTCATTGTCGTCGCCGGCGTTAGTGGCTGTTTCGTCGGCCACTACCGGTCTCAAAAGGACCGCCTCCTCCTCCTGATCATGTCGGTGCCCTCCGTTCACGCCTAGCTGCCGTGGATCGTCGGAATCAACCCTGTTTTCCTCGTGATTTTCTCTTCCTCCGCTAGCTGGACACGGCCGTAGTCAGTGCGCGTCACCAGTGCCAACGTGTTCGTCGGCCTCTCTTCTTCCTCATCCAATCTTCGTTTGGGTCTGTCGGTCGCCGGTGGCTCATCGGTGGGTTTCGGTCTCTTCAAGTTGCAGCGTCGGTTTTGGTTTCCAATTTTTAGGTTTTCTCGATTTTTCGATTTCAGTTCTCTTTATTATTATTATTATTATTATTATTATTATTATTATTATTATTTTATTTTATTATTTTAATAATCATTAAAATATTATAAAATACCTAAAATATCTAAAAAATCACATTTTATTCCTTAAAATATTACATTTTACCATAATTAATTTATTTAATTATTTTTCCACTTTTTCGATATATTTTCTTCGTATTTTCGGGATATTGTCCCAAGTGAAATTTCTGACTAATTCCAATAAATTCATATCTTGATCAATTTAACTCGAAATTTAATTATTTCTTCGTTATTGATCAAGATTCTCAAATCCATTATTTTTAATTAAATTTTCTTGTCGAATTATATCGGCTTTCGGTCCTTTGATCATTTTGTCCTTCAACGTGTTCGAAAATTTCATTTCAATCCTTTGCATTTTTTAAATGCATTCGAAAATTTTTATTCATTCCTTTTGCTCTTGAGATGAAAATCGGGTCTTACATAATCTCCCCCACTTAAGAAATTTGGTCGTCTAAATTAGAACCAAGTCAAATGGATCCATAAACAACTCCGGTACGTCTATCGTATCATATACTGTCATTTTGAAGTGACTTTTTCTAGAGTGTAATACTACCAACATACTTGACTAGGGAGATCATCTTAAACCTCAACACTTTCTCCTTCCATCTAATACCCGAATCGAGTTTTCAACATACGTTATACTTTCATTGAGCTAAGCTGTTGGAGCTCATATTCAATCACATATGCTGGGTCCGGATAGTATTTTTGAAGCATCATAAGATAGGACACATTGTGGATGCCTACTAAATTAAGTGATAACGCCAACCTACAAGCCTTATCTCCCACTTTGTCCAATCTCAAAGGATTCAATCTAACAAAACTTAATTTGCCTTCTTTTCGAATCTCGTTATGTCCTTAGGACAAGTAATTTTTAACAATACTGATTCACCCTCGGTGAATTCCAATGGTTTCTATCTCTTGTCAGCATAGCTTTTCTATCTGCTCTAAGGTGTTCTTAATCTCTCACAATCAACTGAACATCCTCAGAGGTTTATCTTACCAATTCGAGAACAATTTTCTATCTGTCACCCACTTCTTCTTATCCAAATCGGGAACAACCCCTACGGCCATACAATGCCTCATATATATAGTCATCCCGATACTCAAGTGACAACTGTCATTATTGGCGAATTCGATTAGTAACAATTGATCATCCTAAGAGCTTATAAAATCAATGGCACATGCTCTCATCATATCCTCCAGAACCTGTACAGTCCTCTCTGACTGACCATCTGTCTAAGGACGAAAAGCTGTGCTAACACTCAATCGGGTTCCCCTAGCTTCTTGAAAAATGTTCCCAGAAGTGGGAAGTGAAGCGGGAATCCTTATCTGATATCATTCTCACTAGAACGCTACTTAATGTTTCACAATCTTCCTTACATATAACTCCGCCTAGGCACTTAGAGTACTAGGGATTTCCATAGCCAGAAGGTGGGTAAACTAAATCAATCTATCGACGATCACCTAGATAGCCTCGTGATTCATCCGGGTCCTCTGTAACCCATCACAAAATTCATGGTAACTTGTTCCCATTTCCGTGTCAATATAGGTAGAAACTGTTGTAACCCTGTAAACTTCTATTGCTCTACCCTAATCTGCTGACATATGAGACATTTCTCTATAATCTCTACAATGTCTCTTTTCACATCTGACCACCAATACCCTTTTTCAAAGATTCTGATATATTTATTACTTCTCGGATGCACTGTACATCCTGAAGAGTGAGCTTCTGACAATAACTATCTCATCACTGTGGTCCTGGGGAACACTTATACTGTCTCTAAACCTCGGTAAGCCATTATCACTCTTTGTGAACTCTATCACTGTACCCATCTGAATCTGACCCACACTATCGACACCATGCTGGTCATCATGCTAAGCCTGTCAAATCCGATTACTCAAATTCGATTCTAATCTTAGCCTAGCTGTCACATAATCACTGCCATCATCAGAAGGGATCACATCACTACTGAGTCTTACAACTGCTCTAACAGCTCATACTCCCTGACCATCATATGTAATACCATCTCGAGGCTCTTTCTGCTCAAGGCAATAGCCACTATATTAGTCATTTCTTGGGTGGTACAATTTTCACAATCATAATCCCTTAGAAGCTCTAACCCTCTTTGTTCTCATATCCGACTCTTTCTATGAAAAAAGATACTCGGGGCTTTTATGATCAGTGCATACCTGAAATTTCTCACCGTAAAAGTAGTGGCGCCATACCCTCAGTGCATTACTACGACTACCAACTTTAAATCATGGGCTGGATAGCCCTTTCATGGTCCTTAAACTGTCTGGATCCATACGTGACTATCATCTCATTTTGCTTCAACACACAGCCCAATCTTGGTTTCAAGACATCCATATACCTTAAGAAACCTCTTAATCTGTTGGGTATGGTGAGAATAAATGCAGTGGTCAGTTCATACTTCAGTATCATCCCATTCAAATACAACTTTTTCTAAGTTAAACGTGTCAACAAGTAGTCCATTTCGAGAAACTCTCAACAACTCTTCTGTAAAAATAATTTCCAATTGTTGCTTATGATTTTCCCTGGATTTTAAATACACCCAAAATATCATCAATAAGGATGATAACAAATCGATCCAGGTAAAGTTTAAATACCTCATCATAGTTGAGTTCCACTAAATATTTCAATCACCCATATCCTTGACCTATGTACGCATAAACGTATAATGTCATTTCGAAATCGCTTCTGTTCAAGATACTAACCCACGTCATTTCTTTTTTTCTTATATTAACGGCTTTTATAAAATTTTAATTTTTAAACCTTCATGATTAATCGAATTCTATATTTCTTTATCGTACCCGTAAAGGTACCCTAATTTTAAACGTATATATTACGACTGTCAATTTCAATTTATAGGTTGTGTATACTTTTAGACGCTGTCAAGTCTTCAGGCGGGGAGGTATTTTGAAATACCTTTATTAACCCTCAGACTTGACCACATGGACTGGTTATGGATATGTCCACCCCTTATCCTTGGTCGCAATCCCTATCTAGTACATATCGCTTAATCTAAATTATTTCACACATTAGAGATATTCGTACCTTGCATACGCCTCTTATTCCAATAGATATTGTATTCAGGATCTATTACATCTCAAATCTTATCTCCTTTCGTATATCACTTATAACAAACTCTGTCATTACTCATTCCATGAGTACAATTATTTACTCCTTTAATTTCAATTGCTACACCCCTTTTTATTACTTATCAAAACTTATAGTATACTTTTCAGGGGTAAAAATATCACTATCTTAGGATAGAAATCTGAACAACATAGTTTGCAGCCGACTAATTTATTCTCAAATATTACTTCAAATTATTCATATTCCATTGAATAAAATCGGCTGACTTATACTTCTTCCCCCATTTTCGACTTATAATCTCTTCATAATTAGTCCGTTAGTTAACCCTCCTTCATTGGGGTACTAACTATCATTCTTGTACCTAAAGGTGTAAGCATTCATGTCTTTCACTAACTTATATACAAATGAAGGCGGTATGAATAAATGCGTAGTACCATGATCAAGTAACATAATTACGTCTTTATTCATAACCAGTGTGGTATCTTTCACCACATCATATGAAACATCAGTAGTGTCCTGGTCCAAGGTATACACTCGCCCTCATCCAACAACCTATTTTCCCTTTTTCGGTGCAGAGATACCAACAGGGTTTTCTTTGTTTCTTTGCCATTCTGTGGGGCAGTCTCACCCAACTTTGAGCAATCATTAATTAATTGGCCCGTCTTACCACACTTAATGCCTATTTTAGTCAATAAAGTATAGGTGTAGGCCCTACTTTCATGGTATCTACCACACATCCTACACTGCTACGGAGCAGGTTGGGGTCCTCCAATCACAATACCCTTCAAAAGTACTAAAATTGGATACACTGGGGCCCTACCAATCATCTTACCCTGTGACTCATCAACTCTAATCTCTTACCAACTGGTCTCTTTCCCGCTCTGACATCTCTGTCATTCTCTATTCTCTTCTGTCTCTTTTTCAGCCCTTACTACCTTTCCCAATCTCAGAGGTGTGCAACACATGATCTTATTCATGCAACTGTATTCTGTACATTGCCTCGACATAGGTAGTGAGCCAATCGGACTCAAATCGATAATTTGAGACCTTTCATGAACTTTTGGGCTTTTCGACTCTCACTGCCCATAGTGTCGAAGTCATATCTGCCTAGGAATATAAACTGAGTTTCATACTCGTCAATCAACCAGTTCCTTTAGGTCAGAGTAAAGAATTTCATCTGTAATTTCCTTTAAAAAATATCTGAGATATTCTGCCATCGGAATACATCCAGAAATATTTCTCATGTCGGCTCTAGACGTCTAACTCTTCATATGGGTCCAGCGAACTTCCACCAATGCTCCGCCTCGCCCTCCAACATAAATGTATTTCAAAGTCATTTTCTCAATCGACAAACATCGAAAGAATCCATACAACTTCGCTATCTCATTCACCCAATCCTCAGTAACTATTGGTTTCTTTAATTCGCTAAATACCAGAGGGGTGTGGGAATCTCTATAGTTTGAGGCATTTGTTCAGGCTTTACCCTGCCTATCCTCAACTACCTGCATAAATTGAGTAATCAACTCCAATATATTTTCTACACTCCACTCCATCCTCTTGGAGCGTGTCTCAATACTGTTTGGTCTCTTTATAGGACCTTGTGGAGTATGCTCAACATCAGCCTCCACCTCACTCTCATCTTGAGTCTCATGTGATGACTCATTCGACTCTCAGGCCTACCTCTACGGCCTTGAGCCTGTGTACTCGCCCCTCTACCATAGTGGCTATCAGTAATAAAAACTATATTCTTGCATTGGAAACTAAATTCTTAGCTGCACTTCCACCTTGATATACACAATTGTATCTAAACAATACACAGTACATGGGGTTGTAAATTTACTTAACCACTAACACCGACTCATATTAGGTAAACTCAGCTCTGATACCACCTCTGTCACGACCCATTTTTCCTAAAAACCCTACAAATTTTTTACTTTTTCATTTCCTTACCCGTCGTGAACAGTTTCACTACTAACAGTTGAGCTATGAGTCGATGTTAGTCCCTCATGTCATGTTACTTACCTTAACATCTATTTTCCATATTTCATTTACATATCAATTCATTTTAACTAAATACATCCCCAACATTACATCCGTGTACAGTACTGTGCCTCTATATGTTCAAATGTAAAATTATACGAATGTGTATACATGGTTTTGATAGGAAGCAGCGGATAAACGAAATGTAAGACTACTATCGCTCTTTTCTACTGAATGTACCCTATAGGTGGAAAATGAAAGGGTGAGCGCAACTTGCTCAGTAAGGCAATAATGCAAGCAAGTAGATAACTGCACTATCTACATGCTGGTAAAGGCATGACATGTAAAACATTTATATCTCGAGCATGAGGCAATTAAAACCATGCCATGTATGAGTATATCATATATCGTAAAACATGAATCGGCATGTAAAACATGCAAAACATCTCATGTAAAATCTCTCATGCTCGGTACAATAAAACCCATCAAAACAATCCCAGAGGGATTCAACACATCTTTAAAATCATTTATATCCGCATAAAAACCCATCAATTTCTTATTTAATACCACATTTCATGAAAATCGTCACAAATCAGGGCTCGACCCCTCCTTCGGGTCTACCATTATCTAACAAGACCAATCAAATATATATCATGTGAGACATGCAGGTTACTATATGGAAATAATCGAGGACTATGTCCTTGTGATCTCAGGCCACACGGATCCCAGTATACGGAGTATCACAACTGTAACGGGAGGTGGGTCACCCTACCCGTCAGAATATCACATCACGAGAATACAATAGTCATGACTACATGGTACAGCGTACTTCGTGTGACATACACAATACAACGTACTCCATAAACCCAATATCACAGTCTGGGGATGCCTGCCATAGGTCTTATCCCACTCCAAACCATGTCGATAACCAACCCTTGTCTCAATCTACACGTGCGAGCATATCTTCTCACTGTGACACACAGTCTACAAGAGGCTCTAACACGGTCATATACATGTCATAAAATTCCTGTGCAAGCGAAGTTCTAGCATGGCTCCATGCATATTCATGATATTAGAAAAACTCTCGTGCGAGCGAAGCTCCAGCACGGTTTCATAAAAATTAATCAAATCTGCGTATGAGCAGTGCTCCAGTACAACTTAAAAATAATTATAAATCCAATTTAAATTCATGTACGAGCAATGCTCTAGTACGGATGCATAAAACCAAGTAAAATCCACGTACGAGCACAGCTCTAGTACGGTAGTCAAGTAAAGTATGTAAGACCCCGTATATGTATAATGGTAATGTGTGTAATTGGATCAAATAATATGAATGGACTTGTAATGTAAAGTATGATTGATGTAAGTCCATGGATTCAATGTATGTATGTGTAATATGAATTGTAACGTACATACAAGTTTCATTGAGTACGAATATGAAGAAATGAGTTCTGGCAAGTGATGGATGTGATTGAAACTCAAGATGAGTAGTGTGGTAAAATGGAATGGAGTTATGCTTCCATTTGGTTTCATGTAGCATACCTTTGGACATACAATGAATGCACACAAGTTTCAATGTGCATAAGGTATGAATGGATGCCATTTTCAAGTTACAAAGGTGGATGGATGAGAAAATGGCCATGGAAATAGATTAAGGATGTATTGGTATGAGTTACAGCAAGGAAACTACAGGAAATCTGGAAAACATGAGGGCCAGATCGATCTCATAGGATGAGAGATCGATCTGGAAGAGCCAGAATGCTCTTATTTGGGCGAAAGAATAGAGCAGATCGATCTCCAATGGAGCCAGATCGATCTTTCAAGCATTCTGTAGTGAAAAGATCGATCCCCAAGCACCCAGATCGATCTCCTTAGCTCTCTGTTTGGGAGCAGATCGATCTCATGCTTCGACAGATTGATCTCAAGCTAAAAAATGCCGTGAAAAAGAGGGATTTTAAGGGACCAGATCGATCTCCTCTTGGACGAGATCTATCTCCTCAAGCTATTTCTATATAAGGAGGGCTGAAAATCCAAAAATCTCGGGAAAAACACTAACCTTTCACTTTCAACCCAAAAACTTAACTTTCCCTCTCTAAAATCAGCCATTTCCAGCAAGAATTACAGAGAGACCATTAGAGGCAAAGTTGTTCCTATTAAAGAGAAGAACAACATAGTGTGAAGGCATTTTTCCATTGTTGGTATTGAAGGAGTTAAGGGCATTGCCATTTGGAGCAAGAAGAAAAATCATATTTGGTAAGATTCTAACACTCCAAATACATTATCTATTTAATTGATTTTGGAGTTGTTTGGCATGACTATTGATGGATAAATTATCTAGGGATGTGGTGGAATTGGTGTGACCTAGAAAACCTAGAATGGGTATGATGTGAGAATATATGGGTTGAATGAGTTTATGATTTATGGGCATGCTAAAGTTATTAGTGAGGTAATGCTTATGATTTTAGATGGTTAAATGAGATTACATTGTGAGTTTGGAGGAATTGTGGCAATGAGTATGTATATGCTTGATAAAATGCTATAGTGAGCGAATTCATGAAATATGAACACTATGAGCTTAATGTCAATTTAATATCGATTTGGAATAAGTTAATAGGCCTAAGAAGATCCATAGACTCGAGTTATGGGTAAAGTAATGAAACGAGGCAATATAAGCGTTAATAGAGGCTATAGATTAAATTGACTATAGCAAGCACAAGGGTTGCATTATATGGATCGAATATAATGCGTGATACGATTTTGTGCAGTCCTGAAGAGTTCGTTGAAGACGAATCGAACCGTACGAGTAAGCAGCTTAAGGAAGTGGAATCACGCATCGCGATTCCAGGTAAGGGAATTTTATGAGTATATAGAGGTAGCTGCTCGTACTTTGAACTTGTGGGTGAATATTGGGTGTATTATGAAATGCATGGTTGCTCAAATAAATGATTGATGGTATTCGTGAATGATGGGAGTATATGCGTGGTTTTGGATTTGAAGTGGATTTTATGAAATGGGATAGTAAGGCTAATAATTGCATAAATCTAATGTTTTGATGCTTTTCAAAACGAAATTGCTTGGTTTTAAGCAAGCTAGTAGATGGGTCGGCTAGTATTGTATGGTTGTTGTGGAAAAGTATTTGTGAGTGCTAAACCCGATTGCCGGGATTGTTTGATTGTGTATGAGCCACCTATCGTATTTGTATGACATAAATCGCGCTAGAGCCTCGCTCGCGCTGGATTTCTATGTTTTCATTTGTATGAAACGTGCTGGAGCTTAGCTCGCACCTTGATTTGGAAACTATGATGATGTTTATAAACCGTACTGGAGCTTCTGCTCGTACGTGGATTTTGAGTGGTTGTCTTATAAGTATAACCGTACTAGAGCTATGCTCGTACGCGTCTCTGTATGAGAGGATGCCTGAGTCGTGCTAGAGCTTTGCTCGCACAAGTTTGCTCATTGTGACAAGTATAAGGTTGTGAAAGTTGGTAAAATCCTTAAGCCTTACATCCTTAAGCCAACATACTTAAGCCCAAAGAGGCGGGGAGGCTCTGTTAGACGGGGAGGCTCTGTTCGGTGGGGAGGCTCTCTTACGATGGGATCCTTAAGCCAACATCCTTAAGCACTGGAAGGGCGGGGAGGCTCTGTTAGGCAGGGAGGCTCTCTTACATGGGTACGGTAAGATCCTTAAACCCTACATCCTTAAGCCAACATCCTTAAGCCTAAAGAGGCGGGGAGGCTCTGTTAGGCGGGGAGGCTCTGTTCAGTGGGGAAGCTCTCTTACGGAAGGATCCTTAAGCCCTACATCCTTAAGCTAACATCCTTAAGCCCGAGGAGGCAGGGAGGCTCTGTTAAGCGGGGAGGCTCTGTTCGGCAGGGAGGCTCTCCTTCACAGATATGGAAAACTCTTGGTATGGGGTAGGTAAGACCTAGGAATGGCACCCCCAATCACGATATGAGTCTGCGGAGTACACTGTACCGTATATATCACATGGAGTATGATGTACCGCATGATGGTTATGTGTTGAGAAAGTCTGGTGAGGGATAATCCATCTTCATGCCAGCGTGATACCCCGCACACCTAGATGCGTGTGGTCTGGGATGATTTATGATGTAATGGTCCACATAGGCACTTTTGATATAGTGACCTAGTTTTTATACACATGCGTGAATTGTGAAATGAAAATGTGGTTGTGATTGTGAGTTGATTTGGTGGTAATTATATGTTGAGAAAGAGGTTTATGATGTTGGTTTAAAAAGGAGGTTTCTTAATGAATTGCCCTTTTTATGAATTTAAATGAGATTGAGCATGAGATGATTTATACATGATGTTTCTACCATGTTTTATATGCCAATGCACATGATTTTGATACATGATATATATGTATATTCACATGGCATAATTTTATTCCTCATGCTCCTACTATAAATGATTTATGCATAACACTATCAGCATGTAGATACAGTAGTTATCTACCATGCTTGCATTATTGCCTTACTGAGCGTGTGGTTGCTCATCCCACTCTATTTTCCCCCCTACAGAGCGTGCATAGTAGCCCAGTAAGGACTGAGGCGTGGTATTTTGGACTCCGCTGCATCTCCATTGCTAAGAGGTATATACACAGTGATTCTTTTTGTATCTAAATAATGTAAAAGCATAGTATTCTTTTGAGTTGTAATTATGAGGGATGTAGATGTCAATAAAACATGTATTTGTATAAGTACACGATTAAATGCAAATGTATGACATCGTTTTAAGTAATTGAGAATGAATGAGATTTGGTGTTTATTATTGACTCACAGCCCAACAGTGTGTGGTGAGTTTAGTTCACGACCGGGTAAGGTAACAGTAAAACGCGAAAAATTTTCAGTGATTTTCGGTTAAAGAGAATGGAATTGGGTCGTGGTAAAGTAAGTTTGTAAAACTCAGTGCGAGTAGTACTCCAGCACTCTGTATTTGAGTTAAAATATAAAATCCAGTGCGAGCAGTTCTCCAGCACGATTTAAAACTCATAAAAACATGATAGGCTGCTCAATTTCACTAAAACAAATCAAAAATCACACTGGAACCTAACTCATGCCCTTTTCACGTAAAAACATGAAATAAACAGCCAACCTATCCATAATTTGCTTAAATTAAAGCAATATAATCATAGGAATATCAAAAACATGAAAATCATGCAATTTTATAGCCTTACTACCCTTTTTGAAATTTTCCTAACTAGGGGCAAAATCGTAATTTTCACATATGCCTCGATTTTCATAAAAATTATTATTCTATTTCTAGATACCTTATGAAATTCTATGTAATGTAAATAACCCCAAAAATACGCTTAGATATCTCTAAGCGCTTACAAAATTTCCTTACCTCATTTTTCTGTATGGTCTGACTTTCCCAACTCTATCGATCATCTGATCCGTTTAGCTCCCAATATGTACTTCGGAGATGCTGATAATCATTTATTGGGTTAAATCCAAGCATAATTATTCATATTTCACTTTTACTGGGCTTAATTTAAATCATTGGGCCCAATTTCATCTTAATGGGCCTCGACCCATTTCCACTTATTAAATCCTTTCTTCAGGTCTATTGGGCTCTCAATACCTATTAGGCTTCTTTTCAAACTCTTTGGATAGCCCGTATATCATTTACGACAATTAATTCATAAATATGAATATAATTTATTTTTATGCAGAAATTAATTTGAAATCTGCAAAATAAATTTTAATTGCGTAATAATCATATTGTTGTCATAAATGAGCTTTACTTACTTGAGATTATGCGATGGTGCGTAAATCGAAGTTCGATCGGGCTCACGTACACGATTTATCGTCGAACTAGACAATTTTATATTTAATTCTCGGTTAATTTTTGATTAAATATAATTTAAATAAATTTTACGAAAATCAAATCGATCACTTTTGACCTCTTACCGACTTACCCGAAGTCTGGTATATCCCAAAAAATTCTTCCCCTTTTTCCCTTTTCTATTTTTCTTCCTTTTTCTCCCTTTTTCCTCTCTTTCTTGGCTGAATCGGTTTGGTCCGGTTCAACCTGGTTCAGATTGGTTTGGTCCAGCTAGTTCAATCCGGTTCGGCTGGTTCAGTGCTTCATCGACCGATTCTTCGCCGACATCCGCCGCAAACAGCTCCACGGAATCGTTCGATGCACGGATCTGGGGTCGGTTTCGTTCGAGGTGGCCGAAATGTAGTCGGTTCGATCTCCTCTCCCTCGGCGTCGATACCCTTTCTCTTTCATTAGCGTCGTCGGCGTTAGTGGCCGTTTCGCCGGCCACTACCGGTCTCAAAAGGACTGCCTCCTCCTCCGGATCACGCTGGTGCTGTCACGACCCAAATTACCCAAAAATCAGAGTTAATTTTTTCACATTTTATTATTTTCTTTCATTGCTTACCTGTCCTCGAATCGTGACCACACTCAACCAACAAATTGGGCTGTGCGTCAATGCCAGTCCCACCATACCATTACCATCTAACTTATTTATTCTCCAGTCATTTATAATTGTTTACATTATTTATACATCCCCTAGAGACACTTACAAACATGTTACTGTGCTATGCTTATGTAGATACAATATGTACAAGTGTATATACCTTATGTTGATGGGTAGCAGCGGATATTCGGAATGCAGTACTGAGTCGTCGCAACTTCAACTGGAGATTATCTGTGGGAGAAAATGAAAGGGGTGAGCACATCAAGCTCAGTAAGGCAATCCTACGAACAAGTAGGTAACCATACTACCTACATGAACGTGGTGCCATGCATAAACCACCCTTTCTCCACACATTTTAAAACAATGATATGTGTTATGATGTTATGTAAAACACATTTGCACGGAAAATCAACATGCAATTATTACAATTCATTTCTTTCTCAATTAAAATTTTCTCAATAAAGTCAGGACTCAACCCCTCCTGCGGGTGATCTTGACTCACACAGAACCATGAAAACGGTTTACATCACACGTGGGTTTGAAAAGCATGGAAGTATCATCATGCAATTTAGTTTAAAAACTCAGTTTAAATCATCGAAATCGTCGACATGCGAGACGAGGCAATATCTGTATAACGACAATAACTAGGACTATGGCCATATGTGTCCTCGGGAGTTCCTCAGCTACACGGATCCTAGTGTGCGGGTTCTCACCATGATCGGGAACCGCCCAGGAGGTGGGTCAATCCGTCCCGTCAGTCTTATCCGATCCCAGGCATCCGAAGATGCTGCATCCGGAGATGCCGTATCCGAAGATACCACACGGTACATCGTACTCCATGCTACTTGCACGGTACATCGTACTCCGTGAACCCATATAATATCTCTAGGTACTCCAGCCCAATTGGCCTACTTCCCACAGAGGTTTTGTTTCTCAATACTCATGCCATGTCTCAAAACGCACGTGCGAGCCTATTAAATCGGTGACACACAGTCTACCCGATGCTCCAAGCATGGCTCATCGCATGTTCTCATAAAATCAGTGCGAGCGATGCTCAGCACTCTCATCAACTCAAATAAAACTGGCAGAGCCCACTTTACATCCCCACAAGGCCGCCAACCTCATCCCTCACTCTCACCCCACCTAAGAGGTCTCTTGAGCCTGTTGGGCCTTTTGGCTGACTCCAAGGGCAGACAGCGCTACTCCACAAATTCGGTAAAACTACTGCGAGCTAAGCTCAGCACTCTGTATATAAATCACATGAAAATCTTATAAAATCTGGTGCAAGTTAAACTCTAGCACCCTGTCTCGAAAAAGCATATGAAATCTGGCGCGAGTTGTACTCTAGCACCTATGCATGTAAAACTCTAGTGCGAGCTCTCGCTCTAGCACTAATGAGTGCATCACACAAATCGAAAATATCGTGCGAGCTGAGCTCTAGCACGTCACATGTCAATAAAACACGTAGGCGGCTCTGTTTCCTCAAAACAGTTTTAAAAAAAAAACAATATCACGTTGAAAGTATGCAATGCTGTGCATTTTCTTTCAAGGTGAGCCAGCCTACTCATGCATGCATCAAAACACCTCCAGAATGAGCAGGAACCTTTTGTTCTTGCTCCTCCCAATTTTTCCTAACTTTGTAAATTTTACCCTTAACAAGGGTATTTTAGTAATTTTGCCCATACGGGGCACTAAAATTATTCTTCGACCTCTAGACCCTTCCAATAAATTTTTAAATGACTGCAATGAATTTAAAACTTCGTAAAGTTTACCTCTAGCAGTCCGCAGAATTCCCTTACCTTATTTTCCTGTCGAGTCTGACCTTTTCTTTTCCAATGTTATCTCGTCGCGCAGTCCGATATGCTCCCAATCAAATGCCCGAAACTGCGTATTAATATTCCTCAGGCCAGATAACTACAATTTAATCGTATTTAATACTTTCTGGGCTTAATTTAAATCGTTGGGCCCATTTACTCCTATTGGGCCCGATTGCACCTTAATGGGCCTTAATCGGCCTTAAGCCCGTTTTCCACTTAATTTTCACTTTATCGAGGCCTATTGGGCTCACTGGGCCCACCAATAATTTATTGGACCTCGTTCTAACTCCGAATAGCTAAATCGATTATTTACGACAATTTATCTAAATTTTCATAATTTAATTCAATTTATGCGGAATTTAAATCAATATCACGCATAACGAGGTAATTATCGTAAATAGGGGTCACTTACCCGAGATTCCATGCTAGTACGAAATTTGAGGCTATCTCGAGCTCTCAGTGGATGCCAATCGTCGAGCTACACAATTAATTATATTTTTGGGTAATTAAATAAAATATTCCAAATTAAAATCGGGTCAATTTGATTGCTTATCGACTTACCCGAAGCTCGATTGCATCACAGGAATTTTCCCCAATTTTTTCCTCTTTTTCTTTTTCCCTTTTTTCTTCCTTTTCCCCTCTTTTTGGCTGAACCGGTTGTTCGGACCGGTTCAGACCGCCGGTTCTCTCCGGTTCGGCCGGTTCACCACCGGTTCACTGCATTGCAGGCCGGTTCTCCGTCGGCTTCCACCGCCAATCGCTCCGCTGGGTCGTCCGCATCACGAATCTGACCTCGGTTTGGGTCGAGGTCGCCGGAACGCCGCCGGTCCGGCTCTTCTCCCTCGGCCGTCGGACCCATTTTCTTCCCTTGGCCGTCGCCGGCGATTCCCGCTGTTTCGTCGGCTGCCAATGGGCTCAAAAGAACCGCCTCGGTCCGGTGATCATTTGGCTAGGTCGAATTCGAGCTATGGTGCCGCCGTTCACCGGAAATCGGGCCGTTTCTCCTCGGTTCTTTCCCCCCTCCGATCGACTTCCTCCGGCGACTACACGGCGCGATCCCAGTACCATCTTGCTCGTCGGCCTCTCCTCTTCCTCGTCGGCTCCTCGTCGGGGTCGTTGGTCGCCGGACGGCTCGCCGGCCATCCTCTCTTCCTCGGTTCCGTTTCTTCCGTTTCTGTTTCTTTCTTTCTCTCTCCCCAACCCATTTTCTCCTTTTTTTTTTCAATTCTTTAATTTATTTTATTTATTATTTATTTTTATTATTTATACATTTATTTTAATTATTACACTATTCCTTAAAATACTCTATAAAAATCCAAAATATCCCTTAAAATTATTATTTAATTCTAAATTAATTAATTTAATTTAATTTAATTTATTTATTATATTTTAACCCTTTTTCGGGTATAATTTCTCTGTATTTTTTGGGATATTGTCCCGGGTGACTTTTCGGTATATTTTTCGATTATTTTCAGGATTATTTTTTTGAACTAAAAATTCCGATTAATCCCGATTAATTCCAATAAATTAATATCTTGATCAATTTAATCCGAAATAAATTTATTTCACTTTTATTGACCAAGATTTCTTAAATCCATATTTTTAATTAAATTTCCTTATCCATTTTACCCTTGCACATATTCGGGATTAATTTAACCCGACCTTCCTTCATACTTTCCCCATCTTTTCTTATTTAATTTCCGTATTTTAATTAAATTTGGGTCTTACAACTCTCCCCCACTTAAAGAATTTGGTCCTCCAAATTAGAACCAAATCATATGAGTCCATATACAACTCCGGGTACATCGATCGTATCATACTCCTTTAATTCTTATGTGATCTTTTCTCCGAAGTGTATTACTACCAAAAGACTTTAATTAGGGAGATCGTCTTAAACCTCTATACTTTCTCTTTCCTGTTTAATGCCCGAATCAACTTCTTCAATATATTTATATATTCATTAAACTGAACTGTTGGAGTTCATATCCAATTACCTATGTTGGATCTAGATAGTATTGCCGAAGCATCAAAAGCTGAGACACATTGTGGGTGCCTGTTAATTCGGGTGATAACACCAACCTACAAGTCTTATCTCCCACTTGTCCTATCTCTCAAAATATTCAATCCAGCGAAACTCAATTTACATTCTTCCAAAGTTCGCTATGTCCTTATTCTCTTAGGACAAGAATCATTTCAACCATACTAATTCACCAAGGGTGAATTCCAATACTTGTTTATCTGCTCTGAGGTATTCTTAATCTCTCATCCTTAACTAAACATCCTCAGAGACTTATTATCCAAAGTCAGAAATAATTTTCACCTGTCACCCACTTTTTCTTATCCAATTCGGGGAACAACCCCTACAGCCATACACTGCCTCATATCTTGTTATCCCGATACTCAACTGCCAACTGTCGTTATTGGCGAATTCAATTAGAAATCAACTGATCATTCCAGGAGCTTATAAAATCAATGACACACGCTTTCATCGGATCCTCCAGAACTTGTACAGTCCTCTCTGACTGACCATCTGTCTGAGGACGAAAAGCTGCGCTAATACTCAGTCGGGTTCCCATGGCTTCCTGAAAATATCCTCTGAAATCGGAAGTGAAGCGGGAATCCCTATATCATACCATGCTCACTGGAACGCTACTTAATGTTCCATAATCTTCCTTACACATAAATCCTCATATGCACTCTGAGTATCTAGGGGTTTCATAACCAGAAGGTGGGTAGACTTAGTCACTCTATCGACTATCATCCGAATAGCCTCGTAATTCACCTGGGTCATCTGTAACCTATCACGACATTCATGGAGACTTGCTCTCATTTTTCGTGCCGTGTCGATATAGGTAGAGGCTGCAATAACTCTGCAGACTTTTAATACTCTACCGTATTTCTTTTCACATCTGACCACCAATACCCTTTTTCAAAGATTTCAATATATATATTCATTACTTTTCGTATGCACTGTATATCTCGAAGAGTGAGCTTCTGACAATATTACTATCTCACCAACTGTGGTCCTGAGGAGCACTCATACTGTCTCTGAACCTCTCTGTAAATCATAATCATACTCTGTGAACTCTGTCACTGTACCCTTCTGAATCTGACCCAAACTATCGACATCCTGCCGATCATCATGCTAAGCCTGTCAAATCCGGGCACTCTCATCCGGTTCTAGTCTCAGGCTAGCTGTCACACAATCACTGTCATCATCAGAAGGGACCACATCAATACTGAGGCTCATAACTGCTCTAGCAGCTCACACTCCCTGACCATCATATGTGGTACCATCCCAAGGCTTTTTCTACTCAAAGCATCAGTCATCACATTAGCCTTTCCTGGGTGGTACAATTTTCACAATCAAAATCTCTCAGAAGCTCTAACGCATTATGTATTTTCATATTCGCCTCTTTCTGTGAAAACAGATACTCGGGTTTTATGATCAGTGCATATCCATAATTCCTCATCGTATACCTAGTAGTACCATATCTTCAGTACAATACTGTTGCCAACTTTAAATCATGGGTCAGATAGTTTATTTCATAATCGAGGAGTTGTCTGACTCCATAATTGACTATCTCCCCATTATACATCAATACATAGCTCCTTCATAATTTTGAGGTATCCATACTCACTGAGAACCTTTTGAGCTGTTGGGTATAGTGAAATTAATCACGGTGGTCAGTTCATACTTCACTACACTGAAATTCACGTCACATCTATCATCTTATTTATCATCTTATCCAAAGACTACGTTTTCATAATTAAACGTGCCATCAAGGTATATCCTTTTAGAATTCGCAGCGACCCATTTGTAAAAGCCATTTCTAATTGTTGCTTATAAATCGCCCTAGACTTTAACTACATCCAACATATCATCGATACTGATGACTACGAATCGGTCCAATCCTTGACTTATTTACGCATAAGCGTATAAGATCCTCCGAAATCGCTTACGTTTTTAGGTACTAACCTGCGTCATTTCCTTTTCTTATCTTAACGGCTCTTATTAAATTTTACTATGTTAACCTTTATGATTCGTCGAATTTTAATATTCTTATCGTCTTAGTAAAGGTATCCTAATATTTATTACGACGATCGATTTCACGTTATAGGTTATATATATACTTTTAGACGCTGTCAAGTCTTCAGGCGGAAAGGTATTTTGAAATACCTTTATTAACCTTCAGACTTAACCACATATACTTTATATCTCAGTCTATGTGGTCACAATTTATATTCGCTACTAATTGCTTTAATCCTAATGACTTCATATCGTAAAGATATTCTTTCCTAGCATACGTCTCTTGCTCCAATACATCTTGTATCCAGAATCAAGCATATCTCCTCAGTGTATCAATCATGACAAAACTCTTGTCATTATTCATTTCGTGAGTACAATCCTTTACTCCTTTAATTTCAACCATCGCACCCCTGTTTACAACTTAAAATCTCTATATCCATATTCCGTTAATTAATCCTCCTCTATTGGGGTACTCATTTATCGGTATTATGCTCAATGATGTAGGCATTCATGCCTTTTACTCACTTATATGCGAATGAAGGCGGTATGAATAAATATGTGGCACCAGGATCAATAAACATATGTACTTCATTATTCATAACAAGTGTGGTATCTTACACCACATCCATGAAACATCAATAGTGTCCTGGTCCAAGACATCCTCTCGCCTTCGTCCAACAACCTACTTCCTTTTTTTTTCTTTTCGGCTATGGCCTCCCTTCTCGTTGCAGCTATACCAATGAAGTTTTTCTCTGTCTCTTTACTTTTCTGTGGGGCGATCTCGCCCAACTCTATGTAATCAAAATCAATGGTCCGTCTTACCACACTTAACGGTCATTTTCATCAATACAGTGTAGGTATAGACCCTCCTTCCGTGGTATCCACCACACATCCCATACTACTTACAGTGATCACACTGCTACTCTGCTTCGTAGCAGGTCGGGGTCCTCCAATCACAATGCCCTCAAGAGTGCCAAAATTGGATGCACTGGGCCTTACCAATTATCTTACTCCATAACTCGTCAAATCAGACCTTTTACCAATTACCATTTTCTATTTTAACATCTCTGCCATTTCTCGATTCTCCTTTTCTGTCTCTATTTCGGCCCTCACTACCTTTTCCAATCTCAGAGGCGTGCAATTCATGTTCTTATTTACCCAACTGTAAATCTGCGCACTGCTTCGGTATAAGTAATATCTCACGGGCCAATCGGACTCTAATTGAAAATCTGAGCCCTTCCATAAACTTTTAGACATCTCGACTGTCACTGTTCATAGTGTCGAGGTAAATTCTGCCAAAGAATATAACTGAGTTTCATACTCATAATCAATTTAGTATTCCTGGGCAGTGTAAGAAATTTTTCCTTTAAATCATGTCCGGGATATCCTGTCACCGGAATACATCCAATAAGATTTCTCATCTTAGCTATGGACGTTTAACACTTAAGATGGGTCGAGCGGGTTTCCACCAATGTTCCGCTGCGCCCTCTGATCTCATTCATAATCTGAGCAATTAGCTCCTCAAAATAATTCACATGCTCCGCTTCAATCTCGCGAAGCGTGTCTCAATACTATCCGATCTCTCTATCGGACTCAGTGGGGCATGCTTAACATTAGCCTCCATTTCAATTTCATACTGATTCTCATCGTCAACTCAGCACGACTTAGCAGACTCAGGTCTACCTCTACGACCTCGCCTCGTGCACTATCTCATCTAACGCGACTCATATTAGGCATTCCTGCATTCTTAACCATTTCTTAGTCAAAACCCATCTCGATATACACTATTGTATCTAACCAAGCACAGTAACACGGGGATGTAATTTCTTAATTACTGACACTGACACACATCAGACCAATATCTGCTCTGATACCATAATAATTGTCACGACCCAAATTACCCAAAAATCAGAGTTAATTTTTTCGCATTTTATTATTTTCTTTCATTGCTTACCTGTCCTCGAATCGTGACCACACTCAACCAACAAATTGGGCTGTGCGTCAATGCCAGTCCCACCATACCATTACCATCTAACTTATTTATTCTCCAGTCATTTATAATTGTTTACATTATTTATACATCCCCTAGAGACACTTACAAACATGTTACTGTGCTATGCTTATGTAGATACAATATGTACAAGTGTATATACCTTATGTTGATGGGTAGCAGCTGATATCCGGAATGAAGTACTGAGTCGTCGCAACTTCAACTGGAGATTATCTGTGGGAGAAAATGAAAGGGGTGAGCACATCAAGCTCAGTAAGGCAATCCTACGAACAAGTAGGTAACCATACTACCTACATGAACGTGGTGCCATGCATAAACCACCCTTTCTCCACACATTTTAAAATAATGATATGTGTTATGATGTTATGTAAAACACATTTGCACGGAAAATCAACATGCAATTATTACAATTCATTTCTTTCTCAATTAAAATTTTCTCAATAAAGTCAGGACTCAACCCCTCCTGCGGGTGATCCTGACTCACACAGAACCATGAAAACGGTTTACATCACACGTGGGTTTGAAAAGCATGGAAGTATCATCATGCAATTTAGTTTAAAAACTCAGTTTAAATCATCGAAATCGTCGACATGCGAGACGAGGCAATATCTGTATAACGGCAATAACTAGGACTATGGCCATATGTGTCCTCGGGAGTTCCTCAGCTACACGGATCCTAGTGTGCGGGTTCTCACCATGATCGGGAACCGCCCAGGAGGTGGGTCAATCCGTCCCGTCAGTCTTATCCGATCCCAGGCATCCAAAGATGCTGCATCCTGAGATGCCGTATCCGAAGATACCACACGGTACATCGTACTCCATGCTACTTGCACGGTACATCGTACTCCGTGAACCCATATAATATCTCTAGGTACTCCAGCCCAATTGGCCTGCTTCCCACAGAGGTTTTGTTTCTCAATACTCATGCCATGTCTCAAAACGCACGTGCGAGCCTATTAAATCGGTGACACACAGTCTACCCGATGCTCCAAGCACGGCTCATCGCATGTTCTCATAAAATCAGTGCGAGCGATGCTCAGCACTCTCATCAACTCAAATAAAACTGGCAGAGCCCGCTTTACATCCCCACAAGGCTGCCAACCTCATCCCTCACTCTCACCCCACCTAAGAGGTCTCTTGAGCCTGTTGGGCCTTTTGGCTGACTCCAAGGGCAGACAGCGCTACTCCACAAATCCGGTAAAACTAGTGCGAGCTAAGCTCAGCACTCTATATATAAATCACATGAAAATCTTATAAAATCTAGTGCAAGTTAAACTCTAGCACCCTGTCTCGAAAAAGCATATGAAATCTGGCGCGAGTTGTACTCTAGCACCTATGCATGTAAAACTCTAGTGCGAGCTCTCGCTCTAGCACTAATGAGTGCATCACACAAATCGAAAATATCGTGTGAGCTGAGCTCTAGCACGTCACATGTCAATAAAACACGTAGGCGGCTCTGTTTCCTCAAAACAGTTTTAAAAAAAAAAACAATATCACGTTGAAAGTATGCAATGCTGTGCATTTTCTTTCAAGGTGAGCCAGCCTACTCATGCATGCATCAAAACACCTCCAGAATGAGCAGGAACCTTTTGTTCTTGCTCCTCCCAATTTTTCTTAACTTTGTAAATTTTACCCTTAACAAGGGTATTTTAGTAATTTTATCCATACGGGGCACTAAAATTATTCTTCGACCTCTAGACCCTTCAGATAAATTTTTAAATGACTGCAATGAATTTAAAACTTCGTAAAGTTTACCTCTAGCAGTCCGCAGAATTCCCTTACCTTATTTTCCTGTCGAGTCTGACATTTTCTTTTCTAATGTTATCTCGTCGCGCAGTCCGATATGCTCCCAATCAAATGCCCGAAACTGCGTATTAATATTCATCAGGTCAGATAACTACAATTTAATCGTATTTAATACTTTCTGGGCTTAATTTAAATCGTTGGGCCCATTTACTCCTATTGGGCCCGATTTCACCTTAATGGGCCTTAATCGGCCTTAAGCCCGTTTTCCACTTAATTTTCACTTTATCGAGGCCTATTGGGCTCACTAGGCCCACCAATAATTTATTGGGCCTCGTTCTAACTCCCGAATAGCTAAATCGATTATTTACGACAATTTATCTAAATTTTCATAATTTAATTCAATTTATGCGGAATTTAAATCAATATCACGCATAACGAGGTAATTGTCGTAAATAGGGGTCACTTACCCGAGATTCCATGCTAGTACGAAATTTGAGGCTATCTCGAGCTCTCGGTGGATGCCAATCGTCGAGCTACACAATTAATTATATTTTCGGGTAAACTTTTCGGTCGAAATTTAATTAAATAAAATATTCCAAATTTAAATCGGGTCAATTTGACCGCTTATCAATTTACCCGAAGCTCGATTGCATCACAGGAATTTTCCCCAATTTTTTCCTCTTTTTCTTTTTCCCTTTTTTCTTCCTTTTTCCCCTCTTTTTGGTTGAACCGGTTCAGTCCGGTTCGGACCGGTTCAGACCGCCGGTTCTCTCCGGTTCCGCCGGTTCACCGCCGGTTCACTGCCTTGCCGGCCGGTTCTCCGCCGGCTTCCACCGCCAATCGCTCCGCTGGGTCGTCCGCATCACGAATCTGACCTCGGTTTGGGTCGAGGTCGCCGGAACGCCGCCGGTCCGGCTCTTCTCCCTCGGCCGTCGGACCCATTTTCTTCCCTTGGCCGTCGCCGACGATTCCCACCGTTTCGTCGGCTGCCAATGGGCTCAAAAGAACAGCCTCGGTCTGGTGATCATTTGGCTAGGTCGAATCCGAGCTATGGCGCCGCCGTTCGTCGGAAATCGGGCCGTTTCTCCTCGGTTCTTTCCCCCCTCCGATCGACTTCCTCCGGCGACTCCGGTACCATCTTACTCGTCGGCCTCTCCTCTTCCTCGTCGGCTCCTCGTCGGGGTCGTTGGTCGCCGGACGGCTCGCCGGCCATCCTCTCTTCCTCGGTTCCGTTTCTTCCGTTTCTGTTTCTTTCTTTCTCTCTCCCCGACCCATTTTCTCTTTTTTTTTCAATTCTTTAATTTATTTTATTTATTATTTATTTTTATTATTTATTCATTTATTTTAATTATTACACTATTCCTTAAAATACTCGATAAAAATCCAAAATATCCCTTAAAATTATTATTTAATTCTAAATTAATTAATTTAATTTAATTTAATTTATTTATTATATTTTAACCCTTTTTCGGGTATAATTTCTCTGTATTTTTCGGGATATTGTCCTGGGTGACTTTTCAATATATTTTTCGATTATTTTCGGGATTATTTTTCCGAACTAAAAATTCTGATTAATCCCGATTAATTCCAATAAATTAATATCTTGATCAATTTAATCCGAAATAAATTTATTTCACTTTTATTGACCAAGATTTCTTAAATCCATATTTTTAATTAAATTTTCTTATCGAAATTATACCGACCTCTGATCTTTTGACCATTTTGCCCTTACACATATTCGGGATTAATTTAACCCGACCTTCCTTCATACTTTCCCCATCTTTTCTTATTTAATTTCCGTATTTTAATTAAATTCGGGTCTTACAGGTGCCCTCCGTTCACGCCCAGCTGTCGTGGATCGCCGGAATCGACCTCGTTTTCCTCACGATTTTCTCTTCCTCCGTTCGCCAAACACAGCCATCGTCGGCGCCCGTCACTGGTGCCAACGTGTTCGTCGACCTCTCTTCTTCCTCCTCCGGTCGTCGTTTGGGTCTACCGGTCGTCGGTGGCTCGTTGGTGGGTTTCGGTCTCCTCGGGTTGCAGCGTCGGTTTCGATTTCCAGTTTTCGGGTTTTCCCAATTTTTTGATTTCAGTTCTCTTTTATTATTATTATTATTATTATTATTATTATTATTATTATTATTATTATTATTATTTATAATTTATTTTATTATTTTAATAATCATTAAAATATTATAAAATACCTAAAATATCTAAAAAATCACATTTTATTCCTTAAAATATTACATTTTACCATAATTAATTAATTTAATTTATTTAATCTATTTTTCCACTTTTTCGGTATATTTTCTCTGTATTTTCGGGTTATTGTCCCGAGTGAAATTTTTGATTAATTCCAATAAATTCATATCTTGATCAATTTAACCCGAAATTTAATTATTTCTTCGTTATTGATCAAGATTCTCAAATCCATTATTTTTAATTAAATTTTCTTGTCGAATTTATACTTGCTTTCGGTCATTTGACTGTTTTTTCCTTCAACGTGTTCGAAAATTTCATTTCAATCCTTTGCATTTTTTAAATGCATTAAAAAAATTTTATTCATTCCTTTTGCTCTTACGATGAAAATTAGGTCTTACACAATCTGCCTTTGTAGAGGCAAAACCAGTTGAAAGTCTACTTTAATATTTGTAAAAGGGAAAGTTCCCTCAAGTGCTAAACTTGTAAGGAGGCATGGGTAAACTGAGGGTTTACTTCTTGAACAAAAAAAAACAAAAAAACTATTGTAAGGTTATCGTCATAATATTCTATATCCAATCATATAAACAATATATACCAAATTTATTATTCATATATCAATCATTAGAAATAATGTTTCAACTTTAAAATGATCGTTCTTACTATTTTATTGAAATAATAGCCCTCACTAGTATTTCGAGAGTTTAACTCTAGAATATCTTAGTGAGCTAGGATATGTTTCAATTTAATTACAATTTTGTGTTACACTAGCCATTACAATTAAACCTAACTAGGTAGATAACATAATTTATCAATTGCATCTGTATGCAACTCCAAATCAGTTGGGTGACAACTTTTTGTCTAAACATATCATATATGTTTCACCTAACCATTGTCTCTAAAGTCATATAGTCTAATTTTTGCGCATTTGGAATATACAACTTTAGTTAAGTAAGACCTACTGTCAATTAGCTCAAACATATTCATGTAAAAGTTTGACCTTGAGTTACTTAACAAGTCTCTAATTAAAAGAACTCTGGTGGAAGACATCTTAATCATGCTTAGCATGTGACTAAATACTTGTTAATGGATTTCGTTTTGCATAATTATAGTCTCATTGATAAGCATATACATGCATAGAATTTATCGTATACTTATATTACATATATATATATATATATATATATTGCAAATATATAAATCTATCATATGCTAATTACTAAGGATGAATATGGATTTTTCTAACCTAGCTTTCTTTGAGCCTTAAGAAGCTAGATAGATAATTAAATGAATGAATGCAATCTTGAAGCTTTCAAAGCTCTATTGTGGATTCATTGCCCCCTTGGTGCCTTCATGTCTTTAATTCTTGAATTTACAATTTAATTTTTATCTTAAATCTAGCTTATGTAATTATTACATATCGTAGAGAAATGTTGAGTTACATTCAAGGGGAGTAAAATGAGAAAAGAAGAGTATAACCCTAAAAAATTGAAGTACCATAAAGTAATATATTAATCATCCATTCATGCACGATAAATCCTAAATCCATATATTATCCTTCATCCTTTCATCATATCAGGTATATAAAAAATAATAACAACATGCTTGATTCAAATTCTTGATCTTAAAAGTCCCGTTTGAATTTAATACTAATATCACATATTAATCATTAATTCAAAAAATGAAATGTGAGGCTACGATCAAGATTGTTAAAATCTTGCTTGGACGGAGTTCATGACAAGTTTAGGATACCATGACTAAATCTTGTCTTACTTGATAACTTACTAATTTGTAGTTGATCTTCTAAACCATTTAGAATTTTATTTCAATTAGGACATTTAATTACTTTGATTTATCATATTTTAAATTATTTCAAATTACCACATAATTAAATTTCATGTCAAAATGATTGAGAAATCCTAGTCTAACTAGGTTTAGTAGTGCTAGTCTTCTAGTCTCCTTAGAATTTGTCTATGTCGTGATTAGGAATCCTAAACATTTTAGGAGATCTAATTGAATTTGGACTCAATATATGAATTGATTTTCTAGATTCCTAATCCCATTAAGATATTCTGTAAGACCCGATTTTTATCGTATTTCCTTATGATTCACATATTGTATGGATATTGTTATATATTAATGGAATCATAAGACGAATGATTTTGATCATATAAATATGAATGAAGTAGTCGAACGTACGTAAAATTTAAAAACGGACAGTTAAGAAATTTCAAATTAAATTTATGAGATTTGAATTGTCTGGATAGAGATAGAATTTTAAATGAGAAATTATAGTAGGTCCAAAAAGGAAAGTCGGTCTAAATTAATCCCGAACGTGTAGAAGGGTAAAACAATCAAAAGACCAAAATTCGGTATAAGTTCCATAAGAAAAATTCATTAAAAATATGGAATTAAGAAATCTTGATCAATAACGAGGAACATATTGAATTTTGAATCCAATTGATCAAGATATGAATTTATTGGAATTAATCAAAATTTTCACATTGGAAAATTATCCCAAAAATATTGAAAAAATATACCGAAAGACGAAATAAGACAAATAAATTCATTTATGGATTAAATGAGTAAAATATAAAATTTTAATCAATTTCTAGGACCTTTATACATTTTCAATGTATATAAAAGCTATTAAAAATATGCGTAGCTACCTCTAGTTACTCACAAAATTCCCTTACCTCATTTTTCTGTATAGTCTGACCTTTTCACTGATGTCTCGTTACGCAGTCCGATTTGCTCCCAATCCAATCTCTGGGGCTGCGTATAATTATTTATCGGGTCAGAAATCATTCAATTAGCTTTATTTCATCATTTCTGAGCTTAATTCAAAGTATTAGGCCCATTTACAATCTTGGGCCCGATTGCACCTTAATGGGCCATAATCGACCTTAAGCCCATTTTTCACTTACTATTCACATTATCGAGGCCTATTGGGCTCATTAGGCCCACCAGTATTTATTGTGCCTCGTTCTAAACTCTCAAATAGCTCAATTAATTATTTACGACAATTTATCTCAAATTTCAGAATTTAATTCATTTTATACGAAATTAATCTGCTTATTTTTACACAAATAATAATAATAAAAATAAAACAAACTCAGAATCGCGATTTCGTGATTCTGAAGAAAACAAAGGAAACAAGCAAAAGTCGAGAGCCCCCTCATCTCCGAAGACCGCCGACCTGAGAGAAGGACATGCAAGGGTCGACGAAGAAAGCCCAACCTCGTGAGAGCCACCAGTCGCTAGGACGCACGCCGACGACACAGAAATCGACAGATCAAAGAGGGAGTTTACCGAGGAGAGAAAGGAAAAATCTGGCAACCACCAGCGCCGATCGACTCCACCTGAGGCCCGACGAAGAACACCCAGGCGATGGCGCACTGAACATCACTGGAGTCTCGTCGAGAACCGATCGAAAACGCTACGGATGGGGAAGGAACGACTTAACCGGTATCGACCGATTCAGTGAATCGAAACTGTGCCGAACTGAACCGGACCAGTTCATCCAAGAAACGGAGGAAAAAGGATACGTCATCCAATTTTATTCAGTGGAATATGATTAATTTTGAAGTAATATTTGAGAAAAATTGGTCAGCTGCAAACTATGCCGTATAGATTTTTATCCTAAGATAGTGATATGGTTACACCTGAAAAGTGTACTGTAAGTTTTGACAAGTAATGAAAGGGGAGTAGCGATTGAAATTAAAGGAGTAAATGATTGTACTCACGGAATGAGTAATTATGGGAATGTTTTCTCACTTGTGTGGTTGGTATGGATAAGGCACATATGGAGTTAGCAGATATCCTTAAGGTCAGGGAGTTTCCTGATATCTTCCCAGATAATCTATCAGGGTTGCCACCCGTTAAAGGAATTGAATTTGTATTAATTTGGTACCTGGTATGGAGCCGATATCTTAACCACGGTATAAAATGGTATTAGTGAAACTCGAAGGACTAAAGAACCAATTATAGGAGTGATTGGATAAAAGTTCATCAGATCTTTTTAGAGATCGATTTGAAGTCTGGGTAACATTCGTTAAGAATTCAGAATGTGAATGTGCCCAAAATGATTTTCATAACCGTTAAGGCATTGATGAACAATGTATTTAAACTTTACCTGGACTAACTTGTGGTTATCCTTAGCGATGATATTTTGATGTATTCGAAGTCCAGGGAAGAGCATGAGTAGCAACTGAAAACTATTTTATAGATGAATTGTTGAGAGTTTCTCGAAATGGGCTGCTCAGTTGACACATCTCGTTCGAAAAAAGATTACATGCGAGTGGGATGATAAGTAAGAAAGTAGCTTTGGTGAGTTTTGGTGTATTGAGATATGAACTGACCACAGTAATTATTTTCACCATACCCAATAGCTCAAGAGGTTTCGCAGTGTATATGGATACCTCAAAATAATGAGTGGGCTGTGTATTGATGCAAAATGGGAAGATAGTCGATTATGGATCCAAACAACTTAAGGATCATGAAAGAAACTATCTGACCCATGATTTAAAGTTGGCAGCGGTAGTGTTTGTACTGAGTATATGGCACTATTATGTACACGGTGAGAAATTTCGAGTATGCACTGATCATAAAAGCTCGAGTATCTGTTTTCACAGAAAAAGTAGAATATGAGATAATGTAGAGAGTTAGAGCTTCTGAAGGATTATGATTGTGGAAATTGTACCACCCAAGAAAGGCGAATGTAATAGCTGATGCCTTGAGCGAAAAGAGCCTCGAGATGGTATCACAGATGAGGGTCAGTGAGCGTGAGCTGCTAGTGCAGTTATGAGCCTCAGTAGGGATGTGATCCCTTCTAATGATAACAATGATTGTGCGACAGCTAGCCTGAGATTAGAACCGAATTTGACAAGCTTAGCATGATGATCGACAGGGTGTCGATAGTGTGGGTCATATTCAAATGGGTATAGTGACAGAGTTCACAGTGAATAATGATGGCTTATTGAGGTTCAGAGATAGTATAAGTGCTCTCCAGGACCACAGTTGATGAGATAGTGTAATTGTTAGAAGCTCACTCTTCGGGATATACAGTGCATCCAGGAAGTAATAAATATATCGAAATCTCTGAAAAGGGTATCGGTGGTCAGATATGAAAAGAGACATTGTAGTTTGCAGGGTTATTGCAGCCTCTACCTATATCGACACGGAAATGGGAGCAAGTTACCATAGATATCGTGATGGGTTATAGTGGACCGCAAGAATCACGAGGCTATCTGGGTGATAGTCGATAGATTGACTAAGTCTACCGACCTTCTGGTTACGAAAGCCATAGATACTCTAAGTGCGTGAGCAGATTTATAGAAGTAAGAAGATTGTGGAACAATATGTAGCATTCCAGGGAGTATTGTATCAAATAGGGATTCTCGCTTCATTTCGTACTTCTGGGAACATGTTTCAGGAAGCCATGGGAACCCAATTGAGTGTGAGCACAACATTCCATCCTCAGACAGATGGTAAGTCAGAGAGGACTGTACGGGTTTTGGAGAATATGATGAGAACGTGTGCAACTGATGTTAGAAGATCCTGGAATGATCATTTGTTATTAGCTAAATTGCCATAATGATAGTTATCACTCGGGTATCGATATGGTATTGTGTTAAGCATTATTTGGCTGTAAGGGTTGTTTTTTCGAATGGATAGAAAGAAGTAGGTGATAGATAGAAAATTACTCCCGATCTAGTATAATAATGCCTCTGAGGGTCTTCAACTGATTGTGAGAGAATGAGAACACCTCAGAACAGATAGAAAAGCTATGCTGACAAGAGATGAGGATCGTGAGGATTCATCGAGTGTGAATCAGTGTGTTTGAAAGTTTCGCTTTCTAAAGGTATAATGAGATTCGGGTATTAAACAGGAAGGAGAAGGTCGGGTTTAAGATGATCTGTAAGACCTGATATTTTCAAGTGCATTTAAAAATGCAAAAGGATTGAAATGGTATTCGCGAACCCGTGCAAGGGTAAAATGGTCAAAAGACTAAAATTCGGTATTAATCGGGACAAGAAACTTTAATTAAAAATATGGGATTGAGAAATCTTGATCAATAACGAGGAAATAATTAAATTTCGGGTTAAATTGATCAAGATATGAATTTATTGGAATAAATCAAAATTTTCGTATCGAAAAATAATCTCGAAAATAATCGAAAAATATACCGAAAAGGTAAAATCGGATTGAGAAATTTATTTACATATTAAATGAATAAAATATAATTTTTTTAAGATATTTGTGAATTTTAATATTATTTTAATGAATAAAATAATATTAAAAATAAATTATAAAAAAATAAAAAATAAAAAAAATAATAAGTAAAAAAAAAATAACGCAGAATCGCGAAATCGCGATTCTGCCAAACTGAAGCCGAACCCGTCCAATGAAGCACTGGCCGACGGCATCCCAGGCAAGACGCAGCCCAACCGAGCCACCACCGACACCACCAAGCTGACGAACGGCGACGATCAGCGGTGAGGAACAAAAAAAACTGAGCAACCGAGAGAATGAAGGAGAAATCCAACGACCGGCGCCGATCTGGGGTCGGCCACCACCAGCCAAGCGTCCCCCATGCGTGGGCGACTCGATTGGTGGCAACACCGGCTGGTGAGGCGGCGGCTATCGCCAGAAAACGATAAGAAAAGGAAGGCCACCGTCGGCGGAGGAGAGAAGAGCCGAACTGGCCACTTTCCGGCGACGTTGAGCGAAATCGAGGGCAGATCCGAGATGCGGACGACCCAATGGAGTCACTGGCGGTGAAAATCGGTGGAGAATCAGCCGGCAAGCCACTGAATCGACTGAACTGGAGTGAACTGATGGTCTGAACCGGGTTGAACCGAACCGGACCGGACCAGTTCAGCCAAAAAGAGAGGGAAAAAAGGAAGAAAAAGGGAAAAAGAAAAAGAGAAAAAATTGGGGAAAATTCCAGTGATGCAATCGAGCTTCGGGTAAGTCGATAAGTGGTCGAATTGACCGATTTAATTTTTGGAATATTTAATTTGATAAATAATCGACTGAAAGTTTACCCGAAATTATATTTAATTGTGTAGCTCGACAATTGGCATCGACCGAGAGCTCGAGACAGCCTCGATTTGAGTACTATCATCGAATAACGGGTAAGTGACCCTTATTTACGACAATTTTATATAGTTATGCGTGATTGATATTTAACGCATAAATTACGGATTTAATTTCCACATAAATGAATTAAATTCTAGAAATTGAGATAAATTGTCGTAAATATTAAATTGAGATATTTGAGAATTTAGAACGAGGCTAAATAAATTACTGATGGGCCCACTGAGCCCAATAGGCCTCGATAAAGTGTAGTAAACGGGCTTAAGGCCGATTAAGGCCCATTATGATGCAATCGGGCCCAATATGGGTAAACGGGCCCAATGATTTAAATTAAGCCCAAAAAATTATGAAATACAATTAAATTGTATTGTATTTGACCTGATGAATGTGTATCCGCAGTTCCGAAGATTTGATTTGGATTGGGAGCAAATCGGACTACGTGACGAGACATCGGCGTAAAGGTCAGACTGTACAGAAAAATGAGGTAAGGGAATTATGTGAGTAGCTAGAGGTAGCTACGCGTATTTTAATAGATTTTCTGTACACTGATTATGTATGTATCGCACTGATTTTTATAATTGTGAAATGAGAGCTGCTAGAGCCTAGCTCACACTCTGTTTTGACATGTTTTGATTTGTTATGACGTGGTATGCATAAAATGGTGCTGGAGCGATTGCTCGCACTAGTTTTAATGATTTTACATGCATGAGAGATGCTGGAGCTTAGCTCGCATCCTGTTTTGATTTGATATTGCATAAAGCCATGCTGGAGTGTAACTCGCACGAGATTTGATTTAATTATGCATAAAGCTGTGCTGGAGTGTAACTCGCACGAGATTTGATTTACTTGAGCATTCATTTGTGCTGGAGTGTTGCTCGCACAAAGTTTTATATGGTTTTCATAATTCATTTGAATGTCGTACTAGAGTTTTTCTAGTACGAGGTTTTCATTGAGTTTTTATACATATCCGTACTAGAGCATTGCTCGTACGTGGATTTTACTTGAATTTATAATCAGTTTAAGTCATACTAGAGCGCTGCTCGTATGCAGATTTCATTGATTTCTATGACACCGTGCTAAAGCTTCGTTCGCACGAGGTTTTCTGATATCATGAATATGCATGGAGCCGTGCTTGAACTTCGCTCACACAGGGAATTGTATTACATGCATATAGCCGTGTTGGAGCCTCCTGTTGACTGTGTGTCACAGTGAGATGATATGCTCACACGTGCATTCTGAGACAGAGATGATATGGGTGGATAAGACCTATTACAGGCACCCCTAATTGAGCTTGGGTTCACGGAGTACGTTGTGCCGTGTATATCACGCGCAGTACGCTGTACCGTGGGGATTGTTGGAGTGGAGTGGCATTAGCCACGAGGCAGCAAGCTTTGCCCTCGCAATCCTGTTGTTATACTGTTCTGGCGGGTAGGACGACCCACCTCCCATTTCTGGTGTGATACCCTGCACACTAGGTACCGTGTTGTCAGGGATCACTAGGATATGGCCATAGTCCTCGATGTTACTGATAATTACCTACTTGTCTCACATGATATAACTTGTGGTCTGTTAGACCAGGGTAGACCCGAAGGAGGGGTCAGGCCCCCGATTTGACGATTTTATGATTTCATGATTTTATGACATGTGACCCTGAAAGAAGGGTGGTTTTATAACTGAAGTTTTATAATGAAATTTATTGAATTGTTTTATGAGATGATTGACTCGGAAGGGTCAGTTTATACTACAGTTTTAATGAAATGATTTAAATGTAGTAGCATGATGATGTTTTCCATGCTTTCATTTGAAAACCTTGAATTGTCTTACATGACATGAAAGACTGCATGATCTTGATTAAATTCATGCTTAGTATGATTTAATGATGTCACATAAAATGCTTTGAATGCATGAATTACATGATTTATATATGCACAAATAGTTTTGGATAAAATATGGCATTGAATATGCATGACTTTGTGCGTGAAAGTTTAAATGAAAAGAAATCGATTTAAGGGCATGGCATTATGAGCATGTAGATAGTGGAGCTATCTACTTACTTGCATAATTGCCTTACTGAGCGTGTGGTTTGCTCACCCCCTTATTTTCCCATCTTTTCAGAGCACTTGCAATAATTATTGAGCGGCTGAGGACTTGTATGCTTGGTATCCGCTGCTTCCCATCGAGAGACAGGTATACACATTTATATAGTTTTGTATCTAAATATGTAATGCACAGTACTGTAAACGGATATTATGTTGGGGATGTAGAGTCATGTAAATACCATTGAGTATGTGATTATTTAAAATCAAAAGGATAGTAAACTCTGATATGTGAATATGATTATGGAAATGGATTGGTAATAGTGAGAGGTGACTAACACCGAATCATAGCCCAACTGTGTTGTAGGATGGTCACGACGAGAGAAAGGTAAGAATTACATAATAAATGAAAAAGTGAAAAATTTACTCTAATTTTTAGGTAATTTGGGTCGTGACAGGTTTAATGGTATCAGAGCTGAGTTGGCCTGATATGAGTCGGTGTTAGTGGTTAAGAAAGTTTACATCCCCATGTACTGTGTATTGTTTAGATACAATTGTGTATATCGAAATGGAAGTGCAGCTAAGAATTTGGTTTTAAATGCAAGAATAGACTCATTAACTGATAGCCGCTATGGTTGAGAGGCAAGTACACGAGCTCGAGGCCGTAGAGGTAGGCCCGAGAGTTGTACTGAGTCGCCACATGAGACTCGAGATGAGATTGACGTGGAGGCTGGTATTGAGCATGCCCCACAGAGTCCGACAGAGAGATCAGACAGAGTCTGACAGAGAGATCGGACAATATTGAGACACGCTTCGCAAGGTTGGAGCGGAGTGTGGAGAATATTTTAAGAGCAAATTGCTCAGTGTATGTATGATATTTGAGGGCGAGTTGGAGCATTAATTGAAGTTCGCTCGACCCATTTGAGGAGTTAGACGTCCATAATGGACATGAAAAAAATAATTCGAGATGTATTCCGGTGACAGAATATCTCGAATATTGTTTAAAGGAAACTACAGATGATAGTATTTACTCTGACCCAGAGGAACATGTTGATTAACGAGTATGAAACTCTATTTATATTCCTGGGCAGATGTGACTCAAACACGATGAACAGTGAGAGTCGGGATGTCTGAAAGTTCATGGAAGGGCTCAGATGGTCAATTAGAGTCCGATTAGCCCGTTAGATATCACTACCTACGCCGAGGCAGTGCGCACGCTACAGTTGTATGAATAAGATCATGAGTTGCATGCCTCTGAGATTGGGAAAGGTAGTGAGGTCCGAAATAGAGACAAAAAGAGAATAAAGAATGACAAAGATGTCAGAACAAGAAAAGGTAGTTTGGTAAAAGATTAGAGTTGATGAGTCACGGGGTAAGATGATTGGAGGCCCTAGTGTATTTAATTTCAATACTTTTGAGGGGTATTATGATTTGAGGACCCCGACCTGCTACGTAATAGTATAACAGAGTAGCAGTGTGAACAGTGTAAGATGTGTGGTAGTTACCACGAAAATAAGATGTTGGACGAAGGCGATTGTATGCCTTGGACCAGGACACTATTGATATTTCATAGGATGTGGTAGAAGATACCACACTGGTTATGAATAGTGAAATAATTATTTTAATAGATCCTGGTGCCACGCTTTTATTCATACCGCCTTCAGTTGCTTATAAGCGAGTGAAAGATGTGAAGCCTGTACCCTTAAGCAAGATGATGCTAGTTAGCTGATTTTCACTAACTGAATATGGGTATAGAGATTGTAAGTTGAAAATATGGGTGAGAACATCACTAAAAAGTGTATTATAAGTTTGACAAGTGATGAAAGAGTTTGTTATAAGTGATATATTAAAGGAGATATATTGGAATAAAAGACGTATGCAAGGTAAGGATGTCCTTGATATGCAAAGTAATTTGGATTAAGCGGTATGTAGTCAAGTCTGAGGGTTAATAAAGGTATTTTAAAATATTCCCTGCCTGAAGACTTGACAGCGTCGATAAGCACACACATAACTTATAAATTGAAATCGACAGTCGTAGTCGCAATATATGCATTTTAAATTTGGGTACCTTTATTGGTACGATAAAAAGATATAGAAATTCATTAATCATGAAGTTTTAAAAATTTAAAATTTTATAAAAACCATCAATATAAGAAAAAGGAAATGACACGAATTAGTATCCTGAACGGAAAACGATTTCAAAATGACGTTATATGTTTATGAGTACCTAGGTTAAGGATATGAGTGAATGAAGTATTAAGTGGAACTCAACTACGATGAGGTATTTAAACCTTACCTGGACCAATTGGTTGTCATCTTTAGTGATGATATTTTGATGTATTCGAAGTCCAGGGAAGAGCATGAGTAGTAACAGGAAACTGTCTTACGGACGAGTTATTGAGAGTTTCTCGAAATGGGTTGCTCAGTTGACACGTCTTGTTTGGAAAGAGATTGAATACGAGTGTTATGATAAGTATGAAAGTAGCTTTGGTGAGTTTTGGTATAATGAAGCAATGAACTGACCACCGTAAGTATTCTCATTATAACCAACAGCTCAAGAGGTTTTAGTGTGTATGGATACCTCCAAATAAGGATTGGGCTGTGTATTGATGTAAAATGGGAAGATAGTCGTTTATGGATCTAGATATGTTCAAGGACCATGAGAGAAACTATCCGACCCATGATTTAGAGTTGGCAGCCGTAACGTTTATACTGAAAGTATGGCGCTACCACTTATATGGTAAGAAACTTCGGGTATGCACTCATCGTAAAAACTCCGAGTGTCTGTTTTCACAAAAAGAGTAGAATATGAGATAACCAAGAGGGTTAGAGCTTCTAAAGATTATGATTGTGAATATTTTACCACCCAGGAAAGGCTAATGTAATGGCTGATGCCTTGAACAGAAAGAGCCTCGGGATGGTATCACATATGATGGTCAGGGAGCGAGAGCTGCTAGAGCAGTTGTGAGCCTCAGTAGTGATGTGATCCCTTCTGATGATGACATTGATTTTGTGACAGCTAGCCTGAGGTTAGAACTGGATTTGTGTGATCGGATTTGCCAGGCTTAGCGTGATGATCAGCATGGTGTCGATAGTGTGGGTCAGATTCAGAAGGGTATAGTGACAGAGTTCACAGTGAGTGATGATGAATTACAGAGGTTCAGAGATAGTATAAGTGCTCCCCAGGACCACAGTTGATAAGATAGTATTATTGTCAAAAGCTCACTCTTTGGGATATATAGTGCACCCTAAAAGTAATAAAGATATCGAAATCCTTGAAAAGGGTATTGGTGGTCAGGTATGAAAAGAAGTATTGTAGAGATTGTGGAGAAGTGTCTCATATGTTAGCAGATTAAGGTAGAGTACTAGAAGTTGTAGGGTTATTGCAACCTCTACCTATATTGACACGGAAATGGGAACAAGTTACCATGAATTTCAAGATGGGTTACAGAGGACCTGGATAAATCATGAGGCTATCGGGTGATAGTCACTAGATTGACTAGTTTACCCACCTTCTGGTTATGAAATCCCCAGATACTCTGAGTGTGTAGGCGGATATATATGTATGGAAAATTGTGAAACATTGTGTAGCGTTCCAGGGAGCATGATATCAGATAGGGATTCTCGCTTCACTTCCCACTTCTGGGAACGTTTTTCAGGAAGCTATGGGACCCTGATTGAGTGTTAGCACAGCTTACACCCTCAGACAGATGGTCAGTCAGAGAGGACTGTACAGGTTCTGGAGGATGTGATGAGAGCGTGTGCCATTAATTTTATAAGCTTCTAGGATGATCAGTTGCTACTAATCAAATTCGCCAGTGATGACAGTTGTCACTTGAGTATCGGGATAACATTTTATATGAGGCATTGTATGGCCGAAAGGAGTTGTTCCCTGACTTAGATAAGAGAAGTAGGTGACAGATAGAGAATTGTTCCCGAATTGGTAAGATAAACCTCTGAGGATGTTCAGTTGATTTGTGAGAGATTAAGAACACCTCAGAGCAGATAGAAAAACTATGCTGACAAGAGACAGAAAACCATTGGAATTCACCGAGGGTGAATCAGTATTGTTGATAGTTACTTGTCCTAAGAGCATAAGGACGTAACGAGATTCGGATAGAGAGAGATTGGACAAGTGGAAGGTAAGACCTGTAGGTTGCCATTACCACTTGAATAAACAGGCATCCACAATGTGTCCCATCTTAAGATGTTTTGGAAATAATATCTGGACACAATATATGTGATCAGATATGAGCTTCAACGGCTTAGCTCAATGAAAGTATAACATATGATTGGAAATCGATTCGGGTATTAGACGGAAAAAGAAAGTGTTGGGGTTTAAGATAATCTCCCTAGTTAAGTATGATGGTAGTATTACACTCCGGAGAAAGTCACTTGAGGATGACAGTATGACACAATAGATGTAACCGGAGTTATTTATGGACCCATATGACTTGGTTCTAATTTGGAGGACCAAATTTCTTAAGTGGGGGAGATTGTAAGACCTGATATTTTCGAGTGCATTTAAAAATGCAAAAGGATTGAAATGGTATTCTCGAACCCGTGCAAGGGTAAAATGGTCAAAAGACCAAAATTCGGTATTAATCGGGATAAGAAAATTTAATTAAAAATATGGGATTGAGAAATCTTGATCAATAACGAGGAAATAATTAAATTTTGGGTTAAATTGATCAAGATATGAATTTATGGGAATAAATCAAAATTTTCGTATCGAAAAATAATCTCAAAAATAATCGAAAAATATACCGAAAGGGTAAAATCGGACTGAGAAATTTATTTACAGATTAAATGAATAAAATATAATTTTTTAAAGATATTTGTGAATTTTAATATTATTTTAATGAATAAAATAATATTAAAAATAAATTATAAAAAAATAAAAAATAAAAAAAAATTATAAGTAAAAAAAAATCGCGAAATCGCGATTCTGCCAAACTGAAGCCAAACCCATCCAATGAAGCACCGGTCGGCGGTAGCCCAGGCAAGAGGCAGCCCAGCTGAGCCACCACCGACACCACCAAGCCGACGAACGGCGACGATCGGCGGTGAGGAACAAAAAAAAAAAACTGAGCAACCGAGAGAATGAAGGAGAAATCCGGTGACCGGCGTCGATCTAGGGCCGGCCACCACCAGCCGAGCGTCCCCCATGCGTGGGTGACGCGATTGTGGCAACACCGACGGGTGAGGCGGCGGCTATCGCCAGAAAACGAGAAGAAAAGGAAGGCCACCGCCGGCGGAGGAGAGAAGAGCCGAACCGGCCACTTTCCGGCGACGTTGAGCGAAACCGAGGGCAGATCCGAGATGCGGACGACCCAACGGAGTCACTGGCGGCGAAAACCGACGGAGAATCGACCGACAAGCCACTGAACCGGCTGAACCGGAGTGAACCGGTGGTCTGAATCGGGTTGAACCGAACCGGACTGGACCGGTTCAGCCAAAAAGAGAGGGAAAAATGAAGAAAAAGGGAAAAAGAAAAAGAGAAAAAATTGGAAAAAATTCTACTGATGCAATCGAGCTTCGGGTAAGTCGGTAAGTGGTCGAATTGATCGATTTAATTTTTGAAATATTTAATTTGATAAATAATCGACTGAAAGTTTACCCGGAATTATATTTAATTGTGTAGCTCGACAATTGGCATCGACCGAGAGCTCGAGATAGCCTTGATTTGAGTACTATCATCGAATAACGGGTAAGTGACCCTTATTTACTACAATTTTATATCGTTATGCGTGATTGATATTTAACGCATAAATTACGGATTTAATTTCCGCATAAATGAATTAAATTCTAGAAATTGAGATAAATTGTCGTAAATATTAAATTGAGATATCTGAGAATTTAGAACGAGGCTAGATAAATTACTGATGGGCCCAATGAGCCCAATAGGCCTCGATAAAGTGTAGTAAACGGGCTTAAGGCCGATTAAGGCCCATTATGATGCAATCGGGCCCAATATGGGTAAACGGGCCCAATGATTTAAATTAAGCCCAGAAAATTATGAAATACAATTAAATTGTATTGTATTTGACCTGATGAATGTGTATCCGCAGTTCCGGAGATTTGATTTGGATTGGGAGCAAATCGGACTGCGTGACGAGACATCGGCGTAAAGGTCAGACTGTACAGAAAAATGAGGTAAGGGAATTATGTGAGTAGCTAGAGGTAGCTACGCGTATTTTAATAGATTTTCTGTACACTGAATATGTATGTATACGCAATTATTGTGTAATGATCCTAAAAGTGGTTTAAATTATTTTAATGATCGAATTAGGTGAAAAGTCTATTTTACCCCTATTGAGGGAAGTTCACCTAAGGATGGTGAAAGCATGACATGCATGAAATGCATGATTTAAGAAAATTGTGATTTAAGGAATTTTATTGGTTTTTAAGCAAAGTAAATCGATAGATTGGCCAATAATTGCATAAGTTTCCCAAAATAACACTACGTAGGTGTTATTAATATTTAAATGGAAATTTCTTTGGAAAACGGCCAACTATCAAGTTTGTATGAAAACAGATAGTGCCGACACGTAGTTTGCACTATATCTACGCTTGTGATTGTGCATAAATGTGCTTGAGCGCTTGCTCGCACCAACTTATGTGACATCATATGCATGAAATGTGCTAGAGCATGGTGCTCGCACTGATTTTTATAATTAGGAAATGAGGGCTGCTAGAGCCTAGCTCGCACTCTGTTTTGACATGTTTTGACATGTTTTGATTTGTTTTGACGTGGTATGCATAAAATGGTTCTGGAGCGATTGCTCACACTAGTTTTAATGATTTGACATGCATGAGAGATGCTGGAGCTTAGCTCGCATCCTGTTTTGATTTGATATTGCATAAAGCCGTGCTGGAGTGTAATTCGCACGAGATTTGATTTAATTATGCATAAAGCCGTGCTGGAGTGTAACTCGCACGAGATTTGATTTACTTGAGCATTCATTTGTGCTGGAGCGTTGCTCGCACAAAGTTTTATATGGTTTTCATAATTCATTTGAATGTCGTACTAGAGTATTTCTCGTACGAGATTTTCATTGACTTTTTATACATATTCATACTAGAGCATTGCTCGTACGTGGATTTTACTTGAATTTATAATCAGTTTAAGTCGTACTAGAGCGCTGCTCGTACACAGATTTCATTGATTTCTATGACACCGTGCTAGAGCTTCGCTCGCACGAGGTTTTATGATATCATGAATATGCATGGAGCCGTGCTTGAGCTTCGCTCGCACAGGGAATTGTATTACATGCATATAGCCGTGCTGGAGCCTCCTGTTGACTGTGTGTCACAGTGAGATGATATGCTCACACGTGCATTCTGAGATAGAGATGATATGGGTGGATAAGACCTATTACAGGCACCCTTGATTGAGCTTGGGTTCACGGAGTACGTTGTACCGTGTATGTCACGCGGAGTACGCTATACCATGGGGATTGTTGGAGTGGAGGGGCATTAGCCACGAGGCAGCAAGCCTTGCCCTCGCAATCCTGGTGTTATGCTGTTCTGGCGGGTAGGACGACCCACCTCCCGTTTCAGGTGTGATACCCCGCACACTAGGTACCGTGTTGCCAAGGATCACTAGGATATGGCCATAGTCCTCGATGTTACTGATAATTACCTACTTGTCTCACATGATATAATTTGTGGTCTGTTAGACCAGGGTTGACCCGAAGGAGGGGTCAGGCCCCCGATTTGACGATTTTATGATTTCATGATTTTATGACATGTGACCCTGAAAGAAGGGTGGTTTTATAACTGAAGTTTTATAATGAAATTTATTGAATTGTTTTATGAGATGATTGACTCGGAAGGGTCAGTTTATACTACAGTTTTAATGAAATGATTTGAATGTAGTAGCATGATGATGTTTTCCATGCTTTCATTTGAAAACCTTGAATTGTCTTACATGACATGAAAGACTGCATGATCTTGATTAAATTCATGCTTAGTATGATTTAATGATGTCACATAAAATGCTTTGAATGCATGAATTACATGATTTATATATGCACAAATAGTTTTGGATAAACTATGGCATTGAATATGCATGACTTTGTGCGTGAAAGTTTAAATGAAAAGAAATGGATTTAAGGGAATGGCATTATGAGCATGTAGATAATGGAGCTATCTACTTACTTGCATAATTGCCTTACTGAGCGTGTGGTTTGCTCACCCCCCTTATTTTCCCATCTTTTCAGAGCACTTGCAATAATTATTGAGCGGCTGAGGACTTGCATGCTTGGTATCCGCTGCTTCCCATCGAGAGACAGGTATACACATTTGTATAGTTTTGTATCTAAATATGTAATGCACAGTACTGTAAACGAATATTATGTCGAGGATGTAGAGTCATGTAAATACCATTGAGTATGTGATTATTTAAAGTCAAAAGGATAGTAAACTCTGATATGTGAATATGATTATGGAAATGGATTGGTAATAGTGAGAGGTGACTAACACCGAATCATAGCCCAACTGTGTTGTAGGATGGTCACGACGAGAGAAAGGTAAGAATTACATAATAAATGAAAAAGTGAAAAATTTACTCTGATTTTTAGGTAATTTGGGTCGTGACATGATCTCCCTAAATAAAAGTCTTTCGGCAATATTACACTTCGGAGGAATTCAAATAGGAGCTGGAGAGTAAGAGTATGATATGTGTGAAGTATCCGGAGTGGTTCAGAGACTGATTTGGTTCTAATTTGGAGAACCAAAATTTTTAAGTGGGGGAGATTATGTAAGACCCGATTTTTATCGTATTTCCTTATGATTCACACATTGTATGGATATTGTTATATATTAATGGAATCATAAGACGAATGATTTTGATCATATAAATATGAATGAAGTAGTCGAACGTACGTAAAATCCGAAAACGGATTGTTAAGAAATTTCAAATTAAATTTATGAGATTTGAATTGTCCGGACAGAGATACAAATTTTAAATGAGAAATTATAGTGGGTCAAAGAAGGAAAGTCGATCTAAATTGGTGCTGAACGTGTAGAAGGGTAAAACGATCAAAAGATCGAAATTCGGTATAAATTCGATAAGAAAATTTCATTAAAAATATGGAATTGAGAAATCTTGATCAATAACGATGAACATATTGAATTTCGAGTCCAATTGATCAAGATATGAATTTATTAGAATTAATCGAAATTTTCATATTGAAAAATTATCTTGAAAATATTGGAAAAATATACCGGAAAGACGAAATAAGACAGATAAATTCATTTATGTATTAAATGAATAAAATATAAATTTTTAATGATATTTTGGGATTTTTTTATAATATCTTAATGAATAAAATAATAATAATAATAATAATAATAATAATAATAATAAATAGTGTCATGCGATTGCGCGAAACTGATCGCACAACAGCCATCTTCGGCTTCCCCAAAAGACGGTGAATAGAGGCATGATGGAGGGCGAGGCGACCGACGAAGCAAGGTCAGCACCGAGGGAGCCTCCACCGTCAAACACGAGCACCCCAGCCACCGAAAAACGTGAGAACTGCGAGGAGGAGAAACCAAAAAGGGAAAAGAGAAATCGACGGCCATCGACGCCGATCTGGCCAACCCCGCCCCCAACCGAACGTTCTCGAGGCAAAGACGAGCCGATTGGTGGCGAAAATGGCCCGAGAAACGACGGTCAGTGTGTAAGACCCGATTTTATTGCAAGAGCAAAAGGGAATGAATAGAAATTTACGAGTGCATTTAAAAATGCAAAAGGACTGAAATGAAATTCTCGAACACGTTGAAGGGCAAAATGGTCAAAAGACCAAAAATCGGTATAAATTCGATAAGGAAATTTAATTAAAAATATGGATTTGAGAAATCTTGATTAATAAAGGAGAAATAATTAAATTTCAGGTTAAATTGATCAAGATCCAGAATTTTTTGAAATACCGAAAAGTCATTCGGGATAATATCCCGAAAATACAGAGAAATTATACCCGAAAAAGGTTAAAATATGATAAATAAATTAAATAAAATTAAATTAATTAATTTGAAATAAAATAATATAAGTTGTAGATATTTTGGAATATTGTAGAGTATTTTAATGAATAGTATGATAATAAAATAAAAATAAATAAATAAATAAATAAATTTAAAAACAAAAAAAAAAGAAGAAAAAAAGAAGAAGAAGAATCAGAAATGGAAATCGAGGAGAGAGACGAAAAACGAAGCCAAAAAACCAAGGAAGACCGACGAGCCTCCACCGGCGACCCACGTCCAAAGCCACCTACCGAAAAAGGAAGCCGCTCACCCCACAATCCTTCAGCTACCGGTGACGCGCGTCGGAGAAGCCCGAATCCGACAAAACGACGGACAAAAAATCGAGAAGGAAAATCAAGTCGGTCCCGGCGATCCACGGCGGCTGGGCGTAAACGGAGGCCACCGGCGTGACCATGAGGAGGAAGCGGTCCTTTTGAGATCGGTTGCTGCCGGCGAAACGACCGAAATGGTCGGCGACGACCAAGACCAAAAATGGGTTCCGATGGCCGAGAGAGAATAGGCCGGACCGACGACTTTTCGGCGGCCTTGAACGAAACCGAGGGCAGATTCGTGCTGCGGACGGCCCAGCGGAGCCACTGGCGGCGAAAGCCGGTGAAGAATCGATCGGCAAGGCCCTGAACCGGCCGAACCGGAGTGAACCGACGGTCCGAACCAGGTTTGAACCGGACCGAACCGGTTCAGCCAAGAAAGAAAGGAAAAAAGGAGAAAAAGGGAAAAAGAAAAAGAGGAAAAATTGAGGAAAAATCTCGGCGATGTAATCGAGCTACGGGTAAGTCAGTAGCAGTCGAAATTGACCGATTTAAATTTTGGAATATTTTATTTAATTAATTTTCGACTGAAAATTTACCCAAAAATTATATAATTGTGTAGCTCGACAATTGGCATCCAATGAGAGCTCGAGACAGCCTCGATTTACGTACTAGCATGGAATCTCGGGTAAGTAAACCTTATTTATGACAATTTACCTCGTTATGCGTGCTTTGGATTTAATTATCGCATAAAATAAATTAAATTATGGAAATTTAGATAAATTGTCGTAAACAATAAATTTAGCTATTTGAGAATTAGAACGAGGACCAATAAAATGTTGGTGGGCCCAATGAGCCCAATAGGCCTCGATAATGTGAAAACTAAGTGGAAAACGGGCTTAAGGCTGATTAAGGCCCATTAAGGTGCAATCAAGCCCAATAGGGGTAAATGGACCCAATAGGGGTAAATGGGCCCAATGATTTAAATTAAGCCCAGAAAATAGGAAATACAATTAAATTGTATGATATCTGACCTGAAGAATATTTATACACAGTTTCAGACATTGGATTGGGAGTAAATCGGACTGCGTGACGAGACAGCAGTGGAAAAGGAAAGGTCAGACTCTACAGAAAATTAAGGTAAGGAAATTCTACGGACTGCTAGAGGTAACTTTACGAAATTTCAAAGTCATATGCAGTCTTTTAAATTATCTGTAGGGTCTAGAAGTAAATAAATAATTTTAGTGCCTCGAATGGGCAAATTTACCAAAATACCCTTGTTAAGGGTAAAATTTTCAATTTTAGGAAAAATTGGGAGGAGCAAGAACAAGAGGTTCCTGCTCGTTCTGGAGGTGTTTTGACGCATGCATGAGTAGGCTGGCTAACCTTGAAAGAAAAATGCATAGCATTGCATATTTTCAATGATGAAATTGTTTTGAAAACTGTTTTGAGGAAACATAGCCGCCTACGTGTTTTTATTGACATGTGACGTGCTAGAGCTCAGCTCGCACGATATTTTGAGTTGTGTGATGCATGCATTAGTGCTGGAGCGAGAGCTCGCACTAGAGTTTTACATGTATTGGTGTTGGAGTCCAACTCGCACCAGATTTTTATTTATATATATATGATTTTCATGACACGGTGCTAGAGTCTAACTCGCACCAAATTTTACATGATTTTCGTGACAAGGTGCTAGAGTCTAACTCGCACCAAATTTTTCACATGATTTGATGAGAGTGCTAGAGCTTAGCTCGCACTAGTTTCACTCGAATTGACGAGAGTGCTGGAGCATCGCTCGCACCCCCCATTGATTTTTATGAGAACATGCGATGAGCCGTGCTTGGAGCATCGGGTAGACTGTGTGTCACTGATTAAATAGGTCTGCACGTGCGTTTTGAGACATGGCATGAGTATAGAGATATGATATGGTTCCACAGAGTACGATGTACCGTGCGAGTAGCATGGAGTACGATGTATCGTGTGGTATCTTCGGATACGGGGTATCTTCAGATACGGTATCTTCGGATACGGTATCTTTGAATATAGGGTATCTTCGGATACGGCATCTTCGGATGTGTGGGATCGGATAAGACTGACGGGTTGGATTAACCCACCTTTCGGGTGATTCCAGATCAGGGTGAAACCCTGCACACTAGGATCCGTGTAGCAGAGGGGCTCACGAGGACACACGGCCATAGTCCTGGTTATTATCGATATACAGATGTTGCCGAGTCTCGCATGTTGATGATCTTGATGATGATTGAAATTGGGTTTTAAATCAAATGTGCATGATGATTATTTCCATGCTTTTTAAACCCATGTGTGATGTAAACTGATTTTCATGGTTTTGTGTGAGTCTGGACCACCCGAGGGATGGGTTGAGTCTTGGATTTGTTGTGAAATTTTAAATGAGAAAGAAATGACTTGAAAGAGTTGCATGTTGAATTTTCCATGCGAACGTGTTTTACATGACATCATGAATCATAACATCAGTTTTAAAATGTGTGGAGAAAGGGTGGTTTATGCATGGCACCACGTTCATGTAGGTAGTATGGTTACCTACTTGTTTGTAGGGTTGCCTTACTGAGCTTGATGTGCTCACCCCTTTCATTTTCTGACAGAGATAATCTCCAATAGATGTTGAGGCGACTGAGTACTGCATTCTGGATATCCACTGCTGCCCATCATTTAAGGTATATACACTTGTACATATTGTATCTAAATAAGCATAGCACAGTAACATGTTTGTAAGTAACTTTAGGGGATGTATAAATATTGTAAACACTTATAAATGACTGAGAAAGAATTAAATAATATGGTAAATGAATGGTGGGACTGGCATTGACGCACAACCCAATTTGTTAGTGGAGTGTGGTCACGATCAGAGGACATGTAAGCATGAAAGAAAATAACAAAATGCAAAAAATTTACTCTGATTTTTGGGTAGTTTTTGGTCGTGACATATAAAGGTGGTATCATAGCAGAAATTGGTCTGATGTGTGTCATTGTCAGTAATTAAGAAATTACATCCCCGTGTTACTGTGCTTGGTTAGATACAGTAGTGTATATCGAGATGGGTTTTAACTAAGAAATGATTGAGAATGCAGGAATACCTAATATTAGTCGTGATAAAGGAGGTAGAGCACGAGGCAGTAGAGGTAGGCCTGAGCCTGCTAGTCATGCTGAGTTGACCTATGAGAACCAAGTATGAGATTGAAATAGAGGCTAATGTTGAGCATGCCTCACAGAGTCTGACAGAGTGATCGGACAGTATTGAGACACGCTTCGCGAGGTTGTTGCGGAGTGTGAAGAATATTTTGAGAGCAAATTACTCAGAGTATGCATAAGATTTGAAGCGAGTTGGAGCATTGGTGAAAGTCTACTCGATCCATCTTAAGAGTTGACATGAGAGATATTTTGGATGTATTCCGGTAATAGAATATCCCAGATACTGTTTAAAGGGAATGATAAATAAAATCCTTACTCTGATACAAAGGAATTGATTTATTGATGAGTATGAATTATGAGTATGAAACTCAGTTATATTCTTGGGCAGATATTACTTCGACATTATGGGCAGTGAGCGTCGGAAAGCCCAAAAGTTCATGGAAAGGCTCAAATTGTCAATTAGAGTCCGATTGGCCCCGTTAGGTATCACTACCTATACCGAGGCAGTGCGCAGAATACAGTTGTGTGAATAAGATCGAGTGTTGCAGACCTCTGAGATTGGGAAAGGTAGTAAGGGTCGAAATAGAGACAGAAAGAGAATCGAGAATGATAGAGATGGCAGAACGAGAAAAAGGGGTAGTTTGGTAAAAGATTTGATTTGATGAGTTATGGGCTAAGATGATTGGTAAGGCCACAGTTATCCGATTGTAGCACTTTTGAGGGGTATTGTGATTGGAGAACCCCGATCTGCTACGAATCACTGTAGAATGTGTGGTAAATACCACGGAAGTAGGACCTACACCTACATATTATTGATGAAAATGGCTGTTAAGTGTAGTAAGACGGACCATTTATTATGATTGCTCAGAGTTGGGCGAGATTATCCCACAGAAAGGTAAAGAGATAGAGAAAACCCTGTTGAGATAGCTGCATCGAAAAGGGAGGCTACAGCCGAAGAGAAAAGGAAAGTAGGCTGTTTGACGAAGGCGAGTGTATGTCTTGGACCAAGACACTACTGATGTTTCACAGGATGTGGTGAAAAGATACTACACTGCCTATGAATAAAGAATTAATTGTGTTAATTGATCCTGGTACCACGTATTTCTTCATATCGCCTTCATTCGCATGTAAGTGAGTAAAAGACATGAATGCCTACACTCTTGGGCATAATGCTGATAAATGAGTACACCAATACAGAAAGGTTAACTAACGGAATAATTAAGAAGAGATTTTAAGTTGAAAACGAGGGAAGATGTATAAGTCAGCCGATTTTATTCAATGGACTATGAATAATTTAAAGTAATATTTGAGAATAAAGTGGTCGGCTGCAAGCTATGCGGTTCGGAGTTCTATCCTAAGATAGTGCTGTTTTACCCCTGAAAAGTATACTGTAAGTTTTGACAAGTAATAAAAAGGGGTGCAACGGTTGAAATTAAAGGAGCAAATGATGGTACTCACGAAATGAATAATGACAGAGTTTCGTTATAATTGATACACTAAGGAGATAATCTTCGAGATATGCATGATCCTGAATACGAGTTATATTGGAATAATAGGAGAATGTAAGGTAAGAATATCTATGATACGTGAAGTAATTAGGATTAAAGCAATTAGTAGCGAATATGAATTGTGACCACAGGGACTGATATGTAAAGTAATTGTGGTTAAGTCTAAGGGTTAATAAAGGTATTTCAAAATACCTCCCCGTCTGAAGACTTGACAGCGTCTAGAAATATATATATAATCTATAACTTGAAATCGACCGTGGTAAAATATAAATTTAAAATTTAGACACCTTCACTAGTACGATAAAGAATTATAAATTCGATTAATTATGAAGATTAAAATATTAAAATTTAATAAAAGCCGTTAATATAAGAAAAAGGAAATGACGCGGGTTAGTACCTGGAAACAGAAGCAATTTTGAAGTGATATTATACGCTTATGCGTACATAGCTCAAGGATATGGGCATTAAAATATGTAGTGGAGCTCAACTACAATGAGTTACTTAAACTTTACCTGGACCGATTTGTCATCATCCTTATTGATGATATGTTGGGTGTAGTTAAAGTCCAGGGAAAAATATAAGCAACAATTGGAAAATTACTTTTACAGATGGTTGCTGCGAGTTCTAAAAAGGGTATACTTTGTTGACACGTTTAACTAAGAAAACGTGGTATTTGAATGGGATGATAGACGTGACAAGAGTTTTGGTGTAATAAAGTATGAATTGACCACCGTGATTATTTTCACCATACCCAACAGCTCAAGAGGTTCTTCGTGTGTATGAATGACTCAAAATAATGAATGAGCTGTGTATTGATGCAAAATGGGAAGATAGTCGATTATGGATCCAGATAACTCAAGGATCATGAAATAAACTATCTGACCCATGATTTAAAGTTGGCAGCGGTAGTACTTGTACTGAGGATATGGTACTATTATGTACATGTGAGAAATTTTGGGTATGCACTGATCATAAAGCCCCAAGTATCTGTTTTCACAGAAAGAGGCGAATATGAGAATACATAGTGGGATAGAGCTTCTGAGAGATTTGGATTGTGGAAAATTGTACCACCCAGGAAAGGCTAATGTGATGGCTGATGCCTTGAGCAGAAAGAGCCTCGGGATGGTATTACATATGATGGTCAGGGAGCGTGAGCTGCTAGAAAAGTTGTGAGCCTCAGTATTGATGTGATCCCTTCTGATGATGACAGTGATTGTGTGACAGCTAGCCTGAGACTAGAATCGGATGAGAGTGCCCGGATTTGACAGGCTAAGCGTGATGATCGGCATGGTGTCGATAGTTTGGGTCAGATTTAGAAGGGTACAGTGACGAAGTTCCCAGAGAGTGTTGATGAATTACAGAGAGGTTCAGAGACAGTATAAGTGCTCCCCAGGATCACAGTTGATGAGATAGTAATATTGTCAGAAGCTTACTCTTCGGGATATACAGTACATACGGAAAGTAACAAATATATATATGAAATCTCTGAAAAGGGTATTGGTGGTCAGATGTGAAAAGAGATATGGTAGAGATTGTGGAAAAGTGCCTAGTATGTCAGTAGAATAAGGTAGAGTATTAAAAGTCTGCAAAGTTATTGCAACCTCTACCTATATCTACACGGCACGAAAATGGGAGCAAATCTCCATGAATTTCGTGATGAGTTATAGAGGACTCAGATGAATCACGAGACTATTTAGATGATAGTAGCTAAATCGACTAAGTCTACCCACCTTCTGGTTATGAAATCTCTAGATACTCAGAGTGTGTATGAGGATTCAGGTATAAGGAAGATATGATGAGTGTGTGTGCCGTTAATTTTATAAACTCCTAGAATGATCAGTTATTACAAATTGAATCCGTCAATAACGATAGTTGGCACTTGAGTATCGAGATAACAATTATGAGGCAGTGTATGGCTGTAGGGGTTGTTCCCTGACTCAGACAAGAAAAAGTGGGTGACAGATAGAAATTTCTTCCGAATTAGTATAATAAGTCTCTGAGGATGTTCAGTTAAGTGAGAGATTAAGAACACCTCAGAGCAGACAAAAAGCATTGGAATTCATCGAGGGTGAATTTGTATTGTTGAAGTTATTTGTCCTAAGGGCATAACGACATAACGAGACTCGGGAAGAAGGAAAATTGAGTTTTGCTGAATGGAATTTTTGAAAGATTGGACAAGTGGGAGATAAGACTCTTTTGATACTTCGGCAATACTATCCAGATCCAGCATAGGTGATCGGATATGAACTTCAACAGTTTAGCTCAGTGCAAATATAAATATATTGAAAAAGTTGATTCGGGCATTAAACAGGAAAGCAAAAGTATTGAGATTTAAGACGATCTCCCTAGTTAAAGTTCTTGAGAAGTATTACACTCCGGAAAAAGGTCACATGAGAATTAAAAAGTATGATACGATTGATGTACCCGGAGTAGTTTATGGACTCATATGACTTGGTTCTAATTTGGAGGACCAAATTCCTTAAGTGGGGGAGATTGTAAGACCCGATTTTATTGTAAGAGCAAAAGGGAATGAATAGAAATTTACGAGTGCATTTAAAAATGCAAAAGGACTGAAATGAAATTCTCGAACACGTTGAAGGGCAAAATGGTCAAAAGATAAAAAATCGGTATAAATTCGATAAGGAAATTTAATTAAAAATGTGGATTTGAGAAATCTTGATCAATAAAGGAGAAATAATTAAATTTCAGGTTAAATTGATCAAGATCCAGAATTTTTAGAAATACCGAAAAGTCATTCGGGACAATATCCCGAAAATACGAAGAAATTATACCCGAAAAAGGTTAAAATATGATAAATAAATTAAATTAAATTAAATTAATTAATTTGAAATAAAATAATATAAGTTGTAGATATTTTGGAAAATTGTAGAGTATTTTAATGAATAGTATGTTAATAAAATAAAAATAAATAAATAAATAAATTTAAAAAGAAAAAAAGAAGATAAAAAAAGAAAAAAGAAGAATAAGAATCAGAAATGGAAATCGGGGAGAGAGACGAAAAACGAAGCCGAAAAACTGAGGAAGACTGACGAGCCTCCACCGGCGACCCCCGTCCAAAGCCACCTACCGAAAAAGGAAGCCGCTCACCCCACGATCGTTCAGATACCGGTGACGCGCGTCGGAGAAGCCCGAATCCGACGAAACAACGGACAAAAAAATCGAGAAGGAAAATCGAGTCGGTCCTGGCGATCCACGGCGGCTGGGCGTGAACGGAGGCCACTGGCGTGACCATGAGGAGAGAGGCGGTCCTTTTGAGACCGATTGCTGCCGGCGAAACGACCGAAATCGCCGGTGACGACCAAGACCAAAAATGGGTTCCGACGATCGAGAGAGAACAGGCCGGACCGGCGACTTTTCGACAGCCTTGAACGAAACCGAGGGCAAATTCGTGCTGCGGACGGCCTAGCGGAGCCACTGGCGGCGAAAGCCGGCGAAGAACTGGCCAGCAAGGCCCTGAACCGGCCGAATCGGAGTGAACTGGCGGTCCGAACCGGGTCTGAACCGGACCGAACCGGTTCAGCCAAGAAAGAAAGGAAAAAAGGAGAAAAAGGGAAAAAGAAAAAGAGGAAAAATTGGAGAAAAATCTCGGTGATGTAATCGAGCTACGGGTAAGTCAGTAGCGGTCGAAATTGACTGATTTAAATTTTGAAATATTTTATTTAATTAATTTTTGACTGAAAATTTACCCAAAAATTATGAAATTGTGTAGCTCGACAATTGGCATCCAACGAGAGCTCGAGACAGCCTCGATTTACGTACTAGCATGGAATCGCGAGTAAGTAAATCTTATTTACGACAATTTACATCGTTATGTGTGCTTTGGATTTAATTATCGAATAAAATAAATTAAATTATGGAAATTTAGATAAATTATCGTAAACAATAAATTTAGCTATTCGAGAATTAGAACGAGGCCCAATAAATTGTTGGTGGGCCCAATGAGCCCAATAGGCCTCGTTAATGTGAAAATTAAGTGAAAAACGGGCCTAAGGCCGATTAAGGCCCATTAAGGTGCAATCGGGCCCAATAGGGGTAAATGGGCCTAATGATTTAAAGTAAGCCCAAAAAATAGGAAATACAATTAAATTGTATGATATCTGACCTGAGGAATATTTATACGCAGTTTCAGACATTGGATTGGGAGTAAATCGGACTGCGTGACGAGACAGTAGTGGAAAAGGAAAGGTCAGACTCTACAGAAAAATAAGGTAAGGGAATTCTACGGACTACTAGAGGTAACTTTACAAAATTTCAAAGTCATATGCAGTCTTTTAAATTATCTTTAGGGTCTAGAAGTAAATAAATAATTTTAGTGCCCCGAATGGGCAAATTTACCAAAATACCCTTGTTAAGGGTAAAATTTTCAATTTTAGAAAAAATTGGGAGGAGCAAGAACAAGAGGTTCTTGCTCGTTCTGGAGGTGTTTTGACGCATGCATGAGTAGGCTGGCTAACCCTGAAAGAAAAATGCACAGCATTGCATATTTTCAATGATGAAATTGTTTTGAAAACTATTTTGAGGAAACAGAGCCGCCTACGTGTTTTTATTGACATGTGACGTGCTAGAGCTCAGCTCGCACGATATTTTGAGTTGTGTGATGCATGCATTAGTGCTGGAGCGAGAGCTCGCACTAGAGTTTTATATGCAATGGTGCTGGAGTCCAACTCGCACCAGATTTTTATTTATATATATATATATATATATGATTTTCCTGACTCGGTGCTAGAGTCTAACTCGCACCAAATTTTACATGATTTTCGTGACAGGGTGCTAGAGTCTAACTAGCACCAGATTTTCCACATGATTTGATGAGAGTACTAGAGCTTAGCTCGCACTAGTTTCACTTGAATTGACGAGAGTGCTGGAGCATCGCTCGCACGCCCCATTGATTTTTATGAGAACATGCGATGAGCCGTGCTTGGAGCATTGGGTAGACTGTGTGTCACTGATTAAATCGGCCTGCACGTGCATTTTGAGACATGGCATGAGTATAGAGATATGATATGGGTCCACGGAGTATGATGTACCGTGCAAGTAGCATGGAGTACGATGTACCGTGTGGTATCTTCGGATACGGGGTATCTTCGGATACGGTATCTTTGGATACAGGGTATCTTCGGATACGGCATCTTCGGATACGTGGGATCAGATAAGACTGACGGGTTGGATTGACCCACCTCCTAGGCGATTCCCAATCAGGGTGAGACCCCACACACTAGGCTCCGTGTAGCAGAGTGGCTCACGAGGACACACGGCCATAGTCTTAGTTATTACCGATATACAGATGTTGCCTAGTCTCGCATGTTGATAATCTTGACGATGATTGAAACTGGGTTTTAAATCAAATGTACATGATGATTATTTCCATGCTTTTTAAATCCATGTGTGATGTAAACTGATTTTCATGGTTTTGTGTGAGTCAGGACCACCCGAGGGATGGGTTGAGTCTTAGATTTGTTGTGAAATTTTAAATGAGAAAGAAATGATTTGAAAGAGTTGCATGTTGAATTTTCCATGCGAACATGTTTTACATGACATCATGAATCATAACATCAGTTTTAAAATGTGTGGAGAAAGGGTGTTTATGCATGGCACCACGTTCATGTAGGTAGTATGGTTACCTACTTGTTCATAGGGTTGCTTTACTGAGCTTGATGTGCTCACCCCTTTCATTTTCTCACACAGATAATCTCCAGTAGATGTTGAGGCGACTGAGTACTGCATTCCGGATATTCGCTGCTGCCCATCATTTAAGGTATATACACTTGTACATATTGTATCTAAATAAGCATAGCACAGTAACATGTTTGTAGGTAACTTTAGGGGATGTATAAATATTGTAAACACTTATAAATGACTGAGAAAGAATTAAGTAATATGGTAAATGAATGGTGGGACTGGCATTGACGCACAGCCCAATTTGTTAGTGGAGTGTGGTCACGATCAGAGGACATGTAAGCATGAAAGAAAATAACAAAACGTAAAAAATTTACTTTGATTTTTGGGTAGTTTTGGGTCATGACACAGTGCCCGCAACGATGAGAAAAGAGAACCAGCACCGACGCCGAAGGGAGAACAGGCCAGACCGACCACTTTTCGGCCAGTCCTGGCGAAACCGAGGCCAGATCCGTGCATCGGACAGTCCGACGGACCTGCTAGAGGTGGAAGCCGATGAAGGTGGAAGCCGGTGAAGCCTCGAACCAGACTGAACTGGGCTGAACTAGACCGGGTCGGTTCAGCCAGGGAAGAAAGAAAAGAAAGAAAAGAAAAGAAAAGGAAAATTGGAAAAAAGAAAAAGAGAAAAAGAGAAAAATTGGGAAAAAATTTTGGTGATGCAATCGAGCTATAGGTAAGCTGGTAAGTGGTCGAAATTGATCGATTTAAATTTCAGAATATTTAATTTGATTAATATTCGATTGAAAATTCACCAAAAAAATATGTAATTGTGTAGCTCGATAATTGACGTCAAATGAGAGCTCGAGTCAGCCTCGATTCGTGTACTATCATGGAATCTCGGGTAAGTAACCCTTATTTACGACAATTTGCATAGTTATGCATGTTAGAAAATTACCTCATAAATTATGGATTAATTCCGTATAAAATGAATTAAATTCTGAAATTTGAGATAAATTATTGTAAATAATTAATTGAGCTATCCGAGAGTTTAGAACAAGGCACAATAAATACTGATGGGCCCAATGAACCCAATAAGCCTCGATAATGTGAATAGTAAGTGGAAAATGGGCTTAAGACTGATTAAGGCTCATTAAGGTGCAATCAGGCCCAAGATTGTAAACGGGCCCAATCTCAGAAATGATGAAATAAAGTTAATTGAATGATTTCTGACTCGATAAATAATTATACGCAGCTCTGGAGATTGGATTGGGAGCAAATCGGATTACGTGACGAGACATCAGTGCAAAGGTCAGACTGTACAGAAAAATGAGGTAAGGGAATTTTGGTGAGTAGCTAGAGGTAGGTACGTGTATTTTTAATAGCTTTTATATGTACTGAAAATGTATAAAGGTCCTAGAAATGGATTAAAAATTTTAAGGACTCAGAATAGGTAAAAGACTATTTTACCCCTACTGAAGGAAATTCACCTAAGGATGGTGAAAGCATGACATGTATGAAATGCATGATTTAAGGTATTTTCTTGACTTTTTAGCTAAGCAAATTGGTAGATTGGCCAGTATTTGCATAAATTTCACAAGATCACACTACGTAAGTGTTGTTTAGATTTAAATGAAATTTATTTGGAAAAAAAGGCTAACTATTAAGGTTATATGGAAACAAATGGTGCTGGAGCCTTGCTCGCACTATATCTGAGTTTGTGAGTGTGCATAATGGTGCTGGGGTGATTGCTCGCACCGATTTGTGTGACATCATATGCATGAAATGTACTAGAGCGGTTGCTCGCACTAATTTTTATTATTGTGAAATGCATGAGAGCTGCTGGAGCCTAGCTCGCACCCTGTTTTGACTTGATATGTATAAAAAGGTGTTGGAGCGATTGCTCGCACTAGTTTTAATGATTTAACATGCTTGAGACGTGCTAGAGCTTAGCTCGCACGAGTTTTGATTTGTGTGATACATGCATTATTGCTGGAGCAAGGGCTCGCACTAGAGTTTTACATGCATAGGTGCTGGAGTTTAACTCGCACCAGAATTTCATATGATTTTCATGATAGGGTGCTGGAGTCTAACTCGCACCAGATTTTCACTTGATTCTTATGACAAAGTGCTAGAGCCTAGCCGCACCAGTTTTACATGATTTTGACAGAGTGTTGGAGCTTAGCTCGAACTAGATCTTATGAGATTTTATGAAACGTGTGCTGGAGCTTTGCTCGCACGAGATTTTCCTGAATTTTATAAGAGTGTTGGAGGATCGCTCGCACTGATTTTATGAGACATACGATGAGCCATGCTTAGAGCGTCGGGTATGCTGTGTGTCACGCCGATTAAATATGCTCGCACGTGCATTTTGAGACAGGCATGATTATTGATATAAGATGTGGGTCCACAGAGTACGTTGTACTGTGCAAGTAGAATGGAGTATGTTGTACCATGCTGGGATTGATTATGTGGCATCTTCGGATGGGAGTGGCATCTTCTGATGCGAGTGGTATATTCGGATGCGAGTGGCATCTTCAGATGCAAGATATTGGATAGGACCGACGGGATAGACTGACCCACCTTCCGAGGTGATTCCCGATAGTGGTGAGACCCGGCACACAGGATCCGTGTAGCAGTGGGATCACGAGTATATGGCCATACTCTTGGTTATTTGCCTGAGATATTGATATATATATATATATATATATAGCCTAGTCTCGCATGTTACTATCTGATGTTTTGAATGCTTGAGAATGCATGGATTTTGTGTGAGTTTAGACCACCCGAGGGAGGGGTTGGATCCTGACTGATGATATTGGTTTTATTATGAATAAATGAAATTTTCAATGTTTTCAAAAATGCTTGAAAGTAAATGATTTTATGTGGATCAGGATCACCCGAAGGAGGGGTTGAGTCCTGATGAATGTGATGGATGTGGATTCATGAAATGAATTAAAATGTTTTCTACGGTTTTGTAGAAACTTAGCATGATGCATTTTTCATGCTTGTTTATAATTCATGAAATGAAATGTTTTAGCACGGGGAGGTTATCCATGCTTTAATTGCAAATGCACGATTTTGATTAAATTCATGCGTTGTATGATTTTACATGAGATGCCATTGAGCCATGATTTACATGATTTCCATAAGCATGAATAACTTTTATAAACTATGGCATTGATGTGTGCATGATTTCGTGCATGAGCTTTAAACGAAAAGAAATAGATTTAAGGGCATGGCATTATGAGCATGTAGATAGTGGAGCTATCTACTTACTTGCATAATTGCCTTACTGAGCGTATGGTTGCTCACCCCCCTTATTTTCCCCTCTTTTCAGAGCACTCGCAGTAGATAGTGAGTGGCTGATGACTTGCATTCTTGGTATCCGCTGCTTCCCATCATCGAGAAAAGGTATACACACTTGTATGATTTTTGTATCTAAATATGTAAATGCACAATACTGTAAACGTATATGACGTCGGGGATGTAAGGTTATATAAATGAAATTGTGAATGTAACATGGAAATAGAATGGTAAGTAGTGTGAGGGGACTAACACCGAATCATAGCTCAACTGTTGGTAGGATGGTCACAATGAGAGGAAGGAAAGAATTAAATATGAAAGAAAAACAAAAAATTTACTCTAATTTTTAGGTCGTGACAATTTGTGGTATTTTTCAGCCGGTTTCCACTTATTAAATCCCTTCATCAGGGTCTATTGGCTCATTAATGTGCTCAAGACTTAGAATGAGATTGAAGTGGAGGCTGGTGTTGAGCATACTCCATAGGGTCCTATAAAGAGATCAGACAGTATTGAGACACGTTTCACGAGGATAAAGTAGAGTGTAAAAAATATTTTGGAGTTGGTTACTCAGTCTATACAGATAGTTGAGGATAGGCAGGGTAAAGCCTGAACATATGCCTCAGACTATAGAGATTCTCACACCCCTCCAGTATTTAGCGAAGTAAAGAAACCAATAGTTACTGAGGAGTGGTGAATGAGATAGCGAAGTTGTATGGATTCTTTCAGTGTATGTCGATCGAGAAAGTGACTTTTAAATACGTTTATGTTGGAAGGCCAGGCAGAGCATTGGTAAAAATCAGCTCGACCCATTTTAAGAGTTAGACATCCAGGACTGATATGAGAGATAATTCTAGATGCACAGAGACAGTATATTTCAGACATTATTCAGAGGAATTTACGGATAGAGTTCCTTACTCTGACCCAGAGGAACAAGTCAATCGATGAGTATGAATTTTAATTTACATCCCTGGGCAGGTATAATCTAACATTATGAACAGTGAGAGTCGAAAGGTCCAAAAGTTCATGGAAGGACTCAGATCGTCTATCAAAGTTGATTGGCCCGTTAGATATCACTATTTACGATAAGGCAGCACGCAGATCACAGTACATGAATAAGATTAGAATTGCATGCCTCTGAGTTTAAGAAAGGCAATTAGGGCAAAAAATAGAGACAGAAAGAGAATAGTGGATGATAGAGATGTCAGAGCAGGAAAGAGATCATTTGGTAAGAGATTTAGAGATGTCGAGTTATGGGGTAAGATGATTGGTAAGCTCCAGTGTATCCAGTTTTAGCGCTTACACGAATATTGTGATTGGAGGACCCCGACCTGTTAATGGGCAATGTTGGATGTGTGGTAATTACCACAGAAATAGGCGGTTGAATGATGACGAGTGTATGCCTAGGACCGGGACACTATTGATGCTTCATTTGATGTGGTGTAAGGTACTATCTTGATTGTTAATATTGAAGCAATTATTTTAATTGATCCTGGTACTACATATTTATTTATATCTTCATCATTTGCATATAAGTTAGTGAAATATGTAAAGCCTATATCATTAGGCAAAATGCGGATAGTTAGCACCCCAATGAAGGATAGTCTGCTAATTGAATATGTCGGAAGAGATTGTAAGTTAAAAGTGGGGGAAAGGAACATGCGAACCAATCTCATTCTATGAAATATAAGTATTTTGATGTAATATGGGGAATAAATTGATTGGCTGTGTTGTGAAATTTTAACGAGAATGAAATTATTTAAATTGATTTGCATGTTGAGTTTTCCATGCTTTTTGAAATCCATATGTGAACTTGTTTTACATGACATCATGAATTGTAGCATCCATTTTGAAATGTGTGGAGAAATGGTGGTTTATGCATGGTACCACGTTCATGTAGGTTGTATGGTTACCTACTTGTTCGTAGGATTGCCTTACTAAGCTTGATGTGCTCACCCCTTTCATTTTTCCTACACAGATTTCTTTCAGTAGACTTTGAGGCGACTGAGTACTGCATTCTTGATATCCGCTGCTACCCATCACTTGAGGTATATACACTTGTACATATTGTATCTAAATAAGAATAACACAGTAACATGTTTGTAAATAACTTTCGGGGATGTATAAACACTGTAAACACTTGTAAATGAATGGGAAAGAATTAGTGAAAAAAACTCATGTGTTTACCTTTCCTTTAATAAGGAATTAAGTTATATGGTGAATGAATGGTGGGACTGGCGTTGACGCACAACCCAATTGTTAGTGGAGTGTGGTCACGATCAGAGGACATGTAAGTATGAAAGAAAAATGAAAAATTTACTATGATTTTTGGTTAGGATAGGAGGAAGGGGATTGGCCAACAAGCTCAACCCCTAATTATCCAAAATTCTACTATTTTAATGCTCTTAAAACTTTTTTTTCAAGCCTTTGGTTCGTTGCTTTCCTTCAAGAAACAATTCATTGAGTTGTAACTAAAATAGTCCACATGATCAAGAAATCAAATCTCTCAACAAGGAACAACTTTTTTAAAGATTCAATATCAAGATCAAAGATAAGTTTTCAATAGAACTTAATTGGCACATTCTTCATCTTATTAAACATTAAGAAAATAGGGTTCAACAAAAATTTCTAAGCCAAAGAATAAAAAGATAATCACAAACCCAAAACGGATTTTGTTAAAGCAGTTTTCCATATTCTCACAGACTTTCTGCCTGATTTTGTGTTCAACTTTTGAACACCCAACTCGAATAGAAAATTCTAAAAAATAAAAAACCACTCATACATTAAGTCGTGCAAAACTTTCAGACCTATTTAATTTGTATACAAAAATTAAAAATCTCATAATAATACTTACTAAAAATTTTCATGCTTCAGAATAGATTTAAAAGACAATTTTCAATAAAAATAAAAAAAGGTCATAAAATCATTAAAATTTAACCCAATCATCCTAAAACATTGTAATTTGATGTTATACAATCATCCAAACGAAAAGATTTTGTTAAACATGATTTTCAACCTTTACAAATCAATGGACATATTGTAATCAAAACAATTTTGAAATTAAGAATAACCAAACCATTCATATTTTCTTGAATCTTGCTCAAAGGGGGCTCAGATACCAATTTTAGGTTTCTTATCATAGATAGGTGGATCTACATGAACAACTAGAGGTTAAACATAGAAAAATTAAAGATTTTACCTCAAGAAACCGATTGTAACGACCTAAATTACACACATTTTGGTTAGGCTATGAGTTGATAACAAATCAAAATCCATAAATCCGCTTATATAATTTAATTTTCTTGGTAACAATTTAAAACAAAAACAATAGTAATGCTTTCCATTTAATCAGCACATTTGTTCATATCCAAAATAATTTTCTTCACATTCCCCAGACACATTTCGTATACATTACTGTACTTGCAAAAATATTAGATACAAAAGAATTGCTTAAAACTGGGTATACCTTCGACGCAAAAAGGTACTCCGTGGAACCATAGCTGTGCGAATTGCTCTACTTACAGAAGTGGTCCAAGTTACTGATGGGGCTCTATGGAGGAAAGTAAGGGGGATGAGCTCAACATGCTGAGTAAGAAAAACCACGTAACAGGTAGATAAATTCACTACCTATATAAGCATTTGCCAAATAGAGGTTCTCATGTAAACATACAGAAATGTGGGAGTTCAAAAATACCAGGGGTCTGAAAATCGAAAACAAAACTAATATTGATAGCATATACAGTTTACCACATTAGATACAAAATATCAAAAAGACGTTAAATGTTAATTTAAATAATTTCCAGTTAACACAGAGCCACTGCCAGTTCCATAAAATTAGAGTCGAAAATCCACAACAATTTCAGTGTAAAAAAAACTGTAATCAAAACCAGTTCTAAAAAATTTATACGACTGAAAAAGTGACAATTATGTGGGACTTTGCTCCTGCAGGATTCAAGAGGTGGCCCCCACAGTGTCCTTATGAAATAAAAAAACACAGTTCCATATAGTCAAATCATGTAAACCAAATAGACGAGATAAGGTAGACATGTTATAATGACTATTGGCCAATACTGGTGACTCCGGGCAAATCACAAGCCAGGTGTGCCTGGATGTCAATCGTTGTGGGAGTGGTCAGTTACCCAATCGGCTCACACATCAGAATGTCGAAAGACCAAAATTTAGAATCAAAAACACGATACATCGTACTCGCGTGCGTGCTGCACGGTACATCGTACTCCATGGACAACAAATACAGAAACAGATCAACACTGATGTAACGGACCAGCCCAGCCAGCCATGGCCATCCCTGTGGGCCCACAAACAATGACTGTTCTGACAACATTATACGGTAACGTCAATAGTACAACATGACTAATCATTGCATTTATCTCAAAATTGGTGCGAGTCAGACCGTACGACACAGTAAGGACGCGCTCAAGCACATCTCGTCAATGGGAGTCGATCTGTGCGACACAGTCAGAACACGCTCTGGCACATCTCATCAGTGTATCTTTATAAACCGATCATTTCCATCAAAACATTTTTGAAATTCGATACAGTGTATAAAACCATTTAAAAGGGGCTGTCTTGCCCGTTTTGGGTCAAAATCCCAGTAAATGGTTTATTGTACTTAGATTTGGAAATTTCCAGTCAAAACTATAATTCACGATATTTCAGTGCCTTTGCAAGGAATTTAGATTTATACCAGTAAGGCTAGGCTATCTAACTAAGGCCAATATTTATAATTTTCAAACTTATAAAATCGACCTAGTATTTTATGTAATTTCGGTAACTAGCCTAAAATTTTATATCTACAAACATAGAGAAATTGCGTATATTCATCTCTAGCACACGAGAATTTTTCTTACCTCAATGTTTTCCCGCAGTCCTCAAAGCCTCCATGTATGAAATTTGTGGGTCTAGTCCACTCGGTTCTATTCTCTAAATTTTTGTATAAATATTTTCGAATTATCCTACCCTGGGTTTTTCCCAAATTTTCGGAGCGCTTTTTTTCTTCCTTCAATATTTCTTATTTTCTCTAATACATACATATATATATATAAATACATATATATATATATGTATACAATTATATATATACATATATATTCGGCCTTCATTGTTTAAAAAACCTTTCTTTCCTTCCCGCGCTTTTCTTCCTTTCTTTCTTTCCTTTCTTCTTTGCACCATCTCGACACTGTTCATTATCGTCCTTTTTTCTTTCAGCCTCTTTTTCTAGCTACCACCTTCCTTCATCTCGTCTCGCATCGTTGCCACCATTCTCACATCTCGGTCCTGCTAAAATGCTCAGCCCTCAGAGCCGCCCTGTTCCACCATTTCAACAACGAAACAGAGGTGGAAGACTGCCTCTGTTTCATGCATACTGCCTTTTCAATCTTGACTCTGCTTCCAGCCTGTTGACTCCAGCTTCATCTCTTCTTCCCTCATCGCTGCCCCTATTTTTGGCCTTCCTACTTCTGTTCCGTGTTCAGGCGCCCAGACAGTCCGTTAATCTCCTTTCTCCCTCAGCAACGTTTTGCTCCATTTTCCCCTCACCACTTGTTCACATCTCTTTCTACACCTCGCCCTTCTGCTTAGCATCTAGAAATGAAGACAAATTGCCTAATATTCTCTCGCACATTGCTGCAGTTTTCCAGGGGTCGGGGTTCTTTGTTGTCGGCCTTTACTCTCCCCCATAATCCTTCTCGATTTCTCTTTCTTGTTTCACTCTCTTCTGTTTGAATCATGGGCTATTTTCTAGCCCTTTTCTACATTTTTATGGAGTATATATATACACACACATTCTGCATCCAGCGCCTTTCTTCCCCTGTTCTGCTTCAATCTTCTCTGTTATCTTTCTGCTCGGGTTCCCAGTTTCTACTTATATTTCCTTTTGCATGTTCTAGGTTTTCTCTCTTGAATTTAGGGTCGGTGGCAGTAGGCTTCACCCTTACTTGTTTTCGCAGCCTTACCATCACTCTTCCTCAATTACTGCTACAGTTTCTTACGTCCCTCCATCCATGTTTTTCCCATCTTTGCTTATTATACACTCTTTCACCAAATTCCTCTATTGTTTCCCTGCACGCAGTATTTGGTTTGCCTATATACATAAGCTAGTTACCTGCTTTGACTGCCTCCGATCAATCTTATCCCCTTTACTATTAGCTTCATTTCTTTACTCTTTCTTCTTGCTTTTCATCTGTGCTTCTATGTATATATATTTTTCTTGTATATATATATATATATATTGTAAGACCCAAAATTAGTAATGTAACCTTTATGACTTGTGATGTATGAGCAAGTCACATTTAATGTAAATTATGAGGAATGGATATTTAAAGTTTGTAAATGTGTATGGAATGAATACATGCAAGTTTTAAAGTGTATAGCAAGTGTAAGAGGGATATTTCCATGAGTGGAATGTGTCTATCTTGAGTTTTGAGTGGTTAAGTGAAATAGAATGAATTTTTACTTCCATTTGGGTTTATATTGTATACCTTTGGCTATACACTGAATGCACACAAGTTTCAATGTATATAAAGTATGAATGGATGTCATTTTCAAGCCTTAAGAGAGGTTGGATAAGAAAATGACTATGGTAGCAAAATAAGTGAAGTTTGGTATGTGTGTTTACTGAAAAATATGAATGAGAGATCGATCTCATGAGATGAGAGATCGATCTGAAAGAGCAAAAATGCTCTTATTTGAGCGATGGAACAAGTTAGATTGATTGATAATTCTATGTTTTTAGAATTATTTATGCTTAATTTCCTAATTAATTATTTAAATCCCTAATTTATTTTGTTAATTATCCCCTTTATTTAATTAAAATTCTCATGCTTGCAGATAAATTAAATCCGGATGAATTTTGAATATTTCGATAGAAAATAGACCAGAATTGGGCTAAAATCGAGATTAAGCCACGCGGACAACACGAGTCATGCCACCTAGCACATCCAATTGGACAAGAAGACCAATGACATGGAAATATCTTTTCAAGGAGCCAATGATGTGAAGACAAGTGGTCAAAAAAATGTCAACTCATCAAGGATGTGGAAATTACCATTTCACCCCTAGTGTGTTTATAAATAGGAAAGGATGGCAATTGAAAGAGGAGGTAGTTTAGGAGTATGTAAAGTAGTGTAAGTTAGGAGTAGTGTTAGAGTAGCTTAGTTAGATTAGTTTAGTTTTTATTTTTAGAAGCTTTTCCCGAAACCAATTTTTATTTTATTGTTCATGTTCATCTTCATTTGTTGTCTTTTATGAATAGCTTTTTATACTTTATTTTGCAACCTCATTTTGCTCATCCTTCTTCTCGGTTTAATACTCAATCAACTCTTTTATTCTTCAAGTTTTATGTTCCTAGTGTAGCTCTCGGATTGGTTTTTTTTTTTTTTTGCATTCAGGTTGCTTTGATATTCTGTTGTCATTAATGTTTGTTTGTTTTTGTTTACTGCTCATGCATGTTTAGCTTGATCAGCTCGGTTATGCTTTGATTGTTATTGCCATTGTCCTGTTCTGATGCCTTGAAGCAAGATTGAGGCTGGGTATGGTTCTAGCACCGTTGGCATAGTGGAACGACATTGGCAGACTTAAGGAAGAAGCAAAACTCGACCAAAGCTTCTCCCATGTTTTACTGCGTTGTTATTCAATTTTTTTTTTTTGTGTTCTTTGTTGTTCTTGGTTCCAGCCCATGTAAATCATCCATTTTCAGTGATGCCTTAGACCATTAGACGTGCACTACCCTTTTACAATGCTGTGATTCATTTTAGGACAACTGACAGATTGCAGACCGGTCATGGAATGTTGGTTGGAAACAGCTCGGGAAAACGCTGCTTCTCTGTTCTGCCCTGTTTTGTGAATTCAGTCGGGTGACATTTTCAAGAAGAATTTGTTCATATGCAGTTGCAGCTTCCTGTCTTGCAGAGAGGGACGTTCACTAGCAGAACCGGTCGAGGAACGTTACCAAGAGTAGGAATAGTACATCACTCACAGCATCTGGGCAGGCAGCGACGTGGCCAGAAATTGCAGTATGAAGCAGTTGGAAACGTGGCGTGTTGGAGCTTAGTTGCTAATGAGTGAAGCTTGAAGCAGTTGGGACAGCAGCACGGAACCGAGGCAGAGTTAGTGGAAGATTGCAGGAGCAGGAGATGGATAGCAGCATGCCTGGAGACAACCAAAATCGAGAACAAGCTACTGGACACACCTGGACAGACCAAAGCAAAATGAATGAAACATTGAAGAAGACGTGCACAGTGAAATCGGGACCACTTGATGTTTGCAAATTGCCTAAGGCCATGTTTGGCAAATTCCTATTGTAGTGGTTTAATTCATTTTACATGCATTTTTAGATAGATTAATTTCAAGTTTATTAGTTAGCTTAGTTAGTTAATTTCTAATTTGCATGTTTGTCATAGTTGCTTTGTTTCATTAGTTTAACTTAGATTTAATTAGGTCACTAATTAATTTTTATTCTAGTATTAGGGGTTGTGCTTTAAATTAATTTAGATAAACTCATTTTATGCATTTTAAGCTTTCATTTTAAATGAAAAATCCAAAAATGTGTTTCATGCATTAGTTAGATTCTAGTGTTAAGTTAGTATTTAGATATATTTAGGAGTAATTTTAGATTCATTAGTTTAGACGTTTAGATTTATGATTATTTTTCTTAATTTTCTAGGATTTTACTTCTTTAATTTTTACTTTAGTTAATTTGCATTTTTATTAATTAGTTTAATTACATGCATTTTTATTTTAAGTTTGTTTAAATTTTAGTTTAATTAATTTTATTTCTTTATTTCCATATTTGAATTTTATTTTAATTGCGTTAATTAGCTTTAACTATTTTAATTTCTTTTGTAGGTTTTTGATTTTAACCAGTAGTTAATTAGGCTAGTCAACTTCTCTGTGGGACGATAACTCGAGACTCAAAATCCCATTATTACTTGTACGACCCGTGCACTTGCGGACATTACCTTCAGGGCATGTCATTGATCTCCAATGGGGCTAGATCGATCTGCTGAGCATTCTGTGTTGAAGGAATCGATCTTTGAAGGGCCAGATCGATGTCCTTAAGCTACTGACTTGCAACAGATCGATCTCATGCAAGAGCAGATCAATCTCCTTAAAGGTTCTGAGTTGATTCAGATCGATCTCATGCTTGGGAGCAGATCGATCTCATAAAGCCTTGAAGGTCGATTTCAAGAGGAAAAATGCAGAGCAGATCGATCTAATCAAGTCAATTCTATAAATACTGGACCTCTGCATTTCAGTTTCAAGGGATTTACTATTCTATTCAAGAACTAAACCTAAACCTAGCCAAGAAACACCAAAAAATTTCAGTTTGTGATCAGTTTTGAGTGAGATATAAGTCAGCAAAGTTGTTCTTAGCAAAGAGGAGAACAACATACTTGGAAACAAAGGATTGAAATCAAGAGTTTAAGGAACAAGGAGGATTTTACCATTTTGGTGAAAAAAATAAGGAAATCACTATTAGGTAAGATTTAATGCACCAAGTTGATATATGTTAAACTAGGTGTATTGATGAGTTGATTGGTATATATATGAAATGTTGGAAATAAAAAGAACATGAAAAATGAGCATGACCTAGTTTTGGCATGAAAGTGAGAAAGTGATAAGAAAATGGTATTAACATTAATTTAAGGGTAGAATATGCATGTATGGAAGATTATGAGGTAATCTTATGAAATGCATATATTGGAAATAAAGAGAAATAAAGATAGATATGTGAAAATGTGGTTTTATACCATATTTGGAGAAAGTGATGAAAACTATGTATTAAATTGAGATTTGGCTAATGAAATGAGTATATAGTGATATACTAATGCCAATAATTATAACAGCTTCGAAAATTACCTTGGAAGCTTATCGGACTGGAAGAGTGAGCAGAACCGAAGAAGAGAGGTCACTTGACATGATCCGGGGTAAGGAAATTTTGTGAGTAGCTAGAGATGGCTACACATATTTTAAATAGCATTTCGATATTATATGCTATATGAATTCCCTAAAATAAACATGTGTTGTGCTAAGGATTAATGAGATAAAGTGTAGTTTTATTCAAAAATAGGATAAAAAGCCTTAGAAGCATGTTGTGACCCAAAATGCATGAGTTGTATGATAGAATGGCTAATGTTTTCACGTATATGCGAAAACAATACATTTGAGTGCTTATTTGATTTACTTGTGTGAAATGTGATTTGAATAGCCATCCATATGGTTTTGTGTGAAAACCATAAGTGCTAGAGAATACTCGCACTATATTTTGAGATATGCATCACATAGTACTGGAGGATATACTCGTACTATATTTTAATGCTATTTTATGCATGTTAGAGTACTGGGAGCATTGCTCGTACTCAGTTTGTGATTGATGCATTTAGAGTATTGGGAGCTATGCTCATACTCAGTTTTACATGATAGAGTATTGAGAGCATTGCTCATACTCGACTTTTCATGAGTTGTACATGCTATCGTACTAGAGCGATAACTCGTACTTGATTTGAAAAGAGAAATATGCATTTACCTAGTGCTAGAGGTTACTCGCACTAGTGTTTGATATTTCTAAATGCATACATAGTGTTTAAGAAGCGGAGTGTTGATTGTGAGTCACACTCAAGACGCGCACTGTAGTTTTTATGTGATATATAAGACATGTTAAAGAGAAAAATCGTGACGATTTCCTCCATGTAGACTGAGTGTCACACTGTTGAGATGTTCGCACATGGATTTAGAGACGTGGCATTATTTCCATAGTATGAGGGCTAAGAATTATGGTAAGCACCCCGACTATGATGTATTTTCAGGGTATGAGGACTAAGACCTATAGCAGGCATCCCGACCATGAAGAGAGGGTCCATGGGTGTACGTTGTACCATGCGAGTGGCATGGAGTACACTGTATCATGTGGTGGAGTTGTGGAGTTGAGGAGCATATGGCTGGCGGTTGTGATGGACTGGCCCCCCTCTTGTTGCAGCAGTGATACCCGCACACCGAGATCTGTGCTGCTTGGGATTTCACATTATAGGATATGGTCATAGTCCAAGAGAGTGTTGCATTTAGCCACTGAGTCTTGCATGATATATCACTTGTTTTCATGATACGGTTAGACTTAAGAGAGATAGGTCGAAAATCGGTTATTGTGTTATGTTGTGAACTACCATATTTAATGTGATTTAAATGTAAATGGCATATTGAGATAAAGGCATTTCAGATTTTATAAAGATGCACTGTTTTGCACGAATGCCTATATTTGATAACTTAGCATGATTTTAATTACATGAAATTTATTCTGTACTATTAATATATCATTTTGATACATGCTTTGAGATGAGAGGAGGAAAGGCAAAGCTTTATTTTCAGTAGATAGTGCGGTTGTCTACTTGTTTGCCTGATTTCCTTACTGAGCGCGTTGTTTGCTCATCCCCCTTTATTTTCCACTCTCTACAGATCATCCGCAGTAGAATGAGTCCAGTTGAGGTATAGCATTCATAGTATCCGCTGCTTATCCATCTCACGAGAGGTATACACACTCGAACATTTTGTATTGAACAATGTATAAGCTGTGAGATCTGAGAATTTTAGATATATTTTAAAGATGTAATAAGAACTTGAAGTGTAATTTATTGAGCTAAGTGAATTGAGAAAATTATATTTGGAGATTTATATGTTAAGTGTTTAAAATAAGGGTGAAGCTATGAGGTCAAATCGATCTAGGAGAAGGAGAGATCGATCTGGTGAGTTAAAAATGATGAGGAAGGAGGAATTTAAGGAGTAGATCGATCTCCAATGGAAGAGAATCGATCTCCCTATGATTCTGTTTGAGAGAAGATCGATCTCATGAGGAAGGGATCGATCTCCAAACGTTTCTGTTTGAGAGAAGATCGATCTCCTCAAGGAGCAGATTGATCTCATAAAGCCATAAAGAGATCGATCTCACCCCTCGACAGATCGATCTCCTAGGCATAAAATTGCCCCAAATCGTCCCCAAATTCAAATGCAGATCGATCTCATCAAGAGCCAGATCGATCTCCTACCCTCAGTCTATATAAGGAACCCTTACTTTCTCCTGCAATTTCATTTTCTCTCTTTTTCAACCCCCATTTTCACCGAGCCCTAGCTTTCTCACTCATCCAGTGCACCCATTTTCGTCTAAATCAGAGGCTGTGGCAAAAAGGAAAGTTGTTCCTCATCAAAGGGAGAACAACATACTTGGAAATCATAAGACGGATTGAATCGAGGTAAGAGATAAGCTCTCCATAAGTTTTGGGTAATTTCTAAACCTCGATCTTGATATTTGAGATGATTTTGGTAATGATAGTTGTTGGCATTGTGTTGAAATAGCTAGAAAATGATTAGGGATTGATGAAATTACAATGTAGTTGGAGTGATGATGATATTTAGCCATTTTGGTAATTTTGGGAATTTTGAGCTATAAATGGAAATTTAGACAATGTGGTGAATTAGCATAGATAATTTGACATGAGAAATGTAGAACGTTGAGATATTGTGAATGAGATCATAGTTTGGGGTAGAGTTACGCGAATCAAGAGATTTGAGGTGTTATGAGCAATTATGCTCGATTTTGAGAATTGAGGTACTGTGATGATGAATATTGATGTTTTAACATCGTTTGGACAGCTTGGGAGTTTCAGAGTGGAGTACGAGACAAGTCCGTGACAAGGGGGAAACAAAGAGGTAAGGGAAACTAAACCAATTGTGTATGTGATTTAGAACTATTATAGCATGATTTGTGAGTTATAAAACAAGCATGTTTGATGTGTTGTGTTTTGATGAGAATGCACACGATTTTTATAGCCGGTTGGAGCCCAATGTTTTTATGAGTTTATAACTGGGCTCTACGTTAAGGCAATATCGAGATTTGAGAAATGTGTGCGTGCTTTGCCGGTTTGAACTCGGTTTTAATATGTTTTGTGTTGAGTACAAAACGGTTTTCAAATGAGTTTTATGAGAGAAAAACCACTATGAGTTCTACGTGAAGGCAAACTAGTCTTATGTGATAAAGACTTAGGTGTGTAATTCTTAGTACACACCGGGCATTGCTCTGGTAGCATGTAAGCCCGATTCTTCTCCGTTCTGGTAACGTGAGAAACCCCATTCTGTGGCTATGCCACGTATATTTAGCAGCCGTTGCCACGTGAGAACCCTATTTGGTGGCCGTTGCCATGTGAGATTCCCCATCCTGTGGCTATGCCACGTATATTTGGTGGCCGTTGCCACATGAGAACCCTATTTGGTGGCCGTTGCCACGTGAGAACTCGAATTGGTGGCCGTTGCCACGTGAAACCCTATTCTGTGGCTGTGCCACGTGTGAATCTAAATCAGTGGCTATGCCACGTATATTTGGTGGCCGTTGCCACGTGAAACCCTATTCTGTGGCTGTGCCACGTGTGAATTTAAATCAGTGGCTATGCCACGTGTGTTTAGTGGCTGCGCCACGTGCATTATTATTACAGTGATTTTATCACGTTTATTGAGATAGCGATTATCTCTTTGTTTTCACACGCTTGTTATTGATTTAGACTGAGCCTTTTTACTTCATGTTTTCACATGATTTGAGATATGAGAATGTCGTTTTGAGTACTTTCATGCTATGGTTTTCAAATGAGTATAATGAGTTTCACATACAAATAAATATTTTGTGATGTGCATTTTGGTTTATGTAATGAGTCCCTTACCCCGTTACTGAGCGATTTAGAAGCTCATCCTGTTTTCTTTCCCCCCTCCCCCCCAGATTTCTTCAAGTGAAAAGGGTTTCCCTACGACGTACGGAATAGTGGCTAGTGGAGGACTTGAGCTCCAAGCCATATATTGTGCTTTGAGGTATCGTTTATCTTTTCATACACCTAGATAATTATTGTAATTACAGACACTTGTGTATAACATTGTATTGGATGTATTAGGATTAATTAACTTGAGATCGAGTAATATATATGATATGGTATATACTATTTAATGACGAGATCCTGAGGTATGATAAGTGTGATGATGTATGACACTGCACAGGAATGCACTCTTAATTGTGAATTGTTGAGTAAAAAGTTTTTAAATTTGCCCTATTTTATGCGTTTCTGGGGTGTGACAGAGCTTTCTTGGTATCAGAGCTTAGGGTGTTTAGTACTGTGAGTGTCGGTTAAGTGAAATAGAATACATCCCAAGTGTCTGTAATAGTCTGGTCATGAACTGAATCTGAGGATTGAGATTTCAATCGATTTTGATATGTACGCACATGAGACGAGTTAAGATAGAGAATGAGTGGACGACGAGGTCGTTCGAGGAGGCAGGCAGAGTCCCCTCCACCACCTGCCCCACAATCAAAGAGTCCTAACTCTCGATTTAATCGGATTGAGATCGATGTGAGGCAAGGTTTTGAGCAGATGGCAACGTTATTCGTGCAACACTTTGGAGTTAATGCCTCGGGTACTACTCCTACACCACCACCATACCCCCAGTGCCTCCCGTCACTCAACCTGAGGACAGAAGTATGGTTCGACTAAAGGATTTTTGGAAGATGAATCCACCCGCATTTAGGGGAAAGAAGGATCCTACAGAGGTTGAGGAGTGGTTGACGGAGTTGAGAGTTATATTCGATTATCTGGGGTGCACTGATGCTGAGAGGGTCAGTATGAGTATCTATATGTTGAAGGGGAGAGTTCGAGATTGGTGGGGTACTACCCAGGGTATTCTGATGTCCATCCAAGATGTGATTGGTTGGGAAGAGTTTCAGACAGCCTTTAGGACCTAATATGTACCACGAGCCACCCAGAGGAAGAAACAGGTTGAGTTTTTGAGTTTGGTACAGGGTGATATGTCTGTGGATGACTATGAGAGCCAATTCATTGCGCTATTGAGATATGACCCAGAGACCTTCAAGAATGAAGAGCTCCGCACAGAGAAGTTTGTGTATGGATTGAAGCCTGTCATCAGAGATAGATTGATAGGACTATGTATTACTGAGTTTGGAGATGCTCTGAGACGAGCACAAGAGATTGAAAGAGGAATTGAAATGGTAAAATCCCAGAATGAGCTCAGAGCGGTGAATAGAGATAAGGGCAAGAGGCCAGCGATTTTCCAAATAGAGGCTCGGAGAGGTTCCTTCAGAAGAGGAAGGATTGAGGTGCAGAAGGGCAGATTAGAGAGACCCAGAGGTTACCCTAACATTAGAGAGACCCCTCAAGATGTCAGGCCTGAGAAAAGGTTTTGCAGAAATTATGGCCGAATGCATGAGGGAAGTTGTACTGGGTCGATCCATGGATGTTTTAGATGTGGAGACATGGGTCACATGGTGAAGGATTGCCCTCAACCTCAGAAACCACATGTCTTGGAGCCCACTAGACAACAGCCTCAAAGAGTGAACCCCCAGAGACGGGCCACTGTTGCAGAGAAAGGAAAGAGACCTGTTACACAGGGACATGTGTTTGCCCTAGATAAGGAGACCGCTGACACTTCTGCAGAAACTATAAGAGGTACACTCTCTGTCTGTAATCATAAGGCTCATGTGTTGATAGATCCAGGATCTACGCATTCATTCATTTCTGAGCATTTTGCATGTAGATTAAACTTGAAGTTTGAACCTCTAGAACATATACTACATGTAAATACCCCTATGCGTGAATCCCAGAGGACTGAGTTAATCTGTAAAGGATGTGAGATAAAGGTGGGAGATAGAGTGATGTTAGCAGATCTAATCATGTTGAATATACATGGGTTTGATGTAATCCTGGGGATGGATTGGTTGGCAACCAATCGAGTGAGTTTAGATTGCTACACTAAGATTGTAACTTTCTCCCTACCTGAACCTTACAGTGTACGGTTGAGATATTGAGGAAATGAATATGTGGGATTCTAGTAAGTAATTTGAGAATTCTAATATTATTTTAGAGAATATTAAATATGATTGTTCATGTGAAGGTTATGAGACACTCATTTCAGACGATGAGCGAGAACATCCGAGGATTGAGGATATACCTGTGGTTTACAAATTTCTGGATGTTTTCCCAGATGAGTTACCAGGTTTACCACCAGAGAGAGAGCTGGAGTTTACCATTGATTTGGTACCAGATACTCAGCCGATCTCTAAACCTCCCTACAGGATGGCATTAGTGGAACTCGAGGAATTGAAGAAACAACTACAGGAGTTATTGGATCAAGGGTTTATTAGACCCAGTGTTTCACCATGGGGAGCACCAGTATTATTTGTTAAGAAGAAGGATGGTAGTCTCAGATTATGCATAGACTATCGGTTGTTGAATAAAGCCACGGTGAAGAATAAATACCCATTGCCCAGGATTGATGATCTACTTGATCAGCTGAGAGGGGCATCAGTCTTTTCTAAGATTGATTTGAGATTGAGCTATCACCAATTGAGGATCAAGGAAGAAGATATTCCAAAGACGGCCTTCAGGACGAGGTATGGCCATTATGAATTTCTGGTGATGTCCTTTGGATTGACGAACGCCCCTGTAGCATTTATGAGATTGATGAACAAGGTGTTCAGAGACTATCTAGATAAATTTGTGATAGTCTTTATTGATGATATCCTAGTATACTCTCAGTCGTATGAGGAGCATGCACAGCATTTGTGGTTAGTACTTCAGATACTCCGAGATAAACAATTATATGGAAGGCTTAGTAAGTGTGAATTTTGGCTGGATCGGATAGCTTTCCTTGGTCATATAGTCTCAGAGGAAGAAGTATCAGTGGATCCAAGTAAAGTGGAGGCTGTGCTTAATTGGGAGAGACCAAGGACAGTTACGGAGGTATGAAGCTTCCTTGGTTTGAAAGGGTATTACAGAAGATTTGTGGAAGGATTTTCTAGGATTGCTGCCCCTTTGACTAAACTCACATGCAAGGAGACTCCGTTCATATGGACTAATCAATGTGAGCTCAATTTTCAAGAGTTAAAGAGGAGATTAACAGTGGCACCTATGTTAACTATCCTTGAGGGATCAGAAGGATTTTCGGTGTATAGTGATGCATCTCATCAAGGATTGGGGTGTGTGCTTATGCAGCATGGAAGAGTGGTAGCATATGGATCGCGACAGTTGAAAGACCATGAGTGGAATTACCCCACACATGATTTGGAGTTAGCCGCTGTGGTATTTGCCTTGAAGATCTGACGACACTACTTATATGGGGAAAGATTCCAGATCTTCACTGATCACAAGAGTTTGAGATATCTCTTTGATCAGAAGGAGTTAAACATGAGACAAAGGAGATGGATGGAACTCCTTAAGGATTATGACTGCGAGATTCTATATCATCCGGGCAAGGTGAATGTAGTTGCTGATGCCCTGAGCAGGAAGAGTATGATATCTGCTATGATGATCAGGGAATGAGATTTACTAGAGCAGTTTACCGAACTCCGGATCAGAGTTAAAGAGATAGAGACTGGATTTTTGGCTAGCTTACGAATAGAGCCCAGGATCATGGATCAGATGAGAAATGGACAGCGCAGTGATCAGAGATTGATAGATATGGTTAGCCAAGCTGAACAGAGTTCGCAGTCGGATCTCACAGTCAGTGAGAATGGATTGTTGAGATTCAGAGGACAGATTTGTGCACCGGACAATGATACCCTAAAAAGACAGATACTGAGAGAATCTCATTGCTCGCGATACACCATGCACCCTGGGAGTACTAAGATGTATCGAGATTTGAGAAAAGTGTACTGGTGGAGTGGTATGAAGCGAGACGTGGCAGAATATGTAGCCAGATGTTTAGTATGCCAGCAAGTGAAAGCTGAGCATCGAAAGCCCAGAGGACTACTATAGCCCTTACCGTACCTACATGATAATGGGAGCATGTCACCATGGACTTTATTATGGGTTTACCGAGGACCCGAAGAGGTCGTGACGCTATATGGGTTATAGTGGATAGATTGACCAAGAGTGCCCACTTCCTTGCCATCAAGAGCACAAATACTGTGGATGCCTTAGCTGAGTTGTATGTCAGCAAGATAGCTAGATTACATGGGGCTCCAGTGAGTATTACTTCTGATAGAGATTCCCGGTTTACTTCCAGATTTTGGACCCAGTTTCAGGAGTCCATGGGATCTCGATTGAGTTTCAGTACCTCCTATCATCCTCAGACAGATGGTCAGTCAGAGAGGACTATTTAGACCCTGGAGGATATGTTGAGGGCGTGTACGATGGATTTTAAGGGATCATGGGATGATCACCTGCCCCTAGCAGAGTTTGCGTACAATAACAGCTATCATGCGAGTATTGGAATGGCACCTTTTGAGGCTCTATATGGTAGCAGGTGTAGATCCCCTGTAGCTTGGGAAAAAGTCGGTGACAGAAAGATAAATGCTCCCGAGCTTGTTGACCAAGCTGTACAGAACGTAAAACTCATATGTGAGAGATTACGAGCTGCACAGAGTAGACAGAAAAGCTTCGCGAATGTGCGTAGACGGCCACTCGAGTTTGATGTTGGTGATGTAGTATTTCTGAAAATATCACCAAGTAAGGGTATCATGCGATTTGGGAAGAAAGGAAAATTGAGTCCTCGATACATAGGACCATTTGAGATTCTTGAGAGAGTGGGAGAGGTAGCTTACAGATTAGCATTACCCCCACAGATGTCCGAAATACATAATGTTTTTCATGTGTCTATGATGAGGAAGTATCACCCGGACCCTTCTCATGTCATAGAGTATGACGAGATGGACATTCAAGAGGATATGAGCTATGCTGAGGAACCCATCCGGATTCTCGATAGAAAGGAGAAGGTATTAAGAACTAAGACCATCCCATTAGTGAAAGTTTTATGGAAACATCACTCAATGGAAGAGGCAACGTGGGAACTAGAGAATCTCATGAAGGAGAAATACCCCCATCTATTTGACTAGTTGAGTTGAATTTGGAGGACCAAATTCTTTTTAAGGTGGGGAGGATGTGAGATCTGAAAATTTTAGATATATTTTAAAGATGTAATAAGAACTTGAAGTGTAATTTATTGAGCTAAGTGAATTGCAGAAATTATATTTGGATATTTATATGTTAAGTGTTTAAAAAAAGGGTGAAGCTATGAGGAGAGATCGATCTGGTGAGTTAAAAATGACGAGGAAGGAGGAATTTAAGGAGTAGATCGATCTCCAATGGAAGAGAATCGATCTCCCTATGATTCTATTTGAGAGAAGATCGATCTCATAAGGAAGGGATCGATCGCCAAACGTTTCTGTTTGAGAGAAGATCGATCTCCTCAAGGAGCAGATCGATCTCATAAAGCCATAAAGAGATCGATCTCACCCCTCGACAGATCGATCTCCTAGGCATAAAATTACCCCAAATCGTCCCCAAATTCAAATGCAGATCGATCTCATCAAGAGCCAGATCGATCTCCTACCCTCAGTCTATATAAGGAACCCCTGCTTTCTTCTACAATTTCATTTTCTCTCTCTTCCAACCCCCATTTTCTCCGAGCCTTAGCTTTCTCACTCATCCAAGGCACCCATTTTCGTCCAAATCAGAGGCTGTGGCAAAAAGGAAAGTTGTTCCTCATCAAAGGGAGAACAACATACTTTGAAATCGTAAGACGGATTGAATCGAGGCAAGAGATAAGCTCTCCACAAGTTTTGGGTAATTTCTAAACCTCGATCTTGATATTTGAGATGATTTTGGTAATGATAGTTGTTGGCATTGTGTTGAAATAGCTGGAAAATGATTAGGGATTGATGAAATTACAATGTAGTTGGAGTGATGATGATATTTAGCCATTTTGGTAATTTTAGGAATTTTGAGCTATAAATGGAAATTTAGACAATGTGGTGAATTAGCATAGATAATTTGACATGAGAAATGTAGAACGTTGAGATATTGTGAATGAGATCGTAGTTTGGGGTAGAGTTACGAGAATCAAGAGATTTGAGGTGTTATGAGCAATTATGCTCGATTTTGAGAATTGAGGTACTGTGATGATGAATATTGATGTATTAACATCGTTTGGACAGCTCGGGAGTTCCAGAGTGGAGTGCGAGACAAGTCCTTGACAAGGGGGAAACAATTGCACTATACGAGGTGCAAAGAGGTAAGGGAAACTAAACCAATTGTGCATGTGATTTAGAACTATTATAGCATGATTTGTGAGTTATAAAACAAGCATGTTTGATGTGTTGTGTTTTGATAAGAATGCACACGATTTTTATAGCCGGTTGGAGCCTAATGTTTTTATGAGTTTATAACTGGGCTCTACGTTAAGGCAATATCGAGATTTGAGAAATGTGTGCGTGCTTTGCCGGTTCGAACTCGATTTTAATATGTTTTGTGTTGAGTACAAAATGGTTTTCAAATGAGTTTTATGAGAGAAAAATCACTATGAGTTCTACGTGAAGGCAAACCAGTCTTATGTGATAAAGACTTAGGTGTGTAATTCTGAGTACACACCGGGCATTGCTCTGGTAGCATGTAAGCCCGATTCTTCTCCGTTCTGATAACGTGAGAAACACCATTCTGTGGCTATGCCACGTATATTTGGTGGTCGTTGCCACGTGAGAACCCTAATTAGTGGCCGTTGCCATGTGAGATTCCCCATCCTGTGGCTATGCCACGTATATTTGATGGCCGTTGCCACGTGAGAACCCGAATTGGTGGCCGTTGCCACGTGAAACCCTATTCTGTGGTTGTGCCACCTGTGAATCTAAATCAGTGGCTATGCCACGTATATTTGGTGGCCGTTGCCACGTGAAACCCTATTCTGTGGCTGTGCCACATGTGAATTTAAATCAGTGGCTGTGCCACGTGTGTTTAGTGGCTGCGTCATGTACATTATTATTACAGTGATTTTATCATGTTTATTGAGATAGCGATTATCTCTTTGTTTTCACACGCTTGTTATTGCTTTAGACTGAGCCTTTTTACTTCATGTTTTCACATGATTTGAGATATGAGAATGTCGTTTTGAGTACTTTCATGCTATGGTTTTCAAATGAGTATAATGAGTTTCACATACAAATAAATATTTTGTGATGTGCATTTTGGTTTATGTAATGAGTCCCTTACCCCCTTATTGAGCGATTTAGAAGCTCACCCTGTTTTCTTTCCCCCCCAGATTTCTTCAAGTGAAAAGGGTTTCCCTGCGACGTACGGAGTAGTGGCTAGTGGAGGACTTGAGCTCCAGACCATATATTGTGCTTTGAGGTATCGTTTATCTTTTCATATACCCAGACAATTATTGTAATTACAGACACTTGTGTATAACATTGTATGGGATGTATTAGGATTAATTAACTTGAGATCGAGTAATGTATATGATATGGTATATACTATTTAATGACGAGATCCTGAGGTATGATAAGTGTGATGATGTATGACACTGCACAGGAATGCACTCTTAATTGTGAATTGTTGAGTAAAAAGTTTTTAAATTTTCCCTATTTTTCGCGTTTCCGGGGCGTGACATAAGCACAGTTACGTAAACTATTGTACGGTCGGGATGTATATGTACAAATATTGTATAACAGTTTATGTTAACGAGAAGAATACTAAATTCTATGTATATTGCGAATGAATGTGAGTGGGTGACTAATATCGAATCACAGCCCAATTGTCGAGGAGAGAAAGGTAAGTAAAGTAAAAAGCGAAAAATTTGTAGTGGTTTTTGGTTAGTCACGAATTGAGGTCATGACATATATTTATATATATATATATATATATATATATATCTATTTGTTCATATATACCTTTTTGCTACATATCTATATATCGTATTTGAAGAGTACATTATGGCAGAACATACATACATACACACCCATGTACTTAAATAAATTCTTATTTTTTTATTCATTTAGTTGCTTATTTATTTATTCATTTCTCAATTCTCGGTAACACTCATGTATATATGTATATACATATATAAAAAATTTGTTAATCACCCTCGTATTAGTCTAAGTCTCTCATATTAAGATTAAGATATAATTTGTTTTTAATTAACCACATTCGGGCATAATTTAATCACAATCGGTATCACTCATAACTAAGTGCCGAAAATTTTACGTGTTTACACCGATCCTAATGGATATCCTTGATAAAAAACATTCAAATCATGCAAATAATTATCAAGAATCATAAAAGATGTTTGAACAAACATATCTAAGGTTTAGATATTGTAATCCAAGGTTTAGTCCTTGTTGATAATGCTTGATCTGCTAAGCTTGAATCACAGGGATAAGTTAGCCATGTATCCAGCCTTTAACAGTAATCCACATAAGCAGCAGTAGAATCTTTAAGAAGGTCAGATTATATCACGACCGTCACCTTGTTAGAATAGTTTGAGTTTCATAAACTCACCACAATTTTCTTAATCTCATAAAGCTTACAAACATGAAGAAAACATTTTTCTTGAAGCAAACAAGAGAGAAAAGATGGATGACTAGGGTAGGCGTCAAATAATCTACAAGATCTTGGTGCCAACCACAAAATCTTAATCCCCACTGTGTGGCCGACCATGATTATCTATTTATAGGCTAGGGTAAATGTGTTTCATTAATTTGTACATTTACCTTTTAGCCCTTAAAATTATTTTAATTGCATTTGTGTCTTCCTCTTCATGAAACTATTTAATCATACATAAGGCTCAAGTTATAATTGAAAGTAGGGAGCTATAATTTAGTTAAACTCTTTTAATTATGTAAATACCTGAGTCGGATGTCCTTAAAACTACCCATGAATTTAATAGGCATTATTTGAAATTTTATTTTTCGATTTTGAGACTTAAACAAGTTAATTTAATTTAAATATATAAGGGTGAATATCTGTGGAAGATACAATCAAAATTTTTATATAAGCTAGGGAACACCTATACGAAGCATAAGTACAAGTTCTAAATTTAATTTATTTTTATACATATTAAAAAAAAGGGAATCTAACAAGTATATGGGTATATAAATTCATAGGTATTTACATGTGTATGAAATAATTTCCTTAAATTAAGCACATGAGAATGTGCACTTATACATATAGGTGTATACATATATATATATATATATATATATATATATATATATATATATATATATATATGTATGTATATATGTATATAGTATATGTATATATGTATATAAGAGGTGGGTGCAATGGATATATGCATATAAACAATATACATGCACATAGTTAAGGACTCTCGTTAGTGAAAGAAATAAACAGAGAATTATGCATGTGTGAAGGTTACATTGGAAGGAATGACTGGTTGGGTAAGGTAGAAATAAGAAACCGAAGATGTGATGGAGTTGGGGCACCCTGCAGTGTACAACAATTGGAAAACAATTTAATATGTTAAACCATGGGCATAGGTGGAGTCCCGTCAATCTAGGATAATGGGAAATCCTGAACAAAATATAATGGGGAAACCAGAAGATGGCAGTGGTAGCAGAGAAGAAAAATAGGAAAGTATGGAAACGGGGAAGTCTTCGGGTAAGAGTTGTTGAACTGTCGAGCTGCCTTGGAAAAGAAAAGAAAATGAAGAGGAGCAGAGGAGTGGCAATTGAGTACCGAAGTGGATGTGAATATACATATAAAATAAGAGTGAACATGGTACAGGGTCAGTGGACATAGCAACGGTGAAATAGTCGACATACAAGGAAACTGAATTTTTTTTAAGCATTTTTATAAATATATATATATACATACATACAGACAACGTAGGAAGATGGGAACCTGATGATTTCAACAGAGTAGGGACAAAAACAGGAATGGGAGACTGAGGTTTGCAGCGAACCGGTATGCTGAAATCTGCTTGATGCCTGTTCCTGCATATGCATCGAAATAAGAAGGCAGGCTGAGAGGGAGACAAGATGGAGAGAGTGGAGAGGAAGCAAGAGTTGGCGTTGGAAAAAAGGTGAAAACAACCAGTTAAAAACATAGGGCACGAGGTCCTCTACAAGCAAAAAATGAGAAAGGGAAATAGACCAAATGAGGCAGCATGGTTATAAGGCAAAAATGGATGAAGACCGAGAGAAGATATAGGGAGGTGGAAGCAAGAAAAATGATGAAGTGATGAAGAGGCTGTACAAGTGACTGAAAGTGAGGAAGATGAGGCTGAAACTCCTCCGTTTGCTTTGACTCCTCCAGGCTGTCGAAAGAGAAAACGATCCAAAGTCGTAGAGGGCAGTAAAAAAAGGCTGGAGCCTCTCGGCCTCGTGGTAAATTGGCGTCGCAAGGTTGAGACTACGGACCTATAGCAGTGAGGGGGAGACAGAACAGTGGCCTGGGAAACAGTGGGGCGAAGTAGCACTGCGTCAGAGGACTACCGGGGGACTGAGCAAGCCGAGGGAAACTGGGAACTGAGGGAGAAAATAGTTGATAGTGGCAGAGACGTGAACTGTGAAGGGCTGGTTGCGAGGGAAAGAAACAGGGAGAGAACCTCTGTCGCTGCTGTTGTAACAGCATGGGAGGAAGAAAACGACAAGAAAGGCACCGACTGGAGAGCTGTTTGGGTGCCTTGAGGGGGTTGCTGGCTGAAGATAAAGAGAATGAACCGAGAGCCTAAGGAAATATGACAAGGAGAAGAAATGAAGCTGGAAACAGAGAAGAAAATGAAGGATGAACACTAAAACAAGAAATAAAAAGAATGAAGAAGAAGAGAAAAGAAATTTGGCATGAAGGCCAAGTTTTAAAAAAAAAAGGAGAAGGAAATATATATATATATATATATATATATATATATATATATATATATATATATATAAAATCATTGGAGATAAGAAAAGAAGGCACAGAGAAAAATTGGGAACCCGGGTAAAAGTGTTCTGGGGAATTAAACCGAGCAGATCGAAACCTATTGACTCGAGTCACTAAGGCATTGAGGACTACAGACAGAAATCGAGGTAAGGAAAATTTTCATTGCTGCTAGAGATGAATATGCGCAATTTTCGTATATTTGTAGATATAAAATTTTAGGCTGAATTTAACAGTATCGAAATTACATAAAAATCTATGGTGAATTTTAGGACTCTGAAAATTATAGAATTTAGCCTAGTTGAATAGCCTAACTTTACCATTTAAATTTAAATGGTTTGCATGGATACTAATATGGCTTGAATTATTTTTTAAAATAAAAATACCAAATTTTAAATTTCATAGACAGTTTACTGGGATTTTAACTGAAAAAGGGCTAGTCAACCTATTTTAAATGGTTTTGTGAATCAAACTGAATTTTATATGCGATTTGAGAAAAACAACTTGATTATAATGAAATACTGATGTGATGTGCTTAAGCGCGTACTGACTGTGTGTTGTATGGTCCGTCTCGCACTGATTTTGAGACAAAAGCGTTGGTGAGATCATGCTGCATTTTTATCTGTTCTGTATCTGTTTATGTATCTGTGGTCCACGAGTATGATGTACCATGTTTCTGATTCTATTTCTGGTCTTTGAACATTCTGATTTGTGAGCTGTTTGGGTAGCTGACCACTCCCACTGCAATTGACATCCCGACACACCTGGCCCGTGAATTGCCCGAAGTCACCGACATTAACCAATAGTCATTTCTTATATTTGATATAGCATGTCCTTCTTATCTCGTCTATTTGAAATGTTTTTTTGAATTGTTTGCAGGAATTGATATATCTGGAAATTTGTTTATTTTGCTACTGGAACCTCTAAAATTTTTCTATTTACCATAGTAGCTAACTTCACTATCGAAATATGTTCTGTTCTGAAATTTATTTTTGGTATTTGTGAAAAATTGCCGAACTATTTATGTACTCTGTGAAAATGTTTTGGTTTTGGCAAATATAAAAATATATACATTTTAGGTAGTGTATTTATCTACCTACTATGGAGTTTTTCTTACTGAGCATGTTGAGCTCACCCCTTTACTTTCCTCTATAGAGCCCCATTGTAGTTTGGATCGCTTCCGTTAGTAAGGCAGTCCACACAGTTATGATTTCGCGGAGCATATTTCTGCATCGAAGGTATACCCAAGTTTAAACAATTTTTTTGTATCTAAAATTTTTATAAGTACAGTAATGCATACAAGATGTGTCTGGGGAATGTGAATATATTTTGTTTAAAATTTGTTACTAAGAAAGAAAATTTATCAGGCTAAGTTATTGTTCTAACCTAATATCGACTTGAAGCCCAACCGAAATGTTTGTAAATTCGGGTCGTTACAAATTATGTCCACTTAGCCAAACATTTTTGGTTAAGTCCAATAATTCCCTTTAATGATAATTTGGCCCAATAACTTAATTAAAATTCTTTTATTTAAGTTTTTAAGTTTACTTAATTAAACACATTTAATTAAGCCTAATTACAATTCATCTAGTAAGTCCAAATAAGAAATTCCAAATTTCCTAGCCCAATCCATTTTTATCCATTGACTACTTTTTGCGTGAGAACTATTAAGCTCTCAACATCATGACAATAAACTTGAATTTAATTCAAATTCATAGATCACATTAGGCATCTAGCTATGCTACAAAATAATCCAAATTTTAAAGAGGTTAAGAGTGATCCTCAACTCGAAACCTTTCAGTGATAAGCCTCTCATTGTAATTAATATCATTCCATTGATTGTATCTCAAAGAATTAATATGTATGGTATAGTGTCTACTTATCAATTCACCATATTAGTTCTTGCAACTTTAAGATTGACTCCAATGAATTCTATGAAACTATTTTCATCAAAGACTAATTATGCCATTACCATGGAAGTGCAAAAGTCAATCTCAAGTCAAGAAAAACTGAGATATGTCCCCTAAATTCACTTTAGGTGATGGATTCACTCTCGACCAGTCTCATATGTCTCGGCCACTCCAAAAGAACCTTGATTAGACATTTGGCAATCCAAACTCGTAGGGGTAAAAATAAAGTGTGACGTTTGACATATGTGAATGTTTCCATAAACACTTAAGTAAAACTACTAAATAAAATTCTCATGTCGTGTTATGTTCAATAAACTTATTGCCTTTATATCATTTATAATAAGTGATCATACGTTATTATGGTACCATGCTTCTCACCATGTGAGTTGGCTCTAGGGCAGACACTAGCATTATGAACAAAGCTTTGATATATAGTGATCCAATAATTATAAGGCATTACAATTCACTTACAAGTTTATTATGTTCCATGGGCTTTATCTACATAAGTAGAATAATCGTCATTATTATCAAGACATATGGATAAAGAAACTTTAATATTATCTAGACTTGTAGTGATAATTTATAATGAAAAAAAAAAGAATAACCATTTTTCACAAATAATTTTAAAACTACTCAAATAGCTATTTAAATAGGCTAAGTAATACCATACCTGGAATCAATGTGATTTTCGGAGTTTAAAACTTTTTCCTAAACTTTTAGAATGGTAAAACTCGGCCTAAAATTTTCTACAGTTCAGGTGACTAAAAATTTCTGTCCTAAAATTCGCAGTCTCAAATTCCCAGAAAATATAGACAGATATTTTTAGCAGTTCGCGAATATTTTTCTACAGTAGAAATACGACCTAAATTTATATCTACAAAGTATCAGAAAATATATGCAATTTATCTCTAGTAGCACACAAAATTTTACTTTCATTAATGTTTGTCCGCAGTGCTCAAAGCATTCGTGTCAGAAAACAATAGGTCCAGTTTACTCGGTTTATTCCTTCAAATTTTCAAATAAATATTTTCAAATTATCCTCCCTCGAGTTTTTCCCAAATTTTCGTAGCGTTTTTCTTCTCCCTTCAATATTTCTTCTCTTCTCTAATGCATACATACAAATATATATATATATATATATATATATATATACATATATTATGCCTCCTTCTTTCTCTTTTTTTTTAAATTTCCTTTCTGGTTCCCGCCATTTCTCTCTTTCTTTTCATTTCCTTCTTTTTCTTCTTCACCAACTCCCGATGGTACTGTTCACTTCTCCTCATTCTTCTTGACGTGGCACTGCACTCATTCTCGTTGCTGTGTCTTCACCATCCTTGCCCAAAAGGCATTGTGCCTCTCCCTTCCTTCTTCTTCCCAACTTGGTCACCACTAGTAGTCTCCCCCTACTGACAGTTGCTAAAAGTTTCCCTTCTCCATAGGGTCGCCTCTGTTTCCCATGTCAAAGAGGTAACCTAGACCAGCACCGAGGGCCGCCCTTATTAGCCACCATTTTTTTTATCTGTTCTTGTTCGTTGGAGGCTTCGAGACTATTCTTGTCACGACCCAAAAATCAGAATAAATTTTTTGTTTTTCTTTCATATTTAATTCTTACCTTCCTCTCATCGTGACCATCCTACCAACAGTTGAGCTATAATTCGGTGTTAGTCCCCTCACACTACTTACCATTCAATTTCCATGTTACATTTACACATTAGGATTTTTCTATCCTTTGACATTAACTAAAACCTTCAACATTGCATTTGCATAACCTTACATCCCCGACATCATATACGTTTACAGTACTGTGCATTTACATATTTAGATACAAAACTATATAAATGTATATACCCGACTCTCGATGGGAAGCAGCGGATACCAACAATGTAAGTCCTCAGCCGTTCACAAACTACTGCAAGTGCTCTAAAAAAGATGGATAATAAGGGGTGAGCAAACCACGCGCTCAGTAAGGCAATTATGCAAGTAAGTAGATAGCTCCACTATCTACATGCTCATAATGCCATGCCCTTAAATCCATTTCTTTTCGTTTAAAGCTCAAATACGAAATCATGCACACATTAATGCCATAGTTTATAAAAGCTGTTCGTGCTTATGGAAATCATGCAACTCATGCCTCAATGGCATCTCATGTAAAATCAAACAACACATGAATTAACTCAAAATCATGCATTTGTGATTAAAGCATGGATAACCTCCTCATGCTAAAACATTTCATTTCATGAATTATAAACAAGCATGGAAAATACATCATGCTGAGTTTCCACAAAATCGTAGAAAACATTTTAATTCATTTCATGAATCAACATCCATCACACTCATCAGGACTCAGCCCCTCCCTCGAGTGATCTTGATCCACATAAAATCATTTATTTCCAAGCATTTTCAAAAAACATTGAAAATTCCATTTATTCACAACAAAACCAATATCATCAGTCAGGATCCAACCCCTCCCTCAGGTGGTCCAAACTCACACAAAATCCACGCATTCTCAATCTTTCAAAACATCAGATAGTAACATGCGAGACTAGGAATATATATATATATATCAATATCTCAGGCAAATAACCAGGAGTATGGCCATATACTCGTGATCCCACTGCTACACGAATCCTGTGTGTTGGGTCTCACCACTATCGAGAACTGCCCCGGGAGGTGGGTTAGTCCACAGTCCTGTCCGATATCTCGCATCTGAAGATGCCACTCGCATCCGAAGATGCCACATAATCAATCCCAGCACGGTACAACGTACTCCATGCTACTTGCACGGTACAACGTACTTCGTGAACCCACATCTCATATCAATAATCGTGCCTGTCTCAAAACGCACGTACAAGCATATTTAATCGACGTGACACACAGTCTACCCGACGCTCCAAGCACGACTCATCGAATGTTTAATAAAATCTGTGCGAGCGATGCTCTAGCACTCTCATAAAATCAAGGAAAATCTCGTGATAGTAAAGCTCCAGCACGCGTTTCAGAAAATCTCATAAGATCTAGTGAGAGCTAAGCTCTAGCACTCTGTCAAAATCATGTAAAACTAGTGTGAGCTAAGCTCCAGCACTGTGTCATAAAAATCAAGTGAAAATCTAGTGCGAGTTAGACTCCAGCACCCTGTCACGAAAATCATATGAAAATCTGGTGCGAGTTAGACTCCAGCACCTATGCATGTAAAACTCTAGTGCGAGCCCTTGCTCTAGCACTAATGCATGCATCACACAAATCAAAACTCATGCGAGCTAAGCTCTAGCACGTCTCATGCATGTCAAATCATTAAAACTAGTGCGAGCAATTGCTCCAGCACCTTTTTATGCATATCATGTCACATAAATCGATGCGAGCAACCGTTCCAGCACCATTATGCACACTCATAAACTAAGATATAGTGCGAGCAAGGCTCCAACACCATCTGTTTCCATATAACCTTTATAGTTGGCCCTTTTTCCAAATAAATTTCATTTAAATCTAAATAACACTTACGTAGTGTTATCTTGTGAACTTTATGCAAATACTAGCCAATCTACCAATTGGCTTTACTAAAAAGTCACGAAAATTTCTCAAATCATGCATTTCATGCATGTCATGCTTTCACCATCCTTAGGTGAATTTCCCTTAGTAGGGGTAAAATAGTTTTTTATCTATTCCGAGTCCTTAAAATTTTTAATCCATTTCTCGGACCTTTATACATTTTCAGTGTATACAAAAGCTATTAAAATACGCGTAGCTACCTCTAGCTACTCACAAAATTCCCTTACCTCATTTTTCTGTACAGTCTGACCTTTTCACTGATGTCTCGTCACGCAATCCGATTTGCTCTAAATCCAATCTCCGGAGCTGCGTATAATTATTTATCCGATTGAAAATCATTCAATTAACTTTATTTCATCATTTTTGAGCTTAATTCAAAGTATTGGGCCCGTTTACAATCTTGGGCCTGATTGCACCTTAATGGGCCTTAATCGGCCATAAGCCCATTTTCCACCTACTATTCACATTATCGAGGCCTATTAGGCACATTGGGTCCATCAGTATTTATTATTCCTCGTTCTAAACTCTCGGATAGCTCAATTAATTAGTTACGACAATTTATCTTAAATTTCAGAATTTAATTCATTTTGTACAGAATTAATCCGTAATTTATGCAGTAATTTTTAACACGCATAACTATGCAAATTGTCGTAAATAAGGGTTACTTACCTGAGATTTCATGATAGTACACAAATCGAGGCTGACTCGAGCTCTCATTTGACATCAATTGTTGAGCTACACAATTACATATTTTTTCGGGTCAATTTTCAATTGAATATTAATCATATTAAATATTTTGAAATTTAAATCCATCAATTTTAACTGCTTACCGGCTTACCCGTAACTCGATTACATCACTGAAATTTTCCCCATTTTTTTCTCTTTTTCTTTTACCATTTTTCTCTTTCTTTTTCTTCTTTTCTAGCTGAACCGGTTTGGTTCGGTTCAGACCGATTCAATTTTCTTCTTCGTCATTCTGAGTTTCCCCGGTTAGTTCTTCGCCGGCTTCCATCTCCAGCAGGTCCGCGGGACTGTCCGATGCACGGATCTGGCCTTGGTTTCACCTAGACTGGTCGAAAAGTGGTCGGCCCGGCCTCTTCTCCCTTCGACGTCAGTGCCGTTTCCTTTCTACCGTCGTTGACAGCGCTGCCAGCCCTTCCACTGGCCGATTCAGCCACTGATCAGTCGATCTTCGTCTGGGGGACGTTCGGCTGGTGGTGGTCAGGGCAAATCGGCACCGGTGACCACCGAATCTCCTTTTCCTCTCTCAGTTTCTCTCTTTCTCTCTCTCGACCATCGATCGCAGCTTCCTTCGCCCTCTACCAGCACCGTCGTTGGCTCGGCTGCCTCTCCCTTTAGCCGCTCGCTTGGGTCTCCTCATCGGTGGCTTTATTCGATGGAGGCAGAGGGGGCTCTCGGCCTCATTCGTTTCTTCTGTCCAGAATCGTGTTTTTCGCGATTCTGTTGTTTGTTTTTTTTATTATTATTTTTATTATTTATTTATTTTATTATTATTTTAATCCATTAAAATACATTAAATATAAGACCCGATTTTATCGTAAGGGCAAAAAGGGAATAAATAGGAATTTTTGAGTGCATTTACAAAATGCAAAAGGATGGAAATGGTATTCTCGAAAATGTGCAAGGGTAAAACGGTCAAAAGATCAAAATTTGGTATTAATCGGGACAAGAAAATTTAATTAAAAATATGGGATTGAGAAATCTTGATCAATAATGAAGAAATAATTAAATTTCGGGTTAAATTGGTCAAGATATGAATTTATTGGAATAAACCAGAATTTTCGTATCGAAAAATAATCCCGAAAATAATCAAAAAATATACCGAAAAGGTAAAATCGGACTGATAAATTCAATTATGGATTAAATTGATCAAGATATGAATTTATTGGAATAAATCGAAATTTTCGTATCGAAAAAATAATCCCAAAAATAATCAAAAAATATATCGGAAAGGCAAAATCGGAGTGAAAAATTCATTTACGGATTAAATGAATAAAATAATAATTTTTTTGGATATTTTGAGATTTTAATATTATTTTAATGATTAAAATAATATAAAAAAATAAATTATAAATAAATAAATAAAAATAATAATAAAGCTGAAAAAAAAATTGAAATCGCGCGTTGCGATTTCGGAAGCAGAAATCGAGCCCGACTTCTGCCTCAAAGATCGACCACCGGCGACGGCTCAGGTAAGCGGCCAACGAGGGGGAAGACTGCCGACGTCGATCCCAGGCAGAATCCGGCCTATAGGACCGACGAACGGCAACTATCGCTGGCGAAAGAGAGAGGAAAAACCGAGAGTAGAGAAAGAGAGATCCTGACTATCGGCACCGATCTGGGGCCGGCCACCACCAGTCGAGCATCCCCAAGGCATGGGGACGCGATTGGTGGCAACACCGACGGACAAGACGGCTGCCAGCGTCGAAAAACTAAAAGAAAAGGAAGACTACCACCGGCGGAGGAGAGAAGAGCCGAACTGGCCACTTTTCGACGACCTCGGGGAAAATCGAGGGTATATCTGAGATGCGGACGACCCAGCGGAGTCACTGGCGATGGAAACCGGTGGAGAACTGGTCGGCAAGCCACTGAACCGGTCGAACCGGAGTGAACCGATGATCTGAACCGGGTTGAACCGAATCGAACCGAACCGGTTCAGCCAAAAAGAAGAGGAAAAAAAGGAAGAAAAAGGGAAAAAGAAAAAGAGAAAAAAAGTGGGAAAAATTTCAGTGATGCAATCGAGCTTCGGGTAAGTTGGTAAGCGATCGAATTGACCGATTTAATTTTCAAAATATTTAATTTGATAAATAATCGACTGAAAGTTTACCCGAAAATATATTTAATTATGTAGCTCGATAATTGGCATCAACTGAGAGCTCGAGACAACCTCGATTTGAGTACTATCATGGAATCACGAGTAAGTAACCCTTATTTACGACAATTTACATTGTTATGCATGTTGATGAATTTCGGATTTAATTTCTGCATAAATGAATTAAATTCTGGAAAATTGGGATAAATTGTCGTAAATAATTCATAAGCTGTCTGAAAGTTTAGAACGAGGCTAAATAAATATTGCTGGGCCCAATGAGCCTAATAGGCCTTGATAAAGTGTGGTAAACGGGCTTAAGGCCGATTAGGCCTATTATGGTGCAATCGGGCCCAATATGGGTAAACGGGCCCAATGATTTAAATTAAGCCCAGAAAATTAAGAAATACATTAAACTGTATTGTAATTGACCTGATGAATGTGTATCCGCAGTTTCGGAGATTGGATTCGGAGCAAATCAGACTGTGTGACGAGTCATCAGTGGAAAGGTCAGACTGTACAGATAAATGAGGTAAGGGAATTATGTGAGTAGCTAGAGGTAGCTACGCGTATTTTAATAGTTTTTCTATACACTGAATATGTATGTATGCCTTGATTATGTATAAAGGTCCTAAAAATGGTTTAAAGATTTTAAGGATCGAAATAGGTGAAAAGACTAATTTACCCCTATTGAGGGAAGTTCATCTAAGGATGGTGAAAGCATGACATGCATGAAATGCATGATTTAAGGATTTTTATGATTAAGGAATTTTCTTAGTTTTAATCAAAGTAAATCGATAGATTGGCCAATAATTGCATAAGTTTCCCAAATTAACAATACGTAGGTGTTATTAATATTTAAATGGAAATTTCTTTGGAAAACGACCAACTATCAAGTTTATATGGAAACAGATAGTGCCGACACGTAGTTCATACTATATCTGCATTTGTGAATGTGCATAAATCTGCTTGAGCAGTTGCTCGCACCGACTTGTGACATCATATGCATGACATGTGCTAGAGCGGTTGCTCGCACTGATTTTTATTCCTATGAAATGCATGAGAGCTGCTGGAGCCTAGCTCGCACTCCGTTTTGACATGTTTTGACTTGATATGCATAAAAAGGTGCTGGAGAGATTGCTCGCACTAGTTTTACCGATTTGATATGCATGAGAGGTGCTAGAGCTTAGCTCGCATCCAGTTTTGATATGAAATTGCATAAAAGCTGTGATGGAGTGAATCTCGCACGAGATTTGGTTTAATTATGCATAAAGCCGTGCTGGAGTGTAACTCGCACGATATTTGATTTACTTGAGCATTCATTTGTGCTGGAGCGTTGCTCGTACAAAGTTTTACGTAGTTTTCATAATTCATTTGAATGCCGTACTGGAGTTTTTCTTGTATGAGGTTTTCACTGAATTTCTATACATATCCGTACTAGAGCATTGCTCGTACGTGGATTTTACTTGAAATTATAATCAGTTTATGTCGTACTGGAGCACTGCTCGTACGCAGATTTTACTGATTTCTATGAAACCGTGCTAGAGCTTCGCTCGCACGAGGTTTTCTGATATCATGAATATGCATGGAGCCGTGCTAGAGCTTCGCTCGCACAAGGATTTATATTACATGCATATAGCCGTGTTGGAGCCTCCTGTAGACTGTGTGTCACAGTGAGATGATATGCTCACACGCATACTGAGACAGAGATGATATGGGTGGATAAGACCTATTACAGGCACCCCTGATTGAGCTTGGGTTCACGGAGTACGTTGTACCGTGTATGTCACGCGGAGTATGCTGTACCGTGGGGATTGTTGGAGTGGAGTGGCATGAGCCACGAGGCAGCAAGCCTTGCCCTCGCAATCCTGGTGTTATGCTCTTCTGGCGGGTAAGACGACCCACCTCCCGTTTCAGGTGTGATACCCCGCACACTAGGTACCGTGTTGCCAGGGATCACTAGGATATGGCCATAGTCCTTGATGTTACTGATAAAAATCAGCTGATTGTCTCACATGATATAACTATTGGTCGATAGACCAGGGTAGACCCGAAGGAGGGGTCAGGCCCCCGATTTTATGATTTTGTACTACGATGATAGATTTTTTTGAGAATTTTATAATGAATTGTTTTATAAGATGATTGACCCAGAAGGGTTGTTTTATACTGCGTTTTAAATGAAATGATTTAAATGCAGTAGCATGATGAGTTTTTCCATGCTTTAATGATAAATTCATGAAAGGATTATATCTCATGATTTGTTTTATATCGCATGAAAGAATGCATGACTTTGATTTAATTCATGCTGAGTATGATTTACTGATGTCACATAAAATGCCATGGAAGCATAAGTTATATGATTTATATATGCATGCACAGTTTTATAAACTAAGTCATTGATGTTTGCATGACTTTATGCTTGATGATTTTAATGAAAAGAAGTGGGTTTTAAGGGCATGGCATTATGAGCATGTAGATAGTGGAGCTATCTACTTACTTGCATAATTGCCTTACTGAGCGTGTGGTTTGCTCACCCCCTTATTTTCCCATCTTTTCAGAGCACTCGCAATAGTTATTGAGCGGCTGAGGACTTGCATGCTTAATATCCGTTGCTTCCCATCGAGAGATAGGTATACACACTTGTATAGTTTTGTATCTAAGTATGTAATGCACAGTACTGTAAACGGACATTGATGTCGGGGATGTAGAGTTATAAATACTAATGAGTATGTATTTATTTAAAGTCAAAGGATAGTAAACTCTGATATATGAATGTGATTATGGAAATGGATTGGAAATAGTCTGAGGTGACTAACACCGAATCATAACTCAACTGTGTTGTAGGATGGTCACGACGAGAGAAAGGTAAGAATTAAATAATTAATGAAAAATGAAAAATTTACTCTGATTTTTAGGTAATTTGGGTTGTGACATTAAAGGCCGAAAATATCTCAAAAAAATCATATGTAATTCATTTAATCAATAAATGAATTTATCTGTGTTATTTCATCTTTTCGATATATTTTTCCAATATTTTTGGGATAATTTTCGAGGTGAAAATTTCGATTAATTCCAATAATTTCATATCTTGATCAGTTTAACCTGAAATTTAATTATTTCTCCTTTATTGATTAAGATTTCTTGAATCCATGTTTACAGTGTAAATTTCTTACCGAATTTACACCGAATTTCGGGTCTTTTAATCGTTTTACCCTTTAACGTGTTCGGGACCAAATCAACACAACTTCCCTTCACAAACCCTTTCTCATTTTGTGTTTTAAATTCTTATCTCCAATCCGAATGGTCCGAATCTCATTCGTTTAATATGTGGCCATTTCATTCTCCATTTGATCTTTAAATGCATTTGAGAATTTTTATTCATTCCATTTGCATTTTTCATTCATGTACAACTCTTCTTATGATTCAATTTACATATAACCATGCTTACATCATATGAATCATAAGGAATTTCGATAAAAATTAGGTCTTACAATTCTTATATATAGTTTTCCTTATTTCTTTCGCGTTTTCTTTCTCCTTCTACTACGTAGCTTCCTTTCGGCCTATTCCTCAAGGCAGTTTGGCAGGGCAGTAATACAGTAAGAGTTACAGCAACTTTCAATGCAAATCGAGTGCAGGAAAGGTGGAGGATAGTTCTTATGCAAGGTTTAAAGGGTCGGTGATGGTGAATAGTTGCAATGAAGCTCAACGGTTCTCTCCTCTCATTTTTGATTTTCCTAAAGTTCCCTCTCTCCCTCTGCTTCTTACCCACTAATTGTAATACCCTTAAAATTTGTAAACTCCCATTTAATTATGTGAGGTGTATATTAGATTGTGAAATGAATACACGTAAATTTTAAAGTGTATAACAAGTGTAAGAAAGATATTCCCATGAGTGGAATGTGAATATATTGAGTTTTGAGTGGTGTGGTAAAATGGAATGAAGTTGCATGAGTTGCATAAATTTTTGTACTTCCATTTGGTTTTTTATTGTATACCTTTGGTTATACAATGAATGCACACAAGTTTTAATGTATATAAAGTATGAATGGATGTCATTTTTAAGCCTTAAAGGTGGTTGGATGAGAAGATGACTATGGCAGCAAAAGTAAGGATGTTTTGTGTGAGTTATTGCAGAAAATTACAGTAAAATCTGGAAAATATGAATGCCAGATCGATCTCAATGAAGGAAAGATCGATTTGGAAGGGCAAAAAATGCTTTTATTTCAGCAATGGAACAAGGCAGATCGATCTGCTAAGCATTCTGTGTATAAGGAATCGATCCTCTGAAGGGCCAGATCGATCTCCAAATGCTACTGACTTGGAGAGATCGATCTCACCCTTGGAGCATATCGATCTCCTTAAGCTACTGTTTGGAACAGATCGATCTCATGCTTAGAGGCAGATCAATCTAATTAGGTCTGAAAGGTCGGTTTCGAGAGGAAAAATGCAGGGCAGATCGATCTCATTTGGAGAGCAGATAGATCTCATGGAGACAATTCTATAAATACTGGGTTCTACATTTCAATTTTTCACGAGAGAAACTATTATATTCAAGAGCAAAAGTGTAACCTAACTCTTCTACACTAGTGAAATTCAGTTTGCAATCAGTTTTGAGTGAGATATAGTTGAGCAAAGTGTTCTTGGCAAAGAGGAGAACAACATATTTGGAAACAAGAGATTGAAATCAAGGATTTCAAGAGCAATGAGGATTTGTACCAATTTGGTGAAAAAGGAAGAACATCTTAGCTAGGTAAGATTTAATGCACCAAGTTGATATATGTTAAACTAGGTGTATTGATGAGTTTATTAGTATATATATGAATCGTTGGCTCCACGTATTTTGAATAGCATTTTGATATTATATGCTATATGAAATCCCTTGAATAAGAATATTATGATGATTGAGAATAATGAGGACCAGTGTGTTTTATCCAAAACTAGGGTAAAAATACCTTAGAAGCATGTTGTGACTAAAATGCATGGTTGCATGACAGAATGACAATTGTTTTCATGAATATGCGAAAACAGCACATGTTAGTGTGGATTTGATTTACTTGGGTGAATTGTCATTTGAATATGCCGTCTATCTGGTTTTATGTGAAAACCATAAGTGCTAGAGATTACTCGCACTATATTTTGAGATATGCATCACATAGTACTTGAGTGTTTACTCGTACTAGATTTTAATGCGAATTATGCATATTAGAGTACTGGGAGCATTGCTCATACTCAGAATTGTGATCGATGCATTATAGAGTATTTGGAGCTATGCTCATACTCAGTTTTACATGATAGAGTACTGGGAGCTTAGCTCGTACTCAGTTTTCATATATTATACATCATAGAGTATTGGGAGCTTTGCTTATACTCGAGTTTTATATGACATAGTGTTAGGAGCATTGCTCGCACTAGAGTTACATTATTTGATATGGTAGTGTTGGGAGTTTTACTCACATGTATCGAATTTGAAAAGAGCATGAAACAGCCGTGTTGGGAGCCTGTGCTGACTGTGTGTCGCATCGATATATATGCTCACACATGCATTATTTTGAGATAAGGCCGAGGGCTATTAAAATAACCCATGGTATGAGGACTAAGACTCATGGCGAGCATTCCGACTATGAGGTATATCCAAGGTATGAGGACTAAGACTCATGGCGAGCATTCCGACTATGAGGTATATCCAAGGTATGAGGACTAAGACTCATGGCGACCATCCCACCTTGAGATAGGGTTCATGGAGTACTATGTACCTTGTATGTCACATGAAGTATGTTGTACCGTGAGTACTTGATGTACTTGGATATGACTGGTTAGCAGTTGGAGCGGGATCAAGTGGGATCAAGTGTGCTCCGGGATCATGTCCTCGGTTGAGTAGAGAGCTGACGGTAGAGATTTGACCTACCTCCCGTTACAGCAATTGTGAGACCCCGCACACCGAGTACTGTGTAGCCTGGGATCACAAAAAATGAGTTATGATCATGCACTCAGAACATGTAGTCACCTATCTCTGTTTTCTCTCTTCATGCTATGTACATTGAGATTTCTTAAATGAAATATCACATGGTTTTTATGATATGAACATGTGAATTTGTAAGTTGTGAAAAGGGTAACTCGAGGGATGGGTCAGGCCCAGATTTCCATATTTTTAAACATGATGGATGCCATATGATTTTGATTTAAATGAATGACATGATAAATGTGGTTTGTGTGAAATTACATGAGAAATGTAGTATTTATGCATATATTGCTGAGGTTGTTAAACTAGCATATTTCCAATTATATAACTGATGTTTTGTATTTGTATATATATTGCATAAAGCTTTGAGAGAGATGCATGCTTTAGGTACAGATAGGGTAAGGAAATGATTTCGAGGCATAAACATGATATTTTGTAGATAGTGTGGTTATCTACTTGCTTGCCTGATTTCTTTACTGAGTTGTGAGCTCACTCCTTTATTATTTCCCTCTTTTTCAGAGTATCCATAGTAGGTGGACATGGCTGAGACTGATAGTCCCTAATTTTCGTTGCATATCCATCTTACGAGAAGTATACACACTTGATATTTTGTACTTAACATTGTGACAGCATAGTTATGTAAACTAATGTACGATCGGGATGTATATGTACAAATAATTGTAATTATGTTCTAGAGTTATATTATAGAAAAGAATCTTAAATTCTATATACGTTGTGAATAAATGTGAATGGGTGGCTAATATTGAATCACAACCCAACGTTTGAGGTGAGTAATGGCGGAAGAAGAGGTAAGTGAAATGTGAAAAATTTATGGTGATTTTGGTAGGTCGCGTGTGAGAGAAAGGCATGACAGAAATGGTATCAGAGCAGTGTTGGTTTGATATGAATCGATATTAGTAATTAGAAAAATATACATCCACATAGTACTATGCTTTGTTCAATTACAATGGTGTATACGAGATGGAAATCAGACTAATTGATGGTTATAAATGCAGGGATTTAGCTATTATGGTTACTACTCACCATGGTAGAAGGGCTAGAGATAGGGCTCAAGGCCGTAGAGGTAGGCCAGAGACCCGAGATGAGACTATTAGTCCTACTGAGGTACCTGAGAGTACCGAGGCACATTTCGAGAGACTAGAACGTCACCTAAAGACCATAGTGGAGATGTTAGCATAGACGATTGCAGGAGGACAGGGACAGGATGCAGAGACTGTGCCTGGAGAGGCAGCTGCACCTGATACACCTACACCTCCACCAGTTTCGGGTAGTAGTGGATTGGGGTATGGTTGTGATTTGGATAGACTCCGACAATTTCAAAAACTTGGACCTCCAACTTTTTGAGGGATTAAGGATCCAGTTTTGGCGGAGGAATAGATATGAGAGATGAAGAAGTTGTATGAATTCTTTGAGTGTATGACTTCAGAGATGGTCGTATTTGCTGCGTTCCAACTGAAGGGTACTGCAGAGCATTTGTGGAAGTCCACCCGACCCATATTGAGTGCCCGACATATAAATATTAGTTGGGAGATATTTTTGGATGCTTTCAAGAGGCAGTTTGCTTCAGATACGGCTCAGCGGAGGCTACAGGCTAAACTTTTGGGGTTGAGCAAGTGGAGTCACTTAGTGGATGAGTACGAGACTAGATTTCTAACCCTGGGAAGGTATGACCCTGACACCATGAGTAGCGAGACCATGAAGGTCTGCAAGTTTATCGATGGGCTGAGACCAGTATTGCGGTCTAAATTAGTTTCATTTACATCTCTATCTACGATGAGGCAGTACACAGGGTGCAACTCTGTGAACAAGATTATAAGAGAAATGTCTCAGAGTTCAGAACAGTTGGAAAATGTAGAGACAGAGACAGGAAAAGATCGGTAAATGACAGTGCTTGAGGTTTTAGATATCGAGGAGGGAGGAGACTCTTCGATAAGAAACCCAGGATCGAGGAAGTACAGGAGAAGACTGTTAGATCTCCTGCATACCCGGCTATTATTCTAGCCAGAGGAGTAGTGATTGGAGGATAGAGGCCTACAACTGAGTAGTGCAGTCGATGTGGTAGATTCCATAGAGGTAAACCTTATCCTGTTTCTAGTGGATTGTGCTTCAGATGTGGGAAGCTAGGACACATGTCCAGAGTTTGCCAAGAGGTCATTGATATGGCTCTACAGAAAGGTAAGGAGCCAGAGAGAGCTCCAGCTGATACATCTGCTCCGAAGAGAAGAGCAACGGTAGAAGAGAAAGGGAAGCAGGTTATGGGATGAAGGCAAGTACATGCCTTGGACTAGGGAACAACAATTGCTTCATCGGATGTGATTAGAGGTAATATCCTGATATATGATTTAGAAGAACATGTTTTGAGTGATCCTGGTGCCACGCTTTGTTTGCATGTAAGTTAACAAAGCATGTAGAGCATACACCTTTAAGTAGGATGATGTTGATTAGTACGCCTATGGATAATAGTCAGCTAGTAGAGTATGTGTCAAGAACCATCCTGACTTAACCAAAACCACTACAAAATTTTTGCATTTTTAACTTACCTTTCCTCTCTTCAATGGTTGGGCTGTGATTCGATGTTAGCTTCCTCGCATACCATATCATCCATTTTCATACATATAGGTCAATATACTACTACTGATACTTCTTTTATAATACATATGAGATCATATAAAATCTAATATAAATACATTCCTCATAATATAAGTTGTATACATCATTGTGCTGTTTCTATGTTTAGATACGTAACCGTACAAAACATGTATACCTATCGATCGATAGGAAATAGCGGTAGACACAGGAATACTATCCCTCAAAAGCTCTCACTCTACTGCTGATGCTCTGTAGAGCGATGTAAAGAAAATGGGGGTGAGCATACAATGCACTCAGTAAGGAAATCAGGCAAGCAAGTAGATATCTACACTATCTACTCAAAATAATGCTATGCCTCAAAACGTTATTTCCTTAACTCATTTTCAAAGCATGTCTTTAAAGATATATATACTTGTACAGATTAAATCCCATGTACAGAAATCATGCTTTCTTTCTCAAATGTAGGCATGTAGTGCAAAACAATGCATATTTATAAAATCACAATGCCTTTAGATAAATCATACCACTTATATTTAAATCACAGTAAATATGGCATTTAAATCATTCACAACACAAAATCGAAGTCCAACCCATCCCTTAGGTCTATCCGCAATTAAATTTGTCAATCAGGTGATATATCATGTGAGACTCTATGGTGAAAATGTAAATAGTATCCTGGACTATGATCATATCCGACAACGGCGATCCCAAGCAACACAGTACTCGGTGTGTGGGGCATCACTGCTGCAACGGGAGGGGGGTCAGTCCATCACAACCGCCAACTATATCCTCCTCAACTCCACAACACCACACGATACAATGTACTCTATGCCACATGCACGGTACAACATACTCCGTGGACCCTACATCACAGTCGAGGTGCCTGCCATAGGTCTTAGCCCTCAAAACCATGAAATATCATACCACGTCTCTAAATCCTCATGCGACCCACTCATAGTGTGACACTCAGTTTACACGAGAAAATCAAGCATGGTTTTCAACATGTATTATGCATCACATATAGTGTGCGCCTTTAAGCGCAACTCACAGTCGACACTCCGTTCAAACACTGTTCACATCACAAACTCAAATCTAGTGTGAGTAAACCTCCAGCAACTAGGTCAATGCATAGTTCATGTTTCAAATCAAGTACGAGCAATAGCTCCAGTACCATGCTATGCACAAAACTCATCAAATCAAGTACGAGCAATAGCTCAAGTACTATGTCATGTATAAATCATGAAGAATCGAGTACGAGCAATACACCAGTACTCTGTCATGCATCTCATGTAAAACTCGAGTACAAGCTAATCGCTTGAGCACTCTATCATGCACAAATCACATAAAACTGAGTACGAGTAATAACTCCAGCACTCTATCATGCATGTCATGGAAATCTAGTGCAAATCATAATCCTGCACTAATATATGTGGAAAATATATGAAATCCAGTGCGAGCTGTGCTCCAGCATGATTTATTCTCACATAATATGATAAATGGCTCTTAAAAAAAGGATGGTTTACAAAATATCAAAATCAGCACTATAAAGTGTGCTTAATTTACATCAACCTTAAATCATTAGCCCATCTATTTATTCTTCAGCTAAACAGCAGTAAAACACTCAAAATGGTGGTTTCCATGCTTTTTACAACTTTTCACAAAAGTTGACTTTTTGACTGACTAGCGGTAAAATCGTAATTTGCCACTATCAGGTCACAATAATTATTATTCACTTTCTCTAACCCTCAGAGTTTTTAAGTGAATGTAAAAGAAGACAAAAATACGTGCAGGTATCTCTAACTACTCACGAAAGTCCCTTGCAATCACTCGAGAAATTTTACTTTCTCAACATTGCTCGATCCAGCAGTCCGATTTGCTTCTCCAATACTCTCTAGAGCTATATATAACCATTTATCAGGTTAATTACACTTTTCCTATTGTATTTCACATAAAATACAGTCTATTTCCCTTAATGAGCTTTAATAAACCTTAATGGGCCTAACTATGCCTTAAGCCCATTTCCATTTTACTATTCATTTTCGTTGGGCCTATTGGGCTTGTGGGGCCCACCAACTCTTATTAGGCTTGTCCTAGACCCATTACATCACATTGGGCCTAAATTATTTGGGCTTGGCCCATTGGACCTCTCGGCCACATGCCATGGTCGAGAGCTATCCATGCCGTCGGTCACACCATGGCATGCTGGCCATGTCCCTTTCCTTAGCCAATTCACTTAGGCATTTTCACAAACACTTGGTTGGCAACATTCTTAAACATCATATAGTTCATTTAGGCATTTTATCAAACACCTTGATTGCCAACTTAATACATGTATTAATTAATCAAATTGATTAATTCTAATTATGCCATAATCATTAACACATGTACATTAATCCATTTATGCCTTAAAATCACATGGGCATTCATCAATATTTCACTACTCACTCTCGACCTCACCATGATCATAGTGATTTCATATGTTTCAATGCTTAAAACATATACCAATATACTTAAAATCATTCATACATTAACATATATGAAATTGAAAACTTGAAAATATGCCTAGTATTTGTGTTCACACTTGGCCGAAACTTTGGAGGCTCACGGTTTGCACTCTATGGCTCCTTGATAGCCAATTCCAATATATGTCACTCTCCTTTCAATTTGGAACAACTTTCATGATGAATGCAAGTTCCAAATATGCCTAATTCCTAGTGATTTCTAGTGAGAGAAAGCTTGGATAATATATTTCAATGGTTTCTTCTTCTAGCGGAGAATGGTGTGGTGAAGATGACAATGGTGTGGCTGATTTTATAAGCCACTAACTTAGCCATTAAGCCTTACTTTCCATCCATTAAGATTGACTTTCTAAGCTTAGTCATGAGTCACCTAATGAGTCATGGTTAGCTTTAACTATGGTTAGATATTTATCTAATGGGTTTTCCATTTGGGCTTCTCGATTCGGGCTTTCTTAATGGGATTTCGAGCTGAAATTTTCACCATACCTCGGACCTTTAATTGTCTAAATATTTGGTTGATCAATTGGTCCAACAATCCGGTCTAAGGGACCTAAGAATTTCTATCTACATTTAGTATGCCTAAATGAGCTTTAAAATTTTCGCTTTAGGCCCATTACGTTTTTAACCATAAAATTAAATTCGAAATCCTTCCGAATAAATTTTCCTTACTTTCAAGGATAATTATCTTGTATTCTGACCAAAAATATTTTTTCTCAATTTTTTTCTCATACTTAGGTTAATTTTTAACCATGGTTAGTCAACTATGGTAAAAGTCCACTTTTCTTAACTATAGTTGACTTTTCCTTAATCATTGACCGAGTTGACTTTTTCTCAAAATTTCGAAAGTGTCATATCTTTTGTCTTACACTCTCGTCTTTACGTTTTAACTGTTTTCAATAGGTAATTACACCCGAAGCACCTTAACTTTCTAAAAATGTCCATTTTACCCTTTTTAGCTCTTACTTTTGTTGTCTATGTTCGGAACTAAATCAAATTGACTTTCCTTCATAAGCTCTCTATATATTCTCATTTTAAGTTCTTATTTTCAGTCAGAATGATTCAGATCCACTCGATTTAGCCTATGACTCTTATAGCTCACATTAGGCTTTTCATGTAGCTTTTGCATGTTAAATCATTTTACTAACACTTTGAAATCTAGTAAATACTTTTCTTATGATTCAACTATAATAATAGAGTGTTCATACACATAGGAATCATAAGGTACTGGCTACATAAAATGTGGGTCTGACAATCCTCCCCCACTCAGAAAATTTGGTCCTCCAAATTAGAACCAAGTCAGTCATCAAATAGATGAGGGTACTTCTCTCGCATCAGACTATCTAGCTCCTAAGTAGCCTCCTCTAAAGTATGATACTGCAAGAGAATCTTCACTAACCCAATGGTCTTCGATCTCAATACCTTCTCCTTCCTATCCAATATCGGAATCGGTCGCTCAACATACGACATGTCCTCTCAGAGCTCCAAAGGCTCATAACTAATCACATGTACCGAATCCGGGTGATACTTCTGAAGCATCGATATGTGGAAGACGTTATGGACACCTGATAAGTCCGGTGGCAATGCCAACCTATAAGCCTTATCTCCCACTTGATCAAGTATCTCAAAGGGTCCAATATAGCGAGGATTTAGCTTTCCTCTCTTCCCAAATCTCGCTATACCCTTAGAAGGAGAAACTTTCAGAAACACGGATTCACCAACTGCAAACTCTAGTGGCTTATGTCTCCTGTCAGCGTAACTCTTCTATCTGCTCTGAGCTATCCTCAGTCTCTCTACAATCAAGTGGACGTCCTCAGATGCTTGCGTAACCATGTTAGGAGCAAAAATCTTACGGTCACCCACTTCTTCCCATCCAATAGGGGAACAACATCTACGGCCATATAAAGCCTCATACGGTGCCATCCCGATACTCGAATGATAACTGTTTTTGTAGGCAAACTCGGCTAGTGGCAAGTGGTCATCCCAGGAGCCTCTAAAATCTAGCACACATGCTCTCAACATATCCTCCAGGGTCTGTATAGTCCTCTCTGACTGACCATCTGTCTGAAGATGAAAAGCGGTGCTCAAACTTAACTGGGTTCCCATAGCTTCCTGAAAATGTTCCCAAAAGTAGGAAGTGGAGCGGGAATCCTTATCAGAGACTATGCTCACTAGTACACCATGTAACCTCACTACCTCGTGTACATATAGCTCTGCCAATGAACTCAGAGTATCGGTCACTCTCATAGCAAGGAAGTGGGCTGACTTCGTCAGTCTGTCGATGATCACCCATATAGCATCGTGATTCCTGCGGGTTCTCGGCAAACCTATCACGAAATCAATGGTGATATGCTCCCATTTTCATGTTGGTATAGGTAGAGGCTGCAATAACCCTACAAGTTTCTAATGCTCTACCTTCACCTGTTGACATACGAGACACTTTGCCACAAAGTTTGTTACATCTCTCTTCATACCCGACCACGAGTATACCTTTCGGAGGTTCTGATACATTTTGTTACTCCCCGGATGTAACGTATACCTCGACGAATGAGCTTCCACCAATATCATTCTCCTGAGTCCTGGATCCTCGGGAACACACAATCTGCCTCTAAACCTCAGTAGTCTATCAGAACTCAACTTAAACTCAGTCACTGTACCCTTCTACATCTGACTACTCACATCCATACAAAACGGATCAGTCTGCTGAGCCACTCTGATCCTGTCCAACAGATACGGCTCCAAGCGTAGACTAGCTATCACATAGCCTGTATCCATGTCAGAAGACGCAACTCCCAAACTGAGGCTAGCAAACTGCTTTAGAAAATCATGCTCCCTAACCATCATATATGATACCATCCCTAGGCTCTTCTTGCTCAAAGCATCAGCTACAACGTTAGCCTTCCCCGGATGATAAAGTATCTTGCAATCGTAGTCCTTCATAAGCTCTAGCCATCTTCTCTATCTCATGTTCAGCTTTTTCTATGAGAACAGATACTTGAGGCTCTTATGGTCGGTAAATATCTGGAACTTCTCACCATACAAGTAGTGGCGCCATACCTTCAATGCAAACACTACTGCTACTAGTTCCAAATCATGGGTCGGATAGTTCTTCTCATGATCCTTCAGCTGTCTGGATCCATAAGCAACTACCCTTCAATCCTACATCAATACATAGCCCAGTCCCTGATGCGAAGCATTGGTATACATTGCAAATCCTCCTGAACTAGTAGGGATAGTGAGAATTAGAGCGGTGGTCAATCGACGTTTCAACTCCTGAAAACTCTTCTCACAATCCTCGTTCCATACGAATGGTACACTCTTTCGAGTAAAACATGTCAACGGAGCAGTCAATTTCAAAAATCCCTCAACAAATCTCCGATAATATCCAGCTAAACCCAGAAAACTCCTGATCTCGGTGACTGTCCTCGACTGTTCCCACTGAACTACAGCCTCTATCTTAGATGGATCAACTGATACACCATCTCTCGATACAACATGTCCCAAAAACGAGATCTGTGACAACCAAAAGTCACACTTACTGAGCTTAGCGTATAACTTCTGCTCTCATAGAGTCTACAATATGATCCTGAGGTGCTCCTCATGCTCCTCCTTGAATCTCGAGTATACCAATATGTCATCGATGAAGATGATAACAAACTGGTCCAAATATGGCTTGAACACATCGTTCATCAAAGCCATGAAAGCAGCTGGAGCATTCGTCAGTCTGAATGGCATGGCCAAGAACTCATATGGCCATATCGGGTACGAAATGTTGCCTTGGGTACATCTCCACTTCGAACTTCCAGCTGATGATACCCAGACCTCAAGTCAATCTTGGAAAAGACATGTGCTCCCTGAAGCTGATCTAACAAGTCGTCAATATGTGGAAAGGGATACCTATTCTTGATGGTGGCCTTATTCAACAATCGGTAATCTATACACAATCGGAGGCTCCCATTTTTCTTCCTTACGAATAAAACTGGTGCACCCCAAGGTGAAACACTCGGTCGAACAAAACCCCTATCCAACAGCTCCTACAACTGCCTTTTGAGCTCCTCTAGCTTAACTAAGGCCATGCGATATGGTGGTCTCAAAATAGGCTCTGTACCAGGCACTAAATCTATACAGAACTCCATCTCTCTGTCTAGTGGTAACCCTGGCAACTCATCCAGAAAAACATCTGGGTACTCACTGACCACAGTAATATCTAACAACTCAAGATGTGCCTTATCCATATCTACCATGTACGCAATGAAACCTTGATATATTGAAGGTTCTGTCAGTCAGTATATCATATTATAATCATAACTACTTCTTTTATTTATTCTTATTAAACTTTACAACATATCTCGTAGGGTTAGGAAACATAACTGTCTTAGCTTAACAATCTAAAATAGCATGGTTTGTAGATAACCAATCCATTCCTAAGATTATATCAAAGTCACTCATACTTAGCAATATTAGATTGGTTGTCATCTCCTTACCCCCTACTCTCAACTTACAATCATTAAATACATGTTCTACAACTTGACTACTATTTATAGGCGTACTAATCAACATCATCACACATAACGGTGTACACTCTACATGTCTTGCTAATTTACATGCAAATGAAGGCGATACAAAAGAATGCGTGGCACCAGGATCAATTAAAACATATGCTTCAATATCATAAATCAGGATGCTACCTCGTATCACATCCGATGAAGCATCCGCTGTCCCCTGGTCCAAAGCATGTACGCACCCTTGACCAATCACTTGCTTCCCCTTTTCTTTTGCCGTCGCTTTACCTCTCTGAGCATACGTACCAGCTGGAGCTCTATCCAGCTCCCTGCCCTTCAGTGGGGCAGTATCAATCATCTCAGGGCAAGCTCTAGTAATATACCCTTGTTTCCCGCATCGAAAACACATGATAGGAGTTAGTGGACACGGTCTACCTCCATGTTGTTTACCGCATCTTCTACACTGATCGATAGTAGATCTCTGTCCTCCTATGAAAATACCCTTTGCTGGAGCTACGATCGGATAAGCAGGAGGTCTAGCAAGTCTCTCTTGTGCCTCCTCAACCCATGATCTCTTACCGAAGAGTTTCCTCCCTCCTCGATAACTGAAATCCCTAGTCGGCCTCTTCTTCTGTATATCATGGCTCCAGCTAAACTTCCCAAACTCGAAAATATTCCTCTCGCAATCTTGCTCGCATAGTTGCGTCCTACGCACTGCTTCCTCATAGGTGGTTATATCTAATGGAACCAACCTGGACCGCAGAACTAGTCTTAATCCATCGATGAACCTATGGACCTTTCTAGCCTCACTATATATGGTATCTGGGTCATATCTCCCCAGGGATAGGAATCGAGTCTCATACTCATCCACTGACAAGCTCCCCTGGTTTAGTCCCAAAAACTCAACCTGTAGTTTCCGCTGTGCGATATCGGGAACAAACTGCCTCCTAAAGGCCTCCCAAAATATCTCCCAACTAATATCTATGTGTCGGGCTCTCAATATGGGTCGGGTGGACTTCCACCAATGCCCTACAGCTCCTTTCAGTAGGAACGCAACAAATGCGACCATCTCTGATGTCATACACTCGAAGATTCCATAAAGCTTCTCCATCTCAGCAACTCACTCCTCAGCAGCTATAGGGTCCTTGACCCGACTAAAAGATGGAGGTCTAAACTTCTAGAATTCTAGCAACCGATGTAGATCACATCCATACCCTAATCCACTATTACCCAAAACTGGTGGGGGTATAGGAGTATCTATAGTCCTTGGTGCATGAGCTATCTGAGTAGGTGTATCAAGGGCAACTGCCTCTCCTGTCGCAGCTCCTACCTCCTGTCCCTGCCTACCTGGCATAGTCTGTGCCAATATCTCAACAATTGTCTCTAGACTACGCTCTAATCTCGTAAAGCGCATCTCAACACACTCTGGTACCTCAGTAGCACCTGGAGTCTCATGGGTAGGTAATGGTTCGGCAGCAGCTCGTCTCTCAGGCCTATCTCCACAACCTCGAGCCTTACCTCTCGTACCTCTACCACTACAAGTATTTGCCATATAGGCAAAGTTCCTGTATTCACAATCATGAATTTGTCCGTTTCCCATCTGGTATACACAGTTATATCCAAACACAGCACAGTACTATAGGGATGTACACTTTCCAATTTTCTAACACCGACTCACATTAGACCAACCTCTGCTCTGCTACCATTCTGTCAAGACCCATCCTGACTTAACCAAAACCACTACAAATTTTTCGCATTTTTAACTTACCTTTCCTCTCTTCAATGGTTGGGCTGTGATTCGATGTTAGCTTCCTCCATACCATATCATCCATTTTCATACATATAGGTCAATATATTGTTACTGACTGTAACTTCTTTTATAATACATATGAGACCATATAAAATCTAATATAAATACATTCCTCATAATATAAGTCGTATACATCACTGTCCTGTTTCTATGTTTAGATACATAACTGTACAAAACATGTATACCTGTCGATCGATAGAAAATAGCGGCAGACACAGGAATACTATCCCTCAAAAGCTCTCACTCTACTGCTGATGCTCTGTAGAGAGATGTAAAGAAAAGGGGCGAGTATACAAAGCGCTCAGTAAGAAAATCAGGCAAGCAAGTAGATATCTACACTATCTACTCAAAATAATGCTATGCCTCAAAACGTTATTTCCTTAGCTCATTTTGAAAGCATGTCTTTAAATATATATATATACATACTTGTACAGATTGAATCCCATGCACAGAAATCATGCTTTTTTCTCAAATGTAGGCATGTAGTGCAAAACAATGCATCTTTATAATATCACAATGCCTATAGATAAATCATGCCATTTATATTTAAATCACAGTAAATATGGCATTTAAATCATTCACAACACAAAATCGAAGTCCGACCCATCCCTCAGGTTTATCCGTAATTAAATCTGTCAATCAGGTGATATATCATGTGAGACTCTGTAGTGAAAATGTAAATAGTATCCTGGACTATGATCATATCCGACAATGGTGATCCCAGGCAATACAGTACTCAGTGTGCAGGGCATCACTGCTACAACGGGAGGGGGGTCAGTCCATCACAACCGCCAGCTATATCCTCCTCAACTCCACAACACCACATGGTACAGTGTACTCCATGCCACATGCACGGTACAATGTACTCCATGGACCCTACATCATAGTCGGGGTGCCTGCCATAGGTCTTAGCCCTCAAAACCATGGAATATCATACCACGTCTCTAAATCCTCATGTGACCCTCTCATAGTGTGACACTCAGTCTACACGAGAAAATCAATCATAGTTTTCAACATGTATTATATATCACATACAGTGCGCACCTTTGAGCGCGACTCATAGTCGACACTCCGCTCAAACACTGTTCACATCACAAACTCAAATCTAGTGCGAGTAAACCTCCAGCAACTAGGTCAATGCATAGTTCATGTTTCAAATCAAGTACGAGCAATAGCTCCAATACCATGCTATGCATAAAACTCATCAAATCAAGTACGAGCAATAGCTCCACTACTATGTCATGTATAAATCATGAAGAATCGAGTACGAGCAACGCTCCAGTACTCTGTCATGCATCTGATGTAAAACTCGAGTACGAGCTAATCGCTCCAGCACTCTAACACTGAGTACGAGTAATAACTCCAGCACTCTATCATGCATGTCATGGAAATCTAGTGCAAATCATAATCCTGCACTAATATATGTGGAAAATATATGAAATCCAGTACGAGCTGTGCTCCAGCACGATTTATTCTCACATAATATGATAAATGGCTCTTAAAAAAGTGATGGTTTACAAAATATCAAAATCAGCACTATAAAGTGTGCTTAATTTACATCTACCTTAAATCATTAGCCCATCTATTTATTCTTCTACTAAACAGCAGTAAAACACTCAAAATGGTGGTTTCCATGCTTTTTACAACTTTTCACAAAAGTTGACTTTTTGACTGACTAGGGGTAAAATCGTAATTTGCCACTATCGGTTCACAATAATTATTATTCACTTTCTCTGACCCTCAGAGTTTTTAAGTGAATGTAAAAGAAGATGAAAATACGTGTAGGTATCTCTAACTACTCACGAAAGTCCCTTACCTACAATCACTCGAGAAATTTCACTTTCTTAATGCTGCTCGATCAAGCAGTCTGATTTGCTTCTCAAATACTCTTTGGAGCTGCATATAACCATTTATCAGGTTAATTACACTTTTCCTACTGTATTTCACATTAAATACAATTTATTTCCCTTAATGAGCTTTAATAAACCTTAATGGGCCAAACTATGCCTTAAGCCCATTTTCATTTTACTATTCATTTTCGTTGGGCCTATTGGGCTTATGGGGCCCACCAACTCTTATTAGGCTTGTCCTAGGCCCATTACATCACATTGGGCCTAAATTATTTGGGCTTGGCTCATTGGACCTCTCGGCCACATGCCATAGCCGAGAGCTCTCCATGTCGTCGGTCACACCATGGCATGTTGGCCATGTCTCTTTCCTTGGCCAATTCACTTAGGCATTTTCACAAACATTTGGTTGGCAACATTCTTAAACATCACATAGTTCATTTAGGCATTTTATCAAACACCTTGATTTCCAACTTAATACATGTATTAATTAATCAAATTGATTAATTCTAATGATGCCATAATCATTAACACATGTACATTAATCCATTTATGCCTTAAAATCACATGGGCATTTATCAATATTTCACTACTCACTCTCGGCCTCACCATGATCATAGTGATTTCATATGTTTCAATGCTTAAAACATATACCAATATACTTAAAATCATTCATACATTAACATATATGAAATTGAAAACTTGAAAATATACCTAGTATTTGTGTTCACACTTGGCTAAAACTTTGGAGGCTCACGGTTTTCACTCTATGGCTCCTTGATAGCCAATTCCAATATATGTCACTCTCCTTTCAATTTGGAACAACTTTCATGAAGAATGCAAGTTCCAAATATGCCTAATTCCAAGTGATTTCTAGTGAGAGAAAGCTTGGATAATATATTTCAATGGTTTCTTCTTCTAGTGGAGAATGGTGTGGTGAAGATAACAATGGTGTGACTGATTTTATAAGCCACTAACTTAGCCATTAAGCCTTACTTTCCAGCCATTAAGATTGACTTTCTAAGGCTTAGTCATGAGTCACCTAATGAGTCATGGTTAGCTTTAACTATGGTTAGATATTTATCTAATGGGCTTTCCATTTGGGCTTCTCGGTTCTGGCTTTCTTAATGGGCTTTCGGGCTGAAATTTTCACCATACCTTGAGCCTTTAATTGTCTAAATATTTGACTGATCAATTGGTCCAACAATCTGGTCTAAGGGACCTAAGAATTTCGATCTACATTTAGTATGCCTTAATGGGCTTCAAAATTTTCACTTTAGGCCCATTACGTTTTTAACCATAAAATTAAATCCAGAATCTTTCCGAATAAATTTTTCTTACTTTCGAGGATAATTATCTTGTATTCTGACCAAGAATATTTTTTCCCAATTTTTTTCTCCATACTTGGGTTAATTTTTAACGATGGTTAGTCAACAATGGTAAAAGTTCACTTTTCTTAAATATAGTTGACTTTTCCTTAATCATTGACCAAGCTGACTTTTTTTCAAAATTTTGAAAGTGTCATATCTTATGTCTTACACTCTTGCCTTTACATTTCAACCGTTTTCGATAGGTAATTACACCCGAAGCACCTTAACTTTCTAAAAATATCAATTTTACCCTTTTTAGCTTTTACTTTCGTTCTCTGTGTTCGGAACTAAATCAAACTTACTTTCCTTCATAAGCTCTCTATATTTTCTCATTTTAAGTTCTTATTTTTAGTCAGAATGATTCAGATCCTCTCGGTTTAGCCTGTGACTCTTATAGTTCACATTAGGCTTTTTATGTAGCTTTTGCGTGTTAAATCATTTTACTAACACTTTAAATCTAGTAAATACTCTTGTTATGATTCAACTATAATAATAGAGTGTTCATACACATAGGAATCATAAGGTACTGGCTACATAAAATGCGGGTCTGACGGTATGTATTAAATGATTGTAAGCTAAGAGTAGGGGGAAAAGACATGACAGCCAATCTAATACTGTTACGCATGAGTGATTTTGATGTAATCTTAGGGATGGATTGGTTATCGTCAAACCATGCTGTATTAGATTGCTATGATAAGGCAGTTATGTTTCCTAACCTTGAAAAAATATGTTTTAAAGCTTGATGAAAAGAAATAAAAGTAGTAGTTATGGTTGTAATTGACAATGTACTATGCTGACTAAGGAATGAATATATTGAAGGTTTTATTGCATACGTGGTTGATACGAATAAGTTACATCCGAAGTTGGCAGATATTCCTCTGGTTAGTGAATTTTCAGATATCTTTTTGGATGAATTGCTAGGGTTACCACCAGACAAAGAGATGGAATTCTGTATAGACTTGGTGTCTGGTACTAAAGATATATCGAAACCACCGTATCGCATAGCCTTAGTTGAGCTAGTGAAGCTCAAGAAACAGTTACATGAGTTGTTGGATAAGGGTTTTATCAGACCGAGTGTTTCGCCTTAGGGAGGACCGGTTTTATTTTTAAGGAAGAAGGATGGAAGCCTCCGATTGTGTATAGATTACAGATTGTTAAATAATGCAACCATTAAGAATTGATATCCCCTTCCACCCATTGATGATCTATTGGATCAGCTCCGAGGAGCGTAGGTCTTTTCTAAGATTGATCTGAGGCCTGGGTATCATCAGTTGAGAGTTCGGTGTGGAGATATACCCAAGACAGCATTTAGGACCTGATATGGCCATTATGAGTTTTTGGTTATGTCATTCGATTGACGAATGCTCTTGCAGCTTTCATGGCTTTGATGAACGATGTGTTCAAGCCATATCTAGATCAGCTCGTTATCGTCTTCATAGATGATATCTTGGTATATTCTAAATCCGAGGAAGAGCATGAGAAGCACCTCAGGATTGTATTGCATGCCCTACGAGAGCAGAAGCTATATGCTAAACTCAATAAGTGTGATTTTTGGTTGTCACAGATCTCGTTTTTGGGACATGTTATGTCAAAGGATGGTGTATCAGTAGATCCATCCAAGATTGAGGTTGTAGTTCAATGGGAATAGTCAAGGACAGTCATCGAGATCAGGAGTTTCTTGGGTTTAGCAAGGTACTATTAGAGATTCGTTGAAGGATTTTCGAAGTTAACTGCTTCGTTGACACGTCTCACTCGGAAGGGTGTAGCTTTTGTATGGGATGAGGATTGTGAGAAGAGTTTTCAGGAGTTGAAGAGTTAATTGACTACTGCTCCAATTCTCACTATCCCTACCAGCTCAGGAGGATTTTCAGTGTATACTGTTGCATCGCATCAAGGACTAGGTTGTGTATTGATGCAGGATAGGAGGGTAGTTGCTTATGGATCCAGACAGTTGAAGGATCATGAGAAGAACTATCTGACCCACGATTTGGAGTTAGTGGCAGTAGTGTTTATGTTGAAGGTATGGTGGCACTACTTGTATGGAGAGAAATTCCAGATCTTTACCAACTACAAGAGCCTTAAGTATCTGTTCTCATAGAAAGAATTGAACATGAGACAAAGAAGATGGCTAGAGCTTCTAAAAGACTATGATTGTGAGATACTTTATCATCCATGCAAGGCTAACATTGTAGTTGATGCTTTGAGCAGGAAGAGCCTTGGGATGGTATCGTCTATGATGGTCAGGGAACATGAGTTGCTAGAGTAGTTTGCTAGCCTTAGTTTGGGAGTCATGCCTTCTGACATGAATATGAACTGTGTGATTGCTAATCTACACTTAGAGTTAGATTTGTTGAACAGGATTAGACAGGCTTAGCAGACTGATCCGTATTGCATTGATGTGACTGGTTAGATACAGAAGGGCACAGTGACTGATTTTGAGTTGAGTTATGATAGACTTCTGAGGTTTAGAAGCAGATTGTGTGCTCCTGAAGACCTAGAGCTCAGAAGATTGATATTGAGGGAAGCTCATTCGTCTAGGTACACGCTACATCCGGGGTGTAATAAAATGTATTAAAATCTCCAAAAGGTGTACCGATGGTCAGGTATGAAGAGAGATATAGCAGAATTCGTGGCGAGATGTCTCGTATGTCAATAAGTAAAGGTGGAGTATCAGAAACCTACAGGGTTATTGCAACCTCTGCCTATATCGACATGGAAATGGGAGCATATCACCATGGATTTCGTGATAGGTTTACCAAGGACCCGGAGGAATCACAATGCTATATGGGTGATTATTGATAGACTGACGAAGTCAGCCCACTTTCTAGCTATGAGAGCTACCGATACTCTGAGTGCATTGGCAGAACTGTATGTATACGAGGTAGTGAGGTTACATGGTATTCCAGTGAGTATTGTTTTGGATAGGGATTCCCGCTTCACTTCCCACTTTTGGGAACATTTTCAGGAAATCATAGGAACCCAGTTGAGTTTGAGCACTGCTTATCATCCTCAAACAGATGGTTAGTCAGAGAGGACTATACAGACTCTGGAGGATATGTTGAGAGCGTGTGTGCTGGATTTTAGAGACTCTTGGGATGATCATTTGTCGCTAGCCAAATTCACCTACAACAACAGTTATCATGCGAGTATCGGGATGGCACTATATGAGGCTTTGTATAGCCATAGATGTCGTTCCCCGATCGGATGAGAAGAAGTAGGTGACCAAAAGATTTTTACTCTTAATTTAGTTACACAAGCCTTTGAGGATGTCCAGTTGATTATTGAGAGATTGAGGATAGCTCAGAGTAGACAGTGTTGAGTTAATGTATTTTGAAATGACAAAACAAGTTAATTCAATAATGTTAAGATGATATACAAACATGTTTAGAGGTTATTAGTACCAGAACTTAGAGTTCTGCTGATGAGAGATCGATCTGGGGTATGAGAGATCGATCTCCTGGATTTTTACTTGATGAGAGATCGATCTCATGATGGAAGAGATCGATCTGGCAAGCCTTAAATCTGTACAAAGGTATTTAGGAAGAATAAGATCGATCTGCAAGGGTTAAGAGATCGATCTGGATAATGCTAGAGTTGAGAGATCGATCTGGTCGATGAAGAGATCGATCTCCCTTAAGAGCTTAAGAATATAGATCGATCTGAGAGATTGATCCACACTCAAACAGAGAACTTATGAGATCGATCTGGTAAGGAAGAGATCGATCTCCTCAAAGTCAGAGAGCTAAAGAGATCGATCTGTGTTGTTGAGAGATCGATCTCCTCTCTACGAGATTGCATGGCAGATCGATCTGGAGATCGATCTTGCTTCAAACAGAGAGTTTAGGAGATCGATCTTCCTATTCGACAGATCAATCTGCCTCATTATTTTCAAACTAACAGATCGATCTGCTAACCTATGAGATCGATTTCCTTGTGTATTTGTGCTTCAATCTTGCAGGATTTATAACTAAGAGATCGATCTGGCCAAGAAGGCAGATCGATCTGGCACTCTACTGGAGGTACCCAACGGCTAGTTTCTGCAAAACACAACGGGAAGAATAGCATTTAATGCTCCAACTACCAATTCTTCAGTATTTAACCAAGCATTGAAGACAAAGAGAATAGTGACACTATTGCTGCATATTCCAAACACTCTCAAGCTTTAATTCTTTCATTCTTTGTGTCCCTATTGCTCATTCATTGAGAATTATTGTAAAAGCTTAAGTGCAAAAAGCTACATTTGTCCTACCACTTTAAAGCCTTATATTGTATTCAGTCTTATCTTAAAAGAGAAGAGGATTGTTCCTCAGTGAGAGTAAATTGTAAGAGGCTGAATACTTTTTCTGTATTGCTAAGGGTAGAGAGGTTATTCCTTAACCTGCAAAAGGAACTGTGTAAGCTCTATTGAAAGAGAGAAAGAAAACACTTGACAAGAAGGTCAAGGAGAGAGGACGTAGGCAAGAGTTTGGCCGAACCTCTATAAACGATTGTGTTTGTTTCTCTCTTCCCTACTCTGCATTAAATTGTTATACTGCACTATATTGCTCATTATCATTTGTGATTAAATTGTGATTAATTTTTAATTTGCCATAATTGTTAGAAAATCGATTCACCCCCCCTCGGTAGAGCCAACAATTGGTATCAGAGCTAGGACTCTTTAATCACATAGGAACAACTTCCTAAGAGTTAGAAAACGATCAAATGGCTCTTAACAATGTAGCAACTAGTTTGATAGGAGAGGGGCACTCTACGGTTAGACCTCCCATGTTCAATGGTGAACATTATTCGTATTGGAGGACTAGGATGATGCTATTCATTCAAGCAAATGACTATGAAGTATGGAGAATTATAGTTAAGGGACCTCAAATCCCTACAAAGAAAATAGAGGGAAGAGATATCCCCAAAGAAGAAGATGAATGGGATTCTAATGACATTAAATGTGCACAGCTAAATGCTAAAGCTATGCACACATTATTTTGTGCTTTAGGTCCTAATGAATATAATAGAGTCTCCGGGTGTGATAATGCCAAGCAAATATGGGATAAATTGGCAATAACTCATGAGGGTACAACCCAAGTGAAGGAGACAAAAGTAGGTATGCTCACACATGATTATGAGCTTTTTAGGATGAAGGAAGGAGAATCGATTAGTGATATGTTCACTAGATTTACAGATGTAATTAATGGACTAAAATCCTTAGGAAAAATATATTCTAACATTGAAATGGTAAAGAAAATTTTAAATAGCTTACCTAAATCATGGGAAGCTAAAGTGACAGCAATAGAGGAATCTAAGGATCCACACACATTGTCCTTAGATGAATTAATAGGTTCCTTGCTAACTTATGAGATGAAGCTTAAAAGAAATGAAGAGCCACCTAAGAAAGTGGGAGTTGCTCTAAAATCCACTGCTCAAGAGGAGATTAAAAATGAGAGTGGCAGTGAGGAGGATATTGAGATGGCAATGTTTGCCAAAAGATTTAATAAATTCATGAGGATGAGAGCTAGTAATAGTAATAGGAGAAACAATAGGAGAGAACAAGAGGAAGTAGGTAGAAAAGACTCTATTGTGTGTTATGAATGTAAAAAACCTGGACACATAAAATTGAACTGCCCTCTTCTTAAAAGATCCAATGATAGGTTTAATAAAAAGAAGGCAATGGTAGCAACATGGAGTGACAGTGACTGCTCCGATGATGAATCAAATAAGGACATTGCCAACCTATGCTTCATGGCTATTGATGATGATGAAAAGGTAACTTCTAATCTCAATGAATACTCTTTTGATGAACTGCAAGATGCATTTGATGATCTAGCATTAGAGTATGAATCTATGAGCATGAAGTATAAAAAGTTAATATCTAAATTAAAAAGGGGAAATGAGATAATGTTAAAAGATAAATTGGAATATGAGAAGAAACTAGAGATTTCAAATCTAGAAATTTGTGACCTTAAGGAGAAAAATAGCAATCTACATAACTCCTTTGATAGATTTCACATGGGGCAACAAAAGCTAGATAGCATGTTAGAAACCCAAAGGGCATTTTTTGACAAAAATGGCTTAGGATATAATGCACAAAGTAGGGAGACCCATCTTAAGAGTTTTATTGCTAGGAAGAGCATGATTAAACCTGCAATTACTTGTTCATATTGTAATAAAAAGGGACATAAGTCACATTATTGCAATATAAAGATGAGGAATCTTAAAAGAAAAATTGTGAAAAGGATATGGATTTCGAAAGAAGTAATTCATTCCAAGGACTGTAATGCATTAGCAAAATGGATCCCAATGGGATCAAGAATTGCATTTACTAACCTCCAAGGACCCAAGAAAATTTGGGTACCTAAGATTTGAGTTTGATTTTTTGTAGGTGATTGAGCATAGCCACAAAGCTAAAACAAAAGAAGCTTGGTACTTAGATAGTGGATGCTCAAGGCACATGACGGGTCATAAAAGCCATTTCAATTCCTTCAAATCAAAAATTGGTGAAGAAGTCACTTTTGGGGACAACTCCAAGGGCCAAGTGGAAGGAAGTGGCTCAATAGGTAATGATCATTTCTCTTTAGAAAAAGTATTACTTGTTAGGGGTTTAAAGCATAACTTACTAAGCATTAGTCAACTTTGTGACAAAGGTTACAAAGTAATTTTTGATTGTATGAAGTGTAATGTTATAGATCCTAAGTCAAATAAAATTCTTCTTCTAGGTCATAGGCAAGGTAACATATATATAGTCTACCTTAATGAACTCAAAAATGAAAACATATGCTTAATGGTAGATAACAAAAAGGAATCTTGGTTATGGCATAGAAGACTAGGTCATGCTAGCATGCATGTACTATCTAAGTTAGCTAGAAAGGATCTAGTTATAGGTTTACCCAAAATATCCTTTGATCATGAAGAAATATGTGAAGCTTGTGTTAAAGGAAAACACAAGAAAACAACTTTTAAGCCTAAGAATAGTGTATCCACCACTAGGCCTCTTCAATTACTACATTTAGACTTATTTGGACCAACTAGAACCACTAGCTTAGGTGGGAAACACTATGGATTTGTAATAGTTGATGATTACACTAGGTACACATGGGTGTTCTTTTTTAGAGTAAAAAATGAAGCCTTAGAGAAATTCATAGCCTACTCAAAGGTGACTCAAAATGAAAAAGGATACACAATAACAAGCATTAGAAGTGATCATGGCAAAGAATTTGAAAATATAGGATTTGATGAGTATTGCAATGATCAAGGAATTAGCCATAATTTCTCAGCCCCTAGGACACCACAACAAAATGGTGTAGTTGAGAGAAGAAATAGAACTTTGGAAGAGATGGCTAGAACTATGTTATGTGAAAATAACTTACCAAAGTACTTTTGGGCTGAAGCTATAAACACATCATGTTATATAATTAATAGAGCTATGATAAGACCTATGCTAAAGAAAACTCCTTATGAGCTCTACAAAGGCAAGAAGCCTAACATTAGTTACTTCCATCCTTTTGGCTGCAAATGCTTTGTTCTAAATAATGAAAAAGATAATTTAGGAAAATTTGATGCCAAGAGTGATGAGGGAATATTTCTAGGATATTCATTGAATTCAAAGGCTTTTAGAATATATAACAAAAGAACATTAGTGGTTGAAGAGTCTATTCATGTTATATTTGATGAATCAAATAATATATCTAAAGATTCAACCAATGATGAAAATGTTGGAATATTTGATGAAGGCTTAGAAGATGACTTTCTAGAAAAGCTTGACTTGAATAAAGAAGATGAAGAAGAAATAGAGGTTTTAGAAAGAGAGCCTAGAGCACCAAGAGAGTTAGGATATGTAAAATATTGTGAAATAGTAGGAGATCCAACTCTTGGAGTTAGAACTAGATCATCTTTAAGGAATATGTGCCAATATATAGCCTTTGTATCTCAAATTGAGCCTAGGAATGTCAATGAAGCCTTAGAAGACAATAATTGGTTCCTAGCAATGCAAGAAGAATTAAATCAATTTGAGAGAAGCAAAGTATGGAAACTAGTTCCTAGGCCTAGTGATCACTCAATAATTAGAACTAAATGGATATTCAAGAACAAAATGGATGAAAATAGTGTGATCACAAGGAATAAGGCTAGGCTAGTTGCTCAAGGCTATAGACAAGAGGAAGGCATAGACTATGATGAAACATATGCACCGGTAGCTAGATTAGAGGCAATAAGAATGTTACTTGCCTTTGCATGTTATAAAAACTTCAAGTTATATCAAATGGATGTAAAGAGTGCATTCTTAAATGGTTTTATTAATGAAGAAGTATATGTTGAGCAACCTCCCGGATTTGAAAATCATGAATTTCCTGAACATGTTTTTAAATTATCAAAGGCACTTTATGGGTTAAAACAAGCTCCTAGAGCTTGGTATGAAAGGTTGTCAAAATTCTTAATAGAAAAGGGATTTTCAAGAGGAAAAGTGGATACCACCCTATTCATTAAGAACAAAAATAAGGATTTATTAGTTATACAAGTGTATGTAGATGATATTATTTTTGGATCAACTAATGAGTCTTTATGCCAAGAGTTTGCTAAGATCATGCAAGGAGAATTTGAGATGAGCATGATGGGAGAACTCACATTCTTCTTGAGACTTCAAGTGAAGCAAACAAAGGATGGAACCTTCATCAATCAAGCAAAGTATACCAAGGACTTGCTCAAGCGATTTGGAATGGACAATTGCAAACCTCAAGCCACTCCAATGGGCACCAACATCAAGCTTGATAAAGATGAAAGTGGTAAGTGTGTAGACACTAAACTCTATAGGTCTATGATAGGCTCATTGCTTTATTTAACTGCAAGTAGACCAGATATTTTGTTTAGTGTATGCCTTTGTGCTAGATTTCAATCCTCTCCTAAGGAATCACATCTATTGGCAACTAAGAGAATCTTTAGATACCTCAAAGACACTCCTTCACTAGGACTTTGGTACCCTAAGGACTCTACTTTTGCCCTTCATGCATTTTCAGATGCTGATTTTGGAGGCTGCAAAATAGATAGGAAAAGTACTTCAGGTACTTACCAATTCTTAGGAAATAGGTTAATTTCTTGGTTCTCCAAGAAACAAAACAGTGTGGCTCAGTCCACAACTGAAGCTGAATATATAGCAGCTGGTAGTTGTAGTGCTCAAGTGTTGTGGATTAAATAACAAATGAGAGATTATGGTATTGACATGAAGCAAGTCACTATTAAATGTGATAATACCAGTGCCATTAATCTGTCTAAGAATCCTATTCAACACTCCAGAACCAAGCATATAGAAATTAGACATCACTTCCTTAGAGATTATGTACAAAAAGGGGATATAATTTTAGAGTACATTGACACTCTACATCAAATAGCTGATATATTCACCAAACCCCTTGATAGAGATAGGTTTTGTATCCTTAGAGGTGAATTAGGACTCATGGATATGCCTTAGGACTTTTGTGTTTCAAAAATCTTGGTTTCAAATTGATTTTAAATGAGTTTTTACAAAGATTTTCTAGCAATGAGGATGAGAGATCGATCTCCTTGCAATATAGATCGATCTCCATACCTCCAACAAGCCTAAATCATCAAGGTTAAGCTAAGCAGATCGATCTTCTAACCATAAGATCGATCTCCTTACGTCTCTGTTTAAAGGAAGATCGATCTGTCAACACGACAGATCGATCTCTTCAAGCTTCCGCATTCTACAGATCGATCTTTGCATTTGGCAGATCGATCTGCCTAAGCCTCTGTTAAACGACAGATCGATCTGTGTGTAACAGATCGATCTCCTTAAGCCTCTGTTTGCGACCAGATCGATCTGGTCTTACGACAGATCGATCTCTATTGGATTCTGGAAATGACAGATCGATCTGTCGCCTCGACAGATCGATCTCCTGTGCCCTGGAGTATAAATACCCGCGTAAAATTCCCAAATTTCAGAAACCCAATTTTCAAAATTCCCAAATTTCCCTCGCATCTTTTCCTCCGATTCCTCTTCAGATCGATCTCCGTACGGTCTTCCTTGCATCTCGGTGTCAAATTTCGGTATTGTAACCAACATTCCTTACTGATTTTCTCAAAATCTGTCTTCAATTTGTGTTCATTTTAATTCTAGGGCAAACCTAGGTACTGTTTCATTGATTTTCTCGATTTTGAATCTATTTAGCGCATCTGTAGAGTCTAGAATCATGCCTAGGCATAAGACAGTAGGACACAAACCTCCTAGAACCACTGTAGAGGCAGGTTCCTCATCACAACCTATTCCTCCACCTCCTGTCGCTTCCTTCAATAGGTGTTTTAAAACACCAGCAAAAAGAAAGCGATATGAGGAATACTTCTCAAATATGCCAATTAAGCATTGGCGAACCATAGATTTTTCATTCCTCAATCGCATAGATTTTCCATACGTGTCAAAGTTTGAGGAATTTGGTTGGATGAATTTCTTAAAAATCAACACTTCCGTCCCTCCAAATCTAGTTCGTGCATTCTTTTCCAATGCCGAACTTCTTTTTGACCCAAATGACACTTGCAAAATTGTTGGTTTCAAAACCTATGTCATGGGTAAATCAATTATAATAGACACTGAAGTTCTAGCCAAAGCGTTTGATATACGCGATGAAGGCTTAACAAATGAGGATGAGGAAGTCCCCTTAGCGTTTGATCTCCCTGGAGACAAGGCGAGTGACCTGCCGATGCATCCTCGGTTACTCCACCTCATAATCTCTTGGAACCTCCGCCCTTTCGGTACTCGTCATTCTACCGTTAGGCGTTTAGATCGCTTTTGGCTCCATCACATTCACACCACAAGCCAAAAACCTAACCTCCCTCACTTTATATACGAAGATTGGCTGAAGATTGTGCGTGGACAAGCTACCACGATCGTGTTTCCACAACCGGTAGCTTATCTTCTTCACCGCCTTGGTATCGATTGCAGCGGCGAAACCGACGAACTCCCCTCTCCCAAGAGCGTGCTTAACATTGGGACCCTCTATCATATGGGGTACTACAAAGACCTCCGAGGAGAGTGGACGAAAAAGAGGGATCAGCAACCTGCAGAGGCTATGGAGGAGGACCCCACTGCTGAGCCAGTGCACCGACCTGCTGCACCAGCTCCGGAACCATCGGCTCCTCCCACTGCACCAACATCGTCTCCTGCTGACTTGGAGATGCTCATGACGATGATGAATGACCTCAGTCAGCAGATGAATGACGGTTTTGCCACTCAGCGGCGTATGATCGAGAACTTAACCCAAAGAGTGGATAAGATTCAAGAGACTCAAGAGGCGATGTTCGATGAGCTCCAAGTAACACGCACGCACGTTGAGAATCTTTTGGATCGTGATCCTCCCTCACAATAGGCATTAGGTGCTTTGATTTAGTGTAGTTACAACATTTTAAGCTACTTGATGAGGAATTTGCTTGAATGAAATGTGATTTGACTGGATATTGGGTGAGTTAATGAAAATGTTGATTTTGAAATGCCATGAATCTTCTATTTTGTGTGTGATTGATATGACAAAAAGGGGGAGAAGAAACATGTGTTGTGGTTGTGTTAAATATTTTAAAAGAATGATTTAATTGAGGGGGAGTTATGATTTAATTGAGGGGGAGTTAAGATTTAACTGAGGGGCAGTTAAGTCATTAACAAAGTCAAAAGCTCACAAAAAGGGGGAGTTTTGCAAATTCACTAAACATGTTTATTTGATGAGTTTTGTCATATCAAAAAGGGGGAGATTGTTGAGTTAATGTATTTTGAAATGACAAAACAAGTTAATTCAATAATGTTAAGATGATATACAAACATGTTTAGAGGTTATTAGTACCAGAACTTAGAGTTCTGCTGATGAGAGATCGATCTGGGGTATGAGAGATCGATCTCCTGGATTTTTACTTGATGAGAGATCGATCTCATGATGGAAGAGATCGATCTGGCAAGCCTTAAATCTGTACAAAGGTATTTAGGAAGAATAAGATCGATCTGCAAGGGTTAAGAGATCGATCTGGATAATGCCAGAGTTGAGAGATCGATCTGGTCGATGAAGAGATCGATCTCCCTTAAGAGCTTAAGAATATAGATCGATCTGAGAGATCGATCCACACTCAAACAGAGAACTTATGAGATCGATCTGGTAAGGAAGAGATCGATCTCCTCAAAGTCAGAGAGCTAAAGAGATCGATCTGTGTTGTTGAGAGATCGATCTCCTCTCTACGAGATTGCATGGCAGATCGATCTGGAGATCGATCTTGCTTCAAACAGAGAGTTTAGGAGATCGATCTTCCTATTCGACAGATCGATCTGCCTCATTATTTTCAAACTAACAGATCGATCTGCTAACCTATGAGATCGATCTCCTTGTGTATTTGTGCTTCAATCTTACAGGATTTATAACTAAGAGATCGATCTGGCCAAGAAGGCAGATCGATCTGGCACTCTACTGGAGGTACCCAACGGCTAGTTTCTGCAAAACACAACGGGAAGAATAGCATTTAATGCTCCAACTACCAATCCTTCAGTATTTAACCAAGCATTGAAGACAAAGAGAATAGTGACACTATTACTGCATATTCTAAACACTCTCAAGCTTTAATTCTTTCATTCTTTGTGTCCCTATTGCTCATTCATTGAGAATTATTGTAAAAGCTTAAGTGCAAAAAGCTACATTTGTCCTACCACTTTAAAGCCTTATATTGTATTCAGTCTTATCTTAAAAGAGAAGAGGATTGTTCCTCAGTGAGAGTAAATTGTAAGAGGCTGAATACTTTTTCTGTATTGCTAAGGGTAGAGAGGTTATTCCTTAACCTGCAAAAGGAACTGTGTAAGCTCTATTGAAAGAGAGAAAGAAAACACTTGACAAGAAGGTCAAGGAGAGAGGACGTAGGCAAGAGTTTGGCCGAACCTCTATAAACGATTGTGTTTGTTTCTCTCTTCCCTACTCTGCATTAAATTGTTATACTGCACTATATTGCTCATTATCATTTGTGATTAAATTATGATTAATTTTTAATTTGCCATAATTGTTAGAAAATCGATTCACCCCCCTCTCGGTAGAGCCAACAGACAGAAAAGCTATGCTGACAAGAGACGGAGACCACTTGAATTCGCAGTTGGTGAATCAGTATTTCTGAAGGTTTCTCCTTCCAAGGGTATAACGAGATTTGGGAAGAGAGGTAAATTGAATCCTCGCTACATTAGACCATTTGAGATACTGGACAGAGTGGGAGGTAAGGCATATAGATTGGCTTTGCCACCAAATTTATCGGGAGTGCATAGTATCTTTCACATTTCGATGTTAAGGAAGTATCATCCAGATCCAAATCATGTGATTCGGTATGAGCCATTGGAGCTCAAAGATGATTTGACATATGTAGAGAAACCAATACGGATACTGGATAGAAAGGAGAAAGTCTTGAGGAATAAGACTATCGGGTTAGTGAAGATTTTCTGGCAGCATCACACTTCAGAGGAAGCTACTTGGGAGCTAGAGAGTCTGATGCAAAAGAGATATCCCCAATTGTTTGTAGAGTAACTTGGTTCTAATTTGAAGGACTAAATTTCTTAAAGTGGGGAGGTTTGTAATACCCTTAAATTTTGTAAACTCCCATTTAATTATGTGAGGTGTATACTAGATTGTGAAATGAATACACACAACTTTTAAAGTGTATAGCGAGTGTAAGAAGGATATTTCCATGAGTGGAATGTGAATATATTGAGTTTTGAGTGGTGTGGTAAAATGGAATGAAGTTGCTTGAGTTGCATAAATCTTTGTACTTATATTTGGTTTTGTATTGTATACCTTTGGTTATACAATGAATGAACATAAGTTTTAATGTATATAAAGTATGAATGGATGTCATTTTTAAGCCTTAAAGGTGGTTGGATGAGAAAATGACTATGGTAGCAAAAGTAAGGATGTTTTGTGTGAGTTGCTGCAAAAAATTATAGTAAAATCTGGAAAATATGAATGCCAGATCGATCTCATTAAAGAAAAGATCGATCTGAGAGGGCTAAAAATGCTTTTATTTACGCAATGGAATAAGGCAGATTGATCTCTAATGGGGCCAGATCGATCTGCTAAGCATTCTGTGTTGAAGGAATCGATCCCCTGAAGGGCAAGATCGATCTCCAAATGCTACTGACTTTGAGAGATCGATCTCAACGATCTCCTTAAGCTACTTACTGGAACAAATCGATCTCATACTTAGAGGCAGATCGATCTCATTAAGTCTGAAAGGTCAGTTTCGAGAGGAAAAAAGTAGGGCAGATCGATCTCATTTGGAGAGCAAATCGATCTCATAGAGACAATTCTATAAATACTGGGTTCTGCATTTCAGTTTTTCACGAGTGAAACTATTCCATTCAAGAGCAAAAGTGTAACCTAACTCTTCTACACCAGAGAAATTCAGTTTGCAATCAGTTTTGAGTGAGATATAGTTGAGTAAAGTGTTCTTGGCAGAGAGGAGAATAACATACTTGAAAACAAGAGATTGAAATTAAGGATTTCAAGAGCAAAGAGGATTTGTACCAATTTGGTGAAAAATGAAGGATATCTCATCTAGGTAAGATTTAATGCACTAAGTTGATATATGTTAAACTAGGTGTATTGATGAGTTTATTGGTATATGTATGAATTGTTGGAAATGAAAGGATTATGAAAAATGAGCATGACCTAGCTATTGGCGTGACAATGAGAAAATGATGAGGAAATGGTGTTGGCATGGATTTAATGATGGATTATGCATGTATGGAAGATTTTAAGTTAATCTTATGAAATGCATAAATTGGAAATAAGGAGGAATAAATATAGCTATATAGATAATATGGTATAACACTAAAATGGGAGAAAGTGATGAGAATTGTGTATAAAATTGAAATTTGGCAAATGAAACAAGTATATTACGATATACTAACGTAAATACGTATAACAGCTTCAGAAATCACATTGGGAGCAAATCGGATTGCGAGAATGAGCAGCACCGAGGAAGAGAGGTCACTTGACGTGATCCGAGGTAAGAAAATTTCGTGAGTAGCTAGAGATGGCTCCACGTATTTTGAATAGCATTTCGATATTATATGCTATATGAAATCCCTTAAATAGGCATATTATGATGATTGAGAATAATGAGGATAAGTGTGTTTTATCCAAAACTATGGTGAAAATACCTTAGAAGCATGTTGTGACTAAAATGCGTGGTTGCATGATAGAATGGCAATTGTTTTCATGAATATGCAAAAACAACACATGTTAGTGCAAATTTGATTTACTTGGGTGAATTGTGATTTGAATATGCCATCTATCTGATTTTGTGTGAAAACCATAAGTGTTAGAGATTACTCACACTATATTTTGAGATATGCATCACATAGTACTTGAGTGTTTACTCGTACTAGATTTTAATGCAAATTATGCATATTAGAGTACTGGGAGCATTGCTCGTACTTAGAATTGTGATTGATGCATTATAGAGTATTGGGAGCTATACTCATACTCAGTTTTACATGATAAAGTACTGGGAGCTCAGCTCGTACTCAGTTTTCATATATTATACATCATAGAGTATTGGGAGCTTTACTCATACTCGAGTTTTATATGACATAGTGTTGGGAGCATTGCTCGCACTAGAGTTACATTATTTGATATGGTCATGTTGGGAGTTTTACTCACACGTACCGGATTTGAAAAGAGCATGAAGTAACGGTATTGGGAGCTTATGCTGACTATGTGTCACACCGATATATATATATATATATGCTCACACGTGCATTATTTTGAGATAAGGCCGAGGGCTACCGAAATAACCCATGGTATAAGGACTAAGACTCATGACGAGCATCCCACCTTGAGATAGGGTTCATGTACTATGTACCACGTATGTCACATGGAGTACGTTGTACCGTGGGTACTTGATGTACTTGGATAGGACTGGTTTGCAGAGGGAGCGGGATCCAGTGGGATCTGATGTGCTCTAGGATCAGGTCCTCATTTGAGTAGAGAGCTAACGTTAGAGATTTGACCCACCTCCCGTTACAACAATTGTGAGGCCCCACACACCGAGTACTGTGTAGCCTGGGATCACGAAAAATATGTTATGATCATACACTTAGAACATGTAGTCGCCTATCTCTGTTTTCTCTTCATGTTATGTACATTGAGATTTCTTAAATGAAATATCACATGGTTTTTATGATATGAACATGTGAAAAGGGTAACCTGAGGGATGGGTGACGCCCAAATTTTCATGTTTTTAAACATGATGAATGCCATATGATTTTGATTTAAATGAATGGCATTATAAATGTGGTTTGTGTTAAATTACATGAGAAATGCAGTATTTATGCATATAATGCTGAGGTTATTAAATCAGCATATTTTCAGTTTTATAACTGATGTTTTGTATCTATATATATATTGCATAAAGCTTTGAGAGAGATGCATGTTTTAGATACAGATAGGGTAAGGAAATGATTTCGAGGCATAAGCATGATATTTTCTAGATAGTGTAGTTATCTACTTGCTTGCCTAATTTTCTTATTGAGTTGTGAGCTCACGCCCTTATTATTTCCCTCTTTTTCAGAACATCCACAGTAGGTAGACACGGCTGAGGACTGACCGCTGCATATTGATAATTCTATTTTAAAAAAATTATTTGTTCTTAATTTCTTAATTAATTATTTAAATCCTCATATTATTTTATTAATTATCCCCTTTATTTAATTAAAATTCTTTAATGTGCAGGTAAATTAAATCCAAATGAAACTCAATCGTTTCAGTCAAAAATGTGCTGAAAACGGGCTAAAGGAGACTGGACCACATTAAAATTGGAGACCGAGTCACCAGTCATCTGGACACACGTGATGCTAAGTGTCCGTATTTTATTTGCTCCGAAACGATAAGTTCGACGGACACCGTGCAAACCTTCTGGAAGACACACGCCGGACCACAACGCAAAGCCAATTGGATAGAAAAATGAGTGATGTGGAAATATCTTCTCTGCAGCAAATCAAAGGAAGACAAGTGGCCAAATAATGCCGACTCATCTAGGATGAAAAATTACCATCGTACCCCTAAGTGTGTGTATAAATAGAACATGATGGCAATTAAAAAATGTAGTGTAGGTAGCCTAGGGTAGAGTAATAGGTAGCTTAGGGTTAGATATTTTAGAATAGTTTTTTTTTAAAGTTTTTCATTAACCACCTTTTTTCTCTGTTTTACAAGTTTTCATTTCCTTGTTGTTCAACATATTTAAGTTTAATGAAAAGTATTTCTTTCTCTTTTCTAGCTCTCGGTTTTGCTAAGTTCCAATTGCTTATGTTTTTGTTTTAATGAAAAACCTTTATTTGTCCTATTGTTGATAGCTCTCGATTAAGGTTCCATGTTTTTGTTCATCATTTTTTGTTCATTCGAGTGACAAGATTTCTTCCTTCATCTCTGCCTTTCAGTTCTGGTGCTTTGATGTGGGTTAATGCCGAGTATTGTTCCACATCAATGGCAATGTGGAACCATGGCAGTAGGAGCTGGAATTGAAGCAACCCGAGGATGATGAATGTCCACGTTATTGTGCTTACGGGTGTTGATTGTGTTAACTTTCAGTTATTGATTTTACATATTTCCCTTCGGTTTTAAGCTCATGTTCTGTTATGTATTATTGTTGTTTTCTTTTCTTATTTCATTTTTGTTTGTACTTCATGATTCGGGTTTTTTTTACTGCATTTAACATTAGCTTTCATTGTTTTTATTGCATGATCTTATGTTCTGTAGGTCATATCATTTCCTGCATTTCATTACAGAAATTCTTCATTAATCCGACTTGACTCGCCAGCTAGTTTATGTTTGATAGAAATCGGTGTCCATGGTGCAGTAGGGAGTATCCTCCATTTTCCTCTGTTTATCTCTGTTTCAATATCAATGTTCTGTTCATTGTCTTCATGTGCTGTTATTCAGTTTTAATCCCATTTTGGCCTTCAATTTCAAGTTGTTAAATGCTGAAATCCATCATCATTACTGAGCTATTGTGCAAATATTGATATTTGCAGTTGAAGGGTGTAGAGTGTGTGCAACCAGGATCGAGTCCAGCCCCTGTCTTATTGTTCTGTCTTGTCTCTAGCTGCCGAGAGTTTCAGGTGTGTGCTTGCTGTGTGCTGTTGTAGATTTTGGACTGCATGGGTAGCTGCTGATTGTTGCAACAATGATATGATGCATGTAACAGAGAGGGGCTAAGCTGAATGCTGTGACATGCAACGCAGAGCAGCAAGATGTGGTGACTGATCCATCTCGGGACAGTGCTGCTGGTACTGCAGTGGAGGACTGAATCTAGAGTAGAGCTGAGCATGCCGAGGAATGAGCAGCAACAGCAGTGAAGGACGGTACTAAGAGGCAGTAGCAGCACCTGGATAGAGCCCTTGATGCAACGCCTGGAGACATCATAAACCATGTTAGGACAGCGCCTGGTGAAGCTGGGGAAGAACGTGTACAGTGCCAATACACGGGACCACTCAATTGGTTTGCAAGCTGTTTAAGGCAGTGTTTGGCACTGGGAAATGTCCCAACTTCATGTCTCATGCAATTTTAGTATTTGTTTATTTGCCATTATTTTCTATTATTTGCTAGTTTAAAGTACTGTGAACTAACTAATTTTTTTCTTTGCTAATTTAAGGCTTAGTTTCAATTGTATTAATAGTTAATTCTTGAACACAATAGGATTTAAGGCTTTAATTAAGTAGTATTCATATATAGCATATAGAGTAGAATTATTTCATGCATTTTTAATTTAATCTTCATGTTAAACTTTAAAAATCCAAAAATATTTATCATACATTAGTTAGATTTTATTGTTAAGTTAGTAATTAGATATAATTAGGATTAATTTAGAATTAATATTTTGGACATTTAGACTTGTTGTTATTTTCTTAATTTTTCTTGGATTTTATTTCATTAAGAATTAAGTTAGTTTAAATTGCATTTTCATAATTAGATTAATTTGCATGCACATTTTATTTTTAGGATTGTTTAATTCTAGTCTAAATTAATTTTTTTTCTTTATTTTTATATTTGCATTTTTAATTGCATTAATTAATTTTAACTGTTTTAATTATCTTTTGTAGGTTATCACTTTTAATTGCTTGGAGTACTGTAAGTAATTTTAGCTCTGTTTGATTTTCTTTATTTTATAGTTTTTATTATTTTCAGTATTGTTAGCCTTGTAGATCACCCATCATCAATTCATAATTTGCTAGGATATACTTAGGGTAAGATCAACTAATAGTTAATTAGGCTAATCAACTTCTCTGTGGCACGATAATCTGGGACTCAAATGTCATTATTACTTGTACGACTCGTGCACTTGCGGATAATACTTCTAGTTCGTACCAAGTTTTTGGCGCCGTTGTCGGGGAAGTCTTAATTAGCCAGTAATTAATATTGGTGAAATTATGCTTAGGTGTAATTCTAGCTTGTAAATACTTAGGTTGTAAATATTTAGAGCCTTAATTTAGTGTAGTTATTTTCTCTCTCTTAATTACTTTAAAAAAAAATTGAAAAATTAAAAAACTTAAAAAAAATTTATGAGGACTTTGTTATGTTTGCATGCGTAGAGCTAAGAGTTATGATTGTTTTCCTTTAGATCCTGAAATTGGAAGAATTCTTATGAAAATTCGAAAGGATTCTAGGAAATTAATAGCTCCGTTGCAAAACACCATGGCAGAAAATATATGTCACTACCCAAACTACCCAAAAATCAGAGTTAATTTTTCGCGTTTGTTATTTACTTAAATTCTTACCTGTCCTCGAATCGTGACCACACTCCACTAATAATTGGGATGTGCGTCAATGCCAGTCCCACCATTCAATTACCATCTAACTTATTTCTTCTCCAGTCATTTATAATTGTTTACATTATTTATACATCCCCTAAAGTTACTTACAAACATGTTACTGTGTTATGCTTATGTAGATACAATATGTACAAGTGTATATACCTTATGTTGATGGGCAGCAGCGGATATCCAGAATGCAGTACTGAGTCGTCGCAACTTCAACTGGAGATTATCTGTGGGAGAAAATGAAAGGGGTGAGCACATCAAGCTCAATAAGGCAATCCTACGAACAAGTAGGTAACCATACTACCTACATGAATGTGGTGCCATGTATAAACCACCCTTTCTCCACACATTTTAAAACAAATGATATGAGTTATGATGTTATGTAAAACACATTTGCATAGAAAATTCAACATGCAATTATATTCAAAATCATATCTTTCTCGTTTAAAATTTCACAGTAAAGTCAGGACTCGACCCCTCCTTCGGGTGATCCTGACTCACACAAAATCATGAAAATCCGTTTACATCACATATGGGTTTAAAAAGCATGGAAATAACCATCATGCACATTTAATTAAAAACCCAGTTTAAATCATCGAAATCGTCGACATGTGAGACGAGGCAATATCTGTATAACGGCAATAACCAGGACTGGCCATATGTGTCCTCGTGAGTCCCTCTAGCTTCACGGATCCCAGTGTACGAGGTCTCACCCTGATCGGGAACCGCCCGGGAGGTGGGTCAATCCAACCCGTCGGTCTTATCCGATCCCACGCATCCGAAGATGCCGTATCCGAAGATACCCCGTATCACAAAGATACCGTATCCGAAGATACCCCGTATCACAAAGATACCGTATCCAAAGATACCCTGTATCACAAAGATACCGTATCCGAAGATACCCCACGGTACATCGTACTCCATGCTACTTGCACGGTACATCATACTCCATAGACCCATATCACTCTAGGTACTCCAGCCCAAATGGCCTGCTTCCCACAGAGAGGTTTTGTTTCTCAATACTCATTGCCATGTCTCAAAACGCACGTGCGAGCCTATTAAATCGGTGACACACAGTCTACCCGATGCTCCAAGCACGGCTCATCGTATGTTCTCATAAAAATCAGTGCGAGCGATGCTCAACACTCTCATCAAATCAAGTAAAGTTGGCAGAGCCCGCTTTACATCTCCACAAGGCCGCCAACCTCATCCCTCACTCTCACCCCACTTAGGAGGTCTTTTGAGCCTGTTGGGCCTTTTGGCAGACTCCAAGTGCAGACAGCGCTACTCCACAAATCCAGTAAAACTAGTGCGAGCTAGGCTCTAGCACTCTGTATATAAATCACATGAAAATCTTATAAAATCTGGTGCGAGTTAAACTCCAACACCCTGTCACGAAAATCATGTAAAAAATATGGTGCGAGTTAGACTCTAGCACCTATGCATGTAAAACTCTAGTGCGAGCTCTCGCTCCAGCACTAATGCATGCATCACACAAATCAAACATCGTGCGAGCTTAGCTCTAGCACGTCACATGTAAATAAAAACACGTAGGCGGCTCGGTTATCTCCAAATAGTTTTCACAAAAATTACATCGTTTAAGGTATGCAATGCTATGCATTTTTCTTTAAAAGTGAGCCAGCCTACTCATGCATGTGTTAAAATACCTCCAGAATGAGCAGGAACCTCTTGTTCTTGCTCCTCCCAATTTTTCCTAAATTTATAGATTTTTCCCTTAATAAGGGTATTTTAGTAATTTGCCCATTCGGGGCACTAAAATTATTAATTGACCTCTAGACCCTTCAGGTAATTTTTAATTGACTGCATATGACTTAAAATTTGTAAAGTTACCTCTAGCAGTCCACAGAATTCCCTTACCTTATTTTCCTGCCGAGTCTGACCTTTTCTTTTCCAATGTTATCTCGTCGCGCAGTCCGTTATGCTCCCAATCAAATGCCCGAAACTGCGTATTAATATTCCTCAGGTCAGATATTATACAATTTAATTGTATTTAATATTTTCTGGGCTTAATTTAAATCATTTGGCCCGTTTACCCTTATTGGGCCCGATTCCACCTTAATGGGCCTTAATCGGCCTTAAGCCCGTTTTCCACTTAATTTTCACTTTATCGATGCCTATTGGGCTCATTGGGCCCACTAATAATTTATTGGGCCTCGTTCTAGCTCTTGAATAACTAAATTCATTATTTACGACAATTTATCTAATTTTTCATAATTTAATTCAATTTATGCGAAATTTAAATTCATATCACGTATAACGATGTAAATTATCGTAAATAAGGGTCACTTACCCGAGATTCCATGGTAGTCCGTAAATTGAGGCTATCTCGAGCTCTCGGTGGATGCCAATCGTCGAGCTACATAATTTCATGAATTTTTTGGGTAAATTTTTAGTAGAAAATTAATTAAATAAAATATTCCAAAATTTAAATTGGTCAATTCGACCTCTTATCGACTTACCCGAAGCTCGATTGCATCACAGAAATTTTCTCCAATTTTTTCTCTTTTTCTTTTTCCCTTTTTTCTCCTTTTTCCCCTCTTTTTTGTTGAACCGGTTCAGTCCAGTTCGGACCGGTTCAAACGGCCGGTTCTCTCCGGTTCGGTCGGTTCACCACCGATTCACCACCTTGTCGACCGGTTCTCTGCCGGCTTCCACCGCCAACAGCTCCGTTGGGTCGTCCGCAGCTCGAATCTGGCCTCGGCTTCGCCCAAGGCCGCCGAAAAGTCACCGGTCCAGCCGTTCTCCTTTCGGTCGTCGGACCCATTTTCTTCTTCCGCCGTTTCCGGCGCCGTCCGTCGGTTTCGGTGGCTGCCACCACCACCAATCTGCTAACCGTCGCCTAGGGAAGCTTCGGCTGGGGTCGATCGGGCCTGAATCGCGCCGATCGCCGGCGATTCTCTCTCCCCCTCTCGATTTCGATTTTCTCCGTTTCTCTCACCGGTGGCCGTCGTTCGGGCCTCCATGGGGCCGGTGATGGGTCGGGCCTCGTCTGGCTTGCCTTCGTCGGCCTCCGTCGGCCGTCGTTCCGCCGGCAGGGGCTCGGCCCTGCTTCGTCGTTCGGCTTTCGTTTCCTTCGTGTTTTCGTTCTTTCTAGTTTTCCTTTTTTTTTTATTTCAGATTCTTTTTTTGTTTTATTATTTTTATTATTATTATTATTATTTATTTTAATTATTTTACTATTCATTAAAATACTCCCAAAAAATCTAAAATATCTACACTTATATTATTTTTATTTTAATTTAATTTATTTAATTTAAATTTAATTTATTAAATATATTTTTCTCCAAATTTTTGATATTATTCCTTCGCGCTTTTCGAGATATCGTTCCGGTAATTTTTCGGTATTTTTAAAATTTCCAAATCTTGATCAATTGACCCAAAATTGTATAATTTCCTCATTATCGATCAAGATATCTTACATCCTTATTTTTAATTAAAATTTTCTTATCGCCTTAATACCGGGTTTTGGTATTTTTACCATTTTACCCCTGCTCTTGTTTCGAAAATCAATTTTACCTGACCTTCCTTCATACATCCCCCATCTTTTCTTATTTAATTTTCGTATTTTAATTAAATTCGGGTCTTACAATAGAGAAATTAGGACCGTTGGAGATTATGCAATGCCAATTATTAGAGGATATTATACCGGCATTAGGCCACCAGCTGTCCCTACAAATAATTTCAAAATTAAGCCTTCAATCCTTCAGATGATCCAGACCTCGTTACAGTTCAGTGGGCTTCCGTACGACGACCCACATGCTCACCTCGGGCAATTCCTGGACCTGTACAACCATGTAAGCACAATGGATTATCTGATGATGTGCTTACGCTTAGATTATTTCCCTTCTCGCTTAGGGATATGGCACGACACTGGTTAACCTCCTTGCCTCTAGGATCTATTTCTACTTAGGACGAGTTAGCCCATCAATTTCTAGCTAAGTTTTTCCCTCTCTCTAAAATGGCCAGACTCCGTAGTGACATATCTTACTTTGCCCAGTTCGATTCTGAATCTCTTTACGAAGCATGGGAACGATATAAGGAGCTTCTTAGGAAGTGCCCTCAACATGGCCTACCTTTATAGCTGCAAGTCCAGACCTTCTACAATGGACTTACAAGTCAAAATAGGACCATCGTTGACGTGCTGCGGGTGGAGCCCTGATGTGCAAAACAGATGAGGAAGCTTACGAGTTGTTAGACAAGATGGCGGTTAACAACTACCAATGGTCTTTGGAGAGGCAATTGCCTAAGAAGTCCGCGGGTATTTATGAGCTTGACACTCTGTCTACCTTGACCTCTCAAATCGCTAACCTTACGAAGAAGGTAGAGTTGCTCAGTACCCAGCATAATCCTTCCACCAGTCCTAACCCTGTGTATTCTGTCCAAAGTCCTTTTCTTTCCTGTGATCTGTGTAGTGGTACACACTCTGTAGATAGGTGTCCACTCAACCTAGAATCGGTTCAAGACGTTGCCCCATCTCAGAAGCAACAGAACAACCTTTTTTCAAACACCTGCAATCCAGGGTGGAGGAACCATCCTAACTTTTCTTGGAGCCAAAACCAAGGGCAATCTTCTAATTCTAGACTTGTAAGACCCCTTGGTTTTCAAGCTCCACCGGTTCATGTGCTACCATAGCATCAATTTCCTCACCATCGACCACCTCAGTATCCATATCATTCACCTAATCATTCTTATCCACCTCACTTCCATCAACCACCACCACCACCACAAACCCAGCACTTACCAGCAGCTGAAAAGAAGCCCTCGCTTGAGGAAATGTTCGCAACGATCTTGCAAAATTAAGCAGCTTAAATTAAGAACTTAGAGGTTCAGGTGGGACAAATAGCGAATGCTCTTAGTCAATATCCTCAAGGGACCCTTCCTAGTAACACTGAAGCTAATCTTGTTAGGCAAAGGGAGGGTAAGGAACATGTGAAAGTCATCACCCTTAGGAGCGGCAGGGAGCTAGATGATGATTAACAAGTTAAGTACAACCTGAAAGGCCCAGAGTTGAAGAACCCAAGGATTCTAACGAAGCAGCTCAGAAAGAGCAGGAACCTAAAGATTAAGCGGTAAAGGAATCAAAGATAGGTGTTTCTTCATCTATACCTTCTTCTTCTACTTCACAGCCTTCCTCTTCATCCAATGCTATACATATTACCACTACATCCCTTCCAGTTAGACCATCAGTACCGTTTCCTCAGAGGTTTTAAAACCAAAAGCTTGACCATCAATTTGCTAAATTCCTTGAGGTTTTTAAGAAACTTCACATCAATATTCCCTTCGCAGATGCTTTAGAGCAAATGTCGAGTTATGTGAAGTTCCTGAAAGATATCCTCTCGAGGAAGAGAAGACTGAAAGATTATGAAATGGTGGTCTTAACTGAGGAATGTAGTGCAATTATTCAGAGGAAACTACCCCCAAGCTCAATGATCCTGGGAGTTTTACCATACCATGCACAATTGGAAATCTGTTCTTTGGTAGAGCATTGTGTGATTTAGGAGCTAGTATAAATATGATGCCTTTGTCTATCTATCAGAAGTTAGGAATAGAGGATGTCAAGCCCACTACAGTGACCTTCCAGCTGGTTGATCGATCCATTAAATATCCAAAGGGGGTCATTGATGATGTCTTAGTAAAGGTGGACAAATTTATTTTTCCTGCAGATTTTTTCTTGTTGGACATGGAAGAAGATAGGGAAGTCCTCATTATACTAGGCAGACCTTTCCTAGCAACTGGTAGAACCTTAATTGATGTACAAAAGGGGGAGTTAACGATGAAAGTCCAAGATCAGGAAGTAAAGTTTAATGTTTTCAAACCTTTGAAGCTCCCTAATGACTCTCAAGAGTGTTTTAAGATGGAGATTGAGGAGGATATAAGGCTCGAGCATAAGAAATCAGAAAGGATGGAAATTCAAAGAGCTCAGGAGGATTTAACCGTTAACATTCTATCACCACTTTGGCTGACCCTCCTACTCTTCGCTCTACTGCTGAGTGTTGTTTTCTTTAGCTACATTTGAAGTGGCTTTATTTTTCTTTTCACTTTGTATATAGTTCTTTTTCTTTTCCTTTTTCGTTGTTTCTTTCTTTATTTTACAGATTTCTTTTACAGCATTACCTTTTCAATCAAGCTTCAGTTGTTCGTCATCATCATCAGAAAGGGGAGTACTCTGTTCTTGAACTTCAATTTTTATATTATCTACACACTGAGGACACTGTGCACTTTAAGTTTGGGGGAGGGGATATCACTTGAGCATTTTTTTAGCAAAATTGAAATTTTTTTTTTGAAAAGATGAGCTTAAATTGTTTGATTTTGAGATGATTTAATGCTTAGCATGTAGTTTTCCCATATTCTGATGATATGAGCCCATGATTTAGTCTGACTTTGATTGACTGAGAAGCATGATTATAGGAAAGGCATGAAATTGAATTCTTAAATTTGTCTTGATTCCGATTGTGATTTCCTCATTTTATGCACATGTCATGTCATGAATCTGTATATTTATTTAGAGAAAGCTTATGTGGACATAAGAGTGCATTCGTTCAATTGGTTTTGTGCATCATATTCTAGAATTTATTTGATCTTGTCTGAAGGTGAAATATTTGATCACACTTAATTAGGGAGATGATTTAGTCCATCTTTGGATTGTTTGAGCCTTTCTAGCCTACCCTGTACATATTTTACCCTAGTCACCCATCTGTGCCAAATAAGCTTTTCTCTGTAAATACACCTGTATAATTTTCCTTAGCTTAAACACTCTTTTCTTATCCCTTACCCTGAAAGCATGAAAAGTCATTGGGATATATTGTGAGCTATGTACATATAGGTATTATGAGATAGTGAAAGTTTGAAAAAAAATGAAATGAAAAAAAAATGAAAGAAAAAGAAAAAGAAAAGAAGAAAGATGAAAAATACAAAAATAGAATAAAATGTTTAGTGAAAGAAATAAGTTTGGGGGAAATAATTAAGAGCTCTTATATTAAAGATCCTATAAGTAATGCATGTTAAGGGGTAATTAAACCTAAATCGACTTTATCATGCCTTAACCCCAGCCTTACATTACAAGCATAATGAAGTCCTATTGATCTTTAGTTAAGTGTGACTACATTAGTGGAGAGAGAAGTGAAAAGCAAACTTATAGGAATGATCACATGCCATTGACTTTGCATTCACTATGTTTGTATAATCTGATCCGAGTAATGTACGGTGAAGTGGCTTTGACACTTTCACACACACATGATGTCACGACCCAAACTACCCAAAAATCAGAGTTAATTTTTTGCGTTTTTATTATTTTCTTACTTAAATTCTCACCTGTCCTCGAATCGTGACCAACACTCCACTTAATAATTGGGCTGTGCGTCAATGCCAGTCCCACCATACATCTACCCTAGTACTTATTTCTTCTCCAGTCATTCATAATTGTTATATTATTTATACATCCCCTAAAGTCACTCACAAACATGTTACTGTGCTATGCTTATGTAGATACAATAAGTACAAGTGTATATACCTTATGTTGATGGACAGCAGCGGATATCCAAAATGCAGTTCTGAGTCGTCGCAACTTCAACTGGAGATTATCTGTGGGAGAAAATGAAAGGGGTGAGCACATCAAGCTCAGTAAGGCAATCCTACGAACAAGTAGGTAACCATACTACCTACATGAACGTAGTGCCATGCATAAACCACCCTTTCTCCACACATTTTAAAACAATGATATGCGCTATGATGTTATGTAAAACATATTTGCACGGAAAATCAACATGCAATTATTTCAAATCCTTTCTTTCTCAATTAAGATTTTCACAATAAAGTCAGGACTCGACCCCTCCTGCGGGTGATCCTGACTCAAACAAAACCATGAAAACGGTTTACATTCACGTGGGTTTGAAAAGCATGGAAATACACATCATGCACATTTAATTAAAAACCCAGTTTTAAATCATCGAAATCGTCGACATGCGAGACGAGGCAATATTTGTATAACGGTAATAACCAGGACTGGCCAATATGTCCTCGTGAGTCCCTCTAGCTACACGGATCCCAGTGTGCGAGGTCTCACCCTGATCGGGAACCGCCCGGGAGGTGGGTCAATCCAACCCGTCAGTCTTATCCGATCCCATGCATCCGAAGATGCTAACGTATCACAAAGATACTAACGTATCACACAGATACCACACGGTACATTGTACTCCATGCTACTTGCACGGTACATCGTACTCCATGGACCCACAGCCTTATCCCTCGTTCGGGCTCATCAGCTGGATCTCCAACCCTTATCCCTCGTTCGGGCTCATCAGGTGGATCTCTAACCCTTATCCCTCGTTCGGGCTCATCAGGTTGTTTCTCTAACCCTTATCCCTCGTTCGGGCTCATCAGGTTATTTCTCTAACCCTTATCCCTCGTTCGGGCTCATCAGGTTATTTTTTAACATGCCATGTCTCAAAACGCATGTGTGAGCCTATTTAATCGGTGACACACAGTCTACCCGATGCTCCAAGCACGGCTTATCGTATGATCTCTGAAAAGTAGTGCGAGCGGTGCTCTAACACTGTCAGTAAATCAAATAAGACTAGTGCGAGCTAAGCTCAAGCACTCTGTATGTAAATCATGTGAAAATCGGGTGCGAGTTAGACTCTAACACCTTGTCACGAAGATTATGTAAAATCTGGTGCGAGTTAGACTCTAGCACCGTGTCATGAAAAGCAAATGAAATCTGGTGCGAGTTATACTCTAGCACCTATGCATGTAAAACTCTAGTGCGAGCTCTCGCTCCAGCACTAATGCATGCATCACACAAATCAAACATCGTGCGAGCTGAGCTCTAGCATGTCACATGTAAATAAAAACATGTAGGCGGCTCGGTTATTTCCAAATAGTTTTCACAGAAACCACATCAATTAAGATATGCAATGCTATGCATTTTTCTTTAAAAGTGAGCCAGCCTACTCATGCATGTGTTGAAATACCTCCAGAACGAGCAGGAACCTCTTGTCCTTGCTCCTCCAAATTTTTCCTAAATTTTTTGATTTTACCCTTAACAAGGGTATTTTAGTAATTTTACCCATACGGGGCACTAAAATTGTTCTTCGACCTCTAGACCCTTCAATTAATTTTAAAGGACTGCATATGAATTTAAAATTGCGTAAGGTTACCTCTAGCAGTCCGCAGAATTCCCTTACCTCGATTCTCGTCGAGTCTGACCTTTTTCTTTTCCATTGTCGTCTCGTCGCGCAGTCCGATATGCTCCGAATCAAATGCCCGGAACTGCGTATTAACATTCCTCAGGTCAGATAACATATAATTTAATTGTACTTAATCTTTTCTGGGCTTAATTTAAATCGCTGGGCCCATTTACCCCTATTGGGCCCGATTGCACCTTAATGGCTCAATGGCATAAGGAGTGTGAGAACTAAGGGTGTTGTCCCTGGTTCGAGCCTCCGAGGACGCGTTCTGAGGGGAATTTCCCTGAATGGAACAAAGCCGTGAGGCCCAATGGGCCAAAGCGGACAATACGTTGGATTTGTTGGCGTTGTTGCACCACCCGTTGTTGGACCACCAACGTTGTCGATGGGCCCAAGAGGGGTTGCCATGGCCGTTGGCAGGGGTTGGCCGGGCAGGGGTCGGCCGTCACAATAAAAAACGCGCGTTTTTATTGTGACGGCCAACCCCTGCCCGGCCAACCCCTGTCAACGGCCATGGCAACCAAGCCCAGGTCCACTGACCCGCAAGGCCCATCGACAACGTTGGTGGTCTAACAACGGGTGGTCAAACAACGCCAGCAACATCCACGTATTATCCGCTTTGGGCCGAGGCCCGCACGGCTTTGTTTCATTCAGGGAAATTCCCCTCAGAACGCGTCCTTAGTGGTTCGAACTTGGGTGAACACCCTTGTTCTTACCACTGATGATGCCAATGAGCCAAGTGGCTCAATGGCATCATCAGTGGTAAGAACAAGGGTGTTCACCCAAGTTCGAACCACTAAGGACGCGTTCTGAGGGGAATTTCCCTGAATGAAACAAAGCCGTGCGGGCCTCGGCCCAAAGCGGACAATACGTGGATGTTGCTGGCGTTGTTTGACCACCCGTTGTTAGACCACCAACGTTGTCGATGGGCCTTGCGGGTCAGTGGACCTGGGCTTGGTTGCCATGGCCGTTGGCAGGGGTTGGCCGGGCAGGGGTTGGCCGTCACACATGAGGAGTCCAATTTGGGTTAGGACTTATGATTAAATGATTTTGAATGTTGGATTTGTAATTGTGAGTCTTTGAGATCATAGTCTGCACTTTTTCTTTGAGGATAATATTGGGAAAATTATTATGTTTGTACTTGTCATTCCTACATGAATTTTGTTTTACTTGAGGACAAGCAAAAGCTCAAGTTTGGGGGTGCGATAATTCTATTTTTAATAGAATTATTTGTGCTTAATTTCTTAATTAATTATTTAAATCCCCATATTATTTTATTAATTATCCCATTTATTTAATTAAAATTCTTTAATGTGCAGGTAAATTAAATCCGGATGAAACTCAGTTGTTTCAGTAAAAAATGGGTTGAAAATGAGCTAAAGGAGATTGGACCACTTCAAAATTATAGACCGAGTCACCAGTCGTCTGGACATGCGTGATGCCAGGTGGCCATATTTTATTTTCTCCGAAATGATAAGATCGACGGACACCGTGCCAACCTTCTGGACGACACACGTCGGGCCACATTGCACAACCAATTGGACAAAAAGACGAGTGACGTGGAAATATCTTCTCTGCAGCAAATCAAAGGAAGACAAGTGGCCAAACAATGCCAACTCATCTAGGATGAAAAATTACCATTGTACCCCTAAGTGTGGGTATAAATAGAACATGATGGCAATTGAAAAAAGTAGTGTAGGTAGCCTAGGGTAGAGTAATAGGTAGCTTAGGGTTAGATAGTTTTAGAATAGTTTTTTTTTTTTTTAAGTTTTTCGTTAGCCACCATTTTTCTCTGTTTTACAAGCTTTCATTTCCTTGTTGTTCAACATATTTAAGTTTAATGAAAAGTATTTGTTTCTCTTTTCTAGCTCTCCGTTTTGCTAAGTTCCAATTGCTTATGTTTTTGTTTTAATGAAAAACCTTTATTTGTCCTATTGTTGATAGCTCTCGGTTTGCTAATTATTAAGGTTCCATGTTTTGTTCTTCATTTTTTATTCGTTCGAGTGACAAGGTTTCTTCCTTCATCTTTGCCTTTCGATTCTGGTGCTTTGATGTGGGATAATGCTGAGCATTGTTCCACATCAATGGCAATGTGGAACCATGGCAATAGGAGCTTGAATTGAAGCAACCCGAGGATGATGAATGTCCACATTATTGTGTTTACGGGTGTTGATTGTGTTAACTTGCAGTTGTTGATTTTACATATTTCCCTTCGATTTTAAGCTCATGTTTTGTTATGCATTGTTGTTCTTTTCTTTTCTTATTTCATTTTTATTTGTTTACACTTCATGACTCGGGGTTTTTTTTTACTGCATTTAACATTAGCTTTCATTGTTTTTATTGCATGATCTTATGTTCCGTAAGTCATATCATTTGCTGCATTTCATTACATAAATTTTTCATTGATCCCACTTGACTCGCCAGCTAGTTTATGTTTGATAGAAATCGGTGTCCATGGTGCAGTAGGGAGTATCCTTCATTTTCCTCTGTTTGTCTCTATTTCAATATCATTGTTCTGTTCATTATCTTCATGTGTTGTTATTCAGTTTTAATCCCGTTTTGGCCTTCAGTTTCAAGTTGTTAAATGCTGAAATCCATCACCATTACTGAGCTGTTGTGCAAATATTGATATTTGCAGTTGAAGGGTGCAGAGTGTGTGCAACCAGGATCGAGTCCAGCCCCTATCTTCTTGTTCTTTCTTGTCTCCAACTGTCGAGAGTTTCGGGTGTGTGTTACTGTGTGCTGTTGTAGATTCTGGACTGCATGGGTAGTTGCTGATTGTTGCAACAATGATATGATGCATGCAACAGAGAGAGGCCAAGCCGAATGCTGTGACATACAACGCAGAGCAGCAAGACGTGGTGACTGATCCTACTCGGGACAGTGCTGCTGGTACTGTAGTGGAGGACTGAATCGGGAGTTGAGCTGAGCATGCTGAGGAATGAGCAGCAACAGCAGTGAAGGACGATACTAAGAGGCAGTACCAGCACCTAGATAGAGCCCTTGATGCAACGCCTGGAGATATCATGAACCATGTTAGGACAGCGCCTGGTGAAGCTAGGGAAGAACGTGTACAGTGCCAGTACACAAGTTGTTTAAGGCAGTGTTTGGCACTGGGAAATGTCCTGATACGATACTAGTGCCCGCTCTAACTGACCTAGACGATTTATCCGTAAGTGTACGGGTCGTACAAGTAATAATGGGATTTGAGTCCCGAGTTATCATCCCACAGAGAAGTTGAATTGCCTAATTAAGTACCGGTTAATCTTACCCTAAGTATATCCTAGCAAATTATGAATTCTTAGTGGGTGATCTATAAAGCTAGAATTAAAAAATTACTGAAAATAATAAAAACTATAAACTAAATAAAACAGAGCAAAAATTACTTACAAGCAATTAAAAACAACAACCTACAAAAGATAATTAAACAATTAAAAATTCATTAACACAATTAAAATAAAATGCAAATATGAAAATAAAAAAATAAAATTAATTAAACTAAAATTAAACAATCCTAGAAATAAAATATGCATGTAATTAAACTAATTAATAAGAATTGCAAATTAAACTAACCTAAAATATAATAAAAAAAAAATCTACTAACCTAAAGAAATTCTTAAACCTAACTCTAACTAAATACTAATAATGAAACGAAATCTAAATAATGCATGAAAAATATTTTTGGATTAAATTTAAAATGAGGATTAAATTAAAAATGCATGAAACAAATGTAATCTAAATTAATTCTAAATGCAACTCATAAAATACTAAACTAAAATTGAGTCCTAAAGCCTATGACATAAAATTAACTATTAACTAAAAATTAAAACTGAAAATTAAATTAACATGCAAAGATATTAAAACTAACCTACCATTTTAATTGATTAAATTACCTAACTAACAACTAACAAAGGAATGGAAATACTAATAAAAATGCATTAAACTATAAAATAGCAACAGTGTAATGTGGCCAAACATGGCCTTAACCAAATGCCATCCGAGTGGTCCCGACTTTGATGCACTGCACATGTCTTCTTCAGTTTTGGTTCTACCTCTAGGTGCTCCAGACGTTACTCTCGGTCTGTTCGGTCCTGCTATCTACTGCAGGTGTTGCTGTCCTCTGCCCATCTGTGCACAATACAATGCACATCCCAGCTACCTGCTTCATGTGTCGCGGGTGATGTACTGCTCCTGGTACCATTCCTCGGCCTGTCCAGCTAGTGTACGTCCCCCTCTGCTACACAGGAAGCTACAACAGATCGCGCACATTCCTCGCCTGCCCAGCTAGCGTCTGCTTCAGTCCAAACTAATCACTGGTACACCCCCTTCGGAGCCAACATCATTACAAGATGTATCTCGGCATCAGCTGGGCACTGGTTACTCAGCAGCTACTGTCACCACATCTTGTCGAGCAGCACATCAACTTTTTTCCTGCTATGCTCAACAAAGCAGACCAGGGAATAAAAGAAAACATTAGCAAAGAAAATATGTAATATGCACTTTAGTAAATGAAGAACAACAGCTTAGAGGGACTGAAACTAAAATCTAAAACAAAATACAAAAAATGAACAGTAAATGGGTGGGAAAATAGGGGAGAACAAAAAAGCAATGTGGTTCTTGGTCTCGGCTACTGCACATGATGCCTTGGTTCTACCCCGATGCAAACCGTTTCACCAACTTCAACATAAACCAGCAACTACCTCGTTTAAGTCATGGCTACACAAATTCTCCAAACACCGAGTGCAAATGAACTAGGCAGTCGGGAAGCTACTGGAAACAATTTCTGCATCAAACCTTCACCATTTGCTAATATTTGTGCTTCTCTAACCCGTAGCTATCAATTAACACTCTAAAACACGACTTCCTCGGGTAGCTGCTGTTCATCAGCTCAAATGCCCCAAATCCATCAAAATGAACAATAAAAAAAATAGACTAGTTGAAGAAATAGAAATAAAATGTTCCATTGAAGAAATCTCTTTAGGTTGTCATGAACAGTAAAATGCTAAAATAAAATGTTTGCTAAGATATACTATTCAGAAAAGATGTGAAAAACAAGGAAAACTAACTATCAAATTCTAACCTAAAATTACCTTAAAAGCTATTCTACCCTCACTACACTACTTCTACCCTAAGCTACTTGATTTTTTTCAATTGCCATCATGTTCTATTTATACACACACTTAGGGGTACAATGGTAATTTTCCATCCTAGATGAGTTGGCATTGTTTGGCCACTTGTCTTCCTTTGATTTGTTGCAGAGTAGATATTTCCATGTCACTTGTTGATTTATCCAATTGGCTGTGCGATGTGGCCCGACGTGTGTCTTCTAGAAGGTTGGCACGGTGTCCGTCGATCTTATCGTTTCGGAGCGAATAAAATACGGACACCTGGCATCACGCGTGTCCAGACGACTGGTGACTCGATCTGCAAATTGGAAGTCGTCCAGTCTCCTTTAGCCCGTTTTCAGCCCAATTTTGATTGAAACGACTGAGTTTCATCTGGATTTAATTTACCTGCATATTAAAGAATTTTAATTAAATAAAAGGGATAATTAATAAAATAAATTGGGGATTAAATATTAATTAGGAAATTAAACACAAATAATTCTATTAAAAATAAAATTATCATGGCCCAACTTCATGTCTCATGCAATTTTAGTATTTGTTTATTTACCATTATTTTCTATATTATTTGCTAGTTTAAAGTACTGTGAACTAACTAATTTTTTTTCTTTGCTAATTTAAGGCTTAGTTTCAATTGTATTAATAGTTAATTCTTGAACACAATAGGATTTAAGGCTTTAATTAAGTAGTATTCATATATAGCATATAGAGTAGAATTATTTCATGCACTTTTAATTTAATCTTCATGTTAAACTTTAAAAATCCAAAAATATTTATCATACATTAGTTAGATTTTATTGTTAAGTTAGTAATTAGATATAATTATGATTAATTTAGAATTAATATTTTAGACATTTAGACTTGTAGTTATTTTCTTAATTTTTCTAGGATTTTATTTCATTAAGAATTAAGTTAGTTTAAATTGCATTTTCATAATTAGATTAATTTGCATGCACATTTTATTTTTAGGATTGTTTAATTCTAGTCTAAATAATTTTGTTTCTTTATTTTTATATTTGCATTTTTAATTGCGTTAATTAATTTTAATTGTTTTAATTATCTTTTGTAGGTTATTACTTTTAATTGCTTGGAGCACTGTAAGTAATTTTAGCTCTTTTGATTTTCTTTATTTTATAGTTTTTATTATTTTCAGTATTGTTAGCCTTGTAGATCACCCATCATCAATTCACAATTTGCTAGGATATACTTAGGGTAAGATTAACCGGTAGTTAATTAGGCTAATCAACTTCTCCGTGGGACGATAATCTGGGACTTAAATCCCATTATTACTTATACGACCCGTGGACTTGCGGATAATACGTCTAGTTCATACCACATATCCATCTTACGAGAGGTATACACACTTGATATTTTGTACTGAACATTCTGACAGCACAGTTATGTAAACTAATGTACGGTCGGGATGTATATGTACAAATAATTGTAATTATGTACGAGAGTTATATTATAGAAAAGAATCTTAAATTCTATATGTGTTATGAATAAATGTGAATGGGTGACTAATATCGAATCACAGCCCAACGTTTGAGCTTAGATAGAGGTAAGTGAAATGTGAAAAATTTGTGGTGATTTTGGTAGGTCGCGTGTAAGGGAAGGGCGTGACACTAATTTACTTAGTTTACTTATATTGTTTAGTGTAGGGGATGGGTAGTGAATGATAAGCGTCTGACATGATGGAGATTGGTGGAGCAAGTGCTCTGTCTTTAACAGAGCAGGTGGGTTGATCCCGATTTTCCTGATTTTAAAAAAAAAATACAATTTATATATATATATTTGTATAATAAAAATGAATGTATATTTATATATACATTTATATAATAAAAATAAATGTATATTTTTAAAATCAAAATATAATCAATATATATACTTTTATATATACATTTACATCAAAATAAATTTACATGTACATTTATATCTATACATTTATATAATCAAAATAAATTTATATATACACATTTAGATATACATTTATATAATCAAAATAAATGTATATTTATATATACATATTGTTTATCTTATCATTACTATTATTATTATTAGTTTATTTTCATAAATCAGATTTTTAACAGAATTATCAGCCTAACCTAATCTCGTCTTTCCCAACATGATTAATTTAATTATTCGTAAGAAAAGTAAATTAAATTTAAATCGAATAACGCTCGAGTCAAATTCTGGAAAATTTTGGGAGTTTACATTCTCCTCACCTTAGGAAATTTGTTCCCCAAATTTAAAGTTACATCAATCCTCCAATAGATGTAATATTTCTCTCACATTAAACCTTCCAATTCCCATGCAGTCTCTTCCGAAGCATGGTACCGCCACTGAACGTTTGACCAGGGGAAATTTTCTTAGATCGTAATACTTTTTCCTTTTAGTCTAAGATCTGAATTGGTTTCTCCACATAGATCATATCTTCCTTCAATTCCAGTGGTTCATACTTAATCACATGTGTTGGATCTGGGTGATACTTGTGTTGCATTGATAAGTGGAAAATATCGTGAATACTTGATAATTCTGGCAGTAACTATAAGGCCCGTGAATTTCTATGTAATCTTATGATTTCCATGATGTACAAACAAGTTACACAATAAATGAATCATAAGAATTGGATATTTTTTAGTGTTAAGTGTGAATGAAATGTAAAATGGATATTGAAGTGATTGAATGAGAGTTTAACTTTGAAAAACTTGGAAAATTGTAGTTGAAACGCTGCAGGATGAATGCTAGATCGATCTTACAAGCACGGAAGATCAATCTCATTGCCTTGAAATATAATGCCAAGTATTCTGGAAGAGGGAGATCAATCCCTCATTCAAAGTAGATCGATCTCAAGTTGCTTCTGTTTGGGCCAGATTAATCGCCTCCCACAAGGCTGATCGATCCTTAGTGCCTCTGGTTAGCAAGATCGATCTCTTCATTAAGGCCAGATCGATCTCTGAAGTTCCCCGCCTGGCAAATATCGATCATATCCCTTGAATAGATCGACTCATCTAAATAGGCAGATCAATCCTCTAGCCTGCATTACCAAATTCTGGAGTTTAAACAAGGGCAAATCGATCTCCCACCCTAGAAGATCGATCTGGTGAGACAAATTCTATAAAACCTAATAGCTAAAACTTCATTTTCACGAGACAACCTGAATTTCCTCCATTTTTAACAATAAACTAGCTTTCTCATTCTAAAAATCATCACCTTCCAATCAGTTTTGAGAGAAGTTCCTTTGAGCAAAGTTATTCCCAGTGAGGAAGTGAACAACATAGTTAAAGAGTGGAAGCTCAAACTTTGGATTGAATGAGGAAAAAGGTTTTTTCCCAATTTGGCAAAAAGAGGAAAAAGTCAAGCTAGGTAAGATTTCAATACACCATCTTCTAGTATGTTAATCTAGACATTTTGATGAGTTGATTAGTTTATATAATGTTAGCTGAAATGTTCATGTACATGCTTAAACAACCATGACCTAGAATGGGCTTAGTGAGAGAAAATTGAAATGGCATGGAGTTGATGATGATTTAAACATGTAGAGATGTTAGAAAGCATGTATAGATGATTTTAAGATAACTTTGTGAAATCCATATGTTGGAATGGATGATGATTGGAAATGGGCATAAGAGGTGTTTGATAAATTGCCATAGTGAAGGAAATGATGAACTAGAGGCATTATGAGCTTAATGCCAGTTTAGTGTGTATCAATAGACGTAAAGAGTTCAATAGATTCTCAAGAAATGGATAGAGCAATCAAAATGGACTTAGGAGGAAGTGAGGGCTTATAAGTGTTAATGAAAACAATAAGTCGAATTGACTATAGTAAACACAAGAATCGTATTATATTGGGTTAAATTGATGTGATAAGTAATATTGTGTAGCTTCGGAGATTACATTGGAAGCGAATTGGACTGTACGATCGAGCAGCTTTAAGGAAGTGGAATCATTAGACGCGATTCCAGGTAAGGGAATTTTGTGAGTATTTAGAGGTAGCTGCACATATTTTGAGGGTGTCTATAGGGCTTTATAATTGCTTGGTTATCTAGAAAAGAAATAATGATTTGTACGAACGATTTCAGATATAGATGATTTTGGTTTTAGAAGTGAATCTTACAAAAAGGGTAGTAAGACTAATAATTGCATAAATATCACGTTTTGATATTTTTACGAAATACATTGCTTTGGTTTAAGCAAATCTATGGATAGGTTGGCTATTGACTTCATAATTCCATGAAATAGCACGAGTCAGGTGCTAACTGTGGTTTTAAGCATGTTTTATTGAAATAGAGTCGCCTATCAGATTTATATGAGTTAAATCGTGCTGGAGCCTAACTCGCACCATATTTTGAGTTGTGATGTTTTACAAATCGTACTTGAGCTTTTGCTCGTACGTGGGTTTCCATTGATTTTCTTATGCATATAATCGTACTGGAGCTATGCTCGTATATGATTTTCTCTTTATTTATTATGCATAAAGTCGTACTAGAGCATTGCTCATACGAAGGTATTTACCGATGATGCAAGAAACCGTGCCAGAGTTTTGCTCACATTAGGCTTTTCACACTGTGATATGTAATGAGTCGTGTTGGATGCCTCGTGTAAACTTTGTGTCACACAGATGAGATGCTCTCATGAGCCGTGCTGGATGCCTCATGTAGACTACTAGTCACACGGATGAGATGCTCGGTGCACTTGAGATTGAGTAGGTTATACATGGTATGAGGTAGATAAGACCTACGATAGGCACCCCCAACCATGATGTGGGTCCACGGAGTATGTTATACCACGTATATCACATGGAGTACGATGTATCGTGTGGTCGTTATGTTGATTTAAAAGTCTGACGTAGAATTAACCCACCTCCGTTCCAGCATGATGCTCCGCACACTGGGATCCTTGTGGTCTGGAATGATAGTGACATAGTTAGCTAACAGAGTCCTCGATTATACAGTGACCACCTGTCTCACATGATATCACATGGTTTTTTATATTGAACATGATTTGTGTTATCTAAGGTAGACCCGAGGGAGGGGTCTAACCTTGTGGGATGTTTTGAAAAGGATGATATGTTGGCTGTGATGAGTTTTACTAAGTTTCGATTTGATGTTAAACCCCGAGGAATGGTTTTTATGATGAGTTTTATTATGATGAGCATGAGAAGTTTTACATGATGGTTTTCCATGTTTACATCCCTATTTTCATGTTTTTCATGTCTATACATGCGACATAGTTTTAATATTTCCTCATGCTCTGGATATTAATGATCTTTATGACATGACATTATAAGCATGTAGATAGCATAGTTATCTACCATGCTTGCATTATTGCCTTACTGAGCGTGTGGTTGCTCAGCCCCATCATTTTCCCACCTCTACAAAGTGCACACAGTAGTCTAGTGAGGGACTGAGGAGTTGTATCCGGATATCTGCTGCTCTCCATCGCCAAGAGGTATACACACAGGAAATCTTTTTGTATCTAAACATGTAATAGCACAATAATCATTTTGAATTGTAACATGGGGGATGTAAGTGTTAGCAAACATGTATAAGAATAAAACTTAAACTTTTAAATGCATGTGCTTACTCTTGATTAATTGAAAGATGAATGGTAAATGATGATTAATACTGATTCATAGCCCAACTGTTATTGGTCAGAATTGTTCACGACCGGTAAAGGAAATGAAAAGGTAAAAAAATTATGGTGATTTTCAAGTGAAAAGGATGAAAAAGGGTCATGACAGAGATTGATATCAGAGTCGAGTTGGCCTGATATGAGTCGGTATTAATAAGTAGGAAAGTTACATCCCCATGCTATTGTGCTTTTGTTTAGATATAACTGTGTATACTGAGATGGAATGAGACTAATATATGGTATGGATACAGGAAATTAGGCATTATTCCTGTCACCTGTTGAGGTGGAGGAGCGAGTTCACGTGCTAGAGGCTGTAGTTGTAGGCCTGAGAGCCGTGTGGAACCACAGACTGATCAGGCTCCACAGGACCTTGTTGAGATACCAGGGGATACCGAGGCACGCTTTGCTAGGATAAAGCGGAGTATTAAGAGCCTTATGGAGATAGTCACACAGGCGTTGGGTACTAACGATAGAAGGTCCAGCCATGCAGCCTACCACTACTAGACAGGTAGTTGTAGAGGCAAAAAGACCTCAAACTACAGAGACTGTTACACCACCCCCAGTTCAGGATATGGCTTCTCCTATCACTCCACAGCTGAGCGGAAGTGACCTGGGTTATGATTGTGAGTTGAGTAGGTTATGACAGTTTCAAGAGTTAAAACCTCCAGTATTTATAGGGGTGAAATACCCGGTCGTGGCTAAGGATTGGGTATATGAGATGGAGAAATTGTATGGGTTCTTCAGGTGTACGTCGACTGAGAGGGTTGCCTTTGCAGTATTTATGTTGAAGGGCGAGGTAAAGCACTGGTGGAGATCAACCATATCTATTCTGAGAGCCCGACACCCTAAAATTACATGGGAGATATTCTTAGAGGCTTTTAGGAGGTAATATATTCCAACCATTGCACAGAGAAAGCTGCGAATGGAGTTTATGAATTTGTTTTAGGGGAACCGCTCCGTTGACGAATATGAGTCCAGATTCATATCCTTGGGGAGGTATAACCCTGATACGTTGAGCAGTGAGGCTATGAAGGTCTAGAAGTTCATGGATGGACTCAGACCAGCCACCAGATCTAGATTGGCTCCGTTTGACATCCTCACTTATGAAGAGGCAGTGCGCAAGGTGCAGTTATGTGAACAGGACTTTGAGCAGAATGCCTCTGAATTTAGGAAAGTTAGTGGTAAAAGCGATAGAGACCGAAAGAGATCTAGGGTTGATAGCTGCTCCAAAGAGGAAAGCTACAGCTGAGGAAAAAGGGAAACAGGTGGTTGGCAGAGGGCGAGTACATGAACTGGACCAGGACACCGCAGACGCTTCAACGGATGTGATTAAAGGTACCATCCAAATTTTTGATTTAGAAGCATTTGTATTATTTGATCCTGGTGCCACACATTCCTTTATATCACCTTCATTTGCCCATAAGTTATTAAAGCATGTAAAGCCCATATTGTTAGATAGAATGTTGATGATTTCTACACCTATGAATGATAGTCAGTTGACTGAGTATGTATATAGGAATTGTAAGTTGAAGATAGGGGAAAAGATATGGTAGGCGATTTAATTCTATTGAGTATGAGCGATTTTGATTTAATTTCAGGAATGGATTGGTTGGCTGCAAATCATGCTGTTTTGGACTGTTATGCTAAGACAGTTATGTTTTCAGAGATAGATAACCTTATTGTAAGCTTTGTTGAAAATAAATGAAAGGACATGATTATTGTATATGAGAAGAGTATAATCTTTATTTATCATATTTAAGAGATGAATCTACTTATTAATCATCAATGTTAATGTGCTGACCTATGTTACTAACGGTGGAAAAGGATAATGTAAAGGGTTCATTATATACGTGGTTGACACAGATAAGGCACAATCGAAATTAAAAGACATTCTAGTGGTTGTAGAGTTTCCTGATGTCTTTTCGGACGATTTACCAGGGCTACCACCTGATAAGGAAATGAGTTGTGCATAGAGTTAGTACCTGGTACATAGTTGATATCTAAGCCACCGTATAGAATGACTCCGATTGAATTGGAGGAGTTAAAGAAGCAGTTGTAAAAGTTACTCGAGAAGGGGTTTATTAGACCGAGCATCTCACCTTGGGGAGCTCCGATTCTATTTGTGAGGAAGAAGGATGGGAGCCTCCGACTGTGTATAGATTACTAGTTATTGAATAAGGCCACCATTAAGAACAAATACCCCCTTCCACACATTGATGATCTGTTGGATCAGCTTCGAGGAGCATAGGTCTTTTCTAAGATAGATTTTTGATATGGGTACCATCGGTTAAGGATACGAAGCGGAGATGTACCCAAGATAACATTTCGTACCCGTTATGGCCACTACGAGTTCTTGGTTATGCCATTCAGATTAACGAATACCGCAGCATTTATGGCTTTGATGAATGATGTGTTCAAGCCATACCTGGACCAGTTTGTGATAATGCTTATTGATGATATATTGGTTTATTCTAAGTTCAGGGAAGATCATGAGAAGCATTTGAGGATAGTTCTGCAGACCCTCCGGGAGAAGGAATTATATGCCAAATCAGTAAGTGTAACTTTTTGGTTGGAGCAGATCTTATTTCTGGGTTATGTTATATCGAAGGATGGGGTATCAGTGGATCTATCCAAGATTGAGGTAGTTGTACAGTGGGAATAACCCAAGACAATTACTAAGATAAGAAGTTTTCTGGGATTGGTAGATTATTATCGGATATTTGTAGAGGGTTTCTCCAGACTAGCTACTTCGTTGACACGCCTCACGTGGAAGGATGTTAAGTTTATGTGGGACGAGGCATGTAAGAGGAGTTTTTAGGACCTTAAATGTCAGTTGACCACTGCTCCGATTCTCACCATTCTACTAGCTCAGGAGGTTTCTCTGTATATACAGATGCATCACATTAGGGACTGGGCTGTGTACTTATGCAGGATGGGAAGGTAGTTACCTATGGATCCAAACAGTTGAAGGATCACGAGGGAAACTATCCAACTCATGATTTAGAGTTAGTGGTCATATTGTTTGCGTTGAAGATATGGTGCCACTATCTCTATGGTGAGAAATTTCAGGTATATACGGATCACAAAAGCCTTAAGTATCTGTTCTCGTAGAAAGAGTTGAATATGAGACAGAGAAGATGGCTCGAACTCCTGAAGGACTATGATTGTGAAATCATGTACCACCTAGGTAAGGCAAATGTAGTTGCCAATGCCCTGAGCAGGAAGAACCTCGGGTTGGTGTCTTATATGATGGTTCAGGAACACGAGTTGTTGAAGCAGTTCGCGAACCTCAGTTTGGATGTAGCCTCGCCTGATACAGAGAGATTTGATGTTATGGCTAGTTTGAGATTAGAGCCAGAGTTGATTAATCGTATTCGACAGGCTCAGTAGAGTGTAGACAATATACTGATTGGTTGAGATAGGTACAGACAGGCGTGGGTACTAATTTTGAGCTGAGTACAGATGGATTGTTGAGGTTCAAGGGCAGGATATGTGTTTCCAAGGATCTGGAGATCAGGAGACTGATTTTATCAGAGGCTCACTTATCGAGTTATATGATACATTCGGGGAGTACCAAGATGTATCAAAACCTTCAAAAAGTTTATTGGTGGTCTGGAATGAAAAGAGACATTGCTGAATATGTTGCTAGATGTCTCGTCTGTCAGCAGGTGAAGGTAGAGAATCAGAAGCCTGCAGGGTTATTGTAGCCTCTATCGATACCGACATGGAAGTGGGAGCATGTTACCATGGATTTTGTGATGGGCTTACCTAGGACCCGCAGAGGTTATGATGCCATTTGGGTAATTGTGGATCGATTGACCAAGTCAGCCCATTTCTTAGCTATGAGAGCTACCGATACTCTGAGTCAGTTGGTGAACTTGTATGTTCGAGAGATAGTTTGGTTACATGGTGTTCCAATGAGCATTGTTTCTGATCAGGATGCCCGCTTCACTTCCCATTTTTAGGAACATTTTCAAGAAGCGATGGGGACCCAATTGAGTTTTAGCATAGTTTTTCATCCTCAGACAGATGGTCAGTTAGAGAGGACTATACAGACCCTGGAGGATATGTTGAGAGTGTGTGTGCTGGATTTTAAAGGCTCTTGGCACCTACCATTAGTCGAGTTTGCCTATAATAACAGTTATCATGTGAGTATCGGGATGGCACCATATGAGGCATTATATGACTGTAGATGTCATTCCCCTATTGGATGGGAAGAGGTTGGTGACAGATAAATTTTTGCTCCTGATTTAGCGCAGCAAGCCTCTGAGGATGTCCAGTTAATATGTGAGAGGTTACGGATAGGTCAGAGTCGGTAAAAGAATTATGCTGATAGGAGACGAACACCACTGGAATTTACTATGGGTGAGTCGGTATTCTTGAGATTTTCTCCCTCGAAAGGGATTATGAGGTTTGGTAAGAAGGGTAAGTTGAGCCCTCGGTATATCGGGCCTGTCAAGATTCTGGAGAAAGTGGGAGATAAGGCTTATAGGTTGGCATTGCCGTCGGAGTTAGTCGATGTTCATAACGTTTTCTACGTCTCCATGCTTCAGAAGTACCACTCGATCCGGCACATGTGATAAGATATGAGCCATTGGAGCTCAATAAGAGTATGTTGTATGTTAAGAAGCCGGTTCAGCTATTGGATAGGAAAGAGAAAGTGTTGAGATCAAAGACAATCCCTTTAGTGAAAGTTCTTTGGTAATATCACACTCCAGTGGAAGCTACATGAGAGTTGGAGAGTATGATGCAAGAGAAGTACCTAGAGTTGTTCTCAAATTAACTTGGTTCTAATTTGAAAGACCAAATTTCTTGAAGGAGGGGAGGAATGTAAGGCCCATGAATTTCGATGTAATCTTATGATTTTCATGATATACAGACAAGTTACACAATAAATGAATCATAAGAATTGGTTATTTTTTAGTGTTAAGTGTGAATGAAATGCAAAATGGGTATTGAAGTGATTGAATGGGAGTTTAACTTTGAAAAACCTAGAAAATTATAGCTGAAATATTGCAGGATAAATGCTAGATCGATCTTACATGCAAGGAAGATCGATCTTATTGCCTCGAAATACAATGACAAGCATTCTTGAAGAGGGAGATCAATCCCTCATTCAAAACAGATCGATCGCAAGTTGCTTCTGTTTAGGCCAGATCGATCTCCTCCCATAAGGCATATTGATCCTTAGTGCTTTGGTTAGCAAGATCGATCTTTTCATCAAGGCCAGATCGATCTTTGAAGTTCCTTGCCTGGAAAAGATCGATCCTATCCCTTGAGCAGATCGATCTCATCCAAAAAGGCAGATCGATCATCTAGCCTACATTGTCAAATTCTTCAGTTTAAACAAAGGCAGATCGATCTCCGACCCTAAGAGATCGATCCGGTGAGGCAGATTCTATAAAACTCGATAGCTGAAACTTCATTTTCATGTGATAACCTAAATTTCCTCCATTTTTAACAGTATCCTGTCCGATCACTCGCATCCGAAGATGTCACTTACATCCGAAGATGCCACGCATCCGAAGATGCTACTCGCATTCGAAGATGCCACATAATCAATCCCAACATGGTACAGCGTACTCCATGCTACTTGCATGGTACAACGTACTCCGTGGACCCATATCTCATATCCATACTCATGCTCTGTCTCAAAACGTACGTGCGAGCCTATTTAATCGGCGTGACACATATTCTACTTGATGCTCCAAGCATGGCTCATCTCATGTTCTCATAAAACTAGTGCGAGCGATGCTCCAGTACTCTCATAAAATCAAGGAAAATCTCGTGCGAGCTAAGTTCCAGCATTCATTTCATAAAATTTCATAAGATTAGTGCAAGCTAAGCTCCAGCACTCTGTTAAAATCATGTAAAACTAGTGCGAGCTAGGCTCCAGCACTCTGTCATAACAATTGAAGTAAAAATCTGGTGCGAGTTAGATTCTAGCACCCTGTCACGAAAATCATATGAAAATCTGGTGCAAGTTAGACTCCAGCACCAATGCATGTAAAACTCTAGTGCAAGCTCTTTCTCTAGCACTAATGCATGCATCACACAAATCAAAACTCGTGCGAGCTGAGCTCTAGCACGTCATATTTCTAGAAAATCACATGGGCGGCTACATTTCTCAAATCAATTTCAGAGAAAATCAACATTGATTAAAGTTATACAATGTTATGCATTTTATTTAAAAGTTGGCCAGCCTACCTATGCATGTGTCTAAACACCTCGAGAATAAGCAAGGACCTCTTGTTCTTGCTCCTCCCAACTTTTCCTAAATTTCAAAATTTTATCCTTCACAAGGGTATTTTGGTAATTTGCCCATCCAAGGCACTAAAATTTTTATCTTAAATCTAGATCCTTCAGACACTTTAAGAGACTGCAAATGAAGTTGAAATTGAATAAAGTTACCTCTAGCAGTTCATAAAATTCCCTTACCTGGAATCACGCGCGAGCTTATCATGTCTCGACCGTACCGGGTCTTTTAGTCCAATTCACTCCAAACCAAATCTACGGAGCTAAATATAACCACGTATTTGGGTCAGTTCTAATATATTTATCAGTATTTCACTTATACTGATCAAATTTAAAACACTGGGCCCGTTTTACTTTATTGGGCCCGATTGCATCTGAATGGGCTTCGACCCATTTCCAGCCCGTTTCCACTTATTAAATCCCTCCTTCGAGTCTATTGGACTCTCAATACCCATTGGGCTTCATTCCAACCTCTTTGGATAGCTCGAATATCATTTACGACAATTAATTCCAAAAATCCCAATATAATTCACTAGGTGCAGAATTAAATCCGAATTTCGTAATATAAATCTTTAATATGCGAATAATTACATAAATTGTCGTAAATGAGCTTTACTTACCCGAGATTATGCAATGGTGTGCAAATCGAAGTTCGATCGGCTCACGTTCAAAATTTATCGTCGAACTGCACAATTTATATTTAATTCTGGGTTATTTTTTGATCAAATATAATTTAAATAATTTCTCGAAAATCAAATCGGTCAATTTTGACCGCTTACTGACTTACCCGAAGTCCGGTGTATCCCCGAAAATTCTTTCCCTTTTTCCTTTTTCTCTTTTTCTTCCTTTTTCCTCTCTTTCTTGGTTGAATCAGTTCGGTCCGGTTCAACTCGGTTCAGACCAGTCAGTTCAGCCCGGTTCTCTTCTTGCTGAACAGGTCCGTACCGGTTCAGGCTTCCTCGTCGCCGTTCACGACGTTTTTGGCCGGTTTCAGGCTCGTTTCTAGCGTCAATAGGTGCGCCTGCACTGGGGAAGTGTTCGACTGGGGTCGGGGTTAGCCGAATCGGAGCCATTGGCCGTCGATTTTGCTTCTCCTCTTCGCAGCTTCTCTCCCTCAATCCGTCGGATTTCAGCGCCGATGGGGCGCGTCCCGGTGGCAGGAGGATCGCTCGATCGTCTTCGCTTTTCACCGACCCTTCACCTGGTTGTCTGGTCGTCGGTGCTTGTCTGGTGCTCTTGTCTTCCTCGGTTGCCCTTCGGTTTCGTTTTCGCGGGTTTCTCTCTCCACGCGTTTTCAGTTTTTTGATTTTTTTCTTTTTATTTATAATTTATTATATTATTATTATATTCATTAAAATAATATAAAAGCCCAAAATATCTAATAAATTATCTATTTTATTATATATTTAATTTATTTAATTAATTTATTGTATTTTAAACCTTTTCTGGTATATTTTCTCCGTATTTTCAAGATATTTTTCGAGATGAAAATTTCGATTAATTCCAATAAATTCATATCTTGATCAATTGTATTCGAAATTTAATTATTTCATCGTTATTGATCAAGATTTCTCAAATCCATATTTTTAAAGAAATTTTCTTATGAAATTTATACCGGATTTTGATCTTTTGACCGTTTTACCCTTTTATACGTTTGGGACCAATTTAACCCGACTTTCCTTCTTGGACCCACTATAATTTCTAATTTAAAATAAATATCTCTGTCTGGACAATTCAAATCTCATAAATTTAATTTAAAATTCCTTAACTGTTCATTTTCGGATTTTACGTACATTCGACTGCTTCATTCATATTTATATGATCAAAATCATTCGTCTTATTATTCCATTTACATATAAGAATATCCATACAATGTGTGAATCATAAGGAAATACGATAAAATCGAGTCTTACAGGTGGTCAATACATACATCGTGGACTATGTTGGCCAACTAAGTCATTATCATCGCAGACCACACGGATCTTCGGGCCGCTGGTGCCGGTGGTAGTCGCCTCTTGGTTGGCTTCCTCAGTACCTCGCCTGGGCCGATCGCCGGTGGTCCGATCGTTGAGGCAAACGGCATCGGCTTCTGCTTGTTTTCTTTAGTTTCGCGATTTCGCGAAATTTCGTTTTTTTTAAATTTATTTAATTCATATTTAATTCAAATTTATCTAAAAAAATTATATTTAATTCATTTAACCAATAAATAAATTTATCGGTATTACTTTGGCTTTCCGGTATATTTTTCGATTATTTTCGAGATTATTTTTCGAGGTGAAAATTCTGGTTTATTCCAAAAATTCATATCTTGATCAATTTAACCCGAAATTTAATTATTTCTTCGTTATTAATCAAGATTTCTCAATCCCATATTTTTAATTAAATTTTCTTGTCCCAATTAATACCGAATTTTGATCTTTTGATGATTGTTATCCTTCACGTGTTCGGGAATACCATTTCAATCCTTTTGCATTTTTAAATGCACTCGAAAATTCCTATTCATTCCATTTGCTCTTACGATAAAAAAATCGGGTCTTACAATCTCCCCCACTTAAGAAATTTGGTCCTCCAAATTAGAACCAAGTCAAAAGGGTCCATAAACAACTCCGGGTACATCTATCGTATCATACTCTTTAATTCTCATGTGACTTTTTTCGGAGTATAATACTACCAAAGGACTTAACTCGGGAGATCATCTTAAACCTTAACACCTTTTCCTTTCGTCTAATACCCGAAACGATTTTATACGTTATACTTCTATTGAGCTAAGCTGTTGGAGCTCATATCCGATCACATATGTTGGGTTCGGATAGTATTTCCGAAGCATCTTAAGAGGGGACACATTGTGGATACCTGTTTATTCAAGTGGTAATGCCAACCTACAAGCCTTATCTCCCACTTGTCCAATATCTCAAAGGATTCAATCTAACGAACTCAATATTGATTCACCCTCGGTGAATTCCAATGGTTTCTGTCTCTTGTCAACATAGTCTTTCAGTCTGTTCTGAGGTGTTCTTAATCTTTCACAATTTAACTGAACATCCTCAGAGGTTTGTCTTACCAATTCGAAAACAATTCTCTATCTGTCACTCACTTCTTCTTATCTAAGTCAGGGAACAACTCCCTACCGCCATACAATGCCTCATATAAAATGTCATCTCGATACTCAAGTGACAACTGTCATTATTGGCGAATGCGATTAGTAACAACTGATCATCCCAGGAGTTTATAAAATCAATGGCACATGCTCTCATCACATCCTCCAGAACTTGTACAATCCTCTCTGACTGACCATCTGTCTGAGGACGGAAAGCTGTGCTAACTTAGCTTCCAAAAATAATATTCCCAAAAATGGAAAGTGAAGCGGGAATCCCTATCTAATACCATGCTCACTAGAACACTACATAATGTTTCAAAATTTTTCCTTACATATAAATCTGCCTACGCACTTAGAGTATCTGGGGATTTTCATAACCAGAAGGTGGGTAAACTTAATCAATCTATTGACTATCACCTAGATAGCCTCGTGATTCATCCGAGTCCTCTGTAACCCATCACAAAATTCATGGTAACTTGTTCCCTTTTCCATGTCAATATAGGTAGAGGCTGCAATAACTTTGCAAACTTCTATTGCTCTACCTTAATCTACTGACATAGGAGACAATTCTCCACAATCTTTACAATGTCTCTTTTTAGACCTGACCACCAATACCTTTTTTTCAGAGATTCCGATATATTTATTATTTCTCGAATGCACTATATATCCGGAAGAGTGAGCTTTTGTGAATAGCACTATCTCATCAACTGTGGTCCTAGGGAGCACTTATACTATCTCTGAACCTCTGTAAGTCATCATCACTCACTATGAACTCTGTCACTGTACCCTTCTGAATCTGACCCACACCATCGACACCATATTGATCATCACGCTAAGCCTGGAAAATTCGGTCACTCAAATCCGGTTCTAACCTCAGGCTAGCTATCACAAAATCACCATTATCATCAAAAGGGATCACATCACTACTGAGGCTCACAACTGCTCTAGCAGCTCACGCTCCCTGACCATCATATGTGATACCATCCCGAGGCTCTTTCTGTTCAAGGCATCAACCATTACATTAGCCTTTCCTGGGTGGTACAATTTTCACAATCATAATCCTTAGAAGCTCTAACCCTCTTGGTTATCTCATCCGACTCTTTCTGTTAAACAGATACTCGGGGCTTTTACAATCAGTGCATACCTGAAATGTCTCACCATTTAAGTGATGGCGCCATATTTTCAGTGTACACGCTACGGTTGCCAACTCTAAATCATGGGTCGAATAGTTTCTCTTATGGTCCTTGAACTATCTGGTTCCATAAACGACTATCTTCCCATTTTACATCAATACACAGCCCAATCCTTATTTAGGTATCCATATACACTGCAACCTCTTGAGCTGTTGGTTATGGTGAGAATAATTATGGTGGTCAGTTCATTACTTCAATATACCAAAACTCACCGAATCCATTTTCATACTTATCATCCTACTGACATACAATCTTTTCCGAACAAGATATGTCAATTGAACAGTCAATTTCGAGAAACTCACAACACTTCATCTATAAAATAGTTTTCCAATTGCAACTCATGTTCTTCCCTGGACTTCGAATACATCAAAATATCATCGCTAAAGATGACAACCAATCGGTCCATGTAAGGTTTAAATACCTCATCGTAGTTGAGTTCCACTAAATATTTCAATCACCCATATCCTTGACCTATGTATGCATAAACGTATCATGTCATTTCCTTTTTCTTATATTAATGGCTTTTATAAAATTTTTTATTTTTAAAACTTCATGATTAATCGAATTCTATTTTTCTTTATCGTACCAGCAAAGGTACCCAAATTTTAAATGTATAAATATTACGACTGTCGATTTCAATTTATGAGTTATGTGTGCGCTTCTAGACGCTGTCAAGTCTTCAGGCGGGGAAGTATTTTGAAATACCTTTATTAACCCTCAGACTTGACCACATAGACTGGGTGTAGATATATCAACCCCTTATCCTTGGTCACAATCCATATTCACTACTTATCGCTTAATCCAAATTACTTTACATATCAAAGGTATTCTTACCTTGTATACGTCTCTTATTCCAATATATCTCGTATTCAGGATCTATTACATCTCGAAGCTTATCTCCTTTCATATATCACTTATAACAAACTCTTCCATTACTTGTCAAACTTATAGTATACTTTTCCAGTGATGTTTTCACCCCTATTTTCAACTTACAATCTCTATACCCATATTCAGTTAGTGGTAATCCTCTAACTATCATCATCTTGCCTAAGGGTACAGGCTTCACATCTTTCACTAGCTTATAAGCAAATGAAGGCGGTATGAATAAATGCGTGGCACCAGAATCAATTAAATTAATTACTTCATTATTCACAACCAGTGTGGTATCTTCCACCACATCATATGAAACATCAATAGTGTCTTGGTCCAAGGTATACTCTCGCCCTCATCCAACATCTTATTTTCGTGGTAACTACCACACATCTTACACTGTTTACACTTGTTACACTGCTACTGTTACACTGCTCTCACTACTACACTGCTCTGTAGCAAGTTGGGGTCCTCCAATCACAATTCTCCTCGTAAGTATTGAAATTGAATACACTGGGGCTTTACCAATCATCTTACCCCGTGACTTATCAACTCTAATCTTTTATCAAACTACCTTTTCTCGTTCTGACATCTCTGTCATTCTCTATTCTCTTTCTGTCTCTATTTCGACCCTAAATACCTTTTTCAATCTCAGAGGTGTGCAACTTATAATCTTATTTACACAACTGTAGTCTGCGCACTGCCTCGACATAGGTAGTGATATCTAATAGCCAATCAGACTCTAATTAATGATCTGAGCCCTTAATGAACTTTCAGACATCCCGACTCTCACTGTTCATAATGTCGGAGTCATATCTGCCCAGGAATATAAACTGAGTTTCATACTCGTCAATCAAACAATTCCTCTGGGTCAGAGTAAAGACTATCATCTGTTATTTCCTTTAAGCAGTGTCTGAAATATTCTGTCACCGGAATGCATCTATAATTATTTTCCATGTCAGCTCTGGATGTCTAACGCTTAAGATGGGTCGAGCGGACTTCCACTAATGCTCCGACTCGCCCTCAAATCCTATGCATACTTTGAGCAATTAGCTCTCAAAATATTCTCCATACTCCACTTCAACCTCGTGAAATGTGTCTCAATACTATCTTTCTGTCAGACTCTGTCTGATCTATCTGTCAAACTCTGTGGGGCATGCTCAAATCAGCCTCCACGTCAATCTCATCTTAAGTCTCATGTGTTGACTCAGTACGACTCTCAGGCCTACCTCTATGGCTTTGAGCTCGTGTACTCGTCTCTTTGTCATATCGGCTATCAGTTAATGAGTCTATTCTTGCATTTAAAAATCAAATTCTAAGCTGCACTTCCATCTCGATATACACAATTGTATCTAAACAATGCACAGTACATGGGGATGTAAACTTCCTTAACCATTAACACTGACTCATATCAGGCTAACTCAAGCTCTGATACCATTACTTGTCATAACCCAAATTACCTAAAAATCAGAGTAAATTTTTCGCTTTTTCATTTATTATTTAATTCTTACCTTTCTCTCATCGTGACCATCCTACAAACAGTTGGGTTATGATTTGGTATTAGTCACCTCTCACCTATTTACCAATCCATTTCCATAATCTCATTCACATATCAGAGTTTACTATCTTTTAACTTTAGCTAAATACATACACAATGGTATTTACATAACCTTACATCCCCGACATCATATACGTTTATAGTACTGTGCATTACATGTTCAGATACAAAACTATACAAATGTGTATACGTATCTCTCGATGGGAAGCAGCGGATACCAAGAATGCAAGTCATCAGTAGCTTACTAATTACTGTGAGTGCTCTGAAAAGATGGGAAAATAAGGGGGTGAACAAATCACATGCTCAGGAAGACAATTATGCAAGTAAGTAGATAGCTCCACTATCTACATGCTCATAATGCCATCCCCTTAAAATCCATTTCTTTTCATTAAAATCTCAAGCACAAAATCATGTATTTCATCATGACTTAGTTTATAAAACTATTAGTGCATATATAAATCATATAATTCATGCATCAAAGGCATTCTATGTGACATCATTAAATCATACTTAGCATGAATTAAATTAGGATCATAAATTAGTTCATTCCATGTAAATCAAATCATGAGAGACAAATCTTTTCATGAATTTATAATTAAACCATGAAAAATTCATCATGCTACTGCAATTAAATCATTTCATTAAAACTGTAGTATAAACTAACCCTTCCGGGTCAATCATCTCATAAAACAATTCATTAAAATTCATTATAAAACTTCAATTATAAAACCACCCTTCTTTCAGGTTCACATATCATAAAATCATAAAATCGGGGGCCTGACCCCTCCCTCAGGTCTACCCTGGTCTATCGACCAATAGTTATATCATGTGAGACAAGCAGGTGACTATCAATAACAACATAGGACTATGGCCATAACCTCATGATCCTTGGCAACACGGTACCTAGTGTACGGGGTATCACACCTAAAACGGAAGGTGGGTCGGTCCTACCCGCCAGAACAGCATAACATCAGGATTACGAGGGCAAGGCTTGCTGCCTCGTGGCTAATGCCACTCCACAACAACAATCCCTATGATACAGCGTACTCCGCGTGACATACACGGTACAACGTACTCCGTGAACCCAAGCTCAATCAGGGGTGCCTGCAATAGGTCATATCCACCCATATTATCTCTGTCTCAGTATGCACGTGTGAGCATATCATCTCACTGTGACACACAGTCTATAGGAGGCTCCAACACGACTATATGCATGTCATATAAATCCCTGTACGAGTGAAGCTCTAGCACAGCTCCATGAATATTCATGATATCAGAAAATCTCGTGTGAGCGAGGCTCTAGCATGGTTTCATAAAAATCAATAAAATCTGTGTATGAGTAGCAATCCAGTACGACTTAAAATTGAATGAGTTATAAATCCATATAAAATCAAGTGCGAGTGAGCTTCAGCATGGTGTTATGCATCAATAAATCAAATCTCGTGCGAGTTACACCCCAACATAGCTTTTATGTAATTATCATATCAAAACAGGATGCGAGCTAAGCTCCAGCACCTCTCATGCATGTCAAATCATTAAAACCAGTGCGAGCAATCACTCTAGCACCTTTTTATGCATATCAGTCAAAACAGTCAAAATCGTCAAAACAGGGTGCGAGCTAGGCTCCAGCACCTCTCATGCATTGCACAATAAAAAAAATCAGTGCGAGCAACCGCTCTAACACATTTCATGCATATGATGTCACACAAATCAGTGCGAGCACATTTTATGCACACTCACAAATGCAGATATAGTGCGAGCTATGCGCCAGCACTATCTGTTTCCATAAAAACTTGATAGTTGGCCTATTTTCCAAAGAAATTTCATTTAAATATAAATAACACCTACGTAGTGTTATCTTGTGAAATTTATGCAATTACTGGCCAAACTACCATTTTGCTTTGCTTAAAACCACGTAAATCCCTTAAATCTGAAAATTCTTAAATCATGCATGTCATGCTTTCACCATCCTTAGGTGAACTTCCCTCAATAGGGGTAAAATAGTCTTTATCTATTTCGAGTTCTTAAAATCTTTAAACCATTTTAGGACCTCTATACATAATCAGGGTATACATACATATTCAGTGTACAGAAAAGCTATTAAAATATGCGTAGCTACCTCTAGCTACTCACACAATTCCCTTACCTCATTTTTCTGTACAGTCTGACCTTTCTACTGAACTTGTCACGCAGTCCGATTTGCTCAGAATCAAATCTTCAAAACTGCGGATAAATATTCATTAGGTCAAATACAATACAATTTATTGTATTTCATATTTTTTGTGCTTAATTTAAATCATTGGGCTCGTTTACCCATATTGGACCCGATTGTACCATAATAGGCCTTAATCGGCCTTAAGCCCATTTTTCACTTACTATTCACATTATCAAGGCTTATTGGGCTCACTGGGCCTATCAGTATTTATTGAGCCTCGTTCTATACTCTCATATAGCTTAATTTAGTATTTACGATAATTTATCCAAATTTCCAAAATATAATTCATTTAATGCAGAAATTAAATCCGTAATTTATTTAACACGCATAACGATGTAAAATTATCGTAAATAAGGGTTACTTACCCGTGATTCCATGATAGTACGTAAATCGAGGCTTACTTGAGTCCTCGTTTGACGTCAATTATCAAGCTACACAATTTAATATTTTTTCGGATAAACTTTCAGTCGATTATTTATCAAATTAAATATTTCAAAATTTAAATCGATCAATTTAACCGCTTACCAACTTACCCACAGCTCGATTGTATCTCTGGAAATTTTTTCCAATTTTTCCTCTTTTCTTTTCCCCTTTTTCTCTTTCTTTTCTTTTCTTTTTGGCTGAACCGGTTCAGTCCGGTTCAACCTGGTTCAGACCGTCGGTTCAGTTCGGTTGGACCGGTTCGACTGGTTCAGTGCCTCGTCGGCTCTCCATCGGTTTCAATCGCCAGCAGCTCCGCGGGGTCGTCCGCAGCTCGAAGCTGGTCTTAGTTTCATCCAAGGTTGTCGGAAAGTGGCTAGTCCGGCCTCTTCTCTCCTCGTCGTCGGTGACCTCTCTCTTTCTCGCCGTTTTCGGCGCTAGCCGCAGCCCCACCGACTGATTTTATCATGATCCAAAACTACCTAAAAATCAGAGTAAATTTTTCGCTTTTGTTTATTCTTAGATTCTTACCTGTCCTCTGATCGTGACCACACTCCACTAACAATTGGGCTGTGCGTCAATGCCAGTCCCACCATTCATTACCATATAACTTACTTCTTTCTCAGTCATTTATAAGTGTTTACAATATTTATACATCCCCTAAAGTTACTTACAAACATGTTACTGTGCTATGCTTATTTAGATACAATATGTACAAGTGTATATACCTTAAATGATGGGCAGCAGCGGATATCCGGAATGTAGTACTCAGTCACCTCAACATCTACTATAGATTATCTGTGTGAGAAAATGAAAGGGGTGAGCACATCAAGCTCAGTAAGGCAATCCTACGAACAAGTAGGTAACCATACTACCTACATGAACGTGGTGCCATGCATAAACCACCCTTTCTTCACACATTTTAAAACTGATGCTATGATTCATGACGTCATGTAAAACAAGTTTGCATAGAAAATTCAACATGCAACTCTTTTTAAATCATTTCTTTCTCATTTAAAAATTTCACCATAAAGTCAGGACTCAACCCCACCCTCGAGTGGTCCTGACTCACACAAAACCATGAAAATCAGTTTACATCACACATGGGTTTAAAAAGCATGGAAATAACATCATACAAATCTGATTTAAAACCCAGTTTTGATCTCATCAAAATCGTCAACATGTGAGACTAGGCAACATCTGTATATCGGTAATAACCAGGACTATGGCCATGTGTCCTCGGGAGTCCCTCTGCCTACACGGATCCTAGTGTGCGGGGTCTCACCATGATCGAGAACCGTTCGGGAGGTGGGTCAGTCCATCTTGTCGGTCTTATCCGATCCCACGCATCCAAAGATGCCACACGTATTCGAAGATACCATATATCATACATCGTAATCCATGCTACTTTCACGGTACATCGTACTCCGTGGACCCATATATCATACCCTGTCTCATAACGCACGTGCGAGCCTATTTAGTCGGTGACACACAGTCTACCCGACGCTCCAAGCATGGCTCATTGCATGTTCTCATAATAATCAGTGGGGGGTGCGAGCGATGCTCCAGCACTCTTGTCAATTCAAGTAAAACTAGTGCGAGCTAAGCTCTAGCACTCTCATCAAATCATGTGAAAATCTGGTGCGAGTTAGAATCTAGCACCCTATCACGAAAATAATGTAAAATTTGGTGCGAGTTAGACTCTAGCACCGTGTCACGAAAATCATATATAATTTGGTGCGAGTTAGACTCTAGCACCGTGTCACGAAAATCATATATATATATATATATATAAATCTGGTGCGAGTTAGACTCCAACACCAATGCATGTAAAACTCTAGTGCGAGCTCTCGCTCCAGCACTAATGCATGCATCACACAAATCAAAATATCGTGCGAGCTGAGCTCTAGCACGTCACATGTCAATAAAAACACGTAGGCGGCTCTGTTTCCTCAAAACAGTTTTCAAAACAATTTCCTCGTTGAAAATATGCAATGCTGTACATTTTTCTTTCAAGGTTAGCCAGCCTACTTATGCATGCGTCAAAACATCTCCAGAACGAGCAGGAACCTCTTGTTCTTGCTCCTCCCAATTTTTCCTAAAATTGAAAATTTTACCCTTTACAAGGGTATTTTGGTAATTTACCCATTCGGGGCACTAAAATTTTTAACTTACTTTTAGACTCTTCAGATACTTTAAAAGACTGTATATGAACTTTGAAGTTTCGTAAAGTTACCTCTAGTAGTCCGTAGAATTCCCTTACCTTATTTTTCTGTAGAGTCTGACCTTTTCACTGCTGTCTCATCATGCAGTCCGATCTGCTCCCAATTCAATGTCTGAAACTGCGTATAAATATTCCTCAGGTCAGATATCATACAATTTAATTGTATTTTCTATTTTCTGGGCTTAATTTAAATCATTGGGCCCATTTACCCCTATTGGGCCCGATTGCACCTTAATGGGCCTTAATCGGCCTTAAGCCCGTTTTCCACTTAATTTTCACATTATCGAGGCCTATTGGGCTCATTTGGCCTAAGAACAATTTCTTGGGCCTCGTTCTAACTCTCGAATAGCTCAATTTATTATTTACGACAATTTATTTAAATTTCCATAATTTAGTTTATTTTATGCGATAATTAAATTCAAAGCACGCATAACGATGTAAATTGTCGTAAATAAGGGTTACTTACCCGAGATTTCATGCTAGTACGTAAATCGAGACTATCTCAAGCTCTCGTTGGATGCCAATTGTCGAGCTACACAATTTCATAAATTTTTGGGTAAATTTCCAGTCGAAAATTAATTAAATAAAATATTTCAAAATTTAAATCGGTCAATTTCGATCGCTACTAACTTACCCGTAGCTCGATTACATCGTCGAAATTTTTCCTCAATTTTTTTCCTCTTTTTTTTCTCTTTTTTTCGCTTTCCTCATTGGTTGAACCGGTTCGGTCCGATTCAAACTCGGTTCAGACCGCTGGTTCACTCCGGTTCGACCGGTTTAGTGCCTTGCCGATCGGTTCTCCACCGGCTTCCGTCGCCATTGGCTCCGTCGGGCCGTCCGCAGCATGAATCTGCCCTCGATTTCATCTAAGGCTGCCGAGAAGTCATCGGTCCGGCCTGTTCTCTCCACTGTTGGTACCCATTTCCTCTTTTCGCCGTTTTCGGCATTTACCGACAGTTTCATCAGTCGTGGCAGCCACCAATCAGCTCACCTGCGCCTCGAGAACGTTCGGCTGGGGGTGGGGTCGACCAGATCGGCATCGATCATCGGAAATCTCCCCTTTCCTCTCTCGACTTCTCTCCCTCGATTAGGGATGTAAACGGGTACTAATTAATCGGGTACCCGGAACTATCCGCCCGTTTAAGTCGGGTTCGAGTACCCGATAAACGGGTTTTAATCGGGTTCGGGTAGTAATTTTATTACCCGTGACGAGTTCGGGTAGGATTCGGGTAATAACTCTCGGGTACCCGAACCCGATTAACTTTCAGGGTTTTTTTTCCTCACGTGTTTTTTCCTCACCCGACCCGAGCCACACACATTTTCCCCAAATCCAAACTTTTTCTTGCCTAACCCTTAATCACTTCAGTCCTCCTCTCCTTCTGCAACCCGAGCCACATTTTCTCCAAATCCAAACAGAAGTTCTCCTCACCGGCACCGGCGTCTCTCTCCTCGGGCGTTGCTGTTCTCAGGTAAGCATCCAGTCTTCCCTTACCCTGTCGCATTTTGATTTTTGAGCATTTCAACCTTTTGGCTTTGACAACTAACACAAGGGTAACAAGCAGATTACGGCACGACATTGCACTCGACGACGGCAGCAGCAGCAGTAGCAGCAACCAAGCTCCTCATCTTCACATTTCACTCTTCATTATCTCAGCCAGGACCTAGCAGTTTGCACGGATGCACCATTATCGATTCTTGCATCAATTCCGGCTAAGCTAAGGTCTGTAATCTCCCAGATGAATTTCTGTAAAGCTGGGTTGTCTAACTTTCTCTCTCTATTTCTTCTCTATTTTTCGGCGAGTTGGATTTGGATCTCGTCTCTTCTTTTCGCCCTCTGTTTACTTGTCATTCTCTATCTCAACAATAAAAAGAACAAGTAAACAACAGGGGCAGGGCCAAAGTGCCGAATTCTAGACAAAAATAAAGAGCAGCTACAGTTTCACATTGCCAAATAGTACATCTTTGTGTATAATGTTTGCTATAAAAATCTAGAGATAGATTGACAGAGAAAGGTTCTTTCCTGAATCTTGATAAATAGAACTATACAAAATTTGGGAGTACCTTATCCAATTTGGCTTTGGAGCCATTGAATTATTTCTTTGAAGTTGGGTGAACATTGTTAATCTCGTAAGAATCGATTCAATCCAATCACACAAACGGGCTGGTAATTAGGCCATGCCCACTTAACTGACCCATGCATTTCTTTCTTATCTTAGGAAATTTATCATCAATAGTGAATTATAATTTATAGCTCATTTGATGCCAACTTATTTCCAATTAATATAAGGAGAATTTTTTTTTAATTTTTCAAGGATATTGTTTACATCTTCTCATTTAGAAAACGGGGGGTTAGCTGAGAAATAAAATTACAAATTTCTCCCCCCGATGAAACTCACCCTTTCACCATTCCTTTCTCTATTTTGTCATTTCATCATTTTCTTTCTTCATCTTAAGTTCTTAACCCTAAACTTATAAATACACAAAACCTCTGAAATTTGTGTCAATGATGAGAGTGATTGTGATTTATGGGTGATGAATCTGGTTTTGGACAGTGAGAATGGAACCCAAGTAAATAGTCACTGTTTAATTAACTGTAATCTTGTGCCCATTTATTTTTACTGAAATCTAAAGTAAATAGTCACTGTTTAATTAACTGTAATCTTGTGCCCATTTATTTTTATTGTTTTTAACTAACGTTGAATTTTACATTTATCTTTGATTAGAGAAAAAAATCAATAATTTGATGTTTATTATGTTTCGCAAGCATTGTGTTCATAATTTGATTCAAAGAGTTAAAACATTTATTATTGGTTAGTTATTATAGAACTTAAAAATCATAAGTTGGAGTTGAGTTGAATTCATGTTTAATGTCACAGTCACAATGATATCCAAGGAGCAGAATTTTCAGTGTATGATTTTGTTTAGACATCAATGTTTCTAATTTTTACAAATATCCTTACCCTCGGCCTGATTTTTTTTTTATTGTTTACAGATCTTTTGAAAAATGGCAACTACTGAAAATATTGAGATTACTGATGAGAATGATAAAGTTGCCACTGCTCCATCAACTATGGGTTCAAGTTCGAGAAACACAAATATTAATGCTCCAAGTTTGCCCTAAAATAATTCCCCTGATATAACTCCAACAACATCTGCTTCAACGAAACCTCTAGTAACCAAACGTTCTCGCAAGTTAACTTCAGAGGCTTGGCAACACTTTGAAAAGAAAAATATAAATGGAGAAGATAAGGCAATATGCAACTATTGCAACCTTTCTCTTAAGGCTGGTAGCCATAATGGAACAAAAGCTCTGCTAAACCATATAGTCACTTGTTCAAGGAAAAAAAATTCAACCATTGAAACATGCTTCAAAAAGCAAAAGATGATTAGCATGGAGCAGAACAATGACGGAAAGGTTCATTTTGGAAATTTTACATTTGATCAAGAAGTTTCAAGAAATGTGTTGGCTCGTGCTATAATCTTGCATGAGTATCCTATTTCTATTGTGGAGTATGTTGGATTAAGAAGATTTGTTGCTAGCCTCCAACCCATTTTCAAGATGGTTTCTCGCAATACAATTAAAGAAGACATCCTCAAAATTCATCAATTGGAGAAGGCAAATCTAATGGGCGTATTTGAGAAGCTAAAAAGTCGAATAGCAATCACAACGGATATGTGGACTTCAAATCAAAAGAAAGGATACATGTCTGTTACTGCTCATTTTATTGATGATTCTTGGGTGTTGCAAAGTTGTATTTTGAGGTAAATAACTCTTTTGAATCTTTTAACATGTACACGATTCATTAATTTTTTTAAAAAATTGTTAACAAATTAACTAATGTTATTTTGAAACTTTTAGGTTTATTTATGTACCGACTCCTCATACCAAGGAGGTTCTTGCTAAAAAATTGATGGCGGCGTTGACTGAATGGAATATAGAGACCAAACTTTCGACTATCACTGTGGATAATTGCAGTTCTAATGATGGTATGATTTCTATTATAGCAGATAAGTTGTATTCTGAACTTTTACTTGATGGGAAAATCTTTCACATGAGATGTTGTGCACATATTTTGAATCTTGTTGTGAAAGATGGATTATCCATAATAGAGCATGCAATTGATAATATACGTGATAGTGTTGCATTTTGGTCTGCTAGTCCTTCTCGAGTGGAAAAATTTGAAGATGTGGCACGTCAAGCAAAAGTTGTATGCACTAAAAAGTTAAGCCTTGATTGTAGAACTAGGTGGAACTTGACTTACTTGATGCTTCGAACTGCCATAGAATACAAAGAGATTTTTCCTATGTTGATTTTTAGGGATAAGTTTTATACTAAAGTGCCTAGTGAGAATGATTGGCAGTTGGCAGAAATTATTACTGAAAAGTTAGAAATCTTTTATAATGCCACTGAATTATTTTCAGGGACAAGGTATCCTACTGCAAATTGTTATTTTATTCAAATTTGTCAACTTCGAAATGCACTAATGAAGTGGATGTCTAGTGATGATGTTGTAATTAGTGCAATGACTAAGAAAATGTTTGAGAAGTTTGACAAATATTGGAGTGTTATTCATGTGGTGTTAGTTGTGGCAGTTGTATTGGATCCTCGGTATAAAATGAAAGTGGTTGAGTTTTATTTTCCAGACATTTTCGGTGATGATGCAATCTTTGAGATCAAACAAGTTAAGAAAACTTGTTATGAATTGCTTAATGTATACCAGAACAAAACCTCTCAACCAAAATTACATGCTTCTTCGTGTACTTCAACATTAAACTCACCATTTGTTCAAGCATCAACTGTCTCTACTTCTCAATGAGAAGATTTCACAAAGTTGGTTGCATTTCTTAGTTCTTCTGCTACTAGTGTGAATGGGAAATCAGAATTAGATCACTATCTAGAAGAGCCAGTTTTGCCATGGACTCAATCCTTTGATATTCTTAATTGGTGGAAGACAAATGGGATAAAGTATCCTACTTTGCAATTAATTGCTAGGGACTTTCTTGCTATTCCTGTTTTAACAGTTGCATCCAAATCAGCTTTTAGCACTAATGAGAGAGTAGTGAGTAGTCATCGAAGTAGGCTTAATCTGGACACTTTGGAGGCATTGATGTGTTGCCAAAGTTGGTTAAGGAGCGACGTAGGAGGTAAATAATTTATTTGTTATAACTCTTTTTTATTTTATTTGTTTCTTTTTCAAAAGTAGTCTATTATTATATTTTAGCTTAAGACAATAATATTTTTATTTTATTTGTAGGAGCATCTACAACTATGGACTCAAGTGACATTTTTAATAATGATGAAGAATGAAGATTTATCATGATTCCAATAAATTTCAAATATGTTTTTTAATTTTTACTTAAATTATGTTTGTTTGTTTGTAGTTTCATAAATATGTTTTTATGATTTATTTATTTGCTATGGTTTCAAGTGGTTTGTTGAATTATTAAAATTTGTTTAATTATGATAGAATATGTATGTTGTTGTTTAATTTTTATTTTTGATTTATACAAAATTAGATGACTTTTTTCAGATTTCGGGTTCGGGTTTCAGGTTCGAGTTAATAAACGGGTTGTCAAATTATGGATTGAATAATCGGGTAATTAAACGGGTTCGGGTAATTAACGGGTAGTATAAAATTTATTCGGGTAGGGTTCAGGTAGTATCTTAAAAAAATAATCGGGTTTTAATCGGGTTCGGGTTTTATGATTGTTAATCGGGTTCGGGTTTGGGTACCTCAAACTTAGCGGGTACCCACCCCGTTGACATCCCTACCCTCGATCCGGCGTTCTCCGGCATCGGTGGGGCGCGTCGCCGGTACCAGGGAGGTCGTCGGCCTCTCCTCTTCCTTTTTCGGCCCTTCGCCTGGCCGTTGGTTGCCGGACGGTGGCCGTTCGGTCCCTTCTTCTACCTCAGTTTCATTTTTCTGTTTCCTTCGTTTTTCGTTTCTCTCTCCTCGACCAATTTCTGATTCCTCTTTTTTTTTTAATTCTTCTTTTTTTATAATTTTATTAATTATTTTTATTATTATTTTAATAATTAAAATACTATTATTTTTTCAAAAATATCTAAAAAAATTATCCCTAATTGAATTTATCAGTTTTATTTCAACTTTTCGGTATATTTTTCGATTATTTTCGGGATAATTTTTCTGAGGTAAAAATTTCGATTAATCCCGATTAATTACAATAAATTGATATCTTGATCAATTTAACCCAGAATAAATTTATTTCACCTTTATTGACCAAGATTTCTCAATCCATTATTTTTAATAAATTTTTTCTCATCGAATTTATACCGACTTTCGATCTTTTGACCATTTTGCCCTTCAACGTGTTCGGGAATTCCATTTCAGTCCTTTTGCATTTTTAAATGCACTCGTAAATTTCTATTCATTCCCTTTTGCTCTTACAATAAAATCGGGTCTTACAATCTCCCCCACTTAAGGAATTTGGTCCTCCAAATTAGAACCAAGTCATATGAGTCCATAAATTACTCTGGGTACATCAATCGTATCATACTTTTTTAATTCTCATGTGACCTCTTTTCGAAGTGTAATACTACCAAAGGACTTTAATTAGGGAGATCGTCTTAGTCCTCAATACTTTCTCTTTCCTGTTTAATGCCCGAATAAACTTTTTCAATATACTTATATTTGCACTGAGCTGAACTGTTGGAGTTCATATCTGATCACCTATGTTGGATCTGGATAGTATTGCCGAAGTATCAAAAGATGGGACACATTGTGGATGCCTATTTATTCAGGTGATAACGCCTACCTACAGGTCTTATCTCCCACTTGTCCAATCTCTCAAAAACTCCATTCAGCAAAACTCAATTTGCCTTCTTCCCGAGTCTCATGATGTCCTTATTCCCTTATGACAAATAACTTCAACAATACTGATTCACCATCGGTGAATTCCAATGCTTTTTGTCTGCTTTGAGGTGTTCTTAATCTCTCACTCAACTGAACATCCTCAGAGACTTATTATACTAATTCGGAAGAAATTTCTATCTGTCACCCACTTTTCTTGTCTGAGTCAGGGAACAACCCCTATAGCCATACACTGCCTCATAATTGTTATCCCGATACTCAAGTGCCAACTGTCATTATTGGCGACTTCAATTTGTAATAACTGATCATCCCAAGAGCTTATAAAATCAATGGCACACGCTTTCATCGTATCCTCCAGAACCTGTACAGTCCTCTCTAACTGACCATCTATCTGAGGATGGAAAGCTGTGCAAATACTAAATCAGGTTCCTGTAGCTTCCTGAAAAATATTCTCAGAGGTGGGAAGTGAAGCAGGAATCCCTATATGATACCATGCTCACTAGAACGCTACATAATGTTCCACAATCTTCCTTATACCTGAATCCTCATACACACTCTGAGTATCTGGGGATTTCATAACCAAAAGGTGGGTAGACTTAGTCAATTTAGCGACTATCATCTAAATAGCCTGGTGATTCATCTGAGTCCTCTATAACCCATCACGAAATTCAGGGAGACTTGCTCCCATTTCCGTGCCGTGTCGATATAGGTAGAGGCTGCAATAACTCTGCAGACTTTTAATACTCTACCTTATTCTGCTCACATACTAGGCACTTTTCCACAATCTCTACCATATCTCTTTTCACATCTGACCACCAATACCCTTTTCAGAGATTTCATATATATATTCGTTACTTTTCATATGCACTGTATATCCCAAAGAGTAAGCATCTGACAATATTACTATCTCATCAACTGTGGTCCTGGGGAGCACTTATACTGTCTCTGAACCTCTCTGTAAATCATCGACACTCTCTGTGAACTCTATCACTGTACCCTTCTGAATCTGACCCAAACTATCGACACTATGCCGATCATCACGCTAAGCCTGTCAAATCCGGGTACTCATCCAGTTCTAGTCTCAGGCTAGCTGTCACACAATCACTGTCATCATCAGAAGGGATCACATCACTACAAAGGCTCACAACTACTCTAGCAGCTCACGCTCCCTGACCATCATATGTAATACCATCCTGAGGCTCTTTCTACTCAAGGCATCAGCCATTACATTACCCTTTCCTGGGTGGTACAATTTTCCATAATCAAAATCTCTCAGAAGCTCTAACCTACTATGTATTCTCATATTCGCCTCTTTCTGTGAAAACAGATACTTGGGGCTTTATGATCAGTGCATACCCAAAATTTCTCATCATATACATAATAGTACCATATCCTCGTACAAGTACTACCGCTGCCAACTTTAAATCATGGGTCAGATAGTTTATTTCATGATCCTTGAGTTGTCTGGATCCACTATCGACTATCTTCCCTTTTTGCATCAATACCTAGCTCATTCATGATTTTGAGGTATCCATACACACTGAGAAACCTCTTGAGCTGTTGGGTATGGTGAAAATAATCACGGTGGTCAGTTCATACTTTACTACACCGAAATTCATGTCACATCTATCATCTCACTTATCATCTCATTCAAATACCATGTTTTCATAGTTAAACGTGCCAACAAAGTATACCCTTTTTAGAACTCGCAGCAACCATCTGTAAAAACAATTTTCCAATTGTTGCTTATAATTTGCCCTGGACTTTAACTACACCCAGCATATCATCAATAAGGATGATGACAAATCGGTTCAGGTAAAGTTTAAATAACTCATTGTAGTTGAGCTCCACTACATATTTTAATCGCCTATATCCTTGACCTATGTACGCATAAACGTGTAGTATCACTTCAAAATTGCTCCCGTTCAAGGTACTAACCCGCGTCATTTCCTTTTTCTTATATTAACGGCTTTTATTAAATTTTAATATTTTAACCTTCATAATTAATCGAATTTTATAGTTCTTTATCGTACTAGTAAAAGTATCCAAATTTTAAATTTATATCTTACCACGGTTGATTTCAAATTATAGATTATATATATATATATATATATATATATATTTCTAGACGCTGTCAAGTCTTCAAGCAGGAAGATATTTTGAAATACCTTTATTAACCCTTAGACTTAACCACAAGGACTATTTATGGTTATATCCACCCTTATCCTTGGTTATAATTTATATTTACTACTTATCGCTTTAATCCAAATTACTTCATATTTTAAGGGTATTCTTACCTACCATACGCCTCTTACTCTAGTACATCTTGTATTTAGGATCAAACATATCTTAAAGAGTATCTCCTTCGTATATCAATTATAACGAAACTCTGTCATTATTCATTTCGTGAGTACCATCATTTGCTCCTTTAATTTCAACCGTTGCACCCTTTTTTATTACTTGTCAAAACTTACAGTATACTTTTCAGGGGTAAAACAGCACTATCTTAGGACAGAAATCCGAACAGCATAGCTTGCAGCCGACCACTTTATTCTCAAATATTACTTTAAATTATTCATAGTCCATTGAATAAAATCGGCTGACTTATACTTTTTCCCCCGTTTTCAACTTAAAATCTCTTCATAATTATTCTGTTAGTTAACCTTCCTCTATTGGGGTACTCATTTATCAGCATTGTGCCCAAGAGTGTAGGCATTCATGTCTTTTACTCACTTACATGCGAATGAAGGCGGTGCGAAGAAATACGTGGTACCAAGATCAATTAACACAATTACTTCTTTATTCATAAGCAGTGTGGTTTCTTTCACCACATCCTGTGAAACATCAGTAGTGTCCTGGTCCAAGACATACACTCGCCTTCGTCCAACAACCTCCTTTCCTTTTCTTTTCAGCTGTGGCCTCCCTTTTCGATGCAGCTATCTCAATAGGGTTTTCTCTATCTCTTTACCTTTCTGTGGGGCAATCTCACCCAACTCTGAGCAATCATAATAAATGGTCCGTCTTACCACACTTAACGGCCATTTTCATCAATAATATGTAGGTATAGGTCTTACTTCCGTGGTATTTACCACACATTCTATAGTGATCCGTAGCAGATCGGGGTTCTCCAATCACAATACCCCTCAAAAGTGCTACAATCGGATAACTGTGGCCTTACCAATCATCTTAGCCTATAACTCATCAAATCAAATCTTTTACAAAACTGCCTCTTTTTCTCGTTCTGCCATCTCTATCATTCTCGATTATCTTTCTGTCTCTATTTCGACCCTTACTACCTTTCCTAATCTCAGAGGCATGCAACACTCGATCTTATTCACACAACTATATTCTGCGCACTGCCTCGGTATAGGTAGTGATATCTAACGGGGCCAATCGGACTCTAATTGACAATTTGAGCCCTTCCATGAACTTTTGGGCTTTCCGACGCTCACTGCCCATAATGTCGAAGTAATACCTACCCAGAGATATAAACTGAGTTCCATACTCGTCAATAAATCAATTCCTCTGGGTCAGAGTAAGAAATTTTATCTATCATTCCCTTTAAACAGTGTCCAGGATATTCTATCACCAGAATACATCCAGAAATATTTCGCATGTCAGCTCTAGATGTCTAACTCTTAAGTTGGGTCGAGCGAACTTCCATCAATGCTCCTACTTGCCCTCAAATCTTATGCATACTCTGAGCAATTTGCTCCCAAAATATTCTCCACACTCTGCTCCAACCTCACGAAACGTGTCTCAATACTGTCTAATCTCTCTGTCGGACTCTGTGAGGCATGCTCAATATAAACCTCCATTTCAATCTCATCCTGATTCTCACAGGTCAACTTAGCACGATTAGCAGGCTCAGGTCTACCTCTACGACCTCTGCCTCGTGCTCTACCTTCTCTATCACGACTAATATTAGGTATTCCTGCATTCTCAACCATTTCTTAGTTAAAACCCATCTCAATATACACTATTGTATCTAACCAAGCACAGTAACACGGGGATGTAATTTCCTAATTACTGACACTGACACACATCAGACCAATTTCTGCTCTAATACCACCTTTATATGTCATGACTCAAAACTACCCAAAAATCAGAGTAAATTTTTCGCTTTTGTTTATCTTAGATTCTTACCTATCCTCTGATCGTGACCATACTCCACTAACAATTGGGCTATGCGTCAATGCCAGTCCCACCGTTCATTACCATATAACTTAATTCTTTCTCAGTCATTTATAAGTGTTTACAATATTTATACATCCCCTAAAGTTACATACAAACATGTTACTATGCTATGCTTATTTAGATACAATATGTACAAGTGTATATACCTTAGATGATGGGCAGCAGCGATATCTGGAAAGCAGTACTCAGTCGCCTCAACATCTATTAGAGATTATCTGTGTGAGAAAATGAAAGGGGTGAGCACATCAAGCTCAGTAAGAAAATCCTACGAACAAGTAGGTAACCATACTACCTACATGAATGTGGTGCCATGCATAAACCACCTTTTCTCTACACATTTTAAAACTGATGCTATGATTCATGATGTCATGTAAAACAAGTTTACATGGAAAATTCAACATGCAACTCTTTTTAAATGATTTCTTTCTCATTTAAAAATTTCACCATAAAGTCAGGACTCAACCCCTCCTTCGGATGGTCCTGACTCACACAAAACCATGAAAATCAGTTTACATCACACATGGTTTTAAAAAGGATGGGAATAACATCATGCAAATCTGATTTAAAACCCAGCTTTGATCTCATCAAAATCGTCAACATGGGAGACTAGGCAACATCTGTATATCGGTAATAACCAAGACTATGGCCATGTGTCCTCGGGAGTCCCTCTGCCTACACGGATCCTAGTGTGCGGGGTCTCACCATGATCGGGAACCGCTCGGGAGGTGGGTCAGTCCATCTCGTCGGTCTTATCCGATCCCACGCATCCGAAGATGCAACACGTATACGAAGATACCACGCATCCGAAAATGCCACACGGTACATCGTACTCCATGCTACTTGCACGGTACATCGTACTCTGTGGACCCATATATCATACCCTGTCTCAGAACGCAAGTGCGAGCCTATTTAGTCGGTGACACACAATTTACCCGATGCTCCAAGCATGGCTCATTGCATGTTCTCATAAAAATCAGTGGGGGGTGCGAGCGATGCTCCAACACTCTCGTCAATTCAAGTAAAACTAATGCGAGCTAAGCTCTAGCACTCTTATCAAATCATGTGAAAATCTGGTGCGAGTTAGACTCTAGCACCCTGTCACAAAAATCATGTAAAATTTGGTGCGAGTTAGACTCTAGCACCGTGTCACGAAAATCATATATAATTTGGTGCGAGTTAGACTCTAGCACCATATCATGAAAATCATATATATATAAAATCTGGTGCGAGTTAGACTCCAGCACCAATGCATGTAAAACTCTAGTGCGAGCTCTTCCTCCAGCACTAATGCATGCATCACACAAATCAAAACAACGTGCGAGCAGAGCTCTAGCACGTCACATGTCAATAAACACGTAGGTGATTCTGTTTCCTCAAAACAGTTTTCAAAACAATTTCCTCGTTGAAAATATGCAATGCTGTGCATTTTTCTTTCAATGTTAGCCAGCCTACTTATGCATGCGTCAAAACATCTCCAGAACGAGCAGGAACCTCTTGTTCTTGCTCCTCCCAATTTTTCCTAAAATTGAAAATTTTACCCTTAACAAGGGTATTTTTATAATTTGCCCATTCGAGGCACTAAAATTTTTAACTTACTTCTAGAACCTTCAGATACTTTAAAAGACTGCATATGAACTTTGAAGTTTCGTAAAGTTACCTCTAGCAGTCCGTAGAATTCCCTTACCTTATTTTTCTGTAGAGTTTGACCTTTTCACTGCTGTCTCATCACGCAGTCCGATCTGCTCCCAATCCAATGTCCGAAACTGCGTATAAATATTCCTCAGGTCAGATATCATACAATTTAATTATATTTCCTATTTTCTGGGCTTAATTTAAATTATTGGGCCCATTTACCCTTATTGGGCCCGATTGCACCTTAATGGGCCTTAATCGGCATTAAGCCCGTTTTCCACTTAATTTTCACATTATCGAGGCCTATTGGGCTCATTGAGCCCACCAACAATTTCTTGGACCTCGTTCTAACTCTCGAATAGCTCAATTTATTATTTATGACAATTTATCTAAATTTCCATAATTTAATTTATTTTATGCGATAATTAAATCTGAAGCACGCATAACGATGTAAATTATCATAAATAAAGCTTACTTACCCAAGATTTCATGCTAGTACGTAAATCGAGGCTATCTCGAGCTCTCGTTGGATGCCAATTGTCGAGCTACACAATTTCATAAATTTTCAAGTAAATTTACAGTCGAAAATTAATTAAATAAAATATTCCAAAATTTAAATCCGTCAATTTCGACCGCTACTAACTTACCCGTAGCTCGATTACATCGTCGGGATTTTTCCTCAATTTTTTTCCTCTTTTTCTTTTTTTCTCCTTTTTTCTCTTTTCTCATTGGCTGAACTGGTTCGATCCTGTTCAGACCCGGTTCGGACTACCGATTCACTCCGGTTCGGTCGGTTTAATGCCTTGTCGATCAGTTCTCCATCGGCTTTCACCGCCAATGGCTTCATCGGGCCGTCCGCAGCACGAATCTGCCCTCGGTTTCGTCCAAGGCCGCTGAAAAGTCGCCGGTCCGGCCTGTTCTCTCCACCGTCGGTACCCTTTTCCTCTTTCTGCCATTTTCGACGTTTGCCGGCAGTTTCACCGGTCGTGGTCGCCACCAATCAGCTCACCTGTGCCTCGGGAACGTTCTGCTAGGGGTGGGGTCGGCCAGATCGGGGCCGATAGTCAGGAATCTCCCCTTTCCTCTCTCGGCTTCTCTCCCTCGATCCGGCATTCTCCGGCATGGTGGGACGCGTCGCCGGTACCATGGAGGTCGTCGGCCTCTCCTTTTCCTTTTTCGGCCCTTCGTCTGGCCGTTGGTTGCCGGACGGTGGCCGTTCGGTCCCTACTTCTTCCTCGGTTTCATTTTTCTGTTTCCTTCGTCTTTCGTTTCTCTCCCAGACCAATTTCTGATTCCTCTTTTTTTTTTTCAATTCTTCTTCTTTTTTTAATAATTTTATTAATTATTTTTATTAATATTTTAATCATTAAAATACTATTATTTTGTCAAAAATATCTAAAAAAATTATTAATTTATTCAATTAATCCCTAGTTGAATTTATCAGTATTATTTCAACTTTTCGGTATATTTTTCGATTATTTTTGGGATAATTTTTTCGAGGTAAAAGTTTTGATTAATCCCGATTAATTCCAATAAATTGATATCTTGATCAATTTAACCCAGAATAAATTTATTTCACCTTTATTGACCAAGATTTCTCAATCCATTATTTTTAATAAATTTTTTCTCATCGAATTTATACCGACTTTCGATCTTTTAACCATTTTGCCCTTCAACGTGTTCGAAAATTCCATTTCAGTCCTTTTGCATTTTTAAATGCACTCGTAAATTTCTATTCATTCCCTTTTGCTCTTACAATAAAATCGGGTCTTACAGATTCAACCGCTGATCGGCATGCCTTGGCGTGGGCTACCTTCGGGTGGTGGTGGTGGTCGGGTCCGAATCGACGCCGGTCAGTGGTTTCTCCCCTTTCTCTCTCGGCTTCTCTCTTTCCTTACGTCGGTCGCCGTTCGCCGCTTCTTCGGGCCGCTGGTGCTGGTGGTAGCCACCTCTCGGCTGGCTTCCTCAGTACCTTGCCTGGGCCGGTCGTCGGTGGTCCGATCGTTGAGGCAGACGACATCAGCTTCTTCTTGTTTTCTTCAGTTTCGTGATTTCGTGAAATTCTGTTTTTTTTTTTTATTTATAATTACATTTTATTATTATTTTAATCAATATTATATTATTATTTTGCCAAAATATCTAAAATATTATATTTAATTCATTTAACCAATTAATAAATTTATCAGTATTACTTCGACTTTTCGGTATATTTTTCGATTATTTTCGGGATTATTTTTTGAGGTGAAAAATTCGGTTTATTCCAAAAATTTATATCTTGATCAATTTAACCCGAAATTTAATTATTTCTTCGTTATTGATCAAGATTTCTCAATCCCATATTTTTAATTAAATTTTCTTGTCCCGATTAATACCGAATTTTGATCTTTTGACCATTTTACCCTTCACGTGTTCGAGAATACCATTTCAATCCTTTTACATTTTTAAATGCACTCGAAAATTCCTATTCATTCCATTTGCTCTTATGATAAAAAAATCGGGTCTTACACTGGACTTTTTTTGTATTATTTAAACAGTCTACAATATCAAACTCAACCAAATTTCATCTTTACCATATCATATAAGTGCTGGTCAAACTACATATCACTCTAGAAAATTTTTCTTCAAATTCCACTTAAGCAAAAATCATTCAAATTCAACCAACAACATATCTCATCATCATCTTCCAATAATTTTTCACCTTGGTTGACCAACTTTGACCACTCCTTTTTGCTCCAACAATGATTCTCAGCTGTAGATCAACATGTATACAACTTAAAATCATTAAAAACAACCTAAAAATTTGTAATGCCCCGGAACCGTGGAATTTAGGGCTAATTTAAATTTTTTCTTATGATTTAACTTCCTTCTCAAAGTGTATTCCTGCTCAGTGTCAGTTTATACCTTATCTTATCGTTATTAAACTTTCTCATATTCGGTCATACCTATTTCTCGTTTACCTAAAATTCGGCAACATAACCCCTTATATATATATGTATATATATATATATATATATATATATATATATATATATATATATATATATATATCCATCACCCTACAAATTTCATACCAACATAATAATCCACAACCAGTGATTTTACTTATATTTTATCCACAAAGAATCTAAGAAACTCTCAAACTTTTGCAAAGAAATTTAACATACCTCATAATATCAAAATGACTCCTTTTTTTTTCAATGTACATACATGTACAACCGTGATTACATCCTAAACGTTTACTTATATACAAGTATCTTTACTATATATGTTGTCTGGATACAAAATTAATTATACCTTAAGCGTGTATAAGAAATAGCCAGGGGAGAGTTTCGTCCACCAGCTTATGTCGGGTACGCAACAGGCATTGGGCACTTACTGTAAATAATCTGGGAGGAAGAAAAAAATGGGGTGAGCTTCAACTAGCCTAGTAAGGAGTGCATTTAAAATAAGAACAACAGTAGAATCATTTAGTAAAATATGGTACTAAATCACATTTCAAATCACACAATAGAAATCATGCGAGTACGTATACTCTTTGTCACAACAAATCATATCTCATAATATGGAGACTAGGCATTTACTATTACTGTCATCAGAGAAATCACCATTCCTTCCTCAAAAGAGGGCATCCTTCGAAGATGGAAGCAAGTACCGATGACCATGGTAAGGCTGTAGACTGGATCAGGGTCATATAACATCAAATCAATGCCACCCAAACGGAATCACATATAAACATGAAAGCATCATGACAGACACGTGGAAATATTCATGATATGGTCAAGGTCTAGCCCGATCCCAAGTCATCGACTAGAATCCCCTTGGGTCTCTCTCTAAATCGACCCCCAGGTTTCCCTGACTCACATGCTTTTGAGCCTTCAGTCTCAAAATGTACCATTGTTATGCTGAAAATAGTTTTGCATTCATTTATAGAGCTCACAAAAGTTTTTCCTAATAAATATCATACATACATACATTTTTTCGTAGAACCTTGAAATCATATAATTGAGTTCAAAACAAATCAAAACATGCACTCGGGGTAAGCAAACCTAAGCTATAAGTCACTATCGAGAGTTGTGTTTATTTTATAAAACATTTTCATGTTATAAAGGTTTTTTCATAGGTAAAAGTTAACAATACTAAAATCGGTTGCATCCCTTACCTAAATGAGGTTGAGGTAGCCCTAAATTGCGGGTGCAGGGTTTACCTTGTTTTACATGCCAACTTCTCAAATCATCCAAAACAATTTCAAAACCATCAATTGATGCTCAATTTCATCTTTACTTCATATTTGTATTCATTTGAAACTCAAACGGGGTCAATCAGACCCTTTTTCAATGTTTTTCCTACTTTCTCAGTTTTAGCGATAAAGTCTCAGTTTAAGCTATTTCATTAGTTTCTCTCCTTCAAATTTCTAACTTATCAACCTAAACATTTATTACAAGTTCCACTTAACCATGTACAACACACAAATTGTCCAATTCTCACACTTTGACGATTTTCTACTACCATGAGCTATAAACTTAGTTTTTCGATATAAATTTAACTATCTACAACATCCAACACAGTAAAAAATCACCATTTCTCTATCAACCTTAGGCTGGCCGAAACTACTTATACCCCTATAAATTATTTCAACTATTCTTGCTTAACTAAAAATCATCATACAACATCAAATAATAACATATCTAAAGTTCATCATCTTCCAACAATTTCTTGTCAACTTTAACCAACTTTGACCTAACCTTTTGTAACGCCTCTATAAGACATGTAAATTTTTATGTAATGTTTATGATTTTGGAATGTACAGACAAGTTACATTACATATGAATCTCAAGAAATGGATGTTTTAAGTGCTAAGTATGGATAAAATGTTAAATGAGTAGTGAAGCAATTGAATGCAATAATTCCCTTGAAATTTTGGGAAAACTTATAGTAGGAAGCCTACAGATGAAGGCTAGATCGATCTCATGTGGTGACAAAATCGATCTTGTAATTTTAAAATGAAAACACCAAGGTTTTAAGTAAGAAGATCGATCTTTTATTCAAGCCAGATCGATCCCCTGATGAATAGCAGATCGATCTCCTCCCTAAAAAGATCGATCTCAATGTGACTTTGCCTGAAAGAGATCGATCCCTTCCCTGGGAGAACGATCTCAATTTTTCTCGACCAGGAGCAGATTGATCTCATCCCTATGGTAAATCGATCTTCATAAGCCTCAGCCTAACCAAGATCGATCTCACCCAAAGAGCAGATCGATCTCCTGCCTGCAATTGTCAAACTTTTGGAGGAGTTTAAGCAAGGGGAGATCGATCTCCACCCCTTGGAGATCGATCTCATAATGTAAAATCTATAAAAAGCCTGACAATTCGAGCCTTCCTTCCCTAAAACATCAACCACCCCTCAATTTTATGAAAGAAAAACCTAGTTTCTCACCCTAGAATACCACCCTTTCCAAAAGGATTTGAGAAAAAAGCTATTTCAGTAAAGTTGTTCATTGTGAGGAGAAGAACAACATATCTTGGAATCAACATTTAACTTGAAGGATTGAAAGAGCAAGAGCTCTTCCAATTTCGAGCAAGAGTAAAATCAAGTTAGGTGAGTTTCCATTACACCAACTCTAAGTATGTTTATTTAGATGTTGTTAGGAGCTTACTGGTGTATGAATTGTTGGTTGAAACCACCTAGAGCATGATGAACCAACTATAGTCAAAAATAGGTTTAGTGTGAGAAGATGAACTATAGTTGACTTAATGGTGAAATGATTATACTATAGTGGTGGTGATGTTATATGCATGATTGTGAGATAGTTTGATGTGATTAACTAAAGGAATTTGATAGAGTTAAGAAAATGTACACCTAGGGTGTTTGAGAAAATACATGAATAGAAGTATGAAGTAGAGGTTTAATGAATCACTTGAGTGCATGTTTTTGCCGGTTTGAGCTTGGTTTTGTGATTCAAGTTATTTATGAGAAAATATATCTTTTTATTTATAAGAGATTTATAAGCAAAACTATCATGAGCTCTACGTGAAGGCAAAACTATTTTCTGCATAATAATGGCATGTTTTAATTTGAGACTAAAAGCTTATCATGAATCTTACACATCGGTGGATACCTCCACTTCAGTTGACGCCGAGGCTTTGCTAGGCCTGGGTCTGACCATGCCTCCATTTTGGTAATGTGAGATGCCTCCTTTTGGTAATGAGAGATTCCCTCGTTGAGGATGATGTGATGTGATGATTGCATTCATGACTTTTATATTATGCCTAGTTTCCATAATTATTTTGAGATATGACGTGTTTGTGAAATGAGATAAAGATTTTTTTATGAACTGCGATTTAAATCACGTATTTATAACCATGTGAATTATGCCATTATTACACTTATGCTTAATGATGATTTTTAAAGCTCATATGCACTCTTTACTGAGCAAAGTTGAAAGCTCACCCCCTTTTTCTCCCCCCACAGATTATTTACAATTAGCCCTGGTACCTGCAGCGTACATGACATAGGCTGGTGGACGAGACTCTCCCCAGGCTATTGCTTGTACACGTGAGAGGTATAATTCAATTCATTTTGTATCCAGACAGTTGTGTAATGCAAACACTTGTATTTGAGTAATATTGGGATGTAATCAGATTGGTATTAGTAAATGAATGAAGAAGTATACTTCTTTTGATGTTATGATATTTAATTAAATAAATATGGATGTTGAGAGATCTTTGAGATATTGATTGATGAGATAGAAAGAAGTTAACTGACACTGTACAGGAATACAACCCGAGCAGGAAGTTTAATCTAAGAAAAATTTTAAATTAGCCTTATTTTTCACACTTCCGGGCTGTCACAAATTTGGTGGTATCAGAGCAAAGGTTGCCTAGTACTGTCAGTGTCGATTAAGTGGAAATGGATTACATCCCAAGTGTCTGTAATTATCTAGTTATGAATTGAATTTAATGGTTAAAATTATAATCGATGTTTAATGTGTATGCGCAAGTACGTAAGAGATAAGATATGAGGGGAAACAAGGTCGCCCTCGAAGGTAGGCACAACCACCTCCATCACCTGAACCATATCCTGAAAGTCCAACTCTCAAATAAATCAGCTGGAGTAGGACGTACGACAGGGATTCGAGTAGATGGTAGCGCTATTTGCATAGCATTTCGGGGCTAATGCCTCAGGTACCACACCTACCTTGGCTCCTACACCACCATAGGATCAACCCCCACCTCCTATACAGACTGACCTAGTGCCACCTGTCGTTCAGTCTCCGACACAAACCAGGCCCGATAATGGAGGGAAGGGTCGGTTGAAAGATTTTCTTAAGATGAATCCATCAACATTTAAATGGGTAAAGGGTCCAACAGAAGTGGAGGAGTGGCTGACAGAGATGAGGATAATCTTTGACTTTCGGGGATGCACTGATGCAGAGAGGGTTAGTATGGGTTACCTACATGCTTAAGGAACAAGCTCGATGTTGGTGGAATACCACCCAGAGTATATTGACTGCAATCCATCCAGTGATTAGCTGAGAGACTTTTCAGTCAGCCTTCACGACACAGTATATCCCTCCGCTGCCCAGAGAAAGATACAAACAATTTTTTTGAATCTAGTACAGGGCAGTATGACAGTTGACGAATATGAGAACCTGTTCACTGCCTTGTTGAGATATGATCTAGAGAATGTCAAGGATGAGGAGCGTCGAACATAGTGGTTTGTCTATGGGTTGAGGCGAGCCATTCGAGATAGATTGATAGGGCTCTGCATTACTGAGTTCAATGATGCTCAGAGACGGGCACAGGAAGTTAGGGGACTAGAGTTGATACAGTCCTAGTTTGAGTCCCGAGTGATAACTAAGGATAAGGGTAAGAAACCTACAGCTTCCCACACCGACTTAAGGAGGGGTTGTTTTAAGAGACAAATGGTCGAGGGACCTAAAGGGAGAGTTGATAGACCCAGAGTTCCTCCCATTAGTATGGAGACCCCTCAAGGTGCTAGACTCGACACTAAGATCTGCAGAGATTGTGGTCGGTCGCATGAGGGTATTTATTTTTGGATGCTACGAAGATGTTTCAGGTGCGGGGACATGGGTCACAGGGTGAAGGATTGCCCGCAGCCACAGAGACCACATCCTTAAGAGCCTCGACAACAACCGTAGAGAGTGATCCCCCAAAGACGGGCCACCGCTGCTAATAAAGGAAAGAAGCCTGCCACTGAGAGGCATGTATTTACTTTGGATAAGGAGACTACAAACACTTCGTTCGAGACTATACAGGTACACTTCTTGTCTGTAATCATGAGGCTCATGTGTTGTCTGACCTAGGGTCCACACATTCTTTTATTTCTATACACTTTGCATGTAAGTTGAATCTAGAGCCTGAACCACTAGCTCATATTTTACATGTAAGTACACCTATGCGTAACTCGCAGAGAATTGATATGGTATGTAGAAAGTGTGAGATTAAGGTGAGAGATAAAGTGATGTTAGCAAATCTAGCTTTACTAAATATATGTGGTTTTGATGTGATTCTAAGGATGGATTGGTTAGCGACCAATTGTGTGAGTCTAGACTGCCACACTAAAACTGTAACTTTCTCCCTACCTAAAAAATTTAGTGTATGTTTGAATGTTAAGGAATGAAAATGTGTGAAGATTATTGTGAGAAATCTTATTGATATAATTATGATTTCTTGAAAACGTTGATTAGATTGTTGATGTGAAGGTTACATCGCACTCATCTCTTATATCAGTCCAGAACTTTCGAGGATAGAGGACATACTGGTAGTATGCGAGTTTCCGAATGTGTTCCCAGATGAGTTATCGGGTTTACCACCGGAGAGAGAGCTGAAGTTCACTATTGATTTAGTGCCAGATACCCAGCCAATCTCTAAACCTCCTTATAAGATGGCATTAGTTGAATTGGAAGAGTTAAAGAAACATTTGCATGAGCTATTAGACCTGGGTTTTATTAGACCCAGTATGTCACCATGGGGAGCTCTGGATTTGTTTGTGAGGAAAAAGGATGGTAGCCTTAGATTGTGTATAGACTACAGACTACTGAATAAGGCTACGGTAAAGAACAAATACCCCTTACCAAGGATAGATGACTTGTTTGATCAGTTGAGAGGGGCTTCTATATTTTCTAAGATTGACTTGAGATCGGGCTATCACCAGTTAAGGATCAGTAAAGAGGATCTTCTGAAAATGACCTTCAGAACTAGATATGGTCACTATGAGTTCTTAGTGATGCCTTTTGGTTTGACGAATGCCCCTGCTACTTTCATGAGTTTGATTAATGAGGTATTTCAAGACTATCTAGATCAGTTTGTGATAGTATTCATTGATGATATCCTTATATATTCTCGGTCCCAAGAGGAACACGCACAACATTTGAGGATTATGCTTCAGATACTCCGAGACAAGAAGTTGTACGAAAAGCTCAGTAAAAGTGAGTTTTGGCTGGATCAGATAGCTTTCTTTGGACGCATTGTATCTAGGGATGGAGTGTCAGTTGATTCGTCCAAGGTAGAGGTTATACTTAATTTGGAGAAACTGAGAACAGTTAAAGAAATCTAGAGTTTTTCTGGGACTTGAAGGATATTACAGGAGGTTTGTCGAGGGATTCTCTAAGATCGTAGCTCCTCTGACTAAGGTTACATGTAAGGACATTCCGTTTAGATGGTCGGATCAGTGTGAGCAAAGTTTCCAACAGCTTAAATGACGATTGACTACAGCACCCATTTTAACAATTCCGAGTGGATCTGGAGGAGTTTTTCTGGGACTTGCAGGATATTACAGGAGGTTTGCCAAGGGATTCTCTAAGATCGTAGCTCCTCTGACTAAGGTTACATGCAAGGACATTCCGTTTAGATGGTCAGATCAGTGTGAGCAAAGTTTCCAAGAGCTTAAACGACGATTGACTACAGCACCCATTTTAACAATTCTGAGTGGATCTGGAGGAGTGTATAGTGATGCTTCTGGGTTTGGGGTGCGTACTTGTCATGACCCTAATTATATAATTCGTCTAAAAATCACTGAAAATGTTTTTGCATTTTCCTTTCCTCACCTGGTCGTGAACAACTCACCGCTACACTGTTGGGCTGTGAGGCAGTAATAATCATTCTTTACCATTCATTTTCTAAAAAAATCAAAAGTATTGTTATACATCCAAATGTTAAGTGGTATGTTCATACATAATATGTGTTATAACATTTACATCCCCCATATTACAATTTCAAATGAACACTGTGCTTTTACATTGTTTAGATGCAAAAAGAATCTCTCTGTATATACCTCTGGGTGATGGAGATGCAGCATGTCTCAACAAAATGCCTCAGTCCTCACTGGGCCACTATGTACGCTCTGTAGAGGGGGAAAGTAGAGAGGGATGAGCAACCACATGCTCAGTAATGTAATAATGCAAGCATGGTAGATAACTACTCTATCTACATGTTGATAATGTTATGCATAAATCATTTATAGTCGGAGCATGAGGAAATAAAACTATGCCACATGTATATACATATATCATGTATTGAAAATCATGTAAATAGGCATAAAACATGGAAATATCAACATGCAAAACCATCTCATGCTCATTCTCATTAAATCTCATCACAAAAAGAGAAATTCATTTAAGAAACATCCTTTTTAAATCACATCATATCTCATCCCAAATCTCTTTTCAAAATTCCATCACATCTTATCAGAAATCAATTATTATTTCTTTAAATCACAAATCCTACAAGGCACGGCCCCTCCCTTGGGTCTACCATTGACAAATCACAATCACGCTCATGTATCAAAACCATGTGGTATTATGTAGTATCAAGTGAGACAGGTCACTTTATCTCAAAGTCTATGTTGGCCAACTATGTCATAAATCATCCTAGACCACACGAATCTCGGTATGCGAGGTATCATGCTGGAACAAAGGTGGGTTAATTCTCCGCCAAACTTTCTCATCAGTATCTCAACCACGCGGTACATCGTACTCCATTTGATGTACATGGTACAACATACTCCGCGGACCCATATCATGGTTGGGGGTGTTAGCCGTAGGTCTTATCTACCTCATACCACATGTAACCGATATAGTCTCAAGTGCACGTGGGAGTATTCATTAATATCAGATCCTAGCCTCTCATGGCCTTGCTCACCCCTTTTGGGTTCCCTGACGGACTAATGTCAGGTCTTAGCCCCTCATGGCCTTGCTCGCCCCTTTTGGGTTCCCTGAACACCAATCCGAATTAATGTCAGGTCCTAGCCCCTCATGGCCTTACTCGTCCCTTTTGGGTTCCTTGAACACCAATCCGTATTACCCTCACCACGGTAACATACATACCACAATGTGAAAACCTGTGCGAGCTAAGCTCTAGCACGATTCATGCATCATTAAGAAATATCCTCATACAAGCAACGCTCTAGTACGACATTTATACATAAAAACATGAAGAAAAACCACGTACGAGCATAGCTCCAATACGATTATATACATAAGAAACCACTCAATCCACGTACATGCAGAAGCTCGAGTACGGTTTATAAAACATCATCACAATCAATCAAGGTGCGAGCTAAGCTCCAGCACATTTTATACAAGTGAAAATACCAAAATCGCATGCGAGCGAGCTTCAGCATGATTTAATTCACACAAACACGATAGGCGGCTCAAAATCAACTAAAATAGTCTCAAAATCACGATTAGCACCTCTCATGTGCTATTTCACAAAGTCATTTAAACACACCCATACATTAATTCACTTAAAACAAAGCAATGTGTTTCGTGAAACCATTGAAAACATATGATTTAAGCAATTATTAGCCTTACTATCCCCTTTTCATAAAACTATAATGACCCTTGACCCTTGAAAATCGGGGGATTTTTTTTTGAATTTAATTTACCCATTTATTCCCTTATTCACTTAGGTTGTATTCCTGTTCAATGTCAATCCTAAAAAATATTTCACTTCATTTATCCTTATACAGATTTCATCCTGACACATTACTTTCAATAGATGTCTGTACATACAAATAGTCTGGTAAAGAGATAAGAATGTATACCTCACGCATATACAAAAGGTAGTCTGGGGAGACTCATATCTGCCAGCCTACGTCGTCTACGCAGCATTTTATTAACTGTAATTCACTGCAAAAATCTGCGAGGTAGAGGGGTGAGCTTTTGGGGAAAAGCCCAATAAGGTAATACTCTTAAAGCAGTTCTGATATATATAAAAACATTTGAAGTTATTCATAGAATGAAACTTAATGCAATACATAAATTGTCATTTCATGCATAATCGTCATAAAGCATGCGTGTCTTTAAAACAAATCACATGCTTAACCATTTTACAACTTTACATAAACCTTTCATGAACATTTCATGAATCATTTCGTAAACATTTCATGAATATTTCATAGTCATTTCCTAAACATCTCATGAATATTTCATAATCATTTCGTAAACATTTCGTGCATATTTCAGAATCATTTCGTAATCATTTCATGCATATTTCATAATCATTTCATAAACATTTTATGAATTATATCGGTCGTAACCAATTTTTGTAAATATCATGAAAACACATATTCATTCATCATAGTCGATTTTCATAATCAAATCGAGGAGACTAGGCTATAACTAAGTCATGCGATACGTGTCATTCTCTGTGGAGAGTCATCATACCTATGGCCATGGTAAGGGGGGCTGTAGACTGGATCAGGTTCATACAGCAATAATAATTATAAACATGGGTAGTATCTTCTTATTTCTTATCATATACTAGCACATAGCTAGGGCACGGGCACCTATGGCACTCACCGTGCGGGGAACATTCATGCGTGCTGCACGGGCACGAGATACTACCAAAACATCATCGAAAACCACCAGTAGCACGACATCTTCCACACAGGTTGAGTCAAGTGCTAAAGGGGCCAACGTATCGGCACCCTAAGTGGTGTAGTTGGAACACTATAAGAAGTAACCATGCATGAAGCCTATAGTCTCAAAACAGAGTTTCCAAAATCTTTCTTGGGTTTTATAACTCATAAACTCATATCGAGTAATAAAATCGAATTTCTTGTAATCTGAAAACTCTTTCATAAAACTGAAAGACTGTGGGGCACTTTGTTCCGTAGGACTCAAGAGGTGGCCCCCATAATCCCATTTCGAAAACAAATTTATTTTCTTACATACTTTTGAAATTGTCAAAAGTTTCTTTAACGATATGGATATAAAAACATAAATAAATGTAAAACATCCATATGCTTCATATCTTAGGAAATTCATTTCACAACATGGAAAGTACTCGGGGAATATTTCGATAAATTAAAATATGTATCGTAAACAGTTTCACAAGTATGAAAGCATTGATAAATCACTTCAAATCATATGCTCTTTCATAAAATCATTTATCGGTGAAACAAGAATACATTATCAGAACTAAGTTAAACAATACCCCTTACCTTGATTTATCGAATATCCCGAATTCGAGTGGTGACGCCTCCTAGTATCTCCCTTAAATCCTTCTACGATTCTCCTACACTGAATTTGTAATTCTTAGCATCCTATTTATTAAATTAACTACGATGCATTAAAATCGTAACCTTGCTTACCTAAGGAAATACACTCGAAATTATAAAATACGTACAATTATCTCTAAAACTTGTATAAATTTATTACCTCAGTGTCTGTCTGTAATCCTTGATTACCTCGACTTAACGAGTCGACGAGCTTGATCCACTCAATTAATTTTTTGGAACTCTTTCCCGAGATTTCCCAAATTATTTGCGTCTCTTTCTCTATTCCAAATATATATATAATATAAATAAATTCCTTTCTTCCTTTCCTTTATTTCATATATATATATATATTTTTTTTTCTTTCTTTCTTTTTTTTTCTTTTACCGTACATCTTTTCTTCTTCTTTTTTTCTTTTTTTTGAATTTCCTTTCTTCTTCCCGCCAAAATCCTTTCTTTCTTTTCTTTTCTTCTTCTTCTTCTTTGCCACAATTCCCGAATGCACTATTCATCGGCTTTATCAGTTTCCTTCTTTCCTTCTCTGGCCTGTCATCTTTCTTCCTTCTCCATTCGGCCATCACCTCAACACCTAGCCAGTCCCGTGTCTTCTCGTTGTCTCTGCTTCCCGTCCATCAGAGCTCCTTTCGGTTTCCAACTTCCTGACTAGCACTGCCTCTATTTGTTCTTGTTCCAAGCCCCACCCGAGCTTCCTCAATTCAGCCCGACCTCGGCTAGTTTCCTACACTTCCTCTGGTTTCTGGTAGTTCCTCTACAAAAGGAGGCCCCTTCCCTACAGCCTCACCATCTCTGTTTTGCTTCTATTTCCAGCTTTCTTATCTTCAACGTCTTTCTTACATGCCTTCCACAGCTTGTTCTGGCTTTTGTTTCGAGATTAAGCCACTGCCAATCAATGCATCATTCAAAAATGTTTTTGCATGATGAACGCTGGCTTGTTTCCAGTTTATATATATATATATATACATTTATATGTACATATATTCCTTTCCTATGCAGTGCAGTGGACCATCACCACCTTCATCATCTTCCTTTCATCTCTATTCAGTCACCTTTCATCTATCTTCTTCCTCCACTCTCGGACTGGTTCATTTCCCTTGGAGCCGCGTTCCCTGCCCTTTTCTTAAGCTCGCGGTTATGCCTCTATTTCAGCTTCGGTTTCACCCTGTTATAGCTTCCCACTGTTTCCATTTCCAGTCCTCACTTCCTCTGCTACTGAGTTTCACATTTCAGTGCTCCGCTCTTGTTTTCTTTCCCATATTCTTCACCACTCAATGCAGGTTTCCCCCCTCTACCCGAGACCATATGTATGTACATTTTTATTTCTCCATCGCGTCTCGCATTTTTCAGGCTATGCAGTAGCTTCAACAACTCTGTCATTGCAAGTGTCCTATACCGACTCATATATATATATATATATATATATATATATATATATATATATATATATATATATATATATATCTATAGTGTTAGGAGTTGTCATTTCCTATCTTCTGTACCATCTTATGCATATATATTCATTACATATGCATTTTCCCTATTATATGTATATATATATTTATTTATTTATTTTTGAGGAGCTGAGTTTGCAGTCTTCCCTTCCTTTTTCCTTTTAGTTTTCAGCTCCAGTCAGCTCCCTCAAAACTCTTCTCTTCCTCGGTTGAAATTGCCTAATTACTACTGTCCTATTTATATACTGCAGCCCCATCACTTCACCTGGCATTATTTACTGTACTTACAGTGAAAACAGCCTCCCTTTCCTTTTACTTTTGTTTTACGTTTCCCATGCCTCACATTTCCTGTTCATGTCTCCTGTTTAGCGTTTCCTGCTTCTTCGGCTGATGGGAGCTCTTGGCCACATGAATGTATATTGTTTATATACATATATCTATTGTACCTTATTTGAAGAATACCTATAACAGCACATATAATTATATATTTATATACACACATATGTGCACATCCATGTACTCAATTAAATTCTTATTTATTTATTGATTTAATTTATTTTATTAATAAATTTTAAGTAGTTATTTTATACTTCACCATGTATTATGTTCAAAGCGTAATCGGCCTATTATTAGTACTTATCTAGTACGGAGGAATATACACATATTAAATCTAGCTCAAAAATTTTATTTTTACACCTCGTAATTATTTATTCCTCAAATCAAAATATTTTAGTAATTTAGCCTTGTCCAAGTTTCTCATATTATAATTCAAATTAATTATCCACCAATAAGTGCATTCTCCATTATTATTTAAACTGGATACATGAAAATTTGTGGGGTTTACAAAAACTCACTTCGAAAACCAAATCATATAAACATACTCGAAGTTATTCACGCATATCATCAATCACTTTTGTCAAACAATCATGCATTTCACAAACGCCATATATTCACCCACGCGTTCAAAGTATGAGCAGCTATTTCTATATACTTATAGAATTCCCTTACTTGGAATCGCGTCGCGTGATTCCGTTTCCTTAGAGCTGCTTACTTGTGTGGTTCGATTCGTCTCCAACGAACTCTCCAGAACTACATAAAGTCGTATATTACATCAATTTAGTCCATATAACACAACTCTTGTGTTTGTTTTAGTCGATTCAACCTATAGTCTCCATCAACACTTATATGGCTTAGTTTTATTGTTCCACTCATATCTCGAGTCTATTGATTCTTTTAGGCCTATTGATTCATACCATATCGATATTAAATCGATATTATGCTCATAGCGTTCCTATTTCATCAATTTCTTCGCTATGGCATTTTCATCAAACACTACATGTTCTTCTTTTCATAAATTCTCTAAACTCACAATGTAGCTTCATTTAGTCATCTTAAATCATGCACATTATCTCTTAAACACATTTAACATACCCATAAATCATCAACTCATTCAACCCATATTTTCTCACACTAGACTTATTCTAGGTTTTACTTATTCCATAACATCCTAGTCATTTTTAACCATCAATACACATACAAATCAACTCCAAAATCAATAAATAGATAAATGTACTTGGGCTGAAGTGTTAGAAACTTACCAATCTAGTTTCTCTTCTTACTCCAAATGAAAATATCCCTTGCTCCTTCAATCCAACAAATGAGATTTTGATTCCAAGGTATGTTATTCTTCTCTTGGATGGGAACAACTTTGTATCTAATGGTCTTTCCTCAAATCTTACCGAAATTGGGTGGATTTAGGGAGAGAAAACTAGGTTTTGGGTTGAAATGGAAGAAATGGGGGTTTGTTTCTGTGAATTGTAGATTTCACTGCTCCTATTTATAGAATTGCTTGATGAGATCGATCTGTCGAGGGTCTGAGATCAATCTAGTCCTCTTAAATCCCTCATTTGAAGGCATGAGATTGATTTGTCTGTCAAGACCCTTCCTGACTTAACCAAAACCACTACAAATTTTTCGCATTTTAACTTACCTTTCTCTTTATCAATGGTTGGGCTGTAATTCGATGTCAGTATCCTCGCTTAACATATCATTCATCCATTTTCATACATACAAGTCAATACACTATTTACTGACTGTAATTCTTTTATAATATATGTGAGCTCATATAAAATTTGATACAAATACAATCCCCATAATAAATATCGTATACATCACTATGCTGTTTATATGTTTAGATACAGAACCGTACAAAATATGTATACCTGTCGATCGATAGGAAATGGCAGCGGACAACAGGAATACTATCCCTCAAATGCTCTCACTCTACTACTGATGCTCTGTAGAGAGATGTAAAAGAAAAGGGGGTGAGCAAACAACGCGCTTAATAAGGAAATCAGGCAAGCAAGTAGACATCTACACTATCTACTCAAAATAATGCTATGCCTTGAAGACATCAATTCCTTAACTCATTTTAAAAGCATGTCTTTAAATATATATATATATATATATATATATATATACTAGTACAGTTTAAATTCCATGTACAGAAATCATGCTTTCTTTCTCGAATGTAGGCATGTAGTGCAAATATAATGCATCTTTATAATATCATAATGCCTTTAGATAAATCATGCCATTAATATTCAAATCAAAGTAAATATGGCATTTAATCATTCACAACACAATAATTGGATTTCGACCCATCCCTCACCTCTATCCGTATCATAAATAAATCAGTCAATCAGGTGATATATCATGTGAGACTCTGTGGTGAAATGAAATGATATCCAGGACTATGGCCACATCCTATAATGGTGATTCCAGGTAATACGGAATCCTAGTGTGCGGGGCATCACTGCTACAATGGGAAGGGGCTCAGTCCATCACAACCGCCAGCTATAACCTCCTCAACTCCATAACACCACACCGTACAGTGTACCCCATGCCACTCGCATGGTACAACGTACTTTGTGGACACTACATCACAGTCGGGGTGCCTTCCATAGGTCTTAGACCTCATACCATGGAATATAAATACCACGTCTCTAAATCCACATGCGAACATCTCATAGTGTAACACTCAATCTACATGAAGAAATCAACCACGATTTTCAACATGTCTTATATATCACATAAAATACAGTGCGCACCTTTGAGTGCGACTCACAGTCGACACTCCGCTCAAACACTGTTTCACATCACAAACTCAAACTCTAGTGCGAGTAAACCTCCAGCACCAAGTCATGCACAGTTCATGTATCAAATCAAGTACAAGCAATAGCTCCAGTACCATGCTATGCACAAAACTCATTAAATCAAGTACGAGCAATAGCTTAAGTACTATGTCATGTATAAATCATGAAGAATCGAGTACGAGCAATGCTCTAGCACTCTGTCATGCATCTCATGAAAAATTCAAGTACGAGCTAAGTACTCCAGCACTCTCTCATACATATATCATATAAAACTGAGTACGAGTAATAACTCCAGCACTCTATCATGCATGTCATGAAAATCCAGTGCGAATCATACATCAGCACTAATATACGTGGAAAATATATGAAATTAAGTGCGAGCCATGCTCTAGCACGATTTATTCTCACATAATATGATAGATGGCTCTTTAAAAAGGGATGTTTTTCAAAACATCAAAATCAGCACTATAAAGTGTGCTTAATTCACATCAACCTTAAAAACATTAGCCCATCTATTTATTCTTCTATTAAACAGCAGTAAAACACTCAAAATGGTGGTTTCCATGCTTTTTACAACTTTTTCCAAAAGTTGACTTTTTTTGTAACTAATGGTAAAATCGTAATTTATCACTATCAGGTCATAATAATTATTATTCACTTTCTTTAACCCTAAGAGTTTTAAGTGAATGTAAAAGTAGAAAAAAATACGTGTATGTATCTCAAACTACTCATAAAAGTCCCATACCTGCAATCACTCGAGAAATTTTACTTTCTCAATGTTGCTCAATCTAGTAGTCCAATTCGCTCTTCCACTAATCTCTAGAGCTGCATATAACCATTTATCAGGTTAACTACACTTTTCCTACTGTATTTCACATTAAATATAGTCTATTTCATTTAATGGGCTTTAATAAACCTTAATGGGCCTAACTATACTTTAAACCTATTTCCATTTTACTATTCATTTTTGTTGGGCCTATTAGGCTTATGGGGCTCACCAACACTTATTGGGCTTATTCGGGACCCATTACATCACATTGGACTGAAACCAATTGGGCTTGGCCCATTGGACCTCTCGGCCACATGCCATGGTCGAGAGCATCCCATGCCGTCGGTTACACCATGGCATGCCGTCCATGTCCATTTATTTAGCCAATTCACTTAGGCATTTTCACAAACACTTGGTTGGTAATGTTCTTAAGCTTCACATAGTTCATTTAGGCATTTTATCAAACACCTTGATTGCCAACTAATTCATATATCAATTAATCAAATTGATTAATTTTAACTATACCATAATCATGAGCACATGTATATCAACTCATTTATACCTTAAAATCATATGGGCATTCATCAATATATCACTACTCACTCTCGGCCTAAACATTTTCATAGTGATTTCATATGTTTCAATGCTTAAAACATATACCAATATACTCAAAATCATTCATACATTAACATATATGAATTTAAAGGCTTGAAATTATACCTAGAATTCGTGTTCACACTTGGCTAAAACTTTGGAGCCTCACAGTTTGGACACTATGGCTTATTATTAGCCAATTCCAACATATGTCACTCTCCTCTCAATTTGGAACAACTTTCATGGAGACTGTAAGTTCCAAATATGCCTAAATCCTAGTGATTTCTAGTGAGAGAAAGCTTGGATAATTGTATTTCAATGGTTTCCTTGTGTAGCCGAGAATGGTATGGTGAAGATGATAATGGTGTGGCTGATTTTATAAGCCATTTACTTAGCCATTAAGCCTTACTTTCCAGCCATTATAATTGACTTCATAAAGTTTAGTTATGAGTCACCTAATGAGTCATAGTTAGCTTTAACTAATAACTTGATATTTAATCCATGTGGGCCTTACAATTGGGCCTCTCGGTTTGGGCCTTCCTAATGGGCTTTCAGGCTGAAATTTTTTTTATACCTCGAGCCTTTAATTGTCTAAATATTTGGTCTATCAATCGGTCCAACAATTCGGTCTAAGGGACCTAAGAAATTCGATCTACGTTTAGTATACCTTAATGGGCTTTAAAAATCTATACTTTGGCCCATTACGTTTTTAACCATTAAATTTAATCCAGAATCCTTCCAAATAAAATTTTCTTACTTCCGGGGATAATTATCTTGTATTCTGATGAAAATTTTTTTCCAAAATTTTCTCCATACTTAGGTTAATTTTTAACCATGGTTAGTCAACTATGGTAAAAGTCCACTTTTCTTAACTATAGTTGACTTTTTCCTTAATCATTGGCCAAGTTGACTTTTTTTCAAAATTTTGAAAGTGTCATATCTTATGTTTTACACTCTCGTATTTGCGTTTTAGCCATTTTCGGTAGGTAGATATGCCTCAAATACCTTAAATCATTAAAAAAGTTTGTTTTACCCTTTTTAGCTTTTACTCTTGTTCTTTGTGTTCGGGACTAAATCAAACTAACTTTCCTTCATGAGCTCTCTACATTTTCTCATTTTAAGTTCTTCTCTTCAGTCAGAGTGATTTAAATCCACTCGGTTTAACCTGTGGCTCTTATAGCTTACATTAGGCTTTTATGTAGCTTTTAAGTGTTAAGGCATTTCACTAACACTTAAATCTAGTAAATACTCTTCTTATGATTTAAATAACTTAATACATGTCTGTACATATATAAATCATAAGGAACAAACTACATAAAAATACGAGTCTGACACTGTCGAAGGCTTGAGATCGATCTGCTTTAGGCAGATAGTTAAGGAGGTCGATCTGGCTAAGGGAGGAGAATGATCTTCTCCAACCCGAGAGCTAAGGAAATTGATCTGCTTGCATTAAGGATCGATCTCTTCATTTACAGAATATTTAGTAGATCGATCCGGCCCTATTGGAGATCGATCTGTCTTATTCCATTGCTCAAATAAGAGCATTTTAGCTCTTCTAGATTGATCTCTCATCCTATGGGATCGATCTGGCATTCATATTTTCTAGATTTTGCTGTCGTTTTCTGCAGTAACTTACACCAAACAGCCTTAATTTGCTGCCATAGTCATTTTCTCATTCATCCACCTTTAAGACTTGAAAATGGCATCCATTCATACTTTATACACATTAAAACTTGTGTGCATTCATTGTATAACCCAAGGTATACCATAAAAGACTAAATGGAAGTACAACTTCATTCCATTTTACCACACCACTCATTTTTCATTCCACTCATATTTATCACATACAAAAGTCCATTTCTTTATATTCATACATAATGAAACTTGTACGTACATTACAAACTCTTATTACAAGTGTGTACATTAAATTTATGGACTTTACATCACTTCTGCTTCACATTACTAGTACATCACCAAACTTATGAATTTATAAAGTTTACATCTGAAAATACAGGTCTTACAGTACTCATGTAACACAGACGAGTAGTTGCTTATGGGTCATGCCAGCTGAAGGATCCTGAGCGTAACTACCCCACGCATGACATGGAGTTAGCCACAGTGGTGTTTGCATTGAAAATATGGCGACATTACCTGTATGGGGAAAGGTTTTAGATCTTCACTGACCATAAGAGTCTGAAGTATATCTTCGACCAGAAGGAGCTTAATATGAGATAAAGACGATGGATGAAGCTCCTTAAGGACTATAACTATGAGATTTTATGTCATTCGAGGAAAGTGAACGTCGTTGCGGATGCCCTAAGCAGAAAGAGCATGGTTTCTGCTATGATGATCAGGGAATGGGATTTTTTGCAATAGTTCGTCAGACTTAGGATAAGAGTTGAGGAAGCAGATGTCAGATTTATGGCTAGCCTACGGATAGAGCCCAGTATTTTGGATCAAATTAGAATTGGACAGAGAAGTGATCATAAGCTACTGGATTTGGTTAGCCAAGATGAGAATACCTCGTAGTCAAATTTTACGATCAGTGATGATGGATTATTGAGGTTTAAGGGTTGTATTTGTGTCCTGAGTAATGATAGCTTGAAGCAGCAAATATTGAGGGAGTCTCATTGTTCCCGTCACACCATGCACCTAGGTAGTACTAAGATGTATCAAGACCTGCGTAAGGTGTATTGGTGGAGTGGTATGAAATGGGAAGTGGCAGAATTTATGACCAAGTGTTTCGTGTGTCAACAAGTAAAAGTTGAGCATCAAAAGCCCGGAGGATTACTTAAGTCCTTGTCAGTGCCTAAGTGGAAATGGGAGCATATCACCATGGACTTTATCATGGGATTATCGAGGACCGGGAGAAGTTATGATGCAATCTGGGTAATAGTAGACAGATTAACTAAGAGTGCCTACTTCTTTACCATCAAGAGTACAAATACCTTGAGTGCCTTAGCTGAGCTATATGTCAAAGAGATAGCTCGACTGCATGGGGCCTCAGTGAGTATAACATCTGATAGAGATTCCAAGTTTACCTCTAGATTTTAGGCTCATTTTCAAGAAGCCATGAGATCTCGATTGAATTTTAGTACTGCCTATCATCCTCAGACTGACAGTTAGTCCGAGTGGACTATACAGACCTTGGATGATATGTTGCAAACGTGTACGATGGACTTGAAGGGATCATGAAATGATCACCTGCCCCTTGTTGAGTTTGCATACAAAAATAGCTATCATGCGAGTATTGGTATGGCACCTTATGAGGCTCTATATGATAGGAGGTGTAGATCCCCCAAAGCTTGGGAAGAAGTGGGTGACTGAAAGGTAATTGCTCCTGACCTCGTTGAACAGGCAGTTCAGAATGTAAAGATTATTTGTGATAGATTACGAGCTGCTTAGAGTCGACAGAAGAGTTACGCTGATGTGCGTAGACGGCCACTTGAGTCTTAAACTGGGGATTTTGTGTTTCTTAAAGTGTCACCAAGTAAAGGTATCATGCGCTTTGGGAAGAAATGGAAGCTGAGTCCCTGTTTTATTAGTCCGTTTGAGGTATTAGAAGAGTGAGAGATGTCGCCTATAGATTATCTTTACCCCCATAGCTATTCGCGATTCATAATGTCTTCCACGTCTCGATGTTGAGGAAGTATATAATTCAGATTCCTTCCATGTCATCGAGTATAAAGCATTAGACATCTATGGAGACATGAGCTATGTAGAAGAACATGCCTGGATCCTCGATAGAGAGACAAGGTACTTCAGACAAAGAGAATTCCATTGGTAAAGGTCCTCTGGAAGCACCACTCAATAGAAGAGGCGACTTAAGAACTAGAGAACTTGATGCGAGAGAAGTACCCCCGACTTTTTGAAGAATGACTTAGTTCAAATTTGGAGGACCAAATTCTTTTAAGGAGGGGAGGAATGTAAGACCTATAAATTTCTATGTAATGTTTATGATTTCGAAATGTATAGATAAGTTACATTACATATGAATCTCAAGAACTAGATGTTTTAAGTGCTAAATATGGATAGAATGTTAAATGAGTAGTGAAGCAATTGAATGCAATAATTCCCTTGAAATTCTGGGAAAAACTGCAGTAGGAAGCCTACAGATTAAGGCCAGATCGATCTCATGTAGTGACAAGATCGATCTTGCAATTTCGAAATGAAAACACCAAGGTTTTTAGGCAAGAAGATCGATCCTTTATTCAAGCCAGATCGATCCCTTGATGAAGAGCATATCGATCTCCTCCCTAATAAGATCGATCTCAAAGTGGCTCTGCCTAGAAGAGATCGATCCCTTCCCTCAGAGAATGATCTCAATTTATCTCGGCTAGGAGCATAACGATCTCATCCCTATGGTAGATCGATCTCCATAAGTCTCGACCTAGCCAAGATCGATCTCACCCAAAGAGCATATCGATCTCCCACCTGCAATTGTCAAAATTTTGGAGGAGTTTAAGCAATGGGAGATTAATCTCCACCCCTTGGAGATCGATCTCATAATGTGAAATCTATAAAAAGCCCGACAATCTAAGCCTTCCTTCCCTAGAACATCAACCACCCCTCAATTTTACCAATGAAAAACTTAGTTTCTCACTCTAGAATACCACCATTTCCAAAAGAATTTGAGAAAAATGTTATTTGAGTAAAGTTGTTCATTATGAGGAAGAGAACAACATATCTTGGAATCAACATTTAACTTGAAGGATTGAAGGAGCAAGAGGTCTTCCAATTTCAGGCAAAAGAAAAGTCAAGCTAGGTGAGTTTCCATTACACCAACTCTAAGTATGTTTATTTAGATGTTGTTAGGAGTTGATTGGTGTATGAATTGTTGGTTGAAACCGCCTAGAGCATAATGAACCAACTATAGTCAAAAATGGGTTTAGTGTGAGAAGATGAACTATAGTTGACTTAAAGGTGAAATGATTATACTATAGTGGTGGTGATATTATATGGATAATTATGAGATGGTTTGATGTGATTAACTAATGGAATTTGATGGAGTTAAGAAAATGTACACCTAGGGTGTTTGAGAAAATACATGAATAGAAGTATGAAGTAGAGGTTTAATAAGCATTTATTGATGTTTTAACATTATTTGGACAGCTCAGGAATTTGACTCGTGAGTCAGAGCTAGTCCGTGAAACGGGAATATTGCACCACCTAAGGTGCAAGAAGTAAGGGATGCAACCTATTGTGCATATGTATTTCCTTACTGATGAAAATGCTTTGGTAGCATAAAATGAGTTTACAAATGAGCATACTTATTGAGAAAAGTGTTTGATTTGAGATTTATCACTTGAGTGCCTGTTTTTACCAGTTTGAGTTTGGTTTTGTGATTCGAGTTATTTATGAGAAAATATATCTTTTTATTTAGAAGAAATTTATAAGCAAAACTATCATGAGCTCTACGTGAAGGCGAAAATATTTTCTGCATAATAATGGCATGTTTTAATTTGAGACTAAAGGATTGTCATAAATCTTACATATCGGTGGATACCTCCACTTCAGTTGACGCCGAGGCTTTGCTAGGCCCAATATGACCATGCCTCCATTTTTGTAACGAGAGATGCCCTCGTTGAGGATGATGTGATGTGATGATTGCATTCATGACTTTTATACTATGTCTAGTCTCCATAATTATTTTGAGATATGACATGTTTGTGAAATGAGATAAAGATGTTTTGATGAATTGTGATTTAAATCACGTATTTATAACCATGTGAATTATGTCATTATTACACTTATGTTTTAATGATGATTTTTAAAGCTCATATGCACTCCTTATCGAGCGAAGTTGAAAGCTCACCCCTTTTTTCTCCCCCCACAGATTATTTACAATGAGTTTTGGTACCTGCGACATATGTGACATAGGCTGGTGGACAAGACTCTCCCCAGGCTATTGCTTGTACACGTGAGAGGTATAATTCAATTCATTTTGTATCTAGACAGTTGTGTAATACAGACACTTGTATTTGAGTAATATTGGGATGTAATCATATTTGTATTAGTATATGAATAGAGAAGTAGACTTCTTTTGATGTCATGATATTTAATTAAATAAATTTGAATGTCGAGAGATCCTTGAGATATTGATTGATGAGATAGAAAGAAGTAAACTGACACTGTACAAGAATGCAACCCGAGTAGGAAGTTTAATCTAAGAAAAATTTTAAATTAGCCCTATTTCTGCGCTTTAGGGTTGTCACAGTCCCAAATTACAGTACAATATGGTTAGGCTATAAGTCGATGCTGGATCAATACAGTGAATTCGACTATAGTCATATGGTTTCATGGTGATCAATTTAAATAAAAGAAATGAAGCTTCTTTCTAATTAGTCAGTACAATAGTTCTTTTAGAAAAAAAATATTCTTGTTCACATTCTCTAGACACATCTTCAAATACATTACTGTTCTTACAAAAATTTAGATACAAAATAAATGCTTGTACTGAGTATACCTTTAATGTGGGAGATTGCTTTGCTGACGTATGGTTGTGCAAAAGAATTCAACTTATATAAACTGTCCCAGCTACTGACGAGGCTCTGTGGAGGAAAGTAAGGGGTGTGCTCAACGTGCTCAGTAAGAAAAACTACTTGGCAGGCAGATAACTGCACTATCTACATATATCCGCAAATAAACTATTCATAAAAATGTAAAGAGTTGTTAGTGGTTCAGTAAAATTCAAGATAAAAAATCAATTAGGTATCGCTATCGATAGTTAAACATTTTACTGCAATTAGATGCAGGATTTTTTAAAAACTTCAAACAGTGTCTTATTGTGATGACTATGTGGCACTTTATTCCTGCAGGATTCAAGAGGTGGCCCCCACAGTCTCTTTATACAGTAAAATAATACAGTTTCATACGATAAAATAGTTTATAGGATCAATTTAGTAAATCAAATAGACGAGACAAGACAGAACATGTTATAAACAGTAATCAGTATTGTAATCGGCCAATGTCAGTGACTCCGGGCATCACTGATTAGGTGTGCCGAGATTTCAATCATCGTGGGAGTGGTCAACTACCCAACAGCTGACAGTACAGTATGTCCAAAGACCAGTAACATGGTAAAACATACTCCATGTATGTCCACACGGTACAGTGTAAGTAACAATAGCAGTGCAGCATGAGTAATCATCGCCTTTGTCTCAAAATCAGTGCGAGTCGGACCGTGCGACACACAGTCAACACGTGCTCAAGCACATTTATCAGTACTAATTTATAAGCAAACTATTTTCATCAAAACAGTTCTAAAATTCAGTACATTGTATAAAGCAACTTAAAAGGGGATGTCTTGCCCTTTTTCAGTCAAAATCCCAGTAAACAGTCTATAGTAATTAAATTTAGGGTTTTCGATTCAAAACCATAATTCACATTATATCAGTGTCTCTGCAAAAAAATTAGATTTATAATGGCAAGGCAATACTATTTAACTTAGGCAGAAAAATCCATAATTTTCACTTCAGTAACTATGAAATTCAGCCTAGAATTTTATATCTACAATTCCACAGAAATTATGCATAAATATCTCTAGTAGCACACAGAAATTTTTCTTACCTCGGTGTCTGCTCGCAGTCCTCAATGTCTTAGAGATTGGAGTCAGTGGGTCCGATCTGCTCGATTAATTTTCCCGAGCCCTTTCCTTCGTTTTTTCCCAATTTTCTTTTTGTCTTGTTTCCTAACTCCAAATATTTATATTTATATTTATATTTATATTTATATATATAATCTTATATATATACTTTTTTTAATTTCCTTCCTTTCGCGCTAAATTCCTTCTTCTTCTTCTTCTTCTTCTTTACTATCCACCTTTACCGAGAGGCATTAACCTCACTCCAATCCCTTCTTCCTTCACCTTTTCACCACCCTCATCGTCCTTCTTTTTTAATTTTACCGGCTCTGACATCCTTTTACTACTGTCAGTTCCAATACCCTCTCCTCCAACTCCCCTGTTCACCTCTGTTTCACCTCCGTTCTTGGGTTTCCTTCGCCACTCGTGAGAACCCCTATGGCATCACACTTTCTTTCTGCTTCATCCTCTCATTTGCACGCTGGTTCAATTTATTAGCCACCCCTCTACACCTTCTTTTCGTGCTCTCAGCTTCACTGTCTCTCCCTTTTGTTTTCACATTTTTTGGGTCTGTGACAATGTTCACGCTCGTGTCTCTTGCTTTTACAGGATTCAACAGAGTAGATATGGTGAGGATGAGGGTGATGGGAAAGAACTTGCTGGCGTGAGGATGGAGGGAAATGAGAATTGGCTCGATAGGGGTATGGGGTGCAGAGGGCGTGGGCGTGCGTTTGGCATGGCTGCTGTAGGGGGAGTAGGTACTGCTAGGGTGCAGTGTCCAAAAGGGCGTGGATGCTGCAAGAGTTGTGGGTGCCCTACAAAGGGGGGGTGTCGAGGACCAGGGGGCGTGGGTGCTTCAGTTTTACTACCATCATCCTATTTTGTTCATTGTTTCTTACCCTCTTCACGTTTCATGCTTCCTCTCCACTGACAGCCCACTCCATCCATTCTATACATGTATATTTATATATTTCTTAATCCTTTCCCCTTACCGAGCACCACTTATATCATCTCTACTTCTTATATTTTGTTTCTTTCCTCTACTGACAAAACCATCCCATCCCATAAATATGTGCAAAGGTATATAAGTATACCTTGCATAGATTATTGAAGGAAGCTCTCGGGCTCATATGTATGTATATATATATATACACACATATGTATACCTTTGTACACCTTAGTATACCTTTGTACATATATATATATATATACATATATACACTAATCTTAATGAATAAATGAAATATTGCATACATGTATATAAATGTATGTCTATGTACTTAATTTAAATTTTCCATGTAGTATAAAAATAAGGTTAGTCTAATATTTATATATAAATTAGTTCACCCATAATCAAATATTTAATCTTAATTGCCTAAATTATTATTTATAGACAACATCAAGTACATGAAAATTTACGGTATTTACACCTTTTTACTCCAGCAAGAATTCTCAACTATAAATCAACATGTATATATCTTAGAATCATAAAAACAACAAGAAAAACTAACAAAAAACTTTCAAAATTGAAGCTTTCTCTCACCTCATAACAAGGCAGTTTTTGTCCCTGTTCTTCTCACTAGAGTTTCACCTAGTAAATGAACTCCTTTGGGGTTGAAATTTTTATATGTTGTAGAGGGGTTAAGCAAGAAGATTTGATCCTTTTAACCAAAGTTTGAAAGTGGCTGGAAGGGGCTCGAAAAATTCGCACAAGGCTGACTAGTCAGGAACATGATCGACAACTTGGGGAGAGTGGTTCTCTCTCTTTTCAGAAGCTTTTGGGTAGGTTTTTAGCTTTTAAGAAATCTTATCAAGTCTACTTCATATCTAACAAATATCAAATTTTTTTGCCTTTTGTAAGGTCTTCGAATTCAGGCTTTTCTTATGGGTCAATAGTTTCTTAGGCTAGGAAAGCCCACTACCTTGTTTTCATAAATCCATTAAAAATAGTTTGGCCCATTTGCTTCCAAATTTCCATAATTCATGTGTTTTCCTATGTCCCTAGTGTCTCTTATAAAAATTTGGGGCCTACTAGTTTAAGAAAATTTCCCGGATTGAGCACATTTTGCGCGATTTGGTCAATACCGATCAAAATCACTTAAGGTTTTCGGTTTGCTTTAAGAATTAATTCGACTACCTAAACCTCTGTATTTCCACTAAATTTTGATTCCCTAAGTCAATTATGTCTTATACTAATTTCCTATGGTCTCAGAATAATTTTTACGAATTTATAGGATTTATTTCGAATTTATTTCTCTTATTAGGCTCATTTGCTCGATTTAGTGTAAACCCGAGTTTCACTAACTTTTCCACTTCCAATGCCTTAGTTTCACTTCCTAATCATCAAAACAAACTTAAAATCATACTTTTTGAAGAATACTTAAACTTGCGTTCTTACTTCGAAGTGCGTGCCTCAGGCTTCGTGCCATTATCCCGGGCGTCTCAATCATTCTGGACCCTACATGAACTTTTACATGAGTCTTAGACTTTTGGACTTAACTTAAAATAAACAGTAGAATGGGGAAATTTGGGTTTCACAAAAACCAACCAAAAACTTCAACTTTAAGTTTTTTCTCTTACTCGAAATAAGTTAGATTCTGCCCCTATTCTTCTAACTAACTTTTCACCTAACAAATGAGCTCATTTAAAGCTGTATTTTGTATATGTTATAGAGGACTTAAGAGGGAAGATCTTATCCTTACTTGACCAAAGTCTAAAAGTGGCCGAAAAAATCGCACAAGTCTGAGCCAGGGAAGACACTTGCTGTAGAAAAGATGGGTTGGTTCTCTCTCGTCTAAGGTCGATTTAGGGTGTTCTTTACTGTTACAGAAAGTGTATTGAGTGTATTTTTATTTTGAAAAATATCAGAGTCAAAGGCCTTCTGGAATGTCTCCAAATTTGGCAATTTCTGATGGGTCAATAGATATTTGGGCCGGGGCAGCTTGCAGCTATGTTTTGTAAAATCCATGAAAAATATTTTTCAGCCCATTTTCTTTCAAATTTCCACTTCTCATGTGTTATACTAAGTCTCTAGCATGTCCCATAAAAATTTAGGCCCCACTTGTTTAAGAAATTTATCCCGTTTGAGCCCATTTTGCCCGATTTAGTCATTACCAATCGAAATTGCTTAAGGTTTTTGGTTTACTTTAAAAATTAATTTGATCATTGAAACCTTAAGATTTCCACTGAATTTTCATTCCCCAAGTCAATTATACCTTATACTAATTTTCTACGACCTCAGAATAATTTTTACTAATTTTTAAAATTTATTATGAATTTATTTCACTTACTAGGCTCATTTGCTCGATTTAGTGTAAACTCGAGTTTTACTAGCTTTTTCTCTTCCAATACCTTAGTTTCACTTTCTATCCACCAAAACATACTTATAAATATACTTTCTTGAAGAATACTTTACTTTGAACTCTTACCTCGAAGTTCGTGTCTCGAGCTTCGTGTCACTATTTGGGACGTTTCGGTTACTCCGGACCCTACATGAACATTTAAGTAAGTTGTTGAACTTCTTATCTTAGCTTTTAAATAAACATTAGTTCAAAAAAATTGGGTTTCACAAAACTGATTTCTTATAATTGATTCCTAAAAGCATAACACATGCGGAAAACATATTTTATATATGCAATTACACACACATGATCGTTGGCTAACTATTATAATCCGTTAAAGGGTACTTGTGGGATCCGCATCTTTATATGACATTCCTTATGATTTCCACATTGTATGATGGTATTATCTATTAATGGATTCATAAGATGGTTGATTTGGATCTGATAAATGTGGATGAAATGAACTAACGTACGTAAAATCGCATAAAGATAAATCGAGAAAGTAGGGATCCACAAAAATTTAATTAAATGAATTTAATCAAGTTGACTGAAAATAAGAATTAAAATAAGAAAAGATTATGGGTTTATAGAGGAAAGTCGGTTCAATTTGGTCCCGAACATGTGCAAGGGTAAAATGGTCAAAAGACCAAATTCGATATAAATTCGATAAGAAAATTTCATTAAAAATATGGAATTGAGAAATTTGGATCAATAACGAGGAAAATATTAAATTTCGAGTCCAATTGATCAAGATATGAATTTATTGGAATTAAATTGAAAATTTTATTTCAGAAAATTATCTCGAAAATACTAAAAAAATATACCGAAAAGACGAAATAAGACATATAAATTCATTTATACATTAAATGAATTAAATAAGATTGTTTTTTGAGATATTTTGATTTTTAATGAATTTTAATGATTAAAATAACAATAAAATAAATTATAAATAAAATAATAATAAAAGAAAGAAACGAAAATCTGATTTTTTGAGGAGAGAGAAACTGAAAATCGAAACCCAAAAACCCAAGAAGACTCAAGAACCCTGACGAGCCACTGACGATCGACGAGACCAAGCGAGGTTAGAGAAGAGAGAGGATAGCCCGACGAACATTCTGGCACCGGTGACGCGCGTCGATGACTCCTGATTCCGACGAATCGGTGAAAGGAAAATCGAGAGGGAAATTGAGTCGATTCCGGTGATCCACGACGATTCAGCTCCGATTCAGCCCAGCCGAGAGACCCCCTAGCCGAGGTGACCTTTTGGCATCAGCAGCGGCCGAAAAAATAGCCAGGAACGCTTGCGACGGTGAAGGGAGCAAAACGGCACCGTAGCCGGAAAGGGAAAGAAAAGAAAAAAGAAAAAGAAAAAAAAGAAAAAGAAAAGGAAAGAAAGGAAAGAAAAGGGAAAAAGGAAAGAAAGTTTACCAGGGACGACTCGAGATTCGGGTAAGTTGATCAAGGGTCGAGATTGACCTGCGAGTAAATTTTGGGAATTAATTTAATATTATATTAATGGAAAATAACTCAGATTTATCTTGTGCAGTTATACGATAGAGCCCGAACGAGAGCCGATTGAGCTCCAATTTTCGTACCCTGCATAACATTGGATAAGTACACTTTAATTACGACAATTTGAGTCCTTAATGTAGAGTTAAGATTATTTTATGGATTTTACAGATTAATTCAGCATAAAAAGGAACTGTATTCAAAAGTTTTTTAAAGTAATTATCGTAAAGAGTATACGGGCTATCCAATGAGTTTGGAACGAAGCCCGATAAGTATTAGTATGTCAAATGAGCCCAGTAGACCCGAAGAAGGGATTTAATAAGTGGAAATGGGCTGAAAAAGGGGTCGAGGCCTATTAAGGTGCAATCGAGCCCAATAAAGTAAAACGGGCCCAATGCTTTAGATTTGATCACTAAGAGTGAAATACTGATAAATATATTTGAACTAAACCAATATGTGGTTATATGGAGCTCTGTAGACTTAGTTCGGAGCGAATTGGACTGAGAGACTTGGTACGATTGAGACGGGATAAGCTCGCGCATGATTCTAGGTAAGGGAATTTTATGAGCATTTAGAGGTAGTTGTACGTAGTTTCAAGGGAATTTACATTACCTTAAATTCATTAGGCTACTCGAAAACAGAATAATAATTTTTACAAAAAATGTGGAAAACGCGACAAATTACTATTTTACCCCCAGTTATGAAAATTTCAAAAAGGGTAGTAAGGCTATGAAATTGCATGAATTTCACGATTTTAATATTTTTATGATGACATTGCTTTAATTCAAGCAATTTATGGATAGGTTGGCTATTATTTTCATGTTTTAAGTGAAAAGGCACAGGTTAGGTGTTAATTGATATTTATTTAACATGTTTGGATGAAATTGAGCCGCCTACCAATTTTATATGAGTTTTAATCGTGCTAAAGCCTTGCTTGTACTATTTTACAAACTTATTTCACATGACTACCATACTGGAGTTTTTACTCGTACGAAGTTTTCACTAAGTCTTTTTTATACATATCCGTACTAGAGCATTTCTCGTACGTGGATTTTAATTGAATTTATAAATATTTTAAGTCGTACTGGAACGCTGCTCGTACACAAATTTCATTGATTTCTATGAAATCGTGTAGGAGTTTCGCTCGCACGAGGTTTTTTAGATATCATGTATATGCATGAAGCTGTGCTGAAGCTTTCTCCTGTAGATTGTGTGTCACAGTGAGATGATATGATCACATGTGCATACTGAGACATAATTGGCATGGGTGGATAAGACCTATTGCAGGCACCCCCTGACTGAGATTGGGTTCATAGAGTACGTTGTACCATGTATATAACATGGAGTACGCTGTACCGTGAGGATTATTGGAGTGGAGTGGCCTTAGCCACGAGGTAGCAAGCCTTGCCCTCGTAATCCTGATATTATAATGTTCAGACGGGTAGGATTGACCCACCTCCCGTTTCAGGTGTGATACCTCGCACACTAGGATCGTGTAGCCAGGGATCATGAGGTTGTGGCCATAGTTGTAGATATTACCAACTTAGTCACCTACATGTCTCGCATGATAAATCCTTTGGTTTTGATAGATCAGGGTAGACCCGAGGGAGGGGTTAGGCCTCGATCTTTTTATGAATTCGATTGAGATTTGATTTTTCCATAGAAGAATTTTATGAAACTTTCATGACTTATAACCTTGCAAGAAAGGTGATTTTTTTGAGGAAATTTTATAATAAGTTATTTTGTTGAATTGGATTAGATTCATTGAGTTTATCACATTTTAACCCAGATGGGGTGTTTTAAAACTTATTGATTTAATTGAGCATGAGATGTTTTCAAATGAGAATCATTCTATGTTTTATATGCCGATTTCCTGTTTTAGAACAGATGATATCTATATTTATGGCATATCATTGCTTTTACCTCATGCTCACATATATCCTGATTTTCTATCAGCATGTAGATAGTATAGCTATCTACTCGTTTATATTATTGCCTTACTAAGCATGTGGAGCTCACCCTTTCATTTTCCACCCCCTTTCAGAGTTTCCACCTTAGAGATAACGGGTGTAGAGAGCAGACGGCATAGTTGATTATCTATGGTTCCCATCGACTGTCAGGTATACACCATGTATATAATTTTATATTAGTATGCTTACAACACAGTAGTGTATATGAAGAAATATTTGGGGATGTAAATATAAGTAGATTAATTGTACATGTATGAGAATCATGTGATGTATAAAACGTACCACCACTCTATTATATGATAAATGATATCAGTATGCATATATACATGTGATATTTCTTAATGGTTAAAATGATGTATCGATATTGATTCACATCCCGACCTGTTCAGAGGGATTTGTCACAAGAAGGTAAGAAAGATTTTCCAAAATCAAAAAATTTGTACTGATTTTTGGTAAGTATTGGGTCGTGACAGTAAAAGTGGTATCAGAGCAAGGGTCGATCGGACGTGAATCAGTATTGATAAATATACAATCAAGAGTTAGAGTTGGTCGGATAAGAGTCAGTAGTGGTCGTTAAGAAAAAATTCCATCCCCTTAGTACTGTGCTGTAAGAGATGTCAAGTGTATACTAGATGGGAATTAAATTAACAAATGATCCTAGATTACAGGATTTACATTATGCCGATCACCCGCAGTGGTAGAGGGGCTGTGTGAGATCTGAGAATTTCAGACATATTTTATTGATGTAATAATAATTTGAAGTGTAATTTATTGAGCTAAGTGAATTGTGGGAATGATAATTGGAGATTTATATGTTAAGTGTTAAAATAGATGTGAAACTATGAGAGCAGATCGATCTGGGAGAAGGAGAGATCGATTTGGTGAGTTAAAAATGAGAAGGAAGGAAGAATTTGAGGAGCAGATCGATCTCCAATGGAAGAGGATCGATCTCCTTATGATTCTGTTTGAGAGAAGATCGATCTCATGAGGAAGAGATCGATCTCCAAATGATTCTGTTTGGGAGAAGATCGATCTCCTCAAGGAGCAGATCGATCTCATAAAGCCATAAAGAGATCGATCTCACCCCTCGACAGATCGATCTCCTAGGCATAAAATTGCCCAGATCGTCCTCAAAATTCAAACGCAGATCGATCTCACCCCTCGACAGATCGATCTCCTACCCTCAGCCTATATAAGGAACCCCTGTTTTTCTCCTGCAAACTCACTTTCTCTCTCTTCCACCCCATTTCCACCGAAAACCTAACTTTCTCACTCATCCAAAACACCCATTTCTGACCAAATCAAGAGTTGTGGCAAGAAGGAAAGTTGTTCCTCATCAAAGGGAGAACAACATACTTGGAAATCGAAGGACGAATCGGATCGAGGCGTGGGTTGTGCGTCTCACAAGCTTTGGGTAATTTCTAAACCTCGATCTTGATATTTGAGCTGATTTTGATGATATTGGTGGTTGTCATTACGTTGAAATAGCTGAGAAATGATTAGGGATTGATGAAATTACAATGTAGTTAGAGTAATGTTGATATTTGGCAATTTTGGCAATTTTGGCAATTTTGGGAATTTTGAGCTATAAATGGAAATTTAGACAATGTGGTGAATTAGCGTAGATGATTTGACATGAGAAATGTAGGACGTTGAGATATTGTGAATGAGGCTGTAGTTTAGGGTAGAGTTATGAGAATCGAGAGATTTGAGGTGTTATGAGCAATTATGCTCGATTTTGAGAATTGAGGTTTATGAGATAATCGAGTATTGATGTTTTAACATCGTTTGGATAGCTCAGGAGTTCCAGAGTGGAATGCGAGACTAGTCCATGATACGGGGGAAACGATTGCACTATACGAGGTGCAAAGAGGTAAGGGAAATCTAAACCATTTGTGTATGTGATTTGTAAACTATTATAGCATGATTTGTGGTTTATAAAACAAGCATGTTGAGTGTTGTGTTAAGATTTAATTGCACACAATTTTTATAGCCGGTTGGAGCCCATTATTTTATGAGTTTATAAGCTGAGTGTGAAATTGCTTTATAAACCGTTAAATTTTGTGTGAGTAATGAATTGGGCTCTACGTTAAGGCAATATCGAGATTTGAGAAATGTGTGCGTGTTTTATCGGTTGGAACTCGGTTTTATTACGTTTTGTGTTGAGTACAAAACGGTTTTCAATTGAGTTTTATGAGTGAAAAACCCCTATGAGCTCTATGTGAAGGCAAACCAGTCTTATGTGATAAGACTTAGGTGTGTAGTTGTGAGTACACACCGGGCATTGCTCTGTAGCATGTAAGCCCGATTTCTTCTCCGTTCTGGTAACGTGAGAATAACCCATCCTGTGGCTATGCCACGTATACTTGGTGGCCGTTGCCACGTGAGAAACCCCATTGGTGGCCGTTGCCACGTGATATCCCATTGGTGGCCGTTGCCACGTGATACCCCATACGTGGCCGTTGCCACGTGATACCCCATTTAGTGGCCGTTGCCACGTGAGAAACCCAATTTGGTGGCCGTTGCCACGTGAAACCCTATTCTGTGGCTGTGCCACGTGTGAATTCAAATCAGTGGCTTTGCCACGTGAGATAGTGGCTATGCCACGTGTGAATTTAAATCAGTGGCTATGCCACGTGTGTTTAGTGGCTATGCCACGAGTGAATTTAAATCAGTGGCCATGCCACGTGTGTTTAGTGGCTATGCCATGTGTGAATTTAAATCAGTGGCTATGCCACGTGTGTTTAGTGGCTGTGCCACATGCATTACTATTTCAGTGATTTTATTCACGTGCATTGAGAAAGTGTTTATCGCATTATTTTCACATGCTTTGTTATTACTCTAGAGTGAGCCTTTTTACTTCATGTTTTCACATGACCTGAGACAAGAGAATGTCGTTTTGAGTACTTTCATGCTATGGTTTTCATATGAGTTTCACATACAAATAAACATTTTGTGATGTGCATTTTGGTTTATGAAATGAGTTCCTTACCCCCTTTACTGAGCGATTTAGAAGCTCACCCTGTTTTCTTTTCCCCCCAGATTTCTTCAAGTGAAAAGGGTTTCCCTGCGACGTACGGAGTAGTGGCTAGTGGAGGACTTGAGCTCCAGGCCATATATTGTATTTTAAGGTATCTTTTATCTTTTCATGTACCCAGACAATTACTGTAATTGCAGACACTTGATGTATAACATTATATGGGATGTATTAGGATTAATTAACTTGAGATGGATTAATGTATTTGATATGATATATAAATTCTTTTGATGAGATCTTGAGGAATGATGATTATGATGATGTATGACACTGCACAGGAATGCACCTTTAATTATGAATTAACGAGTAAAAAGTTTTAAATTAGCCATATTTTTTGTATTTTCGGGGCGTGATAGGCTGGTACACGTGCTAGAGGTCGTAGGGGCAGGCTTGAAGGCCGTGGTGATGGTATACAGATTGGTTAGGTACTCGAGGGTACTGCTGTGAAACCAGATGAGACTGACGCATGCTTCGCTAGACTTGAACGGAGTATTGAGAACCTGGTTGAGATTGTAGCACAACAGGCAGCGCTTGGGGCTAGGGATATACGAGATCCGACGAGACAGGCAGCAGATGCTCCCGAGATACCGACAAAGGTTGCATAGTTACCCGAGGTTCAAGCTCAGGCTGCAAAGGCAGTGAGACCCCCGCCAGCTCAGGATACTGGATACGAGTGTGATCTTGATAGATTTAGACACTTTTAGAAGTGTAAACCTCAAGTCTTCCATGGGAGGAAGGATCCAGTAATAGCAAGAGATTGAGTGTATCAGATGGAGAAGTTATATAGGCTTTTTAGGTGCCCTACTACCGAGAGGGTTGCTTTTACCGTATTTGTATTTCAAGGGGTGGCAGAGCATTGGTGGAGATCTGCCGAGCCTATTTTGAGAGCTCGACATACCAAGGTCACATGAGAGATATTTTTGGATGCCTTTAGGAGGCAGTATGTTCTCGCTACTGCACAGCGAAAGTTGAGGATGGAGTTTATGAGTTTCGTTCAGGGGAACCAATCTATTGATGAGTATGAGACTCGATTCATTTCTTTGGGGAGATATAATTTAGAGACGATGAGCAGTGAGGACCGAAAGGTCCAAAAGTTTATAGATGGACTGAGACCAGTCATCAGATCTCGGTTGGCTCCCTTTGATGTTTTAACTTATATGGAGGCAGTACATAGGGCTCAGTTGTGTAAGCAGGATTATGAGCGAAATGTCTCTAAGTCAGGAAGGATCAGTAGGAGTAGAGACAAAGACCAGAAGAGACCCGAGAGAGATAGATTTATCAAGAGAGGGGGACGGCTCTTTGATAAGAGGCCAAAGATTGAGGAGGTTCAGGAGAGGACAGCTAGACCCCCTGTTTATCTTACTTTACCACCAGCTAGAGGCATTGTCATTGGAAGACCACGCCCTACTACTGATCGATGTAGGCGATGTAGCAGATATCATGGTACCAAACCTTGTCCAGTGCCTATAGCTACAGTAGTATGTTACCGTTGTGGGAGACCAGGGCATGTGGTGAGAGATTACCCAGAGAGATCAGACATTGCCCCACAAAGGGGAAAGGACCCGGAGAGAGCTCTAGTGTAGGTTCCTGCTCAGAGGAGGAGAGCTACTGTGAGATGTGAGAATTTTACACATATCTAATTATGTAATGTGAACATGAAGTGTAATTTATTGAGCTGAATGTAATGTATTCGTACATTGAGGTGGTATGGAATGAATTTTTAAGTGATGAATGAGTCATTAATGAGATTTTATGTTAAGTGTTTAATCAAAGTGTGAAACTATGAGGCCAGATTGATCTTGGGGAAGAGAGGATAGATTTGGTAGGCCAAAATGACAAGGAAGGAGGAAATTAAGTGAGCGAATCGATCTCCAATGGAAGAGGATCAATCTCCTTATGATTTTGTAATGAAGAGATCGATCTCATGACGAAGAAATCGATCTCATTAAGTATTCTGTAAGGAGAAGATCGATCTCTTCAAGGAGTAGATCGATCTCATAAAGCCATTAAGAGATCAATCTCACCCCATGATAGATCGATCTCCTAGGCATAAAATTACCCCAAAACGTTCCCAAATTCAAATGTAGATTGATCTCATCGAGGACCAAATCGATCTCCTATCCTCTGTCTATAAAAGGACCCTTATGTTTTCCTGTATTTTATCATTTCTCTCTCTTCTAAACCTCCATTTCAGCTGAACCCTAGCTTTCTCTCTCTTCCAAAACACCCATTTTCGTCCAAATCAAAGGTTGTGGCAAGAAGGAAAGTTGTTCCTCATCCAAAGGAGAACAACAACTTGGAAATCGAAGGACGGATTGAATCGAGGCAAGAGTTAAGTACTCCATAAGTTTTGGGTAATTTTCTAAACCTTGATCTTTGATTTTGAAGTAATCTTTGGTGATTGTGAGCATGGGCATTATGATGAAATAGTTTAGAAATGATTAAAGATTTATGAAACTATGATTTTGTTGGAGTAGAGATGTTATTATGCAATTATGGTAATTTTGGGAATTATGGCTATAAATTGGAATTGAGACAATATGGTGAATTTAGCATAGAATATGGTATGAGAAATGTAGAATTCTGAGATGTAGTGGATGAGAATATGAATTGTGATAGAGTTGTGAGAATTGAGTTATTTGAGGTGTTAAGGAGAATATGAGTAAATGTGTGCTCAATAATGCGATTGAGTTGAGTTATTGATGTTTTTACATCGTTTGGACAGCTAGGGAGTTCCAGAGAGGAATACGAAACTAGTCCGTGATACGGGGAAACGATTGCACTATACGAGGTGCAAAGATGTAAGGGAAAACTTAAACTCATTTGTGTATGTGTTTTGATGTTAATTGTAGCATGAAAAGTGATTTGAGCAAACAAGCATGTTTTTATGAGTTGTGAATGATTAGTGCACACGATTTTATTGCCGGTTGGGGCCCAACTTTTATAAGTTATTAACTAAGCGTGAAAATGTTTTGCAACCTTTTTGTGTTTAAAACGTGAAAAGAGATTTGGGTTCTATGTTAAGGCGTAATGAGATTGAGAAATGTGTTCGTGGTTTTGTCGGCTGGAACTCGGTTTTAACATGTTTTGTGTTTGGTACACAAATGTCTTAAATGAGATTTATGAGAGAAAACCATTATGAGTTCTACATGAAGGCAAAACATTTTATTTGATAATGGCTAATGATTGAGACTTAGGCGTGTCATATTGAATACACATCAAGCATTGCTTTGGTAGCATGTAAGGTCGATATTATTCCCCACTTTGGTAGCATTGGGAGGCATTGCTTTAGTAGCATGTAAGGCCGATATTATTCCCCGCTTTAGTAGCGTTGGGAGGCATTGCTTTGGTAGCATGTAAGGCCGATATTATTCCCTGCTTTGGTAGCATTGGGAGGGATTGCTGTGGCAACATGTAAGTATGATATTCTTCCATTTTGGTAACGAGAGATGCCTCCGTTTTGGTAATGTGAGATGACCCCCGTTTTGGTAATGCTAGGTGGCCTTGCTTTGGTAGCATGTAAGACCGATAGTGAGCATGAGGAGAGGCATTGCTTTGGTAGCATGTAAGGCTGGGCCTTGTTTTGGTAACACGTAAGTCCAATATACCATGTACACGACCATATTATCGACATTTGCCTCTTATGAGGATGCCTGGGATGTGCACCCAGAGGAGATTTATTATGATGTGCCATGACGAGTTTTATATGAGTTTTATTGCCTAGTCTCTTTTTTATACACATGAGTTGTGTTTTGTGGCTGTGCCACGTGCATTCTATTGAGGTGATTTTTATCACATTTTAATGAAAAAAGCCATTATCGCGTTTTGATTTCCACATGCTTGTGACTGTGATTTGTACTGAGTTATGTACACTCATGTTTTACATGATTTTAGAGAAATGAGATGAGAATGATGTTTTAATGAGTTCATGCTACGTTTTAATTGAGTTTCAACTGTGAGATAAAATGATTATGCTGTGCAAATCATTGATATATTAACGAGTCCCTTACCCCCTTACTGAGCGATTTAGAAGCTCACCCTGTTTTCTCTTCTCCCCAGATTTCTTCAAGTGAAGAGAGTTTTTCCTACGACGTACAGAGTAGTGGCTAGTGGAGAACTTGAGCTCCACGCCATATATTGTATTTGAGGTATAATTTATCTTTTCATGTACCCAGACTAAAGTTGTAATTACAGACACTTGTTGTACAATGATATATGGGATGTATTAGGATTAATTAACCTTGAATTGAGTAATGTAAATTGGATGAAATACAATTATGAGATGATGAGATCTTGAGGTATGATATGTATGATGATGTATGACATTGCACAAAAATACAGCCCTTTGGATGTGAAAATGTTTTAAATTTGCCTTATTTTTCGTGCTTTCGAGGCATCACAGCTACCGCCAAGGAGAAAGGGAAGCAAGTGATGGGTACAGGGCAAGTTCATGCCTTGGACAGGATACGGCAGACCAGTCGTCGGATGTGGTGAAAGGTACCATCCTGATCTTTGATTTAGAAGCATATGTTTTGATTGATCCTGGTGCCACGCATTCATTCGTATCGCCTTCATTTTCATATAAATTGTTGAAGTATCTAAAGTTTACCCCTTTGAGTAGTAAATTGTTAATAATTACCCTATAAACACTAGTCAGCTAGTAAAGTATGTAGTCAAGGACTGTAAATTGAAAGTCGGGGAAAAAGAAATGTCAGCCGACCTTATTTTGATGTATATGAGGGACTTCCATGTCATACTAGGAATGGATTGGTTGGCTGCCAATCGTGTTGTGTTAGATTTCTTTTCGAAGACATTAACGTTTAATACCTCTGAAAGATGTATTGTAAAATTTCCCTAAAAAGCAATAAAATCAGTGGTTATTCTAATGGAGCAATGAATTTTTGCTGATTTTATGATTTATATTTTGAAGGATTCATTGCATATGTTGTTGATACGAACCAGGTATGACCAGATTTGAGAGACATTCTAGTGGTTAGGGAGTTTCCTGATGTCTTTCCATACGATTTACCAGGATTACCACCAGCCAGAGAGATAGAGTTTGGGATAGATTTGGTACCTGGTACAGGACCGATTTCTAGACCACCGTATAGGATGGCTTCGATTGAGTTGGAGGAGTTAAGAAAGGAGTTACAGGATCTCCTTGAGAAGGGGTTTGTTAGACCGAGCGTGTCACCTTGGGGAGCTCCAGTCTTGTTTGTGAGAAAGAAAATGGTAGCCTCCGATTGTGTATATATTACAGATTGTTGAATAAGGCTACCATTAAGAACAAGTATCCCCTTCCACGCATTGACGATTTGTTGGATCAGTTTCAGTGAGCACAGGTCTTTTCTAAGCTTTATTTGAGGTCTGGGTATCATCAGCTGAGGATACAGAGGGAGGATGTGCCCAAGACAGCATTTAGGACCCGTTATGGTCATTATGAGTTTTTGGTTATGCCATTCGGGTTGACTAATGCCCCCGCAGCATTCATGGCTTTGATGAACAATGTGTTCAAGCCATACCTGGATCAGTTTGTGATTGTGTTTATCGATGATATTTTGGTATACTCCAGATCCAGGGAGGATCACGAGCAACACTTAAGGATAGTTCTACAGACCCTCAAAGAGAGACAGTTGTATGCTAAACTCGGTAAGTGTGACTTCTAGTTGGAACAAATTTCTTTTCTAGGCCATGTGGTATTGAGGGATGGGGTGTCAGTAGACCCATCCAAGATAGAGGCAGTTGTTTAGTGGGAGCGGCCCATGATAGTCACAGAGATTCAGAGTTTTTTGGGTTTGGCAGGATACTATAGGAGATTTGTTGAGGGTTTCTCCAGATTAGCTGCTCTGTTGACACGTCTCACATGGAAGGATGTTAAGTTTATGTGGGATGATGCTTGTGAGAGGAGTTTTCAGGAGTTGAAGCGTCGATTGACCACTGCTCTGGTTCTCACCATTCCTACCAGCTCATGAGGTTTCTTGGTATATACAGATGTATCATATTAGGGACTGGGCTGTGTATTGATGCAGAATGGGAGGGTAGTTGCCTATGGATCTAGACAGTTGAAAAACCATGGGAGGAACTATCAGACCCATGATTTAGAGTTGGCGGCCATAGTGTTTGCACTGAAGATGTGGCACCATTACTTATATGGTGAGCAGTTTCAGATTTTTACAAACCATAAGAGTCTGAAATATTTATTCTCGCTGAAGGAGCTGAACATGAGACAGAGAAGATGGCTCGAGCTCCTGAAGGATTATGATTGTGAGATATTATACCACTCATGTAAGGCTAATGTAGTTGTTGATGCTTTGAGCAGGAAGAGCCTGGGGTTGGTATCATTTATGATGGTTCAGGAACATGACTTGTTAGAGAAGTTTGCGAGCCTCCGTTTGGACATAGCACCACCTAAGATTGACAGAGTTGAGATTATTGCAAGTCTGAGGTTGGAGCCAGAGTTGCTTGATCGTATTCGACAGGCTCAACAGAGTAATCAGCGATTTATTAAGTTGATGAGTCAGGTACAGGCAAGTGCAGATATCGATTTTGGATTAAGTACTGATGGATTACTAAGGTTCCGAGGTAAGATATGTGTTCCCGAGGATCCTGAGATCAGGAGGATGATTTTATCAGAGGCTCACTCAGCGAGGTATACAGTACATCCGGGGAGTACGAAGATGTATCAGAATCTCCGGAGAGTTTATTGGTTGTCTAGGATGAAGAGAGACATAGCAGAGTATGTCGCGAGATGTCTCGTCTGTCAACAGGTAAAGGTAGAGCATCAGAAGCCTGCAGGAATATTACAGCCTCTACCGATACCGGCATAGAAGTGGGAGCATGTCACCATGGATTTTGTGATGGGATTACCGAGGACCCGCAGAGGTCACGATGCCATCTGGGTGATTGTGGATAGATTGACAAAGTCTGCCCATTTCTTATCTATGAGAGCTACAGATACTCTGAGTACATTGGCGAACTTATATGTTCAAGAGATTGTCAAGCTACGTGGCGTTCCAGTGAGCATTGTTTCTGATAGGGATGCCCGATTCACTTCCCATTTTTGGGAACACTTTCAAGAAGCGTTAGGGACCCAGTTGAGATTTAGCACCACTTTCCATCCTCAGACAGATGGTCAGTCAGAGTGGACTATATAGACTCTAGAGGATATGTTAGGAGCGTGTGTGCTGGATTTTGGAGGCTCCTAGGATAATCATTTGCCATTAGCCGAGTTCACCTATATAATAGTTATCACTCGCGTATCAGGATGGCACCGTATGAGGCACTGTATGGTCGCAAATGTCGTTCCCCTATTGGATGGGAAGAGATTGGTGACAGACAATTATTTGCTCCTGACTTGGTTCAGAAGGCCTCTGAGGATGTCAGATTGATATGCGATAGATTGCGAACAGCTCAGAGCCGACAGAAGAGTTATGCTGATAGGAGACGCAGACCACTAGAGTTTGCAGAGGGTGAGTCAATGTTTTTTAGAGTTTCTCCTTCCAAGGGTATCATGATGTTCGATAAGAAAGGTAAATTGAGCCCTCGTTTTATTGAACCCTTAGAGATTCTGGAGTGAGTGGGAGATAAGGCCTATAGATTGGCATTGCCACCAGAGTTGGCAAGTGTACACAGTGTCTTCCACGTTTCTAGGCTTCGAAAGTACCATTCGGATCCGTCACATGTGATTCACTACGAACCGGTAGAGCTCAGTGACAGTATGACTTATATTGAGAGACCGGTTCGGATATTGGATAGGAAGGAGAAGGTATTGCGGTCCAAGACGCTCTCCCTGGTGAAAGTTCAGTGGCAGTATCACACTTCGGAGGAAGCTACCTAGGAGCTAGAGAGCATGATACGGGAGAAGTACCCAGAGTTGTTTACCGACTGATTGGGTTCTAATTTGGAGGACCAAATTCTTTTAGTGGGGGAGATTGTGAGATCCACATCTTTGTGTGACATTCCTTATGATTTCCACATTGTATGACGGTATTATCTGTTAATGGATTCATAACATGGTTGATTTGGATCTGATAAATGTGGATGAAATGAAATAACGTACGTAAAATCGCATAAGGATAAATTGAGAAAGTAGGGACCCAAAAAAATTTAATTAAAGGAATTTAATCAAGTTGACTGAAAATAAGAATTAAAATAAGAAAAGATTGTGGGTTTATGGAGGAAAGTCGGTTCAATTTGGTCTCGAACACGTGCAAGGGTAAAATCGTCAAAAGACCAAAATCCAATATAAATTCGATAAGAAAATTTCATTAAAAATATGGAATTGAGAAATCTGGATCAATAACGAGTAAAATATTGAATTTCGAGTCCAATTGATCAAGATATGAATTTATTGGAATTAAATCGAAATTTTTATTTCGAAAAATTATCCCAAAAATACTGAAAAAATATACCAAAAAGATGAAATAAGACAAATAAATTCATTTATAGATTAAATGAATTAAATAAGAATTTTTTTTAGATATTTTGATTTTTAATGGATTTTTATGATTAAAATAATAATAAGATAAATTATAAATAAAATAAAAAAAGAAGAAAGAAACAGAAATATGATTTTTCGAGGAGAGAGAAATTAAAAATCGACACCCAAAAACCCGAGAACCCAGATGAGCCACCGACGACCGACGAGACCAGGCGAGGTTAGAGAAGAGAGAGGACAACCCAACAAACATTCTGGCACCGGTGAGCGCGCCAACAACCCTTGATTCCGACGAATCGGCGAAAGGAAAACCGAGAGGGAAACCGAGTCAGTTTCGATGATCCACAGCGATTCAGCTCCAATTCGACCCAGTCGAGAGACCCCCTAGCCGAGGCGGTTCTTTTGGTACCAGTAGCGGCAACGCCGGCGATAGTGAGGGGAGCAAAACGGCACCGTAGCCGAAAAAGGGAAGAAAAGGAAAAAGAAAAAGAAAAAAAAAGAAAAAGAAAAAGAAAGAAAGGAAAGAAAAGGGAAAAAGGAAAGAAAGTTTACCGGGGACGACTCGAGATTCGGGTAAGTTGACCGAGGGTCGAGATTGATCTGCGAGTAAATTTCGGGAATTAATTTAATATTATATTAATGGAAAATAATCCGAATTTATCTAATTGTGCAGTTATATGACAAAGACCGAACGAGAGCTGATTGAGCTCCAATTTTCGTACCCCGCATAACATTAGGTAAGTACACTTTAATTACGACAATTTGAGTCCATAATGTAGAGTTAAGATTATTTTACGGATTTTACGGATTAATTCTGCATAAAAAGGACTATATTCAGAATTTTTTTAAACTAATTATCGTAAATAGTATACGGGCTATCCAATGGGTTTAGAACGAAGCCCGATGAGTATTGGTAAGTCAAATGAGCCCAGTAGACCTGAAGAAGGGATTTAATAAGTGGAAACATAATGAAAAAGGGGTCAAGGCCCATTAAGGTGCAATCGGGCCCAATAAAGTAAAACGGGCCCAGTGCTTTAGATCTGTAAGAGTGAAATACCGATAAATATATTTGAACTGAACCAGTATGTGGTTATATGCAGCTCCGTAGACTTGGTTTGGAGCGAATTGAAATGAAAGACCTGGTACGATCGAGACAGGATAAGCTCGCACGTGATTCTAGGTAAGGGAATTTTATGAGCATTTAGAGGTAGCTGTACGTAGTTTCGAGGGAATTTACATTACGTTAAATTCATTAGGCTACCCGAAAACAGAATAATAATTTTTACGAAAAATGTGGAAAACACTTCAAATTACTATTTTGCCTCCAGTTAGGAAAATTTCAAAAAGGGTAATAAGGCTATGAAATTGCATGAATTTCATGATTTTAATATTTTTATGATGACATTGCTTTAATTCAAGCAATTTATGGATAGGCTAGCTATTATTTTCATGTTTTAAGTGAAAAGGCACGGGTTAGGTGCCAATTGATATTTATTTGACATGTTTGGATGAAATTGAGCCGCCTACCAGTTTTATATGAGTTTTAATCGTGCTGGAGCCTTGCTCGCACTATTTTACAGACTTATTTCACATGATTATCGTACTGGAGTTTTTACTCATATGAGGTTTTCACTGAGTCTTTTTATACAAATTCGTACTAGAGCATTTCTCGTTCGTGGATTTTAATTGAATTTATAATTATTTTAAGTCGTATTGGAGCGCTGCTCGTACGCAGATTTCATTGATTTCTATGAAACCGTGCAGGAGTTTCGCTCGCACGAGGGTTTTTAGATATTATGTATATGCATGAAGCTTTGCTGGAGCTTTCTCCTGTACACTGTGTGTCACAGTGAGATGATATGCTCACATGTGCATATTGAGACATAATTGGCATGGGTGGATAAGACCTATTGCAGGCACCCCCTGACTGAGATTGGGTTCATGGAGTACGTTGTACCATGTATATCACATGGAGTACGCTGTACCGTGAGGATTATTGGAGTGGAGTGGTATTAGCCACGAGGTAGTAAGTCTTGCCCTCGCAATCTTGATATTATACTGTTGTGGAGGGTAAGACTGACCCACCTCCGTTTCAGGTGTGATACCCGGCACATTAGGATCCGTGTAGCCAGGGATTAGGAGGTTATGGCCATAGTCCTAGATATTACCAACATAGTCACCTATATGTCTCGCATGATAAATCTTTTGGTTTTGATAGACCAGGGTAGACCCGAGGGAGGGGTCAGGCCTCGATCTTCTTATGAATTCGATTGAGATTTGATTTTCCCACAGAGGAATTTTATGAAACTTTCATGACTTATAACCCTGTGAGAATGATGATTTTATAAAGGAAATTTTATAATAAGTTATTTTGTTGAATTGGATTAGATTCATTGAGTTTATCACATTTTAACCCAGATGGGGTGTTTTAAAACTTATTGATTCAATTGAGCTTGGGATGTTTTCACATGAGAATCATTCCATGTTTTATATGCCGATTTCCTGTTTTAGAACAAATGATATCTATATGTATGGCATATCATTGTTTTTACCTCATGCTCACATATATCCTGATTTCCTATCAGCATGTAGATAGTATAGCTATCTACCCGTTTATATTATTGCCTTACGAAGCATGTGGAGCTCACCCTTTCATTTTCCACCCCCTTTCAGAGTTTCCACCTTAGAGATAGCGGGTGTAGAGAGTAGACAGCATAGCTGATTATCTGTGGTTCCCATCGGCTGTCAGGTATACACCATGTATAGAATTTTGTATTAGTATGCTTACAGCACAGTAGTGTATATGAAGGAATATTTGAGGATGTAAATATAAGTAGATTAATTGTACATGTATGAGAATCATGTGATGTATAAAACATACCGACCAATCTATTATATGATAAATGATATCAGTATGCATATATACGTGTGATATTACTTAATGGTTAAAATGGTGTATCGATATTGATTCACAGCCCGACCTGTTTAGAGGGATCTGTCACAAGGAGGTAAGAAAGGTTTTCCAAAAGCGAAAAATTTGTACTGATTTTTTGTAAGTATTGGGTCGTGACAGTACTGATACTGATTATTATAATCTATCCGTAGATACTGATGCTAACTATTATAACCCATCTGCGGGTACTGTTGGCAATGGTTGTAAAAGTATTCTGAAAGCATGTTTTGAAATCTGATAACAGTATGGATTTAAGGATGTTTCATAATCTTTCAGAACATGCCAAAAGGGAGATTTTAAAGCCTTCCTTTATGCCAATATAAATTGATGCAAGCTTATAAACCTCACAAGCACCATGCCATTCAATGCAACGATTAACTGAAACATGGTTTAAAAAATAGATGAGACTGTCAGAAAACATGAGGAATATACTACAAGCTTTCCTATTCTTATAAGTTATAATTGCTAGTAAATTCTTGCAACATAACCAGGCTATATAAGTTAATTACCCAGCCCTGCACGAAAAATCAGATAACATATCTAATCAGTATTCTTATTCACAATCAATCACATATACTTAAACAATTCTTATCCGTAATCAGTCACATACATTTACACAATTCTTATCCACAATCAGTTAATCAATCAGTCAATTCTTTATACCAATAGCAAACATAAAAATGTTATATCTTATTCAATCATAGCTATAAAAATTAAACTTATAGGATATGTTGTTATCTTACATCATGTAATAACCCACTTACACTATATGATGCTACTTGCATCCCAAATGATTAATTTACTCAACATAATGCTAATTTTCAATATGTAAGATCACTTACTCTGTATGATCTTAACTTAAAGCAAGTAAGGTAAAATTACATTGTATGATTTTATCTTGCAACATGGATGGTCACTTACTCCAAGTTGTGCCATTTAAGCAGTCGTTCAAGCTTTGGCTGAAAGCTGCACCCACCACCACAAGTGGTTCCAAAAGCCTACGATAACGCACGATTCATTCAGAATTTATTTCATATTATAGTCACACATGTAATATCTCTCAGATATCACACTTTCATATAAAATTCACTTATGTCACCATTAGTAGTAAAGTGACAAACGCTACTAATTTTGACTTTTCGATCATTCTGAGTATACCTATCAAATTGGCACTTACTTAACACTCATATAACACTAGCATTACACTAAAATGGTGAAATTACTATAATACCCTTATCTTGACTGATTGCCTAAACATATTATATCATTAATTTTATTCCATAATTACACTAAATTCTTGCTTAATTACATGAATTACACAACATATGTCAAAAGCCCCACAAATTACACATGATTTCCCTTAGAAACCACAGTGACTGAAACTATAAGTGTAGTATTCTTACAATTTCAATCCAATTTAACACTATAATGATCATAGCACCATGAATTAATCAACATATCTTATTCTTAAAACTTGAAAACATGATGAACATGAAAATCCTATTTTTACCCAATCATGCCCACCACCATGGAAGCCTTTTCGCTTGAATCTAAAATAATAGAAATACTCCATTTCAAGCTTTAATTAACATATATAAGATTCATGGATTAAAAGCAACAAAAACTTCCTAGATCTAGGTTTTACCAAAAATGTTTACCTTTAGATCCTTACTAATCCTTAAGGATTTAAGCCACCAAATTTAAATATGTTGTAGAGAAGACTTAGGGGAATAACTTTGTAAAGGAATCAAGAGTTGAATTGGCTTGGAAATGGGTGAAAAGGCCAAGGTTTGCTAAGGGTTCATGGAATTTCATGCAGCAAGAGTTCATGGGATTTCTTGCATTTTCTAACACTTCTTATTTTTCTTTAATTTTCATGCCTTTGAATGGCTATTTAAAGGGGTGGCTGCCCATAATAGGCTTACATTAGAAAAATTGGTGCATTTTAAGCTTTAAGAATTAATTCCATAAGCTCATGTTATAAGCTTTACAAGATATCTCCCAATTTCTCCCGGTTTCACCTCTTTTAACTGTTTTTGGTTTTATCAGATTATTTTTCGATACAAAGGCTAACATATCAATTTAAAAGCTTGACATTACTCATTTAATACCTTTAAATCGATCCACAGTGTCCATTTGGCTAATGTGAAAATTTGACCTATGGACAAAATTGTCGTTTTCACATTTATTGCATGTTTTTCGAGATAAGTCATAATCGTAATTTTATGGATCTCGATGGTTACCTGAAGTTATATATCATCATTTTATGATTATTTAGATGTTTTCAGGTGGGTGTGCAATCTTGTGGGGCCCACAAACTTCTTTTTATGCGAGCTGGCCCTTTTAGCTTAGAAACTAAAAAAATCAGTATTTCGTGATTTCTTTCGGTTTACTTGGTCTCATAACTACCCAATTGGGTCTTATACATGTCCAATATATAAAAATTTGGGTTCTCACATGCGATGTTTGATTTTGAATTGAGTATAACCTCCTTTATCACCTTATTATTAAAATTTGAGGCCTTATTAGAATAATCCTCTTTGGGAGCCTATATTTGTATATAATCTCATTTTTAATGAACCTATACACAACAGTCCTTGTCACATTAGCATATGATGTAGCTTCCTCCCATTTCGTAAAATAATCGATCATCACCAAAATAAAATGATGGCAACTTGATGCCTTCGAGGTGGCTGGCCCAATTACATCCATCCCCACTTTTAGAATGGCTAAGGAGTTGTCATAACATGTAGAGCAGTTAGAGGAGCATGTATGTTATTTGCATACGTTTGACACTTGTGACATCTTTCTAGTGTAATTAATGCAATCGGTCTCTATAGCCATCTAGTAAAAACTCATTCTTATAATCTTCCTAGCAATTAATACCCATTTGCATGAGTTCCACAAACTCCTTAAAGAATCTCTTCTAAGATCTTTTTAGCCATTGTGGCATCCACATAACTTAGCAACATTTGATCTTTTCCCTTTTTTTTTGGTACAAGATCTTACAATCTAAAAAGAAACCCATAACCATTTCCCAAAGGTCTTTTTTATCATTTTTTTAAAGCTTGCTTTAGGTATTGGCGATTTTTCACATATTGCAAGATATCATGGTATCATGGGTTCCCATCAATTTCTTGTACATTTGAGCAATGTACTAAAAACTCTCATATGCTCATTTTGATGGGATGAACTTTGAAAACTTGAATTTAATTTGAACATTACTGCCAAAGTGGCCAAAGCATTGACCATTTGATTCTCCTTATGGGGCAGATGCTTATAAATCTTCTCAAACTGTTTAATTAAGTAAATCATGAACTCAAGGTACTAAGCTAATTTGGAATCCCTTATTTTCCCTTCACTTTATAATTAATAGATCTCTAGGACAAAATCTCCATACACTTCTAGCACCTTGATCTTTTTATTAATGGCTGCTCGGAGTCCTAAGACGCATGCTTCATATTCGGGAATATTATTGGTACAATCAAAGTCTAAATTAGTAGTGAATGGATAGTAATTCTCTTCCGAGGATATTAGAATGGCACTAATACCATGCCCTAAAGCATGTCAGATGCACTACAAAAATGCATATTCCATATGTTTTCTTCCATTGACTCTTTTTTGTCAACTTGTTATATAGCCATCAAATCCTCATCTAGAAAGTTTAAGTTCATAGGCTCATAATCTTCATATTCTCCCTTTAATGGTCGTTTGTGTCTTATAAACATTATTGTATTCAAAAAGCAACATTTTCCACCTTGCTATTCTTTCAGATAATAAAGGTTTCTCAAAGATATACTTAATGGGATTCAACTTTGTAATCAACCAAGTCCTGTGGTACAACATGTATAGCCTAAGCGTTCATGCTATCCATGCCAAGGTGTTACACATTTTTTAATGAAGAGTATATGGATTTGTAATATGTGAATTTTTTGCTTAAGCAGCCTAAGCCTTCATGCTTTCCATGCCAAGGTGTTACACATTTTCTAATAGAGAGTATTTGGATTTATAATTTGTGAAGTTTTTACTCAAGTAGTATATGGCTCACTCTTTCCTACCTATTTCATCATGTTACCCCAATACATACCTTAGAGACTTTTTGTGTACCGTCGAATATAGAGTAAAGGGTTTTCCTGAGGTAAGTGCAACTAGTATAGGTAAGTTCAAGCGATACTCCTAAACTTTATCAAAGTTCATTTGACATTCTTCATTCCAATTCTCTGAATCATATTTTTGAAGGATATTAAAGATTGGATCACATTTAAGTTTGAGTTAGGAAGTAAAACAAGTAATGTAGTTTAATTTTCCTAAAAATCTTTTTACTTCTTTTAGGCTACGAGATGGGGGAAGGTTTTAGATCGTGTATATCTTATATGGATATATTTCTATTCCTTTTTCACTCACAACGAACTCCAATAGTTTCCTAGATGTTGCCTTAAAAGTAAAATTTGTAAGTTAAACTTAAGCTGAAACTTCCTCAACCTTTCGAACAATTTTCTGATGTTAATGATTTGACCATTTTCTTTACAAAATATCTTCCACATATACTTTTATCTCTTTTTTCATTATGTTATGGTCATCGAGGCTCTCTAATAGGTTGCTTTTGCTTTCTTTAATCCAAATGGCAAAACTTTGTGATGTTCTCCACTTAGTAATTGTCACGACCCAATTTATCATTTCTAACAAAAAATCACTATAAATTTTTTCGCATTTTCCTTTCCTTACTCGGTCGTGAACAAACTCACCACTACACAGTTGGGCTGTGAGTCAATAATAAACACCCCATAACAGTCATTCTCAAATAATCAAAATATGTGTCATTCCTTTCAAGTTAAGTGATACATGACCCGTTTCTTAACTTTTACATCCCCCATATTACAATACAAATTGTCTACTGTGCTTGTACATTATTTAGATACAAAAAGAATCTTTGTGTATATACCTCTGGGTGATGGAGATGCAGCAGATGACTCAACAAATGCCTTAATGCTCACTGGGCCACTATGCACACTCTGTAGAAGGGGGAAAGTAGAGAGGGATGAGCAACCACACGATCAGTAAGGCAATAATGCAAGCGCGGTAGATAACTACTCTATCTACATGCTGATAATGTCATGCATAAAACATTTATAGACATAGCATGAGGAATAAATCTATGTCGTATGAATATACATATATCATGTACAGAAAACATGGAAAACAGGTATATAAAACGTGGAATTATCATCATGTACAAATCATCTCATGCTCATCATTGTCAAATCTCATTATAAAAGGGAAATTCAATTTGAAACTTCCTTTTGAAATTTATCTAATTCTCAAATATATTAGAATCTAATCACAATCATGAACATCATTATCGTTTCTCAATCAAAATCCCCACCAAGCTTGACCTTTCCCTCGGGTCTACCCTGGATAGTCAAAATCACCCTTATATATCAAAACCATGTGGTACTATGTAATTCGAGTGAGACAGGTCACTATATCTCAAAGACTATGTTGGCCAACAATGTCTCAAATCATCCCAGACCATGTGGATTCCGGTTTGTGGGGTATCATGCTAGAACGGAGGTGGGTTATTTCTTCGCCAGGCTTCCTCATCAATATCTCAATCACGCGGTACAACGTACTCCATGTGATAAACACAGTATAACATACTCTGCGGACCTATATCGTGGATGGGGGTGCCAGCAGTAGGTCTTATCTACCTCATACCAAGAGTTTTTCGTACCCATATAGGAGAGCCTCTCTACCGAACAGAGCCTCCCCACCCCTCTAGAATTTAAGGATGTAGGCTTAAGGATCCTTCCGTAAGAGAGCCTCCCCACCGAGCAAAGCCTCCCTGCCTCCTCTAGGGCTTAAGGATCTTACCGTAAGAGAGCCTCCTCACCGAACAGAGCCTCCCCGCCTCCTCTAGGGCTTAAGGATGTTCGCTTAAGGATCTTACCTAAGAAAGCCTCCCCACGGAACAGAGTCTCCCCGCCTCCTCTAGGGCTTAAGGATGTTGGTTTAAGGATCTTACCGTAAGAGAGCCTCCCCACCGAACAGAACCTCCCCGCCTCCTCTAGGGCTTAAGGATGTTGGCTTAAGGATCTTACTAACTTCCACGGCATTATACGTACCACAGTGTGAAAACTTGTGCGAGCAAAGCTCTAGCACGATTCATGCATCATAAATAAATCACCTCGTACGAGCAACGCTCTAGTACGACATTTATGCATCAAACCATGAAGATATCCACGTACGAGTAGAAACTCCAGTACGGTTTATAAAACATCATCATAGTTTGAAAATCAAGGAACGAGCTAAGCTTCAGCACATTTCATACAAATGAAGGCATCATAATCTAGCGCGAGCGAGGCTCCAGCGCGATTTACATCACACAATTATGATAGATGGCTTATACACAATCAAAACAATCCCAAAAATCGTGTTTAGCACCTCACAAATGCTATTCCACAACATCATTAAAACACTAGCCAGCCTATCCATTTGTTGCTCGAAAAAAATGCATTATGTTTTGTGAAAACACTCAAAACACGTTATTTATGCAATTATAAGCCTTACTATCCCATTTCTTTATAATACCATTCCAAACAACCAAATCTCATACCAATACTCGTAGTAATTTCCATACATTGTCAAACACATTTCTATAAACTCATGCACATTTCCAAAGCCCTATATACCCACAAAATACGAGCAGCCACCTCTATATACTCACAAAATTCCCTTACCTGGAATCGCGTCGTGTGATTCCACTTCCGTAAAGCTGCATAGTTTGCGGTTCGATTCATCTCAAACGAACTCTTCAAAACTGCACGAAATCGTATATCACATCGATTTAGTCCATATAACTCAACATGGTGTTTGCTATAGTCGATTCAACCTATAGCCTCCATTAATACTTATAAGATCTCATTTCGATTTTTTATTCATATATCGAGTTTATGGTTTCGTTTAGGCCCATAGGTTTATACTAAACCGATATCAAATCGATATTAAGCCCATAGTGTTCATATTTCATAAATTTCTTCACTATGGCATATCATCAAACACTACATGTGCTCCTTTCTCATAACTTCCCTTAACCCACAATGTAGTTTCCTTTACCCATTTCTAATCATCCACATTAATCAAATGACAACTTCGCAAGTCCCACAAATCACCAACTCATCCAAATTACACTTTCTCACACTAGACTCATTCCATTTTATAGGTCACATTAGTTCTAATACTTTCTAGGTGATTTTAATCATCAATACACATACAAATCAACTCCAAAATCAACAAATAGACTAATGTATTTCGGCTAGAGTATTAGAGACTTACCAATCTAGTTTCTCTTCTTCCTCCAAATGAGAATGTCCCTTGCTCCTTCAATCCAATATGTGAGGCTTTGATACCAAACTATGTTGTTCTCTTCTTTAAGATGAACAACTTTGTATCTAATAGCTTCCTCTCAAATCTTAATGGAAATGAGGTGCTTTTAAAGAGATAAATCTAGGTTTTGGGTGGAAAATGGAAAGGAAAGGTTCTGTCTTGGAAAAATGCAGATTTCACTACTCCTATTTATAGAAATTGCTTGATGAGATCGACCTATCGAGGCATGAGATCGATCTAGTCCTCTTAAATCCTTCGTTTTCTCAACATTTTTCAAGCATGAGATCAATCTGTCGAGGGCTTGAGATCGATCTGTCTCAGGTAGTAGCTTAAGGAGATCGATCTGCTTCCTGGGGAGATCGATCTACTCCAACCCGAGAGCTAAGAAAATTGATATATTTACCTTAAGAATCAATCCTCATTTTACAGAATGTTTAGCAGATCGATCTGGCTCTATTGGAGATCGATTTGTCTTATTCCATTGCTCAAATAAGAGCATTTTGGCCTTTCCAGATCGATCTCTCATCCTATGGGATCGATCTGGCCTTCATATTTTCCAAATTTTCTACAGTTTTTCTGCAGCAACTTCACACGAAACGTCCTCAATTTGATGTCATAGTCATTTTCTCATCCAACCACATTTAAGACTTGCAAATGGCATCCATCCATACCTTATACACATTAGAACTTGCGTACATTTATTGTACAACTAAAGGTATCTCATACCAAACTAAATGGAAGTATAGCTTCATTCCATTTCACCACACTACTCATTTTGATTTCCAATCACATTCATCACTTATAAAAGCTCATTTCTTCATATTCATACACAATGAAACTTGTATGTACATCATAAACTCTTACTACAAGTATGTACATTGAATTTATGGACTTTACATCAATTATACTTCACATTACAAGTACATTACCATACTTATGAATCCATAAAGTTACACATGAAATATGGGTCTTACATTCCTCCCCTCCTTCAAAGAATTTTGTCCTCCAAATTAGAACTAAGTTACTCTTCAAAAAGTTGGGGGTACTTCTCCCGTATCAAGTTCTCCAATTCCCATGTGGCCTCTTCTATCGTGTGATGTTGCCAAAGAACTTTCACCAAGGGAATTGTCTTATTTCGTAACACTTTCTCTTTTCTGTCCAATATTCGGACCAACTTCTCAACATATATCATACTCTCATTGAACTCCAACGGCTCATATCTTATCACATATGCCGGGTCCAGGTGATACTTTCGAAGCATAAAGACGTGGAAGATGTTATGAATATTCGCCAAGTCCGATGGCAATGCCCACCTATACGCTTTATCTCCCACTCTCTCCAAAATCTCGAAGGGTCCAATATATTTAAGGCTCAGCTTACCCTTCTTACTGAATCTCATAATACCCTTCGAAGGTGAAACTCTCAGAAATATAGACTCACCCACATCAAACTCTAGTGGTCTCCGTCTCTTATCAACATAACTCTTTTGTCGGCTCTGGGCTATCCTTAATCTCTCACATATCAATTGGACATCCTTAGATGCCTACTGCACTAAGTCTGGAGCAAAGATCTGTCTGTCACCAACCTCTTCCCATGTAATAGGGGATCTGTAGCTGTGACCATACATTGCCTCATAGGGTGCCATCCCGATACTCACATGATAGCTATTATTATAGGCGAACTCTGCTAACTGTAGGTGGTCATCCCATGAGTCTCCAAAATCCAACACACACGTTCTCAACATATCCTCTAAGGTTTGTATAGTCCTCTCTGACTGCCCATCTGTCTGAGGATGAAAAGTGGTGCTAAAGCTCAAGTGGGTCCCCATCACTTCCTAAAAATGTTCCCAGAAATGGGAAGTGAAGCGGGCATCGCTATCAGAAACAACGCTAATTGGTACACCATGTAGTCATACTATCTCTTGTACATACAGGTTTGCTAACTGACTCAGAGTATTGGTAGCTCTCACAGCTAAGAAATGGGCTTACTTAATCAACCGATCCACAATAACTCATATGGCATCATGACCTCTACGGGTCCTCGATAATCCCATCACAAAATCTATGGTGACATGCTCCCATTTCCATGTTGGTATCGATAGAGGCTGCAATAACCCTGTAGGCTTCTAATGCTCTACCTTTACCTGCTGACAAACGAGACACTTAGCGACATATTCCACAATGTCTCTTTTTATTTCAGACCACCAATAAACCTTCCAAAGGTTCTGATACATCTTGGTACTCCCCAGATGTATCGTGTACTTCGATGAGTGGGCCTCTGATAAAATCAATCTCCTGATCTCAGGATCCTTGGGAACACATACTCTGCCTCTGAATCTCAATAAGCCATCTGTACTCTGCTCAAAATCAATACCCACACCTGCTTGTATCTGACTTAGCCAATCGATACACTGTCGATCGCTCTACTGAGCCTGTCGAATATGGCCAATCAACTCTGGTCCAGTCTCAAATTAGCCATGATCTTAACTCTCTCTGATCCAGGTGGGGTTACATCTAAACTAAGTTTCATAATTTGTTCCAATAACCCATGTTCTCGTACCATCATATAAGACACCAACCCTAGGCTCTTCCTGTTTAAAGCATCGACAACTACATTTGCCTTACCTGAGTGGTACATGATTTCGTAATCATAATCCTTTAAAAGTTTGAGCCATCTCTTCTGTCTCATGTTCAGCTCTTTCTGCGAGAAAAAGTACTTAAGGCTCTTATGATCTGTGAAAACCTGAAATCTCTCTCCAAAGAGGTAGTGGCGCCATATTTTCAAAGCAAATACCATGACAGCCAACTCTAAATCATGTGTCAGGTAGTTCCTCTCATGATCTTTCAACTGTCTAGATCCATAGGAAATTACCTTCCCATCTTGCATAAGCACACATCCCAGTTCCTGGTGTGATGCACCCGTGTACACCGAAAATCCTCCTGAGCTGATAGGGATGGTGAGAACCAGAGCAGTGGTCAATCGACACCTAAGCTCCTCAAAACTCCTCTCACATGCCTTATCCTATACAAACTTAACATCCTTATGCGTGATGTATGTCAGCAGAGCAGTTAGACTGGAGAAACCCTCAACAAATCTCCGATAATACCCTACCAATCTTAGAAAACTTCTTATCTCATTAACTGTCTTAGGCTATTCCCACTGTACCACTGCCTTTATCTTAGATGGATCCACTGATACCCCATCCTTCGATACAACATGGCCCAAAAATGAGATCTGCTCCAACCAAAAGTTACACTTACTGAGTTTGGCATATAGTTCCTTCTCTCGGAGGGTCTATAGAACTATCCTTAAGTGCTCCTCATAGTCCTCCCTAGACTTGGAACAAACCAAAATGTCATCAATAAACACAATCACAAACTTGTCCAGGTATGACTTGAATACATCATTCATCAGTGCCATAAATGTTGTGGGAGCATTCGTCAATTCGAATGACATCACCAAAAACTCGTAGTGGCCATAACGGGTACGAAATGTTGTCTTAGGTACATCTCCACTCCTGATCCTCAACTGATGATACCTTGATCACAGATCTATCTTAGAAAATACTTGGGCTCCTCGGAGCTGATCCAACAAATCATCGATTCTTAGAAGGGGGTACTTGTTCTTAATGGTGGCCTTATTCAACAATCGATAATCTATACACAGTCAGAGACTTCCATCCTTCTTCCTTACAAACAGAACTGGTGCTCCCCAAGGTGAGACACTCAATCTAATAGACCCCTTCTCTAGTAACTATTGTAGCTGTTTCTTTAGGTCTTCTAACTCAATCAGTGCTATTCTATATGGTGGTTTCGATATCGTCTCTGTACTAAGCACTAACTCTATGCAAAATTCCATTTCCCTTTCAGGTGGTAGTCCTAGTAATTCGTCCGGAAAGACATCAGGGTAATCTGCAATTACAGGTATGTCCCTCAATTCCGGGTGTGCCTCATCTATATCGACCATGTAGGCAATGAACCCTTCACATCATTCTTTCCACCGTCAGTGTCACGAATCATCACATCAATATTCAACATAAGCATAGGAATTCATCTCTCAAATAAATTCAATAAGATCATACTCTTTTCATTTATAGAAATCAGGTTCTTTTATTTCATCTCACAAATCTGACAACATGATTTCCTATCTCTGGAAACATCAAAGTCTTAGCATGACAGTCCATAACAACATGATTGGCAATGACACACCATGAAGGTATTATCCGCAAGTGCATGGGTCGTATAAGTAATAATGGGATTTGAGTCCCAAGTTATCGTCCCTCAGAGAAGTTTATTAACCTGCTTAACTACCGGTTAATCTTAACCTAAGTATATTCTAGCAAATTATGAAATTTAAGCTGGTTATCTACTAAGTCTACAATTAAAATTACTGGAAGTAATAAAATAAAAAGAACTAAATAAAACCAAGCAAAATTTACTTACAGTACTCCAAGCAATAAAAGAAAATACCTGCAAAAGATAACACCATTAAAATAAAATGCAAATATGAAAATAAAGCAATAAAATTAATTAAACTAAAATATAAACAAACTTAAAATAAAAATTCATGTAATTAAACTAATAAAAATTACAAATTAAACTAACCTAAAATCTAATAAAAATGAAGACTAAATTAAAAATGCATGAAACACATTTACTCTAAATTAATTCTAAATGCATTTAAACTAAAATAAAGTCCTAAAACATTTAATATAAAAATTAACTACTAACTAAAAATTAACACTACAAATTAAATTAACATGCAAAAATACTAAAACTAACCTACCATTTTAATTGACTAAACTAACTAACTAACAACTAACAAATGCCTGAAAATGGCTTAATTGCTACAATGCACTAGCCAAACAAGCCTTAATCAATTTTAAATCAGCCAAGTCCCTCTAGTCACTGTTCATGTCTTCATTTCGATTTGTCTATTTTCATTTCCAGGTACTTTCGAGTTGGTAGTCTAGGCATGTCCAGTGCTGCATGCTCTCGGGTTGTCCTCTGCCCAACTACCGCATACAGCCAGCACAAGTCCACCTGTTGTCCTGTATCTGCCATGCTTTCTCTTGGATCCATTGTCCAGGCGTGTCCAGCTTGCTGTCTGCAACTCTCACTAACTCTGCCTCAGTTCTGTGTGCTCCTTCCTGCAACAAGCTTAGCACGTCTCCAACTGCTTCAGCTTCATCAGCCTACTACATTTGTGTTTATCTAGCTCCTGGACTGCACGCGACCTGCTGTGCCCACGGTACCAGCTTGCTTCTTACTCCTGATTCTGTACAGTACATTGGCTTTAGAATAGAGCAGAGCAGAGAGGGATGATGATCCTCGTCAACTGCAGCAATGCAACCCGGCCAGCTTCTATTCTGCTCAGTTACCTTCCTGTCATCCCTCTTGTAAAGTACTGCAATAATAAAATAGCTGAAACAGAGTAAACTGAATCAACTAACAAATGCTAAACCGAATCAATGAGTAAACTGAATCAACTAATTACTGCTAAACTGAGAAATGAGAGAGCAACATAGGCTATGCCTTGCTTCATTTTCTTCTTAGCCTACCGTTCCACTGTGCGAGTAATGCAAGAACAGAATCTGATGTTGAACTTGTACCACTGCACCAGAACAAGGTAAGACGAGAACAACGTGCTTCAACTAGGCGGCCCTCAAATACTTCTAACCAAACTAAGCTAAAGCAAGCATAAAAAAAAAATACAAACAGCATGTAAAAGGATGAAAAGGGAGATAAAAAACAAAGAAAAATATTGAATAAAACTAGTAACCCTAGAATGAAACCAATCAAGAAAGCAAAACTGAGAACTAGAAGTAACACAAGCTTGCTTTTCATAAAGAAAATGTAAATTGCATGAACAATAACTAGAACAAACTTTAAAAATGCTAACCGAAAAAATGCTTGGAAAATTAAACTAAAAACAAACTTAAAAACTAAAGCTACTTTAGAACTACAACTACTCATAATTTACTCTACACTACTCCTAACTACACTACATTACATACTCCTAAATTACATTCCATTTCAATTGCCATCATTTCCTATTTATACACACACTAGGGGTAAAATTATAATTTTTTCATCCTAGATGAGTTGGCATTGTTTGGCCATTTGTCATCACACCATTGGCTTCTTGAAAAGATATTTCCATGTCATCTGTCTTCTTATCCAATTGGATGTGATAGGCTCGTGTTGTCCGCGTGGTCCAATCTCGATTTTAGCCCAATTTCGGTCCATTTTCTATCGAAATATTTAAAATTCATCCGAATTTAATTTATCTGTAAACATGAGAATTTTAATTAAATAAAGGGGATAATTAACAAAATAAATTGGGGATTTAAATAATTAATTAGGAAATTAAGCACAAATAATTCTAAAAATATAGAATTATCAGGCAACCAACCAATCTATTCCCAATATTACATCAAAATCATTCATATTTAATAAAATTAAATTGGTTATCATTTCCTTTCCCACTATCTTCAATTTACAATCTTTGCATACATACTCAGTCAATTGATTATCATTCATGGGTATGGATATCGTCAACATTTTATCCAACAATGTAGGTTTCACATGCTTCAACAATTTATGTGCAAAGGAAGGCGATATGAAGGAATGCGTGGCACCAATGTCAAATAATACCAATGCTTCTAAATCAAAGATTTGGATGGTACCTTTAATCACATTCATCAATGCATCTGTGGTGTCCTGGTCCAGTGCATGTACTCTTCCTTTACTCACACCCACTGCCTGCTTCCCTTTTTCTTCAACCGTGGCCCTCTTTCTCGGGGCAGTTGTCTCAACTGGAGCTCTCTCCGGCTCCTTACCCTTCTATAGGGCAGTCTCCATCCTCTCAGGATAATACTTAGCTATGTGTCCGGGTCTCTGTATCGGTAACACACTACAGGGGTCATCGGATAAGGCCTAGTCCCACGAAATCTATCACATCTCCTGCACCTCTCAGTAGTAGGTCGTGGTCTCCAATAACTATAACTCTCAGCCCAGTCAAAGCTGGATATGCGAGAGGTCTAGCAGCTCTCTCTTCAACCTCCTCAATCTTAGGTCTCTTCTCAAAATATCTTTGGCCACCTCTCTTGGCCACTCTATCTATCCCGGATCTCTTCCGATCTCTGTCTCTTCTGACATTAACCTTCCTCAGCTCGGAGGCGTTCTTCTTAAAGTCTTACTCGCATAACTTAGCCTTATGTACCACCTCCTCATAAGTCTGTATGTCAAAGGGAGCTAGCTTAGTTCGGATGGTCAATCTCAATCCATCAACAAACTTCTGAATCTTTTGGGTCTCACTATCCATGGTATCCGGGTCATATCTACCCAAGGACATGAACCTCGACTCATATTCATCCACAGTACGGTTCCTTTGAACCAAATTCATAAATTCCATCCTTAATTTCCTCTGTGCGGTGGCTGGGATGTACTGCCTCTTGAAGGCCTCCAAAAATATCTGCCATGAAATCTCGGAGTGTCTAGCCCTCAAAATAGCTTCGGTGGATCTCCACCAGTGCTCTGCCTAGCCTTTTAACATAAACACGGCAAAGGCTACCTTCTCAACCGATGTATATCTAAAGAATCTGTACAGTTTCTCCATCTCATACACCAAATCCTCTGTAATCACTGTGTCCTTCACCCCTCTGAACACTGGAGGTTTCAACCCTTGGAATTCTCGTAACCTGTTCAACTCGTAATGGTAACCCAAATCACTACCACTCTGCTGTGGAGCGATAAGAGAAGCAGTATCCTGGACTAGAGGTGGTGTAACAGTAGCTGTCTCTGCAGTTTGAGGTCTCTCCGCCTCTGCAGCTGCCTGTCTAGTAATATTAGGCTGTGTTGCGAGACCCTGTCTACCGTCGGCACCCAATGCCTGTGTGACAATCTCCACTAGGCTCTCTATACTCTGCTCTATCCTAGCGAAGCGAGCCTCAGTATCCCCTGATCTCTCGACAGGGTCCTGTGGAGCTGGATCAGTTCATGGCTCCACACGGCTCTCAGGCCTACCTCTACAGCCTCAAGTACGTGCTCCTGCCCCTCTACCTCGATGTGTAACAGGCATATCACCTAACTTCCTATATTAATAACCATTTATTAAGCTCAATCCATCACGGTATACACAGTTATATATAAACAAAAGCAAAGTAATATGGGGATGTACTTTTCCTACGTTTTATTATTGACTCACACCAGGCCAACTCAATTCTGATACTAATCTCTGTCACGACCTAATTTATCCTTTCTAACCAAAAATCACTATAAATTTTTTCGCATTTTCCTTTCCTTACTCAGTCGTGAACAAACTCACCACTACACAGTTTGGGCTGTGAGTCAATAATAAACATCCCACAACATTCATTCTCAAATAATCAAAATATGTGTCATTCATTTCAAGTTAAGTGATACATGACATGTTTACTAACTTTTACATCCCCCATATTACAATACAAATTGTCTACTGTGTTTGTACATTATTTAGATAAAAAAAGAATCTCTGTGTATATACCTCTGTGTGATGAAGATGCAGCGGATGACTCAACAAATTCCTTAGTCCTCACTGGGCCATTATACACGCTCTGTAGAGGGGGGAAAGTAGAGAGGGATGAGCAACCACACGCTCAGTAAGGCAATAATGCAAGCATGGTATATAACTACTCTATCTACATGTTGATAGTGTTATGCATAAAACATTTATAGACAGAACATGAGAAATAAATCTATGCCGCATGAATATACATATATCATGTACAGAAAACATGGAAAACAGGTATATAAAACATGGAATTATCATCATGTACAAATAATCTCATGCTCATCATTGTCAAATCACATAATAAAAGGGAAATTCAATTTGAAACTTCCTTGTTAAATTTATCTATTTCTCAAATACATTAGAATCCCATCACAATCACAAACATCATTATCATTTCTCAATCAAAATCCCCACCAAGCTTGATCCCTCCCTCGGGTCTACCCTGGACAGTCAAAATCACCCTTATATATCAAAACCATGTGGTACTATGTAATTCGAGTGAGACAGGTCACTATATCTTAAAGACTATATTGGCCAACTATGTCTCAAATCATCCAAATCCACACGAATTTCGGTGTGCGGGGTATCATGCTAGAACGTAGGTGGGTTATTTCTTCGCCAGAGTTCCTTATCAATATCTCAATCACGTGGTATAACGTACTCCATATGATATACACGGTACAACGTACTCCACGGATCCATATCGTGGATGGGGGTGCTAGTTGTAGGTCTTATCTACCCCATACCAAGAGTTTTTTGTACCCATATAGGAGAGCCGCCCTGTCGAACAAAGCATCCCCACCCCTCTAGGGCTTAAGGATGTTGGCTTAAGGATCCTTCAGTAAGAAAAGCCTCCCCGCCTCCTCTAGGGCTTAAGGATGTTGGCTTAAGGATCTTACCGTAAGAGAGCCTCCCCACCTGTGAGATCTAAGAATTTTAGATATATTTGAATGATGTAATATGAACTTGAAGTGTAATTTATTGAGTTAAGTGAATTGGGGAATGATAATTTGAGATTTATATGTTAAGTGTTTAAAATAAGTATGAAGTTATGAGGACAGATCAATTTGGGAGAAGGAGAGATCGATCTGGTGAGTTAAAAATGACAAGGAATGCGGAATTTAAGGAGCAGATCGATCTCCAATGGAAGAGGATCGATCTCCTTATGATTCTATTTGAGAGAAGATCGATCTCATGAGGAAGAGATCGATCTCCAAATGATTCTGTTTGGGAGAAGATCGATCTCCTCAAGGAGCAGATCGATCTCATAAAGCCATAAAGAGATCGATCTCACCCCTCGATAGATCGATCTCCTAGGCATAAAATTGCCAAAATTGTCCCAAAAATTCAAATGCAGATCGATCTCATCAAGAGCCAGATCGATCTCCTACCCTCAGCCTATATAAGGAACCCCTATTTTTCTCCTGCAATCTCACTTTCTCTCTCTTCCAACCCCCATTTTTACCGAAACCTAGCTTTCTCACTCATCCAAAGCACCCATTGTTGGCCAAATCAGAAGTTGTGGCAAGAAGGAAAGTTGTTCCTCATCAAAGGGAGAACCACATACTTGGAAATCGAAGGACGAATCGAATCGAGGCGTGGGTTGTGCGTCTCACAAGCTTTGGGTAATTTCTAAACCTCGATCTTGATATTTGAGATGATTTTGATGATAATGGTAGTTGTCATTGTGTTGAAATAGCTGAGAAATGATTAGGGATTGATGAAATTGCAATGTGGTTGGAGTGATAATAATATTTAGCAATTTAGGAATTTTGAGCTACAAATAGAGATTTAGACAATGTGATTAATTAGCATAGATAATTGGCATGAGAAACGTAGAACGTTGAGATGTTGTAAATGAGAGTGTAGTTTGGGGTAGAGTTACGAGAATCAAGAGATTTGAGGTGTTATGAGCAATTATGCTCGATTTTGAGAATTGAGGTTGATGAGATAATTGAGTATTGATGTTTTAACATTGTTTGGACAGCTCGGGAGTTCCAGAGTGGAATACGAGGCTAGTCCGTGATACGGGGGAAACGATTGCACTATACGAGGTGCAAAGAGGTAAGGGAAATCTAAACCATTTGTGTATGTGATTTGTAAACTATTATAGCATGATTTGTGGTTTATAAAACAAGCATGTTGAGTGTTGTGTTGAGATATAATTGCACACGGTTTTTATAGCCGGTTGGAGCCCATTATTTTATGCGTTTATAAGCTGAGTGTGAAATTGCTTTATAAACCGTCGAATTTGTGTGAGTAATGAATTGGGCTCTACGTTAAGGTAATATTGAGATTTGAGAAATGTGTGCGTGCTTTGCCGATTGAAACTCGGTTTTATTATGTTTTGTGTTGAGTACAAAATGGTTTTCAAATGAGTTTTATGAGAGAAAAACCATTATGAGTTCTACGTGAAGGCAAACTAGTCTTATGTGATTAAGACTTAGGTGTGTAATTCTGAGTACACACCGGGCATTGCTCTGGTAGCATGTAAGCCTGATTCGTCTCCATTCTGATAACGTGAGAATAACCCATTCTGTGGCTATGCCACGTATATTTGGTGGCCGTTGCCACGTGAGAACCCCTAATTAGTGGCCGTTGCCACGTGATACCCCATTTGGTGGCCGTTGCCATGTGAGAACCCCTAATTGGTGGCCGTTGCCACGTGATACCCCATTTAGTGGCCGTTGCCATGTGAGAAACCCCATTGGTGGCTGTTGCCACGTGATACCCCATTTGGTGGCCGTTGCCACGTGAGAAACCCCATTTGGTGGCCGTTACCACGTGAGAAACCCTATTGGTGGTCGTTGCCACGTGAGAACCCCTAATTAGTGGCCGTTGCCACGTGAAACCCTATCCTGTGGCTGTGCCACGTGTGAATTTAAATCAGTGGCCATGCCACGTGTGTTTAGTGGCTGTGCCACGTGTGAATTTAAATCAGTGGCTATGCCACGTGTGTTTAGTGGCTGTGCCACGTGCATTATTATTATAGTGATTTTATCACGTATTTGAGAAAGCGTTTATCGCATTATTTTCACATGCTTTGTTATTGCTCTAGACTGAGCCTTTTTACTTCATGTTTTCACATGATTTGAGACATGAGAATGTCGTTTTGAGTACTTTCATGCTATGGTTTTCAAATGAGATTAATGAGTTTCACATACAAATAAATATTTTGTGCTGTGCATTTTGGTTTATGAAATGAGTCCCTTACCCCCTTTACTGAGCGATTTAGAAGATCACCCTGTTTTCTTTCCCCCCAGATTTCTTCAAGTGAAAAGGGTTGTCCTGCGACGTACGAAATAGTGGCTAGTGGAGGACTTGAGCTCCAGGCCATATATTGTATTTTGAGGTATCTTTTATCTTTTCATGTACCCAGACAATTATTGTAATTGCAGACACTTGATGTATAACATTGTATGGGATGTATTAGGATTAATTAACTTGGAATTAAGTAATGTATATGATTCAATATACACTATATTATGATGAGATCCTGAGGCATGATAATTATGATGATGTATGACACTGCACAGGAATGCACCTTTAATTGTGAATTAATGAGTAAAAAGTTTTAAATTTGCCCTATTTTTCGCATTTTCGGGGCGTGACAGAGTTTTCTTGGTATCAGAGCTTAGGGTGTCTAGTACTGTCAATGTCGGTTAAGTGAAATAGAATACATCCCAAGTGTCTGTAATAGTCTGGTCATGAACTGAAATTGAGGATTGAGATTTCAATCGATTCCGATATGTACACGCAGGAGACGAGTTAAGATAGAGAATGAGTGGACGACGAGGTCGTTCGAGGAGGCAGGCAGAGTCCCCTCCGCCACCTGTCCCACAACCAGAGAGTCCTAACTCTCGATTTAATCGGATTGAGACCGATGTGAGGTAAGGTTTTGAGCAGATAGCAGCGTTATTCGCGCAACACTTTGGAGTTAATGCCTCGGATACTACCCCTACACCACCACAAGGACCTCCCATACCCGCAATACCTCCTGTCACTCAGCCTGATGATAGAAGTATGGACCGACTGAAGGATTTTCTGAAGATGAATCCACCCGTGTTTAGGGGAAAGAAGGATCCTACAGAGGCTGAGGAGTGGCTGACGGAGTTGAGAATTATATTTGATTATCTGGGGTGCACCGATGCTGAGAGGGTCAGTATGAGTATCTATATGTTGAAAGGGAGAGCTCGAGATTGGTGGGGTACTACCCAGGGTATTCTGATGTCCTGTCAAGATGTGATTGGTTGGGAAGAGTTCCAGACAGCCTTTAAGACCCAATATGTACCACGAGTCGCCCAGAGAAAGAAACAGGCCGAGTTTTTGAGTTTGGTACAGGGTGACATGTCTGTGGATGACTATGAGAGCCAATTCACAGCGCTATTGAGATATGACCCAGAGACCTTCAAGAGTGAAAAGCTCCGCACAGAGAAGTTTGTGTATGGGTTGAAGCCCGTCATCAGAGATAGATTGATAGGGCTATGTATTACTGAGTTTGGAGATGCTCTGAGACGAGCACAAGAGATTGAAAGAGGAATTGAGATGGTACAATCCCAGAATGAGCTCAGAGCGGTGAATAGAGATAAGGACAAGAGGCCAGCGATTTTCCAAACAGAGGATCGGAGAGGTTCCTTCAGAAGAGGAAGGATTGAGGTACAGAAGGGCAGATTAGAGAGACCCAGAGGGTACCCTAACATTAGAGAGACCCCTCGAGATGTCAGGTCTGAGATAAGGTTTTGCAGAAATTGTGGCCGAATGCATGAGGGAAGTTGTACTGGGTCGATCCATGGATGTTTTAGATGTGAAGACTTGGGTCACATGGTGAAAGATTGCCCTCAACCTCAGAAACCACATGTCTTGGAGCCCACTAGACAACAGCCTCAGAGAGTGAATCCCCCAAGACTGGCCACTGCTACAGAGAAAGGAAAGAGACCTATTACACAGGGACGTGTGTTTGCCCTAGATAAGGAGACTGCTGACACTTCTGCAGAAACTATAAGAGGTACACTCTCTGTTTGTAATTATGAGGCTCATGTGTTGATTGATTCAGGATCCACGCATTCGTTTATTTCTGAGCACTTTGCATGTAGATTAAACTTGAAGTTTGAACCTCTAGAATATATACTACATGTAAATACCCCTATGCGTGAATCCCAGAGAACTGAGTTAATCTGTAGAGGATGTGAGATAAAGGTGGGAGATAGAGTGATGTTAGCAGATCTAATCATGTTGAATATACATGGATTTGATGTAATTTTGGGAATGGATTGGTTGGCAGCCAATCGAGTGAGCTTAGATTGCTACACTAAGGTTGTAACTTTCTCCCTACCTGAACCTTACAGTGTATGATTGAGATATTGAGGAAATGAATATGTGGAATTCTAGTAAGTAATTTGAGAATTTTAATATTATTTTGGAGAATATTAAATATGATTGTTCATGTGAAGGTTATGAGACACTCATCTCAGACGATGAGCGGGAACATCCGAGGATTGAGGATATACCTGTGGTTTGTGAATTTCTGGATGCTTTCCCAGATGAATTACCAGGTTTACCACCAGAGAGAGAGCTAGAGTTTACCATTGATTTGGTACCAGATACTCAGTCGATCTCTAAACCTCCCTACAGGATGGCATTAGTAGAACTTGAGGAATTGAAGAAACAACTACAGGAGTTATTGGATCAAGGGTTCATTAGGCCCAGTGTTTCGCCGTGGGGAGCGCCAGTATTATTTGTTAAGAAGAAGGATGGTAGTCTCAGATTATGTGTAGACTACCGGTTGTTGAATAAAGCCACGATGAAGAATAAATACCCATTGCCCAGGATTGATGATCTACTTGATCAGCTGAGAGGGGCATCAGTCTTTTCTAAGATTGATTTAAGATCGGGCTATCATCAATTGAGGATCAAGAAAGAAGATATTCCCAAGACGGCCTTCAGGACAAGGTATGGCCATTATGAATTTCTGGTGATGTCCTTTAGATTGACGAACGCCCCTGCAGCATTTATGAGATTGATGAACGAGGTGTTCAGAGACTATCTAGATAAATTTGTGATAGTCTTTATTGATGATATCCTGGTGTACTCTCGGTTGTATGAGGAGCATGCACAACATTTGTGGTTAGTACTACAGATACTCCGAGATAAGCAATTATATGGAAAGCTTAGTAAGTGTGAGTTTTGGCTGGATTGGATAGCTTTCCTTGGTCATATAGTTTCAGAGGAAGGAGTATCAGTGGACCCAAGCAAGGTGGAGGCTGTGCTTAATTGGGAGAGTCCAAGGACAGTTACTGAGGTACGAAGCTTCCTTGGTTTGGCAGGATATTACAGAAGATTTGTGGAAGGATTTTCCCGGATTGCCGCCCCTTTGACTAAGCTTACGCCCAAAGAGACTCCATTTATATGGACTGATAAATGTGAGCTCAGTTTTCAGGAATTAAAAAGGAGGTTGACAGCGGCACCTGTGTTAACTATTCCTGAGGGATCAGGAGGATTTTTAGTGTATAGTGATGCATCTCATCAAGGATTGGGGTGTGTGCTTATGCAGCACGGAAGAGTGGTCGCATATGGATCGCGACAGCTGAAAGACCATGAGCGGAATTACCCCACGCATGATTTGGAGTTAGCCGCTGTGGTATTTGCTTTGAAGATCTGGCGACACTACTTATATGGGGAAAGATTCCAGATCTTCACTGATCACAAGAGTTTAAGATATCTCTTTGATCAGAAAGAGTTAAACATGAGACAAAGGAGATGGATGGAACTCCCTAAGGATTATGACTGCGAGATTCTATATCATCCGGGCAAGGCGAATGTGGTTGCTGATGCCCTGAGCAGGAAGAGTATGATATCTGCTATGATGATCAGGGAATGGGATTTACTGGAGCAGTTTGCCGAACTTCGGATCAGAGTTAAAGAGATAGAGACTGGATTTATGGCTAGCTTGTGAAGAGAGCCCAGGATCATGGATCAGATTAGAACTGGGCAGCGCAGTGATCAGAGATTGATAGACATGGTTAGCCAAGCTGAGCAGAGTTCGCAGTCAGATCTCACCATCAGTGAGGATGGATTATTGAGGTTCAAAAGACGGATTTGTGTACCGGATGATGATACCCTGAAGAGATAGATACTGAGAGAATCCCACTGCTCGCGATACACCATGCACCCAGGGAGTACTAAGATGTACCGAGACTTGAGAAAGGTGTATTGGTGGAGTGGTATGAAGCGAGACGTGGCAGAGTATGTGGCCAGGTGTTTAGTATGCCAGCAAGTGAAAGCTGAGCATCGGAAGCCGGAGGACTACTACAGCCCTTACCTGTACCTACATGGAAATGGGAGCATGTCACTATGGACTTTATTATGGGTTTATCGAGGACCCGAAGAGGTCGTGACGCTATATGGGTTATAGTGGATAGACTGACCAAGAGTGCCCACTTCCTTGCCATCAAGAGCACAGATACTGTGGATGCCTTAGCTGAGCTGTATGTCAGCGAGATAGCTAGATTACATGGGGCTCCAGTGAGTATTACTTTTGATAGAGATTCCTGATTTACTTCTAGATTTTGGACCCAGTTTCAGGAGTCCATGGGATCTCGATTGAGTTTCATTACCGCCTATCATCCTCAGACAGATGGTTAGTCAGAGAGGACTATTCAGACCCTGGAGGATATGTTGAGGGCGTGTACGATGGATTTTAAGGGACCATGGGATGATCACCTGCCCCTAGCAGAGTTTGTATACAATAACAGCTATCATGCGAGTATTGGAATGGCACCTTTTGAGGCTCTATATGGTAGGAGGTGTAGATCCCCTGTAGCTTGGGAAGAAATCGGTGACAGAAAGATAAATGCCCCCGAGCTTGTTGAGCAAGCCGTACAGAGTGTGAAACTCATATGTGAGAGGTTACAGGCTGTACAGAGTAGACAGAAAAGCTACGCGGATGTGCGTAGACGGCCACTCGAGTTTGAGGTTGGTGATGCAGTATTTCTGAAAATATCACCGAGTAAGGGTATCATGCGATTTGAGAAGAAAGGGAAATTGAGTCCTCGATACGTAGGACCATTCGAGATTCTTGAGAGAGTGGGAGAGGTAGCTTACAGATTAGCATTACCCCCACAGATGTCCGGAATACACAATATTTTTCATGTGTCTATGTTGAGGAAGTACCACCCGGACCCTTCTCATGTCATAGAGTATGACGAGATGGACATTCAAGAGGATATGAGCTACACTGAGGAACCCTTCCAGATTCTCGATAGAAGAGAGAAGGTACTGAGAACTAAGGGCATCCCATTAGTGAAAGTTTTGTGGAAGCATCACTCAATGGAAGAGGCAACATAGGAACTAGAGAACCTCATGAAGGAGAAATACCCCCATCTATTCGACTAGTTGTGTTGAATTTGGAGGACCAAATTCTATTTAAGGTGGGGAAGATGTGAGATCTGAGAATTTTAGATATATTTGAATGATGTAATATGAACTTGAAGTGTAATTTATTGAGTTAAGTGAATTGGGGAATGATAATTGGAGATTTATATGTTAAGCGTTTAAAATAAGTATGAAGTTATGAGGACAGATCGATCTGGGAGAAGGAGAGATCGATCTGGTGAATTAAAAATGACAAGGAATGAGGAATTTAAGGAGCAGATCAATCTCCAATGGAAGAGGATCGATCTCTTTATGATTCTGTTTGAGAGAAGATCGATCTCATGAGGAAGAGATCGATCTCCAAATGATTCTGTTTGGGAGAAGATCGATCTCCTCAAGGAGCAGATCGATCTCATAAAGCCATAAAGAGATCGATCTCACCCCTCGACAGATCAATCTCCTAGGCATAAAATTGCCCAAATCGTCGCAAAAATTCAAATGCAGATCGATCTCATCAAGAGCCAGATCGATCTCCTACCCTCAGCCTATATAAGGAACCCCTGTTTTTCTCCTGCAATCTCACTTTCTCTCTCTTCCAACCCCCATTTTTACCGAAACCTAACTTTCTCACTCATCCAAAGCACCCATTTTCGGCCAAATCAGAAGTTGTGCCAAGAAGGAAAGTTGTTCCTTATCAAAGGGAGAACCACATACTTGGAAATCGAAGGACGAATCGAATCGAGGCGTGGGTTGTGCGTCTCACAAGCTTTGGGTAATTTCTAAACCTCGATCTTAATATTTGAGATGATTTTGATGATAATGGTGGTTGTCATTGTGTTGAAATAACTGAGAAATGATTAGGGATTGATGAAATTGTAATGTGGTTGGAGTGATAATTATATTTAGCAATTTAGGAATTTTGAGCTATAAATGGAGATTTAGACAATGTGGTGAATTAGCATAGATAATTGGCATGAGAAACGTAGAACGTTGAGATGTTGTGAATGAGAGTGTAGTTTGGGGTAGAGTTACGAGAATCAAGAGATTTGAGGTGTTATGAGCAATTATGCTCGATTTTGAGAATTGAGGTTGATGAGATAATTGAGTATTGATGTTTTAACATCGTTTGGACAGCTCGGGAGTTCCAGAGTGGAATGCGAGGCTAGTCCGTGATACGGGGGAAAGGATTGCACTATACGAGGTGCAAAGAGGTAAGGGAAATCTAAACCATTTGTGTATGTGATTTGTAAACTATTATAGCATGATTTGTGGTTTATAAAACAAGCATGTTGAGTGTTGTGTTGAGATATAATTGCACACGATTTTTATAGCCGGTTGGAGCCCATTATTTTATGCGTTTATAAGCTGAGTGTGAAATTGCTTTATAAACCGTCGAATTTGTGTGAGTAATGAATTGGGCTCTACGTTAAGGCAATATTGAGATTTAAGAAATGTGTGCGTGCTTTGCCGGTTGGAACTCGGTTTTATTATATTTTGTGTTGAGTACAAAACGGTTTTCAAATGAGTTTTATGAGAGAAAAACCATTATGAGTTCTACGTGAAGGCAAACTGGTCTTATGTGATTAAGACTTAGGTGTGTAATTCTGAGTACACACCGGGCATTGCTCTGGTAGCATGTAAGCCCGATTCTTCTCCATTCTGGTAACGTGAGAATAACCCATTTTGTGGCTATGCCACGTATATTTGGTGGCCGTTGCCACGTGAGAACCCCTAATTAGTGGCTGTTGCCACGTGATACCCCATTTGGTGGCCGTTGCCACGTGAGAACCCCTAATTGGTGGCCGTTGCCACATGATACCCCATTTGGTGGTCGTTGCCACGTGAGAAACCCCATTGGTGGCCGTTGCCACGTGATACCCCATTTGGTGGCCGTTGCCACGTGAGAAACCCCATTTGGTGGCCGTTGCCACGTGAAAAACCCTATTGGTGGCCGTTGCCACGTGAGAACCCCTAATTAGTGGCCGTTGCCACTTGAAACCCTATCCTGTGGCTGTGCCACGTGTGAATTTAAATCAGTGGCCATGCCACGTGTGTTTAGTGGCTATGCCACGTGTGAATTTAAATCAGTGGCTATGCCACGTGTGTTTAGTGGTTGTACCACGTGCATTATTATTATAGTGATTTTATCACGTATTTGAGAAAGCGTTTATCGCATTATTTTTACATGCTTTGTTATCACGTATAGACTGAGCCTTTTTACATCATGTTTTCACATGATTTGAGACATGAGAATGTCGTTTTGAGTACTTTCATGCTATGGTTTTCAAACGAGATTAATGAGTTTCACATACAAATAAATATTTTGTGATGTGCATTTTGGTTTATAAAATGAGTCCCTTACCCCCTTTACTGAGCAATTTAGAAGCTCACCCTGTTTTCTTTCCCCCCAGATTTCTTCAAGTGAAAAGGGTTGTCCTGCGACGTACAGAGTAGTGGCTAGTGGAGGACTTGAGCTCCAGGCCATATATTGTATTTTGAGGTATCTTTTGTCTTTTCATGTACCCAGACAATTACTGTAATTGTAGACACTTGATGTATAACATTGTATGGGATGTATTAGGATTAATTAACTTGGAATTAAGTAATGTATATGATTCAATATACACTATATTATGATGAGATCCTGAGGCATGATAATTATGATGATGTATGACACTGCACAGGAATGCACCCTTAATTGTGAATTAATGAGTAAAAAGTTTTAAATTTGCCATATTTTTCGCATTTTCGGGGCGTGACACCACCTCCTCTAGGGCTTAAGGATGTTGGCTTAAGGACCTTACCAACTTCCACGGCATTATACGTACCGCAGTGTGAAAACTTGTGTGAGCAAAGCTCTAGCACGATCCATGCATCATAAATAAACCACCTCGTACGAGCAACGCTCTAATACGACATTTATGCATCAAACCATGAAGAAATCCACGTACGAGCAGAAGCTCCAGTACGGTTTATAAAACATCATCATAGTTTCTAAATCGAGGTGTGAGCTAGGCTCCAGCACATTTCATACAAATGAAGGCATCATAATCTAGCGCGAGCGAGGCTCCAGCGTGATTTACATCACACAATTACGATAGGTGGCTCATACACAATCAAAACAATCCCAAAAATCGGGTTTAGCACCTCCCAAATGCTATTCCACAACATCATTAAAACACTAGCCAGCCTATCCATTTGTTGCTCGAAAACAATGCATTGTGTTTTGTAAAAACACTCAAAACACATGATTTATGCAATTATTAGCCTTACTATCCCATTTCTTTATAATACCATTTCAAACAACCAAATCTCATACCAATACTCGTAGTAATTTCCAAACATTGTCAAACACATTTCTATAAACTCATGCACATTTCCAAAGCCCTATATACCCATAAAATACGAGCACCCACCTCTATATACTCACAAAATTCCCTTACCTTTCAACTTTCGTAAAGCTGCGTACGTGTACGGTTCGATTCGTCTCCAACGAACTCTTCAAAACTGCACGAAATCATATATCACATCGATTTAGTCCATATAACTCAACATGGTGTTTGCTATAGTCGATTCAACCTATAGCCTCCATTAACACTTATAAGATCTCATTTCGATTTTCTATTCATATATCGAGTTTATGGTTCCCTTTAGGCCCATGGGTTCATACTAAACCGATATCAAATCGATATTAAGCCCATAGTGTTCATATTTCATAAATTTCTTCACTATGGCATATCATCAAACACTACATGAGCTCCTTTCTCATAACTTCCCTCAATCCACAATGTAGCTTCCTTTACCCATTTATAATCATCCACATTACTCAAATGACAACTTAGCAAATCCCACAAATCACCAACTCATCCAAATTACACTTTCTCACACTAGACTCATTCCATTTTCTAGGTCACATTAGTTCTAATACTTTCTAGGTGATTTCAATCCTCAATATACATACAAATCAACTCCAAAATCAACAAATAGACCAATGTATTTGGGTTGGAGTATTAGAAACTTACCAATCTAGTTTCTCTTCTTCCTCTAAATGAGAATGTCCCTTGCTCCTTCAATCCAATATGTGAGGCTTTGATTCCAAACTATGTTATTCTCTTCTTTAAGATGAACAACTTTGTATCTAATAGCTTCCTCTCAAATCTTAATGGAAATAAGGTGATTTTAGAGAGATAATAACTAGGTTTTTGGTGGAAAATGGAAAGGAAAGGTTCTATCTTGGAACAATATAGATTTCACTACTCTTATTTATAGAAATTACTTGATGAGATCGATTTGTTGAGGCATGAGATCGATCTGGTCCTCTTAAATCCCTCATTTTCTCGACATTTTTCAAGCATGAGATCGATCTGTCGAGGGCTTAAGTCGATATGTCTCAGGCAGTATCTTAAGGAGATCGATATGCTTCTTGGGGAGATCGATCTACTCTAACCCGAGAGCTAAGAAAATCAATCTATTTGCCTTAAGAATCGATCCTCATTTTACAGAATGTTTAGCAGATCGATCTTGCTCCATTGGAGATCGATCTATCTTGTTCCATTGCTCAAATAAGAGCATTTTAGCCCCTCCAGATCGATCTCTCATCCTATGGGATCGATCTGGCCTTCATATTTTCCAAATTTTTTATAGTTTTTCTGCAGTAACTTCACACGAAACGTCCTCAATTTGCTGCCATAGTCATTTTATCATCCAACCACCTTTAAGACTTGCAAATGGCAGCCATCCATACCTTATACACATTAGAACTTGCGTGCATTTATTGTATAACCAAAGGTATCCCATACCAAACTAAATTGAAGTATAGCTTCATTCCATTTCACCACACTACTCGTTTTGAGTTCCAATCACATTCATCACTTATAAATGCCCATTTCTTCATAGTCATACATAATGAAACTTGTATGTACATTATAAACTCTTACTACAAGTATGTACATTGAATTTATGGACTTTACATCAATTATACTTCACATTACAAGTACATTACCATACTTATAAATCCATAAAGTTACACATGAAATACGGGTCTTACAGTAATAAAAATGGTCTTCTCTATATCCTCCAAAGTCATCTTAATCTGATTCTATCTTGAAAATCCATCCATGAAAGAATATAAAGATTGTCTGACTATGTTATACACTAAAGTATCAATTTGTGCCAATGAGAAATTATCTTTCGGACTAGCCCTATTGAATTCATGATAATCAATGCACATATGTACTCTCTCATCTTTCTTAGGGATAGGGAAAATGTTTACCACCCATTTAGGGTATCTGTCCACATCTAGAATCCCCTTATCATATTGCTTTTTGACCTCATGGTGGCTATCGAGACCAACAAATTAAATTCTTTCTAAAAATTAAATTAGAACTGTAGTATAGATGAGCAAAGTCGTTTCCCACTAAGATTGGTTAGATTTATTTTTCTGCAAAAGAATGAAAAGAAAAATATATTGATAGATTTATTATATTACAAAAGAATGAAAAGAAAAGTCAATATGTTAAAAAAAAAAAAAAGAAATCACTATGTAAAATGTTGAAAAGAAAAATTAATAAAGCGAAGCATCCAACCAAAGGAATAATTTTAGAATGGGTTCATAGAATTGATCATTGATGCAAAGATGAATTCTTTTAATCTTTACCAAATTGGTTATGGTTATTAGTACGACCTAACAACCTATCTCTCCTTACTTCTTCGATAATCAGGATACGATCTCTAATTATTTCGCTTGCCAGTAAACAACCTTAGATACATCTTAAGATTTAATTTACCAACAGCATTAAAAACTAGAGAGATTACCAATTCTAACTAACAAACACACATGTAAGACCTCATGTATGTATAACTTTGTAATATATGTTAATGGAATTATAAGACAAATGATTTCGAATCATGTAAATGTGAATGAATTTGCAATAGGATGAATAAGTGTTAAGATACAAGTTAAGGATAAATAAGGACCGAAGTGGCCTCAAACTAAACAGATAGAACTTTAAGCAAATTGAATTGAAGATAAGGAATGACAACACGAAATGATAATGCATGGATTGCGAATTTTATGTATCCATTCTAATTTTCAAGCAATACACACAAGTTCTATAACACAAAAATCATAGGAAATGAACTTTTCCATGCTTGAAGTGTGAATAGATTGCAAAATGACTAGTGAAGCAATCGAATGCAAGTTCTCCCATGGAAATTTTTAAAAAAATTATAGTAAAAGGGCTGCAAATGAAGGCCAGATCGATCTCCTATCCAAGGCAGATCGATCCCTTATGCAAGCAGAGCAATTCCAAGTGAATCTGCCAGGACTAGATCGATCTCCCCAATGAGCATATCGATCTGCATAAGCCTCTGCCAAGCCCGGATCGATCCCCTCTTAAGTGCAGATCGATCTCCATTTGATTCTGTCAGGAGTAGATCAATCTCTCCTCAATGAGCAGATCAATCTCTCCCATTTCAAACCTGAGAATTCGATGGCAAAAACCAAAGGAAGATCGATTTCTTCACCCTAGCAGATCGATCTCATCATGCTCAATCTATAAATACCCCATGGTAAAACCTATTTCTTCAACAAACCAACACACCTCTTCCATTTTCACCCAAAATACCAAACTTTCTCTCTCTAGAATACACCCTCTTCAAAAAAAATTGAGAAAAAGCTATTAGAGCAAAGTTGTTCATTGTAAGAAGAAGAACAACATAGCTTGGAGTTAACATTTCATTGGTTGGATTGAAAGAGCTAAGGAGTCTTCCAAACTTGGAAGAGAAGAAAGTCAAGCTAGGTGAGTTCCCAACACACCAACTCTAAGTATATTTATCTAGTGGTTGTTGTGAGTAGATTGGTGTATGTATTGATGATTGAAACTACCTAAAATGTAATGGAACAAGCCTAACCTAGAATGAGTTTAGTGTGAGAAAATAAATATAGTTGAGTTGATGATAAATGGGTTATACCAAGGTGTTAATAATGTTGTATACATGGCGTTGAGATGGTTATGTGGAATCAAATTTATAGAATTGGATAAAGTGATTAAAGGTGCATAAATGGTAATTGTTAAATATATGAATGAATGGAGGAACTAAGGTTTAAGCATGCAAATCAAGTGTTTGATTTGATAACTAGGTGAGTTACTAGCCAAATTTATTAGAAACGGCACAATTTGGCCAAATGTGAAAGTGGACCAAGCTTAATACTATAATGCCCGATGAGATGTATCAATTGTGATGAAGTGATTGATGAATGTTTGCAGCTCCAGAGACCAGATTAGGAGCAAGTGGGATTGAACGAGTTTTCAGTGGTGAAACTTGCACTACGCTGGACGTGATTTGAGGTAAGGGGGTTTTATAAGTGCCTAGAGCTAGCTATACGTATTTTGAGGGGAATTATATGGCACGAATTTCTCTAGCTATCTAATAATGCATTAAGGATTTTTTTGAAATGTTCCAAAAATAATGAAAGAAAATATAAGTTTACCTTGGTATGAATTTAATGAAAGGGGTAGTAAGGATCCAAAAATGCATGTATTTTCATGACCTTGATGTTTTCATGATAAAACGTTTGGATATGAACAAAATGAGGATAGGTTGGCTATTGCGTTGTGTGGTTGCATGAAGAAGCACGGATCATGTGCTAAGTTTTATCTTTGAAAATACTTGATATTTTGATTGGAGCCACCTATCACATTTGTGTGAGTGCAAACAGTGCTGAAGCTTAGCTCACACTAGATTTTGATGCTTTGATTTATACTGATAGTGCTGGAGCCCTGCTCGCACTAGTTTTATTAGTTTACTATGCATGAAAGTTGTACTGGAGCGTTGCTCATACAAAGATTTGACATGTTTTATAGAAAACCGTGTTGATGCCTGTAAGACCCGAATTTAGTTAAAACACGAAATGAGTGTGTTCGTGAAAGGAAGGATTTAGATGGTATTTTCGAACACGTGCAAGGGCAAAACAGTCAAAAGATCGAAAGTCAGTATAAATTCGATAAGAAAATTTAATTAAAAAATATGAGATTGACAAATCTTGATCAATAATGAAGAAATAATTAAATTCCGGGTTAAATTGATCAAGATATGAATTTACTGAAATTAATTGAAATTTTCACATCGGGAAAAATCCTGAAAATAATCAAAATTATACCGAAAAGCTGAAATAATACTGATAAATTTAATTATTGGTTAAATGAATTAAATATAATTTTTTAGATATTTTGGCAAAATAATAATATAATATTGATTAAAATAATAATAAAAAAAATAAAAAATAAAAAAATAAAAATAAAATAATTAATTAATAAAAAAGGAATCAGAAATTGAAAACATGAAACAGAGAGGAAAGAAAAAAAACACGAACGAAGACCGACGAGGAAGAAGAAACTGCCCGACGACCATCCGGCGACCAATCGACTAGGTGAGGGTCGAAAAAGGAAGAGGATGTCGGTGCGACCTCCCTGGTACCGGCGACGCAGCCCACCGACGTCGAAATCCAACGGATCGAGGGAGAGAAGCCTCGGAGAGGAGAAGCGAAATCGGCGGCCACCGACGTCGATTCGACCCCAACCACCGCCAGCTGAGGGACCCCCATGTGATACCGAGCAGATTGGTGGTGGCCACGACCGGCGAAACCAACGGACAGCGTCGAAAACGGAGAGAAAGGAAAATGGGTACCGACGACGAGGAGAGAACAGGTCGGACCGGCCACTTTTCGACCATCGTTGGTGAAACCGAGGCCAGATTCGTGAATCGGACTACCCCGCAGAGCTGTTGGAGGCGGAAGCCGACGAAGAATCGACCGACAGAGCTCCGAATGGCGAAGAAGAAAATCAGACTGGAATGAACTAGCTGAACCGGACCAATCTGAACCGAGTTGAACCGGATCGAACCGATTCAGCCAAGAAAGAGAGGAAAAAAGGGAAAAAAAAGAGAAAAAGGAAAAAATAGAAAGAATTTTTAGGGATACATCGGACTTCGGGTAAGTCGATACGAGGTCAAAAGTGACCGATTTGATTTTTGAGAAATTTATTTAAATTATATTTGATCAGAAATTAACCCGAAATTAAATATAAAATTGTGCAGTTCGATGATAAATTGTATACTTGCGACGATCGAACTTGGATTTGCACACCATCGTATAATCTCAAGTAAGTAAAGCTCATTTACGACAATTTATGTAATTATTCGCGTATTAAAGATTTATTTTACGAATTTTAGATTTAATTCCGCAATTAGTGAATTATATTGGGATTTTTGAATTAATTGTCGTAAATGATATACAGGCTATCCAAAGAGTTGGGAACGAAGTCCAATGGATATTGAGAGCCCAATAGACCCTGAGAAAAGATTTAATAAGTGGAAACGGGCTGAAAATGTGTCGAGGCCCATTAAGATGAAATCGGGCCCAATAAAGTAAAACGGGCCCAATGATTTAAATTAAGCTTAGTAAAGGTGAAATATGAATAATTATGCTTGGATTTAACCCGATAAATGATTATCTAGAGCTCCGGAGTACATATTGGGAGCTAAACGGATCAGGAGATCGGTAGAGTTGGGAAAGTGAGACCGTACAGAAAAATGAGGTGAGGAAATTTTGTAAGAGCATAGAGATATCTACGCATATTTTTGGGGTTATTTTCATTGCGTAGAATCTCATAAGGTATCTAGAAATAGAATAATAATTTTTACGAAAATCGATATATGTAAAAATTACGATTTTGTCCCTACTTAGGAAAATTTCAAAAAGGGTAGTAAGGCTATGAAATTGCATGATTTTCATGTTTTTGATATTCTTATGATTATGTTGCTTTAATTTAAGCAAATTATGGATAGGCTGGCTGTTTATTTCATGTTTTTACAAGAAAGGGCACGAATTAGGTGCTAGTTGTGATTTTTGATTTGTTTTAGTCAAATTGAGCAGTCTATCATGTTTTTATGAGTTTTAAATTGTACGTGGATTTTACTTGGTTTTATGCATCCGTACTAGAGCATTTCTCGTACGTGAATTTAAATTAGATTTATAACTATTTTAAGTCGTATTGGAGCGCTGCTTGTACGCAGATTTCATTCATTTTTATGAAACCGTGCTGGAGCTTCGCTCACACGAGGGTTTTTCTGATATCATGAATATGCATGGAGCCGTGTTGGAGCTTCGCTCACACAGGAATTTTAGGACATGCATATGACCGTGCTGGAGCCTCCTGTAGACTATGTGTCACAGTGAAAAGATATGCTCACACGTGTAGATTGAGACATGGGTTGGTTATCGACATGGTTTGGAGTGGGATAAGACCTATGAAAGGCATCCCTAGACTGTGATATTGGGTTCATGGAGTACGTTGTACCGTGTATGTCACACGGAGTACGCTGTAGCATGTAGTCATGACTATTGTATTCACGTTACTTGAAATTTTGGCGGGTAGGATTTGACCCACCTCCCGTTGCAATTGTGATACCCCACACACCGGGATCCGTGTAGACTGGGATCACAGGGACATAATACTCGATTGTTTCCATACAGTAACCTGCATGTCTCACATGATATATATTTGATTGGTCTTGTTAGACCAGGGTAGACCCGAGGGAGGTGTCGAGCCCCGATTTGGGACGATTTTCATGAAATGTGATATTAAATGAGAAATTGATGGGTTTTTATAAGGATATTAATGATTTTAAAGATGTGTTGAATCCCTCTGGGATTATTTTTGAAGAGTTTTACTGTACCGAGCATGAGAGGTTTTACATGAGATGTTTTTCATGTTTAACATGCCAATTCATGTTTTACGATATATGATATACTCATACATGGCATGGTTTTAATTGCTTCATGCTCGAGATATAAATGTTTTACAGATCATGCCTTTACCAACATATAGATAGCGTAGTTATCTACCTGCTTGCATTATTGCCTTATTGAGCAAGTTGCGTTCACCCTTTCATTTCCACCCTATAGGGTACATTCAGTAGAATAGAGCGACAATAGTCTTGCATTTCGGTTATCCATTGCTTCCTATCAAGACCAGGTATACACATTCGTATAATTTTGTATCTGAACATATAGAGGCACAGTACTGTACACGGATGTAATATTGGGGATGTATTTAGTTAAAATAAATGTGATATGGAAATGAATGTTAAGGTAAGTAACATGGCAGGAGGGACTAACATCGACTCATAGCCCAACCGTTAGTAGTGAAACTGTTCACGACGGGTAAGGAAATGAAAAAAGTGAAAACTTTGTAGGGGTTTTTAGGAAAAATGGGTCGTGACAAAAGGTGGTATCAGAGCTGAGTTGGCCTTATATGAGTCGGTGTTAGTGGTTAAGTAAATTTGCATCCCCATGTACTGTGCATTGTTTAGATACAATTAGTATATCAAGGTGGAAGTGCAGATAAGAATTTAGTTTCGAATGCAAGAATATAGTTTTTATAACTGATAGCCGCTATGGTAGAGGGGCGAGTACACATGCTCGAGGCTATAGAGATAGGCCTGAGAGTCAAATGAGTCGTCACATGAGACTCAAGATGAGAGTGAGGTGGAGGCTGATGTTGAGAATACTCCACAGGGTCCTATAAAGAGATCAAACAATATTGAGACACGCTCCAAGAGGATGGAGTGGAGTGTAGAAAATATGTTGGAGTTGTTTACTCAATCTATGCAAGTAGTTGAGGATAGGTAGGGTAAAGCCTAAACAGATGCCTCAGACTATAGAGATTCCCACACCCGCAGGCATTTAGCCAAGTTGTATGGATTCTTTCGCTGTATGCCGACTGAGAAAATGACTTTTAAATCGTTTATGTTGGGGGGTGAGGCAGAGTATTGGTGGAAGTCCACTCGAACCATCTGAAGAGTTAGACATCTAGATTGGACATGAGAACATAATTCTAGATGTATTCCGGTGACAGAATATCCCAGACATTGTTTAAAGGAAATTACAAGTAAAATTCCTTACTCTGACCCAGAGGCACTAGTTGATTGACGAGTATGAAACTCAATTTATATACCTACCCAGGTATTACCCTGACACTATGGGCAGTGAGAATCAGAAAGCCTAAAAACTTCATGGAAGGGCTCAAATTGTCGATTAGAGTCCGATTGGCCCCGTTAGATATCACTACCTATGTCGAGGTAGTGCGCAAAATACAGTTGCGTGAATAAGATCATGTGTTGTACGCCTCTGAGATTAGGAAAGATAGTAAGGGCCAAAATAGAGACAGAAGAGAATAGAGAATGACAGAGATGTCAGAGTGGGAAAGAAACCAGTTGGTAAAAGATTAGAGTTGATGAATCACGATGTAAGATGATTGGCAAGGCCCCAGTGTTTCCAATTTCAGCGCTTACACGGATATTGTGATTAGAGGACCCTGATCTGCTTCGTAGCAGTGCAAGCAGTGTAGGATGTGTGGTAGATATCACGGAAGTAGGGCCTACACCCTTGGGTACAAGACTGATAGTTAGTACCCCAATGAAGTTGGGTTAACTAACAGAATAAGTATGAAGAGATTATAAGTCGAAAACGGGGGAAGAAGTATAAGTCAGCCGATTTTATTCAATGGAATATGAATAATTTGAAGTAATATTTGAGAATAAATTGGTCGGCTGCAAACTATACTGTTCAGATTTTTATCCTAAGATAGTGATATGTTTACCCCTGAAAAATATACTGTAAATTTTGACAAGTAATAAAAAGGGGTGTAGCAATTGAAATTAAAGGAGTAAACGATTGTACTCATGGAATGAGTAATGACAGAGTTTGTTATAAGTGATATAAGAAAGGAGATAAGCTTTGAGATGTGATAGATCCTGAATACAAAATATATTGGAATAAGTGGCGTATGCAAGGTACGAATATCTCTTATATGTGAAGCAATTTGGATTAAGCGATATGTAGTAGATATGAATTGCGACCAAGGATAAGGGGTGGATATATCCATAATCAGTCCATGTGGTCAAGTTTGATGGTTAATAAAGGTATTTCAAAATACCTCCCCACCTGAAGACTTGACAGCATCTAAAAGTATACATAACCTATAAATTGAAATCGACAGTCGTAATATGTACATTTAAAATTAGGGTACCTTTACTTGTACGATAAAGAAATATAGAATTCGATTAATTAGGAAGATTTAAAAATTAAAAATTTATAAAAGCCGTTAATATAAGAAAAAGGAAATGACGTGGGTTAGTATCTTGAACGGAAGCGATTTCGAAATGACATTATATGTCTATGCGTACATAGGTCAAGGATATGGGTGGTTGAAATATTTAGTGGAAGTCAACTACGATGAGGTATTTAAACTTTACCTGGACCGATTTGTTGTCATCCTTATTGATGACATTTTGGGTTTATTTAAAGTCCAGGGAAAATTATAAGCGACAATTGGAAATTATTTTTACAGAAGAGTTGTTGAGAGTTTCTCTAAATGGACTACTTTGTTGACACGTTTAACTTAGAAAAAGTTATATTTGAATGAGATGATAGTCACGTATGGATCCAGACAACTCAAGGATCATGAAAGGACTATCCAGCCCATGATTTAAAGTTGGTAGTCATAGTAATGCACTGAAGGTATGGCGTCACTACTTTTACGGTGAGAAATTTTAGGTATGCACTGATCATAAAAGCCCTGAGTATCTATTTTCACAGAAAGAGTAGGATATGAGAACAAAGAGGGTTAGAGCTTCTGAGGGATTATGATTGTGGAAATTGTACCACCCAGGAAAGGCTGATGGCTAATGCCTTGAGCATAAAGAACCTCAGGATGATAACATATGATAGTCAGGGAGCGTGAGCTGCTAGAGCAGTTGTAAGCCTCAGTAGTGATGTGATCCCCTCTGATGATGATAGTGATTGTGTGACAGCTAGCCAGAGATTAGAACTGGATTTGAGTAACCGAATTTAACAGGCTTAGCGTGATGATCAGCATGGTGTTAATAGTGTGGGTCAGATTGAGATGGGTACAGTGACAAAGTTCACAAAGAGTGATGATGGCTTACTGAGGTTTAGAGACAGTATAAGTGCTCCCCAGGACCACAGTGAGAAGATAGTTATTGGCGAAAGCTCACTCTTCGGGATATATAGTGCATCCGAGAAGTAATAAATATATCGAAATCTTAGAAAAGGGTAATGGTGGTCAGATATGAAAAGAGACATTGTAGAGATTATGGAAAAGTGTCTCATATGTCAGCAGATTAAGGTAGAGCAAGAAGTTAAAGGGTTATTGCAGTTTCTACCTATATTGACACGAAAATGGGAACAAGTTACCATGAATTTCGTGATGGGTTACAGAGGACTCGGATGAATCACGAGGCTATCTGGATGATAGTCGATAGATTGACTAAGTCTACCCACCTTCTGGTAAGGAAATCCCTAGATACTCTGAGTGCATAGGCGAAGTTATATGTAAGGAAAATTGTGGAACATTATGTAGCGTTCCAGGGAGCATGATATTAGATAGGGATTCCCGCTTCACTTCCCATTTCTGGAAATATTTTTCAGGAAGCTATGGGAACCCGACTGAGTGTTAGCACAGCTTTCCATCCTCAGACAGATGGTCAGTCAAAGAGGACTGTACATGTTCTGGAGGATATAATGAGAGCATGTGCCATTGATTTTATAAGCTCCTAATATGATCAATTGTTACTAATCGAATTCGCTAATAATGACAGTTGTCACTTGAGTATCGGGATGACTTCAGATGATGCATAGTATGGCCGTAGGGGTTGTTTCCCTAGTTGGATAAGAAATGGGTGATAGATAGAAAATTATTCCCGAATTGGTAAGACAAACCTCTGAGGATGTTCAGTTGATTGTGAGATATTAAGAACACCTCAGAGCATATAGAAAAACTATGCTGACAAGAGACATAAAACTATTGGAAATTCACCGAGGGTGAATCAGTATTGTCGAAAATTACTTATCCTAAGGACATAACGAGATTCGAAAAGAGATTGGACAAAGTGGGAGATAAGGCCTTTAGGTTGGCGTTACCACTTAAATTAGTAGGCATCCACAATGTGTCCTATCTTATGATGCTTCGAAAATACTATCCGGACCTAGCATATGTGATTGGATATGAGCTCCAACAGCTTAGCTTAATGAAAGTATAACGTATGATTGGAAAATCGATTCGGGTATTAGATGAAAGGAGAAAGTGTTGAGGTTTAAGATGATCTCCCTCATTAAAGTCCTTTAGTAGTAGTACACTCTGAAAAAGTCACTTGAGAATGACAGTATATGATACGATAGACGTACCCGAAGTTATTTATGGACCTATTCGACTTGGTTCTAATTTGGAGGACCAAATTTCTTAAGTGGGGGAGATTATGTAAGACTCGAATTTAGTTAAAACACGAAATGAGTGTGTTCGTGAAAGGAAGGATTTAGATGGTATTTTCAAAAACGTGCAAGGGCAAAACGATCAAAAGATCGAAAGTCGGTATAAATTATAAAAGAAAAATTAATTAAAAAATATGAGATTGAGAAATCTTGATCAATAATGAAGAAATAATTAAATTTCAGGTTAAATTGATCAAGATATGAATTTACTGGAATTAATCAAAATTTTCACCTTGGGAAATAATCTCGAAAATAATCGAAAATTATACCGAAAAGTCAAAGTAATACTGATAAATTTAATTATTGGTTAAATGAATTAAATATAATTTTTTAGATATTTTGGCAAAATAATAATATAATATTGATTAAAATAATAATAAAAAATAAAAAATAAAAAAAAATAATTAATTAAAAAAAGGAATCAGAAATTGAAAACACGAAACAGAGAGGAAAGAAAAAAAAATGTGAACGAAGACCGACGAGGAAGAAGAGACTGCCCGACGACCAATCAGCCAGGTGAGGGCCGAAAAAGGAAGAGGATGTCGGCGCGACCTCCCTGGTACCAGCGACGCAGCCACCGACGGATCGAGGGAGAGAAGCCGCAGAGAGAAGAAGCGAAATCGACGGCCACCGGCATTGATTCGACCCTGACCACCAACAGCCGAGGGACCCCCACGTGATACTGAGCAGATTGGTGGTGGACACGACCGGCGAAACCGACGGACGACCCCAAAAACGGCAAGAAAGGAAAATGGGTATCGACGGTGAGGAGAGAACAGGCCGGACCAACCACTTTTCGGCTACCGTTGGTGAAAGCGAGGCCAGATTCGTGAACCAAACTACCTCGCGGAGCTGTTGGAGGTGAAAGCCGGTGAAGAACCGATCGACAGAGCTCCGAATGGCTATGAAGAAAATCAGACTGGAATGAGCCGGTTGAACCGGACTGGATTGAACCGGGTTGAACCGGACCGAACTGGTTCAGCCAAGAAAGAGAGGAAAAAGGGAGAAAAAGAGAAAAAAGAAAAAAAGGGAAGAATTTTCAGGGATACATCGGACTTCGGGTAAGTCGATACGAGGTCAAAAGTGACCGATTTGATTTTCGAGAAATTTATTTAAATTATATTTAATCATAAATTAACCTGAAATTAAATATAAAATTGTGCAGTTCGATGATAAATCGTATACGTGAGACGATCGAACTTGGATTTGCGCACCATCGCATAATCTCGAGTAAATAAAGCTCATTTACGACAATTTATGTAATTATTCGCGTATTAAAGATTTATTTTACGAATTTCAAATTTAATTCCGTAATTAGTGAATTATATTGGGATTTTTGAATTAATTGTCGTAAATGATATACAGGCTATCCAAAGAGTTGGGAACGAAGCCCAATGGGTATGGAGAGCCCAATAAACCCGGAGAAAGGATTAATAAGTGGAAACGGGCTGAAAATGGGTCGAGGCCCATTAAGATGAAATCGGGCCCAATGATTTAAATTAAGCCTAGTAAAAGTGAAATATGAATAATTATGCTTGGATTTAACCCGATAAATGATTATCTAGAGCTCCGGAGTACATATTGGGAGTTAAACGGATCAGGTGATCGGTAGAGTTGGGAAAGTGAGACCGTACAGAAAAATGAGGTAAGGAAATTTTGTAAGCACATAGAGATATCTACGTATATTTTTGGGGTTATTTACATTGCGTAGAATCTCATAAGGTATCTAGAAATAGAATAATAATTTTTACGAAAATCGATGTATATGTAAAAATTATGATTTTGTCCCTACTTAGGAAAATTTCAAAAAGGGTAGTAAGGCTATGAAATTGCATGATTTTCATGTTTTTGATATTCTTATGATTATGGCAAATTATGGATAGGCTGGCTGTTTATTTCATGTTTTTACATGAAAGGGCACGAATTAGGTGCCAGTTGTGATTTTTGATTTGTTTTAGTGAAATTGAGCTGCCTATCATGTTTTTATGAGTTTTAAATCGTACGTGGATTTTACTTAGTTTTATGCCTCCGTACTAGAGCATTTCTCGTACGTGAATTTAAATTGGATTTATAACTATTTTAAGTCGTACTGGAGCGCTGCTCGTACGCAGATTTCATTGATTTTTATGAAACTATGCTGGCGCTTCACTCGCACGAGGGATTTTCTGATATCATGAATATACATGGAGCCGTGCTGGAGCTTCGCTCGCATAGGAATTTTATGAAATGCATATGACCGTGCTAGAGCCTTCTGTAGACTGTGTGTCACAATGAGAAGATATGCTCGCACATGTAGATTGAGACATGGGTTGGTTATCGACATGATCTGGAGTGGGATAAGACCTATGGTAGGCATCCCCAGACTGTGATATTGGGTTCATGGATTACGTTGTATCGTGTATGTCACACGGAGTACGCTGTAGGATGTAGTCATGACTATTGTATTCACGTTACTTGATATTCTGGTAGGTAGGATTTGACCCACCTCCCGTTGCAGTTGTGATACCCCGCACACCGAGATCCGTGTAGCTTGGGATCACAGGGACATAGTCCTCAATTGTTTCTATACAGTAACCTACATATCTCACGTGATATATATTTGATTGGTCTTGTTAGACCAGGGTAGACCCGAGAGAGGGGTCGAGCCCCAATTTGTGACGATTTTCATGAAATGTGATATTAAATGAGAAATTGATGGGTTTTTATGAGGATATTAATGATTTTAAAGATGTGTTGAATCCCTTTGGGATTGTTTTTGAAGAGTTTTACTGTACCGAGCATGAGAGGTTTTACATGAGATGTTTTTCATGTTTAACATGTCGATTCATGTTTTACGATATATGATATACTCATACATGGCATGGTTTTAATTGCCTCATGCTCGAGATACAAAAGTTTTACATGTCATGCCTTTACCAGCATGTAGATAGCGTAGTTATCTACTTACTTGCATTATTGCCTTACTGAGCAAGTTGCGTTCACCCTTTCATTTTCCACCCTACAAGGTACATTCAGTACAAGAGAGCGACAATAGTCTTGCATTTCGGTTATCTGCTGCTTCCTATCAAGACCAGGTATACACATTCATATAATTTTGTATCTGAACATATAGAGGCACAGTACTGTACACATATGTAATATTGGGGATGTATTTAGTTAAAATAAATGTGATATGGAAATGAATGTTAAGGTAAGTAATATGACAGGAGAGACTAACATCGACTCATAGCCCAATTGTTAGTAGTGAAACTGTTCACGATAGGTAAGGAAATGAAAAAGCAAAAATTTGTAGGGGTTTTTAGGAAAAATGGGTCGTGACAATGCCTCCTATAGACTGTGTGTCACGGTGAGATGATACATCACTCGTGTGTTTTGAGACATGAAATGGTTACCGGCATGGTATAGGGCAGCTAAGACCTATGGCAGGCACCTCCGAACCATGACATGGGCTAAGTCTTATGGCAGACACCCTAAAAACTGTTATGTGGGCTAAGTCCTATGGCAGGCACCCCTAATAATGATATGGGCTAAGACCTATGGCAGGCACCCTCAGATCATATGGGTCCACAGAGTACGTTGTACCGTGTATGTCACATGGAGTAGGTTGTACCGTGTAGTCTTGATGACTAGTTGGTTGAGTTATTGCACGAGTAGGGTTGACCTCACCACTCGTTGCAGTTGTGATGCCCCGAACACCGGGATCTACGTAGCTTGGGATCACAGGGATTTATATATTGGCCATTATTCCCAATTTATTTTCGAAATGTAACCTACATACCTCACTTGATATTATGACTTAGGTAGACCCGAAGGAGGGATGACGTCGGTGATTTGGTTTTGTAAAATGGAAATGTGATTTTATGCACAGGGTATTCTAGAAAGGCGAGATTAGATTTTATTTAAATGAATTGTGATGAGTTTTGATATAATGAGCATGAGATGTTTTATATGTTTGATTTTCCATTTGATATCATGCCTGTTTTTATGAGTTTTTCATATACTATCTACATATTCATGTGGCATGGTTTTGATCTACCTCATGCTCAAGATATAAATGATTTTGATATCATGTCATTATAAGCATGTAGAGAGTGTAGCTGCCTACCTGCTTACATTATTTCCTTACTGAGCATGTGGTTACTCACCCTTTCACTTTCCATCCCTACAGAGCATCCATAGTGGTCGAGAGCGAGCAGAGACTTGCACTCCCAGTGCTCGCTGCTACCCATTACTGAGAGGTATACACATTAATATTGTTTTGTATCTAGACAAGTACAGCAACACTTTTGGAAATGTAAATTCAGGGGATGTAAACATTTGTAGACATGTATTAATTAATGAAGTTAATGTAATCAATTTAAGTGTCTGTAGTTATCGTTTATAAATGTTAAGTGATATTGCGTATGGTAAGGGGTAACTTGCTCTGAATCATAGCTCAACTGTTTGGTGTAGGAAACTGTTCACGACAAGGTAAGTTAATGTAAAAAGGCAAAAAAAAAATTATAGTGAAATTTTGATGAAAGAGGGTTGTGACAACACATGTAGGTTTCTTTAAGCTAGATTATATATCCCCATAACATAGAATTGAAAACCTCTCTATAATCAATTATGTTATTTACCACTAATATTAGAACACTCAAACAATTACGGATTCAAGTTTCTATTTAGTGATATATTATCTTGACAATTGAACAAGGGCCCTTTTTGCACAATCAATCAAAACAATAATTTCAACAAGCACAGAAGATATATAAATAGCAAAGATATAACATAATAGAATAAAAATAATTAGATCTCACAATCATTCAAGAATCCAAATCTTTAATTATCCTTTGGCTGGACTAAATAGTTTAGCAAGCCATGGAATTGAGAGAAAAACACCAAAGAAAAAGAGTCTTCAATTGCCTAAAGAAAGAAAATAATAGAATGTATATTATATGTAGTCATCCCCTTCTCTTATATATATTCTAAATATTAAATATCATAGTCCTAAAATCTTTTTTCCAAAGGAAACTTCTGATTGAGTTTGATTACAAATCAACTTCTTTCCTTTTTTGACCATTTATTGCTTTTTGCTCAAGAAATCCATGCCATGTCACTTCATCAATAATTAAAATCCTTCACTTGTCATCCTCAGGCTGGTTAAACCACATTTGGTCACAGTTGATGAAGCTTGGCTTGAATTCACTTATTTATAAATTGTATTTCCCGTCACTTCCTTAGGCGTGCCCATGCCTAACACCACAACATCTTTTGGTTCTAAGAATTGATCAAAATTTGCAACTTTAGTCCATTTTGCTCCTATTCCTTCATTCATTAATACAAAACACAAAGCATAAGTCAAATCCAAAAATTAAGCATATAAAAGAATCTAAATCATGGGAATTATGACAATTAACATGTTTAATATACATCATATCAAATTCCCCCATACCTAAACATTGCTTGTCCTCAAGCATACAATAGTCTAAATTCGTAATCTCTTCTCATCATTCCTTCATCCTCTTCCTATGCTCATCCAAAACATTTTTTTTCTTGAATTAAAACATAAGTTCTTAAAGTGAATTCTCATAAAACACATGAAAAGCACCTTAATGATTCTATAAAGTTTATAAAGTACATAGGATCTAACACACTCGTAATTTGGGTTTCACTCATCACACTCTAAGTGTTTAGGGTATATATATATATATATCAATGAACTTTCAAGTCACTGCATAGAAGATTTCCTACCATAGGCTTGCAAATTTATCACATCTCTTCCACTAATTAATGAATTAGGATACAAAAATCTAAGGGTCTAAAAGGATTGTAACGGGGCTTAGGTAATGTATGACAAAGGGATTTTTAGGTTAAAGAAATTGAAGGAGTCATACAAGACTTTTCACACAAAACTCAACTTAATGATTTCAAAGACTACTTCAATCACATCAAATTCATCCAAATATACAATGAGTACCCTTTGATCAGACCACAAATAAAGTACGATCAATGAACAAGTCTTAACATGATTTCAGTTCCATCACAATCTTCAGAACTAACTTCCAAGCAATGAAAATTACACTTCTCCTCCCTTTTCTTTATTTTTTTTCTTTTTTTCTTTTTTCTTCATTTTTTTCATTCATTTTTTTTATTTTCTTCTTCTTTCTTTTTTTTTTCAAAAGAGAAGAACTCAATGAAAGTAATAGCTTGAAACACTAAATTTTCAACATATTGCAGTCATTCCAAAAATAATTTGAAGTTTCCTATGCATAAGTCTATATGATTCTTCAATTCAAGGTTCAAAAAGAGGGGATTTTGAGGAATTAGCCACCTACATGGATTTTGTGGAAATAATGCATGTTGGAGCATTGCTTGCACAAGATTTGATATATTCATACATGCATTAGTGCTGGAGTGATGCTCGTACTAGAGTTTTACATGCATGAGTGCTGGAGCTTAGCTCGTACTAGTTTTCACATGGATTTTATGGCATGGTGATGGAACATTGCTCACACTAGATGTCTATTATACATTTACAGTCATGCTAAAGATTACTCGCACGTGATTTTTATGACATGTTGGGAGTCGTGCTAGGAGCTTCAGGTAGACTGTGTGTCACACCGATTAAATAGGCTCGCACATGCGTATTGAGATGTGGTATGATATGATTTGATGATATGGGTCCACAGAGTACGTTGTACCGTGCATATAGCATGGAGTACGTTGAACCATGTATGGATATTATATATATACCATCTTCAGATGAAGGATAGATCTGCTATGGACTGGCAGGTTGGACATGACCAACCTCTCGTACAAAAGCAGATAGAGTTGATACCCCGCACACTAGGATCCATGTAGCCTGGGATCACAGAGGATATGGCCATAATCCTAGTTATTACCATTATTATTATTTTCCTAATCTCACATGTCACTCGGTTTATGATGACTCCATATTTTTAAATTATTTTATGGGTTGGGACAGTCCAAGGGAGAGGCTGAGTCCTGACGAATGTTGATTTGTACTAATTTGTGTTGAGTATGAACTACTTTTAAGTGCAAATCGCATGATGATTTTTCATTCTTTAATTACGACTTGTGCATGATGATTTTTCATGCTTTATTTACGACTTATGCACTAATTTGAATAGCATGAACTGCTTTATATATCATGAACATGTACATGAACTGATGTTTTTGGGTATAACGAGTAACTGCGTGGTTTTACGCATGGCATCACGATCATGTAAATAGTACAGTTATCTACCTACTCGCATGATTGCCTTACAGAGCGTGTTGTTTGCTCACCCCTCTTATTTCCCCCCTCTATAAAGAACTTTCATTAGGTTGAGAGCGATTGAGGATTTGATTTTTGGAGTTCGCTGCATCCCATCATATAAAGGTATACACATTTATACGGTTTTGTATCTAGACCTGCAATAGCACAATAATATTTTGAATGTAATTTTTGGGGATGTAAAGAACTGTAAACACATGTAAATAACAACTCTTATTAAGAAACATAAGTGTTTACGTTTAAATAAATTGTAACTTGAAATGGTATGGTTGGATGAGATTAACATCGATACACAGCCCAACTGTTGGTGGTGAAGCTGTTTACGATCAAAGTAAGGTAAGAAATGGATTAAATAATAAACAAAACATGAAAATTGGTAGTGATTTTTGGTAGACTGAGGGTTGTGACAGATTTAATTGGTATCAGAGCAGAGTTGATCTGAAGTGTGTTAATGTTAAAAATTAGGAAAATTACATCCCCATGTTACTATGCTTGTTTAGATACAACTGTGTATATTGAGATGGGTTTGCCTAAGAAATGATTGTGAATGTAGGAATCTTGGCATTATGCCTAATACCAATTACGGTAGAGGCGCGAGAGCACGAGCTAGATGCCATAGGGGTAGGCTTGAGAGCCGTGCTGAGTCGTTACCACATGAGACTCAGGAAGAGATAAAGGTGGAGGCTGAAGTCGAGCATGCCCCATAGGGTCCGACAGAGAGATCGGAGAGTACTGAGGTACACCTCGCGAGGATAGAGCGAAGCTTAGAGACGATTTTGGAGTTGATTGCCCAGTCGATACCTAGAGCTGGGGATGGTCAAGGTCCAGCTGCACAAGGTGATACTGAACAGGCGGTTGTTCCTGAGATACCTACACAGCCAGCCCAGTGACCTCAGACTATAGATACTCCCACACCCCCACCAGTACAGCATACGTCTTCTACTGTTGCTCCACCATGGGGTAGTAGAGGTTGGGGTTATGGATGTCACTTGGATAGATTACGGCAGTTCCAAAAATTTAGACCGTCGTCTTTCAGTGGGATTAAGGACCTAGTAGTTGCAGAGAACTGGGTGAATAAGATTGAAAAGTTATATGGATTTTTCGACTGTACTACTACAGAGATGGTTGCTTTTTTTGCATTCATGCTGAAGGGATCGACAGAACATTGGTGGAAATCCACCAAACCCATTTTGAGAGCCTGGCATACAAAGATCAGCTAGGATGCATTTTTGGAGGCCTTCTGGAGGTAATATGTTTCAGATACTACGCAGCAGAAGCTACAGATGGAGTTCTTAGGATTGACCCAAGGGAGTAGATCGGTGGATGAGTATGAGAAGAAATTTATTTCCCTAGGCAGGTATGATCCTAACATGATGGATAATGAGGTCAAGAAGGTCTGAAAGTTTGTGTATGTGAGACTAGCCATTAGATCCTTATTGGTTCCTTTTGATATACTGACCTATGAGATGGCAGTGCATAGGGCGCAGTTGTGTGAACAAGATATTGAGCAAAATGCCTTAGAGTTTGGGAAGGTTGGTAGAGTAAGGAACAAAGATGGGAAGAGACAGGCAGTGGATAGAGGTTTTAGTTATAGAGGAACTAGGAGATTATCTGGGAAGAGGTCGAAGATTAAGGAGATCTAGGAAAGGATAGTTAAGCCTCCCATGTATTTGGTCATAGCTCCAACAAAGGGTATAGTGATTGGAGGGTCACGGCTTACTACAGAACAATGCAGTAAGTGTGGTAGGTACTATAAAACTCAACTGTGTTATGGACCTCTTATGATATGTTTTCGATGTGGGAAATCAGGGCATATAATCTAAAACTACCTAGAGATGACTGAGAGTGCCCCACAGAAGGGCAAGGAGCTGGAGAGAGCTTTTGCTGATACTCCTACTTTGAGGCGAAGGGCAATAGCTGAAGAGAAGGGGAAGAAAGTAGTTGGTAGAAGGAGAGTACACACACTAGACCAGGATACTGCATATCAGTCTTAAGATGTGGTGAAAGGTACTATCTTGATTTTTGATCTTGAAGCTTATGCTTTGATAGATCCTGGTGCCACGCATTCATTTGTATCGCCTTCATTTGCATATAGTTGTGCAAATATGTGAAGCTTACCCTGTTAAGTAGGAGGATGCTGATAAGCACTCCCATGAACAATAATCAACTAGTCGAATATGTATTTAAGGATTACAAGTTGAAAGTAGGGGAAAAGGAAATGTGAGTCGATCTCGTTTTAATGTATATGAGAAACTTTGATGTAATCCTAGGAATTGATTGGTTGGCTGCAAACTGTGTTGTGATAGATTGTTTTTCTAAGACGATAACGTTTTCAGGGGTAGATAATGCTACCGTAAGTTTCCCAGAACAATGTATTGTAAAATTCCTTTGAAAAGTAATGAAAGTAGTATTTGATTATAAGCGAAATAGATGAACCAGATGCAAAATCTATACAAAACTCCATTTCTCTATTTGGCGGTAACCCTGGTAAATCATCCGAAAAGACATCTAAAAATTCCCTGACCACGGAGATCTCTCATAATTTCGGACGTGCCTTATCTGCCTCAACCACGTACGCAATATAACCTTTCAAAACATTAATCATTTAGTCAACATAGAAATGCATTTGGATAAGGGGTTCATCAAACCGAGTATATTGCCTTAGGGAGCACTGGTCCTATTTGTAAAGAAGAAGGATGGGAGCCTCCGACTGTGTATTGACTACAAGTTGTTGAATAAGGTGACCATTAAGAAAAAATACCCCCTTCCACGTATCAAAGACTTGTTAGATCAGCTTCGGGGAGCGCAGGTCTTTTCTAAGATAGATTTGAGATCTGGGTACCATCAATTGAGAATTCGGGTTAGAGATGTACCCAAAATAGCTTTTCACACCCGGTATAGTCATTATGAGTTTATGGTTATGCCATTCGGGTTGACGAATGCTCTCGCAGCTTTTATATCGTTGATGAATGAGGTGTTTCACTAGTACTTCGATCAATTTGTTATCGTGTTTATCGACGACATCCTGATGTATTCAAGATCTAGGGAAGAGCATGAACAGCACCTGAGGATAGTGCTACAGACCCTCCGAGAGAAAAAATTATACGCTAAACTCAATAAGTGTGACTTTTGGCTAGAACAAATCTTTTTTCTGGGTCATATTATATCGAAGGATGGTGTGTTAGTTGACTCATACAGGATTGAAGCAGTGGTTCAGTGGCAGAGACCCCAGACAGTCATGGGGATCAGGAGCTTTCTAGGTTTAGCTGGGTATTATCGACGGTTTATGGAGGGATTTTTTAGATTAGTTGCTTCATTAACACGTCTCATGAGGAAGAATGTTGAATTCGTGTGGGACGATAGATATGAGAAGAGTTTTTAAGAGTTGAAAAGGAGATTAAGCACCACTCCGATTCTCATCATTCCTACCAGCTCAGGAGATTTTTTTTGTATATATAGATGTTTCGTACTAAGGACTGGGCTATGTACTGATGTAGGATAGAAAGGTAGTTGCCTATGGATCTAGACAGCTGAAGTCTCATTAGAGGAACTACCTGACCCACGATCTAGAATTGGCAACCGCAGTATTCACTTTGAAGATATGGCGCCATTATCTATACGGAGAGAAATTTTAGCTACTTACTGACCATAAGAGCCTTAAGCATCTGTTCTCACAAAAGGAGTTGAACATGAGACAGAGAAGGTGGCTTGAGCTTCTGAAGGACTATGATTACGAGATTTTGTACCACCCGAGTAAGGCGAATGTAGTAGTTCATGCACTGAGTAGGAAGCATCTCGGGTTGGTATCGTACATGATGGTCAAGGAACATAAGCTATTGGAACAATTCGCGAGCCTCAATTTAGATGTGACCCCGCCTGATACTAATAATGGTTGTATGGTACCTAGCCTGCGATTGGAACCAGATGTGGTAGATCGTATCTGGTAGGCTCAGTGGATCGATCAGCAATACAGTGACATTATCGACCAGATACAGAGGGGTATGGAGACTGATTTTAAGTTGAGTTCAGATGGATTGCTGAGGTTCAGGGGTAGGATATGTTTTCCCGATGACCCAGAGATCAGGAGATTGATCTTGACAGAAGCTCATTCGTCAAAGTATACACTGCATCTGGGGAGTAACAAGATGTATCAGAGCCTCTTGACAGTGTATTGGTGGTCAGGGATGAAGAGAGATGTAGCAGAGTATGTAGCGAAGTGTCTCATCTGTCAGCAAGTGAAGGTAGAGCATCATAAGCCTGCAGGGCTATTGTTACCTCTACCTATACTGACTTGGAATTGGGAGCATGTATTTATGGACTTTGTGATGGATTTACCTAGGACCCACAGGAATCACGATGCGATTTGGGTAATAGTGGACAGATTGACGAAGTCGGCACACTTCCTAGCTATGAGAGCCACCAATACTCTGAGTACTCTGGTGAAATTATATGTGGCACAAGATAGTGAGGTTACATGGTATTCCAGTGAGCATAGTGTCAGATAGGGACTCCCGCTTCATGTCCCACTTCTAGGAACATTTTTCAGGAAGCTATGGGAACCCAATAGAGTTTTAGCACAGCTTTCCATCCTCAGAGAGATGGTCGATCAAAGAGGACAATACAGACCTTGGAGGACATGTTGAGAGTGTGTACACTAGATTTTGGAGGCTCCTGGGATGACCATTTACCACTCGCATAGTTCGCTTATAATAACAGTTATCATTCGAGTATCGGGATGGCACTATATGAGGCTTTGTATGGTCGTAGATGTTGTTCCCTTATTGGATGGGAAGAGGTGAGTGACCGACAGATATTTACTCCTGACTTAGTGAGACAAGCCTCTGAGGACGTCCAGTTGATTTGTGAGAGGTTACAGACAGCTCATAGCAAACAAAAGAGTTATGCTGACAGGAGACAGAGACCATTGGAGTTTACAGTGGGTGAATCAGTATTCTTACGAGTTTCTCCTTCCAAAGGTATAACGAGGTTCGAAAAGAAAGGAAAGTTAAGTCCTTGTTGCATTGGACCCTTTGAGATACTTGATAGAGTGAGAGATAAGGCTTACAGGCTAGTATTACCACCTGAGCTAGCGGACGTTCATAACGTCTTTCACATTTCTATGTTACGAAAGTACCACTCGGATCCGGCCCATGTGATAAGATATGAGCCTTTGGAGCTCAACGAGAACATGTCGTATGTTGAGAAGCCGGTTCGGGTATTGGATAGGAAGGAAAAGGTGTTGAGATCAAAGACGATTCCCTTAGTGAAAGTTCTTTAGCAGCATCACACTGCAAAGGAAGTTACATGGGAATTAGAGAGTTTGATGCGGGGGAAGTACCTCGAGCTATTCATCGACTGATTGGTTCCAACTTAGAGGACCAAATTTCTTTAGTGGGGGAGATTATGTAAGACCCACTTTTGGTGATGTATTCCTTATGATTCATACGATGTACACATTTCCATACGTTAATTGAATCATAAGAAGAGATTTTGGCTTGAATGAAATTCCAAAGAGAATGAATGAATATTCATGAATACACGTAATGGCTAAATAAAGGCTGAAGTGGCCACAGACTAAACGAATGGAATTTAAAACCCTTCAGACTGAATATAAGGACTCAAATGTAAATTTTAAGTATCTTTTATGATTCCAAGTAGTACACATAAGTTACATAGTATGTGAATCATAATAAATGAACCTTTTTATCCTCTAAGTGTGAATACAATGCAAAATGACTAGTGAAGCAATCAAAGGCAAGTTTTCCTTTGAAATTCTGGAAAAATCTACAGTTGGAAACCTGCAGATGAAGGCCAGATCGATCTCCTATTCAAAGTAGATCGATCTCTTGTTCAAGCAGATCGATCTTAGTTTGGTTCTGTCTAGAAAAGATCGATCGCTTCCCAAAGAGCAGATCGATCTCTCCCCATGAGCAGATCGATCTCCATTTGCTCCTGCCTAGCAAGGATTGATCTCTTCCCAAAGAGCAAATCGATCTCTCTCCATGAGTAGATCGATCTCCACTTGATTCGGCCAAGAAAGGATCGATCTCTTCCCAAAGAGCATATCGATCCCACACTTACATACCTGAATGCTTCAATAGTTCAAACCAAAGGACGATCGATCTCACCACCCCTATTTTATAAAAACCCTACGACCAAGTCTACTTCCTCAGAAAAACAAAACACATTTCCATTGTTACCCAAAAAGAACAAGCTTTCTCACTCTAGAATACCATCCCCTTCCAAAAAGATTTGAGAAAAGTTGCTTTGAATAAAGTTGTTCATTGTGAGGAGAAGAACAACATTGTTAGAAATCAGAGTTCAAATCCTTGGATTGAAGGAGCAAAAAGGGTCTTCCAATTTCGGACAAGAGAAAAGACAAGCTAGGTGAGTTTTCAATACACCAACTCCAAGTATGTTTATCTAGACATTGTTATGAGTTGATTGGCATATGTATTGTTTGTTGAAACTACCTAGAATATGATGAATCAACCATGACCTAAAAATGGGTTTAGTGTAAGAAAATGAGATATGATTGATTAAATGATGAATGGGTTATACTAAGGTGTTAGTAATGTTATATGCATGATTTTGAGTTGGTTTAGCAAAATCAATCTATGAAATTGGATGAAGTTATGAAATGTGCATATAAGGTACTTGTGAAAATGCATGAATGAATGGAAGAAGTAAGGAAAAAGTAAGGTTAGAGGATGCAAGCCAAGTGTTTGGTCGGATAACTAAGTGAGTTTGTTAGCCGAATTGGCTAGGAATGACATGATGGGTGTTCGTCCACCATGTCATGGCCAAATGTAATCATAGGCCAAGCTTGATGCAATTGGCTCGATTAGGTCAATGGACCTAGAATTTGGTCCAACGAGACATAATGAGCCTAAGGAGCCCAATGGGCCTAGGTGAAACGAATAGAACAGCGAAATCGACTTAAGAGAAAATTAGGCTCTATAAGATATAATGACTAGGAAGAAGTCAGAATATGAGTTATCAGTATTGACTAATGCTCGCACTAGATGTCTACTATACATTTACAGTCGTGCTAGAGATTACTTGCACGTGATTTTTATGACATGTTGGGAGCCATGCTAGGAGCTTAGGGTAGACTATGTGTCACACCAATTAAATAGGCTCGCACATGCGTATTGAGATGTAGTATGATATGATGTAATGATATAAGTCCACGAAGTACATTGTACCGTGCATATAGCATGGAGTACGTTGTATCGTGTATGGATATTATATATATACCGTCTTCGGACGAAGTGTCACGACCTCTTTTTCCTAAAAATCACTACAAATTTTTCATTTTTTTCATTTCCTTACCTGTCGTGAACAATTTCACTACTAACAGTTGGGCTATAAGTCGACATTAGTCCCTCCTGTCATGTTACTTAACATTCATTTCCATATCACATTTACATATTAGGGTCTACTGTCCTTTGACTTTAACTAATTACATTCATAACTGTATTTACATAGGTTTACATCCCTGATATTCCATCCATGTACAGTATGGTGCTTTTACATGTTCAGATACAAAACTGTACAATGTGTATACCTGAATCATGATGGGAAGCAGCGGATAATAAGGAAAGCAGTCTCTACCCACTCTCAACTACTGTGGATGCTCTGTAGGGGTGGGAAAGTGAAAGGGTGAGCACAACTTGCTCAGTAAGGTAATAATGTAAGCAGGTAGATAACTACACTATCTACATGCTTATAATGTCATGATATAAAAATCATTTATATCCAGAGCATGAGGTATAATTAAGACTATGCCACATGTATATAAATATATCACGTAGTGAAAACATGAAAATATGCATGTGAATATGAAAAATCATCATGTCAATATCTCACGCTCAACACATTGAAAAACTCATCAGAAAACAACCCCTCAAAGTTTAACACCTTATTAAAACTCAGTAAAACTCATCAACACATTATTAAAATCATATTTCGTTTTAAAATCACAAATCGAGGCGTAACCCCTCCTTCGGGTCTGCCCTAGTCCATCTAAACCGTATGATGTCACATGAGGCATATAGGTTACTGTATAGGAAATATTGAGGACTATGTCCCTGTGATTCCAGGCTACACGGATCCCGATGTGCGGGGCATCACGGCTGCAATGGGAGGTGGGTCAGTCCTACCCGCCAGAATATCAAATCACCAATGTTATAGTCATGACTACATGGTATAGCATACTCCGTGACATACATAGTACAACGTACTCCATGAACCCATATCACAGTCTGGGGGTGGCTGCCTTAGGTCTTATCCACCCCATACCATGTCGATAACTAACTCATGTCTCAACATACACGTGCGAGCATATCATCTCACTGTGACACATAGTCTACAAGAGGCTCCAGCATGGCTCTATGCATGTCACATCACGTCTAGTGCAAGTGAAGCTCTAGCACGACGCAATGCATATCATGATATCTAAAATCTCGTGTGAGCGAAGCTCCAGCACGGTTTTATGCATATAAAAAATCCTCGTACGAGCAATGCTCTAGTACGCCTTTCATGCGTAATAAATCAGTGTAAATCACGTACGAGCAAAGCTCAAGTACGGTTTTATACACAATAAATAAATGTAAAATTACGTACGAGCAAGGCTCCAGTACGATTTTCAAGCATATAAATCAGAAAAACTCAATGCGAGCAAGGCTCCAGCACTCTGTATATGAATTAAAACATTAAAATCCAGTGCGAGCAAAGCTCTATCACAATTTATACTCATATAAATCTGATAGGTTGCTTTATTTTGATAAAACACTTTCAAAATCATAATTGGCACCTCACACGTGCCCCTTTCATGCAATTCATGAAAATCAATAGTCAGCCTATCGATAAATTGCTTAAATCAAGCAATATATTTCATAAAAAATATCAAAAAAACATGTTATTCTTGCAATTTATTAGCCTTACTACCCTTTTTTGTAAAATTCCTAACTAGGGGCAAAATGGTCTTTTTCACCTATATTCGAATCTTTTCGTAAAAATTATTATTTCATTTTTAGGTAGTTAAGGAAATTTAATGCTCTGTATATACCCTCAAAATACGTGCAGCTACCTCTCAATACTCACAAAATTCCCTTACCTCGTATCAAGTTGAGTGTGGTAAATTTTCACAGCTGGAAGCTTGTCCAGTCCGATCTACTCCTAATCCAATCTCTAGAGCTGAAGAAAATTATTTATCATATCAATTTAACTCAATAAATATATTTCCTTCGTTTACTACAGTCAATTTAACTTATTGGGCTCATTTACTTTTATTGGGCTTTCTATGGGGCCCATAATCTAAATTAAGCTGATTGCTACTCAAGCTTGGCCCATTACGAACATTTGGCCAAATTCTTGGTCTAACATAACTATTACGTTATCTTATCCAATTTCTAGTCTCTTTCGACCGCTTAAAATCATTTACGATAGTCTATTTTAAATTCAAGCATTACAAAATTTATACGGAATAAATCGCAACTTACGCGATTAATTTCTAACTCATATAACTATCCAATTTATAGAAATCGAGATTCACTTACCCGAGATTCTGTGATAGCATGCAAATCGAGGCTGACTTGAACTCTCGTTTGTCGCCAATTGTCATGCTACACGTTTATATATTTACTGGGTCAATTTCGGTCAAATATAATTTAAATTAAATATTTCAAAAATTAAATCGATCAATTTCGACCGCTTACCGACTTACCTGTAACTTGATTACATCCCCAAATTTTTTTCCCATTTTTTATTTTTTTTACAGTTTCATTTCAGCTAAACCAGTCCGAACCGGTTCAGCTTCACCCCTTCGGTTTCTGACTTTGACCACCGGTTCTTCGTCGGTTTTCACCTCCAGCGAGTCCGCCAGGCTGTGCGACACATGGATCTGGTGACGGCCACGCTCGAATCGGTGACGATAAGGCCAGTTCGACCTCTTTTCTCTTTGGCGTCGCTACCCATTTCTTCCCTTCGCCGTTCGACGCCTCTACATCACCGACGGTGGTGATTCGATCCTTCCCTTGGCCGGTGGCTAGGTCCTCTCCCTTCCTCCAGCCTCCGTTCGCCTCTCTTTTCTCTCTTTTTCCCTCTCTTTCTCTCGGTCTCACCATTTCTCTCCCTCCATCCGTCGGCATTTCTCGCCTGGTTCAGGGTCGGCAGTCTTTCCCCCTCTTTATTTTCTTCAGTTTCCCATTTTTTCGTTTCTTTTTTTTTCAATTTTATTTTTTTATTATTTTATATATATTATATTATATTTTAATATAATATAATACAAATTATCTAAAAAATTTAATATAATTAATAAAAATATCTTAAAATTTTACACTATTATTTTATTCATAATTATAATAATAAAACAATTATTAATATTATTATAATTATATTTTATTTCCACAATATATTTTATACATTAATATTTATACACTATTGTACATGTATTTTATTTACTTTATTTTTACAACAATATATGGGCACCATATTTTATTTTATTGTATTTATTTATTACTCCAGAAATATGTTTTTCTATATTTCCTGGATAAATTGTCCAAAATATGGTAATCTTCGGTTTATCATTTTCAAACCAAATTCCCTTTTTGGACTCCTTATACTTTCATGTTCTGAGTCTATATTTTAAATCGATTTAACCTAATTTCATTCGGTTTATTCAGAATTTACCCAAACTCTTATTTTGCACTTCAGTGCATTCAGACGTCTAACTTAATAATTCGGACTTAAAATCCACACGAAATCTCTTTATTGATTAACCTATTACGTAAAAAGGTTCACACTAATATGTTCTTAAGGAGAAGACACCGAATTTTGGGTCTTACACGAAGGATAGATCTGCTATGGACCGGCTGCTTGGACGTGACCCACCTCTCATGCGGAAGCAGATAGAGGTGAGACCCTACACAATAGGATTCATGTAGCTTGGGATCACAGAGGATATGGCCATAGTCCTAGTTATTACCTTTATTATTTTTTGTCTAATCTTAAATGTCACTTGGTTTATGATGAATCCATGTTTTTAAATTGTTTTGTGGGTCGGGACAGTCCAAGGGAGAGGCTGAGTCCTGACGAATGTTGATTTGTACTGATTTGTGTTGAGTATGAACTACTTTTAAGTGCACCTCGCATGATGATTTTCCATGATTTAATTACGACTTGCGCATGATGATTTTCCATGCTTTATTTATGACTTGTGCACTTATTTGAATAGCATGAACTACTTTATATATCATAAACACGTGCATGAACTGATTTTTTGGATATGACGAGTAACTGCTTGGTTTTATTCATGGCATCACTGTCACGACCGCCCATGACTTACCAAAAACCATAACAAATTTTTTCCATTTTACATACCTTTCCTTCTGTCATAATTCAATCACCAAATCATTGGACTGTGATTCGATATTAGTCACCTCTACCACATTCATTTCACAACATGCATACATGTCAATACAATTATTTATTGATTGTAAGTACTCTTTTCTTAAAAGTAAACTCATATACATTAATACAATTACATGTACATACACATCCCCGACCGTACATTCGTTTACATAACTGTGCTTTTACATTGTTTAGTACAAAATGTTTCAAATGTGTATACCTTTCGTATGATCGGTATACAGCGGATAAATGAATACCAGTCCTCAACCATGCCCAACTACTGTGAATGCTCTGTAGAGAGGAGGAAATAAAAAGGGGATGAACTCATAGCTCAGTAAGAAAATAAGGCAAGCAAGTAGATAACCATACTATCTACAAAATATAATGCTATGCCATTAAATCATTTCCTTTTCAATTCACATCTAAAGCATGTATCTTTCTTTGAAACATTTATGCAATATATATATAGGTACAAATCATCAGTATGAACTGAAAACATGCTGGTTTAATAACCTCAACAATTTATGCAAAACATTACATTGTCATGTAAATACTGTAAATCACATTTCATTATGCCATATCAATTAAATCAAAACAAAGATGGCATATCATCATGTAAAAACATGGAAATCCGGGTTTCACCCATCCCTCAGGTTACCCTTTCACAATTTACAAAGTCACATGTCCAATTTATAAAATCATGTGATAATTCAACCAAGAAATATCCCGTTAAATGAAGTGAGATGAGATAGGCGACTACATGTTCGAAGATTATGATCATATCTCATTTTTTCGTGATCTTAGGCTACACAGTACTCAGTGTGTGGGGCCTCACATTTGCTGTAACGGGAGATAGGTCAAATCCTCAACTGTCAGCCAACAACTTTATATCATCGAGTACTCACGGTACATCGTACTCCATGTGACATACACAGTACAAAGTACTCTATGGACCCAATATCAAGGTTGGGGTGTCTACCATAGGTCTTAGCCCTCATACCATGGATAATAGTTTCGATAGCCCTCGGCCATATCTCAAAAATTGCACGTGCGAGCATATAATCGGTGTAACACACAGTCTGTACAGGCTCTCAGCCCGACTGTTTCATGCTATCTCTTTCAAAACCGGTACGTGCAAGTAAACTCTAGCACGAACTCATGCATAAGGTCACATAAATCTAGTGCGAGCAATGCTCCCAACATTATGTCATGTAAAACTGAGTATGAGCAATGCTTCAGTACTCTATCATGCATTAATCAATAAAATTGAGTACGAGCAACGCTCCAGTACTCCATCATGCTCAAATCGCATTAAAATCAAGTACTATATGATGCATAACATGTAAAAATCTAGTGCGAGTATTACTTTAGCACTAATGGGTGGAAACATACAAAATCCAGTGCGAGCTATGCTCTAGCACGATTGGTTTTCACACAAATCGATAGATGGTTTATTTCAAATGACTTCACTCAATTAAATCATATCGGCATTATAACATGTTGTTTTCGTATATAACATGAAAACATTAGCCAATCTATTTATGCAACTGTCAAATAACATCAAAACTAGTCACAAACATGCTTCCTAAGCTTTTTAGGCTTAATTGGGGTACAATCGTAATTTTACCATGTCGGGTCCCTACCGAAATTTTTTCGTATTCGAAAATCCATATGCAATTTAAATATTCAAAAATCTATCCAAAATATGTATAGCTACCTCTAGCCACTCATAAAATTTCCTTACCTCTGATGACATCATGTGACCTCACTTTCTCGGTGCTGCTAAACCTCGCAGTCCGATCAGCTCCTAATATAAACTTCGAAGCTGTAAATAACCATTCACATCAGTATACTTTAATATACTCAATTTTCACTCGCATGAATTTCAAATCAATGTATTGGCTTTTTTCACCCATTTGGCCTTATTATACCTTATTGGACCTTACTCTCTCTTAAGCCCATTTCGATTTTACCATTCGTTTCTTGAGAACCTATTAGACTCATCAAGTCTACTTATTCGAATTGAACCGACATTAATCTCCCAATGCCTCAAGTTCATTATTTTCTCTCATTATGGCATTTCACCATACATCTCATATACCTATTTTCATTCATTATCTATTCCAACACATGTATTTCATAAAACTATCTTACAATCATATATACATGTTTAATAACATCACTACATGCTTAAATCATCATTAAATCCATGCCAAATCAACTCTCACTAAATCACATTAAGCTCATTTTAGGTCATTGAGGATTTAGCATGTTCATGGGTGTTTTCAGCCAACAAAACATATACCAATCAACTCATCTAAATAATTATATTAACATACTTGAAGTTGGTGTATTGAAATCTTACCTAGCTTGATTTTTCCCATTTTTGCCAATTTGGGGAAAATCACTTTGCTCCTTCAATCCTTGATTTCAGCTTCTAGTTTTCAACTATGTTGTTCTCCTCCTCACAAGGGACAACTTTGCTAAAATAAATCTCTCTCAAAACTAATTGAAAGGTGATGATTTTTGGAGTGAGAAAGTTAGGTTTTCACTTTGTTTCAATGGAGGAATTGGTTGTTTCGGGGAAAGAAGATGCAATAGCCGAGAATCCTTTAGAGATCAATTTTTCTCAACCAGAATTCATCCGAGATCAATCTGCTTTGAATAAGAGATTGATCTACCTTTTGCAGAATGTTTTGGCATTATATTTCAAGGCAATGAGATCGATCTCCCCTTCAACTAAGATCGATCTGCCATTCATCTGCAGCATTCTAGCTGCAATTTTCCCAAATTTTCAAAGTTAACTTCACATTCAATTACATCACTACTCATTTTACATTTCATTCACATTTGGAACTTAAAAATATTCATTTCTTATGATTCATATCAAATGTAACTTGCCTGTACATCACGAAATCATAAAGAATACATATGAATTTATGGGCCTTACATCACGATCATGTAGATAGTACAATTATCTACCTGCTCGCATGATTGCCTTACTGAGCATGTGGTTTGCTCACCCCCCTTATTTTCCCCCTCTACAGAGCACATTCAGTAGGTTGAGAGCGACTAGGGATTTGATTTTTGGAGTCCGTTGCATCCCATCATATAAAGGTATACACATTTGTACGGTTTTGTATCTAGACCTGCAATAGCACAGTAATATTTTAAATGTAACTTTTGGGGATGTAAACACATGTAAATAACAACTCTTATTAAGAAATATAAGTGTTTACGTTTAAATAAATTGTAACTTGAAATGGTATGGTTGGATGGGATTAACATCGATACATAGCCCAACTGTTGGTGGTGAAGTTGTTCACGATCAGAGTAAGGTAAGAAATGGATTAAATAATAAATAAAAAATGAAAAATTGGTAGTGATTTTCGATAGACTGAGGGTCGTGACATATATATATCATCATAACATAGAATTGAAAACCTCTTTGTAATCAATTATGTTATTTACCACTAATATTAGAATACTCAAATAATTACGGATTCAAGTTTCTAGTTGGTGATATATTATCTTGACAATTGAACAAAGGACCATTTTTCCACAATCAATCAAAACAATAATTTCAACAAGCACCGAAGATATATAAATAGCAAAGATATAAAAGAATAGAATAAAAAGTAATTAGATCTCACAATCCTTGAAGAACCCAAATCTTTAATTATCCTTTGGCTGGACTAAATAGTTTAGCAAACCATGGAGTTGAGAGAAAAAAACCAAAGAAAAAGAGTTCTCAATTGCCTAAAGAAAGAAAATAATAGAATGTATATTGTATGTAGGCATCCCCCTCTCTTATATATATATTCTAAATATTAAATATCTTAGTCCTAGAATCTTTTTTCCAAATGAAACTTCTAATTGAGTTTGATTACAAATTAACTTCTTTCCTTTTTTTACCATTAATTACTTTTTGCCCAAGAAATAAGTTATATTTCCTGTCACTGCCTTAGACTTGCCCACGCCTAGCACCATGACATCTTCTGGTTCTGAGAATTAATCAAAATTTGCAATTTTAGTCCATTTTTCTCCTATTCCTTCATTCAATAATACAAGACACAAAGCATAAGCCAAATCCAAAAATTAAGCATATAAAAGAATCTAAATCATGGGAAAATATGACAATTAACATGTTTATTATACTTCCTATCACCTCATCCGTTATCTTTAATGATATTTTAGGTTTCATCCTTCTTAACTTTTATTGAATCTTCTTGCATTCTTATTCTCTGGTTAGTCTAGATAGCATGATATCCATATCGAAACCAAGCATTCCTTGATATGACTATGCAAACACATCTTGTCGTGACTCGAAGGATGACCTAAATCAGTGACTTATTGCGGAAGTATAGAAATTTGGGTTAACTTTTTCACTTTTCCTTTAACACTGGTTTATCATGTGAGCAGTCCTAAATAATACTATTACTATTCATGAAACTTGATTTAAAGTATTGAACCTAAGGTTCCAGTCTAATTTCATGTCAAAAAGCATTCGAAAAAACCCAATAATCAACCTTATAAATAACAAAAATTTCCCAATTTTGACCTACTTAGACTTCATCTAATCCTGAGTCATATGTAGTTGAAAATCAAATCTAACTACTTAATACACTTTAACATGCTAGTATTTACCTTATGTCCAAATTTCATAATTTTTAGAGACCATTTGGTCCTCTAAAATATATATTAAAAAGAATATATTATTTTTATCGATTTTTGCAGTATATGCATGTCAAAGTTCATTCACATCCCCAAACACAATATTTTTCTTACGCAAAAATATATTGACTTACTACACATCTCAACTCATGTACGGGTACAAAATTATCTAAAAATAAATTCAAATTCACAATAAAAAAGATATCGAAAAGTAAACTGTGATATCTCTGAAGTTAGAAACTTTGAAGCCGGATACTGCGGTCAATGCTAATACATCTCTCGTCTTAACCTGTGATGGAAAACAGTGGTGGAGTAAGCTAAAGAGCTTAGTAAGTAAACCACACAAGTATAGAGTTAATAACATACATTATACTAATTCCAGTGCATGCCACAATAACTAAAATCATAGAACCTTAAAATTTCATATTTGATAACTGATAATTTTCTCATTTCTGATAGACTTATAACGCTCTGATGGTAGACATCACTAATGCTAGTGACGCTGTCAAAATCATCGGGGGAAGAGGATACTTTGAAGTAACTCAATTTTTTTCTGACCTGAACACAAAATACTATCCTAAAATTAAGACTTTTTTATATATATGCATTCTAACATGATAATGCATGTCATGTTATGAATGCTCGATAATTCGAATGTATACATATAAAACTGATGGTTTCTTTTACCTCAAAGTATTTGTAACACAATAACACATGTCAAAAAACACACTTTTGAAGACATCTTCCTTATAAACATTCACATGTACTGTCATATAGTTCAAAAACACATGCAGAAATCATATTTAATATATACAATATTCTTTTTGGTAAATAGTATTTATACTAGAGATTAGGCAAGACTCCTTAGTACTGATCAAATAGACTTATCCCACTCACAAATCAGTGAGCTATAAACCAGGACAAGGGGTAGTTTGAACATGGCCACGAATACTCTCGATGTGGGAAAAGGTCTACGGTTGTGCCAGAACAATAACGGAACTGTAATAAGTCTACGACTATTGTTAGACCTACCAGTATAAACAGAAAAATCATCATGAGATGCCTTATGTCCCTAAAAGTCCCACTGATAAATCAGAGACCCATAGCTACTTAGGACAAAGGTAGTTCGAAAAATGGCCACAAATACTTCTAGTACGAGAAATATGTCTAGTACCAAACCTAAAATGGATTTCGTATAGGTCTACGACTATTGTCAGACCTTTACTACATAAATCAAAAAGGTCATCAGGAGATGCCTTTTAGTCTCATATTGCTTTATTGATCTAGTAAACATTAGGAGTGCCATTTATTTCTTAAACTTTTAAAACATAATTTTCAAAACTCTACAAATTCTGGAGGTGGCTCACATCATGTAGCACATAGGCCCTTAGAATCTAAAAGTGGCTCCCAAAGTTAGCATTTAGCTTCATAGGTTTGAAAGGTGTTTAAGAGTTATAAAAGCAATCTAAAAGCACGTTTCAAAATCTTATCACAGTGTGGATAAAAGCAAAATAAGCTTAAACCCAAAATCAGTAAACGTTGGCAAAATAAGCCATATGATTCATAAACTTCCAAAACATGCTAGGAGTGAGATTTAAAAACTTTTCTTTACGCAGATAAGAATCGATGTAAGCTTACAAATCCCACACACTCCATGGTATGCAAAATGATGTAGTATAACTTAAAACATAGTTTCGAAAACACATGAAACTAACAAAAAACATGATGAGTGTACGACATGTTTTCCTATTCTTATAACTTATAATTACTAGGAAATTCTTGCAACATAACACGGCTATACAGGCTTACTACCCAACCCTGTATGGAAAATCAAATAATATATCCAATCTAGTATTTTTATTCACAATCAATCATATATACTTAAACACAATTCTTATCCATAATCAGTCACATATTCTTATCCATGATCAGTCACATATACTTGTTATTTCTTATCCACAATCAACCACATATATTTACACACATTTCTTATAATGCTAACTTATAACTTATGAGAATCACTTACACTATATGATTATTTTAAGATTGCCTAAATAAGTTTTTAGAATTAAAATCAAATTTGTAACAACTTACAGCAAAAAATGACCACCGCAATTCGAATCCACTATCCTCAAAGGCATTTGCACACCAACTCGGATACCACTGTAAGGTTTCATTGTCTCAGTTTATTATGCCATACAAAAAAAGCCGCATATTAAAAAACAACAAAACCAAAATCACCAAAATCATTTAACAAATTTGCTTTCAAGATAGTATCATATCTTTTTGCTGTTGTTCGTCTAGGGAGATTCAACCTTTTAAATTTTGGCAGCCCACGAGTAGCCCTCAGTTTATCGTTAACTCAAGACTCCTAGCTGAGAGAAGCCTTTTAATGGTATCCACACAAGTATGACGTAAAATGGAACCTTTACCAAGCACGGAGTGTAGCCAACGGCAAAGAGATGAGAAAAGGAATTGTTTTGTCAATGCTAGCTCTAAGAGGCAAAGTGGCGACCAAGAACATTGTATCAGAATTTTTTAACTAAATGCTGTTTATATAGTGTCTCTTAACAAAAACCTAAAAAAATGCTTAGCCTTAGTCTAACTAGATTGGTCCATTTAGGCCCTTCTAAAAATTACTTAATGCAAATCTAATTGGCTTGTAGGGCATGCTCTAATAGCTTATAAATAGGAAATTAATATTAAAACGAGAAACAACTCATTTTATTTACTTTTGTGACAATCAAAATTTTGTGAAATCCCAAAATTTTTGTTTCACAATTTATTTGGAAAACTAAAAAGTAATTAAGATACTCAGAATAATATTATGCAGGCTTGGAACAACCGAAGCACTTAGGTTAGTGGTACGGAGGTCAGGGCACAAAAATCAAAGTAAGGTTTTAAGTTTAAATATTTCTCAAGATCGCATGTATACGTATGTTTTGGTGGTGAGGATTTGAAACTAAGGAATTGGAAGTGAAAAAGTTAGTAGGAACTCAAGTTAGCACTAAACCGAGCAATTGGGCCTAGTAAGTGAAATAAATTCGGAATAAATTCTATAAGGTTGTAAAAATTATTCCAAGGCCTTAGGAAATTAAAGTAAGGCCTATTTGACTTGGAGAATCAAAATTGAGTGGAAATCTTAAGGTTTTGGTGATCAAATTAATTTTTAAAGTAAACCGAAAACCTTAAGTAATTTCAATCGGTAACGACTAAATCGAGCAAAATGGGCTTAACTAGGAAACTTTTCTTAAACAAGTGAGCCCCAATTTTGTATGGGATATACTAGAGACTTAGTATAATACTTGAGAAGTTGAAATTTGGATGAAATTGGGCTGAAAATAATTTTTAAGGATTTTACAAAAACAGGGCTACTGGCAGGCTCAAGCCCGCAAAATGGCTAAATTTGAAGACCATCCAGATGGCTTTTGAGCCCAATCTTCTCCAGAATAAAAGAGCACTTCATGCTCTTTTTGGAACAGCCAAGAATATCCCGAAATCAGTTGGAACCAGAGAGAACCAACCCTCACAAGTTGCCGCTGATGTCATCCCCAAGCCAAACTTGTGCAAATTTTTTGGCCACCTTCCGGCCACTTTTAGACTTTGATCAAGAAGGATCGAATCTTCCTTCCTAATTCCTATACAAATATAAAAAATCCAGCCTTAAAAAAGCTAGGTTTGTAGGGTAAAAAGCTAGAGAGAAGAACTGGGGAAGAATCTATCATGTTTCTGGGTAAGAGGAAAACCTGAATTCATGAGTTTTTTATTGGTTTTTGAGCTTGTTTTTGATGATTTTAAGTTGTATACATGTTTATTTACAACTGAGAATCATTGTTGGAGGAAGAATCTCAGGTCAAACTCGGTCAAACCCAAGGTAAAGTTGTTGGAAGATAATGAGTTTGATATATGTTTATGTTTAATGAATTTAAATGCTTTTTTCTAAAGTAGAAATTGATGAAACCATTTCTAGTGATAGGTATAGGTCTGGCCATCCATGGAATGTTAAGGAAATGATGAAATTTGGTTGAATTTGATGTTGAAGAATGATTGTTTAATACTGAAAAGTTTGATTTATAGCTCAGTTTAGTAGAGAACTGTAAAAGTATGAAAATTTGATAATTTGACAAGTTGTGGTGTGTTGATTTTAGACTTGGATAAGTGTTTAGGTTGTTAAGTTTATAACTTTGAAGTTAAGAGAAAAAAAAACTATCGAAATTGCCTAAACTGACCATTTAATCGGTAAAATCGATAAAGTAGGAAAAGTGGACAAAACAGTCAAATTTAGTGAAGTTTATGAAAATGGATGTATGTTTAAGCATACTGAGATGGAATTGAGCATCATTTGATGATTTTAGAACTATTTTGGACAGTTCTAGCTATCGACACGTAAAACGAAGTAAACCCAACACCCGATGATTTTGTGCTATTCTAAGAATTGTTAGGTAAGAGATTTAATTTAAAGTGGTATTAGTATTCTTATTACCTCGTTTTTAGTATATAAACATGTTTAAAATGTGTTCAAATTTATGAAATGTATTTTCGATATTTGAAAAAGTACTATTCATATTTAAACCGAAAAAGCGAAGGAAAAACCACCTTCTGAGCTCTCCAAATGTATTTTTCGACATATGTGAAATGTTTTGGAAAATGTAAATTGTAATATGGAAATGAATTTTATGAATTAGTTTTATGTATACGAAATTTGACTATAAGCTTGTTTTTATTACTATGCAGGTTAATAAGCCCGAAAAAGAATTCATAAGTATCATTTTGAGACTAAGGCAACATGTAGATCATGATATCTGTCATGCATGGCCCATGTGGAGTTTGGACCTTCGTGGTGCATCCCTTATACCACATTAGGCACGCTTATTCCTTTGCGGTACATGTTTAACTGCGTTGGGTATGTGTAGCCACTCGGTGCCTTATCGTCCGCCACTTCATGCATTGTTTCTTTTGATCCTTAATGGCGTAACGTGCTGTACGACCCTGATCTAGTCTATAGTCCCCTTACCATGGCCATCAATACTCTGTTTGTTTGTCTCCATCTTCGAAGGTTGAGTTTATATGAACATGACTTATGTTTGCTATGTGTAATTGCCTAGTCTCCAATATATGTCTTGTATGACTTCAAAAAAAAAAGTAATAAACTTCGTGACAAGTGAATTATGTCATCCGAAAAGTGTTTGATTTACTTGTTTTAAGATAAGTCTATTTTTAATAAAAATATATATGTTTACCAGTGTTTGTATAAAAGCATCATGTTTTCATACGCTTTGATATTAAGACTACCTTAAACGCATGTTTTACTGGGCTTGAAAAGCTCACCCCTTTCTCTACTCTTACAGACTATTTGAAGTGATCATTATCTACGCCTGTCGTGTAATTAAAGTAGGTTGATGGACTCGATACTCTACCTAGGCTACCTACTCTACACGATAAGGTATAGTTTTGCTTTTATTGCTAGACATCCTGTGTAGCATAGACAATTGATATAAAGAATATTTTGGGATGTAATCTAGGCAAGTATCTATGTAAAGTTGTAAACATACAATTTATAGAATAAATGTACTTTCAAGGGTATTACAGAAGTCACTATTAATTATGAAATAAGATTAAAAGAAACAGCTGTGGGATATAAACTATGTTTTAAACTTTGTAGATAGGTAAGTTCATAAATACACCATTATTGTAAGACTCGTATTTTTATATGTAATCCTTATGATTCCCTAAGTGTACATTTGTTTATGAAATGTGAATCATAAGTGATGTAATGTCCGTAAATCCGATGTACACACTTGTTATGTGGATTCATGATGTACACACAAGTTTCATTAAGTATGAATAATAAGAAATGGACCTTTCTAAGTGAAAAATGTGGATTGAATGCAAAATGAGTAGTGAGGTAAATTGATATGAAGTTAGCTTCGAGAATCTGGGATGAACTTCAGCAAAAAAGGCTGCAAAGTAAGGGGAGATCGATCTCTCCTTCAAGCTAGATCAATCTCAATAAGCCTCTACAAAGCAAGGATTGATCTCATCCCCAAGCAGACCGATCTCCTTATGCCTCGGCCAGAAGCAGATCGATCTCATATCCCTACTAGATCGATCTATGAAGCTTTCTACCTGGCTAAGATCGATCTTATGCTCTTTAACAGATCGATCTCTCACGCTTGAACTGAATGCAGGAAGGCTAAAAGCAGCAGTAGATCGATCCCTCACTTAGGAGATCGATCTCATCAAGCAGTTTCTATAAAAACAGGGCTGCTGAACTACATTTCACGGGAGAAACATTAAACCTTTTCATTTTTGAAGCAAAGTGACCTAACTTTCCTCTCTAGACTATCAACACCTTCCATTAAGATTGGAGAAAAGTGTATTACATCAAAGTTGTTCATAGAGTGGAGAAGAACAACATAGTTGGAAATGAGAGGTAGAATTGTTGAATCAAAGGAGAAAATGAGCTTTTCCTCAAAGTTGTGAAAAGGGAGAAAAGTTGAGATTGCTCCAGAAGATATCATTGGAGTCGATAGGATGAATCACGAGAAGTGGAAATCAAAGGAAAGCGATTCAAGCGTGATTCGAGGTAAGGGACTTATGCGAGCTATTAGAGATAGCTATACGTATGTTTTCTTACTTGCTGTGTGCAAACGTATGCAATAAGTACATAGATATTGATATATCTAGGTGAAAACTACGTACGAGAATAAGTCTATAAGTATGAGTTGCATGACTTCTATGTTATTGTTGTGAAAAGAGGTTTTTGCAAACGTTTTGAGAAAGAATAATAATAGATGGGCTCTCGGTTTAATCATTTGCATGAAATGCTTCTAACGAGTGATTGAAGGAAGATTTGCCCTCTCACTCATGACAGTACATAGAGTCCCTTCTATTTCTTTTCTCTGTGAAATCGTGCTAGAGCCTGAGGGGCAACGGTAGATTGACCAGCCCTGCTCTCACGTTATTTTTAAAGGGATTTTTGAGGAAACAAAAAGAGTGTTCGATGCCTCGGGTGATGCTGTGTGTTCCACTCGAGATGCTCGCACTAGATTTTTGGGAATCATGCTGGAGCCTTCGAGTATTGTTGTGTGTCTTGCTCTGACTATGCTCGCATGAAATTTCCTAGTAATACTATGCTCGATGCCTCAGGTGTGTTGTGTGTCTTACACTGAGTTGCTCGCATGAGGTTTTCATGATTATGTTGTGTGTTGAGTAAAACCGTGTTATAGCCGTCATGTATTGTTGTGTGCCTTGCATTGACCTGCTCACACGTGGTTTATGAATGTGATGTAATGAGTATAAAACTGTGCTAGAGCTGTCATGTATTGCTGTGTGTCTTGCACTGACCTGCTCGCACACGATTTCGAGACAATGGAAATGGGTGATAAGGATCCACGAGAGCACGATCTACCATAAGCGTTAGCCATGGGGTACGATGTGTCGTGATTTAAGTATGAGCTGAAGGGATGGTTGATTTGCTTCCCCAAGCATAGGGTTCCCGCACACCTGATCAGTGTTGCCTGGAATTCGACTATGGCCATTTATATCTGTGTGATACGACATTATCACTACTGTGTGAGGTGACATATGTCTCCCCTGCTGTGTGTCTAGAGATATGATAACCCATGATTTATGTCTCAAATATATATTGATTTGCTAAATGTAAAGCAATTTTCTAAGTCTGAACTCTGTGAATAGATTACGTTGTGTGAAGCTGTGTGATATTATGTGAATATGCATATACCTATCTAGCCTATTAATGGTTTCGTATTGATGGAAGTTGTTTTAAAAAGAATGCATATGTTTATAAGGAAAATGAATGCATATATTTTAGCATGTAGATAGTGTAGTTATCTACATACTTTCATATTTTCCTTACTGAGCGTGTTAGCTCCCCCCCTTATTTCTCCTCCACAGATTCTACGCAATAGTGAGTATACTGCAATCGTCCCTGCTATTGTGTTGCTCCGATCATCCAGCAGTATAGAGAGGTAAACACATGAGATGAAAAATTTTGTATCTTGTAAATTAATACACAGTAAGGTTTATATTTTGTATTTTGAGGGATGTATATAATAGAAACTGATGAAAACGCTTCCGCACATATATATATAAGTCCAGTTTCTATTTTACTTAATTTGTATGAATTTATTAAACTAAAATGGATGAGATATGGATTGGATGTTGACTCACAGCCCAACTGTAAGTGGTAAGGTAAAGATCACGGACAGAGAGTGAGGGTCATGACAAAATTAATGGTATTAGAGCTGAATTGGACTGATGTGAGTCAGTATCCATATTTAAGAAATTATACATCCCCAAAAATATTATGCATTATTAGGATACAATTGTGTATACCAAGCTGGAAAATGTGACTGAGACACTTATTTTGAGTATGTAGGATGTCTGATAGATGATGTACTAGTAGATGAGAGAGTTTGCGCTCTCAAGGGCATAGAGATGAGCTTGAGAAATGCATTGGGTCTAGTTCTAGTAGAGATCCACCCGGCCTTAGTGAGGCCACTGAGAAGCGTATAGCACAATTACAGTGCAGTGTAGACACAGTTATGGAGATGTTTACACAGGCTATGACCAGATTTGAGGGCAGACAGGAGAACCTTGCTGGTCAAGTTGCTACACCTGAGAGACAAGAGCTAGTACAGCCTACATCGAAACCTCGAGATGTAGAGGAGGAGATACCTGTACCCCTTCCAGTTCAGGACATTCCTCTACCGGTTCAAGATCCTGTAGCTCCACAACAGGTTGGTGGTAAAGGAGTGTATGATTGTGATCTGGGTAGACTGAGAGAGTTTTGAAAGTTTGGACCGGACCACCTTTATTTAATGGGGTGAAGAACCCAATGTTAGCTGAGCTTTGGATACGTAGTATGGAGAAGCTCTACCGATTCTTCCATTGCTCCGACATAGAGAAGGTCACCTTTGCTGCTTTTGTGTTAGAGGATAAGGCCGAGCATTAGTGGATGGTCACACAACCTATGTTGAGTGCACGACACCTGGTTGTGACATGGGATATATTCTTAGATGCCTTTATGAGGCAATACATTCTAGCTACTGCTCAGAGAAAGATGCAAATGGAATTTATGACATTGACTCAGAGGAACTGGACAGTGGATGAGTATGAGTCTGAATTCACACCCTTGGGCAGATATGATACAGTCACTATGAGCTTTAAGGACAGAAAGGTTCAAAATTTTTTGAGGGGCTGAGACCTTCCATTAGAGCTCAACTAGCTCCATTGGACATTACCATTTATGATGAGGCAGTACGCAGAGCTCAGCTATGTGAGCAAGATTATGAGTTGCATTCCTCGGAATTGAGTAGGAGTGGTAAAGATAGAGATAGAGATCGAAAGAGGTCACTTGATGATAGAGGATTCAGAAAGTGTCAAAGATTATTCAGTAAGGGGCTTATGATTGAAGAGATATGAGAGAGGCCAGTGAAGCCTCCAGTTCATCCAACTTTATCTCCAGATCGAGAGGCATAGTTATTGGTGGACCTCGACCTACCACAAAGCAGTGTAGGTTATGTGGTAGATATCATGGGGGTAGACCATGCCCATTACCAATGAGATCATGTTACAGGTGTGGTAAACCATGGCACATAGCTCGTGAATGCCTAAAGTTGATTGATATAGTCCCACAGAAGGACAAAAAGCTAGAGAAGGCTACAGTTGAGACACCTACACCTAAGAGGAAGGCCACAACTGAAGAGAAAGGAAAGCAAGCTATTGGTCGAGGGCGAGTGTTTGCATTGGACTAGGCATCTACAGAAGCTTCCTTGGATGTGATTAAAGGTACCATCCTTATCTTTGATTTTGAACCATTAGCATTGATTGATCCTAGTGTCACGCATTCATTCATATCTCCTTCATTTGCATGTAAACTATGTGAACATGTGAAACCTGTACCCTTAGGTAGAATCTTACTTATAAGTACTCTAGTGAGAGACAATGTAATGACGGAGTATGTATGTAAGAGTTGTAAGCTAAAAGTAGGGGAAAAGGACATGTCGATCAAGCTCATCTTATTAGCTATGAAGGATTTCGATGTAATACTAGGAATGGATTGGTTGGCTGCAAACCATGCTGTTTTAGACTGTTATGCTAAGACAGTAATGTTTTCTATCCCTGAAAAGTATGTTGTGAGATTTAAAAAGTAATGAAAGAAGCAGTGAATTAATCTTAAGGATGAATGATGTTACTAACAAATGTAATGATAATGTGTTGAAGGTTTTATCGCCTATGTGGTTGACTTGGATAAGCTGTACCTAGATATGGTTGCCATCCCAGTGGTTAGAGAATTTCTCGATGTCTTTCCGGAAGAATTACCAGAGTTGCCACCAGATAGAGAAATGGAATTTTGTATTGATTTGGTGCTTGGAACTGAATCGATATCCAAGCCACCATACAGAATGGCTCCAATTGAATTGGAGGAGCTAAAGAAGCAATTACAAGAGTTGCTGGACAAGGGGTTCATCAGATCGAGTGTATCATCGTGGGGAGCACTAGTGCTGTTTGTAAGGAAGAAAGATGGGAGTCTCTGACTGTGTATAGATTATCGGTTGTTGAATAAGGCTACCATCAAGAATAAATATCCCCTTCCACGGATTGATGATCTGCTAGATCAGTTGCAGGGAGCACAGGTCTTTTTAAAGATTGATCTGAGGTCTGGGTATCATCAATTGAGGATTCGGAGTGGAGATGTACCCAAGACAGCATTTCGGACCCGTTATGGCCATTATGAGTTTCTGGTTATGCCATTTGGGTTGACGAATGCTCTTGCAACGTTTATGGCTTTAATGAATGATGTCTTTAAGCCATGCTTGGACAGATTCGTGATTGTCTTCATAGATGACATACTGGTGTACTCGAAGTCCAGGGAAGAGCATGAGCAGCATTTGAGGACAATGTTACAGACCCTTCGAGATCAGGAGTTGTATGCTAAACTCAACAAGTGTGATTTTTTGGCTGAGTGAGATATCATTTTTGGATCACGTAATCTCGAGAGATGGTGTATCAGTAGATCCATCTAAGATAGAAGTTGTGATACAATGGGAAAGACCCAAGACGATTATAGAGATCCATAGTTTCCTGGGTTTAGCAGGTTATTACCGATGATTTGTCGAGGGATTCTCTCAGCTGGCTGCTCCATTGACACATCTCACTCAAAAGAATGTGGCATTCGAGTGGGATGATAAATGTGAAAGTAGTTTCTGTGAGTTGAAGCACAAACTGACCACCGCACCTATTCTCATCATACCCACCAGCTCATAGTTATAACGTGTATACAGATGCCTTGAGATAGGGACTGGGCTGTGTGTTGATACAGGACGGGAAGGTAGTAGCTTATAGTTTTAGACAGCTTAAGGACCATGAGAGGAACTACCCGACCTATGATTTAGAGTTTGCAGCTGTGGTATTTGCATTGAAAATATGGTGCCACTACTTATACAGTGAGAAATTTCAGGTGTATACAGATCATAAGAGCCTCAGATATCTGTTTTCACAGAAAGAGTTGAACATGACGCAGAAAGGCTAATGTTGTGGCTGATGCCCTGAGTAAAAAGAGCCTCAGAATGGTATCGCACATGATGGTCAGGGAATATGAGCTGCTCAAGCAGTTTGCTCACCTTAGGTTGGATATAGACCCTCTTAATATTGACAGAGACTGTGTGATAGCTAGCTGACGAGTGGAACTAGATTTGATTAACCGAATACGCCAGGCTCAACATACCAATCTACTGTGTGAGGATCTTGCGAGTTAAATTCAGAGGGGTGATGTGATCGATTTCCTTGTGAGTGATGATGGCCTACGCAGGTTTGAGGTAGAACTTGCGTTCCCGATGACCCAGAGTTAAAGAGATTGATTTTGACAAAAGCTCATTCATCAAGATATACATTACATCCGGGGAGTAATAAGATGTACCAAAACCTTCGAAAAATGTATTGGTGGTCAATGATGAAAAAAGATATCGCAAAATTTGTGGCAAGATGTTTGATATGTCAGCAAGTGAAGGTAGAGCATCAGAAGCCTGTAGGGTTGTTGCAGCCTCTACCAATACCAATCTAGAAATGGGAGCATGTCACCATGGATTTCATCATGGGATTGCCAAGGACTAAGAGGAACCATGATGTTATATGGGTAGTGGTTGACAGACTGACGAAATTCGCCCACTTTCTAGATATAAAATCTACAGATACTTTGAGTAGTTTGCCAGAGTTGTATGTACGAGAGATAGTGAGGCTACATGGTGTACCAGTGAGCATCGTATCGGATAGGGATTCCCGCTTCAGTTCTTGCTTTTAGGAATAATTTCAGGAAGCTATGGGAACCCGATTGAATTTCAGTACTGCTTCCATCCTCAGACCGATGGTCAATCAAAAAGAACCTATTTTACTTCATTTGTATGAATTTATTAAACTAAAATGGATGAGATATGGATTAGATGTTGACTTGCAGCCCAACTGCAAGTGGTAAGGTAAAGGTCACGGACAGAGAGCGAGGGTCATGACAGTTATGCTGGCAAAATTTTGTAAAATGAAAAGGTTAAGAATCGGCACTGATGGGAATGCCACTTAATTAAGAAATTAAGAAAAAGAAAAATTAGCCCATATTTCCTCATTTTCGGGGCGTGACAGTTCTCGTGGTATCATAGCAAAATTTGTCTAGTACTGTCAATGTCGACTCGCTGAAGTTAGATTACATCCCAATTCTCTATGCTTGTCTGGTTATAAAGTGAGTATACTTATTAAAGTTATAACTAAAACCTTAGTTTTCACTCAGGTAACTGATCACTGAACGATGAGCAAGAGGCGCGATCATCCACAGAGGCAGGCACAACCCCCTCCACCATCTCCCTCTTATCCTGAGAGCCTTAATACCAGGATGATGAGGCTCGAACAAGGCATGCAAAGTATGAGAGAGGGGGTAAGTGCACTCACCGCTATGTTGCCCAATAGTTCGGGGTAAATACTTTTGGTACCGGTGCTACTACACCCGCGCCTAATCCCCCACCTCCTCCACCACAGGCTCCTCCGATAGCCCCAGTTCCTCCACCTGTAGTCCCATAGCCCAAAGATGACAGAGATACTCAAAGGCTATGAGACTTTCTTCATATGAGCCCCTCAGAGTTTACAGGGGTTAAAGATCCCGTTAAGATCGAGGGATGGTTATTGGATATCAAGACAGCCTTCCAGTATTTATGGTGTACAGACAGAGAGAGGGTGGCCATGGCTAACTATATGTTGAGGGGCCAGGCCAAGTTTTGGTGGATGGTTACACAGACCGTTTTAGTAGACAGTCAGTCGGATATTTCCTAGGGTGCCTTCTTGATGCATTCCAGACCCAGTATATTCTGCGCACAGCTCAAAAAAATATGCAGATGAAATTTTGAATCTAGTTCAGGGTAGCATGATAGTGGATAAGTACGAGAACCAGTTCACTATCCTAATGAGGTACGACCCAAAGGTAGTTAGGGACCCCGAGCATCGTACAGAGAGATTCTTGGCAGGTTTGAGATTGGGGATCCGTCATAGATTGCTGAGACTTCAAGTCACAGATTCCAAGGATGCACATGGACGGGCTTAGAAAATTGAGAGAGGCCTAGATGTGACTCAAGTAGAGTATGAGTTCAAAAGTAAGGGCAGTGATAAGGAAAAGAGAGTAAATGCATTCTGATTTGAACCAAGGTCGAGTTAGCCCAAGAAACAGCAGATTGACGAGCCTCGGGCGAGGGCTGGTAAGCCCAAGACCCCTATTGTCAGTGCAGACACCACCCGAGGCCCCAAGATTGGATTTCAGTGATACATGAACTATGGCAGGCCGCATGGTGGGCCTTGCCATTTGGTCACGGGTGCCTACTTTAAATACGGAGTCGTGGGTCACCAGATTAAAGATTGTCCCTAGATGAGACCCATCGAGCCTCGAGAGCAGCAAAGGCAAATCGAGAAACAAGCACAGGCTTCCCAGAGACAAGCCCTATAGAGAAGGGTTACAGCCGCAGACAAGGGTAAGAAGCCTGTCTCGCAAGGACATGTGTTTTCCATCTACAATGAGACAGTTGACACTCCGTCGAAACTATTAGAGGTATACTCCTTGTATGTAATCATGAGGCACATGTTTCGTTTGACCCAAGTTCCACATACTCCTTTATTTCCCCACAATTTGCATATAAATTGCATCTAGAACCTAAGCCTCTAGATCACATGTTACGCATAAGCACACCCATGCACGAATCACAGATGATTGATATGGTGTGTAAAAATTATGAAATCAAGGTAGGGAATAGGATAAGGTTGGCAGATCTAGTTTTACTAAATATATATGGTTTTGATGTAATTTTGGGCATAGATTAGCTAGCTGCCAATTGTGTAAGTCTAGACTATTATACTAGTACCGTAACCTTCTCTCTACTTGAAAAATTTGATGTATACTTTGTTAATAAGAAATGAAATGTGTGGTATTAAATTCTATGAAGTTATAAGATGTCAATATGTTGAAATTTTCTGATGACATAAATGTTTGTGAAGGTTACATTGCATTTATTTCTGATAATTATCGAGAATCGCTAAGTATTTAGGACGTTTTAGCAGTTTACGAGTTTCTCGATGTTTTTTCGGATGAATTATCGAGGTTACCACTGAAGAGGAAAATAGAGTTTACCATTGATTTGGTCCCGACACTCAGCTAATCTCTAAGCCACCTTATCAAATGGCACTGGTGGAATTAAAAGAACTGAAGAAGCAGTTGCAAAAGTTGCTCAATAGGGGGTTTGTTAGACCGAGTGTGTCTCTGTGGGGTGCTTTGGTATCATTTATTAGAAAGAAGGATGAGAATCTCCATCTGTGTATTGACTATCGACTTCTGAATAATGCGACAATAAAAAATAAGTATACCCTGCCAAGGATAGATGATCTGTTTGATCAGTTGCGAGGGGCTTTCATGTTTTCTAAGATAGATTTAAGATCGGGTTATCACCAATTGAGGATTAAGGAGGTTGATGTACTGAAAACAACTTTCAGGACTCGATACGGGCATTTTGAGTTTTTAGTGATACCCTTTAGACTGACTAATGCCCCAAGTATGAAGAATGATGTCTTCCGAGAATATTTAGGCAGATTTGTTATTGTCTTTATTGATGACATCTTAATCTATTCTAAGTTCAGGGAGGAGCACGAGCAGCATTTGATGATTGTACTCCAGATCCTCCATGAAAAGGAATTGTACGGGAAATTTAGAAAGTTTGAATTTTGGTTGGATCAGAGGGCTTTTCTCGAGCACTTTGTATAAAGAACGAGGTGTCAGTTTATTCATCTAAGGTCGATGCAGTGCTAAAGTGGGAGAGACCCAGGATAGTGACAGAGATTCAGAGTTTCTTGGGATTGGCAGGGTACTACAGGAGATTTGTTGAGGGATTTTCCTGGATGGCAGCTCCATTAACCAGATTGATAGGTAAGGATGTTCCATTTGAATGGTCTGATTAGTGTGAGTAGAGCTTCCAAGAGCTCAAGCATCGGTAGACTACTGCACCAGTCTTGACAATTCTGAGTGGATCAGGAGGGTTAGCAGTGTACAGTGATGCCTCGCACCAAGGTTTAGGTTGTGTGCTGATGTAGAATGATAAAGTGGTCATTTATGGTTCCCTCCAGCTTAAGGACTATGAGCGAAATTATCTCACTCATGATTTGAACATTATATATAAGGTGAGAAATTTCAAATCTTCATTAACCATAAGAGTCTTAAGTATATTTTTTATCAGAAGGAGCTCAATATCAGACAGAGGAGATCGATAGAGCTCTTAAAAGATTGACTGTGAGATTTTGTACCATTCGGGCAAGGTGAATGTGGTAGCAGATGCCCTCAGTAGAAAGGGTATGGTGTCCTATATGATGATTAGAGAATGAGATTTATTGGGACAATTTGTCGAGCTCAATATCAATGTTGATAAAGTCAATGATGGATTTATGACTAGCCTACAGATTGAACCTGGTATCTTGGATCAGATCAGGTCAGGGCAGAGAAATGATCAAAAGTTGTTGGATATAGTTAGCCAGGCTGAAGAGAGATCGCAGTCAAACTTCTCGGTCAGTAATGATGGACTACTAAGGTTTCGAGACAGTATTTGTGTGTCATATGATGACCCCTTGAGACAGAGAATTTTGAGAGAGTTTGACTGTTCTCGATTCACCATGCACCCAAGAAATACTAAGATACACCATGACCTATGATAATTCTATTTTTTATAGAATTATTTGTGCTTAAATTCCTAATTATTTATTTAATCCCATATTATTTTATTAATAATCCCCTTTATTTAATTAAAATTCTTTAATGTGCAGATAAATTAAATCCAGATGAAATTCAGTCGTTTCAGACGAAATTGGGCTGAAAACGGGTTAAAGGAGACTGGACCACTTCCAATTTGTAGGCCAAGTCATCAGTCGACTGGACACGCGTGATGTCAGGTGTTCGTATTTTATTTGCTTCGAAACGATAAGATCGAAGGACACCGTGCCAACCCTTTGGAAGACACACGTCGGGCCACATCGCACAGCTAATTGAATAAAAAGACTGATGACGTGGAAAAATCTACTCTGCAACAAATCAAATGAAGACAAGTGGCCAAACAATGCCAACTCATCTAGGATGAAAATTTACCATTGTACCCCTATGTTTATGTATAAATAGAACATGATGGCAATTGAAAAATAAAGTAGGAAATTAGGAAGTAAGGAAGTAGAGTAGAATTTAGGGTAGTTTGTAGGGTAGAGTAATTTAGGAGTAGTTTTTAGAATTAATCTAGGAATAGTTTTTAGAATAGTTTTATTTTAGATTAAATTTTCTTTGCTATGTTTTACTTTCTTGTTTCCTTTGCCCCATTTTTTCGTTAGTTTATTTTCCTTTAAACACCATTGTTTTAGCAAGCTTCAAGAATTTTTAAGTTACAAATTTTCTTTAATAAAGCACTCGGTTATTAAGTTTCTGCTACTATTCACATAGCTACATTTTTTTTACTCAAATCAGTCTCTTTTTACAGTGCATCGAGTTGTTAAAGAAAGCTGGTGACAGCAGCTAATTTCTTCTACTCTTTGCTATGTTTTAAATCTCAGTTCTGTTACTCATTTCGATTTTATTTTGCTAGTCATTAACTGCATTATTCATCACTATGAGTTTGCTATTGTGTTGCTCGGAGAAATTTTGTTTTTGGGTAGAGTCAGGGGTGTGATTGGTGATAGCGGTTAAGCATCCCTTTCTTTGCTCTGCTACGTTCCTAACTACTTGGTCATCCATTCCTTTTGTTTTACTTCAATTATGATTATAATAGAGGATTTAAGTTTCTGAGCAAAGTGAGGAGTCAGGTAAAAGCAAAAGTAGGCAACCATGGTTTTAATTCTTGATTTTAGTCCAGTTGTATTTTCTGTCTTTATTAACTGATGTAGTTTACAGTAGATGCATGTCCTATTTTCCTTAATAATGTTGAGGAGTAGTTTCCTTTTCTTTCTTTTTTAACCTCTAGTAGCACCTCTGTTTTGCTGCCCCCATACTGTTCATTTATGCAAGAGTGTTGCTAGGCAGATTTGCGATTGCTTCATCCATTTGTGGCCAGCTGAATGGACTGTAGTGCTGAAGTTGTTGTTTTCTGGAGTAAGAAGCTAGTGTGTACATGTCTGAACAACACCCAGCGGCTATTGTTGTAGCGAAAAAACCAAAACAGCATGAAAGAATGAGGCTGGACAGTTTGGGCAGTACCGGTTGTCGAGCTTGCTGTGTACGAAAATAGGGACGTGGTGACAGATTCGGTTGGGGGCATTGCTGGGACAGCTGGTGCAAGGATCGAACAATTGAATCAGGAATTGCTGCTGTGTGGTTACTAGATGCACAGCCGACAGGTTGCTGCTAAAAACTGGGATCGGTAGAAGTTGCAAGAGATGGTGAGCTGTTGTTTGCTACCCGACTGGTATGGTGCATGGGACCCTGGAGAGCTGGGCAGAAACAAGGGATGTGCTGCAGTATATGGCAGCTGGAATGAAGCTGGGCAGAACTGGTTGTAGCACCTGAAGAGCAGGACAAAACCGAGAGCCTGTATGGACGTACCTGCTATGCTGGGCAACCCGAGACCTGAGGTAGAAGTAGTAGATAGACCTGCAGCAGACAGCATGACACCCCTGGAGAAGAGGACGAACTGCAGCAGTAAGCCGAGAGCACGGCAGGAGCAGAGTGGAGAACACACCCGAGAGCAGGATAAAAATCTGCTGAAGAAGAGCATGAACAATGGCATTTCGGGACCACTTGGTTTTGCAATTAGCCTAAGGCCATGTTTGGCCATATCCTTTTTGTGTTTAGTTTAATTTTTATGGCATTTTTATTGTTTTGATTGTTTCATTAGTTGTTAGTTTAGTATAGTGTTAGTTGATAATTGTAGGTTAAATTTAATATTTTATGTGTTAATTTAATCTTTAGTTTTAAGTTTTAGTTGATAGTTAATTTGATGTTTTATGTTTTAGGATTTAATTTTGTTTAGTATTTTAAGAATTGCAATTAGAATTAATTTAGATTAAATGTTTTTTCATGCATTTTTAATTTAGTATTTATTTTCATTAGATTTTAGTTTAAGTCATTTGCAATTTTTTACTAGTTTAATTACATGAATTTTTATTTTAAGTTTGTTTAAGTTATATTTCCTTATTTCCATTTTTGCTTTTTATTTTAATTGCGTTATCTTTTGCAGGTACTTTTTTTTATTGCTTGGAGCACTGTAAGTATTTTTAGCTCGGTTTTATTTTCTTTATTTTATAGTTTTATTATTTTCAGTACTTTAATTTTAGCCATGTAGACCACCCATCAGAACTTCATAATTTGCTAGGATATACTTAGGGTAAGAATAACCGGTAGTTAATTAGGCTAGTCAACTTCTCTGTGGGACGATAACTAGGGACTCAAATCCCATTATTACTTGTACGACCCGTGCACTTGCATACATATACCCTTTAGGCGTGTCAAGTTTTTGGCTCTGTTACCGGGGAAGTTTTAATTAGTCATTAATTAATATCGGTGAAATTATGCTTAGGTGTAATTCTAGCTTGTAAATATTTAGGTTGTAAATATTTAGAGCCTTAGCTTAGGTTAGTTAAATTTTCTCTTAATTAAAATTAAAAAAAAAATGAAAAATTGAAAAACTTAAAAAAAATTTCTAAGGACTTTTCGATGATTGCAAGCGTAGAGCCAGAAGTTTCGATTGCTTTCCTCTAGTCCTAAAATCGAACACACTCTTAGAAAAATTGGAAAGGATTCTAGTAAATTTATAGCTCCGCTGCAAAACATCATGGCAGAAAATAGAGAAATTAGGATAGTCGGAGATTATGCAATGCCGACTATTGGAGGGTATTATTCCAGCATTAGGCCACTAGCTGTCCATGCAAATAATTTTGAAATTATGCCTGCAATCCTCCAGATGATCCAGACTTCATTGCAGTTCAGTGGGCTCTCTTATGACGACCCACATGCTCACCTTGGGCAATTCCTGGACTTGTGCAACATGTTCAAACATAATGCATTATCTGATGATGCGCTTAGGCTTAGATTATTCCCCTTCTCACTTAGGGATAGAGCGCGACACTGGTTAACCTCCCTGCCTCCAGGATCCATTTCTACATGGGACGAGTTAGCCCATCAATTTCTATCTAAGTTTTTCCCTCTCTCTAAAATGGCCCAACTCCGTAGTAATATATCTTCCTTTGCTCAGTACGACTCTGAATCTCTTTACGAAGCATGGGAACGATATAAGGAGCTTCTTAGGAAGTGCCTCACCATGGCCTACCTTTGTGGTTGCTAGTCCAGACCTTTTACAATGGACTTACAAGCCCAAATAGGACCATTGTTGACGCTGGGGCGGGTGGAGTGCTAATGTGTAAAATCAAGGAGGAAGCTTACGAGTTGTTAGAAAAGATGGCGGCTAACAACTATTTATGGTCCTCGGAGAAGCAAATTCCAAAGAAGTCGACGGGTATTTATGAGCTCGACACACTGTCTACCTTAACCTCTCAAATCGCTAATCTTACGAAAAAGGTAGAGTCGCTCAGTACCCAACATAATCCTCCCACCAGTCCTAATCCGATTTATTCTGTCCAAAGTCCTTTTCTTTCCTGCGAGCTGTGTAGTGGTACCCACTCTGTAGATAGGTATCTGCTCAACTTAGAATTGGTTCAGTATGTTGCCCCTTCTCAAACGCAACAGAATAACCCTTTTTCAAACACCTACAACCCAGGGTGGAGGAACCATCATAACTTCTCCTGGAGCCAAAACCAAGGGCAACCTTCTAACTCTAGATTTGTAGAACCCCCTAGTTTTCAAGCTCCACCAGTTCAGGTACCACCACAGCCGCAATTTCCATTTCTTCCACCTCATCATCCATCCCCACCTTAATATCATCCATCACCACCACCACCACAACTTATGCAGCCCCAATTCTACCATGCACCAGCAGCTGAGAAGAAGCCTACATTAGAGGAGATGTTCTCAACGATCCTGCAAAATCAAGCTGCTTCAATTAAGAACTTAGAGGTTCATGGGGGACAAATAGCTAGTACTCTTAGCCAATGTCCTCAAGGGACCCTTCCTAGTAATACTGAAGTTAATCCTGTTAAGCAAAGGAAGGGTAAGGAACATGTTAGATCTATCATCCTTAAGAGTGGCAGAGAGCTAGAGGAGCCACAAGTTAAGTCCCAACCTGAACAGTACATAGTCGAAGAATTCGTGAGTTCTAAAGAAGCAGCTCAGAAAGAGCAGGAACCTAAAGATCTGGCTGCCCAGGAAACAAAGCTAGGTACTTCTTCATCTATACCTTCTTTTTCTTCTATTTCACAGCCTTCCTCATCCTCTGATTCCACACAAGTTCCCACTACATTGCCTCTAGTTAGACCACCAGTACCTTTTCCTCAGAGGTTTCAAAATCAAAAACTAGAATAATAATTCACTAAATTTCTTAAGGTTTTTAAGAAACTTCACATCAACATTCCTTTTGCAGATTCCTTAGAGCAAATGCTAAGTTATGTGAAGATTCTAAAGGATATCCTCTCGAGAAAAAGGAGATTGGACGATTATGAGACGGTGGCCTTAACTGGGGAATGTAGTGCAATTCTCCAGAGGAAATTACCCCCCAAGCTCAAGGATCCCGGGAGTTTTACCATACCCTGCACTATTGGAAATCTATTCTTTGGTAAAGCCCTGTGTGATTTAGGAGCTAGTATCAATCTAATGCCTTTATCTATCTATTAGAAGTTAGGAATAGGGGACGTCAAGCCCACTACAGTGACCCTTCAGCTAGCAGATCGATCCATTAAATATCCAAAGGGGGTCATTGAGGATGTCTTAGTAAAGGTGGATAAGTTTATTTTTCCTGTAGATTTTATTGTACTAGATATGGAGGAAGACAGGGAAGTCCCCATTATTTTAGGTAGACCTTTCCTAGCTACTGGTAGGACGATAATTGATATGTAAAAAGGGGAGTTAACTATAAGAGTCCTAGATCAGGAAGTAAAGTTTAATGTTTTCAAACCTTTGAAGCTCCCTGATGACTCTTAAGAGTGTTTTAAGATGGAGATTGAGGAGAATATAAGGCTTAAGCATATAATATCTGAGAGAAAGAGAGAAGTAGATAGGGCTCAGGAGGAGTTAATTGTCAACACCTTGTCACAACTTTGGATGACCCTCCTACTCTTCGCCCTGCTGCTGAGTGTTGTTTTCTTCAGCTGCATTTGAGTGGTTGTGTTTTTCTTTTCACTGTGTATATAGTTCTTTTTCTTTTCTGCTGTTTCTTGCTTTGTTTATTTTGCAGATTTCTTTTCTAGTTTTATGTTCTCAATCAAGCTTCGGTTGTTCATCATCATCATCAGAGAAGGGAGTACTTCGTTCCTGAACTTTAATTCTTATATTATCTGCACACTGAGGACACTGTGCACTTCAAGTTTTGGGGAGGGGATATCACTTGAGTATTTTTCAAAAATTTGAGCAAAATTGAAATTTTTTTCAAAAATCTGAGCTTAAATTGTTTGATTTTAGGATGATTTAGTGCTTAGCATGTAGGTTTCCCATATTCCAATGATATGACCCCATGATTTAGTCTGACTTTGATTGACTGAGAAGCATGATTATAGGAAAAGCATGAAGTTGAGTTCTTGAATTTGTCTTGATTCTGATTGCAATTTCCTCATTTTATGCACATGTCATGTCATGAATCTGTATATTTATTTAGAGAAAGCTTATGTGGACCTAGGATTGCATTTGTTCAGTTGATTTTGTGTATCATATTCTAGAATTTGTTTGATCTAATCTCGAGGTGAAATATTAGATCACACTTAATTAGGGAGATGATTTAGGCCATCTTTGGATAGTTTAAGCCTTTCTAGCCATCCCTATACATATTTTACCCCTAGTCACCCATCTGGGCCAAATAAGCTTTTCTCTGTAAATACACCTGCATAATTTCCTTAGCTTAAACTCTTTTCCTATCCCTTACCCAGAAAGCATGGAAAGTCATTGGATATATTTTGAGCTTTGTACATATGGGTATCTGGTGATAGTGAAAGTTCAAAAAAAAAAAAAGAAGAAAGAAGAAAAAGAAAAATACAAAAATAAAATAAAATATTTAGTGAAATAAATAAGTTTGGGGGAAATAAATGAGCTCTTACATTAAAAGATCCAAGAAAGTAACGCATGTCAAGGGGTAATTAAAACTAATCGACTTTATCATGCCTTAACCCCAGCCTGACATTACAAGCTTAATGAAGTCCTCTTTGATTAAGTGTGACTACATTAGTGGAGAGATTAGTGAAAAGTAAACTTATGGGAATGATCACTTGTCATTGGCTTTGTATTCACTATGTTTGCATAATCTGACTCAGATAATGTACTTTGAAGTGGCTCTGACATTTTTCACACACACGAGGAGTCCAATTTGGGTTAGGACTTATGATTGAATAACTCTAAGTGTTGGACTTATAATTGTGATTCTTTGATTTCATAGTCTGTACTTTTTCTTTGAGGATAATGTTGGGAAAATTATTATGTTTTGTACTTATCATTCCTACAATTATTTTGTTTTGCTTGAGGACAAGTAAAAACTCAAGTTTGGGGGTGTGATAATTCTATTTTTTATATAATTATTTGTGCTTAAATTCCTAATTATTTATTTAATCCCCCATATTATTTTATTAATAATCCCCTTTATTTAATTAAAATTATTTAATGTGCAGATAAATTAAATCCATATGAAATTCAGTCGTTTCAGACGAAATTGGGCTGAAAAAGGGCTAAAGGAGACTGGACCACTTCCAATTTGCAAACCGAGTCATCAGTCGACTGGACACATGTGATGTCAGGTGTCCATATTTTATTTGCTCTGAAACGATAAGATCGAAGGACACCGTGCCAACCCTTTGGAAGACATACGTCAGGCCACATCGCACAGCTAATTGGACAAAAAGACTGATGACGTGGAAATATCTACTCTGCAACAAATCAAATGAAGACAAGTGGCCAAACAATGCCAACTCATCTAGGATGAAAATTTACCATTGTACCCCTATGTTTGTGTATAAATAGAACATGATGGCAATTGAAAAATAAACTAGGAAATTAAGAACTAAGGAAGTAGAGTAGAATTTAGGGTAGTTTGTAGGGTAGAGTAATTTAGGAGTAGTTTTTAGAATTAATCTAGGAATAGTTTTTAGAATAGTTTTATTTTAGATTAAATTTTCTTTGTTATGTTTTACTTTCTTGTTTCCTTTGCCCCATTTTTTTTCGTTAGTTTATTTTCCTTTAAACACCATTGTTTTAGCAAGCTTCAAGCATTTTTAAGTTACAAATTTTCTTTAATAAAGCACTCGGTTATTAAGTTTCTGCTACTGTTCACATAACTGCATTTTTTTTACTCAAATCAGTCTCTTTTTACAGTGTATCGAGTTGTTGAAGAAAGCTGGTGACAGCAGCTAATTTCTTCTACTCTTTGCTGTGTTTTAGATCTCAGTTCTGTTGCTCATTTCGATTTTATTTTGCTAGTCATTAATTGCACTATTCATCACTATGAGTTTGCTATTGTGTTGCTCGGAGAAATTTTGTTTTCGGGTGGAGTCAGGGGTGTGACTGGTGACAGCGGTTAAGCATCCCTTTCTTTGCTCTGCTACGTTCCTAACTACTTGGTCATCCACTCCTTTTGTTTTCACTTCAATTATGATTATAATAGAGGATTTAAATTTCTGAGCAAAGTGAGGAGTCGGGTAAAAGCAAAAGTAGGCAACCATGGTTTTAATTCTCGATTTTAGTCAAATTGTATTTTCTGTCTTTATTAACTGATGTAGTTTACAGTAGATGCATGTCCTATTTTCCTTAATAATGTTGAGGAGTAGTTTCCTTTTCTTTCTTTTTTAACCTCCAGTAGCACCTCTGTTTTGCTCTATTTTGCTACCCCCGTACTGTTCATTTATGCAAAAGTGTTGCTAGGCAGATTTGCGGTTGCTTCATCCATTTATGGCCAGCTGAATGGACTGTAGTGCTGAAGTTGTTGTTGTCTGGAGTAAGAAGCTAGTGTGTGCATGTCTGAACAGCACCCAGCTGCTATTGTTGTAGCGAAAAAACCAAAATAGCGTGAAAGAAGGAGGCTGGACAGTTGGGGTAGTACCGGTTGTCGAGCTTGCTGTGTACGAAAACAGGGACATGGTGACAGATTCGGCTGGGGGCATTGTTGGGACTGCTGGTGCAAGGATCGGACAATTGAAGCAGGAGTTGCTGCTGTGTGCTTACTGGATGCACAGCCGACAGGTTGCTGCTGAAAATTGGGATCGGTAGAAGTTGCAGGAGATGGTGAACTGTTGTTTGCTACCCGACTGGTATGGTGCATGGGACCTTGGAGAGCTGGGCAGAAACGAGGGATGTGCTGCAGCATATGGCAGCTGGAATGAAGTTAGGCAAAACTGGTTGCAGCACCTGAAGAGCAGGACAAAACCGAGAGCCTGTATGGACGTACCTGCTATGCTGGGCAACCCGAGACTTGAGGCAGAAGCAGTAGACAGACCTGCAGCAGACAGCAGGACACCCCTGGAGAAGAGGACGAACTGCAGCAGTAAGCCAAGAGCACGGCAGGAGTAGAGTGGAGAACACACCCGAGAGCAGGATAAAAATCTGCTGAAGAAGGGCATGAACAGTGGCATTTTGGGACCACTTGGTTTTGCAATTAGCCTAAGGCCATGTTTGGCCATATCCTTTTTGTGTTTAGTTTAATTTTTATGGCATTTATATTGTTTTGATTGTTTCATTAGTTGTTAGTTTAGTATAGTGTTAGTTGATAATTGTAGGTTAAATTTAATATTTTATGTGTTAATTTAATCTTTAGTCTTAAGTTTTAGTTGATAGTTAATTTGATGTTTTATGTTTTAGGATTTAATTTTAGTTTAGTATTTTAAGAATTGCATTTAGAATTAATTTAGATTAAATGTTTTTCATGTATTTTTGATTTAGTCTTTATTTTCATTAGATTTTAGTTTAAGTAATTTGCAATTTTTCTTAGTTTAATTACATGCATTTTCATTTTAAGTTTGTTTAAGTTTTATTTCCTTATTTCCATTTTTGCTTTTTATTTTAATTGCGTTATCTTTTGCAGGTACTTTTTTTTATTGCTTGGAGCACTGTAAGTATTTTTAGCTCGGTTTTATTTTCTTTATTTTATAGTTTTATTATTTTCAGTACTTTAATTTTAGCCATGTAGACCACCCATCAGAACTTCATAATTTGCTAGTATATACTTAGGGTAAAAATAACCGGTAGTTAATTAGGCTAGTCAACTTCTCTGTGGGACGATAACTAAGGACTCAAATCCCATTATTACTTGTACGACCCGTGCACTTGCAGACACATAAGGTGTATTGGTGGATTGGAATAAAGAGAGATGTGGCAGACTTTGTGGCTAGATGTTTAGTCTGCCAGCAGATTAAGATTGAGCACAAAAACCCAGCAGGGCTGCTTAAGCCATTATCGGTACCTACATGGAAATGAAAGCATATTACTATAGATTTTATTATGGGATTATTGAGGACCCAAAGGGGTCATGATGCAGTCTGGGTGATTGTGGAGAGGCTGACTAAGAGTGCCCACTTCCTCTCCATCAAGATCATAGATACCCTTAATGCTTTGGCAAACTTGTATGTTCGAGAGATTTCACGATTGCATGGGGCTCTCGTGATTATTACATCTGATAGGGATTCTAAGTTCAGATCCAGATTTTGGACTCATTTTCAGGAAGCTATGGGATCCCAGTTACATTTGAGCATTGCCTACCATCCTCAAATCGACGGTCAATCCGAGCAAACTATTTAGACCTTAGATGATATGTTAAGGGCATGTGCATTAGAATTTAAAGGCTTATGGGATGATCAATTGCCTTTTGCAGAGTTTGCCTACATTAATAGTTACCATGCCAGTTGTAAGACCCGAATTTAATTAAAATACGAAAATTAAATAAGAAAAGATGGAGGAAGTATGAAGGAAGCAGGTTAAATTTAATCCCGATCACGTGTAAGGGCAAAACGGTCAAAGGACCGAAAGCCGGAGTAAATTCGATAAGGAAATTTAATTAAAAATATGGATTTAAGAAATCTTGGTCAATAAAAGTGAAATAAAATTATTTCGGATTAAATTGATCAAGATATTAATTTATTGGAATTAATCGGGATTAATCGGGATTTTTAGTTTGAAAAAAATAATCCCGAAAATAATCGAAAAATATACTAAAAAGTCACTCGGGACAATATCCCGAAAATACGGAGGAATTATACCCGAAAAAGGATTAAAAATAAATTAAATAAATTAAATAAAATTAAATTAGTTAAATTAGAATAAAATAATAAATTTGTAGATGTTTTGGGGTATTTAATATATTTTAATGAATAGTAAAATAATTAAAATAAATAAAAATAAAAATAATAAAATTGATAAAATAAGAAGAAAAAAAAAAGTGGTCGGGGAGAGAGAAAGTGAAAGCAGAAAACGGAAGCAAGAAACGCGAAAGGCGAAACCGAGGGAGATTCGTCCAGCCGACGGCCACCGGCGACCAGGACCCCGACCGAGGGCCGGCGAAGCAGGCCCGACACCTGCGCAACCCACAGGCGGCCACGACGAGCGACGAGATTGCCGGAAAATAGAGAAAACCGAGAGAGAAGCCGCGGGAGAAAGAGACCGATCGGCGGCGAACGGCGCGATTCTGGCGGACCTCGACCCCAGCTGAAGCTTCCCCAGGCACTGGCGAGTAGATCGGCGGTGGTGGCAGCCACCGAAACCGGCGGACGGCGCCAGAAACAGCAAGAGACGAAAATGGGTTTCCGACGCCAGGGAGAAGAGGCCGGACCGGCGGCTTTTCGGCGGCCTTGGGCTAATCCGAGCCCAGATCTGAGACGCGGACGACCTCACGGAGCCATTGGCGGTGGAAGCCGGCAGAGAACCGGCCGGAAAAGGGGCGAACCGGCTGTGAACCGGTCGAACCGGAGAGAACCGGCGGTCTGAACCGGTCCGAACCGGACTGAACCGGTTCAGCCAAAAAGAGGAGGAAAAAAGGAAGAAAAAAAGGGAAAAAGAAAGAGAAAAAAATTGGGAAAAATTTCGGTGATGCAATCGAGCTTCGGGTAAGTCGATAAGCGGTCAAATTGACCCGATTTAAATTTGGAATATTTTATTTAATTAAATTTCGACCGAAAAGTTTACCCGAAAATGTAATTAATTGTGTAGCTCGACGATTGGCATCCACCGAGGGCTCGAGACAGCCTCGAAGTACGTACTAGCATGGAATCTCGGGTAAGTGACCCCTATTTACGACAATTACCTTGTATTGCGTGATATTGATTTAATTCCCGCAATTATTTGAATTAATTTATGGAAATTTAGATAAATTGTCGTAAATAGTGAATTTAGATATTCGAGAATTAGAACGAGGCCCGATAAATTATTGGTGGGCCCAATGAGCCCAATAGGCCTCGATAAGTGGGAATTTAGTGAAAAGCGGGCTTAAGGCCGATTAAGGCCCATTAAGGTGCAATCGGGCCCAATAAGGGTAAACGGGCCCAATGATTTAAATTAAGCCCAGAAAGTAATAGATACAATTAAATTGCATAATATCTGACCTGAGGAATGTTAATACGCAGTTCCGGGCATTGGATTGGAAGCATATCGGACTGCGCGATGGGACTACATTGGAAAAGAAAAAGGTCAGACTCGACGAGAATCGAGGTAAGGGAATTCTGCGGACTGCTAGAGGTAACAGTACGCAATTTTAAATTCATATGCAGTCCTTTAAAACTAATTGAAGGGTCTAGAGGTCGAAGAACAATTTTAGTGCCCCGTATGGGCAAAATTACTAAAATACCCTTGCTAAGGGTAAAATTCTAAAAATTTAGGAAAAATTGGGAGGAGCAAGAACAAGAGGTTCCTGCTCGTTCTGGAGGTATTTCAACGCATGCATGAGTAGGCTGGCTCACCTTGAAAGAAAATGCATAGCATTGCATATCTTAACTGATGTGATTTCTGTGAAAACTATTTGAAAATAACCGAGCCGCCTACATGTTTTTATTTACATGTGACGTGCTAGAGCTCAGCTCGCACGATGTTTGACTTGTGTGATGCATGCATTAGTGCTGGAGCGAGAGCTCGCACTAGAGTTTTACATGCATAGGTGCTAGAGTATAACTCGCACCAGATTTCACATGCTTTTGCGTGACATGGTGCTAGAGTCTAACTCGCACCAGATTTTACATGATTTTCATGACAGGGTGCGGGAGTTTAACTCGCACCAGATTTTATAAGATTTTCATACGATTTGTATACAGAGTGCTGAGCCTAGCTCGCACTAGTTTTACTGGATTTGTGGAGTAGCGCTGTCTGCCCTTGGAGTCAGCCAAAAGGCCCAACAGGCTCAATAGACCTCTTAAGTAGGGTGAGAGTGAGGGATGAGGTTGGCGGCCTTGTGGAGATGTAAAGCGGGCTCTGCCAAGTTTACTTGATTTGATGAGAGTGCTGAGCATCGCTCGCACTGATTTTTAAGAGAACATACAATGAGCCGTGCTTGGAGCATCGGGTAGACTGTGTGTCACCGATTTAATAGGCTCGCACGTGCGTTTTGAGACATGGCAACGAGTATTGAGTTATGAAAACCTCTGTGGGAAGCAGGCCAATTGGGCTGGAGTACCTAGAGTGATATGGGTCCATGGAGTACGATGTACCGTGCAAGTAGCATGGAGTACGATGTACCGTGGGGTATCTTCGGATACGGTATCTTTGTGATACAGAGTATCTTCGGATACGGTATCTTTGTGATACGGGGTATCTTTGTGATACGGTATCTTCGTGATACGGGGTATCTTCGGATACGGCATCGACGGATGCGTGAGATCGGATAAGACTGACGGGTTGGATTGACCCACCTCCCGGGCAGTTCCCGATCAGGGTGAGACCTCGCACACTGGGATCCGTGAAGCTAGAGGACTCACGAGGACATATTGGCCAGTCCTGGTTATTACCGATATACAGTATTGCCTAGTCTCGTATCTTGTATATATATACGTATGTTTTCGATACCGATGCTTTTGAGAAATTCTATTTCCATGGTTTTGTGTGAGTCAGGATCACCCGAAGGAGGGGTCTAGTCCTGACTTCATTGTGAAATTTTTAAAGAGAAAGAAATGATTTAAAATAATTGCATGTTGAGTTTTCCGTGCAACTTGATTTACATAACATCACAACATCATATCATATGTTTTAAAATGTGTGGAGAAAGGGTGGTTTATGCATGGCACCACGTTCATGTAGGTAGTATGGTTACCTACTTGTTCGTAGGATTGCCTTACTGAGCTTGATGTGCTCACCCCTTTCATTTTCTCCCACAGATGATCTCCAGTTGAAGTTGAGGCGACTCAGTACTGCATTCCGGATATCCGCTGCTGCCCATCAACATAAGGTATATACACTTGTACTTATTGTATCTACATAAGCATAGCACAGTAACATGTTTGTAAGTAACTTTAGGGGATGTATAAATAATATAACAATTATAAATGACTGGAGAAGAAATAAGTACTGGGGTAGATGTATGGTGGGACTGGCATTGACGCACAGCCCAATTAGTAGTGGAGTGTTGGTCACGATTCGAGGACAGGTAAGAATTAAAGTAAGAAAATATTAAAAACGCGAAAAATTAACTCTGATTTTTGGGTAGTTTGGGTCGTGACATATAAAGGTGGTATCAGAGCAACAATTGGTCTGATGTGTGTCAGTGTCAGTAATTAGGAAATTACATCCCCGTGTTACTGTGCTTAGTTAGATACAATAGTGTATATCGAGATGGGCTTGACTAAGAAATGGTTGAGAATGCAGGAATGCTTAATATGAGTCGCGTTAGATGAGATAGTGCACGAGGCAGAGGTCGCAGAGGTAGACCTGAGTCTGCTAAGTCGTGCTGAATTTGACTATGAGAATCATGATGAGATTGAAATAGAGGCGAATATTGAGCATGCCTCACAGAGTCCGACAGAGAGATCGGACAGTATTGAGACACGCTTCGCGAGATTGGAGCGGAGTGTGGAGATTATTTTGAGGAGCTAATTGCTCGGATTATGTATGAGATCAGAGGGCGCAGCGGAGCATTGGTGGAAACCCGCTCGACCCATCTTAAGAGTTGAGATGAGAAATATCTTAGATATGTTTCGGTGACAGGATATCCCGGACATGATTTAAAGGAAAGTTCGGATTAAAGTCCTTGTTTTGACCCAGAGGATTTGATTTATTGACGAGCATGGAGACTCGATTATACTCTGGGCAGATAATTCCTCGACACTATGAACAAGTGACAATCGAGATGTTTAAAAGTTCATGAAATGACTCAACTTTTCAATTGAGTCCAATTGGCCCGTGAGATATTACTTATACCGAGGCAGTGCGCAGATTTACAGTTGGGTAAATAAGAACATGAATTGCACGCCTCTGAGATTGGGAACGGTAATGAGGGCTGAAATAGAGACAGAAAAGAAAATCGAGAAATGATAGAGATGTTGAAATGGTAATTGGTAAAAGACTAGATTTGATGAGTCATGGAGTAAGATAATTGGTAAGGCCCCAGTGCATCTAATTTTGGGCACTCTTGTGGGCATTGTGATTGGAGAATCCCGACCTGCTACGAAGCAGAGTAGCAGTGTGATCACTGTAAGCAATGTGAGATGTGTGGTGGATACCACGAAAGGAGGGTCTATACCTACACGGTATTGATAAAAATGGCCGTTAAGTGTGATAAGACGGACCATTGATTTTGATTGCACAGAGTTGGGCGAGATCGCCCCACAGGAAAGTAAAGAGACAGAGAAAAAAAAATTCGTTGGAATAGGTGCAACGAAAAGGGAGGCCATAGCCGAAAAGAAAAAAAAAGAAAGTAGGCTGTTGGGCGAAGGCGAAAGGATGTCTTGGACCAGGACACTATTGATGTTTCATGGATGTGGTGTAAGATACCACACTTGTTATGAATAACGAAGTACATATGTTCATTGATCCTGGTGCCACACATTTATTCATACCGCCTTCATTCACATATAAGTGAGTAAAAGGCATGAATGCCTACATCATTGGGGATAATTCTGATAAATGAGTACCCCAATAGAGGAGGATTAATTAACGGAATATGGATATAGAGATTTTAAGTTGAAAAAGGGGTGAAACAGTTGAAAATTAAAGGAGTAAAGGATTGTACCCACGGAATGAATAAAGACAAGAGTTTCGTCATGAGGGATATACGAAAGGAGATAATCTTTAAGATAAGATAGATCCTAAATACAAGATGTATTGGAGTAAGAGTGTGTATGCGAAGTCATTAGGATTAAAGCAATTAGTAAGGAATATAAATTATAACCAAGGATAAAGATGGGTATAACCATAACCAGTAGTTGTGGTTAAGTCTGAGGGCTAATAAAGGTATTTCAAAATACCACCCCGCCTGAAGACTTGACAGCGTCTAGATATATATATATATTTATCCTATAACGTGAAATCGATCGGCGTAAGAAATACCGTTAGCATTAGGATACCCTTACTAAGACGATAAAGAATTATAAAATTCGACAAATCATAAAGATTAACATAATAAAATTTAATAAGAGCGGTTAAGGCAAAGAAAAGGAATGACGCGGGTTAGTACCTGAAAACGTAAGCGGTTGAGAAGGATCTTATACGCTTATGCGTAAATAAGTCAAGGGTTGGACCGAATTGTAATCAGCAGTATCGGTGATATGCTGGGTGTAGTTAAAGCCTAGGGCGAATTATAAGCAACAATTGGAAGATGGCTTTTACAATGGATTGTTGCGAGATTCTCAATATGGTCTATTTGGTTGACACGTTTAATTAAGAAAACGTGATCTTGGAATAAGATGATAAATAAGATGATTGATGTGACGTGAATTTGGCGTGATGAAGTATGAACTGACCACCGTGATTAATTTCACCATACCCAACAGCTCAAGGGGTTCTCAGTGAGTATGGATACCTCAAAATTATGATGGAGCTGTGTATTGATGTATAATGGGAAGATAGTCAATTTTGGAGTCAGACAACTCCTTGATCACGAAATAAACTATCTGACCCATGATTTAAAGTTGGCAACAATATTTGTACCGAGGATATGGTACTATTAAGTACATGGTGAGAAATTGTAGATATGCACTGATCATAAAGCCCGAGTATCTGTTTTTACAGAAAGAGGCGAACATGAGAATATACATATTGGGTTAGAGCTTCTGAGAGATTTTGATTGTGAAGATTGTACCACCCAGGAAAGGCTGATGCTTTGAGTAGAAAGAGCCTTGGGATGGTATTACATATGATGGTCAGGGAGCGTGAGCTGCTAGATGCAGTTGTGAGCCTCAGTATAGATGTGATCCCTTCTGATGATGACAGTGATTGGTATGACTATGTGACGGCTAGCCTGATGACTAGTACAGGATGAAAGTGCCCGGATTTGCCAGGCTTAGCGTGATGATCGACCGGATGTCGATAGTTTGGATCTGATTCAGAAGGGTACAGTGATAGAGTTCACAGTGGGTGATGATGAGTTACTGAGGATTCAGAGACAGTATAAGTGCTCCCCAGGACCACAGATGATGAGATAGTAATGTTGTCAGAAGCTCACTCTTCGGGATATACAGTGCATACGGAAAGTAATGATTATATATCGAAATCTCGATAAGGGTATTGGTGGTCAGATGTGGAAAGACACATGGTAGAGGTTGTGAAAAGTGCCTAGTATGTCGGCAGAATAAGGTAGAGTATTAAAAGTCTGCAAGTTATTGCAGCACCTACCTATATCGACACGGCACGGAAAAATGAGAACAAGTCTCCATGAATTTCATGATGGGTTACAGAGAACCCCGGTGAATTATGAGGCTATTTGGATGATAGCCGACAGAATGACTAAGTCTACCCACCTTCTGGTTATGAAATCCCCAGATACTCAGAGTGTGTATGAGGATTCAAGTATAAGGAAGATTGTGGAACATTATGTAGCGTTCCAGTGAGCATGGTATCATATAGGGATTCCCGCTTCACCTTCTACTTCAGAGAATATTTTTAGGAAGCTATGAGAACCCGACTGAGTATTAGCACAGCTTTCCATCCTCAGACAGATGATCAGTCAGAGAGGACTGTATAAGTTCTGGAGGATCCGATGAAAGCGTGTGCCATTGATTTTATAAGCTCCTGGAATGATCAGTTGATTTCTAATTGAAGTCGCCAATAACGATAATTGGCAATTGAGTATCGGGATAACAAGATATGAGACCGTGTATGGCTGTAGGGGTTGTTCCCCAAATTTGGATAAGAAAAAGTGGGTGACAGATATAATTATTTTGACTTTGGATAATAAGTCTCTGAGGATGTTTAGTTAAGAATGAGAGATTAAGAACACCTCAGAGCAGATAGACAAGTATTGGAAATTTCCCTTGGTGAATTATTATGGTTGAAAGTTACATGTCCTAAGAGAATAAGGACATAGCGAAACTTTTGGAAGAAGTAAATTGAGTTGAGCTGGATCAAATCCTTGAGAGATTGGACAAGTGGGAGATAAGACCTGTAGGTTGTTGTTAATCACTTGGATTAACAGGCACCCACAATGTGTCCCCGCTTATGATGCTTCGGTACTACTATCCAGATCCAGCAGAGGTGGCAGGATATGAACTCCAAAAGTTCAATTTAATGAAAATACAAGTATATCGAAGAAGTTGATTCGGGTATTATACAGGAAAGAGAAAGTATTGGGGTTTAAGATAATCTCCCTAATTAAGTCCTTTGGTAGTAATACACTCCGGAGAAGGTCACATAAGAATTTAAGAGCATGATACGATTGATGTACCCGGAGTTGTATATGGACTCATATGAATTGGTTCTAATTTGGAGGACCAAATTCCTTAAGTGGGGGAGAATTGTAAGACCCGAATTTAATTAAAATACGAAAATTAAATAAGAAAAGATGGAGGAAGTATGAAGGAAGCAGGTTAAATTTAATCCCGAACACGTGTAAGGGCAAAACGGTCAAAGGACCGAAAGCCGGAGTAAATTCGATAAGGAAATTTAATTAAAAATATGGATTTAAGAAATCTTGGTCAATAAAAGTGAAATAAAATTATTTCGGATTAAATTGATCAAGATATTAATTTATTGGAATTAATCGGGATTAATCGGGATTTTTAGTTCGAAAAAATAATCCCAAAAATAATCGAAAAATATACTAAAAAGTCACTCGGGACAATATCCCGAAAATACGGAGGAATTATACCCGAAAAAGGATTAAAAATAAATTAAATAAATTAAATAAAATTAAATTAGTTAAATTAGAATAAAATAATAAATTTGTAGATGTTTTGGGGTATTTAATATATTTTAATGAATAGTAAAATAATTAAAATAAATAAAAATAAAAATAATAAAATTGATAAAATAAGAAGAAAAAAAAAAGTGGTCGGGGAGAGAGAAAGTGAAAGCAGAAAACGGAAGCAAGAAACGCGAAAGGCGAAACCGAGGGAGATTCGTCCAGCCGACGGCCACCGGCGACCAGGACCCCGACCGAGGGCCGGCGAAGCAGGCCCGACACCTGCGCAACCCACAGGCGGCCACGACGAGCGACGAGATTGCCGGAAAACAGAGAAAACCGAGAGAGAAGCCGCGGGAGAAAGAGACCGATCGGCGGCGAACGGCGCGATTCTGGCGGACCTCGACCCCAGCTGAAGCTTCCCCAGGCACTGGCGAGTAGATCGGCGGTGGTGGCAGCCACCGAAACCGGCGGACGGCGCCAGAAACAGCAAGAGACGAAAATGGGTTTCCGACGCCAGGGAGAAGAGGCCGGACCGGCGGCTTTTCGGCGGCCTTGGGCTAATCCGAGCCCAGATCTGAGACGCGGACGACCTCACGGAGCCATTGGCGGTGGAAGCCGGCAGAGAACCGGCCGGAAAAGGGGCGAACCGGCGGTGAACCGGTCGAACCGGAGAGAACCGGCGGTCTGAACCGGTCCGAACCGGACTGAACCGGTTCAGCCAAAAAGAGGAGGAAAAAAGGAAGAAAAAAAGGGAAAAAGAAAGAGAAAAAAATTGGGAAAAATTTCGGTGATGCAATCGAGCTTCGGGTAAGTCGATAAGCGGTCAAATTGACCCGATTTAAATTTGGAATATTTTATTTAATTAAATTTCGACCGAAAAGTTTACCCGAAAATGTAATTAATTGTGTAGCTCGACGATTGGCATCCACCGAGGGCTCGAGACAGCCTCGAAGTACGTACTAGCATGGAATCTCGGGTAAGTGACCGCTATTTACGACAATTACCTTGTATTGCGTGATATTGATTTAATTCCCGCAATTATTTGAATTAATTTATGGAAATTTAGATAAATTGTCGTAAATAGTGAATTTAGATATTCGAGAATTAGAACGAGGCCCGATAAATTATTGGTGGGCCCAATGAGCCCAATAGGCCTCGATAAGTGGGAATTTAGTGAAAAGCGGGCTTAAGGCCGATTAAGGCCCATTAAGGTGCAATCGGGCCCAATAAGGGTAAACGGGCCCAATGATTTAAATTAAGCCCAGAAAGTAATAGATACAATTAAATTGCATAATATCTGACCTGAGGAATGTTAATACGCAGTTCCGGGCATTGGATTGGAAGCATATCGGACTGCGCGATGGGACTACATTGGAAAAGAAAAAGGTCAGACTCGACGAGAATCGAGGTAAGGGAATTCTGCGGACTGCTAGAGGTAACAGTACGCAATTTTAAATTCATATGCAGTCCTTTAAAACTAATTGAAGGGTCTAGAGGTCGAAGAACAATTTTAGTGCCCCGTATGGGCAAAATTACTAAAATACCCTTGCTAAGGGTAAAATTCTAAAAATTTAGGAAAAATTGGGAGGAGCAAGAACAAGAGGTTCCTGCTCGTTCTGGAGGTATTTCAACGCATGCATGAGTAGGCTGGCTCACCTTGAAAGAAAATGCATAGCATTGCATATCTTAACTGATGTGATTTCTGTGAAAACTATTTGAAAATAACCGAGTCGCCTACATGTTTTTATTTACATGTGACGTGCTAGAGCTCAGTTCGCACGATGTTTGACTTGTGTGATACATGCATTAGTGCTGGAGCGAGAGCTCGCACTAGAGTTTTACATGCATAGGTGCTAGAGTATAACTCGCACCAGATTTCACATGCTTTTGCGTGACATGGTGCTAGAGTCTAACTCGCACCAGATTTTACATGATTTTCATGACAGGGTGCGGGAGTTTAACTCGCACCAGATTTTATAAGATTTTCATACGATTTGTATACAGAGTGCTGAGCCTAGCTCGCACTAGTTTTACTGGATTTGTGGAGTAGCGCTGTCTGCCCTTGGAGTCAGCCAAAAGGCCCAACAGGCTCAATAGACCTCTTAAGTAGGGTGAGAGTGAGGGATGAGGTTGGCGGCCTTGTGGAGATGTAAAGCGGGCTCTGCCAAGTTTACTTGATTTGATGAGAGTGCTGAGCATCGCTCGCACTGATTTTTAAGAGAACATACAATGAGCCGTGCTTGGAGCATCGGGTAGACTGTGTGTCACCGATTTAATAGGCTCGCACGTACGTTTTGAGACATGGCAACGAGTATTGAGTTATGAAAACCTCTGTGGGAAGCAGGCCAATTGGGCTGGAGTACCTAGAGTGATATGGGTCCATGGAGTACGATGTACCGTGCAAGTAGCATGGAGTACGATGTACCGTGGGGTATCTTCGGATACGGTATCTTTGTGATACAGAGTATCTTCGGATACGGTATCTTTGTGATACGGGGTATCTTTGTGATACGGTATCTTCGTGATACGGGGTATCTTCGGATACGGCATCGACGGATGCGTGAGATCGGATAAGACTGACGGGTTGGATTGACCCACCTCCCGGGCAGTTCCTGATCAGGGTGAGACCTCGCACACTGGGATCCGTGAAGCTAGAGGACTCACGAGGACATATTGGCCAGTCCTGGTTATTACCGATATACAGTATTGCCTAGTCTCGTATCTTGTATATATATACGTATGTTTTCGATACCGATGCTTTTGAGAAATTCTATTTCCATGGTTTTGTGTGAGTCAGGATCACCCAAAGGAGGGGTCGAGTCCTGACTTCATTGTGAAATTTTTAAAGAGAAAGAAATGATTTAAAATAATTGCATGTTGAGTTTTCTGTGCAACTTGATTTACATAACATCACAACATCATATCATATGTTTTAAAATGTGTGGAGAAAGGGTGGTTTATGCATGGCACCACGTTCATGTAGGTAGTATGGTTACCTACTTGTTCGTAGGATTGCCTTACTGAGCTTGATGTGCTCACCCCTTTCATTTTCTCCCACAGATGATCTCCAGTTGAAGTTGAGGCGACTCAGTACTGCATTCCGGATATCCGCTGCTGCCCATCAACATAAGGTATATACACTTGTACTTATTGTATCTACATAAGCATAGCACAGTAACATGTTTGTAAGTAACTTTAGGGGATGTATAAATAATATAACAATTATAAATGACTGGAGAAGAAATAAGTACTGGGGTAGATGTATGGTGGGACTGGCATTGACGCACAACCCAATTAGTAGTGGAGTGTTGGTCACGATTCGAGGACAGGTAAGAATTAAAGTAAGAAAATAATAAAAACGCGAAAAATTAACTCTGATTTTTGGGTAGTTTGGGTCGTGACACCAGTATTGGAATGGCACCATACGAAGCTCTATATGGCAGAAGGTGTAGTTCCCTAATAATGTGGGAAGAAGTGGGTGACAGGAAAATACTTACTCTCAATCTTGTTGAACAAGCAGCTAAAGGTGTTCAGCTAATTTTTGATAGATTGAGGACAGCACAGAGTAGATAGAAGAGTTATGCTGATGTGCGAAGACGCCCTCTAGAATTTCAGGTTCGGGACTCTGTATTTGTGAAAGTGTCTCCGATGAAGGGTGTCATGCGCTTCAAAAAGAAAGGGAAGTTAAGTCCTCACTTTATTGGTCCATTTGAAATATTTGAAAAAGTGGGAGACGTTGCTTATAGACTTGCTTTACCCCCATAGTTGTCTGGGGTGCATGATGTTTTTCATGTTTCTATGTTGAGGAAGTATCATCCGGACCCTTCTCATGTTATAGAGTATGAACCGTTGGACATACAAGAAGATATGAGCTATGCTGAGCAACCGGTCAGATTCTTGATAGAAAATAGAAGGTACTTCGATATAATACAATTCCCTTAGTGAAGGTTCTTTGGCAATACCACTCGATAGAAGAAGTTACGTGAGAGCTAGAGAACCAAATGAGATAAAAGTACCCTCAATTGTTCGATGGACTTGCTTAAATTTGGAGGACTAAATTCCTAAAAGGTGGGGAGAAATGTGAAACCCAAAATTTTTTGTTTCACTATTTATTTGGAAAACTACAAAGCAATTAAGATACTCGGAATAATATTATACAAGCCCGGAACAACCGAAGCACTCGAGTTAGTGGCACGAAGCTTAGGGCATGAAAACTGAGGTAAGGTTTTAAGTTCAAATATTTCTCAAGATTGCATGTATAAGTATGTCTTTGTGGTTAGGAGTTAAAACTAAGGTATTGGAAGTGAAAAAGTTAGTAGGACCTCGAGTTAGCACTAAACCGAGCAATTGGGCCTAGTAAGTGAAATAAATTCAGAATAACTTCTATAAGGCTGTAAAAATTATTTCGAGACTATAGGAAATTTAAGTAAGGTATATTTGACTTGGAGAATCAAAATTGAGTGGAAATCTTAAGGTTTAGGCGATCAAATTAATTTTTAAAGTAAATCGAAAACCTTCAGCAATTTTAATCGGTAATGACTAAATCGGGCAAAAGGGACTCAAACATGGAACTTTTCTTAAACTAGCGGGCCCTAAATTTTTATGGGACATACTAGAGACTTATAATAACACTTGAGAAGTTGAAATTTGGATGAAAATGGGTTGGAAATAATTTTTATCGATTTTACAAAAACAGAGCTGCTGGCAGGCCCAGGCCCAACATTTGCTAGCCCAACAAAATGGCACAATTTGAAGCCCATCCAAAAGGCTTTTGAGCCCAATATTCTCCAAAATAAAATAGCACTTCATGCTCTTTCTGGAACAGCCAAGAACATCCCAAAATCAGCAAGAACCAGAGAGAACCAACCCTCCCAAGTTGTCGCTGATGTCATCCCCAAGCCAAACTTGGGTGAATTTTTCGACAACCTTTCGACCACTTTTAGACTTTGGTCAAGAAGGATCAAATCTTCCTTCCTAAGTCTTCTACATATAAGAAATACAGCATTAAACAATATAGGTTTGCTAGGTGAAAAGCTAGAGAGAAGAAAGGGGCAGAATCTGTCATGTTTCTGGGTAAGAGGAAAACTTGAATTTATTGGTTTTTGATTGGTTTTTGAGTTTTTTTTTTTATGATTCTAAATAGTATACATGTTTATCTACAGCTGAGAATCATTTTTAGAGGAATAATCTTGAGTCAAACTTGGTCAAACCCGAGGTAAAGTTGTTGGAAGATGATATGTTTGATATATGTTTATGTTTGATGAATTTAAATGATTTTTCCTAAAGTAGAAATTGATGAAATAATTTCTAGTGATAGGTATAGGTTCAGCCACCCATGTAATGTTAAGGAAATGCTGAAATTGGTTGAATTTGATGTTATAGAATGATTGTTTAATACCGAAAAGTTTGGTTTATAGCTCAGTTTAGTAGAGAACTGTAAAAGTATGAAAGTTTGATAATTTGACAAGTTGTGGTGTGTTGATTTTAGACTTGGATAATTATTTAGGTTGTTAAGTTTATATCTTTGAAGTTAAGAGAAAAGAAACTATCGAAATTGCCTAAACCGACCCTTTAATCAATAAAACCAAGAAAGTAGGAAAAGTGGACAGAACAGTCAAATTTAGCGGAGTTTATGAAAGTGGATGTATGTTTAAGTATATTGAGATGGAATTTAGCATCATTTGATGATTTTGGAACTTTTTGGGACAGCTCGAGGTACCGACATGCAAAACGAGGGAAACCCGGCACCCGACGATTTTGTTTTGTTCCAAGATTCATTAGGTAAAGGATGCAATTTAAATTGATATTAGTATTCTTTTTACCTCGTTTTTAGTATATAAACATGTTTGAAATGTGTTCGAATTTATTAAATGTATTTCGATATTTGAAAAAACACTATTCATATTTAAACCAAAAAATCGAAGGAAAAGCCACTTTTCGAGCTCTCCGAGCGTATTTTTCGACATATGTGAAATGTTTTGGAAAATGTAAATTATAATGTGGAAATGGATTTTATGAATAAGTTTTATGTATATAAAATTTGACTATAAGCTTGATTTTGTTACTATACAAGTTAATAAGCCCGAAAAAGAATTCATAAGTATCATTTTGAGCTAAGGCAACACGTAGACCATGATATTTGTCATGCATGGCCCGTGTGGAGTTTGGACCTTCGTGGTACACGCCTTATGTCACATTGCACAGGCTTAGTCCTTTGTGGTGCATGTTTAACCTCGTCGGGTATATGTAGCCACTCAGTGCCTTATTGTTCAACACTTCATGCATTGTTTATTTTGATCCTTAGTGGCGTAGCGTGCTGTAGACCTTGATCCAGTCTACAGTCCCTTTACCATTGCCATCGGTACTCTGTTTGTTTGTCTCCATCTTCGGAGGTTGAGTTTATATGAACATTACTTATGTTTGTTATGTGTAATTGTCTAGTCTCCAGTGTATGTTCTGTATGACTTCAAAAGAAAAGTAATAAACTTTGTGACAAGTGAATTATGTCATCCGAAAAGTGTTTGATTTACTTGTTTTAAGATAAGTTTGTTTTCGATAAATATATATATATATATATATGCTTACCATTGTTTGTATAAAAGCATCATGTTTTCATATGCTTTGATATTAAGACTGCCTTAAACGCATGTCTTACTGGGCTTGAAGAGTTCACCCCTTTCTCTACTCTTACAGATTATTTGAAGTGATCACTATCTACGCCTACCGTGTAATTGAAGTAGGCTGGTGGACTCGATACTCTCCCCAGGCTACCTAAACTACACAATAAGGTATACTTTTTCTTTTATTGCCAAACATCCTGTGTAGCATAGACAATTGATGTAAAGAATATTTTGGGATGAAATCTAAGCAAGTATGTATGTAAAGTTGTGAACTTATAATTTATAGAATAAATGTACTTTCAGGGGTATTACAGAAGTCACTATTAATTATGAAATAAGATTAAAAGCAACAGCTGTGGGATATAAACTATGTTTTAAACTTTGTAGAGAGGTAAGTTCATAAATATGCCGTCATGCTGGCGAAATTTCGTAAAATGAAAAGGTTAAGAATCAGCACTGATAGGAATGCAACTTAATTAAAAAATTAAGAAAAAGAAAAATTAGCCCATATTTTTCACGTTTTCGGGGCGTGACAATTTTAAATCCATTTATAATACTGTAAACCCCGCAAATTTCCTATCTCTAGTTAGATTTTATAAAAATAAAAATAATAAATATTAATGGAAGTGTGCATGATCATTGTAGGACTCGAAGATGACTAGGAACCCGAGACACGAGATGTGATGGAGCAAAGGCGAACATGGAAGGATTGAAAAGTGTTGATCTATTAGTCAAGGGTTGGATGTAAAAAAAAAAAAATTTATGTCAAGATTTACGAGGAAGGATGGAACGTCAATGACATTTTATTTCGGAATAATAAAATTTCATGGAAGGCATGATATTGTGTCATTGGACAAATTATACAAGAAAATGTATATATATGCACATATATACATAGGTGAATATGTATATATATATATATATACATATATACTAGACATTTTAATAAAAGAAAAAAATAATATATATGGCATATATATTATTTAGTGTGTAGATTTAATGTATAGTATTTAATGTATAAGTGTAAGATAAAATAAAATGAATGGAAATAAAACATGAGACAAATAAATAATAATAATAAAAATAATGAAGTGAAATAAAAGGGAAGGTAATATGTATATATATATATATATATACATAGGTATAATATATATATATATATATATATGACAAATATATATGTATTGTAAGGTATAATGTATAAGATATTTAAAATAAAATGGAAAAAATATATATATATATATATATACAATAATAGTAATAATAATAACAATACAATACATAACAAATAATACCTAAATACTAATATAATATATATACATATCTATTAAACTAATATATATATATATATATTGGCATGTACGGAATTGGCTTAGAAAAGCCAATTCCGTCTGCCACTGTTTTCAATTGAAAACAAGCAAAAGAAATCAAACAAAGCAGAGGAGGCTCGGGCGGGAAAAAGGAAAAGGAAGAGGAGAAGAGGAGGAGAAGAAAAGAAGGAGGAGAGGAAGAGAGGTCTGGCGGGGAGAGAAGGAAAAATCAGGAAAGGAAAGGAAAGGAAGCTGGTTCTGGCCGAGGAAGAAGAAGAAGGAAAGAGGAGAAAGGAGAAAGGAGAAAGGAGAAAGGAAGGAGAGGCTCGGTCTGCTGGAGAAGAAGGGAAGAAGAGAAAAAGAAAAAGAAACGGGACTGAAGAGAGGTAGAATCGAGGCTGAAGGGGAGCTGGAAAACCGAGAACCGAAGAGGAGAGGGACAGAAACCAGCAAGAACCGAGAAGCAGAGCAGAATCGAAGCTAGAACAGAGGCAAGGGGGGAAGAAATTGAAACGAAACAGGGACTGAAGAGGCAGCACCGAGAATAGGAAATCTGGAAAACAGAATCGGCTTGAAAGGATAGCAGAACAGGGGCTGGAAATGGAGGGTGAAACCGAGAGAAGAAGGGAGAAACCGAGAAGAAGAGGGGCTGGAACCGAGAGCTGAAACAGAGGAAGAAGAAATAAAAACTGGAAAAAAAAAAAAAAGAAGAAGAAGCTGGGGAATTTAAAGGAAAAGAGAGGTAAATATATATATGTATATTGAGATACATGTAGATATATGAGATGTGGATGCAAGTATGTTAGTATAGATTTAACTAGACAAAATGTATATACATATATGGATATGTATATATATTTATTTATGTGTTGATGAAATATTGGAAATAAGTGATAATATATATATATGTATGTATTTATGTGAATATATATATATATATGTTGGGTGTATACATATAAGTGTATATAATGAATAGGCATGTTAAGTATATGTACATACCAGAACATGCATGTATGTGTGATAAAATGAAAATAAAGGGAAAATAGGTAAAAATCTATATGTATATATGTATATTTAATTTTACATGTATATATATGTGATGGTGTATAAGTATGATAAGGTAAATTGAATTAGAAGTGAAATAAAAATAAAAATGGGAGAGATGAATAATAGATAAAAAAAAAAATGTATACATATATATTTATGTGATGGTGCATAAATGAAAACAAATAATAATGCATATATAGGATTATATATACATACATACTCGCTAGTATATATACGTAGTTGTATATAATAATAGGTATACCGAGGTGTGTACGTACAAAAATAATATAGGGTACGAAAAATATATATACGTACGTGAATAGCCTAGGTACGCATGATTAAATGTACACACGAGGAAAAACGAATAGGTTACGATTTTTAACGTATTTCGAGTTACTCGTATAAATAGGAAGTTAAGTAAACTACCTCCGATGTAGGTAAAACGTAGACGAGTTGACGGAGGTGTTGGAAGGCGTTACTTCGTGAACGTGAGATATCCGATACATCGAGGTAAGGGGTACTATTTGACTATGTCCTGATATTGCATATTGTTTTTACCGATGAATGACTTTATGAAAAGAGCATGTGAATTTCGAAATGATTTATAGATGCTTTTATACCGGTACAATGATTATTTAACACGTTTTAAATATGTTAAATGTCCCCCGAATATTTTACATGATATGAAATAAATTTTCCCAAGGGTATGAAGCGTATGGATGTTTTACATTTATTATGTTTTTATATCCATACTGTTAAAGAAACTCTGACGATTTCAAAAGTTTTTAAGAAAAGAAATTATTTTCGAAAGGGGATTGTGGGGGCCACCTCTTGAGTCCTACGGGAACAAAGTGCCACACAGTCTTTCTGTTTTATGAAAGAGTTTCAGATTTCAAGGAATTTGATTTTATAACTCGATATGAGTTTATGGGTTATGAAACCCAAGAAAGATTTTGAAACTATGTTTTGAGACTTAGGCTTCATGCTTGGCTATTTCTCGTGGTGTTCCGGCTCCACCACTTGGGGTGCCGGTACGTTGACCCATTTAGCACTTGACTCAACCTGTGTGGAAGATGTCGTGCTACTTGTGGTTTATGATGATGATGTTTTGGTAGTATCTCGTGCCCGCGCAGCACGCAACTATGTTGCCCACACGGAGAGTGCCTTTGGTGCCCGTGTCCTAGCTATGTGCTAGTAAAAGTATGTAAGATGGATACTACCCATGTTTTTTTTAAGAAAGAGCTGTACGACCTTGATCCAGTCTACAGCCACTTACCATGGCCATAGGTATCATGTTTAGCTCTCTACGGAGAATGACACGTATCGCATGACTTAGTTATAGCCTGGTCTCCATGATTTAGATATGAATGATAAATGTGGCAATGAGTATGTGCCTTATGAATTTCAATGATTGATGTTTACAAAGTGCTTATGAAATGTTGCATGAAAGTTTCACAAAATGTTTACGACATGTTTACGAAGTAAAACGAAATGATTATACAATGTATGGGAAAAGCTTATGAAAGAATTTATAGCATGGTTGAGCATGATTTTGCTTTGAACTTGTATGCTTTATGACTTTTACGATAAATTGCATAAAGTGATGATTTAAGTTTTTCCTTTGTACTTAAAGTATGATCTTACAAATGATTTCTACATGCTTTTCACATATATATATCAGGATAAATTTAAAGGTACTATCTTACTGGGCTTTTCCCCAAAAGCTCACCCCTCTACCTTCAGATCTTTTGCAGTGATTCTATAGGCGCTACCTGCCGCGTACACGACGTAGGCTGGTGGGAAGAGCTACCCTAGGCTACATTTTGTACACGCATAAGGTATACATTTACATTCCTGTACCAGACAGAATTGTATGCACAGACATGTGTTGAAATTAACGGTTGGGATGTAATTTTGTAAGGAATGATGTAAACCTTATTATTTTGGGAGAATACTTTAGATGACTGGTATTAAATTCTAAATAGATGTCCGGAGTGGTAAGGATGAATTGGAAAGTATGCTTGGTAGTGGTGGATATCTAGGATTGCCAAAAATAATTGGTTTGCAGGTGGGTAGGTTCATATATAAGCCGTTGTGCTGCCGAAATTTCTATCGGTTATATAATCTAAAAATGTGGAAATTAATTACTAATTACGAGAAAAGAAATAGGAATAATGCTTTGACACTGTACAGGAATACAACCTAAGTGAGTAAGAGAATAAATGGGTAAAGAAGTTTTAAAAAAAAAATATTTCTCGAATTTCAGGGTCAAGGGTCGTTACAGTTAAAGGTGGTATCAGAGCGAAGGTTGTCTAGTACTATCAGTGTCGAAAATAAGGATTAAATTACATCCCAATGTCTGTGCTTGTCTGGTTGTAGGTAATGTATACCTAACGAGTTTAAGTTTGATTATTGGAATTACGCGCAGGTAATAGATCACTGCACGATGAGCGGGAGACGCAGACGTACTCGGAGGCAGGCTCAGCCACCTCCACCACCTCCACAGGAGCCAGAGAGTCCTAACACTCGTATGGCTCAGTTCGAGCAACGATTGGAGCAGCGCCTCGAGCGTGGTCTAGAGTCGATAGCTGCTATGGTTGCCCAACATCTAGGGGCAAATGTCTCGGATTCGGCCGGCACAACACCGACCCCTACTCCGGTGCCGACTCCTCCACAAGCACCACCACCTCCCCCTCCACAAGTCCCTCCAGTACCTATGGCGCCTCAGCCTCCTGTACAGGCCCGGAGGGAGGAGAAGGATATTGGCAAGATGAGAGACTTCCTGAAGATGAGGCCTCAAGCTTTCAAGGGGATTAAGAACCCAGTAGAGGCTGAAGAGTGGCTGGTGAGCCTCGGGAAGATCTTCAATTTTTTGGGTTGTTCGGATGTTGAGAAGGTTTCCATGGCCACCTACATGCTACAGGGCCAAGCAGAGTATTGGTGGGGATCCACCAAGGCCCTTCTGACTGCTCAGCATCCGGTGATTAGTTAGGATGCGTTCTCTACAGCTTTTAGGAAGCAGTATGTCCCACTAGCTGCCCAGCAGAAGTTGAGGATGGATTTTCTGAATTTGGTACAGGGCGGCATGACGGTGGACGAGTATGAAAGCAGATTTACTATGCTGATGAGATATGACCCGGAGACGTTCCAGAATGAAGAACGTCGAACTGAGAGGTTCCTAGCAGAGTTGTATGTGAGAGAGATAGTTCGACTGCATGGGGCACCTGTGAGCATTACGTCAGATAGAGATTCTCGATTCACTTCTAGATTTTGGGCTCATTTTCAAGAAGCCATGGGATCTCAGCTTAACTTGAGCACAGCCTATCATCCTCAGACAGATGGTCAGTCCGAGAGGACCATTCAGACCTTAGAGGATATGCTGAGGGCGTGCGTTTTGGAGTTTAAGGGCTCATGGGATGATCATCTACCTCTCGCAGAGTTTGCTTACAACAACAGCTATCATGCTAGCATCGGGATGGCACCTTATGAGGCCTTGTATGGTAGGAGATGTAGGTCTCCAGTGGCTTGGAAAGAAGTGGGTGATAGAAGGATCTTGGCTCCCGAGTTGGTAGAACAGGCAGCAGAGGGTGTTCGGTTAATCTGTGATAGACTTAAGACCGCACAAAGCAGGCAGAAGAGTTATGCGGATAAGCATAGACGGCCACTTGAGTTTCAGATAGGGGACTCCGTGTTTCTTAAGGTATCTCCGAGTAAGGGTATCATGCGGTTTGGGAAGAAGGGGAAGTTGAGTCCTCGCTTCATTGGTCCTTTTGAGATCTTAGAGAGAGTGGGAGACGTAGCCTACAGACTTGCCCTACCCCCGCAGTTCTCCGGGGTGCATAATGTCTTTCACGTCTCGATGTTAAGGAAGTATAACTCAGATCCCTCACATGTCATCGAATATGAGCCTCTGAGCATTCAAGAGGACATGAGCTACATTGAGCGACCTATCCGGATATTGGACAGAAAGGAGAAGGTACTTCGATCAAAGACAATACCTCTGGTAAAGGTTCTTTGGCAACACCATTCGATAGAGGAAGCTACATGGGAGCTAGAGAGCCTTATAAAGGAAAAGTACCCACACCTATTCTGATGGACATGGATGAATTTGGGGACCAAATTCTTTTAAGGTGGGGAGAATGTAAACCCCGCAAATTTCCTATCTCTAGTTAGATTTTATAAAAATAAAAATAATAAATATTAATGGAAGTGTGCATGATCATTGTAGGACTCGAAGATGACTAGGAACCCGAGACACGAGATGTGATGGAGCAAAGGCGAACATGGAAGGATTGAAAAGTGTTGATCTATTAGTCAAGGGTTGGATGTAAAAAAAAAAAAATTTATGTCAAGATTTACGAGGAAGGATGGAACGTCAATGACATTTTATTTCGGAATAATAAAATTTCATGGAAGGCATGATATTGTGTCATTGGACAAATTATACAAGAAAATGTATATATATGCACATATATACATAGGTGAATATGTATATATATATATATATATATATACATATATACTAGACATTTTAATAAAAGAAAAAAATAATATATATGGCATATATATTATTTAGTGTGTAGATTTAATGTATAGTATTTAATGTATAAGTGTAAGATAAAATAAAATGAATGGAAATAAAACATGAGACAAATAAATAATAATAATAAAAATAATGAAGTGAAATAAAAGGGAAGGTAATATGTATATATATATATATATACATAGGTATAATATATATATATATATATGACAAATATATATGTATTGTAAGGTATAATGTATAAGATATTTAAAATAAAATGGAAAAAAAAAAATATATATATATATATATACAATAATAGTAATAATAATAACAATACAATACATAACAAATAATACCTAAATACTAATATAATATATATACATATATATTAAACTAATATATATATATATTGGCATGTACGGAATTGGCTTAGAAAAGCCAATTCCGTCTGCCACTGTTTTCAATTGAAAACAAGCAAAAGAAATCAAACAAAGCAGAGGAGGCTCGGGCGGGAAAAAGGAAAAGGAAGAGGAGAAGATAAGGAGAAGAAAAGAAGGAGGAGAGGAAGAGAGGTCTGGCCGGGAGAGAAGGAAAAACCAGGAAAGGAAAGGAAAGGAAGCTAGTTCTGGCCGAGGAAGAAGAAGGAAAGAGGAGAAAGGAGAAAGGAGAAAGGAGAAAGGAAGGAGAGGCTCGGCCTGCTGGAGAAGAAGGGAAGAAGAGAAAAAGAAAAAGAAACGGGACTGAAGAGAGGTAGAATCGAGGCTGAAGGGGAGCTGGAAAACCGAGAACCGAAGAGGAGAGGGACGGAAACCAGCAAGAACCGAGAAGCAGAGCAGAATCGAAGCTAGAACAGAGGCAAGGGGGGAAGAAATTGAAACGAAACAGGGACTGAAGAGGCAGCACCGAGAATAGGAAATCTGGAAAACAGAATCGGCTTGAAAGGATAGCAGAACAGGGGCTGGAAATGGAGGGTGAAACCGAGAGAAGAAGGGAGAAACCGAGAAGAAGAGGGGCTGGAACCGAGAGCTGAAACAGAGGAAGAAGAAATAAAAGCTGAAAAAAAAAAAAAAGAAGAAGAAGCTGGGGAATTTAAAGGAAAAGAGAGGTAAATATATATATGTATATTGAGATACATGTAGATATATGAGATGTGGATGCAAGTATGTTAGTATAGATTTAACTAGACAAAATGTATATACATATATGGATATGTATATATATTTATTTATGTGTTGATGAAATATTGTAAATAAGTGATAATATATATATATGTATGTCTTTATGTGAATATATATATATATATATATGTTGGGTGTATACATATAAGTGTATATAATGAATAGGCATGTTAAGTATATGTACATACCAGAACATGAATGTATGTGTGATAAAATGAAAATAAAGGGAAAATAGGTAAAAATCTATATGTATATATGTATATTTAATTTTACATGTATATATATGTGATGGTGTATAAGTATGATAAGGTAAATTGAATTAGAAGTGAAATAAAAATAAAAATGGGAGAGATGAATAATAGACAAAAAAAAAAATGTATACATATATATTTATGTGATGGTGCATAAATGAAAACAAATAATAATGCATATATAGGATTATATATACATACATACTCGCTAGTATATATACGTAGTTGTATATAATAATAGGTATACCGAGGTGTGTACGTACAAAAATAATATAGGGTACGAAAAATATATATACGTACGTGAATAGCCTAGGTACGCATGATTAAATGTACACACGAGGAAAAACGAATAGGTTACGATTTTAACGTATTTCGAGTTACTCGTATAAATAGGAAGTTAAGTAAACTACCTCCGATGTAGGTAAAACGTAGACGAGTTGACGGAGGTGTTGGAAGGCGTTACTTCGTGAACGTGAGATATCCGATACATCGAGGTAAGGGGTACTATTTGACTATGTCCTGATATTGCATATTGTTTTTACCGATGAATGACTTTATGAAAAGAGCATGTGAATTTCGAAATGATTTATAGATGCTTTTATACCGGTACAATGATTATTTAACACGTTTTAAATATGTTAAATGTCCCCCGAATATTTTACATGATATGAAATAAATTTTCCCAAGGGTATGAAGCGTATGGATGTTTTACATTTATTATGTTTTTATATCCATACTGTTAAAGAAACTCTGACGATTTCAAAAGTTTTTAAGAAAAGAAATTATTTTCGAAAGGGGATTGTGGGGGCCACCTCTTGAGTCCTACGGGAACAAAGTGCCACACAGTCTTTCTGTTTTATGAAAGAGTTTCAGATTTCAAGGAATTTGATTTTATAACTCGATATGAGTTTATGGGTTATGAAACCCAAGAAAGATTTTGAAACTATGTTTTGAGACTTAGGCTTCATGCTTGGCTATTTCTCGTGGTGTTCCGGCTCCACCACTTGGGGTGCCGGTACGTTGACCCATTTAGCACTTGACTCAACCTGTGTGGAAGATGTCGTGCTACTTGTGGTTTATGATGATGATGTTTTGGTAGTATCTCGTGCCCGCGCAGCACGCAACTATGTTGCCCACACGGAGAGTGCCTTTGGTGCCCGTGTCCTAGCTATGTGCTAGTAAAAGTATGTAAGATGGATACTACCCATGTTTTTTTTAAGAAAGAGCTGTACGACCTTGATCCAGTCTACAGCCACTTACCATGGCCATAGGTATCATGTTTAGCTCTCTACGGAGAATGACACGTATCGCATGACTTAGTTATAGCCTGGTCTCCATGATTTAGATATGAATGATAAATGTGGCAATGAGTATGTGCCTTATGAATTTCAATGATTGATGTTTACAAAGTGCTTATGAAATGTTGCATGAAAGTTTCACAAAATGTTTACGACATGTTTACGAAGTAAAACGAAATGATTATACAATGTATGGGAAAAGCTTATGAAAGAATTTATAGCATGGTTGAGCATGATTTTGCTTTGAACTTGTATGCTTTATGACTTTTACGATAAATTGCTAAAGTGATGATTTAAGTTTTTCCTTTGTACTTAAAGTATGATCTTACAAATGATTTCTACATGCTTTTCACATATATATATCAGGATAAATTTAAAGGTACTATCTTACTGGGCTTTTCCCCAAAAGCTCACCCCTCTACCTTCAGATCTTTTGCAGTGATTCTATAGGCGCTACCTGCCGCGTACACGACGTAGGCTGGTGGGAAGAGCTACCCTAGGCTACATTTTGTACACGCATAAGGTATACATTTACATTCCTGTACCAGACAGAATTGTATGCACAGACATGTGTTGAAATTAACGGTTGGGATGTAATTTTGTAAGGAATGATGTAAACCTTATTATTTTGGGAGAATACTTTAGATGACTGGTATTAAATTCTAAATAGATGTCTGGAGTGGTAAGGATGAATTGGAAAGTATGCTTGGTAGTAGTGGATATCTAGGATTGCCAAAAATAATTGGTTTGCAGGTGGGTAGGTTCATATATAAGCCGTTGTGCTGCCGAAATTTCTATCGGTTATATAATCTAAAAATGTGGAAATTAATTACTAATTACGAGAAAAGAAATAGGAATAATGCTTTGACACTGTACAGGAATACAACCTAAGTGAGTAAGAGAATAAATGGGTAAAGAAGTTTTAAAAAAAAAAAATATTTCTCGAATTTCAGGGTCAAGGGTCGTTACAAATACTACTTGACAAATTAGAATGTTTAAATTGCTGAAATTGTGAATTTTTGGTTTTTCATCTGAGGACTCGAGCTCCATACGAATAGCTATATTGGCCCTACAAGAGCACGCACCTACTTAAGAACATTGAGAATATCGAGTTTTGGGGGAATATAGCCTTGAGTAAGAGTCTGAAATCATGAAATTACAATTTTACTCTTATCTCGAGAATTTGGCACAATCGGGTCGAATAGCCTAAATCGTGATTATATTCATAAATTCCCATTAAATGTTGAAGTACTAAATACCTGGAATTAGTAATAATTATAACTGCATGAATTTAAAAGAAAGTGGGAATTTGAACTGTAATGAATAAATATCAAATTAGTAGCTTTTATGTTTTATTAATCTTTAAAATGAGGGGCTTAATCTAAAATGAACCAATCCAACACTTGACTTATTCCAAAGCCTTGAAACGGAGCAAGCCTACCCCATTTTTTCTAAAAAAAAATTGTCAACCACGTTACAAAAGAAAATAAGAAAAAAAAACTTTCAAGGTGAGAAATAGGCAAATGGCAAGAAAGGAGAAGAGAAAATGGAAATAGAGGCTTAGAAACACCTTCTTCAATCAAATTCCTACTATCCTCTCTCTAAAAAAAAAAAAAAAACTAAAATTCTGAGTTTTAAGATTAAAAAAATTGAAAGTGGGGAAAAAAGCTAGGGTTTTTGGCCATCATAAATAATTTGGAGTAAGTGAAATTTTGTGCTTTAATCTTCCTATTTAAGGTTTAATTCAACATTTTAATGTTAATTATGTTGTCAATTTGAAAATTTCTTAAGGAATTTCATGATTAAGGTTTGGCCAGATTTCAGGATTTCTTTGTTAAGTCAAATTCCTTCAATTTTCAATCATGAATGTTGTTAATTTCCTCAATTAATGATGTTTAAGGTTTGAATTTAACTAGGCAATAAGGAATTATCAATAGAGGGTTAGACCAAATTGGGGATTTCTTTGGGTAAGATCCAATTTCTATAATTTTTTGTAAAATTGATGTAAATGGGTTGGTAAATTATGGACATTTATTTCAATTGCATGAAAGATTGTAAAGAACTTTCATGCATGGGTTTCGGCATATTGGGAATTTTTGGGAAGGTCTCACGACCCAAATTACATAAAATCAGAGTAAATTTTTCGCTTTTTAATTTCCTTACCTGTCGTGAACAGTTACACTACTAAACAGTTGGGCTATGATTCGGTGTTAGTCACCTCTCACCTATTTACCATTCAATTTTCATATTTCATTTACATCTCAATTTATTTTAAATAAATACATCCCCAATATTACATCCATGTACAGTACTGTGCCTCTATATGTTTAGATACAAAAATTATACAAATGTGTATACCTGGTCTTGATAAGAAGCAGCGGATATGACTACTGTCGTTCTCTTCTACTGAATATACCCTGTGGGGTGGAAAATGAAAGGATGATCATAAACAGCTCAGTAAGGCAATAATGTAAGCAGGTAGATAACTATACTATCTACGTGCTGATTATGTCATGATATAGAATCGTTTATATTTGGAGCATGAGATAAGACTAAAACGATGCCACATGTATGTGTATATATCATATAAGAGAAATCATGAAATCCATATATAAAACAAACATGGAAAAATCCTCATGTATGACATCTCATGCTCGTCACATTAAAACTTATTTGTTTAATCATAAACTCATCACGTTAAAAACTCATTTATTTCAACATAAAACAGCTTCATCAAGGTCAAACCCATCTCTCGGGAATACCTTGATTCATTAAATCACATCTCTTTTAAAAACATAAATCGGGACATTACCCTTCCCTCGGGTTCGTCCTGGTCTATTCAGACCGTATGATATCATGTGAGGCATGTAGGTTAATATATGAAAAATCGAGGATTATGGCCATACTTTGTCCCTGTGATCCCAGGCTACACGGATCCCCGTGTGCGGGGCATCACAACTGCAACGGGAGGTGGGGTCAAGTCCTACCCGCCAGAATAGCAAGTAACATCATAGAGTCATCATGACTGCACGGTACAGCATACTCCGTGTGACATACACGGTACATCGTACTTCGTGGACCCATATCATAGTCTGGGGGTGCCTGCCGTAGGTCTTATCCACCCCAATACTATGTCGATAACCAACCCATGTCTCAAAGTATATGTGCGAGCATCTCAACTCTCTATGACACACAGTCTACAGGAGGCTTCCGCACGACTATATGTATGTCAACTCACGTTTAGTGCGAGCGAAGCTCCAGCACCACGCTATGCATATCATGATATCTAAAATCTCGTGCGAGCGAAGCTCCAGCACGGTTTTGTGAACACACAAATTTCTCGTACGAGCAATGCTCCAGTACGACTTTTCATGAGAAATAAATTAGTAAACTTGAGTGCGAGAAAGACTCTAGCACTCTTTTTACTCATGTAAATATGATAGGTGGCTCAATCTTTATAAAACATCTTTTAAAATAGTAATCGGTCCAAACCGGTACCCTTTCATATAATTCACGAAATCAACAGCCAACCTATGTGCATATTTACTTAAATCAAAGCAACACATTCATATAAAGCATTAAAAACATGAAATCGTGTAATTTATCTGCCTTACTACCCTTTTTGTAAATTTTACTCTCAGGGGTAAAATCGTCTTTTTTTTATTCACCTAAGCCCTGGTTTTCGTAAAAATTATTATTTCGTTTCTAGATAATTTAAGAAATTCTAGACCCTGTAAATCCCCTCAAAAATACGTATAGGTATCTCTAAGTACCTACAAAATTCCCTTACCTCGATTCTCGTCGAGCGCGTATCTAAATTCCACTGTCGGAGGCTCGTCCAATCCGATTTGCTGCTAATCCAGTCTCTGGGGCTGCAGATAATTATTTATCATGTCAATTTAACCCAATAAATATAATTCTCCTGTTTACTACAGTCGATTTAACTAATTGGGCCAATTTACTCTTATTGGGCCCAATCGCACCTTAATGGGCCTCGACCCATTTTCAGCCCGTTTTTACTTATTAAATCCCTTCTTCAGGTTTACTAGGCTCATTCAGCTTACCAATAATCATCGGGCTTCGTTCCAAACTCCCGTATACCATTTATGGCAATTACTTTACAATTCCGAAAAATATTCCTTTCTATACTAAATTAATCCATAATTCTGTAAAATAATCAAAGCTCTATATTAAAGAACTCATATTGCCGAAATTAAAATGTACTTACCCGATACGATGCGGGGTACAAAAGTCAGAGCTCAATTGGCTCTCGTTCGGGCTTTATCGAAAAGCTGCACAATTAAGTAAATCCGGGTTATTTTCCATTAAATATAATATTAATTAAATTTTTGAAATTTACCCATAGGTCAATCTCGACCCTCGGTCAACTTACCCGAATCTCAAGTCGTCCCCGGTAAATTTTTCTTTCCTTTCCCCTTTTTTCCTTTCTTTTCTTTTCTTTTCTTTTCTTTTCTTTTCTTTTCTTTTCCTCTTTCCTTCCTTTTCCCTCCTTTTCCTTCCCTTTCCTTCCGGCCAAACGGTGCCGTTTCTGCCACTTTGCCTTCGCCGGCGTTTTCGGCGGTCTTACCGGTCGATACCGATCTCAAAAGAACCGGCTCCTCCCCCTGAACACGTTGGTGGCTTCCGTTCAAGCCCAGTCATGGTGGTTCACCGGGAATCGACCCGTTTCTCCCTCGGTCTTCCTTCGCTTCGATCGGCTTCCTCCGGTCACCTGACGGCGCGTTTTCGGTGTCCACGTGATCGCCGGCCTCTCCTCTTGCTCCTCGTGGCTTCGTCGGACGCTGTCGGTCGCCGGTGTGCTGGGATCGTTCGTCGATTCTCACGTGTCGCGTCGGTTTTGTTTTTTCTTGTTTTCGGGTTCTCCCGATTTCAGACTTCTCTCTTTTTTTTTTGAATTATTATTATTATTTAACAATTTGTTTTATTATTAAAATATTCATTAAAATAGTCTAAAAAATCTGAAAATATCTACAATTCTATTATTTTATTCCAAATAAATAAATTTAGTTTAATTTAATTTGTTTATTATATTTTTAATCATTTTTTTCGGTATAATTTCTCTGTATTTTCAGGATATTGTCCCGGGTGACTTTTTGGTATTTCTAAAAATTCCGGATCTTGATCAATTGGACTCGAAATTGTATAATTTCCTCATTATTGATCAAGATATCCTAAATCCTTATTTTTTAATTAAATTTTTCTTAGCGAATTTATCCCGAATTTCGATCTTTTGACCATTTTACCCCTGCACTTGTTTCGGAACCAAATTAACCTAACTTTCCTTCATACATCCACTATCTTTTCTTATTTAATTTCGTATTTTCGGTAAACTTCATTTTCAATCCTTTCCGTTTGGCCTGTGGATATTTTCGATCCGTATTTGACTATTTTCGACATTCACTGAGATTTCATTTTTATTCTACTTGCAAATTGTATTTCAGTCAAAGCTCTTCTTATGATTCATTGAATATATGAAAATGTACATCAAATGAATCATAAAGAAATACATCAACAGATAATAAAAGTGGGTCTTACATAATCTCCCCCACTAAAAAAAATTTGGTCCTCCAAATTGAAACCAAATCAGTCTCTGAACAACTCCGGATATTTCTCTTTCATCAAACTCTCTATCACATGCGACGGATCCGGCTGATACTTCCGAAGCATGGAGATGTGGAAGACGTTATGGACATTTGTTAGCTCTGGTGGCAACGCTAGCCTATAAGCTCGATCTCCCACTCTCTCGAGTATCTCAAAAGGTCCTATGAAGCGATGGCTCAACTTTCCTTTCTTTCCGAATCTAGTAATACCCTTGGAAGGAGAAACTTTCAAAAATACTGACTCCCCTGCTGTAAACTCCAACGGTCTACGTCTCCTGTCAGCATAACTCTTCTGTCGACTCTGAGCTGTCCTCAACCTCTCACAAATCAACTGGACATCCTCAGAGGCCTGACGTATCAAATCGGGAGCAAATATCTACCTGTCACCAACCTCCTCCCATCCTACAGGAGAACGACATCTACGGTCATACAAGGCCTCATATGGTGCCATCCCAATACTCGAATGATAACTGTTATTGTAGGCGAACTCTGCGAGTGGTAGGTGATCATCCCAGGAGCCTCTAAAATCAAGTACACAAGCTCTCAACATATCCTCGAGGGTCTGTATAGTCCTCTCTGACTGCCCATCTGTCTAAGGATGGAAAGCTGTACTAAATCTCAACTGGGTTCCCATAGCTTCCTGAAAATGTTCCCAAAAACGGGAAGTGAAGCGGGAATCCCTATCCGACACAATACTCACTGGGACACCATGCAATCTCACAATCTCGCGTACATATAGCTCCGCCAATCTACTCAGAGTATCGGTGACTCTCATAGCTAGGAAATGTGCCGACTTCGTCAATCTGTCAACTATCACCCATATGGTATCATATCCCCTGTGAGTCCTCGGTAAACCCATCACAAAGTCCATGGTGACATGCTCCCATTTCCAAGTCGGTATAGGTAGAGGTTACAATAACCCTGCAGGCTTCTGATGCTCTACCTTTACCTGCTGACAGACGAGACATCTCGCAACAAACTCTGCTATATCTCTCTTCATCCCTGACCACCAGTATACCTTCCAGAGATTCTGATACATCTTTGTACTACCCGGATGTAAGGTATACCTCGACGAATGAGCCTCTGTTAAGATCAACCTCCTGATCTCAGGATCCTCGGGAACACATATCCTGTCTCGGAACCTCAGTAATCCATCCGAACTCAACTCAAACTCAGTCTCAACACCCCTCTGCATCTGCCTGACTATCTCAATACACTGCTGATCCTCACGCTGAGCCTGTCGGATTCGATCCATCAAATCCGGCTCTAATCGCATGCTAGCAATCATATAATCACTCTCAATATCAGGCGGAGTCACATCCAAACTGAGGCTCGTAAACTGTTCTAATAACTCATGTTCACGTACCATCATATAAGAAACCAACCCGAGGTGCTTCCTGCTCAACGCATCGGCCACTACATTCGCCTTACCCGGGTGGTATAGGATCTCACAATCGTAATCTTTCAGAAGCTCAAGCCACCTTCTCTGTCTCATGTTCAATTCCTTCTGCGAGAACAGATACTTAAGGCTTTTGTGATCGGTAAATACCTGAAATTTCTCACCATACAAATAGTGGTGCCATATCTTCAATGCAAACACTACGGCCGCCAACTCTAAGTCGTGGGTCGGGTAGTTCCTCTCATGATCCTTTAGCTACCTGGATCCATAAGCGACTACCTTCCCGTCCTGCATCAATACACAGCCCAGTCCTTGGTACGAAGCATCTGTGTAAACAGAAAAACCTCCTGAGCTGGTAGGAATGGTGAGAATCGGAGCAGTGGTCAATCGACGCTTCAGCTCCTGAAAACTCTCCTCACATCTGTCGTCCCACTCAAATGCAACACTCTTTCGAGTGAGACGTGTCAATGGAGCAGCCAATCTCGAAAACGCCTCCACAAACCGTCTATAATATCCAGTTAAACCCAAAAAACTCTTGATCTCTGTAACTGTCTGAGGCCTCTGCCATTGTACTACTACCTCAATCTTAGATGGGTCTACTGACACACCATCCTTTGACACAATAAGTCCCAAAAAGGAGATCTGCTCAAGCCAAAAGTCACACTTACTGAGTTTAGCATACAACTGCTTCTCACGGAGGGTCTGCAATACAATCCTCATATGCTGCTCATGCTCCTCTCTGGACCTCGAATAAACCAGGATGTCATCGATGAAGACAATCACAAATCGATCTAAATAAGGTCGAAACACCTCATTCATCAATGACATAAAAGCTGCGGGAGCGTTTGTCAACCCGAATTGCATAACCATAAACTCAAAATGACCATAACATGTGCGAAAAGCTATCTTGGGTACATCTTCATCCCGAACTCTCAACTGATGGTACCCAGATCTCAGATCAACCTTAGAAAAGACTTGTGCTCCCCGTAGCTGATCCAGTAAATCATCAATCCTCGGAAGGGGATAATTGTTCTTGATGGTAGCCTTGTTCAACAATCGGTAGTCGATACACAATCGAAGGCTTCCATCCTTCTTCTTCACAAACAGAACTGGTGCTCCCCATGGTGACACACTCGGTCTGATGAACCCATTCTCTAATAATTCCTGCAATTGTTTTCTCAGCTCCTCCAACTCAACCGGAGCCATCCTGTACGGTGGTCTAGATATCAGCTTTGTACCAGGTGTCAAATCAATAATGAACTCTGTCTCCCGCACTGGCGGTAACCCTGGTAACTCATCCGAAAATATATCTGAAAATTCACTCACAACTGGAATGTCTCTCAATTCCGGACGTGCCTTATCTATGTCAACCACATATGCAATGAACCCTTCAAAATACCATTTTCCACCATTAGTAACATAATTCATCATATAAGTATCCATTATTAATAAATAAATTTACCTCACAAATATGATGAATTACAACTATACTTTTCCAAATGCAATAATTATATGCTTTTTATTTCTTTTCAGCAAAACTTACAGTAAGACTATCTATCCCTGAAAACATTACTGTCTTAGCATAGCAATCTAAAACAGCATGGTTTGCAGTCAGCCAATCCATCCCTAAAATTACATCAAAATCCCTCATATTCAGTAAGACAAGGTCGACTGACATGTCCTTTCCCCCTATTCTCAGCCTACAATCTCTATATACATACTCAGTCAACTGACTGTCATTCATAGGTGTAGAGATTAACAACATTCTATCTAATAATGTAGGTTGTACATATTTCAACAATTTATGAGCAAATGAAGGCGATATGAAGGAATGTGTAGCACCAGAATCAAATAACACAAATGCTTCTAAATCAAAAATTAGGATAGTACCTTTAATCACATCAGCTGAAGCATCTGCGGTGTCCTGATCTAATGCATGCATTCGCCCTCTGCCCATAACTTGCTTCCCCTTCTCCTCAGCAGTGGCTCTTCTCCTAGGAGCAGGAGTCTCAACAGGAGCTCTCTCTGGCTCTTTGCCCTTCTGTGGGGCAGTAGCAATCATCTCGGGACAGTTTCTTATGACATGCCCCGGTTTCCCACAATGAAAACATACCCCAGTAGTCGTCGGACAAGGCCTGGTACCATGAAATCTACCACACCTCCTACACTGCTCGGTAGTCGATCGTATCCCTCCAATAACTATACCTCTCGATGATGGTAAAGCCGGATATAAAGGAGGCTTACCCGTCCTCTCATGTATCTCCTCAATCCAAGGTCTCTTATCAGCAAACCTTTGACCTCCTCTCCTGATCACCCTATCCCCTCCGGATCTCTTTCGGTCTCTGTTGGCTCTACCGAGAGGGGGGGTGAATCGGTTTTCTAACAATTATGGCAGATTTTAAATTAATCGCAATTTAAACACAAATGATAATGAATAAAACAGTGCAATATAACAATTTAATGCAAAGAGAGGGAAAGAGAAACAAACACAGCGACTTATAGAGGTTCGGCCAACTCTTGCCTACGTCCTCTCTCCTTGACCTTCTTGTCAAGTGGTTTCTTTCTCTCTTTCAATAGAGTTTACAAAGTTCCTTTTACAGGTTAAGGAATAACCTCTCTACCCTTAGCAATACAGAAAATGTATTCACCCTTTTACAATAACTCTCACTGAGGAACAATCCTCTTTTCTTTTAAGGTGTGGATGAATACAGAATAAGGCTTTTCAGTGGGTAGGACTAACAAAGCTTGTATTACTTAAGCTTGTACAATAAATCTCAATTAATGAGCAATAGGGATACAAGGAATGAAAGAATTAAAGCTTGAGAATGTTTGGAATGTTCAGTGATAGTCTCTCTTTCTTGCTTTGTCTTCAATGCTTGGTTATATACTGAAGGTTGGGTAGTTGGAGCATTAAATGCAGTTTTTCCCGTTGAGATTTGAAGAAAATAGCCGTTGGGAACCTTCAGTGGTCAGACAGATCGATCTCTTATCTTGGCCAGATCGATCTCTTAGTTTTGAATCCTGCAAGATCAAAGCATAAATACACAGGGAGATCGATCTCATAGGTTACCAGATCGATCTCTCAGTTAGAGTATGAGAAGGCAGATCGATCTGTCGAATATCCAGATCGATCTCCTATCCTCTCTGTTTGAGGAAAGATCGATCTCTCAATACACCAGATCGATCTCTTAAGCTCTCTGACTTTGAGCAGATCGATCTCTTCCTTACCAGATCGATCTCCTAAGTTCTCTGACTTAGAGGAGATCGATCTCTTAACCCTGGAAGATCGATCTCTTTTTACCTTAAACCCTTTACACCGTTTTAAGGCTTGCCAGATCGATCTCTTCCATCATGAGATCGATCTCTCATAAAGTATAAACCCAGGAGATCGATCTCTCACACCTCAGATCGATCTCTCATCAGCAGAACTCTAAGTTCTGGTCCTGATATCTTCTAAACATGTTTGTATACCATTTTAACATTATTGTATTAACTTGTTTTGTCATTTCAAAATACATTAACTCAACAATCTCCCCCTTTTTGATATGACAAAACTCATCCAATAAACATGTTTAGTCAATTTGCAAAATTCCCCCTTTTTGTGAGCTTTTGACTTTGTTAAAGATTTAACTCTTCCTTAGTTAAATCTTAACTCCCCCTTAGTTAGCTCTAGCTCTTAACTCCCCCTCAATTAAATCATCCTATAACTCCCCCTCAATCCTATCATCCTTTTAAACTATGAACACAATAACATGCAATGTTTCTTATCATGTTTCTTATGTGTCTTCTCCCCCTTTTTGTCATATCAATCACACATGGTCATTAACTCACAAAATGCAACATTGTCAAAACCATGGCAGTTCAAAATCAATATTGACTCACAAAATGCCACATTTTCATAAACAATCAATTTATATTGCATTCAAGCAAATTCAGTACAAAGAACAGTGCGAAATGATATAACTAAACTAAACCATACACCTAAAGCCTAAGATGATGGAGGATCATGGTCCAAAAGATTCTCAACGTGTGTGCGCGTCACTTGAAGTTCATCGAACATTGCCTCTTGAGTTTCTTGAAATTTATCGAACATCGCCTTTTGAGTGTCTTGAATCCTATCCACTCGTTGAGTTAAGTCCTCGATCATACGCCGCTGAGTGGTATGTCCTTCATCGATCCTCTGACTGAGGTCGCTTATCATCTTCACGAGCAGCTCCAAGTCAGCAGGAGACGATGTTTGTGCAATTGGCGCAGCCGTGGAGGACGACGATACTGGAGCGGGTGCTGCAGGTGGGTGTGCTGGTTCAGCAGTGTGGTCATCCTCAGCCTCAGCAGGTTGCTGTTCTTGCTTTTTCGTCCATTCTCCCCGAAAATCTTTGTAGTACCCCATATGATGTAGGGTCCCAATATTGAGGACGCTTTTGGGAGAAGGGAGTTCGCTAGATTCACTGCTGCAGTTGATACCAAGGCGGTGGAGAAGATAGGCTACCGGTTGTGGAAAAACGATCGTGGTAGCTTGTCCACGCACAATCTTCAGCCAGTCTTCGTATATGAAGTGAGGGAGGTTAGGCTTTTGGCTTGTGGTGTGAATGTGATGAAGCCAGAACCGATCTAGACGCCTGACGGTTGAGTGACGGGTACCGTAAGGGCGGAGATTCCACGAGATTATGAGGTGGAGTAACCGAAGGTGCGTTGGAAGGTTACTCGCCTTGTCCCCGGGGAGTTCAAACGCAAAGGGGACTTCCTCATCCTCATTAGTTAAGCCTTCATCGCGTATATCAAATACTTTGGCTATAACTTCAGAATCAATTAAAATGGATTGACCCATGACGAAGGTTTTGAAAGCAAGGATTTTGCAGGTGTCATCGAGGTCATAAACGAGTTCGGCATTTGAAAAGAATGCACGAACGAGATTTGGAGGGACAGGAGTGTTGATTTTCAAGAATTTCGCCCAACCAAATTCCTCAAATTTTGACAGGTATGGAAAGTCTATGTGATTGAGGAAGGAAAAATCAATGGTGCGCCAATGCTTGATTGGCATTGTTGAAAAATATTCCTCATACCGCTTTCTTTTTGCTGGTGTTTTAAAGCACCGATTGAAGGAAGCGACAGGAGGTGGAGGAATAGGTTGTGATGAGGAACCTGCCTCTCCTGTGGTTCTAGGGGGTTTGTTTGCTACTGACTTCCTAGGCATGATTCTAAACTATAGATTTGCGCTAAACAGATGCAACAGTGAGAAAAGCAATGAAACAGGACCTAGGTTTGCCCTAGAATGAAAAGCAACGCAAAGCAGAGAAAATTTTTGAGAAATTAGTGAGAAATGTAGGTTACTATACCGGAATTTGACACCGAGACGCAAGGAAGACCGTACGAGGATCGATCTGAGGAGGAATTGAAGAAGAGGATGCGAGGGAATTGGAGAATTTGAAAGTTAGGTTTTGTGAGAATTGGGGATTTTTTTGCGATATATTTATACTGCAGGACACAGGAGATCGATCTGTCGAGGCAACAGATCGATCTGGTACTTCCAGAAGCGAAGAGAGATCGATCTATCGTAGGGACAGATCGATCTGGTCGCAAACAGAGGCTTAAGGAGATCGATCTGGTACATGCACAGATCGATCTGTAGAATGCGGAAGCTTGATGAGATCGATCTGTCGTGTGGACAGATCGATCTGCCTTTAGACAGAGACGTAAGGAGATCGATCTTATGGTTAGAAGATCGATCTTCTTAGATTAACCTTGACGATTTAGGCTTGATAGAAGCATGGAGATCGATCTATATCACAAGGAGATCGATCTCTCATCCTCTTTGCCAGAAAATTTTTGCAAAAACTCTTTAAAAATCAACTTGAAATCAAGATTCTTACAACATGAAAGTCCTAAGGCATATTCATGAGTCCTAATTCACCTCTAAGGATACAGAACCTATCTCTATCAAGGGGTTTGGTGAATATATCAGCTATTTGATGTGTAGTATCAATATACTCTAAGATTATATCCCCTTTTTGTACATGGTCTCTAAGAAAGTGATGTCTAATTTCTATGTGCTTGGTTCTGGAGTGTTGAATAGGATTCTTAGACAGATTAATGGCACTGGTATTATCACATTTAATTGAGACTTGCTTCATGTCAATACCATAATCTCTCATTTGTTGTTTAATCCACAACACTTGAGCACTACAACTACCAGCTGCTATATACTCAGCTTCAGTTGTGGACTGAGCTACACTGTTTTGCTTCTTGGAGAACCAAGAAATTAACCTATTTCCTAAGAATTGGCAAGTACCTGAAGTACTTTTCCTATCTATTTTGCATCCTCCAAAATCAGCATCTGAAAATGCATGAAGGGCAAAAGTGGAGTCTTTGGGATACCAAAGTCCTAGTGAGGGAGTATCTTTGAGGTATCTAAAGATTCTCTTAGTTGCCAATAGATGTGATTCCCTAGGGGATGATTGAAATCTAGCACAAAGGCACACACTAAACAATATATCTGGTCTACTAGCAGTTAAATAAAGCAAAGAACCAATCATAGACCTATAGAGTTTAGTGTCTACACACTTACCACTTTCATCTTTGTCAAGCTTGATGTTGGTGCCCATTGGAGTGGTTTGAGGTTTGCAATTGTCCATCCCAAATCTCTTGAGCAAGTCCTTGGTGTACTTTGCTTGATTGATGAATGTTCCATCCTTTGTTTGCTTCACTTGAAGTCCCAAGAAGAATGTGAGTTCTCCCATCATGCTCATCTCAAATTCTCCTTGCATGATCTTAGCAAACTCTTGACATAAAGACTCATTAGTTGAACCAAAAATTATATCATCTACATATACTTGTATAACTAGTAAGTCCTTATTTTTATTTTTGATGAATAATGTGGTGTCTACCTTTCCTCTTGAGAATCCTTTTTCTATTAAGAACTTTGACAACCTTTCATACCAAGCTCTAGGAGCTTGTTTTAACCCATAAAGTGCCTTAGACAATTTGAAAACATGTTCAGGAAATTCATGATTTTCAAATCCGGGAGGTTGCTCTACATAGACTTCTTCATTAATGAAACCATTCAAGAATGCACTCTTTACATCCATTTGATATAATTTGAAATCTTTATAACATGCAAAGGCAAGTAACATTCTTATTGCCTCTAATCTAGCTACCGGTGCATATGTTTCATCATAGTCTATGCCTTCCTCTTGTCTATAGCCTTGAGCAACTAGCCTAGCCTTATTCCTTATGATCACACTATTTTCATCCATTTTGTTCTTGAATATCCATTTAGTTCCAATTATAGAGTGATCACTAGGCCTTGGAACTAGTTTCCATACTTTGCTTCTCTCAAATTGATTTAACTCTTCTTGCATTGCTAGGAACCAATTATTATCCTCTAAGGCTTCATTGACATTCCTAGGCTCTATTTGAGATACAAAGGCTATATATTGACACATATTCCTTAAGGATGACCTAGTTCTAACTCCAAGAGTTGGATCTCCTACTATTTCACAATCTTTTACATATCCTAACTCTCTTGGTGCTCTAGGTTCTCTTTCTAAAACTTCTATTTCTTCTTCATCTTCTTTATTCAAATCAAGCTTTTCTAGAAAGTCATCTTCTAAGCCTTCATCAAATATCTCAACATTTTCATCATTGTTGGTTGAATCTTTAGATATATTATTTGATTCATCAAATACAACATGAATAGATTCTTCAACCATTAATGTTCTTTTGTTATAAATTCTATAAGCCTTTGAATTCAATGAATATCCTAGAAATATTCCCTCATCACTTTTGGCATCAAATTTTCCTAAATTATCTTTTCCATTATTTAGAACAAAGCATTTGCAGCCAAAAGGATGGAAGTAACTAATATTAGGCTTCTTACCTTTGTAGAGCTCATAAGGAGTTTTCTTTAGCATGGGTCTTATCATAGCTCTATTAATTATATAACATGATGTGTTTATAGCTTCAGCCCAAAAGTACTTTGGCAAGTTATTTTCACATAACATGGTCCTAGCCATCTCTTCCAAAGTTCTATTTCTTCTCTCAACTACACCATTTTGTTGCGGTGTCCTAGGGGCTGAAAAATTATGGCTAATTCCTTGATCATTGCAATACTCATCAAATCCTATATTTTCAAATTCTTTGCCATGATCACTTCTAATGCTTGTTATTGTATATCCTTTTTCATTTTGAGTCACCTTTGAGTAAGTTATGAATTTCTCTAAGGCTTCATTTTTTACTCTCAAAAAGAACACCCAAGTGTACCTAGTGTAATCATCAACTATTACAAAACCATAGTGTTTCCCACCTAGGCTAGTGGTTCTAGTTGGTCCAAATAAGTCTAAATGCAGTAATTGAAGAGGCCTAGTGGTGGATACACTATTCTTAGGCTTAAAAGTTGTTCTCTTGTGTTTTCCTTTAACACAAGCTTCACATATTTCTTCATGATCAAAGGATATTTTGGGTAAGCCTATAACTAGATCCTTTCTAGCTAATTTGGATAGCACATGCATGCTAGCATGACCTAGTCTTCTATGCCATAACCAAGATTCCTTTTTGTTATCTACCATTAAGCATATGTTTTCGTTTTTGAGTTCATTAAGGTAGACTATATATATGTTACCTTGCCTATGACCTAGAAGAAGAATTTTATTTGACTTAGGATCTATAACATTACATTTCATGCAATCAAAAATTACTTTGTAACCTTTGTCACAAAGTTGACTAATGCTTAGCAAGTTATGCTTTAGACCCCTAACAAGTAGTACCTTTTCTAAAGAGAAATGATCATTACCTATTGAGCCACTCCCTTCCACTTGGCCTTTGGAGTTGTCCCCAAAAGTGACTTCTCCACCAATTTTCGATTTGAAGGAATTGAAATGGCTTTTATCACCCGTCATGTGCCTTGAGCATCCACTATCTAAGTACCAAGCTTCTTTTGTTTTAGCTTTGTGGCTATGCTCAATCACCTATAACAAAAAAATAAACACACTCAAGTCTTAGGTACCCAAATTCTCTTGGGTCCTTGGAGGTTAGTAAATGAAATTCTTGATCCCATTGGGATCCATTTTGCTAATGCATTGCAGTCCTTGGAATGAATTACCTCTTTTGGAATCCATATCCTTTTTACAATTTTTCCTTTAAGATTCCTCATCTTTATAGTGCAATAATGTGACTTATGTCCCTTCTTATTACAATATGAACAAGTAATTGCAGGTTTATTCATGCTCTTTCTTGCAATGAAACTTTTAAGATGGGTCTCCCTACTTTGTGCATTATACCCTAAGCCATTTTTGTCAAAAAATGCCCTTTGGGTTTCTAACATGCTATCTAGCTTTTGTTGCCCCATGTGAAACCTATTAAAGGAGTTATGTAAATTGCTATTTTTCTCCTTAAGGTCACAAATTTCTAGATTTGCAATCTCTAGTTTCTTCTCACATTTCAATTTATCTTGTAGCATTATCTCATTTTCCCTTTTTAATTTAGATATTAACTTTTTATACTTCATGCTCATAGATTCATACTCTAATGCTAAATCATCAAATGCATTTTGCAGTTCATCAAAAGAGTATTCATTGATATTAGAAGTTACCTTTTCATCATCATCAATAGCCATGAAGCATAGGTTGGCAATGTCCTCATTTGATTCATCATCGGAGCAGTCACTGTCACTCCATGTTGCTACCATTGCCTTCTTTTTATGAAACCTATCATTAGATCTTTTGAGAAGAGGGCAGTTAAACTTTATGTGTCCAGGTTTTTTACATTCATAACACACAATAGAGTCTTTTCTACCTACTTCCTCTTGTTCTCTCCTATTGTTTCTCCTATTGCTATTACCAGCTCTCATCCTCATGAATTTATTAAATCTTTTGGCAAACATTGCCATCTCAATATCCTCCTCACTGCCACTCTCATTTTTAATTTCCTTTTCAGCAGTGGATTTTAGAGCAACACCCACTTTCTTGGGTGGCTCTTCATTTCTTTTAAGCTTCATCTCATAAGTTAGCAAGGAACCTATTAATTCATCTAAGGACAATGTGTGTGGATCCTTAGATTCCTCTATTGCTGTTACCTTAGCTTCCCATGACTTAGGTAAGCTATTTAAAATTTTCTTTACCATTTCAATATTAGAATATATTTTTCCTAAAGATTTTAATCCATTAATTATATCGGTAAACCTAGTGAACATATCACTAATGGATTCTTCTTCCTTCATCCTAAAGAGCTCATAATCATGTGTGAGCATACCTACTTTTGTCTCCTTCACTTGGGTTGTACCCTCATGAGTTATTGCCAATTTATCCCATATTTGCTTGGCATTATCACACCCGGAGACTCTATTATATTCATTAGGACCTAAAGCACAAAATAATGTGTGCATAGCTTTAGCATTTAGCTGTGCACATTTAATGTCATTAGAATCCCATTCATCTTCTTCTTTGGGAATATCTCTTCCCTCTATTTTCTTCGTAGGGATTTGAGGTCCCTTAACTATAATTCTCCATACTTCATAATCGTTTGCTTGAATAAATAGCATCATCCTAGTCCTCCAATATGAATAATGTTCACCATTGAACATGGGAGGTCTAACCGTGGAGTGCCCCTCTCCTATCAAACTAGTTGCAACATTGTTAAGAGCTATTGATCATTTTCTAACTCTTAGGAAGTTGTTCCTACGTGATTAAAGAGTCCTAGCTCTGATACCAATTGTTGGCTCTACCGAGAGGGGGGTGAATCGGTTTTCTAACAATTATGGCAGATTTTAAATTAATCGCAATTTAAACACAAATGATAATGAATAAAACAGTGCAATATAACAATTTAATGCAAAGAGAGGGAAAGAGAAACAAACACAGCGACTTATAGAGGTTCGGCCAACTCTTGCCTACGTCCTCTCTCCTTGACCTTCTTGTCAAGTGGTTTCTTTCTCTCTTTCAATAGAGTTTACAAAGTTCCTTTTACAGGTTAAGGAATAACCTCTCTACCCTTAGCAATACAGAAAATGTATTCACCCTTTTACAATAACTCTCACTGAGGAACAATCCTCTTTTCTTTTAAGGTGTGGATGAATACAGAATAAGGCTTTTCAGTGGGTAGGACTAACAAAGCTTGTATTACTTAAGCTTGTACAATAAATCTCAATTAATGAGCAATAGGGATACAAGGAATGAAAGAATTAAAGCTTGAGAATGTTTGGAATGTTCAGTGATAGTCTCTCTTTCTTGCTTTGTCTTCAATGCTTGGTTATATACTGAAGGTTGGGTAGTTGGAGCATTAAATGCAGTTTTTCCCGTTGAGATTTGAAGAAAATAGCCGTTGGGAACCTTCAGTGGTCAGACAGATCGATCTCTTATCTTGGCCAGATCGATCTCTTAGTTTTGAATCCTGCAAGATCAAAGCATAAATACACAGGGAGATCGATCTCATAGGTTACCAGATCGATCTCTCAGTTAGAGTATGAGAAGGCAGATCGATCTGTCGAATATCCAGATCGATCTCCTATCCTCTCTGTTTGAGGAAAGATCGATCTCTCAATACACCAGATCGATCTCTTAAGCTCTCTGACTTTGAGCAGATCGATCTCTTCCTTACCAGATCGATCTCCTAAGTTCTCTGACTTAGAGGAGATCGATCTCTTAACCCTGGAAGATCGATCTCTTTTTACCTTAAACCCTTTACACCGTTTTAAGGCTTGCCAGATCGATCTCTTCCATCATGAGATCGATCTCTCATAAAGTATAAACCCAGGAGATCGATCTCTCACACCTCAGATCGATCTCTCATCAGCAGAACTCTAAGTTCTGGTCCTGATATCTTCTAAACATGTTTGTATACCATTTTAACATTATTGTATTAACTTGTTTTGTCATTTCAAAATACATTAACTCAACAGTCTCTATCTCTAGCTCTGCTGACCTTCCCAAACTCTGATGCACTCCGCTCAAAATCTTGCTCACACAACTGAGCTCTGTGAACTGCCTCCTCATAAGTAGAGACGTCAAACGGAGCTAACTTAGATATGATGGCTGGTCTCAATCTATCTATGAATTTCTGAACCTTCCGACTCTCACTGCTCAATGTATCAGGGTCATACCTCCCCAAGGATATGAACCTCGACTCGTACTCATCAACAGAGCGGTTCCCCTGAACTAAACTCATAAACTCCATCCGTAATCTCCGCTGTGCAGTGACCGGAATATACTGTCTTCTAAAAGCCTCTAAAAATATCTCCCAAGTAATCACCAAGTGTCGGGCTCTCAAGATAGACACAGCAGACCTCCACCAGTGCTCTGCCTCGCCCTTCAACATAAATACGGCAAAGGCAACCCTCTCAGTCGATGTACATCTGAAGAACCCATTCAATTTCTCCATCTAATATATCCAATCCTCTGCAATAACTGGGTCCTTCACTCCTCTGAAAACTGGAGGTCTAAATTCCTGGAAGTGTCGTAATTTGTCTAGCTCACAGTTATAGCCCAACTCACTACCGCCCGGCTGTGGAGTGACAGGAGAAGCTGAATCCTGAACCGGTGGTGGTGTAATAGTCTCTGTAGTCCGTCAAGTAGCAGTAGGCTGTCCAACTAGGCCTCGTCTATCACCAGCCCTTAACGTCTGTGTAACTATCTCAACAAAACTTTCTATACTTCACTCAATCCTAGCGAAGCGTGCCTCAGTATCCCCTGATCTCTCAATGGGGTCCTGCGGAGCCTGGCTAGTCTCTGGCTCTGCACGGCTCTCGGGCCTACCTCTACGGCCTCTAGCACGTGAACTTGCCCCTCTACCACGGCGAGTGACAGGCATAATGCCTAAGTTCCTGTATCCACGACCAATTATTAGTCTAGTCCCATATTGGTATACACAGTTATAGCTAAACAAAGCACAGTATTATGGGGATTTAATTTCTTAACTATTATTACTGACTCATATCCGACTAACTTTAGCTCTGATACCACCTTTTGTGTCACGACCCAAATTACCTAAAATCAGAGTAAATTTTTCGCTTTTTAATTTTCTTACCCGTCGTGAACAGTTACACTACTAAACAGTTGGGCTATGATTCGGTGTTAGTCACCTCTCACCTATTTACCATTCCATTTTCATATTTCATTTACATCTCAATTTATTTTAAATAAATACATCCCAATATTACATCCATGTACAGTACTGTGCCTCTATATGTTCAGATACAAAAATTATACAAATGTGTATACCTGGTCTTGATAAGAAGCAGCGGATATGACTACTGTCATTCCCTTCTACTGAATATACCCTGTGGGGTGAAAAATGAAAGGGTGAGCATAAACAGCTCAGTAAGGCAATAATGTAAGCAGGTAGATAACTATACTATCTACGTGCTGATAATGTCATGATATAGAATCGTTTATATTTGGAGCATGAGATAAGACTAAAACGATGCCACATGTATGTATATATCATATAAGAGAAATCATGAAATCCATATATAAAACAAACATGAAAAAATCCTCATGTATGACATCTCATGCTCGTCACATTAAAACTTATTGTTTAATCATAAACTCATCACGTTAAAAACTCATTTGTTTCATCATAAAACAGCTTCATCAAGGTCAAACCTATCTCTCGGTAATACCTTGATTCATTAAATCACATCTCTTTTAAAAACATAAATTGGGACATTACCCTTCCCTCGGGTTCGTCCTGGTCTATTCAGACCGTATGATATCATGTGAGGCATGTAGGTTACTGTATGAAAAATCGAGGACTATGGCCATACTTTGTCCCTGTGATCCCAGGCTACACGGATCCCCGTGTGCGGGGCATCACAACTGCAACGGGAGGTGGGGTCAAGTCCTACCCGTCAGAATAGCAAGTAACATCATAGAGTCATCATGACTGCACGGTGCAGCGTACTTCGTGTGACATACACGGTACATCGTACTCCGTGGACCCATATCATAGTCTGGGGGTGCCTGCCGTAGGTCTTATCCACCCCAATACTATGTCGATAACCAACCCATGTCTCAAAGTATATGTGCCAGCATCTCAACTCTCTGTGACACACAGTCTACAAGAGGCTTCCGCACGACTATATGCATGTCAACTCACGTCTAGTGCGAGCGAAGCTCCAGCACCACGCTATGCATATCATGATATCTAAAATCTCGGGCTTCATTTCAAACTCACTGGATAACCCGTATACCATTTATGGCAATTACATTACAATTCCGAAAAATATTCCTTTCAATACGAAATTAATCCATAATTCCGTAAAATAATCAAAGCTCTATATTAAAGAACTCATATTGTCGAAATTAAAATGTACTTACCCGATACGATGCGGGGTACGAAAGTTAGAGCTCAATCGGCTCTCGTTCGGGCTTTATCAAAAAGCTGCACAATTAGGTAAATCCGAGTTATTTTCCATTAAATATAATATTAATTAAATTTTTGAAATTTACCCATAGGTCAATCTCGACCCTCGGTCAACTTACCCGAATCTCAAGTCATCCCCGGTAAATTTTTCTTTCCTTTCCCTTTTTTTCCTTTGTTTTCTTTTCTTTTCTTTTCTTTTCCTTTCCTCTTTCCTTCCTTTTCCCTCCTTTTCCTTCCCTTTCCTTCCGGCCAAACGGTGCCGTTTCTGCCACTTTGCCTTCGCCGTTGTTTTCGACGGTCTTACCGGTCGATACCGATCTCAAAAGAACCAGCTCCTCCCCCTGAATGCGTCGGTGGCTTCCGTTCAAGCCCAGTCACGGTGGTTCGCCGGGAATCGACCCGTTTCTCCCTCGATCTTCCTTCGCTCCGATCGGCTTCCTCCGGTCACCTGACGGCGCGTTTCCGATGTCCACGTGATCCCGGCCTCTCCTCTTGCTCCTCGTGGCTTCGTCGGATGCTTTCGGTCACCGGTGTGCTGGGATCGTTCGTCGGTTCTCACGGGTCACGTCGGTTTCGTTTTTTCTTGTTTTCGGGTTCTCCCGATTTCAGACTTCTCTTTTTTTTGAATTATTATTATTATTTAACAATTTGTTTTATTATTAAAATATTCATTAAAATAATCTAGAAAATCTGAAAATATCCACAATTCTATTATTTTATTCAAATAAATAAATTTAGTTTAATTTAATTTGTTTATTATATTTTTAATCATTTTTTTGGTATAATTTCTCCGTATTTTCGGGATATTGTCCCGGGTGACTTTTCGGTATTTCTAAATATTTCAGATCTTGATCAATTGGACTCGAAATTGTATAATTTCCTCATTATTGATCAAGATATCCTAAATCCTTATTTTTTAATTAAATTTTTCTTATCGAATTTATCCCGAATTTTGATCTTTTGACCGTTTTACCCCTGCACTTGTTTCGGAACCAAATTAACCTAACTTTCCTTCATACATCCACTATCTTTTCTTATTTAATTTCGTATTTTCTGTAAACTTCATTTCAATCCTTTCTGTTTGGCCTGTGGCCATTTTCGATCCGTATTTGACTATTTTCGACATTCACCGAGATTTCATTTTTATTCTACTTGCAAATTGTATTTCAGTCAAAGCTCTTCTTATGATTCATTGAATATATGAAAATATACATCACATGAATCATAAGGAAATACATCAACAGAGAATAAAAGTGGGTCTTACAGAAGGGTTCCAAATCTTGTAATTTATAATAACTTGTTGTAACTGAACTAATTAAATGTTAATATATGGTTGAATTGCATGAGAATTTCAAAGAAATTCCATTGCGTGTGTATTCGACAAAATTGTAATTTCTAGCAAAGGTCTTTTATTGAGCTTAAAGTTTATAAAAGTGATTTAATTTAGAATGTTAAGTGTTAGGGTAGCGTGAAATTGTATGATTACACATAAGATGTGCAATTTGGGTACATGGCTAAATTGAAAAAAGCTATGAGATTGAATACGTTGGTAGTATAATTAAAAATGTGACATTGTGTGATTTTGATAATAGGTGTGGTGCTTGTGAGTTGTGTGGATATTCATGCAAGGGTGTACGAAAGCACCCTACCTAGGTGGAAGCTTGATTTAATTTGTATGAATTGATAATATGTATATGCATAATTGAATACTAACAACTGCAAGTAGTTATTGAGGCTTTAAGCATTTGGCCTAGGCAAAGGAATTGCCTAATTGTGATTACTTCGGGTAAGTTAACCTTACAACTGCAAGTAGCTAAATTTATTATGATAGCGAAAAACTGAAATTAGGATTTATATGCAAATTTGATTTCTGAACTGCATAACTGAAATTGTGATTTCTATGTGATATATGGATTTTTAAATTGCATGACTGAGATTGGGTTTGAAATGTGATATTGATTATTAAATTATATGGCTAGAATTGGGTTTGATTTGTGATATTAACTATTGAACGATATCACTGGAATTAGATTAATATATGATATTGATTATTGAACGATATGACTGAATTGGGATTTATATATGATATTGATTATTGAATGATGTGACTAGAATTGGGATTTGTGAATGATGTGACTAGAATTGGGATTTGATATCTGATATTCATTTTTGAACGATATGACTGAAATTGGGATATATGTATATATATATATATATATATATATATATATATATATATATAAGTGACACTAATTTTAAAACTATGTTAGAAATAGAGATAAATATTTGACTGAGATTGTGGAATTGCATATGACTAGACTATAATTGAGAGCTTGTGTATATGATTGAATGTGTGTTAAATGTATGCCTTATGGCATTGAGACTGTTGCACATAGCATCCATAATTGCGAACTAGGAACCATGCATTGATTTTTTAATGCATTTACATGATTTCTCGAAAGCTATAAAAAATACGTTTATATTGCATAAGTAAATTTGTTTTAGCTTTTAAAGGATTTCGAAGTTGTGTGAACTAAGTTTTTAGTAAACCATAGACATTCATACTTGAGACCTACATGCTACGCTGTGGGAGCCACCTTTAGAATCCTATGTGACTAAATGCTACACATTGGGAGCCACCTTTAGAATCTCGATTGAATTTCGGAGGATATTTGATTTTCAAAACTTGTACGATTATTTGACCTTTTGTTTATGCCTATTATGTATCACTATCGCACTACAGACATGTCGTTGATGGATCATTCCTATGGCCTATATGAACTTATCATGTACATAGGTCGTTGACAGGTCTTAATCTCATCCGATCAAAGTGGCCAAGGTTCAAGACTCTATGGTCATAGTTTACACCCTCTATCCGGGATAATCTGGCTCACTGATAGCTACAATGAGAATAGAGTGCTAGAGTACAGACATTTTTCGGTTAGGATATGCCATGTTGATTTGTCTTTGTGTTTAATTATACTAATGCTGATATATGTGATATGATGGTTTCCCAAACTTGTTTGATATCAAACCCTTTTGTACATGATTTGACTCATGAAATTATCGCTTTGGTTTGCTATCGAACTTTCTACATATGAACTATTTTCGAAAACTGCTTAATATGATTTCATTACACTATTCGTATACATGAATGGTTTTCAAAATGTTTAATATGATTCAATTTACATGTTTTATGATATGAACTCGAATGATTTGAAACTATGGTGTCAAAATAGTTTTAAAATTGATGCAGACCCTAGACATGCAGTATTTTTATATCTCATTTGGGAAATGGTTGTTTCAAGGCAAGTGTTCAGTGTAATAGCATTTGAAAGTGTTGATAACATGCATAACTTCACACTGAGAAATATGATATGACATGGGATACTCTGTGATTGGTATAGTCTAGGACTAGTTTACGAATGCCAGGTTGACGAGGAAACGAGGTACTTCAAAGTACCCGTCTTTTTGATACCCTAAAATGACCTCGGCTACTTTGTAGAATCTTAGGGCTAAATATATGATATGTGAACAATTGCGAATCTGAACTGCGAAATTTGTATAGGCAAATTGAATGCACATGATAGTTATACCACAAATCATTTTGTCTTTGGTTTTGCTTTTTCGAGGTTACCTTACTAAGCTCTAGTCACTCCCTTTCAATTCTTTCCCTTTCAGATTGAGCTCGAGCAAAACATCAATACAATGGGTTCAATGATATAGTGGTTTGATATTGTATTCTTGCAGCACTATTTTTAGGTATATACCTTATCTATATATTGAACTGTATTTCGAGCTGTAAATTGGCAGTGCTATGTAATTTGGGAATATATAGTTTTATAATCCTTTGGGTTATCTCGCATGTTGCATTTGGATGTAAATGAATTGGCTGTCATGAAATATGTCATTTTTTTAATGGATATTATTATGCTTGATAAGTATATATATTTTAAATAGTTAAATAACTTCAGTTATTCATGGAATCTAATAGTTTGACATGTTAAAATGTGATTGTGATTGATAGGTACGAAGTATGTGAACATATGTTGTTTGATGTGAAATTTAGCCAACAATCTAATTTGGTCATTGAGGTATATTAAACTGAATTCTGTATTATTTATAGGCTAATTACACAATATGTTAAGCTGGGACCTTAGGCAACTAGCCTCAAACCCCAGTCCGATAGTACTCTACAACAACACTTAAGACTTACATTGACTCTTAGCTATATTTGTTGTGAAAGAAAAAGGAAAAAAAATAGCTTGTGTTTCATGTTTTGCATAAGTACATTGTTAAATATTTTATATAAATTAAGTCATTTCAATAAAAAAAATAAATATTATATAATTTCACGATTTAATTATGATAAAATAAAAACTCATAATCATAATGTTACGCTGTGAACCTAGGATATAGCAGATACCGCACACCTGTAAGATATAATCTTACAGACATCAAAACTTTCATCATATAAATTTCATTTTTTTCTACTATCTAAGTCGAAGAGTCTAATGCACATCTTATTCATTTGCCTATTTGCTTGAAAACTATGTACCATGATAGAGGATAAAAGGGAATTTTTGAAATTTTAAATCTTAGTTTAAAATCTAGAATACACTTCTAAAAACATTCTTAATGTCTCTATTGACAATACCCTATAATCTTGAAACATTCTCTAACTCCAAAGTATCACTCTCAAACATCCCCGTGTTCATCACCAACATTAAACCTATAAAATGTTAAGAAAGAAATGAGTACAATCACTCAGTAAGAAACCCACATCCCTTCAACTGGGTTAAGCATAATCAAATCATTTAGGCTAAAACCATATAATATCTCAAAACAGTTTTTGGGGATAGTTATATATTTACAAATAACTTTTTCCAAATCATATCAATATGACAAAAACATGCAAACATTTCAAATATCAGTTTCATAAATTTGTCTCCTTTAATAAGCTATGACCACATTTAACCCCTGTGGCACAATTCGTCAATAACAGAAACAATCAATGGTTGCACAAAGCAACGGAACCACTATTCCTAATATGTGGCTCAATTAGAGGAAATAAATGGTTGTATAAAGCAACGATCCACTATTCTCAACCGGTGGTTCAGTTCATAAGCAATCAATGATTACACAAAGCAACAGTCCACTATTCTTAACCGATGGCTCGGTTGGAATCGATTCCCAATAACAAAAATGCATGTCAACATGGCCAATATATAACCCATACTGGTAGGGTCATCAATATTATAATGTATTGGGAGACTATTTAAACCAAATCATTTTAGATATCCCTAATATGCAAATAACACATTTTCTTATTTGCAATAAAACTTTTCAAATAACATATAAACTATTTAAATCAAATCATTTTTACTACCCACGATATGCAATATCATTACAAAACTTCCAAATCACATTAAAATAACTTGTTGTAAAAATGAGTTTCATGATAAACTAAATCAAAGAGTTTCATGCACCTTGTATAACCAATTTTCATTACTGAAACAAATCGCACACTTTTATGCTTAACTTGCTTTAACAAAATAATGGATAAAATGTTATACACAAATATTCATATATTGCAACACAATAAAAAATAATATATGGCTGGTTTTGGGGAATATAATTTTTGAAGGTAGGTCAAGTCACTTACCTTATTCGTTAAAGCGAAATAAAGAACAAAACCTTTAAAACTTCTCGAAGCCTATTATTCGAAAATATTCAATATTAGAAAGCTACTAATCTAACACGAGTCCAACTAATTTGACAAAAATGAGGAGCCTATACTTTAAAATATCTTCTCTTAATTAGTTCACAACCTTTTCTCCTTAAAAAAACCTACTTTCTCTTTTAGTCCAAAGAAAATGTGAGTACTTAAAAAGTATATTAATAAATAAATTCAAAAGTAATTTCTATGGTTGACATCTTATAGTGCCTAAAGGCTTCCTTGAAAGCTTCTTAAAATCATTAAATTGTCCCATCATAAATTCTTCATTTTTCTAAAATAAATTCCACATATATTAAACAACTACAAGCTTTCAAATCTTTTTTTCCTTCTTCAAAACTAATACTAATCTCAATTACAAAAATACCTTTAATGGCTCATTGAATTTTTCATTTATACCTATCTACGATCACCCATATTCTTTAAATAAATTTTCACAATTCTGTAATTTTTTTTTCTTTTTCTAATTTTCCTACACAAAATGCTTTCTTATTCTCAATCTGAAATATATATATATATATATATATATATATATATATATATATATATATAAACAATTACACCTAAAAATAAAAATATACATTGGGTATTATTCAACTCTTTTCTAAAGGATAAAATTTTGAGAATTGGTAAGTATAATGATAACTATACTTAATAAAGCCAAAATGAACTTTGAAATCTAAAGGTTAGCTTAAAGTTTTTACCAATGAATGGCCTTTTTAGCTTGAACGTGAACTAGTCTCCCTTTCCCTTCTTTTTTTTCTTTTTTTTTTTTTCTTCTTCTTGGCTGAACAGCCACTTTTTCTTGCTTAACGCCACTCTTCCTCATTTTTTTTTTCTAATCCTAATTCACTCAGACTTACCCCTTTTACTCTATTTGGATGTGGACCTTTGGAGTGGTCCGGTTAGGGATGTAAACGAGTAGGGGTTAATCGGATATCCGAGACTATTCGTCTCATTTAAATCGGATTCGGGTACCAGATAAACGGGTTTTACTTGGGTTAGGGTAGCAATTTTATTACCCGTGACGGATTCGAGTAGTAACCTTCAGGTACCCTAAACCCGAACCCGATTAACTTTCATTTTTTTCCCTTACTTGTTATGTTTTTATGATTTGTTTATTTGTTATGGTTTCAAGTGGTTTGTTGAATTCTTAAAATTTGTTTAATTATGATAGAATATGTATGTTGTTGTTTAATTTTTATTTTTGATTTATACAAAATTAAATGATTTTTTTTCCAAGGGTTCGGGTTCGGGTTTGGGTTAATAAACGGATTGTCAAATTATGGGTTGAATAATCGGGTAATTAAATAGGTTCAGATAATTACCGGGTAGTATAAAATTTATTCGGGTAGGATTAAGGTAGTATCTTAAAAAAATAATCGGATTTTAATAGGGTTCAAGTTTTATAATTGTTAATCAAGTTTGGGGTCAGGTACCTCAAAATTAACGGTACTCACCCCGTTGACATTCCTAGGTCCGATTATTACACATAATTTTTATGTATAAAAATATAAAAAAAATATTTTTATTTCAGAATAAAATTCCGAGGAGTTTATCCCTTTACTGCATTTCACAATTCGGTTTGAAAGCCAAACAAAGAAATTCCCTTGTATTTTCTTTGAAAATGAGAAACAGTATTTCTTCTTCTACTTTCCCAGCCATTTGTTTCTCTATCTCTTTCATCTTCTCGTTGGGCCTACTGGGAATAGAAGGGGGTGCTACTTTTAATGATGATGATGATGATAATATTCGATCTCAGTTGCTCCATCTTCTGCGTACCAGACGATCTCATCAAGGTCAATCAACCCATTCCAAAATCCTCTCTGAAAATTTACAACCGCCTTGTCTAATGCTCTGTTTGGGTTTTGTTTTATCCAATGATTGAACTTGCTTGAATTACATGGTCGATATACGTACTAAAGAGTTAACAAAAAACAAAATTCTCAGTTCCTCTGACCGTGGAACCTGCAAAACCTGTGCTCCATCCATTGTTTCAGCTAGTTCCTGTACCAACCTTCAGTGAGGTCATTTTCTCATTTATTTTTTAGTGTATTTTGCGAAGTTAGCTAATAAAAAAAAAGTTTGATTACTCTACTTATTATTATTTTCTCCAGGAAATATTGGAGTCTATTCCGAAGGCAGATATTAAAAATCTTAAGCAACGACTTAAAGAGGAAAATCTTTATTTGCACACTGAGGTAATTGTCTTTTTCTATATTTCATTTCTTTTCAATTTTAGCTGCTGGAATCATTTGTCTTATTAAACTGAAGCATTCAAGTAATCAGGTTTGGAAAATTTGCTAGTTTGATGCCAGAATTGATAATCTATATATTCAAGCCATCTATAGGCCTTTTAATTCTGGTAATTCACATGATAAATATACCTTAAATGGCATGTGCATGATACAACCAAATATACTTAAATGGCAAGTGAAGAAAGCTTAATTACTTTATGGCTGTTGCTCGTATATGTACTTTTATAGGCTGGAGAGCAAGGACGGTTGCCTGTGTTAATCTTAAGCTTGAAAGACAGCAATCAGAAAAGAAGGCCTGCTATCGTTTTTCTGCATAGTAGCTATGCGAACAAAGAGTGGTTACGACCATTTCTTGAGGTAGCTATGTATCTCTGCACTTCCTCATTATTTGCTCTTATTTACTACTTCATTTTGTTCAGGCATATGCTTCAAGGGGATACATAGCCATTGCTATTGATTCTCGCTACCATGGTGAACGTGCCCACAATCGGACTACCTATCAAGATGTGTGTATTCATATCCAATGTTGTTTTAGTTTAAACTGTGTTAAAATCAGTTGCACTTCATTATTTGAGAAAAATATGTATTAGAGCATGGACTGTTGTATATATTACCAAAGTTATGTCAAGAAATAAGTTTTGAAATCATTTAGATTGCATTTGTGATAAAGTGCTTGGTTAGTTGACTGTCCTTTGCGTAAAAGCTTTTCTGCCCAAAAGGGGCAGCTCGCAATGCACTCTGTCTTGAGAAAACACTAAGGAAGTTGACTTCCTTTCTCGGGCATTCGACTACCTGTTCTTGAAACTCAAAAAGTATGTCCATTTGACATGGTTTTTCATTCCAAAGGTTATGATTCTTCATCAAAAAGATGTTTAATCATGAAAAGGTGTTTCTAACACCGATTTGAGTCGATAAATACTTCTATAAACTTCATTTTTTAATAAGAACACAACCTTACATGTTTTTCTCAAAAACTCTCTAAAATTTTCTGAATACTTCTCTTGCACTCTCTTTTCTGGTTTTTGGTTCAAGTGAGTTCACAAGAGAATTTCAAAATGCAGTTGAATTTCTCTAGGAGTAGGTATTGTATCCTAAGAACAACGTTTCCAAAACCATTTGCATCAGTGTGGGGAAACTATTGTTCTTAAGATAGCTTCATGGAAGTGCCTTACCTACCAAAGTTTCTTCTTCTTCAACTTGTTTGCATTAGTCCACCATCCACACTCAAGGAGAATTTTCATTCAACATGGACAACTTGCATATATATGTCTGAAGAAAGGTTCTAAACTTTTTTTGCTTATACTCTTCCACACTCTAATGAGTTCTAAACATTTTTTTTTCTTCTGCTCTTCCACACTCTAATGAAGGTTGGGTTCTTCAATAAATGTTGATTTAAAAAAAAAAAAAAAAAAATTTAGTCAGAAGAAAATTGATTGCTTTTGAGGAGTAATTTCCCTCAGGTGTAGAACACCTCATCCTTGTGCAACTTAACATGCTTTCAATTAAGTGCAACTTAATATGCTTTTAATTAAGTGATAATGTTGACCAATCTAAGGTATGCTTTCCTCCTTTCCATTTTTCTTCTAATCAATGATCCCAGTTAAATAATAATATTTGAAGTGCAGGCCCTAGTGTCATCGTGGAAAAAAGGAGATACAATGCCTTTTATATTTGATACGGTAACTCCTCTGTTTTTCTTTTATTTTGTTTTGAGTTCTGTGAGAGTTATTGTTTCCACCTTTTAGTTCCTAACTTCCTATGGATCAAAAACGAATGCTACTTAAAGTGAGGGGAGATTAATAAGTTAATAGGATTGTCATTGTTAAATTTCCAAAGCCTTTTGTTCCATCTAAGGTTTTCATTCTTTCAGGTGTGGGATTTAATAAAATTAGCAGATTATTTAACTCAGAGAAAGGATATTAGACCTACTAGAATTGGAATTACCGGTCTATCACTTGGAGGTTAGTTAAAGTGATATTAAATGATGCAAATATGCGTGCATACTTAATACATATGGCAAGTGAACATCATGAAATGCAGGAATGCATGCTTGGTTTGCTGCCTTCGCTGACACCCGCTATGCAGTTGCTGTTCCAATAATTGGTGTTCAGGTAATCAAAATTTTGTAAATTGTAGAATGCATAAAAAAATATTCTTTACTAATAATTGACAAAACTTTCATGTTATATACTTGTAGGGATTTCAGTGGGCCATAAAGAATGACAAATGGCAAGCTCGGGTTGACAGTATAAAGGCTGTATTTGAAGGTAATGTTGACAGGAGTACTTGGACATGAGAATATGATTAGGTTTGCTTATAAATGTAGCACCAATTGTAACATAGCTGCCTTTTAGAAAAAATGCTGTATTTGAAGGTAATGTTGACTTGAGTACTTGGAAACAAGAATTTGATTAGGTTTGCTTATAAATGTAGGATTCATTGTAGCATAGCTACCTTTTATTAAGTTTAGGGTTGATGTTTAGACTATATATGAATATAAAGCTATCATGAACCCTTATATCTGGACATGAAAGGCGTGTGTATCTAAAAATTAGCCGACCTTTCTTAATGGAGTTCCTGAAGTAAAAGCTTGTATGTAACAATATAAAATGTAAAATTGATTACAAGATTGCACTAGTATTTTGGGAATGATTTCATTTATTTGAGTTAAATAGTGAGTTCTTCTGATCAGAACTGGCATGACCTGTCAATATCTTTGAGCTTACTTATTACTCTAGCTTCATTTCAATGGGAAGCTGCCTCAACAGTTGTGTCTCTGATTATCTTTAATAACTTTGTTCAGAATCAAGGATTGATCTAGGCAAGAGTGCAATCGATAAACAAGTGGTTAAGAAGGTCAGTTAACTTTATTCTCTTTAATAGTTTTCTTCAGAAGCATTTATTTTATGCTGTCATAGAACATGGATTATGTCTTCTGCTCTTCTGACTAGGTCTGGGATAGGATTGCTCCTAGGCTAGCTTCCCAGTTTGATTCACCTTACTCAATTCCGGCTATTGCACCACGTCCTCTGCTGATTTTAAATGGTATGATACTCTTTTTGCACTTCGATTTGGCAGAAATCTGGGTGATGTCAGAATTTGCTTCCTTGGTTTCTCCACTCTTTTTCTTGCATACTCAAACCATAAGTGGAACTGACATGCTAAGCTCTTTGGTTTCAACCTTCAACCCCGCTAATTTGTTCTGGTAAAATTGATTTGCATTGTGGAATGGCTATGGCAAGGGAATTGGATTTACCATACGGTCTTAAATTATTTCTTTAATGTGTACGTAGATTGCATAATTCTTCTATTATCTACTATTGATAAAATTTCTAGTTAAAAAGACATTATGGCTTGACAATTATTAGGTGGTGATGATCCACGTTGCCCAGTTGGTGGTATAAAAACTCCCGCAAAGAGGGCTTTCGAGGCTTATGCAAAGGCGCATTCGTCAAATAATTTTAAGGTATGGATTGTTAGGCGGCAACTACTCTGAAAGTACTTAAGTCAGTTCTTCTAGTGGCCCTTAGGGCATGTAGTCCGGGATGTCTGCTCAAGTAGATAACTGTTGTACAAAGAAGCCCTAAACATATTGAAAGCATTAACACTTCTATTATAAAGTGAATATACGACTGTTTAGTGTCCTCTCAGTCCACTCGCGCGGGAAAAAAAGAGTAAATGGTGCTGCTATGAGTTATTATTTCATATGTTTTGTTTCCTTAATGTGCAGCTAATCGTAGAACCTGGAATACACCACGATTTGACACCATTAATGGTGAAAGAAGCAAGTGATTGGATGGACAAGTTCCTCAAGCAATAATTTTTTAAATTTGCTGTCATGAAAAGGTGGTTTGCTGTAACTTTATATTTATGCAATTTACCTGTATCAAGACCTTGTTCTAGTCCGTACGATCGAACCAATAGAGTTTAGTTATCTCCTCTCTACAAGGTTGGTGAAATCTCACTTTTCCTTTTGCACTCATACTTTTCATGGCCGAGCTGATTAATGAACAGCATTAGATTAAATAATATTGTTTGTTTGACATATAACATTAACTAGCCAAAGGGAATTTGATCAACGTTTCCCTTACAAGTATAATGAAATTCCACAAAAGCAGCAGCCTCCACGAAAATAGTATTCAAGTACTTGTATAGGAAAAGCCTGCATATTTGTTTCTAGACAGAATAGAGCACTTGCAGTTAATTCCTCCTGCGTTTGCCTACTGGGAGGCTTCACTCAGAGCTTATGCCTCAACAGCTGCACCCTGTAGGGAGTTAAAGAGAAAGTAGACGGACTTGTAGCACAGATAATCCAAATTTTCTCTTTTTTTTTTTTTTGTCTGAATACTTGCATTAGATAAATAAGAAGTCAATTACATATTAATGTCTCTGGGAATAACGACTCCCATAAAATCAGTAGCAAGCTGGAATAACAAATTTGCAGGAGGTTCATTAAAGTACATAAAATCTTCATCCATCTCTGCTCCCTTCTTTGAAAGGAAATCGGCGCAATTGTGGCCTTCCCTATATGTGTCAACATCCTCACGCTGTCTAGCTGCTGCGGCAGGGACTTGCAATCGGAAATAATAGACCAGTAAGAGTGTGAGCAAGGGGCATTTTTAGTTACATAACTCAAGGTGATTGATTCTGGCAATAGTTGCAAGCTTAGATTTGGAGTTTTATCAAATAGATATAAAAATTGCATTTGTAAATGAATAACTGGAAGAGGAAATCTATATAGAACAATCTATAAGTTTCACTGAAAAAAAGTCGAGAACATAAAGTGTGTAAACTATTAAGGTCAATTTATGATCTTAAACAATCTTCTGGGTAGTGGATATATTAGATTTCATCAAGCGATAATTTCATACGATTTTTTCATGATCACTGAAAATCACTATGTGTATGTCAAAAGGTCCAAAGACAAGTTTGTAATCTTGTCACTTTATGTGAATGACATACTGTTGGCTGAAAATGACAATGAGTATATCATTACAATAAAAAATTGATTGTCCTCAAATTTTGAAATGAAGGACATGGGCGAAGCAGCTTACATACTTGGTGTTAAAATTGAAAAAGATCGTTCCAAGAAATTGTTAGCTTTTTCACAAAGCAATATATTAAAAAAATTCTTGAACTATTCCACATGTGGAAGACCCTTAAATTCATAAGTATATACATGTATATGCTATGTGAAGCATAAGTGATGTAAAGTCCATAAATTCAAAGTATACACTTGTAACATGAGTTGTGATGTATGTATAAGTTTCATTATGTATGAATATGCAGAAATGGACTTTAGTATATGATGGATGTGAGTGGAATGGAAAATGAGTAGTGTGGTAAAATGGAATGAAGTTGCATGAGTGCATAAACCTTTGTACTTCCATTTGGTCTTGTATTGTATACCTTTGGTTATACAATGAATGCACACAAGTTTTAAGGTGTATAAAGTAGGAATGGATGTCATTTTCAAGCCTTAAAGCTGGTTGGATGAGAAAATGACTATGACAGCAAAATTTATGAAGTTTTGTATAAGTTACTGCAGAAAACTGCAGCAAAATCTAGAAAATATGAATGAAAGATTGATCTCATTAAAGGAAAGATCGATCTGGAAGAGCAAAAAATGCTTTTATTTGAGTAATGGAACAAGACAGATCGATCTCCAATGGGGCCAGATCAATCTGCTAAGCATTCTGTGTTGAAAAGAATCAATCCCCCGAAGGGCCAGATCAATCTCCAAATGCTACTGACTTGGAGAAGATCTATCTCACCCTTGGAATAGATCGATCTCCTTAAGCTATTGCCTGGAACAGATCGATCTCATGCTTAGAGACAGATCGATCTCATTAGGTCTGAAAGGTCGATTTCAAGAGAAAAAAATGTAGGGCAGATGGATCTCATTTGGAGACAATTCTATAAATACTAGATTTCAGCACTTCAGTTTGCACGAGAGAAACTATTTCATTCAAAAGCAAAAGTGTAACCTAATCTTTCTAAGCTAGAAAACTTCAGTTTGTGATCAGTTTTGAGTGAGATATAGTTAAGCAAAGTTGTTCTTAGCAAAGAGAAGAACAACATACTTGGAAATAAGATATTGAAATCAAGGATGTTGAGTTAATATATTTTGAAATGACAAAACAAGTAAATTCAATAATATTAAGATGATATAAAAACATGTTTAGAGGTTATCAGTACCAAAACTTAGAGTTCTGTTGATGAGAGATCGATCTGGCTTATAAGAGATCGATCTCCTGGGTCTGTACTTGATGAGAGATCGATCTCATGAAGAAATGAGATCGATCTGCCAAGCTTTGAACCTATACAAAGGTATTAAGGAAGAGTGAGACGATATGCAAGGGTTAAGAGATCAATCTGCCTAAAACTAGAATTGAGGGATCGATCTAATCTAGGAAGAGATCGATCTCCCTTAAAAGCATAGACTGTAGATCGATCTGAAAGATCGATCCACACTCAAACAGAGAACTTATGAGATCGATCTGGTAAGGAAGAGATCGATCTCCTCAAAGTCAGAGAGCTAAGGAGATCGATCTGAGGTATTGAGAGATCGATCTCCCCACTACGAGATTGCATGGCAGATCGATCTGAAGATCGATCTTGCCTCAAACAGAGAGATCATGAGATCGTTCTGCCTATTCGACAGATCGATCTCCCCTATCATTTTCAAATTAACAGATCGATCTGCTAACCTATGAGATCGATCTCCTTGTGTTATTGTGCTTTGATCTTGTAGGATTTATAACTAAGAGATCGATCTGGCCAAGAAGGCAGATCGATCTGGCACACTACTGGAGGTACCCAACGGCTAGTTTCTGCAAAATCTCAACGGGAAAAACAGCATTTAATGCTCCAACTACCAATCCTTCAGTATTTAACCAAGCATTGAAGACAAAGAGAATAGAGACATTATTGCTGCACATTTTCTACATTCTCAAGCTTTCAACACTTTCATTCCTTGTGTCTTCATTCCTCATTTATTGAGATTTATTGTATAAGCTTAAGTGCAAAAGCTGTATTTGTCCTACCTACATTAAAGCTTCATTTTTGTATTCATCCTTATCTTGAGAGAGAAAGAGGATTGTTCCTCAGTGAGATAAATTGTAAGAGGGTGAATACATTTTCATATTGCAAAGGGTAGAGAGGTTATTCCTTAACCTGTAAAAGGAACATTGTAACTTCTGTTGAAGGAGAGTAAGAAAGCACTTGACAAGAAGGTCAAGGAGAGAGGACGTAGGCAAGAGTTTGGCCGAACCTCTATAAACGATTGTGTTTGTTTCTCTCTTCCCTATCTTGCATTAAATTATTTAATTTATTATATTGCTTATTTTCATTTGCAAATTAAAATAGGATTAAATTAAAATTTGCTATTAACGTTAGAAAATCGATTCACCCCCCCTCTCGGTAGAGCCAACAATTGGTATCAGAGCAAGGACTCTTTAATCACATAGGAACAACTTCCTAAGAGTTAGAAACGATCAAATGGCTCATAACAATGTAGCTACTAGTTTGGTAGGAGAGGGGCACTCTACGGTTAGACCTCCAATGTTCAATGGAGAGCATTATGCATATTGGAAGACTAGGATGATGTTATTCATTCAAGCAAATGATTATGAAGTATGGAGAATTATAATTAAAGGACCTCAAATCCCTACAAAGAGAATAGAGGGAAGAGATATTCCTAAGGAAGAAGATGAATGGGATTCAAATGATATTAAATGTGCTCAGCTAAATGCTAAAGCTATGCACACATTATTTTGTGCCTTAGGTCCAAATGAATATAATAGAGTCTCCGGGTGTGATAATGCCAAACAAATATGGGACAAATTGACAATAACTCATGAGGGTACAACCCAAGTGAAGGAGACAAAGGTAGGAATGCTCACACATGACTATGAGCTTTTTAGGATGAAGGAAGGAGAATCAATTAGTGATATGTTCACTAGATTCACAGATGTAATTAATGGACTAAAGTCCTTAGGAAAAATATATTCTAATATTGAAATGGTAAAGAAAATTTTAAATAGCTTACCTAAATCATGGGAAGCTAAAGTGACTGCAATTGAGGAATCTAAGGATCCTCACACATTGTCTTTAGATGAATTAATAGGATCTCTACTCACTTATGAGATGAAATTAAAAAGAAATGAAGAGCCACCCAAGAAAGTGAGAGTTGCTCTAAAATCCACTGCTCAAGAGGAGATTAAGAATGAGAGTGGTAGTGAAGAGGACCTTGAGATGGCAATGTTTGCCAAAAGATTTAACAAGTTCATGAGGATGAGAGCTAATGGTAGTAATAGGAGAAATAATAAGAGAGATCAAGAAGAAGTAGGTAGAAAAGACTCAATTGTGTGTTATGAATGTAAAAAACCAGGACACATAAAATTTAACTGCCCTCTTCTTAAAAGGTCCAATGACAGGTTCCATAAAAAGAAGGCAATGGTGGCAACATGGAGCGACAGTGACTGCTCTGGTGATGAATCAAATGAGGACATTGCCAACTTGTGCTTCATGGCTATTGAGGATGAAAAGGTAACTTCAAGCCTCAATGAATATTCTTTTGATGAATTGCAAGATGCCTTTGATGATCTTGCATTAGAGTATGAATCTATGAGTATGAAATATTAAAAGATAATATCCAAATTGAGAAAAGAAAATGAGATAATGCAATTGGATAAATTCGAATGTGAAAAGAAACTAGAGATTTCAAATCTAGAAATTTGTGACCTTAAAGGGAAAAATAGCAATCTACATAATTCCTTTAATAGGTTCCACATGGGTCAACAAAAGTTAGATAGCATGCTAGAGACCCAAAGGGCATTCTTTGACAAAAATGGCTTAGGATATAATGCAAAGAGTAGGGAGACCCATCTTAAAAGTTTTATTGCTAGGAAGAGCATGAATAAACCTGCAATTACTTATTCATATTGCAATAGAAAGGGACATGAATCACATAAGTGCAATATAAAGATGAGAACTCTAAAAGGAAAAATAGTAAAAAGGATATGGATTCCAAAAGAAGTAATTCTCTCCAAGGATTGTAATGCATTAGCAAAATGGATCCCAAAGGGATCAAGAATTGCATTCACTAACCTCAAGGAACCCAAGAAAATTTGGGTACCTAAGACTTGAGTTTAAATCTTCTTGTAGGTGATTGACCATGGCCACATAGCTAAAACAAAGGAAGCATGGTACTTGGATAGTGGATGCTCAAGGCACATGACGGGAGATAGAAGCCACTTCAACTCTTTTAAATCAAAGGTTGGTGGAGAGGTCACTTTTGGGGACAACTCCAAAGGCCGAGTAGAAGGAAGTGGCTCAATAGGTAATGATTACTTCTCTTTAGAAAAAGTATTACTTGTTAGGGGTCTAAAGCACAACTTACTAAGCATAAGTCAACTTTGTGACAAAGGTTACAAAGTAATTTTTGATTACATGAAATGTAATGTGGTAGATCCTAAGTCTAACAAAGTTCTTTTTCTAGGTCATAGGCAAGGCAATATATATATATATATTGTATATCTTAATGAACTCAAAAATGAAAATATATGCCTAATGGTAGACAATAAAAAGGAATCTTGGTTATGGCATAGAAGACTAGGTCATGCTAGCATGCATGTGCTATCTAAGTTAGCTAGAAAGGATCTTGTTATAGGTTTACCCAAGCTATCCTTTGATCATGAAGAAATATGTGAAGCTTGTGTTAAAGGAAAACACAAAAGGACAACATTTAAGCCTAAGAATATTGTATCCACCACTAGGCCTCTTCAATTACTTCACTTAGATTTATTTGGACCAACTAGAACAACTAGCCTAGGTGGGAAACACTATGGTTTTGTAATAGTTGATGATTACACTCGGTTCACATGGGTGTTCTTTTTAAGAGTAAAAAATGAAGCCTTAGAAAAATTCATAGCTTATACAAAAATTACTCAAAATGAAAAAGGTTATACAATAACTAACATTAGAAGTGATCATGGCAAGGAATTTGAAAACATAGGATTTGATGAGTATTGTAATGATCAAGGAATTAGTCATAACTTCTCAGCCCCTAGGACACCACAACAAAATGGAGTAGTAGAAAGAAGAAATAGAACTTTGGAAGAAATGGCTAAAACCATGTTGTGTGAGAATAATTTGCCAAAGTATTTTTGGGCTGAAGCTATAAACACATCTTGCTATATAATTAATAGAGCTATGATTAGACCCATGCTTAAGAAAACTCCTTATGAGCTCTACAAGAGTAAAAAGCCTAACATTAGTTACTTCCATCCCTTTGGCTGCAAATGTTTTGTCTTAAATAATGGGAAAGATAATTTAGGAAAATTTGATGCCAAAAGTGATGAGGGAATCTTTCTAGGATATGCCTTGAATTCAAAGGCTTATAGAGTATACAACAAAAGAACATTGATGGTTGAAGAATCAATTCATGTGATATTTGATGAGTCTAACAATTTATCTAAAGATTCAACAAATAATGAGGACGTTGGAATATTTGATAAAAACTTGGAGGAAAACTCAAAATTAGAAGATGATTTATTAGAAAAACTTGACTTGAATAAAGAAGATAAAGATGAAATAGAAATATTGGAGAGAGAATCTAGAGCACCAAGAGAGTTAGGATATGTAAAAGATTGTGAAATAGTGGGAGATCCAACTCTAGGAGTTAGAACTAGATCATCTCTAAGGAATATGTGTCAATATATAGCCTTTGTATCTCAAATAGAGCCTAGGAATGTCATTGAAGCCTTAGATGACAATAATTGGTTCCTAGCCATGCAAGAAGAATTAAATCAATTTGAGAGAAGCAAAGTGTGGAAACTAGTTACTAGGCCTAGTGATCACTCTATAATTGGAACTAAATGGATATTCAAGAACAAAATGGATGAAAATAGTGTGATCATAAGGAATAAGGCTAGGTTAGTTGCATAAGGCTATAGACAAGAAGAAGGTATAGATTATGATGAAACCTATGCACCGGTAGCTAGACTAGAGGCAATAAGAATGTTACTTGCCTTTGCATGTTATAAAAACTTCAAATTATATCAAATGGATGTAAAAAGTGCATTCCTAAATGGTTTCATTAATGAAGAAGTCTATGTTGAGCAACCTCCTGGTTTTAAAAATCATGAATTTCCTGAACATGTTTTTAAATTATCTAAGGCACTCTATGGATTGAAACAAGCTCCTAGAGCTTGGTATGAAAGGTTGTCAAAATTCTTAATAGAAAAGGGATTTTCAAGAGGAAAAGTGGATACCACCTTATTCATCAAGAATAAAAATAAGGATTTACTAGTTGTACAAGTCTATGTAGATGATATTATTTTTGGTTCAACTAATGAGTCTTTATGCCAAGAGTTTGCTAAGATCATGTATGGAGAATTTGAGATGAGCATGATGGGAGAACTCACATTCTTCTTGGGACTTCAAGTGAAGCAAACAAAGGATGGAACCTTCTTCAATCAAGCAAAGTATACTAAGGACTTGCTCAAGCGATTTGGAATGGACAATTGCAAACCTCAAGCCACTCCAATGGGCACCAACATCAAGCTTGATAAAGATGAAAGTGGTAAGTGTGTAGACACTAAACTCTATAGGTCTATGATAGGCTCATTGCTTTATTTAACTGCAAGTAGACCAGATATTTTGTTTAGTGTATGTCTTTGTGCTAGATTTCAATCCTCTCCTAGGGAATCACATCTATTAGCAACTAAGAGGATCTTTAGATACCTCAAAGACACTCCCTCACTAGGACTTTGGTACCCCAAAGACTCAACTTTTACCCTTCATGCATTTTCAGATGCAGATTTTGGAGGATATAAAATAGATAGGAAAAGTACTTCAGGTACTTGCCAATTCTTAGGAAATAGATTAATTTCTTGGTTCTCTAAGAAACAAAATAGTGTGGCTCAGTCCACCACTGAAGCTGAATACATAGCAGCTGGTAGTTGTAGTGCTCAAGTGTTGTGGATTAAACAAAAAATGAAAGATTATGGTATTGACATGAAACAAGTCTCTATTAAATGTGATAATACCAGTGTCATTAATCTATCTAAAAATCCTATTCAACACTCTAGAACCAAGTACATTGAAATTAGGCATCATTTCCTTAGAGACCATGTGCAAAAGGGGGATATAATTCTAGAGTATATTGACACTCTACATCAAATAGCTGATATATTCACCAAACCCCTTGATAGAGATAGGTTTTGCATTCTTAGGGGTGAATTAGGACTTATGAATGCTCCCTAGATGTTTGTACTTCAAAATCTTGATTTTAAATTGTCTTAAAAAGTGATTTTCAATGATTTTTCTGGGCAACAAGTATGAGAGATCGATCTCCTATTCATATAGATCGATCTCCATACCTCAAATAAGCCTAAATCATTAAGGTTAAGCTACGCAGATCGATCTTCTAACCATAAGATCTATCTTCTTACGTCTCTGTTAAAAAGCAGATCGATCTGTCCATTCGACAGATCGATCTCTCCAAGCTTCTGTATTTCTGAAAATCGATCTATGCATTTGGCAGATCGATCTCTCTAAGCCTCTGTTAAACTGAAGATCGATCTGTGCATGTGACAGATCGATCTCCTTAAGCCTCTGTTTGCTAACAGATAGATCTGTTCATGCGACAGATCGATCTCCCTTGGCTTCTGAAAATGACAGATCGATCTGTCGTCTCGACAGATCGATCTCCTGTGCCCTGGACTATAAAAACTGGCCAGAAATCCCCAAATTTCAAAATCTTAAACTTCAAAATCCCTAACTTCCCTCGCACCACCTCTCTCGATTCCTCCTCAGATCGATCTCGGTATGGCCTTCATTGCGTCTCTGTGTCATTTCCTGGTATAGTAACCAGCATTCCTCATTGTTTTCTCAAAAATTTCCTACGATTTGTGTTCAATTTCATTCTAAGGTAAATCTAGTTACTGTTCCATTGATTTTTTCGCTTGTGAATCTGTATTAGCATAATTCTTGTGTCTAGAACCATGCCTAGGCTTAAGAAAGTAGGACAAAAACCTCCCCAAACTAATGTAGAAATCGGGTCATCTTCCCAACCCATTCCTCCCTCTTCCATCGCTACCTTCAACCGGTGTTTTAAAACACCTGCGAAGAGAAAGCGATACGAAGAATACTTTTCAACCATGCCAATTAAACATTGGCGTACAATCGATTTCTCTTTCCTCAACCAAATTGATTTTCCATATTTGTCTAAATTTGAGGAGTTTGGTTGGATGCCCTTTCTGAAAATAAATACTCCCGTACCTCCAAATATCGTTCGTGCATTCTTTTCCAATGCCGAACTCAACTATGATCCTATCGACTCCTGTCAAATTCTTGGTTTCACAACGTATGTCATGGGAAGGTCCATTGCCGTAACCACTGAAATTTTAGCCCAAGCCTTTGACATACGCGATGAAGGTTTGACGAATGAAGATGAGGAAGTTCCTTTGGAGTTTGACATTCCCGGGGATAAGGCGAGTGAACTCCCAATGCACCCCCGGCTACTCCACCTCATCATCTCGTGGAACCTTCGTCCGTTTGGTACCCGACATTCGACTGTTAGGAGGTTAGATAGGTTTTGGATTCACCATATTCATTCCACCAGTCAAAAACCCAACCTCGTCCACTTTATCTTTCAAGACTGGTTAAAAATTGTACGAGGCCAAGCCACGACGATCGTGTTTCCTCAACCAGTGGCGTACTTTCTTTAGCGGCTCAAGATAGATAGCAGCTGCGAAACAGGTGAACTGCCCTCTCCCAAGAGCGTCCTCAACATCGGGACCCTCCATCACATAGGATACTACAAAGATTTCCAGGGCGACTGGAAGAAGAAGAGGGAACAGCAGCCTGTTGAAGCTATGGAGGAAGACCCCTTCGATGAGCCTGTGGACCCACCTACTGCACCGGCTACGGGTCCATCATCCTCGACTCCTCAAACCACTGCACATGCATCCTCACCTGCTGGCATGGAGATCATTATGAAGATGATGAGTGAACTCAACAGAAAAATCGATGAAGGCTTTGCATCTCAGCAGCGAATGTTCAAGGATTTGAACCGAAGAGTGGATGAGGTTCATGAGGCTCTGGAGGCGATGTTTGATGAGCTTCAAGTCACTCGCACTCATGTTGAGGATCTCATGGATCGCGATCCTCCTCCACCATAGGATCTAGTTGCTCGATTTAGTTTAGTTATATGTTTTGTTTTTGCTACTTATTGTTGTTTTAACATGAATTTGCTTTAATGAACTGCCATTTGACTGTGTTTTAATGACAATGTTAATTTTGAAATGCCATGAGTACTATTTCGTTTTCTTTCTATTGATATGACAAAAAGGGGGAGAAGAAAACATGTGGTTGTGGTCAAGAGGCATAAAACGTTTTAAGAAGGTTTTTAAGAAACATCTCTAAACGTTTAAAAGAATGGTTAAAATAAGGGAGAGTTAAGATAGTAACAAAGTCAAAAGCTAAAAGAAAGGGGGAGCTCACAAAAAGGGGGAGTTTTTGCAAATTAACTAAACATGTTGATTGAACAAGTTTTGTCATATCAAAAAGGGGGAGATTGTTGAGTTAATATATTTTGAAATGACAAAACAAGTAAATTCAATAATATTAAGATGATATAAAAACATGTTTAGAGGTTATCAGTACCAGAACTTAGAGTTCTGTTGATGAGAGATCGATCTGGCTTATGAGAGATCGATCTCTTGGGTCTGTACTTGATGAGAGATCGATCTCATGAAGAAATGAGATCGATCTGCCAAGCTTTGAACTATACAAAGGTATTAAGGAAGAGTGAGATCGATCTGGAAGGGTTACGAGATCGATCTGCCTAAAACTAGAATTGAGGGATCGATCTGATCTAGGAAGAGATCGATCTCCCTTAAAAGCATAGACTATAGATCGATCTGAAAGATCGATTCACACTCAAACAGAGAACTTATGAGATCGATCTGGTAAGGAAGAGATCGATCTCCTCAAAGTCAGAGAGCTAAGGAGATCGATCTGAGGTATTGAGAGATCGATCTCCCCACTACGAGATTGCATGGCAGATCGATCTGAAGATCGATCTTGCCTCAAACAGAGAGATCATGAGATCGATCTGCCTATTCGACAGATCGATCTCCCCTATCATTTTCAAATTAACAGATCGATCTGCTAACCTATGAGATCGATCTCCTTGTGTTATTGTGCTTTGATCTTGCAGGATTTATAACTAAGAGATCGATCTGGCCAAGAAGACAGATCGATCTGGCACACTACTGGAGGTACCCAACGGCTAGTTTCTGCAAAATCTCAACGGAAAAAACAGCATTTAATGCTCCAAATACCAATCCTTCAGTATTTAACCAAGCATTGAAGACAAAGAGAATAGAGACATTATTGCTGCACATTTTCTACATTCTCAAGCTTTCAACACTTTCATTCCTTGTGTCTTCATTCCTCATTTATTGAGATTTATTGTATAAGCTTAAGTGCAAAAGCTGTATTTGTCCTACCTACATTAAAGCTTCATTTTTGTATTCATCCTTATCTTGAGAGAGAAAGAGGATTATTCCTCAGTGAGATAAATTGTAAGAGGGTGAATACATTTTCATATTGCAAAGGGTAGAGAGGTTATTCCTTAACCTGTAAAAGGAACATTGTAACTTCTGTTGAAGGAGAGTAAGAAAGCACTTGACAAGAAGGTCAAGGAGAGAGGACGTAGGCAAGAGTTTGGCCGAACCTCTATAAACGATTTTGTTTGTTTCTCTCTTCCCTATCTTGCATTAAATTGTTTAATTTTATTATATTGCTTATTTTCATTTGCAAATTAAAATAGGATTAAATTAAAATTTGCTATTAACGTAGAAAACCGATTCACCCCCCTCTCGGTAGAGCCAACAAAGGATTTCAAGAGTAAGGAGGATTTGTACCAATTTGGTGAAAAATGAAGGAAATCTCAGTTATGTAAGATTTGATGCACTAAGTTGATATATGTTAAACTAGGTATATTAATGAGTCTATTGGTATATATATGAATTGTTGGAAATGAAAGGATCATGAAAAGTGAGCATGACCTAGCTATTAGTGAGAAAATGGGAAAATGATGAGGAAATGGTGTTAACATGAATTTAATGATGGATTATGCATGTATGGAAGATTATAAATTAATCTTATGAAATGCATATATTGGAAATAAGGAGAAATAAATATAGCTATATGGAAAATGTGGTATAATGCCATATTGGAAGAAAATAATGAGATTGATGCATGGAATTGAGATTTGGCAAATGAAATGAGTATAATACGATATACTAACGTAAACACATATAACAGCTTCGGAGAATCACATTGAAGCTGATCGAACTACAAGAGTGAGTAGAATCAAGGAAGAGAGGTCACTTGACGTGATCCGCGGTAAGAGAATTTCATGAGTAGCAACAGATGGCTACGTGTATTTTAAATAGCATTTGATATTATATGCTATATGAATTCCCATGAATAGGCATGATGTTGAGATAAAGATAATGAGGATAAGTGTATTTTATCCAAAACTAGAGTGAAAATACCTTAGAAGCCTATTGTGACTAAGATTCATGAGTTTGCATGATAGAATGACTAATGTTTTCATGTGTATTCGAAAACAGCACATTGAGTGCTTATTTGGTTTTGAATTGGGTGAATTGCGATTTGAATAGTCATCTATCTGGTTTTGTGTGAAAACCATAAGTGTTAGAGAATACTCGCACTATATTTTGAGATATGCATCACATAGTACTAGAATATATACTCGTACTACATATTTAATGCTATTTGTGCATATTAGAGTACTGGGAGCATTGCTCGTACTCAGATTGTGATTGATGCATTATAGAGTATTGGGAGCTATGCTCATACTCAGTTTTACATGGTAGAGTACTAAGAGCTTTGCTCGTACTCAGTTTTGATATATTATATATCATTAAGTATTGGGAGCTTTGCTCATACTCGTGTTTTTATATAACCTAGTGTTAGGAGCATTGCTCGCACTAGAGATTGTGATATTGTGATATGGTCGTGTTGGGAGTTTTACTTACACGTACTCCATGTATCATGTATGTCACATGGAGTACGTTGTACCGTGAGTACACGATGAGAATGAGTTATGAGCTGACGGCTAGGATTTGACCCACCTCCTGTTACAGCAATTGTGAGACCCTGCACATCGAGTACTATGTAGCCTGGGATCACGAAAAATGAGTTATGATCATACACTTGGAATATGTAGTCGCCTATCTCCTTTCGTGCTAATTGAATTTCTTGAATGAATTACCACATGGTTTTATAATATAAACATGTGAATTGTGAAAAGGGTAACCCGAGGGATGGGTGAGGCCCAGATTTTCATGTTTTTGAAAACATGATGAATGCCATATGATTTTGATTTAAATGCATGGCATGATAAACGTGATTTGTATGAAATTTCATGAGAAATGCAATATTTATGCATATAATGCTGAGGTTGTTAAACCAGCATATTTCCAGTTTTATAACTGACGTTTTGTATATATATATATATTGCATAATTATTTGAGAGAGATGCATGTTTTAGATACAAGTGGGTAAGGAAAAGATTTCAAGGCATAAGCATTGTATTTTGTAGATAGTGCGGTTATCTACTTACTTGCCTGATTTCCTTACTGAGCTGTGAGTTCACCCCCTTATTATTTCTCCTTTTTTAGAGCATCCACATAGGTGGACACGGCTGAGGACTAATATTCCCTTATTTCGCTGCATATCCATCTTGTGAGAGGTATACACATTTGATATTTTGTACTGAACATTGTATAAGCATAACTATTTAATATTGATGTACGGTCGGGATGTATATATACAAACAATAGTACTAATGTATAAAGGAATATTAAATTCTATACATGTTATGAATGAGTATGAATTGGTGACTTATATCGAATCACAACCTAACGTGTGATGTGTGAGATGACAGAAGAAGAGGTAAGTGAAATGCGAAAAAATTTGGGGTGATTTCGGTAGGTCATGTGTGGGAGAAAGGCGTGACAGAATTGGTATCAGAGCAGTATTAGTCTGATGTGAATCGATATTGGTAATTAGAAAAATATACATTCTCATAGTATTATGCTTTGTTCAGTTACAATTGTGTATACGAGATGGAATTTAGACTAATTAATGATTATAAATGTAGGGATTTAGCGATTATGGTTAATACTCGTCGTGGTAGAGGGGCTAGAGATAGGGCTCGAGGCCGTAGAGGTAGGCCAGAGACCTGAGATGAGACTACTGGTCTAATCGAGGTACTAGAGAGTATCGAGGCACGTTTTAAGAGATTAGAATGTTGCCTAGAGACCATAGTAGAGATACTGGCACAGATGATGCCAAGAGGACAAGGACAGGATGCAAAGACTGCGCCTGGAGAGGCAGTTACACCTGATACACCTACACCCCACCAGTTCATGATATGCCGTCACATGTCACTGCACGACAGGGTGGTATTATTTTGGGGTATGGTTGTGATTTGGACAGACTCCGACAATTCCATAAACTTGGACCTCCAACTTTTCGTGGGATTAAGGACCCGGTGTTAGCAGAGGAATGGATAGGAGAAATGGAGAAGTTGTACGGATTCTTTGAGTGTATGACTTCAGAGAGGATCGCATTTGATGCATTCCTATTGAAGGGGACTGCAGAGCATTGGTGGAAGTCTACCCGACCCATATTGAGAGCCCGATATACAGAGATCAGTTGGGAGATATTTTTGGATGCCTTCAGGAGGAAGTTTGTTCTAGATACAGTTCAGCAGAAGCTGCAGGCTGAATTTTTAGGATTGAGTCAGGGGAGTCATTCAGTGGATGAGTATGAGACCAGATTTTTATCTCTGGGAAGGTATGACTCGGACACCATGAGTAGCAAAACTAGGAAGGTCTGCAGGTTTATAGATGGATTGAGACTAGTATTGCGGTCTAAACTGGTTCCATTCGACATTTCTACCTATGATGAGGCAGTGCGCAGGGCTCAACTCTGTGAGTAAGATTATGAGAGGAATGTCTCAGAGTTCAGAACAGTCAAAAGGTAGAGACAGAGATAGAAAGAGACCGATGAGTGACAGTACTCGAGGTTTCAGATATCGAGGAGGGAGGAGACTCTTCGGTAAGAAACCAAGGATTGAGAAAGTACAGGAAAAGATTGTGAGATTTCCTGCATACCCGACTATAGCTCTAACTAGAGGAGTTGTGATTAGAGGACAGAGGCCTACCACTGAGCAATGTAGTTGATGTGGTAGATTCCATGGAGGTAGACCTTGTCCTGTTTCTAGTGGTTTATGCTACAAATGTGGGAAGCCAAGGCATATGGCCAGAGTTTGCCAAGAGGCCATTGATATCGCCCCACAGAAGGGTAAGGAGCCTGAGAGAGCTCCAAATGATACGTCTGCTCTGAGGAGGAGAGCGACAGCAGAAGAGAAAAGGAAACAAGTCATGGGACGAGGGCGATTGCATATCTTAGACCAGGGGACGGCCGATGCTTCTTTGGATGTGATTAGAGGTAACATCCTGATATATGATTTAGAAGCATATGTATTAATTGATCCTGGTGCCACATAGTCATTTGTATCGCCTTCATTTGCATGTAAAATAGAAAAGCATATGGAGCATACTCATTTGAATAGGATGATGTTGATTAGTACGCCTATGGACAATAGTCAGCTAGTGGAACATGTATTAAATGATTGTAAGTTGAAAGTAGGGGAAAATGACATGACAGCCAATCTAATACTGTTAAGCATGAGTGATTTTGATGTAATCTTAGGAATGGATTAGTTATCATCAAACCATACTGTTTTAGATTACTATGCTAAGACAGTTATGTTTCCTAACCCTGAAAAGTATGTTGTAAAGTTTGATGAAAAGAAATAAAAATAGTAGTTATGATTGTGATTGATAATGTACTATGCTGACTGAGAAATGGATATATTAAAGGTTTTATTACATACTTGGTTGATACGGATAAGGTACATTCGGATTGGCAGATATTCCTGTGGTTAGTGAATTCTCAGATGTCTTTCCGAATGAATTGCCAGGGTTGCCACCAGACAGAGAGATGGAGTTCTGTATAGACTTGGTGCCTGGTACTGAACCTATATCGAAACCACCATATCGCATGACCTTAGTTGAGCTGGAAGAGCTCAAGAAACAGTTACAGGAGCTGTTGAACAGGGGTTTCATTAGACCGAGTGTTTCACCGTGGGGAGTATTGGTTTTGTGTCGTGACCCAAATTCTAAAAAATCACTACAAATTTTTCGCGAACTTACCTCACTTCACTTGTTGGGCTGTGAGTCAATATCCATCACTCAGTTTCATATATTATATATATGCATATCAAGCAATGCTCTCGTCCCAAGCACTAACATTGCGGAAGCTCATAAAGTTACTATTTCATAATTAGAAACTCGTCTACATTGCCTTACATATACATCCCCCATATAGAGTGACTACATCACTGTACATTATTATTCAGATACAAAAAGTACATATGTGTATACCTCGATGCTGCTGGATAGCTATGTGTAAAAGATCGCAGGACAGACGCAGCTTATACACTCTACTGAAATGCTCTGTAGAGGGGGGAAAATAAAGGGATGAGCATAACACGCACAGTAAGAAATATATGAAAGCAAGTAGATAACCACACTATCTACGATGCTCATAATGCATGTTTTATCATCTCGTAAAACCAATGCATTTACTTTTCAAAACACTTGCATTAATATATGAAAGCAGGTAGATAATCATACTATCCACGATGCTCATAATGCATGGTTTATGCCGAAAAACCCATGGCATTCACAAAACCATTGTAGTAAAACACATAGCAATTTACTGCCAAAAACCGAATATCAAAACTCATTCAGAGTAAAATATTTCTGTGTTCAGTATTGAAACTCACATTTAAATCATATTCTCATTTCAAATTGTTTCATCACAGAAATCAAATCACAATTAGTTTCATCACCAAAACCAATAAAAAAGGTGAGACTAGGCAGGGATCCACACAAATCCAAGGGACAATTGATCAAAGTCCGAGACCCACTAGCTATCACAGATTAGGTGTGCCAGGGTGTCTCTAAGTCCGAGGAGGGGATTAGTCTATCCATCGGCTCCTATCTAAGGACTATCACAAATCAGAACAATGACACAACATGCCCGAGTCCAAAGACGCAATCCTCACATCCCATAGTTGCACGGTACAATGTACTCCATGTTATCCACACGGTACGACGTACTCCGTGAACCACAGTACAATTACGACATAGTTGTAGGTGCCTGAGTCACAAGCACCACCCCAACCAAATAAATTATCAACCATAGTCTGTCGTCTCAGATCTAGTGCGAGCAAGTCAGTGTGACACACAGTCCAACACGAGGGCTCCAGCACGATCTCAATCACAAATCACAACAGAATCCAGTGCGAGCAGTGCTTCATCATGGTTTGTACATATGTCATACCAAAATCAAGTGCGAGCGGATCTGGATAAGTCCACTGATCTTATCATAGCTCTAGCACGATTTCACACACATAAAATAGACAGCTGGCTCTATTTCCCACCACAGTGGTACTCGAAATCGAATGCGATATGCAAAACGGTACACAACAGAGTGAGAGTGTAACATCCCATCAAATCACACTTTAGAAAAATGTGCAATTTCATGCATACAGTCAAATCATGAGCCACTATATCATTTCAGCTTTACGAAATCTCTTTTTCACAAAGAAAACATGGATTTTATGCATTTATGCATTTCCAAAATTCTTGGGTTTAAGGATATTTTCGTAATTTTTCCATATTTGGGTACCATCCAGAAATTTCATATTCATACTCTATACGAAATTTAAGTGAATGTAAACGACGATGAAAATACGTACAGCTATCTCTAACAGCTCGCATAGATTCCTTACCTGGAATCCAGTCGAATACACTTTTTCACCTTTTACACTTTTCATAAATCAGTCTATCCAGCTCCGAATATATCTCCTGGAGCTGCAGATAGTTATCAATCACATTAATTAAGTCGGATAACTCATTTATCCTTTTCTATGCAATCTATTTCATCAAATTGGCCCAATTGCTCTTATTGGGCCTCGTTGCCTCTTATTGGGTACAACTCTATTTTTAATCAATTTCAACTTTACTATTTATTCTGTCACGACCCACTGGGCTCCTTAGGCCCATTAACAATTATTGGGTCATCCGTGGGGCCCATTAACACTTCCATCATGTTATTCTAAGCCTTTTCTAACATAAAACATTTTATACGAAGTAAATCCGCAACTTATGCGATTAATTCCTAACTCGTATAACTATACAAGTTCTAACAAGTGAGATTCACTTACCCGAGTTTTCGTGACGGCTCCACCGAATTTTTTCTCTCTCCTCTTTCTCTCTCCTACTGAACTGGTTCAGGGGCCATTTCGTCGTTACCGGCGCTGCCGATCGATTCTTCGTCGATTTCACCACCAATCGGCTTGGCTTCATATCTAGAGCCTTCTTTTGGCCTCGTCTGGGGTTATTGACGTCGGATTCCGTCGAATCTCCCATTCTCTTCCGCGGCATCTCTCTCTCTGATCTCTTCGTTGCCGACGATTCACGGCACGTGGTGGCTGTCAAGCGTTCTCCCAGTGCTGGTAGTCCCTTCGCCTAGCACCTCTCGTGCCCTCCTCCTCTGGTTCACCGCCGGTGAGGAAAATCGAAAGAGGATCGGTTTTGCCTTCTGTTTTGCGTTTCTCCAGTTTTCTGTTTTTTGATTTTGTTTTCATTTTCTATTTCTTTTTTTTAATATTATATTATATTATATTATATTATATTATATTATATTAATATAATATAATATATTATTATACAAAATATCCTACATATAATATACTACAAAAATCTTATTTCTTATTTTTATATTATTATAATAATAATATAAATATAAAATATCCCTTATTTATTTATTTTTTCGAAAATATTTTTCCATATTTTCGAAATAATTCCCGATGTAGAAAATTTGGGTTATCCAAAAAATTCATATATTGATCAATTGGACTTGAAATTTAATTATTTCTTCTTTATTGATCAAGATTACACGAATCCATGTTTATAATGTCAATTTCTTAAAGAAATGACACCGAATTTTTAGGTCTTACATTCCTCCACACCTTAATAAATTTGGTCCTCCAAATTAAAACCAAGTCAATTCTCGAATGGGTACAGATATTTCCCTCATATCAGGCTCTCTAATTCCCACATAACTTTCGCTGAAGTGTGGTACTACCCGAGAACCTTAACCAGAGAGATCGTCTTAGTCCGTAACACTTTCTCTTTCCTATCTAGTATCTGAATTTGACATCTCTACATACGACATATCATCCTTGAGCTCTAATGGTTCATTTTGAATCACATGTGTTTGATCTGGATGATACTTCCGGAGCATCAAAATGTGGAAGACGTTATTCACACTTGCTAACTCAAGTGGCAACGCCAACTTATAAGCCTTGTCTTCCACTCAATCCAGTATCTCATTATCCCTTTCGAGGGAGAAACTTTCAAGAATACTAATTCACCTACGGTGAATTCCAAAGGTTTATGCCTCATGACAGCATAACTTTTCTGTCTGCTCTGAGCTATCCTTAATTTCTCACATATCAATTGGACATCCTCAAAGGCTTGCTTCACTAAATCTGGAGCAAACATCTTTCGATCACTCACTTCTTCCCATCCAATCGGAGATCGACACCTATGACCATATAGCACCTCATACGGTGTCATCCTAATACTCGAGTGATAACTGTTGTTGTAGGCGAATTCGACTAATGGCAAATGGTCATCCCAGGAGCCTCTAAAATCTATCACACAAGCTCTCAACATATCCTCCAAAATCTGGATGGTTCTCTCTAACTGACCATCGGACTGAGGGTGAAAAGCTGTACTGAAGCTCAATCGAGTTCCCATAGCTTCCTTAAAATGTTCCTAAATGTGAGAAGTGAAGCGAGAATCCCTATCAAACACAATACTCACTGGAACACCATGTAGCCTCACAATTTTCTGTACATATAGATTCGCCAATGCACTCAGAGTATTCGTAGCCTACATGTCTAAGAAGTGAGCTGACTTCTTCAATCATTCCACAATCACTCAAATAACATCATGGTTCCGTCGGGTCCTCGGTAAACCCATGATGAAATCCATGGTGATATGTTTTCTTTTTCATGTCGGTATAGGTAGAGGCTGCAATAACCCTGCAGGTTTCTGATGCTCTACCTTAACCTGTTGACATGTAAGGCACTTAGCCACAAACTCTGCAATATCTTTCTTCATGTCTGACTACCAATACACTCTCCGAAGATTCTTATACATCTTATTACTCCCCGGATGCACTGTATACTTCGATGAATGAGCTTCTGTCAAAATCAATCTCTTTAGCTGTGGGTTATCGGGAACGCAAATTCGACTTCTGAATCTCAGTAGGTCATCATCACTAACTGTGCACTCAGTCAATCTTTAGCTGTGACTTATCGGGAACGCAAATTCAACTTCTGAATCTCAATAGGTCATCATCACTAACTGTGCACTCAGTCACTCTACCCATTTGTATCTGACTATGCATGTCAACACAGAAGAGATCAATACGCTGAGTTTGCTGGTCCGATCTATTAAATCTGGTTCTAATCGCAGACTAGCTATCACACAATATACGTCAGTGTCAAAAGGGTCTATATCCAAACTGAGGCTAGTAAACTGCTCTAGCAGCTCATGTTCCTTGACCATCATGTACAATACCATTTCGAGGCTCTTCCTGCTCAAGGCATCAGTGACTACATTCGCTTTACCCAGATGATAAAGTATCTCATATTTATAGTCTTTCAAAAGCTCTACTTATCGTCTCTGCCTCATATTAAATTCTTTATGTGAAAATAGATACTTGAGGCTCTTATGATTAGTGAATACCTAAAATTTCTCACCGTACAATTATGGCACCATATCTTTAGTGCAAATACTACGGCTGTTAACTCTAAATCATGAGTCAGATAGTTCTTCTCATGGTCCTTAAGTTGTTTGGATCCATAACCAACTATCTTCCCGTTCTACATTAATACACAGCCTAGTCACTGTCCAGAGGCATCTGCATACACTGAGAAACCTCTTGAGCTGTTCAGTATAGTGAGACTAGGTGCGGTGGTCAGTCGCTATTTTAGTTCCTGAAAACTCTTCTCACATGCACTGTCCCACTCAAATGCAACATTTTTTTTCGAGTAAGACATGTCAATAGAGCAACCAACTTCGAAAAGCCCATTACAAACTAGCGAAAATATCCAACCAAACCCAACAACTGTAAATCTCTTTAACGATCTTGGGCCTATCCCACTGAACTGCCATTTCAATCTTGGACGGATCAACTGACACCCCGTCCATCAATACCACATGACCCATAAATGGTATCTATTCCAACCAAAAATCACACTTACTGAGCTTCGCATATAGCTTCCTCTCTCTGAGGGTCTATAGCACAATACTCAGATGCTTCCCATGCTCTTCTCTGGACTTCGAATACACCACAATGTCATCTATGAACACTATGACAAATCGGTCCAAGTATGGCTTGAACACTCCATTCATCAATACCATAAAAGGTGCGAGAGTATTCGTTAATCCGAAAGGCATAACCAAGAACTCATAATGTTCATATCGGGTACAAAAAGATGTCTTGGGTACATCTCCACTCCGGATTCTCAACTGATAGTACCTAGACCTTAGATCGATCTTGGAAAAGATCTGTGCTCCCCGAAATTGATCCAATAGATCATCAATACATGGAAAGGGGTACTTGTTCTTGATGGTAGCCTTATTCAACAACCTGTAATCAATACATAGTCAGAGACTTCCATCCTACTTCTTAACAAACGAAATTGGTGCTCCCCAAGGTGAAACACTCAGTTTAATGAACTCCTTATCCAGCAATTCTTACAATTACTTCTTTAGCTCATCCAATTCCACTGAAGCCATACGATACGGTGGTTTAGATATCGGCTCATTACCAGGACCAAATTAATACAAAACTTTGTCTCTCTATCTGCTGGCAATTCTGGTATATCATCCGAAAAGACATTGAGAAACTCCCTGACTACTGAAATATCTATCAATTTTGATTGTACCTTATCCGTATCAACCACATATGCGACATACCCTTTCATCACATCTACTGAAGCATCTGTAGCCGCCTGATCCAAGGCAAACACTCAACCGCGTCCTACAACTTGCTTCCCCTTCTCTTCAGCTGTAGCCCTCCCCTTTAGGGCAGAAGTACTAGTTGTATCTTTCTCTGACTCTTTACCCTTTTGTGGGGCTATCTCAACCAACTTTAGGCAATCCCTTATCATATGCCCTATCTCATCACATCTAAAACATGTTCCAGTTAATACGTGGCATGACCTAGTACCATGGTATTTACTACATGCTCTACACTGATCTATAGTCGGTAGGGGTCCTCCAATCACTCTACCCCTAGCTGGAGTCGAAACCTAATACACCAGGGGCTTAATCATCTACCTCGTGACTCATCGACCCTTGATCGTCTAACAAATAGCCTCTTCCCCACTTGGACACTACAGTCCTCTGTTGATCTCTTCAATCTCTATTCTTACCCTTCACGACCTTACCAAACTCAGGGACATGCATCTCATAGCCTTGCTCACACAACTGAGCTCTTCGCATGGTCTTCTCGTAAGTCGTGATATCAAGTGGGGTAAATCTGACTCTGATGGAAGGTCTCAATTTATCTATAAACTTGGGGATCTGTCATATTTCACTGCCCATGGTATCCAGGTCATACCTTCCCAGAGATGTAAATTGAGACTCATACTCGTCTACCGATCTGTTCCCCTGGATCAGACCAAAAAATTCTATCTGTAATCTTCGCTGAGGAATGGCTGAGATATACTACCTCTTGAAGACATCCAAAAAGATCTCTTAGTCAATTACCTGATTTTGTTTTCTCAAGATGGGTCGGGCGAATTTTCACTAATGCTCTGCCTCACCCTCAATCATGAATGTAGCAAATGCCACTCTTTCAGTGGTTGAACATCGAAAAAAGTCATATAACTTCTCTAACCGGTTGATCTAATTCTCTGATACAACAAGATTCTTGATCCCACTGAACGATGGAGGCTTCAGCTTTTGAAACTGCCTCAATCGATCAAGATTACAATCAAACCCTGAATCCTCACCAGTCTGTCATGGAACTACAGGTGGTGGTACAGGGGCCTCAGTAGTACGTGGCATAGGTGCAGGTTATGTAGGCGCAGGTGTCTCAAGAGTAGTTGCCGACTCAGTAGGAGTCGTCTGAGCAGTCGAACCTTACCTACTCTCTAACCTAGCTATAGCCAAGTTAGCCTGAGTGAACAACTCCATAAATGTGTTCCAACTTCGCTCTAATCTCGTAATGCGAGCATCAGTAGTCTCAATTGGACGTGATGGGACATAATCACATGACAATTCACTAGGTCTCTCAAACCTATCACTGCGTCTCTCGGACCTATCACTATGGCCCCGAGAACACTAACTATCCCCTCTACTGCGATGTCTATCAAACATCCCGTTCGTCCCGTATACACAGTCAATTTCTCAGTTTAACCACAGCTCGGTACGCACAATTGTATCTAATAATGTACAGTGATATGGGGATGTATACTTTCTAACTATTGACACTGACTCATATCAGACCAACACTGCTCTGATACCACTTCTATCACGACCCAAATTCTCAAAAATCACTACAAGTAATATCCTACATATAATATACTATATTATTATACAATATATTATTATACAAAATATCCTACATATAATATACTATAAAAATCTTATTTCTTATTTTTATATTATTATAATAATAATATAAAAATAAAATATCCCTTATTTATTTATTTTTATTTTATTTTCTCAAAAATATTTTTCCATATTTTCGAAATAATTCTCGATGTAGAAAATTTGGGTTATCCAAAAAATTCATATCTTGATCAATTGGACTTGGAATTTAATTATTTCTTCTTTATTGATCAAGATTACACGAATCCATATTTACAATGTCAATTTCTTAAAGAAATGACACCGAATTTTTGGGTCTTACATTTTGTTTGTAAAGAAGAAGGATGGAAGCCTCCGATTGTGTATAGACTATTGATTGTTGAATAAGGCAACCATCAAGAATAGATATCCCCTTCCACGCATTGATGATCTATCGGATCAGCTCCGGGGAGCACAAGTCTTTTCTAAGATTGATATGAGGTCTGGGTATCATCAGTTGAGAGTTCGGAGTGGAATGTACCCCAAGACAACATTTAGGACCCGATATGGCCATTATGAGTTTTTGGTTATGCCATTCGGACTGACGAATGCTCCTGCAGCTTTCACGGCTTTGATGAACGATGTGTTCAAGCTATACTTGGATCAATTTGTTATCGTCTTCATAGATGACATCTTGATATATTCTAAATCCAAGGAGGAGCATAAGAAACACCTAAGGATTTTATTGCAGACCTTACAAGAGTAGAAGCTATATGCTAAACTCAATAAGTGTGATTTTTTGTTCTCACAGATCTCATTTTTGGGACATGTTGTGTCAAAGGATGGTGTATCAGTGGATCCATCCAGGATTGAGGCTGTAGTTCAGTGGGAATAGCCGAGGACGATCACCGAGATCAGGAGTTTCTTGGGTTTAGCAAGATACTATTGGAGATTCGTACAAGGATTTTTTAAATTAGCTGCTCCGTTGACACATCTCACTCAGAAGGGTGTAGCATTTTTATGGAATGAGGATTGTGAGAAAAGTTTTCAGGACTTGAAGAGTCGATTGACTATTGCTCCAATTCTCACTATTCCTACCAGCTCAAGAGGATTTTCAGTATATACCGATGCTTCGCATCAGGGACTGGGCTGTGTATTGATTCAGGACAGGAGGGTAGTTGCTTATGGATCCAGACAACTGAAGGACAATGAGAAGAACTATCCAACCCATGATTTGGAATTAGCAGCAGTAGTGTTTGCGTTGAAGGTATGGCGCCACTACTTGTATGGAGAGAAATTTCAAATTTTTATCGACCACAAGAGCCTTAAGTACCTGTTCTCACATAAATAATTAAACATGAGACAGAGAAGATGCTAGAGCTTCTAAAAGACTATGATTGTGAAATACTTTATCATCCAAGTAAGGCTAATGTTGTAGCGGATGCTTTGGCAGAAAGAGCCTTGGGATGATATCGTTTATGATGGTCAGGGAACATGAGTTGCTAGAGCAGTTTGCTAGCCTCAGTTTGGGAGACGTACCTTTTGACATGGATACAGACTGTGTGATTACTAGTCTATGCTTGGAGCCAGATCTGTTGGACAGGATCAAACAAGCTCAGTAGACTGATCCGTATCGCATTGACAGAAGTAGTCAGATACAGAAGGGCACAGTGACTGATTTTGAGATAAGTTCAGATGGACTTCTAAGGTTCAAAGGCAGATTGTGTGTTCCCGAGGACCCAGAGCTCAGTAGATTAACATTGATAGAAGTTTATTCATCTTGGTACATGTTACATTCGGGGAGTAATAAGTGTATCAGAATCTTCGAAAGGTGTATTGGTGGTCAGGTATGAAGAAAGATGTAGCAGAATTCGTGGCAAGATGTCTCGTGTGTCAACAAGTGAAGGTAGAGCATCAGAAACCTGCAGGGTTGTTGCAGCCTCTACCTATACCAACATGGAAATGGAAGCATATCACCATAGATTTCGTGATGGGTTTACTGAGGACTCGGAGGAATCACGATGCTATATGGGTGATAGTTGATAGACTGATGAAGTCAGTCCACTTTCTAGCTATGAGAGCTATCGATACTCTGAGTTCATTAGCAGAACTATATGTACGCTAGGTAGTGAGGTTACATGGTATTCCAATGAGCATTGTTTTGGATAGGGATTCCCACTTCACTTCCTAATTTTGGGAACATTTTCAGGAATCCATGGGAACCCAGTTAAGTTTGAGTACCGCTTATCATCCTCAGATAGATGGTCAGTCAGAGAGAACTATACAGACTCTTGAGGATATGTTGAGAGTGTGTGTGCTAGATTTTAAAGGCTCCTGGGATGATCATTTTCCACTAGCCAAATTCACCTATAAAAATAGTTATGATGTGAGCATTGTATGGCTGTATATGTCGTTCCCCTATTGATTGGGAAGAAGTGGGTGATAAAAAGATTTTTGCTCCTGACTTGGTTACACAACCCTCTGAGGATGTCCAGTTGATTGTTGAGAGATTGAGGACAGCTTAGAGTAGACAAAAGAGTTATGCTGACAAAAGACGGAGACCACTTGAGTTCGCAGTTGGTGATGCAGTATTTTTGAAGGTTTCTCCATCCAAGGGTATAACGAGATTTGAAAAGAGAGGTAAGTTAAGTCATCGCTACATTGGACCTTTTAAGACACTGGACAGAGTGAGAGATAAGGCATATAGATTGGCTTTGCCACTGGATTTATCGGGAGTGCATAATGTCTTCCACATTTTGATGTTAAGGAAGTATCATCCAGATCCAAATCATGTGATTCAGTATGAGCCATTGGAGCTCAAAGATGATTTGACTTATATAGAGAAACCGATATGGATACTGGATAGAAAGGAGAAAGTCTTGAGGAATAAGACTATCGGGTTAGTGAAGATTCTCTGGCAACATCACACTTCAGAGGAAGCTACTTAGGAGCTAGAGAGTTTGATGTGAGAGAAATATCCCCAATTGTTTATATAATAACTTGGTTCTAATTTGGAGGATCAAATTCCTTTAAGGATGGGAGGATTGTAAGACCCTTAAATTCATAAGTATATACATGTACATGCTATGTGAAGCATAAGTAATGTAAAGTCCATAAATTCAAAGTACACACTTGTAACATGAGTTGTGATGTACGTATAAGTTTCATGATGTATGAAGATGCAGAAATGGACTTTAGTATGTGATGGATGTGAGTGGAATGGAAAATGAGTAGTGTGATAAAATGGAATGAAGTTGCATGAGTGTATAAACCTTTTGTAAGAACTGTGAATTTTGTATACCCCATTTATGAGAATTGTAATTTTGTGTATGTAATTATGATATGTATATGTACACATAAGTTTTAAATATGATGAAGTATAAGAAGATGAGGTCTTTAAGTCTTCAATGTGTATGGATTAAATTATGGACTATGGGGTAGATTTTGAGAAGTTTTACATTGAGTTTTCTGTAAATTGGTGCAGTAGTAGTACAATCTGTGAAGGCCAGATCGATCTCCAAGGATAAGAGATCGATCTCATGGCTCCAGAATGCAGAAAATATGCAAGAACTGATAGGCAGATCGATCTCATAGGCAAGCAGATCGATCTCGTGAAGCATTCTGTAAATAGCAGATCGATCTCCTCAAGGAGCAGATCGATCTCATAAAGCGTTCTGTAGACAGAAGATCGATCTCATGAAGCAATTAAGAGATCGATCTCACCCCACGACAGATCGATCTCCTAAATTACCCCAAAATGTTCCCAAATTCAAAAAGAGATCAATCTCATCAAGGACCAGATCTATCTCCTACCCTTTGTCTATAAAAGAACCCCCTGCGTTTTCCTGCATTTCGTCTTCTCTCTCTCTCTAAGAAACTGAAGCCCTAGCTTTCTCTCTTTTCCAAAGCCCCCATTTTCGTCTGAATCAAAGGTTGTAGTAAGAAGGAAAGTTGTTCCTCATCCAAAGGAGAGCAACATACTTGGAAATTGAAAGACGAATTGAATCGAGGTGTGAATAAAGCACTCCATAAGTTTTGGGTAAATTTCTAAACTTCGATCTTGGATTTTTAAGTGATTTTTGTGAGTATGGCTGTAGGCGTTGTGATGAAATAGCTAGGAAAGGATTAGAGATTGATGAAATTGTAATTTTGTTGAAGTAAAGATGATATTATGCAATTGTGGTAATTTTAGGGATTTATTACTATAAGTTGGGATTGAAGCAGTGAGGTGAATTGGGCATGGATATTGTACATGAAAAATGTAGGATCTGAAATGTAGTAGATGAGAATGTGGATTGTGATAAAATTATGAGAATTGGGTTGTTTGAGTATTTATCGAGAATATGAGCAAATATGTGCTCGATGATGTGATTAAGATGAATTATTGATGTTTTAACATCGTTTGGACAACCCGGGAGTTCCAGAGGGGAATGTGTCACGACCCAAATTACCTAAAATCAGAGTAAATTTTTTTTCACTTTTTAATTTCTTTACCCGTCGTGAACAGTTGCACTACTAAACAGTTGGGCTATGATTCGGTGTTAGTCACCTCTCACCTATTTACCATTCCATTTTCATATTTCATTTACATATCAATTTATTTTAAATAAATACATCCCCAATATTACATCCATGTACAGTACTGTGCCTCTATATGTTCAGATACAAAAATTATACAAATGTGTATACCTGATCTTGATAAGAAGCAGCGGATAACCGAAATGCAATACTACTGTCTGTCTCTTCTATTGAATATACCCTGTGGGGTGAAAAATGAAAGGGTGAGCATAAACAGCTCAGTAAGGCAATAATGTAAGCAGGTAGATAACTATACTATCTACGTGCTGATAATGTCATGATATAAAATCGTTTGTATTTGGAGCAAGAGGTAAGATTAAAACGATGCCACATATACGCATATATCATATAAGAGAAATCATGAAATCCATATATAAAACAAACATGGAAAAATCCTCATGTATGTCATCTCATGCTCATCACATTAAAGCTTATTTGTTTCATCATAAACTCATTTCGTTAAAAACTTATTTGTTACATCATAAAACAACTTCGTCAAGGTCAAACCCATCTCTCGGGAATACCTTGATTCATTAAATCACATCTCTTTTAAAAACATAAATCGAGACATTACCCTTCCCTCGGGTTCATCCTGGTCTACTCAGACCGTATGATATCATGTGAGGCATGTAGGTTACTGTATGAAAAATCGAGGACTATGGCCATACTTTGTCCCTATGATCCCAGGCTACACGGATCCCGGTGTGCGGGGCATCACAACTGTAACGGGAGGTGGGGTCAAGTCCTACCCACAAGAATATCAAGTAACATCATAGAGTCATCATGACTGCATGGTACATCGTACTCCGTGGACCCATATCATAGTCTGGGGGTGCCTGCCGTAGGTCTTATCCACCCCAATACTATGTCGATAACCAACCCATGTCTCAAAGTATATGTGCGAGCATCTCAACTCTCTGTGACACACAGTCTACAAGAGGCTTCCGCACGACTATATGCATGTCAACTCACGTCTAGTGCGAGCGAAGCTCCAGCACCACGCTATGCATATCATGATATCTAAAATCTCGTGCGAGCGAAGCTCCAGCACGGTTTTGTGCACACACAAATTTCTCGTACGAGCAATGCTCCAGTACGGCTTTTTATGAGAAATAAATCAGTAAACTTGAGTGCGAGAAAGACTCTAGCACTCTTTTTATTCATGTAAATACGATATGTGGCTCAATCTTGATAAAGCATCTTTTAAAATAGTAACCGGCACAAACCGGTTCCCTATCGTATAATTCAAGAAATCAATAGCCAACCTATGTGTATATTTGCTTAAATCAAAGTAATACATTCATATAACATGTTAAAAACATGAAATCATGCAATTTACTTGCCTTACTACCCTTTTTGTAAATTTTACTCCTAAGGGCAAAATCATCTTTTTCTTTATTCACCTAAGCCTCGATTTTCGTAAAAATATTATTTAGTTTCTAGATATTTTAAGGAATTCTAAGCCCTGTAAATCCCCTCAAAATACGTATAATTATCTCTATGCACCTACAAAATTCCCTTACCTCGATTCTCGTCAAGCGCGTATCTAAATTCCACTGTCGGAGGCTCGTCCGATCTGATTTGCTGCTAATCCAGTCTCTGGGGCTGCAGATAATTATTTATCATGTCAATTTAACCCAATAAATATAATTCTCCTGTTTACTACAGTCGATTTAACTAATTGGGCCAATTTACTCTTATTGGGCCCAATCGCACCTTAATGGGCCTCGACCCATTTTCAGCCCGTTTATACTGTTTAAATCCCTTCTTCGAGTTTACTGGGCTCATTCAGCTTACCAATAATTATCGGGCTTCGTTCCAAACTCATTGGATAGCCCGTATACCATTTACGGTAATTACGTTGTAAATCCGATTAATATCCCTTTTATACAGAATTAATCCGTAAATTTTGTAAAATAATCGAAACTCTGTATTAAAAGATTCTAATTGTCGAAATTAAAATGTACTTATCCAATATGATGCAGGATACGAAAATCGGAGCTCAATCGGCTCTTGTTCGGGCTTTGTTGTACAACTGCACAATTATTATATTTAATCTCGGGATAATTTTCGATCAAATATAATTTAAATAAATTTCTCGAAAATCAAATCGGTCACTTTGACCGCTTACCGACTTACCCGAAGTCCAGTGTATCCCCGAAAATTCTTTCCCTTTTTCCTTTTTCTCTTTTTCTCCATTTTTTTCCCTTCTTTCTTGGCTGAACCGGTTCAGTCAGGTTCAACCCGGTTCAGACCGGTTCGGTTCAGCCGGTTCAACCCGGTTCACCCCTTTGCTGAATCGGTCCGTATCGGTTCTGATGTTCCCATCGCTGTTCATGGCGTTTTCGACTGGTTCTCGGCTCGTTTTTGGAGCCAAACGGTGCGCCTGCACTGGGGGAGTGTTCGGCTGGGGTCGGGGTTGGCCGAATCACGCCGGTGGCCGCCGGATTCGTCTTCTCCCTCCGCGGCACTCTCCCTCTCGATTGATCGGATTTCGATGGTTTCGTCGATCGATACCGGTCTCAAAAGAACCGGCTCCTCCTCCTGAACTCGTCGGTACCCACCGTTCGCTCCCAGCTGCCGTGGATCGCCGGGATCAACCCCGTTTTCCTCGCGGTCTTCTCTTCATCCGTTCAACGTTTTTCGGCCTCCTGACGGCGCGTCACCGGTGCCCAAAGCTTCGCCAGCCTCTCCTCTTCCTGCTCGGCCCTTCGTCGGAGCAGTCGATCGCCGGTGGCCATGGGTCGATCGGGCCACGCGCGGCATCTTCCTCGGTTTCCATTTCGATCTTCTCTCTCCCCGATAATTTTTCAGATTTCTCTCTTCTTTTTTTTACAATTATTTTTATTTATTATTATTTATAAATTAATTTATTATTATTTTATTCATTAAAATAGTCAAAAACATTCAAAATATCTACAAAAATTAATTTCTTTATTCCAAATAGATTTATTTAATTTTATTTAATTTATTTATTATATTTTAATCATTTTTCCAGTATAATTTCTTCGTATTTTTGAGATATTGTCCCAGGTGACTTTTTGGTATTTTAAAAATTTTTGGATCTTGATCAATTTAAGCCGAAATTTAATTATTTCTTCGATATTGATCAAGATTCTCAAATCCATTATTTTTATTTAAATTTTCTTATCGAATTTATTCCAGCTTTTGGTCTTTTGACCGTTTTGCCCTTGTACGTGTTCGGGATTAATTTAACCTGACTTCCCTTCACGAATACTCATTCATTTCGCATTTTAAATCCTTATCTCCTGTCCGAATCCCGTTTCATTTAATTTGGGACCATTTTCAATTCTTTATAAGAAATTATGATATAATTTTCGGGTCTTACATAATCTCCCCCACTTAAAAAAATTTGGTCCTCCAAATTAGAACCAAGTTAGTCTGTAAACCACTCCTGATATTTCACACGTATCATACTCTTTAACTCTTATGTGACTTTTTTCGGGGTGTAATACTACCAACAGACTTTAATTAGGGAGATCATCTTAAACCTCAACACTTTCTCCTTCCTGTTTAATACTCGAATCAATTTTTCCAATCATACGTTAAACTTTCATAGAGCTAAGCTGTTAAAGCTCATATCTGATCACATACGTTGGGTCTGGATAATATTTCTGAAGCATCATAAGATAGGACACATTGTGGATGCCTGCTAAATTAGGTGGTAACGCCAACCTACAGGTCTTATCTCCCATTTTGTCCAATCTCTTTCTGAATCTTGTTATGTCCTTATGCTATGTCTAAGGGCATGTAACTTCCGACAATACTAATTCACCCTCGGTGAATTCCAATGGTTTCTGTCTCTTGTCAGCATAGCTTTTCTATCTGCTCTGAGGTGTTCTTAATTCTTCACAATTAACTGAACATCCTCAGAGGTTTGTCTTACCAATTCGGGAACAATTTCTATTTGCCACCCACTTCTTCTTATCCAAATCGGGGAAACAACCCTTACGGCCATACAATGACTCATCTGAAGTTATCCCGATACTCAAGTGACGACTGTAATGACGAATTCGATTAGTAACAACTGATCATCCCAGGAGCTTATCATACCAAGCACACACTCTCATCATATCCTCCAGAACCTGTACAGTCCTCTCTGATTGACCATCTGTCTGAGGATGAAAAGCTATGATAACACTCAGTCGGGTTCCCATAGCTTCCTGAAAAACATTCCCAAAAATAGGAAGTGAAGTGGGAATCCCTATCTGTACCATGCTCACTGGAACGCTACATACTGTTTAACAATCTCTCTTACACATAAATCCGCCTACACACTCAGAGTATCTGGGGATTTCCTAACTAGAAGGTGGGTAGACTTAGTCAATCTATCGACTATCACCTAGATAGTCTTATGATTCATTCGGGTGTAGACTTAGTCAATCTATCGACTATCACCTAGATGGTCTTATGATTCATTCGGGTCCTTTGTAATCCTTCACAAAATTCATGGTAACTTGTTCCCATTTCTGTGTCGATATAGGCAAAAACTGCAATAGTCCTGCAACTTCTTTTGCTCTACCTTACTCTGCTGACATACGAGACACTTTTTCACAATCTCCACTATATCTCTTTGCACATCTGACCACCAATATCCTTTTCAGAGATTTCATATATATATATATTCGTTACTTTTCGTATGCACTGTATATACCGAAGAGTCAGCTTCTGATAATATTACTATCTCATCAACAGTGGTCCTGGGGAGTACTTATACTATCTCTGAACCTCAGTAACCATCATCATACTCTGTGAACTCTATCACTGTACCCTTCTGAATCTAACCCACACTATCGACACCATGCCGATCATCACGCTAAGCCTGTCAAATCCGGGCACTCTCATCCGGTTCTAGTCTCAGGCTAGCTGTCACACAATCATTGTCATCATCAGAGGGAATCACATCACTACTGAGGCTTACAACTGCTCTATCAGCTCACGCTCCCTGACCATCATATGTAATACCATCCCGAGGCTCTTTCTACTCAAGGCATTAGCCATTACATTAGCCTTTCCTTGGTGGTATAATTTTCCATAATCAAAATCTCTCAGAAGCTCTAACCTACTATGTATTCTCACATCTGACTCTTTCTGTGAAAACAGATACTCGGGGCTTTTATGATCAGTGTATACCTAAAATTTCTCACCGTATATATAGTATTGTCATATACTCAATACAACCACTATCGCTGTCAACTTTAAATCATGGGTCTGATAGTCCTTTCATGATCCTTAAGTTGTCTGGATTCATAATCGACTATCTTCCCCTTTTGCGTCAATACACAGCTCATTCATTATTTTGAGGTATCCATAGACTCATGAGAAACCTCTTAATCTGTTGGGTATGGTGAGAATAAATGCGGTGGTCAGTTTATTACTTCAGTACACCAAAACTCCTGTTACGTCTATCATCCCATTCAAATACAACTTTCTCTAAGTTAAACGTGTCAATAAAGTAGACCATATTGAGAACTCGCAACAATTCATCTGTAAAAACAGTTTCCAATTGTTGCTTATGATTTTCCATGGACTTTAAATACACCAAAAATATCATCAATATGGATGATAACAAATTGGTCCAGGTAAAGTTTAAATATCTCATCGTAGTTGTGTTCCATTGAATATTTCAATTACTCATTTCCTTGACCTATGTACGTATAAACGTAAAATGTCCTTCAAAATCGCTTTCGTTCAAGCTACTAACATGCGTCATTTCCTTTTTAACGGCTTTTATAAAATTTTAAATTTTTAAACTTTCTTGATTAATCGAATTCTATATTTCTTATCGTACCCGTAAAGGTACCTTAATTTTAAATTTATATATTACGACTATCGCATTCAATTTATAGGTTGTGTATACTTTTAGACGCTGTCAAGTCTTCAGGCGGGGAGGTATTTTGAAATACCTTTATTAACCCTCAGACTTGACCACAATTACTTTACATATCGGTCTATGTGGTCACAATTCATATTCGCTACTAATTGCTTTAATCCCAATTTACTTCACGTATCAGAGATATTCTTACCTTGCATACGCCTCTTATTCCAGTCTATCTCGTATTCAGGATCTATCGCATCTAAAAACTTATCTCCTTTCGTATATTGCTTATAACAAAAACTCTGTCATTACTCATTCCGTGAGTACAATCATTTACTCCTTTAATTTCAATTGCTATACCCTTTTTATTACTTGTCAAAACTTATAGTATACTTTTCAGTGATGTTTTCACCCCTATTTTCAACTTATAATCTCTTCATAATTATTTCGTTAGTTAACCCTCCTTCACTGGGGTACTAACTATCAGCATTGGGCCCATAGGTGTAAGCATTCATGTCTTTTACTAACTTATAAGCAATTGAAGGCAGTATGAATATATACGTGGCACCAGGATTAATTAAAATAATTACTTCACTATTCTTAACTAGTGTGGCATCTTTCACCACATCATATGCAACATCAATAGTGTCCTGGTCCAAGGAATATACTCGCCCTCATCCAACAGCCTACTTTCCCTTTTCTCTTCGGTTGTGGCCTCCTTTTTTTGGTGCAGAGATATCAACAAGGTTTTATCTGTCTCTTTGCCCTTCTGTGGGGCAGTCTCACCCAACTCTGAGCAATCATTAATTAAGTCGCCTGTCGTACCACACTTAACGCCTATTTTAGTCAATAAAGTTAGGTGTAGGCCCTATTTCCGTGGTATCTACCACACATCCTACACTGCTTATTCTGCTCACTCTGCTAACATTGCTCCACTGCTTCATAGCAGGTTGGGGTTCTCAATTCACAATACCCCTCATAAGTGTTAAAATTGGATACACTGGGGCCTTACCAATCATCTTACCCCGTGACTCATCATCTCTAATCCCTTATCAATTGGTCTCTTTCCCGCTCTGACATCTCTGTCATTCTCTATTCTCTTCTGTCTCTATTTCGGCCCTTACTACCTTTTCCAATCTCAGAGGCGCGCATCACATGATCTTCTTCACACAACTGTATTCTGCGCACTGCCTCGACATAAGTAGTGAGCCAATCGAACTCTAATCGACAATTTGAGCATTCCATGAACTTTTGGGCTTTTCGACTCTCACTGTCCACAATATCGGGTTCATACTTGCCCAAGGATGTAATCTGAGATTCATACTCATCAATCAACCAATGACTATTGGCAGTGTAAAAAATTTTACCTGTAATTTTCCTTAAGTAGTGTCCGAAATATTTTGTCATTAGAATACATCCAAAAACATTTCTCATGTCGACTTTGGACGTCTAACTCTTCAGATAGGTCGAGCAGAATTCAACCAATGCTCCGCCTCAACTCTAACATAAACGTATTTAAAAGTCACATTCTCGGTCGACATATACCGAAAGAATCCATAGCACTTTGCTATCTCATACACCCAGACCTTAGTAACTATTGGCTTCTTTACTTCGCTATATATCTGAGGGGTGTGAAAATCTCTATAGTCTGAGGTATCTGTTTAGGCTTTACCCTCCCTATCCTCAACTACATGCATAGACTAAGTAAACAACTCTGAAATATTTTCTACACTCCACTCCATCCTCTCGGAGCGTGTCTCAATACTGTTTGATCTCCTTAAAGGACCCTGTGGAGTATGCTCATCATCAGCCTCTACCTCACTCTTATCTTGAGTCTCATATGATGACTCATTCGACTCTCAGGCCGATCTCTATGGTCTCGAGCATATGTACTCGTCTCTCTACCATAACGGTTATCAGTTATAAAACTAGATTCTTGCATTCGAAACAAAATTCTTAGCTGCTGTTCCACGTTGATATACACAATTGTATCTAAACAATGCACAGTACATGGGGATGTAAATTTACTTAACCACTAACACCACTCATATCAGACCAACTCTGCTCTGATACCATCTTTTCTGTCACGACCCAAATTACCTAAAATCAGAGTAAATTTTTTTTCACTTTTTAATTTCTTTACCTGTCGTGAACAGTTACACTACTAAACAGTTGGGCTATGATTCGGTGTTAGTCACCTCTCACCTATTTACCATTCTATTTTCATATTTCATTTACATATCAATTTATTTTAAATAAATACATCCCCAATATTACATCCATGTACAGTAATGTGCCTCTATATGTTCAGATACAAAAATTATACAAATGTGTATACCTGATCTTGATAAGAAGCAGCGGATAACCGAAATGCAATACTACTGTCTGTCTCTTCTATTGAATATACCCTGTGGGGTGGAAAATGAAAGGGTAAGCATAAACATCTCAGTAAGGCAATAATGTAAGCAGGTAGATAACTATACTATCTACGTGCTGATAATGTCATGATATAAAATCGTTTGTATTTGGAGCATGAGGTAAGACTAAAACGATGCCACATGTATGTATATATCATATAAGAGAAATCATGAAATCCATATATAAAACAAACATGGAAAAATCCTTATGTATTTCATCTCATGCTCGTCACATTAAAGCTTATTTGTTTCATCATAAACTCATTTCGTTAAAAACTTATTTGTTTCATCATAAAACAACTTCGTCAAGGTCAAACCCATCTCTCGGGAATACCTTAATTCATTAAATCACATCTCTTTTAAAAACATAAATCGAGACATTACCCTTCCCTCGGGTTCGTCCTGGTCTACTCAGACCGTATGATATCATGTGAGGCATGTAGGTTACTGTATGAAAAATCGAGGACTATGGCCATACTTTGTCCCTGTGATCCCAGGCTACACGGATCCCGGTGTGCGAGGCATCACAACTGCAACGGGAGGTGGGGTCAAGTCCTACCCGCCAGAATATCAAGTAACATCATAGAGTCATAATGACTGCACGATATAGCGTACTCCGTGTGACATACACGGTACATCGTACTCCGTGGACCCATATCATAGTCTGGGGGTGCATGCCATAGGTCTTATCCATCCCAATACTATGTCGATAACTAACCCATGTCTCAAAGTATATGTGCGAGCATCTCAACTCTCTGTGACACACAGTCTACAGGAGGCTTCTGTACGACTATATGCATGTCAACTCACGTCTAGTGCGAGCGAAGCTCCAGCACCACGCTATGCATATCATGATATCTAAAATCTCGTGCGAGCGAAGCTCCAGCACGGTTTTGTGCACACACAAATTTCTCGTACGAGCAATGCTCCAGTACGGCTTTTTATGAGAAATAAATCAGTAAACTTGAGTGCGAGAAAGACTCTAGCACTCTTTTTATTCATGTAAATACGATAGGTGGCTCAATCTTGATAAAACATCTTTTAAAATAATAACCGGCACAAACCGGTTCCCTTTCGTATAATTCAAGAAATCAATAGCCAACCTATGTGTATATTTGCTTAAATCAAAGCAATACATTCATATAACATGTTAAAAACATGAAATCATGCAATTTACCTGCCTTACTACCCTTTTTGTAAATTTTACTCCTAGGGGCAAAATCGTCTTTTTCTTTATTCACCTAAGCCTCAATTTTCGCAAAAATATTATTTCGTTTCTAGATATTTTAAGGAATTCTAAGCCCTGTAAATCCCCTCAAAATACGTATAATTATCTCTATGCACCTACAAAATTCTCTTACCTCGATTCTTGTCGAGCGTGTATCTAAATTCCACTGTCGGAGGCTCGTCCGATCCGATTTGCTGCTAATCCAGTCTCTGGGGCTGCAGATAATTATTTATCATGTCAATTTAACCCAATAAATATAATTCTCCTGTTTACTACAGTCGATTTAACTAATTGGGCCAATTTACTCTTATTGGGCCCAATCGCACCTTAATGGGCCTCGACCCATTTTCAGCCCGTTTATACTGTTTAAATCCCTTCTTTGGGTTTATTGGGCTCATTCAGCTTACCAATAATTATCGGGCTTCGTTCCAAACTCATTGGATAGCCCGTATACCATTTATGGTAATTACATTGTAAATCCGATTAATATCCCTTTTATACATAATTAATCCGTAAATTCCGTAAAATAATCGAAACTCTGTATTAAAAGATTCTAATTATCGAAATTAAAATGTACTTACCCAATATGATGCGGGATACAAAAATCGAAGCTCAATCGGCTCTTGTTCGGGCTTTGTCGTACAACTGCACAATTATTATATTTAATCCCGGGTTAATTTTTGATCAAATATAATTTAAATAAATTTCTCAAAAATCAAATCGATCACTTTGACCACTTATCGACTTACCCGAAGTCCAGTGTATCCTCGAAAATTCTTTTCCTTTTTCCTTTTTCTCTTTTTCTCCCTTTTTTTCCCTTCTTTCTTGGCTGAACCGGTTCAGTCCGGTTCAACCCAGTTCAGACCGATCCGATTCAGCCGGTTCAACCCGGTTCACCCCTTTGCTGAACCGGTCTGTACCGGTTCAGATGTTCCCGTCGCCGTTTATGGCGTTTTCGGTCGGTTCTCGGCTCGTTTCTGGCGCCAAACGGTGCGCTTGCACTGGGGGAGTGTTCGACTGGGGTCGGGGTTGGCCGAATCACGCCGATGGCCGCCGGATTCGTCTTCTCCCTCCGCGGCACTCTCCCTCTCGATCGGCCAGATTTCGGTGGTTTCGTCGACCGATACCGGTCTCAAAAGAACCGGCTCCTCCTCCTGAACTCGTCGGTACCCACCGTTCGCGTCCAGCTGCCGTGGATCGCCGGGATCAACCCCGTTTTCCTCGCGATCTTCTCTTCCTTCGTTCAACGTTTTTCGTCCTCCTGACGGCGCGTCACCGGTGCCCAAAGCTTCGCCGACCTCTCCTCTTCCTGCTCGGCCCTTCGTCGAAGCCGTCGATCGCCGGTGGCCGTGGGTCAGTCGGGCCACACGCGGCATCTTCCTCGGTTTCCATTTCGATCTTCTCTCTCCCCGATAATTTTTCAGATTTCTCTCTTTTTTTTACAATTATTATTATTTTTATTTATTATTATTTATAAATTAATTTATTATTATTTTATTCATTAAAATAGTCAAAAATATTCAAAATATCTACAAAAATTAATTTCTTTATTCCAAATAGATTTATTTAATTTTATTTAATTTATTTATTATATTTTAATCATTTTTCTAGTATAATTTCTTCGTATTTTCGAGATATTGTCCCGGGTGACTTTTCGGTATTTTTAAAATTTTCAGATCTTGATCAATTTAACCCGAAATTTAACTATTTCTTCGATATTGATCAAGATTCTCAAATCCATTATTTTTACTTAAATTTTCTTATCGAATTTATTCCGGCTTTCGATCTTTTGACCGTTTTGCCTTTGTACTTGTTCGGGATTAATTTAACCTGACTTCCCTTCACGAATACTCATTCATTTCGCATTTTAAATCCTTATCTCCTGTCCGAATCCCGTTTCATTTAATTTGGGACCATTTTCAATTCTATATAAGAAATTATGATATAATTTTCGGGTCTTACAGAATGTGTGGCTAGTCCGTCGTTTGGGGGAACGATTGCACTATACGAGGTGCAACGAGGTAAGGTAAAACTTAAACTTATTTATGTGTGTGTGATTTTATGATGAATATTGTAGCATGAAATGTGATTTGAGAAAACAAGCATGTTTTTATGAGTTGAGAATGAGTTATTGTACACGATTTTATAGTCGATTGGGGCCCAATTTTTATGAGTTGTAAACTAAATGTGAAATTGTTTTACAACCGTTTTGAGTTTAAAAAGTGAAAATGTGATTTGGGCTCTACGTTAAGGCCTATTGAGATTTGAGAAATGTGTGTTGTTTTACCGGTTTGAGCTCGATTTTGACATGTTTTGTGTTAAGTACAAACGATTTTTGAGATGAGTTTTATGAGAAAACCATTATGAGCGCTACGTGAAGGCAAAACAGTTTTATTTGATAATGGCTATTGCTGAGACTTAGGCGTGTTATGTTGAATACACATCGGGCTTTGCTCTTGTAGCATGTAAGACCAAGTCGTGCTCTAGCAGCATGTAAGACCGACTCCTCCATTTTGGTAATGTGAGATGACCCCGCGATAGCGTTGGGTGGCATTGCTCTGACAGCATGTAAGACCGAGCCGTGCTTTGATAGCATGTAAGACCATCGGCTGTACGACTCTAATCAAGTCTACAGCGAACCATGGTCATGGGTGTATTATTGTCGACAAAATCCCTCGATTGGGGATGTCCGCATAGAGGACGAGTTCAGTCATTTTTTATATACCATGACGAGTTTTTATATGAGTTTTATTTGCCTAGTCTCGTTTTACACATGAGTTTGTATTTGGTGGCTGCGCCACATGCATTACTAATGTGGTGATTTTTATCACGTTTTATGAGAAAATACCATTATCGCATCCTGTTTTATACATGCTTGTTCAACATGCTTGTAACTACTTGTAATTATGGTTTGAGCCATTTATTATCATGTTTCTACATGAGATTTAAGAAATGAGTTGAGATGATGTTTTAATTATTCATGCCACATTTTTCCACTGAGTTTATTGAGTTTAACATGTAAAACAAAATGATTGTGTTGTACAAATCATTTTCTTATTAATGAATCCCTTACCCCCTTACTGAGCGATTTAGAAGCTCACCCTATTTTTTCTTTCCCCCCAGATTTCTTCAAGTGAAGAGAGTTTCTTGCGACGTACAGAGTAGTGGCTAGTGGAGGACTTGAGCTCCAGGCCATATATTGTATTTGAGGTATAATTTACACTTCATGTACCCGCACTTATGTTGTATTTACAGACACTTGATGTATAATGATATATGAGATGTATTAAGATTAATTAACCTTGAATTGAGTAATGTATATGGTATGATATATAATTATGAGATGATGAGATCCTGAGGTGAAAGTTATAAATTATGTATGATGATGCATGACACTGCACAGGAATGCACCCTTAATTGTGAATGGATGAATAAAAAGTTTTAAATTTGCCATGTTTTTCGCGCTTCTGGGGAGTCACACCTTTGTACTTCCATTTGGTCTTGTATTGTATACCTTTGGTTATACAATGAATGCACACAAGTTTTAAGGTGTATAAAGTATGAATGAATGTCATTTTCAAGCCTTAAAGGTGGTTGGATGAGAAAATGACTATGGCAACAAAATTTATGATGTTTTGTATGAGTTACTGCAGAAAACTGTGGCAAAATCTGGAAAATATGAATGACAGATCGATCTTATTGAAGGAAAGATCGATCTAGAAGAGCCAAAAATGCTCTTATTTGAGTAATGGAACAAGACAGATCGATCTCCAATAGGGCCAGATCGATATGCTAAGCATTCTGTGTTGAAAGGAATCTCAGCTAGGTAAGATTTGATACACCAAGTTGATATATATTAAACAAGGTATATTGATGAGTTTATTGGTATATATATGAATTGTTGGAAATGAAAGGATCATGAAAAATGAGCTTGACCTCGCTATTGGTGAGAAAAAGGGAAAATGATGGGAAATGGTGTTAACATGAATTTAATGATGGATTATGCATGTATGGAAGATTATAAATTAATCTTATGAAATGCATATATTGAAAATAAGGAGAAATAAATATAGCTATATGGAAAATGTGGTATAATGCCATATTGGAAGAAAATAATGAGATTGATGCATGGAATTGAGATTTGGCAAATGAAATAAGTATAATACGATAAACTAACGTAAACACGTATAACAGCTTCGAAGATTCATATTGAACCTGATCAGACTGCAAGAGTAAGCAGAACCAAGGAAGAGAGGTCACTTGACGTGATCCGAGGTAAGGGAATTTCGTGAGTAGCTAGAGATGGCTACACGTATTTTAAATAGCATTTGATATATATGCTATATGAATTCCCATGAATAGGCATGATGTTGAGATAGAGATAATGAGGATAAGTGTATTTTATCCAAAACTAGGGTGAAAATACCTTAGAAGCCTATTATGACTAAGATTCATGAGTTTGCATGATAGAATGGCTAATGTTTTCATGTGTATTCGAAAATAGCACATTGAGTGCCTATTTGGTTTTGAATTGGGTGAATTGTGATTTGAATAGCCATCTATCTGATTTTGTGTGAAAACCATAAGTGTTAGAGAATACTCGCACTATATTTTGAGATATGCATCACATAGTACTGGAGTATATACTCGTACTACATATTTAATGCTATTTGTGCATATTAGAGTACTGAGAGCATTGCTCGTACTCAGATTTGATTGATGCATTATAGAGTATTGGGAGCTATGCTCATACTCAGTTTTACATGGTAGAGTACTGGGAGCTTTGCTCGTACTCAATTTTGATATATTATACATCATTGAGAATTGGGAGCTTTGCTCATACTTGTGTTTTATATAACCTAGTGTTGGGAGCATTGCTCGCAATAGAGATTGTGATATGGTGATATGGTCATGTTGGGAGTTTTATTCACACGTACCAGATTTGAAAAGAGTATGAAATAGCTGTGTTGGGAGCCTGTGCTGACTGTGTGTCGCACTGATATATATATATATATATGCTCACACGTGCATTATTTTGAGATATGGCAGAGGGCTATCGAAATAACCCATAAGTGTGAGGACTAAAACTCATGGCGAGCATCCTAACTATGAGGTAGACCCGTAGTATGTGGACTAAGACTTATGGCGAGCATCCTGACTATAAGGTATATCCAAGGTATGAGGACTAAGACTCATGGCGAGTATCCCACCTTGAGATAGGGCCCATGGAGTACTATGTACCGTGTATGTCACATGGAGTACGTTGTACCGTGAGTACACGATAAGAGTGATTTGTGAGATGACGGTTAGGATTTAACCTACCTCTCATTATAGTAATTGTGAGACCCCGTACACCGAGTAGTGTGTAACAGGGGATCACGAAAAATGAGTTATGATCATACACTCGGAACATGTAGTTTCCTATCTCTTTTCGTGCTAATTGAATTTCTTGAATGAATTACCACATGGTTTTATAATATAAACATGTGAGTATGTGAATTGTGAAAAGGGTAACCTGAGGGATGGGTGAGGCCTAGATTTATGTGAATTGTGAAAAGGGTAACTTGAGGGATGGGTGAGGCCTAGATTTTCATGTTTTTTAAAACATGATGAATGCCATATGATTTTGATTTAAATGCATGGCATGATAAACGTGATTTGTATAAAATTTCATGAGAAATGCAGTAGTTATACATATAATGCTGAGGTTGTTAAACCAGCATATTTCCAGTTTTATAACTGACGTTTTTTTATCTACCTATCTATATATATATATATTGCATAATGATTTGAGAGAGATGCATGCTTTAGATACAATTGGGTAAGGAAAAGATTTCAAGGTATAAGCATTGTATTTTGTAGATAGTGTTGTTATCTACTTACTTGGTTAATTTTTTACTGAGCTGTGAGCTCACCCCCTTATTATTTCCCCTTTTTCATAGCATACACAGTAGGTGGACATGGTTGAGGACTGATATTCCCTTATTCCGCTGCATATCCATCTTATGAGAGGTATACGCATTTGATATTTTGTACTGAACATTGTATAAGCACAACTATGTAATTTGATGTACGGTCGAGATGTATATATACAAATAATGGTACTAATGTATAAAGGAATATTAAATTCTATACATGTTATGAATGAGTATGAATGAATGACTAATATCATATCACAGCCTAACGTTTGATGTGTGAGATGATAGAAGAAGAGGTAAGTGAAATGTGAAAAAATTTGGGGTGATTTCGGTAGGTCGTGTGGGAGAAGGGCGTAACAACATGTAAGATTACAAGCCAATAGATACTCTTATTGCTAAAGGCGAAGACCTAAGTCAAAGAATGTCCTAAAAGTCCGCATGAAAAAGGAACAAATGGCAATAGTTCCTTATTCTAGCACTATTAGAAGCCTTATATATGCTATGATGTGCACAAGGCCAAACATTTGTTATACAGTTGGAATGGTAAGTAGGTATCAATCCAACCCAGGACAACCCTATCAAAAAGCCGTCAAAAGGATATTAAGGTATCTTAAAGGTATTGCAGATTATTTATTGTGCTATTATGGAAATGATCTGCATCTGATTGGCTATACGGACGCTGATTGGGGCGGAGATTTAGATGAAAGGAAATCCACTTCGGGCTATGTTTTCTTACTGAATAATGGGTAATCTCATTGAGTAGTAAGAAATAGACGTGTAATGGAAGCTACATTTGTAGCGTTTTTAGTAACAGTGCAAAAGATTGTTTGGCTCAAGATATTTTTGAATCATTTGAGATTTAATAATGTCACGCCCCGAAAACGCGGAGAATAGGGCAAATTTAAAACTTTTTACTCATCAAATCACAATTAAGGGTTTATTCCTGTGTAGTGTCATACATTATCATACATATCTTGCCTCAGGATCTCATCATTAAATAGTATATATCATCTCATATACATTACTCAATTCTAAGTTAATTAATCCTAATACATCTCATACAATGTTATATTAAGTGTCAGTAATTACAATAATTGTCTGGGTACATGAAAAGATAAATTATACCTCAAAATACAATATATAGCATGGAGCTCAAGTCCTCCACTAGCCACTACTTCGTACGTCGCAGGGAAACCCTTTTCACGTGAAGAAATCTGGGGGGGAGAGAAAACATGGTGAGCTTCTAAATCGCTCAGTAAAGGGGTAAGGGTTTTGTTAATAAGAAAATGATTTGCACAGCACAATCATTTTGTCTTTGTGAGAGAAACCCAATAAACTCAATGAAAAACATAGCATGAATCATTAAATCGTCATCTCAATTCTCATGTAGAAAACGTAATACTAAATGGCTTAAAACAAAACCATGATCACAAGTAATTACAAGCATGTGGAACAAGCATGTATAAAACATGATGTGATAATGGCTTTTCTTATAAAACATGATGAAAATCACCGCATTAGTAATGCACGTGGCGCAGCCACAAAACACAATCACATGTGTAAAACGAGACTAGGCAAATAAAACTCATATTAAAACTCGTCATGACACATCAAAATGATTGAACTCGTCCCCTAGGCAGACATCCCCAATCGAGGGATCTCGTCGACAATAGAACACCCATGATCATGGTTCACTGTAGACTTGATCAGAGTCGTACAACAGACGGTCTTAAATGCTAATAAGCAAGGCCCGATCTTACATGCTATCAGAGCAATGCGACCAGCGCTACCGCGGGGTCATCTCACGTTACTAGAATGGAGGAGTCAGTCTTACGTACTGCTAGAGCACTGCCCAGTCTTACATGCTACCAGAGTAAGGCCCGATGTGTATTCAACATGACACGCCAGAGTCTCAGTAATAGCCAATATCATATAAAACCGTTTTGCCTTCACGTAACGCTCATAGTGGTTTTCTCATAAAACACATCTCAAAAATCGTTTTGTACTTGACACAAAACATGTTAAAACCGAGCTCAAACCGAAAAAATAACACACACATTTCTCAAATCTCAATATGCCTTAACGTAGAGCCCAAGTCATGTTTTCTCTTTTAAACTCAAAATAGTTGTAAAACAATTTCACACTCAATTTACAACTCATAAAAATTGGGCCCCAACCGGCTATAAAATCGTGCAATAATGCATTCTCAACTCATAAAAACATGCTTGTTTTCTCAAATCACTTTTCATACTACAATTAACATCAAAACACATACACAAATGGTTTTGAATTTTCCCTTACCTCGTTGCACCTCGTATAGTGCAATCGTTCCCCCGTATCACGGACTTGTCTCGCATTCCTCTCTGGAATTCCTGAGCTGTCCAAACGATGTTAAAACATCAATAATTTATCTCAATTACCTCATCGAGTACATACTTGCTCATATTTCTCATTAACCTCTCTAATAGCCCAATTCTCATAATTCTATCACAATTCACATTCTCATACCATATTCCATGCTAAATTCACCTCAAACGACTCAATTCCAATTTATAGCTAAAATCCCACAATTACCATAAATTGCATAATGTCATCTTTACTACGACGAAATTAAAATTCCACCAATTCTAATCATTTCCCAACTATTTTATCACAATGCCCATGTTTACAATCACCAAAAATCGCTTCAAAATCAAAGATCGAGGTTTAAAAAATTACCCAAAACTTGTGGAGTACTTAACTCTTGCCTCGATTCAATCTGTCTTTCGATTTCCAATTATGTTGTTCTCCTTTTGATGAGGAACAACTTTCTTTCTCACCACAACCTTCGATTTGGACGAAAATGGGTGTTTTGGAGGGTAGAGAAAGCTAGGGTTCGAAAATGGCAATTTGGGGGAGAGAGAGATCGATTTCCAGGAAAAACAAAGGGGTCTTTATAAAGACGAAGGGTAAGAGATCGATCTGTATTTGAATTTGGGGACGTTTTAGGAAAATTTTATGCCTAGGAGATCGATCTGTCGTGGGGTGAGATCGATCTCTTAATGGCTTTATGAGATCGATCTGCTCTAATTATGAGATCAATCTCTAGTTTACAGAATGCTTCACGAGATCGATATGTTCCTTGAGGAGATCGATCTTCTCCTTACAAAATGCTTCATGAGACCGATCTACTCCTTGAGGAGATCGATCTTCTCCTTACAAAATGCTTCATGAGATCGATTTCTTCCTCCTGAGATCGATCTCTTCATTTCAGAATCATAAAGAGATCAATCCTCTCCCATTGGAGATCGATTTGCCTATTAGTTCTTGCACATTTTCTGCATTCTGGAGCCATGAGATCGATCTCTCATCCTTGGAGATCGATCTGGCCTTCATAGATTGTACTGCTACTGCACCAATTTGCAGAAAACTCAATGTAAAACTTCTCAAAATCTGCCCCATAATCCATATTTCAATCTATACACATTCAAGACTTAAAAATCTTTCCTTCATATACTTCATCATATTTAAAACTTGCGTGTACATTAACATATCATAAATACATACACCAAATTACAATTCTCATAAATGGGGTATACAAAATTCACAGTTCTCACATCCTCCCCACCTTAAAAAGAATTTGGTCCTCCAAATTCAACTCCACTCGTCAAATAGATGGGGGTACTTTTCCTTCATGAGACTTTCCAATTCTCAAGTTGCCTCTTCCATTGAGTGATGTTTCCACAGAACTGTCACTAATGAGATGCTTTTAGTTCGAAGCACTTCCTCTTTCCTATCAAGATAGGTTCTTCAGTGTAGCTCATGTCTTCTTGTATGTCCATTTCTTCATACTTTATGACATGAGAAGGGTCCAGGTGGTACTTCCTCAACATAGACACATAGAAGACGTTATGTATTCCGGACATCTGTGGGGGTAATACTAATCTGTAGGCTACCTCTCTCACTCTCTAAAGAATCTCGAATGGTCATATGTATCGAGGACTTAATTTTCCTTTCTTCCCAAACCTCATGATACCCTTGCTCGGTGATATCTTCAGGAATACTGTGTCACCAACATCAAACTCAAGTGGCCGTCTATGCACATCCGTGTAGCTTTTTTGTCTACTCTATGTAGCCCGTAATCTCTCGCATATGAGTTTCACACTCTGTACAGCTTGCTCAACAAGCTTGGGAGCATTTATCTTTCTGTCACCCACTTCTTCCCAAGCTACAGGGGATCTACACCTCCTACCATATAAAGCCTCAAAAGGTGTCATTCCAATACTCGCATGATAGCTGTTATTGTACGCAAACTCTGCTAGGGGCAGGTGATCATCCTATAATCCCTTAAAATCCATCGTACACGCCCTCAACATATCCTCTAGGGTCTGAATAGTCTTCTCTAATTGACCATCTGTCTGAGGATGATAGGCGGTACTAAAACTCAATCGAGATCCCATGGACTCCTGAAACTAGATCCAAAATCTGGAAGTAAATCGAGAATCTCTGTTAGAAGTAATACTCACTAGAGCCCCATGTAATCTAGCTATCTCGCTGACATATAACTCAGCTAAGGTATCCACAGTATTTGTGCTCGTGATGGCAAGAAAGTGGGCACTCTTTATCAGTCTATCCACTATAACCCATATAGCGTCACAACCACTCCGGGTCCTCGGTAAACCTATAATAAAGTTCATGGTGACATACTCTCATTTCCACGTAGGCACAGGTAAAGGTTGTAGTAATCCTCCGGGTTTCTGATGCTCAGCTTTCACTTGTTGGCATACTAAACACTGGTCACATATTCTGCCACGGCTCGCCTCATACCACTCCACCAATACACCTTTCTCAAATCTCGGTACATCTTAGTACTCCCTAGGTGCATGGTGTACCGCGAGCAGTGGGACTCTCTCAGTATCTGTCTCTTTAGGGTATCATCGTCCGGTACACAAATTCGTCCTCTGAATCTCAACAACCCATCCTCACTGATTGTGAGATCCGACTGCAAAGTCTACTCAGCTTGGATAACCATATCGATCAACCTCTGATCATTACGCTGCCCAGTTCTAATCTAATCTATGATCCTAGGCTCTATTCGTAGGCTAGCCAAAAATCCAGTCTCTACCTCTTTAACTTTGATCCGGAGTTCAGCGAACTGCTCCAATAAATCCCATTCTCTGATCATCATAGCAGATCTCATACTCTTCCTGCTCAGGGCATCAGCAACTATGTTCGCCTTACCCGAATGGTATAAAATCTCGCTGTCATAATCCTTAAGGAGTTCCATCCATCTCCTTTGTCTCATATTTAACTCTTTCTGATCAAAAAGATATCTCAAACTCTTGTGATTAGTGAAAATCTGGAATCTTTGCCCATATAGATAGTGTCGCTAAATCTTCAAGGTAAATACCACAGTAACTAACTCCAAATCATGCGTAGGGTGATTCCGCTCATGGTCTTTCAACTGTCACGATCCATAGGCGACCACTCTACCATACTGCATGAGCACACACCCCAATCCTTGATGGAAAGCATCACTATACACAGAAATTCCTCCTGATCCCTCAGGGATAGTCAACACAGGTGCCGTTGTTAATCTCCTCTTTAACTCCTAAAAATTGAGCTCACATTGGTCAATTCATATGAACGAAGTTTCTTTGCACATGAGCTTGGTCAAAGGAGTGACAATCCTGAAAAATCCTTCCACAAATCTTCTGTAATACCTTGCTAAACCAAGGAAGCTTCATACCTTTGTAACTGTCATCGGTCTTTCCCAATTAAGCACAACTTCTACTTTACTTGGATCCACTGATACTCCTTCCTCTGAAACTATATGACCAAGGAAAGCTATCCGTTCCAGCCAAAACTCACACTTACTAAGCTTTCCATATAATTGTTTATATCGAAGCATCTAAAGTACTAACTACAAGTGTTGTGCATGCTCCTCATAAGACTGAGAGTACACCAAGATATCATCAATAAAGACTATCATAAATTTATCTAGATAGTCTTTGAACACCTCATTCATTAACTTCATAAAAGCTGCAGGGGCATTCATTAATCCAAAGGGTATCACTAGAAATTCATAATGGCCATACCTTGTTTTGTAGGCCGTCTTCGAAATATCTTCTTCTTTAATCCTCAATTGGTGATAACCCGATCTCAAATCAATCTTAGAGAAGACTGAAGCCCCTCTCAGCTGATCAAGTAAATCATCAATCCTCGATAATGGATATTTATTCTTCACCGTGGCTTTATTCAATAGTCGGTAGTCTATACACAATCTGAGACTACCATCCTTCTTCTTTACAAATAACACTGGTGCTCTCTATGGTGAGACACTAGGTCTAATAAACCCTTGATCTAATAACTCCTGTAGTTACTTCTTTAATTCCTCAAGTTCCACTAATGCCATCCTATATGGAGGTATAGAGATAGGCTGAGTATCTGTACCAAATCAATGGTAAACTCCAGCTCTCTCTGGTGGTAAACCTAACAACTCATCTAGGAAGACATCCGAAAATTCACACACCACAGGTATATCCTCAATCCTCAGATGTTCCTGATCATCATCTGAGATAGACGTTTCATAACCTTCACATGAATGATCAAATTTATTATCTCAAGAGATAATCATCATGTATCTCAAATTTCTTACACAAAAATTTCACATTTTTATTTTCTCAATATCTCAAACGTACACTGTAAGGTTCAGGTAGGGAGAAAGTCATTATCTTAGTGTAGCGGTCTAAACTCACTCCATTGGTACCAGCCAATCCATTCCCAAAATTACGTCAAATCCATGTATATCTAACATGATTAGATCTGCTAACATCACTCTATCTCCCACCTTTATTTTACACCCTCTACAGATTAAATCAGTTCTCTGGGACTCACTCATAGGGGTATTTACATGTAGTATATACTCTAGAGGTTCAAACTTCAAGTTTAATCTACATGCAAAATGCTCAAAAATAAAAGAATACGTGGACCCTGGATCAATCAACACATGAGCCCTATGATTACAGACAGAGAGTGTACCTCTTATAGTTTCTGTTGAAGTGTCTGTTGTTTCCTTGTCCAAAGTAAACACACGTCCCACTGTGACAAGCTTCTTTCCTTTCTCTGTAGCAGTGGCCCATCTCTGAGGGATTCACTCTCTGAGGCTGTTGTCTAGGGGGCTTCGGAGCATGTGGTCTCTGAAGTTGAGGGCAGTCTTTCACTTTGTGTCCCATGTCTCCACATCTGAAACATCTGTGGATCAACCCAGTATAACTTCCCTCATGCGATCGGCCATAATTTTTACAAACTCTTATCTCGGGCCTGACATCTCGAGGGGTCTCCGTAATGATGGAATAAGTTTTGGGTCTCTCAAATCTGCATACTGTACTTCAATCCTTCCTCTTCTGAAGGAACCTCTCTGACCATCTGCTTGGGAAATCGTCGACCTCTTACCCTTATCCCGAGTTACTGTACTGAACTCATTCTGGGATTGTACAATCTCGATTCCCCTCTCAATCTCTTGTACTCATTTCAGAGCATCTCCAAAATCAGTAATACACATCCCTATCAATCGATCTCTGATGATGAGCTTCAATCTATACACAAACCTCTCTGTGAGGAGCTCTTCATTTTTTAAGGTCTCTGGGTCATATTTCAATATAGCGGTAAATTGGCTCTCATAATTATCCACTAATATATCGCCCTGCACCAGATTCAAAACTCTGTCTGCTTCTTTCTCTGAGCAACTCGTGGTACATATTGGGCTCTAAAAGTTGTCTGAAACTCTTCCCAACTAACACATCTTGGCTGGACATCAAAATACCCTAGGTAGTACCCACCAATCTCGAGCTCTGCCTTTCAACATATAGGTGCCCATACTAACCCTCTCAGCATCAGTGCATCCCAAATAGTCAAATATGACTCTCAACTCAGTCAGCCATTCTTCAACCTCGACGAGATCCTTTTTCCCTTTGAACGCGAGTGGATTTATTTTCAAAAAGTTATTCAATCGAACCATACTTCTGTTATCAAGCTGAGTGACGGGAGGCATTGGGTCCATCTGTACTGGGGGCACGTGAGGTCCTTGTGGTGGTGTAGAAGTAGTACTCAAGGCATTAACTCCAAAATGTTGCGCGAATAGCATTGCCATTTACTCAAAACCTTGCCTTACATCGGTCTCAATTCGGTTAAATCGAGAGTTAGGACTCTCTGGTTGTGGGGCAGGTGGTGGAGGTAGCCCTGCCTGCCTCCTCGAATGACCTCGTCGTCCACTCATTCTCAATCTCAACTCGTTTCCTGCGCGTACACATTAACTTTGATTGAAATCTCAATCCTCAATTTCAGTTCATGACCTGACTTATACAGACACTTGGGATGTATTTTAATTCACTTAACCGACACTGACAGTACTAAATACCCTAAGCTCTGATACCAAGAAAACTTTGTCACACCCCGAAAACGTAAAAAATATGGAAAATTTAAAACTTTTTACTCATCAAATCACAATTAAGGGTGCATTCCTGTGTAGTATCATACATCATCATACATATCCTGCCTCAAGATCTCATCATTAAATAGTATATATCATATCACATACATAACTCAATTCCAAGTTAATTAATCCTAATACATCCCGTACAATGTTGTATATCAAGTGTCTGTAATTACAATAATTGTCTGGGCACATGAAAAGATAAATTATACCTCAAAATACAATATATAGCTTGAAGCTCAAGCCCCCCACTAGCCACTACTTCGTACGTCGCAGGGAAACCCTTTTCACTTGAAAAAATCTGGGGGGAAGAAAAAACATAGTGAGCTTCTAAATCGCTCAGTAAAGGGGTAAGGGTTTTGTTAATAAGAAAATTATTTGCACAGCACAATCATTTTGTCTTTGTGGGAGAAACCCAATAAACTTAATGAAAAACATAGCATGAATCATTAAATCGTCATCTCAATTCTCATTTAGAAAACTTGATACTCAATGGCTTAACACAAAACCATGATCACAAGTAATTACAAGCATGTGGAACAAGCATGTATAAAACATGATGCGATAATGGCTTTTCTCATAAAATGTTATGAAAATCATCGCATTAGTAATGCACGTGGCGGCGGCTCACCCACAAAACACAATCACATGTGTAAAACGAGACTAGGCAAATAAAACTCATATTAAAACTCGTCATGGCACATCAAAACGATTGAACTCGTCCCCTAGGCAGACATACCTAATCGAGGGATCTCATCGACAATAGAACACTCATGATCATGGTTCACTGTAGACTTGATCAGAGTCGTACAACAGACGGTCTTACATGCTAATAAGCAAGGCCCGATCTTACATGCTATCAGAGCAATGCCACACGACGCTGTCGCAGGGTCATCTCATGTTACCAGAATGGAGGAGTCGATCTTACGTGCTGCTAGAGCACTATCCTGTCTTACATGCTATCAGAGCAAGGCCCGATGTGTATTCAACATGACACGCCAGAGTCTCAGTAATAGCCATTATCATATAAAATTGTTTTGCTTTCACGTAGCTCTCATAGTGGTTTTCTCATAAAACACATCTCAAAAATACTCAACACAAAACATGTTAAAACCAAGCTCAAATCGGTAAAACAACGCACACATTTCTCAAATCTCAATACGCCTTAACATAGAGCCCAAATCACGTTTTCTCTTTTAAACTCAAAATAGTTTTTAAATAATTTCACACTCAATTTACAACTCATAAAAATTGGGCCCCAACCGGCTATAAAATCGTGTGCAATAATGCATTCTCAACTCATGAAAACATGCTTGTTTTCTCAAATCACTTTTCATGCTACAATTAACATCAAAACACATACACAAATGGGTTTGAATTTTCACTTACCTCGTTACACCTCGTATAGCACAATCGTTCCCCTGTATCATGGACTAGTCTCGTATTCCTCTCTGGAATTCCTGAGCTGTCCAAACGATGTTAAAACATCAATAATTTATCTCAATTACCTCATCGAGCACATATTTGCTCATATTTCTCATTAACCTCTCCAATAGCCCAATTCTCATAATTCTATCACAATTCACATTCTCATACCATATTCCATGCTAAATTCACCTCAAATGACTCAATTCGAATTTATAGCTAAAATCCCATAATTTCCATAAATTGCATAATGTCATCTTTACTCCGATGAAATTAAAATTTCACCAATTCTAATCATTTCCCAACTATTTCATCACAATGCCCATGTTCACAATCACCAAAAATCGCTTCAAAATCAAAGATCGAGGTTTAGAAAATTACCCAAAACTTGTGGAGTGCTTAACTCTTGCCTCGATTCAATCCGTCCTTCGATTTCCAACTATGTTGTTCTCCTTTTGATGAGGAACAACTTTCCTTCTCACCACAACCTTCAATTTGGACAAAAATGGGTGTTTTGGAGGGGAGAGAAAGCTAGGGTTCAAAAATGACGATTTGGGAGAGAGAGATATCGATTTCCAAGAAAAACAAAGGGGTCTTTATATAGACGAAGGGTAGGAGATCGATCTGGCTCTTAATGAGATCGATCTGCATTTGAATTTGGGGACATTTTGGAAAAATTTTATGCCTTGGAGATCGATCTGTCGTGGGGTGAGATCGATCTCTTAATGGCTTTATGTGTCACACCCCGAAAATGCGGAAAATAGGGCAAATTTAAAACTTTTTACTCATTAATTCACAATTAAGGGTGCATTCCTGTGCAGTGTCATACATCATCATAATTATCATGCCTCAGGATCTCATCATAATATAGTGTATATTGTATCATATACATTAATCCATCTTAAGTTAATTAATCCTAATACATCCCATACAATGTTATACATCAAGTGTCTGTAATTACAGTAATTGTCTGGGTACATGAAAAGATAAAAGATACCTCAAAATACAATATATGGCCTGGAGCTCAAGTCCTCCACTAGCCACTACTCCGTACGTCGCAGGGAGATCCTTTTTCACTTGAAGAACTCTGGGGGGAAAGAAAACAGGGTGAGCTTCTAAATCGCTCAGTAAAGGGGGTAAGGGACTCATTTCATAAACCAAAATACACATCACAAAATATTTATTTGTATGTGAAACTCATTAATCTCATTTGAAAACCATAGCATGAAAGTACTCAAAACGACATTCTCATGTCTCAAATCATGTGAAAACATGAATTAAAAAGGCTCAGCCTAGAGCAATAACAAAGCATGTGAAAATAATGCGATAAACGCTTTCTCAATGAACGTGATAAAATCACTGAAATAATAATGCACGTGGCGCAGCCACTAAACACACGTGGTATAGCCACTGATTTAAATTCACACGTGGCATAGCCACTGATTTAAATTCACACGTGGCATAGCCACTAAACACACGTGGCATAGCCACTGAGTTAAATTCACACGTGGCATAGCCACTAAACACACGTGGCATAGCCACTGATTTAATTCACACGTGGCATAGCCACTAAACACACGTGGCATAGCCACTGATTTAATTTCACACGTGGCATAGCCACTTGATAGGGTTTCACATGGCAACGGCCACTAATTAGGGGTTCTCACGTGGCAACGGCCACCAATAGGGTTTCTCACGTGGCAACGACCACCAAATGGGGTTTCTCACGTGGCATCGGCCACCAAATGGGGTTTCTCATGTGGCAACGGCCACCAAATGGGGTATCACGTGGCAACGGCCACCAATGGGGTATCACGTGGCAACGGCCACCAAATATATGTGGCATAGCCACAGAATGGGTTATTCTCACGTTACCAGAACGGAGAAGAATCGGGCTTACATGCTACCAGAGCAATGCCTGGTGTGTACTCAGAATTACACACCTAAGTCTTAATTACATAAGACTAGTTTGCCTTCACGTAGAACTCATAGTGGTTTTTCTCTCATAAGACTCATTTGAAAATCGTTTTGTACTCAACACAAAACATAATAAAACCGAGTTCCAACCGGCAAAGCACGTACACATTTCTCAAATCTCAATATTGCCTTAACGTAGAGCCCAATTCATTGCTCACACAAATTCGACGGTTCATAAAGCAATTTCACACTCAGCTTATAAACGCATAAAACAATGGGCTCCAACCGGCTATAAAGATCGTGTGCAATTATAACTCAACACAACACTCAACATGCTTATTTTATAAACCACAAATCATGCTATAATAGTTTACAAATCACATACACAAATGGTTTAGATTTCCCTTACCTCTTTGCACCTCGTATAGTGAAATCGTTTCCCCCGTATCACGGACTAGCCTCGCATTCCACTCTGGAACTCTCGAGCTGTCCAAACGATGTTAAAACATCAATACTCAATTATCTCATCAACCTAAATTCTCAAAATCGAGCATAATTGCTCATAACACCTCAAATCTCTTGATTCTCGTAACGCTACCCCAAACTACACTCTCATTCACAACATCTCAACGTTCTACATTTCTCATGCCAATTATCTATGCTAATTCACCACATTGTCTAAATTTTTATTTATAGCTCAAATTCCCAAAATTGTTAAATATCATTATCACTCCAACCACATTGAAATTTCATCAATCCTAATCATTTCTCAGCTATTTCAACACAATGACAACCACCATTATCATCAAAGTCATCTCAAATATCAAGATCGAGGTTTAAAAATTACCCAAAACTTGTGGAGAGCTTATCTCTTGCCTCAATTCGATCCGTCTTTCGATTTCCAAGTATGTTGTTCTCCCTTTGATGAGGAACAACTTTCCTTCTTGCCACAACTTCTGATTTGACCGAAAATGGGTGTTTTGGAGGAGTGAGAAAGCTAGGTTTCAGTAAAAATGGGGGTTGGAAGAGAGAGAAAGTGAGATTGTAGGAGAAAAATAGGGGTTCCTTATATAGGCTGAGGGTAGGAGATCGATCTGGCCCTTGATGAGATCGATCTGCATTTGAATTTTTGGGACGATTTGGGCAATTTTATGCCTAGGAGATCGATCTGTCGAGGGGTGAGATCGATCTCTTTATGGCTTTATGAGATCGATCTGCTCCTTGAGGAGATCGATCTTCTCCCAAACAGAATCATTTGGAGATCGATCTCTTCCTCATGAGATCGATCTTCTCTCAAACAAAATCATAAGGAGATCGATCCTCTTCTATTGGAGATCGGTCTGCTCCTTAAATTCCTCCTTCCTTGTCATTTTTAACTCACCAGATCGATCTCCTCTTCTCCCAGATCGATCTGTCCTCATACTTCATACTTATTTTAAACACTTAACATATAAATCTCCAATTATCATTCCCCAATTCACTTAGCTCAATAAATTACACTTCAAATTCTTATTACATATTTAAAATATGTCCGAAATTCTTAGATCTCACATCCTCCCCACCTTAAAAAGAATTTGGTCCTCCAAATTCAACTCAACTAGTTAAATAGATGGGGGTATTTCTCCTTCATGAGACTCTCTAGTTCCCACGTTGCCTCTTCCATTGAGTGATGTTTCCACAAAACTTTCACTAATGGGATGCTCTTAGTTCTCAGTACCTTCTCTCTTCTATCGAGAATCTGGACTGGTTCCTCAGTGTAGCTCATATCCTCTTGAATGTCCATCTCGTCATACTCTATGACATGAGAAGGGTCCGGGTGGTACTTCCTCAACATAGACACATGAAAAACATTGTGTATTCCGGACATTTGTAGGGGTAATGCTAATTTGTAAGTTATCTCTCCCACTATCTCAAGAATCTTGAATGGTCCTACATATTGAGGACTCAATTTCCCTTTCTTCCCAAATCGCATGATACCCTTACTCGGTGATATTTTCAGAAATACTGCATCATCAACCTCAAACTCGAGTGGCCATCTACGCACATCCGCGTAGCTTTTCTTTCTACTTTGTGCAGCCCGTAACCTCTCACATATGAGTTTCACACTCTGTATGGCTTGCTCAACAAGCTCAGGAGCATTTATCTTTCTATCACCGACTTCTTCCCAAGCTACAGGGGATCTACACCTCCTACCATATAGAGCCTCAAAAGGTGCCATTCCAATACTCGCATGATAGCTGTTATTGTATGCAAACTCTGCTAGGGACAGGTGATCATCCCATGATCCCTTAAAATCCATCGTACACGCCCTCAACATATCCTCCAGGGTCTGAATAGTCCTCTCTGACTGACCATCTGTCTGAGGATGATAGGCGGTACTGAAACTCAATCGAGATCCCATGGACTCCTGAAACTGGGTCCAAAATCTAGAAGTAAATCGGGAATCTCTATCAGAAGTAATACTCACTGGAGCCCCATGTAATCAAGCTATCTCGCTGACATACAGCTCGGCTAAGGCATCCACAGTATCTGTGCTCTTGATGGCAAGGAAGTGGGCACTCTTGGTCAATCTATCCACAATGACCCATATCACGTCACGACCTCTTCGGGTCCTCGGTAAACCCATAATAAAGTCCATAGTGACATGCTCCCATTTCCATGTAGGTACAGGTAAGGGCTGTAGTAGTCCTCCGGGCTTTCGATGCTCAGCTTTCACTTGCTGGCATACCAAACACCTGGCCACATACTCTGCCACGTCTCGCTTCATACCACTCCACCAATACACCTTTCTTAAGTCTCGGTACATCTTAGTACTCCCTGGGTGCATGGTGTATCGCGAGCAGTGGGATTCTCTCAATATCTGTCTCTTAGGGTATCGTCGTCCGATACATAAATCCATCCTCTGAATCTCAACAATCCATCCTCACTGACTATGAGATCTGACTACGAACCCTGTTCAGCTTGGCTAACCATATCTATCAATCTCTGATCACTGCGCTGCCCAGTTCTAATCTGATCCATGATCATGGGCTTTATTCGCAAGCTAGCCACAAATCCAGTCTCTATCTCTTTAACTCTGATCCGAAGTTTGGCGAACTGCTCCAGTAAGTCCCATTCCCTGATCATCATAGTAGATATCATACTCTTCCTGCTCAGGGCATCAGCAACCACATTCGCCTTGCTCGGATGATATAGAATGTCGCAGTCATAATCCTTAAGGAGTTCCATCCATCTCCTTTGTCTCATGTTTAACTCTTTCTGATCAAAGAGATATCTTAAACTCTTGTGATCAGTGAAGATCTGGAATCTTTCCCCATATAAGTAGTGTCGCCAGATCTTCAAAGCAAATACCATAGCGGCTAACTCCAAATCATGCGAGGGGTAATTCCGCTCATGGTCTTTCAGCTGTCGCGATCCATATGCGACCACTCTACCGTGCTGCATAAGCACACACCCCAATCCTTGATGAGATGCATCACTATACACCGAGAATCCTCCTGATCCCTCAGGAATAGTTAACACAGGTGCCGCTGTCAACCTCCTCTTTAATTCCTGAAAACTGAGCTCACATTGATCAGTCCATATAAATGGAGTCTCTTTGCGTGTGAGCTTAGTCAAAGGGGCGGCAATCCGAGAAAATCCTTCCACAAATCTTCTGTAATACCCTGCCAAACCAAGGAAGCTTCGTACCTCAGTAACTGTCCTTGATCTCTCCCAATTAAGCACAGCCTCCACCTTGCTTGGGTCCACTGATACTCCTTCCTCTGAGACTATATGACCAAGGAAAGCTATCCGATTCAGCCAAAACTCACACTTACTAAGCTTTCCATATAATTGCTTATCTCGGAGTATCTGAAGTACTAACCACAAATGTTGTGCATGCTCCTCATACGACTGAGAGTACACCAGGATATCATCAATAAAGACTATCACAAATTTATCCAGATAGTCTCTGAATACCTCGTTCATCAATCTCATAAATGCTGCAGGGGCGTTCATCAATCCAAAGGACATCACCAGAAATTCATAATGGCCATACCTCGTCCTGAAGGCCGTCTTTGGAATATCTTCTTCCTTGATCCTCAATTGGTGATAGCCCGATCTCAAATCAATCTTAGAAAAGACTGATGCCCCTCTTAGTTGATCAAGTAGATCATTAATCCTGGGCAATGGGTATTTATTCTTCACCATGGCTTTATTCAACAACAGATAGTCTATGCATAATTTGAGACTACCATCCTTCTTCTTGACAAATAAAATCGGTGCTCCCCACAGTGAAACACTGGGCCTAATGAACCCTTGATCCAATAACTCCTGTAGTTGTTTCTTCAATTCCTCAAGTTCCACTAATGCCATCCTGTAGGGAGGTTTAGAGATCGGCTGAGTATCTGGTACCAAATCAATGGTAAACTCCAGCTCTCTCTCTGGTGGTAAACCTGGTAATTCATCTGGAAAAACATCCAAAAATTCGCAAACCACAGGTATATCCTCAATCCTCGGATGTTCCCGCTCATCGTCTGAGATGAGTGTCTCATAACCTTCACATGAACAGTCATATTTAATATTCTCCAAAATAATATTAAAATTCTCAAATTACTTACTAGAATTCCACATATTCATTTCCTCAATATCTCAATCGTACACTGTAAGGTTCAGGTAGGGAGAAAGTTACAATCTTAGTGTAGCAATCTAAGCTCACTCGATTGGTTGCCAACCAATCCATTCCCAAAATTACATCAAACCCATGTATATTCAACATGATTAGATCTGCTAACATCACTCTATCTCCCACCTTTATCTCACATCCTCTACAGATTAACTCAGTTCTCTGGGATTCACGCATAAGGGTATTTACATGTAGTATATATTCTAGAGGTTCAAACTTCAAGTTTAATCTACATGCAACATGCTCAGAAATAAACGAATGCGTGGATCCTGAATCAATCAACACATGAGCCTTATGATTACAGACAGAGAGTGTACCTCTTATAGTTTCTGCAGAAGTGTCAGCGGTCTCCTTATCTAGGGCAAACACACGTCCTTGGTAACAGGTCTCTTTCCTTTCTCTGCAGTAGTGGCCCGTCTCAGGGGATTCACTCTCTGAGGCTGTTGTCTAGTGGGCTCCAAGACATGTGGTTTCTGAGGTTGAGGGCAATCCTTTACCATGTGACCCATGTCTCCACATCTAAAACATCCATGGATCGACCCAGTACAACTTTCCTCATGCATTCGACCACAATTTCTGTAAAACCTTGTCTCAGGCCTGACATCTCGAGGGGTCTCTCTAATGTTAGGGTACCCTCTGGGTCTCTCTAATCTGCCCTTCTGTACCTCAATCCTTTCTCTTCTGAAGGAACCTCTCCGAGCCTCTGTTTGGAAAATCGCTGGCCTCTTGCCCTTATCTCTATTCACCGCTCTGAGCTCATTCTGCGATTGTACCATCTCAATTCCTCTTTCAATCTCTTGTGCTCATCTCAGAGCATCTCCAAACTCAGTAATACATAGCCCTATCAATCTATCTCTGATGACGGGCTTTAACCCATACACAAACTTCTCTGTGCGGAGCTCTTCACTCTTGGAGGTCTCTGGGTCATATCTCAATAGCGCTGTGAATTGGCTCTCATAGTCATCCACAGACATGTCACCCTGTACCAAACAAAAACTCAGCCTGTTTCTTTCTCTGGGAGGTTCGTGGTACATATTGGGTCCTAAAGGCTGTCTGAAACTCTTCCCAACCAATCACATCCTGGTGGGACATCAGAATACCCTGGGTAGTACCCCACCAATCTCGAGCTCTCCCTTTCAACATATAGATACTCATACTGACCCTCTCAGCATCGGTGCACCCCAGATAATCAAATATAATTCTCAACTCCGTCAGCCACTCCTCAACCTCAGTAGGATCCTTCTTTCCCCTAAACACGGGTGGATTCATCTTCAAAAAATCCTTCAGTCAGACCATACTTCTATCATCAGGCTGAGTGACGGGAGGTATTGGGGGTATGGGAGGTCCTTGTGGTGGTGTAGGAGTAGTATCCGAGGCATTAACTCCAAAGTGTTGCGCAAATAACGCTGCCATCTGCTCAAAACCTTGCCTCACATCGGTCTCAATCCGATTAAATCAAGAGTTAGGACTCTCTGGTTGTGGGACAGGTGGCGGAGGGGACTCTGCCTGCCTCCTCGAACGACCTCGTCGTTTACTCATTCTCTATCTCAACTCGTCTCCTGCGCATACATATCACAATCGATTGAAATCTCAATCCTCAATTTCAGTTCATGACCAGACTATTACAGACACTTGGGATGTATTCTATTTCACTTAACCGACACTGACAGTACTAGACACCCTAAGCTCTGATACCAAGAAAACTCTGTCACACCCCAAAAATGCAGAAAATAGGGCAAATTTAAAACTTTTTACTCATTAATTCACAATTAAGGGTGCATTCCTGTGCAGTGTCATACATCATCATAATTATCATGCCTCAGGATCTCATCATAATATAGTGTATATTGTATCATATACATTAATCCATATTAAGTTAATTAATCCTAATACATCCCATACAATGTTATACATCAAGTGTCTGCAATTATAGTAATTGTCTGGGTACATGAAAAGATAAAAGATACCTCAAAATAGAATATATGGCCTGGAGCTCAAGTCCTCCACTAGCCACTACTCCGTACGTCGCAGGGAGATCCTTTTTCACTTGAAGAACTCTGGGGGGGGGAAGAAAACATGGTGAGCTTCTAAATCGCTCAGTAAAGGGGGTAAGGGACTCATTTCATAAACCAAAATGCACATCACAAAATATTTATTTGTATGTGAAACTCATTAATCTCATTTGAAAACCATAGCATGAAAGTACTCAAAACGACATTCTCATGTCTCAAATCATGTGAAAACATGAAGTAAAAAGGCTCAGCCTAGAGCAATAACAAAGCATGTGAAAATAATGCGATAAACGCTTTCTCAATGAATGTGATAAAATCACTGAAATAATAATGCACGTGACGCAGCCACTAAACACACGTGGTATAGCCACTGATTTAAATTCACACGTGGCATAGCCACTGATTTAAATTCACACATGGCATAGCCACTAAACACACATGGCATAGCCACTGAGTTAAATTCACACGTGGCATAGCCACTAAACACACGTGGCATAGCCACTGATTTAATTCACACGTGGCATAGCCACTGATTTAATTTCACACGTGGCATAGCCACTGGATAGGGTTTCACGTGGCAACGGCCACTAATTAGGGGTTCTTACGTGGCAATGGCCACCAATAGGGTTTCTCACGTGGCAACGGCCACCAAATGAGGTTTCTCACGTGGCATCGACCACCAAATGGGGTTTCTCACGTGGCAACGACCACCAAATGGGGTATCACGTGGCAACGGCCACCAATGGGGTATCACGTGGCAACAGCCACCAATGGGGTTTCTCACGTGGCAACGGCTACCAAATATATGTGGCATAGCCACAGAATGGGTTATTCTCACGTTACCAGAACGGAGAAGAATCGGGCTTACATGCTACCAGAGCAATGCCCGGTGTGTACTCAGAATTACACACCTAAGTCTTAATCACATAAGACTAGTTTGCCTTCACGTAGAACTCATAGTGGTTTTTCTCTCATAAGACTCATTTGAAAATCGTTTTGTACTCAACACAAAACATAATAAAACCGAGTTCCAACCGGCAAAGCACGCACACATTTCTCAAATCTCAATATTGCCTTAACGTAGAGCCCAATTCATTACTCACACAAATTCGACGGTTCATAAAGAAATTTCACACTCAGCTTATAAACGCATAAAACAATAGGCTCCAACCGGCTATAAAAACTGTGTGCAATTATAACTCAACACAACACTCAAGATGCTTGTTTTATAAACCACAAATCATGCTATAATAGTTTACAAATCACATACACAAATGGTTTAGATTTCCCTTACCTCTTTGCACCTCGTATAGTGAAATCGTTTCTCCCGTATCACGGACTAGCCTCGCATTCCACTCTGGAACTCTCGAGCTGTCCAAACGATGTTAAAACATCAATACTCAATTATCTCATCAACCTAAATTCTCAAAATCGAGCATAATTGCTCATAACACCTCAAATCTCTTGATTCTCGTAACTCTACCCCAAACTACACTCTCATTCACAACATCTCAACGTTCTACATTTCTCATGCCAATTATCTATGCTAATTCACCACATTGTCTAAATTTCTATTTATAGCTCAAATTCCTAAAATTGCTAAATATCATTATCACTCCAACCACATTGAAATTTCATCAATCCCAATCATTTCTCAGCTATTTCAACACAATGACAACCACCATTATCATCAAAGTCATCTCAAATATCAAGATCGAGGTTTAAAAATTACCCAAAACTTGTGGAGAGCTTCTCTCTTGCCTCGATTCGATCCGTCTTTCGATTTCCAAGTATGTTGTTCTCCCTTTGATGAGGTACAACTTTCCTTCTTGCCACAACTTCTGATTTGGCCAAAAATGGGTGCTTTGGAGGAGTGAGAAAGCTAGATTTCGGTAAAAATGGGGGTTAGAAGAGAGAGAAAGTGAGATTGCAGGAGAAAAACAGGGGTTCCTTATATAGGCTGAGGGTAGGAGATCGATCTGGCCCTTGATGAGATCGATTTGCATTTGAATTTTTGGGACGATTTGGGCAATTTTATGCCTAGGAGATCGATCTGTCGAGGGGTGAGATCGATCTCTTTATGGCTTTATGAGATCGATCTGCTCCTTGAGGAGATCGATCTTCTCCCAAACAGAATCATTTGGAGATCGATCTCTTCCTCATGAGATCGATCTTCTCTCAAACAGAATCATAAGGAGATCGATCCTCTTCCATTGGAGATCGATCTGCTCCTTAAATTCCTCCTTCCTTGTCATTTTTAACTCACCAGATCGATCTCCTCTTCTCCTAGATCGATCTGTCCTCATACTTCATACTTATTTTAAACACTTAACATATAAATCTCTAATTATCATTCCCCAATTCACTTAGCTCAATAAATTACACTTCAAATTCTTATTACATATTTAAAATATGTCTGAAATTCTTAGATCTCACATTATGAGATCGATCTCTAGTTTACAGAATGCTTCACGAGATTGATCTGTTCCTTGAGGAGATCGATCTTCCCTTTACAGAATGCTTCATGAGATCGATCTGCTCCTTGAGGAGATCGATCTTTTCCTTACAAAATGCTTCATAAGATCGATTTCTTCCTCCTGAGATCGATCTTTTCATTTCAGAATCATAAGGAGATCGATCATCTCCCATTGGAGATCGATCTGCCTATTAGTTCTTGCATATTTTTTGCATTCTGGAGCCATGAGATCGATCTCTCATCCTTGGAGATCGATCTGGCCTTCACAGATTGTACTGTTGCTGCACCGATTTACAGAAAACTCAATGTAAAACTTCTCAAAATCTTCCTCATAGTCCATATTTCAATCCGTACACATTCAAGACTTAAAAATCTTTCCTTCATATACTTCATCATATTTAAAACTTATGTGTACATTAACATATCATAATTACATACACCAAATTACAATTCTCATAAATGGGGTATACAAAATTCACAGTTCTCACAAATAATGATGAACCAAACTTAGTGTTAGTGAATTGTGATAGTTAAGCAACAATCGCATTTACCAAAGATCCTAAATACCATTCAGAAACTAAACACATAGATATCAAGTATAATTTTGTTAAAGACATGGTTGCACGAAAGGAAGTCAACATGCATTACATTTCTACGCATAAGATGATTGAAGATCCATTTATAAAACCCATACCTAGATATGTGTATAATAGACACATTAGATCTCTAGGTTTGCATAGGTTTTCATGTACTTGCTAAGATGTTCTTAGTAAACGATTTATGATTATTTTTCCAGTTGTATTTGATGTGGATTAATTTTAATTTCAATTAATGCCTATAAAGTTCAGAACTTTGTTTTATAAAGCATACACACACACATATATATATGTTAAGTACAGATACAATATCATATTAAAGGTATGTTAAACAGATGATTGGCCTTCTCACACATGTAATCGCCTTTATTGCTCATCGCCACAAAAATGAGATTAGTTTTAAGCAATAAGAACTTGAGAGCTCAAGATTAAAACGAAATTGTCTTGAAAACGAATCAAGATGAGGTCACATGATAATGAAATTAGTGACCGAAAGTGAATGACCCCACCATTCACTTTATCTGTCTTTGAATGCTGGATGAAAGTTATGTTGTTATATTTTAAAGAAAGTAGAGTTGTGGACCAAGTTAGATATGTATCTGAACTATCACTTGTACGATATTGGAATTATGATAAAGGCATACGCTCCATGAGAAAATGAGAGTAATATTGTAGCATGTGTTTCATACCACAAGTGCATTATTCGACAATGAGGGTAACAGAAGAATTGATCTCTGCTTCAATGTTGTATAAGACCCGTGAGATCAAAAGGATCTCAAATTAGTACCTTTATGACTTTTGACTATTTCTTAAAGTTTCAATTTAATGGTAACTATCTTGGAATGTTACCAATGATTATGGATGTTCGATCTAATGGGACGTATTTGGAGAGTAGTTGAATTAAAATAGAGAGATTCTAGAAAAAAAAAAGAAGATTATTCTGGTGTTATATTTAATTGTAATGACTAGTGGACAAATATGTTTAAATAATTAGACATAATTTTGAATACAAAAGTATATTATACAGTTTGATAAAAAGGAGATCATAGGAAACTTGAAATGTAACTAAATGAACCTATGGTATTATATAATAACTTTACTTATATCTTTGAGTTCCATTGTATATCTAATAGTTGTGTAGCAACAAGCTCTCGAGATGATCAAGTATGCTAGTTGTATTGCTTATTTTCTTGTATGAACTTTGTAGAGAAAAGAGATACGTTCTCTTGAAATTGATTTGAGAGTATAGCACACCCATTATGTATGAGTGAGAGATATTGGATTTTGGATTCAGATCCACCCATAATGGGTTGCCTGATCCAATTATACAAACAACTACCAAAGGCAGTTTTAATGTAGAAAACTACCTTAGACAATTGTTATGCTTTGAATTTTAAAATACAAAGAAATTACCCCATTTTGAAAAAAAAAAATGTCATGGGATTGGCCGGTACAAGAAGAACACGAAACATAAAAATAGAAAAGGAATTTTTCTGTAGAAAAGGAAAATGCTTTTGGCTTCCTAAGAAAAAGAAACAAAGTGAACAACAAAAAGAAAAGAAAAATAACAAAAGTGTTCTTTGTTTAATTCTCTGTGATTGTCGAAGAATTTAGGTAGTGAAAAACGTGCATTTTTCGTTTCATGATTTTATGCCTGATTCGTGAATCAAGCGAACGACTTCACTCAAAATTATAAATGTTTAAATTTCACAAATTATTATTCGCAAATTGTATGATCAATCGTATATTTAATTATGTTTTATATTTCAATTGTGAATATGATATTGTATGTTATATATTATTGACGTATGATTTCCAATAGAATCAGTTAATGAGTTTAAAAACCCTAAACTCGAAAATTTTAAATTTTGTTTGATAAGAAAAAAATAATTCAAGTTGTTATATTAGATAACCAAAAGATTTATATTTTGTATTAATTATTTAATATTTATAAAATTAATTTAAATTATGATAGATATTATTTATTATTTAGTTTTCATTTTTATTTTGTTTTGAAATTTAGGTTGTCCTTTTAAATAAAAATATATTTTTAAAATTAAAATAAAAAATTTATAATTATATATTTTTTATACATGTCAACAATCATGAGCTTGCCAAATGTCGAATACGTGGCATTAGCTAGCATTTATCATTAGAATTAATGGCAACATTAACGAAAGTATCATTTTGTTATAACATCAAAAAGTCTAGAGGCCAATAAGTTACCTTCTAAACTTTAAGGATCAAAACCATTTACACCTCAAAAATTTGACGAATAAATGTGCTATTTACTTTTGTGTGCGTCCTCGTTTCACATGCATATATATGAGAAGGGATCCATACAAACTATATGTAATATTAATATTTTTGTAAATCAACTATTAGATTTAATAATCTACCTATATTTCATGCATGTAAAATTTCAAGTTTATTAGATATCTTTATTATTTCGGAGAATAATATGCTTTTCAATATATATTAATTGTTGAAATTTTATTATTATTAAACTAATAATTAAACATTTTCGATTAACTTTTGTATGCCTAATCTATTTGAATAAAATATAATTTTTAACAGTTGGATTAAAAAACATAAATAGTATAAAAATATATGAAAATGATGTAAAACTAAGTAAATCTCTATAAGACCCGAATTTAGTTAAAACATGAAATGGGTATGTTCGTGAAAGGAATGATTGAAATGGTCCCAAATTAAACGAACAGGATTCGGACTGGAGATAAGGATTCAAAACACGAAATTAAAAATGCAAAAGGATTGAAATGGAATTTTCGAACACGTGAAGGGTAAAACGGTCAAAAGATCGAAAGTCGGTATAAATTCAACTAGAAAATTTAATTAAAAATAATGAATTTGAGAATCTTGATCAATAACGAAGAAATAATTAAATTTCAAGTCCAATTGATCAAGATCCGGAATTTTTAGAAATACCGAAAAGTCACTCGAGATAATATCCCGAAAATACGAAAAAATTATACCGAAAAAAGGGTTAAAAATATAATAAATAAATTAAATATAATATAATTAATTAATTTGGAATAAAATAATATATTAGTAGATATTTTAGAATATTTTAGAATATTTTAATGATTTTTTTAATAATAAAATAATTTATAAATAATAATAATAATTAATTAAATAAAAAAACAAGAATCGCAGAATCGCGATTCTACGAAATGGAAAACAGAAGCAGGGAGCCGACCCATGCTTTTGCCTCCACCGACGGAGCCCGTCGGGAAACAAACGAGAGGCCGACAAGGGAGGAACCCCACGCCAACATAGACCCCAAGAAAATACGGTGAGCAGAAACGTCGACGAAAGGAAAAACGAGAGAACCGACAGTGAAGGGGCGAGAAAGAGAGAGAAAGAGAAGGAACGGTGGCGGGCAGAGGCCGGGGAAAGGAAGGAGGACTCGCCACCAGCCAGAAGAAGGGCTGATCTACCACCGTCGGCGACAAAAACGGCCAGAAACAGCGAAAAAGAAAATGGGTACCGACGGCCAAGAGAGAATAGGCCAGACCGGCCACTTTCCAGCGACCTTGGACGAAATTGAGACCAGATCCGTGCATCGGACGACCCCGCGGAGCTGCTGGCGGTGAAAGTCGATGGAGAATCGATCGACGAGGCCCTGAACCGGTCGAACCGGATTGAACCGAGATGAACCGAATCGGTCTGAACCGGGTTAAACCGAACTGAACCGGTTCAGCCAAGAAAGAGAGGAAAAAAGGAGAAAAAGAGAAAAAGGAATAAGGGGAAGAATTTTCAGGGATACACCGAACTTCGAGTAAGTCGATACGAGGTCAAAAATGACCGATTTGATTTTCCAGAAATTTATTTAAATTATATTTAATCAAAAATTAACCCAAAATTAAATATAATAATTGTGTAATTTTATGACAGAGCCTGAACGAGAGCCGATTGAGCTTCGATTTTCGTACCCCGTATCATATTGGATAAGTATATTTTAATTACGATAATATGAGTCCTTTAATATAGAGTTTCAATTATTTTACGAAATTTACGGATTAATTCTGTATAAAAAGGAATATTAATCTAAATTGCAACGTAATTACAGTAAATAGTATATGGGCTATCCAATGAGTTTGGAATAAAGCCCAATGATTATTGGTAAGCTGAATGAGCCCAGTAAACCCGAATAAGGGATTTAATAAGTAGAAACGGGTTGAAAATGGGTCGAGGTCCATTAAGGTGCGATCGGGTTCAATAAGAGTAAATTGACCAAATTAGTTAAATTGATTGTAGTAAACGCGAGAATTATATTTATTGGGTTAAATTGACATGGTAAATAATTATCTGCAGCTCCGGAGCACATATTGGGAGCTAAACGGATCGGGTGATCGGTAGAATTGGAAAAGTCAAACTGTATAGAGAATCGAGGTAAGAGAATTTTGTAGGTGCATAGAGATTTTTATATGTATTTTCAAGGGGATTTACAGGGCCTAGAATTTCTTAAAGTATCTAGAAACGAAATAATAATTTTTACGAAAACCTGGGGTATGGGTGAATAAAGAAAAAGATGATATTGCCCCTGGAGTAAAATTTACAAAAAGGGTAGTAAGGCTGATAAATTGCATGATTTCATGTTTTTAATGTTTTGTATGAATGTATTGCTTTGATTTAAGCAAATATGCATATAGATTGGCTGTTGATTTCATGAATTATAAGAAAGGGTACCGGTTTGTACTGGTTACGGTTTTAAAAGATGTTTTTATCAAAATTGAGCCACCTATCATATTTACATGAGTAAAAGGAGTGCTAGAGTCTTACTCGCACTAAATTTTACTAATTTATTATTCATAAAAAGTCGTACTGGAGCATTGCTCGTACGAGAAATTTGTGTATCTATAAAAATTGTGCTGGAGCTTCGCTCACACGAGATTTTACATATCATGATATGCATAGCGTCGTGCTAGAGCTTCGCTCGCACTAGACGTGAGTTGAGATGCATATAGTCGCGCGGAAGCCTCCTGTAGATTGTGTGTCGCAGAGAGTTGATATGCTCATACGTATACTTTGAGACATGGGTTGGTTATCGACATAGTATTGGGGTGGATAAGACCTACGGCAGGCACCCCCAGACTATGATATGGGTCCACGGAGTACGTTGTACCGTGTATGTCACACGAAGTACGCTGTACCGTGCAGTCATGATGACTCGATAATGTTACTTGATATTCAGGCAGGTAGGATTTGACCCCACGTCCCGTTGCAGTTGTGATGCCCCGCACATCGGGATCCGTGTAGCTTGAGATCACAAGGACACAATATGGTCATAGTCCTCGATTTTCATATAGTAACCTACATGCCTCACATGATATCATACGGTCTGAATAGACCAGCACAAACCCGAAGGAGGGGTAATGTCCCGATTTATGTTTTTAAACGAGATGCGATTTAATGAATCAAGGTATTCCCGAGAGATGGGTTTAGCCTTGATGTGGTTGTTTTATAATGAAACAAATAAGTTTTAAAGTGATGAGTTTTGTGATAAAACAAATAAGTTTTAATGTGATGAGTTTATGATGAAACTAATAAGTTTTAATGTGACGAGCATAAGATGTCATACATGATGATTTTTCCATGTTTGTTTTATATGTCGATTTCATGATTTTTCTTATATGATATATGCATACATGTGGTATCGTTTTAGTCTTACCTCATGCTCCAAATATAAACGATTTTATATCATGACATTATCAGCATGTAGATAGTATAGTTATCTATCTGCTTACATTATTGCCTTACTAAGCTGTTTATGCTCATCCTTTCATTTTTCACCCTACAGGGTACATTCAATAGAAGAGAGGGAACACTAGTCTTGCATTTCGGTTATCCACTACTTCTTATCAAGACCAGGTATACACATTTGTATAATTTTTGTATCTGAACATATAGAGGCACAATACTGTACACGGATGTAATATTGGGAATGTATTTAGTCAAAATAAATTGATATGTTAATGAAATATGAAAAATAGATATTAAGGTAAGTAACATGACAGGAGGGACTAACATCGACTCATAGCCCAACTGTTGTAGTGAAACTGTTCACGACGGGTAAGGAAATGAAAAAGTAAAAAATTTGTAGTAATTTTGGTAGAATGGGTCGTGAAAAAAGGTGGTATCAGAGCAGAGTTGGCTTGATATGAGTTGGTGTTAGTGGTTAATTAAATTTACATCCCCATGTACTGTGCATTGTTTAGATACAATTGTGTATATCAAGATAGAACTGCAACTAAAAATTTAATTTCGAATGCAAGAATATAGTTTTTATAACTGATAGCCGCTATGGTAGAGGGGCGAGTACACATGCTCGAGGTTGTAGAGATCGGGCTGAGAGTCGAATGAGTCGTCACATGAGACTCAAGATGAGAGTGAGGTGGAGGCTAATGTTGAGTATACTCCACAGGGTCCTATAAAGAGACCAAATAGTATTGAGACACGCTTCGAGAGGATGGAGTGGAGTGTAGAAAATATTTCGGAGTTGTTTACTCAGTCTATGCAGGTAGTTGAGGATAGGCAGGGTAAAGCCTAAACAGATGCCTCAGTCTATAGAGATTTTCACACCCCTCCGGCATATAGCGAAGTAAAGAAACCAATAGTTGCTGAGGACTGGGTGAATGAGATAGCGAAGTTGTACGGATTCTTTTGGTGTATGTCGACTGAGAAGGTGATTTTTAAATACGTTTATGTTGGAGGCGAGGCGGAGCATTGGTGGAAGTCTGCTCGACCCATCTGAAGAGTTAGACGTCCAGAGCCGACATGAGAAATATTTCTGGATGTATTCCGATGACAGAATATTTCGGACACTACTTAAGGGAAATTACAAGTAAAATTTCTTACAATGACCCATAGACACTGGTTGATTGACGAGTATGAATCTCAGTTTATATACTTGCCCAGGTATTACCTTGACACTATGGGCAGTAAGAGTCGAAAAGCCCAAAAGTTCATGGAAAGGCTCAAATTGTCGATTAGAGTTTGATTGGCTCACTACTTATATCGAGGTAGTGCGCAGAATACAGCTGCGTGAATAATATCATGTGTTGCACGCCTCTAAGATTGGGAAAGGTAGTAAGGGCCGAAATAGAGACAGAAGAGAATAGAGAATGACAGAGATGTCAAAGCGGGAAAGAGACCAGTTGGTAAGAGATTATAAGTCGAAAATGGGGGAAGAAGTATAAGTCAACCGATTTTATTCAATGGAATATGAATTACCACCAAGGATAAGGGTTGCATATATCCATAACTAGTCCATGTGGTCAAGTTTGAGGGTTAATAAAGGTATTTCAAAATACCTCCCCGCCTTTACTTGACAGCATCTAAAAGTATACACAACCTATAAATTGAAATCAACAGTCATAATATATACATTTAAAATTAGGGTACCTTTACTTGTACGATAAAGAAATATAGAATTCGATTAATCAGGAAGGTTTAAGAATTAAAAATTTTATAAAAGCCGTTAATATAAAAAAAAGAAATGACGCGGGTTAGTATCTTGAACGGGAGCGATTTCGAAATGACATTATACGTTTATGCGTACATAGGTCAAGGATATGAGTGATTGAAATATTTAGTGGAACTCAACTACAATGAGGTATTTAAACTTTACCTGGACCGATTTGTTATCATCCATATTGATGATATTTTGGGTGTATTTACAGTCAAGGGAAAATTATAAGCAACAATTGAAAATTGTTTTTACAGATGATTTGTTGAGAGTTCTCGAAATGGACTACTTTATTGAAACGTTTAACTTAGAAAAAGTTGTATTTGAATGGGATGATAGACGTGACAGGAGTTTTAGTGTACTGAAGTAATAAACTGACCACCACATTTATTCTCACCATACCCAATAGATTAAGAGGTTTCTCATGAGTCTATGGATACCTTAAAATAATGAATGGGCTGTGTATTGATGCAAAAGGGGAAGATAGTCGATTATGAATCCAGACAACTCAAGAATCATGAAAGGACTATCCGGCCCATGATTTAAAGTTGACAGCGATAATGGTTGTATTGAGTATATAACACTACTATGTACACGTTGAGAAATTTCAGGTATGCACTGATCATAAAAGCCCCAAGTATCTGTTTTCACAAAAAGAGTCGGATATGAGAACAAAGAGGGTTAGAGCTTCTGATGGATTATGATTGTGAAAATTGTACCACCCAAGAAAGGCTAATGTAATAGCTAATGCCTTGAGCAGAAAGAGCCTCGGGATGGTATTACATATGATGGTCAGAGAGCGTGACCTGCTAGAGCAGTTGTAAGCCTCAGTAGTGATGTGATCCCCTCTGATGATGACAGCGATTGTGTGATAGCTAGCCTGAGATTAGAACCGGATTTGAGTGATCGAATTTGACAGGCTTAGCGTGATGATCGGCAGGGTGTCGATACTGTGGGTCAGATTCAGATGGGTACAATGACAGAGTTCACAGAGAGTGATAATGGCTTACTGTGATTCAGAGACAGTATAAGTGCTCCCTAGGACCACAGTGATGAGATAGAGTTATTGTCAGAAGCTCAATCTTTAGAATATACAGTGCATCCGAGAAGTAATAAATATATCGAAATCTTAGAAACGGGTATTGATGGTCAGATATGAAAAGAGATATGGTAGAGATTGTGAAAAAGTGTCTCGTATGTCAGCAGAGTAAGGTAAAGCAAATGAAGTTGCAGGGTTATTGCAGTTTCTACCTATATTGACACGAAAATGGGAACAAGTTACCATGAATTTCGTGATGGGTTACAGAGGACACGGATGAATCATAAGACTATCTGGGTGATAGTCGATAGATTGACTAAGTCTACCCACCTTTTGGTTAGGAAATCCCTAGATACTCTGAGTGTGTAGGCGAATTTATGTGTATGAAAAATTGTGGAACACTAAGTATTTTTCCAGTGAGCATTGTATCATATAGGGATTCCCACTTCACTTCCCACTTCTGAGAATATTTTTCAGGAAGCTATGGGCACCCGACTGAGTGTTAGCACAGCTTTCCATCCTCAGACAGATGGTTAGTCAGAGAGGACTGTACAGGTTCTGGAGGATCTGATGAAAGCGTGTGTCATTTATCTAATAAGCTCCTGGGATGATTAGTTGTTACTAACCGAATTCACCAATAATGACAATTGTCACTTGAGTATCGGGATGACTTCAGATGAGGCATTGTATGGCCGTAAGGGTTGTTTCCCTAATTTGGATAAGAAGAAGTGGGTGACAGATAGAAAATTGTTCCCGAATTGGTAGGACAAACCTCTGAGGATGTTCAGTTAATTGTGAAGGATTAAGAACACCTCAGAGCAGATAGAAAAGCTATGTTGACAAGAGACAGAAATCATTGGAATTCACCGAGGGTGAATTAGTATGGTTGGAAGTTACATGCCCTTAGGACATAGCATAAGGACGTAACGAGATTCGGAAAGAGATTGGACAAAGTGGGAGACAAGGCCTGTAGGTTGGCGTTACCACCTGAATTAGCAGGCATCCACAATGTGTCCTATCTTATGATGCTTCGGAAATACTATCCGGACCCAGCATATGTAATCGGATATGAGCTCCAACAACTTAGCTCCATGAAAGTATAACGTATGATTGGAAAATCGATTCGGGTATTAAACAGGAAAGAGAAAGTGTTGAGGTTTAAGATGATCTTCCTAATTAACGTATGTTGGTAGTATCACACTCTGAAAAAAGTCACATGAGAATTAAAGAGTATGATGCGATAGACGTACCCGGAGTTGTTTATGGACCCAATTGACTTGGTTCTAATTTGGAGGACCAAATTTCTTAAGTGGGGAAGATTATGTAAGACCCGAATTTAGTTAAAACAAAAAATGAGTATGTTCGTGAAAGGAATGATTGAAATGGTCCCAAATTAAACGAACGAGATTCGGACTAGAGATAAGGATTCAAAACACGAAATTAAAAATGCAAAAGGACTGAAATGGAATTTTCGAACACGTGAAGGGTAAAACGATCAAAAGACCGAAAGTCGGTATAAATTCGACAAGAAAATTTAATTAAAAATAATGGATTTGAGAATCTTGATCAATAACGAAGAAATAATTAAATTTTGAGTCCAATTGATCAAGATCCAAAATTTTTAGAAATACCGAAAAGTCACTCGGGACAATATCTAGAAAATACGAAGAAATTATACCGAAAAAATGGTTAAAAATATAATAAATAAGTAAAATAAAATAAAATTAATTAATTTGGAATAAAATAATATATTAGTAGATATTTTAGAATATTTTAGAATATTTTAATGATTATTTTAATAATAAAATAATTTATAAATAATAATAATAATAATTAATTAAATAATAAAAAAACACGAATCGCAGAATCGCGATTCTGCAAAATGGAAAACAGAAACAGGGAGCCGACCCATGCTTCTACCTCCACCGACGGAAGCCATCAAGAAACAAACGAGAGGCTGACAGGGGAGGAACCCCACGCCGACGCCGACCCCGACCCCAAGCAAATTCGGCGAGCAAAAATGCCGGCGAAAGGAAAACCAAGAGAACCGACAGTGAAGGGGCGAGAAAGAGAGAGAAAGAGAAGGAACGGTGGCGGACGGAGGCCGGGGAAAGGAAGGAGGACTCGCCACCGGCCAGAAGGAGGGCTGATCTGCCACCGTTGGCGACGAAAACAGCCAGCCAAGAGAGAACATGCCGGACCGGCCACTTTTTGGTGACCTTGGACAAAATCGAGACCAGATCCGTGTATCGGACGACCCCGCGGAGCTGCTGGCGGCGAAAGCTTGTGGAGAACCGGCCAGCGAGGCCCTGAATCGGTCGAACTGAATTGAACCGGGATGAACCGGACCGGTCTGAACCGGGTTGAACCGGACTAAACCAGTTCAGCCAAGAAAGAGAGGAAAAAAAGAGAAAAAGAGAAAAAGAAAAAAGGGGAAGAATTTTTGGGGATACATCGGACTTCGAGTAAGTCGATACGAGGTCAAAAGTGATCGATTTGATTTTCAAGAAATTTATTTAAATTATATTTAATAAGAAATTAACCCGAAATTAAATATAATAATTGTGCAGTTTTACGACAGAGCCCGAACGAGAGCCGATTGAGCTCTGATTTTCGTACCCCGCATCATATTGGGTAAGTATATTTTAATTACGATAATATGAGTCCTTTAATACAGAGTTTCGATTATTTTACGAAATTTATGGATTAATTCTGTATAAAAAGGAATATTAATCGGAATTGCAACGTAATTACCGTAAATAGTATATGGGCTATCCAATGAGTATGGAACGAAACTCGATGATTATTGGTAAGCTGAATGAGCCTAGTAAACCTGAAGAAGGGATTTAATAAGTAGAAACAGGTTGGAAATGGGTCGAGGTCCATTAAGGTGCGATCGGGCCCAATAAGAGTAAATTGACCCAATTAGTTAAATCGATTGTAGTAAACGCGAGAATTATATTTATTGGGTTAAATTGACATGGTAAATAATTATCTGCAGCTTCGGAGTACATATTGGGAGCTAAACGGATCGGGTGATCGGTAGAATTGGAAAAGTCAGACTATACAGAGAATCGAGGTAAGGGAATTTCGTAGGTGCATAGAGATTTCTATACGTATTTTTGAGGGGATTTACAGGGCCTAGAATTTCTTAAAGTATCTAGAAACGAAATAATAATTTTTACGAAAACCCGGGGTATGGGTGAATAAAAAAAGACGATATTGCCCCTAGGAGTAAAATTTACAAAAAGGGTAGTAAGGCAGATAAATTGCATGATTTCATGTTTTTAATGTTTTGTATGAATGTATTGCTTTGATTTAAGCAAATATGCACATAGGTTGGCTGTTGATTTCATGAATTATACGAAAGGGTACCGGTTTGTACCGGTTACGATTTTTTAAGATGTTTTTATAAAGATTGAGCCACATATCATATTTACACGAGTAAAAAGAGTGCTAGAGTCTTACTCGCACTAAATTTTACTGATTTATTATTCATAAAAAGCCGTACTGGAGCATTACTCGTACAAGAAATTTGTGTATGTACAAAAATCATGCTGGAGCTTCCTTCGCACGAGATTTTAGATATCATGATATGCATAGCGTCGTGCTAGAGCTTCGCTCGCACTAGACGTGAGTTGACATGCATATAGTCGTGCAGAAGCCTCTTGTAGACTGTGTGTCGCAGAGAGTTGATATGCTCGTACGTATACTTTGAGATATGGGTTGGTTATCGACATAGTATTGGGGTGGATAAGACCTACGGCAGACACCCCCAGACTATGATATGGGTCCACGGAGTACGTTGTACCGTGTATGTCACACGGAGTACGTTGTACCGTGCAGTCATGATGACTCAATGATGTTACTTGATATTCTGGCGGGTAGGATTTGACCCCACCTCCCGTTGCAGTTGTGATGCCCCGCACACCGGGATCCGTGTAGCCTGAGATCACAGGGACACAATTTGGCCATAGTCCTCGATTTTCATACAGTAACCTACATGCCTCACATGATATCATACGGTCTGAATAGACCAGGACAAACCCGAAGGAGGGGTAATGTCCCGATTTATATTTTTAAACGAGATGCGATTTAATGAATTAAGGTATTCCCGAGAAATGGGTTTAGCCTTGATGTGGTTGTTTTATAATGAAACAAATAAGTTTTAAAGTGATGAGTTTTGTGATAAAACAAATAAGTTTTAACGTGATGAATTTATGATGAAACTAATAAGTTTTAATGTGACGAGCATGAGATGTCATACATGATGATTTTTCCATGTTTGTTTTATATGTCGATTTCATGATTTCTCTTATATGATATATGCATACATGTGATATCGTTTTAGTCTTACCTCATGCTCCAAATATAAACAATTTTATATCATGACATTATCAGCACGTAGATAGTATAGTTATCTACCTGCTTACATTATTGCCTTACCGAGCTGTTTATGCTCACCCTTTCATTTTTCACCCTACAGGGTACATTCAATAGAAGAGAGTGACACTAGTCTTGCATTTCGGTTATCCACTGCTTCTTATCAAGACCAGGTATACACATTTGTATAATTTTTGTATCTGAACATATAGAGGCACAGTATTGTACACGGATGTAATATTGGGAATGTATTTAGTCAAAATAAATTGATATGTAAATGAAATATAAAAAATAGATATTAAGGTAAGTAACATGACAGGAGGGACTAACATCGACTCATAACCCAAATGTTAGTAGTGAAACTGTTCACGACGGGTAAGGAAATGAAAAAGCGAAAAATTTGTAGTAATTTTTGGTAGAATGGGTAGTGACAATCTCCTCTCTCTCTCTCTCTCTCTCTCTCTCTCTCTCTCTCTCTAAATGTGTGTGTAAAACTATATGTATGCATATTTGTAAAATTATATTAATTTTACACCATTTCATATCTTTTTATACAATTTATATTTTTTTAATCCAACCATTAAATTTTATACTTTTATTCACATAGATCATGCATGTCAAATTTAAAAATAAAAATAAATGCCTAAATATTTATGCAATAATAATAACATTTTAGTTATTAATATATTTTGAAAAAAATACTATTATTTATCAAAATTATAAGAATATCATATCGACTCAAAAGTCTACGTACAAGATATATAAGAGTAAAATGTTAAATATAATGGTTGATTTCTAAAAGGATTATTATCGTATCTACAATCAATTGAGTCTTTTGACTTCACAAGTGGAGTTAAGATGATTACACACACTCTAGTTTAAAAGTATAGGAAACAATTTATTTACACTAGCGTAAGTGAATTCATTCTTTTATATATAAGGAGGGATCAAGTTACATTTTTCTGTAAAAAAAATTGTTTTACATATTTTTACACTTCATGCAGAATTAATAGTTTTACAAGATCAATTGTTAGATCTAATAACCTATTCGTTTTTGTCATACAAGTAAAATTTAGATTTGATCTGATTTTTTTTTTTTTTTTTGGTTCATAGGAGGTACAAGGGGAATGAGAATTTGAATGTTGGGCTTAATCCCTCTTAAAATGAGATAACAACTACTAAGTAAAGCCTTGATTATTCGATTTTTTTATTATTTCAATTAAAAATATAGTATCTTTTTCTATATATTTAAAAATAGAAAATTTATTATTATTGAATAAATAGTAAGAAATTTTCGATTAACTTGAATTTAATATGCATGATCTACATGAATACAATATAAAATTTAATTATCAGATTAAAAAAATATAAATCATATAAAAATATAAAATATATAACTAAATTGTTTCACGTCGATATAAGTGAGTCTATCTCATATATATATATATATATATATATATAAAATAAATCTTATGAAAATATTAATATAAAGTATCATAGTATTCCAAAACTCTTTTTTTAACCATTTAACCAAGTGGTTATTAACATAATTATTAATTCAAGATACATATTGTGAATCAAAATTTTATTTTTAAGAATTGAGTATTGAATGTTGTATCTTATTATGAGATACGAAAAATAATGTTAAAATTAATTATAAACTATTCATACATATGTAAGAAAAAAAAATAATATACATATTAATAAGATTAACAAAGTATGTGATGAAAAAAATAAATATGATTCCTTTCTAATTATTAACATGTTCATTAATGGTATATATTTTTAAATATTTTTTAATTTTAATTTACTAATTAAGTCTAAATTTTTCTAAATATGTAAAGAATATTTTTTTTTTTTAAAAAAAATTTAGATTAAAAAACTATTGGAATTGTATTTTTGGCTAACTCAATCGTTTCATAATTGGACAATGCTTTACAATGGATTATGAAATTAGTAGAAGTGTTGATATACATGCATAAGCATGTGAATTTAGGGATGTTTATATTTTGATTTTAATCAAAATAACCAACCAAACCAACACTTAATTAGGTTGATTAATAAAACTTGTTTTAAAAGAATTTTAGTTTCCGGTTAATTAACCAAAATAGAAAAAATTAAAAATACAAAAATATGAAATCTAACAATATACTTTTTTTTTTCTTCCTATTGTACCTCTCCTAAAGAAAGAAAATAACGGTTATACTAATTTTTTATAGTTAAAGATAAACTTGCTTATCAATAGCTTTATTATGCCCTCTAACTTCTACCCATTCGTGCTTCAATGCCCTTTTGTTAGATATCCACAAATAAGATTTACCTATACATTAAGTTTTCAAAGTTTCTAGTATACATTAAGTTTTCAAAGTTTCTAGTATCCTAACTCCACAAATCCAGAAAATTCACCTGTTACTTGTGTTACCTAAAGCCATATCTTTTTCTCAGAACCAATGGCAAAATACATTGGACAAGATATAGCAATTTCAATTGTAACATTCTCATTTAGACACAATTCATTTGCCTAAGATACGATGTGCTGCTAGGTAACCCAAAGATGAAAATCAATGTTATTTTATTGCCTCGGAAATAAACTTCACATAGAGAAGCTATAGCTAAAATCGATATTTTTGGATCTGAAAAGCTGGAACTCTTGAATTCCATCAGAATGTTTTGAGAAGCACATCGAGTGAACAGCTGACAATAATCTGCTCTTACAGTTTATGGTTTAAAACAGTTTATTGCACCATTGTTCACCCTTTTTTCGGCATGGCAGCAAGCCTGGTGTACATTCTTGCCATAGACTGGAATCCTCTCGTATCACCAGACCTTAAAAGATTGCCTGTCCAGAAGTAGGTGAGGCGTCTATTAAGCATAAACATCAAAAACAAAAGCAGCTCAAAGTTCCATAGAATTTATATAGCCAATACATGAGACAATATATCAAAAGGCCAAGGAAAATACTAATCCAGTTCCATATTTAATTTACTTGGAAGGCAGCAAGAATAATAGAAACAGGGGCAGCAAAGAGGGCAGGGATAAAGAAAAAAGATGCTGCGGGGAGGTGGCAAAGCAGGATACTCTTTAATGCTGATTTGACATTTCTGGAACAATAAGATAAGGAATTCACTTTTCATTTCTTCAGTTCACCAAGGCCATACTATTGGTTAAAAAGATACTTTTTGACACCATTTCCTATCAGAGAAAGTACATTCTTCAAGATCCAAGAGCTTTATTACATGACAGTATACGTAGTATACACATCCATAAATTTATTATGTAAGAAACAGAAATGAAAAACATTAAATAGACCAACTTACCGGAATCACAATTAAGTGGGCTATCAGGTTCCGGATGAGCCATCAAAGCTATTATAGCCCTACAAACAGACTGAAGCGTCCATGCAGGGCTCCATGCATTTTTCAATATATCAAGGCAAATCTCTCCTGTCTGTACAATTAATAAGAAATCAAAACCAAATTCTCAATAGAGACTAACAGATATTAGAAATCTCAAGACTTATCAGAAGTGGGATTCCTACAATACACACACACCAACACACACCCACACACACACATATGTATGTGGTAATATAATGGATGACCAAGCATTTTCCACCAGTAAAACATGTTCTAGGGCAAAGTATTCATTTATTTAGAAGAAAATTGTAATGGTACAAATTTTTATTCTTAACTTCTGACTATACGATCCAATTTATCCTCCCTAGGTTTCTGGAAATTAAGATGAAGCGCGTAGATGGAAAATAAGTTTTTGCATCAATTTGAAGCAGATAAAGTTTACTAAATGAAAGCAGAATCTTCCTCAGCCTCATACAGTCTTTTGGTGGAAAGGGTTCTCACAAATCTCTCCTAACCTTCTCACCCTACCCAGAATAATTGACAAACTTGAATACTACATCGTGCAGGAACTAATAGGTACTCTGGTGAATAAGTACCCTCTATCATTCATATATGCAGTATTATGAAGAAACCAATAGGTAATATGGTGAATAAGTAGCAGTTCTCCATAAAGGCCTTTTTTTTTGGCAGTCATGGCTGCCAAGTTGGAAAACACCAAGCATCCCAGTTCCCCAAAGAAGGAAGGAACAATCATAAAATTTTAGAGAGAATTAAGATGCAGACTTAAGCTTACTTCCATTTTATGCTGTCAAATATTCAATTAGAAAATAAATGTTATCAAGCCAAAGAATTTATACCTTGAAATGCACATTGGGATGGAATATTTTTGTCAAGAACCGCACTTGAGGAGGTTGCAAAGGGTACTGCTCAGGAACAGCAAAAGCAAGCTGGAATACTCCACCTTCATAAGGTGTCTCAGATGGCCCCTATAAAAAAGGTTATATGATTTAGACTAAATCAAAACATCAATAATGTCTACCATATTTTATTTTTATTCCTCGGTTTTAGTTTGAATCAACCTTGATAAGAGCAGTCCACTTAAATATGTTGGAATCATCACAGACAAGTTGAATATCGGGATCGGCCGCCTTCTCTCGCTGCACCTCTTTGTATTCCTTAAACAACCTTGCTCTTGATGCCTTCATAAAAAGATTTCAACTATATTATTCGACGACAGAATTGCTTTTTTTGGCAAGAACCCACAGTAAGTTCTAGGTAATCTCCATTTATTTGATTAAGTACACAACAAAAATACATAATTAAACCAAGAGAAAACAAGAATCAGTTTAAACATCGGCAAACCTGCATTGCTGGTTGCTTGCCGGAATTCAAAGATACTTCAAAAAAAATTATATATTTATAATCAGCCAGACAGATAGCGGCAGAACTGAAAGCAAAAAGTAACATGGTTAACAATTTTACATCACAAATTGTGTATTATTTGCGATCAGTGCCGTAAGGATTTGTGAAAAAAAAAAAAAAAAAAAAACATCAACGGTTTGTTAGGGATCAGATCAAATAGGATAGGGATTAAAGAAATAAATTAAAACGATAATTGATAATTAGAAAGAAAAAAGAAAAAGGAAAAGCGAGCTTCTTACAATCTGACCTTGTGAAGTTACCTGAAGAGAGAAAATAAAGCTTCTTTGGTCGTTTTTTGATTGTGATAATGGGAAAAGAGAAAAAGCTCGGTGAGGGGAGTTCTATTTTTGTCGACGGTCAGAAAACTGCTCTGTGGTGATGGACGCTTGAACCGACCCGGATAAGATAGGACTCTAGTAGGATCATTGACCTGGAAATGTTATAGTAAGTAGGGTTCGAATATTTTTTATTTAATATTTTGTAATTTTATTATTTATATTAAAAATTTAAATTTTTATTTAATTAAAAATCCAAGAAAAAATTGTAATAAATCTCAAAGTTGCTTAATTGCCTAAAGTAAAATTGAAATAAAATTTAAAATTACTTAAACTCTGATAATTTTATATTTTTAGAATTATTTGTGCTTAATTTCCTAATTAATTATTTAAATCTTCAATTTATTTTGTTAATTATCCCCTTTATTTAATTAAAATTCTCATGTTTGCAGATAAATTAAATTCGGATGAATTTTGAATATTTCGATAGAAAATGGACCGAAATTGGGCTAAAATCGAGATTGAGTCACGCAGACAACACGAGTCATGCCACCTAGCACATCCAATTAGACAAGAAGACCGATGACATGGAAATATCTTTTCAATGAGCCAATGGTGTGAAGACAAGTGGCCAAAAAAATACCAACTCATCAAGGATGTAGAAATTACAATTTTATCCCTAGTGTGTTTATAAATAGGAAAGGATGATAATTGAAAGATGAGGTAATTTTAGGAGTAGGAGTAGTGTAATGTAGTGTAGAAGTTAGGAGTAGTGTTAGAATAGTTTTAATTTTTTTTTTTTGTTTTCAAGTTTCTCTTTCCCGTTTTAGCTACCATTTACTGTTCACAACAATGTCATTTTTATTTTTACAAGCTTTTCAAGTTAGTTTCTCATGTTCTTGGCAGCTACCATTTACTTTAATCTTTGCAAGTTTTCATTCTTTTGAGATTTAGCATGATTTAATATTATGAATGAAAAAAAATATTTTGTTTCTTTTACTTGCTCATTTTTCTTCTCGGTTTCCCTTGAATCTCAATTTTTTTTTTTACTTGATCATTTTATTTTCGAGTAGTGTCACCATTTTGCATGTAAGTGAAACCATATTAGTGTCTTTGCTAGTCACGCTTTGTCCATTCAATCCGAGAGAGAAGCTGTGTAGTTTCACCATATCAGTGTCTTTGCTCACGGTTGTGTCTTGTCATGATGAAAACTGGTGGACTGCTTCCATTCGGTGTAGTGCTGAACTTCTTCACGGTGCAGTGTGGTAGTGTAGGAGGATAACAGGCCTCGGTGTTAGTTGATGAACTCGGTGTGAACGGTGGCTACAGCAGCAACCCGAAAACAAGGCAACAGACCAGGAACCTGAGAGTTTTGCCTCTGTTCTGCTCTGTTTTAAGAGCTTCTATCGGTGATTGCAGAAGCTGATAGCAAGAAACTCGGTGCTTTCATGCTCTCGGTTACTCTCGGTTGCAAGAAGTTGATGGACACGGTAGGTTTCAGCTTAAGCAGGAGCTAGCGTGAAGGTGTGGCAATATAGAGCAGACCGAGAACCTTACCTAGAGCCTGGAATAGCAGCAAGGCAGGAGCATAAGCTAGCAGCTGGAGCAGAATGGGGGACTTTTGTTACTGGAGTTGGAAGCAAATGCAGGGGCAGAAGTCGTGACCTGAAGAAGGAGCAGGTCTGGCCAGAAAATGCAGCTTGAAGCAGGTGGTAACGTGATGTGTTGTCACAGGTAAGGATGTTGAACACAGAATCGAGAATGGGAGTTAGTCACGCCTGGCAGATGCAGAAAATGCAGCTTGAAGTAGGTGGGAACGTGCAGGCTGTATGCGGTAGCTGGACAGAGAACAACCTGAGAGGCATGGAGCAGAAAAACTGAACCGAGAGGCATGAACAGGACACGCCTGACAACCAACCTGAAAGCACCTGGAAATGAAAATGAAAATTGAAGATATGAACAGTGAATGGAGGGATTTGGATGATTTAAAAGTTGTTAAGGCTTTGTTTGGCTAGTTCATTTTAGTTAATTCATTTTCATGCATTGTTAGTATAAGTTTAATTTCAATTTAATTTGTTAAGCTTAGTTTAGAGTATTTAATTAATTGCATGTTAGTATTCTTGCATAGTAGTATAAAACTTAGTTTTAATTAGGATGATAATTAATTAAGTGTTCATTTAGAATTAGATTATGGGTAAATTTATTTCATTAAATCTTAAGTTAGTTTAAATTGCATTTTGATTAAGTAGTCTTATTGCATTTTAGGTTTGTTAATTTTGGTTTAATTAATCTTGCTTTGTTATTTTCATAATTGCATTTTATTTTAATTGCGTTAATTAACTTTAACTGTTTTAATTTTTTTTGTAAGTTTTTTATTTTAATTGCGTGGAGCACTGTAAGTAATTTTGCTTGGTTTTATTTTCTTTATTTTATAGTTTTATTATTTTATTGCTTTCAGTATTTTTAATTTTAGCCATGTAGATCACTCCCTTTAATTTCATAATTTGCTAGGATATACCTAGGGTAAGATTAACCGGTAGTTAATTAGGCTAGTCAACTTCTCTGTGAGACGATAACTCGGGACTCAAATCCCATTATTACTTGTACGACCCGTGCACTTGCGGACATTACCTTTAGGGCGTATCAAGTGTTTGGCGCCGTTGCCGGGGACGTTTTAATTAGTCGTTAATTAATATCGGTGAAATTATACTTAGGTGTAATTCTAGCTTGTGAATATTTAGGTTGTAAATATTTAGAAGTTTAATCTAGATTAGTTAATTGAAAAGATTAAAATCAAAAAAATTTAAAAATTTAAAAATTCAAAAAAAAAAATTCTAAGGACTTTTTAACGATTGTATGCGTAGAACCAGAAGTTATGATTACTTTCCTTTAGATCCTGAAATTGAACGAACACTTAGAAAAACTTGAAAAGATTCCAGGAAATTAATAGCTCCGCTGCAATTCACCATGACAGAAAATAAGGAAATTAAAACCGTTGGAGATTATACAATGCCGACGATTGGAGGATATTATTATGGTATTAGGCCACCAGTTGTCCCTACAAATAACTTTGAAATTAAGCTCGCAATCCTCCGGATGATCCAAACTTCTTTACAGTTCAGTGGGCTTCCACACGATGACCCACATGCTTACCTTGGGCAATTCCTAGACTTGTGCAACACGTTTAAACATAATGGATTATCTGATGATGCGCTTAGGCTTAGATTATTCCCCTTCTCACTTAGGGATAGGGCGAGACACTGGTTAACCTCCCTGCCTCCAGGATCCATTTCTACATGGGACGAGTTAGCCCATTAATTTCTATCTAAGTTTTTCTCTCCCTCTAAAATGGCCCAACTCCGTAGTAATATATCTTCCTTTGCTCAATACGACTCTAAAACTCTTTACAAAGTATGGGAACGATATAAGGAGCTTCTTAGGAAGTGCCCTCACTATGGCCTACCTTTGTGGTTGCAAGTCCAAACCTTCTACAACGGACTTACAAGCCCAAATAGGACCATTGTTGACGCTGCTGCGGGTGGAGCCCTAATGTGCAAAACAGAGGAGGAAGCTTACGAGCTTTTAGACAAGATGGCGGCTAACAACTATTTATGGTCCTCGGAGAGGCAATTGCCAAAGAAGTCAACAGGTATTTATGAGCTCGACACACTATCTACCTTGACCTCTCAAATTGCTAATCTTACGAAGAAGGTAGAGTCGCTCAGTACCCAACATAATCCTCCCACTAGTCCTAACCCTGTGTATTCTGTCCAAAGTCCTTTCCCTTCATGCGATCTGTGTAGTGGTACACATTCTGTGGATAGGTGTCCACTTAACCTAGAATCAGTTCAGTATGTTGCTCCACTTTAAAAGCAACAGAACAACCCCTTGTCAAACACCTACAACCCAGGGTGGAGGAACCATCATAACTTCTCCTGGAGCCAAAACCAAAGGCAAACTTCTAGCTCTGGACCTGTAGAACCCCCTCATTTTCAAGCTCCACTGGTTCATGTACCACCACAATTGCAATTTCCATATCACCCGCCTCATCAACCATCCCCACCACAATTTCAGCATTATCCATCTCACTTCCATCAATCACCACCACCACCACTACTTATGCAGCCCCAACACTACCACGCATCAGCAGCTGAGAAGAAGCCATCGCTTGAGGAAATGTTCTTAACGATCCTGCAAAATAAAGCTGCTTTAATTAAGAACTTAGAAGTTCAGGTAGGACAAATAGCAAATGCTCTTAGCCAACGTCCTCAAGGGACCCTTCCTAGTGACACTGAAGCTAATCCTGTTAGGCAAAGGGAGGGTAAAGAACATGTAAAATCCATCATCCTTAGAAGCGGCAAAGAGCTAGAGGAGCCACAAGTTAAGTCCCAACCTGAACAGTAAATAGTTGAAGAATCCGTAAGTTCTAAACAAGCAGCTTAGAAAGAGCAGGAACATCAGGATCAAGCTGCAAAAGAATCCAAGCTAGGCACTTCTTCATCTATACCTTCTTCTTCTTCATTGCCTTCCTCGTCCTCTGATTCTACACAGGTTCCCACTACATTGCCTCTAGTTAGACCACCAGTACTTTTTCCTCAGAGATTCCAAGATCAAAAGCTGGAACGACAATTTGCTAAATTTCTTGAGATTTATAAGAAACTTCACATCAACATTTCCTTTCGCAGATGCTTTAGAGCAAACGCTAAGTTATGTGAAGTTTCTAAAGGATATCCTCTCGAGGAAGAGAAGACTGGAAGATTATGAGACGGTGGCCTTAACTGAGGAATGTAGTGCCATTATCCAGAGAAAATTACCCCCGAAGCTCAAGGATCCCGAGAGTTTTACCATACCATGCACTATTAGAAATTTATTCTTTGGTAGAGCCCTGTGCGATTTAGGAGCTAGTATTAATTTGATGCCATCATCTATCTATCATAAGTTAGGAATAGGGGATGCCAAGCCCACCACAGTGACCATCCAGTTAGCTGATCGATCAATTAAATATCTGAAGGGGGTCATTGAGGATGTCTTAGTAAAGGTGGACAAGTTTATTTTCCCTGTAGATTTTATTGTTTTGGACATGGAGGAAGACAGGGAAGTCCCCATTATACTAGGTAGACCTTTCCTAGCTACTGGTAGAACAGTAATTGAGGTACAAAAGGGGGAGTTAACGATGAGAGTCCAAGATCAGGAAGTAAAGTTTAATGTTTTCAAACCTTTGAAGCTCCCTGATGACTCTCAAGAGTGTTTTAAGATGGAGATTGAGGAGAATATAAGCTTAAGCATATAATATCTGAGAGAAAGAAGGAAGTAGATAGGGCTCAGGAGGATTTAACTGTTAACATTCTGTCACCATTTTGGCTAATCCTCCTACTTTTCGCCCAGCTGTTGAGTGTTGTTTTCTTCAGCCGCATTTGAAGTGGTTGTGTTTTTCTTTTCACTTTGTATATAGTTTGTCTTTCTTTTTCTTTTCTGTTGTTTCTTTCTTTATTTATTTTGCAGGTTTCTTTTCTCGTTTTATGTTTTCAATCAAGCTTCGATTATTCATCATCATCAGAAAGGGGAGTACTCTGTTCTTGAGCTTAAATTCTTATATTATTTGTACACTGAGGACACTGTGCACTTTAAGTTTGGGGGAGGGGATATCACTTGAGCAATTTTGTGAAAAATTGGAAAAATTTTCAAAATTTTTTCGAAAATCTGAGAAGGAATTTTCAAAATTTTTTCGATAATATGAGCTTAAATTGTTTGATTTTAGGATGATCTAGTGCTTAGCATGTAGTTTCCCATATTCCGATTATATGACCCTATGATTTAGTCTGACTTTGATTGACTGAGATGCATGATTATAGGAAAAGCATGAAGTTGAGTTCTTGAATTTATCTTGATTCTGATTGTGATTTCCTCATCTTATGCACATTTCATGTCATGAATAGGTATATTTATTTAGAGAAAGCTTATGTGTACATATGACTGCATTTGTTCAATTGATTTTGTGCATCATATTCTAGAATTTGCTTGATCTAATCTCAAGGTGAAATATTAGATCACACTTGATTAGGGAGATGATTTAGGCTATCTTTGGATCGTTTGAGCCTTTTTAGCCTTCCTTGTACAAATTGACCTTGTGAAGTTACCTGAAGAGAGAAAATAAAGCTTCTTTGGTCGTTTTTTGATTTTGATAATGGGAAAATAGAAAAAGCTCGGTGAGGGGAGTTCTATTTTTGTCAACGGTCAGAAAACTGCTCTGTGGTGATGGAAGCTTGAACCGACCCGGATAAGATAGGACTCTAGTAGGATGATTGACCTGGAAATGTAATAGTAAGTAGGGTTCGAATATTTTTTATTTAATATTTTGTAGTTTTACTATTTATATTAAAAATTCAAATTTTTATTTAATTAAAAATCTAAGAAAAAATTGTAATAAATCTCAAAGTTGCTTAATTGCCTAAAGTAAAATTGAAATAAAATTCAAAATTACTTAAACTCCAAAACCTGAATGATCGATCTAAACTGATATGCATGAATTTGAATCGAACCAAATCATATATTTTTGTATTCGAATAAAATAAAAATCACATATTAAACTAACCTGTTTCGATTATATTAGATTAAAAATTGCAAAAACCTAATTCAATCTGACCCGATATCACCCTTAAGAGAAACTTGTAAGATAACCCAAAAAGAAAAAAAATTAATGGTGGGTTTGACGATTCTTTCGAGATCATCAACAAAGAGCAATGTTGCAGTTAAAGGCACTTTCTTTCAAACTTAAAAGCAATAAATCAGGGTCATAAGTTACCCATGATTTCTTCATTGAATTGGAGCTCTTAATCTCAAGTTGCCTCTTTAATGAAGCGCATTTTTAAGATTTCAAGGTGAGCTTTCTTACAAATTTTGGGCCTCAAAAGTTATAAAATTCATTATTCTCTTTTTTTTTTTTTTTTTTACAGAGTCATAACAATTTTTTTCTCAGTTGGTAAGTTAAGTAATATAACAATGTTTCTTTTTCCCTTATTTGCTCTAAATCTTATATTACCAATGAAGCGGAGTTACTTGATCTCAATAATGCCATTACATAATGTAGTAACTTCGGCTCGTCTCAAATTATTTTTAGCCATTAATTTTAAAGTTTGGGGTTTCATTCCTTATAAACACATGGAATTTGAAGCAAGCTGAAGATGATAGTAGTTGAAGACTGTTAAACAACTATTTTACTCACTCTATTAATTACACTTTTAATTCCATACATGTAATACTCATCAACAATTAGTTGACTCAACAAAATATCACTATCTGATAGTCACACGGAAATAAATGAAATCAGTCTATTGACTTACAACAATTCTTCTCTTTATAACGATTGTTCTCTTTCTGTCTTTCTCTCTTTTATGCTATTCTAACATTCCATAACAAAATTTTATTTCATTTTCACATATTCTAGCATCATCGCATTCGTATACACCATTTTTGTGAGATCTGAGAAATTTACACATATCCAATTATGTAATGTGAACATGAAGTGTAATTGATTGAGCTGAATGTAATGTACTCATATATTGAAGTGGTATGGAATGAAATTTTTAAGTGATGAATGAGTTATGAAATGAGAAATGATTAATGGAATAAACTATGGCAATTATATATGGAGATTTTATGTTAAGTGTTTAACCAAAGTGTGAAACTATGAGGCCAGATCGATCTTGGAAAAGAGAGGATCGATCTGGTAGGCCAAAATGACAAGGAAAGAGAAAATTAAGTGGGCAGATCAATCTCCAATGGAAGAGGATCGATTTCCTTATGATTTTGTAATGAAGAGATCGATCTCATGAGGAAGGAATCGATCTCATGAAGCATTCTGTAAAGAGAAGATCAATCTTCTTAAGGAGCAGATCGATCTCATGAAACATTCTGTAAACAGAAGATCGATCTCCTCAAAGAGCAGATCGATCTCATAAAGCCATTAAGAGATCGATCTCACCCAACGACAGATCGATCTCCTAGGCATAAAATTACCCCAAAACGTTCCCAAATTCAAATGCAGATCGATCTCATTAAGGACCAGATCGATCTCTTACCCTATAAAAGGACCCTTGTGTTTTTTTGCATTTCATCTTTTCTCTCTTCAAACCTCCATTTCAACCGAACCCTAGCTTTCTCTCTCTTCCAAAGCCCTCATTTTTCGTCCAAATCGAAGGTTGTGGTAAGAGGGAAAGTTGTTCCTCATCCAAAGGAGAACAACATACTTGAAAATCGAAAGACGGATTGAATCGAGGCAAGAGTTGAGCACTCCACAAGTTGGGTAAATTTTCAAACTTCGATCTTGGATTTTAAAGTGATTTTTGGTGATTATGGTTTTAGGCATTGTGATGAAATAGCTAGGAAATGATTAGGGATTAATGAAACTATGATTTTTGATCAAGTAAAGATAACATTATGCAATTGTGATAATTTTGGGATTTATGACTATAAGTTTGGAATTGAGGTGATGAGGTGAATTAGGCTATTGGGGAGGTTAATGAGAAATATGAGCAAATATGTGCTCGATGAGGTGATTGAGATAACTTACTGATGTTTTAACATCGTTTGGACAACTCGGGAGTTTCAGAGTGGAATGCGAGACTAGTTCGTGATACGGGGGAACAATTACACTATACGAGGTACAACGAGGTAAGGGAAAACTTAAAGTCATTTGTGTGTGTGTTTTATGACAATATTGTAGCATGAATTGTGATTCGAGAAAACAAACATGTTTTATGAGTTGTGAATGAGTATTGCACACGATTTTATAGCCGGTTGGGGACCAATTTTTATGAGTTGTAAACTAAGCGCAAAAATATTTTACAACTGTTTTGTATTTAAAACGTGAAAAGAGATTTGGGCTCTACGTTAAGGTGTACTGAGATTGAGAAATGGGTGCGTGGTTTTGCCTGTTGGAACTCGATTTTAACATGTTTTGTGTTGAGTACACAATTGTTTTAAATGAGATTTATGAGAGAACCATTATGAGTTCTACGTGAAGGCAAAACGTTTTATATGATAATGGCTAATGATTGAGACTTAGGCGTGTCATGTCGATTACACATCAGGCATTGCTTTGGTAGCATGTAAGGCCGATATTATTCCTTGCTTTGGTAGCGCTGGGAGGAATTACTTTGGTAGCATGTAAGGCCGATATTATTCCTTGCTTTGGTAGCGCTGGGAGGCATTGCTTTGGCAGCATGTAAGACCGATATTATGCCCCGCTTTGGTAGCGCTGGGAGGCCTTGCTTTGGTAGCATGTAAGATCGACAATGTACATGAGGAGATGCATTGCTTTGGTAGCATGTAAGGTCGAGCCTTATTTTGGTAATGCGTAAGTCCAATATACCATGTACACGACCATATTGTCGACATTCCCTCTTTTAAGGATGCTTGGGATGCGCACCCAAAGGAGATTTATTATGATATGCCATGACGAATATTTATATGAGTTTTATTTGCCTAGTCTCGTTTTACACATGTGTTTGTGTTTTGTGGCTGCGCCACGTGCATTACTATTGAGGTGATTTTTATCACGTTTTATGAGAAAAGCCATTATCACATACTGATTTCCACATGCTTGTAATTATACTTTGTACTGAGTTATGTACTTTTATGTTTTACATGATTTTAGAGAATGAGATGAGAATGATGTTTTATTGAGTCATGCTATATTTTTATCGAGTTTTCAACTACAAAACAAATGATTGTGCTGTGCAAATCATTAATTCAAATGAGTCCCTTACCCCATTACTGAGCGATTTAGAAGCTCACTCTATTTTATCTCCCCCATATTTCTTCAAGTGAAGAGAGTTCTCTGCGACTTACGAATTAGTGGCTAGTGGAGGATTTGAGCTCCAGGCTACATATTGTACTTGAGGTATATTTTAATATTTCATGTATCCAGACTAGAGTTGTATTTACAGACACTTGATGTACTATGATGTATGGGATGTATTAGGATAATTAATTCAAAATTGAGGAATGTAAATGGTATAATATTTATTCATGAGATGATGAGATCTTGAGGTGAAAGTTATATATTATGTTTGATGATGTATGACACTGCATAGGAATGCACCCTTAATTGTGAATTAATGAGTAGAAAAGTTTTAAGTTTGCCATGTTTTCCGCGCTTCCGGGGCGCTACAGAGTTTTCTTGGTATCAAAGCTTAGGGTGTTTAGTACTATCAGTGTCGGTTAAGTGAAATAGAATAAATCTCAAGTGTCTGTATAAGTCTGGTCATGAACTGAAATTGAGGATTGAGATTTCAATTAAGTTGAATGTGTACGCGCATGAAACGTATTAAGATTTAGAATGAGTGGAACGAGGTCATTCAAAGAGGCAGACAGAGCCACCTCCGCCACCTGCCCCACAACCAGAGAGTCTTAACTCTCGATTTAATCGGATTAAGCATGATGTGCAGCAAGGTTTTGAGCAAATGGCAGCTCTATTCGTGCAACATTTTAGAGTGAACACCTCGGGTACTACTCCTACACCACCACAAGGACCTCCTGTACCCCCAGTATAGATGGACCCGGTGCCTCCCGTTACTCAGCCCGATGATAGGAGTATGGTCCGACTAAAGGACTTTTTGAAAATGAATCCTCCCACATTCAGAAGGAAAAAGAATCCTACAAAGGCTGAGGAGTGGCTGACTGATTTGAGAGTCATATTTGACTATTTGGGATGCACTGATGCTGAGAGGGTCAGTATGGGTGCCTATATGTTAAAAGGGAGAGCTCGAGATTGGTGGGGTACTACCCAGGGTATTCTGAGGTCCAGCCAGGATGTAATTAGTTAAGAAGAATTTCAGGCGGCCTTTAGAGCCCAATTTGTACCATGAGTTGCTCAGAGAAGGATGCAAGCAAAGTTTTTGAATCTGGTATAAGGCAATATGTTTGTGGATGATTATGAGAGCTGATTTACTGCTCTATTGAGGTATGACCTAAAGATCTTAAAAAATGAAGAGCTCCGCACTGAGAGGTTTGTGTATGGATTAAATCCCATCATCAAAGATCGATTGGTAGGGCTATGTATTACTGAGTTTGGAGATGCTCTGAGACAAGCACAAGAGATTGAGAGGGGAATCGAAATTGTACAATCCCAAAATGAGTTCAGTGCTATGACTAGGGATAAGGGCAAGAGGTCAGCGATTTTCTAGGCAGATGTTCGGAGAGGTTCCTTCAGAAGAGGAAGGATTGAGTTACAGAAGGGCAGATTTGAGAGACCCAAAGCTTATCCTATCATCAGAGAGACCCCTCGGGATGTCAGGCCTGAGATAAGGGTTTATAGAGACTGTGGCCGACCGCATGAGGGAAGTTGTACTAGGTTGATCTGTGGATGTTTCAGATGTGGAGACATGGGTCATAGGTTAAGAGACTGCCCTCAACCTCAGAAATCACATGCTCTGGAGCTTGCCAGACAACAGCCTCAGAGAGTGAATACCTCGAGACAAGCCACCGCTGTAGAGAAAGGAAAGAAGCCCATTACAGTGGGATGTGTGTTTGCTCTAGACAAGGAAACAACAGAGACTTCAGCAGAAACTATAAGAGGTATACTCTCTGTCGTAATCATAAGGCTCATGTATTGATTGATTCAAGGTCCACGCATTCATTTATTTCTGAGTATTTTGCATGTAGATTAAAATTGAAGTTTGAACCTCTGGAGTATATACTACATGAAATTACCCCCATACGTGAATCCCGGAGAACCAAGTTGATTTGTAGAGGATGTGAAATAAAGGTGGGAGATAGAGTAATGTCAGCAGATCTAATAATGTTAAATATGCATGGGTTTGATGCAATTTTGGGAATGGATTGGCTGGCAACCAATCGAGTGAGTTTAGACTGCTACACTAAGATTGTAACCTTCTCCCTACCTGAACCTTACAGTGTACGTTTGAAATATTGAGTAAGTAAATGTGTGGAAATTTTAGTAAGCAAATTGAAATCTTAATGTTGCTTTTGAGAGTACTAAATTTGAGTATTCATGTGAAGGTTATGAAACACTCATCTCAGATGACAATCAGGAACATCCGAGGATTGAGGATATACCTGTGGTGTGTGAATTTTTGGATGTTTTTCCCGATGAGTTGCCAAGATTACCACCAGAGAGAGAGCTGAAATTTACCATTGATTTGGTACCAGATACTGAGCATATCTCTAGACCTCCATATAGGATAGCCCTAGTGAAACTTGAGGAATTGAAGAAACAACTACAAGAGCTATTAGATCAAGGGTTTATTAGACCCAGTGTCTCATCGTGAGGAGCACCAGTGTTATTCGTGAGGAAGAAAGATTATAGTCTCAGATTATGTATTGACTACCGACTGTTGAATAAAGCCACGGTGAAGAATAAATACCTATTACCCAGGATTGATGATTTACTTGATCAGTTAAGAGGGGCTACAGTCTTCTCTAAGATTGATTTGAGATCGGGCTATCACCAATTGAGGATTAAGGAAGAAGATATTTCGAAGACGGCCTTCAGGATAAGGTATGGCCATTTTAAATTTCTAGTGATGCCCTTTGGATTAATGAATGCCCCTACAGCCTTTATGAGGTTAATGAACGAGGCGTTCCGAGACTATCTAGATAAGTTTGTTATAATCTTTATTGATGATATCCTGGTGTACTCTCGGTCTTATGAGGAGTATGGATAGCACTTGTGGTTAGTACTTCAGATACTCCGAGAGAAGCAATTATATGGAAAGCTTAGTAAGTGTGAGTTTTGGCTGGTCATATAGTTTCAGCGGAGGGAGTATCAGTTGATCCAATTAAAGTAGAAGCTGTGCTTAATTGGGAAAGACCGAGGACAGTTACAGAGGTATGAAGCTTCCTTGGTTTGGTAGGGTATTACAGAAGATTTGTGAAGGGATTTTCCAGGATTGCTGCTCCTTTGACTAAGCTCATGCGCAAGGAGACTCCATTCATATGGATTGATCAATGTAAGCTCAATTTTCAGGAATTAAAAAGGAGATTAACAGTGGCACCTGTGTTGACTATCCCCGAGGGATCAGGAGGATTTTCAATGTACAGTGATGCCTCACATCAAGGATTAGGGTGTGTGCTCATGCAGCATGGAAGAGTGGTTGCTTATGGATCACAACAATTGAAAGATCATGAGCGAAATTACCCCACACATGATTTGGAGCTAGCTGCTGTAGTGTTTGCATTGAAGATATGGCGGCACTACTTATATAGAGAAAGATTCCAAATCTTTACTGATCACAAAAGTTTGAGGCATCTTTTTGATCAGAAGGAATTAAATATGAGACAAAGGAGATGGATAAAACTCTTTAAGGATTATGACTATGAGATTCTATAAAATCCGGGTAAGGCGAACGTAGTTGTTGATGCCCTGAGCAGGAAGAGTATGGTATCTGCTATGATGATCAGGGAATGAGACTTATTGGGGCAGTTCGCTAAACTTTGGATCAAAGTTAAAGAGGTAGAGACTGGATTTCTAGCTAGCCTGCAAATAGAGCCCAGAATCATGGATCAGATTAGAACTGGGCAACATAATGATCAGATGTTGATCGATATGGTTAGCTAAGCTGAGCAGACTTCGCAGTTGAATCTCACAATCAGTGAGGATAGATTATTGAGATTCAAAGGATGAATTTGTGTACCGAACGATGATACCCTGAAGAGACAAAAATTGAGAGAATCCCATTGCTCGTGATACACCATGCACCCAGGAAGTACTAAGATATACTGAGATTTGGAAAAGGTGTACTGGTGGAGTGGCATGAAGTGAGACGTGGCAGATTATGTGGCCAGATGTTTAGTGTGTCAGTAAGTGAAAGCTGAGCATCGAAAGCCCATTGCAGCCTTTACCTGTGCCTACATGGAAATAAGAGCATGTCACCATGGACTTTATTATGGGTTTACCAAGGACCCGGAGAGGTCGTGATGCGATATGGGTCATAGTGGATAGACTGACGAAAAGTGCCCACTTCCTTGCCATCAAGAGCACAGATACTATGGATACCTTAGCTGAGTTGTATGTCAGCGAGATAGCTAGATTACATGGGGCTCCAGTGAGTATTACTTTTGACAGAGATTCCCGATTTACTTCCATATTTTGGATCCAATTTCAGGAGTCCATGGGATCTCGATTGAGTTTTAGTACCGCCTATCATCCTCAGACAGATGGTCAGTCAGAAAAGACTATTCAAACCCTAGAGGATATGTTGAGGGTGTGTACGATGAATTTTAAGGGATAATGGGATAATCACCTGCCCCTAGCAGAGTTTACGTATAATAACAGTTATCATGCGAGTATTGGAATGGCACCTTTTGAGGCTCTATATGGTAGGAGGTGTAGATCCCCTGTAGCATGGGAAAAAGTGGGTGATAGGAAGATAAATGCTCCGAACTTATTGAACAGGCTGTACAGAGTGTGAAACTCATGTGTGAGAGATTACGGGCTGCGCGGAGTATACAGAAAAGCTACGCGGATGTGCATAGATGGCTACTCGAGTTTAATGTTGGTGATGCAGTATTTCTGAAGATATCACTGAGTAAGGGTATTATGAGGTTTGGAAAGAAAGGGAAATTGAGTCCTCGATACATAGGACCATTCGAGATTCTTGAGAGAGTGGGAGAGGTAGCCTATAGATTGGCATTACCCCCACAGATGTCCGGAATACACAATGTCTTTCATGTATCTATGTTGAGGAAGTATCACCCTGACTCTTCTCATGTCATAGAGTATGACGAGATGGACATACAAGAGGACATGAGCTACACTGAAGAACCTGTCCGGATTCTCGATAGAAAAGAGAAGGTATTTCGGACTAAGAGTATCACATTAGTGAAAGTTTTATGGAAACATCACTCAATGGAGGAGGCGACTTGGGAATTAGAGAGTCTCATGAAGGAGAAGTACCGCCATCTGTTTGACAAGTTGAGTTGAATTTGGAGGACCAAATTTTTTCAAAGGTGGGGAGGATGTGACATTTGAGAATTTTACACATATCCAATTATGTAATGTGAACATGAAGTGTAATTGATTGAGCTGAATGTAATGTACTCATTTATTGAAGTGGTATGGAATGAAATTTCTAAGTGATGAATGAGTTATGAATGAGAAATGATTAATGGAATAAACTATGGCAATTATATGTGGAGATTTTACGTTAAGTGTTTAACCAAAGTGTGAAACTATGAGGCCAGATCGATCTTGGAAAAGAGAGGATCGATCTGGTAGGCCAAAATGACAAGGAAAAAGGAAATTAAGTGGCAGATCGATCTCCTTATGATTCTGTAATGAAGAGATCGATCTCATGAGGAAGGAATCGATCTCATGAAGTATTCTGTAAGGAGAAGATCGATCTCCTTGAGGAGCAGATCAATTTAATGAAGCATTCTGTAAACAGAAGATCGATCTCCTCAAAGAGCAGATCAATCTCATAAAGCCATTAAGAGATCGATCTCACCCCACGACAGATCGATCTCCTAAGCATAAAATTGCCCCAAAACGTTCCCAACTTCAAATGCAGATCGATCTCATTAAGGACCAGATCAATCTCCTACCCTCCGTCTATAAAAGGACCCCTGTGTTTTCCTGCATTTCATATTTTCTCTCTCTTTCAAACCTCTATTTCAGCCGAGCCCTAGCTTTCTCTCTCTTTCAAAGCCCCCATTTTCCATCCAAATCAAAGGTTGTGGCAAGAGGAAAAGTTGTTCCTCATCCAAAGGAGAACAACATACTTGGAAACCGAAAGACGAATTGAATCGAGGCAAGAGTTGAGCACTCCACAAGTTGGGTAAATTTCTAAACTTCAATATTAGATTTTAAAGTGATTTTTTGTGATTATGGTTGTAGGCATTATGATGAAATAGCTAGGAAATGATCAGGGACTGATGAAACTATGATTTTTGATCGAGTAAAGATAACATTATGCAATTGTGTTAATTTTGGGATTTATGACTATAAGTTTGGAATTGAGGCAATGAGGTGAATTGGGCTATTGGGGAGGTTAATGAGAAATATGAGCAAATATGTGCTTGATGAGGTGATTGAGATAAATTATTGATGTTTTAACATCATTTGGACAACATGAGAGTTCTAGAGTGGAATGCGAGATTAGTCCGTGATACGGGGGAACGATTACACTATACAAGGTGCAACAAGGTAAGGGAAAACTTAAACTCATTTGTGTGTGTGTTTTATGACAATATTGTAGCATGAATTGTGATTCGAAAAAACAAGCATGTTTTATGAGTTGTGAATGAGTATTGCACACGATTTTATGGCCGATTGGGGGCCAACTTTTATGAGTTGTAAACTAAGCGCAAAAATGTTTTACAACCGTTTTGTGTTTAAAACGTGAAAAGAGATTTGGGCTCTATGTTAAGGCGTATTGAGATTGAGAAATGTGTGCGTGGTTTTGCCTATTGGAATTTGATTTTAACATGTTTTGTGTTGAGTACACAATTGTTTTAAATGAGATTTATGAGAGAAAAGCATTATGAGTTCTACGTGAAGGCAAAACGTTTTATATGATAACCGCTAATGATTGAGACTTAGGCATGTCATGTTGAATACACATCAGGCATTACTTTGGTAGCATGTAAGGCCGGTATTATTCCCCGCTTTGGTAGCGCTGGAAGGCATTGCTTTGGTAGCATGTAAGACCGATATTATTCCTTGCTTTGGTAGCGCTTGGAGGCATTGCTTTGGTAGCTTGTAAAACAGATATTATTCCCCGCTTTGGTAGCGCTGGGAGGCATTGGGAGGCATTGCTTTGGTAGCATGTAAGACCGATATTATTCCCCGCTTTGGTAGCGCTGGGAGGCATTGCTTTGGTAGCATGTAAGACTGATACTTTCCCCGCTTTGGTAGCGTTGGGAGGCCTTGCTTTGGTAGCATGTAAGACCGATAGTGTACATGAGGAGAGGCATTGCTTTGGTAGCATGTAAGGCCGGGCCTTGTTTTGGTAACGCGTAAGTCCAATATACCATATACACGACCATATTGTCGACATTCCCTCTTTTGAGGATGCCTGGGATACGCACCCAGAAGAGATTTATTATGATGTGCCATGATGAATATTTATATGAGTTTTATTTACCTAGTCTCGTTTTACACATGAGTTTATGTTTTGTGGCTGCGCCATGTGCATTACTATTGAGGTGATTTTTATCACGTTTTATGAGAAAAGCCATTATCGCATACTGTTTTCCACATGCTTGTAATTATACTTTGTACTGAGTTATATACTTTTATGTTTTACATGATTTTAGAGAATGAGATGATAATGATGTTTTATTGAGTCATGCTACATTTTTATCGAGTTTTCAACTACAAAACAAATGATTATGTTGTGCAAATCATTAATTGAAATGAGTCCCTTACCCCCTTACTGAGCGATTTAGAACTCACCCTATTTTATCTCCCCCCAGATTTCTTCAAGTGAAGAGAGTTCCCTGCGACTTACAGATTAGTGCCTAGTTGAGGATTTGAGCTCTAGGCTACATATTGTACTTGAGGTATATTTTAATATTTCATGTATCCAAACTAGAGTTGTATTTATAGACACTTGATGTACTATTATGTATGAGATGTATTTAGATAATTAATTCGAAATTGAGGAATGTAAATGGTATAATATTTATTCATGAGATGATGAGATCATGAGGTGAAAGTTATAAATTATGTATGATGATGTATGACACTGCACAGGAATGCACCCTTAATTATGAATTAATGAGTAGAAAAATTTTAAATTTGCCCTGTTTTCCACGCTTCCGGGGCGTTACAATTTTGGTATCAGTGTTGAAGTAATCTTGACCATGGAGGATGGAATCACTACTAAAATTTAGAAAAAGATGAGTATACTCTATAAGGAGCTCGAAGAAATGAGATCGAAGATAACTAGCAATATTGAGTCAATTAGACAAGAAGTAAAGGCCGAAGTTCAATCTCAAATCGACCAGATGGGAGCTGATGTGAGACAAATGTTCAATCAAATCATGATGAATATGGATTCCTCGCGACCAGACTCAGATAGATCTAGTAGTGCTACATCCTCTGACTTGAAGTAGAAGTCAATACTGTAATATGCTTAGAGCAACACAGTTTTTTTAAACCCCACAATGGCTGAACAGGTGGATCTAATAGATGAGTCCAAATTTGTGACAAGGTAATTTAAGTTGAAATGCCCTCATTATGCTGGGGAAGACTTTAAAGGCAGGTTATTGAAAATAGAGCAATTCTTCAAGGTTGATAAAACCAAAGAAGCTGATAAGGTATGTCTTGTTATGATGCATTTAAAAGAAAGAGCCCTATAGTGGTATCAATGCTTCATGAAGAATCATGGAGCGTTGACTAATGTGAAATGGTCTCAATACTTGGAAGAGATGTAGGTTAGATTCTAGAGTATGCAGATCCTTTGCTGGACTTAGTAGCTTTTAGATAAATTCAATCTATGTTATTGGCAATTAGAAATTTGAGATTGCTAAACTAATGAGATTGTTTCTACCTAAAACCATTAGCCATATTTTCAATGTGGCTAAGTAGTTGGAATTTATTATGTTTAATATCCATAGGAAGCCATTTATAACACCTAAACCCCATATCAACACATCTTATCTTAATACTAATCAAACCATACTTCCCAAAAATAAGCTAACCTCTCTGCTTCCAACACCTAAGATAACCTTCCCAAATTGCCAAACATTAAAACCATTTACCAATAGTAGAATCCAGAATACTTATCACAACCCATTTTTACCTAAAATCGCTACAAATTTTTCACTTTTTCCTTACTTTTCCCGGTCATGAACATTCTCACCACCAAACAGTTGGGCTATGAACCAGTATTAGTCACTCTTTACCATCTACTATGCCATCTATCTTTAAATTTATTCAAAAGCAAACACGTACACTTTATAAATTGAGATTCAATACTTTTACGTGTTTACTAATATTTACATCCCCCATATTACATTCCAAAATGATTCTTTTGCTATTACATGTTTAGATACAAAAAGATACTAGTGTGTATACCTCTTAGTGATAGGATGCAGCGGATATCAGGATGCAAGTCCTCAACCACTGACTAGCTATTGTGTGTGCTTTGTAGAGGGGGAAAAATGAAAGGGATGAGCTCACTAGCTCAGTAAGGCAATAACGTAAGCAAGTAGATAACTACACTATCTACATGCTTATAATGTTATGGTATAAGAATCATTTATATCCAGAGCATGAGGTATAATTAAAACTATGCCACATGTATATACGTATATCACATACTGAAAACATGAAAATAAGCATGTAAACATGGAAAATCATCATGTCAACGTCTCACGCTCATCACATTGAAAACTCATCACAAAACAACCCCTCAAGGTTTAACACATTATCAAAACTTAGTAAAACTCATCAACACATCGTTAAAAAAAATACATTTCATTTTAAAACCACAAATCGAGGCGTAACCCCTCCTTCGGGTCTGCCCCGGTCCATCTAGACCATATGATATCACGTGAGGCATGTAGGTTACTGTATAGGAAAAATTGAGGACTATGTCCCTGTGATCCTAGGCTACATGGATCCCAGTGTGCGGGGCATCACGGCTGCAACAGTAGGTGGGTCAGTCCTACCTGCCAGAATATCAAATCACCAATCTCATAGTCATGACTATACGGTACATCGTACTCCGTGAGACATACACGGTACAACGTACTCCATGAACCCAATTCACAATCTGGGGGTGCCTACCATAAGTCTTATCCACCCCATACCATGTCGAAAACCAACCCATGTCTCAACATACATGTGCGAGCATATCATCTTACTATGCAACACAGTCTACAGGAGGCTCTAACACAGCTCTATGCATGTCACATCACGTCTAGTGCGAGCGAAACTCTAGCATAATGCCATGCATATCATGATATCCAAAATTTGTGCAAGCGAAGCTCCAGCACGATTTTATGCACATACAAAAATCCTCGTACGAGCAACGCTCCAGTACGACTTTCATGTGAAATAAATCAGTAAAATTCAGTGCGAGCGAGACTCCAGCACTCTGTATGTAAGTCAAAATATCAAAATCCAGTGCGAGCAAGACTCTAGCATGATTTATACTCATATAAATCCGGTAGGCTACTTTAGTTCGATAAAACACTTTTAAAATTATAATTGGCACCTCACACAAGCCCCTTTCATGCAAATTATGAAAACTAATAGTCAGCCTATCGATAAATTGCTTAATCAAAGTGTTATATTTTATAAAAATATCAAAAACATGTTATTCATGCAATTTATTAACCTTACTACCCTTTTTGTAAAAGTCCTAACTAGGGGCAAAACGATCTTTTTCATCTATATCCAAATTTTTCTGCAAAAATTATTATTACTTTTCTAGGTAACTAAGGAAATTTAATGCCCTATAAACACCCTCAAAATACGTGCAGCTACCTCTAAATACTCATAGAATTCCCTTACCTGGAAACGCGTCGAGTAATTCCACTTCCTCAGAGTTGCTCGATCGCGCAGTCCGATTCACTCCCAAAATAATCTCTGGAGCTGTATGAAATTATTTATCATATTAAATACAGTTTATTTATCTATATTTCACTTTCACTACAATCGATTTAACTTATTGGGCTCATTTACTTTTATTGGGCCTTACTTTCTCCTAAGTCCATTTCGATTGTACTATTCATTTTTCAAAAATCTATTGGGTCGATCTTAGGCCTATAATGCCTTATTGAGTCGAATACTCAACATTTAGCCCACTTAACCATTCAATCACGTATGATACGCCACAACTAGCCATGGTCGACACCACGGTTGCTTGGCTCTCATGGTTATTTCGGCAAACACTTGGTGTGCTTGCCTTAAGTTTATCATTTTCCTTCACTTAGGCATTTCATCACACACCTCTTATGCCTATTTTAAATCATCATCTATTCTAACATATTGGTTTCACAAAACCATCTCAAAATCATGCATACATGCTTAATAAAATCAATTCATGTTTGAATAATCATTAAATCCATGTAAAATCAATTTTCTCTCACTTTCTCACACTAAACCCATATTAGGTCATGGATGATTAATCATGCTCAAGGATGTTTCAGCCAACAATACATACACCTTTCAACTCATAAAAATGTCTAGATTAACATACTTGAAGTTGGTGTATTGAAAACTCACCTAGCTTAATTTCTCTTTTGGCTAAAAATGGGGGAAACACCTTGCTCCTTTAATCCAGAAATTTAGCCACTAGTTTTTGACTATGTTGTTCTCCTCCTCATAGTGAACAACTTTGCTAAAAGTAACCTTTCTCAAATCTGTTTGGAAGGTGGTGATATTTTAGAGTGAGACACTTGTTCACCTTGTTAAAAATGGAGAGGTTTTGTTAATTTAGGGAAGAAGGCTCCTCTGTCGGGCTCTTAAATAGAAATAGGCATTGTGAGATCAATCTCATAGGGTGAGAGATTGATATTCCTTTGGTTGAACTACACAAACATTCAGTAAGTAAGCTATGGGATCGATATGCTATTGCGATGGGATTGATCTGCTCTTGGGAAGGGATTGATCCTTTCTAGCCAGAAACCATTCAAGATTGATCTGTGTTTGGATAGGGATCGATCCTTTCTATGCAGAATCACATCGAGATCGATATGCTCTTAGGTTGGGATCGATCCTCTCTATGCAGAATCACCTCGAGATCGATCTGCTCTTGCCTATAGAACCTTTGTGATTTTATTCTGGAATTACAAGATCGATCTTGTCATGTTTGGAGATCGATCTGGCATTCATCTGCAGGATTCCAGTTGCTTTTTTTTCTAGAATTTCAAAGGAAATATTACCTTTAAATGCTTCATTGATCATTTTGCATTCTATTCACACTTAGAGCATAAAAAATCCATTTCTTATGACTCACATATTATGTAACTTATGTGTATAGCATGGAATCATAAAGAATACGTGTAAAAGTACAGGCCTTACAATACTCGAATTGAAATTATTGGACCATTGCCTACTAGGATGCCTACTAAAGAATAAAAGATACGGGAGGAAAAAGTGGCTATGTATATGGGTACAAATAGAAGTACATTTGGGACATGAATGTATTAAATCTCAACTTTACTAGATGTTTGCTTATGTTCCAATGAGCTACATGTGCAAAAGGAATTTATTTATTGTGTGAAAACCTTAGAGGATGTAGCTAATGAAGAATCTGGTGAGGAAAACTAACCAGTGATTTTATAGCATGCTTTTTTATGCACTTCAGATTCCCAAACTATAAAACATTCAAGTTACTTTAAAAATGTCAAGGTGATACTATTAGTGGACTCAAGAGGTATACACAATTTCATTGGACTTTCCCTAGTCAAGAACTGGTATTGAAGACATAACCTTTATAGGTATAGTGTTTTAATGGCAAATGGAACTAAAATGTTAGAGCAAGAAGGTTGTAAGGTAGTAAAGTAGAAGGCACCAAGCTTAAAGCAAACCATAGATTTCCTAATATTACCTCACTTGGGATGTGATGTGGTTCTTGGGGTACACTAGTTGAAGCAGTTAGGTCCTATTATCTGGGAGTTTACAACCTTGACTATGACCTTTTGTGGGAAATGAGTGCAAAACATTGCTAGAGGTGTACAAATAGCTACTAAGAAGTAGGTGAATAAGCTTAAGGGGTCAACTAAAGCCTCATGTACTCTTCTTATGACAACACTCCTACATAAGGTAGAGTAGGAGTTAATAAAGGAAAATGATGTTTTTCCTATGGAATTACAAAAGTTGTTGAAGCAATATACAACCTTATAAGATACACCAAAAGGGCTCCCACCTAAGAGAATCCAATATCATAAAATTCCCCAGGAAACTATTACACAAGCTGTAAATATCAGACCTTACAAGTATCAAACCATATAAGAATGACATTTAGAAAATTATTACTGAAATAATGTTGGCATTATCAAGGATAATGCTAGTGTATTTATATCACTAGTGGTACTGGTTAGAACGAAAATGGGTTTTGGAAATTGTGTCTTAACTGTAGGTAGTTTAACAAGGTTACTATCAAAGATAGGTTTCCTATTCCCTTAGTTGAAGAACTAGTGGATGAGCTGATTTGTTTCTATTCCTTTTCAAAGTTAGATCTTATATCTAGATACCGCCAAATCAAAATGGCTGAAGACAACATTCACAAGAATGCCTTTAAAACCCATAAAGGCACTATGAGTTCTTAGTTATCCTTTTTGGGCTAATTAATGCACCATTTACTAAAATCTAATAAACAATATCTTTCAACCCTACCTCAAGAAGTTTATTCTTGTAATTTTTATGACATTTTGGTTTCTTCTAGAGTTAGTTGGTGTGATGCCCCGGAAGCACGAAAAACAGGGCAAATTTAAAACTTTCTATTCATCTATTCACTATTAAGGGTGCATTCCTGTGCAGTGTCATCCATCATCATACATAATTGATAACTTTCACCTCAAGATCTCATCTTATAATTATATATCATACCATATACATTACCTAATTCAAGGTTAATTAATCCTAATACATCCCATACATCATTGTACATCAAGTGTCTGTAAATACAACTTAAGTCTGGGTACATGAAATATTAAAATATACCTCAAAGTACAATATATGGTATGGAGCTCAAGTCCTCCACTAACCACTACTCCGTACGTCACAGGGAAACTCTCTTCACTTGAAGAAATCTCGGGAGAAGATAAAACAAGGTGAGCTTCTAAATCGCTCAGTAAGGAGGTAAAGGATTCATTAATAGAAAATGATTTACACAACACAATCATTTTGTTTTACATGTTAAACTAAATAAACTCAGTGGAAAATGTAGCATGAATAATTAAAACATTACCTCAACTCATTTCTCAAAGTTTATGTAAGAACATTATAATAAACGGGTCAACCATGGTTAAAAGCATGCAGAAAACAGGATGTGATAATGGCTTTTCTCATAAAACGTGATAATGATCACCTCAATAGTAATGCATGTGGCGCAGCTGTCACGACCCTCAACATACCAAAATTACGTACAAATTTTTCGTATTTTCATGCATCATTTATTATTCATCCTTACCTCAATCGTGAACAGCAACTCTCCTCAATAGTTGGGCTGTGTGTCGACATCTAACTCACTCCACCATACCAATTCGATTTGTATATTATTTATGAGTAAACACTTGTATAAATGTATATATATCAGAGTTGTTACATGTGTTTACATTGTTTTACATCCCCAATAGTTACATACAAAATGCTACTGTGCTATTGTAAGGCAATCATACGAACATGTAGATACTGCACTATCTACGTGATCGTGATGCCATGCTCAAAAGTATTTAGTTCATCATTTTATCTCAAAACATGAGTGTATGATTGTGTTAATGGTATGTAAAGCATTCATGCTATTAAAATCCAGTGCACAATTCAATTCAAAGCATGGTATAAATCATCATGCATAATTCACAATAAAGCATGACACTAACCATCATGCATTTTTCTCAAATAAGCATGGCATTAACCATCATGCATTTTTCATAATAAAGCATGACATTAATCATCATGCTTCGGTACACTTTAAACCATTAATAATCGATATCTCAAAACATTTCAACACTTGTCAGGTCTCAGCCCCTCCTTCGGACTGTCTTGACTCACAAATCATTTCAAACATGGATTTATTCACAAAACAATAGACATGTGAGATAAGCAATTCAATAAAAGGTAATAACCTTTAGATCTATGGCCATAACCTGTGTTACCGGCTACACGGATCAAGTGTGCGGGATATCATGTAAGACCCAAAATTAAATCATAAATTAATCTCGAATACGTGTAAGGGCAAAACGGTCAAAAGACCAAAAGTCGAAATAAATTCGATGAGAAAAATTTATTAAAAATAATGGATTGAGAAATCTTGGTCAATAAAGATGAAATAAATTTATTTTGGATTAAATTGATCAAGATATCAATTTATTGAAATTAATCGGGATTAATCAAAATTTTTAGTTTGGAAAAATAATCCCGAAAATAATCGAAAAATATACCGAAAAGTCATTCGGGACAATATCCCGAAAATACGGAGAAATTATACCCGAAAAAGGGTTAAAATATAATAAATAAATTAAATAAAATTAAATTCATTAATTTTGAATAAAATAATAATTTTTAGTAGATATTTTGGGTATTTAATGTATTTTAATGATTAAAATATTAAAAAATAAATAAATAAATAATAAAAATAAGTAAATAAATAAATTTTTAAAAAAAAGAAGGAAATCTGAAAATGTCGGGGAGAGAGAAGAGGTGAGAAAACGAAAAACGAAGCCAACCCGAGGAGAAGACCGGCGAGCCGTCCGGCAACCAACGGCCAGGCGACCACTGGAAAAAGGAAGAGGAGCTTCAGGCGATTTCTCTGGTACCGGCAGCACGACCAACCGACGTCGGAATCCGATGAATCGGGGAGAGAAAGACCGACGAGAGAGAAGGGATCGGTCCCGGCGATCCACGGCAGCTGGGCGTGAGCGGGGGCCACCGTCATGATCGGAAGGAGGAACCGATCATTTTGAGACCGATAACAGCCGGTGAAACGGTCGAAATCACCGGTGACGACCATGCCCAGAAACGGTATCGATGGCCGAGAGAGAACAGGCCGGACCGACGACCTTCCGGCGGCCTTGGACGAAGCCGAGGCCAGATTCGAGCTGCGGACGACCCAACGGAGCTGCTGGCGGTGGAAGCTGGCGGAGAATCGACCGGCAAGGCGGTGAACCAGAGAGAACCGGAGTGAACCGGGGTGAACCGGAGGTCTAAACCGATCTGAACCGGACCGAACCGGTTCAGCCAAAAAGAGAAGGAAAAAATGAGAAAAAGGGAAAAAGAAAAGAGGAAAAAAATTGGAGAAAATTTCAGTGATGCAATCGAGCTTCGGGTAAGTCGATAAGCGGTCGAAATTGATCGATTTGAATTTTGGAATATTTTATTTAATTATTATTCGACTGAAAATTTACCCAAAAATTCATGAAATTGTGTAGCTCGACAATTGGCATCCAACGAGAGCTCGAGAGCCTCGATTTGCATACTAGCATGGAATCTCGATTCCGGACATTGGATTAGGAGCAGATCGGACTGCACGACGTGACATCAGAGGAAAGGTCAGACTTGACCGAAAAATAAGGTAAGGGAATTTTGTAGGTGTATAGAGATTTCTATACGTATTTATTGAGGGGATTTACAGGATTTAGAATTCCTTAAAGTATCTAGAAAAGAAATAATAAGTTTTACGAAAATCGGGGCTTAGGTGAATAAAGAAAAAGATGATTTTGCCCCTGAAAGTAAAATTTACAAAAGGGTAGTAAGGCAGGTAAATTGCATGATTTTCATGTTTTGATATTTTATATGAATGTATTGCTTTGGTTTAAGCAAAATTACACATGGGTTGGCTATTGATTTCTTGAATTATACGAAAGGATACCGGTTTGTACCGGTTACTATTTTAAAGGAGGTTTTATCAAGATTGAGACACCTATCGTATTTACATGAATAAAAAGAGTGCTAGAGTCTTTCTCGCACTCAAGTTTACTGATTTATTACTATGAAAAGCCGTACTGGAGCATTGCTCGTACGAGAAATTTGTGTGTGCACAAAACCGTGAAGGAGCTTCGCTCGCACGAGATTTTAGATATCATGATATGCATAGCGTGGTGCTAGAGCTTCGCTCGCACTAGACGTGAGTTGACATGCATATAGTCGTGCGGAAGCCTCCTGTAGACTGTGTGTCACAGAGAGTTGAGATGCTCGCACATATACTTTGAGACATGGGTTGGTTATCGACATAGTATTGGGGTGGATAAGACCTACGGTAGGCACCCCCAGACTATGATATGGGTCCACGAAGTACGATGTACTGTGCAGTCATGATGACTCTATGATGTTACTTGATATTCTGGCGGGTAGGAATTTACCCCACCTCCCGTTGCAGTTGTGATACCCCGCACACCGGGATCCGTGTAGCCTGGGATCACAGGGACAAAGTATGGCCATAGTCCTCGATTTTCATACAGTAACCTATATGCCTCACATGATATCATACGGTCTGAGTAGACCAGGACGAACCCGAGAAAAGGGTAATGTCCCGATTTATGTTTTTAAAAGAGACGTGATTTAATGAATCAAGGTATTCTCGAGAGATGGGTTTGACCTTGATGAAGTTGTTTTATGATAAAACAAATAAGTTTTAACGAGAAGAGTTTGAAATGAAACAGATAAGTTTTTGAGTGTTGAGTATATGATGAAACAAATAAGTATTAAATGTGACGAGCATGAGATGACATACATGAGGATTTTTCCATGTTTATTTTATATATGGATTTTATGATTTCTCCTATATGATATATACATACATGTGGCATCGTTTTAGTTTTACCTCATGCTCCAAATACAAATGATTTTATATCATGACATTATCAGCACGTAGATAGTATAGTTATCTACCTGCTTACATTATTGCCTTACCGAGCTGTTTATGCTCACCCTTTCATTTTTCACCCCACAGGATATATTCAGTAGAAGAGAACGACAGTAATCATATCCGCTGCTTTTGATCAAGACCAGGTATACACATTTGTATAATTTTTGTATCTGAACATATAGAGGCACAGTACTGTTCATGGATGTAATATTGGAGATGTATTTAGTTTAAATAAATTGATATGTAAATGAAATATGAAAATGGAATGGTAAATAGGTGAGAGGTGACTAACACCGAATCATAGCCCAACTGTTTAGTAGTGTAACTGTTCACGACGGGTAAGGAAATTAAAAAGCGAAAAATTTACTCTGATTTTAGGTAATTTGGGTAGTGACAGAAAAGATGGTATCAGAGTCGAGTTGGCCTGATATGAGTCGGTGTTAGTAGTTAAGTAAATTTACATCCCCGTGTACTGTGCATTGTTTAGATACAATTGTGTATATCAAGATGGAACAGCAGCTAAGAATTTAGTTTCGAATGCAATAATATAGTTTTTATAACTGATAACCGCTATGGTAGAGGGGCGAGTACATATGCTCGAGACCATAGAGATCGGCCTGAGAGTTGAATGAGTCATCACATGAGACTCAAGATGAGAGTGAGGTGGAGGCTGATGTTGAGCATACTCCACAGGGTCTTATAAAGAGACCAAACAGTATTGAGACACGCTCCGAGAGGATGGAGTGGAGTGTAGAAAATATTTCAGAGTTGTTTACTCAATCTATGCAGGTAGTTAAGTATAGGCAGGGTAAAGCCTAAACAGGTGCCTCAGACTATAGAGATTTTCACACCCCTCCAATATATAGCGAAATAAAGAAATCAATAATTACTGAGGACTGGGTGAATGAGATAGCGAAGTGCTATGGAATCTTTCGGTGTATGTCGATCGAGAATGTGACTTTTAAATACGTTTATGTTGGAGTCGAGGCGGAGCATTGGTGGAAGTCCGCTCGACCCATCTGAAGAGTTAGATGTCCAGAGCCGACATGAGAAATATTCCTCGATGTATTCCGGTGACAGAATATCCCGGACATTGCTTAAAGGAATTTATAGATAAAATTTCTTACACTGCCCATAGTCATTGGTTGATTGATGAGTATGAATCTCAGATTACATCCCTGGGCAAGTATGAACCCGATATTGTGGATAGTGAGAGTCGAAAAGCCTAAAAGTTCATGGAAGGACTCAAATTATAGATTAGAGTCCGATTAGCTCATTACCTATGTTGAGGCAGTGCGCAGAATACAGTTGCGTGAAGAAGATCATGTGTTGCACGCCTCTGAGATTGGGAAAGGTAGTAAGGGCCAAAATAGAGATAGAAGAGAATAGAGAATGACAGAGGTGTCAGAGCGGGAAAGAGACCAGTTGATAAGAGATTAGAGTTGATGAGTTATGGGGCAAGATAATTGGTAAGGCCCTAATATATCCAATTTAACACTTATTAGGGGTATTGTGATTTGAGAACCCCGACCTGCTACGAAGCAGTGTAGCAATGTAAGCAAAGTTAGCAGTGTAGGATGTGTGGTAGATACCACGGAAGTAGGGTCTACACCTACACTTTATTAGCTAAAATAGGAGTTAAGTGTGGTAAGATGGACCATTTAATTAATGATTGCTCAGAGTTGGGTAAGACTACCCTACAGAAGAGTAAAGAGACAGAGAAAACCCTATTGATATCCCTGCACCGAAAAAGGGAGGCCATAGTTGAAGAGAAAAGGGAAAAGTAGGCTGTTGGACGAGGACGAGTGTATGCCTTGGACCAGGACATTTTGATGTTTCATATAATGTGGTGAAAGATACCACACTGGTTATGTATAGTGAAATAATTATTTTAATTAATCCTGGTGCCACGTATTTAGTCATACCGCCTTCAATTGCTTATAAGTTAGTAAAAGACGTGAATGCCTACACCTATGGGCACAATGCTGATAGTTAGTACCCCAGTGAAGGAGGGTTAACTAACGAAATAATTATGAAGAGATTATAAGTTGAAAATAGGGGTGATAACATCACTGAAAAGTATACTGTAAGTTTTGAGAAGTAATAAAAGGGGTGTAGCGATCGAAATTAAAAGAGCAAATGATTGTACTCACGGAATGAGTAATGACAGAGTTTTGTTATAAGTGATATACGAAAAGAGGTAGATTGGAATAAGAGGCGTATGCAAGGTAAGAATATCTATGATACGTGAAATAATTTGGATTAAAGCCATTAGTAGCGAATATGAATTGTGACCACATGGACTGATATGTAAAGTAATTGTGGTCAAGTCTAAGGGTTAATAAAGGTATTTCAAAATACCTCCCCGTCTGAAGACTTGACAGCGTCTAAAAGTATACGCAACCTATAAATAGAAATCGACAGTCGTAATATATATAAATTTAAAATTAGGGTACTTTTACTTGTACGATAAGAAATATAGAATTCGATTAATCAGGAAAGTTTAAAAATTTAAAATTTTATAAAAAGCCGTTAAAAAGGAAATGATGCAGGTTAGTAGCTTGAACGAAAGCGATTTTGAAGGACATTTTACGTTTATGCATACATAGGTCAAGGAAATGGGTAATTGAAATATTCAATAGGACTTAATTACGACAAGTTATTTAAACTTTACCTGGACCGATTTGTTATCGCTCACATTAATGATATTTTGGGTGTATTTAAAGTCTAGGGAACATTATAAGCAATAATTGGAGATTGTTTTTACAGATGATTTGTTGAGAGTTCTCAAAATAGATTACTTTGTTGACATGTTTAACTTAGAAAAAGTTGTATTTGAATGAGATGATAGACGTAACAAGAGTTTTGGTGTACTAAAGTAATAAACTGACCACCATATTTATTCTCACCATACCCAACAAATTAAGAGGTTTCTCATGAGTCTATGGATACCTCAAAATAATGAATGAGCTGTGTATTGATGCAAAAAGGGAAGATAGTCGATTATGGATCCAGACAACTCAAGGATTATGAAAAGACTATCCGACCCATGATTTAAAGTTGACAGCAATAGTGGTTGTATTGAGTATATGACAATATTATGTACATGGTGAGAAATTTCAGGTATGCACTGATCATAAAAGCCCCAAGTATCTATTTTCACAAAAAGAGTCGGATATGAGATAACAAAGTGTATTAGAGCTTCTGAGGGATTATAATTGTGGAAAATTGTACCACCCAGGAAAGGCTAATGTGATGGCTGATGCCTTGAGTAGAAAGAGCTTCGGGATGGTACCACATATGATGGTCAGGGAGCGTGAGCTGCTAGAACAGTTGTGAGCCTCAGTAGTGATGTGATCCCCTCTGATGATGATAGTAATTGTGTGACAACTAGCCTGAGATTAGAACCGGATGAGAGTGCCTGGATTTGATAGGCTTAGCATGATGATCGGCAGAGTGTCGATAGTGTGGGTCAGATTCAGATGGGTACAGTGACAGAGTTCACAGAGAGTGATGATGACTTACTGAGGTTCAGAGACAGTATAAGTGCTCCCCAAGACCACAGTGATGAGATAGAGTTATTGTCAGAAGCTTACTCTTCGGGAGATACAGTGCATCCGAGAAGTAATAAATATATTGAAATCTTAGAAAGGTTATTGGTAGTCAGATGTGGAAAGAGACATGGTAGAGATTGTGAAAAAGTGTCTCATATGTCAGCATATTAAGGTAGAGAAAAAGAAATTGTAGGGTTATTGCAGTTTCTACCTATATTGACACGAAAATGGAAACAAGTTACCATGAATTTCGTGAAGGGTTATAGAGGATCCCGATGAATCATAAGGCTATCTGGGTGATAGTCGATGGATTGATTAAGTCTACCCACCTTCTGGTTAGGAAAATCCCCAGATACTCTGAGTGTGTAGGCGGATTTATGTATAAGATTATGTATAAGAAAAGTTGTGGAACACCAAGTATTTTCTAGGGAGCATGGTACAGATAGGGATTCCCGCTTCACTTCCTATTTTTGGGAACGTTTTCAGGAAGCTATTGGGAACCTAACTGAGTGTTAGCACAGCTTTCCATCCTCAGACAGATGGTCAGTCAGAGAGGACTGTACAGGTTCTGGAGGATATGATGGGAGCATGTGCCATTTATCTGATAAGCTCCTAGGATTATCTATTGTTACTAATCGAATTCGCCAATAATGACAGTTGTCACTTGAGTATCGGGATGACTTCAGATAAGGCATTATATGGCCGTAAGGGTTGTTTCCTCGATTTGGATAAGAAGAAGTGGGTGATAGATAGAAAATTGTTCCCGAATTGGTAAGACAAACCTCTGAGGATGTTCAGTTAACTGTGAAGGATTAAGAACACCTCAGAGCAGATAGACAAGCTATGCTGACAAGAGACAGAAACCATTGGAATTCACCAAAGGTGAATTTATATTGTTGGAAGTTACATGCCATTGGACATAGCCTAAGGATATAACGAGCTTCGGAAAGAAGACAAATTGAGTTTCATTAGATTGAATCTTTTGAGAGATTGGACAAAGTGGGAGATAAGACCTGTAGGTTGGCGTTACTACCTAAATAAGCAGGCATCCACAATGTGTCCTATCTTATGATGTTTCAAAAATATTATCCAGATCCAGAATATGTGATTGGATATGAGCTCCAATAGCTTAGCTCAATGAAAGTATAACGTATGATTGAAAACTTGATTCGGGTATAAAATGAGAAGGAGAAAGTGTTGAGATTTAAGACGATCTCCCTAATTAAAGTCCTTTTGGTAGTATTACACTCCGAAAAAAGGTCACATGAGAATTAAAGAAGTATGATACGATTAATGTAGCTGGAGTAGTCTATGGACTCATATGAATTGGTTCTAATTTGGAGGACCAAATTCCTTAAGTGGGGGAGAGTTGTAAGACCCGAAATTAAATCGTAAATTAATCTCGAACACGTGTAAGGGCAAAACGGTCAAAAAACCAAAAGTCGGAATAAATTCGATGAGGAAAATTTATTAAAAATAATGGATTGAGAAATCTTGGTCAATAAAGATGAAATAAATTTATTCTGGATTAAATTGATCAAGATATCAATTTATTAGAATTAATCGGGATTAATCGAAATTTTTAGTTTGGAAAAATAATCCCGAAAATAATCGAAAAATATACCGAAAAGTCATTCGGGACAATATCCCGAAAATACGAAGAAATTATACCCGAAAAAGGGTTAAAATATAATAAATAAATTAAATAAAATTAAATTAATTAATTTGGAATAAAATAATAAATTTTGGTAGATATTTTGGGTATTTAATATTAAAATATTAAAAAATATTAATAATAAAAATAAGTAAATAAATAAATTTAAAAAAAAAAGAAGGAAATCTGAAAATGTCGGGGAGAGAGAAGAGGTGAGAAAACGGTAAACGAAGCCAACCCGAGGAGGAGATCGGCGAGCCATCCGGCGACCAACGGCCAGGCGACCACCGAAAAAAGGAAGAAGAGCTTCAGGCGATCTCTCTGGTACCGGCAGCACGACCAACCGACGTCGAAATCCGGCGAATCGGGGAGAGAAAGATCGACGGGAGAGAAGGGATCGGTCCCGACGATCCACGACAGCTGGGCGTGAGCGGGGGCCACCGTCGTGATCGGGAGGAGGAGCCGGTCATTTTGAGACTGGTAGTAGCCGACGAAATGGCCGGAATCGTCGGCGACGGCCAAGCCCAAAAACGGTACCGACAGCCGAGAGAGAACAGGCCAGACCGACGACCTTCCGGCGACCTTGGATGAAGCCGAGGCCAGATTCGAGCTACGGACGACCCAACGGAGCTGCTGGCGGTGGAAGCTGGCGGAGAACCGACTGGCAAGGCGGTTAACCGGAACGAATCGGAGTGAACCAGGGTGAACCGACGGTCTGAACTGGATCGAATGTCACGCCCCAAAAATGCGGAAAATAGGGCTAATTTAAAACTTTTTACTAGTTAATTCACAATTAAGAGTGCATTTCTGTGCAGTGTCATACATCATCATAATTATCATGCCTCAAGATCTCATCATGATACAATAAATACGGTGTTATACACCTTACTCAATTCCAAGTAAATTAATCCTAATACATCCCATATACTGTTATACATCAAGTGTCTGCAATTACATTAATAGTCTGGGTACATGAAAAGATAAATATACCTCAAAGTGCAAAATATATAGTCTGGAGCTCGAATCCTCCACTAGCCACTACTCCGTACGTCGCAGGGAAGTCCTTATTCACTTGAAGAACTCTGGGGGGAAAGAAAAACAGGGTGAGCTTCTAAATCGCTCAGTAAAGGGGGTAGGGAACTCATTTCATAAACCAAAATGCACATCACAAAAGGTTTATTTGTATGTGAAACTCATTTGAAAACCATAGCATGAAAGTACTCAAAATGACACTCTCATGTGTCAAGTCATGGGAAAACATGAAGTAAAAGGCTCACTCTAGAGCAATAACAAAGCATGTGAAAACAACGCGTTAAACGCTTTCTCAAATACATGATAAAATCACAGTAAAAATAATGCACGTGGCACAGCCACTAAACACGCGTGGCATAGCCACTGATTTAATTTCTCACGTGGCATAGCCACAAAACACACGTGGCAAAGCCACTGATTTAATTTCTCGCATGGCATAGCCACAGAATAGGGTTTCTCAACGTGGCGCAGCCACCAATTTGGGGTATAACGTGGCACAGCCACCAATGGGGTATAACGTGGCACAGCCACCAATGGGGTTTCTCAACGTGGCACAGCCACCAATGGGGTATAACGTGCACAGCCACCAATGGGGTTTTCTCAACGTGGCACAGCCACCAATTTTACGTGGCATAGCCACAGAATAGGTTATTCTCACGTTACCAGAACGGAGAAAAATTCGGGCTTACATGCTACCAGAGCAATGCCCGGTGTGTACTCACAACTACACACCCAAGTCTTATCACATAAGACAGGTTTGCCTTCACGTAGAACTCGTAATGGTTTTTCTCTCATAAAACTCATTTAAAAATCGTTTTGTACTTAACACAAAACGTAATAAAACCGAGTTCCAACCGGCAAAGCACACGCACACATTTCTCAAATCTCAATATTGCATTAACGTAGAACCCAGTTATAAACTCATAAAAACATTGGGTTCTAACCGGCTATAAAAATTGTGTGCAATTATATCTCAACACAAAACACTCAACATGCTTGTTTTATAAACCACAATTCATGCTAAAATAGTTTACAATTCACATACACAAATGGTTTAGATTTCCCTTACCTCTTTGCACCTCGTATAGTGCAATCGTTTTCCCCGTATCACGGACTAGCCTCACATTCCACTCTGGAACTCCCGAGCTGTCCAAACGATGTTAAAACATCAATACTCAATTATCTCATAACCCTCAATTCTCAAAATCAAGCATAATTGCTCATAACACCTCAAATCTCTTGATTTCTCGTAACTCAACCCTAAACTACAACCTCATTCACAATATCTCAATGTCCTACATTCCTCATGCCAATTATCTAGGCTAATTCTCCACATTGTCTATATTTCCATTTATAGCTCAAAATTCCTAAAATTATCAAAATCGCTAAATGTCATTATCGCTCTAACCACATTGAAATTTCATCAATCCCTAATCATTTCTCAGCTATTTCAACACAATGACAACCACCAATATCATCAAAATCAGCTCAAATATCAAGATCGAGGTCTAGAAATTACCCAAAGCTTGTGAGACGCACAACTCACGCCTCGATCCGATTCGTCCTTCGATTTCCAAGTATGTTGTTCTCCCTTTGATGAGGAACAACTTTCCTTCTTGCCACAACAGCTGATTCGACCGAAAATGGGGGATTTGGATGAGTGAGAAAGTTAGGTTTTCGAAAAAATGGAGGTTGAAAGAGAGAGAAAGTGAATTTTTAGGAGAAAACACGGGTTCCTTATATAGACTGGAGGTAGGAGATCGATCTGCCTCTTGATGAGATCGATCTACGTTTGAAATTTGGGGACGATCTGGGTAATTTTATGCCTAGGAGATCGATCTGTCGAGGGGTGAGATCGATCTCTTTATGGCTTTATGAGATCGATCTGCTCCTAATGAGATCGATCTTCTCCCCAAACAGAATCATTTGGAGATCGATCTCTTCCTCATGAGATCGATCCTTTCTCAAACAGAATCATTTGGAGATCGATCTCTTCCTCATGAGATCGATCTTCTCTCAAACAGATTCATAAGGAGATCGATCCTCTTCCATTGGAGATCGATCTGCTCCTTAAATTTCTCCTTCCTTGTCGTTTATAACTCACCAGATCGATCTCTCCTTCTCCCAGATTGATCTGCCTCATAGTTCATGCTTATTTTACACACTTAACATATAAATCTCCAATTATAATTCCCACAATTTACTTAGCTCAATAAATTACACTTCGAATTCTTATTACATCAATAAAATATGTCTGAAATTCTCAGATCTCACATCCTCCTCACCTTAAAAAGAATTTGGTCCTCCAAATTCAACTCAACTAGTCAAATAGATGGGGGTATTTCTCCTTCATGAGACTCTCTAGTTCCCACGTTGCCTCTTCCATTGAGTGATGTTTTCACAAAACTTTCACTAATGGGATGCTCTTGGTTCTCAGTACCTTCTCCTTTCTATCGAGAATCCGGACGGGTTCCTCAGTGTAGCTCATATCCTCTTGAATGTCCATCTCGTCATACTCTATGACATGAGAAGGGTCCGGGTGGTACTTCCTCAACATAGACACATGAAAAACGTTGTGTATTCCGGACATCTGTGGGGGTAATGCCAATCTGTAGGCTACTTCTCCCACTCTCTCAAGAATCTCGAATGGTCCTATGTATCGAGGACTCAATTTTCCTTTCTTCCCAAATCGCATGATACCCTTGCTCGGTGATACTCTCAGGAATACTGCATCACCAACGTCAAACTCGAGTGGCCGTCTACGCACATTCGCGTAGCTTTTCTGTCTACTTTGTGCAGCCCGTAACCTCTCACATATGAGTTTCACACTCTGTACGGCTTGCTCAACAAGCTCGGAAGCATTTATCTTTCTGTCACCAACCTCTTCCCAAGCTACAAGGGATCTACACCTCCTACCATATAGAGCCTCAAAAGGTGCCATTCCAATACTCGCATGATAGCTGTTATTGTACGCAAACTCTGCTAGGGGCAGGTGATCATCCCATGATCCCTTAAAATCCATCGTACACGCCCTCAACATATCCTCCAGGGTCTGAATAGTCCTCTCTGACTGACCATCTGTCTGAGGATGATAGGCGGTACTAAAACTCAATCGAGATCCCATGGACTCCTGAAACTGGGTCCAAAATCTGGAAGTAAACCGGGAATCTCTATCAGAAGTAATACTCACTGGAGCCCCATGTAATCTAGCTTTCTCGCTAACATACAGTTCAGCTCAAGCATCCACAGTATCTGTGCTCTTGATGGCAAGGAAGTGGACACTCTTGGTCAATCTATCCACAATGACCCATATCGCGTCACGACCTCTCCGAGTCCTCGGTAAACCCATAATAAAGTCCATAGTGACATGCTCCCATTTCCATGTAGGTACAGGTAAGGGCTGTAGTAGTCCTCCGGGCTTTCGATGCTCAGCTTTCACTTGCTGGCATACTAAACACCTGGCCACATACTCTGCCACGTCTCGCTTAATACCACTCCACCAATACACCTTTCTCAAGTCTCGGTACATCTTAGTACTTCCTGGGTGCATGGTGTATCGCGAGCAGTGGGATTCTCTCAGTATCTGTCTCTTCAGGTTATCATCGTTCGGTACACAAATCCGTCCTCTGAATCTCAACAATCCATCCTCACTGATGGTGAGATCCGACTGCGAACTCTGCTCAGCTTGGCTAACCATATCTATTAATCTCTGATCACTGCGCTGCCCAGTTCTAATCTGATCCATGATCCTAGGCTCTATCCGCAAGCTAGCCAAAAATCCAGTATCTACCTCTTTAACTCTGATCCGAAGTTCGGCGACCTGCTTTAACAAATCCCATTCCCTGATCATCATAGCAGATATCATACTCTTCCTGCTCAGGGCATCAGCAACCACATTCGCCTTACCCGAATGATATAAAATCTCGCAGTCATAATCCTTAAGGAGTTCCATCCATCTCCTTTGTCTCATGTTTAACTCTTTCTGATCAAAGAGATATCTCAAACTCTTGTGATCAGTGAAGATCTGGAATCTTTCCCCATATAAGTAATGTCGCCAGATCTTCAAAGCAAATACCACAGCGGCTAACTCCAAATCATGCGTGGGGTAATTCCGCTCATGGTCCTTTAGCTGTCGCGATCCATATGCGACCACTCTTTCGTGCTGCATAAGCACACACCCTAATCCTTGGTGAGATGCATCACTATACACTGAGAATCCTCCTGATCCCTCAGGAATAGTTAACACAGTGCCGCTGTCAACCTCCTCTTTAATTCCTGAAAACTGAGCTCACATTGATCAGTCCATATAAATGGAGTCTCTTTGCGCGTGAGCTTAGTCAAAGGGGCGGCAATCCTGGAAAATCCTTCCACAAATCTCCTGTAATACCCTACCAAACCAAGGAAGCTTCGTACCTCAGTCACTGTCCTTGGTCTGTCCCAATTAAGCACAGCCTCCACCTTGCTTGGGTCCACTGATACTCCTTCCTCTGAGACTATATGCCCAAGGAAAGCTATCTGGTTCAGCCAAAACTCACACTTACTAAGCTTTCCGTACAATTGCTTATCTCGGAGTATCTGAAGTACTAACCACAAATGCTGTACATGCTCCTCATACGACCGAGAGTACACCAGGATATCATCAATAAAGACTATCACAAACTTATCCAGATACTCTCTGAACACCTCGTTCATCAATCTCATAAATGCTGCAGGGACGTTCGTCAATCCAAAGGACATCACCAGAAATTCGTAATGGCCATACCTTGTCCTGAAGGCCGTCTTTGGAATATCTTCTTCCTTGATCCTCAATTGGTGATAGCCCGATCTCAAATCAATCTTAGAAAAGACTGATGCCCCTCTCAGCTGATCAAGTAGATCATCAATCCTGGGTAGTGGGTATTTATTCTTCACCGTGGCTTTATTCAACAGCCGGTAGTCTACGCATAATCTGAGACTACCATCCTTCTTCTTAACAAATAGTACTGGCGCTCCCCATGGCCAAACACTGGGTCTAATAAACCCTTGATCCAATAACTCCTGTAGTTGTCTCTTCAATTCCTCAAGTTCCACTAATGCCATCCTGTAAGGAGGTTTAGAGATCGGCTGAGTATCTGGTACCAAATCAATGGTAAACTCCAGCTCTCTCTCTGGTGGTAAACCTGGCAATTCATTTGGGAAAACATCCAAAAATTCACACACCACAGGTATATCCTCAATCCTCGGATGTTTCCGCTCATCGTCTGAGATGAGTGTCTCATAACCTTCACATGAATAATCATATTTAATATTCTCCAAAATAATATCAAAATTCTCAAATTACTACTAGAATTCCACATATTCATTTTCTTAATACCTCAATCGTACACTATAAGGTTCAGGTAGGGAGAAAGTTACAATCTTAGTGTAGCAGTCTAAACTCACTCGATTGGTCGCCAACCAATCCATCCCCAGAATTACATCAAACTCATGTACATTCAACATGATTAGATCTGCTAATATCACTCTATCTCCCACCTTTATCTCACATCCTCTACAGATTAACTCAGTTCTCTGGGATTCACGCATAGGGGTATTTACATGTAGTATATATTCTAGAGGTTCAAACTTCAAGTTTAATCTACATGCAAAATACTCAGAAATAAACGAATGCGTGGATCCTGAATCAATCAACACATGAGCCTTATGATTACAGACAGAGAGTGTACCTCTTATAGTTTCTACTGAAGTGTCTGCGGTCTCCTTATCCAGGGCAAACACACGTCCCTGTGCCACAGGTTTCTTCCCTTTCTCTGCCGCAGTGGCCCGTCTCCGGGGATCCACTCTCTGAGGCTGTTGTCTAGTGGGCTCCGGAGCATGTGGTATCTGAGGTTGGGAACAGTCCTTCACTCTGTGACCCATGTCACCACATCTAAAACATCCATGGATCGACCCAGTACAACTTTCTTCATGCGATCGGCCACAGTCTCTACAAAACCTTGTCTCCGGCCTGACATATCGAGGGGTCTCCTTGATAATAGGATAGGCTCTGGGTCTCTCCAATCTGTCCCTCTGCACCTCAATCCTTCCTCTTCTGAAGGAACCTCTCCGAGCCTCTGTTTGGAAAAGTGCTGGCCTCTTGCCCTTATCTCTATTCACCGCTCTGAGCTCATTCTGGGATTGTACCATCTCAATCCCTCTTTCAATCTCTTGTGCTCATCTCAGAGCATCTTCAAACTCAGTAATGCATAGCCCTATCAATCTATCTCTGATGACGGGCTTCAACCCATACACAAACTTCTCTGTGCGGAGCTCTTCACTCTTGAAGGTCTCTGGGTCATATCTCAATAGCGCTGTGAATTGGCTCTCATAGTCATCCACAGACATGTCACCCTGTACCAAACTCAAAAACTCGGCTTGTTTCTTTCTCTGAGCGGCCCGTGGTACATATTGGGTCCTAAAAGCTGTCTGAAACTCTTCCCAACCAATCACACCATGGTGGGACATCAAAATACCCTGGGTAGTACCCCACTAATCTCGAGCTCTCCCCTTCAGCATATAGGCACTCATACTGACCCTCTCAGCATCGGTGCACCCCAGGATATCAAATATAATTCTTAATTCCGTCAACCACTCCTCAGCCTCCGTAGGATCCTTCTTTCCCTTAAATGCGGGTGGATTCATCTTCAGAAAATCCCTTAGTCGGACCATGCTTCTATCCTCAGGCTGAGTGACGGGAGGCACTGGGGGTATGGGAGGTCCTTGTGGTGGTGTAGGGGTAGTATCCGAGGCATTAACTCTAAAGTGTTGCACGAATAACGCTACCATCTGCTCAAAATCTTGCCTCACATCGGTCTCAATTCGATTAAATTGAGAGTTAGGACTCTCTGGTTGTGGGATAGGTGGCGGAGGGGACTCTGCCTGCCTCCTCGAACGACCCCGTCATTTACTCATTCTCTATCTCAACTCGTCTCCTGCGCGTACATATCAAAATTGATTGAAATCTCAATCCTCAATTTCAGTTCATGACCAGACTATTACAGACACTTGGGATGTATTCTATTTCACTTAATCGACACTGACAGTACTAGACACCCTAAGCTCTGATACCAAGAAAACTCTGTCACGTCCCGAAAATGTGGAAAATAGGGCTAATTTAAAACTTTTTACTAGTTAATTCACAATTAAGAGTGCATTCCTGTGCAATGTCATACATCATCATAATTATCATGCCTCAGGATCTCATCATGATACAATAAATACGGTGTTATACACCTTACTCAATTCCAAGTAAATTAATCCTAATACATCCCATATACTGTTATACATCAAGTGTCTGCAATTACATTAATAGTCTGGGTACATGAAAAGATAAATATACCTCAAAGTACAAAATATATAGCCTGGAGCTCGAATCCTCCACTAGCCACTACTCCGTACGTCGCAGGGAAGTCCTTATTCACTTGAAGAACTCTGGGGGGAAAGAAAAACAGGGTGAGCTTCTAAATCGCTCAGTAAAGGGGGTAGGGAACTCATTTCATAAACCAAAATGCACATCACAAAAGGTTTATTTGTATGTGAAACTCATTTGAAAACCATAGCATGAAAGTACTCAAAACGACACTCTCATGTGTCAAGTCATGGGAAAACATGAAGTAAAAGGCTCACTCTAGAGCAATAACAAAGCATGTGAAAACAACGCGTTAAACGCTTTCTCAAATACGTGATAAAATCACAGTAAAAATAATGCACGTGGCACAGCCACTAAACACGCGTGGCATAGCCACTGATTTAATTTCTCACGTGGCATAGCCACAAAACACACGTGGCAAAGCCACTGATTTAATTTCTCGCGTGGCATAGCCACAGAATAGGGTTTCTCAATGTGGCGCAGCCACCAATTTGGGGTATAACGTGGCACAGCCACCAATGGGGTATAACGTGGCACAGCCACCAATGGGGTTTCTCAACGTGGCACAGCCACCAATGGGGTATAACGTGGCACAGCCACCAATGGGGTTTCTCAATGTGGCATAGCCACCGATGGGGTATAACGTGGCACAGCCACCAATGGGGTTTCTCAATGTGGCACAGCCACCAATGGGGTATAACGTGGCACAGCCACCAATGGGGTTTAACGTGGCACAGCCACCGATGGGGTATAACGTGGCACAGCCACCAATGGGGTTTTCTCAACATGGCACAGCCACCAATTTTACGTGGCATAGCCACAGAATAGGTTATTCTCACGTTACCAGAACGGAGAAGAATTCGGGCTTACATGCTGCAAGAGCAATGCCCAGTGTGTACTCACAACTACACACCCAAGTCTTATCACATAAGACAGGTTTGCCTTCACGTAGAACTCGTAATGGTTTTTCTCTCATAAAACTCATTTAAAAATCGTTTTGTACTCAACACAAAACGTAATAAAACCGAGTTCCAACCGGCAAAGCACACGCACACATTTCTCAAATCTCAATATTGCCTTAACGTAGAACCCAGTTATAAACTCATAAAAACATTGGGTTCCAACCGGCTATAAAAATTGTGTGCAATTATATCTCAACATAAAACACTCAACATGCTTGTTTTATAAACCACAATTCATGCTAAAATAGTTTACAATTCACATACACAAATGGTTTAGATTTCCCTTACCTCTTTGCACCTCGTATAGTGCAATCGTTTCCCCCGTATCACGGACTAGCCTCGCATTCCACTCTGGAACTCCCGAGCTGTCCAAACGATGTTAAAACATCAATACTCAATTATCTCATAACCCTCAATTCTCAAAATCGAGCATAATTGCTCATAACACCTCAAATCTCTTGATTTCTCGTAACTCAACCCTAAACTACAACCTCATTCACAATATCTCAATGTCCTACATTCCTCATGCCAATTATCTAGGCTAATTCTCCACATTGTCTATATTTCCATTTATAGCTCAAAATTCCTAAAATTATCAAAATCGCTAAATGTCATTATCGCTCTAACCACATTGAAATTTCATCAATCCCTAATCATTTCTCAGCTATTTCAACACAATGACAACCACCAATATCATCAAAATCAGCTCAAATATCAAGATCGAGGTCTAGAAATTACCCAAAGCTTGTGAGACGCACAACTCACGCCTCGATCCGATTCGTCCTTCGATTTCCAAGTATGTTGTTCTCCCTTTGATGAGGAATAACTTTCCTTCTTGCCACAACAGCTGATTCAGTCGGAAATGGGGGATTTGGATGAGTGAGAAAGTTAGGTTTTCGGAAAAATGGGGGTTGGAAGAGAGAGAAAGTGAATTTTCAGGAGAAAACACGGGTTCCTTAAATAGACTGGAGGTAGGAGATCGATCTGCCTCTTGATGAGATCGATCTGAGTTTGAAATTTGGGGACGATCTGGGTAATTTTATGCCTAGGAGATCGATCTGTCGAGGGGTGAGATCGATCTCTTTATGGCTTTATGAGATCGATCTGCTCCTAAGGAGATCGATCTTCTCCCCAAACAGAATCATTTGGAGATCGATCTCTTCCTCATGAGATCGATCCTTTCTCAAACAGAATCATTTGGAGATCGATCTCTTCCTCATGAGATCGATCTTCTCTCAAACAGATTCATAAGGAGATCGATCCTCTTCCATTGGAGATCGATCTGCTCCTTAAATTTCTCCTTCCTTGTCGTTTATAACTCACCAGATCGATCTCTCCTTCTCCCAGATCGATCTGCCTCATAGTTCATGCTTATTTTACACACTTAACATATAAATCTCCAATTATAATTCCCACAATTTACTTAGCTCAATAAATTACACTTCGAATTCTTATTACATCAATAAAATATGTCTGAAATTCTCAGATCTCACATCAAACCGGTTCAGCCAAAAAGAGAAGGAAAAAAAGAGAAAAAAGGAAAAAGAAAAAGAGGAAAAAATTGGGGAAAATCCAATGATGCAATCGAGCTTCGGGTAAGTCGATAAGCGGTCAAAATTGACCGATTTGAATTTTAGAATATTTTATTTAATTATTATTCGATTGGAAATTTACCAGAAAATTCATGAAATTGTGTAGCTCGACAATTGGCATCCAATGAGAGCTCGAGACAGCCTCGATTTGCATACTAGCATGGAATCTCGATTCTGAACATTGGATTAGGAGCAGGTCAGACTGCGCGACGTGACATCAGAGGAAAGGTCAGACTCGATAGGAAAATAAGGTAAGGGAATTTTGTAGGTGTATAGAGATTTCTATACGTATTTATTAAGGGGATTTACAGGGTTTAGAATTCCTTAAAGTATCTAGAAAAGAAATAATAAGTTTTACGAAAACCGGGGCTTAGGTGAAAAAAGAAAAAGATGATTTTGCCCCTGAAAGTAAAATTTACAAAAGGGTAGTAAGGCAGGTAAATTGCATGATTTTCATGTTTTGATATTTTATATGAATGTATTGCTTTGGTTTAAGCAAAATTACACATGGGTTGGCTATTGATTTCTTGAATTATATGAAAGGATACCGGTTTGTACCGGTTACTATTTTAAAAGAGGTTTTATCAAGATTGAGCCACCTATCGTATTTACATGAATAAAAAGAGTGCTAGAGTCTTTCTCGCACTCAAGTTTACTAATTTATTACTCATAAAAAGCCGTACTGGAGCATTGTTCACACGAGATTTTAGATATCATGATATGCATAGCGTGGTGCTGGAGCTTCGCTCGCACTAGACGTGAGTTGACATGCATATAGTCGTACGGAAGCCTCCTGTAGACTGTGTGTCACAGAGAGTTGAGATGCTCGCACATATACTTTGAGAAATGGGTTGGTTATCGACATAGTATTGGGGTGGATAAGACCTACGGTAGGCACCCCCAGACTATGATATGGGTCCACGGAGTACGATGTACCGTGTATGTCACACGGAGTACGCTGTACCGTGCAGTCATGATGACTCTATGATGTTACTTGATATTCTGGTGGGTAGGACTTGACCCCACCTCCCGTTGCAGTTGTGATACCCCGCACACCGGGATCCGTGTAGCCTGGGATCACAGGGACAAAGTATGGCCATAGTCCTCGATTTTCATACAATAACCTACATGCCTCACATGATATCATACGGTCTGAGTAGACCAGGACGAACCTGAGGGAAGGGTAATGTCTCGATTTATGTTTTTAAAAGAGACGTGATTTAATGAATCAAGGTATTCCTGAGAGATGGGTTTGACCTTGATGAAGCTATTTTATGATAAAACAAATAAGTTTTAACGAGAAGAGTTTGAAATGAAATAGATAAGTTTTTGAGTGTTGAGTATATGATGAAACAAATAAGTTTTAAATGTGACGAGCATGAGATGACATACATGAGGATTTTTCCATGTTTGTTTTATATATGGATTTCATGATTTCTCTTATATGATATATACATACATGTGGCATCGTTTTATTTTTACCTCATGCTCCAAATACAAATGATTTTATATCATGACATTATCTGCACGTAGATAGTATAGTTATCTACCTGCTTACATTATTGCCTTATTGAGCTGTTTTTGCTCACACTTTCATTTTCCACCCCCCAGGATATATTCAGTAGAAGAGAACGACAGTAGTCATATCCGCTGCTTTTGATCAAGACCAGGTATACACATTTGTATAATTTTTGTATTTGAACATATAGAGGCACAGTACTGTTCATGGATGTAATATTGGGGATGTATTTAGTTTAAATAAATTGATATATAAATGAAATATGAAAATGGAATGGTAAATAGGTGAGAGGTGACTAACACCGAATCATAGCCCAACTGTTTAGTAGTGTAACTGTTCACGATGGGTAAGGAAATTAAAAAGCGAAAAATTTACTCTGATTTTAGGTAATTTGGGTCATGACATATCACAACTATCTGCTTCCACACGGGAGGTGGGTCAAATCCAACCCGTCGGTCCATAGCAGATCTCATCCGAAGACAGCACATTACAATCTCAACACGGTACAACGTACTCCATGCTACATGCACGGTACAACATACTCCATGGACCCAATCAACACATCATATCACGTCACATCTCAAAATGCATGTGTGAGCCAATTTAATCGGTATGACCTCTTGTCTACCCGAAGCTCCTAACACGACTATCAACATGTCAAAATCACAGACTACACATGTGAGCCTATTTAATCGGTGCGACACCAAGTCTGCCCGAAGCTCTAAGCACGACAACAAATAAGGTGGGCATCTAGTGCAAGCTAAGCTCAAAGCACCATGTCAAAACCAGTATGAAATCCATGTGAAAACTAGTGCGAGCTAAGCTCCAGCACTCATGCGTATAAAACACATCAAATCTCGTGCGAGGCCTGCTCTAGCACGCTTTCATTCTCACGAAATCACGTAGGTGGCTCAGTCTTTGCAAAACATGGTTATCAACCAAATCACATCATTTCTTTTTGCAAATCATTTCAAATATTAGCCAACCTACCAACCATTTGCTAAAAAGCAATAAATCATGATTTTCAAAACATTATGTTTTTGTTTTCATGCACATTTCTCAAACACCCAACTTTTACCCTTCAATCACCCAATTTCATTTCCTAATATCTCATGCATTCTAGCAAAGAATTTAATACGCCCAAATTGTGCACAGAAATCTGTAAGAGTCCACAGAATTCCCTTACCTCAATTTACTTGAGTGCGACTCTCTTTTCCTCTTAGCTTCTTACGCTCTTGGCTCGCTTTGCTCCGGTGTATCCTTGGAAGCTTCGATTCAATCATCCAAATGACTTGAGTTAAAGTTGTTAACTCCCATTTGACTTTATTAGCCAATATAACCCATCTTTGCATTTACCAATGCCCTAATCCACATTTTTCCCCTTTTTGGTAAATCTCACAATTTATTCACTAACAACACCATAAAATCATACCACAACTCTATCATTAACTTTGTTGGCTCAACCGAGAGGGGGGATGAATCGATTTTCTAGTCTAAATGCTGAATTTAAACTCTTTTAAATTGAATTGCAAGTAATCAAATAATAAGTAATAGACTATAGTGCAGTAAAATAAAAGAGATAAGAGAGAGAATCATTAAACTTAGCAATTTATAGAGGTTTGACCAATCGCTTGCCTACGTCCTCTCTTCTTGTCAAGAGTTTTCTTTCACTATCAAAATAGTTGATACAACCTCTTTTTCAAGGTTAAGGAATAATCTCTCTACCCCTTATACAAAGATATCTATTCAACTCTTACACAATTCTCTAACAGAGGAACTCTCCTCTTTTCTTTTGGATTATGAGTGAATACAAATAAGAACTCTCTTTTGTGGGTAGGAAGAATAAGTTCAACTCAAGCTATTAATGACAATACAATGAATAAGATGTTGAAGGCAGAAAGAATATTGAATAATGATCTCTCAAGAATGTTTCGATTTTTTCATCTCTATTTCTTTCCTCCCCAGTGTCTTCAATGCTTGGTTTTATATAGCAGGATGGTAGGTGAATCATTTAATGCAGTTTTTCCCATTGAAGATTTTACAGAGAGAGCTGTTGGGTACCTCCAGTAGAGTGCTAGATCGATCTTCCATCATGACCAAATCGATCTTCTAATTCAAATTTCTGCAATTACAAAGCAACTCAAAGCAAGGAGATCAATCTCATTTTTGTAGAGATCGATCTTATAATTTGTAAAATGTTAGTGAAGATCGATATGTTGAACCATCAGATCGATCTCATAAACTCTCTGTTTGAAGTAAGATCGATCTCCAGATCGATCTTGCAAGCATTCTCGTAGAGTGGAGATCGATCTCTAATTACCCTAGATCGATCTCAAAAACTCTTTGTCTTGAGGAGATCGATCTCTATCCATATGAGATCGATCTCATAAACTCTCTGTTTGAACATAGATCGATCTACAGATTGATCTAAGACCTTTAACCTTTGCCTTAGAGGAGATCGATCTCTACCTCGATCGGATCGATCTCATAAACATTCTGTAAGACAAAGATCGATCTCATAACCCTTAGAGATCGATCTCTTCTTCCTTAACATCCCATACATGTTCTTGAAGTCTTTAACCCTTAATCAGATCGATCTCATATTCTCATGAGATCGATCTCTCATCCTTGAAAACCTAGGAGATCGATCTCTCATCCTTTAAAACCCAGTTTCTGACAAGGACTTGTATCTCAAAATGTTCTAATTAACCTCTTAACATGTTTTAAACATTTATTGATTTATCATAACCATTATTGAATTACTGTTTTGTCATTTCAAAATATATCAACCTGACAATCTCCCCCTTTTTGATATGACAAAATTTATTCAATAAACTAAGTTTAGAAACATGTTTAGTTTCCCCTTTAACATATGCATCCAGTTTTCTAGTTTCAAAACTCCCCCTTAATTTATGCTCCCCTTAACATGTTCTCTTCTCCCCCTTTTTGTCATATCAATATCAACAAAGCATAAAACCATTTATCAACAAAGCATATATCAATAAATTACGAAGCATAACACTGAATCATAATTCTAGCATTTCAAAATATATAAAGATATATGTTCATATGACACAAACATGTTTCAAAATATCAACACAACAAGGAGAATCTAAACACACATGCCCTAAGATGGAGGAGGAAAGCGCTCCAAAAGTTCATCAACCCGTGTGCGGGTGACCTACAACTCATCAAACATGGCTTGCTGTGTGGCATGGAGATTTGCAAAACCTTCATCCATCTTCCTTTTAAGTTGCATAACCATAGCCATAAGTGATTCCATCGCGTCAGAAGATGAAGCAGATGCAGTGTTTGCAATGGGAGGTGCTGAAGGTTCAGTCAGAGGTGCGGAAGGCTCAACTGCAGTGTCCTCCTCCATGGCTGCCTTGTGAGGGATTTTCCTTTTCTTTCACCACTGACTGTGGATGTCTTTATAGTGCCCTATATGATGAAGAGTGTCGATATTCAAAATGTTTTTCCCAGATGGCACTTCACCAGTTTCACAAGAACAGTCAACCCCGAGTTTTTGTAGCAAGAATGCAAGGGGTTGAGGGAAGACGATAGTTGAGGCTTGACCCTGCATGATCTTTAGCCAATCCTCGTAAATGAAGTGGACTAGGTTAGGTTTTTGGCTTTGAGAGGAATGAAGATGATGGAGCCAAAAACGATCTAATTTTCTGATGGTAGAGTGTCGGGTACCAAAAGGTCAGAGGTTCCAAGATATGATTAGGTGTAATAACCTAGGGTGTATGGGTAGGTCACTAGCCTTGTCTCCGGGTAGGTTGAATTCAAGTGGTACCTCATCTTCCTCATCAGACAAACCTGCATCTTCAATTTCAAACACTCGGGCTAAGAGGGTGGTGTTGACTGAAATTGTTTTGGCCATGACGAAGGTTTTAAAACCAAGAATTTTACAGGTGTCGTCAGGGTCATAGATAAGCTCAATGTTTGAGAAAAATGCCCTAATAATATTCGGAGGAGCAAGGGTATTTATTTTGAGAAAAGGAAGCTAACCAAATTCTTACATTTTTGTCAAGTAAGGAAAGTCAATGCGAGTATGGAATGAAAAATCGATGGTTCTCCAGTGTTTAATGGGCATTATAGAAAAGTATTCTTCATATCTCTTTCTTTTTGCAGGTGTTTGAAAACACTTGCTGAAGGTTGTGACAGAAGATGAAGTGACATTAGGTGGCTGTGAAGAGGAGGGTCTAGATTCTTTGTTTGTAGCTCTCTTAAGGCGAGGCATTATGTTTACTATAAAATCAGTCAAAGATAGCCTAATAATGTTCTAGATAGTTCTCTAACAGAGTCCTAAGCAATGGAACAGTTCACTAGAAACCCTATCAAAGATTAATCTACGAAACTAAGAAATTTTTGAAAGAAAATCAACAATGTAGGTTCTAAGATGAAGAATAATGGAGTAGATTTGACGAAAACCTTACCAGAGATCGATTTGTGAGAGAAATCGGAAGAGAAGGCGCGACGCAGGTTAGGGATTTTGAATTTTGGGTTTCTGAAATTTGAGGATTTTTGAAGTAGTATATATAGCCCAAGGCTAAAGAGATCGATCTGTCAAGGTACTAGATCGATCTGTCATTTCCAAAAACTTAATGAGATCGATCTTTTGTTTTATGAGATCGATCTACACAATACAGAAGCTCAATAAGATCGATCTGCCAAATGCAGAGATCGATATGTAAAATACAGAGGCTGAAGAAGATAGATCTGCCAAATGCAGGGATCGATCTATAAAATACAGAAGCTTAAGGAGATCAATCTTATGGGATAGAAGATCGATCTGCTTAGCAGAACCTTACTACTTTAGGCCAATTTTAAGCATGCTAGATCGATCTATATTGTGAAGAGATCGATCTTTCATACCATTTGCCCAGAAAATGAGTTGAAAAAACAATTGAAAATGAGTTTGAAATTAAAGTTTTGAAGGCTATAATCCTTAAATAGCATACATAAGTCCTAATTCACCTCTAAGAACACAAAATATATTTCTATCAAGAGGTTTGGTGAAATTATCAGCTAATTGATGCAATGTATCAATATATTCTAGAACTATATCTCCTTTTTGTACATGTTCTCTAAGGAAATGATGCCTAATCTCAATATGTTTAGTTCTACTATGTTGGATTGGATTTTTGGAGAGATTAATGGCGCTGGTATTATCACACTTGATGGAAACTTGTTTCATGTCTACACCATAATCTCTCATTTGTTGCTTAATCCACAACACTTGAGCACTACAACTACCAGCTCCTATATATTCTGCCTCAGTTGTGGATTGTGCTACACTATTTTATTTCTTAGAGAACCATGATATTAATCAATTCCCTAAGAATTGGCAGGTTCCTGAAGTGCTTTTGTTTTATCTATTTTACATCCTCCAAAATCTGCATCAGAATATGCATGAAAAGCAAATGTGGAATCTTTATGGTACCATAGTCCTAGTGAAGGTGTGTCTTTAAGGTACCTAAAAATTCTTTTTGTAGCTAGTAAGTGTGATTCTCTAGATGAGAATTGAAATCTAGCACATAAACACACACTAAACAAAATATCAGGTCTACTTGCAGTAAGATAAAGCAATGAACTAATCATAGACCTATATAGCTTAGTGTCTACACACTTACCACTTTCATCTTTATCTAGCTTGATGTTGGTGCCTACTGGAGTTGCTTGAGGTTTGCAGTTATCCATTCCAAATCATTTGAGCAAATCATTGGTGTACTTAGCTTGATTGATGAAGATTTCATCCTTAGTTTGCTTTACTTGAAGTCCCAAGAAATAGGTGAGCTCTCCCATCATGCTCATTTCAAATTCACCTTGCATGATCTTAGCAAACTCTTGACAAAAAGATTCATTGTTGATCCAAAAATGATGTCATCTACATATACTTGAACAACTAGTAAATCTTTATTCTTATTTTTAATAAACAAGGTTGTATCTTCTTTTCCTCTTGAGAATCCCTTTTCTATCAAGAACTTTGAAAATCTTTCATACCAAGCTCTATGAGCTTGTTTCAAACCGTAAAGTGCTTTAGAAAGTTTGTTAACATGTTCAAGAAATTCTGGACTTTCAAAACCGAGGGGTTACTCTACATAAACTTCCTCATTGATGTAAAAATTTAGAAATGCACTTTTTACATCCATTTGATATAATTTGAAATTTTTATAGCATGCAAAAGCATGTAGCATCCTTATTGCTTCTAATCTAGCTACCGATACATAGGTTTCATCATAGTTTATCCATTCCTCTTGCCTATAACCTTATGCAACTAGCCTAGCCTTGTTTCTTATGATCACACTATTTTCATCCATCTTGTTCTTGAAAATCCATTTAGTTCTAATTATAGAATGATCACTAGGTCTAGGAACTAAATTCCACACTTTACTTCTTTCAAATTGATTTAGTTCCTCTTGCATGGCTAAAAATCAATTGTTGTCATCTAAAGCTTCATTGACATTTTTTTACTCAATTTGAGATACAAAGGCTATATATTGACATACATTTCTTAGTGAGGACCTTGTTCTAACTTCTAGATTTGGATCATCTACAATTTCACAATCTTTGACATATCCTAGTTCTCTTGGTGCTCTAGATTCTTTTTCTAGTATTTCTAGTTCTTCTTCATCTTCTTCCTTTTTATTAATGTCAAGATTTTCTAGTAAGTTATCTTCTATCCTTGAGGATTCCTTCAAAATCTCATCAAATATTTCAATATCCTCATCATTGATAGAAACTTTAGATGCATCGTTTGACTCATCAAATATTACATGTATTGACTCTTCTACCATCAAGGTTCTTTTGTTGTACACTCTATATGCCTTTGAATTTAAAGAGTAGCCTAAAAAGACTCCTTCATTACTTTTAGCATCAAATTTTCCTAACTTGTCTTTCCCATTATTTAGGACAAAACATCTATAACCAAAAGGATAAAAATAGCTAATATTTGGTTTCTTTCCCTTGTAAAGCTCATAAGGGGTTTTCTTCAAGATTGGTCTAATCATGGCTCTATTTATAATGTAGCATGAGGTGTTTATGGCTTCAGCCCAAAAATATTTAGGTAGATTATTCTCACATAACATTGTTCTAGCCATTTCCTCTAGGGTTGTATTTCTTCTTTCAACAACCCCATTTTGTTGTAGTGTCCTAGGAGCTAAAAAATTATGGCTAATTCCTTGATCATTGCAAAATTCATCAAAACCAAGATTTTCAAATTCCTTGCCATGATCACTTCTAATACTTCTTATTGTATAACCTTTTTCATTTTGGGCTAATTTTTAATAGGTGATAAATTTTTATAAGGCTTCATTCTTGACTCTTAAGAAATATACCCATGTAAATCTTGTATAATCATCTACAATAACAAATCCATAGTGTTTACCACCTAGGCTTGTAGTTCTAGTTGGCCCAAATAGATGTAGGTGAAGTAGTAAAAGAGGTCTAGTGGTTGACACACTATTTCTAGGTTTAAATGATATCCTTTTATGTTTTCCCTTGACACAAGCTTCACAAATTTTGTCATAGTCAAAGGACAACTTAGGTAAACCTATAATAAGATCTTTTCTAGCTAGCTTAGATAATACATGCATCCTAGCATAACCTAGTCTCCTATGCCACAACCAAGGTTCTTTTTCTTTATCTACCATAAGGCATACATTTTCATTTCTAAGTTCATTTAGATATACAATGTATATGTTACCTTGTCTATGTCCTACTGAAAGAACTTTATTTGATTTAGTATCTATTACATGGCAATTCAAGCAATCAAAAATTACTTTGTAACCTTTGTCACAAAGTTGACTAATGCTAAGCAAATTATATTTTAGTCCTCTAATAAGTAAAACTTTTTCTATTGAGAAAGAATTATTACCAATAGGTCCATTTCCTTCAACTTAGCCTTTGGAGTTGTCCCCAAAAATGACTTCTCCACCAACCTTTGATTTGAATGAGTTGAAGTGGCTTCTATCACCGGTCATGTGTCTTAAGCATCCACTATCCAAGTAGCAAGCTTCCTTTGTTTTTGCCTTGTAGCAATGCTCAAGCTCCTACAATCATCATTTAAACTTTTGTTTTAGGTACCCAAATTTTCTTGGGTCCTTTAGAGTTAGTAAGTAGGATTTTTTGTCCTTTTAGGATCCATTTTAATATTACATCAATATCTGTTGAATTTACCACATCTTTTGGTACCCAAACTCTTCTAACTATCCTTCCTCTAAATGTGGTCATTTTCATATTGCATCTATATGATGTATGTCCTTTTTTATTACAATGTGAGCAAGTAGTAGAGGATTTATACATATTCTTTCTAACCAGAAAATTTTTTAGATGAGTTTCTCTACTTTTGCCATCATATCCTAACCCATTTCTATCAAAGAATGCCCTTTGCATCTCTAGCATGTGATCTAGTTTTTGTTGAAATCTAGTAAAAGAATTATGTAAATTACTATTCTTTTCCTTTTAAGTCATAGATTTCTAGATTTGTACTTTCTAATTTCTTTTCACATTCTATTTTAACATTTAGGATTAATTCATTTTCTTTCTTTAGTTTAGAAATAATTTTTTTATACTTCAAATTCATGCACTCATATTCCATTGCAAGATCATCAAATGCATCTTGTAATTCATCAAAAGAATACTCATTAGGATTAGAAGTTACCTTCTCATCTTCAAGTGTCATGAAGCATAGATTGGCAATTTTTTCATTTGTATCATCATCGGAGCTGTCACTATCGCTCCATGTTGCCATCATCGCCTTCTTTTTGTGCTTCATATCACTTGATCTTTTTAGTAAAGGACAATTAAATTTAATATGGCCAGGTTTTTTGCATTCATAGCAAACAATAGTATCTCTATCTTTTCTACCTAATTCTTCTTTGTCTTGTTCTTTCTTATAGTTTCTCCTACTGCCACCATTTGCTCTCATTCTCATAAATTTATTAAATCTCTTGGCAAACATTGCCATTTCAAAATCTTCTTCATTACCACTCTCATTTTTATCTTCTTTCAAATCCTCTTGAGTGGTGGATTTTAAAGCTACTCCTACTTTCTTGGGTGGCTCTTCATTTCTTCTCAATTTCATTTCATAGGTGAGCAATGACCCTATCAATTCATTTAACGATAGTGTGTGAGGGTCCTTAGATTCTTCAATAGCTGTTACCTTAGCTTCCCAAGAGTTGGGTAAGCTATTTAGGATTTTCTTAACTATTTCTATGTTGGAGTAGATTTTGCCCAAAGATTTTAGTCCATTAATTATATCATTAAATCTAGTGAACATGTCATTAATTGACTCTCCTTCTTTCATCCTAAATAACTCATAGTCATGAGTGAGTATTCCTACTTTAATCTCCTTGACTTGGGTTGTGCCTTCATGTGTAATTGTCAATTTATCCCAAATTTGTTTGGCATTATCACAACCGGAGACTCTATTATACTCATTGGGCCCTAATGCACAAAATAAGGTGTGCATGGCCTTTGCATTCAACTGAGCACATTTTATATCATTAGAATCCCACTCATCTTCTTCTTTTGGAATATCTCTTCCCTCTACCTTTTTAGTTGGGATTTGAGAACCTTTAATAATAATCCTCCATACCTCATAATCATTAGCTTGAATAAAAAGCATCATTCTAGTTTTCTAATATGCATAATGTTTACCATTAAACATGGGAGGCCTAACTGTAGAGTGCCCTTCTCCTACTAGACTTGTTGCTACATTGCTATGAGCCATCGGATCGTTTTAACTCTTAGGAAATTACTCCTTAATGATCAAAGAGTCCAAGCTCTGATACCAATTGTTGGCTTAACCGAGAGGGGGGTGAATCGGTTTTCTAGTCTAAATGCTAAATTTAAACTCTTTTAAATTGAATTGCAAGTAATCAAAAAATAAGCAATAGACTATAGTGCAGTAAAATAAAGGAGATAAGAGAGAGAAGCAACAAACTCAGCAATTTATAGAGGTTCGGCCAATCTCTTGCCTACGTCTTCTCTTCTTGACCTTCTTGTTAAGATTTTTCTTTCACTATCGCAATAGTTGATACAACCTCCTTTTCAAGGTTAAGGAATAACCTCTCTACCCCTTATACAAAGATATTTATTCAACTCTTACACAATTTTCTAACAGAGGAACTCTCCCCTTTTCTTTTGGATTAAGAGTGAATACAAATAAGAACTCTCTTTTGTGGGTAGGAAGAATAAGTTCAACTCAAGCTATTAATGACAATACAATGAATAAGATGTTGAAGGCAGAAAGAATATTAAAGAATGATCTCTCAAGAATGTTCATATTTTTTCAACTCTATTTCTTTCCTCCCCAATGTCTTCAATGCTTGGTTTTATACAGCAGGATGATAGGTGAAGCATTTAATGCAGTTTTTCCCGTTGAAAATTTTATAGAGAGAGCCGTTGGGTACCTCCAGTAGAGTGCTAGATCGATCTTCCATCATGACCAGATCGATCTTCTAATTCAAATTCCTGCAATTACAAATCAACTCAAAGCATGGAGATCGATCTCATTTTTGTAGAGATCGATCTTATAATCTGTAAAATGTTAGTGAAGATGATCTATCGAACCATCAGATCGATCTCATAAACTCTCTGTTTGAAGTAAGATCGATCTCCAAATCGATCTTGCAAGCATCTCATATAGTGGAGATCAATCTCTAATTACCCTAGATCGATCTCAGAAACTCTCTGTCTTGAGGAGATCGATCTCTATCCATATGAGATCGATCTCATAAACTCTTTGTTTGAACATAGATCGATCTCCAGATCGATCTAAGACCTTTAACCTTTGCCTTAGAGAGATCGATCTCTACCTCGACCGGATCAATCTCATAAACATTCTGTAAGACAAAGATCGATCTCATAACCCTTAAAGATCGATCTCTTCTTCCTTAACATCCCATACATGTTCTTTAAGTCTTTAACCCTTAATCAGATCGATCTCATATTCTCATGAGATCGATCTCTCATCCTTGAAAACCCAAGAGATCGATCTCTTATCTCATGAGATCGATCTCTCTTCCTTTAAAACCCAGTTTCTGGCAAGGACTTGTATCTCAAAATGTTCTAATTAACCTCTTAACATGTTTTAAACATTTCTTGATTTATCATAACCATTATTGAATTACTGTTTTGTCATTTCAAAATATATTAACCTAACAAACTTCAATATATCTCATTCATCATTAAACTCAACACATTTCACTTTCTCACACTAGACCATTTCTTGGTCATGGTGGATTCATTACTTCCTAGGTAGTTTCTACCCTTTCTATGCATACCAAACAACTCCAAAATCAATATCTACACAATGTACTTGAGTTATATCATTTAGAAACTCACCTAGCTTGATTCCTCTTTGCTCCAATGGAAATGTATTTTTGATCCTTCAATCCAACAAGTAGGGAAATGCCTCCAAACTATGTTGTTCTTCTCTTTGATGTGAACAACTTTGTCTCTAATAGCTTTCCCTCAAATCTTACTCAAAGTGCGTGGATTTAGGAGTGAGAAAGCTAGGTTTTTAGATTGGAAATGGGAAAGATTGGTTTTTTTCTCAGAAATGCAGATCCAATTGCTCCATATTTATAGATTCAACTTGATGAGATCGATCTACCTTGGGTGGAGATCGATCTGGTCCTCTTAAAATCCTTTTTTTTCAAGACATTTTGAAGGCAGGAGATCGATCTGGTCTTAGGGGAGATCGATCTGCTTCCAACTCGAGAGCTAAAGAGATCGATCTGTTCCATTAGAGATCGATCTACTCTATTCCATTGCTTAAATAAGAGCATTCTGGCTTTTCTAGATCGATCTCTCATCCCATGAGATCGATCTGTCATTCATATTTCCAGATTTTCTGCAGCAACACTTACCAAACTTCATACATTTTGTTGCCATGATCATTTTCTCGTCCAATCATCTTTGAGACTTGAAAATGACATCCCATAACACTTCATACATTAAAACTTGTGTAGAATCTTTGTATATCCAAAGGTACATGATATAAACCAAATGGAAGTGTACAACTTATGTAATCTTCCTTCCATTATACCATACTACTCATATTCCATTCTACTCACATTCTTCACATGTTTAAGTCCATTTCTTCATTTTCATATATAATGAAACTTGTATGTACAATCACAACTCTTATTACATGTGTGTACAATTAATTTATGGACTTTACATCATTAATACTTTACATTACAAGCACATCACTATTTACATATATATACAAAGTCGTACTTATACATATACGGGGTCTCACATTCTCCCCCACTTAGAAAATTTGGTCCTCCAAATTAGAACTAATCATTTCATGAACAACTCGGGATACTTCTCTCGTATTAAACTTTTCAATTCTCATGTGGCTTCTTCCACCATGTGATGTTGCCAAAGAACCTTCACCGAGGGAATTATCTTTGTCCTCAATACTTTCTCTTTTCTGTCCAATATCCGAACCGGTTTCTCAACATATGTCATACCTTCATTGAGCTCTAAAGGCTCATATCTTATCACATGCGTCGGGTCCGGGTGATACTTTCTTAACATGGATATGTGGAAGACGTTGTGAACACTTGCCAATTCTGGTGGCAATGCCAACCTGTATGCCTTATCTCCCACCTTATCAAGTATCTCAAATGGCCCTATATATCGAGGGCTCAACTTTCCCTTCTTCTCGAATCTCATAATTCCCTTCAAAGGAGAAACTTTCAAGAACATCGACTCACCCACACCAAACTCTAGTGGTCTCCGTCTCTTGTCAGCATAACTCTTTTGTCTGCTCTAAGCTGTCCGTAATCTCCCACATGTCATTTGGACGTCCTCAGATGCCTGTCTAACCAAGTTAGGAGTAAAGATCTATCTGTCACCAACCTCTTCCCATCCAATAGGGGAATGAATCTACGCCCATACAATGACTCATATGGTGCTATCCCAATACTCGCATGAAAACTGTTAATATAGGCGAACTCTGCGAGTGGTAAATGGTCATCCCAGGAACCTCCAAAATTCAATGCACACGCTTTCAAAATATCCTCCAGGGTCTATATTCTCCTCTCTGACTGACCATTTGTTTGAGTATGAAACGCAGTGCTAAAACTCAACTGGGTCCCCATCGCTTCCTGAAAACGTTCCTAGAAGTGGGAAGTGAAGCGGGCATCCCTATCAAAAACAACGCTCACTGGAATTCCATGTAGCCTCACTATCTCGCGCACATATAGGTTCGCTAACTGGCTCAGAGTATCGGTAGCTCTCATAGCTAGAAAATGGGCTAATTTCGTCAACCGATCCACAATCACCCATATGGCATCATGACCTCTACGGGTCCTCGGCAATCCTATCACAAAATCCATGGTGACATGCTCCCACTTCCAAGTCGGTATCGGTAGATATTGCAGTAACCCTGTAAGCTTCTAATGCTCTACCTTCACTTGCTGACAAATGAGACACTTAGCAACATATTCAGCAATATGCTTTTTCATCCTAAACCACCAATAAGCCTTTCGAAGGTTTTGATACATCTTAGTACTCCCTAGATGTATCGTATACTTCGATGAGTGAGCCTCTGTCAAGATCAACCTTCTGATCTCTGCATCATCAAGAACACATATCCTACCTCTAAACCTCAACAATCCATCTGAACTCAACTCAAAATCAATCTCTGTGCTCCTCTGTATCTGCCCGACAATATCACTACACTGCTGATCAATTCGCTGAGCCTGTCGGATTCGATCTACCAGATCCGGTTCCAACTGCAGGCTAGCTATCATAAATCCACTATCAGCGTCAGGCAGGTTCATATCCAAACTAAGGTTTGTGAACTGTTCCAACAACTCATGTTCCCTGACCATAATGAATGATATGCTTTCTACTCAATGCATCAGCAACCACATTTTTTTTGCCCGGGTGGTACAGGATCTCACAATCATAATCCTTTAAGAGCTAGAGCCATCTTCTCTGTCTAATGTTTAACTCTTTCTGCGAGAACAAGTATTTAAGGCTCTTATGGTCCATAAACACTTGGAATTTCTCTCCATAAAGGTAGTGGCGCCATATCTTCAGCGCAACACCACTGCTGCCAACTCCAAGTCATGGGTTGGGTAGTTCCTCTCATGATCCTTTAACTGTCTAGATCTATAGGCTACTACCTTCTCATCCTGCATCAATATGCAGCCCAGTCCTTGGTGTGAAGCATCCGCATACACCGAGTACCCTCTAAAGCTGGTAGGAATGGTGAGCACAGGAGCTATAGTTAATCTCTTTTTCAGCTCCTGAAAACTTTCCTCACACTTATTGTCCCACATAAATTCCACACTCTTCCTTGTGAGACGTGTTTAAGGAGCAACCCACCTTGAGAATCCCTCTACAAACCTTCGATAATACCCAACTAAACCCAGAAAACTTCTGATCTCTGTCACTATCTGGGGTCTCTGCCACTGTGTCACTGCCTCAATCTTTGATGGATCCACTGACACTCCATCCTTCGACACTATGTGACCCAGAAAAAAGATCTATTCCAACCAAAAGTCATACTTATTGAGTTTAGCGTACAACTTCTTCTCTCGAAGGGTCTGTAACACTATCCTTAGATGCCTCTTATGCTCCTATCTAGATCTTGAGTACACCAGTATGTCATCAATAAACACAATAACAAATCGATCCAAATACTGGTAAAATACCTCATTCATCAATGACATAAAAGCTGTGGGAGCATTCGTCAACCCGAATGGCATAACCATAAACTCATAATGCCCATACCGGGTGCGAAAAGCTGTCTTGGGTATATCTCTGCTCCGTATCTTCAACTGATGGTACCCTAATCTCAGATCTATCTTGGAGAAGATCTGCGCTCCCTTAAGTTGATCCAACAAGTCATCGATACGTGGAAGGGGATACTTATTCTTGATGGTGGCCTTATTCATCAATAGGTAATCTATACACAGTCGGAGGCTTCCATCCTTCTTTCTTACAAACAGAATCGGTGCTCCCTAAAGTGAGACGCTCGGTCTGACAAATCCCTTCTCTAGCAACTCTTATAATTGTTTCCTTAATTCTTCTAACTCAACTTGAGCCATTTTGTACGGTGGCTTGGATATCGGCTTTGTACCAAGTGCCAAGTCTATACCAAACTCTATCTCCCTATCTGGACGTAACTCTGGTAATTCATCCGGGAAGACATCTGAAAATTCCCTAACCACTGGTGTGTCTCCTAATTCTGAACGTACCTTATCCGTCTCAATCACATAAGTAATAAACCCTTCACATTATTCTTTCCACCATTAGTAATCATAAATCATCATATTCACACATAAGATTGATAAACAGATTTATCTTTCATACATCATGTATCAAGATTGTACTCATCACACTTATAATAGTCATGTTCTTTAATTTCATTTCACAAAATTTACTACAAGGTTCTCTATCTTTGGAAACATCAAAGTTTCTGCATGACAATCCATAACTACATGATTTGCAGCCAGCCAATCCATACCTAGGATTACATCAAAATCACTCATGTTTAATAAAATTAAATCGGCTGCCATTTCTTTACCTCATATCCTCATCTTACAATCTCTATATACATGCTCAGTCAATTGACTATCATTCATAGGGGTAGATTTCATCAGATTCTTATCAAGCAATGTGGATTTTACACACTTCAACAATTTACATGCAAACAATGGTGATATAAAGGAATGCGTGGCACCAGGATCAAACAATACATATGCTTCTAAATCAAAGGTTTGGATGGTACCTTTAACCATATCCGAAGATTGATCCTCAGTGTCCTGGTCCAGTGCATGCACTTATCCTCTGCTCACACCCACTACCTGCTTCCCCTTTTCCTCGGCTGTAGCCCTCCTCCTCTGGGTAACTGTACCAACTGGAGCTCTCTCTGGCTCCTTGCCCTTCTGTGGGGCTCTCTTTGTCATCTCTGGGCAATCTTTGATTCTAAAGCACACTACCTAAGGTCCATAGCATGGTCGAGTTCTATAGTACCTACCACACTTGCTACACTGTTCTGTAGTAGGCCGTGGCCCTCCAATCACAATTCCCTTAGCTGGAGCTATGGCCAGATACATGAGAGTATTAACTGTCTTCACTCGGATCTCTTCGATCCTTGGTCTCTTTCCGGCAAACCTCTTACTTCCCTTAAAGATGAAGCCTCTATCCATCATTGGTCTCTTCTTCTCTCTGTCCCTCATCTTACCAACCTTTCCAAACTCTGAGGCAATTCTATCAACATCTTGTTCACATAATTGCGCCCTGCGCACTGCCTTCTCATAGGTCGGTATATCTAGAGGAACCAATCTGGACCTGATGGTGGGTCTCAATCCATCCACAAACTTCTGGATTTTCTCAACCTCATTACTCATTGTGATAGGATCATACCTGCCCAAGGAGATAAAGGTCGTCTCGTACTCATCCACAGTCCTACTCCCTTGGGTCAGTCCCAAAAATGTCATTTTCATCTTTCGTTGTGCGGTATCCGGAACATACTGTCTCCGAAATGCCTCCAAAAATATATCCCAGCTAATCTCCGTATGTTAGGCTCTCAAAATAGGCTTGGTGGATTTCCACCAATGTTCTGCTGATCCCTTCAGCATAAATACGGCAAACGCTACCATCTCGGTAGTAGTGCACTCAAAGAACCCATACAGCTTCTCAATCTTATTGATCCAATCCTCTGCAGCTACTGGGTCTTTAACTCTACTGAAAGACGACGGTCCAAATTTTTGGAATTGCCGTAATCTGTCCAAATCGCATCCATAACCCCAACCTCTACTGCCTGGCATAGTAACCGGTGTAGGCACATCCTGTGTGGGTGAGGTATCTGTCGTCTGAGGTCTCTAGGCTTGCCTTGCCTGTGCCTCAGGAGCTATCGCCTACTCGGTATCACCCTGAGTAACGGGACTCTATCTACCGCCAACTCCTAGTAAAGATTGGGTGACCAACTCCAATATCATCTCAATACTTCGCTCAATCCTCGCGAAACGAGCCTCAGTACTCTCGGGTCTCTCCTCTGGACCCTGTGGAGCATGCTTAACCTCTGCCTCCACCTCAACCTCTTCCTAAGCCTCGTGTGTTTCTGGCTCAACACGACCTCCATGCCTACCTCTACGGCCTCTAACTTGCGCCCTCGCCCCTCTACCACGATTGGTATTAGGCATAATTACTCAATTCCCTACATTCATAACCAATTACTTAGTCAACCCATTGACACACGCACAATTATATCTAAACAAGCACAGTAGCATGGGGATGAAATTTTTTAACTTATTAAGTATTTTAGACACGGCACACATCAGACCAACTGAAGCTCTAATACCAACTTCTGTCACGACCCTCAACATACCAAAATTACATACAATTTTTGTATTTTCATGCATCATTTATTATTCGTCCTCAACTCAATCATGAACAACAACTCTCCTCAATAGTTGGGTTGTGTGTCGATGTCTAACTCACTCCACCATACCAATTCGATTTGTATATTATTTATGAGTAAACACTTGTATAAATGTATATATATCAGAGTTGTTACATGTGTTTACATTGTTTTACATCCCCAATAGTTACATATAAAATGCTACTGTTCTATCGTAAGTTTAGATACAAAATTACAACAGTGTATACCTCACGCGAAGGGATGCAGCGGATTACCAAAAGGGAATGCCTCCAATCACGCTCACTCTATACTCAAATCTCTGTAAAGAGGGGAAAAATAAGGGGGTGAGCAAACCACACTCTTAGTAAGGCAATCATGCGAACAAGTAGATACTGCACTATCTATGTGATCGTGATGTCATGCTCAAAAGCATTTAGTTCATCATTTTATCTCAAAACATGAGTATATGATTGTGTTAATGGCATGTAAAGCATTCATGCTATTAAAATCCAGTGTACAATTCAATTCAAAGCATGGTATAAATCATCATGCATAATTCACAATAAAGCATGGCATTAACCATCATGCATTTTTCTTAAATAAGCATGGCATTAACCATCATGCATTTTTCACAATAAAGCATGGCATTAATCATCATGCTTCGGTACACTTTAAACCATTAACAATCGATATCTCAAAACATTTCAACATTTGTCAAGTCTCAACCCCTCCCTCGAACTGTCCTGACCCACAAATCATTTCAAATATGGATTTATTCACAAAACAATAGACATGTAAGATAGGCAATTCAATAAAAGGTAATAACCTCTAGGTCTATGGCCATAACCTATGATACCGGTTACACGGATCAGGTGTGCGAAATATCACCACTATCTGCTTCCACACAGGAGGTGGGTCAAATCCAACCCTTTGGTCCATAGCAGATCTCGTCCAAAGATGGCACATCACAATCTCAACACGGTACAACGTACTCCATGCTACATGCACGGTACAATGTATTCCATGGACCCAATCAACACATCATATCACGCCACATCTCACAACGCATGTGTGAGCCTATTTAATCGGTACGACCTTTGTCTACCCGAAGCTCCTAACACGGCTATCAACATGTCAAAATCACAGACTACACGTGCTAGCTTATTTAATTGGTGCGACACCAAGTCTGCCCGAAGCTCCAAGCATGGTAACAAATAAGATGGGCATCTAGTGCGAGCTAAGCTCCAAGCACCATGTCAAAGCCAGTATGAAATCCATGTGAAAACTAGTACGAGCTAAGCTCCAGCACTCATGTGTATAAAACACATCAAATCTCATGCGAGGCCTACTCTAGCACGCTTTCATTCTCACGAAATCACGTAGGTGGCTCAGTCTTTGCAAAATATGGTTATCAACCAAATCACATCATTTCTTTTTGCAAATCATTTCAAATATTAGCCAACCTACCAACCATTTGCTAAAAAGCAATAAATCATGATTTTCAAAACATTATGTTTTTGTTTTCATGCACATTTCTCAAACACCCAACTTTTTCCCTTTAATCACCCAATTTCATTTCCAAATATCTCAAGCATTCTAGCAAAGCATTTAATGCGCCCAAATTGCGCACAGATATCTCTAAGAGTCCACAGAATTCCCTTACCTCAATTTACTTTAGTGCAACTCTATTTTCCTCTTAGCTTCTTGCGCTCTTGGCTCGCCTTGCTCCGGTGTATCCTTGGAAGCTGCGATTCAATCATCCAAACCATTTGAGTTAAAGTTGTTAACTCCCATTTGACCTTATTAGTCAATATAACCCATCTTTCCATTTACCAATGCCTTAATCCACATTTTTCTCCTTTTTGGTGAATCTCATAATTTATTCACTAACAACACCTTAAAATCATACCACAACTCTATCATTAACTTCAATATATCACATTCATCATTAAACTCAACACATTTCACTTTCTCACACTAGACCATTTCTTGGTCATGGTGGATTTATTACTTCCTAGGTAGTTTCTACCCTTTCTATGCATACCAAACAACTCCAAAATCAATATCTACACAATGTACTTGAGTTATATCATTTAGAAACTCACCTAGCTTGATTTCCTCTTTGCTCCAATGGAAATGCACCTTTGATCCTTCAATCCAACAAATGGGAAAATGCCTCCAAACTATGTTGTTCTTCTCTTTGATGTGAACAACTTTGTCTCTAATAGCTTTTCCTCAAATCTGACTGAAAATGCGTAGATTTAGGAGTGAGAAAGCTAGGTTTTTAGGTTGGAAATGGGAAAGATTGGCTTTTGTCTAAAAAATGCAGATCCAACTGCTCCATATTTATAGATTCAGCTTGATGAGATCGATCTGCCTTGGGTGGAGATCGATCTGGTCCTCTTAAAATCCCTCTTTTCCAAGACATTTTGAAGGCAGGTGATCGATCTGTCGAGTAGGGGAGATCAATCTTACTTCAAATAGAGAATCAAGGAGATCGATTTGGTCTTAGGGGCGATCGATTTGCTTCCAACCCGAGAGCTAAGGAGATCAATCTGTTCAATTAAGGATCGATCTGCTCTATTTCATTGCTCAAATAAGAGCATTTTGGCTCTTCTAGATCGATCTCTCATCCCATGAGATCGATCTATCATTCATATTTTCAGATTTTCTACAGTTTTTCTGCAACAACACTTACCAAACTTCATACATTTGTTACCATGATCATTTTCTCATCCAATCATCTTTGAGACTTGAAAATGACATCCCATAATACTTCATACACATTAAAACTTGTGTAGAATCTTAGTATATCCAAAGGTACATGATATAAACCAAATGGAAGTGAACAATTTATGCAATCTTCCTTCCATTATACCATACTCCTCATATCTCATTCTACTCACATTTTTCACATGTTTAAGTCCATTTCTTCATTTTTATATATAATGAAACTTGTATGTACAATCACAACTCTTATTACATGTGTGTACATTTAATTTATGGACTTTACATCATTAATACTTCACATTACAAGCACATCACTATTTACATATATATACAAAGTCATGCTTATACATATATGGGGTCTCACAGCAGCCACCGAACACAAACTCATGTGTAAAATGAGACTAGGTAAATAAAACTCATATAAAAATTTGTTATGGCACATCAAAATAATCTCCTCTGGGTGCGCATCCCAGGCATCCTCAAAAGAGAGAATGTCGACTATATGGTTGTGTATATGGTATATTGGACTTACGCGTTACCAAAACAAGGCCCGACCTTACATGCTACCAAAGCAATGTCTCTCCTCATGTACACTATCAGTCTTACATGCTACCAAAGTAAGGCCCGAACTTACATGCTATCAAAGCAAGGCCTCCCAGCTCTACCAAAGCGGGGAAAAATATCGGCCTTACATGCTACCAAAGCAATGCCTCTCAGCGCTACCAAAACGGGGAAAAATATCGGCCTTACATGCTATCAAAGCAATGCCTGATATGTATTCAACATGACACGCCTGAGTCTCAGTAATAGCCATTATCATATAAAACCGTTTTACCTTCACGTAAAGCTCATAATGGTTTTTCTCATAAAATTCATCTCAAAAATTATTTTGTACTCAACACAAAACATGTAAAAATCGAGCTCAAACCGACAAAACCAAGCACACATTTCTCAAATCGCAGTACGCCTTAACGTAGAGCCCAAATCGCTTTTCACTTTTTAAACTCAACACTGTTGTAAAACATTTTCATACTTAGTTTACAGCTCATAAAAGTTGGGCCCCAACCGGCTATAAAATCATGTGCAATAACTCATTAAAACATGCTTGTTTCCTCACATCTCATTTCATGCTACTATTATCATCACAAATCACATACACAAATGAGTTTAAGTTTTCCCTTACCTCGTTGCACTTCGTATAGTGCAATCGTTCCCCCCGTATCACGGACTAGCCTCGCATTCCTCTCTGAAACTCTCGAGCTATCTAAACGATGTAAAAACATCAAAATTCACCTCAATCACATCACCAAGCACAAATTTACTCACATTCTCATTAAATATTCAAATAACCTAATTCATCTCATTGCCTGAATTCCAAACTTATAGTCATAAATCCCCAAAATTACCACAATTTCACAATATCACCTTTACTCTAACAAAATTACAATTTCATCAATCTCTAATCTTTTCCTAGCTATTTCATCACAATGCCTACAGCCATAATCACCAAAATCACTTAAAAATCCAAGATCGGAGTTTAGCAATTTACCCAAAACTTGTGGAGTGCTCTATTCACACCTCGATTCAATGTGTCCTTTGATTTCCAAGTATGTTGTTCTCCTTTGAATGAGGAACAACTTTCCTTCTTGTTATAACCTCTGATTCGAACAGAAATGGGGGCTTTGGAAGAGAGAGAAAGTTAGGGCTTGGTTAAAATAGAGGTTAGAGAGAGAGAGAAAAGATGAAATGTAGGAAAACACAAGGGTCTTTATATAGGTTGAGGGCAGGAGATCGATCTGATCTTTACTGAGATCGATTTGCATTTGAATTTGGAAAAGTTTTGGGGAAATTTTATGCCTAGGAGATCGATCTGTCGTGGGGTGAGATCGATCTCTTAATTACTTCATAAGATCGATCTGTTGCAATTATGAGATCGATATTGTATTTACAAAATGCTTCATGAGATCGATCTTCTCCTTGAGGAGATCGATCTGCTGTTTACAGAATGCTTCATGAGATCGATCTGCTTGCTTATGAGATCGATCTGCCTATCAGTTCTTGCATATTTTTTGCAGTTTGGAGCCATGAGATTGATCTCTCATCCTTGGAGATCGATCCTACCTTCACAGATTGTACTGTTGCTGCATCAATTTACAGAAAACTCAATGTAAAACTTCTCAAAATCCATCTCATAGTCCATATTTCAATTTATACACATTCAAGACTTAAAAACCTCATCTTTTTATACTTCATCATATTTAATACTTGCGTGTACATTAACATATCATAATTACATACACAAAATTACAATTCTCACAAATGGGGTATACAAAATTCATAGTTCTCACAGTTGGATTATTTAAAACACCTGCAAGTAGTTTTTCAAATACTGTTACAACACCAGTTATTTGTGAAATAGTCAAAGTGTGAGTCTGGGGCTAGACAAGTTTAGTATTTGAGACATGTGATTTCAGTGAAAGGAGTGGTTGTGGATGCTAACAAGACACAGTGCATCATGGATTGGCCTTTATCCCAAATCTGTGAAGAAAGTTAAAGGCTTCTTAGGATTAATATGCTATTAAAGAAGGTTTGTGAATAATTATGGCATCATTACCCAACCTTTTACTGCTTTGTTAAAAAAGACTGAATAATCTAGGGCAGCATAAGATAAACTCAAACAGGCCATGGCGACTAGTTCTATGTTGGCCTTACCCAATTTCAAAAAAATGTTTGTGGTGGAATCTGGTGCTTCTAGCATGGGCATAGGTGTTGTGTTAAGTCAAAAATGCAAGCCTATAGCCTTTTTAAGTAGGGAATTTTCAATTAGACACCAAAATCAGTGTATAAGAAGGAGATGCTAGTTGTACTTGCAATAGTAAAGAAGTGGAACTCTTATTTACTAGGTAGGAGGTTCTAAATTAAAATTAATCATCATAGTTTGAGGTTCTTGTTAGACCAGAAGACATCAACATCAGTACAACAAGTTTAGGTGGTTAAGATGATGGGTTATTATTATAAATTATTATTTAGGAAAATGGAAACTAATATAGTGGTTAATACATTCTTAAGGGCACCTATGATATAATACCAAGCCATTTTTGTTTGCACTCAAGACCTGTTGAAAAGGATTAAAAGATTTGGCTATTAGATGACCATTTGGTTCATGTTATACACAAACTCAAAAATAATCCTAACCTACTTTGGAAATACTTGGTTGAATGAGCAATTAAAGAGAAATGGTAAGTTGGTGGTGTGAACAAACCCTTCTCTCTAACAAAAATTGCCCATGTATTTCCACAGCTTTAATAAGGGTGGGCATTCTTACTTAAATGTTCCTCTTAAGAAAGTTTTTGCCATAGTCTATTAGAAGGGAACGAGGAAGAAAGTGAGATAACATATATAGAACTATGAGGTCTACCAAAGATGTAAATATGATACAGTTGCATGCCTCGAATTTTTGCAACTCTTAAACAATTCCAGAGCGGTTATGGGCTGATTTGTCCATGGACATCGTTAAAAGCTTTCCTAAGTCTTGAGGTAAAGGCACCATAATTGTTGTAGTTGATAGGTTGAGCAAGTATGTTAATTTCATACCTTTATCTCATCCCTTCACCACTATAACAGTAGACAAAATGTGTTTTGGCACAGTATATAAACTGCATGGTACACGTACTAGAATTTTGATAAATAGAGATAAGGCGTGTGTTAAGAACTTTTGGAAAGAGCCATTTAAGTTACAAGGCACAGAGTTAAGGATGCCTTTAGCCTACCATCCTCTAACACATTCAAACTGAAGTGATGAATGGTAGGGCTATAAAAAACCAAATACGAACGAACAAAAATATGTCTCTATTCTTTTGTTTATTTTTAGTATTGTTCAGGTTTGGTTTGTGTTTGTTAAGAAATTTGGTTTTCACATTCGAGATCGGCTCGTTTATTTTATAGGATTGTTCGTTAAATTTTCCCGAACAAGCTCATTCGTATTAAACGAGCTCGTTCGTGAATATTAATTGAACATGTTCGTGAATATGTTAAATAAACGTGTTCATGACCATATATAAAAGAACATATTCATGAACAAGTATTCATAAATAAACATGTTCAGAACACATAGTTAAGAAAATGTGTTCGTGAACACTATAAAAATAATAGTACAAACTAAATATTGAATATTAGAAACTTATTATTTGAAGCAAAATTAACTAATTTAATTTCATAATTATTTTATAATTATGTTTAATTTTTTTGAGTCAACAATATTTCATTAAATTTATAATTATAATCTTAAGTATAATTTGCATCATATGCATATACTATAATATCAATTATGTAATTAGCCCATGTATAAAACTATATAATAATTAACTAAATAAATCTCATAATTATTTCATTATTACGTTTTATTAATTTTTTTAGGCTTAAAAAGTTGTATTATATACTTATGCTTAGGAATTAGCTATTACATCTTTAAGCTAAAGTGAGGGTATATAAGTAACTTTAGTATTTTAATAAAAAAAACAAATGAATAATAAACGAACAACAAACGAACACTACAAGATACTTTAAATTAATGAGTTTTTGAACATAAACGAGCTTGTTCCCAAAGATAAATGAACAAACCACACCACTGTTCCTATTCGATTTGTTTAATAAACAAACACAAAAATGTCTTCTGTGATCGTTTGTTAAGCTTAAGAAATGAACAGAAACTAAACGGGTTAACTAACTATTCGTCGAACATTTTGTTTGTTTACACCCTCGTGAATAGGTTCTTAGATATTTATCTGTAAACCCCGCGAAATTTTTGGCACTTAGTTATAGGTGATACCGAGTGATTAAATTATACCCGAATGTGGTTAATTAAAAAGAAATTATATCTTAATCTTAATATGAGTGACTTATACTAATATGAGGGTGATTAACAAAATTTTTATATATGTATATACATATATACATGATGTAGTGTTACCTAGAATTGAGATATGAATAAATAAATAAGAATTTATTTAAGTACATGAGTGTTTATGTATGTATGTATGTGCTGCCGTAAGGGACTCTTCAAATACGGTATATGGATATGAACCAAAAAGGTATATATGAACAAATATATATATATATATATACACACACACACACATAGAAGCACAGACGGAAAGCAAGAAGAAAGAGTAAAGAAGTTAAGCCAACAGTAAAGGGTACAAGACTGATCGGAGGCTGCCTAACGAGGAACTAAAGTGTGTGCAGGCTGAACAATGGAGGAAGACGGTAAATCGAACATAGCGTGAGTTACCAAGGCAAACTGGAAGGAGAAGAAAATACAATAAAAAATGAGTAATCGAAGAGTGGTCAAAAAAACTCGAATGATGAAGAGGTGGGTAAAACTAGCCCCTGATAGAATACAGGGGATGTGGAAGTACACTGGGAACTCAAAATTTCCTCACATTAACTGCTGAAAACTGCAGCAACATTGGAGTAGATGTTAGGAAATTAAAATAGGAGGAAAAGAAACCGAGAGTAGCAAATGGAAGAAAATCGAGAGGAGAGGAAGAGAACATGCTGCGAACATGGTGGAAGGGGTGGTAGTGGACTGCTGCAGTGAAGGAAACGTGAAGGTGATAGGAGAGACAGAAGTACTCTGGCTGTAGTAGGATGTAAACCCAAAAATGAAAGGGGAGCTATAGTTTTGCGCTGGTCTACTATAAAAAAAAGGAAGGGAAAAGAAACGAAAGAGGCTGAGTATCAGCTCCCCTTACTGTTCGGCAAGTTGAAAATGGGGCTGAAGTAGTTGCATGTTACTGATGAAGTTAAAAACAAAAAAAAGTGCAGAGGAAGTATTGGCATTCGCTGGTAAAGGAAAACAAAGCAGAACATGATGGAATCAGGGGGAAATATAAGTAAGGTAGTTAAAAGAGAGAAGAGAATCGAGAAAGGGGAAAAGTTACTGCTATAGCTGTATCGAAGCAACTGGAAAACAGGAGCAAAACTGAGGCAGTGGTGCTCAAGCGCTGTTGCTGGTGTCACGAGAGAATCCTGAACCGAGGGGAGTGGGCAAGCTGAAGGCAGAGATGAGTCAGCAGGCTGACTGAGAGGTTATAAAGTAAGAAATGAATGCATGGAAGGTGAGGCGATGGTTTACTTTGGGAGTGTGCATTCTGTTGGAGGAAACAAAAGGAAGCTAAGCAGGAAACAGGCGCAATACTCGCTTGTTCTGACTGGAAACAGTTTCGAGAAGGAGAAAGAAAGTGAGAAACAAATGGAAACAGAGGAAAAAAGGATGTGAGAGGGAGAGCAAGGTGAAAGAGGAGCTCGACTCTTGGAAGGGAAGTTGAAGCTGACCACAAGCAAGGAGAAGAAAAAGGAAGGCTGTCCTAAGAGGTTAGGAGAACCAGGAGCTGCTAGAACAGGGGAACCTCCTCGAGCAATGCTAGCCACGGTGGAAGACGGTACTGGAGTTGGTAGTGCTGGAAAGGAAAAAGACGTCGGTGATGGCAAAGCAAGGTTGATGTTGACGATGACAGAAGGAAGAAACGACAGGAGAGGATGGTGAGGCTGAAAGGTGAGTAAACAGAGGGAGAATGAATGAACAGTAGGCGCGAAGAAGAAGCAAAAGAAGAAAAGAAAGAGGAGAAAAGAATTGGCACGAAAGGCCAATTTAAAAAATAAATAAATCGATTGGAGTAGAACCGTTGACCCACACCACTGAGGCATCGAGGACTACGAACTTTTATCGAGGTAAGGAAAATCTTGTGTGCTGCTAGAGATAAATTACACGTACTTTCTTTCGATTTATAGATATGAATTTTAGAAAATATTTTACCGTAAGGAAAATTGGAATGTGTTGTTAAGTGATGAATGCACGTATTTTCTGACGTTTTGTAGATATAAACTTGGGCAGTTTTTTTTACTGTAGAAAAGTATTCTTAAACTACTAAAAATAACTACGTATATTTTCTGGGTATTTATGACTGTGAACTTTGGGACGAAAGTTTTAGACACCCCTAGCCCGAATTTTATCGTTTTGAAATTTTAGGAAAAAGTTTAAAACCCCGTAAATCACCCTGATTTCTAATATAGTATTGTTTAGCCTCTTCAAATAAATATTAGAGTAGTTTTTACTTATTGTATAAAATCTAAAATTTCATATTTTTACCCAAAGATTGTGCCTTGTGGTTTTTAGCTGAAAAAGGGTAAAACTAGCCCTTTCCAGTTTGTTTGATTTACTGAGTCGATGGTTTAAAAAACTGTTTGGATAAAATGGATTGTTATGAATTGGCTTTGAATGAAACTGTGCTAGTTGTCGTGTATTTCTGTGTGATCTTGCACTGACCTACTCGCACGGGATTTTAAGTGTTTTGATGTTCAAACCGTGTTAGACAGTTGTGTATTACTGTGTAATCTTGCACTAAACTACTCGCACGAGATTTAAAGTGTTTAATGTTAAAACTGTGCTAGACAGTTGTATATTACTCTGTGATCTTGCACTGAATTGCTCGCACGAGATTTAAAGTGTTTGATGTTAAAATCGTGCTAGACAGCTGCGTATTACTGTGTGATCTTACATTGAACTGCTCACACAAGATTTAAAGTGTTTGATGTTAAAACTGTGCCAGATAGTTGTGTATTGTTGTGTGATCTTACACTGAACTGGTCGCACATGGTTTGAAGTGTTTTGATGATAAAATCGTGATAGACAGTCATGTATTGTTGTGTGATCTTATACTGACCTGCTGACATGTGGTTTGAGGTAAAAATGGCGACGGTGAATTATACTGAATTGTGAATGATGCCAAGGTCCATGGAGTACGATGTACCGTGTTGTGTGCATATGAGTACATGTACCACGTTTAGGAAATAATGTACTGTGTGAGCCGTTTTGGTAGCTGACCACTCCCACGGCACCTAACATCCTAACACACCTGATTAGTGATTGCCCGGAGTCACTGACATTAGCCCAATTGTCCTACTGATTGATTATTGATGATGAATATTTCACTTTGTCTCACTCGTTTAAATTTCTGAACTGATTTGGATGAAATAATATACTATGTGAAATTTGTTTTATCTACTGTATTTAATTTAAGTGATATTTTGCAGTACAATTTCTATGATGCTGATACTGTGATCGATGGTAAATTTTACTATATTTTTATACTCAACTGTGTATCATTTATTTAAAGCCATATAGATAGATAGTATATTTATCTATTTGTCGCTTGATTTTTCTTACAGAGCACGTTAAACTCACCCCTTACTTTACTCCACAGAGCCTCATCAATAGCTGAGAGTGTTTGTAAGTTGAACAAATTTGCTCAGTTATATGTTAGCAAAGGACTCTTCAGCATTAAAGGTATACCCGGCATACACATTTATATTGTATCTAAATTTTGCAAGTACAATAATGTATAGAGAAATGTGCATGGGAAAATGTGAACATGAAAGAACAATTATGATGATTAATTGAAAAGTACTTCTATTGTAATTTGTCACCTAAAAATGAAATCAAGTACTCGTATTTACTGTTTCTGATCTGTTATCGACTCGTACCCCAACAAAAAATATGTGTAAATCGGGTCGTTACATTATCTAAGACTTATGGTAAGTGAGGCCCTAAGTACTTAGGTGATATAGATGCCCTAGTAGAGTGGTGGTATAACACTGTTTATCACTCTACTATATAGACAACATCTTATCAAGCTGTGTATGGCCAGCATGCACTTATGAACCCACCCTACATTCCTATTGATTTTATAATGGATAGGATTCTCCAAGCCATGCAAGCAGCCATAATCTTGCTTAAATTTCACTTACAAATGGCCCAAAACATAATGAAGCAGTAGGCATATAAGAGCAAGACAAATAAAAGCTTTGAAATGGGAAAATTTGTTTATGTGAAAATATAGCCATATAGGTAGAAATATTTGGTGAATAGGTTGTGATTAAAGTTAGTTTGTGAGAACCCTGCTGCCCGCCCTCACCAGGTCACAGGCTTACGGCGAACTCATCACAAACCCTTATTGTCCTCTTTGGGCCCACTGGCCCTCAAGGTTTTGCTCCACTGGGGGGGCAAGCCCATCTCCCAGGAGACGCGTCACGAGAGGCTCGAACTCGGGTCAACACCCTTGTTCTTGCACTCCCTAACGCCTATGAGCCAATGGCTCAATGGCGTTAGGGAGTGCAAGAACAAGGGTGTTGACCCGAGTTCGAGCCTCTCGTGACGCGTCTCCTGGGAGATGGGCTTGCCCCCCCAGTGGAGCAAAACCTTGAGGGCCAGTGGGCCCAAAGAGGACAATACGGGTTTGTGATGAGTTCGCCGTAAGCCTGTGACCTGGTGAGGGGCGGGCAGCAGGGTTCTCACATAAAAACGCGCGCCAAGGACGCCGAAGAACATCAAAAAACAGAGGAGAAGGCTGCGGGAAAGAAATGATCACCGGCGACGAACGGCGGTGATTCGGGCGGAACTAAGGCTCGATTCTGAAAGCCCAGGCGACAACGGTTCTTTCTGCACCAGTAGCAGCCAACGAAACGGTGGGAATCGTCGGCGACGGCCAAGGGAAGAAATGGGTTCCGACAGCCGAGGGAGAAGAGCCGGACTGACGACCTTTCGGCGACCTCGATCGAAGCTGAGGCCAGATTCAAGTTGTGGACGACCTTCGGAGCCACTGGCGACGGAAGCCGGCAGAGAACCGGCCGGTAAGGCCTTGACCCGGAGTGAATCGGGGTGAACCGACGGTCCGAACCGAGTTGAACCAGACCGAACCGGTTCAGCCAAAAAGAGAAGGAAAAAAGGAGAAAAGGGGAAAAAGAAAAAGAGGAAAAAAATTGGGAAAAATTTCAGTGATGCAATCGAGCTTCGGGTAAGTCGATAAGCGGTCGAAATTGACCGATTTGAATTTTGAAATATTTTATTTAATTATTATTCGATCAAAAATTTACCCAAAAATTTATGAAATTGTGTAGCTCGACAATTGGCCTCCAACGAGAGCTCGAGACAGCCTCGATTTACGGACTAGCATGGAATCTCGGGTAAGTGACCCTTATTTATGACAATTTGCATCGTTATGCGTGATTCGGATTTAATTACCGCATAAATAGATTAAATTTTGGAAAGTCGGATAAATTGTCGTAAATAATAAATTGAGCTATTCGAGAGTTAGAACGAGGCCCAATAAATTGTTGGTGGGCCCAATGAGCCCAATAGGCCTCGATAATGTGAAAATTAAGTGGAAAACGAGCTTAAGGCCGATTAAGGCCCATTAATGCGCAATCGGGCCCAATAGGGGTAAATAGGCCCAATGATTTAAATTAAACCCAGAAAATAGGAAATATGATTAAATTGTATAATATCTGACCTGAGGAATATTTATACGCAGTTCCGGAGGTTTGATTGGGAGCATATCGGACTGCGCGACGAGACAACAGTGGAAAAAGGAAAGGTCAAACTCTACAGAAAAATAAGGTAAGGGAATTTTGTAGGTACATAGAGATACCTATACGTATTTTTTTAAGGGGATTTACAGGGTCTAGAATTTCTTAAATTATCTAGAAAAGAAATAATAATTTTGCAAAAATCGGGGCATAGGTGAATCAAGGAAAAAGATGATTTTGCCCCTAGGAGTAAAATTTACAAAAAGGGTAGTAAGGCAGGTAAATTGCATGATTTCATGTTTTTAACGTGTTATATGAATATATTGCTTTGATTTAAGCAAATATGCACATAGGTTGGCTGTTGATTTCATGAATTTTACGAAAGGGTACCGGTTTGTACCGGTTATGATTTTAAAAGATGTTTTATCAAGATTGAGCCACCTATCGTATTTACATTAATAAAAAGAGTGCTAGAGTCTTACTCGCACTCAAGTTTACTGATTTATTTCTCATGAAAAGCCGTACTGGAGCATTGCTCATACGAGAAATTTGTGTGTGCACAAAACCGTGCTGGAGCTTCGCTCGCACGAAATTTTAGATATCATGATATGCATAGCGTGGTGCTGGAGCTTCGCTCGCACTAGACGTGAGTTGACATGCATATAGTCGTGCGGAAGCCTCCTGTAGACTGTGTGTCACAGAGAGTTGAGATGCTCGCACGTATACTTTGAGACATGGGTTGGTTATCGATATAGTATTGGGGTGGATAAGACCTACGGCAGGTACCCCCAGACTATGATATGGGTCCACGGAGTACGATGTACCGTGTATGTCACACGGAGTACGCTGTACCGTGCAGTCATGATGACTCTATGATGTTACTTGATATTCTGGCGGGTAGGACTTGACCCCTCCTCCCGTTGCAGTTGTGATGCCCCGCACACCAGGATCCGTGTAGCCTGGGATCACAGGGACAAAGTATGGCCATAGTCCTCGATTTTCATACAGTAACCTACATGCCTCACATGATATCATACGGTCTGAATAGACCAGAACGAACCCGAGGGATGGGTAATGTCTCGATTTATGTTTTTAAAAGAGATGTGATTTAATGAATCAAGGTATTCTCGAGAGATGGGTTTGACCTTGATGAAGTTGTTTTATGATGAAACAATGAGTTTTAAAGTGATGAGTTTATGATGAAACTAATAAGTTTTAATGTGACGAGCATGAGATGTCATACATTATGGTTTTTCCATGTGTGTTTTATATGTCGATTTCATGATTTCCCTTATATGATATATACATACATGTGGCATCGTTTTAGTCATTCCTCATGCTCAAAATATAAAGGATTTTATATCATGACATTATCAACACGTAGATAGTATAGTTATCTACCTGCTTACATTATTGCCTTACTGAGCACGATTCGCTCACCCTTTCATTTTCCACCCCACAGGGTATATTCAGTAGAAGAGAGCGACAATAGCTTCGCAATTCGGTTATCCGCTGCTTCTTATCAAGATCAGGTATACACATTTGTACAATTTTGTATCTGAACATATAGATGCACAGTACTGTATATGGATGTAATATTGGGGATGTGTTTAGTTCAATAAATTGATATGTAAATGAAATATGAAAATGGAAGGGTAAATAGGTGAGAGGTTACTAACACCGAATTATAGCCCAACTGTTTAGTAGTGTAATTGTTCACGACGGGTGAGGAAATGAAAAAGCGAAAAATTTGTAGGGATTTTTAGGTAATTTGGGTCGTGACATAGTTACAGAGAATTATGGTCCATTTAAGGTGCTTCATAAGGTGGGAACAGTAACTTATTGGTTGGAATTGCAATTGGGAGCTAAAATTCACCTTGTTTTTCATGTTTCCTAACTTAAGAAACATGTTGGCTCTGATGTTTTATAACATCAACTACCATTGTTAGAGGACGAAAACACTCTGATTAAGGAACCTATAGCTATGTTGGATCGAAGGATGATCAAGAAAAAGGAATCAAGTTGTAACTAAAGTCTTAGTGCATTGGAATAATTCTTTTCCTGAAGACGCGACATGGAAGAGCTAGTCTAAGCTATAGAAGAAATTTCCATCCTTTAATCCATGAGGACAAGGATTTTCACGAGGGAGAGGTGTTTGATGCGAGCTAAAGATGATGGTAATTGAAGACTATTAATCTGTTATTTTACTTACTTTATTAATTAGTGTCACGACCCAAATTTTCTAAAAATCAGAGTAAATTTTTTGCTTTTTCATTTCCTTACCCGTCGTGAATAGTTACACTACTAAACAGTTGGGCTATGATTCAGTGCTAGTCACCTCTCACCTATTTACCATTCTATTTTCATATTTCATTTACATATCAATTTCTTTTAAATAATTACATCCCCAATATTACATCCATGTACAGTATTGTGCCTCTATATGTTCAGATACAAAATTATACAAATATGTATACCTAGTCTTGATAAGAAGCAGCGGATAACCGAAATGCTAGACTACTGTCTGTCTCTTCTATTGAATATACCCTGTGGGGTGAAAAATGAAAGGGTGAGTATAAACAGCTCAGTAAGGCAATAATGTAAGCAGGTAGATAACTATACTATCTACGTGTTGATAATGTCATGATATAAAATCATTTATATTTGGAGCATGAGGTAAGACTAAAACGATGCCACATGTATGTATATATCATATAAGAGAAATCATGAAATCAACATATAAATCAAACATGGAAAAATCGTCATGTATGACATCTCATGCTCGTCACATTAAAACTTATTAGTTTCATCATAAACTCATCACTTTAAAACTTATTTGTTTAATCATAAACTCATCACGTTAAAACTTATTTGTTGTATCATAAAACAACCTCATCAAGGTCAAACCCATCTCTCGGGAATACTTTGATTCATTAAATCACATCTCATTTAAAAACATAATTCGGGACATTACCCCTCTTTCGGGTTTGTCCTGGTCTATTCAGATCGTATGATATCATGTGAGGCATGTAGGTTACTGTATGAAAATCAAGGACTATGGCCATAATTTGTCCCTATGATCCTAGGCTACACAGATCCCGGTGTGTAGGGCATCACAACTGCAACGGGAGGTGGGGTCAAATCCTACCCGCCAGAATATCAAGTAACATCATCGAGTCATCATGACTGCACGGTACAGCATACTCCGTGTGACATACACGGTACATCGTACTCCGTGGACCCATATCATAGTCTGGGGGTGCCTGCCATAAGTCTTACCCACCCCAATACTATGTCAATAACCAACCCATGTCTCAAAGTATACGTGCGAGCATATCAACTCTCTGCGACACACAGTCTACAGGAGGCTTCCGCACGACTATATGCATGTCAACTCACGTCTAGTGCGAGCGAAGCTCCAGCACCACGCTATGCATATCATGATATCTAAAATCTCGTGCGAGCGAAGCTCCAGCACGGTTTTGTGCACACACAAATTTCTCGTATGAACAATGCTCCAGTACGGCTTTTCATAAACAATAAATCAGTAAACTTGAGTGCGAGTAAGACTCTAGCACTCTTTTTATTCATGTAAATACGATAGGTGGCTCAATCTTCATAAAACATCTTTTAAAATTGTAACCGGTACAAACCGGTACCCTTTCGTATAATTCATGAATCAATAGCCAACCTATGTGCATATTTGCTTAAATCAAAGCAATACATTCATATAAAACATTAAAAACATGAAATCATGCAATTTATCTGCCTTACTACCCTTTTTGTAAATTTTATTCCCAGGGCAATATCATCTTTTTCCTTTATTCACCTATGCCTGGTTTTTCGCAAAAATTATTATTCGTTTTCTAGATACTTTAAGAAATTTTAGGCCCTATAAATCCTCTCGAAAATACGTATAAATCTCTATTCACCTATAAAACTCCCTTACCTCGATTTATGCGCAAACTTATCCCGTCTCGATAATACCCGATCTCTCAGTCCAACTGCGCATCAACTAAGTCTACGAAACTGCATATAACCACATAATTGGGGTCAATTCATTTATTTTTATCAGTATATCACATTTACTGATCGAATCGAACGTATTGGGCCCGTTTTACTTTATTGGGCCTAATTGCACTTTAATGGGCCTTGAGCCCGTTTTCAGCCCGTTTATACTTATTAAATCCCTTCTTCGGGTTTATTGGGCTCATTGACTTACAAATAATCATCGGACTTCGTTCCAAACTTATTGGATAGCCCGTATACTATTTACGGTAATTACGTTGCAATTCTGTTAAATATTCCTTTTTATACAGAATTAATCCATAAATTTCGTAAAATAATTGAAACTCTGTATTAAAGGACTCTAATTGTCGGAATTAAAATGTACTTACCCAATATGATGCGGGGTACGAAAATCGGAGCTCAATCGACTCTCGTTCGGGCTCAGTCGTAAAACTGCACAATTATTATATTTAATTTCGGGTTAATTTTTGATTAAATATAATTTAAATAAATTTTTTGAAAATCAAATCGGTCACTTTTGACCTCGTATCGACTTACATGAAGTCCGGTGTATCCCCGAAAATTCTTCCTCTCTTTCCTTTTTTTCCCTTCTTTCTTGGCTGAACCGGTTCAGTCCGGTTCAACCCAGTTCAGACCGGTCCGGTTCAATCTGGTTCACTCCGATTCGGTCGGTTCAGGGCCTCGTCGATCGGTTCTCCACCGGCTTCCACTGCCAGCAGCTCCGCGAGGTCGTCCGCAGCTCGGATCTGGTCTCAATTTTGCACGAGGTGGCCGGGAAGTGGCCAGTCCGATGTGTTCTCCCTTCGCCGCCGGTGCCATTCCTCTTTTTCGTCGTTTTCGACGCCGTCCGTCGATTTCGGCGACTGCCACCACCACCAATCTGCTCGTCTTAGCCTCGGGGATGTTCGACGGTGGTCGGGTGGGGCTAGATCGGCGTCGTTCGCCGTCGATCTCTTTTTCTCCCTCAGTTTCTCTCACCTTTGATTTCGTCGGATTCTGACGTCGGTGGGTTGCGCCGTCGGTACCAGGGAGGTCACCGACCTCTCCTCTTCCTTTTTCGACCCTCACTTGGCCGATTGGTCGCCGGACGGTCGACGGTGGTTTGGGTCTTCCTTGGTTTCGTTTTTCGTTTTCTATGGGTTTTCTCTCTCCCCGACATTTCTGATTTCTCTCCTTTTTTTTTACTTAATTATTTTATTTTTTATTTATTATTATTTATAAATTAGTTTATTATTATTATATTCATTATTTTATTATTATTTTGCCAAAAATATCTAAAAAAATTATATTTTATTCTAATTAATTATTTTAATTTATTTTATCTATTTTTCACTTTTTCGGTATATTTTCTCCGTCTTTTCGAGATATTGTCCTGAGCGAAAATTTCGATTAATTCCAGTAAATTCATATCATGATCAATTTAATCCGAAATTTAATTATTTCTTCGTTATTGATCAAGATTATAAAATCCATTATTTTTAATTAAATTATCTTATCGAATTTATACCGACTTTTGATCTTTTGACCGTTTTGCCCTTACACGTGTTCGGGATTAATTTAACCCGACTTTCCTTCATGAATACTCATTCATTTCGCATTTTAAATCCTTATTTCTAGTCCGAATCTCATTCGTTTAAATTTGTGACCATTTTCATCCCTCATAAAAATTTACGATTAATTTTTGGGTCTTACAATTACACCATTAATTATGTACATGTAATACACATGAACAATTAGTTAACTCTTAAAAAATTCCACTATATGTATAGTTACACAAAATTAATGAAATCAGTCTATTGGCTCATAACAATTATTCTCTCTATAAAGAATTTTCTCTCTCTTCTACTGTTCTGACATTCCATAACAAAATTTGATTCCTTTTTTGCATATCCTCGCATCATTGCATTAGTGTGTACTAGAACTTTGTATATTTTATACCCAACATTCCTCATTCTAGCATTGCCAGAACTAAATCTTATTATTACAAAAAAATGGACTGATTAAATCAACATTGATCTTTAGAAAAGCTCTTCATAATTAGTAGCTTGTTTAGCTATGATGCATGGAACCACGATCGCAAATGGTTGAGATAACTCACGGCATTGGGCTGATCCCTTACTTCTACTTTTGAAGGGATATTTTTGTAAGACCCAAAATTCGATGTCTTCTCCTTAAGAACATGTTAGTGTGAACCTTTGTACGTAATAGGTTAATCAATAAAGAGATTTCGTGTGGATTTTAAGTCCGAATTATTAAGTTCAACATCTGAATGCACTGAAATGCAAAATAAAAGTTTGGGTAAATTCGAAATAAACTAAATGAAATTAGGTTAAATCGATTTAAAATATAGACTCAGAACGCAAAAGTATAGGGAGTCCAAAAAGGAAAGTTGGTTCAAAAATGATAAATCAAAAATTACCCTATTTTGGGTAATTTATCCCGAAAATATAGAAAAATATATTTTCGGGGGAATAAGTGAATACAATAAAATAAAATAAGATGCTCATATATTGTTGTAAGAATAAATTAAATAAAATACATGTAAAAAAGTGTATAAATATTAATGTATAAAATATATTGTGGAAATAAAATATAATTATAATAATATTAATAATTGTTTTATTATTATAATTATTAATAAAATAATAGTGTAAAATTTTAAGATATTTTTATTAATTATATTAAAATTTTTAGATATTTTGTATTATATATTATATATTATATTATATTAAAATATAATATAATATATATAAAATAATAAAAAACAAAAAAGACAAGAAAAACAGTCCCGTCGCGCGACAAAGAAGGGGAGGATCGGGCGAAACCTGATCCCTCATCTTCGTCTCCTCCGACGAGCACCGAGGACGCACCCAGGTGAGAGGCCGAAGGGAGAGGCAGCCCGAGCCATCGTCGACGCTAGTAGAGGGAGGAGAAACGATAACTGGTGACTGAGAGAGAGAGAGAGAGAGAGAGAGAGAGAGAGAGAGAGAAATGGAAAATCGAGAGGAAAGAGAGGGAAGAGAGGCGGATGAAGGCCGGAGGAAGGGAGACGACCTCCCCACTGGCCAGGGGAAGGGCTGAATCGCTACCGTGGGTGACGTAGAGGCGTCGAACGGTACGAGAGAAAAACCCATCGCGAGGCCAAAGAGAAAAGAAGCCGAACCGACCTCATCGCCCCCGATCTGAGCGTGGTAATCACCAAATCCATCCGTCGCACAACCTGGCAGACTCGTTGGAGGCAAAAACCAACGGGGAATCGGTTGGAAACATTGGGAATGGTGAACGGAAGGCTGAACCGGTACGGTCCGATTCAGCTGAAATGAAACTATGTTGAACGGTACTGAACCGGTTCAACCAAAAGAAAAGAGAGAAAAAAAAAGAGAAAAGAAGAAAAAAATGAGAAATGGAAAAAAAATTCGGGGATGCAATCGAGCTAGGGGTAAGTCGGTAAGCGGTCGAAATTGATTGATTTAACTTTTGAAATATTTAATTGAAATTATAATTGACCAAAATTGACTCAGTAAATATATAAACGTGTAGCGCGACAATTGACGACAAATGAGAGTTTGAGTCAGCCTCGATTTACATGCTATCACATAATCTTAGGTAAGTGAATCTCGATTTCTATAAATTGGATAGTTATACAAGTTAGAAATTAATCGCGTAAGTGGCGATTTATTGCGTATAAAATTTCATAATGCTTGGAATTGAAAATAGACTATCATAAATGATTTTAAACGGTCGAAAGAGACAAGAAATTGGATAAGATAATGTAACAGTTATGTTAGGCCTAGAATTTCGGCCAAATGTTCATAATGGGCCAAGCTTGAGTAGCAATCAATCTAATTTAGATTTTGGGCCCTACAGAAAGCCCAATAAAAGTAAATGAGCCCAATAACTTAAATCGACTGTAGTAAACGAAGGAAATATATTTATTAGGTTAAATTGATATGATAAATAATTTTTTGCAGCTCCAGAGATTGGATTAGGAGTAGATTGGACTGGATAAGCTTCCAGTAGTGAAAATTTACCACACTCGACTTGATAGAGGTAAGGGAACTTTGTGGGTATTTAGAGGTAGCTGCACATATTTTGAGGGTATTTATAGGGTATTAAATTTGCTTGGCTACCTTGAAAAGAAATAATAATTTTTGTGAAAAAATTCGGATATAGGTGAAAAAGACTATTTTACCCCTAGAAGCAAATTTTACAAAAAAGGGTAGTAAGGCTAATAAATTATATGAATATCATGTTTTTGATATTTTATGAAATATATTGCTTCGATTTAAGCAAATTTACGGATAGGTTGGCTATTGATTTCATAATTTCATGAAATAGCACGAGTGAGGTGTTAATTTTGATTTTAAGCGTGTTTCGTTGAAATAGAGCCACCTATAAGATTTAAATGAGTTTAATCATGTTGGAGCTTTGCTCGCACTGGATTTTTATGTTTTAACTCATATACAGAGTGCTGGAGCCTCGCTCGCACTGAGTTTTACTGATTTATATGCATGAAAATCGTACCGGAGCCTTGTTCGTACGTAATTTTACATTAATTTATTGTGTATAAAATCATACTGGAGCTTCACTCATACATGATTTACATTGATTTATTACGCATGAAAGTCGTACTAGAGCATTGCTCGTACGAAGATTTTTGTACGTGCATAAAATCGTGTTGGAGCTTCGTTCGCACGAGATTTTAGATATCATGATATGCATGGCGTCGTACTGGAGCTTCGCTCGCACTAGACGTGATATGACAACATAGAGCCATGCTGGAGCCTCCTGTCGACTGTGTGTCACAGTGAGATGATATGCTCGCACGTGTATGTTGAGACATGGGTTGGTTATCGACATGGTATGGGGTGGATAAGACCTATGGCAGGCACCCCCAAATTATGTATATGGGTTCATGGAGTACGTTGTACCATGTATGTCACACAGAGTACGTTGTACCGTGTAGTCATGACTATAAGATTGGTGATTTGATATTCTGGAGGGTAGGATTGACCCACCTCCCGTTGCAGCCGTGATACCCCGCACACCGGGATCCGTGTAGCCTGGGATCACAAGGACATAGTCCTCAATTTTTTCTATACAGTAACTTACATGTCTCACATGATATCATACGGTCTAGATAGACCACGGCAGACCCGAAGGATGGGTTACGCCTTGATTTGTGATTTTAAAAAGAAATGTGGTTTTAATGATGTGTTGATGTAAGACCCGAGTTTAATTAAAATACAAAAATTAAATAAGAAAAGATGAGGGATGTATGAAGGAAGGTCAGGTAAAATTGATTTTCGAAACAAGAGCAGGGGTAAAATGGTAAAAATACCAAAACCCGATAATTAGGCGATAAGAAAATTTAATTAAAAATAAGGGATTGAGAAATCTTGGTCAATAAAGGTGAAATAAATTTATTCTGGATTAAACTGATCAAGATCCGAAATTTTTAAAAATATCAAAAAATTACCCGGAACACTATCTCGAAAAGCGCGAAGGAATAATATCGAAAATTTGGAGAAAAAATATATTTAATAAATTAAATTTAAATTAAATAAATTAAATTAGAATAAAAATAATAATTTTTGGTAGATATTTTGGGTATTTTAATGAATAGTGTAATAATTAAATAAATAATAATAATAATAATAATAATAATAATAATAATAATAAAAGAGAATAAAAAAAAAAGACAGAAAAACGAAATCGCGAAAGAGAAGCAGAGAACGAAAACGGAAGCAGCTGACTGAGGAGTCCGACGAGCCACCGGCGACCGTTGAGCCCAAGTGAAGGTCGAAAAACGTAGAGCGACGCCCAGCGAGCAAGATGGCACCGGAGACGCGTCGTGCAGTGGCCGGAGGAAGCCGATCGGAGGAGGGAAAACACCGAGGAGAAATGGGCTGATTCCCGACGACACACGACGACTGGGCATGAACGGAGGCCACCGGCGTGACCGTGGGGAGGAGGCGGTTCTTTTGAGACCGGTAGCAGCCGACGAGACGGCAGGAATCGCCGGCGATGGCCAAGGGAAGAAAATGGGTCCGACGGCCGGAGGAGAACAGGCCGGACCGGCCATTTATCGGCTAGCTCGAGGCGAACCAAGCCCAGATCTGAGATGCGGACAGCCTTGCAGAGCTACTGGCGGTGGAAGCCGGCGGAGAACCGACCGACAAGGCGGTGAACCGACCGAACCGGAGTGAACCGGCGGTCTGAACCGGTCCGAACCGGACTGAACCGGTTCAGCCAAAAAGAGAGGAAAAAAGGAAGAAAAAGGGGAAAAGAAAAAGAGAAAAAATTGGGAAAAATTTCAGTGATGCAATCGAGCTTCGGATAAGTCGATAAGCGGTCAAATTGACCGATTTAAATTTTGAAGTATTTAATTTAATTAATTTTGGGCCGAAAACCTACCCGAAAAATTGTGAAATTGTGTAGCTCGACGATTGGCATCCAACGACAGCTCGAGACAGCCTCGAATTTTGTACTAGCATGGAATCTCGGGTAAGTAACCCTTATTTACGACAATTATCTCGTTATGCGTGATATTGATTTGATTTTCGCATAAATTGAATTAAATTATGGAAATTTAGATAAATTGTCGTAAATAATCGATTTAGCTATTCAAGAATTAGAATGAGGCCCAATAAATTATTAGTGGGCCCAATGAGCCCAATAGGCCTCGATAAAGCAAAAATTAAGTGGGAAACGGGCTTAAGGCCGATTAAGGCCCATTAAGGTGCAATCGAGCCCAATAGGGGTAAATGGGCCCAACGATTTAAATTAAGCCCAGAAAAGATTAAATACAATTAAATTATATGTTATCTGACCTGAGTAATATTGATACGCAGTTCTGGGCATTTGATTGGGAGTATAACGGACTGCGCGACGAGATAACAATGGAAAAGAAAAGGTCAGACTTGACAGGAAAATAAGGTAAGGGAATTCTACGAACTGCTAGAGGTAAACTTTACGCAATTTCAAGTTCATATGCAGTCTTTAAAAATTACCTGAAGGGTCTAGAGGTCAATTAATAATTTTAGTGCCCCGAATGGGTAAATTACTAAAATACCCTTGTTAAGGGTAGAACTTACAAATTTAGGAAAAATTGGGAGGATCAAGAACAAGAGGGTTCTGCTCGTTCTGGAGACATTTTAATGCATGCATGAGTAGGCTGGCTAACCTTGAAAGAAAGAAAATGCACAGCATTGCATACTTTCAACGATATACCGGTTTTGGAAACTGTTTTGAGAAAACAGAGCCGCCTACGTGTTTTTATTTACATGTGACGTGCTAGAGCTCAGCTCGCACGATGTTTTGATTTGGGTGATGCATGCATTGGTGCTGGAGCGAGAGCTCGCACTAGAGTTTTACATGCATAGGTGCTAGAGTATAACTCGCACCAGATTTCACATGTTTTTTCGTGACACGGTGCTAGAGTCTAACTCGCACCAGATTTTATAAGATTTTCATGTGATTTATATACAAAGTGTTGAGCTTAGCTCGCACTAGATTTACTGGATTTGTGGAGTAGCGCTGTCTGCACTTGGAGTCAGCTAAAAGGCCCAACAGGCTCAAAAGACCTCTTAGGTGGGGTGAGAGTGAGGGATGAGGTTGGCGGCCTTGTGGGGATGTAAAGCGGGCTCTGCTGATTTTACTTAATTTGATAAGAGTGCTGAGCATCGCTCGCACTGATTTTATAAGAACATGCGATGAGCCGTGCTTGGAGCATCGGGTAGACTGTGTGTCACCGATTTAATAGGCTCGCACGTGCGTTTTGAGACGTGGCATGAGTATTGAGAAACAAAACCTCTCTGTGGAAAGCAGGCCATTTGGGTTGGAGTACCTAGAGTGATATGGGTCCATGGAGTACGATGTACCGTGCAAGTAGCATGGAGTACGATGTACCGTGGGGTATCTTCGGATACGGTATCTTTCTGATACGGGGTATCTTCGGATACGACATCTTCGGATGCGTGAGATCGAATAAGACTGATGGGTTGGATTGACCCACCTCCCGGGCGGTTCCCGATCAGGGTGAGCCCTCGCACATTGGGATCCGTGAAGGTAAAGGGACTCACGAGGACACATATTGGCCAGTCCTGGTTATTGCCGATATACAGATGTTGCCTAGTCTCGCATGTCGACAATTTTGATGAGATCAAATCGGGTTTTAAATTAAATGTGCATGATGTTATTTCCATGCTTTTTAAACCCATGTGTGATGTAAACCGACTTTCATGATTTTGTGTGAGTCAGGATCACCCGAAGGAGGGGTCGAGTCCTGACTTTATTGTGAAATTTTTAAATGAGAAAGAAATGATTTGAAATAATTGCATGTTGAATTTTCTGTGCAAACTTGATTTACATAACATCATAACTTTCATATTATCTGTTTTAAATGTGTGGAGAAAGGGTGGTTTATGCATGGCACTACGTTCATGTAGGTAGTATGGTTACCTACTTGTTCGTAGGATTGCCTTACTGAGCTTGATGTGCTCACCCCTTTCATTTTCTCCCACAGATAATCTCCAATTGAAGTTGAGGCGACTCAGTACTGCATTCTGGATATCCGCTGCTGCCCATCGACATAAGGTATATACACTTGTACATATTGTATCTACATAAGCATAGCACAGTAACATGTTTGTAAGCAACTTTAGGGGATGTATAAATAATGTAAACAATTATAAATGACTGGAGAAGAAATAAGTTAGATGGTAATTGAATGGTGGGACTGGCATTGACGCACAGCCCAATTTGTTAGAGGAGTGTGGTCACGATCAGAAGACAGGTAAGAATTTAAGTAATAAAAATAACAAAGCGCGAAAAATTAACTCTGATTTTTGGGTAGTTTGGGTCGTGACATATAAAGGTGGTATCAGAGTTGAAATTGGTCTGATGTGTGTCAGTGTCAGTAATTAGAAAATTACATTCCCGTGTTACTGTGCTTGGTTAGATACAATAGTGTATATCGAGATGGGTTTTGACTAAGAAATGGTTGAGAATGCAGGAATGCCTAATATGAGTCGCGTTAGATGAGATAGTGCACGAGGCAGAGGTCTTAGAGGTAGACCTGAGTCTGCTAAGTCATGCTGAGTTGACCTGTGAAAACCAGGATGAAATTGAAATGGAGGCTACTGTTGAGCATGCCCCACAGAGTCCGACAGAGAGATCGAACAGTATTGAGACACGCTTCGCGAGATTGGAGCGGAGTGTGGAGATTATTTTGAGGAGCAAATTGCTCAGAGTATACATAAGATCAGAGGGCGCAGCGGAGCATTGGTGGAAACCCGCTCGACCCATCTTAAGTGTTAAACATCCAGAGCTAAGATGAGAAATGTTTATGGATGTATTCCGGTGACAGAATATCCCGGACACTATTTAAAAGGAATTGATTTATTGATGAGTATGATTTATGAGTATGGAGACTCAGTTATATTCTTGGACAGATATTACCTCGACACTATAAACAGTGATAGTCGAGATGTCTAAAAGTCCATGAAATGGCTCGACTTTTCAGTTAGAGTCTGATTGGCCCGTGAGATATTACCTATACCGAGGCAGTGCGCAGATTTACAGTTGGGTAAATAAGAAAATGAATTACACGCCTCTGAGATTGGGAAAGGTAGTGAGGGCTGAAATAGAGACAGAAAAGAGAATCGAGAAATGACAAAAATGTTAAAATGAGAAAATGATAATTGGTAAAAGATTAGATTTGATGAGTTATGGAGTAAGATAATTGGTAAGACCCCAGTGCATCCAATTTTGGCACACTTGAAGGGCATTGTGATTGGAGGACCCCGACCTGCTACAAAGCAGAGTAGCAGTGTGATCACTGTAGGATGTGTGGTGGATACCACGAAAAGAGGGTCTATACCTACACTGTATTGATGAAAATGGCCGTTAAGTGTGGTAAGACGGACCATTGATTTTGGTTGCACAAGTTGGGCGAGGTCGCCCCACGGAAAAGTAAAGAGACAGAAAAACTTCGTTGGTATAGCTGCAACGAAAAGGGAGGCAATAGTCGAAAAGAAAAGAAAAAGGAAAGTAAGTTGTTGGACGAAGGCGAGAGGATGTCTCGGACCAGGACACTATTGATGTTTCATGGATGTAGTGTAAGATACCACACTGTTATGAATAATGAAGTACATATGTTCATTGATCCTGGTGCCACACATTTATTCATACCGCCTTCATTCGCATATAAGTGAGTAAAAGGCATGAATACCTACATCATTGGGCATAATACTGATAAATGAGTACCCCAATAGAGGAGGATTAATTAACAGAATATGGATATAGAGATTTTAAGTGACAAAAAGGGGTGCAACAGTTGAAATTAAAGGAGTAAAGGATTATACTCACGAAATGAATAATGACAAGAGTTTCGTTATAATAGATACACTAAGGAGATAATCTTCGAGATATGCTTGATTCTGAATACAAGATGTATTGGAGTAAGAGGCGTATGCTAGGTAAGAACATCTTTACGATATGAAGTCATTAGGATTAAAGCAATTAGTAGCGAATACAAATTGTAACCACATGGACTGGTATATAAAGTATATGTGGTTAAGTCTGAAGGTTAATAAAGGTATTTCAAAATACCTCCCCGCCTGAAGACTTGACAGCGTCTAAAAGTATATATATATATAACCTATAACGTGAAATCGATCGTTGTAATAAATACCTTTAGCATTAGGATACCTTTACTAAGACGATAAGAATATTAAAATTCGACAAATCATAAAGGTTAACATAGTAAAATTTAATAAGAGCCGTTAAGATAAGGAAAGGAAATGATGCAGGTTAGTACCTGGAAACGTAAGCTATTTTGAAGGATCTTATACGCTTATGCGTGGATAAGTCAAGGATTGGACCGATTTGTAATCATCATTATCGATGATATGTTGGGTGTAGTTAAAGCCCAGGGTAAAAATTGTAAGCAATAATTGGGAATGGCTTTTACAAATGGGTTGTTGCGAGTTCTCAATAGGGTATACTTGGTTGGCACGTTTAACTAAGAAAACATGGTTTTTGAATGAGATGATAAATAAGAGTATAGATGTGACATGAATTTTGGTGTAGTGAAGTATGAACTGACCACCGTGATTAATTTCACCATACCCAGTAGCTCAAGAGGTTCTCAGTGAGTATGGACACCTCGAAATAATGAAGGAGCTGTGTATTGATGTATAATGGGAAGATAGTCAATTTTGGAGTCAGACAACTCCTTGATCATGAAATAAACTATCTGACCCATGATTTAAAGTTGGCAGCGATAGTACTTGTACTGAGGATATGGTACTATTATGTACACGATGAGGAATTGTGGATATGCACTGATCATGAAGCCCCAAGTATCTGTTTTCACAGAAAGAGGCGAATATGAGAATACATAGGGGGTTAGAGCTTCTGAGAGATTTTGATTTGTGAAAATTGTACCACCCAGGAAAGGCTAATGTGATGACTGATGCCTTGAGCAGAAAGAGCCTCGGGATGGTATTACATATGATGGTCAGGGAGCGTGAGCTGCTAGAGCAGTCATGAGCCTCAGTATTGATGTGATCGCTTCTGATGATGACAGTGATTGTGTGACAGCTAGCCTGAGACTAGACCGGATGAGAGTGCTCGGATTTGACAGGCTTAGCATAATGATCGGCAGGGTGTCGATAGTGTGGGTCAGATTCAGAAGGGTACAGTGACAGAGTTCACATCGAGTGTTGATGATTTACAGAGAGGTTCAGAGACAATATGAGTGCTCCCTAGGACCACAATTGATGAGATAATAATTTTGTCAGAAGCTTACTCTTCAGGATATACAGTGCATACAGAAGGTAATAAGAATATATATGAAATCTCTGCAAAGGGTATTGGTGGTCAGATGTGAAAAGAGATGGTAGAGATTGTGGAAAAGTGCCTAGTATGGCAGTAGAATAAGGTAGAGTATTAAAAGTCTGCAGAATTATTGCAGTCTCTACCTATATCGACACGGCACGAAAATGAGAGGAAGTCTCCATGAATTTTGTGATGGGTTACAGAGAACCCAGGTGAATCACGAGGCTATTTGGATGATAGTCGATAGAGTGACTAAGTCTACCCACCTTCTGGTTATGAACTCCCCAGATACTCAGAGTGTGTATGAGGATTTATGTATAAGGAAGATTGTGGAACATTATGTAGCGTTCCAGTGAGCATGGTATCATATAGGGATTCCCGCTTCACTTCCCACCTCTGAGGATATTTTTAGGAAGCTATGGGAACCCGACTGAGTATTAGCACAGCTTTCCATCCTCAGACAGATTGTCAGTCAGAGAGGACTGTACAGGTTCTGGAAGATACGATGAAAGCGTGTGCCCTTGATTTTATAAGCTCCTGGAATGATCAGTTGTCACAAATTGAAGTCGCCAATAACGACAGTTGACAGTTGAGTATCGGGATAACAAGATATGAGACAGTGTATGGCTGTAGGGGTTGTTCCCCAAATTGGATGAGAAAAAGTGGGTGACAGATAGAATTATTTTCGACTATGGATAATAAGTCTCTGAGGATGTTTTAGTTAAGAGTGAGAGATTAAGAACACCTCAGAGCAGGTAGAAAAGTATTGGAATTCACCCTTGGTGAATTAGCATGGTTGAAAGTTACTCGTCCTAAGAGAATAAGGACATAGCGAACTTTTGGAAGAAGGTAAATTGAGTTGCGCTGGATGGAATATTTTGAGAGATTGGACAAGTGGGAGATAAGACCTGTAAGTTGGTGTTATCACCTGAATTAACAGGCACCCACAATGTGTTTCAGTTTTTGATGCTTCGGTAATACTATCCAGATCCAGCATAGGTAATCGAATATGAACTCCAAAAGTTCAGTTTAATGAAAATATAAATATATTGATAAGTTGATTCGGGCATTAAACAGGAAAGAGAAAGTATTGAGGTTTAAGATGATCTCCCTAATTAAAGTCCGTTGGTAGTGTTACACTCCGAAAAAGGTCACATAAGAATTTAAAAAGTATGATACAATTAATGTACCCAGAGTAGTCTACAGACTCATATGAATTGGTTCTAATTTGGAGGATCAAATTCCTTAAGTGGGGGAGAGTTGTAAGACCCGAGTTTAATTAAAATACAAAAAATTAAATAAGAAAAGATGGGGATGTATGAAGGAAGGTCAGGTAAAATTGATTTTCGAAACAAGAGCAGGGGTAAAATGGTAAAAATACCAAAACCCGGTAATAAGGCGATAAGGAAATTAAATTAAAAATAAGGGATTGAGAAATCTTGGTCAATAAAGGTGAAATAAATTTATTCTGGATTAAATTGATCAAGATCCGAAATTTTTAAAAATACCGAAAAATTACCCGGAACAATATCTCGAAAAGCGCGAAGGAATAATATCAAAAATTTGGAGAAAAAATATATTTAATAAATTAATTTAAATTAAATAAATTAAATTAGAATAAAAATAATAATTTTTGGTAGATATTTTGGGTATTTTAATGTATTTTAATGAATAGTGTAATAATTAAATAAATAATAATAATAATAATAAAAAAAAGACAGAAAAACAAAATCGCGAAAGAGAAGCAGAGAACGAAAACGGAAGCAGCTGACCGAGGAGTCCGACGAGCCACCGGCGACCGTTGAGCCCAGGCGAAGGTCGAAAAACGTAGAGCGACGCCCGGCGAGCAAGATGGCACCGGAGAGGCGCCGTGCAGTGGTCGGAGGAAGCCGATCGGAGGAGGGAAAACACCGAGGAGAAATGGGCTGATTCCCGGCGACATACTACGACTGGGCATGAACGGAGGCCACCGGCGTGACCGTGAGGAGGAGGCGGTCCTTTTGAGACCGGTAGGAGCCGACGAGACGGTGGGATCGCCGGCGACGGCCAAGGGAAGAAAATGGGTCCGACGGTCGGAGGAGAACAGGCCGGACCGGCCATTTCTCGGCGAGCTCGAGGCGAACCAAGCCCAGATCTGAGATACGGACAGCCTTGCGGAGCTGCTGGCGGTGGAAGCCGGCGGAGAACCGGCCGACAAGGCGGTGAACCGGCCGAACCGGAGTGAACCGACGGTCTGAACCGGTCCGAATCGGACTGAACCGGTTCAGCCAAAAAGAGAGGAAAAAAGGAAGAAAAAGGGGAAAAGAAAAAGAGGAAAAATTGGAGAAAATTTCAGTGAGGCAATCGAGCTTCGGGTAAGTCGATAAGCAGTCAAATTGACCGATTTAAATTTTGAAGTATTTAATTTAATTAATTTTGGGCCGAAAACTTACCCGGAAAATTGTGGAATTGTGTAGCTCGACGATTGGCATCCAACGACAGCTCGAGACAACCTCGAATTTCGTACTAGCATGGAATCTCGGGTAAGTAACCCTTATTTACGATAATTATCTCGTTATGCGTGATATTGATTTGATTTTCACATAAATTGAATTAAATTATGGAAATTTAGATAAATTATCGTAAATAATTGATTTAGCTATTCAAGAATTAGAACGAGGCCCAATAAATTATTAGTGGGCCCAATGAGCCCAATAGGCCTCGATAAAGCTAAAATTAAGTGGGAAACGGGCTTAAGGCCGATTAAGGCCCATTAAGGTGCAATCGGGCCCAATAGGGGTAAATGGGCCCAACGATTTAAATTAAGCCCAGAAAAGATTAAATACAATTAAATTATATGTTATCTGACCTGAGGAATATTGATACGCAGTTCCGGGCATTTGATTGGGAGCATAACGAACTGCGCGACGAGATAACAATGGAAAAGAAAATGTCAGACTCGACAGGAAAATAAGGTAAGGGAATTCTACGGACTGCTAGAGGTAAACTTTACGCAATTTCAATTTCATATGCAGTCTTTAAAAATTACCTGAAGGTTCTAGAGGTCAATTAATAATTTTAGTGCCCCGAATGGGCAAATTACTAAAATACCCTTGTTAAGGGTAGAACTTACAAATTTAGGAAAAATTGGGAGGAGCAAGAACAAGAGGGTTCTGCTCATTCTGGAGACATTTTAATGCATGCATGAGTAGGCTGGCTAACCTTGAAAGAAAATGCACAGCATTGCATACTTTCAACGATATAACTGTTTTGGAAACTGTTTTGAGAAAACAGAGCCGCCTACGTGTTTTTATTTACATGTGACGTGCTAGAGCTCAGCTCGCACGATGTTTTGATTTGGGTGATGCATGCATTGGTGCTGGAGCGAGAGCTCGCACTAGAGTTTTACATGCATAGGTGCTAGAGTATAACTCGCACCAGATTTCACATGCTTTTTCGTGACACGGTGCTAGAGTCTAACTCGCACCAGATTTTATAAGATTTTCATGTGATTTATATACAAAGTGTTGAGCTTAGCTCGCACTAGATTTACTGGATTTGTGGAGTAGCGCTGTCTGCCCTTGGAGTCAGCTAAAAGGCCCAACAGGCTCAAAAGACCTCTTAGGTGGGGTGAGAGTGAGGGATGAGGTTGGCGACCTTGTGGGGATGTAAAGCGAGCTCTGCTGATTTTACTTGATTTGATGAGAGTGCTGAGCATCGCTCGCACTGATTTTATGAGAACATGCGATGAGCCGTGCTTGGAGCATCGGGTAGACTGTGTCACCGATTTAATAGGCTCGCACGTGCGTTTTGAGACATGGCATGAGTATTGAGAAACAAAACCTCTCTGTGGGAAGCAGGCCATTTGGGCTGGAGTACCTAGAGTGATATGGGTCCATGGAGTACGATGTACCGTGCAAGTAGCATGGAGTACGATGTACCGTGGGGTATCTTCGGATACGGTATCTTTGTGATACGGGGTATCTTCGGATACGGTATCTTTGTGATACGGGGTATCTTCGGATACGGCATCTTCGGATGCGTGAGATCGGATAAGACTGACGGGTTGGATTGACCCACCTCCCGGGCGGTTCCCGATCAGGGTGAGACCTCGCACACTGGGATCCGTGAAGCTAGAGGGACTCACGAGGACATATATTGGCCAGTCCTGGTTATTGCCGATATACAGATGTTGCCTAGTCTCGCATGTCGACGATTTTGATGAGATCAAATCGGGTTTTAAATTAAATGTGCATGATGCTATTTCCATGCTTTTTAAACCCATGTGTGATGTAAACCGACTTTCATGATTTTGTGTGAGTCAGGATCACCCGAAGGAGGGGTCGAGTCCTGACTTTATTGTGAAATTTTTAAATGAGAAAGAAATGATTTGAAATAATTGCATGTTGAATTTTTCGTGCAAACTTGATTTACATAACATCATAACTTTCATATTATCTGTTTTAAATGTGTGGAGAAAGGGTGGTTTATGCATGGCACCACGTTCATGTAGGTAGTATGGTTACCTGCTTGTTCGTAGGATTGCCTTACTGAACTTGATGTGCTCACCCCTTTCATTTTCTCCCACAGATAATCTCCAGTTGAAGTTGAGGTGACTCAGTACTGCATTCTGGATATCCGCTGCTGCCCATCGACATAAGGTATATACACTTGTACATATTGTATCTACATAAGCATAGCACAGTAACATGTTTGTAAGCAACTTTAGGGGATGTATAAATAATGTAAACAATTATAAATGACTGGAGAAGAAATAAGTTAGATGGTAATTGAATGGTGGGACTGGCATTGACGCACAGCCCAATTTGTTAGAGGAGTGTGGTCACGATCAGAAGACATGTAAGAATTTAAGTAATAAAAATAACAAAGCGCGAAAAATTAACTCTGATTTTTGGGTAGTTTGGGTCGTGACAGTTGATGAGTTTTACTAAGTTTTGATAATATGTTAAACCTTGAGGGGTTGTTTTATGATGAGTTTTTCAATTTGTTGAGCATGAGACGTTGACATGAAGATTTTCCATGTTTACATGCCTATTTACATGTTTTCAGCACGTGATATATGTATATACATGTGGCATAGTTTTAATTATGCCTCATGCTCTGGATATAAATGATTTTTATATCATGACATTATAAGCATGTAGATAGTGTAGTTATCTACTTGCTTACATTATTGCCTTACTAAGCAAGTTGTGCTCACCCTTTTACTTTCCACCCCTGTAAAGCATCCACAGTAGTTGAGAGCGGGTAGAGACTATATTACTTATTATTCGCTGCTTCCCATCACGAATCAGGTATACACATTGTACAGTTTTGTATCTGAACATGTAAAAGCACAGTACTGTACATGGATGGAATATCGGGGATGTAAACCTATTTAAATATAGTTATAAATGTAATTAGTTAAAGTCAATGGACAGTAGATCCTAATATGTAAATGTGATATGGAAATGGATGTTAAGGTAAGTAACATGATAGGAGGGACTAATGTCGACTCATAACCCAGCTGTTAGTAGTGAAACTATTTACGATGAGTAAGGAAATGAAAAAGTAAAAGAAAAATTGTAGTGATTTTTAGGAAAAAGAGGCTGTGACAGAGGTGGTATCAGAGCTGAGTTGGCCTGATATGAGTCAGTGTTAGTGGTTAAGGAAGTTTACATCCTCATGTACTGTGCATTATTTAGATACAATTGTGTATTCTGAGATGGGATTAGACAGAGAAAGGGTTGTGAATGCAGGAATATAGTTACCCTGATTGATAGCCGCCATGGTAGAGGGGCAAGTACACACGCTCAAGGTCGTAGGGCTAGGCCTAAGAGCTGAGACAAGTATTTATCTGATCATACCCCACAGGATCCCATAGAGAGACCAAAGAGTGCTGAGGCACGCTTCGCGAGATTTAAGCAGAGCTTAGAGAATATTATGGAGCTATTTGCTCAGACAATGTATGGGATTTGAGGCCGAGGCGGAGTATTGGTGGAAGTTCGCCCAACTTATCCTAAGAATTAGACATCTTAAACTGACATGGAAAATATTTTTGGATGTATTTTGGAGATAGTATGTCCCAGACACTACTCAGAGAAAGTTACAGGTGGAATTTATAAGTTTGGTTCCCCTGAACTGATCTATTGATGAGTATGAATTGAGGTTCATATCCCTGGGCAGGTATGACCCTAATACTATGAGCAGTGAGAGTTGGAAGATCCAAAAGTTCATAGAATGGCTCAGACTATCTATCAGAGCCCGATTGGCCTGTGAGATATCACTGCCTATGACGAGACAGTGCACGAACCATAGTTGTGCGATTAAGATTACGAGTTGCACACCTCTGAGTTTGAGAAAGGTTATAGGCCTTGTCATATGGCTACTGGAGAATGTTACAGATGTGGTAAGATAGGGCATTTAATGAAGAATTGCCCCGAGCTAGGTGAAACTGCCCCACAGAAAGGCAAGGAGCCAGAGAAAGCCCCTGCTGATAGCTATGCTTCGAAAAGAAGGCCACAGCTGAAGAGAAGAGGAAACAAGCTATTAGTCGATGGCGAGTATATGCCTTAGACCAGGACACTACTGACGCTTCATTCGTTGTGGTGGAAGGTACTATATTGATTTTGATCTTGAAGCATTTGATTTAATTGAGCCTAGTGCCACGCATTTATTTATATCGCCTTCATTTTCATCTAAATTGCTAAAGTATGTACAGCCTACACCATTAGGTAAAATGGTGCTAATTTGCACCCCAATGAATGATGGTCAGCCAACTGAATATTTATATAGAGATTATAATTTGAAAGTGGGGGTAAAAGAATAGGCCAACCAATCTCATTCAATTGAATACGAATGATTTTGAAGTAATATAGGGATGGATTAGTTGACTGCAAACCATGCTATTTTAAATGGCTATGCTAAGACAGGGTTGAAAACATCGAAAAGTGTACTGTAAGTCTTGACAAGTGATGGAAAAGTGTAGTGGCTGTAATTAAAGGAGTAAATGATTATACAAACGGAATGAATAATGATGAGAAGATTTCATCGCCTATGTGGTTGTGAGATCTGAGAATTTTAGACATATTTTAATTATGTAATATGAACTTGAAGTGTAATTTATTAAGCTGAATGAAATGTGTAAGTAATGAATGAGAAATGATCAAAGTAGTGAATTGTGAAAATTATATTTGGAGATTTATGTGCAAGTGTTTAATCAAAGTGTGAAACTATGAGGTCAGATCGATCTTGGAGAAGAGAAGATCGATCTGGTGGGCTAAAAATGACAAGGAATGAGGAATTTAAGCGAGTAGATTGATCTCCAATGGAAGAGGATCCATCTCCTTATGATTCTGTAATGAAAAGATCGATCTCATAAGGAAGGAATCGATCTCAAAATGTTTCTGTTAGGGAGAATATCGATCTCCTTAAGAAGCAAATCGATCTCATGAAGCATTCTGTAAACTAAAGATCGATCTCATAATTGGAACAAATCGATCTCATAAAGCCATTAAGAGATCGATCTTACCCCACGACAGATCGATCTCCTAAGCATAAAATTTACTCCAAATCGTCCCCAAATTCAAATGCAAATCGATCTCATCAAGAGCCAGATCGATCTCTTACCCTCCGTCTATAAAAAGACCCCTGTATTTTCCTGCACTTCATCTTTTCTCTCTCTTTCAAATCTCCATTTCAGCTGAACCCTAGCTTTCTCTCTCTTCCAAATCGCCCATTTTCGTCCAAATTAAAAGTTGCGGCAAGAAGGGAAGTTGTTCCTCATCCAAAAGAGAACAACATACCTAGAAATCGAAAGACGAATCGAATCGAGGTGTGAGTTGAGCACTCCACAAGTTTGGGTAATCTCTAAACTTCAATCTTGGATTTTGAAGTGATTTTTGGTGATTGTGAGCATAGGCATTGTGATGAAATAATTGAGAAATGATTAGAGATTGATGAAACTATGATTTTGTTGGAGTAGAGATGTTATTATGCAATTGTGGTAATTTTGGGAATTATGGCTATAAATTGGAATTGAGACAATGTGGTAAATTTAGCATGGAATATAATATGAGAAATGTAGAATTTTGAGATGTAGTGGGTGAGAATGTGAGTTGTGATAGAATTGTGAAGATTAAGTTAATTGAGGTGTTAATGAGAAAAATGAGCAAATGTGTGCTCAATAATGCGATTGAGTTGGGTTATTGATGTCTTCGTTTGGACAGCTCAGGAGTTCCAGAGTGGAATGCGAGGCTAGTCCGTGATACGGGGGAATGATTACACTATACGAGGTGCAAAGAGGTAAGGGAAAACTAAACCATTTGTGTATGGTTTTGATGAACTGTTTGTAGCATGAACCATGATTTGAGAATACAAGCATGTTTATCGTTGTGTTGTGATATGATTGCACATGATTTTTATAGCCGGTTGGAGCCATTGTTTTATGAGTTTATAAGCTAAGTGTGAAATCTCTTTATAAACCGTTGAGTTTGCGTGAAAAGTAACTTGGGCTCTACGTTAAGGCAATATTGAGATTTGAGAAAATGTGTGCGTGTTTTGCTGGTTGGAACTCGGTTTTAATATGTTTTGTGTTGAGTACACGAATATTTTAAATGAGTTTTATGAGAGAAAAAACATTATAAGTTCTACGTGAAGGCAAATAATTTTTCTTTATGATAATGGCTAATGATTGAGACTTAGGCGTGTCATGTTGAATACACATCGGGCATTACTTTGGTAGCATGTAAGTCCGGACCTTGTTCTGGTAACATGTAAGTCCGATTATTCCTCCGCTTTGGTAGCGTTGGGAGGCCTTGCTTTGGTAGCATGTAAGACCGATAGAGTGGGTCGCCTGGGAACCGTAATAGAGTGGGCCACCTGGGACCGACCCAGGGACCACGTGATAGAGTGCATGAGCCAAGGCATTGCTCTGGTAGCATGTAAGGTCGGGCCTTGTTCTGGTAACATATAAGTCTAATATACCATGCATACGACCATATTGTCAACATTCCCTCTTACGAGGATGCCTGGGATGCGCACCCAGAGGAGATTATATATTTGATGTGCCATGACGAGTTTTATATGAGTTTTATTTCCTAATCTCGTTTTACACTTGAGTTATGTTGTGACTTTGTCATGTTCTATTTGCTGAGGTGATTTTATCACGTATTTCGAGAAAAGCCATTATCGCATATATTTACACATGCTTGTGAATGCTCTATATTGAGCCTTTTTTACCTTCATGTTTTCACATGATTTATGAGCTATGAGATGATGATGCTTTGAGAACTTTCATGCTACGATTTCAAATGAGTATATTGAGTTTCATATACAAATACATATTTGTGATGTGTGATATGGTTTATATAACTGAGTTCCCTTACCCCTCTTACTAAGCGATTTAGAAGCTCACCCTATTTTCTCTCCCCACCAGATTTCTTCAAGTGAAGTGAGTTCCCTACGACGTACGGATTAGAGGCTAGTGGAGGACTTGAGCTCCAGGCCGTATTTTGTTTATTGAGGTATATATTTAATATTCATGTATCCAGACTAGAGTTATATTTCCAGACACTTGTTGTACAATGAGGTATGGGATGTATTAGGATTAATTAACTCGAAATTGAGAAATGTATATGATATGATATATATTATTTTATGATGAGATCCTGAGGTATGATAAGTATGATGATGTGTGACACTGAACAAGAATGCACCCTTAATTGTGATTTGATGAGTAAAAAGTTTTAAATTTGCCATATTTTTCACATTTTCGGGGCGTCACAGTGGTTAATATGGATAAGGCATATTTAGAGTTGACTGATATCCCAGTGGTCAGGAAGTTGCCTGATGTCTTTCCGGATGATCTACCAGGGTTGCCACCAGTTAGAGGAATAGAGTTTTGTATTGATTTGGTACTTGGTACTGAGCCGATATCCAAACCACCGTATAAAATGGCTTCAGTGGAACTGAATGGAGTAAAGAAGCAATTACAGGAGTTATTGGACAAGGGTTCGTCAGATCAAGTGTTTCGCCTTGAAGAGCACCGGTTCTGTTTGTGAAAAAGAAAGATGAAAGCCTCCGACTATGTAGTGATTTTTAGTTAGTGAATAAGGCTACCATCAAGAATAAGTATTCCCCTCCACGCATTGATGAGCTATTGGATTAGCTTCGAAAAACACAGATCTTTTTCGAGATTGATCTAAGGTCTGGCTATCATCAGTAAAGGATTCGCAATGTGGATGTACCCAAGATAGCTTTTCGTAACTGTTATGTTGTTGATGAACAAGGTATTTGAACCTTACCTGGACCAATTTGTTAGTGTCTTGATTGATGATACTTGGTTGTATTCAAAGTTCAGGGAAGAACATGAGCAGCACTTAAAATTGTTTTTGCAAACCCTCCGAAAGAAACAGTTGTATGCCAAACTAAGTAAGTGTGACTTCTGGTTAGAATAGATATTATTTCTGGGTCATATGATATCAAAAGACGGGGTGTTTGTGGATTCATCCAAGATGAAGGCAGTGGTTCAGCAAGAACGGCCCAGAACAATCATAGAGATTAAAAGTTTTCTGAGTTTAGCTAGGTATTACAGACAGTTGTTAAGAGTTTCTTGAAATTAGTTGCTCCGTTGACGCCTCTAATTCGAAAAAAGGTTGTGTTTGAGAAGGGTGACAAAACGTGAAAGGAGTTTTGGTGAATTGAAGTATAGACTAACCATCGCACCTATTCTTACCATATCGAACAGCTCAAGAGGTTTCTCAGTATATACAGATGCCTCGAAATATGGACTAGGTTGGGTGTTGATGTAAATGAGAAGATAGTCACTTATGGATCCAGACGACTCAAGAACCATGAGAGAACTATCCGACCCATGATTTAGAGTTGGCAGCTGTAGTGGTTGCACTGAAGATATGGCGCAACTACTTATACTGTGAGAAATTTTAGGTATGCACTGATCATAAAAGCCACAGTATTTGTTTTCACATAAAAAGTTGAATATGAGATAACAAAGAGGGTTAGAGCTTCTAAAGGACTATGATTGTGAGATATGGTACCACCCGGGTAAGGTTAATGTAGTGGCTGATACTTTGGGCAGAAAGAGCCTTGGGATGGTATCACATATGATTGTCAGGAAGCGTGAGCTATTAGAGCAGTTGTGAGCCTCAGTAGTGATGTGATCCCTTCTAATGCTGACAGTGATTATGTGATAGCTAGCATGAGAGATCATAACCGAATTTGGTTGACCGAATTCGACAGGCTCAGCGTGATGATCGGTAGGGTGTCGATAGTGTGAGTCAGCTTTAGATGGGTATAGTGATAGAGTTCACAGTGAGTGATGATGACTTACTGAGGTTCTAAAGCAGAATATGTGTTCCCAAGGACCACAGTTAATGAGATTGTTATTATCAGAAGCTCACTCTTCGAAATATACATTTCATCTGGGGAGCGATAAATGTATTAGAATCTCTAAAAAGGGTATTGGTAGTCAGGCATGAAAAGAGATATCGTAGAGTTAGTAGCGAAGGGCCTCGTATGTCAACAGAGTAAGGTACAATATCAGAAACCTGAAGGGTTATTGCAGTCTCTACCTATATTGATATAGAAATGGGAGCACATTACCATGGATTTCGTCATGGGTTACAGAGGACCCACAAGAATCACGAGGTTATTTGGGTGATAGTCGATAGATTGACAAAGTCAACCCACTTCCTAGTTATGAAATCCACAGATACTCCGAGTGAGTTGGTGAAGTTATATGTATGGAGACTTGTGGAACACTATGTAGTATTCCAGTGAGCATTGTGTCAGATAGGGATTCCCGCTTCATTTATCATTTTTGGGAATATTTTCAAAAAGCTATGAGAACCTGAGTGAGTTATAACACAACTCTTCATCCTCACATTGATGGACAATCAGAGGGAACCATCCAGATATAAGAGGATATGTTGAGAGCGTGTGTAATGAATTTGAAAGGCTCCTGGGATGATCATTCATCATTAACCAAATTTATCTATAATAACAGTTATCACTCAAGTATCAAAATAGCACCTTATGAGGCAAGGTATAATAGTAGGTGTCATTCTCTGATTAGATGGGGAAAAATGGGTAACCGACACATATTTTCTCCCGATTTTGTGAAACGAGCCTCTGAGGATGTTCAGTTGATGTGTAAGAGATTGAGAACAGCTCAGAGCAGACAGTAAAACTATTCTGACATGAGACAGAAACCATTAGAATTTATGGTTGGTGAATCAGTGTTTTTGGAGGTACCTCCTCTCACGACCCTTTTTATCTATTTCGTCTAAAAATCACTATAAATTTTTTTTTGTTTAACTGTTAACTTATCCGGTCGTGAACATCTCTCACAAATACAATTGGGCTGTGAGTCAGTAATAATCACCATTTCCATACATTTTTCAATTAATCAAAAACAATTCCATACATTGAAAATTTAGTCATGTACTTATACATGACATGTTTACTAACATTTACATCCCCTATATTACATTTCAAAATGATTATTGTGCTATCACATGTTTAGATACAAAAAGACTTCTTATGTGTATACCTCTGGGCGATAGAGAGCAGCGGATATCCAACAATAATGCCTCAGTCATTCACTAAGCTACTATGCGCGCTCTGTAGAGGAGGAAAATGAAGGGATGAGCAACCACACGCTTAGTAAGGCAATAATGCAAGCATGGTAGATAACTACACTATCTACATGCTTATAGTGTCACATATAAAATCATTAGCATCTAGAGCATGAGGAAACATCAAAACTATGTCACATGTATATACATATATCATGTACTGAAAACATGGAAATAGGCATGTTAAAAACATGGAAAATCATCATGTAAAACCTCTCATGCTCATCATCATTAAAAACTCATTATATATGGAAATTCATCACCAAAACGTCCCTCGAGATTTATCACTTTCTCAAAACACGTCAAAATTCATCACAATTAGCAAAAACCATCTCTTTAAACACAATCCCACAAGGTTCGACCCTTCCCTCGGGTCTACCCTAGACCACAAATCATAGTCAGTGTACAAACCATGTGATATCATGTGAGACAGGTGGTCACTATATATATATATATATATAAATATATATATATATATATATATATCAAAGACTATGTTGGCCAACTATGTCATAATCATCCCAGACCACATGGATCCTGGTGTGTGGGGTATCATGTTGGAACGAAGGTGGGTTAGTCATATTCCAGACTTTCAAATTAACGTCACAACTACGCGTTACAACGTACTCCGCGGACCCATATCATGGTTGGGGGTGTCTGCCATAGGACTTATCTACCCCATGCCATGTGTAACCTACACAGTCTCAAGCGCACGTGAGAGCATTTTGTTTTCATGTAAGAGAGCCTCCCCAACTAACAGAGCCTCCCCACCCCAACAGACTTAAGGATGTTGGGCTTAAGGATCTTACTAGCTCCACGGCTCATACGTACCACGGTGTGAAAATCCAGTGCGAGCGAAGCTCTAGCACGATTTCATGCATCATCAGCAAATATCCTCGTACGCGCAACGCTCCAGTACGATTTTATGCACAACAAATAATGAAGAAATCACGTACGAGCATAGCTCCAGTATAGTTGTATGCACAAGTAAGTCAAGAAAACCCACGTACAAGCTAGTAACTCCAGTACAGCTTATAAAATATCGCGAATCAAGATATGGAGCGAGGTAGGCTCTAGCACGATTTAACTCATTTAAGTATGATAGGCGGCTCTTTTTCAACAAAACACTTTCAAAACCAAGGATAGCACCTCACTTGTGCTACTTCACAAATTATGAAATCAGTGGCCCGCCTATCCTTTAATTTTACTTAAACCAAAGCAAAGTATTTTGTAAAAACATCAAAAAATGCGGTTTATGCAATTATCAGCCTTACTATCCCTTTTTTAAGATACACTTCGAAAACCAAATCATATACATATATACTTGTAGTCATTCACACATACCATCAATCACTTTTCTAATTAACCATGCATTTTACAAAGCCCTATATTCACCCACAAAGTACGAGCAGCTATCTCTATATACTCACAAAATTCCCTTACCTGAAAGTCGCGTCGAATGATTTCCTCTTCTTTAGAGCTGTTCGCTTGCGCAGTTCGATTTGCCTCCAATGAACTCTCCGGGACTGCACGAGATTACGTTTCACATCAATTTTAAATCCAATGAAATATAGCTCTTGTGTTTACTATAGTCAATTCGACTTATAATTTCCATCAATACTTGTAAAGCCCCTTTTCGATTGTTCTACTTATCTCTCGAGAATCTATTGATTCATACTAAATCGATATTTAAGCTCATAGTGTCTCTAGTTCATCATCTACTTCACTATGGCATTTTTTCAAGCACCTTATATACTTATTTTCACAACTCGCCTAATCTCACAATGTAGCTTCATCCATTATCTCAAAATCTTACTTATTACTTCACTAGCACCTTAGCATAATCCATTTATCATCAACTCACCCATATCACATTTTCTCACACTAGCCTCACTCTAGGTTATGCTTATCCCATTACATTCTAGGTAGTTTCCATCATTAATGCATACACCCATCTACTCAAAATCAATAACTAGATAAATGTACTTGGGTTGGTGTATTAGAAACTCACCTAGCTTGATTTTCTTCTTGCTCCAATAAGAACACTCATTTGCTCCTTCAATCCAACCAATGAAGTATTGATTACAAGCTATGTTGTTCTTCTCTTGGTAGTGAGCAACTTTGCTCTAATAGCTTTTTCTCAAATCTTTATGGAAATTGGATAGTTTTAAATAGAGAAAGTTAGGTTTAAGGTTGAGAATGGAAGATTGAACTTGTTTCCCGTGAAAATGCAGATCCAACTACTCCACTTTTATAGAAATGGCACTAGGAGATCGATCTGCATAAGGTGGAGATCGATCTAACATTACTTGAATCCTCAAAATTTCGTCTATTTGGCAAGTAGAAGATTGATCTGTTGGGTGTATGAGATCGATTTATCGTGATGCATTAGATCAATCTGCACAATGGAATAGGATCGATTTCTTTCAGGCTGAGAGTTTAGGAGATCGATCTGACCATTAAGAGGATATCGATCTGGTCCAACCTGATGCCAATGGAGATCGATCTGCTTGAGTGAGGGATCGATCTTCCTCTTGCAGAATGCTTAGCATTGTGTTTTCCAGGCCATGAGATCGATCTCTTCTTGCATAAGATCGATCTGGCCTTCATCCTGCACCCTTTTGATGCAAATTTTCCCATTTAAACTCATGCTCAATCACTTCCACACTCATTTATCAATCCATTCACACTTAGAACTTAAAAACGTTTATTTCTTGTATTTCACATGTAATGTAACTTGTCTATAGATCAATAAATCATATGCATTACATAGAAATTTACGGGTCTTACACCTTCGTCGAAGGATATTATGAGATTCGGTAAGAAGGGTAAACTAAGTACTCAATATACTAGACAGGAAGGATGAAGTATTACGGTCTAAGACCATCTCGTTGGTTAAGGGTCTCTGGCAACTCCACACTTCAGAGGAAATTACATGAGAGTTAGAGGGTATGATGCGAGAAAGCATACCCATTTATTTGAGAATTAAGACTGATTCAATTTGGAGGACCAAATTTCTTAAGGAGGGGAGAAATGTAAGACCTGAAATTCAGTGTCTTCTCCTTAAGAACATGTTAGTGTGAACCTTTGTACGTAATAGGTTAATCAATAAAGAGATTTCGTGTGGATTTAAAGTCCGAATTATTAAGTTCGACGTCCGAATGCACTGAAGTGCAAAATAAGAATTTAGGTAAATTCGGAATAAACCGAATGAAATTAGGTTAAATGAATTTAAAATATAGACTCAGAACGCGAAAGTATAGGGAGTCCAAAAAGGGAAGTTGGTTCGAAAATGATAAATCAAAAATTACCCTATTTTGGGCAATTTATCTGAAAAATATAGAAAAATATATTTTCAGAGGAATAAATAAATACAATAAAATAAAATATGATGCCCATATATTGTTGTAAAAATAAATTAAATAAAATACATGTACAAAAGGGTATAAATATTAATGTATAAAATACATTGTGGAAATAAAATATAATTATAATAATATTAATAATTGTTTTATTATTATAATTATTAATAAAATAATAGTGTAAAATTTTAAGATATTTTTATTAATTATATTAAATTTTTTAGATATTTTGTATTATATATTATATATTATATTATATTAAAATATAATATAATATATATATATAAAATAAAAAAATAAAAAAGGAAAAACAGTCTTCTCCGACGAGCGCCGGCGAACACACCCAGGTGAGAGGCCAAAGGGAGAGGCAGCCCGAACCATCGTCGGCATTAGTAGATGGAGGAGGAACGACGACTGGCAACCGAGAGAGAGAGAGAGAGAGAGAGAGAAATGGAAAATCGAGAGGAAAGAGAGGGAAGAGACGCGGACAGAGGTCGGAGGCCGGAGGAAGGGAGAGGACCTTGCCACCGGCCAGGGGAAGGGCTGAATCGCCACCGTTGGTGTCGTAGAGGAGCCGAACGGCGAGGGAGAAAAACCCATCTCGAGGTCGAAGAGAGAAGAGGCCGAACCGACCTCATCACCGTCGATCCAAGCGTGGCAGTCACCAGATCCATGTGTTGCACAGCTTGGCGGACTCGCTGGAGGCGGAAATCGGCGGGGAACCGACCGAAAATGTCGAGAACGGTGAAGGGAAGGCTGAACCGATACAGTCCAGTTCAGCTAAAATGAAATTGTGCTGAACCAGACCGAACCGTTTCAGCCAAAGAAAAAGATAGAAAAAAAAAAGAGAAAAGAAGAAAAAAAATGGAAAAATGGAAAAAAATTCCAGAGATGCAATCGAGTTACGGGTAAGTTGGTAAGTGGTTGAAATTGATCGATTTAACTTTTGAAATATTTAATTGAAATTATAATTGACCGAAATTGACTCAGTAAATATATAAACGTGTAGCGCGACAATTGGCGATAAACGAGAGTTCGAGTCAGCCTCGATTTGCATGCTATCATAGAATCTCAGGTAAGTGAATCTCGATTTCTATAAATTGGATAGTTATACAAGTTAGAAATTAATCGTGTAAGTTACGATTTATTCCGTATAAAATTTTGTAATGCTTGGAATTGAAAATAGACTATCGTAAATGATTTTAAACGGTCGAAAGAGACAAGAAATTGGATAAGATAACGTAACAGTGATGTTAGGCCAAGAATTTAGGCCAAATGTTCGTAATGGGCCAAGCTTGAGTAGCAATCGATCTAATTTAGATTTTGAGCCCTACGGAAAGCTCAATAAAAGTAAATGAGCCCAATAAGTTAAATCGACTGTAGTAAACGAAGGAAATATATTTGTTGGGTTAAATTGATATGATAAATAATTTTTTACAGCTCCAGAGATTGGATTAGGAGTAGATCAGACTGGACAAGCTTCCAGCAGTGAAAATTTACCACACTCGACTTGATACGAGGTAAAGGAATTTTATAAGTATTTAGAGGTAGTTGCACGTATTTTGAGGGTATTTATAGGGCATTAAATTTGCTTGGCTACCTAGAAAAGAAATAATAATTTTTATGAAAAAATTCGGATATAGGTTAAGAAGACCGTTTTGCCCCTGGGAGCAAATTTTACAAAAAAGGGTAGAAGGCTAATAAATTGCATGAATATCATGTTTTTGATATTTTTATGAAATATATTGCTTCGATTTTAGCAAATTTACGGATAGGTTGGCTATTGATTTCATAATTTCATGAAATAACACGAGTCAGGTGCTAACTTTGATTTTAAGCGTGTTTTGTTGAAATAGAGCCGCCTATCAGATTTATATGAGTTTAATCGTGATGGAGCTTTACTTGCACTGGATTTTAATGTTTTAACTCATATACAAAGTGCTAGAGCCTCGCTCGCACTGAGTTTTACTGATTTATATGCATGAAAATCGTATTGGAGCCTTGTTCGTACGTAATTTTACATTAATTTATTATGTATAAAACCGTACTGGAGCTTTGCTCGTACGAAGATTCTTAAATGGCATGTCTTTATCATATAACAATTCTCCCTAGAATCAAAACTAGCTAACAACCTCCATGAACAACCCTTCATACAACTTACCCTAGTTTCTATTTGGTTCATTTTTTTAAAAATGTCAATTGCATACCTTTTGTAAAAGCATATTTCTTAACAACATTTTTTAACAATTTATTGTCCAAAAATCCTATTCCTAGCTCCCATAATGGAATAATACAATTAGGATCATACTTAGTACATTCAATCTCTTCCTCATAGAAAGAAGAGGGTCATCAGATTGTTCACTACCTCCATAATCTCTTGGATCTAAAGAATCCAAATAATCACTCACATTTCCTTTTACCTTCCCTTCTCCATCTCCTCCTGTGTGTTCACTTTCACCTTTATCAACTCTATCATTCTCTACCTTACTGCCTATATTAACCTGAACTCCACTTCCTCATTCACTTAATATATTTGATTCATTAGTTACATCTACAAGAATTTCTAAATCTTCCTATAAGCCTTCTCTTCCCTTGCATCATTTTAGCTCTCTTAACTTCTTCCTAATAAGCTGAATCTCTTCATCATCACCATCACTCAAGAAACTAACCTCATTTAGAAAAAAAAATCTCCATCATCTTTATCCTCTAACATAGTATTTCTCTCCTCATTAAATGAACTACGCATCTCATCCCTGTTGAACGTTGTTTTATGACCAAAATCTACATCAACTTCCTTATTAATATCAACTTAACCAACCCTAGTATGAACATTAAATACACTATATGAATCAGTCTGCTTACCCACATTTGCAACACCCTGTTCATTATCCTTAATCGTAAAATGGTTATCAATATTTACATTATCTTTACCAGCCCCTAAAAAATCATCCTCACCCCCTGAACTATTATCAACATTTACATTATCCTTACCACCCCTTAAAACATCATCATCATCATGTCCTAAATTGTTATCAGCATTTACATTACCCTCCGCAACCCTTAAAAATCATCCTCACCCCCTAAATTGTTATCAGCAATTACATTACCCTCACAACCCTTTAAAACATCATCCTCAAACTCTAAATTAATATCATCAAGTACATCATTGCCTGCACCCCTATGTTCTCTTCAACCTCTACATTACCAAGTAAAGAGCATGCAATATAGGCACATCAATAGTGTGCTTAACATACAAGTCCACAATACCCCTACATAATAATTGGTTCACTAACTGTATACAAAAACTATTCCATCCCCACTAAACTCAACATTGGAAATCCTAAAATAAACATAAAAGGAGTGCACATACAATAATAACTTAACACATGCAAGTATTTCCTAATAAGACAACAAATTAGGATTTACATGAAATCTATCATTGGTTCCATTGATATAACCAAATTCTGGTTCAGTGGCAAATTTGGCATCATGAAAATATCTTAATACATAAATGACTTCATATTCATCATCGATTCTGCATATTAAAAATAAAACATTAATTTTTTTATTCAGCATCGGACAACTTTATAAACGTACTTGAAATAGGGTGAAGCATAAGTACACATAAAAAAGTAAAATGAGACCAATTTGCTTCAACTTCATAAAAAAGCAATTATAAAATCAGTTTGTTAACCCTAAATCACATACATACATACATAAAAATGGGACCATGTGCTGTCATTTTCTACAAACAATAATTTATATGCTAATACCCTAAGAAGAATAAAAACGAAAACCATAATCCCCAACATCCCAATAACACTTTTATCAAATTCAAATAGGTACTTGAAAATATTCGAAAAATAGATTCCATGAATCCAAAGCCTAAAAATATTAGATTGTAGATTCCACGAAAAAGACCAAAAACCTTAACAATCAAGTTTTCAACTTTTGATTTTTGAGAATTTCAATTTATTGTTTGAGGGGTTTCAAAAGATTACAAATTTTTGAGGGTTTGAAATCAATTGAAAGGGATTCCTAATTTCTGATAAAAAAAGGTTTTCAAGTTTTGCATATTGGTTTTTGATTGCCTCAAACAATTAATTAATTATGAATTAAGTTTTTTTTTCTTCATTAGTTTTTTTTCTTTTAATTTCATTCAAGGATTATTTTTACCACGATGATAATATTTTTTTTATTTTTACTGTATTTGCCATTTGAGCATTCCAATACAATTAAAAAAAAAAAAAAAAGGTCACCAACATAACAATTACTGTGGTGTAAATCAAATGTAAGAACTCAATTAATTTAAAAAAATATATTAAAAATTTAATTGTTAATACCATTTTTTTTAAGGCTTTTTCAACCATTTTGCCAAGAGAAATCCATGGTTTTGGCTTGCATACGCATTGCACAAGACGAATCGGAGAACTAGCAGTCGTTGTGCACAACCGTTCAATACTTTCAGCGCAGATCAACAAGAAGTCCTTAAAAATAAAATTTTTAAAACCTACAGAAGTGTCCAAGAAAGATGGTTTCTGATAGTAAAATCTGAAGAGAGCAATGGAAAGTTAGCTTCTTTTAAAAAAAAAAAAAAAAAAAAGAAAAGAAAAGAAAGGACCCAAGTTAAATGATTTGAGTTGGGGTATCAAGCTCATGAAAATGTACCAAATAGATATAACATTAACAACAAAAGGAGTTTTCTCACAAGAATTCAAGAAAGAATAGTCTGAAAAAGTAGACAAATTCCATAATCTGTTCCAGTGTGCCATTAAATAGAATCACACACCTTTGGCAAAAGGAAAAAAAATCTACACCACCCCTTAATTCAATAAAAGTATATAGCAAATCCCGGAAAGTAACATATTACAACAGCCTTACAATTCAAAATATGCCTACAGAAAATAAAACTTGGAAAGAAATTCAACTTATACATTATATCACAATAAAGAAGCAAAATTTCCATTAGTCTGAGAAAAAAGGGAGAGATGGAAGGAGAACCAAATCTCAAAAAATCAACCTAATCCAAAAGAGTTTATCTTTCCATTTTCTCTACAGGGGATGTACATGATTCCAATGCCAAACATGCAACACAAAATATGAGTCAAAGACTGGCGAAGAATATATATTATATATATATAATAGAATTTTGAAAAATATTTAAGGAAAATGAGAATAACGAAACAAGTTAGCTACCAAAAAATGTAAAAAAATAAAAATAAAAAAATTCCAGGTTCACATGCTACCGGCTCTTCCAGGAGTGGTTTTCATTGATTTAATTTTTGCCATGTCAACAAGGTCTCCAAACAGCTTATCCTCTGGTTTTGAAGGCTTACTCATTGGAACATAAGACGAAGTAGAAACCTGGTAGGAAGAGTTTCTCATGCCATTGTCATCTCTAATGGATAGCCCATACATTTGCTGATCAATATACTGCTGCTGACCATAGCCATATGCTCCCATTTGGTTGCCATACATTTGTTGAGAATACATAGAAGCCATTTGACCAGCTGGCATTTGCTGTGGAAGCATGCCCATATAATGTGCTCCATGGATTGGTTGGGGATGAAAACCAGCAAACTGGTTTCCCTGAACAGCCTGGTTGTTAATTGCTGATAAATGACTAGTTGTGACTGGCTGAATGTACATACCCACCACCTGATCACTCCCAATATGTTGTTGAGGTCCTTGGGGTTGGGCATGTGTTACAACAACTTGAGTAACCTTTGACTGGGGATACTGAGCACCTGCAACCGGACTAGAGTCTGCCGCCTGTGCTTCCCAGGGTGGTGGTGGTAGTGAGCCGCTGCTCTGGGCACCTTCTCAAAAAGCAAAAAGTAAGCTTCATAAATTTTAATGTAATAGCAGCAAGAACATAACTATTCATCCTAGAATGTCACTACATGAATTTGGTGAAGAAAAAGACCATGATGATGCATATTATTGATTCCCTTGAGTGAATGCATGTGTGATTGATGTGCCATTCTGTGATTGCATGTCTGCCCCTTAAAACAAGAAGGGTCTGTGCCAAAAGTAAAATGCTCTATTTATACATAAAAAGCCTATTACAAATAGAAACATACCATATACTGGAGACGGGGACTGCTGTTGCTGAACCAGGTGACCATTCCAGGCAGGACCTGTTCCTTGAGCATATGACTGCTCATATCGGGGTGATCCCATGTTTGGTGCAGTTCCATTCGCATGAAGATTCTGCTGCTGCTGCTGAGGAGTCAAAGGATTGGTTTGTCCAGCCAAACCTGAAGACTGGGTGTTAACAGAATCAGAGGTGTTGTTACCATCAGAGAACATATCAAAGAGAACAAGGGCATTCTGCTGTGATGCAGGAGTTGTTTGTAGTGGTTCTCCCAAAGGAACAAGGGCCAGTGCATTATCTGCCTTTGGTGAATTGTAGTCATCACCACTGAGAAGGTCCATTTTGGGATTGACTGCTGCTGGAGGAGTCGAACCATTAGTTGCAGGAGGAGCAGGAAGCAATAACTGATTAAATGGTACAGAATTTCCACTAGTGCCTGGTTTGGATCTGCGAAGAAATCCTGTTAGTTAAAGCTCATGCCTAAAGCTACCAGAAACATCTGATCAAGGATTTCAGATAACCCAGAATTAAATAAAAATCAATCTCAATCCTAGCAACCTAAAACTTGATAAGCAAATCAGCAACTCCTCACAGAGATAATACACTACTAATCGCTAGATCTAAAAATGTTCAAAAGGTTTCCACTTCAACATAATGAAGCACCTTCAATAAGGTAACTAATTTCAAAAAACCCAGTGACTAATTCTACCGAGGATTTGTCAAAACAAATTAATCAAATTATCAAAGAAACTTGCAGCCAACTTCCTGGATGCTGAGGACAGGAGCATGATTCACACCATTAATGCTTAGGACAAGAAGGGTAATGCAGCACACATAACAGAAGCCAAATCACCAAATCCCTGGAAATAGTAATCCAGTTCACAGAAGCCTATTACCTCCCCTCAGACTGCTTGCTGCTATCCCCAGTATCAACTAGGGGACCATCAACGTTCACAAGTTCTCTTGCAGGTTCAGGCTTAGGTTTGTCTGCTTGAGAAGAAGTTCCTGAAGATAGTGCTTCATGCTTCGCTAGTACCCGTTGCAAATCATCATTCAATGCTAAACCTTGACATAGAAGTGACTCATCCCTACAAGAGACAAAGAATCAAAGGTAATATGTGTTTTAAATATAAAAATATTTCCCAAAATTCCTTCTACCATTCCACTGAGGTAGAAACTAACTCCCAATGCAATTCATACAGCATACATACCAGAATAAGTGGCAATATCATACAGAAATTGAATAGAAATGCACACAAAGATAATCATTGAGGTACTCATAGAGAGGTTTAACAAAAAAATTGAACAGAAAACAGAACAAATCCTCCAGACTGCTCTGGCATCTACTCATCATAGCACTGAGAAGCATCTAGTCACCATAGCACAGAGAAGCATATAATTGAATTAAATAAGAAGTCCTTTGATCTTAACACTGTAGGATTTTAATCCCTCCATTTGGTCAAGCATTTTAACAAGTGATGCTGGCACAATCACCTTAAGGACCAGGTAACACAAACACAATGCATCAAAACACCTACACAGAAGAGAAGATCACGACCATGGAAACAGATGATAACATCAAGCCATCGACATATAATAAGGTAATAAGGGCCACTAGGAAATCATAATAAGAAAAGAGTGTCCTTACGATGTTGAATTAACAAGGTGTACAACTCTTTGTTTGTAAGTACGACACTGCTCCACCAAGTCAACAATCACCTCCTGCCTAAGTCCCTGAAATTGTAGGAAAAAGATCACCAAATAAGCAAATAGTAAATGAACTAAAAAAAAAGCACACACACACACACAACATGCATTATAAGATTAGTAGAGGATTAGCAACATGGAAAAGTTTTTCATTATAAGATCTGGAAATGCATAAAGTTTACAATGAAAAACTGGTTCATAATGTGATGAATTTGATGATTGCCAACCAAAATATTAGCAAATGTTAGTTATATTATGACTTCAGCAGTCACTTTAAATCCAATTAAGGACTGGTATCTTGGAAACTACATTACTATGCTCTTGCAGGAATACAAAATCATTTTAGCGAGTAAGAAACATGTCTTCCTTTTCTCTACATTTCAAATTAAGAGCATATACCTCCCTGTTTCCAGGATCTAATGCACTTAGCATTTCAGCAAGGACATCCATAATACCCCGCGCATTCTGAATTTCTGTCAAACTGATAATGAAACTCCAGTTAAAAGACTAGATGCATCATCACGGATAAAAGCTAAGTAGGAAACACCGAATTAACAATGTAATGTAACTATCGATAATATGACAGAACAAGTAATCCACATTTTTTAACTATTATAACTACTCTAGGCTGTGGAAAATTAATACTGTACTATTTCTAGGGGAAAAGGGGTAATTAGTAGTGCAAGAACACCATAGCCATGTTTACCAGCTATGGACAGGGAACACTGCTGACCAAAAATGAGAAGTTAAAATAAGCAGTAACTTTTTTACCCTACAGCTAAATTTCATCTCTATATAATGTCCATTAAGGAGTTGTAAAAAAATTGTTTTTACAATACTCCTACAAAGGAAATATTAAATCCATATGCACCAAATAGAATGGAATACCATAATTATTAAACAATTGAACCTCCCTGAAAAAACCATATTAAAAACATATATCAATACGCTTTCTAATTTATTATTAAATAATTATAATAAGAATTTATTATGAGCAGCAGACTGTTGCTTAACCAGATTACTGCAGCACCAGTTCCTACAAAGACATCATTCAGTAAGGGAAGTCTAAAAATAAAAAAAATAAAAAAAACACAGGCTCCCATAGAACTGAATAGGGATAATGGTAAACAAAAAAAAATTCACCATGTTTTTACAACTCAACAACTGAGGAGCAACAAAAATACCTTAGAGTTGGGAACTCAGACTCTGCAGAAGACTCGGCCGTCTCTTGCTGATCAGAATTGCGAATGTTTTGGGGATAAGAAGACAAAGGTTGTGTTTGAGGAGGGGTAAATACAGGCGCAGATCTCTCAGTTCTCTGGGGGAATACTGCCCCAGCACGCTGAAATGATAAACCAGATTGACTCAGAGAGAAAATGAGGGAAAAGGCCATATCATGTAAAAGTACTGCTCACATAACAGCAAGTTTTGAATAGAATGAGAAAGACATGAATACAATATAGCAGATGAGGAAACTAATCCCAAGAAATGCAGCAAGTCTTATACAATTTGAGAGGAGAGGCCTCAGCAGATATACCAACAACTCTTGGTATGCAACATAATATTGAGGATATCTTGCCCTTGCACCTCCAAAAGCTTCTTGCCAAGTGTCAATCAGAGTCAATATCTTCTCTTTGACGTGAAAATCAGGCTACAATTGAGCAGTACAAAAACTAAGAACAAGTTTTACTAGGAAGAAAATAAATGAAAAATGGGAGTTAAACTCCCTACCCTTTTCTTGACTATTTTGACCATCTCATGCAGAACATCTCTCTCTGCAACATGCATATGGACAATGTCTCCGCAGTTTTTTATGATAGTCTCTAGTAGCTAGTACATAGGAAGTAGATCCAAATATAAACAAGTTTAGTACTATGTAAGAAAAAGATGATAAGAAACGCAACAAAAGAGATAACTATATCCAAGGATTAGTAGAAATCAACGAAAAAGTTCTCAGGAGCTTACAGTTAGTGCAAGAAGTTGAACTTTAGGATTTTTACTTCCGAGCCGCTTTTTTATACCTTTCACAACATCTTTCGCTTGCCTGATAAATAACAATCATATTTCAATACAAGATTTAGAAAAGTACAAAATATCGAACTTAACATATATAAATCCAGGCAGCTTCCAGCCTCTCTCCCAGCTCCCCTGGAGAGAGAAACTGAAAAAGGAGAGTCAATCTTAACCAGAAAATGAGGAAGCTAAGCCTGTCGGCCCTTTCTGCTTAAAGAAGAACTCACATTAACTAAAAAGCAACCAAAGAAAATGACCAATATATATTTAGATATAACTAATTACCATTAAGCTGATCATGTAAAAGTAACTAAAATCTAATTTATTTTTTAGAATTAAAATTTAAACATTAGGAATGATAAGGTCACAGGGATTTATATCATTTATCACATAGTAAACTTCAACTACAAGAAAAATAGACGACCTCTCTACCATTAGTCTTTTTTTTTTTTTTTTTACAAGAAACTAAATCATGTATCGATCAAAAAAAGTCATATTTCAGAGCTGTATAATCAAACACATCCTAGAATTAAATTACATATTGAACAGAGGGGGAAAAAAAGGCGAAGCAAAGCAAAGCAAAGCAAACTGATCTATCCTGCTAAACTTCCTAAACTAAATCTCTCTCTCTCTCTCTCTTTAAATTTAACTGCGATAAAAGAAAAGTCGTTATTTAATTTCTCCTAAATCTATAATTAGTATCACAACAAGAGGAGAAAAAAATACTTTAAGTAAAAGCAAATCGAATACCGAAATAAGACAGGACACTAGATTCACAATCTTCATATTAATTCTTTATCATCAAATTAAAAGCAATTGTTGATTGAATCATAAGAGCAATAACAACATCTAAAGAAGCGAGGATAGATTAAAATCCAGTGCGACGCATACCCAGGGTCGTGATTAAGCATGTCGCAGATCTCGATATTCCTAGCCCAATCAGGCCCGATCAGCAAGTCGCTCGTAGCTCTCTCCACCATAGAGTTCACCATCTTCACTAACAAAAACAATTCGCCCACGAAAATATATATATATATATATATATATATATATATATATATATATATAATACCGGTCACCGTCCGAGAGATCGGAACGAACTGCAGAATATTCCGGAGACTCCTCCGAAACACTCTCTCTCTTTATCAAATAATCAACAGTCCAAAATCGGCAGTTCTCTCTCTCTCTCTCTCTCTCTCTCTCTCTCTCCCTTCCCGTCCTCCCTTCTCTCACCTTTTCTTTTTCTCTCTGAGATCAAATCAAATAGTTTTTATTTTTCCGTTGAGAACAAATAGTTTTCTTTTTTTTTTTTCTTTTTTTATTAACTTTTTTCTCAATTATTAGGGAGGTGAAGTGAAAAAGGAAGGATCAACCAAAGTCGACCACGTTTCATCAAGTGGGAGCATCCACGCGCCGTATCTAGATGTACGTATCTTGATAGTACCGATGGTTGTGCCAACCGCTTACGTAAAACCGTTTTTTATCGTACTCGACTCGTTGTTTTATGCGGGTGATTTGGAGAGAGTTAAAAAATGACGGTAAGATGGTGCCTTTTTGAGTTTTTTGAACTCTGCAGAAACTACTTTTACGTCAGCTTGTGGCAATAGCTGTGTTCTTCACCGACCAATAATAAGACCTTGGTTTCTTGTAACTAGAGCGGTTAAACGGGCTAATTCCGCCTGTTTGCGGGTCAATCTATCACCGATCGGCATTGAGGGGATTGGATTGGGCTGGCTCGTATATTTTGCGGGTTTAAAAAGTATCAAGGTTTTAAATTTTATGTTTTTAACCTACGGATCAAACAAGTAAAAGAAATTTTATACAATATTTTTTAAAAACAACAATCAAATTTAAAGCGTTTTAACAGATTTAAAATATTATGTCTAAATTTTTTATTAAATTTGATCAATAAATATTCATAAAATAAACATAAATCAACAAAACAAAGTATGATACTAAACTTACAATAATTTCAAAACGTGATACTAAGCTTACAAAGCTTTTTTTTCTTTATTTATTTTAGACTGCTGCAGCCTAACTATGCTATAGGATAAAGCCATGCTGCCTAAGATTGAAGCTGATAGTTGATGAATGTTTCCATTGTGGTTAAAAACTATTATCATGATTTAAGATTATAACAAGTTACAAACTTCTGCTTGTCAAATTTTAATATCTTTTCCCCATGCTTTTCATTTGGTTGCTGGGAAAATGGACCTTGTGAAATTGTAGAAAATGTTGCTGTTGCCTAACTATGCTATAGGATAAAGCCATGCATGCACTGCAAAACCTTGGGTGACCAGAGGAATAGGTTATGGCCATTCGTGAACCACTTCGAATTTGCAGTCAATTTACACTATTAAATCATGTCTGAAATCAAATATGTAGCATCATTAACTATCAAGATAAGGCCTCTGAGCCTAAACACCTTTCCAGACTCGAATTCATGATCTAATATCATAATATATTGTGAACATTTATGTTTTCTGGGTTTAGTTATTTGGGCTTAATTGGGTTGGGTTTTACTTGGGTATTTTTTTTTTGGTTTTAATTAAGCTGGATTAGGTTTATTTTTATTTATTTGGATTTACAAAAGAAAGAGGGCCGAATAAAATTGATTGTATTTATATCTCATGTTTTAGCATATTTTTTTTTTTAAAATTTGTATACATACGAAAAATATAAAATTTTAATTTTTAATTTTTATCATATTTATATACAATTTTATTTAATTTTAACATACATTATTTTTTTATTTTTAATTTATATTATTTTCCTATCGTATCTAAAATTATCAAGTTTTGGTGAAATTAGTACCGGTGAAATTGAAAAAAATAAAATGAATATTAAGAATATATGTTTTTTAATAAAATAATAAAAAAATTAAAAATAAGGAAAAAATAATAATTTTAACTCACGAACTAATTTCGACTAAATATAATTATATATTATTTTTTATTAAATTTTTAGTTTTTTTTATTGGTTCAGAGTTAATTTGAATAAATAATGAGAAAAAAATAAAAATAAAAGTGATTAGAATTGAAATGGTGAAATTAAAATAAGTGAAAGGAAATGTTCATATATGCAAACGCAACGATGGAGGTGATCTTATTTCATCAGTCTTACAGGCTTGTTGGGGAAAATTTCATTCCTTTGCTGTTAGCAGGAAGATGGATTCAATTTTGGAGGACAAACGGTTGCTCAACCAATAGTTCATGTGCAGATGAGTTTTAATTATAGTGACAACTGACAATCATGATGTCCAGTTGATTGTGCTGCCCATTCCTTCTCTCCTCATAGGTGACCTTCGTAGCTTGTGAATAGTTAACCACGGCAATTCATTTTCGTTGTGTTTTGCTCCTTAGTGACGAAAGAGCAGTACGCATTTTAGCGACACACTTTCTTGAAGAGCTTGTTTGTTTGCCAATCAGGTCATCAAAACTTCAAAATTCAATAATGGCAGAAACCATGAAAAGTTGTTCAGATGACTGTGCCTCTATCGTGATTTGTTGGTGTAAATCTCAGTTGATTTTATCGTGCTGATCTTGCCCTTCGAAGTTCTGATCAGGTGCAGGTGCAGGTGCAGGTGCAGGTATAGGTACAGCTGATGTTTATGCTTAAGAAAGTAAAAATAAAGTTGTAAAAAAAGTAGAATTTGATTTGCATCATTAGATTACTCTCTCTTCACCGATGGCAACCAACTACGAGTATGAGGAGACCTCAGCCACCTACGACAACGCGCATCATCAAGACCTCGGCTACGACCCTAACTTCATCCCGACTCCGTTAAGTCTTTTGTAGCCCACCTATACCATCAAATTTGCGACAAAAATGTGTACGAGATTCACTAGATGTACGAGACCTCATTCCAAACACTTTCGGACCTTCTCTTCAAAGACACTCCTTGGCCTTCTGCTGATGCTGTCGCTCATTACGTCGACAATGACCAAGTATTTTGCCTACTTTACCGTGAGATGTGGTTGCGCCACCTCTATGCTCGGCTTTCCCCCACTCTCAAGCAGAGGATCAATTCTTGGGATAATTATTGTAGCCTCTTTCAAGTAATTGTTATTATTATCATTATTATTATTATTATCTATGATTCTGTTGTGTGGATTAATTTGATTGGGTTTTGGTTTTGTTCAGGTGGTGTTGCATAGGGTGGTTAACATGCAGTTACCAAATCAATGTTATGGGACATGGTGGATGAGTTCGTATACCAATTTCAGAGTTTCTGTCAATATAGGGCTAAAATGTAAGAACAAAACTGAGCAAGAAATCGCTCTTCTCCAGCAATATGATCAGGTAATTTATTTCGCCGCAATTCAATAATAGTTATTGGAAGCAAAATGTAATTTGAATAGTAGTTATTGCTATTGTTGTTGTTGTGGGGATTTGAATTTGCTTTTTCTCTTATAGGCGTGGAATGTTTATGGGGTGCTTAACTACTTGCAAGCGTTTGTGGAGCAGTCGAATATTATTCAGATATTGGAGCAGGAGGAGGGTCTTGAACAATTTACTGCTACTGATGGGTATGACTACAGTGGTGGAAGCAATGTCTTGAAGGTGTTGGGATACTTTAGTATGGTGGGTTTGTTGCAAGTTTATTGTCTTTTGGGTGATTACCAAACTAGGATGAAATGCTTGCTTCCTATCAACATTAGTCAACAAGGAGTTTACACCAGTGTTGTAGGAAGTTATATTACAACCATATATCATTATGGTTTTGCCAATCTTATGTTACGGAGGTATATTTGTTTTTTGCCATATTTACTTTATCAGGAGTTCTTAATGTGTGAATTTTTTCTACCTTTACCAAAGTTTTATTCAATTTCAATTCTTGAATCTTTTTTTACCCAAGCTTGATAATAGTAGTTTTTCTTTTTATTAAAGGTATGTGGAGGCTATTCGTGAATTTAATAAGATGCTCATGTATATTTACAAGACAAACCAATATCATCAGAAATCTCTGCAGTATGAACAAATACTGAAAAAGAATGAACAAATGTATGCCTTGCTGGCGATTTGTCTTTCACTTTGTCCCCAAGTGAAACTTGTCGAGGAGACTGTGAACTCCCAGTTGCAGGAGAAGTATGATGAAAAGATGGCTAGGATGCAAAGATATGATGATGAAGCTTTTGCTATCTATGATGAGCTCTGCTCATATGTGTGTCCCAAGTTCATTACGCCTTCAGCTCCAAGCTTTGAGGAGCCCCTTGTAAATTACAACCAGGTAAATGGTTTTATTTTTTCCAGGCAATCGTTAGAATGATTTCGGTGGAAGTACATTAATTAAATAACTTATGCTTGTTCCCTTCATTATTTACATCCGCGGTTCGTTAGCGTCACATAAACTTGTTGTAGTTAGGCTCCTTCATACTTCCTTTATTGGTAATAGTTATCTAAACAATCAATTATCAGGCCTAAGGTTATGTATTAATTCTTTGAACTGAGAGGTTGTACACCTCTGAAAATATTTGCAATTTTTTAACTTGTTAGTTTCGCCAGTAATGTGGATGTAGAGCTGAGGGACATTTAATGTTGGTTTACTATATGTTAGTAGATGATTAATTTTCCACAATCTGTCTGTCCATTCTAGCAATGATTGTACCTTATTTGGCAGGAGCTCCAGCCCCTAGACAATGCTTATGTTGTAATAGGTTGAGAGTTGGTCTTAAGTTTATATATTTATATTGTCGAGGAAGGGAAGTAAAAGGGTCATTTGGCATGTTCTTTAAGCTTCGTCTTCTTTTTGCTTGTGTTATGTGTGCATTATCTACTGTTATTTATTTAACCCACAGGATGCCTACAGGCTTCAGTTGAACCTGTTTCTGTATGAAGTGAAGCAGCAGCAGTTGTTATCAGGTGTCCGGACATTTCTTAAAGTGTATTCAACTATATCTCTTGGGAAGCTTGCAAATTACATGGAAGTGGATGAGCCCCCTCTTAGGTGGACATTTCTTTTTTCTTCCTCGTTATCCTTTCTGTTTGATTTATTGTATATGAGGTACTGAGCTTGTATCATGTTTTATAGGACTATCTTGTTGACGTACAAGCACAAAACTCATGTTGTTGATTCTGATGGAAAGATTATCTCTAATGCTGATGTGGATTTCTACATTGATGATGTACGTTACATTTCTAGCTTATGCATGTATCTATGTGCTGCTGAGAAAATGTGCTTTAAGTCACCATGCCTTATTTAGAGCTTTAGTTGCATATATAGATAGCACACACTAGCAAGCTTTTGTCGATATGTTCTCTTGGAAAACAATAATTGGATTAATCCCAGGCTGGCTAATGTATATAAAAAATTTAAAGTTGTAGCAAGAGATGGTTTTGGATATATTATATTAGACTTTCAATTTTTTGATGTTTGGAGGTTAGTTTGAAAGAATATTTCTATTCTTCAGCATTGCAAGTCACACTCTGCTTTGCTGGAGGACATGATTCATGTTGTTGAATCCAAGCCGGTGAAAAGATATGGTGATTATTTCCTGCGACAAATTGTCAAGGTATGAGATAATTCTTATTAATTCTTGCATGATTAATCATATGGGGATTGATATTCACTTAAAACAGTCATCTTTGTTGACCTTTTGTTGCAGCTTGAAGAAGTCATAATTGATATGGATCGGAAAAAGCTGGACTAGAGTCCCTACTTATCTGTCATGGAGTCGACAGATTTAACTTGATTTTTTTACTTTTACTACTCAGAGAATTAATTTTATTTTTATGGCATTATTATGTAAATTGATAAAACTTCAGCCAACCTACCCATATTCTTGTTGAAAAGTATTAAAATATATCAAAAACACTCAGTTCTTGCTTTTCATGACTTTTTTTAAAAGTTAAAATATTTATCCCTCACATGGGCAAAAATCGTCATTCACCCTCTCGAGTTGAAATAAATATTATTTAATGTGCTAAAAAGCAGTATTTCATAGTGAAAACATTCAAAACATGCTATTTATGCATATTTCAATCAAATTCTAACTTTTTTAAAATTTCTCTTAGTATGGGCAAAACGGTAATTTTTCTATGTCGGGTTTCTACCGATATTTTTTATATTCGAAAATCCATATACAATTTAATTATTTGAAAATCTACCCGAAAATACGTGTAGGTACCTCTAGCTACTCACAAAATTTCCTTACCTCGATTTCTCTGATCACTCTACTATTTCCATCATTACCGATCACCCGATTCGTTTAACTCACAGTATGTTCTCTAGAGCTGCAGATAATCATTTATAGGGTTAAATATAGTACAATTTACTTGCATTTGACTTTTATTAGGCTTAATTTACAACATTAGGCCCCTATACTCTTATTTGGCTCGATTGCACCTTAATGGGTTTTAATCGGCCTTAATCGGCCTTAATCCCATTTTTCACTTACTATTCACATCATCGAGGCCTATTAGGCTCATTGGGCCTACCAACAATTTATTGAGCCTCGTTCTAAACTCTTGGATAGCTCAAATAATTATTTACGACAATTTATCTTCAATTCCAGAATATAATTCATTTTATACGAAATTAAATCCGTAATTTATGCGGTAAATTTTTAATACGCATAATGATGTCATTTATCGTAAATAAAGGTTAATTAGCCGAGATTTCATGATAGTACGCAAATCGAGGTTGACTCGAGCTCTCGTTTGTTGCCAATTATCGAGCTACATACTTATATATTTTCGGGTTAAATTCGATCAAATATATATTTAAATAATTATTCTGAAAATTAAATTGGTTCATTTGACCACTTACCGGCTTACCCGTAGCTCGATTGCATCGTCGAATTTTTCCTAAATTTTTCCTTTTTTCTTTTTCTCCTTTTTTTTCCTCTTTTCTTGCTGAACCGGTTCAACCCGGTTTAGACCGGTTCGGTTCAGCCCGGTTCAGTCCGGTCCAATTTTTTTCTTCGTCGTTTGGAGCTTCGCCCGCCGATTCTTCTCCGGCTTCCGTCTCCAGCAGATCCTCAGGGTCGTCCGGTGCACGGATTTGGTGTCGGTTTCACCAGGGCTGGTCGAAAAGTGGCCGGTCTGGTCTCTTCTCCCTTCGGCGTCGGTGTCGTTTCCTTTTTGTCGCCGTTGACGGTGCTGCCGGCCGTTCCACTGGCCGATTCAACTAGACCTGGCAATTCGTGTATCCGTGTCATGACACGACACGACACAAATTATAAAACGTGTCTGAAACGTAAAAACGAACACGACACGTATTTTATACGTGTGACACGTAACACGACACGGTTAACACGTTATAATTATCCGTGTCACACGACACGACACGACACAATAAACACGAAACAAATATAATTGACACGATTAAACACGACACGAATAGACACGACACGGATTACACAATTAAAAATAAAACATAATAAAAAAATCATAATATTTATTGATTTACATCAATAATTTAATTTACATGCATTCAAATATTACTAACAAATATAACATAATAATAATCTTCAATTCATACCATCCATAATTTTTATTTAAAATTATAAAATATAGAAAAAATATATAAAAATTTAATATTAAGTCAACAAACATAAAAGTCAACAAACATTTAAAAATTAAGTTCGCAAATACCATAACTCAATACAATGCAAGAAACAACAATTCAAAATGTTAACATAACTCAATAGGATTCAGTAAATTTATATTACAATTTAAATAATTTCTTATAAATTATAAACTTATATTATGATTTAAAATAAATCATATATATTAATATATTATTCTTATCATAATAATTTGTATGTTAATATTATGTTATTATGATTTTTTATAATATGATAATTGATATAGAATAAAATATAGAATTCCTTATTATATTGTAAATTTATAATTATATAAAGTATAAACTAGCATCATCATATCATGTGATACAACGTTAGTGTCAGTGATACAAAATAATTAATTATAAAATCTCTTCTATTACAATACAATATATATATATATATATATATATATATATATATATATATATGCATTATAATATCATATATGTAAGAATTGTTAATTGTATCTTAACTTACAACATTTTTTTCTAATTTCAATACTTTATTTTTAGAATTTAAAATTTTTATTATTTAACTAATTTAATTTCATATTTAATTTATTAATTTATTTTTTCACAATATTTATTAAAGTATTAATTCATTTTAAGATATAAATTAATTTTCATTCAATATTATTTTAATATAAGATAGTAGTTTATTTGGTAAATGCTTAAAAAAACATTTTTGGTCAAGGTTCAACTCCTCCCACAAACATATATTATTTTCGTATCTTACACGTGTATCGTGTATTCTTGTATTCGTGTGACACGGTTTAAGAAAACGTATTTTCGTGTCTTACACGTGTTTAGCCGTGTCTGACACGGTTAAACACGAAAATTACCGTGTCAAAATTCGTGTTGACACGGATAAACACGAAACACGAATTTTTCAAATACTTATACGATTTTTTCGTGTCATGTTCGTGTCGTGTCACTCGTGTCGTGTCTACATTTGCCAGGTCTAGATTCAACCACCGATCGTATCGCCTGCGTCTGGGGAACCATCGGCTGGTGGTGGTCGGGGCCAGATCGGCGCCGAGCTCGCCGGATTCTTTTTTTTCTCCCTTGGTTCCTCTCGGTTTCGCCATTTCTCTCCCTCTCTCTTGTCGGTCGTCGTTCCTTCGAGCTGGTGGTGCCAGCGGTGGCTCATGCTCACCCTCTTTTGGCCATCTCGCCTGGGTTGCCGATCGCCTCCGTCGGTGAGGCAGAAGGGAAGCCCTCGGCTCCCTCGCTTTTGTCCTCTGTTTCCATTGTTTCTTTGCAGAATTGCGATTACGCGTTTCTGCTCTCTTTTTTTTTACTTTTTTTTAATTATTTTTAATTATTTCATTATTATTTTAATTGAATAAAATATAATATTTTGCCAAAATATCTCAAAAATATTATATTTTATTCATTTAATCAATTAATATATTTATTTGTCTGATTTTATCTTTCCAATGTATTTTTTTAATATTTTCGAGATAATTTTCCGAGGTGAAAATTTCGGTTTATTTCAATAAATTCATGTTTTGATCAATTTAACCTGAAATTTAATTATTTCTCCTTTATTGATCAAAATTTCTTGAATCCATGTTTACAGTGTAAATTTCTTACCGAATTGACACCGAATTTCGGATCTTTTGACCGTTTTACCCTTTAACGTTTTCATGACCAAATCAATACAACCTCCCTTCACAAACCCTTTCTCATTTCGTATTTTAAATTCTTATCTCCAATCCGAATGGTCTGAATCTCATTCATTTAATATGTAGCCATTTCAATCTCCATTTGATCTTTAAATGCATTCGGAAAGTTTATTCATTCCATTTGCATTTTTTTTCATTCACGTAAAACTCTTCTTATGATTCAATTTACATATAATCATGTTTACATCACGTGAATCATAAGGAAATATGATAAAAATTTGGGTCTTACATTTACCAATTAAAAATAAAAAATAAAAAAATCCTTCTTTTTTACCGTTCTCTTTTAACTAACTCAACCCTTTTTTTCTTTAACTCCATTCTACCAATCAGATATCGCTTCTTTTCTAGATTTTGGCTATCATCTGCCCTATTTATCGTCAGCTTTAACCGTTTGCTAGATGTTCTTTAAGTGAACTTTCCAAATGGTGTCATAACACAACTTCACACCAAAACCAACAAATCTTCTATAATTTTTCTACCGCTTATGTAAGAATCATTATTTTTATACTTACTGTAACTACATAAGTTATATAAAGGTGATAGGAATAAGTAAACAATGAAAATAAGCCAAAGTCTAATTTTCAGCTTTTGACACAAGCTTGTTCGTGGGGTTCAGAAGACTGCACGCTCACCAAGAATAAACCAACATATCATATATTTATGATATATGACCTAAGGTAAGTTAAGTTATTGCTTTTGAAAGTTAAGTCGAGCATATCTCGATAAACACGTAACAATGGTAAAATGACAGTTTTGTCCATAGATCGAATTTTCTATTGTGACTAAATGGACACTATGAAATGATTTTGAGGTATGAAATAAGTCATGTTAAGCCTTTAATTCATTATGTAAAACCTTTTTTCGAGAGGTCAAATGAAGAGATAAAAAAAGGATCTTTGTAACGACCGTGTGGCACTTTGCTCCCGCAGGATTCAAGAGGTGGCCCCCACAGTCTTACTTATACGTACTGTCGGCTTTGGAAGCCCCATAGGCCCCTCACCACTTTATCGAGATAAATACCCCAATTCGCGTCCTCAGAGGTTCTAACCCAAGACCTTAAAGTCTTTGTATCATTTGTGTAATGATACAAAGACTTTAAGGTCTTGGGTTCGAACCTCTGAGGACGCGAATTGGGGTATTTACCTCGATAAAGTCGTAAGGGTCCTGTGGGGCTTTCAAAGCGGACAGTACGTATAAGTAAGACCGTGGAAGCCACCTCTTGAATCCTTCGGGAGCAAAGTGCCACACGGTCGTTACACTAAATACATTAAATTGGGTAAAATTTATCTGAAAATAAATAACGACCTATCTTTGTTAGTCAATTTAACCTATGATATATTAAAATACATGTAATGTATATGCATATAGTGGAAAATTTCATGGAATTAACGAGTGTACCAATTAGATTGAAGCTTAGTGGAATTTTAATACAAAATAAGATGTTTTCATGTATCTTATACCATAAACTTTAGAATTAAAATCTATATATAAGAAATGAATCATAAAAATGTAATTTTCCTATTCTAGGAGGGAAATTGGCTACCTTGATAAATAACCAAAAAAAGAGAGAGAAACACCATTTCTTCTTCCACCAAGCTTTGCTGCCACTTTTTCTCTCATTTCTTGTTGTTTTTAAGCTTTAAATCCTTCTACAAAGTTATTCCTTATCACTCCCTCTACAACATAGTTGAATTTGGTAAGTTGAATCCATTTGGTTTGTGAGATCTAATATTGCATGCCAATTTCCTTCCATTTTCGGCAATCATTATATTTATAGAGTTTTCATTGGTTTCAATATAAAAGCTAGTAGTATGTTGATATAGGACTAATGAGAAGTGTTTCTATATGTTTAGATTGAAGCAAAATTCTTTCCTTGGGTTACTTGAAGATTTTGGCCGTAAAGGGTTCCTCGACCTAAGGTAGTTTTTCATGCTCAATTCCAATATATGTTGATTTATATGAAGTGTATAGATGATTTATGAAGTTACTTTAATGAAAAGAATCATGTATGATAGAAGTGTAGTGTTAAATCCTGTAATCCTAGAGAGAGAAAGTGGAAATTCTATTGAATTTCAGGAGTAAAGTTATATGTGATGCAAGTCATATAAATGAGCATGAAAGACATCATATTGTAGCTTAAAAATGATCTAAAGGCATGTTGACCAAGGTAGGGGTATTTTGGTAATTTACCCTTGCAGTGTAATTTTAGCACTAGGTCAATCTTAAGCATAAGTATAAAATGTAAATGAAGTCAGAATAATCAGAAAAATGTCATTGGATAACTTTTGTCACTTTATATCATAATGTGACATAAGTTATATCAGGTTTAAATGTAGCCTCTAAGTAGCTTTAAGGCACTGTGAATGACTTACTGAGTCAAATGTGTAATATTGTAGGTTCGTGACTTAAATAGGATCAAGAGGAAGCTACATACTGAAGCTGTCATTGGCAAATTTTCTATAAAACATAGAGTAAGTTAATCTCTGAAGTTGCGGGATTAATTTCGTACAAATCCAATTATCGTTTTAATTATCGATTTTCAATATATTCCATTAATTGTAATGAATTGTTTGATTTTGAATAAAGAACCATCAGAATAAGTAAAGGTAAAAGCAACTGCCTTGTGTATACAAATTGCCTTGATTTTACTAATAGGCTGGGTAATGACATTTAGTACTAGGTCATATTGCAAAATTTTCATGAAATTCATAAGTTCTTGCCATGATAAGAAAAATACAATATCAATATAAGTTTTCAGAATGTTTTATAAGTTTTCAAAACCTTTAGATGATTTGTTAGCCAGCATTTACCTTGTTTAATTCATTGAAAGGTTTTACATTCTTAGTTAAAGAAAAGTATCAAATAAGTCATATGCATTTGTTTTAATGAGATTGTGTACAACATGCTTTATTCCTACTAGTATCTTGTTTTGATTAATTCTGCTCTTTAGTGATTGGTTTCCTGAGCTTTCTCCAAGCTTACCCTTTTCTTTTCCATCTCAGGTTAAAGTAGAATTTCATTACACTGCTTATGCATCCGGCATCTAAGTGTTTGACTTCAGTAATTCACAGATCTTGAAACAATATAATTTCATTGTAAATGAATTACTTTAAGACAAATATGTATTCTGTATTATAGGATGAGATATGTATAATTATTGATTTAAGTAAGTGTAAATAGTGGTTGATAATCATGTTATGGAAATTAAAGTTTGGGGTTTGTAAGTTTTAAGTCTTAACCAAATGGTTCACTAGGGACCGAGCCCCAAAAGGGTGATGATCGATCCCTTCAAGTGTTTTAGATTCCCAGTAGCATTTTGGTTAGAAGGAACTGATCCCTTTATACTCTAGGATCGAGCCCCTACAATGTTCACCAGAGCGAGAAAGCATTCTGTGAGTTTATCGACTTGTTAACCTCATAGGGTCGATCCCTTTTACTCTGGATTGAAATTGAAAAGTTTCTACCAAGAGATGACCAGACCCTCTCTCCTTGAGATTGATCCCCTCAAATCAAATTGATAAATTTTTGTTAAAACAAGTAGAGTTCAATATAAGGAATTGAATCTGGGGCCTTAGGCTCATGACCTTAAATTAAGTTAGGTAGTTTGTGACCAAGAACTGTAACAGGATTGTACTCAAACAACAACGAGTTATAAATTAATAAGAATTATTAGCCCGAGTAACTATGTTTCCGCAAATAAGTATAGTAAGTCGTGCTTTCAATATTTTTTTCTAGAATTTCAACTATATATACAACAAAAAAGACCAAATTAGAGTTCACTTCCTCTTTACTTTTATCACATTTAGCTTGAATCACAGCCAACATTTCCTAGATAAAATAGAAATCTAGTTAGGAATAATAACTGCACAACAATAAAATGTATGAAATAAGATTAGAGTTCCTTCAAGTTGTTTAAGCGTTGATGTTTCAAAAGTGAAAAAAGGTTGTATGCCTTTGAAATTTAATTCATGGCAAGAGCTCTTAATTTGAGTAGGGTTTAGGGGTTTAAAGGAGTTGGTTTTTTCTTTTATAGTTGTTGGCTCTACCGAGAGGGGGATGAATCGATTTTCTAAGGTTAATGGCTAATTTAAACTTAATTAGATCTAATTGCAAATAACGAATAATCAATATAATGTAATGCAATAAATTGAAAGAAGATAAGGGAAGAAAATAGCAAACTCAGTAGTTTATAGAGGTTCGGTCAATCTCTTGCCTACGTCCTCTCTTTTTGACCTTCTTGTCAAGAGCTTTCTTTCACTCTATCAATGGATGTTACACACTCCCTTTTACAGGTTAAGGAATAACCTCTATACCCTTTTTACACAGAGAAATGTTCACCCTTTACAAAGTTGACTCACAGAGGAACTCTCATCTTCTCTCTTAATTTTAGGATGAATACAAAGTAAAGCTTTCTTTTGAGGGTAGGATAAAAATAGCTTTTACACAAAGAGTTTTACAACAATATCAATAAATGATGTTTGAAGACAAAGAGAATGTTGGAATGAAATTCTTGAGAATATACAGAATTTACAGCAATAGTGTCACACTTTTCAGTGTCTTCAATGCTTGATTTTATACAACAGGATTAGTAGTTGGAGCATTTAATGTTGTTTTTCCCGTTGAGAATTTTGCAGAAAGACCCATTGGAAACCTCCAGTAGAGTGCCAGATCGATCTCCCATTATGACCAGATCGATCTCTTAGTTTAATTTCCTACGATTACAAAGCAACTTGAAGCATGAAGATCGATCTCATATTTGTAGAGATCGATCTTACAATTTGAAAATGTTAGTGAAGATCGATCTATCGAACCAGCAGATCGATCTTCCAATCTCTCTGTTTGAGGCAAGATCGATCTCCAGATTGATCTAGCAAGTATTCTCGTAGAAAGGAGATCGATCTCTAAAACACCTTAGATCGATCTCCTTAACTCTCTGACTTTGAGGAGATCGATCTCTATCCTTATGAGATCAATCTTATAAACTCTCTGTTTGAGCATAAATCGATCTACAGATCGATCTACTACCTTTACCCTTTGAAGATCGATCTCTTCCTAAACCAAATCGATCTCACAGGCATTCTGTAATAATCAGATCGATCTTATAACCCTTACAGATCGATCTCTGCTTCCTCAACATCCTATACAGTTTCTTTGAGATTTCAATCTTTTAACAGATTGATCTCTTATTCTCATGAGATCGATCTCTCATACTAGAAAACCCAGGAGATCGATCTCTCATCTCACCAGATCGATCTCTCATCCTTAAATACTTAGTTTCTGGTACTTATAGCCTCTAAACATGTTTTAAATCATTTTTATATTATTGAATTTACTTGTTTTGTCATTTCAAAATATATTAACTCAACAATCTCCCCCTTTTTAATATGACAAAACTTATTCAATAACATGTTTAGTTACTCCATTTGCATTATGCACAAAATTTGTTTTGCTTTCACAAACTCCCCCTTAATGTGAGCTCCCCTTAACTCCCCCTTAATTTAGGCTTTCCTTTAAAACATTTAAACATGTTTTCTTAGCGTATTCTTCTCCCACTTTTTGTCATATCAATGGCAATAAAGGTATAAAGGCAATTAACATTCAAAAGATATGTCATTTTAAAAATGGTAACGCATTATAACACATTTCAAAATGAACTATCATGTCATTTCACAAAGTAAGCATTCAAACAAATGATGTTTCAAACAACAAATTGTAAACATAAGTATCTAAAATATTCCTAACAATCATGTCCTAAGGCTGAGGAGGAAAGCGCTCCATGAGTTCCTCGACTCGAGTGCGAGTAACCTGCAGCTCATCGAACATAGCCTGCTGTGTGGCATGAAGATTTGCAAATCCTTCATCCATCTATTGGTTAAGCTCCATAATCATTCCCACAATCGATTCCAGCCCGTCGGATGATGATGTAGGTGCAGTGGGCTGAGCAGTCGATGAAGACGAAACCTCAGTAGGTTCAGCTGATGGGGCAGTAAGCTCTGCTGATGGGTCTTCTTCCATGGCTGCCTCAGACTACTGTTCTCGCTTCTTCCTCCATTCCCCTCGAAAGTCTTTATAGTACCCCATGTTGTGAAGTGTGCCAATGTTTAATATACTCTTTGGGGAAGGCACTTCACCGGTCTCACAGTAGCAATCGACCCCAAGTCATTGAAGCAAGTACGCAAGCGGTTGTGAAAATACTATCGTGGAGGCTTGGCCGTGTACGATCTTCAGCCAATCTTCGTATATGAAGTGGACCAGATTGGGTTTTTGATTTTGGGAATAGTGGAGGTGGTGGAGCCAAAATCGATCTAGTCTCCTAACCGTGGAGTGACGGGTACCAAAGGGTCTAAGATTCCACGAGATGATAAGGTGGAGTAACATCGGGTGCATCGGTAGGCCACTCGCCTTATCCCCGAGAAGGTCAAATTCTAGAGGAACTTCTTCCTATTCATCGATCAACTTCTCATCTTTTATGTCAAACACTCAGGCTAATATGGATGTGTCTATAGATAGTGTTTTAGACATGACAAACGTTTTAAAACCTAGTATTTTGCAGGTATCATCAGGGTCGTAGATGAGTTCGGCGTTAGAAAAGAAGGTCCTGATGATGTTTGGAGGTGCCGGGGTATTAATTTTAAGAAATGGAAGCCAACCAAATTCTTCCATTTGAGATAGGTAAGGAAAGTCAATACGATTTAAAAACGAGAAGTCAATTGTTCGCCAATGTTTAATTGGCATAGTGAAAAAATACTCTTCATATTGTTTCCTTTTTGTAGGTGTTTGAAAACACCTGTTAAAGGTAGTGACAGAGGAGGCAATGGGTGGTTGTGAGGAAGATGGTCTAAGTTCTCTGTTGGCCGCTCTCTTAAGACGAGGCATGGTTGTATACTAAGAGGTAACCTAGACATACACAAGGATTGTTCTAAAGATACCTAAGCACTAGTTTGAGGAGTTCTCTAAAACCTAGCCAATGAAACAGTGCTAGAATTGCCCTAATGAAGATTTCAGCACAAAAACAAGAAATTTTTGAAGAAAATTCAGCAATGTAGGTTACTAGAACACTAAATGATGAAAAGATTTGGCAAAAACCTTATCGAGATCGATCTGGGAGGGAGAATCGAAGGTTAAGGCACGACAAAGGGTTAGGGATTTGAAAATTTGGGTTTTTGAAATTTTGAGATTTTGAAGCAGTTTTTATAGTCCAGGGCTAAGGAGATCGATCTGTCGAGGTACCAGATCGATCTCATATTTCCAGAACGTTGAAGAGATCGATCTGCTGTTTCAAATGATCAATCTTCAGAATATAGAAGCTCAAGAAGATCGATCTGTCAAATGCATAGATCGATCTGCTGTTTTACAGAGGTTTAAGGAGATCGATCTGCCAAATGCATAGATCGATCTGCTGTTTTATAGAGGCTTAAAGAGATCGATCTTATAGTAAAGAAGATCAATTTGCCTAGCTTAACCTTTATGCTTTAGGCCAATTTGGAGCATGAAGATCGATCTATAGTGATTGAAGATCGATCTCTCATACTTTTTGCCCAAAAAAAACATTGAAAAATCAGTTGAAAAACACTTTGAAATCAAGGTTTTGAATGGGATAAATCTCAAGGAATATTCATGAGTCCTAATTCACCTCTAAGAACACAAAATCTATATCTATCAAGAGGTTTGGTGAAGATATCAGCTATTTGATGTAAAGTATCAATATACTCTAGAATTATATCTCCTTTTTGTACATGATCTCTAAGAAAATGGTGCCTAATCTCAATATGCTTAGTTTTAGAGTGTTGAATAGGATTCTTAGATAGATTAATGGCACTGGTATTATCACATTTGATTGAGACTTGCTTCATGTCAATACCATAGTCTTTCATTTATTGTTTAATCCACAACACTTGAGCACTACAACTACCTGCTGCTATATATTCAGCCTTTGTTGTGGATTGTGCTACACTATTTTGTTTCTTAGAGAACCATGAGATTAATCTATTCCCTAAGAATTGGCATGTACCTGAAGTGCTCTTTCTATCTATTTTATAACCCCCAAAATCTGCATCAGAAAAAGTATGAAGAGCAAAGGTGGAGTCTTTATGGTACCAAAGTCCTAGAGAGGGAGTGTCTTTAAGATATCTAAAGATTCTTTTAGTGGCTAATAAGTGTGACTCCCTAGGAGAGGATTGAAATCTAGTACATAAGCATATACTAAACAAAATATTTGGTTTACTTGCAGTAAGATAGAGTAATGAACCAATCATAGACCTATATAGTTTAGTGTCTACACACTTACCGCTTTCATCTTTATCAAGCTTGATGTTGGTACCCATTGGAGTTGCTTGTGGTTTGAAGTTGACCATTCCAAATCGTTTAAGCAAATCCTTAGTATATTTTGCTTGATTGATGAAGGTTCCATCTTTAGTTTGCTTCACTTGAAGTCCCAAGAAGTAGGTGAGCTCTCCCATCATGCTCATTTCAAATTCACCTTGCATGATCTTAGTAAACTCTTGGCATAGAGATTCATTAGTTGATCCAAAAATAATGTCATCTACATACACTTGAACAACTAGTAAATCTTTATTTTTATTTTTGATAAACAAAGTAGTATCTATTTTTCCTCTTGAAAATCCTTTTTCTATTAAGAATTTGGACAGTCTTTCATACCATGCTCTAGGAGCTTGTTTGAAACCATAAAGTGCCTTAGATAGTTTGAAGACATGTTCAGGAAATTCATGACTTTCAAAATCGGGAGGTTGCTCAACATAAACTTCTTCATTAATGAAACCATTTAAAAATGCACTCTTCACATCCATTTGATATAATTTGAAGTTTTTATAGCATGCAAAGGCAAGTAGCATTCTTATTGCTTCTAATCTAACTACCGGTGCATAAGTTTCTTCATAGTTTATTCCTTCTTCTTGCCTATAGCCTTGTGCAACTAGCCTAGCTTTGTTTCTTATGATCACACTATTTTCATCCATCTTGTTCTTGAAGATCCATTTAGTTCCAATTATTAAGTGATCACTAGGTCTAGGAACTAGTTTCCATACTTTGCCTCTCTAAAATTAATTTAATTCTTCTTGCATGGCTAAAAACTAATTATTATCATCTAAGGCTTCATTGACATTTTTAGATTCAATTTGAGATACAAATGCTATATATTGACACACATTCCTTAGAGATGATCTAGTTCTAATTCCAAGAGTTGGATCTCCTACTATTTCACAATCTTTTACATATCCTAATTCTCTTGGTGCTCTAGACTCTCTTTCTAATATTTCTAGTTCATCTTCATCCTCTTTATTAATGTCCAGTTTCTCTAATAGATCATTTTCTATGTTTGAGGTTTCTTTCAAGTTTTCATCAAATATTTCAATATCCTCATCATTGGTTGAACTTTTAGATAAATCATTTCACTCATCAAATATTACATGAATTGATTCTTCAACCATCAATGTTCTTTTGTTATATACTCTATATGCCTTTGAATTCAAAGAATAGCCTAAAAAGATTCCCTCATCACTTTTGGCATCAAACTTTCCTAAATTGTCTTTTCCATTATTTAAGACAAAGCATTTACAACCAAAGGGGTGAAAATAGCTAATATTAGGCTTCTTTCCCTTGTAAAGCTCATAAGGGGTTTTCTTTTAGATTGGTCTAATCATAGCTCTATTAATGATATAGCAAGATGTATTTATAGCTTCAGCCCAAAAGTATTTAGGTAAGTTATTTTCACACAATATGGTTCTAGCCATTTCTTCCAATGTTCTATTTCTTCTCTCAACTATCCCATTTTGTTGTGGTGTCCTAGGGGCTGAAAAATTATGACTAATTCCTTGATCATTGCAATATTCATCAAATCCAATATTTTCAAACTCCTTGCCATGATCACTTCTAATGCTAGTTATAGTGTAAGCTTTTTCATTTTGAGCCACTTTTGTATAGACAATGAATTTTTCTAAAGCTTCATTTTTTACTCTAAAAAAGAACACCCAAGTGAACCTAGTGTAATCATACAATTACAAACCCATTATATTTCCCACCTAGGCTTGTTATTCTAGTTGGTGCAAATAGATCTAGATGAAGTAATTGGAGAGGCCTAGTGGTTGATACACTATGTTTAGGTTTAAATGTTGTCCTTTTATGTTTTCCTTTAACACAAGCTTCACATATTTTGTCATAGTCAAAGGACAGCTTAGGTAAACCTATAACAAGATCTTTTCTAGCTAGCTTAGATAACACATGCATGTTAGCATGACCTAGTCTTCTATACCACAACCATGGTTCTTTTTCTTTGTCTACCATAAGGCATATATTTTCATTTTTAAGTTCATTTAGATAAACAATGTAAATATTACCTTGCCTATGACCTAGAAAAAGAACTTTATTAGATTTGGGATCTATATCATGACATTTCAAGCAATCAAAAATTACTTTGTAACCTTTGTCACAAAGTTGACTAATACTTAGTAAATTATGTTTTAGACCCCTAACAAGCAACACCTTTTCTAATGAAATGTAGTCATTACCTATTGAACCACTTCCTTCAACTTGGCCTTTGGAGTTGTCTCTAAATGTGACTTCTCCACTAACTTTTAATTTAAATGAGTTGAAGTGGCTTCTATCACCGGTCATGTGTCTTGAGCATCCACTATCCAAGTACCAAGCTTCCTTTGTTTTAGCTTTGTGGCAATGCTCAGTCACCTATAATCAAAATTTAAATTCATGTCTTAGGTACCCAAATTTTCTTGGGTCCTTTGGAGTTAGTGAATACAATTCTTGATCCCTTTGGTATCCATTTTACTATAGTATTAATATCTTTTGAATTAACTACATCTTTTGGAATCCAAATTCTTTTCACAATTTTTCCTCTAAATGTGGTCATCTTCACATTACAACTATATGGTGCATGCCCCTTTTTATTGCAATATGAACAGATAGTTGAAGATTTATGCATGCTCTTTCTAGCTATGAAACTTTTGAGGTGAGTCTCTCTACTTTTTCCATTATATTCTAATCCATTCTTATTAAAGAAGGCCCTTTGAGTTTCTAGCATGTTATCTAATTTTTGTTGACGAATGTAAAATCTAGTAAAAGAATTATGTAAGTTACTATTTTTTTCTTTTAGGTCACAAATTTCTAGATTTGTATTTTCTAGTTTCTTTTCACATTCTATCTTATCCTTTAACAATATCTCATTTTCTTTCCTTAATTTAGATATTAATTTTTTGTACTTCATACTCATGCATTCATATTCTAATGCAAGATCATCAAATGCATCTTGCAGTTCATCAAAGGAATATTCATTGAGATCTGAAGTTACCGTTTCATCTTTAATTGCCATGAAACAAAGATTGGCAGTATCCTCATTTGAGTCATCATCGGAGCTATCACTGTCGCTCCATGTTGCCATCATTGCCTTCTTTTTGTTGAACCTATCATTTGATCTTTTAAGAAGAGGGCAGTTAAATTTAATATGTCTAGGTTTTTTACATTCATAACATACAATAGTATCTTTTCTACCTAACTCTTCTTGATCTTTCTTATGGTTTCTCCTACCACTACCACTTGCTCTCATTCTCATAAATTTGTTAAATCTTTTGGCAAATATTGACATTTCAAGATCTTCTTCACTACCACTCTCATTTTTGTTCTCCTCTTGAGTAGCAGATTTCAGAGCTACTCCCACTTTCTTGGGTGGCTTTTCATTTCTTCTTAACTTCATTTCATAAATGAGTAGTGATCCTATTAATTCATCTAGTGACAGTGTGTGGGGATCTTTAGACTCCTCAATTGCACTTACTTTAGCTTCCCATGATTTTGGTAGGCTATTTAATATTTTCTTAACCATTTTTATATTTGAATAAATTTTTTCTAAGGATTTTAACCCATGTATTACATCAGTGAATCTAGTGAACATGTCACTAATTGACTCTCCTTCTTTCATCCTAAATAGTTTATAATCATGTGTGAGCATTCCTACCTAGTCTCCTTTACTTGAGTTGTGCATTCATGAGTTATTGCCAATTTGTCCCATATTTGTTTGGCATTGTCACAACCGGAGACTCTATTATATTCATTTGGCCCTAAAGCACAAAATAGGGTGTGCATAGTCTTAGCATTTAGCTGAGCACATTTTACACCATTTGAATCTCACTCATCTTCTTCTTTAGGGATATCTCTTCCCTCTATTCTTTTAGTTGAGATTTGAGGTCCTTTAGTTATAATCCTCCAAACCTCATAATCATTTGCTTGAATGAAAAGCATCATCCTAGTTTTTCAATAAGCATAATGTTCACCATTGAACATAGGAGGCCTTAATGTATAATGCCCCTCTCTTACTAGGTTGGTTGCTATATTGTTGTGAGCCATTAGATCATTTTTAACTCTTAGGAAGTTATTCCTCTATGATCAAAGAGTCCTTACTCTGATACCGATTGTTGGCTCTACCGAGAGGGGGGTGAATCGGTTTTCTAAGGTTAATGGCTAATTTAAACTTAATTAGATTTAATTGCAAATAACGAATAATCAATATAATGTAATGCAATAAATTGAAAGAAGATAAGGGAATGAAATAGCAAACTCAGTAGTTTATAGAGGTTCGGCCAATCTCTTGCCTACGTCCTCTCTTTCTGACCTCCTTGTCTAGAGCTTTTTTTCACTCTATCAATGGATGTTACACACTCCCTTTTACAGGTTAAGGAATAACCTCTATACCCTTTTTACACAGAGAAATATTCACCCTTTACAAAGTTGACTCACAGAGGAACTCTCCTCTTCTCTCTTAATTTTAGGATGAATACAAAGTAAAGCTTTCTTTTGAGGGTAGGATAAAAATAGCTTTTACACAAAGAGTTTTACAACAATATCAATAAATGATGTTTGAAAACAAAGAGAATGTTGGAATGACATTCTTAAGAATATACAGAATTTACAGCAATAGTGTCACACTTTTCAGTGTCTTCAATGCTTGATTTTATACAGCAGGATTGGTAGTTTGAGCATTTAATGCTGTTTTTCCCGTTGAGGATTTTGTAGAAAGAGCCATTGAAAACCTCCAGTAGAGTGCCAGATCGATCTCCCATTATGACCAGATCGATCTCTTAGTTTAATTTCCTGCGATTACAAAGCAACTTGAAGCATGGAGATCGATCTCATATTTGTAGAGATCGATCTTACAATTTGAAAATGTTAGTAAAGATCGATATGTCGAACCAGCAGATCGATCTTTCAATCTCTTTGTTTGAGGCAAGATCGATCTCCAGATCGATCTAGCAAGTATTCTCGTAGAGAGGAGATCGATCTCTAAAACACCCTAGATCAATCTCCTTAACTCTCTGACTTTGAGGAGATCGATCTCTATCCTTATGAGATCGATCTTATAAACTCTCTGTTTGAGCATAGATGAATCTCTCTGTTAGTGAAGATCTGTTGATCGATCTACTACCTTTACCCTTTGGAGATCGATCTCTTCCTAGACCAGATCGATCTCACAGGCATTCTGTAATAATTAGATCGATCTTATAACCTTTACAGATCGATCTCTGCTTCCTCAACATCCTATACAGTTTCTTTGAGATTTTAATCTTTTAACAGATCGATCTCTTGTTCTCATGAGATCGATCTCTCATACTAGAAAATCCAAGAGATCGATCTCTCATCTCACCAGATTGATCTTTCATCCTTAAATACTTAGTTTCTGGTACTTATGGCCTCTAAACATGTTTTAAATCATTTCTATATTATTGAATTTACTTGTTTTGTCATTTCAAAATATATTAACTCAACAATAGTGTATAAGGAAGAATATGGTAACTAAAATAACCTTGAAACCTTTTAAACCAAGTTGTAAGCTTAACACCTCAAAATCCATATTAAAGTTCAAATAAGTCATGATGGGGTAATGATTGTAAATAATAAAAAAATTTGTTACATAAGAAACATTATCAACATTTTGTAACTACAACTTGAGCTGAGTATACGAGAAAAGAACTCATAACTTATCAAATTGTATCACTTTATTAGGAATAGTTTGGTTACTAGACTTGCATAAATAGAAAAAGAAAAAGGGCCAACAATAAAAACAAATATGCCAAATTACAAGCAACTATTAAAAAAATAATAATTAAAAACATATTGACATCAAGTAATTCTTTTTAGTTCTCCCAAAAATAGGAAATAGAGAAGAGATTAATTATGCATGCACCTGAACAACTATCATGACAGCGTATGATAGTTGATACTACTATTGATAGTCAAAATCTAGAAAAGAAGTGATAGCTAGTTGGTAGGATGGAATTAGAGAGAAAAAGTTAGAAAAGGAAAAGAGATGAAAATAAGGATTTTTTTTTTTGAATTCAAATAGGTCAAATTATATAAATAGTCCTTTCATTATATTAAATTTTGAAATTTAGCCTTTGTAATAAATAATTTAAAAGAAATTAAATCATTTTACTATTTTAATTTGATATTGTGAGTTCAACCAAAATATCACGTCAGCATAATCAATATCATATCAACACATGAACACCATGTCAACTCCATCAAGGCCAAGTTAGACAATCTACCACTAAATGTACAAAATTAAGGGAGCTCAACGGACAAAAATGAAACTATTTAATAAAAAAATAGAGGGACTCTTCTCTTTTAAATTATATTGTAAGAACAAAATTTTAAAATTTAAAATAATACAAAAACAGGTCATATAATTTGGCCAACACATACCAATTCTCTTGGATAGAGTAAGGGTGTGCTTGATAATGTGGAAAAATAGAAAGATGGAAAGAAGTGTGCAGAAAAGTGAAAAAAATTATTTAGGTAAATTTCTTCTAAGTCCGTAAGATTTAATTATAATTCAACTTTAATCCATTAGTATAAAAAATTGACACTTTACTCTAAATTTTTTAATTTCACAGAATAAGTTAGTCCTTTCGTTAGTTAACTATTAAGTCAACTGTTAAAAACTTAATTTTGAGATCATTTCACCCTTAAAATCATTTGAAGTACTTTAAATATTTAAGTCAATCAATAATGAATAAAAAAAAGTACAAAGAGCTACTAAGCTTTGAAATGTTAATTTTTTTTCTTTTTAATTTATTTTTGTTTTTATTTACTTATTATTTATTAAATTTTATTTATTACTTTTGTTTATTAGGTATTGTACTAAGTAGTACATTGTAGTTTTTTTTATACCCTTTTTTAGTTGCTAATTTGCCATCGGTTGCCATAGAAATATTATGCCCATCCATAGTCTTGGAAAATTTGTTTTACTTTGCTGTAGTATATTTTACACTAGAGGAGATGTAACCTAACAACACATTCATAGAAATATTATTGATTATTGATGTAAACTTGCTTTGCCTCCTATATTATTGGTTATTACTTATTAGTGTTAAGTAATGGAAAAAAAGCAACAACAATGTGTTACATAGTACAATATCTAATAAATAAAAATAATAAACAATTAATAATAAGTAAATGAATAAACAAAAATAAATTAAAAAGAAAACTAACTTTTCGAAACTTAGTAACTTTTAGTATTTTTTTTATTCATTATTGATTGGTTTGAGTATTTAAAATACTTCAAATGGCTTAAATGGTAAAATAGTCTCAAAATTAAGTTCTTAACGTTGATTTAATGGTTAACTAACGAAATGATTGATTTGACCTATGAAATAAAAAAATTTGGGTTGGAATGTTAATTTAGTGGCGTAGATGAAATTTATCCAAATTATTTTTATTAGTACTTGGTAAGAAGAAAAAGTGTAAAGAAAACATATAAAAAATTGTTATTTTCTTTTCTTATAAAACAAAATCAAATTATTTCATATTACAAAGATTAATGGAGAAAAAATAAAAGAGATATGAGTCATATATATATATATAATTATCATTTATTTTTTAAATTTTATTTTGTTGTTTTAATTAAATAATAATATAATAAATTAATATAATTTCACTTTTTTTCCTATCACTTCTCAACTCTAACCAGTAAAGAAAAAAAATCATATTTTTTCATTTTTTTTGCTAAGTTCAAGAAAAAGTTTAGTTGTTGTTTGAAAAAATTTTTGTTTTGTGTTTTATGTTTTTGTTTTCAATTTTTTTGAAAAAAAAAGTAAAAACATGTTTGGTGAGTGTGTTTTTGTTTCTAAAAACTAAAAACAAAACACAATATTTTGAAAATGGTTGAAAATACAAAAATGATGTTTTCAAAATTTTGGAAATGTTTGTTGGCTCTACCGAGAGGGGGGGTGAATCGGTTTTCTAACAATTATGAGAGATTTTAAAACAATCACAATTTAAACACAAGTGATAATGAATAAAACAGTGCAATATAACAATTTAATGCAAAGAGAGGGAAAGAGAAACAAACACAGCGACTTATAGAGGTTCGGCCAACTCTTGCCTACGTCCTCTCTCCTTGACCTTCTTGTCAAGTGGTTTCTTTCTCTCTTTCAACAGAGTTTACAAAGTTCCTTTTACAGGTTAAGGAATAACCTCTCTACCCTTAGCAATACAGAAAATGTATTCACCCTTTTACAATAACACTCACTGAGGAACAATCCTCTTTTCTTTTAAGGTGTGGATGAATACAGAATAAGGCTTTTTAGTGGGTAGGACTAACAAAGCTTGTAGTACATAAGCTTGTACAATTAATCTCAATAAAATCAGCAATAGAGATACAATGAATGAAAGAATTAAAGCTTGAGAATGTTTGGAATATTCAGTGATAGTCTCTCTCTTTGCTTTGTCTTCAATGCTTGGTTATATACTGAAGGTTGGGTAGTTGGAGCATTAAATGCAGTTTTTCCCGTTGAGATTTGAAGAAAATAGCCGTTGGGAACCTCCAGTGGTCAGACAGATCGATCTCCTATCTTGGCCAGATCGATCTCCTAGTTTTAAATCCTGCAATGACAAAGCACAAATACACAGGGAGATCGATCTTATACATTACCAGATCGATCTGTTAGTTTAAATAGGCAGAGGCAGATCGATCTGTCGAATAGGCAGATCGATCTCCTATCCTCTCTGTTTGAGGCAAGATCGATCTCTCAATACACCAGATCGATCTCTAAAGCTCACTGACTTTGAGCAGATCGATCTCTTAACCCTTGCAGATCGATCTCTTTTTACCTTAAACCCTTTACACCGTTTTAAGGCTTGCCAGATCGATCTCTTCCATCATGAGATCGATCTCTCATCAAGTATAATCCCAGGAGATCGATCTCTCATACCCCAGATCGATCTCTCATCAGCAGAACTCTAAGTTCTGGTCCTGATATCTTCTAAACATGTTTGTATACCATCTTAACATTATTGTTTTAACATGTTTTGTCATTTCAAAATACATTAACTCAACAATCTCCCCCTTTTTGATATGACAAAACTCATCCAATAAACATGTTTAGTGAATTTTCAAAATTCCCCCTTTTTGTGAGCTTTTGACTTTGTTAAAGATTTAACTCATCCTTAGTTAAATCTTAACTCCCCCTTAGTCAGCTCTAGCTCTTAACTCCCCCTCAATTAAATCATCCTATCATCCTTACACATGTCTTAACTCCCCCTCAATTAAATCATTCTTGTAAGCTATGAACACAAACATAACAACATGCATGTTTGTTTCTTATGTGACTTCTCCCCCTTTTTGTCATATCAATAAGACAAGAATGGAATACTCATCATTTCAAAATAATATTTTGCATTAACACAAGAATGACATTTCATTAACACAAGTCAATCAACATTTCATTCAAGCAAATTTTTCACAAAGAACATTAAGTAGCTTAACAATGTTGCAACTACACTAAATCTAAGCACCTAATGCCTAATGTGAGGGAGGATCACGATCCAAAAGCTCCTCAACATGCGTGCGCGTCACTTGGAGTTCATCGAACATTGCCTCTTGAGTGTCTTGAAATCTATCGAACATCGCCTTTTGAGTGTCTTGAATCCTATCCACTCGTGGAGTCAATTCGGCAATCATACGCTGCTGAGTGGTATGTCCTTCATCGATCCTCTGACTGAGGTCGCTTATCATCTTCGCGATCAGCGCCAAGTCAGCAGGAGACGATGTTTGTGCAGTTGGCGCAGCCATGGAGGACGACGGTTCTGGAGCGGGTGCTGCAGGTGCTGGTTCAGCAGTGTGGTCATCCTCAGCCTCAGCAGGTTGCTGTTCCCTCTTTTTCGTCCAATTGCCTCGGATATCTTTGTAGTATCCCATGTGATGGAGGGTCCCGATGTTGAGGACGCTCTTGGGAGAGGGCAGTTCTCCGGTTTCGCAACTGCTGTCTATCTTGAGGCGTTGAAGAAAGTATGCCAACGATTGAGGGAACACTATCGTTGTCGCTTGTGCTCGGACTATTTTTAACCAGTCTTGGAAGATGAAGTGAACTAGATTGGGTTTTTGACTAGTGGTATGGATATGATGAATCCAAAACCTATCTAGCCTCCGAATAGTTGAATGTCGAGTACCAAACGGACGAAGGTTCCACGAGATGATGAGATGGAGTAGTCGGGGATGCATCGGAAGTTCACTTGCCTTTTCCCCGGGAATATCAAACTCTAAGGGAACCTCTTCATCTTCGTTTGTCAAACCTTCGTCACGTATGTCGAAGGCTTGGGCTAAAATTTCAGGGGTTACGGCAATTGAGCGTCCCATGACAAACGTTGTGAAACCAAGTATTTGACAGGAATCAATGGGATCGTAATTGAGTTCGGCATTGGAAAAGAATGCACGAACGAGATTTTGAGGTACGGGAGTGTTTATTTTCAAAAATTTCGCCCAACCAAATTCCTCAAATTTTGTGAGGTATGGAAAGTCTATGTGATTGAGGAAGGAAAAATCTATAGTCCGCCAATGCTTAATTGGCATGGTTGAGAAGAACTCTTCGTATCGCTTCCTTTTTGCAGGTGTTTTAAAACACCTATTGAAAGAAGCGATGGAAGTGGGTTGGGATGAGGAACCTGCCTCTCCTGTGGTTCTTGGGGGTTTGTTTGCTACTGACTTCCTAGGCATTATCTTAGACCTTAAAGATTTGCTAAATGAATTCAACAAAGAGAGAAGCAATGAAACAGTACCTAAGTTGCCCTAGAATGAATAACACACAAATCAGAGAAAATTTTTGAGAAATTCGTGAGAAATGTAGGTTACTATACCGAAATTTTGACACCGAGACGCAAGGAAGACTGTACGAGGATCGATCTGAGGAGGAATTGAAGAAGAGGATGCGAGGGAATTGGAGAATTTGAATTTTAGGTTTTGGGAGATTTGGGGATTTTTCGCGGGTATTTATACTCCAAGGCATAGGAGATCGATCTGTCGAGGCGACAGATCGATCTGGGACTCCCAGAAGCGAAGAGAGATCGATCTGTCGTAGGGACAGATCGATCTGGTCGCAAACAGAGGCTTAAGGAGATCGATCTGGTACATGCACAGATCGATCTGTAGAATGCGGAAGCTTGATGAGATCGATCTGTCGTGTGGACAGATCGATCTGCCTCTAAACAGAGACGAAAGGAGATCGATCTTATGGTTAGAAGATCGATCTGCTTAGCTTAACCTTGATAATTTAGGCTTGATAGAAGCATGGAGATCGATTTATATCACAAGGAGATCGATCTCTCATCCTCTTTGCCAGAAAATTTTTGCAAAAACTCTTTAAAAATCAACTTGAAATCAAGATTTTTACAACATGAAAGTCCTAAGGCATACTCATGAGTCCTAATTCACCTCTAAGGATACAGAACCTATCTCTATCAAGGGGTTTGGTGAATATATCAGCTATTTGATGTGTAGTATCAATATACTCTAAGATTATATCCCCTTTTTGTACATGATCTCTAAGGAAGTGATGTCTAATTTCTATGTGCTTGGTTCTGGAGTGCTGTATAGGATTCTTAGACAGATTAATGGCACTGGTATTATCACATTTAATAGACACTTGTTTCATGTCAATGCCATAATCTCTCATTTGTTGTTTAATCCACAACACTTGAGCACTACAACTACCAGCTGCTATATACTCAGCTTCAGTTGTGGACTGAGCAACACTGTTCTGCTTCTTGGAGAACCAAGAAATTAACCTATTTCCTAAGAATTGGCAAGTACCTGAAGTACTTTTCCTATCTATTTTGCAGCCTCCAAAATCAGCATCTGAAAATGCATGAAGGGCAAAAGTGGATTCTTTGGGATACCAAAGTCCTAGTGAGGGAGTATCTTTGAGGTATCTAAAAATTCTCTTAGTTGCCAATAGATGTGATTCCCTAGGAGAGGATTGAAATCTAGCACAAAGGCACACACTAAACAATATATCTGGTCTACTAGCAGTTAAATAAAGCAAAGAGCCAATCATAGACCTATAGAGTTTAGTGTCTACACACTTACCACTTTCATCTTTGTCAAGCTTGATGTTGGTGCCCATTGGAGTGGTTTGAGGTTTGCAATTGTCCATCCCAAATCTCTTGAGCAAGTCCTTGGTGTACTTTGCTTGATTGATGAATGTTCCATCCTTTGTTTGCTTCACTTGAAGTCCCAAGAAGAATGTGAGTTCTCCCATCATGCTCATCTCAAATTCCCCTTGCATGATCTTAGCAAACTCTTGACATAAAGACTCGTTAGTTGAACCAAAAATAATATCATCTACATATACTTGTACAACTAGTAAGTCCTTATTTTTATTTTTGATGAATAATGTGGTGTCTACCTTTCCTCTTGAGAATCCTTTTTCTATTAAGAACTTTGACAACCTTTCATACCAAGCTCTAGGAGCTTGTTTTAACCCATAAAGTGCCTTAGACAATTTGAAAACATGTTCAGGAAATTCATGATTTTCAAATCCGGGAGGTTGCTCTACATAGACTTCTTCATTAATGAAACCATTTAAGAATGCACTCTTTACATCCATTTGATATAACTTGAAATCTTTATAACATGCAAAGGCAAGTAACATTCTTATTGCCTCTAATCTAGCTACCGGTGCATATGTTTCATCATAGTCTATGCCTTCCTCTTGTCTATAGCCTTGAGCAACTAGCCTAGCCTTATTCCTTATGATCACACTATTTTCATCCATTTTGTTCTTGAATATCCATTTAGTTCCAATTATAGAGTGATCACTAGGCCTTGGAACTAGTTTCCATACTTTGCTTCTCTCAAATTGATTTAACTCTTCTTGCATTGCTAGGAACCAATTATTATCCTCTAAGGCTTCATTGACATTCCTAGGCTCTATTTGAGATACAAAGGCTATATATTGGCACATATTCCTTAAGGATGACCTAGTTCTAACTCCAAGAGTTGGATCTCCTACTATTTCACAATCTTTTACATATCCTAACTCTCTCGGTGCTCTAGGTTCTCTTTCTAAAACTTCTATTTCTTCTTCATCTTCTTTATTCAAATCAAGCTTTTCTAGAAAGTCATCTTCTAAGCCTTCATCAAATATCTCAACATTTTCATCATTGTTGGTTGAATCTTTAGATATATTATTTGATTCATCAAATACAACATGAATAGATTCTTCAACCATTAATGTTCTTTTGTTATAAATTCTATAAGCCTTTGAATTCAATGAATATCCTAGAAATATTCCCTCATCACTTTTGGCATCAAATTTTCCTAAATTATCTTTTCCATTATTTAGAACAAAGCATTTGCAGCCAAAAGGATGGAAGTAACTAATTTTAGGCTTCTTACCTTTGTAGAGCTCATAAGGAGTTTTCTTTAGCATGGGTCTTATCATAGCTCTATTGATTATATAACATGATGTGTTTATTGCTTCAGCCCAAAAGTACTTTGGCAAGTTATTTTCACATAACATGGTCCTAGCCATCTCTTCCAAAGTTCTATTTCTTCTCTCAACTACACCATTTTGTTGTGGTGTCCTAGGGGCTGAAAAGTTATGACTAATTCCTTGATCATTGCAATACTCATCAAATCCTATATTTTCGAATTCTTTGCCATGATCACTTCTAATGCTTGTTATTGTACATCCTTTTTCATTTTGAGTCACCTTTGAGTAAGTTATGAATTTCTCTAAGGCTTCATTCTTTACTCTCAAAAAGAACACCCAAGTGTACCTAGTGTAATCATCAACTATTACAAATCCATAGTGTTTTTCACCTAGGCTAGTGGTTCTAGTGGGTCCAAATAAGTCTAAATGTAGTAATTGAAGAGGCCTAGAGGTGGATACACTATTCTTAGGCTTAAAGGTTGTCCTCTTGTGTTTTCCTTTAACACAAGCTTCACATATTTCTTCATGCTCAAAGGGTATTTTGGGTAAGCCTACAACTAGATCCTTTCTAGCTAACTTAGATAGCACACTCATGCTTGCATGGCCTAGTCTTCTATGCCATAACCAAGATTCCTTTTTATTATCTACCATTAAGCATATGTTTTCATTTTTGAGTTCATTAAGGTAGACTATATATATGTTACCTTGCCTATGACCTAGAAGAAGAATTTTATTTGACTTAGGATCTATAACATTACATTTCATGCAATCAAAAATTACTTTGTAACCTTTGTCACAAAGTTGACTAATGCTTAGCAAGTTATGCTTTAGACCCCTAACAAGTAATACTTTTTCTAAGGAGAAATGATCATTACCTATTGAGCCACTCCCTTCCACTTGGCCTTTGGAGTTGTCCCCAAAAGTGACTTCTCCACCAATTTTCGATTTGAAGGAATTAAAATGGCTTTTATCACCCGTCATGTGCCTTGAGCATCCACTATCTAAGTACCAAGCTTCTTTTGTTTTATCTTTGTGGCTATGCTCAATCACCTTTTCATCATCATCAATAGCCATGAAGCATAGGTTGGCAATGTCTTCATTTGATTCATCATCGGAGCAATCACTGTCAATCCATGTTGCTACCATCGCCTTCTTTTTATGAAACCTATCATTAGATCTTTTGAGAAGAGGGCAGTTAAACTTTATGTGTCCAGGTTTTTTACATTCAAAACATACAATAGAGTCTTTTCTACCTAATTCCTCTTGTTCTCTCCTATTGTTTCTCCTATAGCTATTACCAGCTCTCATCCTCATGAATTTATTGAATCTTTTGGCAAACATTGCCATTTCAATATCCTCCTCACTGCCACTCTCATTTTTAATTTCTTTTTCAATAGTGGATTTTAGAGCAACACCCACTTTCTTGGGTGGCTCTTCATTTCTTTTAAGCTTCATCTCATAAGTTAGCAAGGAACCTATTAATTCATCTAAGGACAGTGTGTGTGGGTCCTTTGATTCCTCTATTGCTGTCACTTTAGCTTCCCATGACTTAGGTAAGCTATTTAGAATTTTCTTTACCATTTCAATATTAGAATATGTTTTTCCTAAAGATTTTAATCCATTAATTATATCTGTAAACCTAGTGAACATATCACTAATGGATTCTTCTTCCTTCATTCTAAAGAGCTCATAATCATGTGTGAGCATACCTACTTTTGTCTCCTTCACTTGGGTTGTACCCTCATGAGTTATTGCCAATTTATCCCATATTTGCTTGGCATTATCACACCCGGAGACTCTATTATATTCATTAGGACCTAAAGCACAAAATAATGTGTGCATAGCTTTAGCATTTAGCTGTGCACATTTGATGTCATTAGAATCCCATTCATCTTCTTCTTTGGGAATATCTCTTCCCTCTATTTTCTTCGTAGGGATTTGAGGTCCCTTAATTATAATTCTCCATACTTCATAATCGTTTGCTTGAATAAATAGCATCATCCTAGTCCTCCAATAAGAATAATGTTCACCATTGAACATGGGAGGTCTAACAGTGGAGTGCCCCTCTCCTATCAAATTAGTTGCTACATTGTTATGAGCCATTTGATCGTTTCTACTCTTAGGAAGTTGTTCCTATGTGATTAGAGAGTCCTAGCTCTGATACCAATTGTTGGCTCTACCGAGAGGGGGGGTGAATCGGTTTTCTAACAATTATGAGAGATTTTAAAACAATCACAATTTAAACACAAGTGATAATGAATAAAACAGTGCAATATAACAATTTAATGCAAAGAGAGGGAAAGAGAAACAAACACAGCGACTTATAGAGGTTCGGCCAACTCTTGCCTACGTCCTCTCTCCTTGACCTTCTTGTCAAGTGGTTTCTTTCTCTCTTTCAACAGAGTTTACAAAGTTCCTTTTACAGGTTAAGGAATAACCTCTCTACCCTTAGCAATACAGAAAATGTATTCACCCTTTTACAATAACACTCACTGAGGAACAATCCTCTTTTCTTTTAAGGTGTGGATGAATACAGAATAAGGCTTTTTAGTGGGTAGGACTAACAAAGCTTGTAGTACATAAGCTTGTACAATTAATCTCAATAAAATCAGCAATAGAGATACAATGAATGAAAGAATTAAAGCTTGAGAATGTTTGGAATATTCAGTGATAGTCTCTCTCTTTGCTTTGTCTTCAATGCTTGGTTATATACTGAAGGTTGGGTAGTTGGAGCATTAAATGCAGTTTTTCCCGTTGAGATTTGAAGAAAATAGCCGTTGGGAACCTCCAGTGGTCAGCCAGATCGATCTCCTATCTTGGCCAGATCGATCTCCTAGTTTTAAATCCTGCAATGACAAAGCACAAATACACAGGGAGATCGATCTTATACATTACCAGATCGATCTGTTAGTTTAAATAGGCAGAGGCAGATCGATCTGTCGAATAGGCAGATCGATCTCCTATCCTTTCTGTTTGAGGCAAGATCGATCTCTCAATACACCAGATCGATCTCTAAAGCTCACTGACTTTGAGCAGATCGATCTCTTAACCCTTGCAGATCGATCTCTTTTTACCTTAAACCCTTTACACCGTTTTAAGGCTTGCCAGATCGATCTCTTCCATCATGAGATCGATCTCTCATCAAGTATAATCCCAGGAGATCGATCTCTCATACCCCAGATCGATCTCTCATCAGCAGAACTCTAAGTTCTGGTCCTAATATCTTCTAAACATGTTTGTATACCATCTTAACATTATTGTTTTAACATGTTTTGTCATTTCAAAATACATTAACTCAACAATGTTCTTGGTACTGTTACCACGCAGTTACTGTTCATCAATTTGATTACAGTACCAATTTTAATGGTAAAATTTCTTAAGTCTTACTTTTGGTTTGATTCAAAACCTTGTTATTTTACATTTTAAAGCTTTAATCACATTCTTCAATAAGTTCTTGTTAACAAATTTTTGTAACAAAATATCTTATCGAAAAATATTTTCAAATTTAATAAATTGAAAATAAGGTGAAAATAAAACAAAACAAAACTCTTAAAAACATAAAATATACAACAATCCCAAACGATCCCTAATTGTGTATAGATACAAAAAGTAAGAAATAAATCTCATATAATTTTTGAAATCATAATTTTAAGAGAAAATTTATATAATAATAAATGAATTAATTTTTGTAATGTATCAAAATTAAGAATAAAATAATACATTATTAATCATAAATAAAATTATATAATTTTAATAAAAATATTTAATGTTTAGTATTAACAAATTATGAAATACAAAAATTATGTTTCAAAATTTTTATTTGATGTTAAATATGTTTTTTATTTTTAGTTTTTAAAATTGTACAATAATATTAACTTATCAAACATATTTTTTGTTTTCAAAATTTTTAAACAAAACAAAAAAACAAAATTTTTAAAAATATAAAATATAAGTTTAACATCAATATCAAATGAGATTTTTATCTCATTATTTTTCCCTCGAACAGTTTTTCATCTTTCTATTTTCCCATCCACCTGGCCAGCGAACTCTAAGAGGGACTGCTAAAATTTCCAGGGAGAACCCGTACATATGAAGATAAAACTCGTTGCAATGGCTTAGCTTCACCTCTTAACTTCATCATCGTACTCATGGAATATCTAAAGTCTAAGGAGGCCAACAGAACCGCCTCTGATGTCGCTTCTCTATTTCATAACGTTCCTCCAGCTCCGGATATTCCAGTCTTTGCGGTACTGTCTTTTTATGCTTTTCCAAGTAAAATTGTACCAAATTCTTACTGCTTGCAATCTGGTTAAAGATCGTTTCAATACTTCAATTGGGCTTCGACTGTTTGATCCAAAATTGTCGTTAATGTGTCTTTGGATATCTATTTTGACGAACTTATGTCAAAATTGATTCTTGTGTGACCAAGTTCTAATTGAAAGCTAGAAACATGTCTCATTACGCTTGAAAATGTCAAACAAGGGTTAGAAAACAAGTGAATAGGATGTGAAAATTTTGAAATAAATCCGCCGTAATATTAGATTGGTTTTATTAAAATGATGGGAAGCCAAGTACTCTAGCATTTCTGAGCATTGTCCAGTAACAGAAGTGTCTTGCCTTTTTAATTTTTTTTCTTTGTTGGCTTTGAGAATTATGATGTTCTTTTCCTTTTACTGCTGTTATCTTGTATGAAAAAGACAACAGTTGCTTACAACAAGGACCCCAGCCCGGATAAGCTGCATTTGGGCATTGGTGTTTATCGAACAGAGGTGAGCATTTGTTACTTTTGCCAATTTTATTGATATTTCTCACCCAGATAGACTGCTACAAGTGTACTTCTGGATGGAAAAGTTATATGATAAAGGGTTGCCTTTTCATCCAAAATGTTTGTTTATCTATACATCAAGATTTTCGCATGCTGCCAAAGATGTACTTTTCTATCGTCGGTTAGTCTTTGCACTTCAATATGATCATTCCTGCAACCAGCTTCTCACTTGTAAAATGAAGCCATGATATTGTTGCAACGCTTGTTCCTTCAGGTATCATATTTAGTCAAATAAAAAAACCTTCCTTAGCATTCAGTTGCATTAGGCCGTTGCTGGGAGGTCACTAATTGCTATAATTATGGATAAATATTAGAAAGTAACTTTCCTGACCAACAATGATGTTTTTTCTTTGCTTTGAAACAATTTTCTGAACGGGCTTTGTTCATGGGATGACAGGAGGGAAAATGCCATACACTGAATGTTGTTAGACAAGTGGAGCAAACACTAGCTAACGACCTGTAGGTAGTTTGTTGCAATTTTTTCCATCATAACTTTCCTTGCGTCGTGACCAAACTCTAAACTTAAACTCTAAACTTATCTGATACTTAGGTCTGCTGATAAGGAGTATCTTCCTATAACCGGAATGGCAGAATTTAATAAATTAAGTTCTGAGCTCATATTTGGCTTTGGCAGGTACAAAAATACTAGCCTGGTTTAAAATTTATTAGATCAAGTTTCCCATCTCAATCAGAAAGAAAGAAAATTTAAAATTTTGAAATACAGACTGTAAGGTTGTGTATCATTCAGCAGGGTTGCAGTTTGTAGATTCAATCTTAAAATTGTATATCAATCTCTGTTGCTATTAGGCTATTTCATGAACTTTTATTCTTGTTTCTTTGGACTCTGATTTTACCTGAATGTGTTTTTCTGTTGCTGGCTGCTTATATCATTGCTTTGAAAAAGTCCTGCCATCAAGGAAAATAGAGTGACTACTGTCCAGTGCGTGTCTGGTTGTGGTGCACTGAGGCTTGGAGCTGAATTTTTATCAAAACATTATCACCAAGTAAATGACTTACCTCTTGTTCCTTTATGCCTTATGATTGGACTATTTAACCTTACTGCCCTCCTTGTTCTGCAGCATGTGGTTTACCTTCCTGAGCCAACATACGGAAATCATCCAAATTTGTTATCTGCAGCAGGGCTTTCTTTGAAGACTTATCGGTATTATGATCCAAATACACATGGGCTAGACTTTCAAGGTGTACTTCATTTGGAACAATTTCCAGTTTCATCTTGCACTCAATTTGGACCACCAGTTCTATATATCATTTTATTATAAGTTTATACTGATTATTTATCTAAATTTGGATATTCTATGCTAGATTTACCTAGTTTTATTCTACTGTCAGTTGCATTTACTGAACAACAGTTAATACCAATATGGTTATATACCATTTCTCTTCCAAAGTACTCTGCACTGAAAATGTTTATCTTCGTTGTTCTCATGGATTTAGATAATTCATCTTGGTTGTGACAGGGCTTCTGGAAGATCTTGGCTCTGCCTCTACTGGAGCCATTGTGCTTTTCCAAGCAAGTGGTCATAATCCTACTGGTGTTGATCCAACTTGTCAGCAGTGGAAACAGATCAGGCAGTTAGTGAGATTGAGAGGCTTATTGCCTTTTTTTGACAGTGCTTATCAGGTAAGAAACTATTAATATTTACTGCTTTAGGTTTTTACTTGAACCTTATTCAATGATGGATGGACTGCTTGCAGGGTCTGGTAACTGGAAGTCTAGATGCTGATGCACAGTCCATTCGCATGTTTGTTTGTGATAGTGGTGAATGCCTTGTAGCTCAATCCTATTCAAAAACTATGGGACTTTACGGAGAACGCATTGGTTCGCTTAGCATTGTAAGATACTGTGATAAATCTTGAAATTGTTAATATCTATCTCCATATCATATGTCACCATGCACGTGTTCAGATTATTTTCCTTTTCCCAAGAATTAAATGCATTTCTTATATAAGAACAAGATTGTTCAAAATATCTGCATATTTGTCACAATTATGGTCATCATAATTTTTGTTTAGGTTTGCAAGACAGCTGCTGTGGCAAAGCGGGTTGAGAGTCAGCTCAGACTTGTGATCAGACCCTTTTATTCAAACCCACCCATTCATGGTGCAGCCATTGTTACTGCTATTCTGAAGGACAGGTAATATATTGAGCTGTACATTTTTCATTAAAAGTTACAATCATAATCATAACATTACATTCCTTGAATTGATAAGTATGAAAATCACTCTACTCTAACTAGGTAAACTAGTAAATATTTATAACTAACTAAACTAGTAAATAATTAGACTAAATTCAAGCTCACACTTGATGAGACTCGAACTTAGGTAATACATACTTTTAGACACTTAGTGTGTGCCTTGTGAATGTGGAAATAGTGTTCTAAAGTTATCAATTATTGTTTTGTGTAATAAGATGAGAAATTGTTTCATGCTAGGTGATCCTTAAACGTTCAAGAAGTAAAAGTATTCTGGGTAATCAAGTCTTTTCACCTTGGAGATGAAAAAAAAAGGAAACATATCCAATTGAGTAGTTCTGAGATAACACAATAGAGTTAAGGCGTATCTGAGAATGTAAATGAGATTGCAATATTTTTCTAGTAGCGATATGAATAAATCTTGTGATTATTAAAAGTATGATCTATGATAGTCACCAGCGTACCCCTTGTTTTGGAACTTTTGATCTCAACAGTGTTAGAAATGATTAACCTAACCTGGAATTCATTTTCCAAACTATGCCTCTTAAAAATTTGTTAATTCTTTACTAAAGGGATTTGTACAAGGAATGGACCACTGAATTGAAGGCAATGAGTGATCGTCTTGCCAAAGTACGCCAGCAACTGTATGATGCTTTATGCAACAGAGGTAGTCCTATATAGTTTGTCAATTCTTTTCCTGTATTTGTTGACCATTTGATCAAAATAACAAATTTTGTGAAAACTCTATCGCATGAAACTGATAGTAGGATGAGTTGCTTTTAATCATTCGACGTTTTGCTGATTTGGCTCAACATTGCATGTCTTTGGATATCCTTTTCTTTTTTTGACAGGTACTCCAGGTGAATGGAGCCATATTATCAGACAGGTGGGAATGTATACTTTCACCGGAATGAAGGAGGAGCAGATCGGATTTCTGACTAAAGAATACCACATCTACATGTCATCTGATGGGTAAAAATGTTCATAGCTTTATGTTCTCTTTCTTCCCTTTCAGCCATATACAAATGTAGTTCATGTTCGTACTGCTTCAGTCAGATGTTGGGCTCAAACCATCTTAGATATACTCTTTTTTTTTTTTTCCTATTAATACTTGAAGCAGCATAAATCATCTGCTACCACTGGCGGACAGAAAAATATGTCGTCAGACTTTCTCAACTTAGTTGAATTATTAACTTGCAGGAGGATTAACATGGGAGGACTAAGTTCAAAGGCAGTTCCATATCTCGCAGATGCAATACATTATGCAGTTACTTCTTCCATCTAAGACTCCATTTTGTTTACTTTATTCATCATCTGAAAATTTGGACAGCAGCCTAGCCAATTCAACTTACCCAATTTCTATGGGTTTTTATATTCTGTAATGTATCACGTACGGGGCAAACAAAGAAACGGTTTTCATTTTTCGTAAGAAAAAAAAATGACTACGTCTGTTCACCGTTGTATTGCATACTAATAACAAAGTGGTGACACGTTCGTCTCCAAACATCCAAATACGCAGGTACAAATTGTCATTTCCTTTGATTTGGTATTTTCCATTGAATATGACAATTCTGCAAGTCTGAGGGGTTCATATCAAAACTTTTATTCTCTCACTCATTTGTGTGTCATGAATGGTATTAACATAAAAAAATTTAACTTAATAAAAATTTCTTATTATTAAAAATTCAAACGAATTTTACACTATTAAATTAACTTTTTAAGTTCATTTTTTTGTATTATTATGATTATTTTTTTAATTTTACATATAAATCTTATAAATAAAATTACATCTAAATCAACTCCTAGAAATTAATGAATAATAATATGAGATGAGATTGGGCCGAAATGGTTGAACATTACTCCCACCTCGACTTACGTGCCATGCCCAACTTCATCTCTTATCATAACAACCAATGACAGCTTGGAAGGCGCGCATATCAACTGCTTCTGATCTAACGATGTTTTAAAGTAAAATATTTACATTTTAAAATCTTATTATTTGCTATATGATACTTTAAAAATGAAAAATATTTAAATAATCCAAAAGATTACGCTAAAACGACAGCAATTTGCAATTATTTTTTCTTAGTAATTATTTTCCTTCTTTTAAAATTAAAACGACAATAATAAGAGAGAGAAACAAAAGGTGGACCCCACTCAAACGAGAAAACCGTAAGCAGAAAACAGCCACCGTCACTCGCCTCGTAAGCTTTCTGTTTCGTCCTTCCTTATAAATACAAAAGACCCAACCATTAGTTTCCAAAAAAAAAAAAAAAAGCGTAAATTAAGCATTCAAGCGTATCAACGAGCTAACATGCGCCCAGAGTTTACGTTTTCATCTTCTTCGCCGACCGATCGGCGGCTAAGCGCTCTGGTCAGGCACCTTGCAACCTCATCAGCGGTGATGGAATCTCAAACCAACGTAATGTTTTCTCCCACCTCCGGTTCTCATGGGGACTCTGTTTTCTCTCACGTCGTTCGCGCCCCTGAAGATCCCATTCTCGGAGTATGTTAATATATTCAATCTTTTTCTGTTCTTTAATCATACTCAAAATTATTAAGATTTAAGCCGTTACAGTTAGTTTATCCGCACCGTTGGCTCATTAGGTGACCGTTGCATATAACAAAGATCCCAGCCCCGTTAAGTTGAATTTAGGAGTTGGTGCTTATCGAACCGAGGTAATATTATTTTCTTTTTCAGAAAGATTGCAACTTTTTTCTTTGGGATTTTGAAAATTTTAATTTTTCTTATTTTGGTAACAGGAAGGAAAGCCTCTTGTTCTTAATGTGGTAAGAAAAGCAGAGCAAATGTTGGTGAACGACAGGTCACGTGTCAAGGAATATCTTCCCATTGTCGGATTAGCAGATTTTAATAAATTAAGTGCTAAGCTCATTTTTGGTGCTGACAGGTTTGTTAATTGAATGTCTAATGTTATCAAAGTTTACATTAGTTTTATTGTTTTTATTATGTGATTCGCTTCTCTTTTTAATGTAGCCCTGCCATTCGAGAGAATCGGGTTACTACGGTTCAGTGTTTGTCCGGAACCGGTTCACTGAGAGTTGGAGCTGAGTTTTTGGCTAGGCATTATCATCAAGTAATCTTCTGGTTAACTTTACTATGTATTGTCATTATCTTTGGCTAATTTAATAGTAGTAATTCATTTTCATTTTCGGACTGTACTTGGTTTTCTTTTGCAGCGTACTATATATATTCCACAGCCAACATGGGGAAACCACCCCAAGATTTTCACTCTGTCTGGATTATCTGTGAAAACTTACCGCTATTATGATCCAACAACACGCGGATTGAATTTCCAGGGTACGAAAACTAGTACAAATGTGTGAATTGCTTTTATCACAATATTATATTTCAATCTTATAAATTTTCTTCATCTATTATCTTCAACTACACCATAAAATTGTGTACTTTCTATTATTATCGTTGAAGTCGCTGTGATCATTGTTCTTCATATTTAATCATGCATACCTTGCTTTTTTTTTTTTTGTTTCCTTGTGTCCGAAGAGGATCAGTTAGATTTAGTTGTACTTTCTTTTTTTGTTTTTTTTTTTTTTTGCTTCGTATTTGTACTTTGTTAATTCCTTGATGATATTCTTTTCTTGTGGCTAACAGGGTTATTAGAGGACCTTGGTTCTGCCCCATCTGGATCTATTGTGCTTCTTCATGCCTGTGCTCATAATCCTACAGGTGTTGATCCCACACTTCAGCAGTGGGAGCAAATTAAGCAGTTGATGAGATCAAAGCCATTATTACCTTTTTTTGATAGTGCTTACCAGGTAGGTACTAGGTAGAAACTGAATGCCACATTGTGTATATTACTTTGCACATCGAGAAACTTTAACAGTTTGAATTATTTCATTGATGAGGATTTAAATAAAGTTATTTGATATTACTATTATTAGCATTTCAAAAAGGATTAAATTGCTACTTGTTATTTTAGGGTTTTGCTAGTGGAAGTCTGGATGCAGATGCACAGTCGGTTCGCATGTTTGTTGCTGATGGCGGCGAATGCTTTGTAGCTCAGAGTTATGCAAAGAACATGGGCCTCTATGGGGAACGTGTTGGTGCACTAAGCGTTGTAAGCCTAAGATTAATGTCTATGAGATTTTGTACTCACTAAATTGCAATCTTTTAATTTATAGTGGCTTTTATTCTTTTTGTACAAGTCGTGTGTTCTCAAGATCTGGTCACCATATTTGTGAGGGTAGATCAATTTGTGTATCTTTCTCTGCCTTGTTATTTGTGGACCTGCAGAAGGTATTCTGATTGTTTGTCACAAATTTCTTTGTTCATAGGTCTGCAAGACAGCTGACGTAGCAAGCAGGGTTGAGAGCCAGTTGAAACTTGTTATCCGGCCCATGTTTTCAAATCCACCAATTCATGGTGCATCTATTGTGGCTACCGTCCTGAAGGACAGGTATGACCCGTCACCCATTGTTGTCTACATGCCTGTTGCCTGCATCATTTAATTTGCCCAAACTCTATCTTGTCTTATGTGTATGTGTTGAATTTAAGCAACTATTTGCAGGCTAATTGTTAAATGGATTTTGCAGAGTTCAATTACCTATCCTGCTTTAGTATTTTCTTTCTTTTTATGGATTTCAAACTCCTAATGGCTGTTCTTATTTTTTTTTCCTTTCACCAACAGAAACATGTACAACGAATGGACTATTGAGTTGAAGGCAATGGCTGACCGTATCATCAGCATGCGGCAGAAACTTTTTGATGCTTTGCGTGCTAGAGGTCATTCGACTCACTGATATTTGTTGTGTGTTTTCGAATGCTATTCTGCTCCTATATTTGGAACAATGTGCTAGGGTCTTTTAACTTTAAGGCATGCTTATCTGTGTGTTGTCTTTAAACAGATTGTGGTGTTGTTTACATAAAAGAAATACGGAAACTTAGATAAGCTTCAGGAATTACTTTTAGTCAAGGTTCAACCTCGTGTCCATACTGTTTCCTCACATTTATTTTTCTTTTCCGTCTGGCAGGAACACCTGGTGACTGGAGTCATATTATCAAACAAATTGGAATGTTTACCTTCACTGGACTGAATTCAGAGCAAGTAGCCTATATGACCAGAGAATACCACATCTACATGACTTCTGATGGGTGAGAAGCTCAATTCCTGTAGTCTGTAAAAACCAAAGTATTGAAATGGGGCTTTGCTTTTTAGTTTTGCTGGATTGTGATTCTTATATTGCCCTCTGAACCCTTCACAAACTAATCCATATCTCATTGTTGTTAACAGTTTGCATATGTTGCTTCACTGATAATTTTACATATTTGATATGGTGTACAGGAGAATTAGCATGGCAGGTCTGAGCTCTAAGACCGTCCCTCATCTTGCTGATGCAATTCATGCCGCAGTTACTTGTATATCATAGAAATTGGGCCTTCCTTATGAATCACAGCGATGTTACTTTCCTTTTCATTCAATAATAATTGTAATGTAGCCCTCGAACACTAATAAATTCACTTATTTCCCTTTTGGTATATAGTTGCGACATTTGAAATAAAAGTATCTTCCAAATACAAAATCCACGTCTCTTTACAGCCTTTTTTCTTCTTCATTCTCATGATTGCTGTCAACCGTTGGAGCACAGCTTGTAAAACTAAAATTTCCCAATAACAATTCGAATGCAGAACGGTGGAAATGCCTTCTGATTCGATGGGGCAGAACCTCGTAACTAGCATATGAAATATTCCTCGTTATGCCTAACAAAACACCATTTATGAAATTATAACTAGGAAAATATACGGATGAGCTATACTTTCGTTGATGCCTGCAGTGTGCACTGTGCACTGTGCAGTGTCGAAGTGTCAACCTAGTAGCTTTTCCTAGGACCAGGACCGGGACCGGGAGGGAGACAGTTAAAAGTAGAGATCCGAGGCTGACCAGAATTCCACCACTCTAACAAAATTAACAATTGACAAAAATGACATAACATGAATAATATTTATAAAAATGACATGAGTTAAATTTTTATAAAAAATTAAAAAATTATATATAAATATAATAAAAATTAAATATAAAATTTTAAAATTTTCATATTGATACGAATTTTAATATGAAAATTTTTTATTTTACACCATACAAATACACATACAGTAAAAAAAAAAAAAGAAAGCAATCTGCAGGATAAATCAATTTTTTATCAATTAATTAATTAATTAGATCCATTCTCTTCCGACAACAAATTGAAGAATTTTGAAGAGAAAATAAAGACGTACATGTATAAACAAATATCATAAAAACTACAAACACAGGAGGGAGGCTTTTAGCCAAACGAAACCACTATCTGCAACCTTTCAAAAGATAGGAAGAGGGGCTTGAGATGATACTCATGGCAATTGAGGACTTCCCATTCTCACTTCCCTTTCCAGGTGTTCCACATTCACTAAAATCAAGGACGCGGCGCTCTGCCTGCAAATAAATGGCATACAAAATTCTCAGCTAATCGCTCAAAATAACAAAGGAAGAGGATGTTGAACCATGGTTTTTCAGCAATACCAAGATATTTGAAGCCAAATGTGATCCGGTCTCCATTTGATTATTCTCTTTGTCCATGTTTGGATTGTTGGAGCGTCTTCCCTTTACAATTGATTCCGGAGTTTCATTTCCCAAAATCTCCAAGGCATCAGCATAAGCAGCTGCAGTATGCTCACTTAATTGCTTCATCAACCCGATGGCATCATAGCTTCTATCCGTAGGGCTCATAAGATATCCTATGTCCTGTAAACAAAATTCCAATTATTTCTAAGCATAAACTAAAAAAATTAAATTCTAAAATCTACCTGAACTTTTGAATTCCAATTATACCTCGATTGTTATTTCTGTGTCAACCCTTGGGCCTGGAACAAAAGAGTTGATAAACCAAGGAGACTTCCATGCTGACGGGGATTCGATACTTCTTTTCAATGGAGTTTCCCCAAATCTAGAAAAAATTCACATCAAGCAAGCAACAAATCAATTTATCCTAGCATTTGAAGTAAGAAAATAATAATAAAAAATAAAAAATAAAAGAAGAAGAAGAAGCAGCAGCTCTAGACAAACAAGGACACAGAATAGCAAAAGAATACATATAATATAACCATGTAAATACACAATAAGGAGCAGTGGAATCTTACATATAATTTTCAATACCAGCATCAATCCCAGCATTATCAACCAAGTTCTCTAGGGTTGCTGTTGAATTGGTACATTGTACTGTAGTAACCACAACTGAATGGCCTTCACTGTTCTTTATTTTCAGAGTAGGAGAGCTAACAACTATGCATGCATTTCCTGATAAGCATTCAGAAGCAAAACCCTGATTTGATATACCTCCAACACTTTTATGATACTGATTTCTTGGAGTTCGCATGCTTGAAGACAGTAATGGTCGGTCTGCTCTAAGACCAATACGATCAGGAGAAAACAATAGCAGATCATTTAAATTATGCTCAACAAGCACTGCCAAAGGCTGTTGGACCTGTGGAAAGGGGAATATTACAGTAATAAAGAAAGAAGAATTAAAAACAAGATTTTCAACATAAGACCACAAGATAAAATGGTGTAAGGTGTACATAGAATTATGAAGCATCATATCTGAGTTAAATAAACAATCACTATTAGTGTATAGCTCCAGATTCCTAGATACTACAACAGTAGTATGAATCATCATTAAAGAAACTAGTACCAAAAAATTGACAGGGATTTAATCAAATGGCAGCACCTTAAGCTACAAAACTAACATCAAAATTAATAGATAGAAGGAAAAAAAAAACTCACAATATTGTCAGAAGCTTTAGCTTTGTCCTTGGTATCAATATTACAGCTTTCCTTTTTGACGTTTCCTTGGGAATTAGTTCCTCTATAATCTTTCTTCTGAGCTCCATCATCTGACAATTCGGTGTGATCTCCCCCATTGTCTTGCTCCCCATCAAATGCTTGACAAAGGTTTCCTTTTTCTTCAACAGAGACACCAGAGTTGGTTTTATGTTCACTAGGAGACACCTGAGATGTGTTGCCAGTCCCACTCTCCTGGAACATAGCATCCAAGCGAGAGAAATCTTTGGTCAAACTGGACGTTATGTCAGTTTCCAGCTTTTTGTCAGTTCTTTTCTCTGATAAAGGTGACAATAGATCACGGTGGCGTTTCTTCAATATGGATGGTGTACCAGTAAAAGTTTTGGCAGCACTTTTCAGTACAGCATCAGGACTATTGTCTTGTGATGGTGAATCCCACAACCTAAATGGAGTTATGCAGTTCATAGAAGACATCATCAGCTGGCGAATACCAAGGGGACTATATTCTTGCTGCATATCACTGCCAGATGGTATAAGATCACAGCTGAAAAATGGAATATCCAAGCTTGGAAATCGAGGAGGCTCATAACATAGACCTCCAAACTCTTGTTCAGCAGGCAAGTTTGGCTTCTCATCCACAATAGGACAACTCTGCATTGCATTTGATTCTGAACCGAAAGTATTCACAGGAACCAACTTCAGAGAATTCTTGTCAAGGTATAATTGCTCTTGCAGGTCTGTATTATCTGCATGGTCATCATTACTGTCGAAAAAGGCATCATGTGCATTCTTAGTAAATTCTTGCTCTTGAGTTCCAAAAAATTGACCTTTTAACTGACTGGGCACTCTGCCATACATAAGTCTACCATCCTCAACTGAAAGAAGTGAGGGAGACACAAAAGATTGACAGCATGAGGTTGGCAATATTTCAGACCTTGAAGGGCAATTAGATTGTGAGGCTGGGGGTCTCTCATTTTCAGATATTTGACAGTCTGAAGCCCAAGTAAGTGACATATTTGTGCAGCTACCCAGCTCAACCATATTAGATCCTTGTGTAAAATTTTCAGGGGCAAAGCATCCATCATTCATTGCCTCTGAGAATAGGACCCTACAACATTCATCATCAGTGATCAACATGTGCTCTGGTTTGTCAGAAGCTCTAACCATATCTAAGAAAGATGTAGGAGCATTTATTCCTATAGAAGCTTGAAATGCAGCACTCATCACTCCACGGCTTTCGATAGTGTCTATACAGTGAGTTGGCAACCCTGCCGATTCTTGCCCCAATTCTAGAGAAGAAATATTAGGTTCATCCAGCAAACCAAACTGGTAATCCCCACTTGCAGAGTACCCTCCTTCACAAGGTATTTCCGGAATGGAGAAGCTGGCGTCTTCAAAAGATGGGTAATACTCTTCAGAACGAGGTGCTGGACTGGAATTCTTCTCCTTTGCCACACCATGCATTTCAGTCAAGTGGAATTGCTCTCTTGTATGTACAGCAGCATTATCCAAATCACTTGCAGACTGAGAGCAGCCAACCACAGTCGACTCTTGGCTGCATTCTGATATGTCCTCTGCTTCTGTCCTACATTTGGCACCACTATCATCTAAATTACTCTGAATCCTCGAAGAAGATGAACGCATAGGTTGGCTCTGATTTGTAAGAAGAGGGAATTGAAATTGTTCTAGAAGACCTGATGCTATGTAAGAGTCCAATTTCTTTTTGACCGAACTGTTCCAGTGATTTTTTATTGCATTGTCTGTCCTGTTACCCACTCCAAGATGGAAATACAGCAAGGAATTGGTAAATGCAAAAAATATATTAGCTTCCAATTAACAGAACATAGGATTTTCAACAAATATTAGAGGATGACTAGAAGTTACCGGAGGAAGTAAAAAGAATAAGAGACAAATATAGATAACCTCAACACAACATTGTGGAAAAATGTGGTCTCTCTAAATAATAAGTTGACACACCTTCCTGGCAGGAACTTTGTCAACTCTGCCCACCTGTTACCAAAAATCTGATGAGCACGTATAAGAGCCAGCTCTTCTTCCTGAGTCCATGCCTCTTTGTTTATGGTAGGGTTGAGATGATTATGCCACCTACATCAGTACTAAGTTGTATGAGCAAAAATGTAAAACAAGAACAAGTTTTTATTTCTTAAACTTAGGGTTGGGTTGGTTGGGGAGAGAGGGGGGGGGGGGTAGGGGTAAGAGGGGCGCACATTATAACAACAAAATCATCATCATTATCTTAGCCTTTATCCCAATACTGGGGTAGATTATATAAACTAATATATGAACTTCCGCTAAATTGTCAACATGAATTATAATCGCAAAATACTTTCATAAAATCCAAGAGAAGATGTTTACGATAACATCCTAGAAGGAAAACCTCTCACAAACTGTTAGCCAATACAGCCGGGCTTAGCCCAACTGTTGTTAGCCATCCTAAGAAAGGTCACATTCCAACGTTCAAAGTCCCCATCTTCTTGGCCTTTTCCAAAGTTCCAAATGTAAGCGGGTTTAAAATATTAAAAATAACAGCTCTACCATCACACCTTTCTCTGCATTGCTTTCCAATACGTCCAGGTAAGTGCTGAGCAATGGTTGACCACTTTTTCGGCCCAAATTTGTTCACCAACTCAATTATTTGTTCATCCTCCTGTTAAAATTTCAACAAAAGCAACACAAAAATGACATACTAATTATCAAGAAAAAGCTGTTTGTTTTGTCAAGAACAATCAAATTCAAGTAATTGTGAGGAAAAAAATAAGTAGCAAAAACAATCACCTCTTTGGACCATGGCCCTTTAACAAGTTCCGGATTCAAGACCTTTTGCCACCTATGTAAGCACTGTACATCAGTCCGATCCTTGAAACACTCCGCTGCAGATGAACTAATTGTATTAGATCATGAGAAATGAAGCTCAAAGAGCTATTATGCCAACTCAATTAAAAAATCATACCTATCTTTTTCCAATTTTTTCCTTTGAAACGTTGAACAGCTTTACACAGAATCTCATCCTAGAAACCCATATAATTACGTTGTTAGATTGAAATCATTTAAGAACACACACACAATATCTTTTTTCCTATTTTTTCCTTTGAAACATTGACCAGCTTTGCACAGAATCTCATCCTGGAAACCCATATAAATATGTTTTCAGATTGAAATCATTCACACACACAAACACAATGATGCAAATAATAATTGTATTGAAGGATGGGACTAAAATTACTGGAAACAATGATACATGACACAACAGGAGCAATGAAGTTATAGAAAGGAATTGTCTTAAAACAAGAGAGCAACCATAAACTAGGGAAAGAAACAGACATACATATATATAAGGAAACAAATAATAATTGTATTAAAGGATGGGACTAAAATTACTTGAAACAATGATAAGTGACACAGCAGGAGCAATGAAGTTATCGAAAGGAATTGTCTTAAAACAAGAGAGCAACCATAAACTAGGGAAAGAAACAGACATACATATATATAAGGAAACAAATAATAATTGTATTAAAGGATGGGACTAAAATTACTTGAAACAAAAATAAGTGACACAACAGGAGCAATGAAGTTATATAAAGGAATTGTCTTAAAACATAAGAGTAACCATAAACTAGGGAAAGAAATTACACAACATGAGCATAGAAAGGCATTGTCTCAAAACATGAGAGCAACCATAAACTAGGGAAAGAAATATACCTCTTCAGCTGTCCATTGTCCTTTCGTGGAACGTCTTGTAGGACCACTAGTCCTTCTACAAAAGGATTGCAAAGTCAGCAAAACTCAGCAGTACAAAAACAATAATTTCTTATAAGATAAAATACCAATTTTAGTAAAACAAAAAAGAAAACATTGTAAAGGGAAGGCGAGAGCATCCAAGAACACGAACAATGGTTTTAAAATTTTCAACTAAGAGTTACTAAAAGTAACAATCACTATGGTTTAAAAAGAAAAATACCCATGAAGAGCTCGCATTCTCTGAGCACCATCGCTGATGCTGGGCCCAACTGAAGGAGTCGATACTGTTCTGTCACCTTCCATAGTTCCTTCGCAGATGAATAAAGCTGCATACCCCAATTCCAACTCGACAACGCTTCTGTTCGCAATATGCTCTCCAAAACATTATAAATCAACCTAACTAGAAAGTTCCTCCCCACGGAACAGCAAAACAAGCTAACATAAAAAGAGAAAAGTAAAGGAAAATGGAATCAAGAATAAGAAATATAAAAGAAATTTTATAGTAGTTAAAAAGTCACAAGTAACAATTTGAAAATTCGAATTAAAATTGATAAAAAGAAATCAAGTAATTGAATTTTATGATCAATTCTCTCAATTTCAAACCCTAGATCATGATCAAAATTTAAATTCATTCAATTATCAACACTCAGAAATTGGATAAAGAGCAGAAAGTTAAAAGAATATTGTTCAGAATTTAACTTAGACATCAAGGTCGATGAAGAAAATTCAAATTCATAAAAAAAAAAAAAAAGCACTCACGGAACTGAGCTTCGAAAACCGATAAACGGAGAACCGGAGAAAAGAGGAATTTGAAAAGACGCGCATTTGCAGATCCAAGCAAAGATAAGGAAAGAAATTTAAGATAGAGATCTGCAAATGCACTGAGAAGATTATAGGAGAAGAAAAGATAAGAGGAAAGCAAAAGCTAAGCGAAGCGGAAGAGAAAAAGAAACGGTCTGGAAAGCTATTCAAACATAAAGGGGCGGACTATGGTTAAAGATCGAACATGTTTTGGCTTTGATGGCCCCAATTCATCCAAGTTATAATCGTGGCCGTTCATGTTTGGTACCATCGGGTATTTTATTCACATTAGCAACTATTTTTTTTTCTAATTTAAAAAAAAATATTTTGATTCTTTTAATAATAAAATTAATTCAAATAGATTTATATCATGTGTATAAGATAAAAAATAGCATAAAATAATTATTATCTTATTTTATGTTTAGTGTATATATAATATACAGGATTAGATTACAAAAAAAAAAAAAAATATTAATCATCCTCTAATATGGATAAATCAATCCCCTTAAAAAGTAAAGATTATTTTTTTAATGAAATTCATCATACTTTTATTTATTCATGAGGACTACTACATCAGCAGCTAACAATTTATTTATCATATTTAGGTTATCATCTACCTAAAACCTTGTCTCACTACAGCTTAACGCATAATTGACAAAGAGTTAGCTACTTTATTTCGAACCTATAGGCATGCAAAAACTAGCAGGAATGAAAGAAGTGAGATATCATTTCGACTTCTGATATAATCATGCCAATAGAGGACTAATTAGGGATTTGTTGCTTAATCTTATGCCAAACAATCAGTGTATCGCCTTCCACAACAATGTTATGTAACCTCAAGTCTGTAGCAAGCTGAAAAGACTGATAAGTAGCCAATGCCTACAACATCAGTGGATTGGTTTTCCAGTAGACTAGACTCGCATATGCTTCTGTAACCAATCCTTTATGGTTCCTCATAATAATTCCAATACCACTCGAATTGGCCTCCAGCTCAACCATTGTATCGTAATTAATCTCATAGATTCCTTCATATGGGCATTTCCATGAGACATCCTTGGATTTGGTGATTAGAAAATAGCAACATCGTAGTTGGCTATGTATTTTTGAATAAACAATATTAAACTATCAGTAAGTACGAGTGCCTGAGCCATGCAAATAAGCATTTCTATCAGTCTAAAGCCCTCATAGCATACTAGCCTCAACTGTCTTTTTGTACATGGTGGTTGTCGAGACCCATAATAATAATTTCTACTCAAAAATAAATTAAAACTGTAGTATAATTGAGTAATATCGTTTCCCAATAGATTAGTTAGGTTTATTTTTCTGTAAAATATTTAAAAAGAAAATATAATTGGGGAGTTGTGAAAATAAAAATGATAAGAAAAATTAATAAACTAAAATGTAGGCAAAGAAATCGCTATGTAAAATATTTAGAGAAAATCAATATGATGAGAATATTCAACCAAAGGAATAAATTTCAAATGGGTTCATGAAATTGATCACTGATGCAAAAATGAGTTCTTTTAATTTTTACCAAATTGGTTATGATTATTGGTACGACCTAACAACCTATACATACGATCTCTAATTACTTCTCTTGTCAGTTAAACAACCTTAAATACGATCTTAAGATTTAATTTTTCAATAGTATTAAAAACTAAAGAGACTACCAATTCTAACCAACAAGCACACATGTAGGTTCATTTAAACTAGATTATATATTTTCTTCACATAGAATTGAAAACTTATCTGAAATCAATTATGTTATTTACCACTTATATTAGAATTCCTAAACAATTACGGATTCAGGTTTCTAATTGGTAATATATTATCCTGACAATTGAACAAAGGGCCCTTTTTGCGCAATCAATCAAAACAATAATTTAAACACGCATAGAAAATATAAAAGAACAAGATAAAACTAATTAGATCTCACAATTCTTAAAGAACCCAAACTTTAATTATCCTTTGGCTAGACTAAATAATTTAGCAAGCCATAAGTGTAGAGAAAAACACTAAAAAAATATAAAATTGTATGTCTATGATGATGATCATCAAGATGCTTCTCCTTAGCCTTCTCTTAGTCTATAAATACTAAATATCATAGCCCCAGAATTGGTACGACCTAACAATCTATCCATATGATCTCTGTAACGACCCTTGACTCTCGAAAATCGGGAGAATTTTTTTTTTAATTTAATTTACCCACTTATTCCCTTATTCACTTAGGTTGTATTCCTGTGCAGTGTCAATCACTTTTCCTAATTCTTTACTCGTAATTGTAATTAATTTTCATATTTTAACTTATACGACCGATAAAAATTTCGACAGCACAATGACTTATATATGAGCCTACCCACCTGCAAATCAGTTGTTTTTGGCAATCCTAGATATCCACAACTACCAAGCATACTTTCCAAATTCATCTTTACCACTCAATACATCTATTTCAATTTAATACTAGTCATCTCAAATATTATCTCAAAACATTATCCCAAAATAATAATGTTTACATCGTTCCTTACAAAATTACATCCCAACTGATATTTCCAATATGTGTGTCTGTGCATACAATTATGTCTGGTACAGGAATGTAAATGTATACCTTTCTGCGTGTACAAAAAGTAGCCTAGGGAGCTCTCCCCACCAGCCTACGTCGTGTACGCGGTAGGTAGCTGTGATACCCGATTTTATTGTAAGAGCAAAAGGGAATGAATAGAAATTTACGAGTGCATTTAAAAATGCAAAATGACTGAAATGAAATTTTCGAACACGTTGAATGACAAAATGGTCAAAAGACCGAAAGTCGGTATAAATTCGATGAGCAAAATTTATTAAAAATAATGGATTGAGAAATCTTGGTCAATAAAGGTGAAATAAATTTATTCTGGGTTAAATTGATCAAGATATCAATTTATTGGAATTAATCGAGATTAATCGAAATTTTTACCTCGAAAAAATTATCCCGAAAATAATCGAAAAATATATCGAAAAGTCGAAATAATACTAATAAATTCAATTAGAGATTAATTGAATAAATTAATAATTTTTTTAGATATTTTTGACAAGATAATAGTATTTTTATGACTAAAATAATAATAAAAATAATTAATAAAATTATATATAAAAAAAAAAGAAGAATTGAAACAAAAAAGGGGAAACTCAGAATCGCGAAACGCGATTATGAAGAAACAACAGAAAACGAAGCAGAGGCCGAGCCCCTCGTCGGCGATCGATGGCCGACGGAGGCCGAGGAAGGAAGCCCGACGAGGCCCGGACCACCACGGGCCTAAAGGAGCCATGAACAGCGGCCACCGGCGAGAGGAACGGCGAGAAACGAAACCGAGAGAAGAGAAGGAGAAAATCGACGACCGGCGCCGATCTGGCCGACCCCACCCCTAGCCGAACATTCCCGAGGCGCAGGTGAGCTGATTGGTGGCGACCACGATCGGTGAAACTACCGGCAAACGCCGAAAACAGCGGAAAGAGGAAATGGGTACCGACGGTGGAGAGAACAGGCCGGACCGACGACCTTCCGGCGGCCTTGGACGAAACCGAGGGCAGATTCGTGCTGCGGATGGCCCAGCGGAGCCACTGGAGGTGGAAGCCGGCGGAGAACCGATCGGCAAGGCACTGAACCGATCGAACCGGAGTGAACCGGCGGTCCGAATCGGGTTGAACCAGACCGAACCGGTTCAGCCAAGAAAGAAAGGAAAAAAGGAGAAAAAGAGAAAAAGAAAAAGAGAAAAAATTAGGAAAAAATCCCGACGATGTAATCGAGATACGGGCAAGTCAGTAGCGGTTGAAATTGATCGATTTAAATTTTGGAATATTTAATTTAATTAATTTTTGACTGGAAATTTACTCGAAAATTATGAAATTGTGTAGCTCGACAATTGGCATCAAACGAGAGCTCGAGACAGACTCGATTTATGTACTAGCATGGAATCTCGGGTAAGTAACCCTTATTTACGATAATTTACATCGTTATGCGTGCTTCGAATTTAATTATCGCATAAAATAAATTAAATTATGAAAATTTAGATAAATTGTCGTAAATAATAAATTGAGGTATTCGAGAGTTAGAACAAGGCCCAATAAATTGTTGGTGGGCCCAATGAGCCCAATAGGCCTCGATAATGTGAAAATTAAGTGGAAAACGGGCTTAAGGTCGATTAAGGCCCATAAAGGTGCAATCGGGCCCAATAGGGGTAAATGGGCCCAATGATTTAGATTAAGCCCAGAAAATAGGAAATACAATTAAATTGTATGATATCTGACATGAGGAATAATTATACATAGTTTCGGACATTGGATTGGGAGTAAAGCGGACTGCGTGACAAGACAGCAGTGGAAAAAGGAAAGGTCAGACTCTACAGAAAAATAAGGTAAGGGAATTCTACGGACTGCTAGAGGTAACTTTACGAAATTTCAAAGTTCATATGCAGTCTTTTAAAATATCTGAAGGGTCTAGAAGTAAGTTAATAATTTTAGTGCCCCGAATGGGCAAATTATCAAAATACCCTTGTTAAGGGTAAAATTTTCAATTTTAGAAAAAATTGGGAGGAGCAAGAACAAGAGGTTCCTGCTCGTTCTGGAGATGTTTTGACGCATGCATGAGTAGGCTGACTAACCTTGAAAGAAAAATGCACAGCATTGCATATTTTCAATGATGAAATTGTTTTGAAAACTATTTTAAGAAAACAGAGCTGCCTACGTGTTTTTATTGACATGTGACGTGCTAGAGCTCAGCTCGCACGATGTGTTGATTTGTGTAATGCATGCATTAGTGCTGGAGCGAGAGCTCGCACTAAAGTTTTACATGCATTGGTGCTGGAGTCCAACTCGCACCAGATTTATATATATATATGATTTTCGTGACACGGTGCTAGAGTCTAACTCGCACCAGATTTTTCATGATTTTCGTGACAGGGTGCTAGAGTCTAACTCGCACCAGATTTTTCACATGATTTGATGAGAGTGCTAGAGCTTAGCTCGCACTAGTTTTACTTGAATTGACGAGAGTGCTGGAGCATCGCTCGCACCCCCCACTGATTTTTATGAGAACATGCGATGAGCCGTGCTTGGAGCATCGGGTAGACTGTGTGTCACAAATTAAATAGGCTTGTACGTGCGTTTTGAGACATGGCATGAGTATAGAGATATGATATGGATCCACGGAGTACGATGTACCGTGCAAGTAGCATGGAGTACGATGTACCGTGTGGTATCTTCGGATATGGGGTATCTTCAGATACGGTATCTTCGGATGCGTGGGATCGGATAAGACTGACGGGTTGGATTGACCCACCTCCCGGGTGGTTCCCGATCAGGGTGAGACCCCGCACACTAGTATTTGTGTAGTAGAGGGGCTCATGAGGACACACGGCCATAGTCCTGGTTATTACCGATATACAGATATTGCCTAGTCTCGCATGTTGACGATTTTGATGAGATCAAAACTGAGTTTTAAATCAGATTTGCATGATGTTATTTCCATGCTTTTTAAACCCATGTGTGATATAAACTGATTTTCATGGTTTTGTGTGAGTCAGGACCACCCGAGGGATGGGTTGAGCCCTGGATTTGTTGTGAAATTATAAATGAGAAAGAAATGATTTGAAATAGTTGCATGTTGAATTTTTCATGCAAACTTGTTTTACATGACATCATGAATCATAGCATCAGTTTAAAATGTGTGGAGAAAGGGTGGTTTATACATTGCACCACGTTCATGTAGGTAGTATGGTTACCTATTTGTTCGTAGGATTGCCTTACTGAGCTTAATGTGCTCACCCCTTTCTTTTCTCACACAGATAATCTCCAGTAGATGTTGAGGCGACTGAGTATTGCATTCCGGATATCCGCTGCTACCCATCATTTAAGGTATACACACTTGTATATATTGTATCTAAATAAGTATAGTACAGTAACATGTTTGTAAGTAACTTTAGGGGATGTATAAATATTGTAAACACTTATAAATGACTGATAAAGAATTAAGTTATATGGTAAATGAATGGTGGGATTGGCATTGACGCACAGCCCAATTGTTAGTGGAGTGTGGTCACGATCAGAGGACAGGTAAGCATGAAAAAAAATAACAAAACGCGAAAAATTTACTCTAATTTTTGGGTAATTTTGGGTCTTGACAGTAGCGCCTACGGATCACTGCAAGTAATCTGAGAGGTAGAGGGGTGAGTTTTCGGGAAAAACCCCAGTAAGAAGATGTATTTAAAACGATTCTAGCAATTCAAATATGTATAAAACATGATAGTGCATATAATGATACTTTCTGAAACTAATAATAGTACTATTCAAATCACATACTACAAGTCCGGTTCTGAAAACAGAGTTAAATTTTCAAATTGAGACTACATCGGCCATATAATTATCATGTGACAATAATGAATTTATCACGTGGCAATAACCAATTTATCACGCGACAATAACCAATTTATCACGCGGCAAAATAACCCGGTCATCCTCTGTAGAGGGAATTCAGAACCCAAAGGTAATTTCAGATGCCACAAAGGCGAGGTACAGGCGCCACGAAGGCGAATTACAGGCACCACACATGCGAAATATAGGCACCACGAAGGCGAAATATAGGCGCCATACAAGCGAAATACAGGCACCATGAAGGCGAAATACAGGCGCCACACAGGCGAAATATAGGCGCCACGGAGGCGAATTACAGGCGCCACACAGGCGCCACGAAGGCGAATTATAGGTGCCACGAAGGTGAAATATAGGCGCCACACAGGCGAGTCCAAACGCCACACAGGCGAGTCAGACGCCACACAGGCGAAGTTGACAAACGTAAACATGCAACATAAATGACCCTTAGTCTCATAACAATTATAGTTTTCATATACGAAAACATCGAGTTAAAATCATCTTATTCGAAAGATCATTTCATAAGACATGCTCTTATTTCAAAATCAAATTTAGTTATATACAATTATTCAAAAACATAAATATAAAGAGCATAGTCTTGATTAGAAATATAATTTAGAAACATGCATGAAAATCATACTTCATGTCTTTGCAAGCTTTCTTTATCAAGATTCAGAAAGTAACTATTACCGTTTTAAATTATAACCCCTTACCTCGATCTATCGAAATCTCCGAACTCGAGTGGTGACGCCTCTTAGTACCTCCCTTAATTCCTTCTACGATCACCTACACCGAAATCGTACACTTAGCACCCTATTCGTGCGAATTGCCCGAATTGCATTAAAATAGTAACCTATTCGTTACTACTGCGTGTGTACGTATTATTGTACGTACCTAAGTCAACACGCACGTTTATATATTTTCCCTTACCACATATTATTTTGTATGTACAATTATTGACATACACCTTATTATATACCTCTACATGTATGTACACATAAATACATATATATATACACTCCCATATGTATATATATATATATATATATATATATATATATATATATATATATATATATATTTATCTGTTTTCACTCTTTTCTTATCTCATATATACATTCTTTGTATATATATACTAGCACAAATTCATCCTATATACACCCATATGTATATGCACCTAATATATATATATATATACACTCATATATATATATCATTGTTTTCTATTTTTTTCTTATCACATATATATATATATCCTTGTTTGTACATATACTAAAACACACACATTTATTTTACACACTCATTTGTATATACACCCAAGTATATACACATTTTTCATATACTCCTATATGTATATACACCTAAGTATATACTCATATTTATTTTATCCTTGGCTTTCCTTATTCATTATCAAATATATGTACATATACTAACATACCCTTTCATTATACACACCTATGTGTATATACCCAAATATATATATATATATATTTTATTCACATAAATGCACTTTTATCTAATTTAAACCTACACTAATATGTTTGTATCTACCACCCATTTATCTACATGTACAATGAATATACATACATGTATATACATATATATACTTTACCTTATCATACTTATACACAATCACCTATCTATATACATGTACAATTTGAATATACATATATACACATATATTTTTACCTCTTTTCTCCCTCAACTCTCGGTTTCCAGCTTGCCTCTCGGTTTTTTCCCTTCTTCCTCAACCTCTCGGTTCCAGTTTATCTCTTCTTGTTTTCTCCCTTCTTCCTCAACCTCTCGGTTCCAGCTTGCCTCTCCCTTCTTCCTCAACCCCTCGGTTCCAGCTTGCCTCTATGTTTTCTCCCTTCTTCCTTAACCTCTCGGTTCCAGCTTCTCTCCCCTCAATTTCCCCTGCCTCGATTTGCTTCTCTTCACCCTCGATTTTGTCCTGTTTTTCTTGGCCTGCTTTAATGAAGCCTCAATTCTGCTATGCTTCCACCCACTTCTACATCAGCTCCAAACCTCAGTCTCCTTCTTTGGTTGCTTCTCAGTTTTTAGCCCTCCCGATCAGCCCTTAAGCCCCGGTCAGCTCCCTTCTAGCCTCTCTCGGTTTTTTTTTTCCATTTTCCAGCCCCTGTTTTGTTTTCTATTTTCCAGGTGCTGCTTCTCTTCTTCTCCTTTCCAATCTTCTCTCTCAGTCAGCCCCGTTCTTCTCTTCCTCGGTTTCTCTCTTCTTCTTCCTTCTTTCTTCTTTTCCCCCTTCCCCGATCAGCTCTCCTGCTCCTGATTTGTTTTCTTGGTTCTCTTTTTCTCTTCTTCCCTCCTCTTTCTTTCTTTCTTTTCTTCTCTCGGCCAGCCCTCTCCTTCTCCCTTCCTTTTCTTTTCTTCTCTTCTTTTTCCCAGTCGAGCCACCCTTCTTCCATTCTCTTCTTCTTCCTCTTCTCTTTTCTCCCCTTCGGTTCCCGCCCAACACCCCTGTAATTTGATTTTCCTCTTCAATTGCAAATAGTGGCAGACGAAATTGGCTTTTCTAAGCCAATTCCCTACATGCCATAATATATATATATATATTATTTTAATATATATATATATTATATTAGTATGTATGTATTATTTGTTTATATATTTTGTATTAATATATATATTATTATTATTATTATTTATTATTATTTTTTTACTGTTTTGTGTCCATTTATATATTCTTGTCTCATGCTTTATTTACCATTTACTAATACTTATATATATTAAATACTATACATTACATAATATATATATATATATTTGTTATATATATATATATATTATTATCCATCTATTTAAATGTCATGTATTTTTTTATATATACATATACACCTATGTATATATATCTATATATACCTATTTTCTTGTAAGATTATCCAAGGACACAATATCCATGCATTCCATGAAATTTCCATTATTTCAAAAATGAAATATTATCGGGATTTCATCACTCCTCACAAATTTTCGATACAAGTTTTTACATCATCAATTTTCAACTAATACTTTAAAATTTTTCAATCCTTCCGTACTTACATTTGCTTAATCACTTCTTGAATCTTCGGGTTCCCAGTCATTCATGGGTTTCTCAGCTCCTATATTCTCGAGCCCTACAATGAACATCCACACTTCCATTAAAATATAATCTAATTAAACATAGGAAATTCGTGGGGTTTACATTCTCCCCACCTTAAAAGAATTTGGTCCTCCAAATTCATTCGGGTCCATCAAAATAGACGTGGGTACTCTTAGTTAATCTGTCTACGATCACCCAGATTGTATCACGCCCCTTTCGGGTTCTTGGTAATCCTACTTACACCCATTCTTAATACACTGTGACCCAAGAGACTCCGAGTCTCCTTAAATTTTAACACTAGTACACTCCAAAGTGGGTCACTCGATTCTAAAATCTCCCCTTCATATAGCTTTTATAATTGCTCTCTCAGCACTTCTAATCCAAGTAAAGTCACTCAGTACAGTGGTTTGTGTACTTAATTCGATACCACCTGCTAAATCAATTCTAGAACTTCCCCTTTTAGTTTAGGGGTAACTTTGTTAAATTATTTGATCATGTGTCAGAAAACTTTCCCAGTTTACAAGGATGTTTCTATACTCCGAACACGTCCTATCTTAATTTCACAATTCCTATACACCATATTAGTTCTTCGGGATTTATACAGGGGTGTGGTAACGTGTAACATGAAATCTAGAGGCTCAGGTTTCACAGGCAGTTTACATGCCAAATGGGGTGATATATATATAAAATAAATAAATAAAATAAAAAAATGCGTAGAACTTGAATCCAATAATACATGTGCCTCGTGATTGCAAATTAAAAGCTTACCCTGGATGGTCTCAGCGAAGGCATCAGCAGTCTCTGTATCCAATGCAAAGACCCTCCCATGAGTGACAGGCTTCTTGCCCTTCTCTGCTGCGGTAGCCTGTCTCTGTGGGACTTGTCTCTGGGGAGCTTACCTCTCAGGTTGTCGTGGTAGCTTTGCAAGCTGTGGAAACTTATTCAATGGGCAATCTTTAATCTGGTGTCCCCTCTGTCCACACCTAAAACAGCTCCCTGAGAACCAGTGACACGCACCACTATGAAAATTATCGCAACTAGTACACAATCTCTCGTACTGCTGAAAGCCTCTGGTAGTCTGTGGGGTAGCTATAGGAGCCATGAGCCTATCAATCCTAGCCCGAGACTCATCTGTCCTCTGCCTCTTAGGCTGGCCCCTCCTAATATCCCATCTTGCCCACTCCATCTGTACACTCTCATCTCTGGTCCTTCCTTTAAAACCATACTCCGTCTGGGTGACATTGAGGCCCCTCTCGACCATCTGTGCTCTACCCAGAGTATCCTGAAATTTTGTAATCCATAGTCCCAAAAGACGATCTTTGATAGCTGGCCTTAACCCTGCTAAGAACTTCTTAGTCTGACGCTCTTCATTCTGGAACGTCTCCGGATCATACCTCATTAGCATGGTGAATTTACTTTCGTACTCATCCACGGTCATACTGCCCTGTACCAAACTCAGAAAGTCCATCCTCAACTTCTACTGGGCAGCTAGTGGAACATATTGCTTCCTAAAGGCTGTGGAGAAAGCATCCCAACTAATCACCGGATGCTAAGCAGTCAGAAGGACCTTGGTGGATCCCCACCAATACTCTGCTTGGCCCTGTAGCATGTAAGTGGCCATAGAGACCTTTTCAACATCAGAACACCCTAGAAAGTCGAAGATCTTCCCAAGGCTCACCAGCCACTCTTCGACCTCTATTGGATTCTTAATTCCCTTAAATGCTCGAGGCCTCATCTTTAGGAAATCTCTCATCCTACCGATATTTCTCTCCTCCCTCCGGGCCTGTACAGGGCTGAGTCACCAAAGGTACTGGAGGAACTGGTGGAGGAGGAGGTGGCGGTGCTTGCGGAGGAGTCTGCATCGGAGTAGGAATTGGTGCCGTGCCAGCAGAATCAGAAACATTTGCCCTTAGGTGTTGGGCAACCATGGCAGCTATCGACTCCAAACCTCGCTCGAGGCGCTGCTCCAATCGCTGCTCAAACTGAGCCATATGAGTACGAGGACTCTCTGGCTCGGGTGGAGGAGGTGGAGGTGGCTGAGCCTGCCTCTGAGTACGTCCGCGTCTCCCACTCATCGTGCAGTGATCTAATACCTGCGCGTAATTCCAAAGATCGAATCTTAAAGTTATTAGGTATACATTTCTTACAACCAGACAAGCACAGACATTGGGATGTAATTTAATCTTTATTTTTGACGCTGACAATACTAGACAACCTTCGCTCTGATACCACTTAAACTGTAACGACCATTGACCCTCGAAAATTGGGGAATTTTTTTAATTTAATTTACCCACTTATTCCCTTATTCACTTAGGTTGTATTCCTGTGCAGTGTCAAGCACTTTTCCTAATTCTTTACTCGTAATTGTAATTAATTTCCATATTTTAACTTATACGACCGATAAAAATTTTGGCAGCACAACGACTATATATGAACCTACCCACCTGTAAATCAGTTGTTTTTGGCAATCCTAGATATCCACAACTACCAAGCATACTTTTCAAATTCATCTTTACCACTCAATACATCTATTTCAATTTAATACTAGTCATCTCAAATATTATCTCAAAACATTATCCCAAAATAATAATGTTTACATCGTTCCTTACAAAATTACATCCCAACTGATATTTCCAATATGTGTGTCTGTGCATACAATTATGTCTGGTACAGGAATGTAAATGTATACCTTTCTGCGTGTACAAAAAGTAGCCTAGGGAGCTCTCCCCACCAGCTTACGTCGTGTACGCGACAGGTAGCGCCTACGGATCACTGCAAGTAATCTGAGAGGTAAAGGGGTGAGCTTTCAGGAAAAAGCCCAGTAAGAAGATGTATTTAAAACGATTCTAGCAATTCAAATATGTATAAAACATGATAGTGCATATAATGATACTTTCTGAAACTAATAATAGTAACATTCAAATCACATACTACAAGTCCGGTTCTAAAAACAGAGTTAAATTTTCAAATTGAGACTACATCGGCCATATAATTATTATGTGACAATATCGAATTTATCACGAGGCAAAATAACCCGGTCATCCTCCGTAGAGGGAATTCAGAACCCAAAGGTAATTTCAGACACCACAAAGGCGAGGTACAGGCGCCACGAAGGCGAATTACAGGCACCATGAAGGCGAATTACATGTGCCACACAGGCGAAATACAGGCGCCACAAAGGCAAAATATAAGCGCCACACAGGCGAAATACAAGCGCCACGAAGGCGAAATACAGGCACCACATAGGTAAAATACAGGCGCCACGAATGCGAATTACAGGCGCCACACAGGCGAAATACAGATGCCATGAAGGCGAATTACAGGCGCCGCGAAGGCGAAATACAGGCACCACACAGGCGAGTTTAAACGCCACACAGGCAAGTCCAAACGCCACACAGGCGAGTTAGACGCCACACAGGCGAAGTTGACAAACGTAAACATGCAACATAAATGGCCCTTAGTCTCATAACAACTATAGTTTTCATATACGAAAACATCGAGTTAAAATCATCTTATTCGAAAGATCATTTCATAAGACATGCTCTTATTTCAAAATCAAATTCAGTTATATACAATTATTCAAAAACATAAATACAGAGAGCATAGTCTTGATCAGAAATATAATTTAGAAACATGCATGAAAATCATGCTTAATGTCTTTGCAAGCTTTCTTTATCAAGATTCAGAAAGTAACTATTACCGTTTTAAATTATAACCCCTTACCTCGATCTATCGAAATCTCCGAGCTCGAGTGGTGACGCCTCTTAGTACCTCCCTTAATTCCTTCTAGATCACTTACACCGAAATCGTAAACTTAGCACCCTATTCGTGCGAATTGCGTTAAAATCGTAACCTATTCGTTACTACTGCGTGTGTACGTATTATTGTACGTACCTAAGTCAACACGCACGTTTATATATTTTTCCTTACCACATATTATTTTGTATGTACAATTATTGACATACACCTTATTATATACCTCTACATGTATGTACACATAAATACATATATATATATATATATACACTCCCATATGTATATATATATATATATATATATTTTATTTGTTTTCACTCTTTTCGTATCTCATATATACATTCTTTGTATATATATATATATATATATATACTAGCACAAATTCATCCTATATACACCCATATGTATATGCACCTAATATATATATATATATATATATATACACACACTCATATATATATATATCATTGTTTTCTATTTTTTTCTTATCACATATATATATATCCTTGTTTGTACATATACTAAAACACACACATTTATTTTATACACTCATTTGTATATACACCCAAGTATATACACATTTTTCATATACTCCTATATGTATATACACCTAAGTATATACTCATATTTATTTTATCCTTGGCTTTCCTTATTCATTATCAAATATATGTACATATACTAACATACCCTTTCATTATACACACCTATGTGTATATACCCAAATATATATATATATATATATTTATTCACATAAATGCACTTTTATCTAATTTAAACCTACACTAATATGCTTGTATCTACCACCCATTTACCACCCATATGCTTGTATAGCCAAAAGAATACCATACAAAACTAAATGGAAGTATAAAGATTTATGCAACTCATGTAACTTCCTTCCATTTTACCACACTACTCATTTTTCATTCCACTCACATTCATCACATACAAAAGTCCATTTCTTCATATTCATACATAATGAAACTTATGTGTACATTCACAACTCATATTACAAAGGTGTACAATGATTTTATAGACTTTACATCACTTATGCTCCACATTATAAGTACATTACCATACTTATGAATTCATAAGGTTTACATTTGAAAATACGGATCTTACATTATATGTCCAGATACAAAATTGTACCAGATGTGCATACCTTTTGCTTGATGGGAAATGCAACGGACAAAAGGAATGTATGTCCTTAACCATGTACTATCTACTGCGGAGGCTTTGTAGAGAGTTGAAAATGAAAAAAGGTGAGCTCACTAGCTCAGTAAGGAAATCAGGCTAGCAAGTAGATAACTACACTATCTACTGAAAATAATGTCATGCCTTGAAATACTCATTCCTTATTTAAAGCATGTATTGGGAAAACTTATAAAATATGTACATCTTTATTCACATGTACTGAATTTATGCTGAGTTCTCAAATATAGGCATTTCATGCAAAATACTACATTTTTGAAACTTTATAATGCCTTTAAATAAATCATGCCAATTAAATTCAAACATAGTAAATATGACATTTTCAACCATTTAAAGCATATAAATCAGGTTCCGACCCATCCCTCATGGTCTACCTAAAATCATATAAAATCATGTGATATAATCATGTGAGATTCGGTGGCTAAATGCAATAATATCCTAGACTATGGCCATATCCTATACTGTGATCCCAGGCTACACGAATTTCGGTGTGTGGGGTATCACTACTGTAACGGGAGGTGAGTCAAATCCTCATAACCGCCAGCTATCAACTCCTGAACTCCACAACTCACTCGAAACAACACACGGTATAGCGTACTCCGTGATACATACACGGTACAACATACACCCGTTGACCCTATCTCAATGGATAATCATTACCACGTCTCTAAATCCAAAAGCGAACATCTCATTTGTGCGACACTCAGTCTACATGAGAAAATCAGCATGATTTTAACATGTCATGTGTATCACATCAAAGTTACAGTGTGAGCCTTGAGTCTGACTCACAGTCGATACCCCGCTCAAATCGCTGTTTCACACATATCACAAACTCGAACACTAGTACGAGTAACACTCTAGCACTAGGTCATGCATATTTCTCATTTCAAATCAAGTACAAGCAATCGCTCCAGTACTATGTCATGCACAAATAAAGTAAAACTAAGTACAAGTATCACTCTAGTACTTTATCATGCATAAATCACGTTAAAATCAAGTATGAGCAACGCTCTAGTACTATGTCATGTATGTAATGGGAAATCAAGTGTGAGTAATTACTCTAACACTTTTCATGTAGAAAACATATAAAATCAAGTGCGAGTAGTGCTCCAGCACGATTTGTTTTCACATAACTCGATAGATGACTCATTTAAACAGAGATATTTCAAAACATTTAAATTAACACCATAATTGGGCTATTTTGTGTTTTTCACAGTAACCAGCAGTAAAAACATTCAAAAACATCATTTCCATGCTTTTTTGGAACTTTTCTTAATTGACTTTTTACCCTTAATAGGGGTAAAATTGTAATTTACCTTTTTTAAGTCTCTATAATTTTTATTCACTTTCTCTGACCCTCAAAATTTTTAAGTGAATGTACAAGCTGACGAAACTATGTGCAGATATCTCTAACTACCCGTAAAATACCCTTTACCTGAAATCACTCGGAGTTAAATCGCTTTCTTAACGTTGCTCGATCACGCAGTTTGAGTTGCTACCAATATAAACACTGGAGCTACATACAACCATTTATCTAGTTAATTACATTTTTCCCACTGTACTTCACTTTTAATACAATCTATTTCACTTAATGGGCCTGTTTACTCTTATTGGGCATTAATAAATCTTAATGGGCCTAACACTGTCTTAAGCCCCTTTCACTTTACTATTCATTTCAGTTGAGCCTATTGGGCTTGTGAGGCACACCAACTCTTATTGGGCTTGGTTCGAAACCCATGATTGCTTATTGGGCTGAGACCACAACGGCAAGGCCCATTGGCCTCTCGACCGTGGCATGTGGCCGAGATCCATCTCGCTACACCATGCCGAGCATCACGCCACCCATGGCCATTTGGCTAGTCTTTCACTTAGGCATTGCATCAAACACCATGTGTGCATGCCTTAGCCTTAGTTTATGTTCACTTAGGCATTTTATCAAACACCTTGTGTGCTATCTTCAATTCACTCACCAAATGATCAAATTGATTTAAATTAACTAAACCATAATCATGCACACATACATACTAACATATACATGTCTTAAAATCAAGTGGGTATTCATCAAAACACAATTACCCATTTTTGACCAACATGGATTTATGGTGTTCCCATGTGTTTTGATCCATAAAACATACACCAATCAACTTGAATTAATCCATAAATACACATATATAAGATTGGAAGCTTGAAATTATACCTAGCTTGGTGTTTTCCCTTGTGGCCGAGACTTTGAAGAATTCTTCCTCTCTCAATATGGCTCCTTGATAGCCAATTCCAAGATATGTTAATCCTCTCTCAATTTGAACAACTTCCATGGAGATTACAAGTTCCAAATATGTCTCTAGATTAGTGATTTCTAGTGAGATAAAGCTTAAAACTATGTTTGGTAATGGCTTCCCTTGTTTGCCGAGAACGAAAGGATGAAGATGATGGTGTGTTGGCTGAGTTTTAAGCTAATAGACTTAGTCATTAAGTCACAAATTCAGCCATTAAATTGGGCTTGATTGGGTTTGGGCCATAGTTTACCAAATTGGGTTTTAGTTGATTTACTTATGGGCTTGAATTTAACTAATGGGCTTTTCGGTTTGGGCTTCTTGGTTTTGGCTTTTAGTTTGGGTTTTTTTTGCTAAAATGTTTTCTACTAATTGGGCCTTAAATTGACTTAATATTAGGCCCACCAATTTGCCTAATAACTCGGCCCAATAGGCCTAAGAAATTCGAGCCACACTTGGTATACCTTAATAGGCTTTAGAAATTCTAACTTTGGCTTATTGCATTTTACCCATTTATTTTACTCCAGATTTCGATTAAATTAATTTTTCATAATTCGGGGGATGAATATCGAGTGTTTTAACTAAAAAGATTTCTTCCCCACTTTTTAACCTTAGGTTAAATTTTAACCATGGTTAGTCAACTATGGTCAAAGTCCACTTTTCTGAACTACCATTGACTTTTCTTGACCATTGATCATGTTTGACTTTTTCTTAAAATTTTGAAACTGTCATATTCTATGGTTGACACTCCCGTCTTTACGTTTTAACTGTTTTCGGGAGGCGAATATATCAAATACACCTCAAACAGACCATTTCAGACTCATTTAGCCTTTTTTTGGCGTTTCCTCTACTTCAATGTGTTTGGACTAAATCAACCCGACTTTCCTTAATGAGCTCTCTATATTTTTCCATTATAAGTTCTTATCTTTAGTCAGAACGATTTAGATCCTTTCGGTTTAGCTTGTGGCTCTTATAGCCCTTATTTGGCCTTTATGTAGCTTATGTGTGTTTAATCACTTCACTTACAATTTCATTGTAGTAAATACTCTACTTATGATTCAACTAACACAATATAATGTTTGTACATATAGGAATCATAAGGAATAAGCTACATAAAAAATTTGGGTCTCTTAAAGAATTTGGTCCTCTAAATTAGAACCAAGTTAATCATCAAATAGCTAAGGGTGTTTCTCATGCATCAGGCTCTCTAACTCCCAAGTAGCTTCCTCTGAAATGTGATACTGCCAGAGAACCTTCACCAACCCAATAGTCTTCGATCTTAATACCTTCTCCTTCCTATACAGTATCCGACTCAGCTTCTCTACATATGACATGTCCTCTTTGAGCTCCAACGGCTCATACTGAATCACATGTGTCGGATCCGGGTGATACTTCCAAAGCATCAAAATGTGGAAGACGTTGTGGATGCCTGATAAGTCCAATGGCAACGCCAACCTATAGGCCTTATCTGCCACTCGATCTAGTATCTCAAAGGGTCCAATGTAGCGAGGACTCAGCTTACCTCTCTTCTCGAATCTCGTAATACCCTTGGAAGGAGAAATCTTTAGGAACACTGACTCGCCAACTGTAAACTCTAGAGGCCTCCGTCTCTTGTCAGCATAGCTTTTCAGTCTGCTCTGAGCTGTTTGCAATCTATCACATATCAATCAAACAACATCCTTAGAGGCTTTCATAACCAAATCAGGAGCAAAAATCTTTCGGTCACGCACTTCTTCCCATCCAATAGGGGAACGACATCTACGACCATACAAAGCCTCGTATGGTGCCATCCCGATACTCGAATGATAACTATTGTTGTAGACGAATTTGGCTAGTGGCAAATAACCATCCTAAGAGCCTGTAAAATCCAACACACATGCTCTGAACATATCCTCTAGAGTCTGTATAGTCCTCTCTGACTGACCATCTATCTGAGGATGGAAAGCGGTGCTCAAACCCAACTAGGTTCCCATGGTTTCCTGAAAATGTTCTCAAAAGTGGGAAGTGAAGCGAGAATCCCTATCTGAAACAATGCTCACTAGAACACCATGTAACCTCACTACCTTGCGTACATACAACTCTACCAATGAACTCAGAGTATCGGTAGCTCTCATAGCTAGGAAGTTGGCTGACTTCGTCAGTTTATCAACGATCACCCATATCACATCGTAATTCTAGTGGGTCCTCGATAAACCCATCACATCGTAATTCTAGTGGGTCTTCAAAAACCTTGCAAGCTTCTAGTGCTCTACCATCACCTGCTGACAAGCGAGACATCTCACCACAAACTCTGCCACATCCTTCTTTATACCCGACCACCAATACACTTTTCAGAGATTCTAATACATCTTGTTATTCCCCGGATGCAACGTGTACCTCGAAGAATGAGCATTTGACAAAATCAATCTCCTAAGCTCTGGATCATCGGGAATACATACTCTACCTCTGAACCTTAGTAGTCCATCATAACTCAACTCATGCTCGATCATTGTGCCCATCTGCATTTGAATAGTCATATCAATACACTGTTGATCCACATGCTAAGCCTATCGAATTCTGTCTACCAAATCTAGTTCCAATCTCAGGCTAGCTATCACGCAGTTAGTATCCATGTCAGAAGGCATAACTTCCAAACTGAGCTAACAAATTGCTCCAATAGCTTATATTCCCGAACCATCATATACAATACCATCCTAAGGCTCTTCCTACTCAATGCATCAGCTACAACGTTAGCCTTACCCGGATGATAAAGTATCTCATAATCGTAGTCCCTCAGAAGCTTTAGCCATCTTCTCTGTCTCATATTCAACTCTTTCTGCGAGAACAGATACTTGAGGCTCTTGTGGTCAGTATAAATCTGAAAATTCTCACCGTATAAGTAGTGGCGCCATATCTTCAACGCAAACACTACTGCTGCCAACTTCAAATCGTGGGTCGGATAGTTCTTCTCATCGTCCTTCAGCTGTCTGGATCCATAAGCAACTACCTTCCCATCCTGCATCAATACACAACCCAATCCCTGATGCGAAGCATCAATATACACTGAAAAACCTCTTGAACTGGTATGAATAGTAATAATCGGAGCGATGCTCAATCGACGCTTTAGCTCCTGAAAAATCCTCTCACAATCATTGTCTCACACGAATGCGACATTCTTCGGAGTAAGATGTGTCAACGGAGCAGCTAACTTCAAAAATCCCTCAATGAATCTTCGATAGTACCCAACTAAACCCAAAAAACTCCTGATCTCGGTGACTGTCCTCGTTTGTTCCTACTGAACTACAACCTCTATCTTGGATGGATCTACTGACACTCCATCCTTTGACACAACATGTCCCAAAAACGAGATCTATGCTAACTAGAAGTCAGACTTACTGAGTTTAGCATACAACTCCTCTCGAAAAGCCTGTAATACAACCCTCAGGTGCTGCTCATGCTCATCCTGAGACTTTGAATATACCAAAGTGTCGTTGATGAAGACGATAACAAACTGATCCAAGTATGGCTTGAACATATCGTTCATCAGAGCTATAAAAGTTGTGGGAGCATTCGTCAATCCGAATGGCATAACCAAGAACACATCTCCACTTTAAACTCTCAACTGATGATACCATACCTCACATCAATCTTGGAAAAGACCTGTGCTCCCTGAAGCTGATCCAACAAGTCATCTATACGTGGAAGAGGATACCTATTCTTGATGGTAGCCTTATTCAATAATCTATAGTCAATACACAATCGAAGGCTTTCATCCTTCTTCTTTACAAACAAAATCGGTGCTCCCCAAGGTAAAACACTCGGTCTGATGAACCCCTTATCCAGTAGTTCTTTCAACTGCTTCTTGAGCTCCTCCAACTCAACTAATGTCATGTGATACAGTGGTTTTGAAATAGGCTTGGTTCCAGGCACCAAATCTATACGAACTCCATCTCTCTGTTTGGTAGTAACCCTGGCAATTCATCCGAAAAGACATCTGGAAACTCCCTAACCATAGGGATATCTGCCAACTCTGAATGCGACTTATCCGTATCAACCATGTACGCAATGAAACCTTCAACATTTTGATTTCATAGTCAGCATAGTAATTCATTTTACTAAAGACTATAACTACTGCTTTCATTTCTTTTCAGTAATTTTTACAATATATTTCTCAGGGGTAGAAAACATATTCGTCTTAGCATGACAATCTAAAACAACATGGTTTGCAGCTGACCGATCCATTCTTAAGATTATATCAAAATCACTCATACTTAACAAAATTAGATTAGCTGTCATATCCTTTTCCCCTACTCTTAACTTATAGTCATTAAACACATACTCTATTAACTGATTGTTATCTATAGGCGCACTAATCAACATCATCCTACTTAAAGGTGTACGCTCTACATGTTTCGATAGTTTACATGCAACTGAAGGTGATACAAATGAATGTGTGCTTCAAGATCAAAAATCAGGATGCTACCTTTAATCACATTCGATGAAGCATCAGCTGTGCCCTGGTCCAAAGCATGTACTCGCCCTCGACCAACCACTTGCTTCCCCTTCTCCTAAGTTGTCGCTCTCCTCCTCGGAGTAGATGTATCAACTGGAGTTCTCTCTAGCTCTTTGCCCTTCTGTAGGGTATACTCAAACCACTCTAGGGAAGCTCTCACCATATGCCCTGGTTTCCCACATCGAAAATAAATGATAAGAGTCATCAAACAAGGTCTACTGCCATGATATCTTTCGCATCTACTGCACTACTCAGTAGTAGGCTTCTGTCCTCCAATAACAATACCTCTAGCTGGAGCTATGGCCGGATATACAGGACATCTAACAGTCTTCTCCCGCACTTCCTCAATCTATGGTCTCATATCGAAGAGTTTCCCCCCATCGATAATCGAAACCTCTACTACTATCTCTCACCAGCCTCTTCCTATCTCTATCTCGGCTCCGACTAACCTTCTGAAACTCAGAGGCATTCCTCTCATAATCCTACTCACAGAGTTATGCCCTACGCACTGCCTCATCGTATGTAGCATTATCAAGTGGAACCAATCTAGAATGTCACGTCGATCTCAGTCCATCAACAAATCTACAGACCTTTCTGGTCTCACTACACATAGGATCAGGGTCGTACCTCTCCGAAGATATAAATCTCGTCTCATACTCATTTACGACTGACTCCCCTAGCTCAACCCCAGAAAGTCCATCTGCAGCTTCTGCTGCGCTGTATTTGGCACGTACTGCCTCCTGATGGCATCCAAAAATATATCCCAACTAATCTCCAAATGTCGTGCTCTCAATATCACTCTGGAGGACTTCCACCAATGCTCTATCGCTCCCTTCAGCATGAACGCGACAAAGGCAACCATCTCAGAAGTCGTACACTGAAAAATTTGTACAACTTCTCGATCTCTCCAATCCAATCCTCTGCAACTGCTGGGTCTTTGACCCCACTAAATGATGATGGTTTAAACTTCTAGAACCGTTGTAGAAGATCCAGCTCACAACCGTACCCCAAGCCACTACTAACTTGCTGCTGGTCAACAGGAGATGGCGTATCCTGAATTGATGGAGGTGTAGAGGTATCTGTAGGCCGTGGTGTCTGTGCAGGTTGTGCAAGCATATCTAGAGCAACTCCCTGTGCAGTAGCAATCCCTGCATTCATGCCTGCCTACCATACATAGCATGTGTGAACATCTCCATCATGGTCTCTAGACTACGCTCTAATCTCGTGAAGCGCACCTCGTTACTCTCTGGTACCTCAATCGGACCTGAAGTCACAGGGTCAGATGAAGACGCAGACACATCTCGGCCTTCAGGTCTACCTTTAGGGCCTCTAGCCCTACCTCTCGCTCTCGTACCTCTACCACGGCTGGTATTAGCCATAATGGCTTGATTCTTGCATTCACAACCATTATTTAGTCAATTCCTATCTCGAAATACAAATTTGTATCTAAACACAACACAGTAATATGAGGATGTAAATTTTCCTAATAACTAACACCGACTCACGTCAAACAATCTCTACTCTGATACCATTCTGTCATGATCGACTTTTACTAAAAACCACTACAAATTTTTTCGCTTTTACTTACCTTTCTTTCTGTCATCATTCAACCACCAACAGTTGGGTTGTGATTTGGTATCAGTATCATTGCTTACCATATCATTTATTCATTATCATACATATATGTTAATATAATTATTTACCGACTGTAATTTCTTCTGTACCGTAAGTGAACTCGCATATATATATATATATATATATATATATAAATACAAATACATCCCCCATTATTACATTGTTTACATCACTGTCCTGTTTATATGTTCAGATATAAAATCGTACCAGATGTGTATACCTTTCGCTCGAAGGGAAATGCAGCAGACAAAAGGAATGCAAGTCCTCAACCGTGTACTATCTACTGCGGAGGCTCTGTAGAGAGTTGAAAATGAAAAGGGTGAGCTCACTAGCTCAGTAAGAAAGTTAGGCAAGCAAGTAGATAACTACACTATCTACTGAAAATAATGTCATGCCTTGAAATACTCTTTCCTTATTTAAAGCATGTATTGGGAAAACTTATAAAATATGTACATCTTTATTCACATGTACTAAATTCATGTTGAGTTCTCAAATATAGGCATTTCATGCAAAATACTGCATTTTTGAAACTTTATAATGCCTTCAAATAAATCATGCCAATTAAATTCAAACATAGTAAATATGGCATTTTCAGCAATTTAAAGCATATAAATCAGGTTCCAACTCATCCCTCATGCTCTACCCGAAATCATATAAAATCATGTGATATAATCACGTGAGACTCGGTGGCTAAATGCAATAATATCCAGGACTATGACCATATCCTATACTGTGATCCCAGGCTACACGAATCCCAGTGTGTGGTGCATCACGTTACAACGAAAGATGGGTCAAATCCTCACAACCGCCAACTATTAACTCCTGAACTCCACAACACATGGTACAGCGTACTTCGTAAAACATACATGGTACAACGTACACCCGTGGACCCTATCTTAATGGATAATCATTACCACGTCTCTAAATCCACATGCGAACATCTCATCTGTGCGACACTTAGTCTACACGAGGAAATTAGCATGGTTTTAACATGTCATGTATATCACATCAAAGTTACAGTGTGAGCCTTGAGTGCGACTCACAATCGACACCCCGTTCAAATCACTGTTTCACGCATATCACAAAGTCGAACACTAGTGTGAGTAACACTCCAGCACTAAGTCATGCATGTTTCTCATTTAAAATTAAGTACAAGCAATCGCTCAGTACTATGTCATGCATAAATCATGTAAAACTGAGTACAAGTATCACACTTGTACTCTATCATGCATAAATCACGTTAAAATCAATTACGAGTAACGCTCCAGTACTATGCCATGTATGTCATGGAAAATTAGGTGTGAGTAATTATTCCAACACTTTTCATGTAGAAAACATATAAAATCAAGTGCGAGCGGTGCTCCAGCACTATTTGTTTTCACATAACTCGATAGATGGCACCTTTAAACAAAGATATTTCAAAACATTAAAATCAGCACCATAATTGGGCTATTTTGTGTTTTTCACAAAAACATTGGCCAATCTATCTATTCTTTTGCTAACTAGCAATAAAAATATTCAAAAACATCATTTCCATGCTTTTTTGGAACTTTTCTTAATTGACTTTTTACCCTTAATAGGGGTAAAATTGTAATTTACCCTTTTCAAGTCTCTATAATTTTTATTCACTTTCTTTGACCCTCAAAATTTTTAAGTGAATGTAAAAGCTGACGAAACTATGTGCAGATATCTCTAACTACCCGTAAAATCCCCTTTACCTGAAATCACTCGGAGTGAAATTGCTTTCTCAACGCTACTCGATCATGCAGTTCGATTTGCTCCCAATATAAACTCTGGAGCTACATACAACCATTTATCTGGTTAATTACATTTTTCCCACTGTACTTCACTTTTTATACAATCTATTTCACTTAATGGGCCCGTTTACTCTTATTGGGCATTGATAAATCTTAATGGGCCTAACACTGTCTTAAGCCCCTTTCACTTTACTATTCATTTCAGTTAGGCCTATTAGGCTTGTGGGGCATACCAACTCTTATTGGGTTTGGTCCGAAGCCCATGATTGCTTATTGGGCTGAGACCACAACGGCAAGGCCCATTGGCCTCTCAACCATGGCATGTGGCCGAGAGCCATCTCGCCACACCATGTCGAGCACCACGCCACCCATGGCCATTTGGCTAGTCTTTCACTTAGGCATTTCATCAAACACCATGTGTGCATGCCTTAGCCTTAGTTTATGTTCACTTAGGCATTTTATCAAACACCTTGTGTGCTATCTTCAATTCACTCACCAAATGATCAAATTGATTTAAATTAACTATACCATAATCATGCACACATACATACCAACATATACATGTCTTAAAATCAAGTGGTTATTCATCAAAACACAATTACCCATTTTCGACCAACATGGATTTATGGTGTTCCCATGTGTTTTGATTCATAAAACATACACCAATCAACTTGAATTAATCCATAAATACACATATATAAGATTGGAAGCTTGAAATTATACCTAGCTTGGTATTTCCCCTTGTGGCCGAGACTTTGAAGAATTCTTCCTCTCTCAATATGGTTCCTTAATAGTCAATTCCAAGATATGTTAATCCTCTCTCAATTTGAACACCTTCCATGAAGATTGCAAGTTCCAAATATGTCTCTAGCTTAGTGATTTCTAGTGAGATAAAGCTTAAAACTATGTTTGGTAATGGCTTCCCTTGTTTGCCGAGAATGAAAGGATGAAGATGATGGTGTGTTGGCTGATTTTTAAGCTAATAGACTTAGTCATTAAGTCATAAATTCAGCCATTAAATTGGGCTTGATTGGGTTTGGGCCATAGTTACCAAATTGGGTTTTAGTTGATTTACTAATGGGCATGAATTTAACTAATGGGCTTTTCGGTTTGGGCTTCTCGGTTTAGGCTTTTAGTTTGGGCTTTTTTGCTAAAACTTTTTCTACCAATTGGGCCTTAAATTGATTTAATATTGGGCCCACCAATTGGCCCAACAACTTGGCCCAATGGGCCTAAGAAATTCGAGCCACACTTGGTATACCTTAATAAGCTTTAAAAATTCCAAATTTGGCCCATTGCGTTTTACCCGTTTAATTTAATCCAGATTTCGATTAAATTAATTTTTCATACTTCGGGGGATGAATATATAGTGTCTTAACTAAAAATATTTCTTCCCCAATTTTTAACCTTACTTAGGTTAAATTTTAACCATGGTTAGTCAATAATGGTCAAAGTCCACTTTTCTTAACTACCATTGATCTTTCTTGACCAGTGACCACATATAACTTTTTTTTATAAATTTTGAAAGTATCGTATTTTATGGTTCACACTCTCGTCTTTACGTTTTGGCCATTTTCGAGAGGTGAATATATCAAATACACCTCAAACGGACCATTTCAGACTCGTTTAGCCTTTTTTTGGCGTTTCCTTTACTTCACTATGTTCGAGACCAAATCAACCCGACTTTCCTTCATGAGCTCTCTATATTTTCCCATTATAAGTTCTTATCTTTAGTCAAAATGATTTAGATCCTCTTGATTTAGCCTATGGCTCTTATAGCCCTTATTTGGCCTTTATGTAGTTTCTGTCACGACCCCTATTTACCAAAAATCGCTACAAATTTTTCGCTTTTTCCTTTCCTTTCCCGATCTTGAACATTCTCACCACCAAACAGTTGGGCTATGAGTCAGTATTAGTCACCCTTTACCACCTACCATGTCATCTATCTTTTAATTTATTCAAAAGCAAACACGTATACTTTATAGTTGAAGTTTTATACTTGTACGTGTTTACTAATATTTACATCCCCCATATTACATTCCAAAATGATTACTGTGCTATCACATGTTTAGATACAAAATGATACCAGGGTGTATACCTTTCGATGATGGAAAGCAACGGATACCAAGAATGCAAACCCTCAACCACTCACTAACTACTGCGAGTGCTTTGAAAAGAGGGGAAAAGAGGGGAAAAGAAGGGGGTGAGCAAACCACGCGCTCAGTAAGGCAATCATGCGAGCAAGTAGATAACCACACTATCTACATGATCATGATGCCATGCATTAAATCATTCTCTTTTGAAATCATTCTTAAATACAAATTTCATGCATACTTTTATGCCAGATAAAATCATTCATATAAAGCAATTCATTTCGCAAAATGGCAGATAAAGCATGGAATTATACTTCATGCTATTTAAATAATGCACACTATGTCAAAAAATGTCATTTATTTCAAATCGACAATTCATTTCGTGGAATGGCAGATAAAGCATGAAATTATACGTCATGCTGTTTAAATAATGCACATTATGTCAAAACATGCCATTTATTTCAAATCAACATCCGCCCCAAAATCATCATAAAATCATGAAATCACAAAATCAAGTAATAAGTAATATGTGATTTCTCATGGCAAATAACATGCGATTTTGCAAAGCAAATGGCATGCAATTTCGTAAAGCAAGTGACATGCGAGACTAGTCAAGAATCATGGTAATAACTCTAGGACTATGGCCATATCCTCTGTGATCCCAGGCTACACTGATCCTAGTGTGCGGGGTATCACATCACATCTGAGGCTGCCCTAGGAGGTGGGTAGCAAACCTTCCCGCCAGCCAATCAGATCACTAGTCCAAAGACTACACATCATATATCACGGTACAATACAACGTACTCCATGCTATAAGTACGGTACAACGTCCACCCCATGCCAATGTCATCTCAATATCCAACACCATGTCTCGAAATGTACGTGCGGGCATATTAAATTAGTGTGACACACAATCTACATAGTGCTCCCAGTATGACCTTATGCATGTCATAAAACCACGTGCGAGTAGTCTCAAGCACGACAACAAGTATAGTGGACATCTAGTGCGAGTTATGCTCCAGCACCATGTCAAAACTCATATGAAAACTAGTGCGAGCTAGGCTCCAACACAATGTCATGTATAAAATCATGTAAAAATCGAGTGCAAAACAAGCTTCCAGCACTCTGTCACATGCACAAATCATGTCAAATCTCGTACGAGCAATGCTCTCAGCATGTTTTATTTCCACATATATCATGTAGGCGGCTCAATTTCAAAGAATGGTTTTCAAAACCAAAATTAGCACCTGCCACGTGCTATTTTATGTAAATTGATAAAACTTCAGCCAGCCTACCCATATCCTTGTTGAAAAGCATTAAAATTCATCAGGAACACTCAGTTCTTGCTTTTCATGATTTTTTCTAAAAGTGGAAATTTTTACCCTTCATAGGGGCAAAATTGTCATTTATCCTTTCGGATCAAAATAAATATTATTTAATTTGCTAAAAGCAGTATTTCATAGTGAAAACACTCAAAACTTCCTATTTATGCATATTCCAATCCAATCCTAACTTTTCCAAAATTTTCCTTAGTAGAGGTAAAACGATAATTTTTTTATGTCGGGTCTCTACCGATATTTTCCATATTCAGAATTTATATACAATTTAATTATTCAAAAATCTACCCGAAATTACGTGTAGCTACCTCTAGCTACTCACAAAATTCCCTTACCCAATTTCCCTAATCACTTTACATTTTCCATCGTTACCGATCACCCGATCTGTTTAACTCCCAGTATGTTCTCTGGAGCTGCAAATAATCATTTATTGAGTTAAATACAATACATTTTACTTGTATTTCACTTTTACTGGGCTTAATTTACAACATTTGGCCTGTTTACTCTTATTGGGCCTGATTGCACCTTATTGGGCCTTAATCGGCCTTAAGCCCATTTTTCACTTGCTATTCACATCATAGAGGCCTATTGGGCTCATTGGGCCCATTAGGCCCATCAACACTTATTAGGTCTCATTCTAAACTCTTGGATAGCTCAAATAATTATTTATGACAATTTATCTTTAATTCCAGAATATAATTCATTTTATACAGAATTAAATCCGTAATTTATGCGGTAAATTTTTAACACGCATAACGATAAAAATTATCATAAATAAGGGTTAATTACTCTAGATTTCATGATAGTACATAAGTCGAGGTTGACCCAAATTCTCGTTTGTCGCCAATTATCGAGCTACACATTTATATATTTTTCGGGTCAAATTCGATCAAATATATATTTAAATAATTATTCTGAAAATTAAATTGGTCCATTTGACCACTTACCGGCTTACCCTTAACCTGATTGCATTACTGAATTTTTTCCAATTTTTTCTTTTCTTTTTTTCCTCCTTTCTGGATGAATCGGTTCGGTCTGATTCAGCCCTGTTCAGTCTGGTTTGGTTCAGCCCGGTTTAATCCGGTTCGATTTTCTCCTTTGACGTTCGGAGCTTCGCTGGCTGATTATTCGTCGACTTCCTTTTCCAGATGGTTCGTCTGGCCACGCGAAGCACGGATCTGGTGGTGGCCACGCTCGGATCGACGACGATGAGGTCGGTTCGGCCTTTTCTTTCCTCGGCATTGCTGCCGTTTTTCTCCCATGTCGTTCAGTGCCGTTTCTCGCTGATCCGCGCTTGGATCGGTGCCATTGTTGCCCCCTCTAGTAGGTGGCAAGGCTTTCCCCCTTCCCCCGACCTTCATTCGTCTCTCTTTCCTCCATTTTCTCTATTTTCTCTCAGTTTCTCTCTCATTTCCCTTTCTCTAGCCGGCCACGTCTCCTCCTCTGTCTACCAGCGTCAGCGATGGCTCGACTGCCCCTCCCTTCAGGCTCTCGCCTGGTGTTGCCGTCGGTAGCCTCCGTTTGGTGAGGCAGAAGGGGAGGCTGCGTCTCCCTCGCGTGTTTTCTGTTTCTTGCTTTCTTTCCAGAATCGCGATTTCGCAATTTCGCGATTCTGTTTTTTTTTTCAATTTCGTTTTTTTAATATTATATTATATTATATTATATTATAATGTAATATAATATAATATAATATAATATAATATAATATAATATAATATATACCCAAAATAACCCATATATATATATTTAAATCAATTAAATATATATATTTATCTCTTTTTTTTGGGGTATTTTTCTCATATTTTTGAGATAATTTCTCGATATGAAAATTTTTGGTATTCACAATAAATTCATATCTTGATCAATTAGACCTGAAATTCAATTATTTCTTCTTTATTGATCAAGATTTCCTAAATCCATGTTTAAAATAACGATTTGTTATGGAATTTACACTGAATTTCGGGTCTTACATTCCTCCCCACCTTAAGAAATTTGGACCTCCAAATTAGAACCAAGTCAATCCTCGAATAACTGGGGATGTTTCTCTCGCATCAGGCTCTCTAATTCCTACATAACTTCCTCTAAAGTGTGCTGCTACCAGAGAACCTTGACCAAAATGATTGTCTTCGAACGCAATACCTTCACCATCCTATCCAATATCCATATCGGCTTCTCTACATATGACATATCCTCCCTGAGCTCTAACAGCTCATACCGAATCACATGTGTCGGATCCGGGTGATACTTCTGAAGCATCAAAATGTCGAAGACATTGTGGACAGGTGCGAATTCTAGTGGTAACTCCAACCTACAAGCCTTATCTCCACTTTGTCTAATATTTAAAAAGGGTCTAATACAACGAAACTCAATTTACCTTTTTCCCGAATCTCGTTATGCCTTTAGAAGGAGAATTTCCAAAAACCCTGTTTCACTATCGGTGAATTCCAACGGTCTCCGTCTCTTGTCAACATAGCCCTCTTTTTTTTTGTCTACTCTGAGGCGTTCTTAATCTCTCACTTATCAGTTGAACATCCTCAAAGGCTTATCTTAGAAGATCGGGAGCAAATATCTGTCTGTCACTCACTTCTCCCTATCCAATCAGGGAACAACAACTACAACCATACAATGCCTTTTCAATACTCGAGTAATAACTATCGTTGTAGGCAATTTAGCAAATGACAAGTGATCATTCCAGGAGCTTCTAACATCAATTGCACACGCTCTCATCATATCCTCCAAAACATGTACAGTCCCCTCTGACTGACCATCTTTCTGAGGATGGAAGTTGTGCTAACACTCAACTGGGTTCCCATGGCTTTCTGAAAAATGTTCTCAGAAGTGAAAAATGAACCAGGAATCCCTATCTAATACAATGCTAATTGGAAAGTTACATAATGTTCCACAATCTTCCTTACCCATAAATCTGCCTACCACTAAGAGTATCTGGGGATTTCATAACTAGAAGGTGGGTAGACTTAGTCAATCTATCGACCATCACCCAAATAGCCTTGTGATTCCTACGGGTTCTCCGTAACCCACCATGAAATTCATGGTAACGTGCTCCCATTTTCATGTCAATATAGATAGAGGCTGTAATAACCCTACAAACTTCTAGTGCTCTACCTTACTCTGCTGACATACGAGATACTTTGCTACAATTCTACGATGTCTCTTTTCATGCCTGACTACCAATTCCTTTTTAGAGATTCTGATACATTTTATTACTCCCCTGATGCACTATATATATTGAAGAGTGAGCTTCTGACAATAAAAATCTCATCAACTGTGGGTCTTTGGGAGCACTTATTTTACCTCTGAACCTCAGTAAGCCATCATCGCTCACTGTGAACTCTGCCACTGTACCCATATGGATCTGACTCACACTATCGACATCCTGCCAATCATCACGCTAAGCCTGTTGAATCTGATCAATCCAATCCGATTCTAATCTCAGGCTAGCAGTCACATAATCACTATCAGCATTAGAAGGGATCACATCAATACTGAGGCTCACAAATTGCTCTAACAGCTCGCACTCCCTGACCATCATATGTGATACCATCCTGAGGCTCTTTCTGCTCAAGGCATCAGTCACTTCATTAGCCTTACCGGACAGTACAATATCTCACAATCATAGTCCTTCAGAAGCTCTAACCCTCTTTGTTATCTCATATTCAACTCTTTCTATGTAAACAATACTTAGGGCGTTTATGATCAGTGCATACATGAATTTTTTCACCGTATAAGTAGTGGCGCCATACCTTCAGTGCAAACACTATAGCTACCAACTCTAAACCATGAGTCAGATAGTTTCTCTCATGGTCCTTAAACTGTCTGGATCCATAAGCGACTATCTTCCTATTATGCATCAATACACAGCTCAATCCTTGTTTTGAGGCATCCATATATACTGAGAAACCTCTTGAGCTGTTGGGTATGGTGAGAATAAATGTGGTGGTCAGTTTATGCTTCAATTTACCAAAACTCATAGAAGCAACTTTCACACTTATCATCCCACTCAAATACAACTTTCTTCCGAATGAGACGTGTCAGCGAAGTAGCCCATTTTGAGAAATCCTCAACAAATCATTTGTAAAACAGGTTTCAATTGCTGGTTATAATCTTCCCTGGACTTCGAATGTACCAACATATCATCAATAAAGATGATAACAAATCGGTCCAGGTAAAGTTTAAATACTTCATTCATTAATGCCCTAACAATTATGAAAAATTGTCTTGGGTACATCCACATACCAAATCCTCAACGGATGATACACAGACTTTAGATCTTCCTCGAAAAAGATCTGTGCTCTCCGAAGCAAAATCCAATAGCTCATCAATGCATGGAAGGGAATACTTATTCTTGATGGTAGCCTTATTCACCAATCAAAATCACTATATAGTCAGAGGCTTCCATCTTTCTTTTTCACAAACAGAACCGGTGCTCTTCAAGGTGAAACACTCGGTCTGACGAACCCTTATCCAATAACTCTTATAATTGCTTCTTTAGTCCCATCAGTTCCACTGAAGCCATTTTATACGGTGGTTTAGATATCGGCTCAATACCAGGTACCAAATCAATACAAAACTTCATTCCTCTAACGGGTAGCAACCCTGGTAAGTCATCCGGGAATATATCAGGAACTCCCTGACCACTGAGATATCTGTCAACTTCGAATATGCCTTATCCATATCAATCACATAAGCAATGAAATCTTCTCATCATTATTCATTCTGTAGTACAATCATTTACTCCTTTAATTACAACCATTACATTCTTTCTTCACTTGTCAAAACATACTATACATTTTTCAGGGGGTAGAAACATCACTATCTTAGAATAGCAATATCAACCACATAGTTTACAGTCGACCAATCCATTCTCCATATTACATCAAAATCATTCATATTCTATTGAATAAGATCGGCTGACGTATCATTTTTCGTCACTTCCAACTTATAATATTTTACATACACATTCAATTAGCTGACTCTCCTTCATTGGGGTGCTAACTATCAATATTTTGCCTAAAGGTATAGGTTTCACATCTTTCACTAACTTATATGCTAAAGAAGGTGATTTGAATAAATGCGTGGCACCAGGATTAGTTAAAACAATTGCTTCAATATTTATAATCAAGATGGTACCTTCCACCATATCAAATGAAGCATCATTAGTGTCCTGGTCCAAGGCCTACACTCGCCCTTGACCAACAACCTATTTCCCCATTATCTTCGATTATGGCCTTCTTTTTCGGTGCAGAGGCATCAGCAGGGCTTTCTTAAGCTCTTTGCCTTTCTGTGGGGCAATCTCACCCAACTCTGGCCAATCCTTAAATAGATGGCCTGTATTACCACTCTTAACGTATGTTTTAGTTAATAAGATGCGGGGTCTATTTTCGTGGTATCTACTACACATCATAATACCCCTCGTAGGTGCTGAAACTGGATACATTGAGAGCTTACTAATCATCTTAACCCATGACTCATCAGCTCTAAATCTCTTACCAAATGACCTCCTTCCCACTCTGACACCTTTGTCATCCACTATTCTCTTTCTATCTCTATTTCAGCCCTTATTACCTTTCCCAAACTTAGTGGCGTGTAACTCATAACCTTATTCACACCCTATGATCTGCACACTGTCTCTTCGTATGTAATGATAACTAAAGGGGCAAATCAGACTCTGATAGATGGTCTGAGTCTTTCCATGACTTTTGGACCTTTCGACTCACTGTTTATAATGTCAGGGTCACACCTGCCCAGGGATGTAAATCGAGATTCTTATTCATCGATTGACATGTTCCTTTGGGTCAGAGTAAAGAACTCTATCTGTAACTTTCTCTGAACGGTGTCTGGAATATACTGTCTTCGAAATGCATCTAGAATTATCTCTCATGTCAGCTCTGGATGTCAAACTCTTAAGATGGGTCGAGAGGACTTCCATCCATGTTTCGTCTTGCCCTCCAACATAAACACATAAAAAGTCACTTTCTCGATTGACATACACCGATAGAACCTATACAACTTCGCTATCTCATTCATTTAGTCCTTAACAACTACTGGGTTCTTTACCTTGCTAATTACCGATGGCATGAACTTTTAAAATTGCCTTAACCTGTCCAGCTCATAATCATATTCCAAATCATTACCACTTTGCTGTAGAGCTGTAGGCAAAGACGTATCCTTAAACCCGTGAGGTGTTGGAGTCTCTATAGTCTGAGGCATCTGTGCAGGCTGTGCAGCTGGGTCTCGTCAGCCCTCAGCTCCCTGCATAGACTGAGTAAACAACTCCAAAATATTCTTCACACTCTGCTTCAACCTTGTGAAGCATGTCTCAATATCTCCCGATCTCACTGTGGGACCCTGTGGGGCATGCTCAACATCAGCCTCCACCTCAATCTCATCCTGAGTCTTATGTGATGACTCAAGACAACTCTCAAGCCTACCTCTACGGCCTTGAGTACATGTACTCGCCCCTCTACCATAGTGGCTATTAGTTATAATGACTATATTCCTGCATTCATAACCATTCATTAGTCTAATCACATCTCAGTATACACAATTATATCTAAACAAAGCACAATAATATGGGGATGTAACTTTCCTACTTATTAATATCGACTCATATTAGGCCAACTCGACTCTGATACCACCTCTGTCAAAACCCCTTTTTACCAAAAATTGCTACAAAATTTTCACTTTTTCCTTTCCTTTCTCGGTCGTGAACATTCTCACCACCAAACAGTTGGGCTATGAGTCAGTATTAGTCACCCTTTACCAACTACAATGCATCTATCTTTTAATTTATTCAAAAGCAAACACGTATACTTTATAGTTGAGGTTTTATACTTGTAAGTGTTTACTAATATTTACATCCCCCATATTACATTCCAAAATGATTACTGTACTATTACATGTTTAGATACAAAATGATTCCAGGGTGTATACCTTTCGATGATGGGAAGCAGCGGATACCAAGAATGCAAGCCCTTAGCCGCTCACTAACTACTGCTAGTGCTCTAAAAAGAGGAGAAAATAAGGAGGGTGAGCAAACCACGCGCTCAGTAAGGCAATCATGTTAGCAAGTAGATAACCACACTATCTACATGATCATGATGCCATGCATTAAATCATTCTCTTTCAAAATCATTCTTAAATATGAATTTCATGGATACTTTTATGCCAGATAAAATCATTCATATAAAGCAATTCATTTCGTGAAATGACAGATAAAGCATGGAATTATACTTCATGCTATTTAAATAATGCACATTATGTCAAAAAATGTCATTTATTTTAAATCGACAATTCATTTCGTGAAATGGCAGATAAAGCATGGAATTATACGTCATGCTGTTTAAATAATGCACATTATGTCAAAACATTCCATTTATTTCAAATCAACATCCGCCCCAAAATCATCATAAAATCATGAAATCACAAAATCAAATAATAAGTAATATGTGATTTCTCATGGCAAATAACATGTAATTTCGCAAAGCAAGTGGCATGCAATTTCGCAAAACAAGTGACATGCGAGACTAGCCAAGAATTATGGTAATAACTCTAGGACTATGGTCATATCCTCTGTGATCCAAGGCTACACGGATCCTAGTGTGCGGGGTATCACATCACATTTGAGGCTACCCCAGGAGGTGGGTACCAAACCTTCCCGCCGGCCAATCAGATTACTAGTCCGAAGACTACACATCATATATCACAACACAGTACAATGTACTCCATGCTATAAGCACAGTATAGCGTTCACCCCATGCCAATGTCATCTCAATATCCAATGCCATGTCTCGAAATGCACGTGCGGGCATATTAAATTAGTATGACACACAGTCTACATAATGCTCCCAACACGACCTTATGCATGTCATAAAACCACGTACGAGTAGTCTCAAGCACGACAACAAGTATAGTGGACATCTAGTGTGAGCTATGCTCCAGCACCATGTCAAAACACGTATGAAAACTAGTGCGAGCTAGGCTCTAACACAATGTCATGTATAAAATCATGTAAAAATCGAGTCCAAACTAAGCTTCCAGCACTCTGTCACATGCACAAATCATGTCAAATCTCGTGCGAACAATGCTCTCAGCACGTTTTGTTTCCACATATATCATGTAGGTGGCCCAATTTCAAAGAATGGTTTTCAAAACCAAAACCAGCACCTGCCACGTGCTATTTTATGTAAATTGATAAAACTTCAGCTAGTCTACCCATATCCTTGTTGAACAGCATTAAAATTCATCAAGAACACTCAGTTCTTGCTTTTCATGATTTTTTCTAAAAGTGAAAATTTTTACCCTTTTAGGGGTTAAATCGTCATTTACCCTTCTAGGTCAAAATAAATATTATTTAATTTGCTAAAAAGGAGTATTTCATAGTGAAAACACTCAAAACGTGCTATTTATGCATATTCCAACCCAATCCTAACTTTTTCAAAATTTTCCTTAGTAGGGGTAAAACGATAATTTTTCTATGTCGGATCTCTACCGATATTTTCCATATTCAAAATTTATATACAATTTAATTATTCAAAAATTGACCCAAAATTACATGTAGCTATCTCAAGCTACTCACAAAATTCCCTTACCTCAATTTCCCTGATTACTCTACCTTTTCCATCGTTACCAATCACCCAATCCGTTTAACTCCCAGTATGTTCTCTGGAGCTGCAGATAATCATTTATTGGGTTAAATATAGTACATTTTACTTGTATTTCACTTTTACGGGGCTCAATTTATAGTATTGAGCCCGTTTACTCTTATTGGGCTTGATTGCATCTTAATGGGCCTTAAGCCCATTTTCCACTTACTATTCACATCATCGAGGACTATTGGGCTTATTGGGCCCATCAACACTTATTAGGCCTCATTCTAAACTCTTGGATAGCTCAAATAATTATTTACGACAATTTATCTCGAATTCCAGAATATAATTCATTTTATACGAAATTAAATCCCTAATTTATGTGGTAAATTTCTAACATGCATAACGATGTAAATTATAGTAAATAAAGGTTAATTACTCGAGATTCCATGATAGTACGTAAATCGAGGCTGATCCAAATTCTCATTTGTCACCAATTATCGAGCTACACATTTATATATTTTTCGGGTCAAATTCGATCAAATATATATTTAAATAATTATTCTGAAAATTAAATTGGTCCATTTGACCACTTACCGGCTTACCCTTAGCCCGATTGCATCACTGAATCTTTCCCCATTTTTCCTTTTCTTTTTTTTCCTCTTTTCTAGTTGAACCGGTTCGGTCCAGTTCAGCTCGGTTCAATCCGGTTCGATTTTCTCCTTCGCCGTTTGGAGCTTTGCCGGCCAGTTCTTCGCCAGCTTCCTTTTCTAGATGGTCTGTCTGGCCATGCGAAGCATGGATTTGGTGGTGGCCACACTCGGATAGGCGACAATGAGGCCGGTTTCGCCTTTTCTTTCCTCGGCGTCACTAACATTTTTCTCCCGTGTCATTCGGCCCCATTTCTTGTCGATCCGCGCCTGGATCGACGTCGTTGTCGCCCCCTCTGGTTGGTGGAAATTTTTCCCCCTTCCCCCGACCTCCGTTCATCTCTCTCTCTTCCATTTTCTCTCCTCTCTCTCGGTTTCTCTCTCTTTTCCCTTTCTCTCGTCGACCACGTCTCCTCCTCTGTCTACTAGCGCCGGCGATGGCTCGACTGCCCCTCCCTTCGGCCTCTCGCCTGGTGTTGCCACCGATAGCCTCCGTTCGGTAAGGCAGAAGGGGAGGCTAGGTCTCCCTCGCGTGTTTTCTGTTTCTTTCTTTCTTTCCAGAATCGTGATTTCGCGATTCTGTTTCTTTTTTTTTTTCAATTTCGTTTTTTAATATTATATATATTTTATTAAAATATAATATAATATAATATAATATAATATATATACCCAAAATATCCCAAATATATATATATATATATATTTAAATCAATTAAATATATATTTATCTTTTTTTGGATATTTTTCTCATATTTTTGGGATAATATCTCAATGTGAAAAATTTTGGTCTTCACAATAAATTCGTATCTTGATCAATTGGACCTGAAATTCAATTATTTCTTCTTTATTGATCAAGATTTCTTAAATTCATGTTTAAAATAATGATTTCTTAAGGAATTTACATCGAATTTTGGGTCTTACAATTTATGTGTGTTTAATCACTTCACTTACAATTTCACTGTAGTAAATACTCTTCTTATGATTCAACTAACACAATATAATGTTTGTACATATAGGAATCATAAGGAATAAGCTACATAAAAAATTCGGGTCTTACAATCCTAACTTGAGCTATAGAGCAAGACCTCAATTTCAGAACTTTCAATATAGACAACCCATTCCACAACAACAATAACCATCTTCTAGTTTAGGTATGTCTCTTGAAGAAATTGTTAAATCACTTGCGACTAACACACAATAATTTTAATAGGAGATCGGGACAAGCATCAAGAAGCTAGAGGATTAAATAAGTTAGCTAGCCACTTCTATGAGTAGATTGGAATCTCAAGGAAAATTGCCCTCACAGACAGTTATGAACCCTAAGCAGAATGTCAGTGCAACGACCTTAAGGAGTGGAACTGAGTTGAAGGAGCCTAGCAAGACAACCTAAAAATGCATTCCAGAGGAAGAAGCTAAAAAGAAGTTGCTGCACCCCAGCCACAACTTGATCAATCTAAGGAATCTAATGGCGAACAACAAAAATTTTTGGCACCTATCCCTCTTATTGATCATCTAAATCCAAAAAGGAAGAGGAGGAAAATGTGATTTTTGACACCTTTTGTAAGGTTGAGGTAAATATCCCTTTACTTGATGCAATTGTACAAGTACCTCGATATGCCAAATTTCTTAAGGAGTTGTGCACCTACAAAAGAAAATTGAAAGGGAATGAATTTGTATGCATGGGTGAGAACGTTTCAGCTGTCCTCTAGAAAAAGTTACCTTAGAAATGCAAGGATCCAGGTATGTTTACTGTCCCTTGCAAGGTAGGTAATGTTAAAATTGGAAGAGCAATGATAGATCTAGGAGCTTCAATTAATGTCATGTCTTTCTCTATTTATAAATCTTTAAATGTTGGACCATTAAAAGAAACTAGTGTGATTATTCAGCTTGCCGATAAATCTAATGTTTATCCTGAAGGTGTTTTAGATGATATTTTGGTGCAAGTTAATGGATTGATTTTTCCTACTGATTTTTATGTGCTTAATATGGAGGAGGATGATTCATCTAAATCTTTAATTTTGTTGGGAAGACCTTTCTTAAAAACATCTATAACTAAAATTAATGTGCATGACGGTACACTCACAATGGAATTCGATGGTGAAGTTATTAAGTTTAATATTAATGATGCCTATGAGAACTCTAGGATTTACAAGGAAAAGATAAATGCCTTTCATGATCATATGGTTCCCAGAAATTTTTTTTATGTTGGTCAGAAAGTTATACTTTATCATTTTGAATTAAAATTATTTCCTGATAAATTGCGTTCTAGGTGGTTAAGACCTTTTATTGTTACTAATGTGTTTCCTCATGGTGCAGTTGAAATTCAAAGTTTGGATACAAGTCAGATTTTTAAGGTCAATAGTCATCGCTTAAAGCCTTTTTATGAAGGTTTTCAAGTGCATGAAGTTGAACGAACTGAGTTGAAATATCCAAACTACAATTGAGTATGGCCATGTCTAGCCAAAGACTTTAAAGAAAGTCACTTTTTAGGAGGCAACCCAAATTTTCTCTTTATTTTCCATGTAGCAACTATTTTTCTTAATTTTTGTTATTTTATTAGTAGTAGATAAGATTTATGTTTGCTTTAGTGGACAGATGATGATTGCTAATCAGGCGTGGGCATGCCTTATGAAAAAAAAATTCCAGTAGAGGTGTTCGCGTAAAGCGTGACCACGCCCTATCAAGAGAGCTATTCTGTTAAAAAAAATTCCAATATAGGTGTTCGCATAAGGCGTGACCACGCCCTATCAAAAGAGCTCTTCTGTCACAAAAAAAGCTCAAATAAAATAATATATGTAATTTTTTTCTCATCATCTATTGTCTTCTTCCACCAGAACCACCGACATCCCCTACCTTAGCCTCACTCATTCGGTTGACTGCAGATCACTTCTGTCGCACCTGCTTCCACAGCTCAACAAATTTGGACCTTGCCTCACCCAGCTCAAAGGTTCCCGACTGCAACAGCAACAAACTGGCATTCTACCAACATATAAGGTTTAATCCACCATTTCCCTCTTCTCAGTAGTCAATGCGATGCTTCAAAATGCTCAATATTTTTTAGGGAAGTTCTCTATTTCTCTTAATTCTTTTAAAGTTTATGAGCATTTATTTTAATACATTGGGGACAATGTATAGTCTAGGTGTAAGGGAGGGTCTTTAATTATGGTTTTTCCATTTGTTTCGTTTTTCTTTCATTCTTGTTAATTTTTTATGAAAATTTTTGCAAATCCAAAAAAAATTGTTCTAAAAGGTATATTAGTCATTGTTTATGATCTCTTTGAGTTCTAGATTTATCCAATACTTGTTCCATGAAAAAATAATAATAAAAAAATGATTTACTTGTGTGCGAAATGGTTTTGAATTCTCACTAAAACACTGTTATTAGTTACTTTTGGTTCATTGGATGAAAATGTATAGGATCTAGCACATATAACCTTTTTGGTGAGATTTGAGCCTGTGAGCATTCATTACATCATGCTCTATTTCATTGTTTGTGTGATTGTCCTGCATAGTTGACTATTCTAGAACTTGCTCTGTCATACATGTCTCAATCAACCCTTTTTGATGAGTAGGATGCAATAAATCGAATAAGGGCATTTAGGTTAAACAATTTTCTTGTCATTATATCCTTTTTTTCAAGCCTACCCTTATGTCACGACCGTTATCGCTGACCTTTTTCCTTTTCATTCACAAGTTTTGGTTGGGCTGTGAGTCGATGTTAATCATTTCTATTCATTCATATGTATCAATTATTAAACACAATTGTACATCTCATGAACTATGTACATCTATTTATATAATCGTTTCTCATCCTTTACATCCCTAGTAATTTATACAGTATATTTCTGTGCGATTAGTGTTAAGATACAAAATACGTGTATATATATACCTTTGCACAGCAAAGAGAGCTGTACAACAAAAGAAATAGCAGGGATGATCGTAAGATGCTCTACTGAGCCTGATCTGTAGAAGGAGAGGAAAGGGGGTGAGCTAACACGCTCAGTAAGGAAAATATGAAAGCAGGCAGATAACTATACTATCTACATGCTTAATATCATCTCAAGGTAAATGTATTTGACAAAGCATAGCAATCTATTTAGAAATCATTAATTTGATAGAAAGCTTTTTCATTTCACTTTAAACACATTTCAAATCTTCACATTTCTCTCTCTGATCATTTTAAAAATCAGTACTCCTCTGATACTGGCAATAAGTGATTCTGTCATAATCACAAATCATAGTTTTGAAACCATTTGAGATTATTTTGAGACTAGGTATGGATATACAATCATCTGTGGACCTATGGCCAAAGTCAATGACCCCAAGCAATCGCTAGCTAGGTGTGCAAAAGTGTCAGTCGCCTAGGGAGGCGGGTCAATCCAACCCTGTAAGACCCAATTTTTATTATATATGTTAATGGAATTATAAGACAGATGATTTGATCATTTAAATATGAATGAAGTAGTTGAACGTACGTTAAATTCGAAAATGGACAGTTAAGAAATTTCAAATTTAATTTATGAGATTTGAATTGTTCAGATAGAGATACGAATATTAAATGAGAAATTATAGTGGGTTCAAGAAGGAAAGTCGAGTTAAATTGGTCCCGAACGTGTAGAAGGGTAAAACGGTCAAAAGATCAAAATTCGATATAAATTCGATAAGAAAATTTTAATTAAAAATAAGGATTTAGGATATCTTGATCAATAATGAGGAAATTATCAAATTTTGAGCCCAATTGATAAAGATCCGAAATTATTAAAATTTACCAAAAATTCACTCGGGACAATATCCCGAAAATACGAAGAAAATATACCGGGAAAGTGGAAAATAGATTAAATAAATGAACTAAATTAATTATGGTAAAATGTAATATTTTAAGGAATAAAATATGATTTTTGAGATATTTTAGGTATTTTATTATATTTTAATGAATAAAATAATAATAAACTAAATTATAAAAAAAAAAGAAGAAAAGAAACTGAAATTGAAAACACGAAGAGAGAGGAAAGAAAACGCGAAGAAGTCGAACTCGAGGAAGAGGAGACCACCGACGACCCAACGACCAAGTGATGGGCCGGCGAAGGAAGCCAGCGACCCCGCGACCAACCAGACACCGACGACGCGCCCCACCGGTGCCGGAAAGAGTAGATCGACGAAGTTGAAGCCGAAAAGAAGAGACAGAGGAATGGCGACCACCGATGGTGATTTAGTCTCGATCGAGGCCAGCAGAAGGTTGCCCGGCCAGAGACACATCGAACGACGGTAGCAGCACAATGGGAACAGGCCAGACGACATCAGAACGACCAAAAGAGCTGAACCGGTCGGCGGTTAAGTGAGAAAGCTACTGTGCTAAATCGGACCGGACTGGTTGAGCCAAGAAAGAGAGGAAAAAAGGAGAAAAAGGAAGAAAAAGAGAAAAAAGAAAAAGCGGAAGAATTTTTAGGGATACATCGGACTTCAGGTAAGTCGGTAAGAGGTCAAAAGTGACCGAGTTGATTTTCAAGAAATTTATTTAAATTATATTTGATCAAAAATTAACCCAAAATTAAATATAAAATTGTGCAGTTCGATGATAAATCGTGTACGATAAATCGATTTACGCACAATCGCATAATCTCGGGTAAGTAAAGCTCATTTACGAAAATTTATGTAATTATCGCGTATTAAAGATTTATTTTACGAATTTCGGATTTAATTTCACATTTAGTGAATTATATTGGGATTTTTGAATTAATTGTCGTAAATGATATACAGGCTATCCAAAGAGTTTGGAACGAAACTCAATGGGTATTGAGAGCCCAATAGACCCAAAGAAGGGATTTAATAAGTGGAAACGGGCTGAAAATGGGTCGAGGCCCATTAAGATGCAATCAGGCCCAATAAAGTAAAACGGGCCCAGTGTTTTAGATTCGATCAGTATAAGTGAAATAATGATAAGTATATTAGAATTGACCCAAATACGTGATTATATGCAGCTCCGAGGACTTGGTTTGGAGCAAATTGGACTGAGACACCTGGTACGGGCGAAACGGGATAAGCTTGCGCGTAATTCCAGGTAAGGGAATTTTTGAACTGCTAGAGGTAAATTTACGTAATTTCAACTTCATTTGCAGTCTCTTAAAGTGTTTGAAGGGTCTAGATTTAAGATAAAAATTTTAATGCCCCAAATAACAAATTACTAAAATACCCTTATGAAGGGTAAAATTTCCAAATTTAGGAAAAGTTGGAAGGAGCGAGAACAAAAGGTACTTGCTTGTTCTTAAGGTGTTTTGACACATGCATGGGTAGGCTAGCTAACTTTTAAATAAAATGCACATCATTGCATAACTTTAATCAATGTTGATTTTCTCTGAAATTGATTTGAGAAATATAGCCGCCTACGTGATTTTCTAGAAATGTGACGTGCTAGAGCTCAGCTCACATGAGTTTTGATTTGTGTGATGCATGCATTAGTGTTGGAGAAAAAGCTCGCACTAGAGTTTTACATGCATTGGTGCTGGAGTCTAACTCGCACCAGATTTTCATATGATTTTCATGACAAGGTGCTAGAGTCTAACTCGCACCAGATTTTCACTTGATTGTTATGATAGAGTACTGGAGCCTAGCTCGCACTAGTTTTATATGATTTTTACAGAGTGCTGGAGCTCAGCTCTCACTAATCTTATGAGATTTTATGACACGCGTGTTGGAGCTTGGCTCGCACAAGATTTTCCTTGATTTTAGGAGAGTGCTGGAGCATCGCTCGTACTGGTTTTATGAGAACATGAGATGAGCCGTACTTGGAGCATCGGGTAGACTGTGTGTCACGCCAATTAAATAGGCTCGCACATGCCTTTTGAGACAGGGCATGAGTATGGATATGAGATATGGGTCTACGGAGTACGTTGTACAGTGCAAGTAGCATGGAGTACGTTGTACCGTGCTGGGATTGATTATGTGGCATCTTCGGATGCGTGGCCTCTTCGGATACAAGTGTCATCTTCGGATGTGTGGCATCTTCGGATACGAATGGCATCTTCAGATGCGAGTGATCGGGTAAGACCGACGGGATGGACTGACCCACCTCTAGGGGCAATTCCTGATAGTGGTGAGACCCCGCACACTAGGATCCGTGTAGCAGTGGGATCACGAGGACATATGGCTATAGTCGTAGTTATTTGCCCGAGATATATACATATATTGCCTAGTTTCGCATGTTGATGTTTTGAGAAACTTGTTTGTGGATTTTTGTGTGAGTCTGGATCACTTGAGGGAGGGGTTAGATCCTGACTGAGATAAGATTTTGATGAGAATGAAATTGAGTTTTAAATTGAACTTGCATGATGTTATTTTCATGCTATTTAAACTCATGCGTGATGTAAACTGGTTTTACATGACATTCATTGTATAACATATTTCTATTATTGCTGTGAAAAGCATTTGATTTCATGGTGTTGTGTGAGTCAGGAACACCCGAGGGATGGGCTGAGTCCTAGCTTTATTGTGAAATTTTAATGAGAATGAAATGATTTAAAAAAGTTGCATGTCGAGTTTTCCATGCTTTTGAAATCCATATGTGAACTTGTTTTACATGACATCATGAATTGTAGCATCGGTTTTGAAATATGTGGAGACAGGGAGGTTTATGCATGGCACCACGTTCATGTAGGTAGTATGGTTGCTTACTTGTTCGTAGGATTGCCTTACTGAGCTTGATGTGCTCACCCCTTTCATTTTCCTACATAGATTTCCTCCAGTAGACTTTGAGGCGACTGAGTACTGCATTCCTGATATCCGCTGCTGCCAATCATTTTGAGGTATATGTACTTGTACATATTGTATCTAAATAAGAATAGCACAGTAACATATTTGTAAGTAACTTTTGGGGATGTATAGACACTGTAAACACTTGTAAATGAATGGAAAAGAATTAGTGAAAAACGCATGTGTTTACCTTTCATTTAATAAGAAATTAAGTTATATGATGATTGAATGGTGGGATTGGCATTGACGCACAAGCCAATTGTTAGTGGAGTGTGGTCACGATCAAAGGACAGGTAAGTATGAAAGAAAAACAAAAATATTTACTCTGATTTTTGGGTCGTGACAAACCCATCGGCTCATCTCTACTCTATCATCTGTCTAAAGACGCCAACATGGTATAAGGTACTCCATGTATCGTCTCACGGTACAACGTACTCCGTGGACAATCACACAGTACAACGTACCCCTTAAACCCTGTTCATACACCCCACGCCATAAACTCCATTAATATACTGTATGCTCGAGGCTACTTGAGAGTAGGTAGGCTTTTACAACCTCGGCATTAATCATCAACCATAACCTTGTCTCATATACCAATGCAAGCAAGTCAGTGTGATACACAGTCGACACGAGGGCTCCATCACGGTTTCATCATCAATAATATAAAATCATGTGCGAGCAAGAGTGTGTAACCCGTTAGTTAACACGCGGTTCTAGCACAATTTCATTATCAATGCCATTTAAAATCTCGTGTGAGCAGGATCGTGTAACCAGTTAGTTAACACGTAGTTCCAGCATGATTTATTTCATTCACAAATCTGATAGATGGCTCTATTTTTATTAAAAATGACTCAAAACTAGAGTCCAGTATAAATAGCATGTTGTCATCATGTAAACAATAGCCAATCTATCCATATACTTGCTAAAAAGAAATGTTTTATAGTGAAAACTTCAAAAATATGCAATTCATGCAATTTTTTCAAATCTTGCATTTTCGATGCTCAATGGTATGCATTGCCCTATAACAAGGGTAATATTGTAATTTATTTATCACTAGGCTTTTTCCTAGATTTTTAGTCTCTATATATTCCATACTATTAATGTAAGACCCCGTATATGTATAGCTGTATATAGGAACATAGAAATGTAAATGAAATCATAAGTATTATGATACATTTGTAACGTGATGTATATGCAATGTAAGTCCATAAGATAATGTACGCACTTGTAATAAGAATCGTGATTATATGTACAAGTTGCATTATGAATGAGTATGAAGAAATGAACTTAAACACGAGAAGAATGTGAATGAAATGGAATATGAGTAGTGTGGTAAAATGGAAGGAAAAATTTACATAAGTTGTATACTTCCATTCGGGTAATATCGTGTATATCTGGTTATACAAAGATTTTCCATAAGTTTTAATATGTACTAAGTGTGATTGGATGGCATTTTTAAGTCTCAAGGAGGGATGAATGAGGAAAGGACTATGGAGGTAAATTGAGGAAGTTTTGAATGAAGTTGTTGCAAAAAAACTGCAGAAAATCTGGAAATATGGAGGCCAGATCGATCTCATAGGATGAGAGATCGATCTGGAAGAGCCAGAATGCTCTTATGTGAGTAATGGAATGGAGCAGATCGATCTCCTTAGCTCTCGAGTTGGAAGCAGATCGATCTCCCCTAAGACCATATCGATCTCCCTAAGCTTCTGTTTGATAGCAGATCGATCTCAAGCCTCGACAGATCGATCTCCTGCCTTTAAAATGTCTTAGAAAAGAGGGATTTTTAAAGGACCAGATCGATCTCCACCCAAGAAAGATCGATCTTATCAAGTTAAATCTATAAATAGGAGCAGTTGGATCTGTAGATTTTGGGATAAACCATTTCTTTTCACTTCAACTCAAAAACCTAGATTTCTCACTCCTAAATCCAGCCATTTTCAGTAAGATTTGAGGGAAAGCTATTAGAGACAAAGTTGTTCACGTCAGAGAGAAGAACAACAAAGTTTAGAGGCGTTTCCCCATTTGTCGGATTGAAGGAATAAAGGGCATTTCTAATTGGAGCAAAGAGAAAATCCAAGGAGGTAAGTTTCTAGTGCATAAATCTAAGTACATTGGTCTAGTTAATGATTATGAAGTTGATTGGGTGAGCACATTGTGGGTGAAACTACCTAGATTGGCATGAAATGAATATAACTTAGAAATGGTTTAGTGTGAGAAAGTGGAATGTAGAAGTGTTAATGATGAATGAGATATCTTGAGAGGATGATTATGTTGTGGACATGGTTTGGGTATGTTAATATTAGGATAAAAATTATGAGATTTACCACAAGGAGGTAAAATGTATGTTTAAGGCATTGGATAAATGCTTAGTTGAACAAGAGTTAGAAACGTTAACTCGAGTGTTTGATGGATGAATTTCAGTTTCGGATGATACACAGGAGCAAGTTGAGAGGAGAACGCGAGAAGCATAAAGGCGGATAGTTGCACACAAGTAAAGTGAGGTAAGGGACTGTGTGTTAGCTATAGAGATGTTCGTGCGTATTTTACAACAATTTCGTAGATATATTGCTAGAACTAGTACGATATTATAATTCTATGAAATGATATGGAAGCATGAAAAGTACTATGATGTATATATGTATTGAGAAATGGGATAGGGTAAGGAAATAGCATGATATGCATGTTTTCAATGTTTTTCTCAATTTTATATTGATATTGAGGATTGTGAAATGTGATGATAGGTTGGCTAATTTTACATGTTTTAGCATGAAGAGGCATGCTGTATGAATAAACATGTTTTGAGTTTTAAAAAGAGAAAATAGCCATCTATCAGTTTTGAGATGAGATTTGGTGTTGAAGCGCTAGCTCACACCCGTTTTAATGCCTTTGATGTACTGTGCTGGAGTTTTAACTCACACGATGGTTTTGAGAAAGTGCGGGAACTTTGCTCGCAACTGTTTTATTGAGTTGAGGTAAACCTGGGGGTCTGGGACCCAAGGGGTTACCAGCCGACGGCCATTTGAACGGGCTGGGCCTTAACAATAGATCGTACCATGCTGGAGCTTTGCGTTGACTGTGTGTCACACTGTTTGCTCGCCTGGTATATGAGACAGGGTTCAGGATGAAAAGTCCATCGGAGTTGGAGTATGGACTTGGGTCCACGGTCGTATGTAGTATAGTGTAGTTGTCCGTTGGTATACTATGTACCGTGCTGGGTGCACGTGAGTTCGAGTATCGCGTAGATGACACACGACACATCCTTATCGTGAGTTTATGAGGAGATGAGGTTGATTGAGATAAGCCGGAGGGTAGGACTGACCCATCCCCCTTCAGGCGAAGTGATGCCCGGTGCACACTTGATCAATGAGGCCTGGGATCATTGACTATGACCATATGTCGTGGATATTTGATTGTAGAAAATTCCATGTCTGTATCAGAGATTCTAGAAACAGAGATAATCTCAGAAAAGAAAGTGATTTGCAGAAAAAGTGAATTAAGAGAAGAAAGAGATTTTGTGTTTTTGATAAATCTCTAATTTCACATTTAAGCCGTGAGGGCACTATTTATGAGCATGTTTTAAATGGAAGCTTGATATATTTGATTTACACGAAAATGCTATTGAGAAAAATATGTTTAAATGCATTTTTCGTATGATATTTCCATTTATAATGAAAACATGGTTTTGGTTTATACATGCATGGGCTATGTAGGTAGTACGATATCTACCTGCTAGCATTCATTTCCTTACTGAGCTGTGGTTTGCTCATCCCACTATTTTTCCCCCTCCAGGTATTGAGAAGTAAGAGAACGGTGATCTCTAGATCTTTTGTGTTGAACAGCTCCCACAATCTGTAAAGGTATAAGATTTGTATACACGAGTATTCTGTATCTAATTTATCATATCACACAGTTATATCTTGGAATTGTAAACAGTATTATGGGGATGATATGTAAGCACATGGTATTTATACAATTGATTTTGTATATCTACACACATACCTGGGAGTGTGAATTAAAGTTTTAAATCTTCCGCTGTAAATGAATGAATTTTAGTAATTGCATCTTCTCACAACCCAACCGTAGTAGAGTAAGTATGGATAGAAGGGTTCCCAGAAGTGGGGTGTGACAGATTTGGTATCAGAGCATGGTTGGTCTGATGTGAGTTGATGTTTAGGACTAAGAAAACATACATCTCCAAGTTACTGTGCGATATTTAGATACAAATGTGTGTACGGAGCTTGTAGTGAATTAAATGTTTGTTATAACGTAGGAAAGTTATCAGGCTAGTGAGTTATGCCTGAGAGACACTGTAAGAGGGGAGAGAGCTCGAGAGCTCTAGGGCGAAATGACAGGACTGAGAGGCACAGTAGGTCATCCTCTGGTTATGAGCCCCAAGAACATATAGAGGCTTCTGATCCTCGAATAACTCGATTGGAAGAAGACATGCGCACGATGAAGACCATGATGGGTCAGATCATGGCTAGGTTTGAGGGTACACCTGGTACAGCGAGACAGGCTGCACCGAATCCCCCAGCAGCTGCACCTGAACCTGAGAATGTTACACCTGCACAAGCTGAACCGATTAGGCCACGGGAACCTCATATTCGACTAGTACCTCCTCCAGTAGCCCCACAGCAGTATGATGATGATTTGGAGTATGGATATGACTGCAATATGGAGAGATTGAGGCATTTTATGGACTTTAAGCCTCCTTTGTTTAGCGGGGTAAAGGATTCGACAGTGGCTGAGGACTAGATCAGTCAGATGGAGAAGTTATTCGACTTCTGTAGATGTTCAGCTACGGAGAGAGCAGCGCTTACGGCCTTTGTATTGAGAGGCAAAGCAAAGCACTGGTGGAAGTCCACCAGGCCGATGTTAAGAGCTCAAGGTATGGCTATCACTTGGGATATGTTCTTGGGTGTTTTCAGAGAGCAATATATCCCAGATACTGCCCGGCGTAGGCTACAGATGGAATTTCTGAATCTGACTCAAGGGAATCGAATAGTTGATGAGTACGAGTCACGATTCACTTCACTGGGTAGATATGATCTGGACTCGATCAGGAGTGAGGCTATCAGAGTCCGTAGATTTGTAGATGGACTGAGGCCTTCGATCCGAGCAAAGTTGGCCCCATTTGATGTCGCTACATATAGAGAGGCTGTGCGACGGGCCCAGTTATGTGAGCAGAATTATAACTTGCAGACTTCTGAGTTTAGTTGGGGTAAAGACAAGGGTCTAAGGAAGCTGAGAGATGGCAAGAGTGCCAAATTTGATCGAAAATTCATGAGTAAGCGTCGGAGAGAGGTAGATGAGTTCCAGAAAAAGGTTGCTAGACCTTTTATACCTTCGACTCAGACACCAGCCAGGAGTATAATGATTGGTGGACCTCGACTGACTACAGATCAGTGTAGACTATGTGGTCGATACCATGGTGGTAGGCCATGTCATCTTTAGGGTACCTGATGCTTCAGATATGGTAAATTTGGACATTATGCCAGAGAGTGCCCGAAAATAGTTGAGGGAATTCCACAGAGGGGTAAAGAGCCAGAGAGGATTCCTACAGTTGCGCCTCCTGCAAGAAAGAAAGCCTCGGCTGAAGAAAAGGGAGAACAAGTTGTGGGTCAAGGCAGGGTGTATGCGATAGACGAGGCATCGACTGATACCTCTTATGAAGTGATAAAAGGTTTTGTTGTTTATGTGGTGGATTTGAACAAAGTACATCCAGATATGGAGGACATCCCAGTAGTCAGAGAATTTCTTGATGTCTTTCCAGACAATCTACTAGGATTACCACCCGATAGAGAAATAAAATTCGGTATAGACTTGACGCTTGGAACAGAACCAATATCCAAGTCACCATATAGGATGGCTCCAGTTGAGCTAGAGGAATTAAGGAAACAGCTGCAAGAGTTGCTAGAAAAGGGGTTCATAAGACCGAGCGTCTCACCATGGGGAGCCCTGGTATTGTTTGTGAAGAAGAGAGATGGGAGCCTCAGGTTGTGCATTGACTATCGGATGTTGAACAAGGCTACCATCAAGAATAAGTACCCCTTTTCACGCATTGACGATTTATTGGATCAGCTTCAGGGAGCACAGATCTTTTCCAAGATAGATTTGAGGTCTGGGTATCATCAATTGAAGATTCGAAAGGAGGATGTGCCCAAGACAGCATTTTATACCCGCTATGGCCATTACGAATTCCTAGTGATGCCTTTTGGGTTGACCAATGCGCCGGTAGCTTTTATGGCTCTAATGAATGAAGTATTTAAGCCATACCTGGACCAGTTTGTGATTGTTTTCATTGATGATATATTGGTGTATTCAAGGTCCAGAGAAGAGCATGAGTAGCACTTGAGGATTATTTTGCAGACCCTCCGAGAGAGAAGGTTGTATGCCAAGCTTAGTAAATGTGTCTTTTGGCTAGAACAGATTTCTTTTCTAGGCCATGTTGTATCGAAGGATGGGGTGTCAGTAGATCCATCCAAGATTGAGGCCATTGTTTAGTGGGAACAACCTAGGACAGTCACAGAGATCAGAAGCTTTTCGGGTTTGACTAATTACTACAGGAGATTTGTAGAGGGTTTCTCTAGATTGACTGCTCCATTGACACGTCTTACGAGAAAGAGTGTGGAGTTTTCATGGGATGAAGCTTGTGAGAGGAGTTTTCAGGAACTTAAGTGCAGATTAACTATCGCGCCAGTTCTTAGCATCCCTAACAGTTCAGGGAACTACTCGGTGTATACAGATGCTTCGCATCAAGGACTAGGCTGTGTTTTGATGCAAGATAGAAGGGTAGTAGCTTATGGATCTAGACAGCTGAAGGATCATGAGAAGAACTACCCCACTCACGATTTAGAGTTAGCGGCCGTAGTGTTTGCATTGAAGATATGGCGCCACTACTTATATGGTGAGAGATTTTAGATCTTTACGGATCATAAGAGTCTGAAATATCTATTCTCACAGAAGGAGTTAAATATGAGACAGAGGAGATGGTTGGAACTCCTCAAGGACTATGATTGTGAGATCTTGTACCACCCTGGGAAGGCAAATGTGGTCGCCGATGTATTGAGTCGGAAGAGTCTCGGGTTGGTATCACATATGATGGTTAGAGAACACGAGTTGTTGGAACAATTCATGAACCTTAGTCTGGATATGACCCTACCTGAGATTGGCAACTGTGGGATTATTGCTAGCTTGAGATTAGAACCGGAGTTGATTGAGAGAATCCGACAAGCTCAGCAAATTGATCAATGGTGTATTGACATGATTAGCCAAATTCGGAAGAGGAAAGGTGCAGATTTTATATTGAGTTCAGATGGAATACTAAGGTTTGGAGATAGAATATGTGTTCCTAAGGATTTAGAGCTGAGGAAGCTAATCTTATCAGAGGCTCACTCATCGAGATATACGATACACTCGGGGAGTAGTAAGATGTATCAAAATCTTCGAAAGGTATATTGGTGGTCTGGAATGAAGAGAGACATAGCTGAGTATGTCGCTAGATGTCTTATTTGTCAGCGAGTAAAGGTTGAACATCAGAAACCGAGAGGATTATTACAACCTCTACCGATACCAACATGGAAGTGGGAGCATGTCACCATGGATTTTGTGATGGGATTACCGAGAACCCGTAAGAACCATGATGCGATATGGGTAATAGTAGATCGGTTAACGAAATCGGCACAATTCTTAGCCATGAGATCTACAAATACATTGAGTGCACTGGCGAACCTGTATGTGCGAGAAATAGTGAGGTTGCATGGAGTCCCAGTGAGTGTTGTTTCTGATCGGGATGCCCGCTTCACTTCCCACTTTTGGGGACATTTTCAGGAAGCGATGGGGACCCAGTTGAGTTTTAGCACCGCTTTTCACCCTCAAACAGATGGTCAGTTAGAGAGGACTATACAGACCCTAGAGGATATGTTGAGAGCGTGTGTGCTAGATTTTAGAGGCTCATGGGACGATCACTTGCCATTGATTGAGTTCGCCTACAATAACAGTCATCACTCAAGTATTGGTATGGCCCTTTATGAGGCACTATACGGTCGTAGAGGACGATCGCCCATTGGTTGGGAAGAAGTTGGTGACAGACAGTTGCTCGCTCCCGATTTGGTTAAACAAGCCTTTAAAGATGTTCAGATAATATGCGAGAGGCTGCAAACGGCTCAAAGTCGATAAAAGAGCTACGCTGACTGGAGACGGAGACCACTTGAATTTGATGTTGGTGAGTCCGTATTTTTGAAAGTATCTCCTTCTAAAGGAATAACGAGGTTTGGGAAGAAAGGAAAATTAAGTCCTCGTTACATTGGTCCCTTCGAGATTTTAGATAAAGTGGGAAATGGAGCATATAGGCTAGCCTTGCCACTTGAGCTAGTAGAAGTCCACAATGTCTTCTATGTTTCTATGCTTCGAAAGTACTACCCAGATCCGACACATGTAATTAGCTATGAGCTGTTGGAGCTCAATGAGGATATGTTGTATGTCGAGAGACCGATCCGAATGTTGGACAGAAAAGAGAAGGTGTTACGGGACAAGACGATTTCATTGGTTAAGGTTTTGTGGCAACATCACACTGTGGAAGAGGCCATATGGGAACTGGAAAGTTTGATGTGGGAAAAGTATCTCGAGTTATTCACAGATTGAATTGGTTTTAATTTGAAGGACCAAATTCTCTAAGTAGGGGAGAATGTGAGACCCCGTATATGTATAGCTGTATATAGGAACATAGAAATGTAAATGAAATCATAAGTATGATGATACATTTGTAATGTGATGTATATGCAATGTAAGTCCATAAGATAATGTACGCACTTGTAATAAGAATCGTGATTATACGTACAAGTTGCATTATGAATGAGTATGAAGAAATGAACTTAAACACGAGAAGAATGTGAATGAAATGGAATATAAGTAGTGTGGTAAAATGGAAGGACAGATTTACATAAGTTGTATACTTCCATTTGGGTAATATCGTGTATATCTGGTTATACAAAGATTTTCCACAAGTTTTAATATGTACTAAGTGTGATTGGATGGCATTTTTAAGTCTCAAGGAGGGATGAATGAGGAAAGGACTATGGAGGTAAATTGAGGAAGTTTTAAATGAAGTTGTTGCAAAAAAACTGCAGAAAATCTGGAAATATGGAGGCCAGATCGATCTCATAGGATGAGAGATCGATCTGGAAGAGCCAGAATGCTCTTATGTGAGTAATGGAATGGAGCAGATCGATCTCCAAGGGAATCAGATCGATCTCCTTAGCTCTTGGGTTGGAAGCAGATCGATCTCCCCTAAGACCATAGCGATCTCCCTAAGCTTCTGTTTGACAGCAGATCGATCTCAAGCCTCGACAGATCGATCTCCTGCTTTTACAATGTCTTAGAAAAGTGGGATTTTTAGAGTACCAGATCGATCTCCACCCAAGGAAGATCGACCTCATCAAGTTAAATCTATAAATAGGAGCAGTTAGATCTGCAGATTTCGAGATAAACCATTTCTTTTCACTTCAACTCAAAAACCTAGCTTTCTCACTCCTAAATCCAGCCATTTTCAGTAAGATTTGAGGGAAAGCTATTAGAGACAAAGTTGTTCACGTCAGAGATAAGAACAACAAAGTTTAGAGGCATTTCCCCATTTGTCGGATTGAAGGAATAAAGGGCATTTCTAATTGGAGCAAAGAGGAAATCCATGGAGGTAAGTTTCTAGTGCACAAATCCAAGTACATTGGTCTAGTTAATGATTATGAAGTTGATTGGGTGTGCACATTGTGGGTGGAACTACCTAGATTGGCATGAAATGAATATAACTTAGAAATGGTCTAGTGTGAGAAAGTGGAATGTAGAAGTGTTAATGATGAATGAGATATCTTGAGAGGATGATTATGTTGTGGACATGGTTTGGGTATGTTGATATTGGGATAAAAATTATGAGATTTACCACAAGGGGGTAAAATGTATGTTTAAGGCATTGGATAAATGCTTAGTTGAACAAGAGTTAGAAACGTTAACTCGAGTGTTTGATGGATGAATTTCAGTTTCGGATGATACACCGGAGCAAGTCGAGAGGAGAACACGAGAAGCATAAAGGCAGATAGTTGCACACAAGTAAAGTGAGGTAAGGGACTGTGTGTTAGCTATGGAGATGTTCGTGCGTATTTTACAGCAATTTCGTAGATATATTGCTAGAACTAGTACGATATTATAATTCTATGAAATGATATGGAAGCATGAAAAGTACTATGATGTATATATGTATTAAGAAATGGGATAGGGTAAGGAAATAGCATGATATGCATGTTTTCAATGTTTTTCTCAATTTTATATTGATATTGAGGATTGAGAAATGTGATGATAGGTTGGCTAATTTTACATGTTTTAGCATGAAGAGGCATGCTGTATGAATAAACATATTTTGAGTTTTAAAAAGAGAAAATAGCCATCTATCAGTTTTGAGATGAGATTTGGTGTTGAAGCACTAGCTCACACCCGTTTTAATGCCTTTGATGTACCGTGCTGGAGTTTTAACTTGCACGATGGTTTTGAGAAAGTGCGGGAACTTTGCTCGCAACTGTTTTATTGAGTTGAGGTAAACCTGGGGGTCTGGGACCCAAAGGGATACCAGCCGACGACCATTTGAACGGGCTGGACCTTAACGATAGATCGTACCGCGCTGGAGCTTTGCGTTGACTGTGTGTCACGCTGTTTGCTCGCCTGGTATATGAGACAGGGTTCAGGATGAAAAGTCAATCGGAGTTAGAGTATGGACTTGGGTCCACGGTCGTACGTAGTACAGTGTAGTTGTCTGTTGGTATACTATATACCGTGCTGGGTGCACGTGAATACGAGTATCGCGTAGATGACACATGGCGTATCCTTACCATGAGTATATGAGGAGATGAGGTTGATTGAGATGAGCCGGAGGGTAGGACTAACCCATCCCCCTTCAGGCGAAGTGATGCCCGGTGCACACTTGATCAGTGAGTTCTGGGATCACTGACTATGGCCATATGTCGTGGATATTTGATTGCCAAAAATTCCATGTCTGTCTCAGAGATTCTAGAAACAGAGATAATCTCAGAAAAGAAAGTGATTTGCAGAAAAAAGTGAATTAAGAGAAGAAAGAGATTTTGTGTTTTTGATAAATCTTTGATTTCACATTTGTGTCGTGAGGGCACTATTTATGAGCATGTTTTAAATGGAAGCTTGATATATTTGATTTACACGAAAATGCTTTTGAGAAAAATATGTTTAAATGCATTTTTCGTATGATATTTCCATTTATAATGAAAACATGGTTTTGGTTTATACATGCATGGGTTATGTAGGTAGTACGATATCTACCTGCTAGCATTCATTTCCTTACTGAGCTGTGGTTTGCTCATCCCACTATTTTCCCCCCTCCAGGTACTGAGAAGTAAGAGAGTGGTGATCTCTAGATCTTTTGTGTTGAACAGCTCCCACAATCCGCAAAGGTATAAGATTTGTATACACGAGTATTTTGTATCTAATTTATCGTATCGCACAGTTATATCTTGGAATTGTAAACAGTATTATGGGGATGATATGTAAGCACATGGTATTTATACAATTGATTTTGTATATCTACACACACACACCTTGGAGTGTGAATTAAAGTTTTAAATCTTCTGCTGTAAATGAATGAATTTTAGTAATTGCATCTTCTCACAGCCCAACTGTAGTAGAGTAAGTATGGATAGAAGGGTTCCTAGAAGTGGGGTGTGACAATTAATTCTTATACAGGGATTCATAAAATATGTACAACTATCTCTAATAGCAATCATAAATCCCTTACCTAGAATCCCAATCAATTTCGCTTTTATCTTTCCAATTTCTAGTCACTCGCTCGCTCCGGCTCCAATATGTCTTCCATAATTGAGTTTCTGTGATGGTACATGAATCGAGACTCGATCGAACTCACATTCGTCGCTTATTGTTGCACTACACATTTATATATTTAAACCGGGTCAATTTCGGTCAAATATGAATTCAAATAATTTTTTTGACAATTAAATCGATCAATTTCGACCGCTTACCGGCTCACCCGTACCCCAGTACATCATCAAATTTTTTCTTTTTTTCTTTTTTTTGCTGAACCAGTTCGGACCGATTTAGATCCTCTTTTCACTCAACCGGTTCGAAGCGGTTCAATGGCCAATTCGTTGTTCGGACGCTTTTCCAGTCGGTTCTTCGTCGGCTTCCACTTCCAGCAGATCCGCGAGGACTTGCGATGCTTGGATCTAGTGGTGGTCAGGCCTCAGCTCGCCGGAAAGTGGTCGGTTCGGCCCTTTCTCTCTTCGGCTTCACTGGCGTTTCTTCTCCTTCGCCGATCTACACTTCTGGGCTGCTGACGGTGGCGATTCAACTCTCCACTGGCCGATGGCAAAACGCTCTCCCTTCCTCAGCCTCCTTTCGCCCTTTCTCTTGCCGATTGGGGCTGAATCGGGGAAGGGGTGCAGTTTCGTTTTCTTTCCTTTTTTCCTTTCGTTTTCAGTTTCGTTTCTTTTTTTTTCGCGTTGCCTTTTTTATATATATTATATTATATTTTTAATATAATATAATATAATATAATACATAGATATAAATATCTATAATATAATAATAATATTATTATAATAATACAATAATAAATACCTCATATTAGTTATATTATTATTATAAAAATATTATTACAATGTATTATATATACATTGATTTCCACATACACACGTATATATTTAGAACCCAATTTTTTTTACGTACTTTATGTGTATATATAGACATCATTATTTATTTTTATTTTTCTGAAAATATTTTTTCATATTTCTGAAATAATTTTCCTAGTGAAAAATTTCGATTTATCACAATAAATTCGTATCTTGATCGATTGGACTTGAAATTTTCATTATTTCTTATTTATTGATCAAGATTACATGAATCCATATTTATAATAACAACTTCTTAAAGAGGTGACACCGAATTTCGGGTCTTACACCTTGTTGTTATTAACCCCTAGAGAAACCACTTTGAGCCTAACCTTTTCTTTTGATTAAACCACATTACAGGTCATGATAAACCCTTTTGTTGATTTTCCCCTCTTTTTGAAACTTGAATTGAAGAATCATATAGACTTATGCACATGAAACTTCAAAATAATTTTGGAAAGATTGCAACATGTTGAAAATTTAGTGTTCCAAGCTATTATTTTCATTGAGTTATTCTCTTTTGAAAAAAACAAGAAAAAAAAAGGAAAAACGAAGAAAAGAAAAGAAGAAGAAAAAAATGATGAATAAATGAAGAGACAGAGAAGTGTAATTTTCATTGCCTGGAAGTTAGTGCTGAAAATTATGATGGAATTGAAATCATGTCAAGTTTTGTTTAGATGAATGTGATGTGATTGAAGCAGTCTTTTGAAATCATTGAGTTGAGTTTTGTGTGAAAAGTTTTGTATGATTCCTTCAATTTCTTTAACCTAAAAATTTCTTTGTCATACCTTACCTAAGCCACATTACAACCATTTTAGACCCTTAAATTTTTGCATCCTAATTCATTCATTGGTGGAAGAGATGTGATAAATTTGCAAGCCTATGGTAAGAAATCTTCTATGCAATGACTTGAGAGTTCAATGATATATATACCCTAAACACTTAGAGTGTGATGAGTGAAATCCAATTGCAGGGTGTTACATCCTATGTACTTTATGAACTTTATAGAATTATTAAGGTACTTTTCATGTGTGTTATGAGAATTCACTTTAAGAATTTGTGCTTTAATTGCAAAAATAAAAATATTTTGGATAAGCATAGGAAGAGGATGAAGGAATGATGAGAAGAGATTATGAATTTAGACTATCGTATGCTTGAGGACAAGCAATGTTTAGTTATGGGGGAATTTGATAGGGTGCATACTAAACATATTAATTGTCATATTTTCTCATGATTTAGATTCTTTTATATGCTTAATTTTTGGATTTGACTTATATTTTGTATTTTTGTACTATTGGATGAAGGAATAGGAGCAAAATGGACTAAAGTTGCAAATTTTGATCAAGTCATAAAACCAGAAGATGTCTTGGTGTAAGGCATGGGCACGTCTAAAGCAGTGACGAGAATTGCAACTCAAATATGTCAATTCAAGTCAAGCTCCATCACCTGTAGTTGAAATTGACTTAACCAGTCTAAAGATGGCAAGTGGAAGATTTTAATTATTAAGGGAGATATGGTATGGCTTTCTTTGGATATAAAGCAATTAATGGTCAAAAAAGGAAAGAAGTTGATTTGTAATCAAACTCAATCAGAGAAGTTTCCTTTAGAAAAAGATTCTGGGGTTAGGATATTTAGTATATATAGATTAAGAGAGGGGAAGGCTGGAGGCATCATAGACACATATTATACATTCTACTATTTTATTTTTCTTCAGGTAATTGATGACTTCCTTTTCTTTATTGTTTTTTTCTCAACTCTATGCTTGCTAAATTATTTAGTCCAGCCAAAGGATAATTAAAGTTTTAGGTTCTTTAAGATTTACGAAATCTAATTAGTTTTTAACTTGTTCTTTTATGTCTTTACTATTTATATATCTTCTGTGCTTGTTGAAATTATTGTTTTGATTGATTGTGTAATAGGGCCCATTGTTCAATTGTCAATATAATAACATGATTGATTATAGAGAGGTTTTCAATTCTATGTTATGGGGATATATAATCAAGCTTAAATGAACCTATATGTGTGTTTGTTGGTTAGAATTAGTAGTCTCTCTAGTTTTTAATGCTGTTGGTAAATTAAATCTTAAGATTGTATCTAAGGTTGTTTAACTGGCAAGAGAAATAATTAGAGATCGTATCTTGATTATTAAAAAAGTAAGGAGGGACAAGTTCTTAGGTTGTACTAATAACCATAACCAATTTGGTAAAGAATTAAAAGAATTCATCTTTGCATCAATGATCAATTCTGTAAACCCAATTCTAAAATTATTCCTACGGCTGGATACTTCATCATATTGATTTTCTTCCAACATTTTACATAGTGATTTTTCTTTTCTACATTTTAATATATTAATTTTTCTTTTCATTTTCATTATAACAAATCCATAAACATATTTTCCTTTTAAATCTTTTGAGAGAAATAAATCTAACCAATCTCTATGGGAAATGACCTTACTCATCTATACTATAGTTTTAATTTATTTTTTAGAAAGAATTTACATTGTTGGTCTCGACAGCCACCATATGGATATGTGATTGATGATTTAAATGTGTTTAGAGATGTATTGAGGATTGATTTTTGAGTGTTGGATGATTGGCATAAGTTTAGGAGTTGAAAATTTGGAGTTTTTGGAGTTAGAACATCCCTTAGCTTAGGGGATGTTCCTGGCTAAAGGGATCAATCCCTTAGCTTAGGGGGACCAGTTCCCTATTGGTAGAAGTTAAAAATGAATTGTAAAGGAGTAAGAGATTAATCCTTTAGGCCAAGGGATAGATCCCCTAAAGTCAAAATGCCCAAAAACTGTAGTAAAGTGCAGATGGATCGATCCCCTCCTTAAAAGGATCGACCCTTTCAACCCAAACTGCGATTTTAGGGCATTTTAAAAAGAGAGGATCGATCTCGTAGTGTCTTGAAACCTTAAAAAGTGTTCTAAAGACTCAAGAAATCAAAGGAAAAACATAAGAACCCAAGAGAGAAAGAGGAAAAAGAAAAGGGGAAAAGGAAGAGGAAACCTAAGGAAACTCTACCCATTCTCATTCCCAACCTTCATTGCTTCAAAAACATTAGATCTAGAGAGAGATTTGAGTGAGGAAAGGAAGTGAAGAGGAAATAATGGGTTTTTTCGGTTCTAAGAAGGTGAATCAAGGTAAGAAACTTTAATGTTGATTTTTAATTGATGGGTATGGTTTATTTAAGATTATTAAGTGTTTATTGAATAAGTATTTGTGGCTTGAATGTGATTAATGATGTGGAAGCTTAGAGAGACAAGAACTTAAGGTTTCTCTCTCTATAAGGTAAGATTTTGGTAAAATTATGGAATAAATATAAGTTGTAATTTTTGGTGTTTTATGTTGAGTTGCTTAAGTAGAATTTTGACATAAAATTCATGGAATGATGAATTAGGGATTTAAGTTAATGAAATTGGGGGTTTATGTAAGAACATTTGAAATGATGATTTTTATGGAGGAATTAATATTAATGGAAAATGTAGGATATTTATGATAAGATTTGTGATAATTAATGATTTGGTTTAACATGTAAGTTTATGTAAGTTAAGATTTCTAAGGTTAGGCTTAAGAGGAATTAAGAGAAAATGTTAAGTTAGGAAGGGTGTGGGTTTATGGAAGTTTAAAACAACATAAATGATCTAAGAAACTAAGTTTATGATGTGGCTTTTGTAGCAAAGAGAACACTGGGTAGTATTAGGCAATATAGATGCATTGCCTAACTTGAGCCTAGTGTCAAGAAGCAAGGTTAAGTGCTGTGATAGACTCGAGGTAAAGGATTATGTGTAGAGTCATGGATTCCATTTGCTTTTGATGCATGCATACAAGTTTACGACGTTTTAGGAAAATACAAGAAAAAGTCATAATTGTCACTTGAGGATCAATCCCAAGAGGCAGGGACCAATCCCTCATTTAAGTTTTTCCATAATTATGCATTTAGTTGTCAAGAGACCGATCCCCTAAGAAGTAGGATCGATCATTTTCCCTTGTTTTGTGCCACAATGTACTTTTTCATGCTCATTAACCCGTTTTGGTTTAAAGTCAATAAAAACATGATTTAATAAGCTTGTGATCTTATGATTTAAGTATGAAGATCTCACAATATGCATCAAAAGACTTCGTTTTACATTAATGCATTAAAATAATATCTCTAAAAATGTGTTTGACATGTTTTGTTGTGAGAGCCCGCCCTTGGCCTTTTGCCCCCAGGCTTATCTTAATTAATCCGTATTGTCCTCTTTTGGGCTAAGCCCATCATGGTTTTGCTCAGCTATGGCCCATCCTGCAGAGAGCTATCCCGGCCTATCGGCCTTACAGATCTGAGGGAAAGCCAAGAGACGTGTCCTCAGAGGTTCAAACTTAGGTCAACACCCTTGTTCTTGTACTCCTGGTACCACTTATCCAACTTGGCTCAATGGTACCAGGAGTGCAAGAACAAAGGTGTTGACTCGAGTTCGAGCCTCTGAGGACGCGTCTCTTGGCTTTCCCTCAGATCTGTAAGGTCGATGGGTCGGGGCAGCTCTCTGCAGGATGGGCCATGGCTGAGCAAAACCGTGATTGGTTTAGCCTAAGAGCGGACAATAAGGATTAATTGAGATAAGCCTGGGGGCAAAAGGCCAAGGGCGGGGTCTCACATTAAAACATGCGTTTTAATGTCAAAGCCCACTCTCATGGCCTTGCTCGCCCCTTTTGAGCTACTCTGAACACTAATCTGTATTGCTCACTTTGGGGCCCACAGGTCAACACCAGGATCTACCCCTCACGATTTTGCTCCACAAACACATCCCAGAGGATGCATCTCCTGGCTTTCCCTCAGATCTGTACGACCGATGGGCCGAGGCAGCTCTCTGCATGGTACCAGGAGTGCAAGAACAAGGGTGTTGACTCGAGTTTGAGCCTTCGAGGATGTATCTCCTAGCTTTCCCTTAGATCTGTATGGCCGATGGGCCGAGGCAGCTCTCTGTAAGATAGGCCATGGCTGAGCAAAAATGTGATGGGCTTGGCCCAAGAGAGGACAATATGGATTAATTGAGATAAGCCTGGGGGCAAAAGGCCAAGGGTGGGGTCTCACATTAAAAACCTTGGCTCAGTGGTACCAAGAGTGCAAGAACAAGGGTGTTGACCCGAGTTCGAAGCCTTCGGGATGCATCTGTGGAGCAAAATCGTGAGGGGTAGATCCTGGTGTTGACCAGTGGGCCCCAAAGCAAACAATACAGATTGGTGTTCAGAGTAGCTCAAAAGGGGTGAGCAAGGCCATGAGAGTGGGCTCTGACATTTGTTGTGGGGTCACTATGTTTATGCTATGAAGAATGGTGATTCCGCGGGATATTCATCCCACCTATGTATGTACTATGCTTTAAAAACTATGATTATATTTTCTTATGTATAAAATCATACCAACTATGATTTATATATGTTTTTGAGAGATGGTAAGACCACCATTAGTAAGTGTTTATGAGACGTATAATGTCCACTTATTATGGGGAATTTATACATTTATTCTTACGTATGTATGGTTATATGACCTGACAAGTCAATAGCATTTTCAATACTCACCGTGTCGTGACCCTTTTTACTTACATTTATATCATTATTTATCAAAGTTCACGACTCACTCACATTGATTTGGTTGGGCTGTAAGTCAATGTCAACCACTCGATTCTTCCTTTTTAACGTTCACTTCATGCCAAAATGAAATAGGCTGATAAATTTTTTTTCTTAACTATAAATATATACGTAACTGTATTTATAATAATTTACATCCCTCATATTTATAAAATGTATTACTATTCATATACATGTTCAGATAAAAAATTCACTAGAGTGTACACCTTATACCGACTGGGAGCTGTGCCAACAAATGCCCAGCCAAACCATCGGTAATACCCAACCAAACCTAGAAAACTCTTGATCTCTATGACTGTTCTGGGCCGTTCCCACTGAACCACGGTTTCTATCTTGGACAGATCCACAGACACCCTGTCCTTCGATACCACATGACCCATAAATGATATATGTTCTAACTAGAAATCATACTTACTTAGTTTGGCATACATCTGTTTCTCAGAAGGTCTATAGAACAATTCTTAAGTGCTGCTTATGTTCCTCCCTGGACTTCACATATACCAATATATCATCAATACGGGGAATGGGTACTTGTTCTTGATGGTAGCCTTATTCCACAACCGATAGTCAATACATATTCGGAGGCTTCCATCCTTTTTCCTTAATAAATAAGACTAGAGCTCCTCAAGATGAGACGCTCGGTCTAATGAACTCTTTATCCAAAAGTTCTCGTAATTGTTTCTTTAGCTCCTCCAACACAGCTGGAGACATTTCGTACAGTGGTTTGGATATCGGCTCAGTACCAGGTGCCAAATCAATACAAAATTCCATTTTTCTTTTTGGTGGCAATCCTGGTAAGTCATCCAGAAAACCATCAAGAAATTCCCTAACCACAGGGATATCAGTCAATTTCGAGCGTGCCTTATCCATGTCAACCACGTACGCACTAAACCTTTAATCACATCGAATGAAGCATCCGCAACGTCCTGGTCCAAGGCATACACACGACCTTGGCCTACAACTTGCTTCCTCATATGCTACAATATCTAACAAGGCCAGTCGAGCTCAAATCAATGGTCTCAAGCCTTTTATAAATTTACGAACTTTTCTCGATCCACTGCCCATAGTATCTGGATCATATCTGCCCAGAGATGCAAATTGAGATTCATACTCATTAATCGACTTACCTCCATGGGTCAAACTTAAAAATTCAGTCTGTAACTTCCACTAAGTAGTGTCCAGAATATACATAGCCCCCGGAAGGCATCCAAAAGATCTCCCATGACAATTCTCGATGTCAAACTCTCAAAATAGGCATGGCAGACTTCCACCATTGTTCCACCTCACTTTCTTACACAAAGGCTGTAAAGGCCACTTTCTCTGCAGAAGAACATCATAAAAACCTTTATACTTCTTCATCTTGTTAATCCAGTCCTCTGCCACAACTGGATTCTTAACTCCACTAAATGACAGTGGCTGAAGCTTCTGAAATTGCCTCAGTTGATCTAACTCATAATCGTACCCCAGATCATCATTACCCTGACGTGGGGCCACTGTAGGAGGTACAGTCTAAACAAGAGAGGTTTGTGGGGGTTTCAACAGTCTATGGTACGGGTGTCACGCCCTCCTCCCACACGCGACTTTACTAAAAACCACAATAAATTTTTCACTTTATACTTACCTTTATCTCCTCACCAGTTGGGCTGTGAATAGGCATTAGTCTCCTCATCCAGACATATCTTACCATTCTTTTTCGTATCATACATACATGCCATTCATATCATAAGTAAATTCATATACTTAAGTATAATTACATCATTATATCCCCTATATTAAAACGTGTACATCACTGTGTCTATGCATTGTTCAGATACAAAAGAGTACGCATGTGTATACCTTTCGCTTGATGGGGAATGGCAGCGGATCAAAGGAATGCAATACCTCAGCCGACTCAATCTACTGATGAGAATCTGTAGAGATAGGGGAAAATGAATGGGATGAGCTATCAACACGCTCAGTAAGGAAATCAGGCAAGCAAGTAGACATCCATACTATCTACTTGAAAATAGTGCTTTGCCTTTCCTTCTCTCAATTTAAAGCATGTTTAAAATATATATATATAGTACAGATTTAAAATCCCATGTACTAAACACATGCTGGTTTATCAATCAGAGGAATTCATGCAAAACAGTGCATATTTAATCATTTAAGAATGCCTTTATATAAAATATGCCATTTACATTCAAAACACAGTAAATATGGCATTTCTCATCACAACACAAATAAACTGGGTTTCGACCCATCCCTCAGGTCTACCCGTATCATAAAACACATGTGATATATCATGCGAGACTCAGTGGCTAAATGCAATCTCTCCAGACTATGTAAGAGAGCCTCCCCGTCCACTCTGGCTTAAGGATGTTGGGCTTAAGGATCTTACCGTAAAAGAGCATCTCCGGACTATGGCCATATCCTAACATGTGGTGAAATCTCAGGCAACACAGTACTCGGTGTGCTGGTTATCACTGCTGTAACGGGAGGGGGGTCAGTCCATCACAACCGCCAGCTATCAACAACTCTCCTCCACAACTCCATAACACAAAACACGGTACAGTGTACTCCATGCCACACGCACGGTACAACGTACACTCGTGGACCCATACATCATGGTCGGGGTGCCTGCCATAGGTCTTAGCCCTCATACTATGGAATAAATGCCACGTCTCTAAATCCACGTGAGAACATCTCAACAGTGTGACACTCAGTCTACACGGAGGAAATCATAACGGTTTTTCTAACATGTCTATATATCACGTAAAACTACAGTGCGAGTCTTGAGTGTGACTCACAATCAACGCTCCGCTTCAAAACACTGTATATGCATGTCAAAATATCAACACTAGTGCGAGTAAACCTCCAGCACTAGGTCATGCATAGTTCTCATTCAAATCAAGTACGAGCAAATCGCTCAAGTACTATGTCATGTACAAATCATGAAGAATCGAGTACGAGCAACGCTCCAGCACTCTGTCATGCATCTATTGTAAAACTCGAGCACGAGCTAATCGCTCCAGCACTCTATCATGTACAAATCACATAAAACTGAGTACGAGAAATGCTCTAGTACTCTATCATGCATGTCAAATAAATGTAGTGCGAGTAAACCTCTAGCACTAAGGTATGTGAAAAACATCTAAAATCAAGTGCGAGTTGTGCTCTAGCACGATTGTTTCCACATAATTTGGTAGATGGCTCTTTAAAAATAAGGATGTTTAAGATCATTAAAATTAGCACTATAAAGTGTGCTTAGTTTACATCGACCTCAAAACATTAGCTTATCCACCTACTCTTCTGCTACAAAGTAGTAAAAACCACTCAAAACATTATTTTCATGCTTTTTACAACTGTTCCCAAAATTTCACTTTTTGCCTAACTAGGGGTAAAATCGTAATTTACCCATATCTGGTCCCTATAATATTATCGATTTTCTCTGACCCTCAAACAATTTCAGTGAATGTAAAATCCAACGAAAATATGCAAAGATATCTCTAGCTACTTGCAAGAGTCCCCTACCTCGGATCACGTAGTGTGACCTCTCTTCCTCTGTGCTGTCAAATCTTACAGTCCGGTCAACTCTCAATATGACTCTGGAGCTGCATTTAACCAGTCACTGGGTTAATTTCACGTTTCCTACTGTATTACACATTTAATACAGTTCATTTCATTTAAATGGGCTCGTTTACTCTTAATGGGCCTTAAACACGTTAATCGGGCCTTAATCCGTATTAAGCCCGTTCATCAGGGTCTATCGACTCATTGGGCCTATCAATACCCATTGGGCTTTATTCCAAGCTCTTTGGATAGCCCGTATATCATTTACGACATTTTATTCAATTTTTTGAATATAATTCACTAAATTCGAAATTTAATTCCGAAATACGTAAATTAAATCTTAAATACGCATAAATCACATAAATTGTCGTAAATGAGCTTTACTTACCCGAGATTGTACGATGGTGCGTGAATCGAAGTTCGATTGGGCTTCCGTTCAGAATTTATCGTCGAACTGCACAATTTCGTATATTTAACTCCGAGTCAATTTCTGATTAAATATAATTTAAATAAATTTATCAAAAATTAAATTGGTCACTTTTGACCTCGTATCGACTTACCTGAAGTCCGGTGAAATCTCAAAAATTGTCCTTTTCCTTTTTCTTTCTTTTTTTTCTTTTTCTCTCTCCTCTTTGGCTGAACCGGTCTGGTCCGGTTCAGCACAGTCACTTTCCACTGAACCGACCGATCGGTTCAGGGCTCCTTTCGTCATTTCCACATCGTCCAACTGGTTCTCCGACCGATTCCACCGCCAAATGGTTCGGCCTTGCCTCTAGAGGCTTCTTTTGGCTTCGTCTAGGGCTGACCGGCGTCGGATTCTGCCGAATTCGTCCTTCTCTCCTGCGGCTTCCCTCTCATAGATCTCTCCGCCGGCGGCGTTTCCAGGCGCGTGGTGGCCGTCGAACTATCCCCCGGTGCCGATCGTCCCGTTGCCCAGCACTCCTCGAGCCGTTGGCCGCTGGTTCGTCGCCGGTGAAGATTTCTCCTCGGGTCGGCTTCGTTCCTTCTCTCCCCGATTCTTTCCAATCTGTTTTCTGTTCTGTTTGTTTTTTTTCAATTTCTTTATAATATAATTTTTAATATTATTTTAATCCTTAAAATAATATTAAAAATCCTAAAATATCCCTAAAATATCTCAAAAATTCTTATTAAATTCATTTAGTCTATAAATGAATTTATCAGTCCGATTTTACTTTTTCGATATATTTTTCTAATATTTTTGGGCTCGTTTTTCGAGTCAAAAATTCTAAAAATATTAATTAAATTCATATCTCGATCAATTGGACTCGAAATTCAATATTTGCCCCGTTATTGATCAAGATTTCTCAATTTCATATTTTTAATGAAATTTTCTAATTGGATTTATACCGAATTTCGATCAATTGACCGTTTTACCCCTGCACTTGCTCGGGAATCACTTTAACCCTTATCTCGCTATTATGTACCTTACATGCATTTTTAATTTCTTAAATTAATCGATTGCATGGTAGTAAATACTCTTCTTATGATTCAACTATGAAATAAAATGTTCGTACACATAGGAATCATAAGGTACAAGCTACATACGTAAATCGAAAACTCGGGTCTAACAATCCTCCCCAACTAAAAGAATTTGGTCCTCCAAATTAGAACCAAATCAATCATCAAACAACTGGGGGTGTTTCTCTCGCATCAAGCTCACTAACTCCCAAGTAGCCTATTCGGAAGTGTGATGCTGCCATAAAACCTTCACTACCCGATAGTCTTCGACCTTAAAACCTTCTCCTTCCTATCCAGTATCTGAATCGGCCTCTCAACATATGACATGTCCTCACTGAGCTCCAATGGCTCATAACTAATTACATGAGCCGGATTCGGGTGATACTTCCTAAGCATCGAAATGTGGAAGACGTTGTGCACGCTTGACAAATCTGGTGGCAATGCCAACCTATAAGCCTTATCTCCCACGCGATCAAGTATCTCGAAGGGTCCAATGTAGTGAGGACTCAACTTACCCCTCTTCCCAAACCTCGCTATACCTTTGGAAGGAGAAACCTTTAGAAACACTAACTCACCAACTGCGAACTCAAGTGGCCTACGTTTCCTATCAGCATAACTCTTCTATCGACTCTAAGCTGTCCTCAATCTCTCAACTATCAACTAGACATCCTCAGAAGCCTGTGTAACCATATCAGGAGCAAAAATCTTACGGTCATCCACTTCTTCCCACCTAATAGGGGAACAACATCTACGGCCATACAAGGCCTCATACGGTGCCATCCCGATACTCGAATGATAACTGTTGTTGTTGGCGAACTCGGCTAATGGAAAATGATCATCCCAGGAGCCTCTAAAATCCAGCACACATGCTCTCAACATATCCTCTAGAGTCTGTATTGTCCTCTCTGACTGACCATCTATCTGAGGATGGAAAGCTGTGCTCAAACTCAACTGGGTTCCTATAGCTTCCTGAAAATGTTCCCAAAAGTGGGAAGTGAAGCTGGAATCCCTATCCGAGACAATGCTCATTGGAACACCATACAACCTCACTACCTCGCATACATATAACCCTGCCAATGTACTCAGAGTATCGGTAGCTCTCATAGCTAAGAAGTGGGCTGACTTCGTCCGTCTATCAACGATCACCCATATAGTATCGTGATTCCTCCAGGTCCTCGGTAAACCCATCACGAAATCCACGGTGATATGTTCCCATTTCCATGTCGGTATAGGTAGAGGCTACAACAATCCTGCAGGTTTCTGATGCTCTACCTTCACCTGCTGACATACGAGACATCTCGCCACAAAATCTGCCACATCTCTCTTCATACCTGACCACCAGTACACCTTTTCGAGGTTCTGATACATCTTGCCACTCCCCGGATGCAACGTGTACCTCGATGAATGAGCTTCCAACAATATCAATCTCCTAAGCTCTGGATCCTCGAGAACACACAATCTACCTCAGAACCTTAGTAGTCCATCAGAACTCAACTCAAAATCTATCACTGTGCCCCTCTGCATCTGACCAATCACATCGATGCAATACGGATCAATCTGCTGAGCCTGTCTGATCCTATCCAACAGATCTAGCTCTAAGTGTAGACTCACAATCATACAATCCACATCCTTCAAAAGCTCTAGCCATCTTCTCTGTCTCATGTTCAGCTCCTTCTGTGAGAACAGGTACTTGAGGCTCTTGTGGTCGGTAAAAATCTGAAACTTCTCGCCATACAAGTAGTGGCGCCATACATTCAACGCAAACACTATTGCTGCCAACTCTAAATCGTGGGTCGAATAGTTTTTCTCATGGTCCTTCAACTGTCTGGATCCATAAGCAGCTATCCTCCCATCCTGCATCAACACACAGCCCAGTCCCTGATGCAAGGCATCAGTATATACTGAAAATCCTCCTGAGCTGGTAGGAATAGTGAGAATCGGAGCGGTGGTCAATCGACTCTTCAGCTCCTGAAAACTCCTCTCATAATCCTCGTCCCACACGAATGCAACACTCTTCCGAGTGAGACGTGTCAACGGAGCAACCATCTTCGAAAATCCCTCAACAAATCTTTGATATTACCCTGCTAAACCCAAAAAACTCCTGATCTCGATAACTGTCCTCGGCTGTTCCCACTGAACTACAGCCTAAATCTTGGATGGATCTTCTGATACACCATCCCTCGACACTACATGTCCCAAAAACGAGATCTCTGTCAACCAAAAATCACACTTGCTGAGTTTAGCATACAACTGCTGCCCTCGTAGAGTCTGCAATACAATCCTGCGGTGCTCCTCATGCTCCTCCTCGGATCTCGAATACACTAATATGTCATCAATGAAAACGATAACAAACTGATCTAAATATGGCTTGAACACATCATTCATCAAAGCCATGAAAGCTGTGGGAGCATTCGTCAGTCCGAATGGCATAACTAGGAACTCATTATGGCCATATCGAGTCCTAAATGCCGTCTTGGGTACATCTCCACTCCGGACTCTCGACTGATGATACCAAGACCTCAGATCAATCTTAGAAAAGACTTGCGCTCCCCGAAAATCAATTTATCTAATGATTTAATCTACTAAACAATTTGTATGTTTAGTAGACAATCTCTACAGATTCTCGTCAGTAGACAATCTGTATGTTTAGCTGATGATCCCGAAGACAATCTCGTGAACCCTCTCCTCTACCACAATGTTTGATTAAATCCTGCTTACAAAATTAATTTTCAGTACAATCACAGCCCGGTATACACAATTGTATCTAAACAATGCACAGTAACATGAGAATGTACACTTTCCTAATTACTAACATCAACTCACATTAGATCAACCTAGCTCTAACACCACCTTCTGTCGTGACCCCTTTTACTTACATTTATATCATTTTTTTTATCACAGTTCACAACTTACTCACGTTGATTTAGTTGGGCTGTGAGTCAATGTCAGTCACTCTATTCTTCCTTTTTAACTTTCACTTCATGCCATAATGAAATAGGCTGATAAATTTTTTTCTTAACTACAAATATATACGTAACTATATTTACAATAATTTACATCCCCCATATTTATAAAATGTATTACTGTGCATATACATGTTAAGATACAAAATTCACTAGAGTGTATACCTTATACCGACTGGGAGCTGTGTCAGCAAATGCCAGAGGATGGCAATGAATACTCTACTGGAATTAAATCCATGGAGAAATGAGAGTAAAGGGATGAGCTAACACCCTCAATAAGGAAAATATGTAAGCTGGTAGACAACCATACTATCTACATGCTTAAAATATCACCATTATGCATGAAACATATGCATCTTTCAAAACACAATAACCTTTACTCAAAACTAATACGAATAGCGATCTTTTCGCTACAAACATATATATACATATATATGGAAAACTCATGCAATGTAAAAATCGTTTTAGAATTTCACATTTTCAAATCAGACTTCATACATTTCACAGCTGTTCAAAAATAGAAATTCAATAACTGATTCCGATTAGCACATTCACACGGTTATAGTAAAGCAGATAGCGAATCTTCGCTACACCTCTGAATTTATCAAACTCATTCGAAGTGAACACCTTCATAGTTCAAATTAGAATGTACTTTTCATAAAACATTCAACAAACAGAAATCCATATCGGATTCAATAACAGATGAGACTAAGCATGGATATACATTTCATAACATCAGCTGACATATGGTCATAGTCAATGACCCCCAAGCAATTACTAGTTATGCGTGCAAGGTGATCCGAAAGCCTTTCAGCTCATGCAAATCTGAAGTCCAAAGACTAGCGGTATGGTACAACGTACTCTGCGTTGGCTACACGGTACAACGTACTCTGTCACCACAACATCATACACTGAAGGTTGCGGGGTGCCCTAATTAGGGACTTATCACTCTAACCTGAAATCATCAACCATTGCCTGTCTCAAAATCTAGTGCGAGTAGGTCAGTACAAGATCACACAACAATACACAACAACTTCAACACTATTTTACTCATAAATCATATCAAAATCCAATGCGAACAATTTAGTGTGACACACAGTCTACATGAGGGCTCTAGCATTGTTTTCATTCTCAATATCATTTAAAACTCTGTGCGAGCAGAGCTCCAGCACTACTTCATGCATAATCATGAAAAATCTCGTGTGAGCAAAGCTCTAGCACGATGTCATTTATAAGTCATGTAAAATATAGTGCGAGCAAGGCTCCAGCACCATGTCATGCATATATCATAAAAATCTAGTGCAAACGAAGCTCTAGCATTACTGCATGTACAAATCATATCAATTCTCGTGCGAGCTAAGCTCCAGCACGATTTGTTTCCACATAAATCTGATAGGTGGCTTAATTCCATAGAAAATAGCTCCGAAATCAAAGTTTTACACATAAAATGTTGCTACATAGAGCGATGGGAGGTGACTTCCCGTAAGGTCACCCATCATAAGATTACTCTCATCTCAACACGCTTAACTTCGTAAAACGTGTTTTTTTATGCAGACTGTAAAAACATTAGTCAACCTATCCATATATCACTGGAAACAGACTTATATGCTTAAAACACTGAAAATATGACATTTATAAAATCATGTTTTACTGACTCTTTTTTGTGCAACTATCCCTATAGTAGGGGCAATATGGTCTTTTACAAATACTAGGCAATTTTCTAGATTTTTCGATAACTACATCTTCTATAGTATCTAATCACATATTGAGATTTATAAAATTACGTACAACTATCTCTAATAGCTAACATAAATCCCTTACTTGGGTGCGGGTCGATCAAGTCGCGATCCTAGCACTTTCAATAAATCAGTTCAATAAGCCCCAATTTGTATCATCTGGAGTTGCATAAGATCATAAATCAGTGATCATTATCTCTCACACACACGTATACAGTCTTTCTAGACTTTAATTTCGATTCTGGGCCCAATTACTCTTTATTGGGCCTTATTACTCTTTATTGGGCTTAATTCTATTCTAAGTTCATTTTCACCTTCCTATTCATTATTTTAAAGCCCATTTAGTTCATTAGGCTATTTACATTTCTCGGGCCATCTTAAGCCTTTTCTAGTCTCTTTGGGTAGTTTCCACAATTATTTTCGATATTCGATTTTCAATTTCGAATATAAAACAATTTATATGGAATTAATTCGTAACTATTCAATTAATCTCTAACTCGTATAACTATACAAGTTATAGTAAGGGAGATTTACTTACCCGGAGATTTACTTACCCAAATATTTCGTGATGGCACGTAAATTGAGGCTGAATCAAACTCTTGTTCGTCGCCGATGTCGCGCTACACATTTATATATTTAAATCGATCAATTTCGGTCAAATATTAATTTAAATAAATTTTCAAAAATTGAAACGGTCAATTTTGACCACTTACTGGTCTATTGTTAAACCGAGCCATCACCGAATTGTTTTCTCTTTTTTTCTTTTTTTCCTAGCTTAACCGGTTCAGACCGGTTCAGCCCCTTTTATACTAAATCGATTCAAACCGGTTCAGGGGGCTTTTTGTCTTTCCCGACGCTGCCGGTCGATTCTCTGGTCGATTCCACCTCTACGTGGTTCGACCTCGCCTCTAGAACCTTCGGTTGGCCTGGGCTAGGGTAGATCTGTGTCGGTGCCGTCGTTTATCCCCTGTCTCCCTTTCGGCTCTCTGCCTTCGGATCTCCTCATCGCCGACGATATGGGGTGCGTGATGGAGTTCGGAGGATCCCTCATTACCAGTCGGCCCTGCGCCAGCTTCCTCTCACGCCCTCTCCCTTTGCCGGCTCACCTGAGAAGGAAATCAGGGGGATCGATTCTCTGATCCCTCCCTCTAGGGCTGGGTCATGCGAAACAGTTTCGCGCGATCCAGTTTTGTTTTATTTTATTTTATTTTATTTACATATATATATTATATAATATATTATATTGCAATATAATACACATATAAGAAAATATCCCATAATATAATATTATAATAATAATAATATAACAAAAAAAATCTTATATTATTATAATAATATTATATTATCATAATGTATTTTATACATTAATATCCACCCACATATGTACATATATATATTATTTTATTTTATTTTTTTCTACTAATATATATGTACATCCTATTTTATTTTTATTTTCTCGAAATTATATTTATTTATTATTATTATTTTTTGGAAATAATTTTTCATATTTTCGAGATAAATTACCAATGTGGGAAATTTCAGGTCTTCACCATAAATTCATATCTTGATCAATTGAACTTAGAATTCAATTATTTCTTCTTTATTGATCAAGATTTCATGAATCCATGTTTACAATGATAACTTTTTGAGGAAATGACACTAAATTTCGGGTCTTACACACCGGTCCAGTGGGGTTGAGGAAATCCTAACCATGGACATAGGTTAACCCTCCCTTTTTAGGGATTTATGTATGTATGTGCACAAAGTTACTAATGGGATAAACCGCCTAATCTTCAGTTATGATTTTAAGTTATACAAGCCTATGTTTCTAAGTATGTTTTGTAAGATGCATCCAACCATGACTTATTCCATGCCTATGCTTTATGAAAACACATTAAGCTATATTTATGACTTATGATTTATGAAATTAAGTATGGTTTGAATTATGTATGTTTGCAAACTAAAGCAACATTATATGTCTTAAATGAAGTATACATGTATGTTTTACCTTCCCCTATGCATGCACTCTTGTTGAGCATTAAGCTCACCCCCTTTCCCTTCCTCCACAGATTATCTGTGCTAGATACGAGAGTGCGACATTCTTTTGGGGCAGGTTTGGAGAGCGTCGTCTTGCCGCCCAACTTTAGTCTTTTGAAGGTATATACACAGCTATATATCTTAGTTTATATATCATTGTTCATGCACAATTTATGTAATTCTTTTTTGGATGTAACGATATGTTATAATAGGTATCAAATGTAGTCTTAGGGTTGTATTAGATATTGATTATGACCTGTAAGGATGTGTGATGAAACGACCAAGCTGATTTTAAATTGTATACTTTTAAGGAACAATTAATAGATGTTTTCACTAATGGTTAATAATATGTTTTATGTATGAATTTTTCACATCATACATTTATGGATGAGACTATGATTGAAGAAAGCTTATCAAAGTTGGTTAATAAGAACAATGGCAGTGATTAGATGCTACACTGATCGTAGATAAATATAGGTAAGGAAAAGGAAAATTTAGTCCATTTTTTTTGTTGAAATGGGACGTTACGTTCTAATTTCTATTTTTTTTATTATTTTTATTACTAACATGTTTCTATTGTTTTGGCTTCTAACACCAACAATTTTAAGATGAATCAATAGTTTTTGAAAATACCTTCAACTCAAGAAAATAAAGCGGTTCTTTGTGTCAAAGCTACAAACATCAATTATCAAGAAAATGATGAAATTTCAACTATTTTGATAGTTGCTGACACGGTATGTATTGACTTTAATACTAGCACATATCTGTTGAATATGGCTTGGTTTGGACACTTAGTGGACATCAGTGTATGGAGGTGGGACGAATGGACAAAATAACTGGAGGATAAATTTACCCTTTTACCCCTGCTTTTAATTTTATTAAAAAAAATTTTAATAGTCTTTTCATTATTTTCAATCTCAATGGAGTAAATCTCACTGTCTATCTAAACTAACTCTATATAAATTGTGAAGATGTAAAAATAAAACTAATGTCTTTTGCTCTAACTTATCAATTTCTTGATGTTTGTTATACTTTACTTTTATAATTGAATGGTGAACCTTTTTAACAATTCAAGTGACCAAAAAAAGGAAAATAACCATTATTCCTTTTACTTTTTCTTCTAAAAGTAATGCTATAGATTAGCCTCTATAAACTCGAGTGCATGAGTATTTATTTGAGAAATTAAATAGAAAGGACAAAAGAATGAGCAAACTGATTCGTTGTTTATAGAATATTTTCTTCATTACTTTGAGAACTAAAAAGCTTAACGGATAATTTGTTTATATAAATTATGAGAAAAATGAAAAGCAATGTCGAATCGTATCCTAGGGTTTAGGAGACAAATTTAAATTTTGCTGGATATTTTTATGAAAGTGCTGCGATCTTATTGTGGTGTTCCTTGTTAGAGGTATGGGTTCTTGACTTTTGCATTCTGATATGGTGTTGTGTAAAAATTATGCATTATGTTATATATAAAAACTTAATATTTTTTAATGTTTAAGTGGTGTTGATTGGAATATAATGATGCATTTTTAAATTGAATATTGTTTTGTAGAACAAACTAATTGAGATAGAGAATTGATAAAGGGTAGCATGTCATTGATTACATGGATAAAAAATTAGGCTACTGGTCATATAAAATTTTGTGACTCCTAGTAGTATCGTTTTTGATGTTGAATGAAATTAGGCTATTGGTCACAATGAATTTTGTGATTCCTAGTAGTATGAATTTTTATGTTTGATAAAATTAGGCTACTGGTCATAAAAAATTTGTGATTCCTTGTAGTACGATCTTTTAACATATGGAGTATGAAGATGCTATAAGCTTTACTACAAAAATATAGTTATAGCAAGAAAACTGAGTCCATGTTTTGTGTGACTTTGATAGTCTTAAATCTAAATCATGTGATAAGTATCCGTGATAGCATTGCCATAATTGGTATAGTGCATAACTGTCACGCCTTGAAAACACGAAAAATATGACAAATTTAAAACTTTTTACTCATCAAATTAAAATTAAGGGTGCATTCCTGTGCAGTGTCAAACATCACCATACGTATCATGCCTCAGGATTTCATCATTAAATAGTATATATCATATCATATACATTACTCAATCCCAAGTTAATTAATCCTAACACATCTCATACAATATTGTACATCAAGTGCCTGTAATTACAATAATTGTCTGGGTACATGTACCTCAAAATACAATATATAGCCTGGAGCTCAAGTCCTCCACTAGCCACTACTTCATACATCACAGGGAAACCCTTTTCACTTGAAGAAATCTGGGGGAAAGATAAAACAAGGTCAGCTTCCAAATCGCTCAGTAAGAGGATAATGGATTCGTTAATAAGAAAATGATTCGCACAGCACAATCATTTTGTTTTACATGATAAACTCAATAAACTCAGTGAAAAATGTAGCATGAATAGTTAAAACATCATCTCAAAACTCATGTAAAAACATGATAATAAATGGATCAATTCAAGTTTACAAGCATGTAGAAATCAAGATGCGATAATGACTTTTCTCTTTAAAATGTGATAAAAATCATTGCAATAGTAATGCACATGACACGACCACTAAATAAAATCTACACGTGGCACAACCACAAATTAAAATTCGCACATGGCACAGCCACCAAATACACGTGGCACAGCTACTGATTTAGGATTCACACGTGGCACAGCCACTGATTTAGGATTCACACGTGGCACAGCCACCAAATACACATGGCACAACCACTGATTTAGGATTCACACGTGGCATAGCCACTAAATACACGTGGTAGGTAACCAATGCTACCAGAGTAGGGGTCATCTCACGTTACCAGAATGGAGGAATATTGGACTTACATGCTACTAGAGCAAAGCTCGGTGTGTATTCAAAATGACACACCTAAGCCTCAATCAATAGCCATTATCATAAAAATCGTTTTGCCTTCATGCAAAGCTTATAATGGTTTTCTCTCATAAAACTCATTTCAAACCATTTTGTACTCAACACAAAACATATTAAAACTGAGCTTCAACCGGCAAAACCACGTACACATTTCTCAAATCTCAGTACGCCTTAACGTAAGGCCCAAAACACTTTTCAAAATTTAAACACAAAATGGTTATAAAACATTTTCACATATAGTTTACAACTCATAAAAGTTGGGCCCCAATCGGCTATAGAATCGTGTGCAAATTCTTATTCATAGCACATAAAACATGCTTGTTTTCTCAATCGAAAATCATGCTACAATATTATCACAAAACACATACACAAATGAGTTTAGTTTTCCCTTACCTCTTTGCACCTCGTATAGTGCAATCGTTCCCCCGTATCATGGACTAGCCTCGCATTCCACTCTGCAACTCCCGAGCTGTCCAAACGATGTTAAAAACATCAATATCTCGACTTAATTTCATTATCGAGCATGCATTTGCTCATATTTCTCACTAACACCTAAATCTCTCAATTATCCCATTTCTCATGACTCTATCACAATACGTCATCTCATCCACTACATCTCAACATTCTACATTTCTCATGCATAATACCCATAACAAAATCATCTCATTGCCTCAATTTCCAATTTATAGACAAAAATCCCAATTTACCACAATTTACCACAATTTACTTAATATCATCAGCACTCCAATAAAATCACAATTTCATCAATCTCTAACCATCTGTTAGCTATTTCATCACAATGCCCATGTTCACAATCACCAAAAATCACTTCAAAATCTAAGATTGAAGTTTAGAGATTACCCAAACTTGTGGAGTGCTCAACTCCCACCTCGATTCGATTTGTCCTTCGATTTTCAGGTATGTTGTTCTCCTTTGGATGAGGAACAACTTTCCTTCTTGCCACAACCTTTGATTTGGACGAAAATGAGTGTTTTAGAGGGGAGAGAAAGCTAGGGTTTAAAAATGGTGATTTAGGAGAGAGAGAGAGATCGATTTCCAGGAAAAACAAAGGGGTCTTATATAGACGAAGGGTAGGAGATCGATTTGCATTTGAATTTAGGGATGATTTGGGGTAATTTTATGCCTAGGAGATCGATCTATCGTGGGGTAAGATCGATCTCTTAATGGCTTTATGAGATCGATCTGCTCCAATTATGAGATCGATCTCTAGTTTACAGAGTGCTTCATGAGATCGATATGCTCCTTGGGGAGATCGATCTTCTCCTTAACATAAACATTTTGAGATCGATTCCTTCCTCATGAGATCGATCTCTTCATTACAGAATCATAAGGAGATCGATCCTCTTCCATTGGAGATCGATCTGCTCGCTTAAATTCCTTCTGCTCACTTAAATTCCTCCTTCCTTGTCACTTTTGACCCACCAAATCGATCCTCTCTTCTCCAAGATCGATCTGGCCCCATAGTTTCACACTTTAACATAAAATCTCATTTATAACTCATTCATCACTTAAAATTTCATTCCATACCAACTCAATAAATGAGTACATCATATTTAGTTCAATCAATTACACTTCATGTTCTTATTACAAAATTTGATATGTGTAAAATTCTCAAATCTCACAATAACCATTATTATAGTCATAAATCCAGATTAATTAGAAGGAAACGCACTATAGTGAGATCCCATTTAAATAACAAGATTATAAATGTGAAATTGTATGATAATCTCGGTGATTCTTTAACAAAATCTCTTGCTAGAGAAAAGATTTGGAGTACATCAAGGAGATAGGTATTTTTCCCAAAGAATCTGGAATCTCCTATAAGGAAACCCAACCTAATTATTAGAGATCCTAAGAGTTAGATTCAATGGGAAGAACAAATTATAGAAAGATCGTTTGTTAAAAGATAAACACCAAGAAGCTTTAAACTCATTTATCTATTCCTATGGTGTAAATGTATTTATCTAGTAACGTTTTTGAGAGTTGATTTTTTAAAATCTTAATGAAATCTATAGCTCATGATGTATTAGTTATAAGATCATTCTTGATAGATTTCACTTAAGTAAGCATTAGAGTGGGGTCGCGCTTATGAAGCTTGGTTGGGCAAATTTCAAAATTACTCACTAAATCTGAGGTCAAGCACAAGGCAATAATGTGCTGGCTTAATAAGAAGCTAGTAAACACTTGAATTATTATGTATGTACTGCAATCTCTTGTGTCCCTTCTACAGTCAAAATTCAATATGCGTGGCTCACTATTGGCTTAGGAATAAGAATTGCTACTACACTAATTAAAGATTCAATGCGGTTGCACACCTTTATTAAGCATAATAAGTCATCTTGATCCAAGTTAATAAAATAATAATAACATTATTAAAACTTTTAAAATATTATTTTATTATTTAAATAGAGAGGGAATTGTTGTAATTATATGTCACACCCCACTTCTGGGTGTCCCTCATCCATACATGTACTACTATCGGTTGGGCTGTGAGTCAATGTAATTACTAAATTTCATAAAGTTTACAGCGAAAATATTTAAAACTTTAATACACACTCCCAGGTGTGTGTAGATATACTAAATCAATTGTATAATATATTATCTTTACATAACATCCCCATACAATTGTTTACATTTTTGAATTCATGACTGTGTGATACATTATAATAGATACAAAACACTCATATGTATACAAATCTTTATACCTTTGCAACTGGTGGGAGCTGTCCAAAACAAAAAGGGATCTAAAGACCATAGCACTGTCCTACTTCTCAGTATCTGGAGGGAGAAAAGTAGTGGGATGAGCAAACCACAGCTCAATAAGGAAATGGATGCTAACATGTAGATATTGTACTATCTACATAGCTCATGCATGCATAAACAAAACCATGTTTCAATATAAATGGAAATATTACTAGAAAATGCATTTAAACATTACTTCTCACATAAGCATTTTCATGAAAACAAGTATACGATATTCTCACTTGAAAACATGTCATAAACAGTGCTATCATAACACGAGCATTCAAATCAAGAGATTTATCAAATCACAAAATCTCTTTAGTTTTCTCAAATCATTTCATTTCTGAGTTTCTCAATTTCTCTTATCTCTGAGACAAGCATGGAATTCTCGGCAATCTAATATCCACGACATATGGCCATAGTCAGTGATCTCAGGCCTCACTGATCAGGTGTGCACAGGGCATCACTTCGCCTGAAGGGGGATGTGTCAGTCCTACCCTTCGACTCATCTCAATCAACATCATCTCCTCATATCGTATATACTCACGGTACAAGGTAGGCCATGTGTCATCTACGCGATACTCATACTTACGTGCACCCAACATGGTACATAGTATACCAACGAACAACTACATACTTTAACGTACGACCATGGACCCAATCCATCTACCAACTCCAATAGACTCATCATCCTAAACCATGTCTCATATACCAGGCGAGCAATCAGCATGACACACAATCATCGCAAGGCTCTAGCACGATATTTCGCAGTGCGAGCAACAGCTTCCAGCACTGTTTTATCTCAACTCAGTAAAAACTGGTGCGAGCAATGCTCTAGCACCTTTCTTAAATCCATCATGCGAGATGAACTCCAGCACGGCATATCAAAACATAGAAACAAGTGCGAGCTAAAACTCCAGCATATTATCATTATAAAACCATGTGTGAGTCACTCTCCAGCACGGTTTATCAAAATATGTAAACTTATACGAGTGAAACTCTAACATAGTTTAAATCATTAAATCGGGTGTAAGCTAGAGCTCCAACACCAATTCACATCTCAAATCCGATAGGTGGCTATTTTCTCTTTTAAAAAACTCAAAACATGTTTATTTACGTAGCATGCCGTCTCATGCTAAACATGTAAAACTAGCCAACCTATCTATCATCATTTCTCAATCTTAAAATCAGTACATGGATGAGAAAACATCAAAACATCATATAGATGTAAAAGTATTAAAAACATACATGTCAGGCTGTTTTCCTTCCCACATCCCATTTTCACAATGCATATATAAGTCATAGTACATTTCATGATATCATAGCTAAACATACTAATTCTAGAGTCATATCTATTAAAATCGCAGTAAAATACGTACGAATATCTATATCGCTAACATAAAGTCTTTTACCTCGAATCGCGCTTGTATTTCCTTCGTCTTGTTTACTCCGTTCGCGATCTGGGTTAGCCATGTTCCATGTATTCCAATCTACACGTGTAAATCATTAAGTTATTTTCTTTTCCCTCTACTAAACATACACATTGTTTTCTATTTATCTAATCATACTCCTCAAACCCTTAAATCACATTTCACTCTTCCACTAATATCATTTTATCATCTCTTAAGCTTTCCATCACTTTTCCATGGATTTCCCTTTATAAATCTCTCTTAATATTACTCACCCATCAATACATTTCATCATTCCTAACAATATTTCACATATTATTCAACCCATAAGGTCTAGAAATCCATATTTAAAGCTTGAAGGTTGAAGAACTTACCCCTTTTACTTAGCCAAACTTGTGATAGCCAAAACTCCTTCTCTTGGTCACACCAATGTGTGATTTTTAGGTATGTTGTTCTCCTTACTTCAAGGAACAACTTTCCCTTCTTTAGCTTCTTCCAAAACTGGCTGAAATGTAGTGATTTTTAGAGTGAGAAAGCTTGGATCTTTGAGAGAAAATGGTAGTGCGGGTTTAGAGGGAGGGAAATCTGATTTTCAATCCAAATCTCATGCCCTTCTTATAGACACAGAGACATGAGATCGATCTGGTCCTTGTAGAGGTCGATCTCTGCATGGTTTGGTAGTCCTTTTTACCAAACGCAACTACTACCAGATCGATCTTCTTCCATGATGTGATCGATCTGTTTGTAAGAAAATTCTTCTTGGAAATCAATCTGCCTCTTGTAGAAGATCGATCTGCTCTTTACAGAACCTTAAGGAGATCGATCTATCGAGGGCTTAAGATCAATTTGCCTCAGACAGAGACTTAAGGAGATCGATCTGTCTTCCCATGAGATCGATCTGCCTAGTTCCATTCGACAATTTCTGGGCAGTTCATAAGGGGTGATCCATCTCTCCTTCATATGAGATCGATCTTTCATCCCCTGTACCCTCATTTTCTGTAGTTTCTGTAGATTTCTCAATGTACATTCATCCTTATTTGTTGCATACCTCAATTTACAATCTGTGCACAATTAACACACCATGGCATCCATTCTCCATAGTTCTTAGTTAATGAAACTTGTGCACACTACTTGAAATCATGGACGTTTCATTAAATTTCCAAAATGCTTATATCCTTCTGTCATTTATACTCATGTACTAATACATATGCATACATCATAGCTTCTCAAGCTATTTTTGTAATAACGTACATATACATCATATCTTCATAAAAGTAAATACTTGTAGAATTATGGGCATTACATTTCTCCCTTCCTTAGAAAATTTGGTCTTCCAAATTGAACCAAGTTTATTCCTCAAAAAGTTGGGGATACTTCTCTTTCATCAAGTCCTCTAACTCCTAAGTGGCTTCCTCCGATGTATGATGCTGCCATTGGACCTTAACCAATGAAATTGTTTTGTTCCACAACACCTTCTCTTTTCTGTCCAATATCCAGATCGATTTCTCCACATACGACATATCCTCCTTGAGCTCCAATGGCTCATAGCTAATTACATGTGTCGGATCCGGGTAGTACTTCTGAAGCATAGAAACATGGAAGACATTATGGACTTCCACTAGCTCAGGTGGTAAGGCTAGCCTATATGCTCTATCTCCCACTCTATCTAAAATCTCGAAGGGACCAATGTAACAAGGACTTAATTTTCCTTTTTTCTCGAACCTCGTTATTCCCTTGGAAGGAGATACTTTTAAAAATACGGACTCAACCACATCAAACTCAAGTGGTCTCCGTCTCCTATCAGCATAGCTCTTTTATCGACTTTGAGCTGTTCGCAGCCTGTCACATATTATCTGAACATCCTCGGAGGCTTGTCTAACCAAATCAGAAGCAAGCAACTATCTGTCACCAACTTCTTCCCAACCAATGGGTGATCGACATCTACGACCATATAGTGCCTCATAATAGGACATACCAATACTTGAGTGATAACTGTTATTATAGGTGAACTCAATCAATGGCAAGTGATCGTTCTATGAGCCTCTAAAATCCAGCACACATGCTCGCAACATATCCTCCAGGGTCTGTATAGTCCTCTCTGACTGACCATCTGTCTGAGGATGAAAAGCGGTGCTAAAGCTCAATTGGGTCCCCATCGCTTCCTAAAAATGTCCCCAAAAGTGGGAAGAGAAGCGGGCATCCCTATCAGAAACAACACTCACTGGGACTCCATGCAATCTCACTATCTCCCGTACATACAAGTTCACCAAGGCACTCAAAGTATCCGTAGATCTCATAGCTAAAAAGTGAGTCAATTTTGTTAACCAATCTACTATCACTCATATAGCATCATGGTTCTTACGGGTTCTCGGTAACCCGATCACAAAGTCTATGGTGACGTGCTCCAACTTCCATGTTGGTATCGGTAGAGGTTGCAATAATCCTCCAGGTTTTTTATGCTCTACCTTAACCTGCTGACAAATGAGACATCTGGCGACATACTTAGCTATGTCTCTTTTCATTCTAGACCACCAATATACTTTCTGGAGATTTTGATACATTTTACTACTCCCCGGATGTACTGTATATCTCGATGAATGAGCCTCTGATAAGATCAACTTCCTCAACTCTGAATCCTTAGGAACACATATTCTATTTTCGAACCTTAGTATTCCATCTGAACTTAATATAAATTCAACACCCTTACCTTTCTGAATTTGGCTAATCACATCAATACACCATTGGTCATTTTGCGGAGCTTGTCGGATTCTCTCAATCAATTCTGGTTCTAATCTCAAGCTAGCTATAATCCAATAATTGCCAATCTCTGGTAGGGTAATATCTAAACTAAGGCTCGTGAATTGTTCCAACAACTCGTGCTCTCTAACCATTATATGTGATACCAACCCGAGACACTTTCTACTCAATGCATCGGCAACCACATTTGCTTTTCCTAGGTGGTACAAAATCTCGTAATTATAGTCCTTGAGGAGTTCTAACCACCTTTTCTGTCTCATATTTAACTCCTTCTGTGAGAATATGTACTTCAGACTCTTATGATCCGTAAAGATCTGAAATCTCTCACCATACAAGTAGTGGCGCCATATCTTCAATGCAAACACTACTGCCGCCAACTCTAAATCGTGGGTGGGGTAGTTCTTCTCATGTTCTTTCAACTATCTAGATCCATAAGCCACTACCCTTCAATTCTGCATCAAGACACAGCGTAGTCCTTGATGTGAGATATCTGTATAAACAGAATAGTTCCCTAAGCTGTTAGGGATGATAAAAACTGGCGTGGTGATTAATTTGCACTTAAGTTTCTGAAAACTCCTCTCACATGCTTCATCCCACGTAAACTCCACATTTTTCCTCGTAAGGCGTGTCAACGGAGCAGCCAATGTAGAGAAACTCTCTAAAAATCTCCTGTAGTAACCAGCCAAACCTAGAAAGCTTCTGATCTCTGTAACTATCATGGGCTGTTCCCATTAAACAATAGACTCAATCTTGGATGGATCCACTGACACCCCATCCTTTGATACAACATGGCCCAAAAAAAGAAATATGCTCTAGCCAAAAGTCAAATTTACCAAGCTTGGCATACAACCTTTTCTCTCGGAGGGTTTGCAATACAATCCTTAAGTGTTGCTCATGATCTTCCCTGGACCTTGAATACACCAATATATCATCAATGAAAGCGATCACGAACTGGTCCAGGTATGGCTTGAATATATCATTCATTAGAGCCATAAAAGCTGTTAGCGCATTCGTCAACCCGAAAGGCATCACCAGGAATTCGTAATGGCCATAGCGGGTGCGAAAAGCTGTCTTGGGCACATCCTCCTTTCGAATTTTCAATTGATAGTACCCAGACCTCAGATTTATCTTAGAAAATATTCGTGCTCCCCGAAGCTGATCCAATAGATCATCGATGAGCGGCAAGGGGTACTTATTCTTGATGGTAGCCTTGTTCAACATCCGATAATCAATTCACAATCTGAGGCTCCCATCTCTCTTCTTCACAAACAATATCGGAGCTCTCCATGGTGAGACACTTAGTCTTATAAACCCTTTATCTAGCATATCTTGCAACTGCTTCCTTAATTCCTCTAACTCAACTAGAGCCATCCTATATGGTGACTTGGATATTGGCTCGGTTCCAAGTGTCAAATCTATATCGAATTTCATTTCTCTATCTGGTGGCAATCCCGGTAGGTCGTCTGAAAAGACATCAGGGAATTTTCTAACCACTAGAATGTCATCCATATCTGGATGTGTTTTGTCCAAATCCACTACATAAGCAATAAAACCTTCAAAATAATATTTATGTCATGTATATTCTAAGGCACTTTACTTGTCACAAAATTCAAGATTTCATTATTTCTTCTAAAATCTTACAACACATTCTTCGGGTAGAGAAAATGTGATAGACTTAGTGTGACAGTCTAAGACAGCATGATTAGTAGCTAACCAATCCATTCTCAAGATTACATCAATGTCATACATATTCAATAAGATCAAGTTGGTTGTCGCACATTTATCTCCTACCCTGACCTTACTATCCTTGGCTAACTCTCATTGGAGTACTTATCAATAAAGTCTCATTTAAGTATATGGGTTCTACAAAATCAGTTAGCCTTGATGCACATGCAGGTGATGTGAAAAAATGTATAGCACCAGAATCAAACAAAGCTATAGCTTCCAAATTGAAAATCAAAATTATACTTTTTATCACCTTAGAAGAGGTATCTGCTGATGCCTGGTCTACTGCATACACCCTACCTTGACCCACAACTTGCTTCCATTTTTCTTCAGTCGTGGCTCTCTTCCTTGCAGGAGATGTAATTGTAGAAACTTTTTCTGGCTCCTTACCCCTCTGTGGGACTACCTCAACTGCTTTTGGGCAATCTCTTACGTAATGCTCAAACCTACCACATCTGAAGCATCGTGCTCCCTGAAAATGACAGGGCCTATCACCATGATATCGGCCACATACTCTGCACTGATCAGTAGTCGGTCGGGGTCCACCAATCACTATACCCCTAGCTGATGCCTGACTCAGATTCATGAAAGGTCTAGCAGCCTTCTTTTGTGACTCATCTGCTTCTCTCTGACACTTACTCATAGTTTTTCATCCAAACCTGGCACTCTTGCCATCTTCAAATTTCCTTGGACACTTGTCCTCACCCCAACTGAGCTCAAAAATTTACAGGTCATAGTCTTGCTCACACAACTGGGCCCGTCGCACAGCCTCTCTATATGTAACGACATCAAACGGGACCAACTTTGCTCGAATCGAAGGCCTCAATCCATCCACAAATCTATGGACCCTAATAGCTTCACTCTTGATAGAGTCCGAATCATATCAGCCTAATGAGGTGAATTGTGACTCGTACTCATCAATTGTTCGATTCCCTTGAGTCAGATTTAAAAATTTCATCTGTAACCTACGTCGAGCGGTATATGGGATGTATTGCTCTCTAAAAACACCCAAAAACATATTTCATGTTATAACTATACCCTGAGCTCTCAACATAGGCCCGGTTGTGAGATCTGAGCATTTTAGATATATTTTAATGATGTAATAAGAATTTGAAGTGTAATTTATTGAGCTAAGTGAATTGTGGGAATTATAATTGGAGATTTCTATGTTAAGTGTGTAAAATAAGCATGAAGTATGAGGACAGATCGATCTGGGAGAAGGAGAGATCAATCTGGTGAGTTAAAAATGACGAGGAAGGAAGAATTTGAGGAGCAGATCGATCTCCAATGGAAGAGATCGATCTCCAAATGATTCTGTTTGAGAAAGGATCGATCTCATGAGGAAGAGATCGATCTCCAAATGATTCTGTTTGAGAAAGGATCGATCTCATGAGGAAGAGATCGATCTCCAAATGATTCTGTTTGGGAGAAGATCGATCTCCTTAGGAGCAGATCGATCTCATAAAGCTATAAAGAGATCGATCTCACCCCTCGACAGATCGATCTCCTAGGCATAAAATTGCCAAGATCGTCCCCAAAATTCAAACGCAGATCGATCTCATCAAGAGGCAGATCGATCTCCTACCTCCAGTCTATATAAGGGACCCATGTTTTTCTCCTGCAAACTCACTTTCTCTCTCTTCCAAACCCATTTCCACCGAAAACCTAACTTTTTCACTCATCCAAATCCCCCATTTTCGGCCGAATCAGCTGTTGTGGCAAGAAGGAAAGTTGTTCCTCATCAAAGGGAGAACAACATACTTGGAAATCGAAAGACGGATCGAATCGAGGCAAGAGATAAGCTCTCCACAAGCTTTGGGTAATTTCTAAACCTCAATCTTGATATTTGAGATGATTTTGATGTTATTGGTGGTTGTCATTGCGTTGAAATAGTTGAGAAAGGATTAGGGAATTGATGAAATTGCAATGTAGTTGGAGTAATGTAGATATTTGGTAATTTTGAGAATTTGTGCTATAAATGGAAATATAGACAATGTGGTGAATTAGCGTAGATGATTTAACATGAGAAATATAGGACGTTGAGCTATTGTGAATGAGGTTGTAGTTTAGGGTTGAGTTACGAGAACAAAGAGATTTGAGGAGTTATGAGCAATTATGCTCGATTTTGAGAATTGAGGTTTATGAGATAATTGAGTGTTAATGTTTTAACATCATTTGGACAGCTCGGGAGTTCCAGAGTGGAATGCGAGGCTAGTCCATGATACGGGAGAAACGATTGCACTATACGAGGTGCAAAGAGGTAAGGGAAATCTAAACCATTTGTGTATGTGAATTGTAAACTATTTTAGCATGAATTGTGGTTTATAAAACAAGCATGTTGGGTTTTGTGTTGAGATTTAATTGCACACGATTTTTATAGCCGGTTGGAGCCCAATGTTTTTATGAGTTTATAACTGGGCTCTACGTTAAGGCAATATTGAGAGTTGAGAAATGTGTACGTGTGCTTTACCGGTTGGAACTCGGTTTTATTACGTTTTATGTTGAGTACAAAACGATTTTCAAATGAGTTTTATGAGAGAAAAATCATTATGAGTTCTACGTGAAGGCAAACCAGTCTTATGTGATAAAACTTAGGTGTGTAGTTGTGAGTACACACCGGGCATTGCTCTGGTAGCATGTAAGCCTGATTTCTTCTCCGTTCTGGTAAACCCATTCAGTGGCTGTGCCACGTATACTTAGTGGCCGTTGCCACGTTGAGAAACCCCATTGGTGGCTGTGCCACGTTGAGAAACCCCATTGGTGGCTGTGCCACGTTATACCCCATTGGTGGCTGTGCCACGTTGAGAAACCCCATTGGTGGCTGTGCCACGTTATACCCCATTGGTGGTCGTTGCCACGTTGAGAAACCCTATTCTGTGGCTATGCCACGCGAGAAATTAAATCAGTGGCTTTGCCACGTGTGTTTTGTGGCTATGCCACGTGAGAAATTAAATCAGTGGCTATGCCACGTGTGTTTAGTGGCTGTGCCACGGGTATTATTTTTACTGTGATTTTATCATGTTATTTGAGAAAGCGTTTAACACGTTATTTTCACATGCTTTGTTATTGCTCTAGAGTGAGCCTTTTTACTTCATGTTTTCACATGATTTGAGATATGAGAATATCGTGTTGAGTACTTTCATGCTATGGTTTTCAGATGAGTTTCACATACAAATAAACCTTTTGTGATGTGCATTTTGGTTTATGAAATGAGTTCCTTACCCCCTTTACTGAGCGATTTAGAAGCTCACCCTGTTTTTCTTTCCCCCCAGAGTTCTTCAAGTGAAAAAGGATCTCCCTGCGATGTACGGAGTAGTGGCTAGTGGAGGATTCGAGCTCCAGGCCATATATTTTATACCTTGAGGTATATTTTATCTTTTCATGTACCCAGACTATTATTGTAATTTCAGACACTTGATGTATATCATTGTATGGGATGTATTAGGATTAATTAACTTGTAATCGAGTAATGGGTATAATACAATATTTATTATATCATGATGAGATCCTGAGGAATGACACTTATGATGATGTATGACACTGCACAGGAATGCACCTTTAATTGTGAATTAATGAGTAAAAAAGTTTTAAATTTGCCCTATTTTCTGCATATTCGGGGCGTGACAGAGTTTTCTTGGTATCAGAGCTTAGGGTGTCTAGTACTGTCAGTGTCGGTTAAGTGAAATAGAATACATCCCAAGTGTCTGTAATAGTCTGGTCATGAACTGAAATTGAGGATTGAGATTTCAATCAATTTTGATATGTACGCGCAGGAGACGAGTTGAGATAGAGAATGAGTAAACGACGAGGTCGTTCGAGGAGGCAGGCAGAGTCCCCTCCGCCACCTGTCTCACAACCAGAGAGTCCTAACTCTCGATTTAATCGGATTGAGACCGATGTGAGGCAAGGTTTTGAGCAGATGGCAGCGTTATTCGCGCAACACTTTGGAGTTAATGCCTCGGATACTACCCCTACACCACCACAAGGACCTCCCATACCCCCAGTGCCTCCCGTCACTCAGCCTGAGGATAGAAGTATGGTCCGACTAAGGGATTTTCTGAAGATGAATCCACCCGCATTTAGGGGAAAGAAGGATCCTACAGAGGCTGAGGAGTGGTTGACGGAATTAAGAATTATATTTGATTTTCTGGAGTGCACCGATGCTGAGAGGGTCAGTATGAGTGCCTATATGCTGAAGGGGAGAGCTCGAGATTGGTGGGGTACTACCCAGGGTATTTTGATGTCCCACCATGGTGTGATTGGTTGGGAAGAGTTTCAGACAGCCTTTAGGACCCAATATGTACCACGAGCCGCCCAGAGAAAGAAACAAGCTGAGTTTTTGAGTTTGGTACAGGGTGACATGTCTGTGGATGACTATGAGAGCCAATTCACAGCGCTATTGAGATATGACCCAGAGACCTTCAAGAGTGAAGAGCTCCGCACAGAGAAGTTTGTGTATGGGTTGAAGCCTGTCATCAGAGATAGATTGATAGGGCTATGTATTACGGAGTTTGGAGATGCTCTGAGACGAGCACAAGAGATTGAAAGAGGGATTGAGATGGTACAATCCCAGAATGAGATCAGAACGGTGAATAGAGATAAGGGCAAGAGGCCAGCACTTTTCCAAACAGAGGCTCTGAGAGGTTCCTTCAGAAGAGGAAGGATTGAGGTACAGAAGGACAGATTGGAGAGACCCAGAGCCTATCCTATTATCAAGGAGACCCCTCGATATGTCAGGCCGGAGATAAGGGTTTGTGGAGACTGTGGCCGATCGCATGAGGGAAGTTGTACTGGGTCGATCGATGTTTTAGATGTGGTGACATGGGTCACAGAGTGAAGGACTGTCCCCAACCTCAGATACCACATGCTCCGGAGCCCACTAAACAATAGCCTGAGAGAGTGGATCCCCGGAGACGGGCCACTGCGGCAGAGAAAGGGAGGAAACCTGTGGCACAGGGACGTGTGTTTACCCTGGATAAGGAGACCACAGACACTTCGGCAGAAACTATAAGAGGTACACTCTCTGTCTGTAATCATAAGGCTCATGTGTTGATTGATTCAGGATCCACGCATTCCTTTATTTCTGAGCATTTTGCATGTAGATTAAACTTGAAGTTTGAACCTCTAGAATACATACTACATGTAAATACCCCTATGCGTGAATCCCAGAGAACTGAGTTAATCTGTAGAGGATGTGAAATAAAGGTGGGAGGTAGAGTGATGTTAGCAGATCTAATCATGTTGAATATACATGGGTTTGATGTAATTCTGGGGATGGATTGGTTGGCAACCAATCGAGTGAGTTTAGACTGCTACACTAAGATTGTAACTTTCTCCCTACCTGAGCCTTACAGTGTACGATTGAGATATTGAGGAAATGATTATGTGGATTTCTAGTAAGTAAATTGAGAATTTTAATATTATTTTGGAGAATATTAAATATGATTGTTCATGTGAAGGTTATGAGACACTCATCTCAGACGATGAGCGGGAACATCCGAGGATTGAGGATATACCTGTGGTGTGTGAATTTATGGATGTTTTCCCAGATGAATTGCCAGGTTTACCACCAGAGAGAGAGCTGGAGTTTACCATTGATTTGGTACCAGATACTCAGTTAATCTCTAAACTTCCCTACATGATGGCATTAGTGGAACTTGAGGAGTTGAAGAGACAACTACAGGAGTTATTGGATCAAGGGTTCATTAGACCCAATGTTTCACCGTGGGGAGCACCAGTACTATTTGTTAAGAAGAAGGATGGTAGTCTCAGATTATGTGTAGGCTACCGGTTGTTAAATAAAGCCACGGTGAAGAACAAATACCCACTACCCAGGATTGATGATCTACTTGATCAGCTGAGAGGGGCATCAGTCTTTTCTAGGATTGATTTGAGATCGGGCTATCACCAATTGAGGATCAAGGAAGAAGATATTCCAAAGACGGCCTTCAGGACAAGGTATGGCCATTACGAATTTCTGGTGATATCCTTTGGATTGATGAACGCCCCTACAACATTTATGAGATTGATGAACGAGGTGTTCAGAGACTATCTGGATAAATTTGTGATAGTCTTTATTGATGATATCCTGGTGTACTCTCGGTCGTATGAGGAGCATGCACAGCATTTGTGGTTAGTACTTCAGATACTCCGAGATAAGCAATTATACAGAAAGCTTAGTAAGTGTGAGTTTTGACTGAACCGGATAGCTTTCCTTGGTCATATAGTCTCAGAGGAAGGAGTATCAATGGATCCAAGTAAGGTAGAGGCTGTGCTTAATTGGAAGAGACCGAGGACAGTTACTGAGGTACGAAGCTTCCTTGGTTTGGTAGGGTATTACAGAAGATTTGTGGAAGGATTTTCAAGGATTGCCGCCCCTCTGACTAAGCTCACGCGCAAAGAGACTCCATTTATATGGACTGATCAATGTGAGCTCAGTTTTCAGGAATTAAAAAGGAGATTGACAGCGGCACCTGTGTTAACTATCCCTGAGGTATCAGGAGGATTCTCGGTGTATAGTGATGCATCTCATCAAGGATTGGGGTGTGTGCTTATGCAGCACGGAAGAGTGGTCGCATATGGATCGCGACAGCTGAAAGACCATGAGCGAAATTACCCCACGCATGATTTGGAGTTAGCCGCTGTGGTATTTGCTTTGAAGATCTGGCGACACTACTTATATGGGGAAAGATTCCAGATCTTTACTGATCACAAGAGTTTGAGATATCTCTTTGATCAGAAAGAGTTAAACATGAACAAAGGAGATGGATGGAACTCCTTAAGGATTATGACTGCGAGATTCTATATCATCCGGGTAAGGCGAATGTAGTTGTTGATGCCCTGAGCAGGAAGAGTATGATATCTGCTATGATAATCAGGGAATGGGATTTGTTAGAGCAGTTCGCCGAACTTCGGGTCAGAGTTAAAGAAATAGAGACTGGATTTTTGGCTAGCTTGTGGATAGAGCCCAGGATCATGGATCAGATTAGAACTGAGCAGCGCAGTGATCAGAGATTGATAGATATGGTTAGCCAAGCTGAGCAGAGTTCGTAGTCGGATCTCACCATCAGTGAGGATGGATTGTTGAGATTCAGAGGACGGATCTGTGTACCGGACGATGATACCCTGAAGAGACAGATACTGAGAGAATCTCACTGCTCGCGATACACCATGCACCCAGGGAGTACTAAGATGTACCGAGACTTAAGAAAGGTGTATTGGTGGAGTGGTATGAAGCGAGACGTGGCAGAGTATGTGGCTAGGTGTTTAGTATGCCAGCAAGTGAAAGCTGAGCATCGGAAGCCCGGAGGACTACTACAGCCCTTACCTGTACCTACATGGAAATGGGAGCATGTCACTATGGACTTTATTATGGGTTTTCCGAGGACTCGAAGAGGTCATGACGCGATATGGGTCATTATGGATAGATTGACCAAAAGTGCCCACTTCCTTGCCATCAAGAGCACAGATACTGTGGATGCCTTAGCTGAACTGTATGTCAGCGAGATAGCTAGATTACATAGGGCTCCAGTGAGTATTACTTCTGATAGAGATTCCCGGTTCACTTCCAGATTTTGGACCCAGTTTCAGGAGTCCATGGGATCTCGATTGAGTTTCAGTACCGCCTATCATCCTCAGATAGATGGTCAGTCAGAGAGGACTATTCAGACCCTGGAGGATATGTTGAGGGCGTGTACGATGGATTTTAAGGGATCATGGGATGATCACCTGCCCCTAGCAGAGTTTGCATACAATAACAGCTATCATGCGAGTATTGGAATGGCACCTTTCGAGGCTCTATATGGTAGGAGGTGTAGATCCCCTGTAACTTGGGAAGAAGTCGGTGACAGAAAGATAAATGCTCCCGAGCTTGTTGAGCAAGCCGTACAGAGTGTGAAACTCATATGTGAGAGGTTACGGGCTGCACAAAGTAGACAGAAAAGCTACGCGGATGTGCGTAGACGGCCACTCGAGTTTGAGGTTGGTGATGCAGTATTTCTGAAAGTATCACCGAGTAAGGGTATCATGCAATTTGGGAAGAAAGGGAAATTGAGTCCTCGATACATAGGACCATTCGAGATTCTTGAGAGAGTGGGAAAGGTAGCCTACAGATTGGCATTACCCCCATAGATGTTCGGAATACATAACGTTTTTCATGTATCTATGTTGAGGAAGTACCACCCGGACCCTTCTCATGTTATAGAGTATGATGAGATGGACATACAGGAGGACATGAGCTATACTGAGGAACCCGTCCGGATTCTCGATAGAAAGGAGAAGGTACTGAGAACCAAGAGCATCCCATTAGTGAAAGTTTTGTGGAAACATCACTCAATGGAAGAGGCAACGTGGGAACTAGAGAGTTTCATGAAGGAGAAATACCCCCATCTCTTTAACTAGTTGAGTTGAATTTGGAGGACCAAATCCTTTTAAGGTGGGGAGGATGTGAGATCTGAGCATTTTAGATATATTTTAATGATGTAATAAGAATTTGAAGTGTAATTTATTGAGCTAAGTGAATTGTGGGAATTATAATTGGAGATTTATATGTTAAGTGTGTAAAATAAGCATGAAGTATGAGGACAGATCGATCTGGGAGAAGGAGAGATCGATCTGGTGAGTTAAAAATGACGAGGAAGGAAGAATTTGAGGAGCAGATCGATCTCCAATGGAAGAGATCGATCTCCAAATGATTCTGTTTGAGAAAGGATCGATCTCATGAGGAAGAGATCGATCTCCAAATGATTCTGTTTGGGAGAAGATCGATCTCCTTAGGAGCAGATCGATCTCATAAAGCCATAAAGAAATCGATCTCACCCCTCGACAGATCGATCTCCTAGGCATAAAATTACCCAGATCGTCCCCAAAATTCAAACGCAGATCGATCTCATCAAGAGGCAGATCGATCTCCTACCTCCAGTTTATATAAGGGACCCGTGTTTTTCTCCTGCAAACTCACTTTCTCTCTCTTCCAAACCCATTTCCACCGAAAACCTAACTTTCTCACTCATCCAAATCCCCCATTTCCGACCGAATCAGCTGTTGTGGCAAGAAGGAAAGTTATTCCTCATCAAAGGGAGAACAACATACTTGGAAATTGAAAGACGGATCGAATCGAGGCAAGAGATAAGCTCTCCACAAGCTTTGGGTAATTTCTAAACCTCGATCTTGATATTTGAGATGATTTTGATGTTATTGGTGATTGTCATTGCGTTGAAATAGTTGAGAAAGGATTAGGGAATTGATGAAATTGCAATGTAGTTGGAGTAATGTAGATATTTGGTAATTTTGAGAATTTGTGCTATAAATGGAAATATAGACAATGTGGTGAATTAGCGTAGATGATTTAACATGAGAAATATAGGACGTTGAGCTATTGTGAATGAGGTTGTAGTTTAGGGTTGAGTTACGAGAACAAAGAGATTTGAGGAGTTATGAGCAATTATGCTCGATTTTGAGAATTGAGGTTTATGAGATAATTGAGTGTTGATGTTTTAACATCATTTGGACAGCTCGGTAGTTCCAGAGTGGAATGCGAGGCTAGTCCGTGATACAGGGGAAACGATTGCACTATACAAGGTGCAAAGAGGTAAGGGAAATCTAAACCATTTGTGTATGTGAATTGTAAACTATTTTAGCATGAATTGTGGTTTATAAAACAAGCATGTTGGGTTTTGTGTTGAGATTTAATTGCACACGATTTTTCTAGCCGGTTGGAGCCCAATGTTTTTATGAGTTTATAATTGGGCTCTACGTTAAGGCAATATTGAGAGTTGAGAAATGTGTACGTGTGCTTTGCCGGTTGGAACTCGGTTTTATTACGTTTTGTGTTGAGTACAAAACGATTTTCAAATGAGTTTTATGAGAGAAAAACCATTATGAGTTCTACGTGAATGCAAACCAGTCTTATGTGATAAAACTTAGGTGTGTAGTTGTGAGTACACACCGGGCATTGCTCTAGTAACATGTAAGCCCGATTTCTTCTCCGTTCTGGTAACGTGAGAACAACCCATTCAGTGGCTGTGCCACGTATACTTAGTGGCCGTTGCCACGTTGAGAAACCCCATTGGTGGCTGTGCCACGTTATACCCCATTGGTGGCTGTGCCACGTTGAGAAACCCCATTGGTGGCTGTGCCACGTTGAGAAACCCCATTGGTGGCTGTGCCACGTTATACCCCATTGGTGGCTGTGCCACGTTGAGAAACCCCATTGGTGGCTGTGCCACGTTATACCCCATTGGTGGCTGTGCCACGTTATACCCCATTGGTGGCCGTTGCCACGTTGAGAAACCCTATTCTGTGGCTATGCCACGCGAGAAATTAAATCAGTGGCTTTGCCACGTGTGTTTTGTGGCTATGCCACGCGAGAAATTAAATCAGTGGCTTTGCCACGTGTGTTTTGTGTCTATGCCACATGAGAAATTAAATCAGTGGCTATGCCACGTGTGTTTAGTGGCTGTGCCACGGGCATTATTTTTACTGTGATTTTATCACGTTATTTGAGAAAGCGTTTAATGCGTTATTTTCACATGCTTTGTTATTGCTCTAGAGTGAGCCTTTTTACTTCATGTTTTCACATGATTTGAGATATGAGAATATCGTGTTGAGTACTTTCATGCTATGGTTTTCAAATGAGTTTCACATACAAATAAACCTTTTGTGATGTGCATTTTGGTTTATGAAATGAGTTCCTTACCCCCTTTACTGAGCGATTTAGAAGCTCACCCTATTTTTCTTTCCCCCCAGAGTTCTTCAAGTGAAAAAGGATCTCCCTGCGACGTACGGAGTAGTGGCTAGTGGAGGATTCGAGCTCCAGGCCATATATTTTGTACCTTGAGGTATATTTTATCTTTTCATGTACCCAGACTATTATTGTAATTTCAGACACTTGATGTATATCATTGTATGGGATGTATTAGGATTAATTAACTTGTAATCGAGTAATGGGTATAATACAATATTTATTATATCATGATGAGATCCTGAGGAATGACACTTATGATGATGTATGACACTGCACAGGAATGCACCTTTAATTGTGAATTAATGAGTAAAAAAGTTTTAAATTTGCCCTATTTTCCGCATATTCGGGGCGTGACACCGGTGGACTTCCACCAGTGTTTTGCTTCGCCTCTCAGTACAAAAGCCGCAAGCGCTACTCTCTCTGTAGTCGAACATCTACAAAAATCAAACAGTTTCTCTATCTGACTTATCCAGTCCTCAGCCACTGCTGGATCCTTTACCCCAATAAAAGAAGGAGGCTTAATGTCAAACCTATGTTTTTGATTATGTATGTAGCTTGTACCTTATGATTTCTATGTGTATGAACACTTCACTTCCATGGTTGAATCATAAGAAGAGTAATTTACTAACATGCAATCGACTATTTAAGAATAAAATGCAGGTAAGCTACATAACAGCGAGATAAGGGTTAAAGTGAATTCTAAACAAGTGCAGGGGTAAAATAGTCAAATGACCAAAATTCAATATAAATTCGATAAGAAACTTTCATTAAAAAAAAGATGAAATTGAGAAATCTTGATAAAAAAACGAGGCAAATATCAAATTTTGAGTCCAATTGATCAAGATATGAATTTATTCGAATTTATCAAAATTTTCACCTCGAAAAAATGATCTCGAAAATAATGGAAAAATATACCGGAAAGGTAAAATCGGGATGATAAATTCATTTACGGAATAAATGAATTTAATATGATTTTTTGAGATATTTTGGGATTTTTATTATTATTTTAATGATTAAAATAATAATAAAAATCTATTATAAAAAAAATAAATTTGAAAAAAGGGAAAGGAACCCGCGAAAATCGAAGCTAGGTGTGACGCCCCGGAAACGCGAAAAATAAGGCAAATTTAAAACTTTTTACTCATCAATTAACAATTAAGGGTGCATTCCTGTGCTGTGTCATACATCATCATACTTATCATTCCTCAGGATCTCATCATAAGATAGTATATATCGTATCATATACATTACTCAATTCCAAGTTAATTAATCCTAATACATCCCATACAAGGTTATACGTCAAGTATCTGTAATTACAATAATTGTATGGGTATATGAAAAGATAAATGATACCTCAAAACACAATATATGGCTTGGAGCTCAAGTCCTCCACTAACCACTACTCCGTACGACGCAGGGAAACCCTTTTCACTTGAAGAAATCTGGGGAGAAAGAAAACAGGGTGAGCTTCTAAATCACTCGTAAGGGGGTAAGGGACTCATTATATAAACCATAATGCACATCATAAAGTATTTATTTATATGTGAAACTCAGTATACTTATTTGAAAATCATAGCATGAAAGTTCTCAAAACAGTATTCTCATATCTCAAAACCATGTGGAAACATGAAATATAAGGCTCAGTATAGAGCAGTAACGAGCATGTGAAAATAATACGATAATGGCTTTCTCGATAAACGTGATAAAATCACTGTAATAATAATGCACGTGGCGCAGCCACCAAACACACGTGGCATAGCCACTGATTTAGATTCACACGTGGCACAGCCACAGAATAGGGGGTCTCACGTGGCAAAGCTACCAAATATACGTGGCACAGCCACAGAATAGGATTCGCTCGTGGCACAGCCACCAAATATATGTGGCACAGCCACAGAATAGGATTCGCTCATGGCACAGCCACCAAATATACGTGGCACAGCCACAGAATAGGGGATCTCACGTGGCAAAGCCACCAAATATACGTGGCACAGCCACAAAATAGGATTCGCTCGTGGCACAGCCACCAAATATACGTGGCACAGCCACAGAATAGGGGATCTCACGTGGCAAAGCCACCAAATATACGTGCCACAGCCACAGAATAGGGGATCTCACGTTACCAGAACAGAGAAGAATCGAGCTTACATGCTACCAGAGCAATGCCCGGTGTGTACTCAAAATTACACACCTAAGTCTTTATCAATAGCCATTATCATATAAAACTGGCTTGCCTTCACATAGAACTCATAGTGATTTTTCTCTCATAAAACTCATTTAAAATCGTTTTGTACTCAACACAAAACATATTAAAAATCGAGTTCCAACCGGTAAAACACGTACACATTTCTCAAATCTCAATATTGCCTTAACGTAGAGCCCAATTCATTTCTCGCACAAACTCAACGGTTTATAAAGCGGTTTCACACGTAGCTTATAAACTCATAAAAACATTGGGCTCCAACCGACTATAAAAATCGTGTGCATTCTCATCAAAACACAACACATCAAACATGCTTGTTTTATAAATCGCAAATCATGCTATAATAGTTCACAAATCATATACACAAATGGTTTAGTTTCCCTTACCTCTTCCCACCTCGTATAGTACAATCGTTTCCCCTTGTCACGGACTAGTCTCGCATCCCACTCTGGAACTCCCGAGCTGTCCAAACGATGTTAAAATATCAATACTCATCATCACAGTAACCTCAATTCTCAAAATCGAGCATAATTGCTCATAACACCTCAAATCTCTCAATTCTCATAACTCTGTCACAATCCACAACATCTCAACATCCTACACTTCCCATGCCACAATATCTATGCTAATTCACCACATTGTCTAAATTTTCATTTATAACTCAAAATTTCTAAAATTACCAAAATTGCTAAATATCATCATCACTCCAACTACATTGTAATTTCATCAATCCCTAATCATTTTCCAGCTATTTCAACACAATGCCATCAACCATTGTCACCAAAATCATCTCAAATATCAAGATCGAGGTTTAGAAATTACCCAAAACTTGCAGAGAGCTTATCTCTTGCCTCGATTCAACCCGTCTTCTGATTTCCAAGTATGTTGTTCTCCCTTTGATGAGGAACAACTTTCCTTCTTGCCACAGCCTCTGATTTTGATGGAAATGGTGTTTTAGATGAGTGAGAAAGCTAGGGCTCGGGTGAAAATGGGGTTTTAAAGAGAGAGAAAATGAAATTACAGGAGAAAGCAGGGGTTCCTTATATAGACGAAGGGTAGGAGATCGATCTGGCTCTTGATGAGATCGATCTGCATTTGAATTTGGGGATGATTTGGGGTAATTTTAAGCCTAGGAGATCGATCTGTCGAGGGGTGAGATCGATCTGCTTCTTGAGGAGATTGATCTTCTCCCAAACAGAAACATTTGGAGATCGATCCCTTCCTCATGAGATCGATCTTCTCTCAAACAGAATTATAAGGAGATCGATCCTCTTCCATTGGAGATCGATCTGCTCATTTACTTTCCTCCTTCCTTGTCATTTTAACTCACCAGATCGATCTCTCCTTCTCCAAGATCGATCTGACCTCATAGTTTCACACTTAGGTTAAACACTTAACATGTAAATCTCCAAATATAATTTCCACAATTTACTACTAGGATTATTTCTCATTCATCACTTATACATTTCACTTAACTCAATAAATTACACTTCAAGTCCATATTACATAATTAAAATATGTCTAAAATTCTTAGATCTCACACTAGGTGACCGAGGAAGAGACCATCGAACGAGCCAGCACCGGTGACCAGCGGCCACGCGAAGGGCCGAAAAAGGAAGAGGGGCACGGTGCAACCCACCAGTGGCAAGGACGCACTCCACCGATGCTGGAATCCGATGGATCGAGGGAGAGAAGGCCAAGAGGGAGAAGAGAGAATCCGACGGCCACCAGCGGGAGTTGGGTCCGATCGTGGCCAGCTGAGTGTTCCCCTGGCCGAGATGCATCGAACGACAGTGGAATCGACCAGAGAACCGGTCGGACGACGTTGGAACGACCAAAGGAAGGCTGAACTGGTCGACGATTCAGTGAAGAAGCTTCTGCGTTAAACCAGATCGGACTGGTTCAGCCAAGTAGGAAAGAGAAAAAGGAGAAAAAAGGGAAAAAGAAAAAAAAGAAAAAGGAAAATTTTTGAGATTACATCGAACTTCGGTTAAGTCGATACGAGGTCAAAAGTGATCGATTTGATTTTCTAGAAATTTATTTAAATTATATTTAATTGAAAATTGACCCGAAATGAAATATAAAAAATTGTGCAGTTCGACGATAACTTCCCAACGTGAGCCCGATCGAACTTCGATTTTTGCACCATCGCATAATCTCGGGTAAGTAAAGCTCATTTATGACAATTTATGTGATTATCGCATATTTGAGATTTATTTTACGAGTTACGGATTATATTCCTCATTTAGTGAATTATATCCGAAATTTTGAATTAACTATCATAAATTATATACGGGCTATCCAAAGAGTTTGGAACAAAGCCCAATGGGTAGTGATAAGCCCAATGAGTCAATAGACCCTGATGAAGTGAAATAATACGTGGAAAACGGGCTTAAGACAGAGTTAGGCCCAATTAAGGTGTTTAAGGCCCAATAACTGTAAACGGGTCCATTTAAGTGAAATAAACTGTATTAAATGTGTAATACAGTAGGAAAATTATAATTAACCCACTGAATGGTTAAATGCAGCTCCAGAGTCATATTGATAGTTGACCGGACTGCGCGATTAGAGCAGCACAGAGGAAGAGAGGTCATTCGACGTGATCCGAGGTAAGGGACTATTGCAAGTAGTTAAAGATATCTGTGCGTATTTTCATCTACTTTTGCATTCATGAAATTGTTTGAGGGTCAAAGAAAATCAATAATATTATAGGGACCTGATATGGGTAAATTATGATTTTACCCCTAGTTAGGCAAAAAGTCAACTTTTGAAAAAAGTTGTAAAAGGCATGGAACTGATGTTTTTGAATGTTTTTACTGCTGTGTAGCAGATGAGTACATAGATGGGCTAATATTTTAAGGTTGATGTAGATTAAGCACACTTTATAGTGCTGATTTTAAATGTTTGAAACATCCCTATTTTTAAAGAGTCATCTACCGAATTATGTGGAAACAATCGTGCTGGAGCACAGCTCGCACTTGATTTCAGATTTTTTTCACATACATTAGTGTTGGAGGTTTACTCGCACTACATTTATTTGACATGCATGATAGATACTAGAGCATTGCTCGTACTCAATTTTATGTGATTTGTTCATGATAGAGTGCTAGAGCGATTAGCTCGTACTCGAGTTTTACATGAGATGCATGACAAAGTACTGGAGCGTTGCTCGTACTCGATTCTTCATGATTTATACATGACATCGTACTTGAGAGATTTGCTTGTACTTGATTTAAATGAGAACTATGCATGACCTAGTGCTGGAGGTTTACTCGCACTAGTGTTTGATGTTTTGACATGCATATACAGTGTTTTGAGCCGGAGCGTTGACTGTGAGTCACACTCAAGATGCACACTGTAGTTTTATGTGATATATAGACATGTTAGAAAAATCGTGACGATTTCCTCTGTGTAGACTGAGTGTCACACTGTTGAGATGTTCGCACATGGATTTAGAGATGTGGCACTGATTATTCCATGGTATGAGAGGCTAAGACCTATGGCAGGCACCTCAACCATGATGTAGGGTCCACGGGTGTACGTTGTACCGTGTGTGTGGCATGGAGTACATTGTACCGTGTTTTGTTGTGAAGTTATGGAGGAGAGTTGTTAATAGCTAGCGATTGTGATGGACTAACCCCCCTCCCGTTACAACAGTGATAACCCGTACACCGAGTACTGTGTTGCCTGGGATTTCACCATGTTAGGATATGGCCATAGTCCAGAGAGATTACATTTAGCCAGTGAGTCTCGCATGATATATCACATGTGTTTTATGATACGGGTAGACCTAAGGGATGGGTCAAAACCCGATTTGTTTGTGTTGTGATAAGAAATGCCATATTTATTGTGTTTTGAATGTAAATGGCATATTTTATATAAAGGCATTCTTAAATGATTAAATATGCACTGTTTTGTATGAATGCCTCTGTTGATAAACCAGCATGTGTTTAGTACATGGGATTTTAAATCTGTGCTATATTATATATATTTAAACATGCTTTTGAATTGAGAGAAGGAAATGCAAAGCACTATTTTTAATAGATAGTATGGATGTATACTTGCTTGCCTGATTTTCTTACTGAGCGCGTTGATAGCTCATCCCTTTCATTTTCCCCCCTCTCTACAGATTATCGTTAGTATATCGAGTCGGCTAGGGTATTGCATTCCTTTTGACCGCTGCCACTCACCATCTTGCGAAAGGTATACACATGCGCACTCTTTTGTATCTGAACAATGTATACACACAATGATGTACACATTTTTAATATTAGGGATGTAATTATATTTAAGTATATGAATTTACTTATGAGAAAAGTGTACGTATAGTCTATGAATATTTAGAATGACATGCATGTACGATACATAAAAAGTAATGGTAAGGTATGTATGGGTGAGAGGACTAATGCCTAATCACAGCCCAACTGTTGAGGAGAGAAAGGTAAGTAAAAAGGAAAAAATTTATTGTGGTTTTTGGTAAGTCGCGTGTAGGAGGAGGGCATGACAGAATGGTATCAGAGCGTAAGTTGGTCTGATGTGAAAAGGTGTTAATAATTAGAAAAGTGTATATCCTCATGTCACTGTGTTTTGTTCAGTTACATTTGTGTATACAAGATGGGAATCGGGCAAATTAATGTTGTGAATGTAGGAATCTAGCCTTTATGGCAATTACCTACCGTGGTAGAGGGGCGAGAGGTAGGGCTGGAGGCCGTAGAGGTAGGCCAGCTAGCCAGCGTGAGTCTTCGACTGCCTATACTCCACCAGGTATTACTGAGGTACCACAGACTATTGAGGCACGCTTCACGAGGATAAAGCGTAGCCTGGAGGCGATAGTAGAGTTGTTGGTACAGACTATGCCAAGTAGACAGAGACAGGATGTAGAGACTGCGATAGGGGAGGCAGTTGCTCCTGATACACCTGCACAGCCTGTACAGATGCCACAGACTACTGATACTCCTACACCCTTACCAGTTCATGGTAGTAGTGAATTGGGATATGCGTGTGATCTTGACAGACTGCGATAGTTCCAAAAGATTGGACCTCCATCTTTTCGAGGGGTCAAGGACCCAGCTAGTGCTGAGGAGTGGATTGGAGAGATAGAGAAGTTGTACGACTTTTTTGATTGTACGACTTCAGAGAGAGTCACATTTGCAGCGTTCCTACTGAAAGGAATGACAGAGCATTGGTGGAAGTCCACTAGGCCGATATTGAGAGCCCGACATGCTGAGATTAGTTGGGAGATGTTTCTGGATGCCTTCAAGAGGTAGTTTATTCCATATGCGGCGCAGCACATACTATAGGTCGAGTTTTTGGGATTGAGCTAGGGGAGTCTCTCAGTGGATGAGTACGAGACTAGATTTTTAGCCCTGGGGAGGTATGATCCTGATACCATGTACAGCAAGACCAAGAAGGTCTGCAGGTTTGTTGATGGATTGAGATCAGTGTTGCGGTCTAGATTGGTATCACTGGACATTGGTACGTATGATGAGACAGTGCGCAAGGCACAACTCTGTGAGCAGGACTACGAGAGGAATGCCTCTAAGTTTGAGAAGTTTAGTCAGAGCCGAGATAGAGAGAGGAAGAGGTCAACTAGAGACAAGGGTTTCAGTTATCGAGGAGGGAGGAGACTCTTTGATAAGGGACCACGGATAGAGGATGTGCGAGAGCGACCAGTTAGACCTCCTACATACCCGGCCATAGCTCAGGCGAAGGGCATTGTGATTGGAGGATAGAGGCCTACTACAGATCAGTGTAGTAGATGTGGTAGATATCATGGTGGTAGACCTTGTCTGTTGAGCCCTGTTGTGTGTTTTCGATGTGGGAAATAGGGGCACATTACTAGAGCTTGCCCAGAGATATTTGAGACTGCCCCACAGAAGGGTAAGGAGCCTGATAGAGCTCCAACTGGTACGTCTGCTCAAAGGGGGAGAGCGACGACAGAGGAGAAAGGGAAGCAGGTGATGGGTCAAAGGCGAGTACATGCCTTGGACCAAGACATAGCTGATGCTTCTACGGATGTGATTAGAGGTAACATCTTGATTTATGATTTAGAAGCATATGTTTTAATTGATCCCAATGCCACGCATTCATTTGTATCGCCTTCATTTGCATGTAAATTAGCAAAGCATGTAGAGCGTACTCCTTTAAGATGATGATGTTGATTAGTACGCCTATGGATTCCAGTCAGCTAGTTGAATATGTGTATAATGATTGCAAGTTAAGAGTAGCGGAAAAAGATATGACAGCCAATCTAATATTGTTAAGTATGAGCGACTTCAATGTAATCTTAGGGATGGATTAGTTATCTGCAAACCATGTTATTTTAGATTATTACGCTAAGATAGTTATGTTTCCTAACCCTACGAAAGTTGCTGTAAAGTTTGATGGGAAGAAATGAAAGTAATAGATATTTTATTAATAAATAAAATATTATACTGACTGAGAAATCAATATCTTGAAGGTTTCATTGCGTACGTGGTGGATACAGATAAGGTACATCTGGAGTTGGTAGATATTCCTGTGGTCAATGAGTACCCAGATGTTTTCTCGGATGAGTTGCCAAGATTACCACCAGATAGAGAGATGGAGTTCTATATAGATTTAGTGCCTGGTACTGAGCCTATTTCAAGACCACCGTATCATATGGCCTTAGTTGAGCTGGAGGAGCTCAAGAGATAGTTGCAGGAGCTATTGGATAGGGGTTTCATCAGACCGAGTGTTTCACGGTGGGGAGCACCGATTTTGTTTGTGAGAAAGAAGGATGGGAGCCTCTGATTGTGTATAGATTACAGATTGTTGTATAAGGTTACCATCAAGAATAGGTATCCCCTTCTATGCATTGATGACTTACTGGATCAGCTTCAGGGAGCGCAGGTCTTTTCTAAGATTGATCTGAGGTCTGGGTATCATCAGTTGAGAGTCCGGAGTGAAGATGTACCTAAGACAGCATTTAAGACCCGATTTGGCCACTATGAGTTCTTAGTTATGCTATTCGGACTAACGAATGCTCCCGCAACTTTCATGGCTTTGATGAACGATGTGTTTAAGCCATATTTAGATCAGTTTGTTATCGTCTTCATCGATGACATATTGGTGTATTCAAGATCCGAGGAGGAGCATGAGTAGCACCTCAGGATAGTATTACAGACTCTACGAGGGCAGCAGTTGTATGCTAAACTCAGCAAGTGTATTTTTGGTTAACAAAGATCTCATTTTTGGGACACATAGTATCGAGGGATGGTGTATCAGTAGATCTATCCAAGACTGAGGTTGTAGTTCAGTGGGAACAACCGAGAAAAGTTACCGAGATCAGGAGTTTTTTGGGTTTAGCAGGGTACTACCGAAGATTAGTTGAGGGATTTTCAAAGTTGGCTGCTCTGTTGATGCGTCTCACTTGGAAGAGTGTTGCATTCGTGTGGGACGAGGATTGTGAGAGGAGTTTTCGGGAGCTAAAGAGTCGATTGACTACCACTCCGATTCTCACTATTCCTACCAGCTCATGAGGATTTTCAGTATATACCGATGCTTCGCATCAGGGACAGGGTTGTGCGTTGATGCAGGATAGGAAGGTAGTTGCTTATGGATCCAAACTGCTGAAGGACCATGAGAAGAACTATCCGACCCATGATTTGGAGTTGGCAGCAGTAGTGTTTGCGTTGAAGGTATGGCGCCACTACTTGTATGGTGAGAAGTTTCAGATATTTACTAACCACAAGAGCCTCAAGTACCTGCTCTCACAGAAGGAGCTGAACATGAGACAAAGAAGATGGCTAGAGCTTCTGAAGGATTATAATTGTGAGATACTTTATCATCCAGGTAAGGTTAATGCTGTAGCAGATGCTTTAAGTAGGAAGAGCCTTGGGATGATATCGTATATGATGGTCAGGGAGCACGAGTTGCTAGAGCAATTTGCTAGCCTCAGTTTGGGAGTTGTGCCTTCAGACATGGATGCGGATTGTATGATTGCAAGTCTATGCTTAGAGCCAGATCTATTGGATAGGATCAAACAGGCTCAGCAGACTGATCCATATTACATCGATGTGATTGGTCAGATGTAGAGGGGCACAGTGATTAATTTTGAGTTGAGTTCTGATGGACTATTGAGGTTCAGAGGTAGATTGTGTGTTCTCGATGACCCAAAGCTCAGGAGATTGATATTGTCGGAAGCTCATTCATCGAGGTACACATTGCATCCGGGGAGTGGCAAGATGTATCAGAACCTCCAGAAGGTGTACTGGTGGTCAGGTATGAAGAGAGATGTGGCAAATTTTATGGTGAGATGTCTCGTATGTCAGAAGGTGAAGGTAGAGCATCAGAGACCTACAGGATTGTTTCAGCCTCTACCTATACCGACATGGAAATGGGAGTATATCACCATGGATTTCGTGATGGGTTTACCGAGGACCCGGAGGAAACACGATGCTATATGGGTGATCGTTGATAGACTGACGAAGTCAGTCCACTTCCTAGCTATGAGAGCTATCGATACTCTGAGCACATTGGTAGGATTGTATGTACGCGAGGTAGTGAGGTTACATGGTGTTCCAGTGAGCATAGTCTCGAATAGGGATTCCCGCTTCATTTCTCACTTTTGGGAACATTTTCAGGAATCCATGGGAACCCAGTTGAGTTTGAGCACAGCTTTCCATCCTCAGACAGATGGTCAGTCAGAGAGGACGATACAGACTTTGGAGGATATGTTGAGAGCATGTGTGGTAGACTTTAGAGGCTCCTAGGATGATCACTTGCCACTAGCCTAGTTCGCCTACAATAACAGTTATCATTCAAGTATCAGGATGGCATCGTATGAAGCCTTGTATGGCCGTAGATGTCGTTCCCCTATTGGGTGGGAAGAAGTGGGTGACCAAAAGCATTTTGCTCCTGATTTGGTTACACAGGCTTCTGAGGATGTCATGTTGATAGTTGAGAGATTGAGGACAGCTCAGAGTCAACAGAAGAGTTATGCTGACAGGAGACGTAGACCACTTGAGTTCACAGTCGGTGAGTTAGTGTTTCTGAAGGTGTCTCATTCCAAGGGTATAGCGAGATTTGGGAAGAGGGGTAAGTTGAGTCATCGCTACCTTTGAGATACTTGATCGAGTGGGAGATAAGGCATATAGGTTGGCATTGCCACCAGATTTGTCAGGCGTGCATAACGTCTTCCATATTTCGATGCTTCGAAAATATCACCCGGATCTAACACATGTGATTAGTTATGAGCCATTGGAGCTCAGTGAAGACATGTCATATGTTAAGAGGTCGATTCGGATACTGGATAGAAAGGAGAAGGTTTTGAGATCGAAGACTATCGGGCTAGTGAAGGTTTTATGGCAGCATCACACTTCCGATGAGGCTACTTGGGAGTTAGAGAGTTTGTTGCGAGAGAAGCACCCCTAGTTGTTTGATGATTGATTTGGTTCTAATTTGGAGGACCAAATTCTTTTAGTTGAGGAGGATTGTCAAACCCGTGTTTTCAATTATGTATGTAGCTTGTACCTTATGATTCCTATGTGTATGAACACTTCAATTCCATGGTTGAATCATAAGAAGAGTAATTTACTAACATGCAATCGATTATTTAAGAATAAAATGCATGTAAGCTACATAACAGCGAGATAAGGGTTAAAGTGAATTCTGAACAAGTACAGGGGTAAAACGGTCAAATGATCAAAATTCGATATAAAGCCGATAAGAAAATTTCATTAAAAAAAGATGAAATTGAGAAATCTTGATAAAAACGAGGCAAATATCGAATTTTGAGTTCAATTGATCAAGATATGAATTTATTGAAATTTATCAGAATTTTCATCTCGAAAAAACGATCCTGAAAATAGTGAAAAAATATACCACCGAAAAGGCAAAATCAGATTGATAAATTCATTTACGGACTAAATGAATTTAATATGATATTTTGGGATATTTTAGGATTTTTATTATTATTTTAATGATTAAAATAATAATAAAAATCTATTATAAAAAAAATGATATCTGAAAAAAACGAAAGGAACCTGCAAGGCGACCGAGGAAGAGACCACCGAACGAGCCAGCACTGGCGACCAGCGGCCACGTAAAGGGTCGAAAAAGGAAGAGGGGCATGACGCGACCCATCAGCGGTAAGGACGAGCTCCATCGACGTCGAAATCCAGAGGATCGAGGGAGAGAAGGCCGAGAGGAAGAAGAGAGAATCTGGCGGCCACCGGCGGGATTTGGGTCCGATCGTGGCCAACCGAGTGTCCCCCTGGCCGAGACGCCACGAACGGAAGTGGAATCGGTCGAAGAACCAGTTGAACGACGCCGAAACGACCAAAGGAAGGTTGAACCGATCGACAGTTCAATGAAGAAGCTTCTACACTGAACCGAACCAGACCGGTTCAGCCAAGAAGGAAATAGAAAAAGGAGAAAAAAGGGAAAAAAGAAAAAAAAGAAAAAGGAAAATTTTTGGGATTACACCGGACTTCGGGTAAGTCAATACGAGGTCAAAAGTGACTGATTTGATTTTTGAAAAATTTATTTAAATTATATTTAATCAAAAATTGACCTGGAATGAAATATACAAAATTGTGTAGTTTGACGATAACTTCTGAACGTGAGCCTGATCGTACTTCGATTTGCGCACCATCGCATAATCTCGGGTAACTAAAGCTCATTTACGATAATTTATGTGATTATCGCATATTTAAGATTTATTTTACTTGTTACAGATTAAATTCCGCATTTAGTGAATTATATCTGAAATTTTGAATTAACTATCGTAAATGATATACGAGCTATCCAAAGAGTTTGGAACAAAGCCCAATGGGTAGTGATAAGCCTAATGAGCCAATAGACCCTAATGAAGGGAAATAATGTGGAAAACGGACTTAATACAGAGTTAGGCCCAATTAAGGTGTTTAAGGCCCAATAACTGTAAACGGGCCCATTTAAGTGAAATGAACTGTATTAAATGTATAATACAGTAGGAAAATTATAATTAACCCAGTGAATGGTTAAATGCAGCTCCAGAGCATATTGAGAGTTGACCGAACTGCGAGATTAGAACAGCATAGAGGAAGAGAGGTCGCTTGGCGTGATCCGAGGTAAGGGACTCTTGCAAGTAGTTAGAGATATCTGTGTGTATTTTCACCTGCTTTGGCATTCACTGAAATTGTTTGAGGGTCAGAGAAATCCAATAATATTATAGGGACCCGATATGGGTAAATTATGATTTTACTCCTAATTAGGCAAACAGTCAAGTTTTGGAAAAAGTTGTAAAAAGACATGGAATTGATGTTTTTGAATGTTTTTACTGTTGTGTAGCAGATGAGTACGTTGATGGGCTAATATTTTAAGGTTGATGTAGATTAAGTACAGTTTATAGTGCAGATTTTAAATGTTTAAAACATCCCTATTTTTAAAAGCCATCTACCGAATTATATGGAAACAATCATGCTGGAGCACAGCTCGCACTTGATTTTAGATGTTTTTCACATACATTAGTGCTAGAGGTTTACTCGCACTACACTTATTTGACATGCACGATAGAGTACTAGAGCATTGCTCGTACTCAGTTTTATGTGATTTGTGCATGATAGAGTGCTAGAGCGATTAGCTCATACTCAAGTTTTACATGAGATGCATGACATAGTGCTAGAGCTTTGCTCGTACTCGATTCTTCATGATTTATACATGACATCGTACTTGAGCGATTTGCTCGTACTTGATTTAAATGAGAACCATACATGACCTAGTGTTGGAGGTTTACTCGCACTAGTGTTTGATGTTTTGACATGCATATACAGTGTTTTGAGGTGGAGCGTTGACTGTGAGTCACACTCAAGATGCGCACTGTAGTTTTATTTGATATATAGACATGTTAGAAAAACCATGACGATTTCCTCTGTGTAGACTGCGTGTCACACTATTGAGATGTTCGCACGTGGATTTAGAGACGTGGCACTGATTATTCCTTGGTATAAAAGGCTAAGACCTATGGCAGGCACCCCGACCATGATGTAAGGTCCACGGATGTATGTTGTACCGTGCGTGTGGCATGGAGTACATTGTACCGTGTTTTGTTGAGTTGTGGAGAGAGTTGTTGATAGCTGGCGGTTGTGATGGACTGACCCCCCTCCCGTTACAGCAGTGATAACCAGCACACCGAGTACTGTGTTGCCTGGAATTTCACCATGTTAGGATATGGCCATAGTCCAGAGAAATTACATTTAGCCAGTGAGTCTCGCATGATATATCACATGTGTTTTATGATACAGGTAGAGCTGAGGGATAGGTCAGAACCCGATTTGTTTGTGTTGTGATGAGAAATGCCATATTTACTGTGTTTTGAATGTAAATGGCATATTTTATATAAAGGCATTCTTAAATGATTAAATATGCACTATTTTGCATGAATGCCTCTGATTGATAAACCAGCATGTGTTTAGTACATGGGATTTTAAATCTGTACTATATTATATATATTTTAAACATGCTTTTGAATTGAGAGAAGGAAAGGCAAAGCACTATTTTCAGTAGATAGTATGGATGTCTACCTTATCACAATCATATCCATACCCCAAATCAACATCATCATACTGCTGTGGGGCTACTGGAGGAGGCGTTGGTCGAATATGGGGATCCCGTGGCCTAACCGGTTCAGGTTGTGCAGGTGCAGCATTCTCAGGTTCTGGTGCAGCTACTGGGGGATTCGGTGTAGCCTGTCCCACTGTACCAGGTATACCCTCAAACCTAGCCATAATCTGACCCATCATGGCCATCATTGTACGCATATCTTCCTCTAATCGGGTACTCGATGATCAAAAGCCTCTATCTGTTCCTGGGGCTCATGACTAGAGGACGATCTATTGTGCCTCTCAATCCTGTCATTCCTCCCTTGAGCTTTTGAGCTCTCTCCCCTCTTGTGGTGTCTCTCAGGCAGAATTCACAAGCCTGATAACTTCCTATACTTACAATAAACTTTTAATTTACTACTAGCTCCGTATACACATTTGTATCTAAATATCGCACAGTAACTTGGGGATGAATGTTTCTTAGTCCTAAACATCGACTCACATCAGACCAACCAAGCTCTGATACCAAATCTGTCACACCCCACTTTCGGGTGTCCCTCATCCATACATATACTACTATCGATTGGGCTGTGAGTCAATGTAATTACTAAATTTTATAAAGTTTACAGCAGAAATATTTAAAACTTTAATTTACACTCCTAGGTGTATGTGTGTAGATATACTAAATCAATTGTATAATATATTATCTTTACATAATATCCCCATACAACTGTTTACATTTTTGAATTCATGACTATTCGATACATTATAATAGATACAAAACACTCATGTGTATATAAATCTTTATACCTTTGCAACTGGTGGAAGCTGTCCAAAACAAAAAGGGATATGGAGACCACCGCACTATCCTATTTCTCCGTCTGGAGGGGAAAAAGTAGTGGGATAAGCAAACCACAACTCAGTAAGGAAATGGATGCTAACAAGTAGATATTATACTATCTACATAGCCCATGCATGCATAAACAAAACCATGTTTAAATATAAATGAAAATATTACTAGAAAATGCATTTAAACATAACTTCTCACATAAGCATTTTCATGAAAACAAGTATACGATATTCCCATTTGAAAAAATGTCATAAACAGTGCTATCATAGCACGAGCATTCAAATCAAGAGATTTATCAAATCACAAAATTTCTTTGCTTTTCTCAAATCATTTCATTTATGAGTTTCTCAATTTCTCTTATCTCTGAGACAGTCATGGAATTCTCAACAATCTAATATCCACGACATATGGCCATAGTCAGTGATCTTAGGCCTCACTGATCAGGTGTGCACAGGGTATCACTTTACCTAAAGGGGGATGGGTCAGTCCTACCCTCCGACTCATCTTGTCACGACCCGTTCTAACAAAATCACTACAAATTTTTCGCTTTTTCTATACTTCTCACCTCCTCGTGACAATTCCATTTTTAATGAGTTGGGCTATGAGTTAGTAATAATCCCAACTCTTATCCCAATTGATCATATCTTTCTTACCATGGTAATAAGGTTAAAATTTCAGATAGTGTAATAATAAGTACATATATTATACAACTGTATGTACATATGTTTCCATATATTTACATCCCCCATAATTATATTCGTTACAATACTGTGCTATTAATTGTTTAGATACAAAACTGTATGATGTGTATACCTGATTCGTGATGGGAGCAGCGAAAAACCTGGGATACAGTCTCTACCCGCTCTCGACTACTGTAGATACTCTGTGGAGGGTGGAAAATGAAAGGGTGAGCATAAACAGCTCAGTAAGGCAATAATGTAAGCAGGTAGATAACTACACTATCTACGTGCTGATAATATCATGATATAAAATTGTTTATATTTGGAGCATGAGATATGACTAAAACGATGCCATATGTATGTATATCATATAAGAGAAATCATGAAATTGAAATATAAAATCAACATGGAAAAATCATCATGTATGACATCTCATGCTCGTCACATTAAAACTTATTAATTTCATTATAAACTCTTCACTTTAAAACTTATTTGTTTAATCATAAACTCATCACATCAAGGCTAAACCCATCACTCGGGAATACCATGATTCATTAAATCATATCTCTTTAAAAAACATAAATCGGGACATTACCCCTCCTTCGGGTTTGTCATGGTCTATCCAGACCGTATGATATCATGTGAGGCATTTAGGTTACTGTATGAAAATCGAGGACTATGGAAATACTTTGTCCCTGTGATCCCAGGCTACACGGATCCCGGTGTGCAGGGTATCATAACTGCAACGGGAGATGGGGTCAATTCCTACCCGTCAGAATAGCAAGTAACATCATAGAGTCATCATGACTGCACGGTACAGCGTACTACGTGTGACATACACGGTACATCGTACTCCGTGGACCCATATCATAGTCTGGGGGTGCCTGCCGTAGGTCTTATCCACCCCAATACTATGTCGATAACCAACCCATGTCTAAAAGTATACGTGCGAGCATCTCAACTCTCTGTGACACACAGTCTACAGGAGGCTTCCGCACGACTATATGCATGTCAACTCACGTCTAGTGCGAGCGAAGCTCCAGTACCACGCTATGCATATCATGATATCTAAAATCTCGTGCGAACGAAGCTCCAGCACGATTTTGTGCACACACAAATTTCTCATATGAGCAATGCTCCAGTGCGACTTTTTATGAGAAATAAATCAGTAAACTTGAGTGCGAGTAAGACTCTAGCACTCTTTTTACTTGGATAAATACGATAGGTGGCTAAATTTTGATAAAACATCTTTTTAAAATAGTAATCGGTACAAACCGGTACCCTTTCGTATATTTCATGAAATCAATAGCCAACCTATGTGCATATTTGCTTAAATCAAAGCAATATAATCATATAAAACATTAAAACATGATAATCATACAATTTATTTGCCTTACTACCCTTTTTGTAAATTTTACTCCCAGTGGCAAAATCATCTTTTTCTTTATTCACCAATGCCCCGATTTTCGCAAAATTATTATTTCGTTTCTAGATAGATTAAGAAATTCTAGACCCTGTAAATCCCCTCAAAATTACGTATAAGTATCTCTATACACCTACAAAATTCCCTTACTTGGAATCACGCGCAGACTTAACCTGTCTCGATGATACCGAATCTCTCAGTCCAAATGCGCGCCAACCAAAGGTACGTAACTGCATATAACCACACAGTTGAGATCAATTCAATTATCTTGATCAGTATATCGCATTTACTGACCAACTTTAAGGTATTGGGCCCTATCTACCTTATTGGGTCTCGACCCATTTTCAGCCCTTTTATTTTTATTAATTTTCTTTTTCGGGTATACTGGGCTCATGCAGCTTACCGATAATTATTGGGCTTCGTTCCAAACTCATTGGATAGCCCGTATACCATTTATGGCAATTACATTACAATTCCGAAAAATATTCCTTTCTATATGAAATTAATCCATAATTCCGTAAAAAAATCAAAGCGCTATATTAAAGAACTCATATTGCCGAAATTAAAATTTACTTACCCGATACGATGCGGGGTACGAAAGTCAGAGCTTAATCGGCTCTCGTTCGGTCTCTGCCGTAAAGCTGCACAGTTAGGTAAATCTGGGTTACTTTCAATTAAAATAATATTAAATAACTTCTCGAAAATTTACCCGTAGGTCAATCTCGACCCTCGATCAACTTACCCGAATCTCGAGTCGTCCCCGGTAAATTTTCTTTCCTTTTCCCTTTTTCCATTCTTTTCTTTTCTTTTCTTTTCTTTTCCTTTCCTCTTTCCTTCCTTTTCCCTCATTTTCCTTCCCTTTCCTTTCGGCCAAACGGTGCCGTTTCTGTCACTTAGCCGTCGCCGACATTTTCGGCGGTCTTGCTAGCCGATATTGGTCTCAAAAGAATCGGCTCCTCCCCCTGAACGCGTCGGTGGCTTCCGTTCAAGCCCAGTCACGATGGTTCACCGGGAATCGACCCGTTTCTCCCTCAGTTTTCATTCGCTCCGATCGGAGTCCTCCGGTCACCTGACGGCTCGTCTCCGGTGTCCACGTGATCGTCGGCCTCTCCTCTTCCTCCTCGATTTCTCGTCGACGGTCAAGGATCGCCGGTGTCTCCTCTGGCTCGTCGATTCTCGAAGGTCATTTTCGATTTCTGTTTTTCGGGTTCTCCTGAGTTTTTTCGATTTTTAGCTTTTTTTATTATTATTATTATTATTTAAAAATTTGTTTTATTATTAAAATATTCATTAAAATAGTCTAAAATAATCTGAAAATATCTACAATTCTATTATTTTATTCCAAATAAATAAATTTAATTTAATTTAATTTGTTTATTATATTTTTAATCATTTTTTCGGTATAATTTCTTCGTATTTTCGAGATATTGTCCCGGGTGACTTTTCGGTATTTCTAAAAATTTCGGATCTTGATCAATTGGACTCAAAATTATATAATTTCCTCATTATTGATCAAGATATTCTAAATCCTTATTTTTAATTACATTTTTCTTATCAAATTTATCCCGAATTTTAATCTTTTGACCGTTTTACCCCTGCACTTGTTTCGGAACCAAATTAACCTAACTTTCCTTCATACATCCACCATCTTTTCTTATTTAATTTCGTATTTTCGATAAACTTCATTTTTGATCCTGTTTGTTTGGCCTGTGACCATTTCGATCCGTATTTGGCTACTTCCGACGTTCACCGAGATTTCATTTTTATTCTACTTGCAAATTGTATTTCAGTCAAAGCTCTTCTTGTGATTCATTGAATATATGAAAATGTACACCACATGAATCATAAGGAAATACATCAAAATATAATAAAAGTGGGTCTTACATAATCTCCCCCACTAAAAGAATTTGGTCCTCCAAATTGGAACCAAATCAGTCTTTGAACAACTCCGAATACTTCTTTTTCATCAAACTCTCTAACTCCCAAGTTGCTTCTTCCGGAGTGTGATGCTGCCACAGTACTTTCACCAGAGGAATCGTCTTCGATCTCAATACCTTCTCCTTTCTATCCACAATCTGGATCGGTCTCTCAACATAGGACATACTCTCACTGAGCTCCAGTGGCTCGTATCTGATCACATGCGACGGATCCGGCTGATACTTTCGAAGCATGGAGATGTGGAAGACGTTATGGACATTTGCTAGCTCTGGTGGCAACGTTAGCCTATAAGCTCGATCTCCCATTCTCTCGAGTATCTCAAAAGGTCCTATGAAGCGAGGGCTCAACTTTCCTTTCTTTTCAAATCTAGTAATACCCTTGGAAGGAGAAACTTTCAAAAATACTGACCCCCTGCTGTAAAGTCCAACGGTCTATGTCTCCTGTCAGCATAACTTTTCTGTCGACTCTGAGCTGTCCTCAACCTCTCACAAATCAATTGGACATCCTCAGAGGCCTGACGTATCAAATCGGGAGCAAATATCTGCCTGTCACCAACCTCCTCCCATCCAACAGGAGAACGACATCTATGGCCATATAAGGCCTCATATGGTGCCATCCCGATACTCGAATGATAACTGTTATTGTAGGCGAACTCTGCGAGTGGTAGGTGATCATCCCAGGAGCCTCTAAAATCAAGTACACAAGCTCTCAACATATCCTCGAGGGTTTGTATAGTCCTCTCTGACTGTCCATCTGTCTGAGAATGGAAATCTGTACTGAATCTCAACTGGGTTCTCATAGCTTCTTGAAAGTGTTCCCAGAAACGGGAAGTGAAGTGGGAATCCCTATCCGATACAATACTCATTGGGACACCATGCAGTCTCACAATCTCACGCACATATAGCTCTGCCAATCTACTCAGAGTATCGGTGACTCTCATAGCTAGGAAATGTGCCGACTTCGTCAATCTGTCAACTATCACCCATATGGCATCATTTCCCTTGCGAGTCCTCGGTAAACCCATCACAAAGTCCATGGTGACATGCTCCCATTTCCATGTCGGTATAGGTAGAGGTTGCAATAACCCTGCAGGCTTCTGATGCTCTACCTTCACCTGCTGATAGACGAGATATCTCGTAACAAACTTTGATATATCTCTCTTCATCCTCGACCACCAGTATACCTTCCGGAGATTTTGATACATCTTTGTACTACCCGGATGCAAGGTATACCTCGATGAATGAGCCTCTGTCAAGATCAACCTCCTGATCTCAGGATCTTCGGGAACACATATCCTGTCTCGAAACCTCAGTAATTCATCCGAACTCAACTCAAACTCAGTCTCAATACCTCTCTGCATCTGCCTGACTATTTCAATACACTGCTGATCCTCACGTTGAGCCTGTCGGATCCGATCCATCAAATCCAGCTCTAACCGCAGGCTAGCAATCATATAACCACTCTCAATATCAGGCGGAGTCACATCCAAACTGAGGCTCACAAACTGCTCTAACAACTCGTGTTCCTGTACCATTATATAAGAAACCAACCCGAGGTGCTTCCTGCTCAATGCATCAACCACTACATTCACCTTACCCGGGTGGTATAGGATCTCACAATCATAATCTTTCAGAAGCTCAAGCCACCTTCTCTGTCTCATGTTCAATTCCTTCTGCGAGAACAGATACTTGAGGCTTTTGTGATCGGTAAATATCTGCAATTTCTCACCATACAAATAGTGGCGCCATATCTTCAATGTAAACACTATGGTCGCCAACTCTAAGTCGTGGGTCGGGTAGTTCCTCTCATGATCCTTTAGCTGCCTGGATCCATAAACGACTACCTTCCCATCTTGCATCAATACATAGCCCAGTCCTTGGTAAGAAGCATCTGTGTAAACAGAAAAACCTCCTGAGCTGGTAGGAATGGTGAGAATCGGAGCAGTGGTCAATCGACGCTTCAGCTCCTGAAAACTCTCCTCACATCTTGTTGTCCCACTCAAATGCAACACTCTTTCGAGTGAGACGTGTCAACAGAGCAGCCAATCTCGAAAACCCCTCCACAAACCGTCTATAATATCCAGCTAAGCCGAGAAAGCTCCTGATCTCCGTAACTGTCAGAGGCCTCTGCTACTGAACTACTGCCTCAATCTTGGATGGGTCTACTGATACACCATCCTTCGACACTATATGTCCCAAAAAGGAGATCTACTCAAGCTAAAAGTCACACTTATTGAGTTTAGCATACAACTGCTTCTCACGGAGGGTCTGCAATACAATCCTCAGGTGCTGCTCATGCTCCTCTCTGGATCTCGAATAAACCAGGATATCATCGATGAAGACAATCACAAATCGATCTAAATAAGGTCGAAACACCTCATTCATCAATGACATAAAAGTTGCGGGAGCATTCGTCACGAATGGCATAACCATAAACTCAAAATGACCATAACGGGTGCGAAAAGCTGTCTTGGGTACATCTCCATCCCTAACTCTCAACTGATGGTACCCAAATCTCAGATCAATCTTAGAAAAGACCTGTGCTCCCCATAGCTGATCCAATAAATCATCAATTCTCGAAAGGGGATACTTGTTCTTGATGGTAGCCTTGTTCAACAATCAGTAGTCGATGCACAATCGAAGGCTCCCATCCTTCTTCCTCACAAACAGAACCGGTGCTCCCCATGGCGACACACTCTGTCTGATGAACCCCTTCTCTAATAATTCCTGTAACTGTTTTCTCAGCTCCTCCAACTCAATCGGAGCCATCCTGTATGGTGGTCTAGATATCGGCTCTATACCAGGTGTCAAATCAATAATGAATTTTATCTCCCGTACTGGCGGTAACCCTGGTAACTCATCCGAAAATACATCTGGAAATTCATTCACAACTAGAATGTCTCTCAATTTCAGACGTGCCTTATCTATGTCGACCACATATGCAATGAACCCTTCAAAATACCATTTCCACCATTAGTAACATAATTCATCATATAAGTATCCATTATTAATAAATAAATTTACCTTACAAATATGATGAATTACAACTATACTTTTTCAAATGCAATAATTATATGCTTTTTATTTCTTTTCAGTAAAACTTACAGTAAGACTTTTTGTCCTTGAAAACGTTACTGTCTTAGCATAGCAATCTAAAACAACATGGTTTGCAGTCAGCCAATCCATCCCTAAAATCACATCAAAATCCTTCATATTCAGTAAGACAAGGTCGACTGACATGTCCTTTCCCCCTATTCTCAGCCTACAATCTCTATATACATACTCAGTCAACTGACTGTCATTCATAGGTGTAGAGATTAACAACATTCTATCTAACAATGTAGGCTGTACATACTTCAACAACTTATGTGCAAATGAGGGCGATATGAAGGAATGTGTAGCACCAGAATCAAATAACTCAAATGCTTCTAAATTAAAAATTAGGATAGTACCTTTAATCACATCTGCTGAAGCATCTGCGGTGTCCTGATCCAATGCATGCACTCGCCCTCAGTCCATAACCTACTTCCCCTTCTCCTCAGCAGTGGCTCTTCTCCTAGGAGCAGGAGTCTCAACAGGAGCTCTCTCTGGCTCTTTACCCTTCTGTGGGGTAGTCGCAATCATCTCGGGACAGTTTCTTATGACATGCCCCGGCTTTCCACAATGAAAACATACCCCAGTAGTCGTCGGACAAGGCCTGGTACCATGAAATCTACCACACCTCCTACACTGCTCGGTAGTCGGCCGTGTCCCTCCAATAACTATACCTCTCGATGATGGTAAAGCTGGATATAAAGGAGGCTTACCCGTCCTCTCCTGTATATCCTCAATCCAAGGTCTCTTATCAGCAAACCTCTGACCTCCTCTCCTGTTCACCCTATCCCCTCCGGATCTCTTTCGGTCTCTATCTCTAGCTCTGCTGACCTTCCCAAACTCTGAGGCACTCCGCTCAAAATCTTGCTCACACAACTGAGCTGTGTGCTGCCTCCTCATAAGTAGAGACGGCAAACGGAGCTAACTTAAATCTGATGGCTGGTCTCAATCCATCTATGAATTTTTGAACCTTTCGACTCTCACTACTCAATGTATCTGGGTCATACCTCCCCAAGGATATGAACCTCGACTCATACTCATCAACGGAGCGGTTCCCCTGAACTAAACTCATAAACTCCATCCGTAATCTCCACTGTGCAGTGGCCGAAATATACTGCCTTCTAAAAGCCTCTAGAAATATCTCCCAAGTAATCACTAAGCGTTGGGCTCTCAAGATAGACACAGTAGACCTCCACCAATGCTCTGCCTCGTCCTTCAGCATAAACACGGTAAAGGCAACCCTCTCAGTCGATGTACATCTGAAGAACCCATACAATTTCTCCATCTCATATATCCAATCCTCTGCAATAGTAGGGTCCTTCACTCCTCTGAAAACTGGAGGTCTAAATTCTTAAAATTGTCGTAATCTGTCTAGCTCACAATCATAGCCCAACTCACTACTGCCCGGCTGTGGAGTGACAGGAGAAGCTGTATCCTGAACCGGTGGTGGTGTAACAGTCTCTGTAGTCTGTCCAGTAGCAGTAGGCTGTCCAACTGGGACTCGTCTATCACCAGCCCCTAAAGTCTGTGTAACTATCTCAACAAGATTTTCTATACTTTGCTCAATCCTAGCGAAACGTGCCTCAGTATCCCCTGGTCTCTCAATGGGGTCCAACGAAACCTGACTAGTCTGTGGCTCTGCACGGCTCTCGGGCCTACCTCTACGGCCTCAAGCACGTGAACTTGCCCCTCTACCACGGCGAGTGACAGGCATAATGCCTAAGTTCCTGCATCCACGACCATTTATTAGTCTAGTTCCATATTGGTATACACAGTTATATCTAAACAAAGCACAGTATTATGGGGATTTAATTTCTTAACTATTATTACTGACTCATATCTGACCAACTCTAGCTCTGATACCACCTTTTGTCACGACCCGTTCTAACAAAATCACTACAAATTTTTCGCTTTTTCTATACTTCTCACCTCCTCGTGACAATTCCATTTTTAACGAGTTGGGCTATGAGTCAGTAATAATCCCAACTCTTATCCCAATTGATCATATCTTTCTTACCATGGTAATAAGGTTAAAATTTCAGATAGTGTAATAATAAGTACATATATTATACAACTGTATGTACATATGTTTCCATATATTTACATCCCCCATAATTATATTCGTTACAATACTGTGCTATTAATTGTTTAGATACAAAATTGTACGATGTGTATACCTGATTCGCGATGGGATCAGCGAAAAACCTGGGATGTAATCTCTACTCGCTCTCGACTACTGTAGATGCTCTGTGGAGGGTGGAAAATGAAAGGGTGAGCATAAACAGCTCAATAAGGCAATAATGTAAGCAGGTAGATAACTACACTATCTACGTACTGATAATATCATGATATAAAATTGTTTATATTTGGAGCATGAGATATGACTAAAACGATGCCATATGTATGTATATCATATAAGAGAAATCATGAAATTGACATATAAAATCAACATGGAAAAATCATCATGTATAACATCTCATGCTCGTCACATTAAAACTTATTAATTTCATTATAAACTCTTCACTTTAAAACTTATTTGTTTAATCATAAACTCATCACATCAAGGCTAAACCCATCACTCGGGAATACCTTAATTCATTAAATCACATCTCTTTTAAAAAAACATAAATCGGGACATTACCCCTCCTTTGGGTTTGTCCTGGTCTATCCAGACCGTACGATATCATGTGAGGCATGTAGGTTACTGTATGAAAATCGAGGACTATGGCCATACTTTGTCCCTGTGATCCCAGGCTACACGGATCCCGGTGTACGGGGTATCACAACTGCAATGGGAGGTGGGGTCAATTCTTACACGCCAGAATAGCAAGTAACATCATAGAGTCATCATGACTGCACGGTACAGCGTACTCCATGTGACATACACGGTACATCGTACTCCGTGGACCCATATCATAGTCTGGGGGTACTTGCCGTAGGTCTTATCCACCCCAATACTATGTCGATAACCAACTCATGTCTCAAAGTATACGTGCGAGCATCTCAACTCTCTGTGACACACAGTCTATAGGAGGCTTCCGCACGACTATATGCATGTCAACTCACGTCTAGTGCGAGCGAAGCTCCAGCACCACGCTATGCATATCATGATATCTAAAATCTCGTGCGAGCGAAGCTCTAGCACGGTTTTGTGCACACACAAATTTTTCGTACGAGCAATGCCCAGTACGACTTTTTATGAGAAATAAATCAGTAAACTTGAGTGTGAGTAAGACTCTAGCACTCTTTTTACTTGTATAAATACGATAGGTGGCTAAATTTTGATAAAACATCTTTTTAAAATAGTAACCAATACAAACCGGTACCCTTTCGTATATTTCATGAAATCAATAGCCAACCTATGTGCATATTTACTTAAATCAAAGCAATATAATCATATAAAATATTAAAACATGATAATCATGCAATTTATCTGCCTTACGACCCTTTTTGTAAATTTTACTCCCAGGGGCACAATCGTCTTTTTCTTTATTCACCTATGCCCCGGTTTTTACAAAATTATTATTTCGTTTCTAGATAGTTTAAGAAATTCTAGACCCTGTAAATCCGCTCAAAATTACGTGTAGGTATCTCTATGCACCTATAAAATTCCTTTACCTAGAATCGCGCGCAGACTTAACCTGTCTCGATGATACCGAATCTCTCAGTCCAAATGCACGCCAACCAAAGGTACATAACTGCATATAACCACACAGTTGAGGTCAATTCAATTATCTTGATCAGTATATCGCATTTACTGACCATCTTTAAGGTATTGGGCCCTATCTACCTTATTGGGTCTCGGCCAATTTTCAGCCCTTTTATTTTTATTAATTCCCTTTTTCAGGTATATCGGGCTCATGCAGCTTACCGATAATTATCGAACTTCGTTTCATACTCATTGGATAGCCCGTATACCATTTATGGCAATTACATTACAATTTCGAAAAATATTCCTTTCTATATGAAATTAATCCATAATTCCGTAAAAAAATCAAAGCTCTATATTAAAGAACTCATATTGCCGAAATTAAAATATACTTACCCGATACGATGCGTGGTACGAAAGTCAGAGCTCAATCGGCTCTCGTTCGGTCTCTGCCGTAAAGCTGCACAGTTAGGTAAATTCGGGTTACTTTTCATTAAAATAATATTAAATAAATTCTCAAAAATTTACCCGTAGGTCAATCTCGACCCTCGGTCAACTTACCCGAATCTCGAGTCGTCCCCGGTAAATTTTCTTTCCTTTTCCCTTTTTCCTTTCTCTTCTTTTCTTTTCTTTTCTTTTCCTTTCCTCTATCCTTCCTTTTCCCTCCTTTTCCTTCCCTTTCCTTTCGGCCAAACGGTGTCGTTTCTGTCACTTTGCAGTCGCCGGCGTTTTCGACAGTCTTGCCGGTCGATACCGGTCTCATAAGAACCGGCTCCTCCCCCTGAACACGTCGGTGGCTTCCGTTCAGGCCCAGTCACGGTGGTTCACCGGGAATCGACCCGTTTCTCCCTCGATTTTCCTTCGCTCCGATCGACGTCCTCCGATCACCTGACGGTGCGTCTCCGGTGTCCACGTGATCGTCGGCCTCTCCTCTTCCTCCTCGATTGCTCGTCGACGGTCAAGGATCGCCGATGTCTCCTCTGGCTCGTCGGTTCTCATGGGTCGTTTTCGATTTCTGTTTTTCAGGTTCTCTCGAGTTTTTTCGATTTTCAGCTTTTTTATTATTATTATTTAACAATTTGTTTTATTATTAAAATATTCATTAAAATAGTCTAAAATAATCTGAAAATATCTATAATTCTATTATTTTATTCCAAATAAATAAATTTAATTTAATTTAATTTGTTTATTATATTTTTAATCATTTTTTTGGTATAATTTCTTCTTATTTTCGAGATATTGTCCCGGGTGACTTTTCGGTATTTCTAAAAATTTTGGATCTTGATCAATTGGACTCAAAATTATATAATTTCCTCATTATTGATCAAGATATTCTAAATCCTTATTTTTAATTAAATTTTTCTTATCGAATTTATCCCGAATTTTGATCTTTTGACCGTTTTACCCCTGCACTTGTTTCGGAACCAAATTAACCTAACTTTCCTTCATACATCCACCATTTTTTCTTATTTAATTTCGTATTTTTGGTAAACTTCATTTTCGATCCTTTTTGTTTGGCCTGTGACCATTTCGATCCGTATTTGGCTACTTCCGACGTTCACCGAGATTTCATTTTTATTCTACTTGCAAATTGTATTTCAGTCAAAGCTCTTCTTATGATTCATTGAATATATTAAAATGTACATCACATGAATCATAAGGAAATACATCAACAGATAATAAAAGTGGGTCTTACACATCTCAATCAACATTATCTCCACATATCACATATACTCACGGTACAAGGTACGTTATGTGTCATCTACGCAATACTCGTACTCACGTGCACCCAGCATGGTACATAGTATACCAACGAACAACTACATAGTTCAACGTACGACCATAGGCCAAGTCCATCTACCAACTCCAATGGACTCATCATCCTGAACCATATCTCATATACCAGGCGAGCAATCAGCGTGACACACAGTCATCACAAGGCTCCAACGCGGTATTTCTCAGTGCGAGCAACAGCTTCCAGCACTGTTTTATCTCAACTCAGTAAAAACTGGTGCGAGCAATGCTCTAGCACCTTTCTCAAGTCCATCGTACGAGATGAACTCCAACGCGGCATATTAAAACATAGAAACATGTGTGAGCTAAAACTCCAGCACATTATCATTATAAAACCACATGCGAGTCACTCTCCAACACGATTTTTCGAAACATGTAAACATATGCGAGTGAAACTCCAACATAGTTTAAATCATTAAAATGGGTGTGAGCTAGAGCTCCAACACCGATTCACATCTCAAATATGATAGGTGGCTATTTTCTCTTTTAAAAAACTCAAAACATGTTTCTTTACGTAGCATGTCATCCCATGCTAAACATGTAAAACTAGCTAACCTATCTATCATCATTTCTCAATATCAAAATCAGTACATGGATAAGAAAATATCAAAACATCATATAGATGTAAAAGTATTAAAAACATACATGTCAGGCTATTTTCCTTCCCACATCACATTTTCAGAAGACATATATAAGTCATAGTACATTTCATGATATCATAGCTAAACGTACTAATTCTAGCGTCATATCTACTAAAATCGTAGTAAAATATGTTCAAACATCTATATCGCTAACATACAGTCCCTTACCTCGAATCGCGCTCGTATTTCATTCGTCTCGTTTACTCTATTCGCGATCCGGGTTAGCTGTGTTCCACGTATTCCAATCTACATGTGTAAATCATTAAGTTATTTTCCTTTCCCTCTACTAAACATACAGATTGTCTTCTATTTATCTAATTATACTCCTCAAACCCTTAAATCACATTTCACTCTTCCACTAATATCATTTCATCTCTTAAGCTTTCCATCACTTTTCCATGGATTTCCCTTTATAAATCTCTCTTAATATTACTCACTCATCACTACATTTCATCATTCCTATCAATATTTCACATATTATTCAACCCACAAGGTCTAGAAATCCATATTTAAAGCTTGAAGGTTGAAGAGCTTACCCCTTTTACTTAGCCAAACTTGTGGTAGCCAAAACTCCTTCTCTTGGTCACACCAATGTGTAATTTTTGGTATGTTGTTCTCCTTGCTTCATGGAAAAACTTCCCCTTCTTGAGCTTCTTTCAAAACTGGCTGAAATGTAGTGATTTTTAGAGTAAGAAAGCTTGGATCTTTGAGAGAAAATGGCAGGTGCAGGTTTGGTGGGAGGGAAATATGATTTTCAATCCAAATCTCGTGCCCTTCTTATAGATACAGAGACATGAGATTGATCCGATCCTTGTAGAGATCGATCTCTGCATGGTTTGGTAGTCCTTTTTACCAAATGCAACTAGTACCAGATCGATTTTCTTCCATGATGAGATCGATCTTATTCCATGATGGGATCGATCTGTTTGCAAGCAAATTCCTTCTTGGAGATCGATCTACCTCTTGTAGGAGATCAATCTGCTCTTTACATAACCTTAAGGAGATTGATTTGTCGAGGGCTTAAGATCGATCTGTCTCAGACAGAGACTTAAGGAGATCGATCTGTCTTCCCATGAGATCGATCTGCCTAGTTTCATTCGACAATTTCTGGGCATTTCATGAGGGGTGATCGATCTCTCCTTCATATGAGATCGATCTCTCATCCCCTGCACCCTCATTTTCGACAGTTTTCTGCAGATTTCTCGATGTACATTCATCCTTATTTGCTGCATACCTCAATTTACAATTCGTGCTCAATTAACACACCATGGCATCCATTCTACATAGTTCTTAGTTAATGAAACTTGTGCACACTACTTGAAATCATAGATGTTTCATTAAATTTCCAAAATCCTTACATCCTTCTATCATTTATACTCATGTACTAATACATATGCATACATCATAGCTTCTCAAGCTATTTTTGTAACAACGTACATATACATCATATCTTCATAAAAGTAAATACGTGTGGAATTATGAGCATTACATTATAATTTTAAAATAAAATAAATAAAAATTATTGATATTTTAACAATAAAGTAATAATGCTAACTTTATGTTTGAGTTGAAAGCAATTTGCCGTTCACACTTAATGGCATGTGTTTTATTTCATATCCTACACCAACATTTTGTATTTTAAAGTATTAAACGAAAATGCCTATAAAAATTATAATTAATATTTACAATGAATTACAAATGATTGAAGCTTATAAATAGGTCTTAAACCTCGAACTAAATACAAATTCACAAATTTGATATTTCAAACATAATCTTATTTTTTGACAAGAGAAAGGTATTTGATCTATGAACTATTTACAGTTAGTTAGAACTGTAGAGCGTACAACAAAAATAAAGTTGGACTGTTGTATCCTGGAGTGGCATGTTCCGAGTTTCTACTGCATAAGTTAATATAATCTCACAAAGGTGAATCGTCTTAAAAAGAACGAAATATTTGTGCCTCAGTACAACTCTTTGTTTCAATAGTAAAATAATTACAATTTCTACTTCCTTATATTACTTTTTATTACTAATGTTTTTATGTTGTTTCAGCTTTTAGCACAAAAAAAAATCTAGTAAGAGGATACATGAACTATTTGAACTAAACTCCAAGTTGACTTGAATGAGTTTTTGTGATTAGAATTTTATGTAATTATGTACATATGTATATATATTTGTATTTTCATAATATTTTTATCTTTATGAAAAATTCCATCTTTTTTTAATATATTTTTTGTCTTAATTTTTGAAAAGAAAGAGACAACCTTAAAAGAATTTTTGAAAACTATTTCTCTTAGTTTAAACGAGCCTTATCTTGAGAATCAAAGAGAATATGATTATACTAAGTTTGAATTTTATTTTGTGAGGTTAACTCAAAATGGTATGACTGACTAGTTGGTTGATGATACTATACAATATTAAATTTGGTATTCAAAGATTTGAAAATTTGGCATTCAAACATTTTCAAGATAGACATATGTTGATTTTCATGTTATGAGCTAATGGTTATAATTTGTTAATTCTAATTTAAATAAACCTTAAGATTTATTTCTGTTTCACTTCACCTCAAATTGTTACTTTTTTTGTTAATTTACTTTTTTCAATTTTATTTTGTTTTCATTTTCTTTAATATTTTAAGTTTTTTTTCTCTCTAAACCTAGAATCTGACAATCGGTAGTTGCATTAACTGTAGGTGATTGTCACCGGGTTCGACTAGCCAGTGGCATTTGGCTTCCAAAATACAATAAAATTTTCGTCTCTTTCTTTTTTTCCTACTCTTTAGGCTAGTTTTACTTAAAAAAAAAAAATCTATAATTTCTTGGATCTACACCCAAAGTTGTAACCTTCAACTTTGAAAAACTCTACTTTCGCCACTTAAAAATTAATTCTCTTCCAATATGTTGTTTTAATCTTCATAGCTTACATTTCCTTCAAGTTTCAAACCAAAAATATATATGAAGAGCCTGAAAATGAAAACTATATATATATATATATATATATATATATATATAAAATTCTTAGCCATTTTCTTATTTTTTTTAATGTTTTAATGCTTTATATTGCTTGCATCATAAAGATTTTTCGATTCTTCATATAGGTAGCATTTTTTTGAGTTTAAAGAAAAAAATGTTTTTAGGTTTTAGAGAGAGAAAAATAATTAAACTGTTGAAAAATATAACAAAAAGAAAAAATAAATAAAAAATTTAAAGATAACAGAAAAGAAATGGGGTAAAGTGAAACGGAAATAAATCTCAGGGTATGTCACGACCTTAACTTACCAAAATGCGTACAAAATTTTCGCATTTCCATGCATCATTTATTAATCATCCTTCCTCGATCGTGAACAACCACACTCTCAACAGTTGGACTGTGTGTCAATGTCTACCTCATCCATCCATAACAATTTAATTTGCAATATAATTTTAGAAGTAAACACTTTTATAAATACATCAAAGTTACTGTTTACAAGTGTTTACATTACTTTACATCCCCAATGTTTACATACAAAATGCTACTGTGCTATGTCTAGTCTAGATACAAAATAATCCAAGTGTGTATACCTTATGCGATGGGATGCAGTGGATACCAAAAGGGATAAGCCTCTAGTCGCCCACAATCTATACTCAAAGCTCTGTAGAGAGAGAGAAAATAAGGGGGTGAGCAAACCACACTCTCAGTAAGGCAATCATGCGAACAGGTAGATACTGCACTATCTACGTGATCGTGATACCATGCTCAAAGCATATATTTCATCATTTTCTCAAAATATGAGTTTATGCTGGTGTTAATGGTATGTATAGCATTCATGCTATTAAAATCCAGTGCAAAATTCAATTCAAAGCATTGCATTAACCATCATGCATATTTTTATAAGTAAAGCATGGCATTAATCATCATGCATATTTCATAAGTAAGGCATGGCATTAAACATCATGCATCAGTACACTTTAAAACCATTAACAAACCGATATCTCAAAACAATTCATCACTTGTCAGGACTCAGCCCCTCCCTCGGACTGTCCTGACCCACAAATCATTTCAAACATTGATTTATTCGCAAAGCAATAGACATGTGAGATAGGCAATTCAATAAGGGAAATAACCTCTAAGACTATGGCCATATCCTGTGATACCGGTTACACGGATCAAGTGTGCAGGTTATCACCACTATCTGCTTCCAAACGGGAGGTAGGTCAAATCCTACCCGCTGGTCCATAGCAGATCTCATCCGAAGACGGCATAACACATCTCAACACGGTACAACGTACTTGTAAGACCCGAATTTAATTAAAATACGAAAATTAAATAAGAAAAGATGGGGGGAAGTATGAAGGAAGGTCGGGTTAAATTAATCCCGAACACGTGTAAGGGCAAAATGGTCAAAGATCGAAAGCCGAAGTAAATTCGATGAGAAAAATTAATTAAAAATATGGACTTAAGAAATCTTGGTCAATAAAAGTGAAATAAAATTATTTCGGATTAAATTGATCAAGATATTAATTTATGAAAATTAATCGGGATTAATTGGAATTTTTAGTTCGAAAAAAAAATAATCCCGAAAATAATCGAAAAATATACCGAAAAGTCACCCGGGACAATATCCCAAAAATACGGAGAAATTATACCCGAAAAAGAGCCTAAAATATAATAAATAAATTAAATAAAATTAAATTAATTAATTTAGAATAAAATAATAATTTTTGTAGATATTTGGGTATTTTAATGTATTTTATTGAATAGTAAAATAATTAAAATAAATAATAATAATAATAAAATTAATAAAAGAAATGAAAAAAAAAAGGAAGAGAAACGGAAATCGGGGAGAGAGAAGGAGAAAGCACAGTGGAAAACGGGGCAGCCGAACCCGAGGAGACCGGCGAGCCACCGGCGGCCGATGGACCCAGCTGATGGTCGGAGAAGCTAGAGCGGAGCTCGGCGGTTCCAATGGTACCGGCGACGCGCTCCAACGGCGACGATTTTCGGCGAATCGACGGCCGAAAAGTCGAGGAGGAAATCGCGTTGGTTCCGGCGAACGGCGGCGCCATAGCTCGGATTCGACCTAGCCAAATGATCACCGGACAGAGGCGGTTCTTTTGAGCCCATTTGCAGCAGGCGAAACGGCCGGAATCGCCGGCGACGGCCAAGAGGAAGAAACGACTCCGACGGCGAAGAGGAGAACAGCCGGACCGGCGGCATCCCGGCGACGTTGAGGCGAACCGAGGGCAGATCTGAGATGCGGACGGCCTTGCGGAGCGATTGGCGGTGGAAGCCGGCGGAGAACCGGCCGGCAAGGCGGTGAACCGACGGTGAATCGGTCGAACCGGAGAAAATCGACGGTCTGAACCGGTCCGAACCGGACTGAACCGGTTCAGCCAAAAAGAGGAGAAAAAGGGAGAAAAAGGGAAAAGGAAAAAGAGAAAAAAAATTGGGGAAAATTTCGGTGATGCAATCGAGCTTCGGGTAAGTCGATAAGCGGTCAAATTGACCCGATTTAAATTTGGAATATTTTATTTAATTAAATTTCGATCGAAAAGTTTACCCGAAAATGTAATTAATTGTGTAGCTCGACGATTGGCATCCACCGAGGGCTCGAGACAGTCTCGATTTGCGGACTAGCATGGAATCTCGGGTAAGTGACCCCTATTTACGACAATTTTCTCGTTATGCGTGATATTGATTTAATTTCCGCATAAATTGAATTAAATTATGGAAATTTAGATTAATTGTCGTAAATATTAAATTTAGCTATTCGAGAATTAGAACGAGGCCGATAAATTATTGGTGGACCCAGTGAGCCCAATAGGCCTCGATAAAGTGAGAATTAAGTGAAAAACGGGCTAAAGGCCGATTAAGGCCCATTAAGGTGCAATCGGGCCCAATAGGGGTAAATGGGCCCAATGATTTAAATTAAGCCCAGAAAAGATTAAGTACAATTAAATTGCATAATATCTGACCTGAGAAATATTAATACGCAGTTCCGGGCATTAGATTGGAAACATATCGGACTGCGCGACGGGACTACATTGGAAAAGAAAAGGTCAGACTCGACAGGAAAATAAGGTAAGGGAATTCTGCGGACTGCTAGAGGTAACAGTACGCAATTTGAATTCATTGCAGTCTTTTTAAAATTTCTTGAAGGGTCTAGAGGTCAATTAATAATTTTAGTGCCCCGAATGGGTAAAATTACTAAAATACCCTTGTTAAGGGAAAAATCTAAAAATTTAGGAAAAAAAATTGGGAGGAGCAAGAACAAGAGGTTCCTGCTCATTCTGGAGGTATTTTAACACATGCATGAGTAGGCTGACTCACTTTTAAAGATAAATGCATAGCATTGCATATCTTGAACGATGTGTTTTCTGTGAAAATTATTTGGAGATAACCGAGCCGCCTACGTGTTTTTATTTACATGTGACGTGCTAGAGCTCAGCTCGCACGATGTTTGACTTGTGTGATGCATACATTAGTGCTGGAGCGAGAGCTCGCACTAGAGTTTTACATGCATAGGTGCTAGAGTATAACTCGCACCAGATTTCACATGCTTCATCGTGACATGGTGCTAGAGTCTAACTCACATCAGATTTTACATGATTTTCATGACAGGGTGCTGGAGTCTAACTCGTACCATATTTTTATATACGATTTTCGTGACAGAGTGCTTGAGCTTAGCTCGCACTAGTTTTATTTGATTTACTGACAGTGTTAGAGCACCACTCGCACTACTTTTCAGAGATCATACGATAAGCCGTGCTTGGAGCATCGGGTTGACTGTGTGTCACCGATTAAATAGGCTCGCACGTGCGTTTTGAGACATGGCATGAGTATAGAGACATTATATGGGTCCACGGAGTACGATGTACCGTGCAAGTAGCATGGAGTACGATGTACCGTGTAGTATCTTCGTGATACGTTGGACTTGTGGCGTTGTTGGACCACCCGTTGTTAGACCACCAGCGTTGTCGATGGGCCTTGCGGGTCAGTGGACCTGAGCTTGGTTGCCATGGCCGTTGGCAGGGGTTGGCCGGGCAGGGGTTGGCCGTCACGATATGATGCATCAGCATCTTCGGATGCATGGAAATCGGATAAGACCGACGAGATGGAGTGACCCACCTCTCGGGCGGTTCCCGATCATGGTGAGAACCCGCACACTAGGATCCGTGTAGCTGAGGAACTCCCGAGGACAGATATGGCCATAGTCCTGGTTATTGCCGTTATACAATTACTGCCTCGTCTCGCATGTCGACGATTTCGATGATTTGAACTGGGTTTTAAAACTAAATTGCATGATGGTATTTCCATGCTTTTCAACCCATGTGTGAAATGTAAACCGTTTTCATGGTTTTGTGTGAGTCAGGATCACCCGAAGGAGGGGTCGAGTCCTGACTTTACTGTGAAATTTTTAAATAAGAAAGAAATGATTTGAATATACTTGCATGTTGAATTTTCCGTGCAATTGCGTTTTACATAACATCATAACGCATATCATTTGTTTTAAAATGTGTGGAGAAAGGGTGGTTTATGCATGGCACTACGTTCATGTAGGTAGTATGGTTACCTACTTGTTGTAGGATTGCCTTACTGAGCTTGATGTGCTCACCCCTTTCATTTTCTCCCACAGATGATCTCCAGTTGAAGTTGCGACGACTCAGTACTGCATTCCGGATATCCGCTGCTGCCCATCAACATAAGGTATATATACTTGTACATATTGTATCTACATAAGCATAGCACAGTAACATGTTAGTAAGTAACTTTAGGGGATGTATAAATAGTATAAACAATTATAAATGACTGGAGAAGAAATAAGTATTAGGGTAGGTGTATGGTGGGACTGGCATTGACGCACAGCCCAATTTTTAGTGGAGTGTTGGTCACGATTCGAGAACAGGTAAGAATATAAGAAAATAAATAAACAAAAACGCGAAAAATTAACTCTGATTTTTGGGTAGTTTGGGTCGTGACAGTACTCCATGCTACATGCATGGTACAATGTACTCTGTGGACCCATATCAACATATCATATCACGCCACATCTCAAATGCACGTGTGAGTCTATTTAATCGGTACGCCCTTTTGTCACTCGAAGCTCCTAACACGACTATCAACATGTCAAAATATCACAAATGCACGTGCGAGCCTATTTAATCGGTGCGAAAATCCAGTCTGCCCGAAGCTCCAAGCACAACAACAAATAAGGTAGGCATCTAGTGCGAGCTAAGCTCCAAACACCATTTCAAAACCAATATGAAATCCATGTGAAAATTAGTACGAGCTAAGCTCCAGTACTCATGCGTATAAAACACATCAAATCTTGTGTGAGTCATACTCTAGCACGCTTTCATTCTCATGAAAACCATGTAGGTGGCTCAATTCTTTGGAAAGTATGGTTAACAAGCCAAAACAACTAATTTCTTTTGCAAAACATTTCAAATGTTAACCAACCTACCAATCATTTGCTAAAAAGCAGTAAAACATGATTTTCCAAAGCATTATGCTTTTATTTTCATGCACATTTCTCAAACACCCAATTTTTACCCTTCAATCACCCAATATCATTTCTTAATATCTCATGTATTCTAGCAAAGCATTTAAGCGCCCAAATTGGGCACAGATATCTCTAAGAGTCCACAGAATTCCCTTACTTCGATTTACTCGGGATGCGACTCTCTTCCTTTACGCTTCTCACGTTCTTATCTCGACTTGCTCCGATGTATCCTCGGGAGTTGCAATTCATCCATCAAACACTTGAGTTAACGCTTTTAACTCTCATTCAACTATGCATTTATCCAATGCCTTTAATACACATTTACCTCTTGTGGTAAATCTCACAATTTATCCCAAAATCAACACCTTCAAATCATACCCACAACACAATCATCATCTTAAGATAACTCATTCATCATTAATACTTCTACATTTCACTTTCTCACACTAGATCATTTCTAGGTTATGGTAGATTCTTTACTTTCTAGGTTGTTCCTATTATTCATATGTACATTAAACAACTCCAAAATCAATATCCAAACAAAGTACTTGAGTTGTTGCATTAGATACTCACCTAACTTGATTTCTTCTTTGCTCCAATGGAAATGCACCTTTTGTCCACCAATCCCAGAAATTGGGAAAATGCCTCCAAGCTATGTTGTTCTTCTCTTTGATGTGAACAACTTTGTCTCTAATAGCTTTCCCTCCAATCTTACTGAAAATGGCTGGATTTAGGAGTGAGAAAGCTAGGTTTTGGGTTTTGATATGGAAAGGAAAGTTTCAGTCTCAGTAAAATGCAGATTTCACTGCTCCTTTTTATAGAAATAGCTTGATGAGATCGATCTGCACTAGGACGAGATCGATCTAGTCCCCTTAAATCCCTCTTTTCCACGGCATTTTCAAGCATGAGATCGATCTGTCAAAGCTTGAGATCGATCTGCTCCAAACAGATAGCTAAGGAGATCGATCTGTGTGCTTGAGGATCGATCTTTTCATTACAGAATGTTTAGGAGATCGATCTAGCTCCATTGGAGATCGATCTGTCTTGTTCCATAGCTTAGAATAAGAGCATTTTGGCTCTTTCAGATCGACCTCTCATCCTATGAGATCGATTTGTCATTCATATTTCCAAATTTTCTGCAGTTTTTCTATAGCAACTCCTACCAAATTTCATACATTTTGTTGCCATAGTCATTTTCTCACCAAATCATTTTTTAGACTTGAAAATGGCATCCATTCATACCTTATACCTATTAAAACTTGTGTGAACTCTTTATATAACCAAAGGTACATAATATAAACCAAATGGAAGTGCACAATTCATGAAATCTTCCTTCCATTTTACCAAACTACTTATTTTCCATTCTACTCCCCTTCTTCACATGTTCAAGTCCATTTCCTCATATTCATATATAATGCAACTTATACGTACAATCACAACACTTATTACATGTGTGTACATTAAACTTATGGACTTACATGTCATATACTTCACATTATAAGTATATCACCATACTTATGAATTCATTTACACATTTATATACAAGGTTAAACCTATACGAGGTCTCACAGGGTAATTAACTATCAAATTTATATTAGGGGCCACATTTAATTTGTCCTTGATCACTGGGTATTTTTATATAATTTACCCAAAAAATTGAATGTCCTTAATCTATCTTTTAAAGAAAATCCCAGAACAATTATTATCTTATATCTACAGGGTTAAATGGTGCCATTATTGGAAATCAAAGTTGATAGAAGAAAAACAACTAAAGTTTAATCTAACGGTTATTACTTTTAAAAAAAAAAATAGTTTTAAGATTTGAATATTCTTTATCCTTTGTACCTTGCTCTCAAAATAATAATAATAATAATAATAAAAGTAGAAGGTAGCAGTCCAACCTATAATTTAATTACATGAACAATTTTAATATTTACTATACTTTCAAAAAGTAACATAAATGATATTTTATTCGGTAAGAGAAACATTTTTTGAGTGCTTTTAATCGCATCTTAAAAAATACTAGACACACCCTATTTACTAGACACACTATATTTCTTAAATTTAATTTACAATTTTTACATCTTACAACCTAAACTAACATTTACTCTACTCAAATTACCTAAACCCACTTCACATCTCTTCCAACTCTCTCACTCTTTATCTACTCTCTTTAATCTCACTTCTTTATCAATCTTTCTTCAAATCTCTCCAAAATTAAGATTATCTAAGATAAATTCTTTAATGTATTCTTTTTACATTGTTTGTTTTCATTAATTTTGGTGTAAATTGGTTGTTTTTTTGGCTTGGGTGGTTTAGGGTTTAATTTGTTAGATGAAAATCCAATTTTTTCTAAACTTTCGATGCTCACGTTATGGAATTTCCGTTAGCATCGAGAAGCTCACGGCAGTTCGTTGTCGTGAGCTTATGAAACACGTTTAAAGGTTTTGTTTTGTTTTTTCTAATTTTATACAAAGATATTTTTATAATAAAAAATCATTAAAATCGGGTGTGTCCAATAATATTTAAGTTGTGTTTAGATTTTTTTTTTCTTTTTCTTTTTCTTTTTTCGTCAATCAAAATTTGATCTTTATAAAAAGCATTTTAGAAATAAAATCTTTAACGTATCATATGACTATGAAACTATGCATCATTAATAAAGTTATCGAAAATAATCGTAAATCCGAATAAAATTTAAAAATCTCGAATCGTATTGAAAGATTAATATCTCATTTGTAAGTTTCTAACAATAGTATTAAACCTTATAATGACTATTTATCTCAAAATAACCAGCTCAGAAGAACTTGATCTCCTAACGAAAAATTACTTTTGTTTTTTTTTTTTTTAGATCTCACTAATTGTTAAATTAAGATGATTCATTAAAGATTGTAATGGTCTCAATCGAAAAGGGTAAATGATAGTAAGAAAAAAAAAATATGGAACGTATTTGTTATTTTTAATATTCTAGTCGTCAGTATCATTATTAAAGGAAATTTTAACTGGTATTTAATGACATTAATTAAGATGAGATTTAAAGAAAAAATTAAAAGTAATTCACTTATTTAAAAAGAATTGTTGGAAATAATATAGTAAATGCATTTTTTAAAAAATAAGATTTTAAATATAATTATTATCTATTATCACCTTTTTTTTAAAAAGATTATTAAAATAAAATTTTAAATATATATGATAATTGAGAATGTAGTTCTTTAAATTCAATAAACTTTAAAATATATTACATTTTTCTCTTAACCACCCTATCAAAAAAAGCGATGGCAAATAGAATTTTAAATATCATTAATACTTATGAATATGATTACCTGTTAACGGAATATGTTTATATTATTGCAATTAATTAACTTGAGTTTCGCAATTAAAGAGATGATAGTGGAGACAGAAAGATGCTGCAATATATTATTATATATCCAAAAATAAAAGATGTTCTTATCATATTTGATTTCCGTATAATTGTGTTAATTTAGCCCCAAAAAAAAACCCAGCTGCAATTGCCTTCCAAGTTTTGTACTTAGAGAGAAAATGCCAGATACTGAGGCATAATACATAAGCAAACAAAAAATATTCTTCGAATGCAGCTTCCAAGCATTAGGTGATTCATTATCCAACAATGGAAGAATCCAAAGACGCTGCTTTCCTATTTGATCAAGGACTTTGTCTTTTTTTCACGGTCTTAATTCGTTTCCACTTCCACCATCAAACCAGCTCATCGAAACCAGTTCAATATTATTAAAAAAGAAAAAAGAAATTAAAAAAAAAAAAAAGAGAAAGTAAGCAAAGAAGTGACCTTCAAGAAGAAGAAGAAATAGAAGAACTCCCCTTGAAGATGAGAAAGTTGAGAGTTTCCAAAGCAAAATAGATGAAAGTTCCTTTGAAATGGGTGAAGAAACAACTGAAATTTGTACCCACCACGCGTTGCCATCCAGGCCAATACATCTTGTCAAAATCCTGCAGTGCTAAGCAAAAATTAATCTAAAGAAAATTGTGTGAAGGAAAAAGAAAAGCAGAAGGGACATTGGTTTGAGCTGATTTTGATAGCCTTTTTAATATAGGCAGCGGTTGCAACGCAGTCAAAGACTTCATAGAGATCAAGAGCCCGAGAGGCAGAAGTCAGGGCTTGAGCTTGCATCTTCAATGGCATGTCTGTGTCTTCAATCACAGCTTTACCTTCCAACATCTCGGAGGGTAGTAGAAAGGAATGGAGCAGATGCTATTACTTATCTCTTGTCACACCGTGAAGGAACAATGATTTAATGTTCCTCTTCCTCAGGACTTTCAAGTTTCTATGTTCCTTACTTTTTTGGAACTTTCTTTCATCTCACATCTCTCTTCACTCTAACTATTTGAGATGTTCTTGCAAAGGATAAAGCAAGTGGGGCAGATATTAAGCAAGGAATCAGTGTCTTTGCTAAGTTTTGAATCAAATGAAAACAAAATATACTGTTTTATTTCCGAATTAACAAGCATGTATTCTCCACCTTTTTTCTAAAAAAGAAATTGTTCATTAAAGAACAAAATAAACCAGCTACCACTCTACTCCAGGCCTCGAAGTGAAATCCGTGGCCTCACTTTTGTTTACTACTAGAATTCAACAAGGTAACAAGGTAACACCTTCTTTAGCCAGGACTGCAGCAGCACGAGCTTTCTGGGCTGCTTCAGGTGCATCAAACCCAATTTAACCCTTATCCACTCCAACTTTGAAATCAACATACTGCACGTGTAAAAGAATATGTATCATGGGGAAGAAGTACTTAATAACGAAGAAAGATTGAATTAATTACAAAGGACATAGAGACGCAATTGTCTAGTACAAGGACTGTTAATCTTTCTTTTAGTTTTCAGTTATTCATTTGTATGGCAATAAAAAAACAAACGCTCAAGGGAAGAGAGACCAATTTCAATGATACCTTCACAGTGCCAAATTTTGAAAGACATCCTTCAAATCCTCACGCAAAACAACATTCCTATACTCTTTATAGAATGATGCAGTAGGTTCTCTCTAAACTTTTGATTGTCAGTCTTGGAGTCTATTCCTTGACTCTGCAAAATGTGTTTCTCATCAATCTTTTCTTTGTTGTCATTGTCATTTTCTATTGTTTTCTGTTCCCTCATTCCAGTAGCACCATCTTTCATGAGTTCACCAGAACCATATTGCTTAGCAGAGTCTCCAGCTGAAATGCTCTTTAATGTAAATATCAAGATTTGTAATCTTGAAAATTTTCTCTTCTTCTAAAATGTATACAGAATGCTACTTATATACTGAGCATGGAAACAAACTAACCAATTCTGTTAATACCAGCTAATGAAACTAACAGCTCTAACAGACTAAGAATTAACTAACAATGTACAGTTAGCTAAATAATTTAAATACAACAGAAAAGAAAAAAATTCCTTTTCTTTTAGCGCCAACTATACTTGCTTGTCGTAGCATACTGGGCTACCTTGCTGCTTGCACTTGTTACTGGCTTGTTGGTCTTCTATCATGTAAGACCCGATTTTAGTTAAAAATACGAAATGAGTATGTTCGTGAAAAAAAATGATTGAAATGAAATTTTCGAACACGTTGAAAGGTAAAATAGTCAAAAGACCGAAAATCGGTATAAATTCAACAAGAAAATTTAATTAAAAATAATGGATTTGAGAATCTTAATCAATAACGAAGAAATAATTAAATTTCGAGTTAAATTGATCAAGATATGAATTTATTGAAATTAATCAAAATTTTCACTCGGGACAATATTCTGAAAATACGGAGAAAATATACCGAAAAAGGGTTAAAATAAATTAAATTAATTAATTAGAATAAAATATAATTTTTTTTTAGATATTTTTGAGATTTTAGAATAAAATAATGAATAAAATAATAAAATTATAAATTATAAAAATAAATAAAATTAAAAAAAAAAAAGAGATTCGCGAAAAACGCAAAAACTGAAGAAGCAAGAACCCGAGGCCTCTGCCTCCACCGGACGGATGCCACTGGGAAGAGAATGAGAGGCCAAGAGGGGAGAGCCTCACATCGACGCCGACGTCAACCCCGACCCAGGTGAAATCCGACAGGGAAACGCGGCCGGCGAGTGAGGAAAAGGAAAAGAGAAATCGATAGTGAAGGGGGCGAGAAAGAGAGAGAAAGAGAAGAAACGGTGGCGGACGGAGGCCGGGGAAAGGAAGAAGGACTCGCCACCGGCCAGGAGGAGGGTTGATCTGCCACCGTCGACGATGAAAACAGCCAAAAATGACGGAAAAGAAAATGGGTACCGACGGTCAGGAGAGAACAGGCTGGACCGGCCACTTTCCGGCCATCGTTGGCGAAACCGAGGTCAGATTTGTGAATCGGACTACCCCGCGGAGCTGCTGGAGATGGAAGCCAACGAAGAACCGGACGACAGAGCTCTAAACGGCGAAAAAGAAACTGAACCGGACTGGACCAGGCTGAACTGGACCGGTCTGAACCGAGTTGAACCGGACCTAACCGGTTTAGCCAAGAAAGAAAAAAAGAGAAAAAGGAAAAAGGGGAAGAATTTTTGGGGATACATCGGACTTCAGGTAAGTCGATACGAGGTCAAAAGTGACTGATTAGATTTTTGAAAAATTTATTTAAATTATATTTAATCAGAAATTAACCCGGAATTAAATATAAAATTGTACAGTTCGACGATAGATCGTGTACGTGAGCCCGAACGAGAGCCGATTGAGCACTGATTTTTGTACCCCGCATCATATTGGGTAAGTATATTTTAATTACGATAATATGAGTCCTTTAATACAGAGTTTCGATTATTTTACGGAATTTACGGATTAATTCTGTATAAAAAGGAATATTATTCAGAATTGTAATGTAATTACCGTAAATAGTATACGAGCTATCCAATGAGTTTGAAACGAAGCCCGATGGTTATTGGTAAGCTGAATAAGCCCAGTAAAACCCGAAGATGGGATTTAATAAGTAGAAACGGGCTGAAAATGGGTTGAGGCCCATTAAGGTGCGATTGGGCCCAATAAGAGTAAATTGACCTAATTAGTTAATCGACTGTAGTAAACGCGAGAATTATATTTATTGGGTTAAATTGACATGGTAAATAATTATCTGCAGCTCCAGAGTACATATTGGGAGCTAAACGGATCGGGTGATCGGTAGAATTGGAAAAGTCAGACTGTACAGAGAATTGAGGTAAGGAAATTTTGTAGGTGCATAGAGATTTCTATACGTAATTTTGAGGGGATTTATAGGGCCTAGAATTTCTTTAAGTATCTAGAAACGAAATAATAATTTTTACGAAAATCGGGGGCATGGGTGAATAAAGAAAAAGACGATATTACCCTTGGGAGTAAAATTTACAAAAGGATAGTAAGGCAGATAAATTGCATGACTATTATGTTTTGATGTTTTATATGAATGTATTGCTTTGGTTTAAGAAAATTTACACATAGGTTGGCTGTTGATTTTATGAATTATACGAAAGGGTACCGGTTTGTACCGGTTATGATTTTAAAAGATGTTTTATCAAGATTGAGCCACCTATCATATTTACACGAGTAAAAAGAGTGCTAGAGTCTTACTCGTACTAAATTTTACTGATTTATTTCTCATAAAAAGTCCTACTGGAGCATTGCTCATTCGAGAAATTTATGTGTGTGTACAAAAACCGTGCGGGAGCTTCGCTCGCACGAGATTTTAGATATCATGATATGCATAGCGTCGTGCTGGAGCTTCGCTCGCACTAAATGTGAGTTGACATGCATATAGTCGTGTGGAAGCCTTCTGTAGACTGTGTGTCGCAGAGAGTTGATATGCTCGCACGTATACTTTGAGACATGGTGTAAGACCCGATATTTTTGAGTGCATTTAAAAATGCAAAAGGATTGAAATGGTATTCCCGAACACGTGTAAGGGCAAAATGGTCGAAAGACCAAAATTCGGTATTAATCGGGACAAGAAAATTTAATTAAAATAAGGGATTGAGAAATCTTGATCAATAACGAAGAAATAATTAAATTTCAGATTAAATTGGTCAAGATATTAATTTATTGGAATAAACCGAAATTTTCGTATTGGAAAAATAATCCCGAAAATAATTGAAAAATATACCGAATCGGTAAAATCAGACTGAGAAATTCATTTAGTGATTAAATGAATAAAATATAAATTTTTTAAAGATATTTGTGTATTTTAATATTATTTTATTGAATAAAATAATATTAAAATAAATAAATAAATAAATAATAAAATGAAAAAAAAAAAGAAAACAGAAAATCGTGAAAACACGATTTTCTGAGGAAGCCGAAACAGAGGGAGCCCCCCTTCTGCCTCACCGATCACCGGCGATCGGCAGAGGCCCAGACCAGAGGCGAGGCCAGCCGAGCCACCAGCACCCCGAACGGTCTGACGGACGGCGACAAACGGCGGACGAATGGGGAAGAAAGAAAGGAAGCCGAGACCGAGAAAGAAGAGATCGTCGGCTCCGACGCAACCACCGGCGAACGACGCGAGGAGACGGCCGGCGAAGGTCGATCGGCACCCCAGGAAGTCGACTCGCACACCCACGCGCCCCGAAGTCTCCAAAAAATGCCAGATCGATGGAGGAGGGCCGCGGGAGAGAAGCTTCGATTCGCCGGCGATGGCCACGATTCGACCCCAGCCGAGGCCCGATTTAGGAAGCCCAGGCCATGGCGCACCAAACGGCGGTGGAATCATGCCGGGAACCGGCCGGACGGCGTCGGCACGACCAAAGGATGACTGGACAGGCCGAACCGGACTGAACCGGTCGAACAGGACCGAGCTGAACCGGCGGTCCGAACCGGGTTGAACCGGACCGGACCGGTCAGCCAAAAAGAGAGGGAAAAAAAGGAAGAAAAAGGGGAAAAAAAAAGAGAAAAAATTGAGAAAAATTTCAATGATGCAATCGAGCTTCGGGTAAGTCGGTAAGCGGTCGAATTGACCGATTTAATTTTTGGAATATTTAATTTGATAAATAATCGACTGAAAGTTTACCCGAAAATATATTTAATTGTGTAGCTCGACAATTGGCATCCACCGAGAGCTCGAGACAGCCTCGATTTGTGTACGATCATGGAATAAAGGGTAAGTAACCCTTATTTACGACAATTTTATATCGTTATGCGTAATTGATATTTAACGCATAAATTACGAATTTAATTTCCGCATAAATGAATTAAATTCTGGAAAATTGGATAAATTGTCGTAAATATTAAATTGAGATATCCGAAAATTTAGAACGAGGCTAAATAAATTATTGATGGGCCCAATGAGCCCAATAGGCCTCGATAAAGTGTGGTAAACGGGCTTACGGCCGATTAAGGCCCATTAAGGTGCAATCGAGCCCAATATGGGTAAACGGGCCCAATGATTTAAATTAAGCCCAGAAAATTATGAAATACAATTAAATTGTATTGTATTTGACCTGATGAATGTGTATCCGCAGTTCCGGAGATTTGATTTGGATTGGGAGCAAATCGGACTGCGTGACGAGTCATCAGTGGAAAGGTCAGACTGTACAGAAAACTGAGGTAAGGGAATTATGTGAGTAGCTAGAGGTAGCTACGCGTATTTTAATAGTTTTTCTATACACTGAATATGATTGTATACACGATTATTGTATAAAGGTCCTAAAAGTGGTTTAAATGATTTTTAAGGATCGAAATAGGTGAAATGTCTATTTTACCCCTATTGAGGGAAGTTCACCTAAGGATGGTGAAAGCATGACATGCATGAAATGCATGATTTAAGGAAATTTATGGTTTAAGAAATTTCTTGGTTTTTAAGCAAAGCAAACCGATAGATTGGCCAGAAATTATATAATTACGTAAAATAACACTACGTAGGTGTTATTAATATTTAAATGAAAATTTCTTTGGAAAACGGCCAACTATCAAGTTTATATGGAAACAGATAGTGCCGACACGTAGTTCGCACTATATCTGCGTTTGTGAATATGCATAAATGTACTTGAGCGCTTGCTTGCACCGACTTGTGACATCATATGCATGAAATGTGCTAGAGCATGGTGCTCGCACTGATTTTTATTATTGTGAAATGAGAGCTGCTGGAGCCTAGCTCGCACTCTGTTTTGACATGTTTTGACATGTTTTGATTTGTTTTGACTTGGTATGCATAAAATGGTGCTGGAGCGATTGCTCGCACTAGTTTTAATGATTTGACATGCATGAGAGATGCTGGAACTTAGCTCGCATCCTGTTTTGATTTAATTATGCATGAAGCCGTGCTGGAGTGTAACTCGCACGAGATTTGATTTAATTATGCATAAAGCCGTGCTGGAGTGTAACTCGCACGAGATTTGATTTACTTGAGCATTCATTTGTGCTGGAGCGTTGCTCGCACAAAGTTTTACGTAGTTTTCATAATTCATTTGAATGTCGTACTGGAGTTTTTCTCGTACGAGGTTTTCACTGAATTTCTATACATATTCGTACTAGAGCATTGCTCGTACGTGGATTTTATTTGAAATTATAATCAGTTTAAGTCGTACTGGAGCGCTGCTCGTATGCAGATTTTACTGATTTTTATGAAACCGTGTTAGAGCTTCGCTCGCACGAGATTTTCTGATATCATGAATATGCATGGAGCCGTGCTTGAGCTTCGCTCGCACAGGGATTTATATTACATGCATATAGCCGTGTTGGAGCCTCCTGTAGACTGTGTGTCACAGTGAGATGATATGCTCACACGTGCATTCTGAGACAGAGATGATATAGGTGGATAAGACCTATTACAGGCACCCCTGATTGAGCTTGGGTCCACGGAGTACGTTGTACCGTGTATGTCACGCGGAGTACGCTGTACCGTGGGGATTGTTGGAGTGGAGTGGCATGAGTCAAGAGGCAGCAAGCCTTGCCCTCGCAATCCTGGTGTTATGCTGTTCTGGCGGGTAGGACGACCCACCTCCCGTTTCAGGTGTGATACCCCGCACACTAGGTACCGTGTTGCCAGGGATCACTAGGATATGGCCATAGTCCTCGATGTTACTGATAATTACCTGATTGTCTCACATGATATAACTTGTGGTCTGTTAGACCAGGGTAGACCCGAAGGAGGGGTCAGGCCCCCGATTTGATGATTTGATGATTTCAGATGATTTTATGATATGTGACCCTGAAAGAAGGGTGATTTTATAACTCAAGTTTTATAATGAAATATAACAAATTGTTTTATGAGTTTTGATATGATTGACCCAGAGGGGTTATTTTATACTGCGTTTTAAATGAATTGATTTAAATGCAGTGGCATGATGTGTTTTCCATGCTTTCAATTGAAATCCATGATTTGTCATACATGACATGAAAGACTGCATAATCTTGATTAAATTCATGCTTAATATGATTTAATGATGTCACATAAAATGCTTTGAATGCATGAATTACATGATTTATATATGCACAAATAGTTTCGGATAAACTATGGCATTGAATATGCATGACTTTGTGCGTGAAATTTTAAATGAAAAGAAATGGATTTAAGGGCATGGCATTATGAGCATGTAGATAGTGGAGCTATCTACTTACTTGCATAATTGCCTTACTGAGCGTGTGGTTTGCTCACCCCCTTATTTTCTCATCTTTTCAGAGCACTCACAGAAATTAGTAAGCGGCTGAGGACTTGCATGCTTGGTGCTTCCCATCGAGAGACAGGTATACACATTTGTATGGTCTAGTATCTAAATATGTAATGCACAGTACTGTAAACAGACATTGATGTCGGGGATGTAGAGTTATAAATACCAATGGGTATGTATTTAATTAAAGTCAAAGGATAGTAAACTCTGATGTATAAACTTGATTTTGGAAATGGAATTGATAATAGTGTGAGGTGACTAACACCGAATCATAGCCCAACTGTTTGTAGGATGGTCACGATGAGAGAAAGGTGAGAATTAAATAATAAATGAAAAAGCGAAAAATTTACTATGATTTTTAGGTAATTCGGGTTGTGACACATGGGTTGATTATCGACATAGTATTGGAATGGATAAGACCTACGACAGGCACCTCCAGACTATGATATGGGTCCACAGAGTACGTTGTATCGTGTATGTCATACGGAGTACGCTGTACCATGCAGTCATGATGACTCGATGATGTTACTTGATATTCTAGCGGGTAAGATTTGACCCTACCTCCCGTTACAGTTGTGATGCCCCACACACCGGGATCCGTGTAGCCTGGGATAATAGGGACATAATATGGCCATAGTCCTCGATTTTTCATACAGTAACCTACATGCCTCACATGATATCATACGGTCTGAATAGACCAGGATAAACCCGAAAGAGGGGTAATGTCCTGATTTATGTTTTTAAACGAGATGCGATTTAATGAATCAAGGTATTCCCGATGGATGGGTTTAGCCTTGATGTGATTATTTTATGATGAAACAAATAAGTTTTAACGTGATGAGTTTATGATGAACACAAATAAGTTTTAATGTGACGAGCATGAGATGTCATACATGATTATTTTTCCATGTTTGTTTTATATGTCGATTTCATGATTTCTCTTATATGATATATGTATACATGTGGCATCATTTTAGTCTTACCTCATGCTCCAAATATAAACGATTTTATATCATGACATTATCAGCACGTAGATAGTATAGTTATCTACCTGCTTACATTATTACCTTACTGAGCAAGTTTCGCTCACCCTTTCATTTTTCACCCCACAGGATACATTCAGTAGAAGAGAGCGATAGTAGTCTTGCATTTCGGTTATCTGCTGCTTCCTATCAAGACCAGGTATTCATATTCGTATAATTTTTGTATCTGAACATACAGAGGCATAGTACTGTACACAGATGTAATATTGGGGATGTATTTAGTTAAAATAAATTGATATGTAAATGAAATATGAAAAATAGATGTTAAGGTAAGTAACATAACAGGAGGGACTAACATCGACTCATAGCCCAACTGTTAGTAGTGAAACTGTTCATGACGAGTAAGGAAATGAAAAAGTACAAAATTTGTAGTGATTTTGTTTGAACGGGTCGTGACATATCAGCCCTCCGCAAGCTAGAGTAAAGAGATTATGTGTACCAAGCCGAGATAAGAAAGAGAAGAAAGTGGAGGAAGAGTGAGGCTTAGTGAAGAAATTTGCGAGCTAGGAAGTAGAAGGCACATGAAGTAATCGAATTACTCCAGCTTGGAGTTTTTAACGAATGAGATAGCCATCAATCTCAATGTGTTTAGTTCTCTCATGGAAGATAGGGTTCTCAGCTATGGCAATGGCAGATTTATTGTCACAGTATAGAAGAGCAGGAGTAGAATGAACTACTTGAAGATCAGCAAGCAGATACAGAAGCCATTGAAGTTCACAGGTCAATGATGCGATAGCTCTGTATTCGACTTCAGCTGAGGATCGAGACACTGTCTGCTGCTTCTTAGACTTCCAGGAGATAAGTGCATCACCTAAAAACCAACAAAAACCAGTAATAAACCTTTTGGTCTCTATGCAAGAAGCCCAATCTGAATCACTAAAGCCTTTCAGCTTCAAGTCGGATTTCACAGGAAAAAATAAGCCTTGGCTTGGATTGCCTTTCAAATATCGAAGAACTCTTCCTGCAGCTGCCAAGTGCAAATCAGTAGGATGATCAATAAACTGGGATAATTGCTGCATTGCAAATGAAATATCAGGTCTTGTAGTAGTTAAATAAAGTAATCTGCCAATGAGTCTCCTATATGGAAGAGGATTATCCAGAGGAGTGCCTGATTGCTTTGACAACTTTTGTGATGTTACCATAAGAGTAACGACAGGTTTACAACCTATGAAGCCTGTATCATAAAGAATCTCCAAAGCATATTTTCTTTGGCAAAAATGAATGCCTTGCTATGATCTGGCAACTTCAAGGCCAAGGAAATATTTCAGGTCACCTAAATCCTTAATCTTGAAAGCTTTGTCAAGGTAAATCTTCATGTCAGTAATTAAAGTAGCATCATCACTGTCCAAAATCACATCATCAACATAGACTAACAATGCTATAAAAGATGAATCAACATGCTTGGTGAAGAGTGAATGGTCTGAGGAAGTTTGTTGGAAACCTTGAGTGAGTAGAGCTGCACTCAGCTTATGATACCATTGGCGACCAGCTTGCTTGAGACCATAAAAGGACTTCAAAAATCTGCAAACTTGACCAGGTTGACTAACTGTGTAACCAGGAGGTAGAGTTATAAAAACTTCCTCAGTTAAGTCCCCTTGTAAGAAAGCATTGTTGATATCTAATTGTTGCAAATGCCAATGTTTGTTTGCTGCCACTGCCAAGAGAGTTCGCAATGTACTCATCTTAGCTACAGGTGAAAAAGTTTTAATAAAATCAACCCCAGCCTGTTGAGTATAGCCCTTTGCAACTAAACGGGCCTTAAATCTTTCAACTTCTCCATTAGCTTTATATTTTACCTTATAAACCCATTTGCAACCAATAGCTTGTTTGGATGAAGGCAAATCAATAATTTCGCAGGTTCCATTAGCTTGTAAAGCTTCAAGTTCTGTTGCCATAGCCTTTCTCCAGTAGTCATGCTGAACTGCTTGCTCATAAGCTTGTGGTTCTGTAATTTGAGTGATTCCTATAGAAAAAACTCTATGCATGGGAGAGCAACGATCATAAGTTAAAACAGAAGAAAAAGTATAGGGTGTACCTGATTTGCTTGATGCAAGAAACAAAACTGGAAAAGATTGAGATTGAGCTAAGCTACAGTGATAGTCCTGTAAGTAATTGGGATGGACTCGATCTCTTGTAGACCTTCTTAATGGAGGTGAGTTGACAAGGACATTAGATTGAGAAATAAGAAACGGATCATGACTAGAATCAATGTTGTCATTATGAGTAGAAGTGATGGAATTACTAGGAGGACAAAAAATATCATCAGAATGTAACATATCTAGAACTGGTAAGGAAAACTCACATGCCTATTGTATAGGAGTGGAAGAAGTGATAGTGGAAAATGGAAAAATGGTTTCATAGAATATGACATCACGTGAGATAAAGACTTTTTACTATCTAAAGAATAGAGTCTATAACCTTTAGTACCAGCAGGAAAGCCAAGAAAAATACATTTTAGAGCTCTAGGATCCAGTTTTAGCCTTGACTTAGCTAATGTTGATGCAAAACACAGACAGCCAAAGACTTTAAGATGAGAAAAGGTAGGAGGTTTATTGTATAATTTTTCAAAAGAAGTTTTATTGTCAAGAACGAGTGATGGTAATCTGTTTATTAAGTGTATAGTATGAGCTATGCAATCTGTCCAAAATACTTCAGGTAGGTTGGCTTGAAACCTTAAAGATCTTGCCACATTCAAAATATGTTGATGTTTCCGCTCTACTATGCTGTTTTGTTGTGGTGTTTCAACACAGGAGGTTTGGTGTAGAATACCCTTATCAAGATAAAAGGAAGGTAAGTTGAACTCTTGGGCATTATCAAGTCTAATGGTCTTAACTTTCACACTGAATTGTGTTTCAACAAATGAACAAAAGTTTTGTAGTAAAAATTTCGCTTCAAATTTGGTTTTCATGAAGAAAGCCCATGTATGCCTACTGTAATCATCAACAATAGTTAAAAATATATCTATGGCCATACAAGGAAGTAACATGATAAGGTCCCCATATGTCCACATGTATAAGTTCAAAGCATGAACTGGAAACTGAGCTACTAACGGGAAATGGAATCCTTTTCTGTTTAGAAAAATGGCAAATGTCACAAGGATTATGATTATGTATAGTAATTAAAGAATCCAAACTTTGTAGTAGTTTTATTCTAGAATTTGAAACATGGCCTAATCGATAGTGCCAAGTATCTAAAGACTTAGTTCGATGTACTGAATGTGAACAAGGAGACAATTTTGAAGATTGAGAAATAGAAGACACAGAGGAGAATGACTCTACTAGCTCATAAAGGCCATCATGCAGCTTAGCTAACCCAATTATCTTCATAGTTTTGGTGTCCTGTACAGCACAAAAATCAGATTGGAAAACAAGAAAACAGTTAAGTGTTTGGGTCAATTTACTAACAGATATGAGATTAAAAGAAAAACTAGGTACAAGCAAGACATCTTTTAGAATTAGAATAGGTGTTAATTTTACTAAACCTATATGTGTTACTGGTGCAAAGTGTCCATTAGGAAGTTTAACAAAGGAATTAACCACTGGTTTGTAGGAATCAAAGAAGGTGGAAGAGCAAATAATGTGATTTGTTGCACCCGTGTCAAAGAAAAATCAAGTATGATGTGCAATAGAGTTACCTGGTGTTTGTGAGGATGAACACACAACCTTATTAGTAGCATTAACATGAGCAACTGGAGAGGAGGAAATCTCAGCAGACTGAAGCAATCCTAGCAACTTTGTATATTGATCTTTGGTGAAAGTCATTGGAGCGGACACATCAGATCCTACTCCATCATAGGAAGAATCAACTTCTGTAGAAATAATATTTGCTTCTGCATTCTGCACATTCAAGATACTGGTTTCAACTTGGTTTGCCGTACTGATTTTTCCTTTAGCTTTAAAACCTGGTGGATAACCATGTTTTTTGTAGCACTTATCTATAGTTTGTCCCATGTAACCACAGTAAGTGCATAAAGGTCTCTTCATAATTGGATTAAATTTTCGAACTAATGGGCCTCCATTGGATGAACGAACCTCCGCCTTGTTAGCAAAGGCATTGAGTTGAACCTTTTATGAGGAAGCTTATAAAACAGCTTTATTCTGTCATTCTTGTTGAATGACCATGGCAAACACTTTAGTAATAGATGGTAATGGTTCAATGAGCATGATTTGAGATCTTACTCCTACAAAACTTTCGTCTAGTCCCTTAAGAAATCGAATGATGATGTCATTTTGTTGATATCTCCTGGCAATTTCTAAAACACCACATGAGCATCGAGGATTGCAAGAACAATTAACAATAGGTTTGAGATTTAGCATTTCATCCCAAAGCATCTTTAATTGGGTAAAGTAATCAGTGATAGATAGATTTCCTTGTTGACAAGAATAATTTTTTTCTTGAAGCTCTGCAAGTCTATAGGCATCACCTTGAGAAAATCTGTCCCTCGGATCATTCCATACCTCTTCAGCACTATCAAACCAGAGGACACTTCTGGCTATGGAGGTTGAAACAGAATGCAAAAGCCAAGAGAGAACCGACGTATTGCACCTTTCCCAAGCAGGGTATAGAGAGTCAGTTTTAGATGGAGCAACAATGGAACCATCTACAAATTGGAATTTATTTTTGGAAAGTAGTGCCATCTTCGTAGCTCTGCTCCATGAATAATAGTTTGAGCCTTGCAGAACGGATGAAACAAGAACCAGAGATTGATTCTCACTTGGATGAATGAAGAAGGGACTGAAAACATCTTCAAATTTATTGCTATTGGTGGCTGCTGTTTGACTGGTGTTTGTAGCGACTGGTTGAGTGGCAGCAGCCATAGTTGCTGGTTTTTGGATCATAAGAAAAATTTCAAGAATCAAGAAAGAAAATAGCAAGAAACCGAGAGCATTTCTGTGGCTCTGATGCCATATCAAGATTTGTAATCTTGAAAATTTTCTCTTCTTCTAAAATGTATACAGAATGTTACTTATATACTGAGCATGGAAACAAACTAACAAATTCTGTTAATACCAGCTAATGAAACTAACAACTCTAACAGACTAAGAACTAAATAATAATGTACAGCTAGCTAACTAATTTAAATATAACATAAAAGAAAAATTCCTTTTCTTTTAGCGCCAACTATACTTACTTGCCGTAGCATACTGTGCTACCTTGCTGCTTGCACTTGTTGCTGGCTTATTGGTCTTCTATCAGTAAATGCAACAAGTAGGCCCTTGGGATTTCTGTTATAATCATTACACAAGTGTGGTTACAAACATATGGAAAGAAAAAACTAAAGCCAGTTGAATATTGGGATTAATGACTCACTTTTCTTCTACATTTGACTCATAATTACCATTTGAAACTGTGAGTGAACGAACTGCTTCTTCTCTTATAGCATCAAAATCCTTCCTGAAATGAAAATTGTGAGAATTATCGCATCTGAAAATAAAATCATAATAGCAATTACAACCACTTATTCAAAAGCAATCTTGTTTCAAAATCAACTACATCAGACAACTTGATTATTTACTTTTATTCACTAGAGATGACTTGAACCCTACATTGAAAGCCAAAACTTCTTTTATACCCGTTTCAACATATAGCATGATTAAGCAAACAAATGGCAACAAAATGAACGGCCACAAGTGTAGCTTACTTTGGTTTTAATTCCAGCTCAGCACCTGCAAAAACTAGGCTTTGCTCCGACATCTTTTGGGCATCCTCCTCAGAAAGGAATTCAATCAAAGTCGTGCCACAAAAATACCTCTTATGAGCCATAAGACAGGGCAACCTCACATTATTAACCTAAAATAAGTAAGAAGATAATCAATTTACATTAAAATTGCAAACACATCCATAACCTGTAAACAACATATTGGCTTTAAATTTGTAATTGAACAAGAAAATAATTGATAACAGAACGATTGCTAACATCAATGAGCAATACCATAGCATACTTCCCAAAAAAGGCTTTTATATCTTCCCTCTTGACATTGAACTTGATTGGTGAAGCAACAATTGTTCTACTGTCCAATTTCTCTATCAGTTTCTGACCCATGGGATTGATTTTGGTCTATGATCATAGATGGTGCCGTAAAGGTAGGGAGTATGTTTGCACTGATAGCTACAGTGCCCTGCAGTGGTACCTAGCACGTGACATGCTTCTGTATGTGATGATAAAGTTTGCTCACTCTGTTGATTTTGTAATTGATGTTATTGGTTTAACTTCCCATGAAATGACTTGCAAGCTTTTGTTTTGAGACTATTAATTATAATGTTATTTTTCTGCAAATTATTTGCGAAAGGATTCCTACTAGCATGCAAGGTTTGTAAAATCCGTTTTACTGTTTTCTATTGTTGTCTAATTACTTACTGGGCAATAGCTCACCTCCTCTCTCTCTCTCCCACTCCACGTATTGAGCTTCAAGGACCCAGTTGAGCTGCAGGTCCAATGTGCAGTCTCTAAGGTTTTATCTATTTCATTTTGAGGTATATATTGGTGGTTGGTATGTGTGTGTGTGTGTGTGTGTGTGTGTGTGTATATATTCCTGATTTCACAGTGTACATATTCTATCACCTAGGATGTAAACTGAGTATGCATTATGGTTTGTGATGATGTTGATGCTATGTACCTTTGATGTGATCTTATTGGCCGAGAAAGACCTTGATAGGTTCAGCCTACTTATATATATTTGGTCTGTAATTATTATGATTTCCATGATGGTAGTATGGTTGTATGTGAAAATGATGATGATGTATATATTGAAGGTCCTAAGTGACCATTCGAAGTGTAACTCCCTTATGTAATTAGAACTGTCTAGAAGGTTGAGGTATAGTTGATGATATTTTGGTATGGCTTGATTTCATGACCATTTAGTTTGGTTTTGGAAGTGGGAAATAGATTTGGTATATGACTCATGATGGACATAAATTGGATTAAATGTGGATGCATACCTTATATAATTGATATCATATCTAAGTGTTGGAATAAGTTATGATGGAATTGGTATGGGATGATTAATGCTTGTGAATGTCGAATAGAACTTGATGGTTAAAGGATTTATAGTATAAGATAGTTGTAATCACTATAAAATTGTTAAGATGAAAATGAACCAGATGGTAAAAGAGAGACTACCTTTATTAATCTCTCCACCAAAATCATGTGAAATGATTTTAATAAGTTGATTTTAGGGGTACATAACCTACTCGCCTCTCTTAGCACATGTATGCACTATGAAGGGACCTGAGCTAAATTTATAATAAACTCAATAAGTTAGTCAAACTAAGTTTGTAATGTTTAGAGGCCATCACAAACACTCAATCGTTATGAGTTTGGGAAAAGTGCAAAATTGACCATATTTTCTAGCTTCCGTATTAGCAAGAAATTTGGGACTTGACATTAACACGTAGTGATTCCTAATTGATCTTTAAGTGAGAAAAATTTACTATATATTATTAAAGTATTAAATTATTTAATGTGATTTTTCAACAAAAATAGATCATTGTTTAAAATAAATAAATAAAATTAAAAAATAATAATAAAAATAAAATTTTCATTTGCATCATCTATAATGTACTTGCATCATATGCATTCAAAAAAATTATAAAGTATATGTGAATCTTTCAAAGATGGGATTCTATAAAAATCACAATTTTAAAGAAATCCCTAGATAAAGAAATTATTCGAAATACTACCATAGTATTGGAGTTCTTTGGTATAATTTTCAATACAAAAGATTCTCATTTATTTTTAAAACATAAAATTTAACCTTTTAAATAAAGAAAATAAAAAAATAAAAAATGATTTCAAAATAAAAAAATTATTTTAAAATATTGAATTAAGACTACTATATTAAGATTAAAGAATAACACATAATTAAATTGTACCACTTTAAACTGACATTGTGACCCTATGAAAATGCTAATTCATTCACATGCATAATTGTACTACCAAAGCCAAAGTTTTACTTTTTGCAAACCATTTTTTTTTTTTTGAGTAGACCAAAATGATATTTTTAAAATTATTTGTTTTATTGAAAAGATAAAAAGTTTTTAAATGTTCTATCATAGGGACTTCTATAGTAAATTTATAAAAATTGGTCTTAATGTAGGGTCAATGAATTATAACACTTAGATTACTTATATTTAATATAAATCATTGATTAAATTTTAAAGCTAAAAACCCTGGTAAGTTGTTAAACCAATTTTTAAAATTGTTATATATTAAATATTAATAAAAAATAATAATATATTACTAATTTAACCTTTCCCTAATTCCACAACTTATATTTATTCAAAAGACAATTAAAATATGTTTACTAAAAAAAATTTATTTTTTATATAAATAAAGTTTCTATTTGTTCTTTCTGGCTTCCAAATCAGTACCTCTCTTTTGCATTTTTCAATAATTAGTAAAAGCAAGTGACAGTACCACTGCGAAATACAAAACTTTTGAATATTTTATTTTATTCAAATTCTACACAAAAGCTTTCTATGGTAAGGCAGCAGTCAGCTACTTTTATACTAGCAGCCGACTGCCATATGTCCAAAAGTGATCTGTCCTACATTTATTAGGTCAGTCGTATATTATTTTCGAGTGTTTGACTGTCTGATGAAACAGGATTAATACTATGATATTTGGATATAAAATTAATTAGAATAATCATCAATAAATAAAAATAAGTATAAAAATATAATAATTAATAGTAAAAATAATATAAATAATCGTAAAATTTATAAGAATAAACTTCAAATATAAAAATAATTATAAATATAATAATTGTATAATTATAATTATTAATGATAAAATTATTATATTTAGTGTAAATATATGAAAATAAATGTAAAGTTATTAGAATTAACATAAAATTATTAGAATCATCTAAAAATTTATGAGATTTACGTAAATTTTATGAGATTTCTCATAAAATTTATAACATTCATAGTAAATTTTATCAGATTTATAGTAAAATTTATGACATTCATCGTAAAATTTATGATATTCGTAAATTTTATGATATTTATCATAAAATTTATAAGATTTATTATAAAATTAATGAGATTCATCGTAAAATTTACGAAATTCATCATAAAATTTATAAAATTTATCAAAAAAATTATAAGAGTAAGCATAAAAACACTTCAAAAGGCAAAAATCTAGCATCAAAATAATAAAAAGAACATAAAAATATGATAATTAATTGTAAAATTTACAAGATTCATTGTAAAATTGAAGAGAGTAAGCATAAAAATACTATAAAAAGCATAAATATATAATAATTAATAAAAAAAATGTTAATCATTATAAAATTAATGAGAATAAACAAAAAATACCATAAAAAGTAAAAACTTATGATAATTAATCACAAAATTAATGTGATGCATCGTAAAATTTAAAACAAACGTAAAATTAGTTTTTATTGTTTTATAAATAGATAAAAATGTCTTGTTTTATGAGCAAGAGTAATTTTAATATCTTATCATATTTTTAAATGATAAAAATATGAATAATTATTTAATATATCGTCAGTGAAGTTTTTTGACTCCACAAATTGAGTTAGAATAATGATACATATTTTATTTTATTTGTTTTTAATTTTTTTAATATTTTTAAATGACGTGTTATCATCTTAATCTCACTTATGAAGTTAAAAAACTTTAGTAATGATATATTGAATTTTAATTCTAAAAATATAATTTACATTATTTTTCATTAAATTAAACTTTATTTGTTAACCTCTTAAATCATTATTTACAAATATTTTAACTTTAATTATTTATTCAATATCTTATGATATATTGAAAATCTCATAAAATCTCATAAGTTTACATTAACATTGATATATTACAACTTTATTATAGACAAATCTCATCAATCACACTTAAAAAAATTAATGATAAGTTTACATTAACATCGATATATTACAACTTTAATATAGACAAATCTCAATCAATCACACTTAAAAATATTAGTGATAAGTTTACATTAACATCGATATATTACAATTTTAATATAGACAAATCTCAATCAATCACACTTAAAAAAAATTAGTGATAACTCCCCTTATATTTTCAAAATTGTCTAAATATGAAATGTACAAACTTAAATCGTTACGATGGAGGCAACTTAATGTTAAACTATCACCTGAAGTGACTCAGACCACCTTGGCGGGACCTTAAAAGGTTCATTACAGACAAGGCATGACTAGTTCAAGGGCCATAGATACATTAAAGACGACATGAAAGACTAGTTTGAGGGCTGTAGAATCGACAAATAGATTTTGAAATCTAGAAATATTGTGAAAATGATTGTTCTCAACTTTTTCACAGTATAGGTATCAAGTGTCAACCATTATGCAAAAACTACTGAAATTTGTGAAATTATTAACCTTAATATATATATATATATATATATATATATATATATAATCATTCATGAGTTTTCCAGACAACCAAAAAATTCTGAAGTTCGTCACTAGAAGTCTCCGTTAAATACATGCAAAGTGAAAAATGAGTAGTGTAAAAAATTGAAATTAGTGACCATCGTTCTTCCCCACAACCCAAGAAATGGAACAAAGAGAAGGCCATTTTTGTTGCCTTCGGAAAACAAATTCAACACTAGGCTATTTAGAGGGAAATTTTAGGGCCAAAAAAAAATCCTCACATGTCAACCTTCATATTTGCAGAGATTTTCAAATCCCATGTATTCATTCCGCTGTATCTTCCCAATCATGTTTGATATGCCAACGCCACCTAGCAAAAATAAGCCAAAAAATATGAGTTCATAGAATCTTGCGTATTTTGAATCATGGATAAAATGTGTCCCATCAAACCAATAACAGGAATATCAAAGCTCACCTAGTGATACTGCACTAACGAATATTGTGAAGGCTAGAATGAAGATAATCAGAGATGCCCTTCCAAATACGATTATCAGCCTTCTGACTATATGCTGGCCGATAAAAGCAGCAATAGTCGCCACAGCAGTGAAGTAGAGAGCTGCCAAGTAAAGTATGAAAAATGTAAATCCATTAATATGTAGAACAATCATGCCCTAATCAAGAGGCAAGATTGCTGACACCGCTACCGCTATCCCCACCATATCCCTTGTGGGTTTAGATCTTCCCTTTTATTTCCAAATAATGAGAACAAATTTGAATAAAATTATCACTTTTTCACGAGTTGCCAACTTACCATAAGGTATTGGAAAACGTTTCAGAAGGTAATATTCTACAACAGACATGGATGAGGAGAAAATCATGGCAAAGGTAGCGGTAGCACTTGAGACCTGCAAGGAAGTAAGAAGCCAACAGATCAGAATTAACAAACAATGGATAAACTTCAAGTTCATAATGAGACAAGAACAGATTTTTCCTTCATTTTATCATCATCTCAATTTAATATCTGAAGGATAAACTTCAAGGTTATAGCTTCATGCCATACATCTGAAGGACACAAAGAAACTCACCTGAGGAGGGACACCCAGCTCCAAGAATAGTGGACCCATGATAAATCCTCCACCCAGGCCGAGTAGACCACCGACAATTCCAGCTAGTACTCCAAAAGAACAGTAGATAAAAAGCTGAAGTACTTGCCAATTTGTACCTTGATCCCCCTTGGATGCAATTACTCTATGTCCTTTATACAGACTAACTGCCTCGTACAGAGATACCACAACCGAAACTGGGATCTGGGAAACAGAAAGGGAGCCTTAAACCAGGTTTCAAAGAAATTGTAATGATGAGGATCATCATTCCTTAACGTTCAAAAATTTTATTTGATCATGCAATTCGACGAATGGAAAGAGGCAATAGAGGTGAAAAAGAAAGAATGTACCTGCAACAAGTTCAATACCCAATACACTGCTGAACAAGTAGCTGTATGATTCTGTTGCCAAAAGTCATATAATATCAGTTATGCTCAATATTCCATATTCTGAAAAATACTTAAACCATAAATAAAGCAGATGAAACATAACCTTGGCAATCTGCAGTAAAAGGAATGCAAGCCATACAAAACAAAGAAGCCCAAGTTCTTTCCAACAAACATTCTCCCAAACAGTGACCTGCAATGATTGTATTAAATTAATTTTGAGAAAAATTCGAACTGAATAACAGTGCATTTCAATCAACCCACTTCTTTGTCTGTGTTATCCTTCGGAGGGTCCCTGTTTGGGCCACTGGGAAGAGGCTTGTATTCCATGTCTCCATTACCAGTACCTGATATCAAATGAGAAATATATGGGCTTCTTTTAGAAGGAAATCATGAGGCAATCACCAATGATCTTAAGAACTTATTAAAGGAAAAAGGCAACTGACCATTTGATACCAAACGCCTGGCAGCCTCCTAAAATCGAAGACAAGCAGATTTCAGATTGCTAGCTGTTAATTTTAATAACATAAAACACTTCACACAAAAATGAGAAAGTTTCCTCTTCTTTTTAGTGAATTAGGCAACAAAGGCGCAACATTCTGACTGAAATTTTCTATGTTTTAAGCAATTATGATATTTTGATGTCAAACATCCTGGAAATCTTCTATTTGCTTATTCATGGAAATATAACTTATTTAACATATTATGGCAGGAATTCTTCCTTAAAATCACAATCGAATAGAGAAAAATATACAGAGGTCAACATTATCAGGAAATCAGTATGAGGCTATGAGTTAGAAAATTACCTTTTTCAGTATGGTTTCTTTTTTCCATGTTTCAACACCCTTGAAGAATGCCTTTGTTGATGTTCCTGCAAGCAATCCAATCCATCAAAATTAACAAATATTGCTACAAGACCATTATTGTCCAGCAAATACAACAATAAATCTGCAAAATATTACCTATAAAGAGAATAATAAGTAAAATTGTGACCATCCAATCTGCAAAGATCACATTAAATGCGACCCCTATGCTAATTCCCAGCATGAGCATTGGCTGGATAAGCAGAGCCAAATCATAATCGATGATAGGCATATCCAGCGTAGGATGCCTTAGCTTAAGGTTATAGTAAACAGTTGAAGCCGCTGCACCCATGATCATACCTAGGAAAATGCCAAAAACATAGAATGAATTAACTCATCTAGTATTACAGAGTCATCTGTTTGTTAATGATAGCAATCAAAATTCTCGAAATGCTGCGTTTAAAAGTTACATAATTTTTGGAAGGATCTAAATATACCAATTTTTTTCTCCTCTTTTGTCCAGGCTAGGAAATTTTAAAATCTTAAATCACAGATAGCTTACAAGCAAATGGAAAGAGCAATTAAGCCCACTTTTGGGTTTTCGCAACAAGATAAAGTAAATTTCAACTTTTTTTCTCTAACGAGAAAATCATAGCTATGATTCAACAGCTCAATCCTTCAATAAGGGTGTAATAAGTTCCGATTTTTCGTGTAAATTGAAGGGGACCAGGGCATCAACATCATTTCCGGTATGGTCAATGAAATCAAACCTTACAGTACCTTTTCTTTTTTCCCATTATTATTGGCTTAAAAAAATGTTTATCATCTTCTTTATATCTCCTAATTCTAAAATCATATCAGCTCAAATGTATTCTTATTTATATCTTCATGCAAAGATGAGAAAAGATTAATGCCAATCTTACATTTCGAAATAGCCGTGGCTGACTTCGGATCAAACCCAATAACAAGGCTAAGCATAGGAACAAAAATGCCACCTCCACCAACTCCTCCTACACTACCAAACGCTGCTCCGAAGAATCCAATTATACTTCCTAGCACAATTTGCCAACTAAACTCCATTTCCTATAAATAAAATAATAAAAAAAAAACTCAAAAAGAAATAAAAATACTACAAATTAAGGTATAAGTGATCACTTGTAAAGGATGTTAAAATATACTATAATGAAGAAAAAAAATGCATTTTTACAGTGCAAGGTAAAAGGAAATGGATTGGAATATATACTTACAGGCCAAACATGGTGATAACCTGATTGATCAGATTGCCACAAGAAATTAATAGCTTTGAGAAAATAATTATTATTTGTTTCTGATTCCTTGGCTGCTTCTACATGTTTCAAGCTTCTCTCAGCAGAAACTAACATGAAAGCTAAAGCAAAGTTGAGAAAATTCAACAATATCGATCTCAAAACACTCCGCTTCACTCCAAATTGAGCCATCTTGATTTTGAAATTCGACCGCCTTTTTTTTTTTTTTTTTCTCTAATGAAAACTCAAAACGCTCTTTCTTTAACTTTATTTTCCTCTTCAAGGAATAATTTTGATTTTCAACGCTTTTTCAAAATCAAAATCTCTACTTTTCTTTTTTATAGTTAGCTTACAATGAATAACGTTAAATGCGTTTGGTTTCCAAGAAACCAGGAAAGAAGAATGCGAGAAAACAACATCAGACTTAGGAATTCAAAAATTGTTAAATATAGATAGAAGAGAGAGGAATTTTCGGATTTAGGATTGAGGAAATGGTTTAAAAAAATGCACGAAAAATCAATTTATTTTTTTTTGAAAAAAAAAGGGCAGCATAGACTCTCTACTCTATTAGGTGTCGTCTCGTAATTTTCGGTGGAAATGCGTTTCTCACCTCTGGTCAATGAGATTATTTATTTAGAGAGAGTAATTTATAGATTTAAAAGCTATATATACACTTAAATTTGTGGATAAAATAGATATAAACGTTTAATATTTTATCGTATAAAAATAAGTTTATAAATTTTTATTTTATTATAAATAAAATATTAATTTTTTAAAATTATACAATTAAATCTAAATTTGTTAAATAATACTAATTTTCATTTATTTTACACACGTTACATGCTACATGACACCTAACTAAGCTATTTAGGTTAGATTCTACGTAGAATATCCAAATGATGGTTAGTATTATTTAACATATCTGGACTTAATTATATGATTTTGAAAGATTGAGAGTTTATTTGTAGTAAAATAAAAGTTTATAAACTAAGTTTTATACAATACAATATTGATAGCTTATATCCATTTTATGCAAATGGTTGATGGTACATTTGACTATTAAGTCTAATTTATATTATACTCATCCAAAAAACCTGCTAAAAACTAAAAAGTGAATTTTTAAATATAATTAAAATTAGTTATAATGGATTCTATTAACTCACATTAGATCAAAATAAGTAACTGCCTTATAAAAAATATATAATAATTGAATACTAGAAATATCATCTATGGGATGCTACTAGATTGAATGACAAAAAAATATGATATAAAGGTGACAATCAAAGTTTAGCATCTATATTATTCAATATAACAACAATGTCTGATTGATAAAAGCTTAATTTCATGAAATGAGAAAATTATAACTGTTTGACGGAAAGTAGACACTAATTTGCAAAGGATAAACTAAAAAGATTTTAGAAGAATTCTTTTGGAAACCTAATATTTGAACTTACAACATAAAGCAAAAGGATGACATGGATATGCTTCATTAAAGGAAGAAATGTTGTTCTTAATGCATAAAATTTGAAGTAAGAAATGAGGGCGAAAGGAAGTGACACAATACCATTTCCTTTAGGGTAATTTAGTTGTGGAAACAACTTTAATGAAGCAATCATTGAGGTTAATAACTGTACGAGAAACATAAAAAATATGTTAGATTAGGTTGTCTTGGATTTTAGGTTGTTGTTTTGAATTAAGAAAAAAATGGCATAACTGTAAAAAAGGTTGGAACATTCAGAGAAGACGTGTCGATGGCCTGCAAAGAAAAAAAGACTGCTACCAAAATAAATTACGAAAACCTATTTAGTCTAGCTTTGTGGCTTTGAAAAGCAAATATCCATCACTAATAACAAAAGAGTGAAATAGTCAACGAATTGCAAAAAAAAAAAAGAAAAAAAAAAAGAAAGGAGTCAACAATTGAAGGCAAAATCAACAAATTGAAAGCAAAATTGAGAGGAGTCATCATAAGAAAAAAAACCAACTTTTGCTCCAATTTTAAGAACTCATTTTTGATATATAGTTATATAGATAATCTCTAAAAAATATAAAAAGGAGGACAAACAACAATCTCCATAAAATTAATTCTATATTCAATATTTGAAACTAACTTTTAAAGTCACTTTCCAATTAGAATCAATTTTTTTTTCAAAAAATTGTAAAATAAAAAAATTGAAGAAGAAGAAATAAAAATTTGATAAAAAAATTTATCCAAAAAATGATAAAATTAAATTTTAAGATAAAAATTATTTATTTTAACATTGGAGAGTATATAATTGTAAGACCCGAAAATTTCACTTGTATTACTTATGATCCATCAATGTAAACATTGATATATGTTATTGGACTCATAAGAAATGTTATATTTAAATTCCAAGTCCAAGTAAAAGTACAAAATGCCATAAATGCATTTAAGTGCCAAATGTAAGTTATAGTGAGCTCAGGCTAAATCGGAGGGATGCCAACAATTCTGACTGAAGATAAGAACTTAAAATATCAAATTAAGGATAGGTTAAGAAGGGAAGTTGATTTGGTTTGGTCTTGATAAGGTCGAAGTAGTGAAAATACCAAAAAAGGTCCAAACGAGCTTGAAATGGATCGCTTGAGGTGTTTTTGGCACATTCACCTACTAAGGGTGTCCAAAACGTCAAGATGGACTAACCAAACATTTAAATGCCTAAATTTGGGTTAGTTGACTTTAGCCAAACGTAGTCAATGGTCAAAACTAAGAGAAAAGTCAAGAATTTAAGAATAAACTTTGACTAGTTAACCAAAGCATGATTAACTTAACTCAACTATGGTTAAGGCTTGAAAAAATTATCTCGACCTAAGAAAACATGGAAATTCGGCCAATGACTTAGAAAAAATAAATCAAATTTAATTGGATTAAAATTACTTGGGTTGAAATTGAAGAAATGATATTGGGCCAAATAATTAAAATTTTAAAACCCTTTAAGCATGGATGAAGTGGGCTTAAAAGTGGGCCAAGCTGTTGGGCCGAATGTGGGCTTATTTAAATATATAAATATATGCCCAATTACCAAGAAAATTAAAGCCCAAAATCTGAAAATTCTAGGCCTAAACCGAAAGCCCAATAGGAAATTCAAGACAAGTCCAATATGAATAGTTCAAGCTCAAATTCAAGCCCAAAACTTAACCAAGCCTAAACCAAGTGCAAGCCCAACTTATGGACTGATTTAATAAGTCAAATATGTTGATTTTTATGTCTTACGAATAAAAAATTTACAAAGGCAAAATTGGTTTCTTCTTCTTAGAATTTTCGGCCACCATTAAAACCATAACCACCAAGCTTTCTCTCCCTAGATTTCACTCATCTACAAATATAGTTGGAACAAGTATTCCTCATGAAAGTTTTTCCATATTAAGAGAAGATTAACATATCCAAAAACCAGTGCCTAACAAGCTGATTTGGAAGGGTTAAACAATCCCACAAGTTTCAGCCAAGTTGAATACTCCAAGCTAGGTGAGTTTTCAATCCACCAATCTTACATATGTTAATCTGGGGATTTTATGGAATTGATTGGTGTATGAATTGTATGACAAAACATCACCTAAGGTATAGATCAAGTGTTGGCCAAAAATGGATATTAATTTTATGATGAACATGCATGATGTTTAATGGCATGTATAGGTTGGTTATGATGTGTACATGATGATGGTGTAATTGGGTGTCATCAATTTGTAAGATCGGATAGGTTTCTAATGCATGCATATAATGTGTTTGATGAAATGCATGAATGAACTAGTTAATGCCTTAAGACAAGCATGCCAAGTGTTTAATAAAATGCCTTAATGAACCAAGGGAAATGCTTAAGGCAAGCACATCATGTGTTTGTCGAAATGCCTAAGTGAGCTAGGCATTAGGCATAAAGGTGATGATGGCTCGACATGATGGTGCATGGCACACCATGCATTGGTCAAAATGGATCATGGGCCAAGCTCAATGTGCAATCGGCCCAATTGAGTTATGGGTTTTATGGTCGGCCCAATAAGTGTTAATGGGCCTAAAATGTCAAATGGGCCAAAAATGTCAAATGAGCCTTAATGGAAAATGTCGAAATGAGTTTAAGGTAGAGCTGAGCCCATTAAGGGATAACGAGTCCCAATAAGAGTAAATGAGCCCAAAACGTTAAATTATCGTAATTAGATTATATACGAGCGTATAAGGTCTAATTTACGTGAATGGTAATATTCTGCAGCTCCGAAGATGAAATTTGGAACTAAATGGACCAAGTGAATTTCATCATTGGGAAATAAGTGCATATCGACTGAAATTCAGGTGAGGGATTTATACGAGCTGTTAGAGATAGCTATACGTAATTTTATCGCCTTTTACATGAACTTAAATTTCGTATAGAGAATAGATATGAAATTATCTAGATGATACCCGATTATGGAAAAATTACCAAAATGCCACTGGAAATTGTGGAAAAATAAAAAATGCATGAAATGGCACATTTCATTGTTTTATTCGTGAAAAGTGATTTTAAAAGAGTATATTGATAAATCGGCTCAAGATTTTACTGTCTGCATTAAATTGCACATTTTATAAAGTTAAACGTGCTTAAGTGAGAGAAATTCCATGGATGGGTGACCATTCGAGAAGTTAACCCTTTTGCTCCGTTTTGCACCGTTTTACGTACTAACTCAATTTTGAGTATCGTTTTCACCAGATTTGAGCCATCTATCGTGTTTATGATATGAAATCATGTTGGCGCTCTCGTGTTAATCGAGGGTTACATAGGCCTGCTCGCACTTGATTTTAATACGATGATAAGAGTAAAATCGTGCTGGAGCCCTCATGTAGACTGTGTGTCACACTGACTTACTCGCACTGGATTTTGAGACATGACACAAATATATGATTGATATTAGGGTCCATGGAGTACGCTGTATCGTGTAAATAACATGTAGTACGTTGTACCATGTTCAGTCTTCGGACTATATGAGTCTTCGAACTATATGACATGACAGGTCGATGGGTTGGATTGACCCACCTCCCTAGGCGATTGGATATCCCGCACACCTGATCCATGATGCCTGGAATTCACAAGATATGACCATACTTCCTATATGATTACCGATCCCTGCCTATCTCACATGATTTCACATGATTATATGGAGTCACATGATTTATGGACTCATATGTTTCTCACATGATTTATACGAACTCACATGGGTGTTAGGAGTCTCACATGATCTCACACGATCTTACATGTTTATATAGAGTCGCATGATTTATATGGAATTGAGGTACACCCCAGGGACGAGTTGGAGCCTTGATATATGGTTTAAATGATTGAAAGAAAATAAAATGAAACGAGTTACTGAAATGATATTGTTTACTTAATAGAGCATGATTGCTATATGAATGAGTTTTAATTATTCTGCATAGATTACATATATAATCTCATGCTATTATTTTAAATGAAAGTGGTTGTTTTACAACATGGCATTATGAGCAAGTAGATAGTGTAGTTATCTACTCTCTTTCATATTTGCCTTACTGAGTTAGTTGTGCTCATCCTTTCATTTTTCCTCTCTACAGAGCACTTGTCATAGATAGAGAGTCGGTGCTAACTCTACATTCCCATCGCTCGTAACTTCCCATCATGCGAGAAGGTATACACATTTATATAGTTTTTGTATCTGAAGATGTAACAGCACAGTAATGTACATGGATGTAATATTGAGGATGTAAACGTATGTAAATACAGTTATGAATTGCTTCCGTAAAAGTTATATGACATGAGATCTTGATATGATAGCATAATATGAAAATAGATGGTAAAATGTGTAATATGATAGGACTAGCATTGACTCATAGCCCAACATTTAATATGTATATGAAATGAAAAAGTAAGGTCGTGAAAATGCAAAACAATTGGTAGTGATTTTGAGAAAAACGAGTCACGACAGAAGTGGTATCAAAGCAGAGTTGGTCTGATATGAGTTGGTGTTGGTGATTAGGAAAGTTTACATCCCTATGTTACTATGCATTGTATAGATACAATTGTGTATACTAGGCTGTGATTATAATAAGGAATGATTGTGAATGCAAAAATTTGTCACTATGACTGATAAACGCCGTGGTAGAGGGGTGAGCTCACGTTCTTGAGGTCGTAGAGGTAGGCCTGTGAATTAGACTGAATCCTCATCTGGCCATGCCTCACAGGGTCCCACAGAGATCGTTGATGCCCACTTCACGAGTTTAGAGCGGAGTGTGGATAACATAATGGCACTGTTAAGTTAAGCTATGACGAGGTTTGATAGTATGTAGGGCACAATTGGCCAAGCTGCCTCAACTACACCTGCACCCGTAGAGCCTGCACCTATGCCATCGACAACAAGACTGTCTACTCCTACACAGACCACACCAGTTCAGCATACACCTTTCCTAGTGGCCCCACAACAGTTTGGTAATGATTTGAGGTATGACAGTGAGTTGGATAGGTTAAGGCAGTTCCAGAAGTTTCGACCACCATCGTTTAATGGGTAAAGAACCTAGTGATTGTTGAGTACTGGGTGAATGAGATAGAGAAACTTTATGAGTTTTTCAGGTGTACAACGATTAAGAAAGTTACCTTTGCCGTCTTCATGCTAAAGGGAGAGACAGAGCATTGGTAAAAGTCCACCAGACCTTTATTGAGGGCCTGACATACAATCATTACTTGGAAGACATTCTTGAAGGCTTTTAGGAGACAGTATGTTTCAAAAACTGCTCGGAGGAAGTTACAGATAGAGTTCATGAATTTGATATAGGGGAACAGATCCGTGGATGAGTATGAGTTGAGATTCACATCCCTGGGCAGGTATGATCCCGATACCATGAGTAGTGAGGTTCGAAAGGTTACGGATGGGCTGAAACCATCTATTAGGTCTTGACTGGCCCCATTAGATATCTCTACTTACGAGGAGGCAGTGCATAGAGCGTAGCTATGCGAACAGGATTAAGAGCTGCACGCCTCCGAGTTTGGTAAGGCGTCTGTAGAGATAGAGATAGAAAGAGAACAGGGGACGATAGATGCTTCAAAGTAGGGAAAAGGTAATTTTGTAAGAGACTGAGGATCGAAGAGATCCGGGATAGGACAGTTAAGCCAGCTATGTTACGGTCCCAACTCCAACCAAGGGTATAGTTATTGGAGGACCCCGACATACTACAGAATAATGTAGATTGTGTGGTAGGTATCATGGTAACAGACCTTTCTATGTGAATATTGGAGCTTGTTATAGATGTGGTAAGACAGGGCATCTAATGAGGGATTGCCCAGAGAGTTCTGAGACAACTCAAGTGAAGGGCAAAGAGTTAAGGAAAGATATAGCTAGTACTTCTGTCCCGGGAAGAAGGGCCACAACTGAAGAGAAAAAGAAGCAAGTTGAGGAACACAGTCGAGTGTTTGCCTTAGACCAAGAGGTCGTAGATGTTTCAGTAGACGTGGTTAAATGTACCATTCTAGTATTTGATTTTGAAGCATTTGTTTTAATTGACCCTAGTGCCACGCATTCATTCATATGGCCTGAATTTGCATATAAACTGCTTCCGTATGTAAAGCCTGTACCTTTAGGTAGGGCGTTGCTTATTAGTACACCAATGAGAGATAGTTAATTGACAGAGTGTGTGTATAAGAATTGTAAGTTAAGAGTATGAAATAAGGATATGACAGCTGACCTTATCATATTGAACATGGGTGATTTTGATGTGATACTAAGAATGGATTGGTCAGCTACAAACCATGTTGTCTTAGATTATTATTCTAAGACACTAATGTTTTCTACACCTGAAAAATGTATTGTAAAGTTTGATAAAAAGTAATGAAAGATTTTAGTTATTGTGATTAAAGAGTAAAGATTGGTACTAACTATGTAGATAAACCCTTCATAGTATCTACAGGGATGTATATCGCATATGTGGTTGATACGGATAAGATATACCCTGAATTGACAGACATTTCAGTGGTCAGGTAGTTTCTTAATTTTTTTTGGATGACCTACTAGGGTTGTCACCAGATAGAGAAATGAAGTTTTACATTGATTTGGTGCCTGGTACTGAGCTGATATCTAAACTTCCATATAGAATGGCTTTAATTGAATTGGAAGAGCTAAAGAAGTAATTGCAGGAATTGTTGGATAAGCGGTTCATTAAACCAAGTGTTTTGCCTTTAGGAGCACCAATTTTGTTCGTTAAGAAGAATGATGGAAGCCTCCGACTGTGTATTGACTATAGATTGTTGAATAAGGCTACCATTAAGAACAAGTATCTTATTCCACGTATTAATGATTTGTTGGATTAACTTCGGTTAGCACAGATCTTTTCCAAGATAGATATGAGATCTGGGTATCATTAGTTGAGGATTCGAAGTAAAGATGTACCCAAGACAGTTTTTTGTACCCGATATGACCATTATGAGTTCTTAGTTATGCCTTTTGAGTTAACGAATGCTCCTGCAGCTTTTATAGCTTTGATGAATGAGGTGTTCAAGCTATACCTGGACTAGTTTGTCATTGTGTTCATTGATAACATTCTGGTGTATTCGAAGTCTAAGGAAGAACATGAGCACCATCTGAGCATTGTCTTACAGACCCTTAGAGAGAGGAAGCTATATGCAAAGCTCAGTAAGTGTGATTTCTGGTTATAACAGATATCATTTCTAAGCCATGTTGCATCGAAAGACGAGGTGTCGGTTGATCCGTCCAAGATTAAAACTGTAGTTCAGTAGGACAGGCCCAAGACAGTTACAGAGTTCAGAGCTTTTTAGGTTTAGCAAGATATTATCGCCGATTGGTAGAGGGTTTCTTTAAATCGGCTGCTCCATTGACTCGTCTCACTCAGAAGGATGTTAGGTTTGAGTGGAATGATGCTTGTGAGAAGAGTTTTCTGAAACTCAAGCATTGATTGACCACCACACCTATTCTCACCATATCGAACAGCTCAGGAGGTTTCTTAGTATATACGGATGCATCAGGACATGGACTGGGCTATGTACTAATGCAGAACGGGAAGGTAGTTGCTTATGGATCCCAACAGCTTAAGAACCATGAGAAGAACTATCCGACCCATGATTTGGAATTGGCTGCCGTAGTGTTCGCATTTAAGATATGACGTCACTACTTATACGGTGAGAAATTTCATATTTTTATTGATCATAAAAGCCTAAAGTACTTGTTTTCGCAGAAGGAATTGAATATGAGGTAACAGAGATGATTAGAGTTTCTGAAGGACTATGATTATGAGATACTTTATCATCTGGGTAAAACTAAGGTTATAGCTAGTGCCTTGAGCAGAAAGAGTCTCGGAATGGTATCGTATATGATGGTCAGGGAACATGAACTGTTAGAACAGTTTACTAGCCTCAATTTGGATATAGACCCTTATGATACTGACAGTGACTGCGTGATAGCTAGCCTGCGAGTGAAACCAGATTTGATTGACCGGATACGACAGGCTAAGCATGATGATTGACAGTGTGTTGATCGGGTAAGTCAGATATAGATGGGTAGTGTGACTGAGTACACAGTTAATGATGATGGCCTGCTGAGATTCAGAGGTCGAATTTGCATTCCCAATGACCTACATCTAAAAAGATTGATTTTGACAGAAGCTCATTCATCGAGGTATACAGTGCATTTGGGGAGTAATAAGATGTATCAGAATCTTCGAAAAGTGTATTGGTGGTCAGGTATGAAAAAGGACATCGCTGAGTTTTTGGCTAGATGTCTTATATGTCGACAGATTAAAGTAGAGCATCAGAAGCTTGCAGGGCTATTGCAACCTCTACCTATACCAACATGAAAATGAGAGCATATCACCATGAATTTCGTGATGGGTTTACCAAAAACCTGTAGGAATCATGATGCCATTTGGGCGTGTTTTATTGTAACGAACGTGCAACATTTTGTTCTCGTAGGATTCAAGAGGTGTCCCTTACAGTCTCACTCAATGTATTATCCTCTTTGGCTGCGTAGCGGAAGCCTCAAGGTTTTGTTCCCTTAGGACGCATCCCCGTGGTTCGAACCTTGAAACCCTTAGGTATCCAAGCCTTACCACAATGGTACCAATTGATCCAATGGTAAGGTAAGGCTTGGATACCTAAGGGTTCCAAGGTTCAAACCCACGGGGACGCGTCCTGAGGGAACAAAACCTTGAGGCTTCCGTTACGCAATCAAAGAGGATAATACGTTGAGTGAGACTGTGGGAGTCACCTCTTGAATCCTGCGGGAACAAAGTGCCACACGGTCGTTACAATAAAAAAATGATTGGATAGATTGAGCAAGTCAGCCCACTTCCTGATTATAAAATCCACGGATACTCTGAGTGCTTTGACGGATTTATATGTACGAGAGATTGTGAGGCTACATGGTGTTCCAGTGAGTATTGTGTCTAACAGGGATTCCTGCTTCACTTCCCACTTCTGGGAACATTTTCAGGAAGCCATGGGAACCCGATTGAGTTTCAGCATAGCTTTTCATCCTCAGACAGATGGTCCGTCAAAGAGGACCATACAGACACTAGAGGATATGTTGAGAGCTGGTGTACTAGACTTTAAAGGCTCTTGGAATGATCATTTTCCATTAGCTGAATTCGTCTATAATAACGGTTATCACTCAAGTATTGGAATGACACCATATGAAGCGTTGTATGGCCGTAGGTGTCGTTCTCTTATTGGATGAGAAGAAGTGGGTGATCGAAAGATATTTGCTCCCGATTTGGTTAAGCAAGTTTATGAGGATGTTCAGTTGATATGTGAGAGACTAAGAACAGCTCAGAGCAGATAGAAAAGCTATGTTAACACGAGACGAAGGCCATTAGAATTCACAGTTGGTGAATCCGTGTTTTTGAAAGTTTCTCCCTCTAAAGGCATAATGAGGTTTGGGAAGAGAGGTAAACTAAGTCCTCGCTACATTGGACTTTTTGAGATCTTAGACCGAGTATGAGATAAAGCTTATAGGTTGGCGTTACCACCAGAATTGGTAAGCGTCCATAATGTCTTCCACATTTCAATGCTTCAGAAGTATCATATGAATCCGACATATGTGATTGAGTATGAGCCGTTGGAGAGCTTACTGAGAATATGTCATATGTAGAAAAGTCGATTCGGATATTAGACAGAAAAGAGAAAGTGCTACGGTCTAAGATGATTAATCTGGTCAAGGTTCTTTGGCAGCACCACATTTCAGAGGAAGCTACACAGGAATTAGAGAGCCCGATGCGAGAGAAGCATCCACAACTATTCGAGAATTGACTTGGTTCTAATTTGGAGGACCAGATTTCTTAAGGTGGAGAGGAATGTAAGACCCGAAAATTTTACTTGTATTACTTATGATCCATCAATGTAAACATTGATATATATTATTGGAATCATAAGAAAAGTTGTATTTAAATTCCAAGTCTAAGTGAAAGTAAAAAATGCCATGAATGCATTTAAGTGCCAAATGTGAGCTATAGTGAGCTCAAGCTAAACCGAAGGGATGCCAACCATTCTGACTGAAGATAAGAACTTAAAACATCAAATTAAGGATAAGTTAATAAGGGAAGTTGGTTTAGTTTGGTCCCGATAAGGTCGAAGTAGTGGAAATGTCAAAAAGGGCCCAAACGAGCTTGAAATGGATCGTTTGAGGTGTTTTTGTCACATTCACCTACCAAGGGTGTCCAAAATGTCAAGATGGACTAACCAAACATTGAAATTCCTAAATTTGGGTTAGTTGACTTTAGCCAAATGTGGTCAATGGTCAAAGCTAAGAGAAAAGTCAATAATCTAAGAATAAACTTTGACTAGTTAACCAAAGCATGGTTAACTTAACTCAACTATGGTTAAGGCTTGAGAAAATTATCTCGGCTTAAGAACACATGGAAATTTGGCCAAGGACTTATAAAAAGAATGAAATTTAATTGGATTAAAATTATATGGGCTGAAATTGAAGAAATGATATTGGGCTAAATAGTTAAAATTTTAAAGCCCATTAAGCATTGATGAAGTGGGCCAAAAATTAGGCCAAGCTATTAGGCCAAATGTGGGCCCATTTAAATATATAAATATAGGCCTAATTACCAAGAAAATTAAAGCCAAAAGTCTAAAAATTCTAGGCCCAAACAAAAAGCCCAACAGGAAATTCAAGACAAGCTCAATATGAATATTTCAAGCCCAAATTCAAGCCCAAAATTTAACCAAGTCCAAACCAAGTGCAAACCCAACTTATGGGATGATTTAATAAGTCAAATTCATTGAATTTTATGTCTTACAAATAAAAAATTTACAAAGGCAAAATTGGTTTCTTCTTCTTGGAATTTTCGACCACCATTAAAACCATAACCACCAAGCTTTCTCTCACTAGATTTCACCCATCTAGAAACATATTTGGAATAAGTATTCTGCATGAAAGTTGTTCCATAGTAAGAGGAGATTAACATATCCAAAAGCCAGCACCCAAAAAGCTGATTTGGAAGCGTTGAACAATCCCACCAATTTCGGCCAAGTTGAATACTCCAAGCTAGGTGAGTTTTCAATCCACTAATCTTTCATATGTTAATCTAGGGATTTTATGAAGTTGATTGGTGTATGAATTGTATAGAAAAATATCACCTAAGGTATAGATCAAATGTTGGCCGAAAATGGGTATTAATTTTATGATGAACATGCATGACATTTAATTGCATGTATAGGCTTGTTATGATGTGTATATGATGATGGTGTAATTGGGTACCATCAATTTGTAAGATTGGATAGGTTTATAAGGCTTGCATATAAGGTGTTTGATGAAATGCATGAATGAACTAGTTAATGCCTTAAGACAAGCATGCCAAGTGTTTGATAAAATGCCTTAATGAACCAAAGGAAAGACTTAAGGTAAACACACCATGTGTTTGCCAAAATGCCTAAGTGAACTAGGCATTAGGTGTGATGGTGATGATGGCTCAGCATGATGGTGCATGGCACACCATGCGTTGGCTGAAATGGATCATGGGCCAAGCTCAATGCCAAATGAGTCTTAATGAAAACGTTGAAATAAGCTTAAGATAGAGTTGGACCCATTAAGGGACAACGAGGCCCAATTAGAGTAAATAGGCACAAAATGCTAAATTATCGTAATTAGATTATATATGAGCGTATAAGGTCTAATTTACATGAATGGTAATATTCTGTAGCTCTAGAGATGAAATTTGGAGTTAAACGGACCGAGTGAATTTCATCATTGGGAAATAAATGCATATCGATTGAAATCCAAGTTGGGGATTTATACGAGCTGTTAGAGATAGCTATATGTAATTTTATCGCCTTTTACATGCACTTAAATTTCATATAGAGTATAGATATGAAATTATCTAGATGATATCCGATTATGGAAAAATTACCAAAATGCCACTGAAAATTGTGGAAAAATAAAATGGCATGAAATGACATATTTCACTGTTTTATTCATAAAAAGTGATTTTATAAGAGTATATTGATAGGTCTACATTAAATTGTACATTTTCCAAAGTTAAGCGTGCTTGAGTGGGAGAAATTCCATGGATGGGGGACCATTCGAAAAGTTACCCATCTTGCTCCGTTTTCCATCGTTTTACATGCTTAACTCGATTTTGAGTACCATTTTCACCAGATTTCAGCCATCTGTCGTGTTTATGATATCAAATCGTGCTGGAGTTTTCATGTTAACTAGGAGTTACATAGGCTTGCTCGCACTTGATTTTGATAAGCTAATATGAGTAAAACCGTGCTGAAACCCTCATGTAGACTGTGTATCATAATGACTTGCTCGTACTGGATTTTAAGACATAGCACTGGATATATGATTGATACTGGGGTCCATGGAGTACGATGTACCGTATAAATAACATGAAGTACGTTGTACCGTGTTCAGTCTTCGAACTATATGAGTCTTCGAACTATATGACATGACAGGTCGACGGGTTGGATTGACCAACCTCCCTAGGCGATTGGATATCTCGCACACCGGATCCGTGATGCCTAGAATCCATAGGATATGGCCATACTTCCTATATGATTACCGATCCTTGCCTATCTCACATGATTTCACATTAATATATAGAGTCACATGATTTATGTGGACTCACATGTTTCTCACATGATTTCACATTAATATATGGAGTCACATGATTTATGTGGACTCACATGTTTCTCACATGATTATACGGACTCACATGGGTATGTTGAGTCCCACATGATCTCACACGATCTTACATATTTATATAGAGTCACAAGATTTATATGGAATCGAGGTATACCCCAAGGACGAGTTGGAGCCTTGATACATGGTTTAAAGGATTGAAAGAAATGAAATGAAATGGGTTACCAAAATGATATGGTTTACTAAATAGAGTATGATTGCTATATGAATAAGTTTTATTATACTGCATAGATTACATGTAGAAACTCATGCTATTGTTTTAAATGAAAATGGTTATTTTATAGCATGGCATTATGAGCATTTAGATAGTGTAATTATCTACTCGCTTGCATATTAGCCTTATTGAGCTAGTTGTGCTCATCCCTTCATTTTCCCCCTCTCTAAAGAGCACTTGTCATAGATAGAGAGTCGGTGCCAGTTTTGCATTCCTATCGCTCGCAGCTTTTCATCGTGCGAGAAGATATACACATTTGTATAATTTTTGTATCTGAACACGTAACAACCCAGTAATGTACATGGATGTAATATTGGGGATGTAAACGTATGTAAATACAGTTATGAATTGCTTCTGTTAAAGTTATATGACAAGAGATCCTGATATGATAGCGGAATATGAAAATGGATGGTAAAATGTGTAATATGACAGGACTAGCATTGACTCATAGCCCAACATTTAATATGTATATGAAATGAAAAAGGAAGGTCGTGAAAAAGAGAAAAATTGGTAGTGGTTTTTGAGAAAAACGGGTCACAACAATAATACTAATCATATATGTTTTAAAAATTGTTATGTGTCTATTTTTTACTCTGTCTATAATATGATCTCTTGACTGAGTAATTAAAGAAGAGCTATGGCACATTGTAAAGATTAAGCTCGAATTCAAGTAACTTCACTCCATCCCCAATTATCAAATATTTCCCTGATAACAAAAATATATATAAATTAAACTCTTATTTAAAAGGTGAAAAAATATATGGGAGATTCTAATATTATGCTAGAGCACTTTGCCATTAACTTGTTTTTTTTTTTGGACGTAATTAATTAGTGGATGACTGGCTACTATTGTACCCATTTGGATGTACATTTTTTGCTTTTTTTTATTCCTAAGGAGGTACAAGGGGAAATAGGAATCAAACCTTAAACCTAAATCCTTCTAAGGAGGAGTAATAACCGCTAAGCCAAGTCTTGGTTATTTTTACCTTTGTGTAAGACCTGAAATTTGTATTATTCCATTGTAAATAAATCATCATAAAGGCACATTTGTGATATATTGATTTATAAAGAAGGAATGAGACAATGTTAAGTTCAATTGAAGTAAGAAAATTAAGTTAAGTGCTTTAAATTGAAAAATAAGAGCTTCGGTGAGCTCGAGACAAACCGAATGAAATTTAGCTAAATCGATTGAAAATATAGACTCAAAATGCTAAAATATAGGGAGTCCAAGAAGGGAAATGAGTCCAGACTTGTAAGACCCGAAATTTTCCCACATCGAAAATTTATCTCGAAAATATGAAAAAATATTTCTAAAAAATAATAATAATAAATAAAAATATTTCAGGAGAATCCAAAATAAAATATGATGTACATATATATTTGTTGAGATAAATTAAATAATATATATGTACATGTGTATGAATATTAGTGTATAAAAAATACATTATGATAATATAATATTATTATAATAATATAAGATATTTTGTAAAATTATTATTATAATAATGTTATATTATAAGATATTACATATATGTATTATAGTATATTAATGAATAATATATTATATTATATATATAAATAAAAATAGAAATTGAAAAAAAAAAAGAGAAAATAGAATTGAAAGACAAAACTTGAAGAATCGGGAAACACGATCCTTCACTGTTTCCTTCACCGGAGACAGCACAGAGGGAGACAGTGGCGAAGGACATTGGTGAAGGGACGATCGGCATCGGGAGAGCGCCTGAGCCCTATCACGCGCCCTGTATCGCCGACGATGAGGAGATCGGAGGAGGGAGAGCAGAAAAGGAGAAGGGGAGAATCGACGAAATCCGGTGCCGATCTACCCCAGCCCAGGCCAAACGAAGGCTCCAAAGGTGAAGCCGGGTCGATTGGTGGTGGAATCGATCTGTGAACCGATCGGTAGCATTGGGAACGGTGAAATGGCCCTTGAACTAGTTCGAACTGGTTCAGTATTAAGAGGGACTAAACCGGTCCGAAAGAGTTCAGCTAGGAGAGAGAAAAAAAGGAAAATGGGATAAAAATTCGATGATACATTGGGCTAAGGCATCGGGATAAGGATTAACCATGCGACAATAGGCGACGAATGTGAGTTCAATCGAGCCTTAATTTGGTGCCATCACGAAATCTCGGGTAAATGAATATCTCTTACTATAACTTGTATAGTTATACGAGTTAGAAATTAATCGCATAAGTTGCAGATTTATTCCGAATGAAATGTTTATGTTTTGGAATTGAAAATGACTGTCGAAAATAATTGTATGGACTATTCGAAGAGACTAAAAAAGGCTTACAACGACCTAATGAGCTAAATGGGCCTAATGAGCTAAATAGGCTTAGAATAGAGTTGGGTACAATAAGAGCAATAAGGCCCAATACGAGTAAACGAGCCCAATACTTTAAGTTAAATATACTGGAAGTGAGAAATAAGTATATTGATACGATTAGTAACTATCCGCGGCTCCCGGAGACATACACGGAGCCGGATAGATCGAATTACACGAAGTGGAAAAATGAGGAAAAAATACCTTTAGCGTTATTCGAGGTCAGGAAACTATGTGAGTTATAGAGATAGCTATACGTATTTTCATTGCCATTTACAGTCACTTAAAAATTGTGTAGATTCTAGATATGGGAGTTTCTAGATTACTCCCGAGTAGGGGTAAATTACCAAAATACCCATAGTTATGATAAAATTTTATTACATCTGAAAATGTATGAAATAACACATCTCACTATTTTGTTGGTGAAAAAGTGATTTAATATGATTAGAATAGTTGACGGGCTATAGATTTGACTAATTACATTAAATTACAGATTTTTCTGCGTGATAAGTGATTTGATGAGAGCGATCCCTCTCACTCCGTTTTGCACTGTTTTGTGTGAAACTCGATTTTGGGGTACCAATCCACCAAAAATGAGTCGTCTATTGATTTTATATGTAAAATCGTGCTGGATCTTTGCTCGTACTTGATTTATATGATTTATACATGACATGGTGTTGGAGCCTTGCTCGCACTGAATTTATAAGATTTATGCATGAAATAGTGCTGGAGCCTTGTTCGCACTCAACTTTATATGATATGCATAAAATCGTGCTTGAGTCATCGGGTCTAATGTGTGTTACGTCGACCTGCTTGCACTGGATTTTGAGACAGGCGACGGTTGATGATCCAAGTTGGGGTGGTAAGTTCCTATGGTAGGCACCCTCAGACTTGTGATTTGGAAGTCTAGGTCGACGGAGTACGTTGCACCGTGTAAGTAACATGGAGTAAGTTGTACCATTGCTGAGAGTCGTTGGACGACTGATTAGCCGACGAGTAGCATTTGACCTCCTCCCGCGGTAACGAGACACTCTTGCACACCTGGCCCATGATGCTTGGGGTCTCCGACTATTGTCATGAGTCCGTTATACATTGTGACATCCCTGCCTGGTCTCTGATGTTGTTGGTTTGTATGTACCTGATGGTATCAGTGGGTGAATTGGGTTTCACTACACTAAACTAAAACTTATTTTATACCGGTGAGTGAATTGGGGTTTCACTACACTGAGTTAGGAAACTGTTTTGATTTTATACAGGGTAAACTTCTATGCGTAGCGGTGAACGCTATTGAATTTACTGTTTTGGATACAGCGTGTGAATCGGAAACGAGTTTTACACTGATGTGTTTTATCCATATATATATATATATACACACTGAAGGTTGCTATCTACTTTCACTTTGATTTTGTTTCCGACAGAAATGATTTCTGCATAATGCATAGCTTTTTATGGATGTAGATGGTGTCGTTATCTACTGCGTGCATACTTTCCTTACTGAGCTTGTTTGCTCACCCCCTTTACTTTCCTCTCTCCACATATTTTATTCTGTAGTCTAAGAGTGTCGTGGTAAATCTTGCATTTCCTTGTGTCTGCTACCCTTTTTGTTTGCATAAAGGTATACACTATTATAGTCGTTTGTATCCAAACACTTTGAAGCATAATATTGTATATGTATAAGTACCGAGGATGTAACAATGTAAATAATTGTAAATTAATATAAGTATAATTTCTTACCATGATAGTATATCTCATGTGTACGAACCCAAAAAATAAGGAAAGAGATTGGATTAACATCAACTCATAGCCCAACTATTGATGTGAATGTAAGCGAAATGGGTCACGACAAAAGTTGGTATCAGAGCAGAGTTGGTTTGATATGAGTCGGTGTTAATGGTTAGGAAAGTTTACATCCCCGTGATATTGTGCGTTTTTTAGATACAATTGTGTATACCGAGTTATTATATCACTAAAAGTTGTGTCATATATAAAGGAAATTATTAGGACGTCTTGTAGATACCGCAGTAGAGGGGAAGACTCCCGATCTCAAGGGCATAGAGATAGACCTGAGAGACATATAGAATCCTCTTTTGATCGTGTCTCACAGGATCCAGTAGAGACTACTGAGGCACGTATGACGAGATTAGAGTGTACAGTGGAGAGCTTGTCATGTTTGTTTGGTCAGGTAATGGCAAGATTGGAGAATCTGCAGGGTATGAGTGGCCTAGTAGCAGCCCCTGCCATGCTTGCACCATAGACCACTAGACTGACTGGTCTTGTTTGTTCTGTACTGCCACCGCCTCCACCTGTATAGCCTGAGGTTGCACCTCCACCTGTTCGACCTCTGGTACCACCAACCCTAACAGAGTCTCAAAGAGCTCCATAGATGGGAGGTAATGAGGCGGGGTATGGTTGCAATTTAGACCGTTTGAGACAGTTTCAAAAATTGAGACTGCCATCTTTTAGTGGGGTTAAGGATCCAGCAGTAGCAGAGAATTGGGTGAATAGGCTGGAAAAGTATTTTGGATATTTCGAGTATTCCCCGACAAAGAGTAGCATTTGCTACTCTTATGCTAGAGGGCGAGGCAGAACTTGGGTGGAAGTCCGCCCAGCCTATTTTGAGGGTTCGAAATCAGATCTTGACTTGGGAGATATTCTTCGATGCCTTCAGGAAGCAGTATATTCTGGAGACGACTATAGACGGTTACAGATGGATTTTTTTGGTCTGACTCAGGGTTAACGATCCGTGGAGAAGTATGAGTCTCGATTTATGTCTCTGGGGAGATATGATCCTGACACCATGAGTAACGAAGATAAGAAGGTCAGGAAGTTTGTGGATGGGTTGAGACCGTCTACCAGAGCTAGACTAGCTCCTTTAGATATTTTGACTTACGAGGAGACAGTGCACAGAGCTCAGTTGTGTGAGCAGAATTTCGAGCGACATATCTTTGAGTTTGGTCAGTTTGGGATAGGTGGTAAGGGTCGAGACAGAGGCAGGAAGAGAACATGGGATGATAGAGTGATCAGAGAGGGAAAGAGGCCTTCTAGGAAGCGACAGAGATTCAAGGAGTCGCGAGGTAAAGCCAGTAGACCCCCTATACATCCTACTGCAGCTCCAGCCAGGGGTATTGTGATTGGTACCTAGCTATGTAAGATATGTGGGAGATATCATAGGGGTAGGCACTATTATGTGACAGTTGGAGCTCGATTCAGATGTGATAAGACATGGCATTTGGTTAAAGATTACCGAAAATTAGCTGAGATTGCCCCACAAAAGGGGAAAGAACCAGAGAAAGCTTCACCTAGTATTTCTTCCCCAAGACGAAGGGCCACAACCAAAGAGAAAGGGAAGCAGACTGTTGGTCAGGCTAGAGTTTATGCAATAGGCACTGCAGATGTTTCACCTGAGTTGCTTAAAGGTTTTATTGCGTACGTAGTTTATACGGATAAGGCACACCCAGAATTGATCGACATCCCCATGGTTAGGGAATTTCTTGATGTCTTTTCGGATAATTTACCATGGTTGCCACTAGAAAGGAGATGAAGTTCTGTATTGATGTGGTACTCGATACTGAGCCAATATCCAACTACCATACTGTATGGCTCCAATGGAATTAAGAGAGCTTAAGAAGCAGTTACATGAGTTTTTAGATAAGGGGTTGATCAGACCGAGTATCTCACCTTGGGGAGCCCGAGTTTCATTTGTGAAGAAGAATGATGAAAGCTTCTGACTATGCATTGACTACAGATTGTGGAATAAGGCTACCATCAAGAATAAGTACCCCTTGACACGTATAGATGATCTATTAGATTAGCTTCGGGGAACACAGATCTTTTTCAATATTGATATGAGCTCTGGGTACCATCAGTTGAGAATTCAGAGCGAAGATGTACCCAAGACAACCTTTCGTACCCGTTATGGTCATTATGAGTTCAGGATTATGCTATTCGGGTTGACTAATGCTCCCGCAGCTTTTATGGCTCTGATGAATGATGTATTCAAGCCATACCTAAACTGATTTGTTATCGTTTCTATCGATGACATTCTGGTCTATTCGAAATCCAAGGAAGATTATGAGCAACATATGAGGATTGTGTTATAGACCCTTCGAGAGAAGCAGTTGTATGCTAAACTCAGTAAGTTTGACCTCTGGTTGGAACATATTTCATTTTTGGGCCATTTTGTATCAATAGAGGGGGTGACAGTGGACCCGTCAACGATCGAAGTTTTAGTCCAGTGGGACAAGCCGAAGATAGTTACAGAGATTAGGAGTTTTTTGGGTTTAGCTGGGCATTACAGAAGGTTCATTGACGGTTTCTCGAAATTGGCTGCTCCTTTGACTCGTCTCACTTAGAAGAATGTTGCATTTGAGTGAGATGATGCTTGTGAGAAGTTTTTAGGAGTTGAAACTTCGACTGACCACCACACCTATTCTCACTATACTAACCAGCTCAGAAGGTTTCTATGTGTACACTGATGCGTCTGGACAAAGACTTGGCTGTGTATTGATGCAAGATGGAAGGTAGTTGCTTATGGATCTAGACAGCTTAAGGACCATGAGAGGAACTATCTGACCCATGATTTAGAGTTGACGGCCGTAGTGTTTACACTGAAGATATGACTCCATTATTTGTACGGTGAGAAATTTTAGGTATACACTGATCATAAGAGTCTCAAATATCTATTTTCACAAAAGGAATTGAATATGAGGCAACGAAGATGGTTAGAACTTCTAAAGGATTACGACTGTGAGATCTTGTACCACCTGGGTAAGGCTAATGTGGTTGTTGATTCACTAAGCAGAAAGAGCCTTGGGATGGTATCTAATATGATGATCAGGGAACATACGCTGCTAGAGCAGTTTACGAGCCTCAGCTTGGATGTGACTATAAGACCTGTATTTTACTATGTACCTTATGATTCCTATGTGTAAGCTTTTGATTATGTTATTTGAATCATAAGAAGAGTATTTACTGAAATAAAAATACAAGTGAAATGACTAAATGCATATAAGTCATGTAAAGGGCAAGTTGGTTCGGTTTGATCCCGAAAATGTCGAAGTAGAGGAAAAGCCAAAAATGGGCTAAACTAACTCGAAATGAACCGTTCGATGTGTTTTTAGCTATTTCACTTCTCGAAAATAACCAAAACGCAAAGATGAGCGTGTTAACCACGAGAATTGACACTTTTGGATTTTTGAGAAAAATGTCAAACGTGGTCAATGGTCAAAAAAAGTCAAGGTTAGTTAAGAAATGTTGACTTTGACCATAGTTAACTAACCATGGTTAAAATTTAACCCAACCAAGATTAAAAAGTGGGAAAGAAATATTTTTAGCTAAAACTCTCGATCTTCAATTCCTTAAGTAAGGGAAATTTATTTAATTGAAATCCGGATTAAATTAAATGGGTAGAAATCGATGGGCTAATTGGTGGAAAACGTAAAGCCCATTAAGGTGGATCCATAATGGGCCGAATCTTGTAGGCCCATTGGGCCAAATAGTTGGGCCATTAGGTGAGCCTAATAATAGCCCAATTGAAGGCCTATTTGGTAGAAAAATTTTCGGTCCAAAAGCCTAAATCAAAAGCCCATATTGAAAGCCCAATTGAAAGCTTAAAAGTTAGGCCCATTAGTTAATAGTTTAGGCCCAAAATATAAGCCAAAATTGCCAAAGCCCAATACTATTTCCAAGCCCAATTGGTGGGCTGAATTTTAAGACTAAATGGATTAATTACTTGAGTGAAAAATCTGCCAACACCTTAGTATTCTTCTTCATAGTTCTCTTACAAGGAAGAGGTGATCTTCATGAAAGTTGTTCCAAATTGAGAGAGGATTAACATACCTTGGAATTAGCTATCATGGACCCATATTGAACAGGGCGAAATTCTTTAAAGTTTCGACCAAAGTGAGAACAACAAGCTAGGTGAGTTTTCAAGCTTCCAACTTCTAGTATGTTAATCTATGAATTATTCTAAGATAATTGGTGTATGTTTTATGGATCAAAACGCACAAAATCATGAAGAACCTAAGTTGGCCGACAATGGGTATTTGTGTTTTGATGAATACCCATATGATTTTAAGACATGGATAGGTTGATAAGCATGTATACATGATTATGACATAGTTAATTTTAATCAATTAAGCTAATTGGTTGATGAATTGATGATGGCATATAAAGTGTTTGATAAAATGCCTAAATGAACAAAAACTAAAGGTTTAAGGCTTGCCTAGAAGGTGTTTGATGAAATACCTAAGTGAATGGGTAGCTAAATGGCCAAGGGTGGTGTCACGACCCTTAATCCACTAAAAATTCACTACGAATTTTTCATTTTTCGTTTATTATTTAATTCAATTCTTATTTGTTCTTTACCTTTACTTTACCTGATCGTGAACAGCTACACCTCCAATAGTTGGGCTGTGTATCGGTGTCAATCTCAACCAATCATACCATTTCAAATTTACAATTCATTTAAATGTAAACACTTCTATTTATAAATCAGAGTTACTGTTTACATGTGTTTATAATCTTTTATATCCCCAAAATTACATTTAAAGATATCACTATGCTTTGACATGTCTAGATACAAAACTATACAAATGTGTAAACCTTGTGTGATGGGATGCGATGGACACCAAAATCCAATCCTCAGTCGCCCACCATCTACTGTAAGTACTCTGTAGAGGGGGAAAATAAAGGGGGTTAGCAAACCACGTGCTCAGTAAGGCAATCATGCGAGCAGGTAGATAATTGTACTATCTACGTGGTCGTGATGCCATGCTTAAATCACACATTTATTTGTCATACTCCAAAACGCATGCTCATGCTTGTGTTCATGACATGTAAAGCAATTCATGCTAATTAAATCAGTGCACGGTTCTCAAAACGTAGCATGAAAAATCATCATGCATAAATCAAAATCAAGGCATGGTAAATCATCATGCAAGTGCACTTAACAAGCATTTCAAATCTCATCACAAACTGACACAAATTCATCACTTGTTAGGACTCAGCCCCTCCCATGGACTATCCTGACCCACAAACAAATTTCAAAACGTGAATTTCTCATTCAACAATAGACATGTGAGATAGGCATACAATATAATAAGAGTAATAACTAGGACTATGGCCATATCCTCTGTAATCCTAGGCTACACGGATCCTAGTGTGCGGGGTATAACCTCTATCTATTTTCGCACGGGAGGTGGGTCAAATCTAACCCACCGGTCCATAGCAGAGTCCATCATCCGAACATGGCATATATATAATATCACACATGGTACAACGTACTCCATGCTACTTGCACAGTACAACATACTCCGTAAACCCATATCATCATAATATATCCTGCCACATCTCAATACGCACGTGCGAGCCTATTTAATCGGCGTGGCACACAACTTGCCCGAACCTCCCAGCACGGCTCCCAACATGTCATAAAATCATGTACGAGTAGTCTCAAGCATGACAACAAGTATAATGGACATCTAATGCGAGCTATGCTCCAGCACCATGTCAAAACTCGTATGAAACTAATGCGAGTTAGGCTCCAGCACAATGTCATAAATTCTATGTGAAAACTAGTGTGAGCTAAGCTCCAGCACTCATGCATGTAAAACTTTAGTGCGAGCATCGCTCTAGGACTAATGCACGTATAAAACACGTCAAATGTCGTGCGAGCAGCGCTCTAGCACGTTTCATTTCCACAAAACTCATGTAGGTGGCTCATTCTTTGCAAAACATGGTTATGAAACCAAATCAAGCTACTTTTTGTGCAAATCATTTCAAATGCTAGCCAACCTACCAATCACATGCTAAAAAGAAATATAAGATTTCAAAGCATCATGCTCTTGCTTTTAATGTACATTTCTCAAAAACCCAATTCTTTACCCTTAAAACATCCATTTCATCCTAAGACTCCTAGATATTTTAAGAAATCGTCCATGCGCCCGAAAGCCGTACAGATATCCCTAGGGCTAACACAATTCCCTTACCTCGATTCTCTTGGAAGCAACTCTTCTTTCCTTTCCCACTTTTCACGATTTGGCTCAACTTGCTCCGGATGTATCATCGGGAGCTGCACACATTCATAAATCATATGAGTCAATACCGATAACTCATATTCAGACTTCAACTAATCGATATATCTCATCGAGTCTATTTCATTAAGTTTGACCCATTATCACATTTAGCAATCATTATGTCATTTTCTAGTCAATTTAACTAGCAACATACTTGGTTACTTATCAAACCTTTGGCATAATTGTTTATCCATAGCCTTCCATCATTTATGCATTCTGTACAACATCATTTATGAACATTTTTATCACTTAACTAATCTCACAATGTGGCTTCATCCAATCATCTCAAAATCATGCATATCACCTTACTAACAACTTAATATAATCCCTTTTATCATCTAATCAACCACATTCTATTTTCTCACACTAACTCATTCTAGGTTATGCTTGTTATATTACATTCTAGGTAGTTTCATTCATCAATAAATACACCAATCTACTCACAACAACAACTAGATGAATATACTTAGAGTTGTTATATTGGAAACTCACCTAGCTTGACTTTCCTCTTGCTCCAAATAAGAAGACTCCTTAGCTCCTTTAATCCAACAAATGAAATATTGAGTCGAAGCTATGTTGTTCTTCTCCTCACAATGAACAACTTTGCTCTAATAGTTTTTTCTCAATTCTTTTTGGAAGAGGGTGTATTCTAGAGAGAGAAAGTTTGATATTTTGGGTAAAAATGGAATAAGTGTGTTAGTTTATTGAAGAAAAAGGTTTTTTCGTGGGGTTTTTATAGATTGAGAGTGATGAGATCGATCTGCTAGGGTAAAGAGATCGATCTTCCTTTGGTTTTAGCCATCGAATTCTCAGGTTTGAAATGAGGGAGATCGATCTACTCATTGGGGAGAGATCGATCTTAGCTTGAGGAGATCGATCTGCTAATGGGGAGAAATTGATATGTTATTGACAGAATCAAATAGAGATCAATCTGCACTTAAGGGGGGATCGATCTAGGCTTGGCAAAGGCAATGTAGATCGATCTGTTCACTGGGGAGATCTATCTGCTCGATGGTGAGATCAATCTGGCCTTGGCAGAATCACTAGCAATTGCTTTGTTTGCACAAGGGATCGATGTGCCTTGGATAGGAGATCGATCTGGCCTTCATCTGAGGCATTTCCTACTGTATTTTTCTAGATTTTTCAAGGGTAAATTCCTATTTCATTGCTCCAATACTCATTTTACATTTTAATCACACTTAGAGTATGGAAAGACTCATTTCCTATGATTCACATACAATACGAATTGTGCGCATTGCTTGAATTCATAAAGAATACATAGAATTCACAGTCCATGCATTTTTAATTCGTGTCTTCATTCCTTATCTTCAATTCAAATTCTTAAAGTTCCATTAACATGTATTACAAAGTTATACATATGTTATCACTGAAATTTATATATGTTTAAAACCCTTTTTACTTAGTTATTTGATTTGTTCTTTGCTATATTAGGAATGTTTTATGTGTTTTGTGCATTTGTGCAGGAAAAAGAACAATATGGAGAAATTAAAGCTTTTGGAGCTGATTCTGATGATTCTGTGAAGAAGTGAAATTACAGGATGCTGATCGTGACTTATGATGCAACAATAGAAGAAACTGGATAGTGCATAGCAGATCTGGGGAATCAATACCATTGTCGTAGCATAGCAGTCTGATCAGGGCAACACTGTTTTTTTCCACGTGGCATTTTGCATTTTAGTGCATGGGAACCTTATAAATAGTCTTTTTATCAGAATATCAAAGGAGGCAGCGGCAGAAGGCTTCAGGATTGATTTAGCTCTATAGAAACTCCATCTTTTACATCTTTTTCGATCAATGTTTATTCTACGGATGATGATTTGGAATTATTGGATATTTATTATGATTTCTAGGAACTAAACTCCTTTTTCCTAGAATCGATGTAGCCAACTTTGGGCAGATTGCAATTATTTTGTGATATTGTTTGGATGATCTCAATTATGTTTATTTAATCTACTTGTTCTTAATGCTCTACTTGATTGGCCACCAATTGGATGAATTAGTATAGGAATCCGGCACTCGGGAGAGGGGATTATTTATATGCACAAGGGTAGATTAACATAGGACATTGTTGAATCGGGAGGTTGACAATTCTTATGAGCTATAGAGAAACGAATTACCATCGCTTAATGAACTCTATTATTTAATTCTAAATCGGGAGGTTAGGATTAGTTAATTTGGGTATGACTGTTTAAAACTCGGGAGAGATAAACAGGAAATAGTTTCAGCTATAAACAATTTGAAATCAAAAGAACAATTGATCAAAGGAATTGTATGAACCCTAGTTAGGTGAAATCGAGTTCTAGGAATATTTTGCCATTGATATTTCCATTCGTAATAATTGTGATTGTTTTAATTAATTTGTTCCTTAATTAATAGTTAGAATAGTAAATAGGATCTTAACCAATAGAAATTACTTTTTCTAAATAAAGTTCAAGGTTGTTGATTACAGTGATTTGCGGCAGGCACAATTCCCTGTGGGACGATACTTATATTTACTCTATACTCGAAAACTGACCTGTGCACTTACAGTAGTGTTTCATTTGAGCACGACAACATACATGGGGTCTCACAATCTCCCCGACTTAAGCCAATTTGGTCCTCTAAATTGGAACCAAATCAGTCCGTGAACAACTTGGGATACTTCTCCCCCATCAAACTCTCCAACTCCTATGTAGCTTCTTCTGCAGTGTGGTATTGCCAAAAGACTTTCACCAAGGGGATCGTCTTCGATCTCAACACCTTCTCCTTCCTATCCAATATCTAAATCGGCTTCTCAACATATGACATGCTCTCGTTGAGCTCCAATGGCTCATATCTTATCACATGTGTCGAATCCGGGTGGTACTTTCGTAACATAGAGATGTGGAAGACATTATGAACTCCTGCTAGCTCAGGTGGCAATACTAGCCTGTAGGCCTTCTCTCTCACTTTATCCAATATCTCAAAGGGTCCAATGTAACGAGGACTTAACTTTCCTTTCTTTTCGAACCTCGTTATACCCTTAGAAGGAGAAACTCGCAAAAACATCGATTCACCTACTGTGAATTCCAATGGTCTCCGTCTCCTATCAGCATAACTCTTTTGTCTACTTTGAGCTGTCCGTAACCTCTCACAAATCAATTGGACATCCTCAGAGGCTTGTCTCACTAAATCGGGAGCAAATATCAGTTGGTCACCAACCTCTCTCCATCCAATAGGGGAACAACATCTGCGGCCATACAAGGCTTCATATGGTGCCATCCCATACTTGAATTATAACAGTTATTATAGGCGAACTCTGCGAGTGACAAATGATCGTTCCAGGAGCCTCTAAAATCCAATGCACACGCTCTCAACATATCCTCCAGGGTCTGTATAGTCATCTCTGACTGACCATCTATCTGAGGATGGAACACTGTGCTAAACTCAGTTGGGTCCCAATCGCTTCCTGAAAAGTTTCCCAAAAGTGGGAAGTGAAGCGGGCATCCCTATCAAAAACAATGCTCACTAGAACACCATGCAATCTCACTATCTCGCGCACATATAGTTTCGCCAGTGTACTCAGAGTATCGGTGGCTCTCATAGCTAGGACATGTGTCGACTTCGTCAATCTGTCCACTATCACCCAAATCGCATCGTGACCCATCACAAAGTCCATAGTGACATGTTCCAATTTCCAAGTTAGTATAGGTAGAGGTTGCAATAGCCCTGCAGGCTTATGATGCTCTACTTTCACTTGCTGACAGATGAGACACTTTGCCCCATATTCAACTACATCTCTTTTCATCCCTAACCACCAATACACTCTCTGTTGATTCTGATACATCTTGTTACTTCCCGGATGCAGTGTATACTTCGTCGAGTGAGCTTCTGTCAAGATCAACCTCTTGATCTCTAGATCATCGGGAACACATATCCTACCCCTGAACCTCAGCAAACCATCTGAACTCAACTCAAAATCAGTCTTTGTACCCCTCTGTATTTACCTAATAATATTATTGCACTACTGATTAATCTGCTAAGCCTGCCAGATATGATCTACCACATCGAGCTCCAACTACATGCTAGCTACCATAAAGCCGCTATCAGCATCAGGCGGGGTCACATCCAAACTAAGGCTCGCGAACTATTCTAATAGCTCGTGTTCCCTGATCATCATGTATGATACCAACCCCAGATACTTTCTACTCAATGCATCGGTACTACATTCGTCTTGCCCGGGTGGTACATAATCTCACAATCATAAACCTCTAGAAGCTCGAGCCATCTTCTCTGCCTCATGTTCAATTCTTTTTGTGAGAACAGATACTTAAGGCTCTTGTGGTCTGTAAATACTTGGAATTTCTCACCATAAAGATAATGGTGCTATATTTTCAAAGTAAATATCACAGCCGCCAACTCTAAATCATGGGTCGGGTAGTTCCTTTCATGATCCTTCAGCTGTCTCGATCCATAGGCTACTACCTTCTCATCTTGCATCAGTACACAACCCAATCCTTGGTACAAAGCATCTATATATACAGAGAAACCTCCTGAGTTGGTAGGAATGGTGAGAATCGAAGCTGTGGATAATCTCCTCTTCAACTCCTGAAAACTCTTCTCACATTTATCGTCCCATACAAATTCAACATTTTTTCTCGTGAGACGTGTCAATAAAGCATCCAATCTCGAGAATCCCTTCACAAACCGTCCATAATATCCAGATAAACCCAGGAAACTTTTGATCTTCATAACTGTTTGGGGTCTCTACCATTGAGCCACTGCTTCAATCTTGGATGGGTCCACCGACACACCATCATTTGATACAATATGTCCCATAAAAGAGATCTGTTCTAGCCAAAAGTCACACTTACTGAGTTTAGCGTATAACTTCTTCTCTCGGAGGGTCTGTAGCACTATCCTTAGGAGTTGCTCATGCTCCTCTTTAGATCTAGAATACACCAGAATGTCATCGATAAACACGATAACCAATCTATCCAAATACTGGTGAAACACTTCATTCATCAACGACATAAAAGCTGCAGGAGTATTCGTCAACCCGAATGGCATAACCATAAACTCAAAATGACCATACCGGGTGCGAAAAACTATCCTGGGTACATCTCGATCCCGAATTCTCAAGTGATGGTACGTAAATCTCAGATCTATCTTTGAAAAGACCTGCGCTCCCTAGAGCTAATCCAACAAGTCGTCGATGCGTGGAAGGGAGTACTTATTCTTAATGGTCACCTTATTCAACAGCCTGTAGTCAATACACAGTCGGAGGCTCTCATCCTTCTTCTTTACAAATAGTACCGGTGCTCCCCAAGGTGATACACTTGGTTTGATAAACCCTTTATCCAACAACTCTTGTAACTGCTTCTTCAGTTCCTCTAACTCAATCGGAGCCATTCTGTGTGGTGGCTTGGATATCGGCTCTATACCAGGTACCAAATCTATACAAAATTTCATCTCTCTATCTGGCAGTAACCCTGGTAAATCATCTAAAAATACATATGGAAATTCGTTGACCACTGGGATGTCTCGCAATTTCGGGTATGCCTTATCCGTCTCAACCACGTACGTGATATAACCTTTCAAAATATAAACCATTAAATCAATACAAAATATTTATCTATTCACTTACAACGACAACTGATTTTATTACTTTTCAAGGGTATTTTACATTACATTTCTTGGGCAAACTTACGGTGACGTTATCTACCCCTGGAAATATTACCGTTTTAGAAAAATAGTTTACTACCGCACGATTTGCAGCCAACCAATCCATTTCTAGGATTACATCAAAGTCTCTCATATACATTAAAATGAGGCTGGTTGACATTTCCTTTTCCCCTACTCTCACCTTACAATCTCTAAATACATACTCCATTAGCTGACTATTTTGCATGGGAGTGCTTATCAGCATCCTTCTACTCAACAGGGCAAGCTTCACATACTTAAACAATTTACATGCAAATACAAGTGATACAAATGAATGTGTGGTACCAGGATCTATCAAAACATAAGCTTCAAGATCAAAGATTAAAATGGTACCTTTCACCACATCTGACAACTGATCTGCACTATCCTGGTCCAAGGTGTGTACTCGCCCTCTGCCAACCACCTGCTTTTCCTTCTCTTCAGTTGTCACCCTCCGTTTTGGAGTAGGAGTATCAACAGGAGCTCTTTCGGGCTCCTTGCCCTTTTGTGGGGCACTCTCAGTCATCTCTAGGCAATTCTGGATCATATGCCCTGGTTTCCTACATCGAAAACATATTGTAGGAGATCCATAACATGGTCGAGTCCCATGGTACCTACCGCACTTGTTGCATTGTTCTGTAGTAGGTCATGGCCCTCCAATCACTACACCCTTTGCTGGAGCTATGGCTGGATACACGAGAGGCTTAACTGTCCTCTCCCGGATCTCTTCAATCTTCAGCCTCTTCCTAAAAAATCTTCTATTTCCTCTATAGCTAAAGCCTCTATCCACTGTCTGTCTCTTCCTGTCTCTGTCCCTCACTCTACCAACCTTTCCATATTCTGAGGTAACTCGTTCGATGTCTTGTTCACACAACTGTGCCTTGTGCACTACCTCCTCATAGGTCGATATGTCAAAGGGAACCAATCGAGATCTGATGGATGGTCTCAGTCCATCCATAAATTTTTGGACCTTCTTGACCTCACTGTCCATTGTATCAGGATCATACCTGCCCAGGGAGATAAATTTAGTCTCATACTCATCCACCGATCTGCTCCCCAGGGTCAGATACAAGAATTTCATTTGCAGTCTTCGCTGTGCAGTATCTGGAATATATTACCTCTGGAAGGCCTCCAAAAATATATCTCAGCTGATCTCTATATGTCAGGCTCTCAAAATGGGTCAGGTGGACTTCACCAGTGCTCTGCTGATCCTTTCAGCATGAATGCGACAAACGCTACCGTCTCGGTAGTAGTGCACTCGAAAAACCCATACAGTTTCTCTATCTCATTCACCCAGTGCTCCACAGCTACTAGGTCTTTAACTCCATTGAAAGATGGAGGCTTAAATTTTTGAAACTGTCGTAACCTATCCGGGTCACATCCATAACCCCAATCTCTACTTCTTTATGGTGGAGCAATAGTAGAAGGTGTTTCCTATACCGGTGGGGGTGTGGGAGTATCTATAGTCTGAGGTTCTTGGGCTGGTTGTGCTGGCATTTTAAGAGCAACAGCCAGTTCATCATCATCACCTTGTGCAGCTGGCTCTTACCTACCCCCAGCTCCAGGCAACGATTGGGCAATCAACTCTAAACTTGCCTATAAACTCCACTTTATCCTTACGAAGCGCGCTTCAGTACTCTCTGGTCTCTTTGCCAGACCCTGTGGAGCATGCTCAACATCAGCCTCCACCTCTACCTCCTCGTGAGTCTCATATGGCAATGACTCAGCATGGCCCCCAAGCCTAGCCCTCTGGCCTCTAGCTCATGCTCTCGCCCCTCTACCGCGACTAGTGTTAGGCATTATGCCAAGATTTCTACATTCACAGTTATTTCTTAGTCAAACCAATCTCGATATACACAATTGTATCTAGACTGGCACAGTAACATGTGGATGTAATTTTCCTTAATTTTGACACCAACACACGTTAGACCAACTCAGCTTTGATACCACCTCTATCATGACCCTCAATCCACTGAAAATCCACTACGAATTTTTCATTTTTCGTTTATTATTTAATTCAATTCTTATTTGTTCTTTACCTTTACTTTACCTGATCGTGAACAGCTACACCTCCAACAATTGGGCTGTGTATTGGTTTCAATTTCAACCAATCATACCATTTCAAATTTACAATTCATTTAAATGTAAACAATTCTATTTCTAAATCAGAGTTACTATTTACATGTGTTTACAATCTTTTACATCCCCAAAATTACATTTAAAGATATCACTGTACTTTGACATGTCTAGATACAAAACTATACAAATGTGTATACCTCGTGTGATGGGATATGACGGACACCAAAATCCAATCCTCAGTCGCCCACTACCTACTGTAAGTGCTCTGTAGAGGGGGAACTAAGGGGGGTGAGCAAACCATGCGCTCAGTAAGGCAATCATCCGAACAGGTAGATAACTGTACTATCTACGTGGTCGTGATGCCATGCTTAAATCACACATTTATTTGTCATACTCCAAAACGTCTCATGCTTGTGTTCATGACATGTAAAGCAATTTATGCTAATTAAATCAGTGCACAGTTCTCAAAACGTAGCATGGAAAATCATCATGCGTAAATCAAAATCAAGGCATGGTAAATCATCATGCAAGTGCACTTAACAAGCATTTCAAATCTCATCACAAACTGATACAAATTCATCACTTGTCAGGACTCAGCCCCTCCCATGGACTATCCTGACCCACAAACACATTTCAAAACATGAATTTCTCATTCAACAATAGACATGTGAGATAGGCATACAATATAATAAGGGTAACAACTAGGACTATGACCATATCCTTTGTGATCCCAGGCTACACGGATCCTAGTGTGCGGGGTATCACCTCTATCTGTTTTCGTACGGGAGGTGGGTCATGTCTAACCCACCGATCCATAGTAGAGTCCATCATTCAAACGTGGCATATATATAATATCATACACGATATAACGTACTCCATGCTACATGCACGGTACAACGTACTCTGTGGACCCATATCATCACAATATATCCTGTCACATCTCAATACGCACGTGCAAGCCTATTTAATCGACGTGGCACACAGCTTGCCCGAACCTCCCAGTACGACTCCCAACATGTCATAAAACCACGTGCGAGTAGTCTCAAGCATGATAACAAGTATAATGAACATCTAGTGCGAGCTATGCTCTAGCACTATGTCAAAACTTGTATGAAAACTAGTACGAGTTAGGCTCCAACACAATGTCATAAATTCCATGTGAAAACTAGTGCAAGCTAAGCTCCAGCACTCATGCATGTAAAACTCTAGTGTGAGCATCGGTCCAGCACTAACGTAGGTATAAAATACGTTAAATCTCGTGCGAGTAGCGCTCTAGCACGTTTCATTTCCATAAAACTCATATAGGTGGTTCATTCTTTGCAAAACATGGTTATGAAACCAAATCAAGCTACTTTTTATGCAAATCATTTCAAATGCTAGCCAACCTACCAATCACATGCTAAAAAGAAATAAAAGATTTCAAAGGATCATGCTCTTGCTTTTAATGCACATTTCTCAAAAACCCAATTCTTTACCCTTCAAACATCCATTTCATCCTAAGACTCCTAGATATTTTAAGAAATCATCCATGCGCCCGAAAGGCGTACAGATATCCCTAAGGCTAACACAATTCTCTTACCTCAATTCTCTTGGAAGCAACTCTTCTTTCCTTTCCCGCTTTTCACGATTTGGCTCAACTTGCTCCAGATGTATCATCGGGAGCTGCACACATTCATAAATCATATGAGTCAATACTGATAACTCATATTCAGACTTCAACTAATCGATATATCTCATCAAGTATATTTAATTAAGTTTGACCCATTATCACATTTAGCCATCATTATGCCATTTTCTAGTCAATTTAATTAGCAACATACTTGGTTACTTATCAAACCTTTGGCATAATTGTTTATCCATAGCCTTCCATAATTTATGCATTCTGTACAACATCATTTATGCACATTTTCATCACTTGACTAATCTCACAATGTGGCTTCATCCAATCATCTCAAAATCATGCATATTACCTCACTAACAACTTAATATAATCTCTTTTATCATCTAATCAACCACATTCTATTTTCTCACACTAACTCATTCTAGGTTATGCTTGTTCCATTACATTCTAGGTAGTTTCATTCATCAATAAATACACCAATCTACTCACAACAACAACTGGATGAATATACTTAGAGTTGGTGTATTGGAAACTCACCTAGCTTGACTTTCCTCTTGCTCCAAATAAGAAGACTTCTTAGCTCATTCAATCCAAAAAATAAAATATTGACTCGAAGCTATGTTGTTCTTCTCCTCACAATGAACAACTTTGCTCTAACAGCTTTTCCTCAATTCTTTATGGAAGAGGGTGTATTCTAGAGAGAGAAAGCTTGATATTTTGGGTAAAAATAGAAGAAGTGTGTTGGTTTGTTGAAGAAAAAGGTTTTACTGTGGGGTTTTTATAGATTAAAAGTGATGAGATCGATCTGCTAGGGTGAAGAGATCGATCTTCCTTTGGTTTTAGCCATCGAATTCTCAGGTTTAAAATGGGGGAGATCGATCTTCTCATTGGGGAGAGATCGATCTTGGCTTGGCAGAAGCTTGAGGAGATTGATCTGCTAATGGGGAGAGATCGATCTGCTCTTGACAGAATCAAATGGAGATCAATCTGCACTTAAGGGGGGATCGATCTAGGCTTGGCAAAGGCAATGCAGATCAATCTGTTCACTGGGGAGATCGACCTAGCCTTGGCAGAATCACTTGGAATTACTCTGCTTGCATAATGGATCGATCTGCCTTAGATATGAGATCGATCTAGCCTTCATCTGGGGCATTTCCTACTGCATTTTTTCCAGATTTTTCAAGGGTAAATTCCTATTTCATTGTTCCAATACCGATTTTGCATTTTAATCCCACTTAGAGCATGGAAAGACTCATTTCCTATGATTCACATACAATACGAATTGTGCGCATTGCTTGAATTCATAAAGAATACACAGAATTCACAGTCCATCCATTATTAATCTGTGTCTTCATTCCTTATCTTCAATTCAAATTCTTAAAGTTCCTTTAACATGTATTACAAAGTTATACATACATGGGGTCTCACAGGTGGCGTGATGAAGCATGACCGTCGGCCATAGGAGGCATGATGGCTTTCAGCCACATTACATGGCCGAGAGGCCAAATAGGCCAAGTTGAATTGGGTTCAGCCCAATAAGAGTTGATGAGCCTCGAACCAAGCCCAATAAGTGTTAGTGGGCCCCATAAGTCCAATAAGCCCAAATAAAATGAATAGTAAAATAAAATGGGTTGAAGACAGTGTTTAGTCCATTAAGATGCAATTAGGCCCAATAAGAGTAAACGAGCCCATTAAGTGAAATAGACTGTATTAAACAAGAAATACAGTTGAAAAAGTGTAGTTAACTTGGTAAATGGTTATATGCAGCTCCAGAGAATATATTGGGAGCTAAACGGACGACGTGATTCTACAGCATTGGAAAGGGGAAAGTATTCCATGCGATCACAGATAAGGGAATTTTGCGAGTAGTTAGAGATATCTGCGCGTATTTTCGTCACCTTTTACATTCACTTAAAAAGTCTGAGGGTCAGAGAAACTGAATAAAATTTATAGAGCCCCAAAATGGAAAAATGATCATTTTACCCCTATTAAGGGTAAAATTAGGAAAGTTAGGAAAAGTCCTAAAAAGTATGGAAAACATGTTTTTTATTTTTATTTTTATTTTTTGCTGTTTAGCAGATGCATGGATAGATTGGCCGATGATTTCATGATTTATGCGAAAACAACACAATATGGTGTCTATTTGATTTAATTGAATGAATCTATTTTAAATGAGCCATCTATCGAGTTGTGTGAAAACAAATCGTGCTGGAGCACTGCTCGCATTGGATTTTATATGTTTTCTACTCAAATTCGTGCTTGAGTGTTACTTGTACTAAATTTTACATGATATGCATGGCAGGGTACTGAAGCGTTGCTTGTGCTTGATTTTGCATGATTTGTACATGACATAGTGCTGGAGCCTTGCTCGCATTCGATTTTATGTGATTGTGCATGAAACCGTGCTGGAGTTTACTCGCACGTACTTGCTTTGAAATGAATAACATAAAGAATCATGCTGGAAGCCTCGTGTAGACTGTGTGTCACACGTATGAGATGCTCGCATGTTCATTTTTGAGACATGACAATGACTATCGACTTGAAATAGGGTCCACAGAGTACGTTGTACCGTGTACGGGACACAGAGTAGGCTATACCTTAAGTATTTGGTGTTATGGAGTTGTGGAGTTGTTAGCTAGTGGGTTTGATTTGTCCCACTTACCGTTATAGTAGTGATGCCCTGCACATTAAGATCCGTGTAGCCTGGGATCACCGAATTGGGATATGATCATAGTCCTCAAAAATTATCACAGCAGTCGCCAATCTCTCTTGATTTGTCACATAATTTATGAGAACAAGGGTAGACCTGAGGGACAAGTTAAGCCTCGATAAATGTTTTGTCGTTTTATATGAATGCATATATTTGTGCACAAAGGTAAACCCGAAGGATGGGTTGAGCCCTGGTTTACATGTTTTTACATGATGAAATGCCATATTATTATGATTGAAATGAAATGGCATGATATGTTTTATAAGCTTCATATGAGAATGCAATGTTTTGCATAAATTACATGTGTTTATAAATAAAGCATGATTTTCGTATATATAAGTGAATGTATATATGAATTGAATAAGTTTTACATAAAAAGCTTCATGCTTCAGATGCAAATAGAAATACAATGATTTACAGCATGACATTATGTTCATGTAGATAGCGTGATTGTCTACTTGCTTGCATAATTGTCTTACTGAGCTAGTGAGCTCACCCCTTTCATTTCCCCTCTCTACAGAGCATTCATAGTAGATAGAGTACGACTGAGGACTTGCATTCCTACTGTCCGCTGTAATCCCGTTGAGCGAAAGGTATACACATTCATACGATTTTGTATCTGAACATATAACAGCACAGTGATGTAAACGAATGTAATGTTGGGGATGTATTTGTATATAAATATACGTGAGTTCACTTATGAGAATATAATATTTACGATCAATAAATAGTTTATATTGACATGTATGCATGTTATGAAATGGATGATAAGGTATGTAAGAAAAAGGTGACTAATACTGAATCACAACCCAACAGATGTTAGCAATTGTCATGAAGGGAAAGATAAGAAAAAGAAAAAAAATTGTAGTAATTTTAGGTAAAAGATGTAGTGATAGTGACCCTTTCTGTTACTGACGCCTATTGTGTGGTAGCTAGTCTAAGTTTGAAACTAGATGTGGTTGACTGGATCAGACAAGCTCAGCGTGGTGATCGCTTATATATTGATATGGCTAGTCAGATTCAGATGGGTACTTATGCCGACTGGGAGTTGGGTACCGATGATTTACTAAGGTTCAGAGGTAGAGTGTGTGTTCCCGATGATCTACAGTTGAGGAGACTCATTTTATCAAAAGTTCACTCTTCGAGGTATGTTCTGCATCCGGGGATTACTAAGATGTATTAGAATCTCCGGAAAGTATTTTGGTGGTCAAGTATGAAGAAAGACATCGCTGAATTTGTTGCGAGATGTCTGGTATGCCAGTAGATTAAGGTAGAACATCATAAGCTTGTAGGGTTAGTGCAGTCTCTACCTATACCAACATGGAAATGTGAGCACATCACCGGATTTCATTGTAGGTTTATCGAAGACCAGTAAGGATGATCATGCTATCTGGGTGATTGTGGATAGATTGACGAAGTCAGGTCACTTCTTGGCTATGAAATCTGTAGATACTCTGAGTGCACTGATGGATTTGTATGTACTGGAGATTGTAAGGCTATATGGTGTTTCAGTGAGCATTGTCTCTGATAGGGATTCCTGCTTCACTTCCCATTTTTGGGAACATTTTTAGGAAGCCATGGGAACCCAATTGAGTTTTAGTACAGCTTTCAATCCTCATACAGATGGTCAGTCTGAGAGGACCATCCAACTCTAAAGGATATGTTAAAAGGTTGTGCGATGAACTTTAAAGGCTCTTGGGATGATCATTTGCCATTAGTTGAATTCGCCTACCATAATAGTTACCACTCGAATATTGAAATGGCGCCGTATGAAGCATTGTATGGTTGCAGGTGTCGTTGTCCCATATGTTGGGAAGAAGTGGGTGATCGGAAGATATTTGCTCCTGATTTAGTGAAGCAAGCCTCTGAGGATGTCCAGTTGATATGTGAGAGGTTGAGGACAGCTCAGAGCAGGCAAAAAAGCTATGCTGACATGAGACGACGACCATTAGAGTTTATGGTTGGTGAGTCACTGTTCTTGAAGGTTTCCCCCTCCAAGGGTATTATAAGGTTTGAAAAAAAGGGCAAGTTGAGTTCTCATTACATCGAGCCTTTTGAGATCTTATACCGAGTGGGAGATAAGGCCTACAGGCTAGCTTTGCCACCTGAGCTGACAAGCATTCATAATGTCTTCCACGTATCGATGCTTCGAAAGTATCACCTAGATCGACACATGTGATTGAGTATGAGCCTCTTAAGTTGAAAGAGGACATGTCATATGTAGAGAAACCGATTTAGATTTTGGATAGGAAGGAAAAGATGTTTTGGTCTAAGACGATCCCTCTAGTTAAAGTTCTCTGGCAGTACCACACTTCTGAGGAAGCTACGTGGGAATTGGAGAATCTGATGCGTGAGAGGTATCCACACTTATTCGAGGGCTAACTTGGTTCTAATTTGGTGGACCAAATTTATTAAGCGAGGGAGGAAATATAAGACCTGAAATTTGTATTATTCCATCGTAAATATATCATTGTAAATGTACATTTGTGATATATTGATTTATAAAGAAAGAATGATACAATGTTAAGTTCAATTGAATTAAGAAAATTAAGTTAAGTGTTTTAAATTGAAAAATAAGAGCTTTGTTGAGCTCGGGATAAACCGAATAAAATTTGACTAAACCGACTGAAAATAGGGACTCAGAACGCTAAAATATAAGGAGTCTAAGAAGGGAAATGAGTCTGAACTTGTAAAACTCGAAATTTTCCCACATCGGGAATTTATCTCGAAAATATGAAAAACTATTTTTGCAAAATAATAATAAATAAAAATATTTTCAGAGAAATAAAAATAAAATATGATGTATATATATATTTGTTGAGATAAATTAAATAATATATATATACATGTGTGCGGATATTAATGTATAAAAAATACATTATGATAATATAATATTATTATAATAATATAAGATATTTTTTAAAATTATTATTATAATAATATAATATTATAAGATATTATATATATGTATTGTACTATATTAAAGAATAATATATTATATATTATATATATAAATAGAAATTGAAAAAAAAAAGAAAAAACAGAATTGAAAGACAAAACAGGAAGAATCGAGAAACCTGATCCTTCACTGTTTCCTTCACCAGAGACTGCATGGAGGGAGACAATGGCGAAGGACACTGGCGAAGGGACGACCGGCACCGGGAGACCGCCTGAGCTCCATCACGAGCCCTACATCGCCGGCGACGAGGAGATCGGAGGGGGGAGAGCCGAAAGGGAGAAGGGGAGAATTAGTGGAATCCGACGTCGATCTACCCCGGCCCAGGCCAAACAAAGGCTCTAGAGGCGAAACCGAACCGATTGGTGGTGGAATCGATTGGAGAACCGGTCGGCAGCACTGGGAACGATGAAATGGCCCCTGAACCGGTTCAGATCGATTCAGTATAAAGAGGGGCTTAATCGGTCCGAACCGATTCAGCCAAAAGAGAGAAAAAAAAAGAGAAAAAATGGAGAAAAATTCGATGATGCATCGGGCTAAGGCATCAGGCTAAGGATAAACCGCGCGACAATAGGCGACGAACATGAGTTTGATTAAACCTCGATTTACGTGCCATCACAAAGTCTCAGGTAAGTGAATATCTCTTACTATAACTTGTATAGTTATACGAGTTAGAAATTAATCGCATAAGTTACGGATTTATTCCAAATGAAATGTTTTATGTTTTGGAATTGAAAATGACTGTCGAAAATAATTTTATGGACTATCCGAAGAGACTAGAAAAGGCTTACGACGACCTAATAAGTGTAAATGGGCCTAATGAGCTAAATGAGCTTAGAATAGAGTTGGGCACAATAAAGAGCAATAAGGCCCGATAAGAGTAAACGGCCCTAGTACTTTAAGTTAAATATACTGGATTTGAGAAATAAACATATTGATGTGATTGGTAACTATCTGCAGCTCCCGGAGACATACACGGAGCCGGATAGATCGAATTACGCGAGGTGGGAAAAGGAGGAAAAAATACCTTCAACATGATTCGAGATAAGGGAACTGTGTGGGCTATAGAGATAGCTACACGTATTTTCATTGCCATTTACAGTCACTTAAAAATTGTGCAGAGTCTAGATATGAGAATTTCTAGATTACTCCCGAGTAGAGATAAATTACCAAAATACCCCTAGTTATGATAAAATTTGAAAACATCAGAAAATGCATGAAATAACATATCTCACTGTTTTCTTGGTGAAAAAGTGATTTTATATGATTAAAATAGTACACGGGCTTTGGATTTGACTAATTACGTTAAATTGCACATTTTCCTACGTGATGAGTAATTTGATGGGAAGTGGTCCCTCTCACTCCATTTAACATTGTTTTTTGTGAAATTCGATTTTGGTGTATCGGTCCACCAGAAATGAATTGTCTATTGATTTTATATGTGAAATGGTGCTGGAGCTTTGCTCGCACTTGATTTATACTATTTATACATGACATGGTGTTGGAGTCTTGCTCACACTGGATTTATAAGATTTATGCATGAAATAGTGCTAGAGCCTTGCTCGCACTCGATTTTATATGATATGCATAAAACCGTGCTTTAGCCATCGGGTCTACTGTGTGTTACGTTGACCGCTCGCATTGGTTTTTGAGACAGGCGATGGTTGATGATCCAAGTTGGGCTGGTAAGTTCCTATGGTAGGCACCCCCAGACTTATGATTTGGAAATCGAGGTCGACGGAGTACGTTGTACCGTGTAATTAACACGAAGTATGTTGTACTATTGGTGAGAGTCATTGGACGACTGATTGACCGACAAGTAGCATTTGACCTCCTCTCGCGGTAACGAGAGACTCTTGCACACCTGGCCCGTGATGCTTAGGGTCTCCGACTATGGCCATGAGTCCGTTATACATTGTGACATCCCTACCTGATCTCTGGTGTTGTTGGTTTGTATGTATCTGATGGTACCGGTGGGTGAATTGGGTTTCACTACACTGAACTAAAACTTATTTTATACCGGTGAGTGAATTAGGGTTTCACTACACTGAGTTGGGAACCTGTTTTGATTTTATACAGGGTAAACTTCTATGTATAGCGGTGAACGCTATTAAATTTACTGTTTTGGATACAGTGTGTGAATCAAAAACAAGTTTTACACTGATATGTTTTATCCATATATATAGCAGAGGTTGCTATTTACTTTCACTTTGATTTTGTTCCCGACAGAAATGATTTCTGCATAATGCATAGCATTTTATGCATGTAGATGTGTGGTTATCTGTTGCGTGCATACTTTCCTTACTGAACGTGTTTGCTGACCCCCTTTACTTTCCTCTCTCCACAGATTTTATTCTGTAGTCTGAGAGGGTCGCAGTAGATCCTGCATTTCCTTGTGTCCGCTGCCTTTTTTGTTTGTATAAAGGTATACACTCTTGAAGTCTTTTGTATCCAAACATTTTGAAGCACAGTATTCTATATGTATAAGTACCGGGGATGTAACAAATGTAAATGATTGTAAATTAATCTAAGTATAATTTCTTACCATGATAGTATATCTCATGTGTATGAACCCAAAAAATAAGGAAAGTGATTGGATTAATATCGACTCATAGCCCAACTATTGGATGTGAATGTAAGCGAAATAGGTCGCGACACTTTGCAACTTCACCTCTTTATCTATTAGTGCTAGAAAATGGTTATTTAATGAGTCATTTAATAGCTATTTAGAAATTACAATTTGAGTGATAATTCAATTTGTATTAATGAAAAGTTTATATACTCAAAAAGATACATAAGTGAATGAAAAATTGATACATATTGTAACCATAATTAGATTTATAATTGCCATTGGATTTGTAACTGTCATTGGATTAAACCGTTCGAATTAAATTTCAAATTTGTAACTGGAAATGGTTAAAATTAAAAATGTGTAATTGTCATTGAAATAAATAGTTGAGTTAATTTTTGGATTTAATTCAAAAATTTTGAAAGACCAAAATATAATTGGATGAAGACTATAAAAAGGGACCTCCTCTCATTTGTTTTACACGACAAAACCAAAAAGCAAATTCTTTTAGCTTCTCTGTTTCTATCTAAATTTGTTCTCTTTTCAAGCTCTTAGTTTTAAGATTCTTAATGTGATAGAATTCAAGCATTTGAAAGTTTGACTAAAGTAGATTGGTGACGCACCTTTACTACTTGATTTCATTTTATCTTAAGAGACAGACGTTTAAGTTACTCAAGCACCTACAATGAAAAGACAAATCTATTTTAAGAAAACTATGTGATACATAGGCCTCAATTCACTCTGTTTGTATTTTTGTTTTATTCTGTTTCAATTATGAATAATTATATTATTGCTTTTGATGATTTATTCTAATAAATACATTTGCTGTTATTATTTTCCTACAATTAGTTTCATTAAAAGTAAGCAAAAATCTTAATCAAGTCGTTAACGAAAAATTGTGGTATGTTTTAAAGTTTGAGTTCAAGCACAAACAATTTTCATATCATCTGTCAATTATGAAAAAATAAGTAAAAGTTTGTTTAAATTGATGAGTCATTTCTGCTAGCTCGATTTTGATAATGATTGATTACAGTTAAAATTTATTTAGTTAATTCTATCGATTTTCAATGTTTAAAATGATTAATTAAATCAATATTATTTATTTTTTATGTATAATATAAATACATATGGGATATTTCACCGCTAATTCAATAAATTTTGGTAAAATATTTATCGAAACTCAAATATCATCAAGGCAGACAACTACTTTTGCAAAACAACCAATTGCTTCAAGCTATTTCCTTGGGGTAATTGATTGTTCATATGGAGATATCGATTGCTCCAGTGAATTTTGTAAAATAAACTCAAGTGCCATTCAAAACGGTCAGTTGCTCTTATACAAATGAATTGCTCCATGCTATTTTGCATGGTGAATTTTTTTTTTTTTAATAATAGAATCGATGACTTATTTTGATTCGATTATTCTCAATTAAAAGAAATGGATTGTTTGGTTTTGATTATTTTTTAAGTATGATCGATTAATTTTGTTATCGTAATTGAAAAAGTTTTAAGTTCAATATTTAATGTACATAATTAATATTATTTATTTTTAACATATATAATTTTATATTTTGTATAAAAGGTATATTTGAAAAATAGAAAATATTGGACTAATTTTTTTAAGAATAAAAATGTTGGGGAAAAGGGATTAAATTTGGGAGCTTTTAGTTTTTGTGTGTGTTTTGGATAAATTTTATGGGAATAATAATTTTTAAAGTTTTACTTTTTTTTTTTTGAATAAAGGAGCATTAAATTAAACTAAAAAACAGTTTAGTCCCCAGTGGAGTTACAAGGAACATTCCTCGGCATGTAGCAGCCAAGTTTATCCAGAACACAGTAAGGAGGCAAATCAAAATAACAAAAAGAAGAATCCAGGTCTCCTCCCATCTTGACAAGAGCATCCCCACATCCATTAGCCTCCTTGTAGGTGTGGAAGATCCTAGCGGTACCCAACTGCTGCAGTAACCACCTCCAATCGGAAACAATTGCATGATAAGAATGTGAGGGTTTGTTCCTGGCCATAGTGAAGCCATTTCTAAGACCCCAGAGTTCAACACACTTGCTGGTTGTGGAACCACCGATAAGTTTTACTCTTAATTAATATCATATATTGAGACGCCATCATTAAATTATTAGCATTTGACTTGCAAATTGTAATATAGAATAAAAAAACGTTAATTTTAGTAGTATCATTTTAATTATGTTGAATTGAAGTATGACCTAACATAAATTTGTAATTTATTAAATTTAGTTTTTATTTTCAGTCTTTCTGATGTTGCCTTGGTAAAACGACAACGGAATTACAACTTCCACGTATTCAGATTGCGTTAACGATAAAAAGGTGACGTCGATGCGATTTTTTCCACGTGTTCCTCGTATATTCTGCAAAAACAACAGGAATCAGAGGGCTCAGGAATTTGTCCCTGCACGCGCACTCCGATGATTAAGTTAGAAAGCTGTGTTTCTGTATATCGGAGAAAGGAAATGGGTTTAAGCAGAATCGAGGAGATTCAAGTTTTTCACCCCCCTTTTCTGAGTACTCACCTGGGGTATTTATAGGTTTCTTCCGGGTCGGTTCGGGCTGAGGCCCAGGCGCGTGTCTGGGCCACGACAGAGTCTTTTGTACTCTGTCGCGGTTCGGAGCTGGACGACTTTGCGGGAGAGTTCAGAGGGCGGCAGAGTGTATGTGTGAACCTCTCCCGCGGTCTATGCGGCAGAGGTCTGTCGCAGTATAGGCGGTAGAGGTATGTCACGACCTACTGTGCCGCACAAGCCTACGCGACAGAGTCTCTATCGCCTAGAGACTCTGTCGCCTACTAAGCTACTCTGTCGCGTGGAGACTCTGACGCTGTAACAGCCACGTGGCTTATCTTGTGTTTGACGCGTGGCGGTCTCTGGTTGGTCGATCCTTGTACACGTGGACTTTGATGATAGGACCACTATCAATTGCTCCCCACTCTTTGGTGGGAATATTTCCTGCGAAAGAGGATTCTTAATAGAAAGATATATTTTCGGAAAGAATTTTACATACCTTTCTGAGGCCTGACTATCACGACGCGAGCGCGTCTTTAGTTCTTACGGCCTTTATGTTTCCATTGCCTGGCCACAGTGACGCATAGCGCCTCAGGCTCTTATGGCTAGTCGGATCTTTCACGCCTGGCCACAGTGACGCATAGCGCCTCAGGCTCTTACAGCTCTTCTGAATATACGCCTGGCCACAGTGACGCATAGCGCCTCAGGCTCTTACGGCTCGTCTGAATGTACTCCTGGCCATAGTGACGCATAGCGCCTCAGGCTCTTACGGCTCTTCTGAATATACGCCTGGCCACAGTGACGCATAGCGCCTCAGGCTCTTACGGCTCTTCTGAATATACGCCTGGCCACAATGACGCATACCGCCTCAGGCTCTTACGGCTCGTCTGAATATACGCCTGGCCATAGTGACGCATAGCGCCTCAGGCTCTTACAGCTCTTCTGAATATACGCCTGGCCACAGTGACGCATAGCGCCTCAGGCTCTTACGGCTCGTCTGAATATATGCCTGGCCACAGTGACGCATACCGCCTCAGGCTCTTACGGCTTGTCTGATTATACGCCTGGCCACAGTGACGCATAGCGCCTCAGGCTCATACGGCTCTTCTGAATATACACCTGGCCACAGTGACGCATAGCGCCTCAGGCTCTTACGGGTCTTCTGAATATACGCTTGGCCACAGTGACGCATAGCGTCTCAGGCTCTTACGGCTCGTCTGAGTATACGCCTGGCCACAGTGACGCTATTGCGCCTCAGGCTCTTACGGCTCGTCTGATTTTCATGTCTGGCCACAGTGACGCATAGCGCCTCAGGCTCTTACGGCTCGTCTGATTTTTCACGCCCGGCCACAGTGACGCATAGCGCCTCAGGCTCTTACGGCTCGTCTGAATATACACCTGGCCACAGTGACGCATAGCGCCTCAGGCTCTTTCGGGTCTTCTGAATATACGCCTGGCCACAGTGACGCATAGCGCCTCAGGCTCTTACGGCTCGTCTGGCAGATCTAGGCTTTTCCTTAGTGCTTGTGAATTCTTTTCTTCTACTAAGGGCACCATCTTGGGTGACAGTGCTCCAATTTCCACGGGGATCAATGCTTCAGCGCTGTATACGAGGCTGAACGGCGTTTCTCCGATCGACACCCGACTAGTAGTACGATATGCCCATAAAACACTAGACAATTCGTCCACCCATGCCCCCTTAGCTTGGTCTAACCTGGTCTTCAGCCCATGAAGAATAGTCCTATTACTGACTTCGACCTGTGGCTAATGGGAAAGGTCCCAGAATGTCCAAGCCCCATTGTGCGAATGGAATTGGCTATATCGTACCCTGTGAGGGAGTTACTGGGGCTGTACCATCTTCATTACCTCTTATTGAGCCACATATTTATTGGCTCTGGCAAACAGGTCGGAAAGTGTCGCCGACTGGTCGAGGGAGAGGGATTCTTGCAACTTTTCAGACCTCGTCCCTTGCAACATTGCAGCCATGGCTACTCCTACCGGTAGATCGTCAACCTCCAAGGTTGCATCTCGGAAACAATCTACGTAGCTTTTCAAGGATTCCTTATTCCCTTGTTTCAGAGTGAGTAGGTAAGTGGCGTCCTTCTTTCTCTGGCTATTAATCATGAAGATTTGCAAAAATTCATTTCGCAATTGGTCGAAGGATGAGATGGAACCTTGGCGCAACCCATTGAACCACTTCAGAGCGTGCCCGGACAATGTAAGAGAAAAAGCCCTGCACATAATTTCGTCTTCCCATCCATGCAGCAACATGAGGGACTCATAACTCTGTATGTGGTCATAGGGGTCTGCTTTGCCTGAGTAAGTGGCCATAGAAGGCATCTTGAATTTCTTCGGCAAAGGTTTATTTATGATCTCTGGACTGAACGGAATCCTCCTTTTTTGACTATCATCCGGAGATACCAGTTTTCTCTTTTCCAAAATCCTTTGGACAACTTTCTTCACGTTTTCCGACCCTTGGACTGAGTATGCTCCCCTCTCTTCGGGTCTAGAAGAGTCCGACTGGTAAGCACCCCTTCTAGCGCCTCCCATTCCGTGACTCGACCTTTCGAGACAATCTCGGGGGTCAGAATTCCTCTGTCTTCGACGCTCCCCGAACCGATGTTCTCCTAACTCATGCTCAAACTCCGCGGGAGAATTACAACGCCATGTGGGAGAACTCTGCCGCATATGGACCGCGGGAGGGCTCTATCGCATACGTGCTGCGGGAGACCTCTGTCGCGTGTTGACTGCGGGTGAGCTCTGCCGCCTTTCTGTTGTGGGTGAGTTCTGCCGCACAGGTGCTGCGGGCGAACTCTGCCACCTTCGATCCGCTTTGCCTGCTGCGGGAGATCTGTGAAGTCTACGGACCGCAGGCAAGTACTGCCGCCGATCTACTGCTGGAGAACTCTGCCGCCCGCGATTTGCGGGTGAGCTCTGCAGCCTATCTGCTGCGGGAGAGCTCTGAAGTCTGCGGTCCGCGGGTGAGCTCTGCTGCCTGTCTGCTGTGGGAGAGCTCTACCTCCTGCGATCCGCGGGCGAACTCTGCCACCTATTTGATGCGGGTGAACTCTGCCGTGTCGGGTCAACGGTAGTATTCACTTCCCGTAACCCTGCCACAGGGTGATTCCTTTGAAATGCGGTAGAGTTCGAAATCAGTCTGGTGGTAGTATTTTGCGCTCCTTCCCCTTGTCCAGCATTCACCATGGTGGGTTCACCTCTCTCGTATGTTTGCCTTGGAAAGTTTTCCCCCACCATCTGCTGCACTTCAGGGGGTAGACTAAACTGGGGGAAAGTGTCTCTGAAAAAATTCACCATAGCCTTCAACGCTGTCGTTGTCTCCTCATTCTGACGTCTCAGAGTTTCAAATTCCTCCAGGGAAACGAAGGCCTGCCTATGGTCTTTTTCTTTCCCTCTCCGTCCTTACTCTGACCTGACAGGGGGACTTACAGAATTCTGCTCCCCTGTCTCCTCTGCTCCTGTAGAACGTGTCCTCACCATTTTAATAGGAAATCTGGCTTTTTGTCCTGATTCCCACAGACGGCGCCAATTGATGTTGCCTTGGTAAAACGACAACGGAATTACAACTTCCACGTATTCAGATTGCGTTAACGACAAAAAGGTGACGTCGATGCGATTTTTTCCACGTGTTCCTCGTATATTCTACAAAAACAACAGGAATCAGAGGGCGCAGGGATTTGTCCCTGCATGCGCACTCCGATGATTAAGTTAGAAAGCTGTGTTTCTGTATATCGGAGAAAGGAAATGAGTTTAAGCAGAATCGAGGAGATTCAAGTTTTTCACCCCCCTTTTCTGAGTACTCACTTGGGGTATTTATAGGTTTCTTCCGGGTCGGTTCGGGTTGAGGCACAGGCGCGTGTCTGGGCCGCGACAGAGTCTTTTGTACTCTGTCGCGGTTCGGAGCTGGACGACTTTGCGGGAGAGTTCAGCGGGCGGCAGAGTGTATGTGTGAACCTCTCCCGCGGTCTATGTGGCAGAGGTCTGTCGCAGTATAGGCGGTAGAGGTATGTCGCGACCTACTGTGCCGCACAAGCCTACGTGACAGAGTCTCTATCGCCTAGAGACTCTGTCGCCTACTAAGCTACTCTGTCGCATGGAGACTCTGACGCTGTAACAGCCACGTGGCTTATCTTGTGTTTCACGCGTGGCGATCTCTAATTGGTCGATTCTTGTACACGTGGACTTTGATGATAGGACCACTATCACTTTCTATTTTTGCCACATAATTTAAATCATCAACTTTATTTGCAATTGGTCGCAGAACCGTATAAAGCAAATTCGACCTACAAGTTACGACGAATAAAGTTGAAGTTGAAACAAGACCTAGTTTAACTTTTGGCCAATGGGATGTGGACTATAACGCGAGTCATAAAGCAAGAGGGTTTTATCTTTTCCACCGCTACAAATTAAAATGATGTGACTGGTGAGGGATGTCGCATATTAATTTGATAAATAAATAATAAGCGCTTTTTTTTTTTTTTTTTCTGAAAACGTCGGCAAGTTAGTTTCCTTAAAAATTTTGATGTTTCAAATGCAAGATTCAATAATTCATTGAGAATATAGCTTAATTTCTTAAATCAATTTGAAGCATTTGAAAAAAAAGAAGAAAAGCTACATAACAGCATTTATGAAGACACAATACTAAATTAAAAATTATTAATAAATAGATTAATATAATAATTTCTTGCCTTTGTATATCTAAATAAAAGATTATAAATAATTTTTTTAAATGTTTTCTTATCAAATTTATATATTTTTAAATTTTTTTAACATGTATCATTTTTTATTTTTTTATTATTTTTATATCTTGCTATATCTAAAATTACCCATTCTAATATTAATTATCTCAAAATTATATATAATAATTAATCACTAAAATCAATTGAATATATAGTCCACGTAACGTAAAAAGATTAGTTTTAATTTGTGATGTCATCCACTTCCACTCTTTGTATGTTACATCACGTGTAATTGATGAAACAAAAGCAAAAGGAAATGTCACAGTTCAAATTAGGAAGAAAAAAAAAAGTGAGTTAAATTTTTTGCCGTTCTTATTAATATTATTGTGTAGTGTAGGTGTCGATCACTAAAAAAATTATTGTTCCTTTCTTTTTAGACTTCCTTGCCTAGGGTTTCATCATATTACTTACTATTCCATTATAATAAAAAATCATCAATTATACCTGATCCACGGTATTCCGTGACATTCTCATTCATCATGTATATTTAATTCATCTTACTTATATCACACAATAGTTTAGTTTACGTTTACATTCATACAATTCCTGACTTACATCCCAGTTCTATATTACTGTGTACACAAAATATACTTAATAATAGTCTGAAAATATAAACAATACATACAAAAAGGTTATACTTCCTAACAGAACTGAAATAGCTAGGCAGAACGTGGGTTTGCTATACCTAGTCTGTGAGCTTAACTCAAAAATTTTGGAAAGGATGAAGAAAAGGGAAAGAACTAAAACCTAGTAAGTAACATATATAAATCGCAATTAGACTCATATCGTATTCCCAAAATCATCACATAATGATATAATCAGTTCAACATTAAATAACCACACAATTAATCAATATTAAAGCTTTACTATTCATTTATCGATAAAGTCTTGCTTTAAGCAGCGACTTAATTCTTCTACTGCAGAGGTTATGTTCCTTGTATCAGTGATCAATTTTCCTCATTAACATCTCAATGTATGAAACTGTAAAGGAACTGCTGAACATTTTGATCATTTACCTTAACAAAATATATACTTATTGAATAATATCAATATTTCATCAATAGGTAGAAATTAAGTATTATTGATTCCTATACCACATAAATGCAGTATAACCGGTGATTTAAGTTCTTATCAATTCAATTTACACCTTAAAGTACATTATTGCCAAAAAAAAAACTACTTGAAAATGCAATCGTTTGCTTATCGAAATACATTCATCAATATTTCACTCAATTATTTATTGGTAAGTGTCAATCTATCATAACCAGTTTATTTGAACCCCAAAAGTATTATATTTATCCCTGCAAGGTACATTTACCTAATCTATATTCTCATATGCAATACAACTCAAAACTGCTAAGGAATATAATCGTCTACCTGATGAAATATACTCTTGATACTTGGCGTATCGAGTGCACTAAGAATCAATATTTCATATCTTTAGCAATCTATAATCATTCATATCCACAATATAATTATTTATTCTTATTCATTATCAGATCGTGTTATGCTTTATGGGTAGAGGTGGCAAACGGGTGGGCTCAGGCGGGTTCGATTCGGGTTTTTTTTCGAGTTCGGGTTTTTTCGGGTTGAGTATTTTCAGGTTCGGGCTTTTTCGGGTTCGGATTTTTTCGGATTCGGGTTTTTTCGGGTTCGATCCCGGTTCTAGTCGGGCGGGTTTAGCGGGCCGGCTTAAAATATTTTGAAATTTTATTAGTTATAATTTTTTTTTTTAAAAATTTGAATGTGATAATTAATTTAATTTTTATATGATTTTATATTTTAATAAATATTTATATAAAAACAAATTTTTATATTTTAATATTTATTATTTGACAAAAATAATTTACTCTTTTTTAATTTCCTACAATATCTACTATAAAATAGTAGATATAATTATATTCATTAAATGTAAAAGAAAATATTACATATAGATATTATAGGAAGAAAAGTACCAATTAATATTATCATTTACCAAAAAAATACTTAATATGAATAAATGGTCAATTAATTAGCTCTATTTTATTTCTAATTTGTTTTTTATTTGTACATAAATCATAATTAATATTATTGCATTAAATATAATCGTTTACATTAATTAATCAAATGTCTCATTAAAAATTTATAATATTAAATTAAAAAAATTATATATTTTTAATATTTGATATAATTATATCATATACAATTATACACTACCATATGAATGATATTTTGTAGTTGATATAATATACTAAAAAAATATATTTATACAAAAAAACTTTGTGAGCTTAAAAAAAAGCATAATATAAATAATTATGAAATTAAAGTAGATAATTATAATTAAAATAATAAATTTTTAAATTTTAAACAGAAGTCACTAAAATTAGATTAATAAAAGTTTCATAATAATTTTTTTTATTTCCTCTGTTAGTTTGTTTTTAGTTTTACAGATTTTCTCCAACTTCTAGATGTTATCTTCTTCACTTCTTTTCTAAATGAATGTTTTGCTTATTTCTTTGACCTTGGCTAAGAAAAATTGAAGAGCATAAAAAATCTTACTGGACTACAAATATAATCTATCTATAGAATAATTGAAATTGTTGATAGGCTTTCAAAGAATAAGAAAAGAAAGGATATGATTTTATGATAAATTATTAAATTATTGTATAAAATAGAATAAAATGAATATTGCACGTTAATGTATATATATAATTAATTTAATAATTTTCAAACAGAATTTGTAAGACCCGATTCTAATTAAAACACGAAATTAAAAATGCAAAAGGATTGAAATAGAATTTTCGAACACGTGTAAGGGCAAAACGGTCAAAAGATTGAAAGTCGGAATAAATTCGACAAAAAACAATTTATTAAAAATAAGGGATTGAGAAATCTTGATCAATAACGAAGAAATAATTAAATTTCGGGTTAAATTGATCAAGATATGAATTTATGGGAATTAATCGAAATTAATCGGGATTTTTACTTTGAAAAATAATCTCAAAAATAATCAAAAAATATACCGAAAAGCGTTAAAATAAATTAAATAAATTAAATAAAATTAAATAAATAAATTTAGAATAAAATAAGAAATTTGTAGATATTTGTAGAATATTTATGAATATTTTAATGATTAAAATATAATAAAAATAAATAAATAAATAAATAAAAATAATAAATAAATAAATTAATTGGTGTCAAAAAAAAAAAGAAGAAGAAGAGAGAATTGAAAATCGGGGAGAGAGAAACGAAAAACGGAACCAAAATCGGGGAAGAAGATCGGACGACCACCGGCGACCCAATCGGCCAGGTGAGGGCCGAAAAAGGAAGAGGGCGTCGGCGCGACCTACCTGGCACCGGCGACGCGCCACACCGACGCCGAAGGAGGCCGAAAACGGAAGGAGAAGTTGCGAAAAGGGGAAGCGAAATCGGCGGCCACCGGCGCCGATTTGACTCCGACCACCGCCAACCGAACCTTCCCCACTTAATGCCGAGCCGATTGGTACAGAAAACAGCTGTCGAAACCGACGGACGGGGCCAAAAATGACGGAAAGGGGAAATGGGTACCGACGGTGGAGAGAACAGGTCGGACTAGCTACTTTTCGGCGCCTTAGACGAAACTGAGGGCAGATTCCTGCTGCGGACGGCCCAGCGGAGCCACTGGCGGGGGAAGTCGGCGGAGAACCGACCGGCAAGGCACTGAACCGGCCGAATCGGAGTGAACCGACGGTTCGAACCGGGTTTGAACCGGACCGAACCGATTCAGCTAAGAAAGAAAGGAAAAAAGGAGAAAAAGGGGAAAAAGAAAAACAGGAAAAATTGGAGAAAAATCTCGACGATGTAATCGAGCTACGGGTAAGTCAGTAGCGGTCGAAATTGACCGATTTAAATTTTGAAATATTTTATTTAATTAATTTTCGACTGGAAATTTACCCAAAAATTTATGAAATTATGTAGCTCGACAATCGACGTCAAACGAGAGCTCGAGATAGCCTCGATTTACGTATTAGCATGGAATCTCGGGTAAGTAAACCTTATTTACGATAATTTACATCGTTATGCGTGCTTCGAATTTAATTATCGCATAAAATAAATTAAATTATGAAAATTTAGATAAATTGTCGTAAAGAATAAATTGAGCTATTCGAGAGTTAAAGCGAGGCCCAATAAATTGTTGGTGAGCCCAATGAGCCCAACAGGCATCGATAATGTGAAAATTAAGTGAAAAACGGGCTTAAGGCCGATTAAGGCCCATTAAGGTGCAATCGGACCCAATAGGGGTAAATGGGCCCAATGATTTAAATTAAGCCCAAAAAATAGGAAATACAATTAAATTGTATGATATCTGACCTGAGGAATATTTATACGCAGTTTCGGATATTGGATTGGGAGCAGATCGGACTGCGTGACGAGACAGCAGTGAAAAAGGAAAGGTCAGACTCTACAGAAAAATAAGGTAAGGAAATTCTACGGACTGCTAGAGGTAACTTTACAAAATTTCAAAGTCATATGCAGTCTTTTAAATTATCTAAAGGGTCTAGAAGTAAATTAATAATTTTAGTGCCCCAAATGGGCAAATTACCAAAATACCCTTGTTAAGGGTAAAATTTACAATTTTAGAAAAAATTAGGAGGAGCAAGAACAAGAGGTTCTTGCTCGTTCTGGAGGTGTTTTGACGCATGCATGAGTAGGCTGGCTAACCTTGAAAGAAAAATGCACACCATTGCATATTTTCAATGATGAAATTGTTTTGAAAACTATTTTAAGGAAACAGAGCCGCCTACGTGTTTTTATTGACATGTGACGTGCTAGAGCTCAGCTCGCACGATGTTTTGATTTGTGTGATGCATGCATTAGTGCTGGAACGAGAGCTCGCACTAGAGTTTTACATGCATTGGTACTGGAGTCTAACTCGCACCTGATTTTACATAATTTTCGTGATACGGTGCTAGAGTCTAACTCGCACCAGATTTTATATGATTTTCATGAAAGGGTGCTAGAGTCTAACTCGCACCAGATTTTTCACATGACTTGATGAGAGTGCTAGAGCTTAACTCGCACTAGTTTTACTTGAATTGACGAGAGTGCTGGAGCATCGCTCGCACCCCCCACTGATTTTTATGAGAACATGCGATGAGCCGTGCTTGGAGCGTCGGGTAGACTGTGTGTCACTGATTAAATAGGCTCGTACGTGCGTTTTGAGACATGGCATGAGTATAGAGATATGATATGGGTCCACGGAGTACGATGTACCGTGCAAGTAGCATAGAGTACGATGTACCGTGTGACATCTTCAGATGTGTGGTATCTTCGGATATGGGGTATCTTCGGATACGGCATCTTCGGATGCGTGGGATCGGATAAGACTGACGGGTTGGATTGACCCACCTCCTGGGTGGTTCCCGATCAGGGTGGGACCCCGCACACTAGGATCCGTGTAGTAGAGGGGCTCACGAGGACACACGGCCATAGTCCTGATTATTACCGATATACAGATGTTGCCTAGTCTCACATGTTGATGATCTTGACGATGATTGAAACTGGGTTTTAAACTAAATTTGCATGATGCTATTTCCATGCTTTTTAAACCCATGTGTGATGTAAACTGATTTTCATGGTTTTGTGTGAGTCAGGACCACCCGAGGGATGGGTTGAGTCCTAGATTTGTTGTGAAATTTTAAATGAGAAAGAAATGATTCGAAAGAGTTGCATGTTGAAATTTTCATGCGAACGTGTTTTACATGACATCATGAATCATAGCATCAGTTTTAAAATGTGTGGAGAAATGGTGGTTTATGCATGGCACCACGTTCATGTAGGTAGTATGGTTACCTACTTGTTCGTAGGATTGCCTTACTGAGCTTGATGTGCTCACCTCTTTCATTTTCTCACACAGATAATCTCCAGTAGATGTTGAGGCAACTGAGTACTGCATTCCGAATATCCGCTGCTGCCCATCATTTAAGGTATATACTGTAAGACCCGAATTTAATAAAAATACGAAAACTAAATAAGAAAAGATAGAGGAAGTATGAAGGAAGTCGGGTTAAATTAATCCCGAACACGTGTAAGGGCAAAACGGTCAAAGGACCGAAAGCCGGAGTAAATTCGATAAGGAAATTTAATTAAAAATAAGGATTTAAGAAATCTTGGTCAATAAAGATGAAATAAAATTATTTCGGATTAAATTGATCAAGATATTAATTTATTGGAATTAATCGGGATTAATCGGGATTTTTAGTTCAGAAAAATAATCCCGAAAATAATCGAAAAATATACTGAAAAGTCACCCGGGACAATATCCCGAAAATACGGAGCAATTATACCCGAAAAAGGATTAAAAATAAATTAAATAAAATTAAATTAGTTAAATTAGAATAAAATAATAATTTTGTAGATGTTTTGAGGTATTTAATATATTTTAAATGAATAGTAAAATAATTAAAATAAATAAAAATAAAAATAATAAAATTGATAAAATAGAAGAAAAAAAAAAGTAATTGAAACAAAAAAAAAAAAAAGAAACAGAATTGGAAAACCATCGGGGAGAGAGAAAGAAGCAGAGAAGCTGAAGACGAAGCAAAACGGAAGCAGAGGCCCGACCCCGTCGGCGGCCAGGGACCCCAGGCGAGGGCCGGCGAGGATGGCCCGACCTCAGGCAACTTATCAGCGGCGACGACGCGCCGTGGGGACGCCGGAATCCGGCGGAAATCGGAGGAGAAGCCCGCGGGAAAGAGAGGGCTACCGGCGGCGAACGGCGGCGATCCAGGCGAAACCAAGGCCCGATTTGGAGAGCCCAGTCGACGGCGGTGCTTTTGGCACCGGTGGCACTCAACGAGACGGCCGGAATCGGCGGCGACGGCCAAGGGAAGAGAATGGGTCCGACGGCGAGGAGAGAAGAGGCCGGACCGGCGGCATTCCGGCGGCCTTGGGCGAATCCGAGCCCAGATTTGAGATGCGGACGGCCTTGCGGAGCTGTTGGCGGTGGAAGCCGGCGGAGAACCGGCCGGCAAGGCAGTGAACCGGCAGTGAACCGGCCGAACCGGAGAAAAACCGGCGGTCTGACCGGTCCGAACCGGACTGAACCGGTTCAGCCAAAAAGAGGGGAAAAAAGGGAGAAAAAGGGAAAAGGAAAAAGAGGAAAAAATTGGAGAAAATTCCGGTGATGCAATCGAGCTTCGGGTAAGTCGATGAGCGGTCAAATTGACCGATTTAAATTTGGAATATTTTATTTAATTAATTTTGGGCTGAGAACTTACCCGGAAAAATTATGGAATTGTGTAGCTCGACGATTGGCATCCAGCGAGGGCTCGAGACAGCCTCGATTTGCGGACTAGCATGGAATCTCGGGTAAGTGACCCCTATTTACGACAATTTCCTCGTTATGCGTGATATTGATTAAATTTACGCATAAATTGAATTAATTTATGGAAATTTAGATTAATTGTCGTAAATATTAAATTTAGCTATTCGAGAATTAGAACGAGGCTCAATAAATTATTGATGGGCCCAATGAGCCCAATAGGCCTCGATAAAGAGAAAATTAAGTGAAAAACGGGCTTAAGGCCGATTAAGGCCCATTAAGGTGCAATCGGGCCCAATAGGGGTAAACGGGCCCAATGATTTAAATTAAGCCCAGAAAAGATTAAGTACAATTAAATCATAATATCTGACCTGAGGAATATTAATACGCAGTTCCGGGCATTGGATTGGAAACATATCGGACTGCGCGATGGGACTACATTGGAAAAGAGAAAGGTCAGACTCGACGAGAATCGAGGTAAGGGAATTCTGCGGACTGCTAGAGGTAACAGTACGCAATTTTAAATTCATATGCAGTCCTTTAAAATTAACTGAAGGGTCTAGAGGTCGAAGAACAATTTTAGTGTCCCGAATGGACAAAATTACTAAAATACCCTTGTTAAGGGTAGAATCTAAAAATTTAGGAAAAATTGGGAGGAGCAAGAACAAAAGGTTCCTGCTCATTCTGGAGGTGTTTTGATGCATGCATGAGTAGGCTGGCTCACCTTGAAAGAAAATGCACAGCATTGCATACTTTCAACGTGATATTGTTTTGTGAAAACTGTTTTGAGGAAACAGAGCCGCCTACGTGTTTTTATTGACATTGACGTGCTAGAGCTTAGCTCGCACGATGTTTGATTTGTGTGATGCATGCATTAGTGCTAGAGTGAGAGCTCGCACTAGAGTTTTACATGCATAGGTGCTGGAGTCCAACTCGCACCAGATTTGTATACATATATATATGATTTTCGTGACAGGGTGCTAGAGTCTAACTCGCACCATATTTTTATATGATTTTGAGACAGGGTGTTAGAGCTTCGCTCGCACCAGATTTTTATACGATTTGCATACAGAGTGCTAGAGCTTAGCTCGCACTAGATTTACGTGATTTGATGAGAGTGCTGAGCATTGCTCGCACTGATTTTATGAGAACATGCGATGAGCCGTGCTTAGAGCATCGGGTAGACTGTGTGTCACCGATTAAATAGGCTCGCACGTGCGTTTTGAGACATGGCATGAGTATTGAGAAACAAACCTCTGTGGGAAGCAGGCCAATTGGGCCGGAGTACCTAGAGATATTACATGGGTTCATGGAGTACGATGTACCGTGCAAGTAGCATGGAGTACGATGTACCGTGTTGTATCTTCGGATACGGCATCTCCGGATGCAGCATCTTCGGATGCCGGGGATCGGATAAGACTGACGGGATGGACTGACCCACCTCCCGGGCGGTTCCCGATCATGGTGAGAACCCGCACACTAGGATCCGTGTAGCTGAGGAACTCACGAGGACAGATGTGGCCATAGTCCTAGTTATTTACCTATATACAGACGTTGCCTAGTCTCGCATGTTGATGATTTCTATGATGATTTAAACTGGGTTTTAAAACTAAATTGCATGATGGTATTTCCATGCTTTTCAAAACCCACGTGTGAAGTAAATGTTTTCATGATTTTGTGTGAGTCAGGATCACCCGCAGGAGGGGTCGAGTCCTGACTTTATTGTCAAAATCTTAATTGAGAAAGAAATGATTTATGATAATTGCATGTTGATTTTCCGTGCAAATGTATTTTACATATCATCATAATGCATAGCATTGTTTTAAAATGTGTGGAGAAAGGGTGGTTTATGCATGGCACTACGTTCATGTAGGTAGTATGGTTACCTACTTGTTCGTAGGATTGCCTTACTGAGCTTGATGTGCTCACCCCTTTCATTTTCTCCCACAGATGATCTCCAGTTGAAGTTGAGGCGACTCAGTACTGCATTCCGGATATCCGCTGCTGCCCATCAACATAAGGTATATACACTTGTACTTATTGTATCTACATAAGCATAGCACAGTAACATGATTGTAAGTAACTTTAGGGGATGTATAAATAATATAACAATTATAAATGACTGGAGAAGAAATAAGTACTAGGGTAGATGTATGGTGGGACTGGCATTGACGCACAGCCCAATTAGTAGTGGAGTGTTGGTCACGATTCGAGGACAGGTAAGAATTAAGTAAGAAAATAAACAAAAACGCGAAAAAAATTCACTCTGATTTTTGGATAGTTGGGTCGTGACAATTATTTTGGTATCAGAGCGTAATTGGTCTGATGTGTGTCAGTGTCAGAAGTTAAGAATTACATCCCCGTGTTACTGTGCTTAGTTAGATACAATAGTGTATATCGAGATGGGCTTGACTAAGAAATGATTGAGAATGCAGGAATGCCTAATATGAGTCGCGTTCGATGAGATAGTGCACGAGGCAGAGGTCGTGGAGATAGACCTGAGTCTGCTAAGTCGTGCTGAGTTTGGCTATGAGAATCAGTATGAGATTGGAATAGAGGCGAATGTTGAGCATGCCTCACAGAGTCCGACAGAGTGATCAGACAGTATTGAGACACGCTTCGCGAGATTGGAGCGGAGTGTGGAGATTATTTTGAGGAGCAAATTGCTCAGATTATGTATGAGATCAGAGGGCGCAGCGGAACAGTGGTGGAAACCCGCTCGACCCATCTTAAGAGTTGAGATGAGAAATATCTTGGATGTATTCCGGTGACAGAACATCCCGGACATTATTTAAAGGAAATTTTGGATTAAAGTCCTTACTCTGACCCAGAGGATTTAATTTATTGACGAGTATGGAGACTCGATTATATTCTGGGCAGATATTACCTCGACACTATGAAAAGTGACAGTCGAGATGTCTAAAAGTTTATGGAAGGGCTCAGATTTTCAATTAGAGTCCGATTGGCCCGTGAGATATTACCTATACCGAGGCAGTGCACAGATTTACAGTTGGGTAAATAAGAACATGAATTGCACGCCTCTGAGACTTGGAAAGGTAGTGAGGGCCGAGATAGAGACAGAAAGAAAAGCGAGAAATGACAAGGATGTCAAAAATGGGAAATTGGTAATTGGTAAAAGATCTGATGTAACGAGTTATGGGCTAAGATAATTGGTAAGGCCCTAGTGCATCTAATTTTGGGCACTCTTGTGGGCATTGTGATTGGAGGACCCCGACCTGCTACGAAGCAGAGTAGCAGTGTCATTACTGTGGAATGTGTGGTGGATACCACAGAAGGAGCGTCTATACCTACACGGTATTGATGAAAATGGTCGTTAAGTGTGGTATGATGGACCATTGATTTTGATTACACAGAGTTGGGCGAGATCGCCCCACAGGAAAGTAAAGAGACAGAGAAAAATTTCGTTGTTATAGCTGAAAACGAAAAGGCAAGCCATAGCCGAAAGGAAGAAAGTAGGCTGTTGGACGAAGGCGAGAGGATGTCTTGGACCAGGACACTATTGATGTTTCATGGATGTGGTGTAAGATACCACACTTATTATGAATAATAAAGTACATATGTTTATTGATCCTGGTGCCACATATTTAATCGTACCGCCTTCATTCGCATATAAGTGAGTAAAAGGCATGAATGCCTACATCATTGGGCAATACTGATAAATGAGTACCCCAATAGAGGAGGATTAATTAACGGAATATGGCTATGGAAATTTTAAGTTGAAAACAGGGGTGCAACAGTTGAAAATCAAAGGAGTAAAGGATGTACTTACGGAATGAATAATGACAAGAGTTTGTCATGATGGATATACGAGGGAGATAATCTTTAAGATAAGATAGATCCTAAATACAAGATGTATTGGAGTGAGAGGCGTATGCTAGGTAAGGAATACCCTTAATATGTGGAGTCATTAGGATTAAAGCAATGAGTATACGAAGTAATAAGGATTAAGGCAATTAGTAGCGAATACAAATTATAACCAAGGACAAAGATGGGTATAACCATAACCGGTAGTTGTGGTTAAGTCTGAAGGCCAATAAAGGTATTTCAAAATACCTCCCCGCCTGAAGACTTGACAGCGTCAAAATATATATATATATATAATAACCTATAACGTGAGATCGATCGGCGTAATAAATACCCTTAGCTTTAGGATACCCTTACTAAGACGATAAAGAATTATTAAAAATTCGACGAAACATAAAGATTAACATAATAAAATTTGATAAGAGCCGTTAAGATAAGAAAAGGAAATAGCGCAGGTTAGCACCTGGAAAACGTAAGCGGTTGAGAAGGATCTTGTACGCCTTGCGTAAATAAGTCAAGGATTAGATCGAGTGTAATCATCATTAACGGTGATATGCTGGGAGTAGCTAAAGTCTAGGGCGATTGATAAGCAACAATTAGAAGATGGCATTTACAAATTGGTTGCTGCGACTTCAAAAAGGATATACCTTGTTGACACGTTTAACTAAGAAACGTGGTCTTGGAATGAGATGATAAATAAGATGACAGATGCGACATGGATTTCGGTGTAGTGAAGTACGAACTGACCACCGTGACTAATTTCACTATACCCAACAGCTCAATGAGGTTCTCAGTGAGTATGGATACCTCAAAATTATGATGGAGCTGTGTATTGATGTATAATGGGAAGATACCCATGATTTAAAGTTGACAACAGTATTTGTACCGAGGATATGGTACTATTATGTACAGGATGAGGAATTATGGATATGCACTGATCATAGAGCCCGAGTATCTGTTTTCACAGAAAGGGGCGAATATGAAAATACATATTGGGTTAGAGCTTCTGAGAGATTTTGATTTATGAGAATTGTACCACCCAAGAAAGGCGAATGTGATGACTGATGCCTTGAGCAGAAAGAGCCTCGGGATGGTACCACATATGATGGTCAGGGAGCGTGAGCTGCTAGATGCAGTTGTGGACCTCAGTATTGATGTGATCCCTTCTGAGGATGACAGTGATTGTGTGACAGCTAGCCTGATGACTAGTACCGGATGAGAGTGCCCGGATTTGCCAGGCTTAGCGTGATGATCGACCGGATGTCGATAGTTTGGGTCTGATTCAGAAGGGTACAGTGATAGAGTTCACAGTGGGTGATAATGAGTTACTGAGGATTCAGAGACAGTATGAGTGCTCCCCAGGACCACAGTTGATGAGATAGTGATATTGTCAGAAGCTCACTCTTCGGGATATACAGTGCATACGGAAGTAAGAAATATATCGAAATCTCAGAAAGGGTATGGGTGGTCAGATGTGGAAAGAAATATTTGTGGAGATTGTGGAAAAGTGCCTAGTGTGTCAGCAGAGTAAGGTAGAGTATTAAAAGTCTGCGGAGTTATTGCAGCACCTACCTATATCGACACGGCACGAAAAACGAGAGTAAGTCTCCATGAATGTCGTGATGGGTTATAGGAGACCCGGATAAATCAGGAGACTAGTTGGATGGTAGTCGATAGAGTGACTAAGTCCACCCACCTTCTGGTTATGAACTCCCCAGATACTCAGAGTGTGTATGAGGATTCAGGTATAAGAAAGATTGTGGAACATTAAGTAGCGTTCCAGTGAGCATGGTATCATATAGGGATTCCCGCTCCACTTCCTACCTCAGGGAATATTTTTAGGAAGCTATGGGAACCCGACTGAGTATTAGCACAGCTTTACATCCTCAGACAGATGGTCAGTCAGGGAGGACTGTACAAGTTCTGGAGGATCCGATGAAAGCGTGTGCCATTGATTTTATAAGCTCCTGGAATGATCAGTTGATTTCTAATTGAAGTTGTCAATAACGACAGTTGGCAGTTGAGTATCGGGATAACGAGATATGAGACAGTGTATAGCTGTAGGGGTTGTTCCCCAAATTGGATAAGAAAAGTGGGTGACAGATAGAAGTATTTTCGACTTGGATGATAAGTCTCTGAGGATGTCTAGTTAAAGGATGAGAGATAAGAACACCTCAGAGCAGATAGACAAGTATTGGAATTCACCTTTGGTGAATTAATATGGTTGAATTAGCTTGTCCTAAGAGAATAAGGACATAGCGAGCTTTTGGAAGAAGGTAAATTGAGTTGTGCTGGATGAAAGATTTTGAGAGATTAGACAAGTGGGAGATAAGACCTGTAGGTTGTTGTTAATCACTTGGATTAATAGGCACCCACAATGTGTCCCAGCTTATGATGCTTCGGTACTACTATCCAGATCCAGCAGAGGTGATAGGATATGAACTCCAAAAATTCAGTTTAATGAAAATATGAGTATATTGAAGAAGTTGATTCGGGCATTGAACAGGAAAGAGACAGTATTGGGGTTTAAGATAATCTCCCTAATTAAAGTCCTTTGGTAGTAATACACTCCGAAGAAGGTCGCATAAATTTTAAGAGTATGATATGATCGATATACCCGGAGTTGTATATGGACTCATATGACTTGGTTCTAATTTGGAGGACCAAATTCCTTAAGTGGGGGAGAATTGTAAGACCCGAATTTAATAAAAATACGAAAACTAAATAAGAAAAGATAGAGGAAGTATGAAGGAAGTCGGGTTAAATTAATCCCGAACACGTGTAAGGGCAAAACGGTCAAAGGACCGAAAGCCGGAGTAAATTCGATAAGGAAATTTAATTAAAAATAAGGATTTAAGAAATCTTGGTCAATAAAGATGAAATAAAATTATTTCGGATTAAATTGATCAAGATATTAATTTATTGGAATTAATCGGGATTAATCGGGATTTTTAGTTCAGAAAAATAATCCCGAAAATAATCGAAAAATATACTGAAAAGTCACTCGGGACAATATCCCGAAAATACGGAGCAATTATACCCGAAAAAGGATTAAAAATAAATTAAATAAAATTAAATTAGTTAAATTAGAATAAAATAATAATTTTGTAGATGTTTTGAGGTATTTAATATATTTTAAATGAATAGTAAAATAATTAAAATAAATAAAAATAAAAATAATAAAATTGATAAAATAGAAGAAAAAAAAAAGTAATTGAAAAAAAAAAAAAAAAAAGAAACAGAATTGGAAAACCATCGGGGAGAGAGAAAGAAGCAGAGAAGCTGAAGACGAAGCAAAACGGAAGCAGAGGCCCGACCCCGTCGGCGGCCAGGGACCCCAGGCGAGGGCCGGCGAGGATGGCCCGACCTCAGGCAACTTATCAGCGGTTACGACGCGCCGTGGGGACGCCGGAATCCAGCGGAAATCGGAGGAGAAGCCCGCGGGAAAGAGAGGGCTACCGGCGGCGAACGGCGGCGATCCAGGCGAAACCAAGGCCCGATTTGGAGAGCCCAGTCGACGGCGGTGCTTTTGGCACCGGTGGCACTCAACGAGACGGCCGGAATCGGCGGCGACGGCCAAGGGAAGAGAATGGGTCCGACGGCGAGGAGAGAAGAGGCCGGACCGGCGGCATTCCGGCGGCCTTGGGCGAATCCGAGCCCAGATTCGAGATGCGGACGGCCTTGCGGAGCTGTTGGCGGTGGAAGCCGGCGGAGAACCGGCCGGCAAGGCAGTGAACCGGCAGTGAACCGGCCGAACCGGAGAAAAATCGGCGGTCTGACCGGTCCGAACCGGACTGAACCGGTTCAGCCAAAAAGAGGGGAAAAAAGGGAGAAAAAGGGAAAAGGAAAAAGAGGAAAAAATTGGAGAAAATTCCGGTGATGCAATCGAGCTTCGGGTAAGTCGATGAGCGGTCAAATTGACCGATTTAAATTTGGAATATTTTATTTAATTAATTTTGGGCTGAGAACTTACCCGGAAAAATTATGGAATTGTGTAGCTCGACGATTGGCATCCAGCGAGGGCTCGAGACAGCCTCGATTTGCGGACTAGCATGGAATCTCGGGTAAGTGACCCCTATTTACGACAATTTCCTCGTTATGCGTGATATTGATTAAATTTACGCATAAATTGAATTAATTTATGGAAATTTAGATTAATTGTCGTAAATATTAAATTTAGCTATTCGAGAATTAGAACGAGGCTCAATAAATTATTGATGGGCCCAATGAGCCCAATAGGCCTCGATAAAGAGAAAATTAAGTGAAAAACGGGCTTAAGGCCGATTAAGGCCCATTAAGGTGCAATCGGGCCCAATAGGGGTAAACGGGCCCAATGATTTAAATTAAGCCCAGAAAAGATTAAGTACAATTAAATCATAATATCTGACCTGAGGAATATTAATACGCAGTTCCGGGCATTGGATTGGAAACATATCGGACTGCGCGATGGGACTACATTGGAAAAGAGAAAGGTCAGACTCGACGAGAATCGAGGTAAGGGAATTCTGCGGACTGCTAGAGGTAACAGTACGCAATTTTAAATTCATATGCAGTCCTTTAAAATTAACTGAAGGGTCTAGAGGTCGAAGAACAATTTTAGTGTCCCGAATGGGCAAAATTACTAAAATACCCTTGTTAAGGGTAGAATCTAAAAATTTAGGAAAAATTGGGAGGAGCAAGAACAAAAGGTTCCTGCTCATTCTGGAGGTGTTTTGATGCATGCATGAGTAGGCTGGCTCACCTTGAAAGAAAATGCACAGCATTGCATACTTTCAACGTGATATTGTTTTGTGAAAACTGTTTTGAGGAAACAGAGCCGCCTACGTGTTTTTATTGACATTGACGTGCTAGAGCTTAGCTCGCACGATGTTTGATTTGTGTGATGCATGCATTAGTGCTAGAGTGAGAGCTCGCACTAGAGTTTTACATGCATAGGTGCTGGAGTCCAACTCGCACCAGATTTGTATACATATATATATGATTTTCGTGACAGGGTGCTAGAGTCTAACTCGCACCATATTTTTATATGATTTTGAGACAGGGTGTTAGAGCTTCGCTCGCACCAGATTTTTATACGATTTGCATACAGAGTGCTAGAGCTTAGCTCGCACTAGATTTACGTGATTTGATGAGAGTGCTGAGCATTGCTCGCACTGATTTTATGAGAACATGCGATGAGCCGTGCTTAGAGCATCGGGTAGACTGTGTGTCACCGATTAAATAGGCTCGCACGTGCGTTTTGAGACATGGCATGAGTATTGAGAAACAAACCTCTGTGGGAAGCAGGCCAATTGGGCCGGAGTACCTAGAGATATTACATGGGTTCATGGAGTACGATGTACCGTGCAAGTAGCATGGAGTACGATGTACCGTGTTGTATCTTCGGATACGGCATCTCCGGATGCAGCATCTTCGGATGCCGGGGATCGGATAAGACTGACGGGATGGACTGACCCACCTCCCGGGCGGTTCCCGATCATGGTGAGAACCCGCACACTAGGATCCGTGTAGCTGAGGAACTCACGAGGACAGATGTGGCCATAGTCCTAGTTATTTACCTATATACAGACGTTGCCTAGTCTCGCATGTTGATGATTTCTATGATGATTTAAACTGGGTTTTAAAACTAAATTGCATGATGGTATTTCCATGCTTTTCAAAACCCACGTGTGAAGTAAATGTTTTCATGATTTTGTGTGAGTCAGGATCACCCGCAGGAGGGGTCGAGTCCTGACTTTATTGTCAAAATCTTAATTGAGAAAGAAATGATTTATGATAATTGCATGTTGATTTTCCGTGCAAATGTATTTTACATATCATCATAATGCATAGCATTGTTTTAAAATGTGTGGAGAAAGGGTGGTTTATGCATGGCACTACGTTCATGTAGGTAGTATGGTTACCTACTTGTTCGTAGGATTGCCTTACTGAGCTTGATGTGCTCACCCCTTTCATTTTCTCCCACAGATGATCTCCAGTTGAAGTTGAGGCGACTCAGTACTGCATTCCGGATATCCGCTGCTGCCCATCAACATAAGGTATATACACTTGTACTTATTGTATCTACATAAGCATAGCACAGTAACATGATTGTAAGTAACTTTAGGGGATGTATAAATAATATAACAATTATAAATGACTGGAGAAGAAATAAGTACTAGGGTAGATGTATGGTGGGACTGGCATTGACGCACAGCCCAATTAGTAGTGGAGTGTTGGTCACGATTCGAGGACAGGTAAGAATTAAGTAAGAAAATAAACAAAAACGCGAAAAAAATTCACTCTGATTTTTGGATAGTTGGGTCGTGACATATACACTTGTACATTTTGTATCTAAATAAGCATAGCACAGTAACATGTTTGTAAGTAACTTTAGGGGATGTATAAATATTGTAAATATTTATAAATGACTGAGAAAGAATTAATTTGGTGGGACTGGCATTGACGCACAGCCCAATTTGTTAGTGGAGTGTGGTCACGATCAGAGGATAGGTAAGCATGAAAGAAAATAACAAAACGTGAAAAATTTACTCTGATTTTTGGGTAGTTTTGGGTCGTGACATATAAAAGTGGTATCAGAGCGAAATTAGTCTGATGTGTGTCAGTGTCAGTAATTAGAAAATTACATCCCCGTATTACTGTGCTTGGTTAGATACAATAGTGTATATCGAGATGGGTTTTAACTAAGAAATGGTTGAGAATGCAAGAATACCTAATATTAGTCGCGATAGAGAAGATAGAGCACGAGGCAGAGGCCGTAGAGGTAGGCCTGAGCCTGCTAGTCGTGCTGTGTTGACCTAGGAGAATCAGTATGAGATTGAAATAGAGGTTTATATTGAGCATGCCTCACAGAGTCCGACAGAGAGATCGGACAGTATTGAAACACGCTTCGCGAGGTTGGAGCGGAGTGTGGAGAATATTTTGGGAGCAAATTGCTCAGAGTATGCATAAGATTTGAGGGCAAGTCGGAGCATTGATGGAAGTCTGCTCGACCCAACTTAAGAGTTAGACATCCAGAGCTGACATGCGAAATATTTCTGAATGTATTCCGGTGATAGAATATCCCGGACACTGTTTAAAGGGAATGATAGATAAAATCCTTACTCTGACCCAGAAGAATTGATTTATTGATGAGTATGAATTATGATTATGAAACTCAGTTATATTCTTGGGCAGATATTACCTCGACACTATGAACAGTAACAGTCGAGATGTCTAGAAGTTCATGGAAGGGTTCAAATTGTCGATTAGAGTCCGATTGGCCCGTAAGATATTACATATGTCGAGGCAGTACGTAAACTACAATGGTGTGAATAAGATTGAGAGTTGCACGCCTCTGAGATTGGAAAATGTAGTAAGGGCCAAAATAAAGACAGAAAGAGAATTGAGAATGACAGAAATGTCAGAACGGGAAAAAGGTAATTGATAAAAGATTCGATTTGATGAGTTATTGGCTAAGATGATTGGTAAGGCCACAGTTATCCGATTGTAGCACTTTTGAGGGGTATTGTGATTGGAGGACCCCGATCTGCTACAGATCACTCTAGAATGTGTGGTAAATACCACGGAAGTAGGACCTACACCTACATATTATTGATAAAAATGGCCGTTAAGTGTGGTAAGACGGACCATTTATTATGATTGCTTAGAGTTGGACGAGATTGCCCTACAGAAAGGTAAAGAGATAGAGAAAACCCTGTTGAGATAGCTGCATCGAAAAGGGGGGCCACAGCCGAAGAGAAAAGGAAAGTAGGCTGTTGGACGAAGGCGAGTATATGTCTTGGACCAGGACACTACTGATTTTTCACAGGATGTGGTGAAAGATACCACACTGCTTATGAATAAATAAGTAATTGTGTTAATTTATCCTGGTACCACGTATTTCTTCATACCGCCTTCATTCGCATGTAAGTGAGTAAAAGACATGAATGCCTACACTCTTGGGCACAATGCTGATAAATGAGTACCCCAATAGAGGAAGGTTAACTAACGGAATAATTATGAAGAGATTTTAAGTTGACAACGGGGGAAAAAGTATAAGTCAGTCGATTTTATTCAATGGACTATGAATTATTTAAAGTAATATTTGAGAATAAAGTGGTCGGCTGCAAGCTATGCGGTTCGGATTTCTATCATAAGATAGTGATATGGTTACCCCTGAAAAGTATACTGTAAGTTTGATAAGTACTAAAAAAAAGGGGTGCAACGGTTGAAATCAAAGGAGCAAATAATGGTACTCACCAAATGAATAAGGACAGAGTTTCGTTATAATTGATATACGAAGGAGATACTCTTTAAGATATGTTTGATCCTAAATACAAGATGTATTGGAATAAGAGGAGTATGTAAAGTAAGAATATCTATGATATGTGAAGTAATTAGGATTAAAGCAATTAGTAGCGAATATGAATTGTGACCACAGGGACTGATATGTAAAGTAATTGTGGTTAAGTCTAAGGGTTAATAAAGGTATTTTAAAATACCTCCTAGCCTGAAGACTTGACAGCGTCTAGAAATATATATAATCTATAACTTGAAATCGACCGTGGTAAGATATATACATTTAAAATTTGGACACCTTCACTAGTACGATAAAGAATTATAAAATTCGATTGATCATGAAGGTTAAAATATTAAGATTTAATAAAAGTCGTTAATATAAGAAAAAGGAAATGAAGCGGGTTAGTACCTTTGAATGGGAAGCAATTTTGAAGTGATATTATACGCTTATGCGTACATAGGTCAAGGATATGGGCGATTGAAATATGTAGTGGAGTTCAAGTACAATGAGTTATTTAAACCTTACCTGGACCGATTTGTCATCATCCTTATTGATGATATGCTGGGTATATTTAAAGTCCAGGAAAAATTATAAGCAACAATTGGAAAATTGCTTTTACAGATGGTTGCTACGAGTTCTAAAAAGGGTATATTTTATTGGCAAGTTTAACTATGAAAACGTGGTATTTGAATGAGATGATAAGTGAGATGATAGATGTGACATGAATTTCGGGGTACTGAAGTATGAACTAACCACCGTGATTATTTTCACCATACCCAACAGCTCAAGAGGTTTCTCAGTGTGTATGGATACCTCAAAATCATGAATGAGTTGTGTATTGATGCAAAATGGGAAGATAGTCGACTGTGGATCCAGATAACTCAAGGATCATGAAATAAACTATCTGACCCATGATTTAAAGTTGGCAATGGTAGTACTTGTACTGAGGATATGGTACTATTATATACATTGTGAGAAATTTTGGGTATGCACTAATCATAAAGCCCCAAGTATCGGTTTTCACAGAAAGAGGCGAATATGAGAATACATAGTGGGTTAGAGCTTCTGAGAGATTTTGATTGTGAAAAATTGTACCACCCAGGAAAGGCTAATGTGATGACTGATGCCTTGAGCAGAAAGAACCTCGGGATGGTATTACATATGATGGTCAGGGAGCGTGAGCTGCTAGAGCAGTTGTGAGCCTCAGTATCGATGTGATCCCTTCTGATGATGACAGTGATTGTGTGACAGCTAGCCTGAGACTAGAACCGGATGAGAGTGCCCGGATTTGACAGGCTTAGCGTGATGATCGGCATGGTGTCGATGGTTTGGGTCAGATTCAGAAGGGTACAGTGACAGAGTTCACAGAGAGTGTCGATGATTTACAGAGAGGTTCAAAGACAGTATAAGTGCACCCCAGGACCACAGTTGATGAGATAGTAATATTGTTAGAAGCTTACCCTTCGGGATATACAGTGCATACGAAAAGTAATGAATAAATATATCGAAATCTCTAAAAAGGGTATTGGTGGTCAGAAGTGAAAAGAGACATTGTAGAGATTGTAAAAAAGTGTCTAGTATGTCAGCAGAATAAGGTAGAGTATTAAAAGTCTGCAGAGTTATTGTAGCCTCTACCTATATCGACCCGGCACGAAAATGGGAGCAAGTCTCCATGAATTTCGTGATGAGTTATAGAGGACTCAGATGAGTCACGAGGCTATTTAGATATAGTCGCTAAGTTGACTAAGTCTACCCACCTTCTGGTTATGAAATCCCCAGATACTCAAAGTGTGTATGAGGATTCAGGTATAAGGAAGATTGTGAAACATTATGTAGCGTTCCAGTGAGCATGGTATCATATAGGGATTCCCACTTCACTTCCCACCTCTGAGAATATTTTCGGGAAGCTATGGGAACCCAATTTAGTATTTGCACAGCTTTCCATCATCAGACAGATGGTCAGTTAGAGAGGACTATACAGGTTCTGGAGGATACGATGAAAGCGTGTGCCGTTAATTTTATAAGCTCCAGGGATGATCAGTTATTACAAATTGAATCCGTCAATAATGACAGTTGTCACTTGAGTATCGGGATAACAAGATATGAGGCATAGTATGGTCGTACGGGTTGTTCCCCGACTCAGACAAGAAAAAGTGGGTGACAGATAGAAATTTCTTCTGAATTAGTATAATAAGTCTCTGAGGATGTTCAGTTGAGTGAGAGATTAAGAACACCTCAGAGTAGACAAAAAGCATTGGAATTCACCAAGGGTGAATCAATATTGTTGAAGTTATTTGTCCTAAGGAAATAACGACATAACGAGACTCGAGAAAAAGGCAAATTGAGTTTTGCTGAATGGAATTTTTGAAAGATTGGACAAGTGGGAGATAAGACTCTTTTGATACTTCGGCAATACCTTCCAGATCCAGCATAGGTAATCGAATATGACCTCCAACAGATTCAGCTCAGTGCAAATATAAGCATATTGAAAAAGTTGATTTGGGCATTAAACAGGAAAGAGAAAGTATTGAGGTTTAAGATAATCTCCCTAATTAAAGTCTTTCGATAGTATTACACTCCGAAAAAAGGTCACATGAGAATTAAAAAGTATGATACGATTGATGTACCCGGAGTAGTCTATGGACTCATATGACTTGGTTCTAATTTGGAGGACCAAATTCTTTAAGTAGGGGAGATTATGTAAGACCCGATTTTAGTTAAAACACGAAATTAAAAATGCAAAGGATTGAAATGGAATTTTCGAACACGTGCAAGGGCAAAACGATCAAAAGATCGAAAGTCGGAATAAATTCGACAAAAAAAATTTATTAAAAATAAGGGATTGAGAAATCTTAATCAATAACGAAGAAATAATTAAATTTCGGGTTAAATTGATCAAGATATGAATTTATGAGAATTAATCGGAATTAATCGAGATTTTTACTTCAAAAAATAATCCCGAAAATAATCGAAAAATATACCGAAAAGGGTTAAAATAAATTAAATAAATTAAATAAAATTATATAAATGAATTTAGAATAAAATAAGAAATTTGTAGATATTTGTAGAATATTTGTGAATATTTTAATGATTAAAATATAATAAAAATAAATAAATAAATAATAAATTAATTAATTAATTAGTTAAAAAAAAGAAGAAGATGAGAGAATTGAAAATCGGGGAGAGAGAAATGAAAAATGGAACCAAAATCGGGGAAGAAGATCGGACGACCACCGACGACCCAATCGACCAGGTGAGGGTCGGAAAAGGAAGAGGACGTCGGCGCAACCTCCCTGGTACCGATGACGCGCCACACCGACGCCGAAGGAGGCCAAAAACGGAAGGAGAAGTCGCGGAAAGGGGAAGCGAAATCGGTGGCCACCAACACCGATTTGACTCCGACCACCGCCAATCGAACCTTCCCCACTTAATGCCGAGCCGATTGGTACCGAAAATAGCTGTCGAAACCGACGAAAGACGTCGAAAACGATGGAAAGGGGAAATGGGTACCGACGGTGGAGAGAACCGGCCGAACCGGCTACTTTCCGGCGGCCTTGGACGAAACTGAGGGCAGATTCTTGCCGCGGACGGCCCAGCAGAGCCACTGGCGGCGAAAGCCGGTGGAGAACCGGCCGGCAAGGCACTGAACCGACCGAACCGGAGTGAACCGGCGGTTCGAACCGGGTTTGAATCGGACCGAACCGGTTCAGCCAAGAAAGAAAGGAAAAAAGGAGAAAAAGGGGAAAAAGAAAAAGAGAGAAAATTGAAAAAAAATCTCGACGATGTAATCGAGTTACGGGTAAGTCAGTAGCGGTCGAAATTGATCGATTTAAATTTTGGAATATTTTATTTAATTAATTTTCGACTAGAAATTAACCCAAAAATTTATGAAATTATGTAGCTCGACAATCGACGTCAAACGAGAGCTCGAGATAGCTTCGATTTGAGTACTAGCATGGAATCTCGGGTACGTAAACCTTATTTACGACAATTTACATCGTTATGCGTGCTTCAAATTTAATTATCGCATAAAATAAATTAAATTATGAAAATGTAGATAAATTGTCGTAAAGAATAAATTGAGCTATTCGAGAGTTAGAGCGAGGCCCAATAAATTGTTGGTGGCCCAATGAGCCCAATAGGCCTCGATAATGTGAAAATTAAGTGGAAAACGGGATTAAGGTCGATTAAGGCCCATTAAGGTGCAATCGGGCCCAATAGGGGTAAATGGGCCCAATGATTTAAATTAAGCCCAAAAAATAGGAAATACAATTAAATTGTATGATATCTGACCTGAGGAATATTTATACGTAGTTTCGGATATTGGATTGGGAGCAGATCGGACTGCGTGACGAGACAGCAGTGAAAAAGGAAAGGTCAGACTCTACAGAAAAATAAGGTAAGGAAATTCTACGGACTGCTAGAGGTAACTTTACGAAATTTCAAAGTCATATGCAGTCTTTTAAATTATCTGAAGGGTCTAGAAGTAAGTTAATAATTTTAGTGCCCCGAATGGACAAATTACCAAAATACCCTTGTTAATGGTAAAATTTACAATTTTAGAAAAAATTAGGAGGAGCAAGAACAAGAGGTTCCTGCTCGTTCTGGAGGTGTTTTGACACATGCATGAGTAGGCTGGCTAACCTTGAAAGAAAAATGCACAGCATTGCATATTTTCAATGATGAAATTGTTTTGAAAATTGTTTTAAGGTAACAGAGCCGCCTACGTGTTTTTATTGACATGTGACGTGCTAGAGCTCAGCTCGCACGATGTTTTGATTTGTGTGATGCATGCATTAGTGCTGAAGAGAGAGCTCGCACTAGAGTTTTACATGCATTAGTGCTGGAGTTTAACTCGCACCTGATTTTACATAATTTTCGTGATACGATGCTAGAGTCTAACTCGCACCAGGTTTTATATGATTTTCGTGACAGGGTGCTAGAGTCTAACTCGCACCAGATTTTTCACATGACTTGATGAGAGTGCTAGAGCTTAGCTCGCACTAGTTCTACTTGAATTGACGAGAGTGCTGGAGCATCGCTCGCACCCCCCATTGATTTTTATGAGAACATGCGATGAGCCGTGCTTAGAGCGTCGGGTAGACTGTGTGTCACCGATTAAATAGGTTCGCACATGTGTTTTGAGACATGGCATGAGTATAGAGATATGATATGGGTCCACGAACTACGATGTACCGTGCAAGTAGCATGGAGTACGATGTACCGTGTGGCATCTTCGGATCTGTGGTATCTTCGGATACGGGGTATCTTCGGATACGGCATTTTTGGATGCGTGGGATCGGATAAGACTGACGGGTTGGATTGAGCTACCTCCAGGGCGGTTCCCGGTCAGGGTGGGACCCCGCACACTAGGATCCGTGTAGCAGAGGGGCTTACGAGGACACACGGCCATAGTCCTGGTTATTACCGATATACAGATGTTGCCTAGTCTCACATGTTGATGATCTTGACGATGATTGAAACTGGGTTTTAAACTAAATTTTCATGATGCTACTTCCATGCTTTTTAAACCCATGTGTGATGTAAACTGATTTTCATAGTTTTGTATGAGTCAGGACCACCCGAGGGATGGGTTGAGTCCTGGATTTGTTGTGAAATTTTAAATGAGAAAGAAATGATTTGAAAGAGTTGCATGTTGAAATTTCCATGCGAACGTGTTTTACATGACATCATGAATCATAGCATCAGTTTTAAAATGTGTAGAGAAAGGGTGGTTTATGCATGGCACCACGTTCATGTAGGTAGTATGGTTACCTACTTGTTCGTAGGAATGCCTTACTGAGCTTGATGTACTCACCCCTTTCATTTTCTCACACAGATAATCTCCAGTAGATGTTGAGGCGACTGAGTACTGCATTCCGGATATCCACTGCTGCCCATCATTTAAGGTATATACACTTGTACATTTTGTATCTAAATAAGCATAGCACAGTAACATGTTTGTAAGTAACTTTAGGGGATGTATAAATATTGTAAATATTTATAAATGACTGAGAAAGAATTAATTTGGTGGGACTAACATTGACGCACAACCCAATTTGTTAGTGGAGTGTGGTCACGATCAGGGGACAGGTAAGCATGAAAGAAAATAACAAAACGCGAAAAATTTATTCTGATTTTTGGGTAGTTTTGGGTCGTGACAGAATTATCATATTATATAATAACATGGTTAAAAAATCAATTATTTATTATCAAAATAATTATTAAAATAAATATTTACTAATTAGTTATCATATATAAGTATAACAAATTATTAATTTTTAATAAATTTGTTACATAATTTAAATAAAAAATTAACTTAAAATAATCATTTTTGCACAATCAAGTAATGATGCATGTTTGTCTTGACCGTCACGTTGCATAATGCACAAGAAAAAATATCTACTGATATTATTCTAGTGGACTGATATAGATATGAACCGATAAGGTAGGCAAATAAATAAATAATCATATATGCTTAACAAAATTATACCTAATTAATTGTTATCAATTCGTTTAAATTATACCTAATTAAAATTCTATAATTGTAGCTAAATTCTCAATTGATAGATGCAATTAGTTTAAGTTTGAAAAAATTATTAAATATAATATAGGAGTTTAAATAAAATAGGTAAACCAAAAAGCTGATATAATTTAATCATAGTGATTATAAGACAAAATATAATAAAAAGGATGAAATATGAATTAAAGAGGAAAAAAAATTATATAATTTAGTAATAAAATTTATACAAAAGACAAGACATGGCAAAAACTTAAATTTCCTAACTAGAAATAAAATTTGAAACATATAAATATTTATTGTTAATTTGATAACATATTTATATAATTTTTTTGTTCAAAAGTTTAATATAAATTGCTTTAGTAACTTATTAAATTATTATTGTTTATATTAAGTAATTTTTTTTTTAGTTTTAATTTACATTTGTTATTATAATTTCATATATGAACTTATTTTGTTATTGTAGGGATTTAGAAACTTCAATTCTGGATCTCTTTTATATAGATCAGAGTTAAATGTATATTTGAATGAACTAAGAGAAGATTATGAGATTCAAATTGATGTTCTTGATTATTTGAAGAAAAATCAATTTCGATACCCTGTACTTTCACTCATGGCTAATGATATATTGAGTATTCCAATTACCACAGTTGCATTTGAATCAGCATTTAGTATGGGTGGTAGAGTTATCAACAAATGACGAAATTGTCTCACAACACATAATGCAGAAATTTTGATTACCACTCGTAATTGGCTGTATGGATATGATATAGATAAAGATGGTAAGATTTTAGTGTCATTATTATTTTATTATTTTTTTATTATTTAAATTCTTATATGATTATTTTTATATATTTTATTAGATGAAGAAGATGAAACAATGAGATTTGGAAGGAAAGTTGGATTAAATTGAACTAGTTGGTTTATGGAAGAGGATGAAGAGTTCTAATTGCAATGTATGTTGATATTTTATTTCTTACTATTTATATTGTTAAAAAATTAAATTTTTTTATTAAGAGTAATTATGATTGATCATTGCCTCATTAATCTTATTTGAAGACAGTGTCGCTCTTGGAGAGTTTGGTTGCTTCCTGCATTTACAATCTTTTCGAGTATGTTATTCATCAAGCCACTAGAGTTGAATGGAATGATCGTATTTTCCTGTTTTGTTCATCATGCAATGTATGACTAGGGATTGGTTTCTCCATGACTAGGTGGCTGTGTATGAGAATGATTGTATGTTTTCTATTTTGTTGTTCTTGTAATGTTACATGTCATAACTTTAAGTGTTTGATATTTTCTTTACTGGTTTGTTTTTTACTATATTGGACTAATTTAGAATATAACAATCATTGACTTGTTAATTACATGAGAATTTGGATGCAAACATGTCATAGTTGAGTCTGAATCTTTTTTTTTTTTTGCAGTGAAAAAGTTATTACAACCTTTAAAAGGGTATGATCCCCTCTTTCAACTTTCAATTCTTATTTTTAGCATAATCACCATTTAAAAAACAAATTACTATTTTTCTATTTACGAGTTATAGGAGTCAGAATTTAAATTCTAATTTTGTTAATAATGTATTCAATGTTTTATATGAAATATCAAATTTAAATAAATGTTACAATTATATAATGATTTATATATATATTTGATTTATTATTGTATTAACATTAAAATTTTAATATGAAATAAATATAATAAAATAGTATAATAATTGTTTTTATAATAAAATCAAATGTTATATTTAATAATATATTTATTATTTATTATTACAAATATAATAAGCATAATATTGAAAATTGTCACGACCCAAACTACCCAAAAATCAGAGTAAATTTTTCGCATTTTATTATTTACTTAAATTCTTACCTGTCCTCGAATCGTGACCAACACTCCACTAATAATTGGGCTGTGCGTCAATGCCAGTCCCACCATTCAATTACTATCTAACTTATTTATTCTCCAGTCATTTATAATTGTTTACATTATTTATACATCCCCTAAAGTTACTTACAAACATGTTACTGTGCTATGCTTATGTAGATACAATATGTACAAGTGTATATATACCTTATGTTGATGGGCAGCAGCGGATATCCGGAATGCAGCACTGAGTCGTCGCAACTTCAACTGGAGATTATCTGTGGGAGAAAATGAAAGGGGTGAGCACATCAAGCTCAGTAAGGCAATCCTACGAACAAGTAGGTAACCATACTACCTACATGAACGTGGTGCCATGCATAAACCACCCTTTCTCCACACATTTTAAAACATATGATATGAAAGTTATGATGTTATGTAAATCAAGTTTGCACGGAAAACTCAACATGCAATTATTTTAAATCATTTCTTTCTTTTTAAAAATTTCACAATGAAGTCAGGACTCGACCCCTCCTTCGGGTGATCCTGACTCACACAAAACCATGGAAATTGAGTTTCTCAAAAGCATCGATATCGAAAACATACGTATATATATATACAAGTTACGAGACTAGGCAATACTGTATATCGGTAATAACCAGGACTGTCCAATATGTCCTCGTGAGTCCCTCTAGCTTCACGGATCCCAGTGTGCGAGGTCTCACCCTGATCGGGAACTGCCCGGGAGGTGGGTCAATCCAACCCGTCAGTCTTATCCGATCTCACGCATCTGAAGATGCCGTATCCGAAGATACCCCGTATCACAAAGATACCGTATCATAAAGATACCCTGTATCACAAAGATACCGTATCCGAAGATACCCCACGGTACATCGTACTCCATGCTACTTGCACGGTACATCGTACTCCATGGACCCATATCACTCTAGGTACTCCAGCCCAAATGGCCTGCTTCCCACAGAGGTTTTCATAACTCAATACTCGTTGCCATGTCTCAAAACGCACGTGCGAGCCTATTTAATCGGTGACACACAGTCAACCCGATGCTCCAAGCACGGCTTATCGTATGATCTCTGAAAAGTAGTGCGAGCGGTGCTCTAACACTGTCGGTAAATCAAGTAAAACTAGTGCGAGCTAAGCTCTAGCACTCTGTATGTAAATCATGTAAAATCTGGTGCGAGTTAGACTCTAGCACCGTGTCATGAAAAGCAAATGTGAAACCTGGTGCGAGTTATACTCTAGCACCTATGCATGTAAACTCTAGTGCGAGCTCTCGCTCCAGCACTAATGCATGCATCACACAAATCAAACATCGTGCGAGCTGAGCTCTAGCACGTCACATGTAAATAAAACACGTAGGCGGCTCAGTTATTTCCAAATAGTTTTCACAGAAATCACATCGTTTAAGATATGCAATGCTATGCATTTTTCTTTAAAAGTGAGCCAGCCTACTCATGCATGTGTCGAAATACCTTCAGAACGAGCAGGAACTTCTTGTCCTTGCTCCTCCCAATTTTTCCTAAATTTTTAGATTTTACCCTTAACAAGGGTATTTTAGTAATTTGCCCATCGGGGCACTAAAATCATTATTCAACCTCTAGACCCTTCAGATAAATTTTAAAGACTGCATATGAATTTAAAATTTCGTAGAGGTTACCTCTAGCAGTCCGTAGAATTCCCTTACCTTATTTTCCTGTCGAGTCTGACCTTTTCTTTTCCAATGTTATCTCGTCGCGCATTCCGATATGCTCCCAATCAAATGCCCGAAACTGCGTATTAATATTCCTCAGGTCAGATAACATACAATTTAATCATATTTAATACTTTCTGGGCTTAATTTAAATCATTGGGCCCATTTACCCTTATTGGGCCCGATTGCACCTTAATGGGCCTTAATCGGCCTTAAGCCCATTTTCCACTTAATTTTCACTTTATCGAGGCCTATTGGGCTCATTGGGCCCACCAATAATTTATCGGGCCTCGTTCTAATTCTCGAATAGCTAAATTTAATATTTACGACAATTTATCTAAATTTCCATAATTTAATTCAATTTATGCGAAAATTAACTCAATATCACGCATAACGAGGTAATTGTCGTAAATAGGGGTCACTTACCCGAGATTCCATGCTAGTACGAAATTCGAGGCTGTCTCGAGCCCTCGGTGGATGCCAATCGTCGAGCTACACAATTCCACAATTTTTTTCGGGTAAGTTTTTAGCCCAAAATTAATTAAATTAAATACTCCAAAATTTAAATTGGGTCAATTCGACCGCTCACTGACTTACCCGAAGCTCGATTGCACCACAGAAATTTTTTCCAATTTTTTTCCTCTTTTTCTTTTTCCCTTTTTCTCCTTTTTTTCCTCTCTTTTTGGCTGAACCGGTTCAGTCCGGTTCGGACCGGTTCAGACCGCCGGTTCTCTCCGGTTCGACCGGTTCACCTCCGGTTCACTGCCTTGCCGGCCGGTTCTTCGCCGGCTTCCACCGCCAATCGCTCCGCTGGGTCGTCCGCATCTCAGATCTGCCCTCGATTTGGCCCAAGGCCGCCGGAAAGTCGCCGGTCCGACCGTTCTCCTCCTCCGTCGATACCCACTTTGCTTTTTCCCCGTTTTCGGCGCCGTCCGCCGGTTTCGGTGGCTGCCACCACCGCCAATCTGCTCACCGTCGCTTGGGGAAGCTTCGGCTGGGGTCGGGGTCGGCCAGATCAGCGCCGTTCGCCGTCGATCGAAACTTTTTCCCCCGCGGCTTCTCTCCCCGATTTCGGCCTCCTCCGGCGTCGGTTGGCCATGCTGCCGGTGCCAGGGAGGTCACCGGCATCCCCTCTTCCTTTTTCGGCCCTTGGTCGAGCCGTTGGCCGCCGGACGGTGGTCGGCCTTGCTTCCGTTTCCTTCCCGTTTCTCTGCCTCAGTTTCTCTCTCCCCGACCCGTTTCTCTCCCCTTTTTTTTGTTTTATCATTTTTATTATTTATCTTTTATTATTTTAATCATTTAAATACCTTAAAAATACCCAAATATCCCTTAAAATTATTATTTTATTCCAAATTAATTAATTTAATTTTATTTAATTTATTTATTAAATTTTAACCTCTTTTTCGGGTATAATTTCTCCGTATTTTTGGGATATTGTCCCGGGTGACTTTTCGGTATATTTTTTTGATTATTTTCGGGATTATTTTTCTGAACTAAAAATCCCGATTAATTCCCATAAATTAATATCTTGATCAATTTAACCCAAAATAAATTTATTTCACTTTTATTGACCAAGATTTCATAAATCCATATTTTTAATTAAATTTCCTTATCGAAATTATACCGACCTTTGGTCTTTTGACCATTTTACCCTTGCACGTGTTCGGGATTAATTTAACCCGACTTCCTTCATACTTCCCCATCTTTTCTTATTTAATTTTTGTATTTTAATTAAATTCGGGTCTTACAAAAATTATTTGATATTGAATATTATATTGTGTTTTAAAATAATTTTATTTAATAATTGAATGTAAATATTTAATATTTATTTTGTTGATAATAAATTATTGATATAATTATGAAATAAATAAATAATGATTGTTTTAAAATTTTATAAATTTTAATTAGAAAAAGTGTATTATTATTTATTTAATTAATTATTTTTTAATATAATAATTATATAATTATAATTCGAGTTTTTTGGGTTATAAATTTGGGCTTTCTCGGGTTTCGGATCGGGCCGGCTTCGGGTTCAGGTCGTATCGGGCTCGGGTTATGTCGGTTCGGGTTTTTTCTGGCTCGGGCTTTTTTGAACTCGGGCTTTATCGGGTTCGAGCTTTTTCGGGTCGGGCTTTTCTCGAGCTTTGGCCTTTGACTTTTTGGTCAATTCGGTCCGGTCTCGGGTTCAGTCTCGGGCCGGCTCGGACGGGTTTTCGAGCTCGGGTCAACTTTTGCCAGCTCTATTTATGGGGTATTAGTTGGAAGGATATTTTAAAGTACCATATTTCCTTAAGCCCTAACACCATGTAACACTCAGTCTATCAATATACCGAATATCCTTACACTTACTTGCATGTACCATGTATAAGCGTGAATGCATAAGAACCATAGTTTAAAAAATTGAAGCATAAAATCAATATGCATAACATCATTATGTAGTAAAAATCACTATGCTACATGCATAATTATGAAAAGATAAAAATTGGTCTGCAGTAGTATAAAACATATACAAATATCCTTATGCATCAATCTTTAAAACAAAATAATTGTTCTCAATCATAAAAATATCTGAAATCATCATGTATAAAAACAAGCGAAATCGGTGTTCTTTATTTATAAGACTAGGCATTTTTCCTATTGTTTAATACTAACTGTTGACTCATGGTAGCTAGTCATGGTCAACATCCCTTGTAGGATTTTGGTGTGTACTATCATGATCATAGACTTACCTTAGTGTCGGGGATCCATTGACATTGAGGTACATGTCAATGAAAGTACACATATAGGGTACTTGGAATTTGGTTGATTTACCTATTGGAAAGAAAGCTATTGGGTGTAAATGGGTGTTTGCAGTTAAATTTAATCCTAATGGGTCAATTGCCCTCCTTAAAGCTCGTTTGGTGGTGTCACGACCCAAACTACCCAAAAATCAGAGTTAATTTTTCGCGTTTTATTATTTACTTAAATTCTTACCTGTCCTCGAATCGTGACCAACACTCCACTAATAATTGGGCTGTGCGTCAATGCCAGTCCCACCATTCAATTATCATCTAACTTATTTCTTCTCCAGTCATTTATAATTGTTTACAATATTTACACATCCCCTAAAGTTGCTTATAAACATGTTACTGTGCTATGCTTATGTAGATACAATATGTACAAGTGTATATACCTTATGTTGATGGGCAGCAGCGGATATCCGGAATGCAGTACTGAGTCGTCGCAACTTCAACTGGAGATTATCTGTGGGAGAAAATGAAAGGGGTGAGCACATCAAGTTCAGTAAGGCAATCCTACGAACAAGTAGGTAACCATACTACCTACATGAACGTGGTGCCATGCATAAACCACCCTTTCTCCACACATTTTAAAACAATGATATGCGTTATGATGTTATGTAAAACACATTTGCACGGAAAATCAACATGCAATTATTACAAATCATTTCTTTCTCAATTAAAATTTTCACAATAAAGTCAGGACTCGACCCCTCCTGCGGGTGATTCTTACTCACACAAAACCATGAAAACGGTTTACATCACACGTGGGTTTGAAAAACATGGAAATACCATCATGCAAATTTAGTTTAAAAACCCAGTTTAAATCATCGAAATCGTCGACATGCGAGATGAGGCAATATCTGTATAACGGCAATAACTAGGACTATGGCCATATCTGTCCTCGGGAGTTCCTCAGCTACACGGATCCTAGTGTGCGGGTTCTCACCATGATCGGGAACCGCCCAGGAGGTGGGTCAATCCATCCCGTCAGTCTTATCCGATCCCAGGCATCCGAAGATGCTGCATCCGGAGATGCCGTATCCGAAGATACCACACGGTACATCGTACTCCATGCTACTTGCATGGTACATCGTACTCCGTGAACCCATATAATATCTCTAGGTACTCCAGCCCAATTGGCCTGCTTCCCACAGAGGTTTTGTTTCTCAATACTCATGCCATGTCTCAAAACGCACGTGCGAGCCTATTAAATCGGTGACACACAGTCTACCCGATGCTCCAAGCACGGCTCATCGCATGTTCTCATAAAATCAGTACGAGCGATGCTCAGCACTCTCATCAACTCAAATAAAACTGGTAGAGCCCGCTTTACATCCCCACAAGGCCGCCAACCTCATCCCTCACTCTCACCCCACCTAAGAGGTCTCTTGAGCCTGTTGGGCTTTTTGGCTGACTCCAAGGGCAGACAGCGCTACTCCACAAATCCGGTAAAACTAGTGCGAGCTAAGCTCAGCACTCTGTATATAAATCACATGAAAATCTTATAAAATCTGGTGCGAGTTAAACTCTAGCACCCTGTCTCGAAAAAGCATATGAAATCTGGCGCGAGTTGTACTCTAGCACCTATGCATGTAAAACTCTAGTGCGAGCTCTCGCTCTAGCACTAATGCGTGCATCACACAAATCGACAACATCGTGCGAGCTGAGCTCTAGCACGTCACATGTCAATAAAAACACGTAGGCGGCTCTGTTTCCTCAAAACAGTTTTCAAAACAATATCACGTTGAAAGTATGCAATGCTGTGCATTTTCTTTCAAGGTGAGCCAGCCTACTCATGCATGCATCAAAACACCTCCAGAATGAGCTGGAACCTTTTGTTCTTGCTCCTCCCAATTTTTCCTAACTTTGTAAATTTTACCCTTAACAAGGGTATCTTAGTAATTTTGCCCATACGGGGCATTAAAATTATTCTTCGACCTCTAGACCCTCCAGAACATTTTTAAGGACTGCATATGAATTTAAAATTGCGTAAAGTTTACCTCTAGCAGTCCGTAGAATTCCCTTACCTTATTTTCCTGTCGAGTCTGACCTTTTCTTTTCCAATGTAGTCCCATCGCACAGTCCGATATGCTCCCAAATCAAATACCCAAAACTGCGTATTAATATTCCTCAGGTCAGATAACATACAATTTAATCGTATTTAATCTTTTCTGGGCTTAATTTAAATCATTGTCATCTTTGTAAATCACTATATGGTCTCAAACAGAGTCAACGTACATGGTTTGGAAAATCTAGTCAAGCACCTGAAAGGTTTGGCATGACAAAATGTAAACTTGATCATTTAGTTTTTTTTTATAAAAAATCTGTATATGGTATTATACTTCTGGTAGTATATGTGGATGATATTGTTATCATAAGAAGTGATGCTATAAGAATCTCAAAACTAAAGCGTTTTCTTCACAGTCAGTTTCAGACGAAAGACTTGGGAGCATTAAAATATTTCTTGGGAGGTGAGGTGACAAGGAGTAAGAAAGGTATTCTTTTATCTCAGAGGAAAAATGTACTTGATTTATTGAATGAAACTGAAAAATTGAGAGCTAAGCCATGTAGTGCCCCAATGCTTCCTAATTTATAGCTTACAAAAGATGGAGAATTATTTGAGGATCTTGAAAGATTTAGGCGATTGGTTGGAAAACTGAATTATCTTACAGTAACTTATGCTGATATCATTTATTCTGTTAGTATTGTCAGCTAGTTCATGTCTTCTCCTATAGTTCATCATTGGGTAGCTTTAGAACAAATTCTATGCTATTTAAAGGGAGCCCCAGGATGAGGAATATTATACAGAAATCATGGACATAATCATATTGAATGTTTTTCATATGCAGATTGGGCAGGTTCCAAAATTGATCTGAGATCTACCATAGGTTATTGTGTGTTTGTTGGTGAAAATTTAGCATTTTGGAAGAGTAAGAAACAAAATGTCGTTTCCAGATCTAGTGCAGAAGCATAGTACAGAGCCATGACTCAATCTGCATGTGAGATATTGTGAATATGTCAGCTTTTAACTGAAGTTGGTCTTAAAGTTTCAAGACCAGCAAAATTATGGTGTGATAATCAAGTTGTTCTTCATATTACTTACAGTCCTGTGTTCCATGAAAGAACTAAACATATTGAGATTGACTGTCACTTTATCTATGAAAAAATACAGCAGAAGTTAATCTCTACAGAACATGTGAAGACTGGAGAACAACTAGGGGATATTTTTACAAAGGCACTCAAATGGACCTTGAGTTGATTATATTTGTAACAGGTTGGGCATGATTAACATCTATGCTCCAACTTGAGGGAGAGTGTTACAGCTGTATATTAGCATAATTAACAGATTGTATATAGCTTAATTATAGGCTGAAATACCTAGGTTTAGCTAATAATCTTCCTATTTTAGGTTTTACAATTCTGTATATATACAATCTTGTACTCTTTTCTATGATATGGAAAATTAATCTTTTCATCTCAAAAGGATTATTTGTCTTATTTTAGTTTAATTTACACTTTTAGTGTTTCTTTTTTTTTTTTGCAGGAGTTCCAAGTTTGCCAAATCCCCTACTAATCGACTTAGGAAGATAAAGGAATTCGTTCAAGCAATTCAAAAAGGTGATTCTACTCCTTTGCCACCTGATATCACTCTCACTCCATATCTTGTTTTCTTAAGTGACTTTGAGGAGGAAGAAGTGATGGCTCAAGAACCACCTCAAGAATAATAAAAGAGATGGCAGCACAAACTTTAAATGAACGACCACTCTGTATTGCCTTGCTTAATATTGATGCTTCTTTTGAATTGAAATATGGATTAATTCATCTTTTGCTCACTTTTCATGGTCTTACAGATGAGGGTCCGCACAAGCATCTAAAGGAGTTCCATGTAGTGTGTTCTACCATGAAGCTTGCTAAAGTAACTGAAGAGCAAATCAAGTTAAAAGCCTTTCCTTTTTCTTTAGCAGACTCTGCCAAGGATTGGCTCTATTACTTACCTGGTGGGACCATAATACATAGGAAGAGGTGAAGAGGCTTTTCTTGAAAAAATGCTTTTCTTGAAAAAGTATTTCCCCACTTCAAGAGTTGCTAACATTAGAAAGGAGATATGTGAGATCAGACAGTATAATAGAGAATCATTGTATGAATATTAGGAGAAATTTAAAAGGTTATGTGCTAGTTGCCTATACCATCAAATACATGAGCAACTTCTCATCCAATACTTCAACAAAGGATTGTCGCCTCATGAAAAAACTATGATTAATGCCGTTAGGAGAGGAACTTTGTTGGACAAAACTTCTCAAGATGCAAGATAGCTAACATTGCTGCCAATTCCGAACAATTCTACATTAGGCGTGACCTACCTTTCAAGCTTATACATAAGGTAAGTGTTGCTCCTTTTTAACAACAACTTAAAGATCTAACTTCTCTTATTCGTGAACTTGTTGTAAGGACAAAGCTATAAGTAAAGGCATGTGGGATATGCTTAAACATGAGACACCCTACTGACATGTGTCCAACCTTGTAAGAAGATTCCCAAAAGCATGTCAATGTTGTAAATGGCTTTCTTAGACAACCACAACCACCACGTAAGTTTGAGCCTATGGAAAACACATATAATCAAGGATAGAAGGACTATACAACTTGCAATATGGAAATAGGCCTGCTCCTTATGTTCCACCACAAAATAGGCCTAACTATAATTTTTAACAACCAATGCCCTAATTCCAAGAGAGGCTTCAAGCCCAACCACAATGTATGTCTATTAAGGATATAATTAAGTCTCTTGTTGATAGTTCTCTTAAATTTAAATAGGAATCAAGATTAAATATGTAAGAGACAAAAGCTAGCATAAATAACTTGGAAACTCAATTAGGACAATTGGCCATAAGAATGAGCAACATAGAAGCTCAAAACTTCAGTAAGTTATCTTCCCAAGTTATAGTCAGCCTAAAAGAGAATGCTAGTGCTGTTGTTTTGAGAAGTGGGAAGAAATTTGAATCAAGGCCACCTTCGAAAGCAAAAGTCGATGAGCAAGATGTTGAAGAAGAGGAAGTTGTGAAACCTAAACTCTCACATGTGTTTTAGCCATTGGTAAATAAAGCTCTTATTAACACTAAATCTCACCCCCCTCCTTTTCCTAGTAGGTTGGCTAAATCCATAAAGGAAGAGAAAGACAAGAAGATTATGGAGATTTTTAGAAAGGTAGAAGTCAACATCCCATTACTTGATGCTATTAAACAAGTGCCTCATTACGCTGAATTCCTCAAAGAGTTGTGCATCAATAAAAGAAAGCTACAAGGTAATGAAAAGGTAAGTTTGAGGGAGAATATCTTAGCTTTCATCCAAAGAAAGCTCCCCCAAAAGTGTAAGGATCCTAACACCTTTACTACAACTTATAAAATTAGTAATTTTAGATTTGAAAAGTGCATGACAGATCTAGGGGCTTTTATTATTGTTATGTCATTGTTTACTTTTAAAATTTTGAATTTGGGACCATTTAATGAGACCAGTGTGATAATTCAACTTGCTGATAGATCTAATACATATCTTGAGGGTGTCATTGAAGATGTTTTTGTGCAAGTTAATAAATTAGTATTCCCTGCTGATTTTTATGCATTAAATATGGAAGATGATAACTCACCTAATTCTATACCCATTCTTTAAGAGAGACCTTTTTTAGAAACATCTATGGCTAAAATTAATGTGCATAATGGAACTCTAACAATAGAATTTGATGGTGAAGTTGTTAGATTTAATATTTTTAATGTTGTGAGATATCCTAGTGATGTGCATGCTGTTCTTGGAATTGATATACTTAATGATTTAACAAGTCAATTTTTTTAGTTTCATAGGAAGGGTAAGCTTGAGGTAGCATTGATTCATAGCTTGAAGGAAGAAACTGGAATTCCATTTTAAGAATTGAAGAATTTCGGTAACTCCCTTAATATTAAGGGAGAAGTCGATACTAACCTTTATAAATATGAGAAAATCGATTTTTGCTCAAAAAAGAAAGATATAATCGATTTTGGCTCAAAAGGGAAAGATGTAATCGATTTTGGCCTCAACAATATTGATGGCGACATCTCCTCTTTGTTTTATAAAGATGTCAAGATTCCCCATTTGCTTTCTAATGATGTTGATTTTAGTGGTGAATTAAAGGAAGTTGTTGCCTTGAACTCTTTACATGAGGTAAGTGAATCTAGAAAGTTGGATTTTCCAAAATCTAACAAAAATCTTCTTCCTTCTATTTTGTAGGCTCTTGAAGTTGAATTAAAGCCTTTAATTGATCACCTAAAGCATGTTTTTCTTAGGTGAAAAAAGGACTTTGCCTATCATAATATAGCCAATGACTTAACATCCTCACAAGAAAAAAGATTGGTGCAAGTGTTGAAGAAACAAAAGATTGTCATAGGTTGGACTATAGCCGACATCGAGGGCAGTAGTCCATCCATTTGCATGCATAGAATTCTACTTGACGAAGGTTCAAAACCATCCAAAGAAGCATAAAAAAGATTGAAACCTCCTATGATGGATGTAGTCAAGAAAGAAATTTTGAAGTTACATGATACTGAAATCATATACTCTATCTCTTATAGTAAACTCGTGTTCAAAATGGACGGAGAGTTTGTATAGATTATAGGAAGCTAAATTTTATTACTAGAAAAGATTACTTTCCACTTCCATTTATTGATAAAATGTTAGAAAGATTAGCTAATCGTTTTCATTATTACTTTCTTGATGGTCATTCAGGTTATAATCAAATAGTCATAGCTTCGAGGACCAAGAGAAGACAACATTCACGTGTCCCTTTTGCATGTTTGCTTATAGAAGAACCTTTTGGTCTTTGCAATGCTCCTGTCATAGGTATGGTAAGCTAATTTTCTGACTATTTGAAAATATCATTAAAGTCTTTATGGATGATTTCATAGTTTATGGAGACTCCTTTGTTCATATTTGCATAACCTTACACTTGTTCTTGAAAAGTGTATAGAAACTAACCTTGTTTTAAATTCTAAAAAGTGTTATTTTATGGTAAAATAAGGAATAGTTCTAGGACAGGTAGTGTCATAACATGTCCCTAACTCGTTATACTTAAAAATATGGAGCCGCCACTAACCACTCAAAATTAAGTGTAATTGGTCACCTATTCAAAATTATATATAAGGAATCAATCTACAGTCAAATATCTATGTTCGAGAGTATGATTACGTGTTAGGAAGGTGTAAGGCATCCTCACAACGCCCATCTTAAAATGGTACTAACTATCCTAGGTCATTCTAAAATTGCCTTGATTTAAATTAATTTTAATATGTTTAATACATTAAAAATTTATCTAAATTCCTTCCATCAATCTGGTTCAGATAATAGATAATTTTTCTAACCTCAAAAGTATTCAAATAGTACCATTCAACTTGTTTAAAGAGACTCCATCGTTAGATTTTTTAAATATGTTGTGAAAAATTCTATCATTGACTCTCTACACAATTCTTACTAATTTTATTTTTATTTACATTCTTATTTTGACTTTTTTGACTTTTATAATTTCTTAATATTTTATTTATTTATTTATTATTATTATTATTATTATTATTTGAGAATAAATGCTCATTATTAAAATTGAAAATCTTTTCTAGACCTTCCATTGATCCGATTCACTCTAAATAAATTTCCTCACCTAGAATTTTTCAATGAGTACCATTTGACTTTCTTGTAATCTCATTTTCAGAATAACTTGCATTTATTTCGTTGAAATAAGATTCTTTTTTATTTCCTATATATATTAGCTTATTTTACTTTTAATTTTATTTTTGATATAATTTTAATTTTTTTTAAAGGAAAATGAATGTTCACTATTTAATATTGAAGATTTTCTTTAAACCTTCAATCAATCTTGTTCAGTCTAAAGTAACCTTCTCACCTAAAAATTTCTAAGGAATACCATCCAATTCTTTTGGAATTTCATCCTTGAAGAAATCCTAATTTACTTTTATATTCATTTGATATTAATGACTTATTTTATCAACAGATTAAAATTTATTTACAAAAAGTTCTTATTTGATAGAACAAAATATATAAAGTAAATAAAGTACAAATTATGTGATTAATAAAGGAAAAGCAAGTAAATAAACAAATAACTAAAATAACTAAATAAATAAATAATGATAACAAATCAAAGAAATATCCTATGGAAATTACTAAAACCATTAAAGAAATAGAGTATAAATATTTGAATAAGCAATGAAGACCACAAATATATATATATATATATAAAGGACAAACATGCTTTGACTTTGTACCTTTCTTATGGAACGGTGCAATTTTATTGGATTGGATTAACACCAGCCCTTCTTATTTTCAACGTCTGCATTTAAATCCTGTAGCGCTTCCTTCTTTTCTTTTACAGGAACCAAAACACGGCAGCAATCAATATTTCAGGGACAGCCCAGCAGGTGTAGTAACTAAACAACCTTCACTGCAGTAGTAAGGAAGCAACGTTGCAGTAGGATATAATGCAGGGACAATGCAGCAGGGAGCAACGGCACCGAGTCCTTCACCGCAGTCATGCCAGGGATTTAAAATGCGGTCGTGACCTCGTTTTCGGTTGCGTTGCGTTTGTCGCGGTTACGGATATAACGGAGATTATCGCGGTCATAACGGCTATCGCGGTCGTGATTTTTTTTTTCGCACAACTTATCCCAAAATACAATATTTACAATTATAATCATAATTAATCTTATTTTATAATTTTTAAAATAATTTATGATATCTTAAATCTAATATTTTTGTGAAAAATTTAGTCATAATCTTTTTATTAGAATAAAACATTATAATTTAATAAAATTACTTATAATAATTGAAAAATAATAAAAGTAGAAAATGGATATAAATAATTACTAAATTAATTCTTATTAATATAACTATTTTTCATCTAAAACATTAAAGAATTCTTTCATCAAATTTTTGTCATTTTTTTAATATAAATTAATTATGTCAACATTTCTCTTTTTTTTCTCTTCTATATGAATTTTTACAAAAATTAATAATCAACACAATAAAAACATATTAAATTCAATCTGCTATAAAAATTATATATATTTCAAATCTTACATATTACCACATAGTCGAATGACGAGGAAGATCATGTTCTCCCTCTTCACTTTCAGAGCCACGTTGATTTGATCTTTGTGATTTCTGTTCCAAAGTCAAACCATATTCTTGTTCTTGATACATTTGCGAGGGTGGATACATTTGAGGTGGATACATTTGTTGAGGTGGATACATTTGTGGCGGTGGATACATATGAGGATAATAAGGCATAGGATAATTAGGAAATGGTTGAGGTGGATAATAACCTTGTGGTGGGGGATAATAACCGTAAGGAGGTTGAAAATGTAAAGATGGTCTCGATGGATAATGATCTTGAGTACCAAATGATTCATTAGTAGAACTTGACCTTCTAGATGAAGAGCCTCCAGAAGTATCATGTTGGTGCTTCTTGGCTTTTCCCTTTGATCAAGCTCTGTCTTGACTTCCATCCCCACTAGATCTAAAAGATGGATTTACTCCATAATCTGACATATCAATGAATAATCCACCAGTTGCAGCAAGCCCATATTCTCCTCCAAGTGGACTGAAAGGTCTATTTTCTCTTGCACCACCACTATAATCAGCACTACTACTATGATCACCACCATCACCACCACTATCACCATCACCACCACTATCACCACCACCATCACCAGCATCAGATGGAGTTGAACCCTCGTCATCATCATTCTGAGTTGTTGTCGGATTTGTACTTGACTGATGTACGTTTTCTTCCGATTGATGTGACTGTTCATAGTTCATTTCATCATCAGAATTATCTGCAGGTAACCAATCAGAATTTTGACCATCTAACAAAGGTCTTTCTCTCTCTTGCAACCATTCTGAAAGTGGATCTTCGTCTTCAAATATATGATCAAGGCTAATAGGATTGAAACTATCGTTTATCTCATCAGGACTCATTCTTTTTTGATGTCTCATCCTTAGCCTCATATTATAATAAGTATATATTAACTTCTGAAGTCTTTCATATTTCAATCTATTTCTGGCCTTAGTGTGTATATAGCTAAATGTGCTCCAATTTCTTTCACAATTTGATGCAGAAGTTGTTTGACTAAGCACTTTAATTGCCAATTTTTGTAATTCAGGAACACATGTGCCATATATCATCCACCATTCAGCTGTATAAAATTATTTAAAATAAATTTAACATCCAAAATAATTAAATAATATTAAATAAATTTTAATAAATTAATTGTTTACCTGGATTCATTTGCTTCCAAGCTCTCTGTGCCTGAGGTGTACCAAACGTCTCATTTTTTTGTCGAAATAATATCAACTATATTGATAAAAAATATAATTTATCAAATAAATAAATACAAAAAGTAATTCTATTTCTAATACACGAAGTAAATTTTAGAGTATAAAATAGTATTAAACACTAACCTGGTTAATCATCCTGATTTGAGCATCCATAGAAGGTTCTAATCTTTCTATTACTGCTTTTGTCCCTTGTAATGTTTCTCTTAACACACTTTCAGAATGCTCCACACCAAATTGAAATTGAAGATTAAGATAGTAACCTAAAAATAATTCAGAACAATATTATCTAAAAGTAATAAAAATAAATATATAACTAATTTAAACATAATGATAAAACATAAAAATGTTTTTAATTACCATCCACATTTTTAGTCTACTTACCAGCTGAATGCAAGTCAGAATGCATGAAGATCCATTTGTTGTCAATAATCTTTTCATAATCAGCAGAGTATCGACAATCTGCCTGAATTGCCCGTTTAGCTCTATCCACAGCCTTATAAATAAAGCCCATGGTTGGTTTCTCATCACTATCCACAAGCCGCAATACCTTTACCAAAGGCTCATAAACTTTTGTTATGTCACGTGCTCTTCGCCAAAATTCTTTTCCTAAAACAATTTTTTTGGCTTCATAGGCAGGCCCCGACTTTTGTTGTCCCCATTTTAACTCTTTGAACTCCTATATATTCATGAATAAAATTTTAAAGTAATATAAATAAGATATCACAAAAAAATTGTTAGATTTAAAAACTAAAAAACAATTACTAAGTACTAACCTTTGAACTGAACATTTCTCTTAAACCTTGTTTGTGTTTTATTATCTCCTGTAGTTGGATGAAATGGGTGGCAAATCGAGTAAGACCAGGACGAAGTATTTGTCTTCCTTGAGTATATTTTTTCATTAAATCAACCGTCCATATGTGATTGTATATGAAACACGTCACTTTCTTCGCCTCGTCCAAAACTTTTTCCACACTTGACTTTTTGCCAATATCTTCAAGACATAAATCTAAGCAATGAGCTGAACAGGCCGTCCAGTACAGATGTTTCCTTTTTTCCATTAATTTTTTTCCAGCAGCCTTAAGTGCTGCCTCATTGTCAGTGACTATTTGGACAATGTATTCTTCTCCAATCTCTTCTACAGCATGATCCAATAGCTTGTAGTAAAATTTAGTATCTCTAGTACGAGCACTAGAGACATCCACAGATTTCCAAAAAATGGTCCCTTTACTACAATAAACGATAAAATTAATTATATGCATTTGATTCAAACTGTTTGTCCAACCATCACACATCAGTGTAGCACCTAATTCACTCCAATAAACCTTTAATCCATTAACCCATTCTTTCACTTGTCTATACTCTGACTCCAAATACACATCAGAAACCTCATAAGGTGTTGGGAGTTTGACATGTTGCCCAATTTCTGCTGCTACAGAAACTAAATTGTGCAACCATGGAGAGTTTGCTAACTGAAAAGGGAGTCGATCATATATCAAAAATTTAGATACTGATTCACCTAATTTCTTTCTCAATGTCTTTAAAAAAGAATCATTTACTTTTGGTTGCTTTGCACTCTTGCTTCTAACCAATTCAGGTATGGCTCCCGTTAATGAAAATTTCGAGTCAGTTGGAAAGGATTTCTTCATTTTTTTATCAAAATAGTCACTAACTGAGCCGTGAGAGCTCCGTCCCTCTTCATAAGTATTACTGAAACCACCAGTTCTTTGCCTAAATTCTTGCCTCATATGCCATTCACGTTGTGATTGGACACTATCTCACATAGCTTGTCTTGTAGCATTCTCTTCGTCCATGAACCCTTCATAATCATAATCCTCTCCTCTTAATTGTGATAAGAATTCATCTTTTCTCCTTTTGTTATCAAATTTCTTTGATTTACTTTGTTGAAGGAGTTTCATCATACTTTCTCTAACAGTGCCTATTAATAATATAGTTAAGAAAAAGAAAAAATTAGTTGTACATGTTAATGTAATTTTATAATCTTAATTGAGAAATTAATAATAATATTTATAACTAACCGGTAACGTTGGGGCATGGTGCGACATTGCCAGTCTTATGAGCAATATGCTCCTTGAAGCGTGTTATTCCTCCTTTTACAACTTTCCCACAAAGTTTACACGACACAATTCCTTTTGCATTTGGTACAGGTATTCCGAAATGCAAACCGATGTCATCACTCGGTGCGCCTTCTACTCCTTTACTTGGAAACTCCTCACGTGGTGGCATGCTTGATTTTTTCTATAAAATAAGTAATTATAAACATGAATAAAAAATATTATATTCTTCATACATAAATGAAAACTAAATTCAATTTATCAAAAAATAATTGAATTTGAACCATTAATTTTGTATATTTTATTATAATATTGTATTACATTGAAAATTTAATATTAATTGCTCACTATCAAAATTCAATATAAGTATTATTTTTCTCTTAAGTTATAATAATATTTAGTGCTATATTTTTAAATATTAATACCTTAAATTTGACAATTAAAAAATCTACTGAAAAATTTATATTAACAATTTTAATTTTACCCAAATTGAGATAATTACTAAACATTTAAGCTAATTACATAACATTTTGGTTATAATTATTAAATATTTACTTAAAAATTTATTAATTAAAACTAACTCCTTAAAAATTTGTATTAATTATACTAATTAAAAAATTAACTACAAAAAAATTATACTAATTTAAGCTAATTATTAAACATTTTTCAATTATTTATTAAATATTGACTTTAAAAATTATTAATTAATAGTAATTCTTTAAAAAAAATGTATTAATTAAAAAATTATATTAATTAAAAAATTAACTATTAAGAAATTATACTAATTTAAACTAATTACTAAACATTTTTAAATAATTATTAAATAATTAATATAAAAATTATTAATTTATAATAATTAAAAAAAATTATATTAATTAATTTTTTTAATCCAACACCCCCCCCAGGCACCCCAAAAAAAAATCCCCTCCAGATTTTTCACACCCCCCCCCCCCAATCTCACTAATTTATAATAATTAATTATTTTAATTTAACCTCCTGCACTTCCAGATCCCAACCCCCCCCCCCCAAATCACACGCTCCAGATCTCCTCTCCCCTCCCCAATCTCACTAATTTATAATAATTAATTATTTTAATCTAACCTCCTGCAACCCCCCAAAAAATCATTCCAGATCCCAAACCCTCCCCCCCCCCCCAAATCACAGGCTCTCGATCTCCCCCCCCCCCCGATCTTCCCTCCCCCCATTCCTCATCGTCTTCGATCCCACCAGACCCAGACGCCAGAGCTAAACCATCTCTCTCTCCCCCCCCACCCCACGATCTTCCCCCCATTCCTCATCGTCTTCGATCCCACCAGACCCAGACGCTAGAGCTAAACCATCCCCCCTCCAACATCCACCCACGTTCCAGATCTTTCCCACCCCCCCCCCCACCCCTCCACACCTATTTTATTTCTCATCGTTTACTGATTTTATTTTAGTGTGAAGAGTTTAGTGTTTACCTGTAACCTGACTATGTTGATGTTATGTTCTGTATGTGGCTGACTCTGTTTCGGATCTGTATGTGGTGGTGGCTGGCTGGCTGTGTCTGATCTGCTACTGACTGCCGTTAGCTTCTCTATTTCTACTGTTGGCTACTGGTTTTTGCTGTATTTTTCAGGATTGGCAGATTAGTTTTTTTTTTTTGTTTGGATTGTTAATTTTTTTCTGTTGAGTCTGTTTTTATACACACTCAACAGAACAGAGAAAATGAGCCGCTATCCTCCGTTACCTCCCGCTACCTCTGTTTTTGACCCCGTTACGGGTGTGAAATTTTTTCACACCCGTTTTTTTTCCAATTGCGGTGGCGGCTGGTGCCGCAACCGCTAAAAATCGGCCGCGACGCAGAGTCGCGGCCGCTATTTCAAACACTGGAGATAGCAACAGGGCAGTGATCTCACAGTGATGGGAAGGTCCCGAGGTACAACAGCCTGAAAAAAAACCTATCCTCTCCCCGTGTTTTTCTTTTTTGTTTGGCTCTCCCTTTTTTTGGTTCCCCGTTTTCTTTTCTGAATGGAGAACTGGATCCCCCCTTCTTAATTCTTGCTTCCCCTTTCTCATTGCAAAAATTTCTCCCCTTTATTTCTGATTTTCTGCTTTTATGAATAATTAGTTTTTTTTCTTTCCGAAGATTTTTGCATTGATCCCGAAACATATGAGATACTCATTCTATTTCTAATATTCTTTCCAAAAGTTTATCAATTAGATCTTCCATTTATTTGAACTTTCCAATTTGTCATTTTTTCTGATTTTTATTTTTTTACTTTTTATGAATTTTTTTATTTTTTATATTTTTAAAATAAAATAAAATAAAATCAATAACAAATTGTATTCGAACTTTTAATTACTGAACCCAAAACCCAAATGTTATCCTAAGTCTAAAATCCTAATTTCATATACAAAATCAAATTAAAATCCAAATCAAAAGTAATTTCAAATCAAAAATCTACTTCGATAATTTAGGTAAACTTCGAAGCAAGTCTCGAGATTTCATTATCAAGAACATTAGACTCACATGAAAATTGATTTAAACTTAGATTAAAAATGACCCAATTGGCCCAATAATATTGAAGACCATAGACAAAATGGGGTGCCTACATGTAGTATCATCTTAGGTTATAGAAGTAGATAAATGAAAGATAAATATTGTGCAATTTTTACCTTACCCTGTGAATATACGAGAAGTACATTCTTTTCTTGAACATGCAGGTTTTTATCAAAGATTTATCAAAGATTTTTCCAAAATTGTTTTGCCTTTTAGTTCATTACTGCAAAAGAATGTGGAATTTAACTTTGATGACAAATGCAAGAAAGCCTTTCATCGTTTGAAAGAATGTTTAACTTTTGCCCCAATTATCCAACCTCCAAGATGGGATCTCCCCTTTGAGATCATGTATGATGCTAGTGACTATGCGGTTGGAGCTGTTTTGGGACAAATAATGGACAAGGTTGCCTATGTCATTTATTATGCTTCAAAGACATTGAACAATACTTAACGAAAATACTCTATAACTGAAAGAGAACTCTTTGTTATTGTCTTTGTTTTAAAAAATTTACATCATATCTACTTGGAATTAAAGTAATTGTTTATTCTGACCATGCAGCTATTAGCTACTTGCTTAAAAAGAAGGAACCTAATCTAAGATTGATTCATTGGATCTTACTACTTTAAGAATTTGACATGGAGATTAAAGATAAAATAGGAGCTGAGAACTTGGTGACTGACCACCTAAGTAGGATTGTGAAAGTGGAGAACGAAACACCCTTGCTTGAAAGCATTCTCGATGAACAACTCATGGCTTTAAAGATAACGCCTCTATGGTAAGCTAACTTGGTAAATTTTTTAGTTACTAAATATTTTCCTAATGAATTGTCTAGGGCTCAAAAAGACAAGCTAAGGAGTGTGCCATGTCACGACCCTCAACTTACCAAAATATGTACAAATTTTTCGCATTTTCATGTGTCAATCTTTAATCATCCTTCCTCGATCGTGAACAACCACACTCATAACAGTTGGGCTGTGTGTCGACGTCTAACTCACTCCACCATACCAATTCAATTTGAAACATTATTTATGAGTAAACACTTGTATAAATGTATATATATCAGAGTTGTTACATGTGTTTACATTGTTTTACATCCCCAATAGTTACATACAAAATGCTACTGTGCTATGTCTAGTTTAGATACAAAATAATCCAAGTGTGTATACCTTTAGCGATGGGATGCAGCGGATTACCAAAAGGGAAACGCTTCCAGTCACGCTCACTCTATACTCAATTCTCTGTAGAGAGGGGGAAAATAAGGAGGGTGAGCAAACCACACGCTCAGTAAGGCAATCATGCGAACAGGTAGATACTGCACTATCTACGTGATCGTGATGCCATGCTCAAAAGCATTTAATTCATCGTTTATATCAAAACATGAGTGTATGATTGTGTTAATGGTATGTAAAGCATTCATGCTATTAAAATCCAGTGCACATTTCAACTCAAAGCATGGTATAAATCAATCATGCATAATTCACAATAAAAGCATGGCATTACCCATCATGCATTTTCTCAAATAGCATGGCATTAACCATCATGCATTTTCACAATAAAACATGGCATTAAACATCATGCATCCGTGCACTTTAAAAAAACCATTAACAAATCAATTCAACGTCAGGTCTCAGCCCATCCCTCGGACCTTCCTGACCCACAAATCATTTTCAAACATGGATTTATTCTCAAATAGCAGTAGACATGTGAGATAGGCAGTTCAACAATAGGTAATAACCTCAAGGCCTATGTACATAACCTGTGATACCGGCTACACGGATCAGGTGTGCGGGATATCACCACTATCTGCTTCTACACGGGAGGTGGGTCAAATCCTACCCGCCGGTCCATAGCAGATCTCGTCCGAAGATGGCACATCACATCTCAACACGGTACAATGTACTCCATGCTACATGCACAGTACAACGTATTCTGTGGACCCAATCAACACATCATATCACGCCACATCTCAAACGCACGTGTGAGCCTATTTAATCGGTACGACCTCTTGTCTACCCGAAGCTCCTAACACGGCTAATTAATCATGTCAAAACAATGCACGTGTGAGCCTATTTAATCGATGTGACACCCAGTCTACTCGAAGCTCCAAACACGGTAACATGCAAGGTGGGCATCTAGTGCGAGACAAACTCGAAGCACAATGCCAAAACAATTATGAAATCCATGTGAAAACTAGTGCCTCTTGCACTCATGTGTCTAAAACACGTCAAATCTCGTGCGAGTCATACTCTTGCACGCTTTCATACTCACGAAATCATGTAGGTGGCTCAAAACTTACAAAGTATGGTTAACAAAACCAAAACACACTCATTTCTTTTGCAAATCACTTCAATGTTAGCCAACCTACTAATCATTTGCTAAAAAGCAATAAAACATGATTTTCAAAGAAATATGCTTTTGTTTTCATGCACATTTCTCAAACTCCCAACTTTTACCCTTCAATCACCCAACATCGTTTCCTAATCTCATGCATTCTAGCAAAACATTTAAGAGCCCAAATTGTGCACAGATATCTCTAAGAGTCCACACAATTCCCTTACCTCGATTTACTTGGTGTGACTTCTTTCCTTTTAGCTTCTCACGCTCTTGGCTCAACTCGCCTCGACGTATCATTGGAAGCTGCGATTCATTCATTAAATCAATTGAGTTAATGTATTTAACCCATAATTGACCTCACTAGTCAATATTATTCACTTATGCATTTTACCAATGCCTTATTCCACATTTTACCTCTTTTAGGTAAATCTCACAATTTATCCACTAACCACATCTTAAAATTATTCCACAACACTATTAATAACTTCTACATATCTCATTCATCATTAACCTCCATACATTTCACTTTCTCACTCTAGACCATTTCTAGGTCATAATCTTTCCAATGCATTTTAGATAGTTTCTAACCATCCATACTCATGCCAAACAACTCCAAAATCAATTATATAAACAATGTACCATAGTTGGAGTGTTAGAATCTTACCCAATGTGATTTCTCTTCTTGCTCCAAATGGCAATGCCCTTAACTCCTTCAATACCAACAATGGGAAAATGCCTTCCAACTATGTTGTTCTTCTCTTTGATAGGAACAACTTTGCCTCTAATGGTCTCTCTTCAAACCTCACTGAAAATGGCTAATTTTAGAGAGAGAAAGTTAGGTTTTTGGGTTGAAAGTGGAAGGTTAGTATTTTTCCCAAAATTTTCTGATTTTCAGCACTCCTTATATAGAAATAGCTTGAAGAGATCGATCTGGTCCAAGAGGAGATCGATCTGGTCCCCTTAAATCCCTCTTTTTCACGGCATTTTAAGCATGAGATCGATCTGTCGAAGCATGAGATTGATTTGCTCCCAAACAGAGAGCTAAGGAGATCAATCTGGGTGCTTGAGGATCGATCTTTTCAATACAGAATGCTTAGGAGATCGATCTGGCTCTATTGGAGATCGATCTGCTCTATTCCTTTGCCCAAATAAGAGCATTCTGGCTCTTCCAGATCGATCTCTCATCCCATGAGATCGATCTGCCCTTCATAGTTTCCAGATTTTTTGCAGTTCTTCTGCAGCAACTCATACTCAAACATCCTTAATTTGCTACCATAATCATTTCCTCATTCATTCATCTTTAAGGCTTGACAATGACATCCATACATACCTTATTCCTATTGAAACTTGTGTGGAATCCTTGTATAGCCACAAGTATACGATATAAACCAAATGGAAGTGCACAACTTATGCAATTCTGCTTCCATTTTACCACACTACTCATAATCCATTTTACTCACATTCTCCACATGTTTAAGTCCATTTCTTTACATTCACACATAATGTAACTTGTATGTACAATCACAACTCTTATTACAAGTGTGTACATTAACTTATGGACTTACATCACATATACTTCACTTATGAATTCATAGTACTTACATATTGTTATACATATACGGGGTCTCACATTCTCCCCCACTTAAAAAATTTGGTCCTCCAAATTAGAACTAATTATTCTGTGAACAACTCGGGATACTTCTCCCGCATCAAACTCTCCAATTCCCATGTGGCTTCTTCCACAGTGTGATGTTGCCAAAGTATTTTCACCAAGGGAATTGTCTTTGTTCTCAGCACTTTCTCTTTTCTGTCCAATACCCGAACTGGCTTCTCATCATAGGTCATACCTTCATTGAGCTCCAAAGGCTCATATCTTATCACATGTGCCGGATCTGGGTGATACTTCCTCAACATGGATACGTGAAAGACGTTATGCACACTTGCCAACTCTGGTGGCAATGCCAACCTATAAGCCTTGTCTCCCACTCTCTCCAAAATCTCGAAGGGTCCGATGTATCTAGGGCTCAGCTTGCCCTTCTTACCAAACCTCATAATACCCTTCGAAGGGGAAACTTTCAAAAACACTGACTCACCCACATCAAACTCTAGTAGCCTCCGTCTCCTGTCAGCATAACTCTTTTGCCTGCTCTGAGCTGTCTGTAACCTCTCACATATCAATTGGACGTCCTCAGAGGCTTGTCTAACCAAGTCGGGAGCAAAAATCTGTCTGTCACCAACCTCTTCCCATCCAATAGGGGAACGACATCTACGCCCATACAATGCCTCATATGGTGCCATCCCGATACTCGCATGAAAACTGTTATTATAGGCGAACTCTGCGAGTGGCAAATGGTCATCCCCGGAGCCTCCAAAATCCAATGCACACGCTCTCAACATATCCTTCAGGGTCTGTATAGTCCTCTCTGACTGACCATCTGTCTGAGGATGAAATGCAGTGCTAAAACTCAACTGGGTCCCCATCGCTTCCTGAAAACGTTCCTAGAAGTGGGAAGTGAAGCGGGCATCCCTATCAGAAACAACGCTCACTGGAATTCCATGTAGCCTCACTATCTCGAGCACATATAGGTTCACTAACTGGCTCAGAGTATCGGTAGCTCTCATAGCTAAAAAATGGGCTGATTTCATCAATCGATCCACAATCACCCATATGGCATCATGACCTCTTCGAGTCCTTGGCAATCCCATTACAAAATCCATGGTGACATGCTCCCACTTCCATGTCGGTATTGGTAGAGACTGCAATAGCCCTGCAGGCTTCTGATGCTCTACCTTAACCTGCTGACAAACGAGACACTTAGCAACATATTCAGCAATGTACTTTTTCATTCCAGACCACCAATAAACCTTTCGAAGGTTTTGATACATCTTAGTACCCCCTGGATGTATCGTATACCTCGATGAGTGAGCCTCTGTCAAGATCAACCTTCTGATCTTTGCATCATCAGGAACACATATCCTACCTCTGAACCTCAACAATCCATCCGAACTCAACCCAAAGTCCGTCTCTATACCCCTCTGTATATGCCCGACAATATCACTGCACTGCTGATCAACTCGCTGAGCCTGTCGGATTCGATCTACCAGATCCGGTTCCAACTGCAGGCTAGCTATCATAAATCCACTATCAGCGTCAGGCGGGGTCATATCCAAACTGAGGTTCGTGAACTGTTCCAACAGCTCGTGTTCCCTGATCATCATAAATGACATCATCCCGAGATGCTTCCTACTCAATGCATCAGCAACCACATTTGCTTTACCCGGGTGGTATAGGATTTCACAATCATAATCCTTTAACAGCTCGAGCCATCTCCTCTGTCTCATGTTCAACTCTTTCTGTGAGAACAGGTACTTAAGGCTCTTATGATCTGTATAAACCTGAAATCTCTCACTATAAAGGTAGTGGCGCCATATCTTCAGCGCAAACACCACCGCTACCAACTCCAAGTCATAGGTCGGGTAGTTCCTCTCATGATCCTTTAACTGCCTTGATCCATAAGCTACTACATTCCCATCCTGCATCAATACATAGCCTAGTCCCAAATGTGAAGCATCCGCATACACGGAGAAACCTCCTGAGCTGGTAGGAATGGTGAGTATTGGAGCTGTAGTTAATCTCATTTTCAACTCCTCAAAACTTTCTTCACACTTTTTGTCCCACAGAAACTCTACATTTTTCCTCGTGAGACGTGTCAAAGGAGCAGCTAACCTCGAAAATTCCTCTACAAACCTTCCATAATATCCAGCTAAACCCAGGAAACTTCTGATCTCTATCACTGTCTGGGGTCTCTGCCACTGAACTACGGCCTCAATCTTAGATGAATCCACTGATACTCCATCCTTCGATACTATGTGACCCAGAAAAGAGATATGTTCCAACCAAAAGTCGCACTTACTGAGTTTAGCGTACAACTTCTTCTCTCGAAGGGTCTGTAGCACTATCCTTAGATGCCTCTCATGCTCCTCTCTAGACCTTGAATACACCAGTATATCATCAATAAATACGATCACAAATCGGTCTAAATACTGGTGGAATACCTCATTCATCAACGACATAAAAGTTGCGAGAGCATTCGTCAACCCGAATGGCATAACCATAAACTCATAATGTCCATACCGGGTGCGAAAAGCTGTTTTGGGTACATCTCCACCTCGTATCTTCAACTGATGGTACCCTGATCTCAGATCTATCTTGGAAAAGACCTGCGCTCCCTTAAGCTGATCGAACAAATCATCGATGCGTGGAAGGGGATACTTATTCTTGATGGTGGCCTTATTCAACAACCGGTAATCTATACACAGTCGGAAGCTTCCATCCTTCTTCCTTACAAACAGAACCGGTGCTCCCCAAGGTGAGATGCTCTGTCTGATGAACCCCTTCTCTAGCAACTCGTGCAGCTGTTTCCTTAATTCTTCCAACTCAACTTGAGCCATCCTGTACGGTGGCTTGGACATCGGCTCTGTACCAGGTGCCAAATCTATACCAAACTCCATCTCCCTATCTGGAGGTAACCCTGGTAACTCATCCGGAAAGACATCTGGAAATTCCTTAACCACTGGAATGTCTCCTAATTTCGGACTTGCCTTATCCGTCTCAATCACATAAGCGATAAACCCTTCACATTATTCTTTCCACCATTAGTAATCATAAATCATCATATCACATACATACATGAAAATCAAATTTATCTTTCATACATCATGTATCAAGATTGTACTCATCACACTTAATAACAATTATGTTCTTTAATTTCATTTCACAAAATTAACTACAAGATTGTCTATCTTTGGAAACATCAAAGTTTTTGCATGACAATCCATAACAACATGATTTGCAGCCAGCCAATCCATCCTAAGGATTACATCAAAATCACTCATATTTAATAAAATCAAATCGGCTGCCGTTTCTTTACCTCCTATCCTCATCTTACAATCTCTATATATATACTCAGTCAATTGACTATCATTCATAGCGGTAGATATCAACATCTTATCAAGCAGTGTGGGTTTTACATGCTTCAACAATTTACATGTAAAGGATGGTGATACAAAAGAATGCGTGGCACCAGGATCAAATAGTATATAAGCTTCTAAATCAAAGATTTGGATGGTACCTTTTACCACATCCGATGATTGATCCGCAGTGTCCTGGTCCAGTGCGTGCACTCATCCTATGCTCATACCCACTGCTTGCTTCCCCTTTTCCTCAGCTATAGCCCTCCTCCTCGGAGCAGCTGTACCAACTGGAGCTCTCCCTGGCTCCTTGCCCTTCTGTGGGGCTCTCTCTATCATCTCTGGGCAATCTCTGATTATGTGCCCTAGCTTCCCACATCTGAAGCATACTACAGGAGATCCATAGCATGGTCGAGTACCATGGTACCTACCACACTTGCCACACTGTTCCGTAGTAGGCCGTGGTCCTCCAATCACGATTCCCTTAGCTGGAGCAATGGCCGGATACATGGGAGTATCAATTGTCCTCTCTCGAATCTCATCAATTCTCCAGAGAATCTCTTGCTTCCTTTATAGCTGAAGCCTCTATCCATCACTGGTCTTTTCTTATCCCTGTCCCTCATCTTACCAACCTTTCTAAACTCTGAGGCGATTCTATCAACATCTTGTTCACACAATTGCGCCCTGCGCACTGCCTCCTCATAGGTCGATATATCTAGAGGAACCAATCTGGACCTGATGATCGGTCTCAATCCATCCACAAACTTTTAGATTTTCTCGACCTCATTACTCATGGTGTTGGGATCATATCTATCCAGGGATATAAAAGCAGTCTCATACTCATCTATAGTCCTGCTCCCTTGGGTCAGTCCCAAAAATGCCATCTTTAGCTTCCACTGTGCGGTATCTGGGACATACTGTCTCTGGAAGGCCTCTAGAAATATATCCTAACTGATCTCAGTATGCCGAGCTCTCAAAATAAGCCTGGTGGACTTCCACCAATGTTCTGCTGATCCCTTCAGCATAAAAGCGACAAATGCTACCATCTCGATAGTAGTGCACTCAAAGAACCCATATAATTTCTCAATCTCATTGATCCAATCCTCCGTCGCTACTGGGTCCTTTACTCCACTAAAAGACGACGGTCCAAACTTCTGGAACTGCCGTAGTCTATCCAAATCGCATCCATATCCCCAACCTCTACTGCCTGGTGTAGCAACTGGTGTAGGCACATCCTGTGTGGGTGGGGTATCTGTCGTTTATGGCCTCTGGGCTTCCCTTGCCCGTGCCTTGGAGCTGCCGCCTGCTCGGCATCACCCTGTGTAGCGGGACTCTATCTACCGCCAACTCCAGATAAAGATTGGGTGACCAACTCCACAATCATCTCAATGCTCCACTCAATCCTCGCGAAGCGAGCCTCAGTACTCTCGGGTCTCTCCTCTGGACACTGTAGAGCGTGCTCAACATCGGCCTCCACCTCAACATTCTCCTGAGCCTCGTGTGTTTTCGGCTCAACACGACCCCCAGGCCTACCTCTAAGGCCTCGAGCCTATGCTCTCATCCCTCTACCGCGACTGGTATTAGGCATACTTACTCAATTCCCTACATTCACAACTAATTACTTAGTCAACCCATCGACACACACAATTTGTATCTAAACAAGCACAGTAACTTGGGGATGAAAATTTTTAACTTATTAAGTATTTTAGACACGACACACGTCAAACCAACTCGAGCTCTGATACCAACTTCTGTCACGACCCTCAACTTACCAAAATACGTACAAATTGTTCGCATTTTCATGCGTCAATCTTTAATCATCCTTCCTCGATCGTGAACAACCACACTCATAACAGTTGGGCTGTGTGTCGATGTCTAACTCACTCCACCATACCAATTCAATTTGAAACATTATTTATGAGTAAACACTTGTATAAATGTATATATATCAGAGTTGTTACATGTGTTTACATTGTTTTACATCCCCAATAGTTACATACAAAATGATACTGTGCTATGTCTAGTTTAGATACAAAATAATCCAAGTGTGTATACCTTTAGCGATGGGATGCAGCGGATTACCAAAAGGGAAACGCCTCCAGTCACGCTCACTTTATACTTAATTCTCTGTAGAGAGGGAGAAAATAAGGGGGGTGAGCAAACCACACGCTCAGTAAGGTAACTATGCGAACAGGTAGATACTGCACTATCTACGTGATCGTGATGCCATGCTCAAAAGCATTTAATTCATCGTTTATCTCAAAACATGAGTGTATGATTGTGTTAATGGTATGTAAAGCATTCATGCTATTAAAATCCAGTGCACATTTCAACTCAAAGCATGGTATAAATCAATCATGCATAATTCACAATAAAAGCATGGCATTACCCATCATGCATTTTCTCAAATAGCATGGCATTAACCATCATCCATTTTCACAATAAAACATGGCATTAAACATCATGCATCCGTGCACTTTCAGGTCTCAGCCTATCCCTCGGACCTTCCTGACCCATAAATCATTTTCAAACATGGATTTATTCTTAAATAGCAGTAGACATGTGAGATAGGCAGTTCAACAATAGGTAATAACCTCAAGGCCTATGTACATAACCTGTGATACCGGCTACACGGATCATGTGTGCGGGATATCACCACTATCTGCTTCCACACGGGAGGTGGGTCAAATCCTACACGTCGATCCATAGCAGATCTCGTCCGAAGATGGCACATCACATCTCAACACGGTACAATGTACTCCATGCTACATGCACGGTACAACGTATTCCGTGGACCCAATCAACACATCATATCACGCCACATCTCAAACGCACATGTGAGCCTATTTAATCGGTACGACCTCTTGTCTACCCGAAGCTCCTAACACGGCTAATTAATCATGTCAAAACAATGCACGTGTGAGCCTATTTAATCGATGTGACACCCAGTCTACTCGAAGCTCCAAACACGACAACATGCAAGGTGGGCATCCAGTGCGAGACAAACTCGAAGCACAATGCCAAAACAATTATGAAATCCATATGAAAACTAGTGCCTTTTGCACTCATGTGTATAAAACACGTTAAATCTCGTGCGAGTCATACTCTTGCACGCTTTCATACTCACGAAATCGTGTAGGTGGCTCAAAACTTACAATGTATGGTTAACAAAACCAAAACACACTCATTTCTTTTCCAAATCACTTCAATGTTAGCCAACCTACTAATCATTTGCTAAAAAGCAATAAAACATGATTTTCAAAGCAATATGCTTTTGTTTTCATGCACATTTCTCAAACTCTCAACTTTTACCCTTCAATCACCCAACATCGTTTCCTAATCTCATGCATTCTAGCAAAATATTTAAGCGCCCAAATTGCGCACAGATATCTCTAAGAGTCCACACAATTCCCTTACCTCGATTTACTTGGTGTGACTCCTTTCCTTTTAGCTTCTCACGCTCTTGGCTCAACTCGCCTCGGCGTATCCTCGGAAGTTGCGATTCATTCATTAAATCAATTGAGTTAATGTATTTAACCCATAATTGACCTCACTAGTCAATATTATTCACTTATGCATTTTACCAATGCCTTATTCCACATTTTACCTCTTTTAGGTAAATCTCACAATTTATCCACTAACCACATCTTAAAATTATTCCACAACACTATTAATAACTTCTACATATCTCATTCATCATTAATCTCCATACATTCCACTTTCTCACTCTAGACCATTTCTAGGACATAATCTTTCCAATGCATTTTAGATAGTTTCTAACCATCCATACTCATGCCAAACAACTCCAAAATCAATTATATAAACAATGTACCATAGTTGGAGTGTTAGAATCTTACCCAATTTGATTTCTCTTCTTGCTCCAAATGGCAATGCCCTTAACTCCTTCAATACCAACAATGGGAAAATGCCTTCCAACTATGTTGTTCTTCTCTTTGATAGGAACAACTTTGCCTCTAATGGTCTCTCTTCAAACCTCACTGAAAATGGCTGATTTTAGAGAGAGAAAGTTAGGTTTTTGGGTTGAAAGTGGAAGGTTAGTGTTTTTCTCAAAATTTTTTGATTTTCAGCACTCCTTATATAGAAATAGCTTGAGGAGATCGATCTGGTCCAAGAGGAGATCGATCTGGTCCCCTTAAATCCCTTTTTTTCCCGGCATTTTAAGCATGAGATCGATCTGTCGAAGCATAAGATCGATCTGCTCCAAAACAGAGAGCTAAGAAGATCAATCTGGGCGCTTGAGGATCGATCTTTTCAATACAGAATGCTTAGGAGATCGATCTGGCTCTATTGGAGATCGATCTGCTCTATTCCTTTGCCCAAATAAGAGCATTCTGGCTCTTCCAGATCGATCTCTCATCCCATGAGATCGATCTGCCCTTCATAGTTTCCAGATTTTCTGCAGTTCTTCTGCAGCAACTCATACTCAAACATCCTTAATTTGCTACCATGATCATTTCCTCATTCATTCATCTTTAAGGGTTGACAATGACATCCATACATACCTTATTCCTATTGAAACTTGTGTGGAATCCTTGTATAACCACAAGTATACGATATAAACCAAATGGAAGTGCACAACTTATGCAATTCTGCTTCCATTTTACCACACTACTCATAATTCATTTTACTCACATTCTCCACATGTTTAAGTCCATTTCTTTACATTCACACATAATGTAACTTGTATGTACAATCACAACTCTTATTACAAGTGTGTACATTAACTTATGGACTTACATCACATATACTTCACTTATGAATTCATAGTACTTACATACTGTTATACATATACGGGGTCTCACATGCCAAGTATTATATTTGGGATGATCCTTATTTATGGAAATATTGTGCTGATCAAGTTATAAGAAAGTGCATTTCTGAAGATGAAGCTCAATCCATTTTTACATTTTGTTACACATATGAAAGTGTGGCCATTTTTACCCAAAGAGGACGACAAGGAAAGTTTTGGATTATGGGTTTTATTTAGGGATGTAAATGGGTAGTAGTTAATCGGGTACCCAAGACTATCCGTCCCGTTTAAGTCAGGTTCGGATACCCAATAAACGAGTTTTAATCGGGTTAGGGTAGCAATTTTACTATCCGTGATGGGTTCAGGTAGGGTTTGGGTAGTAACCTTCGGGTATCCTAAACCCGAACCCGATTAACTTTCACTTTATTTTTTTTCCTCACGTGCCTAGGTTTGCCTAACCCTTAATCAGTATCACTCGATTCACTCCTGCAACCCGAGCTGACATTTTCCCAAAATCCAAACAGAGCAAAGCTTATCTCTCTTCTCCTCACCAGCACCGGTGTCTCTCTCCTCGGACGTTGCTATTCTCAGGTGCAGCATCTTTAGGCGTGGCAGCTCTATTCACTAGCAGTGTATCCCTCCAGCAAAGGCAGTAACTCTTTCTCTCTCCATCGACGGTAGTAAGTAACTCTTTCTCCTTCCAGCGACGACATTTCTTCAGATCCAGCAACACAGCACCTGCACTGTAAGTAAACATGCTAAATATGTAATTTTTAGTTACGTTGGAGATCACCTTCTGCTAGCATCTCAACGCCTTTATATCAGTATTTCCAACAATTGGTAATGTCGATTTGTTCTTTGCACTTTAATACAATTTTGGTGAATTTGATGTTTTTAGCTGTTTCTTATTTGTCTTATTGAATTTTTTTTTTTCAATTTCAAAGTGAAGCTTTAAAATTTTTTGTGTGAATCATAAAAAAACTAGACATGTATTCTAACATATATGTTGTTGAGAAATATGAAATAGAATTTGTGATAATACATGTATGTTGATGCATATTTTTGGATGCTTTTTTTGTTTAATGATGAAAAAAATTACTTAGGCAAAAGAAGGATAGTGTCATGCTTCTTGGAAAGCAATAAGTTCATGTGCTATCCTGCTGTGATGTAGCTAGTCATTGATGAGTCAATGCTTTGTATTAAAGATTTTTTGTTACATTCATCTCGATGTCATCCCTGTTCAGCATGATTTTGATCACCAATGGCACATACAAACCTTTTCTAATTTTTAAAAATATCCTTACCCTCAGCTTGATTTTTTTTATATTGTACATAGATCTTTCAAAAAATGGCAACTACTGGAAATATTGAGATTACTGATGAAAATGATAAAGCTGCCACTGCTCCATCAACTATGGGTTCAAGTTCGAGAAACACAAATATTAATGCTCCAAGTTTGCCCTCAAATAGTTCCCCTGATATAACTCCAACAACATCTGCTTCAACGAAACCTCTAGTAACCAAACGTTCTTGCAAGTTAACTTCAGAGGCTTGGTAGCACTTTGAAAAGAAAAATATAAATGGAGAAGATAAGGCAATATGCAACTATTGCAACTTTGCTCTTAAGGCTGGTAGCCATAATGGATCAAAAGCTCTGCTAAACCACATGGTCACTTGTTCAAGGAAAAAAAAATTCAACCATTGAAACATGCTTCAAAAAGAAAAAGATGATTAGCATGGAGCAGAACAATGACGGGAATGTTCGTTTGAAAATTTTACATTTAATCAAGAAGTTCAAGAAATGAATTGGCTGGTGCTATAATCTTGCATGAGTATCCTATTTCTATTGTGGAGCATGTTGGATTAAGAAGATTTGTTGCTAGCCTCCAACCCCTTTTCAAAATGGTTTCTCGCAATACGATTAAAGAAGACATCCTCAAAATTCATCAATTGGAGAAGGCAAATCTAATGGGCGTGTTTGAGAAGCTAAAAAGTCGAATAGCAATCACAACAGATATGTGGACTTCAAATCAAAAGAAAGGCTACATTCTGTTACTGCTCATTTTATTGATGATTCTTGGGTGTTGCAAAATTGTATTTTGAGGTAAATAACTCTTTTGAACCTTTTGAACATGTACACGATTCATTAATTTTTTTTAAAAATTGTTAACAAATTAACTAATGTTATTTTGAAACTTTTAGGTTTATTTATGTACCGACTCCTCATACCAAGGAGGTTCTTGCTGAAAAATTAATGGCAGCGTTGACTGAATGGAATATAGAGACCAAACTTTCAACTATCACTATGGAGAATTGCAGTTCTAATGATGGTATGATTTCTATTATAGCGAATAAGTTGCATTCTGAACTTTTACTTGTTGGGAAAATCTTTCACATGAGATGTTGTGCACATATTTTGAATCTTGTTGTGAAAGATGGATTATCCACAATAGAGCATGCAATTGACAATATACATGATAGTGTTGCATTTTGGTTTGTTATTCCTTCTCGAGTGGAAAAATTTGAAGATGTGGAATGTCAAGCAAAAGTTGTATGCACTAAAAAGTTAAGCCATGATTGTAGAACTAGGTGGAACTCGACTTACTTGATGCTTCGAACTGCCATAGAATATAAAGATATTTTTCCTAGGTTGATTTTTAGGGATAAGCTTTATACTAAGGTGCCTAGTGAGAATGATTGGCAGATGACAGAAATTATTACTGAAAAGTTAGAAATCTTTTATAATGCCACTGAAATATTTTCAGGGACAAGGTATCCTACTGCAAATTGTTATTTTGTTCAAATTTGTCAACTTCAAAATGCACTAATGGAGTGGATGTATAGTGATGATGTTGTAATTAGTGCAATGACTAAGAAAATGTTTGAGAAGTTTGACAAATATTGAAGTGTTATTCATCTGGTGTTAGCTGTGGAAGTTGTATGGATCCTCGGTATAAAATGAAAATGGTTGAGTTTTATTTTCTAGACATTTTCAGTGATGATGCAATCTTTGAGATCAAACAACTTATGAAAACTTGTTATGAATTGCTTAATGAATACCATAATAAAACCTATAGACCAAAATTACATGCTTCTTTGTGTACTTCAACTTTAAACTCACCGTTTGTTCAAGCATCAACTGTCTCTACTTCTCAACGAGAAGATTTCACAAACTTAGTTGCATTTCTTAGTTCTTTTGCTACTAGTGTGAATGGAAAATCAGAATTACATCACTATCTAGAAGAGCCAGTTTTTCCATGGACTCAATCCTTTGATATTCTTAATTGGTGAAAGACAAATGGGATAAAGTATCTTACTTTGCAATTGATTGCTAGGGACTTTCTTGTTATTCCTGTTTCAACAATTGCATCCGAATCAGTTTTTAGCACTAGTGGGAGAGTAGTGAGTAGTCATCGAAGTAGGCTTAATCCGGACACTTTGGAGGCATTGATGTGTTGCCAAAATTGGTTAAGGAGTGACATAGGAGGTAAATAATGCATTTTTTATAACTCTTTTTATTTTATTTGTTTCTTTTTCAAAAGTAGTCTATTATTATATTTTAGTTCAAGACAATAATATTTCATTTATTTTATTTGTAGGACCATCTACAACTATGGACTCAAGTGACATTTTTAATAATGATGAAGAATGAAGATTTATCATGATTCCAATAAACTTCAAATTTGTTTTTTAATTTTTACTTAAATTATGTTTGTTTTTAGTTTCATAAATATGTTTTTATGATTTGTTTATTTTTTATGGTTTCAAGTGGTTTGTTGAATTATTGAAATTTGTTTAATTATAATAGAATATGTATGTTGTTGTTTAATTTTTATTTTTGATTTATAAAAAATTAGATGATTTTTTTCCTAGGGTTCGATTTTCGGGTTCGGGTTAATAAATGGGTTGTTAAATTGTGGGTTGAATAATCGGGTAATTAAGCGGGTTCGGGTAATTAACGGGTAGTATAAAATTTATTCGGGTAGGATTCAGGTAGTATCTTGAAAAAATAATCGGGTTTTAATAGGATTTGGGTTTTATGATTGTTAATCAGGTTCGGGGTCGGGTACTTCAAAATTAGCAGGTACCCACCCCGTTGACATTCCTAGTTTTATTGACCCACTTTTTTTTAAAGACTTTTACTTATTCTACAAGACATGTGAGCATTTTCGAAAGATACGTAACACAACCAAAAGTAATATAATAAGTTGTAAAATCTTTGATGTTTGGGGCGTTGATTTTATAGGTCATTTCCCTTCCTTTTTTAGTAATGTTTACATATGTTTAACTATTAATTATGTCTTTAAATAGGTGGAAGCTAAACCCACTAGAACTGATGATGCTAAAATTGTTGTAGAATTTGTGAAGTCTAATATCATTGATAGGTATGGAACACCAAGAGCATAGATAAGTGATAGGGGTACTCACTTTTGCAACAAGGTGATGTAAGCATTATTGAAGAAGTACCATGTCACACACAAGGTGTCCATAGCCTAGCACCCCCCAAACAAGTGGCCAAACTGAGCTGTCTAATAGAGAAATAAAGTTAATCCTTGAGAAAACTATCAACCTTCGAAGGAAAGATTGGAGCCTTAAGCTTAATAATGCTTTATAGGCTTATAGGACTGCTTATAAGACACCTATTGGGATGTTTTCTTATATGTTGTCTATAGTAAGCCATGTCATCTTCCTGTAGAGTTAGAACATAAAGCATTTTGGACCATAAAAGAGTACAATAGGGAGGTAGATGAAGTTGGGAAGCATATGAAGTTACAACTACAAGAAATTGAGGAGATACACAATGATGCTTATGAGAACGTAAAGATTTAAAAGGAGAAGACTTTACCCTTTCATGACAAAAGAATTTCAAGAAGAAACTTTGAGATTGGTCAAAATGTTCTTCTTTACCATTCAAGGCTAAAGTTACTCCTCGGTAAGTATGTTCTAGATGGGTAGGATCTTTTATAGTTACTAATATTTATCCTCATGGTATTATAGAGATTCAAATTACAACTACCTCAAAAGCTTTCAAAGTGAATGGACATTGACTCAAGCCCTTTTATGAAGGTTTCAAGGTTTATAGTGTGGAAGGAGTAGATCTTGAAGATCCCGTCTAAGAATAAGAAGAGTGGAGTCAAGCAAAAGACTTTAAACAAAAACAATGCTTAGGAGGAAACCCAAGGTTTGAATTAAGGGAGTATTTCTAACTTTTTCTTTTCCTTTCTTTTCTTCTTCTTTGAATGTTAGACTTACTTTAAGGACAAAGTACGATTTAAGTGTAGGGGAGAATGGTTTAGAGTGTGTCTTAGATGAAATTTGAGCCTTTTTTTTAAAAAAAATTATATGTCTTTGTCGAATTTTTAATAGTTTAGGTTTTAGGTTTGTTTTTTTTATTTATTTAGTCTTTCTAACTTTTATAATTTGTATAGGATTAGTCGACTTTTTTGTAAGAAGGTTGTCGAATTTAGTTAACTTTTATATCATATATTTCTCAACTTTTATAACTGTTATATTTTTTTTGATTTTAGCTTTAGACATAAGGTGTAGGTTCGGTCCTAACTTTATTACATTCGGCCGTGCTTAATTTCTCTATATAAATGTCGAATTATAATATAAAGTTAGTATACTAATTGGTTTTGAAAGGTTAGATTAGGAATTTATTGAGTCGACTCCAAAAGATCATGATATTTTTCTCTTTTAATGCTTAATTCTAGCTTAAACAAAGTTTTGTGTAAGAGTTGAAAGTATTTTGATTGTTATGATTATTGAAGTGTATACTTTCTAAAGAGTTTTATGTGATTGCATGATTTAATATGATTGACCATGTGATATTTGTTTTGTGATTTTACGTATTGACATTAGTCCTAAGCTAGGTTCAAGTAAACAATAATGTCTTTAAATGAAAAAGAAGTGAAAAAGAAGTAAAAAAGAAAAAAAAAAGAATGATATGAAAGAAAAAGAAAGAGGTTAAGAAAAAAGAAAGAGGTTATGATATATTATTGATCGAATATTAAGATTTTTTATAGCATCTTTATATTATTGTTAATTTGGTTTGATAGAAAAAGGTCTGCTATCTAATTAATATTAATAATCTACTGCTTGATTAAAAGCATAAGTCCGTAATTGCTTTTGTTTGAATCACCTAGAGTTAAAGGAGAATCTTGTTTAAGCTAAATAAACCGAGCTTGTGTGTTTGTTGCTTAATTCAACTCATATTTTTCACAAATTAAAATACTGTTATGAATTTTATCTAGACAACTTGTTCTAGGTAATTGAATAAGTTAAGGATTAGTTGCAGAACTTATTCTGACTAACTAAGAAGTAAGGGAAGATAGTGTAATAGAGCTTGTTATTGTACTACGGTTGAATGCTCAAATTAATAAATATCTTTTGAATTTCGATTATCATATCTGTAAAATCAAGAAAATTAAGAAATATACCACCTAAAATCTTTTTCATTGTCTTAGTTGAATTTTCATAAACTGTGCTTTCCTTTGCTTTGTATTTTTAGTAAGTAACGTTAACTTTAATAATAAACCCCTTATTTGTGTCGTGTCTTGTCTTGAGTCTAAGAGTTTTATTTTGCTTGATCTAATTACTGCAGTTCTTGTGGGATCGACCTCTACTTTCTATCACGACCCTCTTCCCGTGACTTACCTTACTACTAATAGTTGGGTTGTAAGTCAACATCCATATCCACATCTTATCCATTTTATAATTTAAATTAATTTAATGAAATAGAAACTGTACTTTTATATATGTGCGGAAGCGTTTACATAAGTTTCTATTATATACATCCTTTTCGTACAAAATATAACTTTACTGTGCACTAATTTACAGGATACAAAATTTTTCTCATAAATGTATACCTCTGTACCGCTGGAGAATTGGAGAACACAGTAGCAGGAACAACTGCAGTAAACTCACTACTGTGTAGAATCTGTGGAGGAGGAAAATAAGGGGGTGAGCTAACACGCTTAGTAAGGAAAATATTTAAAGCAGGTAGATAACTACACTATCTACATGCTTAAAATATAAACATTTATTTTCCTTATAAAATATGTATTCTTTGAAAATAACTTCCATCGATGCGAAACCATTAATTCGCTAGATTAGTATATGCATATACATCATCAATTCACACAGCAACATACTCTTTTCACACAACTCATCTTCAAAATCACACAGCTTCATTTTTCAATTCACACAGTACACACTTAGAAATTTCTTTACATTTAGCAAATCACTTAGTAAATCGATAAACATGAAACATAGTATGGAATATCGTATCACCCTGTATCACACAGCAGGGGGACATATGTCACCTCACACAGTAGCGACAAAATGTCATATCACACAAATAAAAGGACTTATGGTCATAATCTGGATTCTAGGTAATCACTGATCAGGTGTGCGGGAATCCCATGCTTGGGGAGGCAGATCAATCATCCCTTCAGCTCACACAGAATCACTAAGATATCGCAACCTATCGTACTCTGTGGCTAACGCTCACGGTACAGCGTGCTCCTGTAGATCCTTATCATCCATTTTCATTATCTCAAAATCACGTGCAAGCAGGTCTGTACAAGATCACTCAGCAATACACGACGGCTCCAGCACGGTTTTACTCATCACACAGCAAAGCTTATAAAACCTCGTGCAAGCAACTCAGCGTACGATCCCACAGCAATACCTGAGGCCTCTAGCACGGTTTTGTCTCATCACACAAAAAGCTTATAAAACCTCGTGCAAGAAACTCAGCTTACGATCACACAGTAATACCTAAGGCCTCTAGCACATTTTTGTCTCATCACATAGAAAGCTTATAAAACCTCGTGCGAGCAACTCAGCGTACGATCACTCAGCAATACCTGAGGCCTCTAGCACTTTTTTGCTTAAAATCACTTTAAGTCGAGGAAGTCACATGCAAGCATAGTTAGAGTAAGATCACTTAGCAGTACTCGATGGCTCTAGCATGATTCCCAAAATCTGGTGCGAGCTCTCGAGTGGATCACACAGCTTACACTCAACTCTAGTACCTTTTGCTTTTCTCAAAATCCTTTTAAAATATTATACGAGTAAGGCTGGTAAATCTATCGTTACCACGCTGGCTCTAGCACAAGTTCACATAGAAAAAGAAATATATGGCTTCATTCACTAAGTATGAGTGAGATGACAATCTCTCTTCAATCACTCGTGAAATGCTTTTCACTTAAAAACAAATGCATTTTTATGGTAAATAGTTAAATCGGGAGCCAGTCTATTATTACTCTTTCTCAAAACACTTACATAACATTCACAAGCATCTACTCACGATAAAGACATTAAGACATGCAATTTATGCATATAAGCTTCTTCTCACGACTTAGCTTTCACGTAGATATTCCAATATCTATATACTTTATCGTAGTTATTTGCACACAGGAAGTAAGAAACATGCGTATAGCTATCTCTAATAGCTCGTATAAATCCCTTACTTCGAATCACGCTCAAATCACTTTCCTTTGATTTTCAATACTCGTGATTCGGTCTTATCGGCTCCAATTTTATCTCCAAGAGCTGTGATTGTTTACAATTCACATCAGTATCATTTCATACACTTGTTTTCACTTGCACGATGTTCAATTCAATGTATTGGGTCATTTTACAACAATTTGGTCTTGTTACATTTTATTGGACTTAACTCTTTCTTAAGTCTATTTTTGATTGTATTATTCGTTTCTCGAGAATCCATTAGACCCATCAGGTCTATTGATTCGTATTGAGTCGGCCTTATGCTCACAATGCCTTAAGTTCATTAATCTCTTTCACTATGGCATTTCCTCACACACCTCATATGCTTACTTTCAATCATCATCTATTCCAACATATGCATTTCACAAAACTATCTTAGAATCATGTATTCATGCTTAAATCATCATTAACTTCATGTCATTTCAACTTTCTCTCACTAAGCCCATTCTAGGTCACGAAGGATTAAGAATGCTTATGGATGTTTCAGCCAACAATACATACACCAATCAACTCATCAAAATGTCTAGATTAACATACTATAAGTTGGTGTATTGAAATCTTATCTAGCTTGATTTTTCTCCTTTTTGCCAAATTTGGGGAAAAATCACTTTGCTCCTTCAATCCAAAGTTTCAGCTTGTAATTTCTAACTATGTTGTTCTTCTCATTACTAGGAACAACTTTGCTCAAAGAAATCTCTCTCAAATCTGATTGGAAGGTGATGATTTTTAGAGTGAGAAAGCTAGGTTCTTTGTTTTCAATGGAGGAAGATGAGTTGCTTCGTGGAAGAAGAACTCAGCTGTCGGGTTTTATAGAATTTGGCCTTATAAGATCGATCTCCTAGGGTGAGAGATCGATCTCCCTTTTGTTTAAACTCCTTCAGAATTCGATCTGCTGGCTGTGGGATCGATCTGCTCATTGGTAGGGATCGATCTTGGCTAGGTAGAATCACTTAGAGATCGAACTGGCTTTGAGAAAGGATCGATCTTTGCTAACCAGAGGCAATTAGAGATCGACCTGCCTTGTGGGAAGAGATTGATCTTTGCTAACCAGAATCCATCCGAGATCAATCTACTTTGAATGAGGGATCGATCTCCCTTTTGCAAAATTCTTTAGCATTGCATTTCAAGGCAATGAGATCGATCTCCCCTTGCAATGAGATCGATCTACCCTTCATCTACAGCATTCCAGCTGCAATTTACTAGATTTTTAAAGGTAAACTCATGTTTCATTGCTTCAATACTCATTTAGCATTTCATCCACACTTAGAGCTTAAAAATATTCATTTCTTATGATTCATCTATAATGTAACTTGTCTGTACATCACAAAATCATAAAGAATACATAGAAATTTACGGGCCCTACACTTTCTAGCTACTAGTTAGTGACTGAGATTATTTATTTTTGGTAGCCTGACAACTTACCATCTAACTTGTCATAAATCTCTTTCACAATCTTCACTTTAGCTTCTAACTCCACCTTCTTTACCTCATTTCTAGCTAACTTATATTTTTTAAAACTCTATTTGGTGTTGCTTTTCTTCAAAGTCTTGTAACACTCTTGCTTAGTTTTCATAGCTTCTTTAACTGATGCACTCCACTATCTTGCATCTTTTTGAGTCGGTGCTCTTCCATTTGATACTTCAGTGTCTCATTACCCATCTCTCGAATTCATTTTTCCATCTTGTTCAACAATACATTTAAGCTCTTTTATTATCCAATCCTCTTTTGGGATCCAACTATATCTACATATTGCATAAAAATTTTCTTTTAGCTTTCACCATTGAATCTTTTGCAATTCCTTTTTGTTGATTTCTTCAATGCCATCTATGAATCCTCATGTCTAGGTATAGAAGTTTATGTTGTGTGGTAACACTCTCACTTGAGATAACCTTACAGTCCAAACATCTAGATTTATCCCTCCTACTAGTCAAAAGAAATCTATTTAACTTACTTTCGGTCCATTTCTAAAGTTTATAAAGTGAGATTCTCTCTTCCTAAACAGTGCGTTCACTAAGGTTAGGTTGTATGACAAAGCAAAATCTAATATAGTATCCCTAGTCTCGTTTCTTATACAACTATTTAAACCCTCATATATTCTCTCAAAACCCTTTTATACTAGCACCTACATGGCCATTCAAGTCACCGCCAATATAAAGATTTTCTCCTACAGGCACTTTTTGTACTACCTTATCAAATCTTCTAAAAACTATCATTTATTAACCTCATCATGTCCTCTGTTGTCACGCCCCGAATATGCGGAAAATAGGGCTAATTTAAAACTTTTTACTCGTTAATTCACAATTAAAGGTACATTCCTGTGCAGTGTCATACATCATCATAATTATCATGCCTCAGGATCTCATCATGATACCATAAATACGGTATTATACACCTTACTCAATTCCAAGTAAATTAATCCTAATACATCCCATATACTGTTATACATCAAGTGTCTGCAATTACAATAATAGTCTGGGTACATGAAAAGATAAAATATACCTCAAGATACAATATATATGGCCTGGAGCTCGAATCCTTCACCAGCCACTACTCCGTACGTCGCAGGGAAGTCCTTATTCACTTGAAGAACTCTGGGGGGAAAGAAAAACAGGGTGAGCTTCTAAATCGCTCAGTAAAGGGGGTAAGGAACTCATTTCATAAACCAAAATACACATCACAAAAGGTTTATTTGTATGTGAAACTCATTTGAAAACCATAGCATGAAAATACTCAAAATGATATTCTCATATCTCAAATCACGTAAAAACATGAAGTAAAAGGCTCACTCTAGAGCAATAACAAAGCATGTGAAAATAGCGCGTTAAACGCTTTCTCAAATAACGTGATAAAATCACAGTAAAAATAATGCACGTGGCACAGTGTAAGACCCGAATTTAATTAAAATACGAAAATTAAATAAGAAAAGATGGGGGACGTATGAAGGAAGTCGGGTTAAATTAATCCCGAACACGTGTAAGGGCAAAACGGCCAAAAGATCGAAAGCTGGAGTAAATTCGATAAGGAAATTAATTAAAAATATGGATTTAAGAAATCTTGGTCAATAAAGATGAAATAAAATTATTTTGGGTTAAATTGATCAAGATATTAATTTATGGAAATTAATTGGAATTTTTAGTTCGGAAAAATAACCCCGAAAATAATCGAAAAATATATCGAAAAGTCACCCGGGACAATATCCCAAAAATACGGGGAAATTATACCCGAAAAAGAGGTTAAAATATAATAAATAAATTAAATAAAATTAAATTGATAAATTTAGAATTTAATAATAATTTTAAGAGATAGTTGGGTAATTTTAATGTATTTTAAGGAATAGTGTAATAATTAAAATAAATAATAATAATAAAAATAATTAATAAAAGAAAAAAAAAAGCTGGAAATCGGGAAAAACCCGAAAAAGGAAAAAACGAAACCCGTTTCGCACCCGCAAAACCCATCGCCGAATCTCGACCACCGGCGACCGTTCGAGGTCCGACGAAGCTGCCAGGAGGAAGAGCAGACTCCGGTGAACACGTGGGCACCGGAACTGAGCCGCCAGGTGGCTGGAGTAGTCCGATCCGAACTCCGAAAATCCGAGGGAGAAAAGAGGAGATCGCCGGCGAACCGCCGCGACTGGGCCGGAAAGGAGGCTACCGATGCGTTCAGGGGAGGAAGCCGGTCATTTTGGTACCGGTCTTGGCCGGTAAGACCGTCAGAACCGTCGGCGACGGCAAGAGGCAGTGAGGAGACTGAAACGGTGCCGTTTGGCTGGAAGGAAAGGGAAGGAAAGGGAAGGAAAAGAAAGGAAAAGGGGAAGGAAAAGGAAAGAAAAGGAAAGAAAAGAAAGGAAAAGAAGGGAAAAAGAAAAAGAGGAAAAATTGAGAAAAATTCCTGTGATGCAATCGAGCTTCGGGTAAGTCGGTAAGCGGTCGAATTGACCGATTTAAATTTCAGAATATTTTATTTAATTAATTTCCGACTAGAAATTTACCCGAAAATGTAATTAATTGTGTAGCTCGACGATTGGCATCCACCGAGGGCTCGAGACAGCCTCGAATTACGGACTAGCATGGAATCTCGAGTAAGTGACCCCTATTTATGATAATTGCCTCGTTATGCGTGATATTGATTTAATTTACGCATAGATTGAATTAATTTATGGAAATTTAGACTAATTGTCGTAAATATTAAATTTAGCTATTCGAGAATTAGAACGAGGCCCGATAAATTATTGGTGGGCCCAATGAGCCCAATAGGCCTCGATAAAGTAAAAATTAAGTGGTAAACGGGCTTAAGGCCGATCAAGGCCCATTAAGGTGAAATCGGGCCCAATAGGAGTAAATGGGCCCAACGATTTAAATTAAGCCCAGAAAAGATTAAATATGATTAAATTGCATAATATCTGACCTGAGGAATATTAATACGCAGTTCCGGGCATTTGATTGGGAGCATAACGGACTGCGCGACGAGACAACATTGGGAAAGAAAAGGTCAGATTCGACAGAAAATTAAGGTAAGGGAATTCTGCGGACTGCTAGAGGTAACTTTACGCAATTTTAAATTCATACGCAGTCCTTTAAAATTAACTGAAGGGTCTAGAGGTCGAAGAACAATTTTAGTGCCCCGAATGGGCAAAATTACTAAAATACCCTTGTTAAGGGTAGAATCTAAAAATTTAGGAAAAATTGGGAGGAGCAAGGACAAGAGGTTCCTGCTCGTTCTGGAGGTATTTCAACGCATGCATGAGTAGGCTGGCTCACTTTTAAAGAAAAATGCATAGCATTGCATATCTTAATTGTTGTGATTTCTGTGAAAACTATTTGGAAATAACCGAGCCGCCTACATGTTTTATTTACATGTGACGTGCTAGAGCTCAGCTCGCACGATGTTTGATTTGTGTGATGCATGCATTAGTGCTGGAGCGAGAGCTCGCACTAGAGTTTTACATGCATAGGTGCTAGAGTATAACTCGCACCAGATTTCACATGCTTTTGCGTGACACGGTGCTAGAGTCTAACTCGCACCAGATTTTATAAGATTTTCATACAATTTATATACAGAGTGCTGAGCATAGCTCGCACTAGTTTTACTGGATTTGTGGAGTAGCGCTGTCTGCCCTTGGAGTCAGCCAAAAGGCCCAACAGGCTCAAAAGACCTCTTAAGTAGGGTGAGAGTGAGGGATGAGGTTGGCGGCCTTGTGGAGATGTAAAGCGGGCTCTGCCAAGTTTACTTGATTTGATGAGAGTGCTGAGCATCGCTCGCACTGATTTTTATGAGAACATACGATGAGCCGTGCTTGAAGCATCGGGTAGACTGTGTGTCACCGATTTAATAGGCTCGCACGTGCGTTTTGAGACATGGCAACGAGTATTGAGTTATGAAAACCTCTGTGGGAAGCAGGCCATTTGGGCTGGAGTACCTAGAGTGATATGGGTCCATGGAGTACGATGTACCGTGCAAGTAGCATGGAGTACGATGTACCGTGGGGTATCTTCGGATACGGTATCTTTGTGATACAGGGTATCTTCGGATACGGTATCTTTGTGATACGTGGTATCTTTGTGATACGGTATCTTTGTGATACGGGGTATCTTTGTGATACGGTATCTTTGTGATACGGGGTATCTTTGTGATACGGGGTATCTTCGGATACGGCATCTTCGGATGCGTGAGATCGGATAAGACTGACGGGTTGGATTGACCCACCTCCCGGGCAGTTCCCGATCAGGGTGAGACCTCGCACACTGGGATCCGTGAAGCTAGAGGGACTCACGAGGACATATTGGCCAGTCCTGGTTATTACCGATATACAGTATTGCCTAGTCTCGTATCTTGTATATATATATACGTATGTTTTCGATATCGATGCTCTTGAGAGACTCAATTTTCATGGTTTTGTGTGAGTCAGATCACCCGAAGGAGGGGTCGAGTCCTGACTTCATTGTGAAATTTTAAATGGGAAAGAAATGATTTAAAATGAATTGCATGTTGAATTTTCCGTGCAACTTGATTTACATAACATCATGACGCATATCATTTGTTTTAAAATGTGTGGAGAAAGGGTGGTTTATGCATGGCACCACGTTCATGTAGGTAGTATGGTTACCTACTTGTTCGTAGGATTTCCTTACTGAGCTTGATGTGCTCACCCCTTTCATTTTCTCCCACAGATAATCTCCAGTTGAAGTTGCGACGACTCAGTACTGCATTCCGGATATCCGCTGCTGCCCATCAACATAAGGTATATACACTTGTACATATTGTATCTACATAAGCATAGCACAGTAACATGTTTGTAAGTAACTTTAGGGGATGTATGAATAATGTAGACAATTATAAATGACTGGAGAAGAAATAAGTTAGATGGTAATTGAATGGTGGGACTGGCATTGACGTACAGCCCAATTATTAGTGGAGTGTTGGTCACGATTCGAGGACAGGTAAGAAATTAAGTAAGAAAATAATAAAACGCGAAAAATTAACTCTGATTTTTGGGTAGTTTGGGTCGTGACACACAGCCACTAAACACACGTGGCATAGCCACTGATTTAATTTCTCACATGGCATAGCCACAAAACACACGTGGCAAAGCCACTGATTTAATTTCTCGCGTGGCATAGCCACAGAATAGGGTTTCTCAACGTGGCACAGCCACCAATGGGGTATAACGTGGCACAGCCACCAATGGGGTTTCTCAACGTGGCACAGCCACCAATGGGGTATAACGTGGCACAGCCACCAATGGGATTTCTCAATGTGACAACGGCCACCAAGTATACGTGGCATAGCCACAGAATAGGTTAGTCTCACGTTACCAGAATGGAGAAGAAGTCGGGCTTACATGCTACAAGAGCAATGCCCGGTGTGTACTCACAACTACACACCTAAGTCTTATCACATAAGACTGATTTGCCTTCACGTAGAACTCATGATGGTTTTTTTTCTCTCATAAAACTCATTTGAAAATCGTTTTGTACTCAACACAAAACGTAATAAAACCGAGTTCCAACCGGCAGAGTATACGTACACATTTCTCAAATCTCAATATTGCCTTAACGTAGAGCCCAGTTATAAACTCATAAAAACATTGGGCTCCAACCGGCTATAAAATCGTGTGCAATTTAATCTCAACACAAAACTCAACATGCTTGTTTTATAAACCACAATTCATGCTAAAATAGTTTACAATTCACATACACAAATGGTTTAGATTTCCCTTACCTCTTTGCACCTCGTATAGTGCAATCGTTTCCCCCGTATCACGGACTAGCCTCGCATTCCACTCTGGAACTCCCGAGCTGTCCAAACGATGTTAAAACATCAACACTCAATTATCTCATAAACCTCAATTCTCAAAATCGAGCATAATTGCTCATAACTCCTCAAATCTCTTGATTCTCGTAACTCAATCCTAAACTACAATCTCATTCACAATATCTCAATGTCCTACATTTCTCATGCCAATTATCTATGCTAATTCATCACATTATCTATATTTCCATTTATAGCACAAATTCTCAAAATTATCAAATACCTACATTACTCCAACCACATTGCAATTTCATCAATCCCTAATCCTTTCTCAACTATTTCAACGTAATGACAACCACCAATAACATCAAAATCATCTCAAATATCAAGATCGAGGTTTAGAATTTACCCAAAGTTTGTGACACGCACAATCCACGCCTCGATCCGATTCGTCCTTCGATTTCCAAGTATGTTGTTCCCCCTTTGATGAGGAACAACTTTCCTTCTTGCCACAACAGCTGATTCGGCCGAAAATGGGGGATTTGGATGAGTGAGAAAGTTAGGTTTTCGATGGAAATGGGTTTGGAAGAGAGAGAAAGTGAGTTTGCAGGAGAAAAACACGGGTCCCTTATATAGATTGGAGGTAGGAGATCGATTTGCCTCTTGATGAGATCGATCTGCGTTTGAATTTTGGGAACGATCTGGGAAATTTTATGCCTAGGAGATCGATCTGTCGAGGGGTGAGATCGATCTCTTTATGGCTTTATGAGATCGATCTGCTCCTAAGGAGATCGATCTTCTCCCAAACAGAATCATTTGGAGATCGATCTCTTCCTCATGAGATCGATCCTTTCTCAAACAGAATCATTTAGAGATCGATCTCTTCCATTAGAGATCGATCTGCTCCTCAAATTCCTCTTTCCTCGTCATTTTTAACTCACCAGATCGATCTCTCCTTCTCTCAGATCGATCTGTCCTCATACTTCATGCTTATTTTACACACTTAACATATAAATTTCCATTTATAATTCCCACAATTCATCTAGTTCAATAATTTACACTTTAAATTATTATTACATCAACAAAATATGTCTGAAATTCTCAGATCTCACATCCTTCCCACCTTAAAAAGAATTTGGTCCTCCAAATTCAACTCAACTAGTCAAATAGATAGGGGTATTTCTCCTTCATGAGACTCTCTAGTTCCCACGTTGCCTCTTCCATTGAGTGATGTTTCCACAAACTTTCACTAATGGGATGCTCTTGGTTCTCAGTACCTTCTCCTTTCTATCGAGAATCCGGACGGGTTCCTCAGTATAGCTCATATCCTCTTGAATGTCCATCTCGTCATACTCTATGACATGAGAAGGGTCCGGGTGGTACTTCCTCAACATAGACACATGAAAAATATTGTGTATTCTGGACATCTGTGGGGGTAATGCTAATCTGTAAGCTACCTCTCCCACTCTCTCAAGAATCTCGAATGGTCCTATGTATCGAGGACTCAATTTCCCTTTCTTCCAAAATCGCATGATACCCTTGCTCGGTGATACTCTCAGAAATACTGCATCACCAATCTCAAACTTGAGTGGCCATCTACGCACATCCGCGTAGCTTTTCTATCTACTTTGTGCAGCCCGTAACCTCTCACATATGAGTTTCACACTCTGTACGGCTTGCTCAACAAGCTCGGGAGCATTTATCTTTCTGTCACCGACTTCTTCCCAAGCTACAGGGGATCTACACCTCCTACCATATAGAGCCTCAAAAGGTGTCATTCCAATACTCGCATGATAGCTGTTATTGTATGCAAACTCTGCTAGGGACAGGTGATCATCCCATGATCCCTTAAAATTCATCGTACACGCCCTCAACATATCCTCCAGGGTCTGAATAGTCTTCTCTGACTGACCATCTGTCTGAGGATGATAGGCGGTACTGAAACTCAATCGAAATCCCATGGACTCCTGAAACTGGGTCCAGAATCTAGAAGTAAATCGGGAATCTCTATCAGAAGTAATACTCACTGGAGCCCCATGTAATCTAGCTATCTCGCTGACATACAGTTCAGCTAAGGCATCCACAGTATCTGTGCTCTTGATGGCAAGGAAGTGGGCACTCTTGATCAATCTATCCACAATGACCCATATCGCATCACGACCTCTTCGGGTTCTCGGTAAACCCATAATAAAGTCCATAGTGATATGCTCCCATTTCCATGTAGGTACAGGTAAAGGCTGTAGTAGTCCTCCGGGCTTCCGATGCTCAGCTTTCACTTGCTGGCATACTAAACACCTGGCCACATACTCTGCCACGTCTCGCTTCATACCACTCCACCAATACACCTTTCTCAAGTCTCGGTACATCTTAGTACTCCCTGGGTGCATGGTGTATCGCGAGCAGTGAGATTCTCTCAGTATCTGTCTCTTTAGGGTATCATCGTCCGGTACACAAATCTGTCCTCTGAACCTCAATAATCCATCCTCACTGATGGTGAGATCCGACTGCGAACTCTGCTCAGCTTGGCTAACCATATCTATCAATCTCTGATCACTGCGCTGCCCAGTTCTAATCTGATCCATGATCCTGGGCTCTATTCGCAGGCTAGCCAAAAATCCAGTCTCTACCTCTTTAACTCTGATCCGAAGTTCGGCGAACTGCTCCAGTAAATCCCATTCCCTGATCATCATAGCAGATATCATACTCTTCCTGCTCAGGGCATCAGCAACTACATTCGCCTTACCCGAATGATAAAGAATCTCGCAGTCATAATCCTTAAGGAGTTCCATCCATCTCCTTTGTCTCATGTTTAACTCCTTCTGATCAAAGAGATATCTCAAACTCTTGTGATCAGTGAAGATCTGGAATCTTTCCCCATATAAGTAGTGTCGCCAGATCTTCAAAGCAAATACCACAGCGGCTAACTCCAAATCATGCGTGGGGTAATTCCGCTCGTGGTCTTTCAGTTGCATAAGCACACACCCCAATCCTTGATGAGATGCATCACTATACACCGAAAATCCTCCTGATCCCTCAGGAATAGTTAACACAGGTGCCGCTGTCAACCTCCTCTTTAATTCCTGAAAACTGAGCTCACATTGATCAGTCCATATAAATGGAGTCTCTTTGCGCGTGAGCTTAGTCAAAGGGGCGGCAATCCTTGAAAATCCTTCCACAAATCTTCTGTAATACCTTGCCAAACCAAGGAAGCTTCGCACCTCAGTGACTGTCCTCGGTCTCTCCCAATTAAGCACAGCCTCCACCTTGCTTGGGTCCACTGATACTCCTTCCTCTGAGACTATATGACCAAGGAAAGCTATCCGGTTCAGCCAAAACTCACACTTACTAAGCTTTCCGTATAATTACTTATCTCGGAGTATCTGAAGTACTAACCACAAATGTTGTGCATGCTCCTCATACGACCGAGAGTATACCAGGATATCATCAATAAAGACTATCACAAATTTATCTAGATAGTCTCTGAACACCTCGTTCATCAATCTCATAAATGCTGCAGGGCCGTTCGTCAATCCAAAGGACATCACCAGGAATTCGTAATGGTCGTACCCCGTCCTAAAGGCCGTCTTTGGAATATCTTCTTCCTTAATTCTCAATTGGTGATAGCCCGATCTCAAATCAATCTTAGAAAAGACTGATGCCCCTCTTAGCTGATCAAGTAGATCATCAATCCTGGGTAATGGGTATTTATTCTTCACCGTGGCTTTATTCAACAACCGGTAGTCTACACATAATCTGAGACTACCATCCTTCTTCTTAACAAATAGTACTGGCGCTCCCCACGGTGAAACACTGGGTCTAATAAACCCTTGATCCAATAACTCCTGTAATTGTCTCTTCAATTCCTCAAGTTCCACTAATGCCATTTTGTAGGGAGGTTTAGAGATCGGCTGAGTATCTGGTACCAAATCAATGGTAAACTCCAGCTCTCTCTCTGGTGGTAAACCTGGCAATTCATCTGGAAAAACATCCAGAAATTCACACACCACAGGTATATCCTCAATCCTCGGATGTTCCCGCTCATCGTCTGAGATGAGTGTCTCATAACCTTCACATGAATAATCATATTTAATATTCTCCAAAATAATATCAAAATTTTCAAATTACTACTAGAATTCCACATATTCATTTTCTCAATATCTCAATCGTACACTGTAAGATTCAGGTAGGGAGAAAGTTACAATCTTAGTGTAGCAGTCTAGACTCACTCGATTGGTTGCCAACCAATCCATCCCTAGAATTACATCAAACCCATGTATATTCAACATGATTAGATCTGCCAACATCACTCTATCTCCCACCTTTATTTCACATCCTCTACAGATTAACTCAGTTCTCTGGGATTCACGTATAGGGGTATTTACATGTAGTATATATTCTAGAGGTTCAAACTTCAAGTTTAATCTACATGCAAAATGCTCAGAAATAAACGAATGCGTGGATCCTGAATCAATCAACACATGAGCCTTACGATTACAGACAGAGAGTATACCTCTTATAGTTTCTGCCGAAGTGTCTGCGGTCTCCTTATCCAGGGCAAATACACGTCCCTGTGCCACAGGTTTCTTCCCTTTCTCTGCCGCAGTGGCCCGTCTCCGGGGATCCACTCTCTGAGGCTGTTGTCTAGTGGGCTCCGGAGCATGTGGTATCTGAGGTTGGGGACAGTCCTTCACTCTGTGACCCATGTCACCACATCTAAAACATCCACGGATCGACCCAGTACAACTTCCCTCATGCGATCGGCCACAGTCTCCACAAACCCTTATCTCTGGCCTGACATATCGAGGGGTCTCCTTGATAATAGGATAGGCTCTGGATCTCTCCAATCTGTCCTTCTCTACCTCAATCCTTCCTCTTCTGAAGGAACCTCTCCGAGTCTCTACTTGGAAAAGTGCTGGCCTCTTGCCCTTATCTCTATTCACTGCTCTGAGCTCATTCTGGGATTGTACCATCTCAATTCCTCTTTCAATCTCTTGTGCTCGTCTCAAAGCATCTCCAAACTCCGTAATACATAGCCCTATCAATCTATCTCTGATGATGGGCTTCAACCCATACACAAACTTCTCTGTGCGGAGCTCTTCACTCTTGAAGGTCTCTGGGTCATATCTCAATAGCACTGTGAATTGGCTCTCATAGTCATCCACAGACATGTCACCCTGTACCAAGCTCAAAAACTCAGCTTGTTTCTTTCTCTGGGTGGCTCGTGGTACATATTGGGTCCTAAAGGCTGTCTGGAACTCTTCCCAACCAATCACATCCTGGCGGGACATTAGAATACCCTGGGTAGTACCCCACCAATCTCGAGCTCTCCCCTTCAGCATATAGGCACTCATACTGACCCTCTCAGCATCGGTGCACCCCAGAAAATCAAATATAACTCTCAATTCCGTCAACCACTCCTCAGCCTCTGTAGGATCCTTCTTTCCCTTAAATGCGGGTGGATTCATCTTCAGAAAATCCTTTAGTCGGACCATACTTCTGTCCTCAGGCTGAGTGACGGGAGGCACTGGGGGTATGGGAGGTCCTTGTGGTGGTGTAGGGGCAGTATCCGAGGCATTAACTCCAAAGTGTTGCGCGAATAACGCTGCCATCTGCTCAAAACCTTGCCTCACATCGGTCTCAATCCGATTAAATCGAGAGTTAGGACTCTCTGGTTGTGGGACAGGTGGCGGAGGGGACTCTGCCTGTCTCCTCGAACGACCTCGTCGTTTACTCATTCTCTATCTCAACTCGTCTCCTGTGCGTACATATCAAAATTGATTGAAATCTCAATCCTCAATTTCAGTTCATGACCAGACTATTACAGACACTTGGGATGTATTCTATTTCACTTAACCGACACTGACAGTACTAGACACCCTAAGCTCTGATACCAAGAAAACTCTGTCACGCCCCGAATATGCGGAAAATAGGGCTAATTTAAAACTTTTTACTCGTTAATTCACAATTAAAGGTGCAGTCCTGTGCAGTGTCATACATCATCATAATTATCATGTCTCAGGATCTCATCATGATACCATAAATACGGTATTATACACCTTACTCAATTCCAAGTAAATTAATCCTAATACATCCCATATACTGTTATACATCAAGTGTCTGCAATTACAATAATAGTCTGGGTACATGAAAAGATAAAATATACCTCAAGATACAATATATATGGCCTGGAGCTCGAATCCTCCACCAGCCACTACTCCGTACGTCGCAGGGAAGTCCTTATTCACTTGAAGAACTCTGGGGGGAAAGAAAAACAGGGTGAGCTTCTAAATCGCTCAGTAAAGGGGGTAAGGAACTCATTTCATAAACCAAAATACACATCACAAAAGGTTTATTTGTATGTGAAACTCATTTGAAAACCATAGCATGAAAATACTCAAAACGATATTCTCATATCTCAAATCACGTAAAAACATGAAGTAAAAGGTTCACTCTAGAGCAATAACAAAGCATGTGAAAATAACGCGTTAAACGCTTTCTCAAATAACGTGATAAAATCACAGTAAAAATAATGCACGTGGCACAGCCACTAAACACACGTGGCATAGCCACTGATTTAATTTCTCACGTGGCATAGCCACAAAACACACGTGGCAAAGCCACTGATTTAATTTCTCGCATGGCATAGCCATAGAATAGGGTTTCTCAATGTGGCACAGCCACCAATGGGGTATAACGTGGCACAGCCACCAATGGGGTTTCTCAACGTGGCACAGCCACCAATGGGGTATAACGTGGCACAGCCACCAATGGGGTTTCTCAACGTGGCACAGCCACCAATGGGGTATAACGTGGCACAGCCACCAATGGGGTTTCTCAACGTGACAACGGCCACCAAGTATACGGGGCATAGCCACAGAATAGGTTAGTCTCACGTTACCAAAACGGAGAAGAAGTCGGGCTTACATGCTACCAGAGCAATGCCCGGTGTGTACTCACAACTACACACCTAAGTCTTATCACATAAGACTGATTTGCCTTCACGTAGAACTCATGATGGTTTTTTTTCTCTCATAAAACTCATTTGAAAATCGTTTTGTTCTCAACACAAAACGTAATAAAACCGAGTTCCAACCGGCAGAGTATACGCACACATTTCTCAAATCTCAATATTGCCTTAACGTAGAGCCCAGTTATAAACTCATAAAAACATTGGGCTCCAACTGGCTATAAAATCGTGTGCAATTTAATCTCAACACAAAATTCAACATGCTTGTTTTATAAACCACAATTCATGCTAAAATAGTTTACAATTCACATACACAAATGGTTTAGATTTCCCTTACCTCTTTGCACCTCGTATAGTGCAATCGTTTCCCCCGTATCACGGACTAGCCTCGCATTCCACTCTGGAACTCCCGAGCTGTCCAAACGATGTTAAAACATCAACACTCAATTATCTCATAAACCTCAATTCTCAAAATCGAGCATAATTGCTCATAACTCCTCAAATCTCTTGATTCTCGTAACTCAATCCTAAACTACAATCTCATTCACAATATCTCAATGTCCTACATTTCTCATGCCAATTATCTATGCTAATTCATCACATTGTCTATATTTCCATTTATAGCACAAATTCTCAAAATTATCAAATACCTACATTACTCCAACCACATTGCAATTTCATCAATCCCTAATCCTTTCTCAACTATTTCAACGTAATGACAACCACCAATAACATCAAAATCATCTCAAATATCAAGATCGAGGTTTAGAATTTACCCAAAGTTTGTGACACGCACAATCCACGCCTCGATCCGATTCGTCCTTCGATTTCCAAGTATGTTGTTCCCCCTTTGATGAGGAACAACTTTCCTTCTTGCCACAACAGCTGATTCGGCCGAAAATGGGGGATTTGGATGAGTGAGAAAGTTAGGTTTTCGATGGAAATGGGTTTGGAAGAGAGAGAAAGTGAGTTTGCAGGAGAAAAACACGGGTCCCTTATATAGATTGGAGGTAGGAGATCGATCTGCCTCTTGATGAGATCGATCTGCGTTTGAATTTTGGGAACGATCTGGGAAATTTTATGCCTAGGAGATCGATCTGTCGAGGGGTGAGATCGATCTCTTTATGGCTTTATGAGATCGATCTGCTCCTAAGGAGATCGATCTTCTCCCAAACAGAATCATTTGGAGATCGATCTCTTCCTCATGAGATCGATCCTTTCTCAAACAGAATCATTTAGAGATCGATCTCTTCCATTAGAGATCGATCTGCTCCTCAAATTCCTCTTTCCTCGTCATTTTTAACTCACCAGATCGATCTCTCCTTCTCCCAGATCGATCTGTCCTCATACTTCATGCTTATTTTACACACTTAACATATAAATCTCCATTTATAATTCCCACAATTCATCTAGTTCAATAATTTACACTTTAAATTATTATTACATCAACAAAATATGTCTGAAATTCTCAGATCTCACATCTGTGATGGATAAGAGCTAATAACATTCAAAACCTACACTCCTAAAACTAGTTTAATCAAAATAATCATATTCCTTTGTCTCCTAATTTGTACAATATCCCTATGATACTCTTCCTCTGTAATGATACTTACACCATTTCGATCTCTATCTTTCTTTGTTTACCAAAACTTATACTGTCAAGATACTATCTCCCTAGCCTTCAACTCAACCCATTTGGTCTCTTGAAGACATAAGATGTTAACTCTCTTCCTACTCATAACCTAAAAAATCTCAGCGAACCTACCGTTAAACATACCTATTGTAGGCACCTCATTATCTTAGGTCGATTGGGTTATTTTTAGTCAGAGCTAAAATCATATTGTGTCTCATGTAAAACCTATAATAAAGGTGTTGTGTTCGTGCTTAAGATTTAAACATGTTTTATAAATTGTGTCATGTATGTGTTTTCAATAATTCATGTTGCATCTCATATCATGTTTGACATGAGACATGACACAGATACACAAATTACTAGGTCTATCTTGATATATGTTTTTGACTTGATTGTGGAGCCTTTTATTGGAATATTCTGAATCATGTATCGCAAACTATACCATAAAAGTTGAGAATATGATTGCTTCAAAAGTTGTAAAGGAAGTTGTATGGTTTAAGAAATTCCCTAAGAAACTAAAAGTGATACCTTGCAATAGACAATTAATCATTTTATATTGTGACAATAGCAAGACTATGGCACAAGTTAAGGAACTGAGACGTTATAAAAGGCAAAAACATGGAGAGAGAAAGTACCACTTGATTTGAAAGATATTATAGCTTAGAGATCTAATAGTCACAAAAAATTTCTTCTCTATAAAATCTGATAGACCCTTTCCCCAAGTCACTAATGTCGAGTCTTTTTCACACTCACATGGAGGGAATGAACAGTCTTCAGATGCAATACTTACGTTAGGATAGCTAGTAGAAGATTATTAGAATTGTTCTTTATAAAGAAACGGTAAATGATGTTTTCAGATTGATAAATTAAATAATATTAATATTTTACATTTAAAGCAAACTTTCTATATTTCAATAAATTAAATAATATTAATATTTTACATTTAAAGCAAACTTTCTATATTTCAATCTATGTGAAGGTCTATTGATTATAGTTTATATAATCATAAAGTTTAGAGCTAATTGGACTAAATATCTAAATATGATTCATTGAAACTGTTCATAGTATTGAACGAATCAAATAAGATTTAATTTTAGTGATTGTTCTAATTAATGTACTAAATATACTCATGTTATTAATCTTGAGTTTAGAGTAAAAATCATTTATTGGGATGACGTATAAATATATATTGATTATTGTGGAAAGTGGTAGGGTTGAAGATGCTTAAGCTTGAATATAAAATTTATCTCATGTTATGATGTTTCCTTATCCACTCGATCAAAAGATAGTAACTAAAACTACTTCTTACTTACAAGTGAGAATTTAATTTTTTTCAAAGACCTTTGTATTTAGGAAATGTTACTTCTAGTATAATGATTAATCAATATAACAATAATGGAATTTTGTGGCTTCGTTAACGTATCACTAGAATATTTTGCCAAAGTATTCTCATTAGAAAATTAACATATTTGATTGTGTTTGAGTGACTAATAAAAATGACTAGTAAACCTTGGGTAAAAGATATAATTTAATTTGATAAACAATCATTCCAATTAAATTATATAGATTAAGCAATGTACAGTGGATTGCACTTTTGTGTATAGGAACAAAGTAATAAAACGATTATGATAATTGGGCTGCAATTTTAAATCTATAACGGAGATATTTTGAAATTAACATTTAATCCTTGATGGCGAAGATATTTAATCCATTAAATCAAAGGGATGATTTTGGATTAAGTTAAATGTTGGGAGGCAAATTGATATGAACCTTACAAAAAGAAGATGAGATTCAATAAAGAACGTGAAGAACAAAAATGAACAAATCAAGAACGAAACAAAGAAAACCAAAGAATTAAAGATCAAAACTAAGACTCGTAGTGTAAAAACACAAGAACTTATGGTATTGGATTTAGAGTCGTTGCTTAGCAAAGCAAAAACCTATGGAATAAGTTGATGGAAGGTAGAAGAACACCACAAAGAATACCTTGATAAGTTTAAGAGTTCTCAAGAGAACCAAAAAGAAAGAAGATTCTCAATAAAAATTAAAAGGTATGTATTCTTATGGTTTTTCCCAAAGGGCTACATGCTTATTTAGAGCTAAATAAAATCTCAAAAGCTAAAACCCTAAAATAATAATAATAAAAAGCTAAACATTATGATATTAGGTTATTTATAGCATGATAAAAACTCTAAAAATAAGAATAAGTTATAATTTCCAAGAATAAGGATATCCTAAAACCCTTAAGAATAAAATCTTAATAAAATAATAAACCTAAAGAAATCTGTTAGGGTATTCAATCTCAACAAACCTAAGCCTAAAAATTTAAAAATAAAGATTTAGAGTTTTAATACAATGTTCAACTCACATGATACAAATATAAGCATGCCGCTAGCGTATGGTGTGCAACCAGCCCAAAACATAATTCAGCTAAGTCCAATTATGTTGATTGGCTCAAAACATAATACAAAAATAAGCATGCCGCTAGTGTAGGGTGTGCGACCAGCCCAAAACATAATTCAGCCGTCCAAGTATGTCGATGGGCCGAAAGGTAATTTTGATCCAATAGTTATTCAACCTATGGTGCATTTGGCCCATACTCTTAAACGAAGCTAATGTTACACTTGTATAATATTGATCAAGAAGTTTTGATTCGAAGTTCAACGTTCTTTAATAAATCCAATCAAAGCCTCTCGCAATCTTTAGCTTTAGCACTTACCATCAGAGTTCCATGGAATGAATAACTTGAAATCGTACTCGTGCTTTCTTGATGATGTTAACCTGGCTAAGCAGCAACAGGAATATACCTTCCACGTATTCGGATTGCACTGACGACAAGAAGATGACGTCGATACAACTTGTTCCTCGTATAGTCTGCAAAAACAATAGGAGTCAGAGGGGGCAGGGATTTGTCCCTGCACGCGCACTCCGATGATTAAGTCAGAAATCGGGAGTTGTGTATGAAGGAATGAAGAAGAGAATGTATTACTTAATTCAGAGAGTTTAAGTTTTTTCCCTTCCTTTTTGTTCTCGGTCCCCTCTCTTTCTGAGAGCTCACCAGGATATTTATAGGTTTCTCCAAGTCGGTTCGAGCTGAGGCCCAGGAACGTGTCTGGGCCGCGACAGAGTCTTTTGTACTCTGTCGCGGTTCAGAGCTGGACGACTTTGCGGGAGAGTTCAGCGGGTGGCAGAGCGTATGTATGAACCTCTGCCGCAATTCAGGCGGCAGAGGTCTGCCACGGTCTATGCGGCAGAGGTATGTCGGGACTACTGTGCCGCACAGACCTGTGCGGAAGAGTCTCTGTCGCCATACTGTGTCGCCTACCACGCTACTCTGTCGCGTGAGGCTCTGACGCTGTAGCAGCCACGTAGCTTTTCCTGTGTTTGACACGTGGCGATCTCTGATTGGTCGATCCTGGTACACGTGGACGGTGATAGTAGGACCACCATCAATTGCTCCCCACTCTTTGGTAGAAATTTTTTCTGCGAAAGAGGATTCTTAATAGAAAGATATATTTTCGGAAAGAATTTTACATACCTTTCTGAGGCCTGACTATCATGACGCGAGCGCGTCTTTAGCTTTTACGACCTTTATGTTTCCATTGCCTGGCCATAGTGACGCATAGCACCTCAGGCTCTTACGGGTCTAGAAGAGTCCGACTGGTAAACACCCCTTCTAGTGCCTCCCATTCCGTGACTCGACCTTTCGAGACAAACTGGGGGGTCAGAATTCCTCTGTCTTCGACGCTCCCCGGACCGATGTTCTCCTAACTCATGCTCAAACTCCGCGGGAGAAGTACCGTGCCCTGTGGGAGAACTCTGCAGCATATAGACCGCGGGAGGACTCTGCCGCCTATCGGCCAGAGGGGAACTCTGGGCTGCGGGAGAGCACCGCCGCGTACGTGTTGCGGGATACCTCTGCTGCATGTAGTCCGCGGGAGAGCTCTGTCGTACGGGTTCCGCAAGAGAACACTGTCGCCCGAAGTCTGCAGGTGAGCTCTGTCGCTGTTGAGCCGCGGGTGAGCTCTGCTGCACATTTGGCGAGCTTTGCCGCCAATCGGCCAGTGGTGAACACTGTCGCCGTTGAGCTGCGGGTGAGCTCTGCCGCACATTTGGCGAGCTCTGCCGCCTATCGGCCAGTGGTGAACACTGCCGCCGTTGAGCTGCGGGCGAGCTCCGTGGTCTATCTGCTGCGTGAGACCTCTACCGTGCGAGGTCTGCGGGTGAGCCCTGCCGCACAGGTGCTGTGGGCGAACTCTGTCGCCTACGGTCCGCGGTTGAGCTCTGCCGCCTATCTGCTGGGGGAGACCCCTGCCGCGCGAGGTCTGCAGGTGAGCTCTGCCACACAAGTGCTGTGGACGAACTCTGTCTTGCTGGATCTGCAGTGGCATTATTTTGTATTCCTGCCTCTTGTCCGGCGTTTACCAGGGTGGAGGGCTGACCTCTCTCGTAGGTCTGCCTAGGCGTGCTTTCCCCCACTAACTGCTGCACTTCATGGGGCAAGCTGAATTGGGGGAGAGCGTCTCTGAAGAAGCTCACCATAGCTTTCAATGCTGTCGTAGTCTCTTCATTTTTGCATTTCAGGGTCTCAAATTCTTCTAGAGAAACCAAGGCTTCTCTGTCACCCCTTCCACTATGTCTTCGTCTCTGCTCTGGTCTGACAGGGGTACTCATAGAATTCTGCCCTCCTGTCAACTCTGCTGTAGAGCGTGTCCTCACCATTTGGATAGAGAACCTGACTTTTTGTCGGCTTCGCGCAGACAGCGCCAATTGATGTTAACCTAGCTAAGCAGCAACAGGAATATACCTTCCACGTATTCGGATTGCACTGACGACAAGGAGATGACGTCGATGCAACTTGTTCCTCGTTAGTCTGCAAAAACAATAGGAGTCAGAGGGGGCAGGGATTTGTCCCTGCACACGCACTCCGATGATTAAGTCAGAAATCGAGAGTTGTGTATGAAGGAATGAAGAAGAGAATGTATTACTTAATTCAGAGAGTTTAAGTTTTTTCCCTTCCTTTTTGTTCTCGGTCCCCTCTCTTTCTGAGAGCTCACCTGGATATTTATAGGTTTCTCCAAGTCGGTTCGAGCTGAGGCCCAGGCGCGTGTCTGGGCCGCGACAGAGTCTTTTGTACTCTGTCGCGGTTCAGAGCTGGACGACTTTGCGGGAGAGTTCAGCGGGTGGCAGAGCGTATGTATGAACCTCTGCCGTAATTCAGGCGGCAGAGGTCTGCCGCGGTCTATGCGGCAGAGGTATGTCGGGACTACTGTGGCGCATAGACCTGTGCGGAAGAGTCTCTGTCGCCATACTGTGTCGCCTACCACGCTACTCTGTCGCGTGAGGCTCTGACGCTGTAGCAGCCACGTGGCTTTTCCTGTGTTTGACACGTGGCGATCTCTGATTGGTCGATCCTGGTACACGTGGACGGTGACAGTAGGACCACCATTAATTGCTCCCCACTCTTTGGTAGGATTTTTTCCTGCGAAAGAGGATTCTTAATAGAAAGATATATTTTCGGAAAGAATTTTACATACCTTTCTGAGGCCTGACTATCACGACGCGAGCGCGTCTTTAGTTTTTACGACCTTTATGTTTCCATTGCTTGGCCACAGTGACGCATAGCACCTCAGGCTCTTACGGGTCTAGAAGAGTCCGACTGGTAAGCACCCTTTCTAGTGCCTCCCATTCCGTGACTCGACCTTTCGAGACAATCTGGGGGGTCAGAATTCCTCTGTCTTCGACGCTCCCCGGACCGATGTTCTCCTAACTCATGCTCAAACTCCGCGGGAGAAGTACCGTGCCCTGTGGGAGAACTCTGCAGCATATAGACCGCGGGAGGACTCTGTCGCCTATCGGCCAGAGGGGAACTCTGCCGCCTATAGGCGGCGGGAGAGCACCGCCGCGTACATGTTGCGGGATACCTCTGCCGCATGTAGTCCGCGGGAGAGCTCTGTCGTATGGGTTCCGCAAGAGAACACTGTCGCTCGAAGTCTGGGGTGAGCTCTGTCGCTGTTGAGCCGCGGGTGAGCTCTGCTGCACATTTGGCGAGCTTTGCCGCCTATCGGCCAGTGGTGAACACTGCCGCCGTTGAGCTGCGGGTGAGCTCTGCCGCACATTTGGCGAGCTCTGCCGCCTATCGGCCAGTGGTGAACACTGCCGCCGTTGAGCTGCGGGCGAGCTCCGTGGTCTATCTGCTGCGTGAGACCTCTACCGCGCGAGGTCTGCGGGTGAGCCCTGTCGCACAGGTGCTGTGGGCGAACTCTGTCGCCTACGGTCCGGGTTGAGCTCTGCCTCCTATCTGCTGGGGGAGACCCCTGCCGCGCGAGGTCTGCAGGTGAGCTCTGCCACACAAGTGCTGTGGGCGAACTCTGTCTTGCTGGATCTGCAGTGGCATTATTTTGTATTCCTGCCTCTTGTCCAGCGTTTACCAGGGTGGAGGGCTGACCTCTCTCGTAGGTCTGCCTAGGCGTGCTTTCCCCCACTAACTGCTGCACTTCATGGGGCAAGCTGAATTGGGGGAGAGCGTCTCTGAAGAAGCTCACCATAGCTTTCAATGCTGTCGTAGTCTCTTCATTTTTGCGTTTCAGGGTCTCAAATTCTTCTAGAGAAACCAAGGCTTCTCTGTCACCCCTTCCACTATGTCTTCGTCTCTGCTCTGGTCTGACAGGGGGACTCATAGAATTCTGCCCTCCTGTCAACTCTGCTGTAGAGCGTGTCCTCACCATTTGGATAGAGAACCTGACTTTTTGTCAGCTTCCCACAGACGGCGCCAATTGATGTTAACCTGGCTAAGCAGCAACAGGAATATACCTTCCACGTATTCGGATTGCACTGACGACAAGGAGATGACGTCGATACAACTTGTTCCTCGTATAGTCTGCAAAAACAATAGGAGTCAGAGGGGGCAGGGATTTGTCCCTGCACGCGTACTCCGATGATTAAGTTAGAAATCGGGAGTTGTGTATGAAGGAATGAAGAAGAGAATGTATTACTTAATTCAGAGAGTTTAAGTTTTTTCCCTTCCTTTTTGTTCTCGGTCCCCTCTCTTTCTGAGAGCTCACCTGGATATTTATAGGTTTCTCCAAGTCGGTTCGAGCTGAGGCCCAGGCGCGTGTCTGGGCCGCGACAGAGTCTTTTATACTCTGTCGCGGTTCGGAGCTAGACGACTTTGCGGGAGAGTTCAGCGGGTGGCAGAACGTATGTATGAACCTCTGCCGCAATTTAGACTGCAGAGGTCTGCCGCGGTCTATGCGGCAGAGGTATGTCGGGACTACTGTGCTGCACAGACCTGTGCGGAAGAGTCTCTGTCGCCATACTGTGTCGCCTACCACGCTACTCTGTCGCGTGAGGCTCTGACGCTGTAGCAGCCACGTGGCATTTCCTGTGTTTAACACGTGGTGATCTCTGATTGGTCGATCCTGATACACGTGGACGGTGACAGTAGGACCACCATCACTTGAACTTCTCAGGGCTATCCAAAAATCCCAATTGGCTTATCATCGGAACCTGATTCACTGGTATGGCATTTTTCGAAAGATGGTCAATACTCTGTGAAGTCTGGTTTTCGACTGTTGGTGAACAATTTTTTTTCGTCTAGTCAGACAGACAGTAGCGCGTGGCATCGGAACCAAACTAACAACTGGAAGGTTATCTGGAACATGCGAGTGATTCCAAAAGTCAGGAACTTTGTATGGAGGTGTCAAGGCGCAATAGGAGCATTGATGATAGATGTGGTAGATGCGACAAGGAAACGGAATGCCTAGAACATGTCCTGTCCTCTGCCCTTTTGCAGAAGCTGTGTGGCGTGCGTCGGGATTCAACTACTGCCCAAGGAGAGAAGGATTTGTGGGATTTAACAAATAGTGGCTTGAGGTTATCAGCTGTCTTCTCCGTTTTGGTTCTCTTCGTTGCTTTGAACTTATTGCCTCCTTGTGTTGGTTTTTATGGAAAGCACGCAATGCTTTCTACTTTGAAGGAGATGTTGGAGACCCGATTAAAGTGTACCTTAAAGCCTCTCACGATTTAATGAAGCTCACATGATTTTGAACTGCAGGGCAAATGAAAATACCAAAACCAACCAGAGGCGTTCTCAATGGCCGAAGCCACCTCATTCCTTTTTGAAGATTAACTGTGATGCATCTTCTAATCCTATGTTTGGTATGGCTGGTATTGCTGGTGTGTGTAGGAATGATAATGGCTTGCTGGTGGACGGTTTCCAGTCAAGGGTGAGGGCTAGAAGTGTGGAGGTGGCTGAAGCTATGGCCATTCCAGAAGCCTCTCTGATGATTCATCGTAGTTGATGGACCAAAGTGTAGGTGGAATAGGACAATGCCAATTTGGTGCTCAGACTAAAAGACCCAAACGCTTTAAGATGGTGGGAGACAAAAGCTATTGAAGAGGATATTTTGTCTATGGTGAAGGATTGTAATGAGTCTAATTTTTCTTTTGTTTTCCGTGATGCCAACAGGGCTGCGGATTGGGTGCCTAAACAAGCACGAAGGGGTTGCTACCGTGATGATTGGGTGCTTGATCCACCTTCCTGTCTTAAGGACTTAATGTAATGTATGACGTTTGGCCCTGACCCGTTTATAATGAGGATAAAAAAAACAGAAATTCGAAGGAAAGAAATTTCAATCTTTGGTTTCATTATGAAGATTTCATTATTGCCCCTAAAAAGGGAAATTACTTTAATTAAATATTAGATCTGAGGTTTTTTTTTTTTTATTATCATTCTCATGATAATAAGGCATCTCAATATACATATTTTTTTGTTTAATTTCCATTTTTTTCATCTAGATTAGAATTCTTTTTTCCTTCATCTCTGTTCACTCTGTTGTTAAAAAAAAAAAAAAAAAAGGTTGAAATTGTGGAGATGGTACCAGAATTCCTTGGCAACCCACCCGGTAAAGACACAGGTTTTAAGCTCAGGCTTCATTTGGGGTTTTGGAGATATAGCTGCTCAAACCATTACTCACTCAACTGCCAAGAAATACCATCATCTTCAGGTACAGCCAAGGCATCACCTTCCCTACTTTAATGTCTGATCATTTATTTTTTCCAAGAGCCTCTCTTTTCCTCGCTGTTTGGACGAATGGGCAGTCTTGCATTTCCATTTTTCCCATTTCATTTTTTTTTTCCTTCCATTGTTTGAGTTTGCTTTGTTTTCTTTAGGGTGAAGTTGATATTTTTCATGATCCTATTGAATAATTGTTTTCATGGAAAGTAAGCGAATAATCACAGTTTTTTGGTATAGTTTTGACATTTTTCTCTGTAATTGAGGTTTGTCTGTGGATTCTTGTTGCTTTCCTTCTACCAATATTTTGAAAATATAGGACAAACAAGTTGCATTTTTTTTTTGTCTTTTGAAGAGAAAACAAGAACCCAAACTCATAGAGTTGAGAGAGAAAGATAATATGTAAGAAGGAACTGTAAGTGATTTGTTTTATCTTCTTTCTGTCGATTACATGCATAAAAGATAGATTTTCATTGACATGGGTGCAGTTTTGCATCAGTCACCACTTTTTGAACTTCATTACTTTCAGGCAACTGCAATGCAGAAAGAGCATGATTGTAGAGTTACCTTAGATCCAATCCCCATTATTCCTGTTGCGAAAAGTTCACCAATTGGAAATAATTTAACTATTGTAAATGTGTCAGTAATAGAAACACGGCATTCTGCCTCGTGTTTATTCTACGCATCTTTAGTTTTGTTAGCACTTTAGCGTTAATCAGCTTATTTCGTCTGGTAGAATGAAACTTTTTTGCTTGTATCAGGAAAAGGATAAAAAATTAACGATCAATTGGACACGAGTGGCAACAACAAGCTTGTTTGGGTCTGGATTTATTGTACCGGTTGGTCATTACTGGTAATTATCCAGTACCAACGTAGATTTACTTGGCAAAGAATGTTAACTTCACATAGCATGCATATTGCTTATTCATATATCTTAGAGCTTGTAATATATGATTACTTTCATGCATCAAAAGATGTTATGTGCTTAAAGGTTTACAATCTGTAAAGGCATATTATGGGAACTAGATATGGTTCTTGGGTGACCTCTTTTTCTTATTTTTGGATTGGCTGCCGGAATTCTTCCATCCTTAAAAAGTTTTTGGGTCAAGATAAATACTGATAAAAGAAAAGCCAATTGCTAACTTGACTGTGCATATGTTTATATATGTGCAAACCTTTTTGGAAACTCCAATATTGGTTAACATTTGTAGGTATGGAGGTTTGGACCGATATATGAGGTTGCAACTTCGTCTACAACCAAATTCTTTTCGTTTTGCGGCTACTAAAATTGCAACTGATGGGTTCATCTTCGGGTCATTGGATTTACTTGTGTTTTTTACTTGCATGGAATTTTCTACTGGAAAGAGTGTCCCCCAAATCTAGGAAGATGGAAAGTGGGATTTTGTCCCAGCCTTAATTCTTGAAGGAGCTCTATGGCCAATTGTTCAAGTTGCAAATTTTCGATATATTCGAGTGAGGTACCAACTTCCATATGTCAACTTCTTCTGCTTGTTGGATAGTTGTTTCTTGTCTTGGATTGAGCAACAAGAGGATGCTTCTTGGAAGCAATGGCTGAATTCTTTGATACCTTCAAAGGAGAAAAGAGATCAGGGTGGTTGAATTACTTGAATTTGAATGTTCGTTTGATCGAGTTGGAATTTATAGTGCAAATACATGGTAAAAGATAATATTTACTGAGAATACAAAAGTTTATGGTTTTGATTCCTGGGCAATGGCTAGCTTTCCGGGTTTTGTTTTGGCCCTGTGGATAAGAGGAAGTCCGTGATCATTGTTATTCTCTATCCACCTGATAAAAGATTTTGATGATTCTCCTTTCTGGCAAGGTATTAGTTGGTTTTTATTCCTCCTGACCGGTTCCATTTCAGCACGATTACTTTCTAGTCTTGAATTAGCAGCAAGACATTCACAGTTCTCAGTGCACACCAGTTCTCAGTCTCGTACAATCATGAATTCACAGTCCAGTGTTTATATTCATACAACACACTAAATTTTAGCATACAATGCATGTGATAAAACCATCAAGTGTTTATATCAGTCTACTTGTCCTTGATGCATCAAGGAAGATTACAATTGCGTAGCAAATTTGCAGTAAAAATTCAGATGCAAGGCTTGACATAATGCCCAACTTCTTTACATCAACTTTCCTAGTTAAATAAATAAACAAACAATAAAAATTCCTGTACCACATTTAAGAAGAAAAGGGCATAAAAGAAAAATGGAAGAGGAACCGGTTAAAAAGAATCTATAAACGGCAGTCAAAAATTTTCTCAGCTTTCTGAACCTTGGTTCTTGGTTATATCTTTGGCCATCTGTTCCTCAGTTTGTTCTTTGAGATTGGCTGCTTGAGACAGATGAGTTAAGACCATATTCACTGGTGGTTTCAGCGCATCCACCGATGCCATAGCTCCTACTTGTCATTCCCATATTATTTTTTTTCATGTTCTCGAATCCTCGAGCATTTTGAATAGAAGTTTTTGAAGAAGTGTAGGTCGAGCTGTTCCAACACCTCGTTCCTTCATCGAGATAAGAGAGAGAAATATCTCTTTCTAGCGCACGAACTACCTATTTTGTTTTGGGGACAAATTGAGAGAACTAGCACAAATTTTTACTTTAAGATAATCTAATAAACACCATTTCTAGCAACGAAAAGCTTGTTTCCGAATCTCCTTTGCACCCCACCAGAAGAGAGCAAGATTAAATAAAAAAGAAAGGAACTGGGAGAGACCTGGATCATTCGAGGTCTAAGCCATGCTGACTGGCGTACACAAGCAGCAGCACAAGTGACCATGCTTGCCATCTCGTTCTTGTTGTATGCACTGTGTAACCTTGGATCAGCCAGAGCATTGAAGTCATAATGTTCCAGTGCATGAGCTAGCAAAGGCCTAGACTGTTGAGCAAACATGTAAACTTTTCTCAATTATTAAAAACCCCAAAAAATTTAACATAATTCCATTAGTTAACTACTCATAGTCATAACATAAAGCTCTGTAACCACTATTTAGCCTTTGACAATTCGAAATTGGAATTGAAGTAACAATTTGAGCTCAAGCTTCGAAGGCAGAAGCTTGGTGTAATAGTGGAAAGGAACCACAACAAGCACTTTGCAGAGAAGATAATCCTGAACCTTTTTAGTAGAGTAACTTGGTTTTCCATAATTTGGGAGATGATATCAATGAATACAAATAATGCATGAGGATTTACCCAGTCAACCAGGCTCTCATTTATGGAGGATTCTTTCATGATGATTGGTGGACGCCCAGTTATAAGCTCTAAAAGCATGACACCATAGGAATATACATCTGATTTATCAGTTAATTTACCCGTCAATGCATACTCTGGAGCAAGGTATCTGCAAGCAGTATGTTGTTAGAGCAAATGTATTCTGAAATACTAGTGAAAATTATATAAAAAAAAAGTGCATTTAATTACATTGTTGCAGAAGCAAGTTCAAAGTTATAGTAATAAATTTGAAGAGAGGGGGTGAGAAAAAAATGATCTAACCCAAAAGTTCCCACCACTCTGGTGGAGACATGTGTAATGGAGGAACTCGCATCAAAGAAAATTTTGGCTAGTCCAAAATCAGTTACCTGAATGCAAAACTTAGTTAACTGACAAGGAACACAATTCAACAGAAGGAAAAAAAAGGAATCTCCTTCAGTGTTAATTGTCAAGCACTGGATCCTATAGGATAAACAACACAGCATACTGAACACCTATTTTTGAGTAGCTGTAATCAGATCTGTCCTGAAATTACTTCATAGTTAAGTTAGGACAAGCTACATCATAAAACAAGAACTAAAGACACCTACCTTTGCCTCAAATCGATGATCAAGAAGAATATTAGCTGCCTTGATATCGCGATGAATGATTGTTGGACTACCTGTTGGAAAAAAACTACTTCAATCGGAACTGGACTCTGAAAAGATGACTTGTTTTGAGAAATAGATATAGCTCTTATTCATCAGATTCCCTCATTTGTTGCTTCTTAATTCAGGAAAAGGCTTTAAAAATAAATAAATAAAAAAACAGGGCAGGGAGAATGTTAGGAATCGAACTCACAGTCCTCATGGAGATATGCTATTCCTTTTGCAGACCCTACAGCAATTTTGAGTCGTCTTTCCCAAGCTATAGTTGGCTGACCATTTCCTACGACATATTACATTCAATGATTAGAGCCACATCTAAAGCTGAATCGGTACCATGGTTGTGCATAGGAATATGCATTATGCACCAGAGACAAAATTCCAGCTATCCACCAAGAAACCTCCAGCTTATTGAGAAATCACTCTTTCAACACATAGAATTACTGAAATTATTGACCATATTAATGAAGAGAAGGAAATAAGACTAACCATGCAAGTGAAATTCCAAGTTGTTATTTGGAACAAACTCATAAACAAGCAACCTCTCAGCCCCGCTCATGCAGTACCCAACCAAGGAAACAAGATGTTTATGATGCACTCGGCTAATTGTGTCAACCTCAGTTTGGAATTCACGGTCCCCCTGATGACTCCCGGCCTTTAATTGCTTAACTGCAACTTCTTGTCCACTCGGCAGGACTCCTTTGTGGACGTAACCAAAACCGCCGTGTCCTAGGAGGTTGGGTTCACAAAAGCCATTGGTGGCCACGACTAATTCATCGTAATTAAAAATGCGACTCGAGGAATTAAAGGTGGTAAGGGCGGTATCATTAGAACCAGAGCCTTCAGCATTGGTGAGTTGCGGTGGAGGAAGAGCTTTTGGTAGCACTTTGATAACATGAGCTCCTGTTGGGGCAACTTTCTCTTGTTCATGTTGGATTGGAGCAGCAAAGAAATTATCTAACAACTCCACCAACATTGAAATTCTATCAGAAAACTAGAGTGAGTAGTTATGACTGGAACAATATTAACCAATTAACCTCACCTCTTGTCACCAAACATTGTTCTTTTTTATTATCCTCCAAAGCCTTCTGTTTTCTCCTTCTACCTTTGCCACAAATGCACACGAGTACAAACACAACAAACAGTAGAACTCCAACAGCAATGCATGCAGCTATAAGCCCAATTGGAGAATGTGACCCCTGCTTTGAGGCCGGTACACCTCCTTTTCTAACCGCAAGTGGTAATGCCGGTGGTGGTGCAGGCAGTGGAAATGCCTGAGACGATCCCGGAGTGTTAGGAGCCCCAACAGCATGAGAAGCTGCAGGTGGTGGTGCAGGCAGGGGAAATGCCTGAGACGATCCTGGAGTGCTAGGAGCCCCAATAGCTTGAGTAGCTGCAGGAGGTGGTGGAGACACCAAAGTAAACGAAGGAGGATCAATGGGTGGCTTTGGTGGAGCCAGAGAGGGAGCTTTTGTTGCAGGAGGTGGAAGACTAAAAGATGGTGGAGTGGGAGATGGCAGTGGCGAAGTTGATGGAAAAGATGCAGATGGCTGAGGAGGTGGAACAGTTGTTGGGGGGAGCGGTGTGAAAGGAATAACCAATGCTAGAGATGGGGCGTGCGGTGGAGAAGCTACTGGACTAATGGTAGAAGTCGCAGGTGGTGGTGGTGGTGGTGGTGGGGGGGAAGTAAAGACCGGTGGCGTTGGAGGCTGTGGAGGAGTAAGCGGACTTGTAGCAATTGCTGGAGGTGGGGGAGACGTCACGGTGAGACCGGATGGCGGTTTAGCCGGGGCTGATATTGGGGCCAAAGGCAGTTTCAGTAAGGGTGGAGAAACAACGGAAGATGCAGAATTTTTTGGCGGAGAAGGCGGGGACAAGACTGGTGCTACTAGAGGTGGTGGCAGCACCGGAAGTGGTTGTAGAGGAGGCGGTGGAATGGTGGACGGGGAATCTTTGGGAGATGGGGACAACGTAGGTGTCAACAACATTGTTGAATCTTATCCTGGAAGAATTAATTCTTTACTTGCTCTTCAATGTAGTTTCACATGCAAATCACTCGATTGATCACCATATATGCATTTTTCTCCTCTGGGTGGATTTCATAGCTGGAGTATTTTGTCCTGGAAACTCTTCAGAATTCTTTTTCTCATGATCATGTGTCGGTTTCGCTTATTGTAGTAACACTTTTACTGACAAACCATAAAGTTAACAACCACTACTCCGCAAAGAAGTAGCTTCTTGGCAGGTCCAACAATGTCTAGCTAAGCTTAGGCTAAGCAAATCTAATAAGCAATTTTATTTTAAAATACTGTAACTAGTACCACTACTTCTACTACTTCAGTACTACTCATTCCGAAGGAACATATAAGTGTGTTCAAGAATTGAGTTATCATTTCAAATTTAAAGGATTGCTTATTTTTGAGTGGATTTAAATATACATATTAAGTTTATTAAATCGGTTTGAGTTTGAACATTATGCTAAAAAATAAATCAAGTTTGAGTTAATCACTTCAAGTTAAAACATGACTAGCCCAGTTTGCTAATTTTAATTTTTTTTTTATTTTTTATATTAATGTAATTTTTACTTACTTTTAATTTTTTTGTACAATTTTAATTTGAATTTGTATCTTTTAGACTTTAATTTAATTTTTTTATATAGTTTTTTTGGAAGAATTTATTAACTTGTTGTATTATACTTATTAATTATTATTTGTTTTAATGCTTTTATATTTTATTATAATTTTTTCAATAAACTTAATAGTTTTTGGGATGGTTTGAACGGCATTGAGCTTTCATTATATGTAAAAATGATTTAGCGCAAAAAATTAGGCTCGAAAATTATATCGGACCGAGTTTGGACTCATGTTTAATTCTTTAATACTTTACTTAAACCTGACTTAATGAACCCAATTCGACCTGACCCATGAAACAGGTCTACAAGGAAACCTAATATTGCTTTTAATTCTAATTTTAGCCATTTCTAAAATGCATTGTGTTGACTTTAAAATACCATAATTTTAATTATGAGCATGATTACATTGATTGTTTAATTGTTGTTTGATCATGTTGAATTCATGTGGAAAGTTAAATATGTATGGATTTAGAGTTAAGGATCATATATGCATATTTAGACTTAAAATTATCTTGCAGCCATAAGCCAATTGCATGTTTTTTATGTGAAAGTATCGATACCAGTTAACGATACGATATGAATTTGAATATTTGAGGGACTAATAGAGTATCGATACACTATCGTAACATTGAAATATAAGCTCGTGCTCTACTCTATGTAACAATATAGCTAAAAGGAGTATCGATACAACTTGTTTTGTTTGTGTAGGATTTCACTTAAGAGTATTAATACATTGAAGGAAGTATCGATACACTTCAAACCTAGCAAGCTCCAACGGTCAAATTTTGAGTATGCCAATAGGAATTTTCACCTAAAACGCCGAGGTCTTGAAGTAAAGCTATAAAAGCTTGAAGCTTGAAGCTTAAAGCTTGAAGCAAAATGAAGAAGAGAGTGCAAATTCCAAATCATAAGTTATTCTCATATCCCAAAAGCTTCAAGACAGAAAAAGATGAGACAAAGTTTAAGTTTTTCGCACTCATTGTCTTGATCATATTCCTTCAAGTGCGAAAGTGTTTTTACTCAATCTTAGTAAAGGCTTATCTTCTACCCTCTTATTAACCCATTCCTAAAGTTGTATGGGGAGAGCTCCCTTGACAGCATATCTCAAAGTAAGGTTGGTAGATAAGGTTTGCTCTTTAGCTAGAAAATAAGTTGTTTTAAAGGTTGCTCTTAAGCCTATAAAAGACGTAATGTAAAGGTTATTGCCTTAACTAACAAAAGGGAACCTTGAACTTGTGAAAAAGGAAAGTTATCATTAAACCTGCAAAAAAGGAAGGTTTTCTCCTTAAGCTTGGAAAATGAAGAGGTTGTATCATTTTTGAGATAGTGAATTTGGTGAAAAATCCTTGGAAGAGTCTCAAAGTAGAAAACGTAGCCTAAGGTGTCAAGCCTCTATAAATTTATGTGTAAAGCTTCTCTTACCTACATTACTTACTTTGTTATTTGTTTGTTACTTAACTATTTTATTTGTTATTACATTGTGTATAAGCTTGATTATTATAGGTTACGCTTTAGGCAAATAATTGTTTAAGTCAATAAACTCTTAGAAACCAATTCACCCCTTATTGGTTTTGAATCGAGTCAACAATTAGTATCAGAGTCGAGCTCTAACTATTAGGATTAATCACACTCGAGTAGAAAAGATCTTAGGAAATGGCTAATCTCAATGTAAGAAACCTCTTAACATTAGAAGGTTATTTCACCATTAGACCCTCGTTGTTTAATAGTGAAAATTACTCATATTGAAAGACTAAGATGATACTTTTTATTAAAGCAAGTGATAATGAAGTTTAACGAATCATCACTATAGGTCCTTACATCCCTAGAAAAACTGTTGAAGATAAAGAAGTGATCAAACAGAGGATGAATGAGATGAAAATGACACTAGTAAAACACAACTTAATGTTAAGGCTATGCATATGTCATATTGTGCTTTAGGACCTAATAAGTATAATAAAGTTTCTCTGTGTGACTATGCTAAGGAAATTGCGAAAAACTTGAGGTCACACATGAAGGAACTAATCAAGTAAAAGAGACCAAAATTGAGATGCTGGCACAAAACTATGAGATCAATAGGATGAAACCTGATGAGTCAGTGACTACTATGGCCAATAAGTTCACTGACATAATCAATGGCCACAATGTCACGACCCAAATTACCTAAAAATCACCACAAATTTTTAGTTTGTTATTTAATTCTTACATTTCTCTGATCGTGACCATCCTACCAACAGTTAGGCTATGATTCAGTGTTAGTCCCCTCTCACCTATTTACCATTCCATTTTCATAATCACATTCACACATAAGGATTTATTAATTTGACTTAAACTAATACATTCACAATTGGATTTACTTAACCTTACATCCCCGACATTATATGCGTTTACAGTACTGTGCATTTACATATTTAGATACAAAACTATACAAATGTGTATACCTGACTCTCGATGGGACACAGCGGATACCAAGAATGCAAGACCTCAGCCGCTCACTAACTACTGCGAGTGCTCTGAAAAAGAGGGATAATAAGGGAGTAAGCAAACCACGCGCTCAGTAAGGCAATCATGCAAGTAAGTAGATAGCTCCACTATCTACATGCTCATAATGCCATATCCTTAAATCCATTTCTTTTCGTTTAAATCTCACGCACGAAATCATGCACACATCAATGCCATAGTTTATAAAAAACTATTTGTGCATATTGAAATCATGCATCAATGACATTTTAAGTAAAATCATAACTCGCATGAAGTAAATCAAGATCATGCATTATTTCATGTCATGTAAAACAAATCATGAGAGACAATTCTTTTCATGAATTTGTAATTAAAGCATGAAAAACTCTTCATGCTACTGCATTTAAATCACTTCATTAAAACTCAATATAAAATAACCCCTCTGGGTCAATCATCTCATAAATCAATCTCAAACTCATTAAAAATTCATTATAAAATTCTGTTATAAAATCACCCTTCTTTTAGGGTCAGAAGTCATAAAATCCTCTGAAGAATCTATCATCATAGTAGAAAATCATATCTCAGTGAAAATCACAAAAATCGGGAGCCTAACCCCTCCCTCAGGTCTACCCTGGTCTATCGAGACCAAAAGTTATATCATGTGAGACATGTAGGTGACTATATCAGTAACATCGAGGACTATGGCCATATCCTAGTGATCCCTAGCTACACAGTACCTAGTGTGCGGGGCATCACACCTGAAACGGGAGGCGGGTCAGTCCTGCCGCTAGAACAACATAAATACCAGAATTGTGAGGGCAAGGCTTACAGCCTCGTGGCTAATGCCACTCCACTCCAACAATCCCCACGGTACAGCGTACTCCGCGTGACATACACGGTACAACGTACTCCGTGAACCCAAATCATAGTTAGGGGGTGCCTGCCGTAGCTCTTATTCACCCAACCTATGTCTCAGTATGCACCTGTGGGCATATCATCTCACTGTGACACACAGTCTACAGGAGGCTCCAACACGGCTATATGCATGTCATATAATCCCTGTGCGAGCAAATCTCTAGCACGGCTACTTGCATATTCATGATATCTGAAAACCTCGTGCAAGTGAAGCTCTAGTACAGTTTTATAAAAATAAAAAAAAATCTGCGTACGAGCAGCACTCCAGTACGACTTTAAAAGAGTTATAAATCCATATAAAATCACGTGTGAGCAAGTTCCAGCACTGTTTCACGCATAAAGAAATCATATCTCGTGCTAGTTACACTCCAGCACGACTTTTATGCAATTCAATCGATTAAATCACGTACAAGCAAGGCTCCAATACAGCTTTTATGCAATTATCATATCAAAACAGGATGCAAGCTAAGCTCCAGCACCTCTCATGCATGTCAAATCATTAAAACTAGTGCGAGCAATCGCTCTAACACCTTTTTATGCATATCAAGTCAAAACAGGGTGCGAGCTAGGCTCCAGGACATCTCATGCATTTCACAATAATAAAAATCAGTGCGAGCAACCGCTCTAGCACATTTCATGCATATGATGTCACACAAATCGGTGCGAGTAACCGCTCCAGCACCATTATGCACACTCACAAACTCAGATATAGTGCAAGGAAATGCTCCAGCACCATCTGTTTCCATATAAACTTGATAGTTGACCCATTTTCCAAAGAAATGTCATTTAAATCTAAATAATACTTACGTAGTGTTATCTTATGAAATTTATGCAAGTACTAGCCAATCTACCAATTTACTTTGCTAAAATGTTACAAAAATTCCTCAAATCATGCATGTCATGCTTTTATTATCCTTAAGTGAATTTCCCTCAGTAGGCGTAAAATAGTCTTTTACCTATCCCGAGTCCTTAAAATTTTTAATCCATTTCTGGGACCTTTTATACATTTTCAGTGTATACAAAAGTTATTAAAAATACGCGTAGCTACCTCTAGCTACTCATAAAATTCCCTTATCTCATTTTTCTGTACAGTCTGACCTTTCTACTGATGTCTCGTCACGCAGTCCGATTTGCTCCTAATCTAATCTCTGAAACTGCGTATAAATATTCATCAAGTCAAATACAATATAATTAATTGTATTTCATATTTTTTGGGGCTTAATTTAAATCATTGAGCCTGTTTACCCATATTGGGCCCGATTGTACCATAATGGGCCTTAATCGGCCTGAAGCCCATTTTTCACTTACTATTCACATTGTCGAGGCCTATTGGGCTCATTGGACCTATCAGTATTTATTGGACCTCGTTCTAAACTCTCAGATAGCTCAATTAATTATTTACGACAATTTATCTCTAATTCCAGAATTTAATTCATTTTATACGGAATTAATCCGTAATTTATGCAGTAAATTTCTAACATGCATAACTATGCAAATTATCGTAAATAAGGGTTACTTACCCGAGATTCCATGATAGTATGCAAATCGAGGCTGACTCGAGCTCTCATTTGACGTCAATTGTCGAGCTACATAATTACATATTTTTCTGGGTAAATTTTTCAGTTGAATATTAATCAAATTAAATATTCCAAAATTTAAATCGGTCCATTTCGACCTCTTATCGACTTACCCGTAACTCGATTGCATCACTGAAATTTTCTTCAATTTTGTTCTCTTTTTCTCTTTTTCTCTTTCTTTTTCTTCTTTTCTGGCTGAACCAGTTCGGTCGGGTTCAGCCCGATTCAGACCGGTTTGGTTCAGTCGGTTCGATTTTCTCCTTTGTCGTTCGGATCATTGTCGGTCGGTTCTTCGTTAGCTTCCACTTCCAGCAGGTTCGCGAGACCTCGCGAAGCTCGGATCTGGGGTCGATTTGGCCAGCGGTGGCCAAAAAGTGGTCGGTCTGGCCTCTTCTCCCTTCGACGTCAGTGTTGTTTCCTTTCTGCCGACCGTTCCACTGGCCGATTCAGCCATTGATCGGTCGGTCTTCGCCTGAGGAATGCTCGGCTGGTGGTGGCTATGGCTGAATCGACGTCGACTCATCGAATTTCTCCTTTCTCCCTCGTTTTCTCTCGGTTTCTCTCTTTTCCCCTTTTTCTCTCGTCGACCGCGGCTTCTCCTCTGTCTACCAGCACCGACGAGGCTCGACTACCTCTCCCTTATCGGCTTCTCGCCTGGGTCTCCTCACCAGTGGCCTCCGTTAGTGAGGCAGAGGGGAAACTCAATCTCCCTCGATCTTCTGTTTCCTTTGTTTCTTTGCAGAATCGCGAAATCTTCTTTTTTTTTTATTTTATTATTATTTTATTCAATTTAAAATACATTAAAAATCTAAAAATATCTTCAAAAATATTATTTTATTCATTTAATTAATAAATGAATTTATCTGTCTTATTTTGTCTTTCTGATATATTTTTTCAATATTTTCGGGATAATTTTCCCGATGTGAAAATTTCGATTAATTCTAATAAATTCATATCTTGATCAATTAGACTTGAAATTCAATATTTTCCTCATTATTGATTAAGATTTCTCAATTCCATAATTTTAATGAAATTTTTCTTATCGAATTTATACCGAATTTTGGTCTTTTGATCGTTTTACCCTTCAACGTGTTCGGGACCAAACCAATCCAACTTCCCTTCACGAACCCTTTCTCATTTCATGTTTTAAATCCTTATCTCCAATCTGAATCTCATTCGTTTAATTTGTAACCATTTCAATCCTTCATTTGACCTTTAAATGCATTCGAGAATTTTTATTCATTCCATTTGCATTTTTAATTCACGTACAACTCTTCTTATGATTCAATTTACATATAACCATGTTTACATCATATGAATCATAAGGAATTTCGATAAAAATCGGGTCTTACATAATCTCCCCCACTTAAGAAATTTGGTCCTCCAAATTAGAACTAAGTCAAATGGGTCCCTAAACAACTCCAGGTACGTCTATCGCATCATACTCTTTTAATTCTACTGTGACTTTTTCCGAAGTGTCATACTACCGACGGACTTGACTAGGGAGATCATCTTAAGCCTCAACACCTTCTCCTTCCGTCTAATACCCGAATCAATTTTTCAACATATGTTATACTTTTATTGAGCTCCAACAGTCTCCGTCTCTTATCAGTATAGCTTTTCTGTCTGCTCTGAGGTATTCTCCATCACTCATAATCAACTGAACACCTTCAGAGGTTTGTCTTACCAATTCGAGAGCAATTCTCTATCTGTCACCCATTTCTTCCTATCCAAGTAGGGGAACAACTCCTACGACCATACAATGCCTCATATAATGTTATCCCGATACTCAAGTGATAACTGTCGCTATTGACAAATTCGATTAGTAACAACTGATCATCTCAGGAGCTTATAAAATCGATGACACATGCTTTCATCATATCCTTCAACATCTGTACAGTCCCCTCTAACTGACCATCTCTCTGAGGATGGAACGCTGTGCTAACACTCAATCGGGTTCCCATAGCTTCCTGAAAAACGTTCTCAGAAGTGGGAAGTGAAGCAGGAATCCCTATCTAATATCATGCTCCCTGGGACGCTACATAATGTTTCACAATTTTTTGTACACATAAATCCGCCTACACACTCAGTGTATCTGGAGATTTCATAACCAGAAGGTGGGTAGACTTAGTCAATCTATCGACTATCACCCAGATAGCCTCGTGATTCCTGCGATCTTCTATAATCCATCACGATATGCATGGTAACTTGCTCCCATTTTCGTGTCAATGTAGGTAGAGGCTGCAATAACCCTGAAAACTTCTATTGCTCTACCTTAATCTGCTAACATACAAGACACTTCTTCACAATCTCTATAATGTCTCTTTTCATATCTGACCACCAATACCCTTTTCATAGATTTCGATATATTTATTATTTTCCGAATGCACTGTATATCCTGAAGAGTGAGCTTCTGATAATAACACTATCTCATCAACTGTGGTCATGGGGAGCACTTATACTGTCTCTGAACCTCAGTAAGCCATTATTATTCACTGTGAACTCTGTCACTGTACCCATCTAAATTTAACTCACACTATCAACACTCTGCCTATCATCACGCTAAGCCTGTCAAATCCGATCACTCAAATTCGGTTCTAATCTCAGGCTAGCTGTCACACAATCACTGTCATCATCAGAAGGGATCACATCACTACTGAAGCTCACAGCTGTCTAGCGGCTCACGTTCCTTGACCATCATATGTGATACCATCCCAAGTCTTTTTCTGCTCAAGGCATCAGCCTTTCCTAGGTGGTACAATTTTCACGATCATAATCTCTCAGAAGCTCTAACCCTCTTTGTTATCTCATATTCCACTCTTACTATGAAAATAGATACTGAGGCTTTTATGATCAGTACATACCCGAAATTTCTCACCATATAAGTGGTGGCGCCATACCTTCACTGTAAACGCTATAACTGCCAACTCTAAATCATGGGTCGGATAGTTTCTCTCATGGTTCTTGAACTATATGGATCCATAAACGACTATTTTTTCATTTTACATCAATACACAGCCCAATCCTTATTTTGAGGTATCCATATACACTGAGAAATCACTTGAGCTGTTGGGTATGGTGAGACTAATTACGGTGGTCAGTTTATTACTTCTATATACCAAAACTCACGGAAGCCATTTTCATACTTATCATCCCATCGGCATGCAATGTTTTTTTCGAACGAGATGTGTCAACTGAGCAGCTCATTCTGAGAAACTCACAACACCTCGTCTGTAAGACAGTTTCCAGTTGCTACTCTTGATCTTCCCTGGACTTCGAATGCATCAAAATATCATCGCTAAAGATGACAACCAATCGGTCCAAGTAATGTTTAAATACCTTGTTCATCAATGGCCTAACGGTTACGAAATCATCTTGGGCACATTCACATTCCGAATTCTTAACGGATGTTACCCAGACTTCAAATCGATCTCTAAAAGATCTGATGAACTTTTATCCAATCACTCCTATAATTGCTTCTTTAGTCCTTCCAGTTCCACTAATACCATTTTATACCGTGGTTAGGATATCGGCTCCGTACCAGGTACCAACTCAATACAAAATTCTATTCCTTTAACGGGCGATAACCCTGGTAGATTATCCGAAAAGATATCAGGAAACTCCATGACCATAATGATATCTGTTAATTTCGGATGTGCCTTATCCATACCAACCACACAAGCGAGAAAACATTCCCATCATTACTCATTCCATGAGTACAATCATTTACTCCTTTAATTTCAGTTGCTACTCCCCTTTCATTACTTGTCAAATTTATAGTACACTTTCAGGGGTGAACACATCACTATCTTAGGATAAAAATCTAAACAGCATAGTTTGCAGCCGAATCAATCTATTCTCAAATATTACTTCAAAATTATTGATATTTCATTGAATAAAATCGGCTGACATATCCTTTTTCCTCTGTTTTCAACTTACAATCCTTATACCCATATTCAGTTAGTGATAATCAGCTAACTATCATCATCTTGCCAAGGGTACAGACTTTACATCTTTCACTAACTTATAAGCAACTGAAGGCGGTATGAATAAATGCGTGGCACCAGGATCAATTAAAATAATTACTTTATTATTCACAATCGGTGTGGTATCTTCCACCACATCAGATGAAACATTAGTAGTGTCCTGGTCCAAGGCATACACTTATCCTTGTCCAACAGCCTACTTTCCTTTTCTCTTCAGCTGTGGCCTCCATTTTCGGTGCAGAGATATCATCAGGGTTTTCTGTCTCTTTGCCATTCTGTGGGGCAGTCTCACCCAACTCTAAGCAATCATTAAATAAATGGTTCGTCTTACCACACTTAACGCCTATTTTAGTCAATAAGGTGTCAGGCCTACTTCCGTAGTATCTACCACACATCTTACACTGCTCCGTAGCAGGTCGAGGTCCTCCAATCATAATACCCCTCAAAAGTGCTGAAATTGGATACACTGGAGCCTTACCAATTATCTTACCCTATGACTCATCAACTCTAATCTCTTACCAAACTACCTTTTTTGTCCATTCTGACATCTCTGTTATCCTCTATTCTCTTTCTGTCTCTATTTCGACCCTTACTACCTTTCCAAATCTCAGAGGCGTGCAACTCATGATTTTATTCACACAATTGTAGTTTGCGCACTGCCTCGACATAGGTACTGATATCTAGCGGGGCCAATCGGACTCTAATTGATAATCTGAGCCCTTCCATGAACTTTCAGACATCCCGACTCTCATTGTTCATAGTATCGGGGTCATACCTGCCCAATAATATAAACTGAGATTCATACTCGTCAATCAACTAGTTCTTTTGGGTCAGAGTAAATAATTTTATCTGTAATTTTCTTTAAGCAGTGTCCAGGATATTCTGTCACCGGAATACATCTAGAATTATTTTTCATGTCCATTATGGATATCTAACTCTTAAGATGGGTCGAACGGACTTCCACTAATGCTCCGACTCGCCTTCAAATCCCATGCATACTCTAAGCAATTAGCTCCCAAAATATTCTCCACACTCCGCTCCAACCTTGCAAAGCGTGTCTCAATACTGTCCGATCTTTCTGTCGGACTCTGTCCGATCTCTCTGTCAGACTCTGTGGGGCATGCTCAACATCAGCCTCCACTTCAACCTCATTCTTAGTCTCATGTGGTAACTCAGTACGACTCTCAGGCCTATCTCTATGACCTCGAGCTCGTGTACTCGCCCCTCTACTATAGCGGCTATCAGTTAATGAGTTTATATTCTTGGATTTGAAACCAAATTCTTACCTGCAATCTCATCTCGATATAAACAATTGTATCTAAACAATGCACAGTACATGGAGATGTAAACTTCCTTAACCACTAACACCTACTCATATCAAGTAAACTTAACTCTGATACAAAAACCGTCACGACCCAAATTACCTAAAAATCACCACAAATTTTTTGTTTGTTATTTAGTTCTTACCTTTCTTTGATTGTGACCATCCTACCAACAGTTGGACTATGACTCGGTGTTAGTCCCCTCTCACCTATTTACCATTCCATTTCCATATTCACATTCACACATCAGGATTTATTATCATATGACTTACACTAATACATTCACAATTGGATTTACTTAACCTTACATCCCCGACATCATATACGTTTACAGTACTGTGCATTTACATATTTAGATACAAAACTATACAAATGTGTATACCTGACTCTCGATGGGACGCAACGGATACTAAGAATACAAGTCCTCAGCCGCTCACTAACTACTGTGAGTGCTCTGAAAAAGAGGGATAATAAGGGGGTAAGCAAACCACGCGCTCAGATCATGCAAATAAGTAGATAGCTCCACTATCTACATGCTCATAATGCCATGTCCTTAAATCCATTTGTTTTCGTTTAAATCTCACGTACGAAATCATACACACATCAATACCATAGTTTATAAAAAACTATTCGTGCATATAGAAATCATACAACTCATGCATTAATGGCATTTTTTGTAAAATCATAATTCACATGAAGTAAATCAAGATCATGCATTATTTCATGTCATGTAAAACAACTCATGAGAGACAATTCTTTTCATGAATTTGTAACTAAAGCATAAAAAACTCCTCATGCTACTGCATTCAAATCACTTCATTAAAACTCAGTATAAAATAACCCCTCCAAGTCAATCATCTCATAAATCAATCTCAAACTCATTAAAAATTCATTATAAAATTCTGTTATAAAATCACCCTTCTTTTAGGGTCACAAGTCATAAAATCTTCTGAAGAATCTATCATCATAGTAGAAAATCATATCTCAGTGAAAATCACAAAAATCAGGGGCCTGACCCATCCCTCGGGTCTACCCTAGTCTATCGAGACCAAAAGTTATATCATGTGAGACATGTAGGTGACTATATCAGTAACATCGAAGACTATGGCCATATCCTAGTGATCCCTGGCTACACGGTACCTAGTGTGCTGGGCATCATGTCACGACCCAAATTACCTAAAAATCAGAGTAAATTTTTCGCTTTTTCATTTATTATTTAATTCTTACATTTCTCTCGTCGGGACCATCCTACAACACAGTTGGGCTATGATTCGGTGTTAGCCACCTCATACTATTTACCAACCATTTTCATGTTCACATTCATATATCAGAGTTTACTATCCTTTGACTTTAATTACATACATACACAATGGTATTTATAACTCTACATCCCCGACATCATATCCGTTTACAGTACTGTGCATTACATATTTAGATACAAAACTATACAAATATGTATACCTGTCTCTCGACGGGAAACAGCGGATACCAAGCATGCAAGTCCTCAGCCGCTCAATAACTATTACGAGTGCTCTGAAAAGATGGGAAATTAAGGGAGGTGAGCAAACCACACGCTCAGTAAGGCAATTATGCAAAAGTAGATAGCTCCACTATCTACATGCTTATAATGCCATGCCCTTAAATCCATTTCTTTTCATTTAAAACTCAAGCACAAAATCGTTCATACATCAATGACATAGTTTATTCAAAACTATTTGTGCATATAAAAATCATGTAATTCATGCATCAAAGGCATTTCATGTGATATCATTAAATCATAATGAGCATGAAACAAATATAGATCATGTATTCTTTCATGTCCTGTAAGACAAATCATGAATTTGAAATGAAAGCATGGAAAACATCATCATGCTACTGCATTTAAATAAATTCATTAAAACTGCAGTAAAAACTAACCCTTCAGGGTCAATCATCTCATAAAACAATTCAATAAAATTCTTTATAAAACTTCGGTTATAAAACCACCCTTCGTTCAGGGTCACATATCATAAAATCATCTGAAATCTAGCATTACAGTATAAAATCATAAAATCGGGGTCTGACCCCTCCTTCGGGTCTACCCTGGTCTATCGACTAATAGTTATATCATGTGAGACATGTAAGTGACAATCAGTAACAACATAGGACTATGGCTATAACCTCGTGATCCCTGGCAACACGGTACCTAGTGTGCGGGGTATCACACCTGAAACGGGAGGTGGGTCGTCCTACCCGCCAGAACAGCATAACTCCAAGATTGCGAGGGCAAGGCTTGCTGCCTCGTGGCTAATGCCACTCCACTCCAACAATCCCCACGGTACAGCGTACTCCGCATGACATACACGGTACAACGTACTCCGTGAACCCAAGCTCAGTCAGGGGTGCCTGTAATAGGTCTTATCCACCCAAATCATCTCTGTCTTAGAAAGCACGTGTGAGCATATCATCTCACTGTGACACACAGTCTACAGGAGGCTCCAACACGGCTATATGCATGTAATATAAATCCCTATGCGAGCGAAGCTCAGGCATGGCTCCATGCATATTCATGATATCAGAAAATCTCGTGCGAGCGAAGCTCTAGCACGGTTTCATAAAAATCTGTAAAATCTGCGTACGAGCAGCGCTCCAGTACGACTTAAACTGATTATAATTTCAAGTAAAATCCACGTACGAGTAATACTCTAGTACGGATATGTACAAAAACTCAGTGAAAGCCTCATACAAGAAAAACTCCAGTGCGACATTCAAATGAATTTGAAAATCATATAAAACTTTGTGCAAGCAACGCTCCAGCACAAATGAATGCTCAAGTAAATCAAATCTCGTGCGAGTTACACTCCAGCACGGCTTTGTGCAATATCATAACAAAACAGGATGCGAGCTAAGCTCCAACATCTCTCATGCATGTCAAATCATTAAAACTAGTGCGAGCAATCGCTCCAGCACCATTTTATGCATATCGGGTCAAAACAAGTCAAAACATGTCAAAACAGAGTGCGAGCTAGGCTCCAGCAGCTCTCATGCATATCAAATTATAAAATCAGTGCGAGCAACCGCTCTAGCACATTTCATGCATATGATGTCACACAAATTGGTGCGAGCAACCGCTCAAGCACATTTATGCACATTCACAAACGTAGATATAGTGCGAACTATGTGTCGGCACTATCTGTTTCCATATAAACTTGATAGTTGGCCTATTTTCCAAGAAATTTCCATTTAAATACAAATAACACTTACATAGTGTTATCATGTGAAATTCATGCAATTACTGGCCAATCTATCGATTTGCTTTGATTAAAACTAATAAAATTCCTTAATCATAAAAGTCTTTAAATCATGCATTTCATGCATGTCATGCTTTCACCATCCTTAGGTGAACTTCCCTCAATAGGGGTAAAATAGTCTTTTTACCTATTTCGATCCTTAAAATCATTTAAACCATTTTTAGGATCATTATACAATATCAATGTATACATATATATTCAGTGTACAGAAAAACTATTAAAATACGTGTAGCTACCTCTAGCTACTCACACAATTCCCTTACCTCATTTTTTTGTACAGTCTGACCTTTTTCACTAATGTCTCGTCACGCAGTCCGATTTGCTCCAAATCCAAATCAAATCTCCGGAATTGCGGATACACATTCATCAGGTCAAATACAATACAATTTAATTGTATTTCATATTTCCTGAGCTTAATTTTAAATCATTGGGCTCATTTACCCATATTGGGCCCGATTGCACCTTAATGGGCCTTAATCGGCCTTAAGCCCGTTTACCACACTTATCATTTACATTATCGAGGCCTATTGGGCTCATTGGGCCCATCAATAATTATTGGACCTCGTTCTAAATTTTGGATATCTCAATTAAATATTTACGACAATTTATCCAATTTTCAAAATTTAATTCATTTCATGCGGAAATTAAATCCGTAATTTATGCATTAAATATCAATCACGCATAACGATGTAAAATTATCGTAAATAAGGGTTACTTACCCGTGATTCCATGATCGCACACAAATCGAGGCTATCTCGAGCTCTCGTTTAACGTCAATCGTCGAGCTACACAATTTACATAATTTTTCGGGTAAACTTTCAGTCGGATATTAATCAAATTAAATATTCTAAAATTTAAATTGGTCAATTCGACTGCTTACCGACTTATCCGAAACTCGATTGCATCACTGAATTTTTTCTCAATTTTTCCTCTTTTTCTTTTTCCCTTTTTCTTCCTTTTTCCTTTTCTTTTTGGCTGAACCGGTCCGGTTCAACCCGGTTCAAACCGCCAGTTCGACCCGGTTCAAACCGCACGTTCGGTCTGGTTCGATTTGGTCGGTTCAGTCCGGTTCGATTGGTTCAGTCATCATCTGGTTGTTCCATCGCCGTCCGGTCGATTCTCCTTCGGTTTTCACAGCCAGTGGATCCGCTGGGTCGTCCGCATCTCGGATCTGAGGTTAGTTTCGCCCAAGGTCGTCGGAAAGTGGCCGGTCCAACCCTTCTCCCTCGACGTCGGTACCCATTTCTGTTTCTTGCCGTTTTTCGGCGTTAGCCGTCGCCCCACCGGTCGATTCAGCCGCTGATCGGTCGGCCTTGGCGTGGGCTACCTTCGGTTGGCGGTGACCGGGCCCGAATCGACTCCGGTCACCGGGAATGCTCCTTTCTCTCTCGGCTTCTCCGTTTTCGGCCTCTTTCACCGTCGATTGCTGCCTCCTTTGGCCTCCACCAACACCGACGATGGCTCGACTGGCCGATGGCTTCGGCCTCCTCGCCTGGGTCCCTCACCGGTGGCTCCGTCGGTGGCCCCCTTGTTCGGCTGCTTCGGTTTCCTTCAGAAAATCGCAAAATGCGATTTTTTTTACTTCTTTTTTTATTATTATTTATTTTATTATTAATTTTTATTATTATTTTATTTTTAATAATATTTTAATCAATTAAAATATTATTAAAATCCAAAAATATCTAAAAAAATATTATTTTATTCATTTAATTCGTAAATGAATTTCTCAATCCGATTTTACATTTTCGATATATTTTTCGATTATTTTCGAGATTATTTTTCGATACAAAAATTTTGATTTATTCCAATAAATTCATATATTGATCAATTTAACCCGAAATTTAATTATTTCTTCGTTATTGATCAAGATTTCTCAATCCCATATTTTAATTAAATTTCCTTCTCAAATTTATACCATCTTTCGATCTTTTGACCATTTTACCCTTGCACATTTTCGGGAATACCATTTCAGTCCTTTTGCATTTTTAAATGCACTCGAAAATTTCTATTTATTCCCTTTTTGCCGTTACGATAAAATCGAGTATTACAATCTCCCCCACTTAAGAAATTTGGTCCTCCAAATCAGAACTAAGTAAATGAGTCCATAAATAACTCCAGGTATATCTATCGTATCATATACTGTCATCCTCAAGTGACTTTCTCCGGAGTGTAATACTACCAACATACTTAACTAGGGAGATCATCTTAACCCTCAACACTTTCTCCTTCCGTCTAATACCTGAATCGATTTTCCAATAATACATTATACTTTTATTGAGCTAAACTGTTGAAACTCATATCCGATCACATATGCTGGATCCGGATAGTATTTCTGAAACATCATAAGATAGGACACATTGTAGATGCCTGCTTATTCAAGTGGTAACGCCAACCTACAGGCCTTATCTCCCACTTGTCCAATATCTTTTCGAATCTCGTTATGTCCTTATGACAAATATCTGCCAACAATAATGATTCACCATCGGTGAATTCCAATGGTTTCCTGTCTCTTGTCAGCATAGTCTTTTTTCTGTCTACTCTGAGGTGGTTTTTTAATCTCTTATAAAGCAATTGAACATCCTCAGAGGTTTATCTTACCAATTCGGGAACAATTCTTTATCTGTCACCCACTTCTTATCCAAGTCAGGGAACAATCCCTACAGCCATGCAATACCTCATATAAATTCATCCCGATACTCAAGTGACAATTGTCATTATTGGCGAATTTGATTAGTAACAACTGATCATCCCAGGAGCTTATCACATCAATTGCACACACTCTCATCACATCCTCCAGAACCTGTACAGTCCTCTCTGACTGACCATCTGTCCGAGGATGAAAAGCTGTGCTAACACACAATCGGGTTCCTATAGCTTTCAAAAACAATATTCCCAGAAATAGGAAGTGAAACGAGAATCCCTATCTGATATCATGCTCCTTGGAACGCTACATAATGTTTCACAATATTTCTTACACATAAATCCGCCTACGTACTTAGAGTATCTGGGGATTTCATAAACAGAATGTGGGTAAACTAAATCACTCTATCGACTATCACCCAGATAACCTCGTGATTTATCCGGGTCCTCTGTAACCCATCACGAAATTCATGGTAACTTGTTCCCATTTCCATGTCAATATAAGTAGAGGCTGCAATAACTCTTCAGACTTCATTTGCTCTACCTTACTCTGCTGATATACGAGACACTTCTCCACAACTCTACAATGTCTCTTTTCATCAAACCTGACCACCAATACTCTTTTTAAGGATTTCGATATCTTTATTACTTCTATGATGCACTGTATATCCTGAAGAGTGAGCTTCTAACAATAACACTATATCATCAACTGTGGTCTTGGGGAGCACTTATATTGTCTCTGAACCTCTGTAAGTCATCATCATTCACTGTGAACTCTATCACTATACCCTTCTGAATCTGACCCACACTATCGACACCATGTCGATCATCATGCTAAGCCTGGTAAATCCGATCACACAAATCCGGTTCTAACCTCAGGCTAGCTGTCATACAATCACCGTCATCATCAAAAGGGTCACATCACTACTGAGGCTCATAACTGCTCTAGCAGCTCACGCTCCCTGACCATCATATGTAATACCATCCCGAGGCTCTTTCTATTCAAGGCATCAGCCCTTCCTGGGTGGTACAATGTTCACAATCATAATCCTTTAGAAGTTCTAACCCTTGTAGTTCTCATATCCGACTTTTTCTAGGAAAACAGATACTCGAGGCTTTTATGATCAGTGCATACTCAAAATTTCTTACCATTTAAGTGGTGGCGCCATACTTTTAATGTAAACGCTACAGCTGCCAACTCTAAATCATGGGTCAGATAGTTTCTCTGATGGTCCTTGAAATATCTGGATCCATAAATGACTATCTTTCCATTTTACATCAATACATAGCCCAATCCTATTTTGAGGTATCCATACATACTGAAACCTCTTGAGCTGTTGGTTATGGTGAGAATAATTACGGTGGTCAGTTCATTACTTCAATATACCAAAACTCACCGAAGCCATTTTAATACTTATCATCCCACTCGTATACAATCTTTTTCTCGAATGAGATGTGTCAACTGAGCAGCCCATTTCGAGAAACTCTCAACAACTCGTCTGTAAGAAAGTTTCCTGTTGCTACTCACGCTCTTCCTTGGACTTCGAATACATCGAAATAACATCTCTAAATATGACAACCAATCGATCCAGGTAAACATTAAATACTTCATCGTAGTTGAGTTCCACTCAATATTTCAATCACTCATATCCTTGACCTTTGTACGTATAAACATATAATGTCATTTCGTAATCGTTTCTGTTCAAGCTACTAACCCGCGTCATTTCCTTTTTTCTTATATTAATGGCTTTTATAAAATTTTAATTTTTTAAACCTTCATGATTAATCGAATTCTATATTTCTTTATCATACCAGTAAAGGTATCAAAATTTTAAATGTATATATTACGACTGTCAATTTCAATCTATAGGTTAAATGTGCACTTCTAAACGCTATCAAATCTTCAGGCGAGGAAGTATTTTAAAATACCTTTATTAACCCTCAGATTTGACTACATCGACTGGGTATGAATATATCTACCCCTTATACTTGGTCGCAATCCATATTCACTAATATCGCGTAATCCGAATTACTTTACATATGAAAGATATCCTTACCTTGCATACACCTCTTATTCCAATATATATCTCCTATGCAGGATCTATCACATCTCCAAGCTTATCTCATTTCATATATCACTGATAACAACTCTTTCATTACTTGTCAAACTTACAATATACTTTTTCAGCAATGTTTTCACCCCTATTTTCAACTTACAATCTCTATACCCATATTCAGTTAGTGATAATTAGCTAACCATCATCCTCATGCCTAAGGGTACAGGCTTTACATTTTTCACTAACTTATAAGCAATTGAAGGCGGTATGAATAAATACGTGGCACCAGGATCAATTAAAATAATTATTTCATTATTCTTAACTAGTGTGGTATCTTCCACCACATCAAATGAAACATCAGTAGTGTCCTGGTCCAAGGCATACACTCGCCTTCGTCCAACATCTTATTTCCATGGTATCTACCACACATCTTACACTGTTCACACTGCTACTCTGTTATACTGTTACGTAGCAAGTCGGGGTCCTCAAATCACAATACCCCTCAAAAGTACTGAAATTGAATACACTGGGGTCTATCAATCATCTTACCCCGTAACTCATCAGCTCTAATCTTTTACCAACTACCTTTTTTCGTTCTGACATCTTTGTCATTCTCTATTCTTTTTTTTGTCTCTATTTCGACCCTTACAACCTTTCTCAATCTCAGAGGCGTGCAACTCATGATCTTATTCACACAATTATATTCTGTGCACTGCCTCAGCATAGGTAGTGATATCTAACAGTCCAATCAGACTCTAATTGACAATCTGAGCCCTTCCATAAACTTGCAGACATCTCGACTCTCACTGTTTATAGTGTCGGAGTCATATCTGCCCAAGAATATAAACTGAGTTTCATACTCGTTAATCAACCAATTTCTCTGGGTCAAAGTAACGAATGTCATCTTAAATTTCTTTTAAGTAGTGTTCGGGATATTCTGTCACCGGAATACATCTAGAATTATGTTCTCATGTCCAATCTGGATGTTTAAGATGGGTTGAGCGAACTTCCACCAATGCTCCGACTCGCCCTCAAATCTCATACATACTCTGAGCAATTAGCTCACAAAATATTCTCCACACTCCGCTCCAACCTCGTGAATCGTATCTCAATACTGTCCGATCTCTCTGTCAGACTCTATGGGGCATTCTCAACATCAGCCTCCACTTCAATCTCATCTCGAGTCTCATGTGGTGACTCAGTATGACTCTCAGGCCTACCTCTACTGTCACGACCCAAACTACCCAAAAATCAGAGTTAATTTTTTGCATTTTATTATTTTCTTACTTAAATTCTTACCTGTCCTCGAATCGTGACCAACACTCCACTAATAATTGGGCTGTGCGTCAATGCCAGTCCCACCATACATTTACCACATAACTTAATTCTTCTCCAGTCATTTATAATTGTTTACATTATTTATACATCCCCTAAAGTTACTTACAAACATGTTACTGTGCTATGCTTATGTAGATACAATATGTACAAGTGTATATACCTTATGTTGATGGGCAGCAGCGGATATCCAGAATGCAGTACTGAGTCGTCGCAACTTCAACTGGAGATTATCTGTGGGAGAAAATGAAAGGGGTGAGCACATCAAGCTCAGTAAGGCAATCCTACGAACAAGTAGGTAACCATACTACCTACATGAACGTGGTGCCATGCATAAACCACCGTTTCTCCACACATTTTAAAACAAATGATATGAATTATGATGTTATGTAAAACACATTTGCACGGAAAATTCAACATGCAACTATATTAAAAATCATATCTTTCTCATATAAAAATTTCACAATAGAGGCAGGACTCGACCCCTCCTTCGGGTGATCCTGACTCACACAAAACCATGAAAATCGGTTTACATCACACATGGGTTTGAAAAGCATGGAAATACCTTTATGTAATTTAGTTTAAAAACTCAGTTTAAATCATCGAAATCGTCGACATGTGAGACGAGGCAATATCTGTATAACGGCAATAACCAGGACTATGGCCATATGTGTCCTCGGGAGTTCCTCAGCTACACGGATCCTACTGTGCGGGTTCTCACCATGATCGAGAACCGCCCAGGAGGTGGGTCAATCCATCCCGTCAGTCTTATCCGATCCCAGGCATCCGAAGATGCTGCATCTGGAGATGCCGTATCCGAAGATACCACACGGTACATCGTACTCCATGCTACTTGCACGGTACATCGTACTCCGTGAACCCATATAATATCTCTAGGTACTCCAGCCCAATTGGCCTGCTTCCCACAGAGGTTTTGTTTCTCAATACTCATGCCATGTCTCAAAACGCATGTGCGAGCCTATTAAATCGGTGACACACAGTCTACCCGATGCTCCAAGCACGGCTCATCGCATGTTCTCATAAAATTAGTGCGAGCGATGCTCAGCACTCTCATCAACTCAAATAAAACTGGCAGAGCCCGCTTTACATCCCCACAAGGCCGCCAACCTCATCCCTCACTCTCACCCCACCTAGGAGGTCTTTTGAGCCTGTTGGGCCTTTTGGCTGACTCCAAGGGCAGACAGCGCTACTCCACAAATTCGGTAAAACTAGTGCGAGCTAAGCTCAGCACTCTGTATATAAATCACATGAAAATCTTATAAAATCTGGTGCGAGTTAAACTCTAGCACCCTGTCTCGAAAAAGCATATGAAATCTGGCGCGAGTTGTACTCTAGCACCTATGCATGTAAAACTCTAGTGCGAGCTCTCGCTCTAGCACTAATGCGTGCATCACACAAATCGACAACATCGTGCAAGCTGAGCTCTAGCACGTTACACGTCAATAAAAACACGTAGGCGGCTCTGTTTCCTCAAAACAGTTTTCAAAACAATATCACGTTGAAAGTATGCAATGCTGTGCATTTTCTTTCAAGGTGAGCCAGCCTACTCATGCATGCCTCAAAACACATCCAGAATGAGCAGAAACCTTTTGTTCTTGCTCCTCCCAAATTTTTCCTAACTTTGTAAATTTTACCCTTAACAAGGGTATTTTGGTAATTTACCCATCCGGGGCACTAAAATTATTATTTGACCTCTAGACCCTTCAGGTAATTTTTAAATGACTGCAAATGAATTTAAAACTTCGTAAAGTTTACCTCTAGCAGTCCGCAAAATTCTCTTACCTTATTTTCCTGTCGAGTCTGACCTTTTCTTTTCCTCTGTTGTCTCGTCGCGTAGTCCGATATGCTCCCAATCAAATACCCGAAACTGCATATTAATATTCCTCAGGTCAGATATTATACAATTTAATTGTATTTAATACTTTCTGGGCTTAATTTAAATCATTGGGCCCGTTCACCCCTATTGGGCCCGATTGCACCTTAATGGGCCTTAATCGGCCTTAAGCCCGTTTACCACTTAATTTTCACATTATCGAGACCTATTGGGCTCATTGGGCCCACCAATAATTTATTGGGCCTCGTCCTAGCTCTCGAATAGCTAAATTCACTATTTACGATAATTATCTAAATTTTCATAATTTAATTCAATTTATGCGGAAATTAAATCAATATCACGCATAACGAGGTAATTATCGTAAATAAGGGTTACTTACTCGAGATTTCATGCTAGTTCGCAAATCGAGGCTATCTCGAGCTCTCGGTGGATGCCAATCGTCGAGCTACACAATTTCACAATTTTTTCGGGTAAGTTTTTAGCCCAAAATTAATTAAATTAAATACTTCAAAATTTAAATCGGGTCAATTCGACCGCTCACTGACTTACCCGAAGCTCGATTACACCATAGGAATTTTCTCCAATTTTTTTCTCTTTTTCTTTTTCCCTTTTTCTTCCTTTTTTCCTCTTTTTTTTGGCTAAACCGGTTCAGTCCGGTTCGGACCGGTTCAGACCGTCGGTTCTCTCCGGTTCGACCGGTTCACCGCCGGTTCACCGGCTGATTCTCTGCCGGCTTCCACCGCCAGCAGCTCCGTGAGGCTGTCCGCAGCTCGAATCTGCCCTCGATTTGGGTCGAGGTCGCCGGAATGCCGCCGGTCCGGCTCTTCTCCCTCGGCCGTCGGACCCATTTTCTTCTTTCGCCGTTTTCGGCGTCGTCCGTCGGCTTCGGTGGCTGCCACCACCACCAAACGCATCGTCTGGGCCTGGGGAAGCTTCGGCTGGGGTCGAGGTCGGCCAGATCGGCGCCGTTCGCCGTCGATCGGAACTCTTTCTCCCGCGGCTTCTCTCCCCCGATTCGCCGATCGCCGGCGTCGGTAGGCTGCACCGTCGGTACCATCGTGCTCACCGGGCGTCGCTCTACGTTTTTCGACCTTCGCCTGGGCTCAACGGTCGTCGGTGGCTCGCCGTTCTTCAGCCTCCGTTTTCGGCTTTCGTTTTCTTCTTTTTCGCGTTTTTCGCGTTTCGTTTCTTTTTTTTTCTTTTATTAATTATTTTTATTATTATTATTTATTTTAATTATTACACTATTCCTTAAAATACTCTATAAAAATCCAAAATATCCCTTAAAATATCCTTAAAATTATTATTTAATTCTAAATTAATTTATTTAATTTATTTAATTTATTTATTATATTTTAACCCTTTTTCGGGTATAATTTCTCCATATTTTTGGGATATTGTCCCGAATGACTTTTCGGTATATTTTTCGATTATTTTCGAGATTATTCTTCCGAACTAAAAATCTCGATTAATCCCGATTAATTCCAATAAGTTAATATCTTGATTAATTTAACCCAAAATAAATTTATTTCATCTTTATTGACCAAGATTTCTCAAATCCATCTTTTTAATTAAATTTTCTTATCGAAATTATACCGACCTTTGGTCTTTTGACCATTTTACCCTTGCACGTGTTCGGGATTAATTTAACCCGACTTCCTTCATACTTCCCCCATCTTTTCTTATTTAATTTCCGTATTTTAATTAAATTTGGGTCTTACATCTACGGCCTCGAGCATGTGTACTCGCCCTTCTATCATAGCGGCTATCAGTTAATGAGTCTATTCTTGCATTCAAAACCAAATTCTTAGCTGCACTTCCATCTCGATATATACAATTGTATCCAAACAATACACAGTACGTGGGGATGTAAACTTCCTTAACCACTAACACCGACTCATATCAGGCCAACTTAAGCGCTAATACCATTAACTGTCACGACCTAAATTACCTAAAAATCAGAGTAAATTTTTTGCTTTTTCATTTATTATTTAATTCTTACATTTCTCTCGTCCTAACCATCCTACAACACAGTTGGGCTATGATTCGGTGTTAGTCACCTCATACTATTTACCAACCATTTCCATATTCACATTTATCTATTAGAGTTTGCTATCCTTTGACTTTGATTACATACATACACAATGGTATTTATAACTCTACATCCCCGACATCATATCCGTTTACAGTACTGTGCATTACATATTTAGATACAAAACTATACAAATGTGTATACCTGTCTCTCGATGGGAAGTAGTGGATACCAAGCATGCAAGTCCTCAGCCCCTCAATAACTATTACGAGTACTCTGAAAAGATGGGAAATTAAAGGGGCTAAGCAAACCACACGCTCAGTAAGGCAATTATGCAAGTAAGTAGATAGCTCCACTATCTACATGCTCATAATGCCATGCCTTTAAATCCATTTCTTTTCATTTAAAACTCAAGCACAAAATCGTTCATACATCAATGACATAGTTTATTCAAAACTATTTATGCATATAAAAATCATGTAATTCATGCATCAAAGGCATTTCATGTGACATCATTAAATCATAATAAGCATGAAACAAATCTAGATCATGTATTCTTTCATGTCCTGTAAGATAAATCATGAATTTGAAATGAAAGAATGGAAAACATCATCATGCTACTGCATTTAAATCAATTCATTAAAACTACAGTAAAAACTAACCCTTCCGGGTCAATCATCTCATAAAACAATTCAATAAAATTCTTTATAAAACTTCGGTTATAAAACCACCCTTCGTTTAGGGTCACATATCATAAAATCATCTGATACTAGCATTACAGTATAAAACCATAAAATCGGGGACCTAACCCCTCCTTCGGGTCAACCCTGGTCTATCGACCAATAGTTATATAATGTGAGACATGTAAGTGACTATCAGTAACAACATAGGACTATAGCCATAACCTCGTGATCCTTGGCAACACAGTACCTGTGCGGGGTATCACACCTGAAACGGGAGGTGGGTCGTCCTACCCGTCAGAACAGCATAACACCAAGATTGTGAGGGCAAGGCTTGCTGCCTCATGGCTAATGCCACTCCACTCCAACAATCCCCACGGTACAATGTACTCCGTGTGACATACACTGTACAACGTACTCTATGAACCCAAGCTCAGTCAGGGGTGCCTGTAATAGGTCTTATCCACCCAAATCATTTCTGTTTCAAAATGCACGTGTGAGCATATCATCTCACTGTGACACACAGTCTACAGGAGGCTCGAACACGACTATATGCATGTAATATAAATCCATGTGCGAGCAAAGCTCAAGCACAGCTCCATGCATATTCATGATATCAGAAAATCTCGTGCGAGCAAAGCTCAAGCACGGCTCCATGCATATTCATGATATCAGAAAATCTCGTGCGAGCGAAGCTCTAGCACGGTTTCATAAAAATCAGTAAAATCTGCGTACGAGCAGCGCTCCAGTACGACTTAAACTGATTATAATTTCAAGTAAAATCCACGTACGAGCAATGCTCTAGTACGGATATGTATAAAAACACAGTGAAAACCTCGTACAAGAAAAACTTCAGTGCGACATTCAAATGAATTATGAAAACCATATAAAACTTTGTGCGACCAACGTTCCAGTATAAATGAATGCTTAAGTAAATCAAATCTCATGCGAGTTACACTCCAGCACGGCTTTTTGCATAATTAAATCAAATCTCGTGCGAGTTACACTCCAGCATGGCTTTATGTAATATCATATCAAAACAGGATGCGAGCTAAGCTCCAGCATCTCTCATGCATGTTAAATCATTAAAACTAGTGCGAGCAATCGCTCCAGCACCATTTTATGCATATCGGGTCAAAACAAGTCAAAACATGTCAAAACAGAGTTTGAGCTGGGCTCCAGCAGCTCTCATACATATCAAATTATAAAATCAGTGCGAGCAACCGCTCTAGCACATTTCATGCATATGATGTCACACAAATCGGTGCAAGCAACAGCTCAAGCACATTTATGCACATTCACAAACGCAGATATAGTGCGAACTACGTGTCGGCATTATCTGTTTTCATATAAACTTGATAGTTGGCCTATTTTCCAAAGAAATTTCCATTTAAATACAAATAACACTTACGTAGTGTTATCATGTGAAATTCATGCAATTACTGGCCAATCTATCGATTTGCTTTGATTAAAACTAATAAAATTCCTTAATCATAAAAGTCTTTAAATCATGCATTTCATGGATGTCATGCTTTCACCATCCTTAGGTGAACTTCCCTCAATAGGGGTAAAATAGTCTTTTTACCTATTTCGATTCTTAAAATCATTTAAACCATTTTTAGGATCATTATACAATATCAATGTATACATACATATTTAGTGTACAGAAAAGCTATTAAAATACGCGTAACTACCTCTAACTACTCACACAATTCCCTTACCTCATTTTTCTGTACAGTCTGACCTTTTCCATTGATGTCTCGTCACGCAGTCCGATTTGCTCCAAATCCAAATCAAATCTCTGGAACTGCGGATACACATTCATCAGGTCAAATACAATACAATTTAATTGTATTTGATATTTTTTGGGCTTAATTTTAAATCATTGGGCCCGTTTACACATATTGGGCCTGATTGCACCTTAATGAGCCTTAATCAGCCTTAAGCCCGTTTACCACACTTACTATTTACATTATCGAGGCCTATTGGGCTCATTGGACCCATCAATAATTATTGGACCTCGTTCTAAATTTCGGATATCTCAATTAAATATTTACGACAATTTATCCAATTTCCAGAATTTAATTCATTTCATGCGAAAATTAAATCCGTAATTTATACGTTAAATATCAATCACGCATAATGATGCAAAATTGTCATAAATAAGGGTTACTTACCCGTGATTCCATGATCGCACACAAATCGAGGCTATCTCGAGCTCTCGTTTAACGTCAATCGTCGAGCTACACAATTTACATAATTTTTCGGATAAACTTTCAGTCGGATATTAATCAAATTAAATATTCTGAAATTTAAATCGGTCAATTCGACCGCTTACCGACTTACCCAAATCTCGATTGCATCACTGAAATTTTTCTCAATTTTTCCCCTTTTTCTTTTTCCCTTTTTCTTCCTTTTTCCTTTTCTTTTTGGCTGAACCGGTCCAGTCCGGTTCAACCCGGTTCAGACCGCCGATTCGGTCCGATTCGATTTGGTCGGTTCAGTCCGGTTCGACTGGTTCAGTCATCATCTGGTTGTTCCTTCGCCGTCTGGCCGGTTCTCTGTCGATTTTTGCCGCCAGTGGATCCGCTGGGTCGTCCGCATCTCGAATCTGGGGTTAGTTTCGCCCAAGGTCACCGAAAAGTGGCCGGTCTGGCCCTTCTCCCTCGGGGTCGGTACCCATTTCTGTTTCTTGCCATTTTTCGACGTTAGCCGCCTCCCCACCGGTCGATTCAGCCACTGATCGACCGGTCTTGGTGTGGGCTACCTTCGGGTGGCGGTGGTCGGGCCCGAATCGGCTCCGATCACCGGGAATGGTCCTTTCTCTCTCGGCTTCTCCGTTTTTGGCCTCTTTCTCCGTCGATCGCTGCCTCCTTTGGCCTCCACCAATGCCGACGATGGCTCGGCTGGCCGATGGCTTCGACCACCTCGCCTAGGTCCCTCACCGATGGCTCCGTCGGTGGCTCTCTTGTTCGGCTGCTTCGGTTTCCTTTAGAAAATCGCAAAACGCGATTTTTTTTTTACTTCTTTTTTTATTATTTATTTTAGTATTAATTTTTATTATTATTTTATTTTTAATAATATTTTAATCTATTAAAATATTATTAAAATTCAAAAATATCTAAAAAAATACTATTTTATTCATTTAATCCATAAATAAATTTCTCAGTCCGATTTTACCTTTTCGATATATTTTTCGATTATTTTCGAGATTATTTTCTGATACGAAAATTTTGGTTTATTCCAATAAATTCATATCTTGATCAATTTAACCCGAAATTTAATTATTTCTTCGTTATTGATCAAGATTTCTCAACCCCATATTTTTAATTAAATTTCCTTCTCAAATTTATACCGGCTTTCGGTCTTTTGATCATTTTACCCTTGCACATTTTCAGAAATACCATTTCAGTCCTTTTACCTTTTTAAATGCACTCGAAAATTTCTATTTATTCCCTTTTTGCCCTTACGATAAAATCGGGTCTTACACATCACACCTGAAATAGGAGGTGGGTCAGTCCTGCTGCCAGAACAACATAAATACCAGGATTGTGAGGGCAAGGCTTACAGACTCATGGCTAATGCCACTCCACTCCAACAATCCCCACGGTACAACGTACTCCACGTGACATACACGGTATAACGTACTCCGTGAACCCAAATCATAGTCAGGGGGTGCTTACCATAGGTTTTATCCACCCAACCTATGTCTCAGTATGCACGTGTGGGCATATCATCTCACTGTGACACACAGTCTACAGGAGGCTCCAACACGGCTATATGCATGTCATATAATCCCTGTGCAAGCAAAGCTCCAACACGGCTCCATGCATATTCATGATATCTGAAAACCTCGTGCGAGCGAAGCTCTAGCACAGTTTTATAAAAATCAGTAAAATCTGCGTATGAGCAACACTCCAGTATGACTTTAAAAGAGTTATAAATCCATATAAAATCACGTGCGAGCAAGTTCTAGCACGGTTCCACGCATAAAGAAATCAAATCTCATGCGAGTTACACTCCAGCATGACTTTTATGCAATTCAATCGATTAAATCACGTACGAGCAAGGCTCTAATACAGCTTTTATGCAATTATCTTATCAAAACAGGATGCGAGCTAAGCTCCAGCACCTCTCATGCATGTCAAATCATTGAAACTAGTGCGAGCAATCGCTCTAGCACCTTTTTATGCATATCAGGTCAAAACAGGGTGTGAACTAGGCTCCAGCACCTCTCATGCATTTCACAATAATAAAAATCAGTGCGAGCAACCACTCTAGCACATTTCATGCATATGATGTCATACAAATCGGTGCGAGTAACCGCTCCAGCACCATTATGCACACTCACAAACTCAGATATAGTGCAAGGAAATGCTCCAGCACCATCTGTTTCTATATAAACTTGATAGTTGGCCCATTTTCCAAAGAAATTTCATTTAAATCTAAATAACACTTACGTAGTGTTATCTTGTGAAATTTATGCAAGTACTGGCCAATCTACCAATTTACTTTGCTAAAAGGTCACAAAAATTCCTCAAATCATGCATTTCATGCATGTCATGCTTTCACCATCCTTAGGTGAATTTCCCTCAGTAGGGGTAAAATAGTCTTTTACCTATCCCGAGTCCTTAAAATTTTTAATCCATTTCTAGGACCTTTTATACATTTTCAGTGTATACAAAAGCTATTAAAAATACACGTAGCTACCTCTAGCTACTCACAAAATTCCCTTACCTCATTTTTCTGTACAGTTTGACATTTCCACTGATGTCTCGTCACGCAGTCCGATTTGCTCCCAATCCAATCTTCGGAACTGCGTATAAATATTGATCAGGTCAAATACAATATAATTAATTGTATTTCATATTTTTTTGGCTTAATTTAAATCATTGAGTCCGTTTACCCATATTAGCCCGATTGTACCATAATGGTCCTTAACTGGCCTTAAGCCCATTTTTCACTTACTATTCACATTATCGAGGCCTATTGGGCTCATTGGGCCATCAGTATTTATTGAATTTCGTTCTAAACTCTCGGATAGATCAATTAATTATTTACGATAATTTATCTCTAATTTCAAAATTTAATTCATTTTATACGGAATTAATTCATAATTTATGCAGTAAATTTTTGACACACATAACTATGTAAATTGTCGTAAATAATGGTTACTTACCCGAGATTTCATGATAGTATGCAAATTGAGACTGACTTGAGCTCTTGTTTGACGTCAATTGTCGAGCTACACAATTACATATTTTTTTGGGTAAATTTTTCAGTCGAATATTAATCAAATTAAATATTCTGAAATTTAAATCGATCAATTTTGACCTCTTACCCACTTACCCGTAGCTCGATTGCATCACTGAAATTTTCTTCAATTTTTTTCTTTTTCTTTTTCCCTTTTTCTCTTTCTTTTTCTTCTTTTCTAGTTGAACCAGTTCGGTCGGGTTCAGCCCAGTTCAGACCGGTTCGGTTCAGCCGGTTCAGTCTGGTTTAGTTTTTTCCTTCACCGTTTGGAGCATTGTCGATCGGTTCTTCACCGGTTTCCACTTCCAACAGGTCCGTGGGACCTCGTGAAGCTCGGATCTGGGGTCAGTTTGGCCAGCAATGGCCGAAAAGTGGCCGGTCCGGCCTCTTCTTCCTTCAGCGTCAGTGCTGTTTCCTTTTTGTCACCATTGACGGTGCTGTCGGCCGTTCCACTGGCAGATTCAAACACCAATCGGTCGGTCTTCGTCTGAGGAACGCTCGGCTGGTGGTGGCTATGGCTGAATCGACGCTGACTCGTCGGATTTCTCCTTTCTCCCTCGTTTTCTCTCGGTTTCTCTCTTTTCCCCTTTTTCTCTCACCAATCGATGCTTCTCCTACGTCTACCAGCGCCGACGAGGCTCGACTGCTTCTCCCTCATCGACTTCTCGCCTAGGTCTCCTCGCCGGTGGCCTCAGTTGGTGAGGCAGAGGGGAAACTCGGTCTCCCTCGATCTTTTGTTTCCTTTGTTTCTTTGTAGAATCGTGATTTCATGATTTTGCTATTTTTTTCTTCTTTTTTTATTATTTTATTACTATTTTATTCAATTTAAAATACATTAAAAATCCAAAAATATCTTCAAAAAATATTATTTTATTCATTTAATCAATAAATGAATTTATCTGTCTTATTTTATCTTTCCAGTATATTTTTCCAATATTTTCGGGATAATTTTCCCAATGTGAAAATTTCGATTAATTCCAATAAATTCATATCTTGATTAATTGGACTCGAAATTCAATATTTTCCTCGTTATTGATCAAGATTTCTCAATTCCATAATCTTAATGAAATGTTTCTTATCGAGTTTATACCGAATTTTGATCTTTTGACCGTTTTACCCTTCAAAGTGTTCGGGACCAAACCAATCCAACTTTCCTTCACGAACTCTTTCTCATTTCATGTTTTAAATCCTTATCTCTGATCTAAATCTCATTCGTTTAATTTGTGACCATTTCAATCCTTCATTTGACCTTTAAATGCATTTGAGAATTTTTATTCATTCCATTTGCATTTTTCATTCACGTACAACTCTTCTTATGATTCAATTTACATACAACCATGTTTACATCATATAAATCATAAGGAATTTCGATAAAAATCGGGTCTTACATACAAGGAGCTATGCAAGACTTATTCTAATGTGGAATTAGTTAAAAAGGTTATAAACAGCCTTCTTAAGTCATGAGAACCAAAAGTAACAGCTACTGAAGAATTAATTAATGGGATATTTTCTTACCTATGAAATGAAATTGAAAAGAAGTGAGGACCCTTCTAATAAGAACATAGGAATTGTCTTTCTGTCTTCAACTAGCGAGGAAAATAGAGTAGAGAAAACTAGCTCTAATAATGAAGAATTAGAGATAGCTATGCTAGCTAGGAAATTCAATAGATTAATGAATATTGGAGTTAAAGGGGTAGAAAGGGAGTCTTTTAGAAAAGACTTAAAGGAGGAAACTAGTGCAAGGGATGAAAATCCCATCACATGCTATGAGTGTAATAAGTCAGGACTATTAGACAAGATTGTCCCACACTTAAGAAAAGTTGTGACGTATCGAATTTCGCAAAAATCTTGGACTAAAATTTTCTTTTTCTTAGTTAGGTTTATCAACGACCTAGGTTCTACTTAAATTTGTTATCGAGTTACTAGTCTGTGATCCCAGTCTTATTGTGCATGATGTAAATCAAAGTAATCTTTATTTTATAATGCCATTAACTTTGAAGCTTCGATTTAACTCCAATTCATAAAAGTATCATACATCAAAAATGAATTGGTTATTGATAATGTCATGTCACATCACACTTAAGTAAACTATAATTGACATCCAATATAGCCTATAAGGCTACATTTGATGCCCATTATAGCCTAAAAATACATCCTAAAAAACAAGCTTACTTTACATCCTTTATGTACAAATACATAAACTGTGCATAGTAAGTCAGACAAATACAAACTGAAACATACGAGATCATATACCTTTCCAAAAATGCAGTAGTAGGCAGGTGGAAGACACACCCTCCAATGTCCATTTCGGATGACACTATGTACTATTGTAGGTAATCTGAAAGGGGAGAAAGCAGGTGAACATAACGCTCAGTAAGAGTATATACTAAGGGGAAGGCATCATATAAAAAAACATGCAGATAACAGCTTATAGAAATTAAGGTAAAGTGGACAGAGTTTGCCCTATAGTCGTTTTAGGAGTTTAAGGTGTAAGACCCGTATTTTCAGATGTAAACCTTATGAATTCATAAGTATGGTAATGTACCTGTAATGCGAAGCATAAGTGATGTAAAATCTATAAATTCAATGTACACACTTGTAATAAGAGTTTGTGATGTATGTACAAGTTTCATTATGTATGAATATGAAGAAACAAACTTTTGTATGTGATGAATGTGAGTGGAATGAAAAATGAGTAGTGCAGTAAATGGAATGAAGTTGCATAAGTTGCATAAATCTTTGTACTTCCATTTAGCTTTGTATTGTATACCTTTGGTTATACAATGAATGCACACAAGTTTTAATGTGTATAAAGTATGAATGGATGTCATCTTCAAGTCTTAAAGGTGGTTGGATGAGAAAATGACTATGGCAGCAAATTAAGGATGTTTGGTATAAGTTACTGCAGAAAACTGCAGCAAAATCTGGAAAATATGAATGCTAGATCGATCGTATAGGATGAGAGATCGATCTGGAAGAGCAAAAAATGCTCTTATTCGAGCAATGGAACAGGGCAGATCGATCTCCAATGGGGCCAGATCGATCTGCTAAACATTCTGTAAATAAGAGATCGATCCTTAATGCAAGCAGATTGATTTCCTTAGCTCTCAGGTTGGAGTAGATCGATCTCCTCCCTAGCCAGATCGATCTCCTTAAACTACTGTCTGAAAATAGATCGATCTCAAGTCTTGACAGATCGATCTCATGCATTCAATTGGCATGAAAATGAGGGATTTAAGAGAACCAGATCGATCTCCTTCCAATGCAAATCGATCTCATCAAGCAATTTCTATAAATATGAGCAGTGAAATCTGTAAATTTTGGGAAACAACCTCACTCTTCCATTTCAACCTAAAACCTAACTTTCTCACTCCTAAATCCACTCATTTTCAGTAAGATTTGAGGAAAGACTATTAGATACAAAGTTGTTCACATCCAAGAGAAGAACAACATACTTTGGAATAAAAGCCTCATTTATTGGATTGAAGGAGCAATGGACATTTTCATTTGGAGCAAGAAGAGAAACTAGATTGGTAAGTTTCTAATACTTCAGCCCAAGTACATTTGTCTATTTATTGGTTTTGGAGTTGATTTGTATGTGTATTGATGGTTAAAACTACCTAGGATGTGATGAAACTAGGTGACCTAGAAAATAGAATAAATCTAGTGTGAGAAAATGAGATTTGAATGAGTTGAAGATTTATGGGTATGCTAAAGTGTTATTGAGGTAATGTGAATGATTCAAGATAGGTAAATGAAGCCACATTTTGGGGATAGTCGATTTATGGAAATGAGTATATAAGATGTTCGATAAAATGTCATAGTGAAGAAATTGGTGAAATATGAACACTATGAGCTTAATGTCAATTTAATATCGATTTAGTATAAATCTCTAGGCCTAAAAGAATTAATAGACTCGAGATAGAGTAGAACGATAAAACAAGGCCTTATAAGTGTTAATGGGGCTATAGGTTGAATCGACTATATCAGACACAAAGAGTTGTGTTATATGAACTAATTGATACGATATACGACTTTGTGCAGTTTCGGAGAGTTCGTTGGAGACGAATCGAACCGCACAAGTAAGCAGCTCCAAGGAAGTGGAATCACGCGAAGCGATTCCAGGTAAGGGAATTCTGTGAGTATATAAAGATAGCTGCTCGAACTTTGAACTCGTGGGTGAATATAGGGTGTTGTAAAATGCACAATTGTTTACGAAAATGATTGTTTGTATGTGTGGATTGCTATGAGTATGTATATGATTTAGTTTCTGAAATGATTCTTGAAAAGGGGATAGTAAGGCTAATAATTGCATAAATCACATGTTTTGATGTTTTTTCAAAACACATTGCTTTGTTTTAAGCAAATCTGTGGGTAGACTGGCTAGTGTTTAAATGACTTTGTGAAATAGCACATGTGAGGTGCTAGTCATGATTTTGAGATTATTTTGGTTGATTATGAGTCATCTATCGTGTTTGTGTGAATTAAATCGTGCTGGAACCTCGCTCACATGGGATTTTGGTATTTTCACATGTATGAAATGTGCTGGAGCTTAGCTCGCACCTTGATTTGAATTATGATGACGTTTTGTAAATTATACTGGAGTTTCTGCTCGTACGTGGATTTCGAGTGATTTTCTTATGCATATAACCGTACTAGAGCTATGCTCGTACGTGGTTTCTTCATGTTTTCATGCATAAATGTCGTACTAAAGCGTTGCTCGTACGAGGATAATTATTGAGGATGCATGAATCGTGCTAAAACTTAGCTCACACAAGTTTTTACACTGTGGTATGTATGATGCCATGGTGAGGGTAATATGAATTGGTGTTTAGGGAACCCAAAATGGGCAAGCAAGGCCATGAGGGGTTAGGACCTGACATTAAAAATACTCCCACGTGCACTTGAGTCTGAGTAGGTTACACGTGGTATGGGGTAGATAAGACCTACGGTTGACACCCCCAACCATGTTATGGATCCGTGGAGTACGTTGTACAGTGTATATCACATGGAGTACCCTGTACCGCGTGGTTGTGATGATGATATGAAAGTCTGGCGAAGAACTAACCCACCTTCGTTCCAGCATGATACCCCGCACACCGAGATCCGTGTGGTCTGGGATGATTTATGACATAGTTGGCCAACATAGTCCTTGTGATATAGTGACATGTCTCACCTGATATTACATAATACCACATGGTTTTGATACATGAGTGAAATTGTGATTGTCCAGGGTAGATCCGAGGGAGGGGTCGAGCCTTGTGGGAATTGTGATTTAAAGAAATGATAATTTGATTTATGATGAGATGTGATGGAATTTGAAAAGTGATTTGTGATGAGTTATGATGAAATTTAAAAAGGATATTTCTTAAATGAATTTCCCTTTTGTGATGAGTTTTAATGAGACTGAGCATGAGATGATTTTACATGTTGAGATTTTCATGTTTTATGCCTATTTACATGATTTTCAATGCATGATAGATGTATATACATGTGGTATAGTTTTATTTCCCCATGCTCCGATTATAATTGATTTATGCATAACATTATCAGCATGTAAATAGGGTAGCTATCTACCATGCTTGCATTATTACCTTACTGAGCGTGTGGTTGCTCATCCCTCTCTATTTCCCCTCTCTACAAAGCGTACATAGCAGCCCAGTGAGGACTGAGGCGTTGTATTTTGGACATCCGTTGCTTCCATCGCCAAAAGATATACACACAGGGATTCTTCTTATATCTAAACATGTAAAGGCACAATAGTCATTTTGTAATGTAATGTAAGGGATGTAAAAGTTAGAAAACGTGTCATGTATAAGTGCATAACTTAACTATCAAATGAATGACACTTCTTTTGCTTAATTTGAGAATGAATGATGAGTGATGATTATTATTGACTCACAGCCTAACTGTGTAATGGTGAGTTTGTTCACGACTGGATAAGAAAAAGAAAATGCGAAAAATTTATAGTGATTTTCGATTAAAAAGGATGGAATGGGTCGTGACATAAGGGCAAAATGGTGCTTTAGAGTACCTCATTTATCTCTGGATCCAACGCTCCAACTACAAAGCTTCAAAAGTACAATGGTATTACCCCAATGCATCTGTATTACAATATTTCATATTGATATGGGTCTAAAACAAATCATGATTTTACATACAAATTCATACTGAAATCATATACAAATTATACATATAGATATCAATGAGAGACTAGACAAGTATCCAAAGTAAGCATGCAAGTTCTAACATCCAAACAGTCCAATAAGGGATAATGATAACCTATAGCCATGGTCTAGAGTTCTTAGTCCCACTTGATCAGGCGCGTATTGAGAGGTTATAGATGTGACCAACGTCAAACAACAAACATATAGATAGAGTCCAAATGGTTGGCAATAAATGCTCATAGTGCATGTACTAAGGGTGGCCTAACAATCTCTAAAACAATGGTCCAAACTTATTTAGCATGAGTCTATAATTAATAAAAATAATACTTTATGATTTTCAACATAATACTACTAATTGGGATAGAAGTTCCACGGAATCATACTTATCAAAATTCATATTATTCAATCCCACAATAAGAACAATGTAAATATTTTTAAAGAAACCATTTATTTTTTATTTGGAAAATAGTTAAAACATGCTTAATTATGCAATTTCCTAAAATAATACATTTTTAATGGACTTAAGGAGATTTCATACAAGTTTCATAAACCAAACATATTTTACAAATCATGCTTATTTGATTTCAAATAATTTATGCCAAGGTACATGGTTTATGCATGAATCAGAAATCATTCTAATTAATTTCAACAGTTTCAATTAAATCTCTTAAAAAAAAACCTACTATTGAAAACATTGCATGTGTGGCTAAACAATGCACATGGTCTCACCACATGACACCCAAATCTTAAGCATGCATCCCTTACCTACTTAGCAAACTAACACTTAATCCTCTTGTCACCAAGCTAGGCTAGGCAATGCATATATATTGCCTACACCAACCTCCCTCCAAACATTATTTTAGCTGCAATGCCATATTAAACATGCTATATTACTATCCATTGCTCTTAATTATACTTCAATATTCACTGATTAATAGCTAATTCACTTGGTTTAATAGCAGCATTTCATTAAGCTATCTCTACTAACCTCATATAGTCCTAAAATACTGACAAATTGACTAAGTTACATTAACTTCACTAATATATTCCATTTGGCTGAATATACCACTAACCTCTTATAAAAGTCATTCTTTCAATTCCAATTACATGATTTATCCTAATATAATATAAATAACCTTATTGCACCAAGATTGCCATACTTTAGTCCATTAACCCCTAATTTTCACTAAATGGCCAAAAACCCAAATCAAAGATCTTTTGTAATCCTTTCTGAACTAACCCCAAAATCATTATCATCACTTTCGTTAATCATCATAATTTAACATTTATTTAATTTATACCCAAAACAAGCATTCTAACCCTAAAAATCCCTTAAGGTTGGAACCATAAATTGACATTCCATTATTTTCCAAACATTCTATTTTGACAATTTAACCATTCAAGACACCAATCACCAATAGACATTATTTCTAAGATCTTAGAAGCACTTACCCTTCCTTTTCCGTACTCGACCGAATCTTTCCCCAAGTCTCTAAGAAACCTTGTTATAATACAACATTAAAATAGGTCTTAAATACTCTATATTTATCTCATACTTCAATCTCAAGCTTCATAAAACACATTAGGACTAACCTCTCCATTGTATCCAGTTCTAGACTCTCTTTTTTCTCCTTGTCATTTCAGCCCCTAAAACACCTCTAAAAATTCCCAAATAAATATATGTTAGAGTAGAGAAGGTAGAGGATGAAAAGCTCGTAAGTGATCTTTAGTTGAATCCCTCTCTTTCTCATTCTTTTCTTTTTTCTTCCTTTTCTCTTTCATGCCGACTGCTTTATTTTTAGTTTTCTTTTCTAGTTTACTGCATAAGAAGGGCAAAAAATGAGCTGAATATGGAGTTATGAAGCTTATAAAATAAGCTAAAAGGTTCCTAAGTCAAGTAGTAGGGGTTGTTAAAATATTAGCATAATAAACCTTAGATTAAACCAATTAGAAACTAACTACATGTAGTGGGCGTTAGTGGATTTCCATTGCTATTTTGGTCTTCAAATTTCCAGCCCCCCTTGTCATGCCTTAACCTATTTTTCTCCACTCCAATTTTGACTATGTTAATGTTATAATAAGCCTTGTTTAATAGCTAGTGGTGTTAGGTATTGATTCTTCTAAAATTCATTTGCATTTCCCTTTTTATTTTGCTTAATGCCTCGTGGTTCTTAAGCTAATTTCCTGATCAGTTTATGTAATTATTTCAGCCTTTTTTCTATTCTTTTAATCCACATTTCCACTTCTAAAAATCATGTTTAGATTATAGGTTCATCATACTTAAAGGTTGAATTGCATAAGGCTTAATTTGATGAGCATAAAATCCCTAAAGTTCATGGTTTATGTCCAAATTTGCTGGACTGATTATAGGTATTCGATTCAGCCCTATTCCATGTCTTAATCCTTCATTTCTTGTTCTTACTTACTCTTTAAAACTTATATTCATCGTGTAAAATGAATATGTAAATTTTGAATTGCGGTTAGGGTCACATTTTGGCATGAACTTGTGCCACATTTCACTAGTTCTTTAAATTTCTACTTTGCTAACTTAGGATATTTAATTTTACTATTTTCTTTAGCTAAACCTTAGCCTTTAGTATTAAATCCAACATATCCTTAATCATATTTATTTCATACCCCACTTTAATCAATATCCTTAATCCCATTAACACTTGATAAATTTGACTTTGTTGTTTGAACTTTACTTAGTACATTAATTTAATACATTTGAGGAATTGAATCATACCTATTATCCTAGTGCTTCTAATAAATATTTGCTCCTCTTACTTCATATAACTCTCCTAATTACTATAGGTTCGATCCTACAAAATATCCAAATAGAATAGCTTGTTAGAAATCATACTAATTTGTGGAACTTACTAAGGAAAGGAAATTAGAAATTGGGGTTCTTAGAAGAATACAGAGAAAATGCTTAAGAAAAAGGCAATGATTGCCACTTGGAGTGTAAGACCCGATTTTTTTATCGTAAGAGCAAATGGAATGAATAGAAATTTCTGAGTGCATTTAAAAATGCAAAAGGATTGAAATGGTATTCCCGAACACGTGCAAGGGTAAAACGGTCAAAAGATCAAAATTCGGTATTAATTAGGACAAGAAAATTTAATTAAAAATAACGGCTTGAGAAATCTTGATTAATAACAAAGAAATAAGAAAATTTCGGGTTACATTGATCAATATATGAATTTATTGGAATTAATCAGAATTTTTACCTCGGGAAATAATTTCAAAAATAATAAAAAAATATACCGAAAAGTCGAAATAAGATCGAGAAATTCATTTATTGATTAAATGAATTAAATATAATTTTTTTAGATCTTTTGACAAAAATAATAATATAATAATGATTAAAATAATAAAAAAATTAATTAAAAAAAGAAAAGGAAAAAAGAAGAAGAAAAAGGGAAAAAGAAAAAGAGAAAAAATTGAGAAAAATTTCAGTGATGCAATCGAGCTACGGGTAAGTCGGTAAGCGGTCGAATTGACCGATTTAAATTTTGAAATATTTAAATTGATTAATATCTGACTGAAAATTTATCCGAAAAAATATTTAATTATGTAGCTCGACAATTGACGTAGAACGAGAGCTCGAGACAATTTTGATTTACGTACTATCATGGAATCACGGGTAAGTAACCTTTATTTACGACAATATTGCATCGTTATGCGTGTTAAAATTTACTTAAGAAATCTTGATTAATAACAAAGAAATAATAAAATTTCGGGTTAAATTGATCAAGATATGAATTTATTGGAATTAATCAAAATTTTTACCTCGGGAAATAATTTTGAAAATAATCAAAAAATATACCGAAAAGCCGAAGTAAGACCGAGAAATTAATTTATTGATTAAATGAATTAAATATAATTTTTTTAGATATTTTGACAAAAATAATAATATAATAATGATTAAAATAATAATAAAAATAAAACAATTAATTAAAAAAAAGAAAAGGAAAAAAGAAGAAGAAAAAGGGAAAAAGAAAAAGAGAAAAAATTGAGAAAAATTTCAGTGATGCAATCGAGCTACGGGTAAGTCGGTAAGCGGTCGAATTGACCGATTTAAATTTTGAAATATTTAAATTGATTAATATCCGACTGAAAATTTATCCGAAAAAATATTTAATTATGTAGCTCGACAATTTACGTAGAACGAGAGCTCGAGACAGCTTCGATTTACGTACTATCATGGAATCACGGGTAAGTAACCTTTATTTACGACAATATTGCATCGTTATGCGTGTTAAAATTTACCGCATAAATTACGGATTTAATTTTCGCATGAAATAAATTAAATTCTGAAAAATTGGATAAATTGTCGTAAATAATTAATTGAGATATCCGAGAGTTTAGAACAAGGCTCAATAAATACTGATGGGCCCAATGAGCTCAATAGGCCTCGATAAAGTGTGGTAAATAGGCTTAAGGCTCATTATGGTACAATCGGGTCCAATATGGGTAAACGGACCCAATGATTTAAATTAAGCCTAGAAAATTATGAAATATCGTGGATTGTATTGTATTTGACCTTATGAATATTTATCCGCAGTTCCAGAGATTGGATTGTGAGCAAATCGGACTGCGTGACGAGTCATCAGTGGAAAGGTCAGACTGTACAGAAAAATGAGGTAAGGGAATTGTGTGAGTAGCTAGAAGTAGCTACGCGTATTTTAATAGTTTTTGTATACATTGATTTTTGTATGTATACACTGTTAGTGTATAATGATCTTAAAAGTGGTTTAAATGATTTTAAGGATCGAAATAGGTAAAAAGACTATTTTACCCCTATTGAGGGAAGTTCACCTAAGGATGGTGAAAGCATGACATGCATGAAATGCATGATTTAAGGAATTTTTTGAATTAAGAAATTTTATTGGTTTTAATCAAAGCAAATCGGTAGATTGACCAGTAATTGTATAAATTTCACAAGATAACACTACGTAGGTATTATTAATATTTAAATGAAATTTCTTTAGAAAACGGGCCAACTATCAAGTTTATATGGAAACAGATAGTGCTGGCATATAGCTCGCACTATATCTGCGTTTGTGAATGTGCATAAAAGTGCTTGAGCGGTTACTCGCACCGATTTGTGTGACATCATATGCATAAAATGTGCTAGAACGGTTGCTCGCACTGATTTTATGATTTGATATACATGAGAACTGCTGGAGCCTAGCTCGCACTCTATTTTGACTGTTTTGACTGAATATGCATAAAAAGGTGGTGGAGCGATTGCTCGCACTAGTTTTAATGATTTGACATGTATGAGAGATGCTGGAGCTTAGCTCGCATCCTGTTTTGATATGATAATTGCATAAAAGCCGTGCTGGAGTGTAACTCGCACGAGATTTTATTTATTTATGCATAAAGCCGTGCTGGAGTGTAACTCATATGAGATTTTATTTATTGATGATAACACCGTGCTGGAGCTCGCTCGCACGTGATTTTATATGGATTTATGACTCATTCGTACTGGAGTACTACTCGTACGCAGATTTTACTGATTTTATGACACCGTGCTAGAGCTTCGCTCACACGAGATTTTCTGATATCATGAATATGCATGGAGCCGTGCTAGAGCTTCGCTTGCACAAGGATTTATATGACATGCATATAGCCGTGTTGGAGCCTCTTGTAGAGTGTGTGTCACAGTAAGATGATATGCTCATGTAAGACCCGAATTTAATAAAAATACGAAAACTAAATAAGAAAAGATAGAGGAAGTATGAAGGAAGTCGGGTTAAATTAATCCCGAACACGTGTAAGGGCAAAACGGTCAAAGGACCGAAAGCCGGAGTAAATTCGATAAGAAAATTTAATTAAAAATAAGGATTTAAGAAATCTTGGTCAATAAAGATGAAATAAAATTATTTCGGATTAAATTGATCAAGATATTAATTTATTGGAATTAATCGGGATTAATCGGGATTTTTAGTTCAGAAAAATAATCCCGAAAATAATCGAAAAATATACTGAAAAGTCACTCGGGACAATATCCCGAAAATACGGAGCAATTATACCCGAAAAATAGGTTAAAATATAATAAATAAATTAAATAAAATTAAATTAATTAATTTAGAATAAAATAATAATTTTAAGGGATATTTGGGTATTTTTAGTGTATTTTAATAAATAAAAATAAATTGTTAAATAAGATAATAAATTGAAAAAAAAAAAAAAGGAAGAGAATTGAAAAAAAAAAAAAAAGAGAGGAAAGTCATCGGGGAGAGAGAAACGGAAGACCCGAAGAAGACCAAAGGAGGCCCGATCACCGTCCGGCGGCCAACGGCCCGGCCAAGGGCCGGAAAAGAAAGAGGGGACGCCGATGAGCATGATGGTACCGGCGGTGTAGCCAACCGACGCCGGAGGAAGCCGATCGGAGGAGGAGAAGGCCGACGGGATTGAGGGGCTCGGTCCCGGCGAACGGCGGCGATCCGACCAGAACCAAGGCCCGATTTGGAGAGCCCAGTCGACGGCGGTGCTTTTGGCACCGGTGGCACTCAGCGAGACGGCCGGAATCGGCGGCGACGGCCAAGAGGAAGAAAATGGGTTCCGACGCCGAGGAGAAGAGGTCGAACCGGCGGTGTTCCGACGGACTTGGGTGAAACTGAGGGTAGATTTGGACTGCGGACGAGCCAGCGGATCGATTGGCGGTGGAAGCCGGCGGAGAACCGGCCGGCAAGGCAGTGAACCGGCAGTGAACCGGCCGAACCGGAGAAAAACCGGCGGTCTGACCGGTCCGAACCGGACTGAACCGGTTCAGCCAAAAAGAGGGGAAAAAAGGGAGAAAAAGGGAAAAGGAAAAAGAGGAAAAAATTGGGGAAAATTCCGGTGATGCAATCGAGCTTCGGGTAAGTCGATAAGCGGTCAAATTGACCGATTTAAATTTGGAATATTTTATTTAATTAATTTTGGGCTGAGAACTTACCCGGAAAAATTGTGGAATTGTGTAGCTCGACGATTGGCATCCACCGAGGGCTCGAGACAGCCTCGATTTGCGGACTAGCATGGAATCTCGGGTAAGTGACCCCTATTTACGACAATTTCCTCGTTATGCGTGATATTGATTAAATTTACGCATAAATTGAATTAATTTATGGAAATTTAGATTAATTGTCGTAAATATTAAATTTAGCTATTCGAGAATTAGAACGAGGCTCAATAAATTATTGATGGGCCCAATGAGCCCAATAGGCCTCGATAAAGAGAAAATTAAGTGGAAAACGGGCTTAAGGCCGATTAAGGCCCATTAAGGTGCAATCGGGCCCAATAGGGGTAAACGGGCCCAATGATTTAAATTAAGCCCAGAAAAGATTAAGTACAATTAAATCATAATATCTGACCTGAGGAATATTAATACGCAGTTCCGGGCATTGGATTGGAAACATATCGGACTGCGCGATGGGACTACATTGGAAAAGAGAAAGGTCAGACTCGACGAGAATCGAGGTAAGGGAATTCTGCGGACTGCTAGAGGTAACAGTACGCAATTTTAAATTCATATGCAGTCCTTTAAAATATCCTGAAGGGTCTAGAGGTCAAATAATAATTTTAGTGCCCCGAATGGGCAAATTACTAAAATACCCTTGTTAAGGGTAAAATTCTAAAAATCTAGGAAAAATTGGGAGGAGCAAGGACAAGAGGTTCCTGCTCGTTCTGGAGATATTCCAACGCATGCATGAGTAGGCTGGCTCGCCTTGAAAGAAAGTGCACCGCATTGCATACTTTCAACGTGAAATTGATTTGAAAACTGTTTTGAGTAAATAGAGCCGCCTACGTGTTTTATTGACATATGACGTGCTAGAGCTCAGCTCGCACGGTAATTTCGATTTGTGTGATGCATGCATTAGTGCTGGAGCGAGAGCTCGCACTAGAGTTTTACATGCATAGGTGCTAGAGTATAACTCGCACCAGATTTCACATGCTCTTTCGTGACACGGTGCTAGAGTCTGACTCGCACCATATTTTTACATGATTTTCGAGACAGAGTGCTGGAGTTTAACCCGCACCAGTATTTATAAAATTTTCATGTGATTTATAATATACAGAGTGCTGAGCTTAGCTCGCACTAGTTTTACCGGATTTGTGGAGTACCGCTGTCTGCCCTTGGAGTCAGCCAAAAGGCCCAACAGGCTCAAGAGACCTCTTAGGTGGGGTGAGAGTGAGGGATGAGGTTGGCGGCCTTGTGGGGATGTAAGCGGGCTCTGCCAGTTGACGTGTTTTGATGAGAGTGCTGAGCATCGCTCACACAGATTTTATGAGAACATGCGATGAGCCGTGCTTGGAGCATCGGGTAGACTGTGTGTCACCGATTTAATAGGCTCGCACGTGCGTTTTGAGACATGGCATGAGTATTGAGAAACAAACCTCTGTGGGAAGCAGGCCAATTGGGCCGGAGTACCTAGAGATATTACATGGGTTCATGGAGTACGATGTACCGTGCAAGTAGCATGGAGTACGATGTACCGTGTTGTATCTTCGGATACGGCATCTCCGGATGCAGCATCTTCGGATGCCGGGGATCGGATAAGACTGACGGGATGGACTGACCCACCTCCCGGGCGGTTCCCGATCATGGTGAGAACCCGCACACTAGGATCCGTGTAGCTGAGGAACTCACGAGGACAGATGTGGCCATAGTCCTAGTTATTTACCTATATACAGACGTTGCCTAGTCTCGCATGTTGATGATTTCTATGATGATTTAAACTGGGTTTTAAAACTAAATTGCATGATGGTATTTCCATGCTTTTCAAAACCCACGTGTGATGTAAATGTTTTCATGATTTTGTGTGAGTCAGGATCACCCGCAGGAGGGGTCGAGTCCTGACTTTATTGTCAAAATCTTAATTGAGAAAGAAATGATTTATGATAATTGCATGTTGATTTTCCGTGCAAATGTATTTTACATATCATCATAATGCATAGCATGGTTTTAAAATGTGTGGAGAAAGGGTGGTTTATGCATGGCACTACGTTCATGTAGGTAGTATGGTTACCTACTTGTTCGTAGGATTGCCTTACTGAGCTTGATGTGCTCACCCCTTTCATTTTCTCCCACAGATGATCTCCAGTTGAAGTTGAGGCGACTCAGTACTGCATTCCGGATATCCGCTGCTGCCCATCAACATAAGGTATATACACTTGTACTTATTGTATCTACATAAGCATAGCACAGTAACATGATTGTAAGTAACTTTAGGGGATGTATAAATAATATAACAATTATAAATGACTGGAGAAGAAATAAGTACTAGGGTAGATGTATGGTGGGACTGGCATTGACGCACAGCCCAATTAGTAGTGGAGTGTTGGTCACGATTCGAGGACAGGTAAGAATTAAGTAAGAAAATAAACAAAAACGCAAAAAAATTCACTCTGATTTTTGGATAGTTGGGTCGTGACAATTATTTTGGTATCAGAGCGTAATTGGTCTGATGTGTGTCAGTGTCAGAAGTTAAGAAATTACATCCCCGTGTTACTGTGCTTAGTTAGATACAATAGTGTATATCGAGATGGGCTTGACTAAGAAATGGTTGAGAATGCAGGAATGCCTAATATGAGTCGCGCTAAATGAGATAGTGCACGAGGCAGAGGTCGTAGAGGTAGACCTGAGTCTGCTAAGTCGTGCTGAGTTTGGCTATGAAAATCAGTATGAGATTGAAATAGAGGCGAATGTTGAGAATGCCTCACAGAGTCCGACAGAGAGATCGGACAGTATTGAGACACGCTTCGCGAGATTGGAGCGGAGTGTGGAGATTATTTTGAGGAGCTAATTACTCAGATTATGTACGAGATCAGAGGGCGCAGCGGAGCATTGGTGAAAACCCGCTCGACCCATCTTAAGAGCTGATATGAGAAATGATTATGGATGTATTCCGGTGACAGGATATCCTGGACATGATTTAAAGGAAATTTTGGATTAAAGTCCTTACTCTGACCCAGAGGATTTAATTTATTGACGAGTATGGAGACTCGATTATATTCTGGGCAGATATTACCTCGACACTATGAAAAGTGACAGTCGAGATGTCTAAAAGTTTATGGAAGGGCTCAGATTTTCAATTAGAGTCCGATTGGCCCGTGAGATATTACCTATACCGAGGCAGTGCGCAGATTTACAGTTGGATAAATAAAAATATGAATTGCACGCCTCTGAGATTCGGAAAGGTAGAGAGGGCTGAAGTAGAGACAGAAAAGAGAATCGAGAAATGACAAAGATGTTGAATGAGAAAATGGTAATTGGTTAAAGATTAGATTTGATGAGTTATGGGCTAAGATAATTGGTAAGGCCCTAGTGCATCTAATTTTGGGCACTCTTGTGGGCATTGTGATTGGAGGACCCCGACCTGCTACGAAGCAGAGTAGCAGTGTCATTACTGTGGAATGTGTGGTGGATACCACAGAAGGAGCGTCTATACCTACACGGTATTGATGAAAATGGTCGTTAAGTGTGGTATGATGGACCATTGATTTTGATTACACAGAGTTGGGCGAAATCGCCCCACAAAAAGGTAAAGAGACAGAGAAAAATTTCGTTGTTATAGCTGAAAACGAAAAGGGAGGCCATAGCCGAAGAGAAAAAGGAAAGTAGGCTATTGGACGAAGGCGAGTGGATGTCTTGGACCAGGATGCTATTGATGTTTCATGGATGTGGTGTAAGATACCACACTTGTTATGAATAACGAAGTACATATGTTCATTAATCCTGTGCCACATATTTATTCATACCGCCTTCATTCGCATATAAGTGAGTAAAAGGCATGAATGCCTACATCATTGGGCAATACTGATAAATGAGTACCCCAATAGAGGAGGATGAATTAACGGAATATAGATATAGAGATTTTAAGTTGATAAACAGGGGTGTAACGGTTGAAATTACAGGAGTAAAGGATGTACTCACAAAATGAATAAAGACAAGAGTTTCATTATAATTGATACGCAAAGGAGAAAATCTTCGAGATAAGATAGATCCTAAGTACAAGATGTATTGGAGTAGAGATATATGCTAGATAAGGAATACCTTTAATATGCGAAGTAATTGAGGTTAAACAATTAGTAGCGAATACAAATTATAACCAAGGACAAAGATGGGTATAACCATAACCGGTAGTTGTGGTTAAGTCTGAAGGCTAATAAAGGTATTTCAAAATACCTCCCCGCCTGAAGACTTGACAGCATCTAGATATATATATATATATATATATAATCTATAACGGGAAATCGATCATCGTAATAAATACCTTTAGCATTAGGTTACCTTACTAAGACGATAAGAACATTAAAATTCGACAAATTATAAAGGTTAACGTAGTAAAATTTGATAAGAGCCGTTAAGATAAGAAAAGGAAATAGCGCAGGTTAGCACCTGGAAAACGTAAGCGGTTGAGAAGGATCTTGTACGCCTTGCGTAAATAAGTCAAGGATTAGATCGAGTGTAATCATCATTAACGGTGATATGCTGGGAGTAGTTAAAGCCTAGGGCGAATTATAAGCAACAATTGGAAGATAGCTTTTACAGATGGATTATTGCGAGATTTAAAATGGTATACCCTGTTGACACGTTTAACTAAGAAAACGTGATCTTGGAATAAGATGATAAATAAGATGATAGATGTGACGTGAATTTGGCGTGATGAAGTATGAACTGACCACTATGATTAATTTCACCATGCCCAACAGCTCAAGAGGTTTTTCAGTGAGTATGAATGCCTCAAAGTTATGATGGAGCTGTGTATTGATGTATAATGGGAAGATAGTCAATTTTGGAGTCAGACAACTCTTCGATCACGAAATAAACTATCTGACCCATGATTTAAAGTTGGCAACAGTATTTGTACCGAGGATATGGTACTATTATGTACAGGGTGAGGAATTATGGATATGCACTGATCATAGAGCCCGAGTATCTGTTTTCACAGAAAGGGGCGAATATGAAAATACATATTGGGTTAGAGCTTCCGAGAGATTTTGATTTATGAGAATTGTACCACCCAAGAAAGGCGAATGTGATGACTGATGCCTTGAGTAGAAAGAGCCTCGGGATGGTACCACACATGATGGTCAGGGAGCGTGAGCTGCGAGATGCAGTTGTGAGCCTCAGTAAAGATGTGATCCCTTCTGATGATGACAGTGATTGGTATGATTGTGTGACAGCTAGCCTGATGACTAGTACCGGATGAGAGTGCCCGGATTTGCCAGGCTTAGCGTGATGATCGACCGGATGTCGATGGTTTGGGTCTGATTCAGAAGGGTACAGTGACAGAGATCACAGAGAGTATGATAATGATTTATAGAGAGGCTCAGAGACAGTATGAGTGCTCCCCAGGACCACAGTTGATGAGATAGTAATGTTGTCAGAAGCTCACTCTTCGGGATATACAGTGCATACGGAAAGTAAAGAAATATATCGAAATCTCGAAAAGGGTATAGGTGGTCAGATATGAAAAGAGATGTGGAGAGGTTGTAAAAAGTGCCTAGTGTGTGTCAGCAGAGTAAGGTAGAGTATTAAAAGTCTGCAGAGTTATTGCAGCACCTACCTATATCGACACGGCACGAAAAACGAGAGCAAGTCTCCATGAATGTTGTGATGGGTTATAGAGGACCCGGATAAATCAGGAGACTATTTGGATGATAGTCGATAGAGTGACTGAGTCCACCCACCTTCTAGTTATGAACTCCCCAGATACTCAGAGTGTGTATGAGGATTTATGTGTAAGGCAGTTTGTGGAACATTATGTAACGTTCCAGTGAGCATGGTATCATATAGGGATTCCCACTCCACTTCCTACCTCTGTGGATATTTAAGGAAGCTATGGGAACCCGACTGAGTATTAGCACAGCTTTCCATCCTCAGACAGATGGTCAGTCAGAGAGGACTGTACAAGTCCTGGAGGATCCGATGAAAGCGTGTGCCATTGATTTTATAAGCTCCTGGAATGATCAGTTGATTTCTAATTGAAGTCGCCAATAACGACAATTGGCAATTGAGTATCGGGATAACAAGTTATGAGACAGTGTATAGCTGTAGGGGCTGTTCCCCAAATTGGATAAAAAAAAAAAGTTGGGTGACAGATAGAATCATTCTGATTTTGGGATAATAAGTCTCTGAGGATGTTTAGTTAAGGATGAGAGATTAAGAACACCTCAGAACAGATAGAAAAATATTGGAATTCACCCTTGGTGAATTATTATGGTTGAAAGTTACACGTCCTAAGAGAATAAGGACATAGCGGAACTTTTGGAAGAAGTAAATTGAGTTGAGCTGGATCGAATCCTTGAGAGATTGGACAAGTAGGAGATAAGACCTGTAGGTTGTTGTTAATCACTTGGATTAACAGGCACCCACAATGTGTCCCAGCTTATGATGCTTCGGTACTACTATCCAGATCCAGCAGAGGTGATAGGATATGAACTCCAAAAGTTCAGTTTAATGAAAATATGAGTATATTGAAGAAGTTGATTCGGGCATTGAACAGGAAAGAGACAGTATTGGGGTTTAAGATAATCTCCCTAATTAAAGTCCTTTGGTAGTAATACACTCCGAAGAAGGTCGCATAAATTTTAAGAGTATGATATGATCGATATACCCGGAGTTGTATATGGACTCATATGACTTGGTTCTAATTTGGAGGACCAAATTCCTTAAGTGGGGGAGAATTGTAAGACCCGAATTTAATAAAAATACGAAAACTAAATAAGAAAAGATAGAGGAAGTATGAAGGAAGTCGGGTTAAATTAATCCCGAACACGTGTAAGGGCAAAACGGTCAAAGGACCGAAAGCCGGAGTAAATTCGATAAGAAAATTTAATTAAAAATAAGGATTTAAGAAATCTTGGTCAATAAAGATGAAATAAAATTATTTCGGATTAAATTGATCAAGATATTAATTTATTGGAATTAATCGGGATTAATCGGGATTTTTAGTTCAGAAAAATAATCCCGAAAATAATCGAAAAATATACTGAAAAGTCACTCGGGACAATATCCCGAAAATACGGAGCAATTATACCCGAAAAATAGGTTAAAATATAATAAATAAATTAAATAAAATTAAATTAATTAATTTAGAATAAAATAATAATTTTAAGGGATATTTGGGTATTTTTAGTGTATTTTAATAAATAAAAATAAATTGTTAAATAAGATAATAAATTGAAAAAAAAAAAAAAAAAGAAGAGAATTGAAAAAAAAAAAAAAAAAAAAAAAGAGAGGAAAGTCATCGGGGAGAGAGAAACGGAAGACCCGAAGAAGACCAAAGGAGGCCCGATCACCGTCCGGCGGCCAACGGCCCGGCCAAGGGCCGGAAAAGAAAGAGGGGACGCCGATGAGCACGATGGTACCGGCGGTGTAGCCAACCGACGCCGGAGGAAGCCGATCGGAGGAGGAGAAGGCCGACGGGATTGAGGGGCTCGGTCCCGGCGAACGGCGGCGATCCGACCAGAACCAAGGCCCGATTTGGAGAGCCCAGTCGACGGCGGTGCTTTTGGCACCGGTGGCACTCAGCGAGACGGCCGGAATCGGCGGCGACGGCCAAGAGGAAGAAAATGGGTTCCGACGCCGAGGAGAAGAGGTCGAACCGGCGGTGTTCCGACGGACTTGGGTGAAACTGAGGGTAGATTTGGACTGCGGACGAGCCAGCGGATCGATTGGCGGTGGAAGCCGGCAGAGAACCGGCCGGCAAGGCAGTGAACCGGCAGTGAACCGGCCGAACCGGAGAAAAACCGACGGTCTGACCGGTCCGAACCGGACTGAACCGGTTCAGCCAAAAAGAGGGGAAAAAAGGGAGAAAAAGGGAAAAGGAAAAAGAGGAAAAAATTGGGGAAAATTCCGGTGATGCAATCGAGCTTCGGGTAAGTCGATAAGCGGTCAAATTGACCGATTTAAATTTGGAATATTTTATTTAATTAATTTTGGGCTGAGAACTTACCCGGAAAAATTGTGGAATTGTGTAGCTCGACGATTGGCATCCACCGAGGGCTCGAGACAGCCTCGATTTGCGGACTAGCATGGAATCTCGGGTAAGTGACCCCTATTTACGACAATTTCCTCGTTATGCGTGATATTGATTAAATTTACGCATAAATTGAATTAATTTATGGAAATTTAGATTAATTGTCGTAAATATTAAATTTAGCTATTCGAGAATTAGAACGAGGCTCAATAAATTATTGATGGGCCCAATGAGCCCAATAGGCCTCGATAAAGAGAAAATTAAGTGGAAAACGGGCTTAAGGCCGATTAAGGCCCATTAAGGTGCAATCGGGCCCAATAGGGGTAAACGGGCCCAATGATTTAAATTATGCCCAGAAAAGATTAAGTACAATTAAATCATAATATCTGACCTGAGGAATATTAATACGCAGTTCCGGGCATTGGATTGGAAACATATCGGACTGCGCGATGGGACTACATTGGAAAAGAGAAAGGTCAGACTCGACGAGAATCGAGGTAAGGGAATTCTGCGGACTGCTAGAGGTAACAGTACGCAATTTTAAATTCATATGCAGTCCTTTAAAATATCCTGAAGGGTCTAGAGGTCAAATAATAATTTTAGTGCCCCGAATGGGCAAATTACTAAAATACCCTTGTTAAGGGTAAAATTCTAAAAATCTAGGAAAAATTGGGAGGAGCAAGGACAAGAGGTTCCTGCTCGTTCTGGAGATATTCCAACGCATGCATGAGTAGGCTGGCTCGCCTTGAAAGAAAGTGCACCGCATTGCATACTTTCAACGTGAAATTGATTTGAAAACTGTTTTGAGTAAATAGAGCCGCCTACGTGTTTTATTGACATATGACGTGCTAGAGCTCAGCTCGCACGGTAATTTCGATTTGTGTGATGCATGCATTAGTGCTGGAGCGAGAGCTCGCACTAGAGTTTTACATGCATAGGTGCTAGAGTATAACTCGCACCAGATTTCACATGCTCTTTCGTGACACGGTGCTAGAGTCTGACTCGCACCATATTTTTACATGATTTTCGAGACAGAGTGCTGGAGTTTAACCCGCACCAGTATTTATAAAATTTTCATGTGATTTATAATATACAGAGTGCTGAGCTTAGCTCGCACTAGTTTTACCGGATTTGTGGAGTACCGCTGTCTGCCCTTGGAGTCAGCCAAAAGGCCCAACAGGCTCAAGAGACCTCTTAGGTGGGGTGAGAGTGAGGGATGAGGTTGGCGGCCTTGTGGGGATGTAAGCGGGCTCTGCCAGTTGACGTGTTTTGATGAGAGTGCTGAGCATCGCTCACACAGATTTTATGAGAACATGCGATGAGCCGTGCTTGGAGCATCGGGTAGACTGTGTGTCACCGATTTAATAGGCTCGCACGTGCGTTTTGAGACATGGCATGAGTATTGAGAAACAAACCTCTGTGGGAAGCAGGCCAATTGGGCCGGAGTACCTAGAGATATTACATGGGTTCATGGAGTACGATGTACCGTGCAAGTAGCATGGAGTACGATGTACCGTGTTGTATCTTCGGATACGGCATCTCCGGATGCAGCATCTTCGGATGCCGGGGATCGGATAAGACTGACGGGATGGACTGACCCACCTCCCGGGCGGTTCCCGATCATGGTGAGAACCCGCACACTAGGATCCGTGTAGCTGAGGAACTCACGAGGACAGATGTGGCCATAGTCCTAGTTATTTACCTATATACAGACGTTGCCTAGTCTCGCATGTTGATGATTTCTATGATGATTTAAACTGGGTTTTAAAACTAAATTGCATGATGGTATTTCCATGCTTTTCAAAACCCACGTGTGATGTAAATGTTTTCATGATTTTGTGTGAGTCAGGATCACCCGCAGGAGGGGTCGAGTCCTGACTTTATTGTCAAAATCTTAATTGAGAAAGAAATGATTTATGATAATTGCATGTTAATTTTCCGTGCAAATGTATTTTACATATCATCATAATGCATAGCATGGTTTTAAAATGTGTGGAGAAAGGGTGGTTTATGCATGGCACTACGTTCATGTAGGTAGTATGGTTACCTACTTGTTCGTAGGATTGCCTTACTGAGCTTGATGTGCTCACCCCTTTCATTTTCTCCCACAGATGATCTCCAGTTGAAGTTGAGGCGACTCAGTACTGCATTCCGGATATCCGCTGCTGCCCATCAACATAAGGTATATACACTTGTACTTATTGTATCTACATAAGCATAGCACAGTAACATGATTGTAAGTAACTTTAGGGGATGTATAAATAATATAACAATTATAAATGACTGGAGAAGAAATAAGTACTAGGGTAGATGTATGGTGGGACTGGCATTGACGCACAGCCCAATTAGTAGTGGAGTGTTGGTCACGATTCGAGGACAGGTAAGAATTAAGTAAGAAAATAAACAAAAACGCAAAAAAATTCACTCTGATTTTTGGATAGTTGGGTCGTGACAGCTCACACGTGCATACTGAGACAGATGATATGGGTGGATAAGACCTATTGCAGGCATCCCTGACTGAGCTTGGGTTCACAGAGTACGTTGTACCGTGTATGTCACGTGGAGTACGCTGTACCGTGGGGATTGTTGGAGTGGAGTGGCATTAGCCATGAGGGAGCAAGCCTTGCCCTCGCAATCCTCGTGTTATGCTGTTCTGGCGGGTAGGACAACCCACCTCCCGTTTCAGGTGTGTTACCCCGCACACTAGGTACCGTGTTACCAGGGATCACGAGGTTATGGCCATAGTCCTATGTTGTTACTGATAGTCACCTGCTTGTCTCACATGATATAACTATTGGTCGATAGACCAGGGTAGACCCGAGGGAGGGGTCAGGCCCCCGATTTTATGATTTTATGATATGTGACCCTGAAAGAAGGGTGGTTTTATAACCAGAGTTTTATAATGAATTTTAATTAATTGTTTTATGAGATGATTGACCCGGAAGGGTTAGTTTATACTGCAGTTTTAATGAAATGATTTAAATGCAATAGTATGATGTGTTTTTCCATGCTTTAATGATAAATTCATGAACGGATTTTATCTCATGATTTGTTTTACATCGCATGAAATAATGTATGATTTTGATTTAATTCATGCTAAGTATGATTTACTGATGTCAGAAAAAATGCCATTGATACATAAGCAGTATGATTTATATATGCACGAACAGTTTTATAAACTAAGTCATTGATGAAATACATGATTTTGTGCTCGAGATTTTAATGAAAAGAAATGGATTTTAAGGGCATGGCATTATGAGCATGTAGATAGTGGAGCTATCTACTTACTTGCATAATTGCCTTACTGAGCATGTGGTTTGCTCACCCCCTTATTTTTTTCATCTTTTCAGAGCACTCGCAGTAGTTAGTGAGCGATTGATGACTTGCATTCTTGGTATCCGCTGCTTCCCATCGAGAGACAGGTATACACATTTGTATGGTTTTGTATCTAAATATGAAATGCACAGTATTGTAAACGGATATGATGTCGGGGATGTAAAGTTATGTAAATATCATTGTGTATATATTTGGTTAAAGTCAAAAGATAGTAAACTCTGATATGTGAATGTAATAATGGAAATGGAATGGTAAATAGGTGAGAAGTGACTAACACCGAATCATAGCCCAACTGTTTGGTAATATGGTCACGATGAGAGAAAGGTAAGAATTAAATAATAAATGAAAAAACGAAAAATTTACTCTGATTTTTAGGTAATTTGGGTCATGACATGGAGTAGCACTGACATATTCAAGGATGAATATGATGATGATAATGATCACAATAAAGTTACAAAATTGTATTTCATGACAGATGAAGAATCACCTAATTCTTCTAAGTTTTGTGAGACTCATACCTATTCATTTGAAGAGTTGCAAGATGCATTCGATGAATTAGCAAATGAGCTAAAATGAGTGAAAAACATAGGAAGACGACAACCAAGTTAACTAGTGAGAATGAAATTTTGGCAAAAACTAAGGTTGAACTACAAGCTAGAATAGAAAACCTTATTTTAGAAAAAGAAGAGCTTAAGAAGAAGGACATAAATTTATACAATTCCCTTTCGAGATTATATATGACTTAACAGATATTATATCAGATGTTAGAATATCAAAGAACTTTCTTTTATAAAGATGAGCTTGGATATAATCATGCTAAGAAGGAATCTCAACTTAAGAAGTTCCTTATTATAGATGAAGAAGTTCAAGCTACTTCTCTTAAGTGTAGTTACTACTTTAGGATATGACATAGTAAAAATAGATGTAGGTTTAGCAAAACTACATTTAGGAAGAAATTAGTTAAGAAAGTATAGAGTCCTAGGCATTTACTTAATTCAAGTGTTGATTTATCATTATATTGTCTAAGGGGAACCAAACTCGTTGGCACTAACCCTCATGGATGCAAACAAATATGGGTACCAAAAGATAGATGATTTGTGTGCTGCAGTGCATGAAAGGAGTGATGAAAGTCAACAATTAGACATAAAAAAATAAAAGAGACTTACACAACAAACAAAAAAATGAGGAAAAGGCAAAACTTAAAGTAGACATCAATATACCTTAATCAAGAAATGAGGATTAATCATCTCTTAGGCTAAGGAATACTACAAGACATTTCTCACTATTGTATTCTGATTTTAATATCCTCATATGAAATCAGTTCAAGTGGAAAAACTGTCAATGGTTGATATGATCATTTGAACGCACTTTATTAAAAGATGGGCATGATTTTATATGATTTTGATGTGTGAAATGTCATCTTAACAATTTAGGATTTAGAATAGTTTTTAGAACTAGAATAGCATTAGAATTTATATCATTTGTTTTGTTTGTCTACATTGCATTGTGCTTAGAGTCTTTATGATTGTTTGCCTATTTTAACTTGTATGTCTAATTGTTAAGTTCAATTTTGTGTGTGTTTGTTTAATGTTACGTGCTTGTTGACATGTTTGCTTGATTGTTTATTTGATTATTTATGTTTGTAATTCTTGTTTAGAGAGTGTTTAGATTAGGAATAGGTTAGAAATTAGAATGTACAAAATGTTGAATCGATATTCACCATTGAATGCCAATATGTTTAGTTGTTAGGACACCTAGGGATTCACTAAGTATTGATACACTTTCTTAAGTTATCGATACTAGATAAATATGTATCGATACATTTTAAAAGGTATTGATACGACTTAGAAAATTAACAAGGTAGAGCAAGAAATGTATCAGGCAATTTCCAAACTCAAGGTTTTCTCCTCATTCATGATAAAAGTCTCAAAATCATTTGTAGACACTTAATTTAGTTCGAGCAATTTAATAAAAAAATAAAAAATAAAAACAAAAAATAAAAAATAATAAATAATAAAAATAAATTCTAATTTTTCCCATATCTCCTTGGCACTATCACATAAAGAAACTCTATTATATTTATTAGGTCTTAAAACACAAAATATGATATGCATAGCTTTATCATTAAGTTGTGCTTTCTTAGTGTCATTCTTATCCCATTCTTCATTTGTTTTGGTCATTTCTTTATCTCTAATGGTTTTCTTAGGGATGTAAGGATCTCTAATGATGACTCTCTGAAATTCATAATCATTTGTCATAATGATGAGTATCATCCTAATTTTCTACTATGAGTAGTTTTCACTATTAAACAGTGGGGTCTAATGATAAAGTGTCCTATTAAAATGGAGGGGTTTCATACATTAAAATGATCCATTTCTGTGGATTTTTTCTACTATAGTGTGATTGAATCTAATTATTATAACCTTACTTTGATACTAATTGTTGGCTCAATTCTAAACCAAGAGGAGGTGAATTGGTTTATAAACTATTGCTAACTTATGGATTTTTCTACCAAGAATGCAGCCTACATTATTCAAACTATACACAATGTAATAACAAATAAAACAGTCAAACAACAAACAAAAAACAATTTAAAGAGTGTAGGGAAGAGAAGCTTTTTTTAAGAGATTTGTAAAGGTTAGGAATCATTGCCTATATCCTCTACCTTGAAATCCTCACAAAGATTTTTTCACCAAATTCACTCTCTTGTGAATGGTACAATTTGTCCCTTTTCTAGGTTCAAGGATAACCCTCCCTTTTCACAAGCTCAAAGATAACTTACACTTTCCTTTTTGCATGTCGAGGGAATAACCTTTACAACTACTCCTTTTCGGGCTTAAGTGCAACCTTTGTTTACCTACCTTACTTTTAAGATATGTCCATAAGGGAATTCTCCTTACAAATTTAGATATGGATTACAAGATGGTTACAAGATGTTCCTCTACTAAGGCTGAATAAGAGCACTTTAGCTCTTGAAAGAATATGATCAAGATCTAAACTTTGTCTCTTTTCTACATTTCTATCTTGAAGTTATTGGATGTGAGTATAACTTCTGATTTGGAATTTTGGCTCTTACCCATTTTGCTTCAAGCTTCTAGCTAGTATAGCTTTGTTTCAGGGCCTTGACTGTTGGAATAATATTCTCATTGGTAGACATAGGAATTTGATCGTTAGAGCTAACCAGGCTTGAAGTGCATTGATGTCACAACCCGTTCTACCAAAAATCACTACAAATTTTTCATTTTTTCTATACATCTCACCTCCTTGTGACAATTCCATTTTGGGCAAGTTGGGTTATGAGCCAGTAATAATCCCAACGCTTAACTCATTTGACCATATCATTATTACCATGGTAATAATGCTAGAATATCAGGTAGTGTAATAATAATTACATAAGTTATAAAACTGTATGTACATACGTTTTCATATATTTACATCCCTCATAATTACATTCATTTACAAAACTGTGCTATTATATGTTTAGATACAAAACTGTACGATGTGTACACCTGATTCGCGATGGGAAGCAGCGGACAACCAAGAATGCAATCTTTACTCGCTCTCAATTACTGTGGATGCTCTGTAGAGGGTGAAAAGTGAAAGGGTGAGCACAACTTACCCAATAAAGTAATAATGTAAGCAGGTAGATAACTATATTATCTACATGCTTATAATGTCATGATATAAAATCGTTTACATCTAGAGCATGAGGTAAGACTAAAAACGATGCCACATGTATATAACTATCATATAAGATAAATCATGAAATCAGGCATATAAAACAAACATGTAAAAATCATCATGTATGACATCTCATGCTCGTCACATTAAAACTTATCAGGTTCATCATAAAACAACCACGTCAAGGCTAAACTCATCCCTCAGGTATACCTTGATCCATTAAATCGCTTCTCAATTAAAAAACATAAATTGGGGTATCACCCCTCCTTTGGGTTTGCCCTGGTCTATTCAGACTGTATGATATCATGTGAGGCATGTAGGTTACTGTATGAAAAATTGAGGACTATGGTCATACTATGTCCCTGTGATCCCATGCTATACGAATCTCGGTGTGCGGGGCATCACAACTGCAATGAGAGGTGGGGTCAAATCCTACCTGTCAGAATATCAAGTCACATCAGTTAGTCGTCATGACTACACGGTACAACATACTCCGTGTGACATACACGGTACAACATACTCTGTGGACCCATATCATAGTCTGGGGTACCTGTCGTAGGTCTTATCCACCCCATACTATGTCGATAACCAACCCAAGTCTCAAGGTACACGTCCGAGCATATCATCTCTCTATGACACACAGTCTATAGGAGGCTCCAGCACAGCTCTATGCATGACACATCACGTCTAGTGTGAGCGAAGCTCCAGTACGACGCCATGTACACATACAAAAATCCTTGTACGAGTAACGCTCCAGTACGACTTTTTATGAGTAATCAATCAATAAATTTAGTACGAATAAGGCTCCAGCACTCTTTTTGTAAGACCCGAATTATATCGTAATTCATTATAAAGGATTAAAAATGGTCACAAATTTAAACGAATGAAATTCAGACGGGAGATAAGGGTTTAAAATGCGAAATGAGTGAGTGTTCGTGAAGGAAAGTCGGGTTAAATTAATCCCGAACAAGTGCAAGGGTAAAACGATTAAAAGACCAAAAGTCGGAATAAATTCGACAAGAAAAATTTAATTAAAAATAAGGGATTGAGAAATCTTGATCAATAACGAAGAAATAATTAAATTTCGGGTTAAATTGATCAAGATATGAATTTATGGGAATTAATCGAAATTAATCGAGATTTTTACTTCAAAAAAAATAATCTCGAAAATAATCAAAAAATATACCGAAAAGGGTTAAAATAAATTAAATAAATTAAATAAAATTAAATAAACGAATTTAGAATTAAATAATAATTTTAAGGATATTTTAAGAGATATTTGGGTATTTTTAATGTATTTTAATGATTTAAAATATTAATAAAATAAATAAATAAATATATAAAAATAAATTAATAAATGGAAAAAAAAAGAGAATTGAAAGTTTCGGGGAGAGAGAAATAGGAAAAATGGAAACCAAAAATCGAGGAGACCACCGGCGAGCCACCGGCGGCCAGAGACCCAGGCGAGGGCCGGCGAAGGTAGCCCGACCCCGGGCGACTTCACAGCGCCGGCGACGCGCCGTGGAACTCATCGGAGATCGGCAAATCGGGGAGAGAAGCCGCGGGAGAAAGAGCCCCGATCTGCTGCGAACAGCGCCGATCTGGCCGACCCCGGCCCCAGCCGAACGTTCCCCAAGCGCAGACGAGCCGATTGGTGGTGGCCACGACCGGCGAAACTGCCGACAAACGCTGAAAAACGGCGGAAAGAGAAATGGGTTCTGACGGAAGAGGAGAAAGGTCGGACCGGCGACTTTCCGACGACCTCGACCGAAGCCAACCCCAGATCTGAGATCCGGACGACCCAGCGGAGCCACTGGCGACTGAAGCCGGCGGAGAATCGGCCAGTAAGGCCCTGAACCGGCCGAACCGAAGTGAACCGGGGTGAACCGACGGGTCCGAACCGGGTCTGAACCGGACCGAACCGGTTCAGCCAAAGAGGAAAGGAAAAAAAGAGAAAAAAAGGGAAAAAGAAAAAAGAGAAAAAATTGGAGAAAAATCCCGGCGATGTAATTGAGCTACGGGTAAGTCAGTAGCGGTCGAAATTGACCGATTTAAATTTTGAAATATTTTATTTAATTAATTTTCGACTGAAAATTTACCCGAAAAATTATGAAATTGTGTAGCTCGACAATTGGCATCAAACGAGAGCTCGAGACAGCCTCAATTTACGTACTAGCATGGAATCTCGGGTAAGTAACCCTTATTTACGACAATTTGCATCATTATGCGTGCTTCGGATTTAATTATCGCATAAAATAAATTATATTATGGAAATTTAGATAAATTATCGTAAATAATAAATTGAACTATTCGAGAGTTAGAACGAGGCCCAATAAATTGTTGGTAGGCCCAATGAGCCCAATAGGCCTCGATAATGTGAAAATTAAGTGAAAAACGGGCTTAAGGCCGATTAAGGCCCATTAAGGTGCAATCGGGCCCAATAGGGGTAAATGGGCCCAATGATTTAAATTAAGCCCAGAAAATAGGAAATACAATTAAATTGTATGATATCTGACCTGAGAAATATTTATACGCAGTTTCGGACATTGGATTGAGAGCAGATCGGACTGCGTGACGAGACAGCAATGGAAAAAAAAAAGGTCAGACTCCACAGAAAAATAAGGTAAGGGAATTCTACGGACTGCTAGAGGTAACTTTACGAAATTTCAAGTCATATGTAGTCTTTTAAATTATCTGAAGGGTCTAGAAGTAAATAAATAATTTTAGTGCCTCGAATGGGCAAATTACCAAAATACCCTTGTTAAGGGTAAAAATTTACAACTTTAGGAAAAATTGGGAGGAGCAAGAACAAGAGGTTCCTGCTCGTTCTGGAGGTGTTTTGATGCATACATGAGTAGGCTGGCTAACCTTGAAAGAAAGATGCAAAGCATTTCATAGTTTCAACGATGAAATTGTTTTGAAAACTGTTTTGAGGAAACAGAGTCGCCTACATGTTTTTATTTACATGTGACGTGCTAGAGCTCAGCTCGCATGATATTTTGAGTTGTGTTATGCATGCATTAGTGCTGGAGCGAGAGCTCGCACTAGAGTTTTACATGCATTGGTGCTGGAGTCCAACTCGCACCAGATTTTATATATATATATATGATTTTCGTGACACGGTGATAAAGTCTAACTCGCACCAGATTTTACATGATTTTCATGACAGGGTGCTAGAGTCTAACTCGCACCAGATTTTTCACATGATTTGATGAGAGTGCTAGAGCTTAGTTTGCACTAGTTTTACTTGAATTGACGAGAGTGCTGGAGCATCGCTCGCACCCCCCACTGATTTTTATGAGAACATGCGATGAGCCGTGTTTGGAGCAGCGGGTGACTGTGTGTCACACCGATTAAATAGGCTCGCACGTGCGTTTGGAGACATGGCATGAGTATGCAGATATGATATGGGTCCACGGAGTACGTTGTACCGTGCAAGTAGCATGGAGTACGCTGTACCGTGTGACATCTTCGGATGCGTGGTATCTTCGGATACGTGTGGCATCTTCGGGTGCGTGGTATCTTCGGATACGTGTGGCATCTTCGGGTGCATGGTATCTTCGGATACGTGTGGCATCTTCGGATGCGTGGTATCTTCGGATACGTGTGGCATCTACTGATACGGAGGGTCGGATAAGACCGACGGGATGGAGTGACCCACCTCTCGAGCGATTCCCGATCATAGTGAGATCCCGCACACTAGAATCCGTGTAGCAGAGGGACTCCTGAGGACACATGGCCATAGTCCTGGTTATTACCGATATACAGATGTTGCCTAGTCTCGCATGTTGATGATCTTGACGATGATTGAAACTGGGTTTTAAACTAAATTTGCATGATGCTATTTCCATGCTTTTTAAACCCATGTGTGATGTAAACTGATTTTCATGGTTTTGTGTGAGTCAGGACCACCCGAGGGATAGGTTGAGTCCTGAATTTGTTGTGAAATTTTAAATGAGAAAGAAATGATTTAAAAAGAGTTGTATGTTGAATTTTTCATGCGAACGTGTTTTACATGACATCATGAATCATAGCATCAATTTTAAAATGTGTGGAGAAAGGGAGATTTATGCATGGCACCACATTCATATAGGTAGTATGGTTACCTACTTGTTCGTAGGGCTGCCTTACTGAGCTTGATGTGCTCACCCATTTCATTTTCTCACACAGATAATCTCCAGTAGATGTTGAGGCGACTGAGTACTGCATTCCGGATATCCGCTACTGCCCATCATTTAAGGTATATACACTTGTACATATTGTATCTAAATAAGCATAGCACAGTAACATGTTTGTAAGTGACTTTAGGGGATGTATAAATATTGTAAACACTTATAAATGACTGAGAAAGAATTAAGTTATATGGTAAATGAATGGTGAGACTGGCATTGACGCACAGTCCAATTGTTAGTGGAGTGTGGTCACGACAGAGGACAGGTAAGCATGAAGGAAAATAACAAAATGCGAAAAATTTACTCTGATTTTTGGGTAGTTTTGGGTCGTGACACTTTTTACTCGTATAAATATGATAGGTGACTCAATTTTAATAAAACATATTTAAAATCGCAACCAATACCTAATCTGTACCATTTCGTATAAATTATGAAATCAATAGCCAACCTATGCGCAAATCTGCTTAAATCATAGCAATACATTCATTAAAACATCAAAACAAGATAATCAATCAATTTATTAGCCTTACTACCCTTTTCGTAAATTTTACTCCTAAGGACAAAATCGTCTTTTTCCATTGATGCCCCGATTTTCGCAAAAATTATTATTTCATTTCTAAATACTTTAGAAAATTTTAGGCCCTATAATTCCCCTAATAAATACGTATAGATATCTCTAAACACTTACAAAATTTCCTTACCTCGAATCACATTGAGCGTGTAGCTAAATTCCACTGTCGAAGGCTCGTCCAATCCGATTTGCTCCTAATCTAGTCTCTAGAGCTGCAGATAATTATTTATCACGTCAATTTAACTCAATAAATATAACTCTTGCGTTTACTACAGTCGATTTAACTAATTGGGTCAATTTACTCTTCTTAGGCCCGATCGCACCTTAATGGGTCTTAATCTGTTTTAAGCTCTTTTTCCACTTACTATTCACGTCATCAAGGCCGATTGGGCTCATTGGGCCTATCAACACTTATTGGGTATCGTTTTAGGTTACTTAGATAGCTCGTACTATCATTCATGACATTTGATTTCAAAATCCCAAAAATAATTCATTTTATACGGAAATTAATCCGTAACTTATAAGATAAATTTCTAACGCGCATCATTACACAAATTGTCGTAAATGAGATTTACTTACCTGAAATTTTACGTGGGTATGAAATGCGAGGCTCGATCAAGCTCACGTTCGTCATCTATCGCCGAGCTACACAAATATCTATTCAACCCGGGTCAATTTCGGTCAAATATAAATTTAAATAAATTTTTTGAAAATTAAATCGGTCAATTTTGACCGCTTACCAGCTTACTCGTAATCTGGTGTATCATCGAATTCTTTTCCCCATTTTTTTTCTTTTTCCTCTCTTTTTTATCTTTTTTTCCTTGGCTAAACTGGTCTGGTCCGGTCCAGTTTAGCACAGTTTCACTTCATTGAACCGGCCCTACCGGTTCAGTCGTCCCTTCGCTGCTCGCGACGTTTTCAACCGATTCTCGGCTCCCTCCTGCCATCGCATAGCTCTGCTCTGGCTGGGGAACGTTCGGCTGGCCTAGATCGGACCGATCGACATTGGTGCTGCCGGATTTCTCCCTTCTCTCCTAGGCAATCTCCCTCGCCGATCTCCTCTTTTCGGCGTTGTCGACGGGCGTGGGGTCAGCTGGACGCTCTCTTGGTGTTGAGCTCCTCTCGTTGGTCGTCGCTTGCTCGTCTCTCTCGCCGGTGGCTTGTCGAAGCAGGGGATCATCTCTGTTATTATTATTATTATTATTATTATTATTATTATTATTATTATTATTATATATAATACATTATATTATTTTTAATAGAATAAAATATATTATTTTTACAAAAAATATCTTCTACACCAATATATTTATATATTTAATTAATTAAATATATATTTATCTTATTTTATTTTTTTTTTGAGTATTTTTCTCACATTTTCAAGATAATTTCCTGGGGTGAAAATTTCAGGTTATCATAATAAATTCGTAACTTGATCAATTGGACTCAAAATTCAATGATTTCTTCTTTATTGATCAAGATTTCCTAAGTTCATGTTTAAAATGACAATTTCTTACAAAATTGATACCAAATTTCTAGTCTTTTGACCTATTTACCCTTTTTCGCATTTTACGTACATGTCTAACTACTTCATTCACATTTATATGATCAAAATCATTAGTCTTATGATTCCATTACATATAATAATGTCATACAACGTGTGAATCATAAGGAATGTTATACAAAATACGGGTCTCACAATTGATACTCTCTTTAATGTATCGATACTCTTGAATGAAATTCTGTATAAACAAAATAGGTTGTATCGATGCTATCTTTAATTGTATCAGTACTTGAACAAAGCATGAGCTTCTGTTTCAATGACATGATAGCGTAACGTTACTTTGTTAGTCTTGTCAATATTCAAATTCATATCGTATCGATCATATTCAACTGGTATTGATACTTATTTATAAAATACATGTAATTGGTTTAAGTAATCAAGATTATCTTAAGTCTAAATATGCATATATAATTATTAGCTCAAAGTCCATACATATTTGACGTCCACATATGTTAAACATGACCATATAACAGTCAATCAATCAATTCAGTCATGCTTATAATAAAAATTATATTCCACTTAAGTTCTTTAATGTTATATTAAAATCATAATATTTCATAATCAACATATAAGTTTGTAAAGATAACATGATTGACAACAAACTAAAATGAAAATACACGTCTCCAACCACACTATCAAGACAACTACAATCCTTGTTTTCCTTTCAACATATCTATTCAAACTAAAACGAGTCACAACTACAGTGAACATATTGTTTAAAGTGCATTCAAAATGTGATGTTATCAACACTATTTGAAACTATTATCTTATCAATTTGTAATAAAAGTTAGAGACTATTTGAAACAATCAAATAGTTCATGAAAGCACCTCTTAAATTATTTGATTTTGTGTAACAACTAACTCAACCCTTTTTTACTACTTGTTAAATGTTTCTTCTTCCATTCCACACATTTTTTATTCTCTATTATTAGGAGACAGGTAAAGAAGGTAAACGAATAAAATATAATATAATATAATATAATATTATATTATATTATATTATATTATATTATATTATATTATATTATATTATATTATATTATATTATATTATATTAATAGTTTGCCATGACTCATGAAACTCCATAAGCAAGATTTATTGATGTTACTCACATATGTTTTCAAATCAATTCAGCTTGCTATGATTCCAGCACTTCCATAAGATTAATATAGCAAACTTCAACTAGTCTATCATAGTTTCTATTTGGGGTGGACAAACTCATGTTCATATTGTTTTATGTTAGCACAAAGGTCATCTTTTCCAAGAAACCTTTAACTTACGAAATAAATTAGATTTTTTTCCATTAACTCGCAACCATTATAAACCCTAAACAAGTACAAACATGTAATTCATGGCTTTGAAAGAAATACAAAAGTTGTATCACAAGGTTGAGAAATTAGTAAAATAATTATTTAAAATTAGATTTTAATTTTTTTAAAGAAATAAGAAGGCATAGAACAAAGACTATAATTCCACCATGACAAGCACAAACAGTCTATTTTCATTACAATCTGCCATAAAGAACCTAAATTACTAAAACACAAGTTAGACAAGGTTACAACAAACTTTATAATACTGATTAAACAAATAAACAAACATGTTTTAGATTTGATGTTGTTGTGCATGCTATTAAGAATAAAAAAAGTGCGCCGCGTGGCGCACGAAGAATGCGCCAAGTGGCACACAAATAAAACGGGTATAGGCATGAGAAAATCTTACATTTAATGAAAATGACATATGCGTAATTAGTGACAAAGGAAACCCCTATAAATAGGGGCCAGGTATTATTCATAAACCAGATCTGAAAACTCTCTACCAAATTTCTTTTCTGACATAAGTATCGGAGTGCAAACGCAGGGAAAACCCCTGTGTTCCTCTGATCATTCCTTTTCTTGTAGAAGCTTTTGACAACACGTGGCAGGGAACCTAAAGAGAAGACGTCAAGGATTTGTCACCATTATTTCAAGTAACAACAATTGGCGCCGTCTGTGAGAAACGAAAGAAAAGCTATAGTACAAACACATTCAGGAGGGACGAGAACCGATGGATAATACAAAAAAATCAAAATTTAAAGCTAAAACGACGTTTTTTGGATGAAATATCGGACAAATCGCCTTCGGCATTTTTCATTGCGTAGATCTCTAAAAGTTACGCGAATTCAAAAAAAATTAACTCAATTAGACCACCGAGCACAAAGTTATGGCCCTCCGAAGTTTCGAGCATAGAGAGAGACCCTGTCGCACACTTTGTCGCACACCCTGCCGCACGAGACTCTGTCGCACACTCTGTTGCAGACTCTACGCACACTGTCGCACGAGAGTCAGCCGCACACTCTGACGAGCAAGACCCCTGTCGCGCACCCTTCCACGCGAGAGTCTACCACACACTCTGACGCGCGAGACCCTACCGCGCGACACTTTGTCACGCACCCTGCCATGCGACACTCTGCGACACACCCTGTCGCGTGAGACTCTGTCACACAAGACCCTACCGCAAACCCTTGCTGTGCACTCTGATGCGTGAGATCCCTACCGCGCAAGACCCTGCCGTACACCCTGTCGCGCGATACTCTGCCGCGCAAGACTCCTGCCACTCACCTGCCGCGCAAGACCCTGTCGTGCACCCTGCCATGGGAGACTCTACCGCACACTCTGCCGCGTACCCTGCCATGCAAAGACCCTGTTGCGCACCTTGCCACGAGAGACTCTGTCGTGCACCCTGTCCCGCAAGGAGCGAGACTCCACCGCGCAATCTGCCATGCACCCTGTCGCGCGAGACCCTGCCGTGTAGTTTCAAATTCCTGCCATAGGGCTGAGGGAGCACAACCCTGCAGCACATTTTCAGAACCCTGTCGCAAGGACCAGTACTCAGGACCCTGTATCCAGGGTGAGGGAGATAAACCCCACCGCAGAGTTCGGGGGGCAAACCTCTGCCTTAGGGTTTAGTCGAAATTAATTCGAAGTTCATCGGTCTGGGGAGCAGGGGAGATAGAGCCCTCCCTCAGTAAATAGAAGGCAGCAAGCTAGTGGTCAGAACAGTCTGAACTACTTAATCTATTTCGAAGATTCAAGGCCAAATCTTGGAATGGGAGGCATCAGAAAAATGTATGTTTATATATGTTATTCTTTCTAAAAATATAAGTCTTTCTATCAGGAATTTGGGGAGCATACACAGATAAATAAACAGACAGGTAAAACAAAAGTATACAAATAAGTCGTATGAGTCTGAGCTGCAATAGCGTCACTGTGGCCAGGCGTTGAAGGCGTATAAGCCGTAAAAGCCTAAGGCACAATAGAGTCACTGTGGCCATGCGTTGTAAACGGATAAGTCGTAAGAGCCTGAGGCGCAATAACGTCACTGTGGTCACGCGTTGCAAACGGATAAGCTGTAAGAGCCTGAGGCGCAATAGCGTCACTATAGCTAGGCACTGAAGACAGATAAGCCGTAAGAGCCTGAGGCGCGATAGCGTCACTGTGGCCAGGCGTTGAAGATGGATAAGTCGTAAGGCGCTGAAGACGGATAAGCCGTAAGAGCCTGAGGCTCGATAGCGTCACTGTGGCTAGGCGTTGAAGACAGATAAGTCGTAAGAGCCTGAGGCGCAATAACGTCACTAAGGCCAGACGCTAAAGACGGATAAGCCGTAAGAGCCTGAGACGTGATAGAGTCACTATGGCCAGGCACTGAAGACAGACAGATAAGCCGTAAAAGCTTGAGGTGCAATAACGTCACTGTGGCCTAGCGTGAAAAACATACGAGCCGTATGTCACGACCCAAACTACCCAAAAATCAGAGTTAATTTTTCGCGTTTTTTATTATTTACTTAAATTCTTACCTGTCCTCGAATCATGACCAACACTCCACTAATAATTGGGCTGTGCGTCAATGCCAGTCCCACCATTCAATTACCATCTAACTTATTTATTCTCCAGTCATTTATAATTGTTTACATTATTTATACATCCCGTAAAGTTACTTACAAACATGTCACTGTGCTATGCTTATGTAGATACAATATGTACAAGTGTATATATACCTTATGTTGATGGGCAGCAGCGGATATCCGGAATGCAGTACTGAGTCGCCTCAACTTCAACTGGAGATTATCTGTGGGAGAAAATGAAAGGGGTGAGCACATCAAGCTCAGTAAGGCAATCCTACGAACAAGTAGGTAACCATACTACCTACATGAACGTGGTGCCATGCATAAACCACCCTTTCTCCACACATTTTAAAACAAATGATATGCGTCATGATGTTATGTAAATCAAGTTGCACGGAAAATTCAACATGCAATTCATTTTAAATCATTTCTTTCCCATTTAAAATTTCACAATGAAGTCAGGACTCGACCCCTCCTTCGGGTGATCCTGACTCACACAAAACCATGAAAATTGAGTCTCTCAAAAGCATCGATATCGAAAACATACGTATATATATATACAAGATACGAGACTAGGCAATACTGTATATCGGTAATAACCAGGACTGGCCAATATGTCCTCGTGAGTCCCTCTAGCTTCACGGATCCCAGTGTGCGAGGTCTCACCCTGATCGGGAACTGCCCGGGAGGTGGGTCAATCCAACCCGTCAGTCTTATCCGATCTCACGCATCCGAAGATGCCGTATCCGAAGATACCCCGTATCACAAAGATACCGTATCCGAAGATACCCCGTATCACAAAGATACCGTATCCGAAGATACCCCACGGTACATCGTACTCCATGCTACTTGCACGGTACATCGTACTCCATGGACCCATATCACTCTAGGTACTCCAGCCCAAATGGCCTGCTTCCCACAGAGGTTTTCATAACTCAATACTCGTTGCCATGTCTCAAAACGCACGTGCGAGCCTATTAAATCGGTGACACACAGTCTACCCGATGCTCCAAGCACGGCTCATCGTATGTTCTCATAAAAATCAGTGCGAGCGATGCTCAGCACTCTCATCAAATCAAGTAAACTTGGCAGAGCCTGCTTTACATCTCCACAAGGCCGCCAACCTCATCCCTCACTCTTACCCTACTTAAGAGGTCTTTTGAGCCTGTTGGGCCTCTTGGCTGACTCCAAGGGCAGACAGCGCTACTCCACAAATCCAGTAAAACTAGTGCGAGCTATGCTCAGCACTCTGCATATAAAATTGTATGAAAATCTTATAAAATCTGGTGCGAGTTAGACTCTAGCACCATGTCACGTAAAAGCATGTGAAATCTGGTGCGAGTTATACTCTAGCACCTATGCATGTAAAACTCTAGTGCGAGCTCTCGCTCCAGCACTAATGCATGCATCACACAAATCAAACATCGTGCGAGCTGAGCTCTAGCACGTCACATGTAAATAAAAACATGTAGGCGGCTTGGTTATTTCCAAATAGTTTTCACAGAAATCACAACAATTAAGATATGCAATGCTATGCATTTTTCTTTAAAAGTGAGCCAGCCTACTCATGCATGCGTTGAAATACCTCCAGAACGAGCAGGAACCTCTTGTCCTTGCTCCTCCCAATTTTTTCTAAATTTTTAGATTCTACCCTTAACAAGGGTATTTTAGTAATTTTACCCATTCGGGGCACTAAAATTGTTCTTCGACCTCTAGACCCTTCAGTTAATTTTAAAGGACTGCATATGAATTTAAAATTGCGTAAAGTTACCTCTAGCAGTCCGCAGAATTCCCTTACCTTATTTTCCTGTCGAGTCTGACCTTTTCTTTTCCAATGTAGTCCCATCGCGCAGTCCGATATGCTTCCAATCCAATGCCCGAAACTGCGTATTAATATTCCTCGGGTCAGATAACATATGATTTAATTGTACTTAATCTTTTCTGGGCTTAATTTAAATCGCTGGGCCTATTTACCCCTATTGGGCCCGATTGCACCTTAATGGGCCTTAATCGGCCTTAAGCCCGTTTTTCACTAAATTCCCACTTTATCGAGGCCTATTGGGCTCACTGGGCCCACCAATAATTTATCGGGCCTCGTTCTAATTCTCGAATAGCTAAATTTAATGTTTACGACCATTAATCTAAATTTCCATAATTTAATTCAATTTATGCGGAAATTAAATCAATATCACGCATAACGAGAAAATTGTCGTAAATAGGGGTCACTTACCCGAGATTCCATGCTAGTCCGTAAATCGAGGCTGTCTCGAGCCCTCGGTGGATGCCAATCGTCGAGCTACACAATTAAATATATTTTCCGGGGTAAACTTTCAGTCGATAATTAATTAAATAAAATATTCCAAATTTAAATCGGGTCAATTTGACCGCTTATCGACTTACTCGAAGCTTGATTGCATCACCGGAATTTTCCCCAATTTTTTTCTCTTTTTCCTTTTCCCTTTTTCTCCCTTTTTCTCCTCTTTTTGGCTGAACCGGTTCAGTCCGATTCGGACCGGTTCAGACCCCGATTCACCCCGGTTTGGTCGGTTCACCACCTTGCCGGTCGGTTCTCCGCCGGCTTCCACCGCCAGCAACTCCGCTGGGTCGTCCGCACCTCGAATCTGGCCTCGGTTCGCCTCAACGTCGTCGGAATGCCGCCGGTCCGGCTGTTCTCCTCTTCGCTGTCGGACCCGTTTCCCTCTTTTGGCTGTCGCCGGCGATTCCCGCCGCCTCGTCGGGTGCTATCGGTCTCAAAAGCACCGCCGTCGCCTGGGCTCTCGAAATCGGGCCTCATTTTCGGTCGGATCGTCGCCGTTCGCCACCGGTGGCCACTTCTTTCCCGCGGCCTTTCTCTCCTCCGATCGGCTTCCTCCGGCGTCGGTAGGATGCACCGCCGGTACCATCGTGCTCACCAGCCTCCCCTCTTCCATTTTTGACCCTTGGCCCGGCCATCGGCCTCCGGACGGCTCATTGGGCTCCTCGGGTTCTCGGCTCCATTTTCGTTCTCCGTTTCGCGATTTTTTCGCGTTTTTTTTTTATCATTATTATTTAACAATTTATTTTATTCATTAAAATACACTAAAAATACCCAAATATCCCTTAAAATTATTATTTTATTCTAATTTAATTAATTTAATTTTTATTTAATTTATTTATTATATTTTAACCCCATTTTCGGGTATAAGTTCTCCGTATTTTCAGGATATTGTCCCGGGTGACTTTTCGGTATATTTTTCGATTATTTTCGGGATTATTTTTTTCGAACTAAAAATTTCAATTAATCCCGATTAATTCCAATAAATTAATATCTTGATCAATTTAACCCAAAATAAATTTATTTCACTTTTATTGATCAAGATTTCTTAAATCCATTATTTTTAATTAAATTTCTTTATCGAAATTATACCGACTTTCGATCTTTTGACCATTTTGCCCTTACACGTGTTCGGGATTAATTTAACCCGACTTCCTTCATACTTTCCCCATCTTTTCTTATTTAATTTCCGTATTTTAATTAAATTCGGGTCTTACAACTCTCCCCCACTTAAGGAATTTGGTCCTCCAAATTAGAACCAATTCATATGAGTCCATATACAACTCCGGGTACATCGATCGTATCATACTCTTAAATTTTTATATGACCTTCTCCGGAGTGTATTACTACCAAAGGACTCTAATTAGAGAGATTATCTTAAACCTCAATATTTCCTCTTTTCTGTTTAATGCCCGAATCAACTTCTTCAATATACTTATATTTTCATTAGACTGAACTTTTGGAGTTCATACCCAATCACCTATGCTGGATCTGTATAGTATTTCTGAAGCATCAAAAGCTGGGACACCTTGTGGGTGCCTGTTAATTCAGGTGGTAACACCAACTTACAGGTCTTATCTCCCACTTGTCTAATCTCTCAAAATATTCCATCCAGCGTAACTCAATTTACCTTCTTCCAAAAGTTCGCTATGTCCTTATTCTCATAGGACAGTAAACATATCAATCATATTAATTCACCAAGGGTGAATTCCAATACTTTTCTATCTGCTCTGAGGTGTTCTTAATCTCTCATCCTTAACTAGACATCCTCAGAGACTTATTATCCAAGTCGAAAATGCTTCTATCTGTCACCCACTTTTCTTATCCAATTTGGGGAACAACCCCTACAGCCATACACTGTCTCATAACTTGTTATCCCGATACTCAACTGCCAACTGTCGTTATTGGCAACTTTAATTAGAAATCAACTGATCATTCCAGGAGCTTATAAAATCAACGGCACACGCTTTCATCGGATCCTCCAGAACTTGTACAGTCCTCTCTGACTGACCAACTGTCTGAGGATGGAAAGCTGTGCTTAATACTCAGTCGGGTTCCCATAGCTTCCTAAAAATATTCCCTGAAGTAAAAAGTGAAGCGGGAATCCCTATATGATATCATGCTCATCAGAATGCTACTTAATGTTCCACAATCTTCCTTACACATAAATCCTCATATACACTCTGAGTATTTGGGGATCTCATAACCAGAAGGTGGGTAAACTTAGTCACTCTATTGACTATCATCCAAATAGCCTCGTAATTCACCTGGGTTCTCTGTAACCCATCATAAAATTTATGGAGACTTGTTCTCCTCTTCCGTGCCGTGTCGATATAGGTAGGTGCTGCAATAACTCTGCAGACTTTTAATACTCTACCTTACTCTGTTGATATACTAGGCACTTTTTTTTTTCACAACCTCTCCAATATCTCTTTTCACATCTGACCACCAATACCCTTTTTAAGATTTCAATATATAATCATTACTTTCCGTATGCACTGTATATCCCGAAGAGTGAGCTTCTGACAACATTACTATCTCATCAACTATGGTCCTGGGGAGCACTTATACTGTCTCGGAATCCTCAGTAACTCATTATCATACTCTGTGAACTCTGTCACTTACCCTTCTGAATCAGACCCAAACTATCGACATCCGGTCGATCATCACGCTAAGCTTGGCAAATCCGGGCACTCTCATCCGGTTCTAATCATCAGGCTAGCTGTCACACAATCACTGTCATCATCAGAAGGGATCACATCTATACTGAGGCTCACAACTGCATCTAGCAGCTCACGCTCCCTGACCATCATATGTGGTACCATCCCGAGGCTCTTTCTGCTCAAGGCATCAGTCATCACATTAGCCTTTCCTGGGTGGTACAATTCTCCCAATCAAAATCTCTCAGAAGCTCTAACCCACTACGTATTCTCATGTACACCTCTTTCTGTGAAAACAGATACTCGGGCTTTATGATCAGTGCATATCCACAATTTCTCACCCTGTACATAATAGTACCATATCCTCGGTACAAATACTGTTGTCAACTTTAAATCATGGGTCAGATAGTTTATTTCATGATCAAGGAGTTGTCTGACTCCATACTTGACTATCTTCCCATTATACATCAATACACAGCTCATTCATTATTTCGAGGTATCCATACTCATTGGGAACCTCTTGAGCTATTGGGTATGACGAAATTAATCACGGTGGTCAGTTCATACTTCACTACACCGAAATCCATATCACATCTATCATCTTATTCGTCATCTCAATCAAAGACCACGTTTTCTTAGTTAAGCGTGTCAACCAAATAGTCCATATTGAGAACCCGTAACAATCCATCTGTAAAAGCCATTTCCCAATTGTTACTTATAAATCGCCCTAGACTTTAACTACACCTAATATATCATCGATAATGATGTTTACAGATCGGTCCAATCCTTGACTTATTTACGCATAAGCGTATAAGATCCTTCTCAACCGCTTACGTTTTCAGGTACTAACCTGCTTCATTTCCTTTTCTTATCTTAACGGCTCTTATTAAATTTTACTATGTTAGTCTTTATGATTTATCGAATTTAAATATTCTTATCGTCTTAGTAAAGGTATCCTAATGCTAAAGTTATCTATTACGACGCTCGATTTCACGTTATAGGTTATACATATATATACTTTTAGACGCTGTCAAGTCTTCAGGCGGGGAGGTATTTTGATATACCTTTATTAACCTTCAGACTTAACCACAACTACTGGTTATGGTTATACCCATCTATATCCTTGGTTATAATTTATATTCGCTACTAATTGCTTTAATCCTAATTACTTCATATCGTAAGGATGTTCTTACCTAGCATACGCCTCTTACTCCGATACATCTTGTATTTAGGATCTATCTTATCTTAAAGATTATCTCCTTAGTGTATCAATCATGACGAAACTCTTGTTTTTATTCATTTCGTGAGTACAATCCTTTACTCCTTTAATTTCAACTGTTGCACCCCTTTTTATCACTTGTCAACACCTCCAGTATACTTTTCAGTACTGTTTTCACCCATGTTTTCAACTTAAAATCTCTATATCCTTATTCCGATAATTAATCCTCCTCTATTGGGGTACTCATTTATCAGAATTGTCCCCAATGATGTAGGCATTCATGCCTTTTTACTCACTTATATGCGAATGAAGGCGGTATGAATAAATATGTGGCACCAGGATCAATGAATATATGTACTTCATTTTTCATAACCAGTGTGGTATCTTACACCACATCCATGAAACATCAACAGTGTCCTGGTCCAAGACATCCTCTCGCCTTCATCCCACAACCTACTTTCCTTTTTCTTTTCGGCTATGGCCTCCCTTTTCGTTGCAGCTATACCAACGAAAATTTTTTTTTTCTCTGTCTCTTTACTTTCCTGTGGGAAAATCTCGCTCAACTCTGAGCAATCAAAATCAATGGTCTGTCTTACCACACTTGACGACCATTTTCACCAATACCGTATAGGTACAGACCCTCCTTTCGTGGTATCCACCACACATCTCACACTGCTTACAGTGCTCACACTGCTACACTACTTCGTAGCAGGTCGGGGTCCTCCAATCACAATGCCCACAAGAGTGCCCAAAATTAGATGCACTGGGGCCTTACCAATTATCTTATTCCATAACTCATCAAATCAGATCTTTTTACCAATTACCATTTTCCCATTTTAACATCTCTGACATTTCTCGATTCTCTTTTATGTCTCTATTTCAGCCCTCATTACCTTTCCCAATCTCAGAGGCGTGCAATTCATGTTCTTATTTACCCAACTGTGAATCTGCGCACTGCCTCGGTATAGGTAATATCTCACGGGCCAATCGGACTCTAACTGAAAGTCGAGTCATTTCGTGGACTTTTAGACATCTCGACTATCACTGTTCATAGTGTCGAGGTAATATCTGTCCAAGAATATAACTGAGTTTCATACTCATAATCAATTTAGTATTCCTGGGCAGTGTAAGAAATTTTTCCTTTAAATCATGTCCGGGATCTCCTGTCACCGGAATATATCTAAGATATTTCTCATCTCAACTCTTAAGATGGGTCGAGCGGGTTTCCACCAATGTTCCACTGCGCCCTCTGATCTCATACATAATCTGAGCAATTAGCTCCTCAAAATAATCTCCACACTCCGCTCCAATCTCGCGAAGCGTGTCTCAATACTGTCCGATCTCTCTGTCGGACTCTGTGAGGCATGCTCAACATTCGCCTCTATTTCAATCTCATACTGATTCTCATAGCCAAACTCAGCACGACTTAGCAGACTCAGGTCTATCTCTACGACCTCTGCCTCGTGCACTATCTCATCTAACGCGACTCATATTAAGCATTCCTGCATTCTCAACCATTTCTTAGTCAAGCCCATCTCGATATACACTATTGTATCTAACTAAGCACAGTAACACGGGGATGTAATTTCCTAATTAATGACACTGACACACATCAGACCAATTATGCTCTGATACCACCTTTATATGTCACGACCCAAACTACCCAAAAATCAGAGTTAATTTTTCGCGTTTTTTATTATTTACTTAAATTCTTACCTGTCCTCGAATCGTGACCAACACTCCACTAATAATTGGGCTGTGCGTCAATGCCAGTCCCACCATTCAATTACCATCTAACTTATTTATTCTCCAGTCATTTATAATTGTTTACATTATTTATACATCCCCTAAAGTTACTTACAAACATGTCACTGTGCTATGCTTATGTAGATACAATATGTACAAGTGTATATATACCTTATGTTGATGGGCAGCAGCGGATATCCGGAATGCAGTACTGAGTCGCCTCAACTTCAACTGGAGATTATCTGTGGGAGAAAATGAAAGGGGTGAGCACATCAAGCTCAGTAAGGCAATCCTACGAACAAGTAGGTAACCATACTACCTACATGAACGTGGTGCCATGCATAAACCACCCTTTCTCCACACATTTTAAAACAAATGATATGCGTCATGATGTTATGTAAATCAAGTTGCACGGAAAATTCAACATGCAATTCATTTTAAATCATTTCTTTCCCATTTAAAATTTCACAATGAAGTCAGGACTCGACCCCTCCTTCGGGTGATCCTGACTCACACAAAACCATGAAAATTGAGTCTCTCAAAAGCATCGATATCGAAAACATACGTATATATATACAAGATACGAGACTAGGCAATACTGTATATCGGTAATAACCAGGACTGGCCAATATGTCCTCGTGAGTCCCTCTAGCTTCACGGATCCCAGTGTGCGAGGTCTCACCCTGATCGGGAACTGCCCGGGAGGTGGATCAATCCAACCCGTCAGTCTTATCCGATCTCACGCATCCGAAGATGCCGTATCCGAAGATACCCCGTATCACAAAGATACCGTATCCGAAGATACCCCGTATCATAAAGATACCGTATCCGAAGATACCCTGTATCACAAAGATACCGTATCCGAAGATACCCTGTATCACAAAGATACCGTATCCGAAGATACCCCACGGTACATCGTACTCCATGCTACTTGCACGGTACATCGTACTCCATGGACCCATATCACTCTAGGTACTCCAGCCCAAATGGCCTGCTTCCCACAGAGGTTTTCATAACTCAATACTCGTTGCCATGTCTCAAAACGCAAGTGCGAGCCTATTAAATCGGTGACACACAGTCTACCCGATGCTCCAAGCACGGCTCATCGTATGTTCTCATAAAAATCAGTGCGAGAGATGCTCAGCACTCTCATCAAATCAAGTAAACTTGGCAGAGCCCGCTTTACATCTCCACAAGGCCGCCAACCTCATCCCTCACTCTCACCCTACTTAAGAGGTCTTTTGAGCCTGTTGGGCCTTTTGGCTGACTCCAAGGGCAGACAGCGCTACTCCACCAATCCAGTAAAACTAGTGCGAGCTATGCTCAGCACTCTGCATATAAAATTGTATGAAAATCTTATAAAATCTGGTGCGAGTTAGACTCTAGCACCATGTCACGCAAAAGCATGTGAAATCTGGTGCGAGTTATACTCTAGCACCTATGCATGTAAAACTCTAGTGCGAGCTCTCGCTCCAGCACTAATGCATGCATCACACAAATCAAACATCGTGCGAGCTGAGCTCTAGCACGTCACATGTAAATAAAAACATGTAGGCGGCTCGGTTATTTCCAAATAGTTTTCACAGAAATCACAACAATTAAGATATGCAATGCTATGCATTTTTCTTTAAAAGTGAGCCAGCCTACTCATGCATGCGTTGAAATACCTCCAGAACGAGTAGGAACCTCTTGTCCTTGCTCCTCCCAATTTTTTCTAAATTTTTAGATTCTACCCTTAACAAGGGTATTTTAGTAATTTTGCCCATTCGGGGCACTAAAATTGTTCTTCGACCTCTAGACCCTTCAGTTAATTTTAAAGGATTGCATATGAATTTAAAATTGCGTAAAGTTACCTCTAGCAGTCCGCAGAATTCCCTTACCTTATTTTCCTGTCGAGTCTGACCTTTTCTTTTCCAATGTAGTCCCGTCGCGCAGTCCGATATGCTTCCAATCCAATGCCCGGAACTGCGTATTAACATTCCTCGGGTCAGATAACATATGATTTAATTGTACTTAATCTTTTCTGGACTTAATTTAAATCGCTGGGCCCATTTACCCCTATTGGGCCCGATTGCACCTTAATGGGCCTTAATCGGCCTTAAGCCCGTTTTTCACTAAATTCCCACTTTATCGAGGCCTATTGGGCTCACTGGGCCCACCAATAATTTATCGGGTCTCGTTCTAATTCTCGAATAGCTAAATTTAATGTTTACGACAATTAATCTAAATTTCCATAATTGAATTCAATTTATGCGGAAATTAAATCAATATCACGCATAACGAGAAAATTGTCGTAAATAGGGGTCACTTACCCGAGATTCCATGCTAGTCCGTAAATCGAGGCTGTCTCGAGCCCTCGGTGGATGCCAATCGTCGAGCTACACAATTAAATATATTTTCCGGGTAAACTTTCAGTCGATAATTAATTAAATAAAATATTCCAAATTTAAATCGGGTCAATTTGACCGCTTATCGACTTACCCGAAGCTCGATTGCATCACCGGAATTTTCCCCAATTTTTTTCTCTTTTTTTCTTTTCCCTTTTTCTCCCTTTTTCTCCTCTTTTTGGCTGAACCGGTTCAGTCCGGTTCGGACCGGTTCAGATCGCCGATTCACCCCGGTTTGGTCGGTTCACCGCCTTGCCGGTCGGTTCTCCGCCGGCTTCCACCGCCAGCAGCTCCGCTGGGTCGTCCACACCTCGAATCTGGCCTCGGTTCGCCTCAACGTCGCCGGAATGCCGCCGGTCCGGCTGTTCTCCTCTTCGCCGTCGGACCCGTTTCCCTCTTTTGGCCGTCGCCGGCGATTCCCGCCGCCTCGTCGGGTGCTATCGGTCTCAAAAGCACCGCCGTCGCCTGGGCTCTCGAAATCGGGCCTCGTTTTCGGCCGGATCGTCGCCGTTCGCCGCCGGTGGCCACTTCTTTCCCGCGGCCTTTCTCTCCTCCGATCGGCTTCCTCCGGCGTCGGTAGGATGCACCGCCGGTACCATCGTGCTCACCGGCCTCCCCTCTTCCATTTTCGACCCTTGGCCCGGCCATCGACCGCCGGACGGCTCATTGGGCTCCTCGGGTTCTCGGCTCCATTTTCGTTCTCCGTTTCGCGATTTTTTCGCGTTTTTTTTTTTATCATTATTATTTAACAATTTATTTTATTCATTAAAATACACTAAAAATACCCAAATATCCCTTAAAATTATTATTTTATTCTAATTTAATTAATTTAATTTTTATTTAATTTATTTATTATATTTTAACCCCTTTTTCGGGTATAAGTTCTCCGTATTTTCGGGATATTGTCCCGGGTGATTTTTCGGTATATTTTTCAATTATTTTCGGGATTATTTTTTTCGAATTAAAAATTTCAATTAATCCCGATTAATTCCAATAAATTAATATCTTGATCAAATTAACCCAAAATAAATTTATTTCACTTTTATTGACCAAGATTTCTTAAATCCATTATTTTTAATTAAATTTCTTTATCGAAATTATACCGACTTTCGGTCTTTTGACCATTTTGCCCTTACACGTGTTCGGGATTAATTTAACCCGACTTCCTTCATACTTTCCCCATCTTTTCTTATTTAATTTCCGTATTTTAATTAAATTCGGGTCTTACACCGTAAGAGCCTGAGGCACAATAGCGTCACTATGGCCGAGCATTGAAGACAGACGAGCCGTAAGAGCCCGAGGTGCAATAGCGTCACTGTGGCCAGGCGTGAAAAACAGACGAGCTGTAAGAGCTTGAGGCATAATAGTGTCACTGTGACCAGGCGTTGCAAACGGATAAGCCATAAGAGCCTAAGGCACAATAGCGTCACTGTGGCCAGGCGTTGAAGACAGACGAGCCGTAAGAGCCTGAGGTGCAATAGCGTCACTGTGGCCAGGCATGGAAAACAGACGAGCCGTAAGAGCTTGAGGCGCAATAGCGTCACTGTGGCCTGGCATGGAAAACATACAAGCCTTAAGAGCCTGAGGCGTAATAGCATCACTGTGGTCAGGCGTTGAAGACAGACGAGCCGTAAGAGCCTGAGGCGCAATAGCATCACTGTGGCTAGGCGTTGCAAACGGATAAGGCGTAATAGCGTCACTATGGTCAGGCGCTGAAAACGTAGAAGCCGTAAGAGCCTGAGGCGCAATAGCGTCGCTGTGGCCAGGCGTTGAAGACAGATAAGCCGTAGGAGCCAGAGGCGCAATAGCGTCACGGCGGCTAAGCATCTAAAAAGACTTGTCGTAAGAGCCAAAGGCGCAAAGGCCTCACGACGGCCAGGCATTTGAAAACAAACATGCCATAGTGCTAGTGGCGCGAATGTGTCACGGCCCGATACCAGGAGAAGATTTATATAAAACAACTCGAAGCGAAAAATGCGCGAGCTAAGCCACGAAGAAAAAATGCAAAAGCTTGAAGCGAAAAATGCGCGAGGTAAGCTAAGCACTCAAATAAGGGCTTGAAGCAAAAAATGCGCGAGGTAAGCTAAACACTCCGATGAAAATTCGACTTCAGAATCTAACGTAAGGACTTGACGTGAGGTTACAATGAGAACATATGTACTCTTCCGCAAGGTTATACCTAGCGAAAGAGTGGGGAGCATTTGTTGTGCATGCTATTAAGAATAAAAAAAAGTGCGTTGCGTGGCGCACGAAAAATACACCAAGTGGCGCACGAATAAAACAGGTATAGGTATGAAAAAATCTTACATTTAATGAAAAAGACATATGCGTAATTAGTGATAGAGAGAAACCCTTATAAATAGGGGCCAGGTATTATTCATAAACCAGATCTGAAAACTCCCTACCAAAACTCTACCAAATTTCTTTTCTGACATAAGTATTGGAGTGCAAACGCAGGGAAAAACCTCTGTGTTCCTCTGATCATTCTTTTTCTTGCAGAAACTTTCAGCAACACGTGGTGGGGAATCCAAAGAGAAGACGTCAACGATTCGTCACTATTGTTTCAGGTAACAACAGATGTAATGATCAAAGAGAAAAATCCCAAAATGAAAAAAAAAAAACAATTGTAACAAAAATTAACCAAAAAAATTGCTTTGGAAATGAGTAACAATGAGAACAAAAACTATCATCTTCAGAAAGGAATACCAGAAAAATAATCTAAAATATCCATTACCTCTGTAGCCTAATCTAAACAGGTGGTGAAGTTGTGTATTTAAAGGGTTAATTTATGAAAACATAAAAACAAAAAAAAAATAGAATGAAAATGTTAAAGAAAAGAGGAGAATATGGAGATGAGATGCCCCAACCTCAGCTCGTGAAAATGCTTTTGTGAAGAAGATAGCCGAGAACAAGAAAGATGGATTTCGGGTAAGATTGTAATTTAAACAAAAATGAAGGACACGCTTGTCTTTGAGGTTTTTTTTATTTGATGAAAATGTAATTCACCCTTAAAGCTTGGAATGAGGATTTAACTTGGGCTCAGAATGAGTATTCCATCTAGAATATAAATTCTTTGGTCCTAAACAAACCAAACATTGGAACGGAGTGGGCCTCTGAGGGAAATTTACTTTCCATTCTCCCATCCAACCCATCCAAACGGGCTTTACGAAATTATTATCACCGTACCAAAGCGTTGATGCATTGACCGAATTAAACATAAACGAATCAAATAATGTCTCTTCATTCATTTGTTTTATAATTGTGTTCGTATTCAGTAAAAAAAATTGATTTTTGTGATCGACTTTAGTTCATTTAAGTTATTAGTTTGTTTGTAAATTTTTGTTAATAATCACATTTACTTAGACGAACTCATTCGTGAATATTAAAAAAATAAATTCGTGAACATATACCAATAATTGAAAATTTAATCTCTAATATTTCACATTTACGAATAAATCATTACCAATTTTGATTTTTTTTCTTTTACTGCTTTTAGTATTTATTGTTGAAATACTTAGAATAAACAAATCAAAGTATCTAGAAAGTAATACTGTGATTGAAAATATTTAGAATAAATAGCCATGATCTATGGGATAGGGAAATTAGTTTCTTTTATCATTGAAACAAAGTTACAATAAAGGAGACCTTGTCATCTAAAAGGAGAGATCTTTGTACAGAAAATAGCAGTTAATACTTAACAGTAAGAATTTTCGGACATAGGAGAACCTCCTTTTTCAACTTAATAAGAGCCAATCTGTTAACTTTTGTTTATAAATGGTCCTTGGACTCATTTTTACACTCACAATCTTTGGCGCTTTCTTAAGAAACCTTGGTGATTCACCAACAACTTAGCCTCTCCGCCACTTCCATGCTCCAATGGTTTTCAATTCCGTTCGATGATCTCCTTTTCTTGTCCTTTGAAAAAAGAAAATAACACTTCCAAGAAAAAAAGTAAGATGGAAGTTAAGTACATAATTGCTTGAGGACTCGATGGAGTTAAATGAGTCACTTATGTCTGGGGTCAACGTACCTTTACGGCAAGACCTCCAAGGAACTTAAGAAAGTGTTGAAATGAAGCGAAACGTGTAAAGGAGAAGTGTTGATCCTGAGTGAAGATTAGAATGGAATCTGTTGTAAAGGGGGTGTAAGGAGTGAAGTAGTGCGACAAAGTGAAAGTAAGAGGAAAAGAAAATAAGAAATAAAAGTAAAATTAGGTTTAGGTTAAAGAATTAAGGTAAAGTTCTTTAAGAGTTTATACGCAATATTAACGTATTAACGAATAATAAATGAAAGGTAAATGATATTTTAAATAAAAGAGTATTAAATGAACATAAATAAATTGATTCACAAAAATAAATGAATAAATAATATCTTTATTAATATTTAATTTGTTTAATAAATGAATATTAAAATATTATTTATGATCTATTATTAAATTCAATAAACAAATAAAAAATCAAATGAATTCTTAAAAGTTAAATGGTCTGTTTATTTACAATCTTATTGACTGCGGAAGAAAGATAAAGATTGAGTTGGGTTTGGTCATAGATAATTGAAAAGATGCTATGTTACCGTTGAAGAGGACCAAACGGGGCGTTTTACTCAAGGAATATCAGCTAAGATTTTTGCTTGCTGCCTCCGCCCTGCGGCTTTGCCTTGAGACAAAGCGGAACAGAGTTGAACAATCCATCTGTTTGGTTGAAAGAGGGAATCATGGTTCTAACTCAGCTACCAAGATTTCATTTTTTAGTCCTTAAAAACCCGCTGCCAAGTTTCAATTTTGTTTCCAAACCAAAACAACCCATCAAATTCACTTTCCCAACACTCTTCACAGCTCCAAAATCGACTCTTTCCGCCACGGAGCCAATACCCATCACTGATTTTTCACTGCCCGAAGAGCCGCGGCTCGAGATTTCATTGGACAAGTTGTTTGTTCCTCCAGAGACAGTGGTTTCTTGTGATGATCCTAACTTAAGCACAAGAATCTTGAAAGGGTCGAATATAGTGGTGAGTAAGTATGCAAGGGAGGCTCAAGTGGTTCAGGCTGAATTTGTGAAGAGTAGTGTGAGAACTGAGGATTGTCCTTCTGATGGGTTGCCTGAGTTTGCGCTTGTTGGTCGGTCTAATGTGGGGAAATCCTCGCTTCTTAATTCACTTGTCAGAAGGAAACGCCTTGCTCTCACGTCTAAGAAACCTGGTGAGGGTTTAATTTGAAGTTGGTTTATAAAGCAAAATATGGTAGTGGTAGAGCTCTAATACTGAATGTTTTATCTTGCTTAGGCTACTAGAATTTTAGCGTGAGAGAATCTTCCAAACTTGAAATGTCTACTTCAAAGCAAGGTATTTGCATCTTGTAATGTCAATTTACAAAATTTGGGAGAGATAGTAGAATCAGGATAATTTTATCCTAGTTGACTCTTTTGATAAGGATTTTAAATAAAAGGATATCTGTTAAGCGTATTGCTGTTAATGGTTTGTCAATTCTTGGTCGGTGCTATTAAGCTTCTTTCATTTTGTTAATGTCAATCTTACCATAAAGAAATTCTTTTTGTTGGTTCATTAAATTAAAACTTTTTTTTTTTTTTTTTAGTTTAGCTTCAAAGTATGGTATTAGGTGCATTTTACCCAGTAGTGCTTTCATCGTTGCAGGGAAGACACAATGCATCAACCATTTCCGCATCAATGATAGTTGGTACCTGGTTGATTTGCCTGGCTATGGGTATGCTTTATCTCTAATTTCTTCCTACATAGCCTGCTAGACCTTGTATGAATGGAAACAAGCTTATTTGAAGCAACCACTAGGTCACTACTGCTGCTTGTGAAATATCTGATTTTCCTATTGCTGGAATATTGGATACTTACATTCATTAAGGTTATTCACTGTCCTGGAAGAAAAGGAAAAAAAAAAAAAAGAGAATATCTCATGGACCCTTGTGAAAAGATTAATTTGGGACTAGGGCTTAGGAGAGTTTTCTCCAATTTTAGACAGTGAGGGATCAATATAGTGATATATGTAATCATGAATTTTATATGGACATATGTTTCTTTTCAGTTGCAGCCCGACATTATATTAATATATTTGTTAAGAGGAGTCAATTGCAGCCCGACATTATTTATGATGCAAAATGTACTAAACCAATTATAATTAGTATGATATTTCCCTTTTTCTGCCCAAGTCAATGCTAATACAAGTATGTATAGCTGAGTTCTCTTTTAACCTCTGTTTTGATTAGCCTCCATTAAATCGAAATTAATATAACCCCGGTTATTAAATTAGGTTAATTTCCCTGAAATATTCGTGGACCAATGTGGCTGGCAAGAGGATTTCCTCTATGTTTTAATAGAGATGTACTATGTCTTTAATAGTGTATTAAACTGTGCCCTTTGCTCTCATAAAGTTTTCCTTCGAAGTGTTTGTATGTTTGTTATGAAACTGTGCTCTTTGCCATCAATAAGTCTTCTTTCAAAATTTTTGTATGTTAGTTCATCCAAACTTAATCAAATATTGCCTCGAGTTGATTTTTGTCTTAACTTTAATACCATTTGTTCAATTATAAATTAGTATAACTTTTAAGCTAAGCTGAAGAGGGCAAAGGGGGAAAACAGAGATAGCATATTGTGTTGAATCAGCTCTATCCAACATCCCACAACTAACCCCAAAAGTTTAGATTATGCTGTTTCCAAGATTTATATTATATTCATATCTCAGCTATGAGAGTTGACCATGCATTTGGCACTTGCACAAGAGTACAGTTCTTTTAGACTCTTTTCTTGGATAGGTATGCAGCTGCACCTCAGGAACTTCGTACAGACTGGAGCAAGTTTACCCAAGAATATTTTATCAACCGTTCAACATTAGTCTCAGTTTTCCTGCTTATAGATGCTAGCATTCCTGTAAAGAAAATTGACCTGGAATATGCTAGTTGGCTTGGTCAGAACCAGGTAACTTCTCCCACTTCTAACAGGGAAAGAGAAAAGTACAAAGAGATGGAGGGTAACTCACTTTGATATGTCTCTTGTATCATCTTTTCAAGACAGCGGCAAAAGCCCATTGAACCTTAGTACTGAGTTCTGTATATTTCACTGTGATTTTTCATGATGTTATCTGTTTTCCTCCTAACTCTTAATTGGTTGTCTTCAGATCCCCATGACACTAATCTTCACCAAATGCGACAAGCGGAAGAAGAAAAAGAATGGAGGCAAAAGGCCTGAAGAAAACGTGAGTGACTTTCAGGAGCTGATACGTGGCTTCTTCCAGACCGTGCCTCCGTGGATCATGACTAGCAGTGTTACAAATCAAGGCCGTGATGAGATACTATTGCACATGGCTCAACTGCGAAATTATTGGCTGAAACATTGAAGGGAACAGAGCGCGGAATCGAGATTTTATCTGTTGCTATTATATGGTGGATTTTTTTTTGAAGTCATTAATTTGTTTGAGCATTGGCGACAATTCCTTTCGTGGCTGTCGTGTTTAATATTTACTTGTGCACTACGCATTAAGGAATGAAAAAAAAAATGATGTTATTTTACCTCATATCATATTTAGTAATCATATTATTAAAAGATTTTAATAATTATTTATTAAAATTAATAATAAATTTATTTAAATAAATATTAAATTAAATAAATATTTATTATTTAATCATCATAGGTAATATATAATAAATAATTTTTTTTAATAATATAATTACGTGATATGATTTAAATGAAATTATTAAATAATAAGGAACATTAATATCTCAGTTCTATGGAATGAGAAGAACTTAGAGATGTTCATGTAGGTAGGGTCTTCGATATGTTTTGATTTATAGATTTATACTTAAGCATGCAAATAAATTGTGCAGTAAAATTTAAACATAGAAATATTGAAATAATAAGATTACGTTTCGTATTAAGCATTTAAGACACTGTTAGAAATATCAAGCATATAATGGAGTTTTAAACTTTTACCTTATCTAGATAGATCATAATCTGGAGACTTTGATCTCTTTATAGAACGTGTACAACGAGACTTGGTTGTCACAAACTAAAGCCTTCTAATTGTTTGATCTTTAACGATATCCACACAAGTTGTGGATGGCACCTTCACAAAGGTTGAGTTAAATTACAATTGTTATCGTGCTAGCATCTTAGTATCAATATCTCACCGCCCAAGATTTGTAATCTTGAATCCCAAGGGAGAACTCATTCCTCTAGAAAAAGATAATGAATCCTTATAACATTTAGGGAAATCAACAAACACAAGCATAACTCTTTGTTCTTGCTGATTTCTCAGGACAAACTCCACAGAGTTTCACTCAAGTCGAATTTGAGTGTCATAAGTGTACAAAAGGCTTTATGGACAAAGTCATCTTTCCAAATGTATCAAAATAACTCGAGGGAAATCCTATAGGAAATGCTAAACTTGTCGTAGTCTTCAAGGAAAAAATCCCCATATCTTGTCGCAATTCACACTCAGGGAATAACCAGACTTGCTTCAATCTTTAGGTAAGAAACCTCTATGCTTACTGAAATTCACAGGGAATTGTCACCTTACTTGCCACATACTCTAAGGAAGAAACCCTAATGATGCTGCAAGCTTCGGGATTTTTGCATAGTGTTGTTTCCAACTACATTGAGTGGCGGGCTATAATAATGCTTTTATAGGTTAGGTCAATTGTGTTTCATTAAATGATGCAATTACATTTAAGTCCCAAGACTTATTATTAATTATAATTGGGTACTCCTCTTAATTGAACAATTTAATTTTGAGGTAATTATCCAAATTTAATTAATGCTAAGGATTATAATTTAGCAATTCATTTAACTAAATTCTAGTAATCCTTTATTAGTTATATGGCTTAATGACTTAATTAAAACACTTTAAGTCTGCTTAATTAAACACATTTAATTAAGCCCAATTATAATTCCAAAAATAAGTCTCATGAAAAATTTTAAAATTTTCAAGACGATCAATTCAATTTAACCTATCCATAACTTTTATATCTATAACCCTTTTGATTTCCAACATGTTGACAATGAATTTAAATTTTTATTTAAATTCATAGATCAATATAGATATCTAGCAATACATCATAGTCACTTAAATGTTAAAAAAAAGGTTTGACTAACTTATTCAATGTATAATATCTCAGTGTAATTTCACCCTTCCATCAAAAATATTTTAGAAATGAATAAAGTATGGTGCAGTGCTTACTTTACGAACATTTTCATTTTTCTCCAAAAGCTACCAACATTGACTCCATAACATTTATTGCTCTGGCCAAAGACTTATGAGTTAATATGAACTAGGATGACCAAGATATTATTTCCTAAAGTCCTTCAGGCAGATGGATCCTCATCTTTACTACCCATGTCGCAACCCGTTTTTCCAAAAATCACTACAAATTTTTCGCGAACTTACCTCACTTCATTTGTTGGGATGTGAGTCAATATTCATCACTTAGTTTCATATGTTATATATATAGATCTCAGGAAATGCTTTCGTCCCAATTACTAACATCGCAGAAACTCATAAAGTTACCATTTCATAATTAGAAAGTCATTTACAGTGCCTTACATATACATCCACCATATAATGCAACTACACACGGTACACTATTATTCAGATACAAAAAATACATATGTGTGTATACCTCGATGCTGCTGAGTAGCTGTGTGTAAAAGATCGCAAGACGGATGCAACTAATACACTCTATTGGAAATGCTCTATAGAGGGGGAAAAGTAAAGGGATGAGCACAATATGCTCAGTAAGAAATATATAAAAACAGGTAGATAACTACACTATCTACGATGCTCATAATGCATGTTTTATCATCTCTTAAAACAAATGCATTCACTTTTCAAAACACTTGCATTTACTGAAAACAGAAGTATTCTATACGATAATCATTAATCGATAGAAGCTCAATCATTTCTTAAACAAATGTCTTCCACTTATCAGATTTCAAAACAAACATGATCGTTTTGCCTAATACATGCAAATAATGCCATGTCATGTATTAAAACATACAGATCCGTATCATTCAGGATCAGTTTAGATGTCAGTTCAAAACCATTTCAGAAATCAGAACATTAATTCAGAAAATAAGATCAGTCAGATAGTTTCATCACAGAAATTAATAAAATAAGTAAGACTAGGCAGGGATTCACACATAATCCAAGGGACAATTGGCCAAAGTCTGAGACCCACCAGCTATCACGGATCAGGTGTGCCAGGGTATCTCTGAGTCCGAGGAGGGATTAGTCTATCCATCGACTCCTATCTAAGGACTATCACAAATTAAAGCAATGACACAACATGTCTGAGTCCAAATACGCAATCTTCACATCCCATAGTTGCACGATACAGTGTACTCCATGTTGTCTACACGGTACGATGTACTCCGTGAACTATAATATAATTACCACACAATTGTAGGTGCCTGAGTCACAAACTCACCACCCCAACCAAACAAATTATCAACCATAGTCTGTCGTCTCAGATCTAGTGCGAGCAAATCAGTGTGACATACAATCCAACATGAGGGCTCCAGCACGATCTCAATCACGCATCACAATAGAACCCAGTGCAAGCAATTCTCCAGCACAATTTGTTCATATGCCATACCAAAATCAAGTGCAAGCGAGTTTAGATCATCCAGAGATCTCATCATAGCTCCAGCATCTTATCATTTATCAAATCATATAAAATCCTATGCGAGCCGATCTGTGTAATTCACAAGTAATCCGACGGCTCTAGCACTATTTCACACACACAAAATAGACAGCTGGCTCTATTTCCCACAACAGTGGTACTAAAATCGAGTGCAATATGTAAAATAAAGAGAGGGTAACATCCTATCAAATCACTCGTCAATCAAATCATACTTTATAAAAACGTACAATTTAATGCATATAGTCAAATCGTGAGCCAATCTATCATTTCAGCTTTACAAAATCTCTTTTTCACAGTGAAAACATGGATTTCATGCATTTTATGCATTTCCAAAAATTCTCGGGTCTAGGGGTATTTTCATAATTTTTTTAATATTTGAGTACTATCCAAAAATTTCATATCCATACTCTATATGGAATTTAAGTGTATGCAAACGACGATAAAAAAACATACAACTATCTTTAAAAGCTAGCATAAATCCCTTACTTGGAATTAAGTCGAATGTATTTTTCACCTTTTTTCACTTTCCGTAAATCAGTCTATCCGGCTTCGAATATATCTTCGGAAGCAGTAGATAGTTATCAATCACATCAATTAAGTCTTATAACTCATTTATTCTTTTTTATGCAGTCTATTTCATCAAATAGATCAAATTGCTCTTATTGGGTCTCGTTACCTCTTATTGGGCTCAACTCTATTTTAAGCTCATTTCGACTTTACTATTTATTCTGTCACGGTCCATTGGGCTCCTTAGTCCTATTAACAATTATTGGGCCATCCGTGGGGCCCATTAACACTACCATCATGCCATCTTAAGCATTCTAACATAAAGCATTTTATACGGAGTTAATCCGCAACTTATGCGATTAATTCCTAACTCGTATAACTATACAAGTTATAGCAAGTGAGATTCACTTACCCGAGTTTTTGTGATGGCTCATAGATCGAGGCTCAATCGAACTCACATTTGTCGCATATTGTTGCGCTACACATTTATATATTTAACTCAGGTCAATTTCAGTCAAATATAATTTCAAATAAAATTTCAAAAATTAAATCAATCAATTTCGACCGCTTACAGGCTTCTCCTTAACTCGAGGCATCACCAAATTTTTCTCCCATTTTCTTTCCTTTTTTTCCAGGCCGAATCGATTTGGAGCGGTTCAATCCATTTTTTCACTGAATCGATCCGAATCGGTTCAGTGCCCTCGTCGTCGTTCGGAGCTCTACCGGTCGGTTCTTCGTTAGATTCCACTTCCAGCAGATCAACGGGGACTCACGGTGCATGGATCTGGTGCTGGCCAAGCCTTAGTTGGCCGAAAAGTGGCCGGTTCGACCATTTCTCTCTTTGGCTTCACTATTGATTTTCTCCCTCTCGTTGTTGCCGACGTTGTCGGTCGGTTCCCTGGTCGATTCCACCACCACTCGGCTCGTCTTTGCCTAGGGAACATTCGATTGGAGGTGGTTTTGGCTAGATCGACGCCGAGCTTGTCGATTTCTCTTCTCCTCCTTTCGGTCTCTCCCTCGATGATCTCCTCATCGCCGACGGATCCTGGCTCGTGGTGGTGCTCTGGGTACTCCCACCGTACCGATCTTCCTTCAGCCTCTCTCCTTCATCGTCGTTCGTCGTCGGTAACCAAAAATTAAGAGGGATCGTTTCCGTCCGATCCCTCACCTGGGTCGCGCGAGTCGGGCAATCCCGTTTCCTCTTTCTTTCTTTTTTTATAATATATTATATTAAAAATATAATATAATATAATATAATATATTATATGACAAATATCTTATGTGTATAATATATTATTATAATATATCATATACCTAAATATCCAATTATTTATTTATTTTTATTTTTATTTTCCTGAAAATATTTTTTCATATTCTCCAGATAAATTACCGATGTGAAAAAATTTCGGGTCTTCACAATAAATTCATATCTTGATCAATTGGACTTAGAATTCAATTATTTCTTCTTTATTGATCAAGATTTCACGTATCCATGTTTACCATGTTAACTTCTTAAGGAAATGACACCGAATTTTCGGGTCTTACAACTCATCCATCTTCATGTGCTTCATGTCACACTCAAAATCACTCTTTTTAGGCATTTGGCATCCAAACCTATAGAGGTGAAATCAAAGTGTAACAATTCATGCATAAGATGATTTGTCATCTCAAATCAAATGACTATTTACACTACGACACGTAAGAGCTTTTTCATAGACACTCGAATCACACAACTAAATGGAGCTCTCAAATTGGGCTGTGTTCAGTGAACTTATTTTCTAATAAGCACCTATATGTTATCCTCAAATATCTGCATATTTCAACCCATGAGATCAGTTGCTTACTTCATCAGGAGATTTAGCATGTGCTATTCCTTGAGCACTATCAATGTCGTATCTTGATAGTACGATGATCAAAAATAATTTAGGAACATAGCTTTGATGCAGAAGAGTTTCATAATTCTAACCCTTTACAATTCCCTTGCAAGGCTAATTTATTTAATAGGCTTCACTAATTTAGTGACTAATGAATCCAACTTTTGTTAACGATAAATGGTGAAGGGAAACCTTTATGTCACTTTCCAAAAGTGAACATTAGGCCAAATGATTAGACTCTAAGGCATACATTAACAGTACATATCAAAAAGAGTTTTACATCTAAGGGATCTCTTTTCACCTTACCTTTTTGTTTTATGCATGGAGCAATGGGGTCACCTAATAGATAATGCAGTGAACAAGGAATTTCATAAACCAATCAAGATTGGAAGAGAAGGGTTTAAGATATTTCATTTGTTTTTTTACAGGTGATCTTTCTCTTTTTGGGCAAGCATTAGAGAATTAGGTAAACGTAATTAAATTCGCTTTACAATAATTTTATGCTGCATCGGGAGCTAAAGTGAATTTTGAAAAATTAAAAGTATTTGTATCTCCTAAAGCAAAGGTAGGAATGTTAGAAGAGCAAGTAGAATGTTGGGTATTAGTTTGATAAATAACTTGCGAAAATATTTAGGAGTACCTTTGATTCATTTGAGAGTTTCAAATAATTTGTATTAATAAGTAGTAGAAAAAATGAAGGAAAGATTATTAGGTTGGAAAGCAAATTACTTGAGTTTGGTAGGTTGAGCAACTCTAATTAGCTTGATTACTTCAGCAATTCCTACCTATCATATCATGACAGTCATTCTTCCTAAATATGTGAATAATCATATTGGTAAATTAAATAGGAGATTTTTATGGGGTAGCTCTAAAAATAAGAGAGGGATACACTAGGTTAAATAGAATGATATTTGCAAGCTTAAAATATATTGGGGGGGGGGGGGGGGGAGGGGTTAGGAGTAAGAAGCATGGGGAAGCAGAATATGGTTTTCCTTTAAAAGACAACTTGGTGTTAATGAACTTGATAGTTTCTGTGTTCATGTCCTTAAAGCTAAGTATGGTGTCAATGGTGATCCTTTTGTGTTTTATTGTGTCGAATGGAGATAATATATGGGATTGGTCACCAACTCGAAAAAACTTGGTAACAGCTGGTAATCTTCACTTTAATGGGCTGATACGAAAAGTGGGAGATAGGAGATAAGACATCCACTTATTTTTTGACATATAGTTGGATTGAAGAACCACTTGTTGATTAACTTAGGATTATTCTAGAATTTGTAGAGCTAAATACCAAGGTTAATGACCATGTAAATATATAAGGAGGTTGGAATTTGGAGTTGCTCTTTAAGCGTCTGCTATGGGAAATCGCTATAAATTATGGGTTTACCTTCCTAAGATTAAACCCTTCAAATGATAAATAGATACCCTTCAAATGATAAATAGATTCATCTAAGTACATGGCTATTACAATTTTGGATTCAAATAGTGAGGATCCTATTTGGAAAGGTCTCTGTAAATCGTGTGCGCCACAAAGATCGATTTACTTCTTGTGGTTAACGCGAAGAGGAAAACCGTATACAAAAGAGCTACGATTTCAATAGGGTCTATCTCCTTCAGCAATTTGTGAAGGATATGGTAATAAGGTTGAAATCGTGTTACATGTATTATGTGACTGCATTACAACCAATAAGGTTTGGGCAAGCTTGCTTCCTTCGCATTTATGGGTTGATTTTTTTCTCTTGGTCTCTTGTTGATTGGATTGATAATAACATTTTACAAACTAGAGTTAAAAAAATGTTTGGATTTGATTGATGTTGCCTTTTTATTATTACTGTTTGGAAATTATGGTTAAGGATGTTTAATTTTCTATTCAACCAAGACAAAAATAGTGATTTGGATGTGCAAGATTTGATTTCTCATATTTTAAATCGTGCTTTGAAAATTCAGAAAGCTTTTGTCAAAAGGCGAAAAAAGTTGTGAATAAGTTTTTTATTCAATGGGATAGGGCAAAAGAGGATGTAGTTAAATAGAATATTGATATCTTTACAGGGGTATTCTAGGTGTCTCGGTTATAGGCGGTTTAATCCAAGATAGTACTGGTAATTGGATTGTATGGTTTCAAGCTCATTTGGGGGTATGTTCAAATATAGCCGTTGTAAGACCCACTTTTATTATCTGTTGATGTATTTCCTTATGATTCATGTGATGTACATTTTCATATATTCAATGAATCATAAGAAGAGCTTTGACTGAAATACAATTTGCAAGTAGAATAAAAATGAAATCTCGGTGAACGTCGGAAGTAGCCAAATACGGATCGAAATGGTCACAGTCCAAACGAAAAGGATCGAAAATAAAGTTTACCGAAAATACGAAATTAAATAAGAAAAGATGGTGGATGTATGAAGGAAAGTTAGGTTAATTTGGTTCCGAAACAAGTGCAGGGGTAAAATGGTCAAAAGATCAAAATTCGGGATAAATTCGATAAGAAAAATTTAATTAAAAATAAGGATTTAGGATATCTTGATCAATAATGAGGAAATTATACAATTTCGAGTCCAATTGATCAAGATCCAGAATTTTTAGAAATACCGAAAAGTCACTCGGGACAATATACCGAAAATACGAAAAAATTATACCGAAAAAATGATTAAAAATATAATAAACAAATTAAATTAAACTAAATTTATTTATTTAATGAAAAATAATAGAATTGTAGATATTTTCAGATTTTTTAGACTATTTTAATGAATATTTTAATAATAAAACAAATTGTTAAATAATAATAATAATCAAAAAAAAAAAGAAGAGAAATTTGAAATTGGGAGAACCCGAAAACAGAAAACAGAAACTGACTGCCGACCCGTAATAGTCGAAGACGATCCCAGCACACCGGCGACCGACGACCTCCGACGAGGCCACGAGGAGGAAGAGGAGAGGCCGATGATCACGTGGACACTGGAAACGCGCCGTTAGGTGACCGGAGGACGCCGATCGAAGCGAAGGAAAATCGAGGGAGAAACGGGCCGATTCCCGGTGAACCACCGTGACTGGGCTTGAACGGAAGCCACCGACGCGTTCAGGGGGAGGAGCCGGTTCTTTTGAGACCGGTATTGGCCGGCAAGACTGTCGAAAACGCCGGCGACGGCAAAGTGACAAAAACGGCACCGTTTGGCCGAAAGGAAAGGGAAGGAAAAGGAGGGAAAAGGAAGGAAAGAGGAAAAGAAAAGAAAAGAAAAGAAAAGAAAGGAAAAAAAAAAAGGGAAAGGAAAGAAAAATTTACCGGGGACGACCCGAGATTCGGGTAAGTTGACCGAGGGTCGAGATTGACTACGGGTAAATTTCAAAAATTTAATTAATATTATATATTTAATGGAAAATAACCCGAATTTACCTAATTGTGCAGCTTTTCGATAAAGCCCGAACGAGAGCCAATTAAGCTCTGACTTTTGTACCCCGCATCGTATCGGGTAAGTACATTTTAATTTCAGCAATATGAGTTCTTTAATATAGAGCTTTGATTATTTTACGGAATTATGGATTAATTTCGTATAGAAAGGAATATTTTTTAGAATTGTAATGTAATTGCCATAAATGGTATACGGGCTATCCAATGAGTTTGGAACGAAGCCGATAATTATCGGTAAGCTGCATGAGCCCGGTATACCCGAAAAATGGAATTAATAAAAATAAGAGGGCTGAAAATGGGCCGAGACCCAATAAGGTAGATAGGGCCCAATACCTTAAAGTTGGTCAGTAAATGCGATATATTGATCAAGATAATTGAATTGACCTCAACTGTGTGGTTATATGCAGTTACGTACCTTTGGTTGGCGCGCATTTGGGCTGAGAGATTCGGTATCATCGAGACAGGTTAAGTCTGCGCGCGATTCCAGGTAAGGGAATTTTGTAGGTGCATAGAGATACCTATACGTAATTTTGAGGGGATTTACAAGTCTAGAATTTCTTAAACTATCTAGAAATGAAATAATAATTTTGCGAAAATCGAGGCATAGGTGAATAAAGAAAAAGACGATTTTGCCCCTGTGAGTAAAATTTACAAAAAGGGTAGTAAGGTAGATAAATTGCATGATTATCATGTTTTAATGTTTTATATGATTATATTGCTTTGATTTAAGCAAATATGCACATAGGTTGGCTATTGATTTCATGAAATATACGAAAGGGTATCGGTTTGTACCGGTTACTATTTTAAAAGATGTTTTGTAAAGATTTAGCCACCTATCATATTTATACAAGTAAAAAGAGTGCTAGAGTCTTACTCGCACTCAAGTTTACTGATTTATTTCTCATGAAAAGTCGTACTGGAGCATTGCTTGTACGAGAAATTTGTGTGTGCACCAAACCGTGCCGGAGCTTTGCTCGCACGAGATTTTAGATATCATGATATGCATAGCGTGGTGCTGGAGCTTCGCTCGCACTAGACGTGAGTTGACATGCATATAGTCGTGCGGACGCCTCCTGTAGACTGTGTGTCGCAGAGAGTTGAGATGCTCGCACGTATACTTTGAGACATGGGTTGGTTATCGACATAGTATTGGGGTGGATAAGACCTACGACAGGCACCCCCAGACTATGATATGGGTCCACGAAGTACGATGTACCGTGTATGTCACACGAAGTACGCTGTACCTTGCAGTCATGATGACTCGATGATGTTACTTGATATTTTAGCGGGTAGGAATTGACCCCACCTCCCGTTGCAGTTGTGATGCCCCGCACACCGAGATCCGTGTAGCCTGGGATCATAGGAACAAAGTATGGCCATAGTCCTTGATTTTCATACAGTAACCTACATGCCTCACATGATATCATACGGTCTAGATAGACCAGGACAAACCCGAAGGAGGGGTAATGTCCCGATTTATGTTTTTAAAAGAGATGTGATTTAATGAATCAAGGTATTCCCGAATGATGGGTTTAGCCTTGATGTGATGAGTTTATGATTAAACAAATAAGTTTTAAAGTGAAGAGTTTATGATGAAACTAATAAGTTTTAATGTGACGAGCATGAGATGTCATACATGATGATTTTTCCATGTTGATTTTATATGTCAATTTCATGATTTCTCTTATATGATATACATACATATGGCATCGTTTTAGTCATATGTCATGCTCCAAATATAAACGATTTTATATCATGATATTATCAGCACGTAGATAGTATAGTTATCTACCTGCTTACATTATTGCCTTACTGAGATGTTTATGCTCACCCTTTCATTTTTCACCCTCCATAGAGTATCTACAGTAGTCGAGAGCGGGTAGAGACTGCATCCCTAGTTGTTCTCTGCTCCCATCGCGAATCAGGTATACACATTGTACAGTTTTGTATCTAAACAATTAATAACACAGTTTTGTAACGAATATAATTATGGGGGATGTAAATATATGAAAACATATGTACATACCGTTGTATAATATATGTACTTATTATTACACTGTTTGAAATTTTAATATGATTACCATGGTAAGAATGATATGATCAATTGGGATAAGAGTCGAGATTATCACTGACTCATAGCCAAACTTGTTAAAAAATGGAATTTGTCACGAAGGGGTGAAAAGTATAGAAAAAGCAAAAAAAATTTGTAGTGATTTTGTTAGAACGGGTCGTGACAAAAGGTGGTATCAGAGCTAGAGTTGGTCGGATATGAGTCAGTAATAATAGTTAAGAAATTAAATCCCCATAATACTGTGCTTTGTTTAGATATAACTGTGTATACCAATATGGGACTAGACTAATAAATGGTCGTGGATGCAGGAACTTAGGCATTATGCCTATCACTCGCTGTGGTAGAGGGGCAAGTTCACGTGCTAGAGGCCGTAGAGGTAGGCCCGAGAGCCGTGTAGGGCCAGAGACTAGTCAGGCTCCGTAGGACCCCATTGAGAGATCAGGGGATACTGAGGCACGCTTCGCTAGGATTAATCGTAGTATAGAAAGTCTTGTTGAGATAGTTACACAGACGTTAGGGGCTGGTGATAGACGAGGCCCAGTTGGACAGCCTACTGCTACTGGACGGACAGAGACTGTTACACCACAACCGGTTCAGGATACAGCTTCTCCTGTCACTCCACAGCTGGGCGGTAGTGAGTTGGGCTATGATTGTGAGCTAGACAGATTACGACAATTTCAGGAATTTAGATCTCCAGTTTTCAGAGGAGTGAAGGACCCGGTTATTGCAGAGGATTGGATATATGAGATGGAGAAATTGTATGGGTTCTTCAGATGTACATCGACTGAGAGGGTTGCCTTTGCCGTATTTATGTTGAAGGGCGAGGCAGAGCACTGGTGGAGGTCTACTATGTCTATCTTGAGAGCCCGACACTTGGTGGTTACTTGGGAGATATTTCTAGAGGCTTTTAGAAGGCAGTATATTTCGGCCACTGCACAGCAGAGATTACGGATGAAGTTTATGAGTTTGGTTTAGGGGAACCGCTTCGTTGATGAGTACGAGTCGAGGTTCATATCCTTGGGGAGGTATGACTCAGATACATTGAGCAGTGAGAGTCGGAAGGTTCAGAAGTTCATAGATGGATTGAGACCAGCCATCAGATCCAAATTAGCTCCGTTTGACATCTCTACTTATGAGGAGGCAATGCACAGAGCTCAGTTATGTGAGCAAGATTTTGAGCGGAGTGCATCAGAGTTTGGGAAGGTCAGCAGAGTTAGAGATAGAGATCGAAAGATATCCGGAGGGGATAGGGTGATCAGGAGAGGAAGTCAGAGGTTTGCTGATAAGAGACCTCAGATTGAGGAGATACAGGAGAGGACGGGTAAGCCTCCTTTATATCCGACTTTACCATCATCGAGAGGTATAGTTATTGGAGGGATTGGAGGGACACGACCGACTACTGAGCAGTGTAGGAGATGTGGTAGATTTCATGGTACCAGGCCTTGTCCGACGACTACTGGGGTATGTTTTCATTGTGGGAAGCCGGGGCATGTCATAAGAAACTGTCCCGAGATGATTGCTACTGCCCCACAGAAGGGCAAAGTGCCAGAGAGAGCTCCTATTGAGACTCCTGCTCCTAAGAGAAGAGCCACTGCTGAGGAGAAAGGGAAGCAGGTTATGGGCAGTGGGCGAGTACATGCATTGGATCAAGACACCGCAGATGCTTCAGCTGATGTAATTAAAGGTACTATCCTAATTTTTGATTTAGAAGCATTTGTGTTATTTGATTCTGGTGCTACACATTCTTTCATATCGCCTTCATTTGCACATAAGTTGTTGAAGTATGTACAGCCTACATTATTAGATAGAATGTTGTTAATTTCTACACCTATGAATGACAGTCAGTTGACTGAGTATGTATATAGAGATTGTAGGCTGAGAATAGGGGAAAGGACATGTCAGTCGACCTTGTCTTACTGGATATGAAGGATTTTGATGTAATTTTAGGGATGGATTGGCTGACTGCAAACTATGCTGTTTTAGATTGCTATGCTAAGACAGTAATGTTTTCAGGGACAGATAGTCTTACTGTAAGTTTTGCTGAAAAGAAATAAAAAGCATATAATTATAGCATTTGGAAAAGTATGGTTGTAATTCATCATATTTGTGAGGTAAATTTATTTATTAATAACGGATACTTATATGATGAATTATGTTACTAATGGTGGAAATGGTATTTTGAAGGGTTCATTGCATATGTGGTTGACATAGATAAGGTACGTCCGGAATCGAGACACATTCCAGTTGTGAGTGAATTTTCAGATGTATTTTCGGATGAGTTACTAGGGTTACCGCCAGTGCGGGAGACAGAGTTCATTATTGATTTGACACCTGGTACAGAGCCGATATCTAGACCACCGTATAGGATGGCTCCGGTTGAGTTGGAGGAGCTGAGGAAACAGTTGCAGGAATTATTAGAGAAGGGGTTCATCAGACCGAGTGTGTCGTCATGGGGAGCACCGGTTCTGTTTGTGAGGAAGAAGGATGGGAGCCTTCGATTGTGTATCGACTATCGATTGTTGAAAAAGGCTACCATCAAGAACAAGTATCCCCTTCCGAGAATTGATGATTTACTGGATCAGCTACGGGGAGCACAGGTCTTTTCTAAAATTGATCTGAGATCTGGGTACCATCAGTTGAGAGTTCGGGATGGAGATGTACCCAAGACAGCTTTTCGCACCCGTTATGGTCATTTTGAGTTTACGGTTATGCCATTCGGGTTAACGAACAATCTCGCAGCTTTTATGTCATTGATGAATGAGGTGTTTCGGCCTTATTTAGATCGATTTGTGATTGTCTTCATCGATAACATCTTGGTTTATTTGAAATCCAAAGAGGAGCATGAGCAGCACCTGAGGATTGTATTGCAGACCCTCCGTGAGAAGCAGTTGTATGCTAAACTCAGTAAGTGTGACTTTTGGCTTGAGCAGATCTCCTTTTTGGGACATATTGTGTCAAAGGATGGTGTGTCAGTAGACCCATCCAAGATTGAGACAGTAGTACAATGGCAGAGGCCTCAGACAGTTACAGAGATCAGGAGTTTTTTTGGTTTAACTAGATATTATAGACGGTTTGTGGAGGGGTTTTCGAGATTGGCTGCTCCGTTGACACGTCTCACTCGAAAGAGTGTTGCATTTGAGTGGGACGACAGATGTGAAAAGAGTTTTCAGGAGCTGAAGCGTCGATTGACACTGCTCCGATTCTCACCATTCCTACCAGCTCAAGAGGTTTTTTAGTTTACACAGATACTTCTTACTAAGGACTGGGCTGTGTATTGATGCAGGATGGGAAGATAGTCGCTTATGGATCTAGGCAGCTAAAGGATCATGAGAGGAACTACCTGACCCACGACTTAGAGTTGGCGGCCGTAGTGTTTGCATTGAAGATATGGCGCCACTATCTGTATAGTGAGAAATTTCAGGTATTTACCGATCACAAAAGCCTCAAGTATCTGTTCTCGCAGAAAGAATTGAACATGAGACAGAGAAGGTGGCTTGAGCTTCTGAAAGATTACGATTGTGAGATTCTATACCACCCGGGTAAGGCGAATGTAGTGGTTGATGCGTTGAGCAGGAAGCACCTCGGGTTGGTTTCTTATATGATGGTACGGGAACAAGAGTTGTTAGAGCAGTTTGCGAGCCTCAGTTTGGATGTGACTCCGCCTGATATTGAGAGTGGTTATATGGTTGCTAGCCTGTGGTTAGAGCCGGATTTGATGGATCGGATCCGACAGGCTCAACGTGAGGATCAGCAGTGTATTGAGATAGTCAGGCAGATGCAGAAGGGTATTGAGACTGAATTTGAGTTGAGTTCGGATTGATTACTGAGGTTCCGAGATAGGATATGTGTTCCCGAGGATCCTGAGATCAGGAGGTTGATCTTGACAGAGGCTCATTCATCGAGGTATACCTTGCATCCGGGTAGTACAAAGATGTATCAGAATCTCCGAAAGGTATACTGGTGGTCGAGGATGAAGAGAGATATAGCAGAGTTTGTTGCGAGATCTCATCTGTCAGCAGGTGAAGGTAGAGCATCAGAAGCCTGCAAGGTTATTGCAGCCTCTACCTATATCAACTTGGAAATGGGAGCTCACCATGGATTCTGTGATAGGTTTACCGAGGACTCGCAGGGGAAATGATGCCATATGGGTGATAGTTGACAGATTGACGAAGTCGGCACATTTTCTAGCTATGAGAGTCACCGATACTCTGAGTAGATTGGCGGAGCTATATGTGCGCGAGATTGTGAGACTGCATGGTGTCCCAGTGAGTATTGTATCGAATAGGGATTCCCGCATCACTTCCAGTTTCTGGGAACACTTTCAGGAAGCTATGGGAACCCAGTTGAGATTCAGTACAACTTTCCATCCTCAGACAGATGGGCAGTTAGAGAGGACTATACAGACCCTCGAGGATATGTTGAGAGCTTGTGTACTTGATTTTAGAAGCTCCTGGGATGATCACCTACCACTCGCAGAGTTCGCCTACAATAACAGTTATCATTCGAGTATCGGGATGGCACCATATGAGGCCTTGTATGGCCGTAGATGTCGTTCTCCTGTAGGATGGGAAGAGGTTGGTGACAGGCAGATATTCGCTCCCGATTTGATACGTCAGGCCTCTGAGAATGTCCAGTTGATTTGTGAGAGGTTGAGGACAGCTTAGAGTCGACAGAAGAGTTATGCTGACAGGAGACGTAGACCGTTGGAGTTTACAGCAGGGGAGTCAGTATTTTTAAAAGTTTCTCCTTCCAAGGGTATTACTAGATTTGGAAAGAAAGAAAAGTTGAGCCCTCGCTTCATAGGACCTTTTGAGATACTCAAGAGAATGGGAGATCGAGCTTATAGGCTAGCGTTGCCACCAGAGCTAGCAAATGTCCATAACGTCTCCACATCTCCATGCTTCGGAAGTATCAGCCGGATCCATCGCATGTGATCAGATACGAGCCACTGGAGCTCGGTGAGAGTATGTCCTATGTCAAGAGATCAATCCAGATTGTGGATAGGAAGGAGAAGGTATTGAGATCGAAGACGATTCCCCTGGTGAAAGTACTGTGGCAGCATCACACTCCGGAAGAAGCGACTTGGGAGTTACAGAGTTTGATGAAAGAGAAGTATCCGAAGTTGTTCAGAGACTGATTTGGTTCTAATTTGGAGGACCAAATTTTTTTAGTGGGGGAGATTATGTAAGACCCACTTTTATTATTTGTTGATGTATTTCCTTATGATTCATGTGATGTACATTTTCATATATTCAATGAATCATAAGAAGAGATTTGACTGAAATACAATTTTTAAGTAGAATAAAAATGAAATCTCGGTGAACGTCGAAAGTAGCTAAATACGGATCAAAATGGTCACAGGCCAAACGGAAAGGATCGAAAATGAAGTTTACCAAAAATACGAAATTAAATAAGAAAATATGGTGGATGTATGAAGGAAAGTTAGGTTAATTTGGTTCCAAAACAAGTGCAGGGGTAAAACGGTCAAAAGATCAAAATTCGGGATAAATTCGATAAGAAAAATTTAATTAAAAATAAGGATTTAGGATATCTTGATCAATAATAAGGAAATTATACAATTTCGAGTCCAATTGATCAAGATTCAGAATTTTTAGAAATACCGAAAAGTCACCCGGGACAATATCCCGAAAATACGAAGAAATTATACAGAAAAAATGATTAAAAAATAATAAATAAATTAAATTAAACTAAATTTATTTATTTAAAAAAAAATAATAGAATTGTAGATATTTTCAGATTTTTAGACTATTTTAATGAATATTTTAATAATAAAACAAATTGCTAAATAATAATAATAATAATAAAAAAAGAAGAAGAGAAATCTGAAATCGGGAGAACCCGAAAACAGAAAACAGAAATCGACTGCCGACCCGTAATAGCCGAAGACGATCCCAGCACACTGGCGACCGACGACCTCCGACAAGGCCACGAGGAGGAAGAGGAAAGGCCGACGATCACGTGGACACCAGAAACGCGCCGTCAGGTGACCGGAGGACGCTGATCGAAGCGAAGGAAAACCGAGGGAGAAACGGGTCGATTCCCGGTGAACCACCGTGACTGCGCTTGAACGGAAGCCACCGACGCGTTCAGGGGGAGGAGCCGGTTCTTTTGAGACCGGTATTGGCTGGCAAGACCGTCGAAAACACCGGCGACGGCAAAGTGACAGAAACGGCACCGTTTGGCCGAAAGGAAAGAGAAGGAAAAGGAGGGAAAAGGAAGGAAAGAGGAAAAGAAAAGAAAAGAAAAGAAAAGCAAAGAAAGGAAAAAAAAAAGGGAAAGGAAAGAAAAATTTACCGGGGACGACTCGAGATTCGGGTAAGTTGATCGAGGGTCGAGATTGACCTACGGGTAAATTTCAAAAATTTAATTAATATTATATATTTAATGAAAAATAACCCGAATTTACCTAATTGTGCAGCTTTTCGATAAAGCCCGAACGAGAGCCGATTGAGCTTTGACTTTCGTACCCCGCATCGTATCGGGTAAGTACATTTTAATTTCGGCAATATGAGTTCTTTAATATAGAGCTTTGATTATTTTACGAAATTATGGATTAATTTCGTATAGAAAGGAATATTTTTCAGAATTGTAATGTAATTGCCATAAATGGTATACGGGCTATCCAATGAGTTTGGAACGAAACCCGATAATTATCGGTAAGCTGCATAAGCTCAGTATACCCGAAAAATGGAATTAATAAAAATAAGAGGGCTGAAAATGGGCCGAGACCCAATAAGGTAGATAGGGCCCAATACCTTAAAGTTGGTCAGTAAATGCGATATATTGATCAAGATAATTGAATTGACCTCAACTGTGTGGTTATATGCAGTTACGTACCTTTGGTTGGCGCGCATTTGGGCTGAGAGATTCGGTATCATCGAGACAGGTTAAGTCTGCAGGCGATTCCAGGTAAGAGAATTTTGTAGGTGCATAGAGATACCTATACGTAATTTTGAGGGGATTTACAGGGTCTAGAATTTCTTAAACTATCTAGAAACGAAATAATAATTTTACGAAAATCAGGGCATAGGTGAATAAAGAAAAAGATGATTTTGCCCCTGGGAGTAAAATTTACAAAAAGGGTAGTAAGGCAGATAAATTGCATGATTATCATGTTTTAATGTTTTATATGATTATATTGCTTTGATTTAAGCAAATATGCACATAGGTTGGCTATTGATTTCATGAAATATACGAAAGGGTACCGGTTTGTACCGGTTACTATTTTAAAAGATGTTTTGTAAAGATTTAGCCACCTATCATATTTATACAAGTAAAAAGAGTGCTAGAGTCTTACTCGCACTCAAGTTTACTGATTTATTTCTCATGAAAAGCCGTACTGGAGCATTGCTCGTACGAGAAATTTGTGTGTGCACCAAATCGTGCTGGAGCTTTGCTCACACGAGATTTTAGATATCATGATATGCATAGCGTGGTGCTGGAGCTTCGCTCGCACTAGACGTGAGTTGACATGCATATAGTCGTGCGGAAGCCTCCTGTAGACTGTGTGTCGCAGAGAGTTGAGATGCACGCACGTATACTTTGAGACATGGGTTGGTTATCGACATAGTATTGGGGTGGATAAGACCTACGGCAGGCACCCCCAGACTATGATATGGGTCCACAGAGTATGATGTACCGTGTATGTCACACGGAGTACGCTGTACCGTGCAGTCATGATGACTCGATGATGTTACTTGATATTCTGGCGGGTAGGAATTGACCTCACCTCCCGTTGCAGTTGTGATGCCCCGCACACCGGATTCGTGTAGCCTGGGATCACAGGGACAAAGTATGGCCATAGTCCTCGATTTTCATACAGTAACCTACATGCCTCACATGATATCATACGGTCTAGATAGACTAGGACAAACCCGAAGGAGGGGTAATGTCCCGATTTATATTTTTAAAAGAGATGTGATTTAATGAATCAAGGTATTCCCGAATGATGGGTTTAGCCTTGATGTGATGAGTTTATGATTAAACAAATAAGTTTTAAAGTGAAGAGTTTATGATGAAACTAATAAGTTTTAATGTGACGAGCATGAGATGTCATACATGATGATTTTTCCATGTTGATTTTATATGTCAATTTCATGATTTCTCTTATATGATATACATACATATGGCATCGTTTTAGTCATATGTCATGCTCCAAATATAAACGATTTTATATCATGATATTATCAGCACGTAGATAGTATAATTATCTAGCTGCTTACATTATTGCCTTACTGAGCTGTTTATGCTCACCCTTTCATTTTTGACCCTCCACAGAGCATCTATAGTAGTCGAGAGCGGGTAGAGACTGCATCCCTAGTTGTTCGCTGCTCCCATCGTGAATCAGGTATACACATTCACTACAAGAAAAAGGGGCAACAGCGATGGAATTAGCGACGGAATTTTCGTCGCTAATTCTAGCTTTCCGTTGCAAATAAGTTTTTGCGACGGAATTAGCGACGGAAAATTCCGTCGCTAAATTTGAAGTAGCTGAAAGTCTTCCGTCGCTGAAGGAAAATTTTCGTCGCTAATTCCGTCGAAAATAAATTTCGTCGGTGAAAACTTTTGTCGACGGAATTCCGACGCTGGTTTTCCGTCGCTAAATTTAATCCGCGACGGACTTCTGTCACTAATAATTTCGTCGGTAAAAAGAATCAGAGACGGATAATGTTCCGTCGGTAAAATAATCAGAGACAAAAATCCGTCGGTAATATTTCCATAGCTGATATGTATCAGCGACGGAAAATCCGTCGCTGATATTATTATTTGATTTAATGAAATTTTCGTCGGTAAAGTGTTTCAGCGACGAAAAATTTCGTCGCTAATAATTCCGTCTCTGAAACATTTTAGTGACGGAAATCCGTCGCTGATTTTTAATGAAATTTCCATCGCTAAAATGTTTCAGCGACAGATTTTCGTCGCTAATTTATATATTTATTTTTGTTAATTAATTAAATTTTTCGTCGCTAATAGGATTTAGCGACGGATTTTCGTAGCTAATTTAACTATATATTTTTTAATATTTTTTCTCTTAAATCCGTATACCTAAAATAATGAAACAAAGCTGTAGAAATCGATAAAAACAAACATAAAATATATATCACAATTATATGTCAAAACTAACATCAACTATTAATTGCAAATCATCATCATATACAGTCCGATTAAATCATAATCACAAATATCATCCAGAATTCATAAGAAAATAAAATAAAATGTGTACTCTCACTGATTAGGGTGACCTCCAGATCCAGACGGTCCAGGTCCAGGTGCTCCAGTGTTATTGGCATTCCTTGCCATCATGTTCATCATCTGATCCATAAAATCAGACAACTTTTCTTCCAGATTATCAATCTTGTTTGAAATGACCCTGACATCCTCTTTCACTTGCTGCACCTCTGAATTTGTGTCAGGAGTACCCATCACACCAGGAGTAGGATAAGGAAAAGGACTATAAGCTGAATGAGATGCGCAAGAAGATTGGGTGGAACCAGAGGCAAATGCAATGTTTGTGCCCATTTGTAAATCAAGGCGATGTGGACTAGTCCCAAATCCGTACGTATGTGTACGCGTACTCTCCATCCCTCCAATTACCTCACACCATGCAGCTCGATCAAAAGGAGGATGGGTGCTTATATCATCGCCGTATTTCTGAGTCAATGAAGTAGCGTACTTTTCCTACAATGTAATTAGAAGAAGGATAATAAACAGTAAACTTTAATAACGGGAAAACCATATTAGAAGTCAATAGAATGCATTTACGTACACTGACAGATTTGGACTTGTTGTCCACATAATCACCATCTCCACCTAAACGTCTATGCGTCCGATCAAACAATTCTTTATATGTCGGTGCTCGACCTAGACGTTTCGTCTACAATACAAGATATGCAATTTTATGGATTAGATATGAAATTCGAGTAATGAATAAAAAATACATTTAAATAAAAATATATGAAAGTCAACAGTAAAATAAATAAAATTATTATTTGGACTTACCATCCTATACTCATGTACCGGAAAAGAAACAGAACCACTCGTATGCTTTGTTATCGTTCCTTCTTTTTTCGTCAACCGATTTTGTTTTCCTTTTTTTGACTTCGCCTCCCATCTTTCAGTCCCCCATTCATTCTCAATTAATTGATCCCATATTTGGACTGAAATCCACTTTGACTTGTTGTAACCTTTACATTCAGATATTTTATCCGTATTAAAATATTGCATTGCTTGTCTTCTCTCCATCTGCAACAGGTCTCTAAAACGTGACTTGCATAAGTGCTCCCAAATTGTATAGATATTATTGGTTTGGTCAGCAGACCACCTGAAATTCTCCTGCAAACAAAAACAAAATAAATAATTATCATTTCGATACGTTTATGACAAATTATAAAGTTATTTACTTCAAAGTAATGTACTTGAAATTTATTCCACATCTGTGCTTTCACTTCATTTGGAACCGTTTTCCATGTTGGCCATGGTTCCGAGTAATGTTGTTTAATTAAATTGGATATAGTCCTCACACCCTTCGAGTCTTCAAAAGAATTGCCAATCAAAAAAGAAGATATCGCCAAATATTATACCATATTTAATATCAGAGTTGTATGAAAATAAAACAAAAGTAGAAGCAATATACCTGTTACCAAGTGGCGTCAGAAATAACCTATGCTCTGGGTTTTGCGGTGTTTCAAGGCTTTGATTTGGGCCTCTTGTTCTTTTCCGACTACTACCACCACTCCCACTCCCACTCCCACTACCACCCGCAGTTTGTGTAACCTCCTCATTAGATATTCTTCGCCTGGGTAATGGTTCTTCTACGGCTGATGGAGGAGCTGGAATGGCATCATCATCGTCGTCGTCATCATTATCAGGAGCTAGATCAGGTCGACTCGAAGATGGATTTGGTTGGGCGAGAGGCCGAGAACGAGGCTGATTTGGACGGTGAGCTAAAGGTCGATCACGAGCCTGAGCATCAGACGGAGTAGGCTGCTGAGATTGAGGCTGAATGTCAAAGTCAAGATTATAGTCAAACTCCAATCCAGCTAGAGGAGACTTGGACCTATCTGATCGTTGTGCTAACTTTTTCAATCTTCTCATCTGCAATACAGATAAAAAAATTATCTTTAGAAATAAGTAAATGAAATCCAATAATATCTATTTTACAATCTAATGTTTAATTCTTACTATTCATTATTGTCATCACTGTCATCTTCTCTATCATTACCAACTGTTTTATCATTCCATACTTCATCTTCCTCTTCTTCTTCTTCTTCCGCTTCCTCTTCCTCATCCTCTTCTTCTTCTTCTTCTTCTTCTTCTTCTTCTTCTTCTTCTTCTTCTTCTTCTTCTTCTTCTTCTTCTTCTTCTTCTTCTTCTTCTGTAAATTGATCGACTTCTTCATATTCGCCACTACTATGAACAGTCGGGTTGTCCAATTCGTCTGAATATGCAACTATTCTAGGGTTCGAAACTTCCACTTCTTGGTAAACTCCTTCGTTCAAATCTAGAATCTGTCCACCGTCATTTCGTCGAAGATTAAATCTACTTCGTGCCTTTATTTTGAATACGGCCCACCAATGACGACGATCTTTTTTTGTAGAAGGATAAGTACTAAAGTACACTTATTGGCTCTGTTCAGCTAATATAAAAGGTTCGTTACTGGCAAGTATAGATTTATGCTTGATATCAACAAGACCTTGATGGGGATCAACATGAAGACCTCGTTCTGTATCAAACCAATGACACTTGAATAACACAACTTTATTCCCAATTCCAAAGTACTCTAATTCGATTATATCTGTCAGCATGCCATAAAAATCACGATCAATATCATTGTAGCAGCTGCCTTTGACACAAACACCACTATTCATTGTTTTTCGAGATCGACCATAATCTAACGTATGAAACTTGAAACCATTTACAAAATAACCTTGATAACTCCTGATCATACGTCCAGGACCATGAGAAATCTCAATAATACGTGGATCTGTTTGAGTGGCATGTTCAAATACCTGAAATCCCGCAAAACCTAGCATTAAAATTTTACAATTTAAGTTCAAACTACTGATCGTTCTATTTTTATAGTACTTACAAATTGTTTAAGCCATTTTGGAAAATGATCATGACGTGCTTTCTCTAATTGTGCATCGCTGATATTCGGATGATCTCTTTTAATCATATTATCAAATGACCTACAATATCATTTGAAACTAAATAAGATAACTATATCAGCCATATTATTTAAAATTAAACGAGGAGTTAGATTTAGATAACTTACTCAATATAGGGGACTATTTCCTCACAATTCATTAACACGTATATACACGCAGCATTGTAGTCATCTTCCTCCAAGTATCGAGCATTATTTTTTGTCGGCCCAATTGGTCGACCTGGACGTCTAAAAATGGACAAACGTCCCATCGGATCGACATCTACTCCATCATCATTACGTGGTGGACGGGTCAATCTTGTTTGAATTTCAGGTTCAAAATACAAGGCACAAAAGTTTCCAATCTCCTCCCTTATGTATGCCATACATATCGACCCTTCTGGATGAGCTGGATTTTTCATTTTCTTTTTTAAGTGATGCAAAAACTTGAAGTGAATATTGTAATCAATAAAATTCTATTAACTTTTTCAGATAGAATATTTGGGATGATAAATATTAGTATAACATTGAATAATAATTAACTATAAGTGATTACCTTTCAAAAGGATACATCCATCGATATTGCACTGGACCGCCCACCATAGCCTCATAAGGCAAGTGGATTGGAAGATGCTCCATACAATCAAAAAATGAAGGGGGAAAGATCTTCTCTAATTTGCAAATGGTTTGTACAATATTCCTTTGCAAAACTTGCATGTGATCTACACGTATTTTCGGTGAGCATACATCTCTGAAAAAATGAGATAGCTCTGTGATTGCATCCCCAATTGGATTTGGGACAAAATCACGAATAGCTATGGGAAGTAAACACTGCATAAAAATGTGACAGTCATGAGATTTCATTCCGTAGAACTTGCATTCATCGACATTAACACACCGAGCTATATTTGATGCAAACCCATCAGGAAGCCTTAACTCTTTAACCCAAGCACATAGTCATTTTTGCTCCTCCTTGCTTAGAGTGAATGAAGCTTTAGGCTTTAATGTTTTTCCATTACTGTTCACCAATTCTAATTCTTTTCTTTTGCAAATGAAGGCCATATCCATTCTTGCATTTGTATTATCTTTAGTTTTCCCCTTAACATCCATCAAGGTGTTAAACAAATTGTCAAAAATATTTTTCTCAATATGCATGACATCCAAATTGTGTCGAATAAGATTGGTATGCCAATAAGGTAATTCCCAGAATATACTCTTCTTCACCCAATTATGAGATACCCCAAACCCTGGAGGTTTTTGTGGACCACATTTTGTACCGTATGGTAAATCGTCGATTGCATCTAATTGTTGCAATACTTCTTCACCTGACAATCTCTGCACTGGAGGATCATGATCTGCCCTTTTACTAAATTTGTCACGTTGCCTCCTGAAAGGATGATTAGGAGGCAAAAATTGACGATGACAATCGAAAAAGCAAGGCTTTCGTCCATACTGCAACCTAAAGGCCTTTGTACGTTCCATGCAATAAGGACAAGATAATCGACCATGGGTGCTCCACCCAGACAACATTCCATAAGCAGGGAAGTCATTAATCGTCCATAACAATGCGGCCCTTAACATAAAATGCTGTTTTCTGTAAGCATCATAAGTCTCAACACCATGTTCCCACAACACCTTTAACTCATCAATTAAAGGTCTCAAGAAAACATCAATGTTATGTGATGGACTTTTCTTTCCCGAAATTATCATATTGAGAAACAAATATGGTTGCTTCATGCACATCTATGGAGGTAAATTGTAAACAGCAAGTATTACTGGCCAACAAGAGTATGATCTCGATGCCGGGCCATAAGGACAAAATCCATCAGCACACAAACCAAGTCTTACATTCTGAGGATCAGCAGCAAACGATTGGTGGATACTATCGAATTTTTGCCATGCCTCCCCATCAGCAGGATGATTGAGCACTCCGTTAGTATTTCGACTTTCAACATGTCATGTCATAAACTTAGCATTTACTGACGACATAAAAAGCCTTTGCAACCTCGGAATTAATGGCAAATAATGTAAAACCTTATAAGGTATCTTTTTTCCTCGTCCACCAACTGTTGAGATAGGTTTATATCGAGGTTGACCACATATTTGACAATACTCATCCTCTACATATTCTTTATCAAACAACAAACAATTATTCTTGCATGCGTCTATTTTAACATAACTAAGACCCAATTTTTCTAGCTTCTTATTCATTTCATAGTTGGTTTGTGGCAAATTATCATCTTCTGGTAACATTGGCTTCATAATCCCCAATAAATGATTGAAGCATGCTTCACTTATATTAAACTCTGACTTCCAGTTCAAAAGTTGTGAAACAGCCGATAATGTTGTGTGCATTGAACAACCAGGCCATAGTTGTTCTTCGGCATCATTCAATAGAGAATAGAAGTATGTAGCAGATGAATCTGGATGTTGCTCCTCACTTCTTGAATTGTTAACCGAATTACCAATTACGTCATCATCCATTTGAAAAGCATCCGTAACCATTCTAACATATGGATTTTGTCCCTCAGGTCTCACCCCAGATAGTGGATCAACTGTTTCATTTATATTTTGTGATGACTGTCCTTTTTCAATTTCTCCGTGCTGATTCCAAGTCGTATACCCAACAACAAAACCTTTGTAATAAAGATGTTTCCGCACCTTATCGACTTCCAATAATTGTTTATTCATACATTTGCTACAAGGACATTTAATTCTATTTCCACTAACTACCTCAGGATGACAAAATGCAAAACTAATTAACTCTTCAACTCCATTCAAAAATTCATCTCTAATGAATCCATCTACATCTAATCGACAATACATCCAAGATCTATCCTTATCCATTTTTCACACAGAATATAGTATCTGAAAAAATAGAATAACAATTACACTCTATCACCAAATAAATTTTTCCAATTAAGTAAAATCAATTTAATTTGTAACATGCATATAAGAAAATTTAACATCTACACTAACAAAATAAATAATTGAAAAGGATAAATCCATCCTTATTACAAAATAAATCAAATTAGGTAACATACATATATTTAGGTTTAAATATTCGAACTGAATGTGTGGAGTATTTTATTTAAAGTCCTAAGTTCCTTAGAAAATTCGGCAGCATAACGACTGTAATTTGTCTCTACCCAACCTACAAATAATACTATATAGCAGTCCAAATCATCAATACAAATCATGCATATTAAATCATCTCAACAACCTTAGTTATCCACAACTAATAACTAAGGTTTTACAATCACATCAACAACCACAATATCATAAATCAATTTTTGTATGAATAATAAATCATTAAAGAATAATTCATAATCTTAGCTAAAATAATTATAAATCAATTAACAAAATGAAAATAATTTGGCTCTTATCACATTATTTTAATCATTTGACAGAAATTTGAACCCAAAAATTATGTCAGCAGCGTGTTCATATGTAGCATACGCCAAACCAAATAATCACCAACAACAATAATAATAACATTTATATAACAAATTTATTAGTTATAATTAATAAAAAAATTGATATCATAATAATTGTTACCTTCAGAATGAACTTATTTGCTCTTGCCTTCTAGTTCAATATGGCTTCAAATCCTTTGTTTTTTGCTTGCTTTCATGCACGCATGTTACCTCTCTTCCTATGAAGGAGAGAAACAACATCATTTTGTTAAGGCATACATAGAGTTTTATTTTATTGTTCAAATACTCAAAATCTTCAAATAATCCAAAATTAAACTACAAATTCAATTACATATTCCAAATTTAAACAACAAATTCAATTAAAATCACAAAGACAGCGAACGAATTGCACTATGAGGTGCAGTCCAAATTAATGTTTTCAACCTTTAATGTTCCCATTGATTTGGGGTACCACAGTGTTATAAAGAAATATTAATAATAAAAAGAATAAAATGATAAAAATAATAAAATAAATAAAATAATATATGTATCATTATTCTAATTTTATTTGTAGAGTTAAAAATTTAACGATGATGTATATGATATTAAACCTTAATGTTATATATATTCATTAAATATAATCCTTTAAATTTTATCAATACGATATATCTCTTAACATTATATTTATGATGATAATTATTGATATAGGTCATATTAATTGATTATCTCAATCGAAATAATTAAAATATCCAACAGACTAAACTGATGGCAACACTGGTCTAGGGTTTTTTTTTTTTAACACGTAAATAAAATCTTCTCATAGTCGATTACCAATCATATTAAAGTCAAGAAGAGAAAATATACAGTGCGTATAAATTACTTTCGAGGAAATTTGCACGGGTTCTTGGACATATAGTGAAATAAATTCTAACTTTTGTGCTTGGAAAAGGAGAGATTCTTGTGATTTATATATCTGTCATATCTTTGAAAACTATCTGCCAACAGTTAAGTCTCTGACAATATTCTTGGCAAGAGTCGTCGTCGTCGTGCTCATCACGCATTGGAATACATACAAGAATTTGGGAATGAGTAGGAAGTTGCCTAGAAGGGTCCTAAGACTGATTTCTACTGCTACTATGGATGAATCTCATGTCTAATATGTAGGTCAGCATGCAAAATTACAAGCTAGGAGTGATCATAAACATTACATTGAATATGTAGAGAAATTATAAATGATAAAAAAATGTAAACCTAACCTTTTTGACCTGAATTCGATTCACGCCAGGGAGGGGGGAGATCGTCGGCGGTGAGGAAGAGAGGGAGATCCAGACGTTCGGTGGAGGTGGGTTGTTGCCGCCGGTGAAGACAAACAGCACAGAGGGCAGAGATCGGGGCTGGACAGGCGAGAGATCGGGTGAAGCAGAGGAGAAATCGCGTGAGGAGAGGGGGGAGATCGTCGGCGGTGAGGAAAAGAGGGAGATCCAGACGTTCGGTGGAGCTGGGTTGTTGTCGCCGGTGAAGACAAACAACACAGAGGGCGGAGATCGGGGCTGGACAGGCGAGAGAAGCAGAGGAGAAATCGGGTGAGGAGAGGGGGGAAATCGGGTGAAGCAGAGAAATCTGGGAACTTAAAAAAGATATCCCCGATGAAATTCCGTCGCTGATAAGTTTCAGCGACGGAATAAAATATTAAAAAAATAAAAAAAAAGTTAGTTTAAATTAGCGACGGAATTCCGTCGTTGAAACTTATCAGCGACAGAATTCATCACCCACGGAATTTCGTCGCTGATAAGTTTCAGCGACGGAATAAAATATTAAAAAAAATAAAAAAAGATGGTTTAATTTAGCGATGGAATTTCGTCGCTGAAACTTATCAGCGACGGAATTCATCACCCACGGAATTCCGTCGCTGATAAGTTTCAGCGACGGAATAAAAATATTAAAAAAATAAAAAAAGATGGCTTAAATTAGCGACGAAATTCCGTAGCTGAAACTTATCAGCGACGGAATTCATCACCCACGGAATTCCGTCGCGGATAAGTTTCAGCGACGGAATAAAATATTAAAAAAAATAAAAAAAGGGTTTAAATTCGCGACGGAATTCCGTCTCTGAAGCTTATCAGCGACGGAATTCATCACCCACGGAATTCCGTCGCTGATAAGTTTCAGCGACGGCATAAAATATTAAAAAAATAAAAAAAAGGGTAGCGACGGAATTTCGTCGCTGAAGCTTATCAGCGACGGAATTCATCACCCACGGAATTTCGTCGCTGATAAGTTTCAGCGACGGAATGATAGAAAACTTAAATTTCAGCGAATTCGATCGTCTTCAGCGACGAAATTTCATAGCAAAATCCGTCGAAAAATTTAAATTATATATTTGAGACGTATGGCGACGGAATTTCGTCGCAAATCCGTCGCTAATTTATTTTTTTACCAACGGAATTATTCCGTCGGTAAAATTCTGTCGCTGAAAGTATGTTTTCTTGTAGTGATTGTACAGTTTTGTATCTAAACAATTAATAGCACAGTTTTGTAACGAATATAATTATGGGGGATGTAAATATATGAAAACATATGTACATACAGTTGTATAATATATGTACTTATTATTACACTGTTTGAAATTCTAATATGATTACCATGGTAAGAATGATATGATCAATTGGGATAAGAGTCGGGATTATCACTGACTCATAGCCCAACTCGTTAAAAAATGGAATTTGTCACGAAGGGGTGAGAAGTATAGAAAAAGCAAAAAAAAATTTGTAGTGATTTTGTTAGAACGGGTCGTGACAGCCGTTGAATTACAGGCTTTTGGGCTTGGTCATCTTTTAGCTTGGCAAGAAGTTTTTGATTTAATTATCTGTGAATTAGATACAAAGGTGGTTATTAGCCTTTTGAAAGAAGTTGATATTATTGTTCATCTTTTTGGTGATATAATTAGAGATATTAGAGAGCTTGTGGGAAGTACTTGGAGTTGCACCACTCGGCATGGTTTTAGAGAAAGAAATTTTGTGCTGATGCTTTAGCGAAATCAAGATGCGACACGGTAGAGGACAATAAAAGACTACAATCTTCTCTAAATTTTATGCAGACACATCTGCTAGCGGATGCATGGTGATGTCTTTTCCCCATAATTTTAGATTAAATAAGCGTGTTTAATTTCACTCTGTAACTAACAAAAATCATTAATGAATTTATCAATACAATTAAGATTGTCTTAAAGCAAAGCTTTTGAGATTGTTCACTACAAATTGTCAAGCTCCCTCTTTTTGTTTTTCTTTCCAGCCTTGGCTTCAGCTGTTTTTGTAACGACCCTTGACCCTTAAAACTCGAGATAAATTTTTTTTTTTTTAATTTAATTCACCCACTTATTCCCCAATTCACTTAGGTTGTATTCCTGTACAGTGTCGAAACATTTTCCTAATTCTTTTCTCGTGATTTATAATTGATTTTCATATTTTAACTTATATTACCGATAGAAATTTCGGCAGCATAACGACTTATATATAAGCCTACCCACCTGCAAATCAATTGTATTCCACAATCCTAGATATCCACAACTACCAAGCATACTTTCCAAATCCATCTCTACCACACAATGCATCTATTTCGATTTAATACTAGTAATCTCGAAATATAATCCCAAGGTAGTAATGTTTACATCGTTCCTTACAAAATTACATCCCAACTGATAATTCCAATATATGTCTGTGCATACAATTATGTCTGGTACAGGAATGTAAATGTATACCTTTCGCGTGTACAAAGTAGCTTAGGGTAGTTCTTCCCAGCAGCTTACGTCGTGTACGCGGCAGATAGCGTCTATAGATTCACTGCAAATGATCTGAAGGTAGAGGGGTGAGCTTTTGGGGAAAAGCCCAGTAAGAGAATATTCTTAAAGCAGTTCTAATATATAAAAGCATTTGAAATTGTTCATAAAATGAAACTTAATGCAATACATAAACTTTCATTTCATGCGTACGCGTCATAAAGCATGCGAATATTTAAAACAAAACACATACTTAACCATTTTGCAACTTTTCATAAACCTTTCATGAATATTTCATAAATCATTTCGTAAACGTTTCATGAATAATTCATAGTCATTTCGTAAACATTTCATGCATATTTCATAATCATTTCATAAGCATTTCATGAATATTTCATAATCATTTCGTAACATCTCATGCATGTTTCATAATCATTTCATAAAACTCTCATGCATATTTCGTAATCATTTCATAAACATCTCATGCATATTTCATAATCATTTCATAAACATCTCATGCATATTTCATAATCATTTCATAAACTCTCATCATAGTCGATTTTATAATTAAAATCGAGGAGACTAGGCTATAACTAAGTCATGCGATACGTGTCATTCTCCATTGGAGAGTCATCATACCTATGGCCATGGTAAGGGGGCTGTAGACTGGATCAGGGTCGTACAACCATTTCGTAAAATATGGGTAGTATCCATCTTACTTACTTTCACTAGCACCTAGCTAGGACACGGGCACCAAAGGCACTCTCCGTGTGGGCAACATAATTGCGTGCTGCGCGGGCACGAGATACTACTGAAACATCATCATAAACCACCAGTAGCACGACATCTTCCACACAGGTCGAGTCAAGTGCTAAAGGGGCCAACGTACCGGCACCTCAAGTGGTGGAGCCGGAACACCACGAGAAGTAGCCAAGCATGAAGCCTAAGTCTCAAAACATATTTTCTTTTTCGTAAATACTTTTGAAAACGTCAAATGTTCAATTTCAAAGCGTAAATATGGATTTTCAAGCCATCATAAAACTTTCATGCATTTTCATAATTCGAAAGTTTATTTCATAAATATAGATGTTCTAGCGAACATTTTGTAAAACGATATCATGTTTTGTAAACAGTTTCGCAAGTATGGACGCATTGATAAATCATTTCAAATCATATGCTCTTTCATAAAATCATTTATCAGAGAAACATGAATGCAATATCAGAACTAAGTTAAGTAATACCCCTTACCTCGATTTATCGGGTATCTCGAATTCGAACGGTGACGTCTCCTAGTACCTCCTTTAATCCTTTCTACGATTCACCTACAACGAAATCGTTTACTTAGCATCTTATCCACACGAATTGTCCGAATTGCGTTAAAATCGTAACCTAGCGTCACTACTGCGTGTGTACGTATTATTGTATATCCTTAGGCCAACACGCACGTTTATATATTTCTTCACTATTGATATATTTACTCCTACAAGTATTACCGTATACCTTTATTACATACATCCACAAGTATACACGCATAAAAATACATATTTATATATATATATATATATATACACTCCTATATGTATTTATATAAATATACTTTTATTATTTTCATGTTTCCTATCTCATATATATACATTCTTTGTGTATATACATATACTTGCACACATTCACCTTTCATACCCCTACAAGTATATGCACCTAAATAAATAACTATATATATATATATATTATCATTGTTTTCCATTTTTCCTTATCACATATGCATATACACATTTTTTGTACAAATACTAGCATACCCAATTTATTATATAGACTTATTTGTACATGTACCTAAATAAATAAATATTCATTATATATATTTCTACTTCTCATCTTTCCAATTTTTGTCAAATTAACCTACACTAAACATGCTTGTATTTCAATTAATTCCTACAACATCATGCTTCCGTAATACAATTATACATACATTAAACTAAATAAAATTCGGATTTTTACCTAGGAATTAACTGGTGCAAAGATGGAGAATATCAACTGGGTATATTTTTTTTTCTGGTATACTGCCACTGTAGATGTACTGTGGCGTTGGAATAGGGTGGCTGGACGGGTAGGACAGGCGATGGGAGGTTGCCGGGCTCGGGTTCAGTGGAAGGCCGGCGTGGGTCTTCTCCGTTTGCTGCAAAATGCGAAACAGAGGAAAAATCCCTCTGTTTCCGTTTTCGTTTTCCAGGCGAGGGGAGAGGGAGAGAAGAGAAAGAGGGGGTCGGGTCTGTGTCTGGGTGAGGAAGGCTGCCGGTCCAGAGTAACCTCCGGCATTGGTGTGCCCGCCGGTGGAAGCAGAAGACAACAGGCAGAAACGACGAGAGGTTCGGGTTTCTCGGTTTCGGGCGACGGGGAAGGAAGGGAGAAAAGAGAGGTCGTCGAATGCCTGGGAGGGAAGGCTGGGTCCGATCGCCGGTGAGGAAAAAGGGTGGTCGGCAGGCGAACGGCGGCTCCGATCGCTGTAACAGAGAAGAGAAACGAGGGGGGGCGGGTTTTGTCTTTTGGGATCGCGCGATAATCCCGCGATCCCCCTTTTTTTTTCTTTTTTTTTTTGTTTAGTTTTTCTTTTTCTTTTTTTTTCTTTTTTTTTTAATTTTTATTTTTATTTTTATTCTTTTATTTTTATCATATATATATTATTTATATATATCTATTTATATTTATATTTATATATATATATTTTATATTTTTATTGTATATGTTATATTTGTATTTTTATATATATATGTATATTTTTAATTATATTTTCATTCTTGGAAAATTACATCTATATATATATATATATTTTTTTTGTTTAATCTAAATACAGAAAATTTGCGGTGTTTACAGTTTTTGTTTGAGTTTATTTATGTCCCACTTTTACTTTTTTTGCCTGATTCCAAATTGTAGGGTTTGCTTTTATAATGATATTTCTATTTTTTGTTGGCCAATCTACAAATTTGTTTCAGTGTGGTTCAAGGTCAACTTTTTTTATTTGTTTCCCTATTGGCTCAATTAAACAATACAATTACTTGTTATGGTAGGAAATTGAAGCATTTCTGTAGCATTTCACATGCCAAACTAGCATGCTTTAATCAATCCTATCATCATTGTCATCATCTTCATTCTTCATTCTTCATTCTTAATATTTCAAGCTAGTAAACCATTATTATGGAATTTGTATTGTTGCATCCTAAACATCTACCGCAAACCAATAGGTTGCACAAGTAATATAGGAATCAAGTCCCAAATTATTATCCTTTAAAAATTAGTAATCTTAATTGATTATCAAATATTAACACAATAAGTATATTCTAGAAAATTATGAAGTGAGTGATCTAAAAGGCTAAGAAAACAAATAAAAATAATAAAATAAATTAAAATAACAAAATGAAGTTAAATTTCTAATGAGAAATGCTTACAATGTTGAGGATGCAAATTAAAAGAAACTGCAAAAGAAAAAGTGCAAAAACCAAATTCAGTAAAGAAATGAGTTAAAAATGCAAATACTTAAAAATGTGAGTTTAAAATGTAAATAATGAAAATATGACTAAAATCCTATAAAGATAACAGAATTGCATGAACTATTTCAAAAATTAAAATTAAAACTACTAAAAGTGCAAAAGAATGAAAACTAATGCATGAATTTCCTAAAAATGCCTATATGAACCCTAACCCTAAATAGCCTATAATGCAAACCCTAAAATGAGTCATAACCCTATATTAAATGTTTACACTCTAAAATGTTTGATTATTACTAATAACAAATCTAGTGAATGCATAAAGGTAATTATATATATATATATATTAAAGAATGAATTTAATGCAAGCTAAATGTGCACGAAATTAGCATATACTAACCCTAAACGCAATTTTTAAACCCTAAACTAATGCAAATGGATACTAAATTAAAATGACCCTAAAACAACCTTTAAAAACTAAAAGCAACAATACATTCTAAACCTCACTAATGCATGGAAAATACTAACACAAATGACCCAAAAACTTAATGAAACTTTACCTAGCTAATACCCTATATGAATGCTACCCTAAGACTCCATGAAATGCTCTAAAACAACCTCTAAAAGACTCAAAACATTAGTGATAATAAGCTTGGATGGAATTACAAAAAGCCTGCAAAGTATGCCTAGAAATGCATGGAAAATGTTATGGAATTTTCATTAAACACTACCTAAACATGGATGACTAATTATGTGACCTTAATATGACCAAAGGACTAATGGAACGCACCTAGTAAATGCTTGAAACAACAACTAAATACTATCTTGAACAGATCCTAAATTCACGCCTAAGCAAAGTAAAATCTTGAGAAAATGTCATAAAATTTTATAGGAAATTAATCTAATGATACCTAAAAATTTTCTAATATCAAAATGACCTTAACACGATTTAAATCTACCTAAATGAAATTTGGAACACTAAAAAATAGCCAGCCTAGTTTGGACGAGCAAGTTGCACACACCAAGATGGCCTAGCTTAGACGAGCAGGTCTTATACACCAAACAAGCCCAAGTCACCCAAAAAGACTCAACTACCTCATAGCAGATAGCCTTAGTGCATACAGACAATTGGCCACTTACCAAGTTGAGGCACTTGAATATTATCAAAACATGGAATGTTTCTTCTGCAATCTAGCCCTAGACACGTGATCCCAATCAGATATAAAAGGAGCCAAGGAGAAGAGGAGAAAGGGTCCAACCTTTCTACCCTCCCAACATATTTAACTCAGCTCCTCACGAGCTGGTAAGCCTCGCTTAAATCTCAAACCTCCATTGCACACCTTCTTCTAGCTTTTATCCAGTGAATTAATACTATGCCAAAGACCCTACCTTTGCTACGACCATTATTGCTTTCATACTTCGCAAGTACCAAACACTTATCTATAGAAGTCCTGAGTGTTGTTCCGATGAGAATCTTCTCCACCTAGTTGAAAGTCCCTCAACAAAAATAATATACTAGACGATGAATAACCTTTACAAAGTCTCAAAAGTCCGGGTGAAAAATTTAAGCTATTGGAATCTTCTTTGCTTGACATGCCAAGTAATATGTGTACCACGTATGTCGTTGGACTTGAGATTCACTTGAACTGACTAGGAAAGGAAAAAGAAAAGGGCGTTGTTCAATCCTACTCCTTGAAGTTACTTATGTTTGAGATTAATATGTTGCTTGAATCAGCTTGTGGCCCAAGTAAAAGAGAATCTGAAGCTGTAGAGGTTTGCCCACTGTGAGGCCGTCTGTCACTGGGAATTGAGCATGGCAGAATTAGGCTAAATTAGGATGTGTCGAGATGATATCCTTTTCCGTGTATTCTTGTGATCTCCAATTGTAATAAGAAAAATGATTGCTATTCAATGCATTTACAAATACTAGCATATTTTCTAGCATTTAGGAAACAAGAAATATACAACTACACATGCTAGTTCCAGATCTACCCAGAGAAATTTGGAGTACCATGCTAAATGTTTAATTGATTTTCAGATGCTCCATTTAAATTAAATTTGAGTTTACCATGTTAGAGGAATAATATATCTCTTACTTTGCTAAATATAAGAACTACTAAAACCTAACCAGATCAAAGAAGTAAATATTGCTCAATAATCCAAAAAAAAAAAGTTTTGATAGATTCATAATGAAACAAAACTTCCTGCTTGTAGATACTATTGAAAAATAAACTGTAAACCCCACAAATTTTCTACATTTAATTAGATTATATAAAAATAAAAATAATATATTTTAATGGAAGTGTGAATATTCGTTGTATGGCTTGAGGAATATAGGAGCCAAGAAACTCGTGAATGACAGGGAACCCGAAAATACCGGATGTGATGAAGCAATTGCAAGCTTGGAGGGATCGAAAATAAATTTGATGTAAGAACTTATATCGGGATTTATGAGGAAGGATGAAATATCAATAATACTTCATTTTCGAAATGATGAAAATTTCATGGAAGGCACGAATATTGTCATTAGGTGATTTTATAACAAAAAAAAGAAAGAAAATGCATATATATTTATATATATATATATATATACATAGGTATAATATATATATATATACTAGACAAATTTAAAATGGATAAATGATGATATATATATATATATATAAAACAAATATATATATTGTAATGCATAATGTATAATATATTTAAAATAAAATGCAAACAATAACAATAAACAAACAACTAATATATATATATATATATATATTAATATAATGTATAAACATATATTAATATAATATATGTGTTAATATAAAATATAATATATATATATAATATAATATTATTGTATATAGTAATAAAATGGTGTACGGAATTGGCTTCAAAGAGAAGCCAATCCCGCACCTGGAAATGAAAAGAAGGAAAGAGCAAATTGAAATAGAAACAAAGGTATAGCTAGGCGGGAAAACAACAAGGAAGAAAAGAAAACCAAGGAAATAAGGGGGCTGGCCGGGAGAGAAAGAAGGAAAGAAAGGAAAAGAAAAGAGAAAGAGAAAAGAAGGAAGAAAGGAAGATGAGAAAGACTAGCTGGTTGGAGATTGAGGCAAACCGATCGGGGAGAAGGAGAGGGGGACCGTTGGGTAGGAAGCAGAAACCGAGAAAAACCTGCGTAAAGGCTGGAACAAAACTGAATCAGTGAAGCCGTGAAGTAGGAGCAGCCCCTGGAACGTGAAACAGAGCAGGAGAGTTGTTGCTGGAGGTGAAACCGAGAGGCAGGGGAGATTGAGGGAGAAACAGACCAAGAGAAGGGGAAGAGCAGATCGAGGCAGGGGAGAAGAATTTGAAGAAGAAACCAAGAGAAGGAAAGAATGCTTGGGGTCGAGAGATAGAAAGAGAGCTTCCAAGGAGAAGAGAAATAGTAGAGAAAAGATTTGCTGAAGGGAGGAACATAAACGATAGAAGAAAAAAAATGTGTGTGGCTGAAAATGAGAAAATGAAAGTGGAACTGAAATCTGGGACGAAATAGAGAAAATAAAACAGTAAAGAAAAGAAAACTAAAGCAGTGCCGGGGGTCTTTAAAGGTGAAAATGATGGTGCTGGAGCTGACGTTCGTTGTTGGTGTTAGCAAGAGTGAAACAAGGCTGTTGAGAAAGACAAAACAAAATCTTGAAGTGAGGTTGTAGGCGTAACAGTGGCTGGAAACAAAGCCACGGGTGTAGGGAGTTTTAGTCAAGAGTTGGAACACCTCTGCTTCATTGTTGGAAAAGAAATCAGGTTGTATATAGGATCGTTGGGAGTGAAGCAAGTTGAAGCAGTGTAAAGCAAAACCGAGAGGGAGATAGCAAAGCAGCTGAGAGCTGAGGAGGAAGATGGATGAATAGTGAGCTTGGGTTGTGAAGAAGAAAAAAATATAGGGAGCTGGAAATTTGGGAAAGAAAAAAAAAAGGTAAAATGTATATATGTATATATGTATATTTAATGTACATGTATATATATATATATATATATATGTGTGTGTGTGTGTGTGTGTGTGTGTTGTAGATACAAGCATGTTAGTGTAGATTAGATACGGAAAATAAATGGGAAAGATGAGAAATAGACAATATATATATATATATATATATGTGATGATGAATAAGGAAATTAAATGATAAAATGAATGTGTGTATATACTTAGGTGTATATACAAATAGGTGTATAAGATAAATGTGTGTGTTAGTATATGTACATACAAGAATATATACATGTGATAAGGAAAAATGAAAACAAATAAAAATATATATATATAAGAGTATATATATTTATGTGTATATACATGTAGATGTATATAATAAATGTGTATGTTAACATTTGTATGTACAAAATAATATATAGCAAGGAAAATATATAAACGTGCGTGTTGGCCTAGGTATGTACAATAATACGTACACACGAAGTAGTAACGAATAGGTTACGATTTTAACGCAATTCGGACAATTTGCATGAATAGAGTGCTAAGTATACAATTTCAGTGTAAGTGATTGTAGAAGGAATTAAAGGAGGTACTAAGAGACGTCACCACTCAAATTCGAGATTTTCGATAGATCGAGGTAAGGGGGTATAATTTAAAACGGTAATAGTTTACTTTCTGAACCATGATTAAGGAAAGTTTACAAAGATTTGAACTTGATTTTCGAAGATGTTTTTCTGCTTTTATTTTCCAAGAAAGAATGTGATTTCCTGAAGTTGGTCTTGCTAAATAAAAGCATGTTTCTAAATTTGTGTTCTGAACAAAAGTATGCTCTCTGAAACTATCTTTTGAATAAGTTGATTTTATTTCGATAGTTTTATAAATGAAAACTATAATATGTTTTGAGACTAAAGGTCATTTATGTTGTATGCTGACGCATGTCATGCTCGCCTGTGTGGCGTCTGAACTTCGCCTTCGTGGCGTCTGAACTTCGCCTTCGTGGCATCTAAACTTCACCTTCGAGTGTCTGAACGCTGTATGACCTTGATCCTGTCTACAGCCTTACCATGGCCATAGGTTCTAAATTCCCTCTCCAGAGGATGATTTGGTTATTGCCGCATGATAATTATATGGGCCAATATAGTCTCTATTTGAATTAAACTTTGTTTTCAGAATTTGAGTTGTGATATGTGATTTTGCATGTAATCATGTTTTGGAATTCTGAAAATACGAAAAGGTTATGTGATACTATTAAATACAAGTGCGTAAGGAATTACGTTTTGAATCATGATGTTTACGACTTTCTTACTTTCGAAAGTCCTTCATACCAGTTTTCAAAGAGTAGTTATTATACGTATATTTATGTCTTTCTACATATTTGAATCACTAATACCGTTTTAAATGCATTCTTCTTACTGGGCTTTTTTTCGAAAGCTCACCCCTCTACCTCTCAGACTATTTACAGTGATCCGTAGGCGTTACCTGCCACGTATACGACGTAGGCTGTGAGAAAGAGTTACCCTAGGCTACTTTTTGTACACGCAACAAAGGTATACAATTACATTCCTTTACCAGACATATTTGTATGCACAGATATATATTGAAAACTTTTTGTTGGGATGTAATTTGTGAAGAAAAACAATGTAAAGAATATTATTGTTGGCATTAGGTTTTAATATGATTGGTTTTGCATCGAAATGGATGTATTGAATTGTAAATATGGATTTGAAAAGTATGCTTAGTAGTTGTGGATATCTAGGATTGTCAAAACAATTGAATTGCAAGTGGGCAGGCTCATATTTAAGCCGTAATACTGCCGAAATTTCTATCGGCTATATAAGTCAAGTATGAAGTTTAAAAATAAATTCGAATATAGAATTAGGAAAGGTGATTTGACACTGAACAAGAATACAACCTAAGTGAATAAGGAAATAAGTGGATAAATTAAGTTCAAAAAAAAAATTTCCCCGATTTTCAAGGGTCAAGGGTCGTTACATAAACAAAGTTAATAAAAACAAGAAACTTCTGGTTTGTAGATTCGGGAATCTCAAAACAGAACACCACAATTAACTTATGAAGTAGCAACAACTGCCTTTTTCCTCGGAGTTGCTTGAGTACCTAGCAACAATTCAAAAATATCCCATTAATATATACTATTGTTCAAACACGTTTTTCATTTCAAAAGACATATGAATCAATAAGAAATAGTGAAGCACCTTCTCTAAAACCAGTCTTGAACCTTTAGGGGAACATATCGAAGGTACCTCATGCGGCCAGTCCCGGTAGTCTTTCTTCTAATAGCCTTCACACTCCAATTATCTAAAGCCAAAAACACAAGCCGGTTTAACAAATCACTCGTACAAACTGATATTACCAATAAAATCCATTGTTCAGCCGACAGAATTGACTGAAAATATCAATCAGCAACAAACCCCCGATGCTGTCTTTGACCGAGCAATGACAACCAGAGATGGCAAGATATAAAATTTTTCCCCAAATATACATTAACAGGGCGGTAAAAAAAATCAACATTTTAAATGGTTTATGATCTGTTAAATATAGATCAAGAAAATGGATAACTATAAGTTTCATGGCATGATTATCAAGAATTCATTATTTTGCGACCCTATCTAAGTTTAGCTGAGCACACTAAGAACATTAGTCAAATGACTAAAATATATGGACTCCTCGAGATATCTAAAGCAAAGAAGTAATAGAAAACTTACATTTTCGAATGCGGCTGGCAGGGTAGCCATAAGCACCGCAACGACTTTTCTGGAGATGGAAGCTATGGCGTCCACATCAAATGCAGAGAGTGTGAGTCTTGTTCCTTCTCTTTCCAAAGCTTCCAGTTCCTTTTCCATACGAAAAAAGAATCAAACTTCGATTTTCTCCTTAAACAACATCAACAAAGAGAATTAATTCGAAATAATAATACCATTTCTTCTGTTGTTGGTGCTGCAAAAACCTTAGAATTGTGAGGGTCTGGGGAAAAGTTTTGATTAAAGAGACAGAGATTAGGGTAGTTAGGGCTCCTTATAGGGTTATTTCCAAAAAAGAAAACGTTGGATATAGGGTTGGGTTGGGCTTTTGGGTTAAAAGGACAGAAAATAATAGAGAAATAGAATGATGTGTTGCTATGGTCTAAACCAAAATTAATTTTACGTGGATAAAACCTACATTTAAAAAATAAATCTATATATAGTTTTTGAGTTTTTGGATTTGATTGATTGAATCGTCATTTGTCAGTAATGTTTCTTATTTTGAAAACCTATTTGAATACATATAAAAATTGCATAAGCTGACGGAATTAGATATGTAAATTGTCATAAATTAATAAACAATGTAACAGTTCATGGTAGTACAATACCAGTCGCTGTTAAAATTTCCGTCCTGTTGTATTTGTAGGTTGATAAATTGGAAAAAGCAAGCTACCAAGACATCATACACATCTTTTCAAAAGCAAATCACCTTTTTCATCCAACATAGTCTATTTTCATAATATCAACTAACTCATCATGAGATATTGAAAACGCAACAATATAAATTGCATGAGTAAATAAAAAAATAAAAAATAACAACAACAACAACAGAAGTATAATAATGGAAAATCTTATTTGAAAAATGCAATCTTCCATGTGTATCATAATGATGTTAAATTCTTTTCTTCACATACTCTTACCTTCAAAATATATCAATGTCAAAATAAATTCTCAACAATTTATTAGGGGCATAGAAGTAGGTTTCACCAATCAAATTATTTTAAAAAATAAAGCCTCTTCAAAAACCTTTTTTTTTTTAGACTATATCTAGAAAGTGTAAAAAATTATCTACACACAACAATGAGTAACTAAGAATAGAAAGGGAAATTGCCCAACAGATTAAGATGTTGAACCTAAGACAATGATAAGCTCAATACCAAATTGATAGAAAGAAAGCTGAATTTATTTGTAATCTTAGAAGCTTATCTTTGCAAAGAAGCTTCCTCTCAAGCACTCCGTAGTCCTCAATCCGCCAAATGCTCCTATTAAATAAATGAGAAATTTAGCACGAAATGAATGGTTAGAAAGCATAGGCCCAAAGGCTAATTGACAAAGTAATTTAATGTAATACATAAAATACTACAAATCTATAAAGTGACTGCAATGTTATGCAAAACTAACCACAATATCAACAAACAGATCAAAGCATAAATCCACTAAAACTATATCAAGCTATGCAGATGAATAAATGTTGTTTCTCAAATGTGCAAACAGTTGCTAAAATTGGAAGCTACACTATCGTGTAGATAATTTGCATTAAGGTATTTAATTTACTCCATCAAAAAGTATATAATCTGCGTAGACAATATATTTGAAGGGGCTAAATAAAGAAATAGGTCTGCCTACCCCTTGAATCGTAATCAAGCATGATTTTTCGGTCAACAATCTAGTAGGAAGTTAAATGGTTGTTAAAAGAAAAACAAAATTCAAGAGATAGGTATCTTCTCTGGACTTGGACATCTATTTAAATGCAATCAAACTAAGATCCAACAGCTCCAACAAAAGGGACCAAACTATCAATATGCAAATGCAAAGGACCTCAGTAAAGGATTTTTAAGAGTAAGGAAATAATGACATGTGACTCACCTAATAAAAAATGGATTAATAGCATAATTGAAATATGTGTTAATAGAAAATATCAAAATGGTTAATTTAAAAATCAGTCAACTAATAAAAGTAACATGCAAGAATTTTCATCATCTCGATAACAATAGTTCTAAGAGGGGAGATCAGTTAAATTGAGAGTGATAATTTTACAACTTTACCACAAATTTTGAGAAGGATGTCATAAAAGATAAATTGATTACTGTTCTTTGTTTTGAAAGTCCTTTGACTTGTATTCGAACCAAAGGTCCAATGGTTGCAGCCAAGATTAAACTATCACTCGGACGTACCATTCTCGATACGATCAATGTGGAAAATGAACTATTATTCATATTCTTTTTTTTTTTTTGTAAGGAAAAAAAATGTTGTAGTAGCGAAAGTTTAGGTAAGGTTATTATCAAAGTGGGTGCCAAGTGAGTTAGATGAGGGTAAAGTCAAGGAATTAATGACAATATAAAGAGAGAAAAGTTACCATGTGTTCTGTGCTACAAAGGCCAATCCCTTGAGCACCATTATTTCTTGTTGTCAATGCATCTTCAAGAGTGTCAACATTTGCCATTACTTATGAACAAAATATAAGGTTGAATCAATCAAGAGGCCTTCCAAATACTTAAATATATAATACAAATCCTTAATCAACTAAAGGACATATAGAACCTTGAGGCTCCTAACTTGATCAAACCAAGAGAGAGGTTTCTAAATCACCTTTTAATGCTGGAGGAAAGAGTGGTTGTTTCCTAGAATCACAACCAATAGAACCATTGAGTGAAAGCTATTCTCCCTTTTTCATCACTGTTTCTCAACCTGTGATGACCCGAATTATATTTAAAGCAAAATATATAGGAGATACCATTTCATGCAAAAGCGCAATTTATAGAAGGCAGAAGAATAAAATTACCTTGTCGGCATCATTCACACGAATATCTGAACAGCCAAAAACTTAAACACTTTACCTATCCACGTGCTATGTATAACAGCTGTATCAGATGTCATTCCACCCCTAGCTATCAAAATACCAGCAACCACATGCATACCTCCAAGGAACAAAGCACTCTGTCAAATCAGGAAATCCAGCTTACTCATCTTCTCGTCTTCTTAGGTTTTGATATAACGAAGGGATCCTCATATGTACCTCCTCTTGTCAAACACACTAGATGGTATCTTCCTTCTCACGTAAAGCCATCTAGTGAAGACTCATATTCAACTCCGCCTATCTCAAGCTAAGGATTCAAGAGGCTCGATAAAGAGACATTATACTTTATCAAGCTTATGAAATATATAATATTACTCTTATAATATAATAACTTATGGATAAATATTTTGATCAAGTCTCCTTAAGAGACTTTAAACTAGGTGTTTGATTGAATGCTTACGCTAAATGTTTGTGCTAAATGTTTTGGATGAAATTTACAAGCTTGACTTATATTGTTTGATTGAATGATGTGCTTGAATGATCATTCTCTCATAAAGGACTTTAAACTTGCTTCACAATCCCTGTGTTTGTTCACCTTGATACTTGATTGATTGATTGTGAATGCGTCTTGATTGTGCTCACAAAGTCTAATTATACTTATTGTCTGCTTGATTCTGAAGTAGAATGATTTGTCTATTTGTTTCAATGGTGAACATCACCATATGGTCATTGATACAAACTAATTGTTTGTCTTGGTTGAGCTTGAATAATAAGTACTTTGTTTGCTAAAAATTGAGTGAGTCTACATCATTTTTGAGTTTGTTTGCATTAGTCCACACATGGGTTTGCATCATTGTGATTGTCCTGCATCGTCAGTTTGTTATTCATTCAAAGTCTAGCTGCGTTAGTCATACATTGGTATCAGTCCTTGATAAGTCTGGTTTGTCTTACGGCATACATACAACCTCATGCTTGCACTACAACAAATTTCACAATTTGTGACGATTATTCTATGTGACGCATTAAATTTCGTCACGTAAATTATATCATACGTGACGAATTATATTATTCGTCACGGTTTTCTATTATTTTAATATTTTTTATGACGATATAAAAAATCGTCACATGAAAGTGTCACTAAATATTTGGCGCTAATTTTTTTTACTAAACATAAATGGAGGGAATTTTTTTGGTAACGTTTTTTAACTTTTGGTGACGATTTAATTTATTATCATAAATGAGCACTTTATATGTGACAAATTATATAACGTCTCATTTCTGTAAAAGCGTCACTAAATATTTGACACCAAATTTTATAATGAAATATAATTTGTGAAAAAAATTTTTATGACGTTTTTTTATTTTATTTTTGGTGACATTTGTGTTTTCATCATGAAAAAACAGATTTTATGTGACGAATTACTTTTAATGACGTTTTCGTAAAAACGTCACTAAATATTTGGCGCCAAGTTTTATCCCCAAATATACATACTTTAATATTTTCGTGACCTTTTTTTTTTTAATTTTTGGTGACATTTTTGTTTTCATCATAAAATAAATACTTCAAATGTGAAGAATTATTTAACGTTTTGTTTTTGTTAAAGCGTCAGTAATTATTTAGCGTCAAATTTTATCACCAAATATACATAATTGAAAATTTTTTTGTGACTTTTTCTTTTTTAATTTTTAGTGACGTTTGTGCTTTTATAATAAAATAAGCATTCTCTATGTGACGAATTACTTAATATCTCGTTTTTTTTAAAATGTTATTAAATATTTGGCACCAAGTTTTATATTCAAATATCATGTGAAAAATTTGTTTGTGACTTTTTTTATTTTCGATGACGTTTGTGTTTTTATCATAAAATAAGCACTTTATATGTGACAAATTACATAACGTTTCATTTTTTAAAAAAACGCCACTAAATATTTGATGCAAAATTTCAGCATATAATAAATATACATGGTTGAAATTTTTTTGTAATATTTTTTTTTGGTGACACTAGTATTTTCATCATAAAATAAAAAATTTTATATATGATGAACTACATAACATCTCGTTATGTAATGAGGACCTAGTAAGAAAATTCAAGAGACAATATTGATTTGAGAGAGTACCATGAGCAAAAAGAGAAACAGAATAAGAAGCAAAGACTTGAGCTTGGAGGCTTGTCAGCATTTGACTACAGTTAGTTAGACGCATGTGTTGTCCGTATATAGCTTTGTTAGTATTTAATAGTTACAGTGATGATTTAAGTGGTAGAAAGATGTGATTATTATAATCATATAATTTTAAATATAACTATATTATGTTTTAAAAATTTTGAAACAAAATAATATATATCCAAATTATAAGAATTATGGATGTAATTGAATAAAAAATTAATGAATATTTATCAAATATGTTATTAATAGGGTTTTTAAATTTTATAAACAAAATTGAGATATTGACACAAATATTTTAAAGAAGATTAAAAAGATAAAAATAAAAAATATGATATATATTATCATCTAAAAATTTTCATAAACATTATATTTAATAGTTATTCAAATTTAATTTATTTTTGTTACAAAACACATTTTTCAAATAAATTATGACAAACAAGAATCAGACAACAAATCTTGTAGCAACTCACTATGAACTTTATGTGATAACAAAATTTTTTTTACAGTTACAATTAATTTAATAAGATACTGTGAGCAATTGAATTATTGAAGATAATTATAAATTATGAAAAATTAATTTCAAATATTAACAACATGTTGAAGTAAATAAATAAATTTATTTATGAAATTGAAAATCAACATGATATATTGGATAAATTAATTTTTAGATATTAAGGAATTGAAAATTTAATAAAAATATATATATGCAATCAAATATATAAATATAGATATAATATTATAATATTATATTATACATAATATATTATATATATTATAAAAAAAAAGGCTGGGCCAAGTCTGCTAACAGCAGACTTAAATCATGTCGCTGCAAAGAAGATGTGATTTATTGAAAAAAGAAAAAAGAAAGGAGTCTAGTGGGGAAAAATCCCACCAAAGCCGGCCCCATCCTCAGTATTCGACCAACTCCCTCACCCCCTGATCTCTACCATCCCTCAGTCGCCGACTCTGCCATTATCCAAAAAAAAAAAAAAAGGTAAAGAAAAGAAGAAGCAGACCCGAGAGAACCATCACCCACCTAAAACCGCAGTAAAGCAGGGGAGAATGAACTGCGAGCGGGTCAGGAGAGTTGAAAGCAAAGAGAAGAAAAGAGAGACTTGAAAGGAAACTGGAGAAGGAAACTATCGAGGGGGAAGAGAGTGTGAAAGCCGAGAGAGAGGAAGTAGAGGGCTGGCGAGACTGACGTGGAGAAAAGAACTGGAAGGGATGTCGGATGAAGGAGGCAAAACCGAGAGAGGGACTATGCAGAGGCGAACGTGGTAGAAAGAAAGGCGGGCCTCGGCACTGATTTGAGGCTGAAGAAAGCTGGGATAGCCGCCTGTTATGGGGGCTGTTGTTGGGCACCGAAATAGGGGTGAGACAGAGGGTTCACACTGGGCAATTTGTGTGTTGAGCTATGCCTGAAACAAAGGCTGTTAGGGGTTATTAGCTGGTTATGGGCTGTTCCAATGGCTGATCCAAGCGAAGAAAAGAGGAAGAATTTTATATTTAGTTCGGGTTAGTGCAAGATAATTGGTAAAACAACGCCGTAAATGTGTCAATTTTATAAAAATATCTAGAGTTTAATTGATAAATATCTGATATAATAGTAGTGATCCATTTTCTGAAATGTTCTGTTTGATTGTTGATAGCAATCTTCTTCATTGACATTGCTGTTATATTAAATTGCTTCTGGAAAAAAAATCAAGTCAAAATTTCATCTTCTTGTTGAAACAGGAGCACCCTTTACCTCTAAGACGTCTCTTTCCTTTTGTCAGTACAATGGAAGTGTTTGTTGCAATTCCACTTAGGATCTGCAATTGAGGAATCAATCCAAGTCAATGGATGTCTCTGATTCTGCTTGTGCTTCTCTCCTTAAATCAATACTCTGCTCGGTAAGAGTGGCACTCAACCCTTTGTATGCATAGTACCTATGAGTTTTTTATTTTTAAATCCAACATGAACTAGTTGAAAGACTGATTGGATTAAGGTTATCACATAAACATTTTGGTGGTCAAAATTTAAGGTTACTAGTATTAGACCAGTACAAGTCAGAAGAATACTTACCATGGGACTGCCATTCACCTCCCATCATGGTGGTCAAATTCTCTTTGGACCTAAAGATGGATATTTATATTTTATGATGAGAGATGGGGGAGGCAAAGGTGATCCTTACAACTTTTCACAAAACAAGAGATCTTTGCTTGGAAAGATTTTGAGGCTTGACATAGATACCACACCAAGTAAGTATTGGCATCAAATTTCCCTTCATATCTGAATCGCCAGAACTAAATTGTTATCTGAAGTTTCAATTTTTCAACTTTGCAGGTGCAAAAGCTATCAATGACCTTGGTCCATGAGGAAACTACTCAGTTCCTAAAGATTATCTTTTTTTCAATTTTTCAAATTGATTGGAACAACATATATGCTGTTACGTTTTATCTATGATACTTGTTTCATGAATCATTAACACATGGATTTTGAAGGCAAGACATTGGAAGAGGTACTATATGTTTACAATTTTGCTTTATTATACCTTTTTGTTCTCATTGCATTTTTTTGGTGGAGATAGGGTTTTGAATTTTCTATTAAGTTTTATCTATGATACTCTTTACTGGTGGATCATTTGTATCGGGATAGCTGTGCATATTTTTTTTCCTAACTTTAGCCGGTTATATTGCTATAGAGCAGCAGATGCTAAAAAGTTGGACCAACTGTCATCCTTCCTTCTAGCTTAATGAGAAAACTGCAAATTGAAGGAAAGGAATTAAGATTCTTGAATATTGTAGTCGACTGTATCTGACCTTGTTGAATTCTAACTGTTGTAGGTTATACGATCCTCCATGGTGCTAAGACTAATTTGTACCTTCCTTAGCTGTATTTTTTTGATGTAGTGCGCAAGTAGAAATAATGTAATGAAAAGAAAACCTGAATAGAGGTTAAAATTGATGTAAAAACGAACCTGGAACAATGAAACTAGGGTTGAAGGTTGTAGAACCTCTAAGGCTCTAACAATAATATCCAAGTATAATATGGTTGCTTAATGTATCTAAAAGACTATTTATACTAGAATCACTGCAGCTTTTAGTCCTACCCTTAGATACACATGAGCCTCCTCTAATCCCTAGCAGTGACATGCTAGTCACTTGACCTCTTAATAAACATAAAGAAAAACATATCGAGATAACCAGTTTAGATAAATTCTAGAATGCTCGTGTATCGTCTTTTAAGCCCTTGTGAATAGTTACAAGATCTTTCATAAAATGAGCATTTCCTTCGAAACTTGGATTACCCAAACTGTTTGTCTTAATCATTGTTTCTCTTGCTAGCTCTTACTTGAGACATCTGTATCTTTTCATATTGAAGATTTCTAATTGTAAGAGAAAGTCTTCTTGCAACTTTATTTTTTGTGTAACTTGTCTTCACACATGAGTAATGCATCCTATGCGCATAAATTAATTTCTCATTTTATAATCCTTTGATAGGTTGTTTTTTCATCATTTTTTGCTATTAATTTCTTATTGTCTTTCATAAATAATAGTTTTAAATTTTATTTATTATTTAATATATTGTATTTATCATTTGTTAATAATTGTTTATTGTAGCTTCAAGTGACTCAAACTCACCATCAACACAAACACCCTCTACACAAGATTTGGATTGAGAGCTATGAGATGAACTTGTACCAATGATTTACTATATCTGGTATATTTTGTTTCAAAAATTTAAATGTGACCATCGTATTTTATTTGAGCTTTTGGATTTAGACAATGTGGATTATATTAGTTTTATTACATTTGGAACAGTAGTATTATTGGATTATGATTACATACTTTATTCAAGGTATTACATTTGAGATTCATTGCAAATCTTAGATCAATTATTTACTTTGCAATACTAGTTAACTGGATTTTGCATGAGCAATATTATTTATATTTGATTATTTAAGAAAAATATAAACATTATTTAAATTTAAAGAAATTTGTCAATATTATTGCAACATTAAATATTTTATGACGTATTATTGTCATAGATAACAATAACTTATGTCACTTATAATGTGACAATTTATATATCGTCACCTAAAATTAAATTTTTAACCATCTTTAGTGACATTTAAAAGTTTTTATGACGTTAGTTATATGATAATAAATTGATGTTTCGTCACTTTAAAACAAATTTTAATCTTTTTAGTGACATTTGAGAAGTTTTTTACTAGTATATGTGACGAAAATATGTCACTTATAGTTTGACGATTTAATATTTCGTCACGTAAAATTAAAATTATCACCATTTTTAGTGACATTTGAGAGATTTTTTGACGTTATCTTACTATCATAGGTGACGATAATATGTCACCTAAAGTGTGACGTCACTAATATTTAGAATTTTATCACATATTCTGTGACGTTATTGGTATTTAGTGACGAATATTTGTATTAATTTATGACTTACTCGAACGTCACAAAAAAGTAATCATAACGTGATGTTGTTTACTATCGTCATGTTAGATTCGTGAATAGGTGACGAAATAATAATATCGTCACATTTGACCTTTAGCGACGACGCAAAGGTGACGAACGTTGTGACAACATAATTTTCGTCATAGAAATATATTGGTGACAAAAAATTAATATTTTGTGACATTAGTTTATGCGTCACAAATTGCTAAATTTGTTGTAGTGTTGCTTTTTATTTGAAAATCTAATATTTCCCTTAAATCTACTTCCATAAAATCTAGTAATAGGATCTTGAAAAACTAATCCTTTTTTATATGACAAAAACGGGAGAAAAGGGCAGATAATTAATTGCCTTAGTAAAGGGAGTATAAGAAATAGTAATTTTACCCTCATGAAAAATCACACTCATGCTTATTTCTAGGGGAAGATATGATTTTGCAAAGAGGAGATTGTTGGCTTGAAATACTTAAAGTTTTGATATAACTTCATGTGAACTTTAGAAAAATAAAATTTTAATCATAAGCATAAAAGCATTACTTGTATAAATCTTGTATAATCATACTTGATGAAGACAAAGTCAAATATGCATGCTCTCAAAGTAATAGTTTAATCTCCGCCTGTTGATTGAGATGTGATCTTGTAATGAATACTAATATTATGAGTTTAACTATTATTAGTATTGATACACTTAGGATATGTTTTAATATGATATGTTTAACTATTAGCAGGACTAATGATATATCGATATCCTATTCACATCATGAATCAAAAGCTTCATACTCTATTCTAGTACCAATACTGTCAAGATTAATATCAATACATGTTTGTTTTATTGTCCAGGATTTCTTCATGGAGTATTGATACGCAAAAGATAGACCTAACAATTCATGTATAAAATTCGTGTTCGTATCATATAAAATCTTGTTTGTACCGTGTAAAATATAAATTTTTTTATCAAAATTTGTGTCAATACCTCAAACAATTTTTTTTTTTTTTAATTTCTATCAGCTTCATAGATAATTCTTTTGAAATATTAGCCCATATTACCTTTATGTTTAGGTTATCCTTGACATATGTCTTCAGGTCTTTTATTTAAAGAGAGCTGTCTTTTTAAGCCAACAGAATGGAGAAAGTTATAATCCATCTTCAATAGTGAAATTGGTGAAAATTATTAAAAGAGTCTTAAGATAGAAAACATAAGTAAATGTGTCTTTACACTGTAGCTTTCCCGCGCATTTTTACTTTGTTTATTGCATTACTATTTTAGTTCTTGATTGTTTACACTGTAGCTAGTGTAGAAAGTACTAGAACTGGGTAGCCTTAATTTAGCAAGAAACTCAAATCTGATTGAGCCCTATCTCGGTTAGTAGTGAGCCAACAATTAAAATAGTAGTAAATCACATTAGATAATAATACTTAGCAAAAATATTTATTGTTAACATATCAAAATTATAATATATGATATTATTTAAAATATATAATATATTCATTAAATTACTATAAAAATTTAAATTAAATACTATTATGATATTGTAGTTTAATATAATTTATATTTAATTGCTTTTTACATTTTTCAAGTTTTTATATTAAAATAAATAAATAAATAAATTTTAAACTATTTATTTTTTAACTAAACAACATTTTATATTAATTTTTTTTATATTATTTTTATCTTAAAAGAATTATTTTTAATATTTTTTATTATGAAAATATATTAATATTATATTAATATATAGACACTTTTCAATATTTATGAATATTAACAAAAATAAAAACATATTTTCAAAAATAATGAAAATAATAAATTCTTACTTCTAACAATTTTAAAAATTTTTGTTTTCATTTTTTGTTTTTTGAAAACAGAAACACATTAAGAAATATGTTTTTTGTTATTTTCAAAAAAACTAAAAAAAAAAAAAAACAGAAAACAAAAGTAATACCAAAGAACTTCTAAACTTTTTATATTTTGAGCTTTAAATCCAATTTATGCCATATATCCAAAGCCATTAAGAATTAAAAATGATCCACTGAACTTATTAAGTTTAATAGAACTAGAACTTTCAGTAAGTTCGAACAAAATAGTGTCTACATTGCATTGCAAGTTTATCAATCATATATTATTGATAACATTTCATTAATCAATAATTTTTATAATATTTATTTATAATAAGTTTCATTTTAAAATTTCTTAATTATTTTTTTATGCTATGATTTATCGATTGTGTCCGGGACTTATGCATAATAAATAAAATATTAAATTAATTTTTATTATTATAATTATTTTTTATGAACTGTCTGACAGGTTATCAATCAAATCCAACTGAATTGTCAAAACAGCTCAACTTTTCCAGGTGAAGAACATTGGTTGCACAGGGCGACTTTTTTCCTTGTTATGGTGCTGAGGCTTTATGTAACTTTTAGATTCAAAAAGATGGGGGAGTGTGGGATGTCAATATCTCACCATCTGCCTGCCCATTTCCCCCCTTCATTTTTCTCAACTTTCGCTCATCTTGCAGGGGAAACATAACGGGAGAACAAACAACTTTCTGGTGGGAAATTTTTTTTTTTTTTTTTTTGTAATTTCATGCGTGAAATTCAAAGATTGACACGCACCTTTTATTTATGAATAATTAAAGTAATGATGCTAGTTGCTGCTGTATTTAGCTTAATTACACTATAGATGCAAATGGAGGCTTCGATTTGGTTTTTATTTTTTTTATTAGAATAAATGCACTAAATCTATGGAATTTGATGTTAACAATAGTGAATCAATGAAATGGAAATTATATTTACAGGATAATCAATGAAATTGTTAGTAAAATTTTTTTATTTTATAAGTAAGATTAAAATAATTATACATATATTATCTTATTTATTTTTTTAATATTTTAAAAAATATGTATAATCATTTTAATTCGATTTGTAAAATTAAAAAATTTATTTCACTGTGTTTAAAAAAAAAATATTCACATATATATATATATATATATATATATATATATATATTTTATTAAAAAAATCTAACCATTTATTAAAAAAAATCTTAGATTGAATTATATATTTTACAGCATACGAAAGGAGGAAACATTAAAATCGGTAGAGCTTAGCAATTAATAAGATTCTGCTCTTTTTTTAAATGCACATGTTTAACTTCTGATCAAAAGTGGTGGTCCAAAGCTTCTACCTGGAATGAAATCATTTTGACGGCGATATTGCCTGAAGACAAAGAAAAAGGAACAGGATCTTGATTCTAGCCCTTCAAACATCATCACTATGAAAAAGAAAGAAAAAAAAAAAAAAAAAAGTCATCACTTCACTATACAAGTGAAGATTTGATTATATCATTGTCATTTCTCCAATAACTCAATTCTCAAGTCAACAAGAGGAAAGAATACTGCTATGTTAGAACTCTCAATCGGTCATCGATCCCATCCCAATCCAATTCCCAAGCCGCATGGAAAAATATAGGTTAAAAAACACAATCTATCGCATTGCAAGCAAAATACCAAACACCCTTTAGCCCCTTACTCTTGCTATGAATCTCTTTTTTCTCTGTGAAAAAAAAAAAAGAAAAGAAAAGAAAAGAAAAAACGTCATGCCTAATTAGAGAAAAAGGGTAATGTACAAAGATGCACAGATAGTCCGAGGTCCCCCAACACCAACCCTTTTCTAACACTTTGAAATTTAGCTTTCTTTCTTCCTCCTTCCCAAGACCTGGCAACTGGCTCTGGTGTCATCTTGAAATAGAAGATAAGGGTTCACTGAGACAACTCTCCCCTTTTTTGAAAACTTATTACTTCTTCTTCTTTTCTTTTTTTTTTTTTAATTTTTTTTTCTATTTCTTTCCTCCTCGTCAATTGGAGGAGGCAACATCCTTATTTTGATGTGCCTGTGGCAATACATCAATCAAAATCCACGGCTACTCTTGTACGTGTAGTATACAATGTGGGTGGATTTAGAATATAATATCAGTTTAACATTTCCTTTGTAATTGTTGTGATTTAAACGAATCATTATTTGATACCGAGCTTATCATCACTATTATTTTTCAATTTTATCGAAATCTTAATCTTCATCCAAAAATCTGTATATCTCTGATCTTAATTCAGAGAGAGAAGAAAAGAAAAAATCATAGTGTTGATGTTTGCTGCAAAAGTGAACGAGTGAAGGCCATACGGTGTTTTGCCTCCTCCTTCCAACACCGTTCAATGTCTTCTGCTATCCTCTTAGCATCCATTGATGCACCTAGCAATCCACGTTTAGTGAACCCCACGGCGTATAGCCCACATTGACCCTTCCACCCATTAGGAAATGGCCTTCGAGGGTACCCATCTCTCTCTGAGAACATCTCTCTTTCCTGACAATTTCAAAAGGCTCTTTTCTATTAGCCTTTTTGCATCAAGTTGTCGAAAAATATAACATATCTAAAGAAAAAAAAAAAGTAGAAGAAATAGGAAAGGGAAATAAAGATAAAAGGGTATACCTTAAGCCAAGCAGGTACGTTGCTCTTATAACCAGTTGCTAAGATGATTGCATCAAAGTTCTCACTTTTGCCATTGACAAACTCCACAGCATGACGTCTTAGGCGCTTGATGCTTGGACATACCTAAATACCAACGGTTCCAAATTATGAATTTCGAAATTTATATAAAAAATTTAACAGTTACTATTAATTAAAGTTGGGCAAGAAAATAACAAAATAAATAAAAACTCCCCAAAGAAGTTCAAAAGAAGTATGATTAAAGCTCCCATCATAAGCCTAAACGCTAAACTTTTTTATTGGTAAAGTTAGCAATATTTGGAATGTATAACAAGATCAAAATGGAGGGGAATTATTGCGAAACTATCTTGTGGCAAAAAGAAAAGCATGTGGTAGGATTGTAGAAACAGTGTTATAGGATCAATCAAACATTAGTTCGTTAGTTGTGAATGGAAAAAGTGATGTGATTTCAGTGACAAAAAGCAAGTACCTTAATGTCTCCACTTTTGATTTTGGCAAGCGTGCCAACATCTAAGACGGGTGTCTTCCCAGACAGATTCTTGAGTTCAAGGGGACCCAACCGCGGCCGGTCCAATCCAAAGCGAGCAGTATCACCGAGCATCAACCAAGACACAATCAGTAAGAAGCGGTCGACAAGTCGCATGGGCAGCCACTTAAGCAGCCACATGGACAACCCGAAAGTTGATCTTCCCAGCATCTCTCGTGGGAGGACATGCACCTTCAGTTCCAAAAACAAAAAGTTCAATGGACTAAAAAGAAAGGACACGTAAAAGATAGATTGATGGGATGAGTCCTCTAGTTGTGTAGTATGGGCTAATTGCGTCCAGGCCATTGCTGCATATTTTTGGAGTTTGGTTTGTGGTCTTTACAGACGAAAAACTAATCATGGGGGAAAAAAGGGGTGGTGATTCATGATTACGACAACATATATAAGATCCTAAGGCAACACATATAAGATCCTAAGGTTTCTAACGATGCTACGCATGCTTTTGAATCCCAAGAAAGTGAAAGTGAAAGATCAAAGATCTTTTATTCTCTCTTTTTTTTTTTAACCTAATATTTAGTTGTAAATTGCTTTGATCGTCTTTAATCCAATAAACCTTTGGAACTTGGAGCCTCCAACTGTGGCAGTTCTATGGATGAAGTAAATGTCAATGACATAGTTTTAAGATAGCTTGTTTTGCTTATGATTCCAATTTTTTTTTAATGTTTTATTTGACGACTACAGTTACTAAGCAGCACTGTTTTTCATTTTTTATCACTTTTTCTTATTAATAAATTAGAAAGATTTTAAATTTCCTTCTAAGTTTTTGACCATGTGTAAAGAATTTTGAGAAAAACCTAAAATTCAAGAACTTGCTCAATCAAAAACTCCTTTTCCTTGATCAAGAATTCTAAAACCTTAGGCGACAGCTTGAGAAACCCTTTTTTCTTCCAGTGACATTTATCATAAAACAATCCAAAAAATTAAATAAAAAGAGGCGCCATGGTTAGAGTTCTTACAGTATCTCTGACCACAAGTGAAGGCCTAGCATTATGATTGCAAAGATCCAAACACACCTCCATTCCGGAATTCCCACACCCCACCACCAACACCCTTTTTCCTCTGAACTCTTCTCCACTTCTATGCAAACTTGTATGCCTTATGTCCCCACAGAATTCCCCCACTCCTTCGATCTCCGGCACCACCGCCTCCGCATTTTCTCCTGTCGCCACCACCAGCCACCGGCAGACATATTCCATCTCCTTCCCCTGTAACCCAACACTTCTCACGCGCCAAAACCCGAGCGTGGCATCGTACTCAGCTCGTGAAACCGTCTCATTGAACCGTGGCTTAATATCAAACTTCTTAGAATATGCTTCCAAGTAGTCCACGAATTGTTGCTTAGTAGGGTAAGTAGGGAAACCAATAGGGAAACCCATCAGAGGAAGTTCACAAAACTGTTTTGGCAAGTGAAGGCGTAGGCGATCATATGTCTTGAGCTGCCACAAGGATGCTATACAGTTAGATCTCTCGAGGACTACACTTGGGACACCTTTCTCTTTCAGACAAGCGGCTGTGGCTAGACCCGAAGGCCCTGCACCAACGATAAGTGGCACAGGAACACATAAGCAACGTGAGGACGACGACGACTTATTCATCTTCTCAATGAACATTGGATCATGAGCTTGCTTTCCTTCTATTTCTCTCAAGCAGTCCATGAACAGAGCGCAATTTGAGACACTCTTTTTTTACCAACATATCCTTTTGTTATCTACACGTAGCTATACAACTAAATAGCTACAGCTAGCTTAGTTTTGAGGTCGAGTTTTTTATATGTACCTTCTAAAGGAAAAAAAGGGAATCCAAAAGAGCGAAAACTGGTTGCCGAGCTCAAAAGAAGAAGCAAAACCGAAGAGAAGCCATTTTATTTTAACAGGAAAAAACGTGGTGTACGTTGTTGTAGGAGAGAGCGAGCAGGGGGAACTGGGTTGTGAGATATTAGAACCGAGATATATTTAGGGATAAATTTACTCTCTTATCTAAAGAGAGATTAGGTTTTTGTGGGGAAATTTTCCCTTAAATCTTGGAGTGGATTAAGAATAAGAGCGTTCTTATCCACTTGTGTGAAATGAGTAGTTTGAATCTCTCTATTTGTTCTATGAAAGGTTAAGCGGAAAAGAGCAAGAAGTTCGGGGCTTCATCAGCATTCAACAATATTGAGAGAGAGATTGGAAGAATGAAAGAATGAAAGAAATAGGAAGAGATATGGTGATATGTCTATGATTCCCTATATATATATATATATATATATATATATATATATATATATTCTTTTTGTTCAGTTCATGTATACGAGGGGAATTATGTTTGAGAAATGGTGAGGTAGAGTAGGCCAAAAAATAATTTTAGTTTTTATAAAAAAAACTATATATGTATATGTATATATATATATATATATGTATATGTATATATATATATATATATATATATATATATATGTAAACTAAGCTAATCTAAATATTAAAAAAAAAAACCTAAATATTTACTTCAACACCCCAGTAGGACGTCACCCTGTCTGTCATGGCAGAAACTAAGAAACCTTATTGGGTATGCATTCTCTTGTTTTTACAAAACCTCCCAATGAGGACAAGTTAAACAGTCGTTAATCTAGAAGATTGTTGGTACGATTCTCACAGGATCTGGAGTCTTGATTATGGTTGGCAATCATAGGTTGGACCGGACCAACTTGGGGCTGGTGGGTTGTGAATTGTAGCCAAGATGTCCTCCACATCCAATGGTCTTTAATTTGGACTATTACTATTAGGATATTTTTTTTTGATTCTAGGGGCGGATTCTGTAATCATGGGAGATTAGATTAAAGACGTTCAAGTGAAAAAGAAAAAAAAATATGAAAAGACGGTGAGATTTCAATGCATGTGCTTTTTGGTTCAGCCAAGCACTGGTTGCCCCCCATCAATATTTTAGCTTGATTTTCCCTCTATTCGACAGGACTAGTCCTTTTTTTTTTTTTCAAAAAAAATACGGTGAATTTATGTTTCGATGTTCCAAAGTAATTAATTTGAAATTTGAATTAATTATAAAAATGAAACGGGATTTTGCTTGTGATCATAACTTAGACGGTATACTGAAATGATACAGCATTGTGCTGGCAACTGTGGCAATGGTGGTGCTGGGTACAGTGAGAAGTCAGAGAAGGGCGGGGGGGATATTGGTGTGGCGGTAACGTTGGGGATAGATCAGTGGCAGTAGTCACAATGGTGATGGTAGCTGCCAGTGACAACGGGACCAACACAGAATATTTGAAGTTTGGTGTTTGCAGTTGAGGCCCTACCAATGGCCAAGTGCTCCTGTTAATTTTTTTTTGGTACCAACAATGGTTGCAAGAAACAGAACCTTACTCCAATAAGGATTGGATTTGATTTAATATCATGTTGACGATGAATTTGTTAAAGTTTGTGAAGCAATTAATTTGATTTAAAATATTTGAAAGTCATGGTCAGATATTCCAAAAAAAACTCAAAAGATTTTATTTGAGATTAATCAAGAGACGGAGATTAAATCAAGGGTAAAATTGGTTTTTTATGTTTTAGGGCCAAATTGGGTTGAGTGAAGAGCTTTTACACATGGGATGGCAGAAAGATTCAAAATGCATCTCAAAGTGAATGAGGAATGGGAAGAGTAGAGAGAGACAGAGATGGACACGGAAGGTGCGGAGCGGAGCAGAGCAGACCACTTCAAAGGGTAGACTGAGCAAATCTGTTCATTGAAAATAAACGAGGGAGGGCATATTGGGGGCGAAAGAAGGGGACCGACTCCCTTAGACAATCTGTGTTCATTGACTACAAATATATCTGCATGGTAAATTGCTCATCGTTTCCTCACTCTGCGGTCACATATAAACTAACTGTTCTTCCGTACAAATTTTATATTTTTAAATAAAAGTAGAAGAATGTTACCACTGCAGTTAATTTCTTTTACTTTTACCAATACATAGTTAATTTCTTCTATATAAATTTTATTTTTTAAAAATAAAACAAAAATTATTCTCAAAATACATATAAAATCATTTAAAAATATTTTTACCGATATTATTTTTTTGGGTACTTTATTTGTTTGTTTGTTCATAAATTAAACAAGTACAGTCTAAAACTTTACTTTCTGTACTTTTTTTTTTTTTAATATATGATAATTGACAATTTCAAAATTGCATTCAATCTCTGGTTTCTATGAGAGAAAAAAATTTCAAAAAAAGGTTCAAAATCCCTTAAATTAGTCCATTCATATACACAAGTTTATTACCAATAGAATTTTGATTTAGTAACAAAGAAAAACCTAAGTTAGAAATTTAAATCCTATTGTACGTGAATTTGAATTTATTGAACCTAATTATTTATTAATTTAATTAATTGAATCAAGTGATTTTTTTATTAAGAATTAAGTGATTTTAAAATGGTTTATATAGAAGTAATTATACTTTCTTATTATTGTAATTATTCATTTAATATACCGTTTAACTTATTATAGCAGGAACACCGCTCACTCAATAGAGCAAGAAAGAAGAAAGAAAAATTAATCTTATTTGAAAATCTTCATTATACTAAAACAAACTTTTTTGGTTTACATCTTAAATTGTATTGTCTCTTTAAGTCAAGTTGATAATTTGACTTTTAATAAATTATTAGATAATAATTTTATTTATAATGATAATATATATTTTTTTTTAAAAATAAATATATATTATTATCTTAATTTAACTTATTTAATATAAATACACGATTGATAAATTATTTAAAAAAATTTTTATTGATAATGTATTAAATAATAATTTTAATTATATCAATAATATCTTCAAAATACTTGTTAACAAATTATTAATTTATATGGTCATTGGTCGGAGTATTTTCGATGACCATAAAAATGTGAGAACTGAAGCAAACTGGCAATTCAAATCACAATTTCTTAAAAATAAGAAGCAATGTAAACGAATCTTACCTAATAATAGTTAAAAAAAACAAGACATGTATAGGGCACTGTTTCATAGCCACGGTTAGGCAAACAATAAATTCGTCGTGAAACACATGATTTTTCCTGAAAAGAAAGGTGAAAAAACTCAATCAAAGATTATTCAGGACAGGGAAATTCATCTGGCAAACTTGAGTCTTGTCAAATTCCAATTTCTAATCAATCAAAGACAAATACACCTACAAATTGTTACAAAATATATGATTAAAAAATCAGTTAGCCCACCATCCAATCACTTTGAACCAGGTAAATTCTAATTTATTGAACATATCCAGTCAAACTAATTACCGTTTGATCTCTTGACTTTCTCTCAGTTATCCCATCATCACGGCGAAATAAAAGTTTAACAGGAAAGTGTCATTCCAATATTATTATTATTATTATTATGGCATTTGGAACCCGAGAAACTAATTTGAAAGCTGTGAGTAAGTGAGAAAAAAGAATGGAATTATATATATATATATATATATATATATATGAATGAATACTTCAGGAAGCCGCACTCGTCCTTTCAGGAAATTATGATTGTCAATCGCGGCATGCATTGCCCTTTAATTTTATTCAGTTTTTTTTCGAATATTTTTCTTTATGTCATGTTGAATGTATAAGATGAATAATATTATGTTATATTCGATGCATGATATGAAGGAGAGGATATGGGAGGATATTACTATCATATCTCATATTTGATGAATGATAGGATAATATAATTATTATCTTATCTTATATTAGATGTATGTATAAAAAAAAAAATTAGATTGCAAATAAAATTAGTCATCTTTATAATCATTTTATTACATGTGAGATTTTAGGTTTAAGTATCACTAAATGTGAAATTTATTTAGTTTGCTATTATTATATATTTGTATAGTTTATTATTATTATTATTATTTTGCTAAGTCATGAAAAGATTTCATTAATAAAGATGATAACAAATATACCAAACACAGTAATGACTGAGTTAGCCTAATCCCCAGTCAGTCAGTAGTGTCAACTCCATCCAACACCATGAAGGAATACAGACAACACCAAAAACAACATAAACCAAGACAACACATCTCAAAACAAAGAGCATTAAACATTTGAAACACAAAACACATAGGCAGATCACTTCCAGGCTAATAAAATCTGCAGATCATCACCAGGCCAAAAACAACAACGTGAAAACATCAAGGTCTGTCGAAAGGCCTTTCACACCAGCTAACAACAATCTATGAGTCTGATTCAAATAAAAGCTTGGCCAAAAAAGATCACACAGTAATTGGATTAAGAACTTTAGCAGCATTTGAATCAAGACAACACAGAGAAAACCACGACCTCATGATCCCCACGTAGAACACCACCATCGCCCACTCTGAAGAGCACCTCCCCTGCAATAACAGAGAAAACACCAAGACTTATAAGCTACCACCATGCCATGAACATCTCCTCTCGATGAATCCCTGCCTTTGCAAGAAAATCTGCCATTTCATTTGCTTCTCTAAAAATATTAACCAATCTAACATCTTGAAACTCCTCACACCAAGAATCAATTTTAAGGAAGACATCCTAAAGCCTCCAAGGCCGTGACTCCATATTTTTACACCAACCAACAGCCACACATGAGTCAGATTCAATGATCAATCCTTTGGATCCTTTCTATTCAGTTTTGGAGAACACCTCCAACGCAAAGCGAATTGCTAACACTTCTGCAACATTAGAGTCTTGAACACCAATTGGTCCAGAGAACATAGCAACAACAAAACCATTCTCATCTCGAAGAATATCTCCACATCCTACTGGTCCAGGTTTACCTTTAGAAGAATCATCAACGTTAAATTTCATAAAACCCCTTGATGGTGGAATCCAATGGGACAAAGATCTACATCTCCTGACATGAATTGATTGTAAACAATCAACTGGGTTCGTAAACCAGGGCGCGTCCAAGATAGAAACATCCTCCTTAATCGCCTTAATCCACATTAACGATCTTAACTTTACTAAAAATAAAATATCTTCAGTAGACAAAAATTTATGCTCAAAAACCATATCATTTCGAGCAAGCCACAAGGACCAAAATGCAGCAGAGATAGAGGCTAACCACCATGATTTTAGCATCCCAGAAAACGGCATGTCAAGGACAAGCAAAAAAAATCCTTCAGCGTCTTAGGATGGCACCAAGGAATCCCCCACCAATTAAAAAACATATACCAGAAAGAGCACACCCAGTTACAGCAAAACAGAGCATGACTAGTGGTCTCCACCTCCAAACCAAACCAATGACAAAGGCATTGAGCATGAGAAAGAGGAATACCTCTATTCATCAGAAAACCTTTAGTTGGTAATCTGTCAAGGACAACCAATCAAAGAAAACATTGCACTTTCGGAGGTACTTTAAAGCTCCATAGTCTGTGGAAGTCAAAAGGAAAAGAAGAAAATAAGAAGGAATTGATTAGGGCTGAAATCTTCTTAACCGAAAACACACCAGTCAAATCATGCTCCCACACAATCTTATCTTTTTTCATATGCACCAAAATAGTCCCCTCCACTTTTGCAATCATCTCTTTCAACAAACTCACCTCCCATACAAATAAATCCCTTCTAAAAAAATCATTCCACCGATCATGCTGAAGAACATTGTCTCTTGCATAATCCAACACCTTAGCATATTTATCAATAGCCAAAGAAAACAATCTCGAAAATATATCATTTAGAGCCCTATCATCACACCATCTGTCTACCCAAAACAGAACATCACGACCGTTACCTACAAGCCATCGACATGAGTCCTTTCCAATGAACCCTCTAACAGCCTGAATAGAGGAAATATTAACAATATTACTCCACATCACTGACATCTTCCTTGACCTGTTGTCACAAGGTAACCAACTTTGAATACTATTACCGTATTTAGCAACTACGACTTTTCTCCAAAGAGAGTCCTTTTCTAGTGCATATTTCCACCACCATTTCGCCAATAAGGCACAATTCTTGACTTGCAAATCTTGAATCCCAAGTCCCCCAAACCTCTTTGGTCTACACACTCTCTCCCAATTCACCTTGGCAATTTTTCTCTGAAGGTCAGCTCCACCCCAGAGAAAATTCCTTCTTATCTTATCAATTTTCTTTACGACTCCTTTGGGCACTTTAAATAAGGACAGGTAGTAAATTGCTAAACTAGATAAGACTGAATTAATCAAAGTAATCCTTCCCCCAAAGGAAAGGAACCTTCTCTTCCACGTAGCTAATCTTCTCTAAATCCTTTCAATAACTGAATTCCACATCCCCACTCTCCTTGGATTAGCGCCAATTGGGATGCCTAAGTAATTAACTGGCAATCTTCCTCTCAAGCAACCAAAAACCCGAAGAGATTCACTCACAACAACATCACAAACATCAACAGGAATTAAAATTGATTTTCTAAAATTTAATCTTAGACCAGAAGCCAGGCCAAAACATTTAAGAATTTTCTTAACTTTCACCAAACCATCCACATTAGCCTCCAAGAACAACACTGTGTCGTCAGCAAATTGTAAATGAGAGACCACCAGATTTGAAGAGAAACATGAAATACCTCTAAATAATTGAAGACCTTCTGCCTTTAGCAACATCTGATGCAGAGCCTCAGTCACCAAGATAAACAGAAAGGGTGAAATAGGATCACCTTGTCTCAACCCCCGCTCCATCTGAAATTGATTGGTAGGGGAACCATTCACCAGCACTGCCACTCGAGCTGTGGAAATACATTCCCATATCCACTTCCTCCGAGTAGCACCGAACCCCATTGCCTCCATCAGTTGCAGCAGAAAACGCCAATCAACACAGTCGTAAGCCTTCTCGAAGTCCAGCTTAAGAATAATCCCTCCCCCACTACCCGGGACTCCTTCCTTTCTAGTAGAATCAATGATCTCATTGGCTAAAAAAACACCATCCAGAATTTGCCTTCCTGACACAAATGCTGTTTGAGTATCACTCACAATCTTCCCCAGAACCTTCCTTAATCTCCTAGCTAAAATCTTTGACAAAATTTTATACATAGAGCCAATTAGACTAATTGGTCTATAGTCTGTAAGAGCTACAGGATTATCCACTTTAGGCACTAACACAATGAAAGAGGAATTTATTCCTTTCACCAATCTACCTGTTTTATAAAACTCCTCAACAAAACCGATCACCTCATCCTTAATAAACGGCCAACATTTCTTAATAAACGAGAAATTAAATCCGTTAGGCCCCGGAGCCTTGTCACTATCACAACTCCAGATTGCTTCATGGATTTCCTCGGCTGAAAATGGGGCTTCCAACATGCAAACATCCTCTGCATCTACTCTTTTAAAAGAAAGATCAACATCCATCTTCCATCTTGGGCCATCCTCTTTAAAATGGTTATTAAAATAATCGAATACTATCTTTTTTACCTCTCTCGGATTATCGATCCATCTACCATCAATCCTTAGTCCCGGAATAAAATTCTTCCTAGCACGAAATTTTGCTTGACTGTGGAAGAACTTAGTGTTCTTATCGCCTTCTTTAACCCACAATATCCTAGATTTTTGCCTCCATAAAGACTCCTTACTTCTTAAGCTAACTCACAGTTCCTGTGACATCCTTCTCCTTTCATCTAATTCAAGAGGCGTCAACTCCCTAACATTCCCTATCTTATCCAGTTGCTCTAATCTGTCTTCAGCAGTCCTAATCCTTCCTTCAATATTCCTAAAAGAAAACCTGTTCCAATTTTTTAAGAATGACTTCAGTTTGTTAAGCTTCTTATAGAAATAAAACCCGGCACTTCCTTCGACCTTTATACTTCTCCATTCCTTCTCCACATCATTGACGAACTCCTTCTCGAGTAACCAACAATTCATAAATCTGAAAGGCTTAGGGCCCCACTCAACACATTCAGACTCAAGGATCAGGGGTGTATGATCAAATAAAGTTCTTTTCAATCCTCTTTGACATAAATTCCTATAACAATTAAGCCATTCAGTTGACACCAAAAATCTATCTAATCTACTTTTTTTTTTATTGTCAGTACCATACCAGGTAAACTTCTTAGAATTTAGTGGTAGATCAACCAGTTCCATGCTTTGAATGAACCCGTTAAAGGCTTCCGAACACGAAGAAATAGAAACACAACCCCTCCGCTCTTCTGCTGATCTTACTACATTAAAATCTCCAACTAGACACCAACTCCCACCTCTTGCATTCCACTCCCCTAAGATGTCCTCCCATAATAAGATCTTCCCTTCATTGTCACATGGAGCATAAATATTACCAATGACACACTCAAAATCCATATCAACCCAACAGCCACCGAGACAAATCCAATTTCTATTGGATACCGAAAAAGATTTCCTAAATCGACTTTTATCCCATACCAACACAAGTCCACCAGAGTTGCCTACAGCAGCCGTGAAGCACCAATCAAAATTACTATCAGGCCAGAGTCTTTGAATAAAAGAATCAGATAGCACTTCTAACTTCGTCTCCTGAATCAAAGCCATACTAATTTTATAATTACTCACCATACTTCTAACAACACTACGCTTAACCGAACTACCCAATCCCCTAACATTCCAGGATAGAATCCTCATAATACTCCCACCACCCTGAGGTCGCCTAAACACCACCACAGATACTCTTCAGAATACACACCGATCCCTTCGATCCATTTCTTGAAGCTTATCAATTACTAGCTTATCATCGCAATCGGCTCTCATCCCCAACATCTTCCCAACTTCCCAAGTCGAGGCAGCTTCCTCTCTACAATTAATTCTGCTTCTATTTCTTATGTCCTCATCTGATAGCGAGTCATTCGCAATTGTTGGATCCTCCTCCCTTTCCTCTTGGGTCTTCTTAATCTTCCTTACCTTCCTACATCTATTCTTCCCTTTCTTCTCAATCTTTGAAAGTAAATCTTCCTCAATCTCTGTTAAACTCTTAGCTTTCCTCTCCCTTCTTCTCACCGATACCCTAAACCCAATATTATCATTATTTGACAGGATATTTCCTTCTGTTCTCTCTTCAAGTGATGAAGAGTCCGCCACATCGTTTGTCAGCCCAATGTTCATCCTCTCCCCATTCCTAGAAGACGGCCCAATACCTTTCATCGGCCCATTTACCCTACAGTCGTCGTTTGCATCTAATCCATCATTCTTCGAGTACTCAACACTCGAAGAATTTAATCCTTCACCTATAAACTCCCTTTGGACCCCTATTACGTTATTCTTTTCCAATGTGTCCACCTCGAGAGCCCTATTTAGACTTTCAGCCACCCTATAGACATCTTCAGACTCTGCAACTCTCTGACTCCCCATCTCGTTTACTAAAACATCATTTACTAAAGCCGCCTTCGACTGAGGAGACCTTTCCCCTTCCATGAGTACCAAATCCCCATTACCATCTTTCAAATGAACATCCTCCAAACCATCAGTTGAAGCAGAACAGACCATCCTTTTTGCAGTGGACGATTTTTGAAACGATGATCTCCTAACATCCTCATCCTCTATTACTCTAACATAATGAATATGATTGCCACAACATAACTCAATCAATTCATCAATCTTTTGTGTATACTTCATTCTAACTTTAAAACAACCTCTACTGTAATCCTCACCTAAAAGAGTGAAATCATCTAGACAAATGAAATCTCCCCATAATTCTGTAATATTTCGAAAAGTATCGATGTTCCATGCATGCAATGGTACACCAGAACATGATATCTAGACGTCCCTCAATAATTCCTGTGGATTATCAGACCATTCTTCAACTTTACTAAACCATTTCTTCAAAAAAATCCATCCCGTCTCTTTCAACAACTTTTTGACAGCAGGGTCACGTAACTCAACCAGGAAGTGATTCGATGAAATACATTTGACGGATATATCTCGAATACCTTCCTTTCTACTTTCTTCCAACAACGAATCACTGTCTAAAGTTCCATCAACAGTTCCTACCAAACAATTTTCCAAATGATATAGTGCTTCATTATCAACCACACCTGAACATTTCTTCCTCTGTTTATCCACACCATTACCCGTATTCACCCATTCATCCACTTTACTCTCAGTTTCAATGAATGAATAAGAAGGTACCTTTTCCATCAGCACCTGACGATACGACCCTTTGACACCATGATTATTGGTTTGACCCTTCATATCCTCACCAACTTCAGCAGCCTCCTTTCTAACCTCCTTATCGCTTCTATAATGAGAAGCAACTCCCGCATTACCAATATCATCCTTTTGAGCCGGCTGAAAATTAGATTTTCTCCAAAATTGAGTCCTAGCATTGAAGCGAGCAAGATTAACGCCAATACGAAAGTTCATGAACCATACTCCATTGAGTTTTGAAGCTGCCTCCATCGCCCTTCTTCTTTCTGCGAACCTTACAAACCCAAATCTTTTCCCCACTTTACTCCTTTTTTTTTGGAATGAAAACATCAACTACTCTCCCATACTTTTGGAATATACGCCTCAGCCATGTCCAGTGGATGTGCAGAGGAATATTGTTGACAAATACTGTGCTTACTTCTTGGCTTCCACCATCCGTGTTAAGCGTACCCATAGTTCTAATCCGCTAGACTACTACTATATTATCTGTATCGCTTTATCAAATTATTTGTTCATTGAATGTAATATATTGATTATAATTCGAACTTTGAATGAGAATATATTATTTAAAAAAGATTAATCATCTTCTTAATATAAGATAATTCAAATCTTTAAAAAACTTATTTTTAATATCACGAGATTATGTAATATAAATTTATATTTTTACTCTAAAATTAAAAAAACATTTAAACATTTAATAAAATGACACAAGAGTCATTATTCAAATGGTTAATCCAAATTATTTTGCCGTCTCAATTTTTTCCTTTTCCCTCCTTTTAATTTTTTTCTTTTTATACTTTCTTTTTCATGATTTCCTTTTATTTTTCTTTCTCTTTTGTTAATAAAGAAAAATATAGTTTTGATCAAATAATAATTCTTTAAACAATTAATTTATTTTAAAATTTTGAAATAATCAATTTTAAAAAATATTTCTTAAATATAAAAATTATTATTGGTTATATTTTTTTAATTTATAAAATTTGATTTATTAAATTTAGCTAGCATTTTTTCTTATGTTTAATTTTATTTTATTTTTCTGCTGTTTTTCTTTTAATATATTTTCTCCTCCTGCCTACAAGAAGAGAAAAGAAGATGAAGAAAAAATAAAAATAAAAATAAAAATAAAAAGGAAAATTTCTTTTTGAAAAATCAAAGTATTTTTTTCTTTTATAAAATAGTTAACTTATTTTTTTTCAAAAAAATTATTTTTCTAAATACAAATGCTTAACTTCAAATCATAAAAATCATTTTAATTTCAAATAAGAAAAAATGTAAAAAGGAAAAGAAAAAAATAGTGAAATTCAAAATACTGAAAAAATTGAGGGAAATATTTTTAATAAATTTTTTTCACAAAATTTTCCATTTATATGAAAAAAGAATAATTGCTATAGATTTTTTTTTTTGCAACATAAAAATATTATGTTGACATTGTTGCCTGCATTACAATCCCAATATGTTAGATATTAACTTAAATTTCATTGAGTTTAGGGTGGAAATTAATGCAAGGCTGAAATTCTCTACTGTTCTAGATCTTAAAAGCAAAGTATTGTAGAAACATTGATTTTGAATAAGGCAAGGGCAGCATCAAATGCATCTTTCTTATGGAGAAGTTTGCTGTGGGGCAAGTTGGTAGCTGATGAAGGTGCAATATGGGGAAAGTTGGTAATGGAGAGATGACTGATATTTGGAAGGATCTCTAGGTTCCTAAACTGCCAGATTTCAAACCAATTTTGAATCAGACTGTATCTCCAACTCCTATGAAAGTTTCTTAGCTAATGGATCATAGCACTCATCGGTGGAACGCAGACATCCTACAGGAATTATTAGAGGCAGCGGATATTGATGCAGTTAAAAGTATTCCCATTAGTACCAGGTCGATGGATGATTTATTAATATGGAATCAAATGGAGTCTGGTACTTTTACAATACGGTCTGCCTATCATTTAGCTAAGTGGTTGCGAGAAGGTGTTGGTTGGTTGGCTAACCAGAGAAGTCCAATTTGGCATTGGATTTGGTCTGCTGGAGTGTAACCTAAAGTTAAATATATGATATGGAGACTGTGCTGGAATATTCTGCCTACAGGGGAAAGATTATAACATAAGGGAGTCAATGTTGGTTCTTCTTGCAGAGTTTGGGGGGAAGCTATTGAATCCTGGCAACATTTGTTCTTTGAGTGTATACTTAGCAAACAAGTTTGGAGCAAATGTTGTCATTAGCTTTTGGATGTTGATATAATAGACAGGATATGTATTCATTGGTGGGAGGTGTTTGCGAGAGGGCTGTGCAGTTTAGGGATTGGGATAACTTTATAATTATTTATTTTTCTTTATGGAAGAACTGAAATCAATGTCTTTATGAAGCTAAAGGTTTTGGTGCAGATGGTTTAATCCATGCAGCAGAATCCTTAAGGTGCATGACAAATCTGGTGCGGACTGTCGAACCAGTTCAGCAACGATTTGTGAAGAGTATGGTAACTACTCATTGAATGCCCCCTGAAGCTGGGATGATCAAGATAAATGTTGATGCATGTTTTAAGGAATACAAGGTAATTTTTGGTGATGTGGCTCGAGATCATACTTGGAAAGTCTTGTGGTGCAAAAATTCCTTCAAGTTCCAAATACAAATTTGTTGAATGTAATTTATTCATCTTGGTCTTTCTATGGCTTAGGAACATGGTTTTAGGAAGATAATTGTGCAAAGTGATTGTAAGAAAGTTGTTGATGTAAGACCCACTTTTATTATCTGTTGATGTATTTCCTTATGATTCACGCGATGTACACGTATATATATATTCATCGAATCATAAGAAGAGCGTTGACTAATTTAAATTTGTGAAGCAAAATAAAATGGAATATCGGTGGACGTCGGAAATAATTAAATACGAGTCGAAATGACCACTGATCAAACGAAAATGATCAGAATGAAGTTAACCGAAAATACGAAAATTAAATAAGAAAATATGGTGGAGGTATGAAGGAAAGTTAGGTTAATTTAGTTCCGAAACAAGTGTAGGGGTAAAACGGTCAAAAGATCGAAATTCGGGATAAATACGATAAAAAAAATTTTAATTAAAAATAAGGAATTAGGATATCTTGATCAATAATGAGGAATTATTCAATTTCGAGTCAAATTGATCGAGATCCGGAATTTTAGAAATACCAAAAAGTCACCGGGACGATATCCCGAAAATACGGAAGAAATTATACCGGAAAAATAATTTAAAAACTAAATAAATTTAATTTAATTTAGTTAAATTAAATTGGTGGAATAAAATAATATTTTTTGTAGATATTTTCAGATTTTTTGACTATTTTAATGATTAGTTTAATAATAAAGTAAATAGTTAAATAATAGTAAAAAAAAAATAAATAAAAAGAACTGAAAAATCGAAAACCCGAAAACCAAAGAGAAACGGAACCCGTTTTCCACCCGAGAGACCCACCGTCGAATCCCACCCACCGGCGACCGTTCACGTCCGACGAAGCTTCCAGGAGCAAGAGGAGAGTCCGGCGAGCACGTGGGTACCGGTTTCACGCCGTCAGGTGGCCGGAGCAGCCCGATCGGAGCCGAGGAAGACCGCCGGAAAAACAGGTTGATTCCCGGCGAACCGTCGCGTCTGGGTTGAAAAGGAGGCTACCGACGCGTTCAGGGGAGGAAGCCGGTCATTTTGGTACCGGTCTTGGCCGGTAAGACCGCCGGAACCGCCGGCGACGGCAAGAGGCAGTGAGGAGACTGAAACGGTGCCGTTTTGCTGGAAGGAAAGGGAAGGAAAAGGAAGGAAAAGGGGAAGGAAAAGGAAAGAAAAGGAAAGAAAAGGAAAGAAAAGAAAGGAAAAGAAGGGAAAAAGGGAAAGAAATTACCGGGGGACGACTCGAGGTTCGGGTAAGTTGACCGAGGGTCGGTATTGACCTACGGGTGAATTCCGAAAATTAAATTTAATATTATTTTAATGGAAAATAATCCGGATTTACCTAATTATGCAGTTTCACGACGGAGACCGAACGAGAGCCGATCGAGCTCTGATCTTCGTACCCCGCATCGTATCGAGTAAGTACGATTTAATTTCGGCATTAAGAATTCTTTAAATATCGATTTTTAATTATTTTACGGAATTTCGGATTAATTTCACATAGGAAGGAATTTAATTCGTAGTTGTAATAAATTGCCGTAAATGGTATACGGGCTATCCGATGAATTTGGGATGAAGCCCGATAATCATTAGAAAGCTGTATAAGCTCGGTATATCTGAAGATGGGAATAAATGAATATAAAAAGGGCTAAAATGGGTCGAGGCCCAATAAGGTAGATAAGGCCCAATAGCTTAAAGTTGGTCAGTAAATGCGATATACTGATCAAGATAAGTGAATTGACCTCGATTTCGTGGTTATATGCAGTGACGTATTTTTGATTGGCGCGCACTTGGACCGAGAGGTTCGGTATTATCGAAACAGGCTAAGTCTACGCGCGATTCCAGGTAAGGGAATTTTATGAGCACTTAGAGGTAGCTATACGTAATTTTAAGGGGATTTACAGTACGTTAAATTCATTAGGCTACCCAAAAACAAAATAATAATTTTTACGATAAAAATTTGGAAATAGTGAAAAATGACCATTTTGCCCCCAGTTAGGAAAATTTCAAAAAGGGTAGTAAGGCTATGGAATTGCATGAATTTCATGATCTTAATGTTGTATATGATTATATTGTTCTGATTTAAGCATATATGAACTTAGGTTGGCTATTGATTTCGTGAACCATACGAAAGGGTACCGGTTTGTACCGGTTACCATTTCTAAAGATGTTTTGTCAAAATCTAGCCACCTATCGTATTTATACAAGTAAAAAGAGTGCTGGAGTCTTTCTCGCACTCAAGTTTACTGATTTGATTCTCATGAAAAGCCGTACTGGAGCATTGCTCGTACGAGAAATTTGTGTGTGCACAAAACTGTGCTGAAGCTTCGCTCGCACGAGATTTTAGATATCATGATATGCATAGCGTGGTGCTGTGATGAGATCCGTAAGCCTGTGACCTGGTGTGGGGCGGGCAGCAGGATGCTCACACAAATGCACTAGACGCGAGTTGACATGCATATAGTCGTGCGGAAGCCTCCTGTAGACTATGTGTCACAGAGAGTTGAGATACTCGCACATATACTTTGAGACATGGGTTGGTTATCGACATAGTATTGGGCTGGCTAAGACCTACGGCAGGCACCCCCAGACTATGATATGGGTTCACGGAGTACGATGTACCGTGTATGTCACACGGAGTACGCTGTACCGTGCAGTCATGATGACTCTACGATGTTACTCGATATTCTGGCGGGTAGGACTTGACCCCACCTCCCGTTGCAGTTGTGATACCCCGCACACCGGGATCCGTGTGCCTGGGATCACAGGGACATAGTATGGCCATAGTCCTCGATTTTTCATACAGTAACCTACATGCCTCACATGATATCATACGGTCTGGATAGACCAGGACAAACCCGATGGAGGGGTAGTCCCGATTTGTGTTTTTAAAAGAGATGTGATTTGATGAATCAAGGTATTCCCGAGAGATGGGTTTGACCTTGATGAAGTTGTTTTATAATGAAAGAAATGAGTTTTAAATGAGATGAATTTATGATGAAACAAATAAGTTTCAAAGTGATGAGTTTGTGATTAAACAAATGAGTTTTGATGTGACAAGCATGAGATGTCATACATGATGATTTTTCATGTGTGCTTTATATGTCGATTTCATGATTTCTTGTATATGATATATACATTCATGTGGCATTGTTTTAATCTTATCTCATGCTCCGAAAGTAAACGATTTTTACATCATGACATTATCAGCACGTAGATAGTATAGTTATCTATCTGCTTACATTATTGCCTTACTGAGCACGTTTCGCTCACCCTTTCATTTTCCACCCCACAGGGTACACTCAGTAGAAGAGAGCGACAATAGTTTCGCACTTCGGTTATCCGCTGCTTCTTATCAATATCAGGTATACACATTTGTATAATTTTGTATCTGAACATATAGATGCACAGTACTATATATGATGTAATATTGGGGATGTATTCAGTTTAAATAAATTGAATGGTAAATAGGGGAGAGGTGACTAACACCGAATCATAGCCCAACTGTTTAGTAGTGTAAAGGTTCACGACGAGTAAGGAAAAAAAAAGCGAAAAATTTGTAGGGATTTTTAGGTAATTTGGGTCGTGACAGTTGAGGAGTTGCAGGCGTCTACAGAATCTCTATGGAAGGGAGGGACCTTTTGGATAATATCAAATGCTTGAGTAGTAGTTTCAATAGTTGCTTTTTTATTATTATTATTATTTTTTATTGGTCGAGAGCATAATTGTTTTGCTCATAATTTGACAAAGTTAGTGAATGCTAGTGTTGAACGGATGACCTAGGTTGATTTTGTTCCTGGGGGCTTTGAAAATCTAGATGTTTAAGTTTCGTTATTAATGAAGTTGCACTTATTATAAAAAAAAAAGATTTAAAATGAAGTTTTATTGGTTGTAGAATTATCTAGTGGTTAAGTTTATTTAGGTTTTAATATTTAATGAGTGTAACAAAAAACTGTATTTTCTTAATTACTAAAAATTCTAAGTGAATGGCTATTATAATAGATACCCTCTAAATTAATCTCCCTCAAATTAATAACATCTCCTTCAAATTAATAACATCTTCAAATTAATGAAAAATTATAGTCCCAACACCGGGTGTTATTGAAAATTACTAAAACTTTAACCTTTTTATCTTAATAATTAATAGTTTTCTCTTTAAACCTAGTGTATAATTTTGGTCTAGATTGTTATATAAATTAATAATTTAATAAAAATACAAAATATAATGCATAACTTTCAAGAATTAGAAAGCACCTCAACACTACTAAAAAAAAGTTGTAGACTATGGTTATTTAAAAACATTAACTACGGTTAGTGAAAATTTGCACCGCCTAATATATTTTATTGTGGTCTTTTAAATTTTATAACTTTTCAGATTTTAGGCATCATTGCTTTAACTACGTTTATACTAAAAGCGTAGTCTAATATATATACTAAAAGATCACATTTTACATAAACTTAATACATGAAAACTACTATTTTCAACCTACTATAGTCTTTTAGAAATTAAAAAATATATAAATTTATGCTTTTCATAAAAGTTATTGTAGCAAAAATCTACCGTTTTTAGTTGAAATGTGATGATATTAATTTGATAGAGATATGGAAAAACTACTTAACTTTAAATAAACTATGATTTTAATTAGAAATGTAGTTTTTGTGTTTATGATTTTGAGTAGAAACTTAGCATTTTGAGGTTTGATGTCTTTTAAATTCCCTCTCTTTCTTTAAATTTTTAGACTACTAATCTTTGGATTCTATAATCTCTTTCTACTTTTATATCTCTTTCTTCCCCTTCCATCCTTTTGAAAGGATGTGACATATGCTGCATTAAAAAATGCTTCTAAAATTTGTAAATATTGAATCATTGAGATGGTACTCAATTCGACTAACAAGCATCGAAGAAGGTCCAGTCTAATAGAACATTATATCTTGATACTTTAATTGTTACAAATGGGTTGCTAATAACATTTAAAAGGATGTTAAATGTTACATCCTTTAAAAGGATCACGTCCTTTAAAAGGATGTAAATGGTATGAAAAAATCTCATAAACATAAGTATTTCTGCGATTTGCTTGAAAAAAAGTGCTATATGAAATTGGTTGTGCTTTTAATTGTTATCATTTACTTGATATACGTTTCCTGAATGTTACAAATGATTTTAGCAAGAAAAGAGTGTGATCACTTAGGTCTGATCAGAAGAATAAGTCTCAAGCATGAATTCTTAGTTGTTATATTAAATAAAAAGTTCAAATATACCAAAATCAAATAATCAAATTTTTAGTTGTTGTATTCAATTAAAATGTTCAAAAGCATGAATTCTTAGTTATTGTATCAATTGAAATGTTCAAATGTACCAAAATAAATGTTTAAATTTAGAGGTGTTGTATTCAATAAAAAGTTCAGAGTATCAAATTAAATCAGATGTTCAAATTTAGAGCATGAATTTGATTAATCTTTTGTAAAAACAAATGCTTAAATCAATGGAATATAAAAGTTTCATGTTTTGTATTATTGGTGTTTCTACAATTTTGCCTAAACTCTTGAAGAAAGTATTTGCCATTTTTGTGAATGCTATTTTCTTAGAAATAAATTAATTTATTCTAATAATCTTTGAAAAAATTAATGCTCAAAATGGATATTAATGATCAATACGTATGATTTACATAAGGAAACACAATCTATAAACCTAGTCTATAAACATAGTATGATATATATATATATATATGTATATATATAAAAATTTATATAGAAGAAAATTCTAGAAGCTTAATTGCAAGTAAGTAAGACTATATTTTAAACCTAAAGCATAATATAATTTAGCAATAAACGACGGTCTTTATACTAAACTAGAGGTGTTCATGGGCTAAGTCGAGCCAAGTTTGGGTCAGACTTGGGTAAGGTATTAAAGAATTACTAATGAGACCAAGCCCAGACCCGTCTTGACATTTTAGGCCTAATTTTTTGCTGAACCACATTTTTATATATAATAAATAAACCTAGACTCACCCAACTACTATTAATGTTTTTTCAAAATTATAAAAAATGTAAAAAAAATTTAGAGGACATAAGAGTTAATAAATATAACACAATAAGTTAAAATAAATTCTTAAAAAAAGATTACAAGAAATATGAACAATTTAAATTAAAGTATAAAAAAATAATACAAGCTAAAATTAGATTGTATAAAAAAAATCAAAAGTAATTTAAAAGAGAATTAGAATAAAAATAGAAAAAAATTATTTTGGCCGGGCCAAGTTAGGCTTAGACTTGATTTGGTTAACCCAAGCTTGAACTGATTTTTTATCGTGCCTTGATTTTCAAGCCCAATCCTATTTAATAGACTTCATATTTTTGTCCAAACCATCCCAAAAATTGGACGAGTCTTCGAGCTTAGGTAGTTAGCTCGACCCTTAAACAGATTAATACTGAACGTAGTCGTTTTATTTATTTATGAATTAAATCACTTTCACAAAAGACTATGTTTCTAACCTTAAATGTAGTCGAGATGAGGATTCATCACCCCAAGTGACTTAAGAAAAAAATATCTCGTTCATCCCAGCTCATAGACATAGGAGTCTCAGGCCAAAGTAGTAAAAGTATTTGAGTTATTATTGGTAACATAAGGATAAATATAGAAATTCACATAAGGTAGACACTATACCATGCTTTGTGAATTTTTGAGATACTATGATGAAATGATTGAATTACATTGTAATATTATAGAGTGAATAGTTAGTCATATATCTTTGACTTTTTCTAACATTTGTGTGGCCATGATGTATTGTTAGATACTGCTTTTAATATATAGATTTAATAAAATATTTAAATTCATTGCCAACATGTTGGAAGCCTAATAGGTCGAAAACATAAGAGAATAACTAGATTAAAATGAATTGGTAGGTTTTAAGGAATTTGTAATTTCTCACTTAGATTTTTATTGTTGGAATTATGACTAATTAGGTGAATTTAATTAAATAATTTAATTATGTTGATTTAATAAAAAATTTTGAATTAAATCATAGTGCCCTAATTTATAATGTCATAAGATTGATTAGAAGAGTTTAATTAAGTTATAGGGATCATCATTTTTAATTAAATGATACTAGGTATAACTAAATATGTTTAGTTTATTTAATTAGATACTATAATTAAATTTGCCCACATTTTAATTATAAATAGATAAATCAATTTAATTGAAAGAGTTAAATTAAATTGTGTCTCTATCATTCATTAAAAGAGTTTTAATGGATAATTGGAAAATAGTTATGAGTCAAATAAAAGACTAAGAAGGTAAAAAGAATTAAAACACTTATGACCAATAAAAGAGTAACTATGGCTGACTACCTTATGCACCATGTGCTAATAGCTCCTTGCCTATTAAAACCCAGCAAAAATTCTTGTAAAATCGTAAGCCTTAGAAACCATGTGGAGTTCTTCTCTGCTAAGCTTATGATATTTTTGAGACAGAAATCTTTGTAGAAATTGGAAAGCATTGGCAACCCTATGAAGCTCCTTGCAAGCTTATGATTCTTGAAATATTACACCCCAAAATTAGCAAGCACAAAGTTATGTTTCCTATGTAGATTTCTCTCAGTATATTCTTGTTTTATTTCTTGCTCATGAAGAAAATGTTTATTCCCTATGATAAGAGCAAGGTGATTCAAGATTTATTGGTGGTGAATTTTTGCAACTCAAGTTGCTAGCATAGTAACAACCATAGTCAAATTCAACCTTTGGGAATGTAAGACCCAATTTTTTTTTTTATCGTAAGAGCAAAAAGGGAATGAATAGAAATTTTCAAGTGCATTAAAAATGCAAAAGGATTGAAATGGTATTCCCGAACACGTGCAAGGGTAAAACGGTCAAAAAATCAAAAGTCGGTATAAATTCGAGAAGAAAATTTAATTAAAAATAAGGGATTGAGAAATCTTGATCAATAACGAAGAAATAATTAAATTTCGGGTTAAATTGATCAAGATATGAATTTATTGAAATTAATTGAAATTTTCACCTCGGGAAATAATCCCGAAAATAATCGAAAAATATACCGAAAAGGCAAAATCGAACTGATAAATTCATTTACGGATTAAATGAATTAAATATAATTTTTTTCAGATATTTTGGTAAAATAATAATATTTTAATCAATTAAAATAATAATAAAAATAAATAATAATAAAAAAGAAGAAATCGCGTTTCGCGATTTTTGAAGGAAAAACAAAGCCGAGGAGTCGAGCCCCTTTGGCCGACCACCGACGACGGCTCAGGCGAGCGACCGACGAGGGGGAAGGCAGCCGACAACGACCCCAGGCAAAATCTGGCGATGGAAGCACGAACGGCGGGAGAAACGCCGACGAAAGAGAGAGGAAAAGTCGAGAGAGGAGAAAGAGGGAGAAATTTGATGACCGGCGCCGATCTGGGCCCGGCCATCACCAGCCGAGCGTCCCCCAGGCATGGGCGATGCGATTGGTGGCAACAACGTTGGGTAAGACGGCGGCCAGCGCCGAAAATGGAGGAAGAAAAGAAACGGTACCATCGGCGGAGGAGAGAAGGGCTGAACCGGCCACTTTTCGACGACCTTGGGCGAAACCGAGACCAGATCTGAGCTGCGGACGACCTCGCGGAGCCACTGACGGTGGAAATTGGTGGAGAACCGGTCGACAAGGCACTGAACCGGTCGAACTGGACTGAACCGACGGTCTGAACCGGGTTGAACCAGATCGAACCAGTTCAGCTAAAAAAAGAAAAGGAAAAAGAAAAAAAAAAGGAAAAAGAAAAGAGGAAAAATTGAAAAAAAATTTCAGTGATACAATCGAGCTACGGGTAAGTCGGTAAGCGGTCAAATTGACTGATTTAAATTTCAAAATATTTAATTTGATTAATATCGACTGAAAGTTTACCCGAAAAAATATTTAATTGTGTAGCTCGACAATTGGCGTCAAACGAGAGCTCGAGACAGTCTCCATTTGCGTACTATCATGGAATCACGAGTAAGTAACCTTTATTTATAATAATTTTGTATCGTTATGCGTGATTGATATTTACCGCATAAATTACGGATTTAATTTTCGCATTTAATGAATTAAATTCTGGAAAATTGGATAAATTGTCGTAAATACTAAATTAAGCTATTCAAGAGTTTAGAACGAGGCTCAATAATTACTGATGGGTCCAGTGAGCCTAATAGGCCTCGATAATGTGAATAGTAAGTGGAAAACGGGCTTAAAACCGATTAAGACCCATTATGGTACAATCGGGCCTAATATGGGTAAACGAGCTCAATGATTTAAATTAAGCCCAAAAAATATGAAATACATTAAATTGATTGTATTTGACCTTATAAACATTTATCCGCAGTTCCGGAGATTGGATTCGGAGCAAATCGGACTGCGTGACGAGACATCAGTGAAAGGTCAGACTGTACAGAAAAATGAGGTAAGGGAATTGTGTGAATAGCTAGAGGTAGCTACGCGTATTTTAATAGCTTTTCTGTACACTGATTATGTATGTATACACGATTATTGTATAAAAGTCCTAAAAGTGGTTTAAATGATTTTAGGGATCGAAATAGGTAAAAAGACTATTTTACCCCTATTGAGGGAAGTTCACCTAAGGATGGTGAAAGCATGACATGCATGATTTAAGGAATTTTTTGAATTAAGGAATTTTTTTGGTTTTTAAGCAAAGCAAATCGATAAATTGGTCAGTAATTGCATAAATTTCACAAGATAACACTACATAGGTATTATTTATATTTAAATGAAATTTCTTTAGAAAAAGGCCAACTATCAAGTTTATATGGAAACAGATAGTGCTGGCGTATAGCTTGCACTATATCTGAGTTTGTGAGTGTGCATAATACATGCTTGAGCAGTATAGTGCTGGCGTATAGCTTGCACTATATCTGAGTTTGTGAGTGTGCACAATACATGCTTGAGCGGTTGCTCGCACCGACTTGTGTGACATCATATGCATAAAATGTGCTAGAGCGGTTGCTCGCACTGATTTTTCTATTGTGAAATGCATGAGAGCTGCTGGAGCCTAGCTCGCACTCTGTTTTGACTGTTTGATGGTTTTGAACTGTTTTGACTTGATATGCATAAAGAGGTGCTGGAGCGATTGCACGCACTAGTTTTATGATTTGATATGCATAAAAAGGTGCTGGAGCTTAGTTCGCATCCTGTTTTGATATGAAATTTGCATAAATCTGTGCTGGAGTGTAACTCACACAAGATTTGATTTATTTATGCATAAAGTCGTGCTGGAGTGTAACTCGCACGAGATTTGATTTACTAGAGCATTCATTCGTGCTGGAGCGTTGCTCGCACGAAATTTTATATGGTTTTATAAGTCATTTTAAAGTCGTACTGGAGTTTTTCTCGTACGAGGTTTTCACTGAGTTTTTATACATATCCGTACTAGAGCATTTCTCGTACGTGGATTTTACTTGAATTTATAATTATTTTAAGTCGTACTAGAGCGCTGCTCGTACCCAGATTTCATTGATTTTTATGAAACCGTGCTAGAGCTTCGCTCGCACGAGATTTTTTGATATCATGAATATGCATGGAGCTGTGCTAGAGTTTCGCTCGCACAGAGATTTATATTACATGCATATAGCTGTGTTGGAGCCTCCTGTAGACTGTGCGTCACAGTGAGATGATATGCTTACACGTGCATACTGAGACAGAGATGATATGGGTGGATAAGACCTATTACAGGCACCCCTGACTGAGCTTGGGTTTACGGAGTATGTTGTACCGTGTATATCACGTGGAGTACGCTGTACCGTGGGGATTGTTGGAGTGGAGTGGCATTAGCCACGAGGCAGTAAGCCTTGCTCTCACAATCCTGGTGTTATGCTGTTCTGGAGGGTAGGATGACCTACCTCCCGTTTCAGGTGTGATACCCCGCACACTAGGTACCGTGTTGCCAGGGATCACGAGGTTATGGCCATAGTCCTATGTTGTTACTGATAGTCACCTACATGTCTCACATGATATAACTATTGGTCGATAGACCAGGGTAGACCCGAGGGAGGGGTCAGGCCGCCGATTTTATGATTTTATGATATGTGACCCTAAAAGAAGGGTGGTTTTATAACCAAAGTTTTATAATGAATTTTAATGAATTATTTTATGAGATTATTGACCCGGAAGGGTTAGTTTATATTGCAGTTTTAATGGAGTGATTTAAATGCAGTAGCATGATGATGTTTTCCATACTTTCATTTCAAATTCATGATTTTTCTTACATGACATGAAAGAATGCATGATCTGGATTTGCTTCATGCTCATTATGATTTAATGATGTCACATAAAATGCTATTGATGCATGAATTACATGCTTTCTAGATGCACGAACAGTTTTGATAAACTATGTCATTGATGTATGCATGGTTTTGTGCTTGAGATTTTTAATGAAAAGAAATGGATTTAAGGGTATGGCATTATAAACATGTAGATAGCGGAGCTATCTACTTACTTGCATAATTGCCTTACTGAGCGTGTGGTTTGCTCACCCTCTTATTTTTCCATCTTTTCAGAGCACTCGCAATAGTTATTGAGCGGCTAGAGACTTGCAATCTTGGTATCCACTGCTTCCCATCGAGAGACAGGTGTATACATTTGTATAGTTTTGTATCTAAATATGTAAATGCACAGTACTATAAACGGATATGATGTCAGGGATGTAGGGTTATAAATACCATTGTGTAGGTAGGTATTCAGTTAAAGTCAAAAGATAGTAAACTCTGATATGTGAATGTGATTATGAAAATGGAATGGTAAATATGTGAGAGGTGACTAACACCGAATCATAGCCCAACTGTTTGTAGGATGGTCACGATGAAAGAAAGGTAAGAATTAAATAATAAACGAAAAAACGAAAAAAATTTACTCTAATTTTTAGATAATTTGGGTCGTGACAGGTTTAATGGTATCAGAGCTAAGTTGGCCTGATATGAGTCGGTGTTAGTGATTAAGAAAGTTTACATCCCCATGTACTGTGCATTGTTTAGTTACAATTGTGTATATCGAGATGGAATTGCAGCTAAGAATTTGGTTTTGAATGCAAGAATAGACTTATTAATTGATAACCGCTATGGTATAGGGCGAGTACACGAGCTCGAGGCCGTAGAGGTAGGCCCGAGAGTCGTACTGAGTCGCCACATGAGACTAGAGATGAGATTGACGTGGAGGCTGATGTTGAGCATGCCGCACAGAGTTCGACAGAGAGATCGAACAGTATTGAGACACGCTTCGTGAGGTTGGAGCGGAGTGTGGAGAATATTTTGAGAGCTAATTGCTCAGAGTATGCATGGGATTTGAGAGCGAGTCAGAGCATTTGTAGAAGTCCGCTCGACCCACCTTAAGAGTTAGACATCCAGAATGGACTTGAAAAATAATTCTAGATGTATTCCGGAGACAGAATATCCCGGACATTGTTTAAAGGAAATGACAGATAAAATTCTTTACTTTGACCCAGAGGAACTGGTTAATTAACGAGTATGAATCTCAGTTTATATTCCTGGGCAGATATGACTCCGACACTATGAACAATGAGAGTCGAGATGTTTGAAAGTTCATGAAAGGGCTCAGATCGTTAATTAGAGTCTGATTGGGCCGTTAGATATCACAACCTATGCCAAGGTAGTGCGCAGACTACAGTTGTATGAGTAAGATCATGAGTTGCACGCCTTTGAGATTGGAAAAGGTAGAGCAAAAGAAGTTGCAGGGTTATTGCAGCCTCTACCTAAATTGACATGAAAATGGGAGCAAGTTACCATGAATATTGTGATGGGTTATAGAGGACCCAGAATGAATCACGAGGCTATCTGAGTGGTAGTCGATAGATTGATTTAGTTTACCCACCTTCTGACTATGGAAATCCCCAGATACTCAGAGTGTGTAGGCGGATGTATGTGTAAGAAAAATTTTCATCCTAGATGAGTTGGCATTGTTTGACCACTTGTCTTCATTTGATTTGCTGCAGAGTAGATATTTCCACGTCATTAATGTTTTTGTCCAATTAGTTGTGCGATGTGGCCCGGTGTGTGTCTTCCAGAGGGTTGGCATGGTGTCCTTCGATCTTATCGCTTCAGAGCAAATAAAATATGTACACCTGGCATCACGCGTGTCCAGACGACTGATGACTCGGTCTGTAAATTGGAAGTGGTCCAGTCTCCTTTAGCTCGTTTTCAGCCTAATTTCGTCTGAAAAGGACTGAGTTTCATCCGGATTTAATTTATCTGCACATTAAAGAATTTTAATTAAATAAAGAGAATTATTAATAAAATAATATGAGGATTAAATAAATAATTAGGAATTTAAGCACAAATAATTCTATAAAAAATAGAATTATCACAACTCATCCCATATAGAAATGGATCCTGGAGGCAGGGAGGTTAACCAATGTCTCGCCCTATCCCTAAGTGAGAAGGGGAATAATCTAAGCTTAAGTGCATCATCAGATAATCCATTATGTTTGAATGTGTTGCACAAGTCCAGGAATTGTCCAAGGTGAGCATGTGGGTCATCGTGCGGAAGCCCACTGAACTGCATTGAAGTCTGGATCATCTGGAGGATTGCGGGCTTAATTTCAAAATTGTTTGCATGGACAGCTGGTGGCCTAATGCCGGAATAATACCCTCCAATAGTCGACATTTCATAATCTCCGATTGTCCTAATTTCCCTATTTTCTGCCATGATATTTTGCAGCGGAGCTATAAATTTCCTAGAATCCCTTCGAATTATTCTAAGAGTGCGTTCGATTTTAGGATCTAGAGGAAAGCAATCAAAAATTCTGGCTCTACGCATGCAATCGTCGAAAAGTCCTTAGAATTTTTTTTTAAGTTTTTCAATTTTTTTTATTTTAATTAATTATGAGAAAATTAACTAATCTAGATTAAATATTTACAACCTAAATATTTACAAGCTAGAATTACACCTAAGTATAATTTCACCAATATTAACTAATGGCTAATTAAGACTTTCCCGGCAACGGCACCAAAAACTAGATACGCCCTAAGGGTATGTTCCGCAAGTGCACGGGTCGTACAAGTAATAATGAGATTTGAGTCCCGAGTTATCGTCCCACAGAGAAGTTGATCAGCCTAATTAACTACCGGTTAATCTTACCCTAAGTATATTCTAGCAAATTATAAAATTAAGGTGGGTGATCTACATAGCTAGAATTAAAAATACTGAAAGTAATAAAATAATAAAACTATAAAATAAAGGAAATAAAACTGAGCTAAAATTACTTACAAAGCTCCACTCAATTAAAAGCAAAAACCTACAAAAGAAAATTAAAACAGTTAAAACGAATTAACGCAATTAAAATAAAATGTAAATATGAAAATAAAGCAATAAAATTTAATTAAACTAAACTTAAAATAAAAAATGCATGAAACAAATTTAATCTAAATTAATTCTAAAATATAACTCATAAAATACTAAACTAAAAATTAAATCCTAACACATATAATCTAAAATTAACTATTAACTAAGACTTAAAACTAAGATTAAATTAACAACTTAAAACATTAAATTCATCCTACAATTATCAACTAACAACTACACTAAACTAACAACTAATGAAATAATCAAAATAGTAAAAATGCCATAAAAGATTAAACTAAGCAAAATAGAGGTGGCCAAACAAGGCCTTAATCAAATTGCAAAACACCAAGTGGTCCCGATTGTGCATGTGTACTGTGCACTTGTCTTCTTCCAATCTTTTCTGCCCAGGCGTGTTCTGCTCTCGGGTGTGTTCTCCACTCTGCTCCTGCCGTGCTCTCGGCTTACTGCTGCAATTCGTCCTCTTCTCCAGGAGTGTCCTGCTGTCTGCTGCAGGTCTCGGGTTGCCCAGCATAGCAGGTACATCCATACATGCTCTCGATTTTGTCATGCTTTTCAGGTCCTGCAACCAGTTTTGCCCAGCTTCATTCCAGCTACCATATGCTGCAGCACATCCTCCGTTTCTGCCCAGCTCTCCAGGGTCCCGTGCACTGTACCAGTCGGGTAGCACACAACAGCTCACCATCTCCTGTAACTTCTACCAACCCCAGTTTTCAGCAGCAACCTGTTGACTGTGCATCCAGTAAGCACACAGCAGCAACTCCTGCTTTAATTGTCCGATCCTTGCACCAGCCGTCCCAGCAATGCCCCCAGCCGAATCTGTCACCACGTCCCTGCAAGTTGAATGCACCGGTCACCTAACTTCAGTAGACAACAAGGAATTAACAACACTTAAATGGTGAGAAAATAACAATGGAAATTAAACTCCTGCTAGAAAATGAAAAAGAGCAAAAGAGAAAGGAAATAAAATGCTCTTGAACCTACTGCACTTAAAGTAGAACTAAAAGAGAACCAAACAACAATTAAGTAAATTACAAGATCATTTTAAATCGACAACAATGCAGGATAAGAAAATAACTAAGATGAACAGTAAAACTAAACTAAAACAGAGCCGAACAGAGGAGGAATCTAGTCCATATTGCCACCATGTTATCATGTGTTTCAATTGAGCTATTGACACACTGCATTGCTTCACACATGCCCCGCTTTTCACCAGCAGACCTGCCCAGCAGATAGGGATGTCCAGAAATGCAACTACAACAACTTCATTATCCCTGGATTTATGCTGATATGTATGTTTTCCTCACGAGCCACAGATGAATTCTGCAGTAACTTTCAACGACTGCAACAGCTCAAGAGTGATGCATGGTAACAACTAATCTTCCACCGTGCCTCCAATAAGATTTCAGCAACTGGAGAAAAAGAGAGTTGATCAGAGGATGATTTCTGGCTCTATCCAATGCCTTGGTGTAAGACCCGAAAATTATATCGTAATTTCTTATAAAGAATTGAAAATGGTCCCAAATTAAATGAAACGGGATTCGGATAGGAGATAAGGATTTAAAATACAAAATGAATGAGTATTCGTGAAGGGAAGTCGGGTTAATTAATCCTGAACACGTGCAAGGGTAAAACGGTCAAAAGATCAAAATTCGGTAGAAACCCGATAAGAAAATTTTATTAAAAATAATGGATTTGAGAATCTTGATCAATAACGAAGAAATAATTAAATTTCGAATCCAATTGATCAAGATCCGAAATTTTTAGAAATACCGAAAAGTCACTCGGGATATTATCCCAAAAATACGAAGAAATTATACCGAAAAAATGATTAAAAATATAATAAATAAATAAAATAAAATTAAATTGTTTGGAATAAAATAATATAATTGTAGATATTTTAGAATATTTTGACTAAAATATTGAATATAATAATAATAAATTAATTTATAAATAATAATAAATAAAAATAATAATAATTGAAAAAAAAAGAGAAAAGAGAATCAGAAAACTGTCGGGGAGAGAGAAGGAAATGGGAAACCGAAGATGTCGCGCGTGGCCCGACCAACCCACGGCCACCGGCGACCGACGGCTCCGTCGAAGGGTCGAGGAGGAAGAGGAGGCCGGCGAAGCTTTGGGCACCGGTGACGCGCCATCAGGAGGCCGAAAATCGCCGAACGGAGGAAGACAAAGCCGCGAGGAAAACGGGGTTGATTCCGGCGATCCACGGCAGCTAGGCGCGAACGGTGGGTACCGACGAGTTCAGGAGGAGGACCGGTTCTTTTAAGACCTGTATCGGTCGGCGAAACCACCGAAATCCGGCAGATCGAGAGGGAGAGTGCCGCGGAGGGAGAAGACGAATCTGGCGGCCACCAACGAGATTCGACCAACCCCGACCCCAGCCGAACACTCCCCCAGTGCAGGCGCACCGTTTGGCGCCAGAAACGAGCCGAGAACAGGTCGAACACGCCATGAACGGCGGGAACATCTGAACCGGTACAGACCGGTTCAGTAAAGGGGTGAACTGGGTTGAACCGACTGAACCGGATCGGTCTGAACCGGACTGAATCGGTTTAGCCAAGAAAGAAGGGAAAAAGGGAGAAAAAGAGAAAAAGAAAAAAGGGAAAGAATTTTCGGGGATACATCGGACTTCGGGTAAGTTGGTAAGAGGTCAAAAGTGACCGATTTGAATTTCGAGAAATTTATTTAAATTATATTTGATCGAAAATTAACCCGAGATTAAATATAATAATTGTGCAGTTGTACGACGAAGCCCGAACGAGAGCCGATTGAGCTCCAATTTTTGTACCCCGCATCATATTGGGTAAGTATATTTTAATTCCGACAATAAGAGTCCTTTAATACAGAGTTTCGATTATTTTGCGGAATTTACGGAATAATTCTGTATAAAAAGAAATATTATTCAGAATTTTACAGTAATTATCGTAAATAGTGTATGGGCTATCCAATGAGTTTGGAACGAAGCCCGATGATTATTGGTAAGTCGAATGAGCCCAGTAAACCCGAAGAAGGGATTTAAATAGTATAAACGGGCTGAAAATGGGTCGAGGCCCATTAAGGTGCGATTGGGCCTAATAAGAGTAAATTGACCCAATTAGTTAATTCGACTGTAGTAAACAAGAGAATTATATTTATTGGGTTGAATTGACATGATAAATAATTATCTGCAGCCCAGAGACTGGATTAGCAGCAAATCGGATCGGACGAGCCTCCGATAGTGGAATTTAGATACGCGCTCGACGAGAATCGAGGTAAGGGAATTTTGTAGGTGCATAGAGATACCTATACGTAATTTTGAGGGGAATTACAGGGTCTAGAATTACTTAAAGTATTTAGAAAACGAAATAATAATTTTTGCGAAAAATCGGGGGTATAGGTGAATAAAGAAAAAAGATGATTTTGCCCCTAGGAGTAAAATTTACAAAAAGGGTAGTAAGGCAAGTAAATTGCATGATTTCATATTTTTAACGTGTTATATGAATGTATTGCTTTGATTTAAGCAAATATACACATAGGTTGGCTATTGATTACTTGAATTATACGAAAGGGAACCGGTTTGTACCGGTTATGATTTTAAAAGATGTTTTATCAAGATTGAGCCACCTATCGTATTTACATGAATAAAAAGAGTGCTAGAGTCTTTCTCGCACTCAAGTTTACTGATTTATTTCTCATGAAAAGCCGTACTGGAGCATTGCTTGTACGAGAAATTTGTGTGTGCACAAAACCGTGCTGGAGCTTCGCTCTCACGAGATTTTAGATATCATGATATGCATAGCGTGGTGCTGGAGCTTCGCTCGCACTAGACATGAGTTGACATGCATATAGTCGTGCGGAAGCCTCCTGTAGACTGTGTCACAGAGAGTTGAGATGCTCGCACATATACTTTGAGACATGGGTTGGTTATCGACATAGTATTGGGGTGGATAAGACCTACGGCAGGCACCCCCAGACTATGATATGGGTCCACGGAGTACGATGTACCGTGTATGTCACACGGAGTACGCTGTACCGTGCAGTCATGATGACTCTATGATGTTACTTGATATTCTGGCGGGTAGGACTTGACCCCACCTCCCGTTGTAGTTGTGATGCCCCGCACACCGGGATCTGTGTAGCCTGGGATCACAGGGATAAAGTATGGCCATAGTCCTCGATTTTTCATACAGTAACCTACATGCCTCACATGATATCATACGGTCTGAATAGACCAGGACAAACCCGAGGGAGGGGTAATGTCCTGATTTATGTTTTTAAAAGAGACGTGATTTAATGAATCAAGATATTCCCGAGAGATGGGTTTGACCTTGATGAAGCTGTTTTATGATAAAACAAATAAGTTTTAACGAGAAGAGTTTGAAATGAAACAGATAAGTTTTTGAGTGTTGAGTATATGATGAAACAAATAAGTTTTAAATGTGACGAGCATGAGATGACATACATGAGGATTCTTCCATGTTTGTTTCATATATGGATTTCATGATTTCTCTTATATGATATATACATACATGTGGCATCGTTTTAGTCTTACCTCATGCTCTAAATACAAACGATTTTATATCATGACATTATCAGCACGTAGATAGTATAGTTATCTACCTGCTTACATTATTGCCTTACTGAGCTGTTTATGCTCACCCTTTTATTTTCCACCCCACAGGGTATATTCAGTAGAAGAGAACGACAGTAGTCATATCCGCTGCTTATTATCAAGATCAGGTATACATATTTGTATAAATTTGTATCTGAACATATAGATGCACAGTACTGTACATGGATGTAATATTGGGGATGTATTTATTTAAAATAAATTGATATGTAAATGAAATATGAAAATGGAATGGTAAATAGGTGAGAGGTGACTAACACCGAATCATAGCCCAACTGTTTAGTAGTGTAACTGTTCACGACGGGTAAGGAAATTAAAAAGCGAAAAATTTACTCTGATTTTTAGGTAATTTGGGTCGTGACAGAAAAGATGGTATCAGAGCTGAGTTGGCCTGATATGAGTCGGTGTTAGTGGTTAAGTAAATTTACATCCCCATGTACTGTGCATTGTTTAGATACAATTGTGTATATTAAGGTAGAAGTGCAGCTAAGAATTTAGTTTCGAATGCAAGAATATAGTTTTTATAATTGATGGCCACTATGGTAGAGGGGCGAGTACACATGCTCGAGACCATAGAGATCGGCCGGAGAGTTGAATGAGTCATCATATGAGACTCAAGATGAGAGTGAGGTGGAGGCTGATGTTGAGCATACTACACAGGGTCCTATAAAGAGACCAAACAGTATTGAGACACACTCCGAGAGGATGGAGTGGAGTATAGAAGATATTTCAGAGTTGTTTACTCAGTCTATGCATGTTGTTGAGGATAGGCAGGGTAAAGCCTAAACAGATGCCTCAGAGTATAGAGATTTTCACACCCCTTCGGTATATAGCGAAGTAAAGAAACCAATAGTTACTGAGGACTGACTGTATGAAATAGCGAAGTGCTATGGATTCTTTCGGTGTATGTCGACCGAGGATGCAACTTTTAAATACGTTTATGTTAGAGGGTGAGGCGGAGCATTGGTGGGAGTCCGCTCGACCCATCTGAAGAGTTAGACGTCCAAAGCCAACATGAGAAATATTTTTGGATGTATTCCGATGACAGAATATTTTGGACACTACTTAAGGGAAATTACAGGTAAAATTTCTTACACTGACCCAGAGACACTAGTTGATTGATGAGTATGAAACTCAATTTATATCTCTGGACAGGTGTGAACCTGATACCATGGGCAGTGAGAGTCGGAAAAGCCCAAAAGTTCATGAAATGGCTCAAATTATCGATTAGAGTCCAATTAGCTCATTACCTATGTCGAGGCAGTGCGCAGAATACAGTTGCGTGAAGAAGATCATGTGTTGCACGCCTATGAGATTGGGAAAGGTAGTAAGGGTCAAAATAGAGACAAAAGAGAATAGAAAATGACAGAGATGTTAGAGCGGGAAAGAGACCAGTTGATAAGACATTAGAGCTGATGAGTCACGGGGTAAGATGATTGGTAAGGCCCTAGTGTATCCAATTTCAACACTTTTGAGGGGTATTATGATTGGAGAACCCCGACCTGCTACGGAGCAGTGGAGCAATGTTAGCAGAGTGAGCAGAATAAGCAGTGTAGGATGTGTGGTAGATACCACGGAAGTAAAAGCCTACACCTACACCTTATTAACTAAAATAGGAGTTAAGTGTGGTAAGATGGACCACTTAATTAATGATTGCTAAGAGTTGGGTAAGACTACCTTACAGAAGGGCAAAGAGACAGAGAAAATCCTATTGATATCTCTGCACCGAAAAGGGAGGCCACACCCGAAGAGAAAAGGGAAAGTAGGTTATTAGATGTAGGCGAGTGTATGCTTTGGACCAGGACACTACTGATGTTTCATATGATGTGGTGAAAGATACCACACTGATTGTGAATAGAGAAATAATTATTATAATTAATCCTAGTGCCACGTATTAAATCATACCGTTTTTAGTTGCTTATAAGTTAGTAAAAGACGTGAATGCCTACACCTTTGGGCACAATGCCGATAGTTAGTACCCCCAATGAAGGAAGGTTAACTAACGAAATAATTATGAAGAAATTATAAGTTGAAAACAGGGGGGGGAAGAAGTATAAGTCAGCTGATTTTATTCAATGGACTATAAATAATTTGAAGTAATATTGAGAATAAATCTCAATTGGTTGGCAGCAAATTATGATGTTTAAAGTTCTATTCTAAGATAGTGCTGTTTTACCCTTGGAAAATATATTGTAAGTTTTGACAACTAATAAAAAGGGTGTAGCGATTGAAATTAAAGGAGCAAATGATTATACTCACGAAATGAGTAATGACATAGTTGTTATATGTGATATACGAAAAGAGATAAGCTTTGCGATATGATAGATCCTAAATACAAGTTTTACTGGAATAAGAGGCGTATGTGAAGTACGAATATCTTTGATACGTGAAGTAATTAGGATTAAAGCAATTAGTAGCGAATATGAATTGTGACCACAAGGACTAATATGTAAAGTAATTGTGGTCAAGTCTGAGGGTTAATAAAGGTATTTCAAAATACCTCCCCGCCTGAAGACTTGACAGCGTCTAAAAGTATACACAACTTATAAATTGAAATGCGATAGTCGTTATATATACATTTAAAATTAGGGTACCTTCACTTGTACGATAAAGAAATATAGATTTTGATTAATCAGGAAAGTTTAAAAATTTAAAATTTTATAAAAGCCGTTAAAAAGGAAATGACGCGGGTTAGTAGCTTCAACAGAAGCGATTTTGAAAGGACATTATACGTTATGCGTACATAGGTCAAGGAAATGGGTAATTGAAATATTCAGTGGAAGTCAACTACGACAAGTTATTTAAACTTTACCTGGACCAATTTGTTATCATCCATATTGATGATATTTTGGGTGTATTTAAAGTCCAGCGAAATCATAAGCAACAATTGGAAAATTGCTTTTACAGATGGTTGCGACGAGTTCTAAAAAGGGTATACTTTGTTGGCACGTTTAACTATGAAAATATGGTATTTGAATGAGATGATAAGTGGGATGATAGACGTAACAGGAGTTTTGGTGTATTGAAGTAATAAACTGACCACCGCATTTATTCTCACCATACCCAACAGATTAAGAGGTTTCTCATGAGTCTATGGATACCTCAAAATAAAGAATGAGCTGTGTATTGATGCAAAAAGGGAAGATAGTCGATTTGGATCCAGACAGCTCAAGGATCATGAAAGGACTATCCGATCCATGATTTAAAGTTGACAGCGATAGTGGTACTGAGTATATGACACTACTATGTATACGGTGAGAAATTTTAGGTATGCACTGATCATAAAAGCCTCGAGTATCTGTTTTCACAAGAAAGAGTCGGATATGAGAATACATAGTGGGTTAGAGCTTCTGAGAGATTATGATTGTGGAAATAGTACCACCCAGGAAAGGCTAATGTAATGGTTGATGCCTTGAGCAGAAAGAGCCTCAGGATGGTACCACATATGATGGTCAGGGAGCATGAGCTGCTAGAGCAGTTGTGAGCCTCAGTAGTGATGTGATCCCTTCTGATGATGACAGTGATTGTGTGACAGCTAGCCTAAGACTAGAACCGGATGAGAGTGCCCGGATTTAACAGGCTTAGCATGATGATCGACATGGTGTCGATAGTGTGGGTCAGATTTAGAAGGGTACAGTGATAGAGTTCACAGTGTATGATGATGGCTTACTGAGGTTCAGAGATAGTATAAGTGCTCCCCAGGACCACAGTGATGAGATAGTTATTGTCAGAAGCTCACTCTTCGAGATATTCAGTGCATTCGAGAAGTAATAAATGTATCGAAATCTTAGAAAAGAGTATTGGTGGTCAGATATGAAAAGAGACATGGTAAAGATTGTGGAAAGGTGTCTCGTATGTCAGCAGAGTAAGGTAGAGCAAAAGAAGTTGCAAGGTTATTACAGTTTCTACATATATTGACATGAAAAATGGAAACAAGTTACCATGAATTTTGTGATGGGTTACAAAGGACCCGGATGAATCATAAGGCTATCTGGGTGATAGTCGATAGATTGACTAAATCTACCCACCTTCTGGTTAGGAAATCCCTAGATACTCTGAGTGTGTAGGCGGATTTATGTGTAAGGAAGATTGTGGAACACCGAGTATTTTTCCAGTTAGCATGGTACATATAGGGATTCCCGCTTCATTTCCCACTTCTGGGAACGTTTTTTTCAGGAAACTATAGGAACCCGACTGAGTGTTATCACAGCTTTCCATCCTCAGACAGATGGTCAGTCAGAGAGGACTGTACAGGTTCTGGAGGATATGATGAGAGTGTGTGCTTGATATGATAAGCTCCTGGGATGATCAGTCATTACTAATCAAATTCGCCAATAATGACAGTTGTCACTTGAGTATCGGGATGACTTCAGATGAGGCATTATATGGCCGTAGGGGTTGTTTCCCTGATTTGGATAAGAAGAAGTGGGTGACAAATAGAAAATTGTTCCCGAATTGGTAAGACAAACCTCTGAGGATGTTCAATAAATTGTGAAGGATTAAGAACACCTTAGAGCATAAAGAAAAGCTATGCTGACAAGAGACAGAAACCATTAGAATTCATCGAGGGTGATTTATATTGTTGGAAGTTACATGTCCCTAGGACATAACATAAGGACATAACAAGATCCGAAAGGAGATTGGACAAAGTGAGAGATAAGACCTGTAGGTTGGCGTTACTACCTGAATTAAACAAGCATCCACAATGTGTCTTATCTTATGATGTTCCAAAAATATTATCCGGACCCGATATATGTGAACGGATATGAGCTATTGAAGCTCAATGAAAGTTTAATGTATGATTGGAAGATTGATTCGGGTATTAAAACGGGAAGGAGAAAGTATTGAGGTTTATGATGATCTCCCTAATTAAAGTATGTTGATGGTAGTACACTCCGAAAAAGTCACATAAGAGTTATAGAGTATGATATGTGTGAAATATCTGGAGTGATTTACAGACTAACTTGGTTCTAATTTGAAGGACCAAATTTTTTTAAGTGGGGGAGATTATGTAAGACCCGAAAATTATATCGTAATTTCTTATAAAGAATTGAAAATGGTCCCAAATTAAATGAAACGAGATTCGGATAGGAGATAAGGATTTAAAATACAAAATGAATGAGTATTCGTGAAGGGAAGTCGGGTTAATTAATCCTGAACACGTGCAAGGGTAAAATGGTCAAAAGACCAAAATTCGGTATAAACCCGATAAGAAAATTTTATTAAAAATAATGGATTTGAGAATCTTGATCAATAACGAAGAAATAATTAAATTTCGAATCCAATTGATCAAGATCCGAAATTTTTAGAAATACTGAAAAGTCACTCGGGACATTATCCCGAAAATACGAAGAAATTATACCGGAAAAATGATTAAAAATATAATAAATAAATTAAATTAAATTGTTTGGAATAAAATAATATAATTGTAGATATTTTAGAATATTTTGACTAAAATATTGAATATAATAATAATAAATTAATTTATAAATAATAATAAATAAAAATAATAATAATTGAAAAAAAAAAGAGAAAAGAGAATCGACCGACGGCTCCGACGAAGGGTCGAGGAGGAAGAGGAGAGGCCGGTGAAGCTTTGGGCACCGGTGACGCGCCGTCAGGAGGTCGAAAATCGTCGAACGGAGGAAGACAAAGCCGCGAGGAAAACGGGGTTGATTCCGGTAATCCACGGCAGCTGGGCGCGAACGGTGGGTACCGACGAGTTCAGGAGGAGGAGCCGGTTCTTTTGAGACTGGTATCGGCCGGCGAAATCACCAGAATCCAACCGATCGAGAGGGAGAGTGCCGCGGAGGGAGAAGACAAATCCGGAGGCCACTGGCGAGATTTGGCCAACCCCGACCCCAGCCGAACACTCCCCCAGTGCAGGCGCACCATTTGGCGCCAGAAACGAGCCGAGAACCGGTCGGAAACGCCATGAACGGCGGTGGGAACATCTGAACCGGTACGGACCGGTTCAGCAAAGGGGTGAACCGGGTTGAACCGACTGAACCGGATCGGTCTGAATCGGGTTGAACCGAACTGAACCGGTTTAGCCAAGAAAGAAGGGAAAAAGGGAGAAAAAGAGAAAAAGGAAAAAGGGAAAGAATTTTTGGGGATACATCGAACTTCGGGTAAGTCGGTAAGAGGTCAAAAGTGACCGATTTGAATTTCGAGAAATTTATTTAAATTATATTTGATCGAAAATTAACCCGAGATTAAATATAATAATTGTGCAGTTGTACGACAAAGCCCGAACGAGAGCCGATTGACCTCCGATTTTCGTACCCCGTATCATATTGGGTAAGTGTATTTTAATTCCGACAATTAGAGTCCTTTAATACAGAGTTTCGATTATTTTGCGAAATTTACGAAATAATTCTGTATAAAAAGAAATATTATTCAGAATTTTACAGTAATTATCGTAAATAGTGTATGGGCTATCCAATGAGTTTGGAACGAAGCCCGATGATTATTGGTAAGTCAAATGAGCCCAGTAAACCTGAAGAAGGGATTTAAATAGTATAAACGGGCTGAAAATGGGTCGAGGCCCATTAAGGTGCATTGGGCCTAATAAGAGTAAATTGGCCCAATTAGTTAAATCGATTGTAGTAAACAAGAGAATTATATTTATTGGGTTGAATTGACATGATAAATAATTATCTGCAGCCCAGAGACTGGATTAGCAGCAAATCGGATCGGACGAGCCTCCGATAGTGGAATTTAGATACGCGCTCGACGAGAATCGAGGTAAGGGAATTTTGTAGGTGCATAGAGATACCTATACGTAATTTTGAGGGAAATTACAGGGTCTAGAATTACTTAAAGTATTTAGAAAACGAAATAATAATTTTTGCAAAAAACCGGGGGTATAGGTGAATAAAGAAAAAAGATGATTTTGCCCATAGGAGTAAAATTTACAAAAAGGGTAGTAAGGCAAGTAAATTGCATGATTTCATGTTTTTAACGTGTTATATGAATGTATTGCTTTGATTTAAGCAAATATACACATAGGTTGGCTATTGATTTCTTGAATTATATGAAAGGGAACCGGTTTGTACCGGTTATGATTTTAAAAGATGTTTTATCAAGATTGAGCCACCTATCGTATTTACATGAATAAAAAGAGTGCTAGAGTCTTTCTCGCACTCAGGTTTACTGATTTATTTCTCATGAAAAGCCGTACTGGAGCATTGCTCGTACGAGAAATTTGTGTGTGCACAAAACCGTGCTGGAGCTTCGCTCGCACGAGATTTTAGATATCATGATATGCATAGTGTGGTGCTGGAGCTTCGCTCGCACTAGACGTGAGTTGACATGCATATAGTCGTGCGGAAGCCTCTTGTAGACTGTGTGTCACCGAGAGTTGAGATGCTCGCACATATACTTTGAGACATGGGTTGGTTATCGACATATTATTGGGGTGGATAAGACCTACGACAGGCACCCCCAGACTATGATATGGGTCCACGGAGTATGATGTTCCGTGTATGTCACACGGAGTACGTTGTACCGTGCAGTCATGATGACTCTATGATGTTACTTGATATTCTGGCGGGTAGGACTTGACCCCACCTCTCGTTGCAGTTGTGATGCCTCGCACACCGGGATCCGTGTAGCCTGGGATCATAGGGACAAAGTATGGCCATAGTCCTCGATTTTTCATACAGTAACCTACATGCCTCACATGATATCATACGGTCTGAATAGACCAGGACAAACCCGAGGGAGGGGTAATGTCTCGATTTATGTTTTTAAAAGAGACGTGATTTAATGAATCAAGGTATTCCCGAGAGATAGGTTTGACCTTGATGAAGCTGTTTTATGATAAAACAAATAAGTTTTAACGAGAAGAGTTTGAAATGAAACAGATAAGTTTTTGAGTGTTGAGTATATGATGAAACAAATAAGTTTTAAATGTGACGAGCATGAGATGACATACATGAGGATTCTTCCATGTTTGTTTTATATTTGGATTTCATGATTTCTCTTATATGATATATACATACATGTGGCATCGTTTTAGTCTTACCTCATGCTCCAAATACAAACGATTTTATATCATGACATTATCAGCACGTAGATAGTATAGTTATCTACCTGCTTACATTATTGCCTTACTGAGCTGTTTATGCTCACCCTTTTATTTTCCACCCCACAGGGTATATTCAGTAGAAGAGGACGACAGTAGTCATATCCGCTGCTTATTATCAAGATCAGTTATACACATTTGTATAAATTTGTATCTGAACATATAGATGCACAGTACTGTACATGGATGTAATATTGGGGATGTATTTATTTAAAATAAATTGATATGTAAATGAAATATGAAAATGGAATGGTAAATAGGTGAGAGGTGACTAACACCGAATCATAGCCCAATTGTTTAGTAATGTAACTGTTCACGACGGGTAAGGAAATTAAAAAGCGAAAAATTTACTCTGATTTTTAGGTAATTTGGGTCGTGACACTTGGTACCATCCATCTTCACCAGCAACTAGCACATTCATATCTACTCTCCAATCTAAACTGTAAATTTTAATGCAGAAAATATAATGATCAAAGAGGTTAACCAAGCTCCAAGTCTGAGTAAACCGTTCATAACAAGAACATAAACAAAAGAAGCCTGAATAGGAACATGGAGCTAATAAAGAAATTTGAACTTTTCATAAAACCGAGAAGGAAATAAAAATGGTGAATGTAAGTTAATGTGAAAGACAAACGAATTCGAAACAATGAAAATAAAATTAAAAGTTGTTATGAACAGTAGCTCAACAAAATAAAATCAATGGTAAAGCTAACGGAAAAAGAAGACTATTCTAAAAATTACTTAATCCTAAATTAAAACTACACTACTCTTACCCTAAAACTACCCTAAATTCTACTCCTAATTCTACTTTTTACTTAATTTTTTAATTGCCATCATGTTCTATTTATACACAAACATAGGGGTACAATGGTAAATTTTCATCCTAGATGAGTTGGCATTGTTTGACCACTTGTCTTCATTTGATTTACTGCAGAGTAGATATTTCCACGTCATCAGTCTTTTTGTCCAATTAGCTGTGCGATGTGGCCCGGCGTGTGTCTTCCAGAGGGTTGGCACGGTGTCCTTCGATCTTATCGTTTCGGAGCAAATAAAATACGGACACCTGGCATCACGCGTGTCCAGACGACTGATGACTCGGTATGCAAATTGGAAGTGGTTTAGTCTCCTTTAGCTCGTTTTCAGCCCAATTTCGTCTGAAACGACTGAGTTTCATCCGGATTTAATTTATCTGCACATTAAAGAATTTTAATTAAATAAAGGGGATTATTAATAAAATAATATGGGGATTAAATAAATAATTAGGAATTTAAGCACAAATAATTCTATAAAAAATAGAATTATCACACCCCCAAACTTGAGTTTTTGCTTGTCCTCAAGCAAAACAAAATAATTGTAGGAATGATAAGTACAAAAGATAATAATTTCTCCAACATTATCTTCAAAGAAAAAGTACAGACTTTGAAATCAAAGAATCACAATTACAAGTCCAGCACTTAGAATTATTCAATCATAAGTGCTAACCCAAATTGGATCCTTTGTGTGTGTGTGTGAAAATGTCAAAGCCACTACTCAGTACATTACCCGGATCAGATTATGCAAACACAGTGAATGCAAAGTCAATGACATGTGATTATTCCCATAAGTTTGCTTTTCACTTCTCTCTCCACTAATGTAGTCACACTTAATCAAAGATCAATAGGACTTCATTAAGCTTGTAATGTCAGGCTGGGGTTAAGGTCTGATAAAGTCGATTTAGTTTTAATTACCCCTTGACATGCATTACTTTCTAGGATCTTTAATGTAAGAGCTCATATTATTCCCCCAAACTTATTTTATTTCACTAAACATTTTATTCTATTTTTGTATTTTTCTTCTTCTTTTTTTTTTTTTAACATTCACTATCACCAGATACCCATATGTACAAAGCTCAAAATATATCCCAATGACTTTCATGTTTTCGAGGTAAGGGATAGGAACAAAGTATTTAAGCTAAGGAAAATTATAAGCAGGTGTATTTACAAAGAAAGGCTTATTTGGCCCAGATAGGTGAATAGGGTAAAGTATGCACAGGGATGGCTAGAAAGGCTCAAACGATCCAAAGATGACCTAAATCATCTCCCTAATTAAGTGTGATCTAATATTTCACCTCGAGATCAGATCAAACAAATTCTAGAATATGATGCACAAAATCAACTGAACAAATGCAATCCTAGGTCCACATAAGCTTTCTCTAAATAAATATACAGATTCATGACATGACATGTGCGTAAGATGAGGAAATCACAATAAGAATTAAGACAAATTTAAGAACTCAACTTCATGCTTTTCCTATAATCATGCTTCTCAGTCAATCAAAATCATACTTAATCATGGGGTCATATCATCGAAATATGAAAAAACTACATGCTAAGTACTAAATCATCCCAAAATCAAACAGTTTAAGCTCAGAGTTTTCGAAAAACTTTTGAATTTTTTTTTTCAATTTTGTCCACATTTTTGAAAAATGCTCAAGTGATATCCCCTCCCCCAAACTTGAAGTACATAGTGTCTTCAGTGTGCAGATAATAAAACAATTGAAGTTCAGGAACAGAGTACTCCCCTTTCTGATGATGATGATGAACAACTGAAGTTTGATTGAAAGCATAAAATTAGAAAAGAAATCTACAAAATAAACAAATATAGAAACAGCAGAAAAGAAAAAAGAAAAAGAACTATATACAAGGTGAAAAGGAAAACACAACCACTTCAAATGCAGCTGAAGAAGACAACACTCAGCAGCAGGGTGAAGAGTAGGAGGGTCATCCAGAATGGTGGCAGAATGTTGACAATTAAATCCTCCTGAGCCCTATCTACTTCCCTCATTCTTTCAAATTTCATGTGCTTTAGCCTTATTCCTCATTAATCTCCATCTTAAAACACCCTTGAGAGTCATCAGGGAGCTTCAAAGGTTTGAAAACATTAAACTTCAATTCCTGATCTTGTACTCTCATAGTCAACTCCCCCTTTTGCATATCAATTATCGTCCTACCAGTAGCTAGAAAATGTCTGCCTAAAATAATGGGGACTTCCCTGTCTTCCTCCATATCTAGTACAATAAAATTTGCAGGGAAAATAAACTTGTCCACCTTTACTAAGACATCCTCAATGACCCCCTTTAGATATTTAATGGATCGATCTGCTAGCTGAAGGGTCACTGTAGTGGGCTTGACATCCCCTATTCCTAACTTCTGATAGATAGGCAAAGACATTAGATTGATACTAGGTCCTAAATCACACAGGGTCCTACCAAAGAATAAATTTCCAATAGTGTATGGTATGGTAAAACTCCCAGGATCCTTGAGCTTGGGGGGTAATTTCCTCTGTATAATGGCACTACATTCCTCAGTTAAGGCCATGGTCTCATAATCTTCCAGTCTTCTCTTCTTCGAGAGGATATCCTTTAGAAATTTCACATAACTTGGCATTTGCTCTAAGGCATCTGCGAAAGGAATGTTGATGTGAAGTTTCTTAAAAACCTCAAGAAATTTGGCGAATTGTTGGTCAAGCTTTTGGTTTTAAAACCTCTGAGGAAAAGGTACTAGTGGTCTAACTAGAGGCAATGTAGTGGGAACCTGTGTAGAATCAGAGGACGAGGAAGGCAATGAAGAAGAAAAAGGTATAGACAAAGAAGCGTCTAGCTTTGTTTCCTTGGAAGCTCGATCTTTAGGTTCCTGCTCTTTCTGAGCTGCTTCTTTAGAACTTATGAATTCTTCAACTATGTGCTGTTCAGGTTGGGACTTAACTTGTGGCTCCTCTAGCTCTCTGCCACTCCTAAGGGTGATAGATCTAACATGTTCCTTACCCTCCCTTTGCTTAACAAGATTAACTTCAGTATTACTAGGAAGGGTCCCTTGAGGATGTTGGGTAAAAGCACTAGCTATTTGTCCAACCTGAACTTCTAAGTTCTTAATTGAAGCAGTTTGATTTTGCAAGATAGTCGTGAACATCTCCTCTAATGTAGGCTTCTTCTCAGCTGCTGGTGCATGGTAGAGTTGGGGCTGCATAAGTGGTGGTGGTGATGGTGATGGATGATGTGGGTATGGGTGATGAGAAGGCAGATGAAATGGAAATTGAGGCTGTGATGGTACTTGAACCGATGGAGCTTGAAAACTAGGGGGTCCTACATATATGGAGTTAGAGGTTTGCCCTTGGTTTTGGCTCCAGGAGAAGTTAGGATGGTTGCTCCACCCTGAATTGTAGGTGTTTGAAAAAGGGTTGTTCTGTTGCGTCTGAAGTGGAGCAACATACTGAACTGATTCTAGGTTGAGTGGACACCTATCCACAGAGTGTGTACCACTACACAAATCGCATGAAGGGAAAGGACTTTGGACAGAATAAATCGGATTAGGACTGGTAGAAGGATTATGCTGGGTACTAAGCGACTCTACCTTCTTTGTAAGATTAGCGATTTGAGAGGTCAAGGTAGACAGTGTGTCGAGCTCATAAATACCCGTTGACTTCTTTAGCAATTGCCCCTCCGAGGACCATAAATAGTTTTAGCCACCATCTTATCTAAAAGCTCGTAAACTTCCTCCTCTGTTTTGCACATCAAGGCTCCATCCTCAGCAGCATCAACAATGGTCCTATTTTGACTTGTAAGTCTGTTGTAGAAGCTCTGGACTTGCAACCACAAAGGTAGGCCATGGTGAGGGCACTTCCTAAGAAGCTCCTTATATCGTTCCCATGCTTCGTAAAGAGATTCAGAGTCATACTGGGCAAAGGAAGATATATTACTACGGAATTGGGCCATTTTAGAGGGAGGGAAAAACTTAGATAGAAATTGATGGGCTAACTCGTTCCATGTAAAAATGGATCCTAGAGGCAGGGAGGTTAACCAGTGTCTCGCCCTATCCCTAAGTGAGAAGGGGAATAATCTAAGCCTAAGCGCATCATCAGATAATCCATTATATTTGAACATGTTGCACAAGTCCAGGAATTGCCCAAGGTGAGCATGTGGGTCATCGTGCGAAAACCCACTGAACTGTAAAGAGGTCTGGATCATTTGGAGGATTGCATGCTTAATTTCGAAGTTGTTTACATGGGCAGCTGGTGGCCTAATGCTGGTATAATAACCTCTAATAGTCGGCATTGCATAATCTCCAACGGTCTTAATTTTCCTATTTTCTGTCATGATGCTTTGCAGCGGAGCTATAAATTTCCTAGAATCCTTTTGAATTCTCCTAGGAGTTCGTTCAATTTCAGGATCTAGAGGAAAGCAATCAAAACTCCTGGCTCTATGCATGCAAACATCAGAAAGTCCTTAGAAAATTTTTTTACGTTTTTTAATTTTTATTTATTTTTAATTAATTAAGAGAAAATTTAACTATCCTAAGCTAAGGCTCTAAATATTTACAACCTAAATATTTACAAGCTATAATTACACCTAAGCATAATTTCACCGATATTAGTTAAGGACTAATTAAAACTTCCCCAGCAACGGCGCCAAAAACTTGATACGCCCTAAGGGTATGTTCCGCAAGTGCACGGGTCGTACAGGTAATAATGGGATTTGAGTCCCGAGTTATCGTCCCACAGAGAGTTGATTAGCCTAATTAACTACCGGTTAATCTTACTCTAAGTATATTCTAGCAAATTATAAAATTAAGGTGGGTGATCTACATAGCTAGAATTAAAAATACTGAAAGCAATAAAATAATAAAACTATAAAATAAAGGAAATAAAACCGAGCTAAAATTACTTACAAAGCTCTACGCAATTAAAAGCAAAAACCTACAAAAGAAAATTAAAACAGTTAAAACGAATTAACGCAATTAAAATAAAATGCAAATACGAAAATAAAGCAATAAAATTTAATTAAACTAAACTTAAAATAAAAAATGCATGAAACAAATTTAATCTAAATTAATTCTAAATTATAACTCATAAAATACTAAACTAAAAAATTAAATCCTAACACATATAATCTAAAATTAACTATTAACTAAGACTTAAAACTAAGATTAAATTAACAACTTAAAACATTAAATTCATCATACAATTATCAACTAACAACTACACTAAACTAACAACTAATGAAACAATGAAAATAGTAAAAATGCCATAAAAGATTAAACTAAGCAAAATAGAGGTGGCCAAACAAGGCCTTAACCGAATTGCAAAACACTAAGTGGTCCTCATTGTGCATGTGTACTGTGCACTTGTCTTCTTCCAATCTTTTCTGCCCAGGCGTGTTCTGCTCTCGGGTGTGTTCTCCACTCTGCTCCTGCTGTGCTCTCGGCTTACTGCTGCAGTTCGTCCTCTTCTCCAGGAGTGTCCTGCTATCTGCTGCAGGTCTCGGGTTGCCCAGCATAGCAGGTACATCCATACATGCTCTCGATTTTGTCATGCTTTTCAGGTGCTGCAACCAGTTCTGCCCAGCTTCATTCCAGCTGCCATATGCTGCAGCACATCTCCCGTTTCTACCCAGCTCTCCAGGGTCCCGTGCATCGTACCAGTCGGGTAGAACACAACAGCTCACCATCTCCTGAAACTTCTACCAACTCCAATTTTCAACAGCAACCTGTCGACTGTGCATCCAGTAAGCACACAGCAGCAACTCCTGCTTCAATTGTCCGATCCTTGTACCAGCCATCCCAGCAATGCCCCCAACTGAATCTGTCACCACGTCCTTGCAAGTTGAATGCACCGGTCACCTAACTTCAGTAGACAACAAGGCATTAACAACACTTAAATGGTGAGAAAATAACAATGGAAATTAAACTCCTGCTAGAAAATGAAAAAGAGCAAAAGAGAAAGGAAATAAAATGCTCTTGAACCTACTGCACTTAAAATAGAACTAAAAGAGAACCAAACAACAATTAAGTAAACTACAAGATCATTTTAAATCGACAACAATGCAGGATAAGAAAATAACTAAGATGAACAGTAAAACTAAACCAAAACAGAGCCGAACAGAGGAGGAATCTAGTCCATATTGCCACAATGTTATCATGTGTTTCAATCGAGCTATTGACACACTGCATTGCTTCACACATGCCCCGCTTTTCACCAGTTTACCTGCCCAGCAAATAGGGATCTCCAGAAATGCAACTACAACAGCTTCATTATCCCTGGATTTATACTGATCTGTACGTTTTCCTCACGAGCCACGGATGAATTCTGCAGTAACTTTCAACGACTGCAATAGCTCAAGAGCGATGCATGGTAACAACTAATCTTCCACCGTGCCTCCAATAAGATTTCAGCAACTGGAGAAAAGGAGAGTTAATCAGAGGATGATTTTTGGCTCTATCCAATGCCTTGGTACCATCCATCTTCACCAGCAACCAGCACATTCATATCTACTCTCCAATCTAAACAATAAATTTTAATGCGGAAAATATAATGATCAAAGAGGTTAACCAAGCACCAAGTCTGAGTAAACCGTTCATAACAAGAACATAAACAAAAGAAACCCGAATAGGAACATGGAGCTAATAAAGAAATTTGAACTTTTCATAAAATCGAGAAGGAAATAAAAATGGTGAATGTAAGTTAATGTGAAAGACAAACGAATTCGAAACAATGAAAATAAAATTAAAAGTTGTTATGAACAGTAGCTCAACAAAATAAAATCAATGGTAAAGCTAACGGAAAAAGAAGACTATTCTAAAAATTACTTAATCCTAAATTAAAACTACACTACTCTTACCCTAAAACTACCCTAAATTCTACTCCTAATTCTACTTCCTACTTAATTTTTTAATTGCCATCATGTTCTATTTATACACAAACATAGGGGTACAATGGTAAATTTTCATCCTAGATGAGTTGGCATTGTTTGACCACTTGTCTTCATTTGATTTACTGCAGAGTAGATATTTCCACGTCATTAGTCTTTTTGTCCAATTAGCTGTGCGATGTGGCCCGGCGTGTGTCTTCCAGAGGGTTGGCACGGTGTCCTTCGATCTTATCGTTTCGGAGCAAATAAAATACGGACACCTGGCATCACGCGTGTCCAGACGACTGATGACTCGGTATGCAAATTGGAAGTGGTTTAGTCTCCTTTAGCTCGTTTTCAGCCCAATTTCATCTGAAACGACTGAGTTTCATCTGGATTTAATTTATCTATACATTAAAGAATTTTAATTAAATAAAAGAGATTATTAATAAAATAATATGGGGATTAAATAAATAATTAGGAATTTAAGCACAAATAATTCTATAAAAAATAGAATTATCAGTAGCGTTGGGAGGCATTACTTTGGTAACATGTAAGGCCGATATTATTCCTCGCTTTAGTAGCGTTGGGAGGTATTACTTTGGCGGCATGTAAGGTCGATGTTATTCCCCAGTTTGGTAGCGTTGGGAGGCATTGCTTTAGTAGCATGTAAGTCCGATATTCCTCCATTTTGGTAACGAGAGATGTCTCCGTTTTGGTAACGTGAGATGACCCCTGTTTTGGTAACGCTGGGTGGCCTTGCTTTGGTAGCATGTAAGACCGATAGTGTGCATGAGGAGAGGCATTGCTTTGGTATCATGTAAGGTCGGGCCTTGTTTTGGTACCGCGTAAATCCAATATAACATGTACACGACCATATTGTTGACATTTCCCTCTTTTGAGGATGCCTGGGATGCGCACCCAGAGGAGATTTATTATGATGTGCCATGACGAGTTTTATATGAGTTTTATTGCCTAGTCTCCTTTTTATACTCATGAGTTGTGTTTTGTGGCTATGCCACGTGCATTCTATTGAGGTGATTTTTATCACGTTTTGATGAGAAAAGCCATTATCGCATTCTGATTTCCACATGCTTGTGACTGTGATTTGTACTGAGTTATGTACACTCATGTTTTACATGATTTTAGAGAAATGAGATGAGAATGATGTTTTAATGAGTTCATGCTACGTTTTAATTGAGTTTCAACTACGAGACAAAATGATTTGTTGTGCAAATAATTGTTTTATTAACGAGTCCCTTACCCCCTTACTGAGCGATTTAGAAGCTCACCATGTTTTCTCTTCCCTCCAAATTTCTTCAAGTGAAGAGAGTTTTTCCTGCGACGTGCAGAGTAGTGGCTAGTAGAGGACTTGAGCTCTAGGCCATATATTGTATTTGAGGTATAATTTATCTTTTCATGTACCTAGACTAAAATTGTAATTACAGACACTTGTTGTACAATGATGTATGGGATGTATTAGGATTAATTAACCTTGAATTGAGTAATGTAAATTGGATGAAATACAATTATGAGATGATGAGATCCTGAGGTATGATATGTATGATGATGTATGAAACTGCACAGGAATGCACCCTTAATTGTGATTTGATGAGTAAAAAGTTTTAAATTTACCCTATTTTCCGTTCTTCCGGGGCGTCACAGAGTTTTTTTTTTGTATCAGAGCTTAGGGTATTTAGTACTGTCAGTGTCGGTCAAGTGTATTAGAATACATCCCAAGTGTCTGTATAAGTCTGGTCATGAACTTAAATTGAGGATTAAGATTTCAATCAAGTTTGATATGTACGCGTAGGAAACGTGTTGAGATTGAGAATGAGTGGACGACGAGGTCGTTCGAGGAGACAGACAGAACCACCTCTGCCACCTGCCCTACAACTTGAGAGTCCTAACTCTCGATTTAATCGAATTGAGATAGATGTGCGGTAGGGATTTGAGCAAATGGCAGCGCTATTCACTCAACATTTTGGAGTTAATGCCTCGGGTACTACTCCTACATCACCACAATGACCTCCCGTACCCCCAGTACAGATGGACTCGGTGCCTCCCGTCACTCAGCTTGATGATAGTAGTATGGTCTGACTGAATGACTTTCTAAAAATGAATCCGCCCGCATTCAGAGGGAAAAAGGATCCTGCAGAGGCTGAGGAGTGGATAAATAAGTTGAGAGTCATTTGACTATTTGGGATGTACTGATGCTAAGAGGGTCAGTATGGGTGCCTATATGTTGAAAGGGAGAGCTCGAGATTGGTGGGGTACTACCCAGGGTATTCTGATGTCTATCCAGGATGTGATTAGTTAGGAAGAATTTCAGGCGGCTTTTAGAGTCCAATTTGTACCACGAGCTGCTCAAAAAAGGAAGCAAGAGGAAGCAAGCAAAATTTTTGAATCTGGTACAGGGCGATATGTCTGTGGACGATTATGAGAGCCGATTTATCGCTCTATTGAGATATGATCTGGAGACCTTCAAGAATGAAGAGCTCTGCACAGAGAGATTTGTGTATGGATTGAAGCCCATCATCAAAGATCGATTGATAAGGCTATGTATTACTGAGTTTAGAGATGCTCTGAGATAAGCACAAGAGATTGAGAGGGGAATTGAGATTGTACAATCTTAGAATGAGTTCGGAGCAGTGACCAGGGACAAGGGCAAGAGGCCAGCGATGTCCCAAGTAGAGGTTCGGACAAGTTCCTTCAGAAAAGGAAGGACCGAGTTACAGAAGGGCAGATTTGAGAGACCAAGAGCTTATCCTCTCATTAGAGAGACCCCTCGAGATGTCAAGCCTGAGATAAGGGTTTGTAGAGATTGTGGTCGACCGCATGAGGAAAGTTGTACTGGGTTGATCTGTGGATGTTTCAGATGTGGAGACATGGGTCACAGATTAAGAGATTACCCTCAACCTCAGAAATCACATGCTCCAGAGCCTACCAGACAACAACCTTAGAGAGTGAATCCCCAGAGATGGGCCACTACTGCAGAAAAAGGAAAGAAGCCCGTTACAGTGGGACGTGTGTTTGCTCTGGATAAAGAGATAGCAAACACTTCTGTAGAAACTACAAGAGGTACACTCTCTGTCTGTAATAATAAGGCTTATGGGTTGATCGATTCAGGGTCCACGCATTCGTTTATTTCTGAGCATTTTGCATGTAGAATAAAGTTGGAGTTTGAACCTCTAGAATACATACTACATGTAAATACACCTATGCCTGAGTCCCAAAGAACTGATTTAATTTGTAGAGGATGTGAAATAAAGGTGGGAGATAGAGTAGTGTTAGCAGATCTAATAATATTAAATATGCATGGGTTTGATGTAATTTTGGAAATGGATTGGCTGGCAACCAATCGAGTGAGTTTAGACTACTACACTAAGATTGTAACTTTCTCCTTACCTGAACCTTACAGTGTACATTTGAAATATTGAGTAAATAGACGTATGGAATTTTGTAAGTAATTAGAAATTATGACGTTACTTTTGAGAGTACTAAATTTGATCATTCATGTGAAGGTTATGAAACATTCATCTCAGATGATGAAAGGGAACATCCGAGGATCGAAGATATACCTATGGTGTGTGAATTTTTGAATGTTTTTCTAGATGAGTTGTCAGGATTACCACCAAAGAGAGAGCTGGAGTTTACCATTGATTTGGTACCAAATACATAGCCTATCTCTAGACCTCTATATAGGATGGCGTTAATGGAACTTAAGGAATTGAAGAAACAACTATAGGAGTTATTGGATCAAGGGTTTATTAGACCCAGTGTCTCACCGTAGGGAGCACCAGTGTTATTCGTGAGAAAGAAGGATGGTAGTCTCAGATTATGTATAGACTATCGACTGTTGAATAAAGCCACGGTGAAGAATAAGTACCCATTGCCCAGGATTGACAACCTGCTTGATCAGCTGAGAGGGGCCTCAATCTTATCTAAGATTGATTTAAGATTGGGCTATCACAAACTGAGGATTAAGGAGGAAGATATTCTGAAGACGGCCTTCAAGATAAGGTATGGCCATTATGAATTTCTAGTGGTGCTCTTCGGATTGACAAATGTCCCTGCAGCCTTTATGAGATTAATGAATGAAGTGTTCAGAGATTATCTAGATAAGTTTGTGATAGTCTTTATTGATGATATATTGGTGTACTCTCTATCTTATGAGGAGCACACACAGCACTTGTGGTTAGTACTTCAGGTACTCCGAGATAAGCAATTATATGGAAAGCTTAGTAAGTGTGAGTTTTGGCTAGATCGGATAGCTTTTCTTGGTCATATAGTTTCAAAGAAAGGAGTATCAGTGGATCCAAGTAAAGTAGAAGCTGTGCTTAATTGGGAAAGACGGAGGACAGTTACAGAGGTACGAAGCTTCCTTGGTTTGGCAGGGTATTATAGAAGATTTATGGAAGGATTTTTCAGGATTGTCGCACCTTTGACTAAGCTCACGCTCAAAGAGACTCCTTTCATATGGAATGAGCAATGTGAGCTCAATTTTCAGGAATTAAAGAGGAGATTAATAGAGGCACCTGTATTGACTATCCCTAAGGGATCAGGATGATTTTCAGTTTATAGTGATGCATCCCATCAAGGATTGGGGTGTGTGCTCATGCATCATGGAAGAGTGGTCGCTTATGGATCGCGACAATTGAAAGATCATGAGCGGAATTACCCCACGCATGATTTGGAGTTAACCACTGTGGTATTTGCCTTGAAGATCTGGCGACACTACTTATAAGGGAAAATATTTCAGATCTTCACGGATCACAAGAGTTTGAGGTATCTTTTTGACCAGAAAGAGTTAAATATGAGACAAAGGAGATGGATGGAACTCCTTAAGGATTATGACTGCGAAATTTTATACCATCCGGGTAAGGTGAACGTAGTGGCTGATGCCCTGAGTAGGAAGAGTATGATATCTGCTATGATGACAAGGAATGAGATTTATTGGAGCAGTTCGTCGAACTCCGGATCAGAGTTAAAGAGGTAAAGACTAGATTTTTGGCTAGCCTGCGGATAGAGCCCAAGATTATGGATGAGATTAGAACTGGGCAGCGCAATAATCAGAGCTTGATTAATATGGTTAGCCAAGCTGAGCAGACTTCGCAGTTGGATTTCACAGTCAGTGAATATGGATTGTTGAGATTTAGAGTACGAATCTGTGTACCGAACGATGATACACTGAAGAGACAGATACTGAGAGAGTCTCACTACTCACGATACACCATGCACCCAGGGAGTACTAAGATGTACCGAGACTTGAGAAAGGTGTATTGGTGGAGTGGTATGAAGCGAGACGTGGCAGAGTATGTGGCCAGATGTTTAGTATGCCAGCAAATGAAAGCTGATCATCGGAAGCCCGGAGGATTACTACAGCCTTTACCTGCACCTACATGGAAATGGGAGCATTTCACCATAGACTTTATTATCGGTTTACCGAGGACCCGGAGAGGTCGTGACGCTATATGGGTTATAGTGGATAGACTGACAAAGAGTGCCCACTTCCTCACCATCAAGAGCACAGATACTGTGGATGCCTTAGCTGAGTTATATGTCAGCGAGATAGCTAGATTACATGGGCCTCCAGTGAGTATTACTTCTGACAGAGATTCCCGATTTACTTCTAGATTTTAGACCTAGTTTCAGGAGTCCATGGGATCTCGATTGAGTTTTAGTACCGCCTATCATCCTTAGACAGATGGTCAGTTAGAGAGGACTATTCATTACCTGGAAGATATGTTAAGGGCGTGTACGATGGATTCTAAGGGATCATGGGATGATCACCTGCCCCTAGCAGAGTTTGCGTACAATAATAGCTATCATGTGAATATTGGAATGGCACCTTTTGAGGCTCTATATGGTAGGAGGTGTAGATCCCCTGTAGCTTGAGAAGAAGTGGGTGACAGAAAGATAAATACTTTTGAACTTGTTGAGCAAGCTGTACAGAGTGTGAAACTCATATGTGAGAGATTACGAGTTGCACAAAGTAGACAGAAAAGCTACGTAGATGTGCGTAGACGGCCACTTAAATTTGATGTTGGTGATGCAGTACTTCTGAAGATATCATCGAGAAAGGGTATCATGAGATTTGGAAAGAAATCAAAATTGAGTCCTCGATACATAGGACCATTCGCGATCCTTGAGAGAGTGGGAGAGGAAGCCTACAGGTTGACATTACCCCTACAGATGTCTGAAATAAACAACGTCTTTCATGTGTCTATGTTGAGGAAGTATCACCCGGACCCTTCTCATGTCATAGAGTATGAAGAGATGGACATACAAGAGGACATGAGCTACACTGAGGAACCCGTCCGGATCCTTGATAGGAAGGAGAAAGTACTGCGGACTACAAATATCCCATTAGTGAAAGTTCTATGGAAATATCACTCAATGGAAGAGGCAACTTAGGAATTGGAGAATCTCATGAAGGAGAAGTACCCCCATCTGTTTGACGAGTTGAGTTGAATTTGGAGGACCAAATTCCTTTTAAGGTGGGGAGGATGTGAAATCTGAGAATTTTAGACATATTTAAATTATGTAACGAGAACATGAAGTGTAATTGATCGAACTAAATATGATGTACTCATATATTGAGGTGGGATGGAAGAAGATCTTTAAGTGATAAATGAGTAATGAATGAGAATTTAATCAATGGTAAACTATGGACATTATATGTGGAGATTTTATGTTAAGTGTGAAACTATGAGGCCAGATCGATCTCTGAGAAGAGAGGATCGATCTGGTAGGCCAAAAAAGACAAGGAAGGAGGAATTTAAGTGAGCAGATCGATCTTCAATGGAAGAGGATCGATCTCCTTATGATTCTGTAATGAAGAGATAGATCTCATAAGGAGGAATCAATCTCAAAATGTTTCTGTAAAGGAGAAGATCGATCTCATGAGGCATTCTATAAGGAGAAGATCGATCTCCCCAAGGAGTAGATCGACCTCTTGAAACATTCTGTAAACTAGAGATCGATCTCATAATTGGAACAGATCGATCTCATAAATCCATTAAGAGATCGATCTCACCCTACGACAGATCGATCTCCTAGGCATAAAATTACCCCAAAACGTTTCCTAATTCAAATGCAGATCGATCTCATCAAAGACCAGATCGATCTCCTACCCTTCGTCTATCTAAAACCCTTTTGTTTTCCTAGAAATCAATCTCTCTCTCTCTCTCCCAAATTGCCATTTTTGAACCCTTGCTTTCTCTCCCCTCCAAAACACCTATTTTCATCCAAATCAACGGTTATGGTAAGAGGGAAAATTATTTCTCATCAAAAGGAGAACAACATACTTGGAAATCAAAGGACGGATTGAATCGAGGCAAGAGTTAAGCACTCCATAAGTTTTGGGTAATTTTTTAAACCTCGATCTTTGATTTTGAAGTAATCTTTGGTGATTGTGAGCATGGGCAATGTGATGAAATAGTTGGGAAATGACTAGGGATTGATGAAACTATGATTTTGTTGGAGTAGAGATGTTATTATGCAATTGTGGTAATTTTGAGAATTATGGCTATAAATTTGAATTGAGACAATGTGGTGAATTTAGCATGGAATAGGGTATGAAAAATGTAGAATTCTGAGATGTAGTGGATGTGAATGTGAATTGTGATGGAGTTGTAAGAATAGAGTTGTTTGAGGTGTTAAAGAGAATATGAGCAAATGTGTGCTCAATAATGTGATTGAGTTGAGTTATTAATGTTTTTACATCGTTTGGATAGCTCGGGAGTTTCAGAGAGGAATGCGAGACTAGTCTATGATACGGGGGAACGATTGCACTATACGAGGTGCAAAGAGGTAAGGAAAAACTCAAAACCCATTTGTGTACGTGTTTTAATGTTAATTGTAGCATGAAAAGTGATAGGAACAAACAAGCATATTTTTATGAGTTGTGAATGAGTAGTGCACACGATTTTATAGCCAGTTGGGGCCCAACTTGTATAAGTTATAAACTAAGCATGAAAATGTTTTATAACCATTTTGTGTTTAAAACGTGAGAAGAGATTTTGGCTCTACGTTAAGACATACTGAGATTGAGAATGTGTGCGTGGTTTACCAGTTGGAACTCGATTTTAACATGTTTTGTGTTATGTACACAAATGTTTTAAACGAGATTTATGAGAGAAAACCATTATGAGTTCTACGTGAAGGCAAAACGTTTTATATGATAATGGCTAATGATTGAGACTTAGGTGTGTCATGTTGAATACACATCAGGCATTGCTTTGGTAGCATGTAAGGTCGATATTATTCCCCGCTTTAGTAGCGTTGGGAGGCATTGCTTTGGTGGCATGTAAGGTCGATATTATTCCCCACTTAGGTAGCGTTGGGAGGCATTGCTTTGGTAGCATGTAAGTCTGATATTCCTCTGTTTTGGTAACGAGAGATGCCTCTGTTTTGGTAACATGAGATAACCCCAGTTTTGTTAACGTTGGGTGGCCTTTCTTTGGTAGCATGTAAGACCGATTGTGTGCATGAAGAGAGGCATTGCTTTGGTAGCATGTAAGATCGATTGTGTGCATGAGGAGAGGTATTGCTTTGGTAGCATGTAAGGTCGAGCCTTGTTTTGGTAACGCGTAAGTCCAATATACCATGTACACAACCATATTGTCGATATTTCCCTCTTTTGAGGATGCCTGGGATGCACATCCAGAGGAGATTTATTATGATGTGCCATGACGAGTTTTATATGAGTTTTATTACCTAGTCTACTTTTTATACACATGAGTTGTGTTTTGTGGTTGTGCCACGTGCATTCTGTTGAGGTGATTTTTATCACGTTTTGATGAGAAAAGCCATTATCACATTCTGATTTCCACATACCTGTGACTGTGATTTGTACTGAGTTATGTACACTCATGTTTTACATGATTTTAGAGAAATGAGATGAGAATGATGTTTTAATGAGTTCATGCTACGTTTTAATTTAGTTTCAACTACGAGACAAAATGATTGTGCTGTGCAAATTATTGTTTTATTAACGAGTCCCTTGCCCCCTTACTGAGCGATTTAGAAGCTCACTCTGTTTTCTCTTCCCCCCAGATTTCTTTAAGTGAAGAGAGTTTTTCCTGCGACGTGTGGGGTAGTGGCTAGTGGAGGACTTGAGCTCCAGGCCATATATTGTATTTGAGGTATAATTTATCTTTTCATATACCCAGACTAAAGTTGTAATTACAGACACTTGTTATACAATGATGTATGGGATGTATTAGGATTAATTAACCTTGAATTGAGTAATGTAAATTGGATGAAATATAATTATGAGATGATGAGATCCTGAGGTATGATATGTATGATGATGTATGACACTGCAGAGGAATGCACCCTTAATTGTGATTTTATGAGTAAAAAGTTTTAAATTTACCCTGTTTTTCGCGCTTCAGAGGCGTCACATCGGGAATTTGACATTTGGATCGAAGCTAATCCAGAAACCCGAGAATATTACACCCTCCAAGGTGCAAGAGGTAAGGGATGCAACCGTTTTTGTGCATATGTATTCCATATCGATGAAAATGCTTTGGTAGCATGAAAACATTTTATTAATGAGCATATGTTTTGAGAAAAGCGTTTAACTTGAGATTTCTTACTTTAATGCATGTTTTGCCGGTTTGAGATCGGCTTCGTGATTTGAACGTTTTGCGAACAAATATACTTTATAATTGAATGAGATTTATAAAGCAAAACTAATATGAGCTCTACGTGAGAAACTATTTTCAGGATAATAATGACATGTTTTTAAGGCTAAAGACTCGTCATGATATCTGCACATCGATACCTCTGCTTTGGTAGTGTGAGATGCCTTTGTTTTGGTAACGTGAGATGCCTCCGCTTTGGTAGTGTGAGATGCCTCTGCTTTGATAGTGTGAGATACCTTTGTTTTGGTAACGTGAGATGCCTCCGTTTTGTAATGTGAGATGCCTTCCTTTTGGTAACATGAGATGCCTCCGTTTTGGTAACGTGAGATGCCTCCGCTTTAGTAACGTGAGATGCCTCCGCTTTGGTAACAGGAGATGATTCCCTTGTTTGAGGATGTCCTCGTTGAGGATGATGTGATATGATGACTATTTTCATGACATTTATATTATGCCTAGTCTTCATAACTGTTTTGAGATAATGATGCTTTGATGAATTGTGATTTTAATCACATGTTTACAATTATGTGAATTATGCCATTATTACACTTATACTTTGATGATGATTTTTTAAATATCATATGCACTCCTTATTGAGCTAGTTGAAGCTCACCCCCTCTCCCCCCCTCCCCCCCCCCACAGATTATTTACAGTGAATGCTAGTACCTGCTGCGTTCGTGATATAGGCTGGTGGACGAGACTCTCCCGTGGCTATTGCTTGTACACGCGAGAGGTATAATTCAATTCATTTTGTATCCAAACAATGATGTAATGCAGACACTTATATTAAGTAACATTGGGATGTAATCAGAATGATATATGTATATAAAGTAGGAAAGTGGATTTCTTTTAATACCATGCTATTTGGTTGAGTAAATGTTGATGTTGAGAGATCCTTGGGATATTGGGTGATGGATTAGAAATAAAATCAACTAAATTGTGAATATCATGGATAAACAGTTTGATAACGTATAGATATGAGAATAATTGGCATTGTATAGGAATACACCACTAGTAGGAAGTTTAATTTAAGAAAAAAATTAAATCGGCCATAATTTTCGCGCTTTTGGGCTGTCACAGATTTGGTGATATCAGAGCAAAGGGTGCCTAGTACTGTCAGTGTCGATTAATTGGAAATAGATTACATCCCAAGTGTCTGTAATTGTCTGATCATGAATTGAATTTAACAGTTAAAAATTATAACTGATGTTTAATGTATACGCGCAGGTACGTAAGAGTTAAGATATGAAGGGGAAACGAGGTCGTCCCCGGAGGCAGGCACAACCACCTCCACCACCTGACCCACAGCCTGAGAGTTCTAACTCTCGAATTAATCGGCTATAGCAGGATGTACTTGTAATACCTGATTTTTATCGAAATTCCTTATGATTCATATGATGTAAACATGGTTGGATGTAAACTAAATCATAAGAAGAGTTGTACGTGAATGAAAAATGCAAAAGGAATGAATCAAAATTTTCGAATGCATTTAGAGATCAAATGAAGGATTGAAATGACCATAGATTAAATGAATGGGATTCGGACCATTCGGATTGGAGAAAAGGATTTAAAACATGAAATGAGAAAGGGTTAGTGAAGGGAAGTTGGATTGGTTTGGTCTCGAACACGTGCAATGGTAAAATGGTCAAAAGATCGAAATCCGGTATAAATTCGATAAGAAAATTTCATTAAAAATATGGAATTCATAAATCTTGATCAATAAATGAGAAATAATTAAATTTCAGGCTAAACTAATCAAGATATGAAATTATTGGAATAAACCAAAATTTTCACCTCGAGAAATTATCCCAAAAATATTAGAAAAATATACCGTAAAGACGAAAAAAGACAGATACATTCATTTATGGATTAAATGAATAAAATACAAATTTGAAATGATATTTTGGGAATTTTTATAATATTTTAATGAATAAAATAATAATAAAATAAATTATAAATAATAATAATAAAAACGAAACTGAAACAGGGTCGCGCGATCGTGCGAAACCCATCCTGCGACCCGTGCTTTCTGCTTCCTTGAAAGGCGACACCGGCGACGAGCGGCGATGAACTGCACACGACGAGGGACGATCGGCGCGGTGGGAGTATCCTGAGAGCCACCATGCGTTGGGATCCATCGCCGATGAAGAGAACGACGAAGGGGAAGAACCGAAAGGGAAAAGAGAAATCGACGGCCACCGGGGCCAATCTGGCTAACCCCGCCCCCAGCCGAATGTTCCCGAGGAAAAAACGAGCTGATTTATGGTGAAAATGACCTGGGAAATGGTGGCCAGCGCCGGCAATGGCGAGAAAGAGAAACGGTAGCTAGACCAAGGAGAGATGAGGCTGGACCGGTCACTTTTTGGCCACCGTTGGAGAAACCGAGGCCAGATCCGTGCATCGAACAATCCCGCGAACCTGCTCGAGACGGAAGCCGACGAAGAACTGACCGGTGAAGTTCTGAATGACGAATAAGAAAACCAGACCGGACTAAACCGGGCTGAATCGGATCAGTCTGAACCGGGCTGAACTAGACCAAACCGGTTCAGCCAGAAAAGAAGAAAAAAAGAAAAAGAGGAAAAATTGGGAAAAAATCCCGATCATGCAGTGGAGCTACGGGTAAGTCGATAATCGATCGAAATTGATCGATTTAAATTTTGAAATATTTAATATGATTAATATTCGACTAAAAATTGGCTCGAAAAAAATATGCAATTATGTAGCTCGACAATTGACATCAAACAAGAGCTCAGGTCAGCCTCGATTTGTGTAATATCATGGAATCTCGGGTAAGTAACCCTTATTTATGACAATTTGCATAGTTATGCGTGTTAACAAATTACCGCATAAATTACGGATTAATTTCGTATAAAATGAATTAAATTCTGGAAATTGAGATAAATTGTCGTAAATAATTAATTGAGCTATCCGAGAGTTTAGAACGAGGCCCAATAAATACTGATGGGCCCAATGGGCCCAATAGAGCTTGATAATGTGAATAGTAAGTAGAAAATGGGCTTAAGGCCATTAAGGTGTAATCGGGCCCAAGATTGTAAACGGGCCCAATACTTTGAATTAAGCTCAAAAATTATGAAATACAGTTAAATTGAATGATTTTTGACCTAATAAATAATTATACGCAGCTTCGGGGATTAGATTGGGAGCAAATCAAACTACGTGATGAGACATCTGTGAAAAGGTCAGACTGTACAGAAAAATGAGGTAAGGGAATTTTGTGAGTAGCTAGAGGTAGCTACGCGTATTTTTAATAGCTTTTATATACACTGAAAATGTATAAAGTTCTTAGAAATGGATTAAAAATTTTAAGAACTCGGAATAGGTAAAAGACTATTTTACCCCTACTGAGGGAAATTCACCCAAGGATGGTGAAAGCATGACATGCATGAAATGCATGATTTGAAGAATTTTCTTGACTTTTTAGCAAAGCAAATTGGTAGATTGGCCATTATTTGCATAAATTTCACAAGATAACACAACGTAAGTGTTATTTAGATTTAAATGAAATTTATTTGGAAAAAGAGCCAACTATCAAGTTTATATGGAAGCAGACGGTGCTGGAGCCATGCTTGCACTATATCTGAGTTTGTGAGTGTGCATAATAGTGCTGGAGCGGTTGCTCACATCGATTTGTGTGACATGATATGCATAAAAAGGTGCTAGAGCGATTGTTCGCACTAGTTTTAATGATTTGACATGCATGAGACGTGCTAGAGCTTAGCTCGCACGAGTTTTGATTTGTGTAATGCATGCATTAGTGCTGGAGCAAGGGCTCGCACTAGAGTTTTACATGCATAGGTGCTGGAGTCTAACTAGTACCAAATTTTCACTTGATTTTTATGACACAGTGCTGGAGCCTAGCTCGTACTAGTTTTACATGATTTTGACAGAGTGCTGGAGCTTAGCTCGCACTAGATCTTATGAGATTGAGATTTTCCTTGATTTTATGAGAGTGCTGGAGCATCGCTCGCACTGATTTTATGAGACATGCGATGAGCCGTGCTTGGAGTGTCGGGTAGATTGTGTGTCATGCCAATTAAATATGCTCTCACATGTGTTTTAAGACAGGCACGATTATTGATATGAGATGTGGGTCCATGGAGTACATTGTACAGTGCAAGTAGGATGGAGTACGTTGTACCGTTATGGGATTGATTATGTGGCATCTTCGAATGCGAGTGGCATCTTCGGATGCGAGATATCGGACAGGACCGACGGGATGGACTGACCCACCTCCCGGGACAGTTCCCGATAGTGGTGAGACCCCGCACACAGGATCCATGTAGCAGTGGGATCATGAGTATATGTCCATACTCCTGGTTATTTACCGAGATATTGATATATATATATATATATTGCCTAGTCTCGCATGTTACTATCTGATGTTTTGAAAGTTTGAGAATGCGTGGATTTTGTGTGAGTTTGGACCACCCGAGGGAGGGGTTGGATCTTGACTGATGATATTGGTTTTGTTGTGAATAAATGGAATTTTCAATGTTTTCAAAAATGCTTGGAAATAAATGATTTTATGTGGATCAGGATCACTCGAGGGAGGGGTTGAGTCCTAATGAGTGTTATGGATGTGGATTTTTAAAATGAATTAAAGTGTTTTCTACGGTTCTGTAGAAACTCAGCATGATTTATTTTCCATGCTTGTTTATAATTCATGAAATGAAATGTTTTAGCATGAGGAGGTTATCCATGCTTTAATTACAAATGCATGATTTTGATTTAATTCATGCGTTGTACGATTTTACATGAGATTCCATTGAGGCGTGAGTTACATGATTTCCATAAGCACGAACAGCTTTTATAAACTATGGCATTGATGTGTGCATGATTTCGTGCATGAGCTTTAAACGAAAAGAAATGGATTTAAGGGCATGACATTATGAGCATGTAGATAGTGGAGCTATCTACTTACTTGCATAATTGCCTTACTGAGCATGTGGTTGCTCACCCCCCTTATTTTCCCCTCTTTCTAGAGCACTCGTAGTAGATAGTGAGCGGCTGATGACTTGCATTCTTAGTATCCGCTGTTTCCCATAATTGAGAAAAAGTATACACACTTGTATGGTTTTGTATCAAATATGTAAATGCACAGTACTGTAAACATATATGACGTCGGAGATGTAAGGTTATGTAAATGAAATTGTGAATGTAACATGAAAATGGAATGATAAGTAGTGTGAGGGGACTAACACCGAATCATAGCCCAACTGTTGGTACGATGGTCACGATGAGAGGAATATAAGAATTAAATATGAAAGAAAAACGAAAAATTTACTCTGATTTTTGGGTTATGACAGTACGACAGGGGTTTAAGCAGATGGTAGCGTTATTTGGGCAGCATTTCAGGGCTAATGCCTCAAGTACCACACCTACCCCAGCTCCTACACCTACACCACCACAGGATCTGCCCCCACCTCTGATACAGACTGACCCAGTGCCACCTACCACTCAGTCTCTGGCACAGACCAGGCCTAATGATAGAGATATGGGTCAGTTGAAGGACTTTCTTAAGATGAATCCACCGGCATTTAAAGGGGTGAAAGGTCCAACAGAGGTCGAGGAGTGGTTGACAATGATAAGGATAATCTTTGATTTTCTATGGTGCACTGATGCTGAGAGGGTTAGTATGAGTACCTACATGCTTAAGGGATAAGCACGATGTTCCTGGAGTACTACCCAGAGTATATTGACTGCTAGCCATATAGTGATCAGCTGGGAAACTTTTCAGTCAGCCTTCAAGACCCAGTCTATCCCTCGTACTACCAAGAGGAAAATGCAAGAAAATTTTTTAAATTTAGTGCAGGGCAGTATGACAGTTGACGAATATGAGAACTGGTTCACCGTTTTGTTGAGATATGATCTGGAGACTGTCAAGGATGAGGAGCGTCGAACAGAGCAGTTTGTTTATGGGATGAGACTAGCCATTCTAGATAGATTGATGGAACTCTACATTACTAAGGTTAAGGATGCTCTGAGACGGGCACAGGAAGTTGAGAGGGGACTAGAGTTGATACAGTCTCAGTCTGAGTCTCGGGTGACAACCATGGATAAGGGTAAAAAACCTGTAGCTTCCCACACCGACTTCAGGAGGGGTTCTCTTAAGAGACGAATGATTGAGGGACCTAAAGGGAGAATTGAAAGACCCAAGGTTCCTTCCATTACTATGGAGACCCCTCGAGGTGCCAGACCCAACATTAAGATCTACAGAGACTGTGGTCGGCCGCATGAGGGTATTTGTTTCCGGATAATATGGGGATGTTTCAGATGCAGGGACATGGGTCACAGGGTGAAGGACTGTCCGCAGCCACATAGACCACATCTTCAAGAGCCTCATAGACGCAGCCTCAAAGAGTGATCCCCTAGAGACAGGCCACAGCTGCTGATAAGGGAAAAAAACCTATCATAGAGAGGCGTGTATTTGCTTTGGATAAGAAGACTGCAGACACTTCGTCCGAGGCTATACGAGGTACACTTCTTATCTGTAATCATGAGGCTCATGTGTTATTTGACCCAGGGTCCACACATTCTTTTATTTCAGTACACTTTGCATGTAAATTAAATTTAAAGCCCGAACCCCTAGCTCATATTTCACATGTAAGTACACCCATGCGTGAATCGTAGAGGACTGATATGGTATGTAGAAAGTGTGAGATTATGGTGGGAGATAAGGTAATATTGGCAGATCTAGTTTTATTAAATATGTGTGGTTTTGATGTGATTCTAGGGATGGATTGGTTAGAGGCCAATCGCGTGAGTCTAGACTACTACACTAAGACTGTAACTTTCTCCCTACCTGAAAAATGTAGTGTACGTTTGAATGTTAAGGAATAAAAATGTGTGAAGATTATTATGAGAAATCTTATTGATATAATTATGATGTTCTGAAAATGCTGATTAGATTATTGATGTGAAGGTTACATTGCACTCATATCTGATATCAGTCGGGAATATCCAAAGACAAAGGACATACCAGTAGTATGCGAGTTTCTGGATATGTTCTCGGATGAGTTGCTAGGCTTACCACCGGAGAGAGAGATCTGAAGTTCACTATCGATTTAGTGCCAGGTACTCAGCCAATCTCTAAACCTCCCTATAGGATGGCATTGGTTGAAATTGGAAGAGTTAAAGAAACAGTTGCAAGAGCTACTTGCCCAGGGTTTTATAAGACCCAGTGTGTCACCATGGGGAGCTCCGATTTTGTTTGTGAGGAAAAAGGATGGTAGTCTCAAATAGTGCATAGATTATAGACTACTGAACAAGGCTACGGTGAAGAACAAATACCCCCTACTAAGGATAGACGACTTGTTTGATCAGCTGAGAGGGGCTTCTATATTTTTTAAGATTGACTTAAGATCGGGCTATCACCAGTTAAGAATCAAGAAAGATGATATTCCGAAAATAGCTTTCAGAACTAGATAAGGCAACTACGAATTCTTAGTGATGCCCTTTATTTTGATGATTGCCCCTGCTGCTTTCATGAGTTTGATGAATGAATTATTTTGAGACTATCTAGATCAGTTTGTGATAGTCTTCATTGATGATATCCTTATATATTCTCGATCCCAAGAGGAACACACACAGCATTTGAGGATTGTGCTTCAGATACTCCGAGACAAGCAGTTGTATGGAAAGCTCAGTAAAAGTGAGTTTTGGCTGGATCAGATAGCTTTCCTTAGTCATATTTTATCTAAGGACGGGGTATCAGTTGATCTATCTAAGGTAGAGGATGTACTTAATTTTGTCACGCCCCGAAAACGCCAAAAATATGACAAATTTAAAAACTTTTTACTCATCAATTCACAATTAAGGGTGCATTCCTGTGCGGTGTCATACATCATCATATTTATCATACCTCAGGATCTCATCACTAGAATTTATATATCATATCAAATAAATTATTCAACCTCAAGTTAATTAATCCTAATACATCCCATACAATGTTATACATCAAGTGTCTGTAATTACAATAATTGTCTGGGTACATGAAAAGATAAATAGTACCTCAAAACACAATATATATATATAGCCCGGAGCTCAAGTCCTCCACTAGCCACAACTCCGCACGTCACAGGGAAACCCTTTTTCACTTGAAGAAATCTGGGGGGAAAGAAAACAGGGTGAGCTTCTAAATCGTCAGTAAGGGGGTAAGGGACTCGTTATATAAACCATAATGCACATCATAAAATATTTATTTGCACGTGAAACTCAGTATACTCATTTGAAAACCATAGCATGAAAGTTCTCAAAACAACATTCTCATATATCAAAATCATGTGAAAACATGAAGTAAAATGCTATGTATAGAGCAGTAACAAGCATGAGAAAATAATGCGATAATGGCTTTCTCAAATAACGTGATAAAATCACTGTGATAATAATGCACGTGGCGCAGCCACCAAACACACGTGGCATAGCCACTGATTTAGATTCACACGTGGCACAGCCACAAAATAGGGTTTCACGTGGCAACAACCACCAAATATACGTGGCATAGCCACATAATGAGGGATCTCACGTGGCAACGGCCACCAAATATACGTGGCATAGCCACAGAATGGGGGATCTCACGTTATCAGAACGAAAAAGGATCGGGCTTACATGCTACCAGAGCAATGCCCGGTGTGTACTCAAAATTACATACCTAAATCTTTATCAATAGCCATTATCATATAAAACTGGTGTTTGCCTTCACGTAGAACTCATAGTAGTTTTTCTCTCATAAAACTCATTTAAAACCGTTTTGTACTCAACACAAAACATATTTAAAACCGAGTTCCAACCGGTAAAACACGCACACACTTCTCAAATCTCAATATCGCCTTAACGTAGAGCCCAATTCATTTCTCGCACAAATTCAACAGTTTATAAAGCATGTTGGCTCTACCGAGAGGGGGGGTGAATCGGTTTTCTAACAATTATGGCAAATTAAAAATTAATCACAATTTAATCACAAATGATAATGAGCAATATAGTGCAGTATAATAATTTAATGCAGAGTAGGGAAGAGAGAAACAAACACAATCGTTTATAGAGGTTCGGCCAAACTCTTGCCTACGTCCTCTCTCCTTGACCTTCTTGTCAAGTGTTTTCTTTCTCTCTATCAATAGAGCTTACACAGTTCCTTTTTGCAGGTTAAGGAATAACCTCTCTACCCTTAGCGATACAGAAAAAGTATTCAGCCTCTTACAATTTACTCCACTGAGGAACAATCCTCTTCTCTTTTAAGATAAGACTGAATACAATATAATGCTTTAAAGTGGTAGGACAAATGTAGCTTTTTGCACTTAAGCTTTTACAATGATTCTCAATGAATGAGCAATAGGGATACAAGGAATGAAAGAATTAAAGCTTGAGAATGTTTGGAATATGCAGCAATAGTGTCTCACATTTCTTTGTCTTCAATGCTTGGTTAAATACTGAAGGATTGGTAGTTGGAGCATTAAATGCTATTCTTCCCGTTGTGTTTTGCAGAAACTAGCCGTTGGCTACCTCCAGTAGAGTGCCAGATCGATCTGCCTTCTTGGCCAGATCGATCTCTTAGTTATAAATCCTGCAAGATTGAAGCACAAATACACAAGGAGATCGATCTCATAGGTTAGCAGATCGATCTGTTAGTTTAAAAGTAATGAGGCAGATCGATCTGTCAAATAGGCAGATCGATCTCCTTAACTCTCTGTTTGAAGCAAGATCGATCTCCAGATCGATCTGCCATGCAATCTCGTAGAGAGGAGATCGATCTCTCAACAACACAGATCGATCTCTTTAGCTCTCTGACTTTGAGGAGATCGATCTCTTCCTTACCAGATCGATCTCATAAGTTCTCTGTTTGAGTGTGGATCGATCTCTCAAATCGATCTATATTCTTAAGCTCTTAAGGGAGATCGATCTCTTCATCGACCAGATCGATCTCTCAACTCTAGCATTAGCCAGATCGATCTCTTAACCCTTGTAGATCGATCTCATTCTTCCTAAATACCTTTGTACAGATTTAAGGCTTGCCAGATCGATCTCTTCCATCATGAGATCGATCGCTCATCAAGTGAAAAACCCAGGAGATCGATCTCTCATACCCCAGATCGATCTCTTATCAGCAGAACTCTAAGTTCTGGTACTAATAACCTCTAAACATGTTTATATATCATCTTGTTTTGTCATTTCAAAATACATTAACTCAACAATCTCCCCCTTTTTGATATGACAAAACTCATCAAATAAACATGTTTAGTGAATTTGCAAAACTCCCCCTTTTTGTGAGCTTTTGACTTTGTTAATGATTTAACTCAACCTTAGTTAAATCTTAACTCCCCCTTAGTTAGCTCTAGCTCTTAACTCCCCCTCAATTAAATCATCCTATCATCCTTTTAAACATTTAACACATGTCTTAACTCCCCCTCAATTAAATCATCCTATCATCCTTTTAAACATTTAACACATGTTTCTTCTCCCCCTTTTTGTCATATCAATCACAAAAGATGGAAGACACATGGCATTTCAAAATCAATATTTGCATTAACACATCCAATATCCAATCAAAACACATTTCATTCAAGCAAATTTAGTACACGGGACATAAAAAGAAGCAAACATGAAAAACTAAACAGCAACAAACACCTAAGGACTAAGATGAGGGAGGATCACGATCCGACAGATTTTCCACGTGCGTGCGCGTCACTTGAAGCTCATCGAACATCGCCTCTTGAGTTTCTTGAAGTTTATCCACTCTTTGGGTTAAATCCTCGATCATACTCCGCTGAGTGGCAAAGCCGTCATTCATCTGCTGACTGAGGTCATTCATCATCGTCATGAGCATCTCCAAGTCAGCAGGAGACGATGTTGGTGCAGTGGGCGGAGCCGATGGTTCCGGAGCTGGTGCAGCAGGTCGGTGTACTGGCTCAGCAGGGGGGTCTTCCTCCATAGCCTCTGCAGGTTGCTGATCCCTCTTTTTCGTCCACTCTCCCCGGAGGTCTTTGTAGTACCCCATATGATGGAGGGTCCCAATGTTAAGCACGCTCTTGGGAGAGGGGAGTTCGCCAGTTTCGCCGCTGCAGTTGATACCAAGGCGGTGGAGAAGATAAGCCACTGGTTGTGGAAAAACTATTGTGGTAGCTTGGCCACGTACAATCTTGAGCCAATCTTCGTATATAAAGTGAGGGAGGTTAGGCTTTTGGCTTGTGGTGTGAATGTGATGGAGCCAGAAACGATCTAAGCGCCTAACGGTAGAGTGACGAGTACTGAAAGGTCGGAGGTTCCAAGAAATTATGAGGTGGAGTAATCGAGGATGCATCGACAGGTCACTCGCCTTGTCCCCAGGGAGATCAAACTCTAAGGGGACTTCCTCATCCTCATTCGTTAAGCCTTCATCGCGTATATCAAACACTTTGGCTAGAACTTCAGAGTCAATTATAATGGATTGACCCATGACGTAGGTTTTGAAGGCAAGGATTTTGCAGGTGTCATCGGGGTCATAAACGAGTTCGGCATTGGAAAAGAATGCGCGAACGAGATTTGGAGGGACAAGAGTGTTGATTTTCAAGAAATTCGTCCATCCGAACTCCTCAAATTTTGACAAATAGGGAAACTCTATGCGATTGAGGAATGAAAAATCGATAGTGCGCCAATGCTTGATTGGCATGGTCGAGAAGAATTCCTCATATCGCTTTCTTTTTGCTGGTGTTTTAAAACACCGATTAAAGGAAGCGACAGGAGGTGGAGGAATAGGTTGTGATGAGGAACTTGCCTCAGTGGTTCTAGGAGGTTTGTTTGCTACTGACTTCCTAGGCATGATTCTAGACTCTAGATTTGCACTAAACAGATTCAACAGTGAGAAAATCAATGAAACAGGACCTAGGTTTGCCCTAGAATCAAAATGAACACAAATTGCGGACAGATTTTGAGAAAATCAGTAAGGAATGTTGGTTACAATACCGGATTTTGACACCGAGACGCAAGGAGGACCGTACAGAGATCGATCTGGTCGCGAATCAAAGGAAGAAGTGCGAGGGAAATTTAGGAATTTTGAAGATTGGGTTGGGAAATTTGGGAATTTTACGCGTGTATTTATACTCCAGGGCACAGGAGATCGATCTGTCGAGGCGACAGATCGATCTGTCATTTCCAGAAAGCCAAGGAAGATCGATCTGTCGCATGAACAGATCGATCTGTTTGCAAACAGAGGCTGAAGGAGATCGATCTGTTATACACAGATCGATCTGTCGTATAACAGAGGCGTAGGCAGATCGATCTGCCCAATGCAAAGATCGATCTGCAGAGTGCGGAAGCTTGAAGAGATCGATCTGTCGTGTTGACAGATCGATCTTCCTTTAAACAGAGACGTAAGGAGATCGATCTTATGGTTAGAAGATCGATCTGCTTAGCTTAACCTTGATGATTTAGGCTTGTTGGAGGTATGGAGATCGATCTATATTGCAAGGAGATCGATCTCTCATCCTCATTGCCAGAAAATCTTTGCAAAAACTCATTTAAAATCAATTTGAAACCAAGATGTTTGAAACACAAAAGTCCTAAGGCATATCCATGAGTCCTAATTCACCTCTAAGGATACAAAACCTATCTCTATCAAGGGGTTTGGTGAATATATCAGCTATTTGATGTAGAGTGTCAATGTACTCTAAAATTATATCCCTTTTTTGTACATGGTCTCTAAGGAAGTGATGTCTAATTTCTATGTGCTTGGTTCTGGAGTGTTGAATAGGATTCTTAGACAAATTAATGGCACTGGTATTATCACATTTAATAGTGACTTGCTTCATGTCAATACCATAATCTCTCATTTGTTGTTTAATCCACAACACTTGAGCACTACAATTACCAGCTGCTATATATTCAGCTTCAGTTGTGGACTGAGCCACACTGTTTTGCTTCTTGGAGAACCAAGAAATTAACCTATTTCCTAAGAATTGGCAAGTACCTGAAGTACTTTTCCTATCTATTTTGCAGCCTCCAAAATCAGCATCTGAAAATGCATGAAGGGCAAAAGTAGAGTCCTTGGGGTACCAAAGTCCTAGTGAGGGAGTGTCTTTGAGGTATCTAAAGATTCTCTTAGTTGCCAATAGATGTGATTCCTTAGGAGAGGATTGAAATCTAGCACAAAGGCATACACTAAACAAAATATCTGGTCTACTTGCAGTTAAATAAAGCAATGAGCCAATCATAGACCTATAAAGTTTAGTGTCTACACACTTACCACTTTCATCTTTATCAAGCTTGATGTTGGTGCCCATTGGAGTTGCTTGAGGTTTGCAATTGTCCATTCCAAATCGCTTGAGCAATTCCTTAGTATACTTTGCTTGATTGATGAAGGTTCCAGCTTTTGTTTGCTTCACTTGAAGTCCCAAGAAGAATGTGAGTTCTCCCATCATACTCATCTCAAATTCTCCTTGCATGACCTTAGCAAACTCTTGGCATAAAGACTCATTAGTTGAACCAAAAATAATATCATCTACATACACTTGTACAACTAATAAATCCTTATTTTTATTCTTAATGAATAAGGTGGTATCCACTTTTCCTCTTGAAAATCCCTTTTCTATTAAAAATTTTGACAACCTTTCATACCAAGCTCTAGGAGCTTGTTTTAACCCATAAAGTGCCTTAGATAATTTAAAAACATGTTCAGGAAATTCATGATTTTCAAATCCGGGAGGTTGCTCAACATATACTTCTTCATTAATAAAACCATTTAAGAATGCACTCTTCACATCCATTTGATATAACTTGAAGTTTTTATAACATGCAAAGGCAAGTAACATTCTTATTGCCTCTAATCTAGCTACCGGTGCATATGTTTCATCATAGTCTATGCCTTCCTCTTGTCTATAGCCTTGAGCAACTAGCCTAGCCTTATTCCTTGTGATCACACTATTTTCATCCATTTTGTTCTTGAATATCAATTTAGTTCCAATTATTGAGTGATCACTAGGCCTAGGAACTAGTTTCCATACTTTGCTTCTCTCAAATTGATTTAATTCTTCTTGCATTGCTAGGAACCAATTATTGTCTTCTAAGGCTTCATTGACATTCCTAGGCTCAATTTGAGATACAAAAGCTATATATTGGCACATATTCCTTAGGGATGATCTAGTTCTAACTCCAAGAGTTGGATCTCCTACTATTTCACAATCTTTTACATATCCTAACTCTCTTGGTGCTCTAGGCTCTCTTTCTAAAACCTCTATTTCTTCTTCATCTTCTTTATTCAAGTCAAGCTTTTCTAGAAAGTCATCTTCTAAGCCTTCATCAAATATTCCAACATTTTCATCATTGGTTGAATCTTTAGATATATTATTTGATTCATCAAATATAACATGAATAGACTCTTCAACCACTAATTTTCTTTTGTTATATATTCTAAAGGCCTTTGAATTCAATGAATATCCTAGAAATATTCCCTCATCACTCTTGGCATCAAATTTTCCTAAGTTATCTTTTCCATTATTTAGAACAAAGCATTTGCAGCCAAAAGGATGGAAGTAACTAATGTTAGGCTTCTTGCCTTTGTAGAGCTCATAAGGAGTTTTCTTTAGCATGGGTCTTATCATGGCTCTATTAATTATATAACATGATGTGTTTATAGTTTCAGCCCAAAAGTACTTTGGCAAGTTATTTTCACATAACATGGTCCTAGCCATCTCTTCCAAAGTTCTATTTCTTCTCTCAACTACACCATTTTGTTGTGGTGTCCTAGGGGCTGAAAAATTATGGCTAATTCCTTGATCATTGCAATACTCATCAAATCCTATATTTTCAAATTCTTTGCCATGATCACTTCTAATGCTTGTTATTGTATATCCTTTTTCATTTTGAGTCACCTTTGAGTAAGTTATGAATTTCTCTAAGGCTTCATTTTTTACTCTCAAAAAGAACACCCAAGTGTATCTAGTGTAATCATCAACTATTACAAAACCATAGTGTTTCCCACCTAGGCTAGTGGTTCTAGTTGGTCCAAATAAGTCTAAATGCAGTAATTGAAGAGGCCTAGTGGTGGATACACTATTTTTAGGCTTAAAAGTTGTTCTCTTGTGTTTTCCTTTAACACAAGCTTCACATATTTCTTCATGATCAAAGGATATTTTGGGTAAGCCTATAACTAGATCCTTTCTAGCTAATTTGGATAGCACATGCATGCTAGCATGACCTAGTCTTCTATGCCATAACCAAGATTCCTTTTTGTTGTATACCATTAAGCATATGTTTTCATTTTTGAGTTCATTAAGGTAGACTATATATATGTTACCTTGCCTATGACCTAGAAGGAGAATTTTATTTGACTTAGGATCTATAACATTACACTTCGTACAATCAAAAATTACTTTGTAACCTTTGTCACAAAGTTGACTAATGCTTAGTAAGTTATGCTTTAAACCCCTAACAAGTAATACTTTTTCTAAAGAGAAATGATCATTACCTATTGAGCCACTCCCTTCCACTTGGCCTTTGGAGATGTCCCCAAAAGTGACTTCTCCACCAATTTTCGATTTGAAGGAATTGAAATGGCTTTTATCACCCGTCATGTGCCTTGAGCATCCACTATCTAAGTACCAAGCTTCTTTTGTTTTAGCTTTGTGGCTATGCTCAATCACCTACACAAAATCAAACTCAAGTCTTAGGTACCCAAATTCTCTTGGGTCCTTGGAGGTTAGTAAATGTAATTTTTGATCCCATTGGGATCCATTTTGCTAATGCATTGCAGTCCTTGGAATGAATTACCTCTTTTGGAATCCATATCCTTTTTACAATTTTTCCTTTAAGATTCCTCATCTTTATATTGCAATAATGTGACTTATGTCCCTTCTTATTACAATATGAACAAGTAATTGCAGGTTTATTCATGCTCTTTCTAGCAATAAAACTCTTAAGATGGGTCTCCCTACTTTGTGCATTATACCCTAAGCCATTTTTGTCAAAAAATGCCCTTTGGGTTTCCAACATGCTATCTAGCTTTTGTTGCCCCATGTGAAATCTATTAAAAGAGTTATGTAGGTTGCTATATTTCTCCTTAAGGTCACAAATTTCTAGATTTGAGATCTCTAGTTTCTTCTCATATTCCAATTTATCTTTTAACATTATCTCATTTTCCCTTTTTAATTTAGATATTAACTTTTTATACTTCATGCTCATACATTCATACTCTAATGCAAGTTCATCAAATGCATCTTGCAATTCATCAAAAGAGTATTCATTGAGATTAGATGTTACCTTTTGATCATCATCAATAGCCATGAAGCATAGGTTGGCAATGTCCTCATTTGATTCATCATCGGAGCAGTCACTGTCACTCCATGTTGCTACAATTGCCTTCTTTTTATGAAACCTATCATTAGATCTTTTGAGAAGAGGGCAGTTAAATTTTATGTGTCCAGGTTTTTTACATTCATAACACACAATAGAGTCTTTTCTACCTACTTCCTCTTGTTCTCTCCTATTGTTTCTCCTATTATTACTACTAGCTTTCATTCTCATGAATTTGTTGAATCTTTTGGCAAACATTGCCATCTCAATATCCTCCTCACTCCCACTCTCATTTTTAATCTCCTCTTGAGCAGTGGATTTTAGAGCAACACCCACTTTCTTGGGTGGCTCTTCATTTCTTTTAAGTTTCATCTCATAAGTGAGCAAAGATCCTATCAATTCATCTAGACACAATGTGTGAGGATCCTTAGATTCCTCAATTGCCGTCACTTTAGCTTCCCATGATTTAGGTAAGCTATTTAAAATTTTCTTTACCATTTCAATGTTAGAATATATTTTTCCTAAGGATTTTAGTCCATTAATTACGTCTGTAAATCTAGTGAACATATCACTAATCGATTCTCCTTCCTTCATCCTAAAAAGCTCATAATCATGTGTGAGCATACCTACTTTTGTCTCCTTCACTTGGGTTGTACCCTCATGAGTTATTGCCAATTTATCCCATATTTGCTTGGCATTATCACACCCGGAGACTCTATTATATTCATTAGGACCTAAAGCACAAAATAATGTGTGCATAGCTTTAGCATTTAGCTGTGCACATTTAATGTCATTAGAATCCCATTCATCTTCTTCTTTGGGGATATCTCTTCCCTCTATTTTCTTTGTAGGGATTTGAGGTCCCTTAACTATAATTTTCCATACTTCATAGTCATTTGCTTGAATGAATAGCATCATCCTAGTCCTCCAATATGAATAATGTTCACCATTGAACATGGGAGGTCTAACCGTGGAGTGCCCCTCTCCTATCAAACTAGTTGCTACATTGTTAAGAGCCATTTGATCGTTTTCTAACTCTTAGGAAGTTGTTCCTATGTGATTAAAGAGTCCTAGCTCTGATACCAATTGTTGGCTCTACCGAGAGGGGGGTGAATCGGTTTTCTAACAATTATGGCAAATTAAAAATTAATCACAATTTAATCACAAATGATAATGAGCAATATAGTGCAGTATAATAATTTAATGCAGAGTAGGGAAGAGAGAAACAAACACAATCGTTTATAGAGGTTCGGCCAAACTCTTGCCTACGTCCTCTCTCCTTGACCTTCTTGTCAAGTGTTTTCTTTCTCTCTATCAATAGAGCTTACACAGTTCCTTTTTGCAGGTTAAGGAATAACCTCTCTACCCTTAGCGATACAGAAAAAGTATTCAGCCTCTTACAATTTACTCTCACTGAGGAACAATCCTCTTCTCTTTTAAGATAAGACTGAATACAATATAATGCTTTAAAGTGGTAGGACAAATGTAGCTTTTTGCACTTAAGCTTTTACAATGATTCTCAATGAATGAGCAATAGGGACATAAGGAATGAAAGAATTAAAGCTTGAGAATGTTTGGAATATGCAGCAATAGTGTCTCACATTTCTTTGTCTTCAATGCTTGGTTAAATACTGAAGGATTGGTAGTTGGAGCATTAAATGCTATTCTTCCCGTTGTGTTTTGCAGAAACTAGCCGTTGGCTACCTCCAGTAGAGTGCCAGATTGATCTGCCTTCTTGGTCAGATCGATCTCTTAGTTATAAATCCTGCAAGATTGAAGCACAAATACACAAGGAGATCGATCTCATAGGTTAGCAAATCGATCTGTTAGTTTAAAAGTAATGAGGCAGATCGATCTGTCGAATAGGCAGATCGATCTCCTTAACTCTCTGTTTGAAGCAAGATCGATCTCCAGATCGATCTGCCATGCAATCTCGTAGAGAGGAGATCGATCTCTCAACAACACAGATCGATCTCTTTAGCTCTCTGACTTTGAGGAGATCGATCTCTTACTTACCAGATCGATCTCATAAGTTCTCTGTTTGAGTGTGGATCGATCTCTCAGATCGATCTATATTCTTAAGCTCTTAAGGGAGATCGATCTCTTCATCGACCAAATCGATCTCTCAACTCTAGCATTAGCCAGATCGATCTCTTAACCCTTGCAGATCGATCTCATTCTTCCTAAATACCTTTGTACAGATTTAAGGCTTGCCAGATCGATCTCTTCCATCATGAGATCGATCGCTCATCAAGTGAAAAACCCAGGAGATCGATCTCTCATACCCCAGATCGATCTCTTATCAGCAGAACTCTAAGTTCTGGTACTAATAACCTCTAAACATATTTATATATCATCTTGTTTTGTCATTTCAAAATACATTAACTCAACAAAGCAATTTCACACTCAGCTTATAAAGTCATAAAATAATGGGCTCCAACCGGCTATAAAAATCGTGTGCAATTATATCACAACACAACACTCAACATGCTTGTTTTATAAATCACAAATCATACTATAATAGTTCACAAATCACATACACAAATGGTTTAGTTTCCCTTACCTCTTTGTACCTTGTATAGTGCAATCGTTTCCCCCTTGTCACGGACTAGTCTCGCATTCCACTCAGGAACTCCCGAGCTGTCCAAACGATGTTAAAACATCAATATTCATCATCACAGTAACCTCAATTCTCAAAATCGAGCATAATTGCTCATAACATCTCAAATCTCTTGATTCTCGTAACTCTACCCCAAACTACAATCTCATTCACAACATCTCAATGTTCTACATTTCTCATGCCAAATTATCTATGCTAATTCACCACATTGTCTAAATTTCCATTTATAGCTCAAAATTTCCAAAATTACCAAAATTGCTAAATATCATTATCACTCCAACTACATTGTAATTTCATCAATTCCTGATCATTTTCCAACTACTTCAGCACAATGCCAACAACAATTATCACCAAAATCATTTCAAATATCAAAATCGAGGTTTAGAAATTATCCAAAACTTGTGGAGAGCTTATCTCTTGCCTCGATTCAATCCGTCTTTCGATTTTCAAGTATGTTGTTCTCCCTTTGATGAGGAACAACTTCCCTTCTTGCCACAACCTCTGATTTGGACGAAAATGGGTGCTTTGGATGAGTGAGAAAGCTAGGGCTTCGGCAAAAATGGGGGTTGAAAGAGAGAGAAAATAAAATTACAGGAGAAAGCAGGGCTTCCTTATATAGACTGAGCGTAGGAGATCGATCTGGCTCTTGATGAGATCGATCTGCATTTGAATTTGGGGACGATTTGGGGTAATTTTATGCCTAGGAGATCGATCTGTCGAGGGGTGAGATCGATCTCTTTATGGCTTTATGAGATCGATCTGCTCCTTGAGGAGATCGATCTTCTCTCAAACAGAAACATTTGGAGATCAATCCCTTCCTCATGAGATCGATCTGCTCCTTAAATTTCTCCTTCCTTGTCATTTTTAACTCACCAGATCGATCTTTCCTTCTCCCAGATCGATCTGACCTCGTAGCTTCACACTTATTTTAAACACTTAACATATAAATCTCCAAATATAATTCCCACAATTCACTTAGCTCAATAAATTACACTTCAAGTTCATATTACATAATTAAAATATGTCTGAAATTCTCAGATCTCACATCCTCCCCACCTTAAAAGAATTTGGTCCTCCAAATTCAGCTCAACTAGCCAAATAGCTGGGGGTATTTCTCCTTCATGAGATCCTCCAGTTCCCACGTTGCCTCTTCCATTGAGTGATGTTTCCACAGAACTTTCACTAATGGGATGCTCTTGGTTCTAAGCACCTTCTCCTTCCTATCGAGAATCCGAAGGGGTCCTCAGTGTAGCTCATGTCCTCTTGTATGTCCATCTCGTCATACTCTATGACATGAGAAGGGTCCGGGTGGTACTTCCTCAACATAGACACATGAAAAACGTTGTGTATTCCGGACATCTGTGGGGGTAATGCTAATCTGTAGGCTACCTCTCCCACCTTCTCAAGAATCTCGAATGGTCCTATGTATCGAGGACTCAATTTTCCTTTCTTCCCAAATCGCATGATACCCTTACTCGGTGATATTTTCAGAAATACTGCGTCACCAACATCAAACTCGAGTGGCTGTCTACGCACATCCGCGTAGCTTTTCTGTCTACTATGTGCAGCCCGTAACCTCTCACATATGAGTTTCACACTCTGTACAGGTTGCTCAACAAGCTCGGGAGCATTTATCCTTCTGTCACCGACTTCTTCCCAAGCTACAACTTCTGTCACCGACTTCTTCCCAAGCTACATGGGATCTACACCTCCTACCATATAGAGCCTCAAAAGGTGCCATTCCAATACTTGCATGATAGCTGTTATTGTACGCAAACTCTGCTAGGGGCAGGTGATCATCCCATGATCTTTAAAATCTATCGTACACACCCTCAACATATCCTCTAGGGTCTGAATAGTCCTCTCTGACTGACCATCTGTCTGAGGATGATAGGCGGTACTAAAACTCAATCGAGATCCCATGGACTCCTGAAATTGGGTCCAAATTTTGGAAGTAAATCGTAAATCTCTATCAGAAGTAACACTCACTGCAGCCCCATGTAATCTAGCTATCTCACTGACATATAGCTCAGCTAAGGCATCCACAGTATCTGTGCTCTTGATGGCAAGGAAGTGGGCACTCTTAGTCAATCTATCCACTATAACCCATATAGCGTCACGACCTCTTCGGGTCCTCGGTAAACCCATAATAAAGTCCATGGTGACATGCTCCCATTTCCATGTAGGTACAGGTAAGGGCTGTAGTAGTCCTTCGGGCTTCCGATGCTCAGCTTTCAGTTGCTGGCATACTAAACACCTGGCTACATACTCTACCACGTCTCGTTTCATACCACTCCACCAGTACATCTTTCTCAAGTCTCGGTACATCTTAGTACTCCTTGGGTGCATGGTGTATCGTGAGCAGTGAGATTCTCTCAGTATCTATCTCTTTAGGGTATCATCGTTCGGTACACAAATCCGTCCTCTGAATCTCAACAATCCATCCTCACTGACAGTGAGATCCGACTACGAACTCTGTTCAGCTTGGCTAACCATATCTATCAACCTCTGATCATTGTGCTGCCCAGTTCTAATCTGATCCATGATCCTGGGCTCTATTCGTAAGCTAGCCAAAAGTCCAGTCTCTATCTCTTTAACTCTGATCCGGAGTTTGGCGAACTGCTCCAGTAAATCCCATTCCCTGATCATCATAGCAGATATCATACTCTTCCTGCTCAGGGCATCAGCAACTACATTCGCCTTACCCGGATGATATAGAATCTCGCAGTCATAATCCTTAAGGAGTTCCATCCATCTCCTTTGTCTCATGTTTAACTCTTTCTGATCAAAGAGATATCTCAAACTCTTGTGATCAATGAAGATCTGGAATCTTTCCCCATATAAGTAGTGTCACCAGATCTTCAAGGTAAAAACCACTACGGCTAACTCCAGATCATGTGTGGGGTAATTTCGCTCATGGTCTTTCAACTATCGTGATCCATATGCGACCACTCTTCCATGCTGCATAAGCACACACCCCAATCCTTGGTGAGAAGCATCACTATAAACAGAAAACCCTCCTGATCCCTCAGGAATAGTTAACACAGGTGCCGCTGTTAATCTCCTCTTTAATTCTTGAAAATTGAGCTCACATTGATCAGTCCATATAAACGGAGTTTCCTTGTGCGTGAGCTTAGTCAAAGGAGCGGCCTGGAAAATCCTTCCACAAATCTTCTGTAATACCCTGCCAAACCAAGGAAGCTTCGCACCTCTGTAATTATCCTCGGGCTTTCCCAGTTAAGCACAGCCTCCACTTTACTTAGATCCATTGATACTCCTTCCTCTGAGACTATATGATCAAGGAAAGCTATCCGATCCAGCCAAAACTCACACTTACTAAGCTTTCCATATAATTGTTTATCTCGGAGTATCTGAAGTACTAACCACAAATGTTGTGCATGCTCCTCATATGATCGAGAGTACACTAGGATATCATCAATAAAGACTATCACAAACTTATCTAGATAGTCTATGAACACCTCGTTCATTAATCTCATAAACGCTATAGGGGCGTTCGTCAATCCAAACGACATCACCAGAAATTCATAATGGCCATACCTCGTCCTGAAGGCCGTCTTTGGAATATCCTCTTCCTTGATCCTCAATTGGTGATAGCCCGATCTCAAATCAATCTTAGAAAAGACTGATGCCCCTTTCAGCTGATCAAGTAGATCATCAATCCTGGGCAGTGGGTATTTATTCTTCACCGTGGCTTTATTTAACAATCGGTAGTCTACACATAATCTGAGACTACCATCCTTCTTCTTAACAAATAAAACTGGTGCTCCCCACGATGAGATACTGGGTCTAATGAACCCTTGATCCAATAACTTCTGTAGTTGTTTCTTCAATTCCTCAAGTTCCACTAATGCCATCCTGTAGGGAGGTTTAGAGATTGACTGAGTATCTGGTACCAAATCAATGGTAAACTCCAGCTCTCTCTCTGGTGGTAAACCTGGTAACTCATCTGGAAAAACATCCGAAAATTCACACACCACAGGTATAGCCTCAATCCTCGGATGTTACCGATCATCATCTGAGATGAGTGTTTCATAACCTTCACATGAACAATCATATTTAATATTCTCCAAAATAATATTAAAATTCTCAAATTGTTTACAAAATTCCATACGTCTATTTACTTAATATTTCAAACGTACACTGTAAGGTTCAGGTAGGGAGAAAGTTACAATCTTAGTGTAGCAGTCTAAACTCGCTCGATTGGTTGCCAACCAATCCATTCCCAAAATTACATCAAACCCATGCATATTTAACATGATTAGATCTGCTAACATCACTCTATCTCCCACCTTTATTCCACATCCTCTACAGATTAACTCAGTTCTCTGGGATTCACGCATAGGGGTATTTACATGTAGTATATACTCTAGAGGTTCAAACTTCAAGTTTAATCTACATGTAAAATGCTCAGAAATGAACGAATGCGTGGATCCTGGATCAATTAACACATGAGCCTTATAATTACAGACAAAGAGTGTACCTCTTATAGTTTCTGCAAAAGTGTCAGCGGTCTCCTTATCTAGGGCAAACATACGTCCCTGTGTAACAGGTTTCTTTCCTTTCTCTACAACAGTGGCTCGTCTCTGGGGGTTTACTCTTTGAGGTTGTTGTCTAGTGGGCTCTGAAACATGTGTTTTCTGAGGTTGAGGGCAATCCTTCACCATACCCATGTCTCCACATCTAAAATATCCATGGATCGACCCAGTACAACTTCCCTCATGCATTTGACCATAATTTTTGTAAAACCTTGTCTCAGGCCTGACATCTCGAGGGGTCTCTCTAATGTTAGGGTAACCTCTGGGTCTTTCTAATCTGCCCTTCTGCACCTCAATCCTTCCTCTTCTGAAGGAACCTCTCCGAGCCTCTGTTTGGAAAATCGTTGGCCTCTTGCCCTTATCTCTATTCACTGCTCTGAGCTCGTTCTGGGCCCTCTCAATCTCTTGTGCTCGTCTCAAAGCATCTCCAAACTCAGTAATACATAGCCCTATCAATCTATCTCTGATGATGGACTTCAATCCATACACAAATTTCTCAGTACTGAGCTCTTTGTTCTTGAAGGTCTCTGGGTCATATCTCAATAGCGCGGTGAATTGGCTCTCATAGTCATCCACAGACATATCACCCTGTACCAAACTCAAAAACTCGACCTGTTTCTTTCTCTGGGCGGCTCGTGGTACATATTGGATCCTAAAGGCTATCTGAAACTCTTCCCAACCAATCACATCCTGGCGGGACATCAGAATACCCTGGGTAGTACCCCACCAATCTCAAGCTCTCCCCTTCAACATATAGATACTCATACTGACCCTCTCAGCATCGGTGCACCCCAAATAATCAAATATAATTCTTAACTCCGTCAGCCAATCCTCAACCTCTGTAGGATCCTTCTTTCCCTTAAATGCAGGCGGATTCATTTTCAAAAAATCTTTCAGTCGAACCATACTTCTGTCATCAGGTTGAGTGAAGGGAGGCACTGGGTCCATCTGTACTAAGGGTATGGGAGGTCCTTGTGGTGGTGTAGGAGTAGTACCCGAGGCATTAACTCCAAAGTGTTGCGCGAATAGCCCTGCCATCTGCTCAAAACCTTGCCTCACATCGGTTTCAATCCGATTAAATCGAGAGTTAGGACTCTCTGGTTGGGGGCAGATGGCGGAGGAGACTCTGGCTGCCTCCTCGAACGACCTCGTCGTCCACTCATTCTCTATCTCAACTCATCTCCTGCGCGTACATATCAAAATCGATTGAAATCTCAATCCTCAAATTCAGTTCATGACCTGACTATTACAGACACTTGGGATGTATTCTATTTCACTTAACCGACACTGACAGTACTAAACACCCTAAGCTCTGATACCAAGAAAACTCTGTCACGCCCCAAAAACACAAAAAATAGGACAAATTTAAAAATTTTTTACTCATCAATTCACAATTAAGGGTGCATTCCTGTGCGGTGTCATACATCATCATATTTATCATACCTCAGGATCTCATAACTAGAATTTATATATCATATCAAATACATTATTCAACCTCAAGTTAATTAATCCTAATACATCCCATACAATGTTATACATCAAGTGTCTGTAATTACAATAATTGTCTGGGTACATGAAAAGATAAATGATACCTCAAAACACAATATATATATATATATATATCCTGGAGCTCAAGTCCTCCACTAGCCACTACTCCGCACGTCACAGGGAAACCCTTTTTCACTTGAAGAAATCTGGGAGGAAAGAAAACAGGGTGAGCTTCTAAATCACTATGTAAGGGGGTAAGGGACTCGTTATATAAACCATAATGCACATCATAAGATATTTATTTGCACGTGAAACTCAGTATACTCATTTGAAAACCATAGCATGAAAGTTCTCAAAACAACATTCTCATATCTCAAAATCATGTGAAAACATGAAGTAAAATGCTATGTATAGAGCAGTAACAAGCATGTGAAAATAGTGCGATAATGGCTTTCTCAAATAACGTGATAAAGTCACTGTGATAATAATGCACACACGTGGCATAGCCACTGATTTAGATTCACACGTGGCACAGCCACAGAATAGGGTTTCACATGGCAACAACCACCAAATATACGTGGCATAGCCACAAAATGAGGGATCTCACATGGCAACGGCCACCAAATATACGTGGCATAGCCACAGAATGGGGGATCTCACGTTATCAGAACGGAGAAGGATCGGGCTTACATGCTACCAGAGCAATGCCCGGTGTGTACTCAAAATTACACACCTAAGTCTTTATCAATAGCCATTATCATATAAAACTGGTGTTTGCCTTCACGTAGAACTCATAGTGGTTTTTCTCTCATAAAACTCATTTAAAACCGTTTTGTACTCAACACAAAACATATTTAAAACCGAGTTTCAACTGACAAAACATGCACACATTTCTCAAATATCAATATCGCCTTAACGTAGAGCCCAATTCATTTCTCACACAAATTCAACGGTTTATAAAGCAATTTCACACTCAGCTTATAAACTCATAAAATAATGGGCTCCAACCGGCTATAAAAACCGTGTGCAATTATATCACAACACAACACTCAACATGTTTGTTTTATAAATCACAAATCATGCTATAATAGTTCACAAATCACATACACAAATGGTTTAGTTTCCCTTACCTCTTTGCACCTTGTATAGTGCAATCGTTTCCCCCTTGTCACGGACTAGTCTCGCATTCCACTCTGGAACTCCCGAGCTGTCCAAATGATGTTAAAACATCAATATTCATCATCACAGTAACCTCAATTCTCAAAATCGAGCATAATTGCTCATAACACCTCAAATCTCCTGATTCTCGTAACTCTACCCCAAACTACAATCTCATTCACAACATCTCAACGTTCTACATTTCTCATGCCAAATTATCTATGCTAATTCACCACATTGTCTAAATTTTCATTTATAGCTCAAAATTTCCAAAATTACCAAAATTGCTAAATATCATTATCACTCCAACTACATTGTAATTTCATCAATCCCTGATCATTTTTCAACAACTTCAGCACAATGCCAATAACCATTATCACCAAAATCATCTCAAATATCAAGATCGAGGTTTAAGAATTACCTAAAACTTATGGAGAGCTTATCTCTTGCCTCGATTCAATCCGTCTTTTGATTTTCAAGTATGTTGTTCTCCCTTTGATGAGGAACAACTTCCCTTCTTGCCACAACCTCTGATTCGGACGAAAATGGGTGCTTTGGATGAGTGAGAAAGCTAGGACTTCGGCAGAAATGGGGGTTAAAAGAGAGAGAAAATAAAATTACAGGAGAAAACAGGGGTTCCTTATATAGACTGAGGGTAGGAGATCGATCTGACTCTTGATGAGATCGATCTGCATTTGAATTTGGGGACGATTTGAGGCAATTTTATGCCTAGGAGATCGATCTGTCGAGGGGTGAGATCGATCTCTTTATGACTTTATGAGATCGATCTGCTCCTTGAGGAGATCGATCTTCTCTCAAACAGAAATATTTGGAGATCAATCCCTTCCTCATGAGATCGATCTGCTCCTTAAATTTCTCCTTCCTTGTCATTTTTAACTCACCAGATCGATCTCTCCTTCTCCCAAATCGATCTGACCTCATAGCTTCACACTTATTTTAAACACTTAACAGATAAATCTCCAAATATAATTCCCACAATTCACTTAGCTCAATAAATTACACTTCAAGTTCATATTACATAATTAAAATATATCTGAAATTCTCAAATCTCACAAATTTGGAGAAACCGAGGACAGTTACAGAGATTCCAAATTTTTTGGGACTTGCAGGGTATTACAGGAGGTTTGTTGAAGGATCCTCCAAGATTACAGCTCCTCTGACTAAGCTTACACGCAAGGATGTTTCATTTATATGGTATGAGCAGTGTGAGCAGAGTTTCCTAGAGCTTAAACGGCAATTGACTACAACACCCATTTTGGTTATCCCGAGTGGATCTAGGGGCTTTGCAGTGTATAGTGATGCTTCCCATCAAGGTTTGGGGTACGTACTCATGCAGCACGAAAGAGTAGTCGCTTATGGAACACGTCAGCTGAAGGACCATAAGCGGAACTACCCCACGCATGATTTTGAGTTAGCCGCAGTGGTGTTTGCATTGAAGATATGGTGACATTACCTGTATGGGGAAAGGTTTCGAATTTTCACTAACCAAAAGAGTCCGAAGTATATCTTCGACCAAAAAGAGCTTAATATGAGACAAAGACGATGGATAGAGCTCCTTAACGACTATGACTATGAGAGTTTATATCATCCGGAGAAGGCAAACATAGTTGTTGATGCCGTGAGTAGAAAGAACATGGTTTCTGTTATGATGATTAGGGAATTGGATTTATTGGCACAGTTCACCGGACTCAAGATCAGAGTTGAGGAACCAGAGGTCAGATTTATGGATAGCCTACAGATAGAGCTCGGTATTATGGATCATATTAGAACCGGATAGAGAAGTGATTAGAAGCTACTCGATTTGGTTAGCCAAGCTGAAAATACCTTGTAGTCAGATTTTGCAGTCAGTGATGATGGACTGTTGAGGTTTAAGGGCAGTATTTTTATCCCGAGTGATGATACCTTGAAGGAGCAAATTTTGAGCAAGTCTCACTGTTCCCGTTACACCATGCACTCAGGTAGTACTAAGATGTACCAAGACCTGCGTAAGGTGTATTGGTGGAGTAGTATGAAACAAGAAGTGGCAGAATTTGTGGCCAAGTGTTTAGTGTGTCAACAGGTAAAAGCTGAACATCAAAAGCTCAGAGGATTACTTAAGTCCTTACCAATGCCTAAGTGGAAATGGGAGCATATCACCATGGACTTTATCATGGGATTACCGAGGACCCAGAGAGGTCATGATGCAATCTGGGTAATAGTAGATAGATTAACTAAGAGTGCCCACTTCCTTGCCATTAAAAGCATGGATAATTTGAGTGCCTTAACAGAGCTATATGTCAAAGAAATAGCTAGACTGCATGGGGCCCCAGTGAGTATTATATCTGATAGAGGTTCCAAGTTTACCTCCAAATTTTAAATTCATTTCTAAGAAGCCATGGGATCTCTGTTGAATTTCAGTACTGCCTATCATCCTTAGACTAACGGTCAGTCCGAGCGGACTATACAGACTTTAAAGGATATGTTGCGGGTGTGTACGATGGACTTTAAGGGATCATGGGATGATCACCTACCCTTTGTTGAGTTTGCGTACAACAATAGCTATCATGGGAGTATTGGTATGGCACCTTTTGAGACTTTGTATGATAGGAGGTGTAGATCCCCTAAGAAGTGGGTGACAGAAAGGTAATTGCTCCCAACCTCACTGAACAGGTAGTTCAAAATGTAAAGATTATTTGTGATAGATTACGGACTGCTCAAAGTCGACAGAAGAGTTACGCAGATGTACGTAGACGGCCACTTGAGTTTTAAAATGGTGATTTTGTGTTTCTTAAAGTGTCTCCAAGTAAAGGCATCATGCTCTTCGGGAAGAAGAGGAAGTTGAGTTCCCATTTTATTGGTCTATTTGAGGTATTAGAGAGAGTGGGAGATGTCACCTATCGGTTAGCTTTGCCTCTACAGCTTTTCAGAATACATAACGTCTTCCACGTCTCCATGTTGAGGAAGTATAATCTGGATCCCTCCCATGTCATCGAGTATGAAGCATTAGACATCCAGGGAGATATGAGCTATGTAGAAGAACTTGTCTAAATCCTTGATAGGAAAGAAAAGGTACTTCAGATAAAGAGAATCTTGTTAGTAAAGGTTCTCTGGAAGCACCACTCAACAGAAGAGGAAACTTGGGAACTAGAGAGCCTAATGAAAGAGAAGTACCCTCGACTTTTTTAGGAATGACTTAGTTCTAATTTGGAAGACCAAATTTCTTTAAGGAGGGGAGGAATGTAAGGCCCGTACCTTTCTATGTATCCCTTATGATTCCATAAAGTATACACTTGTTACATATAATACGAATCATAAGAGATGTAGGGTCAGTGAATTTGATGTACACACTTGTTATACGATTTCGTGATATTCACACAAGTTACGTTATATATGAATCATGAAAAATGAACCTTTCCATGCTCTATGTGGGATTAGAATGCAAAATAAGTATGAAAGTAACCGAATGTGAAGTTAACTTTGGAAATCTAGAAAAAATTACAGCTGAAATGCTGCAGATGAAGGGTAGATCAATCTCATTGCAAGAGGAGATCGATCTCATGACCTTGAAATGCAATGCCAAAGCATTCTACAAGAGAGAGATCGATCCCTCATTCAAAGCAGATCGATCTCCAATTGCCTCTACCTAACAACGATCAATCTCATCACCAAAGACAAATCTATCTCTAAAACATTCTGGCTAGCAAAGATTGATGTTTTCACCAAGCAAGATCGATCTCTCAAGCCTTCTGCCAAGCAAAGATCGATCCTATCCCTTGAGCAGATCGACCCCATCCAAGAGGCAGATCGATCTCTTAGCCTGCATATCAAATTTTGAAGGAGTTCAAACAAGGGGAGATCAATCTCTACCCTTGGAGATCGATCTCATATTGTGAATTCTATAAACAGCTCGACAATTTGTGCCTTCTTCCCCAGACATTGAAAATCTTTCCATTTTAAGTAAAGTAACCTACTTTCTCACTCTAGAAAACCACCTTTTCCAAAAAGATTGGAAGAAAAGTTATTTAAGCAAAGTTGTTGCTTAAGAGGAGGAGAACAACATAATCGAAAACTAAAAGTTGAGTTTATCGACTGAAAGAGAAAAAGGATTTTTCCTAAATTTGGAAAAAAGGGGAGAAAAGCCAAGCTAGGTAAGATTTCAATACACCAACTTCAAGTATGTTAATCTAGACATTCCTATGAGTTGATTGGTGTATGAAATATTGGCTAAAAACATCCATGAACATGCTTAATCTTTCATGACCTGGAATGGGCATAGTGTGAGAAAGTGAGAGAAAGTTGCTTAGGCGTGGAGTTGATAATGATTTAAGCATGAATTGATGTTATTGAGCATGTATAAATGATTATAAGATGGTTTTGTAACCTTAGTTAGTGGGATTGGATAAAGTTATGAAATGTACACCCAAGGTGTTTGAGAAAATGCATGAATGAATGGATTAAATTAAGGTTATTGGATGTTTATTTAATACCGAAGAAACTCGATTTATAGTCAAGATAAGTGAAAGATCGAGAGAATAGAGAAAGTAATCAAATAAGGGTTCGAATGACCCTATTTTAGCTGTGAATGAATAGAAGTGTGAAGTTGTGGTATAATGTGTATTTATTGATAGTTTGACGTAAAATTTGGGCAGCTCAGGAATTTGACATTTGGATCGAAGCTAATCCAAAAACCCAAAAATATTGCACCCCCAAGGTGCAAGAGGTAAATGATGCAACCGTTTTTATGCATATGTATTCCTTATTAAAGAAAATGCTTTGGTAGCATGAAAACATTTTATTAATGAGCATATGTTTTAAGAAAAGCGTTTAACTTCAGATTTCTTACTTGAGTGCATGTTTTACCGGTTTAAGCTCGGTTTTGTGATTTGAATGTTTTGCAAACAAATATACTTTATAATTGAATGAGATTTATAAAGCAAAACTAATATGAGCTCTACGTGAAGACGAAACTATTTTCAACATAATAACGGCATGTTTTTAAGGCTAAGGACTCGTCATGATATCTGCACATCGATACCTCCGCTTTCATAGTATGAGATGTCTCTGTTTTGGTAACGTGAGATGCCTTCGCTTTGGTAGTGTGAGATGCCTCTGCTTTGGTAGTGTGAGATGCCTCTGTTTTGGTAACGTGAGATGCCTCCGTTTTGGTAACGTGAGATGCCTCCACTTTGGTAGTGTGAGATGCATCCATTTTGTAAAGTGAGATGCCTCCGCTTTGGTAGTGTGAGATGCCTCCGTTTTGTAACGTGAGATGCCTCCGCTTTGGTAGTGTGAGATGCCTCTGTTTTGGTAGTGTGAGATGCCTCCGCTTTGGTAACGTGAGATGCCTCTGTTTTAGTAACATGAGATGCCTCCGTTTTGGTAACATGAGATGCCTCCGCTTGGGTAGTGTGAGGTGCCTCCGTTTTGGTAACGTGATATGCCTCTGTTTTGGTAACGGGAGATGATTCCCTCATTTGAGGATGCCCTCGTTGAGGATGATGTGATGCGATGACTGTTTTCATGACATTTATATTATGCTTAGTCTCCATAATTGTTTTGAGATAATGATGCTTTGATGAATTGTGATTTTAATCACGTGTTGACAATCATGTGAATTATGCCATTATTACACTTATGCTTTGATGATGATTTTTGAAATATCATATGCACTCCTTACTGAGCTAGTTGAAGGTCACCCCCTCTTTTTCCTCCCCCACAGATTATTTACAATGAATGCTAGTACCTGCTGCTTACGTGACAGTGGTTGGTGGACGAGACTCTCTCAAGGCTATTGCTTGTACACGCGAGAGATATAATTCAATTCATTTTGTAACCAGACAATGATGTAATGCAGACACTTATATTTAAGTAACATTGGGATGTAATCAGAATGATATATGTATATAAAGTAGGAAAGTGGATTTCTTTTGATACCATGCTATTTGGTTGAGTAAATGTTGATGTTGAGAGATCCTTGAGATATTGGGTGATGGATTAGAAATAAAATCAACTAAATTATGAATATCATGGATGAGCAGTTTAATAACGTATAGATATGAGAATAATTGCCACTGTATAGGAATACACCACGAGTAGGAAGTTTAATTTAAGAAAAAAATTTAAATCAGCCATATTTTTCGCGCTTTCGGGCTATCACACGTTCCTACCATCTCCATTGTTGTGTGGTGCTTCACATGTTCTTCTTCCTTACAGTAAACCATCATCAACATCATCATTCAATCACGTTTTCTCTGGTTTTCCTTCCACTTCAACTTGCTTTCTTTTCCCACTGACCAGCTAACACTCCCTTCGTAACTTTTCCCTTTTTCTTTTCCTATTACTGCTGCAAACAGCAACAAGCAAAAGCCTCCCAGGATTGGCTTCGTCTTGGAAGCCAATCCATAGCTTTTGTGTATGTATATATGTATACTTATACTTACACACACACACACACACATATGTACCTATATTCTTAACTTGAAGAATGATTAAAACATTACATATATATATATATATATTCTTGATAAATTTTTCTTGTAGGATTTAAATTGAATTAAATCTAATATTTGTAGTTTAATTTAATTCACTCAAGTTTTTCATATCAAAAATACAAATTCAATTAATTATCCTCTCATAACACATTTAATCCTAATTTATTCACTTAAAACCGAGTACAAGGAAATTTTCGTTGGGTTTACATTTTTACTTCAAGAACTAGAAAAGTACAAAATATATTACCTAAAATATATTCGTAAAAGGATTGTTAAGGAGCTTATCAACCAAAATAAGATTTTAAGAATATTAAATGCTACAGAGTTATTAGAAAACACATTTAATGAATGTGAAAAATTAAACAAACACATATTTTTAAGACAAAATAAAAAATTTAAAATGTAAAAGCCTTTAAATTAATAATTGATAACTACATGAAAATAGAGTTATTTTTTTGCTTAATTACCTTAATTTTGCTTAGATCTCTTGTGAAATGTGTTAATTGTACCTCTTATTTGATTAATTTCCTGTAAATATGCAAATAAATAAATTCCATATGAATTCTGGATGATTTGGTGGAATTTTGGCTGAAATAAAGTAAGAATTGGGCCAAATTCACTACGTAACAAAATTTCAGCACTATAAGCCAAAATAGCAAGACAATTTGTCCCGTAGTGCACAGCATCTCTCTCTACCACCTATCGTTCCACATGTCACTACCTTATTCGCTCTTATAAGAAAAGAACGAAGGACAACATGCCTAACACATGCTAACATATGGAAGCCATAAGCCTTTTTCACATGGATGCATAAGTGGACAAATGGATGGTACAAGAAGATGTGAGAGATCCTTGGGCTGATGGGAGGATTGATTGACTTGGAAATATCTTCTAAGAAAGGCCAACTGATTGAAGATGAGTGGCAAGGGGTGGCAACTAATCTTTATTGCATAAAGACCTTTTACCCTTAATGTAATTGGCTATTTAAAGAAAATTATGGGGTTGGAAGAAGGGGTCGGCTACTAAAGGTTCCTTAGGTTATTTTCAATATATTTTAATATGTTTTTACTAGTGTAAGGTAGCCACCATTTTACTTTGTTAAATTCCTTTGAAATTGCTTTATTATTTCATTAAGATTCCTTGTATTTCCTTCAATTTCTTCACATTTCTTTTGAGATTTTCTTTAAAACAGTGGTGTGAACTTCTATTTTCGATAATGAAGACAAGTTTCTTTTCTTTTTCATTTTCCATTTTTAGCTTATACTAAGCTTTATAGACATGAGAAGCTTAAGGGGTTGAAAGACTGCCTTTATAGCTTATGTGTTTAAGCTTGGTTTATATTGCTCTTCCTTGATTTTTTTTTTCACTATTTCGATTTATAGCATTGTTTGGGGATTTTTTTAAAATGTTTTTGATGCTTAATATTGGTTCTTAAAAGATTTCCTTGAAGTTTCATATGGTAAAAAAATGGTTTTAAAGTTTATGCCACAACTCGAAGGATATGACAAAATGGTAACTTTAAGCAGAATTGCGAAAATTTGGGCTATTTTTTTTCATTTTTCCCTTAAAACCAATTTGCCATGTGAGCAGTCTCGTATAGTAATATTAAATATATATTTACTAAAGGCTATTTAATGTAGTTTACCTAAGATCTCAGTTCACTTTGACTTGTAAAATCCATCAAAATCATCCAATAACAATTCCCGCATAAAAGCGATAATTCCCTGTCGGGAACAATTTCAGATAACAACATAAAACACTGAGTCCGAATTATAATAGTACTATCTTTCTTTCTTGTATAGTCCATGAACTATCATACATTCAAATTTCATAATTTTTATGGTCGTTTGATCTTTTAAAGTATATACATATAAAATATTCTACAATTTTCTTGATTTTGACCTTTTCATCAATAAAAATTCATTTAAATCCCTAAATGTAATAATTTACGTATGTAAGCATACGATGACCTTATACACATCCCATCCTACGTACTGGTAACTATATGAAAATAAAGTCATAAATACACTATAAATATATACTGAATGTATGCTGCAAGCTCTCCGGTGCCAAAACCTTTGAAGCTGCATACCTTTGTCGATAAAAATGAACCTTTCGGTATAACTTGTGATAAAAACAGTGGGGGAAGTAACTTTCTAGGTAGTCGATAAAAATAACGTCCTTTCTAGATGCTGTCAAGGGTTTTTTAGGTATCAGTTGGAAGAAACTTTGGAATACCTCATTTCTCTTTTACCTAACGACATAACACACTTCTACGGTTAACATATAATTTCTGATATCGGTACATTCTAACATGAATATTCAGAAATAAAATAGTGTTGAAAATAATAAATCAATGCACATTCGTATAAACAATGGTTTCTTTCATATTAATGCAGTTATAAAAACTATAACACATGTTGATAATCAAATTCTGATAACATTAAATCATTCTGAAATGGTAATTCATTCAGAAAATACATTTCTTATAACTTTCATTTAATTGAAACAGTAATACATTCTGAAATCACATTTCTGATAAACAATAGTGTGATAATCATATAGTTCTAAAAATTGCCATTTAGTTCGATAAAACAATATTCTTTTCTATAAATACTGTTTGATCTTTAGATTAGGCAACTCCCTGATAGTGATCAATAAAGGCTTATCTCACTAATAAATTAGCGAGCCTAAACCCGGGATGAGTACAATTTACTATAGGTCTACAACTATTGTTAGACCTATAGTACCTCATATTCTTAGTGTAGGAAATACATGTATGGTTGTACTTGACCTATAATTTTGAATATAGGTCTACGACTATTATTAGACCTATACTGCTAAATAATCCCACTGAAAACTCAACGAGCCTGAAAGAGGTCATCTTGAGATGTCTTTTATCCCAATGCTTTAATTATCAAGTATTAAATACTTGAAGTGCCAATCATCTCTACAACATTTGAAACACATTTTAAAAATGCTATGGATTCTAGAGGTCTCACATAGTGTAGCACTTAGCCCCATAGGACTTTAGAGGTGAGTCCCACAATGTAGCACTTAGCCTTGAGTTTGAAAAGTTTGTAAGCTGTAAAAGTAGTTCAACAGCATATTTTGAAATCTTGTAATGGTGTGGATAAAAAGTAGCATAAGCTTAAATCCATAAAAAGTAGACATAAGCAAAATAAACCATATGTTTCATAACTTTCAAAACATGCTAGATGTGAGATTTTAAAGCTTTTCTATATGCAGACAAAAATCGATACGGGTTTAGAAATCTCATAAACACCATGTCGTGCAACATAATGCAACATAAAAGAAAAGCATGTTTCTGAAAACATATAAAACTGTCAAAAAACATGTGACATGTATGACATGCTTTCCTAATCTTATCACCTACGATAACAAAAGGAGTTTCCTCCAATGTATATGAACTATATAAGCTTATTACCTTGCCTTGCACCGAAGATAACAACAAAATCCAATATACATTTCTATATTCCCAATTCAGTCAGTCAATCATTCATATATATTCATATAATACATATAGATATTAAACCTTATTCGATTACACTTTTAACGCTTGAATCCACTCTTAAACATTAACATGCAACATGTGCAATTAACTTACAACACAGGATATATATTATACTTATCTTATATGATCCACTTACCAAAAATACTTTGATTTACCCATGCCTTGGCCGAGAGCTTCACACACCACAAGGGGTTCCAAATTCCTACAATATCACACCACAACACACATATATTAATCTTGTAGCTTGAAAACACGATTACCATATAGATCCACATGTAGGCCAAATAGGGTTCACCACCAAAGGAGGCTTTTTGCTTCCAACTAAAATAATAAAACACCTTTGATTAACTCCCTAAATGACATATACAAGATTGGAAGACTTAAACCAAGCCTAACATATGGATTCAGGAAGTGGTCGAAAGTTACTTACCATGAGAATCCTTAGTTTTTCTTAATACTTATTGATGATTTAGGCAATGATGTCAAGTTATTAAATGAAGAACACTTAGATAATCACTTGAGAATAAAGAATCTCAGCTGAAATTGCAAGAATTTAGCAAATGAGCCCATTATTTTCATGGTTTTCTAGTGTTTTTCTCTTTTTCTCCCATTTTTAGTTCATTAATGATGTTTAAATGGTTTAGCCGACTTTGGGGTGGTGCACATTAGAAAAATCAGGTTTATGTTAGCCTATGTGGTGCATGTTAAGGTTATGGAAGCTTATACGATAAACTTGTTTAGATATTTTTCCATTATCCTTAATTTCACTAAATATGGATTTTCTTAATTCTTTTTAGTCCATGCTTTTGGTTTGTGAAATATTAATTATTTATATCATATCCTATGCAAATAATGTAACTGTAAGACCCGTAAATTTCTATGTAATCTTATGATTTCCATGATGTACAGACAATTATACAATATATGAATTATAAGAATTGGATGTCTTTGAGTATTAAGTGTGAATGAAATACAAAATGGATATTGAAGTGATTAAATGGGAGTTTAACTTTGGAAAATCTGGGAAAATTGCAGTTGGAATGCTGCAGAATACAAGGTAGATCGATCTCATTGCAAGCAGATCGATCTCAAGTTGCCTCGGCTTGGACAAGATCGATCTCCTCCCATAAGCCAGATTGATCTCTAGTTTCCTCTGGACAGGCCAGATCGATCTCCACTTAATGCCAAGTCGATCTCTAAAGTCCTCTTCCTGAACCAAATCGATCCCACTCCATCAACAAAGATTGATCTTATTCCCTTGAGCAGATCGATCTCATGCAATGGACAGATCGATCTCATAGCCTGCAAAGTCAAATTTTGAAGGAGTTTAAGTAAGGGCAGATCGATCTCCTACCCTTGGAGATCGATCTCATAATGTGTTTTCTATAAAAACTGGTCAGCTGAATCTTCATTTCTACGAGACAACCTAAATTTTCTCCATTTTTAACAACAACCTAGTTTTTTCAATCTAGAATGCACCCCTTTACAAAAAGATTTGAGGAAAAAGCTATTTAAGAAAAGTTGTTCATATTGAGGAAGTAAACAACATAGTCAAATATTGGAAGCTCAAACCTTGGATTGAAGGAAAAAAGAGGTTTTTCCCCATTTTGGCAAAAAGAGGAAAGAAGTCAAGCTAGGTAAGATTTCAGTACACCATCTTCTAGTATGTTAATGTAGACATTTTGATGAGTAGATTAGTGTATATAATATTAGATGAAATATTCATTTGCATGCTTAAACAACCATGACCTAGAATGGGTTTAGTAAGAGAAAGTTGAAATGGCATGGAGTTGATAATGGTTTAAACATGTAGAGATGCTAGTAAGCATGTATAAATGATTTTAAGATAACTTTGTGAAATCCATATGTTGGAATAGATGATAATTGGAAATGAGCATGTGAGGTATTTGATAAATTTTCATAGTAAAGGAAATGATGAACTAGAGGTATTATGAGCTTAATGTCGGTTTAGTGTGAATCAATAGGCATAAAGAGTTTAATAGATTCTCAAGAAATGAATAGAGAAATTAAAATGGACTAAAGAGAAAGAGAGGCCTTATAAGTGTTAATGAAAAACTATAAGTCGAATCGACTATAATAAATGCAAGAATTGTATTACTTTAGATTAAATTGATAGATAAGTAATTTCGTGCAGCCTTGGAGATTTCATTGGAGGTGAATCGAACAGCACGACCGAACAACTCTGAGGAAGTGGAATCACTCGACACGATTTCAGGCAAGTGAATTTTGTGAGTATTTAAAGTTAGCGGCACATATTTTGAGGGTGATTATAGGGTATTGAAATTGTGTTGGTTATCTAGAAAAGAATTAATGATTTTTATGAACGACTACGAATATAGATGATATGATTTTTGAAGTGAATCTTACAAAAAGGGGTAGTCAGGCTAATAATTGCATAAATATCATGTTTTGATAATTTCATGGAACACATTGCTTTGGTTTAAGCAAATTTATAGATAGGCTGGCTATTTTATTTTCATAATTTCATGAAATAGCATGAGTCAGGTGCTGACTTTGATTTCGAATGCTTTGTGTTGAAATGAGCCGCCTATCAGATTTATATGTGTTAAATCATGCTGAAACTTCGCTCGCACTGGATTTGATGTTTTACATATGTCGAAAATGTGCTGGAGCTTAGCTCGCACCCTGTTTTGAGTTATGATGTTTTATAAACCGTATTAGAGTTTTTGCTCGTACGTGGATTTTCATTGATTTTTTTATGCATATAACCGTATTGGAGCTATACTCGTACATGACTTCCTCATTATTTATTATGCATAAAGTCGTACTAGAGCGTTGCTCGTACGAGGGTATTTGTTGATGATACATAAAACTGTGCTGGAGCTTTGCTCGCACTGGGGTTTTCACACTGTGATATGTAATGAGTCGTGTTGGATGCCTCGTGTAGACTTTGTGTCACACGGATGAGATGCTCGCACGAGTCGTGCTGGATGCTTTGTGTAGACTGCTAGTCACAGGGATGAGATGCTCGCACGTGCACTTGAGACTAAGCAGGTTATACATGGCATGAGGTAGATAAGATCTACGGCAGGCACCCCCAACCATGATATGGGTCCACGGAGTACGTTGTACCGTGTACATCACATGGAGTACACTGTACCATGAGGTTATGATGTTGATTTAAAAGTCTGGTGTAGGATTAACCCACCTCTGTTTTAGCATGATGTCTCGCATACCGAGATCCGTGTGGTCTGAGATGATAATGACATAGTTGGCCAACATAGTCCTCGATATATATAGTGACCACCTGTCTCACATGATATCACATGGTTTTATATACTGATCATGAATTGTGTTGTCCAGGGTAGACCTGAGGGAGGGGTCGAGCCTTGAGGGATGTTTTTAAAGGGATGATATTGCTGTCTGTGATGAGTTTTACTATGTTTTGAGAAAGTGCTAAATCCTGAGGGATGGTTTTGTGATGAGTTTTCCTTATTATGATGAATTTTATTACAATGAGCATGAGAAGTTTTACATGATGGTTTTCCATGTTTACATGCCTATTTTCATATTTTTCAGTACGTGATATATGTATATACATGTGGCACAGTTTTAATATTTCCTCATGCTCTAGATATTAATGATTTTTATGCATGACATTATAAGCATGTAGATAGTGTAGTTATCTACCATGCTTGCATTATTGCATTACTGAGCGTGTGGTTGCTCATCCCTATCATTTTTCCCCCTCTACAGAGCGCACACAGTAGTCTAGAGAGGGACTAAGGAGTTGTATCCGGACATCTGTCGCTGTTCATCGCCAAGAGGTATACACACAGGAATTCTTTTTGTATTTAAGCTTGTAACAGCACAGTAATCATTTTGAATTGTAATATGGGGGATGTAAGTGTAGCAAACATGTATAAGTATAGAACTTAAAAATTCCAAAGTATGTGGTTGCTCTTAATTTATTGAAAGATGAATGGTAAATGATGATTGATACCGACTCATAGCCCAACTGTTATTTATGAGAGTTGTTTACGACCGGGTACGAAAATGAAAAAGTAAAAAATTTATGGTGATTTTTAGATGAAAAGGATGAAAAGGGGTCGTGACAGTAACATAGGTATAAATACCCTAAGGTGGCCAGCCATGCACTATTTCAGTAGAGTTTTCACCCAATTTCACCTATTTCGATCATTTTTGGTTCTATTGTCTTAAATTTTGATATAGGATCTAACATGACAATTTAGGCTTTGACATAACTCATTTAATACCCATAGATCCATCCACAGTGTCCATTTTTGGCCAGTGTGAAAATTTGACCTATGGATAAAATCATCATTTCTCAGTTTATGGCATGTTTTTCGAGATAAACCCATAATCATAATTTTAGGGATCCCAATGGCTTACTCGAGGTCATATATTGTAAATTTTAGGATGTTTGAATATTTCTAGATGGGTGTGCACTTCCATGGGGCCCAAAAAACCTCTATGTACGGGAGCAGACCATTTCAACTAAAAAAAAATTAGTGTTTAGCAATGAGTTTCAATTCATATGGCCATAGAAGGGTTCATTGTGTATAAATTTAGGGTTCCCATAGCTTAGAACTTATTAGCTTTACACATTTTTATAAGAGGTTCTTTCTATGTCATGTTCTCTTCACTGCTTCAGCATATTTACGCGTCACTTAAAGGGTCTATTTAACCACTGTTTTGTGCATTTTTCCAGTTCATTTAATTAGTTTCAAGTCACTTTAGGCTAATACATACATTAGATCATTTTTAGGAAGTGTTTAGCTTATGTTTCATGGTAATTACCTGGCATTTTTTAGATTCATCCCTACTTTAGGAGTTACTACCCAGCTTATGTGTAGTTGTTGTTTAATGCTTGTTTAGGGTATGTTTTAGTAGTTTTAATTAGTTTTAAGGTCACTTATACATTAGGTAATTTTTAGGTAACTTTATATTAATATTCCATAACATTTTCATAGCATTTTCCATTATTATTCATGGTATTAGGCATCTTTTAAAGGGACTGTCCAGGATAGTTTTTAGCCTTTGTTCCAAGCATTTTCCAGGTTCATTTCATTATTGTTTGAAGGTCATGCATTTAGTTCTACATGCTCATGTAGTGTTTGATTAAAACTCTACAACATTTTCCATACATTTTGAGTCATATTTTGCCAGATTGCATTTTAGGTCGGGTTGGAGTTTATTTTGCTATTGTTATGAGGTATTTCATGTGGTTTTAAGATGGCATAAATCTAAGTTATAGGTTAGCTAATGTTTGATTAAGTTTCTAAGTCATTTTCTATTTGTTCACATGCATTAGTTAGTTCATTGGCCTGTTTATGAGTCAAGATTTTAGGGGCTAACTAGAGTGCATTTAGTTGCTATTTTAGGTACTTAAATATCATAGTTTATGGGTTTAAAAATACATTTAGGGTTAGAGCTGATTCATGAACTTTTAGCTTACCTTAATTCATTTTCCAAAAACCCAAAAATATAATTGTTTTCATGCTTTCATTAGCTTAATATTTAGTAGTTAATCATGCATGTTATAGTTGCAGGCATTTAGTTTAGGGTTAGGCCTAGTTTAAGGTTAGTTTCATAAGCATTTTAATGGTAGGGTTTTTAAATTGTATTTTAGGCATTTTTAGATAATTCATTCATGCATTCATTTCTTTGTATTTTTATTAGTTTGAAGTTTTTTTTTAGATAGCTTAATGCAATTTTAGCATCATGACAAGATTTTTATTTGCATTATAAATCCATATTTTTAGATATTTTCATTTTTAGCTCATTTATTTACTAATTGGTATTTTTGCATATTTTCTTTTGCAGTTTCTTTTCATTTGCATCATCATCACTGTAAGTATTCTTCGTTAACATTTTAATTTCATCTTTTTTTTTTTTTGCTTTTATTAGCCTTGTTGATTACCCTTTCGTAATTAGCTAGAATATAGGGTGTTAATATTTGGTAATTAATTAAGGCTAACTAATCTCTGTGCACGATAATCTAGACTCACCTCCTGTATTACTTGTTGACCACGTATGCTTGTGTGTAGTGACCTTAAGGTACGCTTTGATTTTAGTCAGTCAAGTTTAGAGCTATCAATAATCCCTTTAAATTAATATTCAAAGATGGGACTCAAAAGTACTAATTTATAGGGGTTTTATGAAGGGTTGTCACCTCACCATGCCTCAGCTCATGTTAACATAATCATATTCTAAAGCATATTAGTGCAACCCAAATAAATAAATAAAAAAACATTTAAGCCTATGCAGGATCCACTTGATACTAAAGAATTGAAACCAATTTTAAGATATATTAAGCAAGCATGAAGTTTAAAATTTTAACTTTATTCTTGAATCTTAAGAATACGCCCCAATGTATCACCATAGTGTATCGCAGTGGGGTGCTCCAGTGTTGTTTGTAAATAAGAATGTCACGACCTCTTTCTGTGACTTACCAAAAACTACAATAAATTTTTCACTTTTTTTTTCTTACCTTTCTCTCCTCAACAGTTGGGCTGTGATTAGGCATTAGTCTTCTCATCCACACATACCTTACCATTCTTTTTCGTATCACACATACATGTCATTATAAATATTTATTGACTATACGTACACTTTTCTCATATGTAAATTCATATACTTAAATATAATTACATCCCCAATATTAAAATGTGTACATCACTGTGTTTATACATTATTCAGATACAAAAGAGTACGCATCGTGTATACCTTTCGCTAGATGGGGAATGGCAGCGGTCAAAAGAAATGCTATACCTCAGCCGACTCTATCTACTGACGATGATTTGTAGACAGGGGGGAAATCAAAGGGGTGAGCTATCTAGCTCAGTAAGGAAATCAGGCAAGCAAGTAGACATCCATACTATCTACTGAAAATATTGTCTTGCCTTTCCTTCTCTCAATTCAAAAACATGTTTCAAATATATATATAATAATAGTACAGATTTAAAATCCCATGTACTAAACACATGCTGAGTTATAAATCATAGGCATTCATGTAAAATAGTGCATATTTATCATTTCAGAATGCCTTTATATAAAATATGCCATTTACATTCAAAACACAGTAAATCTGGCATTTCACAACACAACACAACAATCGGGTTTCGACCCATCCCTCAGGTCTACCCGTATCATAAATACATGTGATATATCATGCGAGACTCAGTGGCCAAATGTAATATCTCCTGGACTATGGTCATATCCTAACGTATGAAATCCCAAGCAACACAGTACTCGGTGTGTGGGTTATCACTGTTATAACGGGATGGGGGTCAGTCCATCACAATCACCAGCTATCAACAACTCTCCTCCACAACTCCACAACAACACACGGTACAGTGTACTCCACGCCACACGCACGGTACAACGTACACCCGTAAACCCTGCCTCATAGTCGGGGTGCCTGCGATAGATCTTAGCCCTCATACCATGGAATAATCAATGCCACGTCTCTAAATCCACGTGCGAACATCTCCAATGTGACACTCAGTCTACACGAGGAAATCATCACGATTTTTCTAACATGTCTATATATCACGTAAAAACTATAGTGCGCGTCTTGAGTGTGACTCACAGCCAACGTTCCGCCTCTAAACACTATATATGCATGTCAAAACATCAAACACTAGTGCGAGTAAACCTCCAGCACTAGGTCATGCATAGTTCTCATTTAAATCAAGTACGAGCAAATCGCTCAAGTACTATGTCATGTATAAATCATGAAGAATCGAGTACGAGCAACGCTCTAGCACTCTGTCATGCATCTCATGTAAAACTCGAGTACGAGCTAATCGTTCTAGCACTCTATCATGCACAAATCACATAAAACTGCGTGTATTTTTAAGGTTATTTACATTACGTAGAATTTCCTAAGGTATCTAGAAATAGAATAATATTTTTTACGAAAATCGTGGTATATGTGAAAATTACGATTTTGCCCCTAGTTAGGAAAATTTTAAAAAGGATAGTAAGGCTATGAAATTGCATGATTTTCATGTTTTTGATATTTCTATGATTATATTGCTTTAATTTAAGCAAATTATGGATAGGCTGGCTGTTTATTTCATGTTTTTACATGAAAGGGCACGAATTAGGTGTCAGTTGTGATTTTTGATTTGTTTTAGTGAAATTGAGCAGCCTATCATGTTTTTATGAGTTTTAAATCGTGTTGGAGCACTGCTCGCACTGAATTTTATATTTTAACTCATATACAGAGTGCTGAAACACTACTCGCACTGAGTTTTACAAACTTGCTTTACATGACTACCGTACTGGAGGTTTGCTCGTACGTGGATTTTACTTGATTTTATCCATCCGTACTAGAGTATTGTTCGTACGTGAATTTAAATTGGATTTATAATTATTTTAAGTCGTACTGGAGCGTTGCTTTTACGCAGATTTCATTGATTTTTATGAAACCGTGCTGGAGTTTCGCTCACACGAGGGTTTTTCTGATATCATGATTATGCATGGAGCTGTGCTGGAGATTTGCTCGCACAGAAATTTTATGACATGCATATGACCATGCTGGAGCCTCTGTAGACTGTCACAGTGAAAAGATATGCTCGCACGTGTAGATTGAGACATGGGTTGGTTATCGACATGGTTTGGAGTGGGATAAGACCTATGGCAGGCATCCCTAGACTGTGATATTGGGTTCATAGAGTACGTTGTACCGTGTATGTCACACGGAGTACGTTGTACCATGTAGTCATGACTTGTATTCACATTACTTGATATTTTGGCTGGTAGGATTTGACTCACCTCCCGTTACAGTTGTGATACCCCACACACCGAGATCCGTGTAGCCTAGGATCACAGGGACATAGTCCTCAATTGTTTCCATACAGTAACCTGCATGTCTCACATGATATATATTTGATTGGTCTTGTTAGATCAGGGTAGACCCGAGGGAGGGGTCGAGCCCCGATTTATGACGATTTTCATGAAATGTGGTATTAAATGAGAAATTGATGGGTTTTTATGAGGATATTAATGATTTTAAAGATGTGTTGAATCTCTCTAGGATTGTTTTGAAAAGTTTTATTGTACTGAACATGATAGGTTTTACATGAGATGTTTTTCATGTTTTACATGTCGATTCATGTTTTACGATATATGATATACTCATACATGGCATGGTTTTAATTGCCTCATGCTCGAGATGTAAATGTTTTACATGTCATGCCTTTACCAACATGTAGATAATGTAGTTCTTTACCTGCTTGCATTATTGCCTTACTGAGCAAGTTGCGCTCACCCTTTCATTTTTCACCCTACAGGATACATTCAGTAGAAGAGAGCGACACTAGTCTTGCTTTTCGGTTATCAGCTGCTTCCTATCAAGATCAGGTATACACATTCGTATAATTTTTGTATCTTAACATATAGAGGCACAGTATTATACACGGATGTAATATTGGGGATGTATTTAATTAAAATGAATTGATATGTAAATGAAATATGAAAAATAGATGTTAAGGTAAGTAACATGACAAGAGGGATTAACATCGACTCATAGCCCAACTGTTAGTAGTGAAACTGTTCACGACGGGTAAGGAAAAGAAAAAGCAAAAAATTTGTAGGTGTTTTTAGAAAAAATGAGTCGTGACAGAGGTGGTATCAAAGCTGTGTTGGCTTAATATGAGTCGGTGTTAGTGGTTAAGTAAATTTACATCCTCATATACTGTGCATTGTTTAGATACAATTGTGTATATCAAGATGGAACTGCAGCTAAGAATTTAGTTTCGAATGCAAGAATATAGTTTTTATAATTGATAGCCGCTTTAGTATAGGGGCGAGTACACATGCTCGAGGCCTTAGAGATAGGCCTGAGAGTCGAATGAGTCGTCAGATGAGACTCGAGATATGATTGAAGTGCAGGCTGATGTTGAGAATGCCTCACAGAGTCCGACAGAGGGATCGGACAGAGTCCGACAGAGAGATCGGACAGTATTGAGACATGCTTCGTGAGGTTGGAGCGGAGTGTGGAGAATATTTTGAGAGCTAATTGCTCAGAGTATGCATGGGATTTGAGGGCGAGGCGAAGCATTGGTGGAAGTTCGCTCGACCCATCTTAAGAGTTAGACGTCCAGAGCCGACATGAGAAATATTTCTGGATGCATTCTGGTGACAGAATATCCCGGATACTGCTTAAAGAAAATTACAGATAAAATTTTTTACACTGCCCAGAGACACTGGTTGATTGACTAGTATAAATCTCAATTTATATACCTGCCCAAGTATTACCCCGACACTATGGGCAGTGAGAGTCGGAAAGTCCAAAAAGTTCATAGAATGGCTCAAATTGTCTATTAGAGTCTGATTGGCCCTGTTAGATATCACTACCTATGTCGAGGCAGTGCGTAGAATACAGCGTGAATAAGATCATGTGTTGTACGCCTTCGAGATTGGGAAATGTAGTAAGGGTCGAAATAGAGACAGAAGAGAATAGAGAATGATAGAGATGTCAGAGCGGGAAAGAGACCAGTTGGTAAGAGATTAGAGTTGATGAGTCATGGGGTAAGATGATTGGTAAGGCCCAGTGTATCAAATTTCAGCACTTTTGAGGGGTATTGTGATTGGAGGACCCCGACCTGCTTCGTAGCAGTGTAAGCAGTGTAGGATGTGTGGTAGATGCCACGGAAGTAGGGCCTACACCTATACTTTATTGACTAAAATAGGCGTTAAGTGTGGTAAGACAGGTTAATTATTTAATGATTGCTCAGAGTTGGGTGAGACTGCCTCACAGAAGGGCAAAGAGACAGAGAAAACCCTGTTGGTATCTCTGCACTGAAAAAGGGAGGCCACAGCCGAAGAGAAAGGAAAAGTAGGTTATTGGACGAGGGCAAGTGTATGCCTTGGACCAGGACACTACTGATGTTTCATATGATATGGTGAAAGATACCACACTGGTTATGAATAAAAATGTAATTATGTTACTTGATCTTGGTACTACGCATTTATTCATACCGCTTTCATTTGTATATAAGTTAGTGAAAGACATAAATGCCTGCACCCTTAGATACAAGACTGATAGTTAGTACCCCAATGAAGGAGGATTAACTAACAGAATAATTATGAAGAGATTATAAGTCGAAAACGGGGAAAGAAATATAAGTCAGCCGATTTTATTCAATGGAATATGAATAATTTGAAGTAATATTTGAGAATAAATTGGTCGGTTGCAAGCTATGCTGTTCAGATTTCTATCCTAAGATAGTGATATGTTTACCCCTGAAAAGTATACTGTAAGTTTTGACAAGTAATAAAAAGGGGTGTAGCGATTGAAATTAAAGCAGTAAATGATTGTACTCACGGAGTGAGTAATGACAGAGTTTGTTATAAGTGATATCTGAAATGAGATAAGCTTTGAGATGTGATAGATCCTGAATACAATATCTATTGGAATAAGAGGCGTATGCAAAGTACGAATATCTCTGATATGTGAAATAATTTGGATTAAGCGATATGTAGTGAATATAAATTACGACCAAAGATAAGAGGAGGATATATCCATAATCAGTCCATGTGGTCAAGTCTGAGGGTTAATAAAGGTATTTCAAAATACCTCTCTGTTTGAAGATTTGACAGCGTCTAAAAGTATACACAACCTAAATTGAAATCGACAGTCGTAATATATACATTTAAAATTAGGATACATTTTACTGGTACGATAAAGAAATATAGAATTCGATTAATCATGAAGGTTTAAAAATTAAAATTTTATATAAACCGTTAATATAAGAAAAAGGAAATGACGTGGGTTAGTATCTTGAACGGAAGCGATTTCGAAATGGGTTGCTCAGTTGACACATTTTGTTTGGAAAAAGATTGCATGTCAGTGCGATGATAAGTATGAAAGTAGTTTCGGTGAGTTTTGGTGTACTGAAGTATGAACTGACCACCACATTTATTCTCACCATACCTAACAGATTAAGAGGTTTCTTAGGGTATATGGATGTCTTGAACTAAGAATGGGCTGTGTATTGATGCAAAATGGGAAGATAGTTGATTATGGATCCAGACAACTCAAGTCTCATGAAAGAAACTATCTGATCCATGATTTAAAGTTGACAGCGATAATGGTTGTACTGAGTATATGACACTACTATGTACACGGTGAGAAATTTCAGGTATGCATTGATCATAAAAGCCTCGAGTATCTGTTTTCATAGAAAGAGTCGGATATAAGAACAAAGAGGGTTAGAGCTTCTGATGAATTATGATTGTGAAATTGTACCACTTAGTAAAGGCTAATTTGATGGCTAATGCCTTGAGCAGAAAGAGTCTCGGGATGGTATTACATATGGTGGTCAGGGAGCGTAAGTTGCTAGAGTAGTTGTAAGCCTTAGTAGTGATGTGATCCCATCTGATGATGACAGTGATTGTGTGACAGCTAGCTTGAGATTAGAACCGAATTTGAGTGATCGGATTTGACAGGTTTAACGTGATGATCGGCATGGTGTCGATAGTGTGGGTCAAATTTAGAAGGGTATAGTGACAGAGTTCACAATGAGTGATAATGACTTATTGAGGTTCAGAGACAGTATAAGTGCTCCCCAGGACCACAATGATGAGATAGTTATTGTCAGAAGCTCACTCTTCGGGATATACAATGCATCTGAGAAGTAATAAATATATCAAAATTTTAGAAAAGGGTATTGGTGGTTAGATATGAAAAGAGACATTGTAGAGATTATGAAGAAGTGTCTCGTATGTCAGCAGATTAAGGTAGAGTACTAGAAGTCTGCAGGGTTATTGCAACCTCTACTTATATTGACATGGAAGTGGGAGCAAGTTACCATTGATATTGTGATGGGTTATAGAGGATTCAGATGAATCACAAGGCTATCTGGGTGATAGTCGATAGATTGATTAAGTCTACCTACCTTCTGGCTATGGAAATCCCCAGATACTCTTAGTGCGTAGGCGGATTTATGTGTACGAAAAATTGTGAAACGTTATGTAGCGTTCCAGTGAGCATGATATCAGATAGGGATTCTCGCTTCACTTCCCATTTCTTAGAATATTTTTCAGGAAGCTATGGGAACCTGATTGAGTGTTAGCACAGCTTTTCGTCCTCAGACAGATAGTCAGTTAGAGATGACTGTACAAGTTCTGGAGGATATGATGAGAGCATGTGCCATTGATTTTATAAGCTCCTGGGATGATCAGTTATTACTAATAGAATTTGTTAATAATGACAGTTGTCACTTGAGTATCGGGATGACTTTATATGAGACATAGTATGTCCGTAGGGGTTGTTTCCCTACTTGGATAAGAAGAAGTGGGTGACAGATAGAGAATTATTCCCGAATTGGTAAGACAAACCTCTGAGAATGTTCAGTTGATTGTGAGAGATTAAGAATACCTCAGAGCATATAGAAAAGCTATGCTGATAAGAGACAGAAAACCATTGGAATTCACCGAGGGTGAATTAGTATTGTTGAAAGTTACTTGTCCTACGGACATAACGAGATTGAGAAAGAAGGAAAATTGATTTTCGTTAGATTGAATCTTTTAAGATTAGACAAAGTGGGAGATAAGGCTTGTAGGTTGGCGTTACCACTTAAATTAGCAGGCATCCACAATGTGTCTCATCTTTTGATGCTTCGAAAATACTATCCGGACCCAGCATATGTGATTGGATATGAGCTCCAACAACTTAGCTCAATGAAAGTAAAACGTATGATTGAAAAATCGATTCGGATATTAGATGAAAGGAGAAAATGCTGAGGTTTAAGATGATCTCCTTAGTCAAGTATGTTGGTAGTATTACACTCCGAAAAAAGTCACTTGAGAATGACAGTATATGATATAATAGACGTACCCGAAGTTGTTTATGGATCCATTTGACTTGGTTCTAATTTGGATGACAAATTTCTTAAGTGGGGGAGATTATGTAAGACCCGATTTTTATCGTAAGAGCAAAGGGAATGATGAATAAAAATTTTTGAATGCATTTAAAAAAAATGCAAAGGATCGAAATAGAATTTTCTAACACGTTGAAGAGTAAAATGGTCAAAAGATCAAAATTCGATATAAATTCGAGAAGAAAATTTAATTAAAAATATGGGATTGAGAAATCTTGATCAATAACGAAGAAATAATTAAATTTCGGGTTAAATTGATCAAGATATGAATTTATTGAAATTAATCAAAAATTTCACATCGAAAAATAATCCCAAAAATAATCGAAAAATATACCGAGAAAGACGAAATAAGATCGATAAATTCAATTAAAGAATAAATTAATAAAATAATAATTTTTGTAGATATTTTAGATTTTTTTAATATATTTTATTGATTAAAATATTAATAAAATTAATTAATTAATTAATTAATTAATTAAAAAAACGAATCGCAGATTCGCGATTCTGGGAAGGAAAAGGAAAATCGAGGGAAGCCGAGGGCCTCCCCCTTCTGCCTCCATCGACGGAGACCACCGAGGAATCGAGCCGAGCCACCTAAGCTCGCCGGCATCGACAATTGAGGAGAAAACGGTGGCCTGCGATGAGGAAAGGAGAGAAAGAGAGAACCGAGAGTGAATGAGCGAGAAAGAGAGAGAAAGAGAGAGAACGGTGGCGGACAGAGGTCGGGGATAGGAAGAGGGCCTTGCCACCGGCCAGGAGGGAGGTCGATTCGCCACCGTCGACGACAAAACGGAATGGAAACGGCGGAAAGAAGAAGCACCACCGACGCCGAAGGGGAGAAAGGTCAAACCGGCCTCATTGCCGTCCATCCGAGCGGAGATGACACCAGATCCATGCATCGGACAGCCAGATGGACCTGCCGAAAGTGGAAGCCTATGAAGAATCGATCGGCGAAGTCTCGAACCGACCAAATCGGACTGAACCGGTTGAACCGAACTGGTCTAAACCGATTCAGCCAAGAAAGAGAGGAAAAAGGGAGAAAAAGGAAGAAAAAGATAAAAAAGGAAAAAGGGGAAGAATTTTTAGGGATACATCGGATTTCGAGTAAGTCGATACGAGGTCAAAAGTGACCGATTTGATTTTCGAAAAATTTATTTAAATTATATTTAATCAAAAATTAACCCGAAATTAAATATAAAATTGTGCAGTTCGATGATAAATCGTATACGTGAGACGATTGAGCTTCGATTTGCGCACCATTGCATAATCTCGGGTAAGTAGAGCTCATTTACGACAATTTATGTAATTATTTGCGTATTAAAGATTTATTTTACGAATTTTAGATTTAATTTCGTAATTAGTGAATTATATTGGGATTTTTGAATTAATTGTCGTAAATGATATACGGGTTATTCAAAGAGTTGTGAACGAAGCCCAATGGATATTGAGAGCCCAATATGCCCGAAAAAGGGATTTAATAAGTGAAAATGGGTGTAAAATCGGAGTAAGGCCCATTAAGGTGTAATCGGGGCCAATAAGAGTAAACGGGCCCAACATTTTAAATTTAGGCTTAATAAAGGTTAAATATGGATAAGTGTATTTTATTTAACCCGATAATGGTTATATGCAGCTCCCGGAGATTTAATTGGGAGCAAATCAGACTGAGCAAAATTCTCTACAGTGGAAAAGTCAAACTGTACAGAGAATCGAGGTAAGGAAATTTTGTAAGCGCTTAGAGATATCTGCCCATATTTTTGGGGTTATTTACATTACACAGAATTTCCTAAGGTATCTAGAAATAGAATAATAATTTTTACGAAAATCGTGGTATATGTGAAAATTACGATTTTGCCCCTATTTAGAAAAATCTTAAAAAGGGTAGTAAGGCTATGAAATTGCATGATTTTCATGTTTTTGATATTCCTATGATTATATTGCTTTCATTTAAGCAAATTATGGATAGGCTGGCTGTTTATTTCATGTTTTTACATGAAATGACACGAATTAGGTGTCCGTTGTGATTTTTGATTTGTTTTAGTGAAATTGAGCAGTCTATCTTGTTTTTATGAGTTTTAAATCGTGCTGAAACACTGCTCGCACTGAATTTTATATTTTAACTCATATACAAAGTGCTGGAACACTACTCGCACTGAGTTTTACAAACTTGCTTTACATGACTACCGTATTGGAGCTTTGCTCGTACGTGGATTTTACTTGGTTTTATGCATCCGTACTAGAGCATTGCTCGTACGTGAATTTAAATTGGATTTATAATTATTTTAAGTCGTACTGGAGCGCTGCTTATACGTAGATTTCATTGATTTTTATGAAACCGTGCTAGAGCTTCGCTTGTACGAGGGTTTTTCTGATATCATGAATATGCATAGAGCCGTACTGGAGCTTCGCTCGCACAGGAATTTTATGACATGCATATGACCGTGCTGGAGCCTCCTGTAGATTGTGTGTCACAGTGAGAAGATATGCTCGTACGTGTAGATTGAGACATGGGTTGGTTATCGACATGGTTTAGAGTGGGATAAGACCTATAGCAGGCATCCCCAGACTGTGATATTGGGTTCATGGGGTACGTTGTACCGTGTATGTCACACGGAGTACGCTGTACCATGTAGTCATAATTATTGTATTCACGTTACTTGATATTCTGGCGGGTAGGATTTGATCCACCTCCCATTACAGTTGTGATATCTCGCATACCGGGATCCGTGTAGCCTGGGATCACAAGGATATAGTCCTCGATTGTTTCCATACAGTAACCTGCATATCTCACGTGATATATATTTGATTGGTCTTGTTAGACCAGGGTAGACCTGAGGGAGGGGTTGAGCCCCGATTTATGACGATTTTCATGAAATGTGGTATTAAATGAGAAATTGATGGGTTTTTATGAGGATATTAATGATTTTAAAGATGTGTTGAATCTTTCTGGGATTGTTTTGAAGAGTTTTACTGTATCGAGCTTGAGAGGTTTTACATGAGATGTTTTTCATGTTTTACATGTCGATTCATGTTTTACGATATGATATACTCATACATGGCATGATTTTAATTGACTCATGCTCGAGATATAAATGTTTTACATGTCATGCCTTTACCAGCATGTAGATAGTATAGTTATCTACCTGCTTGTATTATTGCCTTATTGAGCAAGTTGTGCTCACCCTTTCATTTTTCACCCTACAGGGTACATTCAGTAGAAGAAAGCGACACTAGTCTTGCATTTCGGTTATCCGCTGCTTCCTATCAAGACCAGGTATACACATTGTATAATTTTTGTATCTGAACATATAAGGGCATAGTATTGTACACGTATGTAATATTGGGAATGTATTTAGTTAAAATGAATTGATATGTAAATGAAATATGGAAAATAGATGATAAGGTAAGTAACATGACAAGAAGGACTAACATCGACTCATAGCCCAACTGTTAGTAGTGAAGCTATTAACGACGGATAAGAAAAAGAAAAAGCAAAAAAATTATAGGGATTTTTAGGAAAAATGGGTCGTGACACATCATACTGAAATTTCATAGTAATTGTAAAATTACCATAATGCCCTTCTATTGGCAGAATGCTTATACATATCATATCATTAATTTTATTCCAAAATTTCATGCTTAATTATGTGAATTACACAACACATGTCAAAAGCCCCATGGATTACACATGATTTCCCTTAGGAACCAATGTGGCCGAAACTACAAGTGCATGAGTCATGCAATTTCAATGCAATTTAACACCATGAAAAAGGTCATTTCGACCGAATCATGCCCACCAAAAAGGAAGCCTTTTTGCTTTAATCTAAAACCATATAAATACTTCATAGCAAGCCTTAATTAACATATATAAGATTCATGGATTGAAAGTAACAAAAACTCCCTATGTCTAGGTTTTACCAAAACTATTTACTTTTAGCTCCTTGAAAAGTCTTAACATCAAATTTGGATATGTTGTAGAGGAGATTTAGGGGAACAACTTTGTAGAGGAAGTAAGAGCTGAATCAGATCAAAAATGGGTGAAAAGCCATGGTTTTAGGAGGCATTCATGGTTTCCATGGGATTTTCTCACACACACTTATTTTTTTCGTGCAATTTATGCCTTTATGGCTTTTGGAAAAGGGTGTCTGACCATAATAGGCTTATTTTAGCAAGGTTGGTGCTTGATAAATCTTAGGCAATTAATAGTAAGCTTATGTTCTTTATTTTTCTTTAATCTTACTAGCTACCACTTTATGGCAGGTAACAAATTCATTAATTCAATGCATGACTCGCTGATAAAGTCATATTATATTGCCTTTATAGTAAAGTGGTCGGTCAAGCACTTAAACAGTAGGGTATTCCCCCGATTTCGCCTATTTATGTTCTATTGTATTTATTTTTTATATGGAGATTGACATATCAATTTAAAGGTTTGATATTATTCCTTTAATACCCTTAAATCCATTCACAGTGTCCATTAGGCCAATATGAAAATTCAGTCCATGGATAAAATCGTCATTTTCATATTTGTTGTACGTTTTTCAAAAAAAATTGTAATCATAATTTTTTGGATCTGGATGGTTTACCCAAGGCTATATATCGTCAATTTATGATAATTTGGATATTTTTGGGTTGATGCGCCCACGAACCTCTAAGTACGCAAGCTACCCCTTTTAGTACAAAAACCGAAAAATAACTATTTCGCGATTTCCTTTAGTTTATTTGGTCCCATAATTGCCCAATTGGGTTTTATACATATCCAATATATGAAAATTTAGGTTCTCACACCACCTTTACTCAAATTCCACAAAAATATTCACCTTTAAGAAATCATCTATTGCATGTCTTTGATATCGTGAACAATTTACAACAACAAATCCTTTTTAAATTGAAACATCATCTTGGCATCATGCTCCATGATAGTTATGATGATAGTTCTTGAACCATAACTTTGATACCATTTATTGGGAACGACCAAATACTACCTTGTTCCACCTTAACAAATCCTAATCATGCCATTCCACTTTCTTGGATAATCTTAAAAATGACCTTGCTCATTGTTTGCACCATGTTTAAGAAATTGCTTTCTCACAATCAGAGTGGCCTACCGACATATTTTTAATGTTAAAACCTTCTTGTACCTTTTCTATTGCATTCCCTTTTGTGTATAGAAAATAAATAGATGTAAGACCCGAATTTAATAAAAATACGAAAACTAAATAAGAAAAGATAGAGGAAGTATGAAGGAAGTCGGGTTAAATTAATCCCGAACACGTGTAAGGGCAAAACGGTCAAAGGACCGAAAGCCGGAGTAAATTCGATAAGAAAATTTAATTAAAAATATGGATTTGAGAAATCTTGGTCAATAAAGATGAAATAAATTTATTTTGGGTTAAATTGATCAAGATATTAATTTATTGGAATTAATCGGGATTAATTGGAATTTTTAGTTCGGAAAAATAATCCCGAAAATAATCGAAAAATATACCGAAAAGTCACTCGGGACAATATCCCGAAAATACGGAGCAATTATACCCGAAAAATAGGTTAAAATATAATAAATAAATTAAATAAAATTAAATTAATTAATTTAGAATAAAATAATAATTTTAAGGGATATTTGGGTATTTTTAGTGTATTTTAATAAATAAAAATAAATTGTTAAATAAGATAATAAATTGAAAAAAATAAAAAAAAAAGAAGAGAATTGAAAAAAAAAAAAAAGAGAGGAAAGTCATCGGGGAGAGAGAAACGGAAGACCCGAAGAAGACCAAAGGAGGCCCGATCACCGTCCGGCGGCCAACGGCCCGGCCAAGGGCCGGAAAAGAAAGAGGGGACGCCGATGAGCACGATGGTACCGGCGGTGTAGCCCACCGACGCCGGAGGAAGCCGATCGGAGGAGAGAAAAGCCGTGGGAAAGAGAGGGTCACCGGCGGCGAACGGCGGCGACCCAGCCTGAACCAAGGCCCGATTTTGAGAGCCCAGGCGACGGCGGTGCTTTTGAGACCGGTGGCAGCCGACGAGACGGCCGGAATCGGCGGCGACGGCCAAGAGGGGAAAACGGGTCCGACGGCCGAGAGGGAGAAGTGCCGGACCGGCGGCGTTCCGGCGAGCTTGACCCAAACCGAGGCCAGAATCGTGATGCGGACGACCCAGCGGAGCGTTTGGCGGTGGAAGCCGGCAGAGAACCGGCCGGCAAGGTGGCGAACCGGCGGTGAACCGGTCGAACCGGGGTGAACCGGCGGTCTGAACCGGTCCGAACCGGACTGAACCGGTTCAGCCAAAAAGAAGGGAAAAAAGGGAGAAAAAGGGAAAAGGAAAAAGAGGAAAAAATTGGGGAAAATTCCGGTGATGCAATCGAGCTTCGGGTAAGTCGATAAGCGGTCAAATTGACCGATTTAAATTTGGAATATTTTATTTAATTAATTTTGGACTGAGAACTTACCCGGAAAAATTATGGAATTGTGTAGCTCGACGATTGGCATCCACCGAGGGCTCGAGACAGCCTCGATTTGCGGACTAGCATGGAATCTCGGGTAAGTGACCCCTATTTACGACAATTTCCTCGTTATGCGTGATATTGATTAAATTTACGCATAAATTGAATTAATTTATGGAAATTTAGATTAATTGTCGTAAATATTAAATTTAGCTATTCGAGAATTAGAACGAGGCTCAATAAATTATTGATGGGCCCAATGAGCCCAATAGGCCTCGATAAAGAGAAAATTAAGTGGAAAACGGGCTTAAGGCCGATTAAGGCCCATTAAGGTGCAATCGGGCCCAATAGGGGTAAACGGGCCCAATGATTTAAATTAAGCCCAGAAAAGATTAAGTACAATTAAATCATAATATCTGACCTGAGGAATATTAATACGCAGTTCCGGGCATTGGATTGGAAACATATCGGACTGCGCGATGGGACTACATTGGAAAAGAGAAAGGTCAGACTCGACGAGAATCAAGGTAAGGGAATTCTGCGGACTGCTAGAGGTAACAGTACGCAATTTTAAATTCATATGCAGTCCTTTAAAATATCCTGAAGGGTCTAGAGGTCAAATAATAATTTTAGTGCCCCGAATGGGCAAATTACTAAAATACCCTTGTTAAGGGTAAAATTCTAAAAATCTAGGAAAAATTGGGAGGAGCAAGGACAAGAGGTTCCTGCTCGTTCTGGAGATATTTCAACGCATGCATGAGTAGGCTGGCTCGCCTTGAAAGAAAGTGCACCGCATTGCATACTTTCAACGTGAAATTGATTTGAAAACTGTTTTGAGTAAATAGAGCCGCCTACGGGTTTTATTGACATATGACGTGCTAGAGCTCAGCTCGCACGGTAATTTCGATTTGTGTGATGCATGCATTAGTGCTGGAGCGAGAGCTCGCACTAGAGTTTTACATGCATAGGTGCTAGAGTATAACTCGCACCAGATTTCACATGCTCTTTCGTGACACGGTGCTAGAGTCTGACTCGCACCATATTTTTACATGATTTTCGAGACAGAGTGCTGGAGTTTAACCCGCACCAGTATTTATAAAATTTTCATGTGATTTATAATATACAGAGTGCTGAGCTTAGCTCGCACTAGTTTTACCGGATTTGTGGAGTACCGCTGTCTGCCCTTGGAGTCAGCCAAAAGGCCCAACAGGCTCAAGAGACCTCTTAGGTGGGGTGAGAGTGAGGGATGAGGTTGGCGGCCTTGTGGGGATGTAAGCGGGCTCTGCCAGTTGACGTGTTTTGATGAGAGTGCTGAGCATCGCTCACACAGATTTTATGAGAACATGCGATGAGCCGTGCTTGGAGCATCGGGTAGACTGTGTGTCACCGATTTAATAGGCTCGCACGTGCGTTTTGAGACATGGCATGAGTATTGAGAAACAAACCTCTGTGGGAAGCAGGCCAATTGGGCCGGAGTACCTAGAGATATTACATGGGTTCATGGAGTACGATGTACCGTGCAAGTAGCATGGAGTACGATGTACCGTGTTGTATCTTCGGATACGGCATCTCCGGATGCAGCATCTTCGGATGCCGGGGATCGGATAAGACTGACGGGATGGACTGACCCACCTCCCGGGCGGTTCCCGATCATGGTGAGAACCCGCACACTAGGATCCGTGTAGCTGAGGAACTCACGAGGACAGATGTAGCCATAGTCCTAGTTATTTACCTATATACAGACGTTGCCTAGTCTCGCATGTTGATGATTTCTATGATGATTTAAACTGGGTTTTAAAACTAAATTGCATGATGGTATTTCCATGCTTTTCAAAACCCACGTGTGATGTAAATGTTTTCATGATTTTGTGTGAGTCAGGATCACCCGCAGGAGGGGTCGAGTCCTGACTTTATTGTCAAAATCTTAATTGAGAAAGAAATGATTTATGATAATTGCATGTTGATTTTCCGTGCAAATGTATTTTACATATCATCATAATGCATAGCATTGTTTTAAAATGTGTGGAGAAAGGGTGGTTTATGCATGGCACTACGTTCATGTAGGTAGTATGGTTACCTACTTGTTCGTAGGATTGCCTTACTGAGCTTGATGTGCTCACCCCTTTCATTTTCTCCCACAGATGATCTCCAGTTGAAGTTGAGGCGACTCAGTACTGCATTCCGGATATCCGCTGCTGCCCATCAACATAAGGTATATACACTTGTACTTATTGTATCTACATAAGCATAGCACAATAACATGATTGTAAGTAACTTTAGGGGATGTATAAATAATATAACAATTATAAATGACTGGAGAAGAAATAAGTACTAGGGTAGATGTATGGTGGGACTGGCATTGACGCACAGCCCAATTAGTAGTGGAGTGTTGGTCACGATTCGAGGACAGGTAAGAATTAAGTAAGAAAATAAACAAAAACGCGAAAAAATTCACTCTGATTTTTGGATAGTTGGGTCGTGACAATTATTTTGGTATCAGAGCGTAATTGGTCTGATGTGTGTCAGTGTCAGAAGTTAAGAAATTACATCCCCGTGTTACTGTGCTTAGTTAGATACAATAGTGTATATCGAGATGGGCTTGACTAAGAAATGGTTGAGAATGCAGGAATGCCTAATATGAGTCGCGCTAAATGAGATAGTGCACGAGGCAGAGGTCGTAGAGGTAGACCTGAGTCTGCTAAGTCGTGCTGAGTTTGGCTATGAAAATCAGTATGAGATTGAAATAGAGGCGAATGTTGAGCATGCCTCACAGAGTCCGACAGAGAGATCGGACAGTATTGAGACACGCTTCGCGAGATTGGAGCGGAGTGTGGAGATTATTTTGAGGAGCTAATTACTCAGATTATGTACGAGATCAGAGGGCGCAGCGGAGCATTGGTGAAAACCCGCTCGACCCATCTTAAGAGCTGATATGAGAAATGATTATGGATGTACTTACGGAATAAATAATGACGAGAGTTTCATTATAATTGATACACTAAGGAGATAATCTTTAAGATAAGATGTATTGGAGTAAGAGATATATGCTAGGTAAGGAATACCCTTAATATGCGAAGTAATTGGGATTAAGCAATTAGTAAGGAATATAAATTATAACTAAGGATAAAGATGGGTATAACCATAACCAGTAGTTGTGGTTAAGTCTGAAGGTTAATAAAGGTATTTCAAAATACCTCCCCGCCTGAAGACTTGACAGCGTCTAAAAATATATATATATATCCTATAACGTGAAACCGATCGTCGTAATAAATACCTTTAGCATTAGGATACCTTTACTAAGACGATAAGAATATTAAAAAAAAACTCGAAAAATCATAAAGGTTAACATAGTAGAACTTAATAAGAGCCGTTAAGATAAGAAAAGGAAATGACGCAGGTTAGTACCTGGAAACGTAAACGACTTTGAAGGATCTTATACGCCTTGCGTAAATAAGTCAAGGATTAGATCGAGTGTAATCATCATTAACGGTGATATGCTGGGAGTAGTTAAAGCCTAGGGCGAATTATAAGCAACAATTGGAAGATAGCTTTTACAGATGGATTATTGCGAGATTTAAAATGGTATACCCTGTTGACACGTTTAACTAAGAAAACGTGATCTTGGAATAAGATGATAAATAAGATGATAGATGTGACGTGAATTTGGCGTGATGAAGTATGAACTGACCACCATGATTAATTTCACCATGCCCAACAGCTCAAGAGGTTTTTCAGTGAGTATGAATGCCTCAAAGTTATGATGGAGCTGTGTATTGATGTATAATGGGAAGATAGTCAATTTTGGAGTCAGACAACTCTTCGATCACGAAATAAACTATCTGACCCATGATTTAAAGTTGGCAACAGTATTTGTACCGAGGATATGGTACTATTATGTACAGGGTGAGGAATTATGGATATGCACTGATCATAGAGCCCGAGTATCTGTTTTCACAGAAAGGGGCGAATATGAAAATACATATTGGGTTAGAGCTTCTGAGAGATTTTGATTTATGAGAATTGTACCACCCAAGAAAGGCGAATGTGATGACTGATGCCTTGAGCAGAAAGAGCCTCGGGATGGTACCACATATGATGGTCAGGGAGCGTGAGCTGCTAGATGCAGTTGTGGACCTCAGTATTGATGTGATCCCTTCTGAGGATGACAGTGATTGTGTGACAGCTAGCCTGATGACTAGTACCGGATGAGAGTGCCCGGATTTGCCAGGCTTAGCGTGATGATCGACCGGATGTCGATAGTTTGGGTCTGATTCAGAAGGGTACAGTGATAGAGTTCACAGTGGGTGATAATGAGTTACTGAGGATTCAGAGACAGTATGAGTGCTCCCCAGGACCACAGTTGATGAGATAGTGATATTGTCAGAAGCTCACTCTTCGGGATATACAGTGCATGCGGAAGGTAATAATAATATATATTAAAATCTCAAAAGGGGTATGGGTGGTCAGATGTGAAAAGAGATATTGGTGGAGATTGTAGAAAAGTGCCTAGTGTGTCAGCAGAGTAAGGTAGAGTATTAAAAGTCTGCAGAGTTATTGCAGCACCTACCTATATCGACACGGCACGAAAAACGAGAGTAAGTCTCCATGAATGTCGTGATGGGTTATAGGAGACCCGGATAAATCAGGAGACTAGTTGGATGGTAGTCGATAGAGTGACTAAGTCCACCCACCTTCTGGTTATGAACTCCCCAGATACTCAGAGTGTGTATGAGGATTCAGGTATAAGAAAGATTGTGGAACATTAAGTAGCGTTCCAGTGAGCATGGTATCATATAGGGATTCCCGCTCCACTTCCTACCTCAGGGAATATTTTTAGGAAGCTATGGGAACCCGACTGAGTATTAGCACAGCTTTACATCCTCAGACAGATGGTCAGTCAGGGAGGACTGTACAAGTTCTGGAGGATCCGATGAAAGCGTGTGCCATTGATTTTATAAGCTCCTGGAATGATCAGTTGATTTCTAATTGAAGTCGCCAATAACGACAATTGGCAATTGAGTATCGGGATAACGAGATATGAGGCAGTGTATAGCTGTAGGGGCTGTTCCCCAAATTGGATAAGAAAGAGTGGGTGACAGGTAGAAATTATTTCTGACTTTGGATAATAAGTCTCTGAGGATGTTTAGTTAAGGATGAGAGATTAAGAACACCTCAGAACAGATAGAAAAATATTGGAATTCACCCTTGGTGAATTATTATGGTTGAAAGTTACACGTCCTAAGAGAATAAGGACATAGCGGAACTTTTGGAAGAAGTAAATTGAGTTGAGCTGGATCGAATTCTTGAGAGATTGGACAAGTGGGAGATAAGACCTGTAGGTTGTTGTTAATCACTTGGATTAATAGGCACCCACAATGTGTCCTAGCTTATGATGCTTCGGTACTACTATCCAGATCCAGCAGAGGTGATAGGATATGAACTCCAAAAGTTTAGTTTAATGAAAATATGAGTATATTGAAGAAGTTGATTCGGGCATTGAACAGGAAAGAGACAGTATTGGGGTTTAAGATAATCTCCCTAATTAAAGTCCTTTGGTAGTAATACACTCCGAAGAAGGTCGCATAAATTTTAAGAGTATGATATGATCGATATACCCGGAGTTGTATATGGACTCATATGACTTGGTTCTAATTTGGAGGACCAAATTCCTTAAGTGGGGGAGAATTGTAAGACCCGAATTTAATAAAAATACGAAAACTAAATAAGAAAAGATAGAGGAAGTATGAAGGAAGTCGGGTTAAATTAATCCCGAACACGTGTAAGGGCAAAACGGTCAAAGGACCGAAAGCCGGAGTAAATTCGATAAGAAAATTTAATTAAAAATATGGATTTGAGAAATCTTGGTCAATAAAGATGAAATAAATTTATTTTGGGTTAAATTGATCAAGATATTAATTTATTGGAATTAATCGGGATTAATTGGAATTTTTAGTTCGAAAAAATAATCCCGAAAATAATCGAAAAATATACCGAAAAGTCACTCGGGACAATATCCCGAAAATACGGAGCAATTATACCCGAAAAATAGGTTAAAATATAATAAATAAATTAAATAAAATTAAATTAATTAATTTAGAATAAAATAATAATTTTAAGGGATATTTGGGTATTTTTAGTGTATTTTAATAAATAAAAATAAATTGTTAAATAAGATAATAAATTGAAAGAAAGAAAAAAAAAAAAGAAGAGAATTGAAAAAAAAAAAAAAGAGAGGAAAGTCATCGGGGAGAGAGAAACGGAAGACCCGAAGAAGACCAAAGGAGGCCCGATCACCGTCCGGCGGCCAACGGCCCGGCCAAGGGCCGGAAAAGAAAGAGGGGACGCCGATGAGCACGATGGTACCGGCGGTGTAGCCCACCGACGCCGGAGGAAGCCGATCGGAGGAGAGAAAAGCCGTGGGAAAGAGAGGGTCACCGGCGGCGAACGGCGGCGACCCAGCCTGAACCAAGGCCCGATTTTGAGAGCCCAGGCGACGGCGGTGCTTTTGAGACCGGTGGCAGCCGACGAGAAGGCCGGAATCGGCGGCGACGGCCAAGAGGGGAAAACGGGTCCGACGGCCGAGAGGGAGAAGTGCCGGACCGGCGGCGTTCCGGCGAGCTTGACCCAAACCGAGGCCAGAATCGTGATGCGGACGACCCAGCGGAGCGTTTGGCGGTGGAAGCCGGCAGAGAACCGGCCGGCAAGGTGGCGAACCGGCGGTGAACCGGTCGAACCGGGGTGAACCGGCGGTCTGAACCGGTCCGAACCGGACTGAACCGGTTCAGCCAAAAAGAAGGGAAAAAAGGGAGAAAAAGGGAAAAGGAAAAAGAGGAAAAAATTGGGGAAAATTCCGGTGATGCAATCGAGCTTCGGGTAAGTCGATAAGCGGTCAAATTGACCGATTTAAATTTGGAATATTTTATTTAATTAATTTTAGGCTGAGAACTTACCCGGAAAAATTATGGAATTGTGTAGCTCGACGATTGGCATCCACCGAGGGCTCGAGACAGCCTCGATTTGCGGACTAGCATGGAATCTCGGGTAAGTGACCCCTATTTACGACAATTTCCTCGTTATGCGTGATATTGATTAAATTTACGCATAAATTGAATTAATTTATGGAAATTTAGATTAATTGTCGTAAATATTAAATTTAGCTATTCGAGAATTAGAACGAGGCTCAATAAATTATTGATGGGCCCAATGAGCCCAATAGGCCTCGATAAAGAGAAAATTAAGTGGAAAACGGGCTTAAGGCCGATTAAGGCCCATTAAGGTGCAATCGGGCCCAATAGGGGTAAACGGGCCCAATGATTTAAATTAAGCCCAGAAAAGATTAAGTACAATTAAATCATAATATCTGACCTGAGGAATATTAATACGCAGTTCCGGGCATTGGATTGGAAACATATCGGACTGCGCGATGGGACTACATTGGAAAAGAGAAAGGTCAGACTCGACGAGAATCAAGGTAAGGGAATTCTGCGGACTGCTAGAGGTAACAGTACGCAATTTTAAATTCATATGCAGTCCTTTAAAATATCCTGAAGGGTCTAGAGGTCAAATAATAATTTTAGTGCCCCGAATGGGCAAATTACTAAAATACCCTTGTTAAGGGTAAAATTCTAAAAATCTAGGAAAAATTGGGAGGAGCAAGGACAAGAGGTTCCTGCTCGTTCTGGAGATATTTCAACGCATGCATGAGTAGGCTGGCTCGCCTTGAAAGAAAGTGCACCGCATTGCATACTTTCAACGTGAAATTGATTTGAAAACTGTTTTGAGTAAATAGAGCCGCCTACGTGTTTTATTGACATATGACGTGCTAGAGCTCAGCTCGCACGGTAATTTCGATTTGTGTGATGCATGCATTAGTGCTGGAGCGAGAGCTCGCACTAGAGTTTTACATGCATAGGTGCTAGAGTATAACTCGCACCAGATTTCACATGCTCTTTCGTGACACGGTGCTAGAGTCTGACTCGCACCATATTTTTACATGATTTTCGAGACAGAGTGCTGGAGTTTAACCCGCACCAGTATTTATAAAATTTTCATGTGATTTATAATATACAGAGTGCTGAGCTTAGCTCGCACTAGTTTTACCGGATTTGTGGAGTACCGCTGTCTGCCCTTGGAGTCAGCCAAAAGGCCCAACAGGCTCAAGAGACCTCTTAGGTGGGGTGAGAGTGAGGGATGAGGTTGGCGGCCTTGTGGGGATGTAAGCGGGCTCTGCCAGTTGACGTGTTTTGATGAGAGTGCTGAGCATCGCTCACACAGATTTTATGAGAACATGCGATGAGCCGTGCTTGGAGCATCGGGTAGACTGTGTGTCACCGATTTAATAGGCTCGCACGTGCGTTTTGAGACATGGCATGAGTATTGAGAAACAAACCTCTGTGGGAAGCAGGCCAATTGGGCCGGAGTACCTAGAGATATTACATGGGTTCATGGAGTACGATGTACCGTGCAAGTAGCATGGAGTACGATGTACCGTGTTGTATCTTCGGATACGGCATCTCCGGATGCAGTATCTTCGGATACGGCATCTCCAAATGCAGCATCTTCGGATGCCGGGGATCGGATAAGACTGACGGGATGGACTGACCCACCTCCCGGGCGGTTCCCGATCATGGTGAGAACCCGCACACTAGGATCCGTGTAGCTGAGGAACTCACGAGGACAGATGTAGCCATAGTCCTAGTTATTTACCTATATACAGACGTTGCCTAGTCTCGCATGTTGATGATTTCTATGATGATTTAAACTGGGTTTTAAAACTAAATTGCATGATGGTATTTCCATGCTTTTCAAAACCCACGTGTGATGTAAATGTTTTCATGATTTTGTGTGAGTCAGGATCACCCGCAGGAGGGGTCGAGTCCTGACTTTATTGTCAAAATCTTAATTGAGAAAGAAATGATTTATGATAATTGCATGTTGATTTTCCGTGCAAATGTATTTTACATATCATCATAATGCATAGCATTGTTTTAAAATGTGTGGAGAAAGGGTGGTTTATGCATGGCACTACGTTCATGTAGGTAGTATGGTTACCTACTTGTTCGTAGGATTGCCTTACTGAGCTTGATGTGCTCACCCCTTTCATTTTCTCCCACAGATGATCTCCAGTTGAAGTTGAGGCGACTCAGTACTGCATTCCGGATATCCGTTGCTGCCCATCAACATAAGGTATATACACTTGTACTTATTGTATCTACATAAGCATAGCACAATAACATGATTGTAAGTAACTTTAGGGGATGTATAAATAATATAACAATTATAAATGACTGGAGAAGAAATAAGTACTAGGGTAGATGTATGGTGGGACTGGCATTGACGCACAGCCCAATTAGTAGTGGAGTGTTGGTCACGATTCGAGGACAGGTAAGAATTAAGTAAGAAAATAAACAAAAACGCGAAAAAATTCACTCTGATTTTTGGATAGTTGGGTCGTGACAATAGAAAATGTTCAAAATATGATACAATTATATATTCCTCGAAGGCCATAAGAAACCCCTTCCACCACTTTCCATTTACCAAGCCTCTATCAAGTTTTTTGTTATTTCTATCTTCCTTTAACCCTTTGACAATGTAAACCATGGTCACTTTACCGACTTCTCCGGGAAAGAATATTCATCCACCATATTATGGAAAACTTTAATTTGCCACATAAATTACTTAGCTCCACCATGTTTTTTCGTCATTGACAATGCATTGAAATCTCCTACACAAAGCCATGGGATAATCGACCTCTCATTTGTAAACTTAAGAAAATTTGATAATTTTATTCTTCTGTATCTTTCAAGGTTTTCAAAGAAACCAATAAAATGCCAAGGATCCATGTTGGCTTCAAATCATATCCTTGTATTAATATGGGATTTTGAGAATGAACCCACTTTAACTTTATTGCCCCCTTCCATATCAAATCCAACCCATGTCCTCGTCTTATGCTGTCGACTATGACGCCTCCAGTAAAGCCCTATTTAAGCTTTAATTAGTCAATCTCTTCACTTTTCCTTTTAATTTCACTTAGAAAGAATATTTGTGTAAGAACTGCAAATTTTATGTTTACTATACCATTGTACGACTTAGAACAACATAAAATGACTAAAATACCCTTTTACTATTTTTGGTGCAAATAGGGCTAGCTCACGTACAGAGAGGTCCATGGGCCCCACACAAGTGAGCAGCTACTCAGACATATCTCAATTATTATAAAATGATGATATCTTGGTAAATGTGCAACAACTGCAAAAATTATGATTTTGTCCATAGGTTAATTTTTCACATTAACCAAATGGACATTGTGAATGGATTTAAGGGTATATAATGAGTTATGTCCAGCCCTTAAATTGTTAAGTAGATTTCGTATCGAGATGTCAATCGATGAAACCGAAAACATCAAAATTATAGAAAATTCGGTTTTAACTTGTAAAGTTTATACCAAAACCTTTTAACATTTCATTTTAAATCTTAAAATGGACCACCTAAGGTCGGCATCCGCCTTATAATTGCGTTAAAATGAATTCTAATCTTATAAAACAAGAATAAGTGTGAATAAGTGTGAGATTAATGCGAGAAACCACCATAACCTCCCAAACCGTGAGCTTTGGCACCATTTTTAACCATTTTCAGCTCTTGATTCCCTTATAAAGTTGTTCCCCCAAGTCTTCTCTATAGTATATCCAAGTTTGGTTGCTTAATTCCTTACGAAGTAGTAAGGATCTATAAGGAAAGCATTTCAGCAAAACCTATATCTCAGGAGTTGTAGTTATTTTCAATCCTCTTTCTTTATCTATGTTGAATAAGGGTTAATATAAAGTGTTTTCATGTTTGTAGATTGAAGCAAAAAGTCTCCAAAGTCAATAACACCATTCTGCCATTTTTGGTTCACTAAGGTATAGGTTGTTTTAATTATTGAATTTTTAATATGTGAATGTATACTCAATGTTATGATGATATATGGTGCCAAAATGAAGTAATGATGAAGGTATCAAGGGGTTGTAGTTTTGGCTCTAGGGTTCTTATGGTGAAATTGTGTGAATTTTATAAAGGTTTTGATTTATAGTGTGAAATACATGTAATTATACATGAAATTAATGTATCGGGAAATAAAATGATGCTAACGCAATGTCATGCATTCGGCCTAAAGAAAGGCATTATGGTAAATTTACGATTTTAGTGTAATCTAGGTACTATGTGAATGTCAGATAAGTGTCAATGTGATAGGTGCAATTAGATTGATAGAAAGTATAAATTAGTACATTTGTCACTTTATAGCTTAAGGCGACATAAGTGAACCTATGTAGAAGTGTGGTCTTTAAGTGGCTTTGGCGCGTATTAAGGCACTATGAAACGTTTATTGAATGAATTATGCAATATTACAGGCTTTTAGACAAGTGTGGGGTGCGTAGTGATGCAGTTGTGACCAAAACTAATAAGTGAGCAAGTGTAAAGCTTTAATAAGTTAATTGCATAAGTCGCGAATTAATCTAATACTGCATGTTTTCTTTTTTAAAATTTGTCTTTGAATAATGTATAAGATTTGTACGAACCATTTGTATAAGTATATGAATAAACTAACTGATTAGGAATATGAACTATCATATGAACTTTTTTTAATTTACCTTGTAGGCTGGGTGAGAAGCAATTGTTACCCGGTCTTATTGTCAAGTTTTCATAAATTTTATGAATTATATGAACTAAGAACCATGTGATACCATATATGTGCTTTCAGACCCCATTATATGTTTTCAGAACCATGTTATAATTTCTATATTTTACTATCATTCCATGACATTGTATGTGAGGTTTAAAAGCTTGCAGACCGAATTTATAATCTTACAACTATTAAGTTTTGATATGATATGAAGTATATGGCTTATTCTACTTATGCCTATTTATTACGAATATAAGCATATATTGCCTTTCATTCCTATTGTTGTAAGACTTGAAATATGCTTTTGACTATTTTTATCGTGTATAGGTGTTCTGTTATACTAAATTCACCAATAATGCATATGGAGACAGTTCAAGTATTCTTACTCTTATATTGGAACATACGGCTTATCCAACAATAGCCGTAATAGGTTATGATCTTAGCTGATCACTAAGATCGAAGAGTACAGATATGTGGCCATGGCAAAACCCTAGTTTTCGAAATAGTTACGACTCACTGATAACTACAGTGGGATAGTCTTTATTGACATGATAGTAATTTTGCTTGTATGCGAGTGAGTATGAAATATGTTTTCCGTACGAGTTATTGATTTATATGATTTGATACGAAAGAATCATGTGTTTATGAAATGCATTAAACCTTTATATTCTACATTATTTTTAGTTACGATATCAAATATGATAAGATTTTCATATCTGTATAGTGTGGTCAAGTCTAAAGTGAAATGAAGTGCTTAAAAGTAGTATCCTCTCCCTTGACGACTTTGAGAGCATCTAGAAAGATTGTTATTCCAAAACCAAAAAAGTAAAAGGTTATAGAAAAATATAAGAAATGTGACATGATTTCAATATGAACTTCGATTATGAAACATTACGATTTCGATATAGTAAGCATTTATAAACCAGTATCATGTATGTGGTTAATTCTACACTTGCGTGTTTAACTTACTAGATTTTATAGCTCAATTTCTATGATTACATCACAGATTAAGTGCAAGATCCGATTTTGTTGATTTCAGTATTACGACTTAAAAGTTTTTGGCTACAGATTACTCATAGCGTATATTTGATATAGCTTTTTACTGCTTAAATGATTTCGGTTATAGACAAATATGTACCATTATAGTATGGTTATGTATGCATTTTTCTACATAATGGGATGTAAATGAATTTTTATTTCAAAATTGTTAGAATTTGAAAATATATTCGAATATATTTTTTGTATATATATTAGATGGCCAAATGGTATCTGAAAATTATGAGTTTTGAATTGAAGTAGATATATAAATGTTGCTGTGTACTGAGCAATTAGTCTTGAATTAGACTACATTTGGGCTGAGTTTAAGCTGATTGTCTAAAATAGGTCAAAACTAGGAATTTTTCATTTCCCTAAAAATTGCATATTTGGTTGTTTTTTATGGAATTTGATATGAAATTTGATTGGGACTTTAAGTTCGAAGCCTTAAACTGAGCTAAATAGTTTGTGACCTAGAAATACTGTAGGACTGCACTCGAATAACAAACAAAAGATAAGTTAGAAGGTTAAGAACACCAAACTAACTTATATTTTTGCAATAAGTTACTGTATAGTGTGAGACCCTACATATGTATAATGGTATATATGTACATAGAAATGTAAATAGAGTTGTACTATGAATTCATAAGTGAAGTATATGTGATGTAAGTCCATAAGTTAATGTACACACTTGTAATAAGAGTTATGATTGTACATACAAGTTACATTATGTGTGAATGTAAAGAAATGGACTTAAACATGTGAAGAATGTGAGTGGAATGGATTATGAATAGTGTGGTAAAATGGAAGTAGAATTGCATAAGTTGTGCACTTCCATTTGGTTTATATCGTATACTTTTAGTTATACAAGGATTCCACACAAGTTTCAATAGGAATAAGGTATGTATGGATGTCATTGTCAAGCCTCAAAGATGAATGAATGAGAAAATGATCATAGTAGCAAATTAAAGAGGTTTGAGTATGAGTTGCTGCAGAAGAACTGCAGAAAATCTGAAAACTATAAAGGGCAGATCGATCTCATGGGATGAGAGATCGATTTGGAAGAGCCAAAATGCTCTTATTTGGGCAATGGAATAGAGCAGATCGATCTCCAATGGAGCCAGATCGATCTCCTAAGCATTCTGTAGTGAAAAGATCGATCCTCAAGCACCCAGATCGATTTCCTTAGCTCTCTGTTTGGGAGCAGATTGATCTCATGCTTCGACAGATCGATCTTGTTGAGTTAATGTATTTTGAAATGACAAAACAAGTAAATTCAATAATATAAAGATGACATAAAAACATGTTTAGAAGTTATAAGTACCAGAACTTGAGTTTCTGTAGATAAGAGATCGATCTGGGTTATGAGAGATCGATCTCCTGAGTTTTCTATAGATGAGAGATCGATCTGGGTTATGAGAGATCGATCTCCTGGGTTTTTCTTAGATGAGATCGATCTCAGGAAGACATGAGATCGATCTGCCAAGCCTTGAATCTATACAAAGGTATTGAGGAAGAGTGAGATCGATCTATATGAGTTATGAGATCGATCTGCCTAATACTGGAGTTGAGGAGATCGATTTGATCTAGGAAGAGATCGATCTCCCTTAAAGCAAAGAAAGTAGATCGATCTTCAAGATCGATCTACACTCAAACAGAGAGCTTATGAGATCGATCTGGTAAGGAAGAGATCAATCTTCTCAAAGTCAGAGAGCTAAGGAGATCGATCTAGGTTATTGAGAGATCGATCTCCCCACTATGAGATTGCATCGCAGATCTATCTGTAGATCGATCTTGCCTCAAACAGAGAGATTGAAAGATCGATCTGCCTATTCGACAGATCGATCTCCCCTAACATTTTCAAATAAGAGATCGATCTGCTCATATATGAGATCGATCTCCTTGTGTTATTTTACTTTGATCTTGCAGGACTTATAACTAAGAGATCGATCTGGCCAAGATGGCAGATCGATCTGGCATTCTACTGGAGGTACCCAACGGCTAGTTCTGCAAAAATCTCAACGGGAAAAACATCATTTAATGCTCCAACTACCAATCCTTCAGTATTTAACCAAGCATTGAAGACAATGAGAAGAGAGACACTATTGCTGCACATTTCTTACATTCTCAAGAGTTTAATACTTTCATTCCTTGTGTCTTCATTCCTCATTTATTGAGTTTGTTGTATAAGCTTAAGTGCAAAAGCTGTAATTGTCCTACCCACATTAAAAGCTTGATTCTGTATTCATCCTTACCTTAAAAGAGAAGAGGATTGTTCCTCAGTGAGATAAAATTGTAAAAGGGGTGAATACATCTTTGTATTGCAAAGGGTAGAGAGGTTATTCCTTAACCTGAAAAAGGAAGATTGTAACTTCTGTTGAAGGAGAGAAAGAAAGCACTTGACAAGAAGGTCAAGGAGAGAGGACGTAGGCAAGAGTTTGACCGAATCTCTATAAGCGATTGTGTTTGTTTCTCTCTTCCCTATCTTGTATTAAATTGTTTAATTTTATTATATTGCTCACTATCATTTGCTGATTAAATTAGGATTAATTTAAAATTTGCCATTAACATTAGAAAATCGATCCACCCCCCTCTCAGTAGAGCCAACAATTGGTATCAGAGCTAGGACTCTTTAATCACATAGGAACAACTTCCTAAGAGTTAGAAACGATCAAATGGCTCACAACAATGTAGCAACTAGTTTGGTAGGAGAGGGGCACTCTACGGTTAGACCTCCTATGTTCAATGGAGAACATTATGCCTATTGGAAGACTAGGATGATGTTATTTATTCAAGCAAATGATTATGGGGTGTGGAGGATTATAATTAAAGGACCTCAAATCCCTACAAAGAGAATAGACGGAAGAGATATCCCTAAAGAAGAAGATGAATGAGATTCAAATGATATTAAATGTGCTCAGCTAAATGCTAAAGCTATGCACACTTTATTTTGTGCCTTAGGTCCAAATGAATACAATAGAGTCTCCTGCTGTGATAATGCCAAACAAATTTGGGACAAATTGGCAATAACTCATGAGGGTACAACCCAAGTGAAGGAGACCAAGGTAGGGATGCTTACACATGATTATGAGCTTTTTAGGATGAAGGAAGGAGAATCAATTAGTGATATGTTCACTAGATTCACGGATGTAATTAATGGATTAAAGTCCTTAGGAAAGATATACTCTAATATTGAAATGGTCAAAAAGATATTAAATAGCTTACCTAAATCATGGGAAGCTAAAGTGACTGCAATTGAGGAATCTAAGGATCCTCACACATTGTCTTTAGATGAATTAATAGGATCACTACTCACTTATGAGATGAAATTAAGAAGAAATGAAGAGCCACCCAAGAAAGTGGGAGTTGCTCTAAAATCCACTGCTCAAGAGGAGATTAAGAATGAGAGTGGTAGTGAAGAGGACCTTGAGATGGCAATGTTTGCCAAAATATTTAACAAGTTCATGAGGATGAGAGCTAGTGGTAGTAATAGGAGAAACAATAAGAGAGATCAAGAAGAAGTAGGTAGAAAAGATTCAATTGTGTTTTATGAATGTAAAAAACCAGGACACATAAAATTTAACTGCCCTCTTCTTAAAAGGTCCAATGATAGGTTCCACAAAAAGAAGGCAATGGTAGCAACATGGAGCGACAGTGACTACTCTGATGATGACTCAAATGAGGACATTGCCAACTTGTGCTTCATGGCTATTGAGGATGAAAAATGAATATTCCTTTGATGAATTGCAAGATGCCTTTGATGATCTTGCATTAGAGTATGAATGCATGAGCATGAAATATAAAAAGATAATATCCAAATTAAGAAAAGAAAATGAGTTGATGCTAAGGGACAAATTAGAATGCGAAAAGAAACTAAAAATTTCAAATCGTGAAATTTGTGACCTTAAAGAGAAAAATGGCAACCTACATAATTCCTTTAATAGGTTCCACATGGGTCAACAAAAGTTGGATAGCATGCTAGAGACCCAAAGGGCATTCTTTGACAAAAATGGGTTAGGATATAATGCAAAAAGTAGAGAGACTCATCTTAAAAGCTTTGTTGCTAGAAATAGTATAAATAAACTATCAACTTCTTGTTCATATTGCAATAGGAAGGGACATGCATCACATAATTGCAATATAAAAATGAGATCTCTTAAAGGAAAAATAGTAAAAAGGATATGGATTCCAAAAGAAGTAATTCACTCCAAGAATGTTAATGCATTAGCTAAATGGATCCCAAAGGGATCAAGAATTGCATTCACTAACCTCAAAGGACCCAAGAGAATTTGGGTACCTAAGACTTGAGTTGGAATCTTTTTGTAGGTGATTGAGCATGGCCACAAAGCTAAAACAAAGGAAGCATGGTACTTGGATAGTGGATGCTCAAGGCACATGACGGGTGATAGAAGCCACTTCAATTCTTTTAAATCAAAAGTTGGTGGAGAAGTCATATTTGGGGACAACTCCAAAGGCCAAGTTGAAGGAAGTGGCTCAATAGGTAATGACTATTTTTCATTAGAAAAGGTATTACTTGTTAGGGGTCTAAAGCATAACTTACTAAGCATAAGTCAACTTTGTGAAAAAGGTTACAAGGTAATTTTTGATTGCATGAAATGTCATGTTGTAGATCCTAAGTCAAACAAAGTTCTTTTTCTTGGTCATAGGCAAGGTAATATATATATTGTCTATCTTAATGAACTCAAAAATGAAAATATATGCCTAATGGTAGACAATAAAAAGGAATCTTGGTTATGGCATAAAAGACTAGGTCATGCTAGCATGCATGTGCTATCTAAGTTAGCTAGAAAGGATCTAGTCATAGGTTTACCCAAGCTATCCTTTGATCATGAAGAAATATGTGAAGCTTGTGTTAAAGGAAAACATAAAAGGACAACATTTAAGCCTAAGAATATTGTATCCACCACTAGGCCTCTTCAATTACTTCACTTAGATTTATTTGGACCAACTAGAACAACTAGCCTAGGTGGGAAACACTATGGATTTGTAATAGTTGATGTTTACACTAGGTTCACTTGGGTGTTCTTTTTAAGAGTGAAAAATGAAGCCTTAGAAAAATTCATAGCCTATACAAAAATTACTCAAAATGAAAAAGGGTATACAATAACTAGCATTAGAAGTGATCATGGCAAGGAATTCGAAAACATAGGATTTGATGAGTATTGCAATGATCAAGGAATTAGTCATAATTTTTCAGCCCCTAGGACACCTCAACAAAATGGAGTAGTTGAGAGAAGGAATAGAACCTTGGAAGAAATGGCTAGAACCATGTTGTGTGAGAATAATTTACCAAAGTATTTTTTGGGCTGAAGCTATAAACACATCTTGCTATATAATTAATAGAGCTATGATTAGACCCATGCTAAAGAAAACTCCTTATGAGCTTTACAAAGGTAAGAAGCATAATATTAGCTACTTCCATCCTTTTGGTTGCAAATGTTTTATCTTAAATAATTGTAAAGAAAATTTAAGAAAATTTGATGCCAAAAGTGATGAAGGAATCTTTCTAGGGTACTCATTGAATTCAAAGGCTTATAGAGTATATAACAAAAGAACATTAATGGTTGAAGAATCTATTCATGTTATATTTGATGAGTCAAATAATATATCTAAAGATTCAACCAATGATGAGGATGTTGGAATATTTGATGAAAACTTGGAGGAAATTCCAAACTTAGAAGATGATTTATTAGAAAAACTTGACTTGAATAAAGAAGATGAAGAAGAAATATAGATATTAGAAAGAGAGTCCAGAGCACCAAGAGAGTTAGGATATGTAAAAGATTGTGAAATAGTAGAAGATCCAACTCTTGGAGTTAGAACTAGATCATCTCTAAAAAATATGTGTCAATATATAGCCTTTGTATCTCAAATAGAGCCTAGGAATGTCAATGAAGCTTTAGATGACAATAATTGATTCCTAGCAATGCAAGAAGAATTAAATCAATTTGAGAGAAGCAAAGTATGGAAACTAGTTCCTAGGCCTAGTGATCACTCTATAATTGGAACTAAATGGATATTTAAGAACAAGATGGATGAAAATAGTGTGATCATAAGGAACAAGGCTAGGTTAGTTGCACAAGGATATAGACAAGAGGAAGGTATAGATTATGATGAAACCTATGCACCGGTAGCTAGATTAGAGGCAATAAGAATGTTACTTGCCTTTGCATGCTATAAAAACTTCAAGTTATATCAAATGGATGTAAAAAGTGCATTCTTAAATGGTTTCATTAATGAAGAAGTCTATGTTGAACAACCTCCTGGCTTTGAAAATCATGAATTTCCTGAACATGTTTTTAAATTATCTAAGGCACTCTATGGCTTGAAACAAGCTCCTAGAGCTTGGTATGAAAGGTTGTCAAAATTCTTAATAGAAAAGGGATTTTCAAGAGGAAAAGTGGATACCACCTTATTCATCAAAAATAAAAATAAAGATTTACTAGTTGTACAAGTGTATGTGGATGATATTATTTTTGGTTCAACTAATGAGTCTTTATGTCAAGAGTTTGCTAAGATCATGCAAGGAGAATTTGAAATGAGCATGATGGGAGAACTCACATTCTTCTTGGGACTTCAAGTAAAGCAAACAAAAGATGGAACCTTCATCAATCAAGCAAAGTATACTAAGGATTTGCTCAAGCGATTTGGAATGGACAATTGCAAACCTCAAGCAACTCCAATGGGCACCAACATCAAGCTTGATAAGGATGAAAGTGGTAAGTGTGTAGACACTAAACTCTATAGGTCTATAATTGGCTCATTGCTTTATTTAACTGCAAGTAGACCAGATATTTTGTTTAGTGTATGCCTTTGTGCTAGATTTCAATCCTATCCTAGGGAATCACATTTATTAGCCACTAAAAGGATCTTTAGATACCTTAAGGACACTCCCTCTCTAGGACTTTGGTACCCCAAGGACTCTACCTTTGCACTTCATGCATTTTCAGATGCAGATTTTGGGGGATGCAAAATAGATAGGAAAAGTACTTCAGGTACTTGCCAATTCTTAGGAAATAGATTAATCTCTTGGTTCTCCAAGAAACAAAACAGTGTGGCTCAGTCCACAACTGAAGCTGAATACATAGCAGCAGGTAGTTGTAGTGCTCAAGTGTTGTGTATTAAACAACAAATGAAAGATTATGGTATTGACATGAAACAAGTCTCTATTAAATGTGATAATTCCAGTGCCATTAATCTATCTAAAAATCATATTCAACACTCTAGAACCAAGCACATAGAGATTAGGCATCACTTCCTTAGAGACCATGTGCAAAAGGGGGATATAATTCTAAAGTACATTGACACTTTACATCAAATAACTGATATATTCACCAAACCCCTTGATAGAGATAGGTTTTGTATCCTTAGAGGTGAATTAGGACTCATGAATATCCCTTAAGATATTTATGCTTCAAAATCTTGGTTTTAAGTTGATTTTAAAAGAGTTTTACAAAGATTTTTCTGGGCAACAAGGATGAGAGATCGATCTCCCATCAATATAGATCGATCTCCATACTTCCAACAAGCCTAAAACATTAAGGTTAAGCTAAGCAGATCGATCTTCTATCCATAAGATCGATCTCCTTACGCCTCTGTTAAACAGCAGATCGATCTGTGCATATGACAGATCGATCTCTTCAAGCCTCTGTATTCTGAAGATCGATCTATGCATTTGGCAGATTGATCTCCCTAAGCCTCTATCAAACAGCAGATCGATTTGTGCATGGGACAGATCGATCTCCTTAAGCCTCTGTTAGCCAACAGATCGATCTGTCGTCTCGACAGATCGATCTCCTGTGCCCTGGACTATAAAATCTGGCGAAAAATCCCCAAATTTCAAAACTCCAAATTCTCAAATCCCTAAAGCTCCTGTCGCGCATCCTCTCTCAATTCTCCCTCCAGATCGATCTTCGGTAAGAATCTTGCCTAAATCTCTCATCAATCAGGGTCAAGTAACCTACATTGGTAAATTTTTCTTCAAAATTTATCCAGTTTTTGTGTAATCTTAGTTAGGGCAATTTTTACACTGTTTCATTGGATAGGTATCTAGAGAACTAGCCTTAAGATTCAAACTAGTGTCTAGAACCATGCCTCGACTTAAGAGAGTAGGCCAAAAACCTCCCCGATCTAATGTAGAACCCGGGTCATCCTCTCAATCCATTCCTCCCTCTTCCGTTGCTACCTTCAACAGGTGTTTTAAAACACCTGCGAAAAGGAAGCGCTTTGAAGAATATTTTTCTACCATGCCAATTAAACATTGGCGTACAATCAATTTCTCTTTCCTAAACCGCATTGATTTTTCGTATTTGTCTAAATTTGAAGATTTTGGTTGGATGTCTTTCCTAAAAATCAATACTCCCGTACTCCAAATATCGTTCGAGCATTCTTCTCCAATGTCGAACTCACCTATGATCCTATCGACCCCTGTAATATTCTCGGGTTTACAACGTATGTCATGGGAAGATCCATTGCCGTAGATACTGAAATTCTAGCCCAAGCCTTCAACATACGTGATGTAGGATTGACAAACGAAGATAAGGAAGTCCCTTTGGAGTTTGATATTCTCGGGGATAAGGCGAGTGATCTCCCGATGCACCCCCGGCTACTCCATCTCATCATATCGTGGAACCTTCGACCGTTTGGTACCCGTCACTCCACCATTAGGCCGTTAGATAGGTTCTGGATTCACCACCTTCACTCCACCAGTCAAAAACCCAACCTCGTCCACTTTATCTTTCAAGACTGATTGAAGATTGTACGCGGCCAAGCCACAACGATCGTGTTTCGGCAACTATTGGCGTACTTTCTCCAACGACTCAAAGTGGATAGCAGCTGTGAAACGTGTGAAATGCCCTCTCCCAAGAGCGTCCTCAACATCGGGACACTCCATCACATGAGCTACTACAAGGACTTCCAGGGCGACTGGAAGAAGAAGAGGGAACAACAGTCTGCTGAAGCTATGGAGGAAGATCCCTCCGATGAGCCTATGAATCCACCTGCTGCACCGACTGCGGGTCCATCATCCTCGACTCCTCAGCCCACTGCACCTGCTACCTCAATCACTGATATGGAGTCCATTGTGACAATGTTGAGTGCACTGAACCGAAAGATCGATGAAGGCTTTGCAAACCTTCATGCAACTCAGCAGCGGATGTTCGAGGAACTAAACCGCAAAGTGGATGCAGGCTTTGCAAATCTTCACGAGACTCAGGAGGCGATGTTTGATGAGCTTCAAGTCACTCGCACTCACGTTGAGGATCTCATGGATCGATTTTCTCCTCCACCATAGGACTTAGTTGCTAGATCTAGTTTTGTTATATGTTTTCATTACTCTTTGTTGTTTAAACTCAATTTGCTTGAATGAACTGCCCTTTGTGTTATTGAATGAAGTGTTAATTTGAAATGACAGAGTATTGTTTAGATTTCCTTTTTACCATTGATATGACAAAAAGGGGGAGAAGAAATAATGTTAAGAACACATGCGTGTGTTAAAACATGTTTAAATCATTTTAAGAATCATATCTAATGGCTTAAAAGGAATGATTAAAATGAGGGGGAGTTAAGAAAGTTTAGAGATCAAAAGCCAAAAGTAAGGGGGAGTTTACAAAAAGGGGGAGTTTGTGAAAAATGAAAATAGGCAACTAAACATGTTGATTGAATAGGTTTTGTCATATCAAAAAGGGGGAGATTGTTGAGTTAATGTATTTTGAAATGACAAAACAAGTAAATTTAATAATATAAAGATGACATAAAAACATGTTTAGAAGTTATAAGTACCAGAACTTGAGTTTCTGTAGATAAGAGATCGATCTGGGTTATGAGAGATCGATCTCCTGGGTTTTTCTTAGATGAGAGATCGATCTCAGGAAGACATGAGATCGATCTGCCAAGCCTTGAATCTATACAAAGGTATTGAGGAAGAGTGAGATCGATCTATATGAGTTATGAGATCGATCTGCCTAATACTGGAGTTAAGGAGATCGATCTGATCTAGGAAGAGATCGATCTCCCTTAAAGCAAAGAAAGTAGATCGATCTTCAAGATCGATCTACACTCAAACAGAGAGCTTATGAGATCGATCTGGTAAGGAAGAGATCGATCTTCTCAAAGTCAGAGAGCTAAGGAGATCGATCTGGGTTATTGAGAGATCGATCTCCCCACTATGAGATTGCATCGCAGATCGATCTGTAGATCGATCTTGCCTCAAACAGAGAGATTGGAAGATCGATCTGCCTATTCGACAGATCGATCTCCCCTAACATTTTCAAATAAGAGATCGATCTGCTCATATATGAGATCAATCTCCTTGTGTTATTTTACTTTGATCTTGCAGGACTTATAACTAAGAGATCGATCTGGCCAAGATGGCAGATCGATCTGGCATTCTACTGGAGGTACCCAACGGCTAGTTCTGCAAAAATCTCAACGGGAAAAACAGCATTTAATGCTCCAACTACCAATCCTTCAGTATTTAACCAAGCATTGAAGACAATGAGAAGAGAGACACTATTGCTGCACATTTCTTACATTCTCAAGAGTTTAATACTTTCATTCCTTGTGTCTTCATTCCTCATTTATTGAGTTTGTTGTATAAGCTTAAGTGCAAAAGCTGTAATTATCCTACCCACATTAAAAGATTGATTCTTATTCATCCTTACCTTAAAAGAGAAGAGGATTGTTCCTCAGTGAGATAAAATTGTAAAAGGGGTGAATACATCTTTGTATTGCAAAGGGTAGAGAGGTTATTCCTTAACCTGAAAAAGGAAGATTGTAACTTCTGTTGAAGGAGAGAAAGAAAGCACTTGACAAGAAGGTCAAGGAGAGAAGACGTAGGCAAGAGTTTGGCCGAACCTCTATTAAGCGATTTTGTTTGTTTCTCTCTTCCCTATCTTGCATTAAATTGTTTAATTTTATTATATTGCTCACTATCATTTGCTGATTAAATTAGGATTAATTTAAAATTTGCCATTAACATTAGAAAATCGATTCACCCCCCTCTCGGTAGAGCCAACAGATCTCATGCTTAAAATGCCGTGAAAAAGAGGGATTTAAGGGGACTAGATCGATCTCCTCAAGCTATTTCTAAAAAAGGAGTGATGAAAATAAAAAAATTTCGGGAAAAACACTAGCCTTCCACTTTCAACCCAAAAACCTAACTTTCTCTCCCTAAAATCAGTCATTTTCAATGAGATTTGAAGAGAGACTATTAGAGGCAAAGTTGTTCCTATCAAAGAGAAGAACAACATAGTTGGAAACCATTTTCCCATTGTTGGTATTGAAGGAGTTAAGGGCATTGCCATTTGGAGCAAGAAGAGAAATCAAATTGGGTAAGATTCTAACACTCCAACTATGGTACATTGTTTATATAATTGATTTTGGAGTTGTTTGGCATGGGTATGGATGGTTAGAAACTATCTAAAATGCATTGGAATGATTATGACCTAGAAATGGTCTAGAGTGAAGAAGTGGAATGTATGGAGATTAATGATGAATGAGATATGTAGAAGTTATTAATAGTGTTGTGGTATGATTTTAATATGTGGTTAGTGGATAAATTGTGAGATTTACCTAAAAGAGGTAAAATGTGGAATAAGGCATTGGTAAAATGCATAAGTGAATAATATTGACTAGTGAGGTCAATTATGGGTTAAATACATTAACTCAATTGATTTAATGAATGAATCACAGCTTCCGAGGATACGTCGAGGCGAGTTGAGCCAAGAGCGTGAGAAGCTAAAAGGAAAGGAGTCACACCAAGTAAATCGAGGTAAGGGATTTGTGTGGACTCTTAGAGATATTTGTGTGCAATTTGGGCGCTTAAATGTTTTTCTAGAATGCATGAGATTAGGAAATTATGTTTGGTGATTGAAGGGTAAAAGTTGGGAGTTTGAGAAATGTGCATGAAAACAAAAGCATATTGCTTTGAAAATCATGTTTTATTGCTTTTTAGCAAATGATTGGTAGGTTGGCTGACATTGAAATGATTTGCAAAAGAAATGAGTGTGTTTTGGTTTTGTTAACCATACTTTGCAAAGTTTTGAGCCACCTACATGATTTCGTGAGTATGAAAGCGTGCTAGAGTATGACTCACACGAGATTTGACGTGTTTTATACACATGAGTGCAAGAGGCACTAGTTTTCACATGGATTTCATAATTGTTTTGGCATTGTGCTTCGAGTTTGTCTCGCACTGGATACCCACCTTGCATGTTGCCGTGTTTAGAGCTTCGAGTAGACTGGGTGTCATATCGATTAAATATGCTCACATGTGCATTGTTTTGACATGATTAATTAGCCGTGTTAGGAGCTTCGGGTAGACAAGAGGTCGTACCGATTAAATAGGCTCACACGTGCATTTGAGATGTGGCGTGATATGATGTGTTGATTGGGTCCACGGAATACGTTGTACCGTGCATGTAGCATGGAGTACATTGTACCGTGTTGAGATGTGATGTGCCGTCTTCGGACGAGATCTGCTATGGATCGGCGGGTAGGATTTGACCCACCTCCCGTGTGGAAGCAGATAGTGATGATATCCCGCACACCTGATCCGTGTAGCCGGTATCACAGGTTATGTACATAAGCCTTGAGGTTATTACCTATTGTTGAACTGCCTATCTCACATGTCTACTGCTATTTGAGAATAAATCCATATTTGAAATGATTTGTGAGTCAGGAAGGTCCGAGGGATGGGCTAAGACCTGACAAGTGTTGAATTTATTTGTTAATGGTTTTTTTAAAGTGCACGGATGCATGAGGTTTAATGCCATGCTTTATTGTAAAAATGCATGATGGGTAATGCCATGATTTTATTGTGAATTATGCATGATGATTTATACCATGCTTTGAGTTGAAATGTGCACTAAATTTTAATAGCATGAATGCTTTACATACCATTAACACAAACATACACTCATGTTTTGAGATAAATAATGAATTAAATGCTTTTGAGCATGGCATCACGATCACGTAGATAGTGCAGTATCTACCTGTTCGCATGATTGCCTTACTGAGCGTGTGGTTTGCTCACCCCCCTTATTTTCCCCCTCTCTACAGAGATTTGAGTATAGATTGAGCGTGATTGGAGGCGTTTCCCTTTTGGTAATCCGCTGCATCCCATCGTTAAAAGTATACACACTTCGATTATTTTGTATCTAAACTAGACATAGCACAGTAGCATTTTGTATGTAACTACTGGGGATGTAAAACAATGTAAACACATGTAACAACTCTGATATATATATATATATACATTTATACAAGTGTTTACTCATAAATAATGTTTCAAATTGAATTGGTATGGTGGAGTGAGTTAGACGTCGACACACAGCCCAACTGTTAAGAGTGTGGTTGTTCACGATCGAGGAAGGATGATTAAAGATTGATGCATGAAAATGCAAAAAATTTGTATGTATTTTGGTAAGTTGAGGGTTGTGACAGAAGTTGGTATCAGAGCTCGAGTTGGTTTGACGTGTGTCGTTTCTAAAATACTTAATAAGTTGGATAATTACATCCCCATGTTACTGTGCTGTTTAGATACAATTGTGTGTGTGTCGATGGGTTGACTAAGTAATTGGTTGTGAATGTAAGGAATTGAGTAAGTATGCCTAATACCAGTCGCGGTAGAGGGATGAGAGCACAGGCTCGAGGCCGTAGAGGTAGGCCTGGGGGTCGTGGTGAGCCAGAAACACACGAGGCTCAGGAGGATGTTGAGGTGGAGGCCAATGTTGAGCACGCTCCACAGGGTCCAGAGGAGAGACCCGAGAATACTGAGGCTCGCTTCGCGAGGATTGAGCGGAGCATTGAGATGATTGTGGAGTTGGTCACCCAATCTTTATCTGGAGTTGGCGGTAGACAGAGTCCCGCTACACAGGGTGATGCCGAGGAGGCGGCAGCTCCTGAGGCACGGGCAAGGGAAGCCCAGAGGCCACAGACGACAGATACCCCACCCACACAGGATGTGCCTACGCCAGTTGCTACACCAGGCAGTAGAGGTTGGGGATATGGATGTGATTTGGATAGACTGCGACAATTCCAGAAGTTTGGACCGCCGTCTTTCAGTGGAGTAAAGAACCCAGTAGCGGCTGAGGATTGGATCAATGAGATCGAGAAATTATATGGGTTCTTTGAGTGCACTACTACCGATATGGTAGCATTTGCCGCTTTTATGCTGAAGGGATCAGCAGAATATTGGTGGAAGTCCACCAGGCCTATTTTGAGAGCCCGGCATACTGAGATCAGCTGGGATGTGTTTCTAGAGGCCTTCCGGAGATAGTATGTCCCGGATACCGCACAGCGGAAGCTAAAGATTGCATTTTTGGGACTGACCTAAGGGAGCAGGACTGTGGATGAGTATGAGACTGCTTTTATATCCCTGGGCAGATATGATTCCAACACGATGGGTAATGAGATCGAGAAGATCCAGAAGTTTGTGGATGGATTGAGACCGACCATCAGGTCCAGATTGGTTCCTTTGGATATACCGACCTATAAGGAGGCAGTGCACAAGGCGCAATTGTGTGAACAAGATGTTGATAGAATCGCCTCAGAGTTTGGAAAGGTTGGTAAGATGAGGGACAGAGATAAGAAAAGACCAGTGATGGATAGAGGCTTCAGTTATAAAGGAAGCAAGAGACTCTCTGGAAAGAGGCCGAGAATTGATGAGATCCGAGAGAGGACAGTTAATACTCCCATATATCCAACCATTGCTCTAGCTAAGGGAATCGTGATTGGAGGACCACGGCCTACTACGGAACAGTGTGGCAAGTGTGGTAGGTACCATGGAACTCGACCATGCTATGGATCTCCTGTAGTATGCTTTAGATGTGGGAAGCCAGGGCACATAATCAGAGATTGCCCAGAGATGACAGAGAGAGCCCCACAGAAGGGCAAGGAGCCAGAGAGAGCTCCAGTTGGTACAGCTGCTCCGAGGAGGAGGGCTACAGCTGAGGAAAAGGGGAAGCAAGCAGTGGGTGTAAGCAGAGGACGAGTGCACGCGCTAAACCAGGACACTGCAGATCAGTCATCGGATGTGATAAAAGGTACCATCCAAATCTTTGATTTAGAAGCTTATGTACTGTTTGATCCTGGTGCCACGCATTCCTTTATTTCGCCATCCTTTGCATGTAAATTGTTGAAGCATGTAAAACCCACACGGCTTGATAAGATGTTATTGATATCTACCCCTATGAATGATAGTCAGTTGACTGAGCATGTATATAAAGATTGTAAGATGAGGATAGGAGGTAAAGAAATGGCAGTCGATTTGATTTTATTAAATATGAGTGATTTTGATGTAATCCTAGGGATGGATTGGCTGGCTGCAAATCATGTTGTTATGGATTGTCATGCAAAAACTTTGATGTTTCCAAAGATAGACAATCTCGTAGTTAATTTTGTGAAATGAAATTAAAGAACATGATTATTATAAGTGTGATGAGTACAATCTTGATACATGATGTATGAAAGGTAAATTTGATCTCATTTATGTATGTGATGTGATGATTTATGATACTAATGGTGGAAAGAATAATTTGAAGGATTCATCGCTTTTGTGATTGAGACGGATAAGGCACATCCGGAATTGGGAGACATTCCAGTGGTTAGGGAATTTTCAGATGTCTTTCTGAATGAGTTATCAGGGATACCTCCAGATAGGGAGATGGAGTTTGGTATAGATTTGGCACCTGGTACAGAGCCGATGTCCAAGCTACCATACAGAATGGCTCAAGTTGAGTTGAAAGAATTAAGGAAACAGCTGCAAGAATTGCTAGAGAAGGGGTCCATCAGACCGAGCGTCTCACCTTGGGGAGCACCGGTTCTGTTTGTAAGGAAGAAGGATGGAAGCCTCCAACTGTGTATAGACTACCGGTTGTTGAATAAGGCTACCATTAAGAATAAGTATCCCCTCCCACGCATCGATGATTTATTGGATCAGCTTAAGAGAGCACAGGTCTTTTTCAAGATAGATTTGAGATCAGGGTACCATCAGTTGAAGATACGAGGTGGAGATGTACCCAAGATAACTTTTCGCACCCGGTATGGACATTGCTGAGTTTATGGTTATGCCATTCGGGTTGACGAATGCCCCTGCAGCTTTTATGTCGTTGATGAATGAGGTATTCCACCAGTATTTGGATCGATTTGTGATCGTGTTTATTGATGATATACTGGTGTATTCAAGATCTAGAGAGGAGCATGAAAGGCACCTAAGGATAGTGCTACAGACCCTCCGAGAGAAGAAGTTGTACGCTAAACTCAGTAAATGCGACTTTTGGTTGGAACAGATCTCTTTTCTGGGTCATATAGTAACAAAAGATGGAGTGTTAGTGGATCCATCTAAGATTGAGGCCGTAGTTCAGTGGCAGAGACGCCAGACAGTGACAGAGATCAGAAGTTTCCTGGGTTTAGCTGGGTATTACCGAAGGTTTGTAGAGGGATTTTCGAGGTTAGCTGCTCCTTTGACACGCCTCACAAGAAAGAATGTGGAGTTTGTGTGGGATGATAAGTGTGAAGAAAGTTTTGAGGAGCTAAAAAGGAGATTAACCACAGCTCCAATCCTCACCATTCCTACCAGCTCAGGAGGTTTCTTCGTGTATGCGGATGCTTCACATCTGGGACTGGGCTGTGTATTGATGCAGGATGGGAAGGTAGTAGCTTATGGATCAAGACAGTTAAAGGATCATGAGAGGAACTACCCGACCCATGACTTGAAGTTGGCAGCGGTAGTATTTGCGCTGAAGATATGGCGCCACTGCCTCTATGGTGAGAGATTTCAGATTTATACAGATCATAAGAGCCTTAAGTACCTATTCTCAGAGAAAGAGTTAAACATGAGACAGAGGAGATGGCTCGAGCTGTTAAAGGATTATGATTGTGAAATCCTATATCACCCGGGTAAAGCAAATGTGGTTGCTGATGCATTGAGTAGGGAGCATATCAGGATGGTATCATTTATGATGATCAGGGAACACAAGCTATTGGAACAGTTCACGAACCTCAGTTTGGATATGACCCCGCCTGACGCTGATAGTGGATATATGATAGCTAGCCTACAGTTGAAACCGAATCTGGTAGATCGTATTCGACAGGCTCAGCGAGTTGATCAGCATTGTAGTGATATTGTCGGGCAGATACAGAGGGGTACGGAGACGGACTTTGGGTTGAGTTCGGATGGATTGTTGAGGTTCAGAGGTAGGATATGTGTTCCTGATGATGCAAAGATCAGAAGGTTGATCTTAACAGAGGCTCACTCATCGAAGTATACGATACATCCAGGGGGTACTAAGATGTATCAAAACCTTCGAAAAGTTTATTGGTGGTCTGGAATGAAAAAGCACATTGCTGAATATGTTGCTAAGTGTCTCGTTTATCAGCGGGTGAAGGTAGAGCATCGGAAGCCTACAGGGTTATTGCAGCCTCTACCGATACCGACATGGAAGTGGAAGCATGTCACCATGGATTTTGTGATGGGATTGTCGAGGACCCGGAGAGGTCATGATGTCATATGGGTGATTCTGGATCGGTTGACGAAATCAGCCCATTTTCTAGCTATGAGAGCTACCGATACTCTGAGCCAGTTAGCAAACCTATATGTGCGTGAGATAGTGAGGCTACATGGAATTCCAGTGAGCATTGTTTCTGATAGGGATGCACGCTTCACTTCTCACTTTTGGGAACGTTTTCAGGAAGCGATGGGGACCCAGTTGAGTTTTAGCACTGCATTTCATCCTCAGATAGATGGTCAGTCAGAGAGGACTATACAGACCCTAGAGGATATGTTGAGAGCGTGTGCATTAGATTTTGGAGGCTCTTGGGATGACCATTTGCCACTCGCAGAGTTCGCGTATAATAACAGTTTTCATGTGAGTATCGGGATGGCACCATATGAGGCATTGTATGGGCGTAGATGCCGTTCACCTATTGGATGGGAAGAGGTTGGTGAAAGACAGATCTTTGCTCCCGACTTGGTTAGACAAGCCTCTGAGGACGTCCAATTGATATGTGAGAGGTTACGGACAGCTCAGAGCAGGCAAAAGAGTTATGCTGACAGGAGACGCAGACCACTAGAGTTTGAGGTGGGTGAGTCAGTGTTTTGAAAGTTTCCCCTTCGAAAGGAATTATGAGATTCGGGAAGAAGGGAAATTGAGCCCTCGATATATAGGGCCATTTGAGATACTTGATAAAGTGGGAGATAAGGCGTATAGATTGGCATTGCCACCCGAGTTGGCAAGTGTGCATAACGTCTTCCACGTATCCATGTTGAGGAAGTATCACCCGGACTCGGCACATGTGATAAGATATGAGCCTTTGGAGCTCAATGAAGGTATGACCTATGATGAGAAGCCAGTTCGGGTATTGGACAGAAAAGAGAAAGTGCTGAGGACAAAGACAATTCCCCTGGTGAAAATACTTTGGCAACATCACACTGTGGAAGAAGCCACATGGGAATTGGAGAGTTTGATGCGGGAGAAGTATCCCGAGTTGTTCACAGAATAATTGGTTCTAATTTGGAGGACCAAATTTTCTAAGTGGGGGAGAATGTGAGACCCCGTATATGTATAATGGTATATATGTACATAGAAATGTAAATAGAGTTGTACTATGAATTCATAAGTGAAGTATATGTGATGTAAGTTCATAAGTTAATGTACACACTTGTAATAAGAGTTGTGATTGTACATACAAGTTACATTATGTGTAAATGTAAAGAAATGGACTTAAACATATGGAGAATGTGAGTGGAATGGATTATGAATAGTGTGGTAAAATGGAAGTAGAATTGCATAAGTTGTGCACTTCCATTTGGTTTATATCGTATACTTTTGGTTATACAAGGATTCCACACAAGTTTCAATAGGAATAAGGTATGTATGGATGTCATTGTCAAGCCTCAAAGATGAATGAATGAGAAAATGATCATAGTAGCAAATTAAAGAGGTTTGAGTATGAGTTGCTGCAGAAGAACTGCAGAAAATCTGGAAACTATGAAGGGCAGATCGATCTCATAGGATGAGAGATCGATCTGGAAGAGCCAGAATGCTCTTATTTGGGCAATGGAATAGAGCAGATCGATCTCCAATAAAGCCAGATCAATCTCCTAAGCATTCTGTAGTGAAAAGATCGATCCTCAAGCACCCAGATTGATCTCTTTAGCTCTCTGTTTAGAAGCAGATCGATCTCATGCTTCGACAGATCGATCTCATGCTTAAAATGTCGTGAAAAAGAGGGATTTAAGGGGACCAGATCGATCTCCTCTTGGACCAGATCGATCTCCTCAAGCTATTTCTATAAAAGGAGTGCTGAAAATCAAAAAATTTCGGGAAAAACAGTAACCTTCCACTTTCAACCCAAAAACCTAACTTTCTCTCTCTAAAATCAACCATTTTCAGTGAGATTTGAAGAGAGACCATTAGAGGCAAAGTTGTTCCTATCAAAAAGAAGAACAACATAGTTGGAAAGCATTTTCCCATTGTTGGTATTGAAGGAGTTAAGGGCATTGCCATTTGGAGCAAGAAGAGAAATCAAATTGGGTAAGATTCTAACACTCCAACTATGGTACATTGTTTATATAATTGATTTTGGAGTTGTTTGGCATGAGTATGGATGGTTAGAAACTATCTAAAATGCATTGGAATGATTATGACCTAGAAATGGTCTAGAGTGAGGAAGTGGAATGTATGGAGATTAATGATGAATGAGATATGTAGAAGTTATTAATAGTGTTGTGGTATGATTTTAAGATGTGGTTAGTGGATAAATTGTGAGATTTACCTAAAAGAGGTAAAATGTGGAATAAGGCATTGGTAAAATGTATAAGTGAATAATATTGACTAGTGAGGTCAATTATGGGTTAAATACATTAACTCAATTGATTTAATGAATGAATCACAGCTTCTGAGGATACGCCGAGGCGAGTTGAGCCAAGAGCGTGAGAAGCTAAAAGGAAAGGAGTCACACCAAGTAAATCGAGGTAAGGGATTTGTGTGGACTCTTTGAGATATCTGTGCGCAATTTGGGCGCTTAAATGTTTTGCTAGAATGCATGAGATTAGGAAATGATGTTGGGTGATTGAAGAGTAAAAGTTGGGAGTTTGAGAAATGTGCATGAAAACAAAAGCATATTGCTTTGAAAATCATGTTTTATTGCTTTTTAGCAAATTATTGGTAGGTTGGCTGACATTGAAATGATTTGCAAAAGAAATGAGTGTGTTTTGGTTTTGTTAACCATACTTTGCAAAGTTTTGAGCCACCTACATGATTTCGTGAGTATGAAAGTGTGCTATAGTATGACTCGCACGAGATTTGACGTGTTTTATACACATGAGTGCAAGAGGCACTAGTTTTCACATGGATTTCATAATTGATTTGGCATTATGCTTCGAGTTTGTCTCGCACTGGATGCCCACCTTGCATGTTGTCGTGTTTGGAGCTTCGAGTAGACTGGGTGTCACATCGATTAAATAAGCTCACACGTGCATTGTTTTGACATGATTAATTAGCCGTGTTAGGAGCTTCGGGTAGACAAGAGGTCGTACCGATTAAATAGGCTCACACGTGCGTTTGAGATGTGACGTGATATGATGTGTTGATTGGGTCCACGGAATACGTTGTACCGTGCATGTAGCATGGAGTACATTGTACTGTGTTGAGATGTGATGTGCCGTCTTTGGACAAGATCTGCTATGGACCGACGGGTAGGATTTGACCCACCTCCCGTGTGGAAGCAGATAGTGGTGATATCCCGCACACCTGATCCGTGTAGCCGGTATAACAGGTTATGTACATAGGCCTTGAGGTTATTACCTATTGTTGAACTGTCTATCTCACATGTCTACTGCTATTTGAGAATAAATCCATGTTTGAAATGATTTGTGGGTCAGGAAGGTCCGAGGGATGGGCTGAGACCTGACCAGTGTTAAATTGATTTGTTAATGGTTTTTTTAAAGTGCACGGATGCATGAGGTTTAATGCCATGCTTTATTGTAAAAATGCATGATGGGTAATGCCATGCTTTTATTGTATGATTTATACCATGCTTTGAGTTGAAATGTGCACTGAATTTTAATAGCATGAATGCTTTACATACCATTAACACAAACATACACTCATGTTTTGAGATAAATAATGAATTAAATGCTTTTGAGCATGGCATCACGATCACGTAGATAGTGTAGTATCTACCTGTTCGCATGATTGCCTTACTGAGCGTGTGGTTTGCTCACCCCCCTTATTTTCCCCCTCTCTACAGAGATTTGAGTATAGATTGAGAGTGACTGGAGGCGTTTCCCTTTTGGTAATCCGCTGCATCCCATCGCTAAAGGTATACACACTTGGATTATTTTGTATCTAAACTAGACATAGCACAGTAGCATTTTGTATGTAACTACTGGGGATGTAAAACAATGTAAACACATGTAACAACTCTGATATATATATAAATATATATATATATACATTTATACAAGTGTTTACTCATAAATAATGTTTCAAATTGAATTGGTATGGTGGAGTGAGTTAGACGTCGACACATAGCCCAACTGTTAAGAGTATGGTTGTTCACGATCGAGGAAGAATGATTAAAGATTGATGCATGAAAATGAAAAATTTGTACATATTTTGGTAAGTTGTGGGTCGTGACATATAGCATGTCCTTCGAGATGTGACAACTTGAGGTACATGTTTTACAGCCATCTCGATCAACTCATTAACTACCCAAGAGAACTCTAACCTTAAGCAGTTATACACTAGTAACATTGGTCTCAACAAGGTTAGTTTGACTAACCAACCTCCATCACCTGTACATTCAAAATATCAACTTAAGTCAACTCATTTAAGACCTCCTTTACTCTTTTAGCCACCATCTCTTTAGTAATATACCTTACTCATCCCTCTTTATCTCTTTCTAACCATTTTCACATCCAAGTTGATTGATTTTAGGCTACTTTTCTATAGCCTCTCTTATTCTCTTCCATGTCTTTTTGTGCATGTGCATGTGCATGGTTATGTTTTGTGGCACCTATAAAGCCTTGAACCACTAAAGAGTTGATCACACCTCAATCAACAAAATTCATTTTCCCTTGTAGATCTATATTTGAACCACATACTAGGTCCACATTCTCAAGCTAGCCTTTCCCATATTACAACCATGCAACAACTTACCAAATCTAGACACCTTATCCCCTATATCACGCAAGTTAACATCATCTCCTCATGGAATCCTATCTTTGACATCAAAGGTATTTCCTTCTCCAAAATTATTACCTTTCACAACTTTTTCTTTGTCCTTCCCTATCGTGATTCAACCACCATATTTGTTTTGCTTTGGCATTCATCTAATAAAGCACTCAACCATTTATCTCGTCTCTTCCTTCTCCCATTTATCTTGAACCATTTTTCGCCTTTAAGCCAGTCTTAACTTGAGAAAACCCAAAGCTAATCCCATTAAATGACCAAATAGACTTTTAGGGTTTTTTGCCCTTATCCAATTACACTATTTAATAAATCCTTTCACCTTCCTCAGTTGCATAGCCTCATCACACTTTGACTCCTAACAATCTAAGCATCCATAAACATAACAAAAGTTTGGAGTTTTTTTCATAACAAAATGTAACAAGTAGCTAGTTCCCTTAAGCATGGACACTTTAGTTCTTCCTAGGCTTACTTATATTAATAAAAACTTTGATGCTTAACCAGCACCCCTCCCATGCCACTTAGTCACCATGAATTTCTAATTCTTCCACAATGTTTCTCCCAAAACCACCCATATTTTTTCAGTCATCATCCTTAATGGTAACCAATGGATTTGGATCCAAAAATAGCAGCAGTTCATACCTAAAGCTTCAGAAGGGCATACCATCAATTTCTCTTATGCTTATTAACTGTTACACCCCTAGGTAAATCCCATATCAAAAAAGTATGAGAGAGATATCGGGTATATAAGTTAACATGCTCTATATCTCGAGTGAAGTCTTTTAAAATTGCAAGGTCTAATAGGCTAAAGTAGACAATATTACTAGTGGGTTGGGCTGTTTACATATTGTATCAAATGACTCTGCATGTGACAATCGAGAATTTCTCACTCTTGGAATTAAATTAATAGGATAATTGGAGTAGTAAAATTATTAAGGATTAAGGGAATTATGAAGGTGATGAATTCATGGGAAAAATTAAAGTTGTTTTAGGGAATATTTCATTGAATTATTTAGGTTATAAAAATTAAGTGAAATTATTAGAAAAAATTGAAATTAAGAATGTTGAAAAATTCAATTTTGAATTTTAGCCAATAAAATAATTTATTTATAGGATTAGAATATTTTAATTTATTCTACATGATCAAATTGATTTATTGGAGAATTAATTTTAAGGAATTGATTATATTAGGCACTAAGGAATTAAACTTGAAGAAGGATATGAATACACAAATATATATATATATATATATATTGTATGTCATTAAATAAAAATGAATAATATAATAAAAATAACATATACTAGATAAATAGTTATAGATCATATTTATATATATTTTTATATAATAAATATTTGAATATAATAAATAAAAAAGGGGATATGGAAGCCTGCTCTGTTCTGTTGGTGGGAATTTTCCCACCAATTTGTCTGCTGTTAGCAGACATAATAAAATAAATAAAAAACAAAAACATAATAATATGAAAAAAATAGGAAACTGAGAGGAAGACCCAACCCTCCCCAAAAGAATGACACAAGAAAGGAAAAATAGGGAGGCTGGTGCCACCGAACGAGAGAGAAGGGGAAAGTGCTACCAGTTACGAGAAAGAGAGAAAGAGAGAAAGAGGAGAATGAAAGAGGAAAGAGAGAAGCGAGAAGGGGATGTTCTCGCCGAACCAGGGCAAATCTGGTCGGAACAGATCCAGCCGAACTAGAGGAAACGAGGAAATGTTGATGGCAGGAAAAGGGGAGGGAGAAAAGGGAGAAAGGAAGAAGAGAAAAATGAAAGAAAGAATGAGGAAAGAAGAAGGAAAGGGAAAGAAAGGAAGAAGAAGTCAGAGAAAGAGGCTACAGCCACCGTAAGGCAGCAGTGGCGCCGATCAGGGCCGAGTGGCAACGCCGCACAGTAGACCCAGGGACGCCAGAGACAGTCCGGCAGCCACCATTGGATTGAAAAAAAAAAAAAGGGACAAGAGAAGATTTCAATAATTTTTTTTTTTGTTTTTGCAATTTAGGTCAAAAAGTTGTAGGAAAATCGTCATTGATTTTTATTGAATTTTCATATTAATTATATAATTATCCAAGTGTAAGTGATGTTATTGAAGTTGTAGCGAAGGCTTAAATAGGCGCGATTCGACGTTCTGCGAAACTTGGAGCTCGTCAAAGTGCCAAGCTTTGGCGCTAGGTAAGATAATTGTATTAGTCTTTAGTTAGGTCATATGGAGCTAATAATGATATTACTCTGTATATTATGGTTGAAAAACGAATTGTCAAGTTGACAATTTACCAGCCCGATGCTTGATGTGAATAGGCGACAAATAGGAAACTGATCCCATAGCGCCAGATATGGGTAAGTAATTATTGTATTGAGTTGGGATGGTGATGGGTATATCCAGAATTCGGATAATTGATAGAAGCTCGATGTTTAGAAATTGTCAGTTTATTGTGATTATTTGATAAAGTAATATTTAAATATTCGTAAAATACTGATAAGACCCATACTAATGGTTAGGGTCTTAATATTCATATTGTGGTGTAAGAGTGATAATTATGTAATATTGTGATTATGATATTGATTCTTTGGTTAATGTTTACGGCTTGTCAGGAAGCATTTGGTGATATAATCAGCTTGATGATTTTGGAGATATGTGATGGTCTATAATTGCATGGTTAATCGTACATATGACCATTGTGAGATCTTATTGCGTGATGAGTGCATAGTAGCTTATGTGGTTTGTGTGTTTGTTGAGTAGCGTGATAAGCTTTGAGGTTATTAAGTTGATATAATTAAGAGAATTTATGTGAAATATGATAATTGGGCATAGTAGATTACTTGGCTATAGTATGGTGAGATTGAAGTATAAGTTGAAAATTGTGATTTGATATTTTGTGGAACATTGTGGAAAATATTATATATATATATATATGAGTTATAAACTGAACATAGTGAAGGCAAACTAGCCTAAGTGACCAATGTGGTATGAAACAAAACTAGTCAAGGCAAATTGGCCTATGTGACAAATGTGATATTGAAATGAACTAGTAGTGGCATATAGTCGATATTATAATTTTGGGATTGAAATGAGCTAGTGAAGGCACAATGCCCTAAAAGATATTTTGGTCTTATAGTTATACTAGAAAGGTTTGATAACCTAAGTGAAATCGTGGAATCGAATTGATGTCAGTAAAGGCACAATGGCCTAAGAGAATTGTGCTCTCATAATGATATTAGCAAGGTGTGATATCCTAAGCGAAATCGTGGAATCGAAATGATGGCCTATATGGTATTGTGATTGTGGAATAATTTTGTGAAGGCTAGCCTATATGGTTTTTAGATTTTTGTATGTTACTGATAAAGACGTATGAGCCTATGTAGAAATGAAAATAATCAATGATCATGCCTCAAATATGCTTTGGCATAAGTATGCATGACTTGGACCTTGAGACATTGGAATACATTCCTTAGCATTTGGCAAAGTGCTTGACAACTCTAATGTTGGGATTTTGGGACTCTTATTTAGTGCATTTACTTAAAGCATTGCATAACATTAACTTAAGTATTAGAAAGACATGCATGGGTTTGAAAATGCATACATTAGAACATCGAGGTATTTGAACTATTAGAACTTTTGAAATGGCATATGACATACTCGCATGTCCATATAGTGTGATTTTTGAATGAAAACCATGACACAACTTCTTGATGTTAGAACAATTGAATTTGAATATATTTAAACTTTTTGAATATCAGAATTTTTAAAACTTTCAAAACTTCAATTTTGATATTATGGCATATCTTGACAATGTCAATAAAGCACCATTTCAGAACTTGTCTGATTGGATCGATGATCATTAGGCTTTTTAGGCTTGTCTGACAATAGTTGTGGGTAGATTTTAGTTTTACTTGATCAATGGAACTAGGGTTAAAGGTCTATGTGTAAGACTCGATTTTTTTTTCGTAAGAGCAAATGGAACGAATAGAAATTTTTGAGTGCATTTAAAAATGCAAAAGGACTAAAATGGTATTTTTGAACATGTGCAAAGGTAAAACGGTCAAAAGATCAAAATTCAGTATTAATCGGGATAAGAAAATTTAATTAAAAATATGGAAATGAGAAATCTTGATCAATAATGAAGAAATAATTGAATTTCGGATTAAATTGATCAAGATATGAATTTATTGGAATAAACTAGAATTTTCACTTTGAAAAATAATCTCGAAAATATATCGAAAAGGTAAAATCGGACTGATAAATTCATTTACAGATTAAATGAATTTAATATAAATTTTTTTAGATATTTGTTCATTTTTAATATATTTTAATGAATAAAATAATAAAAAAATAAAAAATAAATAAAGTAAAAAAAAAAAGAAACTGAAAACACGAATTGAAGAAATCACGAAAACAGAAAGCAAAAAGGGCGAAAACCAAGCAGGAAACCGAGGGAACGGTTTCCCTCTCACCAATGAGCCACGAGCGAGGCTTAGGGGCCGGCGAGGGCCGACGAAGACGGCCCGACCTCGGGCGACATCACAGCGCGGTGACGCACCGTGGAAACGCTGGAGCACGCTGAAAAACGAAGGAGAGGCTGCGGGAGAGAGACTTCGATCGGCGGCCATCGGCGCTGATTCGAGACAAACCGAGGCACGATTTTGGAAGCCCAGGTCGTGGCGCGCCGATTGGTGCCAGAATCGCACCGAGAACCGACCGGACGACGTCGAAACGACCAAATGATGCTGAACTGGACCGAACCGCTGGACCGAACTGGTCTGAACCGGGTTGAACCGAACCGGACTGGATCGGTTTAGTCAAAAAAAATAAAAGGAAAAAAAGAGAAAAAGGGGAAAAGAGAAAGAATTGGAGAAAATTTCAGTGATACAATCGAACTACGGGTAAGTCGGTAAGCGGTCGAATTGACCGATTTAAATTTCAAAATATTTAGTGTGATTAATATCCGAATGAAAGTTTACCCGAAAAAAATATTAAATTGTGTAGTTCGACGATTGCCATCAACCGAGAGCTTGAGATAACCTCGATTTACGTACTATCATGGAATCACGAGTAAGTACCCCTTATTTACGATAATTTGCATCGTTATGCGTATTGATGAATTACGAATTTAAATTCTGCATGAAATGAAATTATATTCTGGAAATTGGATAAATTGTCGTAAATAATAAATTGAGATATCCGAGAGTTTATAATGAGGTTCAATAAATATTGAGGGGCCCAATGAGCCCAATAGGCCTCGAAAAAGTGTGATAAACGGGCTTAAGGCCGATTAAGACCCATTATGGTACAATTGGGCCCAATATGGGTAAACGAGCCTAATGATTTAAATTAAGCCTTGAAAATATGAAAATACAATTAAATTGTATTATATTTGACCTGATGAATGTGTATCCGCAGTTCCGGAGATTGGATTCAGAGCAAATCGGACTGCGTGACGAGTCATCAGTGAAAGGTCAGACTGTACAGAAAAATGAGGTAAGGGAATTGTGTGAGTAGCTAGAGGTAGCTATGCGTATTTTAATAGTTTTTGCATACACTGATTATGTATGTATACACGGTTATTGTATAATGATCCTAAAAGTGGTTTAAATAATTTTAAGGATCGAAATAGGTGAAAAGACTATTTTACCCATAGTGAGGGAAGTTCACCTAAAGATGGTGAAAGCACGACATGCATGAAATGCATGATTTAAGAATTTTTTGATTTAAGGAAATTTTATTGGTTTTTAAACAAAGTAAATCGGTAGATTAGCCAATAATTGCATAAGCTTCCCAAAATAACACTACGTAAGTGTTATTGGTATTTAAATGAAATTCTTTGGAAAATGGGCCAACTATCAAGTTTATATAGAAACAGATAGTGCTGGCATATAGTTCGCACTATATCTGCGTTTGTGAGTGTGCATAAACGTGCTTGAGCGGTTGCTCGCACCGACTTGTGTGACATCATATGCATGAAATGTGCTAGAGCGGTTGCTCGCACTGATTTATATTATTGTGATATGCATGAGAGGTGCTGGAGCCTAGCTCGCACTCTGTTTTGACATGTTTTGACTGTTCTGATTTGTTTTGACTGAATATGCATAAAAAGGTGCTGGAGCGATTTCTCGCACTAGTTTTATGATTGTCATGTATGAGAGATGCTGGAGCTTAGCTCGCATCCTGTTTTGATATGATAATTGCATAAAGCCGTGCTGAAGTGTAACTCGCACGAGATTTGATTTAATTATGCATAAAGCCGTGCTGGAGAATAACTCGCACGAGATTTGATTTATTTGAGCATTCATTTGTGTTGGAGCGTTGCTCACACAAAGTTTTATATGGTTTTCATAATTCATTTGAATGTCGTACTGAAGTTTTTCTCGTACGAGGTTTCACTGAGTTTTTATACATATCCGTACTAGAGCATTGCTCGTACGTGGATTTTACTTGAATTTATAATGATTTTAAGTCGCACTGGAGCGCTACTCGTACGCAGATTTTACTGATTTTTATGAAACCGTGCGAGAGCTTAGCTCGCACAAGGTTTTATGATATCATGAATATGCATGGAGTCGAGCTAGAGCTTCGCTCGCACAGGGATTTATATGACATGCATATAGCCGTGTTGGAGCCTCCTGTAGACTTTGTGTCACAGTGAGATGATATGCTCACACGTGCATATTGAGACAGAGATGATATGGGTGGATAAGACCTATTACAGGCACCCTTGATTGAGCCTGGGTTCACGGAGTACGTTGTACCGTGTATATCACGCGGAGTACGTTGTACCGTGGGGATTGTTGGAGTGGAGTGACATTAGCCACGAGGCAGCAAGCCTTGCCCTCGTAATCTTGGTGTTATGCTGTTTTGGTGGGTAGGACGACCCACCTCCCGTTTCAGGTGTGATATCCTGCACACTAGGTACCGTGTTGCCAGGATCACTAGGATATGGCCATAGTCCTCGATGTTACTGATATAATCACTTGCTTGTCTCACATGATATAATTATTGGTCGATAGACCAGGGTAGACCCGAGGGAGGGGTCAGGCCCTCGATTTTATGATTTTATGATGTGACCTTGAAAGAATGGTGGTTTTATAACTGAAGTTTTACAATGAATTGTTTTAAGAGATTATTGACCCGGAAGGGTTAGTTTATGCTGCAGTTTTAATGAATTGATTTAAATGCAGCAGCATGATGATGTTTTCCATGCTTTCATTTCAAATTTATGATTTGTCTTACATGACATGAAAGAATGCATGATTTTGATTAAATTCATGCTAAGTATGATTTATTGAAGTCACATAAAATGCCTTTGATGCATGAATTACATGATTTCTATATGCACAAATAGTTTTGATAAACTAAGTCATTGATGTTTGCATGACTTTGTGCTTGATGATTTTAATGAAAAGAAATGGATTTAAGGGCATGGTATTATGAGCATATAGATAGTGGGGCTATCTACTTACTTGCATAATTGCCTTACTGAGCGTGTGGTTTGCTCACCCCCTTATTTTCCCATCTTTTCAGAACACTCGTAATAATTAGTAAGCGGCTGAGGACTTGCATGCTTGGTATCCGCTGCTTCCCATCGAGAGACAGGTATACACATTTGTAGAGCTTTGTATCTAAATATGTAATGCACAGTACTGTAAACGGATATGATGTCGGGGATGTAGAGTTATAAATACCATTGTGTATGTATTTATTTAAAGTCAAAAGATAGTAAACTCTGATATGTGAATGTGATTATGGAAATGGAATGGTAAATAGTATGAGATGACTAACACCAAATCATAGCCCAACTGTGTTGTACGATGGTCACGACGAGAGAAAGGTAGGAATTAAATAATAAATGTATGATATTTGAGGGCGAGTCGGAGCATTGGTGGAAGTCCGCTCGACCCATCTTAAGAGTTAGACATCCAGAATGGACATGAAAAATAATTCTAGATGTAGTCCGGTGACAGAATATCCCAGATATTCTTTTAAGAAAATAACAGATGATATTCGTTACTCTGACCCAGAGGAACTGGTTGATTAATGAGTATGAAACTCAATTTATATACCTGCGCAGATATGAGCTCGAACAGTTTAGCTCAGTGAAAGTATAACGTATAAAATTGATTCAAGTATTAAACAAGAAGGAGAAAGTGTTGAGGTTTAAGATGATCTCCCTAGTTTAGTATGAGGGTAGTATTACACTCCGGAGAAAGTCACTTGAGGATGACAGTTTATGATACAATAGACGTACCCGGAGTTGTTATTGACTTATTTGCTTTGGTTCTAATTTGGAGAATCAAATTTCTTAAGTGGGGGAGATTGTAAGACCCGATTTTTTTTCGTAAGAGCAAATGGAACCAATAGAAATTTTTGAGTGCATTTAAAAATGCAAAAGGACTAAAATGGTATTTTCGAACATGTGCAAGGGTAAAACGGTCAAAATATCAAAATTCGGTATTAATCGGGACAAGAAAATTTAATTAAAGAATGAGAAATCTTGATCAATAATGAAGAAATAATTGAATTTTGGGTTAAATTGATCAAGATATGAATTTATTGGAATAAACCAGAATTTTCACTTTAAAAAATAATCCCGAAAATAATCAAAAATATACCGAAAAGGTAAAATCGGATTGATAAATTCATTTACAGATTAAATAAATTTAATATAAAGTTTTTTAGATATTTGTTGATTTTTAATAAATTTTAATGAATAAAATAATAATAAAAATAAAAAAATAAATAAAGTAAAAAAAAAAAGAAACTGAAAACACGAACTGAAGAAATCATGGAAACAGAAAGCAAAAAGGGCGAAAACCAAGCAGGAAATCGAGGGAACGGTTTCCCTCTTACCGGCGAGCCACCGATGAGGCTTAGGGGCCAGCGAGGGTCGACGAAGACGGCCCGACCTCGGGCGACATCACAGCGGCGGTGACGCTCCGTGGAAACGCGGGAGCACACCGAAAAATGAAGGAGAGGCCGCGGGAGAGAGACTTCGATCGGTGGCCATCGGCGCCGATTCGAGACAAATTAAGGCCCGATTTTGGAAGCCCAGGCCGTGGCGCACCGATTGGTGTCGGAATCGCACCGAGAACCAGCCGGACGGCGCCGGAACGACCAAATGATGCTGAACCGGACTGAACAACTGGATCAAACCGTCTGATCCGGGTTGAACCGAACCGGACCGGACCGGTTCAGCCAAAAAAAAGAAAAGGAAAAAAAGAGAAAAAGGGGAAAAGAAAAAGAGAAAAAATTAGAGAAAATTTTAGTGATGCAATCGAGCTACGGGTAAGTCGATAAGCGGTTGAATTGATCGATTTAAATTTTAGAATATTTAATTTGATTAATATCCGACTGAAAGTTACCCGAAAAAAATATTAAATTTTGTAGCTCGACGATTGGCATCAACCGAGAGCTCGAGATAGCCTCGATTTACGTACTATCATGGAATCACGGGTAAGTACCCCTTATTTACGAAAATTTGCATCGTCATGCGTATTGATGAATTACGAATTTAAATTTCGCATGAAATGAAATTATATTCTGGAAATTAGATAAATTATCGTAAATAATAAATTGAGATATCCGAGAGTTTAGAATGAGACTCAATAAATATTGATGGGCCCAATGAGCCCAATAGGCCTCGATAAAGTGTGGTAAACGAGGTTAAGGTCGATTAAGGCCCATTATGGTACAATCGGACCCAATATGAGTAAACGGGCCCAATGATTTAAATTAAGCCCTGAAAATATGAAAAAACAATTAAATTGTATTGTATTTGACTTGATGAATGTGTATCCGCAGTTTCGGAGATTAGATTCAGAGCAAATCGAACTGCGTGACGAGTCATCAATGAAAGGTCAGACTGTGTAGAAAAATGAGGTAAGGGAATTGTGTGAATAGCTAGAGGTAGTTACGCGTATTTTAATAGTTTTTGTATACACTGATTATGTATGTCTACATGGTTATTGTATAATGATCCTAAAATTGGTTTAAATAATTTTAAGGATCGAAATAAGTGAAAAGACTATTTTACCCCTATTGAGGGAAGTTCACCTAAGGATGGTGAAAGCACGATATGCATGAAATGCATGATTTAAGGATTTTCTTATTTAAGGAAATTTTATTGGTTTTTAAACAAAGTAAATCAGTAGATTGACCAATAATTGTATAAGCTTCCCAAAATAACACTACGTAAGTGTTATTGGTATTTAAATGAAATTCTTTGGAAAACGGGCCAATTATCAAGTTTATATGGAAACAGATAGTGCTGGCATATAGTTCGCACTATATCTGCGTTTGTGAGTGTGCATAAATGTGCTTGAGCGATTGCTCGCACCGACTTGTGTGACATCATATGCATGAAATATGCTAGAGCGGTTGCTCGCATTGATTTTTATTATTGTGATATGCATGAGAGGTGCTGGAGCCTAGCTCGCACTCTGTTTTGACTGTTCTGATTTGTTTTGACTAAATATGCATAAAAAGGTGATGGAGCAATTGCTCGCACTAGTTTTTATGATTGTCATGCATGAGAGATGCTGGAGCTTAGCTCGCATCCTGTTTTGATATGATAATTGCATAAAGCCGTGCTGGAGTGTAACTCCCATGAGATTTGATTTAATTATGCATAAAGCCGTGCTGGAGTGTAACTCGCACGAGATTTGATTTATTTGAGCATTCATTTGTGCTGAAGCGTTGCTCACACAAAGTTTTATATGGTTTTCATAATTCATTTAAATGCCGTACTGAAGTTTTTCTCGTATGAGGTTTTCACGGAGTTTTTATACATATCCGTACTAGAGCATTGCTCGTACGTGGATTTTACTTGAATTTATAATGATTTTAAGTCGTACTGGAGCGCTGCTCGTACGTAAATTTTACTGATTTTTATGAAACCGTGCTAGAACTTCGCTCGCACGAGGTTTTTTGATATCAAGAATATGCATGGAGCCGTGCTAGAGTTTCGCTCACACAGGGATTTATATGACATGCATATAGCCGTGTTGGAGCCTCTTATAGACTGTATGTCACAGTGAGATGATATCCTCACACGTGCATATTGAGACAGAGATGATATGGGTGGATAAGACCTATTATAGGCACCCCTGATTGAGCTTGGGTTCATGGAGTACGTTGTATCGTGTATATCACGCGGAGTACGCTGTACCGTGGGGTTTGTTGGAGTGGAGTGGCATTAGCCACGAGGCAGCAAGCCTTGCCTTCGCAATCTTGGTGTTATGCTGTTCTGGCGGTTAGGATGACCCACCTCCCGTTTCAGGTGTGATACCCCGCACACTAGGTACTGTGTTGCCAGGGATCACTAGGATATGGCTATAGTCCTCGATGTTACTGATATAATCACTTGCTTGTCTCACATGATATAACTTGTCACGACCCATTTTTTCTAAAAACCCCAACAAATTTTTCCTTACTTTTTCATTTCTTTACCTGTCGTGAACAGTTTCACCACTAACAGTTGGGCTATGAGTCGATGTTAGTCCCTCCTGTCATGTTACTTACCTTAACATTTATGTTCCATATTTCATTTACATATCAATTCATTTTAACTAAATACATCCCCAATATTACATTTGTGTACAGTACTGTGTCTCTATATGTTCAGATACAAAAATTATATGAATGTGTATACCTGGTCTTGATAGGAAGCAGCGGATAACCGAAACGCAAGATTACTGTCGCTCTCTTCTACTGAATCTACCCTGTAGGGTGGAAAATGAAATGGTGAGCATAAACAGCTCAGTAAGGCAATAATGTAAGTAGGTAGATAACTATACTATCTACGTGCTGATAATGTCATGATATAAAATCGTTTATATTTGGAGCATGAGGTAAGACTAAAACGATGCCACATGTATGTATATATCATATAAGAGAAATCATGAAATCGACATATAAAATAAACATGGAAAAATCATCATGTATGACATCTCATGCTCGTCACATTAAAACTTATTTGTTTCATCATAAACTCAACACTTAAAACTTATTTGTTTCATCATAAAACAACCACATCAAGGCTAAACCCATCTCTTGGGAATGTCTTGATTTGTTAAATCCCATCTCTTTTAAAAACATAAATCGGGACTTTACCCCTCCTTCGGGTTTGTCCTGGTCTATTCAAACCGTATGATATCATGTGAGGCATGTAGGTTACTATATGAAAATAGAGGACTATGGCCATATTATGTCCCTGTGATCCCAGGCTACACGGATCTCGGTGTGCGGGGCATCACAACTGCAACGGGAGGTGGGGTCAAATCCTACCCGCCAGAATATCAAGTAACATCATCGAGTCATCATGACTGCACGGTACAGCATACTCTGTGTGACATACACGGTACATCGTACTCCGTGGACCCATATCATAGTTTGGGGGTGCCTACCGTAGGTCTTATCCACCCCAATACTATGTCGATAACCAACCCATGTCTCAAAGTATACGTGCGATCATCTCAACTTTCTGCGACAAACAGTCTACAAGAGGCTTCCACACGACTATATGCATGTCAACTCACGTCTAGTGTGAGCAAAGCTCCAGCACGACGCTATGCATATCATGATATCTAAAATCTCGTGCGAGCGAAGCTCCAGCACGGTTTTGTGCACACACAAATTTCTCGTACGAGCAATGCTCCAGTACGACTTTTCATGAGTAATAAATCAGTAAAATTTAGTGCGAGTATGACTCTAGTACTATTTTTACTCGTGTAAATATGATAGGTGGCTCAATCTTGATAAAACATCTTTAAAATCGCAACCGGTACAAATCGGTACCCTTTCGTATATTTCATGAAATCAATAGCCAACCTATGTGCATATTTGCTTAAATCAAAGCAATATATTCATATAAAACATTAAAAACATGAAATCATGCAATTTATCTGCCTTACTACCCTTTTTGTAAATTTTACTCCCAGGGGCAATATCGTCTTTTTCCTTTATTCAGCTGTGCCCCGATTTTCGTAAAAATTATTATTTTGTTTCTAGATAGTTAAAGAAATTCTAAGCCCTATAAATCCCCTCGAAAATACGTATAAAAATCTCTATGCACCTACAAAATTCCCTTACCTCGATTCACGCGCAAACTTATCTCGTCTCGATAATATCCGATCTCTCAGTCCAACTGCGCTTCAACCAAGTCTACGAAACTGTATATAACCACATATTTTGAGTTAATTCACGTATCTTTATCAGTATATCGCATTTACTGATTGAATCTAACATACTGGGCCCGTTTTACTTTATTGGGTCTAATTGCACTTTAATGGGCCTCGAACTCGTTTTCAGCCCGTTTATACTTATTAAATCCCTTCCTTGGGTTTACTGGGCTCATTCAGCTTACCAATAATCGTCGGGCTTCGTTCCAAACTCATTAGATAGCCCGTATACTATTTACGGTAATTACGTTGCAATTCCGATTAATATTCCTTTTCATACAGAATTAATCCGTAAATTTCATAAAATAATCGAAACTCTGTATTGAAGAACTCATATTATCGTAATTAAAATATACTTACCCAATATGATACGGGGTATGAAAATCGAAACTCAATTGACTCTCGTTCGGGCTCTGTCGTAAAACTGCACAATTATATATTTAATTTCGGGTTAATTTTTGATTAAATATAATTTAAATAAATTTCCTGAAAATCAAATCGGTCACTTTTGAACTTGTATCGACTTACCCGAAGTCTGGTGTATTCCCAAAAATTCTTCCCCTTTTTTCTTTTTCTCCTTTTTTCCTCTCTTTCTTGGCTGAATCGGTTCGGTCCGGTTCAACCCGGTTCAGACCAGTCCGATTCAGCCCGGTTCACCTTTTGCTGAATCGATCCATATCGGTTCAGGCCTTCCCGTCGTCGTTAACGGCGTTTTCGACTGGTTCTCGGCTCGTTTCTAGCTCCATTCGACGCGCCATCACTTGGGAGTTCAAAATCGGGCCTCGGTGTGGGTTGAAATGGCACCATCGCCGGCGAATCTTCCCTTCTCCTCCGCGGCAGTCACCTCTCGATTCGACGAATTTTGACGATTTTGTCGATCAATACCGGTCTCAAAAGAACCGGCTCCTCCTCCTGAACTCGTCGGTACCCACCGTTCACGCCCAGCTGCCGTGGATCGTCGGGATCGAGCTCCTTTCTCCCGTCGATTTCTCCTCCTCCGTTGGTCAGATTTGACCGTCCTTGGCGCGCGTCGCCGGTGCCAACTTGCTCGCCGACTTCCCCTCTTTCTCCTCGGCTCTTCGTCGGGGCCGTCGGTCGCCGGTGGCCGTGGGTCGGTCGGGCCACGCGCAGTCTCCATTTTCGGTTTCCTTTGTTTTTCTCTCTCCCCGATAAATTTTTTGATTTCTCTTCTTTTTTTTTACTTAATTATTATTTTTATTTATTATTATTTATAAATTAGTTTATTATTATTGTATTCATTATTTTATTCTAAAATCCCAAAAATATCTAAATAAAATTATATTTTATTCCAGTTAATTAATTTAATTAATTTAATCTATTTTTTTCACTTTCCCGGTATATTTTCTCCATATTTTTGGAATATTGTCCCGAGCGAAAATTTTGATTAATTCTAGTAAATTCATATCTTGATCAATTTTTATCCTAAATTTAATTATTTCTTCGTTATTGATCAAGATTTCTCAATCCATATTTTTAATTAAATTTTCTTGTCAAATTTATTTCGGCTTTCGATCTTTTAACCGTTTTGCCCTTCAACGTGTTCAAAAATTTCATTTCAGTCCTTTTGCATTTTTAATTTCGTGTTTCGAATTCTTATCTCCAGTCTGAATCCCGTTCGTTTAATTTGGGACCATTTCAATCATTCCTTTCACGAAGATACTTCCTTTCACGAACATACTCATTTCGTGTTTTAACTAAATTCGGGTCTTACATAATCTCCCCCACTTAAGAAATTTGGTCCTCCAAATTAGAACCAAGTCAAATGGATCCGTAAACAACTCGGAGTACATCTATCGCATCATACTCTTTAATTCTCATGTGACTTTTTCCGGAGTGTAATACTACCAACATACTTTAATTAGGCAGATCATCTTAAACCTCAATACTTTCTCTTTTCTGTTTGATACCCGTTATACTTTCATTGAGCTAAGCTGTTAGAGCTCATATCCAATCACATATGTTGGATACAGATAGTATTTTCGAAAGCATTATAAGATAGGATACATTGTGGATGTCTACTAATTCAGGTGGTAACGCCAACCTATAGGCCTTGTCTCCCACTTTATCCAATCTCTTTTCGAATCTCGTTACATCCTTATGCTATGTCCTAAGGGCATGTAACTTCCAACAATACTAATTCACCTTCGATGAATTCCAATGGTTTCTATCTCTTGTCAGCATAGCTTTTCTATCTGCTCTGAGGTGTTCTTAATCCTTCACAATTAACTGAACATCTTTAGAGGTTTGTCTTACCAATTCGGGAACAATTTTCTATCTGTCACCCACTTCTTCTTATCCAAATCGGGGAAACAACCCTTACAACCATACAATGCCTCATATAAAAAGCCATCCCGATACTCAGTGACAACTGTCATTATTGGCGAATTCGATTATTAACAACTGATCATCCCAGGAGCTTATCAAATAAATTGGACACGCTCTCATCATATCTTCCAGATCCTGTACAATCTTCTCTGACTAACCATCTTTCTGAGGATGGAAAGCTGTGCTAACACTCAGTTGGGTTCCCATAGATTCCTTAAAAAATATTCCCAGAAGTTAGAAGTGAAGCGGGAATCCCTATATGATACAATGCTCACTGGAAAAATACTTAGTGTTCCATAACTTTTCATACACATAAATTCACCTACACACTCAGAGTATCTGTGGATTTCCTAACCAGAAGGTGGGTAGACTTAGTCATTCTATCGACTATCACCCAAATAGCCTTATGATTCATCCAGGTCCTCTGTAACCCATCACGAAATTCATGGTAACTTGTTCCCATTTTCGTGTCAACATAGGTAGAAACTGTAATAACCCTGCAACTTCTTTTGCTCTACCTTACTCTGCTAACATACGAGACACTTTTCCACAATCTCTACCATATCTCTTTTCATATCGGACCACCAATACCCTTTTATAAGATTTCGATATATTTATTACTTCTCGGATGCACTGTATATCCCGAAGAGTGAGCTTCTTACAATAACTCTATCTCATCACTGTGATCCTGGGGAGCACTTATACTGTCTCTGAACCTCAGTAAGCCATCATCACTCTCTGTTAACTCTGTCACTGTACCCATTTGAATCTGACCCACACTATCGACACCCTGCCGATCATCACGCTAAGCCTGTCAAATTCGGTTTTAATCTCAGGCTAGCTGTCACACAATCACTGTCATCATCAGAGGGAATCACATCACTACTAAGGCTTAAACTGCTCTAGCAGCTAACGCTCCCTGACCAACATATGTAATACCATCCTGAGGCTCTTTCTGCTCAAAGCATTAGCCATCACATTAGCCTTTTCTGGGTGGTACAATTTCCACAATCATAATTCCTCAGAAGCTGTAACCCTCTTTGTTCTTATATCCGACTCTTTCTGTGAAAACAGATATTTGAGACTTTTATGATCAGTGCATACCTGAAATTTCTCACCGTATACATAGTAGTGTCATATACTCAATACAACCACTATCGCTGTCAACTTTAAATCATGGGCCGGATAGTCCTTTCATGATCCTTGAGTTGTTTGGATTCATAATCGACTATCTTCCCCTTTGCATCAATACACAGCCCATTCATTATTTTGAGGTATCCATAGACTCGTGAGAAACCTCTTAATTTGTTGGGTATGGTGAGAATAAATGTGGTGGTCAGTTCATACTTCAGTACACCAAAACTCCTGTTACATCAATCATCCCATTCAAATACAACTTTTTCTAAGTTAAACGTGTCAACAAAGTAGTGCATTTCGAGAACTCTCAACAAATCATCTGTAAAAATAATTTTCAATTGTTGCTTATAATTTTTCCTGGACTGTAAATACACCTAAAATATCATCAATATGGATGATAACAAATCGGTCCAGGTAAAGTTTAAATACCTCATCGTAGTTGTGTTCCACTAAATATTTCAATCCCCATATCTTTGACCTATGTACGCATAAACGTATAATGTCATTTCAAAATCGCTTCCGTTCAAGATACTAACCCGCGTCATTTTCTTTTTCTTATATTAACAGCTTTTATAAAATTTTAATTAATTTTTAAACCTTCACAATTAATCGAATTCTATATTTTTTTATTGTACAAGTAACTTAATTTTAAATGTATAGATTACGATTATCGATTTCAATTTATAGGTTGTGTATACTTTTAGACGCTGTCAAGTCTTCAGGCGGGGAGGTATTTTGAAATACCTTTATTAACCTTCAGACTTGACCACAATTACTTTACATATCAGTCCATGTGGTCACAATTCATATTCGTTACTAATTGCTTTAATCCAAATTACTTCACGTATCATAGATATTCTTACCTTGCATACGCCTCTTATTCCAACAGATTTTGTATTCAGGATCTATCACATCTAAAAGCTTATCTCCTTTCGTATATCACTTATAACAAACTCTGTCATTACTCATTCCGTGAGTACAATCATTTACTCCTTTAATTTCAATCGTTACACCCCTTTTTCAGTGCAGAGATACCTATAGGGTTTTCTCTATCTCTTTACCCTTCTGTGGGGCAGTTTCACCCAACTCTGAGCAATCATTAAATAATTAGCCCATCTTACCACACTTAACACCTATTTTAGTCAATAAAGTGTAGGTGTATGCCCTACTTCCGTGGAATCTACCATACATCCTACACTGCTTACATTGCTACATTGTTACACTGCTACACTGCTTACACTGCTTCATAGTAGGTCGGGGTTCTCAAATCACAATACCCCTCAAAAGTGCTGAAATTGGATACACTGAGGCCTTACCAATCATCTTACCCTATGACTCATCAGCTCTAATTTCTTACCAACTGGTCTCTTTCCCGCTTTGACATCTCTGTCATTCTCTATTCTCTTTTGTCTCTATTTCGTCCTTTTCTACCTTTTTCAATCTCAGAGGCATGCAACACATGATATTATTCATGCAACAGTATTCTGCACACTGCCTCGACATAGGTAATGATATCTAACGGGGTCAATCGGACTCTAATCGACAATTTGAGACTTTCCATGAACTTTTGGGTTTTTCGACTCTCACTGCCCATAGTGTCGGGGTAATACCTGGGTAGGTATATAAACTGAGACTCATACTCATCAATCAACCAGTGTCTCTGGGTCATTGTAAGAAATTTTACCTGTAATTTTCCTTAAATAGTGTCTGGGATATTCTGTCACCAGAATACATCCAGAAATATTTCTCATGTCGGCTCTGGACGTCTAACTCTTCAGATGGGTCGAGCGGACTTCCACCAATGTTTCGCCTCGCCCTCCAACATAAACGTATTTAAAAGTCACTTTCTCAGTTGACATACACCGAAAGAATCCATACAACTTCGCTATCTCATTCACCCAGTCCTCAGTAACTATTGGTTTCTTTACTTCGCTATATACCGGAGGGGTGTGAAAATCTCTATAGTTTGAGGCATCTGTTTATGCTTTACTCTGTCTATCCTCAACTACCTGCATAGACTGAGTAAACAACTCCGAACATTTTCTACACTCCACTCCATCCTCTCGGAGCGTGTCTCAAAACTGTTTGGTCTCTTTATAGGACCCTGAGGAGTATGCTCAACATCAGCCTCCACCTCACTCTCATCTTGAGTCTTATGTGATGACTCATTCGACTCTCAGGTCTATCTCTATGGCCTCGAGCATGTGTACTTGCCCCTCTACCATAGCGGCTATCAGTTATAAAAACTATATTCTTGCATTCGAAACTAAATTCTTAGCTGCACTTCCATCTTGATATACATAATTGTATCTAAACAATGCACAGTACATGGGGATGTAAATTTACTTAACCACTAACACCGACTCATATCAAGCCAACTCTGCTCTGATACCACCTTTTGTCACGACCCATTTTTTCTAAAAATCTCTACAAATTTTTCCTTACTTTTTCATTTCTTTACCTGTCGTGAATAGTTTCACCACTAACAGTTGGGCTATGAGTCGATGTTAGTCTCTCCTGTCATGTTACTTACCTTAACATTTATTTTCCATATTTCATTTACATATCAATTCATTTTAACTAAATACATCCCTAATATTACATTTGTGTACAGTACTGTGCCTCTATATGTTTAGATACAAAAATTATACGAATGTGTATACCTGGTCTTGATAGGAAGCAGCGGATAACCGAAACGCAAGATTACTGTCGCTCTCTTCTACTGAATGTTATGGGGTGGAAAATGAAAGGGTGAGCATAAACAGCTCAGTAAGGTAATAATGTAAGTAGGTAGATAACTATACTAAATACGTGCTGATAATGTCATGACATAAAATCGTTTATATTTGGAGCATGAGGTAAGACTAAAACGATGCCACATGTATGTATATATCATATAAGAGAAATCATGAAATCGACATATAAAATAAACATGGAAAAATCATCATGTATGACATCTCATGCTCGCCACATTAAAACTTATTTGTTTCATCATAAACTCAACACTTAAAACTTATTTGTTTCATCATAAAACAACCACATCAAGGCTAAACCCATCTCTTGGGAATATCTTGATTCGTTAATTCGCATCTCTTTTAAAAACATAAATCGGGACCTTACCCCTCATTCGGGTTTATCCTGGTCTATTCAGACCGTATGATATCATGTGAGTCATGTAGGTTACTATATGAAAATCGAGGACTATGGCCATATTATGTCCCTGTGATCCCAGGCTACACGGACCCATATCATAGTCTGGGGGTGCCTGCCGTAAGTCTTATCCACCCCAATACTATGTCGATAACCAACCCATGTCTTAAAATATACGTGTGAGCATCTCAACTCTCTGCGACACACAGTCTACAGGAGGCTTCCGCACGACTATATGCATGTCAACTCACATCTAGTGCGAACGAAGCTCCAGCACGACGCTATGCATATCATGATATCTAAAATCTCATGCTAGCGAAGCTCCAGCACGGTTTTGTGCACACACAAATTTTTCGTACGAGCAATGCTCCAGTACGGCTTTTCATGAGTAATAAATCAGTAAAATTTAGTGCGAGTATGACTCTTGCACTCTTTTTACTCGTGTAAATATGATAGGTGGCTCAATCTTGATAAAACATCTTTAAAATCGCAACCGATACAAATCGGTACCCTTTCGTATATTTCATGAAATTAATAGCCAACCTATGTGCATATTTGCTTAAATCAAAGCAATATATTCATATAAAACATTAAAAACATGAAATCATGTAATTTATCTGCCTTACTACCCTTTTTGTAAATTTTACTCCCAGGGGCAATATCGTCTTTTTTCTTTATTCACCTGTGTCCCGATTTTAGTTAAAATTATTATTTCGTTTCTAGATACTTAAAGAAATTCTAAGCTCTGTAAATCCCCTCGAAAATACGTATAAAAATCTCTATGCACCTACAAAATTCCCTTACCTCGATTCACGCGTAAACTTATCTCGTTCCGATAATATCCGATCTCTTAGTCCAACTGCGCGTCAACTAAGTCTATGAAACTACATATAACCACATATTTTAGGTTAATTCACTTATCTTATCAGTATATCGCATTTACTAATCAAATCTAACATACTGGGCCCATTTTACTTTATTGGGTCCGATTGCACTTTAATGGGCCTCGAACCCGTTTATAATTATTAAATCCCTTCCTTGGGTTTACTGTGCTCATTCAGCTTATCAATAATCGTCAGGCTTCGTTCCAAACTCATTGGATAGCCCGTATACTATTTACGGTAATTACGTTGCAATTCCGATTAATATTCCTTTTTATACAGAATTAATCCGTAAATTTTGTAAAATAATTGAAACTCTGTATTGAAGGACTCATATTATCGTAATTAAAATATACTTACCCAATATGATACGGGGTACAAAAATCGGAGCTCAATTGACTCTCGTTCGGGCTCTGTCGTAAAATTACACAATTATATATTTAATTTCGGGTTAATTTTTGATTAAATATAATTTAAATAAATTTCTCAAAAATCAAATCGGTCACTTTTGACCTCGTATTAATTTACCCGAAGTCCGATGTATCCCTAAAAATTCTTCCCCTTTCCTTTTTCTCTTTTTCTCCTTTTTTCCTCTCTTTCTTGGCTGAACCGATTCGGTCCGATTCAACCCGGTTCAGACCGATCTGGTTCAGCCCGATTCACCTCTTGCTGAACTGGTCCATACCGGTTCAGTCCTTCCCGCCGCCGCTCAAGACGTTTTCGGCCGGTTCTCGGCTCGTTTCTGGCTCCATTCGACGCGCCATCACCTGGGAGTTCAAAATCGGGCCTCGGTGTGGGTTGAAACGGCACCATCGCCGGTGAATCTTCCCTTCTCCTCCGCGACAGTCACCTCTCGATCCGACAGATTCTAGCGGTTTTGCTGACCGATACCGGTCTCAAAAGAACCGGCTCCTCCTCCTGAACTCGTCAGTACCCACTGTTCGCGCCCAGCTGTCGTGGATCACCGGGATCGAGCTTCTTTCTCCCGTCGGTTTCTCCTCCTCCGTTCGTCAGATTCGACCGTCCTTGGTGCGCATCGCCGGTGCCAACTTGCTCGCCGACTTCCCCTCTTTCTCCTCGGCTCTTCGTCGGGGCCGTCGGTCGTCGGGCCACGCGCGGTCTCCATTTTTTGTTTCCTTTATTTTTCTCTCTCCCCGATAAATTTTCTGATTTCTCTTTTTTTTTTTACTTAATTATTTTTTATTTATTTTTTATTATTTATAAATTAGTTTATTATTATTATATTCATTATTTTATTCTAAAATCCCAAAATATCTAAATAAAATTATATTTTATTCCAATTAATTAATTTAATTTATTTAATCTATTTTTTCACTTTTTCGGTATATTTTTCCGTATTTTCGAGATATTGTCCCGAGCGAATATTTTGAATAATTCCAGTAAATTCATATCTTGATCAATTTAATCCTAAATTTAATTATTTCTTCGTTATTGATCAAGATTTCTCAATCCATATTTTTAATTAAATTTTCTTGTCAAATTTATTTCGGCTTCCGGTCTTTTAACCGTTTTGCCCTTCAACGTGTTCGAAAATTTCATTTCAGCCCTTTTGCATTTTTAATTTCGTGTTTTGAATCCTTATCTCCAGTTTGAATCTCATTCGTTTAATTTGGGACCATTTCAATCATTCCTTTCACGAACATACTCATTTCGTGTTTTAACTAAATTTGGGTCTTATATAACTATTGATCGATAGACCAGGGTAGACCCGAGGGAGGGGTCAAGCCCCCGATTTTATGATTTTATGATGTGACCCTGAAAGAAGGGTGGTTTTATAACTGAAGTTTTACAATGAATTGTTTTATGAGATTATTGACCCGGAAGGGTTAGTTTATACTGCAGTTTTAATAAATTGATTTAAATGCAGCAGCATGATGATGTTTTCCATGCTTTCATTTCAAATTTATGATTTGTCTTACATGACATGAAAGAATGCATGATTTTGATTAAATTCATGCTAAGTATGATTTATTGATGTTACATAAAATGCCTTTGATGCATGAATTACATGATTTCTATATGCACAAATAATTTTGATAAACTAAGTCATTGATGTTTGCATGACTTTGTGCTTGACGATTTTAATGAAAAGAAATGGATTTAAGGGCATGGTATTATGAGCATGTAGATAGTGGGGCTATCTACTTACTTGCATAATTGCCTTACTGAGCGTGTGGTTTGCTTACCCCCTTATTTTCTCATCTTTTCAGAGCACTCGTAATAATTAGTAAGCAGCTAAGGACTTGCATGCTTGGTATCCCCTGCTTCCCATCGAGTGACAGGTATACACATTTGTAGAGTTTTGTATCTAAATATGTAATGCACAGTACTGTAAAAGGATATGATGTCGGGGATGTAGAGTTATAAATACCATTGTGTATGTATTTATTTAAAGTCAAAAGATAGTAAACTCTAATATGTGAATGTAATTATGAAAATGGAATGGTAAATAGTATGAGATGACTAACACCGAATCATAGCCTAACTGTGTTGTAGGATGGTCACGACGAGAGAAAGGTAAGAATTAAATAATAAATGTTTAAAGAAAAATTTACTCTGATTTTTAGGTAATTTGGGTCGTGACAGGTTTAATGATATCATTGCTTGAGTTGGCCTGATATGAGTCGGTGTTAGTGGTTAATGAAGTTTACATCCCCGTGTACTGTGCATTATTTAGATACAATTGTGTATATCGAGATGGAAGTGCAGCTAAGAATTTGGTTTTAAATGCAAGAATAGACTCATTAACTAATAGCCGCTATGATAGAGAGGCAAGTACACGAGCTTGAGGCCGTAGAGGTAGGCCCAAGAGTCATACTGAGTCGCCACATGAGACTCGAGATGAGATTGAAGTGGAGGCTGGTATTGAGCATGCCCCACAAAGTCCGACAGAGAGATCGGACAGAGTCTGACAGAGAGACCAGACAGTATTGAGATACACTTAGCTCGGTTGGTGCGGAGTGTGGAGAATATTTTGAGAGCTATTTGCTCAGGTTATGTATGATATTTGAGGGCTAGTCGGAGCATTGGTGGAAGTCCGCTCGACCCATTTTAAGAGTTAGACATCCATAATGGACATGAAAAATAATTCTAGATGTATTCCGGTGACAGAATATCCCGGATATTGTTTTAAGGAAATAATAGATGATATTCCTTACTCTGACCCAGAGGAACTGATTGATTAATGTGTATGAAACTCAGTTTATATACCTGCGCAGATATGAACTCCAACAGTTTAGCTCAGTGAAAGTATAACGTATAAAATTGATTCAGGTATTAAACAAGAAGGAGAAAGTGTTGAGATTTAAGATGATCTCCCTAGTTAAGTATGAGGGTAGTATTACACTCCGGAGAAAGTCACTTGAGGATGACAGTTTATGATACAATAGACGTACCCGGAGTTGTTATGGACTTATTTGCTTTGGTTCTAATTTGGAGGACCAAATTTCTTAAGTGGGGGAGATTGTAAGACCCGATTTTTTTTCGTAAGAGCAAATGGAACCAATAGAAATTTTTGAGTGCATTTAAAAATGCAAAAGGACTAAAATGGTATTCCCAAATATGTACAAGGGTAAAACGGTTAAAAAATCAAAATTCGGTATTAATCGGGACAAGAAAATTTACTTAAAAATATGGGAATGAGAAATCTTGATTAATAATGAAGAAATAATTGAATTTCGGGTTAAATTGATCAAGATATGAATTTACTGGAATAAACCAGAATTTTCACTTTGAAAAATAATCCTGAAAATAATCGAAAATATACTGAAAATGTAAAATCGGACTGATACATTTATTTACAGATTAAATTAATTTAATATAAATTTTTTTAGATATTTTGTTGATTTTTAATATATTTTAATGAATAAAATAATAATAAAATAAAAAATAAATAAAGTAAAAAAAAAACTGAAAACACGAACTGAAGAAATCACAAAAACAGAAAGCAAAAAGGGCGAAAACCAAGTAGGAAACCGAGGGAACGGTTTCCCTCTCACCAGCGAGCCACCGGCGAGGCTTAGGGGCCGACGAGGGCCGACGAAGACGGCCTGACCTCGGGTGACAGCACAGCGGCGGTGACGTGCCGTGGAAACGCGGGAGCACGCCGAAAAACGAAGGAGAGGCCGCGGGAGAGAGACTTCGATCGGCGGCCATCGACGCCGATTCGGGACAAATCGAGGCCCGATTTTGGAAGCCTAGGCCGTGGCGTGCTGATTGGTGCCGGAATCGCACCGAGAACCGGTCGAACGGCGCCGGAACGACCAAATGATGCTGAACTGGACTGAATCGCTGGATCGAATCGGTCTGAACCGGGTTGAACCGAACCGGACCAGACCGGTTCAGTAAAAAAAAAAAAAGAAAAGGAAAAAAGAGAAAAATGAGAAAAGAAAAAGAGGAAAAATTGGAGAAAATTTCAGTAATGCAATCGAGCTACGGGTAAGTCGGTAAGCGGTCGAATTGATCGATTTAAATTTCAGAATATTTAATTTGATTAATATCCGACTGAAAGTTTACCCGAAAAAAATATTAAATTGTGTAGCTCGACGATTGGCATCAACCGAGAGCTCGAGATAGCCTCGATTTACGTACTATCATGGAATCACGGGTAAGTACCCCTTATTTACGACAATTTGCATCGTTATGCGTATTGATGAATTACGGATTTAAATTCCGCATGAAATAAAATTATATTCTGGAAATTGGATAAATTGTCGTAAATAATAAATTGAGATATCCGAGAGTTTAGAATGAGACTCAATAAATATTGATGGGCCCAATGAGCCTAATAGGCCTCGATAAAGTGTGGTAAACGGGCTTAAGGCCGATTAAGGCCCATTATGGTACAATTGGGCCCAATATGGGTAAACGGGCCCAATGATTTAAATTAAGCCATGAAAATATGAAAATACAATTAAATTGTATTGTATTTGACTTGATGAATGTGTATCTGCATTTCTGGAGATTGGATTCAGAGCAAATCGGACTGCGTGACGAGTCATCAGTGAAAGGTCAGACTGTACAGAAAAATGAGGTAAGGGAATTGTGTGAGTAGCTAGAGGTAGCTACGCGTATTTTAATAGTTTTTGTATACACTGATTATATATGTATACACAGTTATTGTATAATGATCCTAAAAGTGGTTTAAATAATTTTAAGGATCGAAATAGGTGAAAAGACTATTTTACCCCTATTGAGGGAGGTTCACATAAGGATGGTGAAAGCACGACATGCATGAAATGCATAATTTAAGGATTTTCTGATTTAAGGAAATTTTATTGGTTTTTAAACAAAGTAAATCGGTAGATTGGCCAATAATTGCATAAGCTTCCCAAAATAATACTACGTAAGTGTTATTAGTATTTAAATGAAATTCTTTGGAAAATGAGCCAACTATCAAGTTTATATGGAAACAGATAGTGCTGGCATATAGTTCGCACTATATCTGCGTTTGTGAGTGTGCATAAACGTGCTTGAGCGGTTGCTCGCACCGACTTGTGTGACATCATATGCATGAAATATGCTAGAGTGGTTGCTCGCATTGATTTATATTATTGTGATATGCATGAGAGGTGCTGGAGCCTAGCTCGCACTCTGTTTTGACATGTTTTAACTGTTCTGATTTGTTTTGACTGAATATGCATAAAAAGGTGCTGGAGCGATTGCTCGCACTAGTTTTTATGATTGTCATGCATGAGAGATGCTGGAGCTTAGCTCACATCCTGTTTTGATATGATAATTGCATAAAGCCGTGCTGGAGTGTAACTCGCACGAGATTTGATTTATTTGAGCATTCATTTGTGCTGGAGCGTTGCTCGCACAAAGTTTTATATGGTTTTCATAATTCATTTGAATGTCGTACTGAAGTTTTTCTCGTACGAGGTTTTCACTGAGTTTTTATACATATCCGTACTAGAGTATTACTCGTACGTGAATTTTACTTGAATTTATAATGATTTTAAGTCGTACTGGAAAGCTGCTCGTACGCAGATTTTACTGATTTTTATGAAACCATACTAGAGCTTCGCTTGCACAGGGATTCATATGACATGCAAATAGCCATGTTGGAGCCTCCTGTAGACTGTGTGTCACAGTGAGATGATATGCTCACACATGCATATTGAGACAGAGATGATATGGGTGGATAAGACCTATTGCAGGCACCCCTGATTAAGCTTGGGTTCACGGAGTACGTTGTACCGTGCATATCACGCGGAGTACGCTGTACGGTGGGGATTGTTGGAGTGGAGTGACATTAGCCACGAGGCAGCAAGCCTTGCCCTCACAATCCTGGTGTTATGCTGTTCTGGCGGGTAGGACGACCCACCTCCCGTTTCAGGTGTGATACCCCGCACACTAGGTACCGTGTTGCCAGGGATCACTAAGATATGGCCATAGTCCTCGATGTTACTGATATAATCACTTGCTTGTCTCACATGATATAACTATTGGTCGATAGACTAGGGTAGACCCGAGGGAGGGGTCAGGCCCCCGATTTTATGATTTTATGATGTGACCCTGAAAGAAGGGTGGTTTTATAACTGAAGTTTTACAATGAATTGTTTTATGAGATTATTGACCCGGAAGGGTTAGTTTATACTGCAGTTTTAATGAATTGATTTAAATGCAGCAGCATGATGATGTTTTCCATGCTTTCATTTCAAATTTATGATTTGTCTTACATGACATGAAAGAATGCATGATTTTGATTAAATTCATGCTAAGTATGATTTATTGATGTCACATAAAATGCCTTTGATGCATGAATTACATGATTTCTATATGCACAAATAGTTTTGATAAACTAAGTCATTGATGTTTGCATGACTTTGTGCTTAATGATTTTAATGAAAAGAAATGGATTTAAGGGCATGGTATTATAAGCATGTAGATAGTGGGGCTATCTACTTACTTGCATAATTGCCTTACTGAGCGTGTGGTTTGCTCACCCCCCTTATTTTCCCATCTTTTCAGAGCACTCGTAATAATTAGTAAGCGGCTGAGGACTTGCATGCTTGGTATCCACTACTTCCCATTGAGAGATAGGTATACACATTTGTAGAGTTTTGTATCTAAATATGTAATGCACAGTACTGTAAACGGATATGATGTCGGGGATGTAGAGTTATAAATACCATTGTGTATGTATTTATTTAAAGTCAAAAGATAGTAAACTCTGATATGTGAATGTGATTATGGAAATGGAATGGTAAATAGTATGAGATGACTAACACCGAATCATAGCCCAACTGTGTTGTAGGATGGTCACGACGAGAGAAATGTAAGAATTAAATAATAAATGTTTAAAGAAAAATTTACTTTAATTTTTAGGTAATTTGGGTCGTGACACTATGGCCATAGATAATTCACGTTTGGGATGTTTGCCCCGTTGATAGCTACAGTGTGATTTATAAGTTGTTATTGATAAGTTTGAACTGTTTGAGCCATATCTCATTTTAAAATAGTTAACTTGTGCTTTGAGTTCTACTAAAGCATTTTTTTCAGAATTCTCGATAATAGTTCGAGTATTGCTTAGAATTTTTGAACTACTGTTCTAGAACTTTGAACATCGTTCAAAGTATTGATTTAGAATTTTAAATTTTGATTTTAAAACTTGAGCTAAAAAGCATAGATGTTCAGTATTCGGTTTGAACATTGTTTTGGACTATCATCATGTTTGGTTTAACACATTAGACCACGTTTTCGATCATCGTTTTGGAAACTTTGAATTATAGAACCTTGATTTCTGAAAGAGAATGTGCATTTGAATTGAAATTTGAAACTTGAACTCTGAACAAGTTTTTATAGCATACGTGATATGCTTGAGACTATATATACTTTGAAACTGCACAAAAGATATGCTTTTTAAACGATACATGCTATTAGACATGATTTCGTACTATGCATGAAATGATTTGAAATCGTACATTCTTGCATATGATTTGATACTGCAAGCCACAGGATTGAGCCCGCATAAGAACTTCGAAATCAATAGATGTATGCTATAGTTGATTAGTATTGAGTTAAATGAATTGATAAATGTGGATGGATATTATGTTGCATTGATTGACATTGGGTTAAGTGAATAATATCGTGGATTAGGTGCTGGAGATGGGGATAATGAGGTACTTCAAAATGTCTTTCCATTATGACTCCAAAATTCTTGCATACCTAGAGTCATCTAGGACATGATGTCGAGATTATGTACATAGATTTATGATCAAAACATGTTATAAGGATTTAAGCATGCAAATTTCATGCATTGCATTTAGAACAATATAATCTTACTTCTACACTTATATGAGTATCTTATTGAGCCCTCACTCTTTAAACTTTATTTAATCCTTTTACATATAGAGCACAAAGTCGGGAGAAGTATTCGAAGTTATTCGTAGTAGACACAAGCCTAAAATACCGACCCAACTCTCCAAAGAGCATATTTTGATTATTTTTGGGAAAAATATATTTCATTTGTATATAATGTTACATTTCAGGCTACTTTTGGTACAGTACTGTAAGATGGAATGTAAGCCAGGTCATTGAATAGATGTTATATTATTTTAATGCCTTGATACGAAATTGGACATGTGTTTTTAGAAATGGTCTAATTATTATTACAAAGTAGGAAGCATATAGATTGGAATGAAAATGTGAATGGATGTTATGGGAAACTTTGAAGTTTAATATATGATATAAGTCCTATACAGATACAAATTGGGGACTTGAGCAAAGAGTTCTAAATAGGGCACGTAGTTAATAGCTAAACATTTAGCATTACATGGTACTTAGACAAAGATAATGTAAAAACGAAAAATTTGTTAACATTTTGGAACATTCGCAAGAGTAAAGTTATCTATCGTGGCATTCGAGTCATGACAAATTTAATAGTGTCCGAGGTTAGATCGTCTAGTTCGTGTCTGTGTAGATAAATTAAAATAGTTTACATCTTATAGTTCTGTCTTTGCCTAAATGTAAAGTGCGAGAACTGTTTTGAATGAGTCTGTTTTCCTTATAGGATACACAAGTTATTAAAGATGATGAGAGGACGTCGGCGACCTCCACGAGCAAGACAAGCTCAACCGCATCTACCTTTTCCCCAACCTCTAAGCTTCAATACTCGACTCGAGTGCGTAGAGTAAAGCTTAGTCAATCTTATAGCTCTGTTTGAGAGACAATTCGACAGTAGTTTAGGTGCAACACAACCACAGGCTACTTCGCCTCCATGGATCAATCAGTAGCCATTAGCTTCGCAATCAAAGATTACACCTCAGCAACAAGTAGCACCTCCACTATCGATGCATTATGTGGACTAAAGAGTGGCTTGGTTCATGGCATTTCAAAAGATGAACCTTTCAGTGTTCGAGAGGGTGAAAGACACGGAGGTAGTTGAGACGTGGTTAATGCATATGGAAAAAAATGTTTAAGATCATAAGGTGTAGTTCGAAGGAAAAGTTGATCTTGACTACCTATATGTCCGAAGGAGAGACTGGATATTGGTGGAGGTCGGCCAAAACAGTTTTGAGGGAACAAAATCCCATCATCACCTAGGAAGTATTTTTTGAGAAGTTTAACGAACAATACTTCCTCGAAAGTGCCCAACAGAGGAAACAAGAAAATTTTTTGAGCCTAACCTAAGGTAATTGTAGACACCTTGTTTTGTCCAGTTTTGTAAAAAATAACTAACTTGGTTAATTAGGTGGCCTAGGATTAGTATTGGAATTAACATTAAGGTTTAATAATTAACCATTAACATTTAGGATTAGAATTATTTAATAAATTAAGTTTTTTTTAGAATTAATATATAATTTTTTAGATAAGGAATAATTTTATTATAGATTAGAAGTAATTTTAGAATAGGATTATTATTTTGAAATTTACATTTGATTAGAGTCATATTAAGATTGTTTTTAGGATAATTATTTAGTTAGGATTATTAGGATAAAAAAGGATAGAAAACAAAAAACACTTAACAAAATTTTAGTTTTTTTAAGATGTTAACACAATTGGCTATAAATAGTCACATAATAAGAACATGTGAAGTGGGGGATACCCGTGCATTCTGACATGATCATAGACGTCTTCTTCCTGTTATCAAACCCGAGCCATCATCCTTGCTGCAAACCATCTTCATCAGCCGCCCTGCATAATATCTTCATCCTCCACTGAAAAAAAAAAGAAAGAAACGCCATCCCACTGCCTCTGCACGACTTGACTGCCCACCTTGTTGTGAAGTATTTCTGCCCGATCAACACCATCACATGCCTGCACAGCTGAGATTCTGCACCGATAGCCATCCCTGCGTCGCCCAGCCTTGCTGCACGTCCCCTGCCACCCTTGCTCTGCTGCAGTTTCTCTTCACTTCAATTCCGGCGACTGATGCTGTGAGGAAGGCCCATCGCTGTCCCCTGTCCTGCTCTGCTGCCGCACGCTTTCGCACTATAGCAATTGTATCTGCTGCAAACACTCCCCTGCCGAGCCATCTTCTTGGTCCCTGCATCACCGGTTCTTCTGCTCTGTTTCTTACCTTCATCCTCCACAACAAGCTCTGCATCACTGTGTCTCCTTACCACCATCAATCTGCTACCTGCTTCTAACCGAGCCTTCCTCCTGTTTCTACCTATTGCACCACCATTTTCTTCTCCAGCAACAACGTGTCTACAGTACTGCATCCCTGCTGTTTACCGCTGTCATCCTCCACGCCATCCCTACAGCAACAATGTCTGTACACTACTGCACCAGCAACAAGGTCCGTCATCCTCCACGGCATCCCTGCTGCTTATCGCCGTTCTTCCCTACCAGTCTTATACCTGCCGTTCTGCGGCTTGGCCGTTACACCAGCCACCACCTTGTCCCCGCGCGGTTCTTGCACTTTCATCATCCATTTCCAAACCGTTGCACCGAGCCTACTTGCCGAACTTTGAGCTGCTGCATCACATAAGCACTGCACCAGCCGCTATTTCCACACTGCTGTTGTTCTGTTTCCTTTCCTTTTCTCAACACCCATTGCCTTTATCTGCTACCATCTTCAACCCGAGAAAGAAAGCAAAGGCAGAAAAGACAAAAAAGAACAGGATAGCAAAGGGAGAACGGGAAAGAACAGTAAGTGAAGGAAAGAAAAGAAAATTAAGCAAGGAGACAAGGGAAAGAGGTAATTTTATTTATTTTTATTCTTTAATTATCAGATTAGGAAATTAACTAAATTATGGATTTAATTGAATATTTGATAATTAATTAGGATAAGATAAGTAAAATTATTTCATTTAATTTATGATTTGATTTAACTAGCATGATCATTGGTAGGATTTAATATGAGTTGCCTGATAGTTGATTAGCCGATTAATTTAATTTGATTTAATAATTAGTATGATGAATTAACTTGGATGACATAGAGTGATTGAGTTTATAATGATATAATTTATTTTGTATTATTTAATTTTACATGATTAGTGTAATTTAACAACATAATTTGTATGATAGAATAAATTAGTATGACATGATTGACAAATTAATTAGAATATATACAGTTTGTATCTGAATTTATAATTTAATTTATATAAATATTTTATTGATATAATTGGTATGATTTCACTCATGATGGTATGACTTGGCATCGGATGTATAATTTAGGATTTAATTTTGTTTATTAGATAAAGATTAGGCAGAATAAAAATCTATAAAATATGTAAAATTTAATAAATAAAGCAATAATAAATAATTTAATAAGAAATAAATGGTGATTATATGAGGATGAAATTCTTAGGGTAATTGCAAGTAAGCAGCACCTAAGGAATTTTTAAGTATAAATTTTCATTTAAATTTTTCCTGAATAATGAATAATTTAAATGAGAAATTTTGAAAAGTAATTAACATTTATTTTATATAATAGAAATAAAATAATAATGAATAAATGAAAAAAATAATTTGAAAGATTAAACAATGAAAATAGGTAAAGGTTGTTCCTATTATGGAAGCCTTAAGCTAATTGCAAGTAAGCAAAACTTAAGATCTTCTAGGTGAGAAATTCTTTTTAGATTTTACCAGTAATGGAAGATCTATTTAATAATTTCAATAAAAAACGATCAATACCCATTTTCATGATAAAATAAAATAGATTCAAAAAATAAAATAATGTAAAAAAATTAAGAATAAACAATATGAATATAAAATGAATAAAGAATGGGTAGAAACAAAAAATTTTAAAGGCAAACTTAAGATAATTTAAGGTTGGGATAGGCGTTGTGGGGGTGTTAAATTTTTCTTCGCACGTAATCGCACTAGTCCACCTTAGGATTTTGGAACATAAATTTATGTTTTATCCTTACTTTGAATAGGTAATCAATCACGCTTTAAAATTAAAATGATTGATGGTGACTTTATAGTTTTAAGTCTAGCCAATTAGGATCTAGATTGTAGCAAGTTATGACAGTAACATAACCTTGGACCAATATGCGTCTTGCTTCATCATGTTGTGAGTGAAGAATGAGGGAAGAAACACCAAGAGGTTCATTGATGGTCTGAAACCCTCAATTAGAGTCAAGCTAGAAGCCTTCCACATCGTATCGTATCCTGAGCAGGGATTTAAAACGCGGTCGCGGCCTCGTTTTCTGTTGCATTGCGTTTGTCGCGGTTACGGATATAACGGAGACCATCGCGGTCATAACGGCTATCGCGGTCGTGATTTTTTTTTCGCACAACTTATCCCAAAATACAATATTTGCAATTATAATCATAATTAGTCTTATTTTATAATTTTTAAAATAATTTATGATATTTTAAATCTAATATTTTTGTGAAAAATTTAGTCATAATTTTTAATTATAATAAAACACTATAATTTAATAAAATTACTTATAATAATTGAAAAATAACAAAGGTAGAAAATGAGATCAATAATTACTAAATTAATTATACTAATTAAAAAATTATACTAATTAAAAAATTAACTACTAAAAAACGATACTAATTTAAGTTAATTATTAAATATTTTTTAATTATTTATTAAATATTGACTTTAAAAATTATTAATTAATACTAATTCTTTAAAAATTTGTATTAATTATACTAATTAAAAAATTGTACTAATTAAAAATTAACTACTAAAAAATTATACTAATTTAAGCTAACTACAAAATATTTTGGTTATAATTATTAAATATTTACTTAAAAATTTATTAATTAAAACTAACTCCTTAAAAATTTGTATTAATTATACTAATTAAAAAATTAACTACTAAAAAACTATACTAATTTAAACTAATTATTAAATATTTTTTAATTATTTATTAAATATTGACTTTAAAAATTATTAATTAATTCTTTAAGAAATTATATTAATTATACTAATTAAAAAATTAACTACTAACAAATTATACTAATTTAAACTAATTACTAAACATTTTTAAATAATTATTAAATATTTAATATAAAAATTATTTATTTATAATAATTAAAAAAATTATATTAATTATTATTTTTTAACCTAACCTATTGCTAACAAACACCCCCCCCCCCACCGCCCCAGGCTCCAGATCCTTCCTTTCCTTTCTCATCGTTTTCGATCTTTTTTCTTTCAGTCTCTGTTTCCTTCCAAGACCCAGAGACTGCCAGAGCAAAGCCAGCCAGCTAGCTCTTGCCAACACCCAACCCAACCCCAGTCCCCAGACAACCAACCTACCTAGTTCCCTTTCTTTTTGCTTTTTGTTTTCGTTCTCAAACCCAGTTTCCTTCTACATTTCGTTGTTTGTCTCACCGATCTCAGTTCGTCGATCTGTTTTTTCACCCAAAACTGACTCATCTGACATCCACCGACCTCTCTCTCACTCACCCAATCACCCTCACCGACTCATCCTGTCTTTAATAGATCCGGATCTATTTAGTGTTTACTGATTTTATTCTATTGTTGGTTGCTGACAGTGTTGCTACTTGCTCTTGATGTGTTTTGCTGTGATTTTCAAGGTTCGCAGATTAGTTTTTTTTTTTCATTTGGTTGTTTGTTATGGAGAAAATGGAGTAAGGAAGGATAGCGGCGAAAACGGACCGTTATCGCCGCTATCCTCTGTTAACCCCCTGCTACCTCCGTTTTTTATCCCGTTATGGATGTGAAATTTTTTCACACCCATTTTTTTTTTCAATTGCGGTGGCGGCTGGTGCCGCTATCGCTAAAAATTGGCCGCGACTCTATGTCGCGGCGCTATTTTGAACACTGATCCTGAGGCGATCAAACGGGCCTGATTTGTAGAGCAAGGTCTGGAGAAGACTCAGGCCAAAGCTAAGAGCAAGAGGGATGATACAATGAAGCCAGATCAGGATAGAGTCTAAAGTCGAATCAGGATCAGAGGCAGAGGACAGTGATGTCACACTTATAAGCTGCTAAGCCTAAGATAAATAGGGTTTGCACTAGATGTGGATAGGACCATAGCTCCAGGTCATGTCATTGGAACACCAAGGCTTGCTTTAATTATGGGAAGGTTGGACATTTAATCAAGCATTGCCCCACATTGAAAGCTTCTGAAAGGCAACTTGAGATAAGGCGCACCAAAAAGCAGAAGCCCACAGATAAGGTTAAGAGACCGGCAACTGAAGCTAAGGTGTTTGCCTTAGATAATGGAGCAATATACGCCTCCACTTCAGACACTTGAGGTAAGCCTTTGATCAATAATTTTGAGTTTTGCACTAATTGATTTCTTTTGGCTCTTCGCATGTCTGCATACCATACTTGAATGCTAGAAAGTGGAACATAGAGTTTGAACCTTCAAAACATCGTTGACAAGTTAAAACTGCTTTAAGTAATTTATAGATCATAAAGTTAGTGTTTAAATGCCTTGTAAGTGAAGGTGTGAGATGATGACTTTTCCCATTTTCTCATTTGTAGAGTTGAGACCAGGTACTATAGAAAACGAATCTTGAAAAGAATTTTGGATATGACAAATTCATGTGAAAAGTTAGAAATTTACAAGATAAGAAATTCAAAATTGTCTTATTATGACAATTAATATCCGCTTAGTATGATAATTTCTAAAGTCTAAGGGGATGTATATTGTAAAGTATGAAGTAATGAAATTGATTGATAGAATAATTGAATTATGAGGATAATATCAAATGGATAGGATTTTTGGGATGATGGTAATTTATGGATTTAAAATGAAAACTTATTAGACTTTAGAGTATATGGATATAGAGCAAATGATTAAAAAAAGGTGTCCTCAATCTTTTAAGATAACTTTGATCAATTGAGAGGATCACATTTTCTAAAGCGGAGAGGATGTGACAATCGAGAAATTCTCACTCTTAGAATTAAGTTAATAGGATGAGGAGAGTAGTTAAATTATTGGGATTATGGGAATTATGAAAGTGTAAATACCGTGAATTTTTATGTACTTGGTTCATCCATGATTAACAAATTTATCATCGAGATTAAAGATTTCGTTCCAATAGTCAAAGATTTAAATTAAATTATATTGTTCCATTGTGAGATTTGAAATAATTAATTAAATAAAATATATTAGCTCTAAGAATAAATAATTATGGGGAAATAGAAATAAAATTTATATATATAAGCTAGGGAAATATCTATATGAAGTATAAGTAAAACTACTTGACTAAATTCATTTTTATATATACTATAAAAAAAAAAAATTTACTAAGTACATATATATATATATATGTGTGTGTGTGTGTGTTTGTGAATATTGTATTCATTCTTCAAATTAAGTATATGGGTCTATGTGTGTGTGTGTATATATATATATATATATATATATATATATATATATATATATATGTGTGTGTGTGTTTGTGAATATTGTATTCATTCTTCAAATTAAGTATATGGGTATATGTGTGTGTGTGTGTATATATATATATATATATATATATATATATAAAAGTGGGATACAATGAAGGGAAATATTATTGGCAAGATAGTGGAAGAAAACAAAGATGAAAATGAAGCTAATGTGACTTGGCATGACAAGGAGAAAGGAAGCCTACAAGAATACTATTTTGGTAGCCTAAGAATAGGTAGGTGAAACAATGTCTAAAATAAGAATAAGTGGGAGGTGGTACTGACATGAGAAACAGGATAGCTTCGGCAGGTTAAGAGAAGGAAAAGAAACAGGCGTGTGACTGATGCTTGTAGCAATTTAGGAGCAGGAGAGTAAGACAGGTTTGGCAAGGTATGGTGCAGACTGGTAACGTGATGGCAAACCTAAGTTTGCGTGTAACCAGTGTAGGAAGATGGGACTGAACCCGATGATTTCAGTAAGGCAGGGACAGAAGTAGGAACGGAAGTTTGAAGCTTGCAGCGGTTCGGTATGCTACAATCAGCCGAATACCTATTCCTACAAAGACACTAAAATAAAAAGGCAAATCGAGAGGGAGACGAGGTGGAGAGTGAAAGAAAACAAGAGTTGGCATTAGAGAAGATTGAAACAAGCTGGGTCTTTGGTTAAGGGTGTAACAGGGTGAAACCGAGCTGAAGCAGAGACGAATGACAGAGGGAAAAAGGCTCGAGCTGCAGCAGGGAGATGGAAATACAAGCTGGAGGAGCAGTGATAGAAAGCTGAAGCGGTAGCATGAAACCCGAAGAGGAGAAGAAGAGAGACTGGAAAACAAAAGGAACCGGGAGGAAAGAAAACTGAAGGAAAAGCAAAGCTTCCAGCGAAAACGTGAAGAAGAAACGATGTAAGGCGAGGGGTTCGGTGGAGAAGGGAGCTGGAATGTTGCAGTGTGTGTGTGTGTGTGTGTGTGTGTGTGTGTGTGTATATATATATATATATAAATGTCAGACTATATAACTGGAAAATCGAGAGTGAGTCGAGGGAAGACCCGCGATACAGAGGTGAAAAGCTGAAGCAAATGGTGAGGCAGTAGAGAGGAGACTGGAGGACAGTGAGCTGGAAATGGTGGAGAGCCAAGAGTACTGTGGTGAACTGGAGATAGAAGACGAAGTAGAAGAATGTGTAGGCCAGCTCGGGAAAGGAAAATGAAACAAAGAAGACATGACGCCAAAGGGGTTTCTTTCTGAGGATCAGGGAACTAAAAACAGAGACTTGGATGGAAAATGTGATTGGAGCCGGTACATGATGATGCTGAAGGAGAAGGAAACAATGTCGAGGGAATAGTAACAGTAGCCTGTGATGATGAGGTAGATGGTAACAGAGGGCGACTTGCGAGGAAGAAGGAGAAAGGAGGAAGAAAAGGGAATGTCGCGAAAGGAATAGGAAAAAGGAAAAATAATTTGAAAAAAAGGAGTAAAATATAGGTATATTTTAATATATATATATATATATATATATATATATATATATATATATATATATATATATGAGAAGAGAGTAAATATTGAAGAGAAAAGAAAATGCTCTGAGAATTTGGAAAAAAAAAACTCGGGGAAAAGACAGTCGAAAATATCGATTCGAAATTTCAAAAATATTGGTACAAAATTCTGAGAAAATTAACCGAGCAGACTGGACCTGCTGACCTGCACTACTAATTCATAGAGGACTACTGACAAGGCACCAAGGTAAGGAAAATCTTGTGTGTTACTAGAGATAAATTGCACGTATTTTTTATCGATTTGTAGATATGAATTTTAGGAAATATTTTACCGTAAGGAAAATTCTCGTTACTGCTAGAGATAAATATGCATAATTTTCATGTATTTGTAGATATAAAATTGTTAGGCTAAATTTCCTAGTTAACCGGAATATAGAGAACTCGAGATCGAATTTATGTTTTGGGATTTAAGGAAAATTTCAAACTCCGTAAATTGGCCCAACTACTAATATAGATTTAATTGGTTTATTTAGACAAAAATCTTGGTAATTATAATTATTGATTTTAAGTCGAAATTTTCTGGTTTTACTCATATAGCCTATTTATTGGCATTTTTAACCCAGAGAAAAAGGCTAGTCAACCTCTTCTGAATTGTTTTATAAAAGGAACTGAATTTTTAAACGATTTAAAGGAAATGATTTGCTTATAAAGTTATTCTGATCATATGTGCTTGAGCGCATACTGACTGTGTGTCGTACGATCCGTCTTGTATTGATTTTGAGACAAAGGCGTTGGTGAGATCATGCTGCATTTCTGTTTGTTCTGTATATGTTTTTTGTGGTCCACGAGTACGATGTACAGTGTTTCTGATTCTGTTTCTGGTCTTCGGGCATTCTGATCTATGAGCCGTTTGGGTAGCTGACCACTCCCACGGCGATTGACATCCCGACACACTTGGCCCATGATTACCTAGAGTCATCGACATTGGCCAATTGTCATTTTTGATATCTGATATATCATGTCTGTCTTGTCTTGTCTATTTGAACTTCTGAATTGACTGTGTGATTTTATTTCGTTTATAATTGAATATTTTAATACATAAAAGATCGTAGGGGCCACGTCTTAAATCTTGCGAGACCAAAGTGTCACATCGTCATCGCTTTTAAAAGCTGTTTAAAGTTTTAGAAACGGTACTGATTTCAGTTCCATTTTCGTACTAAAATTGCCATGAATTTTTCGACCTTGATTTTTCAGAACTGACAGTGTCTCTGTGTTTATTTGAAATATTTTCTGAACTATTTGCATGGATTAGGATATTCTGAAAATCTGTTTATTTTCCTACTGGAAGCTTTGAAATTTTTTGTATTTACCACAGTAGCTAATTTTACTACCTATATATGTTCTAGTTTCTGAAATTTGTTTTTGGTATCTGTGAATTTGTTAAACTACTTGTATACTTTATGAAAATGTTCTGGATTTTGGCAAGTATATATATATATATATATATATATATATAACTTGGGTAGTATATTTATCTACCTGCTATGGGGTTTTACTTACTGAGTATATTGAGTTCACCCCCTTATTTTCCTCCACAGAGCCCATCGGTAACTTGGACCGCTTCCGTTAATAGGGCATTTTGTAACCGCTGTGATTCCGCGGAATATATTTTTGCGTCGAAGGTATGCCCAGTTTTAAGAAATTCATTTGTATCAAAAATTTTTGTAAGTACAGTAATATAGATGAGATGTGCTTAGGGGAATGTGAACATATTTTATTTAAATTGTCACTCATAAATAAAATTAATCAGACTAATTTATTAATTCTGATCTAATATCGACTTGTAGCCAAACCAAATTGTGTGAAAATTTGGGTCGTTACAGAAGTTGGTATCAAAGCAAGGTTGGCCTGACACGAGTCGATATTAAAGGTGAAAAAGACTTAGAAAATTCACATCCTCAGTTTTACTGTACATTAATTAGATACAAACGGGTATACCTAGCTGTGTTTATTTAAAAAATTATGTCCGCAAATGATGAAAAACTGATAGATATGGCTGGTTGGTACTACAACCATACTAGTATACGAAAATGGACTGTTCCCCGAGGTCGTAGAGATAGGTCCGAGAGGTGTAGTGAATCCTCGTTTGACTGTACACCTTATAGTTGCATTGAAAATTTTTGGAGTCTGCTTCGTAAAATTTAAGCGGGACATGAAAATAATAATGACATTGTCGGGTCAAGTGATAGCGACATAATGATAATGATAATGATTAAGGTGTGACTGAGAGAAAGATCGAGCTAATTTTGGAAGATAATATGCTATTACATACTGGAGTCAAGAATCCAATTGTAATGAAAAACTAGAAAATTAAATTGAAAAAACTTGCATGGATTCTTGAGTATATGTCACGACCCTTTTCATCCATTTCATCTAAAAATCACCATAAATTTTTCGTTTTTCCTTTTCTTACCCGATCGTGAACAACCCTCTCAAATACAGTTGGGTTGTGAGTCAGTATTAATCACCATTTCCATACATCTTTCAATTAATCAAAAGCATACATTTGAAAGTTCAAGTCATATACTTATACATGACATGTTTTTTAACATTTACATCCCTCATATTACAATTCAAAATGATTACTGTGCTTTTACATGTTTAGATACAAAAAGAATCCCTGTGTGTATACCTCTTGGCGATGGAGAGTAGCGGATATCCCAGTACAACGCTACAATTCTTCACTAGGCTACTATGTGTGCTCTGTAGAGGGGGAAAGTGAATGGGATGAGCAACCACACGCTCAGTAAGGCAATAATGCAAGCATAGTATATAACTACACTATTTACATATTTATAGTGTCATGCATAAGATCATTAATATCTCGAGCATGAGAAAATATTAAAACTATGTCACATGTATATACATTTATCATGCACTGAAAACATGGAAATAGGCATGTAAAACATGGAAAGATCATCATGTAAAACCTCTCATGCTCATTATCATTAAAACTCATCATAGAAAGGGAAACTCAACACAAAACATCCCTCAAGATTTATCACTTCTCAAAACACGTCAATATTCATCACAAATAACAATACCATATCTTTAAACACAATCCCATAAGGCTCGACCCCTCCCTCGGGTCTACTCTGGGCAACACAAATCATACTCAGTATGTAAAACCATGTGATATCATGTGAGACAGGTGGTCACTATATATATCAAGGACTATGTTGGCTAACTATGTCATTATCATTCCAGACCACAAGGATCCCGGTGGGTTAGTCCTACGCCAGACTTTTAAATAATCATTACAACCACGCGGTATAGCGTACTCCATGTGATCTACATGATACAACATACTTCGTGGACCCATATCATGGTTGGGGATGCCAGCCGTAGGTCTTATCTACCTCATGCCATGTATAACCTACTCAGTCTCAAGTGCACATGTGAGCATCTCATCCATGTAACTAGCAATCTACACGAGGCATCCAACACGACTCATAATATATCACAGTGTGAAAACCTGTGCGAGCTAAGTTCTAGCACGATTCATGCATCATCAATAAATCTCCTTGTACGAGCAACACTCTAGTACGACTTTATGCATAAAATCATGAAGAAATCACGTACGAGCAGAAGCTCCAGTACGGTTACATGCATAAGAAAGACAATCAAAATCCACGTACGAGCAAAAGCTCCAGTACAGTTTATAAAACATCATAATTCAAATCAAGGTGCGAGCTAAGCTCTAGCATGATTTAACTCATGTAAATCCGGTAGGCGGCTCTATTTCAACACAACACATTACAATCAAAGTCAGCACCCGACTCGTGCTTTTTCAGGAAATCATGAAAATCAAATAGCCAGCCTATTCATAAATTTGCTTAAACCAAAGCAATGTGATTTCATAAAAATGTCAAAACATGATATTTATACAGTTATTAGTCTTACTATCCCTTTTTGTAAGATTCACTTTAAAACTGAATCATCCATGTTTGTAGCTATTCACACAGACCATTTATTCATTTCTAGATAAGTAAGCATTTGCAAAGCCCTATATACTCCCACAAAATACGTGCAACTATCTCAAGTACTTATAAAATTCTCTTACCTAGAATCGCGTCGAGTGATTCCAATTCCTTAGAGCTGCTCGACTATGCAGTTCGATTCACCTCCAACGAAATCTCCAAGACTGCACAAAATTACGTATCACATCAATTAAATCCAATGGAATAAGATTCTTGCGTTTACTATACTATAGTCGATTCGACCTATAGTTTTCATTTACACTCATAAGGCCCCTTTTTCACTTAAGTGCATTTTGATTGCTCTATTAATTTCTCGATGGTCTATTGAATCTCTTTAGGCCTATCGATTCATACTAAATCGGTATTAAGCTCATAGTGCCTCGAGTTCATCATTTACTTCACTATGGTAATTTATCAAACACCTCATATGCTCATTTTCATCATTTGACTAATCTCACAATGTAGCTTCATTCAATCATCTCAAAATCATACATATCACCTCACTAACACCTTAGTATAAGCCATTTATCATCAACTCAACCATATCACATTTTCTCACACTAACTCATTCTAGGTTATGCTTATTCCATTACATTCTAGGTAGTTTTAATCATCAATACATACACCAATCTACTCACAACCATAACTAGATAAATATACTTTGAGTTGGTGTATTAGAAACTCACCTAACTTGACTTTCCTCTTACTCCAAATAAGAACACTCCTTAGCTCCTTCAATCCAACAAATGAAGTGTTGTTTCCAAGCTATGTGGTTCTTCTCCTCACAACGAATAACTTTGCTCTATTAGCTTTTTCTTAAATCTTTATGGAAATGTGATGGTTTTAGAGTGAGAAAGCTAGGTTAATGTTAAAAATAGAGGAAATGGATTTGTTCCCATGAAATGCAGATCCAACTGCCCCGTTTTCATAGAAAAAGCCTTAGGAGATCGATTTGCAAATGGTGGAGATCGATCTGGCCTTGCTTGAATCCTTCAAAAATTCGACAATTTGTAGGCAGGGGATCGATCTGTTGAATGCATGAGATTGATCTGCTCAAGGTAATGAGATCGATCTGTTTGAGGCAGAAGGCTTTGGAGATCGATCTGGCCATTAAGAGGAGATCGATCTGGTCCAACTCGGGACAGCATGAGGTCGATCTTCTTGAGTGAGTGATCAATCTCCCTTTTGCAAAATGCTTGGCATTGTGCTTTTCAGGCTATGAGATCAATCTCTCATTGTATGGGATCGATCTGGCATGCTTCTTGCAGCATTGTAGTTGCAATTTTCCCAAATTTTCTAAGTTAAACTTCCATCTAATTGATTCTATACTCATTTTACGATTTATTCACACTTAGAACTTACAAACATCTATTTCTTGTAATTCGTATGGAATGTAACTTATCCTTACATTCAATAATCCTAAACATTACATAGAAATTTACAGGTCTTACAGTTTGACTGTGAACTTAATAGACTGGGGGCAGCTTCAAATGTTTAAGCCTTCATTTTTCAATAAGGTTAAGAATTCAATGATTCGGAGGGTTTGATGAATGAGATTAAAAAGCTTGTTGATTTTAGAAGTAACTCTATCGAGAAAGTTGCTTTTGTAACTTTTGTGTTAAAGAATTTGAGAAGCTATACGGACTTTAAGAGTGCGTTACTCAAAGAAAGTAACCTTTGTAGCATCAGTATCGAAATGAAAAGTCAAACTCGGAGGGAAGTTCCCACATTTAATCCGAGAGCTAACATCAAAAAATTACATGAAATATGTTTCTGAAGGCCTTTATGCGGCAACACATTTCGGATGAATAAAGTGGCAATTATAGATGAAATGAGTGAATCAGACATAAGGAAACAAGTCCGATAATGAATATGAAATTAAATAGATTTGGAACGAGTATACTCCAGATAAGTAGAGATGTGAAACAGAGAAAGTCCAGGAAACTTGTATGAGGTACTTAGATCCTCAATCAAGCTAAATGGCCCCATTGGATGTTATTTTGAGGAAGCAGTGCGCAAGGCACAATTGTTATGATACGAAATGTATATTTCGAGGTTACTAAGAAAATGAAAAGGTAAAAAGAGTGACAGAAAAGAGATGTACTAAGGAAACAGTGAGAGTGATAGAGTAAAGTTACTGTAAACTGAAAAGATGAATTACAGAACTAAAAGTATAAGTGAAGGTCACACTGTTTATATGATTGATAAAGATAGGGTGTGTTCGGAGTAAAGAGACACCCCTGTAGACATAAAATTTTTTGACACATATTTGGATGATCTGTCAGAGTTACCACTAGACCGAAGGACGAAGTTTGAGGTGATCTAGTACTTGATATCAAATTAATTATTCAGACCATTGTACTGGATGACTTTGATTAAATTAGAAATGCTAAAAAAACAATTACAATGACTATATGAAGAGGGGATTATCAGATCGAGTGATCCACTTTAGAGTATACTGGCGTTAATTTTTAAGGAGATCGGGAGTTTTTTAGGTCACGTTGTATTAAGAATGGGTGTCAATTAGAATCCCCAAAACAGAGGTTATAGACCAGCGGGAAAGACCCAAGTTGTTAAGAGGATTCAGATTTGTAAGAATATAAAGAGACTTTGGAACATTAAATACGTTTCGAATCTAAGAATTGACATTTGTGTGTGCTAATGTTTTGGATGCGAGACTTAATTCGAATGAGGAAAAAGGTTTCATTATAATTGATGTATGAAAACGAAACAAGTGTTGAAATAAGATAAATTTTGAATACAAGTTAGGAATAAGAGATGTATGCAAGGTAAGAAAATCTCTAGTATGTGAAATGATTCGGATCAAGTGTCTTAAACCGAAAACGAATGAGCTGTGACTCAAGGATAAATGTGAAATTGCGATAAGTTTTGGTATCCTACTTCTTATTGAGACTGAACCTTCAACCTTTATATCCATAACCAGTCATGTGGTCACGTCTGATGACTAATAAAGGTATTTCAAAATACCTCCTCGCCTGAGAGATTTGACAGTGTCGAAAAGTAACCATAACCCATAAATTGAAATTGAAGTCGTAATATTCGCATTTGAAGTCAGGATACCATTACTTGTGCGGTGAAGAATTATAGATTTCTACTAATCAAGAAGGTTTAAATATTAAATTTCACAAAGGCTGTCTAATACAAGAATAAAGGGAATGACTCAAGTTAATGCTTTGAGCAGAAGTGATTTCGGGATGGCATTATGTATATTGGTCAGAGACATGAGTTATTGAATTATTGGTGGACCTCGACTTGAATGTGTTCTTTCCCTGACACTGACATTCATTATATGGTAGCGAGCCTGAGAGTTGAAAACTGGACTTGATTGATCAAATCAAGCAGGCTCAACGTATTGATAAGTATCGTATTGATGTAGCTAATCAGACCCAGATCGGCGCTGCAACTAGCTTGAGTATTGGTACTGATAATTTATTGAGATTTAAAAACAAAATTGTGTACCAAATGATCTATAGTTAAAGGAATTGATATCGTCAGAGACTCATTTACAGAAATATACCCCACATTCGAAGAATAATAGGATTTATCAAATCTCTTAAAGATATATTGGTAATCACGGACAATAAGAGATATAATTGAAATTGTGACTAAAAGCTTCATATGTCAGCAACTTAAAGATAGTGTATAACAAGATTTGGAAAGAAATGAAAACTGAGTCCCCGTTACAATGGACCTTTCAAGGTCTTAAACCGAGTGGGAGATGAGCTAATAGATTGGCGTTGCCGCCAGAATTATCGAGTACCCACAGCGTTTCCACGCTTTAATGCTTTGCAAGTATCATCCGGATCTAATGCATGTGGTAAAGTAGGAACCATTGGAGTTGAAAGAGGATATGACGTGTATGGAGAAATCGGTTCGGATACTGGATAGGAAAGAGAAGGTATTATGGTCTAAGACAATTTCTTTGGTCAAGGATTTGTGGCAGTACCACATTTCGAAATAGACCACGTGGGAATTAGAAAGCTTGATACGAGAGAAGTACTCGCATCTGTTTAAGGACTAATGTACTCTTAAATTCGGGGATCAAATTTTTCAAGGTGGGGAGAATGTAAATACCGTAAATTTTCATGTACTTGGTTCATCCATTATTAACAAATTTATCATCGAGATTAAAAATTTTGTTCCATTAGTCAAAGATTTAAATTAAATTATATTGTTCCATTGTGAGACTTGAAATATTTAATTAAATAAAATATATTAGCTCTAAGAATAAATAATTATGGGGAAATAGAAATAAAATTTATATATATAAGCTAGGGAAATATCTATATGAAGTATAAGTAAAACTACTTGACTAAATTCATTTTTATATATACTAGTACATATATATATATATATATATATATATATATATATATAAATATATGTGTGTGTGTGTGTGAATATTGTATTCATTCTTCAAATTAAGTATATGGTATATGTATATATATATATATATATATATATATACATATCTACATGGGCCGAGAGCTTCCCTTTGTGGAATACACATATAAGGATGTATATATAAGTGGGATACAATGAAGGGAAATATTATTAGCAAGACAGCGGAAGAAAACAAAGATGAAAATGAAGGTAATGTGACTCGGCATGACAAGGAGAAAGGAAGCTTGCAAATACTATTTCAGTAGCCTAAGAAGAGGTAGGTGAAGCAATATCTAAAATAAGAATAAGTGGGAAGTGGTACTGGTAGGAGAAACATGATGGATTCGACAGGTTAAGAGCAGGAAAAGAAACAGGCGTGTGACTGCTACTTGCTGCAATGAAGGAGCAGGAGAGTAAGGCAGGTTTGGCAAGGTATGGTGCAGGCTGGTAACTTGATGGCAAACCTAAGTTTGCGTGTAACCAGTGTAGGAAGATGGAACTGAACCCGATGATTTCAGTAAGGCAGGGATAGAAGCAGGAATAGAAGTCTGAAGCTTGCAACGGTTCGGTATGCTGCAAACAGCTGGATGCCTATTCCTGCATATACAGTAAAATAAAAAGGCAGGACTAGAGGGAGACGAGGTGGAGAGAGTGAAAGAAAACAAGAGTTGGCGTTAGAGAAGAGTGAAACAAGCTGGGTCTTTGGTTAAGGTTGTAACAGGGTGAAACCGAGCTGAAGTAGAGACAAACGACAGAGGGAAAAAGGCTCGAGCTGCAGCAAAGAGATGGAAATACAGGCTGGAGGAGCAGTGATAGAAAGCTGAAGCGGTAGCATGAAACCCGAAGAGGAGAAGAAAAGAGACTAGAAAACAAGAGGATCCGAGAGGAAAGAAAACTGAAAGAAAAGCAGAGCGTGCAGCAGAAACGTGAAGAAGAAACAATGTAAGGCAAGGGGTTCGATGGAGAAAGGAGCTGGAATGTTGTAGTGTGTGTAAATATGTATATATATATATATATATATATATATATATATATATATATAAAAATGTCATACTATATAACTGGAAAATCGAGAGTGAGCCAAAGGAAGACCTGAAAAAAAAAGGTGAAAAGCTGAAGCAAATGGTGAGGCAGTTGGGAGGAGACTGGAGGGCGGTGAGCTGGAAACGGTGGAGAGCCGAGAGTGTTATGGTGAACTGGAGACAGAGGACGAAGTAGAAGAATGTGTGGGGCTGCTCGAGAAAGAAAAATGAAACAAAGAAGACATGGCACCAGGGGGTCTTCTTTCGAGGATCAAGGAACTAAAAACTGAGACTTGGACGAAAAAATGTGACCGAAGGTGGTATGTGATGATGCTGAAGGAGAAGGAAACAACGCTGAAGGAATAGTAACAGTAGCTTGTGATGATGAAGAAGATGGTAACAGAGGGTGACTCGCGAGGAAGAAGGAGAAAGGAGGAAGAAAAGGGAATGGCGCGAAAAGAACAGGAAAAAGGAAAAATAATTTGAAAAAAAAAAAGGAGTAAAATATAGGTATCTTTTAATATGTATATATATATATATATATATATATATATATATATATATATATATATATATATAAGAGAATAAATATTGAAGAGAAAAGAAAGTGCTCAGAGAATTTGAGAAAAACTCGGGGAAAAGACAGTCGAAAATATCGGTTCGAAATTTCAAAAATATTGGTATGAAATTTCGCGAAAATTAACTGAGCAGACCGGACTCGTTGACCCACACCACTAATGCATAGAGGACTACTAACAAGACATCGAGGTAAGGAAAAGCTTGTGTGCTGCTAGAGATAAATTGCACGTATTTTCTGTCAATTCGTAGATATGAATTTTAGGAAATATTTTACCTTAAGGAAAATTCTCATTGCTGTTAGAGATAAATATGTGTCATTTTCGTGTATTTGTAAATATAAAATTGTTAGGCTAAATTTCCTAGTTAACCAGAATACAGAGAACTCGAGGTTGAATTTACGTTTTGGGATCTAAGGAAAATTTTAAATTTCGTAAATTGGCCCAACTACTGATATAGATTTACTTGATTTATTTAGACAAAAATCCCAGTAATTATAATTATTGATTTTAAATCAAAATTTCTTGGTTTTACTCATCATAGCTTATTTATTAGCATTTTTAACCGAGAGAAAAAGGCTAGTCATAATCTTTTGAATTGTTTTATAAAACGAACTGAATTTATAAGCGATTTAAAGGAAATGATTTGCTTATAAAGTTATTATGATGATATGTGCTTGAGCACGTACTGACTGTATGTCGTACGGTTCGTGTCGTACTGATTTTGAAACAAAGGCGGTGGTGAGATCATGTTGCATTTCTGTCTGTTCTGTATCTGTTTATGTGGTTCACGAGTACGATGTACTGTGTTTTTGGTTCTATTTCTGGTCTTTGAACATTCTGATATGCCGTTTATGTAGCTAACCACTCCTAGGTGATTGACATCCCGGCACACCTAGCCCATGATTGCTCGAAGTCACCGACTTTGGTCAATTGTCATCTTTGATATCTAATATAGCATGTCTTCCTTGTCTCGTCTATTTGAACTTCTGAATTGACTGTGTGATTTTATTTTGTATGGAACTGAATATTTTAATGCATAAAAGACCGTGGGAGCCAACTCTTGAATCCTGTGGGACCAAAGTGCCACACCGTCGTCACTTTTTAAAGCTGTTTAAAGTTTTAGCAACGGTATTGATTTTAGTTTCATTTTCATACTGAATTGCCTTGGATTTTTCGACCTTAATTTTTCAGAACTGGCAGTGCCTCTGTGTTTATTTGAAATATTTTCTAAACTATTTGCATGAATTGAGATATTCTGGAAATCTGTTTATTTTGCTATTGGAAGCTCTGAAATTTTCTATATTTACCACAGTAACTAATTTTACTACCAATATATGTTATGGTTTCTGAAATCTGTTTTTGGTATTTGTGAATTTGCAGAACTACTTGTATACTTTGTCAAAATGTTTCAAATTTTGGCAAGTACATATATATATATATATATATATATATATATATATATATATATATATAACTTAAGTAATATATTTATCTACCTGCTATGAAGTTTTTCTTACTGAGCATGTTGAGCTCACCCCCTTACTTTCCTTCACAAAGCTCATCGGTAACTTGAACCGCTTCTATTAATAGGGAATTTCGTAACAACTGTGATTCCGCAGAGTATATTTTTGCATCGAAGGTATACCCAGTTTTAAGAAATTCTCTTATATCTAAAAATTCTTTAAGTACAATAATGTAGATGAGATGTGCTTGGGGGAATGTGAACATATTTTGTTTAAATTGCCACTCAAAAATAAAATTAATCAGACTGATTTATTGATTCTGATCTAATATCAACTTATAATTCAACTAAATTGTGTGAAAATTTGAGTCGTTACAGAAAGTGATGAATCAATGGGAGAAATTAGAAAACTATTTTGGAGAACATTTCATTAAATTATTTAGCTTATAAAAATTGAGTAAAATTATTGGAAGTAAGATATTGGAATTAAGAATTTTGAAAAATTTAAATTTGAATGTTAATGGTCATGTTAGAGCTGATAAATAATTTATTTATGGGATTATATTTTAATTTGTTGTACATGATCGAATTGATTTCTTGGAGAGTTAATTTTAAGGAATTGATTATATTAGGCATTAAGGAATCAAACTTGAAGAAGTGTGTGTTTATATATATATATATATATATATATATATATATATATTTTGTATGTCACTAAATAAAAATAAATAATATAATAAAAATAATATATAATAGATAAATAGTTATATATTAACTATTTAAATATAGTAAATTAAAAGGGCACAGGTTTCCGAAGGAAGCCCATCCTGTTCTGTTGGTGGGAACTTCCCACCAACCCGTTCCCACCAACCCGTCTGATGTTAGCGAGCATAATAATAATAATAATAATAATAATATGATGATGATGACGACGATGATGATGATTAAAAAATAAAAAACTGAAAAGAAGGGCCTACCCCCTTGAAAAACTGAGACAGGAAGGGAAAATTAGGGAGGGTGGTCCGCAAAAACAAGAAAGAAAGGGAGAGTCATACTGCGACGAGAAAGAAAGAGAAGAAAGGAGAAGGAAATAGGAAAAAGATGAGGGGAAGGGGCTATTTTGAACGAACTAGGGCAAATCTGGTCAGAACAAATCTAGCAAACTAGGGGAAATAGGGAAACGTCGACGGCTGAAAAAGGAGAGAGAGAAAGGAGGAGAGAGGAATAAGAGAAAAGGAAAGAATAAATGAGGAAAGGAGAAAAGAATGGAAAGAAATGAGGAAAAAGGCAAAGAAAGAGGTTGTTGCCATCGTGAGGCAACAACAATGCCAGAGTAGGCCGAGTGGCGGTGTTGGACAACGGACCTAGGTACGTCAAAGACAATCTGGGTAGCCACCGTTAAACTGAGGGAAAAATAGAAAAAGAGGAAAAGAGATGATTTCGATAAGTTTTTTTTGCCATTTTGCTCAAAAAATTGTAAGAAAATTGTTGTTGATTTTTATTAAATTTCGAGAATAATTTATATAATTATATAACTGTAAGTGATGTTGTTGAAGTTGTAGCGAAGGCTTAAAGAGGCGTGATTTGACGTTCAATAAAGCTTGGAGCTCTTTAAAGTGCAAAACTTTGACATTTGGTACGATAGTTGTATAATTCTTTAGTAGTATTGTATTGTGTAGGTCTTATGGAGATAATAATTATATGACTCTATCTATTATGGTTGAAAAATGAATTGTCAAGTTAATAATTTACCAATATGATGCTTGATGTGAGTAGGCAACAAATGGGACACTAATCCCGTAGCGTTGGATATAGGTAAGTAATGATGGTATTGAGTTGATATGGTTACGGGTATTTCCAGCAATCATATAATTGATAGATGCTTGAGGTTTAGAAATTGTCAGTTTATTATGATAATTCGTCAAAATAGTATTTAAATACTCGTGGAATTAAGAGGACTCATCCTGCTGGTGGGGGTTTTGGAATTCTTATTATGGTGTAAAAGTGATAATTACATATTAAAAATATTGTGATTATGATATGGATTCTTTAGTTGATGTTTATGGCTTGTGATGAAGCATATGGTGATATAATAGACTTGATGATTTTGAAGATGTGTGATGATGTATAAGTATGTGGTTAATCTTGCGCATGACCATTGTGTGATCCTATTGCAAAGTGAGGGCATAGTAACCCATGTGGTGCATGTGTTTGCTAAGTATAAGTTATATGTGATGAGCTTTGAGGTTATTGAGTTATATTTGAGAGAATTTATGTGAAATATAATAATTGACCATAGAATATTACTTGGCTATGATATGGTGAGATTGAAGTATAAGTTGAAAATTGTGATTTGATATTTTGTGGAACATTGTGGAAAATATATATCTGAATGAGGTATGAATTGAACCTAGTGAAGACAAAATAGCCTAAGTGATCAGTGTGGTAACAAACAAAACTAGTCAAGGCGAATTGGCCTATGTGACAATTGTGATTTTGGAACAAATTGGTAGCGGCATATAGTTTATGCTAGAATTGTCTGATTAAAATGAGCTATTGAAGGCACCATGGCTTAAAAGGTATTGTGGTCTTATAATGACACTAGAAAAGCATGGTAACCTAAGTGAAATCATCAAATCGAAATGATGTTAGTAAAGGCACAATACCCTAAAGGTATTGTGGTCTTATAATGATATTAGGAAGGCATGATAGCCTTAGTGAAATCGTGGAATCGAAATTATATCAGTAAAGGGACAATGGTCTATATTGTCTTGTGATTATGCTATGGTTTCGTGATGGCATAATAGCTTATATGGTATGTGGATTTTTTTAATGTCATTAATGCAGGCATATGAGCCTATGTGGAAATGAGAACAATTAATGATCATGCCTCAATTATCCTTTAGCATAAGCATGCATAACTCGGACCTTAAGATACTGGAACACTGTAAACCTCAGAAATTTTTTACGTTTAATTAAATTATATAAAAATAAAAATATTATATTTTAATGGAAGTGTGAATATTTGTTGTAGGGCTCGAGGAATATAGGAGCCGAGAAGCCCGTGAATGACCGGGAACCTGTAGATACAAGAAGTGATAAAGCAAATGCAAGCACAGAGGGATTTGGAAAATTTTAATTTGTTAGTTGAAAATTATTTATGTAAAAACTTGTATCGGGAATTTATGAAGAATGATGAAATCCTGATACTATTTTATTTTCGAAATAATGAAAATTTCATGGAAGGCATGAATATGAGGTCCTTGGATAATTTTACAAGAAAATGTATACATATAGATATATACATAGGTGTATATGCATATATATATACACACACACACACACACACACACACACACACACACACACACATATATACTAGACATTTAAATAAATGAATAATAATATATATAGTATATATATATATTATTTAATGTATAGTATTTAATATATAAGTATTAATAAATAATAAATAAAGCATGAGACAAACCAAAAAAAATGAAATGGGAAACAACAAATAATATATATTAATATAATATATATATATATTAAAATAATATATATAAATATATAGCATGTACGGAATTGGCTTAGAAAAGCCAATTCCGTCTGCCACATGACAAATTGAAAAGAAACCAGAGAGGAGCTGGGCGGGAACCGAAGAAGAGAAGAAAAGAGGAAGGAAAGAAAGAGGGGTCTGGCCGGGAGAGAAAAGAAAAGGGAAAGAAGAGAAGAGCAGAAAGAATGGTCAGCTGGAGAAGAAGAAGGAAAGGGAAGGAAGAAAGAAAGAGGAGGAAAGGGGAAGGAGAAATCGAGAGCTGAAGAAGTGCAGTAGAACCGAGAGGTTGGAAGAAAGCTGGACAAACCGAGGTTGAAGGAGAGAGAGATCGAAGGGAAGAGCTGACTGAGGCAGAGGAGAAGGCTTTGAAGAAAAGACCAAGGCTGGAAAAGAACTTGGAACAGAACTGAAGCAGGCCGGAGCTGAAGCTGATCGAAAAAGAAAGGCTGGAACTGAGAGGCAGGGGAGAAGAAAGGGAGACCGAAGGGAGAAGGCTGGAAATCGAGAGGCTGCAAGGTAGACCGAACCAGGAGAATTGAAGCTGGGAACCAAGAGCTGAGGGAGAAAGGGAATTGGAACTGGATTGAGACAGACCGAGAGCTAAGGGAGAAAGGAATTGAAGCTGAATTGAGGGAGAAAACTGTGAGGCAGTGAAGCAGGGGACGGCACACGCAAAAAAAAAAAAGAAGAAGAAAAGAAAGCTGGAAAATTGAAGAAGAAAAGTAGATTTATATATGTACATTTGATATACATGTATATATATATATATATATATATATATATATATATATATATATATATATATGCATGATGGGCTATAAACATGATATTGTAGATTTTAAATTAGATGTGAAATAAAAATAAAAATGGGAGAGATGATTAATAAACAAAATATATATATATATATATAAGTATATATATATTTGATAATAAGTAAGGAAAGCCAATAATAAAATAAATATGTGTATATACTTAAGCGTATATACAAATGGGTGTATAAGATAAATGTGTGTTTTAGTATATGCACATACAAAGAATGTATACATGTGATAAGAAAAAGTGAAAACAAATAATAATAATATATATATTGGAGTATATATATATATATATATATATATATATATATATATATATTCATGGGTATATACATGTAGATGTATATAATAATGTGTATGTCAGTATTTGTACGTACAAAAATAATATATAGTAAGGAAAATATATAAACGTACGTGAATAGTCTAGGTATGTACAATAATACGTACACACGAAGTAGTGACGAATAAGTTACGATTTTAACGTAATTCGGATGATTCGCATGAATAGGATGCTAAGTGAACGATTTCGGTGTAGGTAAAACGTAGAAGGAATTAAAGGAGGTATTAGAATGCGTCACCACTCGAGCTCGGAAGTTTTGATAGATCGAGGTAAGGGGATATAATTTAAAATGGTAATAGTTACTTTCTGAACCATGATTAAGGAAAGCTTACAAAGACATGAAGTATGATTTTCATGCATGTTTCTAAATTATATTTCTGATCAAGACCATGCTTTCTGTATTTGTGCTTTTGAAATAAGAACATGTCTTTTGAAATGATCTTTCGAACAAGATGATTTTTAATTCGATGTTTTCACATATGAGAAATATAGTATGTTTTGAGACTAAGGGCCATTTATGTTGTATGCTAACGCATGTCAACTTCGCCTGTGTGGCATCTGAACTTCGTCTGTGTGGCATCTGAACTTCGCCCTTATGGTTCTGAAACACTGTATGACTTTGATCCCGTCTACTGCCTTGCCATGGCCATAGGTTCTGAATTCCCTATACGGAGGATGACTTGGTTATTTGCCGCGTGATGAATTTATTATTGCCGTGTGATAATTATATGGGCTGATGTAGTATCTATTTGAAAATTAAACTCTGTTTTCAGAATCGAATTTTGTAGTATGTGATTTGACATGTATTCCTGTTTGGAATTCTGAATGTACGAAAAGTTTACGTAATATCTGTTAAGTTCACGTACTTAAAGAATTACGTTTTAAATCTTGATGTTTTTCGATTTTCCTTAATCTTTGAATGTCTTTTATATTAGTTTCAGAAAGTAATCATTATACGTACTATTATGTTTTCTACATATTTGAATTGCTAGGACCGTTTTAAATACATCTTCTTACTGGGCTTTTTCCCGAAAGCTCTCCCCTCTACCTCTCTGGCTATTTGCAGTGATTCTGTTGGCGCTACTTGCCGCATACACGACGTAGGCTGTGGGAAAGAGCTACCATAGGTTACTTTTTGTACACGCAGAAAGGTATACATTTACATTCCTGTACCAGACATATCTGTACGCACAGACATATATATTGAGAATATTTGTGTTGGGATGTAATTTGTAAGGAAAACGATGTAAACAATATTATTTTGGGATTATATTTTGAGATGACTAGTATTAAATTGAAATAGATGTATTGAGTTGTAAAGATGGATTTGGAAAGTATGCTTGGTAGTTGTGGATATCTAGGATAGTTGGAAAGCATGCTTGGTAGTTATGGATATCTAGGATTGTCAAAACAATTGTTTTGCAGGTGGGTAGGCTTATATATAAGCCGTTATGCTACCGAAATTTCTATCGGCCATATAAGTCAAAGTATGGAAATTAAATATAATTACTGATAAAAAATTAGGAAAAGTGTTTTGACACTGCACAGGAATGCAACCTAAGTGAATAAGGGAATAAGTGGGTAAATTAAGTTCAAAAAAAAAAATTCCCCCCGAATTTCAAGGGTCAAGGGTCATTACAAATACATACCTTAATGCATTTGGCAAAGTGCTTGACAACCATGATGCTGGGATTTTGGGACTCTTGTTTAGTGCATTGACTTAAAGTTGTGTGTGACATAAACTTGAGTATTTGAAAGAAATGCATGGGTTTGAAAATGTATACTTTAGAACGTCGAGGTATTTGAACTATTAGAAACTTTGACATGGCATGTGACATACTTACATGTGTATATAGTGTACTTCTTAACAAAAAGCATGATACAGTTTCATGATATTAGAACCATTGAATTTCAGTGTATTTAAACTATTTCAATATCAATATTTTCAGAATTTTCACAACTTCAATTTTTAGATTTGGCTTATCTTGATAACTCCAATAAAGCACCATTTCAGAACACGCTTGATTGAATCAATGATCATCAGGTATTTAAGGCTTTTCTTACAATAATCGTGGATAGGTCCTGGTTTCACCCGATTAATGGAACTGAGTTTAGGAGTCTATGGCCATAGATAGTGCATGTTTGGGCCATTTAGCCCGTTGATAGCTATAGTAGGATTTATAGGTATTTATTGATAAGTTTGAACTGTTTGGGCAGTATCTCTTTTTAGAACATTTGACTTGTGCTTTGGGCTACGCTAAAACATTTTCTTAAAACTTTGGACAATAGTTCGAGTATTTTTTTAAACTTTCGAAAAATTTTCTCAAAACATTTAACATTTAAAATTGTTTTAGAATATTGTTGTAATCAGTTTGATCTTTTAGGATAGGAAAAGTCTAAGTGTGAGTAAAAAAGATCATGATTCTTTTCTCTTTTGATGATTAATTCTAGGTTAAACAAAGTTTTATAAAAGAGTTGAAAGTATTTTAATTGTTATAATTATTGAAGTGAATACTTTCTAAAGAGTTTTATGTGATTGCATAATTTAATATGATTGAGCATGTGATATTTGTCTTGTGATTTCGCCTATTGACATTAGTCCTGAAGTAGGTTCAAGTAAACAAGAATGGCTTTTATGAAAGAAAAGAAGTAGAAAAGAAAAGAAAAGAATGATATGAAAGAAAAATAAAAAGGTTAAGAAAATTTAAATTTAACTACTCCTATGTTTTGAGTCACTTAACTTTATAAGATTAAAAATCTATTTAGTGACTGGAATTATAAGTACGTGAAGCATTCTAAATATGAAAAATAACTTATTTTATAATTGAGTACTTAGAGAAGCCATAAAACAACCTCTAAAGCTTGAAATAATGAAAAATTCTTGATTTATTGCCAATGCTTGTAGTAATAAAGATAGGTAGGTTGCATGTTTGTATTACATTTTTCAGTTATTGTTAGTTTTGTACTTTACATTGGCTTATTTAGAAGTATGCGTGGATACAAAGATAATAGTTGAGCTATAATTGACTTGATTATTTGATTTTGTTGAGTTATGGATTGAAAGTTGAAAGATTGAGAAACATTAATGATTTTTGTTAATCATGTTACTAACTTGTTTTGGTAGAGTCAAAGTAAAGATTTTGTGAGCAAATCTCCTGAAAGCTCTCACAAGACACAAATCATCCACTAGGGGTGACCTAGGGGTTCAAAGGCTTATTGCATAAGTTAAATGCAATCCTGACTACTATGAAAGTGTGTTAAGAGTTGATACTTAGGATTGAGTTTAGTTCTTTAGAGTTAAAATTTGCTAGAGGATCAGTAAAGCTTAGTGTGGTGGAATTTGATAAGTGTTTAAATTCATATATTACTATTACCTAATAATATTCTTTTAGCTTTATTATTGTGTTAAAAAGTACTATGTAATCTTCTTTTGAAGTTATAAGCATTGAAAATAGGCTTATGAGAGAAAAAGGAGCTAAAATGAAACTTTTTACACTTTTTGCATTTCCAGACCAGTAGGGGTATTTTGATAATTTCACATTTGTTTGAATTTTTTTTAACAAATGACCTTCTTTAAAGTTTTAAAGGACTTCTCAAGCTTTCTGGAATGTCCAAGATCATCTAAATCGAAGTTTGTTTGATGGGTCAAAAGTCTTTGCAAAATTAGCACAAAAATTGGGAATGCCAACTCCTAATCAAAGTGGGACTTCTTAAAGGATAATTGAAGAAATTAACTAAATCCTTTTTGGAAGAATATTTGCTGGAAAGAAGACTTTAATGATTTGTCCTTATGAGTTGGCAAAGAAGAATTGGAAACCAAGACAACCATTGAAGAGCTATTATTATATTAATATTAGACATTAAAATCCTAGTCACATTGTAATTAGATCTTTTACTCCAAATAGGATTAGGATTGTTCCATCACTACATAAAGGGACCAAAGGCTTGCCATAATCATCATCTAATTGGCCTTAGTTTTAGCTTATTTTTTCTTACTTTATATTATACAAAGCGATTTCTTTTTATTTTATAAAAGCTTGGCCGATTGGAATTTTTTACTTTAATATTGTTCATGCTTTCTTTTGCATGTTCTTTCTTCTTTATATTCTTGACAATTTCGATTGCTCTATCTTGTTTTTCTCTTTATGTTTCTTCAATTTCTTTAACTTTTAATCTTTATAAAGTAGTTCTTGCATGAATTTAGTTCTTTAATAATTTAACAAAACTAATTGAATCCATTATGTTAGGTTAATATATTTTGAAATGACAAAACAGTAATTCAATAATGGATATTATAAATCAAGAAATGTTTAAAACATGTTAAGAGATTAATTAGAATATATTGGGATACAAGTCATTGCTAGAAACTGGGTGTTAAAGGTTGAGAGATCGATCTCCTGGGTTTTCAAGTATGAGAGATCGATCTCATGAGAATATGAGATCGATCTGATTAAGGGTCAAAGACTTAAAGAACATGTATGAGATGTTAAGAAAGAAGAGATCGATCTCTAAGGGTTATGAGATCGATCTTTGACTTACAGAATGCCTATGAGATCGATCTGGTCTGGGAAGAGATCGATCTCCTCTAAGGCAAAGGTTAAAGGTCTTAGATCGATCTGTAGATCGATCTATGTTCAAACAGAGAGTTTATGAGATCGATCTCATATGGATAGAGATCGATCTCCTCAAAGACAAAGAGTTTAGGAGATCGATCTAGGGTGATTAGAGATCGATCTCCCCTCTACGAGAATGCTTACTAGATGATCTGGAGATCGATCTTACTTCAAACAGAGAGTTTATGAGATCGATCTGATAGTTCGACAGATCGACTTCACTAACATTTTACAAATTATAAGATCAATCTCTGCAAATAAGAGATCGATCTCCTTGCTTTAAGTTGCTTTGTAATTGCAGGCATTTGAATTAGAAGATCGATCTGGTCATCATGGAAGATCGATTTGGTACTCTACTGGAGGTTCCCAACGGCTCTCTCTGCAAATTCTTCAACGAAAAAAACTGCATTAAATGCTTCACCTACCATCTTGCTGTATAAAACCAAGCATTGAATACACTGGGCATAGAAGAGATAGAGCTGAAAATTCTGAACATTCTCAAGAGATCATTCCTCAACATTCCCTTTGTCTTCAACATCATATTTATTGTATTGTTTTAAATAGTTTGAGTTAAAGTTATTCTTCCCACCCACAAAAGAGAGTTATTATTTGTATTCACTCTTAATCCAAAAGAAAAGAGGAGAGTTCCTCTGTGAGAGAATTGTGTAAAAGGTGAATATATATCTTTGTAAAAAGGGGTAGAGAGGTTATTCCTTAACCTTGAAAAAGAGACGGTATCAACTTTTGTGATAGTGAAAGAAAACTCTTGACAAGAAGGTCAAGAAGAGAGGACGTAGGCATGCAATTGGCCGAACCTTTATAAATTGCTGAGTTTGTCTCTTCTCTCTCTTATCTCCTTTACTTTGCTGCGCTTATTGTTTGATTACTTGCAATTAAATTTAAAAGAGTTTAAAATTAGCATTTAGACTAGAAAACCGATTCACCCCTCATCTCAGTTGAGCCAACACATTAGTTATAAAATTAATCTTTTCGATTCTTTACTTGCATAAATTGTTTCTTTTGCATTCTTGCATGTAAGATATTTTTCTTGCATGACCAATTGCATACTTAGATATTCTAAAGTAGTTTTTAGTTGTTTCTTGCATAATTTGCTTTCTTGATTTGCTTTGTTGCGTGATTTTTAGGATTTTGAGCATCTAGATTTAGTTTCTTGCATGTTATATTAATCTTTCATATAGTTCATATAAAAACGGACATTTTGGCATGCTTTCTTAAAATTTGTTATTTTCTTGGATCTTGGTTAGTATTATTGCATAATTAGTTAGCATTATTACAACTGTATCATTAACATATAAAGTTTACATCTTGTCGATTAGGGTAGATATAAAATAAAAGGTGTTGAAATTCTTAATTTAATAAAATTCACGTTTTCTTTTATTTTTGCTTTCTTTGTGTCTTTGCATGATAATTGTGTTTAATTTAAATCATGATGTCTAATGAGTAGAGTCTTAGTTTGGTTGGTATGATTTCTTGATTAATTCTTGATGACATGATGTTGTAAGAAGCCTAAACTTATGATATATTATTAGTCGAGTATCAAGATTTTCTATAGCATCTTAATAAGATTGTTAGCTTAATTTAATAGGATGGCCAACTATTTAATTAATTCTTAATAATCTACTGCTTGACTAAAACTTAAGTCTGTAATTACTTTTGTTTGAAATCACTTAGAGTTAAAGGGGAATCTTGTTTAGGCTAAATGAACTGAACTTGTGTGTTTATTGCTTAATTCAATTCATATCTTTCATAGATTCTAATGCTGCTATGAATTTTATCTAGAAAGCTTACTCTAGGTAATTGGATTTGTTACACATCAACTGCAAAGCTTGTTGTGGCTAACTAAGAAGTAAGGGAAGATGGTGTAACAAAACTTGTTGTTACACTACGGTTGAATGCTCAAATTAATAATTATCTTTTGAATTTTAGTGATCACATCATTAATTAAGAAAATCAAGAATCATAATAACCAAAGCCTTTTGCATTGCTAAATTAGAAAATCATCCTTCACTAGTGTCTTTTGCGTTTTATCTTTCTAAAATTAGTAGTTTGTGTTTTCTTTATGTTACCATATAAAGAAAGTTTAGTTAATTAATCATAAACTGCCTTGTATTGAGTCTAGAGTCCTTAGAACTTAAATTTGTCAAGGCCTGGGCTTATCCCTCTATCGGGCTCATCACCCAGCTTGCAACGTATTGTCCCAGTCCTTATCCCTCTATCGGGCTCATCAGACATGGGTTTTGTTTCTTTTGGGCTTATCCCTCTGTCGGGCTCATCACCCTCAGAACGCGTCCTCGGAGGCTCGAACCAGGGACAACACCCTTAGTTCTTACACTCCTTATGCTGATGAGCCAAATGGCTCAATGGCATAAGGAGTGTGAGAACTAAGGGTGTTGTCCCTGGTTCGAGCCTCCGAGGACGCGTTCTGAGGGTGATGAGCCCGATAGAGGGATAAGCCCAAAAGAAACAAAACCCATGTCTGATGAGCCCGATAGAGGGATAAGGACTGGGACAATACGTTGCAGGCTGGGTGATGAGCCCGATAGAGGGATAAGCCCAGGCCTTGTTTTTAATGTCAAGGCCTGGGCTTATCCCTCTATCGGGCTCATCACCCAGCCTGTAACACCCAGCACTGAGCTTATCCCTCTGTCGGGCTCATCACTCAGCCTGCAACGTATTGTCCCAGTCCTTATCCCTTTATCGGACTCATCAGACATGGGTTTTGTTTCTTTTGGGCTTATCCCTCTGTCGGGCTCATCACCCTCAGAACGCGTCCTCGGAGGCTCGAACCAGGGACAACACCCTTAGTTCTCACACTCTTTATGCCATTGAGCGCTCATTGGCATAAGGAGTGTGAGAACTAAGGGTGTTGTCCCTGGTTCGAGCCTCCGAGGACGCGTTCTGAGGGTGATGAGCCCGACAGAGGGATAAGCCCAAAAGAAACAAAACCCATGTCTGATGAGCCCGATAGAGGGATGAGGACTGGGACAATACGTTGCAGGCTGAGTGATGAGCCCGACAGAGGGATAAGCTCAATGCTGGGAGTTACAGGCTGAGTGATGAGCCCGATAGAGGGATAAGCCCAGGCCTTGACATTAAAACGCGCGTTTTAATGTCAAGGCCTGGGCTTATCCCTCTATCGGGCTCATCACTCAGCCTGTAACTCCCAGCATTGAGCTTATCCCTCTGTCGGGCTCATCACTCAGCCTGCAACGTATTGTCCCAGTCCTTATCCCTCATCGGGCTCATCAGACATGGGTTTTGTTTCTTTTGGGCTTATCCCTCTGTCGGGCTCATCACCCTCAGAACGCGTCCTCGGAGGCTCGAACCAGGGGCATAAGGAGTGTGAGAACTAAGGGTGTTGTCCCTGGTTCGAGCCTCCGAGGACGCGTTCTGAGGGTGATGAGCCCGACAGAGGGATAAGCCCAAAAGAAACAAAACCCATGTCTGATGAGCCCGATGAGGGATAAGGACTGGGACAATACGTTGCAGGCTGAGTGATGAGCCCGACAGAGGGATAAGCTCAGTGCTGGGAGTTACAGGCTGGGTGATGAGCCCGATAGAGGGATAAGCCCAGGCCTTGACAAAATTGCTAGATTTAATTACTACAATCCTGGTAGATACGATCTCTGCTTCGCTATCTACTTGTTAGTTAATGTTTAGAGTTAATTATTTTTGGTGACTTGACGCTTACCAGGCACCTAGTGCCTTCTAGGATATGATATCGAGATTATGTACAAAGGTCTATGATCGAAATATGTGATGAGAATTTAAGCTTCCAGTTTTAATACATTGCATTTAGAATAGTATAATACTGCTTTTGCACTTATATGAGTACCTTACTAATCCCTCGCTCATTAAACTTTATTTAATCCATCTACATATTAAGCACGTAGTTAAAAGAAGTATTTTGTTGTTATTTAGAATAGACACAAACTTAAAATATCATCCCAACTCTCCAAGAAGCACTTTTGATTATTTTTGGTAAAGATATATTTTGTTTGAAACAAGAATTAGAGTCTCATACTTTTTTATTCATTAGCAATATATATACCAGAGAAAACTTTACTAAGATTATCCTTAAAAGGAAGAATGGAAATCTGAGAACCACTCATATAGCAACAAGGCTAGAAAAGGACTTAGTGCATTTGAGTCAATTACAACAAAGTTTCCCTTAAAATTATCTTTCTGACTTTTCCAATTAGTAAATTTATGATTTCATCAAATCCAACTGACAAATGTGTACTCTGTCAATTGTTTCATACTCTTTTTATAGTATTTTTTTTTATGTCAATTGTTAACAAAAAATAGAAAGTAAAATAAAAAAAAAGGATATCGTCGAGAATGGAATTCTTTCATTTGTATCCCCTTTCACAGAAAATGGAGGGATCCGAATTGTATATGAAACTTTTCATTTGTGAGAAAAACAAAGGCACGAGTTGTTTTTTTTTTCTCTAAAAATTGGGTTCGGTGGACAATGCAAATCTCCTCATCACATGTTTCGATAAAATAGATTGGATCTATGTCGAATTGCTAAGGTACTCTTTTTATTGTATTTGTTTTATAACCATCGTTTTAACAATTGGAACTTCAATATATTTTGCATCCAATTCAACCTTCTAGATCTAAAAGAGGACCATATAACAAAATGAGTCAACATTTGAATTGAATCAAAAAGTCAAATCAAAACATTAATTTAAAAAAATGTAAAGACAATAATAAGTTTCTAAAATATCACATTTTAAGTACTTTATTTTATGAATTTTGATTCAATTTTAAAATTTTTATTTAATTTCTTCCCTATTTTTTGGATTTTCTTCATGTGCATGAATTTCGAGAATGATAAAGAAAATCATGAAAAATTGTGCAAATGATGAGAAAGTTGTTAATGTTGGTGTTTTAACCCTAAAACCTCTTCCTAACCTTTTTTTTTTTCCTAAGCCTTACTTTTACCCAAACCCCAAATCACCCTTAACCCCCGAAACTATAACTTCCCAGAGTTGCATGCCCCATGTTAAACCTTTAACCCATGCAAGCAAGCTACACCATACAACTTAAAACCTTAAACCAATCGGCCACATTTTCCTTAAGTCCTCAAGCAAGTCTTAGTCATTGAGTCTCAAGAATTCTACATGTATAGGGATTCATTAAGGAAAGTCACACTTACTAGGAAACCGACCAAAAATAAAGAGTCCAAGATCAAGAATGATTAAGGAGGAAAAAAAAAGTTGAACTCCAAAAAAAGACTCTTAAGGACTACCAATACCTAAAGTTAACTTAGCTCTAGAAAAAAAAAGGAAAAAAAGAAAGAAATAAAGCTATCACATATGTGAGTGAAAAAGGGCTAGTGACAGCAACCACACATCTTCACCGTTTACTGCACTATCATTAGACATGCTCAAGGGTATCTGAAGGCTCGTTCGATATTTAATCAGGTTTAAACAAAATATTAAATCCAATAAAACGAGTTTGGACAAATAAAATAGGCTTGATGATCACAACTTCAAAATCCTAGGCTCAGCGTGCTAATATTTATAAATATTTTTAAAAGTACCTTAATACAACTTAAATCAATTAAACCTAACAAATTAAACTCAATCAATAAAATTCATTAAACCCATATGCCAACCCATTAATAATTAAAGAAACTAATATTAGATGATCCAATTAAAGAAACCAACCTAATAATAGAATCAAAATTATGTTTTTTTTTGTTGAAATAAATTTAATTTATTTGGACGGGCCTGGTTTTTCTATTATTTATTTGGGCGGGCCTAGATACAAAACTCATGCCCAAACATCGAGTCGGGGCTTGCATGTAAGACCCGATTTTATCGTAAGAGCAAAAAAGGAAATAAATAAAAATTTTTGAGTGCATTTAAAAATGCAAAGGACTTAAATGGTATTCCCGAAAACGTGTAAGGAAAAAAGGTCAAAAGATCGAAAGTCGGTATAAATTCAACAATAAAATTTAATTAAAAATATGGTATTGAGAAATCTTGAAGAAATAATGAAAAAATAATTAAATTTCGGGTTAAATTGATCAAGATATGAATTTATTGGAATAAATCAAAATTTTCACATCGAAAAATAATCCCAAAAATAATCAAAAATTATACCGAAAAGTCGAAATAATACCGATAAATTCATTTATTGGTTAAATGAACAAAATAAAAATATTTTTAGATATTTTTACCAAATAATAATATTTAATTGAATATAATAATAATAATAATAATAATAATAATAATAATAATAATAATAATAATAATAAACAGAATCGCGAGTCTGTTTGAGAAAGGAAACAAGAAAGAAAACGGAAGACAACGAAACCGAGGAAGCCCAACCCGTCGGCCTCACCACCGGACACCACCGGAAAGCAGACTAGGCGAGCCAACCGAGCTCGTCGGCATAGGCAGCTGAGGAGAAAGGCGGCGAACGGCGAAAGGAAACCAAGAAAATCAAAACCGCGAGGGAGAAAAAGAAGATCGGCGGCAACCGGCGCCGATCTAGCCCCAACCGACCCCAGCCAAGGCTTCCCCAGGCGTAGGCGACGGGATCGGTGGTGGCCACGACCGGTAAAATCGACGGACGGCACCGAAAACGGAGGAAAAGAAAATGGGTACCGACGGCCAGGAGAGAACAGGCTGGACCGACCACATTTCGACGGCCTTGGACGAAACCAACCCCAGATCCGTGCATCGGACGGCCCAGCGGAGCCACTGGCGGCGAAAATCAACGGAGAATCGGCCGGCAAGGCACTGAACCGGCCGAACCAGACTGAACCGACGGTCTGAACCGGGTTGAATCGGACGGAATCGGTTCAGCCAAAAAAGAAAAGAAAAGAAAGAGAAAAAGGAAAAAAAAGAAAAGAGAAAAAATTGAGAAAAATTTCAGTGATGCAATTGAGATGCGGGTAAGTCGATAAGAGGTCGAATTGACCGATTTAAATTTTAAAATATTTAATTTGATTAATATCCGACTGAAAGTTTACCCGAAAAAATATTAAATTGTGTAGCTCGACAATTGACGTAGAACGAGAGCTCGAGATAACCTCGATTTGCGTACTATCATGGAATCACGAGTTAGTAACCCTTATTTACAATAATTTTACATCGTTATGCGTGTTAAAAATTACCGCATAAATTACGGATTTAAATTTCGCATTAAATGAATTATATTCTGAAAATTGGGATAAATTGTCGTAAATAATTTAGTGAGATATCCGAGAATTTAGAACAAGGCTCAATAAATATTGGTGGGCCCAATGAGCCCAATAGGCCTCGATAATGTGACTAGTAAGTGGGAAAACGGGCTTAAGACGATTAAAGCCTATTCTGGTACAATCGGGCCCAATATGGGTAAACGGGCCCAATGATTTAAATTAAACCCAGAAAATTATGAAGTACAATTAAATTGTATTATATTTAACCTGATGAACATTTATCTACAGTTTCGGAGATTAGATTCGGAGCAAATCGGACTGCGTGACGAGTCATCAATGGAAAGGTCAAATTGTACAGAAAAATGAGGTAAGGGAATTGTGTGAGTAGCTAGAGGTAGCTACGCGTATTTTAATAGTTTTTGTATACATTGATTATGTATGTCTACATTGTTATTGTATAATGATCCTAAAAGTGGTTTAAATGATTTTAAGGATCGAAATAGGTGAAAAGACTATTTTACCCCTATTGAGGGAAGTTGACCTAAGGATAGTGAAAGCATGACATGCATAAAATGCATGATTTAAGGAATTTTTCGAATTAAAGAATTTTATTGATTTTAATCAAAGAAAATCGGTAGATTGGCCAAAAACTGTATAATTTTACAAGATAACACTACGTAGGTGTTATTCATATTTAATGAAATTTCTTTAGAAAACGGTCAACTATCAAGTTTATATGGAAACAGATAGTGCTAGCATATAGCTCGCACTATATCTGCGTTTGTGAATGTGCATAAAATGTGCTTGAGTGGTTGCTCACACCGATTTGTGTGACATCATATGCATGAAATGTGCTAGAGCGGTTGCTCGCACTGATTTTACTATTGTGAAATGCAAAAGAGCTGCTGGAGCTTAGATCGCATTTTGTTTTGACATGTTTTGACATGTTTAACTCGTTTTGACTTGATATACATAAAAAGGTGCTGGAGCGATTGCTCGCACTAGTTTTAATGATTTGACATACATGAGAGATGCTGGAGCTTAGCTCGTATCCAGTTTTGATATGATAATTTCATAAAAGCCGTGCTGGAGTGTAACTCGCACAAGATTTGATTTAATTATGCATAAAGTCGTGCTGGAGTGTAACTCGCACGAGATTTGATTTACTTGAGCATTCATTTGTGCTGGAGCGTTGCTCGCACAAAGTTTTATATGGTTTTTATAATTCATTTGAATGTCGTACTGGAGTTTTTCTCGTACGAGGTTTTCACTGAGTTTTTATACATATCCGTACTAGAGCATTGCTTGTTCATGGATTTTACTTGAATTTATAATTATTTTAAGTCGTACTAGAGCGCTGCTCATACGCAGATTTCATTGATTTCTATGAAACCGTGCTAGAGCTTCGCTCGGACGAGATTTTCTGATATCATGAATATGCATGGAATCGTGCTAGAGCTTCGCTCGCACAGGGATTTATATTACATGCATATAGCCGTGTTGGAGCCTCCTGTAGACTGTGTGTCACAGTGAGATGATATGCTCACACGTGCATATTGAGACAGAGATGATATGGATGGATAAGACATATTGCAGGCACCCATGATTGAGCTTGGGTCCACGGAGTACGTTGTACCATGTATGTCACGCGGAGTACGTTGTACCGTGGGGATTGTTGGAGTGGAGTAGCATTAGCCACGAGGCAGCAAGCCTTGCCCTCACAATCCTGGTGTTATGCTATTCTGGCGGGTAGGACGACCCATCTCCCGTTTCAGGTGTGATACCCCGCACACTAGGTACCGTGTTGCCAGGGATCACGAGGTTATGGCCATAGTCCTATGTTGTTACTGATAGTCACCTACTTGTCTCACAAGATATAACTATTGGTCGATAGATTAGGGTAGACCCGAGGGAGGGGTCAGGCCCCCGATTTTATGATTTTATGATATGTGACCCTGAAAGAATGGCGGTTTTATAACCGAAGTTTTATAATGAATTTTAATGAATTGTTTTATGAGATGATTGACCCGGAAGGGTTAGTTTATATTGCAGTTTTAATGAAATGATTTAAATGCAGTAGCATGGTGAATTTTCCATGCTTTAATTATAAATTCATGAAAAGATTTGTCTCTCATTATTTGATTTAAATGGCATAAACTAATTTATGATCCTGATTTAATTTATGCTAAGTATGATTTAATGATGTCACATAGAATGCCTTTGATGCATGAATTATATGATTTATATATGCACAAATAGTTTTATAAACTAAGTCTTGATGAAATTTATGATTTTGTGCCTGATATTTTAATAAAAAGAAATGGATTTTAAGGGCATGGCATTATAAGCATGTAGATAGTTGAGCTATCTACTTACTTGCATAATTGGCTTACTGAGCGTGTGGTTTGCTCACCCCCCTTATTTTCCCATCTTTTTAGAGCATTCGCAGTAATTAGTAAGCAGCTGAGGACTTGCATGCATTGGTATCCGTTGCTTCCCATCGAAAGACAGGTATACACATTTGTATAGTTTTGTATCTAAATATGTAATGCACAGTATTGTAAACGATTAGGATGTCGGGGATGTAGAGTTATAAATACTATTGTGTATTTATTTAGTTAAAATCAAAAGATAGTAAACTCTGATATGTGAATGTGATTATGAAAATTGAATGGTAAATAGGTGAGAGGTGACTAACACCGAATCATAACCCAACTATTTGTAGGATGGTTACAATGAGAGAAAGGTAAGAATTAAATAATAAACGGAAAAGTGAAAAATTTACTCTGATTTTTAGGTAATTTGGGTCGTGACAGGTTTAATGGTATCAGAGCTTGAGTTGGCCTGATATGAGTCGGTGTTAGTGGTTAAGAAAGTTTACATCCCCATGTACTGTGCATTGTTTAGATACAATTGTGTATATCGAGATGGAAGTACAGCTAAGAATTTGATTTTGAATGCAAGAATAGACTCATTAACTAATAGTCGCTATGGTAAAGGGCGAGTACACGAGCTCGAGGCCGTAGAGGTAGGCCTGAGAGTCGTATTGAGTCGCCACATGAGACTCGAGATGAGATATGACATGGAGGCTGATGTTAAGCATGCCCCATAAAGTCCGACAGCGAGATCGGACAGAGTCTGATAGAGAGATCGGACAGAGTCTGACAGAGAGATCAGATAGTATTGAGACACGCTTCGCGAGGTTGGAGTGGAGAGTGGAGACTATTTTGCGAGCTAATTGCTCAGGGTATGCATGAGATTTGAGGGCGAGTCGGAGCATTGGTGGAAGTCCGCTCGACCCATCTTAAAAGTTATACATCCATAATGGACATGTGAAAGAATTCTAGATGTATTCCAGTGACAGAATATCCAGAAAACTGCTTAAAGAAAATTACAGATGAAATTTTTTACTCTGACCCAGAGGAACTGGTTGATTAACGAGTATGAAACTCAGTTTATATACCTAGGCAGATATGACTCGGACACGATGAACAGTGAGAGTCGAGATGTCTGAAAGTTCAAGGAAGGGCTCAGATTGTCGATTAGAGTCCGATTAACCCGTTAGATATCACTACCTATGCCGAGGCAGTGCGCAGACTACAGTTGTGATTAAGATCATGAGTTACATGCCTCTAAGATTGGGAAAGGTAGTAAGGGCCGAAATTGAGACAGAAGAGAATAGAGAATGACAAAGATGTCAGAGCGGGAAAAAAGTAGTTTTGGTAAAAGCTTAGAGCTGTTGAGTCACGGGGTAAGATGATTGGTAAAGCCCCAGTGTATTCAGTTTCAATACTGTTGGCTTTACCGAGAGGGGGGGTGAATCGATTTTCTAATGTTAATGACAAATTTAAACTGATTTGAGCTTAATTAACAAATAATGGATAAGCAATATAATGTAATGAAACAAATTAAAGCGAGATAAAGAAGAGAATATCAAACACAGTAGTTTATAGAGATTCGGTTGCCTACGTCCTCTCTCCTTGACCTTCTTGTCAATAGCTTTCTTTCGCACTTTCAACAAAAGTTACACACTCCCTTTTTCAAGTTAAGGAATAACCTCTCTACCCTTCTTAAACAAAGATGTATTCACCGTTTTACAAAGTTTATCTCACTGAGGAACAATCCTCTTCTCTCTCAAAGATAGGATGAATACAATATCTAGCTTTTAATGTGGGTAGGACCAATACAGTTTTTGCACACAAGCTTCTACAACAAACTCAATAAATGAGGATTGAAGACAAATGGAATGAAAGAATTAAACTCTTGAGAATATACAGAATGTGCAGTAATGGTGTCTCTATTCTCAGTGTCTTCAATGCTTGATTATATACTGAAGGATTAGTAGTTGGAGCATTTAATGCTGTTTTTCCCGTTGAGATTTTTTACAGAAATAGCCATTGGGTACCTCCAGTAGAATGCCAGATCGATCTGCCATCTTGACCAGATCGATCTCTTAGTTATAATTCCTGCAAGATCAAGGCAAAATGAAGCAAGGAGATCGATCTCATATATGAGCAGATCGATCTCACAATTTGAAAATATTAGAGAAGATCGATCTGTCGAATAGGCAGATCGATCTTCCAATCTCTCTGTTTGAGGCAGGATCGATCTATAGATCGATCTGCCAAGTATTCTCGTAGTGATGAGATCGATCTCTTATCAACCCAGATCGATCTCCTTAGCTCTCTGACTTTGAGGAGATCGATCTCTTCCTATACCAGATCGATCTCATGAGCTCTCTGTTTGAGTATAGATCGATCTTACAGATTGATCTACTGCCTTTACCTTTGTTTTAGGGGAGATCGATCTCTTCCTAGACCAGGTCGATCTCATCAACATTCTATATTAGGCAGATCGATCTCATAACCCTTATAGATCGATCTTAGCTTCCTAAATACCTTTGTACAGGTTTAATCCTTAGCAGATCGATCTCACATCTTTATGAGATCGATCTCTTATCCTAGAAAACCCAGGAGATCGATCTCTCATATCCCAGATCGATCTCTCATCTTCAGGAACTTAAGTTCTGGTACTGATAACCTCTAAACATGTTTTTATATCATCTTTATATTATTGAATTTACTTGTTTTGTCATTTCAAAATATATTAACTCAACAATCTCCCCCTTTTTGATATGACAAAACCTATTCAATAAACATGTTTAGTTACATATTTGCATTGTGCACAAACTCCCCCTTTTTGTAAGCTCCCCCTTTCTTTTAGCTGCACAAACTCCCCCTTTCTTTTAGCTTTTGACCTCTTAACTTTCTTAACTCCCCCTCATTTTAATCATTTCTTTAAACCATTAGACATGTTTCTTTAACGTATTTAAAGCCATTTAAAACATGTTTTCTTATTCTTCTCCCCCTTTTTGTCATATCAATGGCACTAAAGATTTAAACAGAGCAATTTAATGTTCAACACACTGTTCAGTTTAAAATAGTAATTCATTATAGCATATGGCAACAATAACTAACATATCATTCCAGTCAAGCAAATGCGGTTCTTAAACAACTAGTAATTTCAAAACATTAGCCAAAATAGTCCTATAAACTAAATCCTAAGGTGGAGGAGGGAATCGATCCATAAGGTCCTCAACGTGAGTACGGGTGACCTGAAACTCATCATACATCGCCTGCTGAGTGGCATGAAGGTTTGCAAAACCTTCATCTATCTTTCGGTTCAGCTCCATTATCATTGTCACAATCGATTCCATGCCAGCAGGTGATGGGGCAGGTGCAGAGGGCTGAGCAGTTGATGACGATGGACCCTCAGTAGGTGCAGCAGGTGGAGCAGTGGGCTCATCTGAGGGATCTCCCTCCATGGCTGCTGCAGGCTGCTGTTCCCGCTTCTTCTTCCAATCCCCTCGGAAGTCCTTGTAATACCCCATGTGGTGAAGTGTCCCGATGTTTAAGACGCTCTTTAGGGAGGGCACTTCACCCGTTTCACAGCTGCAATCCACTCCAAGTCGTTGTAGAAGATACGCCAGCAGTTGTGGAAAAACAATCGTGGAAGCTTGCCCGCGTACGATCTTCAACCAATCTTCATAGATGAAATGGACAAGATTGGGTTTTTGGCTTGTGGTGTGAATGTGGTGGAGCCAAAAACGATCTAACCTCCTAACTGTAGAGTGTCGGGTACCGAAAGGGTGGAGGTTCCATGAAATGATAAGGTGGAGTAGCCTTGGATGCATCGGCAGGTCACTCGCCTTATCACCGGGAAGGTCAAACTCTAGAGGGACTTCTTCCTCCTCATCAGTCAATCCCTCATCTCTAATGTGAAACGCTTGGGCTAAAATGGAGGTGTCTATAGGGATTGACTTACTCATGACATATGTTTTAAACCCGAGAATTTTGCAAGCATCATCAGGGTCATAGATGAGTTCGGCATTAGAAAAGAATGCCCTGATGATGTTTGGGGGTACGAGAATATTGATTTTGAGAAACTGAAGCCACCCAAATTCTTCAAATTTGGGTAGATAAGGAAAATCAATACAGCTTAAGAAGGAAAAATCAATGGTTCGCCAATGTTTAATTGGCATGGTCGAAAAATACTCTTCATATCTCTTCCTTTTTGCAGGCGTTTTAAAACACCTGTTAAAGGTAGTGACTGAAGAGGGAGGGATGGATTGGGAAGAGGACCCTTGATCTACACTAGGTCGAGGAGGTTTTTAGCCTGCTCTCTTAAGTCTAGGCATTGTTCTAGACACTGGAACCGCTCTAGATGATTTTAAAACTAGTTCACTAAAAACTAACCAATGGAACAGTAGCTAGATTTGACCTAGAGAGAAATTAAGCACTTAACTAAGAATTTTTGAGAAAAATTTAGCAATGTTGGTTACTAGAACGATAAATGAAGAAAAATTTTGACGAAAACCTTACCGAGATCGATCTGGGAGGAAGAATCGAAGGCTGAGGTGCGACAGAATTGAGGGATTTTGAAGATTTGGGATTTTTGAAATTTGGGGATTTTGAGTAGTTTTTAGAGTCCAGGGCACATGAGATCGATCTGTCGAGGCGACAGATCGATTTGTCATTTCCAGAAGCCTGAAGAGATCAATCTGTTGTACCACAAGATCGATCCTCAGAATACAGAAGTTTAATGAGATCAATCTGTCGTTTGCCCAGATCGATCTGTTGTTTGACAGAGGCTTAAGAAGATCGATCTGTCAAATGCATAAATCGATCTGCTGTTTAACAGAGGCTTAAGGAGATCGATCTGCCAAATGCATAGATCAATCTGCTGTTTAACAGAGGCTTAAGGAGATCGATCTTATGGGTGAGAAGATCGATCTGCCCTGCTTAACCTTTATGCTTTAGGCTTATTTGAAGTATGGAGATCGATCTATATTGATAGGAGATTGATCTCTCATACTTTTTGCCCAGAAAAATCATTGAAAAACTCTTTTAAAAACAACTTGAAATCAAGGTTTTGAAACATATACATCTTAAGGAACATTCATGAGTCCTAATTTACCTCTAAGGACACAATACCTATCTCTATCAAGAGGTTTGGTGAATATATCAGCTATTTGATGTAAAGTGTCAATATACTCTAGAATTATATCTCCCTTTTGAACATGGTCTCTAAGGAAATGGTGCCTAATCTCAATGTGCTTAGTTCTAGAGTGTTGAATAGGATTTTTAGATAGATTGATGGCACTGGTATTATCACATTTAATAGAGACTTGTTTCATGTCAATACCATAGTCTTTCATTTGTTGTTTAATCCACAACACTTGAGTAATACAACTACCTGCTGCTATGTATTCCGCTTCAGTTGTGGACTGAGCCACACTATTTTGTTTCTTAGAGAATCAGGAGATTAATCTATTCCCTAAGAATTAACAAGTACCTGAAGTACTTTTCCTATCTATTTTGCATCCCCCAAAGTCTGCATCCGAAAATGCATGAAGTGTAAAAGTGGAGTCCTTGGGGTACCAAAGTCCTAGAGAGGGAGTGTCCTTAAGGTATCTAAAGATCCTTTTAGTTGCTAATAAGTGTGATTCCCTAGGAGAGGATTGAAATCTAGCACAAAGGCATACACTAAATAAAATATCTGGTCTACTTGCAGTTAAATAGAGCAATGAGCCAATCATAGACCTATAAAGTTTAGTGTCTACACACTTACCACTTTCATTTTTATCAAGCTTGATGTTGGTTCCCATTGGAGTTGCTTGAGGTTTGCAATTGTCCATTCCAAATCGCTTGAGCAAATCCTTAGTATACTTTGCTTGATTGATGAAGGTTCCATCCTTTGTTTGCTTCACTTGAAGTCCCAAGAAGAAAGTGAGCTCTCTCATCATGCTCATTTCAAATTCATCTTGCATGATCTTAGCAAACTCTTGGCATAAAGATTCATTAGTTGATCCAAAAATAATATCATCTACATACACTTGAACAACTAGTAAATTTTTATTTTTATTTTTTATAAATAAAGTGGTATCTACTTTTCCTCTTGAAAATCCTTTTTCTTTTAAGAATTTTGACAACCTTTCATACCATGCTTTAGGAGCTTGTTTCAAACCATAGAGTGCCTTAGATAGTTTGAAAACATGTTCAGGAAATTCATGATTTTCAAAGCCGAGAGACTGCTCTACATACACTTCTTCATTAATGAAACCATTCAAGAATGCACTCTTTACATCCATTTGATATAACTTGAAGTTTTTATAGCATGCAAAGACAAGTAACATTCTAATAGCTTCTAATCTAGCTACCGGTGCATAAGTTTCATCATAGTCTATTCCTTCTTCTTGTCTATAACCTTATGCAACTAACCTAGCATTGTTTCTTATGATCACACTATTTTCATCCATTTTGTTCTTGAATATCCATTTAGTTCCAATTATAGAGTGATCACTAGGCCTAGGAACTAGTTTTCACACATTGCTTCTCTCAAATTGATTTAATTCTTCTTGCATTGCTAAGAATCAATTATTGTCATCTAAGGCTTCATTGACATTTTTAGGTTCTATTTGAGACACAAAGGCTATATATTGACACATATTCCTTAGAGATGATCTAGTTCTAACTCCAAGAGTTGGATCTCCTACTATTTCACAATCTTTTACATATCCTAATTCTCTTGGTGCTCTAGACTCTCTCTCTAACATCTCTATTTCTTCTTTATCTTCTTTATTTATGTCAAGTTTTTCTAATAGATCTTCTTCTAAGTTTGGAATTTCCTCTAAGTTTTCATCAAATATTCCAACATCTTCATCATTGGTTGAATCTTTAGATAAATCATTTGATTCATCAAATATTACATGAATTGATTCTTCAACCATCAATGTTCTTTTGTTATATACTCTATAAGCCTTTGAATTCAATGAATATCCTGAAAAAATTCCCTCATCACTCTTGGCATCAAATTTTCTTAAATTATCTTTTCCATTAGTTAAGACGAAACATTTGCCGCCAAAAGGATGAAAGTAGCTAATGTTAGGCTTCTTACCTTTGTAAAGCTCATAAGGAGTTTTCTTTAAAATTGGTCTAATCATGGCTCTATTAATGATATAGCAAGATATATTTATAGCTTCTGCCCAAAAATATTTTAGTAAATTATTCTCACACAACATGGTTCTAGCCATTTCTTCCAATGTTTTATTTCTTCTCTCAACTACTCCATTTTGTTGTGGTGTCTTAGGGGCTGAAAAATTATGGCTAATTCCTTGATCATTGCAATACTCATCAAATCCTATATTTTCAAACTCCTTGACATGATCACTTCTAATAGTAGTTATTGTATATCCTTTTTCATTTTGAGTCACTTTTGTATAAGCTATGAAATTTTCTAAAGCTTCATTTTTCACTCTAAAAAAGAACACCCAAGTGAACCTAGTGTAATCATCAACTATTACAAATCCATAGTGTTTCCCACCAAGGCTTGTTGTTCTAGTTAGTCTAAATAAATCTAGGTGGAGTAATTGAAGAGGCCTAGTGGTGGATACACTATTCTTAGACTTAAATGTTATCCTTTTATGTTTTCCTTTAACACAAGCTTCATATATTTTTTCATAGTCAAAGGACAACTTGGGTAATCCTATAACTAGATCCTTTCTAGGTAACTTAGATAACACATGCATGCTAGCATGACTTAGTCTTCTATGCCATAACCAAGATTCTTTTTCATTGTCTACCATTAGGCATATGTTTTCATTTTTGAGTTCATTAAGATAGACAGTGTATATATTACCTTGCCTATGACCTAGAAAAAGAACTTTATTTAACTTAGGATCTATAACATGACATTTCATGCAATCAAAAATTACTTTGTAACCTTTGTCACAAAGTTGACTTATGCTTAGTAAGTTATGCTTTAGACCCCTAACAAGCAATACCTTTTCTAATGAAAAATAGTCATTACCTATTGAGCCACTTCCTTCAACTTGGCCTTTGGAGTTGTCCCCAAACGTGACTTCTCCACCAACCTTTGATTTAAATGAGTTGAAGTGGCTCCTCTCACCCGTCATGTGCCTTGAGCATCCACTGTCCAAGTACCAAGCTTCCTTTTGTTTTATCTTTGTGGCAATGCTCAATCACCTACAATTAAAATTCAAACTCATATCTTAGGTACCCAAATTCTCTTGGGTCCTTTGAGGTTAGTGAATGCAATTCTTGACCCCTTTGGGATCCATTTTACCAATGCATTAAAATCTTTTGAGTTAATTACTTCTTTTGGAACCCACATTCTTTTTACTATTTTTCCTTTAAGAGTGGTCATCTTGATATTGCAATTATGTGATGCATGTCCCTTTCTATTACAATATGAACAAGTAGTTGAAGGTTTATTCATGCTCTTTCTAGCAATGAAGCTTTTGAGATGAGTCTCTCTACTTTTTGCATTATATCCTAACCCATTTTTATCAAAGAATGCCCTTTGAGTTTCTATCATGTTATCTAACTTTTGTTGACCCACATAGAACCTATTAAAAGAATTATGTAAGTTGCCATTTTTTTCTTTTAGGTCACAAATTTCAAGATTTGTAATTTCTAATTTCTTTTCACATTCTAATTTGTCCTCTGGCAGTAACTCATTTTCTTTCTTCAATTTACATATTATCTTCTTATATTTCATACTCATGCATTCATATTCCAATGCAAGATCATCAAATGCATCTTGCAATTCATCAAAAGAGTATTCATTGAGGTTTGAAGTTACCTTTTCATCCTCAATAGCCATGAAGCACAAGTTGGCAATGTCCTCATTTGAATCATCATCGGAGCAGTCACTGTCGCTCCATGTAGCCACCATTGCCTTCTTTTTGTGGAACCTATCATTGGACATTTTAAGAAGAGGGCAGTTAAACTTAATGTGTCCTGGTTTTTTACATTCATAACACACAATTGTATCTTTTCTACCTACCTCTTCTTGATCTCTCTTGTGGTTTCTCCTATTACTACCACTTGCTCTCATTCTCATGAATTTGTTAAATCTTTTGGCAAACATTACCATCTCAAGATCTTCTTCACTACCACTCTCATTTTTATTTTCCTCTTAAGTAGTAGATTTTAGAGCAACTCCCACTTTCTTGGGTGGCTCTTCATTTCTTCTCAACTTCATCTCATAAGTGAGTAGTGATCCTATTAATTCATCTAGTGACAATGTGTGAGGGTCCTTGGATTCCTCAATTGCAGTCACTTTAGCTTCCCATGATTTAGGTAGACTATTTAATATTTTCTTGACCATTTCTATATTAGAGTATGTTTTTCCTAATGATTTTAATCCATTAATTACATCAATGAATCTAGTAAACATATCACTGATTGACTCTCCATCTTTCATCCTAAATAACTCATAGTCATGTGTGAGCATTCTTACCTTAGTCTCCTTTACTTGGGTTGTACATTCATGAGTTATTGCCAATTTATCCTAAATTTGTTTGGCATTGTCACAACCGGAGACTCTATTGTATTCATTTGGCCCTAAAGCACAAAAAAGGGTGTGCATGGCCTTAGCATTTAGCTGAGCACATTTAACATCATTTGAATCTCATTCATCTTCTTCTTTAGGGATATCTCTTCCCTCTATTCTTTTTGTAGGGATTTGAGGTCCTTTAGTGATAATCCTCCATACTTCATAATCATTTGCTTGAATGAATAACATCATCCTAGTCTTCCAAAAAGCATAATGTTCCCCATTGAACATAGAAGGCCTAACCGTAGAATGCCCCTCTCCTACTAAGCTAGTTACTACATTGTTGTGAGCCATTAGATCGTTTCTAACTCTCAGGAAGTTATTCCTATGTGATCAAAGAGTCCTAACTCTTATACCAATTGTTGGCTTTACCGAGAGGGTGGTGAATCGGTTTTCTAATGTTAATGACAAATTTAAACTGATTTAAGCTTAATTAACAAATAATGGATAAGCAATATAATGTAATGAAACAAATTAAAGCGAGATAAGGAAGAGAATATCAAACATAGTAGTTTATAGAGGTTCGGTCAATCTCTTGCCTACGTCCTCTCTCATTGACCTTCTTGTCAAGAGCTTTCTTTCTCACTTTCAACGAAAGTTACACACTCCCTTTTTTAAGTTAAGGAATAACCTCTCTACCCTTCTTAAACAAAGATGTATTCACCCTTTTACAAAGTTTATCTCACTGAGGAACAATCCTCTTCTCTCTCAAAGATAAGATGAATACAATATCAAGCTTTTAATGTGGGTAGGACAAATACAGCTTTTGCACACAAGCTTATACAACAAACTCAATAAATGAGGATTGAAGATAAATGGAATGAAAGAATTAAACTCTTGAGAATATACAGAATGTGCAGCAATGGTGTCTCTATTCTCAGTGTCTTCAATGCTTGATTATATACTGAAGGATTGGTAGTTAGAGCATTTAATGTTGTTTTTTCCGTTGAGATTTTTGCAGAAATAGCCATTGGGTACCTCCAGTAGAATGCCAGATCGATCTGCCATCTTGACCAGATCGATCTCTTAGTTATAATTCCTGCAAGATCAAGGCAAAATGAAGCAAGGAGATCGATCTCTTATATGAGCAGAACGATCTCACAATTTGAAAATATTAGAGAAGATTGATCTGTCGAATAGGCAGATCGATCTTCCAATCTCTCTGTTTGAGGCAGGATCGATCTATAGATCGATCTGCCAAGTATTCTCGTAGTGATGAGATCGATCTCTTATCAACCCAGATCGATCTCCTTAGCTCTCTGACTTTGAGGAGATCGATCTCTTCCTATACCAGATCGATCTCATGAGCTCTCTGTTTGAGTATAGATCGATCTTACAGATTGATCTACTGCCTTTACCTTTGTTTTAGGGGAGATCGATCTCTTCCTAGACCAGATCGATCTCCTCAACATCCTGTATTAGGCAGATCGATCTCATAACCCTTATAGATCGATCTTAGCTTCCTAAATACCTTTGTACATGTTTAAGCAGATCGATCTCACATCTTCATGAGATCGATCTCTTATCCTAGAAAACCCAGGAGATCGATCTCTCATATCCCAGATCGATCTCTAATCTTCAAGAACTTAAGTTCTGGTACTGATATCCTCTAAACATATTTTTATATCATCTTTATATTATTGAATTTACTTGTTTTGTCATTTCAAAATATATTAACTCAACAAATACTTTTGAGGGGTATTGTGATTTGAGGACCCCGACTTGCTCTGAAGCAGTGTAAGCAGTGTAACAGTGTAGGATGTGTGGTAGATACCACGAAAATAAGATGTTGGATGAGGATGAGTGTATGCCTTGGACCAGGACATTATTGATGTTTCATCTGATGTGGTGGAAGATACCACACTGGTTGTGAATAATGAAGTAATTATTTTAAGTAATCCTGGTGCCACACATTTATTCATACCGCCTTCATTTGCTTATAAGCTAGTGAAAGATGTGAAGCCTATACCCTTAAGAAAGATGATGATGGTTAGATGATAATCACTAACTGAATATGGGTATAGGGATTATAAGTTGAAAATAAGGGTGAAAACATCACTGAAAAGCGTATTGTAAGTTTTAATAAGTAATGAAAGAGTTTGTTATACGAGATATATTAGAATAAGAGGCATATGCAAGGTAAGAATATCTATGATATGTAAAATAATTTTGATTGAGCGTTATGTAGTGAATATGGATTGCGACCAAGTATAAGGGGTGGATATATCTACACCCCATCCATGTGGTCAAGTCTGAGGGTTAACAAAGGTATTTCAAAATACTTCCTTGCCTGAAGACTTGACAACGTCTAGAAGCGCACACATAACCTATAAATTGAAATTAACAGTCGTAATATATACATGTAAAATTTGGATACCTTTACTGGTACAATAAAGATATATAGAATTTGATTAATCATGAAGTTTTAAAAATTAAAATTTTATAAAAGTCGTTAATATAAGAAAAAGGAAATGACGTTTTACGTTATGCGTACGTAGGTCAAGGATATTAGTGATTGAAATATTTAGTGGAACTCAACTATGATAAGGTATTTAAACCTTACCTGGACCGATTGGTTGTCATCTCTAGCGATAATATTTTGATATATTCGAAGTCCAGGGAAGAGCATGAGTAGCAACAGAAAACTGTCTTACAGACGAGGTGTTGTGAGTTTCTTGAAATGAGGCTGCTCAGTTGATACATCTCATTCGGGAAAAGATTGCATATGAGTAGTATGATAAGTATGAAAGTAGCTTCGGTGAGTTTTGGTATATTAAAGTAAGAAACTGACCACCGTAATTATTCTCACCATAACCAACAGCTCAAGAGGTTTCAGTGTGTATGGATACCTCAAAATAAGGATTGGGTTGTGTATTGAAGTAAAATGGGAAGATAGTCATTTATTGGATCCAGATAGTTCAAGGACCATAAGAGAAACTATTCGACCCATGATTTAAAGTTGGCAGCCGTAGCGTTTACACTAAAAGTATGGCGCCACCACTTAAATGGTCAGAAATTTTGGGTATGCACTGATCGTAAAAGCCCCGAGTATCTGTTTTCACAGAAAGAGTAGAATATGAGATAACCAAGAGGGTTAGAGCTTCTAAGGATTATGATTGTGAACATTGTACCACCCAGGAAAGGCTAATGTAATGGTTGATAACTTGAACAGAAAGAGCATCGGGATGGTATTACATATGATGGTCAGGGAGCATGAACTGCTAGAGCAGTTGTGAGCCTCAGTAGTGATGTGATCCCTTCTGATGATGACGGTGATTTTGTGACAGCTAGCCTGAAGTTAGAACCAGATTTGAGTGATCGGATTTTTCAGGCTTAGCGTGATGATCGGCATGGTGTCGATAGTGTGGGTCAGATTCAGATGGGTATAGTGATAGAGTTCACAGTGAGTGATAATGACTCACAGAGGTTCAGAGACAGTATAAGTGCTCCCCAGGACCATAGTTGCTGAGATAGTGTTATTGTCAGAAGCTCACTCTTCGAGATCTACACTGCATCCGAGAAATAATAAATATATCAAAATCTCTGAAAAGAGTATTGGTGGTCAGATATGAAAAGAGACATTGTAGATTATGAAAAAGTGCCTCGTATGTCAGCAGATTAAGGTAGAGCAAAAGAAGTTGTAGGGTTATTACAGCCTCCACCTACATTGACACGAAAATGGGAACAAGTTACCATGAATTTTGTGATGGGTTACGAGGACCCAGATGAATCACGAGGCTATCTGGGTGATAGTCGATAGATTGATTTAGTCTAACCACCTTCTGACTATGGAAATCCCCAGATACTCTAAGTGCGTAGACAGATTTATATGTAAGAAATATTGTGGAATATTATATAGCGTTCCAGTGAGCATGGTATCAGATAGGGATTCCCGCTTCACTTCCCACTTCTGTGAACTTTTTTTTTAGAAAGCTATGGGAACCCGATTGAGTGTTAGCACAGCTTCCACCCTCAGACAGATGGGCAGTCGGAGGGGACTGTACAGGTTCTGGAGGATGTGATAAGAGTGTGTGCCATTGATTTGATAAGCTCCTGGGATGATCAGTTGTTACTAATTGAATTCGCCAATAATGACAGTTGTCGCTTGAGTATCGGGATAACATGTTATATGAGGCATTGTCTGGCCGTAGGGAGTTGTTTCCTAACTTGGATAAGAATAAGTGGGTGACAGATAGAGAATGATTCCCGAATTGGTAAGACAAACCTCTAAGGATGTTCAGTCGATTTGTGAGAGATTAAGAACACCTCAGAGCCAACAGAAAAACTATGCTGACAAGAGACAGAAACCATTGGAATTCACCGAGGGTGAATTAGTATTGTTGACAGTTATTTGTCATAAGGACATAACGGGATTCAGAAAGAAGGTAAATTGAGTTTCGCTAGAGTGAATCCTAAGAGATTGGACAGAGTGGGAGATAAAGCCTGGAGGTTGGCATTACCACTTGAATTAGTAGGCATCCACAATGTGTCCCATCTTATGATGCTTCGGAAATAATATCCGGACCCAGCATATGTAATCGGATATGAGCTCCAACAACTTAGCTCAATGAAAGTATAACATATGATTGGAGAATCGATTCGGGTATTAGACGGAAGGAGAAAGTATCACCACGAAAATTAATCTAAATAACAACCTAAATAAAACTAAGGATTGAGATAAAATAAACTAAACTAATGGAAACATAAAACAAATCAAAACTACCAACCATGCAGCGCATGATACCATACTATTTTTCACAATATCAGAGAAGAGCTATTAATATCACATTTGTCAAGAATCGCACTCCTAGTCAATTGTTTTAATTGATTTATTATTTTAAGAAATCTGTAAATATTTGTATTTATAGAATTAAAGTTAAAGAATCATTCATTTATAGATTCTAGAATAATATTTAGGATTATGGGTGATATATATAAATAGGACACTCATGTACAGTTTTATTTAAGTCTCTTTATAAATAGTTTGATTTTCTATAAGGTATCAAGAGCTTTAGGTTGAAACCTAAGGATTTTTTTGTCAGCCTTCATCTCTGAATTTCTCAACCACGACCTTTATTGTCGATTGTCCATAACCAAATATATCTACTGCCACAACCAAGGTCAATTCCCACAGCACAAAGGAAATGTTGGTTGTTCAAGGGGTTGCACCATTAGGAGAGCTACAGCAAATCAATGCTACCTACCGATTGAATGGGAAAAATTATTTTACATGGTCTCAACTGGTTAGGGCTATTCTGAAGGGGAAAAGAAAGATTAGCCACATCATGGGAACTGGACCGAAAGAGGGGGACCCTATCTATACAGCATGGAACGAGGAAGATTCCATGATAATGGTGTGGCTTTGGAACTCTATGGCACCCGAAATCAGCGATACTTGTATGTTCTTTCCGACGACAAGAGATGTTTGGGAGTCTATTCGACAAACCTATTCGAAAGTTAAAGATGCGACTCAAATGTACGAGTTGAAGATCAAAATGACTTCGACCAAACAAGGGAATAAGATGGTAACAAAGTATGATAATCTTCTGAAAGGATTGTGGTAGGAGATTGATCATTATTGGGTTATATAGATAAAAAATAGTGATGATGTAGTAATGTTGGAGGCTTTTATAGAGAAAGATCGGACCTATGAGTCTCTAGCAGGTCTCAACGTGGAATATGATCAAGTGAGAGTCCAAATCTTAAGCAAACATGATTTACCACCACTAAATTAGGTTGTTTCAATTATATTAGCTGAACAAAGTAGTGGGTGTGATGTTTTAGCCTAAACCAATTGAAGCTTCAGCAATGGTGGCTAATGGAATAGACCGGTGATCAAAAAATGAGTAATCAATAGGAGAAAATAAAATAGTCTCCAAACCTACAATTAGTGATACTCATGATAATATGTGGTGCACCTACTGCAAGAAACCGAGACAAACTCGAGAGAGGTGTTGGAAGTTAAACGGAAAACCACCAAGCAAGAAAAGAAAAAAAACTGGACAGTAACAAAAAGGCTAAGAGCAAGCCAATTTTGCAGCATCCCAAAGAGAGGAAAAGATTAATAGACCAGAGGAGTTTAACAAAAAATAGATTGAGAAGTTGAGAAATCTCCTAAGTACCCTAAGAAAACCTTCAAGTATCTGTTCATTGATGCATTCAGGTAAACTTCCAATCTCTCATGCTTTAAATGCCTCAGATAGATCCTTTAAACATTTGTGGATTGTTGATTCAGGAACCATTGATCATATGACTCATTCTCTAAAAACTTCAATTCATATTCACCTTGTTCTAGCAATAGGAAAATTGCCATCATCGATGGCTCTTTGACCACGATAGATGGGGTAAGAGAAATAAAAATCAATCCAAACCTTACTTTGTAAAATGTCTTACATGTTCCCAAATTGTCCACCAATCTATTGTCAATATCTAAGCATTCTCATGACATGAATTGCAAGGTAACCTTTTTTTTCTGTCTTATTGTCTATTTCAGGTTTAGGGCTCAGGAATGATTATTGGACATGCAAAGGAAAAGGATGGATTATGCTATCTTGAGGAAGCTAAGAAACCGAAGGTTGGTAAATGGAACCAGCCCCTAATTCACCTTTGTGGACAATACTTCACCAATAAAGACACAATTTGACTTTACCATTATAGGCTCAAACATTTTTCCTTTTCAACCCTTGAGATTATGTTCCTTTCTTTGTTCAAATGTCTAGTCATAAGCAATTTCATGTGATGTTTGTGAACTTACAAAGCACGGGCGTGCTATTTTTTCCACCAATAAAAAAAGAAGTCTTTTTTCCTTTTGAGTTGATTCATAGTGATATATGAGATTCATTCACACTTTCAAATATTTTTGAGGCACGTTGGTTTGCTTTATATATTGATGTTGTACAAAGGTTACTTGGATATTTCTACTTAAATCAAAAATCAAAATCCGATGTGAGTGATATCCTCCCAAACTTCTTTTCCATGATAAAAAATCAATTTGGGGTCCAAATCAAAAGGTTTAGGTCAGATAATGCAAAAGATTATTTCAACTAAACACTTTCCCATATTTTCAACAAGAGATTATTCATGAGTCATCTTGCGTCTCTACTCCACAACAAAATAGAGTAACAGAAAAGAAAAATGGGCATCTCTTAAACATTACCCGACACCATTATTTCAAAAAATGTGCCAAAATATTTTTGAGGGAAAGCAGTTTTTACAGCCACACATATCATAAACAAGTTACCATCCCAAGTGTTAAATTTCAAGAGTCCTATGGAGATATTGTCTCACTTTTATCTAGGTCTCAGTACAACAAGCCATCTTGTTCATAAAGTATTTAGGTGTGTCTTATTTGTTCATGTCCACAACCTAAATAGAGGAAAGTTAAACCCTAGAACTACTAAGTGTGACTTTGTGGGATACTCTTCAATACAAAAAAGGTACAAGTGTTATCACCCTCCTATTAAAAAACTCCTCATCTCTGCAAATGTTACTTTTGTTGAAATGGAATCATATTTCACTCAACCTTATCTTCAGATGGAAACAACATTTGTGGAAGATAAGGATCGAGACTTCTTTCTCATTAACTTGTCACCTTCATCTTTTAAATTTCAATTTGAGACCCAAACTTCTCCTAAAGTTACAATTGAGCAACCTAAGTCCCTTTCTTCACAAACCCAAAATGAGCTATCCTTACAACTTGGTTTACAAGTAGATGGGGGAAAGGCCACTACTGACGATTGATTCTCACAGGTTTACTCGAGAAGGAAAAATTCAGCTCCTGAACCAAGGTCAAACCAGTCATCAAACCCAAATAGTGGAAATGAGGTAATATCTTCTAGCTCTCCTCCTTAAAGTGATTCCTCATCTGACATTGATTTACCCATAGCACTTAGGATAAGAACTATAAAGTGCATAAAACATCCATTATATCCAATATCTCACTTTATGTCCTTTGAAAAATGCTCTTCATCTCACAGAAATTTCTTTACAAACATAAACACAATATTCATTCCCAAAACATTATCAAGATTACAGAAATGGGCGATGGCCTCCGACTCTAAACCTCAGTGAGATGATAGAACTAAGTCTAGCTTCAGGCTCGAAGGGATGAAATGACTCGAGGCAAAAAAATAAGGGAACGCCATCAAAAGCTTCTCCAACTTAAACTCCAGTAGGAACTGGCCTTAGGACGATGGCAGAAGTCGGAATGGCTGGGAATAAGATATATATGAAAAAAAAAAAGTATCACAAGCTTGATGAAACTGCCTCTTTCAAAGCTTTAAATTGTGAAAATTGGAAAAATGCTTTGAACGTTGAAGTGCAAGCCGTGGAGAAGAACAACACTTGGGAAATTGTGGCTAAAGGATACAAAGAGATATATAGAATAGATTACCAAAAAACTTTGCCCGGCCAAGATGAACACGGTGAGAATTCTTCTGTCTCTAGCAATTAACTTTGATGGGCCTTTATAACAGTTTGATGAAAAAATGCATTCTTGCAGTGAGATCTTGAAGAGGAAATCTATTTGGAAATACCCCCTGAATTCAACAAAAGTGTGGCTGGGAATAAGGCTTGCGATCTCAAAAAGGCATTATATGGCCTAAAAGAGTCACCAAGAGCTTAGTTTGGGAGATTTTCTAAGGTAATACATTCAATGTGGTACAAACAGAGCCAAAGAGATCACACCTTATTTATAGAACACTCAGGTTCAGAGGGAGTTATTGCTGTCATTATTTACGTTGATGACATCATAGTGACGGAACCAATGAGAAGGAAAGGCAAAACTTGGGAAGGTGCTTGGTAAAGGAGTTTGAGATTAAGGAACTAGGAAGCTTAAAATATTTCCTGAGCATTGAAGTGGCATGGTCGAGACAAGGGATCTTCCTATCCCAACATATGTCCTCGATATCTTGAAAGACACAAGAAAATTAGCTTGTAAACCATGCAGCACCTCTATTGATCCTAATCATAAACTTGGGGTGGCATAGGGAGACAGTTCCACAGACAAAGAATCATATCAAAGATTGGTTAGCAAACTAATCTACCTATCCCATACACTGTTCGATATAGCATATGCAATTAGCGTAGTGAGCCAATATATGCGCAACCCTAAGGAACTCCATTTGCATGCAGTTCAAAGAATATTGCACTATCTCAAGGAAACTCCAAGAAAAGGGATTTTAGTCAAAAAAAGGTGATAAGCTCACTCTAAAGGCCTATAACGATGCAGACTACACAAGCTTAGTGATTGATAGAAGATCCAACATGGGATATTGCACTTTTTTGGTTAGAGACTTAGTTACTTAACGAGTAGAATGTCGTGGCGAGATCAACTGTAGAGTCAGAATTTCAAACAATGGCACAAGGTGTATGAAGCTAATATGATTGAAGATCATTTTGGAAGATTTAATACTCAAGTGGGATGGTCCTATGAAGCTCTACTGTGACAATAAGTCTGCGATTAGCATTGAGCACAATCCTGTGTTGCATAACAAAACAAAACATATTGAAGTTAACCAACACTTCATCAAAGAGAAACTTGACAGTGGTCTCATTTGCTCACCCTATGTACCGAGCGAATCACAACGACTTAACAATCCCCTTTTCCACAAGATTATAACCAAAGTGGGAATGGACAATGTTATTCACCAACGTGAGAGGGAGTGTCAAGAATCATACTTCAAGTCATTTGTTTTAATTGATTTGCTATTTCAGGAAATTTATAAATATTTGTCTCCTTAGAATCAAGGTTAGAAAATCACTCATAGATTCTAGAATAATATCTAGGATCGTGGGTTATATACTTTCCTATTTGGTTAAAGTCCTTTGTATATAAGTAGAACACCCATGTACAGTTTTATTTAAGCCTTTTAAAACAATACTTTGATTTTCTATAACATCATCTATTAGACTTTGATCTATATTTTAAGTGTCACACCACCGTTCAACTGCAAGGCGTCTTTTGGAAAAAAAAATGACAAAACCATGAGATCCAATAGGTCAAAACGGATAATATCTTGTAGTTAAGAGTGAACCATGACAATAGGTATCAAAGTCAATTTCGGGGTACTAGTGATGTGCCATTGAAGACAGTAGACCCTCAAATGAATGGGGGAGAATGTCACAATCCCAAAAGGGGTCATGAATCCCACATCGACTATATACTAAAGTTTGATCCTATATTTAAGTGCTCACACACAAAACGATGAAACCTAATAAGTCAAAATAAAAAATACCTTGCAATTGTGAGTGGAGAATGCCACACACTCGATGCTTTCCTTACATGAACGCAACCACGTCCAACTTGCTTTGCAACAGCCCACAACAGCAGATCAATTATTGACTAGTCAACCAACAACACAGACCACATCCTAATTTTCTGCTTTAACACAGAACAGCTTTACACCCAACCAAAATGACAGCCTTTTCCAGTCACGTTATGCTTCTGCTGTTGAGAAACTCAAGCAGCAAACACGCACTAGCACCCCAGCCAACCAATCCGTGCTCACAGCAGACCACTAGCAGCCAAAACCTTCAAGGCCTAAGCATAGCAGTAGAGCGAAAAACAGTTCAAGAAGCTGTAGCAGCGACCAACAACGGCTAGGATCTCTTTAAGCAAATGTCCCAACACTGCACAGCCTCCTCCAATCCAACTGAGGATAGCCATAACCATCTAACAATGTTAGCAACCCAAAACTACCAGCAACAAGCCAAAGCCAATCTAAAACAAAAAGCACAGGAAGTGGAAGAATCCTTTAAAACAATAAGCAAAAGTGCAGAAATTATCAACTAAACTACCTTGTGATTGTTTAAAGTATTAAACTTCTATAGAAAATTGAATTAAATCAATATGTAAAAGTTAAAACCGAAAGAAGCAACAACTAAAACTGAAAATTGCTCCAGAACAAAGCACGGCAGCAACATGGAAGAATTGCGACATGAAGGAACCAGGCTGTTGCTTCTAGTCACGCCACCTCCAACAACCAAGCCTCTCCACCAGTGTTCAACCCTCCTCTAGTAGCCACTAAAGACGCCAGAAGCTGGTCAAAATTGAGCCTCAACAATGCAAAAATGGAAAGCAATGCAGACATAATAGATTGAGAACGAAACAAAACAAAGGGAAACATGAGAGCCGTCGCTCAACCATTTCTCACCTGTTTAATGTAAACTAAGCTTGTAATTTAAGTGTAAAAATAGAATTTAAAACAAAGTAAATGAAAATGGTAAAAATAGTTAATTAGATATGATGAAAATCTAACAATTGAAACCAAAGTTAACTTACAAACCAAAAAATGAAAGAACTCAAATAAAATTAAACTCATGTTTAAGAAATTTAAAAACAACCTAATCTTGTCGTAAATCTTGAACGCTTTGGGGCTATTTATCCAAGCACCTAAGCTTGATCTGTTTTCTCTCAGTAGCAGCCTCATCTTTATAGAGATAGGTTCAGTTCTTCCCTCCTTTCTTTGGACTCACTCTTCCAGTTGAATTGTTCTCCTTCTAAAACTCTTCCATGCTTCCCAGATAATCTTGGACTTTATCCTTTCATTCGGTTTCCTTGCAAGAGCAGCCTTCCTTGATGCTTTGTCCTTGTATGTTTGGGACTCTTGAAGACTTTGAGTGACCAAGACTTGTGCTGTGGCTTGGCCCTTTTTTTTTAATCGGGTTTGGGGTATACGTGGGATATGGGGTTTTCTAGCATAAGGGTTTTTGGCTAGGTTAAGTTTTGCTTTGAATGGCTTAGGGTTTGCACGTGCATGGCTAGCCATGCAAGGATTTTATGTGGGGTTTGGTTATAGGGTAGTTTAAGGTTCAAGATAGGTTTAGGGTTTGATTTGGGATTTGGGGTTATGAGGGTTTAGGTTTGAAACACCAACATTAGCCACTCTTACATCATTTGTCCATCTCTTTTCTCAATTCTCAATTTGTTCCTAACATTCCTGCACATGAAAAAATTAAATAAATAAAACATGAAACGAAATAAAAACTCCAAAATTTAATTCAAAATTCTGTTATAAAATACCCTAAAATGTGGTATTTTAGAGACTTATTGGACAGCTATGTTTAGGTGTAGAAAGAAAACAGATGCAAAGTGGTGCAAGCAATCTAATTCCTTGTACTCAGACCCAGTCAACACTTTTGAACTAAGGTTGTGTGTTTACGCATGGAACTCAATTCTGAAGCAAAGGTTCCATCAGGTAGTGGATTAAAATACAATTCCTACAAAAGGTAACAACTAACTTATCTGATAGCATGGTTGTACTAGTAACCAAGAATCTAGTCTTTTATGTGTAATGGTTACAAGGGTTAAGTGGAAGGGAAGCTTAAACCCTGGGCGTCCGTGCACACATGTAGTCCAAGCCCAAAATAATCAAAAGGAAATTTTGGATAGATTTCTTTAGATGCTAAAAGTACAAAATAATAATAATAATAATAATAATAATAATCTTTCAAAAAGGCAAACCAAGAAAAAGCACTGAACCGAAAAAGTACATGCATCTTTTCCAGTCTTACTTAACTGATGACAGCCCTAGAGAAAGAGAATCAAGCAAGAAGATACAAAAAATTTAAAAGGTATACCCAGCCAAGTGAGGACACCAAATGGTGGAAAGCAAGGCTTAAACTGGTTAGAATGATTCATAGGAGCTTTGATGCCATGTTATCTAAGATTGCAGATAATAGGTTAAAACAGTGCGCAATGTCTAGTACATATTCTATGATCATGCAAAATACTTGGATAAAACATTACCACAACCTGACTTCTATTTCTCTGGGGCTAAGAAGTCCAGCCATTAAAGAACCAATCTCAGCAGCCCCCAACCTGCAGCAGTACCATGACAACAAACAACAATCAAATTACAAATAAAATGCTATTGTTTTCTGCAGATAAACTGTTATATGCTTGAACCTAAGGCTTAAGACAACTTACGACGCTACTTTATCATATATACAATTGAAGCTACATCAGTGGGCGCAACTGTGCTCTTAATTTGGAATCATTTATTGCACCATGACTATCTCCTTCCGTAACACTTGTCAACTCTTCATTGAAGGCTTCTTGTTGTCCAATTCCATCCAAGCAGCCCACTCAACCAAATCCCCTTCCCTGGGATATTTTCCTTAACCTGTAATCAAAGACATTGGAAATAAGATCTCCCACAAGTTAAAAAAATCTTGTGGGACAATGACTTGTCAACTCTTCATTACATCAATTCTCTTCATTTCCAACAATATTTGCTGCAGCTGTAATACAAAGTCAAGAACTAGGACATCTACTGATGTGGACACAGCTTCCTCCATTCATTGATCAGCCAGAAAAGGCTCCAAAGAGCCCCATGTCCTTCCAACATTCAGTTTGACATGCAAAGGAACTGGAAACAAAGAATATAACAGAAGACCATGAAAATGTGTCATCAAAATATCACAAAGTCATGAACTATGAGAACACTTACCTAGAAGAGAAACAGCATTTTCCATGCTCATTCTCAGCAGCCATGCAGCTTCCTTTATCATGGAAGGATCAACTTCCAGTACTAATTCATCATGCACCTAGAAAATGTTAACCTAGATTTTAAGTCAACTACATTTCAGAACATAAATTTTAAGATAAAATTAGAAGAAAAACCTAGCTGCAATACAAGCAAACAGGACTGCAAATTTCCAGATTTAATTAATTCATTGATTATTTACCTCAAAAGGTCAAATGGTAGGCAGTGCTTCATTGAAGAAAACATAATAAGGGTAAAAAAAATTACACGAAAGGCAACAATTTCTAAAAGAAACCTGCAAAAGGATCCTGCAGTGGTCCTTAAGCATGTGAAACTTTGCTGAAATTGAAGAGCCAGAGCCTAGTCTATCAACCCCTTCAACGATCACAGAATACAATTTTATCATTGCTATTTTGATTATGTCAGCAGCAGATCCCTGTAGATAAGAGACTATCAGTAAAAGGAGGCTATGACTTTATGCCATCTATAATAAGCAAAGCCCATCACAAACTTGCAACCAAAACAAAAAAATTTACCTGACAAATAGAATTCACAGCTTGCCTTTGAGCTCTTGATTTTTCTTTATTATTTCCAAATTTTATTTTGGACAAGAAGCGCTTTCTTCCCTTAAGGGTTTCTACATAGCTGGATTACATGCATAGATAGGAAAAAAAAATCAATACCTGTAGTCCCTTGACAAGTGTAAATATTGACCATGGTGCAACACTTAAATTTTAGAAGAAAAAACGCAAGAAAACCTAGTTTTGTTACAGATATTTATTTGCATTATTATGCCTTACAGTGTTAGATATAAAAGCCTTAAAATAAAAAAAAAAATAAAAAATAAAAATTAGTGCCAGAGACAAAAACACTGGAAAATAAGAGATTAAGCAGATATAAATCGTTCAAAACACAAATAAGAGGTTTACAAAGCATGAGCCCTTACAAACAAATAAGAAAGAGAAGAAAAGATGAATTTAGGAAAAAAGAAACATATGCATTAGAAGAGAAGGCAAATTAGACAATCAATAAAAAAAAATTAAAAAAAAAAACCACTTTTTTTTTACTTCTTTCTTTCCTTTTTTTAGTCTTCATAGCATTTTCACATATAATTGATGAGTCAAGAAAAGGAACAAAATATGAGATGATGTTGGTGATTTTGGAAGACTGTCTCAGACCAAACTGATTCATTATCTATTCTTGGAAATAATTAAGAACTTCCTTACCCCTTTTGACGACAAGATAAAACCGCTTGACGAAGCCAGGATGCAACACCAGGAAAAGAGCATTTAAAGCTTTTAATTTTTTCTTTAGCTTCATCCGGGGTGCAGTTTAGTTGTTCAGCAAGTGTGTCAGCACCCATTCCATAAAGAATACCATAGATTAACCTTTTTGTTTGGTCTCGCTGATTGGAGCTGACAGAATCTTCAGCCTTCCCAGTCCATATTGCTGACATCATGGTAAAAACATCACCCTGTGGCTTGCTAAGGAGTTCAATTAATGCAGAGTCCTTTGAGAAGTGGGCCATCAACCGCAGTTCTATTTGAGAATAATCTGCTGTTAACAGTAACCAGTTATCCTGCCAAAAAAAATAGCAAATATTCATCAAGGCGTAAACAAACAACTTCCAAATGATGACCTTTTGATGAATGACTAAAAAAAAAAAGATAAAAAATCCCAATAAGCCTACCCACAAGGACATTGGAATGGGTCCTTCTCTCCTCTGCCCCAACCCCCAATCTCCATCATTGCCTAGCATGCAAAAACCAGTTAGCTTCCCCACTCACAGCCTTACAAAAGTTGCCTGTGTTACAAATTTCAAACCCACTCTTACACCAGCTACTAACCTACAAAAGTCTTGCCTCCCTTGGTTAAACCAACAATCAGGCATCAGCAGATCAACCGACTTAACCTGAGGCATTATCTCCAAAGATTCTATATCCCCCAGCATAATTTTAAATCAAAATGGAAGACACTACTATCTATTTTTAGGAATACCATACAACAGATAATCACAAAGTAAGACACTGATCTTTTTTAAAAAACATCTTAAACTCACTAAAATGAAACATAAAGGTTACAAAGAAAAACTAACTCCACTACAGGGTAGCTTTCTTGGTAAATAGAGCAAACAAGAAATGGGCACTTCAACCTCTTTAAGAATGGAGGAGTTGGGATTTTGATATTACGAGACAGGGTAATGTGTGTATGTGTGTGTGTGAGAGAGAGAGAGAGAGAGGAGAAAATGAGATAGATAAAAAGATTGCTTGGTTTTTTTGTAGATATTTTATATAGCATCATGAATAAGAACCTTATTTTCTGCTAAGCAGCTCTTTGGCAAATATTTGAGAGTTGTTATATAATAGGAGTGCACAGCACTTTAAGACCAACTACACGAGCATTACCTGAGTAGGAACAAAGAAGTCACGCACATTAATCTTATAGTGATCAACGCTGGCATCACTTCCATTTTTATCTTTGCTCAGGCTGAATTCAACCATATGCTCAACACACTACATATCACAAACAAACAAACTGCTAAACAAAATAGTTTGTACAAAAATTAGAAAATCTTACTTATAAAAGACAAACAACAGGAAAGATAAAGTGTGAGAATGTAACCAGAACCTGAAGATTAGGTTCCTCCATTGAAAGACGACCTGTTGCGGTCGATGTCTGGAGCCAGCGACCATGTAGTGTGTATTTGTGTGTACTTCGAGACAACCTAGCTAATGAACAAATTGATCCCAATGTACAGTTTAAAAGCTTTGCCAACGTTCGATGCTCTCTAATGACTGGAATAATTGGATGTTCATCCCTGAAACAAAACCAAATCCATATCCATATTACAATAAAATCAGCATCCCCAAAATAGTTGGATGTTCGATGCTCTCTAATGCATAAACAATAGCCAATATCCTTAAGACACTTTTGGAAAACCTGTTTTACATGACCTTAAATGGTTACTTAAGATTCTTCATCTATGAGACATAAAGAAAAGAAGCCAAATCCTTTTAAATACCTCAGTAGATCCAAACAGTGTTTGTCAGTGCTCGGATGCTGTTTTCCTTTATTGCGCCCCTCTGGGACAGGCAACTTCAAGTGCCCATACAGTACATTTGCAATATCAGCTGCTGTGTACAATGAGAATGTCACGCCAGCCAACTTATAAGCTTCCTTCTCAAGACATCTTAGTTTTTTACCCAACACATTTCGTGCCCAAAGGCAACCCTCCATGTTGATGCCTATTCCCCAAAGCTCCATCTCAGCAAGGACATTAACCTAATATATTAAAACTAACATTATATTAAAAAATAATACTTTATTACTGTGCATTGTTTCAAGCAAATAACCAGTTGAAGGGTAAAATAAAAATAATAATAATAATAATAATAATAATAATAATAATAATTATTATTATTATTATTATTATTATTATTATTATTATATTGTCCCATAGTTTCAAAGATGAGAAACTATCATTTCCACATGCTAGATGGCCAAGAATAAATTCAAGAGGTTTACATGAATTACATTAGAAACACTAGAAGTAACAAGAAAAATATGAGTCAAAACTAACAACTTATAAGCAGTACCCCAGAAAGTACCACCTAAGCAGGACATCACTGTTCACTGATGCACCACCCCTGAGGAACCAACCATCTCTGCCTCTAAGGGGCCAGAGGTATGGATTGATTTCAATCTGGGACTAACATCAAGGATAGTAATGGGCAGCACTAAACTCCCAACCCTTTTTTTCTGTCACACTTTCCTACCATCAAAGATTTGACACGTCTAGATCTAATATTTCGCCCTCAAAGATTGAAAAAAGTATAGGAGAGTTTACCAATGGTGTTTCAATATGTATAAAAGCTTCAATAAGTTTTTCAGAGATGAGTAGTTTCCAAAGTGCAGAACACAAGGCACGTGTTTGAGCAACTCTACGGCAGCAACCATTGTGCGCAGCTCTTCGCATCTGATTCTTCCACCTGCCATTCTGATTAGCAGCTGCAGCAACCTCACTGGATAACCTTTTCTTTACTTCCTAATTGATCATAGTAAGTACTTATTAAGCTAGCTTGAACAATAAGGAGTGTCTAATGATCCCAAGGTCTAATTATAAGTTGGGCTAACCAAAAATAAAATAGAAATAATAAAACATTAACCGTGTAAATCTATTAACTCAAAATTGTTATGCTGTCACAGGCTCACTGAAATACCTTCTCTAGGTTGGGATTAGAGCTTCTCTCTTCATCAGGCCAAAGAATCCATGCTGCAATGCACATATCAATTCCATCATTAATCAGAACTGGCGGTAATAACAAGCATGAGTTGTCGATAATTTCTAGACCCATATCTTTCCCTCCAAGAGACAAGCTACCAAATCTCTGAACAGAAATGGCAGGACTTTTAAGCACTTGAATTTGAGCTTTCAAGTTCCAAGTAACTTTGCGGACACCACTTTTCCCCATTATATCACCAATTCTCTTCCATCTCAATTTAGCCATCTCCAAAAAATGCTCAGGAGATAGGCTACTATCTTTATCACTGAATGCACATGTTGACAAGATATTGTTTTTTCTATTGTCCAGCCATAGTAAATCCTTGGGCAAATTTACATAGTACACAGGAGAATTTTCCCAACAGATTGCTATGCCATGTATCTCAAAGGGAGCAACAGAGTTTGGTTCTGATCGTCTGTTGAAGTGAATATCAAAACAGAATTCCAGTGCAGTCTCCCAGAGCTCCAGGAAAGAATCAAATCCACCAGGAGTATTAACTGCGTTTAAAGGACCTTTCCCACAAGCACTATCCGCATTGCCAACACAGAGATCTTCATTGAGCCTATCCAGCACTCCTTGATCCAGAAATCCACTAGCAGTTGCCATCTTTACACTTCTGCATCGTTCAACGGCAGCATTAACTTCATCACCAGGTACAGACTCTTCAATTGGAACTGCAGGATTTTCCATACCTAAGTTACTTCGCAAAGTAGTATCTAAGTTTACTTCTGCTGAAGTCACTAAGTTATCTGCGGAGGCTTTTGTCAGCATTATTCCTTTGTTAGCTGAAGAAATTTTCTCCAAATTCTTACTTGTTTCTGACAGCGGCTTGGCTAATGAATGCTTTATTTGCTCAACCCCAAGAACATTGCCAGGAGAGTCATCCCCAACACTTGTAGTGGCAGCTTCCTGTCCTCCCGAACTTCCATTCAATATCAACAGTTGAGAAAACTGCGGGACACTATATCCAAGCGATTTAAAAGCTGAGAAGGCAGTGGCCCTGGCCTCTTCAGCTTTATCAAGAACAATTTTACGTGCACCATTCTTGATCTTCTTTGCCACACCCAATTGCATGCGGCGCTGTGCTGAACTTTCTAAAGACATATCAAACTAGTCAATATGGTTAAAAAAAATTAAAGTAAAATGAAGAAAGAAACGGTGACATAGCAGTTGTTCAGCATAACAAAGAAAACTGTTTCAACAAAACAATCATAACTACCTAACAACAAAAATAATAGAATAATCCCTAATTAAGAATAAGTCAAACATAGGTTAGAAAGTTAAGACAGTGCAACAAAATAATGTATATTTGTAAAATCATAACCCTTAATTAAAGAAACCATATAGCCAAAACCTAAAAAATTCACCTTGTGCAACCCATGATGAGGATTCAAAAAGAGCTTTGACAATCTCAGGAATAGATGCCTCTGCAATTGCTATAGGTGTGCGCAGACCAGCTTTATAAAGTGCTCTTGCCCTTGATCCCTAAAAATCAGATGATAAAAGTTGCAAATATGAGACAATGATAATACTAGGATCATCACTCTCTACGATACATAAATAGTAATGAATCATTATGATAATATCCTTCTACACTTACATAATGGGAAAAATTAACATTTCATAATTTTTTTTTCCTTATAAACAAAAGATCAGACCAAATAGGCAAAATACCAATGTCAGTCCAAGGAATCTGACAAACACACACACACACATACTCATACGCATATTTAAAATGGAGAAATGAAGTAACATAGTCTATAAGAACCCAAGAAAAAATCCCCCAAAAAAAAAAATACCTTCACATATGGAATAGTAGTAAGCTCTACAATCTCTGCTCTGACTCCAAATGAAACACGATTTTGGAACTTTGCTACCAAGTCTTCTAGGTCATGCCATCCTAGCCTCTCACAGAACACAGAGACCATTGATGCAAACCTTCCAGCATTCTCTTGTAAGGCTTGTACCATACCTTTTGCCACTCGAAAAGCTTCACAAACCTCACCTACTGAAGCTTCCTTCATTGCAAAATTTTACAGAATATGAATTTAAAACAGCAGGAAATAAAAGAAAATTATTACATTGCGCAAGCAGTTCTAACCTATTAAAAGGGGAAAAAAGATTAAGAATGATCCACTTTATAAGAGAATTATGTACAGGGGAAAATCACTAGATCTTCTATACTTGTTAATTACAGGGTCAAAGTTGAAAGGAGAAATTTCATGGATTGTAACATAGATTTCTCATGTCAGAAACATATGCATAACATTGTGACTTTAGTTCACAAAGTAACAAAATAATCATATGCTACTAGCACATACATGTAATTGCAGTAATGAGCAAATATTTACTAGGAAGCAACAAAAATTGGGAGGCAAACATCTATAGACTTGAAGAGAAAAAAAAAAATGGGAAAGAGACCTGCACTAATCTTGACAAAATGAGGGCAACATAAAACCGTTTGCACACTCGAAGCTTTTGCTCGTCTGAAAGCACAGTGTTGTTGCTGACCCTAAGTTGAATTTCAAACTTTCCAAGAAAACTCTTCATACTATCTCTTAATCCGTTTGATTTGCGAATAGGTGCACCATGTGCCATGCGCATCAAAAATGGTTCTGCTACCCCAACTCGATAACCAACAGACTGCATTTCGTTAACAACACAAGAAGACTTTTCATATCATAAGAAATCAGAATTAAATACAACAATTACTGTTGAATTTGAATGGTTAAAATCATCTCTATCAGTTAAAATATTAAAGTAATAATCAATTAGGAATACCCCATTTCGAAAAAGAAACAGGACCATAATTATCTCATTTTCTTTCCATTAATTTAAATTACAATTGCACTGCAAGAAATCAAATATCTCTTCAGCAAGACTCAAAGAAACCAGAAATCTAAACTTAAAAACACATAAATGATATCAATTACAGAGGAGATCAACCAGTCCAGGTAATACCGATCAAGTGATCATCACTAAAAAAGAGAGTAACTGGGAACCAGGCTCAAGTTTAAGAGTAAAAATAACGCTTGCCTCTAGTAAGGTTAAAATTTACTGCTAGAATGCACCCAAAAGAATCAAGATTTTAGACAAGAAGCAATCATCACCTGTTCAAGAGCAGACAATTCCATGAATCGTTGATAATACAATTCCCAATCTGGCTCAACTTCAACATTGATTGGTGTTACTAGATAAACTAAATGTAAATCAGAAGCAAGCACAAAGCCTTCTCTGGCCCTTGAAAGATCATCCAGCACAATCTGTGAGATACAGCAAAGAATTATACTTGATATCAATACCACAAAACTTTATTCCTACGATCAGAGATCTGATCCACAAGTAAAGTTCTGATAAAAAAGAAACAATGCTGAAACTGCCGGGCCATCAAAAAGCTAATTTGAAATTAAACAATATAAACAAAATGATCTTACCAGTGACTCTTCTGGGCAAAGGGAACTGCCAAAAGCTGCACGCCCAAGGGGAGTAGCACTGTATAACTTGGTCTCATCATTCCATTCAAGAAATTTTCTGTGACACAGCCACCTAAGGGAATCCTGAGCTGATTTCACCACATCTTGGAATGATTTTGTAGAATTGAGTAGAGTACACCTAACATAGCGGTTAATGTCACTCGCAGTTTGAACCATTCCACAAGCCACAACTTCTAGGATTGCATGAGTCATTCCTTTCTTATCTTCAGATAAACAAGATTGCAGTGGTGGACAGCTTTCGTTAAGAAGTCCTTTAATCCTTTTGATCTCTTCTGGCTTGCAAATAAGCACCTGTTTACATGAAAACAGTAGAATGAAAAATAATTAACGAAAAGCAAAAAAGAATAAAAACTGTTTCAAATACAAGGAAAAGAAACGAAAGAGAACAGTTATAACAATTGAAGTCAAGACAATTACTGTATATGCCAAGAATATAATAAATGAGAAGACAAAAACAGATACTCATAAAATTATTGAACCTACACTTTCTCCTTTTGTATCTATACCAGTGCGACCAGCCCGACCAGCCATCTGTTTGTATCTAGTCCCATCAATAAAATCACGACCAATCCAGGGCTGTCGAAAAATGACTCTGCGAGCAGGTAGGTTGACACCAGCAGCTAAGGTAGATGTGGCAGTTAAGACACGAACAAACCCTCTACGATAGCAGGTTTCAATAATCTCTCTTTCCTCAACCTTTAGAAAGATAAAAAGACACCTTGACCATTAAAAAGTAAGCTTACAAGATTGGACAATCAATAAGAAGCTAACAATTATACATTATTGTAATTCGCACAGGATAATAAAGGAAACAGATAACAGGCAAAAGGTGCTACTAGAACAAAAACACCAAAGATAAGAGTTGGGATAAGTACTGTGAGGCCGGCATGGTGATATGCAACACCAGAAGGAAGAGTTTCTTCCAATATTGGGTCCAACCCAGCAGGACACCTTCGCAAGGCATCAATTGCTGAAGTAATATCAACAAACTCACTGTTATCAACATGGACATTGACAGAAAATTTTTTGAGAAATTTTGACACATGCTTTGCAGTTGATTCACATCCTTTCCGAGTAGAACAAAATATCAACACTGAGTGACCCTCTTGAACAACCTGAAGTACATTCCATAAATTCAAATTTTCTCAACACTCAAAATACTGCCAAGCTAGAGCTTTCCTGAAAAATAAAGTTTGAAAATTTTAATGGAACAAAAAATACCAAGAGTCCAACCTCATTGCACAGTTCGACAATATGATCAGGATCTTTAACACCAAGGTCAGATGCCTTCGGAATTGTTCTAACAATATCCAGATTCTTGTCATAAATGGTGTTGCAAACTTTAATAAACTCCTCCAATGGAACCGGTCGAAAATCTGTCTTGTACAATGCTGCCTAAATGTGGAGATGTGACAAACAAATGACAAATCATTAACCACATAAGAAAGCAGAAATAATATTTTTTAAAAAAAAAGAGTGGTGTGGCAACAATATTTCTCTATGACCCTTCAAGAGAAAATATTTCTTGTGCTTGAATTCTTTTAAAGCAATAAGTTTCTTAAATTTTATTATTCACTAACAAAAACTTGACAGGATAAAATTCTAAATTATTTAAAACAAAATCCATTCAATTGGATCGTTCTCAGGAAACTATTGGAAAGCCAGAAACATTAATCAAATAATAAATGCATTAGACTAATTAAGCAACCTGCAGATATTCCTAAAAAGCTTTATTGCATACATACTATTCTTCCAATATTATCAAACAAAAATGAATTTATTGTGAAGCACAAACGTTCCATAAGTCTATCAGTTGATTTGGGTGCCTGCATGTGTGTCAGTGAAAGAAAGTTGCTTTACTTCATCAATTTAATTCCACTTCATGACTGTCACTCTCAAAGCATACAATAAACCTCTAAGAAAAAAGATTCTAATGAAAGGACACCCTTTTCTATTTAAATACATCGACATGTTAAAACCAAGTAATGCCATAGATAAATCCACAGACCATCAGTTTGACGGCATTACAGACAATTTCCATGTAGACATCAATAACATGCACGAAAAAACATTCATGAGATCAAGGATATTTCAATAAACAACAAAAAGTAAAGTGTGACAGAAAAATAAGGAAAAACTGATACTTTGTATATCTCACTTACTTGAAGCCAGTCAGCAACAGCTTCCACATTTGGCATTGTAGCACTCATCCCTACTATTTGTAAACCATCAGCAAGATCAGCCTTGACACTACTGGAACCTGAACTTTCTCCACAAGATTCTGACGTGCCTTCACCAGCTGCATAACGAAGCTTTGTCAACAGAAGTTCCAGAAGATAACCCCTCCTCTGATCACCAACCTGTCACAAACATAAGCATGGGAACCATCAATATTAGTCCATCTAAAATTTAAAAGACTGAAGGGAGAATAAGGGCAATTAGGAAAAGAAATGCAGAAGAACAAAGGTGTACTAATATAAGTAACGACAACAAGAAGACTTGTCAGAAAATACCATGTGCAGTTCATCTATCACAATAATTCCAATTTCTGACAGACGACCCTCTTCCAGCAATCTGTTAATTAAAGAGTTTGCCTTCTCTATTGTACAAACAGCTACAGAAGTATCTTTAGAAAGTGTTCCACCACCTTGATTTCCATAATAGCTACTAACTTTTTTGCCAAGTGGTTCAAGAAGGACCTCCAGATGTTCTGCCTGCAGTATGTTTAGGCAATACGAATGATGAATTGCCCAAGAAGACTTAAATTTGTATCAGCTAATATCTAGTGGAAAAGAACAAACAACCTTTTCTGCACAGATTGAAACATATGGAAGCACAAGTAATGCTACTTTTCCAGTTAATATCACCCGCCGCAACATCAAAATCTCTGCAACAAAGCTTTTACCAGCACTGTGGCAGAAAGAACAGGACTAAGCATATATAATGCAGGACACATATCAACAGCCAAGCAAAGACCTATTTAACTTTCTCTATCACTACAACAAGTAATGTTGCTAAGATGTCAGGCAAAGGGAGGATTGAGAGCAATTAACATTCACACCCACAGAAAACAACCAAGAAAAAAATTATTCTTAGTTTTAACTACTTATAAAGTACCTTGTAGATGCACAATATACAAGATTTCTTCTCTGCAGTACACCGTCTACCTGAAGGCAGTCAACCTGGAAACGAGAAGAGTTACTATCATGCTTTCAGTGAAGCAAATAAAATACATAAGCACAGGATACACAAAGCAAAAAAAGATATCAATGTTTGAAGGTAGTATCAAGTTAATCTCCTTGTATAAACAAGACGAGTAACATAAGACTAATGGATTAACTTTAAAGCAAAATCAAAAGACAGACCAACAGAAGCACATAAGGAACAGAGACTAGTAGCAGAAGTAAACAATAACAGATACAACCATGTGTGCACATATTTAGGTAACATTTACATTGCTAAGGGTGGAACTACAGAAGGAATATTACTAGCTTAGCATCGCTTCTAATGACAACATAGAGTTGTAAAATAGAAGCGATAGAAAGTCAGTCCCAATGCATTGAATATGAAAATTAAGTTGTAAGATAGAAGAAAAATAATTTTGCACTGAAAAAACAGCCAAGTAGAGGAGCCAAGTATGGCCTATGAAACCATTTACAATAGAAATCTGTACAAATGAGAGAGAGGGTGATTGGCACTTGGCCACAGCTGAAATATCTAGTTAAAAAACATGATATCATGATAATGCAGAACCCCAACCTGTCCCATTTGATCCCTAGATCCTTTCTAGGAAAAGACAAGGAAGTGGGGGAGGGGAGGAGAAAAGCAATTAGGAATCGCGCAAATGTTCATATATACCTGCCATGAATATAGTTCTGCAATTCCTCTCTTTTTATATGTTCTGCATATTTCTAAAGGAAGCCACCTGCTGAGACTTAACTGATCTTTAAGTGCTACAGAACTTAATGGAGTAGTGGTTTCACTGCATTCATCATTACCAATTGATTTCTTTGCTTCATTAGCTGATGACTTGGAATTTGTGCTATCATTAACTTGACTTGATAAATTCACTTCCATTCTGGATACCATGTGCATGGAAGCCCTTTCCAATTTTTGTCCTTGCACCTCTTCAGTTGTCTGCATTTCATCATGATCTACCAGTGTATTATAAGTTGATGGACCTTTATGATTGACAATACTGCATTCAATCACTTCACTGTCCCTCTGTATAACGTAAGGGATACTTCCATCCAAGTTTTTGTCCTCAAATGAAAAGTCTAGATGCTTGACAGGCAGCAGGGGCGCTTCTTTGTCTATCTCTATGTTCTTCTTCATTGCTGACTCCAAAGAAGCACCAATTCCCTTGAGTTTGACTCTGCTCTCACATTCATCTGGGATTTTCTTTGACTTGTTACAAAAATTTTTATTTCCTAAACTTTCTGTATTCTTTACCTCATATCGTCGCTTCAGATTATTAGTTTCTTCGGCAACTTGAACAGAAAATATATCATTTTGAAAAAACAAACCATCAGCCATTTCAATCGCTTCATTCCAGAAAGCTTCCCCTGGTGAAAACAAGGAGCTTCTTTGCATTGACTGTGGTGTCCTATGAGCACAAGCTTTAACAATTGATGAACCAGGTGTACGGCATCCAATTGTATTTAGGACAGATTTGGTTGCTGTAGTGCACTTTCTTAAGCTTGCCTGAAGCTCAGCGAGATTGCTACCAGTGTTTACCTTAATGGAAAAAATTAGTCAAACAAAACTCAGGAGAATTCCAATCATCAAACTAAAACAGAGTGGTTAGTTACCTCTTGTGAAGGGTTCCAAAGGAATTCTCCAGTTTCATATTCAACATTCTTCTTAGTAGAACAAACAGCTACAGCTTCTGTTTGTAACTGATGGGATATAGGATGTCTTTTCCTGAATCTTTTATCGTCAATCATTATAGATGGACTACTATGCCTCTTTTGGTCATTCACCTTCATCTCGGATGGTGAACCAACAAGTGGTTGAACTTCACTGCATATGAAGAGGATTAGAGCTAACAATAAAATGCTTCTTTCTTTTGCAGAGTTGAAGAAAAGGCACAATTTAAATGCTACAAAAGGCTAAAAAACACAGTTCTTGGAAATAAACGAGATATAATAGCATTACCTACAATACAATGACAAAAAATCAGTAGCAAACTGTTTTAGTTCTGAATTTTCCCTGACTTGAAGAGCACCCTCAGCAGGAGCTCCAAAGGCAACATTTCCCGCCTCGGAAAAACCCAGAGATAATCCCTTACAGGTCACTTCAAATGCTTCAGAACTTTGACACTTCGGCTCTGCCAATAGCAAGGATTCTTCATTTTCGTCTTTGGAAGATTTATCGATCTCCGATGCCAAGTTCCTTTTAACAGGATCCTTCCCAAGAGTCGTGAATGAAGGGTGCATGATTTCATTATCTTGTGAAGTCCTGAGGTAATTGTCCAAAGTGCCTTTGGCACTAGGGGAACCTTCCACCGTTATTTTTGCATTCTTTTCAGATCTCCCAGTCTTCAAACCGGGTGATTGGGGTTTCCTCTTCTTCGAAGCAAAAAACTGCATAACCAATAAGACAAAGGCAAAGATCATTTCAAGCCTTTCTATTCTTTGTAAATTTTTCTTGAGACGGGGTTTTCTTGGGAATATCAATTTCCCATAATACAGCATTACATCACAAACAAATTTCTTCCTCGTTAGTAATAAGAAGAGTAATCGAAAAAAGAAATGAATCCAAAAAGAGAAAAGAAGAGGGAGAAAAGAGATTATTGTACAATTTTAAAATTAAAATCGAATTTCATAACTAAAAATGAAATTATATTTGGGGAGAAACTTAGGGTTTAAAAAAAAAAAGATATGAGCTAGGATAAACCTGGTCGATGCGTGCTCGAGTCGAACCAGACGCCATTATCGGAGATAGGAAAGACAGACGACGATCCGCTGAACCAGATCTTTCTGCTCTTAGGAGTCCCAAATGCGACGTCGTAGAGAAGTTTGAATCGAGGAAGTGAGCGCCAAGAAAAACTGGTGCCAGGGCAGAGGGAGCTGTCCTAATACTTGATAGTTGATGGTGTCGATACTTGATAGTGACAGTGAATTAGTGATTCTAAGAAAATAAATAAATAAATAAAATACATTTTCTTTTTAGTTTTTAAATGAAAATACCTTTAAATAAAAATATAATTTTATCTTTATTTATTAAAAGATTTTTATACTCCGAATATTCATTTTATGAGTGAAATTTTGCTTTAGGAAAACAATCTTGTGTAGAAAGTACTTGCGGAGCATTTGGTACAGTGAATATAAAATTTTGTAGCGCAAATTAATTAAACCTAAAGTGATTACAGTATTTAGTATTATATTTTATATTGTAAAGTAATTGCAACCAATTATGTAAAATAATATATTTCAAAAATACCCTTTCAATAAAACATATTTTAGATAATTATCATGTATGAAATAAATTTTATTAGGTGATAGATTAAAAAAATCGAATATTTGATTATTTACATGGTCTTTATTATCTTTATCAATAGAGGTTTTAATTAACTATTTACATTTTAATACAATAATGTTTGACTTTCATGAAAAACAAATTTTCGTTTTTGTTTAAGTGAAAAAAGATCTGATGAATTTCTTAATTATTTATATTTTTAATATAATAATGTGACGTTTTTTTTTATAAAAATAGTGTGATTTTGTTCAATAAATAAATGGTTTGGTGTATTTTCTAGCTATTTATATTTTAATATACTAATTAAATTTTCAATTAATTATAATACATAGAAATTTGGAATCACAAATGATGAGCAATATCGATAATATATCATTTACATTTTCATTTGACAATTAAATTTGTAATTAATTTTATTATATCAAATTTGTTTTTATAGTTAAGGATATTTTTAAAAATCATCACTACTTTCTCAGTAAAGTGATTACATTCCAAATTCTACAAAGTTACTTACTTGCAATTTAAACAGAACTTTACATTGCATACCAAATATTACAAAATTACTTTCCTAGCAATTATTTTCTTAACAATCACTTTTCGTTGCAATAATTTTCCCTGCAATACATCAAACCCTACTTTGTGGTACCCCACATGGTGCAAAATAATTTGGCCCCACAAAAGCTTCCATAGGAAATTTTGCCCTATTTAGGGCATTGGGCATTATGTAGTGCCCATGAAAGCAATTTTCCGTGAGGCCAATAAGCTCCACAGAAGCTTGCTTCCATGGGCATTATGTGTCTCGTGGAAGTCATTTTCTGTAAGGCATTGACGTTGATGATTTTCTAGGTATAATTAGTGGCAATTTCAATCCAAAATTTGAAGATTTAATTTCGTTTTTAACTCTAAATGTAATAAAATATTAACTTAATTTAAGAAATTCAATAATTTATCTCAAATTCTTATAAATTTAAGCGATGAAGAGTTAAAGACTAAAAAAGAAGAGATTGAAGAGTTAAAGATTGAAAATGAGGAGATTGAAGTTATAAACACCCTCATTTTGTAACGACCGGTGACCTGTAAAAGTTCGGGGAAATTTTAAAAAAAGAAAAAATTTCGGCTTGCAACTTAATCCTTTATTCACTTAGGTTGTATTCCTGTTTAGTATCAATCCTTAAAAATATTTCATTTCATTTATCCTTATACAGGTTTCATCCCGACACATTACTTTCAATATATGTCTGTGCATACAAATGGTCTGGTAAAAAGATAAGAATGTATACCTCACGCATGTACAAATGGTAGTTTGGGGAAGCTCATATCTGCCAGCCTACGTCGTCTACGCAGCATTTATTAACTGTAACTCACTGCAAAAATCTGAGAAGTGAATGGGTAAGCTTTCGAGAAAAAGCCTAGTAAGAAAATACATTTAAAGTAATCATGATATGTAAAAGTATGCAAGAAATCATTCATGAAATAAACTTTTCTTCAGAAAAACTGGTCGTAAGTTTCTTTTAAAAACTAATATTTAGAAGATATGTAAACTTTCATTTCGTGCATAGTTATCATATGAAATCATGAAACACGAGTTTCTTTAAATCAAATACATGCTTAACTACTTCATAAAATTTTCATCATTCATGGATGATTTCATAAAATCATCGTCATTTGTAAACGTTTCATAAAACATAATCATTCTTAAATATTTCGTCATAAATCATAATTGTTCGTAAACATTTCATCAAAATCTCATAAAAACATAGTCCTTCATCATCATCATAAACGTATTCATAATCATAATCGCCATTCATTCATAATCGTGGAGACTAGGTTATAACTAAGTCATGCGATACGTGTCATTCTCCGTAGAGAGTCATCATACCTATAGCCATGGTAAGGGGGCTGTAGACTGGATCAAGGTCGTACAGCAATCATAATCATAAACATTGGTAGTATCTTCTTATTTCTTATCATATACTAGCATGTAGCTAGGGCACAGGCACTAATGACACTCGCTGTGCGAGAAACATTCATGCGTACTGCGCGGGCACGAGATACTACCAAAACATCATTATTAGAAACCACAAGTAACAAGACATCTACCACACAGGTAGAGTCAAGTGCTACAAGAGCCCTACGTACCGGCACTCAAGTGGTGGAGCCGGCACACCACAAGAAGTAGCCATACATGAAGCCTATAGTCTCAAAAATTATTTTCCCTTTTCTTAAATACTTTTGAAAATGTCAAAAGTTCCTTTCAAAGCATAAATATAGGTTTCCAAAACCATCATAAAACTTTCATGCATTTTCATACTTTAGGTTATTCATTTCATAAATATAAACATACTTGGTGAGCATTTCATAAAACGAAAACATATTTTGTAAATCGTTCCATACGTATGAAAACGATCATAAATCATTTCAAAATATAACAATGCTTCATAAAAATCTTTTTAACAATGTAACGAGTGTTCATATCGGAACTAAATTAAATTATACACCATAACTCGATTTATCGAAAATTTCAAGTTCGAGTAGTGATGCCTCAAAGTATCTTCCTCAAATCCTTCTACGATTCTCCTACACCAAATTTTGTATTCTTAGAATCCTATTTATTCGAATTACCTACGATGCGTCAAATCGTAATTTTGCTTACCTAGGGAAAATACACTTGAAATCATAAAATATGTACAATTATCTTCAAAACTTGTATAAATTCCTTATCTCAGTATCTGTCTGTAGTCCTCGATTGTCTCGACGTAGCGAGTTGGAGGGTCCAGTCCACTTAGATTATTTCTTTCGAATTTCGTACCAATATTTTTCGAAGTTTAGAACCGATATTTTCGACTATCTTTTTTTCGGGTTTTTTTTCAAATTCTTTGCGTCTTTTTCTCTATTCCAAATATATATATATATATATATATATATATATATATATATAAATTCCCTCTTTTCTCTTTTTTTTCTGATTACTATTCATTTCATTTTTTTCTTCTATGTTTCCAGATTATCGGTATTGTTTCACAGCATCACCGGCGTTGCCACCTCCTTCCTTCATCACCATCCTCACTCCACCCTTCACGGTTCACGTCTCTGCCACCGTCAACTCTTTTCTGCCTCGGTTTGCTTCCTTCTCCTTCATAGCTCCCGATTTTGGTGGCTGCTCAAAACCGAGGAAACTCTTTCATGCTCCCTTCGATTTAGGCCATTTCACCACCTTCCAGCCCTGTCCTCGGTTTCGTTCTTCCTTCCAATCTCCACTCTCAGGTTGTCATTGTTTCTTCTGAGTCCCACGTCCTTTGCTCTCGGGTTTTCAGTCTTCCTTACTGAACACCCTTCTGTCTTTGCTTCTCAGTTTTGTCTCGCTTCACTGTTTCCTTCTGTTTCACATTTGTGTTTCCGTCAGGTTACCCAAACTCTGCAGCTCACTGCCCCTATTGTGCACACCTCTCTCGGCTCTCATCTTCCTCTCGAGTTGCAAGAATTTCAGGGGCTAAGCTCTCTATTTCCAGCTCCTGTTTCCAGTCCCAAACCAGCCCCTCTCCTCCTTCAGTCGCACACTGTACCAACACCCCACATCCATATCTCATTAGTTTTTAAAGTTGCTCTGATCAACACCTGAACATCCTTGTATAGCCATGCTCAAACGCTTCATTGGTTTCTTGTTCTAGTCTTTTTTTTCTCTCTCGGTTTAGCACTCTCCCGTCTTGCTTCAGTTCTCCTACAACCATTTATATTTTCGTTTTCCTTTATTAGTAAACCGTGTGCTCATGCTTTCCTTTCAACACTTAATTGTTTCCTGTTCCAGTTAGCCTTCTCACACATCTTTGCTCTTCTTTCCTTTTGTGTTTCAACTTATCCCCAACTGTTCCCCATCATGTATATTTCTTCACCGAATCCCTGCATATATCCAACAGACAACACACTTATTCTGCACGTCTCTTCCTTCCTCCTACTGAAGGCCATCACTCTTAATATATATATATATAAATATATATATATATTATATCTTTAACATTTCCACTTACCGAAAACTGCCTCCACTAACTTGGTTTTGTCTATCTCTAGAAGGAAGCTGCACAGTTTTCATTTCAGCTCCTCTGTTTCTTCTCTACTGTAACTTTGAAATTTTAGAGATATATATTTAATACTCCACTGCAAATGCTAGCCTTTAATCAGCTCTTGTCCTTGTCTTACTGTATATTTCAGTCTCCATTTCCATTTCCCTAGACTGTCGTCATATTGTCTTCACAGGCTCTCATTTCTCGTTTCGCATCGAGACCATCATCAGCATCATCATTTTTTTTTTATTTCTTCACCTATTGTAGCAGGCATATACCTCTCGAGTTTCAACTTGAAATCTGTTTTCTGCTCCTTTGTATTTCAGTTCATAAGCATCTTCTTTCCTTCTCATCTTATTCCAGCAAGCCTACACATATAGCTTTTGTTTGTTTTAGTTTTTCAGCCATCTACTCTTGCATTTGGTCTGACTCATTACTGCAATCGAGCCTCTCGGTCTCCTAGCTCACTGAATTTCTCTAGTTAGTCTCATCCTCCGCAGTAGGCCATGCCAGTTGTCCTTGGTTTCCTCTTTTTCCAGACTTGTCTCGGTCAGACCCCCCCTCATTCCTTTGGCAGATCAGCTTCAGGCAAAATTTCACCCTTTTTATGTGTTTTGGGGTCTGACTCTTACTGTCCCTAGGAGCATGGCTATCACCTATATCATTTCTTTTCTTCCTTTTCCCGTTTATCCTTTGCTAACAGAACCACTCTATCACAACTTTTTATTTCTTTTCTTATGTTTCCTTGATCATAATCACGTCAACATCTTCCTCCTTTCTACCTAATGGCCACCTTCTCCTATGACCCCTCTTTTTTGTACGTAACATACACCTATATATAATACCCTTTAAAATTGATCCTTTGTACAGCTTTCAGGATTGAGTTTGTATATGTATACTTATACATACCTATATGCACTTGTAAATACCTATATTCTTTATTTGATGAATAAAATTTTATACTATACATAAATATTTATATATTTACTTATATGATATTAGAATTAAATTTAATCAAATGTTTGTACCTTTTCATCATAGAGGAATATTCATAACTTAACCTAGCTCTTAACAATTTATTTCCTACTCCTCCCCTTTATTTGTTCTTCCACTTAAAATATTTTAATTAATTGAATCCTCCTAAGTCCTCCATTTTATAACATAAATTTGATTTAAATCATTAACCAAGGAAACACATTCTTTAATCCCAATAATTTAATTTGTTATTCCTTGATAAGACCGAATACATAAAAATTCATGGTGTTTACATTCTCCCCACCTTAGAAAATTTGGTCCCCAAATTTAAAAGGTGCATTGGTCCTCAAATAACTATGATTGATTTCTCTCTCATCAAGCTTTCCAATTTTCACGTGGCCTCCTCTGAGGTGTGGTACTGCAACAAAACCTTAACTAGTGGAATTGTCTTAGATCGAAAAAAAATTCAATAAATTATCAGTACCAATACTCAAGCTAGTTACAGCACCCATATGGGTCTGACTAGCCATATCAATGCAATATTTATTATTTCACTGTATCTGTTCGATTCAATCAATCAAGTCCAGTTTTTATCTCTCAGGCTAGCCACCATGTAACGAATGTCAGTGTGAGGGAAGGATCACATTCAAATTGAGGTCCACCAATAATTCAATAACTCGTGTCCCTGATCAATATACATAACGCCATCCCAAAATCACTTCTGCTCGAAGCACTAATCCGAGTCATTCCCTTTTTCTTATATTGGACGCCATTTGTGAAATTTAATATTTAAACCTTCATGATCAGTAGAGTTCCATAATTCTTCACCGCACAAGTAATGGTATCCTGACTTCAAATGCATATATTACAACTGTCAATTTCAATTTATGGGTCATGGGTACTGCTAGACGCTATCAAGTCTTTCAGGCGGGGAGGTATTTTGAAATACCTTTGTTAGCCATCAGACTTGACAACATAAACTGGTTATGAATATAAAGATTCAAGGTTCAGTCCCAATAGAAAGTAGGATATCAGAATTTATCGCAATTTCACATTTATCCTTTAGTCAAAACTTATTCTCAATTCATATCACTTGATTCTGAATCACTTCACATAACAGAGATATTCTTACCTTGCATACACCTCTTATTCCAATGTAACTTCTATTCAGAATCTATCACATTTCAAACTTGTCTCATTTTGTACATCAATTATATCAGAACTCTTTCCTTATTCCAATTAAGTCTCGCATTTGAAACATAAGCATGAGCAATTTACAATATTTAGACTCGATACGTAATTCATATTCCAAAGTCTCCCTATATCTCAAACTCTGAATCACCTTTAAGAGTTTTAGGTCTTTCTCACTAATCCATAATTTCTGCTTTGGGAGAATCCAATTAACTCTTGTTCTTGACATATCGTGACCCAGAAGACTCCAAGTCTCCTTAACAATTAATGTCAGTACACCCCAAAGTGAATCACCTAGTCCGATAATCTCCTTTTCATGTAATTCTTATAATGTTTTTTTTTTTTTGCATTTCTAATTCAATCAAAGCTATTTAATATAGTGGTCTGAATAATTAATTCGATATCATTGCTAAACCACTTTCAAATTTTATCTTCTAATTGAGTGGTAATTATGATATATTATCCGAATATGTGTCGAAAAACTCTCTGTCTACCGGGGTGTCTTTTTTTTAATCCGAACACGCCCTAACTTTATCGATCACATAAGTAGTGTGACATTCACTTATACTTTTAGTTATGTGATTTATCTTTTCAGTTACAGTGACTTTACTCTATCACTCTCACTGCTTCCTTAGTACATTACTTTTCTGTCACTCTTTACCTTGTCATTTTCTTAGTAACCTCGAGAGTATATATCTCATATTCTCATAGTTACGCCTTACGTACGGCTTCTTCAAAATAACATCTGGTGAAGCTAACTCAACTCGACCGAGGATCTCAATACATCTTATGAGTTTCTTGGACTTCCTCTATTTCACATCCCTACTTATCTAGATTATTCTTTTTCTAAAGTTATAAATTTAATTTCATAATCATCCATAGACTTGTTACTTTATGTTCGATTACAATCATTTCATCCATAATTGCCACTTTATTTCATCTGAAATGTGCTGCAGCCTAAGGGCCTTCAGAATATATGCCATGTAATTTTCTGATGTTGACTCTCGGATTAAGTCGGGGAACTTCCCTCCGAGTTCGACTTTTCACTTTGATACTGATGCTACAACAACTACTTTCTTTATAGTAGCACACTCTGAAAATTCGTGTAGTTTCTCCAATTCTTTAACGTAAAAGTTGCAAAAGCAACTTTCTCTGTAGAGTTATTTCTAAAATCATTCAGTTTTTCTATCTCATTCATCCAACACTCTGAATTACTAAATTCTTAACCTTGTTGAAAAACGGAGGCTTAAACTCCTGAAACTGCCCCCAGTCTATTAAGCTCACAGTCATACTCTAAGAATCCATTCAAGTTTTCCAATTTAAATTTCAAGGTTTTTTTCCAATACAATTGGATTCTTAAATCCAGTATATAATAGCATACTATCCTCCGAAATCAGCTTGGCCTTCATCCGTTAGTGAACTTATAGACATTTCTTAACTTCACCGCTCATAACGTTGGGTCATACCTTTCCAGGGATACAAATCATAATTTATACTCCTTGACAGATCGATTTCCTTATGCTAGACCCAAAAATTCCATTCATAGTTTCCTTAATCTCATTCATTCAGTTCTCTATAACCACTGGGTCCTTTATCCCATTTAACAATGGCGGTCTGCACTTCTGAAACTAACTTATCTCGTGTAGCTCAAATTCCTAACCCAAGTCATCATCATTCTGTTGTGGAGCTACAGGAGCAGACATATTTGTAGTTCTGTAATATCTATACAGGCTGTGCGGGCGTATCGGGAGTAATCTGCCTGTTTATTCTTCCGTCTACCCCATCACCAATCATAGCCTATGTCCCAATTTTTTTTCATAGTATGTTCAATACTCCATTCAATGTTAGCAAAATGTATCTCAGTACCTTCTGTCCTTTCCACAAGACCCAATGGAGCACATTCAACATCAGTTTCAATCTCAGTATCATTTATAAGTCTCATATAACTACTCTGCATGATTCTCAGACCTACCTCTGCGGCCTCTAGCCCGTAATCTAATTCATCGCGTAAACCAAACATTAAGTCTTAACTTCATTAGGCATACTGAGTCTACAACCAGACAAGTACTGACATTCGGGATGTAATCTTATCCTTATTATTGACACTGACAATACTAGACAACATTCGCTCTGATACCACCATAAACTGCAACGACCCGTGACTTATAAAAGTTCAAAAATTTTTTTTTTTTAAAAAAAAAACTTCGGCTTGCAACTTAATCCTTTATTCAGTTAGGTTGTATTCCTATTCAGTGTCAATCCTTAAAAATATTTCATTTCATTTATCTTTATACAAGTTTCATCCCGACACATTACTTTCAATATATGTCTGTGCATACAAATGGTCTGGTAAAAAGATAAGAATGTATACCTCACCCATGTACAAAAGGTAGTCTGGGGAAGCTCATATCCGCTAGCCTGCGTCTTCTATGCAGCATTTATTAACTGTAACTCATTGCAAAAATCTGAGAAGTGAAGGGGTGAGCTTTCGGGAAAAAACCCAGTAAGAAAATACATTTAAAGTAGTCCTGATATGTAAAAGCATACAAGAAATCATTCATGAAATAAACTTTGCTTCAGAAAAACTGGTCGTAAGTTTCTTTTAAAAACTAATATTTAGAAGATATGTAAACTTTCATTTCGTGCATAGTTATCATAAGAAATCATGAAGCACAAGTTTCTATAAATCAAATACATGCTTAACTACTTCATAAATTTTCATCATTCATGGATGATTTCATAAAATCATCGTCATTCGTAAACGTTTCATAAAACATAATCATTCTTAAACATTTCGTCATAAATCATAATTGTTCGTAAACATTTCATCAAAATCTCATAAAAACATAGTCATTCATCATCATCATAAACGTATTCATAATTATAATCGTCATTCATTCATAATCGTGGAGACTAGGCCATAACTAAGTCATGCGATACGTGTCATTTTCCGTAGAGAGTCATCATACCTATGGCCATGGTAAGGGGACTGTAGATTGGATCAAGGTCGCACAGTAATCATAATCATAAACATTGGTAGTATCTTCTTATTTCTTATCATATACTAGCGCGTAGCTAGGGCATGGGCACTAATGGCACTCGCCGTGCGGAAAACATTCATGCGTACTGTGCGGGCACGAGATACTACCAAAACATCATTATCATAAACTACAAGTAGTAAGACATCTACCACACGGGTAGAGTCAAGTGCTACAGGGACCCTACGTACCGGCACTCAAGTGGTGGAGCCGGAACACCACGAGAAGTAGCCATGCATGAAGCCTATAGTCTCAAAAATTATTTTCTCTTTTCTTAAATGCTTTTGAAAATGTCAAAAGTTCCTTTCAAAGCATAAATATAGGTTTCCAAAACCATCATAAAACTTTCATGCATTTTCATACTTTAGGAAATTCATTTCATAAACATAAAGTACTTGGTGAGCATATCATAAACGAAAACATGTTTCGTAAATCGTTCCATACGTATGAAAACGATCATAAATCATTTCAAAATATAATATTGTTTCAAAAAAATCTTTTTATCAATGCAATGAGTGTTCATATCGGAACTAAATTAAATTATACCTCTTACCTCGATTTATCAAAAATTTCAAGTTTGAGTAATGACGCCTCCAAGTATCTCCCTTAAATCCTTCTACGATTCTCCTACACCGAAATTTGTATGCTTAGCATCCTATTTATTCGAATTACCTACGATGCGTCAAATCGTAATTTTGCTTACTGAGGGAAAATACACTTGAAATCATAAAATCCGTACAGTTATCTCTAAAACTTGCATAAATTCCTTACCTCAGTGTTTGTCTGTAGTCCTCGATTGTCTCGACGTAGCGAGTTGGAGGGTCCAGTCCATTCGGGTTATTTCCTCCGAATTTCGTATCAATATTTTTCGAAGTTTAGAACTGATATTTTCGACTATTTTTTTTTCAGGTTTTTTTTCAAATTCTTTGCGTCTTTTTCTCTATTCCAAATATATATATATATATATATATATATATAAATATATATATAAATAAATCCCCTCTTTTGTCTCTTTTTTTGATTACTATTCACTTCTCTTTTCTTTTTTGAATTCCCCGCCAAAACATTTTCTTTTCTTCTTCATCATCTTCTTCTTTCACAGCTACTATTCTTTTCATTTTTTTCTTCTCTGTTTCCATATTATTGGCATTATTTCACAGCATCACCGGTGCTGCCACCTCCTTCCTTCATCACCATATTCACTCCACCCTTCACGGTTCACGTCTCTACCACCGTCGACTTTTTTCTGCCTCGGTTTGCTTCCTTCTCCTTCATAGCTCCCGATCTTGGTGGCTCCTCAAAACCGAGGAACTCTTTCATGCTCTCTTCAGTTTAAGCCATTTCACCACCTTCCAACCCTGTCCTTGGTTTCATTCTTCCTCCCAATCTCCACTTTCGGGTTGCCATTATTTCTTCTGAGTCCTACGTCCTCTGCTATCGGGTTTTCAGTCTTCCTTACCGAACACCCTCCTGTCTTTGCTTCTCAGTTTTGTCTCTCTTCACTGTTTCCTTATGTTTCACATTTCTTTTTTCATCAGGTTGCCCAATCTCTACAGCTCACTGCCCCTATTGCGCACGCCTCTCTCGGCTCTCATCTTCCTCTCAAGTTACAAGAATTTCAGGGGCTAAGCTCTCTGTTTCCAGTCCCAAACTGGTCCCTCTCCTCCTTCAGTCGCACACTGTACCAACACACCTCATCCATATCTCATCAATTTTTAAAGTTACTCTGATCAACACCTGAACATCCTTGTACAACCCTGCTCAAACGCTTCACTGGTTTCTTGTTCCAGTATTTTTTTCTCTCTCAGTTTAGCAGTCTCTCATCTTGCTTCAGTTCTCCTACAACCATTTATATTTTCATTTTCCTTTATTAGTAAACCGTGTGCTCATGCTTTCCTTTCAGCACTTAATTGTTTCCTGTTCCAGTTAGCCTTCTCACACATCTCTGCTCTTCTTTCCTTTCGTGTTTCAACTTATCCCCAACTGTTCCCCATCATGTATATTTCTTCACCGAATCCCTGCATATTTCCAACAGACAACACACTTATTCTGTGTCATGACCCAAAATTAGAGTAAATTTTTCATTTTTCTTTCATACTTACCCGTCCTCTGATCGTGACCACACTCCACTAACAATTGGACTGTGTGTCAATACCAGTCCCACCATTCAATCATCATATAACTTAATTCCTTATTACAGAAAAAGATAAACACCTGCATTTTTCATTTATTCTTTTCCATTTATTTACAAGTGTTTACAGTATCTATACATCCTCGACAATTACATACAAACATGTTACTATGCTATACTTATTTAGATACAATATGTACAAGTGTATATACCTTAAAATGATGGGCAGCAGTGGATATTAGGAATGCAGTACTCAGTCACCTCAATGTCTTCTGGAGAAAATCTGTGTAGGAAAATGAAAGGGGTGAGCACATCAAGCTCAGTAAGGTAATCCTACGAACAAGTAGGTAACCATACTACCTACATGAACGTGGTGCCATGCATAAACCACCCTTTCTCCACACATTTCAAAACAGATACTATAATTCGTGATGTTATGATGTCATGTAAAACAAGTTCACGTATGGATTTCAAAAGCATGAAAAACTCGACATGCATATCATTTAAAACATTTCATTCTCGTTAAAATTTCACAACACAGTCAGGACTCAACCCTTCCCTCGGGTGTTCCTGACTCATACAAAACCATGAAATCAAATGCTTTTCAAAAGCAATGGTACCATACGATATAATGAATATCATGTAAAATCAGTTTACATCATTCATGGGTTTAAATAGCATAAAAATAACGTCATGCAAGTTTTCGTTTAAAACCCAGTTTCATTCTCATAAAAATCATGTCTCAGTCAGGATCTAACCCCTCCCTCGGGTGATCCAGACTCGCATAAAAATCCACAAAATGTGTTTCTCAAAATCATCAATATGCGAGACTAGGCAATATATGTATATCTCAGGCAAATGACCAGGACTGTGGCCATGTGTCCTCGTGATTCCCACTACTACACGGATCCTAGTGTACGGGGTCTCACCACTATCGGGAACCGCCTCAGGTGGTGGGTCAGTCCAACCTGTCGGTCCTGTCCGATCCCGCGCATCCGAAGATACCACGTATCCGAAGATGCCACACGGTATAGCGTACTCCATGCTACTTGCACGGTACAACGTACTCCGTGGACCCATATCATATCTCCATACTCATGCCCTGTCTCAAAACGCACGTGCGACCCTATTTAATCGGTGTGACATATAGTCTACCAGACGCTCTAAGCACGACTCATCGTATGATTTCAGAAAAATAGTGCGAACGATGCTCCAGCACTCTCATAAAATCAAGTAAAACTAGTGCGAGCTAAGCTCTAGCACTCTATACATATTTCATGTGAAAATTTGGTGCGAGTTAGACTCCAGCACCGTATTACGAAAATTATATAAAAATCTGGTGCGAGTTAGACTTCAGCACTATGTCACGAAAATCATATAAAAATCTGGTGCGAGTTAGACTCCAGCACCAATACATGTAAAACTCTAGTGCGAGCTCTCGCTCCAACACTAAGGTATGCATCACACAAATCAAAACTCGTGCGAGCTGAGCTCTAGCACGTCACATTTCTGAAAATCACATAAGCGGCTACATTTCTCAAATCATTTTCAGAGACAATCAACATCTATTGAAAATATGCAATGCTGAGTTAGCCAGCCTACTCATGCATGTGTTCAAACACCTCAAGAAACAAGCAGGAACCTTTTGTCCTTGCTCCTCCCACATTTTTCCTAAAGTTGGAAATTTTACCCTTAACAAGTTTTGGTAATTTGCCCATCCGGGGACCTAAAATTTTTTATCTGAAATCTAGACTCTTCAGACCATTTAAAAGACTGCAAATGAAGTTGAAATTGCATAAAGTTACCTCTAGCAGTCCGTAAAATTTCCTTACCTGGAATCACGCGCGAGCTTATCCCGACTTGATCGTATCAGGTTTCTCAGTCCAATTCGCTCCTCTACGGAGCTGCATATAACCACATATTGGTTCAGTTCAAATATATTGATCAGTATTTCACTCTTACTGAGCTCTGGGCCCGTTTTACTCTATTGGGCCTGATTACACTTTAATGGGCCTCGACCCCTTTTCAGGCCGTTTTCACTTTTTAAATCACTTCTTCGGGTTTACTGGGCTCATTTGGCTTATCAATAATCATCGGGCTTTGTTCCAAACTTATTGGATAGCCCAAATACTATTTACGATAATTACTTTGAAATTTAAGTAAAATTCCTTTTTATGAAGAATTAATCTGTAAATTCCATAAAATAATCTTAACTCTGCATTTAAGGACTCATATTATCGTAATAAACATTGTACTTACCCAATGTTATGCGGGGTACAAAAATCAGAACTCAATCGGCTCTCGTTCGGGCTCTGTCGTAAAACTGCATAATTTTATATTTAATTTCGGGTTAATTTTCGATCAAATATAATTTAAATAAATTTTTCAGAAATCAAATTAGTCACTTTTGACCTCGTATCGACTTACCCGAGGTCTGATGTATCCCCAAAAATTTTCCCCTTTTTCCTTCTTCTATTTTTTTCTTCCTTTTTCATCTCTTTCTTGGCTGAACCGGTTCGGTCCGGTTCAACCCGGTTCAGACCGGTCTGGTTCAGCCGGTTAGTCTGGTCTGATTTTATTCTTCGCCGTTCAGAGCTCTGCCGACCGATTCTTCGTCGGCTTCCGTCGCCAACCGCTCTGCGAGGTAGTCTGATTCACGAATCTGGCCTCGATTTCACCAACGGTGGTCGGAAAGTGGTCGGTCCGGCCTGTTCTCTCCTGGCCATCGGTACCCATTTTCTTTTCTGCCGTTTTCGACGTCGTTCGTCGGTTTTGCTGGTTGTGGCCACCACCAATCTGTTCGGTATCACGTGGGGGTCCCTCGACTGGCGGTGGTAGGGGTCGAATTGACCCCGGCTCGTCGGATTTCCTTTTCCTTCCTTTCGGTTTCTCTCTTTTCCTTTTTCTCACTCCCCGACCGCATTTCCTGCCGGATTTTTGCCTGGGTCGGGGTCGGCGTCAGCGTGAGGCTCTCCCCTCTCGACCTCTCGACCTCTCAATCTCTTCCCGGTGGCCTCCGTTCGGTGGAGGCAGAGTGGTCCGACTCCCTCGGTGGTTTTGTGTTTTCAGAATCGAAATTTTGTGATTTTTTTTCTAATTAGTTAATTAATTAATTAATTTTATTATTTCTAATAATTAAAATTCATTAAAAAAATCAAAATATCTCCAAAAATTATTATTTAATTCATTTAATCTATAATTGAATTTATCGGTCTTATTTCATCTCTCCCGATATATTTTTCGATTATTTTCGGGATAATTTTTCGAATTAAAAATCTCGATTAATTCCCATAAATTCCAATAAATTTAAATCTTGATCAATTGGACTCGAAATTCAATATTTTCCTTGTTATTGATCAAGATTTCTTAATTTCATATTTTTAATTAAATTTTTCTTGTAGAATTTATATCGACTTTCGATCTTTTGACCGTTTTGCCCTTACACGTGTTCAGAATCACTTTAACCCGACTTCCCTTCACGAATACTAACTCATTTCGTATTTTAAATCCTTATCTCCAGTCCGAATTCCATTCGTTTAAATTTGTGACTGTTGAGTTACTGTATTTTGAAATGACAAAACAAGTGAATTCAATAATGTAAAGATGATATAAAACCATGTTTAGAGGTTATCAGTACCAGAACTTAAAGTTCTGTTGATGAGAGATCGATCTCCTGGGTTTGTCTTGGATGAGAGATCGATCTCAGGAAGACATGAGTTCGATCTGCCAAGCCTTGAACCTATACAAAGGTATTGAGGAAGAGTGAGATCGATCTATAAGGGTTATGAGATCGATCTGCCTATTACTGGAGTTGAGGAGATCGATCTGATCTAGGAAGAGATCGATCTCCCTTAAAGCAAAGATAGTAGATCGATCTTCAAGATCGATCCACACTCAAACAGAGAGCTTATGAGATCGATCTGGTAAGGAAGAGATCGATCCTCTCAAAGTCAGAGAGCTAAGGAGATCGATCTGGGTTATTGAGAGATCGATCTCCCCACTACGAGATTGCATCGCAGATCGATCTGTAGATCGATCTTGCCTCAAACAGAGAGATTGAAAGATCGATCTGCCTATTCGACAGATCGATCTCCCCTAACATTTTCAAATAAGAGATTGATCTGCTCATATATGAGATCGATCTCCTTGTGTTATTTTGCTTTGATCTTGCAGGACTTATAACTAAGAGATCGATCTGGCCAAGATGGCAGATCGATCTAGCATTCTACTGGAGGTACCCAACGGCTAGTTCTGCAAAAATCTCAACGGGAAAAACAGCATTTAATGCTCCAACTACCAATCCTTCAGTATTTAACCAAGCATTGAAGACAATGAGAATAGAGACTATTGCTGCACATTTCTCTTACATTCTAAAGAGTTTAATTCTTTCATTCCTTGTGTCTTCATTCCTCATTTATTGAGTTTATTGTATAAGCTTAAGTGCAAAAGCTGTAATTGTCCTACCCACATTAAAGCTTGACATTGTATTCATCCTTACCTCAAAAGAGAAGAGGATTGTTCCTCAGTGAGAAAAACATTGTAAAAAGGTGAATACTTCTTTGTATTGCAAAGGGTAGAGAGGTTATTCCTTAACCTGAAAAAGGAACATTGTAACTTCTGTTGAAGGAGAGAAAGAAAGCACTTGACAAGAAGGTCAAGGAGAGAGGACGTAGGCAAGAGATTGGCCGAACCTCTATAAACGATTGTGTTTGTTTCTCTCTTCTCTATCTTGCTTTAAATTGTTTAATTTCATTGTATTGCTCATTATCATTTGCTGATTAAATTAGGATTAATTTAAAATTTGTTATTAACGTTAGAAAACCGATTCACCCCCCCTCTCGATAGAGCCAACAATTGGTATCAGAGTTAGGACTCTTTAATCGCATAGGAACAACTTCCTAAGAGTTAGAAACGATCAAATGGCTCACAACAATGTAGCAACTAGTTTGGTAGGAGAGGGGCACTCTACGGTTAGACCTCCTATGTTCAATGGAGAACATTACGCTTATTGGAAGACTAGGATGATGTTATTCATTCAAGCAAATGATTATGAGGTGTGGAGAATTATAATTAAAGGACCTCAAATCCCTTCAAAGAGAATAGAGGGAAGAGATATCCCTAAAGAAGAAGATGAATGGGATTCAAATGACATTAAATGTGCTCAGCTAAATGCTAAGGCTATGCACACATTATTTTGTGCCTTAGGTCCAAATGAATACAATAGGGTCTCCGGATGTGACAATGCCAAACAAATTGGATACAAATTGGCAATAACTCATGAGGGTACAACCCAAGTAAAGGAGTGTCAGGACCCCAGTTTCAATCCTTGACTTTAACCAAAAACCACAATAAATTTTTCGCATTTTTAACTTACCTTTCCTCTCTTCACTGGTTGGGCTGTGATTCGATGTCAGAGTCTTCACTTACCATAATATCCATTCTCATACATACATGTTAATATATTAATTCTGACTGTAGGTGCTTTTATTATACATGTAAGATTTTATAAAATCTAATACGATTACATTCCCCATAATATATAACGTATACATCACTGTGCTGTTTCTATGTTTAGATACACAACTGTACATAATAAGTATACCTGATGAATCGATAGGAACTAGCAGTGGACTCCGGGACACTCTCCCACGATAACTCTCGATCTACTGACGCTCTGTAGAGAGATGTAAAGAAAAAGGGGGGTGAGCATAACGCGCTCAGTAAGGAAATCAGGCAAGCAAGTAGATAACCACACTATCTACTCAAAATAGTGCTATGCCTTGAAAACATTATTTCCTTAACTCACTTTAAAAGCATGTCTTGAAATATAATATATATACTTGTACAGAATAAATCCCATGTACAGAAATCATGCTTTATTTCTCAAAAATAGGCATGTAGTGCAACACAATGCATTTATATATAAATCATGCCTTTATGTAAATCATGCCATGTATATTTAAATCACATATAAATATGGCATCAAATGATTCACAACACAAATCGGAGTCCGACCCATCCCTCAGGTCTGTCCGCAGTTTAAATCAGTCAATTAATGTGATATATCATGTGAGACTCTGTGGTAAATACAAATAGTATCCTGGATTATGATCATATCCGAAAAGTGATCCCATGCGACACAGTACTCGGTGTGCGGCAATCACTGCTGTAACGGGAGGATGGTCAGTCCAATGTCAACCGCCAGCTACGTAACACACGGTACAGCGTACACCTCGTGCCCCGGGCACGGTACAAAGTACACCCGTGGACCCTCATAGCCAGGGTCTTTAGCCCTCGAAACCATGGAAATCCTCATAGCCAGGGTCTTTAGCCCTCGAAACCATGGAAATAAGTATACCACGTCTATATCAACCTCATGCGGATATCCTCTCTAGCTATGACACACAGTCACACCAGGAATCAGGCATGGGTTTCAACATGTATTACATATCACATACAGTGTGCGTCTTGAGTGCGACTCACAGTCGTCACTCCGCTCAACACTGTTTCACATCATAAAACTCAACTCTAGTGCGAGTAAACCTCCAGCAACTAGGTCAATGCATAGTTTATGTATCAAATCAAGTACGAGCAATAGCTCCCAGTACTATGCTATGCACAATATCAAAATCAAGTACGAGCAATCGCTCCCAGTACTATGTCATGTATAAACCATGAAGAATCGAGTACGAGCCACGCTCTAGCACTCTGTCATGCATATATCATTCAAAGCTGAGTACGAGTAAAACTCCAGTACTCTATCATGCATGTCATGAAAATCTAGTGCGTATCAAAATCCAGCACTAATATTATGTGGAAAACATATGAATCCCAGTGCGAGCTATGCTCTAGCACGATTCATTCTCACATAATATGATAGATGGCTATTTAAAAGGGATTGTTTACAAAACATTAAAATCAGCACCATAAAGTGTGCTTAAGTCATATCAACCTTAAAATCATTAGCCCATCTATTTATTTTCATGCTAATAGCATTTAAACACTCACAATAGTATTTTCCATGCTTTTAGCAACTTCTCACAAAAGTTGACTTTTTGACTAACTAGGGGCAAAATCGTAATTTGCCACTATCGGGTCGCAATAATTATTATTCACTTTCTCTGACCCTCAGAGTTTTTAAGTGAATGCAGAAGCAGTTGAAAATACGTGCAGGTATCTCTAACTACTCGCAAAAGTCCCTTACCTCGGATCACGTCTCGTGACCTCACTTCCTCGGTACTGCTAAATCCCGCAGTCCGATAAGCTCTCGATGTAAACTCCGGAGCTGTAAATAACCATTCCTCAGGTTAATTATCATTTTCCTACTGTATTACACATTAATACAGTTTAATTTTCCCTTAATGGGCCTTAAAATCCTTAATGGGCCTTAACTAGGCCTTAAGTCCATTTTCATTTTACTATTCACTTTTGTTGGGCCTATTGGGCTTGTGGGGCCCACCAACTCTTATTGGGCTTGTCTTAGGCCCATTACACCCTATTGGGCCTAAAAATATTGGGCTTGGCCCATTGGGCCTCTCGGCCACATGCCTTGGCCGAGAGCTAGCCATTCTCGGTTTCCACCATGGCATGCCATACATGCCTATTTTCTAGCCATTTCCACTTAGGCATTTTCACAAACACTTGGTAGGCAACATTACCAATCATCCTATAGTTCATTTAGGCATTTTATCAAACACCTTGGTTGCCAACAATTTACATGTATTAATTAATCAATTTGATTAATTCTAATTATACCATTAACATTAATACATGTGTACTAATCCATTTATGTCTTAAAATCAAATTGACATATTTCAATATCCCATTGATCACTCTCGGCCTAACCCTTTTCATGGTGATTTAATATGTTTCAATGCTTAAAACATATATCAACATACTTGAAATCATTCATACATTAACATATATGAAATTGGAAATTTGAAAATATACCAATTGTAGTGTTCTCCTTTTGGCTGAAACTTTGGAGGCTCTCGGTTTGCTCTCTATGGCTCCTTGATAGCCAATTCCAACATATGTTAATCTCCTTTCAATTTGGAACAACTTTCATGAAGGATTCAAGTTCCAAATATGACTAATTCCTAGTGATTTCTAGTGAGAGAAAGCTTGAATGGTTATGTTTCAATGGTGTTCTTCTCTAGCCGAAAATGAGTGATGAAGAAGACAATGGTGTGGCTGCATTTATAAGCCACTTACTTAGCCATTAAGCCTTACTTTTCAGCCACTATGCTTGACTTTCCAAATCTGAACCATGAGTCACCTTATGAGTCACCTTATGAGTCATAGTTAACATTAACTATAGTTAGATATTTATCTCATGGGCTTTTCCAATTGGGCTTCTCGGTTTGGGCTTTCCTAATGGGCTTTCGGGCTGAAATTTTTACTATACCTCGGGCCTTTTATTGTCTCAAAATTTGGCCGATCAATTGGTCCAACAATTTCGTCTAAAGGACCTAACATTTTCGATATACATTTAGTATACCTTAATGGGCTTTAATATTTTCACCTTAGGCCCATTACGTTTTTAACCATTAAATTTATTCCGGAATCCTTCCGAATAAATTTTCCTTACTTCCGGGGATGATTATCTTGTATTCTGGCCAAGAATATTTTTCCCCAAATTTTTCTCCACACTTAGGTTAATTTCAAACCTTGATTAGTCAACTATGGTAAAAGTCCACTTTCTTAACTATAATTGACTTTTTCCTTAACCATTGACTAAGTTGACTTTTTCTCCAATTTTCGAAAGTGTCATATATTATGTCTTACACTCTCGTCTTTATATTCCAACCGCTCTCGGTGGATAATTTCACCCGAAACTCCTTTTCTCGCCGAAAAGGTCCATTTTACCCTTTTTAGCTTTTATTCTCGTTTTGTATGTTCGGGTCTAAATCAAGCTGACTTTCCTTCATGAGTTCTCTACGCTCACTTATTTTAAGTTCTTATTTTCAGCCAGAATGATTTAGAATGACTCGGTTTAGCCTGTGATACTCATCATCCACATTAGGCATTTTTATGTAGCTTTTGCTTGTTAATTCATTTCATTAACACTTTAAATCTAGTAAATACTCTTCTTATGATTCAACCATAATTACATAGTGTTCATACACATAGGAATCATAAGGAAATAAGCTACAAAAAATTCGGGTCTGACAAGGAGACCAAGGTAGGAATGCTCACACATGACTATGAGCTTTTTAGGATGAAGGAAGGAGAATCAATAGTGATATATTCACTAGATTCACGGATGTAATTAATGGATTAAAGTCCTTAGGAAAAATTTACTCTAATATTGAAATGGTCAAGAAAATATTAAATAGCTTACCTAAATCATGGGAAGCTAAAGTGACTGCAATTGAGGAATCTAAGGATCCTCACACATTGTCTTTAGATGAATTAATAGGATCACTACTCACTTATGAGATGAAATTAAGACAAAATGAAGAGCCACCCAAGAAAGTGGGAGTTGCTCTAAAATCCACTGCTCAAGAGGATATTAAGAATGAGAGTGGTAGTGAAGATGACCTTGAAATGACAATATTTGTCAAAAGATTTAACAAGTTCATGAGAATGAGAGCTAGTGGTAGTAATAGGAGAAACAATAAGAGAGATCAAGAAGAAGGAGGTAGAAAAGATTCAATTGTGTGCTATGAATGTAAAAAACCAGGACACATTAAGTTTAACTGCCCTCTTCTTAAAAGGTCCAATGATAGGTTCCACATAAAGAAGGCAATGGTGGCAACATGGAGCGACAATGACTGCTCCGATGATGACTCAAATGAGGACATTGCCAACTTGTGCTCTAGGGCTATTGAGGATGAAAAGGTAACTTCAAACCTCAATGAATATTCTTTTGATGAATTGCAAGATGCCTTTGATGATCTTGCATTAGAGTATGAATGCATGAGTATGAAATATAAAAAGATAATATCCAAATTGAGAAAAGAAAATGAGTTAATGCTAAGGGACAAATTAGAATGTGAAAAGAAACTAGAAATTTCAAATCTTGAAATTTGTGACCTTAAAGAGAAAAATGGCAATCTACATAATTCCTTTAATAGGTTCCACATGGGTCAACAAAAGTTAGATAGCATGCTAGAGACCCAAAAGGCATTCTTTGACAAAAATGGGTTAGGATATAATGCAAAAAGTAGAGAGACTCATCTTAAAAGCTTTATTGCTAGAAATAGTATAAACAAACTCTCAACTTCTTGTTCATATTGTAATAGAAAGGGACATGCATCACATAATTGCAATATAAATATCAGCACTTTTAAAGGAAAAATAGTAAAAAGGATATCGATTCCAAAAGAAGTAATTCACTCAAAGGATGTTAATGCATTAGCAAAATGGATCCCAAAGGGATCAAGAATTGTATTCACTAACCTCAAAGGACCCAAGAGAATTTGGGTACCTAAGACTTGAGTTTGAATCTTTTTGTAGGTGATTGAGCATGGCCACAAAACTAAAACAAAGGAAGCATGGTACTTGGATAGTAGATGCTCAAGGCACATGACGGGTGATAGAAGCCACTTCAATTCTTTCAAATCAAAAGTTGGTGGAGAAGTCACATTTGGGGATAACTCCAAAGGCCAAGTTGAAGGAAGTGGCTCAATAGGTAATGACTACTTTTCATTAGAAAATGTATTACTTGTTAGGGGTCTAAAGCATAACTTACTAAGCATAAGTCAACTTTGTGACAAAGGTTACAAAGTAATTTTTGATTGCATGAAATGTCATGTTGTAGATCCTAAGTCAAACAAAGTTCTTTTTCTAGGCCATAGGCAAGGTAATATATATTGTCTATCTTAATGAACTCAAAAATGAAAATATATGTCTAATGGTAGACAATAAAAAGGAATCTTGGTTATGGCATAGAAGACTAGGTCATGCTAGCATGCATGTGCTATCTAAGTTAGCTAGAAAGGATCTAGTCATAGGTTTACCCAAGCTATCCTTTGATCATGAAGAAATATGTGAAGCTTATGTTAAAGGAAAACATAAAAGGACAACATTTAAGCCTAAGAATATTGTATCCACCACTAGGCCTCTTTAATTACTTCACTTAGACTTATTTGGACCAACTAGAACAACTAGCCTAGGTGGGAAACACTATGAATTTGTAATAGTTGATGATTACATTAGGTTCACTTGGGTGTTCTTTTTAAGAGTAAAAAATGAAGCCTTAGAAAAATTCATAGCCTATACAAAAATTACTCAAAATGAAAAAAGGTATACAATAACTAGCATTCGAAGTGATCATGGCAAGGAATTCGAAAACATAGGATTTGATGAGTATTGCAATGATCAAGGAATTAGCCATAATTTTTCAACCCCTAGGACACCACAACAAAATGGTGTAGTTGAGAGAAGAAATAGAACATTGGAAGAAATGGCTAGAACCATGTTGTGTGAGAATAATTTACCAAAGTATTTTTGGGCTGAAGCTATAAACACATCTTGCTATATAATTAATAGAGCTATGATTAGACCCATGCTAAAGAAAACTCCTTATGAGCTTTACAAAAGTAAGAAGCCTAACATTAGCTACTTCCATCCTTTTGGTTGCAAATGTTTTATCTTAAATAATGGTAAAGATAATTTAGGAAAATTTGATGCCAAGAGTGATGAGGGAATCTTTCTAGGGTACTCAATGAATTTAAAGGCTTATAGAGTATATAACAAAAGAACATTGATGGTTGAAGAATCTATTCATGTTATATTTGATGAGTCAAATGATGTATCTAAAGATTCAACCAATGATGAGGATGTTGGAATATTTGATGAAAACTTGGAGGAAATTCCAAACCTAGAAGATGATTTATTAGAAAAACTTGACTTGAATAAAGAAGATGAAGAAGAAATAGAGATATTAGAGAGAGAGTCTAGAGCACCAAGAGAGTTAGGATATGTAAAAGATTGTGAAATAGTAGGAGATCCAACTCTTGGAGTTAGAACTAGATCATCTTTAAGAAATATGTGTCAATATATAGCCTTTGTATCTCAAATGGAGCCTAGGAATGTCAATGAAGCCTTAGATGACAATAATTGGTTCCTAGCAATGCAAGAAGAATTAAATCAATTTGAGAGAAGCATAGTATGGAAACTAGTTCCTAGGCCTAGTGATCACTCTATAATTGGAACTAAATGGATATTCAAGAACAAGATGGATGAAAATAGTGTGATCATAAGGAACAAGGCTAGATTAGTTGCACAATGCTATAGACAAGAGGAAGGTATAGACTATAATGAAACCTATGTACCGGTAGCTAGACTAGAGGCAATAAGAATGTTACTTGCCTTTGCATGCTATAAAAACTTCAAGTTATATCAAATGGATGTAAAGAGTGCATTCTTAAATGGTTTCATTAATGAAGAAGTCTATGTTGAACAACCTCTCGGCTTTGAAAATCATGAATTTCCTGAACATGTTTTCAAATTATCTAAGGCACTCTATGGCTTGAAACAAGCTCCTAGAGCTTGGTATGAAAGGTTGTCAAAATTCTTAATAGAAAAGGGATTTTCAAGAGGAAAAGTGGATACCACCTTATTCATCAAAAATAAAAATAAAGATTTACTAGTTGTACAAGTATATGTGGATGATATTATTTTTAGTTCAACTAATGAGTCTTTTTGTCAAGAATTTGCTAAGATCATGCAAGGAGAATTTGAAATGAGCATGATGGGAGAACTCACCTTCTTCTTGGGACTTCAAGTAAAGCAAACAAAAGATGGAACCTTCATCAATCAAGCAAAGTATACTAAGGATTTGCTCAAGCGATTTGGAATGGACAATTGCAAACCTCAAGCAACTCCAATGGGCACCAACATCAAGCTTGATAAAGATGAAAGTGGTAAGTGTGTAGACACTAAACTCTATAGGTCTATGATCGGTTCATTGCTCTATTTAACTGCAAGTAGACCAGATATTTTGTTTAGTGTATGCCTTTGTGCTATATTTCAATCCTCTCCTAGGGAATCACACTTATTAGCAACTAAAAGGATCTTTAGATACCTTAAGGACACTCCCTCTCTAGGACTTTGGTACCCAAAGGACTCTACCTTTACACTTCATGCATTTTCAGATGCAGATTTTGGGGGATGCAAAATAGATAGGAAAAGTACTTCAAGTACCTGCCAATTCTTAGGAAATAGATTAATTTCTTGGTTCTTTAAGAAATAAAACAGTGTGGCTCAGTCCACAATTGAAGCTGAATACATAGCAGCAGGTAGTTGTAGTGCTTAAGTGTTGTAGATTAAACAACAAATGAAAGACTATGGTATTGACATGAAACAAGTTTCTATTAAATGTGACAATACCAGTGCTATCAACCTATCTAAAAATCCTATTCAACACTCTAGAACCAAGCACATTGAGATTAGGCATCATTTCCTTAGAGACCATGTGCAAAAAGGGGATATAATTCTAGAGTATATTGACACTTTACATCAAATAGCTGATATATTCACCAAACCCCTTGATAGAGATAGGTTTTGTATCCTTAGAGGTGAATTAGGACTCATGAATATCCCTTAAGATATATATATGCTTCAAAATCTTGGTTTTAAGTTGGTTTTAAAAGAGTTTTACAAAGATTTTTTCTGGGCAACAAGCATGAGAGATCGATCTACTATCTATATAGATCGATCTCCATACTTCCAACAAGCCTAAAGCATTAAGGTTAAGCTAAACAGATCGATCTTCTATCTATAAGATCGATCTCCTTAAGCCTCTGTTTAACAGCAGATCGATCTGTGCATACGACAGATCGATCTCTTCAAGCCTCTGTATTCTGAAGATCGATCTATGCATTCGGCAGATCGATCTCCCTAAGCCTCTGTCAAACAGCAGATCGATCTATGCATACGACAGATCGATCTCCTTAAGTTTCTGTGTTCTGCAGGTCGATCTTATGGAACCATAGATCGATCTCTTCAGGCTTCTGGAAATGACAGATCGATCTGTCATCTCGACAGATTGATCTCTTGTGCCCTGGACTATAAAATCTGGCGAAAAATCCCCAAATTTCAAATCCTCAAACTTTCAAATCCCTAACTTCCCTCGCACCTCCTCTCTCGATTCCTCCTCAGATCGATCTCGGTACGGCCGTCGTCGCATCTCTTCTTCGTTTACTGGTATAGTAACCCACATTCTTCATTGTTTTCTCAAAAATTTCTTAAGATTTGTGTTAAATTTCACTCTAGGGCAAATCTAGTCACTGTTTCATTGATTTTTTTGTTGTGAACCAGTCTTAGAGTAATTCCCGTGTCTAGAATCTGCCCAGACTTAAGAGATAGGCCAAAAACCTCCTCGACCTAGTGTCGATCAAGGGTCTTCTTCCCAAACCAATCCACCCCCTTCAGTCACTACCTTTAACAGGTGTTTTAAAACACTTGCAAAAAGGAAGCGATATGAAGAATATTTTTCTACCATGCCAATTAAACATTGGCGAACAATCGATTTCTCCTTCCTAAACCGCATCGATTTTTCGTATCTATCCAAATTTGAAGAATTTGGTTGGATGTCGTTCCTAAAAATCAATACTCCCGTACCTCCAAATATCGTTCGAGCATTCTTTTTCAATGCCGAACTCACCTATGATCCTAACGACACCTGTAATATTCTCGGGTTTATAACGTATGTCATGGGAAAATCCATTGTCGTAGACACTGAAATCCTAGCCAACGCTTTCAACATACGCGATGAAGGGTTGACAAACGAAGATGAGGAAGTCCCTTTGGAGTTTGATATTCCCAGGGATAAGGCGAGTGACCTCCCAATGCACCCCCGGCTACTCCACCTCATCATATCGTGGAACCTTCGTCCATTCGGTACCCGTCACTCCACCGTTAGGCAGTTAGATAGGTTTTGGATTCACCACATTCACTCCACCAGTCAAAAACCCAACCTTATCCACTTTATCTATCAAGACTGGTTGAAGATCGTACGCGGCCAAGCCACAACGATAGTATTTCCGTAACCATTGGCATACTTTTTCCAATGACTCGGAGTGGACAGCAGCTGCGAAACGTGTGAAATGCCCTCTCGAAAGAGCGTCCTCAACATCGGGTCACTCCACCACATGGGCTACTACAAGGACTTCCGGGGCGACTGGAAGAAGAAGAGGGAACAGTAGTCTGCTGCAGCTATGGAGGAAGATCCCTCCGATGAGCCTATGGATCCACCTGCTGCACCGACTGCGGGTCCATCGTCCTCGATTCCTCAGCCCACTGCACCCGCTACCTCAACCGCTGAAATGGAGTCCATTGTGACAATGTTGAGTGCACTGAATAGGAAGATCGATGAAGGCTTTGCAAACCTTCATGCGACCCAGCAGCGAATGTTCGAGGAGATGAACCGCAAAGTGGATGAAGGCTTTGCAAATCTTCATGAGGCTCAGGAGGCGATGTTTGATGAGATTCAAGACACTCGCACTCACGTTGAGGATCTCATGGATCGATTTCCTTCTCCACCATAGGACTTATTTGTTAGATCTAGTTATGTTATATGTTTTCATTACTCGTTGTTGTTTGAACTAAATTTGCTTGAATGAGCTGCCCTCTGTGTTATTGAATGAGTTTTTAAAGAAATGTTAATTTGAAATGACATGAGTACTGTTTAGATTTCTTTCTTGCCATTGATATGACAAAAAGGGGGAGAAGAAATAATGCTAAGAACACATGCGTGTGTTAAAACATGTTTAAATGACTTTAAGAATCATATCTAATGGTTTAAAAGGAATGATTAAAATAAGGGGGAGTTAAGAAAGTTTAGAGATCAAAAGCCAAAAGTAAGGGGGAGTTTACAAAAAAGGGGAGTTTGTGCAAAATGAAAATAGGGAACTAAACATGTTGATTGAATAGGTTTTGTCATATCAAAAAGGGGGAGATTGTTGAGTTAATGTATTTTGAAATGACAAAACAAGTGAATTCAATAATGTAAAGATGATATAAAACCATGTTTAGAGGTTATCAGTACTAGAACTTAAAGTTCTGTTGATGAGAGATCGATCTGGGTTATGAGAGATCGATCTCCTGGGTTTGTCTTGGATGAGAGATCGATCTCAGGAAGACATGAGATCGATCTGCCAAGCCTTGAACCTATACAAAGGTATTGAGGAAGAGTGAGATCGATCTATAAGGGTTATGAGATCGATCTGCCTATTACTGGAGTTGAGGAGATCGATCTGATCTAGGAAGATATCGATCTCCCTTAAAGTAAAGATAGTAGATCGATCTTTAAGATCGATCTACACTCAAACAGAGAGCTTATGAGATCGATCTGGTAAGGAAGAGATCGATCCTCTCAAAGTCAGAGAGCTAAGGAGATCGATCTGGGTTATTGAGAGATCGATCTCCCCACTACGAGATTGCATCGCAGATCGATCTGTAGATCGATTTTGCCTCAAACAGAGAGATTGGAAGATCGATCTGCCTATTCGACAGATCGATCTCCCCTAACATTTTCAAATAAGAGATCGATCTGCTCATATATGAGATCGATCTCCTTGTGTTATTTTGCTTTGATCTTGCAGGACTTATAACTAAGAGATCGATCTGGCCAAGATGGCAGATCGATCTGGCATTCTACTGGAGGTACCCAACAGCTAGTTCTGCAAAAATCTCAACGGGAAAAACAACATTTAATGCTCCAACTACCAATCCTTCAGTATTTAACCAAGCATTGAAGACAATGAGAATAGAGACTATTGCTGCACATTTCTCTTACATTCTAAAGAGTTTAATTCTTTCATTCCTTGTGTCTTCATTCCTCATTTATTGAGTTTGTTGTATAAGCTTAAGTGCAAAAGCTGTAATTGTCCTACCCACATTAAAGCTTGACATTGTATTCATCCTTACCTCAAAAGAGAAGAGGATTGTTCCTCAGTGAGAAAAACATTGTAAAAGGGTGAATACTTCTTTGTATTACAAAGGGTAGAGAGGTTATTCCTTAACCTGAAAAAGGAACATTGTAACTTCTGTTAAAAGAGAGAAAGAAAGCACTTGACAAGAAGGTCAAGGAGAGAGGACGTAGGCAAGAGATTGGTCGAACCTCTATAAACGATTGTGTTTGTTTCTCTATTCTCTATCTTGCTTTAAATTGTTTAATTTCATTGTATTGCTCATTATCATTTGCTGATTAAATTAGGATTAATTTAAAATTTGTTATTAACGTTAGAAAACCGGTTCACCCCCCCTCTCGGTAGAGCTAACAGTGACCATTTTCATCCTTCATAAGAAAAAATTTACGATTTAATTTCGGGTCTTACATTCTGCACGTCTCTTCCTTCCTCCTACCGAAGGCCATCACTCCTAATATATATAAATATATATATATATTTATATATATAACTTATATCTTTAACATTTCCACTTACCGAAAACTGCCTCCACTAACTTGGTTTTGTCTATCTCTAGAAGGAAATTACACAGTTTTCATGTCAGCTAATTTGTTTCTTCCTCTACTGCAACTTTGAAATTTTTGAGATATATATTTAATACTCCACTGCAGATGCTAGCCTTTGATCAGCTCTTGTCCTTGTCTTATTATATATTTCAGTCCCCATTTCCATTTCCCTAAACTGTTGTCATATTGTCTTCACAGGCTCTCCTTTCTCTTTTCGCATCGAGGGCATCATCAGCATCATCATTTTTTTTCTTCACCTATTGTAGCAGGCATATACCTCTCGAGTTTCAACTTGAAATTCGTTTTCTGCTCTTTTGTATTTCAGTTCATTAGCATCTTCTTTCCTTCTCGTCTTATTCCAGCAAGCCTACACATATAGCTTCTGTTTGTTTTAGTTTTTCAGCCATCTACTCTTACATTTGGTCTGACTCATGTACTGCAGTCGAGGCTCTCGGTTTCCTAGCTCACTGAATTTCTCTAGTTAGTCCCATCCTCCACAGTAGGCCATGCTAATTGTCCTTGGTTCCCTCTTTTCCTAGACTTGTCTCGGTTAGACCCCCTGCCTTCCTTTAGCAGATCAGCTTCACGCAAAATTTCATCCTTCTTATGCGTTTTGGGGTCTGACTCATACTGTCCCTAGGAGCATGGCTATCACCTATATCCTTTCTTTTCTTCCTTTTCCCGTTTATCCTTTGCTAACAGAACCACTCTATCACAACTTTTTATTTCTTTTCTTATGTTTCCTTGATCATAATCACGTCAACATCTTCCTCCTTTCTACCTAATGGCCACCTTCTCCTATGACCCATCTTTTTTGTACGTAACAAGCTTCCGGGATTGGGTTTGTATATGTATACTTATACATACGTATATGCACTTGTAAATACCTATATTCTTTATTTGATGAATAAAATTTTATACTATACATAAATATATATATATATATTTACTTATATGATATTATAATTAAATTTAATCTAATGTTTGTACCTTTCCATCATAGAGGAATATTCATAACTTAACCTAGCTCTTAACAATTTATTTCTTACTCCTCCCTTTTATTTGATCTTCCACTTAAAATATTTTAATTATTTAAATCCTCCTAAGTCCTCCATTTTATAAAATAAATTTGATTTAAATCATTAACCAAGGAAACACATTCTTTAATCCCAATAATTTAATTTGTTATTCCTTGATAAGACCAAATACATGAAAATTAATGGTATTTACATTCTCCCCACCTTAAAAAATTTGATCCCCAAATTTAAAAAGTGCATTAGTCCTCAAATAACTGTGGTTGATTTCTCTCTCATCAAGCTTTCCAATTTCCACGTGGCCTCCTCTAAGGTGTGGTACAGCAACAAAACCTTAACTAGTGAAATTGTCTTAGATCGAAAAAAAATTTCAATAAATTATCAGTACCAATACTCAAGCTAGTTACAGCACCCATCTAGGTCTGACTAGCCATATCAATGCAATATTTATTATTTCACTGTATCTGTAAGATTCGATCAATTAAGTCCAGTTTTTAACTCTCAAGCTAGTCACCATGTAACGAATGTCAGTGTCAGGGAAGGACCACATTCAAATCGAGGTCCACCAATAATTCAATAACTCATGTCCCTGACCATTATACATAACGCCATCCCGAAATCACTTCTGCTCAAAGCACTAATCTGAGTCATTCCCTTTTTTCTTGTATTGGACGCCATTTGTGAAATTTAATATTTAAACCTTCATGATCAGTAGAGTTCCATAATTCTTCACGGCACAAGTAATGGTATCCTGACTTCAAATGCATATATTACAACTGTCAATTTCAATTTATGGGTCATGGGTACTGCTAGACGCTATCAAGTCTCTCAGGCGGGGAGGTATTTTGAAATACCTTTGTTAGCCATCAGACTTGACAACATAAACTGGTTATGGATATAAGGATTCAAGGTTCAGTCCCAATAGAAAGTAGGATATCATAATTTATCGCAATTTCACATTTATCCTTTAGTCAAAACTTATTCTCAATTCATATCACTTGATTCTGAATCACTTCACATAACAGAGATATTCTTACTTTGCATACACCTCTTATTCCAATGTAACTTCTATTCAGAATCTATCACATTTCAAACTTGTCTTATTTCGTACATCAATTATATCAGAACTCTTTCCTTATTCCAATTAAGTCTCGCATTCGAAACATAAGCATGAGCAATTTACAATACGTAATTCATATTCCAAAGTCTCCCTATATCTCAAACTCTGAATCACCTTTAAGAGTTTTGGGTCTTTCCTACTAATCCATAATTTCTGCTTTGGGAGAATCCAATTAACTCTTGTTCTTGACATATCGTGACCCAGAAGACTCCAAGTCTCCTTAACAATTAATGCCAGTACACTCCAAAGTGAATCACCGGGTCCGATAATCTCCTTTTCATGTAATCCTTATAATTTTTTTTTTTTGCATTTCTAATTCAATCAAAGCTATTTAATATAGTGGTCTAAATAATTAATTCGATATCATTGCTAAATCAATTTCAAATTTTATCTTCTAATTGAGTGGTAATTATGATATATCATCCGAATATGTGTCGAAAAACTCTCTGTCTACTAGGGTGTCTTTTTTTTTTAATCCGAACACCCCCTAACTTTATCGATCACATAAGTAGTGTGACATTCACTTATACTTTTAGTTATGTGATTTGTCTTTTCAGTGATAGTGACTTTACTCTATCACTCTCACTACTTCCTTAGGTCATCACTTTTCTGTCACTCTTTACCTTGTCATTTTCTTAGTAACCTCGAGAGTATATATCTCATATTCTCATAGTTACGCCTTACACACTGCTTCTTCAAAATAACATCTGGTGAAGCTAACTCAACTCGACCGAGGATCTCAGTACATCCTATGAGTTTCCTGGACTTCCTTCGTTTCACATCCCTACTTATCTAGATTATTCTTTTTCCAAAGCTATAAATTTAATTTCATAATCATCCATAGACTTGTTACTTTATGTTTGATTACAATCATTTCATCCATAATTGCCACTTTATTTCATCCGGAATGTGCTGCCGCCTAAGGGCCTTCAGAATATATCCTATGTAATTTTTTGATGTTGACTCTCAAATTAAATCGGGAAACTTCCCTCCGAGTTCGACTTTCCACTTCGATACTGATGCTACAAAGACTACTTTCTTTATAGTAGCACACTTTGAAAATTCGTGTAGTTTCTCCAATTCTTTAATGCAAAAGTTGCAAAAGCAACTTTCTCGGTAGAGTTACTTCTAAAATCATCCAGTTTTTCTATCTCATTCATCCAACACTCTGAATTACTAAATTCTTAACCTTGTTGAAAAACGGAGGCTTAAACTCCCGAAACTGCCACCAGTCTATTAAGCTCACAGTCATACTCTAAGAATCCATTCAAGTTTTTCAATTTAATTTTCTAGTTTTTTTTTTCCGTTACAATTGGATTCTAGAATCCAGTACGTAATAGCATACTATCCTCCGAAATCAGCTTGGTCTCCATCCGTTATGAACTTACAGACATTTCTTAACTTCACCGCTCATAACGTTGGGTCATACCTTTCCAGGGATACAAATCATAATTCATACTCCTTGATAGATCGATTTCCTTGTGCTAGACCCATAAATTCCATTCATAATTTCCTTAATCTCATTCATTCAGTTCTCTATAACCACTAGGTCCTTTATCCCATTTAACAATGGCGGTCTGCACTTTTGAAACTATCTAATCTCGTGTAGCTCATATTCTTAACCCAAGTCATCATCATTCTGTTGTGGAGCTACAGGAGCAGGCATATTTGTAGTTCTGTAACATCTCTACAGGCTGTGCGGGCGTATCGGGAGTAATCTGTCTGTCTATAATTCTATCTACCTCATCACCAATCATAGCCTGTGTCCCAATTTTTTCCATGGAATGTTCAATACTCCGCTTAATCTTAGCAAAATGTATCTCAGTACCTTCTGTCCCTTCCACAAGACCTGATGGAGCACGCTCAACATCAGTTTCAATCTCAGTATCATTTATGAGTATCATATAACTACTCTGCATGATTCTCAGACCTACCTCTGCGGCCTCTAGCCCGTGATCTAATTCCTCACGTAAACCAAACATTAAGTCTTAACTTCATTAGGCATACTTAGTCTACAACCAGACAAGCACAGACATTCGGGATGTAATCTTATCCTTATTATTGACACTGACAGTACTAGACAACCTTCGCTCTGATACCACCATAAACTGTAACGACCCGTGACCTGTAAAAGTTCGGGGAATTTTTTTTTTAAAAAAACTTCGACTTGCAACTTAATCCTTTATTCACTTAGGTTGTATTCCTGTTCAGTGTCAATCCTTAAAAATATTTCATTTCATTTATCTTTATACAAGTTTCATCCCGACACATTACTTTCAATATATGTCTGTGCATACAAATGGTCTGGTAAAGAGATAAGAATGTATACCTCACGCATGTACAAATGGAAGTCTTGGGAAGCTCATATCGGCCAGCCTACATCGTCTACGTAACATTTATTAACTGTAATTCACTGTAAAAATTTGAGATGTGAAGAAGTGAGCTTTCGAGAAAAAGCCCAATAAGAAAATACATTTAAAGTAGTCCTGATTTGTAAAAGCATGCAAAAAATCGTTCATGAAATAAACTTTGATTCAGAAAAACTGGTCGTAAGTTTCGCTTAGAAACTAATATTTAGAAGATATGTAAACTTTCATTTCGTACATAGTTATCATAAGAAATCATGAAGTATGAGTTTCTTTAAATCAAACACATGTTTAACTACTTCATAAAATTTTCTTCATTCATGGATGATTTCATAAAATCATCGTCATTCGTAAACATTTCATCAAAATCTCATAAACACATAGTCATTCATCATCATCATAAACGTATTCATAATCATAATCGTAATTCATTCATAATCGTGGAGACTAGGCGATAACTAAGTTATGCGATACGTGTCATTCTCCGTAGAAAGTCATCATCCCTATGGCCATGGTAAGGGGGCTGTAGGCTGGATCAGGGTCGTACAACAATCATAATCATAAACATGGGTAGTATCTTCTTATTTCTTATCATATACTAGCACATAGCTAGGGCACGGGCACCAATGGCACTCGCCGTGTGGGAAACATTCATGCGTGCTGCGCGGGCACGAGATACTACCAAAACATCATCATCATAAACCACAAGTAGCAAGACATCTACCACACAGGTAGAGTCAAGTGTTATAGGGGCCCTACGTACCGACATTCAAGTGGTGGAGCCGGAACACCATGAGAAGTAGCCATGCATGAAGCCTACAGTCTCAAAAGTTATTTTCCCTTTTCTTAAATACTTTTGAAAATGTCAAAAGTTCATTTCAAAGCATAAATATAGGTTTCCAAAACCATCATAAAACTTTCATGCATTTTCATACTTTAGAAAATTCATTTCATAAACATAAACGTACTTGGTGAGCATTTCATAAAACGAAAACATGTTCATAAATCGTTCCAAACGTATGAAAACGATCATAAATCATTTCAAAATATAATATTGTTTCATAAAAATCTTTTTATCAATGCAATGAGTGTTCATATCGGAACTAAATTAAATTATACCCCTTACCTGGATTTATCGAAAATTTCAAGTTCAAGTAGTGACGCCTCCAAGAATCTCTCTTAAATCCTTCTATGATTCTCCTACACCGAAATTTGTATTCTTAGTATCTTATTTATTCGAATTACCTACGATGCGTCAAATCGTAATTTTGCTTACCGAGGGAAAATACACTTGAAATCATAAAATACGTATAGTTATCTCTAAAACTTGCATAAATTTCTTACCTCAGTGTCTGTCTGTAGTCCTCGATTGTTTCGATGTAGCGAATTGGAAGGTCCAGTCCACTCGGGTTATTTCCTCCGAATTTCGTACTAATATTTTTTGAAATTTGGAACCGATATTTTCGACTATCTTTTTTTTTTCGTTTTTTTTTCAAATTCTTTACGCCTTTTTCTCTATTCCAAATATATATATATATATATATAAAAATTCCCTTTTTTCTCTTTTTTTTTCCGATTACTATTCACTTCTCTTTTCTTTTTTGAATTTCCCGCAAAAACATTTTCTTTTCTTCTTCATCTTCTTCTTCTTTCACGGCTACTGTTCATTTGATTTTTTTTCTTCTCTATTTCCAGATTATCGGCATTGTTTTACAGCATCACCAGCGCTGCCACCTCCTTCCTTCATCACCATCCTCAGTCCACCCTTCACGGTTCACGTCTCTGCCACCGTCAACTCTTTTCTGCCTCGGTTTTCTTCATTCTCCTTCATAGCTCCCGATCTTGGTGGCTGCTCAAAACCGAGGAAACTCTTTCATGTTCCCTTCGGTTCAGGCCATTTCACCACCTTCCAGCCCTGTCCTTGGTTTCGTTCTTCCTCCCAATCGCCACTTTCGGGTTGCCATTGTTTCTTCTGAGTCCCACGTCCTCTGCTCTCGAATTTTCAGTCTTCTTTACCGAACACCCTCCTGTCTTTGCTACTCAGTTTTGTCTCGCTTCACTGTTTCCTTCTGTTTCACATTTGTGTTTCCGTCAGGTTGCCCAATCTCTACAGGTCACTTCCCCTACTGTGCACGCCTCTCTCGGCTCTCATCTTCCTCTCGAGTTGCAAGAATTTCAGGGGCTAAGCTCTCTGTTTCCAGCTCCTATTTCCAGTCCCAAACCGGCCCCTCTCCTCCTTCAGTCGCACACTGTACCAACACCCCACATCCATATCTCATTAGTTTTTAAAGTTGCTCTGATCAACGCCTGAACAGCCTTGTACAGCCCTGCTCAAACGCTTCACTGGTTTCTTGTTCCAGTCTTTTCTCTCTCTCTCGGTTTAGCACTCTCCGGTCTTACTTCAGTTCTCCTACAACCATTTATATTTTCGTTTTCCTTTATTTGTAAACCATGTGCTCATGCTTTCCTTTCAGCACTTAATTGTTTCCTGTTCCAGTTAGCCTTCTTACGCATCTCTGCTCTTCTTTCCTTTCGTGTTTCAACTTATCCCCAACTGTTCCCCATCATGTATATTTCTTCATCGAATCCCTGCATATATCCAACAGACAACACACTTATTCTGCACCTCTCTTCTTTCCTCCTACCGAAGGTCATCACTATATATATATATATATTATATCTTTAACATTTCCACTTACCAAAAACTGCCTCCACTAACTTGGTTTTGTCTATCTCTAGAAGGAAGCTGCACAGTTTTCATGTCAGCTCCTCTATTTCTTCCTCTACTGCAACTTTGAAATTTTCGAGATATATCTATAATACTCCATTGCAAATGCTAGCCTTTGATCAGCTCTTGTCCTTGTCTTACTGTATATTTCAGTCCCCATTTCCATTTCCCTAGACTGTTGTCATATTGTCTTCACAGGCTCTCCTTTCTCTTTTCGCATCGAGGCCATCATCAGCATCATCATTTTTTTTATTTCTTCACCTATTGTAGCAGGCATATACCTCTCGAGTTTCAACTTGAAATCCATTTTCTACTCCTTTGTATTTCAATTCATTAGCATCTTCTTTCCTTCTCGTCTTATTCCAGCAAGCCTACACATATAGCTTCTGTTTGTTTTAGTTTTTCAGCCATTTACTTTTACATTTGGTCTGACTCATGTACTACAGTCGAGCCTCTCGGTCTCCTAACTCACTGAATTTCTCTAGTTAGTCCCATCCTCCGCAGTAGGCCATGCCAGTTGTCCTTGGTTTCCTCTTTTTCCAGACTTATCTCGGTCAGACCCCCCTCCTTCCTTTGGCAGATCAGCTTCACGCAAAATTTCAACCTTCTTATGTGTTTTGGGGTCTGACTCCTACTGTCCCTAGGAGCATGGCTATCACCATATCCTTTCTTTTCTTCCTTTTCCTGTTTATCCTTTGCTAACAGAACCACTCTATCACAACTTTTTATTTCTTTTCTTATGTTTCCTTGATCATAATCACATCGACATCTTCCTCCTTTCTACCTAATGGCCACCTTCTCCTATGACCCCTCTTTTTTGTACGCAACATACACCTATATATAATATCCTTTAAAATTGATCCTTTGTACAGCTTTCGGGATTAGGTTTGTATATGTATACTTATACATACCTATATGCACTTGTAAATACCTATATTCTTTATTTGATGAATAAAATTTTATACTATACATATATATATATATATATATTTATATATATTTACTTATATGATATTATAATTAAAATTAATCTAATGTTTGTACCTTTCCATCATAGAGGAATATTCATAACTTAACCTATCTCTTAACAATTTGTTTCTTACTCCTCCCTTTTATTTGTTCTTCCACTTAAAATATTTTAATTATTTGAATCCTCCTAAGTCCTCCATTTTATAACATAAATTTGATTTAAATCATTAACCAAGGAAACACATTCTTTAATCCTAATAATTTAATTTGTTATTTTTGATAAGACCGAATACATGAAAATTCATGGTGTTTACACATTTTGTCTTGGGTCTTTCATAATATTGAGCCAATTGGGTTATTTATAATCCAAGTCAAAATCAATTTTTATACAAGTCTAATGTTCTTTATAATAAAATGTTGAAATTTGCTTGAAGTTTACCTAAATTATTGAAGCAAATTTTCGATTTGGAACTACTCATTTATTAGGATTTTAATATGATTTTGTATATGAAATATGATTTTAGACTTAAGATAACATATGGGTTTTGGATCCAGTAGTTAAAACGCTAATACAATTTTTGTTACTGACTTTAATTTATTTTATATTACAAAAAAACAAAAAACAAAAAATCGTAAAAAGAAAATGACAAATTGGAAAGTTCAAATAAATTGAAAATTTAATAGGAGTCAAAGTTGTAAGACCCGATTTTAGTTAAAACACGAAATGAGTATGTTCGTGAAAGAAAGGATTGAAATGAAATTTTCTAACACGTTGAAGGGTAAATGGTCAAAAAATCAAAATTCGGTATTAATCGGGATAAGAAAATTTAATTAAAAATATGAGATTGAAAAATCTTGATCAATAACGAAGAAATAATTAAATTTCGGGTTAAATTGATCAAGATATAAATTTATTGGAATAAGCCGAAATTTTTACATCAAAAAATAATTTCGAAAATAATTGAAAAATATACCGAAAAGTCGAAATGATACCAAGAAATTCATTTATTGATTTAATGAATTAAATAATAATTTATCTTAGATATTTTTTGACAAAATAATAATATAATAATGAATAAAATAATAATAAAATCAATTAAAATAAAAATAAAAATAAAATAAAATAAATTAAGTAATTAATTAATTATTTAAAAAAGAGAGAAATCAGGTTTTGTTAAAGAGAGAGAAAATGCAAAACGGGAAACGAAAAAAATCGAGGAAGACCTGACCCACCGACGACCGTCCGGCGACCAATCGGCCAGGTGAGGGTCGAAAAATGAAGAGGACGCCGGCGTGACCTCCCTGGTACTGGCGACGCAGCCCACCAACGCTGAAATTAGGCGAAATCGAAGGGAGAGAGAACCCGAGGGAGCAAAAGAAGATCGACGACAACCGACGTCGATCTAGCCCCAACCGACCCCAGTCGAGGGTTTCCTAGGCCCAGGCGACGCGATCGGTGGTGGCCACGGCCGGCGAAATCGACGGACAACGCCAGAAACGACGAAAAAGGAAAATGGGTATCGACGCCGACGGAGAACAGGCCAGACTGACCACTTTTCGGCAAACTTGAGTGAAACCAAGCCCGGATTCGAGCTGCGGACGACCCCACGGAGCTACTGGCGGCGGAAGCCGACGGAGAATCGACCTACGGGCTCCGAACCGACCGAACTGGAGTGAACCGATGGTCTGAACCGAGTTGAACCGGACCGAACTGGTTCAGCCAAGAAAGAGAGGAAAAAAGCATAAAAAGAGAAAAAGGAAAAAAGGGGAAGAATTTTTGGGGATACAACGGACTTCGGGTAAGTTGATACGAGGTCAAAAGTGACCGATTTGATTTTCAAAAAATTTATTTAAATTATATTTAATCGAAAATTAACCCGAAATTAAATATAAAATTGTGCAGTTCGACGATAGATTGTGTACGTGAGCCCGAACAAGAGCCGATTAAGCTTCGATTTTTGTACCCCGCATAACATTGGGTAAGTACATTTTAATTCTGACAATTAGAGTCCTCAATACAGAGTGAAGATTATTTTATGGATTAATTCTGTATAAAAAGGAATATTAATCGGAATTGCAACGTAATTACCGTAAATAATATATGGGTTATCCAATGAGTTTGGAACGAAGCCCGATGATTATTGGTAAGCTGAATGAGCCCAGTAAACCCGAAGAAGGGATTTAATAAGTAGAAACGGGTTGGAAATGGGTCGAGGCCCATTAAGGTGCGATCGGGCCCAATAAGAGTAAATTGACCCAATTAGTTAAATCAACTGTAGTAAACGCGAGAATTATATTTATTGGGTTAAATTGACATGGTAAATAATTATCTGCAGCTCCGGAGTACATATTGGGATCTAAACGGATCGGGTGATTGATAGAATTGGAAAAGTCAAACTGTACAGAGAATTGAGGTAAGGGAATTTTGTAGGTGCATATAGATTTCTATACGTATTTTGGAGGGGAATTACAGGGCCTAGAATTTCTTAAAGTATCTAGACACGAAATAATAATTTTTACGAAAACTCGGGGCATGGGTGAATAAAGAAAAAGATGATATTGCCCCTAGGAATAAAATTTACAAAAAGGGTAGTAAGGCAAATAAATTGCATGATTATCATGTTTTAATGTTTTATAAGAATGTATTGCTTTGATATAAGCAAATATGCACATAGGTTAGCTGTTGATTTTATGAATTATACGAAAGGATACCGGTTTATACCGGTCACGATTTTAAAAGATGTTTTATCAAGATTGAGCCACCTATCATATTTACACGAGTACAAAGAGTGCTAGAGTCTTACTCGCACTAAATTTTACTGATTTATTTCTCATAAAAAGTCATATTGGAGCATTGCTCGTACGAGAAATTTGTGTGTGTACAAAAATCGTGCTGGATCTTCGCTTGCACGAGATTTTAGATATCATGATATGTATAGCGTCGTGCTGGAGCTTCGCTCACACTAGACGTGAGTTGAGATGCATATAGTCGTGCGGAAGCCTCCTATTGTGTGTCGCATAGAGTTGATATGCTCGCACGTATACTTTGAGACATGGGTTGGTTATCGACATAGTATTGGGGTGGATAAAACCTACGGCAGGCACCCCCAAACTATGATATGGGTCCACGGAGTATGTTGTACCGTGTATATCACACGGAGTATGTTGTATCGTGCAGTCATGATGACTCGAAATTGTTACTTGATATTCTGACGGGTAGGACTTGACCCCACCTCCCATTACAGTTGTGATGCCCCGCACACAGGGATCCGTGTAGCCTGAGATCACAAGGACAAAATATGGCCATAGTCCTCGATTTTCATACAATAACCTACATGCCTCACATGATATCATACGGTCTGAATAGACCAGGACAAACCCGAAGGAGGGGTAATGTCCCGATTTATGTTTTTAAAAGAGATGCGATTTAATGAATCAAGGTATTCCTGGGGGATGGGTTTAGCCTTGATGTGGTTGTTTTGTGATAAAACAAATAAGTTTTAACATGATGAGTTTATGATGAAACTAATAAGTTTTGATGTGATGAGCATGAGATGTCTTGCATGATGATTTTTCCATGTTTGTTTTATATGTCGATTTCATGATTTCTCTTATATGATATATGCATACATGTGGCATCGTTTTAGTCTTACCTCATGCTCCAAATATAAACGATTTTATATCATGACATTATCAGCACGTAGATAGTATAGTTATCTACCTCCTTACATTATTGCCTTACTGAGCAAGTTTTGCTCACCCTTTCATTTTCCACTCCACAGGGTACATTCAATAGAAGAGAGCGACAGTAGTCTTGCATTTCGGTTATCCACTGCTTCCTATCAAGACCAGGTATACTCATTCGTATAATTTTTGTATCTGAACATATATAGGCACAGTACTGTACATGGATTGTAATATTGGGGTGTATTTAGTTAAAATAAATTGACATGTAAATGAAATATGGAAAATAGATGTTAAGGTAAGTAACATGACAGGAGGGACTAACATCGACTCATAGCCCAACTGTTAGTAGTGAAACTGTTCACAACGGGTAAGGAAATGAAAAAGCAAAAACTTTGTAGGGGTTTTTAAGAAAAATGGGTCGTGACAAAATGTGGTATCAGAGCAGAGTTGGCCTGATATGAGTCGGTATTAGTGGTTAAGTAAATTTACATCCTCATGTACTGTGCATTGTTTAGATATAATTATGTGTATCAAGATGGAACTGCAGCTAAGAATTTAGTTTCGAATGCAAGAATATAGTTTTTATAACTGATAGCCGCTATGGTAGAGGGGCGAGTACACATGCTCGATGCCGTAGAGATTGGCCTGAGAGTCGAATGAGTCGTCACATGAGACTCAAGATGAGAGTGAGGTGGAGGCTGATGTTGAGCATACTCCACAGGGTTTTATAAAGAGACCAAACAATATTGAGACACGCTCCGAGAGGATGGAGTAGAGTGTAGAAAATATTTCAGAGTTGTTTACTCAGTCTCCGCAAGTAGTTGAGGATAGGCAGGGTAAAGCCTAAACAAATGCCTCAAACTATAGAGATTCCCACACCCCTCTGGTATTTAGCAAAGCAAAGAAATCAATAGTTGTTGAGGACTGGGTGAATGAGACAGCGAAGTTGTATGGATTCTTTCGGCATATGTCGATTGAGAAAGTGACTTTTAAATACGTTTATGTTGGAGGGTGAGGCGGAGCATTGGTGAAAATTCGCTCGAACCATCTGAAGAGTTAGACGTCCAGAGTCGACATGAGAAATATTTCTGGATGTATTCTGGTGACAGAATATTTCGGACACTACTTAAGGGAAATTACAGGTAAAATTTCTTACAATGACCTAGAGACACTGGTTGATTAAAGAGTATGAATCTCAGTTTATATACCTGCCCAGGTATTACCCCGACACTATGGGCAGTGAGAGTCTAAAAGCCCAAAAGTTTATGGAAAGGCTCAAATTGTCAATTTGAGTTCGATTGGCTCACTACTTATGTTGAGGCAATGCGCAGAATACAGTTGCGTGAATAAGATCATGTGTTGCACGCGTTTGAGATTGAGAAAGGTAGTAAGGGCCGAAATAGAGACAGAAGAGAATAGAGAATGACAGAGATGTCAGAGCGGGAAAGAGACTAGTTGGTAAGAGATTAGAGCTGATGCGTCACAGGGTAAGATGATTGGTAAGGCCCCAGTGCGTCCAATTTCAGTACTTTTGAGGGGTATTGTGATTTGAGGACCCCGACCTGCTACGGAGCAGTGGAGCAATGTTAGCAGTGTAAGCAATGTAACAGTGTAAGCAGTGTAGCAGTGTAAGCAGTGTAGGATGTGTGGTAGATACCACGGAAGTAGGGCATACACCTACACTTTATTGACTAAAATAGGCGTTAAGTGTGGTAAGACGGGCTAATTATTTAATGATTGCTCAGAGTTGGGTGAGATTGCCCCACAGAAGGGTAAAGAGACAGAGAAAACCCTATTGGTATCTCTGCATCGAAAAAGGGGTGTAGCGATTGAAATTAAAGGAGTAAATGATTGGACTCACGAAATGAGTAATGACAGAGTTTGTTATAAGTGATATACGAAAGGAGATAAGCTTTTAGATGTGATAGATCTTGGATACAAAATTTATTGGAATAAGAGGCGTATACAAGGTACGAATATCTCTGATATGTGAAATAATTTGGATTAAGCGATACGTAGTAGATATGAATTGCGACCAAGGATAAGGGGTGCATATATCCATAACCAGTCCATGTGGTCAAGTCTGAGGGTTAATAAAGGTATTTCAAAATACCTCCCCGCCGAAAGACTTGACAGCGTCTAAAAGTATACACAACCTCTAAATTGAAATCGACAATCGTAATATATACATTTAAAATTAGGGTACCTTTACTTGTACGATAAAGAAATATAGAATTTGATTAATCATGAAGGTTTAAAAATTAATTAAAATTTTTATAAAAGCCGTTGATATAAGAAAAAGGAAATGACGTGGGTTAGTATCTTGAACGGAAGCGATTTTGAAATGACATTATACGCTTATGCGTACATAGGTCAAGGATATGGGTGATTGAAATATTTAGTGGAACACAACTACGATGAGGTATTTAAACTTTACCTGGACCGATTTGTTATCATCCATATTGATGATATTTTGGGTGTATTTACAGTCCAGGGAAAATTATAAGCAACAATTGAAAATTTTTTTTTCAAATCAGTTGTTGAAAGTTCTCGAAATGGATTACTTTATTGACACGTTTAACTTAGAAAAAGTTGTATTTGAATGGGATAATTGACGTAACAGGAGTTTTGGTGTATTGAAGTATGAACTGACCACCGCATTTATTCTCACCATACCCAACAGATTAAGAGGTTTCTCATGAGTCTATACCTCAAAATAATGAATGGGTTGTGTATTGATGCAAAAAGGGGAAGATAGTCAATTATGAATCCAGACAACTCAAGGATCATGAAAGGACTATTCGACCCATGATTTAAAGTTGACAGCGATAATAGTTGTATTGAGTATATGACACTACTATGTATACAGTGAAAAATTTCAGGTATGCACTGATCATAAAAGCCCCGAGTATCTGTTTTCACAGAAAGAGTCAGATATGAGAACAAAGAGGGTTAGAGCTTCCGAGAGATTATGATTGTGAAAATTGTACCATCCAGGAAAGGCTAATGTAATGGTTAATGCCTCGAGCAGAAAGAGCCTCGGGATGATATTTCATATGATGGTCAGGGAGCGTGAGCTGCTAGAGCAGTTGTAAGCCTCAGTAGTGATGTGATCCCCTCTGATGATGACAGTGATTGTGTGACAGCTAGCCTAAGATTAGAATCGAATTTGAGTGACCGAATTTGACAGGCTTAGCGTGATGATCGACATGGTGTCGTTAGTATGGGTCAGATTCATATGGGTACAGTGACAGAGTTCACAGAGAGTGATGATGGCTTACTGAGGTTCAGAGACAGTGTAAGTGCTCCCCAGGACCATAGTGATGAGATAGAGTTATTGTCAGAAGCTCACTCTTCGGGATATACAGTGCATCCGAGAAGTAATAAATATATCGAAATAAAAAAAAGGGTATTGGTGGTCAGATATAAAAAGAGACATGGTAGAGATTGTAGAAAAGTGTCTCGTATGTCAGCAGAGTAAGGTAGAGCAAAAGAAGTTGCAGGGTTATTGTAGTTTCTACCTATATTGACGCGAAAATGGGAACAAGTTACCATGAATTTCGTGATAGGTTACAGAGGACCGTATGAATCATAAGGCTATCTGGGTGATAGTCGATAGATTGACTAAGTCTACCCACCTTCTGGTTAGGAAATCCCCAGATACTCTGAGTGTGTAGGCAGATTTATGTGTATGGAAAATTATGGAACACCAAGTATTTTTCCAGTGAGTATTGTATCATATAGGGATTCCCGCTTCACTTCTCACTTCTGGGAATATTTTTCAGGAAGCTATGGGCACCCGACTGAGTGTTAGCACAGCTTTCCATCCTCAGACAGATGGTCAGTCAGAGAGGACTGTACAGGTTCTGGAGGATATGATGAGAGCGTGTGCCATTTATCTAATAAGCTCCTGGGATGATCAGTTGTTACTAATCGAATTCGCTAATAATGACAGTTTTCACTTGATTATCAGGATGACTTTAGATGAGGCATTGTATGGTCGTAAGAGTTGTTTCCCCAATTTGGATAAGAAGAAATGGGTGACAGATAGAAAATTGTTCCCGAATTGGTAAGACAAACCTCTAAGGATGTTCAGTTAATTGTAAAGGATTAAAAACACCTCAGAGCAGATAGAAAAGCTATGTTGACAAGAGACAGAAACCATTGGAATTCGCCGAGGGTGAATTAGTATTGTTGGAAGTTATATGCTCCTAGGACATAGCATAAGGACGTAACGAGATTCAGAAAGAGATTGGACAAAGTGGGAGACAAAGCCTGTAGGTTAGCGTTACCACCTGAATTAGCAGGCATCCACAATGTGTCCTATCTTATGATGCTTCGAAAACACTATCCGAATCCAGCATATGTGATCGGATATGAGCTCCAACAGCTTAGCTCAATGAAAATAAAATGTATGATTGGAAAATCGATTCGGGTATTAAACAGGAAGGAGAAAGTGTTGATGTTTAAGATAATCTCCCTAGTCAAGTATGTTGGTAGTATTACACTCCGAAAAAAGTCACTTGAGAATGATAGTATATGATACAATAGACGTACCCGGAGTTGTTTATGGATCCATTTAACTTGGTTCTAATTTGGAGGACCAAATTTCTTAAGTGGGGGAGATTATGTAAGACCCGATTTTAGTTAAAACACGAAATGAGTATGTTCGTGAAAGAAATGATTGAAATGAAATTTTCGAACACGTTGAAGGGCAAAACGGTTAAAAGATCGAAATTTGGTATTAATCGAGATAAGAAAATTTAATTAAAAATATGAGATTGAGAAATCTTAATCAATAACGAAGAAATAATTAAATTTCGGGTTAAATTGATCAAGATATAAATTTATTGGAATAAACCGAAATTTTTACATCTAAAAATAATTTCGAAAATAATCGAAAAATATACCAAAAAGTCGAAATGATACCGAGAAATTCATTTATTGATTTAATGAGTTAAATAATAATTTATCTTAGATATTTTGGCAAAATAATAATATAATAATGAATAAAATAATAATAAAATCAATTAAAATAAAAATAAAATAAATAAATAAATAAATTAATTAAAAAAAGAGAAAAATAAGGTTTTGTTGAAGAGAGAGAAAACGTAAAACGGGAAACGAAAAAACCAAGGAAGACCCGACCCACCGACGACCGTCCGGCGACCAATCGGCCAGGTGAGGGCCGAAAAATGAAGAGGACGCCGATGCGACCTCCCTGGTACCGGCGACGCAGCCCACCAACGCCGAAATCTGACGAAATCGAAGGGAGAGAGAACCCGAGGGAGAAAAAGAAGATCGACGGCAACCGGTACCGATCTAGCCCCAACCGAGCCCAGCCGAGGGTTCCCCAGGCCCAGACGACGCATCGGTAGTGGCCACGGCCGGCGAAACCAACGGACGGCATCGAAAATGGCGGAAAAGGAAAATGGGTATCGACGCCGAGGGAGAACAGGCCGGACCGGCCACTTTGCCACGACCTCGAGCGAAACCGAGACCGGATCCGGGCTGCGGATGACCCCGCGGAGCTACTGGCGGTGGAAGCCGACGGAGAATCGGCCTGCGAGGCACCGAACCCACCGAATCGGAGTGAACAACGGTCTGAACCGGGTTGAACCGGACCGAACCGGTTCAGCTAAGAAAGAGAGGAAAAAAGCAGAAAAAGAGAAAAAGGAAAAAGGGAAAGAATTTTCAGGGATACAACGGACTTCGGGTAAGTTGATACGAGGTCAAAAGTGACCGATTTGATTTTCAAAAAATTTATTTAAATTATATTTAATCGAAAATTAACCCGGAATTAAATATAAAATTGTGCAGTTCGATGATAGATTGTGTACGTGAGCCCGAACAAGAGCCGATTAAGCTCCGATTTTTGTACCCCGCATAACATTGGGTAAGTACATTTTAATTCCGAAAATTAGAGTCCTCAATACAGAGTTAAGATTATTTTACGGATTAATTCTGTATAAAAAGGAATATTAATCGAAATTGCAACGTAATTACCATAAATAGTATATGGGCTATCCAATGAGTTTGGAACGAAGCCCAGTGATTATTGGTAAGCTGAATGAGCCCAGTAAACCCAAAGAAGGGATTTAATAAGTAGAAACGGGTTGGAAATGGGTCGAGGCCCATTAAGGTGCGATCGGGCCCAATAAGAGTAAATTGACCCAATTAGTTAAATCGACTGTAGTAAACGTGAGAATTATATTTATTGGGTTAAATTGACATGATAAATAATTATTTGCAGCTCCAGAGTACATATTGGGAGCTAAATGGATCGGGTGATCGATAGAATTAGAAAAGTCAGACTGTACAGAGAATTGAGGTAAGAGAATTTTGTAGGTGCATAGAGATTTCTATACGTATTTTGGAGGGGAATTACAGGACCTAGAATTTCTTAAAGTATCTAGAAACGAAATAATAATTTTTACGAAAACCCGAGGCATGGTTGAATAAAGAAAAAGATGATATTGCCCCTGAGAATAAAAGTTACAAAAAGGTAGTAAGGCAAATAAATTGTATGATTATCATGTTTTAATGTTTTATAAGAATGTATTGCTTTGATTTAAGCAAATATGCACATAGGTTGGCTATTGATTTTATGAATTATATGAAGAGATACCGGTTTGTACCGGTCACGATTTTAAAAGATGTTTTATCAAGATTGAGCCAACTATCATATTTACACGAGTAAAAAGAGTGCTAGAGTCTTACTCGCACTAAATTTTACTAATTTATTTCTAATAAAAAGCCGTACTGGAGCATTGCTCGTACGAGAAATTTTTGTGTGTACAAAAATCGTGCTGGAGCTTCGCTCGCACGAGATTTTAGATATCATGATATGCATAATGTCGTGCTGGAGTTTTGCTCGCACTAGACATGAGTTGACATGCATATAGTTGTGCGGAAGCTTCCTGTAGACTGTGTGTCGTAGAGAGTTGATATGCTCGCACGTATACTTTGAGATATGAGTTGGTTATCGACATAGTATTGGGGTGGATAAGACCTATGGCAGGCACCCCCAGACTATGATATGGGTCCATGGAGTACATTGTATCGTGTATGTCACACGGAGTACGTTGTACCATGCAGTCATGATGAATCGATGATGTTACTTGATATTCTGGCGGGTAGGATTTGACCCCACCTCCTGTTACAGTTATGATGCCCCGCACACCGAGATCCGTGTAGCCTAGGATCACAGGGACAAAATATGGCCATAGTCATCGATTTTCATACAGTAACCTACATGCCTCACATGATATCATACGGTCTGAATAGACCAGGACAAACCCGAAGGAGGGGTAATGTCCCGATTTATGTTTTTAAAAGAGATGCAAGTTAATGAATCAAGGTATTCCCGGGGGATGGGTTTAGCCTTGATGTGGTTGTTTTATGATAAAACAAAAAAGTTTTAACATGATGAGTTTATGATGAAACTAATAAGTTTTGATTTGACGAGCATGAGATGTCTTACATGATGATTTTTCCATGTTTGTTTTATATGTCGATTTCATGATTTCTCTTATATGATATATATTCATACATGTGACATCGTTTTAGTCTTACCTCATGCTCCAAATATAAACGATTTTATATCATGACATTATCAGCACGTAGATAGTATAGTTATCTACCTGCTTACATTATTGCCTTACTGAGCAAGTTTCACTTACCCTTTCATTTTGCACCCCACAGGGTACATTCAATAGAAGAGAGCGACAATAGTCTTGCATTTCGGTTATCCGCTGCTTCCTATCAAGACCAGGTATACACATTCGTATAATTTTTGTATCTGAACATATAGAGGCACAGTACTGTACACGGATTGTAATATTAGGGATGTATTTAGTTAAATTAAATTGATATGTAAACGAAATATGGAAAATAGATGTTAAGGTAAGTAACATGACAGGAGGGACTAACATTGACTCATAACCCAACTGTTAGTAGTGAAACTGTTCACGATGGGTAAGGAAATGAAAAAGCAAAAAATTTGTAGGGGTTTTTAAGAAAAATGGGTCGTGACCAAAGTTGTCCTAATAAATTTTTGGAAAGAATCATAGAAATAAAATGAGTATCTTATATTTTTGCTAGTTTTGAATATTGAAGGCGAATTTGACACGAACAAAAGAAAATTGAGCAAAGTATGAGTGAACAGAAAAATATTGGGATAAAAGAAAGAAAGTTGGCTAAGAATTCAAAGGACTTTCTACATCTAAAAAACTCCATTTGCAACAATATAAATAGCTGAACTAAAATGAAAGCCACACCCTCATGTTCTAACTTCATGGGTGATATTCACCCACTAATTACACAAATATAAAATAAGATAATGGGCACTAACTCCTAAAATCTAGAAAACCACTCTTCCAATTTATACACATAGTGGAAAACTTATTTAATAATTATTTGCATCAATTTTTAATGTTCTCTCTTGATACAAAATCTCTAACTCCAAGTGATAGCCGAAACTTTGTAAACTTAGAATAACTAAGTCCCTTAGTAAAGCCATCAGCAACTTGATCATTTGTTAAAGAATACTTCATCACGATCATTCCTTCAGCAACATCATCTCGAATAAAGTGATGACGAAGCTCAATGTGCTTTGTCCTTCCATGGAACACTAGATTCTTGGTCATTAAAATTGTTGCTTTGTTATCAGAAAAAATTTCAGTTGCCTTTTCTTAAACTTGGTGTAAATCCTCCATGCTTGTCACAAACTTTTTTTTGCTTACTTATATTTAACATGCAATTATCTCATTTAAGGTCCGACTCAGTATGATTGGTTGGGTTATGAGTCGATGTTAGTCACTCTATCATTCATTTTATATCATATAATCCACTAAACTTCTTATTTCTATCATGCTAAATAAATATGTGTTTACTTAACTGTGTTAACAATTATTTACATCCCCAATGTGTACAATATACATAACTATCCAAAGTAGAGTTTAGATACAAAATATTTATACACATGTATACCTTTACACTAAAAGGGAGCTATGGTGACAATATAAGTAAGAATTTTGTAGATCGTCCTACTGTAAATAATTTGTAGGTAAAAAGGAAGAGGGTGAGCTAACACGCTCAGTAAGGAAAATATGTAAGCAGTAGACAATCATACTATCTACATGCTTATGATGCCATATCATTCAGTAAAATATTCACTTTCAATTAAAACAGTATCAGTAAATTCGACATTCAATCTATGCCATATATATATATATATATAAAACTCATTCAGTAAAAAACCATATTCGGTTCAGTATGGTAAAATCCGTTTAGTTTAGTATAGTATAGTAATATAGTTCAGTTCAGTAAACAGCACTGCAAATCTGTTTCAATTCAGTACAGTCAAAACGGTTTAGTACAGTCAAAACAGTTCAGTAAACAGTGCAGTTCAGTACGGTAAAACGGCTCAGTTCAGTTTAATCAAAATATGGTCGTCAAATATCAGTAAACAATATCAATAGAGACTAGGCAGGTGAATTCGGTAATAGTAGGATTCAGTCAATAACAGTACAGTCGACATATGGCCATAGTCAGTGACCCCGCGCCTCACGGGCCAAGTGTGCTCGAGTGTCATACGCCTCAGGGGGGATGGGTCAGTCCAGCTTGTTGGCCAATCAATACAATACAATTCAGTTCAGTTTAGTTTAGTTCAGTAGTCCAAAAACTTATACACGGTACAATGTACTCCATGTGTCTCCACACAGTATAACGTACTCCGAGGACCCCAGTACAGTACAGTACATCTGGGAGTGCCTGGGTTAGCCAGGGATTTGCCACCCCAGAATTAGTCATCAAGCAATGCTATGTCTCAAAATCTGGTGTGAGCCTTGAGTGCAACAGTCAGTCAACACCCCACTCAATCAAGATTTCTCTTAAAATCGATAGGTGGCTCCGTAATGTTGAAAACGGTTCGAAAATTAAAATTTTGTATAAAAAACAGTGAAAAACAGAAGGTGTGGTGGAACTTCCCAAGAGGTCACCCATCCATGGAATTTTCCCACCTGAGCACGCTTAACTTTGAAACGCGTGCTAATTTATGCAATCAATAAAAATTTAAGCCAACCTATCCTAATACAGTTATAAATAATGGTAGACGATAAATTTTTGTAACCATGCAAATCATGAAATGATATGCTGTATATGGAATTTACCGTCTAACTTAGACTGTATAGAGTGGTTAGTACAGTTGGATTCAAAACATTGATATTACTATATCTACGTATCCTACAATATATATCTAGCTGCAAAAAATTAATTAGGTGTACGTACAACTATCTCTATAGCTTACAGGAGTCCCTTACCTAGGTATGTATCGATAGCGCTATTATCCCAGGACTTCTAGGAAATCAATCCACTAAGCCCCTATTCAGTCCTTTGGAGCTGCAATTAATCACCAATCACTTATTATTATTTCTTATAAACACGTATGCAGTGTAATTTCACTTCAGATAAAATTTTGAACCCAATTATTTTAATTGGGCCTTATAGTCCCTTAATGGGCCTAACTCTATCATAAGCCCGTTTCAACTTCCTTATTCAATCCTTAAAATTCATTTAACTATTTAGGCTCAATTACACTTTATGGGCCATCCATTAAGCCGTTAATGAGTTTAGGCTAATTGTTACCCAAGCTGGACCCATTATAGACGTTTGGTCGACTACTTGGCCTAATATTCATCACGCCATTTTAATTATTTTCTAATTTCTTTGGATAATCCATAATATCAAATGCGATAGTCAATTTTCCAATTCAAATCATAACACAATTTATACAGAATTTATCCGAAATTTATGCGATTAATTTATAACTCGTATAATTATACAAGTGGTAGCAAGTGAGATTCACTTACCCGAGATTTCGTGATGGCATGCAAATCGAGATTGTATTGATCTCTCGTTCATCGCCCATTGTCGCATTACACACACATATATATATATTCAAACTGGGTTAATCTCAGTCAAATATAAATTTAAATAATTTTTTAAAAATTTAAACAGTCAATTTCGACCTCTTACTGGTCTACCGTTAAACCAAAGCATCTCCAAATTTTTTTTCCTTTTCCCCTTTTTTTCCCCTTGGCTGAACCGGTACGGACCGGTTCAGCTTAGCACTCTTCAGACCGGTTCAGCTTCAACTCGTCTGTTTCTGGCTCCGACGGCCCGTTCTTCACCGGCTTCCACGTCCATCTGCTCTGTTGGACCTCGCGGTGCTTGTGGTTGGCTGGGGCAAGACTGGCTTGGCCGAAAAGTTACCGGTTCAGCCATTTCCTTCTTCGACGTCGCTACCCCATTTTTGTTTCGCTGATCTACTTCTTTCCTCACACTGCTGTCGACTGTTCGGCCTCTCTCTAGTCGACGATGACACAGACTCATCCCTTCCAGCCGTTGCTTCGTCTCCTCTCTTTTCTCCTCCTTCCTCTCTCGGTTTCGCTATTTGTCTCTCTCTCTCTCTTTTATGTTTCTCTCGTCGACCATCATTTCCTTTACGGGTTCCAACTGGGTTGGCGTCGATGGTGGTCTTCACCCCTCTCGGCCTATCGCTTTGTCTCCTCTTCGGTGGCCTCTGCTTCTCCTCTCTCTATCGTTTCTTCTCTCGGTAAGGGAAGGGAATCCCAATTCCCTTCTCCGATCCCCAGTGTCGCGCGAAACAGAATCGCGCGACACCTTTTTTTTCTTTATTTATATATATATAATACATATACTATATAATATAACATATATTATATTCTAATTTAATATAGAACATGTATATTTTAGAAAATATCTCTTAATATTGTATTATTTTAATAACAATACTAATAATAATATAACACAATATCTCACATTATTAAAATAATATTTATATTATCATAGTGTATTTTTATACATTACGATACACACAAATATACACGTATATTTTCTTTAATTTATTACTAAAAATATACATGCACTTCATATTTATTTTCTTTAATTCCCTGAAATATTTTTTTTTAGAAATTTCAAGATAAATTCCTCAAGTGGAGAACATTTCGGGTCTTACAATGATTCTTTGCATCCAAATTGTTTGACAAGCGGTTGATGTAGCTACAATGTATTCAGCTTCTGAAGACGATAATGTTGCGTTTGCTTGCTTCTTTGAGCTCCATGACATAGCACCCGAACCAAAGTTAAAAATAAAATCACTTGTGCTTTTTCTATTATCTACACAACATGCCCAATCACTATCAGTAAAAATAAGCAACTTAAAGTTAGGAATTGGATTGTACCAAATCCCAAAATTATTTGTAACTTGAATATAGCTAAGAATCCATTTTGTTGCCTCAAGATGATGCAATGAGGGATTATGCATGAACCTTAAGACCAAACTAATAGGAAATATGATATCCGAACGAGTATGAGTCAAATACATCAACTCACCAGCTAAGCTTCTGAAATACTTCTCATTGGCCCTTGGTGTTCTATTATTCATTGTCAACTTCTCATTTATATTCATGGGAGTAGAAAACTTCTTACAATTCTGCATATAAAAACTTCTTTAATAGTTCCAAAGCATATTTTTCTTATGAAACAAAAATACCATAATCAATTTGACAAATTTGTAAGCCAAGAAAATGATGTAACAACCTCAAATCCAACATATCAAATTCATCAGTCATACTCTTCTTAAATTCTTAGTAAGAACTTTAGAAGAACTGGAATAGACAACGTCATCCTCATAAACACAAACAATGAGAACATCATCACCTTTTTTCCTTCACATGTAAAGTAGGCTCACTACTATTACGATGGAAGCCATTTTCAAATAAGTAAGAATCAAGCCAACCATACTAAGCTCAGGTGCTTGTTTGAGTCCATCAAGGGCCTTTTTAAGCTTGTACACCTTATCTTCTTTGCCTTCAATAACAAATTCTTGTGGCTGCTCAACATAAACATCTTCATCTAAACAACCATTCAAAAAAGTAGATTTGGCATCAAATTGATAAACCTTCCACTTCATTTGAGCCGTCAATGCCAACACAAATCTAACAGTTTCAAATCTAGTAATAAGAGAAAAGGTTTTAAGGAAATCTTTACCATACTCTTACACATATCCCTTGACAACCAACCTTACCTTGAATTTTTGGACATTTCCATCTGCATTACACTTCACCTTGTAAACCCACTTTAAACCAATTGTATCTTTTTCTTGCAGCTTGTCTACTAGCTCCCAAGTATTATGCTTCTCAATGAAAGCAATTTCCTTATTCATGGCTTGTTCATATTCATCTTTTTCACATGCTTCATCAAACTCATGGGTTTTGTTACTAAAAGAGCAAACATATTAGAGTAATAAGCTTTTTTCTAAAGGTTTTACCTTTCTTGGAAGGGCCATAAACATGCTTCTAGTAATCATCCTTGAAGGTTGAGGAGTTGGTGAAACTTGTGGTGACAACCTTGAAGGACTAGGTATAGAGGGAGCCTGTTGAGGCACTTCATTCTCTTCATCTTCTGATTCATTTTCTTCATAAGAAAGGTGCTGATTTTTTTCTGTATTCCACTCCCAATAGCTGTTCTCATAAAAAATAATATCTCTACAAATAATTAGCTTCTCAGTAGCAACATTATACAACCTATACCTTTTTGTCTCATCACTATACTTAACAAAAATACATTTCTCACTCATTTTGTCCATCTTTGTACGATCATTAGAAGCTAACATGGTACAAGCAACACAACCTACAATCTTCAAGGCACTTACATTGGGCTTGCAGTTCCACAAAGCTTCATAAGGTGCCATGCAACGCACAACCTTCGTTGGAGAAATATTGAGAAGGTGAACCGATATAACCATTACTTCAGCCCAAAAATCATTTGCAAACTTTTTCTCATTCAACATATTCCTTACCATCTCCACTACTGTTCGATTCTTTCTTTCAGCAACTCCATTTTGCCCTAGTGTTCGTCTCACAGTTAGTTGCCTCTTAATTCCATTTTGCTTGCAAAACAAAGTAAACTCATCAGCTAAAAATTCTCCTCCCCTATCAGTTCGAAGAATTTTTAACTGATGACCACTTTCTTTTTTGCAAAGGCTTTGAATTCCTGAAACTTCTCAAGTGCTTCTGATTTCTAAACAATAAAAAACACCCAACTCATCCAGTAAAATCATCATTAAACAACCAAAAATATCTGTTCTTGTTCAAGGATAACATATTCATTGGCGCACAAATGCATGCATGCACCAACTCCAAAGGCTTCTTTGCTCTTCATGCTTTCCCAACCTAAAATGACTGTCTATGTTGTTTCCCATAAATACAGCTTTCACAAAAATTATTCACAAATGCAATAGATGGCAAACCATGAACCATGTTTTTCTAATATAATAACTTCAATCCATTAAAATGTAAGTGGCCATATCTCAAATGTCATAACCACAAGTTATCTTTAACACTAGCAATAAGTGCACAATCATCCAAACTAGAAATTTTAAGAGGAAGCATCTTATTTTCAGTCATGAAAATTGTTACAAGAGGCATATCAGAATTTTTACCCTTAATTTTACACACACCATTATGAAATAAAACTGAATATCCTTTTTTTACTAATTGACCAACACTAAGTAAGTTATGTGGCAAGCTAGGAATGAAATAAACATCATGGATCAACCTCTCATTACCTGATTTGGTCCTTACTGCTATTGTTCTCTTACCTTTAATTTACACTTGTTTGTCATTCACAAGACGAACTTGCAACTTTACTGTTTCATCTATACTTTGGAAAAGACTTCTAACACTTGTCATGTGTTTACTACATCCACTATCCAAAAACCAAAGATCACAGTTACTATTTTTTGAATTCATAAAAGTTAGAAACAAGTTACCATCCTCTTGTTTTTCAACGAAATTTGCTTGCTGCTTAGCCTTTTCCCAACAATTTGCCTCACTATGCCCATTCTTCTTGCAAAAGTAGTACTTCTTGTCCTTTTGGTTGTGCATTTCACTATCTGTATCTCCACTCTCAATTTCATGACGGCTTAAATTTGATTTACCATGACCTCTACCACGACTGTGGTAGCCACCTCTACTTCTTTGTGACACCTCGAAAACATGAAAAATATAACAAATTTAAAACTTTTCCCACATCAATTCACAAATCTAGGTGCATTCCTGTACAGTGTCATGCAACATTATATATATATAAATCATAAATTCACACCTCAAGATCTCATCATCTCATGAATAAATATTATACCATTTACATTCCTCAATTTCGAGTTAATTATCCTAATACATCCCATACATTATAGTACATTAAGTGTCTGTAAATACAACTCTAGTCTGGATACATGAAATATTAAAATGTACCTCAGGAACAATATGTAGCCTGGAGCTCAAACCCTCTACTAGCCACTAATTCGTATGTCGCAGGGAACTCTCTTCACTTGAAGAAATCTGGGGGCAAGATAAAACAGGGTGAGCTTCTAAATCGCTCAGTAAGGGGCTAAGGGACTCATTACAATTAATGGTTTGCACAGCACAATCATTTGTTTTGTAGTTGAAAACTCGATGAAAACGTAGCATGACTCAATAAAACATCATTCTTGTCTCATTCTCTAAAATCATGTAAAACATGAGAGTATATAACTCAGTACAAAGTATAATTACAAGCATGTGGAAATCAGTATGCGATAATGGTTTCTCTCATAAAACATGATAAAAATCACCTCAATAGTAATGCACGTGGCGCAGCCATAAAACACAAACTCATGTGTAAAACGAGACAAGGCAAATAAAAATCATATAAACATTCGTCATGGCACATCATAATAAATCTCTTCTGCGTGCGCATCCCAGGCATCTTGAAAAGAGGGAATGTCGACAATATGGTCGTGTACATGGTATATTGGACTTACGTGTTACCAAAACAAGGCCCAACCTTACATGTTACCAAAGCAATGCCTCTCCTCATGTACACTATCGATCTTACATGCTACCAAAGCAAGGCTCGAACTTACATGCTACCAAAGCAATGCCTCCCAGCGCTACCAAAGAGGGGAAAGATATCGGTCTTACATGCTACTAAAGCAATGCCTCTCAGCGCTACCAAAGCGAGGAAAGATATTGGCCTTACATTCTACCAAAGCAATGCCTGATGTGTATTAACATGACACGCTTAAGTCTCAGTAATAGCCATTATCAAATAAAACGTTTTACCTTCACGTAGAACTCATAATGGTTTTCTCTCATAAATCTCATTTAAAAACATTTATGTACTCACAAAACATGTTAAAATCGAGTTTCAACTGGCAAAACCACGCACACATTTCTCAATCTCAGTGCGCCTTAACGTAGAGCCCAAATCTCTTTTCACGTTTTAAACACAAAATGGTTGTAAAACATATTCACGCTTAGTTTACAACTCATAAAAGTAGAGCCCCAACCGGCTATAAAATCGTGTGCAATACTCATTCACAACTCATCAAACATGCTTGTTTTCTCAAATCACAATTCATGCTACAATATTGTCACAAAACACCCACACAAACGAGTTTAAGTTTTTCCTTTACCTCGTTGCACCTCGTATAGTGCAATCGTTCCCCCGTATCACGGACTAGTCTCGCATTCCTCTTTGGAACTCCCGAGCTATCCAAATGATGTAAAAACATCAATAATCCAACTCAATCGTATTATTGAGGACATATTTGCTCATATTCTCATTAACACCTCAAATAACTCAATTCTCATAACATATTCCATGCTAAATTCACCTCATTGTCTCAATTCCAATTTATGACCATAATTTCCAAAATTACCACAATTGCATAGTATCGTCTTTACTCTAAAGAAATTACAATTTCACCAATTCTAATAATTTCCCAACTATTTCATCACAATGCCCATGTTCACAATCACCAAAAATCAATTCAAAATCAAAGATCGAGGTTTAAAAAATTACCCAAAACTTGTGGAGTGCTTAACTCTTGCCTCGATTCAATCCGTTCTTCGATTTCCAATTATGTTGCTCTCCTTTTGATGAGGAACAACTTTCCTTCTTGCCACAACCTTGATTTGGACGAAAATGAGTGTTTTGAAAGAGAGAGAAAGTTAGGGTTTCGATTGAAATGAGGTTTCTAGAGAGAGAAAATTTGAGATGCAGGAAAAATGCAGGGGTCCTTTTATAGACGAAGGATAGGAGATCGATTTGGTCCTTGATGAGATCGATCTGCATTTGAATTTGAGAGTGTTTTGGGGTAATTTTATGCCTAGGAGATTGATCTATCGTGGGGTGAGATCGATCTCTTAATGGCTTAATGAGATCGATCTGTTCCTTGAGGAGATCGATCTTCTGTTTACAGAATGCTTCATGAGATAGATCTGCTCCTTGAGGAGATCGATCTTCTCCTTACAGAATGCTTCATGAGATCGATCTCTACATTACAGAATCATAAAGAGATCGATCCTCTTCCATTAGAGATCGACCTGTTCACATAATTTCCTCATTCCTTGTCATTTTGGCCTGCCAGATCGATCCTCTCTTTTCCAAGATCAATCTGGCCTCATAGTTTCACACTTTGATTAAACACTTAACATAAAATCTCATTCCGCACCACCTCAATGTATGAGTACATTATATTCAGCTCAATAAATTACACTTCAAGTTCACATTACATAATTGGATATGTGTAAAATTCTCAGATCTCACATCCTTCCCACCTTAGAAAGAATTTGGTCCTCCAAATTCAACTCAACTCGTCAAACAGATGAGGGTACTTCTCCTTCATGAGACTCTCCAATTCCCAAGTCGCCTCCTCCATTGAGTGATGTTTCCAAAAAACTTTCACTAACGAGATGCTCTTAGTCCGAAGCACCTGTTCTTTTCTATCGAGAATCCGGACGAGTTCTTCAGTGTAGCTCATGTCCTCTTGTATGTCCATCTCTTCATACTCTATGACATGAGAAGGGTTCGGGTGGTACTTCCTCAACATAGATACATGAAAGACGTGTATTTCGGACATCTGTAGGGGTAATGCCAATCTGCAGGCTACCTCTCCCACTCTCTCAAGAATCTCAAAAGGTCCTATGTATCAAGGACTCAATTTCCCTTTCTTTCCAAACCTCATGATACCCCTACTCGGTGATATCTTCAGAAATACTGCATCACCCATATCAAATTCGAGTGGCCGTCTACGCACATATGCGTAGCTTTTCTGTCTACTCTGTGTAGCCCATAATCTCTCACATATGAGTTTCACACTTTGTACAGCCTGTTCAAGAAGTTCGGGAGCATTTATCTTTCTGTCACCCACTTCTTCCTACGCTACAGGGGATCTACACGTCCTACCATATAGAGCCTCAAAAGGTGCCATTCCAATACTCGCATGATAGCTATTATTGTACGCAAACTCTGCTAGGGGTAGGTGATCATCCCATGATCCCTTAAAATCCATCGTACTCGCCCTCAACATATCCTCCAAGGTCTGAATAGTCCTCTTTGACTGACCATCTGTCTGAGGATGATAGGCGGTACTAAAACTCAATTGAGACTCCATGGACTCCTGAAACTGGGTCCAAAATCTGGAAGTAAATCGAGAATCTCTGTCAAAAGTAATACTCACTGGAGCTCCATGTAATCTAGCTATTTCGTTGACATATAACTCAGCTAAGACATTCACAATATCTGTGCTCTTGATGGCAAGGAAGTGGGCATTTTTCGTCAGTCTATCCACTATGACCCATATCTCATCACCACCTCTTCGGGTCCTCGGTAAACCCATAATAAAGTCTATGGTGATATGATCCTATTTCCATGTAGGCACAGGTAAAGGCTGCAATAATCCTCCAGGCTCCCGATGCCCAGCTTTCACCTACTGGCACACTAAACATCTGGTCACATAATCTGCCACGTCTCGCTTCATGCCACTCCACCAGTACATCTTTTTCAAATCTCGGTACATCTTAGTACTTCCTGGGTGCATGGTGTATCGCGAGCAGTGAGATTCTCTCAGTATTTATCTCTTCAAGGTATTATCGTTTGGTACACAAATTCGTCCTCTGAATCTCAACAATCCATCCTCATTGACTATGAGATCCGACTGCGAAGCCTACTCAGCTTGGCTAACCATATCAATCAACCTTTGATAATCACGCTGCCCAGTTCTAATCCGATCTATGATCTTGGGCTCTATTCGCAGGCTAGCCAAAAATCCTATCTCTAACTCTTTGACTCTGATTCGAAGTTCGACGAACTGCTCCAATAAATTCCATTCCCTGATCATCATAGCAGCTATCATACTCTTCTTGCTCAGGGTATCAGCAACTACGTTCGCCTTACCCGAATGGTATAGAATCTCGCAGTCATAATCATTAAGGAGTTCTATCCATCTCCTTTGTCTCATATTTAACTCGTTCTGATCAAAGAGATACCTCAAACTCTTGTGATTAGTGAATATCCAAAATCTTTCCCCATATAAGTAGTGCCGCCAGATCTTCAAGGCAAACACCATAACAGTTAAATCCAAATCATGCGTGGGGTAATTCCGTTCATGATCTTTCAATTGTCGCGACCCATAGGCGACCACTCTTTCGTACTGCATGAGCACACACCCCAATCCTTGATGAGAAGCATCACTATACACTGAAAATCCTCCTGATCCCTCGGGGATAGTCAATACAGGTGCCGCTGTTAATCTCCTCTTTAATTCTTGAAAATTGAGCTCACATTGATCAGTCCATATGAACGGGGTCTCCTTGCGCGTGAGCTTGGTCAAAGGAGAGGCAATCTTAGAAAATCCCTCCATAAATCTTCTGTAATACCCTACCAAACCAAGGAAGCTTCATACCTCAGTGACTGTCCTCGGTCTTTCCCAATTAAGCACAGCTTTTACTTTACTTGGATCCACTGATACTCCTTCCGCTGAAACTATATGACCAAGGAAAGCTATCTGATCCAGCCAAAACTCACACTTACTAAGCTTTCCATATAATTGCTTATCTCAGAGTATCTGAAGTACTAACCACAAATGCTATGCGTGCTCCTCATAAGACCGAGAGTACACCAAGATGTCATCAATAAAGACTATCACAAACTTATCAAGATAGTCTCTTAGTCTGTGACCCATGTCTCCACATCTGAAACATCTATGAATTAACCCAGTACAACTTTCCTCATGCGGTCGACCAAAGTCTCTACAAACCCTTATCTCAGGCCTGACATCTGATGGGTCTCTCTGATGATGGGATAAGCTTTGGGTCTCTCAAATCTGCCATTTTGTACCTCAATCCTTCTTCTTTTGAAGGAACCTCTCCGAACATCTGCATGGGAAATCGCTGGCCTCTTGCCCTTATCCTTAGTCATAGCACTGAACTCGTTCTGGGATTGTACAATTTCGATTCCCCTCTCAATCTCTTGTGCTCGTCTCAGATCATCTCCAAACTCAGTAATACATAGCCCTATCAATCGATCTCTGATGATGGGCTTTAATCTATACACAAATCTCTCAGTGTAGAGCTCTTCATTTTTGAAGGTCTCTGGATCATACCTCAATAGAGCGGTAAATTGGCTCTCATAATCATCCACAGCCATATCGCATTATACCAGATTCAAAAACTCTGCTGCTTTCTTCTCTGAGCAGCTTGTGGTACAAATTAGGCTCTAAAGGCCATCTGAAATTCTTCCCAGCTAATCACATCCTGGCTAGACATCAGAATACCCTGGGTAGTACCCTACCAATCTCGAGCTCTCCTTTTCAACATATAGGCACCCATACTGACCCTCTCAACATCAGTGCATCCCAAATAGTCAAATAGGACTCTCAACTCAGTCAGCCACTCCTTAGTCTTTGCAAGATCCTTTTTCCCTCTAAATACGGGCAGATTCATTTTCAAAATGTCCTTCAGTCGGACCATACTCCTATCATCGGGCTGAGTAACAGGAGGCACCGGGTCCATCTGTACTGGAGGTACGGGAGGTCCTTATGGTGGTGTAGGAGTAGTACCCAAGGCATTAACTCCAAAATGTTACACGAATAGCACTACCATTTGCTCAAAATCTTACCGCACATTATGCTTAATCCAATTAAATCGAGAGTTAAGACTGTCTGGTTGTGGGGCAGGTGGTGGAAGTGGCTCTACCTGCCTTCTCAAACGACCTCATCGTCCACTCATTCTCGATCACAATACGTTTCCTGCACGTACACATATTGATTGAAACCTCAATCCTCAATTTCAGTTCATGACCAGACTTATACAGACACTTGGGATGTATTCTATTTTACTTAACCGACACTGACAGTACTAAACACCTTAAGCTCTTATACCAAAAAAACTCTGTGACGCACTGGAAATGCAAAAAATAGGGTAAATTTAAAACTTTTTTCACATCAATTCTCAAATCTAGGTGTATTCCTGTACAGTGTCATGCAGCATTATATATATCATAAATCCACACCTCAGGATCTCATCATCTCTTGAATAAATTGTGAGATCTGAGAATTTTATACATATTTTAATTATGTAATATGAATTTGAAGTGTAATTTATTGAGCTGAGTGAAATGTATAAGTAATGAATGAGAAATAATCAAAGTAGTGAATTGTGGAAATTACATTTGGAGATTTATATGTTAAAGTGTGAAACTATAGAGCCAGATCGATCTTGGAGAAGAGAGGATCGATCTGGTAAGTTAAAAATGACAAGGAAGGAGGAAATTAAGTAAGCAGATCGATCTCCAATGGAAGAGGATCGATCTCCTTATGATTCTGTATTGAAGAGATCGATCTCATGAGGAAGGAATTAATCTCAAAATGTTTCTGTTTGGGAGAAGATCGATCTCCTCAAGGAGCAGATCGATCTCATGAAGCAATCTGTAAACTAGAGATCAATCTCGTAAATAGAGCAGATCGATCTCCCGAAGCAATTAAGAGATCGATCCTACCCCACGACAGATCGATCTCTTAGGCATAAATTTACCCCAAATTGTCCCCAAATTCAAATGCAGATCGATCTCATCAAGAGCCAGATCGATCTCCTACCCTCCGTCTATAAAAGGACCCTTGTGTTTTCCTACATTTCATCATTTCTCTCTCTTCTAAACCTTCATATAGCCAAGCCCTAGCTTTCTCTCTCTTCCAAATTGCCCATTTTCGTCCAAATCAAGAGTTGTGGTAAGAAGGAAAGTTGTTGCCCACCTAAAAGAGAACAACATACTTGGAAATCGAACGACGAATCGAATCGAGGTGTGAGTTGAGCACTCCACAAGTTTGGGTAATTTTCTAAACTTCAATCCTTGATTTTGAAGTAATCTTTGATGATTGTGAGCATGGGCATTGTGATGAAATAGTTGGGAAATGATTAGGGATTGATGAAACTATGATTTTGTTGGAGTAGGGATATTATTATGCAATTATGGTAATTTTGGGAATTATGGCTATAAATTGGAATTGAGACAATGTGGTGAATTTAGCGTGGAATCTAGTACGAGAAATGTAGAATTTTGAGATGTAGTGGGTGAGAATGTGAGTTGTGATAGAATTGTGAAGATTTAAGTTAATTGAGGTGTTAATGAGAAAAATTGAGTAAACGTGTGCTCAATAATGCTATTGAGTTGGGTTATTGATGTTTTTAACATCGTTTGGACAACTCGGGAGTTCCAGAGTGGAATGCGAGGCTAGTCTATGATACGGGGGAACGATTGCACTATACGAGGTGCAAAGAGGTAAAGGAAAACTAAACCATTTGTGTATGTGTTTTGATGAACTGTTGTAGCATGAACCATGATTTGAGAATATAAGCATGTTTGCTGATGTGTTGTGATATGATTGCACACGATTTTTATAGCCGGTTGGAGCCCATTGTTTTATGAGTTTATAAACTAAGTGTGAAATTGCTTTATAAACCGTTGAGTTTGCGTGAAAAGTAACTTGAGCTCTATGTTAAGGCAATATTGAGATTTGAGAAAATGTGTGCGTGTTTGGCCGGTTGGAACTCGATTTTTATTATGTTTTGTGTTGAGTACACAAATGTTTTAAATGAGTTTTATGAGAAAAAACCATTATGAGTTTTACGTGAAGGCAAAACGTTTTATAAGATAATGGCTAATGATTGAGACTTAGGCGTGTCATGTTGAACACACATCAGGCTTTGCTTTGGTAGCATGTAAGACCAATATAGTGGGACGCCTGGGAACCGACCCAGGGACCACGGGCCTTGTTCTGGTAACATGTAAGTCCGATTATTCCTCCACTTTGGTAGCGTTGGGAGGCCTTGCTTTGGTAGCATGTAAGTCCAATATTCCTCCTTTTTGGTAACGTGAGATGACCCCCGTTCTGGTAACGCTGGGTGGCCTTACTTTGGTAGCATGTAAGACCGATAGAGTGGGCCGCCTGGGAACCGACCCAGGGACCACGTGATAGTGTGCATGAGGCGAGGCATTGCTCTGGTAGCATGTAAGGTTGGGCCTTGTTCTGGTAACATATAAGTCCAATATACCATGCATACGACCATATTGTCGACGTTCCCTCTTACGAGGATGCCTGGGATGCGTACCCAGAGGAGATTATATATTTGATGTGCCATGACGAGTTTTATATGAGTTTTATTGCCTCGTTTTACACATGAGTTGTGTTTTGTGACTTTGTCACGTGCTATTTATTGAGGTGATTTTTATCATATATTTCAAGAAAAACCATTATCGCATATATTTACACATGCTTGTGAATGCTCTATATTGAGCCTTTTTACCTTTATGTTTTCACATGATTTTTGAGCTATGAGATGAGGATGTTTTGAGAACTTTCATGCTACGATTTCAAATGAGTATACTGAGTTTTATATACAAATACATATTTGTGATGTGTGATATGGTTTATATAACTGAGTTCCCTTACCCCCCTTACTGAGCGATTTAGAAGCTCACCCTGTTTTCTTCCCCCTCCAGATTTCTTCAAGTGAAGTGAGTTCCCTGCGACGTATGGATTTGAGGCTAGTGGAGGACTTGAGCTCCAGGCCATATTTTCTGCATTGAGGTAGATATTTAACATTCATGTATCCAGACTAGAGTTATATTTACAGGCACTCGTTGTACAATGATGTATGGGATGTATTAGGATTAACTAACTCGGAATTGAGTAATGTATATGATATGATATATACTAATTTATGATGAGATCCTGAGGTATGATAAGTATGATGATGTATGACATTGCACAGGAATGCACCGCTAATTGTGATTTGATGAGTAAAAAGTTTTAAATTTGCCCTATTTTCTGCATTTTCGGGGCGTCACATAAATATTATACCATTTACATTCCTCAATTTCGAGTTAATTATCCTAATACATCCCATACATCATAGTACATCAAGTGTCTGTTAATACAACTCTAGTCTGGATACATGAAATATTAAAATGTACCTCAAGTACAATATGTAGCTTGGAGCTCAAATCCTCCACAAGCCACTAATCTGTACGTCGCAGGGAACTCTCTTCATTTAAAGAAATATGGGGGGAAGATAAAACAAGGTGAGCTTCTAAATCGCTCAGGAAGGGGGTAAGGGACTCATTACAATTAATGGTTTGTACAGCACAATCATTTGTTTTGTAGTTGAAAACTCGATGAAAGCGTAGCATGACTCAATAAAACATCATTCTCGTCTCATTCTCTAAAATCATGTAAAACATAAGAGTATATAACTCAGTACAAAGTATAATTACAAGCATGTGGAAATCAATATGCGATAATGGCTTCTCTCATAAAACGTGATAAAAATAACCTCAATAGTAATGCACGTGGCGCAGCCACAAAACACAAACTCATGTGTAAAACGAGACTAGGTAAATAAAACTCATATAAACATTCGTCATGTCACATCATAATAAATCTCCTCTAGGTGTGCATCCCAGGTATCCTCAAAAGAGGGAATGTCGACAATATGGTCGTGTACATGGTATATCGGACTTACGCGTTACCAAAACAAGGCCCGGCCTTACATGCTACCAAAGTAATGCCTCTCCTCATGTACACTATCAGTCTTACATGCTACCAAAGCAAGGCCCGAACTTACATGCTACCAAAGCAATGCCTCCCAGCGCTACCAAAGCGGGGAAAGATATCGGCCTTACATGCTACTAAAGCAATGCCTCCCAGCGCTACCAAAATGGGGAAAGATATCGGTCTTACATGCTACCAAAGCAATGCCTCCCAATGCTACCAAAGCAGGGAAAGATATCAGCCTTACATGCTACCAAAATAATGCCTCCCAGCACTATCGAAGCGGGGAAAGATATCGGCCTTACATGCTACCAAAGAAATGCCTGATGTGTATTTAACATGACAAGCCTAAGTCTCAGTAATAGCCATTATCAAATAAAACGTTTTGCCTTCATGTAGAACTCATAATGGTTTTCTCTCATAAATCTCATTTATAAACATTTGTGTACTCAACACAAAACATGTTAAAACCGAGTTCCAACTAGCAAAACCACACACACATTTCTCAATCTCAGTATGCCTTAACGTAGAGCCCAAATCTCTTTTCACGTTTTAAACACAAAATGGTTGTAAAACATTTTTACGCTTAGTTTACAACTCATAAAAGTTGGGCCCGAACCGGCTATAAAAAAGTGTGCAATACTAATTCACAACTCATAAAACATGTTGTTTTCTCAAATCACAATTCATGCTACAATATTGTTATAAAACACACACACAAACGAGTTTAAGTTTTTCCCTTACCTCGTTGCACCTCGTAAAGTGCAATCGTTCTCCCGTATCACGGACTAGTCTCGTATTCCTCTCTGAAACTCCTGAGCTGTCCAAACGATGTAAAAACATCAATAACCCAACTCAATCACATCATTGAGCATATATTTGCTCATATTCTCATTAACACCTCAAATAACTCAATTCTCATAACATATTCCATGCTAAATTCACCTCATTGTCTCAATTCCAATTTATAGCCATAATTCTCAAAATTACCACAATTGCATAATATCGTCTTTACTCCAACGAAATTACAATTTCACCAATTCTAATCATTTCTCAACTATTTCATCACAATGCCCATGTTCACAATCACCACAAATCACTTCAAAATCAAAGATTGAGGTTTAGAAAATTTCCCAAAACTTGTGGAGTGCTTAACTCTTGCCTCGATTCAATCCGTCCTTCGATTTCGAAGTATGTTGTTCTCCTTTTGATGAGGAACAACTTTCCTTCTTGCCACAACCTTTGATTTGGACGAAAATGGGTGTTTTGGAAGAGAGAGGAAGCTAGGGTTTCGATTGAAATGGGGTTTCTTGAGAGAGAAAATCTGAGATGCAGAAAAAACGCAGGGGTCCTTTTATAGACGGAGGGTAGGAGATCGATCTGGTCCTTGATGAGATCGATTTGCATTTGAATTTGGGAGAGTTTTGTGGTAACTTTATGCCTAGGAGATCGATCTGTCGTGGGGTGAGATCGATCTCTTAATGGCTTAATGAGATCGATTTGCTCCTTGAGGAGATTGATCTTCTATTTACAGAATGCTTCATGAGATCGATCTGCTCCTTGAGGAGATCGATCTTCTCCTTACAGAATGCTTCATGAGATCGATTTTTTCCTCATGAGATCAATCTCTTCATTACAGAATGTCAGGACCCGTTCTCAATCCATGACTTTAACCAAAATCACTAAAAATATTTTGCATTTTTAACTTACCTTTTCGCTCTTCAATGGTTGGGCTGTGATTCGATGTCAGAGTCCTCACTTACCACATCATCCATTTCATACATACATGTCAATATATTATTACTGACTGTAATTGCTTTTATTATACATGTAAGATTATATAAAATCTAATACAAATACATTCCCCATAATATATATCGTATACATCACTGTGCTGTTTCTATGTTTAGATACACAACTGTACATAATATGTATACCTGACGATCAATAGGAACTAGCAGTGGACTCTGGGACACTATCCCTCGATAGCTCTCGCTCTACTGTTGACGCTCTATAGAGAGATGTAAAGAAAGGGGGGTGAGCATACAATGCGCTCAGTAAGGAAATCAGGCAAGCAAGTAGATATCAACACTATCTACTCAAAATAATGCTATGCCTCGAAAACATTATTTCCTTTACTCGCTTTAAAAAGCATGTCTTGAAATATAATATATATACTTGTACAGAATAAATCTCATATACAGAAAATCATGCTTTTTTTCTCAAATGTAGGCATGTAGTGCAAAACAATGCATCGTATATAAATCATGCCTTTATGTAAATCATGCCATGTATATTTAAATCACAATAAATATGGCATCAAATGATTCACAACACAAAATCGGAGTCCGACCCATCCCTCAGGTCTGTCCGCAGTTTAAATCATTCAATCAATGTGATATATCATGTAAGACTTTGTGGTTAAATGCAAATAGTATCCTGGACTATGATCATATCCGAAATGTGATCCCAATCAACACAGTACTCGGTGTGCAGGGCATCACTGCTGCAACGGGAGGGGGTCAGTCCATCACAACCGTCAGCTATATCCTCCTCAACTCCACAACAACACACGGTACAGCGTACACCTCACGCCACTCAAGCACGGTACAAAGTACACCCGTGGACCCGTCCTCACGGCCAGAGTGCCTACCATAGGTCTTAGCTCTCGCACCCGTGGAATATCAACATCACAGTCAGGGTGCCTAACATAGGTCTTAGCCCTCGCACCTGTGGAAATATCATACCACATTCACAAATACCCTTATGCTGGCCATCCTCTCAAAATGTGACACTCAGTCACACAAGAATACGGCATGAATAGGTACCATGTATATAATATCACATACAGTGTGCGCCCTCGAGTGCGACACACAGTCGTGTAAGACCCGAAATTAAATCGTAAATTTTTATGAGGGATGAAAATGGTAAAAAATTTAACTAAATGGGATTCAGATTGGAAATAAGGATTTAAAATGCGAAGTGAGTGAGTGTTCATGAAAGGAAGTTGGGTTAAATTAATCCCGAACATGTGCAAGGGCAAAACGATCAAACGATCGAAAGTCGGAATAAATTCGATAAGAAAATTTTAATTAAAAATAAGGATTTAGAATATCTTGATCAATAATGAGGAAATTATATAATTTTGAGTCCAATTGATCAAGATCCAAAATTTTTAGAAATATCGAAAAATTACCCGGAGCAATACCTCGAAAATACGAAGGAATAATATCGAAAATTTAAGAAAAATATATTAAATAAATTAAATTAAATTAGAATAAAATAATATAAGTTATAGATATTTTGGATTATTGTAGATTATTTTAATGAATAGTGTAATAATTAAATAAATAATAATAATAACAATAATAAAAAAAAAGAGAATCTGAAAAAAAAAAGTCAGAAAATGGATCGGGGAGAGAGAAAGGAAGAGAGGAATGAAAAACCACCAAGGAAACCATCACCGGTGAGCCACCACCGGCGACCGACTACCCCCGACGAGGAGTCGACGAGGAAGAGGAGAGGCCGACGATCCTTCAACCACCGGAGACGCATCGTATAGTGGCCGAAGGACGCCGATCGGAGGAAGGAAAACTCGAGGGAGAGAAGGGCTCGATCCCGGTGATCCACTGCAGCTGGGCATCAACGGAGGCCACCGACGAGTTCAGGAGGAGGAGCTGGTCATTTTGAGACCGGTAGCAGCCGGTGAAATGGTTGGAATCGTCGGCGACGACCAAGACCCAAAATGGGTTCCAACGATCGAGAGAGAAGAGGCCAGACCGGTGACCTTCCAGCGGTCTTGGGTGAAATCGAGAGCAGATCTGAGATGCGGACGACCCAGCGGAGCCACTGGCGGCGGAAGCCGGTGGAGAACTGGTCGACAAGGCGGTAAACTGGAGTGAACCGGAGTGAACCGGGGTGAACCGCCGGTCCGAACCGGTCTGAACCGGACTGAACCTGTTCAGCCAAGAAAGAAGGGAAAAAAAGGAGAAAAAGGGAAAAAGAAAAAGAGGAAAAATTGAGAAAAAATCTCGACGATGTAATCGAGCTACGGATAAGTCAGTAGTGGTCGAAATTGACCCGATTCAAATTTTGGAGTATTCAATTTAATTAATTTTCAATCGAAAATTTATCCGAAAATTTATGAAATTGTGTAGCTCGACAATTGGCATCCAACGAGAGCTCGAGATAGCCTCGATTTACGTACTAGCATGAAATCTCAGGTAAGTAACCCTTATTTACGATAATTTACACCGTTATGCGTGCTTCTGATTTAATTATCGCATAAAATAAATTAAGTTATGAAAATTTAGATAAATTGTCGTAAATAATAAATTGAACTATTCGAGAGTTAGAACGAGGCCCAATAAATTTTTGGTGGGTCCAATGAGCCCAATAGGCCTCGATAATGTGAAAATTAATTGAAAAACGGGTTTAAGGCCGATTAAGGCCCATTAAGGTGCAATCGGGCCCAATAGGGATAAATGGGCCCAATGATTTAAATTAAGCCCCGAAAATAGGAAATACAATTAAACTATATAAAATCTGACCTGAGGAATAATTATACGCAGTTTCGGACATTGGATTGGGAGCAGATCGGATTGCGCGACGTGACATCAGAGGAAAGGTCAGACTCGACAGGAAAATAAGGTAAGGGAATTCTGTGGACAGCTAGAGGTACCTTTACAAAATTTTAAATTCATTTGCAGTCCTTTAAAAATTATCTGAAGGGTCTAGAGGTCAAATAATAATTTTAGTGCCCCGAATGGACAAATTACCAAAATACCCTTGTTAAGGGTAAAATTTACAAATTTAGGAAAAATTAAGAGGAGCAAGAACAAGAGGTTTCTGCTCGTTCTGGAGACATTTTAATGCATGCATGAGTAGGCTGGCTAACCTTGAAAGAAAATGCACAGCATTGCATACTTTCAATGATATAATTGTTTTGAAAACTGTTTTGAGGAAACAGAGCCGCCTACGTGTTTTTATTGACATGTGACGTGCTAGAGCTCAGCTCGCACGATATTTTGATTTGTGTGATGCATGCATTAGTGCTGGAGCGAGAGCTCGCACTAGAGTTTTTCATGCATTGGTGCTGGAGTCCAACTCGCACCAGATTTTATATATATATATGATTTTCGTGACACGGTGCTAGAGTTTAACTCGCACCAGATTTTACATGATTTTCGTGACAGGGTGCTAGAGTCTAACTCGCACCAGATTTTCCACATGATTTGATGAGAGTGCTAGAGCTTAGCTCGCACTAGTTTTACTTGATTTGATGAGAGTGCTGAGCATCGCTCGCACTGATTTTATGAGAACATGCGATGAGCCGTGCTTGGAGCATCGGGTAGACTGTGTGTCACCGATTAAATAGGCTCGCACGTGCGTTTTGAGACCTGGCATGAGTATTGAGATATGATATAAGAAACAAAATCTCTCTGTGGGAAGCAGGCCATTTGGGCTGGAGTACCTAGAGCGATATGGGTCCACGGAGTATGATGTACCGTGCAAGTAGCATGGAGTACGATGTACCGTGTGGTATCTTCGGATACGACATCTTCGGATGCATGGGATCGGATAAGACTGACGAGATGGATTGACCCACCTCCCGGGCGGTTCCCGATCATGGTGAGAACCCGCACATTAGGATCCGTGTAGCAGAGGAACTCCCGAGGACATATGGCCATAGTCCTGGTTATTACCGATATACAGATGTTGCCTGGTCTCGCATGTTGACGACTTTGATGAGATTAAAACTGGGTTTTTAAAATCAAACGTGCATGATGATTATTTTCATGCTTTTCAAAACCATGTGTGAATGTAAATCGATTTTCATGATTTTATGTGAGTCAGGATCACCCGAGGGATGGGTTGAGTCCTAGCCTTGTTGTGAAATTTTAAACGAGAAAGAAATGATTTGAAATAATTGCATGTTGAATTTTGCCATGCGAATGGATTTACATAACATCATAACTCATATCATCTGTTTTAAATTGTGTGGAGAAAGGGTGGTTTATGCATGGCACCACGTTCATGTAGGTAGTATGGTTACCTACTTGTTCGTAGGATTGCCTTGCTGAGCTTGATGTGCTCACCCCTTTCATTTTCTCACACAGATAATCTCCAATAGATGTTGAAGCGACTCAGTACTGCATTTTGGATATCCGCTGCTACCCATCATTTAAGGTATACACACTTGTACATATTGTATCTAAATAAGCATAGCACAGTAACATGTTTGTAAGTAAATTTAGGGGATGTATAAATATTGTAAACATTTATAAATGACTGAGAAAAAATTAATTTGGTGGGACTGGCATTGACTCACAGCCCAATTTGTTAGTGGAGTGTGGTCACGATCAGATGACAGGTAAGCATGAAAGAAAATAACAAAATTCGAAAAATTTACTCTGATTTTTAGGTAGTTTTGGGTTGTGACATATAAAGGTGGTATCAGAGCGCTATTGGTCTGATGTGTGTTAGTGTCAGTAATTAGGAATTACATCCCCGTGTTACTGTGCTTGGTTAGATACAATACTGTATATCGAAATGGGTTTTGACTAAGAAATGGTTGAGAATGCAGGAATGCCTAATATGAGTCGCGTTAGATGAGATAGTGCACGAGGCAGAGGTCGTAGATGTAGACCTGAGTTTGCTAGTCGTGCTGAGTTGACCTGTGAGAATCAAGATGAAATTGAAATGAAGGCTAATGTTGAGCATGCCCCACTGAGTCCGACAGAGAGATCGGACAGTATTGAGACACGCTTCGCGAGGTTGGAGCGGAGTGTGGAGAATATTTTGAGAGCTAATTGCTCAGAGTATGCATGAGATTTGAGGGTGAGACGGAGCATTGGTGGAAACCCGCTCGACCCATCTTAAGTGTTAAACATCCAGAGCTAAGATGAGAAATGTTTATGGATGTATTCCGGTGATAGGATATCCTGGACATTATTTAAAAGAAATGATAGATAAAAGTCATTACTCTTACCCAGAGGATTTGGTTTATTGATGAGTATGCTTATGAGTATGAAACTCAATTATATTCTTGGGCAGATATTACCTCGACACTATGAACAGTGACAGTCGAGACGTCTAAAAGTTTATGGAATGGCTCAACTTTTCAATTGGAGTCCGATTGGCCCGTGAGATATTACCTATACCGAGGCAGTGCGCAGATTTACAGTTGGGTAAATAAGAACATGAATTTCACGCCTCTGATATTGGGAAAGGTAGTGAGGGCTGAAATAGAGACAGAAAAGAGAATCGAGAAATGACAGAGATGTTAAAATGGAAAATGGTAATTGGTAAAAGATTTAATTTGATGAATCATGGAGTAAGATAATTGGTAAGGCCCCAGTGCATCCAATTTTGGCACTCTTAAGGGGCATTGTGATTGGAGGACCCCGACCTGCTACGAAGCAGTGTAGCAGTGTAAGCACTGTAAGCAGTGTGGGATGTGTGGTAGATACCACGGAAAGAGGGTCTATACCTACATTGTATTGATGAAAATAGCCGTTAAGTGTGGTAAGACGGACCATTGATTTTGATTGCACAGAGTTGGGCGAGATCGCCCCACAGAAAAGTAAAGAGACAGAGAAAAACTTCGTTGGTATAGCTACAACGAAAAGGGAGGCCATAGCCGAAAGGGAAAAGGAAAGTAGGCTGTTGGACGAAGGCGAGATGATGTCTTGGACCAGGACACTATTGATGTTTCATGGATGTAGTGTAAGATACCACACTTGTTATGAATAATGAAGTATATATGTTCATTGATCCTGGTGCCACACATTTATTCATACCGCCTTCATTCGCATATAAGTGAGTAAAAGGCATGAATGCCTACATAATTGGGCATAATACTGATAAATGAGTACCCCAATAGAGGAGGATTAATTAACGAAATATGGATATAGAGATTTTAAGTTGAAAACAGGGGTGAAAACATCATTGAAAAGTATACTGTAAGTGTTGACAAGTGATAAAAAGGGGTGCAACAGTTGAAATTAAAGGAGTAAAGGATTGTACTCACGGAATGAATAATGAAAGAGTTTTGTCATGAGGGATATACGAAAGGAGATAATCTTTAAGATAAGATAGATCCTAAATACAAGATGTATTGGAGTAAGAGACATATTCTAGGTAAGGAATACCCTTAATATGCGAAGTAATTGGGATTAAGTGATAAGTAGGGAATATAAATTATAACCAAGGATAAAGATGGATATAACTATAACCAGTCTATGTGGTTAAGTCTGAAGGTTAATAAAGGTATTTCAAAATACCTCCCCGCCTGAAGACTTGACAGCGTCTAAAAGTATATATATATATATAACCTATAACGTGAAATCGATCGTCGTAATAAATACCTTCAGCATTAGGATACCTTTACTAAGACGATAAGAATATTAAAATTCGACAAATCATAAAGGTTAACATAGTAAAATTTAATAAGAGCCGTTAAGATAAGAAAATGAAATGATGCAGGTTAGTACCTAAAAACGTAAGCGATTTTGAAGGATCTTATACGCTTATGCGTAAATAAGTCAAGGATATGGATGATTGAAATATGTAGTGAAGCTCAACTAAAATGAAGTATTTAAATTTTACCTGGACCGATTTGTAATCATCATTATTGATGATATGATGGGTGTAGTTAAAGCCCAGGGAAAAATTGTAAGCAATAATTGAAAATGGCTTTCACAAATGGGCTGTTGCGAGTTCTCAATATGGTCTACTTGGTTGACACGTTTAACTAAGAAAACGTGGTCTTTAAATGAGATGATAAATAAGATGATAGATGTGACATGAATTTCGGTGTAGTGAAGTATGAACTGACCACCGTAATTAATTTCACCATACCCAAAGCTCAAGAGGTTCTCAGTGAGTATGGATACCTCAAAATAATGAAGGAACTGTGTATTGATGTATAATGGGAAGATAGTCAATTATGGAGTCAGACAACTCCTTGATCATGAAATAAACTATCTAACTCATGATTTTAAGTTGGTAACGGTAGTATTTGTACCGGGGATATGGTACTATTATGTACAGGGTGAGAAATTTTGGATATGCACTAATCATAAAGCCCCGAGTATCTGTTTTTCACAGAAAGAGGCGAATATGAGAATACATAGTGGGTTAGAGCTTCTGAGAGATTCTGATTGTGGAAAATTGTACCACCCAGGAAAGGCTAATGTGACGGCTGATGCTTTGAGTAGAAAGAGCCTCGGGATGGTACTACATATGATGGTCAGGGAGCGTGAGCTGCTAGAGCAGTTGTGAGCCTCAGTAGTAATGTGATCCCTTCTGATGATGACAGTGATTATGTGACAGCTAGCCTGAGATTAGAACCGGATGAGTGTGCCCGGGTTGCACAGGATTAGCGTGATGATCGACAAGGTGTCGATAGTGTGGGTCAGATTTAGAAGGGTACAGTGATAGAGTTCACAGAGTGTGATGATGATTTACAGAGGTTCCGAGACAATATGAGTGCTCCCCAAGACCACAGTTGATGGGATAGTAATATTGTCAGAAGCTCACTCTTCGGGATATACGGTGCATACGGAAAGTAAAGAATGTATCAAAATCTCGGAAAGGGTATTGGTGGTCAGATATGAAAAGAGATATGGTAGAGATTGTGAAAAAGTGCCTAGTATGTCAGCAGAATAAGGTAGAGTATTAAAAGTCTGCAAGGTTATTGCAGCCTCTACCTATATTAACACGGCACAGAAATGGGAGCAAGTCTCTATGAATATCGTGATGGGTTACAGAGAACCCAGGTGAATTATGAGGCTATTTGGATGATAGTCGATAGAGTGACTAAGTCTACCCACCTTCTAGTTATGAAATCTCCAACTACTCAGAGTGTATATGAGGATTTATGTGTAAGGAAGATTGTGGAACATTAAGTAGCGTTCCAGTGAGCATGGTATCATATAGGGATTCCTGCTTCACTTCCCACCTTTGAGGATAATTTTAGGAAGCTATGGGAACCCGACTGAGTATTAGCACAGCTTTTCGTCCTCAGACAGATGTTCAGTCAGAGAGGAATGTACAAGTTCTGGAGGATATGATGAGAGTGTGTGCATTGATTTTATAAGGTCCTGGAACGATCAGTTGTTACAAATTGAAGTCGCCAATAACGACAGTTGGCACTTGAGTATCGAGATAACAAGATATGAGGCAGTGTGTGGCTGTTGGGGTTGTTCCCCAAAATTGGATAAGAAAAAGTGGGTGACAGATAGAAATTTCTTCCGAATTAGTAGAATAAGTCTCTGAGGATGTTCAGTTGAGTGAGAGATTAAGAATACCTCAGAGCAGACAAAAAACATTGAATACACCGAGGGTGAATCAGTATGATTGAACTTATTTGTCCTAAGGGAATAAGGACATAACGAGACTCGGGAAGAAGGTAAATTGAGTTTTGCTGAATGAAATTTTTGAGAGATTGGACAAGTGGAAGATAAGACCTGTATGTTGGCATTATCACCTGAATAAACAGGCATCCACAATGTGTCCCATCTTTTGATATTTCGACAATACTATCCAGATCCAGCATAGGTGATAGGATATGAGATCCAACAGTTCAGCTTAATGCAAATATAAGTATATTGAAAGTTGATTCGGGCATTAAACAGGAAAGAGAAAGTATTGAGGTTTAAGATGATCTCCTTAATTAAAGTCCTTTGGTAGTAATACACTCCGAAAAAAGGTCACATGAGAATTTAAGAGTATGATACGATCGATGTATCCGGAGTTGCATATGGACTCATATGACTTGGTTCTAATTTGGAGGACCAAATTCCTTAAGTGGGGGAGATTTGTAAGACCCGAAATTAAATCGTAAATTTTTATGAGGGATGAAAATGGTCAAAAATTTAACTAAATGGGATTCGGATTGGAAATAAGGATTTAAAATGCGAAGTGAGTGAGTGTTCATGAAAGGAAGTTGGGTTAAATTAATCCCGAACACGTGCAAGGGCAAAACGGTCAAAAGATTGAAAGTCGGAATAAATTCTATAAGAAAATTTTAATTAAAAATAAGGATTTAGAATATCTTGATCAATAATGAGGAAATTATATAATTTTGAGTCCAATTGATCAAGATCCGAAATTTTTAGAAATACCGAAAAATTACCCGGAGCAATACCTCGAAAATACGAAGGAATAATATTGAAAATTGAAGAAAAATGTATTAAATAAATTAAATTAAATTAATTAAATTAAATTAGAATAAAATAATATAAGTTGTAGATATTTTGGATTATTGTAGATTATTTTAATGAATAGTGTAATAATTAAATAAATAATAATAATAATAACAATAATAAAAAAAAAGAGAATCTGAAAAAAAAAAGTCAGAAAATGGATCGGGGAGAGAGAAAGGAAGAGAGGAACGAAAAACCACCAAGGAAACCATCACCGGTGAGCCACCACCGACGATCGACGACCCCCGACGAGGAGCCGACGAGGAAGAGGAGAGGCCGACGATCCTTCAACAACCGGAGACGCGCCGTATAGTGGCCGGAGGACGCCGATCGGAGGAAGAAAAAATCGAGGGAGAGAAGGGCTCGGTCCCGGTGATCCATGGCAACTGGGCATTAACGGAGGCCACCGACGAGTTCAGGAGGATGAGCTGGTCATTTTGAGACCGGTAGCAGCCGGTGAAACGGTCGGAATCACCGACGACGACCAATACCCAAAATGGGTTCCGACGACCGAGAGAGAGGAGGCCAGACCGGCGACCTTCCAGCGGTCTTGGGTGAAATCGAGAGCAGATCTGAGATGCAGATCATAGTTTCAAGACTGCATCATTAAATTCACATAATTTTAATCTTGTTCTGTCTTAAGAATGTACATAGAATCAATTGTTAAGAGAGATTGCTAGACTTAGATTTTTTCTAAATGCATCTTCTTGCATTTCATTCACAAGTTGATGCGTGCATTAATTTTCACATAGAAACATATCATGACATAACATCTTAACTATGGATTGTGGCAATAAGGTTTAAAGACACCCAATTGAAATAATTTGTCATCAACCACCAAGTTCATAGAGAAAGGCAAAATATAGAGAAAATGAATGAAATGGAGACCCAAATAAATATTAACTCACTAGAATAGAGATTACGAGCTGTGGAAGGGATAGATTTCTAAGGTTCCATGGATACTACTGGACTATGCTTAATCCCAGACGTAATCATCCCACTGAAGTTCAAAGTTCCTAAATTTGAAAAATTTAATGGAACATCTTGTCCCAAGATCCACCTCACCATGTATTGTTGAAAGATGGCTCCATATAGGCATGAAGAAAAGTTATTAATTCATATCTTTCAAGAAAGTCTTATAGGCTCAACTACTAAGTGGTATACTCATCTGGAAAGGATTCGCTTCAAATCCTGGGAAGCACTGGTAAGAGCATTCATATCTCAATACAAGCATGTCATAGACCTAGCACGAGATCAGTTATCTTTGCAGTGCATGGAAAAGAAGCCCACTTAAAGCATCAAATAATATGCTTAAAGTTAAAGAGATATGGGTGCACAAGTTCAACCTCTCCTCACAGAAAGAGAAGTCATCATCTTATTTGTCAATACTCTTAAACCACCTTACTATGAGAGAATGATTGGTAATGTCACCAAAGATTTTACAGATATGGTGATTTCTGGGGAAATGGTAGAGAGCGTAGTAAAGAGTAGCAAGATAAAGGAAGATGATGCTTTGATGAATGTGAAAGGAGAGGAAAAAGTAATGACTGTTAAGGGGCAACCATTTGGGAACTGTAAGACCCTTAATTTTCGGTGTAATATATATATTTATGTGATATACAAACAAGTTAAATTATGTATGAATCATAAGAAATAAATAATTTTGAAGTTTTAAGAGTGAATGGAATGAAAAATGAATGTGGAAGTGATTGAGTATGAGTTTGAATTAGGAAAGTGCAGCAAAAGGGTGTAGGATGAAGGCCAGAGCGATCCCATGCAAGGAGAGATCGATCTCATGGCCTGAAGAATGTAGAATCAAGCATGCTGGAAGAGAGAGATCGATCCCCCAGTCAAGCAGATCGATCTCCTTAACTCTCGGGCCGGAGCAGATCGATCCCCCCTTAAGGCCATATCGATCTCCCTAGCTCTCTGCCTGAGACAAATCGATCATGTTCTATTGAAGCATATCGATCTCATTCACTGAAGTAGATCGATCTCATGCCTTCGACAGATCGATCTCATGCCTTCAAAATGTCGTGAAAATGAGGAATTTAAGAGGACCAGATCGATCTCTATCCTATGCAGATCGATCTCATTAAGCCAATTCTATAAATATAGATAGAGCAGTTAGATCTGCATTTCATGGGGCTAAGCCATTTTCTTCCATTCCCAATCCAAAACCTAGCTTTCTCACTCTAAAATCACCCCATTTCCATTTAAGATTTGAGGAAAAACCATTAGAGCAAAGTTGTTCATCCTAAAGAGGAGAACAACATAGTTGGAAATCAATACCCCATTGGTTGGATTGAAGGAGCAAAGGTGCATTCCCATTTGGAGCAAGGAGAAAATCAAACTAGGTGAGTTTCTAACACTCCAACCCAATTACATGTGTATAGTTATTGATTTTGGAGTTGATTGGTATGTATATTAATGATAGAAACTACCTAGAAAATCATGGAACTATTATAACCTAGAATGAGTCTAGTATGAGAAAATGTATTATGGATGAATTAATGATAAATGGAGTATGCTAAAGTGTCTATGAGGTAATATGTATGATTTTAGAAGGTGGAATGAAGCCACATTGTTAGATTGACTTATTTAAGTGAATGAGCATATAAGGTGTTTGACAAAATGCCATAGTGAAGTAAATGATGAAATATAAACACTATGGGCTTAAATATCGATTTAGTAGGAATCAAAGGATCTAAAAGAATATAATAGACTCTCCAGATAAGAGTAGAGTAATCAAATAAGACCTTATAAGTGTTAATGGAGACTATAGATTGAATTGACTATAGTAAACACAAGAGTTGTGTTATATGGGATTAAATTGAAGTGAAACGTAATCTCGTGCAGTTTCAGAGAGTTCGTTGGAGACGAATCGAACTGCGAGATCAAGTAGCTTTAAGAAAGTGGAATCATACGATGCGATTCCAGGTAAGGGAATTCTGTAAGTATATAAAGATAGCTGCTCGTATTTTGTGGGTATATAGGGCTTTGGATAAATGCATGAGTATCTAGAAAAGTATTTGATGGGGTATGGAAATAACTACAAGTGTATATGTATGTGGTTTGATTTTGAAGTGGTTCTTATAAAAAGGGATAGTAAGGCTAATAATTGCATAAATCACTTGTTTTGATGCTTTTATGAAAACACATTGCCTTGGTTTAAGCAAAATGACGGATAGGCTAGCTAGTGAATTTTCTTGATTTTGTGAAAAAGGGCACAATGAGGTGCTAACCATTGTTTTGAGAATGTTTTATTGAAATAGAGCCCCTAACATGGTTACGTGAGTTAAATCATGCTAGAGTATCGCTCGCACTGGATTTTGATGTTTTCACATGTATGAAACGTTCTGGAGCTTAGCTCGCACCTTGATTTGAATTGTGATGATGTTTTATAAACCGTACTGGAGCTTCTGCTCGTATGTGGATTTTGATTTACTTTCTTATGCATATAATCGTACTGGAGCTATACTCGTATGTGGTTTCTTCATGATTTTATGCATAAAGCCGTACTTGAGCGTTGCTCATACGAGGAGATTTATTGATGATGCATGAATTGTGCTAGAGTTTAGCTTGCACAGGTTTTCACACTGTGGTATGTATGATGCCGTGGAGTTAGTAAGATCCTCAAGCCCTACATCCTTAAGCCCGATGGGGTAGGGAGGATCTGTTCGGTGGGGAGACTCTCTTATAGTAGGATCCTTAAGCCAACATCCTTAAACCCAATGGGGTGGGGAGGCTCTGTTAGTGGGGAGGCTCTCCTACATGGATACAAGAAGCTCCACGTGCACTTGAGACTATACAGGTTACACATGGCATGAGGTAGATAAGACCTACGACTGGCACCCCCAACCATGATATGGGTTCGCAGAGTACGTTGTACCATGTATATCACATAGAGTACGTTGTACCGCGTGTTGATGATTGAAAAGTCTGGCGAAGAACTAACCCACATTCATTCCAGCATGATGCCCCGCACATCGGGATCCGTGTGGTCTGGGATGATTATGACATAGTTGGCCAACATAGTCTTTGAGATATAGTGACCGTCTGTCTCACATAATATTACATAGTACCACATGGTTTTTATACACTGAGTGTGATTGTGTTGTTCCAAGGTAGACCCGAGGGAGGGGTCATGCCTTGTGGGATTTGGTTTTTAGAAATGATATGCTATTGTGGGGAGATTTGATGTGTTTGAGAAAATAAGAAATCTTAAAGGATGTTTCTTAATGAATTTTCCTTTTATGATGAGTTTGATAAAGATGAGCATGAGAGGTTTTACATGTTGATTATTCCATCTTTTACATGCCTGTTTTCCATGTTTTAGTACATGATATATGTATATACATACGACATGGTTTTATTTCCTCATTGCTTTGATTATAAATTATTTATGCCATGACATTATCAGCATGTAGATAGAGTAGTTATCTACCATGCTTGTATTATTGGTTTACTAAGCGTGTGGTTATTCATCCCTCTACTTTCCCCCTCTACAGAGTGCACACAATAGCCTTATGAAGGACTGAGGCATTACATTTTGGATATCCGCTGCACTCCATCGCAAAGAGGTATACACACAGGGATTCTTTTTGTATCTAAACATGTAAAGGCACAATAATCATTTTGAATTGTGATATGAGGGATGCAAATGTTAGAAAACATTGCTATGTATTAGCTTATGACTTAATTTCAAAGTATGACATTGTTTTGATTAATGGGAAATGAATGAGAAATGATGGTTATTATTGACTCACAGTCCAACTGTTATTGGTGAGGGTTGTTCACGACCAGATAAGGGAAATGAAAAATGTGAAAAATTTGTAGTGATTTTTAGATGAATTGGATAAATAGGGTCGTGACAAGAACTTTATGCCATATCATCCTTACTCGATATACCAACCTTATCATCCAACTACAAATAACATTTCCCGAAATCCTTATTATTACTAGCCAGTTCCATTAATAAATCTTTATCCTCCAATGCCTATTACTGTTTTTACCTTTCAGTCGTTGCACCTTCGTAAACAACCAAAAAACAACTAAGAGAGATTGTCGATTCCAATTCCAATTCTGGATCTTTTGCCTTTCCTAATGTAGATACAGTACCTCACTCTTGTGCCTTTGAAAACAATTCCAAATCAATAACAAGGAGTTATGATCTAAATGGTAAGTTAATCATCATATGGGGGCAATTGGACATTCAACGACAAAGTGTAGGTAGTTAAGAGAAAAGATTGAATACTTTATCATAATTGGTGTTTTGACTGAAGAGCTAATAGAAGAATGGAAGTCTGTTATAGCTTGAATTCTCTTTATGAATGTGATGTTATTTTCATTAATGGGACTGAGTTTTAATTGCTTTCTTTTGTAAATGATCTTTGAGAACATTGATGGTTACTTCTGAGAATGAATATATCTAGCCATTTTTTTTATGCTCTAATTCGATAAAAGCTTGAATTATCTGATGAAAGCACAAGTTTAAGCCTCATAAACCAAATCTCTGCACACTTTGGTTGGATTTTGAAATCAATGATCTTTATTTGGGCTAATAAATTAATTGATTACAAATCTCCTATGAAAATGTTAAGAATCAATTCATAAGGCACTCTAATGAACCTGAATTTTGGTATTTTGATATGTGTCAAGACTAAGCTAGAATCCCAAACACATCTTATCCTAAAATTCTTTCTCATAACTTAAGTTTTTGCATAATTCAGTTTCTTAAAGCCATCATTCACCTACATGTTAGGGCAAAATGATTGATAATCCAAACATCTTTTCGCAGACCATTCTTGATTCGACCGATATATTTTTCTTTCTTTGAACAGATATGACAAGAACGGTCCAAGCTGACCTTAAAATGAATACCATTGCATTATAACTGTGTCAAGTTGAATTGATAAATCATGAGCATGAGTTGTGGAAAAAAAAAGAAAAAAAAAAGAGAAAAATGATGTTTATGATACCATGCATGAGAAATATTCAAATGATTTCAGAAGGTAAAAGAAATCTTTTCCTTTAGATTTTTTTTTGATAAAATATCTTGATTTGAAATGACAAATGGCCGTCTTTCATATTCCCTTCACAAAAATGAAATTGTCCACTTATAACCCCATTTGAGCCTGTTCGTTTCTTTTGAATGAACCCTGACCAAGGATCACCCTCCACATTAGAGAACATGTATTAAAAATAATTATTTAGGAAGCATGATTTACTGGAGCCCAAAGATAAAATGCCTTATATTAAGAGACAAATGCAAAAATAAAGAAAAATAAAAAGAAATTTTGAAGAAAATAACAAAAGAAAGAAAAATGGAGATGAAAAAAATAAAATAAGGCAAAAGAGAAAAAAAAACATGCTTCGAATAAAGGAAAGGACAAACGTTCATCCAAGAAGAAATGATCCTTGGTTCGATTAACCTTTAAACACAAATTTTGGGCCTATTTATCCATTCTTTCGTAACCCGAAATCATGACCTATGTTATGTGCTTTAAAGTCCATTTTGATCAAGTTTAGGTACTTGTATTGAAATTTTTTTCTTGGGAAATCATCATAATTTGGTTTTGAATGAAATTTGTATTTTCAAATGCATGGTAGAATGATTACTACAAAAAAAAAAAAAGAGAAAGAAGAAAAAAGAAGCAAAAGAAGAATGAGACTCTAGGGTGAAAACCAAAAGAAAAAAAGGTTGTCTAGAGCAAGATTGAAAATTTTGAAGCAACTCAAAGCTTTCAAATATGATTATGAAATGTGACAAGAAGAAAGAAAATTCTAGAGGAAGGACCTTACCAATCAAGACTTTTTTCAGAAACCCAAGAAAATGAACTCCCCTTAACATTTCTTTGAGATTTGAACATTTCATTGCCTTAAATTTTAAACACTCATGACTAGTTTTGGCATATATTGAAATGCCACATATCAAGAATTTGAAAGTGTAACCACGCTTTTTACGATACAATATGGTTGGGCTACGAGTCGATGCTGGATCAATACAGTGAATCCGTCTATATAAATACGTTTTATGGTAACCATTTTAAACAAAAAACCAATCATAGTGCTTTCTAATTAATCAACATAATTGTTCTCTACAAAATAATCAACGTTCACATTCCCCAGATATATTTTACTTATATTACTGTACTTACAAAAAATTTTATATACAAAAGAATACTTAAAATTAGGTATACCTTTGACGCGATAGAATACTCCGCGGAACTATGGCTGTGCAAAATAACCCTACTTATGAAAGCGATCCAGCTACTGATGAGGCTCTATACGAAAAAATACAGAATGACTCAACATGCTTAGTAAGAAAAATATGTGGTAGATAGATAAATACACCATCTACATATTTGCAAAATAGGGTTATTATGTAAAATATAACGATCAACCAAGTAAAATCAAAGTTGAAAATCAATAACAGTTTCGATATCGATAGTATAAACATTGAACTACAATAAATATAGTTTCTAAAATTTTATACGGTAGAATAAACGATTTCCATACGATAATGTAGTTTATACGGTTAGTTCAGTAAATCAAATAGACGAGACAAGGCATCAGAACATGCTATAACAATAACTAGTATGACAATTGGCCAAGTCGGTAACTCTGAGCCTCACTAATTAGGTGAGTTGGGATGTCAATCACCGTGGGAGTGGTCAGCTACCTAAACGACTCACAATACAGTATGTCTGAGACTGATAGCACGGTATAGCGTACTCACATAAGTGTTGCACGGTGCATCGTATTCTGTGGACCACAATAACAATAGAGATTCAGTAACAATAACAATAACAATATAGCATGATTAACTGTTGCCTTTTTCTAAAAAACTAGTGCGAGTCAGGCCGTGCGATACACAGTCAGCACGCGCTCAGGCACATTTTATCGGTACAAATTTATAAGCAGTTTACTTTCATCAAATCAATTTTTAAAATTCAGTTTATTATATAAACAATTCAAAAAGGTTGGCTCATCCTTTTTCGGTCCAAATCCTCAGTGTACAGTCTATGGCAATTAAGACTAGAGATATTTCGATTAAAATCAATAATTAAAACCACATTAATATTTATAAAAATAAACTAAATAAATTTATATCAGTAAAGATAGGCTGGTTAACTGAGGCTAAAGTTTTTCTATAAATTTGGTGACTATAAAATCAATCTAGAGTATTTAATAATTTCAATAACCATAAAATCGACCTAGGATTTTATGTCTACAATTCCATAGAAAATACGCGTAATTATTTCTCGCAGTACACAAAAATTTTCCTTACTGTAAACTTTTCCTAGAATTTATATTTACGATCCAACAGAAAATTCATTTAGATATCACTAACAGCTCATAACAATTTTCCTTACCCTCCGACGAGTGTCAGTAGTTTCCTTTAAGCTTCCATATGTGGGTCAGTCAGTGTAAAGGCCACTCCAGTAGTGAAGGCCCAGCAGCGCAACAGCTAAGAGCGAACTCACACTGAAGGCCCATTGCCGTAACAGCTACTGGCGCCCCACACATCCACGTATTGTCCGCTTTGGGCCATTGGCCTGCACGACTTTGCTCACTACTGGGGGGGCAAGCCCATCTCCAACTAGACTCGTTTTAATGTAAAGGCCACTCCAGCAGTTAAGGCTCACCAGCACTGAAGGCCCAGCAGCGCAACAGCTATGAGTGAACTCGCACTGAAGGCCCACTGCCGCAACAGCTACTGGCGCAACACCTACTGGCACCCCACACATCCACGTATTGTTCGTTTTTGGGCCGAAGCCCATCATGATTTTACTCTAACTGGGGGGTAAGCCCATCTCCAGCCTAGATGTGTCCACAAAGATTTGACCCAGGGACAACACCCTTAGTTCATCAGTGAAGGCCCACTCGGTACCAAAGGCCCACTAGCCTTCACAGGCAAGACCCATCATCGATAGGCCCCCTGGGCCGACTAGCGCAGTGGCTACTAAGCGCAACACCTACTGGCGCCCCACACATCCACGTAGTGTCTGTTTTTGGGCCGAAGCCCATCACGATTTTGCTCTGACTGGGGGGCAAGCCCATCTCTAGCCTAGACGCGTCCCCAGAGATTCGAACCAGGGATAACACCCTTAGTTCGTCTCTGCTGGTACCAATAAGCTCGCGAGCTCAATGGTACCAGCAGAGACAAACTAAGGGTGTTATCCCTGGTTCGAATCTCTAGGGACGCGTCTAGGCTAGAGATGGACTTGCCCCCCAGCTGTGAGCAAAACCATGATGGGCTTTAGCTCAAAAGCGGACAATACAGGTTAATGGTGTTGAGCTCAGTAGCCACTACGCTAGTCGGTCCAGGGGGACCCAAGAGGGGTCGGCGCCTATGGAGGCTAGTGGGGCTTTAGTGCTGAGTAGGTTTTCACATTAAAACACGCGTTTTAATGTAAAGGCCACTCTAGCAGTGAAGGCCCACTAGTATTGAAGGCCCAGCAGTGCAACAGTTACGAGCGAAGTCGTACTAAAGGCCCACTACCGCAACAGCTACTGGCGCAACACCTACTGGCGCCCCACACATCCACGTATTGTCCGCTTTAGGCTATTGGCCCGCATGGTTTTGATCACAGCTGGGGGGCAAGCCCATCTCTAGCTAGACGCGTCCCCAGAGATTCAAACTAAAGGACATAGTCCTTTGTTCGTCTCTACTGGTACCATTGAGCTCGTGAGCTCAGTGGTACCAGTAGAGACGAACTAAGGGTGTTATCCCTGGTTTGAATCTCAGGGGATGCGTCTAGGCTGGAGATGGGCTTTCCCCCCAGCTGTGAGCAAAACCATGATGGGTTTTGGCCCAAAAGTGGAGAATACGGGTTTATGGTGTTACGCTCAGTAGCCACTGTGCTAGTCGGCCCAGGGGGACCCCAGTGAGGGTTGTTGCCTGTGGAGGCTAGTGGGCCTTTGGTGTTGAGTGGGTCTTCACTTTAAAACACGCGTTTTAAAGTAAAGGCCACTCCAGCAGTGAAGGCCCAGCAGCACTGAAGGCCCAGCAACGCAACAGCTATGAGCGAACTCATACTGAAGGCCCACTATCGCAACAGCTATTGGCGCAACACCTATTGGCGCCCCACACATCCACCTATTGTCTGTTTTTGGTGTCACGACCCATTTTTCCTAAAAATCCCTACAAAGTTTTCATTTTTTTCATTTCCTTACCCATCGTGAACAGTTTCACTACTAACAATTGGGCTATGAGTCGAGGTTAGTCCTTCCTGTCATGTTACTTACCTTAACATCTATTTTTCATATTTCATTTACATATCAATTTATTTTAACTAAATACATCCCCAATATTACATCCGTGTACAGTACTGTGCCTCTATATGTTCAGATACAAAATTTTACGAATGTGTATACCTAGTCTTGATAGGAAGCAGCAGATAATCGAAATGTAAGACTACTGTCGCTCTCTTTTACTGAATGTACCCTGTAGGGTGGAAAATGAAAGGGTGAGCGCAACTTGCTCAGTAAGGCAATAATGCAAGCAGTTAGATAACTACACTATCTACATGCTGGTAAATGCATGACATGTAAAACATTTATATCTCGAGCATGAGGTAATTAAAACCATGCCATGTATGAGTATATCATATATCGTAGAACATGAATCGACATGAAAAACATCTCATGTAAAACCTCTCATGCTCGGTATAGTAAAACTCTTCAAAATAATCCCAGAGGGATTCAACACATCCTTAAAATCATTAATATCCTCATAAAACCCACTAATTTCTCATTTAATACCACATTTCATGAAAATCGTCACAAATCAGGGCTCGACCCCTCCTTCGGGTCTACCCTGGTCTAACAAGACCAATCAATTATATATCATGTGAGACATGCAGGTTACTGTATAGAAACAATCGAGGATTATGTCCCTGTGATCCCAGGCTACACGGATCCTGGTGTGCAGGGTATCACAACTGCAACGGGAGGTGGGTCAAATCCTACCTGCCAGAATATCAAGTAACGTGAATACAATAGTCATGACTATATGCTACAGCATACTCTGTGTGACATACACGGTACAATGTACTCCATGAACCCAATATCACAGTCTGGGGATGCCTGCCATAGGTCTTATCCCACTCCAAACCATATCGATAACCAACCCATGTCTCAATCTACACGTGCGAGCATATCTTCTCACTGTAACACACAGTCTACAGGAGGCTCCAACACGGTCATATGCATGTCATAAAATTCCTGTGCGAGCGAAGCTCTAGCACGGCTCCATGTATATTCATGATATCAGAAAAACCCTCGTGCGAGCGCAGCTCCAGCACGGTTTCATAAAAAATCAATGAAATCTATATACGAACAGCGCTCCAGTATGACTTAAAAATAATTATAAAGCCAATTTAAATTCACGTACGAGAAATTCTCTAGTACGGATGCATAAAACCAAGTAAAATCCACGTACGAGCACAGCTCCAGTACGGTAGTCATGTAAAGCAAGTTTGTAAAACTCAATATGAGTAGTGCTCCAGCACTCTGTATATGAGTCAAGATATAAAATCCAGTGCGAGCAATGCTCCAGCACGATTTAAAACTCATAAAAACATGATAGGCTGCTCAATTTCACTAAAACAAATCAAAAATCACAACTGGCACCTAATTCGTGCCCTTTCATGTAAAAACATGAAATAAACGGCCACCCTATCCATAATTTGCTTAAATTAAAGCAATTTAATCATAGGAATATCAAAAACATGAAAATCATGCAATTTCATAGCCTTACTACCCTTTTTGAAATTTGCCTAACTAGGGGCAAAATCGTAATTTTCACATATACAACGATTTTCGTAAAAGTTATTATTCTATTTCTAGATACCTTATGAAATTCTTCGTAATGTAAATAACCCCAAAAATACGCGCAGATATCTCTAAGCGCTTACAAAATTCCCTTACCTCTTTTTTCTGTACGGTCTGACTTTCCCAACTCTACCGATCACCCGATCCGTTTAGCTCCCAATATGTACTCCGGAGCTGCAGATAATCATTTATTGGGTTAAATCCAAGCATAATTATTCATATTTCACTTTTACTGGACTTAATTTAAATCATTGGGCCCGTTTTACTTTATTGGGCCCAATTTCATTTTAATAGGCCTCAACCCATTTCCAGCCCGTTTCCACTTATTAAATCCTTTCTTCGGGTCTACTGGGCTCTCAATACCTATTGGGCTTCGTTTCAAACTCTTTGAATAGCCCGTATATCATTTACGACAATTAATTCAAAAATACGAATATAATTTATTCTTATGCAGAAATTAATCTGAAATCTACAAAATAAATTCCAATTGCGTAATAATCATATTCTTGTCATAAATGAGCTTTACTTACCCGAGAATATGTGATGGTACGTAAATCAAAGTTCAATCGTCTCACGTACACGATTTATCATCGAACTACACAATTTTATATTTAATTCTGGGTTAATTTTCTATCAAATATAATTTAAATAAATTTTTCAAAAACCAAATCGGTCACTTTTGACCTCTTATCGACTTACTTGAAGTTCGGTGTATCCCCGAAAATCTTCCCCTTTTTTCCATTTTCTCTTTTTCTTCCTTTTTCTCCCTTTTTCTTCTCTTTCTTGGCTGAACCGGTTCGGTCCGGTTCAATCTGGGTCAGACTGATCCGATTCAGTCGGTTCAGTCCAGTTCGACCAGTTCAGGGCCTCACCGACCGATTCTCTGTCGATTTTTACAGATAAAAGATCCACGGGGTAGTCCGATGCATGGATCTGGGGTCAGTTTCATCCAAGGTCGTCGGAAAGTGGCCAGTCCGGCCTGTTCTCTCCTCGGCATCGGTGGATTTCTCGTTTTGCCACCGTTTTCGACGCTGGCCGCCGTCCTACAGGCCAAGGCTGCCACCAATCGCACCGCCTGCGCATGGGGACGCTGGCTGGTGGTGGTCAGGTTCGAATCGACGCCAGTCACTGGGAATTTCCTTTTTTCTTCTCGGTTCTCCCTCCTTTCGCCGTTCACTACTGTTCGTGGTTCCTTTAGGCTGGTGGTGGCTCGGCTTTCATCGAGCTTGCCGCCGGTCGCTCCCAATCACCGTCGTCCGTCGGTGGAGGCAGAGGCCTCGATTTCCTGCTTCTTCAGTTTTTGCGTTTTTCACGAAATCTCTTTTTTTTTTAAAATTAATTAATTTATTTATTTTATTTATTTTTATAATTTATTATATTATTATTTTATTCATTATTTTATTCTAAAAATCCCAAAAATATCAAAAAAATTTATAGTTTATTCTAATTAATTAATTTAATTTATTTAATCTATTTTTCCACTTTTTCGGTATATTTTCTCTGTATTTTCGGGATATTGTCCTGAGTCAAAATTTTGATTAATTTCAGTAAATTCATATCTTGATCAATTGGACTCGAAATTTAATTGTTTCTTCGTTATTGATTAAGATTTCTCAATCCCATATTTTAAATTATATTTTCTTATCCCGATTAATACCGACTTTCGATCTTTTGATCGTTTTACCCTTCAACTTGTTCGAAAATTCTATTTCGATTCTTTGCATTTTTTTTAAATGCATTCAAAATTTTTATTCATTCCCTTTGCTCTTACGATAAAAATCGGATCTTACATTTGGGTCGAAGACCATCACAATTTTGCTCTTACTGGGGGCAAGCCCATCTCCAGCCTAGACGCGTCCCAAGAGATTCGAACTCAAGACATAGTCCTTTGTTCATTTCTGCTGGTACCATTCAGCCAAAAAGAGAAGGAAAAAAGGAAGAAAAAGGGAAAAAATTGAAAAAAATTTCAGTGATGCAATCGAGCTTCGGGTAAGTCGGTAAGCGGTCGAATTTATTGATTTAATTTTCAAAATATTTAATTTGATAAATAATCGACTGAAAGTTTACTCGAAAATATATTTAATTGTGTAGCTCGACGATTGGCATCAACCGAGAGCTCGAGACAGTCTCGATTTGCGTACTATCATGAAATCACGGGTAAGTAACCCTTATTTACAACAATTTACATCATTATCCGTGATTGATATTTATCGCATAAATTACGGATTTAATTTTCGGATTAAATGAATTAAATTCTGGAAATTGGGATAAATTGTCGTAAATATTTCCTAAGCTGTCTGAGAGTTTAGAACGAGGCTAAATAAATACTGCTGGGTCCAATAAGCCTCGATAAAGTGTGGTAAACGAGCTTAAGGCTAATAAGGCCCATTATGATATAATCGGGCCCAATATGGGTAAACGGGCCCAATGATTTAAATTAAGCCCAGAAAATATGAAATACAATTAAATTGTATTGTAATTTACCTGATGAATGTGTATCCGCAGTTTTGGAGATTGGATTGAGAGCAAATCAGGCTGCGTGACGAGACATCGGTGTAAAGGTCAGACTGTACAGAAAAATGAGGTAAGGGAATTGTGTGAGTAGCTAGAGTTAGCTACATGTATTTTAATAGTTTTATCTGTACACTGAATATGTATGTATACCTTGATTATGTATAATGATCCTAAAAGTGGTTTAAATGATTTTAAGGATCGAAATAGGTGAACAGTATATTTTACCCCTATTGAGGGAAGTTCACCTAAGGATGGTGAAAGCATGACATGCATGAAATGCATGATTTAAGGAAATTTATGGTTTAAGGATTTTATTGGTTTTAATCAAAGCAAATCGATAGATTGGCCAGTAATTGCATGAATTTCACATGATAACACTACGTAAGTGTTATTTGTATTTAAATGGAAATTTCTTTGGAAAATAGTCCAACTATCAAGTCTATATGGAAACAGATAGTGCCGACACGTAGTTCACACTATATCTACGTTTGTGAATGTGCATAAATGTGCTTGAGCGGTTGCTCGCACCGACTTGTGTGACATCATATGCATGAAATGTGCTAGAGCGGTTGCTCGCACTGATTTTATGATTTGATATGCATGAGAGCTGCTGGAGCCTAGTTCGCACTCTGTTTTGACATGTTTTGACTTGTTTTGACATGGTATGCATAAAATGGTGTTGGAGCGATTGCTCGTACTAGTTTTTATGAGTTGACATGCATGAGAGGTGCTGGAGCTTAGCTCGCATCTTGTTTTGATATGACATTGCATAAAAGCCGTGCTGTAGTGTAATTCGCACGAGATTTGATTTAATTATACATAAAGCCGTGCTGGAGTGTAACTCGCACGAGATTTGATTTACTTGAGCATTCATTTGTGCTGGAGCGTTGTTCGCACAAAGTTTTATATGGTTTTCATAATTCATTTGAATGTCGTATTGGAGTTTTTCTCATACGAGGTTTTCACTGAGTTTTTTTATGCATATCCGTACTAGAGTATTGCTCGTACGTGGATTTTACTTGAATTTATAATCAGTTTAAGTCATACTGGAGCGCTGCTCGTACACAGATTTTACTGATTTTATGAAACCGTGCTAGAGCTTCGCTCGCACGAGGTTTTCTGATATCATGAATATGCATGGAGCCGTGCAAGAGCTTCGCTCGCACAGGGATTTATATGACATGCATATAGCCGTGTTGGAGCCTCATGTAGATTGTGTGTCACAGTGAGATGATATGCTCACACGTGCATATTGAGACAGAGATGATATGGGTGGATAAGACCTATTGCAGGCACCCCTGATTGAGCTTGGGTTCACGGAGTACGTTGTACCGTGTATATCACGCGGAGTACGCTGTACCGTGGGGATTGTTGGAGTGGAGTGGCATTAGCCACGAGGCAGCAAGCCTTGCCCTCGCAATCCTGGTGTTATGTTGTTCTGGCGGGTAAGACGAACCACCTCCCGTTTCAGGTGTGATACCCCGCACACTAGGTACCGTGTTGCCAAGGATCACTAGGATATGGCTATAGTCCTTGATGTTACTGATATAATCAGCTGTTTGTCTCACATGATATAACTTGTGGTCTGTTAGACCAGGGTAGACCCGAAGGAGGGGTCAGGCCCCCGATTTGACGATTTTATGATTTCATGATTTTATGATTTTCTACTATGCTCAAATATGTTTCAGATGATTTTATGATCTGTGACCCAGAAAGAAGGGTAGGTTTATAACCGGAGTTTTATAAAGAACTTTACTGAATTGTTTTATGAGATGATTGACCCGGAAAGGTTAGTTTATACTGCAGTTTTAAAGAAAAGATTTGAATGCAGTAGCATGATGATGTTTTCCATGCTTTTATTTCAAATTCATGATTTGTCTTACATGACATGAACGAATGCATGATCTTGTTTTACTTCATGCTTATTATGATTTAATGATGTCACATAAAATGCTTTGAATGCATGAATTACATGAGTTATATATGCACAAATAGTTTTGGATAAACTATGGCATTGAATATGCATGACTTTGTGCTTGAAATTTTAAATGAAAAGAAATGGATTTAAGGGCATGGCATTATGAGCATGTAGACAGTGGAGCTATCTACTTACTTGCATAATTGCCTTACTGAGCGTGTGGTTTGCTCACCCCCCTTATTTTCCCATCTTTTCAGAGCACTCACAGAAATTAGTAAGCGGTTGAGGACTTGCATGCTTGGTATCCGCTGCTTCCCATCGAGAGACAGGTATACACATTTGTATGGTTTTGTATCTAAATATGTAATGCACAGTACTGTAAACGGACATTGATGTCGGGGATGTAGAGTTATAAATACCATTGAGTATGTATTTATTTAAAGTCAAAAGGATAGTAAACTCTGATATATGATTATGGAAATGGAATGGTAAATAGTGTGAGGTGACTAACACCGAATCATAGCCCAACTATTTGTAGGATGGTCACGATGAGAAAAATATAAGAATTAAATAATAAATGAAAAAGCGAAAAATTTACTCTGATTTTAGGTAATTTGGGTCGTGACACTCGTTGTTACTGATATAGTCACCTACATGTCTCACTTGATATAACTTGTGGTCTCGATAGACCAGGGTAGACCCGAGGGAGGGGTGAGGCCCTCGATTTTGTGATTTTCTACTATGATGCTAAATTTTTCAGAGGATTTTATGAAATATGTCCCTAAAAGAATGGTGACTTTTATAACATAATTTTTTAATGAGATTGATTTATGAGATGCCTAACCCCTTCGGGTTATTTTATACTACAACTTTAATAAAGTGATTTAAATGCAGTAGCATGATAAGTTTTTCATGCTTTAATGATAAATTCATGAACGAATTGTTTCTCATGATTGGTTTTACATGGCATGAACTAACTGGATTTAATTCATGCTAATTATGATTTTATGATTTTTCATAAAATGCCATTGAGGCATAAGTTGCATGATTTCTATATGCACGGATAGTTTTACAAACTATGTCATTAATAAAATGCATGATTTGTGTGTGAGATTTTAATGAAAAGAAATGGATTTAAGGGCATGACATTATGAGCTTGTAGATAGTGAAGCTATCTACTTACTTGCATAATTGCCTTACTGAGCGCGTGGTTTGCTCACCCCCTTATTTTTTCATCTTTTCAGAGCACTCGCAATAGTTAGTGAGCGGTTAAGAACTTGAATCTTGGTATCCGCTGCTTCCTATTGAGAGTCAGGTATACACATTTATATAGTTTTGTATCTGAACATGTAAATGCATAGTACTGTAAACGGATATGATGTCGAGGATGTAGGGTTATGTATACCATTGTGAATGTATTTAGTTAAAGTTAAAGGATAGTAAATCCTGATATTTGAATGTTATTATGGAAATGGAATGGTAAATAGGTGAGAGGAGACTAACACCGAATCATAGCCCAACTGTTGGTAGGATGGTCATGATGAGAGAAAGGTAAGAATTAAAGAATAAATGAAAAGCAAAAAATTTAAAGTGATTTTAGGAAATTTGGGTCATGATAGTGTGTCACGCCGATTAAATATGCCTGCGCACGATTATTGATATAAGATGTGGGTCCACGGAGTACGTTGTACCGTACAAGTAGCATGGAGTACACTGTACCGTGCTGGGATTGATTATGTGGCATCTTCGGATGCGAGTGGCATCTTTGGATGCGAGATATCGGACAGGAACGACGGGATGGACTGACCCACCTCCCGGGGCGATTCCCGATAGTGGTGAGACCTCGCACACAGGATCCGTGTAGTAGTGGGATCACGAGTATATGGCCACTCCTGGTTATTTGCCTAAGATATTGATATATATATATATATTGCCTAGTCTCACATGTTACTATCTGATGTTTTGAAAGCTTAAGAATGCGTGGATTTTGTGTGAGTTTGGACCACCCAAGGAAGGGGTTGGATCCTGACTGATGATATTGGTTTTGTTGTGAATAAATGGAATTTTTAATGTTTTCGAAAATGCTTGGAAATAAATGACTTTATGTGGATCAAGATCACCCGAGGGAGGGGTTGAGTCCTGATAAGTGTGATGGATGTGGATTCATGAAATGAATAAAAATGTTTTCTACAGTTTTGTATTTTCCATGCTTGTTTATAATTCATGAAATGAAATGTTTTAGCATGAGGAGGTTATCCATGCTTTAATTGCAAATGGATGATTTTGATTTAATTCATGCGTTGTATGATTTTACATGAGATGCCATTGAGGCATGAGTTGCATGATTTCCATAAGCACGAACAGCTTTTATAAATTATGGCATTGATGTGTGCATGATTTCGTGCATGAGCTTTAAACGAAAAGAAATGGATTTAAGGGCATGACATTATGAGCAAGTAGATAGCGGAACTATCTACTTACTTGCATAATTGCCTTACTGAGTGTGTGGTTGCTCACCCCCTTATTATCCCTCTTTTTCAGAGCACTCACAATAGTTTGTGAGCGGCTGAGGACTTGCATTCTTAGTATCCGCTGCGTCCCATCGAGAGTCAGGTATACACATTTGTATAGTTTTGTATCTAAATATGTAAATGCACAGTACTGTAAATGTATATGATGTCGAGGATGTAATGTTATGTAAATGACATTGTGAATGTAACATGGAAATGGAATGGTAAGTAGTGTGAGGGGACTAACACTGAATCATAACCCAACTATTGGTAGGATGGTCACAATGAGAGGAAGGTAAGAATTAAATATGAAAGAAAAATGAAAAATTTACTCTGATTTTGGGTCATGACACTTTATTTGTCCACAACTAGGCCAGATCTTTCTTTTGCTGTTCAACATCTTTCTCATTCATGGAGGCACCTACTCATTTGCATTTGAAAGCAGTACATCAAGTCCTTTGCTACTTAAAGGGTCATCCTGGCCAAGGGCTTTTCTTCCCTTCAACTTTCGACTTAATGCTGAAGGCTTTTAGTGATTCTGACTGGGCTAGTTGTCCTAATTCCATACGTTCAGTGACTGGATATTGTGTTTTCCTTGGGGATGCTTTGGTTTCCTAGAAGTTCAAGAAACAGACAATTGTTTCTCGATCATCTTCTGAGGCTGAGTATCGTGCTCTTGCATCTTTAACTTGCGAAGTTCAATGGCTTCTATACCTTCTACATGATCTTCAGGTTCCTCATGCTCCACCAGCCTTACTTTTTTATGATAATCAATCTGCTATAGCTATTGCAGAGAACCCTGTTTTCCATGAAAGAACAAAGCACATAGAAATAAATTGTCACATCATCAGGCAGAAGATCCAAGCTGGAGTACTCAGATTGCTTCATGTTCCTTCTTCAGCACAACTTGCTGATTTGTTTACTAAATCTCATCCTCCTACTGTGTTTCAGCCTTTGGTTGCTCATTTTCCTTTCTACAATCTTTATACTCCAGCTTGAGGGGGGCTAACACGATATATGGCTAATAAGAAAATTGTATTTTTTGTTTTTGTAACAAAATTAGTTACTCAGTTATTTATTGATTACCCAGCTAGTTTGTTAGCCCAATTAGTTACAGAGTATGACTAGTCGCTCACAGTTAGTTACATTTCCTTCTCTATATATAAACAAACTCAGCTCTTGTATTTCAAGAAGGAAGAAAAGACTAGAAATTCTTTTTCAACAAACTTTCTGAATTCTCTCACAGGTTTTGAATGAGATTGATGATCATTTCTTGAAAGCCTCAAAGACTGCTCACGAGGTTTTTAAGATGCTGGAGGTAATAAGGTTGCATTATCATTCCGATTTTTGTATATTACTTTGGTCTTAAGTTATGTGAATGATTGTCAATTTGCTAATAATTTTTAACTATAAAAATTTAAGTTTTTCATTGTTTGATGTTTTGCAATTGGCTGTATTTAATCTATTCAGGAATTTTTCAACATCTTTTCTGTGAAAGATTTGAAGCTTGATGTCTGTTTAAATCTGAAAAACAAGGTCACTTGGAATTTAAATCTTGTTGTCCTAAGCTTTATGTGAGAATCCGACCTTGACCTTTGATCTTGCTACTTTATTCTTTTCAAAAACAAGTTACTAACATTTTACTCTGCTGTATTTGAAAAGGTGATATGATAGTCATCACGCTCCCTATAGAAAAATGCGCATTTCGTATTTAAAGTAAAAAAAATTAAAAAAAAAATCTATTTTGGTTTGAGATTTTAAGAATATGTCTATCCTGGTCATAAAAGTTTTGCATTTTGGCTCGTAATTTTGTCTATTAGGTTGTAATTGCAGTTATAATGACATGCTATAATGTGTTATGTTGCCGACATATATTGATTATATTAGTTATCTGGTTGATTGTAGCACATATTGATCATTCTGCAAAGGTCATGCATGTCGTTTCATGGAATAGATCTTTTAGAAGTTGGACAAATGGTGAAAATGGAAGGGATGGATTTGATTCAGAAGAGTAGGAGACTCATGCCACTGTTTTGGATAAATTGCTTGCATGGGAAAAGAAACTTTATGATGAAGTAAAGGTACATTTTAAGTTTATCTGTTTCTCTCTTTTCAAATTTATATGGCCATCTGCTTGCAATGACAATCTATATGCTTCCTCAACGAGCACCTTTCTCTATAAATTTGGATTAGTTATATCCTACGTAGATAATAAGCATGTCAATATTAAGTTCCCTATTAATAAATTGCAAAGCTCATTTATGCTAAATGTATTGCATAAATGAAAGATCATTTTAATTTTAAAATCGATAAGCTATTCCTTTTCTTATTTTTGACCCTGTTCTGAATTTTATGAAAATTTGGTCCCTGTTGTAGCAAGGAGAGCTAATGAAGCTCGAGTACAAAAGGAAGGTTGCCTGGTTAAACAAGCAGACTAAGCGTGGAGCAAGTGTTGTATCAATGGAGAAAACAAAAGTGGTTGTAATTCATTTACACATGAGATACATAGTTGACATGCAATCCATGGATTCAACAGTGTCAGAAGTCAACCGATTACATGATGAGTAGTTGTATCCGAAACTTGTTATTCTTATTAATGGGTAAGTTTTCCTACAAAAATTTCAACAAAGCATATATTGCTTCTAATGTTGCTGCATAATATCTTTGATGAAGAGATTATGCTACCTTTGTATTTGGCATAGTTTCTTCAAAAGTTTATCCCCAATTGTTTGTGTGGCTCTTATTTGTTGGATAAAGAAACCTACTTATCACCAATGGCTTTTGTCGATTTATGTACTCTTGTTGCACTTAGTACTTGAAAATCTTGAACTGAAATTAGTCATGATAAGACCATAAAATTTGATATTTAATCTGCAGGATGGCTAACATGTGGGTAAGTATGTGCATATAGCATGATAATTAGCTCAAGAATGTTGAAAAGCTTAAATATCTTGATATTGCTTTTGCCTTCAAAGAAATAATAAAACACCTCCATGATTGTACCATCCAGCTTTATAATGTTGTCCAATAATGGCATTCACAACTTGATAAGCTTGTGACTCATCAAAAGCAATATATATCCATGATCTCAACAATTGGCTAAAGCTGAATCTTGTCGCTATGAAAAGCAGCTTGAAAGAGAAAGTCTCTTCTCTAAGAGTGTGGAATCCTTCAATCCAAGTGCTTCCTTATACATGTCATGACTATCTTGAAAAGCTTCTTGATGAGGTTGCTAAATCTGTTATCTCTTCATTTGCTGCTATGATAAAAACCATAATTATTCATCAATATTAAGAAATGAAGCTAAATGAAAAATGTGAGGAAACTAGGAAGGAATTTTTGTGCAAGAACCAGGCATTCGAGGAATTGTGTCATAAGAATAGGCAACGGACATCTGCTTCAGATGAAATAGATGTTGAACAAGGTGAAGATGCAAATACAAAGGATCCAATCTCGGAGAGGCAATTTCTGGTTGATAGCTTGAAAAGGAGTTTGGAAGAGGAAGTTGAAGCTTACCAAAAATATTGCATTTAAATGAGAGAGAAGTCTTTGGGAAGTCTTAAAATTCACCTATCTGAGCTATTTCAGGCTATGTCAAACTATTCTCATACCCACTCTGATGCTTAAGAGAAGTTGAGGACCATTGCTCAGTCACAAAAACCAAATAGTGCCCTCTCCTAGAGATGTCGACATCATTTCATTAGTAATTTCCTATCAACTTGTATCATAGTGAATTTCTGTTTCTGCATTAGGCAGTAGTTCTTGGCTATGCAATGACAATCTTTTATTTATCCATATGCAAAAAAATATGGTTTTAAGCTCATTTCCACTACCTTTTTCAGAAGCTTGATGTCTGATAATAGAAAAAAAAATTACGGGCTAATGTTAGGAGCATACTCTATCATAAATTCAAGTTGTGACCGAATTGTGTTGAAATTACCTTAAGAACACGTCACGTGTCATGAGGCATTGAGTTCCTTATGCCGAAACCACGATGTTGTGCAGCACTAAGAGTTCTCTAATTGAGTTCAGCCTTTCGCAAGTCCATTCTTTATTTGGATAGTTTTCACAATTGTATTTTGCATCATGCTTGAGAGCCATGCAAGGCTTGACCCATTAAGATCACTTACACATTCCAAAACTTGTTAATAGGGAGGACACCTACTCTCATCGTGCAACAAAGCACTTTTGCTTGCAGAGGCCTTAAGCCTTCGTCTAAAGCTAGCACATACACTAACCTTAAGCATCAACCATACTCATCCGTACATAGGCATGCCGCCGAAGCCTTACTCAAGGTATGTCATCTAGGCATAGTGAGAATCCAACACCATGCTCGCTCATAGGTATCTAGCCTCCCTACTTAGAACCCAAAGGAATCACTAGATGATTGGTCCCTAACTAGCTAAGAGCCTTGTTAAGCTCAAACACATTAACCAAGAATGACCCATGTCGAGGCCATATCTTAAGGGCCATGCCCCAATAGACTCCTATCAGCTTATCTCAAGCATGATGTACCATTTTCATCATGTTAACATGTTATCAAGCATTCGAGTGTGTTGTCCTAGCTCCAGCACACTTACATGTCAACTTAGCTTAGTAACCTGCCTGTTTGCTAGTTGTCTCGACCCACAAGCTCATTGGTGTTGCTCTTACTCTAGCACCATCTTATGTACTCGATGCCTACATTCCTATTGATATGAACCTTACTGAACGAAGATTAGATTCAACGAAGAATGCAAAAAACACAAAGAACACACGAAGAACAAAAAAGAACAAACCAAGAAGAACACAGTAAAGAAAAAAAGAATTAAAGATAAAAACCAAAACCCGTTGTGTAGAAACACAAGAACCTATGGTATTAGATCTAGGCCTGTTACTTAGTAAACCATATATCTGAGGTATAAGTTAATGGAAGGTAGAAGAAAGCCACAAGGAAGACTTTGATAAATTCATGAGTTTTCAAGAGAACCAAAGAGAAAGAAGACTCTCAATAAATTCAAACCTATGTATTCTTATTTTCCCCAAAGGGTTACTTACCTATTTATAACAAGAAGAAACCCTAAAAATAAGAATAAGCTATAATCCTCAAGAATATGAATATCTTAAAATCTCTGGGAATAAAACCCTAAAATAATAATAAAGAGCTAAAACATTATATTATCAAGTTATTTCTAATAGGATCAAACCCTAAAAATCTAACAATAAAGAAGTGAGGTTTAAGGCAATGTTCAACCCACATAGTATAAATATAAGCATGCGACTTGTATAAGGTGTACAACTAGTTCAAAATACAATCCAACCCAATCTAAGTACGCCAATCAGACCAAAGATGATCTTGGCCTAATAGTTATTCGGCCGATGCATTTGGTTCATACTTCCTAATAAAGTTGATCTTGTACTTGTAAGATGTTGACTAAACTATGTCCATCCTCCAAGCTTTGACTCAAAATCCAATGTTCTTCAATAAGTCAAGTTAAAGCCTCTCGCAATCTTTTAGCTTTGGCTCTTTCCATCAGACCTTCATAGAGGCTCAATGGAATCATTGAAGTCTTGCACATGCTATCTTGATTTTCTTGATCTTGATGCTTATCATTCCCCATCTCCTTAAAAGGATTTGTCCTCAAATCAGCACCTACATAAAAAGGTGAAAGATCGGTAATATTGAAAGTAGCATTAACATTAAACTAACCTTGAATATCCAACTTGTACGTGTTGTTTTTAATCCTTGCAATCATTTGGATTGGTCCATCTCCTTATAGATGCAGCTTGGTTTGCCTTTGTGCAAGGAATCTTTCCTTGCGCATATGAATCCAAACCCAATCATCAGGGTAAAAAGCTAATTTCTTAAATTCCTGCATCAAAACAACCCATATGCCAATACTTGAAGCATCACACTCAATTTTAAAAGTTTTAGTAAAGTCAGGTAAATATAATAAAGATGCAGAACAAAGCTTTTATTTAATCAAGTTAAAAGCATGATCTTTCTATGTGAGAACTGAGAATTTTGTATACCCCAGTTATGAAAATTGTAATTTGGTGTATGTAATTATGATATGTTAATGTACACGTAAGTTTTAAATATGATGAAGTATAAGAAAATGAGGTCTTTAAGTCTTCAATGTGTATGGATTGAATTATGAACTATGGGGTAGATTTTGGGAAGTTTTACATTGAGTTTTTTGCAAATTGATGCAGCAGCAGTACAATCTGTGAAGGCCAGATCGATCTCCAAGGATGAGAGATCAATCTCATGGCTCCAGAATGCAGAAAATGTGCAAGAACTGATAGGAAGATCGATCTTAAAATGTTTCTGTAAAGAGAAGATCGATCTCTTCAAGGAGCAAATCGATCTCATGAAGCAATTAAGAGATCGATCTCACCCCACGACAGATCGATCTCCTAGGCATGAAATTACCCCAAAATGTTCCCAAATTTAAAAAGAGATCGATCTCATCAAGGACCAGATCGATCTCCTACCTTCGGCCTATATAAGGACCCCTTTGTTTTTCTGGAAATTCATTCTCTCTCTTTTTAGAAACCGAAATCCCTAGCTTTCTCTCTCCTCCAAATCGCCCAGTTCTGTTCGAATCAGAGGTTGAGGCAAGAAGGAAAGTTGTTCCTCATCCAAAGGAGAGCAACATACTTGAAAATCGAAGGACGAATCGAATCGAGGTGTGAATAGAGCTCTCCATAAGTTTTGGGTAAAATTTGTAAGCTTTAATCTTTGATATTGAGGTGATTTTAGTGATTTTGACTATAGGTGTTGTGATAAAATAGTTCAGAAATGATTAGAGTTGATGAAATTGTGATTTTGTTGGGAGTGATGATGATATTATACAATTATGGTGATTTTTGAGATTTTGGCTATAAATTAGAATTGATGCAATGAGGTGATTTTTGGCAAGGATATTATGCATGAAAAATGTAGGATTTGAAATGTACTGGATGAGAATGTAGATTATGATAGGAATATGAGAAAAATGAGATTTGTAGTATTTAACGAGAATATGAGCAAATATGTGCTCGATGATGTCATTGAGATGAATTATTGATGTTTTAGCATCGTTTGGACAGCCCGGGAGTTCCAGAGAGGAATGCGTGGCTAGTCCGTCGTTCAGGGGAACGATTGCATTATACGAGGTGCAACGAGGTAAGGGAAAACTTAAACTGATTTGTGTATGTGATTTTGTAATGATATTGTAGCATGAAATGTGATTTGAGAAAACAAGCATATTCTTATGAGTTAAGAATGAGTTATTGCACATGGTTTTATAGCTGGTTGGGGCCCAATTTTTATGAGTTGTAAACTAAATGCGAAATTGTTTTACAGTCGTTTTGAGTTTAAAAAGTGAAAAGTGATTTGGGCTCTACATTAAGGCGTATTGAGATTTGAGAAATGTGTGCGTGGTTTTGTCGGTTTGAGCTCGGTTTTGACATGTTGTGTGTTGAGTATAAAACGGTTTTGAGATGAGTTTTATGAGAAAAACCATTATGAGCCCTACGTGAAGGTAAAACGGTTTTATTTGATAATGGCTATTACTGAAACTTAGGCGTGTCATGTTGAATACACATCGGGCTTTGCTCTTGTAGCATGTAAGACCGGGAAGTGCTCTAGCAGCACGTAAGACCGACTCCTCCGTTCTGGTAATGTGATATGACCCCGCTCGGCGGCAATGATGGGTGGCATTGCTCTGATAGCATGTAAGATCGGGCCGTGCTTAGATAGAATGTAAGACCGACGGCTATACGACTTTGATCAAGTCTACAGCGAACCATAGCCATGAGTGTATTATTGTTGACGAAATCCCTCAATTGGGGATATCCGCCTAGGGGAGGAGTTCAATCGTTTTGATGTGCCATAACGAGTTTTTATATGAGTTTTATTTGCCTAGTCTCGTTTTACACATGAGATTGTGTTTTGTGGCTGCGCCACGTACATTACTATTGCGGTGATTTTCACCACGTTTTATGAGAAAGCCATTATCACATCCTGTTTTATACATGTTTGTAATCATGGTTTGAGCCATTTATTATCATGTTTCTACATGAGCTTTGAGAAATGAGTTGAGATGATGTTTTAATTATTCATGCTACACTTTTCTACTGAGTTTATTGGGTTTTCACCCACAAAACAAAATGATTGTGCTGTGCAAATCATTATTTTATCAATGAGCCCCTTACCCCATTACAGAGCGATTTAGAAGCTCATCCTGTTTTATCTCCCCCCCAAATTTCTTCAAATGAAGAGAGTTTCCCTGCGACGTACGGAGTAGTGGCTAGTGGAGGACTTGAGCTCCAGGCCATATATTATATTTTAAGGTATAATTTATCATTTCATGTATCTAGACTAATATTGTATTTACAAACACTTGATGAACAGTGATGTATGGGATGTATTAGGATTTATTAATTTGAATCTGAGGAATGTATATGATGTAATATATAGTTGTTGAATGATGAGATCCTGAGGTTAAAGTTTTATAACACACACACATATATATATATGATGATGTATGACACTACACAGGAATGCATCTAGAATTGTGAAAGGATGTAAAGAAATTTTAAATTTGTCATGTTTTCCGCGGTTCCGAGGCGTCACATGCTAAGGGCCCCATTTAAATCCAATATTTCTTTTGAAAACTTCAGTTAAAGTTGCAACTATAGTATTAAAGTCTCTAACAAACCTCCTATAAAAACTAGCCAAACCATGAAAACTTCTTTCCTAAAAAACACTCTTAGGTGTCAGCCGATATTTAATAGCCTTAGTCTTGTCTTGACTGACTAATATTTCCTTAGAAGAAACTACATAACCTAAGAATACAATCTAATTCATACAAAAAAAATCTTAAAATTAGCAAACAATTTTTCTCTCCTCAAAACATCAAGCACACTTTTCAAATGTTCAATATGATCATCCAAGTTCTTGTTATATACTAGAATATCATCAAAATATACAACTACAAATCTACCTATAAAAGAACGCATGGCATGATTAATCAACCTCATGAAAGTGCTAGGTGCATTAGTTAACCCCAACGACATAGCTAACCATTCATATAAACCATTCTTAGTTTTAAAGAAGTTTTCCATTCATCACCTTGTCTCATCTTAATTTGATGATACCCACTTTTTAAACCAATCTTAAAAAACACATTAGAACCATGCAATAAATCTAACATGCCATTTTCTAGGAATGAGATGCCTGTACTTTACAGTGATTTTATTGATTGCTCAACAATTAACGCACATACGCCAAGTCCAATCCTTTTTAGGCACAAGTAACAAAGGAACTGCACATGGACTCATGCTCTCTTTTTCATGTATCCCTTACTCATAAGCCCTTCAACCGACCTTTGAAACTTCTTAGTCTTCTTGGGGTTGTTTCTATATATGGGTCAATTAGGGATGCTTATGTCACGACCCAAACTACCCAAAAATCAGAGTTAATTTTTCGCGTTTTGTTTATTTACTTAAATTCTTACCTATCCTCGAATCGTGACCACACTCCACTAACAAATTGGGCTGTGCGTCAATGCCAGTCCCACCATACATTTACCATAGTACTTATTGCTTCTCCAGTCATTTATAATTGTTTACATTATTTATACATCCCCTAAAGTTACTTACAAACATGTTACTGTGCTATGCTTATTTAGATACAATACATACAAGTGTATATACCTTAAATGATGGGCAGCAGCGGATACCCGGAATGCAGTACTGAGTCGCCTCAACTTCAACTGGAGATTATCTGTGGGAGAAAATGAAAGGGGTGAGCACATCAAGCTCAGTAAGGCAATCCTACGAACAAGTAGGTAACCATACTACCTACATGAACGTGGTGCCATGCATAAACCACCCTTTCTCCACACATTTAAAACAGATGATATGAAAGTTATGATGTTATGTAAATCGAGTTTGCACAGAAAATTCAACATGCAATTATTTCAAATCATTTCTTTCTCAATTAAAATTTTCACAATAAAGTCAGGACTCGACCCCTCCTTCGGGTGATCCTGACTCACACAAAACCATGAAAATCGGTATACATCACACATGGGTTTAAAAAGCATGGAAATAACCATCATGCACATTTAATTAAAAACCCAGTTTAAATCATCGAAATCGTCGACATGCGAGACGAGGCAATATCTGTATAACGGCAATAACCAGGACTGGCCATATGTGTCCTCGTGAGTCCCTCTAGCTTCACGGATCCCAGTGTGCGAGGTCTCACCCTGATCGGGAACCGCCCGGGAGGTGGGTCAATCTAACCCGTCAGTCTTATCCGATCTCACGCATCCGAAGATGCCGTATCCGAAGATACCCCGTATCACAAAGATACCGTATCCGAAGATACCCCGTATCACAAAGATACCGTATCCGAAGATACCCCGTATCATAAAGATATCGTATCTGAAGATACCCCATGGTACATCGTACTCCATGCTACTTGCACGGTACATCGTACTCCATGGACCCATATCACTCTAGGTACTCCAGCCCAAATGGCCTGCTTCCCACAGAGAGGTTTTTTTTCTCAATACTCATGCCACGTCTCAAAACGCACGTGCGAGCCTATTAAATCGGTGACACACAGTCTACCCAATGCTCCAAGCACGGCTTATCGTATGATCTCTGAAAAGTAGTGCGAGCGGTGCTCTAACACTGTATATATGAATCACATGAAAATCTTATAAAATCTGGTGCGAGTTAAACTCCAGCACCCTGTCATGAAAATCATGTAAAATATGGTGCGAGTTAGACTCTAGCACCATGTCACGAAAAAGCATATGAAATCTGGTGCGAGTTATACTCTAGCACCTATGCATGTAAAACTCTAGTGCGAGCTCTCGCTCCAGCACTAATGCATGCATCACACAAATCAAACATCGTGCGAGCTGAGCTCTAGCACGTCACATGTAAATAAAAACACGTAGGCGGCTCGGTTATCTCCAAATAGTTTTCACAGAAATTACATCGTTTAAGGTATGCAATGCTATGCATTTTTCTTTAAAAGTGAGCCAGCCTACTCATGCATGTGTTAAAATACCTCCAGAACGAGCAGGAACCTTTTGTCCTTGCTCCTCCCAATTTTTCCTAAATTTGTAAGTTCTACCCTTAACAAGGGTATTTTTGTAATTTGCCCATTCGGGGCACTAAAATTATTAATTGACCTCTAGACCCTTCAGGTAATTTTTAAAGACTGCAGATGAACTTAAAATTGCGTAAAGTTACCTCTAGCAGTCCGCAGAATTCCCTTACCTTATTTTCCTGTCGAGTCTGACCTTTTCTTTTCCACTGTTGTCATGTCGCGCAGTCCGTTATGCTCCCAATCAAATGCCCGAAACTGCGTATCAATATTTCTCAGGTCAGATATTATACAATTTAATTGTATTTCCTATTTTCTGGGCTTAATTTAAATCATTGGGCCCATTTACCCCTATTGGGCCCGATTGCACCTTAAATGGGCCTTAATCGGCCTTAAGCCCGTTTTCCACTTAATTTTCACTTTATCGAGGCCTATTGGGCTCATTGGGCCCACTAATAATTTATTGGGCCTCGTTCTAATTCTCGAATAGCTTACGACAATTTATCTAAATTTTCATAATTTAATTCAATTTATGCGGAATTTAAATTTATATCACGCATAACGATGTAAATTGTCGTAAATAAGGGTCACTTACCCGTGATGCCATGCTAGTACGAAATTCGAGGCTGTCTCGAGCTCTCGGTGGATGCCAATTGTCGAGCTACACAATTCCACAATTTTTCGGGTAAGTTTTCAGCCCAAAATTAATTAAATAAAATATTTCAAAATTTAAATCGGTCAATTTGACCGCTTATCGACTTACCCGAAGCTCGATTGCATCACAGGAATTTTTCCCAATTTTTTTCCCTTTCTTTTTCCCTTTTTTCTGCCTTTTTTCCTCTCTTTTTGGCTGAACCGGTTCGGATCGGTTCAGACCGGTCGATTCACCCCGGTTCACTCCGGTTCGGCTGATTCACCATCGGTTCACTGCCTTGTCGGTCGGTTCTCCGTCGACTTCCGCCGCCAGTAGCTCCGCAAGGTCGTCCGCATGACAGATCCGCCCTCGATTTCGGTCGGGCTCGTCGGAACGCCGCCGGTTCGGCTCTTCTCCCTCGACCGTCGGACCCATTTTCCTCCTCTTGGCCGTCGCCGACGATTCCCGCCATTTCGTCGGCTGATACCGGTGCAGAAAGAACCGCCGTCGCCTGGGCTTTCAGAATCTGGCCTCGGATCCGCCCGAATCGCCGCCGGTGACCCTTTCTTTCCCGCGGCCTTCTCCTCCGTTTTTCACCGGATTTCGGCATCCTTGGCGCACGTCACCGGTGGCCTGAAGACCATCGGCCTCTCCTCTTTCTTTTTCGGCCCTTGGCCTGGCCGTTGGCCGCCGGACGGCTCGCCGGTCTCCCTCGGTCAGCTGCTTCCGTTTTCGGGTTTCTCTCTCCCCGATTTCCGTTTTTTGATTCTTTTTTTTTCAGCTTCTTTCTCTTTTTTTTTGTTTTATTATTATTATTATTATTATTATTATTATTATTATTTATTTAATTATTTAACTATTCATTAAAATACTCCATAAAATCTAAAATATCTACACTTATATTATTTTTATTCTAATTTAATTTATTTAATTTAAATTTAATTTATTAAATATATTTTTCTCCAAATTTTTGATATTATTCCTTCGCGTTTTTCGAGATATTGTTTCGATAATTTTTCGATATTTTTAAAATTTTCGAATCTTGATCAATTGACCCAAATTGTATAATTTCCTCATTATCGATCAAGATATCTTACATCTTTATTTTAAATTAAAATTTTCTTATCGCCTTAATACCAGGTTTTGGTATTTTTACCATTTTACCCCTGCTCTTGTTTCGAAAATCAATTTTACCTGACCTTCCTTCATACATCCCCCATATTTTCTTATTTAATTTTTGTATTTTAATTAACCTCGGGTCTTACAACTCTCCCCCACTTAAGGAATTTGGTCCTCCAAATTAGAACCAATTCATATGAGTCCATAAACTACTTCGGTTACATCAATTGCATCATACTTCTTTAATTCTCATGTGACCTTTTTCCGGAGTGTAACATTACCAAAGAACTTTAATTAGGGAGATCATCTTAAACCTCAATACTTTCTCTTTCCTGTTTAATGCCCGAATCAACTTATCAATATACTTATATTTGCATTAAGCTTAACTGTTGGATCTCATATCCTACCACCTGTGCTGGATCTGGATAGTATTGCCAAAGCATCAAAAGCTGAGACACATTGTGGGTGCCTGTTAATTCAAGTGATAACACCAACCTACAGGTCTTATCTCCCACTTGTCCAATCTCTCAAAATATTTAATCCAGCGAAACTCAACTTACCTTCTTCCAAAAGCTCGCTATGTCCTTATTCCCTTAGGACAAGAAACATTTCAATCATACTAATTCACCAAGGGTGAATTCCAATACTTGTCTATCTGCTCTGAGGCGTTCTTAATCTCTCACTCTTAACTAAAACATCCTCAGAGACTTATTATCCATAGTCGAAAATAATTCTATCTGTCACCCACTTTTTCTTATCCAATTTGGGGAACAACCCCTACAGCCATACACTGCCTCATATCTTGTTATCCCGATACTCAAGTGACAACTGTCACTATTGGCGAATTCAATTAGAAATCAACTGATCATTCCAGGAGCTTATAAAATCAATGGCACACGCTTTCATCGGATCCTCCAGAACCTGTACAGTCCTCTCTGACTGACCATCTGTCTGAGGACGAAAAGCTGTGCTAATACTCAGTCGGGTTCTCATAGCTTCCTAAAAATATCCTCAGAGGTGGGAAGTGAAGCGGGAATCCCTATATGATACCATGCTCAATGGAACGTTACTTAGTGTTCCACAATCTTCCTTACACATAAATCCGGATACACACTCCGAGTATCTGGGGATTTCATAACCAGAAGGTGGGTAGACTTAGTCAATTTGGCGACTATCATCCAAATAGCCTCGTAACTCACCTGGGTCCTCTGTAACCCATCACGACATTCATGGAGACTTGCTCTCATTTTTCGTGTCGTGTCGATATAGGTAGGTGCTGCAATAACTCTGCAGACTTTTAATACTCTACCTTATTCTGTTGACATACTAGGCACTTTTTCACAATCTCTATCATGTCTCTTTTAACATCTGACCACCAATACCCTTTTCGAGATTTTAATATATTCTTATTACCTTCCGTATGCACTGTATATCCTGAAGAGTGAGCTTCTGACAAAATTACTATCTCATCAACTGTGGTCCTGGGGAGCACTCATACTGTCTCGGAATCCTCAGTAACTCATCACACTCTGTGAACTCTATCATTGTACCCTTCTGAATCTAACCCACACTATCGACATCGTGCCGATCATAACGCTAAGCCTGTCAAATTCGGGCACTCTCATCTGGTTCTAATCTCAGGCTAGCTGTCACACAATCACGGTCATCATCAGAAGGGATTACATCAATACTGAGGCTCATAACTGCTCTAGCAGCTCACGCTCCCTGACCATCATACGTAATACCATCCTGAGGCTCTTTCTGCTCAAGGCATCAGTCATCACATTAGCCTTTCCTGGGTGGTACAATTTTTCACAATCAAAATCTCTCAGAAGCTCTAACCCATTATGTATTCTCATATTCGCCTCTTTCTGTGAAAACAGATACTCGGGCTTTATGATCAGTGCATATCCACAATTTCTCATCGTGTACCTAATAGTACCATATCCTCGGTACAAATACTGTTGCCAACTTTAAATCATGGGTCAGATAGTTTATTTCGTGATCAAGGAGTTGTCTGACTCCAAAATTGACTATCTTCCCATTATACATCAATACACAGCTCCTTCATAATTTTGAGGTATCCATACTCACTGAGAACCTCTTGAGCTGTTGGGTACGGTGAAAATAATCACGGTGGTCAATTCATACTTCACTACACCGAAATTCATGTCACATCTATCATCTTATTTATCATCTTATTCAAAGACCACGTTTTCCATAGTTAAACGTGCCAACCAAGTAGACCATATTAGAACTTGCAACAACCATCTGTAAAAGCAATTTCCAATTATTGCTTACAATTTGCCCTAGACTTTAACTACACCCAATAAATCATCGATAATGATGATTACAAATCAGTCTAATCCTTGATTTACTTACGCATAAGCGTATAAGATCCTTCAAAATCACTTACGTTTTCAGGTACTAACCTGCGTCATTTCCTTTTCTTATCTTAACGGCTCTTATTAAATTTTTACTATGTTAACCTTTATGATTTGTCGAATTTTTTATATTCTTATCGTCTTAGTAAAGGTATCCTAATGCTAAAGGTATTTATTACGACGATCGATTTCACGTTATAGATTATATATATATATACTTTTAGACGCTGTCAAGTCTTCAGGCGGGGAGGTATTTTGAAATACCTTTATTAACCCTTAGACTTAACCACAATTACTTTATATATCAATCCCGGTGGTCACAATTTATATTCGCTACTAATTGCTTAATCCCAATTACTTCATATCTTAAAGGTATTCCTTACCTAGCATATGTCTCTTACTCCAATACATCTTGTATACGTAATCAAGCATATCTTATCTTAAAGATTATCTCCTTCGTATATCAATAATGACAAAACTCTTGTCATTATTCATTTCGTGAGTACAATCCTTTACTCCTTTAATTTCAACTGTTACACCCCTTTTTGTCACTTAAAATCTCTATATCCATATTTCGTTAATTAATCCTCCTCTATTGGGGTTCTCATTTATCAGTATTGTGCCCAATAATGTAGGCATTCATGCTTTTTACTCACTTATATGCGAATGAAGGCGGTATGAATAAATGTGTGGCACCAGGATCAATGAACATATGTACTTCATTATTCATAACAAGTGTGGTATCTTACACCCCATCCATGAAACATCAATAGTGTCCTGGTCCAAGACATCCTCTCGCCTTCGTCCAACAGTCTACTTTCCTTTTTTTTCTTTTCTTTTCGGCTATTGCCTCCCTTTTCGTTGCAGCTATGCCAACAAAGTTTTTCTCTGTCTCTTTACTTTTCTATGGGGCAATCTCGCCCAACTCTGCGCAATCAAAATCAATGGTCCGTCTTACCACACTTAACGGCCATTTTCATCGATACAGTGTAGGTATAGACCCTTCTTCCGTGGTATCCACCACACATCTCACACTCCTTACAGTGTTTACACTGCTACACTGCTTCGTAGCAGGTCGGGGTCCTCCAATCACAATGCCCCTCAAGAGTGCCAAAATTGGATGCACTGGGGTCTTACCAATTATCTTAGCCCATAACTCGTCACATCAGATCTTTTGCCAATTACCATTTTCCATTTTAACATCTTTGTCATTTCTCGATTCTCTTTTCTGTCTCTATTTTAGCCCTCACTACCTTTCCCAATCTCAGAGGCGTGCAATTCATGTTCTTATTTACCCAACTGCAAATCTGCGCACTGCCTCGGTATAGGTATTATCTCATGGGCCAATTAGACTCTAATTGAAAAGTTGAGCCATTTCATGAACTTTTAGACATCTCGACTGTCACTTGTTCATAGTGTCGAGGTAATATCTGCCAAAGAATATAACTGAGTTTCATACTCAAAATCAATTTAGTATTCCTGGGCAGTGTAAGAAATTTTTCCTTTAAATCATGTCCGGGATATCCTGTCACCGGAATACATCCAATAAGATTTCTCATCTTAGCTATGGATGTTTAACACTTAAGATGGGTCGAGTGGGTTTCCACCAATGCTCCGCTGCGCCCTCTGATCTCATACATAATCTGAGCAATTAGCTCCTCACAATAATCTCCACACTCCTTTCCAATCTCACGAAGTGTGTCTCAATACTGTCCGATCACTCTGTCGGACTTTGAGAGGCATGCTCAACATTAACCTCTATTCCAATCTCATACTGATTCTCATAGTCAAATTCAGCACGACTTAGCAGACTCAGGTCTACCTCTACGACCTCTACCTCGTGCACTATCTCATATAACGTGACTCATATTAGGCATTCCTACATTCTCAACCATTTCTTAGTCAAAACCCATCTCGATATACACTATTGTATCTAACCAAGCACAGTAACACGGGGATGTAATTTCCTAATTACTGACACTGACACACATCAGACCAATTTCTGCTCTGATACCACCTTTATATGTCACGACCCAAACTACCCAAAAATCAGAGTTAATTTTTCGCGTTTTGTTTATTTACTTAAATTCTTACCTGTCCTCGAATCGTGACCACACTCCACTAACAAATTGGGCTGTGCGTCAATGTCAGTCCCACCATACATTTACCATAGTACTTATTTCTTCTCCAGTCATTTATAATTGTTTACATTATTTATACATCGCCTAAAGTTACTTACAAACATGTTACTGTGCTATGCTTATTTAGATACAATACATACAAGTGTATATACCTTAAATGATGGGCAGCAGCGGATACCCGGAATGCAGTACTGAGTCGCCTCAACTTCAACTGGAGATTATCTGTGGGAGAAAATGAAAGGGGTGAGCACATCAAGCTCAGTAAGGCAATCCTACGAACAAGTAGGTAACCATACTACCTACATGAACGTGGTGCCATGCATAAACCACCCTTTCTCCACACATTTAAAACAGATGATATGAAAGTTATGATGTTATGTAAATCGAGTTTGCACAGAAAATTCAACATGCAATTATTTCAAATCATTTCTTTCTCAATTAAAATTTTCACAATAAAGTCAGGACTCGACCCCTCCTTCGGGTGATCCTGACTCACACAAAACCATGAAAATCGGTATACATCACACATGGGTTTAAAAAGCATGGAAATAACCATCATGCACATTTAATTAAAAACCCAGTTTAAATCATCGAAATCGTCGACATGCGAGACGAGGCAATATCTGTATAACGACAATAACCAGGACTGGCCATATGTGTCCTCGTGAGTCCCTCTAGCTTCACGGATCCCAGTGTGCGAGGTCTCACCCTGATCGGGAACCGCCCGGGAGATGGGTCAATCCAACCCGTCAGTCTTATCCGATCTCACGCATCCGAAGATGCCGTATCCGAAGATACCCCGTATCACAAAGATACCGTATCCGAAGATACCCCGTATCACAAAGATATCGTATCCGAAGATACCCCACGGTACATCGTACTCCATGCTACTTGCACGGTACATCGTACTCCATGGACCCATATCACTCTAGGTACTCCAACCCAAATGGCATGCTTCCCACAGAGAGGTTTTGTTTCTCAATACTCATGCCACGTCTCAAAACGCACGTGCGAGCCTATTAAATCAGTGACACACAGTCTACCCAATACTCTAAGCACGGCTTATCGTATGATCTCTGAAAAGTAGTACGAGCGGTGCTCTAACACTGTCTATATGAATCACATGAAAATCTTATAAAATCTGGTGCGAGTTAAACTCCAGCACCCTGTCATGAAAATCATGTAAAATCTGGTGCGAGTTAGACTCTAGCACCGTGTCACGAAAAAGCATATGAAATCTGGTGCGAGTTATACTCTAGCACCTATGCATGTAAAACTCTAGTGCGAGCTCTCGCTCCAGCACTAATGCATGCATCACACAAATCAAACATCGTGCGAGCTGAGCTCTAGCACGTCACATGTAAATAAAAACACGTAGGCGGCTCGGTTATCTCCAAATAGTTTTCACAGAAATTACATCGTTTAAGGTATGCAATGCTATGCATTTTTCTTTAAAAGTGAGCCAGCCTACTCATGCATGTGTTAAAATACCTCCAGAACGAGCAGGAACCTTTTGTCCTTGCTCCTCCCAATTTTTCCTAAATTTGTAAGTTCTACCCTTAACAAGGGTATTTTTGTAATTTGCCCATTCGGGGCACTAAAATTATTAATTGACCTCTAGACCCTTCAGGTAATTTTTAAAGACTGCAGATGAACTTAAAATTGCGTAAAGTTACCTCTAGCAGTCCGCAGAATTCCCTTACCTTATTTTCCTGTCGAGTCTGACCTTTTCTTTTCCACTGTTGTCACGTCGCGCAGTCCGTTATGCTCCCAATCAAATGCCCAGAACTGCGTATCAATATTCCTCAGGTTAGATATTATACAATTTAATTGTATTTCCTATTTTCTGGGCTTAATTTAAATCATTGGGCCCATTTACCCCTATTGGGCCCGATTGCACCTTAAATGGGCCTTATCGGCCTTAAGCCCGTTTTCCACTTAATTTTCACTTTATCGAGGCCTATTGGGCTCATTGGGCCCACTAATAATTTATTGGGCCTCGTTCTAATTCTCGAATAGCTAAATCGATTATTTACGACAATTTATCTAAATTTTCATAATTTAATTCAATTTATGCGGAATTTAAATTCATATCACGCATAACGATGTAAATTGTCGTAAATAAGGGTCACTTGCCCGTGATCCCATGCTAGTATGAAATTCGAGGCTCTCTCGAGCTCTCAGTGGATGCCAATTGTCGAGCTACACAATTCCACAATTTTTCGGGTAAGTTTTCAGCCCAAAATTAATTAAATAAAATATTCCAAAATTTAAATCGGTCAATTTGACCGCTTATCGACTTACCCGAAGCTCGATTGCATCACAGGAATTTTCTCCAATTTTTTTCCCTTTCTTTTTCCCTTTTTTCTTCCTTTTTTTTCCCTCTCTTTTTGGCTGAATCGGTTCAGTCCGGTTCGGACCGGTTCAGACCCGCCGGTTCACCCCGGTTCACTCCGGTTCAGCCGGTTCACCGTCGGTTCACTGCCTTGCATGTCGGTTCTCCGCCGGCTTCCGTCGCCAGTAGCTCCGCAAGGTCGTCCGCATCATAGATCCGCCCTCGATTTCGGTCGGGCTCGCCGGAACGCTACCGGTTCGGCTCTTCTCCCTCGGCCGTCGGACCCATTTTCCTCCTCTTGGCCGTCGCCAGCGATTCCCGCCATTTCGTCGATTGATACCGGTGCAGAAAGAACCGCCGTCGCCTGGGCTTTCAGAATCTGGCCTCAGATCCGCCCGTATCGCCGTCGGTGACCCTTTCTTTCCCGCGGCCTTCTCCTCCGTTTTTCGCCGGATTCCGGCGTCCTTGGCGCACGTCACCGGTGGCCTGAAGACCACCGGCCTCTCCTCTTTCTTTTTCGGCCCTTGGCCTGGCCGTTGGCCGCCGGACGGCTCGCCGGTCTCCCTCGGTCAGCTGCTTCCGTTTTCGGGTTTCTCTCTCCCCGATTTCCGTTTTCTGATTCTTTTTTTTTTGTTTAAGCTTCTTTCTCTTTTTTTTTTGTTTTATTATTATTATTATTATTATTACTATTATTATTATTATTATAATTTATTTAATTATTTCACTATTCATTAAAATACTCCATAAAATCCAAAATATCTACACTTATATTATTTTTATTCTAATTTAATTTATTTAATTTAAATTTAATTTATTAAATATATTTTTCTCCAAATTTTTGATATTATTCCTTCGCGTTTTTCGAGATATTGTTCCGATAATTTTTTGGTATTTTTAAAATTTTTGAATCTTGATCAATTGACCCAAATTGTATAATTTCCTCATTATCGATCAAGATATCTTACATCCTTATTTTAAATTAAAATTTTCTTATCGCCTTAATACCGGGTTTTGGTATTTTTACCATTTTACCCCTGCTCTTGTTTCGAAAATCAATTTTACCTGACCTTTCTTCATACATCCCCCATCTTTTCTTATTTAATTTTTGTATTTTAATTAAACTCATGTCTTACAGCTTACTCTAAGGATTAGATCAATTTAATACTTAGTTCCCTTCAAAGGTGGTAAACCATCAAGAATGTCCTTAGGAATCACATCATCAAATTCCTGACAAAGAGATTTAACAACATTAGAAAGAGAAAGGCTAAGCTCGTTAGTGTTAAAGTAAGAATCTTTGCAGAAAAACATATATTTAGGCTGTTTTACTAAAAATGCAGCCTTAAAATCACTTTTTCTTGTGTAAACACTTACTGATTTTCTCTCTTTCTTTTCAACACTCTCGGCTTTTTCCTTTTTTCTATACTCTTCTTCAGTTGTTTTCTCTTTTTACTTAGTTTCAGCATCCTTCATTTTTTTCCTCACTCTCTTTTAATCTCAGTTGATCCTTATATACCTGCATAAGACTCAATATAGCAAGAGTAATGATCTATCATCCATAGTGGATGAATATCGGTTCTTCTATCGTATTTCCATGGTCTCCCCAACAATATATGACTAGCATGCATGAGAATTGTATCATAAAGGACCTTATCCTTATATCTCCTAATAACAAATGAAACCCACACTTGTTCAGTTACCTTCTTTGTTACCTTCTCTACAGTCATTTGCAATTTGTATGGTCTAGGATGTTTAGTAGTAGGTAAATTCAATCTTTCAACCATAGTAGTGTTAGCTTCATGAGTACAACTACCTCCATTACTAATCATACTACTTATTTTGGATTTGGCACCTTATATGAAAAATATTCTCTCACTGTACTTCATCCTTTTTCTTTGACTTACACACTCAAGTCTCAGCATGCCATCATGTTCATCATTAGCAACATTCTCGTGTAAATTAGGAGTTTAATGTTGCTGCTCTTTTTACAAATTGACCATAGCAGCACCTTGTTTCTCTATTTTATCAATAATATTTCCTAACATGATATATAACCTCCCTCATCTGTTACTCCTTTATCTTTGTTTGTGGACATGATTAAATACTTGCAAAAGAATATTAGGAAAAAAAAAATCCTCACTAATTACTCCCTCATGTGTTTATCACTCCACTTCTTACAATATGAAACTCACACTTGTGTTTACACATAATTAGATTGGCTTTTCTCTACTAATGTTACTCAATACTCTTGCATTTTTCCCTCACACAACTTTTCTCTTGTATTTCTCTATTGAACTAATCAATATCAACCAAGAACAGCTTTGTAACAAACTAATCTCAACAAAGTAGAATGAAAAAATGGAAAAGAAACTTAAAAAACAATCAAGAAAGCAATAAAGAAGGAATAATCAAGAAACGCAATGCAATTAGGTTGCTATAAGGAAAAATAATCAAATCAAGATCACAAGACATTAAATATTTAATTAGATCCAGAATCTTTGTAAGGATAAAGTATATCTCTTTAACTTTAGGTTTTCCCTTTGCTGGGGAATTTCGTACTAAAGAAAGAAATAGGAATTTAACTCCTCTAACTGAATCAACAAATCTTTCAATAACAGTTTTATTTTTTTCCTTTTTTTTCTTTTTTTTTTTGATATTTGTTTTTGGTTTTTTTTTTTTAGTAGAAACCTCAAGATTACTAAAAGAAACCCCAAGACTACAATTACAGTGGTTTCAAGAAGAACACAAGAAAAACTAGAAAAAGAAGAAAGAACAAACCATGAAAAGAATTTAATTTTTAATAAACAAACCTAATTCAGAACCTTTCTATAATATGAAATATTATAAACCTTACCAAAAGAAGATTTGATTCAATAAAGAACACGAAGAACACAAAAAGAACAAACCACAAACGCAACAAAGAATTAAAGATAAACAAAGGTTTAAAGATAGAAACTAAGACCCATTGTATAGAAATACAAGAACCTATGGAATTAGACCTAGAATTGTTGCATAGCAAAAAAAGAACATAAGGTATAAATTGATTGAAGGTAGAAGAACGCCACATGGAAGACCGTGATAAGTTCAAAAGTTCTAAAGAGAATTAAAGAGAAAGAAGACTCTTTATAAAAATTTATTCTCATTTTCCCCAAAGGGTTGCATGCCTATTTATAACTAAAAGAAACCCTATAAATAAGAATAAGCTATAATCTTAGGATTAAGAATATCCTGAAATCCCAAGAATAAAACCTCAAAATAATAATAAAGAGCTAAAACATTATAACATTATGTTATTTCTATTAGGATAGAAACCTTAAAAATCTAACAATAAAGATGTGGGGTTTAATACAATGTTCGCCAATATAATATAAATATAAGCATACAACTTCCACAGCATGTGCAACCAATCCAAGATACAATCTAACCCGATTGAAGCATTTCAATTAGCTAAAAGTTAATCTCGACCTAATAGTCATTCGACCCAGTGCGCATCCAACCCATACTCCTAAATGAAGCTGATCATGTATTTGTATGATGTTGACTAAGCTTTGATCATCCTCCAAGCTTTGACTCAAAATCCAACGTTCTTCAATAAGACTAATTGAAGCTTCTCGTTTAGCTTTGGATCTTATCACCGACTTCTACGGATGCTCATTGGATTATTTGAAGTCTTACACGTGCTATCTTGATTTTCTTGATCTTGATCTTAATCTTGATCTTTGATGCTATCACCTACAAGTGGAGGGAGCTCGTAGGGCCTTAGAATTGTTATGAACAACCACCACTTGCAACATACTGCATGATATAGGGCTCGTTGGCCTTGAACCATCCCTAGGTTACTAATTCTCAAGTAGACACCATGTCAGACTTGTGACCTGACGATGCCGGCACTCTTAAGCACCACATGTGCTAGGGTAGCTCACTTTAGATTGACAAGGCCTTGCCTACCTGCGAATTAAGAAGGTGGTGGAGAGCTGACACACTTCATCCTCCTATAAAGAGTAAAAGAGCTTTCATAGCTATGCTACTAGTAACCATTCTGATGTCTGAAATGGGGATACTTTTCTCCCTAAGCCAATCGAAGGCTTACTCAAGTTTGCTCAATGCTCCACGATCCTTGCCCTTACCCTGATCCACATAGAGTTAGCAATCACTTTGTTACTCCACCATCTACCTTAAACGTTGCAGCTCATGGCTCAACCGAGAGTGTCTCACCAAGCTAACAGGCCTCTAAGTGACCAGCCATTTGCCTACTCTAAGGTCTATGCCGCATTAGGCACACTTAGGGATAATTAATCCCATGGAAATGGTCTTGTCCGCTGCTTATTATCGAGGTAGTCACAGTAGAACCAAAGGCTTGTCTGTACCAAACCATGACATCCTACCCTACTAACTATGTTGATGCCCTTATCAAAACCAAGCCCACACTAAGTTCCCTTGTTGCACAAAGCTGACATTTTCCATATTTCTCTCTCATGTAACCTTAAAGATTGGGTTGTGAACCTATCGAATGAGGTATTACCCATTGTTCACATCCAAATCACAGTCGAAGGGATCTCATCTAACTACATAATATCTTTCTTCATTGAAACACTTCACTAGGTCTGTCCCTACTCAAGTACACCAATGATCACAAAGCTGTGACCTTAAGGCATCTTTTTTATCGATCATGACCTCAGTAGAATGAATGACCTCCCCTACAACTTTGTCCCCTGGTGATGCATCCCACGGGATGTGACCCATCACATAAATTATATTCTTGCCGCTGATGCACCACTCTGGACATGGTGCCTAATCCAATCACACTCTTGTGGCACCATCTTCGTAAAACATGATTAATGTGCTAAGCCAACTTGGGACCGATTCGAAATTGAATCGGTCTTGCCCTGCCCATAATTGAAATCACCCCATGATCAAATTGAGTTGGGTCTTAAAATTCTCTATCGAAGCTAGTATAGGCCTGACCCGTTATAGGTAGGCATAGGTTTAGTCAAAGACCGATCTCGGACAGATATCAGATTGGTTCCAGACTGGTTCTAGTTTGGAACAGTGGTGCGCACCTTTTGGAGGCAACGACTATAGCCATTACCTTCTGATGTCGCCCGATTGAACAGCAACAGTAATTTACCTTCCACGTATTCTGATTGCATTAACGACTAAAGGGTGACGTCGATGCAATTTGTTCCACGGGTTCTTCGTATATCCTGCAAAAACAACAGGAATCAGAGGGGGCAGGGATTTATCCCTGCACGCGCACTCCGATGATTAAGTAAGTAATCGGAGTTGTGAATGTATGAAGAAGAGAATGTATTGCTTAAATCAGAGAGTTTAAGGCTTTTTCCTTCTTTTTGTTTGGGATCTGGCCTCCTCCTTTTTTGAGAGTTCACCTGATATTTATAGGTTTCTGCAGGTCGGTTCGAGCTGAGGCCCAGGCGCGTGTCTGGGCCGTGACAGAGTCATAGAGCACTCTGTCGCGCCTCGAGTTCAAGCAGCTAGCGGGGGAGTCGACAGGCGGCAGAGTACCATGGACCTCTGACGCAGGCTGTGCGAGGGACCTCTACCGCAGGCTGTGCGAGGGACCTCTACCGCAGGCTATGCGGGAGACCTCTGCCTTGGGGCAATGCGAGAGACCTCTGCAGCGGGCTATGCGAGGGACCTCTACCGCAGGCTGTGCGGGAGACCTATGCCGCGGTAGAGGCGATGGAGATCTGCTGCGCCTACTGTGCGGCACACTGCAAGGAGACAGACTTCTATCGCCTCGAACACTCTGTCGTCGTATCAGCCACGTGGTTCATTCTTAGTTTGACACGTGGCAGTCTCTGGTTGGCGGATAGGTGTACACGTGGATTCTGGTGACACGACTACCATCAATTGCTCCCCACTCTTTGGTAGGAATATTTCCTGCGAAAGAGGATTCTTAATAGAAAGATATATTTTCGGAAAGAATTTTACATACCTTTCTGAGGCCTGACTATCACGACGCGAGCGCATCTTTAGTTCTTACGGCCTTTATGTTTCCATTGCCTGGCCACAGTGACGCATAGTGCCTCAGGCTCTTACGGCTCGTCTGAATATACGCCTGGCCACAGTGATGCATAGCGCCTCAGGCTCTTACGGCTCTTCTGAATATACGCCCGGCCACAGTGACGCATAGCGCCTCAGGCTCTTACGGCTCGTCTTAATATACGTTCGGCCACAGTAACGCATAGCGCCTCAGGCTCTTACGGCTTTTCTGAATATACGCCCGGCCACAGTGACGCATAGCACCTCAGGCTCTTACGGCTCATCTGAATATACGCCCGGCCACAGTGACGCATAGCGCCTCAGGCTCTTACGGCTCTTCTGAATATACGCCCGGCCACAGTGACGCATAGCGCCTCAGGCTCTTACGGCTCGTCTGAATATACGTCCGGCCACAGTGACGCATAGCGCCTCAGGCTCTTAGGGCTCTTCTGAATATACGCCCGGCCACAGTGACGCATAGCGCCTCAGGCTCTTACGGCTCTTCTGAATATAGGCCTGGCCACAGTGACGCATAGCGCCTCAGGCTCTTACGGCTCTTCTGAATATACGCCCTGCCACAGTGACGCATAGCGCCTCAGGCTCTTATGGCTCTTCTGAATATATGCCCGGCCACAGTGATGCATAGCGCCTCAGGCTCTTACGGCTCTTCTGAATATACGCCTGGCCTAGCCGGTAGGGCCATTCAACCGTATTGTTCGCTTTGGAGCTGTTCAACCCATGGCAGCCTGCGTTCGCAGGGCCCGAACCAAGGGTTCCCCTCACGGTTTTCTTTCGCGTCTCCAGGGGATCGAACTCAGGACATAGTCCGCTTTAGGTACGGCCCACTGGCGACCTACGTTCGCAGGGCCTGAACCAAGGGTTCCCCTCACGGTTTTCTTTCGCGTCCCCAGGGGATCGAACTCAGGACATAGTCCGCTTTGGGTACGGCCCACTGGCAGTCTGCGTTCGCAGGGCCCGAACCAAGGGTTCCCCTCACGGTTTTCTTTCGCGTCCCCGGGGGATCGAACTCAGGACATAGTCCGCTTTGGGTACGGCCCACTGGCAGCCTGCGTTTGCAGGACCCGAACCAAGGGTTTCCCTCACGGTTTTCTTTCGCGTCCCCGGGGGATCGAACTCATCACCTCTTCTTAGGCCACATACTTATTGGCCCTAGCAAAGAGATCGGAGATTGTCATCGGTTGATCAAGAGAGAGGGATTCTTGCAGCTTTTCAGAGCTCGTCCCTTGTAGCATTGCAGCCATGGCTACCCCTACCGGCAGATCTTCCACTTCCAAGGTTGCATCTCGGAAGCGGTCTACAAAGCTCTTTAAGGATTCTTTATTCCCTTGATTAAGCGTGAGTAGGTAAGTAGCGTCTTTCTTTCTCTGGCTGTGGATCATGAAGACTTTGAGGAATTCATTCCTCAATTGATTGAAAGAGAAGATTGAACCTTCGCTCAACCCGTTGAACCACTTCAGAGCGTGCCCGGACAATGTGAGAGAAAAGGCTCTGCACATAATTTCGTCCTCCCATCCATGCAGCAGCATGAGGGATTCATAACTCTGTATGTGATCATAGGGGTCTGCTTTACCGATGTAAGTAGCCATAGAAGGCATTTTACACTTCTTCGGCAAAGGTTTGTTCATGATCTCCGGACTGAATGGAATCCTCCTCCTTTAGCCATCATTCGGAGACACCAGTTTTTTCTTCTCAAGGATCCGTTGGACGACTTTCTCCACATTTTTCGACCCTTGGACTGAGTATGCTCCCTTCTCTTCGAGTCTAGAAGAGTCCGACTGGTAAGCACCCCTTCTAGCGCCTCCCATTCCGTGACTCGACCTTTCGAGACAGTCTCGGGGGTCAGAACTCCTCTGTCTTCGTCGCTCCCCGGACCTATGTTCTCCAAACTCGCGCTCCAACTCCACAGGAGAAGAGCCGCGCCATGAGGGAAAACTCTGCCGCCTATAGACCGCGCGAGGACTCTGTCGCATACGTGCTGCGGGAGATCTCTGCCGCGTGATGACTGCGGGTGAGCTCTGCCGCCTCTCTGTTGCGGGTGAGTTCTGCCTCACAGGTGCTGCGGGCGAACTCTGCCGCCTACGTGCTGCAGGTGAGCTTTACCGCCTGCGATCTGCGGGTGAGCTCTGTCGACTACGACCCGCGGGTGAGCCCCGTCGCATGACTGCTACTGGTGGACTCTGTCGCGTCAGGTCTGCGGTAGCGTTCACCTCTCGTAGCCCTGCCGCAGGATAATTTCTTTGAAATGCGGTAGAGTTTGGAATCAGTCCAGTGGCAGTATTTTGCGCTCCTTCCCCTTGTCCAGCATTCACCATGGTGGAGGGTTCACCTCTCTCGTTGGTCTGCCTCAGGGTGTTCTCATCCACCATTTGCTGCACTTCTGGGGGTAAGCTAAACTGCGGGAGAGCGTTCTTGAAGAAGTTCACCACAGCTCTCAACGCTGTCGTCGTCTCCTCATTCTGACGCTTCAGAGCCTCAAATTCCTCTATCGAAACTGAGGCCCCTTTGCCACCCTCTTCATTCTGTCTTTGTCCTTGCTCTGATCTGACTGGGGGACTCATAAAATTCTCTCCCCTTGTATCCTCTGCCGTAGAACGTGTCCTCACCATTTTGATAGGGAATCTGACTTTTTGTTCTGATTCCCACAGACGGCGCCAATTGATGTCGCCCGATTGAACAGCAACAGTAATTTACCTTCCACGTATTCTGATTGCACTAACGACTAAAGGGTGACGTCGATGCAATTTGTTCCACGGGTTCTTTATATATCCTTCAAAAACAACAGGAATCAAAGGGGGCAGGGATTTATCCCTGCACGCGCACTCCGATGATTAAGTAAGTAATCAGAGTTGTGAATGCATGAAGAAGAGAATGTATTGCTTAAATCAGAGAGTTTAAGGCTTTTCCCTTCTTTTTGTTTCGGATCTGGCCTCCTCCTTTTCTGAGAGTTCACCTGATATTTATAGGTTTCTGCAGGTCAGTTCGAGCTGAGGCCCAGGAGCGTGTCTGGGCCGCGACAGAGTCATAGAGCACTCTGTCGCGCCTCGAGTTCAAGCAGCTAGCGGGGGAGTCGGCAGGCGGCAGAGTACCATGGACCTCTGCCGCAGGCTGTGTGAGGGACCTCTACCGCAGGCTGTGCGGGAGACCTCTGCCGTGGGGCAATGCGGGAGACCTCTGCAGCGGGCTATGCGAGGGACCTCTACCGCAGGCTGTACGGGAGACCTATGCCGCGGTAGAGGCGATGGAGATCTGCTGCGCCTACTGTGCGGCACACTGCAAGGCGACAGACTTCTTTCGCCTCGAACACTCTGTCGTCGTATCAGCCACGTGGTTCATTCTTAGTTTGACACGTGGCAGTCTCTGGTTGACGGATAGGTGTACACGTGGATTCTGGTGACACGACCACCATCACCTTCTTTTTTTAATTTATTCTTTATTTTTTTATAAATACCCTATTTATTTTTCACACTTTCTCAATTTCTCTCTAATTCTTTCATATTCTCTCGTTTTTTTTCTTCTAAATTTATAATATTATTCTCTCACTTAAATTCTCTCTAAAATTTAAAATTCACTCACATCTTCCCTTCAATTCTCTAATATTCTTGTAAATTCTCTTTAATTTTCTCTAATTCCTTTCCTTCTTTACAATTTTACAAAGTTTAGCTATAATACGTATTATTCCATCTCTTTTTGCAAAAATTCAATATATTTATTTAAAAAATAAAAAAATAAAAAAAGTCAAACTTTTTTCATTGTTCATGTTTCGTTCGCGTTCTTTCGGTTCTACTCAAATCTCCGATTTAGATAACAAATCTTTCAATTCTAACTTGACATATGGAGGAGGAACTTCCCTTGGCAACGGTACATGGTGGTCACACACAAGCATCTGCCACTACTACTACTGCTACCACTACGGTTACAACATCTTCAACAAGATTGAAGTCTAATCGCGCAAAGACTAGTAAGGTATAGGAACACTCCGACACTATGCAAAAGGAAGGTACGACCAAACTTTCTACTATTTTTAAATTATGTAAAACGGTATATGGTTATAACATTGGTAGAAGTTTATGGGAATCAAGGCAACACATTAAGTGATCTATTTAACATGCACAAGGGTTCAATAACAAGAGCTAAAGGATTCATAATTGGAGGCTTTCCAAAATTCATAATATTGATAGGGCATGCTGACTTTTTTAGTAATGATTGCATTTGTACAACCTTGTTGTTTCTAAAAAAAGAAAAATCAGAACTAAGTATCATTTTTCCGTAGTTCTATAAAATGATTTCCACACATTTTGGGATAAAAGTCTGCAAAATTTGTTCTATAATGCCAAATACTTTAACCATATTCTTTCATTATTCTTCAAAAATGAGGGAATTATTCATGAGTCTTCTTATGTTAACACACCCAAAAAAATGGGGTTGCTGAATTAAAAAATCTCCACATGTTAGATGCCACCTATGCCATTTTCTTTCAGTCAAATGTCCCTAAATTTCTTTGGGGTGAAACAGTCCTCATAGTTGCTTATCTCATCAATTGTCTTCCTTCCAAAGTCTTAAGAAATCAAAGCCCTTAGTCCACATTGTCTCAATACTTTCTCAACTCGATTTCCATTTGAAGTCTTCTTTCTAAGGTATTTGGTTGTATGGCCTACCTACATATTTACAAAACCAATCGATCTAAACTAGATCCCCGAGCTAAGAAATATGTCTTCATTGGCCACTCATTAACCCAAAAAGGCTATAAGTGTTATGACTCAACTACTCGAAGAGTCTTTATCTCCATGGATGTTAAGTTCAATGAAGCAGTACCCTTTTATAAACCCATTCCCACTCATCTTCAGGAGGAGAAATATTTTTAGGAAAATGAATGTTCAGGTTCTACATCTTTTCTTGAAGATCCTATTGGTTTTCTTTTTCTCTTTTTCCTTACATCCCTCTCCTAAAAATGAAATAGTGCCAACTTTCCCAAAAAAATCATATCGTTGAACCTATGACAGCTACTGATTCCATTGAATCTGAGCCTAATTTAGCCTTACCCAATGAAACTAAGAACACTCTATCATTGCAGAACCTTGAACCAAGTGCAGACCCAAAAATCCAACTTCTAGGAATTCTTTTAAAACTACAGTTGAAACAATATTCAAGAAGAAATACATCCTTCATAATTACCTAAACAAATTCAAGAACCTAACTTGAGGACATGTACTGAAAAAACTTCGAATATACAAGTTTTTAATGCTAATGATATTACATGTGATGATTAGCCCACCTTAGAGAATGACCTTTACCTTCTCATAGCCTTGAGAGAAGGAATACGAAAGTGTACACAACACATAATATCCAACTTCATATCCTTACATCCCTTTTCCAATTGATGCAAAAGCTTTCTCTCTACCTTGAACTCATTTAAGATTCCTAAAACAATAATGAAGCTTTAGGAAACCGAAATTAGGCATGAGCGATAAAGGAAGAAATGAATGCATTAGAGAAAAATAAGAGTTCATATATTTTTTAGCATCCTAAGGGAAAAGAGTTGTCGATTGCAAATAGGTGTACACGATAAAGTTCAAAGCAGATGGAAACCTTGAAAGATACAAGGAAAAGCTAGTTGCGAAGGGATATACATATACTTATGGGGTAGATTTAGAGCTGGTAAAAGTTGGCCCGAGCCCGAAAACCCGTCTGAGCCCACTCGAGATCGAACCCAAGACCAGACCGAATTTGTAAGACCCGATTTTTATCGTACGAGCAAAAGGAATGAATAAAAATTTTCGAATGCATTTAAAAAAAAATACAAAGGATTGAAATGGAATTTTTGAACACGTGAAGGGTAAAACGGTCAAAAGATCGAAAGCCGGTATAAATTCGACAAGAAAATTTAATTAAAAATATGAGATTGAGAAATCTTGATCAATAACGAAGAAATAATTAAAATTCGAGTTAAATTGATCAAGATATGAATTTATTGGAATTAATCAAAATTTTCACTCGGGACAATATCCCAAAAATACGAAAAAAATATACCGAAATAATGGTTAAAATAAAATAAATTAATTAAATTAATTAATTATGGTAAAATGTAATATTTTAAGGAATAAAATAGAATTTTTTAAAGATATTTTTGGATTTTAATAATATTTTAATGAATATAATAATAATAATAATAATAAATTCTAAATTAATTAATTAAAAAATCTAGAAATCAAAAATTGGTCGGGGAGAGAGAAAAACAAAAGCTGAAAATCGAAAAAAAAATTGAGACCCACGCGTGACCGAGTGACTCACGGCCACTGGCAATCGACTGCCCAAACGAAGAACGGAGGAGGAAGAAGAGAGGCCGGCGAACTCCACGGCACCGGCGACGCGCCGTATGGACTCCGAAAATAGACGAACGGAGGAAGAGAAAATCGAGAGGAAAACGGCCCGATTCCCGACGATCCACGGTAGCTGGGCTCGAACGGTGGGTACCGGCGTGATCGGGAGGAGGAGGCGGTCCTTTTGAGACCGGTAGCGGCCGGAGAAATCACCGAAATCTGGTGGATCGAGAGGGAGAGTGCCGCGGAGAAGAGAAGAGAAATTCGGTGGCCACCGGCGTGATTTGTCCAACCCAGCCCCCGCCGAACACTCCCCCAGTGCAGGCGCACCGATTGGCACCAGAGACGAGCCGGGAACCGGTCAAAAACGCCATGAACGGCGATGGGAAAGCCTGAACCGGTACAGATCAATTCAGTAAGAAGTGAATCGGGCTGAACCGACTGGTTTGAATCGGGTTGAACTGGATCGAACCGGTTCAGCCAAGAAAGAGAGGAAAAAGGGAGAAAAAGGAAGAAAAAAGATAAAAAGGAAAAAACGGGAAGATTTTCGGGGATACACCGAATTTCGGGTAAGTCGAAAAGAGGTCAAAAGTGACCGATTTGATTTTCGTGAAATTTATTTAAATTATATTTAATCAAAAATTAACCCGGAATTAAATATAAAATTGTGCAGTTCGACGATAAATCATGTACGTGAGCCCGATCGAACTTCAATTTGCGCACCATCGCATAATCTCGGGTAAGTAAAGCTCATTTACGACAATTTATGTAATTATTCGCGTATTAAAGATTTATTTTACGAATTTCGGATTTAATTCCGCAATTAGTGAATTATATTGGGATTTTTGAATTTATTGTCGTAAATGATATACGGGCTATCCAAAGAGTTTAGAACGAAGCCCAATGGGTATTGAGAGTCCAATAGGCCTCGATGATGTGAATAGTAAGTGGAAATGGGCGTAAAATCGGAGTAAGGACCATTAAAGTGTAATCAGGTCCAATAAGAGTAAACGGGCCCAACATTTTAAATTTAAGCTCAATAAGGTTAAATATGGATAACTGTATTGTATTTAACCTGATAAATATTTATACGTAGTTCCAGAGGTTGAATTGGAAGCAAATCGGACTGCGTGACGAGACATCAGTGGAAAAAGGCAGATTGTACAAAGAATCGAGGTAAGGGAATTTTGTAAGCGCTTAGAGATATCTGCGCGTATTTTTGGGGTTATTTACATTATGTAGAATTTCATAAGGTATCTAGAAATAGAATAATAATTTTTTCAAAAATCGAGGTATATGTAAAAATTACGATTTTGCCCCTAGTTAGGAAAATTTCAAAAAGGGTAGTAAGGCTATGAAATTGCATGATTTTCATGTTTTTGATATTTCTATGATTATGTTGCTTTAATTTAAGCAAATTATGGATAGGCTGACTGCTTATTTCATGTTTTTACATGAAAAGGGCATGAGTTAGGTGCCAGTGTGATTTTGATTTGTTTTAGTGAGATTAAGCAGCCTATCATGTTTGTATGAGTTTTAAATCGTGCTGGAGCACTGTACGCACTGGATTTTATATTTTAACTCATATACAGAGTGTTGGAGCACTACTCACACTAAGTTTTACAAACTTACTTTACATGACTACCGTACTGGAGCTGTGCTCGTATTTTACTTGGTTTTATGCATCCGTACTAGAGCATTGCTCATACGTGAATTTAAATTAGATTTATAACTATTTTAAGTCGTTCTGGAGCGCTGCTCGTACGCAGATTTCATTAATTTTTATGAAACCGTGCTGGGGTTTCTCTCGCACAAGGGTTTTTCTGATATCATGAATATGCATGGAGCCGTGCTGGAGCTTCGCTCGCACAGGAATTTTATGACATGCATATAACCGTACTGGAGCTTCTTGTAGATTGTGTGTCACAGTGAGAAGATATGCTCGCACGTGTAGATTGAGACATGAGTTGGTTATCGACATGGTTTAGAGTGGGATAAGACCTATGGCATGCATCTCCAGACTGTGATACTGGGGTCATGGAGTACGTTGCACCGTGTATGTCATACGGAGTACGCTGTACCATGTAGTCATGACTATTGTATTTACGTGATGTGATATTCTGGCGGGTAGGGTGACCCACCTCCCGTTATAGCTGTGATACCTCGCACACCGGGATCCGTGTAGCATGGGATCACAGGGACATAGTCCTCGATTGTTTCCATACAGTAACTTGCATGTCTAACATGATATATATTTGATTGGTCTTGTTAGACCAGGGTAGACCTGAGAGAGGGGTCGAGCCCCGATTTGTGACGATTTTCATGAAATGTGGTATTAAATGAGAAATTGATGAGTTTTATGAGGATATTAATGATTTTAAAGATGTGTTGAATCCATCTAGGATTGTTTTGATGAGTTTTACTGTATCGAGCATGAGAGGTTTTATATGAGATGTTTTTCATGTTTTACATGTTGATTCATGTTTTACGATATATGATATACGCATACATGGCATGGTTTTAATTGCCTCATGCTTGAGATATAAATGTTTTACATGTCATGCCTTTACTAGCATGTAGATAGCGTAGTTATCTACCTGCTTGCATTATTGCCTTATTGAGCAAGTGGCGCTCACCCTTTCATTTTCCACCCTACAGGGTACATTCAGTAGAAGAGAGCGACAGTAGTCTTGCATTTCGGTTATCCGCTACTTCCTATCAAGACCAGGTATATACATTTGTATAATTTTGTATCTGAACATATACAGGCACAGTACTGTATACGGATGTAATATTGGGGATGTATTTAGTTAATATAAATTGATATGTAAATGAAATATGAAAAATATATGTTAAGGTAAGTAACATGACAGGAGGAACTAACATCGACTCATAGCCCAATTATTAGTAGTGAAACTGTTCACGACGGGTAAGGAAATGAAAAAGACGAAAATTTTGTAGGGGTTTTTAGGAAAAATGGATCGTGATAGAATTGACCAAAAAGTCAAAGGCTCGAGCCTGCAAAAACCCCGACCCAAAAAAACCCGAACCTGATAAAGATCGAGCCCGAAAAAGATCGAGCCCAAAAAAACTTGAACCCGAAAAAACTTGAACCCGACATAACCCGACCCGATATGACCCAAACCTAAAATTGACCCAACTCGAAACTCGAGAAAACCCGAATTTATAACCCGAAAAACATGAATTATAATTATATAATTATTATATTAATAAATAAATAAATAAATAATACACTTTTTCTAATTAAAATTTATAAAATTTTGAAACAATCATTATTTATTTATTACATAATTATAGCAATAATTTATTATCAACAAAATAAATATTGAATATTTAGATTCAATTATTAAATAAAATTATTTTAAAACACTACAATATTCAATATCAAATAATTTTCAATTTATGCTTATTATATTTATAATAATAAATAATAAATATATTATTAAATATAACATTTGATTTTATTATAAAAACAATTATTATACTATTTTATTTTATTTATTTCATATTAAAATTTTAATTTTAATACAATGATAAATCAAATATATATATATATATAAATCATTATATAATTGTAACATTTATTTAAATTTGATATTTCGTATAAAACATTGAATATATTATTAACAAAATTAGAATTTAAATTCTGACTCCTATAACTCGTAAACAGAAAAATAGTGATTTGCTGTTTAAATGGTGATACTGATCCTGGACTTGTGTCCCAACACTAATACTTGATAGTAACATTGGCTCATATCCTCAATAATATTCATACAAATCAAATCATCTCAACAACCCTAGCTATTCATAACTAACAATTATTTAATCACAATCAATCATCAACCACATTTGTACCCAAAATAATATCACCAATCTCAAGGATCAATTATTGACAACAGCAAAAGAATCTCTAAGGTTTAGGATCGATTTAACTAAGTGCTACCTTTATAAGTGTGCATATATATATATATATATATATATATATATATTAACAATAAATTAAATCTAGCCTAACCAACTGTAAATTCAGCCTAAATATGTTCATAAATTCTATCCAAAATATAAGTGTTTAATCTAATTATCAAAATTTCCAAATTTTGTCAACTTACAAACCCTAATTTTTCTAATTTCTTAAAAACCATAATTTAAATTTAATTCCACAACAATTTCACATCTATAACCCAATTTGTATACTAATTTAGCTAGATAAAAATTTAGTTTTTTTTTTTACTTAGTAGTTTTCTGGTTCAAAAATGGAGATGCAGGAAAATGAGTATTCGTCGATTTTGGGTATTGTTGGCGTCACAAGGGGAACAGGACGGACGGTGGAGGTCGTCGGGGCTCGGAGTCTGGGGGGAGCCGGCGTCGGTCTTCTCCGGCAGTTTGTTCGTGGAATAGACAGTGAAAGGGTGTCAGACCCGAGTTTTCGATTTACGTATGTAGCTTGTACCTTATGATTCCTATGTGTACGAACGTTATATTTCATAGTTGAATCATAAGAAAAGTATTTACTATCATGCATGTAAAACGGTCAATTGACCCCGAAATTCGATATAAATTCAATGAGAAAATTTCATTAAAAATATGAAATTGAGAAATCTTGATCAATAACGGGGCAAATATTGAATTTCGAGTCCAATTGATCGAGATATGAATTTAATTAATATTTTTGAAATTTTTATCTCGAAAAATGAGCCCAAAAATAAGAGAAAAATATACCAAAAAAGTAAAATTAGACTGATAAATTCATTTACGGACTAAATGAATTTAATAGAAAATTTTGGGATATTTTTGAGATATTTTAGGATTTTTAATATTATTTTAAGGATTAAAATAATATTAAAAATATATTATAAAGAAAAAAAACAAACAAAAAAAAAGAATGAAAATCTAAAAAAATGGAAAAGGAAACCCGCGTGAAGACGAAACGAAGCCGACCCGAGGAGATATCTTCACCTGCGACGAACCAACGACCGACGGCGCGAGGAGTGCTGGGCAACGAGACGACCGGCACCGGGGGAGAGTTCGACGGCCACCACGCGCCTGGAATCGTCGTCGACGAGGAGATCGGAGATGGGGGAGGCCGCGGGAGAGAAGGGTAAATCGGGCGAAATCCGGCGCCGATTTACCCCAGCCCAGGCCAAAATAAGCCTCTAGAGGCGATGCCGAACCGTTTGGTGGTGGAATCGGCCGGAGAACCGGTCGGACGGCATCGGAACGACGAAAGGAGCCTGAATCGGTCGGTCGGTTCAGTGGAAAGTGACTGTGCTGAACCGAACCGGACCGGTTCAGCCAAGGAGAAAAGGGGAAAAAGAGGAAAAAAAAAGAAAGAAAAGGAAAAGGAAAATTTTTAGGATTTCACCAGACTTCGGGTAAGTCGATACGAGGTCAAAAGTGACCAATTTAATTTCTGATAAATTTATTTAAATTATATTTAATCAGAAATTGACCCGGAGTTAAATATGCGAAATTGTGCAGTTCGACGATTAATTCCGAACGGAAGCCCGATCGAACTTCGATTCGCGCACCATCGCAAATCTCGGGTAAGTAAAGCTCATTTACGACAATTTATGTGATTTATACGTATTTAAGAGTTAATTTACGCATTTCGGATTAAATTTCAGATTTAGTGAATTATATTCGAAAAATTGAATAAAATGTCATAAATGATATACGGACTATCCAAAGAGCTTGGAATAAAGCCCAATGGGTATTGATAGGCCCAATGAGTCGATAGACCCTGATGAGCGGGCTTAATACGGATTAAGGCCCAATTAAAGTGTTTAAGGCCCATTAAGAGTAAACGGGCCCATTTAAGTGAAATGAACTGTATTAAATGTATAATACAGTAGGAAAAGTGTAATTAACTCAGTGAATGATTAAATGCAACTCCAGAGTCATATTGAGAGTTGACCGGACTGCGAGATTAGACAGCACAGAGGAAGAGAGGTCACACGACGTGATCCGAGATAGGGGACTCTTGCAAGTAGTTAGAGATATCTGTGCATATTTTCGTTGGATTTTATATTCACTGAAATTGTTTGAGGGTCAGAGAAAATCTATAATAATTATAGGGACCCGATATGGATAAATTACGATTTTGCCCCTAGTTAGGCAAAAAGTGAAATTTGGGGAAAAGTTCCAAAAAGCATGGAAATGATGTTTTGAGTGGTTTTTCCTGCTGTGTGGCAGAAGAGTACGTAGATGGGCTAATGTTTTGAGGTCGATGTAAACTAAGCACACTTTATAATGCTGATTTAAATGATTTTAAACATCCCTATTTTTAAAGAGTCATCTACCGAATTATGTGGAAACAATCGTGCTGGAGCACAACTTGCACTTGATTCCAGATGTTTTTCACATACCTTAGTGCTGGAGGTTGACTCGCACTGCATTTATTTGACATGCATTATAGAGTATTGGAGCATTGCTCGTACTCAGTTTTATGTGATTTGTGCATGATAGAGTGCTGGAGCGATTAGCTCGTGCTAAAGTTTTACATGAGATGCATGACAGAGTGCTCGAGCGTTGCTCGTACTCGATTCTTCATGATTTGTACATGACATAGTACTTGAGCGATTTGCTCGTACTTGATTTGAAATGAGAACTATGCATGACCTAGTGCTGGAGGTTTACTCGCACTAGTGTTGATATTTTTACATGCATATACAGTGTTTTGAGGCGGAGCGTTGATTGTGTGTCACACTCAAGACGCGCACTGTAGTTTTTCATGATATATACACATGTTAGAAAAATCGTGATGATTTTCTCGTGTAGACTGAGTGTCACACTGTTGAGATATTCTCACGTGGATTTAGAGACGTGGCATTGATTCCATAGTATGAGGGCTAAGACCTATGGCAGGCACCCCGACTATGATGTATTTCCATGGTATGAGAGGCTAAGACCTATGGCAGGCACCCCGACCATGATATATGGGTCCATGGGTGTACGTTGTACCGTGCATGTGGCATGGAGTACATTGTACCGTGTTTTGTGTTGTGGAGTTGTGGAGGAGAGTGTTGATAGCTGGCGGTTGTGATGGACTGACCCCCCTCCCGTTACAGCAGTGATAACCCGCACACCGAGTACTGTGTTGCCTGGGATTTCACCACATGTTAGGATATGTACATAGTCCGGAGATGCTCTCTTACGGTAAGATCCTTAAGCCCAACATCCTTAAGCCAGAGTGGGCGGGGAGGCTCTCTTACATAGTCTAGAGAGATTGCATTTAGCCACTGAGTCTCGTATGATATATCACATGTGTTTTATGATACGGGTAGACCTAAGGGATGGGTCGAAACCCAGTTTATTTGTATTGTGATGAAAAATGCCATATTTACTGTGTTTTGAATGTAAATGGTATATTTTATATAAAGGCATTCTTAAATGATTAAATATGCACTATTTTGCATGAATGCCTCTGATTGATAAACCAGCATGTGTTTAGTACATGGGATTTTAAATTTGTACTATATTATATATATTTTAAACATGCTTTTGAAATGAGAGAAGGAAAGGCAAAGCACTATTTTCAGTAGATAGTATGGATGTCTACTTGCTTGCCTGATTTCCTTACTGAGCGCGTTGATAGCTCATCCCATTCATTTTTCCCCCTCATCTCTACAGATTCTTGTCAGTAGATCGAGTCGACCAGGGTATTGCATTCCTTTGATCCGCTGCCACTCCCCATCTAGCGAAAGGTATACACATGCGTACTCTTTTGTATCTGAACAATGCATAAACACAGTGATGTACACGTTTTAATATGGGGGATGTAATGATGTAATTATATTTAAGTATACGAATTTACTTATGATATAATTGTCATGTATGTATGATACGAAAAAGAATGGTAAGGTATGTCTAGATGAGGAGACTAATGCCTATTCACAGCCCAACTGTTGAGGAGATAAAGGTAAGTAAAAAGTGAAAAATTTATTGTGGTTTTTGGTAAAGTCGCGTGTGAGATAGAAGGGCGTGACAAAGGGGGAGGGTTTTCAGGTTGTTCAGGAGAGGGAGAGAGAGAGAAAACAAGGGGGAAGGAAAGAAGTCACCGGCGGCTTGGGGTAACGGGCGACAAGCAAAGGAGAGGAGAGGGGAGTTAATCGGCAAAGTTTTAAAGTCTTTTTTTTTACTCTTTTTTTTATTTATTTAAATAATTTTCAAATTAACCTAGAAAAATATATATTTCAAATTTTTATTTCTAGTTAGAAAATTTCAATTTTAACTATGTTTTATTTCTTCTATAAATTTTATTACTAAATTATATAATTTTTTCTATTTAATTATATTTCCTAATTTACCCCAAATAAATATACCCAAATATACGCATATAATTCGAATTTTGTTTCTAAGTTATAAAGTCAAATTTTCAATTTAACTAAATGAACTAATTTATACATCAATATTAAAAATGACTTAGTATTTAACTAGCGGTCTTACACATAGTAAATAACAACAATAAAAAAAATAATAAGAGTTTTTACTTGATAAAATTTAATAATCAGATCTGATAATTTCACCAGAATCTGGGTTTCTTTTCTTTAAATAAATGAGAAAATATTGAAAATCCTAAACTAGATTCTGCACAAAATGAAAATAAAAAAACACCAAGCAAAACATCAAACAAGACAGGAAAAGATATACATGGGCATGAGCCTGCGTGAGAAGTGGTAATGAGCGGCTAAGTGAGGGTGCAATGCAGACAGACTGAGTGAGGCAGCACAGCAGAGAGTTTGAGTGAGAAGCGACAACTATGAAACTTTTATTAATCTAATTTTAATGATTTCTGTTTAAAATTTAAAAACTTATTATTTTAATTATAATTATCTAATTTTATTTCATAATTATTTATATTATGCTTTATTTTTTTAAGCTCACAAAGTTTTATTGTATAAATATATTTTTTTAGTGTATTATATCAACTACAAAATATCGCTCATATGGTAGTGTATAATTGTATATGATATAATTATATCAAATGTTAAAAATATATAGTTTTTTAATTCAATAATCTAAATTTTTAATGAGACATTTGATTAATAAATGTAAACGATTATATTTAATACAATAATGTTAATTATGATTTATGTACAAATAAAAAACAAATTAGAATAGAGTTAATTAATTGACCATTTATTCATATTAAGCATTTTTTGGTAAATGATAATATTAATTGATATTTTTCTTCTTATAATATCTATATGTAATATTTTCTTTTACATTTAATGAATATAATTATATATATTATTTTATAGTAAATATTGTAGGAAATTAAAAAAGAGTAAATGATTTTTGTCAAATAACAAATATTAAAATATAAAAATTTGTTTTTATATAAATATTTATTAAAATATAAAATCATATAAAAATTAAATTAATTATCACATTCAAAAAATTTAAAAAAAAAATTCATAACTAATAAAATTTCAAAATATTTCAAGCCAAACCGCTAAAACCGCCCGACTAGAATTGGGACCGAACCCGAAGAAGCCCGAACCTGAAGAAGCTCGAAATCGAAAAAACTCGAAATCGAAAAAACTCAAACCCGAAAAAGCCCGAATTCGAAAAAGCCTGAACCCAAAAATAATCGAAACTGAAAAAGCCCGAACCCGAAAAACCTGAACCCAAAGAGAACCTGAACCGAACTCACCCTAACCTGCCCGTTTGCCACCTCTAGGTAGATTACTAAGATACCTTTGATCCAATTGCAAAGATGAACACTGTAACAATTCTATTATCTTTACTAGCTCATTTAGAATGGAAACTTCAACAATTTGACGTGAAGAGTGTTTTTTCTACATGGAGATTTAGAAGAAGAGATATACATGGAACCTTCACCTAGATTTAATAGGGAATTCAGTTCTAATAAAGTTTGTAGGTTAAAGAAAGCCTTATATGGGTTGAAACAACATCTAAGAGCATAGTTTGAAAGGTTTACCAAGGCTATGGTGAGATTTGGCTATAGACAAAGTTAGGGCGTTCACACTTTATTCATCAAACACTCAAAAGAAGGGAAGATAAGTGTTATACTAGTGTATGTTGGTGACATCATTATTATTGGGAATAATGAAGAAGAGATAAAAGGTTAAAAAACAACTAGCTCAGGAGTTTGAATTGATAGAGTTAGGCAAACCGAAGTACTTTTTCAGGATTGAGGTAGCATATTCTAGAAAAGAGATATTTGTATCTCAACGGAAGTATGTACAAGACTTACTAAATGAGATAGACACTTTAGGAACCAATGCTTCAAGCATTCTTGTTAACCCAAATCACAAGTTAGGTCCAGAAGATAAAGGGAACACAATTCATAAAGGATGTTATCAAAGGTTAGTTGGAAGATTATTTTATCTTTTTCATGCACGGCTTGACGTAGCCTATGAAGTAAGTGTGATCAATCAGTATATCCATGATCCAAGAAAAGAACATCTACAAGTTGTTCATAGGGTTCTCAATACTTAATGGCTACTCCAAGAAGAGAAATTTTATTTTTGAAAGGAAATGAGCTTTAAGTTAAGGCTTACACCAATGTAGACTATGTAGGATTTTTAACAGATGGGATATCTACTTTAGGGTATTGTACTTTTATAGCTAGAAATTTGGTTACTTGGAGAAGCATGATTCAAAGTCTTATGGCAAGATTAAGTGTTGAAGTAGAATTTCGAGCCATGGCACAAAGAATTTGTGAACTTTTGTGGCTTAAGATTACTCTAAAAGATCTAAGGATGAAGGTGGATCGAATAATGAGATTGTATTGTGATAATAAGTCGGCTATCAACATAGCACATGATCCGTCCAACATGATCGCATCAAGCATATTAAGGTTGATAAACACTTTATCAATGAGAAGTTGGATAGTAGACTTATCACAACTCCATATGTGTCATTTGAGGATCACTTGGACGATGTTTTAACTAAAGGGTTACCAACTCCACAATTTCAAGAAATGACAAGCAAGTTGGGAATGGAGGACATTCACTTACCAGCTTTAAAGAGTGCATTAATATTCTTGAAATTATTCCTAGATTTTCTATTCTAAATTTGGAAATAGCTAGAAATTAGGAAGAGATTTTTTTTGTCTTGATTAAATTTTGACTTTATTTTTCTGTTATTGTATTTTCTTTATTTTTGTCTATGACCATATTTAGATGATGCAACCTCTTATATGTGTGTGTGTGTGTCTATATATATATATATAAATATATATATAAATATATATATATATATATAAAAATATATATATTTATATATATATTTATATATATATAAACTTCGAGAAAGCCTCTCTAGGAATAAAGGCCTTAAAAACTTAAAAAAAAAAATCCTCAATTTGGAGGTTACTAAAACTTTAAAAACAAGGGCAAACTCCTCCTTTTGGATGGTATTGAAACTTTAAAAAACTCATCCTTAAGGAGGTAATGGACCTCTTTCTGGAGGCATCAAACTTTGAAAACTCCATTTTTAGAGACATGAAACCATGAAAACTTCTCATTTAGAGCTTCTAATTATCTTATCTGGAGTTATTTTAACTTTATTTATTTTTCAACATCTTTCCATTCTTTTTCGTTAAGCTCTTTTCTTTACACTTTCTTAAATTCAAATATTCTTATCTAAAATTAACATTCACATATGAAATTTACGAAATTCACAATTGAAACTTTGATCAAGAAATTCGCATTTGAAATTTTTGAAAATAATGTTTGAAATATCGATATAGGGATTTACACCTAAAATTTTAAAAAATCGCATTTGAAATTTCGATTTACGGATTCATACTTGAAATTTCAGGAAATCACATATGAAATTTCAATCTAAGAATTAGCAACTAAAGTTTTAAGAAACCATCTTTGAAATTTCGATCTAAGAATTAGCAACTAAAGTTTTAAGAAACCATATTTGAAATTTCGATCTAAAGATTTATATATGAAATTTCAAGAAATCACGTTTGAAAGTTTGATCAAAGGATCCATTAGGGACCAAACCTAGAATCTCTAAAATCCAACTACAATTAAAAATTGCAAAATAATTTCAAATTTAATCTTAAAAAATTTGAATCCTAATTTTTTTGTGTAACGACATATATCCTCATCTATTTTACTATTTGAAGTTGTTGTAATTGTTGTTGCTCGATTACAACAGTGATGAATTGCTAACGTCTTTGCCTCGATCTTTGTGCCACGCGTTACTAAAGATTCTGTAAGAAAAAGAATGATCAAATGGACGTAGGGGTTGTTCCCTACGTTGACACTTCGATGCTTAAGTCAGCTAGAGAATTAGGCAGAGTTTCAGTAGGGAAAATCAGACTTAGGTTAACGAATCGTACCTGACACCTATTTATAGGGATTTACTCTGTCATTAATTATATTTTTGCCATTTTTATCTTACTCAGGGCTTGTATAATTTCTCATATGCTTTCTTCGCGCGTCACGTGGTGCATTCTTCGTGTGCCATGTTACGCACTTTTATTATTCTTTTATCATGCACAACAATTGCTCCCCACTCTTCCGCTAGGTAAAACATTGCGGAAGAGTACATATGTTTTCATTGTAGCCTTAGGTCAAGTCCTTACATTAGATTCTGAAGTCAAATTCTCTGGTCGTCTAATTCTTAAGCTCTTGTTTGAGTGCGTGACTTATCTCGCACATTTTCGCTTCAAGCCCTTTATCTGGGTGCGTGGGTTACCTCGCGCATTTTTCGCTTCAAACCTTTTATTTGAGTGCTTAGCTTACCTCGCGCATTTTTCGCTTCAAGCTTTTGTACTTTTTTCTTTATTGCTTACCTCGCGCACTTTTCACTTCAAACCTTTTTGTTTTGGGTGCTTAGTTTACCTCGCGCATTTTTCGCTTCAAACTTTTGCACTTTTTTCTTTATGGCTTACCTCAGGCACTTTTTGCTTTAAGCCTTTTTGTTTTGGGTGCTTAGCTTACCTCACGTACTTTTCGCTTCAAGCTCTTGCACTTTTCTCTTTATAGCTTACCTCGTGCACTTTTCGTTTCAAGCCTTTTTGTTTTGGGTGCTTAGCTTACCTCGCACACTTTTCGCTTCAAGCTCTTGCACTTTTCTCTTTATGACTTACCTTGCGCACTTTTCGCTTTAAGCCTTTTTGTTTTGGATGCTTAGCTTACCTCGCGCACTTTTCACTTCAAACTCTTTCACTTTTTTCTTCATGACTTACATCATGCACTTTTCGCTTCAAGCCTTTTGTTTTGGGTGCTTAGCTTACCTCGAGCACTTTTCGCTTCAAGCCTTTTATTTGGGTGCTTAGCTTACCTCGCGCACTTTTCGCTTCAAGTTCTTGCACTTTTTCTTCATGGCTTACATCGCGCACTTTTCGCTTCAAGCCTTTTGTTTTAGGTGCTTAACTTACCTCGCGCACTTTTCGCTTCTAGCTCTTGTACTTTTTTCTTCATGGCTTACATCACGTACTTATTGCTTCAAGCCTTTTGTTTTGTTTGAGTGCGTGACTTACCTCGCGCATTTTCGCTTCAAACCCTTGCACTTGTGTTGCTGGTGCAATTAGTCATCTATCAATTATGTGAGAACTTCAATAGCCAATAAAATATCAATATGGCATAAATCATAGTTCGATCAAATTAAATTTCAACCCATAGTTGAATAACAAAAAATAACATTAAATGAAATAAAATCTCACTGTCAGTGAGTTTCAAGTGGTTGGTATTCCGCGTTTTTGCTATCCTGTTGCCTTGTGAACTTTTTATCTTCTTTCAAGGCATTGGTGATTGCTTAGGTAACCCGACGATGGTAAGAGTTTCTTTTCTTTGAACTTCCTTATATGTAGTTCAGTGTCAGTATCATTTTCATCACTTCTTCTTGAGTGATATACTTATCTGCTCTAGAGAACAAGTCTGAGATCTTCGTCGGTTGATCTAAAGATAGCGACTCTTGCAACTTTTCAGACCTTATCCCTTGTATCATAGCTGTCACAGCTACTCCAGCTTGTAGATCATGTACTTCAAGAGTAGCATTACGGAACCGATCCACATAGCTATTGAGTGATTCCTTGCTCCCCTGCCTTAAGGTAAGCAGATAGGTGGCCTCCTTCCTTTTTTGGCTTTTTATCACAAAGGCCTTCAGGAATTCACTTCTTAATTGATTGAAAGACGAAATAGACCCCTCCAACAAACTGTTAAACCACTTTAGTGCATGATCAGTTAAAGTGAAGGGGAATACTCTACACATAATCTCATCCTCCCATCCATGTAATAGCATCAATGACTTATAGTTCTGAATGTGGTCATAAGGGTTAGTCTTTCCCGTATACGCCGTCATCTGCGGCGTCTTGAATTTTGGGGGTGGCAGTTTTCCCATGATCGTTGTACTGAATGAGATTCTCCTCCTTTGGTTTTCTTCAGCTGGAACCAACCTTTTCTCTTTTAAGATTCGTTCCACTATTTGTTTCACGTCTGTGGCAACTTGTGCCTTGGACGCAGGCCTGTTTAGCACTTTCTTAGCATCATATGAATCAACTTGGTCGCAGTCCATAGCTTCTCTCCCGTTACCTTGAGTTCGATTTTGATGAGTATGAGGTTGGAAGTTTGCCGTTTCAGTTTTAAGGTTCCGTGTTTGGTCTATTTTCGAGTCTCTCCCAACATGAGACCCTGTCATTCTCACACCTTTGATTTCATTGTTTGGTGGGTCATTTGTATTTTGGGGCCAAGGATCTTCCGCGCCCAAATATCCAGAATCTACCCGAGTCGGACCCTCAAGGTTTCTAGTACTTTGACGTCTCCGACCACCAACAATCTCCCGTGTTGAATTCCTTGTACCATGACGCCACAATTTTTTGACACCCTGATGTCTCCAGTTCATTGGAGTCTCGCGTATGGGGTCTTCCGTAGCTTGGCGCCGCAGACCTTTCGAGGCCTCACGCATAGGGTCTCTCATACCTTGACACCTCATGTCTTCCTCAGTCTCACACATAGGGTCTAGTGCGGCCATGCCGCGAGGATCTTGCGCACCCCTGCCGTGAGGGTCTCGTGAAGCCAGGCTGTGAGGGTCTCGTGAAGAAGGGTCTTGCACGGTCATACCGTTAGGGTCTCGCGCAAGTTGGCATCCCGTGCTATGAGTACGCCACATGGCGCACGAAGAAAACGAGGGGTCATGCGCGGCCATGCCATGAGAGTTTCGTGCACCCCTGCCGTGAGGGTCTCGCGCTCCCCTACCGTGAGAGTCAGCTGCGAGCATGCCGTGAAGGTTCAATACGGGCATGCCGTGATGGTCCAATGCAGTCATGCCACGAGAGTCAGATGTGGGCATGTCGTGAGGGTTCAATGCAGGCATACCGCGAGAGTCCAATGTAGGCATGCTGCGAGTGTCTAATGGAGTCATGCCGTGAGAGTCAGATGCCGGCATGCCGCGAGGGTCCAATGCAGTCATGCCTTGAGAGTCAGATGTAGGCATGCCGCGAAGGTCCAATGTAGGCATGCCGTGAGGGTCCAATGCAGTCATGCCGCGAGAGTCAGATGCGGGCATGCTGTGAGGGTCCAATGTAGGCATGTTGTGAGGGTCCAATGCAGGCATGCCGTAAGAGACAGATGCGGGCATCCCGTGAGGGTCCAATGCAGGCATGCCATGAGCGTCCAATGCAGGCATGCTGTGAGAGACAGATGCGGGCATGCCGCGAAGGTCTAATGCAGGCATGCCATGAAGGTCTAATGCAGGCATGCTGCGAGAGTCAGATGCGGGCATGCCGTGAGGGTCAACAGCCATGCCGTGAGACCCTTACGCAACACTTTCTTCTCCCACCAAATTTCATATAGTAGCCGACAGATTCACTTGCGAGAATGTGCCTTTGAACATGTTCACCATAGCCCGTAAGGCTTAGACGGTTTTCTCTCCCTGTTTCTTCATAGTCTCAAATTCAGTTACGAGAACTGTCATCATGCTTGACCCTTTTTTCCCTTGGAGTCCATCACCTATGTTATCAATTGGAGAACTTACTAAATCTTCATTCTCCTCACTTCTCATTGCTGTTGATCGTGTTTTCACTATTATTGTAGAGCTAAGAACTTTTCTTCTGTTTCCCACAGACGGCGCCAATTGTTGTTGCTCGATTACAACGGTGGTAAATTTCTAACGTCTTTGCCTCGATCTTCGGGCTGAGGAAAACTCTTAAACAACTCCGACTCATCTCTTGGGAGTATGGTCAACCAACCTATCCGAGATGCCACACTAGGATCATGAATTTAATCATTATCATTAATGCCTAGATATACTACAAAATTTTATCCATGGACCACCACGCTACCATCTACCGCATATCTAGAAGTGTTAAGTTCCACGACTGGAGGAAACACTAGTGTATCCCTCATAGCCGACTCGATGTACAAACATCGCCTCCCAATTCGAGATGGGCGAGCTGTGTTGCACGCTGCCCGATTATCCCGGTGATGCTCTTCCATCTCAGGATCTGGAAGCTGGGGATCCAAGGCTGGTTGTTTTCCCCTATCTTGACCTCGAGAACCGGATCCCTCAGGATGAGAGGGAAGTGGAGCTTGGGGAGACTCAGATCTTTCACCTCGAGAATCTGGGACAGAAGCATGAGCACCGCTTCGGGACTCTCGAGCATGGTCTCGTTGACGTATATGCTTAGGAGGACGGGCGACTCTAGTAGTATCCCCATCGCCTCCTCACCGACCAAAAGCTCTCCTAAGTGAGTCCATTCCTAGAAGAAGAACAAAAAAAAGTCAAAACAGACGAGAGAAAAACAGACAGTAATTTATGCAATGAGATAGGATATGAAATCACCTAAATTCAGGTAATCATCAAGAGAATGGATGTTAGTTAAGCTCTCATCCGTAGGCAATTCTATAAAAGGGCTGCCAAAAGCCTCGCCCTGGCCCCAATCCAAATTCTCCTTGAAGTCTTCCTTCAAAGGGTCGGTGAGATTTCCCACACCTTGACTTCCTTCAGGAAAACTAGATGGAGAAGAGGGCTCGAGTGTGAGAATCGAGCCAACAGAAACGCATCCCCAACCCGTAACAATTATGTTCTCCTGAGTTAATACAGATAGTAAAGCGTCCTCGTCATCTACTTGTAGCTGAGAAATAAGGGGACCATATGCATCTCTTAAATTAGACAGAGGGCTAAGATTAGAAGGTCCACAACAGCTCCATCGTCTAGGGATATTTAAAGTCGTAGGAACCTCAACAATAAGCCAATCCGAAGCATAATTATGTAGCTTGAAAGGAGGCTTCCCAAAAAGTTTATTACTTTGACCCATTCCAGAGACTTTTTGAATACAAAAACGTGTCGAATTACGGACACTACGGACTCTGAAAAAGGAGTTGAACAGAGGGATGGTAGGCCTAACATTAAGATTATGACATATAATTATAAATCTTACGACTTGAGCCCATCTATTGGGGTGAAGTTGAGCAGGAACTATGCCATAGTGTTGAAGAAAAGTAACTCTGAATTCAGGAAGAGGAAAACAAAACCCAAATTCCAGTGAAGCCCGATGTATAAGGACACCGATACTAACGGATTGGGGAGCGCGTTCTGCAGTGGTGGGAAGCCTATAAATATAACGCTCAGGAAGAGGAAAGGTACTAGAAGGTGTTTAAGATCAGACTCTCTAAGCCTAGAATAAGGGTCTAAAACTATTTGTTTTCCACTGCCGTACCCGACCATTAAATAAACGGATTAATATCACCACTACTAAAGACAATAAAAGATTTCGACTACCTTCGGAAGTAGCCTGCCACGAGGGTCCAAGGTACCGCAAGAGTCAGGGCGCCGCGAGAGTCCAAGGTGCCGCAAGAGTCAAGGCGTCGCGAGAGTTCAATGTGCCGTGAGGGTCACAGTGCCGTAAGGGTCTACCCTTGTGCAAGAGTATTGCCGCGAGAGTCCAATATGTAGCGAGGGTCAGAGTGCCGTAAGGGTCAACCTTGCCGCATGAGTATTGCCGTAAAGGCCTATGCCTGCCGCGAGATCCAAGTGCCGTGAGGGTCAGAATGCCACGAGGGTATTTCCACAAGACTGTAAGCCGCGCAGGTCTAATGTCGCGTGAGTTAAGCTCCCTCGAAGAGTCGAATGTCGCGAGGAACTAACATGCCGCGAGGGTCTGGTGCCGCGGGGTAACCTGTCGTGAGGATGAAGGCCTGATGTCGCGAGGGTCTAATGCCGTGAGACTGTGCCGCAAGACTCTACCGCGAGACTATGGCGAGAGAATTTGTCGTGAGGATCTGCTGTAGGAATGCGAGATCTGCGAGAGAAATGAAGCCCGAACCAACACCCTCGCGCTATATATACGTGCCAGCAACGACAACGAGAAAACAGTATACTCTTCCGCATTTTATGACTCGCGAAAGAGTGGTGAGCAATTGTTATGAGTAAAATAAAATAAAAAAGAACAAATGATAATATTACGTGTCATCATGATAAGTCGCCACGTGTCACATTAAAATTGAATACATATGAGAGAGGACTCTGTGCCAAAATTTACTTGGACGATTTTGTCCTTAGATACCTCTGGTTAATGCCATGGACAAATACGTAATTAAAGAAGAGATTACTCTCTATAAATAGGGGTCAAGTATGATTTATGAATTAATTTTTGCTCCATTTTTTGACTTTACTGAGATTCTGCCTAAATCTCGTTCTGACTTAAGCATCGAAGTGCTTACGCGGGGAAGAGCCCCTGCATCCCTCTGATTGTTCTGGTTTTTGCAAAGTTACCGGTAACACGTGACAAAAAGATCAAAGTACTGACGTCAGCAACACATCATTATTGTGCTGGACAACAACAAAAGTTAATCATGTTTGAACTGAAAATGATATATAAATAAAACTTTCTCAATAGTGACGACTCCTGAATTTGAATTTTATTTAAATACTTGGGAAAAAAGTTCACTTCTACTTCTTCTAACTAATCGTTGATAATTTTTTGTATTTTCCTTTTCCCCTTTTCATTATTTTTTATTTTTATTTTTTTCAAATTAAAAATAATTACTACTAACATCAGTAGTGACTAACTTTAGCTTTAATGTAAATAATAACAAAATTAACCCTTAACTAATTGGGTCCAGCTCAGTAATTAAGACCAATTGTAAAGAAGTTCAATAAATTACGAATCAGCGAGTCGACGGAATAGCTGATCAAATAAAATTTTCAAACTTAAATCCATTTACAATTCAATCCTACATTTTTATATATCAATATCATCAATTATCACACTGACAAAATCCAACTTCTCAACCAAGTGTTCTGCCATTGCTGACGATCCTATTCTAAGCCTTGGAAAAATTCAATCACCATTACCTATTTAAGTATATTCATAAATCTGTATTTTAGTATTTTACTGCTGATACAAAATCGGCGTGGGCACGCCGCTAGCAAAGGAAGACTTTCGGCGGTTGAACTTCTGACCCTTAAAGCTAGAAAATTTATGTGGGCCTTTTACTTCTTCTCTCTCAACAGTCTACAATTCTAATCTGTCAAGGCTGGAGCCTTTAGCCTCAGATTATTTCCATTAATTTCTCTCTCATTTCTTCAAAAGATTCCGGCTCCGCCTTTTCCTCATGACTCCAATTTCATTCAGCATTCTTTTTCATTCAAAATATCGATAGGCAAGCCAAGCCGTGTTTGTGAATTATGCAGCTAAGCTAATTGGCTTTACCACGTGCTCAAATATCACCTTTATCAATCAACTTTTGTTTTTTCTTTTTTTGATGAGATGATCAATGTACTTTGAATCATGAATATATATATATATATATATATATATATATATATATATATAAAATAAGCACATATCATAAAGTCACGTTACTTGCATTTATATAAACCTCATCCCATTCTCACCAAAGTCTAGACCATGAGTTAAAGAAAAAAAAGGTCACAATTTCTTCATTTCTAGCCATGGAAATCAAAGCATGGAACAGGCAGAAGTCAGGCAGAGAAACCATCACTTTAGGCCGGAGCTACACGCAGCGTTGCAAAGATGATCGCCCCAAACCTAAGTGGACAACATTTTGGAAGAAATTCAGAAGAGAAAGGAAGAAAATCTTCACTTCTTCTGTTGCATTCCAGGCTTCCTATGACCCAGATGAATACTCACAAAATTTCGACCGAGGAACAGGATGGGCCGAACCTGACAATCTTTCTCGCTCTTTTTCAGCTCGGTATGCTGATCCATCCAGAATCTCGAAGAGGAATGAGTTGCTGCAATGATGCGATTGATAAATGAAAAGGAAAGCTTTACTATGATTTGAGTTTGATTTTTTTAAGAATTGAACCTCATGGTTTTGTATAAAACTCTCTCTTTTCTCCACTTCTTTCTGCTTTCAATTGTCTCCGACCCATTAGTTTGATCGATGCAAGGCGATTGGGTTGAAGTCAACAATTAGATTGGCCGTAAATTCTTAAAAAAGAAAAAGAAAAAGGCAGGCAGCCTCAATGATGATTAAATAAATCATGCCACTGTCGGAGTCAAATCCATCCTGTTTTGATACAAAACTCATGCTAAATCTTTAGGAAGCAGCAATATCAATCTGTATGTAGTTCGCACTGTGGGTTTTCAAGATAACTTGTTGGTCTTCTAGGTGAAACTTTAGCAAATTATCAATCCATGTTTGAGACAGACAGTTACCTAAACAATTTATCCTTAGTTTATGATCTCAATGTGAAGTGAACAACACAAGACAAAAAGAACATGGAATGTTACAACTTTTACTTGCTCTTTGCTTTATTCACAAGTAGATGAAGATGCTTTAGGGAGGCTTCACCGCCTCTCCCCTTTACTATTCACTAGTGGAAGACACCATGATAAAAGCAAAGAGAATCTTGCAGTATTTACTGTTTTTTTCTTTATATTTTATGGTCATACTCCGATTTGTAATAGGCATTTCCGCTGTTTCGAGTTTCAACCAATTCTAACCGCTGCTGCACGTTGCTTAACAGAGATTTGGCAGACACATCCGAGTTTCCAAATCTCTAGAAATATTGAATCCAAATCCATTGGCCAAAGGATAATAAAAATGGCCAAAAATAAGAAGCAGTTTCAAATTAAACTCGGTGGCATTGGCACAAGCCAACTGTGACGATTTGTCCCCTTGAAGGTTGAAGAAGCCCGTTGCAAGCCATTAAATTATGCCTTAATCAATCAAACAAAAATAAGCAAGTTTTTCTAGAGCAAATCTAGAAACTAACCAAGGAAAAAAAAAAAAAAAAAGGCAAGATGATCTATCATTCCTTCTTGTTAACTACTTTTAAAAGGATTCCTTTCATGATGACATAACTTTGATGCCTAATTTTTTATATAGATTGTTTGTTTATATTTTTCTCCAAAGATTCTCCAGGCAGGGATTAATCATGCTTCTTCATCCTACAAATCAGTGGTGGAATCTGGTATTGATTTTCTTATTTCTCCATTACACTTGATGTATTAAGAATTTTTTAAATCACCTAAGATTCCAACGAAAAAGTAGGGGTACTTCAGCCTTAATTTGCATTCTAAATGCATATATTATAAATTAATTGGTAGAGCATCACTCCGGATCACAAAGTCAATTTAGAGTCGGCTTAGATAAGTGATAAAATTGATTTAATAAAATTAAGAAAATAATATGATTATTAAAGATATATATTTTTTAATAAAATAAAAAAATAATTTCACTACATCAAATTTTTTTTTTTAATTTTAATTATCAACGTATCAAAGCCCATTAGTGGGAATTGGGCATCCAATATCGTTAATAATTAGAGGGTGGTATCAAAATTAAAAGAAAAAAAAAAATACAGTGCTGTATGACAATTATATTCCGACGCAACCCCAGTTTACACCTTAACCTTAGATGACCATCAAATCAAGATTTTGCTGAATATAAACAAAGTTGGATTGACACATAACTTGGGCAGCTTGTCCGCACTGTCTGTAATGGACCCAGAGCCAGCCTCAACCTCTTTTGGTGAAAGCCTCAAGACCTGGAATGGTAGACATGCGGCCCACATGGTTGAAGACTAGGAGTCCCATCCCATCAGTTTTACATTCGAATGTAAACAGATAAGCCACAAATCTGTATTGTCTGCGGGTTTTGTGGAGTGATCACAATTCAAGTCCAAGAAATCAAACAACTGGATATTGATACGATACTAGAGATGTCAAACGGCATGGACGAACCATGGTATGATATGATTTACAAAGTACGATCTGTATTTAAATAAGAGGGTCCAGTCATGCATAATATATATATATATATATATATGTATATATATATATATACATATATAGATGTATGTATATATATATATATATATGTATGTATGTATCAATGCCGTATCAAATTAGATGTTTTTAAGTATATAGTTTGGCATAGTATGACCCATGAAATGATAGTGCTAACACATGATACCTGGGCTAGTACATCATTGCACGTAAACTCATACGTTTTGTTGTATTGATCTATTTATAGAAATATAATTTATATTTAATAAATTTAATTATGAAATATTTAAATTATTTATACATAAATTTATAATTTTTCTATTAAATATACTACTAATAAAAATTCATCAAAAAATAAATTATTAAAGATTTTTTTAAAAAATTAGTTAGATGTAGAAGTTTCAGCATTAAATAAATCATATTATATAAGTGAAAGTGAAGAGAATGAAAAATAAATAAACAATCTTTTATTTTGATTTACAGTCTTTTATTTGTATGTGTTTTGTGTTTTTAAATATTAAGATTATAAATTTCAAAGGAGAACTTTTGTACAACGGTAAAAATTATATTTTTGTGACTTGAAAATCATGAGTTCAAGCAAAAATATTCTCGTAAAAAAGGTTGTGTACAATGACCCTTCCAGACTCCAAAAATTATGAGTCTTTTAACTATTTACAATGACCCTTATCAGATTTCACAAAATGAGATCTTTTCACCGCATTGCTTTTTTTTTTTTTAGAATTGTCAATTTTTATTTTTTATTAAGTAAATTTTATTATGTTTTCTCATGGATATATATATATATATATATATATATATATATATATATATATATATATTAAAGAAATAAATTTAAATTAATAAAAAAAACTTTAAAAATGAAAAAAAAATCTAAAAATTTATTAATGCATCATGTTTTGCATGACATAGCATGAAAAATAATAATGTGTTTAACCCAACACGATCTATTAGTACTATGGATCATGTGTCTTGCCGGATCACACCCTTAATTTTCTTAAACTGTGTCAACACAATCTACCAAAAAATAATACTGAACCAATACAATTTATTAAAATATAAATTAATATTTAAATGCACCGTATTAATCAAGCACAACCCAATTGACACTTCTACTTCATACTCCCCAAGAAACCATCAACAATAAAAGCGATACCAATTATGCTTAATGATTTACTATTAGTCTAGACTCACAAGGTCTAAGGTAGAAAATGGCTTTGGTTATCATTTACTAGGACCTTGAGGTTTAATCCGTACAAAACAGATAGAGGTTTTGGAAGCGCCATTCCCAAACTTGAACGCTGTAAAGGAATTGACTATTGCCTTGTATGACATGAACATCAAGCCATAGATTTCCCGTGCTCTTCAAATCTCCAAATGCATAGGTAAAATGTTCTCATCTTTTGGCGAGGACAATGAGCCTGAGCTATCAATCTACTACTCATTCCCGACCCCGCAGCATTAGTTGGAAAATCGTCAGCACGTTCCAATTTTAGAGTAGCAGCAAATCATCTGGTGCCTTTATGGAACAGTGCGTCAGTGCCCGATTGCCCATTACTAATCAACTGCCAATAATGAAATCCTCTATTCAAACAGTGGCCACGACATAAACCATACTAGCTGGCAAATAAGGCCTCAAACATCTCATCCCCATTCCATCACTAGAGCAATAATCCAAACCAAAGGAGAAAAGCAACAGATTGACGGTGGAGCCTTTTCAAGGTTAGAAAATTTAGAAAGTATCTGTATTGTGTAAAAAAATTAACCAAACAGGATATCAGACATGGTCCAAGATCAGAATGAACAGCAAGGGGCGAGGCTGCAAGGGACAGTTGATTAACCATTGGCTACTCATGATATAAGTTAAACGTACATGGTAAACCTGCAAAAGCCAGTTTGGCTACTCATGCTCCTATGTTAACACATGGCACGCCCACTATCGACATTAGTTCGCACGGATGTGATAAACAGGTACAGAGATGATGTTTCATGATGAATTCGAGAAAACTAATCACTACTCATAGAGGCTCTACTTAAAATTTTTTTTTCATTCTCTCTACATACCTCTTACAGTCACTACCAGAATTCAGGTCAGAGCAAATATATGAAGTAATGATAACAAATAATATTTTCATCAGCATGTAAAAATTCAGGATAAGGTTGCGTAAGTTACAACACTAACATAATTAAGTAGTTAAAAGATAGCAATATCCATGGTTTCTCCCAACAAAGGAATTGGGATTTCCTGTTAATAAGTTGATGATGCAGCTGGGTTGCTTACTCCATGCTTACAAGGAACTCGTTGGTTTTGATTCTTCAACTCATCTCCAGCCACAAGAAAAAATGCAGTGTGCCTGAAAAACACATTGTAATTTCTCAGAATTGACCAAACTTTCACACACAGTCAAGGAAAGCACAAAATATTAGCACAAAAATGAAATAAGAGCGAGTATACACCTGAAAAAATTCATCATTTTAACTTTTGAATCAGCATCAATGCCTTCGGTGCTCTCTAGTGCCTTTTCCATATGGTGTAACCATCTATCTGCAGCTTGATGTGTGACAGGAAATGGTCTATGACGTCCAATCAATGCAGGATGACCTGCCAAGGCGTCACAAGAAAAGATACGAAGCAGCCCAAGAAATGGTTTAAGAGAAAGACTAGAGGACAGAAGCCTTGTTACCAAATGATTAGCTTCTAGTAAGTAGCAAAAAGAATTGGGATTCTAGTAGCCTGAAACTATATTCTCTGATTTACTACCCTTCTATCATTCACATAAGGAAGAATTAGCATAAAACCATCAAGGAGTGTAAGAAAGCACGCCTGCTAGTGCTCCTAATACTATCAAATACACATAATTGTCCAAAATATGGAAGTAAAATTAAGGCAATCATCCCACAATAGATAGTCAGCTTTTCCCTTTCTTCACCATAATTTCTCGCGATCAAAATAAAGGAGAACAGCCGAAATATTTGAGTTTGCAATTTGGCAAAAGGTTCATGTATACTTTTGAATAATTGAATTTCATATTCCAATCTTTACTCTAAAACTCTCTCCTTTCGGTTTCTAATTCTTGAACTAATGTTGATAAAATAAGATCCAAAACCACCAGAGAGATTTCGATTAAAAAAAATTAAATAAAACAAATGATGAGGAAATAATAAAATGAAACGAAATGATGGAAATTTCGCTAACCTTTCCTCTGAGAATAAAGAGCAGGTCCTCCCATTCGTTGAACAAAGAATTCATATTGATTCTGAATGGCCTCTTCTTTCTTGGAATTAGCAAATATTGATCGAAACCACTCTTCTTCGTCATCATACACCCTATTTCCAAGGAAATCAATCAAAATACATATCTCGATTGCAAAATGCCCAGTTAAAAAAAGAAGAAAAAAAAAACCTAGTGTAAAAATTGGTGGAGAGGTTGATGAAAGTTTGGAGTCCCAATTTCTGGAACAAATTAGTGTCGTCAATGGCAAAGGCTTCGGCAGTATTAACTCCGCTCCACTCAGAAGCCTTTTCCTGCAGTGACTGCATTTCTCTCTGCTTTCTGCTTTTGTCTTTGATTTGGAAAATGCTCTCTGAGTTGTTGTTGGCTTTATATAAAGGCGGCTCGTGGTAAGAACGCCATTTTTCTTTTCTTGCTTCTGTTGGTCGGGATTGGGCGATGATCTGTGGGCTGTGGTTGTTTGGTTCCGTGGGCTGATGGTTTTTTTTTTTTTTAATTATTATTATTATTATTATTATTTTAAGTAGAGAAAAGATGAAGCCATGCTAAGCACATTATGTCGATGATATGGGAATGGAAGAGTCAGCGAGGCACCAACGTTGGGATTTTTTTTTTTTTTAATGGAATAGAATCTAAGAAAAAGTATATGGTTTTTGTTGATTGATAAGAACTTCCAAGTTTGCTTAAGCCTTAATGCGAAACTTGAGGAATTGAGAATCAGCCTACAGCCACAGGCCACAAAAATTCAATACGATCAGGCGATGGGCTATTCCCTTTCAGATGCCTCCTATGGAGGTATCAAATCGATTGCATTGGATTTGCTTTGACCATTTAAATATCAACATATATGCTAATCAGCCATGTTGGTCTAGCACTATTTTTTAATAATAAGTCGCGTAGTGTCTTGTCTTGAAAATTAAGAACATTATTTAGTATCGCATATGGCTCATAACTTTATAAGTCGTGCAAGGATCAAGTTCGTCAATATTTTTATGCTAAGTTTGTCAAGAACAATCCATTAATATTTTTTTAAATTTTTTTAAAGTTTTTTATTTATTATTTAAAAAACAAAATAAACAAAAATAAATTAAAATAAATAAATATAATTTACGTGATTCAACAAAATACTTATATTCACAATAAAATATAATAAAATCTAATTACTGGATAAAGATATTAAAATTTATAATCATAATTTTTTTTAAACAGAAATGCTTACATTTAACGAGAAACATAATATAATTATATCATGAGAACTTTTATCCCAATAAATTGGGGTTGATTATATTAATCACTATATTAATTCACATTAAACTGTAAACATGAATTCTCATCTTCAACTAATTCCAATCCAAAGCAATATGTTCTTTCACCTCTAATGTCATCATGTCTTTTCAAATTATTTCTTTCTAAGTCTTTGTTGCCATTTCTCTAGTCTTGACCGTTCTTTTATCATTAATAGTCTCCAATTTTCTAGTTGTAGCATCTACAGATCTACCTTATATGTCCAAATCAATGTAAATTACTTTCATCAATCTATAAAAATAAGTCTCTCTATAAAAATATATATAATTTTTTTTGTCTTGGAAAAAATCGTGAAAATCTTAGAAGTTTATAGATTTTGTGTTGCGGATATATAATGTAAAACCCAAAAATTCAATGTTATTTTCTTAAGAAACTGTTATTGTAAACATTGATTCATGAAATCATGATCAATAAAGAAGACATAATTGAATTCTATGAATTTATTGTGAAGACCCAAAATTTTTTCACATCGGGAATTTATCTCGAAAATATGAAAAAATATTTTTGAAAAATAATAATAATAAATAAAAATATTTTTGGAGAAATAAAAATAAAATATAATGTACATATATATTTGTCGAGATAAATTAAATAATATATATGTACATGTGTGTGAATATTAATGTATAAAAATGCATTATGATAATATAATATTATTATAATAATATAAGATATTTTGTAATATTATTATTATAATAATGTTATATTATAAGATATTATATATATGTATTATAGTATATTAAAGAATAACATATTATATTATATATATATAAATTAAAAAAAAAGAAACTGAAAAAAAGGAAAGAAAACGCGAAGAGGAAGGAAATCAGGTTCCCTTCCCCGATCCATCCTCACTGGCGAGAGAAGAGAGAAACAAAATAAACAGAGGCCGGAGGGAGGGAGAGCACCTCGCCACCGGCTAGTGGATGGTCGAATCGCCACCGTCGACAACCCAGAAGCACCGATCGGCGAAGGAGAAGGAAATGGCAGTGGCGGCCAGAGGAGAATGGCCGAACCGGCTAGCCCAGGTTTGGCCACCACCAAATCCATGCATTGCGAGGCTTGGCGGACTTGCTGAAAGTGGAAGCCGGTGAAGAACCGATCGAAAAAGAGTCCGAACGACAAAGTTAGCATTGAACCGGTTCAGACCGGTTTAGTGAAAAGAGGGATTGAACTGGTCTGAACCGGTTCAGCCGAGGGGAAAAAAAAGAAAAAAAAGGAAGAAGAAGAAGAAGAAAAAAAGAAAAAAGAAGAAGAAAAATTCGGTGATGCCCCAGCTTTAAGGACAAGCTGCGCGACAATAGGCAATGAACGTGAGTTCCATCGAGCCTCGATTTGCTAACCATCACAGAAACTCGGGTAAGTGAATCTCACTTGTTATAACTTGTATAGTTATATGAGTTAGAAATTAATCGCATAAATTACGGATTAACTCCGTATAAATTGTTTTATGTTAGAAAAAAGCTTAAGATAGCGTGATAGTAGTGTTAGGCCATGCATTCGACCTAATGAGGCTAATGGGCCCCACAAATGGCCCAATAATTGTAAATGATCTAAAAAGCCTAATGGGCCTTGATAGAATGAATAGTAAAGTGAAAACAGGCTTAAACCGATAATGGGCCCAATAAAGGATAATAAGGCCCAATAAGAGAAATCAAGCCCAATATGTCAATTAGACTGTAAAGACTATGGGAAATGCAGTATCAGACTTAACTGATATGATTAGTAATAAATTTCAGTTCCCAAGGACGTAAACGGAGCTACAAAAACTGCATGATCCATAGAGATCGAGAATTAAAGTTCGCAGTCTACCTATTTCGAAGTAAGAGATTTCATAAGCTCTTAGAGATAGCTGTACGAATTTTCATCGCTATTTCAGAGTCTTTAAATTTTATAAGGAGTCCAGATTAGGAAATTCCAAATTTACCCTGGAAAATGGAAAATTACCAAAATACCCCCAATTACGAAAAAATTGAGAGAAATCGAAATGACATGAATTGATGTGTTTTGCATGAATAAGTATGTTTTGTGAATGATTAGTGATAGAATGGCTCTCAATTTGATTATCTGCATTAAATTGCATGTTTTTCAGAATTGAATATATGTGACGAATGGTTTGATGGAAATGTCTTCCTCTCACTCAAGTGGGTGTTGTTTTCTGTATTTGATTTAATCATGAGCATCACTTTTATCAAAATTGAGCTATCTATCCAATTTTGTGGAAATAAATAGTGCTGGAGATTACTCGAACTAGATTTGATACGGTTTTCACATGACATAGTGCTGGAGCTTTGCTCGCACTAGTTTGTGATTTTGTGATATGCATAAAATCGTGTTTGGACACGTCGTGTAGGCTATGTGAACTTGCACCGATCCTCGCACTTGATTTGATGAGGCTGTGCTTGTCACAACCCAAATTACCTAAAAATCACTACAAATTTTTTTTTCATTTGTTATTTAATTCTTACCTTTCTCTTATCGTGACCATTCTACCAACAGTTGGGCTATGATTCGGTGTTAGTCCCCTCTCACCTATTTACCATCCCATTTCTATATTCACATTCACTCAGTAGGATTTACTATACTTTAACTTTAACTAAATCCATTCACAGTGGTATTTACATAACCTTACATCCCCGACATCATATCCGTTTACAGTACTGTACATTTACATGTTCAGATACAAAACTATACAAATGTGTATACCTGTCTCTCGATGGGACGCAGCGGATACCAAAGATGCAAGTCCTCAGCCCCACTCAAGCTACTGAAAGTGCTCTGTAGAGGAGGAAAATAAGGGGGTGAGCAACCATACGCTCAGTAAGGTAATTATGCAAGTAAGTAGATAGCTCCACTATCTACATCCTCATAATGCCATGTCCTTAAATCCATTTCTTTTCGTTTAAATCTCACATACGAAATCATGCATACATCAATGCCATAGTTTATAAAAACTATTCGTGCATATAGAAATCATGCAACTCATGCATCAATGACATTTTATGTAAAATCATAATTCGCATGAAGTAAATCAAGATCATGCATTATTTCATGTCATGTAAAACAAATCATGAGAGACAATTCTATTCATGAATTTGTAATTAAAGCATGGAAAACTCCTCATGCTACTATATTTAAATCACTTCATTAAAACTCAGTATAAAATAACCCCTCCGGGTTAATCATCTCATAAATCAATCTCAAACTCATTAAAAATTCATTATAAAAAAATCTGTTATAAAATCACCCTTCTTTTAGGGTCACATGTCATAAAATCGTCTGAAGAATCTATCATCATAGTAGAAAATCACATCTCAGTGAAAATCACAAAATCAGGGGCCTGACCCCTCCCTTGGGTCTACCTTGGTCTATCAAGACCAAAAGTTATATCATGTGGACATGTAGGTGACTATATTAGTAATATCGATGACTATGGCCATATCCTAGTGATCCCTAGCTACACGGTACCTAGGGTGCGGGGCATCACACCTGAAATAGGAGGTGAGATAGTCCTGCCGTCAAAACAACATAAATACCAGGATTGTGAGGGCAATGCTTATAGCCTCGTGGCTAATGCCACCCTACTCCAACAATCCCCACGGTACAGCGTACTCTGCGTGACATAAACGGTACAGCGTACTCCATGAACCCAAATCATAGTCAGGGGGTGCCTGCCGTAGGTCTTATCCACCCAACCTATGTCTCAGTATGCACGTGTGGGCATATCATCTAACTATGACACACAGTATACAGGAGGCTCCAACACGGCTATATGCATGTCATATAAATCCCTGTGCGAGCAAAGCTCCAGCACGACTCCATGCATATTCATGATATTTGAAAATCTCGTGCGAGTGAAGTTCTAGCACAGTTTTATAAAAATCAGTAAAATCTGCGTACGAGCAGCACTCTAGTACGACTTTAAAAGAGTTATAAATCCATATAAAATCACGTGCGAGCAAGCTCCAGCACGGTTTATTCATAAAATCCATCAAAGCCTCGTGCGAGCAATGCTCCCGCACGACATCATGCATAAATCATTCAAAACTTCATGTGAGAAATGCTTCAGCACGAATAAATACTCAAGTAAATCAAAACTTCATGCGAGCAACGCTCCAGCACGGTTTCATGCGTAAAGAAATCAAATCTCATGCGAGTTACACTCCAGCACGGCTATTATGCAATTAAATCGATCAAATCACGTACGAGTAAGGCTCCAGTACGGCTTTGTATGCATATAAAGTCAAAACAGGGTGCGAGCTAGGCTCTAGCACCTCTCATGCATTTCATAATAATAAAAATCAGTGCGAGCAACTGCTTTAGCACATTTTATGCACATGATGTCACACAAATCGGTGCAAGCAATCGCTCCAGCACCTTTTATGCACACTCACAAACTCAGATATAGTACGAGGAAATGCTCTAGCACCATCTGTTTCCATATAAACTTGATAGTTGACCCATTTTCCAAAGAAATTTCATTTAAATCTATATAACACTTGCGTAATGTTATCTTGTGAAATTTATGTAAATACTGGCCAATCTACCAATTTACTTTGCTAAAAAGTCACAAAAATTCCTCAAATCATGCATTGCATGCATGTCATGCTTTCACCATCCTTAGGTGAATTTCCCTTATTAGGGGTAAAATAGTCTTTTACCTATTCCGAGTCCTTAAAAATTTTAATACATTTCTAGGATCTTTATACAATTTCAGTTTATGTAAAAGCTGTTAAAAATATGTGTAACTACATCTAACTACTCACAAAATTCCCTTACCTCAATTTACTCTGTACAGTCTGACATTTCCATTGATGTCTCGTCACGCAGTCCGATTTGCTCCCAATCTAATCTCTGGAACTGTGTATAGCTATTTATCAGGTCAAATACAATATAATTAATTGTATTTCATATTTTCTGGGCTTAATTTAAATCATTGAGCCCGTTTGCCCATATTGGACCCGATTGTACCATAATGAGCCTTAATCGACCTTAAGCCCGTTTTTCACTTACTATTCACATCATCGAGGCCTATTGGGCTCACTGGACCCATCAGTATTTATTGGGTCTCGTTCTAAACTCTCGGATAGCTCAATTAATTATTTACAATAATTTATTTCAAATTCCAGAATTTAATCCATTTTATATGGAATTAATCCGTAATTTATGCGGTAAATTTTTAACACGCATAACTATGAAAATTATCGTAAATAAGGGTTACTTACCCAAGATTTCATGATAGTACGTAAATCGAGACTGACCGAGCTCTCGTTTAACACCATTTGTCGAGCTACACAATTACATATTTTTTTGGGTAATTTTCAGTCGAATATTAATCAAATTAAATATTTCAAAATTTAAATCGATCAATTTTGACCGCTTACCGGCTTACCCGTATCTCAATTGCATCACTGGAATTTTTTCCAATTTTTTCTCTTTTTCTTTTTCCCTTTTTCTCTTTCATTTTCTTCTTTTTTGGCTGAACCGGTTCGGTCCGGTTCGGTTCGGTTCAGCCCAGTTCAGACCGGTTCGATTCAGCCGGTTCAGTCTGATTCAGTTTTCTCCTTCGTCGTTCGGATTATCGCCGACTTGGTCTTCGCCAGCTTCCATCACTAGCAGATCCGCGAGGTCGTCTGGTGAATGGATCTAGTGTCGGTTTCACCTAGACTAGCCGGTCCGACCTCTTTTCCCTTCGTCGTAGGTGATATTTTTCTTCTTTCTCGTTGTTGTCGACGCTGGACGCAATTTCTCGGGCCATTTTTGGCACCAATCAGCCCGCCATCGCAAGGGGAACCTTCGACTGGCCTCGAGGTGGGTCGAATCGGCGCCGGTGGCACCCAATCCCATCTTCTCTCCCGCGGTCTCTCCCTCTCGATTCAGCATTCTCCGGCGATCTCACCACACGTGGGTGTGCGGGTCAGCTTCCTGGGGTGCTGATCGGCCTTCGCCGTCCGCCTCTTCGCATCGTCCGCAGGCGATTTTGTCGGAGCCGAGGGAAACCGTTCCCTTGGTTTCGTCTTCTATAGAAATCGCAAATTGCGATTTCTTTTCTCTCCTTTTTTTATTTTATTATTATTTTAATCATTAAAATATTATAAAAATCCCAAAATATCTCTAAAATATCTTATTTTATTCATTTAATCTATAAATGAATTTATCAGTCTTATTTTATCTTTTCGGTATATTTTTCCAAAAATTTCGGGATAATTTTCTGAGATAAAAATTTCAGTTTATTCCAATAAATTCATATCTTGATCAATTGGACTCGAAATTCAATATTTTCCTCGTTATTGATCAAGATTTCTCAATTCCATATTTTTAATGAAATTTTTCTGATCGAATTTATACCGGATTTTAGTCTTTTGATCGTTTTACCATTCTACACGTTCGGGACCAAACCAATCCAACTTCCCTTCACGAACCCTTCCTCTTTTTATGTTTTAAATCCTTATCTCCAATCCGAATGGTCCGATTCTCATTCGTTTAATCTGTGGCCATTTCAATTTCCATTTGATCTTTAAATGCATTCAGGAATTTTTATTCATTCCATTTGCATTTTTCATTCATGTATAACTCTTCTTATGATTCAATTTACATAATACCATGTTTACATCATGTGAATCATAAGGAAATACGATAAAAAATCGGGTCTTACATAATCTCCCCCACTTAAGAAATTTGGTCCTCCAAATTAGAACCAAGTCAAATCGGTCCGTAAACAACTCCGGGTACGTCTATCGCATCATGCTCTTTAATTCTCATAGGACTTTTTCAGGAGTGTAATACTACCAACAGACTTGACTAGGGAGATCATCTTAAACCTCAACACCTTCTGCTTCCGTCTAATACCAGAATCGATTTTTCAATATACGTTATACTTTCATTGAGCTCCAATGGTCTCCGTCTCTTGTTAGTATAGCTTTTCTGTCTGCTCTGAGGTATTCTTAATCTCTCACAATCAACAGAACACCCTTAGAGACTTATTATACCGAATCGAGAGTAATTTTCTATCTGTCACCCACTTCTTCCATCCAAGTTGGGGAACAACCCCTAAAGTCATACCATGTCTCATAAAATGTTATCCCGATACTCAAGTGACAATTGTCATTATTGGCGAATTCGATTAGTAACAACTGATCATCCCAGGAGCTTATAAAATCAATGGCACATGCTCTCATCATATCCTCCAGCATCTGTACAGTCCCCTCTGAATGATCATCTCTCTGAGGATGGAACACTGTGCTAATACTCAGTCGGGCTCCTATAGATTCCTAAAAAACATTCCCAGAAGTGGGAAGTGAAGCGGGAATCCCTATTTGTTATCATGCTCCCTGGGACGCTACATAATGTTTCACAATTTTTCATACACATAAATATGCCTACACATTCAGAGTATCTGGGGATTTCATAACCAGAAGGTGGGTAGACTTAGTCAATCTATCGACTATCACCCAGATAGCCTTGTGATTCTTGCGGTCCTTTATAACCCATCACAATATCCATGGTAACTTGCTCCTATTTTCGTGTCGATGTAGGTAGAGGCAGCAATAACCCTGCAAACTTCTATTGCTCTACCTTAATCTACTGACATACGAGACACTTCTCCACAATCTCTATAATGTCTCTTTTCATATCTGACCACCAATACCCTTTTTCAGAGATTCTGATATATTTATTACTTCTCGGATGCACTGTATATCCCGAAGAGTGAGCTTCTAACAATAACACTATCTCATCAACTGTGGTCCTATAGAGCACTTATACTGTCTCTGAACCTCAGTAAGTCATCATCACTCTCTGTGAACTCTGTCACTGTACCCATCTGAATCTGACCCATACTATCGACACCATGCCGATCATCACGCTAAGCCTGTCAAATCCAATTACACAAATCCGGTTCTAATCTCAAGCTAGCTGTTACACAATCATTGTCATCATCAGAAGGGATCACATCACTATTGAGGCTCACAACTGCTCTAGCAGCTTACGCTCCCTGTCCATCATATGTAATGCCATTTCGAGGCTCTTTCTGCTCAAGGCATCAACCTTTACATTGGCCTTTCCTAGGTGGTACAATTTTTTTCACAATCATAATCCCTCAGAAGCTCTAACCCTCTTTGTTCTCATATCCGACTCTTTCTGTGAAAACAGGTACTCAAAGCTTTATATGATCAGTGCATATCAGGAATTTCTCACCATATAAGTGGTGGCGCCATACCTTTAGTGTAAACATTACGACTACCAACTCTAAATCATGGGTCGGATAGTTTCTCTCATGGTCCTTGAACTATCTGGATCCATAATCGACTATCTTCCCGTTTTACATCAATACACAGCCCAATCCTTATTTTGAGGTATCCATACATATTAAAACCTCTTGAGCTATTGGTCATGGTGAGAATAATTATGGTGGTCAGTTTATTACTTCTATATACCAAAACTCACGAAAGCCATTTTCATACTATTGAGTTAATATATTTTAAAATGACAAAACAAGTAAATTTAATAATATAGAAATGATTTAAAAACATGTTTAGAGGTTATCAGTACCAAAAACTAAGTCTTTAAGGATGAGAGATCGATCTGGTGAGATGAGGATCGATCTCCTGGGTTTTCTAGTATGAGAGATCGATCTCATGAGGATATGAGATCGATCTGCTGAAGGATTAAATCCTCAAAAGATCTGTACAAGGATTGAGGAAGCAGAGATCGATCTATAAGGGTTATAAGATCGATCTGTCTATTACAGGATGTTTATGAGATCGATCTGGTCTAGGAAGAGATCGATCTCCTCTAAAACAAAGGGTAAAGGCAGTAGATCGATCTGTAGATCGATCTATGCTCAAACAGAGAGTTCATGAGATCGATCTGGTATAGGAAGAGATCGATCTCCTCAAAGTCAGAGAGCTAAGGAGATCGATCTGGGTTGATTAGAGATCGATCTCCTCTCTACGAGAATAGTTGCTAGATCGATCTAGAGATCGATCCTGCCTCAAACAGAGAGATTGGAAGATCGATCTTCTGGTTCGACAGATCGATCTTCACTAACATTTTCAAATTACAAGATCGATCTCTACAAGTATGAGATCGATCTGCAAGCTTCAAGTTGCTTTGTTTTCGTAGGAAATCAAACTAAGAGATCGATCTAGTTAAAATGGGAGATCGATCTGGCACTCTACTGGAGGTACCAACGGCTCTTTCTGTAAAACCTTCAACGGAAAAAACAACATTTAATGCTCCAACTACCAATCCTCCAGTATAAAATCAAGCATTGAAGACACAGGGATGAGAGAGACAATTACTGAAAACTCTGTATATTCTCAAGAACTTCATTCTAACATTCTCTTGGTCTTCAATCTTCATTTATTGATAGTGTTGTAAAACTCTTGGTGTAAAAGCTATATCTATTCTACCCACATAAGAAAAGCTTGATCTTGTATTCATCCTTATTTCAAGAGAGAAGAGGAGTGTTCCTCAGTGAGATAAACTTTGTAAAAGGGTGAATATTTATTTGTGTAAAAAGGGTAGAGAGGTTATTCCTTAACCTGAAAAAGGGAGTGTGTAACATTCATTGATAGAGTGAAAGGAAGCTCTTGACAAGGAGGTCAAGAAGAGAGGACGTAGGTAAGAGATTGGTCGAACCTCTATAAACTACTGAGTTTGCTTTTTCTTACCCTTATCTTCTTTCAATTTATTCCATTACATTATATTGATTATTCATTATTTGCAATTTGACTTAATATAGTTTAAATTTGTCATAAACCTTAGAAAATCGATTCACCCCCTCTCGGTAGAGCCAACAATTGGTATCAGAGCTAGGACTCTTTGATCATAGAGGAATAACTTCCTAAGAGTTAGAAACGATCTAATGGCTCACAACAATGTAGCAACCAATCTAGTAGGAGAGGGGCATTCTACAGTTAGGCCTCCTATGTTCAATGATGAACATTATGCTTATTGAAAAACTAGGATGATGCTCTTCATTCAAGTAAATGATTATGAGGTATAAAGGATTATAACTAAAGGACCTCAAATCCCAACTAAAAGAATAGAGGGAAGAGATATCCCTAAAGAAGAAGATGAGTGAGATTCAAATGATGTAAAATGTGCTAAACTAAATGCTAAGGCCATACACACCCTATTTTGTGCTTTAGGGCCAAATGAATACAATAGAGTCTTCGGTTGTGACAATACCAAACAAATTTGGGATAAATTGGCAATAACTCATGAAGGTACAACTCAAGTAAAGGAGATTAAGGTAGGAATGCTCACACATGACTATGAGCTATTTAGGATGAAAGAAGGAGAGTCAATTAGTGATCTGTTCACTAGATTCACTGATGTAATAAATGAGTTAAAATCCTTAGGAAAAATCTACTCTAATATAGAAATGGTCAAGAAAATATTAAATAGTCTACCAAAATCATGGGAAGCTAAAGTGACTGCAATTGAGGAATCTAAAGACCCTCACACATTGTCACTAGATGAATTAATAGGATCACTACTCTCTTATGAAATGAAGTTAAGAAGAAATGATGAGCCACCCAAGAAAGTGGGAGTAGCTCTGAAATCTACTACTCAAGAGGAGAATAAAAATGAGAGTGGTAGTGAAAAAGATCTTGAAATGGAAATGTTTGCCAAAAGATTTAACAAATTTATGAGGATGAGAGCAAGTGGTAGTGGTAGGAGAAACCATAAGAAAGATCAAGAAGAGTTAGGTAGAAAAGATACCATTGTATGTTATGAATGTAAAAAACCATGACATATTAAATTTAACTGCCCTCTTCTTAAAAGATCGAATGATAGGTATCATAAGAAGAAGGCAATGATGGCAACTTAGAGCGACAGTGGCAGCTCCGATGATGATTCACATGAGGACATTGCCAACCTATGCTTCATGGCTATTGAAGATGAAAAGGTAACTTCAGACCTCAATGAATATTCGTTTGATGAATTGCAAGATGCTTTTGATGATCTTGCATTAGAATATGAATGCATGAGTATGAAGTACAAAAAATTAACATCTAAATTGAAGAAAGAAAATGAGTTAATACTAAAGGATAAGTTAGAATGTGAAAAGAAACTAGAAATTACAAATCTTGAAATTTGTGACCTAAAAGAAAAAAATAGTAACTTACATAATTCTTTTAATAGATTTTATATGGGTCAACAAAAGTTAGATAACATGCTAGAAACTCAAAGAGCCTTATTTGATTAAAATGGATTAGGATATGATGAAAAAAGTAGAGAGACCCATCTCAAAAGTTTCATAGCTAGAAAGAACATGCATAAACCCTCAACTATTTGTTCACATTGTAATAAGAAGGGGCATGCATCATATAATTGCAATATGAAGATGACCACTCTTAGAGAAAAAATAGTAAAAAGAATTTGGGTTCCAAAAGAAATAGTTAATTCAAAAGATATTAATGCTTTAGTAAAATGGATCCCAAAGGGATCAAGAATTGTATTCACTAACCCCAAAGGACCCAAGAGAATTTGGGTATCTAAGACATGAGTTTGAATTTTGATTATAGGTGATTGAGCATTGCCACAAAGTTAAAACAAAGGAAGCTTGGTTTTTGGACAGTGGATGCTCAAGACACATGACCGGTGATAGAAGCCACATCAACTCATTTAAATCGAAAGTTGGTGGAGAAGTCACATTTGGGGACAACTCCAAAGGCCAAGTTGAAGGAAGTGGTTCAATAGGTAATGACTACTTTTCATTAGAAAAAGTGTTGCTTGTTAGGGGTCTAAAACATAACTTACTAAGTATTAGTCAACTTTGTGACAAAGGTTACAAGGTAATTTTTGATTGCTTGAAATGTCATGTTATAGATCCTAAATATAATAAAGTTCTCTTTCTAGGTCATAGGCAAGGTAACATATACATTGTTTATCTAAATGAACTTAAAAATGAAAATATATGTCTTATGGTAGATAAACAAAAAGAACCTTGGTTGTGGCATAGAAGACTAGGTCATGCTAGCATGCATGTGTTATCTAAGCTAGCTAGAAAAGACCTTGTTATAGGATTACCTAAGTTGTCCTTTGACTATGACAAAATATGTGAAGCTTATGTTAAAGGAAAACATAAAAGGACAACATTTAAGCCTAAACATAGTGTATCTACCACTAGGCCTCTTCAATTACTTCATCTAGATCTATTCGGACTAACTAGAACAACAAGCCTAGGTGGGAAACATTATGGGTTTGTAATTGTTGATGATTACACTAGGTTCACTTGGGCGTTCTTTTTGAGAGTGAAAAATGAAACTTTAGAAAAATTCATTGCCTATACAAAAGTGGCTCAAAATAAAAAAAGGTTACACTATAACTAGTATTAGAAGTGATCATGGCAAGGAGTTTGAAAATATTGGATTTGATGAATATTGCAATGATCAAGGAATTAGTCATAATTTTTCAGCCCCTAGGACACCACAACAAAATGGGGTAGTTGAGAGAAGAAATAGAACATTGGAAGAAATGACTAGAACCATGTTGTGTGAAAATAATTTACCTAAACATTTCTGGGCTGAAGCTATAAATACATCTTGCTATATCATTAATAGAGCTATGATTAGACCAATCTTAAAGAAAACCCCTTATGAGCTTTACAAGGGAAATAAGCCTAATATTAGCTATTTTCACCCTTTTGGTTGTAAATGCTTTGTCTTAAATAATGGAAAAGACAATTTAGGAAAATTTGATGCCAAGAGTGATGAGGAAATCTTTTTAGCCTACTCTTTGAATTCAAAGGCATATAGAGTACACAACAAAAGAACATTGATGGTTAAAGAATCAATTCATGTAATATTTGATGAGTCAAATGATTTATCTAAAAATTCAACCAATGATGAGGATATTGAAATATTTGATGAAAGCTTGAAAGAAATCTCAAACTTACAAAATGATCTATTAGAGAAACTTGACATTAATAAAGAAGATGAAGAAGAACTAGAAATATTAGAAAGAGAGTCTAGAGCACCAAGAGAATTAGGATATGTAAAAGATTGTGAAATAGTAGGAGATCCAACTCTTGGAGTTAGAACTAGATCATCTCTAAGGAATGTGTGTCAATATATAACCTTTGTATCTCAAATTAAACCTAGAAATATCAATGAAGCCTTAGATGACAATAATTGGTTTTTAGCCATGCAAGAAGAATTAAATCAATTTGAGAGAAGCAAAGTATGGAAACTAGTTCCTAGACCTAGTAATCACTCTATAATTGGAACTAAATGGATCTTCAAGAACAAGATGGATGAAAATTGTGTGATCATAAGAAACAAAGCTAGGCTAGTTGCACAAGGATATAGGCAAGAAGAAGGAATAGACTATGATGAAACTTATGCACCTGTAGCTAGACTAGAAGCAATAAGAATGCTACTTGCCTACGCATGTTATAAAAACTTCAAATTATATCAAATGGATGTGAAAAGTGCATTCTTAAATGGTTTCATTAATGAAGAAGTTTATATTGAGCAACCTCCCGGTTTTGAAAGTCATGAATTTCCTGAACATGTATTCAAACTCTCTAAGGCACTTTATGGTTTGAAACAAGCTCCTAGGGCATGGTATGAAAGGCTGTCAAAATTCTTAATAGAAAAATGATTTTCAAGAGGAAAAGTAGACACTACCTTGTTTATCAAAAATAAAAATAAAGATTTACTAGTTGTTCAAGTGTATGTAGATGACATTATTTTTGGATCAACTAATGAATATTTATGCCAAGAGTTTGCTAAGATCATGCAAGGTGAATTTGAAATTAGCATGATGGGAGAGCTCACCTATTTCTTGGGACTTCAAGTAAAGCAAATTAAAGATGGAACCTTCATCAATCAAGCAAAATATACCAAGGATTTGCTTAAAAGATTTGAAATGGATACTTGCAAACCTCAAACAACTCCAATGGGCACCAACATCAAGCTTGATAAAGATGAAAGTGGTAAGTGTGTAGACACTAAACTATATAGGTCTATGATTGGTTCATTGCTTTATCTAACTGCAAGTAGACCAGATATTCTGTTTAGTGTATGCCTTTGTGCTAGATTTCAATCCTTTCTTAGGGAATCACACTTATGAGCAACTAAAAGAATCTTTAGATATCTTAAGGACACTCCCTCTTTAGGACTTTGGTACCCCAAGGACTCCACTTTTGCTCTTCATGCATTTTTTGATGCAGATTTTGGGGGCTATAAAATAGATAGGAAGAGCACTTCAGGTACATGTCAATTCTTAGGGAATAGTTTAATTTCATGGTTCTCTAAGAAACAAAATAGTGTAGCACAATCCACAACAGAGGCTGAATATATAGCAGCAGGTAGTTGTAGTGCTAAAGTGTTGTGGATTAAATAACAAATGAAAGACTATGGTATTGACATGAAGCAAGTCTCAATCAAATGTGATAATACCAGTGCCATTAATCTATCTAAGAATCCTATTCAACACTCTAGAACTAAGCATATTGAGATTAGGCATCATTTTCTTAGAGACCATGTACAAAAAGGAGATAAAATTCTAGAGTACATTGATACTTTACATCAAATAGCTGATATCTTCACCAAACCTCTTGATAGAGATAGGTTTTGTGTCCTTAGAGGTGAATTAGGACTCATGCATGTTCCTTAAGATTTATCTCCTTTAAAACCTTGATTTCAAAGTGATTTTAAACGAATTTCTCAATAATTTTTTTGGGCAAAAAGTATGAGAGATCGATCTCCTATCACCATAGATCGATCTTCATGCACCAAATTGGCCTAAAGCAGAAAGGTTAAGCTAGGCAGATCGATCTTCTTTACTATAAGATCGATCTCTTTAAGCCTCTGTAAAATAGCAGATCGATCTATGCATTTGGCAGATCGATCTCATTAAGCCTCTGTAAAACAGCAGATCGATCTATGCATTTGGCAGATCGATCTCCTTGAGCTTCTATATTTTGAAGATCGATCCTTTGATTCAACAGATCGATCTCCTCAAGTCTCTGAAAATAACAGATCGATCTGGTTCCGCGACAGATCGATCTCCTGAGCCCTGGACTATAAAAACGGCTTCAAAATCCCCAAATTTCAAAATATTCAAATTTTCAAATCCCTAACCCCTTGTCGTGCCTCAACCTTCAATTCTCCTTCCCAGATCGATCTCGGTAAGGTTTTTGTTAAATCTCTTCATCGTTTAGTGTTCTAGTAACCTACATTACTGAATTTTCTTCAAAAATTTCTTATTTTTGTGCTGAAATCTCCATTAGGGCAATTCTAGCACTGTTTCATTGGCTAAAGTTTAGAGAACTCTTCAAACTAGTGCTTAGGTGTTTTTAGAACAATCCTTGTGTGTCTCTAGGTTACTTCTAAGTATACAACCATGCCTCGTATTAAGAGAGCAGCCAACAGAGAATCTAGACCATCTTCCTCACAATAACCCATTGCCTCTTCTGTCACTACCTTTAACAGGTGTTTTTAAACACCTGCAAAAAGGAAAAGATATGAAGAGTATTTCTCCACTATGCCAATTAAACATTGGCGAACAATTGATTTCTCATTTTTAAATCGTATTGATTTTTCATATCTGTAAAAAATGGAAGCATTCGGTTGGCTTCCATTTCTTAAAATTAACACCCTAGTACCTCCAAATATTGTTAGGGCATTCTTTTCTAATGCTGAACTCATTTATGACCCTGATGATACCTACAAAATACTAGGGTTTAAAACGTTTGTCATGTCTAAAACACTATCTATAGACACATCTATACTAGCCCGAGTCTTTGACATACAAGATGACGGGTTGACCGATGAAGAGGAAGAAGTCCCTTTAGAATTTGACCTTCCTGGGATAAGGCAAGTGACCTACCGATGCACCCGAGGTTACTCCACCTTATCATCTCATGGAATCTTAAACCATTTGGTACCTGTCACTCCACGGTTAGGAGATTAGATCGATTCTGGCTCCACTACCTCCACTCCTCAATTCAAAAACCCAATCTGGTCCACTTCATTTATGAAGACTGGCTGAAGATCGTACGCGGCCAAGCCTCTACGATAGTTTTTCCACAATTGTTGGTATACTTACTACAACAACTCAGGATCAATTGTACCTCTGAGACTGGTGAAGTGCCTTCCCTAAAGAGTGTATTAAACATTGGCACACTTCACCACATGGGGTACTAAAAGGATTTTCGAGGGGAATGGAGGAAGAAGTGAGAACAGTAGTCTGAGGCAGCCATGGAAGAAGACCCATCAGCAGAGCCTACTGATCCACCTGCTGCACCTACTGAGGGTCCATCTTCGTCGACTGCTCAGCCCACTACACCTGCACCATCATCCGATGGGATGGAATCGATTGTGACGATGATCATAGAGCTTAACCGAAAGATGGATGAAGGTTTTGCAAACCTTCATGCCACATAGCAGGCTATATTCGATGAGCTGCAGGTTACTCGTACTCGAGTCGAGGAACTCATGGAGCGCTTCCCTCATCAGCCTTAGGACATGATTGTTAGGGATGTTCTAGATAGTTTTTCATGTTTACTGTCTGTTGTTTAACACATCATTTGCTTGAATGCTTACGTTATGAAATGAGATGATAGTTCTTTGTCAAATGTGTTCTAACGAGTTAGCATTTTGAAATGACATGACATTTCTTGTGAAAGTTAATTGCCTTTATATCTTTATTGCCATTGCTATGACAAAAAGGGGGAGAAGAATAAGAAAACATGTTTAATGGTTGAAAGGAATGATTAAATAACATGGTTAATGGTTTAAAGGAATGATTAAATTAAGGGGGAGTTAAGGAGCTTACAAAAAGGGGGAGCTTACAAAAAGGGGGAGTTTTGTGAAAGCAAAACATAATTTGTGCATAATGCAAATGGGTAACTAAGCATGTTTATTAAATAAGTTTTGTCATATCAAAAAAGGGGAGATTGTTGAGTTAATATATTTTGAAATGACAAAATAAGTAAATTCAATAATATAGAAATGATTTAAAAACATGTTTAGAGGTTATCAGTACCAGAAACTAAGTCTTTAAGGATGAGAGATCGATCTGGTGAGATGAGGATCGATCTCCTGGGTTTTCTAGTATGAGAGATCGATCTCATGAGGATATGAGATCGATCTGCTGAAGGATTGAATCCTCAAAGGATCTATATAAGGTATTGAGGAAGCAGAGATCGATCTATAAGGATTATAAGATCGACCTGTCTATTACAGGATGTTTATGAGATCGATCTGGTTTAGGAAGAGATCGATCTCCTCTAAAACAAAGGGTAAAGGCAGTAGATCAATCTGTAGATCGATCTATGCTCAAACAGAGAGTTCATGAGATCGATCTGGTATAGGAAGAGATCGATCTCCTCAAAGTCAGAGAGCTAAGGAGATCGATCTGGGTTGATTAGAGATCGATCTCCTCTCTACGAGAATACTTGCTAGATTGATCTAGAGATCGATCCTGCCTCAAACAGAGAGATTGGAAGATCGATCTTCTGGTTCGACAGATCGATCTTCACTAACATTTTCAAATTACAAGATCGATCTCTACAAGTATGAGATCGATCTCCATGCTTCAAGTTGCTTTGTTTTCTCAGGAAATTAAACTAAGAGATCGATTTGGTTAAAATGGGAGATCGATCTGGCACTCTACTGGAGGTACCCAACGGCTCTTTCTGTAAAACCTTCAATGGGAAAAACAACATTTAATGCTCCAACTACCAATCCTCCAGTATAAAATCAAGCATTGAAGACACAGGGATGAGAGAGACAATTACTGAAAACTCTGTATATTCTCAAGAACTTCATTCCAACATTCTCTTGGTCTTCAATCTTCATTTATTGATAGTGTTGTAAAACTCTTGGTGTAAAAGCTATATCTATCCTACCCACATAAGAAAAGCTTGATCTTGTATTCATCCTTATTTCAAGAGAGAAGAGGAGTGTTCCTCAGTGAGATAAACTTTGTAAAAGGGTGAATATTTATTTGTGTAAAAAGGGTAGAGAGGTTATTCCTTAACCTGAAAAAGGGAGTGTGTAACATTCATTGATAGAGTAAAAGGAAGCTCTTGACAAGGAGGTCAAGAAGAGAGGACGTAGGCAAGAGATTGGCCGAACCTCTATAAACTACTGAGTTTGCTTTTTCTTACCCTTATCTTCTTTCAATTTATTCCATTACATTATATTGATTATTCATTATTTGTAATTTGACTTAATATAGTTTAAATTTGTCATAAACCTTAGAAAATCGATTCACCCCCCCTCTCGGTAGAGCCAACACATACTTATCATCCCATCGACATGCAATCTTTTTTCGAACGAGATGTGTCAACTGAGCAGCCCATTTTGAGAAACTCACAACATCTCGTCTGTAAGACAGTTTCTAGTTGCTACTCATGCTCTTCCCTGGACTTCGAATACATCAAAATATCATCGCTAAAGATGACAACCAATCGGTCCAGGTAAGGTTTAAATACCTTATTCATCAATGGCCTAACGGTTACGAAAATCATCTTGGGCACATTCACATTTCGAATTCTTAACGGATGTTACCCAGACTTCAAATCGATCTCTAAAAAGATATGCCCTTTTCACAGCTAATCCAATAAATCATCTATAGTGGGAGGAAACACTTATTCTTGATGTTAGCATTGTTCGACAATCAAAATTCAATACATGGTCGGAGGCTTCCATTCTCTTTTCACAAACAGAATAAGTGCTCCTCAAGTTACACATTCAGTCTGAGGAACGCTTATCCAATAACTCCTGTAATTATTTCTTTAGTCCTTCCAATTCCACTATTGCCATTTTATACTGTGGTTAGGATATCGGCTCTGTACCAAGTACCAACTCAATACAAAATTCTATCTCTTTATCTGATGGTATTCCTGGTAGATTACCCGAGAAGATATCAGGAAACTCCCTGACCACTAGGATATCTGTTAATTTTGGATGTGCCTTATCCATACCAACCACACAAGCGAGAAAACATTCCCATCATTAATCATTCTGTGAGTACAATCATTCACTTCTTTAATTACAATTGCTACACCTCTTTCATTATGTCTCAAACTTACAGTACACTTTTCAGGGGTGAAAACATCACTATCTTAGGATAAAAATCTAAACAACATAGTTTGAAGCCGAATCAATTTATTCTCAAATATTACTTCAAAATTATTCATATTCCATTGAATAAAATTAGCTGACATATCCTTTTTCCTCTGTTTTCAACTTATAATCCCTATACCCATATTTGTTAGTGATAATCAGCTAACTATTATCATCTTGCCTAAGGGTACAGGCTTCACATCTTTCACTAACTTATAAGTAACTAAAGGAGGTATGAATAAATGAGTGGCACCAGGATCAATTAAAATAATTACTTCATTATTCACAACCAGTGTAGTATCTTCCACCACATCAGATGAAACATCAGTAGTGTCCTGGTCTAAGGCATACACTCGCCCTCGTCCAACAACATACTTTCCCTTTCTCTTCGGCTGTGGCCTCCCTTTTCGGTGCAGAGATATCAATAGGATTTTCTCTGTCTCTTTGCCCATCTGTGGTCAGTCTCACCCAACTCTGAGCAATCATTAAATAAATGGCCTGTGTTACCACACTTAATGCCTATTTTAGTCAATAAGGTGTTGGGCCTACTTCTGTGGTATCTACCACACATCCTACACTGCTCTGTAGTAGGTTGGGGTCCTCCAATCACAATACCCCTCAAAAGTGCTTCAATTGGATACACTGGGGCCTTACCAATCATCTTACCTCGTGACTCATCAACTCTAATCTTTTACCAAACTACTTTTTTTCTGTTCTGACATCTTTGTCATTCTCTATTCTCTTCTGTCTCTATTTTGGCCCTTACTACCTTTCCCAATCTCAGAGGCATGCAACTCATGATCTTATTCACACAACTGTAGTCTGCGCATGCCTCAACATAGGTACTGATATCTAACGGTGCCAATCGGACTTTAATTGACAATCTGAGCCCTTCCATGAACTTTCAGACATCCCGACTCTCACTGTTCATAGTGTCAGGGTCATACCTGTCTAGGAATATAAACTGAGTTTCATACTCGTCAATCGACCAGTTCCTCTTGGTCAAAGTAAAGAATTTTATCGATAATTTCCTTTAAGCAGTGTCCGAGATATTCTGTCACCGAAATCCATCTAGAATTATTTTTCATGTCCATTATGGATGTCTAACTCTTAAGATGGGTCGAGTAGACTTCCACCAATGCTCTGACTCGCCCTGAAATCCCATGCATACTCTGAGCAATTAGCTCCCACACTCTGCTCCAACCTTGCGAAGCGTGTCTCAATATTGTCTGGTCTCTCTGTCGAACTCTGTGGGGCATACTCAACATCAGCCTCCACTTCAATCTCATCTTGAGTCTCATGTGGCGACTCAGTACGACTCTCAAGCCTACCTCTACGGCCTCGAGCTCGTGTACTCGCCCCTCTACCATAGTGGCTATCAGTTAATGACTATATTCTTGCATTTGAAACCAAATTCTTAGTTGCAATCTCATCTCGATATACACAATTGTATCTAAACAATTCACAGTACATGGGGATGTCAACTTCCTTAACCACTAACACCGACTCATATTAGGCCAACTTAGCTCTGATACCAAAAACTGTCACGACCCAAATTACCTAAAAATCACTACAAAATTTATTTTTTTCGTTTGTTATTTAATTCTTACCTTTCTCTTATCGTGACCATCCTACCAACAGTTAGGCTATGATTCAGTGTTAGTCCCCTCTCACGTATTTACCATCCCATTTCCATATTCAAATTCACACATCAGGATTTACTATACTTTAACTTTAACTAAATCCATTCACAGTGGTATTTACACAACCATACATCCCCAACATCATATCCGTTTACAGTACTGTGCATTTACATGTTCAGATACAAAACTATACAAATGTGTATACCTGTCTCTCGATGGGATGCAGCGGCTACTAAAGATGCAAGTCCTCAGCCCCGCTCAAACTACCGAAAGTGCTTTGTAGAGGAGGAAAATAAGAGGGGTGAGCAACCACATGCTCAGTAAGGCAATTATGCAAGTAAGTAGATAGCTCCACTATCTACATGCTCATAATGTCATGCCCTTAAATCCATTTCTTTTCGTTTAAATCTCACGCACGAAATCATGTATACATCAATGCCATAGTTTATAAAAACTATTCGTGCATATAGAAATCATGCAACTCATGCATCAATGACATTTTATGTAAAATCACAATTCGCATGAAGTAATTCAAGATCATGCATTATTTCATGTCATTTAAAACAAATCATGAGAGACAATTCTATTCATTAATTTGTAATTAAAGCATGAAAAACTCCTCATGCTACTGCATTTAAATCACATCATTAAGACTCAGTATAAAATAACCCCTCCGGGTTAATCATCTCATAAATCAATCTCAAACTCATTAAAAATTCATTATAAAAAATTCTGTTATAAAATCACCCTTCTTTTAGGGTCACATGTCATAAAATCCTCTGAAGAATCTATCATCATAGTAGAAAATCACATCTCAGTGAAAATCACAAAATCAGGGGCCTGACCCCTCCCTTGGGTCTACCCTGGTCTATCGAGACCAAAAGTTATATCATGTGAGACATGTAGGTGACTATATCAGTAACATCGAGGACTATGACCATATCCTAGTGATCCCTGGCTACACGGTACCTAGGGTGCGGGGCATCACACCTGAAATGGGATGTGGGTTAGTCCTGCCGCCAGAACAACATAAATACCAGGATTGTGAGGGCAAGGCCTACAGCCTCATGGCTAATGCCACTCCACTCCAACAATCCCCACGGTACAGCGTACTCCGCGTGACATACACGGTACAACGTACTTCGTGAACCCAAATCATAGTCAGGGGGTTCCTGCCGTAGGTCTTATCCACCCAACCTATGTCTCAATATGCACGTGTGGGCTTATCATCTCACTGTGACACACAGTCTACAAGAGACTCCAACACGGCTATATGCATGTCATATAAATCCTAGTACGAGCAAAGCTCCAGCACGACTCCATTCATAATCATGATATTTGAAAATCTCATGCGAGCGAAGCTCTAGCACAGTTTTATAAAAATCAGTAAAATCTGGGTACAAGCAGCACTCCAGTACGATTTTAAAAGAGTTATAAATCCATATAAAATCACGTGCGAGCAAGCTCCAGCACGGTTTATGCATAAAATCCATCAAAGCCTCGTGCTAGCAATGCTCCAGCATGACATCATGTATAAATCATTCAAAACTTCGTGTGAGAAATGCTCTAGCATGAATAAATGCTCAAGTAAATCAAAACTTCGTGCGAGCAACGCTTCAGCACAGTTTCATGCATAAAGAAATCAAATCTCGTGTGAGTTACACACCAGCACGACTTTTATCCAATTAAATCGATTAAATCACGTACGAGCAAGACTCCAGTACGACTTTTATGAAATTATTATATCAAAACAGGATGCTAAGCTCTAGCACCTCTTATGCATGTCAAATCATTAAAACTAGTGCGAGCAATCGCTCTAGTACCTTTTTATGCATATCAAGTCAAAACAGGGTGCGAGTTAGGTTCCAGCACATCTCATGCATTTCACAATAATAAAAATCAGTGCGAGCAACCGCTCTAGCACATTTTATGCACATGATGTCACACAAATTGGTGCGAGCAACCGCTCCAGCACCTTTTATGCACACTCACAAACTCAGATATAGTGCGAGAAAATGCTCCAGCACCATCTGTTTTCATATAAACTTGATAGTTGGCCCATTTTCCAAAGAAATTTCATTTAAATCTAAATAACACTTACGTAGTATTATCTTGTGAAATTTATGCAAATACTGACCAATCTACCAATTTACTTTGCTAAAAAGTCACGAAAATTTCTCAAATCATGCATTTCATGCATGTCATGCTTTCACCATCCTTAGGTGAATTTCCCTCAGTATGGGTAGAATAGTCTTTTACCTATTCCGAGTCCTTAAAATTTTTAATCCATTTCTAGGATCTTTATACAATTTCAGTGTATGTAAAAGCTGTTAAAAATACGCGTAGCTACCTCTAGCTACTCATAAAATTCCCTTACCTTAATTTACTCTGTACAATCTGACCTTTCCACTGATATCTCATCACGCAGTTTGATTTGCTCCCAATCCATCTCCAAAATTACGTATAAATATTCATCAGGTCAAATACAATATAATTAATTGTATTTCATATTTTCTAAGCTTAATTTAAATCATTGAGCCCATTTACCCATATTGGGTCCGATTGTACCATAATAGGCCTTAATCTGCCTTAAGCCTGTTTCCACTTACTATTCAGATTATCGAGGCCTATTGGGCTCATTGGGCCCATCAGTATTTATTGGGCCTCGTTCTAAACTCTTGGATAGCTCAGTTAATTATTGACGATAATTTATCTCAAATTTCAGAATTTAATTTATTTTATACGGAATTAATCCGTAATTTATGCGGTAAATTTCTAATAAGCATAACTATGCATATTGTCATAAATAAGGGTTACTTTCCTGAGATTCCATGATAGTACGTAAATCGAGGTTGACTCGAGCTCTCGTTTGACGCCAATTATCGAGCTATACAATTACATATTTTTCTGGGTAAATTTTCAGTCGAATATTAATCAAATTAAATATTCTAAAATTTAAATCGATCAATTTCGATCGCTTATCGGCTTACCCGTAGCTCGATTGTATCACTGAAATTTTTTCTAATTTTTTCTCTTTTTCTTTTTCCCTTTTTCTCTTTCTTTTTCTTCTTTTTTGGCTGAACCGGTTCGGTCCGGTTCAGCCTGGTTCAGACCGATTTGGTTTAGTCGGTTCAATTTTCTCTTTCGTCTTTCGGTGCATCACCGGTCGGTTCTTCGTCGGCTTCCATCTGCAACAGATCTGCGGGGTTGTCCGGTGCATGGATCTGGTGTCGGTTTCACCTAGAATGGCCGGAAAGTGGTTGGTCCGGCCTCTTCTCCCTTCGCCGTCAGTGACATTTTTCTTTTTTCTCATCGTTGTCGGTGTTGGCCGCAGTTTCTCAGGCCATTGTTAGCACCAATCGGCGCGTCATTACGAGCGAAACCTTCGAATGGCCTCGGGGTGGGTCGAATCGACGTCGATGGCACCCGATCTCGTCTTCTCTCCCGTGATCTCTACCTCTCCATTCAGCGTTCTCCGATGATCTCACCGCACGTGGGTGTGCGAGGCAGCTTCCTGGGTTGTTAATCGCCCTTCATCGTCCGCCTCTTTGCAACATTCGCTGGCGATTTTGTCAGAGTCGAGGGAAATCGTGCCCTCGGTTTCGTCTTCTTTAGAAATCGTAAATCACGATTTCTCTTCTCTCCTTTTTTTAATTTTATTTTTATACAGAGCCGAATAGATTGATATACGAAAAGTAGAAAAGAATAAAAGTGCATTCGGCTAGATTCCATGTAAGGGATCTATGCAAGCTTTTAGAGATAGTTGTACGTATTTTTATCTTTGTTTGCATGCACTTAAATTTCGTATAGAGTTTAGATATGAAATTTCTAGACAGTGCCCAAATATAGAAAAATTTATGAAAATGCCACTGGGAATGGTGGAAAAATAAAAATGCATCAAGTTCATGTTTTCGGTGTTTTCTGTGTGAAAAGTGGTTTTGTAACCGTGAAATAATATACTGGCTCATGATTTTTACTGTGCATTAAATTGCACACTTTTCCAAGTTAAAAATGCTTGAGTGGGAGAAAACTCATGGATGGATGACCATTCGGGAAACTTTACCCCTCTTGCTCTATTGTACACTATTTTGAGTGTTGAATTCGGTTGTGAGTACCGTTTTCATCAGTATCGAGCCATTTGTCTATTTTATGAGATATGTGTGAAATCGTACTGGAGCTATGGTGATGTCTATGAGTTACACAGATCTGCTCGCACTGGATTCTGATGTGATATGTGAGTAAAATCGTGCTTGAGCCCTCGTGTTGACTGTGTGTCACATTGACTTGTTCACCCTGGATTTTGAGACAGGCAAGGGCTGATGGTTTTAGGTTAGAGTGGTTAGTCCTTAATTCAGGCACCCCACGACCTTCTGATTATGTGTTGTGGTTCACGGAGTACGTTCTACCGTGTAGACAACACGTAGTACATTGTATCGAACCACTAGTCTTCGAACTTTTGATTTGCATGTGTTAGCCGGAGTGCAGACTGAACCATCTCCTCAGGCTTCTGGACACCATTGTACACCTGAGCCGTGATTGCTTGGGGTCACTAACTATGAGCATATGTCATCTGATTTGTTGTATATCCTTGCCTAGTCTCATCTGTTTCTGAATTCTATTTTCTGATCGGATTGTGAAATGTGTGGATTTAAATTTGCTATTGATTTTCGTGACAGAACTTGTTGTGAACCGAACTCATTTTGATGTACATTTATGTATGAAACTATGAACTATTATACCTCGAATGAGTTTTCCATATTCGGGATTGTAGCAAAGATTTGCTATCTATTTCATTGTGATTGTTTTGTAAACGAGATTGATTTTTGGCATAATGCACAGCATTATAAGCATGTAGATAGTATGGTTGCCTACTGCAACCTTACTGAGTGTGTTAGCTCACCCCTTTTTCTCCTCTCTCCACAGATTAGTTCCAGTATTTGCGAGCTTTGTGGTAGATTCCTATATTTTCCTTCCACATGTAGTTGTTATCACTTACGAAACGTATACACACTTTTGTAGTCTTTTGTATCTAAACATGATGGTGCACAATGATGTATATGTTAGTGCTGGGATGTAAGCCAATGTAAACAAATGTGAATTATTGTAAATGAATACAAATACAATTCTTATTATGGATGCATGATAAGTGAATGAATTGAAGTATATGGGAAGTGATCGACTGACATCGACTCATAGCTAAGCAATCATTGTGATGTGTGATAAATAATGATATAAATGTAAGGAAAGAGGGTCACAACAGAAGTGGTATTAGAGCAGGATTGGTCTGATATGAGTAGTTGTCAGTAACTAGGAAAGTTTACATCCTCTTGTTACCGTTCATTATTTAGATACAATTATATATATCGGGCTGTGATTTCGCTGAAATTGTGTCATATATGCTGGAAATTGTCAGGATGTTTGACAGACACCGTAATAGAGGAGAGGGTTCACGATATCGAGGGTAGAGAGATAGACCCGAGAGACGGAGTGGATCTTCGTCTGATCATACTTCTCAGAACCTAGCAGAGAGTTCTGATGCTTGCGTCTCGAGATTAGAGCGGAGCTTAGATATGGTGGTGACATTATTGGGGTAGTTTATGGTGAGGTTTGATAGTTCCCATGGTACAGCAGGGCAGGTTACACCGACCACTACAGCAGCTGCACCTGAGACCCATGTGCTTGTGCTGCCTGCACCCACACCACAGACCCCTCCTATTCAACCTGTACCTTCTCCAATGGCACCATGTCAGGGTAATGATGATCTAGGGTACGACTATGAGTTAGACCGACTAAGGTAATTTCAGAAGCTTCAGCCACTGTCATTTAGTGGGGTTAAGGATCCGATAGTGGCCGAGAGCTGGATCAACATGATGGAGAAGCTTTATAGATTTTTTCGATGTTCTTCGATAGAGAAAGTGGCCTTTGCAGCCTTTGTATTAGAGGGTGAGGTGGAACACTGGTGGAAGTCTGCCATGCCTATTTTGATTGTCAGACATCGGGAACTGTCATGAGAGATCTTTTTAGATGCCTTTCGAAGGCAATACATTCCAGACACTGCTCAGCAGAAGCTATAGACAGAGTTTCTAAGTTTGACCCGGTGAAGTAAGTCTGTAGACGAGCATGAATCTCAATTTACATCTTTGGGCAGATATGATCTCGATATTATGGGTAACGAACCAAGAAAGGTCTGTAAGTTTATGGAGGGCCTGAAACAATCGATCCAAGCTCGACTGGCCTTGTGAGACATTGTAACTTATGAAGAAGTAGTCAAACGGGCTCAGTTATGTGTGCAGGATTACGAGCTCCATGTTTCAGAGTTCAGAAAGGTTGGTAAGGGTAGAGATAGAGACCCAAAGAGATTCAGGGATAATAGAGGTTCAAAAGAAGGGAAGAGACCTTTTGGTAAGCGACAGAGGATTGAGGAGTCGCGGAGCAAGGTCATTAGACCCCTTGTGCACCCGACTGCAGCTCCGACTAGGGGTTTTGTAATCGAAGGACCCCAGCCTAATCTCGAAGGTATGAATTTTGTGGCGGGCACCACGGGAACAGACCTTGTTATAGGATGTTTGTAGCATGCTTTAAATGTGATAAGACAAGGCATTTGATAAGAGATTGCCTGAAGCCAGTCGAGATACCTCCTTAGAAGGGTAAGAAACCAGAGAAAATTCCACCTGCTACTCCTGCTCCGAGAAGGAGAGCCAGGCTTGAGGAGAAAGGGAAGTAAACTATCGGTAAGAGTCGAGTGCATGCGATAGACCAGGGCACTGCAGATGCTTCACCTGATGTAGTGAAAAGTACAATTATGATCTTTAATCTTGAAGCATTAACACTATTTGATCTTGGTGCAACGCATTCATTCATATCGCCATCACGTGCATTTAAATTGTTAGAGTTTGTAAGGCCTACACGCTTAGGTAATATGTTGTTAATTAGTACACCCATGGGAAATAGACAAATGATTGAGCATGTGTGTGAGAATAGTAAGTTAGGAATAGAAGATAAGAGTATGACAGCTGATCTTATCCTGTTAAGTATGTTTGATTTTGATGTAATGTTAGGAATGGATTGGTTGGCTGCAAATCATGTTATCTTAGATTGTCATTCTAAGACGATAATGTTCTCTCTACCTGAGAAACATATTGTAAAATTTCTCTGAGAGTTTATAAAAGAAGTAGTAATGGCAATCGAAAGAATATATTACTGTGATGGGAAGGATGCAATATTAAATTGATTGTATTATATTGTTTTGAAGTTTTTATTACATACGTTGTTGACATGGATAAGGTACAATCAAAATTAACCAATATTCTTGTGATCAAAGAGTTTTCAGATGTCTTTCTAGATGACTTACTAGGATTGTCAACAGATAGAGAGATGAAATTTTATATTGATTTGGTGCCTGGTATTGAGCCGATATCCAAACCACCATACAGAATGACTCCAGTTGAGTTACTGGAACTAAAGAAGCAATTGCAGGAGCTTTTCATTAGACCGAGTATCTCGCCTTGGGGAGCTCCGGTCTTATTTGTTAAGAAAAATAATGGAAGCCTTTGACTATGTATAGATTACCGGTTATTGAATAAGGCTACCATCAAGAAAAAGTACCCCCATCCATGTATTGATGATCTGTTGGATTAGTTTCGGGGAGCACAGATCTTTTCCAAAATTGATCTGAGGTTTGGGTACCATCAATTGAGAATCCATAGTGGTGATGTACCTAAGATAGCCTTCTGTACCCGTTATGGTCATTATGAGTTCTTGGTTATGCCTTTTGGGTTAACGAATGCTCTCACAGCTTTTATGGCTTTGATGAATGATGTGTTCAAGCCATACCTGGATCGATTTGTGATCATCATTTTGATTATATATTGGTGTATTCGAAGTCTAGGGAGGAACATGAGCAACACTTAAGGATTGTTTTGCAGACCCTCCAAGAGAAGTAGTTGTATGCCAAACTCAGTAAGTGTGACTTTTGGTTAGAACAAATATCGTTTCTGGGTCATGTGGTATCGAAGGACAAGGCATCTGTTAAGCTGTCCATGATAGAAGCAATAGTTCAGTGGGAATAGCCCAGGACAGTCACAGAGATCAAGAGTTTTCTGGGTTTAGCTGGGTATTACACACGAGTTGTTGAGGGTTTTTCTAAATTGGCTGCTTCTTTGACTCGTCTCACTCGGAAGAATGTGGTATTTGAGTGGGATGACAGATGTGAGAAGAGTTTCTGAGAGTTGAAACACTGCTTAACCACTGCACCGATTCTCACCATTCCCACCAGCTCAGAAGGTTTCTCTGTATATACAGATGCCTCTGTAAAGGGACTAGGCTGTGTATTGATACATAATGTGAAGGTAGTTACTTATGGATCCCGATAGCTTAAGGACCATGAGAAGAACTACTAACCCATGATTTAGAGTTGGCAACTATTGTGTTTGCACTGAAAATGTGGTGCAACTATTTGTACGGTGAGAAATTTCAGGTATTTACCGAGCACAAAAGCCTCAAATACCTGTTTTCATAGAAAGAGTTGAATATGAGGCAACAGAGATGGTTAGAGCTTCTGAAGGACTATGATTGTGAGATACTATATCACCCTGGAATGTGGTTACCGATGCTTTGAGCAGAAAGAGCCTTGGGATGGTATCGTACATGATGATCAGGGAATATACGCTGTTAGAGCAGTTTGCGATTCTTAGTTTAGATGTGACCCCTTCTGATGCTGACGCCTATTGTGTGATAGCTAGTCTGAGATTGGAATCGAATTTGATTGACCAAATCAGATAAGCTCAGCATATTGATCGCTTATGTATTAATATGACTAGTCAGATTCAGATGGGTACTGGTGTCGATTTTCAGTTAAGCATTGATGGATTACTGAGATTTAAGGGTAGAGTGTGTGTTCCCAAGGATCTAGAGTTGAGGAAATTAATTTTGTCAAAAGCTTATTCATCACGGTATACGTTGCATCCAGGGAGTAATAAGTTGTATCAGAATCTTTGAAAAGTGTATTGGTGGTTCGGAATGAAGAGACACATGGCAGAGTATGTGGCTAAGTGTCTAGTGTGTCAGTAGGTTAAGGTAGAGCATCCGAAACCTGCAGGGTTATTGCAGCCTTTATTTATACCAACATGGAAATGAGAGCATATCACCATGGATTTCATCATCGGTTTACCAAGGAGCCAACGAAACCATGATGTCATTTGGGTGATTGTGGATAGATTGATGAAGTCAGCTCACTTCTTAGCTATGAAGGCTACGGATACTCTGAGTACATTGGCGGATTTGTATGTACAGGAGATTGTGAGGCTACATGGCGTTCCAGTGAGTATTGTGTTTGACAAGGATTCCCGCTTCACTTTCCACTTTTGAGAACATTTTCAGGAAGCTATGAGGACCCGATTGAGTTTTAGTACAGTTTTCCACCCTCAACTAGAGGGTCAGTCAGAGAGAACCATCCAAACTTTGGAGGATATGTTGAGAGCTTATGTACTAGACTTTAAAGGCTTATGGGATGATCATTTGCCATTAGCCGAATTTGCCTATGACAATAGTTATCACTCGCGTATTGGGATGGCATCGTATGAAGCATTATATGGTTGTAGGTGTCGATCTGCGATTGGATGGGAAGAAGTGGGTGACCGAAAGATATTTGCTCTTGATTTAGTGAAACAAGCCTCTGAGTATGTTCAATTGATATGTGAGAGATTGAGAATAGCTCAGAGCAGTCAGAAAAGCTACACTGATACGAGATGATGGCCATTAGAGTTTATGGTTGGTGAATCAGTGTTTCTGAAAGTTTCCCCCTCCAAAGGTATCATGAGATTCGAGAAGAAAGGCAAGTTGAGTCCTCGCTACATTAGACCTTTTGAGATCTTAGATCGAGTGGGAGACAGGGCTTATAGGTTGGCGTTGCCACCTGAGTTAGTGAGTGTGCATAAGAACTTCCACATTTTGATGCTTCAGAAGTATCATCTGGACCCGGCACATGTGATTCAATATAAGCCGTTGAAGCTCATAGAGGATATGTTATGTGTAAAGAAGTCAATTCAGATATTGGACAGAAAGGAGAAGGTCTTACGGTCTAAGATGATCTCTCTGATGAAGGTTCTCTAGCAGTACCACACTTCAGAGGAAGCTATGTGGGAATTTGAGAGCTTGATGTGAGAGATGTATCCCAAGTTGTTCGAGGACTGACTTGGTTCTAATTTTGAGGACAAAATTTCTTAAGGTAGGGGGGGAATGTAAGATCCACACTTTTGCATTGTACTACTTATGATTCATCATTGTAAAAATTGATATATGTTATGAGAATCATAAGAAAGATTGTATTACAATTCCAAGTTCAAGAAAAAGTAGAAAATGCCTTAAAGGCATTAAAGTGCCAATTGTGAGCTAAAGTGAGCTCAGGCTAGACCGGAGGGATGCCAACCATTCTGATTGAAGATAAGAATTTAAAACATTCAAATAAGAATAGTTCAAGAAGGAAAGATAGTTTGGTTTGGTCCCGATAAGGTAGAAGTAGTGAAAATGCCAAAAAGGACTCAAACAAGTTCAAAATCAATCGTTTGAGCTGTTTTAGCAGTTTCAGCTAGTAAAAGCACCCAAACCCCAAAGGTGAGTCATCTAACCATGGAAACTCACATAATGGGATCATTTGCTAAAAGTCAAACATGGTCAAGACCAAAAAGTCAACAAAAGTCAGATTGAAAATGTTGACTTTGACTATTGAACCAACGATGGTTAAAACTTAACCAACCGTGGTTAAAGTATGAGAAATATTATTTTGGGCTAAAATACTTCACAAATTCAGCAAAACCCATTAAGAAATGAAACAATATGTAATTGGGCTAAAGAAAAGTGGGCTGAAATTGAAGAAAGACTATTGGGCCAATTGATTTCAAGTTAAAGGCCCATTAAGCTTTAAACTAGGTGTGCCGAATGTGCAAGGAAGATTGGGCCGAACCTTAGGCCCATTTATGTGCTGAAAATTAAGACAATTTGTAGGCCCAATTGACATTGAAAATCCAGCCCAATAACATGAACAGGAAAGCCCAAACCGAAAGCCCATTAGTTAAAAAGACTAAAGCCCAATTCCATTAAAGTTAAGCCCAAAACTATGCCAAGCCCAAATCCAATTTCAAGCCCAATTCATGGGCTGATTTTAAGTGAATTGTTGGCTAAAATTAAGAAGGAAAAATCAGAAAATAACAAGGTAAAATTGGGTTCATCTTCTTGCTCCCAATCGGCCACCATAGAAATATAAGCTTTCAAGCTTTCTCTCTCTAGTTTTCACCCATTTGCTTACCAAATTGGAACAAGTTATCTTCAGCAAAGTTGTTACCCATAGTGAGTAGAATAACATAGTCTAAAACCAGTAACCAAGAAGCTTAATTGGAGAAGTCAATCTCTTCCATAAGTTTTGGCCAAAGTGAAAAGTGTAAGCTAGGTATGTTTTCAATCCACCATTCTCATCTATGTTAATCTAGGGATTTTATGGAGTTGAATTGTGTATGAATTGCATGAAAAAACATCACCTAAGTTGGTAAGCCAAGCTTGGTCAAAAATGGGTATCTGGATTTTGATGAATATGTATGATGTTTAAATGCATGGATGGATAGTTTATGATGTGTATATGATGATGGTGTGATTAAGTGAAACCAATTTGTTGAATTAGATAGGTTTATGACTTAAGCATATAAGGTGTTTGATGAAATGCCTTATTGAACAAAATGAAAGACTTAAAGCAAGCGCACCAAGTGTTTGCCAAAATGCCTAAGTGCGCTAGGCAAGCATGGCAAGCCATGGTGATGGCCAATCGACCATGGATAGGTGTGATAGTGCTTGGCACACCATGCATGGCTAAAAGGGTTTATAGGCCAAGCACATGGTGCAATTGGCCCAATTGTGTTTATGGGCCTTAGGCCGACCCAATAAGGGTTAATGGGCCTAAAATGCCAAATGGGCCTTAATGAAAAAATCGAAATGGGTTTAAGATAGAGTTAAGCCCATTAAGGGACAACAAGGCCCAATAAAAGTAATTGGACCCAATACCTTAAATTAACCATAAAAAAAGTGGAATACGGGTTAATAAGATTTATTGATGTGATTGGCAATTATCTGCAGCTCTAGGAGATATATACGGAGCCAGATAGACTGATATACGAAAAGTAGAAAGAATAAAAGTGCATTCGACTAGATTCTAGGTAAGGGATATATGCAAGCTCTTAGAGATAGCTGTATGTCTTTTTATCGTCATTTGCACACACTTAAATTCTGTATAGAGTATTGATATGAAATTTCTGGACAGTACCCAAATATTGGAAAAATTATGAAAATGCCACTGGGAATGGTGGAAAAATAAAAATGCATAAAGTGCATGATTTCGGTGTTTTCTGTATGAGAAGTGGTTTTATAACTATGAAATAATAAATTGGCTCATGATTTTTACTGTATGTATTAAATTGCACATTTTTCCAGGTTAAAAATGCTTGAGTGGGAGAAAACTCATGGATGGATAACCATTCAGGAAAATTTTTCCCTTTTGCTCTGTTGTACACTATTTTGAGTGTTAAATTCAGTTGTGAGTACTGTTTTCATCAATATCGAGCCATCGATCTGTTTTATGAGATATGTGTGAAATCGCGCTGGAGCTATGGTGATGTCTGATGTGATATGTGAGTAAAATCGTGCTTGAGCCATCGTGTTGACTGTGTGTCGCATTGACTTGCTCGCACTGGATTTTGAGATAGGCTAGGGTTGATAATTTCAGGTTAGGGTGGTAAGTCCCTGATTCGGGCACCCCACGACCTTCTGATTGTGTGTTGTGGTTCACGGAGTACATTATACCGTGTAGACAACACGAAGTACGCTGTACTGAACCACTAGTCTTCGGACTTCTGATTTGTATGTGTTAGCCAAAGGGCAGACTAAACCATCTCCCCAGGCTTTTAGGCACCCTTGCACACTTGGCCCGTGATTGGTTGGGGTCACTAACTATGGCCATATGTCATCTGATTTGCCGTATATCCCCACCTAGTCCCATCTGTTTATGAATTCTGTTTTCTGATCAGATTGTGAAATATGTGGATTTAAATCTGCTATTGATTTCCATGACAGAACTAGTTGTGAACCAAACTGATTTTGATATGCTTTTCTGTACAGAACTATGAACTATTGAACACCGAATGAGTTTTCCATATTCTGGATTATAGCAAAGATTTGCTATTTGTTTCACTATGACTATTTTGTAAACGAGATTGATTTTTGGCATAATGCACAGCATTGTAAACATGTAGATAGTATATTGATTTTTGGCATAATGCACAGCATTGTAAACATGTAGATAGTATGGTTGTCTACTGCTTACATATTTTCTTTACTGAGCATGTTAGCTCACCCCTTTCTCTCCTCTCTCCACAGATTAGTTCTAGTGGTTGAGAGCACTGTTATCACCCCTTTCTCTCCTCTCTCCACAGATTAGTTCTTGTATTTTCCTTCCGCCTGCAACTATTATCACTTGTGAAACGTGTACATACTTTTGTAGTCTTTTATATCTAAACATGATGGTACACAGTTATGTATATATGTCAATGATGGGATGTAAACTAATGTAAACAAATGTAAATTATTGTAAATTAATATAAGTACAATTCTTATTAGGATGCATGATAAGTGAATGAATTGAAGTATATGGGAAGTGATCGATTGACATCGACTCATAGCCCAACCAATCATTGTGATGTGTGATAAATAATGATATAAACTTAAGGAAAAAGGGTCACGACACAATATTAGTTGCAAAAAATAACGACTAAGACAAGATACTTTTATATATGTAAAACGTGTTTAATGGTTTAATTACATTAGTGCAAGGTGTTTTTAAAGAATGGTCTTTTTTGTATCCTAGGGATATTTGATAAATCCCTATTACATACAGTAAATGGTAGGGTGAAATAATCTTAAGGAAAGTGGCATTATAGTAGCGTGCGCAATTTCTGAATTTATTTTTGTTCACTAAAGAGGTCAAAGAACAAGTTGATTTAAAGCATTCAAGTAAAGTCGTGACCATCTTCATATCCACTAAGAAGGTTTGGCACACCAAATTTGTTCAATAGGGGTTAATTGGAAATCTCTTTCCAAGATGTAAGGTTTTTTTTCCTTTTTAACCATAATTTTCAATTTTTTTATTTTATTTATTGTTTGGTTTTTAATTAAATGTTTTCGTAATTTATTTTTGATAAATAAAATACTTAGTAAGATGGGTGAAAGTTAGCTGTCAAAGTGCTTTACTATGAGATCTTTTAATTTTGTGATCTTGGTTATGGCACATTTTTGAAAAAAAAAATTTACTATAAACACATTTGGCCGAGTTTTGGAATGTCAAGACTGTCAAACACAAGATTATGTTGTAATTAAGGTAGTCAGAATCATACATAAATATTGTGATGCAACAATGGCTGAAGTTTATATATTTCAGTATCATGCTAATAATGATTAAGGCACTTCACGCTAAGTGTCTTATTATTTCGAGTTTATGGATATTGTATCTCCCCTCATTTGTGTTTATAGGCTCTTTTGGTTACCTATGGAAGATGTGCTCAGTTTCAGAATTGGTTTGCTTACATAAATCACATTTGTATAGTATTTATCAAATGAAACTTCTTTTAAGCATTTTATATTTCTTTTCAATCACGTGTGTTCATCATCATCATCATCATCATCATCATCATCATCATCATCATCATCATCATAATCATCATCATCATCATCATCATCATCATCATCATCATCATCATCAATGCCTTTATCCTAAGATTAGGATAGGTTATATAAACCAATATATAAACTCATGCTAAGTCGTCAGCACAAATTCCCCTTATTTGCTCAGTAAAGCAATACATCTCGTTCTGTCAAATCTTTTTGGATAACTTCTTTCTAAGTTTTTTTCGATCTTCCCCTAACTTTGACCTCTTTCACTGTCACGACCGACTTTTACCAAAAACAACTACAAATTTTTCACGTTTTTCTTATCTTTCTTTACGCCATAATTCAACCACCAATAGTTGGGCTGTGATTTGGCATTAGTAACATCACCGTTATTTACCATGTTTGTCACGACCCAAATTACCTAAAAATCAAAGTAAATTTTTTTACTTTTCGATTATTATTTAATTCTTACCTTTCTCTCATCGTGACCATCCTAAAAACAGTTGGGCTATGATTCGGGGTTAGTCACCTCTCACCTATTTACCATTCCATTTCCATAATCCCATTCGCATATCAGAGTTTACTATCTTTTGACTTTAATCAATGGTACTTACATAACTTTACATCCCCGATATCATATATGTTTACAGTACTGTGCATTTCATATTTAGATACAAAACTCTACAAATGTGTATACTTGTCTCTCGATGGGAAGCAGCGGATACCAAGCATGCAAGTCCTCAGCCGCTCACTAACTATTGCGAGTGCTCTGAAAAGATGGGAAAATAAGGGGGTGAGCAAACCACACGCTCAGTAAGGCAATTATGCAAGTAAGTAGATAGCTCCACTATCTACATGCTCATAAAGCCATGCCCTTAAATCCATTTCTTTTCATTAAAATCTCAAGCACAAAATCATGCATACCTCAATGACATAGTTTATCAGAACTATTTGTGCATATAGAAATCATGTAATTCATGCATCAAAGGCATTTTATGTGACATCCTTAAATCATAATTAGCATGAAGTAAAACAAGATCATGCATTCTTTCATGTCATGTAAGACAAATCATGAATTTGAAATGAAAGCATGGAAAACATCATCATGCTACTACATTCAAATCATTTCATTAAAACTGTAGTATAAACTAACCCTTCCGGGTCAATCATCTAAAAAACAATTCAGTAAAATTCATTATAAAACTTCGGTTATAAAACCACCCTTCTTTCAGGGTCACATATCATAAAATCATATGAAATCTAGCATCACAGTATAAAATCATAAAATCGGGGGCCTGACCTCTCCCTCAGGTTTACCCTGGTCTATCGACCAGTAGTTATATCATGTGAGACATGTAGGTGATTATCAGTAACAACATAGGACTATGGCCATAACCTTGTGATCTCTGGCAACACGGTACCTAATGTGCGGGGTATCACACCTGAAACGAGAGGTGGGTCGTCCTACCCGCCAAAATAGCATAACACCAGGATTGCGAGGGCAAGGTTTGCTGCCTCGTGGCTAATGCCACTCCACTCCAACAATCCCAACGGTACAGCGTACTCCGTGTGATATACACGATACAACGTACTCCGTGAACCCAAGCTCAGTTAGGGGTGCTTGCAATAGGTCTTATCCACCCATATCATCTCTGTCTTAGTATGCACGTGTGAGCATATTATCTCACTGGGACACAGTCTACAGGAGGCTCCAACATGGCTATATGTATGTAATATAAATCCCTGTGCGAGTGAAGCTCAAGCACGGCTCCATGCATATTCATTATATCAGAAAATCTCGTGTGAGCGAAGCTCTAGCACGGTTTCATAGAAATCAATGAAATCTGCGTACGAGCAGCGCTCCAGTATGACTTAAAATAATTATAAATTCAAGTAAAATCCACGTACGAGCAATGCTCTAGTACGGATATGTATAAAAACTCAGTGAAAACCTCGTACGAGAAAAACTCCAGTACGGCTTTAAAATGAGTTATAAAACTTCGTGCGAGCAAGCTCTAGTACGAATAAATGCTCAAGTAAGTCAAATCTCGTGTACGACTTTAAAATAAGTTATAAAACTTCGTGCGGCAAGCTCCAGCACGAATAAATGCTCAAGTAAGTCAAATCTCATGTGAGTTACACTCCAGCACGGCTTTATGCATAATTATATCAAATCTTGTGCGAGTTACACTCCAGCACAGCTTTATGCAATTTCATATCAAAACAAGATGCGAGCTAGGCTCCAGCATCTCTCATGCATGTAAAATCATAAAAACTAGTGCGAGCAATCGCTCCAGCACCTTTTTATGCATATTCAGTCAAAACAAATCAGAACAGTCAAAACATGTCAAAACATGTCAAAACAGAATGCGAGCTAGGCTCCAGCAGCTCTCATGCATATCAAATCATAAAATCAGTGCGAGCAATCGCTCTAGCATATTTTACGCATATGATGTCACACAAATCGGCACGAGCAACCGTTCAAGCACATTTATGCACATTCACAAACGCAGATATAGTGCGAACTACGTGTCGGTACTATCTGTTTCCATATAAACTTGATAGTTGGCCTATTTTCCAAAGAAATTTCCATTTAAATACAAATAACACTTACGCAGTGTTATCATGTGAAATTCATGCAATTACTGGCCAATCTATCGATTTGCTTTGATTAAAACCAATAAAATTCCTTAATCATAAAAGTTTTTAAATCATGCATGTCATGCTTTCACCATCCTTATGTGAATTTCCCTCAATAGGGTTAAAATAGTCTTTTCACCTATTTCGATCCTCAAAATTATTTAAACCACTTTTAGGATCATTATACATAATCAAGGTATACATACATATTCAGTGTATAGAAAAGCTATTAAAATACGCGTAGCTACCTCTAGGTACTCACACAATTCCCTTACCTCATTTTTCTGTATAGTTTGACCTTTCCACTGATGACTCGTCACGCAGTCCGATTTGCTTCCAATCCAATCTTTGAAACTGCAGATACACATTTATCAGGTCAAATACAATACAATTTAATTGTATTTCATATTTTCTGGGCTTAATTTAAATCATTAGGCCCGTTTACCTATATTGGGCCCGATTGCACCATAATGGGTCTTAATCGACCTTAAGCCCGTTTTCCACACTTTATCGAGGCTTATTGGGCTCATTGGACCCATCAGTATATATTGGACCTCGTTCTAAACTCTCGAATAGCTTAATTTAGTATTTAAGACAATTTATCCAATTTTCCAGAATTTAATCCATTTAATGCAGAAATTAAATTCGTAATTTATCTAACACGCATAACGATGTAAATTATCATAAATAAGGGTTACTTACCCGAGATTCTATGATAATACACAAATCGAGGCTGTCTCGAGCTCTCGGTTGATGTCAATTGTCGAGCTATACAATTAAATATGTTTTCAGGTAAACTTGCAGTCGATATTAATCAAATTAAATATTTCAAAATTTAAATCGGTCAATTTGACCGCTTACCGACTTACCCGTAGCTCGATTGTATCACTGGAATTTTTTCCCAATTTTTTCTCTTTTTCTTTTTCCATTTTTCTTCCTTTTTCCTTTTCTTTTTGGCTGAACCGATTCGATCCGGTTCAACTCGGTTCAGACCGCCGGTTCAGTCTGGTTTGGTTCGACTGGTTCAGTCACCATTTCGTCATTCTGGCATCGTTCGGTCGGTTCTCGGGCCATTTTTGGTGCCGTTTGGTGCGCCATCGCTTGGGCTTCCAAAATCAGGCCTCGGTGTGGCTCGAATCGACGCCGATGTCCTCCGATCGAAGCCTCTCTCCCGCGGCCTCTCCTTCCGTTTCTGACATTCTCTGTCGTTCTCGGTGCGCGTGCTAATGCCTGGTGGTTCCCACGAGCATCGTCGCCCTTCATCGACCTTCGCTTGGAGTCCCTGGCCGCCGGTGGTGGTTCGTCCGATGATCTCGATTCACGCCTTTCGTTTTCGTTTCTTTCCCTCTTTGTTTTCTTTTCTTCCAAATCGTGTTTCCAGATTTCGTTTCTGTTTCTTTTTTTTTTTTACATTTACTTTATTTTATTATTTATAGTTAAATTTTATTATTATTTTATTCATTAAAATATATTAAAAATCCACAAATATCTAAAAAAATTTATATTAAATTCATTTAATCCGTAAATGAATTTATCAGTCCAATTTTGCCTTTTCGATATATTTTTTTGATTATTTTCGGGATTACTTTTTCGAAGAGAAAATTTTGATTTATACCAATAAATTCATATCTTGATCAATTTAATTCGAAATTTAATTATTTCTTCGTTATTGATCAAGATTTCTCAAATCCCTATTTTTAATTAAATTTTTTTCTCGAATTTAAACCGACTTTCGATCTTTTGACCGTTTTACCCTTGTACGTGTTCGGGAATACCATTTCAATCCTTTTGCATTTTTAAATGCACTCAAAACTTTCTATTCATTCTATTTGCTCTTACGATAAAAAAATCGGGTCTTACAATGTTATCCTTTCATATCCATACATAGATGTTAATAAAATCTATCTATTGACTGTAATTAACTTTGTACCATAAGTTAACTCACTATATTAATATACAAATACATCCCCAATTATTACATACATTTACATCACTGTGTTGTTTATATGTTCAAATACAAAATCGTACATGATATGCATACCTTTCGCTCGATGGGAATGCAGTGGACAAAAGGAATACTAGTCCTTAGCCATACTCTATCTACTGCGGATGCCCTGTAGAGAGGGGGGAAATGAAAGGGGTGAGCTCACTAGCTCAGTAAGAAAATCAGGCAAGCAAGTAGATAACAACACTATCTACTAAAAATAATTTCATGCCATGAAATCTTCCTTTTCATTTCACATCTAAAGCATGTATCTTTCTCTTTAAAACATATGTAAATCATGCTTGTTTATAAACATCGATAATTCATGCAAAAATGATGCATTCTCATGTACAGCTTGTAAATCATATCATATCATGCCATTTCATTCAAATCAAATCAAATTATGGCATTACATCATGTCAACACATGGAAATAGGGGCTCAACCTATCCCTCGGGTTTACCCTGGTTCATAAACATTTACAGTTCTATAAAACACAAAATCATGGCCACATGTCGAGGCTCAACCCATTCCTCGGGTCTACCCAATTTCATAAAAATCATGTGATAATTCAAGTAAGAAATATCGGGTGAGATAGGCGACTACTTGTTCGAGGATTATGATCATATTCCCTTTTTTCAGTGATCCCAGGCTACACGGTACCCGGTGTGCAGGGCATCACATGGCTGTAACGGGAGGTGGGTCAAATCCTCAACCACCAGCTAACAACTAAGGACCTGGCCTCGGAGCACGCCAGACCCTTCTGGGCCTCGCTCCCACTGCTAACCTGTCACGACCCGAATTACCTAAAAATCAGAGTAAATTTTTCGCTTTTTCATTTATTATTTAATTCTTACTTTTCTCTCGTCGTGACCATCCTACAACACAGTTGGGCTATGATTCGGTGTTAGTCACCTCACACTATTTAACATTTCATTCCCATAATCATATATCAGAGTCTACTATCCTTTTGACTTTAAATAAACACATACCAAATGGTATTTACATGACTCTACATCCCCGACATCATATCCATTTACAGTACTGTGCATTACATATTTAGATACAAAACCATACAAATGTGTATACCTGTCTCTCGATGGGAAGCAGCAAGCAGCGGATATTAAGCATGCAAGTCCTCAGCCGCTCAATAATTATTACAAGTGCTCTGAAAAGATGGGAAAATAAGGGGGGTGAGCAAACCACACGCTCAGTAAGGCAATTATGCAAGTAAGTAGATAGCTCCACTATCTACATGCTCATAATGCCATGCCCTTAAATCCATTTCTTTTCATTTAAAATTACACGCACAAAGTCATGCATATTCAATGCCATAGTTTATCCAAAACTATTTGTGCATATATAAATCATGTAACTCATGCATTCAAAGCATTTTATGTGACATCATTAAATCATATTAAGCATGAATTTAATCAAGATCATGCAGTCTTTCATGTCATGTAAGACAATTCAAGATTTTCAAATAAAAGCATGGAAAACACATCATGCCACTGCATTTAAATCAATTCATTTAAAACGCAGTATAAAATAACCCCTCTGGGTCAATCATCTCAAAACTCATAAAACAGTTTGTTATATTTCATTATAAATCTTGATTTATAAAACCACCCTTCTTTCAGGGTCACATATCATAAAATCATCTGAAATCATCAAATCATCAAATCGGGGGCCTGACCCCTCCTTCGGGTCTACCCTGGTCTAACAGACCATAAGTTATATCATGTGAGACAATCAGGTAATTAACAGTAACATCGAGGACTATGGCCATATCCTAGTGATCCCTGGCAACACGGTACCTAGTGTGCGGGGTATCACACCTGAAACGGGAGGTGGGTCGTCCTACCCGCCAGAACAGCATAACACCAGGATTGCGAGGGCAAGGCTTGCTGCCTCGTGGCTAATGCCACTCCACTCCAACAATCCCCACGGTACAGCGTACTCCGCGTGACATACACGGTACAACGTACTCCATGGACCCAAGCTCAATCAGGGGTGCCTGTAATAGGTCTTATCCACCCATATCATCTCTGTCTCAGAATGCACGTGTGAGCATATCATCTCACTGTGACACACAGTCTACAGGAGGCTCCAACACGGCTATATGCATGTAATATAAATCCCTGTGCGAGCGAAGCTCAAGCACGGCTCCATGCATATTCATGATATCTGAAAATCTCGTGCGAGCGAAGCTCTAGCACGGTTTCATAAAAATCAGTGAAATCTGCGTACGAGCAGCGCTCCAGTACGACTTAAACTGATTATAATTTCTTGTAAATTCCACGTACGAGCAACGCTCTAGTACGGATATGTATATAAATTCAGTGAAAACCTCGTACGAGAAAAACTCCAGTACGACATTCAAATGAATTATGAAAACCATGTAAAACTTTGTGCGAGCAACGCTCCAGCACAAATGAATGCTCAAGTAAATCAAATCTCGTGCGAGTTATACTCCAGCACGGCTTTATGCATAACTAAATCAAATCTCGTGCGAGTTTCACTCCAGCACGGCTTTTATGCATAATTAAATCAAAACAGGATGCGAGCTAAGCTCCAGCATCTCTCATGCATGTCAAATCATTAAAAGTAGTGCGAGTAATCGCTCCAGCACTATTTTATGCATACCACGTCAAAACAAATCAAAACATGTCAAAACATGTCAAAACAGAGTGCGAGCTAGGCTCCAGCAGCTCTCATTTCACAATATTAAAAATCAGTGCGAGCACCATGCTCTAGCACATTTCATGCATATGATGTCACAAGTCGGTACGAGCAACTGCTCAAGCACATTTATGCACATTCACAAACGCAGATATAGTGCGAACTACGTGTCGGCACTACCTGTTTCCATATAAACTTGATAGTTGGCCGTTTTCCAAAGAAATTTCCATTTAATTATTAATAACACCTACGTAGTGTTATTTTGTGAAATTAAACAATTTCTGGCCAATCTATCGCTTTGCTTTGATTAAAACCAATAAAATTCCTTAATCATCAAAAATCCTTAAATCATGCATTTCATGCATGTCATGCTTTCACCATCCTTAGGTGAACTTCCCTCAATAGGGGTAAAATAGACATTTCACCTATTTCGATCCTTAAAATCATTCAAACCATTTTTAGGATCATTATACAATATCCATGTATACATACATACTCAGTGTACAGAAAAACTATTAAAATATGCGTAGCTACCTCTAGCTACTCACACAATTCCCTTACCTCATTTATCTGTACAGTCTGACATTTCCCACTGATGTCTTGTCACGCAGTCCGATTTGCTCCGAATCCAAATCAAATCTCTGGCACTGCGGATACACATTCATCAGGTCAAATACAATACAATTTATTGTATTTCACAATTTTCTAGGCTTTATTTAAATCATTGGGCCCGTTTACCCATATTGGGCCCGATTGCACCATAATGGGCCTTAATCGGCCTTAAGCCTGTTTACCACACTTTATCGAGGCCTATTGGGCTCACTGGGCCCATCAGTAATTTATTTAGCCTCGTTCTAAATTCTCTGATATCTCAATTTAATATTTACGACAATTTATCTAATTTTCCAGAATTTAATTCATTTATGCGGAAATTAAATCCGTAATTCATGCGTTAAATATCAATCACGCATAACGATGCAAAATTGTCGTAAATAAGGGTTACATACCCGTTATTCCATGATCGTATACAAATCGAGGCTGTCTCGAGCTCTCAGTGGATGCCAATTGTCGAGCTACACAATTAAATATATTTTTCCGGGTAAATTTCCAGTCGGAATTAATTAAATTAAATATTCAGAAAATTAAATCGGTCAATTTGACCGCTTACCGACTTACCCGAAGCTCGATTGCATCACTGGAATTTTCCCCAATTTTTTCTCTTTTTCTTTTTCCCTTTTTCTTCCTTTTTTCCCTTTCTTTTTGGCTGAACCGGTCCGGTCCGGTTCAGACCGCCGGTTCAGTCCGGTTCACCCATCATTTTGCCGTTCCGGCGCCGTCCGGCCGGTTCCCGGTGCGATTTCGGTGCCGTTCGGCGCGCCATGGCCTGGGCTTCCTAAATCGGGCCTCGGCTGGGGTCTAATCGGCGCCGATGGCCGCCGATCGACGTTTCTTCCCCGCGGCATCTCCTTCGTTTTTCGGCGTTTTCCGGCCACCTCGCCGCGCGTCTGGACTGCTGGAGGTTCGCCCGATGCTGGGCTACGTTCGCCGGTCCTCGCTGGCCTCTCAGCGTCTCCGGTGGTTCGCCGGTGACGAACCTCCCCCTCGGGTTCAGCCTTCGCGTCTTTTGCTTCGTTTCGCCTCTGTTTCTTTTCTCTTCTGTTTCAGACTTTTCATTTTTCTTTTTTTTTTTTTTTTTTTTTTTTTTTTTTTTTTAAATTAACTTTTAATATTATTTTATTCAATAAAATAATATTAAAATGCATAAATATCCTTAAAAATTATATTTAATTCATTTAATCTGTAAATAATTTTCTCAGTCCGATTTTACCTTTTCGGTATATTTTTCGATTATTTTCGGGATTATTTTTCGATGCGAAAATCTCGGTTCATTTCAATAAATTCATATCTTGATCAATTTAACCCGAAATTTAATTATTTCTTCATCATTGATCAAGATTTCTCATTCTCATATTTTTAATTAAATTTTCTTGTCCCGATAAATATCGAATTTTGGTCTTTTGACCATTTTGCCCTTGCACATATTCGGAAATACCATTTAAGTCCTTTTTGCATTTTTAAATTTACTCGAAAATATCGGGTCTTACAATCTCCCCCACTTAAAAAATTTGGTCCTCCAAATTAGAACCAAGTAAATGAGTCCATAATTTACTCCAGGTATATCTATCGTATCATATACTGTCATCCTCAAGTGACTTTCTCCGGAGTGTAATACTACCATCATACTTAAATAGGGAGATCGTCTCAAATATCAACACTTTCTCTTTCCATTTTTAATAACCACCTCGATTTCATACATTACTCTTTCATTGAGCTAAACTGTTGGAGTTCATATCCGATCACATATACTGGATCCGGATATTATTTTCGAAACATCATAAGATAGGACACATAGTGGATGCCTGTTTACCCAAGTGGTAATGCCAACCTACAGGTCTTACCTCCCACTTGTCCAATATCTCTATCCGAATCTTGTTACTGCCAACATAATGATTCACCCTCGGTGAATTTCCAATGCTTTCCTGTCTCTTGTCAGCATAGTCTTTTCTATCTGCTCTGAGGTGTTCTTAATCTCTCTCAAATCAACTGAACATACTCAGAGGTTTGTCTTACCAATTCGGGAACAATTCTCTATTTGTCACCCACTTCTCTTATCCAAGTCAGGGAACAACTCCCTACTGTCATACAATGCCACATATAATCTCATCCCGATACTCAAGTGACAACTGTCATCACTAGCGAATTTGATTAGTAGCAACTGATCATTCCAGGAGCTCATAAAATCAATGGCACACGCTCTCATCACATCCTCCAGAACCTGTACAGTCCTCTCTGACTGACTATCTGTCTGAGGGTGGAAGCTGTGCTAACACGCAATCAGGGTCCCATAGCTTCCAAAAACATATTCCCAGAAGTGGAAAGTGAAGCGGGAATCCCTATCTGATACCATGCTCACTGGAACGCTACACAATGTTTCACAATATTCCACACACATAAATCCGCCTATACACTTAGAGTATCTAGGGATTTTCATAAACAGAATGTGGGTAGATTTAATCGATCCATTGACTATCACCCAGATAGCCTCATGATTATTCGGGTCCTCTGTAACCCATCACGAAATTCATGGTAACTTGTTCCCATTTCCGTGTCAATATAGGTAGAGACTGTAATGACTCTGCATACATCTATTGCTCTACCTTACTCTGCTGACATACGAGACACTTCTCCACAATCTCTACAATATCACTTTTCATATCTGACCACCAATACCCTTTTCAGAGATTCAAATATATTTATTATTTCTCGGATGCACTGTATATCCCGAAGAGTGAGCTTCTGACAATACTACTATCTCATCTACTGTGGTCATGGGGAGCACTTATACTTTCTCTGAACCTCTGTAAGTCATCATCATACACTGTGAACTCTGTCACTATACCCTTCTGAATCTGACCCACACTATCGACACCATGCCGAAATCATCACGCTAAGCCTGGCAAATCCGGTCACACAAATCCGGTTCTAACCTCAGGCTAGCTGTCATAAAATCACCGTCATCATCAAGAAGGGATCACATCACTACTGAGGTTCACACTGCTCTAGCAGCTCACGCTCCCTGACCATCATATGTGATACCATCCCGAGGCTCTTTCTGTTTAAAGCATCAGCCTTTACATTAGCCTTTCTTGGGTGGTACAATATTCACAATCATAATCCTTAGAAGCTCTAACCCTCATGGTTATCTCATATTCTACTCTTTCTGTGAAAACAGATACTCGGGGTTTTTACGATCAGTGCATACCCGAAATTTCTTACCATATAAGTGGTGGCGCCATACCTTTAGTGTAAACGCTACGGCTGCCAACTCTAAATCATGGGTCAGATAGTTTCTCTCATGATCCTTGAACTATTTGGATCTATAAACGACTATCTTCCCATTTTACATCAATACACAGCCCAATCCTTATTTGGAGGTATCCATACACACTGAAACCTCTTGAGCTGTTGGTTATAGTGAGAATACTTATGGTGGTCAGTTCATTACTCCAATATACCAAAACTCATTGAAGCCATTTTCATACTTATCATACTACTCGTATGAAATCTTTTTCCAAACGAGACATCTCAACTGAGCAGCCCACTTCAAGAAACTCTCAACACCTCGTCTGTAAGACAGTTTCCTGTTGCTACTCATACTCATCCCTGGACTTCGAATACATCATAATATCATCGCTGTAGATGACAACCAATCGGTCCAGGTAAGGTTTAAATACCTTAACGTAGTTGAGTTCCACTCAATATTTCAATTTTCCATATACTTGACCTATGCACGCATAAACGTACAATGTCATTTCGAAATAGCTTTCGTTCAAGATACTAGCTCACGTCATTTCTTTCCTCTTATATTGACGGCTTTTTTTTTTTTTAATAAAATTTTAATTTTTTTAAACTTTCATGATTAATCAAGTTCTATATTTCTTTATCGTACCAGCAAAGGTACCCAAATTTTAATTGCATATATATCCCAATTGTCGATTTCAATTTATAGCTTATGCGTGCGCTTCTAGACGCTGTCAAATCTTCAGGCAGGGAGATATTTTAAAATACCTTTATTATCCCTCAGACTTGACTACATACCGCTTAATCCAATTTACTTTGCATATCAAGGATATCCTTACCTTGCATACGTCTCTTATTCCAATATATCTCCTTTTATATATCACTTATGACAACTCTTTCATTACTTGTCAACTTACAATCCCTATACCCTTATTCAGTTAGTGAAAATTAACTAACCATCATCATCTTGCTTAAGGGTACAGGCTTCACATTTTTCACTAGCTTATAAGCAACTGAAGGCGGTATGAATAAATAAATGGCACCAGGAGTAATTAAAATAATTATTTCATTATTCACAACCAGTGTGGTATCTTCCACCACATCCAATGAAACATCAGTAGTGTCCTGGTCCAAGGCATACACTCGCCCTCGTCCAACATCTTATTTATGTGGTAATTACCACACATCTTACACTGTTCACATTGCTACACTGTTATACTGTTACGTAGCAAGTCGGGGTCCTCAAATCATAATACCCCTCATAATTATTAAAATTAGATATACTGGGGTTTATCAATCAACTTACCCCGTGATTTATCAGCTCTAAGCTTTTACCAAACTACCTTTTTTTTTTTCATTCTGACATCTCTGTCATTCTTTATTCTCTTTTTGTCTCAATTTCAGCCCTTACTACCTTTCTCAATCTCAGAGGCGCGCAATTTATAATCTTATTTACACACGGTAGTCTGCGCACTGCCTCGTCGTAGGTAGCGATGTCTAACAGACAAATCGGACTCTAATTGATAATCTGAGTCCTTCCATGAACTTTCAAAAATCTCGACTCTCACTGTTCATCATGTTTGAGTCACATCTGCCCAGGAATATAAACTGAGTATTATACTCGTCAATCAACATGTTCCTCTGGGTCAGAGTAAATAATTTCATCTGTAATTTTCCTTTAAGTAATGTCCGGGATATTCTTTCACCGGAATACATCTAGAATTACTTTTCCATGTCCATTCGGGACGTCTAACTCTTCAAATGGGTCGAGCGAACTTTCATCATTGTTCCGACTCGCCCTCATACATACCCTGAGCAATTAGCTCTCAAAATATTCTCCACACTCCGCTCCAACCTCGCGAAGCGTATCTCAATACTGTCTGATCTCTCTGTCAGACTCTGTCCGATCTCTCTGTCGGACTCTGTGGGGCATGCTCAACATTAGCCTCCACGTCAATCTCATCTCAAGTCTCATGTGGCGACTCAGTACAACTCATGGGCCTACCTCAACGGCCTTGAGCTCGTGTACTCGCCTCTCAACCATAGCGGCTATCAGTCAATGAGTCTATTCTTGCATTTAAAACCAAATTCTTAGCTGCACTTCCATCTCGATATACACAATTGTATCTAAGCAATGCACAGTACATGGGGATGTAATTTCTTAACCACTAACACCGACTCATATCAGGCCAACTCAAGCTCTGATACCATTAAACCTGTCACGACCCGAATTACCTAAAAATCAGAGTAAATTTTTCGCTTTTTCATTTATTATTTAATTCTTACTTTTCTCTCGTCGTGACCATCCTACAACACAGTTGGGCTATGATTCGGTGTTAGTCACCTCACACTATTTAACATTTCATTCCCATAATCATATATCAGAGTCTACTATCCTTTTGACTTTAAATAAACACATACCAAATGGTATTTACATGACTCTACATCCCCGACATCATATCCATTTACAGTACTGTGCATTACATATTTAGATACAAAACCATACAAATGTGTATACCTGTCTCTCGATGGGAAGCAGCAAGCAGCGGATATTAAGCATGCAAGTCCTCAGCCGCTCAATAATTATTACAAGTGCTCTGAAAAGATGGGAAAATAAGGGGGGTGAGCAAACCACACGCTCAGTAAGGCAATTATGCAAGTAAGTAGATAGCTCCACTATCTACATGCTCATAATGCCATGCCCTTAAATCCATTTCTTTTCATTTAAAATTACACGCACAAAGTCATGCATATTCAATGCCATAGTTTATCCAAAACTATTTGTGCATATATAAATCATGTAACTCATGCATTCAAAGCATTTTATGTGACATCATTAAATCATATTAAGCATGAATTTAATCAAGATCATGCAGTCTTTCATGTCATGTAAGACAATTCAAGATTTTCAAATAAAAGCATGGAAAACACATCATGCCACTGCATTTAAATCAATTCATTTAAAACGCAGTATAAAATAACCCCTCTGGGTCAATCATCTCAAAACTCATAAAACAGTTTGTTATATTTCATTATAAATCTTGATTTATAAAACCACCCTTCTTTCAGGGTCACATATCATAAAATCATCTGAAATCATCAAATCATCAAATCGGGGGCCTGACCCCTCCTTCGGGTCTACCCTGGTCTAACAGACCATAAGTTATATCATGTGAGACAATCAGGTAATTAACAGTAACATCGAGGACTATGGCCATATCCTAGTGATCCCTGGCAACACGGTACCTAGTGTGCGGGGTATCACACCTGAAACGGGAGGTGGGTCGTCCTACCCGCCAGAACAGCATAACACCAGGATTGCGAGGGCAAGGCTTGCTGCCTCGTGGCTAATGCCACTCCACTCCAACAATCCCCACGGTACAGCGTACTCCGCGTGACATACACGGTACAACGTACTCCATGGACCCAAGCTCAATCAGGGGTGCCTGTAATAGGTCTTATCCACCCATATCATCTCTGTCTCAGAATGCACGTGTGAGCATATCATCTCACTGTGACACACAGTCTACAGGAGGCTCCAACACGGCTATATGCATGTAATATAAATCCCTGTGCGAGCGAAGCTCAAGCACGGCTCCATGCATATTCATGATATCTGAAAATCTCGTGCGAGCGAAGCTCTAGCACGGTTTCATAAAAATCAGTGAAATCTGCGTACGAGCAGCGCTCCAGTACGACTTAAACTGATTATAATTTCTTGTAAATTCCACGTACGAGCAACGCTCTAGTACGGATATGTATATAAATTCAGTGAAAACCTCGTACGAGAAAAACTCCAGTACGACATTCAAATGAATTATGAAAACCATGTAAAACTTTGTGCGAGCAACGCTCCAGCACAAATGAATGCTCAAGTAAATCAAATCTCGTGCGAGTTATACTCCAGCACGGCTTTATGCATAACTAAATCAAATCTCGTGCGAGTTTCACTCCAGCACGGCTTTTATGCATAATTAAATCAAAACAGGATGCGAGCTAAGCTCCAGCATCTCTCATGCATGTCAAATCATTAAAAGTAGTGCGAGTAATCGCTCCAGCACTATTTTATGCATACCACGTCAAAACAAATCAAAACATGTCAAAACATGTCAAAACAGAGTGCGAGCTAGGCTCCAGCAGCTCTCATTTCACAATATTAAAAATCAGTGCGAGCACCATGCTCTAGCACATTTCATGCATATGATGTCACAAGTCGGTACGAGCAACTGCTCAAGCACATTTATGCACATTCACAAACGCAGATATAGTGCGAACTACGTGTCGGCACTACCTGTTTCCATATAAACTTGATAGTTGGCCGTTTTCCAAAGAAATTTCCATTTAATTATTAATAACACCTACGTAGTGTTATTTTGTGAAATTAAACAATTTCTGGCCAATCTATCGCTTTGCTTTGATTAAAACCAATAAAATTCCTTAATCATCAAAAATCCTTAAATCATGCATTTCATGCATGTCATGCTTTCACCATCCTTAGGTGAACTTCCCTCAATAGGGGTAAAATAGACATTTCACCTATTTCGATCCTTAAAATCATTCAAACCATTTTTAGGATCATTATACAATATCCATGTATACATACATACTCAGTGTACAGAAAAACTATTAAAATATGCGTAGCTACCTCTAGCTACTCACACAATTCCCTTACCTCATTTATCTGTACAGTCTGACATTTCCCACTGATGTCTTGTCACGCAGTCCGATTTGCTCCGAATCCAAATCAAATCTCTGGCACTGCGGATACACATTCATCAGGTCAAATACAATACAATTTATTGTATTTCACAATTTTCTAGGCTTTATTTAAATCATTGGGCCCGTTTACCCATATTGGGCCCGATTGCACCATAATGGGCCTTAATCGGCCTTAAGCCTGTTTACCACACTTTATCGAGGCCTATTGGGCTCACTGGGCCCATCAGTAATTTATTTAGCCTCGTTCTAAATTCTCTGATATCTCAATTTAATATTTACGACAATTTATCTAATTTTCCAGAATTTAATTCATTTATGCGGAAATTAAATCCGTAATTCATGCGTTAAATATCAATCACGCATAACGATGCAAAATTGTCGTAAATAAGGGTTACATACCCGTTATTCCATGATCGTATACAAATCGAGGCTGTCTCGAGCTCTCAGTGGATGCCAATTGTCGAGCTACACAATTAAATATATTTTTCCGGGTAAATTTCCAGTCGGAATTAATTAAATTAAATATTCAGAAAATTAAATCGGTCAATTTGACCGCTTACCGACTTACCCGAAGCTCGATTGCATCACTGGAATTTTCCCCAATTTTTTCTCTTTTTCTTTTTCCCTTTTTCTTCCTTTTTTCCCTTTCTTTTTGGCTGAACCGGTCCGGTCCGGTTCAGACCGCCGGTTCAGTCCGGTTCACCCATCATTTTGCCGTTCCGGCGCCTTCCGGCCGGTTCCCGGTGCGATTTCGGTGCCGTTCGGCGCGCCATGGCCTGGGCTTCCTAAATCGGGCCTCGGCTGGGGTCTAATCGGCGCCGATGGCCGCCGATCGACGTTTCTTCCCCGCGGCATCTCCTTCGTTTTTCGGCGTTTTCCGGCCACCTCGCCGCGCGTCTGGACTGCTGGAGGTTCGCCCGATGCTGGGCTACGTTCGCCGGTCCTCGCTGGCCTCTCAGCGTCTCCGGTGGTTCGCCGGTGACGAACCTCCCCCTCGGGTTCAGCCTTCGCGTCTTTTGCTTCGTTTCGCCTCTGTTTCTTTTCTCTTCTGTTTCAGACTTTTCATTTTTCTTTTTTTTTTTTTTTTTTTTTTTTTTTTTTTTTAAATTAACTTTTAATATTATTTTATTCAATAAAATAATATTAAAATGCATAAATATCCTTAAAAATTATATTTAATTCATTTAATCTGTAAATAATTTTCTCAGTCCGATTTTACCTTTTCGGTATATTTTTCGATTATTTTCGGGATTATTTTTCGATGCGAAAATCTCGGTTCATTTCAATAAATTCATATCTTGATCAATTTAACCCGAAATTTAATTATTTCTTCATCATTGATCAAGATTTCTCATTCTCATATTTTTAATTAAATTTTCTTGTCCCGATAAATATCGAATTTTGGTCTTTTGACCATTTTGCCCTTGCACATATTCGGAAATACCATTTAAGTCCTTTTTGCATTTTTAAATTTACTCGAAAATATCGGGTCTTACATAACCAGTCCTACAACTCCAAGTAGTCTCAAGTACTCATGGTACAGCGTACTTTGTGTCTCATGCACAGTACAAAGTACTCCGTGTCTCATACATAGTATAATGTACTCCATGTCTTATACACGGTACAACGTACTCCATGGACCCAATAACAGTTTCGATAGCCTTCTGCCATATCTAAAAATGCATGTGTGAGCATATAAATCAGTGCGACAAACAGTCCGCACAGGGCTCTAACACGGCTGTTTCATGCTATCTTTTTCAAAACAGGTACGTGCGAGTAAACTCCAGCATGACCTCATGCAAAAACCATATAAAATCTAGTGCAAGCAATGCTCCAGTACTATCTCATGTAAAATCATGGAAATCGAGTGCGAACGATGCTCCAGCACCATGCCAAGTATAAGCCATGTAAAATTGAGTACGAACAACGCTCCAGTACTCTATCATGCATATCATGTAAAATTGAGTACGAGCAACACTTCAGTACTCTATCATGCATAAATCATATTAAAATCAAGTATGAGCAATGCTCTAATACTATGTGATGCATATCATGTAAAATCTAGTCCGAGTAACACTCTAGCAGTAATGTATGAGGAAAACATATAAAATCCAGTGTGAGCAGTGCTCCAACACGATTTCTTTTCACACAACTCGATAGATGGCTTAATTAAAAGAGTTTCACTCAATTAAATCAAATCGGCACTATATTGTGTTGTTTTCGTATTTAACATGAAAACATCAGCCATTCTATCAGTGCATCTGCTAAACAGCAGTAAAAACATTCAAAAACATGCTTTCCATGCTTTTTACAACTTTTCTTAACTTTCCTAATTTTACCCTTAATAGGGGTAAAATTGTAATTTTCTCATATCGGGTTTTTATAAATTTTATTCTTTTCTCTGACCCTCGACTTTTTCAGTGTATGTAAATATGCTCAAAACTACGTGCAGATATCTCTAACTACCCACAAAATCCCGTTACCTCAATTACTCTGTACAGTCTGACTTTTCCACAGTGAAATTTCGTTCTTCGATTTGCTCCCAATAAAATCTCCGGATCTGCATATAACCATTTATCAAGTTAATTTCAATACATTCTTCAATATTTTCCCTTTATTGGGCTTAATTTAAAGCATTGGACTCATTTACTCCTATTGGGCCTAATTACGACCGTCTATTTTCAATTCCAAACATTAAGTATTTTATATAGAATTAATCCGTAACTTATTCGATGAATTTCTAACGCGTATAAATATACAAGTTATAGTAAGTGAGATTCACTTACTCGTGATTTTGTGATGGCTCATAAATCGAGGCTCGATCGAACCCACGTTCGCCGCCTATCGTCGTGCTACATAATTATACATTTAAACCAGATCAATTTCAGTCCAATATAAATTCAGATAATTTTTTCAAAAATTAAATCGATCAATTTCGACCGCTTACCAGTTTATCCTTAACTCGAGGCATCACCAAAAATTTTTCATTCTTTTTTCTTTTTTTCTCTCTCCTGCCTGAACCGATTCAGATCAGTTCAGTCCCCCTTTTCACTGAATCGATCTAACTCGGTTCAGTGCCAATTTCTTCGTTTGAACTCTTTTCCGGCCAGTTCTCAGGCGGACTTCTCCACCAATCTGCTCGGCTTCTCCTTTAGAGCCTTCTTTTGGCCTGGACTGGGGTAGATCGGCGCCGGATTCCGTCCGATTTACCCTTCTCACCCGCGGCCTCTCCCTTCTTCGATCTCCTAGTCGACGACGAATCGTGGTGCGTGGTGGCGGTCAGACGTTCTCCCAGTGTCTGTCGTCCCTTCGCCCAGCACCTCTCGTCCTCCTTCGCCGTCCTTGCCGCTGCCGGTGAAGAAACCAGATGAGGATCGATTTCCTCCTGTTTCAGCGTGGTTTCGCGTTTTCAGTTCTTTTTTTTTTTAATTCCTTTACTTTTTTATTACATATATATATATATATATATATATATAAAAGAAAATATCGTATGTTTTATAATATTATTATAATAATATTAATACTAAAACAAAGTATTTTAAACCTTAATATCCACACACATGTACATATAAAATTATTTAATTTATTTCGACAAATATATATGTACATCATATTTTATTTTTATTTCTCCGAAAATATTTTTATTTATTATTATTATTTTGTTGAAAATATTTTTCCATATTTTTGATATTATTTCCCGATGTGGAACATTTCGATTTATCACCATAAATTCGTATCTTGATCAATTGGACTTGGAATTCAATAATTTCTTCTTTATTGATGAACATTACCGAATTTCAAGTTTTACAATCCTACCTACCTTAAGAAATTTGGTCCTCCAAATTAGAACCAAGTCAATCCTCAAATAATTGTGGGTGTTTCTCGCGCATTAGGTTCTCTAATTCCCATGTAGCTTCCTCCAAAGTGTGGTGCTACCAGAGAATCTTAACCAAAATGATCGTCTTCGACTGCATTACCTTCTCCTTCCTATCCAATATCCGAATCGGCTTCTCAACGTATGACATATCCTCACTGAGCTCCAGTGGCTCATACTGAATCACATATGCTAGATTCGGGTGATTCTTCTGAAGCATCGAAATGTGGAAGACATTATGGACGCTTGATAAGTCTGGTGGCAATGCCAACCTATAGGCATTATCTCCCACTCGATCTAGTATCTCAAAGGGTCCAATGTAGCGAGGACTCAGCTTACCTCTCTTCCCAAATCTCGCTATACCCTTCTAAGGAGAAGCTTTTAGAAATACTGACTCACTAACTGTGAACTCTAGTGGCCTCCGTCTCTTGTCAACATAACTCTTCTATATGCTCTGAGCGGTTCATAATCTATCGCATATCGACCGAACATCCTTAGAGGCTTGTGTAACCAAATCAGGAGCAAAAATCTTTCGGTCACCCACTTCTTCCCATCCAATAGGGGAACGACATCTATGACCATACAAGGCCTCATACAGTGCCATCCCGATACTCAAATGATAATTGTTGTTGTAGGAAAATTTGGCTAGTGGGAAATGGTCATCTCAGAAGCCTTTAAAATCCAGCACACAGGCTCTCAACACCTCCTCCAGAGTCTGTACAGTCCTCTCTGACTGACCATCTGTCTGCAGATGAAAAGCTGTGTTCTAACTCAACTAGGTTCCCATAACTCCCTAAAAATGTTCCCAAAAGTGGAAAGTGAAGTGGGAATCCCTATCCAAAACAATGCTCACTGGAACACCATGTAACCTTACTACCTCACGTACATACAACTCTGCCAATGAACTCAGAGTATCGGTAGGTATCATAACTAGGAAGTGAGCTGATTTCGTCAGTCTATCAACAATCACCCATATCGCATCATGATTCCTGCAGGTCCTCGGTAAACCCATCACGAAATCCATGGTGATATGCTTCCATTTTCATGTCGGTATAGTTAGAGGCTGCAAGAACCATGTAAGCTTCTGATTCTCTACCTTTAGCTGCTGACATACGAGACGTCTCGCCACAAACTCTGCTACATCCTTCTTCATATCTGACCACAATACACTTTTTGGAGATTCTTATACATCTTGTTACTCCCCGGATGTAACGTGTACCTTGAAGAATGAACTTTCGATAGATCACTCTCCTAAGCTCTGGATCATCGGGAACACATATCTTACCTTGAAACTCCAATAGTCTATCAGAACTCAGCTCAAAATCAATCATTATGCCCTTTTGCATCTGACTAGTCATATCAATGCAATACGGATCACTCTGCTAAGCCTGTTTGATCCTGTACAACAGATCAGGTTCTAACCTCAGGCTAGCTATCACACAATCTGTATTCGTATCAGAAGGCACAACACCCAAACTGAGGCTAGCAAATTGCTCTAGCAAGTCATGTTCCCTGACCATCATATATGATACCATCCCAAGGCTCTTCCTACTCAAGGCATCAGCTACAACATTACCCTTACCCAGATGATAAAGAATCTCACGGTCGTAATCCTTCAGAAACTCTAGCTATTTTCTTTGTCTCATGTTCAGCTCCTTCTGCGAGAACAAATACTTGACGCTCTTGTGGTCGGTAAAAATCTGAAACTTCTCACCATATAAGTAGTGGCACCATACCTTCAACGCAAACACTACTGCTGCCAACTCCAAATCGTGGGTCGGATAGTGCTTCTCATGATCCTTCAATTGTCTAGATCCATAAGCAACCACCCTCTCATCCTGCATCAATACACAGCCTAGTCCTTGATGCGAAGCATCGATATACATAGAAAAACCTCCTGAGTTGGTAAAGATAGTGAGAATTAGAGCGGTGGCCAATCGACGCTTCAGCTCCTAAAAATGCCTCTTACAATCATCATCCCACACGAATGCAATACTCTTCCGGGTGAGACGTGTTGACAGAGCAGCTAACTTCAAAAATTCCTCAACGAATCTCCGATAATATCCTGCTAAACTAAAAAACCTCCTGATCTCAGTGACTGTCCTCGACTGTTCCCACTAAACTAAAACCTCAATCTTAGATGGATCTACTGATACACCATCCCTCGACACAACGTGTCCCAAAAAATGAGATTTGTGATAACCAAAAATCACACTTACTGAGTTTAGCATATTACTCCTTCTCTCAAAGAGTCTGTAATACAATCCACAAGTGCTGCTCATGCTCCTCCTAAGACTTCAAATACATTAAGATGTCATCGATAAAGATGATAACAAACTGATCTAAGTATGGCTTGAACACACCATTCATCAAAGCCATAAAAACTGCAGGAGCATTCGTCAATTCGAATGGCATAACTAAAAACTCATAATGGTCATATCGGGTCCGAAACGCTGTCTTGGGTCCATCTCCACTCCTAGCTCTCAACTGATGATACTCAGACCTCAGATCAATTTTAGAAAAGACCTGTCTTCCCCAAAGCTGATCCACCAAATCATCAATCCTCGAAAGGGGATGCTTATTCTTGATGGTAGCCTTATTCAATAATCTGTAGTTAATACATAATCGGAGGCTTCCATCCTTCTTCTTCACAAACAAAACCCGTGCTCCCTAAGGCAAAACACTCGGTCTGATGAACCCCCTACCCAACAGTTCCTGCAATTGTCTCTTGAGCTCCTCCAACTCAACTAAGGCCATGCGATACAGTGGTTTCGAAATAAGCTCAGTACTAGGCACCAAATCTATATAGAACTCCATCTCTCTACCTTGACAATTCATCCAGGAAGATATCAGGAAACTCCCTAACCATAGGGATATCTGCCAACTTCGAATGCACCTTATCCGTATCAACCACGTGCATAACGAAACCTTTAATCATATCCAATGAAGCATCAGTTGTACCCAAGTCCAAAGCATGTACTCGCCCTCAACCAATCACCTGCTTCCTCTTCTCCTTTGTCGTCGCTCTTTTCCTCGGAGTAGACGTATCAACTGGAGCTCTCTCTAGCTCCTTGCCTTTCTGTGGGGCAATCTCAATCATCTCTGGGCAACTCTAGCCATATGCCTTGGCTTCCCACATTTGAAGCACAATCCAGTAGAAATCGGACAAGGTCTACCCCATGGTATCTACCACATCTGCCACACTGCTCGGTAATAGGCCTCTGTTCTCCAATAATAATGCCCCTAGCTGGAGCTATGGCCAGATATGCAGGAGGTCTAATAGTCTTCTCTCGCACTTCCTCAATCCGTGGTCTCTTACCGGAGAGTCTTCTCCCTCATCGATAACCAAAACCTCTGGCACTATCACTCATCGGCATCTTCCTATCTCTATCTCTACTCCAGCTAACCGTCCTAAACTCAAGAGGTATTCCTCTCATAATCCTACTCAAAGAGTTGCGCCTTGCGCACTGCCTCCTCATATGTGCCAATATCCAATGGGACCAATCTAGACCGTAGTACTAGTTTCAGTCAATTAACGAATCTGTAAACCTTCCTAGTCTCACTATACATAGTATCGAGGTCATACCTTCCCAGGGATATAAATCATGTCTCATACTCATCCACTGACTGACTCCCTTGGCTCAACCCCAAGAAATCTATCTGCAGCTTTTGTTGCGATGTATCTAGAACATATTGCCTCCTAAAGGCATCCAGAAAAATATCATAGCTGATCTCTGAGTGTCATGCTCTCATTATCACTTTGATGGACTTCCACCAATGCTCTGTCGCTCCCTTCAGCATAAAGGCGGTAAAAACAACCATCTGGAAAGTCATACATTGAAAAAATCCGTACAACTTCTCAATCTCTCCAATTCAATCCTTCACAATCACTGAGTCCTTGACCCCATTAAACGATGACGATCTAAACTTCTAAAATTGTCGCAGACGATCTAGCTCACAACTGTATCCCAAACTAGTACTAACCTGCTATGATCAACAGGATAGGGTGTAACCTGAACTGGTAGAGGTGTAAGAGTATCTATAGGCTGTGGCGTCTGTGCAGGTGTATCAGGAGCAGCTGCCTGTCCAATAGCAGTCCTTGCATTCGTGCCCTGCCTACCATGCATAGCCTGTGTGAACATCTCCATCATGGTCTCTAGGCTATGCTCTAACCTCGCGAAGTGTGCCTCGATACTATTTGGTACTTCAGTGGGACCTTGAGTCTCATGGGCAGATAAAGACTCGTCTTGGCTCTCAAGCCTACCTCTAGGGCCTCTAGCTCTACCTCTAGCCCCTCTACCACGGCTAGTATTAGCCATAATGGCTCGATTCTTGCATTCGCAATCATTTCTTATACAATTCCCATCTCGAAATACACATTTGTAATTGAACACAGCACAGTAATATGGGGATGTAAACTTTCCTAACCACTAACACCGACTCACATCAGATCAACTTTACTTTGATACCACTATGTCACGATCGAATTTTACCAAAATCCATTACAAATTTTTCGTATTTTTCTTACCTTTCTTTCCGTCATAATTCAACCACCAACAGTTGGGCTATGATTTGGCATTAGTAACATCACCTTTACTTACCATGTCATCCATTCATATCCATATATACGTGTCAATAAAATCTATCTATTGACTGTAATTAACTTTTTACCATAAGTTAACTCACTATATTAATATACAAATACATCCTCAATTATTACATACATTTACATCACTGTGTTGTTTATATGTTTAGATACAAAATCGTATGTGGTATGTATACCTTTCGTTCGATGGGAATGCAGCGGACAAAAGGAATGTTAGTCCTCAGCCAGACTCTATCTACTGTGGATGCTCTGTAGAGAGGGAAAAAATGAAAGGAGTGAGCTCACTACCTCAATAAGGAGATAAGGCAAGCAAGTAGATAACCACACTATCTACTGAAAATAATGCCATGCAATGAAATATTCCTTTTCATTTCACATCTAAAGCATGTATCTTTATCTTTAAAACATATGTAAATCATGCGTGTTTATAAACATAGGTAATTCACGCAAAAATGATGCATTCTCATGTACAGCTTATAAATCATATCATATCATGCCATTTCATTCAAATTAAATCAAAATATGGAATTACATCATGTCATCACATGGAAATAGGGGCTCAACCTATCCTTCAGGCATACCCTGGTTCATAAACATTTATAGGTGTATAAAACACAAAATCATGGTCACATGTCGAGGCTCAACCCATCCCTCGGGTCTACCCAATTTCATAAATATCATATGACAATTTAAGTAAGAAATATCGAGTGAGATAGGCGACTACTTGTTCGAGGATTATGATCATATTCCTTTTTTTCGGTGATCCTAAGCTACACAGTACCCGATGTGCGAGGCATCACATGGCTGTAATGACAGGTGGGTCAAATCCTCAACCGCCAGCTAACAACTGAGGACCTGGCCCCGGAGCACACCAGACCCCTTTGGGCCTCGCTCCCACTGCTAACCAATCCTACAACTCCAAGTACTCTCAAGTACTCAAGGTACAACGTACTCCGTGTCTCATGCACGGTACAAAAAACTCCGTGTCTCATACATGGTACAATATACTCCATGTCTTATCATGGTATAACGTACTCTATGGATGATAATTCTATGAAAATAGAATTATTTGTGCTTAATTTTCTAATTAATTATTTAAATCTCCAATTTATTTTGTTAATTATCCCCTTTATTTAATTAAAATTCTCATGTTTGCAGATAAATTAAATCCGGATGAATTTTGAATATTTCGATAGAAAATGGACCGAAATTGAGCTAAAATCGAGATTGGACCACGCGGACAACACGAGCCTAGCACATCCAATTGGACAAAAAGACAGATGACATGGAAATATTATTTTTCAAGGAGCCAATGGTGTGAAGACAAGTGGCCAAATAATGCCAACTCATCTGATGGAAAATTACCATTGTACCCAGAAGTGTGTATATAAATAGAAAAAGATGGCAACTAAAGAGAGAATGTAATTTTTAGGGTAGAATAATTTTAGGGTATACTTAGGTTTTATTTGTTTTTAAGTTTTTCCTTTCCCGTTAGTCAATTTTCTCAATGTTTTACTATTCATTTCATGTTCTTCATTAGTCTTTGTAAAATTTCTTTTCAATGGAAAATCACTTTCAATTTCATGATCTCGGTTTGGTAACCATGAGTTTACTAATTGCCAAGTTTTTTTCCATAGCCTATTTTTCTAGTGTATGTCTCGGTTTTCCCTAGAGGCCTTACTTATGTTTTCTTTTCTTTAGTTGATTTACTAGTTTATTTAGTTGCTCTCGGTTGTGCTCTCTTTATGCATTCGAGTTCATAAGTTTTCATCCATTTTTCTCCCTTTTGATTCTATTGTCTTAATGTGGGTTGATGCTAAGCATTATCCCACATCAAGAACAATGTGGAATCCCGGTTGGAGAAGAGAATGAAGCAAACCGAGAATGATAAGTTCCCTGTTTACGTGTTGAAGCTCACGTATGAAGTTTGCAATTGTGTTGTTTCTTTTTTAATTCCTTTCGGGTTTAAAATCAGATGCTGCTATGCTTTAATGTTCCTTCCTTCTTTTATTTCATTGTTATTATTCTACATTTCATGCATCGGGTTGATTTGTTTATTACATTTCTCGTTGGTTTGCATTGTTTTACTGCATGATGTTAAGGTTTATTATTGGAAGCAATTATTGCATTTTATTTTTGCTTGATTGTTGTTTATTTCTAGCTGCTGGATAGCGAAATGGACAAGGTAGAATGCTCGGTGTAGAGTTTCATTAGAGGCAGCAAGTTAACTTCATTTTCAGCCTCTGATTAGCTCTGTTTCACGTTATTTCCATTGTTCATTGTTGTTATTTTTCTGTTATTCAATTTCAAGCTGGTATTAGTTTCCTGTACACTGCTGTTAGGAGCTGGAAATTGCAGGAGCAGGAGCTGGAAAAACCAGGAGCAGGAGACATGCTGGTCAGCCGAGGATGTGCTGCAGCAGATGGCAGGAGCAGGGGACAAATCGAGAACAACCTGGAGTGCTTGGGGTGAGGCAGTAGGTGCTGAGTTATAGTAGCATACAGCAGAAGTAGGACCTGGTAGCTGGACACAGGCAAACCGAGAGCACACCAGTAGCTGGAACCGAGAATGCTTGGAGCAGCAGTCGAACAAAAGCAAAGCCTGGAACAGCAGCAGATTGCAAGATCGGATGCAGCAGACCAACAGTAGCCGAAATCGAGAATGCCTGGTGCAGCAGGCAGCAGAAGCGGACCTTGCCTGGAGCAGTGTCTGGTTAGAACCGAGAAGGAGAGTGCAGCAGATCGACAGTAGCCAAAACCGTGAATGCCTGGAAATAAACATGAAAATGGAGAAGATAGTGTACAGTACCAGCACATGCTCGGGATACTTAATTGCCAAATTTGTTTAAGGCCTTGTTTGGCCACCTCCCTTTTGTTTAGCTTAATGTTATTGCATTTTTATTATTTTTGATTATGATCATTAGTTGTAGTTTAGGATAGCTTTTAATTGATAATGGTAGGTTAAATCTAATGTGTTAGTTTGTCAATTTAAATTTTAGTTTTAATCTTTTTATTTATTTAGTAATTAATTTTATATTATATATTTAAGGACTTTATTTTAGTTTAGTATTTTATTAGTTGCATTTAGAGTTAATTTAGATTAATGTGCTTCATGCATTTTTAATTTAGTTTTTATTTTTATTAGATTTGATGTTAGTTTAATTTACAATTTTTATTAGTTTAATTACTTGCGTTTTTATTTTAAGTTTATTTAAATTTTAGTTTAATTTTATTTCTTATTTTCATATTTGCATTTTTAATTGTGTTAATTAATTTTTAACTGGTTTAGTTATCTTTTGCAGGTTATTTGCTTTTAATTTCTTAGAGCTCTGTAAGTAAATTTTAGCTCGATTTTATTTTTTTTAGTTTCTAGCTTTTATTATTTTCAGTATTTTTAATTTCAAACTTAGTAAACAACCCATAATCAAAACTTCATAATTTGCTAGGATATACTTAGGGTAAGATTAACCGGTAGTTAATTAGGCCAGTCAACTTCTCTGTGGGACGATAATCCAAGACTCAAATCTTATTATTACTTGTACGACTCGTGCACTTGCCGATAATACCTACAAAGTACTCCGTTTCTCATACATGGTACAATATACTCCATGTCTTATCACGGTATAACGTACTCTATGGACCCAACAACAGTTTTGATAACCTTCTGCCATATCTCAAAATGCACGTGCGAGCATATAAATCGGTGCGACACACAGTCTGCATAAGGCTCCAGCACAGCTGTTTCATGCTATCTCTTTCAAAACTGGTACGTACGAGTAAACTCCAGCACGACCTCATGCACAAACCATATAAAATCTAGTGCGAGCAGTGCTCCAGCACTGTCTCATGTAAAATCTTGAAAATCGAGTACGAGCGATACTCTAGCACCATGCCATGTATAAATCATGTAAAACTGAGTACGAGCAACACTCCAGTACTATGTAATGCATATCATGTAAAATCTAGTGCGAGTAACACTCTAGCACTAATGTATGTGGAAAACATATAAAATTCAGTGCGAGCAATGCTCTAGCACGATTTGTTTTCACACAACTCGATAGATGGCTTAATTAAAAGAGTTTCACTCAGTTAAATCAGATCGGCACTATATTGTGTTGTTTTCGTAGTTAACATAAAAACATCAGCCAATCTATCAATGCATTTGCTAAACAATAGTAAAAACATTCAAAAACATGCTTTCCATACTTTTTACAACTTTTCCTAACTTTCCTAATTTTACCCTTAATAGGGGTAAAATCATAATTTTACTATATCGGGTTTCTATAAATTTTATTCTTTTTTCTCTGACCCTCATACTTTTTCAGTGTATGTAAATACGCTCGAAACTACGCGCAGATATCTCTAACTACCCGTAAAATCCCCTTACCTTAATTACTCTGTACAGTCTGACTTTTCCATGGTGAAAGTTCATTCAATCCGATTTGCTCCAAATAAAATCTCCGGAGCTGCATATAACCATTTATCAGGTTAATTTTAATAAATTCTTTAGTATTTTCTCTTTATTGAGCTTAATTTAAAGCATTAGACCCATTTACTCCTATTGGGCCCAATTGCACCTTAATAGACCTTAATCCGTTTTAAGCTCATTTTCACTTCACTATTTATTCCTTTAAAACCTATTGGGCTCATTAAGCCCATTAATACTTATTGGGCCATCTAAGCCTTTTCTAGTCTCTTTGGACAGCTTACACAATCATTTACGACCGTCTAATCTCCATTCCAAACATTAAGTATTTTATACGGAATTAATCCATAACTTATTCAATAAATTTCTAATGCGTATAAATATACAAGTTATAGTAAGTGAGATTCACTTACCCGTGATTCCGAGATGGCTTGTAAATCGAGGCTCGATCGAAGCCACGTTCGTCGCCTATCGTCTTGCTACATAATTATACATTTAAATCGGATCAATTTCGGTCTAATATAAATTCAGATAATTTTTTCAAAAATTAAATCGATTAATTTCGAGCGCTTACCGGTTTATCCTTAACCCGAGGCATCACCAAATTTTTTTCTTTCTTTATTTCTCTTTTCTACCTGAATCGGTTCGGACTGGTTCAGTCCCCCTTTCACTGAACGGGTCCAACCCGGTTCAGTGCCAATTTCACCGTTCGAACTCTTTTTCGACTGGTTCTCAGGCGGACTCCTCCACCAATCGGCTTGGCTTCTCCTCTAGAGCCTTCTTTTGGCTTGGGCTGGGGTAGATTGGCGTCAGATTTCGCCCGATTTTACCTTTTACTCCCGCGACCTCTCCCTTCTCTGATCACCTCGTTGGTGGTGAATCGTCGTGCGTGGTGGCAGTCAGACGTTCTCCTGGTGCTGGTAGTCCCTTCACCCAACAGCTCTCACCCTCCTTCGCCGTCCTTGTCGCCTCCGGTGAAGAAACCAGATGAGGATCGATTTCCTCCTGTTTCCGCGCGGTTTCGCTTTTTCTGTTTTTTTTTAATTCCTTTACTTTTTTATTATATATATTATTTTCTAATATAATATAATATATTTAGAAATATCTTATAATAAAATACATATATATATATATATTTAAGAAAATATCTTATATTTTATAATATTATAATAATAATATTAATACTAAAATAAAGTATTTTATACCTTAATATCCACACACATATACATATAAAATTATTTAATTTATTTCGACAAATATATATGTACATCATATTTTATTTTTATTACTCCCAAAATATTTTTATTTATTATTATTATTTTTTCGAAAATATTTTTTCATATTTTCGAGATTATCTCTCGATGTGAAAAATTTCGATTTATCACCATAAATTTGTATCTTGATCAATTGGACTTGGAATTCAATTATTTCTTCTTTATTGATCAAGATTACATGAATCCATATTTACAGTGTCAACTTCTTAAGAAATGACACCGAATTTCGGGTCTTACATTCACGTTATTCATAACCTCCATTATCCTAACTGGAGCACACGTAGGATTACGTTGTATGTATCCAAATCAACATAAACAACTTTCACTCATCTAGTTTTTGATCGGTGCCACTCCAACCTTTTTGTAAATGTCATTATTTCTAATTTTATTTTTTCTTGTATATCTGCACAGCCATGACAACATTTGCATTTTTTTACACTCATGTAAACTCCACGAAATTTCCTTGAACTTCGGTTTTAAGTGAACAAATTTGAAATTAAATATGAGTTTGTTGGAGGTTAATTAATTGAATTAGAATTTTGACATGAGAAACTTAACTAAATTAAATTAAAATAAATATCTAATCTTGTAGCATAAATGAGTACGCTATATAAATCATGATACCAAGTGGTTTAATTTAATATAATGTACAGTATTATCATTGTTAGTTTTAATTTATAATTTTAATATCAAAGATCGATGTCATTTCTCTTAAGTCAACCCGAATTTACCATGCGAAATGGAATTAGATTCGGTGGTGAAGATGATGTTGTGCAGTAGTGAAGATGGTGAAGACAAGGCATGGTGAAAAACATGACGTCTCGGTGGGAATAAAGGAGAGTAGGGCGGTAGTAAACGGATGGCAAACAAAATATACATATATAATAATACATATATAATTGTTAGATATATGTCAGTGGTGATGATGTCCCACAGCAGGTAATGGAAATGAATGATGATGGTGACCTGACCAGCAAAAACAATCGGGAAAAATGGCACCTCGGTAGCTGCATAGAGTCACCGGAATTCCCATGCTAGCTGCTTTTGAGTAAGTCTGGAAGAAGGTCAGAAACGAAAAGATTAATTGAAACGAAAAGAAATGGTTTGAAGCTGGCTGTTGTAGCAGTGTAAGAAAAGAAAGATACGGTGGGAGCAGGAGAAGAGAAACGAAACTGAAACAAGAGCAAGCAATGAAGCTAACGAGAGAACAGAAGAGTTGTTTGTAGTCTGACTGAATGAATTGAGTGATGAAGACATGGGGATTCACCCGAATCCCGAATCCCAAGTTCCTAACATTTAGCTGCTGTTTACAGTATGTTTATTCATTTCATTCAGGAAAGTCAGAGCATGGGAGGGTGGCATGGAAATCGGTGGGAAAAAATTTCCAACCTAAAACCGATCCTCTCTGCCTGCTCTATCCAAGGCAGAGTACCCCTCCATCAACCCTCATCACTTCCGGCTCTCATCCCTCACTTCCCTATTTCCTGATTTCCATTCCTTGCATCGAAAACCAGGAGCTAATGAAGGAATTAAAGAAAGACTGAAGATAAGAGTGAACAGGGGTATGAAAACGAGCGGGAGTAGGGAACAAGAGGAAGAAGGCGAAGAAGAAAGCTGCGTGAAGACAATGGCTAGAGTTTTTTTTTTTTGGTTCAGGGCTGAATAAGGTCGAGTGAGGAAGGGGTATTTTTGGTCAGCTATTATAGAGGAAGAGAGAAACAAGAGCTGTGGTTGGGGAAGCAGGGAAGTGATTCTATCAGTAGGGAATAATTGAAGCAAGCCAAGTAGAGGAGAACCAAGAAGTGAGGGAGCAACGTTCTTCACGGCATTGAGACAGAGAGACAACCACCATTTTCACTCCTCTCAGGCTGGTCTAACCACAACGAGGGAGCCTTCTTGTTGGGACAGAACTGAAGCTGACAACAAGGGCTCCTTCGGTCTCCTGGAAAACTGGGCAACTGGCAGCGGCTGAAACGTAGACAGGGGAGTCGGACGGAGGCCCTGGAACGGTGATAGCAGGGAAGACATGGGGCTGGCAAGGTGGTGAGGTGATGGCCGAATGGAGAGGAAGACGTAGGCGATGGCTGAGACGATAGAAGGAGGAAGAAAATGGTGAACAGTGAGCGGTGAAGAAAAAGCAAAGAAAGAAAGAAAATGGCGCGAAAGGAGGAAATTCAAAAAAAAAAAAAAAAGGTGGGTTTGGTACACTAGATCATGTCTCTAGAGCAAACAAACGATCAAGAACGGATTGACCGAATTTCGATATTGAGGATCATTGACAGACATCGAGATAAGAAAAATTTTGTATGTTATTAGAGATAATTGCACGTAGTTCCTGTTGAACCGTAGATAAAAATATACTAGGTCGATTTTATAACTCTAATGAAAAATATAAATTTTCAGTCTTAATTAAACAGCCTAACTTTACCACTATAAATTTAAATTGTTTTGTCTAAATACTGATATAACTTGAGTTATTGTTTTAAATCAAAAATCTCGAATTTAATTTTTATAGACTGTTTACTAGGATTTTTAATCGAAAAAATGGTCAATTAGTCTCCTTTTGAATTGATTTATGTACTGAATGAATTTATAAATGATTTAAGGAAAATGATCTGCTTACAAATTTGTATTGGTAAAATGTGTTTGAGCGCGTACTGGTTATGTGTCGCACTGCTTGACTCGCGCTGACTTTTGAGGCAAAGACAACAGTTAATCATGCTACATTGTTATTGTCTATTGAATCGTTATTGTTATTGCGATCCACGAAGTACGATGTACTGTGCAATGCGCATGTGAGTACGTTGTACCGTGCTATCGGTCTTCGGACATATTGTATTGTGAGCCGTTTGGGTAGCTGATCACTCTCACGACAATTGACATATCGATACACCTGATCAGTGATGCACGGAGTCACCGACATTGGCCAATTGTCATATTGATTATTGTTATAGCATGTTCTACCTTGTCTCGTCTATTTGATTAATTGAATTGACCGTATGAACTGTATTATCGTATGAAACTGTATTTTCTACTGCATAAAGAGACTGTGAGGGCCACCTCCTGAATCTCGCGGGAACAAAGTGTCACACAGTCGTCACAATAAAACATTCTATAAAGTTTTAGAATACTATATTTATTGTAGTAAAATGTTTATACTATTGATATTGTTATCGCAAATGACTTTTGACTCTGATTTTATTGAACTATCAACGACTCTGTTATTTTCATTACAAGCATATAAAGATAGATAGTGTATTTATCTAACTGCCACGTAATTGTTTTTACTGAGCACGTCGAAGGTATACCCATATTTAAATATTTTTTTGTATCTAAAATTCTTGTAAGTACAGTAATGTTTAAGAAGATATATCTGTTGAGTTAATATATTTTGAAATGACAAATCAAGTAAAGTCAATAATATAGAAATGATTTAAAAACATGTTTAGAGGTTATCAGGACCATAAACTAAGTCTTTAAGGATGAGAGATCGATCTGGTGAGATGAGAGATCGATCTCCTGGGTTTTCTAGTATGAGAGATCGATCTCATGAGGATATGAGATCGATCTGCTAAAGGATTGAATCCTCAAAGGATATGTACAAGGTATTGAGGAAGCAGAGATCGATCTATAACGGTTATAAGATCGATCTGTCTAATACAGGATGTTTATGAGATCGATCTGGTCTAGGAAGAGATCGATCTCCTCTAAAATAAAGGCAGTAGATCGATCTGTAGATCGATCTATGCTCAAACAGAGAGTTTATGAGATCGATCTGGTATAAGAAGAGATCGATCTCCTCAAAGTCAGAGAGCTAAGGAGATCGATCTGGGTTAATTAGAGATCGATCTCCTCGCTACGAGAATGTCACAACCCAAATTACCTAAAAATCAAAGTAAATTTTTCACTTTTTAATTTCCTTACCCGTCGTGAACAGTTACACTACTAAACAGTTGGGCTATGATTCAGTGTTAGTCACCTCTAACCTATTTACCATTCCATTTTCATATTTCATTTACATATCAATTTATTTTAAATAAATACATCCCCAATATTACATCCATGTACAGTACTGTGCCTCTATATGTTCAGATACAAAAATTATACAAATGTGTATACCTGATCTTGATAAGAAGCAGCGGATATGACTATTGTCGTTCTCTTCTACTGAATATACCCTGTGGGGTGGAAAATGAAAGGGTGAGCATAAACAGCTCAGTAAGGCAATGTAAGCAGGTAGATAACTATACTATCTACATGCTGATAATGTCATGATATAAAATCGTTTACATTTGGAGCATGAGATATGACTAAAACGATGCCACATGTATGTATATATCATATAAGATAAATCATGAAATCGACATATAAAACAAACATGGAAAAATCATCATATATGTCATCTCATGCTCGTCACATTTAAAACTTATTTGTTTCATCATAAACTCATCACGTTAAAACTCATTTGTTTTATCATAAAACAACCACATCAAGGCTAAACCCATCTCTCGGGAATACCTTGATTCATTGAATCACATCTCTTTTAAAAACATAAATCGGGACATTACCCTTCCCTCGGGTTCATCCTGGTCTACTCAGACCGTATGATATCATGTGAGGCATATAGGTTACTGTATGAAAATCGAGGACTATGGCCATACTTTGTCCCTGTGATCCCAGGCTACACGGATCCCGGTGTGCGGGGTATCACAACTGCAACGGGAGGTGGGGTCAAGTCCTACCCACCAGAATATCAAGTAACATCATCGAGTCATCATGACTGCACGGTACAGCGTACTCCGTGTGACATACACGGTACATCGTACTCCGTGGACCCATATCATAGTCTGGGGGTGCCTGTCGTAGGTCTTATCCACCCCAATACTATACCGATAACCAACCCATGTCTCAAAGTATACGTGCGAGCATCTCAACTCTCTGCGACACACAGTCTACAGGAGGCTTCCGCACGACTATATGCATGTCAACTCACGTCTAGTGCGAGCGAAGCTCCAGCACCACGCTATGCATATCATGATATCTAAAATCTCGTGCGAGTGAAGCTCCAGCACGGTTTTGTGCACACACAAATTTCTCGTTCGAGCAATGCTCCAGTACGACTTTTTATGAGTAATAAATCAGGAAATATTCAGTGTGAGTATGACTCTAGCACTCTTTTTACTCGTATAAATATGATAGGTGGCTCAATCTTGATAAAACATCTCTTAAAATCGTAATCGGTACAAATCGGTACCTTTTTGTATAATTTATAAAATCAACAGGCAACCTATGTGTAAATTTGCTTAAACCAAAGCAAGATATTCATATAAAATATCAAAACATGAAAATCATGTAATTTATCTGCCTTACTACCCCTTTTGTAAATTTTACTCCCAGGGGTAAAATCGTCTTTTTCCTTTATTCACTTATGCCTCGATTTTCGTAAAAATCATTATTTCGTTTCTATATAATTTATGAAATTATAAACCCTGTAAACCCCCTCAAAATACGTATAAGTATCTCTATGCACCTACAAAATTCCCTTACCTCGATTCTCGTCGAGCACGTATCTAAATTCCACTGTCGGAGGTTCGTCCGATCCAATTTGCTGCTAATCTAGTCTCTGGGGCTGCAGATAATTATTTATCATGTCAATTTACCCCAATAAATATAATTCTCCTGTTTACTACAGTCGATTTAACTAATTGGGCCAATTTACTCTTATTGGGCCCAATCGCACCTTAATGGGTCTCGACCCATTTTCAGCCCGTTTTTACTATTTAAATCCCTTCTTCGGGTTTACTGGGCTCATTCAGCTTACCAAAAATCATCGGGTTTCATTCCAAACTTATTGGATAGCCCGTATACTATTTACGGTAATTACGTTGCAATTTCGATAAATGTTTCTTTTTATACAGAATTAATTCGTAAATTCCGTAAAATAATCGAAATTCTGTATTAAAGGACTCTAATTGTCAAAATTAAAATGTACCTACCCAATATGATACGGGGTACAAAAATCGGAGCTCAATCGGCTCTCGTTCGGGCTTTGTCGTAAAACTGCACAATTAATATTTAATTCCAGGTTACTTTTTTGATTAAATATAATTTAAATAAATTTCTCGGAAATCAAATCTGTCAATTTTGACCTCTTACCGACTTACCCGAAGTCCGGTGTATCCTCAAAAATTCTTTCCCTTTTCCCTTTTTCTCTTTTTCTCATTTTTCCCTTCTTTCTTGGCTGAACCGGTTCAGTCTGGTTTAACCCGATTCACACTAGTTCGGTTCACTCCGGTTCACTCCGGTTCGACCGGTTCAAGGCCTCATCGGCCAGTTCTCCGTCTGCTTTCGCCGCCAGTGGCTCCGCAGGGTTGTCCGATTCTCGGATTTGGCCTCGTTTTTGTCCAAGGCCGTCGGAAAGTGGCCGGTCCGGCCTCTTCTCCTCTCCGGCGTCGGTGGCTTCCTCATTTCTCATCGTTGCCGGCGCTGGCTGCCATTTCTCCTACTGTTTCCGCCCTCATTCGGCTCGGGATCACGTGGGGGTCCTTCGGTGGCCGGTGGTTGGGGCCGAATCGGCGTCGATCGCCGAAAAAATCCATTTTCCTCTCTCTGCTTCTCTCCCTCGATCCGGCGTTCTCCGGTGTCGGTGGGGCGTGTCGCCGGTACCAGGGAGGTTGTTGACCTCTCCTCTTCCTTTTCCGGCCCTTCGCCTGGCGTTGGTCGCCAGATGGCTCGCCGGTGGTCTCCTCGGTTCCTTTTTCTGTTTTCCATTTCTCTCCTCTTTCTCTCTCCCCGATTTTCCATTTCTGATTTTTTTTTTTACAATTATTATTATTTTTATTTATTATTATTTATAATTTAGTTTATTATTATTATATTCATTATTTTATTGTTATTTTGCCAAAAATATCTATCAAAATTATTATTTTATTCAAATTAATTTATTTAATTTTATTTTATTTATTTATTATATTTTTAACCCTTTTTCGAGTATAATTTCTTCGTATTTTCGGGATATTGTCCCGAGTGACTTTTCGATATTTCTAAAAATTTCGGATCTTGATTAATTGGACTCGAAATTTAATTATTTCTTCCTTATTGATCAAGATTCTCAAATCCATTATTTTTAATTAAATTTTCTTATTGAATATATTTCGGCTTTCGATCTTTTGACCGTTTTGCCCTTGCACGTGTTCGGGATTAATTTAGATTGAGTTCCCTTCACGAATACTCATTCATTTTGCATTTTAAATATTTATTTCCAGTCTGAATCTCATTCGTTTAATTTATGACCATTTCAATGCCTCCTTTCACGAAAATACTCATTTTGTGTTTTAACTAAATTCGGGTCTTACAGAGAATACTTGGCAGATCGATCTAAAGATCGATCTTGCCTCAAACAGAGAGATTGAAAGATCGATCTTCTTGTACTACAGATCGATCTGCACTAACATTTTCAAATTATAAGATCAATCTCTACATATATGAGATCGATCTCCTTGCTTCAATTTGCTTTGTCATCGCAGGAAATTAAACTAAGAGATCGATCTGGTCAAAATTGGAGATCGATCTGGGACTCGACTGGAGGTTCCCAACGACTCTTTCTGCAAAACCTTTAACGGGAAAAACAGCATTAAATGCTCCAACTACCAATCTTCCAGTATAAAATCAAGCATTGAAGACACTAGGATAAGAGAGACAATTACTGAAAACTCGATATATTCTCAAGAACTTGATTTCAACATTCTCTTGGTCTCCAATCTTTATTTATTGATAGTGTTGTAAAACTCTTGGTGAAAAAGCTATATCTATCCTACCCACATAAGAAAAACTTGATCTTGTATTCATCCTTATTTCTAGAGAGAAGAGGAGTGTTCTTCGGTGAGATAAACTTTGTAAAAGGGTGAATATTTATTTGTGTAAAAAGGGTAGAGTGGTTGTTCCTTAACCTAAAAAAGGAAGTGTGTAACATTCATTGATAGAGTGAAAGGGAGCTCTTGACAAGGAAGTCAAGAAGAGAGGATGTAAACAAGAGTTTGGCCGAACCTCTATAAACTACTGAGTTTGCTTTTTCTTACCCTTATCTTCTTTCAATTTATTCCATTACATTATATTGATTATTCATTATTTGCAATTTGACTTAACCCTCTCGGTAGAGCCAACAATTAGTATCAGAGCTAGGACTCTTTGATCATAGAGGAATAACTTCCTAAAAGTTAGAAACGATCTAATGGCTCACAACAATGTAGCAACCAATCTAGTAGGAGAGGGGCATTCTACAGTTAGGCCTTCTATGTTCAATGGTGAACATTATGCTTATTGAAAAACTAGGATGATGCTCTTCATTCAAGCAAATGATTATGAGGTATGGAGGATTATAACTAAAGGACCTCAAATCCCAACTAAAAGAATAGAGGGAAGAGATATCCCTAAAGAAAAAGATGAGTGAGATTCAAATGATGTAAAATGTGCTCAGCTAAATGCTAAGGCCATGCACACCCTATTTTGTGCTTTAGGGCCAAATGAATATAATAGAGTCGTCGGTTGTGACAATGCTAAACAAATTTGAGACAAATTGGCAATAACTCATGAAGGTACAACCCAAGTAAATGAGACTAAGGTAGGAATGCTCACACATGACTATGAGCTATTTAGGATGAAAGAAGGAGAGTCAATTAGTGATATGTTCACTAGATTCACTGATGTAATAAATGGGTTAAAATCCTTAGGAAAAATCTACTCTAATATAGAAATGGTCAAGAAAATATTAAATAGTCTACCAAAATCATGGGAAGCTAAAGTGACTGCAATTGAGGAATCTAAAGACCCTCACACATTGTCACTAGATGAATTAATAGGATCACTACTCACTTATGAAATGAAGTTAAGAAGAAATGAAGAGCCACTCAAGAAAGTGGGAGTAGCTCTGAAATCTACTACTCAATAGGAGAATAAAAATGAGAGTGGTAGTGAAGAAGATCTTGAAATGATAATGTTTGCCAAAAGATTTAACAAATTTATGAGGATAAGAGCAAGTGGTAGTAGTAGGAGAAACCACAAGAAAGATCAAGAAGAGTTAGGTAGAAAAGATACCATTGTATGTTATGAATGTAAAAAACCAGGACATATTAAATTTAACTGCCCTCTTCTTAAAAGATCAAATGATAGGTATCACAAGAAGAAGGCAATGATGGCAACTTGGAGCGACAGTGATAGCTTCGATGATGATTCACATGAGGACATTGCCAACCTATGCTTCATGGCTATTGAAGATGAAAAGGTAACTTCAGACCTCAATGAATATTCGTTTGATGAATTGCAAGATGCTTTTGATGATCTTGCATTGGAATATGAATGCATGAGTATGAAGTATAAAAAATTAATATCTAAATTGAAGAAAGAAAATGAGTTAATACTAAAGGATAAGTTAGAATGTGAAAAGAAACTAGATATTACAAATCTTGAAATTTGTGACCTAAAAAATATAGTAACTTACATAATTCTTTTAATAGATTTTATGTGGGTCAACAAAAGTTAGATAATATGCTAGAAACTCAAAGGGCCTTCCTTGATAAAAATGGATTAAGATATGATGAAAAAAGTAGAGAGACTCATCTCAAAAGTTTCATAGCTAGAAAGAACATGCATATACCCTCAACTATTTGTTCCCATTGTAATAAGAAGGGGCACGCATCATATAATTGCAATATGAAGATAACCACTCTTAGAGGAAAAATAGTAAAAAGAATTTGGGTTCCAAAAGAAATAGTTAATTCAAAAGATATTAATGCCTTAGTAAAATGGATCCCAAAGGGATCAAGAATTGCATTCACTAACCCCAAAGGACCCAAGAGAATTTGGGTACCTAAGACATGATTTTGAATTTTGATTATAGGTGATTGAGCATTGCCACAAAGCTAAAACAAAGGAAGCTTGGTACTTGGACAGTGGATGCTCAAGACACATGACCGGTGATTGAAGCCACTTCAACTCATTTAAATCGAAAGTTGGTGGAGAAGTCACATTTTGGGACAACTCCAAATGCCAAGTTGAAGGAAGTGGTTCAATAGGTAATGACTACTTTTCATTAGAAAAAGTATTGCTTGTTAGGGGTCTAAAACATAACTTACTAAGTATTAGTCAATTTTGTGACAAAGGTTACAAAGTAATTTTTGATTACTTGAAATGTCATGCTATAGATCCTAAATCTAATAAAGTTCTTTTCCTAGGTCATAGGCAAGGTAATATATACATTGTCTATCTAAATGAACTTAAAAATGAAAACATATGCCTAATGGTAGACAAGGAAAAAGAACCTTGGTTGTGGCATAGAAGACTAGGTCATGCTAGCATGCATGTGTTATCTAAGTTAGCTAGAAAAGACCTTGTTATAGGATTACCTAAGTTATCCTTTGACTATGACAAAATATGTGAAGCTTGTGTTAAAGGAAAACATAAAAGGACAACATTTAAGCCTAAACATAGTGTATCTACCACTAGGCCTCTTCAATTACTCCACCTAGATCTATTTGGACCAACTAGAACAACAAGCCTAGGTGGGAAACATTATGGGTTTGTAATTATTGATGATTACACTAGGTTCACTTGGGTGTTCTTTTTGAGAGTGAAAAATGAAGCTTTAGAAAAATTCATTGCTTATACAAAAGTGACTTAAAATGAAAAAGGTTACACTATAACTAGTATTAGAAGTGATCATGGCAAGGAGTTTGAAAATATTGGATTTGATGAATATTGCAATGATCAAGGAATTAGTCATAATTTTTCAGCCCCTAGGACACCACAACAAAATGGGGTAATTGAGGAAGAAATAGAACATTGGAAGAAATGGCTAGAACCATGTTGTGTGAGAATAATTTACCTAAATATTTTTAGGCTGAAGCCATAAATACATCTTGCTATATCATTAATAGAGCTATGATTAGACCAATTTTAAAGAAAACCCCTTATGAGCTTTACAAGGGTAAGAAGCCTAATATTAGCTATTTTCACCCCTTTGGTTGTAAATGCTTTGTCTTAAATAATGGAAAAGACAATTTAGGAAAATTTGATGCCAAGAGTGATGAGGGAATCTTTTTAGGGTATTCTTTGAATTCAAAGGCATTTAGAGTATATAACAAAAGAACATTGATGGTTGAAGAATCAATGCATGTACTATTTGATGAGTCAAATGATTTATCTAAAAATTCAACCAATGATGAGGATATTGAAATATTTGATGAAAACTTAAAAGAAATCTCAAACTTAGAAAATGATCTATTAGAGAAACTTGACATTAATAAAGAAGATGAAAAAGAAATAAAAATATTAGAAAGAGAGTCTAGAGCACCAAGAGAATTAGGATATGTAAAAGATTGTGAAATAGTAGGAGATCCAACTCTTGGAGTTATAACTAGATCATCTTTAAGGAATGTGTGTCAATATATAGCCTTTGTATCTCAAATTGAACCTAGAAATGTGAATGAAGCCTTAGATGACAATAATTGGTTTTTAGCCATGCAAGAAGAATTAAATCAATTTGAGAGAAGCAAAGTATGGAAACTAGTTCCTAGACCTAGTGATCACTCTATAATTAGAACTAAATGGATCTTCAAGAACAAGATAGATGAAAATAGTGTGATCATAAGAAACAAAGCTAGGCTAGTTGCACAAGGATATAGGCAAGAAGAAGGAATAGACTATGATGAAACTTATGCACCTGTAGCTAGACTAGAAGCAATAAGAATGCTACTTACCTTCACATGTTATAAAAACTTCAAATTATATCAAATGGATGTGAAGAGTGCATTCTTAAATGGTTTCATTAATAAAGAAGTTTATGTTGAGCAACCTCCCGGTTTTGAAAGTCATGAATTTCCTGAACATGTATTCAAACTATCTAAGGCACTTTATGGTTTGAAACAAGCTCCTAGGGCATGGTATGAAAGGCTGTCAAAATTCTTAATATGAAAAGGATTTTCAAGAGGAAAGGTAGACACTACCTTGTTTATCAAAAATAAAAATAAAGATTTACTAGTTGTTCAAGTGTATCTAGATGATATTATTTTTGGATCAACTAATGAATCTTTATGCCAAGAGTTTGCTAAGATCATGCAAGGTGAATTTGAAATGAGCATGATGGGAGAGCTCACCTACTTCTTGGGACTTCAAGTGAAGCAAACTAAAGATGGAACCTTCATCAATCAAGCAAAATGTAGCAAGGATTTGCTCAAAAGATTTAGAATGGATAATTGCAAACCTCAAGCAACTCCAATGGGCACCAACATCAAGCTTGATAAAGATGAAAGTGGTAAGTGTGTAGACACTAAACTATATAGGTCTATGATTGGTTCATTGCTTTATCTAACTGCAAGTAGACCATATATCCTGTTTAGTGTATGCCTTTATGCTAGATTTTAATCCTCTCCTAGGGAATCACACTTATTAGCAACTAAAAGAATCTTTAGATATCTTAAGGACACTCCCTCTCTAGGACTTTGTTACCCCAAGGACTCCACTTTTGCTCTTCATGCATTTTCTGATGCAGATTTTGGCGGCTGTAAAATAGATAGGAAGAGCACTTCAGGTACATGTCAATTCTTAGGGAATAGATTAATTTCATGGTTCTCTAAGAAACAAAATAGTGTAGCTTAATCCATAACTGAAGCTGAATACATAGCAGCAGGTAGTTGTAGTGCTCAAGTGTTGTGGATAAACAACAAATGAAAGACTATAGTATTAACATGAAGCAAGTCTCAATCAAATGTGATAATACCAGTGCCATCAATCTATCTAAGAATCCTATTCAACAATCTAGAACTAAGCATATTGAGATTAGGCATCATTTTCTTAGAGACCATGTACAAAAAGGAGATATAATTCTAGAGTATATTGATACTTTACATCAAATAGCTGATATCTTCGCCAAACCTCTTGATAGAGATAGGTTTTGTATTCTTAGAGGTGAATTAGGACTCATGAATGTTCCTTAAGATTTATCTGCTTCAAAACCTTGATTTCAAAATGATTTTAAACGAATTTTTCAATGATTTTTCTGGGCAAAAAGTATGAGAGATCGATCTTCAATCACTATAGATCGATCTCTATACTCCAAAATGGCCTAAAGCAGAAAGGTTAAGCTAGGCAGATCGATCTTCTCCACTATAAGATCGATCTCCTTAAGCCTCTGTAAAACAGCAGATCGATCTATGCATTTAGCAGATCGATCTCCTTAAGCCTCTGTAAAATAGCAGATCGATCTATGCCTTTGGCAGATCGATCTCCTTGAGCTTCTGTGTTTTGAAGATTGATCATTTGATTCAGCAGATCGATCTCTTTAAGTCTCTAGAAATAACAGATCGATCTGTCACCGCGACAGATCAATCTCCTTAGCCCTGACTATAAAAGCTGCTTCAAAATCCCCAAATCTCAAAAACCCAAATTTTTAAATCCCTAACCACCAGTCACACCTCAACCTTCAATTTTCCCTCCCAGATCGATCTCGGTAAGGTTTTTGTCAAATCTCTTCATCGTTTAGTGTTCTAGTAACCTACATTACTGAATTTTCTTCAAAAATTTCTTATTTTTGTGTTGAAATCTTGATAGGGTAATTCTAGCACTGTTTCATTACCTAGGTTTTAGAGAACTCTTCAAACTAGTGCTTAGGTGTGTTTAGTATAATCCTTGTGTGTGTCTAGGTCATCTCTTAGTATACAATTATGCCTCGCCTTAAGAGAGCGGCCAATAGAGAGCCTAGACCCTCTTCCTCACAACCACCCTCTGCCTCTTCTGTCACTACCTTTAACAGGTGTTTCAAACACCTGCAAAAAGAAAACGATATGAAGAGTTTTCTCGACTATTCCAATTAAACATTTGTGAACAATTGGTTTCTCGTTTTTAAATCACATTGACTTTTCGTATCTGTCAAAAATGGAAGAATTTGGTTGGCTTCAATTTCTTAAAATCAATACCTCCGTACCTCCAAACATCATCAGGGTATTCTTTTCTAATGCTGAATTCATCTATGACCCTGATGATACCTGCAAAATACTAGGGTTTAAAATGTTTGTCATGTCTAAAACACTATCTATAGACATATCCATACTAGCCCGAGTATTTGACATATAAGATGAGGGGTTGACCGATGAAGAGGAAGAAGTACCTTTAGAATTTGACCTTTCCGGGAATAAGGCGAGTGACCTACCGATGCATCCGAGGTTACTTCACCTTATCATCTCGTGGAATCTTAGACCATTTGGTACCCGTTACTCCACGGTTAGGAGATTAGATCGATTCTGGCTCCATCACCTCCACTCCTCAAGTCAAAAACCCAATCTAGTCCATTTCATATACGAAGATTGGCTGAAGATCGTATGCGGCCAAGCCTCCACGATAGTTTTTCCACAACTGCTGGCATACTTACTACAATGACTCGGGGTCGATTGTAGCTGTGAGACTGGTGAAGTGCCTTCCCCAAAGAGCGTATTAAACATTGGCACACTTCACCACATGAGGTACTATAAGGTCTTTCGAGGGGAATGGAGGAAGAAGCGAGAACAGCAGTCTGAGGCAACCATGGAAGAAGACCCATCAGTAGAGCCTACTGATCCACCTGCTGCACCTACTGAGGTTTCATTTTCGTTGAGTGCTCAGCCCACTGTACCTGCACCATCATCTGATGGGATGAAATCGATTGTGACGATGATTATGGAACTTAATCGAAAGATGGATGACAGTTTTGTAAACCTTCATGCCACATAGCAGGCGATGTTTGATGATCTGCAGGTTACTCGCACTCGCGTCGAGGAACTTCTGGAGTGATTTCCTCCTCAGCCGTAGGACATTAATGTTAGGAATATTTTAGATAGTTTTTCATGTCTACTATTTGCTGTTTGAAACATCATTTGCTTGAATGCTTACTTTATGAAATGAAATGATGGTTCTTTTTGAAATATGTTATAATGAGTTTCCATTTTGAAATGACATGACATTTCTTGTGAAAGTTAATTGCCTCTATAACTTTATTGCCATTGATATGACAAAAAGGGGGAGAAGAACGTTAAGAAAACATGTTTAATGGTTTAAAAAAAAGGAATGATTAAATTAAGGGGGAGTTAAGAGGCTAAAAGTAAGGGGGAGCTCACAAAAAGGGGGAGTTTTGTGCAAGAAAAACATAATTTGTGCATAATGCAAATGGGTAACTAAACATGTTTATTAAATAAGTTTTGTCATATCAAAAAGGGGGAGATTGTTGAGTTAATATATTTTGAAATGACAAATCAAGTAAAGCCAATAATATAGAAATGATTTAAAAACATGTTTAGAGGTTATCAGTACCAGAAACTAAGTCTTTAAGGATGAGAGATCGATCTGGTGAGATGAGAGATCGATCTCCTGGGTTTTCTAGTATGAGAGATCGATCTCATGAGGATATGAGATCGATCTGCTAAAGGATTGAATCCTCAAAGGATATGTACAAGGTATTGAGGAAGTAGAGATTGATCTATAAGGGTTATAAGATCGATCTGTCTAATACAGGATGTTTATGAGATCGATCTGGTTTAGGAAGAGATCGATCTCCTCTAAAATAAAGGCAGTAGATCGATCTATGCTCAAACAGAGAGTTTATGAGATCGATCTGGTATAGAAAGAGATCGATCTCCTTAAAGTCAGAGAGCTAAGGAGATCGATCTGGGTTAATTAGAGATCGATCTCCTCGCTACGAGAATACTTGATAGATCGATCTGAAGATCGATCTTTCCTCAAACAGAGAGATTGGAAGTCGATCTTCTTGTACGACAGATCGATCTGCACTAACATTTTCAAATTATAAGATCGATCTCTACATATATGAGATCGATCTTCTTGCTTCAATTTGCTTTGTCATCGCAGGAAATTAAACTAAGAGATCGATCTGGTCAAAATTGGAGATTAATCTGGCACTCTACTGGAGGTTCCCAACGGCTCTTTCTGCAAAACCTTCAACAGAAAAAACAACATTAAATGCTCAGTTTTGTGCTTCGATTTATTTATGAGAAAATATATCTTTTTTATTTACAAGAGATTTATAAGCAAAACTACCATGAGCTCTATGTGAAGATGAAACTATTTTCTGCATAATAATGGCGTGTTTTAATTTGAGACTAAAAGCTTGTCTTGAAACTTACAGATTGGTGGATACCTCCACTTTGGTTAACGTCGAGGCTTTGCTAGGCCCGGGTCTTACCATGCCTCCATTTTGGTAACGTGAGATGCCTCCGTTTTGGTAACGTGAGATGCCTCTTTTTTGGTAACGTGAGATGTCTCCGTTTTGGTAACGTAGGATGCCTCCATTTTGGTAATGTGAGATGCCCTCGTTGAGGATGATATGATATGATGAGATGTAATGATTGCTTTCATGACGATCATACTATGCCTAGTCTCCATAATTATTTTGAGATATGACGTAATTGTGAAATGAGATAAAGATGTTTTGACGAACTGTGATTTTAATCACGTATTTATAATCATGTGAATTATGCCATTATTATATTTATGCTTAAATGATGATTTTTAAAGCTCATACACACTCCTTACTGAGCGAAGTTGAAAGCTCACCCCCTCATTTTCCTCCCCCCACAGATTACTTACAGTGAGAGACAGTACCTACCGTGTACGTGACATACGCTGGTGGACGAGACTCTTCCCAGGCTATTGCTTGTACACACGAGAGGTATAATTCAATTCATTTTGTAACCCAGACAATTATGTAATACAAACACTTTTATTTAAGTGATATTGGGATGTAATTAGTATTAATGTGTATAACAAGTGGATTTCTTTTGGTATAATATTAATTGGTGAAGAGATTGTGGATGTTTGAATGATCCTAAGATATTTGGTTGAAGAGGTTAGCTGACACTATACAGGAATACAACCTGAGTAGGAAGTTTAATGTAAGAAATTTTCAATTAGCCATATTTTTAGCACTTTCGGGCTGTCACAAATTTAGTGGTATCAAAGCAGAGGTTGCCTAGTACTATCAGTGTCGAGTAATTGAAAATAGATTACATCCTAAGTGTCTATAATTGTCTGGTTATGAATTGAATTTAACAGTTAACATTGTAACCAATGTTTAATGTGTACGCACAGGTACGTAAGAGATAAGTTATGAGGGGGAAACGAGGCCGTCCCCGAAGGCAGGCACAACCACCTCCACCACCTAAGCCACACCCGAAGAGTCCTAACTCTCGAATTAATCGGCTGGAGCAGAATGTATGACAGGGGTTTGAGCAGATGGCGGTGTTATTTGTGCAACATTTCAGGGCTAATGCCTCAAGTACCATGCCTACCCCGACTCCTACACCACCACAGGATCCGTCCCTACCTCTTATACAGATTGACCCAGTGCCACCTGTAGTTCAGCCTCCAGCATAAACCAGACCCGATAATGGAGGTAAGGGTCGGTTGAAGGATTTTCTTAAGATGAACCCGTCGACATTTAAAGGGGTGAAGGGTCCAGCAGAGGCGGAGGAGTGGTTGATCGAGATGAGAATAATCTTTGACTTTCTAGGATGCACTGATGTAGAGAGGGTTAGCATGGGTACCTATATGTTTAAGGAACAAGCACGGTGTTGGTGGAATACCACCTAGAATATATTGACTGTCATCCATCCAGTCATTAGCTGGGAGACTTTTTAGTCTGCTTTCAAAACCCAGTACATCCCAGTGCTGCCCAGAGGAAGATGCAAGCAGAATTTCTAAATCTAGTACAAGGAAGCATGACGACCGATGAATATGAGAACAGGTTCACTGCTTTGTTGAGATATGATCTGGAGACTGTAAAGGATGAGGAGCGTTGAACAGAGCATTTTATTTATGGACTAAGACCAGCCATTCGAGATAGACTGATGGGGCTCTGTATTACAAAGTTTAATGATGCTCGGAGATGAGCACAAAAAGTTGAGAGGGGTCTAAAGTTGGTACAGTCCCAGTTTAAGTCCCGAGTGATAACCAGAGATAAGGGTAAGAGACGTGCAGCTTCCCACATCGACTTCAGAAGGGGTTCTTTTAAGAGACAAATGGTTAAGGGACCTAAAGGGAGAGTTGATAGACCCAGAGTTCTTCCCATTACTATGGAGACCCCTCGAGGTGCCAAACCTGACACTAAGATCTACAGAGACGGTGGCGGTCGCCTAAGGGTACTTGTTTTCGGATACTACGTGAATGTTTCGAGTGCGAGGACATGGGTCATAGGGTGAAGGATTGCCCGCAGCCATAGAGACCACATCCTCAAGAGCCTCCTCGACAACAGTCGTAGAGAGTGATCCCCCAGAGATGGGCCAGACTGTTGATAAGGGAAAGAAGCCTGTCACTGAGGGGCGTGTATTTGCTTTAGATAAGAAGACTACAGACACTTCGTCTGAAGCTATATGAGGTACACTTCTTGTATGTAATCATGAGGCTCATGTGTTGTTTGACCCAGGGTCCACGCATTCTTTTATTTCTGTACACTTTGCATGTAAATTAAATTTAGAGCCTAAGCCCCTAGCTCATATTTTACATGTAAGTACACCTATGCGTGAGTCGCAAAGAGCTGATATGATATGTAGAAAGTGTGAGATTAAGGTGGGAGATAAAGTGATGTTAATAGATCTAGCTTTACTAAATATGTGTGGTTTTGATGTGATTCCAGGGATGGATTGGTTAGCGGCCAATTGTGTGAGTCTAGACTGCTACACTAAAACTGCAACTTTCTCTCTACCTGAAGAATTTAGTGTACGTTTGAATGTTAAGGAATGAAAATCTGTGAAGATTATTGTGAGAAATCTTATTGATGTAAATATGATTTCCTGAAAACACTGTTTAGATTATTGATGTGAAGGTTACATCGCACTCATCTCTGATATCAGTCAGGAACCTCTGAGGATAGAGGACTTACTGGTAGTATATGAGTTTTCGGATGTGTTCCCAGATGAGTTACCGGGTTTACCACCAGAGAGAGAGCTTAAATTCATTATCGATTTAGTGCCAGATACCCAACAAATCTCTAAACCTCCCTATAGGATGGCATTGGTTGAATTGGAAGAGTTAAAGAAACAGTTGCAAGAGCTGCTGGACCAGGGTTTTATTAGACCCAGTGTGTCACCATGGGGAGCTCCGATTTTGTTTGTGAGGAAGAAGGATGGAAGCCTTAGATTGTGTATAGACTATAGATTACTGAACAAGGCTACGGTGAAGAACAAATACCCCTTACCAAGGATAAATGACTTATTTGATCAGTTGAGAGGGGCTTTTGTATTTTTTGAGATTGACTTAAGATCAGGCTATCACTAGTTAAGAATCAAGAAAGAGGATATTCTGAAAATGACCTTCAGAACTAGGTATGGCCACTATGAATTCTTAGTGATGCCCTTTAGTTTGACGAATGCCCCTGTTGCTTTTATGAGTTTGATGAATGAGGTATTTCGAGACTATCTAAATCAGTTTGTGATAGTCTTCATTGATGATATCCTTATATATTCTCGGTCCCAAGAGGAACATGTACAGCATTTGAGGATTGTGCTTCAGATACTTCGAGACAAGCAGTTGTATGGAAAGCTTAGTAAAAGTGAGTTTTGGCTGGATCAGATAGCTTTCCTTGGTCACATTGTATCTAGGGATGGAGTATCAGTTGATCCATCCAAGGTAGAGGCTATACTTAATTGGGAGAGACCGAGGACAGTTAAAGAGATTCAGAGTTTTCTGGGACTTACAGGATATTACAGGAGGTTTGTTGAGGGATTCTCCAAGATGGAAGCTCCTCTGACTAAGCTTACACGTAAGGACATTCCGTTTATATGATTGGATCAATGTGAGCAAAGTTTTCAAGAGCTTAAAGGAAGATTGACTACAGCACCCATTTTAATAATTTCGAGTGGATCTAGAGGCTTCACAGTATACAGTGATACTTCCCATTTGGGTTTGGGTGCATGCTCATACAGCATGAAAGAGTAGTCGCTTATAGATCACGACAGTTGAAGGACCAAGAGCGAAACTACCCCACGCATGATATAGAATTAACAGCAGTGGTGTTTGCATTAAAGATATGGCGGTATTACCTGTATGGGGAAACATTTCAGATTTTCACTGACCATAAGAGTCTGAAGTATATCTTTGATCAAAAGGAGCTTAATATGAGACAAAGACGATGGATGAAGCTCCTTAAGAACTGTGACTGCGAGATTTTATATCATCCGGGGAAAGCGAATGTAGTTGCGGATGCCCTGAGCAGAAAGAGCATGGTTTCTTTTATGATGATCAGGGAATGGGATTTATTGGAAGAGTTCACCAGACTCAGGATAAGAGTTGAGGAGGTAGAGGTCGGATTTATGGCTAGCCTACAGATAGAGCCCAGTGTTTCGGATCAAATTAGAACTGGACAGAGAAGTGATCAGAAGCTACTGGATTTGGTTAGCCAAGCTGAGAAGACCTTGTAGTCAGATTTTATGGTTAGTGATACTGGATTGTTGAGGTTTAATGGTCGTATTTGTGTCCCGAGCAATGATACCTTGAAGCAACAAATATTAAGGGAGTCTCACTGTTCCCGTTACACCATGCACCCAGGTAGTACCAAGATGTATCAGGATTTGCGTAAGGTGTATTGGTGGAGTGGTATGAAATGGGAAGTGGTAGAATTTGTGGCCAAGTGTTTGGTGTGTCAATAGGTAAAAGCTGAGCATCAAAAGGCCGGAGGATTACTTAAGTCTTTGCCAGTTCCTAAGTGGAAATGGGAGCATATCACCATAGACTTTATCATGGGATTACCGAGGACCCGGAGAGGTCATGATGCGATTTGGGTGATAATAGACAGATTAACTAAGAGTGCCCACTTCCTTGCCATCAAGAGTACAGATACCTTGAGTGCCTTAGCTGAGCTGTATGTCAGAGAGATAGCTCGACTGCATGGGGCCCCAGTGAGTATAACATCTGATAGGGATTCCAGGTTTACCTCCAGATTTTGGACTCATTTTCAGGACGCCATGGGATCTCGGTTGAATTTTAGTATCGCCTATCATCCTCAGACTGACAGTTAGTCTGAGCGGACTATACAGACCTTGGAGGATATGTTGCGAGTGTGTACGATGAACTTTAAGGGATCATGGGATGATCACTTGCCCTTTGCTGAGTTTGCGTACAACAATAGCTATCATGTGAGTATCGTTATGACACTTTATGAGGCTCTGTATGGTAGGAGGTGTAGATCCCCCATAGCTTGGGAAGAAGTGGGTGACAAAAAGGTAAATGCTCTCGACCTCATTGAGCAGGCAGTTCAGAATGTAAAGATTATTTGTGATAGATTATAGGCTACTTAGAGTCGACAGAAGAGTTAAACTGATGTGCGTAGACGGCCACTTGAGTTTCAAAATGGAGATTTGTGTTCCTTAAAGTCTCCAAGTAAAGGTATCATGCGCTTCAAAAAGAAAGGGAAGCTGAGTCCCCGATTTATTGGTCTGTTTGAGGTATTAGAGAGAGTGGGAGATGTTGCCTATCAATTAGCTTTTCCCCCACAGCTTTTTGCGATTCATAATGTCTTCCACGTCTCAGTGTTGAGGAAATATAATCCGGATCCCTCCCATGTCATCGCGTATGAAGCATTAGGCATCCAGGGAGACATGAGCTATGTAGAAGAACCTGTCTGGATCCTCAATAGGAAAGAAAAAGTACTTCGAACAAAGAGAATTTCGTTGGTAAAGGTTCTCTGGAAGCACCACTCAACCGAAGAGCAACTTTGAAGCTCGAGAGCCTGATGAAAGAGAAGTATCCCCGACTTTTTGAGGAATGACTTGGTTCTAATTTGGAGGACCAAATTCTTTTAAGGATGGAAGGAATGTAAGACTTGTAAATTTCTATGTAATATTTATGATTTCAAAATGTACAGACAAGTTACATTACATATGAATCACAAGTAATGGATGTTTTTAAGCTCTAAGTATGAATGAAATGTAAAATGAGGATAGAAGCAAATGAATGGGAGTTTTACTTTGGAAATTTGGGAAAACAATAGCTGGAATGCTGCAGAATGCAGGACAGATCGATCTCATTGCAAAGGGAGATCGATCTCATTGCCTCTACAAGAGGGAGATCGATCTCCTTCTATAAGGCAGATTGATCTCTGTTGGTCTCTGGATAGGCCAGATCGATCTCTTCTTAAGGCAGGATCGATCTCCAAAGCCTTTTGCCTGAACCAAATCTATCCTATCCCCTTGAGCATATCGATCTCATCTATAGGCAGATCAATCTCTTGCCTGCAATTATCAAAATTTGGAGGAATTAAAGCAAGGGAAAATCGATCTCTACCCATTGGAGATTGATCTCATAATGTGAAATCTATAAAAAAAAATCGACAATCAGTGCCTTCTTCCTCAGGCATTCACAACTCTTCCATTTTTAACAAGAAAACCTAGCTTCTCACTCTAGATTTTCAATACCTTCCAAAGGAATTTGAGAGAAGTGTATCTGAGAAAAGTTGTTGCTTAAGAGGAGGAGAGCAATATAGTTGAAAACTAGAGGTTGTATCGAAGGATTGAAAGAGAAAAAGGAATCTCTCCTCATATTTGGCAAGAAAGAGAAAAGTCAAGGTAGGTAAGATTTCGATGCACTAACTTTTAGTATGATAATCTAGACCTTTAGACGAGTTGATTTGGTATATACATTGTTGGCTTAAATGTTCATGTACATGCTTAAGTAACCATGACCTAGAATGGCTTAGTGAGAGAAAGTGAAATGGCATGGAGTTAATGATGTATTGAGTATGTAGAAATGTTGATAAGCATGTATAGATGATTTTAAAATACTATGGTGAAATCTATATGTTAGATTAGATGATGATTGAAAATAGGTATAAGAAGTGTTTGATAAAATGCCATAAAGCACGAAAATTATGAATTTGAGGTTTTGTGAAGCTAATGTCGGTTCAATATGAATCGGTAGACTCGAGGATTCTAAGGGACTCTCGAGAAACGAATAGAACAATCGAAATGGACTTGAGAGGATATGAGGTCCAAAAGATGTAACAAGGCCAAATTGGTGTAAAATGGCCCCATGCATTGAATTGAAATTCATGCAAATGAGAATTGAGTATATTGAAATACACTAATGTGTGTAGCAAATGCTTGTAGCTCCTGAAGATTTCATTGGAGCCGATAAAGTCGAATCACGAGCATTAGAAAACAAAGGGAAGTGATTCGCACGTTATTCGAGGTAAAAGATGCAACCTCTTATACATACGTATTTCCTTATTGATGAAAATACTTTTGTAGCATAAAATGGTTTACAAATGAGCATACTTATTGAGAAAAGTGTTTGGTTTGAGATTTATCACTTAAGTGCATGTTTTGCCGATTTGAGCTCGGTTTTGTGATTCGAGTCATTTATGAGAAAATATATATTTTTATTGCAAGAGAATTATAAGTAAAACTATCATGAGCTCTACGTGAAGGCAAAACTATTTTCTGCATAATAATGGCATGTTTTAATTTGAGACTAAAGGCTTGTCATGAAACTTACACATCGGTGGATATCTCAACTTCGGTTGACGTCGAGGCTTTGCTAGGGCCGGGTTTTACCATGCCTCCGTTTTGGTAACGTGAGATGCCTCTGTTTTGGTAATGTGAGATGCCCTCGTTGAGGGTGATATGATATGATGTTATATGATGATTGCTTTCATGACGATTATACTATGCCTAGTCTCCATAATTATTTTGAGATATGACGTAATTGTGAAATGAGATAAAGATGTTTTGATAAATGTGATTTTAATCATGTATTGATAATCATGTGAATTATGCCATTATTGTACTTATGCTTAAATGATGATTTTTAAAGCTCATACGCACTCCTTACTGAGCGAAGTTGAAAGCTAACCCCCTCATTTTCCTCCCCCCACAGATTACTTACAGTGAGAGATAGTACTTGCCGCGTACGTGATATAGGCTGATGGACAAGACTCTCCCCAGGCTATTGCTTGTACACACGAGAGGTATAATTCAATTCATTTTATAACCCAGACAATTATGTAATACAAACACTTCTATTTAAGTGATATTAGGATTTAATTAGTACTAATGTGTATAACAAGTGGATTTCTTTTGATATAATATTAATTGGTGAAGAGATTGTGAATGTTTGAATGATCCTCAGGATATTTGGTTGAAGAGGTTGGCTGACACTGTACAGGAATGCACCCTGAGTAGGAAGTTTAATGTAAGAAAATTTTAAATAAGCCATATTTTCCGCACTTACGGGCTGTCACACCCTCGTACCCCTAGTCGTGCATCATCCTGCACTCGAGCCCCATGTACCCTGCATCTGCGTCTGCCACTGCACACCTCAGCACCCTGCCCACATGTCAGGCGCCCAACGCCCGACCAGCATCAGCCCTTTCACCCAGTTGCTCCAGCCTGCATAACCCGACATTCCCTGCAACCTACACGCATCAGTTCCTGCACCCAGCTCACTCCACTCTAAACCCGCACGCCCTTGATGCTGGCATTGACCTGCACCAGCTCTGGTGCCATGCTAAATGCCTGCCAGTACTAGGACCCTTCCAAGCACGGTTTTGCACATCTCTTGCACACCAGCTGCCCCTGCCTCCACAAAACGCCAGACCACTTGTTGTACAGTCCTGCACCCTTACCACCTGATTTCACACCCCTACACGCCAGCCCTACACCACGTCGTTCTACCACTAATGGCTATAAAAGGGAGAGCAAACCGAGAGAGGGAAGGTTTGGCTGAGAATGAATAGTAAAGAGAGGGAGAAACAGAGGAAGATAGAGGCATTCGGTTGATGGTGAAGGTGGTGATGGGCGAGAGCCAAGGTCGATGCTGGTGGTGCCGAAAAGATGGAGAGGATGAAGATGTCGAGTAGGAGAAGTTGGTTGGAGTGAAACAGTACGGAGAGCTAAGGGGAACCGAGGTTGCGGGAGGCGACGATGATGATAATGCTGGTCGGAGCAAGGAACGGAGGTGATGAGAATGGTGGTTGCACCGAGGAGAGGAAGGAGGTGGTGAACAGCTCCTCGGGTGACTATGGAAGCCGAGATGGAGAAGGAGGAAGAAGAAAAAGAAGAAGGAAAAGAGAAGAGATGAGTTCGCGCTAAATTAAAAAAAAAGGAAAAATATTTTTATATTTATAAAAATATATTTGGAGATAGAGAGGCACAAAAATTTTAAAATTTAGGAAAATCCAGAAAAAAGAGTTCCGAGGAGGAAAATTTACCGAGAGGGCCGGATCCACTGACTCTAGATGCGAATGTATTCTGAACTGCGAGTAGACACCGAGGTAAGGAAAATTATAGTATGCTATAGAGATGAATGGAAGTATTTTTTTGACGATTTTTTTATATATGAAATTAGGAAATATTTTATCGTAAGGAAAATTACAGTGTGCTATAGAGATCAATGCACATATTTTCTGACGATTTTTGTAGATATGAATTTAGGAAACATTTTATCGTAAGAAAAATTACAATGTGCTATAGAGATGAATACACGTATTTTTTGATGATTTTTGTAGATAAGTATTTTAGGAAATATATTTATTTATACTATAGAAAATTACCGGTGAACTGTCAAAATTATACTGCGTATATTTGCTGTGTTTTTGGAGAATGCGAACCTTAGGATGAAATTTTGATACACTTGAACGTAGAAAATCCCTAAGAAAATTTTATTACCCGAAATTTAGAAAGAATTTCTAAGAACCTCGAAATCTGCTCAATTTTTTTCGAAATAGCCATATTTAGTGTATTTAGATAAATATTAGAGTTTTGTTAAAATGATCGCGGAAAAACCTAAAATTTTGGATTTACACCCGAGACTATGTTTTATGGATTTTTAGCTGAAAAAGGCAAGACCAACCCCTTTTAATCTGTTTTATATGCTAAAACGAAATTTAAGTATTTTAAAAATAAAACCTGTGACAGTCAGATGTGTATTGCTGTGTGATATTGTACAGAGCTGTCTGCACGAGATTTTGAGATGTTTTAAAGATAAAATTGTGCCAGCCGGACGTGTACTGTTGTGTGATCTTGCACTTTCCCACTCACACTTGATTTTAAGTGATTTGATAAAACCGTGCCAGCCGAACGTGTATTATTGTATGATCTTGCACGGACTCGTTCGCACTTGATTTTAAGTGATTTGATAAAACTGTACTAGTCAAACGTGTATTGTTATGTGATTTTGCACGGATCCATTCGCACGTGATTTTAAGTGATTTGATAAAATTATGCCAGCCGGTCGTGTATTGCTGTGTGATCTTACATGGGCTCGCTCGCACGTGATTTTAAGTGATTTGATAAAACTATACCTGACAGGTGTGTATTGCTGTGTGATCTTGCACGTATCTGCTCGCACGTGATTTGAGGCGAAAAGGGCAATGATGAATTACATGGAAATATGAATGATGAAATTAGATAGAAATGTGAATGATGTTGAGGTCTATGGAGTACGATGTACTGTGCTGTGTGCACGTGAGTACGTTGTACCGTGTTTTTGAGAAATAGTGAAATGAGTAAGCCGATTGGGTAGCTGACCACTCCCACAGCACCTGACATCCCGACACACTAGGCCTATGATTGCCCAGAGCCACTGACATTGGCTAATTGTCCTATTGATTGATTATTGATGATGAATATTCTATCATGCCTCACTTATTTGATTTATCTGAACTGAGTCTTGATGAAGTGAATTTCTGACATGAAATGAGTTTTATTTTACTGCATTTGATTTAATTGATATTTTTACAGTAATGTTTTCTTGTAATACCTATACTGTAAGAAAATGGTAATTTTCACTGTACTACACTGAACTATATGGTATTACTTCAAGCCCTTATTTCGTAGATAGTGTATTTATCTACCTGCCGCTTGATTTTTCTTACTGACTATGTTGAGCTCACCCCTTACTTTACTCCACAGAGCCTCGTCAGTAGCTGGGAGTATTTGTAAGTCGAATAAATTTGCACAGTCATGTGTTAGCGAAGGACTCTTCAGCACTTAAGGTATACCCGGCATAGATATTTATATTGTTTCTATATTTTGTAAGTACAATAATATATAGAGAAATGTGTTTGGGGAAATGTGAACATGAAGGAACAATTATGATGATTAATTTTGTTTAAATTTGTCATAAAAAAATGAAATCTAGTACTCGTATTTACTATTTCGGATCTGATATCGACTCATAGCCTAACCAGTAAAAGTGCAAGTAAAATGAGTCATTACAGGAGTGGTATCTGAGCAAGGTTGGCTTGATACGAGTCAATATTAGGAGTAAGAGAAAATTTGGAAGTTCACATCCCCAGCATTATTGTACATTGCTTAGATACAAACAAGTATATATGGCTGTGTTTTATTGAGATATTGAGTCATTGAATGTAGGAAAAATTGATAGTTATGATTGGTTGGTATTACAACCATATTAGTTGACGAAAAGGAACTATTTCTCGAGGTCATAGAGATTGACCCGAGAGATTTAGTGAACCCTCATATGAATGTACACCCTTTTAGTTTAATTGAAATTTCTGAAGTCCGCTATATAAGATTTGAGCGGATATGAAACAGTGATGACATTGTTTGGCTAAAGGTTAGCGGTATAACGATAATGATAATGATTGAATTGCGACTTAGAGAACGGCTGAGACAATTTCAAAAATAATACACTATTAAACACTGGAGTCAATTGTAAGTCGAAGTAAATGAATGGGAAAACCTATATGGATTCGTAGGATACGACTGTGAACATACGCAATTTTAGAGGTTTGAGCCTCCGTTTTTCAGTAAGGTTAAGAATTCACTGAGTTTGGAAGATTGGATAAATGAGATGGAAAAGCTCAGGATTCTAGAAATAACTCTACTGAGAAAGTTGCTTTTGCAGCTTGTGTGCTATAGAATTAGAGAAATTATATGGACTTTAAGGGACACCACTAAAAGGAAGGTAGTTCCTGTAGTGTCGATATTAAAATGGGAAGCCAAACCTTGATGGAAGTTTCCCCTGATTTATTTTAAGAACTAAATATTAGAGGGTCATATGGGATACATTCTTGGATGTTTTTAAATGGCAACACATCCTGGATAAAGTACAACGACAATTATGGATGAAAAGATCAGATAAGACATAAGGTAATAAGTCCGAGAATGAATATGAAACTGAATTCATGGTTTTGGAGAAGTATAATTGGATACGTGGAGTTGTCAAATGAAGGAAATCCAAAAACTTGTAGGAGATACTAGAACCCCCAAACGATCTAGGGAAGCTTCATTTGACATTATTTTGAGGAAGCAGTGCGCAAGGCGCAACTGTGATAATACAAAATGTATATCTTCGAGGTTACCAAGAAAATGGAAAGATAAAGAGAGTGACATAAGAGAGATCTAATAAAGAGTAGAGTCTTTGTAATTGGAAGAAAGAACTATGGAAATTAACTGTATATATGGAACTTAAAGGCCACACTGCTTACATTATTGATAAAGATAGGGCGTGCTCAGAGTAAAGAGACACCCCTGTAGACAGAGAGTTTTTCAATACATGATTTGGATGATCCATTAGAGTTACCTCTAGATAAAAGGATGAAGTTTTGAGGTGATTTAGTAATTGGTACTGAACCAATTATTCAAATCCCCATACTGAATGGCTTCAATTGATTTGTAGAACGGAAGAAGTAATTACAAGGATTATAAAAATTTATATGATAAGGGTTATCCACTTTGGAGTGTACAGACATTAATTGTTAAGGAGTTCCGGAGTTTTCTGGGTTACGATGTGTCAAGAACGAGAGTCAATTGGATTCTCCCAAAATAGAGATTGTAGAACAGTGGGAAAGACCCAAAACTGTTAAGATGATTCGAAATTTGAGGTATAAGAAGACTTTGAAATATGTGGTGAGTGTCGAATTCAACCAAATTTAAATTATTGGTCATACTGAAATTTTACAGTAGCGACAAATCCAGCTCGAACCCTAGAGACTGGTGGATTAATTATCATGCAATAACTAAAATAATTTGGGGGGGGGTGTAATTTAACAGAATTAAAATCCTAAAACAGAATTGATATTCAATTAATTATGAAGAGGGTAAACCAAGATTAACAACTTCGATTCAAAGGAACTACCCAGTAACTAACAATTGATCCTTAACAGCTAATTTACCATCTTGTCTTCAATTATTTAGCTGAGGTATTATCTTCCAGGAAGATATTATCTCTTCTTCCCTGCTATCATTAACTTAAGCCCAGCACCCGATTTAAATTCCTATCCCTAATCTAATCGGTTTTGACGCAACCCTATTTAGACTAGGAATAGCATTAACACTCTAGGAAGACTACTAAACCGAATAACACTTCAACCATGGGTTGAGTGTTTAATTCGTTCTATTGTTTCACTTAGAGTTGACGAACCCTAATTGCCACTAGTTCTGATTTCTATCACAACAATTACGGATTGTGAAAATTTCAGATAGCATACAATCACATGCAAAGATTATCTAATTGGCCAGATCATATAATTTTCTCATGCAATCAAATCAACTAATACCAAAAAAAAAATTGAATCAAAAGATAGTTTAGATAAACAAACTGTGTTTCTCAGTCGTTGAAATTACTAGATTCGATTCCCTTGAATCGAATAAAGGATTTAGTAGCACATGTTTATAGGAAACGAAAATAAAAATATAGAGGGTGAATTTTATTTTTTGTTTCGACTGCTGCCCTCTTCTGTCTCTCTTTATTCCCCTACTAAAGAAAACGAAACTATATATATAGAAAAAAAAAAAAACCTAAATTCGAAATCCTATTACAAGTAGGAAAAAGGCTAAATATTCGGGGTTTTTTCTTCAAAGCTGGTTTTGGAGTCGAAATAGGTCGAATCGGATCTTGGGCTCTTCTTCAAAGTTGCAAATCAGTAAGTCAGCGGGTCTGACTTTGCATAATTTGGAGGATTGGAACTCCATTTAGAGCCAAAATTCCAAACAACACTAAAATTGTCCAATTTTTTCGATTAAACTCTTAAAACCCAATTTATCTACCAAAATCATAAAATTAACATAAGTACTTTAATTAACATGAGAAACATAGCAATATATTAAAATGTATAAGGAAATAAATAATAAAATTATGGCACTCATCAAATTGCCCCACACTTAAATTTTTGTACGTCCTCGAGCAAACTCAAAATCTAAGACTAAATCACGCTCTAAAACTTTTCAATCACATCAAGCTTACAAAAACTAGAAACAAAAAATCAACCAACATTCTCGAGAAACATAACATGTCATGAATCAAAATCCTCAACAATCTCAAGAATTTGCCAACATAGCAATTTTATTCAAAACGAAGCAATCTAAATTGGTAAATCCCCACAATAATCTCTATGTTCACTCATGCGTGTAAGGGATAAGTATTTCACTCACATTCATTCCATAAACATGTCCTACCATAGGCTTGCATATCATCTAATCTCCACTACTTAGTATTCATGCATAACATAAATCAAAGACTTTATTCAAGGATTGTAATGGGGATAGGGAAAAGGTAAGGAATTATTTTTGGAGTAAGAGAGTTTAAAACCCTAAAAATTAATAGAGCATTCAAAATTAAAACTTTGGTAAATAAAGAAATCAACAGCCCGTAATCACCTAATATACAATTACTTTGTTAATCACTCACACCTTACTCAAGTCCTTTATCAATTAAATAACTTCTTTCTTTCTTTTTTCAAAATTTTTTAATTTTTTAATTTTTTTGGGTTTTTTTTTTGTCCACCACCACTTACATATGGAATTAATCACACCCCCACACTTGTTTCATAACCTGCTCAAGAATTTTCAAATGCCCTACTAATCTTTAAGGTTAGGTAAAGTTATTCATATTAAGCTCAAGGTTAAGATAAGTTATTCAACAAAGAAAAGTCTATTAGGCTCAAAGGAGCTTAACAATGGTAAATTATGTTAGGTGGTCTATTTGGCTAGAATGGTTCATCCAAAAATGGCCTTAATCACTTTTATGTATGCCTGAATCAATGTAATCTAAAAAAGAATCAATGCAAGTTCTAGAGAAACACATCCATGGAAGAATATTACATGTCAAAAGAAAATAAAGATCGACATTAATGCTCAATATCTAGGCTCAAAATCTCACAGTTTTAAAGTCTACCAATTCAATTCAACAACATTCCGAAATCAATCACTTAATCCAAAAATTTTAAGATGAAAAGTCAATCAATTCAATTGTGTTATCCTCCTTTCAAATCCAGTTGATTCAAGTTCATGATAAATATAAACTTTCAGTGATAGAAAGCACCTAAACATGCATTAAGAATCCTTTTGTTTTTTTTTTATATATTTTTTTATGTAAAAATTTAAAAATCCTAAATTCTCCCCCGACACTTAGATCTTACATTGTCCCAAATGTAAAACACATCATTAAAACAAATAACAGACAAGTAAAATTAAACGAGATAGGGTGAGAGATCAAATCTGGGGTTCATAGGTTGCCTCCCACGCAACGCCTTTGGTTAATGTCGTTGGCTCGACAATACAACTTACTTCACACCAAGTAGACCGCATCTCCTCAACCGTGTGTGTTTGAAAACCCTTGTAATATGGCTTGAGTCTATGCCCTTTAACCTTGAACACATTGTTGGTTTCAATACTTTGAATCTCAACTGCACCATGAGGAAATACATCAATAACAACAAAGGGTCTAATCCAATGGGAACGTAACTTACCAGGCATGAACTTCAATTTTGAGTTGTATAACAAGACGTTTTGGGCAACCACAAATTGCTTCCTAATGATCATCTTATCATGAAATGCCTTGGTCTTCTCCTTGTAAATTCATGAGTTCTCATAGGCCTCAAGTCAAATTTCCTCCAATTCCTGCAACTGCAACTTCCTTTCCAAACCTGCACGCTGTAGGTCTATGTTGCATCGTCTAACTGCCCAACAAGCCTTGTGTTCTAACTCTACAGTCAAATGACAACTTACCAAAAACCAGCTTATATGAGGACATCATGATAGGCGTCTTATATGCTGTCTTATAAGCCCACAAAGCGTCATCAAGTTTGAGACTCCAGTCTTTTCTGTTTGGATTCACCGTTTTCTCTAATATCAACTTAACTTCCGTATTAGACACCTTGGCTTGTCCATTCGTTTGGGGATGGTAAATTGTGGAGGTTTTGTGCAGGACTCCATACTTCTTTAACAAAGCCTCCATTAACCGATTACAAACTTGAGTCCCCTGATCACTAATCAATGCTCTTGGTATGCCAAACCTGCTGAAAATGTTATATTTGATTAAACCTGCAACAGCTCGCGAATTATCAGTTTTGGTGGCCTTTGCTTCCACTCATTTCAACACATAATCAACAACAAGTAAAATGTAAACAAACCCAAAGGAAGGAGGAAATGGGCCCATAGAGTCAATACTCCACACATAAAAAATTTCTCACATAACTATAAGAGTTTAAGGCATCTCATTCCTACGGTTTAAGCTTTCTATCCTTTGACATCGTTCATAATTTTTACAGAACACATAACTGTCACAAAACAAAGTAGGCCGATAAAAACCACAATCTAACACCTTCCTAGTTGTTCTCTTTGGCCCAAAATGACCCCCACGGGTAAATGCATGGCAAAAAGTAAGGACATACTGAAATTTTGAATCAGGGATGCATCTTTTAATAATTTGATCAAAACAATACTTTCACAAATATGGTTCATCCTATACATAGTATTTAGCCTCACTTTTCATTTTATCCTTTTTAACTCTACTCAAATCTTGAGGTATGACTTTAGTAACCAAATAATTTACCAAGTCAGCATACTAAGGTGTCATACCTTGTACCTTAAAGAGCTGATCATCAGGGAAAGTTTCTTGCAATGGCACTGGATCTTCTTCTCTCACCAACCAGCTCAAGTGGTTAGCTACTAGGTTTTCTGCCCCTTTCTTATCTTTGATCTCGAGATCAAACTCTTGCAGTAGAAGAATCCACCTAATCAGCTTGGCTTCGCCTCTTTTTTAGCCAAAAGGTATTTCAAAGCTGCATGGTCAAAAAACACAACAACTTTAGTCCCAAGCAAGTAAGATCGAAACTTATCTAAAGCAAATGCAATAGCCAAAAGCTCCTTTTCTGTCATGACCCTCCGTGACTTAACCAAAAACCACTACAATTTTTTTGCTTTTTACTTACCTTTTTCCTCATCAACAGTTGGGCTGTGATTCGATGTCAGCATCCTTGCTTACCATATCATTCATTATCATACATACAAGTCAATGTACTATCTACTGACTGTAATTTCTTTTATAACATAAGTGGTCTCATATAAAATATAATACAAATACGTTCCCCATAATTTACATCGTTTACATCACGGTGTTGTTTATATGTTTAGATACAGAACCGTACAAAATATGTATACCTGTCGATCAATAGGAAATGGCAGCAGACAACAGGAACACTATCCCACTCTCGTAAACGCTGTACTGCGGATGCTCTGTAGAGAGGTGTAAAAAAAAGGGGTGAGCTCACAGATCAGTAAGGAAATCAGGCAAGCAAGTAGACATCTACACTATCTACTCAAAATAATGCTATGCCTTGAAAATATTATTTCCTTAACTCACTTTAAAAGCATGTCTTTAAATATAAATATATATATATATATACTTGTACAGATTAAATCCCATGTACAGAAATCATGCATAGTTCTCAAATGTAGGCATTTCGTGCAAAACAATGCATCTTTATAATTTCACAATGCCTTTATAGAAATCATGCCATTTATATTTAATTCACAGTAAATATGGCATTTAAATCATTCACAACACAACAATCGGATTTCGACCCATCCCTAAGGTCTATCCGTATAATAAAATCAATCAAATGATGTATCATGTGAGACTCTGTGGTGAAATGCAATAATATCCTGGACTATGGCCATATCCTAAAATAGTGATCCCAGGCTACACAGGCCTCGGTGTGTGGAGCATCACGACTGCAACGGGAGAGGGGTCAGTCCATCACAACCGCCAGCTATCAACTCCTCAACTCCATAACAACATAACAACACACAGTACAGTGTACTCCATGCCACTCGTACGGTACAACGTACACCCGTGGACCCTATCTCAATGGATAATCAATACCATATTTCTAAATCCACATGCGAACATCTCACAGTGTGACACTCAGTCTACATGAGGAAATCAGCATGATTTTTCAACATGTCTTATATATCACATAAAATATAGTGCGCGCCTTTGAGCTTGACTCTTAGTCGACACTCTGCTCAAACACTGTTTCACATCACAAACTCAAACTCTAGTGCGACTAAACCTTCAGTACTAGGTCATGCATAGTTTATGTTTCAAATTAAGTACGAGCAATCACTCCAGTACCATGCTATGCACAAAACTCATCAAATCAAGTACGAGCAATCGCTCCAGTACTGTGTCATGTATAAATCATGAAGAATCGAGTACGAGCAATAACTCTAGCACTCTCTCATGGATCTCATGTAAAATTCAAGTACGAGCTAATCGCTCCAGCACTCTATCTTGCGTTAATCATATAAAACTGAGTATGAGTAATAACTCCAGCACTCTATCATGCATGTCATGGAATTCTTGTGCGAATCATACTTCATCCCTAATATATGTGGAAAATATATGAAATAAAGTGCGAGCTGTGCTCGAGCACGATTTATTCTCACATAATTCGATAGATGGCTCTTTAAAAAGGGATGATTTTCAAAATATCAAAATCAGCACTATAAACTGTGCTATTTCTCATCAACCAAGAAAACATTAGCCCATTTACCTACTCTTCTACTAAATAGTAGTAAAAACACTCATAACAGTGGTTTCCATGCTTTTTACAACTTTTCTCAAAAGTTGACTTTTTTCCTAACTAAGGGCAAATCGTAATTTCCCACTATCGAGTCACTATAATTATTATTCACTTTTTCCAACCCTCAAAGTTTTTAAGTAAATGTAAAAGCAGACAAAAATACGTGCAGGTATCTCCAACTACTCACAAAAGTCCCTTACATGCAATCACTCGAGAAATTTTACTTTCTCAACGCTACTCGATTCAGCAGTCTGATTTGCTCCTCTAAAAATTTTTGAAGCTGCATATAACTATTTATCAGGTTAATTATACTTTTCCTACTGCATTTCTCATTAAATACAATCTATTTCACTTAACGGGCTTTAATAAACCTTAATGGGCCTAACTATGCCTTAAACTCATTTCCATTTTACTATTCATTTTCGTTGGGCCTATTGGACTTATCTGAGACCCATTACATCACATCGGGCCAAAACCAATTGGGTTTTGCCCATTAGACCTCTCTGCCACATGCCTTGGTCGAGAGCTCCCATGTCGTCGGTCACACCACACCATGCCGTCCATGGCCATTTGTTAGCCAATTTCACTTAGGCATTTTCACAAACACTTAGTTGACAATGGTCTTAAGCTTCTCCTAGTTCATTTAGGTATTTTATCAAACACCTTGATTGCCACGACCCTTTTCATTCTCTTTAACCAAAAATCACTATAAATTTTTTGCATTTTTCTACCTCACTCGGTCGTGAACTAACTCACCACCACACTGTTGGGCTATGAGACAGTAATAATCATTCTTTACCATCCATTTTCTAAATAAATAAAAAAATATTGGCATATATTCAAAGGTTAAGTTGTATGTCCATACATACTCTGTATTTTAACATTTACATCCCCCATATTACAAATTCAATGATCACTGTGCTTTTACATTGTTTAGATACAAAAAGAATCCCTATGTACATATACCTCTGAGTGATGGAGATGCAGCGGATATCCAAACAAAACGCCTTAGTCCTCACTGGGCTACTATGCACGCTCTATAGAGGGGAAATAGAGAGGGATGATCAATCACACGCCCAATAAGGTAATAATGCAAGTATGGTAGATAACTACTCTATCTACATGCTTATAGTACTATGCATAAATCATTATAATCGGAGCATGAGGAATTAAAATTATGCCATATGAGTATACATATATCAAGTATTTAAATCATGGAAATTGGCATATGAAACATGGTAAAATCATCATGTGCAAATCATCTCATGCTCATCATTATCAAATCTCATAATATAAGGGAAATTCAATTTGAAACATCCTTTTAAATTTATCTCGTTCTCAAATACATCAAAATCTCATCACAATCACAAACATCATTATCGTTTCTCAATTAAAATTTCACAAGGCTCGACCCCTCCCTCGGGTCTACCTTAGGCAGTCAAAATCACACTTATATATCGAAACCATGTGGTACTATGTAAATCGAGTGAGGCAGGTTACTATATCTCAAAGACTATGTTGGTAAACTATGTCATAAATCATCCCAGACCACACGCATCCAGGTGTGCGGGGTATCGTGTTGGTATGAAGGTGGGTTAGTACCTTCTCCAGACTTTCTTATTACATAACCACCACACGATACATCGTACTCCATGTGATATACACGGTACAACGTACTCCGCAGACCCATATCGTGCTTGGGGGTACCAACTGTAGGTCTTATCTACCCCATATCAAGAGTTTTCTGTACCCATGTAGGAGAGCCTCCTTGCCGAACAGAGCCTCCCCACCCCTCTAAGGCTTAAGGATGTTGGCTTAAGTATCCTTCCGTAAGAGAGCCTCCTTACCGAACAGAGCCTCCCCGCCTCCTCGGGCTTAAGGATCTAGGGCTTGAGGATCTTACTGTAAGAGAGCCTCCCTACCGAATAGAGCCTCATTGCCTCCTCGGGCTTAAGGATGTAGGGCTTGAGGATCTTACCGTAAGAGAGACTCCCCACCAAACAGAGCCTTCTGGCCTCCTCGGGCTTAAGGATGTAGGGCTTGAGGATCTTACCGTAAGAGAGCCTCCTTACCAAACAGATCCTCCCCTCCTTCTTGGCCTTAATGATGCAGGGCTTGAGGATCTCACCGTAAGAGAGCCTCCCCACCAAACAGAGCCTCCTCGGGCTTAAGGATGTAGGGCTTGAGGATCTTACAAACTTCCATGGCTTCATACGTACTACTGTGTGAAAACTTGTGTGAGCAAAACTCTAGCATGATTCATGCATCATAAATAAACCACCTCGTACGAGCAACGTTATAGTACGACATTTGTGCATCAAACCATGAAGAAATCCATGTACGAGCAGAAGCTCTAGTACGGTTTATAAAACATCATCATAGTTTTCAACTCAAGGTGCGAGCTAAGCTCTAGAACGTTTCATACAAATGAAAGCATCAAAATCTAGCGAGAGCAAGGCTCCAGCGTGGTTTACATCACACAATTACGATAGGCGGCTCATACACAACCAAAACAATCCCAAAAACTGAGTTTAGCACTTCACCAATGCTATTCCACAACATCATTAAAAACACTAGCCAACATATCCATTTGTTACTCGAAAACAATGCATTGTGTTTTGTGAAAACACTTAAAACACATGATTTATGCAATTATTAGCCTTACTATCCCATTTCTTTATAATACCATTTCAAATAACCGAATCTCATACCAATACTCGTAGTAATTTCCATACATTGTCAAACACATTTCTATAAACTCATGCACATTTCCAAAGCCTTATATACCCATAAAATACAAGCAGCCACCTCTATATACTCACAAAATTCCCTTGCTTGGAATCGCGTCGTGTGCTTCCACTTCCTTAGAGTTGCTTACTCATGCAATCCTCTTTGGCTCCAGCATACTCTTCAGAACTGCACAAAGTCATATATCGCATCAAATTTAATTCACATAACAACACTCTTGCGTTTACTATAGTTAATTTGACCTATAGTCTCCATTAACGCTCATAAGGCCTCGATTTATTATTCTATTCATATCTCGAGTCCAATGACTCTTTAGGCCTATTGATTCATACTCAATCGATATCAAGTCGATATTAAGCCCATAGTGTTCATATTTCATAAATTTCTTCACTATAGCATATCATCAAACACTACATGTGCTCATTTCTCATAACTTCCCTCAACCCACAATGTAGCTTCATTTTACCCTTTTTTAATCATCCACATTACTCAAATGACAACTTAGCAAATCCCACAAATCACCAACTCATCCAAATTACACTTTCTCATACTAAACTCATTCCATATTCTAGGTCACATTAGTTCTAATACTTTCTAGGTGATTCCAATCATTAATACACATACAAATCAACTCCAAAATCAAACCAAATAGACCAATGTACTTGGGCTGGAGTATTAGAAACTTACCAATCTAGTTTCTCTTCTTCCTCCAAATGAGAATGTCCCTTGCTCCTTCAATCCAATAAATGGAGTTTTGACTTCAAACTATGTTGTTCTGTTCTTTAAGATGAACAACTTTACATCTAATGGCTTTCCCTCAAATCTTACTAGAAATGGGTAGATTTAGGAGTGAGAAAGTTAGGTTTTGGGTGGAAAATGGAAAGGAAAGGTTTTGTCTCGAAAAAATGCAGATTTCACTGCTCCTATTTATAGAAATTGCTTGATGAGATCGATCTGGTCCTCTTAAATCCCTCATTTTCATGCCAATTTAAATGCATGAGATCGATCTGTCAAGGCTTGAGATCGATCTGTCCCAGGCAGTAGCTTAAGGAGATCAATCTACACCCAGGGGAGATCGATCTACTCTTAACCGAGAGCTAAGAAAATCGATCTGTTTGCACCAAAAATCGATCCTCTCATTACAGAATGTTTAGCAGGTCGATTTGGCTCCATTGAAGATCGTTCTGTCTTGTTTCATAGCTCAAATAAAAGCATTTTGGCCCTTCCAGATCGATCTCTCATCCCATGAGATCGATCTAGCCTTCATATTTTCCAGATTTTCTACAGTTTTCTGTAGCAACTCATACCCAACTTCACACATTTTATTGCCATAGTCATTTTCTCATCCAACCACCTTTAAGACTTGAAAATGACATTCATTCATACCTTATACACATTGAAACTTGTGTGCATTCATTGTATATCCAAAGGCATACAATATAAAACCAAATGGAAGTATTTAGATTCATGCAACTTCATTCCATTTACCACACTACTCATTTTCTATTCCACTCACATTCGTCACTTATAAAAGCTCATTTATTCATATTCGTATAAAATGAAACTTGTGTGTACATTACAAACACATATTACAAGTATGTACATCTCATCTATGGACTTACATCACTTATGCTTTGCATTGCAAATACATCATCATTCTCATGATTTCATAAAGTTTACATCTAAAATACAGGTCTTACATTGATTGCCAACTTAATTCATGTATCAATTGATCAAATTGATTAATTCTAACTATACCATAATCATGAACACATGTATATTAACTCATTCATGCCTTAAAATCATATGGGCAATCATCAATTTAGCACTACTCACTCTCTACCAATTCATGTTCATAGTGATTCTATGTGTTTCAATGCTTAAAACATATACCAATCTACTTAGAATCATTCATACATTAACATATATGAATTTAAAAGCTCGAAATTATACCTAGTATATGCGTTCACACTTGTCTGAATCTTTGAAGCCTCTCAGTTTGCACAATATGGCTCCTTGATAGGCAATTCCAACATATGTCACTCTCCTTTCAATTTGGAAAAACTTTCATGAAGAATGCAAGTTCCAAAAATGCCTTTTTCCTAGTGACTTCTAGAGAGATAAAGCTTGAATATATGTGTTTTAATGGTTTCCTTCTTCTAGCCGAGAATGATAGGTTGAAGAAGACCACGCAGTGGCTGATTTTATAAGCCAATTACTTAGTCATTAAGCCTCACTTTTCAGCGAACAAGTTTGAATGGAATTGATTTAGTTAATGGTTACCAAATTGGCTATGGTTACCTTTAACTAATGGGTTTGATTTTAATCCATTTGGGCCTAACATTTGGGCTTCTCGGTTTGGGCCTTCCTAATGGGCTTTCGGGCTGAAATTTTTACTATACATCGAGACTTTAATTGTCTAAATATTTGGCCTATCAATCGGTCCAACAATTTGGTCTAGGGGACCTAAGAAATTTGATCTACACTTAGTATACCTTAATGGGCTTTAAAATCTTCACTTTGGCCCATTACGTTTTTATCCACTTGATTTACTCTGGACTCTATCCAAATAAATTTTCCTTACTTCCAGGGATGATTATCTTGTATTTTAACCAAAAATATTTTTCCCAAATTTTTCTCCCCACTTAGGTTAATTTTTAACCATGGTTAGTCAACTATGATAAAAGTCCACTTTTCTTAACTATAGTTGATTTTTTCCTTAATCGTTGACCATGTTGACTTTTTATCAAAAATCTGAAAGTGTCATATCTTATGGTTTACACTCTCGTCTTTACGTTCTGACCGTTTCTGGTAGGTAAATATATCTTAAACACCTTATGTGAGACCCCGTATAGGTTTAACCTTATGTAAATGAATTCATTAGTATGGTGATGTACTAGTAATGTGAAGCATATGTGATATAAAGTCCATAAGTTTAATGTACACACTTGTAATAAGAGTTGTGATGTACGTACAAGTTGCATTAAGTTGGAATATGAAGAAATGGACTTTGATATATGATGAATGTGAGTGGAATGGAATATGAGTAGTAGGGTAAAATGGAATGAAATTGCATAAGTGGTGTAAATCTTTATGTTTCCATTTAGTTATATATTGTATACATTTGGTTATACAAGGATTACAAACAAGTTTTAATGTGTATAAAGTATGAATGAAAGTCATTTCCAAGTCTCAAAGGTGGGTGAATGAGAAAATGACTATAACAGCAAATTAAGGATGTTTTGTGTGAAGTTGCAGCAGAAAATTGCAGTAAAATCTGGAAATATGAATGACAGATTGATCTCATAGGATGAGAGATCGATCTGGAAGGGCCAAAATGATCTTATTTTGAGCTATGAGCAGGACAGATCGATTCCAATGGAGCCAGATCAATCTGCTAAGCATTCTATAATGACAAGATCGATTCTTAAGACAAGCTGATCAATCTCCTTAACTCTCTATTTGAGACAGATCAAACTCAAGCCTCGACAGATCGATCTCCTTAAGGGTTCTGTAAAGAACAGATAGATCTCCTATAAGGGGCAGATCGATCTCCAAGAAGGAATTTGCCTGCAAATAGATCGATCTCATCATAGAAGAAGATCGATCTTGTAGTGGTTGCGTTTGGTAAAAAGGTCTACCAAACCTTGCAGAGATCGATCTCCACAAGGGCTAGATCGATCTCATGTCTCTGCATCTATAAAAAAGGGCATGGGATTGGACTAAAAACTCATATTTTCCCTCCCACCAAATCGTACCTGCCATTTTCTCTCAAGACCCAAGTTTTCTCACTCTAAAAATTACTACATTCCAGCCAGTTTTGGAAGAAGCTCAAGAAGGAAAAGTTGTTCCTTAAAGCAAGGAGAACAACATACTCGAAAATCACACATTGGTGTGATCAAGAGAAGAAGTTGTGGCTACCACAAGTTTGACTAAGTAAAAGGGTAAGCCCTTCAACCTTCAAGCTTCTAAATATGGTTTCTAGATATTTGTGGGTTGGATAATATGTAAAATGTTGATAGGAATGATGAATGTAGTGATGGGTGAGTAATGTTAAGGGAGATTCATAAAGAGAGAATCCATGGAAAAGTGATGGAAAGCTTAAGAGATGAAAAAAATGATATTAGTGGAAGAGTGAAATGTGATTAAGGGTTTAAGAAGTATGAATAGATAAATAGAAGACAATGTGTATGTTTAGTAGAGGGAAAAGAAAATAACTTAATGATTTATACATGTAGCTCGAAATACATGAGACACGACTAACCCGAATAACAAACGGAGCAAACGTGACAGAGGAAATATGAGCGCGATTCGAGGTAAGGGACTGTATGTTAGCGATAAAGATATTCGTACGTATTTCTCTGTGATTTTAATAGTTATGACGCTAGAGATATTATGCTTAGCTATTAAACTAAATATGATTGGAAATTTATTATGATAAAATTTGTGAAAGTGGGATGTGGGAAGGAAAAACAGCCTGACATGCATGTTTTTCAATGCTTTTACATCTATTCATGATGTTTTGATATTTTCTCATCCATGTATTGATTTTGAGATTGAGAAATGATAATAGGTAGGTTGGCTAGTTTTACATGTTTAGCATGGGACGACATGCTATGTAAATAATCATGTTTTGAGTTTTTAAAAGAGAAAATAGACACCTATCGGATTTGAGATGTGAAATGGTGTTAGAGCTTTAGCTCACACCCATTTTGATAAATTGGTCTATGCTGATGTTTCACTCGCATACGTCTACATGTTTTGATAAACCGTGTTGGAGCGTGACTTGCACGTGGTTTTATAATGATAATGTGCTGGAATGTTAGCTCGTACATGTTTCTATGCTTTTGATATGCTGTGGTGGAGTTTAACTCGCATGATGGTTTTGAGCAAAGTGTTGGAGCATTGCTCACACCCGTTTTTTACTGAGTTAAGGTAAACTTGGGGGTCTGGGACCCAAGGGGATGCCAGCCGACGGCCTTGGAACGGGTTGGGCCTTAACAATAAATCGTATCGCGTTGGAGCCTTGCGATGAGTGTGTGTCACGCTGATTGCTCGCCTAGTATATTAGACATGGTTCAGGATGAAAAGTCCATTAGAGTTGGTAGATGGGCTTGGGTCCACGGTTATACGTGGAACTGTGTAGTTGTCCGTTTGTATACAATGTACCGTGCTGGGTGGGCATGAGTATGAGTATCGCGTAGATGACACATGGTGTACCTTATACCGTGAGTATATGTGATATAAGGAGATGAGGTTGACTGAGATGAGCCGGAGGGTAGGACTAACCCATCCCCCTTCAGGCGAAGTGATGCCCTATGCACACTTATTCAATGAGGCCTGGGATCACTGACTATGGCCATATGTCTTGGATATTTGATTGCAAAAAATTCCATGCCTGTCTCAGAGATACGAGAAAGTGAGTAAACTCAAAAAAGGAATGATTTGAGAAAAGCAAAGAGAGTTGTGACTTGATAAATCTCTCGTTTTGAATGTTCGTGCTATGATAGCACTATTTATGACATGTTTTCAAATGGGAATATCTTATACATGTTTTCATGAAAATGCTTATATGAGAAATGAATGTTTGAATGCATTTCCTAGTAATATTTCCATTTATATCGAAACATGATTTTAATTATGCATGCATGGGCTATGTAGATAGTACAGTATGTACCTGTTAGCATCCATTTTCTTACTGAGTTATGGTTTGCTCATCCCACTACTTTTCCCCCCTCCAGATACTGAGAAGTAGGGTAGTACGGTGGTCACTGGATCTTTTTTTGTGTTGGACAGCTCCCACTAGTTACAAAGGTATAAGATTTATATACACATAGGTATTTTGTATCTATTATAATGTATCGTACAGTTACAAATCGAGAATGTAAATAGTGGTATGGGGGATGTTATGTAAAGGTATTATTATACAATTGATTTTGTATATCTACACACACCTGGGATAATGAATTAAAGTTTTAAATATTCCGCTGTAAAACTTATGAAATTTTAGTAATTGCATCGTCTCACAACCCAACCGCAGTAGTGGAAGTATGGATAAAGGGCACCCGAAAGTGGGGTGTGACACCTTAAATACCTTAAAGCGCTAAAAAGGTTCGTTTTACCCCTTTTTGGATTTTACTCTTGTTCTTTGTGTTTTGGACTAAATCAAACTGACTTTCCTTCATGAGCTCTCTATATTTTCTCATAATAAGTTCTTCTTTTTAGTCAAAATGATTCAGATCCTCACGGTTTAGCCATGTGGCTCTTATAGCCCTTTTTCGATTTTTATGTAGCTTATAAGTGTTAAAGCATTTCACTAACACTTAAATTAAGTAAATACTCTTCTTATGATTTAATTTACTTAATACAATGTATGTACATATATAAATCATAAGGAACATGCTACATAAAAATACAGGTCTTACAATCCTCCCCAACTAAGAAAATTTGATCCTCCAAATTAGAACTAAGTCAGTCATCAAACAGATGGGGGTGCTTCTCTCGCATCAGACTCTCCAGTTCCCAAATAGCCTCCTCTGAAGTGTAATGCTACCAGAGAATCTTTACTAATCTGATAGTCTTTGATCTCAAGACTTTCTCCTTCCTATCCAGTATCTGAATTGGTCTCTCAACATATGACATGTTCTCTCTGAGTTCCAATGGCTCATAACTAATCACATGTGCCGGATCTGAGTGATACTTCTGAAGCATCGAAATATGGAAGACGTTATGGACACCTGATAAGTCCGGTGGCAATGCCAACCTATAAGCCTTATCTTCCACTCAATCAAGTATCTCAAAGGGTCCAATGTAGCGAGGACTCAGCTTTCCTCTCTTTCCAAATCTCGCTATATCCTTGGAAGGAGAAACTTTCAGAAATACTAATTCACCAACTGCAAACTCTAGTGGCCTTCGTCTATTGTCAGCATAACTCTTTTGTCTACTCTGAGCTATCCTCAGTCTCTCTACAATCAAACGAACATCCTCAGAGGCTTGTGTAACCAAGTCAGGACTGAAAATCTTACGGTCACCCATTTCTTCCCATCCGATAGGGGAACGACATCTATGGCCATATAAAGCCTCATACGGTGCCATCCCGATACTCGAATGATAACTGTTGTTCTATAACTATTGTTGTAGGTGAACTCTGCTAGTGGCAAGTGATCATCCCAGGAGCCTCTAAAATCTAGCACACATGCTCTCAACATGTCCTCTAGAGTCTGTATAGTCCTGTCTGACTGACCATCTGTCTGAAGATGGAAAGCGGTGCTCAAACTTAATTGGGTTCCCATGGCTTCCTGAAAATATTTTCAAAAGTGGGAAGTGAAGCGGGAATCCCTATCAAAGACTATGCTCACTAGTACACCATGTAACCTCACTACCTCGTGTACATACAGCTCTGCCAATGAATTCAGAGTATCGGTAGCTCTCATAGCTAGGAAGTGGGCTGACTTCGTCAGTCTATCAACGATCACCCATATAGCATCATGATTCCTACGGGTCCTCGGTAAACCCATCACAAAATCCATGGTGATATGCTCATATTTCCATGTCGGTATAGGTAGAGACTGCAATAACCCTGTAGGCTTTTGATGCTCTACCTTCACCTGCTGATATACGAGACATCTTGCCACAAACTCTGCCACGTCTTTCTTCATACCCGACCACCAGTACACTTTTTGAAGGTTCTGATACATCTTGTTACTTCTCGGATGTAACGTGTACCTCAACGAATGAGCTTTCATTAATATCAAGCTTCTAAGCTCTAGGTCATCGGGTGTGAGATCTGAGAATTTCAGACATATTTAATGATGTAATAATAAATTGAAGTGTAATTTATTGAGCTAAGTGAATTGTAGGAATTATAATTGGAGATTCATATGTTAAGTGTGTAAAATGTGCATAAAGCATGAGGACAGATCGATCTGGGAGAAGGAGAGATCGATCTGGTGAGTTAAAAATGACGAGGAAGGGGAAATTTGAAGAGTAGATCGATCTCCAATGGAAGAGATCGATCTCTTTATGAATCTGTTTGAGAAGGGATCGATCTCATGAGGAAGAGATCGATCTCCAAATGAATCTGTTAGAGAGAAGATCGATCTCATGAGGAGGAGATTGATCTCCAAATGCTTCTGTTTGGGGAGAAGATCGATCTCCTTAGGAGCAGATCGATCTCATAAAGCCATAAAGAGATCGATCTCATCCCTCGACAGATCGATCTCCTAGGCATAAAATTGCCTAGATCGCCTCCAAATTTCAAACACAGATCGATCTCATCAAGAGGCAGATCGATCTCTTACCTCCAGTCTATATAAGGAACCCGTGTTTTCTCCTGAAATCTCACTTTCTCTCTCTTCCAAACCTCCATTTTTTCGAAAACCTAGTTTCTCACTCCTCCAAATCCCCCATTTTCGGCCGAATCAGCTATTGTGGCAAGAAGGAAAGTTGTTCCTCATCGAAGGGAGAACAACATACTTGGAAATCGAAGGACGAATCGGATCGAGGCGTGAGTTGTGCGTCTCACAAGCTTTGGGTAATTTCTAAACCTCGATCTTGATATTTGAGCTGATTTTGATGTTATTGGTGGTTGTAATTGTGTTGAAATAGTTGAGGAATGATTAGGGATTGATGAGATTGTAATGTAGTTGGATTAATGTTGATATTTGGAAATTGTGGCAATTTTGAGAATTGTGCTATAAACGGAAATATAGACAATGTGGTGAATTAGCGTAGATAATTGGTATTAGAGATATCGAACGTTAAGATATTGTGAATGAGGTTATAGTTTAGGGTAGAGTGACGAGAATTGAGAAAATTGAGGTGTTATGAGCGATGATGCTCGATTTTGAGAATTGAGATTTATGAGATAATTGAGTATTGATGTTTTAACATCGTTTGGACAGCTCGGGAGTTCCAGAGTGGAATGCGAGACTAGTCCGTGATACGGGGGAAACAATTACACTATACGAGGTGCAAAGAAGTAAGGGAAAACTAAACCATTTTGTGTATGTATTTTGATGAATTGTTAGCATGAACCATGATTTGAGAATACAAGCATGTTGGTGTTGTGTAGTGATATAATTGCACACGGTTTTTATAGCCAGTTGGAGCCCATTATTTTATGAGTTTATAAGCTGAGTGTGAAATTGCTTTATAAACCTTTGAGTTGCGTGTAAAGTAAATTGGGCTCTACGTTAAGGCGATATTGAGATTTGAGAAAATGTGTGCGTGTTTTGCCGGTTTGAACTCGGTTTTAATATGTTTTGTGTTGAGTACACAAATGTTTTAAATGAGTTTTAAGAGAAAACCATTATGAGTTCTACGTGAAGGCATAACGTTTTATAAGATAATGGCTAATGATTGAGACTTAGGCGTGTCATGTTGAATACACATCAGGCATTGCTCTGGTAGCATATAAGACCGATATAGTGGGACGCCTGGGAACCGACCCAGGGACCACAGGCCTTGTTCTGGTAACATATAAGTCCGATTATTCCTCCGCTCTGGTAGCGTTGGGAGGCATTGCTCTGGTAGCATGTAAGACCGAGAGAGTGGGCCGCCTGGGAACCGACCCAGGGACCACAGGCCTTGTTCTGGTAACATATAAGTCCGATTATTCCTCCGCTCTGGTAGCATTGGGAGGCATTGCTCTGGTAGCATGTAAGACCGAGAGAGTGGGCCACCTGGGAACCGACCCAGGGACCACGTGTCAGTGTGCATTAGGCGAGGCATTGCTTTGGTAGCAAGTAAGGTCGGGCCTTGTTCTGGTAACATATAAGTCCAATATACTTTGCATACGACCATATTGTCGACGTTCCCTCTATACGAGGATGCCTGGGATGCGCACCCAGAGGAGCTCATATATATATTTGATGTGCCATGACGAGTTTTAATTGAGTTTTATTGCCTAGTCTCGTTTTACACATGAGTTGTGTTTTGTGACCTTGTCACGTGTGATTTACTGAGGTGATTTTATCACGTATTTGAGAACAGCCATTATTGCATATATTTACACATGCTTGTGAGTGCTCGATGTTGAGCCTTTTATCTTCATGTTTTCACATGATTTAACGAGTTATGAGATGATGTTTTGAGAACTTTTATGCTACATTTTCAAATGAGCTTTATAAACAAATACATATTTGTGATGTGTGAAATTGTTTATATAACTGAGTTCCTTTACCCCCCTTACTGAGCAATTTAGAAGCTCACCCTGTTTTCCTTTCCCCCCCCCCCAGAGTTCTTCAAGTGAAAAAGGATCTCCCTGCGGCGTACGGAGTAGTGGCTAGTGGAGGACTTGAGCTCCAGGCCCTTTATATATTGTATTTGAGGTATATTTTATCTTTCATGTACCCAGACTATTAATGTGATTACAGACGCTTGATGTATATCATTATATGGGATGTATTAGGATTAATTAACTTGGCATTGAGTAAGGTATATGATTCAATATACACTTTGTCGTGATGAGATCCTGAGGCATGATAATTAGGATGATGTATGACACTGCACAGGAATGCACCTTTAATTGTGAATTAACGAGTAAAAAGTTTTAAATTTGCCATATTTTCCGCAAACTTTCGGGGCGTGACAGAGTTTTCTTGGTATCAGAGCTTAGGGTGTCTAGTACTGTCAGTGTCGGTTAAGTGAAATAGAATACATCCCAAGTGTCTGTAATAGTCTGGTCATGAACTGAAATTGAGGATTGAGATTTCAATCGATTGTGATATGTACGCGCAGGAGACGAGTTGAGATTGAGAATGAGTAAACGACGAGGTCGTTCGAGGAGGCAGGCAGAGTCCCCTCCACCACCTGTCCCACAACCAGAGAGTCCTAACTCTCGATTTAATCGGATTGAGACCAATGTGAGGCAAGGTTTTGAGCAGATGGCGGCGCTATTCGCGCAACACTTTGGAGTTAATGCTTCGGATACTACCCCTACACCACCACCAGGACCTCCCATACCCCCAGTGCCTCCCGTCACTCAGCCTGAGGACAGAAGTAAGGTCCGACTAAAGGAATTTCTGAAGATGAATCCACCCGCATTTAGGGGAAAGAAGGATCCTACAGAGGCTGAGGAGTGGTTAACGGAGTTGAGGGTTATATTTGATTTACTGGGGTGCACCGATGCTGAGAGAGTCAGTATGAGTGCCTATATGCTGAAGGGGAGAGCTCGAGATTGGTGGAGTACTACCCAGGGTATCTTGATGTCCCGCCAGGATGTGATTGGTTGGGAAGAGTTCCAGACGGCTTTTAGAACCCAATATGTACCACGAGCCGCCCAGAGAAGGAAACAGGCTGAGTTTTTGAGTTTGGTACAGGGTGACATGTCGGTGGATGACTATGAGAGCCAGTTCACCGCACTACTGAGATATGACCTAGAGACCTTCAAGAGTGAAGAGCTCCGCACAGAGAAATTTGTGTATGGGTTGAAGCCCGTCATTAGAGATAGATTGATGGGGCTATGTATTACTGAGTTTGAAGATGCTCTGAGACGAGCACAAGAGGTGGAAAGAGGAATCGAAATGGTACAATCCCAGCATGAGCTCAGAGCAGTGCATAAAGATAAGGGCAAGAGGCCAGCGATTTTCTGAACAGAGGCTCGGAGAGGTTCCTTCAGGAGAGGAAGGATTGAGGTACAGAAGGACAGATTGGAGAGACCCAGAGCCTATCCTATTATCAAGGAGACCCCTCGATATGTCAGGCCGGAGATGAGGATTTGTGGAGACTGTGGCCGATCGCATGAGGGAAGTTGTACTGGGTCGATCCGTGGATGTTTTAGATGTGGTGACATGGGTCACAGAGTGAAAGAATGTCCCCAACCTCAGATACCACATGCTCCGGAGCCCATTAGACAACAGCCTCAGAGAGTGGATCCCCGGAGACGGGCCACTGCGGCAGAGAAAGGGAAGAAACCTGTGGCACAGGGACGAGTGTTTGCCCTGGATAAGGAGACCGCAGACGCTTCGGCAGAAACTATAAGAGGTACACTCTCTGTCTGTAATTATGAGGCTCATGTGTTGATTGATTCAGGATCCACGCATTCGTTTATTTCTGAGCATTTTGCATGTAGATTAAACTTGAAGTTTGAACCTCTAGAATATATACTACATGTAAATACCCCTATGCGTGAATCCCAGAGAACTGAATTAATCTGTAGAGGGTGTGAAATTAAGGTGGGAGATAGAGTGATGTTAGCAGATCTAATCATGTTGAGTATACATGGGTTTGATGTAATTCTGGGAATGGATTGGTTGGCGACCAATCGAGTGAGTTTAGACTGCTACACTAAGATTGTAACTTTCTCCCTACCTGAACCTTACAGTGTACGGTTAAGATATTGAGGAAATGATTATGTGGAATTCTAGTAAGTCATTTGAGAATTTTAACATTATTTTGGAGAGTATTAAATATGATTATTTATGTGAAGGTTATGAGACACTCATCTCAGACGATGAGCGGGAACATCCGAGGATTGAGGATATACCTGTGGTTTGTGAATTTCTGGATGTTTTCCCAGATGAATTGCCAGGTTTACCACCAGAGAGAGAGCTGGAGTTTACCATTGATTTGGTACCAGATACTCAGCCGATCTCTAAACCTCCCTACAGGATGGCATTAGTGGAACTTGAGGAATTGAAGAAACAACTACAGGAGTTAATGGATCAAGGGTTTATTAGACCCAGTGTTTCGCCGTGGGGAGCACCAGTACTATTTGTTAAGAAGAAGGATGGTAGTCTCAGATTATGTGTAGACTACCGGCTGTTGAATAAAGCCACGGTGAAGAATAAATACCCACTACCCAGGATTGATGATCTACTAGATCAGCTGAGAGGGGCATCAGTCTTTTCTAAGATTGATTTGAGATCGGGCTATCACCAATTGAGGATCAAGGAAGAAGATATTCCAAAGACGGCCTTTAGGACAAGATATGGCCATTACGAATTTCTGGTGATGTCCTTTGGATTGACGAACGCCCCTGCAGCATTTATGAGATTGATGAACGAGGTGTTCAGAGACTGTCTGGATAAGTTTGTGATAGTCTTTATTGATGATATCCTGGTGTACTCTCGGTCGTATGAGGAGCATGCACAGCATTTGTGGTTAGTACTTCAGATACTCCGAGATAAGCAATTGTACGAAAAGCTTAGTAAGTGTGAGTTTTGGCTGAACTGGATAGCTTTCCTTAGTCATATAGTCTCAGAGGAAGGAGTATCAGTGGACCCAAGTAAGGTGGAGGCTGTACTTAATTGGGAAAGACCGAGGACAGTGACTGAGATACGAAGCTTCCTTGGTTTGGCAGGGTATTACAGGAGATTTGTGGAAGGATTCTCGAGGATTGCAGCTCCTTTGACTAAGCTCACGCGTAAGGAGACTCCGTTCATATGGACTGATCAATGTGAGCTCAGTTTTCAAGAGTTAAAGAGGAGATTGACGGCGGCACCTGTGTTAACTATCCCTGAGGGATCAGGAGGATTCTCGGTGTATAGTGATGCATCTCATCAAGGATTGGGGTGTGTGCTTATGCAGCATGGGAGAGTGGTTGCATATGGATCGCGTCAGCTGAAAGACCATGAGCGAAATTACCCCACACATGATTTGGAGTTAGCCGCTGTGGTATTTGCCTTGAAGATCTGGCGCCACTACTTATATGGGGAAAGATTCCAGATCTTCACTGATCACAAGAGTTTGAGATATCTCTTTGATCAGAAAGAGTTAAACATGAGACAAAGGAGATGGATGGAACTCCTTAAGGATTATGACTGCGAGATTCTATATCATCCGGGTAAGGCGAATGTGGTTGCTGATGCCCTGAGCAGGAAGAGTATGATATCTGCTATGATGATCAGAGAATGGGATTTGTTAGAGCAGTTCGCCGAACTTCGGATCAGAGTTAAAGAGGTAGAGACTGGATTTTTGGCTAGCCTGCGGATAGAGCCCAGGATCATGGATCAGATTAGAACTGGGCAGCGCAGTGATCAGAGATTGATAGATATGGTTAGCCAAGCTGAGCAGAGTTCGCAGTCGGATCTCACCATCAGTGAGGATGGATTATTGAGGTTCAGAGGACGGATTTGTGTACCGGACGATGATACTCTAAAGAGACAGATACTGAGAGAATCCCACTGCTCGCGATACACCATGCACCCAGGGAGTACTAAGATGTACCGAGACTTGAGAAAGGTGTATTGGTGGAGTGGTATGAAGCGAGACGTGGCAGAGTATGTGGCCAGGTGTTTAGTATGCCAGCAAGTGAAAGCTGAGCATCGGAAGCCCGGAGGACTACTACAGCCCTTACCTGTACCTACATGGAAATGGGAGCATGTCACTATGGACTTTATTATGGGTTTACCGAGGACCCGAAGAGGTCGCGACGCGATATGGGTCATTGTGGATAGATTGACCAAGAGTGCCCACTTCCTTGCCATCAGGAGCACAGATACTGTGGATGCCTTAGCTGAGCTATATGTCAGCGAGATAGCTAGATTACATGGGGCTCCAGTGAGTATTACTTCTGATAGAGATTCCCGATTTACTTCCAGATTTTGGACCCAGTTTCAGGAGTCCATGGGATCTCGATTGAGTTTTAGTATCGCCTATCATCCTCAGACAGATGGTCAGTCAGAGAGGACTATTCAGACCCTGGAGGATATGTTGAGGGCGTGTACGATGGATTTTAAGGGATCATGGGATGATCACCTGCCCCTAGCAGAGTTTGTGTACAATAACAGCTATCATGAGAGTATTGGAATGGCACCTTTTGAGGCTCTATATGGTAGGAGGTGTAGATCCCCTGTATCTTGGGAAGAAGTCGGTGACAGAAAGATAAATGCTCCCGAGCTTGTTGAGCAAGCCGTACAGAGTGTGAAACTCATATGTGAGAAGTTACGGGCTGCACAGAGTAGATAGAAAAGCTACGCGGATGCCCGTAGACGGCAACTTGAATTTGATGTTGGTGATGCAGTATTTCTGAGAGTATCACCGAGCAAGGGTATCATGCGATTTGGGAAGAAAGGAAAATTGAGTCCTCGATACATAGGACCATTCGAGATTCTTGAGAGAGTGGGAGAGGTAGCCTACAGATTGGCATTACCCCCACAGATGTCCGGAATACACAACGTTTTTCATGTGTCTATGTTGCGGAAGTACCACCCGGACCCTTCTCATGTCATAGAGTATGACGAGATGGACATACAAGAGGACATGAGCTACACTGAGGAACCCGTCCATTCTCGATAGAAAGGAGAAGGCACTGAGAACCAAGAGCATCCCATTAGTGAAAGTTTTGTGGAAACATCACTCAATGGAAGAGGCAACGTGGGAACTAGAGAGTCTCATGAAGGAGAAATACCCCCATCTATTTGACTAGTTGAGTTGAATTTGGAGGACCAAATTCTTTTTAAGGTGGGGAGGATGTGAGATCTGAGAATTTCAGACATATTTAATGATGTAATAATAAATTGAAGTGTAATTTATTGAGCTAAGTGAATTGTAGGAATTATAATTGGAGATTCATATGTTAAGTGTGTAAAATGAGCATGAAGCATGAGGACAGATCGATCTGGGAGAAGGAGAGATCGATCTGGTGAGTTAAAAATGACGAGGAAGGGGAAATTTGAAGAGCAGATCGATCTCCAATGGAAGAGATCGATCTCCTTATGAATCTGTTTGAGAAGGGATCGATCTCATGAGGAAGAGATCGATCTCCAAATGAATCTGTTAGAGAGAAGATCGATCTCATGAGGAGGAGATCGATCTCCAAATGCTTCTGTTTGGGGAGAAGATCGATCTCTTTAGGAGCAGATCGATCTCATAAAGCCATAAAGAGATCGATCTCACCCCTCGACAGATCGATCTCCTAGGCATAAAATTGCCCAGATTGCCCCCAAATTTCAAACACAGATCGATCTCATCAAGAGGCAGATCGATCTCCTACCTCCAGTCTATATAAGGAACCCGTGTTTTCTCCTGAAATCTCACTTTCTCTCTCTTCCAAACCTCCATTTTTTCGAAAACCTAGTTTCTCACTCCTCCAAATCCCCCATTTTCGGCCGAATCAGCTATTGTGGCAAGAAGGAAAGTTGTTCCTCATCGAAGGGAGAACAACATACTTGGAAATCAAAGGACGAATCGGATCGAGGCGTGAGTTGTGCGTCTCACAAGCTTTGGGTAATTTCTAAACCTCGATCTTGATATTTGAGCTGATTTTGATGTTATTGGTGGTTGTAATTGTGTTGAAATAGTTGAGGAATGATTAGGGATTGATGAGATTGTAATGTAGTTGGATTAATGTTGATATTTGAAAATTGTGGAAATTTTGAGAATTGTGCTATAAACGGAAATATAGACAATGTGGTGAATTAGCGTAGATAATTGGTATTAGAGATATCGAACGTTGAGATATTGTGAATGAGGTTGTAGTTTAGGGTAGAGTGACGAGAATTGAGAAAATTGAGGTGTTATGAGCGATGATGCTCGATTTTGAGAATTGAGATTTATGAGATAATTGAGTATTGATGTTTTAACATCGTTTGGACAGCTCGGGAGTTCCAGAGTGGAATACGAGACTAGTCCGTGATACGGGGGAAACGATTGCACTATACGAGGTGCAAAGAAGTAAGGGAAAACTAAACCATTTTGTGTATGTATTTTGATGAATTGTTAGCATGAACCATGATTTGAGAATACAAGCATGTTGGTGTTGTGTAGTGATATAATTGCACACGGTTTTTATAGCCGGTTGGAGCCCATTATTTTATGAGTTTATAAGCTGAGTGTGAAATTGCTTTATAAACCTTTGAGTTGCGTGTAAAGTAAATTAGGCTCTACGTTAAGGCGATATTGAGATTTGAGAAAATGTGTGCGTGTTTTGCCGATTGGAACTCGGTTTTAATATATTTTGTGTTGAGTACACAAATGTTTTAAATGAGTTTTAAGAGAAAACCATTATGAGTTCTACGTGAAGGCATAACGTTTTATAAGATAATGGCTAATGATTGAGACTTAGGCGTGTCATGTTGAATACACATCGGGCATTGCTCTGGTAGCATATAAGACCGATATAGTGGGACGCCTGGGAACCGACCCAGGGACCACGGGCTTTGCTCTGGTAGCATATAAGACTGATATAGTGGGACGCCTGGGAACCGACCCAGGGACCACAGGCCTTGTTCTGGTAACATATAAGTCCGATTATTCCTCCGCTCTGGTAGCGTTGGGAGGCATTGCTCTGGTAGCATGTAAGACCGAGAGAGTGGGCCGCCTGGGAACCGACCCAGGGACCACAGGCCTTGTTCTGGTAACATATAAGTCCGATTATTCCTCCGCTCTGGTAGCGTTGGGAGGCATTGCTCTGGTAGCATGTAAGACCGAGAGAGTGGGCCGCCTGGGAACTGACCCAGGGACCACGTGTCAGTGTGCATTAGGCGAGGCATTGCTCTAGTAGCAAGTAAGGCCAGGCCTTGTTCTGGTAACATATAAGTCCAATATACTTTGCATACGACCATATTGTCGACATTCCCTCTATACGAGGATGCTTGGGATGCGCACCCAGAGGAGCTCATATATATATTTGATGTGCCATGACGAGTTTTAATTGAGTTTTATTGCCTAGTCTCGTTTTACACATGAGTTGTGTTTTGTGACCTTGTCACGTGTGATTTACTGAGGTGATTTTATCACGTATTTGAGAACAGCCATTATTGCATATATTTACACATGCTTGTGAGTGCTCGATGTTGAGCCTTTTATCTTAATGTTTTCACATGATTTAACGAGTTATGAGATGATGTTTTGAGAACTTTCATGCTACGTTTTCAAATGAGCTTTATAAACAAATACATATTTGTGATGTGTGAAATGGTTTATATAACTGAGTTCCTTTACCCCCCTTACTGAGCAATTTAGAAGCTCACCCTGTTTTCCTTTCCCCCCCCCCAGAGTTCTTCAAGTGAAAAAGGATCTCCCTGCGGCGTACGGAGTAGTGGCTAGTGGAGGACTTGAGCTCCAGGCCCTTTATATATTGTATTTGAGGTATATTTTATCTTTCATGTACCCAGACTATTAATGTGATTACAGACGCTTGATGTATATCATTATATGGGATGTATTAGGATTAATTAACTTGGCATTGAGTAAGGTATATGATTCAATATACACTTTGTCGTGATGAGATCCTGAGGCATGATAATTAGGATGATGTATGACACTGCACAGGAATGCACCTTTAATTGTGAATTAACGAGTAAAAAGTTTTAAATTTGCCCTATTTTCCGTATACTTTCGGGGCGTGACATCGGGAACGCACAATCTACCTTTGAACCTTAGCAATCCATCAGATCTCAACTCAAAATCAGTCACCGTGCCCTTCTGTATTTGACTAGTCATCTCAACACAATATGGATCAATCTGCTGAGCCTGTCTGATCCTGTCTAACAGATCTAACTCCAAGCATAGACTAGCTATCACATAGCCTATATCCATGTCAGAAGGCACAACACTCAAACTGAGGCTGGCAAACTATTCCAACAGCTCCTGTTCCCTTACCATTATATACGATACCATCCCCAAGCTCTTCCTACTCAAAGCATCGGCTACAACATTAGCCTTACTCATATGATAAAGTATCTCACAATCGTAGTCCTTCAGAAGCTCTAGCCATATTCTCTGTCTCATGTTCAGCTCCTTCTGTGAGAACAGATACTTGAGGCTCTTATGGTCGGTAAATATTTGGAATTTCTCACCATACAAGTAGTGGTGACATACCTTCAACGCAAACACTACTGCTACTAACTTCAAATCGTGGGTCGGATAGTTCTTCCTATGGTCCTCAACTATCTGGATCCATAAGCATCCACCCTCATATCCTGCATCAATACACAACCAAACCCCTGATGCGAAGCATCAGTATATACTGCAAATCCACATGAGCTGGTAGGGGCATCAGTATATACTGCAAATCCTCATGAGCTGGTAGGGATAGTGAGAATCAGAGCAGTGGTCAATCGAAGCTTCAGCTCCAGAAAACTCTTCTCGTAATCCTCATTCCACACGAATGGTACACTCTTTCGAATGAGACGTGTCAATGGAGCAGCTAACTTCGAAAATCCCTCAACGCATATCCGATAATTTCCTTTTCCCCTACTCTTAACTTACAATCTTTAAATACAAACTCTACAAGCTGACTGTTATTGTAATCTTTAAATACATACTCTACAAGCTGACTGTTATTCAGAGGCATACTAATCAACATCATCATACTTAAAGGTGTACGCTCTACATTTCTTGCTAACTTATATGCAAATGAAGGCAATACAAATGAATGCGTAGCACCAAGATCAATTAAAACATATGCTTCAATATCATAACTAGGATGTTACCTCGAATCACATCTGATGAAGCATCTGCTATGCCCTGGTCCAAAGCATGCACGCGCCCTCGACCAATCACTTACTTCCCCTTTTCCTCTATCGTCGCTCTCCTTCTCGAAGCAGAAGTATCAACTGAAGCTCTCTCTGGCTCCCTACCCTTCAGTGGAGCAGTCTCAACCATCTCCGGGTAAGCTCTAGTAATATGCCCCGGTTTCCTACATCAGAAACACACTATAGGAGTTATCAGACAAGGTTTACTTCCATGATGTCTTTCGCATCAATTGCACTGCTCAGTAGTAGGCCTCGGTCCTCTAATGATAGTACCCTTCGCTAAAGCTATGGCTAGATAAGTAGGAGGTCTAATAGGTCTCTCTCGTGCCTCCTCAATCCGTGGTCTCTTATCGAAGAGTCTCCTCCTTCCTCGATAATTGAAACCTCTATCTCCAGTTGTCCTCTTCCGCTCTCTATCTCAGCTCCGACTAAACTTCCTGAACTCAGAAACATTCCTCTCATAGTCCTACTCGCATAGTTGTGCCCTGCGCACCGCCTCCTCATAGGTGGCTATATCCAATGGGACCAATCTGGACCATAAAGTCGGTCTCAGTCCATCAATAAATCTGTGGACCTTCCTAGTCTCACTATACATGGTGTCGAGGTCATACCTTTCCAGGGATAAGAATCTAGTCTCATACTCATCCACAGATAAACTCTCATGGTTCAACCCTAAAAACTCAGTTTGCAGTTTCTGCTGCGTTGTATCTGGAGTGAACTGCCTCCTAAAGGCATCCAAAAATATCTCCCAACTGATATCTGTATGTCGAGCTCTCAATATGGGTCTAGTGGACTTCCACCAATGCTTTGTAGATCCTTTCAGTAGGAACGCAGCAAATGCGACCATTTCTTACGTCGTACACTCGAAGAATCCATATAGCTTCTCCATCTCTCCAATCCACTCTTCAGCAGCCACTGGGTCCTTGACCTCACTAAAAGATAGAGGTATAAACTTCTGGAATTGTCACAATCGATCCAAATCACATCCGTACCCCAAACCACTACTACTCTGTCATGGAGCAATAGGAGAAGGTGTATCCTAAACTGGTGGGGGTGTGGAAGTATCCGTAGGCTGTGGAACATGTGTAGGCTGTGCAGGTGTACCAGGTGCAGCTGCCTGTCCAGTTGCAGTCCCTGCATCCTTTCCCTGTCTACCTGACATCATCTGTGCCAACATCTCCACTATCATCTATAGGCTACATTCTAACCTCGTGAAGTGTACCTCTTCACTCTCTGGTACCTCAATAGTACTTGGAGTCTCATGGGTAGGTAATGACTAGGTAGCATATCGGCTATCAGGCCCACAACTACGACCTCGAGCCCTACCTCTAGTCCTTCTACCACTACGAGTATTTTCCATATAGGCTCGATTCTTGCATTCACAATCATTACTTAGTCTGTTTCCCATCTAGTATACACAGTGGTATCTAAACACAACACAGTACTATGGGGATGTACACTTTCCTAGTTACTAACACTGACTCACATCAGACTAACCTCGGCTCTGATACCATTCTGTCACGACCCTCCGTGACTTAACCAAAAATCACTACAAATTTTTTACTTTTTACTTACCTTTTTCCTCATCAATAGTTGGAATGTGATTTAATGTCAGCATCCTTGCTTACCATATCATTCATTATCATACATACATGTCAATATACTATCTACTGACTGTAGTTTCTTTTATAACATAAGTGGTCTCATATAAAATCTAATACAAATACATTCCCCATAATTTACATTGTTTACATCACTATGATGTTTATATGTTTAGATACAGAACCATACAAAATATGTATACCTATCAATCGATAGGAAATGGCAGCAGACAACAGGAACACTATCCCTCTCTCGTAATCGCTCTCCTGCGGATGCTCTATAGAGAGGTGTAAAAAAAAGGGGTGAGCTCATAGCTCAGTAAGAAAAATTAAGCAAGCAAGTAGACATCTACACTATCTACTCAAAATAATGCTATGCCTCGAAAATATTATTTCCTTAACTCACTTTAAAAGTATGTCTTTAAATATATATATATATATATATATATACTTGTACAAATCAAATCTCATGTACAGAAATCATGCTTAGTTCTCAAATGTAGGCATTTCGTGCAAAACAATGCATCTTTATAATTTCACAATGCCTTTATAGAAATCATGCCATTTATATTCAATTCACAGTAAATATGGCATTTAAATCATTCATAACACAACAATCAAATTTCGACCCATCTCTCAGGTCTATCCATATAATAAAATCAATAAGTGATATATCATGTGAGACTCTGTGGTGAAATGCAATAATATCCTGGACTATGGCCATATCCTAAAATGGTGATCCCAGGCTACACAGGTCTCGGTGTGCGGGGCATCATGGCTGCAACGGGAAGGGGGTCAGTCCATTATAACCGCCAGCTATCAACTCCTCAACTCCACAACAACACAACAACATATGGTACAATGTACTCCATGCCACTCTCATGGTACAGTATACTCCCGTGGACCCTATCTCAATGGATAATCAATACCACATCTCTAAATCCACATGCGAACATCTAATAGTGTGATACTCAGTCTACACGAGGAAATCAACATGGTTTTTCAACATGTCTTATATATCACATAAAATACAGTGTGCACCTTTGAGCGTGACTCTCAGTCGACACTCCGCTCAAACACTGTTTCACATCACAAACTCAAACTCTAGTGCGAGTAAACCTCCAACACTAGGTCATGCATAGTTCATGTTTCAAATCAAGTGCGAGCAATTGCTCCAGTACCATGCTATGAACAAAACTCATCAAATCAAGTACGAGCAATTGCTCCAGTACTGTGTCATGTATAAATCATGAAGAATCGAGTACGAGCAATAACTCTAGCACTCTATCATGTATCTCATGTAAAATTTAAGTACGAGTTAATCTCTCCAGCACTCTATCATGCATAAATCATATAAAACTGAGTATGAGTAATAACTCCAGCACTTTATCATGCATGTATTGGAATTCTTGTGCGAATTATACTTCAGCACTAATACATGTAGAAAATATATGAAATCAAGTGTGAGCTATGCTTGAGCACGATTTATTCTCACATAATTCGATAGATGGCTTTTTAAAAAGGGATGATTTTCAAAATATCAAAATCAGCATTATAAATTGTGCTATTTCTCATCAGCCAAGAAAACATTAGCCCATCTACTTACTCTTTTGCTAAATAGCAGTAAAAACACTTATAAAGGTGGTTTCCATGCTTCTTACAACTTTTCTCAAAAGTTGACTTTTTTCCTAAGGGTAAAATCGTAATTTGCCATTATCGAGTCATTATAATTATTATTCACTTTCCCCGACCCTCAGAGGTTTTTAATGAATGTAAAATCAGATGAAAATATATGCAGATATCTCTAACTACTCACAAAAGTCCATTGCCTGCAATCACTCGAGAAATTTTACTTTCTCACCGCTGCTCGATCCAGCAGTCCGATTTGCTCCTCCAAAAATCTCTGGAGCTGCATATAACCGTTTATCAGGTTAATTATACTTTTCATGCTGTATTTCTTATTAAATACTGTCTGTTTCACTTAACGGGCTTTAATAAACCTTAATGGGCCTAACTATGCCTTAAACTCATTTTCATTTTACTATTCATTTCATTGGGCCTTTTGGGTTTATGGGGCCCACCAACTCTTATTGGGCTTATCCGATACCCATTACATCACATTGGGTCGAAACCAATTAGGTTTGGCCTATTGGACCTCTCGGCCACATGCCTTGGCCGAGAGCTCCCATATCGTCAGTCACACCACACCATGTCGACCATGGCCATTTGCTAGCCAATTTCACTTAGGCATTTTCACAAACACTAGGTTGGCAATGTTCTTAAGCTTCTCCTAGTTCATTTAGGCATTTTATCAAACACCTTTATTGCCAACTTAATTCATGTATCTATTGATCAAATTGATTAATTCTAACTATACCATAATCATGAACACATGTAAATTAACTCATTCATGCCTTAAAATCACATGGGCATTCATCAATTTAGCACTACTCACTCTCGGCCAATTCATGTTCATAGCGATTTCATTTGTTTCAATGCTTAAAACATATACCAATCTACTTAGAATCATTCATATATTAACATATATGAATTTAAATGCTTAAAATTATACCTAGTATATGCGTTCACACTTGGCCGAATCTTTGAAGCCTCTCGGTTTGTACACTATGGCTCATTGATAGCCAATTATAACATATGTCACTCTCCTTTCAATTTGGAACAACTTTCATGAAGAATGTAAGTTTCAAATATGCCTTTTTCCTAGTGATTTCTAGAGAAATAAAGCTTGAATATATGTGTTTTAATGGTTTCCTTCTTCTTGCCGAGAATGATAGGTTGAAGAAGACCATGTGGTGGCTGATTTTATAAGCCAATTAGTTAGTCATTAAGCCTCACTTTTCAGCCAACAAGTTTGAATGGAATTGATTTAGTTAATGGTTACCAAATTGGCTATGGTTACCTTTAACTAATGGGTTTGATTTTAATCCATTTGGACCTAACATTTGGGCTTCTCGGTTTGGGCCTTCCTAATAGGCTTTTGGGCTAAAATTTTTACTATATATCGGGACTTTAATTATCTAAATATTTGGCCTACCAATCAGTCTAACAATTCGGTCTAAGGGACCTAAGAAATTTGATCTACACTTAGTATACCTTAATGGGCTTTAAAATCTTCACTTTAGCCCATTACGTTTTTATCCACTTGATTTACTTCGGAATCCATCCGAATAAATTTTCCTTACTTTCGGGGATGATTATCTTGTATTCTGACCAAAAATATTTTTCTCCAAAATTTTCTCCACACTAGGTTAATTTTTAACCATGGTTAGTCAACTATGGTAAAAGTCCACTTTTCTTAACTATAGTTGCCTTTTTCCTTAATCATTGATCATGTTGACCTTTTCTCAAAAATTCAAAAGTGTCATATCTTTGGTTTACACTCTTGTCTTTACGTTTTGGCCGTTTTTGGTAGGTAAATATATCTTAAACACCTTAAATACCTTAAACCGCTAAAAAGGTTCGTTTTACCCCTTTTTGGCTTTTACTCTTGTTCTATGTGTTCGGGACTAAATCAAACCGACTTTCCTTCATGAGCTCTCTATATTTTCTCATCATAAGTTCTTCTTTTCAGTCAGAATGATTCATATCCTCACTATTTAGCCATGTGGCTCTTATAGCCCTTTTTAACTTTTATGTAGCTTATAAGTGTTAAAGCATTTCACTAACACTTAAATTAAGTAAATACTCTTTTTATGATTTAATTTACTTAATACAATGTCTGTACATATATAAATTATAAGGAACATGTTACATAAAAATACGGGTCTTACATTTTCGGTCGTGGAATAATTGCACTGAGCTGGGTTAAGTGTCTTTAACGCATAATAGATCACATGGGCCTGGTTGATGACCTGTTGTCCTAAAACAGCCCCCACAGCATAATTGTTTGCATCGCACATTATTTCAAAAGGCAACTCCCAATCTGGTGGTTGAATGATAGGGGCAGAGGTCAAATATGACTTCAATTCATCGAAAGCTGCCTTACACTCTTCGTCGAATTCAAAGGGTACATCCTTCTATAACAACTTCGACAATGGTAGTGCTGTTTTCGAGAAGTTCCTAATGAATCTACGGTAAAAACCTGCATGACCAAGCTTCCCACACACTAGTGGGGTATGGTAATCTCAAAATTAAATCAATCTTAGTCTTATCTACTTCAATGCCCTTGGATAAAACTACATGACCTAAAACGATGCCTTATTCTACCATGAAATGACATTTTTCAAAATTTGGCACTAGATTAGTTTTAATGCAACGCTCAAGCAAACTCGGCAGCACTCATCAAATGAGTTACCATGCACTGTGAAATCATCCATGAACACCTCAATGCAATTTTCCAACAAATCAGAAAAAATACTTACCATGCATCTTTGAAAAGTACCTGGTGCATTACAAAGGCTAAACGACATCCTCCCAAAAGCAAATGTTCCAAATGGGCATGTGAAAGTTATTTTCTCCTGATCTTCTTGTGAGACCCCGTACATGTATAGCTATGTATATAGGAACATGGGAATGTAAATAGAATCATAAGTAAGATGATATATTGTAATGTGAAGTATATGCAATGTAAGTTTATAAGATTATGTACGCACCTGTAATAAGAATTGTGATTATACGTACAAGTTGCATTATGAGTGAGTAGGAAGAAATAAACTTGAAACGAGAAGAATGTGATCGAAATGGGATACGAGTAGTATAGTAAAATGGAAGGAAAGAATTACATAAGTGTATATTTTCATTCGAGTAATATCGTATATGTATTTGATCATACAAAGATCCTACACAAGGTTTAATGTGTATGTAGTGAGGAAGAATCCCATTTTCAAGTCTCAAAGATGAATGAATGAGGAGATGATCATGGAAGCAAATTAAGGGTGTTTGGTAAGGGTTGTTGCAGAAAAACTGCAAGGAATCTGGAATTTGTGAAGGCCAGATCGATCTCATAGGATGAGAGATCGATCTGGGAGAGCCAGAATGCCCTTATGTGAGAATTGGAAGGGAACAGATCGATCTCCAAAGGAAGCAGATCGATCTCCTTAGCTCTCGGGTTGGAAGCAGATCGATCTCCCCTAAGACCAGATCGATCTCTCTAGGTCTCGGGTTGGAAGCAGATCGATCTCCCATAAGACCAGATCGATCTCCTTAAGCTTCTGTTTGACAGCAGATCGATCTCCAGCCTTGACAGATCGATCTCCTACCTTTAAAACGTCTTAGAAAAGAGGGATTTTAGAGGAACAGATCGATCTCCACCCAAGGAAGATCAATCTCATCAAGTCAAACCTATAAATGGGAGCAGTTGGATCATCAGAATTTCGGGACAAACATTTCCATTTCACTTCAACTCAAAGAAATCTAGTTTCTCACTCCTAAATCCAGCCATTTTCAGTGGGATTTAAGGAGAGGCTATTAGAGACAAAGTTGTTCACATCAAAGAGAAGAACAACATAGTCTAGAGGCATTTTCCCATTTGAAGGATTGAAGAAATAGAGGGCAATCCTAATTGGAGCAAGAGGAAATCCAATGAGGTAAGTTCTAATGCACAAATCCAAGTACATTGGTTTAGTTAATGATTATAAAGATATTTGGGTGTGCATATTGTGGATAGAACTACCTAGGATGGTATGAAATGCATATAGCTTAGAAATAGTCAAGTGTGAGAAAGTGGAATGTGGGAGTATTTTTGATGAATGGGATATCTTGAGTGGATGAGTATGTTGTGGAAATGGTTTGGAAATGTTGATATTAGGATAAATTGGGAGATTTACCACAAAGGGTAAAAATGGGTAATTAAGGCATTGGATAAATGCTTAGTTGAATAAGAGTTAGAAACATTAACTCAAATGTTGATGGATGAATTTCAGTTTCGGATGATACGCCGGAGCAAGTCGAGATGAGAACGCAAGAAGCGTAAAGGCGGATAGTTGCACACAAGTAAAACGAGGTAAGGGACTGTGTGTTAGCTATAGAGATGTTCGTACGTAATTACGGTAATTTCGTAGATATATTGCTAGGACTAGTACGATATTATAAGTTTATGAAATGATGTGGAAGTATGAAAAGTACTATGATGTATATATATGTATTGAGAAATGGGATAGGGTAAGGAAATAGCATGATATGCATGTTTTCAATGATTTTCTCAATTTTATATTGTTATTATTGATTGAGAAATGTTGATGATAGTTTGGTTAATTTTACATGTTTTGGCATGAAAAGGCATGCTATGTGAATAAACGTGTTTTGAGTTTTAAAAAGAGAAAATAGCCATCTATCAGTTTTGAGATGAGATTTGGTGTTGAGGCGTTAGCTCACACCCGGTTTAAAGCCTTGATGTACCGTGCGGGAGTTTAACTCGCACGGAGGTTTTGAGAAAGTGCGAGAACTATGCTCGTACCTGTTTTGTTGAGTTAAGGTAAACCTGGGGGTCTGGGACCCAAGGGGATACCAGCCGACGGCCAATTGAACGGGCTGGGCCTTAACGATAGATCGTACCGCGCTGGAGCTTTGCGTTGATTGTGTGTCACGCTGCTTGCTCGCCTGGTATATGAGACATGGTTTAAGGATAAAAAGTCCATCGGAGTTGGAGTATGGACTTGGGTCCACGGTTGTACGTAGAATAGTGTAGTCACCCGTTGGTATACTATGTACCGTGCTGGGTGCACGTGAGTACGAGTATCGCGTAGATGACACACGACGTATCATCACCATGAGTATACGAGGAGATGAGGTGGATTGAGATGAGCCGGAGGTAGGACTGACCCATCCCCCTTCAGGCGAAGTGATACCCTGTGCACACCCGATCAGTGAGGCCTGGGATCACTGACTGTGGCCATAAGTCGTGGATATTTGATTGCCTAAAATTCGATGCCTGTCTCAGAGAATCGAGAAACAGAGACAATCTCAGAAAAGAAAGAGATTTGCGAGAAGGAATGATTTGAGAAGTGAAAGAGATTTCGTGTTTTAATAAATCTCCGATTTCACATTCGTGCCATGAGGGCACTATTTATGAGCATGTTTTAAATGGAAGTTTGACATTTGATTTACACGAAAATGCTCTTGAGAAATATGTATTTAAATGCATTGTTCGTATAATATTTCCATTTATAACGAAAACATGGTTTTGGTTTATGCATGCATGGGCTATGTAGGTAGTACGATATCTACCTGCTAGCATACATTTCCTTACTGAGCCGTGGTTTGCTCATCCCACTATTTTTCCCCCTCCAGGTACTGAGAAGTAAGAGAGCGGTGATCTCTAAGTCTTTTGTGTTGAATAGCTCCCACAATCCGCAAAGGTATAAGATTTGTGTACACGAGTATTTTGTATCTAATATATTGTATCGCACAGTTATATCTTGGAATTGTAATCAGTATTATGGGGATGATATGTAAACACTTGGTATTTATACAATTAATTTTGTGTATTTACACACACACCTGGGAGTGTGAATTAAAGTTTTAAATATTCCGCTGTAAATAAATAAATTTTTAGTAATTGCATCTTCTCACAGCCCAACCGTAGTAGAGAATGTATGGATAGAAGGGTTCCCGAAAACGGGGCATGACAGGCTTGGTATCAGAGCATGGTTGGTCTGATGTGAGTTGATGCTTAGGACTAAGAAAACATACATCCCCAAGTTACTGTGCGATATTTAGATACAAATGTGTATACGGAGCTGGTAGTAAATTAAATGTTTGTTATAACGCAGGAAAGTTATCAGGCTAGTGAGTTATGCCTGAGAGACACCGCAAGAGGGGAGAGAGCTCGAGGGCTCGAGGGCAAAATGACAGGACTGAGAGGCACAGTAGATCATCCTCTAGTCATGAGCCCCAGGAACAGATAGAGGCTTCTGATCCTCGAATAACTCGATTGGAGGAAGACATGCGCACGATGATGACCATGATGGGTCAGATCATGGCTAGGTTTGAGGGTACACCTGGTACAGCGGGACAGGCTGCACCGAATCCCCCAGCAGCTGCACCTGAACCTGAGAATGTTGCACCTGCGCAAGCTGAACCGGCTAGGCCACGGGAACCTCATATTCGACCGGTACCTCCTCCAGTAGCCCCACATCAGCATGATGATGATTTGGGGTATGGATATGATTGTGATATGGAAAGATTGAGGCACTTTATGGACTTTAAGCCTCCTTCGTTTAGCGGAGTAAAGGATCCGACGGTGGCTGAGGACTGGATCAGTCAAATGGAGAAGTTATTCGACTTCTGTAGATGTTCAGCTACGGAGAGAGTAGCACTTGCGGCCTTTGTATTGAGAGGTGAAGCAAAGCACTGGTGGAAGTCCGTCAGGCCGATGTTAAGAGCTCAAGGAATGGTTATCACGTGGGATATGTTCTTGGACGTTTTCAGAGAGCAATACATCCCAGATACTGCTCGACGGAGACTACAGATGGAATTTCTGAATCTGACTCAAGGGAATCGAACAGTTGATGAGTACGAGTCACGATTCACTTCACTGGGTCGATATGATCCGGACTCGATCAGGAGTGAAGCTGTCAGAGTCCGTAGATTTGTAGATGGACTGAGGCCTTCGATCCGAGCGAAGTTGGCCCCATTTGATGTCGCTACATATAGAGAGGCTGTGCGACGGGCCCAGTTATGCGAGCAGGATCATGACTTGCAAATTTCTGAGTTTAGTTGGGGAAAGGACAAGGGTCCGAGGAAGCTGGGAGATGGCAAAAGTGCCAAATTTGGTCGAAAATTCATGAGTAAACGTCGGAGAGAAGTAGATGAGTTCCAGAAGAAGGTTGTTAGACCTTTTATGCCTCCGACTCAGACACCAGCCAGGGGTATAGTGATTGGTGGACCCCGACCGACTACAGATCAGTGTAGGCTATGCGATCGATACCATGGTGGTAGGCCATGTCATCTTCAGGGTACCCGATGCTTCAGATGTGGTAAATTTGGACATTATGCCAGAGAGTGCCCGGAGATAGTTGAGGCAGTTCCACAGAGGGGTAAAGAGCCAGAGAGGGTTCCTACAGTTGCACCTCCTGCAAGAAAGAAAGCCTCGGCTGAAGAGAAAGGAAAACAAGTTGTGGGTCAAGGCAGGGTGTATGCGATAGACCAGGCATCGGCTGATACCTCTTCTGAAGTGATAAAAGGTACAATCTTGATTTTCAATCTAGAGGTTATAGCTTTGTTTGATTCTGGAGCTACGCATTCCTTCATATCACCTGCATGTGCATCTAAGTTAAAAGGTTTTGTAGAGCCCACGTACTTGAATAGGACCTTACTGATAAGTACTCCCATGAGAGTTAGCCAATTAGTTGAACAAGTGTATGAAGATTGTAAAGTGAGGGTGGGAGATAAGTGCATGACAGCCAACTTGATTTTGTTGAATATGTATGACATTGATGTAATTTTGGGAATGGATTGGTTAGCCGCCAATCATGCTGTCATAGACTGTCGTTCTAAGTCTATTAAGTTTTCTCTACCTGAAGAATGTGTTGTAAGATTTTAAGAGAAGAAATGAAATCTTAAATTTTGTATTAAGTAAAGTACTTTGGTATAAATGGCTTGAGTGTTGTTTTGAAGGTTTTGTTGCTTATGTGGTGGACTTGAACAAAGTACATCCGGATATGGAGGACATCTCAGTGGTCAAAGAATTCCCTGATGTCTTTCCAGATGATCTACCAGGATTGCCACCTGATAGAGAAACGGAATTCGGTATAGACTTGACGCCTGGAACCGAACCAATATCTAAGTCACCATATAGGATGGCCCCAGTTGAGTTAGAGGAATTAAGGAAACAGCTGCAAGAGTTGTTAGAGAAGGGGTTCATAAGACCGAGCGTCTCGCCATGGGGAGCTCCGGTATTATTTGTGAAGAAGAGAGATGGGAGCCTCAGGTTGTGCATTGACTATCGGATGTTAAACAAGGCTACCATCAAGAATAAGTACCCTTTGCCACGCATTGACGATTTATTGGATCAGCTTCGGGGAGCACAGATCTTCTCCAAGATAGATCTGAGGTCTGGGTATCATCAATTGAAGATTCGGAAGGAGGATGTGCCCAAGACAGCATTTCGTACCCGTTATGGCCATTACGAATTTTTAGTGATGCCTTTTGGGTTGACCAATGCGCCGGCAGCTTTTATGGCTCTAATGAACGAAGTATTCAAGCCATACCTGGACCAATTCGTGATTATTTTCATTGATGATATATTGGTGTATTCAAGGTCCAGAGAAGGGCATGAGCAGCACTTAAGGATTATTTTGCAAACCCTCCGAGAGAAAAGGTTATATGCCAAGCTTAACAAATGTGACTTTTGGCTAGAACAGATTTCTTTTCTAGGCCATGTTATATCGAAGGATGGGGTGTCAGTAGATCCATCCAAGATTGAGGCAGTTGTTCAATGGGAACAACCTAGGACAGTCACAGAGATCAGAAGTTTTCTGGGATTGGCTGGTTACTACAGGAGATTTGTAGAAGGTTTCTCTAGATTAGTTGCTCCATTGACACGTCTTACGAGGAAAAGTGTGGAGTTTTTATGGGATGAAGCTTGTGAGAGGAGTTTTCAGGAACTTAAGCGTAGATTAACTACCGCGCCAGTTCTTGTCATCCCTAACAGTTCGGGGAATTACTCGGTGTATACTGATGCTTCGCATCAAGGACTAGGCTGTGTTTTGATGCAAGATGGAAGGGTAGTAGCTTATGGATCTAGACAGCTGAAGGATCATGAGAAGAACTACCCCACTCACGATTTGGAGTTAGCGGCCGTGGTGTTTGCGTTGAAGATATGGCGCCACTACTTATATGGTGAGAGATTTCAGATCTTTACGGATCATAAGAGTCTGAAATATCTATTCTCACAAAAGGAGTTAAACATGAGACAGAGGAGGTGGTTGGAACTCCTCAAGGACTATGATTGTGAGATCTTGTACCACCCGGGGAAGGCAAATGTGGTTGCCGATGCATTGAGTCGGAAGAGTCTCGGGTTGGTATCTCATATGATGGTTAGAGAGCACGAGTTATTGGAACAATTCACGAACCTTAGTCTGGATATGACCCTACCTGAGATTGGCAGCTATGGGATTATTGCTAGCTTGAGATTAGAACCGGAGTTGATTGAGAGAATCCGACAAGCTCAGCAAATCGATCAATGGTGTGTTGTCATGATTAGCCAAATCCGAAAAGGGAAGGGTGCTGATTTTATATTGAGTCCAGATAGAATACTAAGGTTTGGAGATAGAATATGTGTTCCTAAGGATTTAGAGCTGAGAAAGCTGATCTTATCAGAGGCACACTCGTCGAGATACACGATACACCCGGGGAGTGGTAAGATGTATCAAAACCTCCGAAAAGTATATTGGTGGTCTGGAATGAAGAGAGACATAGCGGAGTATGTCGCTAGATGTCTCATTTGTCAGCAAGTAAAAGTCGAACATCAGAAACCAGGAGGACTATTACAACCTCTATCGATACCAACATTGAAGTGGGAGCATGTCACTATGGATTTTGTGATGGGGTTACCGAGAACCCGTAAGAACCATGATGCGATATGGGTGATAGTAGATCGGTTAACGAAATCGGCACATTTCTTAGCCATGAGATCTACAGATACATTGAGTGCACTGGCGAATCTGTATGTGCGAGAAATAGTGAGATTGCATGGAGTCCCAGTGAGTGTTGTTTCGGATAGGGATGCCCGCTTCACTTCCCACTTTTGGGGACATTTCCAGGAAGCGATGGGGACCCAGTTGAGTTTTAGCACCGCTTTTCATCCTCAGACAAATGGTCAGTCAGAGAGGACTATACAGACCCTGGAGGATATGTTGAGAGCGTGTGTGCTGGATTTTAGAGGCTCATGGGACGATCACTTGCCATTGATTGAGTTCGCCTACAATAACAGTCATCACTCAAGTATTGGTATGGCCCCTTATGAGGCACTATACGGTCGTAGATGCCGATCTCCCATTGGTTGGGAAGAAGTTGGTGACAGACAATTGCTCGCCCCCGATTTGGTTAAGCAAGCCTCCGAGGATGTTCAAATAATATGCGAGAGGCTGCGAACAGCTCAAAGTCGACAAAAGAGCTATGCTGACAGGAGACGGAGACCACTTGAGTTTGATGTTGGTGAGTCTGTATTTTTGAAAGTATCTCCTTCTAAGGGAATAATGAGGTTTGGAAAGAAAGGAAAATTAAGTCCTCGTTACATTGGTCCCTTCGAGATTTTGGATAGAGTGGGAGAAGGAGCATATAGGCTAGCCTTACCACCTGAGCTAGCAGAAGTCCACAATGTCTTCCACGTTTCTATGCTTCGGAAGTACTACCCGAATCCGACACATGTAATTAGCTATGAGCCGTTGGAGCTCAAGAAAGATATGTCGTATGTCGAGAGACCGATCAGGGTGTTGGACAGGAAAGAGAAGGTGTTGCGGAACAAGACGATTTCATTGGTTAAGGTTTTGTGGCAACATCACACTGTGGAAGAGGCCACATGGGAACTGGAGAGTTTGATGCGGGAAAAGTATCCCGAGTTATTCACAGATTGAATTGGTTCTAATTTGGAGGACCAAATTCTTTAAGTGAGGGAGAATGTGAGACCCCGTACATGTATAGCTATGTATATAGGAACATGGGAATGTAAATAGAATCATAAGTAAGATGATATATTGTAATGTGAAGTATATGCAATGTAAGTTTATAAGATTATGTACGCACCTGTAATAAGAATTGTGATTATACGTACAAGTTGCATTATGAGTGAGTAGGAAGAAATAAACTTGAAACGAGAAGAATGTGATCGAAATGGGATACGAGTAGTATAGTAAAATGGAAGGAAAGAATTACATAAGTGTATATTTTCATTCGAGTAATATCGTATATGTATTTGATCATACAAAGATCCTACACAAGGTTTAATGTGTATGTAGTGAGGAAGAATCCCATTTTCAAGTCTCAAAGATGAATGAATGAGGAGATGATCATGGAAGCAAATTAAGGGTGTTTGGTAAGGGTTGTTGCAGAAAAACTGCAAGGAATCTGGAATTTGTGAAGGCCAGATCGATCTCATAGGATGAGAGATCGATCTGGGAGAGCCAGAATGCCCTTATGTGAGAATTGGAAGGGAACAGATCGATCTCCAAAGGAAGCAGATCGATCTCCTTAGCTCTCGGGTTGGAAGCAGATCGATCTCCCCTAAGACCAGATCGATCTCTCTAGGTCTCGGGTTGGAAGCAGATCGATCTCCCATAAGACCAGATCGATCTCCTTAAGCTTCTGTTTGACAGCAGATCGATCTCCAGCCTCGACAGATCGATCTCCTACCTTTAAAACGTCTTAGAAAAGAGGGATTTTAGAGGAACAGATCGATCTCCACCCAAGGAAGATCGATCTCATCAAGTCAAACCTATAAATGGGAGCAGTTGGATCATCAGAATTTCGGGACAAACATTTCCATTTCACTTCAACTCAAAGAAATCTAGTTTCTCACTCCTAAATCCAGCCATTTTCAGTGGGATTTAAGGAGAGGCTATTAGAGACAAAGTTGTTCACATCAAAGAGAAGAACAACATAGTCTAGAGGCATTTTCCCATTTGAAGGATTGAAGAAATAGAGGGCAATCCTAATTGGAACAAGAGGAAATCCAATGAGGTAAGTTCTAATGCACAAATCCAAGTACATTGGTTTAGTTAATGATTATAAAGATATTTGGGTGTGCATATTGTGGATAGAACTACCTAGGATGGTATGAAATGCATATAGCTTAGAAATAGTTAAGTGTGAGAAAGTGGAATGTGGGAGTATTTTTGATGAATGGGATATCTTGAGTGGATGAGTATGTTGTGGAAATGGTTTGGAAATGTTGATATTAGGATAAATTGGGAGATTTACCACAAAGGGTAAAAATGGGTAATTAAGGCATTGGATAAATGCTTAGTTGAATAAGAGTTAGAAACATTAACTCAAATGTTGATGGATGAATTTCAGTTTCGGATGATACGCCGGAGCAAGTCGAGATGAGAACGCAAGAAGCGTAAAGGCGGATAGTTGCACACAAGTAAAACGAGGTAAGGGACTGTGTGTTAGCTATAGAGATGTTCGTACGTAATTACGGCAATTTCGTAGATATATTGCTAGGACTAGTACGATATTATAAGTTTATGAAATGATGTGGAAGTATGAAAAGTACTATGATGTATATATATGTATTGAGAAATGGGATAGGGTAAGGAAATAGCATGATATGCATGTTTTCAATGATTTTCTCAATTTTATATTGTTATTATTGATTGAGAAATGTTGATGATAGTTTGGTTAATTTTACATGTTTTGGCATGAAAAGGCATGCTATGTGAATAAACGTGTTTTGAGTTTTAAAAAGAGAAAATAGCCATCTATCAGTTTTGAGATGAGATTTGGTGTTGAGGCGTTAGCTCACACCCGGTTTAAAGCCTTGATGTACCGTGCGGGAGTTTAACTCGCACGGAGGTTTTGAGAAAGTGCGAGAACTATGCTCGTACCTGTTTTGTTGAGTTAAGGTAAACCTGGGGGTCTGGGACCCAAGGGGATACCAGCCGACGGCCAATTGAACAGGCTGGGCCTTAACGATAGATCGTACCGCGCTGGAGCTTTGCGTTGACTGTGTGTCACGCTGCTTGCTCGCCTGGTATATGAGACATGGTTTAAGGATAAAAAGTCCATCGGAGTTGGAGTATGGACTTGGGTCCACGGTTGTACGTAGAATAGTGTAGTCACCCGTTGGTATACTATGTACCGTGCTGGGTGCACGTGAGTACGAGTATCGCGTAGATGACACACGACGTATCATCACCGTGAGTATACGAGGAGATGAGGTGGATTGAGATGAGCCGGAGGTAGGACTGACCCATCCCCCTTCAGGCGAAGTGATACCCTGTGCACACCCGATCAGTGAGGCCTGGGATCACTGACTGTGGCCATAAGTCGTGGATATTTGATTGCCTAAAATTCCATGCCTGTCTCAGAGAATCGAGAAACAGAGACAATCTCAGAAAAGAAAGAGATTTGCGAGAAGGAATGATTTGAGAAGTGAAAGAGATTTCGTGTTTTAATAAATCTCTGATTTCACATTCGTGCCATGAGGGCACTATTTATGAGCATGTTTTAAATGGAAGTTTGACATTTGATTTACACGAAAATGCTCTTGAGAAATATGCATTTAAATTGTTCGTATAATATTTCCATTTATAACGAAAACATGGTTTTGGTTTATGCATGCATGGGCTATGTAGGTAGTACGATATCTACCTGCTAGCATACATTTCCTTACTGAGCCGTGGTTTGCTCATCCCACTATTTTTCCCCCTCTAGGTACTGAGAAGTAAGAGAGCGGTGATCTCTAAGTCTTTTGTGTTGAACAGCTCCCACAATCCGCAAAGGTATAAGATTTGTGTACACGAGTATTTTGTATCTAATATATTGTATCGCACAGTTATATCTTGGAATTGTAATCAGTATTATGGGGATGATATGTAAACACTTGGTATTTATACAATTAATTTTGTGTATTTACACACACACCTGAGAGTGTGAATTAAAGTTTTAAATATTCCGCTGTAAATAAATAAATTTTTAGTAATTGCATCTTCTTACAGCCCAACCGTAGTAGAGAATGTATGGATAGAAGGGTTCCCGAAAACGGGGCATGACACTTCTGGTGCAATCACAATCTGGTTATAACCTAAAAATCCATCAAGAAAACAGTAGTGAGATTTACTAGCTAAACGCTCAATCATTTAATCAATGAAGGGTAAAGGAAAGTGATCATTTCTAGTTGTCGAACTCAGCTTACAGTAATCAATACACACTCTCCACCCATTCTGCACTCTCGTTGGAACAAGTTCATTATTTGATTTCTCACAACTGTGATCCCAGTCTTCTATGGTATAACATGGATTGGACTCACCCATTTACTATCCGAAATTAGATAGATTATACCTGCATCTAACAACTTCAGAATCTGTCTTGACTACTTCCATCATCTGAGGATTCAATCTTCTTTGAGGCTCTTAGTTTGGCTTAGATCCCTCTTCCAATAGAATTATGTGCATGCACATGGATGGACTAATTCCCTTAATGTCAGCTATAATCCATCCTATGGCTGTTCTATGATCACAAAGCACCTTGATCAACTTTTCTTCTTACACCACTATCAAGTTCTTCACAATAATGACTGGAAGCATCTCATCATCTCCCAGGTAAACATACTTCAAGTGGTCAGGTAAAGACTTCAATTCCAGAATCGATGCCTGAACAACAAAAGGTAGTAGCTTTGTGTGAGAAAGTGGTAGTTCTAATCTTTTAACTTCATACTTGGGCTACAATGACTGCATGGCTATGATCATTTCTTCAACTTCAGGACTTAACTCTAATTCAGCCTCGTTCTGCATCAAGCTTTTACTAATCACCTCTTCCAGCTCATCTATTCTGCTTACTTCAAATGTGTCTTGCGTCAGGACATCAAAACTGTCATTGAAAAATACTAAATGTACATCTGCTGGATACCTCATAGCATCGAAGATGCTAATTTTGACAATCTCTCCATCGAACTCCATGGTTAATGTCCCATCAAACACATCAATCTTAGTCCTGGCAGTTAGAAGAAAGGGCGACCTAAAATTATTGGTACGAGATTCACCGGGTTGCTGTTGTCCTCCATATGTAGAATGTAGAATTCAAAAGGAAAGATTAACTGATTTACCTACACCAAAACATCCTCAACTACCCCTTTAGGGTATGCATTAGATCAATCTGCAAAATGTATGATCACTCTAATTTTTTTTTAAGGACCTAGATTTAAGGATACATAAATAGAGAAAAATTAACATTAATCGATGCACCCAAATCTGCCATGGCATGTTTGATTTGCCTATTTCTAATGATGCAAGGGATTGTAAATGTACCTAGGTCTTTACACTTTTGAGACAGTTTTCTTTGAATGACCGCAGATGCATTATCCCCTACACTTACCTTCTCATCGCCTCTTAGTTTCCTCTTCATCGTGGACAACTCTTTAAGGAATTTCGTATACCTTGGAATTTTCTTCACTTCGTCCAAAAGCCGTATGTTAATTTCCACTTTCTTAAATTGTGAGATTTGAGAATTTTACACATATCAAATTATGTAATGAGAACATGAAGTGTAATTGATTGAACTAAATATGATGTACTCATATATTGAGGAGGTATGGAATGAAATTTTAAGTGATGAATAAGTTATAAATGAGATTTTATGTTAAAGTGTGAAACTATGAGGCCAGATCGATCTTGGAGAAGAGATGATCGATCTGGTAGGTCAAAAATGACAAGGAGGAATTTAAGCGAGCAGATCGATCTCCAATGGAAGAGGATCGATCTCCTTATGATTCTGTAATGAAGAGATCAATCTCATGAGGAAGGAATCGATCTCAAAATGTTTCTGTTAAAGAGAAGATTGATCTCCTCAAGGAGCAGATCAATCTCATGAAGCATTCTGTAAACTGGAGATCGATCTCATAAAGCCATTAAGAGATCGATCTCACCCCACGAAAGATCAATCTCCTAGGTATAAAATTACCCCAAATTATCCCCAAATTCAAATGCAGATCGATCTCATCAAGAGCCAGATCGATCTCCTACCCTCGACCTATATAAAGTCCCCTGTGTTTTTCTGCATTTCATCTTTTCTCTTTCTTCCAACCTCCATTTCTACCGAATCCTAGCTTTCTCTCTCTTCCAAAGTCCTCATTTTTGTCCAAATCGAAGGTTGTGGCAAGAGGGAAAGTTGTTCCTCATCCAAAGGAGAACACATACTTGGAAATTGAAGGACGAATCGAATCGAGGTGTGAGTTGAGCACTCCATAAGTTTGGGTAATCTCTAAACTTCAATCTTTAATTTTGAAGTAATCTTTAGTGATTGTGGACATGGACATTGTGATGAAATAGTTGGGAAATGATTAGGGATTGATGAAACTATGATTTCGTTGGAGTAGAGATGTTATTATGCAATTTGTAGTAATTTTTGGAGTTTTGGGGTATAAATTGAAATTGAGGCAATGAGATGAATATCGACATGGATTTTTATGCACAATAAATGTAGGATTGGAAATGAGGTGGATGGGATTATGAAGGGTGATAGAGTTATGATAGTTGAGAGATTTAAGTGTTAGTGAGAAATATGAGAAAATGTATGCTTGATAATGAAATTGAGTCGAGATATTGATGTTTTAACATTGTTTGGATAGCTCGAGAGTTCCAGAGTGGAATGCGAGGCTAGTCCGTGATACGGGGGAACGATTGCACTATACGAGGTGTAAAAAGGTAAGGGAAAACTAAACTCATTTGTGTATGTGTTTTGTGATAATATTGTAGCATGATTTTTTATTGAGAAAACAAGCATGTTTTATGTTTTGTGAATGAGAATTGCACACGATTTTATAGCCGGTTGGAGCCCAACTTTTATGAGTTGTAAACTATATGTGAAAACGTTTTATAACCATTTTGTGTTTAAAATGTGAAAAGTGTTTTGGGCCCTACGTTAAGGCGTACAGAGATTTGAGAAATGTGTGCGTGGTTTTACCGGTTGAAGCTCGTGTTTAACATGTTTTGTGTTGAGTACAAAACGGTTTGAAATGAGTTTTATAAGAGAAAACCATTATGAGCTTTACGTGAAGGCAAAATGATTTTTATGATAATGGCTATTGATTGAGACTTAGGTGTGTCATTTTGAATACACACCAAGCATTGCTCTAGTAGCATATAAGTTCGATAATCTTCTGTTCTAGTAATGTGAGATGACCCCTACTCTGGTAGCATTGGTTACCTACCATGTATGAATCCTAAATCAGTGGTTGTGTCATGCGTATTTGGTGGTTGTGCCACGTGTATTTGGTGGTTGTGCCACGTGTGAATCCTAAATCAATGGTTGTGCCACGTGTATTTGGTGGTTGTGCCATATGCGAATCTAAATCAGTGGTTGTGCCACGTGCGAATCTAAATCAGTGGCTGTGCCACGTGTAATTGGTGGATGTGCCACGTGTGATTCCTAAATCAGTGGTTGTGCCACGTGTATTTGGTGGTTGTGCCACGTGCGAATCTAAATCATTGGCTGTGCCATGTGTGTTTGGTGGTTGTGCCACGTGCAGATTTTAATTAGTGGTTGTGCCACGTGTAGATTTTATTTAGTAGTCGTACCATGTGCATTACTATTGCAGTGATTTTTATCACGTTTTAAAGAGAAAAGCCATTATCGTATCTTGGTTTCTACATGCTTGTAACCTTGAATTGAGCCATTTATTATCATGTTTTTACATGAGCTTTGAGATGATGTTTTAACTATTCATGCTACATTTTCCACTGAGTTTATTGAGTTTATCATGTAAACAAAATTATTGTGCTGTGCAAATCATTTTCTTATTAATGAATCCCTTATCCTCTTACTGAGCGATTTAGAAGCTCACCCTATTTTTCTTTCCCCCAGATTTCTTCAAGTGAAGAGAATTTTCCTGCGACGTACGGATTAGTGGCCAGTGGAGGACTCAAGCTCCAGACCACATATTGTACTTGAGGTACATTTTATTATTTCATTTAACCAGACTATAATTGTATTTACAAACACTTATGTACTATAATGTATGGGATGTATTAGGATAATTCAATCTGAGTTGAGGAATGTATCTAATGTGATATATTTAAGTATGTGAGGATTAGATCCTGATGTGTGGTCTTATGATATTTATATACAAATATTGATGCCGGACACTGTACAGGAATACACCTAGATAGGCGTAATGATATAGAAAAAGTTTTGAATTTGCCCTATTTTTCGTGTTTTCGGGGCGACACATAATTTTCTTGGTATCAAAGCTTAGGGTGTCTAGTACTGTCAGTGTCGATTAAGTGAAATAGAATACATCCCAAGTGTCTGTAATAGTCTGGTCATGAACTGAATTTAAGGATTGAGATTTCAATCAAGTTTGATGTGTATGCGCAGGAAACAAATTGAGATTGAGAATGAGTGGACGACGAGGTCATTCGAGGAGGCAAGCAGAGCCACCTCCACCACCTGCCCCACAACCAGAGAGTCCTAACTCTCGATTTAACCAAATTGAGACCGATGTGAGGTAAGGTTTTGAGCAAATTGCAACGCTATTCGCGCAACATTTTGGAGTTAATGCCTCGGGTTCTACTCCTACACTACCACAAGGACCTCATGTGCCCTCAGTACAGATGGACCCGGTGCCTCCCGTCACTCAGCTTGATGACAGAAGTATGGCCCGACTGAAGGACTTCTTGAAAAAGAATCCGCCCGTGTTCAGAGGGAAAAAGGATCCTGCAGAGGCTGAGGAGTGGCTGACTAAGTTGAGAGTTATATTTGATTATTTGGGATGCATCGATGCTGAGAAGGTCAGTATGGGTGCCTATATGTTAAAAGGGAGAGCGCGAGATTGGTAGGGTACTACCCAGGGTATTCTGGTGTCCAGCCAGGATGTGATTAGCTGGGAAGAGTTTTAAGCAGCTTTTAGAGCCCAATTTGTACCACGAGCTGCTCAGAGAAGAAAGCAGGCAACGTTTTTGAATCTGGTACAGGGCGATATGTCTGTGAACGATTATAAGAGCCGATTTACCGCACTATTGAGATATGACCCAGAGACCTTCAAGAATGAAAAGCTCCATACTGAGAGATTTGAGTATGGATTAAAGCCCATCATCAAAGATAGATTGATAGGGCTATGTATTACTGAGTTTGGAGATGCTCTGAGACAAGCACAAGAGATTGAGAGGGGAATCGAGATGGTACAATCCCAGAATGAGCTCAGAGCAGTGAATAGGGATAAGGGCAAGAGGCCAGCGATTTCCCAAACAGATGTTCGGAGAGGTTCCTTCAGAAGAGGAAGGATTGAGGTACAGAAGGGCAGATTAGAGAGACCTAGAGGTTATCCCATCATTAGGGAAACCCCTCGAGATGTCAAGCCTGAGATAAGGGTTTGCTGAAATTGTAGCCGAATGCATGAGGAAAGTTGTACCGGGTTGATCCATGGATGTTTTTGATGTGGAGACATGGGTCACATGGTGAAAGACGACCCTCAACCTCAGATACCACATGTTCTGGAGCCTATTAGACAACAACCTCAGAGAGTGAATTCCTAAAGACAGGCCACTGCTGCAGAAAAAGGAAAGAAGTCTGTTACATAGGGATGTGTGTTTGCCCTGGATAAGGAAACCGCAGACACTTCTGCAAGAACTATAAAAGGTACACTCTCTATCTGTAATCATAAGGCTCATGTGTTGATTGATTCAGGGTCCATGCATTCATTTATTTCTGAGTATTTTGCATGTAGATTAAATTTGAAGTTTGAACCTCTAGAGTATATACTACATGTAAATACCCCTATGCGTGAATCCTAGAGAACTGATTTGATCTGTAGAAGATGTGAAATAAAGGTGGGAGATAGAGTAATGTTAGCAGATCTAATAACATTAAATATGCATGGGTTTGATGTAATTTTAGGAATGGATTGGCTAGCAACCAATTGAGTGAGTTTAGACTACTATACTAAGATTGTAACTTTCTCCCTACCTAAACCTTACAGTGTACGTTTGAAAAATTGAGTAAATAGACGTATGAAATTTTGTAAGCAAATTGAAATTTTGATGTTGCTCTTGAGAGTACTAAATATGATTGTTTATGTGAAGGTTATGAAACGCTCATCTCAGATGATGATCGAAAACATCCGAGGATTGAGGATATACCGGTGGTGTGTGAATTTTCTGATGTTTTCCCAGATGAGTTACCAGGTTTACCACCAGAGAGAGCTAGAGTTTATCATTGATTTGGTACCAGATACTCAGTCGATCTCTAGACCTCCATACAGGATGGCATTAGTGGAACTTGAAGAATTGAAGAAACAACTATAGGAGTTATTAGATCAAGGGTTTATTAGACCCAGTGTTTCACCGTTGGGAGCACCAGTTTTATTTGTTAAGAAGAAGGATGGTAGTCTCAAATTATGCGTAGACTACCGATTATTAAATAAAGCCACAGTGAAGAATTAATACCCATTGCCCAGGATTGATGATCTACTTGATCAGCTGAGAGGGGCATCAGTCTTTTCTAAGATTGATTTGAGATCGGGCTATCACCAATTAAGGATTAAGGAAGAAGATATTTCAAAGACGACCTTCAGGACAAGGTATGGCCATTATGAATTTCTAGTGATGTCCTTTGGATTGACGAACGCCCCTGCAGCCTTTATGAGATTAATGAACGAGGTGTTCAGATACTATCTAGATAAATTTGTGATAGTCCTTATTGATGATATCTTGGTATACTCTCGATCATATGAGGAATATGCACAGCATTTGTGGTTAGTACTTCAGATACTCCGAGATAAACAATTATATGGAAAGCTTAGTAAGTGTGAGTTTTGGCTGGATCAGATAGCTTTCCTTGGTTATATAGTCTCAGAGGAAGGAATACCGTGGATCCAAGTAAAGTAGATGCTATGCTTAATTAGGAAAGACCGAGGACAGTTACAGAAGTACGAAGCTTCCTTGGTTTAGCAGGGTATTACAGAAGATTTGTGGAAGGATTTTTCAAGATTGCCGTTCTTTTGACTAAGCTCAAGCACAAGGAGACTCCGTTCATATGGACTGATCAGTGTGAGCTCAATTTTTAAGAATTGAAGAGGAGATTGATAGCGGCACTTGTGTTGACTATTCCTGAGGGATCAGGAGGATTTTCAGTTTATAGTGATGCATCCCATCAAGGATTAGGGTGACCACAGGAGTTTGATGTATTTGTTTGATCAGAAGGAGTTAAACATGAGATAAAGGATATGGATGGAACTCCTTAAGGATTATGACTGCGAGATTTTGTACCATCCGAGTAAGGCGAACGTAGTTGCAGATGCCCTGAGCAGAAAGAGTATGATATCTGCTATGATGATCAGGAAATGGGATTTACTGGAACAGTTCGTCGAACTCCGGATCCGAGTTAAAGAGGTAGAAACTGGATTTTTGGCTAGCCTGTGAATAGAGCCCAGGATCATGAATCAGATTAGAACTGGGTAGAGTATGTGGCCAGATGTTTAGTATGCCAACAAGTGAAAGTTGAGCATCGGAAGCTTGGAGGACTACTACAGCCTTTACCTGTACCTACATGAAAATGGGAGCATGTCACCATAGATTTACTATGGGTTTACCAAGGACTCGGAGAGGTCGTGATGCGATATGGATCATAGTGGATAGACTGACCAAGAGTGCCCACTTCCTTACCATCAAGAGCACAGATACTGTGGATGCCTTAGCTGAGTTATATGCCAATGCGATATCTAGATTACATGGGGCTCCAGTGAGTATTACTTCTGACAAAGATTCTCGATTTACTTCCAGATTTTGGACCCAGTTTCAGGAGTCCATGGGATCTCGATTGAGTTTTAGTACCGCCTATCATCCTCGGATATATGGTTAGTCAGAGAGGACTATTCAGACCCTGGAGGATATGTTGAGGGCGTGTACGATGGATTTTAAGGGATCGTGGGATGATCACCTACCCCTAGCAGAGTTTGCGTACAATAATAGTTATCATGCAAGTATTGGAATGGCACCTTTTGAGGCTCTATATGGTAGGAGGTGTAGATCCCCTGTAGCTTGGGAAGAAGTGAGTGACAGAAAGATAAATGCTCCCGAACTTGTTGAGCAGGCTATACAGAGTGTGAAACTCATATGTGAGAGATTACGGGCTGCACAGAGTAGACAGAAAAGCTACGCGGATGTGCATAGACGGCCACTCGAGTTTGATGTTAGTGATGTAGTATTTCTGAAGATATCACCAAGTAAGGGTATCATGAGGTTTGGAAAGAAAGGAAAATTGAGCCCTCGATACATAGGCCCCTTTGAGATTCTTGAGAGGGTGGGAGAGGTAGCCTACAGGTTGGCATTACCCCCACAGATATCTGAAATACACAACGTCTTCCATGTGTCTATGTAGAGGAAGTACCACTCGGACCCTTCTCATGTCATAGAGTACGAAGAGATGGACATACAAGAGGACATGAGCTACACTGAAGAACCCGTCTGGATTCTCGATAGAAAGGAGAAGGTACTTAGAACCAAGAGCATCTCATTAGTGAAAGTTTTATGGAAACATCACTCAATGGAAGAGGCAATGTGGGAATTGAAAAGTCTCATGAAGGACAAATACCCTCATCTATTTGACGAGTTGAGTTGAATTTGGAGCACCAAATTCTTTTTAAGGTGGGGAGGATGTGAGATCTGAGAATTTTCCACATATCAAATTATGTAATGAGAACATGAAGTGTAATTGATTGAACTAAATATGATGTACTCATTTATTGAGGTGGTATGGAATGAAATTTTAAGTGATGAATGAGTTATAAATGAGATTTTATGTTAAAGTGTGAAACTATGGGGCCAGATTGATCTTGGAGAAGAGAGGATCGATCCGGTAGGTCAAAAATGACAAGGAAGGAGGAATTTAAGCGAGCAGGTCGATATCCAATGGAAGAGGATCGATCTCCTTATGATTCTGTAATGAAGAGATCGATCTCATGAGGAAGGAATCGATCTCAAAATGTTTCTATTAAGGAGAAGATCGATCTGCTCAAGGAGCAGATCGATCTCATGAAGCATTTTGTAAACTAGAGATCGATCTCATAATTGGAGCAGATCGATCTCATAAGTCATTAAGAGATCGATCTTACCCCACGACAGATCGATCTCCTAGGCATAAAATTACCCCAAATTGTCCTCAAATTCAAATGCATATCGATCTCATCAAAAGCCAGATCGATCTCCTACCCTCGACCTAAATAAAGACCCATGTGTTTTCCTGCATTTCATCTTTTCTCTCTCTTCCAACCTCCATTTCAGCCGAACCCTAGCTTTCTATCTCTTTCAAAGTCCCTATTTTCATCCAAATTGAAGATTGTGTCAAAAGGGAAAGTTGTTCCTCATCCAAAGGAGAACAACATACTTGGAAACCAAAGGACGAATCGAATCGAGGTGTAAGTTGAGCACTCCACAAGTTTGGGTAATCTCTAAACTTCAATCCTTGATTTTGAAGTAATCTTTAGTGATTGTGGACATGGACATTGTGATGAAATAGTTAGGAAATGATTAGGGATTGATGAAACTATAATTTCGTTGGAGTAGAGATGTTATTATGCAATTTGTGGTAATTTTTGGAGTTTTGGGGTATAAATTGAAATTGAGGCAATGAGATAAATATCGACATGGATTTTTATGCACAATAAATGTAGGATTGGAAATGTAATGGATGGGATTATGAAGGGTGATAGAGTTGTGAGAATTGAGAGATTTAGGTGTTAGTGAGAAATATGAGCAAATGTATGCTCGATAATGAAATTGAGTTGAGATATTAATGTTTTAACATCGTTTGGACAGTTGGGAGTTCCAGAGTGGAATGCGAGGCCAGTCCGTGATACGGGGGAACAATTGCACTATACGAGGTACAAAGAGGTAAGGGAAAACTAAACTCCTTTGTGTATGTATTTTGTGATAATATTGTAGCATGATTTTCAATTGAGAAAACAAGCATGTTTTATGTGTTGTGAATGAGAATTGCACACGATTTTATAGCCGGTTGGGGTCCAACTTTTTGAGTTGTAAACTATATGTGGAAACGTTTTATAACCATTTTGTGTTTAAAATGTGAAAAGTGTTTTAGGCCCTATGTTAAGGAGTACAGATATTTGAGAAATGTGTGCATTGCTTTACCGGTTGAAGGTCGGGTTTAACATGTTTTGTGTTGAGTACAAAACGGTTTGAAATGAGTTTTATGAAAGAAAACCATTATGAGCTTTACGTGAAGGCAAAATGATTTTTATGATAATGGCTATTGATTGAGACTTAGGTGTGTCATTTTGAATACATACCGGATATTGCTCTAGTAGCATGTAAGTCTGATATTCCTCCGTTCTGGTAACGTGAGATGACCCTTACTCTGGTAGCATTGGTTACCTACCTCGTGTGAATCCTAAATCAGTGGCTGTGCCACATGTATTTGGTGGCTGTGCCACGTGCGAATCTAAATCAGTGGTTGTGCCACGTGTATTTGGTGGCTGTGCCACGTGTGAATCCTAAATCAGTGGCTATGCCAGGTGTATTTGGTGGCTGTGCCACATGTATTTGGTAGCTATGCCACGTGTGAATCCTAAATCAGTGGCTGTGCCTCGTGTATTTGGTGGCTGTGTCACGTGCGATCTAAATCAGTGGCTGTGCCACGTGTGTTTGGTGGCTGTGCCACATATGGATTTTAATTAATGGTTATGCCACGTGTAGATTTTATTTAGTGGCCATGCCACGTGTATTACTATTGCAGTGATTTTTATCACGTTTTAAAGAGAAAAGCCATTATCGCATCTTGATTTCTACATGCTTGTAACCTTGAATTGAGCCATTTATTATCATGTTTTTACATGAGTTTTGAAATGATGTTTTAACTATTCATGCTACATTTTTCACTGAGTTTATTGAGTTTATCATGTAAAACAAAATGATTGTGCTGTGCAAATCATTTTCTTATTAATGAATCCCTTATCCTCTTACTGAGCGATTTAGAAGCTCACCCTGTTTTATCTTTCCCCAGATTTCTTCAAGTGAAGAGAATTTTCTTACGACGTATGGATTAGTGGCCAGTGGAGGACTCGAGCTCCAGGCCACATATTGTACTTGAGGTACATTTTATTATTTCATGTAACCAGACTATAATTGTATTTACAGACACTTAATGTACTATGATGTATGGGATGTATTAGGATAATTCAATCTGAGTTAAGGAATGTATTTAACGTGATATATTTAATTATGTGAGGATTAGATCCTGAGGTGTGGTCTTATGATATATATATATATATATATATATATATATATACAAATATTGATGCAGGACACTGTACAGGAATACACCTAGATATGTGTAATGATACAGAAAAAGTTTTGAATTTTCCCTATTTTTCGCGTTTTCGAGGCGTCACATAAATACCTTCATGATCTCTTTCTATTGTTCCTCTTTCTGTGTCTTAGCTAACCTGCAAGAACAAAGGGGGTGGATAGGGTTAGTTTTTTCTATAAAAGGTTGAATTTGTGTCTTAACCTTTTTCTCTGCCTCTGAAATCTGCCTTTAGATCTCTTTTCCACTACGCAGCACTATGGCACTCGCATTCTCCTTGGGGTTCTTTATTGTTTGAGATGGTAACTTCCCAGAACCTTGAGCTTCTAATCTACCAACCGTGGTTGCTAGTTGATCCATCTGTTTTTTCAAGTTTTGGATGCTTATCCTTATTTCCTGTTGGAATTACAAAGTGTTGTTAGCAAGGTTTTTCGAAATTTCTTCAAGTGACATACCTGAACTTGAGCTTGTGACTTGATTTGTTTGCTACCTCTGAGCAGAATGTTGATAGCCAACTTGGTTACCATATCTCAAATTGGGATGATCTCTCCAGCTTGGCTTATATGTATTTGCATACGAATCATGTCTCTGTTGGGGTTGACCTGGAAAATTTCCTATGGCATTTGCTTGTTGCATGGCCGGGTCATCTTCTTGCAAAGTCAGACACATGTCGATGTTGTGTCTTACCAACGAACAGATTCTTCACACCTTCGCTGCTTGTAAGTTCCCTACTGCCATTTGACAGATTAAAGAGGTTAGATCAGAAATTTGACGTTCTAGGTTGGAATTACTTACCTCATTGACCTTCTTCGGTGTGTGATCCAATCTACTCTCGAACTGTTGCATATTGACTGCCATGTTGGCGATGAGATTCCTTGCAGCCTTTGGGGTCTTATCAACTAGTGTTCCTCCACTAGCAGCATCAATCATGCTCATGTCCATTGGCATTAAACCTTCATAGAAATACTGGATTAGAAGCTGGTCAGTAATCTGGTGGTGTGGACAGCTCGCACACAGCTTCTTAAAACGCTCACAATATTCGTACAAAGTTTCACCATTGTATTGTCGAATGCCACAGATCTCTTTTCTTATATTTACAGCCCTAAAAGCAGGGAAATACTTCTCCAAAAATAATCGCTTCATCTCATTCCAGGAACGTATTGATCCCGAAGGAAGGTGGTATAACCTGTCCTTCGCTTGATCTGCTAACAAGAAGGGGAATGCCCTCAGCTTGATCTGATCCTCTGAGATGCCTTATGGTTTCATGCTCAAACACACAACATGAAACTCCTTAAGGTGCTTATGGGGATCTTCACTTGCAAGTCCATGGAAAGTAGGCAGAAGATGTATTAGTCTTGATTTAAGTTCAAAAGCCATATCTAAAGTAGGGTACTTAATACACAAAGGTTGCAAGTTTAAGTCAGGAGTAGCAAGCTCTTTCAAAGTCCTGTTATTATTCATTGTCATGTTGTTAGTGTCCAACTCCTCTATTGAGCTCTTGTCTGGCGTACTTTCGGGATCTAAGGGTTCTACACCAGTGTAGCTTCTTGTTCTCTTTTCAACCTCTTCAAGGTTCTCTCTATCTCTGGATCGAATTGAAGTGCAATTTCACCTGATTTGGAGGATTTGGTCATAAAAACACAAAATAAAAATAAAAAATAAAATCGCAAAACAATCACAAATAAAATAAAAACAAATGGGCTAAAACTATAAGAAAACAATGGAATTTGGCCAAGATAAGGTAGGGCTAGGGAATTCCCTGGTTTGTTTTATTTCATCGTTTCCACTTGAAATCAAGTACTCATATGCCTCTTAACTCAACAAATTTTTTTCCTGTGAATAGTAATATGAATAGTACCGAAAGCCCTAAACAAATAAACAAATAAATAAATAAAAACACAAAATCACAAGAATTTAAAAGAAGAATAATGAGAATAATATAAAAACACAGTAATGAATCAGAACCAGTCCCTGGCAACGGCACCAAAAATTGGTGAGTGTCGAATTCAACTAAATTTAAATTATTGATCTTATCGAAATTTTGCAGTAGCGGCAAATTCAGGTCGAACCGTAGAGACTGGTGGATTAATTATCATGCAATAACTAAAATAATTGGGGGTGTAATTTAACAGAATTAAAATCCTAAAACAGAATTGATATTCAACTAATTATGAAGAGGGTAAACCACGATTAACAACTTCAATTCAAAGGAACTACCCAGTAACTAACAATTGATTTTTAACACCTAATTTACCATCTTGTCTTCAATTATTTAGCTGAGGTATTATCTCCCAGCAAGATATTATCTCTTCTTCCTTACTATCATTAACTCAAGCCCAGCACCCAAATTAAATTCTTATCCCTAATCTAATCAGTTTTGACGCAACCCTATTTAGACTAGGAATAGCATTAACACTCTAGGAAGACTACTAAACTGAATAACACTTCAACCACGGGTTGAGTGTTTAATCCGTTCCATTATTTCACTTAGAGTTGACGAAACCTAATTGCCACTAGTTCTGATTTCTATCACAACAATTATGAATTGTGAAAATTTTAGATAGCATACAATCACATGCAAAGATTATCTAATTAGCCAGATCATATAATTTTCTCATGCAATCAAATCAATTAATACCAAAAACAATAGATAATTGAATCAAAAGAGAGTTTAGATAAACAAACTGTGTTTCTCAATTGTTGAAATTACTGGATTTGATTCCCTTCAATCAAATAAAGGATTTAGGCAGCACATGATTATTGGAAACGAAAATAAAAATATAGAGGGTGAATTTTTTTCTTCGACTGCCGCCATCTTCTATCTCTCTTCATTCCTCTCCTAAAGAAAACGAAACTATATATATAGTAAAAAAGAAAACCTAAATTTGAAATCCTATTACAAGTAGGAAAAAGACTGATATATTCAGGCTTTTTCTTTAAAGCTGGTTTTGGAGTGGAAATAGGTCGAATTGGATCTTAGGTTCTTCTTCAAAGTTACAAATCAGTAAGTCAGTATTTCTCTAGGTCTGATTTTGTATAATTTGGAGGACTGAAACTCCGTTTAGAGCCAAAATTTCAAATAGCACTAAAACTGTCCAATTTCTTTGGTTAAGCTCTTGAAGCCCATTTATCTACCAAAATCACAAAATTAACATAAGTACTCTAATTAACATGAAAAACATAGCAAGATATTAAAATGTAGAAGGAAATAAATAATAAAAAATATGGCACTCATCAATATGAATCATGTATCGAATCTAAGGATTGTAAATTGTATATGCTTGTGTTTTGAATGTGAGACTTAATTGGAATAAGGAAAGGGTTTTGTCATAATTGACGTATGGTATGAGAACAAGTTTTGAACTGTGATAAATTCTGGATACAGGATTATAATTGGAACAAGAGATGTATACAACGTATGAATATTTTTTGATATGTGAAATAATTCGAATCGAGCGAGGTGAACGAAGAATGAGTGGTGACTAAAGGATAAAAATTGCGATAAATTATGGTATCCTGCTTTCTATTGGGACTGAACCTTGAACCCCCTATACACATAATTAGTTATGTGGTCAAGTCTGATGACTAATAAGGGTATTTCAAAATACCTCTCTGCCTGAAAAACTTGGTAGTGTTTAGAAGTACCCACAACCCATAAATTTAAATTGATAGTTGTAATATTCGTGTTTGAGGTCAAGATACCATTTCTTGTGCAGTGAAGAATTATGAAATTCTACTAATCATGAAAGTTTAAAATATTAGATTTCAGAAAAACCATCTAATACAAGAAAAGAGGAAATGACTAGGGTTAGTGCTTTGAGCAGAAGTGATTTCGGGATGACATTTTGTATACACATAGGTTAGGGACATGAGTTATGGAAATATTTAATGAATCTCAACTGGATGCGGTTCCCTACTAATACTGACATGTATATCATGGTATCTAGCTTTAGATTAGAACTGGATTTGATTGACAAAATCCGACAAGCAGCGTAAAGATAAATATTGCGTAGATATGGCTAGTCAGACCCAGTTGGGCTCAGTGATAGATTTTGAAGATTGGCTCCGACGGTCTACTAAGATTCAAAGGTAAAATTTGTATTCCCGATGATGCACAATTGAGGGAACTAATATTGTCAAAAGCTCTCTCCTCGAGGTACGCCTTACACTTGGGGAAGTAATAGGATGTATCAAAAAAATTACGGAAAGTGTATTGGTGATCAGGGATGAAAGAAAACGTGGCTGAATATGTGGTCGCTGACTTGTGTCAGCAGATTAAAGTAGAGAATCAGAAAATCTACGAGGTTGTTACAGCCTCTACCGATACCAACATGAAAATAAGAGCATGTCACCATGGATATCATCATGGGATTGCCAAGGACCCGTAGAAATCATGATGCGATTTGGGTAGTAGTTGATAAACAAACAAAGTCTGCTCACTTCCTAGCTATAAAGGCTACGGGTACCTTGAGTGCTCTAACGGATCTGTATGTACGGGAGGTTATAAGACTACAAGGCATACCAGTGAGTATTATATCTGACAGGGATTCTCAATTCACTTCGCACTTCTGAGAGTATTTCCTAGAAGCCATAGGAACCCAACTGAATTTTAGCATAACTTTTCATCCTCAAAGAGATGGACAAATCGGAGAGAACCATTCAAACATTGGAGGACATGTTGAGCGCTTGTGCACAAGATTTTAAAAGCTCCAGAGACAATCATTTACAGCTCACAGAGTTTGCATATAACAACGGTTACCATTCAAATATCGGAATGGCATCGTATGAAGCACTTTATGGTCGAAGATGTCGTTCGCCAATAGGATGGGAAGAAGTAGGTCAAAGGAAGATATTCGCTCCCGATTTGGTTAAGCAAGTTTCTAAAGATGTATAGTTGATTTGTAAAAGACTTAGAACCGCTCAAAGCTGACAGAAGAGTTACGCTGACCAGAGACGAAGACCCCTGAAATTTTCAGTAGGAGATTCGGTGTTCTGAAAGTCTCTCCATCCAAGGGCATAATGAGTTTGGAAAGAAAGGAAAACTAAGTACTCGTTATATTGGACATTTCAAAATTTTAGACAGAGTAGGAGACAAAGCTTACAGATTGGCGTTATCGCCAAAGTTGTCAAGTATCCGCAACGTTTTTCATGTGTCGATGCTACGTAAGTATTATCTGGATCCCACACATGTAATTAGATACGAACTGCTAGAATTGAAGGAGGACATGATGTATGTGGAGAAACCGATTCGAATTTTGGACAGGAAAGAAAAAGCGTTACGATCTAAGACGATTCTCTTGGTCAAGGTTTTGTGGCTGTATCACACGTTGGAAGAGACCACGCGAGAATTAGAAAACTTAATGCGAGTGAAATATTCACGGTTGTTTGAAACCTAAGGTACTCTTAAAATTTGGAGACCAAATTTCCTAAGGTAAAGAGAATGTAAACCCCTGAATTTTTTCAAAATTCGACCAAAGTGTTATTCGATTTAATTTAATTCACAGTTTGCCTGGGAATAATTAAATTATTTATGTCTAAAGGAGAGATTAGATTGAGCCAAAAATTTAAGTTAAAAATTCGATTTATGATAATAATAATAATAATAATAATAATAATAATAATAATAGTAATGATATGGTAGACAATATGTATAAATAAATATACATTTATTTTGATTATATAAATGTATATATAAATTTATTTTGATTATATAACTATACATTTATTTTGATTATAAATGTATATATATATATATGTATGTATGTATGTATAAATTTATTTTGATTATATAAATGTCTATATATATTTATTTTGAGTATATAAATGTATACATAAATATATAAATATTTTGATTATATTAAAATACATTTATTTTGATTATATAAATATATATATATATATATATATATATAAATGCATATGTATAAATGTATATTTTGATTTTATTTTGATTATACATTAATTTTAATGTATAAAGGTATATATAAATGAATATATTTTGATTATATAAATATACATTTATTTTGAATTATATAAATGAATTATTTTAATTATATAAATGTATATATAAATTATTATATAAGTTATTATATGAAAGATATTTAAAAACAAAAATTCAACGAAACGGTGCGTTTTGAGAGGGGGAACGCAAGAAGCCCAGCGCGTGCGCCCAGCCTCCGTGCACCAGCCCCTTTCACGCACCCTTGAGCCCAGTACCCCCTGCGCCATGCGTCTTGCCCCAGCGCCCCAGCGCTTGCTGCCTTTGCACACCCAGACATGTCCCTCGCCTACACCCTTGTACACCCAGTCGCGCATCAGCCTGCACCTGAGCCCTCTGTACCCTGCATCCGAGTCTGCCACTGCACATCCCAGCACCCTGCCCACATGTCAGGCGCCCAGCGCCCGACCAGCATCAATCCTTGTGCCCAGTCATGCCAGCCTGCACAACCCGACACTCCCTGCAACCTGCGCGCACCAGGCCCTCCGCCCAGCTCACTCCACGCCAAACCTGCACTCCCCAGACACCAGCACCGACCTGAACCAGCTCCCGCGCCACGCCAAACGCCTGCCAGTACCAAGACCCTTTTAAGCACAGTCCTGCACACCCCCTGCGCACCAACTGCCCCTGCCTCCACAAAACGTCAAACCACTTGCTGCCTAGTCCTGCACCCTTGCCACCCGGTTCCGCGCCCCTGCACGTCCAGCCCCACACCACACAGAGGAAGACAGAGACATTCAGTTGGTGGTGAAGGTGATGATGGTGATGGTGGTGATGGCCAAGACCCAAGGCCGGTGATAGTGGTGCCGAAAAGATGGAGAGGATGAAGATGCCGAGGGGGAGAGGTTGGTTGGAGTGAAACAGTAGGGAGAGTTAAGGGGAACTGAGGTTGCGGGAGGCGACGATGATGATGATGATGGTGGCCGGAGCAAGGAATGGAGATGATGAGGATGGTGGTTGCACGGAGGAGAGGAAGGAGGTGGTGAGCAGCTCCTCGAGTGACCAGTGGAAGGGGAAGCCAAGAGGGAGAATGAGGAAGAAGAAGAAGAAGAAAAAAAAAAGAGAAGGAATTTGGCGTGAAGCGCCAAATTAAAAAAAAAAAAAAGGAAAAAATGTTTTTATATTTATAAAAAGATATTTGGAGATATAGGGAGGCCAAAAAATTTTAAAATTTGAGAAAATCCAGAAAAAGGAGTTTCGGGGAGGAAAATTTATCGAGAGGGCTGGATCCACGGACTCCAGAAGCATAAGTATTCTGAACAGCGAGCAGACACCGAGATAAGGAAAATTACAATGTGCTATAGAGATGAATGCACATATTTTCCGAAAATTTTTATAGATATGAATTTAGGAAATATTTTATCATAAGGAAAATTATAGTGTGATATAGAGATGAATGCACGTATTTTGACGATTTTTGTATATATGAATTTAGAAAATATTTTATCGTAAGGAAAATTACAGTGTTCTATAGAGATAAATGCACGTATTTTCTGATGATTTTTGTAATACGTGTTTTAAGAAATATATTTATTTATGCTATAGAAAATTACTTGTGAACCGTCGAAATTATACTGCATAAATTTGTTGTGTTTTTGGAGACTGCGAACCGTAGGACGAAATTTTGATACGCTTAAACGTAGAAAATCCCTAGGAAAATTTTACTGCCCAAAATTTAGAAAGAACTTTTAAGGAACCTCGAAATCTGCCTCGATTTTTCTGAAATAGCCCTATTTACTGTATTTAGATAAATATTAGAGTATTTTTAAATTTATCGCAGAAAAACTTAAAATTTCGTATTTGCACCCGAAACTATGTTTTATGGATTTTTAGTTGAAAAATGCAAGATCAGCCCCTTTTAATCTGTTTACACGCTAAATCGAAATTTAAGTATTTTAAAAATAAAACATTTGACATCAGACGTGTATTGCTGTGTGATCTTGCATTGAGTTGTCTGCACGAGATTTTGAGATGGTTTAAGGATAAAACTGTGCCAACCAGACGTGCATTGTTGTGTGATCTTGCACGGATCCGCTCGCACGTGATTTTAAGTGATTTGCTAAAATTGTGCCAGCCGGATGTGTATTGTTGTGTGATCTTGCACGGACCCGCTTGCACTTGATTTTAAGTGATTTGATAAAACCATGCTAGTCGGACGTGTATTGCTGTGTGATTTTGTACGGACCCGTTTGCACGTGATTTTAAGTGATTTGATAAAACCGTACCAGCCGTTCGTGTATTGCTGAGTGAACATGCACGGGCCCGCTCGCACGTGATTTTAAGTGATTTGATAAAACTGTGTCTGATAGAAGTGTATTGTTGTGTGATCTTGCACATATCTACTCGCACGTGATTTGAGGCGAAAAGGGCGATGATGAATTACATGAAATTTGAAAGATGAAATTATATGAAAATGTGAATGATGTCGAGGTCCATAGAGTACGATGTACCATGCTGTGTGCACGTGAGTACGCTATGCCGTGTTATTGAGAAATAGTGAAATGAGTAAGCCGATTGGGTAGCTGACCACTCTCACGACACTTGACATCCCGGCGCACCTGGCCCGTGATTACTCGGATTCACTGACATTAGCCAATTGTCTTATTGATTGATTATTGATGATGAATATTTCGTCATGCCTTACTTATTTGATTTATCTAAATTGAGTTTTGATGAAGTGAATTTCTGACATGAAATGAGTTTTATTTTACTGTATTTGATTTAATTGATATTTTGCAGTAATATTTTTTGTGATACCTATACTGTGAGAAAATAGTAATTTTCAGTGCACTACACTGAACTATATGGTATTACTCCAATCTTGTATTTTGTAGATAGTGTATTTATCTACATGCAACTTGATTTTTCTTACTGAGCAGTTGAGTTCACCCCTTAGTTTATTCCACAGAGCCTTATCAATAGCTGAGAGTGTTTGTAAGTCGAATAAATTTGCACAGTCATGTGTCAGCGAAGGACTCTTCAGCACTAAAGGTATACCCGGCGTAGACATTTATATTGTATCTATATTTTGCAAGTACAATAATGTATAGAGAAATGTGTTTGGGGAAATGTGAACATGAAGGAACAATAATTTTGTTTAAATTTGTCACAAAAAAATGAAATCTAGTACTCGTATTTATTGTTTCTAATCTAATATCGACTCGTAGCCCAACCAGTAAAAGTGCGAGTAAAATGGGTCGTTACAACACAACCCTTGATGTAATCTTACTGTGATAGGAAATTCACTTGTTTGCCCCCCACATTTCTTCATATGTGTCATCGTATCTCTATGCATGTCTTTAATTATTTCAATATTTTTCACAAAGACACTTTTCTTCATTAAAGACCACCATAATACCTCCTTAGGCATTTTATCATATGCTTTTTCCAAATCTATAAAAACTATATGAAGATCTTTACCTTGTACTCGAGAATGCTCCACAAGTTGTTTAAGCAAGTATATTGTTTCCATGATTGATCAGCCAAACATAAAATCAAATTGATTCTTCGAAATCTCCATCATCTTCATTAATCTTCGTTCTATTACTTTTTCACATAATTTCATTGTGCGAATCATTAGTTTTATGCTTTGATAGTTGTAGCAACTTTTAATATCTTCCTTTTTCTTATAGAGAGATACTGAGGCTTCGGTTCTGATTCAAATTGGACAGGGCCGACTTCAAATTATTTTGAAATTTTATAAGTTATGAACATGTTTTTAAGATTTTGAATGTAATAATTAATTCAATTTTTATATAATTTTAAATTTTAATAAATATTTATATGAAAACAAATTTATACATTTTAATATTTATTATTTGACAAAAATTATTTAATTTTTTTAATTTCCTACAATATTTGCTATAAAATATTAGATATAATTATATTCATTAATTGCAAAATCGATATAATGGCAAAAAAGTATCAATTATCTTTTAAAAAAAAATACTTAGTTTCAATAATTGATCAACTAAATAGCTCAATTTTATTTCTAGTTTGTTTTTTGTTTATACATAAATCATGATATTAACATTATTGCATTAAATATAATTGTATACACTAATTAATCAAATATCCCATTAAGAATTTATAATGTTGAATTAAAAAAGCTATATGTACCAATTGATCGTATATCAAATTAGAATCTTTGAGATATTTACTTAACAAAATATGTTAAGATTGTCGAGGTTTGAACCTTAACCATTTAATTTCTAGGCAAAGCTCATACCATATGAGCCATATTTTGTGTTTAATATAATACAGTAAAAAATATATTTATACAATAAAACTTTATGAGCTTAAAAAAATTAATAAATCATAATAAAAATAATTATGAAATTAAATTAGTTAATTATGCTTAAAATAATAAGTTTTTAAATTTTAAGCATAGGTCACTGAAATTAAATTAATAAAAATTTCATAATTATTTGGAAATAATTCTTACACATTGACCATTTACATATATGATACTATAGTACATGTGTATAAATATGATACAAATTGTAATTAAATTTGTAATTATCAATTTTAATAAAATATTATTGAGTTAAAAATATTAATGAAACATAATAATAAAATAGTTATGAAATTAAATTAGTTAATTATGCTTAAGGTAATATATTTTTAAATTTTAAACGTAAGGTACTAAATTAAATTAATAAAAGTTTCATAATTAGTTAAGATACAATTCTTATGAGATTAATATTCTTTACATTACCAATGGAGTTCTTTGACTCCACAAGCGGGGTTAGAAGGATTATATATGTCTTATTTATTTATTTATTTATTTATTTATTTAAAGGATGTGTCATTATCTTAACCCCGCTTGTGGAGTCAAAAAACTCCACTGGCAGTGTATAGAATAATTATTCATCCTTATAATGCAAATTGTATTTAAAATTATAATTATCAATTATAATAAAATATTGTTGAGTTAAAAATATGAATGAAATATAATAGTAAAATAATTATGAAATTAAACTATTTAATTATACCTAAGATAATATGCTTTTAATTTTTAAACATAAGGTACTGAATTAAATTTATAAAAATTTCATAATTAGTTAAGATGCAATTTTTACCCATTCACTATTTACATATATGATGCTATAGTAAATGTATATGATATGAATATGATACAAATTGTACTTAAATTTGTAATTATGAATTTTAATAAAATATTGTTGACTCAAAAAAATTAATGAAATATAATAATAAAATAATTATGAAATTAAATTACTTAATTATGATTTAAATAATATGTTTTTTTAATTTTAAACATAAAGAACTAAAATTAAATTAATAAAAGTTTCATAATAATTGATAAGTTAAGAAACAATTAATAAAACTTAAAATACAATTCTTACATATTCACAACTTACACACACTAACACATATGTATGTGTGATGTATAATTGTGTATATATATTGACAATTTTATCTAACTTAACTTACATTGAGTGTTGTTCATTTGTACAAAAAATAAGTACACGTACATGTATGTGTATGTGCAGTTTTTTGGAATTAAGAAACTTTTTTCATTTGATTTTATGAATCGAAGAACATTTTTATTTTATTATATTTTTTTTAAACGTTGTACTTGTAAAGTTATAGTGTTTGATTTACTTATTTAACTTTTCTTTTAAATTTAAGACCAATAAATTTTAATTTTAAGATTATGTATTTTATTTTCAAGTAAATTTAATATTTTTTTTATAATTGAACTCAAAGAAAGTATAATTTAAATTTAATTTTGTTAATAATGTTCTTAATTTTTTTGCACAAAATATCAAATTCAAACAATTGTTACAATTATATAATGATTTATATATATTTGATTTATTATTATATTAAAATTAAAATTTTAATATGAAATAAATATAATAAAATAGTATAACAATTGTTTTTATAATAAAATCCAATGTTATATTTAATAGTATAATTATTATTTATTATTATAAATACAATAAGTATGATATTAAAAATTATTTGATATTCTTATAAATATATATATATATATATATATATCATGTTTTAAAATAATTTTATTTAATAATTGAATTTAAATACTCAAAAATTATTTTTCGATAATACATTATTGATATAATTGTGCAACAACTAATGATTATTTTTAAAATTTTTATAAATTTGAATTAGAAAAAATGTATCATTATTTTTATTTTATTTTTTAATAAAATAATCATATAATTATAATTAAGGTTTTTTTGAGTTATAAATTCGGTTTTTTGTGCTCGGATTCAGGTCGATCATGGGTTCGAGCTGTATGGGGCTCAAGTTATATGGGGTTCGAGTCTTTTTAGGTTTCAATTTTTTCGAGTTCGGGTGTTTTCAAGTCGGATTTTTTTGGGGTTCGACGGACCGGTATCAGATTTGGTTTTGAGTGGATTCGAGCAGATTTTTGGGTTCGGACCAATTTTTGCCAACTCTACTACTGAGATTATTCTAGGTTTTTGGAAAATGAGAATGTGATTTTCCCTTCGTTCGCTTCGGTGTTGTGTTCTATTCCTAGTACTGAAGTCTTTCTTCTGTTTTTCCCCCTGTTCAGGGATAGGTAAAAGTAAAGAAATTCACATTCAAATGATAAATTTCCAGGTGCTAATTCAGTATGTCTTTCAAGAAAGGCTATCATCCTTCAAAAATCAGATAAGCAATACCAAAACATTTAATCCAATCTGGGGAGTCGAAAGGTGGAATTACATGTAATGTGTATCAGTCTTTTACCTTTCACTGGTGTAAAATGTTTTTCCAATTGGTAGTACTTCCCTACTCCCTAGTCTTTTCTTTGCACAAAGCTAGTTTAGTATTGGTGGCCTGGAAAGGGGCACGATGGATAAGCAAAAACCTTTAAGCTCTTGAGTAGTCCAGCTTTTCCATTTTTCCTAACCGGCGCTGTTAGCACCAAAAATGAAGCCAGAGGGATTTTGGAAAGTAGAAATCGGTAATGGCAAAATAGAATTACCAATAATCTCTGCAAGAACACAGGCCATCCTTGAAGTGGTGAAATCTATTAGCATCTCTCACCACGAAAACTACCTTCAGAAGCTTTGACAAACACTTAATGAAATCATGACAATCCCCACAAATTCTTAAGTTCTTGAAGACCCGGATCACTCTTTCTTCAGCCCAGCCTCCTTGGAGAAGCGCCAATCCAATTGCCAACTTCTCACTGTGTACTCTCAAGCTCTCTTCCTTGGACTCCTCATCTATATCACGCAATGCAAATTTCACTCCATGAACATAACCCAATTCTTGCTTCATCCTTTTCTCCATCTTCTTCAACACCTCATGAATTTTCTCTATCAGAGGGTGCGTGTTGTCCCCGCCACAGAAAAAGTAGACCTCCTTGTCAATCTCCACCCAACTACGCCCTGCCTCTTTCCTCAACCCCTTTGCTTTTGCTGATTCTCTTACTTCCTCATAGCCCTTCCAATAGCCAGCCTCAGCATAAATATTTGAAATCATCACATAGTTGACAGGGTTGTCGCCATCTAATGTCAAAAGGCTTTTGCCTACTTCTTTCCCCAGTTGCAGGTCTCCATGTACTCTACAAGCACCGAGCAACGTTTGCCATATCCCTACATTTGGCTTTAAGGGCATGCTTTCTACGAGGTCCTTGGCTTCTTTCAGGCGTCCATCTCGACCGAGAAGATCAACCATACTGGCATAATGCTCTATCCCAGGTTTGACCCATCGACTACGACAAAGCTGTGAAAAATATTCTTCACCCTCTTTAATGAGTCCAGAATGACTACATGCTGAGAGTATAGCCAAGTAAGTCACCCCGTCAGGGTCAATATTATCCAATTGCATTTTGTAAAAGAAATTAATTGCTTCTTTGCCAAAACCATGCTTTCCATAGCCAGTAATCATAACTGTCCAAGAAATCACATTTCTTGCTGGCATTTCATTAAAAAGTCTTTCTGCCTCATCTAGCATTCCACACTTGAGGTACATATCCACAATTGAATTGGACACAGATATCTCTAAACCAGAAGGAATCTTAACAGCGTATGCATGCATTTGCTTGCCTTGCTCAACAAGTGCAAAATCAGCAAACACGCCCATCATACTTGATAGAACAAACCCATCTACTTGCATGCTGCTGTTTTGAAGCTGCCTAAACAAATCAATGGCCTCCGCAAAGTTCCCTTCTTGTGCATACCCTAGAATTAATGCACTCCAAGATATCACATTCTTCTCTCCAATTTGATTAAACACCCTTCGAGCCTCAACCAAGTTTCCACATTTTACATACAAATCAATAAGAGAACCTGCAATGGCCGCCTTACCTGAACATGGAAATCCACCAGTGATCAAAAGACCATGAATCACTGATCCTTCCCTAACCTTACCAAGGTCACCACAAGCTTTCAACATCGCTGTTAATGTATACTCGTCTGTGATTTCTCCATTTTCTTGCATTCCATGGAACAAAACTAAAGCTTTCTCACCCTGGCCTGCAAGTGTATAACCTGCTATAATTGTGTTCCAGCTTATAAGGTTCCTAACTGGCAAAAAATTAAACATCATAGCTGCTTCATTGATTCTTCCACATTTTGAGTACATATCAACTATTGAGTTCCCCACCACAGGGGAATAATCAAAACCAGATATTACACACATACCATGAATCTGCATCCCAATCTCGGGAGCACTCAAAATACCACAAGCTTTAAAATTCGTGGAAAAAGTAAACTCATTTGGTTTGAAACATGAAAATACCATCTGATAGAAAAGTGACAATGTTACTCTGGCATTACCATTTTGTAAATGGCCACACATAAGCGCTGTCCAAGAAACCACATTTCTCTCAGTCATATTGTCAAACACGACAGAAGCCATGTCCATTATACCACATTTTGCATACATATCTATAAGATCATTGGTTAACATCAAATCAAAACCAAATCCCATTTTCACAGTAGCTGCATGAATCTGAACCCCTTGATCGGGCAAAGATTTTTTTGAACAAGATCTTAAGAGATTGGCTAATCTCTGCCTCTTACTCCATATGGGAAACAACAATCTGACCATTGATTACTCTGCAAAAATGCGTTTGAGTCCTTTATTCAGTAAAAATCTCTCTGTACCCATGTTGCATAATTGCGTGAGCTTAGCGGAATTGAAGAAAATTGATGTCCTTGTTTCGAAGAGTGATTTCTTGGAGATTAAATGATGGTTATGGAAATAAAGTCAAGTGCTTCGATCGAGTAACTTCTCAATCTCTGAGCATATTTCATACGTAAAATAAGGTGTGAGAAGTATTTTTTGGGTTGTATTTAGATGCTTTCCATCAATCACCATCTGCACCACCAATCCTGCCTCCAAAGTCTCGCTTAATTGCTTAGCCCAGTCCAATTATGGTCATTTGTGGAAGCGACTTTGTGTTCTTCTCCAATAGCTCTGTGAGAGCTTCCTCGATCGCGAGAAAGAAGTTCAACGATCACCAATGTTACATTGACCAGCGAAATGAAGTAAAGAGGCCTAAAGCTAATAATATTTCCTAGAAAAGGAAATTCCGAGTGTGTCAATACAACTAAAGATGCCACAATTACTAAACATAAAAGGCGTTTCTTCTCCAATGCATCAATCACACAACTTATTTGCTTAGGAGTGAAAAATTTAATGTTCAGATGATTGACCGAATGCTGTACCACGAGTAAGGTAGAAATAAATAAATCCTAAACCTTAATCCCTAAAGTAAAAATAAATAAACTTTGATAATCCAATGAAACTGGCAATGAATTTACTAAACAATTTGCATTCAAGAAAGGATCTTTAGAGTATGTGCCATGAGCCAATTAGATTTGAACTTACATTACATTTTATGATATTGTGATTGTTTATATTATTTAATAATACAATATATTTATTTGTCATTGTTGACTATATTTAATTTGCTTAAATTACAATCAAATGATAAAGTCCTTAGAATAGCGGATTCATATCAAGCAAATTAAAGTAGTGACTTTGATGATGAGATGCTTATGATACAATGAATACTATTCTTAAATATCATTAGTCATAGAATCATTGAGAAAAGACATATGTGATACAGTAAGATTAACATATGCTAGATTCCTTTAGGTGACTGATCTCATAAATCATGGTTATGTTGATATCCAAATCAACACATGGGTGATCATAGTGAATGAATACAGTGGATTAACCCATCTTGAGAACTCTATGTAGATCGTTGCATTGAATGTCATTAGATATTCTTAAATGACAATGGTATATGCAAGCATTAGACTTGAGATCACTATGGTATCTTATATATGGATTAGTGTACTTTGATTATGGTAAACGTAGCTTAATAAGGGTTACAAGTAAGAAAGTAATTGGGTACATTATGAATCATATAAAGGTTGTGAGTAATCAATATTGGATTCATCTCGTTTGGTAACAAGAGTTTATATTTCAAAACCTTTCAACCGAGATGGATTATTGGAATTCTGTGGCCACAGTACATTTGAGATTCAATATGAGATCTTGAATTCATTTGATTAAATCATTCATTTTAAGATTGAGAAATAATGTAGTTGAACTTTAATAAAGATGACACGTTCCATAATCTATGTTCAACTAAGATACTCAATGAATGATTAAATTATACAATAATTGTTCATGGAAAAGTTGTCAGTCAACTCACCGACAATTTCATTACCTGGGTAGCCATGATAAATTACTAGATGCCAATCTTGGCTTGTGATTTATGAATAAGATTCTAAATCAATGTCAACGTAATGGAAACATAAAAGGTCACACACAATAAGAGTATAACCAAAACAAGGTAATTGAAGTTGGATTCATGTGATAAATCGTAGTATAAGTAGAATTCCTAGTGAGATTAGAATCCTATACAAACTAGAATTTTATTATGAGTAAAACTAGAACTCTTGGTGAGAATCCTTGTTAAAACTAGGACTCTCAGTGTTATCAGAATTCGAAGTTTAATTAATGGTAATTTTAGCCCGAGATGATGTAACGACTCGAATTTAAAGACATTTCGGTTGGGTTACAAGTCGATATTATGTCAGAATAATACTCAATCTGATTAATTTTCTTTCTTAGTAACAAATTTAAACAAAATATGTTCACATTCCCCATACACATCTCGTTTGCATTAATGTACTTATAAAAATTTTAGATACAAAAGAATTTCTTACAACTGGGTATACCTTCAACGTAGAATGATACTCCGCGGAACCGTAGCTGTGCGACATGTCTTACAAATAGAAGTGTTTCCAAACTACTGTGGGGCTCTGTGGAGGAAAGTAAGCGGGTGAGCTCAACATGCTTAGTAAGAAAAACCCCATAGCAGGTAGATAAATAAACTACCTAAATATATATATATATATATATATTGATATTTTCCATATTCGAAACATTTTTACAGAAGTATACAGATGATTTGGTAATTTCTCAGATACCAGAGTCAGAATTCGAAATCTTTTATTTTGGTAAATACAAAAAATTTCAGAGCTTCCAGTAGCAAAATAAACAGATTTTCAGATATCTCAGTTCATGCAGACAATTCAAAAAATATTTCAAATAAACACAGAAGCACTGCCAGTTTTGAAAAATCAAAGTCGAAAAATCTTTGGCAAATTCAGTATAAAAATGGAACTGAAATCAATACCGTTTCTAAAACTTTAAATAGCTTTTAAAAGCAACGACGGTGTGGCACTTTGCTCCTGCAGGATTCAAGAGGTGGCCCCCACGGTCTTTTATACATTAAAATATTCAGTTACATATGAGATAAAATCACATAGTCAATTCAGAAGTTCAAATAGACAAGACAAGGTTATACGTGCTATATCAGATATCAGAAATGACTATTGGCCAATGTCGGTGACTCCGGGCAATTCACGGGCCAGGTGTGCCAGGATGACAATCGTCGTGGGAGCGGTCAGCTACCTAAACGGCTCACAGATCAGAATTTCCAAAGACTATAAACAGAATCAGAAGCATGGTACATCATACTCGTGGACTACAGATACAGAATTAGATACGAAAACAGACAGAAATGCAACATGATCTCACCAACACCTTTGTCTTTAAATCAGTGCGAGGCGAACCGTACAACACACAGTCAGTACGTGCTCAAGCACATATCATCAAATAGCTTTATAAGCAAATCATTTCACCTCAAATCACATATAAATTCAATTGTTTCATGAAACCGTTCAAAACAGGCTGACTAGTCATTTTTCAGATAAAATCTCAGAAAACAGTTTATGAAAATTCAAAATTCAGGATTTTCGATATTTAAAATAGAATTCAAGCCACATAAGAATCTATGCAAACCATTTAAATTCAATCCGAAAAATTTAGATTATTCAAATAGACTAAAATCTCTAATTTTCAAAGTTATAAAATTCGGCCTAGATTTTTCGGTAATTTCGAACAGCGAAATTCAGCCTAAGAATTTTATATCTACAAATATACAGAAATTATGCATATTTATCTCTAGCAGCAATGAAAATTTTTCTTACCTCGGTGACTCGTCGATAGTCCTCTATGCATTAGTGGTGCGGTTCAGCGAGTCTGGTTTGCTCGGTTAGTTTCCCCGAAATTTCTTATCAATATTTTCGAAATTTCGAACCAATATTTTTGAATAAATATTTCTGAATTATCTTCCCCGGGGTTTTCTCAAATTCTTGGTGTTTTCTTTCCTTCCTTCAAATATATATATATATATATATTACTTTCTTTCTTTTCTTTTTTTTTTTTTTTCGAATTTGGCTTCCCACTAAATTCTTTTCTCCTTTTTTCTTTTCTTCTTCTACTTGCACCAGGTATTGCTACCCAACGCCATTGCTCGCATCTTTACCAGGCTCAGCGCTACCATCTTCTCTAAGCTCGGTGCTGCCATCTTCTCCTTCATCGTCCATGATTTCACCACCTTTCATCGTCTACGTTCCAGCCACCCGCTTCCAACTCCAATGTGTCGGGCCCCGAGCCCCCTGTTCATCTCTTTTTTTCTTCTTACTTCTACCAGAGCTCACTGTTCATCACCACCCGATTCTGCCATCGTCTTATCCATCTTGTTCGGCCGCCACTATCATCCTCCTCTTTACTTCCTTACCCCTCGTCACTCCCCCTGTTTTCATGTAAGACCCGTAAATTTTTATGTAATGTTTATGATTCTGAAATGTACAAACAGGTTACATTATATACGAATCATAAGAAATGAATGTTTTTAAGTGCTAAGTGTGAAGGAATTGCAAAATGAGTATGGAAGCAATTGAAGGGGAGTTTAACTTTGAAAATTTGGGAAAGATTGCAACTGAAATGCTGCAGGGACAGGGCAGATCGATCTCATTACAAGGAGAGATCGATCTCATGGTCTGAAAAACACAATGCCAAGCATTCTGCAAGAGGGAGATCGATCCCTCACTCAAGCTGATCGATATCAAGTTACCTCGGCTTGGACCAGTTCGATCTCCTCTCATAAGGCAGATCGATCTCTGTTTGTCTCTAGATAGGTCAGATCGATCTCCTCTTAAGGCCAAATCGATCTCTAGAGCTTCTGCCTGAAACTGATCGATCTCATTCCCTTTGAGTAGATCGATCTCATGTAATGGACAGATCGATCCCCTAGCATGCATTTTCAAAATTCTAAAGGAGTTTAAGCAAGGCCAGATTGATCTCCCACCCATGGAGATCGATCTTATAAGGCGTTTGCAAAAACACCTAGATAGCAGAATCTGTATTTCACGAGAGCAACCCATTTTCCTCCATTTTTAATTATAACTTAGCTTTCTCACTCTAAAAATCACCACTTTCCAACCAATTTTGAGAGAAGTTCCTTTGAGTAAAGTTGTTCCTAGTGAGGGAGAGAATAACATAGTCAAAGATTGAAAGCTCAAACCTTGGATTGAAGGAGAAAAAAGGTTTTCCCCCAATTTGGTAAAAAAAAAAGAGAGGAAAAAGGTCAAGCTAGGTAAGGTTTCAATACACCATCTTCTGGTATGTTAATCTAGGCATTTTGATGAGTGATTTGGTGTATATAATGTTGGTTGAAATATACATTTACATACTTGAACAACCATGACCTAAAATGGGCTTAGTGAGAGAAATTTGAAATGGCATGGAGTTGACGATGATTTAAGCATGGAGGGATGTTAGTAAGCATGTATAGATGATTTTAAGATAGTTTTGTGATTGAATACATGTGTTGGAAAAGATGATGATTGAAAATGGGTATAAGTAGTGTTAGATAAAATGCTATAGAGAAGGTATATGATGAACTTAAGGCATTGTGAGGTTAATACCAGTTTAATATGAATCAATAGACTTGGTGAGTCTAAAGGATTCTCGAGAAAATAAGTAGAATTGTCGAAATGGACTTAAGAGAACATAAGGTCCAATAAGACGTAACGAGGCCAAATTGTTGTAAAATGACCCAATGCATTGAATTGAACTTCATGCAAGTGAAAATGAAGTATATTGAAGTATTCTGATGAGAATTGTAAATCATTGTAGCTCTTGGAGATAAATTGGAGCTGATAAGACCGGATCACGAGCTTTGGAAACCAAAGGAAGCGATTCGAGCGTGATTCGAGGTAAGGGACTTATGCAAGCTATTAGAGATAGCTATACGTATGTTTCTTACCTGCTGTGTGCAAATGAATGCTATAAGTATATAGATATTGATATATCTATGTGAAAGCTAAGTGATAAGAAGAAGAGGTTTATTTGCATAAATTGCATGACTTCAATGTACTTATTGTAAAAAGGTGTTTTTGTAAGTGTTTTGAGAAAGATTAAGAATAGACTGGCTCTCGTTTTAGTAAATTGCATGAAAAGCTTTTGACGAGTGATTAAAGGGAGATTGCCCTCTCACTCATACTTAGTGAATGAAGCCATCTACTCTTTTTCTGTGTGAACTTGTGTTTGAGCCCAAGTGGTAAGATAGATTTACCAGCCTTGCTCGCACAACATTTTAAAAGGACTTTTGAGAAAAGAAAAAGGGTGCTAGAGCTGAGTGAAGCTGTGTGATCCACTCAAGAGCTCACACTAGATTTTGGGAACCATGCTAGAGCCATCGAGTACTGCTATGTGATCTTGCTCTGACTATACTCGCATGTGACCCTCTCGATTTAAAGTGATTGTAAGCAAAATCGTGCTCGATGCCTCAGGTATGCTGTGTGTTCTTACGCTGAGTTGCTCGCACGTGGTACGATAAGCTTTCTGTGTGATAAGCAAAATCGTGCTCGATGCCTCAGATATGTTGTGTGATCTTACGCTGAGTTGCTCGCACGAGAGTTTATGAGCTTGTTGTGTGATGAGTAAAACCGTGCTGGAGTTGTCATGTATTGCTTAGTGATCTTGCACAGACCTGCTCACACGTGATTTTGAGACAATGAGAATGGGCGATAAGGATCCACGGGAGCACAATGTACCATGATCGTTAGCCATGGAGTACGATGTGTTGTGATATCTTAGTGATTCTGTATGAGCTGAAGGGATGGTTAATCCACCTCCCTAAGCATAGGGTTCCCGCACACCTGATCAGTGTTGCTTGAAATCCGGACTATGGCCATAAGTCTTATATCTATGTGATATGACATTTTGTCACTACTGTGTGAGGTGACTTGTGTCCCCCCTACTGTGTGATATAGGGTGATATGATATCCCATTATATGTCTCATGTAAATTGATTTCTAAGTGATTTGCTAAATATAAAGCAATTTCTCAGTGTGTGCTGTGTGGAATGATGAGTATACTGTGTGATTTGAGAATGAAAAATGTATGTATCCATATAGTGAATTAATGATTTTGCAATTAATGAAGGCTATTTACAAAGAATGCATATGTTTTACAAGGGAAATAAATGTTATATTTTAAGCATGTAGATAGTGTAGTTATCTACCTGCTTTCATATTTTCCTTACTGAGCGTGTTAGCTCACCCCCTTATTTCCTCATCCACAGATTCTACGCAGTAGTGAGTTACTGTAGTCGTCCCTGTTACAGTGTTCTCCAGTTCTCCAGCAGTACAGAGGTATACATTTATGAGAAAAGAATTTTGTATCCTATAAATTGATGCACAGTCTAGTGATCTTTTGTATGAAAGAGATGTTTATAATAGAACTGACGTAAACGTTTCCGCATATTTATAAAAGAACAGTTTCTATTTTATTAAATGAATTATAAATTATGAATGGATGAGATATGGATATGGATATTGACTCACAACCCAATTGTTAATAGTAAGTTAAGTCACGAGAAGAGGGTTGTGACAGAGATTGGTATCAGAGCTTGAGTTAGTCAGATGTGAGTCAGTATCTATAGTTAGGAAATTATACATCCCTAAAGTATTGTGCATTAATTGGATACAATTTTGTATACCAAGCTGGAAATGTAACTGAGACACTTGTTATTGAGTATATAGGATGTTTGATAGACAACGTACGCGTAGAGGAGAGAGTTTGCGCTCTCAGGGGCATAGGGATGTGCCTGAGAGGCGCAGTGGGTCCAGTTCTAGTAGGGAACCACCTGGTCTTAGTGAGGCCGCTTAGGAATGTATAGTGCAGTTACAACGCAGTGTAGACACAGTCATGAAGATGTTTACACAGGCGATGGCCAGATTTGAGGGTAGACAGGAGAACCTTACTAGTCAGGCTATTGCACCTGAGAGACATGAGCCTGTACAGCCTGCACCGAGACCTCGGGCTGCAGAGGCAGAGATTCCTGCACCCTATCCAGTTCAGGATATTCTCCCACTAGTTCAGGATCCTGTAGCTCCACAACAGATTGGTGGTGAAGGAGTTTATGATTGTGACCCGGGTAGATTGAGACATTTCAGGAAGTTTGGATCACCTTCGTTCAGTAGGGTGAAAAACCCGGTGTTAATGGAGCATTGGATTCGCAGTATGGAGAAACTCTACAGATTCTTCCATTGCTCTGCCACAGAGAAGGTCACCTTTTTGGCCTTTATACTAGAGGGTGAAGCCGAGCATTGGTGGATGGCCACGCAGCCGATTCTGAGTGCATGTCACCCGGTTGTGACTTGGGATATATTTCTAGATGCCTTCAAGAGGAAATACATTCCAGTCACTGCTCAGAGGAAGATGCAGATGGAATTTCTAACCTTGACTCAGGGGAACCATACAGTTGATGAATATGAGCTGGATTCACATCCCTAGGCAGATATAACACAGTGACCATGGGCTGTCAGGACAAGAAGTTCCAAAAATTTCTGGAAGGGTTGAGACCTTCGATCAAAGCTCGATTGGCCTCATTTGACATTACCACCTATGACAAGGCAGTACGAGAGCTCAGCTATGTGAGCAGGACTAGGAATTGCATGCATCGGAGTTAAGCAAGAGTGGTAAGGACAGAGATAGAGACTGGAAGAAGTCAGTGGATGATAGAGGGTTCAAAAAGGGCCGAAGGTTATTTGGTAAAGGGCCAAAGATTGAGGAGGTACGAGAGAGACCTACGAAGCCTCCAGCTTATTCAGCTTACCCAGCTTTACCTCCAGCTTCGAGGGGCATAGTTATTGTCGGACCCCGACCTACCACCGAGTAGTACAGGATGTGTGGTAGATATCATGAGAGTAGACCATGCCCTTTTATGAGATCCTGTTATAGATGTGGTAAACCAGCGCACATAGCTCGTGAATGCCCAGAGTTGATTGATACAGCCCTACAGAAGGGCAAAGTGCCAGAGAAGGCTACAGTTGAGACACCTAAGAGAAAGGCCACAGCTGAAGAGAAAGGGAAACAAGCTGTTGGTCGAGGGTGAGTGTTTACATTGGACCAGGAATCTGCAGAAGCTTCTACAGATGTGATTAAAGGTATCATCCTAGCCTTTGATTTTAAAGCACTAGCATTGATTGATCCTAGTGCCACACATTCATTTATATCGCCTTCATTTGCATGTAAATTGTTTGAACATGTAAAACTTGTACCTCTAGGTAGGATATTGCTTATAAGTACTCAAGTGAGAGATAATGTAGTAACTAAGTATGTATGTAATGATTGCAAGTTAAAAGTAGGGGAAATTGATATGTTGGCCAATCTTATTCTGTTAAACATGAAGGACTTTGATGTAATACTAGGAATGGATTAGTTGGCTGCAAAACATGCTGTTTTAGACTGTTATGCTAAGACAATAATGTTTTCCACCCCTGAAAAGTATGTTGTAAGATTTGTTAAGTAATTAAAGGAGTTGTAAATTATTTCTAAGGGTGGATGGTTTTACTAACAAATGTGATCATAATATGTTGAAGGTTTTATAGTATATATGGTTGACTTGGATAAGGCACACCCAGAATTAGTTGACATCCCAGTGGTTAGAGAGTTCCCCAATGTCTTTCTGGAAGAATTACCAAGATTGCCACAGATAGAGAGATGAAATTTTGTTTTGATTTGGTGTCTGAAACAGAACCAATATCCAAACCACCATATAGAATGGCTCCAGTAAAATTGGAGGAGCTAAAGAAACAGTTGTAAAAGTTGTTGGACAAGGGGTTTATCAGACCGAGTGTATCACCCTGGGAAGCACCGATTTTGTTTGTAAAGAAGAAAGATGAGAGTCTTTGACTTTGTATAGATTATCGATTGTTGAACAAGGCTACCATCAAGAACAAGTATCCCCTTCCATAGATTGATGATCTATTAGATTGGTTGCTGAGAGTACAGATCTTTTCGAAGATTGATCTGAGGTCTGGGTATCATCAGTTGAGGATTCGGAGTGGATATGTGCTCAAGCCAGCATTTCGGACCCGTTATGGCCATTATGAGTTTTTGGTTATGCCATCTGGGTTGATGAATACACCTACAGTGTTTATGACATTAATGAATGATGTGTTTAAGCCATACCTGGACAGCTTCATGATTGTCTTCATAGATGACATACTGGTGTACTCGAAGTCCAGGGAAGAGCATGAGCAGCATTTGAGAACAGTGTTACAGACCCTTCGAGATCAGGAGTTGTATGCTAAACTTGACAAATGTGATTTCTAGCTGAGTGAGATATCGGTTCTGGGTCATGTAGTCTCGAGAGACGGTGTATCAGTGGATCCGTCTAAGATAGAGGCTGTGATACAGTGGGAAAGACCCAAGACAGTTACAGAGATTCGTAATTTCCTAGGTTTAGCAGGTTATTACCGACGGTTTGTCGAGGTATTCTCTAAACTGGCTGCTCTGTTGACACGTCTCACTCGAAAGAATGTGGTATTTGAGTGGGATGATAAATGTTAAAGTAGTTTTTATGAGCTAAAGCATAAACTGACCATTGCACCTATTCTCACCATACCCACCAGCTCAGGAGGTTACTCAGTATATACAGATGCCTCGGGACAGGGATTAGGCTGTGTGTTGTTGCAAGATGGGAAGGTAGTAGCATATGGATCCGAACAGCTTAAGGACCATGAGAGGAACAACCCGACCCATGATTTAGAGTTGGCAGTCTTGATATTTGCATTAAATATTTGGCGCCATTACTTGTACGGTGAGAAATTCTAGGTGTTCACAGATCATAAGAGCCTCAAATATCTGTTTTCACAGAAAGAGTTAAATATGAGGCAGAGACGATGGATAGAGCTTCTGAAGGATTATGATTGCAAGATATTGTACCATCCAAGGAAGGCTAATGTTGTGGTGTGACGCCCCGGAAGCGCGAAAATAGGGCAATTTAAAACTTTTTCACATCCATTCACAATAAAGGGTGTATTCCGGTGCAGTGTCATACATTATCATACATATCATAAATCAGGATCTCATCATCTCATAATTATATTTCATACAATATACGTCACTCAATTCCAAGTTAATTAATCCTAATACATCCCATACATCATTGTACAATAAGTGTCTGTAATTACAACTTTAGTTTGGGTACATGAAAAGATAAATTATACCTCAAATACAATATATGGCCTGGAGCTCAAGTCCTCCACTAGCCACTACTCCGTATGTCGCAGGGAATAACTCTCTTCACTTGAAGAAATCTGGGGGGAGAGAAAACATGGTGAGCTTCTAAATCGCTCAATAAGGGAGTAAGAGACTCGTTAATAAAACAATGATTTGCACAACACAATCATTTTATCTCGTAGTTGAAACTCAATTAAAATGTAGCATGAACTCATTAAAACATCATTCTCAACTCATTTCTCTGAAATCATGTAAAAATATGAACTTACATAACTCAGTACAAATCACAGTCACAAGCCTGTGGAAATCAAAATGCGATAATGGCTTTTCTCATTAAAACGTGATAAAAATCACCTCAATAGAATGCATGTGGCACAACCACAAAACACAACTCATGTGTATAAAAGGAGACTAGGCAATAAAAGTCATATAAAACTCGTCATGGCACATCATAATAAATCTCCTCTGGGTGCGCATCCCAGGCATCCTCATAAGAGGGAAATGTCGATAATATGGTCGTGTACATGGTATATTGGACTTATACGTTGCCAAAATAAGGCCCGACCTTACATGCTACCAAAGCAATGCCTCTCTTCATGCAAACTATCGGTCTTACATGCTACCAAAGCAAGGCCACCCAGCATTACCAAAACGGAGGTCATCTCACGTTACCAAAACGGAGGCATCTCTCATTACCAAAACAGAGGAATATCGGACTTACATGCTACCAAAGCAATGCCTCCCAACGCTACCAAAGCGGGGAAAAATATCGGCCTTACATGCTACCAAAGCAATTCCTCCCAACGCTACCAAAGCGGGGAATAATATCGGCCTTACATGCTACCAAAGAAATGCCTCCCAACGCTACTAAAGCGAGGAATAATATTGGCCTTACATACTGTCAAAGCAATGCCTGATGTGTATTCAACATGACACGCCTAAGTCTCAATCATTAGCTATTATCAAATAAAACATTTTGCTTCGTGTAGAACTCATAATGGTTTTCTCTCATAAACTCATTTAAGACATTTGTGTACCCAACACAAAACATGTTAAAATTGAGTTCCAACCAGCAAAACCACACACACATTTCTCAATCTCATTATGCCTTAACGTAGAGCCTAAATCTCTTTTCACGTTTTAAACGCAAAACGATTGCACAACATTTTCACGCTTAGTTAATAACTCATAAAAGTTGGGCCCCAACCGGCTATAAAATCGTGTGCATTACTTATTCACAACTCATAAAAACATGCTTGTTTGCTCAAATCACTTTTCATGATACAATTAACATCAAAACACATACACAAACGAGTTTAAGTTTTTCCTTACCTCTTTGCACCTCGTATAGTGCAATCGTTTCTCCGTATCACGAACTAGTCTCGTATTCCTCTCTGGAACTCCCGAGCTGTCCAAACGATGTTAAAAACATCAATAACCCAACTCAATCGCATTATTGAGCACACATTTGCTCATATTCTCATTAACACCTCAATTAACTTAATTTTCACAATTCTATCACAACTCACATTCTCATCCACTACATCTCAAAATTCTACATTTCTCATACCATATTCCATGCTAAATTCACCACATTGTCTCAATTCTAATTTATAGCCATAATTCCCAAAATAATCACAATTGCATAATAACATCTCTACTCCAACAAAATCATAGTTTCATCAATCCCTAATCATTTCTCAACTATTTCACCACAATGCCCATGCTCACAATCACCAAAAATTACTTCAAAATCAAAGATCGAGATTTAGAAAATTACCCAAAACTTGTGGAGTGCTTAACTATTGCCTCGATTCAATCCGTCTTTTGATTTTCAAGTATGTTGTTCTCCTTTAGATGAGGAACAACTTTTCTTCTTGCTACAACCTTCGATTTGGATAAAAAATGGGGCTTTGAAAGAGAGAGAAAGCTAGGGTTCGGTTGAAATGGAGGTTTGGGAGAGAGAGAGAAGATGAAATACAGGAAAACACAGGGGTTCTTTTATAGATGGAGGGTAGGAGATCGATCTGGTCCTTGATGAGATCGATCTGCATTTGAATTTGGGAACGTTTTGGGGTAATTTTATGCCTAGGAGATCGATCTGTCGTGGGGTGAGATCAATCTCTTCATGGCTTTATGAGATCGATCTGTTCCAATTTTGAGATCAATCTTCTGTTTACAGAACACTTCATGAGATCGATCTGCTCCCTAAGGAGATCGATCTTCTCCTTACAAAATGCTTCATGAGATCGATTCCTTCCTCATAAGATTGATCTCTTCATTACAGAATCATAAGGAGATCGATCCTCTTCCATTAGAGATCGATCTGCTCACTTAAATTTCCTCATTCCTTATCACTTTAGCCTACCAGATCGATCCTCTCTTCTCCAAAATCGATTTGGCCTCATAGTTTCACACTTTGGTTAAACACTTAACATAAAATCTCTTTCATGACTTATTCATCACTTAGAAATTCATTCCATACCACCTCAATCTAAGAGTACATTACATTCAGCTCAATAAATTACATTTCAAATTCACATTACATAATTGGATATGTGTAAAATTCTCAGATCTCACATGTGGCAGATGCCCTGAGTAGAAAGAGCCTTAGAATGGTCTTGTATATGATAGTCAGGGAACATGAGTTGCTCGAGCAGTTTGCTCACCTCAGGTTGGATATAGACCCTCTTGATGTTGACACTGACTGTGTGATAGCTAGCCTACGAGTGGAACCAGATTTGATTGACCAGATATGACAGGCTCAGCATGTCGATCTACTGTGTGAGGATTGTGCGAGTTTGACTCAGAGGGGTGATGTGGTCAATTTCTTATTGAGTGATGATGACCTACTGAGATTTAGAGGCAGAATTTGCGTTCCTGATGACCCAGAGCTAAAGAGATTGATTTTGACAGAAGCTCATTCATCGAGATATACATTGCATCCGGGGAGTAACAAGATGTATCAGAATCTCTAAAAAGTGTATTAGTGGTTAGGGATGAAAAAGGATATCGTAGAGTTTATGGCAAGATATCTAGTATGTCAGCAAGTGAAGGTAGAGCATCAGAAGCCTGCAGGATTATTGCAGTCTCTACCTATACCGACTTGAAAATGAGAGCATGTCACTATGGATTTCATCATGGGATTATCGAGGACTAAGAGGAACCATGATGCTATCTTGGTAGTGGTAGACATATTGACAAAATTCACCCACTTTTTGGCTATAAAATTTACAGATACTTTAAGTACTTTGGCAGAGTTGTATGTATGAGAGATAGTGAGGCTACATGGTGTTCCAGTGAGTATCGTATCAGATAGGGATTCTCGATTTACTTCCCACTTCTGGGAACATTTCCAAGAAGCTATGGGAACCCAGTTAAGCTTTAGTACCGCTTTCCACCCTCAAACCGATGGTCAGTCAAAGAGAACCATCTAGACATTAGAGGATATGTTGAGAGCAAGTGTCATGGATTTTAAAGGCTCTTGGGATGATCACCTACCATTATTCGAATTTGCATACAATAACAGTTATCACTCGAGTATCGGGATGGCACCATATGAAGCGTTGTATGGTAGAAGGTGTCGTTCCCTTATTGGTGGGAAGAAGTCGGTGATAGGAAGACTTTTGCTCACGATTTGGAACAGCAAGCCTCTGAGGTTGTTCAACTGATATGTGAGAGATTGAGAACAGCTCAAAGTAGGCAAAAAAGTTACGCTGACATGAGACGGAGGCCACTAGAGTTCACTGTGGGTGACTTAGTATTTTTTAAAGTCTCTCCCTCGAAAGGGATTATGAGGTTCGATAAGAAGGGTAAGTTAAGCCTTCGGTATATCTGACCATTTGAATATTAGAGCGTGTGCGAGATAAGGCCTACAGGGTAGCGTTGCCACCGGAGCTAATAGGCATTCATAACGTTTTCCACGTATCAATGCTTCCAAAGTACCATTCAGATCAGACTCATGTGATTTGATATAAGCCATTGGAGCTCAAGGACGATCTAACATATATAGAGAGACTGATCCGGATATTGGATAGGAAGGAAAATAGTTTAAGCTATAAGATAGTTTCGCTTGTTAAGGTTCTCTGGCAGCACCACAATTCAGAGGAAGCTACTTAGGAGTTAGAGAGCTTGATACGGGAAAAGTACCCCCGACTTTTTGAGGAATAACTTGGTTCTAATTTGGAGGATCAAATTTCTTGAAGGAGGAGAGGAATGTAAGACCCGTAAATTTTTATGTAATGTTTATGATTCTGAAATGTACAAACAGGTTACAGTATATACGAATCATAAGAAATGAATGTTTTTAAGTGCTAAGTGTGAATGAATTGTAAAAGGAGTACGGAAGCAATTGAAGGGGAGTTTAACTTTGAAACTTTGGGAAAGATTGCAGCTAAAATGCTGCAGGGACAAGGTAGATCGATCTCATTGTAAGGAGAGATCGATCTCATGGCCTGGAAAACACAATGCCAAGCATTCTGTAAGAGGGAGATTGATCCCTCACTTAAGCATATCGATCTCAAGTTGCCTCAGCTTGGGCCAGATCGATCTCCTCCCATGAGGTAGATCGATCTTTGTTTGTCTCTGGATAGGGCAGATCAATCTCCTCTTAAAGCCAGATCGATCTCTAAAGCCTTTTGCCTGAAACAAATCAATCTCATTCCTTTTTAGCAAATCGATCTCATGTAATGGACAGATCGATTCCCTAGCCTGCATTGTCGAAATTTAGAAGGAGTTTAAGTAAGGCCAGATCAATCTCCCACCTATGGAGATCGATCTTATAAGGCGTTTCCTATAAAAACTGGGCAGCAGAATTTGCATTTCACGAGAGCAACCCATTTTCCTCCATTTTTAACTATAACCTAGCTTTCTCACTCTAAAAATCACCACTTTTCAACCTATTTTGAGAGAAGTTCCTTTGAGCAAAGTTGTTTCTAGTGAGGAAGAGAACAACATAGTCAAAGATTGGAAGCTCAAACCTTGGATTGAAGGAGAAAAGAGGTTTTCCCCCAATTTGGCAAAAAAGAGGAAAAAGGTCAAGCTTGGTAAGGTTTCAATACACCATCTTCTGGTATGTTGACATTTTGATGAGTGATTTGGTGTTTATAATGTTGGCTGAAATATACATTTACATGCTTGAACAACCATGACCTAAAATGGGCTTAGTGAGAGGAAGTTGAAATGGTATGGAGTTGATGATGATTTAAGCATGTAGAGATTTTAGTAAGCATGTATAGATGATTTTAAGATAATTTTTGTAAAATACATATGTTGGAAAAGATGATGATTGAAAATAGGTATAAGTAGTGTTAGATAAAATGCCATAGAGAAGGTATATGATGAACTTAAGGCATTATGAGTTTAATGTCGGTTCAATATGAATCAATAGACTTGGTGAGTCTAAAGGATTCTCAAGAAAATGAGTAGAATTATCGAAATGGACTTAAGAGAACATAAGGTCCAATAAGACGTAACGAGGCCAAATTGTTGTAAAATGGCCCAATTCATTGAATTGAACTTCATACAAGTGAAAATGAAGTATATTGAAGTATTCTGATGAGAATAGTAAATCATTGTAGCTCCTGGAGATAAATTGGAGCCGATAAGACCGAGTCACGAGCTTTGAAAACCAAAGGAAGCGATTCAAGCGTGATTCGAGGTAAGGGACTTATGTGAGCTATTAGAGATAGCTATACGTATATTTCTTACCTGTTGTGTGCAAATGAATGCTATAAGTATATAGATATTGATATATCTACGTGAAAACTAAGTGATAAGAAGAAGAGGTTTATTTGCATGAATTGCATGACTTCAATGTACTTGTTGTAAAAAGGTGTTTTTGCAAGTGTTTTGAGAAAGAGTAATAATAGATTGGCTCCCGTTTTAGTAAATTGCATGAAAAGCTTTTGACGAGTGATTGAATGGAGATTGCCCTCTCACTCATAATTAGTGAATGGAGCCATCTATTCCTTTTCTGTGTGAACTCATGTTTGAGCCAAAGTGGCAAGGTAGATTTACCAGCCTTGCTCGCACAACATTTTAAAAGGACTTTTGAGAAAAGAAAAAAAGGGTGCTAGAGTTGAGTGAAGCTGTGTGATCCACTCGAGATCTCGCACTAGATTTTGGGAACCATGCTAGAGTCATCGAGTACTGCTATGTGATCTTGCTCTGACTATACTCGCGTGTGACCCCCTCGATTTAAAATGATTGTAAGCAATACCGTGCTCGATGCCTCAGGTATGCTATGTGTTCTTATGCTGAGTTGCTCCCACGTGGTATGATAAGCTTTCTGTTTGATAAACAAAGCCGTGCTCGATGCCTCAGGTATGTTGTGTGATCTTACGCTGAGTTGCTCGCACGAGAGTTTATGAGCTTGCTGTGTGATGAGTAAAACCGTGCTGGAGTCGTCATGTATTGCTTAGTGATCTTGCACAAACCTGCTTGCACATGATTTTGAGACAACGAGAATGGGTGATAAGGATCCACGGGAGCACGCTGTATCGTGAGTTTTAGCCATGGAATACGATGTGCTATGATATCTTAGTGATTCTGTGTGAGCTGAAGGGATGGTTGATTCGCCTCCCCAAGCATAGGGTTCCCGTACACCTGATCAGTGTTGCCTGGAATCCAAACTATGGCTATAAGTCTTATATCTATGTGATATGACACTTTGTCACTATTATGTGTAGTGACATATGCCCCCCCTGCTGTGTGATACAGGGTGATATGATATCCCATTATATGTCTCATGTAAATTGATTTCTAAGTGATTTGCTAAATATAAAGCAATTTCTAAGTGTGTGCTGTGTGGAATGATGAGTATACTGTGTGATTTGAGAATGAAATATGCATGTACCCATCTAGCAAATTAATGATTTTGCAATTGATAGAAGCTATTTTCAAAGAATGCATATGTTTTACAAGGGAAATATATGTTATATTTTAAGCATGTAGATAGTGTAGTTATCTACTTACTTTCATATTTTCCTTACTGAGCGTGTTAGCTCACCCACTTATTTCATCCTCCACAGATTCTACGCAGTAGTGACTTACTGTAGTCGTCCCTGTTACGGTGTTCTCCAGTTCTCCAGCAATACAGAGGTATACATTTATGAGAAAAGAATTTTGTATCATATAAATTGATGCACAAGCTAGTGATCTTTTGTACGAAAGGGATGTATATAACAGAAACTGATGTAAACATTTCCACATATTTATAGAAGAACAGTTTCTAGTTTATTAAATGAATTATAAATTATGAATGGCTGAGATATGGATATGGATGTTGACTCACAACCCAACTGTTAATAGTAAGTTAAGTCACGGGAAGAGGGTCGTGACGTTTTGGTCTTCCCGTTTCCAGCTCTATTGTCCGCCACTGCCATTTGTTCACCTCTGTTTCCTTTGTTCTCAGGTTTCCTTACTGGCGTTGCTCGTCCTCCTTCATCATCCACGGTTTTTCCACCCTTCACGTTCCTGTCGGCCCCCCTCGTCCTCCTATTGCCACTGGTTCCATTACCACAGCCTGACTTCCCTTCCCGAACACCACCCTTCTCCTCCGTTTTGGATCGGTGCAGCCTCTGTATTTCCTTCTGCTTCAGTTCTGTCCTCCCTTCTCTGTTTCAGTTTCTTGCTTATGTTTCTTTCTTTCTTTTCAAAGTACCCTACCACCATATTTTCCTACCCCTTTCACTTCCAGCTACTTTTGTTTGACTACCTCCCATCATTCCTTCCTATTCATTTTTCAGGTTCTCCAACTACTCACATTATCATCAGTCATTATATATATATATATACTAAACATGGTAATTTTCAGTTTCCTTCATACTTTGGTCTCTCATTTCTTTATTTTCCCTGCTTCTTGCCTAGCTCAGATCACCATACCGCGTCTTCTCTCTTGTCTTAACTTCCTGCTACACTGAAATGGTAGTATATATGTACAGGGAGTCTCTCGAGTTTCGGTTGAAATTTTCTTCTAGCCCCCATTTTATTTTTCAGTTAAATCCCATCTTTTTTCCTCTTATCCACCTAACACAGCCAATAATCTTTTTAATCAATTGGTAAATATATGTATATATAAATATCCACATAGGTGAGCAAGATAGGAGGGCTCTTGGCTGCACTGTGTACGTATGTTTATATATACACTTCTTTCATTTCCTACCCCCTTGAAAGTATCTTGTATACATGTACACTCGTGTGTGTGTATATATATATATATATACACACTACCGAATGGGCTCTTGGGATCATATGTATGTGTACATATATCTATATACTCTCATATATATATATATATATATATAAATGTATATAAATACATACATACATACATATATATATATATATATACACATGTGTGCATTCAATCCTACATATATAATTATATGTGTATATTTGTATTCCTTTGTACATAAATATATATATATTTATCTATACATTAATCTTGAGAAATAATTGAAATGTTACATACATATATATGTAAATACATTATGGCTACGTATTTGATTAAATTCTCCATGTAGAGTAAAAATAGGGTTGTCTAATATTTAATTTATTCTCAAATTAATTTACCCACATTCACACATTTAACCTTAATTGTCTAAGTTATTATTAATAGACAACATCAAGTACATTGATAATTTTATGGTATTTATATTCTCCCCACCTTGGAAAATTTGATCCCTAAATTTAAAAATACTTCAGTCCTTAAACAATTGTGGGTATTTCTCTCGCATTAAACTTTTCAATTCCCACGTGGCCTTCTCTGAAATGTGATACTGCCACAAAAACTTGACCAAAGAAATCATCTTAGACCGAAATGTTTTTTTTTGTTCAAGATTCGAATTGGCTTTTCCACATAAGTCATATCTTCCTTCAACTCTAGTGATTCATACTTTATTACATGTGTCGGATCCAGATGATACTTGCGTAGCATTGAAACATAGAAGACATTGTGAATACTTGATAATTCTGGCAGTAACGCCAATCTATGAGCTTTGTCTCTCACTCGATCTAAGATCTTGAAAGATCCAATATATCAGGGACTCAAGTTTTATTTCTTTCCAAACCTTATCATGTCCTTTGGAAGGTGAGACTTTCAGAAACACTGAATCTCCAACCAAAATTTCCAAAGGTTTTCGTCTTTGTTCAGCATAATGCTTCCCTGTCTGCTTTGAGCTTTTCTCAACCTCTCATAAATTAATTGAATATACTTAAAAACTTGCTAAACCAAATCGGGATTTATCATACTTTAAAACTTACTTAATCTAATCAGGCACAATTATCTTCCTTTCACCCACTTCTTCCATCTAATCGATGGACGACATTTTAGACCATACTACACTTCATACGGTATCATCTCGATACTTGAGTGTTATCTGATATTATGTGCAACTTCGCTAATTAGCAATTTTGTCCTTCCTGGAGCCTTTAAAATCCTGGCACATGCTTTCAATTCCATATAGGCATGGGTAATAATCTCATAGGCTTTTGTACTCTACCTTAACTTGCTGACTTATGAGACTCTTGTCACACTTCCAGTTATACTTCTTATCGTACTTGGTTGCCAATATACCTTCAGGAGATTTGATAAATCTTTACTTTTCTCCGAATGTAGGGTATATCTCTGTAAATGAGTCTCTAACGACATCAATTCCTTTAACTATAGATCATTTGGTATACAATTCTGTTTTTAAATCTCAATAAATTATCAGTACCAATACTCAAGCTAGTTGCAGCACCCATCTGGGTCTGACCAGCCACATCAATGCAGTATTTATCATTTCACTATGCCTGTTCGATTCGATCAATCAAGTCCAATTTTAATCTCTCAGGCTAGCTACCATGTAACTAATGCCAGTGTCAGAGAAATGACCACATCTAAATCAAGGTCCACCAATAATTTAATAACTCATGTCCCTGACCAATATACATAATGCCATCCTGAAATCACTTCTGCTCAAAGCACTACCCCGAGTCATTCCCTCTTTCTTGTATTAGACGACCTTTGTGAAATATAATGTTTAGACCTTCATGATCAGTAGAATTCCACAATTCTTCACCGCACAAGGAATGGTATCCTGACTTTAAACACGAATATTACAACTGTCAATTCCAGTTTATGGGTTAAGGATCAGGTACTTCTAGACGCTGTCAAGTCTCTCAGGCAGGGAGGTATTTTGAAATATCTTTGTTAGCCATTAGACTTGACCACATAAATTTGTTATGGATATAAGGATTCAAGGTTCAGTCCCAATAGAAAGTAGGATACCATAATTTGTCGTAATTTCACATTTATCCTTTATTCACAATTAATATTCATTTCACATCACTTGATTTGAATCGTTTCCCATATAAGATATTTTCTTATCTTGTATATGCCTCTCATTTCAATTACAATCTTGTATCTAAAATTTATCACACTTCAACGCTTGTCTCATTTCGTTTATCAATTATAACAAAATCATTTCCTTAGTCGAATTAAGTCTCACTTCCAAACATTAACGTATACAAATTCCAGTCTTTAGATTCGAAACGTATTTCATACTTCAAAGTCTCTTTATACCTCAAAACTATGAATCCTCTTAACATTTTTGGGTTTTTTCTCCCTGATCTATAATTTCTATTTTGGGAGGATCCAATTGACTCTCATTCTTAATACAATGTGACACAAAAGACTCCGGGTCTCCTTAAAATTAACGCCAGTACATTCCAAAATGTATCACCTGGTCCGATAGTCTCCTTTCATGTAATCCTTGTAATTGCTTTTTCAGCATTTCTAATTCAATCAAAGCCAATGAGTACAATGGTCTAAATAATTCATTCAAGATCAGGTGCTAAATTAATTTCAGAACTTCACCTTTCAATTTAGTGATAACTCTGACAGATCATCCAAATATGTGTCGAAAACTTCTATGTCTACAGGGGTGTCTCTTTACTTCGAATACACCCTATCTTTATCAATCATATAAACAGTGTGACCTTCACTTATACTCTTAGTTCTGTAATTCAATTACAGTGACTTTATTCTATTACTCTCACTGCTTCCTTAGTACATCACTTTTTTGTCACTCTCTTTACCTTTTCATTTTCTTAGTAACCTCGAAATATACATTTCATATCATCACAGTTGCGCCTTGCACACTGCTTCCTCAAAATAACATCTAATAGGGCTAATTTAGCTCGATTGAGGATCTTAGTACCTTTTACGAGTTTCCTGGACTTCCTCCATTCCACATCTCTACTCATCCAAATTATACTCCCTCTAAATCCATTTAATTTCATATTCATTCTCGAACTTGTTTTCTTATGTCTGGTTCAATCATATCAGCGATAATTTCCAATATGCTTCATCCAGAATGTGTTGTCGTCTAAAGGCCTCTAGAACATATCTCATGTATTTCTCTAATGTCGGCTCTCGGATTAAATCGATGGTTTTCCCTCCGAACTCGACTTTTTATTTCGATACTGATGCTACAAAAGCTACTTCTTTATAGTAGTGCACTTCGAAAGTCCATATAACTTTCTCAATTCTTTACCACAAAATTGCAAGAGCAACTTTCTCGGTAGAGTTACTACAAAAATTCCATAGGGTTTCTCTGTCTCATTTATCCAATCTTCCACAATCATTGGATTTCTTAACTCCACTGAAAAATAAAGGCTTAAACCTCTGAAATTGCCTCAGTCTATTAGGTTCACTGTCATACTTTAAGAATCCACGTAAGTTTTCTAATTTAATTTTTTTAGTTTTCCATTACAATTAGATTCTTGACTCCAGTATGTAATAGCATACTATCTTTCGAAATTAGCTCGGTCTTTCTCTTAGTCATACCTCAATCACTATCATTATCATGGGGCCATTATCACTTGACCTGACAATATCATCATTGTTTCCATGTTACCCTCGAATTTTCGAAGTAGACTCCAAAATTTTTCAGTGAAACTATAAGGTGTACATTCAGATGAGGGTTCACTATAATTCTCAGGCCTATCTCCATAGCCTCGAGGAACAGTTCATTTCTGTCTACTAGTATGGTTGTAATACCAACCAACCATAACTATCAGTTTCCCTTCATTCAATGACACAATTTTTAAAAAAACACAGCCATATATACTCGTTTGTATCTAAATAATGTCAAGTAATGCTAAGGATGTGAACTTTTCAAAATTTCTCTCAATTTTAATATCGACTCGTATCAGGCCAACCTTGCTCTGATACCAACTCTGTAACGAGCCAAATTTTCAGACATTTCGGTTGGGTTACAAGTCGATATTAGGTCAGAATAATACTCAGTCTGATTAATTTTCTTTTTTAGTAACAAATTTAAACAATATATGTTCATATTCCCCATACACATCTCGTTTGAATTACTGTACTTATAAAAATTTTAGATACAAAAGAATTTCTTACAATAAGGTATACCTTCAACGTAGAATGATACTCCGCGGAACCGTAGCTGTGCGACATGTCTTACTAACGGAAGCATTTCCAAACTACCGTGGGGCTTTGTGGAGGAAAGTAAGGGGGTGAGCTCAACATGCTCAGTAAGAAAAACCTCATAGCAGGTAGATAAATACACTACCTAAATATATATATATATATTGATATTTGCCAAATTCGAAACATTTTTACAGAAGTATACAGATGATTCGGTAATTCTCATATACCAGAGTTAGAATTCAGAAAACAGATTTAGTATCGGCAGTGTAATCTTTTATTGTGGTAAATACAAAAAATTTAGGCTTCCAGTAGCAAAATAAACAGATTTTCAGATATCTCAGTTCATGTAGACAATTCAGAAAATATTTCAAATAAACACAGATGCACTGCTAGTTCCGAAAAATCAAAGTCAGAAAATCCTTGGCAAATTCAGTATAAAAAAGGAATTGAAATCAATACCATTTCTAAAACTTTAAACAGCTTTTAAAAGCAACGAAGATATGGCACTTTGCTCCGCAGGATTCAAGAGGTGGCCCTCATGGTCTTTTATGCATTAAAATATTTAGTTCCATACGAGATAAAATCACATAATCAATTCAAAAGTTCAAAAAGATGAGACAAGGCAATACATGCTATATCAGATATTAGAAATGACTATTAGCCAATGTTTGTGACTCTGGGTAATTCACAGGCCAGGTGTGACGAGATGTCAATCGCCGTGGAAGTGGTCAGCTACTCAAACGACTCACAGGTCAGAATCTCCAAAGATTAGAAACAGAATCAGAAGCACGGTACATCGTACTCATGGACCACATATACAGAATCAGATACAGAAATAGACAAAAATACAGCATGATCTCACTAACACCTTTGTCCCTAAATCAGTGAGAGACGGGCCGTACGACACACAGTCAGTACGCACTCAAGCACATATCATCATAATAGCTTTATAAGCAAATCATTTCACCTCAAATCACATATAAATTCAATTGTTTCATGAAACCGTTCAAAACAGGCTGAGTAGTCATTTTTTAGATAAAATCTCAAAAAACAGTCTATGAAAATTCAAAATTCAGGATTTTCGATATTTAAAACAAAATTCAAGCCACATCAGAATCTATGCAAACCATTTAAATTCAATCCAAAAAATTTAGATTGTTTAACTAGGCTAAAATCTCTAATTTTCAGAGTCGTAAAATTCGGTCTAGATTTTTCATTAATTTCGAACTGCGAATTTCAGCCTAAGAACTTTATATCTAGAAATATACAAAAATTACACATATTTATCTCTAGCAGCAATGACAATTTTCCTTACCTCGGTGCTTCGTCGGTAGTCATCTATGCATTAGTGGTACGTTTCAGCGGGTCCGGCCTGCTCGGTTAGTTTCCCAAAAATTTTGTACCAGTATTTTTGAAATTTCGAATCAATATTTTCTAATAAATATTTCTGAATTAGCTTCCTCGGGGTTTTCTAAAATTCTCGGTGTCTTCTTTCCTTCCTCTAAATATACATATATATATATATATAATTATTACTTTCTTTTTTTTCAAATTTAGCTTCCCGCCAAATTCTTTTCTCCTTTCTTCTTCTTTTCTTCTCTTTGCACCAGGTATTGCTACCTGACGCCATTGCTCGCATCTTCACCAGGCTCGGTGCTACCATATTCTCCTTCATCGTCCATGATTTCACCACCCTTCATCGTTCACGTTCCGACCACCCACTTCCAGCTCCAACGTGTCGACCCCCGAGCCCCTTATTCATCTCTGTTTTTCTTCTTCCTCATACCCGAGCTCACTGTTCATCACCACCCGACTCTGCCATTGTCTCATCCATCTTGTTCGACCGTCACTATCATCCTCTTCTTTGCTTCCTTACCCCTCGTCACTGCCTCTATTTTTGATCTTCCCGTTTCCAGCTCCACCGTCCCTCATTGCCATTCGTTCACTTCTGTTTCCGTCGTTCTCGGGTTTCCTTACTGGCGTTGCTCATCCTCCTTCATCATCCACAATTTCGCCACCCTTCACGTTGCTGTCGGCCCCCGTCGTCCTCCTACTGCCATCGGTTCCATTACCACTGTCACGACCCAATTCCATTCTCTTTAACCGAAAATCACTAAAAATTTTTTGCGTTTTACTGTTACCTTACCCGGTCGTGAACTAACTCACCACACACTGTTGGGCTGTGAGTCAATAATAAACTCCAAATCTCATTCATTCTCAGTGAAATAAAACGATGTCATACATTTGCATTTAAATCTTGTACTTATACAAAAGCATGTTTTACTGACATCTACATCCCCCATAATTACAACTCAAAGAATACTGTGCTTTTACATTGTTTAGATACAAAAAGAATCACTATGTATATACCTCTAAGCGATGGAGATGCAGCGGAGTCCAAAATACCACGCCTCAGTCCTCTCTGGGCTACTATGCATGCTCTGTAGGGGGAAAATAGAGAGGGATGAGCAACCACACGCTCATTAAGGCAAGAATGCAAGCATGGTAGATAATTACTCTATCTACATGCTGATAGTGTTATGCATAAATCATTTATGGTAGGAGCATGAGGAATAAAACTATACCATATGAGTATACATATATAACATGTATCAAAATCATGTACATTGGCATATAAAACATGGTAAAAACATCATGTATAAATCATCTCATGCTCAATCTCATTTAAATTCATAAAAAAGGCAATTCATTAAGAAACCTCCTTTTTTAAACCAACATCATAAACCTCTTTCTCAACACATAAATACCACCAAATCAATTCACAATCACAACCACATTTTCATTTCACAATTCATGCATGTGTATAAAAACTAGGTCACTATATCAAAAGTGCCTATGCGGACCACTACATCATAAATCATCCCAGACCACACGCATCCAAGTGTGCGGGGTATCATGCTGGCACGAAGATGGATTATCCCTTGCCAGACTTTCTCATCACATAACCATCATGCAGTACATCGTACTCCATGTGATATACACGGTACAACGTACTCCGCAGACTCATCGTGATTGGGGGTGCCATTCCTAGGTCTTACTTACCCCATACCAAGAGTTTTCCATATCCGTGAAGGAGAGCCTCCCTGCCGAACAGAGCCTTCCCGCCTAACAGAGCCTCCCTGCCTCCTCGGGCTTAAGGATGTTAGCTTAAGGATGTAGGGCTTAAGGATCCTTCCGTAAGAGAGCCTCCCCACCGACCAGAGCCTCCCCGCCTAACAGAGCCTCCCCGCCTCTTTGGGCTTAAGGATGTTGGCTTAAGGATGTTGGCTTAAGGATGTAGGGCTTAAGGATCTTACCGTACCCATGTAGGAGAGCCTCCCTGCCTAATAGAGCCTCCCCGCCCCTCCAGGGCTTAAGGATGTTAGCTTAAGGATCCCACCGTAAGAGAGCCTCCCCACCGAACAGAGCCTCCCCGCCTCTTTGGGCTTAAGGATGTTGGCTTAAGGATGTAGGGCTTAAGGATCTTACCAACTTTCATAACCTTATACGTATCACAATGTGCAAACTTGTGCGAGCAAAGCTCTAGCACGACTCATGCATCCTATCATAAAGAGACGCGTAAGAGCATAGCTCTAGTACGGTTATACTTATAAGACAAACCACTCAAAAGCCACGTACGAGCAGAAGCTCCAGTACGGTTTATAAACATCATCATTGTTTCCAAATCAAGGTGCGAGCTAAGCTCCAGCACGTTTCATACAAATGAAAACATCAATACCCGGTGCGAGCTAGGCTCTAGCATGGTTTAATTCACATAAACATGATAGGCGGCTCTTAAGCTTTTAAAGCTATCTTAAAACATATTTGGCACTTCACATGTGCTACAAATATCAAACCACAATAGCCAACCTATTTATCAATTCATTTAAAACCAAATACATGTTTTGTGAAAGCATTCAAAACACTTGATTTATGCAATTATTAGCCTTACTATCCCTTTTTATACATCCATGTAAAACCAAATCATCCAATATTCACAACTATTTTCACATACCAAGCAACCAATTTCTCAAACGTTCATGCATTTCATAAACACCCTATAATCCCACAAATTACGAGCAGCTACCTCTATATACTTACAGAATTCCCTTACCTGGAATCGCTATGCGTGATTCCACTTCCTTAAAGCTGCTACTCGTACCACTCGATTCGTTTCCAACAAACTCTTCGGGACTGCACAAAATTGTATCCCGTATTATATTCGATCCATATAATATGACATCGTGTGCTCACTATAGTCAATTCGACCTATAGTTTTCTATTAACGCTTGTGAGGCCTCGCTTCATTACTTTATCCATAACTCGAGTCTATGGATCTTCCTAGGCCTATTAACTTATTCAAAATCGATATTAAATCGATATTAAGCTCATAGTGTTCATATTTCATGAATTCCCTCACTATGACATTTATCAAGCATATACATACCCATTTTCACAATTCCTCCAAACTCACAATGTAATTCCATTTAACCAATTAAAATCATAAACATTACCTCAATAACAACTTTAGCATGCCCATAAATCATAAACTCATTCAACCCATATATTCTCACATTATACCCATTCTAGGTTTTCTAGGTCACACCAATTCCACCACATCCCTAGATAATTTATCCATCAATACTCATGCCAAACAACTCCAAAATCAATTAAATAGACAATGTATTTGGATTGGAGTGTTAGAATCTTACCAAATATGATTTTTCTTCTTGCTCCAAATGGCAATGCCCTTAACTCCTTCAATACCAAAAATGGGAAAATGCCCTCCCACTATGTTGTTCTTCTCTTTGATAGGAACAACTTTGCCTATAATGGTCTCTCTTCAAATCTCATTGAAAATGGCTGATTTTAGAGAGGGAAAGTTAGGTTTTTGGGTTGAAAGTGGAAGGTTAATGTTTTTCTCGAGATTTCCTGATTTTTAGCCCTCCTTATATAGAAATAGCTTGAGGAGATCGATCTGGTTCAAGAGGAGATCGATTTGGTCCCCTTAAATCCCTCCTTTTCCCGGCATTTTTAAGCATGAGATCGATCTGTCGAAGCATGAGATCGATCTATCGAAGCATGAGATCAATCTGGTCCCAAACAGAGAGCTAAGGAGATCGATCTGGGTGCCTGAGGATCGATCTTTTCATCACAGAATGCTTAGGAGATCGATTTGGCCCCATTAGAGATCGATCTGCTCTATTCCGTTGCCCAAATAAGAGCATTTTGGCTCTTCCAGATCGATCTCTCATCCTATGAGATCGATCTGGCCTTCATGTTTTCCAGATTTCTTGCAGTTTCCTTGTTGCAACTCATACCAACACATCCTTAATCTGTTTCCATGGCCATTTTCTCATCCATCCACCTTTATAACTTAAAAATGGCATCCATTCATACCTTATGCACATTGAAACTTGTGTGCATTCGTTGTATGTCCAAAGGTATGCTACATAAAACCAAATGGAAGCATAACTTCATTCCATTTTATCACACTGCCCATTTTGAGTTTCAATCACATCCATCACTTATAGGAACTCATCTCTTCATATTCATACTCAATGGAACTTGTATGTACTTTACAAATCATATTACACATACGTACATTGAATCCATGGACTTACATCACTCATACTTTACATTACAAGTCCATTCATATTTATTACACATTACAACTTTACATATACGGGGTCTCACATTCTCCCCTCCTTCAAGGAATTTGGTCCTCCAAATTAGAACCAAGTCACTCTTCAAATAGTTGGGGGTACTTCTCCCGTATCAAGTTCCCCAATTCCCATGTGGCCTCTTCCGCCGTGTGATGTTGCCAAAGAAATTTCACCAAGGGAATTATCTTATTCCGCAACACTTTCTCTTTTCTGTCCAATATCCGAACCGGCTTCTCAACATACGTCATACTCTCATGGAGCTCCAACGGCTCATATCTTATCACGTGTGCCGGGTCCGGGTGATACTTCCGAAGCATCGCGACGTGGAAGACGTTGTGGACATTTGCCAAGTCCGGTGGCAATGCCAACCTATACGCCTTATCTCCCACTCTCTCCAAAATCTCGAAGGGTCCGATATATCTAGGGCTCAGCTTGCCCTTCTTACCAAATCTCATAATACCCTTCGATGGCGATACCCTCAGAACACCGACTCACCCTCATCAAACTCTAGTGGTCTTCGTCTCTTGTCAGCATAACTCTTTTACCGGCTCTGAGCTGTCCGTAATCTCTCACATATCAACTGGACGTCCTCAGATGCCTGCTGCACTAAGTCTGGAGCAAAAATCTGTCTGTCACCAACCTCTTCCCATCCAATAGGGGAATGGCATCTACGCCCGTATAATGCCTCATAAGGTGCCATCCCGATACTAGCATGATAGCTATTATTATAAGCGAACTCGACTAACTGCAGGTGGTCATCCCAGGAGCCTCTAAAATCCAGTACACACGCTCTCAACATATCCTCAAGGGTCTGTATAGTCCTCTCTGACTGCCCATCTGTCTGAGGATGAAAAGCGGTGCTAAAACTCAGTCGGGTCCCCAGCGCTTCCTGAAAATGTTCCCAAAAATGTGAAGTGAAGCGGGCATCCTATCAGAAACAACGCTCACTGGTACACCATGTAGCCGTACTATCTCTCGAATATACAGGTTCGCCAACTGACTCAGTGTATCAGTAGCTCTCATAGCCAAGAAATGGGCGGACTTAGTCAACCGGTCCACAATAACCCATATGGCATCATGACCTCTGCGGGTCCTCGGCAACCCCATCACAAAATCCATGGTGACATGCTCCCACTTCCAAGTCCGTATTGGTAGAGGCTGCAATAATCCTGTAGGCTTCTGATGCTCTACCTTCACTTGCTGACAAACGAGACACTTAGCGACATATTCAGCAATGTCTCTCTTTATTCCAAACCACCAATAACCCTTCCGAAGGTTTTGATACATCTTGGTACTTCCCGGATGTATTGTATACTTCGATGAGTGAGCCTCTGATAAAATCGTTCTCCTAATCTCAGGATCCCTGGGAATGCATAATCTGCCTCTGAACCTCAATAACCCATCAGCACTCTGCTCAAAATCAATACCCACACCTGTCTGTATCTACTTTAACCAATCGATGCACCGTCGATCGTTCTGCTGGGCTTGCCGAATATGGCCAATCAATTTTGGCTCCAGTCTTAAACTAGCCATGATCTCAAGTCTCTCAGATCCAGGTGGGGTTACATCCAAACTGAGGTTCGCAAAGTGTTCTAACAATTCATGTTCCCGTACCATCATATATGACACCAACCCAAGGTTCTTTCTACTCAAAGCATCGGCAACTACATTTGCCTTACCCGGGTGGTACATGATTTCACAATCATAGTCCTTCAGGAGTTCGAGCCATCTCCTCTGTCTCATATTCAGCTCTTTCTGTGAGAACAGGTACTTAAGGCTCTTATGATCTGTGAACACTTGAAATTTCTCACCATAGAGATAGTGGCGCCATATTTTCAAAGCAAATACTACAGCCGCCAACTCCAAATCATGGGTCGGGTAGTTCCTCTCATGATCTTTCAACTGTCTAGATCCATAGGCAACTACCTTCCCATCCTGCATAAGCACACAGCCCAGTCCCTGGTGTGATGCATCCGTATACACCGAGAATCCTCCTGAGCTGGTAGGAATGGTGAGAACTGGAGCAGTCATCAATCGACGCTTAAGCTCCTCAAAACTCCTCTCACATGCCTCATCCCACATAAACTTAACATCTTTTCGCGTGAGGCGTGCCAATGGAGCAGCTAGTCTGGAGAAACCCTCTACAAATCTCCGATAATATCCTGCCAATCCCAGAAAACTCCTGATCTCAGTTATTGTCTTGGGCTGTTCCCACTGTACAACTGCCTCTATCTTGGATGGATCCACCGATACCCCATCCTTTGACACAACATGCCCCAGAAATGAGATCTGTTCCAACCAAAAGTTATACTTGCTGAGTTTGGCATACAATTCTCTCTCTCGGAGGGTCTGCAGAACTATCCTCAAGTGCTCCTCATGATCTTCCCTGGACTTGAATACACCAAAATGTCATCAATGAACACTATTACAAACTTTTCCAGGTATGGCTTGAATATATCATTCATCAATGCCATAAATGCTGCGGGAGCATTCGTCAATCCGAATGGCATCACCAAAAACTCGTAGTGGCCATAACAGGTACGAAATGCTGTCTTGGGTATATCTCCACTCCTGATCCTCAACTGATGGTACCCTGACCGCAGATCTATCTTAGAAAATACTTCGGCTCCCTGGAGCTGATCCAACAAATCATCCATTCTTGGAAGGGGGTACTTGTTCTTAATGGTGGCCTTATTCAACAACCGATAATCTATACACAGTCGGAGGCTTCCATCCTTCTTCCTTACAAATAGAACCGGTGCTCCCCAAGGTGAGACACTCGGTCTAATAAACCCCTTCTCCAGCAGCTCTTGCAGCTGTTTCTTCAGCTCTTCCAATTCTATCGGAGCCATTCTATAAGGTGGTTTTGATATCGGCTCTGTACCAAGCACTAGCTCAATGCAAAATTCCATTTCCCTTTCAGGTGGTAGTCCTGGTAATTCATCCGGAAAGATATCAGGGTAATCCGTAATTAAGGCTATGTCCCTCAATTCCGGGTGTGCCTCATCTATATCAACCACGTATGCAATGAACCTTTCACATTATCCTCTCCATCGTTAGTAACATAAACCATCACTTCACATTCAACATTTATCATAAACAATAATTTATCTCTCAAGCAATATGCATTTAAAATCATACTCCTTTATTTACAATAATCATACTATTTTCATATCATTTCTTTTCATCAAAATTTACAATAAGATTGTCTAATCTTGAAAACATCAATGTTTTGGCATGACAATCCATCACAACACGATTGGTAGCCAACCAATCCATTCCCAAAATTACATCAAAATCATTCATATTCAATAAAATCAGATTGGCTATCATTTCCTTCCCCTCTATCTTTAACTTACAATCTCTACATACATGCTCAGTCAATTGACTATCATTCATGGGTGTGGAAATCATTAACATTTTATCCAATAATGTTGGTTTCACATGCTTCAATAATTTATGTGCGAAGGAAGGTGATATGAAAGAATGCGTGGCACCAGGATCAAATAATACCAATGCTTCTAAATCAAAGATTCGGATGGTACCTTTAATCACATCCGTCGATGCGTCTGCAGTGTCCTGGTCTAGCGCGTGCACCCTTCCTCTGCTCACACCCACAGCCTGTTTCCCTTTTTCCTCAGCTGTAGCCCTCCTCTTCGGGGCTGCTATCTCAACTGGAGATCCCTCAGGTTCCTTGCCCTTCAGTGGGGCAATCTCCATCTTCTCGGGACAATGCTTAGCCATATGTCATGGTCTCTCGCATCTAAAACACACCACAGGGGTCATCAGACAGGGCCTATTCCCATGAAATCTCTCACATCTCCTACACTGGTCAGTAGTAGGCCGTGGTCCTCTAATAGTCATGTCCCTCGATGCAGTCAAGGCTGGGTATACGGGAGGTCTAGCAGCTCTCTCCTGCACCTCCTCAATCTTTGGCCTCTTCTAAAAAAATCTTTGGCCATCTCTCTTGGCCACTCTTCCAAACCCGGATCTCTTCCGATCTCTGTCCTTTCTAACACTGACTCTACCAAGCTCAGAGGCATTTCGCTCAAAGTCTTGCTCACATAACTGAGCCTTATGTACAGCCTCCTCATAGGTCAAGATGTCAAAGAGAGCTAGCTTAGTACGGATGGCTAATCTCAATCCATCCATGAACTTCTGAATCTTCTGGGTCTCACTACCCATCGAGTCCGGGTCATATCTCCCCAATGACATAAACTTGGACTCATACTCGTCCACAGTTCGGTTCCCTTGAACCAGGTTCATAAATTCCATCCATAATTTCCTCTGTGCGGTAGTTGGAATATACTGTCTTCTGAAGGCCTCCAAGAATATCTCCCATGAAATCTCGGAGTGTCTAGCCCTCAAAATAGCTTCGGTAGATCTCCACCAGTGCTCTGCCTCGCCTTTCAACATGAACACGGCAAAGGCTACCTTCTCAGCTGAAGTGCATCGGAAAAACCTATATAGTTTCTCCATCTCATACACCCAATCCTCCATAACCACTGGGTCCTTCACCCCTCTAAACACTGGGAGTTTCAGTGCTTGAAACTCTCGCAACCTGCTCAAGTCGCAGTCATACCCCAAATCACTACCGCTCTGCTGTGGAGCGATAGGAGAATCTGTATCCTGGGCTGGAGGTGGTGTAACTGTAGCTGTCTCAGCAGCATGAGGTCTCTCCACCTCTGCAGCTGCCTGTTCAGTCGTAGGTATGCCGCGAGACCTCGTCTGTCACCGACACCCAAGGCCTGCGTGACTATCTCCACCAAATTCTCAATACTCCGCTCTAACCTAGCGAAGCGAGCCTTAGTATCCTCTGCTCTCCCAGCAGGGTTCTGTGGAGCCTGTTCAGTCTGTGGCTCCGCACGGCTCTCAGGCCTACCTCTACGGCCTCTAGCATGTGCTCTCACCCCTCTACCTTTGCGTGTAACTGGCATAGTGCCTAACTTCCTGTATTGTAATAATTCATTAAGCTCAATCCATCACGGTATACACAGTTATATCTAAACAAAAGCACAGTACTATGGGGATGTACTTTCCTACGTTTTATTAATGACTCACATCAGGCCAACACAGCTCTGATACCAATCTCTGTCACGACCCAATTCCATTCTCTTTAACAGAAAATCACTAAAAATTTTTCACGTTTTACTGTTACCTTATCCGGTCGTGAACTAACTCACCACACACTGTTGGGCTGTGAGTCAATAATAAACTCCACATCTCATTCATTCTCAGTGAAATAAAACGATGTCATACATTTGCATTTAAATCTTGTACTTATACAAAAGCATGTTTTACTGACATCTACATCCCCCATAATTACAACTCAAAGAATATTGTGCTTTTACATTGTTTAGATACAAAAAGAATCACTGTGTATATACCTCTAAGCGATGGAGATGCAGCTGTGAAACCCGATATTTTTCATATTATGATCTTACGAGAAGTAAATTATAGCTCAATGTAACATTTTACAGGTCCGTAGACGATTAAAGCACTCGGTTGTAGCGTGTGACCTAATGGCATGCAAACCGACGTAAGGTCCTAGACTTGCGAATTTCTTAAAAATGTCATGTTCATGCATGGAATGATGTGTATAAGGGAAAACTAAGTGATTGGAAATGCAAAAGTTAGTTAAACTCGGGTTTTAAATTAAATCGAGAAAACGGACCTAGTAAGGGAAATAAATCCGAATAAAATTTTAGAAATTCGTGAAAATTATTCTGAGGCCATAGAAAATTATTATAAGATGAAATTGACATGGAAAATAAAAATCATGAAGAAATATGGAGATTTAGGGGTTCAAATAAATTTTTAAAGCTAACCGAAAGCTTATTTTCATTTTGCTCGGTATTGGCCAAATCGCGTAAAATGAGCTCGTTCGTGAAATTTTTCTTAAACAAGTGATGACAAAATTTTTATGGGACATACTATAGACATATTATAACAAGTGAGAAGTGGAATTTTGAAGAAATCGGATCAGGATTAATTTTGGTAAATTTTACAAAACAGAATAGTCATTTCCCCTGCACTTAGTAAACTGTCAGCCAATGAAGACAATCCAATTTTCTGACCTTCCCGATTTTCTTTGACTCTGATATTTTCCAGATTGAAAGTCAACTGGATATGCTTTCTAAAAAGCTAAGAACCATCCCGAACCCTTGCAAAACCCGAGAGTTATGCCTCACCTATTCTGCCGCAGATGTTACCCCTGTTCCAGACTGGCGTGAATTTTCCGTCCACCTTCCGGCCATTTTCAGGCAACGTTCCCCTCATATGAAATCTTCCTCTTCCTCCCATATAGCACATATAAAACATTCAGACCTAAACGAAGTCTTTTATCCCCTGAAAAGTTAGAGAGACGAACAGGACAGAAAACTGCCCTGTTCCGAGGTAAGCAAAAATTTGATTTTTGGATGAATTTGATGAGGTTCTTGGATGATTCTGAACACTTATAAGATCTATACATGTTGTGTTATAGCTGAGTGGCAATTTGGAGACCTAAAACCGAAGTCAAACTTGGTCAAAGGAGTGAAGAATTTGAGGTATAGTGATGACTATGAGATAGGTTGTTATTTAGTGATTGTGGATGATTTTTAGTTAAAGGAAATTGATGAATTAATTTATATGATTAAGTTCAATTACTGCCAGCATGATTTAGCTACTGGAATGATGAATTTGGATGCAATTAAAATGAATTTACAGTTAAAATTATACTGTAAAGGTTCGATTTAGCGTTTAACTAGGTGAATTATCGAAATAATGCAAGAATCGATACTTTAAGGTCTTGTTTGAAGTGGAATGAGTTGCTGGAAGGTAAGGCATGATGTATAGGTATTGAAAATAAATTTAAAGGTGTCGAATATGTTAAGAAAGTTTAAAACCGAGGCTTAAACCGATAAAATCGAGCAAAATGAGCATAGTAGCAAAAAGTCAACTTTTGGTCAACATTTTAGATGTAATCACATATTGAATATATTAACATGAATTTGAGCTATATGTGATGAGATAACTTGGTATGTGACAGCTCGAGTTATCGGCACGCATTTCGAGGTGAGCTCAAAAATCGAAGAACGTGCACTACCTTCGACGTTAAGAGGTAAGGGATATAATTTAGAGTAGCATTAGTACTCCTCAACCCTACCAAATGTTTATGAGGATAGTTAGTTGAGTTTCCATGAAAAAGAGCTTTCTCGGAAGTTGAAAAGAGTACTATTCACTCAAAACCGAAATAAACTTATCCAAGCTTTTCAAAATGACTTTTATTGCATGAGATATATTTTAGTATATATGGTTATGTATATAAAAGTGATTTTCACTTATGAAATGAAAGCATAGTATGTTTTCCATGAGTTTACGGGTTAAAGTCCCAGGAATGTTTTACGAAACTATGTTTTCATTATATGGAGTACATATATACTAGAGATATATGTGTTTATGAAAAACATGCTTAATGTTTTGAGACTATGGCACGAAGTATTGATGTTATGAGGTCAGAGTGATCTGGGGTCAATCTTGTACGTTGAGAAAAGGGTACAAAGACGATCAAGGATCTTCCTAGCCGACGGCCAGGGAACGGGCAGGACTCTGACGAGATGAGATGACTTGTGGTACCATGTAACCATTTAAAGTTCGTGCGTTGAGACTGCTTAGAGACTGCGAGTCCTTTGCAGGCACGTAATGAGTCACCCCACCATAGCCCCGTACCACACAGTCCAGTAGGGCACTGTATGACCCTGATCCATTCTTACAGTTCCTTGTACTATGGCCATATGTACCAGTTATGTTAATGATGTCCTTCGGGACCAGTTATGATGAAGCCATGTCTCCAAGAGAAACGAAATATGTTTTCGCACATTTCATGCTACCTTTTGTGTTATTTGCTTTTTAGCACATGTTTTTTTTATGATGTGATTTTAAAGGTAGCTTATGAGTTATGTTTTATGAAATGTGCATATGATAGTACGATTTCACTTTCAAATTGATAAGCATGTTATGATATGCATGATTGAGTTGTGAGATGCTTTTCACTTGTTTACACTACATGATATGCATACTATATATGAGTTTTACCAAAAAGATGCAAAATGTGTAAACTTATGATTTAAGCATGTTTTTACTACTTTGATGAATTCAAGCATCTCTACTCCAGTACATGTTTTATGCTGATTTGTAAAATCACGTGTTTTACTTGTTTTAAGTATTAAGGTTACTTTAAATGTATCTCTTATTGAGCCTGAAAAGCTCACCCCCCTTCCTTTCCATCTTCCAGATTTCCTACAGTGATTCTACTGCACTCACGCGCTAGAGGTCGTGGACGAGGCAGTCCGACCTTTCGTCAAATTATTTGTAACGACGAGGTATAGCTTTACTTTTATTCCAGACACAATGTACAACATAGACACGAATGTATATTACAGTCGGGATGTAATAGTTGTAAGGGATTATATTTATGTACAGAGTTTTTTTATTACGCAGAATAAATATATGTTGTGGATGTTATGAGATCCTGGAATAGAATTAAAAATGGTGTTGCGGATGTGGGTTGAAAATTATAAACTATGTTTTAAACTTACAGGTTGGGTTAAGTCAAAATGCAGTCGTTATGCTGTCGAATTTTTATAAAGTGATAAAATTTAAGAAACTGACATAGACAGGAACACAACTCAGTTAAATAGGTTAAAAAGTTTTAAAAATTGCCCATTTTTCGCGTTTTCGGGTGTGACAGTTTTCATGGTATCAGAGCAATAGTTGTGTGATACTGTCTGTGTCTAGAAGTAGGATTAGATTACATCCCAAAGTGTCTATGTTAGTCTGGTAATAAAGTAAGCATATCTGTCAAAGTATGACCAAATTCTTGGATTTTGTGCAGATAGTAGATCACTAATCATGAGTGGTAGACGGGGCCGTCCACGGAGACAGGCTCAACCCGCTCCCCCATCCCCACCTCAACCCGAGAGCCCTACTGAGAGAGAGAGAATAAGGAGGCTCGAGGAGACAGTACAAGGTATGAGCGAAGGACTTACAGCTCTTACCACCATGTTTACCCAGCAGTTTGGGACACGTACACCTGACGTAGATACAACTACTCCTATGCCTGATCCTCCTCCACCACCAGTTCCTCCAGTAGCCCCAGCCCCTCAGCCAGCAGTTCCCCAGTAGAGGGATGATAGAGAGACTCAGAGGGTGCGAGATTTCTTGGGCATGCATCCTCCAGAGTTCACAGAGGTTAAAGACCCGATTAAGGCTGAGGAGTGGATAGTGGATATTGAGGCGATCTTCCAGTTGTTGGGGTGTACTGATAGGGAGAGAGTGACCATGGCGGGTTATATGATGAGAGGCCAGGCTAAGTTTTAGTGGAGATCCACACAGACGATATTAGCTGAGGATCCCTCAGAAATCACATAGGATGCTTTCTTAGTCGCATTCTGAGAGTAGTATGTGCCGCATGCAGCTCGAAAGAGGATGCAGAAAGAGTTTTTGGATTTGAGACAAGGAAGTTCTACAGTAGATGAGTATGAGAACAGATTTACGACCCTAATGAGATACGATCTAGAGACAGTTAAGGATCCCGAGCGCCGGACAAAGAGATTTCTAGCAGGATTGAGATTCGGGATCAGAGATAGACTGTTGGGTCAGAACATTGTGGATTTCAGAGATGCTCTGAGACGAGCCCAGGAGATAGAGAGGAGCTTGGATATTACTCAAGCAGAGCATGGTTTCGGGAGATCTATCAGAGATAAGGGGAAGAGAGTAGTTACTTTCCGACATGATTTGAAAGGGGGTCAGCCCAAGAGACAGAGAGTGGAAGGACCTCAGATAGGGGCTGGTAATCCCAAGACTACAGTGGGTACTACAGATGTTATCAGAGGTTCTGAGATGAGAGTGCCACGATGCAGGACATGTGGCAAATTGTACTTTGGACCGTGTCGAGCAGGTATAGTTACTTGCTATAGATGTGGTGAAGCAGGGCACATAGTGAGAGACTGTCCCCTTATGTGGTCTCAGGAACCTCGGGGGGCACCTAGACCGATTGAGAGATCGACTCAGGCTCCACAGAGGGAAGCACCACCGAAGAGAGCCACAGTTGCAGACAAGGGCAAGAAGCCTGTCTCACAAGGTCGATATGCCATTGATAAGGAGACAACCATACATCCTCCGACACCATAAAAGGTACTCTCCTTATCTGTAACCATGAAGCATATGTATTGTTTGACCCAGGTTCCACATACTCGTTTGTGTCACCACAATTTGCATGTAAGATGAATAGGAAACCTGAGTCACTAGATTACATGTTACATATAACCACACCCATGCACGTAGTGCAAAGGACTGATATGATATGGAAGGATTGTGAAATCATGGTAGGAGATAAGAAATTTCTAGCAGATCTAGTTTTATTAAACATGAAGGATTTTGATGTAATATTAGGCATGGATTGGTTAGCTACCAATCGTGTGAATTTAGATCGCTACACTAAGACTTTGACATTCTCCTTACCAGAAAAGTTCAATGTATGTTTTGCGAGAAAGAAATAAAAGTGCATGGTGATGAAAGTTTTTGTGTTATGTGTTATGTGAAGATATGATATATATGTGTAAGTTTAATGTATAATGTTTTTATTATGTGAAGGATACATTGCCTTTATTTTTGATGAGAGTCGGGAACCACTAAGTATACAGGATGTTCCGGTGGTATGTGAGTTTCCCGATGTATTCCCAGATGACTTACCGGGGTTACCGCCTGAGAGAGAAGTTGAGTTTGCCATTGAACCCATCTCCAAGCCACCTTATCGAATGGCACTGGTAGAATTGGAGTAATTAAAGAAGCAGTTGCAAGAACTACTCGATAAGGGATTTATAAGACCTAGTGTGTCACCATGGGGTGCTCCGGTACTGTTCGTCATAAAGAAGGATGGTAGTCTCCGCCTTTGCATAGACTATAGGCTTTTAAATAAAGCAATAGTTAAGAATAAGTATCCCCTGCCGAGAATAGATGACTTGTTTGATCAGCTGAGTGGGGCTTCAGTGTTTTCGAAGATAGACTTGAGATCGGGTTACCATCAGCTAAGGATTAAGGAGGCTGATATACCGAAGACAGCTTTTAGGACCCGATATGGGCACTACGAGTTTTTGGTGATGCCCTTTGGACTGACTAATGCCCCAGCTGCATTTATGAGCCTTATGAATGATGTCTTTCGAGAATACCTGGATATATTTGTGATAGTATTCATCGATGACATCTTGATCTATTCTAGATCCCGAGAAGAGCACGAGCAGCAATTGAGGATTGTGCTCTAGACTCTCCGTGAGAAGAAACTATATGGTAAATTCAGTAAATGTGCATTTTGGCTAGAGCAGATTTCTTTCCTCGGACATGTAATATCTAAGGACGGGGTGTCTGTAGATCCGTCCAAGGTAGATGCAGTAGTGAGATGGGAAAGACCGAGGACAGTCACGGAGGTCAGAAGCTTCTTAGGATTGGCAGGGTATTATCGACGGTTTATCGAGGGGCTTTCACGGATAGCAGCTCCATTGACTAGACTGACCCGTAAGGAGGTACAGTTTGCATAGTCTGAGCAGTGTGAGCAGAGCTTCCAAGAGCTCAAATGTCGGTTGACTACGGCACCAGTCTTGACCATTCCAAGTGGTTCTGGGGGATATGTGGTATACAGTGATACTTCCCACCAGGGTCTCGGCTGTGTGCTTATGCAGCATGGTAGAGTGGTGGCTTATGGATCTCGTCAGCTAAAGGATCATGAGCGAAATTACCCCACTCACGATTTAGAGTTAGCTGCAGTAGTTTTTGCACTTAAGATATGGCGGCATTATTTGTATGGAGAGAGATTTCAGATCTTCACTGACCACAAGAGTCTCAAGTATTTGTTTGATCAGAAGGAGCTCAATATGAGACAGCGGAGATGGATAGAGCTCCTGAAAGACTATGACTGCGAGATCCTATATCATCCGGGTAAGGCGAATGTGGTAGCTGATGCCCTGAGTAGAAAGGGTATGGTGTCCTACATGATGATCAGAGAGTGGGATTTGTTGGGACAGTTCGCCGAGCTCAGGATCAGTGTAGATGAGATTGAGCATGGATACATGGTTAGCCTACGGATGGAGCCTAGTATATTAGATCAGATTAGAGCTGGACAGAGGAATGATCAGAAATTACTGGATATGGTTAGCCAGGCAGGGGAGAGAGGGCAATCTGAGTTTACGGTCAGTGATGATGGATTACTGAGATACAGAGGTCGTATCTGCGTGCCACATGATGACACCTTGAGACAGAGCATATTGAAGGAGTCTCATTGTTCTAGATTCACCATGCACCCGGGCAGTACCAAGATGTACCAAGATCTTCGAAAGGTGTATTGGTGGGTTGGGATGAAGAGAGATGTGGCAGACTTTGTAGCCAGATGTTTAGTTTGCCAACAGATTAAAGCTGAACACCAGAGACCTGTAGGACTGTTGAAGTCATTACCAATTCCTACATGGAAATGGGAGCATATTACGATGGATTTCATTATGGGGTTACCACGAACCCAAAGAGGTCATGATGCAGTCTGGGTGATTGTGGACAGACTGACTAAGAGCGCTCACTTCCTTGCCATCAAGAGCACAGATTCACTGGATAAGCTAGCTGATCTATATGTCAGAGAGATAGTACGGTTGCATGGGGCACCTGTGAGCATTACATCTGATAGAGATTCTCGCTTCACTTCTAGATTTTGGACTAGATTTCAGAAAGCTATGGGGTCTCGACTGAACATAAGCACCGCTTATCATCCTCAAACAGATGGTCAGTCCGAGCGGACTATACAGACCTTAGAGGATATGTTAAGAGCGTGTGCTTTAGACTTTAAGGGCTCATGGGACGACCATTTGCCTCTTGCAGAATTTGCTTATAATAACAGCTATCAGGCTAGCATTGGAATGGCTCCATACGAGGCTCTATATGGCAGGAGATGCAGATCCCCGATTGCTTGGGAAGAAGTGGGTGACAGAAAGATCCTTGCTCCCGAGTTAGTTGAACAGGCAAGTAGTTATGTTCAGTTGATCTGTGACAGGTTGAGGATAGCACAGAGTAGACAGAAGAGTTATGCAGATGTGCGAAGATGTCTTCTTGAGTTTCAGGTTGGGGACTCCGTATTTGTTAAGGTGTCACCGATGAAAGGTGTAGTACGTTTTGGGAAAAGGGGAAAGCTAAGCCCTCGCTTCATTGGTCCATTCGAGATTTTGAGTAAAGTGGGAGATGTAGCATATCGGCTAGCACTACCTGCACAGTTATCGGGTATACATGATGTCTTCCATGTTTCGATGTTAAGGAAGTATCATCCGGACCCTTCTCATGTCATCGAGTACGAGCCACTAGAGATTCATGAGGACATGAGTTATGTTGAGCAGCCGATCCGAATTCTCGACAGGAAGGAGAAAGTGCTACGATCTAAGACTATCCCACTAGTGAAGGTTCTCTGGCGACACCACGAGACAGAGGAAGCTACCTGGGAGCTAGAGAGCCAAATGAGGGAGAAGTACCCTCATCTATTCGATGGACCAACTTGAATTCAGAGGACCGAATTCTTAAAAGGTGGGGAGAAATGTGAAACCCGATATTTTTCATATTATGATCTTACGAGAAGTAAATTATAGCTCAATGTATTACAGGTCCATAGACGATTAAAGCACTCGGTTGTAGAGTGGGACCTAATGGCACGTAAATCGAGGTAAGGTCCTAGACCTGAGAATTTCTTAAAAATGTCATGTTCATGAATGGAATGATGTGTATAAGGGAAAACTAAGTGATTGGAAATGCAAAAGTTAGTTAAACTCGGGTTTTAAATTAAATCGAGAAAACGGACCTAGTAAGGGAAATAAATCCGAATAAAATTTTAGAAATTCATGAAAATTATTCTGAGGCCGTAGAAAATTATTATAAGATGAAATTGACATGGGAAATAAAAATCATGAAGAAATATGGAGATTTAGGGGTTCAAATAAATTTTTAAAGCTAACCGAAAGCTTATTTTCATTTTGCTCGGTATTGGCCAAATCGCGTAAAATGAGCTCGTTCATGAAATTTTTCTTAAACAAGTGATGACAAAATTTTTATGGGACATACTATAGACATATTATAACAAGTGAGAAGTGGAATTTTGAAGAAATCTGATCAGGATTAATTTTGGTAAATTTTACAAAACAGAATAGTCATTTCCCCTGCACTTAGTAAACTGTCAGCCAATGAAAACAATCCCATTTGATGACCTTACCGATTTTCTTTGACTCCGATATTTTCCAGATTGAAAGTCAACTGGATAAGCTTTCTAAAAAGCTAAGAACCATCCCGAACCCTTGCAAAACCCGAGAGTTATGCCTCACCTATTCTGCCGCAGACGTTACCCCTGTTCCAGACTGGCGTGAATTTTCCGTCCACCTTCCGGCCATTTTCAGGCAACGTTCCCTTCATATGAAATCTTCCTCTTCCTCCCATATATCACATATAACAATTTCAGACCTAAACGAAGTCTTTTATCCCCTGAAAAGTTAGAGAGACGAACAGGACAGAAAACTGCCCTGTTCCGAGGTAAGCAAAAATTTGATTTTTGGATGAATTTGATGAGGTTCTTGGATGATTCTGAACATTTATAAGATCTATACATGTTGTGTTACAGCTAAGTGGCAATTTGGAGACCTAAAACCGAAGTCAAACTTGGTCAAAGGAGTGAAGAAGTTGAGGTATAGTGATGACTATGAGATAGGTTGTTATTTAGTGATTGTGGATGATTTTTAGTTAAAGGAAATTGATGAATTAATTTATATGATTAAGTTCAATTACTGCCAGCATGATTTAGCTACTGGAATGATGAATTTGGATGCAATTAAAATGAATTTACAGTTAAAATTATACTGTAAAGGTTCGGTTTAGCGTTTAACTAGGTGAATTATCGAAATAATGCAAGAATCGATACTTTAAGGTCTTGTTTGAAATGGAATGAGTTGCTGGAAGGTAAGGCATGATGTAGAGGTATTGAAAATAAATTTAAAGATGTCGAATATGTTAAGAAAGTTTAAAACCGAGGCTTAAACCGATAAAATCGAGCAAAATGAGCATAGTAGCAAAAAGTCAACTTTTGGTCAACATTTTAGATGTAATCACATATTGAATATATTAACATGAATTTGAGCTATATGTGATGAGATAACTTGGTATGTGACAGCTCGAGTTATTGGCACACATTTTGAGGTGAGCTCAAAAATCGAGGAACGTGCACTACCTTCGACGTTAAGAGGTAAGGGATATAATTTAGAGTAGCATTAGTACTCCTCAACCCTACCAAATGTTTATGAGGATAGTTAGTTGAGTTTCCATGAAAAAGAGCTTTCTCGGAAGTTGAAAAGAGTACTATTCACTCAAAACCGAAATAAACTTATCCAAGCTTTTCAAAATGACTTTTATTGCATGAGATATATTTTAGTATATATGGTTATGTATATAAAAGTGATTTTCACTTATGAAATGAAAGCATAGTATGTTTTCCATGAGTTTACGGGTTAAAGTCCCAGGAATCTTTTACGAAACTATGTTTTCATTATATGGAGTACATATATACTCGAGATATATGTGTTTATGAAAAACATGCTTAATGTTTTGAGACTATGGCACGAAGTATTGATGTTATGAGGTCAGAGTGATCTGGGGTCGATCTTGTACGTTGAGAAAAGGGTACAAAGACGATCAAGGATCTTCCTAGCCGACGGCCAGGGAACGGGCAGGACTCTGACGAGATGAGATGACTTGTGGTACCATGTAACCATTTAAAGTTCGTGCGTTGAGACTTCTTAGAGACTGCGAGTCCTTTGCAGGCACGTAATGAGTCACCCCACCATAGCCCCGTACCACACAGTCCAGTAGGGCACTGTATGACCCTGATCCATTCTTACAGTTCCCTGTACTATGGCCATATGTACCAGTTATGTTAATGATGTCCTTCGGGACCAGTTATGATGAAGCCATGTCTCCAAGAGAAACGAAATATGTTTTCGCACATTTCATGCTACCTTTTGTGTTATTTGCTTTTTAGCACATGTTTTTTTTATGATGTGATTTTAAAGGTAGCTTATGAGTTATGTTTTATGAAATGTGCATATGATAGTACGATTTCACTTTCAAATTGATAAGCATGTTATGATATGCATGATTGAGTTGTGAGATGCTTTTCACTTGTTTACACTACATGATATGCATACTATATATGAGTTTTACCAAAAAGATGCAAAATGTGTAAACTTATGATTTAAGCATGTTTTCACTACTTTGATGAATTCAAGCATCTCTACTCCAGTACATGTTTTATGCTGATTTGTAAAATCACGTGTTTTACTTGTTTTAAGTATTAAGGTTACTTTAAATGTATCTCTTATTGAGCCTGAAAAGCTCACCCCCCTTCCTTTCCATCTTCCAGATTTCCTACAGTGATTCTACTGCACTCACGCGCTAGAGGTCGTGGACGAGGCAGTCCGACCTTTCGTCAAATCATTTGTAACGACGAGGTATAGCTTTACTTTTGTTCCAGACACAATGTACAACATAGACACGAATGTATATTACAGTCGGGATGTAATAGTTGTAAGGGATTATATTTATGTACAGAGTTTTTTTATTACGCAGAATAAATATATGTTGTGGATGTTATGAGATCCTGGAATAGAATTAAAAATGGTGTTGCGGATGTGGGTTGAAAATTATAAACTGTGTTTTAAACTTTACAGGTTGGGTTAAGTCAAAATGCAGTCGTTATGCTGCCGAATTTTTATAAAGTGATAAAAGTTAAGAAACTGACATAGACAGGAACACAACTCAGTTAAATAGGTTAAAAAGTTTTAAAAATTGCCCATTTTTCGCGTTTCCGGGTGTGACAGCAGCGGAGTCCAAAATACCACGCCTCAGTCCTCACTGGGCTACTATGCACGCTCTGTAGGGAAAAATAGAGAGGGATGAGCAACCACACGCTCAGTAAGGCAATAATGCAAGCATGGTAGATAATTACTCTATCTACATGCTGATAGTGTTATGTATAAATCATTTATGGTAGGAGCATGAGGAATAAAACTATGCCATATGAGTATACATATATAACATGTATCAAAATCATGTACATTGGCATATAAAACATGGTAAAAAAATCATGTATAAATCATCTCATGCTCAATCTCATTTAAATTCATAAAAAGGGCAATTCATTAAGAAACCTCATTTTTAAACCAACATCATAAACCTCTTTCTCAACACATAAATACCACCAAATCAATTCACAATCACAACCACATTTTCATTTCACAATTCACGCATGTGTATAAAAACTAGGTCACTATATCAAAAGTGCCTATGCGGACCACTACATCATAAATCATCCCAGACCACACACATCCAGGTGTGCGGGGTATCATGCTGGCACGAAGATGGATTATCCCTCGCCAGACTTTCTCATCACATAACCATCATGCGGTACATCGTACTCCATGTGATATACACGGTACAGCGTACTCCGCAGACTCATATCGTGATTGGGGGTGCCATTCCTAGGTCTTACTTACCCCATACCAAGAGTTTTCCATATCCGTGAAAGAGAGCCTCCCTGCCGAACAGAGCCTTCCCGCCTAACAGAGCCTCCCTGCCTCCTCAGGCTTAAGGATGTTAGCTTAAGGATGTAGGGCTTAAGGATCCTTCCGTAAGAGAGCCTCTCCACCGAACAGAGCCTCCCCGCCTCTTTGGGCTTAAGGATGTTGGCTTAAGGATGTAGGGCTTAAGGATCTTACCGTACCCATGTAGGAGAGCCTCCCTGCCTAACAGAGCCTCCCCGCCCCTCCAGGGCTTAAGGATGTTGGCTTAAGGATCCCACCGTAAGAGAGCCTCCCCACCGAACAGAGCCTCCCCGCCTAACAGAGCCTCCCCGCCTCTTTGGGCTTAAGGATGTTGGCTTAAGGATGTAGGGCTTAAGGATCTTACCAACTTTCACAACCTTATACGTATTACAATGTGCAAACTTATGCGAGCAAAGCTCTAGCACGACTCATGCATCCTATCATAAAGAGACACGTACGAGCATAGCTCTAGTACGGTTATACTCATAAGACAAACCACTCAAAAGCCACGTACGAGCAGAAGCTCCAGTACGGTTTATAAACATCATCATTGTTTCCAAATCAAGGTGCGAGCTAAGCTCCACCAGGTTTCATACAAATGAAAACATCAATACCCGGTGCGAGCTAGGCTCTAGCACGGTTTAATTCACATAAACATGATAGGCGGCTCTTAAGCTTTTAAAGCTATCTTAAAACATATTTGGCACTTCACATGTGCTACAAATATCAAACCACAATAGCCAACCTATTTATCAATTCATTTAAAACCAAATACATGTTTTGTGAAAGCATTCAAAACACTTGATTTATGCAATTATTAGCCTTACTATCCCTTTTTATACATCCATGTATAACCAAATCATCCAGTATTCACAACTATTTTCACATACCAAGCAACCAATTTCTCAAACGTTCATGCATTTCATAAACACCCTATAATCCCACAAATTACGAGCAGCTACCTCTATATACTTACAGAATTCCCTTACCTGGAATCGCGATGCGTGATTCCACTTCCTTAAAGCTGCTACTCGTACCACTCGATTCGTTTCCAACTAACTCTTCTGGACTGCACAAAATTGTATCCCGTATTATATTCGATCCATATAATATGACATCGTGTGCTCACTATAGTCAATTCGACCTATAGTTTTCTATTAACGCTTGTGAGGCCTCGCTTCATTACTTTATCCATAACTCGAGTCTATGGATCTTCCTAGGCCTATTAACTTATTCAAAATCGATATTAAATCGACATTAAGCTCATAGTGTTCATATTTCATGAATTCCCTCACTATGGCATTTATCAAGCATATACATACCCATTTTCACAATTCCTCCAAACTCACAATGTAATTCCATTTAACCAATTAAAATCATAAACATTACCTCAATAACAACTTTAGCATGCCCATAAATCATAAACTCATTCAACCCATATATTCTCACATTATACCCATTCTAGGTTTTCTAGGTCACACCAATTCCACCACATCCCTAGATAATTTATCCATCAATACTCATGCCAAACAACTCCAAAATCAATTAAATAGACAATGTATTTGGATTGGAGTGTTAGAATCTTACCAAATATGATTTTTCTTCTTGCTCCAAATGACAATGCCCTTAACTCCTTCAATACCAAAAATGGAAAAATGCCCTCCCACTATGTTGTTCTTCTCTTTGATAGGAACAACTTTGCCTCTAATGGTCTCTCTTCAAATCTCACTGAAAATGGCTGATTTTAGAGAGGGAAAGTTAGGTTTTTGGGTTGAAAGTGGAAGGTTAATGTTTTTCTCGAGATTTCCTGATTTTCAGCCCTCCTTATATAGAAATAGCTTGAGGAGATCGATCTGGTTCAAGAGGAGATCGATCTGGTCCCCTTAAATCCCTCTTTTTCATGACATTTTTAAGCATGAGATCGATCTGTCGAAGCATGAGATCGATCTGTTGAAGCATGAGATCGATCTATCGAAGCATGAGATCGATCTGGTCCCAAACAGAGAGCTAAGGAGATCGATCTGGGTGCCTGAGGATCGATCTTTTCATCACAGAATGCTTAGGAGATCGATCTGGCCCCATTGGAGATCGATCTGCTCTATTCCGTTGCCCAAATAAGAGCATTCTGGCTCTTCCAGATCGATCTCTCATCCTATGAGATCGATCTGGCCTTCATGTTTTCCAGATTTCTTGCAGTTTCCTTGTTGCAACTCATACCAACACATCCTTAATCTGTTGTCATGGCCATTTTCTCATCCATCCACCTTTATAACTTGAAAATGGCATCCATTCTTACCTTATGCACATTGAAACTTGTGTGCATTCATTGTATGTCCAAAGGTATGCTACATAAAACCAAATGGAAGCATAACTTCAGTCCATTTTACCACACTACCCATTTTGAGTTTCAATCACATCCATCACTTATAGGAACTCATCTCTTCATATTCATACTCAATGGAACTTGTATGTACATTACAAATCATATTACACATACGTACATTGAATCCATGGACTTACATCACTCATACTTTACATTACAAGTCCATTCATATTTATTACACATTACAACTTTACATATACGGGGTCTCACAACCACAGCCTGACTTCCTTTCCCGAACACCACCATTCTCCTCTGTTTTGGATCGGTACAACCTCTGTATTTCCTTCTGCTTCAATTTTTTAGTTCTGTCCTCCCTTCTCTATTTTAGTTTCCTGCTTTTGTTTTCTTTTTCTTTTCAAAGTACCCTACCACCATATTTTCCTACCCCTTTCACTTCCAACTACTTTTGTTTTACGACCTCTCATCATTCCTTTCCTTTCATTTTTCAGGTTCTCCAACTACTCACATTATCATCATTCATTATATATATATATATATATATATATATATATATACGGAACATGACAGTTTCCAGTTTCCTTTGCACTTCGATCTCTCATTTTCTTTATTTTCACATGCTTCCTGCCTAGTTCAGATCACCATACCACGTCTTCTCTCTTCTTAACTTCCTGCTACACTATATATATATATATATATATATATATATATATATATGGAACATGACAGTTTCTAGTTTCCTTCATACTTCGATCTCTCATTTTCTTTATTTTCACATGCTTCCTGCCTAGTTCAGATCACCATACCACGTCTTCTCTCTTCTTAACTTCCTGCTACACTAAAATGGCAGAACGTGAAACCCAAATATTTTCCACTATGTTCATCATTTGGAATCATAAGACGGATGAATTGAGCATATGAATTTGAATGACGTAGTGGAGGTATGAAAATACGGAATAGGATAAATGAGGAGCAGTAATTTAAATTAAAGGGACTTAAATTGTTGGACGAAAGATACGAGTTTAAAATGAGCAAAGATAGTGGATCCAAGAAGGGAAGTCGGTTTGATTTGGTCCCGAATACGTGCAAGGGTGAAAAGGTTAAAAGACCTAAAATTCAGTATAAATTCAATGAGAAATTTTCGTTATAAATATGGATTTAGGAAATCTTGATCAATAAAGGAGAAACTATTGAATTCCGAGTCCAATTGGTCAGGACACGAAAATATTATGATAAATCGTAATTTTCGCCCAAGATATTATACCAAAAATATGGGAAAAATTATACCGAAAAAATAAAATAAGATTGATAAATTCATTAAATTGATTTAAGGAATAAAATATGATTTTTTTTAGATATTTTGGGTATTTTATTATATTTTATTTGATTAAAATAAAATAAAATATAATTATTAAAATAATGAAAATTAAAAATCGTGAATTGCGAAATGAGAAGGAAACAAGACGAAAATGAGAAGAAGAAACGAAGCAGAGAGACCAAGAGATCGACGAACACCTACAATTCACCGGTGCCAGACAAGGCCCGACGACCACCAATAGACGTTGCTCAACACCACACGACCCTTCTGCCACCGGAACATGCTGAACCGATGCCGGATTCTGGCGGATCAAGGAGATGAAGCCGCGAGGGAGGGAGGAAGATTTCGGCCGTTCCACTATCGATCAGCCTGATCCAAGGCCAGTCGAAGCTTCCTCTGCACGAGACGAGCCGAATGACGGTAGCAATGCACCAGGAAAAGGTCGAAATCGTTGGCGATGGTGGTGAGGGCGAAACAGTGTCAGACCGAGGAGAAGGAAAGGGAAAAAAAGAAAAAGAAAAGAAAAAGAAAAAGAGAAAAAGGAAAAAAGGGGAAGATTTTTGGGGATACACCGGAGTTCGGGTAAGTCGGTAAGAGGTCAAAAGTGACTAATTTAATTTTTGGGAAATTTATTTAAATTATATTTGATCAAAAATTTACCTGGAATTAAATATAAAATTTTGCAGTTCGACGATAAATCGTGTACGTGAGCCCGATCGAACTCCAATTTATGCACCATCGCAAACTCTCGGGTAAGTAAAGCTCATTTATGAGAATTTATGTAATTATCGCATATTAAAGATTTATTTTACGAGTTACGGATTAAATTTCGTATTTAGTGGATTATATTGGGATTTTTAATTAGATTGTCGTAAATGATATACGGGCTATTCAAAGAGTCTAGAAAAAGTCTCAATAAGTACTGATGGGCCTAGTGAGCCCAATAGGACTTGATGAAAGAATTAATAAGTGGAAACTAGCTTAAAACGGATTAAGGCCCATTAAGGTGCAATCGGGTCCAATAAGAGAAAAATTGGCCCAATTAGCTAAATTGATTGTAGTAAATATGAGACAAATATTTACTGAATTAAATTTAAATAATAAATAATTATATGCAGCTTCGAGACTGGATTAGGAGCAGGTCGGACTAGACGACCCTCCGACAGAGAGATTTAGCTACGTACTCGATGGGATTCGAGGTAAGGGATATTATTTAGAGTAGCGTTAATGCTCCTCCATCCTTACATACGGTTTATGAATATGAATTGAATGAGATTTTGTGAAATGGATTTCCAACTGTCTTCAAACCGAAGCCAAAACCATTTCCCGAGTTTTCAGCATGTTTTCTATATATGAGATACATTTTTACAGCATGCATGTTTATAAAAGTGATTTTTCACTTCTGAGACGAAAGCATAGTATTTTCATGGGAGATTAGGGTGAAAGTCCTGATATGTTTTATGAACTGTTTTCCATTATACGGGTATGAGTCCCAAAAAATGACTATGATAACTATGCTTTCCATGTTTACACGGGCTAGAGTCCCGTAATGATTTATGAAAACCATGTTTTCTATGAGAAATGGGTTAGAGTTCCGTAATAGTTTTCAGTACACGGGTATGAGGCCCGAAATGATTTTGATAAAATGGGTAAGAGGTCCAAAATGATTTTTGTGGGGTAAAAAGGCATGCTGTGACGATAGTCAGAGGATCTGGGGTCGATCTCGCATACATAGGGCAGTGTATAGAGACGATCGAGGATCTACCTAGCCGACGACCAGGGAACGGGTAGGCTCTGACTTGATATGAGAAATGTGCGTTAGTCCACTCTTGGTGATGCACGTGAGTTCGTGTGTATAGTCCCCATTTAGTGGTGCACAAGAGATAGAGTAGCGTACGACCCTAATCCAGTCCTATGGCTCCCCTGTACAATGGCCATATGTACCTATGGTGAACGTCCTACGTGACCTGATGTATGATGTCCTTCGGGACTAGTATATGATTATGCCTGGGTCCATGAGGAATTGACGGAATGATATATATATATATATATATATGTTTTCGGACATTTCATGCTACCTATTTTATGATTTTCTATTGAATACAGATTTTCTATGATGAAGTTTTAAAGGTAGGCATGTGTATGTTTTACGAAATGTGCCTGTGATAGCATGATCTCACTTTTTAAAGTGATAGTATGATATGATTCATGTATTTTGAGCTTTTGAGATGCTTTATGTATGTTTACACTATATGCTATGATTTCAGTATGATACGTTTTACGAAAATGATGTATAGGTGTAAACCGATGATTTTTAAGCATGTTTTTACTGCTTTTATGAAATGTAAGCATCTCTACTCCACTGCATAAGTATGCTGATTTGTAAAACCATGAGTTTTACCATGTTTTGAGTATTGAAATTTATTTTAAATGTATTTCTTACTGAGTCTGAAAAACTCACCCCCTTCCCCTCCATCTCCCAGATTATCTACAGCGAGTCTACTGCACATACGAAACTGTGGTCGTTGACAAGATAGTCTGACCTTTCATCGGATACTTTTGTAGCCTTGAGGTACAGTCTTACTCGTATTCCAGACATGTGATACAGAATAGACACTATTGTATATAATAGTCGGGATATAATAGTTGTAAATAATTATATATATATGCAGAGTTTTAATTATGCAGAATGTATGTGATGTAATGAGATCTTGAAAATGAAAAATGTTTTAAATCTAGACATGGGATAGGAAAAAAACTTAGTTAATGGATAAAAAGTTTAAATTAGCCTTATTTTTTTGCGCTTCAGGGGCGTGACAGCTTTGCTTGGTATCAGAGCAAATGTCGTGTAGCACTGTCGTGTCTAGTAATAAGAGTGTATTACATCTCAATGTGCCTATGCATGTCTGGTAATAAAGTAAGCTTACTTGTCAAAGTATGACTTAATTTATGGATTATGTACAAATAGTAGATCACTGACCATGAGTGGTAGATGGGGCCATTCACAGAGACGAGCTTAACCCGCTCCACCATCTCCCCCTCAACCCTAGAGCCCTACTGATAAAATAAGAAGGCTCGAGGAGACAGTACAGGGTATGAGGGAAGGGCTTACAGCCTTTACCACTATGTTGACCCAGTAGTTTGAGGTACGTACACCTGGTACGGAGACAGCTACTCCTATGCCTAATCCTCTTCCCTCACCCATTTCTCCAGTAGCCCTAGCCCTCAGTCAGTAGTTCCCCAGCATAGGGATGACAGAAAGACTCAGAGGGTGTGAGATTTCTTGGGTATGCATCCTCCAGAGTTCACAGGGCTTAAGGACCCGATTAAGGTTGAGGAGTGGATCGTAGATATTGAGGCGGTATTTCAGTTTTTGGGGTGTACTGATAGGGAGAACGTGACTATGGCGGGTTAAATGATGAAGGGACAGGCTAAGTTCTGGTGGAGCTCGACACAGACTGCATTAGCAGAGGATCCCTCAGAGATCACATGGAATGCTTTCTTAGTCGCATTTCGAGAGCAGTACATACCACTTGCAGCTCGAAAGAAGATGCAAACAGAGTTTTTGGATTTGTGACACGGAAGTTCTACAGTAGACGAGTATGAGAACAGATTTACAACCTTGATGAGATACGATTCAGAGACAGTTAGAGATCTCGAGCGTCGGACAGAGAGATTTCTGGTAAGATTGAGATTCAGGATCAGAGATAGGCCGTTGGGTAGAATATCGTAGATTTCAGAGATGCTCTGAGGCGATCCCAAGAGATAGAGAGGGGGTCAGCCCAAGAGACAGAGGGTGGAAGGACCTCAAATAAGGGTTGGTAAGCCCAATACCCCTGTTGGTGCCGCAGGTATGATTAGAGCCCTTGAGATAAGAGTGCCACAGTGCAGGACATGTGGCAATATTCACATTGGACCTTACCGCGCAGGTACATTTACTTGCTACAGATGCGGTGAAGCAGGACACTTGATAAGAGAGTGTCTACTTATGAGATCTCAGGAACCTCGTAAGGCATCTAGACAGACAGAGAGACTGGCTCAGGCTCTACAGAGGAGAGCTACCACCGCAGATAAGGGCAAGAAGCCTATCTCCCAAGGTCGAGTGTACGCCCATGACCAGGAGACAGTAGATACATCCTTCGATGTTATCCAAGGTACTCTCATTGTCTATAATCATGAAGCACATGTATTGTTTGAACAAGGTTCCACATACTCGTTTGTGTCACCAAAATTTTCATGTAAGTTTCATAGGAAACCTGGAGTCACTAGATTACATGTTGCACATAAGTACACCTATGCACGAGATACAGAAAACATATATGATATGTAAAGCTTGTGATATGATGGTAGGAGATAAGAAGTTGTTAGTAGATCTAGTATGGTTGAATATGCAAGACTTTAATGTAATATTAGGATGGATTGGTTAGCTACCAATCGTGTAAGTCTAGACTGCTACACTAAGACCTTAGCTTTCTCCTTGCCAGAAAAGTTCAGTGTATGTTTGGTTAGAAAGTAATAAAAGTGCATAGTGTTAAAGTTATGAAATGATATGAAGTTTATGTATGAGATTGACTTATGATGTTTGATTATGTGAAGGATACATTGCCTTCATTTCTGATAAGAGTCGAGAACCACCTAGTATATAGGATGTTTCGTTGGTATGTGAGTTTTTCGAAGTATTCCCAAAGGACTTACTAGGCTTACCACCCGAGAGAGAGGTTGAATTTGCCATCGAGCTAGTACCAGATACTCAACCCATCTCCAAGCCACCTTATCGAATGACACTGGTAGAGTTGGAAGAATTAAAGAGGCAGTTGCAAGAATTACTCGATAAGGGGTTTATAAGGCCTAGTGAGTCACCATGGGGTGCACCGGTACTATTTGTCAGAAAGAAGGATGGTAGGTTCCGTCTATGTATAGATTATAGGCTTTTGAATAAAGCAACAGTTAAGAACAAGTATCCCCTGCCAAGGATAGATGACTTATTTGATCAGCTGAGAGGGGCTTCAGTGTTTTCAAGGATAGACTTGAGATCGGGTTATCACCAGCTATGGATTAAGGAGGCTGATGTACGAAAGACAGCATTTCAGACCTGATATGGGCACTACGAGTTTTTGGTGATGCCCTTTTGGATTGACTAATGCCCCAACTGCATTTATGAGTCTTATGAACGATATCTTCCAAGAATACTTAGATAGATTGGTGATAATATTCATCGATGACATCCTAATTTATTCTGGATCCCGGGAATAACATGAACAATATTTGAGGATCATGCTCCAGACTCTCCGTGAGAAGAAGCTTTATGGTAAATTCAGTAAGTATGCTTTCTGGCTAGAACAGATTTCATTCCTCGGACATGTGGTATCTAAGGACGGGGTGTCAGTAGATCCGTCTAAGGTAGATGCAGTATTGAGATAGGAAAGACTGAGGATAGCCACGGAGGTTAGAAGCTTCGTGGGATTGGTGGGGTATTACCGACAGATTATCAAAGGGTTTTCACATATAGCAGCTCCATTAACCAGATTGACCTGTAAAGAGGTTCAATTTATATGGTCTGAGTAACGTGAGTAGAGCTTTCAAGAGCTCAAATGTCGGTTAACTACGACACTAGTCTTGACCATTCCGAGTGGTTCTAGGGGATTTGTGGTATACAATGATGCTTCCCACCAGGGTCTCGGCTGTTTGCTTATGCAGCATTGTAGAGTGGTAGCTTATGGATCCCGTCAGCTAAAGGACCACGAACGTAATTATCCCACTCAGGACTTGGAGTTAGCTGCAGTAGTTTTTGCACTCAAGATATGGCAGCATTAATTGTATAGAGAAAGATTTCAGATCTTCACTGACCATAAGAGTCTTAAGTACTTGTTTGATTAGAAGGAGCTTAATATGAGACAGCGAAGATGGATAGAGCTCCTTAAGGTTTATGACTGCGAGATTTTATACCATCCTGGTAAGGCGAACGTGGTAGCCGACGCCCTGAGCTTAAATGGTATGGTGTCCTACATGATGATTAGAGAGTGGGACTTATTGGGACAATTCACCAAACTCAGGATCAGTATGGATGAGATTGAGCATAGATTTATGGTTGCCTACAGATTGAACCAAGTATACTAGACCAGATTAGAGCTGGACACAGAACGATCAGAAGTTATTAGATATGGTTAGCCAGGCAGAGGAGAGATCGTAGTCTGACTTTACGGTCAGTGATGATGGATTACTGAGGTACCAAGGCCGTATCTGTGTGCCACATGATGACACCTTGAGACAGAGCATTTTGAATGAGTCACATTGTTTTAGATTCACTTTGCTCCCGATTTAGTGGAACAGACAGCTAAGGGTGTTCAGCTCATATGTGACAGATTAAGGATCGCACAGAAAAGTTATGCCGATGTGTGCAAACGTCCTCTTGAATTTTAGGTTGGGGACTCCGTATTTGTTAAGGTGTCATCGATGAAGGGTATTGTATGTTCCATTCAAAATTTTGGGTAAAGTGGGAGATGTAGCATATCGGCTTGCACGACCTTCTCAGTTGTCGGGTATACATGATGTCTTCCATGTGTCGATGTTAAGGAAGTATCATCCGGACCCTTCTCATGTCATCGAGTATGAGCCACTAGAGATACAGGAGGACATGAGTTATGTTGAGTAGCCGATCTGAATTCTCGACAGGAAGGAGAAAGTGCTAAGGTCTAAGACTATCCCACTAGTGAAGGTTCTCTGGCAATATCACAAGACAGAGAAAGCTACTTGGGAGCTAGAGAGCCAAATGAGGGAGAAGTACCCTCACCTATTTGATGGACCAGCTTGAATTCAGAGGACTAAATTCTTAAAAGGTGGGGAGAAATGTGAAACCCAAAATTTTCCCACTATGTTAATCATTTGGAATAATAAGACGGATGAATTGAGCATATGAATGTGAATGATGTAGTGGAGGTATGAAAATATGAAACATGATAAATAAGGAGCAGTAATTTAAATTAAAGGGACTTAAATCATTAGACGAAAGATACGAGTTTAAAATGATCAAAGATAGTGGATCCAAGAAGGGAAGTCAGTTTGATTTGGTCCCGAATACGTGCAAGGGTAAAAAGGTTAAAAGACCTAAAATCCTGTATAAATTCAACGAGAAAATTTCGTTATAAATATGGATTTAGGAAATCTTGATCAATAAAGGAGAAACTATTAAATTTGGAGTCCAATTGGTCAAGATACAAAAATATTACGATAAATCGTAATTTTTGCCCGAGACATTATACCGAAAATATGAGAAAAATTATACAGAAAAAATAAAATAAGATTGATAAATTCATTAAATTGATTTAAGGAATAAAATATGATTTTTTATAGATATTTTGGGTATTTATTATATTTAAAATAAAATATAATTATTAAAAAAATGAAAAAAAATTGAAAACTGAAAATCGTGAATTGCGAAATGAGAAGGAAAGAAGATAGAAACGCGAAGAAGAAACGAAGCAGAGAGACCGAGAGATCGACGAGCACCAACGATTCATCGATGCAAGACGAGGCCCGAAGACCACCAAAAAATGTTTCTCGGCACCGCTCGACCCACTTGCCACCGAAACGCGCTGCACCGATGCCGGATTCCGATTGATCAAGGAGAGGAAGCTACGAGGGAGAGAGGAAGATTCCGATCGTTCCACCATCGATCAGCCCGATCCAAGGCCAATCAAAGCTTCCTCTGCTCAAGATGAGCCGAATGGAGGCAGCAACGTGCCGGGAAATGACCGAAATCGTTGGCAACGGTGGTGAGGGCGAAACGGCGTCGGACCAAGGAGAAGGAAAGGGAAAAAAAGAAAAGAAAAAGAAAAAGAGAAAAAGGAAAAAAAGGAAGATTTTCAGGGATACACCGGACTACGGGTAAGTCTGTAAGAGGTCAAAAGTGACTGATTTAATTTTTGAGAAATTTATTTAAATTATATTTGATAAAAAATTTACCCGGAATTAAATATAAAATTGTGCAGTTCAACGATAAATCACGTATGTGAGCCCGATCGAACTTCGATTTGCATACCATCATATAAACTCTGGTAAGTAAAGCTTATTTATGACAATTTATGTAATTATCGCATATTAAAGATTTATTTTACGAGTTACGGATAAAATTCCGCATTTAGTGGATTATATTGGGATTTTTAATTAGATTGTCGTAAATGATATATGGGTTATTCAAAGAGTTTAGAAAAAGGCCTAATAAGTATTGATGGGCCTAGTGAGCCCAATAGGCCTTGATGAAAGAATTAATAAGTGGAAACGACTTAAAATGAATTAAGGCCCATTAAGGTGCAATCGGGTCCAATAAGAGAAAAATTAGCCCAATTAGCTAAATCGACTGTAGTAAATATGAGAAAAATATTTATTAAGTTAAATTGACTTAATAAATAATTATATGCAGCTCCAAGATTGGATTAGGAGCAGGTTAGACTGGACAAACCTTCGACAGAGAGATTTAGCTACATACTCGACGGGATTCGAGGTAAGGGATATAATTTAGAGTAGCGTTAATGCTTCTTCATCCTTACCTAAGGTTTATGAATATGAATTGAATGAGATTTTGTGAAATGGATTTCCAACTGTCTTCAAACCAAAGCCAAAACCATTTCCCTAGTTTTCAACATGTTTTCTATATATGAGATACATTTTTACAATATACATGTTTATAAAAGTGATTTTTCACTTCTGAGACGAAAGTATAGTGTTTTCATGTGAGATTAGGGTTAAAGTCTCGATATGTTTTATGAACTGTGTTTCCATTATACGGGTATGAGTCCCAAGAAATGACTATGATAACTATGCTTTCCATGTTTACACGGGCTAGAGTCCCATAATGATTTATGAAAATCATGTTTTCTATGAGAAACAAGTTAGAGTCCCGTAACGATTTTGAGAATTGGGTTAGAGTCCTGTAATAGTTTTCAATACACGGGCATGAGGCCCAAAATGATTTTGATAAAATGGGTAAGAGGCCCAAAATGATTTTTGTGGGGTAAAAAGGCATGATATGACGATAGTCAGAGGATCTGTGGTCGATCTCACATACATAGGGTAGCGTATGGAGACGATCGAGGATCTACCTAGCCGACAGCCAGGGAACAGGCAGTCTCTGACTTGATATGAGAAATGTGCGTTAGTCCACACTTGGTGATGCACGTGAGTTCGTGTGTATAGTCCCTAATTTAGTGGTGCACAAGAGATAGGGCAGCGTACGACCATGTGTCACGACCCAAATTACCTAAAAATCAGAGTAAATTTTTTGCTTTTTCATTTATTATTTTATTCTTACCTTTTTCTCATCGTGACCATCCTAAAACAGTTGGGCTATGATTCGGTGTTAGTCACCTCTCACCTATTTACCATTCCATTTCCATAATCACATTCACATATCAGAGTTTACTATCTTTTGACTTTAACTAAATACATACACAATGGTATTTACATAACCTTACATCCCCGACATCATATCCATTTACAGTACTATGCATTTACATATTTAGATACAGAACCATACAAATGTGTATACCTGTTTCTCGTTGGGAAGCAATGGATACCAAGAATGCAAGTCCTCAGCCACTCACTAACTATTGCGAGTGCTCTGAACAGATGGGAAAATAAGGGGTGAGCAAACCACATGCTCAGTAAGGCAATTATGCAAGTAAGTAGATAGCTCCACTATCTACATGCTCATAATGCCATGCCTTTAAAATCCATTTCTTTTCATTAAAATCTCAAGCATAAAATCATGAGTACATCAATGATGTAGTTTATCAAAACTATTTTTGCATATAGAAACCATGTAATTCATACATCAAAGACATTTTATGTGACATCATTAAATCATAATTAGCATGAGGTAAATCTAGATCATGCCATGTAAAACAAATCATGAGAAACAATTCTTTTCATGAATATATCATTAACGCATGGAAAACTCATCATGCTACTGCATTTAAATCATTTCATTAAAACTGCAGTATAAAATAACCTCTCTGGGTCAATCATCTCATAAATACTTCTCAAAACTCATAAAACAACTCGTTATAAACTTTTATCATAAAATCACCCTTCTTTTAGGGTCACATGTCATAAAATCATCTGAAATCTAGCATCACGGTAGAAAATCATAAAATTGGGGGCCTGACCCCTCCCCCAGGTCTACTCTGGTCTATCGAGACCACAAGTTATATCATGTGAGACATGTAGGTGACTATATCAGTAACGTCGAGGACTACGACCATAACCTAGTGATCCCTGGCAACACGGTACCTAGTGTGCAGGGTATCACACCTGAAACGGGAGGTGGGTCGGTCCTACCTGCCAAAACAGCATAACATCAGGATTGCGAGGGTAAGGCTTGCTGCCTCGTGGCTAATGCCACTCCACTCCATCAATCCCCATGGTACAGCGTACTCCATGTGATATACACAGTACATCGTACTTCGTGAACCCAGTCTTAGTCCGGGGGTGCCTGCAATAAGTCTTATCCACCCATACCATCTCGATCTCAGTATATACGTGTGTGCATATCATCTCACTATGACACACAGTCTACAGGAGGCTCCAACACGGCTATATGCATATCATATAAATCCCTATGTGAGTGAAGCTCTAGCACGACTCCATGCATATTCATGATATCTAAAAATCTCGTGCGAGCGAAGCTTTAGCATGATTTCATAAAGATCAGTAAAATCTGCGTACGACTAGCACTCCAGTACGACTTTAAAATGAGTTATAAATCCATATAAAACTTCGTGTGAGCAAGCTCCAGCACGGTGTTATGCATCAATAAATCAAATCTCGTGCGAGTTACACTCCAGCATGACTTTATGCATAAATAAATCAAATCTCGTGCAAGTTACACTCCAACACGGCTTTTATGCAATTATCATATCAAAACAGGATGCGAGCTAAGCTCCAGCGCCTCTCATGCATGTCAAATCATTAAAACTAGTGCGAGCAATCACTCCAGCACCTTTTTATGCATATCAAGTCAAAACAGAGTGCGAGCTAAGCTCTAGCACCTCTCATGCATTTCACAATAGTAAAATCAGTGTGAGCAACCGCTCTAGCACATTTCATGCATATGATGTCATACAAGTTGGTGTGAGCAACCGCTCAAGCACATTTTATGCACACTTACAAACTCAGATATAGTGCGAGCTATGAGCCAGTACTATCTGTTTCCATATAAACTTGATAGTTGGCCTTTTTTCCAAATAATTTTCATTTAAATCTTAATAACACTTACGTAGTGTTATATTGTGAAATTTATGCAATTACTGGCCAATCTATCGATTTGCTTTGCTTAAAAACAAAGAAAATTCCTTAAATTTGAAAATTTCTTTGTCAGACCCGGAATTTTTGTAGCTTATGTCCTTATGATTCCTATGTGTATGAACACTATGTTATTATGGTTGAATCATAAGAAGAGTATTTACTAGATTTAAAGTGTTAATATAATGAATTAACACGCAAAAGCTACATAAAATGCCTAATGTGGATGATGAGTATCACAGGCTAAACCGAGTCATTCTAAATCATTCTGACTGAAAATAAGAACTTAAAATAAGAGAGTGTAGAGAACTCATGAAGGAAAGTCAGCTTGATTTAGACCCGAACATACAAAACGAGATTAAAAGCTAAAAAGGGTAAAATGGACCTTTTCGGCGAGAAAAGGAGTTTCGGGTAAAATTATCCACCGAGAGCGGCTGGAATATAAAGAAGAGAGTGTAAGACATGATATAAAACACTTTCGAAATTTGGAGAAAAAGTCAACTTAGTCAATGGTTAAGGAAAAAGTCAACTATAGTTAAGAAAGTGGACTTTTACCATAGTTGACTAATCAAGGTTAGAAATTAACCTAAGTGTGGAGAAAAATTTAGGGAAAAATATTCTTCGCCAGAATACAAGATAATCATCCCCGGAAGTAAGGAAAATTTATTCGGAAGGATTCCGGAATAAATTTAATGGTTAAAAACGTAATGGGCCTAAGGTGAAAATTTTAAAGCCCATTAAGGTATACTAAATGTATATCGAAAATGTTAGGTTCTTTAGACGGAATTATTGGACCAATTGATCGGCCAAATTTTGAGACAATAAAAGGCCCGAGGTATAGTAAAAATTTCAGCCCGAAAGCCCATTAGGAAAGCCCAAACCGAGAAGCCCAATTAGAAAAAGCCCATGAGATAAATATCTAACTATAGTTAATGTTAACTATGACTCATAAGGTGACTCATAAGGTGACTCATGGTTCAGATTTGGAAAGTCAAGCATAGTGGCTGAAAAGCAAGGCTTAATGGCTAAGTAAGTGGCTTATAAATGCAGCCACACCTTGGTCATCTTCATCACACAATTCCGGCTAGAGAAGAACACCATTGAAACATAACCATTCAAGCTTTCTCTCACTAGAAATCACTAGGAATTAGTCATATTTGGAACTTGCATTCTTCATGGAAGTTGTTCCAAATTGAGAGGAGATTAACATATGTTGGAATTGGCTATCAAGGAGCCATAGAGAGCAAACCGAGAGCCTCCAAAGTTTCGGCCAAAAGGAGAACACTACAATTGGTATATTTTCTAATTTCCAATTTCATATATGTTAATGTATGAATGATTTCAAGTATGTTGATATATGTTTTAAGCATTGAAACATATTAAATCACCATTTAGAGGGTTAGGCCGAGAGTGATCAATGAAATATTGAAATATGTCAATTGGATTTTTAGACATAAATGGATTAGTATACATGTATTAATGTTAATGGTATAATTAGAATTAATCAAATTGATTAATTAATACATGTAAATTGTTGGCAACCAAGGTGTTTGATAAAATGCCTAAATGAATAATATGATGATTGGTAATGTTGCCTACCAAGTGTATGTGAAAATGCCTAAGTGAAAATGGCTAGGAGATAGGCATGTATGACATGCCATGGTGGAAACCGAGAATGGTTAAGCTCTCGGCCAAGGCATGTGGCCGAGAGGCCCAATGGGCCAAGCCCAATATTTTTAGGCCCAATAGGGTGTAATGGACCTAAGACAAGCCCAATAAGAGTTGGTGGGCCCCACAAGCCCAATAGGCCCAACAAAAGTAAATAGTAAAATGAAAATGGACTTAAGGCCTAGTTAGCCCATTAAGGATTTTTAAGGCCCATTAAGGGAAATTAAACTGTATTAATGTGTAATACAGTAGGAAAATGATAATTAACCTGAGGAATGGTTATTTACAGCTTCGGAATTTACATCGAAAGCTGATCGGACTGCGGGATTGAGCAGCACCGAGGAAGTGAGGTCACTTGACGTGATCCGAGGTAGGGAACTTTTGCGAGTAGTTAGAGATACCTGCACGTATTTTCAACTGCTTCTGCATTCACTTAAAAACTCTGAGGGTCAGAGAAAGTGAATAATAATTATTGCGACCCGATAGTGGCAAATTACGATTTTGCCCCTAGTTAGTCAAAAAGTCAACTTTTGTGAGAAGTTGCAAAAAGCATGGAAAATGCTATTGTGAGTGTTTAATGGTTATTAGCATGAAAATAAATAGATGGGCTAATGATTTTAAGGTTGATATGACTTAAGCACACTTTTAGTGCTGATTTTGATGTTTTATAAACAATCCCTTTTTAAATAGCCATCTATCATATTATGTGAGAATGAATCGTGCTAGAGCACAGCTCGCACTGGGATTCATATGTTTTCCACATAATATTAGTGCTGGATTTTGATACGCACTAGATTTTCATGACATGCATGATAGAGTACTGGAGTTTTACTCGTACTCAGCTTTGAATGATATATGCATGACAGAGTGCTAGAGCGTGGCTCGTACTCGATTCTTCATGGTTTATACATGACATAGTACTGGGAGCTATTGCTCGTACTTGATTTTGATATTGTGCATAGCATAGTACTGGGAGCTATTGCTCGTACTTGATTTAATCAATAAACTATGCATTGACCTAGTTGCTTGAGAGTGCTCGCACTAGAGTCGAGTTTTATGATGTGAAACAGTGTTGAGCGGAGTGACGACTGTGAGTCGCACTCAAGACGCACACTGTATGTGATATGTAATACATGTTGAAACCCATGCCTGAGACCTTGCGTGACTGTGTGTCATAGCTAGAGAGGATATCCGCATGAGGTTGGTATAGACGTGGTATGATATTTCCACAGGCACGAGGGCTAAGACCTCTGTTAGGCACCCTGACTGTGATGTTGATATGTTCCACGGGAGTGAGAGCTAAGTCCTATGGTAGGCACTCTGGCCGTGAGAACGGGTCCACGGGTGTACTTTGTACCGTGTCTGAGTGGCACGAGGTGTACGTTGTACCGTGTGTTGTTATGGAGTTGAGGAGGATATAGCTGGCGGTTGTGATGGACTGACCCCCTCCCGTTACAGCGGTGATTGCCCCGCACACCTAGTACTGTGTTGCTTGGGATCACATCGGATATGATCATAATCCAGGATACTATTTACATGTACCACAGAGTCTTACATGATATATCACATTGATTGATTTACTGATTTAAACTGCGGACAGACCTGAGGGATGGGTCGGACTCCGATTTGTGTTGTGAATCATTTGATGCCATATTTATATGTGATTTAAATATACATGGCATGATTTACATAAAGGCATGATTTATATATAAATGCATTGTGTTGCACTACATGCCTACTTTTGAGAAATAAAGCATGATTTCTGTACATGGGATTTATTCTGTACAAGTACATATATATACTATATTTCAAGACATGCTTTTAAAGTGAGTAAGGAAACAAATGTTTTCAAGGCATAGCACTATTTTGAGTAGATAGTGTGGATATCTACTTGCTTGCCTGATTTCCTTACTGAGCGCGTTATGCTCACCCCCTTTTCTTTACATCTCTCTACAGAGCGTCAGTAGATCGAGAGTTATCGTGGGAGAGTGTCCCAGAGTCCACTGCTAGTTCCTATCGATTCGTCAGGTATACTTATTATGTACAGTTGTGTATCTAAACATAGAAACAGCACAGTGATGTATACATTATATATTATGGGGAATGTATTTGTATTAGATTTTATATAATCTTACATGTATAATAAAAGCACCTACAGTCAGAATTAATATATTGACATGTATGTATGAGAATGGATATAATGGTAAGTGAAGACTCTGACATCGAATCACAGCCCAACCAGTGAAGAGAGGAAAGGTAAGTTAAAATGCGAAAAATTTATAGTGATTTTTGGTTAAAGACAGTTATATCAAACTGGGGTCCTGACATTCTTAAATCATGCATTTTATGCATGTCATGCTTTTACATCCTTATGTGAATTTCCCTCAATAGAGGTAAAATAACCTTTTACCTATTTCGAGTCCTTAAAATCATTAATTAATTTCTAGGACCTTTATACATATTCAGTGTATACAAAAGCTATTAAAATATGCGTAGCTACCTCTAGCTACTCACACAATTCCCTTACCTCATTTTTCTGTACAGTCTAACCTTTACACTGATGTCTCGTTACGCAGTCCGATTTGCTCCGAATCCAATATCTGGAACTGCGGATAAATATTCATCAGGTTAAATACAATACAATTAATTGTATTTCATATTTTCTGTGCTTAATTTAAATCATTGGGTCGTTTACCCATATTAGGCTCGATTGCACCATAATGGGCCTTAATCGGCCTTAAGCCCGTTTTCCACTTATTATTCACATTATCGAGGCCTATTGGACTCATTGGGCCCACCAGTATTTATTGAACCTCGTTCTAAACTCTTGAATAGCTTAATGAATTATTTACGACAATTATTTCTAATTCTAGAATTTAATTCATTTAATGCGAAAATTAATTCCGTAATTTATGCGGTAAATTTTTAACACGTATAACGATGTAATTGTTGTAAATAAGGGTTACTTACCTGAGATTTCATGATAATACGTAAATCAAGGTTGTCTCGAGCTCTCGTTTGACGCTAATTGTCGAGCTACACAATTACATATTTATCCGAGTAAATTTTCAGTCGAATATTAATCAAATTAAATATTCCAAAATTTAAATCAGTCAATTTCGACCGCATACCGACTTACCCATAGCTCGATTGCATCACTGAGATTTTTCTTCAATTTTTTCTCTTTTTCTCTTTTTCTTTTTCCCTTTTTTCTCTTTCTTTTCCTTCTTTTCTGGCTGAATCGGCTCGGTCCGATTCAACCCGATTCAGACCGGTTCGATCCAGCTGGTTCAATCCGGTTCGGCCGGTTCAGGGCTTCGCCGATCGGTTCTCCGTCGACTTTCGTCACCAGCAGCTCCGCAGGATCGTTCGATGCACGGATCTGGGATCAGTTTGGTCCGAGGTGGCCGAAAAGTGGTCGGTCCGACTCTTCGCCCTTCCAGCGTCGATGCCTTTTCTTTTTCTTGCCGTTTTTCCACGCTAGCCACCGTCCCACCGATCGATTTAGCCACTGATCGGCCGGTCTTGGCGTGGGGTACCTTCAGCTGGCGGTGGTCGAGCCTGAATTGGCGCCGGTCACCGGATTCCTCCTTTTGCCTCTCAGTTCTCTCTTCCTCTCTCTCACCGCCGATCGCTGCCTCCTTCAGCCTCCACCAACATCGACGATGGCTCGGCTGGCTGATGGCTTCAGCCACCACCCTGGGTCCATCGTCGGTCTTTGATCATGAGGCAGAAGGGGCTCGGTCTTTGCTGGTTTTTCCCCAGAAATTGCAAAACGCGATTTCTTCTTTCTTTTTTTTTGTTATTTATAATTTATTTTTATTATTATTTTATTCATTAAAATATTATTGAAACCCCAAAAATATCTTAAAATTCTTATTTAATTCATGTAATCCATAAATGAATTTATCGGTCTTGTTTCGTCTTTCCGGTATATTTTTCGATTACTTTTGGGATAATTTTTCGAGGTGAAAATTACGATTAATTCCAATAAAGTCATATCTTGATCAATTTAACCCGAAATTTTATTATTTCTTCGTTATTGATCAAGATTTCTCAAATCCATTATTTTTAATGAAATTTTCTTGTCACGATTATACCGAATTTTGATCTTTTGATCGTTTGACCCTTTAACGTGTTCGGGAATACCATTTCAATCCTTCATTTGATCTTACGTTAAAACAAATCGGGTCTTACATAATCTCCCCCACTTAAGAAATTTGGTCCTCCAAATTAGAACCAAGTCAAAAGGGTCTATAAACAACTCTGGGTACGTTTATCGCATCATACTCTTTAATTCTCATGTAACTTTTTTCGGAGTGTAATTCTACCAAAGGACTTTGAGTAGGGAGATCGTCTTAAACCTCAACACCTTCTCCTTTCGTCTAATACCCGAATCAAATTTTTTTTTAACATACATTATACTTTCATTGAGTTAAGCTGTTGAGCTCATATTAGATCACATATGCTGGGTCCGGATAGTATTTTCGAAGCATAATAAGATAGGACACATTGTGGATGCCTACTAATCCAGGTGGTAACGCCATCCTACAAGCCTTATCTCCCACTTTGTCCAATCTCTCAAAGGATTCAATCTAACGAAACCCAATTTGCCTTCTTTCCAAATCTCGTTATGTCCTTATGCCTTTAGGACAAGTAACTACCAACAATACCGATTCACCCTCGGTGAATTCCAATGGTTTTCTGTCTCTTGTCAACATAGCTTTTCTGTCTGCTCTCAGGTGTTCTTAATCTCTCATAATCCACTGAACATTCTCAGAGGTTTGTCTTACCAATTTGGAAGAATTCTCTATCTGTCACCCACTTCTTTTTATCCAAGTCGGGAAACAACTCCCTACGGCTATATAATGCCTCATATAAAATGTTATCCCGATATCAAGTGACAACTATCATTATTGGCGAATTCGATTAGTAACAACTGATCATCCCAGGAGCTTATAAAATCAATGGCACATGCTCTCATCATATCCTCCAGAACCTGTACAATCCTCTCTGACTGACCATCTGTCTGAGGATGAGAAACTATGCTAATACTTAGTCGAGTTCCCATAGCTTCTTGAAAACGTTCCCAGAAATAGGAAGTGAAGCGGGAATCCCTATCTGATACCACGCTCACTGGAACGCTACATAATGTTCTACAGTGTTCCTTACATATAACTCCGCCTACGCACTTAGAGTATCTGGGGATTTCATAACTAGAAGGTGGGTAGACTTAATCAATCTATTGACTATCACCCAGATAGCCTCGTGATTCATTCAGGTCCTCTATAACCCATTACAATATTCATGGTAACTTGCTCCCATTTTCGTGTCGATATAGGTAGAGGTTGTAATAACCCTGCAGACGTCTAGTCCTCTACTTTAATCTACTGACAAACGAGACACTTTTCCACAATCTCTACATTGTCTTTTTTTTTCATATCTGACCACCAATACCCTTTTCAGAGATTCTGATATATTTATTATTTCCCGGATGCATTGTATATCCCAAAGAGTGAGCTTCTAACAATAACATTATCTCATACCTATGGTCCTGGGGAGCACTTATACTGTCTCTGGACCTCTGTAAGTCATCATCACTCACTGTGAACTTTGTCACTATATCCTTCTGAATCTGACCCATACTATCGACACCATGCCGATCATCACGCTAAGCCTGGCAAATTTGGTCACTCAAATTTGGTTCTAATCTCAGGCTAGCTGTCACAAAATCACCGTCATCATCAGAAGGGATCACATCACTACTGAGGCTCATAACTGCTCTAGCAGCTCACGCTCCCTGACCATCATATGTGATACCATCCCGATGCTCTTTCTGTTCAAGGCATCAACCATTATATTAGCCTTTCCTAGGTGGTACAATTTTCACAATCATAATCCTTAGAAGTTCTAACCCTCTTGGTTATCTCATAGTCTACAATTTTTGTGAACATAGATACTCGGGGCTTTTATAATCAATGCATATCTGAAATTTCTCACCGTATAAGTGGTGGCGCCAAACTTTTAGTGTAAACGCTACGACTGCCAACTCTAAATCATAGGTCGGATATTTTCTCTCATGGTCCTTGAATTATCTGGATCCATAAACGACTATCTTCCCATTTTACATCAATACACAGCCCAATCCTTATTGTGAGGTATCCATACACACTGAAACCTCTTGAGCTGTTGGTTATGGTGAGAATAATTACGGTGGTCAGTTTATTACTTCCATATACCAAAACTCACCAAAGCCATTTTCATACTTATCATCCCACTCGTCTGTAATTTTTTTCCAAATGAGAGGTATCAACTGAGCAGCCCATTTCGAGAAACTCACAATACCTCGTCTGTAAGACAATTTCCAGTTGCTACTCACACTCTTCCCTGGACTTCGAATACATCAAAATATCATCGTTAAAGATGACAACTAATCGGTCCAGGTAAGGTTTAAATACCTCATCGTAGTTTAGTTTCACTAAATATTTCAATCACTCATATAACCTATGTACGCATAAACGTATAATGTCCTTTCGAAATCGCTTCCATTCAAGATGCTAACCCACGTCATTTCCTTTTTCTTATATTAACGGCTTTTATAAAATTTTTAATTTTTTAAACCTTCAAATTAATCGAATTCTATATTTCTTTATCGTACCAGTAAAGGTACCCAAATTTTAAATGTATATATTATGACTGTCGATTTCAATTTATAGGTTATATGTGCGCTTCTAGACGCTGTCAAGTCTTCAGGTGGGGAGGTATTTTGAAATACCTTTATTAACCCTCAGACTTGATCACATGGACTGGGTGTGGATATATCCTCCCCTTATCCTTGGTCGCAATTCATATTCACTACATATCGCTTAATCCAAATTACTTTACATATCAAAGATATTCTTACCTTGCATACGCGTCTTATTCCAATATATCTTGTATTCAGGATCTATCACATCTCAAAGCTTATCTCCTTTCATATATCAGTTATAACAAACTCTTTCATTACTTGTCAAAACTTACAGTATACTTTTCAGGGGTGAAAACATCACTATCTTAGGATAGCAATCTAAACATCATAGTTTGCAGCCGAATCAATCTATTCTTAAATATTACTTCAAAATTATTCATATTCCATTGAATAAAATCGGCTGACATATCCTTTTTCCCCCGTTTTCAACTTACAATCCCTATACCCATATTCAGTTAGTGAAAATCAGCTAACTATCATCATCTTGCCTAAGGGTACAGGCTTCACATCTTCCACTAGCTTATAAGCAACTGAAGGCGGTATGAATAAATGCGTAGCACCAGGATCAATTAAAATAATTACTCCATTATTCATAACTAGTGTGGTATCTTCCACCACATCATATGCAACATCAATACTGTCCTGGTCCAAGGCATACCCTCGCCCTTGTCTAACAACCTATTTTTCGTGGTAACTACCACAAATCTTACACTTCTCACACTGCTTACACTACTCTGTAGCAGGTCGGGGTCCTCCAATCACAATACCCCTCGTAAGTGTTGAAATTGAATACACTGGGGCCTTACCAATCATCTTATCCCGTGACTTATCAACTCTAAGCTTTTACCAAACTACCTTTTTCTCGTTCTGACATCTCTGTCATTCTTTATTCTCTTTTGTCTCTATTCCGACCCTTACTACCTTTCCCAATTTTAGAGGCATGCAACTCGTGATCCTATTCACACAACTGTAGTCTGTGCACTGCCTCGGCATAGGTAGTGATATCTAACGGGGTTAATCGGACTCTAATCGACAATTTGAGCCCTTCCATGAACTTTCAAACATCCTAACTCTCACTGTTCATAGTGTCGGGGTCATATCTAGGCAGGTATATAAACTGAGATTCATACTCGTTAATCAACCAGTTCCTCTGGGTCAGAGTAAAGAATTTTATCTGTAATTTTCTTTAAGCAATGTTCGAGATAGTTTGTCACCGGAAAACATCTAGAATTATTTTTCCATGTCCATTCTGGATGTCTAACTCTTAAGATGGGTCGAGCGGACTTCCACCAATGCTCCGACTCGCCCTCAATTCCCATGCATACTCTGAGCAATTAGCTCCTAAAATATTTTCCACACTCTGTTCCAACCTCGCGAAGCGTGTCTTAATACTGTCCGATCTCTCTGTCGGACTGTGTTCGATCTTTCTGTCGGACTCTGTAGGGCATACTCAATACCAGCCGCCACGTCAATCTCATCTTGAGTCTCATGTGGTGACTCAGTACGACTCTCAGGCCTACCTCAACGACCTTGAGCTCATGTACTCGCCCCTCTACCATAGCGGCTATCAGTTAATGAGTCCATTCTTGCATTTTAAACCAAATTCTTAGCTGTAATTCCATCTCGATATATAAAATTGTATTTAAAAAATGCACAGTACATGGGGATGTAAACTTTCTTAACCACTAACATCGACTCATATCAGGCCAACTTAGCTCCGATACCAAAAACTGTCACGACCTAAATTACCTAAAAATCAGAGTAAATTTTTCGTTTTTTCATTTATTATTTAATTCTTATCTTTTTCTCATCGTGATCATCCTACAAACAGTTGGGCTATGATTCAGTGTTAGTCACCTCTCACCTATTTACCATTCCATTTCCATAATCACATTCACATGTCAGAGTTTACTATCTTTTGACTTTAACTAAATACATACACAATAGTATTTACATAACCTTACATCCCCGACATCATATCCATTTACAGTACTATGCATTTACATATTTAGATACAAAACCATAAAAATGTGTATACCTGTTTCTCGACGGGAAGCAGTGGATGCCAAGAATGCAGGTCCTTAGCAGCTCACTAACTATTGCAAGTGCTCTGAAAAGATGGGAAAATAAGGGGGTGAGCAAACCACACGCTCAGTAAGGCAATTATGCAAGTAAGTAGATAGCTCCACTATTTACATGCTCATAATGCCATGCCCTTAAAATCCATTTCTTTTCATTAAAATCTCAAGCACAAAATCATGAATACATCAATGACTTAGTTTATCAAAACTATTTATGCATATAGAAATCATGTAATTCATACATCAAAGATATTTTATGTGACATCAATAAATCATAATTACCATGAGGTAAATCAAGATCATGCCATGTAAAACAAATCATGAGAAACAATTCTTTTCTTGAATTTATCATTAACGCATGTAAAACTCATCATGCTACTGCATTTAAATCATTTCATTAAAACTGAAGTATAAAATAACCCCTCTGGGTGTAAGACCCGAATTTAATTAAATACAAAAAATTAAATAAGAAAAGATGGGGAAAGTATGAAGGAAGCCGAGTTAAATTAATCCCGAACACGTGTAAGGGCAAAACGGTCAAAAGACCAAAATCCGGAGTAAATTCGATAAGGAAATTTAATTAAAAATAAGGATTTAAGAAATCTTGGTCAATAAAGATGAAATAAATTTATTTTGGGTTAAATTGATCAAGATATTAATTTATTGGAATTAATCGGGATTAATCGAGATTTTTAGTTCGGAAAAATAATCCCGAAAATAATCGAAAAATATATCGAAAAGTCACCCGGGACAATATCCCGAAAATACGGGGAAATTATACCCGAAAAAGAGGTTAAAATATAATAAATAAATTAAATAAAATCAAATTGATAAATTTAGAATTTAATAATAATTTTAAGAGATAGTTGGGTAATTTTAATGTATTTTAAGGAATAGTAAAATAATTAAAATAAATAAAAATAATAATAAAATTAATAAAAATAAATTAATGAAAAAAAAAGGGCTGAAAACGCGAAAATCGCGAAAATGAGAAACGGAAAACGAAGCCCGAAATCGAGGAGAGGCCCGACCAAGGTCCGGCGGCCAACGACCCGACCAAGGGCCGAAAAAGAAAGAGGGGAGGCTGGTGATCTCAATGGTATCGACGTGCAGCCTACCGACGCCGGAGGAAGCCGATCGGAGGAGAGAAAGGCCGCGGGAAAGAAGCGGCCACCGGCGGCGAACGACGGCGATCCGGCCGAAAACGAGGCCCGATTTCGAGAGCCCAGGCAACGGCGGTGCTTTTGAGACCGATAGCACCCGACGAGGCGGCGGGAATCGCCGGCGATGGCCAAAAGAGGGAGACGGGTCCGACAGCGAAGAGGAGAACAGCCGGACCGGCGGCATTCCGGTGACGTTGAGGCGAACCGAGGCCATATTCGGGCTGCAGACGACCCAACGGAGCTGCTGGTGGTGGAAGCCGGCGAAGAACCGGTCGACAAGGTGGCGAACCGGCAGTGAACCGGCCAAACCGGGGTGAACCGACGGTCTGAACCGGTCCGAACCGGACTAAACCGGTTCAGCCAAAAAGAGGAGAAAAAGGGGAGAAAAAGGGCAAAGGAAAAAGAGAAAAAAAATTAAGGAAAATTTTGGTGATGCAATCGAGCTTCGGGTAAGTCGATAAGCGGTCAAATTGACCCGATTTAAATTTGGAATATTTTATTTAATTAAATTTCGACCGAAAAGTTTACCCGAAAATGTAATTAATTGTGTAGCTCGACGATTGGCATCCACCGAGGGCTCGAGACAGTCTCGATTTGCAGACTAGCATGGAATCTCGGGTAAGTGACCCCTATTTACGATAATTTTCTCGTTATGCGTGATATTGATTTAATTTTCGCATAAATTGAATTAAATTATGGAAATTTAGATTAATTGTCGTAAATATTAAATTTAGCTATTCGAGAATTAGAACGAGGCCCGATAAATTATTGGTGGGCCCAGTGAGCCCAATAGGCCTCGATAAAGTGAGAATTAAGTGGAAAACGGGCTTAAGGCCGATTAAGGCCCATTAAGGTGCAATCGGGCCCAATAGGGGTAAACGGGCCCAATGATTTAAATTAAGCCCAGAAAGTATTAAATACAATTAAATTGTATGTTATCTGACCTGAGGAATATTAATACGCAGTTCCGGGCATTGGATTGGAAGCATATCAGACTGCGCGACGAGACAACATTGGAAAAGAAAAGGTCAGACTCGACGAGAATCGAGGTAAGGGAATTCTGCAGACTGCTAGAGGTAACTTTACGCAATTTAAAATTCATACGCAGTCCTTTAAAATTTATCTGAAGGGTCTAGAGGTCAATTAATAATTTTAGTGCCCCGAATGGGCAAATTACTAAAATACCCTTGCTAAGGGTAAATTCTAAAAATTTAGGAAAAATTGGGAGGAGCAAGGACAAGAGGTTCCTGCTCGTTCTGGAGGTATTTCAACGCATGCATGAGTAGGCTGGCTCACTTTTAAAGAAAAATGCATAGCATTGCATATCTTAATTGTTGTGATTTCTGTGAAAACTATTTGGAAATAACCGAGCCGCCTACATGTTTTTATTTACATGTGACGTGCTAGAGCTCAGCTCGCACGATGTTTGATTTGTGTGATGCATGCATTAGTGCTGGAGCGAGAGCTCGCACTAGAGTTTTACATGCATAGGTGCTAGAGTATAACTCGCACCAGATTTCACATGCTTTTGCGTGACACGGTGCTAGAGTCTAACTCGCACCAGATTTTATAAGATTTTCATACGATTTATATACAGAGTGCTGAGCCTAGCTCGCACTAGTTTTACCGGATTTGTGGAGTAGCGCTGTCTGCCCTTGGAGTCAGCCAAAAGGCCCAACAGGCTCAAAAGACCTCTTAAGTAGGGTGAGAGTGAGGGATGAGGTTGGCGGCCTTGTGGAGATGTAAAGCGGGCTCTGCCAAGTTTACTTGATTTGATGAGAGTGCTGAGCATCGCTCACACTGATTTTTATGAGAACATACGATGAGCCGTGCTTGGAGCATCGGGTAGACTGTGTGTCACCGACTTAATAGGCTCGCACGTGCGTTTTGAGACATGGCAACGAGTATTGAGTTATGAAAACCTCTGTGGGAAGCAGGCCATTTGGGCTGGAGTACCTAGAGTGATATGGGTCGATGGAGTACGATGTACCGTGCAAGTAGCATGGAGTACGATGTACCGTGGGTATCTTCAGATACGGTATCTTTGTGATACAGGGTATCTTCGGATACGGTATCTTTGTGATACGGGGTATCTTTGTGATACGGTATCTTTGTGATACGGGGTATCTTTGTGATACGGTATCTTTGTGATACGGGGTATCTTCGGATACGGCATCTTCGGATGCGTGAGATCGAATAAGACTGACGGGTTGGATTGACCCACCTCCCGGGCAGTTCCCGATCAGGGTGAGACCTCGCACACTGGGATCCGTGAAGCTAGAGGGACTCACGAGGACATATTGGCCAGTCCTGGTTATTACCGATATACAGTATTACCTAGTCTCGTATCTTGTATATATATACGTATGTTTTCGATATCGATGCTTTTGAGAAACTCCATTTCCATGGTTTTATGTGAGTCAGGATCACCCGAAGGAGGGGTCGAGTCCTGACTTCATTGTGAAATTTTTAAAGAGAAAGAAATGATTTAAAATAATTGCATGTTGAGTTTTCCGTGCAAACTTGATTTACATAACATCATAACCTTCATATCATATGTTTTAAAATGTGTGGAGAAAGGGTGGTTTATGCATGGCACTACGTTCATGTAGGTAGTATGGTTACCTACTTGTTCGTAGGATTGCCTTACTGAGCTTGATGTGCTCACCCCTTTCATTTTCTCCCACAGATGATCTCCAGTTGAAGTTGAGGCGACTCAGTACTGCATTCCGGATATCCGCTGCTGCCCATCCACATAAGGTATATACACTTGTACATATTGTATCTACATAAGCATAGCACAGTAACATGTTTGTAAGTAACTTTAGGGGATGTATAAATGGTGTAAACAATTATAAATGACTGGAGAAGAAATAAGTACTAGGGTAAATGTATGGTGGGACTGGCATTGACGCACAGCCCAATTATTAGTGGAGCGTGGTCACGATTCGAGGACAGGTAAGAATTAAGTAAATAAACAAAACGCGAAAAAAATGATTTGTAAAAAAAATGATTTTTAGTAAATAATAAAACGCGAAAAATTCACTCTGATTTTTGGGTAGTTTGGGTCGTGACATATAAAGGTGGTATCAGAGCACAATTGGTCTGATGTGTGTCAGTGTCAGTAATTAGAAAATTACATCCCCGTGTTACTGTGCTTAGTTAGATACAATAGTGTATATCGAGATGGGCTTGACTAAGAAATGGTTGAGAATGCAGGAATGCTTAATATGAGTCGCGTTAGATGAGATAGTGCACGAGGCAGAGGTCGTAGAGGTAGACCTGAATCTGCTAAGTCGTGCTGAGTTTGACTATGAGAACCAATATGAGATTGAAATAGAGGCTAATGTTGAGAATGCCTCACAGAGTCCGACAGAGAGATCGGACAGTATTGAGACACAATTCGCGAGATTGGAGCGGAGTGTGGAGATTATTTTGAGGAGCAAATTGCTCGGATTATGTATGAGATCAGAGGGCGCAGCGGAGCATTGGTGGAAACCCGCTCGACCCATCTTAAGAGTTGAGATGAGAAATATCTTAGATATGTTCCGGTGACAGGATATCCCGGACATGATTTAAAGGAAATTTCGGATTAAAGTCCTTACTCTGACCCAGAGGATTTAATTTATTGACGAGTATGGAGACTCGGTTATATTCTGGGCAGATATTACCTCGACACTATGAAAAGTGACAGTCGAGATGTCTAAAAGTTTATGGAAGGGCTCAACTTTTTAATTTGAGTCTAATTGGCCCGCGAGATATTACCTATACCGAGGCAGTGCGCAGATTTACAGTTGGATAAATAAAAATATGAATTGCACGCCTCTGAGATTCGGAGAGGTAGTGAGGGCTGAAATAGAGACAGAAAAGAGAATAGAGAAATGACAAAGATGTTAAAAATGGAAAAATGGAAACTGGTAAGAGATTTAATTTGATGAGTTATGGGCTAAGATGATTGGTAAGGCCCCAGTGCATCCAATTTTGGCACTCTTGAGGGGCATTGTGATTTGGAGAATCTCGACCTGCTATGAAGTAGAGTAGCTGTGTGATCACTGTAGAATGTGTAGTGGATACCACGGAAGGAGGGTCTATACCTACACTGTATGGATGAAAATGGCCGTTAAATGTGGTATGACGGACCATTGATTTTGATTGCACAGAAATTGGGCGAGATCGTCCCACATAAAAGTAAAGAGACAGAACAACTTCGTTGGTATAGCAGCAACGAAAAGAGAGGCCCTAGCCGAAAAGAAAAAGGAAAGTAGGTTGTTAGACGAAGGCGAGAGGATGTCTTGGACCAGGACACTATTGATGTTTCATGGATGTGGTATAAGATACCACACTTGTTATGAATAATGAAGTACATATGTTCATTGATCCTGGTACCACACACTTATTCGTACCGCCTTCATTCGCATATGAGTGAGTAAAAGGCATGAATGCCTACATCATTGGGCACAATACAGATAAATGAGTATCCCAATAGAGGAGGATTAATAAACAGAATAGGGATATTGAGACTTTAAGTTAAAAACAGGGGTGCAACAGTTGAATTTACAGGAGGAAGGGATTGTACTCACAGAATGAATGAAGACAAGAGTTTTATTATAATTGATACGCAAAGGAGAAAATCTTTAAGATAAGGTAGATTCTAAATACAAGACGTATTGGAGTAAGAGGCGTATGCAAGGTAAAAACATCTTTACGATATGGAGTCATTAGGATTAAAGTAATTAGTAGCAAATATAAATTATAACCAAGGATAAAGATGGGTATAACCATAACCAGTAGTTGTGGTTAAGTCTGAGGGCTAATAAAGGTATTTCAAAATACCTCCCCGCCTGAAGACTTGACAGCGTCTAGATATATATAACCTATAACGGAAAATCGATCACCGTAAGAAATACCGTTAGCATTAGGATACCCTTACTAAGACGATAAGAATATTAAAATTTGACAAATCATAAAGACTAACATAGTAAATTTAATAGGAGCCGTTAAGATAAGGAAAGGAAATGACGCAGGTTAGTACCTGAAAACGTAAGCGGTTGAGAAGGATCTTATACGCTTATGCGTAAATAAGTCAAGGATTGGATTTGTAATCATCATTATCGATGATATATTGGGTGTAGTTAAAGTCTAGGGTAAATTATACACAACAATTGGGAAATGACTTTTGCAATGGGTTGCTGCAAGTTCTAAAAGGATTTACCTTGTTGACACGTTTAACTAAGAAACGTGGTTTCAGAAAGAGATGATAAATAAGATTATTGTTGTGACGTGAATTTGGCGTGATGAAGTATGAACTGACCACCATGATTAATTTCACCATACCCAACAGCTCAAGAGGTTCTCAGTGAGTATGAATACCTCGAAATAATGAATGAGCTGTGTATTGATGTATAATGGGAAGATAGTCAATTTTGGAGTCAGACAACTCCTTGATAACGAAATAAACTATCTGACCCATGATTTAAAGTTGGCAACAGTATTTGTACCGAGGATATGGTACTATTAGGTACACGATGAGGAATTATGGATATGCACTGATCATAGAGCCCGAGTATCTGTTTTCACAGAAAGGGGCGAATATGAAAATACATATTGGGTTAGAGCTTCTGAGAGATTTTGATTTATGAGAATTGTACCACCCAGGAAAGGCTAATGTGATGACTGATGCCTTGAGCAGAAATAGCCTCGGGATGGTATTACATATGATAGTCAGGGAGCGTGAGCTGCTAGAGCAGTTGTGAACCTCAGTATTGATGTGATCCCTTCTGATGATGACAGTGATTAGTATGATTATGTGACAGCTAGCCTGATGATTAGAACCGGATGAGAGTGCCCGAATTTGCCAGGCTTAGCGTGATGATCGACCGGATGTCGATAGTTTGGGTCAGATTCAGAAGGGTACAGTGACAGAGTTCACAGAGTATGATTTTGATTTACAGAGAGGTTCAGAGACAGTATAAGTGCTCCCCAGGACCACAGTTGATGAGACAGTAATGTTGTCAGAAGCTCACTCTTCGGGATATACAGTGCATATGGAAGGTAATAAAAATATATTGAAATCTCGAAAAGGGTATTGGTGGTCAGATGTGGAAAGAGACATGGTAGAGATTGTGAAGAAGTGCCTAGTATGTCAACAGAATAAGGTAGAGTATTAAAAGCCTGCAGAGTTATTGCAGCACCTACCTATATTGACACGGCACGAAAATGGGAACAAGTCTCCATATATGTCGTGATGGGTTACAGAGAACCCAGGTGAATTACGAGGCTATTTGGATGATAGCCGACAGAATGACTAAGCCCACCCACCTTCTGGTTATGAAATCCCCAGATACTCAGAGTGTGTATGAGGATTTATGTATAAGAAAGATTATGGAACATTATGTAGCGTTCCAGTGAGCATGATATCATATAGGGATTTCCGCTTCACTTTCTACTTCAGGGAATGTTGTAAGGAAGCTATGGGAACCCGACTGAGTATTAGCACAGCTTTCCATCCTCAACAGATGGTCAGTCAGAGAGGACTGTACAAGTTCTGGAGGATCCGATGAAAGCGTGTGCCACTGATTTTATAAGCTCCTGGAATGATCAATTGATTTTTAATTAAAGTTGCCAATAACGACAGTTGGCAGTTGAGTATCGGGATAACAAGTTATGAGACAGTGTATGGCTGTAGGGGTTGTTCCCCAAATTGGATAAGAAAAAGTGGGTGACAGGTAGAATCATTTACGACTTTGGATAATAAGTCTCTGAGGATGTTTAGTTAAGGATGAGAGATTAAGAACACCTCAGAGCAGATAGACAAGTATTGGAATTCACCCTTGGTGAATTAATATGATTGAAATGTTTATTGTCCTAAGAGAATAAGGACATAGCGAACTTTTGGAAGAAGGTAAATTGAGTTGCGCTGGATGGAATATTTTGAGAGATTGGACAAGTGGGAGATAAGACCTGTAGGTTGGTGTTATCACTTGAATTAACAGGCACCCACAATGTGTCCCAGCTTTTGATGCTTTGGCAATACTATCCAGATCCAGCAGAGGTGATAAGGTATGAACTCCAAAAGTTCAGTTTAATGAAAATATGAGTATATTGAAGAAGTTGATTCAGGCATTAAATAGGAAAGAGAAAATATTGAGGTTGAAGATCTCCCTAATTAAAGTCCTTTGATAGTAATACACTCCGGAGAAGGTCACATAAGAATTTAAGAGTATGATATGATCGATGTACCCGGAGTTGTATATGGACTCATATGAATTGGTTCTAATTTGGAGGACCAAATTTCTTAAGTGGGGGAGAGTTGTAAGACCCGAATTTAATTAAATACGAAAAATTAAATAAGAAAAGATGGGGAAAGTATGAAGGAAGCCGAGTTAAATTAATCCCGAACACGTGTAAGGGCAAAACGGTCAAAAGACCGAAAGCCGGAGTAAATTCGATAAGGAAATTTAATTAAAAATAAGGATTTAAGAAATCTTGGTCAATAAAGATGAAATAAATTTATTTTGGGTTAAAATGATCAAGATATTAATTTATTGGAATTAATCGGGATTAATCGAGATTTTTAGTTCGGAAAAATAATCCCAAAAATAATCGAAAAATATATCGAAAAGTCACCCGGGATAATATCCCGAAAATACGGGGAAATTATACCCGAAAAAGAGGTTAAAATATAATAAATAAATTAAATAAAATTAAATTGATAAATTTAGAATTTAATAATAATTTTAAGAGATAGTTGGGTAATTTTAATGTATTTTAAGGAATAGTAAAATAATTAAAATAAATAAAAATAATAATAAAATTAATAAAAATAAATTAATGAAAAAAAAAGGGCTGAAAACGCAAAAATCGCGAAAATGAGAAACGAAAAACGAAGCCCGAAACCGAGGAGAGGCCCGACCACCGTCCGGCGGCCAACGGCCCGACCAAGGGCCGAAAAAGAAAGAGGGGAGGCCGGTGATCTCAATGGTACCGACGGTGCAGCCTACCGACGCCGGAGGAAGCCGATCGGAGGAGAGAAAGGCCGCGGGAAAGAAGCGGCCACCGGCGGCGAACGGCGGCGATCCGGCCGAAAACGAGGCCCGATTTCGAGAGCCCAGGCGACGGCGGTGCTTTTGAGACCTATAGCACCCGTCGAGGCGGCGGGAATCGCCGGCGATGGCCAAAAGAGGGAGACGGGTCCGACGGCGAAGAGGATAACAGCCGGACCGGCGGCATTCCGGCGACGTTGAGGAGAACCGAGGCCAGATTTGGGCTGCGGACGACCCAACGGAGCTGTTGGTGGTGGAAGCCGGCGAAGAACCGGCCGGCAAGGTGGCGAACCGGCGGTGAACCGGCCAAACTGGGGTGAACCGACGGTCTGAACCGGTCCAAACCGGACTGAACCGGTTCAGCCAAAAAGAGGAGAAAAAGGGGAGAAAAAGGGAAAAGGAAAAAGAGAAAAAAAATTGAGGAAAATTCCGGTGATGCAATCGAGCTTCGGGTAAGTCGATAAGCAGTTAAATTGACCCGATTTAAATTTGGAATATTTTATTTAATTAAATTTCGACCGAAAAGTTTACCCGAAAATGTAATTAATTGTGTAGCTCGACGATTGGCATCCACCGAAGGCTCGAGACAGTCTCAATTTGCGGACTAGCATGGAATCTCGGGTAAGTGACCCCTATTTACGACAATTTTCTCGTTATGCGTGATATTGATTTAATTTTCGCATAAATTGAATTAAATTATGGAAATTTAGATTAATTGTCGTAAATATTAAATTTAGCTATTCGAGAATTAGAACGAGGCTCGATAAATTATTGGTGGGCCCAGTGAGCCCAATAGGCCTCGATAAAGTGAGAATTAAGTGGAAAACGGGCTTAAGGCCGATTAAGGCCCATTAAGGTGCAATCGGGCCCAATAGGGGTAAACGGGCCCAATGATTTAAATTAAGCCCAGAAAGTATTAAATACAATTAAATTGTATGTTATCTGACCTGAGGAATATTAATACGCAATTCCGGGCATTGGATTGGAAGCATATCGGACTGCGCGACGAGACAACATTGGAAAAGAAAAGGTCAGACTCGACGAAAATCGAGGTAAGGGAATTCTGCGGACTGCTAGAGGTAACTTTACGCAATTTTAAATTCATACGCAGTCCTTTAAAATTTATCTGAAGGGTCTAGAGGTCAATTAATAATTTTAGTGCCCCGAATAGGTAAATTACTAAAATACCCTTGCTAAGGGTAAATTCTAAAAATTTAGGAAAAATTGGGAGGAGCAAGGACAAGAGGTTCCTGCTCGTTCTGGAGGTATTTCAACGCATGCATGAGTAGGCTGGCTCACTTTTAAAGAAAAATGCATAGCATTGCATATCTTAATTGTTGTGATTTCTGTGAAAACTATTTGGAAATAACCGAGCCGCCTACATGTTTTTATTTACATGTGACGTGCTAGAGCTCAGCTCGCACGATGTTTGATTTGTGTGATGCATGCATTAGTGCTGGAGCGAGAGCTCGCACTAGAGTTTTACATGCATAGGTGCTAGAGTATAACTCGCACCAGATTTCACATGCTTTTGCGTGACACGGTGCTAGAGTCTAACTCGCACCAGATTTTATAAGATTTTCATACGATTTATATACAGAGTGCTGAGCCTAGCTCGCACTAGTTTTACCGGATTTGTGGAGTAGCGCTGTCTGCCCTTGGAGTCAGCCAAAAGGCCCAACAGGCTCAAAAGACCTCTTAAGTAGGGTGAGAGTGAGGGATGAGGTTGGCGGCCTTGTGGAGATGTAAAGCGGGCTCTGCCAAGTTTACTTGATTTGATGAGAGTGCTGAGCATCGTTCACACTGATTTTTATGAGAACATACGATGAGCCGTGCTTGGAGCATCGGGTAGACTGTGTGTCACCGACTTAATAGGCTCGCACGTGCGTTTTGAGACATGGCAACGAGTATTGAGTTATGAAAACCTCTGTGGGAAGCAGGCCATTTGGGCTGGAGTACCTAGAGTGATATGGGTCCATGGAGTACGATGTACCGTGCAAGTAGCATGGAGTACGATGTACCGTGGGGTATCTTCGGATACGGTATCTTTGTGATACAGGGTATCTTCGGATACGGTATCTTTGTGATACGGGGTATCTTTGTGATACGGTATCTTTGTGATACGGGGTATCTTTGTGATACGGGGTATCTTCGGATGCGTGAGATCGGATAAGACTGACGGGTTGGATTGACCCACCTCCCGGGCAGTTCTCGATCAGGGTGAGACCTCGCACACTGGGATCCGTGAAGCTAGAGGGACTCACGAGGACATATTGGCCAGTCCTGGTTATTACCGATATACAGTATTGCCTAGTCTTGTATCTTGTATATATATATACGTATATTTTCGATATCGATGCTTTTGAGAAACTCCATTTCCATGGTTTTATGTGAGTCAGGATCACCCGAAGGAGGGGTCGAGTCCTGACTTCATTGTGAAATTTTTAAAGAGAAAGAAATGATTTAAAATAATTGCATGTTGAGTTTTCCATGCAAACTTGATTTACATAACATCATAACCTTCATATCATATGTTTTAAAATGTGTGGAGAAAGGGTGGTTTATGCATGGCACTACGTTCATGTAGGTAGTATGGTTACCTACTTGTTCGTAGGATTGCCTTACTGAGCTTGATGTGCTCACCCCTTTCATTTTCTCCCACAGATGATCTCCAGTTGAAGTTGAGGCGACTCAGTACTGCATTCCGGATATCCGCTGCTGCCCATCCACATAAGGTATATACACTTGTACATATTGTATCTACATAAGCATAGCACAGTAACATGTTTGTAAGTAACTTTAGGGGATGTATAAATGGTGTAAACAATTATAAATGACTGGAGAAGAAATAAGTACTAGGGTAAATGTATGGTAGGACTGGCATTGACGTACAGCCCAATTATTAGTGGAGCGTGGTCACGATTCGAGGACAGGTAAGAATTAAAGTAAATAAACAAAACGCGAAAAAAATGATTTGTAAAAAAAATGATTTTTAGTAAATAATAAAACGCGAAAAATTCACTCTGATTTTTGGGTAGTTTGGGTCGTGACACTGGGTAATCATCTCATAAATACTTTTCAAAACTCATAAAACAACTCGTTATAAAATTTTGTCATAAAATCACCCTTCTTTTAGGGTCACATGTCCTAAATCATCTGAAATCTAGCATCACAGTAGAAAATCATAAAATCGGGGGCCTGACCCCTCGCTCAGGTCTACCCTGGTCTATCGAGACCACAAGTTATATCATGTGAGACATGTAGGTGACTACATCAGTAACATCGAGGACTATGGCCATAACCTAGTGATCCTTGGCAACACGGTACCTAGTGTGCGGGGTATCACACCTGAAACGGGAGGTGGGTCGGTCCTACCCGCAAAAATAGCATAACATCAGGATTGCGAGGGCAAGGCTTGCTGTCTCGTGGCTAATGCCAGTCCACTCCAACAATCCCCATGGTACAGCGTACTTCATGTGATATACACGGTACATCGTACTCCGTGAACCCAGTCTCAGTCAAGGGGTGCCTGCAATAGGTCTTATCCACCCATACCATCTCTGTCTCAGTATGCACGTATGGGCATATCATCTCACTGTAACACACAGTCTACAGGAGGCTCCAACACAGCTATATGCATATTATATAAATCCCTGTGTGAGCAAAGCTCTAGCACGGCTCTATGCATATTCATGATATCCAAAAATCTCGTGCGAGCGAAGCTCTAGCACGATTTCATAAAGATCAGTAGAATCTGCGTACGAGTAGCACTCCAGTACGACTTTAAAATGAGTTATAAATTCATATAAAACTTCGTGCGAGCAAGCTCCAGCACGGTGTTATGCATCAATAAATCAAATCTCATGCGAGTTACACTCCAGCACAACTTTTTTACAATTATCATATCAAAACAGGATGCAAGCTAAGTTCCAGCACCTCTCATGCATGTCAAATCATTAAAACTAGTGCGAGCAATCGCTCCAGCACCTTTTTATGCATATCAAGTCAAAACAAATCAAAACAGTCAAAACAGAGTGCGAGCTAAGCTCTAGCACCTCTCATGCATTTCACAATAGTAAAATCAGGGCGAGGAACCACTCTAGCACATTTCATGCATATGATGTCACACAAGTCGGTGCGAGCAACCGCTCAAGCACATTTTATGCACACTCACAAACTCAGATATAGTGCGTGCTATGCGCCAGCACTATCTGTTTCCATATAAACTTGATAGTTGGCCCATTTTCCAAATAACTTTCATTTAAATCTTAATAACACTTACGTAGTGTTATATTGTGAAATTTATGCAATTACTAGCCAATCTATCGATTTGCTTTTCTTGAAAACCAAGAAAATTCCTTAAATCTGAAAATTCCTTAAATCATACACTTCATGCATGTCATGCTTTCACCATCCTTAGTTGAATTTCCCTCAATAAGGGTAAATAACCTTTTTTCGAGTCCTTAAAATCATTAATTTATTTCTAGGACCTTTATACTTATTCAGTGTATACATACATATTCAGTATATACAAAAGCTATTAAAATACGCGTAGCTACCTTTAGCTACTCACACAATTCCCTTACCTCATTTTTCTGTATAGTTTGACCTTTACACTGATGTCTCGTCACGCAGTCCGATTTGCTCCTAATCCAATCTCTGAAACTGCGGATAAATATTCATCAGGTCAAATACAATACAATTAATTTTATTTCATATTTTTTGGGCTTAATTTAAATCATTGGGCCCGTTTACCCATATTGGGCCCGATTGCACCATAATGGGCCTTAATCGACCTTAAGCCCGTTTTTCACTTATTATTCACATTATCGAGGCCTATTGGGCTCATTGGGCCCACCAGTATTTATTGGACCTCGTTCTAAACTCTCGAATAGTTTAATGAATTATTTACGACAATTATTTCTAATTCCAGAATTTAATTCATTTAATGCAAAAATTAATTTTGTAATTTATGCGGTAAATTTTTAACACGCATAACGATGTAAATTATCATAAATAAGGGTTACTTACTCGAGATTCCATGATAGCACGTAAATCGAGGTTGTCTCGAGCTCTCCTTTGACGCCAATTGTCGAGCTACACAATTACATATTTATCAGAGTAAATTTTCAATCGAATATTAATCAAATTAAATATTCCAAAATTTAAATCGGTCAATTTTGACTGCTTACCGACTTACCCGTAGCTCGATTGCATCACTGAGATTTTTTTCCAATGTTTCCTCATTTTCTTTTTCCCTTTTTCTCTTTCTTTTCCTTCTTTTCTAGCCGAACCGGTTCGGTCTAGTTCAACCCGGTTCGATCTAGTCGGTTCAGTCCGGTTCGACCGATTCAGGGCTTTGCCGGTCGGTTCTCCATCGGCTTCCACCGACAGCAGCTCCGCAGGATCGTCCGATGTAAGGATCTGAGGTCGGTTTGGTCCGGGGTGGTCGAAAAGTGGTCAGTCCGACTCTTCTCCCTTTCGACATCGGTGGCTTTTCTCTTTCTTGTCATTTTCAACGCTAACTGTCGTCCCACCGACCGATTCAGTCGCTGATCGGCCAGTCTTGGTGTGGGGCCCCTTCGGCTGGCGGTGGCCAGGCCTGAATCGACGTCGGTCACCGGATTCCTCGTTTTGCCTCTCGATTCTCTCTCTTTCTCTCTCTCACTGTCGATCGCTGCCTCCTTCGGCCTCCACCAACGTCGACGATGGCTCGGTTGGCCGATGGCTTCAGCCACCACCCTAGGTCCGTCGTCGATCTCCGATCGTGAGGCAGAAGGGGCTCGGCCTCTGCTGGTTTTTCCCCAGAAATCGTGAAGCGCGATTTCTTCTTTTTTTTTATTATTTATAATTTATTTTTATTATTATTTTATTCATTAAAATATTATTAAAACCCCAAAAATATCTTAAAAATTCTTATTTAATTCATTTAATCCATAAATGAATTTATCGGTCTTGTTTCGTCTTTTTGGTATATTTTTTGATTACTTTCGGGATAATTTCCCGAGGTGAAAATTCTAATTAATTTCAATAAATTCATATCTTTATCAATTTAACTCGAAATTTTATTATTTCTTCGTTATTGATCAAGATTTCTCAAATCCATTATTTTTAATGAAATTTTCTTGTCACGATTATACCGAATTTTGGTCTTTTGACCGTTTTACCTTTCAACATGTTCGAGAATACTATTTCAATCTTTCATTTGATCTTACGCTAAAAAAATTGGGTCTTACACCCTGATCCAGTCCTACGGTTCCCCTGTATAATGGCTATATGTACCTATGATGAACGTCCTACGGGACCTGATGTATGATGTCCTTCGAGACTAGCATATGATTATGTCTGGCTCCATGATGAATTGAGGAAATGATATATATATATATACATATATATGTTTTTGCACATTTCATGCTACCTGTTTTATGATTTGCTATTGAATACAGATTTTCTACGATGAAATTTTAAAAGTAGCCATGAGTATGTTTTACGAAATGTGCCTGTGATAGCATGATTTCACTTTTTAAAGTGATAGTGCGATATGATTCACGTATTTTGAGCTTTTGAGATGGTTTATGTATGTTTACACTATATGTTATGATTTCAGCATGATACGTTTTACGAAAACGATGTATAGTTGTAAACTGATAATTTTTAAACATGTTCTTACTGCTTTTATGAAATGTAAGCATCTCTACTCCACTGCATAAGTATGCTGATTTGTAAAACCGTGAGTTTTACCATGTTTTGAGTATTTAAAGCTATTTTAAATGTATCTCTTACTGAGTCTGAAAAACTCACCCCCTCCTCTCCATCTCCTAGATTATCTACAACGAGTCTACTGCACATACGAGACTGTGGTCGTTGACAAGATAGTCTGACCTTTCATCGGATAATTTCATAGCCTTGAGGTACAGTCTTACTCATATTCCAGACATGTGATATAGAATAGACACTATTGTATATAATAGTCAGGATGTAATAGTTGTAAATGATTATATATATACAGAGTTTTAATTACGCAGAATGTATGTGATGTAATGAGATCTTGAAAATGAAAAATGTTTTAAATCTAGACATGGGACAGGAAAACAACTTAGTTAATGGATAAAAAGTTTAAATTAGTCTCATTTTTCTGCGCTTCTGGGGCGTGACACAATGTATATGTACAAGGGGTCTCTCGGGTTTCGATTGAAACCTGCTTCTAGCCCCCATTTTATTTTTCGGTTAAATTCCATCTCCTTTCCTCTTATCCACCTAACACAACAGGTTATCTTTGCAATTAATTGGTAAATATATGTATATATAAATATCCACATAGGTAAGCAAGATAGGAGGGCTCTCTGTTGCACTGTGTACGTATGTTTATATATACATTTCTTTCATTTCCTACCCCCTTGAAAGTATCTTGTATACATGTACACTCGTGTGTATATATATATATACACACTACCGAATGGGCGCTTGGGATCATATGTATGTGTACATTTATCTATATACTCTCATATATATATATATATATATAAATGTATATAAATACATACGTATATTTATATATATATATATATATACACACACACATGTGTGTGTGCATTCAATCCTACATATATAATTATATGTGTATATTTGTATTCCTTTGTACATATATATTTCTCTATACATTAATCTTGAGAAATAATTGAAATGTTGCATACATACATATATATATATATATATATGTATATATATGTAAATACATTATGGCTACGTATTTGATAAATTCTCAATGTAGCATAAAAATAAGGTTAGTCTAATATTTATTCTCAAATTAATTTATCCATATTCACACATTTAACCTTAATTGTCTAAGTTATTATTAATAGACAACATTAGGTACTTTGAAAATTTTACAGTATTTACAGATGACTAAAGGATATTTTGGTCTTTTCAATTATAATGAGATTATAATTATGAATTATTAATTTAATAATTCATGGTTGATCTAAATTATTAATTCAAATACATGACCGATTAGCTATAATGCAAATGGGAGATTGTCAGTGTATGTCATATGAGCCAATTAGATTTAGATTAAGTAATTTTAAAAGGCTAAAAAAAGATCTAATCTAGTTGGACTAATTCTAAAGCCTTTTTAGGTTTTGTTAAAAGCCATTATAAAAACAAAATTAAGTCAAAAAATTTAGAGAGAACACACAATGTAGTCACTACCTCTTGGAACTAGCACTCATAAAAGAAGTCATTTCCCCCTTCCTTTGCCCTCGGCTACACCCTGTCTCAAGCTGTCACGCCCCGGAAGTGCTGAAAATAGGGCTAATTTAAAACTTTTTACTCATTAATTCACAATTAAGGGTGCATTCCTGTGCAGTGTCATACATCATCATAATTATCATTCCTCAGGATCTCATCAATAGAATTTATATATCATATCAATACATTAATCCATCTCAAGTTAATTAATCCTAATACATCCCATAAAATGTTATACATCAAGTGTCTGCAATTACAATAATAGTCTGGGTACATGAAGAGATAAAAGATACCTCAAAATACAATATATGGCCTGGAGCTCAAGTCCTCCACTAGCCACTACTCCGTACGTCGCAGGGAGATCCTTTTTCACTTGAAGAACTCTGGGGGGAAAGAAAACAGGGTGAGCTTCTAAATCGCTCAGTAAGGGGGGTGAGGAACTCATTTCATAAACCAAAATGCACATCACAAAATGTTTATTTGTATGTGAAACTCATTTGAAAACCATAGCATGAAAGTACTCAAAACGACATTCTCATGTCTCAAGTCATGTGAAAACATGAAGTAAAAGGCTCACTCTAGAGCAATAACAAAGCATGTGAAAACAATGCGATAAACGCTTTCTCAAATACGTGATAAAATCACTGAAATAGTAATGCACGTGGCACAGCCACTAAACACACGTGACATAGCCACTGATTTAATTCTCACGTGGCATAGCCACAAAACACACGTGGCAAGGCCACTGATTTAATTTCTCGCGTGGCATAGCCACAAAACACACGTGGCAAAGCCACTGATTTAATTTCTCGCGTGGCATAGCCACAGAATAGGGTTTCTCAACGTGGCAACGGCCACCAATGGGGTATAACGTGGCACAGCCACCAATGGGGTTTCTCAACGTGGCAACGGCCACCAATGGGGTATAACGTGGCACAGCCACCAATGGGGTTTCTCAACGTGGTAACGGCCACCAATGGGGTATAACGTGGCACAGCCACCAATGGGGTATAACGTGGCACAGCCACCAATGTGGTATAACGTGGCACAGCCACCAATGGGGTTTCTCAACGTGGCAACGGCCACCAATGGGGTATAACGTGGCACAGCCACCAATGGGGTATCACATGGCACAGCCACTGAATGGGTTATTCTCACGTTACCAGAACGGAGAAGAAATCGGGCTTACATGCTACCAGAGCAATGCCCGGTGTGTACTCACAACTACACACCTAAGTCTTATCACATAAGACTGATTTGCCTTCACGTAGAACTCATAGGGGTTTTTCACTTATAAAACTCAATTGAGAGCCGTTTTGTACTCAACACAAAACGTAATAAAATCGAGTTCCAACCGGTAAAACACGCACACATTTCTTAAATCTCGATATTGCCTTAACGTAGAGCCCAGTTATAAACTCAGAAAAACATTGGGCTCCAACCGGCTATAAAAACCGTGTGCAATTAAATCTCAACATGCTTGTTTTATAAACCACAAATCATGCTATAATAGTTTACAAATCACATACACAAATGGTTTAGATTTCCCTTACCTCTTTGCACCTTGTATAGTGCAATCGTTTCCCCCGTATCACGGACTAGTCTCGCATTCCACTCTGGAACTCCCGAGCTGTCCAAATGATGTTAAAACATCAATACTCAATTATCTCATAAACCTCAATTCTCAAAACCGAGCATAATTGCTCATAACACCTCAATTCTCTCGATTCTCATAACTCTACCCTAAACTACAACCTCATTCACAACATCTCAACGTTCCACATTTCTAATACCAATTATCTATGCTAATTCACCACATTTGTCTAAATTTCCATTTATAGCTCAAAATTCCTAAAATTACCAAATTTGCCAAATATCAACATTACTCCAACTACATTGTAATTCCATCAATCCCTAATCATTTCTCAGCTATTACAACACAATGACAACCACCAATATCATCAAAATCATCTCAAATATCAAGATCGAGGTTTAGAAATTACCCAAAGCTTGTGAGACGCACAACCCACGCCTCGATCCGATTCGTCCTTCGATTTCCAAGTATGTTGTTCTCCCTTTGATGAGGAACAACTTCCCTTCTTGCCACAACCTTTGATTCGGCCGGAAATGGGTGATTTGGATGAGTGAGAAAGCTAGGTTTTCGATGGAAATGGGTTTGGAAGAGAGAGAAAGTGAGTTTGCAGGAGAAAAACACGGGTTCCTTATATAGACTGGAGGTAAGACATCGATCTGCCTCTTGATGAGATCGATCTGCGTTTGAATTTTGGGGACGATCTGGGCAATTTTATGCCTAGGAGATCGATCTGTCGAGGGGTGAGATCGATCTCTTTATGGCTTTATGAGATCGATCTACTCCTAAGGAGATCGATCTTCTCCCAAACAGAATCATTTGGAGATCGATCTCTTCCTCATGAGATCGATCTCTTCCTCATGAGATCGATCATTTCTCAAACAGAATCATTTGGAGATCGATCTCTTCCATTGGAGATTGATCTGCTCCTCAAATTCTTCCTTCCTTCTCATTTTTAACTCACCAGATCGATCTCTCCTTCTCCCAGATCGATCTGTCCTCATACTTCATGCTTATTTTACACACTTAACATATAAATCTCCAATTATAATTCCCACAATTCACTTAGCTCAATAAATTACACTTCAAATTCTTATTACATCATTAAAATATATCTAAAATTCTCAGATCTCACACAAGCAAAGTCTTATTTCGTGTCCTACTTGTATGGATACCGTAAGAAAGTTTATCTCAACTAGAAGTCTCGAGTTAACGATAAACTAAGAGTTATTCGTGAGCTACCAAATTTGAAAGTTGAACCTTTCTATACAAGCAACACTGAAAAAAGTAAAATCCTCTCCGAAAGTAATTTTTTTGCATGATCTTGGTGTTCTTTTGGTTTTGTTCTGTTTCTAATTCACTGCTACTCTTCGTGTATGACATGATAAGCTGAGACATCACAACCTTACAGTGGTATCAAAGCGAAGTGCAAACGACTTTTTGGATAACGAATTTGATCGTGGTGATACTTATTTTTATAGTAAGTTGTTACAAGTTCATTTTAATTTTCAAAATTTGTTTGGGCAACCCTAAAACAACTATAAGACAATTATAGATTTAAAAAAAACCACGTGCAAAGGTATGGGAAACACTCATGTTAAATCCATGTAATTTGCAACAATTTAGGAAAGAAGACCTTTGGCATTTGTAATACCTTGCAGGCTTTGATCCAATATAATTGATATTAGAGCAATTTTCAGAATAGTTGTCAAAATTGTTTGACAAAAATCCTACAGGTATTTGTAATCTTTGCAAATTTTGATCTAATATAGTTGATATTAGAGCAGTTTTCAAAATAGGTGACAAAATTGTTTAACAAAAACCTATGCCACCAATCGACGAATGCTGAGGAATGAGTGAATCAACTGCTGCGACCAACCACAATACAAAACACCACCCAAGAAACTACCCAACACCCGAAAGGCGGGATAAAGCTAGGAAGTGACTAAGCAACTCTAAGTGAATAACCCAACCACGACTATCTAACCTACTACTGATGAACTAATTAACAACCGAATGCCACTAAATCTAAGCGAGTGAATGAATGAGTCAGGGGTTTGTAAAAAGTAAAGGACTATAAAAAAAAAACTAACCATAATAAGAGTCTTGGCTTATGAGTGTGAGTTTGAGCAGGAAAAGGCATAATAGCCAGGAAACCCTATAGTTGCCACCCCTACCAAAAAAATAAAAATATATTTATTTTATTTATTTAAAAAATATTTTAATTAAAAATAAATTAGGATAAAAGTTATCCTGATAGGTTTTAAATTAAATATATTTTAAAGAAATATTTTCTAAATTGAAATTTTATAAGAGCTATTCAATGATTTTTGATATTTTAATGAGATTAGAATTTCAAAAATATTTTGATAAAATTGAAAATTAAATATATTTTAAAAGGAGATATTTTCTAAATTAAAATTGGATAAGAGTTACCAATGATTTAAGATTTTAATTAGATTAAAATTTTCAAAAAAGTTATCCTGATAAAAACTTTAAAATTTAATATGTTTTAAAATAAAATATATTCTATATTAAAATTTAATAATAGTTATACAATGATTTTTGACATTTTAATAAAATTAAATTTTCAATTGAGCACGAATTGAATTTTGAGAATTAAAATTAAATTTAAACAGCACTTGATACTCGTATTAATTAAAATTATATTTTAGGTAGGAAGCATGCACATTAATATGTGATTTTACTATGTATGCTTGATACTTGATTCATATGTGATATGGATGGATGCATGGTGCATGGCTATGGACTTAGATTTATATGGGTCGTAATTTTATTTAAATTGATTTAAATTAGGTCTGTCAGCCTTGATTTTTTTTTTTTTGTAATTTATTTTTATAATAGTTAAGTAGATAAATTATGATTATGTTGTAAAATGTATAATATTTAAGCCAAGATGGCCCAAAGCCTAGAGAACCAAGGTTACACAAAGAAAAGCCAAGGAGAAGACATTAGAAAAACAATGTATCCCTAGGTTCTTTTATAATCGAAAGTCCATAGCTATGTCAAATTTAATTTTATGCTTTTATTTATATATGTTTATATATATAAATATATATATATATATATATATACATATATATATATATATTAGAAAAGCATGCTAGGTGAGACGGTAAATTAAAAAAAAAAACAAAATAAATATTAAGTCAAAAATAACAAATTAAGTTATCTTCCAATACGATGCATGTGAAAGAGACACCGTTCGGTACTATGCTACTTTAACTCAGTTAACGTAATACCTACCTTAGTCATTAATGTTACATGAAGAGTTATCTCCAAGCATATTGGGACAAAAGCAACTAAATCAATTTAGGGCATTGACTTAGTCAAACCTAATAAAATTTAGAGGCATAGGTTGAGCATTAACACATATGATGAGTTAGAATAAGAGTTGTTCACCGAACTATTTAGGAGTTGTATAAGATGCAATTAACAAGATCGTCTAGCTAAATAATCTCATTCGACGCATTAGCTCATCTAAAGTCATAATGGGGCCAAATATGGATCCTAGCCCATTAGGAAGTCTAGTGCAAAATGGCTTCCAGAGTTTATAGTGAGGGCTATTAGCTTGAGAAAAATAATGGAAGTAATTCATTTAATTAAAAGACTATAATTAAACTCATTCTTTTGTTTGAGTTCAACTAACATTTTCTCTATATTTTTCATTCTTATCTTTAATTAAATTCAATAGCTAACTTATTAAAGGCATCTTGAAGCTAATCAAGAGAATACTAAGTGTGAGCTAGGCTCAAAGTCATCTTCATCAAGAGCCATCAAACAAAAATTCAGCTTTTCTACTTTTCTTATTACAAATAGAGAAGAGTTTATTCCACAGACTTTTAGCATTATTGCATCAAGCTACTTTTTCAAAATCTTTTGGTCCTAAAGCATAAGCTAAAATATGCATAGCCTTGGAATTAAGCTAAGCTACTCTTATGTCTTTTTTATTCTTTTGATTTTCAATTTTTGCATACTCATTCATTAAAGATTTCTTAAAAACTAAGGGTATATCAACAATGATTATTGAAGCTTCATAATCACAAGTTTGAATGCACAATTTCATTCAATTTTCTCAAAGAGTAAAATTCTCACTATCAAACATCAAAGGTTTGGCAATGGAATGTGTGAGACCCCATGTATATATGACTTTATTATATATTGATGGAATAATAAGACGGATGATTTTGATCATATATATATGTGAATGAAATTTCAAAGAGAATACATGAATACTCAAGAATCCATGTAATGGATAAATAAAGACTTAAAGTATGAAATGAGAAGAGTTCATGAAAAAGAAGCTGATTTGGTTCGATCCCGAACATAAAGAAGTAGTAAAAATGATGAAAATGGGCATGAAAAAGCTCAACAAGGATTATTTGAGCTGTTTTAGCAAATCCACCTCCAGAAAACAACTGAAATGCAATGATGCGTAATGCATGTGAATTTTGTGTACCTTTTATGATTCCATCATGTACATACAGGTTACATTATATATGAATCATAAGGATTGGATATTTTTAAGCTCTAAGTATGGATGAAATGCAAAATGAGTATTGAAGCAATTAAATGTGGATTTCCTTTGAATTTTTGGGAAAAATTGCAATTGGAATGTTGCAGATAAAGGGCAGGTCGATCTTAGTACAAGGGGAGATCGATCTCATTGTGCTCAAAATGCAGAACCAAAGCATTCTGTAAAAGGGAGATCGATCCCTTATTTGAGCATATCGATTTCGGTATGCTTCTACCTAGCAAGGATCGATCTCATCCCTAAAGACAGATCGATCTCTAAAGAATTCTGGCTAGCAAAGATCGATCTCTTCCCAAAGCTAGATCGATCTCTAAAGCCTTCTGTCAGGCAAGGATTGATCTCATCCTATCAGCAGATCGATCCCACCTTCAACAAACTTAATGTCGAGAGAGTTCAAAATAAGGGAAGATCGATCTCTTACCCTTGAAGATCGATCTCATAATGCAATTTCTATAAAAAAAAAAGGGCGTCATTGAGCCATCTTCCCCAAAAATCCCAAAACCTCTCCATTTTAGTAAAAGAACCTAGTTTTCTCACTCTAGGATATCCTTACCTTCCCACCAAATTTGAGAAAAAGCTATGTTGAGTTAATATATTTTGAAATGACAAAACAAGTACATTCAATAATATAAAAATGATATAAAGACATGTTTAGAGGTTATCAGTACCAGAACTTAGAGTTCTGTTGATGAGAGATTGATCTGGCTTATGAGAGATCGATCTCCTGGGTTTTTACTTGATGAGAGATCGATCTCATGAAGAAATGAGATCGATCTGCCAAGCCTTGAACCTTTACAAAGGTTTTAAGGAAGAGTGAGATCGATCTGCAAGGGTTAAGAGATCGATCTGGCTAAAGCTGAAGTTGAGAGATCGATCTGGTCTGGGAAGAGATCGATCTCCTTTAAAAGCATTAGACTGTATATCGATCTGAAAGATCGATCCACACTCAAACAGAGAACTTATGAGATCGATCTGGTAAGAAAGAGATCGATCTCCTCAAAGTCAGAGAGCTAAGGAGATCGATCTGAGGTATTGAGAGATCGATCTCCCCACTACAAAACTGCATGGCAGATCAATCTGTAGATCGATCTTGCCTTAAACAGAGAGATCATGAGATCGATCTGCCTATTCGACAGATCGATCTCCCCTATTATTTTCAAACTAACAGATCGATCTGCTAACCTATGAGATCGATCTCCCTGTGCTATTGTGCTTTGATTTTGCAGGATTTATAACTAAGAGATCGATCTGGCCAAGAAGGCAAATCGATCTGGCACACTACTGGAGGTACCCAACGGCTAGTTCTGCAAAATCTCAACGGGAAAAACAGCATTTAATGCTCCAACTACCAATCCTTCAGTATTTAACCAAGCATTGAAGACAAAGAGAACTGAGAGATTATTGCTGCACATTCCTAACATTCTCAAGCTTTGAATACTTCCATTCCTTGTGTCTTCATCATTCATTTATTGAGATTTATTGTGTAAGCTTAAGTGTAGAAGCTGTATTTGTCCTACCCACTTTAAAGCTTCATTTTGTATTCAACCTTACCTTAAAAGAGAAGAGGATTGTTCCTCAGTGAGAGAGAATTGTAAGAGGGTGAATACATTTTTACATTGTAAAGGGTAGAGAGGTTATTCCTTAACCTGTAAAAGGGACATTGTAAACTTCTGTTGAAGGAGAGTAAGAAAGCACTTGACAAGAAGGTCAAGGAGAGAGGACGTAGGCAAGAGTTTGGCCGAACCTCTATAAACGATTGTGTTTGTTTCTCTCTTCCCTATCTTGCATTAAATTGTTTAATTTTATTATACTGCTTACTTTCATTTGCAAATTAAAATAGGATTAAGCTAAAATTTGCTATTAACGTTAGAAAACCGATTCACCCCCCTCTCGGTAGAGCCAACAATTGGTATCAGAGCTAGGACTCTTTAATCACATAGGAACAACTTCCTAAGAGTTAGAAACGATCAAATGGCTCATAACAATGTAGCTACTAGTTTGGTAGGAGAGGGGCACTCTACTGTTAGACCTCCAATGTTTAATGGAGAGCATTATGCTTATTGGAAGACTAGGATGATGTTATTCATTCAAGCAAATGATTATGAAGTATGGAGAATTATAATTAAAGGACCTCAAATCCCTACAAAGAGAATAGAGGGAAGAGATATTCCTAAGGAAGAAGATGAATGGGATTCAACTGATATTAAATGTGCTCAACTAAATGCTAAAGCTATGCACACATTATTTTGTGCCTTAGGTCCTAATGAATATAATAGAGTCTCTGGGTGTGATAATGCCAAACAAATATGGGACAAATTAGCAATAACTCATGAGGGTACAACCCAAGTGAAGGAGACAAAGGTAGGTATGCTCACACATGACTATGAGCTTTTTAGGATGAAGGAAGGAGAATCAATTAGTGATATGTTCACTAGATTCACAGATGTAATTAATGGATTAAAGTCTTTAGGAAAAATATATTCTAATATTGAAATGGTAAAGAAAATTTTAAATAGCTTACCTAAATCATGGGAAGCTAAAGTGACTGCAATTGAGGAATCTAAGGATCCTCACACATTGTCTTTAGATGAATTAATAGGATCTCTACTCACTTATGAGATGAAATTAAAAAGAAATGAAGAGCCACCCAAGAAAGTGGGAGTTGCTCTAAAATCCACTGCTCAAGAGGAGATTAAAAATGAGAGTGGTAGTGAAGAGGATCTTGAGATGGCAATGTTTGCCAAAAGATTTAACAAGTTCATGAGGATGAGAGCTAGTGGTAGTAATAGGAGAAACAATAAGAGAGATCAAGAAGAAGTAGGTAGAAAAGACTCTATTGTGTGTTATGAATGTAAAAAACCAGGACACATAAAATTTAATTGCCCTCTTCTTAAAAGGTCCAATGATAGGTTCCATAAAAAGAAGGCAATGGTGGCAACATGGAGCGACAGTGACTGCTCCGATGATGAATCAAATGAGGACATTGCCAACTTATGCTTCATGGCTACTGAGGATGAAAAGGTAACTTTAAGCCTCAATGAATATTCTTTTGATGAATTGTAAGATGCATTTGATGATCTTGCATTAGAGTATGAATCTATGAGTATGAAATATAAAAAGATAATATCCAAATTGAGAAAAGAAAATGAGATATTGCAATTGGATAAATTAGAATGTGAAAAGAAACTAGAGATTTCAAATCTAGAAATTTGTAACCTTAAAGAGAAAAATAGCAATCTAAATAATTCATTTAATAGGTTCCACATGGGTCAACAAAAGTTAGATAGCATGCTAGAGACCCAAAGGGCATTCTTTGACAAAAATGGCTTAGGATATAATGTAAAGAGTAGGGAGACCCATCTTAAAAGTTTTATTGCTAGGAAGAGCATGAATAAACCTGTAATTACTTGTTCATATTGCAATAGAAAGGGACATGCATCACATAACTGTAATATAAAAATGAGAACTCTAAAAGGAAAAATAGTAAAAAGGATATGGATTCCAAAAGAATAATTCACTCCAAGGACTGTAATGCATTAGCAAAATGGATCCCAAAGGGATCAAGAATTGCATTCACTAACCTCAAAGGACCCAAGAAAATTTGGGTACCTAAGACTTGAGTTTAAATCTTCTTGTAGGTGATTGAGCATGGCCACACATCTAAAACAAAGGAAGCATGGTACTTGGATAGTGGATGCTCAAGGCACATGACGGGAGATAGAAGCCACTTCAACTCTTTTAAATCAAAGGTTGGTGGAGAGGTCACTTTTGGGGACAACTCCAAAGGCCAAGTAGAAGGAAGTGGCTCAATAGGTAATGATTACTTCTCTTTAGAAAAAGTATTGCTTGTTAGGGGTCTAAAGCACAACTTACTAAGCATAAGTCAACTTTGTGACAAAGGTTACAAAGTAATTTTTGATTGCATGAAATGTAATGTGGTAGATCCTAAGTCTAACAAAGTTCTTTTTCTAGGTCATAGACAAGGAAATATATATATTGTCTATCTTAATGAACTCAAAAATGAAAATATATGCTTAATGGTAGACAATAAAAAGGAATCTTGGTTATGGCATAGAAGACTAGGTCATGCTAGCATGAGTGTGCTATCTAAGTTAGCTAGAAAGGATCTAGTTATAGGTTTACCCAAGATATCCTTTGATCATGAAGAAGTATGTGAAGCTTGTGTTAAAGGAAAACATTTAAGCCTAAGAATATTGTATCCACCACTAGGCCTCTCCAATTACTTCACTTAGATTTATTTGGACTAACTAGAACAACTAGCCTAGGTGGGAAACACAATGGATTTGTAATAGTTGATGATTACAATAGGTACACATGGGTGTTCTTCTTAAGAGTAAAAAATGAAGCCTTAGAAAAAATTCATAGCCTATACAAAAATTACTCAAAATGAGAAATGATATACAATAACTAGTATTAGAAGTGATAATGGCAAAGAATTTGAAAATATAGGATTTGATGAGTATTGCAATGATCAAGGAATTAGCCATAATTTTTCAGCCCCTAGGACACCACAACAAAATGGTGTAGTTGAGAGAAGAAATAGAACATTGGAAGAAATGGCTAGAACCATGTTATGTGAGAATAATTTACCAAAGTATTTTTAGGCTGAAGCTATAAACACATCATGTTATATAATTAATAGAGCTATGATTAGACCCTTGCTAAAGAAAACTCCTTATGAGCTCTACAAAGGTAAAAAGCCTAACATTAGTTACTTCCATCCTTTTGGCTGCAAATGTTTTGTTCTAAATAATGGGAAAGATAATTTAGGAAAATTTGATGCCAAGAGTGATGAGGGAATATTCCTAGGATACTCATTGAATTCAAAGGCTTATAGAATTTACAACAAAAGAACATTAATGGTTGAAGAATCTATTCATGTTATATTTGATGAATCAAATAATGTATCTAAAGATTCAACCAATGATGAGAATGTTGGAATATTTGACGAAAACTTGGAGGATATCCCAAACCTAGAAGATGACATATTAGAAAAACTTGACTTGAATAAAGAAGATGAAGATGAGATAGAGATAATAGAGAGAGAATCTAGAGCACCAAGAGAGTTAGGATATGTAAAGGATTGTGAAATAGTAGGAGATCCAACTCTTGGAGTTAGAACTAGATCATCTCTAAAGAATATGTGTCAATATATAGCCTTTGTATCTCAAATAGAGCCTAGGAATGTCAATGAAGCCTTAGATGACAATAATTGGTTCCTAGCAATGCAAGAAGAATTAAATCAATTTGAGAGAAGCAAAGTATGGAAACTAGTTCCTAGGCCTAGTGATCACTCTATAATTGGAACTAAATGGATATTCAAGAACAAGATGGATGAAAATAGTGTGATCATAAGGAATAAGGCTAGGCTAGTTGCACAAGGATATATACAAGAGGAAGGCATAGACTATGATGAAACATATGCACCGGTATCTAGATTAGAGGCAATAAGAATGTTACTTGCCTTTGCATGTTATAAAAACTTCAAGTTGTATCAAATGGATGTGAAGAGTGCATTCCTAAATGGTTTTATTAATGAAGAAGTCTATGTTGAGCAACCTCCCAGATTTGAAAATCATGAATTTCTTGAACATGTTTTCAAATTATCCAAGGCACTCTATGGCTTGAAACAAGCTCCTAGGGCTTGGTATGAAAGGTTGTCAAAATTTTTAATAGAAAAAGGATTTTCTAGAGGAAAAGTGGATACCACCTTATTCATCAAAAATAAAAATAAGGATTTACTAGTTGTACAAGTCTATGTAGATGATATTATTTTTGGTTCAACTAATGAGTCTTTATGCAAAGAGTTTGCTAAGATCATGCAAGGAGAATTTGAGATGAGCATGATGGGAGAACTCACATTCATCTTGGGACTTTAAGTGAAGCAAACAAAAGATGGAACCTTCATCAATCAAGCAAAGTATACTAAGGAATTGCTCAAGTGATTTGGAATGGACAATTGCAAACCTCAAGCAACTCCAATGGGCACCAACATCAAGCTTGATAAAGATGAAAGTGGTAAGTGTGTAGACACTAAACTCTATAGGTCTATGATTGGCTCATTGCTTTATTTAACTGCAAGTAGACCAGATATTTTGTTTAGTGTATGCCTTTGTGCTAGATTTCAATCCTCTCCTAGGGAATCACATCTATTAGCAACTAAGAGGATCTTTAGATACCTCAAAGACACTCCCTCACTAGGACTTTGGTACCCCAAAGACTCAACTTTTACCCTTCATGTATTTTCAGATGCAAATTTTGGAGGATGTAAAATAGATAGGAAAAGTACTTCAGGTACTTGCCAATTCTTAGGAAATAGATTAATTTCTTGGTTCTCTAAGAAACAAAACAGTGTGGTTCAGTCCACCACTGAAGCTGAATACATAGCAGCTGGTAGTTGTAGTGCTCAAGTGTTGTGGATTAAACAACAAATGAAAGATTATGGTATTGACATGAAGCAAGTATCTATTAAATGTGATAATACCAGTGCCATTAATCTGTCTAAAAATCCTATCCAACACTCCAGAACCAAGCACATAGAGATTATACATCATTTCCTTAGAGACCATGTTCAAAAAGGGGATATAATTTTAGAGTACATTGACACTTTACATCAAATAGCTGATATATTCACCAAAAATCTTGATAGAGATAGGTTTTGTATCCTTAGAGGTGAATTAGGACTCATGAATATCCCTTAGGTCTTTATGTTTCAAAAATCTTGGTTTCAAGTTGATTTTAAAAGAGTTTTTGCAAAGTTTTTTCTAGCAACGAGGATGAGAGATCGATCTCCTTGTAATATAGATCAATCTCCATACTTCCAACAAGCCTACATCAGTAAGGTTAAGCTAAGCAGATCGATCTTCTAACCATAAGATCGATCTTCTTACGTCTCTGTTAAAGCGCAGATCGATCTGTCCATACGACAGATCGATCTCTTCAAGCTTCTGTATTTTGAAGATCGATCGATGCATTTGGCAGATCGATCTCTCTAAGCCTCTGTTAAATTGCAGATCGATCTGTGCATAGGACAGATCGATCTCCTTAAGCCTCTGTTTGATAACAGATCGATCTGTTCATGCGACAGATCGATCTTCCTTGGCTTCTGGAAATGACAGATCGATCTGTCGTCTCGACAGATCGATCTTCCTTGGCTTCTGGAAATGACAGATCGATCTGTCGTCTCGACAGATCGATCTCCTATGCCCTGGACTATAAATACTGGCGCAAAATCCCCAAATTTGAAAACCCCAAATCTCAAATCCCTAAAGCTCCTGTCGCACCTTCTCTCTCGATTCGTCCTCAGATCGATCTCTGTACGGCCTTCATTGCGTCTCTGTGTCATTTCCTGGTATAGTAACCAACATTTCTCATTATTTTTCTCAAAAATTTCTTACGTTTTGTGCTCAATTTCTCACTAGGTCAAATCCAGTTACTGTTTCATTGGTTAGAGAACTAGTTTTAAGGGTGTCTTGTGTCTAGAAAAATGCCTCGTATTAAGAGAACAGCCAATAGAGAATCTGGACCAACCTCCTCCCAACCACCTTCTACCTCTTCAGTCACTACCTTTAACAGGTGTTTTAAAACACCTGCCAAAAGGAAGCGATATGAAGAATACTTTTCAACCATGCCAATTAAACATTGGCGCACAATCGATTTTTCTTTCCTCAACCGAATTGATTTTCCCTACTTGTCGAAATTTGAGGAGTTTGGTTGGATGTCCTTTCTGAAAATAAACACTCCCGTAACTCCAAATATCATTCGTGCATTCTTTTCCAATGCCGAACTCAATTACGACCCTATCGATTCCTGTCAAATACTTGGTTTCACAACGTATGTCATGGGAAGGTCAATTGCCATAACCACTGAAATTTTAGCCGAAGCCTTTGACATACGCGATGAAGGTTTAATGAACGAAGATGAGGAGGTTCCCTTGGAGTTTGACATTCCCGGGGATAAGGCGAGTGAACTCCCAATGCATCCCCGGCTACTCCACCTCCTCATCTCGTGGAACCTTCGTCCATTTGGTACCCGACATTCTACTGTTAGGAGGTTAGATAGGTTTTGGATTCACCATATCCATTCCACCAGTCAAAAACCCAACCTAGTTCACTTTATCTTCCAAGACTGGTTAAAAATTATCCGAGGCCAAGCGACGACGATCGTGTTTCCTCAACCATTGGCGTACTTTCTTCAACGGCTCAAGATAGATAGCAGCTGCGAAACCGGTGAACTGCCCTCTCTCAAGAGCGTCCTTAACATTGGGAACCTCCATCATATGGGATACTACAAAGATATCCGAGGCAACTGGAAGAAGAAGAGGGAACAGCAGCCTGCTGAAGCTATGGAGGAAGACCCCTCTGATGAGCCTGTGGACCCATCTACTGCACCGTCTAAGGGACCATCATCCTCGATTCCTCAAACCACTGCACCTGCATCATCACCTGCTGACATGGAGATCCTTATGAAGATGCTAAGTGAACTCAACAGAAAAATCGATGAAGGCTTTGCATCTTTGAACCGAAGAGTGGATGAGGTTCATGAGGCTCAGGAGGCGTTGTTTGATGAGCTTCAAGTCACGCGCACTCATGTTGAGGATCTCATGGATCGCGTTCCTCCCCCACCTTAGGATCTAGTTGCTCGATTTAGTTTAGATATATGTTTTATTTTTTGCTACTTGTTGTTACTTTGATATGCATTTGCTTGAAATGAACTGCCATTTGTCTATTGACTAAGTTTCAATGAAAATGTTCATTTTGAAATGACATGAATTTTCTTTCTTGCTATTGATATGACAAAAAGGGGGAGAAGAAAAGAAAACATGTGATTGTGGTCAAGAGGCATAAAACGTTTTAAGAAGGTTCTTAAGAAACATCTCTAAAATGAATGGTTCAAATGAGGGGGAGTTAAAATAGTAGCAAAGTTAAAAGCTAAAAGAAAGGGGGAGCTCACAAAAAGGGGGAACTCACAAAAAGGGGGAGCTTTTGCAAATTAACTAAACATGTTGATTGAATAAGTTTTGTCATATCAAAAAGGGAGAGATTGTTGAGTTAATATATTTTGAAATGACAAAACAAGTACATTCAATAATATAAAAATGATATAAAGACATGTTTAGAGGTTATCAGTACCAGAACTTAGAGTTCTGTTGATGAGAGATCGATCTGGCTTATGAGAGATCGATCTCCTGGGTTTTTACTTGATGAGAGATCGATCTCATGAAGAAATGAGATCGATCTGCCAAGCCTTGAACCTTTACAAAGGTTTTAAGGAAGAGTGAGATCGATCTGCAAGGGTTAAGAGATCGATCTGGCTAAATCTGAAGTTGAGAGATCGATCTGGTCTGGGAAGAGATCGATCTCCTTTAAAAGCATTAGACTGTAGATTGATCTGAAAGATCGATCCACACTCAAACAGAGAACTTATGAGATCGATCTGGTAAGAAAGAGATCGATCTCCTTAAAGTCAGAGAGCTAAGGAAATCGATCTGAGGTATTGAGAGATCGATCTCCCCACTACAAAACTGCATGGCAGATCGATCTGTAGCTCGATCTTGCCTTAAACAGAGAGATCATGAGATCGATCTGCCTATTCGACAGATCGATCTCCCCTATTATTTTCAAACTAACAGATCGATCTGCTAACCTATGAGATCGATCTCCCTGTGCTATTGTGCTTTGATTTTGCAGGATTTATAACTAAGAGATCGATCTGGCCAAGAAGGCAGATCGATCTGGCACACTACTGGAGGTACCCAACGGCTAGTTCTGCAAAATCTCAACGGGAAAAACAGCATTTAATGCTCCAACTACCAATCCTTCAGTTTTAACCAAGCATTGAAGACAAAGAGAACTGAGAGATTATTGCTGCACATTCCTAACATTCTCAAGCTTTGAATACTTCCATTCCTTGTGTCTTCATCATTCATTTATTGAGATTTATTGTGTAAGCTTAAGTGTAGAAGCTGTATTTGTCCTACCCACTTTAAAGCTTCATTTTGTATTCAACCTTACCTTAAAAGAGAAGAGGATTGTTCCTCAGTGAGAGAGAATTGTAAGAGGGTGAATACATTTTTACATTGTAAAGGGTAGAGAGGTTATTCCTTAACCTGTAAAAGGGACATTGTAAACTTCTGTTGAAGGAGAGTAAGAAAGCACTTGACAAGAAGGTCAAGGAGAGAGGACGTAGGCAAGAGTTTGGCCGAACCTCTATAAACAATTGTGTTTGTTTCTCTCTTCCCTATCTTGCATTAAATTGTTTAATTTTATTATACTGCTTACTTTCATTTGCAAATTAAAATTGGATTAAGTTAAAATTTGCTATTAACGTTAGAAAACCGATTCACCCCCCCTCTCGGTAGAGCCAACAAGCTATTTGAGCAAAGTTGTTCCTTGTGATAAGGAGAACAACATAGTTTGGAATCAACATTCAACTTGTTGGATTGAAGGAGTAAGGGGTCTTCTAATTTCAGACAAGAGAAAAGTCAAGCTAGGTGAGTTTTCAATACACCAACTCCAAGTATGTTTATCTAGGCATTGTTATGAGTTGATTGATGTATATTATGGGTTGAAACTACCTAGATTAAGATGAATCAACCATGACAAGAATGGGTTTAGTGTGAGAAAATGAAATATGGTTGATTTAATGATGAATGGGTTATACTAAGGTGATAGTGATGTTATAATGCATGAGTTTAAGATGGTTTTATGGAATCAATTAATAGGATTTGGTGAAGTTATTGAATTTGTGTATAAGATGTTTATGAAAATGCATGAATGAGTGGAAAACTAAGGTTTATGCATGCATGCCAAGTGCTTAACAAATAACTAAGTTAATTGTTAACCAAAATTGGCTAGGAGTGGCATGATGGATGTTCGACCACCATGCCATGGCTCAATGTAATCATAGGCTAAGTTTGATACAATAAGGTCCAATAAGATATATCGATAATGATGAAGTCGTAAAACAAGTTATCACTATTAACTGAAGTGATTGATGAATATTTGTAGCTTCAGAGACTGGATTAAGAGTAAATTTGGATTGGACGAGCTTCCAGTGGTGAAACTTGTACTATGCTCGACGTGATTCGAGGTAAGGGGGTTTTGTAAGTGCCTAGAGGTAGTTATATGCATTTTGAGGGGATTTATGGGGCGTGAATTTCCTAAACTATCTAATAATACAATGAGAATTTGAAGAAGGTTTCAAAAATAAGGAAAGAAATGCATAGATTTTCATGACTTTGATGTTTTCATGATGAAATGCTTTGATATGAATGAAATGAGGATAGGTTGGCTATTGCTTTATGTGGTTGCATGAAATAACACAGATTATGTGCTAGGTTGTATTTTGAAAATACTTTATTTAAACTAGAGTCATCTATCATATTTGTGTGTATGAGTACAAATAGTGCTAGAACCTACTTCGCACTAGATTTTGATGTTTTGACTCATGCTGATAGTGCTGGAGCCCTGCTCGCACTAGTTTTAACTAACAACATGCATGAAAACCGTACTGGAGCCTTGTTCGTACAAGATTTGTTATTAATTTATTATGCATGAAAGCTATACTGGAGCGTAGCTCGTACAAGGATTTTATATGTTTTATAGAAAATCGTGCTGATGCTTTGCTCACACGAGGTGTTGGATATCATGACATGCATAAACCGTGCTGAAGCCTCTTGTAGACTGTGTCACAGTGAGATGATATATCGCACGCGTATTTTGAGACGTGAGATGGTTACCGACATGGTATAGGGTGGCTAAGACCTATGGCAGGCACCCCCGAAACATGATGTGGGCTAAGTCCTATGGCAGGCACCCTAAAACAGTTATATGGGCTAAGTCCTATGGTAGGCACCCCAGACAATGATGTGGGCTAAGACCTATGGTAGGCACCCTCAGACCATGTGGGTTCACGGAGGATGTTGTACCTTGTATGTCACACAGAGTACGCTGTAACGTGCAGTCTAATGACTAGTTGGTTGAGTTATTGCACGAGTAGGGTTGACCTCACCTCTTATTGTAGTTGTGATACCCCGCACGCCAGGATCCGCGTAGCCTGAGATCACAGGGATTTATACATGGCCATTATTCCCAATTTGTTTTCGAAATGTAACCTACATGCCTCACGAGATATCATAATTTAGTGATGGACCTGGGTAGACCCGAAGGAGGGGTGACACCCACGACTGTGTTTTTATAAGAAATGTGGTTTTTGCACAAGATGTTCTCGATAGGTGGGATTAGTTTTAATTTAAGTGATTTATGATGAGTTTTATTATGATGACCATGAGATGTTTTTCTTACATGATAATTTTCCATGTGTTATCATGCCTAATTTTATGAGTTTTCGTATATTCTATACGTATCCATGTGGCATGGTTTTATTTTACCTCATGCTCTTAATGTAAATGATTTTATATCATGTCATTATCAGCACGCAGATAATGTAGCTGTCTACCTGCTTGCATGTCACGACCTAAACTACCTAAAAATCAGAGTTAATTTTTTCGCGTTTTGTTATTTTCTTTCATGCTTACATGTCCTCTGATCGTGACCACACTCCACTAACAAATTGGGCTATGCGTCAATGCCAGTCCCACCATTCATTTACCATATAACTTAATTCTTTCTCAGTCATTTATAAGTGTTTACAATATTTATACATCCCCTAGAGTCACTTACAAACATGTTACTGTGCTATGCTTATTTAGATACAATATGTACAAGTGTATATACCTTAAATGATGGGCAGTAGCGGATTTTCGGAATGTAGTACTGAGTCGCCTCAACGTCTACTGGAGATTATCTGTGTGAGAAAATGAAAGGGGTGAGCACATCAAGCTCAGTAAGGCAATCCTACGAATAAGTAGGTAACCATACTACCTACATGAACATGGTGCCATGCATAAACCACCATTTCTCCACACATTTTAAGATGATGATATGAGTTATGATGTTATGTAAATCCATTCGCATGGCAAAATTCAACATGCAATTATTTCAAATCATTTCTTTCTCGTTTAAAATGTCACAACAAGGCCAGGACTCAACCCATCCCTCGGGTGGTACTGACTCACATAAAACCATAAAAATCGATTTACATTCACACATGGGTTTGAAAAGCATGGAAATAATCATCATGCACGTTTGATTTTAAAAACCCAGTTTTAATATCATCAAAGTCGTCAACATGCGAGACCAGGCAACATCTGTATATCGGTAATAACCAGGACTATGGCCGTGTGTCCTCGTGAGCCCCTCTGCTACACAGATCCTAGTGTGCGGGGTCTCACCCTGATCGAGAATCGCCCGGGAGGTAGGTCAGTCCATCTCGTCGGTCTTATCCGATCCCACGCATCTGAAGATGCCATACGTATCCGAAGATACCACGCATTCGAAGATGCCACACGTATCCGAAGATACCACGTATCCGAAGATACCACACATCCAAAGATGCCACACGGTACATCGTACTCCATGCTACTTGCACGGTACATCGTACTCCGTGGACCCATATATCATATCTCAATACTCATGCCATGTCTCAAAACGGACGTCCGAGCCTATTTAATCGGTGACACACAGTCTACCCGATGCTCCAAGCACGACTCATCGCATGTTCTCATAAAATCACTGCCAGCGATGCTCAGCACTCTCATCAAATCAAGTAAAACTGTCAGACCCCGCTTTACATCCCCACAAGGCCGCCAACCTCATCCCTCACTCTCACCCCACTTAAGAGGTCTTTTGAGCCTGTTGGGCATTTTGGCTGACTCCAAGGGCAGACAACGCTACTCCACAACCTCCACGTATTGTCTGCGTTGGGTCGAAGCCCGCACGGCTTTGTTTCATATGGGGTCATCACATATATATATAAAATCTGGTGCGAGCAAAGCTCTAACACCCTGTCTCAAAATCATATAAAAATATGGTGCGAGTTAGACTCTAGCACCCTGTCACGAAAATCATGTAAAATCTGGTGCAGTTAAACTCTAGCACCCATGCATGTAAAACTCTAGTGCGAGCTCTCGCTCCAGCACTAATGCATGCATTACACAAATCAAAACATCGTGCGAGCTGAGCTCCAGCACATCACATGTAAATAAAAACACGTAGGCGGCTCTGTTTCCTCAAAATAGTTTCCAAAACAATTATATCGTTGAAAGTATGCAATGTTGTGCATTTTCTTTCAAGGTTAGCCAGCCTACCCATGCATGCATTAAAATGTCTCCAGAACGAGCAGAAACCTCTTGTTCTTGCTCCTCCCAATTTTTCCTAAATTTGTAAATTTTACCCTTAACAAGGGTATTTTGGTAATTTACCCATTCGGGGCACTAAAATTATTATTCGACCTCTAGACCCTTCAGATAATTTTTAAAGGACTGCAAATGAACTTAAAATTTCATAAAGTTACCTCTAGCAGTCCGCTTACCTTATTTTCCTGTCGAGCCTGACCTTTCCTCTGATGTCACGTCGCGCAGTTCGATCTGCTCCCAATCCGATGTCCGAAACTGCGTATAAATATTCCTCAGGTCAGATATTATACAACTTAATTGTATTTAATACTTTCTGGGCTTAATTTAAATCATTGGGTCCATTTATCCCTATTGGGCCCTATTGCACCTTAATGGGTCTTAATCGGCCTTAAGCCCGTTTTCCACTTAATTTTTACATTATCGAGGCCTATTGGGCTCATTGGGCCGACTAACAATTCCTTGGGCCTCATTCTAACTCTCGAATAGCTAAATTTATTATTTATGACAATTTATCTAAATTTCCAAAATTTAATTCAATTTATGCGGAATTTAAATTCATATCACGTATAACGATGTAAATTGTCGTAAATAAGGGTTACTTACCCGAGATTCCATACTAGTACATAAATCAAGGCTGTCTCGAGCTCTCGTTGGATGCCAATTGTCGAGCTACACAATTTCATAATTTTCTGGCTAAATTTCCAATCAAAAATTAATTAAATAAAATATTCCAAAATTCAAATCGGTCAATTTCGACCGCTTATCGACTTACCCGTAGCTCGATTACATCGTCGGGATTTCCCCCAATTTTTTCCTCTTTTTCTTTTTCCCTTTTTCTCCTTTTTCCCTTCTTTCTTGGCTGAACCGGTTTGGTCTGGTTTAACCCGATTTGGACCGTCGGTTCACCACGGTTCACTCTGGTTCAGGGCCTTGCCGGCCGGTTCTCCATTGGCTTTCGCCGCCAGTGGCTCCGCTGGGTCATCCGCATCTCAGATCTGCTCTCGGTTTCACCCAAGACCGCCGGAAGGTCATCGGTCCGACCTCCTCTCTCTCAGTCGTTGGAACCCATTTCGGGTCTTGGTCGTCGCCGGCGATTCCAGTCGTTTCGTCGGCTGCTACCGGTCTCAAAATAACCAGCTCCTCCTCCTGAACTCGTCGGTGGCCTCTGTTGATGCCCAACCACCGTAGATCGCTGGGAATCAAGCCGTTTCTCCCTCAGTTTTTCCTTCCTCCGATCGGCGTCTTTCGGCCTCCAAACGGCGTGTCTCTGATGCCCTGAAGATCGTCGGCCTCTCCTCTTCCTCCTCGGCTCCTCGTCGGGGGTTGTCAATCGCCGGTAGTGGCACGTCGGTCTTCCTCGGGTTCGGCTCCATTTTTTCCCGTTTCTTTCTTCTTCTCTCTCCCCGATTTCTGATTCCTTCCTCTTTTTATTATTATTATTATTATTATTATTATTATTATTAGTATAATTTATTTAATTATTACACTATTCATTAAAATAATCTACAATAATCCAAAATATCTACAACTTATATTATTTTATTCTAATTTAATTTAATTAATTTAATTTAATTTATTAAATACATTTTTTTCCAATTTTCGATATTTATTCCTTCGTATTTTCGAGGTATTGCTTCGGGTAATTTTTCGGTATTTCTAAAAATTCGGATCTTGATCAATTGGACTCAAAATTATATAATTTCCTTATTATTGATCAAGATATTCTAAATCCTTATTTTTAATTAAAATTTTCTTATCGAATTTATTTCGACTTTCGATCTTTTGACCGTTTTGCCCTTACACGTGTTCGGGATTAATTTAACCCAACTTCCTTTCATGAACACTCACTCACTTCGCATTTTAAATCCTTATTTCCAATCCGAATCCCATTTAGTTAAATTTTTGACCATTTTCATCCCTCATAAAAATTTACGATTTAATTTTGGGTCTTACAAATCTCCCCGACTTAAGGAATTTGGTCCTCCAAATTAGAACCAAGTCATATGAGTCCATATACAACTCCGGATACATCGATCGTATCATACTCTTAAATTCTCATGTGACCTTTTTTCGGAGTGTATTACTACCAAAGGACTTTAATTAAGGAGATCATCTTAAACCTCAATACTTTCTCTTTCCTGTTTAATGCCCGAATCAACTTTTTCAATATACTTATATTTGCATTAAGCTGAACTGTTGGATCTCATATCCTATCACCTGTGCTGGATCTGGATAGTATTTTCAAAGCATCAAAAGATGGGACACATTGTGGGTGCCTGCTTATTCAAGTGGAAATGCCACCTACAGGTCTTATCTTCCACTTGTCCAATCTCTCAAAAGATTCAATCCAGCGAAACTCAATTTACCTTCTTCCAAAAGTTCGCTATGTCCTTATTCTCTTAGGACAAGAAACATTTCAACCATACTAATTCACCCTCGATGAATTCCAATACTTTTCTATCTGCTCTGAGGTGTTCTTAATCTCTCACTCAACTGAACATCCTTAGAGACTTATTATACTAATTCAGAAGAAATTACTATCTGTCACCCACTTTTTCTTATCCAATTTGGGGAACAACCCCTACAGCCATACACTGCCTCATATCTTGTTATCCCGATACTCAAGTGACAACTGTCACTATTGACGAATTCGATTTGTAATAACTGATCATCCCAGGAGCATAAAAATCAAGGGCACACGCTTTCATCGGATCCTCCAGAACCCGTACAGTCCTCTCTGACTGACCATCTGTCTAAGGATGGAAAGCTGTGCTAATACTCAGTCGGGTTCCCATATCTTCCTAAAAATATCCTCAGAGGTGGGAAGTGAAGCGGGAATCCCTATATGATACCATGCTCACTGGAACGCTATTTAATGTTCCACAATCTTCCTTACACATAAATTCTCATATACACTCTGAGTATTTAGGGATTTCATAACCAGAAAGTGCGTAGACTTAGTCACTCTATCGACTATCATCCAATTAGCCTCGTAATTCACCTGGGTTCTCTGTAACCCATCACGACATTCATGGAGACTTGCTCCCATTTTCATGCCGTGTCGATATAGGTAGAGGCTGCAATAACCCTGCAGACTTTTAATACTCTACCTTATTCTGCTGACATACTTGGCACTTTTCACAATCTCTACCATGTCTCTTTTCATATCTGACCACCAATACCCTTTCCGAGATTTTGATACTTTCTTTACTTTCCGTATGCACCGTATATCCCGAAGAGTGAGCTTCTGACAATATTACTATCCCATCAACTGTGGTCTTAGGGAGCACTCATACTGTCTCGGAACCTCTGTAAATCATCATCACACTCTGTGAACTCTATCACTGTACCCTTCTGAATCTGACCGACACTATCGACACCCTGCCGATCATCATGCTAAGCCTGTGCAATCCGGGCATGCTCATCCGGTTCTAATATCAGGCTAGCTGTCACATAATCACTGTCATCATCAGAAGGGATCACGTCACTGCTGAGGTCCAAACTGCTCAAGCAGCTCACGCTCCCTGACCATCATATGGGGTACCATTCCGAGGCTCTTTCTACTCGAGGCATCAACCATTACATTAGCTTTTCCTGGGTGGTACAATTTTCACAATCAAAATCTCTCAGAAGCTCTAACCCACTATGTATTCTCATATTCGCCTCTTTCTGTGAAAAACAAATACTTGAGGCCTTATGATCAGTGCATATCCAAAATTTCTCACCCTGTACATAATAGTACCATATCCCCGGTACAATTACTACCGTTGCCAACTTAAAATCAAGGGTCAGATAGTTTATTTCATGATCAAGGAGTTGTCTGACTCCATAATTGACTATCTTCCCATTATACATCAATACACAACTCCTTCATTATTTTGAGATATCCATACTCACTGAGAACCTCTTGAGCTGTTGGGTATGGTCAAATTAATCACGGTGGTCAGTTCATACTTCACTACACCGAAACTCATGTCACTTCTATCATCTTATTTATCATCTCATTCAAAGATCACGTTTTCTTAGTTAAGCGTGTCAACCAAGTAGACCATATTGAGAACTCACAACAACCCATTTGTAAGAGCCATTTTCAATTATTGCTTACAATATTGCCCTGGGCTTTAACTACACCCATCATATCATCAATAATGATGATTACAAATCGGTCCAAGTAAAGTTTAAATACTTCATCGTAGTCGAGCTCCACTACTTATTTCAATCGTCCATATCCTTGACTTATTTACGCATAAGTGTATAAGATCCTTCAAAATCGCTTACGTTTTCAGGTACTAACCTGTGTCATTTCCTTTTCTTATCTTAACGGCTCTTATTAAATTTTACTATGTTAACCTTTATGATTTGTCGAATTTTAATATTCTTATCATCTTAGTAAAGGTATCCTAATGCTGAAGGTATTTATTACGACGATCGATTTCACGTTATAGGTCATATATATATACTTTTAGATGCTGTCAAGTCTTCAAGAGGGGAGGTATTTTGAAATACCTTTATTAACCCTTAGACTTAACCACATAGACTGGTTATGGTTATATCCATCTTTATCCTTGGTTATAATTTATATTCCCTACTTATCACTTAATCCCAATTACTTCGCATATTAAGGATATTCCTTACCTAGAATATGTCTCTTACTCCAATACATCTTGTATTTAGGATCTATCTTATCTTAATGATTATCTCCTTTCGTATATCCCTCATGACAAAACTCTTTCATTATTCATTCCGTGAGTACAATCCTTTACTCCTTTAATTTCAACTGTTGCACCCCTTTTTATCACTTGTCAACACTTACAGTATACTTTTCAGTGATGTTTTCACTCCTGTTTTCAACTTAAAATCTCTATATCCATATTCCGTTAATTAATCCTCCTCTATTGGGGTACTCATTTATCAGTATTGTGCCCAATGATGTAGGCATTCATGCCTTTTACTCACTTATATGCCAATGAAGGCGGTATGAATAAATGTGTGGCACCAAGATCAATGAACATATGTACTTCATTATTCATAACAAGTGTGGTATCTTACACCACATCCATGAAACATCAATAGTGTCCTAGTCCAAGACATCCTCTCGCCTTCGTCCAACAGCCTACTTTCATTTTTCTTTTCGACTATGGCCTCCCTTTTCGTTACAGCTATACCAACGAAGTTTTTCTCTGTCTCTTTACTTTTCTGTGGGGTGATCTCGCCCAACTCTGTGCAATCAAAATCAATGGTCCGTCTTACCACACTTAACGACCATTTTCATCAATACAGTGTAGGTATAGATCCTCCTTCCGTGGTATCCACCACACATCCCACACTGCTTACAGTGCTTACACTTCTACACTGCTTCGTAGCAGGTCGGGGTCCTCTAATCACAATGCCCCTCAAGAGTGCCAAAATTGGATGCACTGGGGCCTTACCAATTATCTTACTCCATGACTCGTCAAATTAAATCTTTTACCAATTTCCATTTTCCCATTTTAACATCTCTGTCATTTCTCGATTCTCTTTTCTGTCTCTATTTCAGCCCCCACTACCTTTCCCAATCTCAGAGGCGTGTAATTCATGTTCTTATTTACCCAACTGTAAATCTACGCACTGCCTTTGTATAGATAATATCTCACGGGCCAATCGGACTCTAATTGAAAAGTTGAGCCATTTCATGAACTTTTAGACATCTCGACTGTCACTTGTTCATAGTGTCGAGGTAATATCTGCCCAAGAATATAACAGAGTTTCATACTCATAAGCATACTCATCAATAAATCAAATCCTCTAGGTAAGAGTAAGGACTTTTATCTATCATTTCTTTTAAACAATGTCCAGGATATCCTGTCTCCGAAATACATCCATAAACATTTCTCATCTTAGCTCTAGATGTTTAACACTTAAGATGGGCCGAGCGGGTTTCCACCAATGCTCCGCTGTGCCCTCGAATCTCATTCATAATCTAAGCAATTAGCTCCTCAAAATAATCTCCACACTCCGCTCCAACCTCGCGAAGCGTGTCTCAATACTGTCCAATCTCTCTGTCGAACTCAGTGGGGCATGTTCAACATTAGCCTCCATTTCAATTTCATCCTGATTCTCACAGGTCAACTCAGCACGACTAGCAAACTCAGGTCTACCTCTACGACCTCTGCCTCGTGCACTATCTCATCTAACGTGACTCATATTAGGCATTCCTGCATTCTCAACCATTTCTTAGTCAAAACATATCTCGATATACACTATTGTATCTAACCAAGCACAGTAACACGGGGATGTAATTTCTTAATTACTGACACTGACACACATCAGACCAATCACGCTCTGATGCCACCTTTATATGTCACGACCCAAACTACCCAAAAATCAGAGTTAATTTTTTCTCGTTTTGTTATTTTCTTTCATGCTTACCTGTCCTCTGATCGTGACCACACTCCATTAACAAATTGGGCTGTGCGTCAATGCCAGTCCCACCATTCATTTACCATATAACTTAATTCTTTCTCAGTCATTTATAAGTGTTTACAATATTTATACATCCCCTAGAGTCACTTACAAACATGTTACTGTGCTATGCTTATTTAGATACAATATGTACAAGTATATATACCTTAAATGATGGGTAGCAGCGGATATCCGGAATGCAGTACTGAGTCGCCTCAGCATCTACTGGAGATTATCTGTGTGAGAAAATGAAAGGGGTGAGCACATCAAGCTCAGTAAGGCAATCCTACGAACAAGTAGGTAACCATACTACCTACATGAACGTGGTGCCATGCATAAACCACCCTTTCTCCACACATTTTAAAACTAATGATATGAGTTATGATGTTATGTAAATCCATTCGCATGGCAAAATTTAACATGCAATTATTTCAAATCATTTCTTTCTCGTTTAAAATGTCACAACAAGGCCAAGACTCAACCCATCCCTCGGGTGGTCCTGACTCACATAAAACCATAAAAATCGATTTACATTCACACATGGGTTTGAAAAGCATGAAAATAATCATCAGGCACGTTTGATTTTAAAAACCCAGTTTTAATCTCATCAAAGTCATCAACATGCGAGACCAGGCAACATTTGTATATCGGTAATAACCAGGACTATGGTCGTGTGTTCTCGTGAGCCCCTCTGCTACACGGATCCTAGTGTGCGGGGTCTCACCCTGATCGGGAACCGCCCGGGAGGTGGGTCAGTCCATCTCGTCGGTCTTATCCGATCTCACGCATCCGAAGATGCCACACGTATCCGAAGATACCACGCATCCGAAGATGCCACACGTATCCGAAGATACCACGTATCTGAAGATACCACGTATCTGAAGATACCACACATCCGAAGATGCCACACGGTACATCGTACTCCATGCTACTTGCACAGTACATCGTACTCCGTGGACCCATATATCATATCTCAATACTCATGCCATGTCTCAAAACGCACGTGCGAGCCTATTTAATCGGTGACACACAGTCTACCCGATGCTCCAAGCATGGCTCATTGCATGTTCTCATAAAATCAGTGCGAGCGATGCTCAGCACTCTCATCAAATCAAGTAAAACTGTCAGACCCCGCTTTACATCCCCACAAGGCCGCCAGCCTCATCCCTTACTCTCACCCCACTTAAGAGGTCTTTTGAGCCTGTTGGGCCTTTTAGCTGACTCCAAGGGCAGACAGTGCTACTCCACAACCTCCACGTATTCTCCGCGTTGGGCCGAAGCCCGCACGGCTTTGTTTCATATGGGGTCATCATATATATATATATATATAATCTGGTGCGAGCGAAGCTCTAACACCCTGTCTCAAAATCATATAAAAATATGGTCTGAGTTAGACTCTAGCACCCTGTCACGAAAATCATGTAAAATCTGGTGCGAGTTAGACTCTAGCACCCATGCATGTAAAACTCTAGTACGAGCTCTCGCTCCAGCACTAATGCATGCATCACACAAATCAAAACATCGTGCGAGCTGAGCTCAAGCACGTCACATGTAAATAAAAACACGTAGGTGGCTCTATTTCCTCAAAACAGTTTTCAAAACAATTATATCGTTGAAAGTATGCAATGTTGTGAATTTTCTTTCAAGGTTAGCCAGCCTACCCATGCATGCATTAAAATGTCTCCAGAACGAGCAGAAACCTCTTGTTCTTGCTCCTCCCAATTTTTCCTAAATTTGTAAATTTTACCCTTAACAATGGTATTTGGTAATTTACCCATTCGGGGCATTAAAATTATTATTTGACCTCTAGACCCTTCAGATAATTTTTAAAGGACTGCAAATGAACTTAAAATTTCATAAAGTTACCTCTAGCAGTCCGCTTACCTTATTTTCCTATCGAGCCTGACCTTTCCTCTGATGTCACGTCGCGCAGTCCGATCTGCTCCCAATCCGATGTTCGGAACTGCGTATAAATATTCCTCAAGTCAGATATTATACAACTTAATTGTATTTAATACTTTCTGGGCTTAATTTAAATCATTGGGCCCATTTATCCCTATTGGGCTCGATTGCACCTTAATGGGCCTTAAGCCCGTTTTTCACTTAATTTTTACATTATCGAGGCCTATTGGGCTCATTGGGCCCACTAACAATTTCTTGGGCCTCATTTTAACTCTCGAATAGCTAAATTTATTATTTACGACAATTTATCTAAATTTCTAAAATTTAATTCAATTTATGCGGAATTTAAATTCATATCACGCATAACGATATAAATTGTCGTAAATAAGGGTTACTTACCCGAGATTCCATACTAATACGTAAATCGAGGCTGTCTCGAGCTCTTGTTGGATGCTAATTATCGAGCTACACAATTTCATAATTTTTCGAGTAAATTTTCAATCGAAAATTAATTAAATAAAATATTCCAAAATTCAAATCGGTCAATTTCGACCGCTTATCGACTTACCCGTAGCTCGATTACATCGTCGGGATTTTTCTCCAATTTTTTCCTCTTTTTCTTTTTCCCTTTTTCTCCGTTTTTCCCTTCTTTCTTGGTTGAACCGGTTCGGTCCGGTTCAACCTGGTTCGGACCGTCGGTTCACCCCGGTTCACTCCAGTTCAGGGCCTTGCCGACCGGTTCTCCGTCGGCTTCCACCGCCAGTGGCTCCGCTGGGTCGTTCGCATCTCAGATCTGCTCTCGGTTTCACCCAAGTCCGTCGAAAGGTCGCCGGTCCGGCCTCCTCTCTCTCGGTCGTCGAAACCCATTTCAGGTCTTGGTCGTCGCCGACGATTTCGACCGTTTCGTCGGCTGCTACCGATCTCAAAATGATCGGCTCCTCCTCCTGAACTCGTCGGTGGCCTCCGTTGATGCCCAGCCACCGTAGATCGCCGGGAATCAAGCCGTTTCTCCCTCAGTTTTTCCTTCCTTCGATTGGCGTCTTTCGGCCTCCAAACGGCGCGTCTCTGGTGCCCTGAAGATCGCCGGCCTCTCCTTTTCCTCCTCGACTCCTCGTCGGGGGTCGTCGATCGCCGGTGGTGGCTCATCGGTCTTCCTTGGGTTTGGCTCTGTTTTTTCCCGTTTCTTTCTTCTTCTCTCTCCGCGATTTCTGATTCCTTCCTCTTTTTTTATTATTATTATTATTATAATTTATTTAATTATTACACTATTCATTAAAATAATCTACAATAATCCAAAATATCTACAACTTATATTATTTTATTCTAATTTAATTTAATTTATTAAATACATTTTTCTCCAATTTTCGATATTTATTCCTTCGTATTTTCGAGGTATTGCTCTAGGTAATTTTTCGGTATTTCTAAAAATTTCGGATCTTGATCAATTGGACTCAAAATTATATAATTTCTTCATTATTGATCAAGATATTCTAAATCCTTATTTTTAATTAAAATTTTCTTATCGAATTTATTTCGACTTTCGGTCTTTTGATCGTTTTGCCCTTACACGTGTTCGGGATTAATTTAACCCAACTTCTTTTCATGAACACTCACTCACTTCGCATTTTAAATCCTTATTTCCAATCCGAATCCCATTTAGTTAAATTTTTGACCATTTTCATCCCTCATAAAAATTTACGATTTAATTTCGGGTCTTACATTGCATTATTTCCTTACTAAGCAAGTTGTGCTCACCCTTTCACTTTATATCTCCACAGAGCATCCATAGTGGTTGAGAGTGAGCAGAGACTTGCACTCCCAGTGTCCGCTGCTGCCCATCTCGAGTGGTATACACATTAATATCATGTTTTATCTGAACAAGTACAGCACAATAATACTTTTGAAATGTAAATTTGGGGGATGTAAATATTTGTAGACATGTACGAATTAATGAAGTTCAATGTAAGCAATTTAAGTGTTTACAGTTATTGTATATAAATGCTAAGTGATACAATTTATGGTAGAGATAACTAAATCTGAATCATAGCTCAACTATTTGGTGTTGGAAACTGTTCACGATGGGGAAGTTAAAGAATAAAGCGAAAAATTTGTAGTGATTTTAGATGAAAGGGGGTCGTGACAGAATGAACTTCAAGTCTAAGAGGTTTCTGAGGTAAATTAAGCTATTCTAAGAGTCATTTAAGCTCTTAGGATGTTAAGCCTATATTTAACAGCCTGAGCCTTAATACCAATTGTAGGCTGAATTAACTAAACCGAGAGAAGGCTATGAGACCCCGTATAGGTTAAAACCTTGTATATATATGTAAATGAAATCATAAGTATGATGATACACTTGTAATGTGAAGTATATGTGATGTAAGTCCATAAATTAATAAGAGTTGTGATTGTACGTACAAGTTACATTATATATGAGTATGAAGAAATGGACTTAAACATGTGAAGAATATGAGTGGAATGGAATATGAGTAGTGTGGTAAAAATGGATGAAGTTGCATAAGAGGTGTGAATCTTTATGCTTCCATTTGGTTTGTATTGTAAACCTTTGGTTATACAATGAATACACATAAGTTTTAATGTGTATAAGGTAGGAATAGATATTATTTTCAAGTCTTAAAAGTAATTGGATGAGAAAATGACTATGACAGCAAATTAAGGATGTTTTGGTGTAAGTTTCTACAGGAAATTGCAGCAAAATTTAAAAATTAGGCAAGACAGATCGATCTCATGGGATGAGAGATCAATTTGGAAGAGCCAGAATGCTCTAATTTGAGCAATGGAATAGAGCAGATCGATCTCCAAGGGAGCCAGATCGATCTCCTAAACATTCTGTAAAATGCATATCGATCCTGGATGGAACCGATCAATCTCCTTAGCTCTCTGTTTGGGAGCAAATCGATCTCAAGCTTCGACAGATCGATCTCATGCTTGAAAATGTCATGAAAAAGAGGAATTTAAGGGGACCAGATCGATCTCCACCCAAGGCAAATCAATCTCATCAAGCTGAATCTATAAATAGGAGCAGTTGGATCTACAGATTTTGGGACAAATCCATTTCCTTCCATTTCAAACCCAAAAACCTAGATTTTACTCTCTAAATTTGGCCATTTTTAAGAAAATTTGAGGGAAGGCTATTAGACATAAAGTTGTTTACATCGAAGAGAAGAACAACTTAGCTTAGAGGCATTTTCCTCATTTGTGGATTGAAGGACAAAAGATGCATTTCCATTTGGAGCAAAGAGGAAATCAAGCTAGGTGAGTTTCTAAAGCACTAACTTAAGTACATTGTTAAGCTATTGATGTTTGGGGTTGATTGGGGTGCTTAGTATTGTTAAAAATTATCTAAAATGCATTGGAATGATCATGACCTAGAAATGGTCTAGAGTGAGAAATTGAAATGTATTGAGGTTAATGAGGAATGGGATATCAAGAAGTGAAAAAAGTGTTATGGGTATGATTTTAAGTTGTTGTTAGTGAATAGATTGTGAGATTTACCACAAGAGGTAAAATGTGGATTTAGGCATTGGTAAAATGCATAATAAATTATATTGACAAGTGAAGTCAAAATGTGAGTTAACAACATTTACTCAAGTGATTTTGATGGATGAATTGCAGCTCCTGAGGATATACCGGAGCAAAGCGAGCTAAGAGCGTAAGAAACTAAGAGGAAGAGAGTCGCACTCAAGTAAATCGAGGTAAGGGAATTGTGTGGACTCTTAGAGATATTTGTGCGCAATTTAGGCGCTTAAATGCTTTGCTAGAATGCATAAGATGTTAGGAAAAGAAATTGGGTGATTGAAGGGTAAAAGTTGGGTGTTTGAGAAATGTGTATGAAAACAAAAGCATAATGCTTTAAAAATAATGTTTTATTACTTTTTAGCAAATGATTGGTAGGTTGGCTGACATTTGAAATAATTTGTAAAAGAAATGAGTTGTTTTGGTTTGTTAACCATACTTTGCAAAGATTTGAGCCACCTACATGATTTTCGTGAGAATGAAAATGTGCGAGAGTATGACTCGCATGAGATTTGACGTGTTTTATACACATGAGTGCTGGAGCTTAGCTCGCACTAGTTTTCACATGAATTTTTATACTGGTTTTAGCATGGTGCTGGAGTATAGCTCGCATTAGATGCCCACCTTATTTGTACCGTGCTTGGAGCTTCGGGCAGACTGGGTGTCGCAACGATTAAATAGGCTCGCACATGCATTTGTGATGTTTTGACATGTTGATAGCCATGTTAGGAGCTTCGAGTATACAAAAGGTCGTACCGATAAATAGGCTCACAGTGTGTTTGAGATGTGGCGTGATATGATATGTTGATATGGGTCCACAGAGTACGTTGTACTTTACAGGTAGCATGGAGTACGTTATACCGTGTTGAGATGTGATATGCTATCTTCGGATGAGATCTGCTATGGATCGACAGGCAGGATTTAACCCACCTCCCGTGTGGAAGCAGAAAGTGGTGATATCCCGCACACCTGATCCGTGTAGCCAGTATCATAGGTTATGGCAATAGACCTAGAGGTTATTTACCTTATTGAATTGCCTATCTCACATGTCTATTGCTTTGAGAACAAATCCATGTTTGAAATGATTTGTGGGTCAGGATAGTCCGAGGGAGGGGCTGAGACCTGACAAGTGTTGGATTATTTTGTTAATGGTTTTTAAAGTGCACTGATGCATGATGATTAATGTCATGCTTTATTGTGAAAAATGCATGATGGTTAATGCCATGCTTTATTGTGAAAAATGCATGATGATTTATGCCATGCTTTGAATTAAATTGTGCACTGGATTTTAATAGCATGCATGCTTTACATACCATTAACACAAGCATGAACTCATATTTTGAGAAATGATGAAAAATATATTTTGAGCATGGCATCACGATCACGTAGATAGTGTAGTATCTAGCTATTTGCCTGATTGCCTTACTGAGTGCGTGGTTTGCTCACCCCCTTATTTTCCCCCTCTCTATAGAGCTTTGAGTATAGATTGTGGGCGATTGAAGGCTTATCCCTTTTGGTATCCGCTGCATCCCATCGCTAAAGGTATACACACTTGAATTATTTTGTATCTAAACTAGATATAGCATAGTAGCATTTTGTAAGTAACTATTGCAGATGTAAAGCAATGTAAACACTTGTAAACAGTAACTCTGATGTATTTATAAAAGTGTTTACTTCTAAAATTTATATTGCAAATTAAATTGCTATGGATGGATTGGGGTAGACATTGACACACAACCTAACTGTTGAGGAGAGTAGCTGTTCACGATTGAGGAACGACGAGTAATAAATAATGCTTGAAAATGCAAAAAATTTGTACGTATTTTGGTAAGTTGAGGGTCGTGCCAAAGGCGAATCAGTTTTTCCCTAAATTTAGTTTTGCTAAACTAAATTCTTCACCTTTCTTATCCTACAATTTTAGCACATATAAATATAAATAAATGAACAACAAGTATGAGTGTAGGAATAAATAAAATGTAAATAGAGATTTATAGAGGTTTGGTTCACTTATGTCCCCTACCTTGAGCTCCTTCAAGGATTCACAAAATTCACTACTGAAAATGGTCTTTATAATACCCACTCTTTTTGAAGGATCACAAAGATAACTTTGTTTACTTACTAATAAACCAAGAGAGGGGTGAATTTATTTCTAATTATTTTTTGTTTATCAAAGTTTTTTCTAACTTAATTGCAACCTACACTAATTAAATAATAAAAAATTAATCAACAAGTAAAATAGCAAAATAGTAAACAATAAGCAATCAAAGAGTGTAGGGAAGAAAAGTTTTACATAATGATTTATAGAGGTTATGCACCTTTGCCTACATCATTTACCTATAGATTCTCTCAAGGATTCCCACCAAATTCACTCACTTGAAATTGGTATACAACCTCTTCCTTTTGCAGGTTCAAGGAGAAGACCTTCCATTTTACTAAAAGCTCAAGGATAACCTTCCTACTCCTTTTTTTATAGGCTCTAGGAGCAAACCTACACCTTCCCTTTTGTAGGTTAAGGGAAGCAACCTTTACAACTGCTCCTTGTTTTGGATTAAAGAATGAACCATTTACTACACTACCTCACTTAACAGGTAGACTACACTGCTTCACTTAACAAGTAAACACTCAGGGAACTCTCTCCATTTACATTTTTATGTATCGGTTTACAAAGTGGCTAAAAGATGATCTTCTACTAAGGCTAGATAAAAAACTCCTTAGCACTTGAAATAATCTAGTTGAGACAATAGTTATAGAGATCTAAACTTTCTCTCTTCTTTTCTTTAAAGACTTGAAGCTCTTTGAAAATATGTATAATCTTTTATATAGAATTTTAGCTTTTTCCTATTCTCCTTTAAGCTTCTTGCTTTCATAGCTTGCTTCAAAACCATGGCTATAAGGATAATTTTCTAATTGGTAGATAATGATTTTTTACCGTTAGAGCTTGTCAGGCTTAAAATGTATCAATACCTCCTTTAGTGTATTGATACTCTTGAACGAGATCTTGTATAAACATAAATAGTTGTGTGGATACTTTTTTTATTGTACTATTACTTGAACAGAGAATATGTGAGACCCCATATATGTATGACTTTATTATATGTTAATGGAATTATAAGACAGATGATTTTTGGATCATATAAATGCGAATGGATTGCAAATGAGAATGAATGAGTATCATGGATGTATGTAAAGGCTAAATAAGGGATGAAGTGGCCACTCATTAAACAAATGGAATTAAAAACCCTTTAGGCTAAAGATAAGGATTTAAAACACAAGTGATAATGCATGGATTGTGAATTATGTGTATTTTTTCTGATTCCAAGTAGTATATGTAAAAGCCACTCCAGCAATGAAGGCCCACCAGCACTGAAGGCCCAGCAGAGCAACAGCTACGAGCGAACTCGCACTGAAGGCCCATTGCCGCAACAGCTACTGGCGCAACACCTACTGGCGTCTTACACATCCACGTATTGTCCGCTTTGGGCCTTTGGCCCGTACGACTTTACTCTCTTTGGCCAGAGCCTCAAGACGCGTCCCCAGAGATTCGAACTTAGGGCATAGTCCTTTGTTTGTCTCTGCTAGTACCATTGAGCTCGTGCCCCTAGTTCGAATCTCTAGGGACACGTCTAGGCTGGAGATGGGCTTGCCCCTCAGTCAGAGTAAAACCATGATGGGCTTCGACCCAAAAGCGGACAATACAGGTTAGTTGGTCATGCGCTCAGTAGCCATTGCGCTCGCGAGCTCAATGGTACCAGCAGAGATGAACAAAGGACTATGTTTTGAGTTCAAATCTCTGGGGACGCGTCTTGAGGCTCTGGCCAGAGAGAGCAAAGCCGTGCGGGCTAATGGCCCAAAGCGGATAATACATGGATGTGTGGGGTGCCAGTAGGTGTTACGCCAGTAGCAGTTGTGGCAGTGGGCCTTCAGTGCGAGTTCGCTCGTAGCTGTTGCGCTGGTGGGCCTTCAGTGCTGGTGGGCCTTCAGTGCTGGTGGGCCTTCACTGCTAGAGTGGCCCTTACAGTATACACAAGTTTCATACCAAAAAACTCATAAGAAATGAACATTTCCATGCTCTAAGTGGGATTAAAATGCAAAATGAGTATTAGAGTAATAGAATAGGAGTTTACCGTTGAAAAATATGGGAAAATGCAGAAGGAATGCTCCAGATGAAGGACAAATCGATCTCCTATTCAAGGCAGATCGATCCCTTGTGCAAGCAGAACAATTTCAAGTGAATTTTTCAAAGCCAAATCGATCCTTCCATTGAGCAAATTGATCTCCCACATGAGCAGATTGATCTGCATTTGCTTCTGCCTAGCAAAGATCGATCCCTTCCAAAGTGCAGATCGATCTCCATTTAATCCTGTCAAGAGCATATCGATCTTTCCTAATGAGCAGATCGATCTCCTGTCACCTTTGACTAGCAAAGATCGATCTCTCCCCAATGAGCAGATCGATCTTTCCCTTACAAAATTGAATATTTCGAGGGTTCAAGACAAGAGGAGATTGATCTCTCCCCAACAAGCAGATCGATCTCTCTCATTACAAACCTAAAAATTTGATAGCAAAAACCAAGGGGAGATCGATCTTCTACCATAGGAGATCGATCTCATCATCCCTGCTCTATAAAAACTCGACGGCTAAACCTCATTCTTCAGTAAATCAAACCATCCCCCTCCATTTTTACCCAAAAGCAAGCTTTCTCTCTCTAAAATACCACCCTTTCCAAAAAGATTTGAGAAAAAGCTATTTGAGCCAAGTTGTTCATCTTGAGGAGGAGAGTAACATACCTTGGAATCAAAACTCAACTTATTGGATTGAAGGAGCAAAGGAGGCTTCTTATTTGGGACAAGAGGAAAGTCAAGCTAGGTGAGTTTCCAATACACCAACTCTAAGTATATTTATCGAGATGTTGTTAGGAGTTCATTAGTGTATGTATTGTTGGGTGAAACTACCTAGAATGTGTTAAATCAAGCATGACCTAGAACGGGTTTAGTGTGAGAAAATAATATATATGGTTGATTAGATGATAAATTTATTATATCAAGTTGTTAGTGAGGTGCTATGTATGATTTTGAGATGATTGGATAAAATCACATTGTGAGAATAGTCAAGTGATAAAATGTGCATAAATGATGTTGTAGAAATGCATGAATGAATGAGAAATTATGGATAAACATTTATGTCAAGTGTTTGATAGCTAAATCGACTCGGAATGGCATAATGATGGTCAAATGTGATAAGGGGCCAAACTTGATGAAATAGGCTTGATAAGATATACTGACTAGTTGAAGTCAGGACATGAGCTATCGGTATTGACTCATATGATTGACAACTGTTTGCAGTTACCGATGATATATCCAGAGCAAAGTGAGCTCAATCGAGAGAAGCGAGAAAGGAAGAAGGAGTTGCTTCCAAGTGTATCGAGGTAAGGGAATTGTGTTAGCCCTAGAGGTATCTGTACGTGTTTCGGGTGCACGGGTAATTTCTTAAAGTGTCTAAGGGTCTTAGAATGAAATGAATGATTGAAGGGCAATAAAAATGGGATTTGAGAAAAGTTCATGAAAAGCAAGAACATGAGGTTCTTGAATCTTTTACTGCTTTTAGCATGTAAATTGGTAAGCTGGGTAGCATTTAAATGATTTGCACGAAAATAACTTCATTTGGTTTTTTTATAACCATGCTTGCAAAGGATGAGCCACCTACATGAGTTTTATGGAAATGATACGTGCTAGAGCATTGCTCGCACGAGTTTTGATGCGGTTACACGTGCATTAGTGCTAGAGCTTAGCTCGCACTAGTTGTTACATGGATTTCACGATATAGTGCTGGAGCATAGCTCGTATTAGAATTTTACATGCATGAGTACTAGAGCCTAGCTCGCACTAGTTTTCACATGGATTTGTATGGTATTATGTTGGAGCTTAGCTCGCACTGATTTTCATACTGGTTTTGATATTGTGCTGGAGCGTTGCTTGCACTAGATGTCCACGATACTTGTTATCATGCTTGAGACTACTCGCACGCGGCTTTATGACATGTTGGGAGCCGTGCTAGGAGCTTCGGGCAGGCTGTGTGCCACGCCGATTAAATAGGCTCGTACGTGCCTATTGAGATGTGGCAGTGTATGATGTGATGATATAGGTCCACGGAGTACGTTGTACCATGCATATAGCATGGAGTACGTTGTACCGTGTATGGATATTATATATATATACCGTCTTCGGATGATGGATACTCTGCTATAGACTGACGGGTTGGACGTGACCCACCTCCCGTGCGGAAGTAGATAGAGGTGATACCCCGCACACTATGTGTCACGCCCGAAAACGTGAAAAATAAGACAATTTTAAAACTTTTTAATCTATTTAACTGAGTTGTGTTCCTGTCGATGTCAGTTTCTTAACTCTTATTCTTTTATAAAATTTGGTAGCATAACGGCTACATTATGACTTAACCCAACCTGCAGAGTTTAAAATGCAGTTTATAATTTTCAACCTACATCCGCAACACAGTTTTTACTTCTATTCCAGGATCTCAAAACATCCACAACATATATTTATTTTGCGTAATAAAAACTCGGTACATAAACATAATCATTTACAACTATCACATCTTGACTGTCATATACATTAGTGTCTATGTTATTCATCATGTCCGGAATAAAAGTAAAGCTATACTTCGTCACTACAAATGATCTGACGAAAGGTTGGACTACCTCGTCCACGACCTCTAGCGTGTGAGTGCAGTAAAATCACTATAAGTAATCTGGAAGATGGAAAGGAAGGGGGTGAGCTTTTTAGGCTCAGTAAGATATATATTTAAAGTAACCTTAGTAAAATACGTGATTTCACAACTCAGCATAAACATGTACGAAAGTAGAGATGCTTACATTTATAAAAGCAGTAAAAACATGCTTTAAAATCATTAGTTTACACATCATGCATCCTTTTCGTAAAACGTATCATGCTATAAATATATCATTAGTGTAAACAGTCATAAAGCATCTCATTTTCATAAAACATCTCATGCTGAAAACATGTTTCATAGTGTAAACATACATAAGAGCATCTCAAAATCTCAAATCAAATATATCATATCCAATCATCACTTTAAAAAGTGAAATCATGTTTTCACAACTCATTTCTTCAAAACATAAATATGGCTACCATTAAATATCATTATATAACATAGTACTAAAACCGATTTCAACAAAACAGGTAGCATAGATGTGTGAAAACATAAAACATCATATCATTATCGTATAGGGTCAGGCAATCGTCTCATATACAAGTCTCAAAGGATATCATACATCTGGTCCCGTAGGATAAAATCATGGGTACTCATGGCCATAGTACAGGGAGCCGTAGAACTGGATTAGGGTCGTACGCTGTCCTATCTCTCGTGAACCACTAAATGGGGACTATACTCACAAACTCACATGCATCACCTAGTGTGGACTATATGCACATTTCTCATATCAAGTCAGAGCCTGCCCGTTCCCCGGCCGTCGGCTAGGTAGATCCTCGATCATCTCCATACGCTACCCTATGTATGTGAGATCGACCCCAGATCCTCTAACTATCGTCATATCATGCCTTTGTACCCCACAAAAATCATTTTTGGGCCTCTTACCCATTTTATCAAATCATTTCGGGCCTCTTACCCGTTTAAATAGAGAAAACATAGTCATAAAATCATATCTCAGGACTCATACCTGTACTGTGAAAATATAGCTTAAAAGCTGTTTTGGAACTTTAACCCGTGTCATGAAAACATTATTTTCGTAAAGCATTCTCAGGGATCTCTCTCGTCATTTCATGAAATCAAACCATGTTTTCTTCTTCATATTGAGAAATCACATTTTTATAAACATGTGAAGTAAAATGTATCTCATGAAAATGGAAAACATGTGGAAAAACTCGAGAAACGGTTTAGTTTCGATTTCTAAGGCATTGCAACCTATTTCATAAAATCTCATTCAACTAACATACATAAAGTCATTGGTAAGGATTGTGGAGCACTAATGCTACCCTAAATTATATCCCTTACCTCTTAACATCGGAGGTAATGCACGTTCCTCGATTTTCGAGCTCGCCTCAAAATACGTACCAATAACCAGAGCTGTCACATACCAAGTTATCACATATAGCTCAAATTCATGTTAATATATTCAATATGTGATTACATCTAAAATGTTGACCAAAAGTTGACTTTTCGCTACTTTGCTTATTTTGCTCGATTTTATCGGTTTAAGCCTCGGTTTAAGTTTTCTTAACATGTTCGACACCTTTAAATTCATTTTCAATACCTCCACATTGTGTCTTACATTCCAGTAATTCATTCCACTTCATACAAGACCTTAAATTATCGATTCTTGCATTATTTTGATAATTCGCCTAGTTAAACACTAAACCGAACCTTTACAGTATAATTTTAACTATAAATTCATTTTAATTGCATCCCATATCATCATTCTAGCAACTAAATCAGGCTAGAAGCAGTTGAACTCCATCATATAAATCATTCCATCAAATTTCCTTTAACAAAAATTCATCCAAAAATCACAATTTAACAACCTATCTCATTATCATCATCATACCTCAACTTCTTCACTCCTTTGACCAACTTTGACTTCGATTTCAAGCTTCCAAATTGCAACTCCACTGTAATACAACATGTATAGAGCTTAGAAGTGTTCATAATCATCCAAAGAACTCATCAAATGCATCCAAAAATTCCGTTTTCACTTACCTCAGAACAGGGTCGTTTTTTATCCTATTCTTCTCTCTAATGTTTCAGGGGGTAAACGACTTCAATTAGGTTTGAATTTTTTATATGTGGTATAGGGGAGGAATAGGAAGATTTCATGTGAAGCAACTGTTGCATGAAACGGGCCGGAGTCTGGCCGAAAAATTCATGCCAGTCAGAAGCAAAGGTAACGCCTGCGGCAAGGATGGGTAAGGGATATCTCTCGGGTTTCAGCTCATTTCGGGGTGTATTTTAACTTTTTATGAAGATTATCCAGTTGAATTTCAATGTACAAAATATTAGAGGCAAAGAAAATCTAGAAGGTGATCGAATAGGATTGTTTTCATTGGCTGGCAGTTTACTAAATGCAGGGGGAATGACTGTTAAAATTTACCAAAATTAATCCTGATCAGATTTCTTCAAAATTCCACTTCTCAATTGTTATAATATGTCTATAGTATGTCCTATAAGAATTTGGGGGTCACTTGTTTAAGAAACATTTCACGAACGAGCTCATTTTCCGCGATTTGGCCAATACTGAGTAAAATGGAAATAAGTTTCCGTTAGCTTTAGAAATTCATTTTGTGAGACCCCGTACATGTATAGCTGTATATAGGAACATGGGAATGTAAATAGAATCATAAGCAAGATGATGTATTGTAATGTGAAGTATATGCAATGTAAGTTTATAAGATTATGTACGCACTTGTAGTAAGAATTGTGATTATACGTACAAGTTGCATTATGAATGAGTAGGGAGAAATAAACTTGAACACGAGAAGAATGTGATCGAAATGGAATATGAGTAGTATAGTAATGGAAGGAAAGATTTACATAAGTGTATATTTCCATTCGAGTAATATCGTATATATTTGGTCATACAAAGATTCTACACAAGTTTTAATGTGTATGTAGTGAGGATGGATCCCATTTTCAAGTCTCAAAGATGAATGAATGAGGAAATGATCATGGAAGCAAATTAAGGGTGTTTGGTAAGGGTTGTTGCAGAAAAACTGCAAGAAATCTAGAATTTGTGAAGGCCAGATCGATCTCATAGGATGAGAGATCGATCTGGGAGAGCCAGAATGCCCTTATGTGAGAAATGGAAGGGAACAGATCGATCTCCAAAGGAAGCAGATCGATCTCCTTAGCTCTCGGGTTAGAAGCAGATCGATCTCCCCTAAGACCAGATCGATCTCCTTAAGCTTCTGTTTGACAGCAGATCGATCTCCAGTCTCGACAGATCGATCTCCTACCTTTAAAACGTCTTAGAAAAGAGGGATTTTAGAGGAACAGATCGATCTCCACCTAAGGAAGATCGATCTCCTCAAGTCAAAACTATAAATGGGAGCAGTTGGATCATCAGAATTTCGGGATAAACCATTTCCTCTCACTTCAACTCAAAGAAATCTAGTTTCTCACTCCTAAATCCAGCCATTTTCAGTGAGATTTAAGGAGAGTCTATTAGAGACAAAGTTGTTCACAACAAAAAGAAGAACAACATAGTCTAGAGGCATTTTCCCATTTGATGGATTGAAGAAATAAAGGGCAATCCTAATTGGAGCAAGAGGAAATCCAATGAGGTAAGTTTCTAATGCAAATACCCAAGTACATTGGTTTGGATATTGATATGGGAAATGGTTAGTATGCATAGACATGATAGAACTACCTAGAATGGTATGAAATGAATATAACTTGGAAATAGTCAAGTGTGAGAAAGTGGAGAGTGGAAGTGTTTATGATGAATGAGGTATCTTGAGTGGAGGAACATGTTGTGAGAATGATTTGGACATGTTGATATTGGGATAAAATTGTGAGATTTACCACAAAGGGTAAAAATGTGTAATTAAGGCATTTGATAAATGCTTAGTTGAATAAGAGTTAGAAACATTAACTCAAATGTTGATGGATGAATTTCAATTTCGGATGATACGCCGGAGCAAGTCGAGATGAGAACGCAAGAAGCATAAAGGCGAATAGTTGCACACAAGTAAAACGAGGTAAGGGACTGTGTGTTAGCTATAGAAATGTTCGTACGTAATTACAGCAATTTCGTAGATATATTGCTAGGACTAGTACGATATTATAATTGTATGAAATGATGTGGAAGTATGAAAAGTGCTATGATGTATATATGTATTGAGAAATGGGATAGGGTAAGGAAATAGCATGATATGCATGTTTTCAATGATGTTCTCAATTTTATATTGTTATTGATGATTGAGAAATGTCGATGATAGGTTGGCTACTTTTACATGTTTTAGCATGAAGAGTCATGCTGTATGAATAAACGTGTTTTGAGTTTTAAAAGAGAAAATAGCCATCTATCAGTTTTGAGATGAGATTTGGTGTTGAAGCGCTAGCTCACACCCGTTTTAATGCCTTGATGTACCGTGCGGGAGTTTTAACTCGCACAAGGGTTTTGAGAAAGTGCGAGAACCTTACTCGCACCTGTTTTGTTGAGTTGAGGTAAACCTGGGGGTCTGGGACCCAAGGGGATACCAGCCGACGGCCATTTGAACGGGCTGGGCCTTAACGACAGATCGTACCGCGCTGGAGCTTTGCGTTGACTGTGTGTCACGCTGCTTGCTCGCCTGGTATATGAGACATGGTTTAAGGATAAAAAGTCCATCGGAGTTGGAGTATGGACTTGGGTCCACGGTCGTACGTAGAATAGTGTAGTCACCCGTTGGTATACTATGTACCGTGCTGGGTGCACGTGAGTACGAGTATCGCGTAGATGACACACGACGTATCTTCACCGTGAGTATACGAGGAGATGAGGTGGATTGAGATGAGCCGGAGGGTAGGACTGACCCATCCCCCTTCAGGCGAAGTGATACCCTGTGCACACCTGATCAGTGAGGCCTGAGATCACTGACTATGGCCATAAGTCGTGGATATTTGATTGCCAAAAATTCCATGCCTGTCTCAGAGATTCGAGAAACAGAGACAATCTCAGAAAAGAAAGAGATTTGCGAGAAAGAATGATTTGAGAAGTGAAAGAGATTTCGTGTTTTTTGATAAATCTCTAATTTCACATTCGTGCCGTGAGGGCACTATTTATGAGCATGTTTTAAATGGAAGTTTGACATTTGATTTACACGAAAATGCTATTAAGAAACATATGTTTAAATGCATTGTTCGTATGATATTTCCATTTATAACGAAAACATGGTTTTGGTTTATGCATGCATGGGCTATGTAGGTAGTACGATATCTACCTGCTAGCATACATTTCCTTACTGAGCTGTGGTTTGCTCATCCCACTATTTTCCCCCTCCAGGTACTGAGAAATAAGAGAGCGGTGATCTCTAGACCTTTTGTGTTAAACAGCTCCCACAATCTGCAAAGGTATAAGATTTGTATACACGAGTATTTTGTATCTAATATATTGTATCGCACAGTTATATCTCAGAATTGTAAACAGTATTATGGGGATGATATGTAAGCACATGGTATTTATACAATTAATTTTGTGTATTTACACACACACCTGGGAGTGTGAATTAAAGTTTTAAATATTCCGCTGTAAATGAATGAATTTTTACTAATTGCATCTTCCCACAGCCCAACCGTAGTAGAGAATGTATGGATAGAAGGGTTCCCGAAAGTGGGGCATGACAGGCTTGGTATCAGAGCTTGGTTGGTCTGATGTGAGTTGATGCTTAGGACTAAGAAAACATACATCCCCAAGTTACTGTGCGATATTTAGATACAAATGTGTGTGCGGAGCTGGTAGTGAATTAAATGTTTGTTATAACGCAGGAAAGTTATCAGGCTAGTGAGTTATGCCTGAGAGACACCGCAAGAGGGGAGAGAGCTTGAGAGCTTGAGGGCAAAATGACAGGACTGAGAGGCACAGTAGATCATCCTCTAGTCATGAGCCCCAGGAACAAATAGAGGCTTCTGATCCTTGGATAACTCGATTGGAGGAAGACATGCGCACGATGATAACCATGATAGGTCAGATCATGGCTAGGTTTGAGAGTACACCTGGTACAGCGGGACAGGCTGCACCGAATCCCCCTACAGCTGCACCTGAACCTGAGAATGTTGCACCTGCACAAGCTGAACCGGCTAGGCCACTGGAACCTCATATTCGACCGGTACCTCCTCCGGTAGCCCCACATCAGCATGATGATGATTTGGGGTATGGATATGATTGTGATATGGAAAGATTGAGGCACTTTATGGACTTTAAGCCTCCTTCGTTTAGCGGGATAAAGGATCCGACAGTGGCTGAGGACTGGATCAGTCAAATGGAGAAGTTATTCGACTTCTGTAGATGTTCAGCTACGGAGAGAGTAGCGCTTGCGGCCTTTGTACTGAGAGGCGAAGCAGAGCACTGGTGGAAGTCCACCAGCCCGATGTTGAGAGCTCAAGGAATGGTTATCACTTGGGATATGTTCTTGGACGTTTTCAGAGAGCAATACATCCCAAATACTGCTCGACGGAGACTACAGATGGAATTTTTGAATCTGACTCAAGGGAATCGCATAGTTGATGAGTACGAGTCACGATTCACTTCACTGGGTAGATACGATCCGGACTCGATCAGGAGCGAGGCTATTAGAGTCTGTAGATTTGTAGATGGACTGAGGCCTTCGATCCGAGCAAAGTTGGCCCCATTTGATGTTGCTACATATAGAGAGGCAGTGCGATGGGCCCAGTTATGCGAGCAGGATCATGACTTGCAGATTTCTGAGTTTAGTTGGGGCAAGGACAAGGGTCCGAGGAAGCTGGGAGATGGCAAGAGTGCCAAATTTGGTCAAAAATTCATGAGTAAACGTCGGAGAGAGGTAGATGAGTTCCAGAAAAAGGTTACTAGACCTTTTATGCCTCCGACTCAGACACCAGCCAGGGGTATAGTGATTGGTGGACCCCGACCGACTACAGATCAGTGTAAGTTATGCGGTCGATACCATGGTGGTAGGCCATGTCATCTTCAGGGTACCCGATGTTTCAGATGTGGTAAATTTGGACATTATGCCAGAGAGTGCCCGGAGATAGTTGAGGCAATTCCACAGAGGGGTAAAGAGCCAGAGAGGGTTCCTACAGTTGTACCTCCTGCAAGAAAGAAAGCCTCGGCTGAAGAAAAAGGAAAACAAGTTGTGGGTCAAGGCAGGGTGTATGCGATAGACCAGGCATCGGCTGATACCTCTTTTGAAGTGATAAAAGGTACAATCTTGATTTTCAATCTAGAGGTTATAGCTTTGTTTGATTCTGGTGCTACGCATTCCTTCATATCACCTGCATGTGCATCTAAGTTAAAAGGTTTTGTAGAACCCACATACTTGAGTAGGACTTTACTAATAAGTACTCCAATGAGAGTTAGCCAATTAGTTGAACAAGTGTATAAAGATTGTAAAGTGAGGGTGGGAGATAAGTGCATGACAGCCAACTTGATTTTGTTGAATATGTATGACATTGATGTAATTTTGGGAATGGATTGGTTAGCCGCCAATCATGCTGTCATAGACTGTCGTTCTAAGTCCATTAAGTTTTCTCTACCTGAAGAATGTGTTGTAAGATTTTAAGAGAAGAAATGAAATCTTAAATTTTGTATTAAGTAAAGTACTTTGGTATAAATGGCTTGAGTGTTGTTTTGAAGGTTTTGTTGCTTATGTGGTGGATTTGAACAAAGTACACCCGGATATGGAGGACATCTCAGTGGTCAGAGAATTCCCTGATGTCTTTCCAGACGATCTACCAGGATTGCCACCTGATAGAGAAACGGAATTCGGTATAGACTTGACGCCTGGAACCGAACCAATATCGAAGTCACCATATAGGATGGCTCCAGTTGAGTTAGAGGAATTAAGGAAACAGCTACAAGAGTTGTTAGAGAAGGGGTTCATAAGACCGAGCGTCTCACCATGGAGAGCCCCGGTATTGTTTGTGAAGAAGAGAGATGGGAGCCTCAGGTTGTGCATTGACTATCGGATGTTAAACAAGGCTACCATCAAGAATAAGTACCCCTTGCCACGCATTGACGATTTATTGGATCAGCTTCGGGGAGCACAGATCTTCTCCAAGATAGATCTGAGGTCTGGGTATCATCAATTGAAGATTCGGAAGGAGGATGTGCCCAAGACAGCATTTCATACCCGCTATGGCCATTACGAATTTTTAGTGATGCCTTTTGGATTGACCAATGCGCCGGCAGCTTTTATGGCTCTAATGAACAAAGTATTCAAGCCATACCTGGACCAATTCGTAATTATTTTCATTGATGATATATTGGTGTATTCAAGGTCCAGAGAAGAGCATGAGCAGCACTTAAGGATTATTTTGCAAACCCTCCGAGAGAAAAGGTTATATGCCAAGCTTAACAAATGTGACTTTTGGCTAGAACAGATTTCTTTTCTAGGCCATGTTATATTGAAGGATGGGGTGTCAGTAGATCCATCCAAGATTGAGGCAGTTGTTCAGTGGGAACAACCTAGGACGGTCACAGAGATCAGAAGTTTTCTAGGTTTGGCTGGTTACTACAGGAGATTCGTAGAAGGTTTCTCTAGATTAGCTGCTCTATTGACACGTCTTACGAGGAAGAGTGTGGAGTTTTCATGGGATGAAGCTTGTGAGAGGAGTTTTCAGGAACTTAAGCGCAGATTAACTACCTCGCCAGTTCTTATCATCCCTAACAGTTCAGGGAATTACTCGGTGTATACAGATGCTTCGCATCAAGGACTAGGCTGTGTTTTGATGCAAGATGGAAGGGTAGTAGCTTATGGATCTAGACAGCTGAAAGATCATGAGAAGAGCTACCCCACTCACGATTTGGAGTTAGCGACCGTAGTGTTTGCGTTAAAGATATGGCGCCACTACTTATACGGTGAGAGATTTTAGATCTTTACGGATCATAAGAGTCTGAAATATCTATTCTCACAAAAGGAGTTAAACATGAGACAGAGGAGGTGGTTGGAACTCCTCAAGGACTATGATTGTGAGATCTTATACCACCCGGGGAAGGCAAATGTGGTTGCCGATGCATTGAGTCGGAAGAGTCTCGGGTTGGTATCTCATATGATGGTTAGAGAGCAAGAGTTGTTGGAACAATTCACGAACCTTAGACTGGATATGACCCTACCTGAGATTGGCAGCTATGGGATTATTGCTAGCTTGAGATTAGAACCGGAGTTGATTGAGAGAATCCGACAAGCTCAGCAAATTGATCAATGGTGTATTGAGATGATTAGCCAAATCCGAAAAGGGAAGGGTGCCGATTTTATATTGAGTCCAGATGGAATACTAAGGTTTAGAGATAGAATATGTGTTCCTAAGGATGTAGAGCTGAGAAAGCTGATCTTATCAGAGGTACACTCGTCGAGATACACGATACACCCGGGGAGTAGTAAGATGTATCAAAATCTCCTAAAAGCATATTGGTGGTCTGAAATGAAGAGAGACATAGCTGAGTATGTCGCTAGATGTCTCATTTGTCAGCAAATAAAAGTCGAACATCAGAAACTAGGAGGATTATTACAACCTCTATCGATACCAACATGGAAGTGGGAGCATGTCACCATGGATTTTGTGATGGAGTTACCGAGAACCCGTAAGAACCATGATGCAATATGGGTGATAGTGGATCGGTTAACGAAATCGGCACATTTCTTAGCCATGAGATCTACAGATACATTGAGTGCACTGGCGAACCTGTATGTACGAGAAATAGTGAGATTGCATGGAGTCCCAGTGAGTGTTGTTTCTGATCGGGATGCCCGCTTCACTTCCCACTTTTGGGGACATTTCCAGGAAGCGATGGGGACCCAGTTGAGTTTTAGCACTGCTTTTCATCCTCAAACAGATGGTCAGTCAGAGAGGACTATACAGACCCTGGAGGATATGTTGAGAGCGTGTGTGCTGGATTTTAGAGGCTCATGGGACGATCACTTGCCATTGATTGAGTTCGCCTACAATAACAGTCATCACTCAAGTATTGGTATGGCCCCTTATGAGGCACTATACGGTCGTAGATGCCGATCGCCCATTGGTTGGGAAGAAGTTGGTGACAGACAATTGCTCGCTCCCGATTTGGTTAAGCAAGCCTTCGAGGATGTTCGGATAATACGCGAGAGGCTGCGAACAGCTCAAAGTCGACAAAAGAGCTACACTGACAGGAGACGGAGACCACTTGAGTTTGATGTTGGCGAGTCTGTATTTTTGAAAGTATCTCCTTCTAAGGGAATAATGAGGTTTGGGAAGAAAGGAAAATTAAGTCCTCGTTACATTGGTCCCTTCGAGATTTTGGATAGAGTGGGAGAAGGAGCATATAGGCTAGCCTTACCACCTGAGCTAGCAGAAGTCCACAATGTCTTCCACGTTTCTATGCTTCGGAAGTACTACCCGGATCCGACACATGTAATCAGTTATGAGCCGTTGGAGCTCAAGAAAGATATGTCGTATGTCGAGAGACCGACCAGGGTGTTGGACAGGAAAGAGAAGGTGTTGCGAAACAAGACGATTTCATTGGTTAAAGTTTTGTGGCAACATCACACTGAGGAAGAGGCCACATGGGAACTGGAAAGTTTGATGCGGGAAAAGTATCCGAGTTATTCACGGATTGAATTGGTTCTAATTTGGAGGACCAAATCCTCTAAGTGGGGGAGAATGTGAGACCCCGTACATGTATAGCTGTATATAGGAACATGGGAATGTAAATAGAATCATAAGTAAGATGATGTATTGTAATGTGAAGTATATGCAATGTAAGTTTATAAGATTATGTACGCACTTGTAGTAAGAATTGTGATTATACGTACAAGTTGCATTATGAATGAGTAGGGAGAAATAAACTTGAACACGAGAAAATGTGATCGAAATGGAATATGAGTAGTATAGTAATGGAAGGAAAGATTTACATAAGTGTATATTTCCATTCGAGTAATATCGTATATATTTGGTCATACAAAGATTCTACACAAGTTTTAATGTGTATGTAGTGAGGATGGATCCCATTTTCAAGTCTCAAAGATGAATGAAAGAGGAAATGATCATGGAAGCAAATTAAGGATGTTTGGTAAGGGTTGTTGCAGAAAAACTGCAAGAAATCTGGAATTTGTGAAGGCCAGATCGATCTCATAGGATGAGAGATCGATCTGGGAGAGCCAGAATGCCCTTATGTGAGAAATGGAAGGGAACAGATCGATCTCCAAAGGAAGCAGATCGATCTCCTTAGCTCTCGGGTTGGAAGCAGATCGATCTCCCCTAAGACCAGATCGATCTCCTTAAGCTTCTGTTTGACAGCAGATCGATCTCCAGTCTCGACAGATCGATCTCCTACCTTTAAAACGTCTTAGAAAAGAGGGATTTTAGAGGAACAGATCGATCTCCACCCAAGGAAGATCGATCTCCTCAAGTCAAAACTATAAATGGGAGCAGTTGGATCATCAGAATTTCGGGATAAACCATTTCCTCTCACTTCAACTCAAAGAAATCTAGTTTCTCACTCCTAAATCCATCCATTTTCAGTGAGATTTAAGGAGAGTCTATTAGAGACAAAGTTGTTCACAACAAAAAGAAGAACAACATAGTCTAGAGGCATTTTCCCATTTGATGGATTGAAGAAATAAAGGGCAATCCTAATTGGAGCAAGAGGAAATCCAATGAGGTAAGTTTCTAATGCAAATACCCAAGTACATTGGTTTGGATATTGATATGGGAAATGGTTAGTATGCATAGACATGATAGAACTACCTAGAATGGTATGAAATGAATATAACTTGGAAATAGTCAAGTGTGAGAAAGTGGAGAGTGGAAGTGTTTATGATGAATGAGGTATCTTGAGTGGAGGAACATGTTGTGAGAATGATTTGGACATGTTGATATTGGGATAAAATTGTGAGATTTACCACAAAGGGTAAAAATGTGTAATTAAGGCATTTGATAAATGCTTAGTTGAATAAGAGTTAGAAACATTAACTCAAATGTTGATGGATGAATTTCAGTTTCGGATGATACGTCGGAGCAAGTCGAGATGAGAACGCAAGAAGCATAAAGGCGGATAGTTGCACACAAGTAAAACGAGGTAAGGGACTGTGTGTTAGCTATAGAGATGTTCGTACGTAATTACAGCAATTTTGTAGATATATTGCTAGGACTAGTACGATATTATAATTGTATGAAATGATATGGAAGTATGAAAAGTGCTATGATGTATATATGTATTGAGAAATGGGACAGGGTAAGGAAATAGCATGATATGCATGTTTTCAATGATGTTCTCAATTTTATATTGTTATTGATGATTGAGAAATGTCGATGATAGGTTGGCTACTTTTACATGTTTTAGCATGAAGAGTCATGCTGTATGAATAAACGTGTTTTGAGTTTTAAAAGAGAAAATAGCCATCTATCAGTTTTGAGATGAGATTTGGTGTTGAAGCGCTAGCTCACACCCGTTTTAATGCCTTGATGTACCGTGCGGGAGTTTTAACTCGCATGAGGGTTTTGAGAAAGTGCGAGAACCTTGCTCGCACCTGTTTTGTTGAGTTGAGGTAAACCTGGGGGTCTGGGACCCAAGGGGATACCAGCCGACGGCCATTTGAACGGGCTGGGCCTTAACGACAGATCGTACCGCGCTGGAGCTTTGCGTTGACTGTGTGTCACGCTGCTTGCTCGCCTGGTATATGAGACATGGTTTAAGGATAAAAAGTCCATCGGAGTTGGAGTATGGACTTGGGTCCACGGTCGTACGTAGAATAGTGTAGTCACCCGTTGGTATACTATGTACCGTGCTGGGTGCACGTGAGTACGAGTATCGCGTAGATGACACACGACGTATCTTCACCGTGAGTATACGAGGAGATGAGGTGGATTGAGATGAGCCGGAGGGTAGGACTGACCCATCCCCCTTCAGGCGAAGTGATACCCTATGCACACCTGATCAGTGAGGCCTGGGATTACTGACTATGGCCATAAGTCGTGGATATTTGATTGCCGAAAATTCCATGCCTGTCTCAGAGATTCGAGAAACAGAGACAATCTCAGAAAAGAAAGAGATTTACGAGAAAGAATGATTTGAGAAGTGAAAGAGATTTCGTGTTTTTTGATAAATCTCTAATTTCACATTCGTGCCGTGAGGGCACTATTTATGAGCATGTTTTAAATGGAAGTTTGACATTTGATTTACACGAAAATGCTATTAAGAAACATATGTTTAAATGCATTGTTCGTATGATATTTCCATTTATAACGAAAACATGGTTTTGGTTTATGCATGCATGGGCTATGTAGGTAGTACGATATCTACCTACTAGCATACATTTCCTTACTGAGCTGTGGTTTGCTCATCCCACTATTTTCCCCCTCCAGGTACTGAGAAATAAGAGAGCGGTGATCTCTAGACCTTTTGTGTTAAACAGCTCCCACAATCTGCAAAGGTATAAGATTTGTATACACGAGTATTTTGTATCTAATATATTGTATCGCACAGTTATATCTCAGAATTGTAAACAGTATTATGGGGATGATATGTAAGCACATGGTATTTATATAATTAATTTTGTGTATTTACACACACACCTGGGAGTGTGAATTAAAGTTTTAAATATTCCGCTATAAATGAATGAATTTTTAGTAATTGCATCTTCTCACAGCCCAACCGTAGTAGAGAATGTATGGATAGAAGGGTTCCCGAAAGCGGGGCATAACACATTTGAACCCCTAAATCTCCATATTTCTTCATGATTTTTATTTCCCATGTCAATTTAACCTTATACTAATTTCCCATAGCCTCGAAATAATTTTCATGAATTTTTAGAATTTTATTCGGATTTATTTCCCTTATTAGGTCCATTTTCTTGATTTAATTTAAAACCTGAGTTTAACTAACTTTTGCATTTCCAATCACTTAGTTTTCCCTTCTACACATCATTCCATGCATGAACATGACATTTTTAAGAAATTATTGGGTCTAAGACCTTACCTCAGTTTGCGTGCCATCGGGCCCCTCGCTAGAACTGAGTGTTTTAGTTGTCTACGGGCCAGCAAAACGTCACATTGAGCTATAATTTACTTCTCATAAGCATCATAATATGGAAAAATATCAGGTTTCACATTTCTCCCCACCTTTGAAGAATTCAATTCTCTGAATTCAAGCTGGTCCATCGAATAGATGAGTATACTTCTCCCTCATTGGCTCTTTATCTCCCAGGTAGCTTCTTCTGTCTCATGATGTCACCAGAGAACCTTCACTAGTGGGATAATCTTAGATCTTAGCACTTTTTCCTTCATGTCGAGAATTCGGATCGACTGCTCAACATAACTCATGTCCTCATGAATCTCTAGGGGCTCGTGCTCGATGACATGAGAATGATCCGGATGATACTTCCTTAACATCGAAACAAGGAAGACATCATGTATACCCGACAACTGTGAAGGTAGTGCTAGCTGATATGCTACATCTCCCACTTTACTCAAAATCTTGAATGGACCAATAAAGCGAGGACTCAGCTTTCCTTTTTTTTTTGAAACATACAATACCCTTCATCGATGACACCTTAACAAATACGGAGTCCCCAACCTGAAATTCAAGAGGATGTCTGCGTACATCAGCATAACGTTTCTGTGCGGTCCTCAATCTGTCACATATGAGCTGAACACCCTTAGCTGCCTGTTCCACTAAATCGGGAGCAAGGTGAATCTAGAACAATAGGACTCCTTCAGAATGCTCTGTCTCAAGGTGTCATCATGTGGCATGCAGATACGACCTTGGCACCTCAGTAATCCATCATCACTGATCGTAAACTCAGACTGCGATCTCTCCTCTGCCTGGCTAACCATATCCAGTAACCTCTGATTGTTTCGCTATCCAACTCTAATCTAGTCTACTATATTGGGCTCAATCCGTAGGCTAGCCATGTATCCATGCTCAATCTCATCCATACTGATCCTGAGTTCGGTGAATTGTCCTAATAAGTCCCACTCTCTAATCATCATGTAAGACATCATACCCTTTTAGCTCAGGGCGTCAGCTACCACGTTCGCCTTACCAGAATGGTATAAAATCTCGTAGTCGTAGTCCTTAAGGAGCTCTATTCATCTCTGTTGTATCATATTAAGCTCCTTCTAATCAAACAAGTACTTAAGACTCTTGTGGTCAGTGAAGATCTGAAATCTTTCTCTATACAAATAATGCCGCCATATCTTAAGTGCAAAAACTACTGCAGCTAACTCCAAGTCATGAGTGAGATAATTACGCTCATGATCCTTTAGCTGACGGGATCCATAAGCTACCACTCTACTAAGCTGCATAAGCACACAGCCAAGACCCTGATGGGAAGCATCATTGTATACCATAAATCCTCCAGAACCACTCGGAATGGTCAAGACTAGTGCCATAGTTAACCGACGTTTGAGCTCTTGAAAGCTTTGCTCATACTACTCAGACCATATAAGTTGAACCTCTTTACGAGTCAGTCTAGTTAATAAAGTTGCTATCTATGAAAACCCTTCGACAATCCGTCAGTAATACCCTGCCAATCCCAAGAAGCTTCTGACCTCTATGACTGTTCTCGGTCTTTTCGATCTCAATATTGCATCTACCTTGGACGGATCTACTAACACCCCGTCCTTAGATACCACATGTCCGAGGAATGAAATCTGTTCTAGCCAGAAAGCACACTTACTGAATTTACCATATAGCTTCTTCTCCAGAGAGTCTGGAGCAAAGTCCTTAAATGTTATTCGTGCTCTTCTCGGGATCTAGAATAAATCAAGATGTCATCGATGAATACTATCACCAATCTATCCAAGTATTCTCGAAAGATATCATTCATAAGACTCATGAATGCAGTTGGGGCATTAGTCAATCCAAAAGGGTATCACCAAAAACTTGTAGTGCTCGTATCGGGTCCGAAATGCTGTCTTCCGTACATCAACCTCCTTAATCCTTAGCTGATGATAACCCGATCTCAAGTTTATCCTTGAAAACACTGAAGCCCCTCTCAGCTGATCAAATAAGTCATCTATCCTTGGCAGAGGATACTTGTTCTTAATTGTTGCTTTATTCAAAAGCCTGTAATCTATACATAGATAGAAACTACCATCCTTCTTTCTGATAAATAGTACCGATGCACCCCATGGTGACACACTAGGCCTTATAAACCCCTTATCGAGTAATTCTTGCAACTGCCTCTTTATTTCTTCCAACTCTACCCGTGTCATTCGATAAGATGGCTTGGAGATAGGTTGAATATCTGGTACTAGCTCGATGGCAAATTCAACCTCTCTCTTGGGTCGTAACCCTGGTAAGTCCTCTGGGAATACTTTGAGAAACTCATATACCACCGAAACATCATATATACTTGGTGGTTTCGACTCTCATCAGAAATAAAGGCAATGTATCCTTCTCACAATCAAACATCATAGTCAATCTCATACATAAACATCATATCATTTCATAACTTTAAAAATATGCACTTTTATTACTTTCTAACCAAACATACACTGAACTTTTCTGATAAGGAGAAAGTTAAGATCTTAGTGTAGCAGTCTAGACTTACACGATTGGTAGCTAACCAATCCATACCTAATATTACATCAAAGTCTTGCATATTCAACCATACTAGATCTGCTAACAACTTCTTATCTCCTACCATCATATCACAAGCTTTACATATCATATCTTTTTTTTGTATCTCGTGCATAGGTGTACTTATGTGCAACATGTAATCTAGTGACTCCAGGTTTCCTATGAAACTTACATGCAAATTGTGGTAACACAAACGAGTGTGTGGAACCTGGTTCAAATAGTACATGTGCTTCATGATTACAGATAAGGAGAGTACCTCGGATAGCATCAGAGGATGTATCTGTTGTCTCCTGGTCATGGGCGTACACTTGGCCCTAGGAGATAGGCTAGTTGCCCTTGTCTGCGGCTGTGGCTCTCCTCTGTTAAGCATGAGCCGATCTCTCAGTCAGTCTAGGTGCCTCACAAGGTTCCTGAGATCTCATAAGTGGACACTCTCTCATCAGGTGTCCTGCTTCACCGCATCTCTAGCAAATAAATGTACCTACGCGGTAAGGTCCAGTGTGAATATTACCACATGTCCTGCACCGTGGCACTCTTATCTCAAGGCCTCTAATCATACCAGTAGCACCAACTAGGGTCTTGGGCTTACCAGCCCCTATCTGAGGTCCTTCCATCCTCTGTCTCTTGGGCTGACCCTTCTCAAATCATGTCAGGAAGTAACTACTCCCTTCCCCTTATCTCTGACTGATCTCCTGAAACCATGCTCTACTTGAGTAATATCCAAGCCCCTCTATATCTCTTGGGCTCACCTCAGAGCATCTTTGAAATCCACAATGTTCTGACCTAACAGCCTATCTCTGATCTTGGATCTCAATCCCGTTAGAAATCTCTCTGTCCGGTGCTCGGGATCCTTAACTGTCTCTAGATCGTATATCATCAGGGTCGTAAATCTGTTCTCATACTCATCTACTGTAGAACTTTCCTGTCTCAAATCCAAAAACTCTGCCTGCATCTTCTTTCGAGCTGCAAGCGGTACATACCGCTCTCGAAATCCGACTAAGAAAGCATTCCATGAGATCTCTGATGGATCCTCGGCTAATGCAGTCTGTGTCGATCTCCACCAGAAGTTAGCCTGTCCCTTCATCATTTAACCCGCCATAGTCACTCTCTCCCTATCAGTACACCCCAAAAACTGAAATATCACCTCAATATCTATGATCCACTCATCAGCCTTAACCGAGTCCTTAAGCCTTGTGAACTCCGGAGGATGCTTACTGAAGAAATCTTGCACCCTCTGAGTCTCTCTATCATCCCTATGTTGGGAACTGCTGGCTAAGGGCTGGGGCTACTGGAGGAACTAGTGGGGGAGGAGGATTAGGCGTAGGAGTAGATGTCTCCGTAGCAGGTGTACGTACCCCAAACTACTGGGTAAACATAGTGGTAAAGGCTGTAAGTCCTTCCCTCGCACCCTGTACTGTCTCCTTGAGTCTCCTTATTCTATCAGTAGGGCTCTCGGGTTGAGGGGGAGATAGTGGAGCGGGTTGAGCTCGTCTCTGTGAACGGCCCCGTCTACCACTCATGATCAATGATCTACTATTTGCACATAATCCATAAATTAGTCATACTTTAACAGGTAAGCTTACTTTATTAACAAACTAACATAGACACTTTGAGATGTAATCTACTCTTACTTCTAGACACAGACAGTATCACACACCTATTGCTCTGATACCATGTTAATGGTCACGCTCGAAAACACGAAAAATGGGGCAATTTTAAAACTTTTTAATCTATTTAACTGAGTTGTGTTCCTATCTATGTCAGTTTCTTAACTCTTATTCTTTTATAAAATTCGGCTGTATAACGGTTGCATTATGACTTAATCCAACCTGCAGAGTTTAAAACGGAGTTTATAATTTTCAACCCACATCCGTAACATAGTTTTTACTTCTATTCCAGGATCCCAAAACATCCACAACATATATTTATTCTACGTGATAAAAACTCTGTACATAAACATAATCCTTTACAACTATTACATCCCGACTGTCATATACATTAGTGTCTATGCTATACATCGTGTCTGGAATAAAAGTAAAGCTATATCTTGTCGCTACAAATGATCTGATGAAAGGTTGGACTGCCTCGTCCACAACCTCTAGCGCGTGAGTGCAATAAAATCACTGTAAGTAATCTGGAAGATGGAAAGGAAGGGGGTGAGCTTTTCAGGCTCAGTAAGAGATACATTTAAAGTAACCTTAGTAAAATACGTGATTTCACAACTCAGCATAAACATGTATGAAAGTAGAGATGCTTACATTTATAAAAGCAGTAAAAACATGCTTTAAAATCATTAGTATACACATCATGCATCCTTTTCGTAAAACGTATCATGCTATAAATATATCATTAGTGTAAACAGTCATAAAGCATCTCGTTTTCATAAAACATTTCATGCTGAAAACATGTTCCATAATGTAAACATACATAAGAGCATCTCAAAATCTCAAATCAAATATATCATATCCTATCATCACTTTAAAAAGTGAAATCATGTTTTCACAACTCATTTCTTCAAAACATAAATATAGCTACCATTAAATATCATTATATAACATAATGATAAAACCGATAGCAATAAAACAGGTAGCATAGATGTGTGAAAACATCATATCATTATCGTGTAGGGTCAGGCAATCATCTCATATACTAGTCCTGAAGGACATCATACATCTAGTACCATAAGACAAAATCAGGGGTACTCATGGCCATAGTACAGGCAGCCGTAGGACTGGATCAGGGTCGTACGCTACCTTATCTCTCGTGCACCACTAAATGGGGACTTTACTCACAAACTCACGTGCATCACCAAGTCTGGACTATACGCACATTTCTCATACCAAGTCAGAGCCTGCTCGTTCCCTAGCCGTCGGCTAGGTAGATCCTCGATCGTCTCCATACGCTACCCTATGTATGTGAGATGACCCCAGATCCTCTGACTATCGTAATATCATGCCTTTTTACCCCACAAAAATCATTTTTGGGCCTCTTACCCATTTTATCAAATCATTTCAGGCCTCTTACCCGTTTAAATAGAGAAAACATAGTCATAAAATCATATCTCAGGACTCATACCTGTACCGTAAAAATATAGCTTAAAAGCTGTTTCGGGACTTTAACCCGTGTCATGAAAACATTATTTTCGTAAAGCATTCTCGGGGATCTTCCCCGTCATTTCATGAAATCAAACCATGTTTTCTTCTTCATATTGAGAAATCACATTTTTATAAACATGTGAAGTAAAATGTATCTCATGCAAGTGGAAAACATGTGGGAAAACTCGAGAAACGGTTTAGTTTCGGTTTCTAAGGCATTGCAACCTATTTCATAAAATCTCATTCAACTAACATACATAAAGTCATTGGTAAGGATTGTGGAGCACTAATGCTACCCTAAATTATATCCCTTACCTCTTAACATCGGAGGTAATGCACGTTCCTCGATTTTCGTGCTTGCCTCAAAATACGTACCGATAACCAGAGCTGTCACATACCAAGTTATCACATATAGCTCAAATTCATGTTAATATATTCAATATGTGATTACATCTAAAATGTTGACCAAAAGTTGACTTTTCGCTACTTTGCTTATTTTGCTCGATTTTATCGGTTTAAGCCTCGGTTTAAGCTTTCTTAACATGTTCGACACCTTTAAATTCATTTTCAATACCTCCACATTGTGTCTTACATTTCAGCAATTCATTCCACTGCATACAAGACCTTAAATTATCGATTCTTGCATTATTTCGATAATTCGCCTAATTAAACACTAAACCGAACCTTTGCAGTATAATTTTAACTGTAAATTCATTTTAATTACATCCCATATCATCATTCTAGCAACTAAATCATGCTGGCATCAGCTGAACTCCATCATATAAATCATTCCATAAAATTTCCTTTAACAAAAATTCATCAAAAAATCACAATTTAACAACCTATCTCGTTTCGTCATCATACCTCAACCTCTTCACTCCTTTGACCAACTTTGACTTCAATTTCAAACTTCCAAATTGCCACTCCACTGTAATACAACATGTATAGAGCTTAGAAGTGTTCATAATCATCCAAAGAACTCATCAAATTCATCCCAAAATTCCATTTTTACTTACCTCGAAACAAGGCAGTTTTCTATCCAGTTCTTCTCTCTAACGTTTCATGGGGCAAATGACTTCAATTAGGTCTGAATTGTTTATATGTGGTATAGATGAGGAAGTGGAATATTTCATGTGAAGGGACCGTCACCTGAAACTTGCTGGAGGCTGGCCAAAAAATTCATGCCAGTCAGAAGTAGAGGTAACACCTGCAACAAGGATGGGTAAGGGATATCTCTTGGGTTTCAACTCATTTCGGGGTGTATTTTACCTTTTTATGAAGCTTATACAGTTTAATTGCAATATGGAAAATATCAGAAGCAAAGAAAATCTAGAAGGTCATCAAATGGGATTGTTTTCATTGCCTGACAGTTTACTAAATGCAAGGGAAATGACTGTTCTGTTTTATAAAATTTACCAAAATTAATCTTGATCAGTCTCTTCAAAATTCCACTTCTCAGTTGTTATATTATGTCTATAGTATGTCCCATAAAGATTTCAGGGGTCACTTGTTTAAGAAAAATTACACAAACGAGCTCATTTTGCGCGATTTGTCCAATACCGAGCAAAATGGAAATAAGTTTTCGGTTAGCTTTAAAAATTCATTTGTACCCCTAAATCTCCATATTTCTTCATGATTTTTCTTTCCCATGTCAATTTAACCTTATACTAATTTCCCATGGCCTCGGAATAATTTTCATGAATTTTTAGAATTTTATTCAGATTTATTTCCCTTATTAGGTTCATTTTCTCGATTTAATTTAAAACCCGAGTTTAACTAACTTTTGCATTTCCAATCACTTAGTTTTCCCTTCTACACATCATTCCATGCATGAACATGACATTTTAAAGAAATTCTCAGGTCTAGGATCTTACCTCAATTTGCGTGCCATCGGGCCTCACGCTAGAACCGAGTGTTTTAGTCGTCTACGGGCTTGCAAAACGTCACATTGAGCTATAATTTACTTCTCATAAGCATCATAATATGGAAAAATATCAAGTTTCACACTGATCCATGTAGCCTGAGATCACAGAGGATATGACCATAGTCCTAGTTATTTCCCTTATTATTATTTGTCTATCTCACATGTCTCTTGATTCCTCATAAATCCATGTTTGAAATATGTTTGTAGGTTAGGACAGTTCATGGGAGGGGCTGAGTCCTGACAAATTGTAACGACCCTTGACACTTGAAAATTGGGAGATTTTTTTTGAACTTAATTTACCCACTTATTCCCTTATTCACTTAGGTTGTATTCCTGTTCCGTGTCAATTCACTTTTCCTAATTCTTTATCCAAAATTATATTTAAATTCCATGTTTGACATATATGGCCGATAGAAATTTTGGCAGCATAACGACTTATATATGAGCCTACCCACTTGCAAATCAATTGTTTTAACAATCCTAGATATCCACAACTACCAAACATACTTTCCAAATCCACATTTACAACCCAACACATCCATTTCGATTCAATACCAATCGTCTTAAAACATAATTCCAAAAGTAATATTCTTTACATTGTTTTCCTTACAAATTACATCCCAACAAAATATTTCTAAAATATGTCTGTGCATACAAAATATGTAGAAAAACATAATAATATGTACAATGACTACTCTCTGAAACTAATACAAAGGACTTTCGAAATTAAGAAAGTCGAAAACATCATGATTCAAAACTTAAATCTTTAAGTTCTTGAACTTGACAATTATCACATAACCTTTTCGTATATTCAGAATTCCAAAAACATAATTACATGTAAAATCACATATCATAAAGTCAAATCTGAAAGCAGAGTTTAATTCAGATAGAGACTACGTTGGCCCATATGATTATGATGCATTTATAATAAAGTCATCCTCTGTAGAGGGAATTCAGAACCTATGGCCATGGTAGGGCCGTAGACGTGATCAACGTCGTACAACGTTTAGACACCCAAAGGTGGAATTCAGACACCACAAAGGTGAAGTTCAGACGCCACACAGGCAAAGTTCAGACCCCACAAAGGCGAGCATGATAAGCTTTAGCATACAACATAAGTGGCTTTTAGTCTCAAAACATACTATAGTTGTCATATATAAAAACATCGAAATACAATCATCTTATTCAAAAGATAATTACAGAGAACATGCTCTTATTCAGAAGTCAAATTCAGAAATATGCAATTATTCAAAATACAAATTCAGAGAACATGTTCTTGTTTAGAAAACAAATCCAGAAACATGCTTTTATTCAGAAAAACCAATTTCAGAAATCACGTTCTTACTCAAAACACAAAAGCAGAAAACATGCTCGAAAATCATAATTCAGATCATTGTAAGTTTTCCTTAATCAGGATTCAAAAAGTAAACTATTACCGCTTTAAATTACACCCCCTTACCTCGATCTATCAAAAATTTTGAGCTCGAGTGGTGACGCCTCCCTGTACCTCCTTTAATTCCTTCTATGATCCTCTTATACCAAAATTGTATACTTAGCATCCTATGCATACGAATTGTCCGAATTGTGTTAAAATTATAACCTATTCGTCACTACTTCGTGTGTGCGTATAATCATACATACCTAGGCCAACATGTGTGTTTATATACTTTTATTACTATATTTTTTTTGTATGCACATATACTAACAAACACATTTATTATATACATCTATATGTATATACACATAAGTATATACACCCATATATATATATATTATTATTTGTTTTTATTATTCCTTATCACAAATATATATATATATATATATATTTTGTCTACTTCTCATCTCTCCCATTTTTTTTTTATTTCACCTCTACTTTAAATCACACTATCATGCTTATAAATACAACACATATATATACATGTACAGTAACTATACACATATATATAAGTTTTACCTTTTTCTTTTTTTTCTTCCAATTTCCCGCTTTTTCCCCTTTTTTTTCTTCCTTTCTTTTTCCCTTTTCTTCTTTCCTTTCTCTTTTTCCTTCCTTCTTCCTCGGCTATTGCTCACTGTTACGTTTTTTTTCTTCAGCTACGGTGACTGCCTCTGTTCCAGCCTTCCATCATCATCATCCTCATTCGATCACTTCTCCTCTTCTTCCACCGGACCTCTGTTTCCCCTTCTTTCTTCTCTCTTTCTTTTCCCCTCAGTCGAACCAGCTTTCCTTCTATTCTCCCTTTCTTCTTTCTTTCTTCCCCCGGTCAGCTCTCCTCTCGGTTTGCTTTCCTCCCTTTCTTCTTCTTTCCTTTCTTTTCTTTCCTTCTTCTCTTTCTTCCTCTCCCCTCTCGGCTGACCAGCTTTCTTCCTCTTCTATTTTTTTTCTTTGTTTTCCCTCTCAGTAGAGGCATTCTACTCTTTGAAACACCAAAATACGGAATTGGCTTTCTTTGAAAGCCAATTCCGTACAACAATAATATATATATATATATATTATATTGATTTATATATCTATATTTGTTTGTTGGTTTATTTGTTATTTGTTGTTTTTGTTTTGTTTTTTTTTTATATGTTACATACTATATATTACCTAACATATATACTTGATATATACATATATATTATTATCTATCTATATTTTAAATTTTTCTAGTATATATATATATATATATATATATTCTTTTTTAAAATAAAATTATTCCATGATACAATGTTCATGTCTTCCATGAAATTTTCATTATTTCAAAAATGAAATATTCTTGGGATTTCATCATTCCTCATAAATTCCCAACACAAGTTTTATATCAAAATTTTCAACTAATGAATCAAATTTTTTTTCAATCCCTCCATGCTTGCATTTGCTTCATCACTTCCTGTATTTCGGGCTCCCTGTCATTCACGGGCTTCTCGGCTCCCACACTCCTCAAGCCCTACAACGAATATTCGCACTTCCATTAAAACATATTATTCTCATTTTTATATAGTCTAATTAAATGTAGGAATTTTGTGGTGTTTACATTCTCCCCACCTTAAAAGAATTTGGTCCTCCAAATTCATTCGGGTCCATCAGAATAGATGTAGGTACTTCTCCTTCATGAGGCTCTATAGCTCCCATGTGGCTTCTTCAATCAAATGGTGTTGCCAGAGAACCTTTCCCAGAGGTATCGACTTCGATCGAAATACCTTTTCCTTTCTGTCCAAAATTCGAATAGGTCGCTCAACGTAGCTCATATCCTCTTGAATGCTCAAGGGCTTATACTCAATGATGTGTGAGGGATCCGGATTCTACTTACTTAACATCGAGACATGGAAGACATTATGTACTCCAGAAAGCTGCGGTGGTAAGGCAAGTCTGTAGGCTACGTCTCCCACTCTCTATAGGATCTCAAAAGGACCAATGAAGCGAGGACTCAATTTCCCCTTCTTCCCAAACCGCATGATACCCTTGCTCGGAGATACCTTCAGAAACACGGAGTCCCCAATCTAAAACTCAAGTGGCCGCCTATGCTTATCCATATAACTCATCTGCCTACTTTGTGCGGTCTTAAGTCTCTCACAGATTATCCGAATACCTTCTGCTGCCTATTCTACCAATTCGGGAGCCAAGATCCTTCTGTCACCCACTTCTTCCCAAGCCACTGAAGACCTACATCTTCTACCAAACAGGGCCTCATATGGTGCCATCCCGATGCTAGCATGATAGCTGTGGTTATAAGAAAACTCTGCGAGAGGCAGATGATCATCCCATGAGCCCTCAAACTCCAAAACGCACGCCCTCAGCATATCCTCTAAGGTTTGAATGGTCCTCTCAGACTGACCATCGATCTGAGGATGATAGGTTGTGCTCAGATTAAGCTGAGATCCCATGGCTTCTTGAAAATGAGCCCGAAATTTAAAAGTGAATCGGGAATCTCTATCTGATGTAATGCTCATGAGAGCCCCATGCAACCGAGCTATCTCTTTCACATACAACTCTGCTAAAGCACTTAAGGAGTCTGTACTTTTGATGGCTAGGAAGTGGGCACTCTTAGTCAATCTATCTACGATCACCCAGATTACATCTTGCCCCTTTCGGGTCCTTGGTAAACCCATAATGAAATCCATAGTAATGTGCTCCCATTTCTAAGTAGGCACCGAAAGAGACTTAAGTAATCCCATTGGCCTTTGGTGTTCGATCTTAATCTGTTGACAAATCAGACACTTGGCCACAAACTCAGCTACGTCTCTTTTCATACTGACCCACCAATACGCCTTTCGTAAATCATGGTACATCTTAGTGCTTCCTGAGTGCATGGTGTACCGAGAACAATGGGACTCCCTTAAGATCCTTTGCTGTAGGGTATCATCGCTTAGGACACATATACGGCCCCTAAATCTCATCAACCCATCCTCACCGACCACAAAGTCTGACTCTACATCCTATTTTGCCTGACTGACCATGTCCAATAACTTCTGATCACCCCTCTGTCCAGTTCTGATCTGATATAGTATACTAGGTTCAATCTGCAAACTAGCTATGAACCCAACATCTGTTGTTTCCACACTAACACTGAGTTTGGCAAACTGCTCTAACAGCTCCCATTCTCTGACCATCATAAAAGAAATCATCCCCTTCCTGCTTAAAGCATCTGCAACTACGTTTGCCTTGCCCGGGTGATACAGAATCTCGTAATCATAATTTTTGAGGAGCTCTATCCACCGTCTCTGTCTCATATTTAGCTCATTCTGATCAAATATATACTTCAAGCTCTTGTGGTTAGTAAAACTCTAAAACCTTTTTCCATACAAATAATGTTGCCATATCTTCAAAGCAAAAACAACTGCTGCTAACTCCAAGTCATGGGTGGGGTAATTCCTTTCATGGTTCTTAAGCTGGCGAGAACCATATGCGACCACTCTACCATGCTGCATAAGTACATACCCCAAGCCCTGGAATGATGTATCACTGTATACTGCATAGCCTCCAGACCCAGTAGCAATGGTTAAGACTGGGGCGGTAGTCAACCTCTTCTTAAGTTCTTCAAAACTCTGCTCACACTGATTAGTCCACTCGAATGGAACATCCTTGCGTATCAGCTTAGTCAGTGGAGCGACAATCTTGGAGAAACCTTCTATAAACCTCCTGTAGTATCCAGCTAGTCTCAAAAAAACTCTAGATTTCTGTAACAGTTTTCGGCCTCTCCCAGTTAAGTACTACCTCAACCTTAGACGGATCCACTGACACCCCATCCTTAGAAATAACATGGCCCAAAAATGCTATTTGCTCTAACCAAAACTCACACCTGTCCAACTTCCCATACAACTGCTTCTCTCTGAGAGTTTGGAGCACTACTCTCAAATGCTGCTCATGCTCCTCTCAGGACTTTGAGTAGATCAAAATATCGTCAATGAAAACTATGAGTAACCGATCTAGATACTCCTGGAACATCTCATTCATTAGGCTCATGAATACCGCTGGGGCATTAGTTAGACTAAAAGGCATCACGAGGAACTCATAGTGGCCATATCTCGTTCTGAAGGCCATTTTCGAAACATCCTCCTTCCTAATCCTCAATTGGTAATAGCTCGATCTCAGGTCAATTTTTGAGAACACCGTAGCCCCTCTTAGTTGGTCAAATAGATCATCTATTCTGGGCAAGGGATACTTGTTCTTAATTGTGGCCTTGTTCAGTAGCCTGTATTCTATACATAACTTGAGACTACCATCCTACTTCCGCACAAATAATACCGGAGCTCCCCACGGGGATACACTTAGCCTAATGAAACCTTTGTCTAGCCGGTCTTGCAACTGCTTTTTCAGTTCTCCAAGTTTAACAAGGGCCATCCAGTAAGGAGACTTCGAGATTGACTGAGTCTTTGGTGCCAAATCTATAATAAATTCTAACTCTCTCTCTCTGGTGGTAGTCTCGGTAGTTCATCAGGAAACAGATCCGAGAACTTGCATACCACTGATATTTCTTGACTACTTGGACATTCCCGACTAGTATCAGAGATGAATGCAACATAGCCTTCACATTAACACGTTCATCAAAAACTTTCATCAATAGTCAAAATCATAAAATTTATTCTTTAACTGCAAAGCATACATCAAACTTACTAGGTAAGGAGAAGGTTACAGTCTTAGTGTAGCAGTCTAAACTTAAACGGTTGGTGGCTAGCCAATCCATACCCAAAATTACATCAAATCAATACATGCTCAACAATATTAGATCTGCTAACATATCCTATCTTCTACCTTGATTTCATAATTTCTACACATCATATCAGTCTTTTGTGATTTATACATGGGTGTACTAACGTGTAATGTAAAATCTAGAGATTCAGGCTTAATATGCAAATTACGTCTGAAATGGGGTGATATGAAAGAGTGTGTGGAACCTGAATCAAATAGTACAGGTGCCTCATGATTGCAAATTAAAAGCTTACCCCGAATGGTCTCAATGGAGGCATCAACAGTCTCTCTGTCTAAAGTAAAAACTCTCCCATGAGTGATAGGCTTCTTGCCTTTCTTTGCTGCGGTAGCCCGTCTCTGTGGGATTTGCCTCTAGAGAGCTTGTCTCTCGAGTTGTCATGATTGCTCTAGGGGCTGTGGAACTTTGTTCAATGGGAAATCTTTAATCAGGTGTCCCCTCTGTCCACACCTAAAGTAGCTCCCTGGGGACCAGTGACACACACCTCTATGGAATTTACCACAACTATTACACGATCTCTCGTACTGCTGGAAGCCTCTGGTAATCTGTGAGGTAGCTATAGGAGCTGTGGACCTATCAATCCTAGCCCGAGACTCATCTACCCTCTATCTCTTGGGCTGGGCCCTCCGAAAACCATATTTGGCAGACTCTATCCTCTTACTTTTATCACCACTCTTCCCTCGAGAGCTATACTCAGCCTGTGCAATATCCAGACCCCTCTCGATCATCTATGCCCTACCGAGAGCATCTTTGAATTCCATAATCCATAATCCCAACAGCCTGTCCCGAATAGCCGGCCTCAACCCAAACAGGAACCTCTCAGTACGACGCTCTTCATTTCTGAATGTCTTAGGGTCATATCTCATCAGCATAGTAAGCTTGCTCTCGTACTGATCCACAGTTATACTACTCTGTACCAGATTCAAAAAGTCAGTCCGCATCTTCTGTTGGGCAGCTCATGGAACATACTGCTCTCTGAATGCTGACAAGAATGCATCTCAACCAATCCTCCGATGCTGAGCAGTCAAAAGGATCTTGGTGGATCCCCACCAGTATTCTACTTATCCCTTCAACATGTATGTGGCCATAAATACCTTCTCTACATCGGAACACCCCAGATAGTCAAAAATCTTCTCCAGGTTTACTAGCCACTTTTCAGCCTCTATCGGATCCTTAACCCTCTTAAATGCTGCAGGCTTCATCTTCAGGAAATCCCTCATTTTACCAATGTCCCATTCTTCAGTTCGAGTCTGTGTAGGTGGCTGAGGTGCCATAGGTACTAGGGGAACCTGGGAAGAAGGAGGCAGTGCCTGTGGAGGAGTTGGCACCAGAGTAGGAATCGGTACTGTGCCAACTGAATCAGTAGTATTTGCCTCTAAGTGTTAGGCAACCATCGTGGCTATAGATTCCAATCCTCGCTTAAGGCGTTTTTCCAACCGTTGCTCAAACTGAGCCATACGAGTATTGGGCTCTCTAGCTGCAGTGGAGGAGGTGGGGGTGGCTGAGCCTGCCTCTGAGGGTGTCCTCGTCTTCCACTCATAATACAAGTGATCTAATACCTGCGCGTAATTCCAAAGATCAAATCTTAAATTCATTAGGTATACATTACCAACAACCAGACAAGCACAGACATTGGGATGTAATTTAATCCTTATTTTCAACACTGACAGAACTACACAACCTTTGCTCTGATACCACCTCTAACTATAACGACCCTTGACCCTCGAAAATTGGGGGATTTTTTTTAACTTAATTTACCCACTTATTCCCTTATTCACTTAGGTTGTATTCCTGTTCAGTGTCAATTCACTTTTCCTAATTCTTTATCCAAAATTATATTTAAATTCCATGTTTGACATATATCGCCGATAGAAATTTCGGTAGCATAATGGCTTATATATGAACCTACCCGCCTACAAATCAATTGTTTTAATAATTCTAGATATCCACAACTACCAAACATACTTTCCAAATCCACATTTACAACCCAACACATCCATTTTGATTCAATACCAATAGTCATAAAACATAATTTCAAGAGTAATATTCTTTACATTGTTTTCCTTACAAATTACATCCCAACAAAATATTTCTAAAATATGTCTGTGCATACAAAATATGTAGAAAAACATAATAATATGTACAATGACTACTCTCTGAAACTAATATAAAGGACTTTCAAAATTAAGAAAGTCGAAAACATCATGATCAAAACGTAAATCTTTAAGTACTTGACCTTGACAGTTATCACATAACCTTTTCGTATATTCAGAATTCCAAAAACATAATTACATGTAAAATCACATATCATAAAGTCAAATCTGAAAGCAGAGTTTAATTCAGATAGAGACTACGTTGGCACATATGATTATCATGCATTTATAACAAAGTCATCCTCCGTAGAGGGAATTCAGAACCTATGGCCATGGTAGAGCTGTAGACATGATCAAGGTTGTACAACATTCAAACACCTGAAGGTGGAATTCAGACGCCACATAGGCGAAGTTCAGACACCACACAGGTGAAGTTCAGACGCCACAAAGGCGAGCATGATAAGCATTAGCATACAACATAAGTGGCCCTTAGTCTCAAAACATACTATAGTTTTCATATATAAAAACATCGAAATACAATCATCTTATTCAAAAGATAATTTCAGAGAACATGCTCTTATTCAGAAGTCAAATTCAGTATATGCAATTATTCAAAATACAAATTCAGAGAACATGTTCTTGTTTAGAAAACAAATCCATAAACATGCTTTTATTCAGAAAAACCAATTTCAGAAATCACGTTCTTACTTAGAACACAAAAGCATAAAACATGCTCGAAAATCATAATTCAGATCCTTGTAAGTTTTCCTTAATCAGGATTCAAAAAGTAAACTATTATCGTTTTAAATTACACCCCCTTATCTCGATCTATCGAAAATTTTGAGCTCGAGTGGTGACGCCTCCTAGTACCTCCTTTAATTCCTTCTATGATCCTCCTACACCGAAATTGTATACTTAGCATCCTATTCATACGAATTGTCTGAATTGCGTCAAAATTGTAACCTATTCGCACTACTTCGTATGTGCGTATAATCGTACATACCTAGGCCAACAAGTGTGTTTATATACTTTTATTACTATATTTTTTTGTATGCACATATACTAACATGCACATTTATTATATAAATCTATATGTATATACACATAAGTATATACACCCATATATATATATTTTTTTTTATTATTCCTTATCACATATATATATTTTTTGTCTACTTCTCATCTCTCCCATTTTTTTTATTTCACCTCTAATTTAATTCACACTATCATGCTTATAAATACAACACATGCATATATATACATGTACAGTAAATATACACATATATATATAAGTTTTACCTTTTTTTTTTTTCTTCCAATTTCCAGCTTTTCCCCCTTTTTTTTTCTTCATTTCTTTTTCCCTTTTCTTCTTTCCTTTCTGTTTTTCCTTCCTTCTTCCTCGGCTATTGCTCACTGTTATGTTTTTTTTCTTCAGCTACCGTGACTGCCTTTGTTCCAGTCTTCCATCATCATCATCCTCATTCGATCACTTCTCTTCTTCTTCCACCAGACCTCTGTTTCTCCTTCAACTCTCAGGTCCTACTTTCCTCACTCTCGATTTTCTCCTTCAACTCTTCTCTTCCTCGATTTTCTTTCAGCTCAATGGCCCTCGGTTCTGCTTCGGTTCCTAGCTTCAGTTTCCTTTTCTTTCTTCCTCTCTCGGCCAATCCAGCTTTCCCCTCTTTTTTTTTTTTGGTTTTCCTTCAGCTATCGGGTCTGCTTAAATTTCTAATGGCTCTCAGTCTTGCTCAAGTTTTCTCCAGCTTCCGGTTTGCTTGGTCTTCTTCTCCATTTCCTTTCCTTTCTTTCCCTTCTTTCTTCTCTCTTTCTTTTCCCCTCAGTCGAACCAGCTTTCCTTCTATTCTCCCTTTCTTTTTTCTTTCTTCCCCCAGTCAGCTCTCCTCTCGGTTTACTTTCCTCCCTTTGTTCTTCTTTCCTTTCTTTTCTTTCCTTCTTCTCTTTCTTCCTCTCCCTTCTCGGCTAACCAGCTTTCTTCCTCTTCTATTTTTTTCTTTGTTTTCCCGCTCAGCAGAGGCACTTTACTCTTTGAAACACCAAAATGCGGAATTGGCTTTCTTTGAAAGCCAATTCTGTACAACAATAATATATAGATATATATTATATTAATATTATATTTATATATTTATTATATTGATTTATATATATATATATATATTTATATATTTGTTGGTTTATTTGTTATTTGTTATTTGTTGTTTGTTGTTTGTTGTTTTGTTTTTTTTATATATGTTACATACTATATATTACCTAACATATATACTTGTTATATATATATATATATATATATATATATATATATATATATATATATTATTATCTATCTATATTTTAAATTTGTCTAGTATATATATATATATATATATATATATATTTAAAATAAAATTATTCCATGATACAATGTTCATGTCTTCCATGAAATTTTCATTATTTCAAAAATGAAATATTCTTGGGATTTCATCATTCCTCATAAATTCCCAATATAAGTTTTATATCAAAATTTTCAACTAATGAATCAAAATTTTTTTCAATCCCTCCATGCTTGCATTTGCTTCATCACTTCCTGTATTTCGGGCTCCCTGTCATTCACGGGCTTCTCGGTTCCCATACTCCTCAAGCCCTACAACGAATATTCGCACTTCCATTAAAAACATATTATTCTCATTTTTATAAAGTCTAATTAAATGTAGGAAATTTGTGGTGTTTACACAAATGGGAATTTGAATCGATTTGTGTTGAGTTTTTAAATGCTTTGAAGTGCACTTTGCATGATGATTTACCATGCTTTGATTTCGACTTACCATGATGACTTTTCGTGCTTTGTTTTAAGAATTATGCACTGCTTTAAATAGCATGAACTGCTTTACATATCATGAACACGAGCATAAACTGTTATAATTTTGGTATGACAAGTAACTGTGTGGTTTAAGCATGGCATCACGATCACGTAGATAGTGCAATTAGAGGTGGCAAACGGGCGGGTTCAGGCGAGTTCAGTTCGGGTTTTTTTGGGTTCGAGCTTTTTCGGTTTCGATTATTTTCAGGTTCGTGCTTTTTCAAGTTTGGGCTTTTTTGATTTTGGGTTTTTTCAGTTTCGGGCTTCTTCGAGTTCGGTCCAGGTTCTAGTCGGGCGGGTTTAGCGGGCCGACTTGAAATATTTTGAAATTTTATTAGTTATCAATTTTTTTAAAATTTTGAATGTGATAATAAATTTAATTTTTATATGATTTTATATTTTAATAAATATTATATAAAAATAAATTTCTATATTTTAATATTTTTTATTTGACAAAAATCATTTACTCTTTTTTAATTTCCTACAATATTTACTATATATAATTATATTCATTAAATGCAAAAGAAAATATTACATATAGATATTATGTAAGACCCGATTTTTATCGTAAGAGCAAAGGGAATGAATAAAAAAAATTTCGAATGCATTTAAAAAAAATGCAAAGGATTGAAATAGAATTTTCGAACACGTTGAAGGGTAAAACGGTCAAAAGATCGAAAGTCGGTATAAATTCGACAAGAAAATTTAATTAAAAATAATGGATTTGAGAATCTTGACCAATAACGAAGAAATAATTAAATTTCGGGTTAAATTGATCAAGATATGAATTTATTGAAATTAATAAGAAATTTCACCTCAGGAAATTATCCCGAAAATAATCAAAAAATATACCGAAAAGTTGAAATAATATCGATAAATTCAATTATAGATTAAATGAATTAAATAATAATTTTTGGAGATATTTTTATTATTTTAATGGATTTTAATGATAAAATATAATAAAATAAATAAATAAATAAATAAATAAAAGAAAAAATGAAATAGAAAGCAGAATCGCAAATTGCAATTCTGCAATGGAAACAAAGGAAATAGAAGACAAAAATCGAGGTAGCCGAGCCCTCTGCTCACCGACGAAGCCACCACCGAGGAGAAGCCGGAAGAGAGGAAGTAGCTAAGGCCACCACCGGCGCTGGCAAAGGGAGGAGAGTCGCGGTCGATGAGAGAGGGAGAGAAACCGAGAGAAAGAGGGGGAAAAAGAGGCGATCGACGACCGAAGGAAGGAGGAGCGACTCACCACCGGCCAGAGGGGGATGACAGCGACGCCGATCCAGGCGCAGATCTGCCAGAAACGTCGTCGAACGGTGCAGACAGAGATGGGTACCAACGTCGAAGGAGAGAAGAGGCCGGACAGGCCACTTTTCGGCGAGCTTTGGCGAAACCGACCCCAGATCCATACACCGAACTACCCCGCGGACAAGATAGAGGCAGAAGTCGATGGAGAACCGACCGATGAAACCCCGAACGGTGAGGGCAAAAGTTGGATCAGACCGAACAGAGCTGAACCAGATCAGTCTGAACCGGGTTGAACCAGACCGAACCAGTTCAACCAAGAAAGAGAGGAAAAAGGGAGAAAAAAAGAAAAAGGAAAAAGGAAAAAAAATTTTGGGGATACACCAGACTTCGGGTAAGTCGATACGAGGTCAAAAGTGACCGATTTGATTTTTGAGAAATTTATTTAAATTATATTTAATCAGAAATTAACCCGAAATTAAATATAAAATTGCCCCATTAAGATGAAATCAGGCCCAATAAAGTAAAACGGGCCCAATGATTTAAATTAAGCCCAGTAAAAGTGAAATATGAATAATTATACTTGGATTTAACCCGATAAATGATTAATAGCAGCTCCAGAGTACATATTGGGAGCTAAACGGATCAGGTGATAGGTAAAGTTGGAAAACGTCAAACTGTACAGAAAAATGAGGTAAGAGAATTTTGTAAGCACTTAGAGATAGCTGCGCGTATTTTTAGGGTTATTTACATTATGTAGAATTTCATAAGGTATTTAGAAATAGAATAATAATTTTTACAAAAATCGAGGTATATGTAAAAATTACGATTTTACCCCTAGTTAGGAAATTTTCAAAATGGGTAGTAAGGCTATGAAATTGCATGATTTTCATGTTTTTGATATTCCTATGATTATATTGCTTTAATTTAAGAAAATTATGGATAGGTTGGCTGCTTATTGCATGTTTTTACAAGAAAGGGCACGAATTAGGTGTCAGTTGTGATTTTTGATTTGTTTTAGTGAAATTGAGCAGCCTATCATGTTTTTATGAGTTTTAAATTGTGCTGGAGCACTGCTCACATTGGATTTTATATTATAACTCATATACAGAGTGATGGAGCACTACTCGCACTAAGTTTTACAAACTTGCTTTACATGACTACCGTACTGAAGCTGTGCTCGTACGTGGATTTTACTTGGTTTTATGCATCCGTACTAGAGCATTTCTTGTACGTAAATTTTAATTGGATTTATAATTATTTTTAAGTCGTACTGGAGCGCTGCTCGTACGTAGATTTCATTGATTTTTATGAAACTGTGCTGGAGCTTCGATCGCACGAGGGTTTTTATGATATCATGAATATGCATGGAGACATGCTAGAGCTTCGCTTGCACAGGAATTTTATGACATGCATATAACCGTGCTGGAGCCTCCTGTAGACTGTGTGTCACAGTGAGAATATATGCTCGCACGTGTAGATTGAGACATGGGTTGGTTATCGACATGGTTTGGAGTGGGATAAGACATATGGCAGGCATCCCCAGACTATGATATTGGGTTCATGGAGTATGTTATATCGTGTATGTTACACAGAGTACACTGTACCATGTAGTCATGACTATTATATTCACATTACTTGATATTCTGGCGGGTAGGATTTGACCCACCTCCCGTTGCAGTTGTGATACCCCGCACACCGGGATCCGTGTAGCCTGGGATCACAGGGACATAGTCCTCAATTGTTTCTATATAGTAACCTGCATGTCTCACATGATATATATTTGATTAGTATTGTTAGATCAGGGTAGACACGAGAGAGGGGTTGAGCCCCGATTTGTGACTATTTTCATGAAATGTGGTATTAAATGAGAAATTGATGTGTTTTATGAGGATATTAATGATTTTAAAGATGTGTTGAATCTCTCTGAGATTGTTTTGAAGAGTTTTACTATTTCGAGCATGAGAGGTTTTACATTAGATGTTTTTCATGTTTTACATGCCGATTCATGTTTTACGATATATGATATACTCATACATGGCATGGTTTTAATTGCCTCATGCTCGGGATATAAATGTTTTACATGTCATGCCTTTACCAGCATGTAGATAGTGTAGTTATCTACCAACTTGCATTATTGCCTTACTGAGCAAGTTGCGCTCGCCCTTTCATTTTCCACTCTACAGGGTACATTCAGTAGAAGAGAGTGACAGTAGTCTTGCATTTCGGTTATCCGCTGCTTACTATCAAGACCAGGTATACACATTAGCATAATTTTTGTATCTGAACATATAGAGGCACAGTATTGTACACGGATGTAATATTGGGGATGTATTTAGTTAAAATAAATTGATATGTAAATGAAATATGGAAAATAGATGTTAAGGTAAGTAACATGACAGGAGGGACTAACATCAACTCATAGCCCAACTGTTAGAAGTGAAACTGTTCACAACGAGTAAGGAAATGAAAAGCAAAAAATTTGTAGGGGTTTTTAGGAAAAATGGGTCGTGACAAGTGGTGGTATCAGAGCTGAGTTGACCTGATATGAGTCGGTGTTAGTGGTTAAGTAAATTTACATCCCCATGTATTGTGCATTGTTTAGATACAATTGTGTATATTAAGATGGAACTGCAGCTAAGAATTTAGTTTCGAATGCAAGAATATAGTTTTTATAACTGATAGCTGCTATGGTAGAGGGGCGAGTACACATGCTCGAGGCCGTAGAGATAGGCCTAAGAGTCGAATGAGTCGTCACATGAGACTCAAGATGAGAGTGAGGTGGAGGTTGATGTTGTGCATACTCCACAGGGTCCTATAAAGAGACCAAACAGTATTGAGACACGCTCCAAGAGGATGGAGTGGAGTATAGAAAATATGTTAGAGTTGTTTACTCAATCTATGCAGGTAGTTGAGGATAGGCAGGGTAAAGCCTAAACAGATGCCTCAGACTATAGAGATTCCCACACCCCTCAAGTATTTAGCGAAGTAAAGAAACCAATAGTTACTGAGGACTGAGTGAATGAGATAGCAAAGTTGTATGGATTCTTTCAGTGTATGTCAACTGAAAAAGTGACTTTTAAATACGTTTATGTTGGAGGGCGAGGCGGAGCATTGGTGAAAGACGTCCAAAGTCGACATGAGAAATATTTTTGGATGTATTCCGGTGACAGAATATCCCGGACACTGCTTAAAAGAAATTACAGGTAAAATTTCTTACACTGTCCAAAGACACTGATTGATTGACGAGTATGAATCTCAGTTTATATACCTGCCCAGGTATTAGCCTGACACTATGGGCAGTGAGAGTCGAAAAGTCCAAAAGTTCATGGAAGGTCTCAAATTATCAATTAGAGTCCGATTGGCTCACTACCTATGTCGAGGCAGTGCGCAGAATACTGTTGCGTGAATAAAATCATGTGTTGCACACCTTTGAGATTGGGAAAGGTAGTAAGGGTCAAAATAGAGACAGAAGAGAATAGGGAATGACAGAGATGTCAGAGCGGGAAAAAGACTATTTGGTAAGAGATTAGAGTTGATGAGTCACAGGGTAAGATGATTGGTAAGGCCCCAGTGTATCCAATTTCAGCACTTTTGAGGGGTATTGTGATTGGAGGATCCCGACCTGCTCCGTAGCAATGTAAGCAGTGTAATAGTGTAAGCAGCGTAGCAGTTTAAGCAGTGTAGGATGTGTGGTAGATATCACGAAAGTAGGACCTACACCTACACTTTATTGACTAAAATAGGTGTTAAGTGTCGTAAGACGGGCCAATTATTTAATGATTGCTCAGAGTTGGATGAGACTACCCCACAGAAGGGCAAAGTGACAGAGTTGGTTAAAAGTGATATACGAAAGGAGATAAGCTTTGAGATGTAATAGATCCTGAATACAAGATCTATTGGAATACGAGGCGTATGCAAGGTATGAATATCTCTGATATGTGAAATAATTTCGATTAAGCGATATGTAGTAGATATGAATTGCGACCAAGGATAAAGGGTGTATATATCCATAACCAGTCCATATGGTCAAGTCTGAGGGTTAATAAAGGTATTTCAAAATATCTCCCCTCCTGAAGACTTGACAGCGTCTAAAAGTATACACAACCTATAAATTGAAATTGACAATCGTAATATATACATTTAAAATTAGGGTACCTTTACTTGTACGATAAAGAAATATAGAATTCGATTAATCAAGAAGGTTTAAAAATTAAAATTTTATAAAAGCCGTTAATATAAGAAAAAAGAAATGACGTGGGTTAGTATCTTGAACGAAAGCGATTTCGAAATGACATTATACGTTTATGCGTACATAGGTCAAGGATATGGGTGGTTGAAATATTTAGTGGAACTCAACTACGATGAGGTATTTAAACTTTACCTGGACCGATTTATTATCATCCTTATTGATGATATTTTGGGAGTATTTAAAGTCCAGGGAAAATCATAAGCAACAATTGGAAATTGTTTTTACAGATGATTTGTTGAGAGTTCTCGAAATGGACTACTTTGTTGACACGTTTAACTTAGAAAAAGTTGTATTTAAATAGGATGATAGACGTGACAGGAGTCTTAGTGTATTGAAGTATGAACTGACCACCGTATTTATTCTCACCATACCCAACAGATTAAGAGGTTTCCCAGGGTATATGGATGTCTTGAAACCAAGATTGGGCTGTATGTTGAAGCAAAATGAGATGATAGTCACGTATGGATCCAAACAGTTCAAGGACCATGAAAGGACTATCCGACCCATGATTTAAAGTTGACAGCGATAGTGGTTGTACTGAGTATATGACACTGCTATGTACACGGCGAGAAATTTCAGGTATGCACTGATCATAAAAGTCTCAAGTATCTGTTTTCACAGAAAGAGTCGGATATGAGAACAAAGAGGGTTAGAGCTTCTGATGGATTATGATTATGGAAATTGTACCACCCAGGAAAGGCTAATGTGATGGCTAATGCCTTGAGCAGAAAGAGCCTCGGGATGGTATTACATATGATGGTCAGGGAGTGTGAGCTGCTAGAGCAGTTGTAAGCCTCAGTAGTGATGTGATCCCCTCTGATGATGACAGTGATTATGTGACAACTAGCCTAAGACTAGAATCAGATTTGAGTGATTGGATTTGACATGCTTAGCGTGATGATCGACATGGTGTCGATAGTGTGAGTCAGATTTAGATGGGTACAGTGACAGAGTTCACAGAAAGTGATGATGGCTTACTGAGGTTCAGAAACAGTATAAGTGCTCCTTAGGACCACAGTGATGAGATAATTATTGTCAGAAGCTAACTCTTCGGGATATACAGTGCATCCGAAAAGTAATAAATATATCAAAATTTTAGAAAGGGTGTTGGTGGTCAGATATGAAAAGAGATATTGTAGAGATTGTGGAAAAGTGTCTCGTATGTCAGCAGACTAAGGTAGAGCAAAAGAAGTTGCAGGGTTATTGCAGTCTCTACCTATATTGACACAAAAATGGGAACAAGTTACCATGAATTTCGTGATGGGTTGCAGAGGACCCGGATGAATCACGAGGCTATCTGGGTGATAGTCGATAGATTGATTTAGTTTACCCACCTTCTGGTTATAAAATCCCCAGATACTCTGAGTGTGTAGGCGAAGTTATATGTAAGGAAAATTGTGGAACGTTATGTAGCGTTCCAATAAGCATGATATCATATAGGGATTTTCGCTTTACTTCCCACTTCTGGGAACATTTTCAGGAAGCTATGGGAACCCTACTGAGTGTTAGCACAGCTTTTCGTCCTCAGCCAGATGGTCAGTCAGAGAGGACTGTACAGTTCTGGAGGACATGATGAGAGCATGTGCCATTGATTTTATAAGCTCCTGGGATGATCAATTGTTACTAATCGAATTCACCAATAATGATAGTTGTCACTTGAGTATCGGGATGACTTTATATGAGGCATTGTATGGCCGTAAGGGTTGTTCCTGACTTAGATAAGGAGAAGTGGGTGACAGATAGAGAATTGTTCCCGAATTAGTAAGACAAACCTCTGAGGATGTTCAGTTGATTTGTGAGAGATTAAGAACACCTCAAAGCAGATAAAAAAGCTATGCTGACAAGAGACAGAAAACCTTTGGAATTCACTGAGGGTGAATCAGTATCGTTGGAAAATTACTTGTCATAAGGACATAATGAGGTTCGAAAAGAAGGCAAATTGAGTTTCGTTAGATTGAATCCTTTGAGATTGGACAAAGTAGGAGATAAGACCTGTAGGTTGGTGTTACCACTTGCATTAGCAGGCATCCACAATGTATCCTATCTTATGATGCTTCAAAAATACTATCCGGACCCAGCATATGTGATTAGATATGAGCTCCAACAGCTTAGCTCAATGAAAGTAAAACGTATGTTGAAAAATCGATTCGGGTATTAGATGGAAGGAGAAAGTGTTGAGGTTTAAGATGATCTCCCTAGTCAAGTATGTTGATAGTATTACACTCCGAAAAAAGTCACTTGAGAATGACAGTATATGATACCATAGATGTACCCGGAGTTGTTTATGGATCTATTTGACTTTGTTCTAATTTGGAGGACCAAATTTCTTAAGTGGGGAGATTATGTAAGACCCGATTTTTATCGTAAGAGCAAAGGGAATGAATAAAAAAAATTTCGAATGCATTTAAAAAAAACGCAAAGGATTGAAATAGAATTTTCGAACACGTTGAAGGGTAAAACGGTCAAAATATCGAAAGTCGGTATAAATTCGACAAGAAAATTTAATTAAAAATAATGGATTTGAGAATCTTTACCAATAACAAAGAAATAATTAAATTTCAGGTTAAATTGATCAAGATATGAATTTATTGGAATTAATCAAAAATTTCACCTCGGAAAATTATCCCGAAAATAATCGAAAAATATATCAAAAAGTTGAAATAATACCGATAAATTCAATTATAGATTAAATGAATTAAATAATAATTTTTGGAGATATTTTAATTATTTTAATGGATTTTAATGATTAAAATATAATAAAATAAATTAATAAATAAATAAATAAAAGAAAAAAAATGAAATAGAAAGCAGAATCGTGAATCGCGATTCTGCAATGAAAACAAAGGAAATATAAGACAAAAACCGAGGGAGCCGAGCCCTCTGCTCACCGACGGAGCCACCACCGAGGAGAAGCCGAACGAGAGGAAGTAGCTGAGGCCACCGCCGGCGCTGGTAGAGGGAGGAGAGTCGCAGCCGGCAAGAGAGGGAGAGAAACCGAGAGAAAGAGAGGGAAAAAGAGGAAAGAGAGGTGATCGACGGCCGGAGGAAGGAGGAGCGACTCACCACCGGCTAGAGGGCGATGACAGCGACACCGATCTGCCAGAAACGCCGCCAAGTGGCGCAGACAGAGATGGGTACCGACGCCGGAGGAGAGAAGAGGCTGGACTGACCACTTTTCGGGGAGCTTTGGCGAAATCGACCCCAGATACATACACCGGACTACCCCTCAGACAAGCTGAGGCGAAAGCCGACGGAGAACACATCGACGAAGCTCCGAACGGCGAGGGAGAAAGTTGGACCGAACCGAACCGGATTGAACCGGATCGGTCTGAACCGGGTTGAACCGGACCGAATCGGTTCAGCTAAGAAAGAGAGGAAAAAGGGAGTAAAAAAGAAAAAGGAAAAAGGGAAAAAAAATTTGGGGATACACCGGACTTCGGGTAAGTCGATACGAGGTTAAAAGTGATCGATTTGATTTTCAAAAAATTTATTTAAATTATATTTAATCGAAAATTAACCCGAAATTAAATATAAAATTGTGCAGTTCGATGATAAATCATATACGTGAGATGATCAAACTTTGATTTGCGCACCATCGCATAATCTCAGGTAAGTAAAGCTCATTTACGATAACAATATGATTATTACACAATTGAAATTTATTTTGTAGATTTCGGATTAATTTCTGCATAAAAATAAATTATATTCGTATTTTTGAATTAATTGTTGTAAATGATATACGAGCTATCCAAAGAGTTGGCAATGAAGCCCAATGGGTATTGAGAGCCGAATAGACCCGAAGAAGGGATTTAATAAGTGAAAACGGGCTGAAAATGGGTCGAGGCCCATTAAGATGAAATCGGGCCCAATAAAGTAAAACGGGCCCAATGATTTAAATTAAGTCCAGTAAAAGTGAAATATGAATAATTATGCTTGGATTTAACCTGATAAATGATTATCTGTAGCTCCGGAGTACATATTGGGAGCTAAACAGATCGGGTGATAGGTAAAGTTGAAAAAGGTCAGACTATATAGAAAAATGAGGTAAGGGAATTTTGTAAGCACTTAGAGATAGCTGCGCATATTTTTGGGGTTATTTACATTACGTAGAATTTCATAAGGTATCTAGAAATAGAATAATAATTTTTACAAAAATCGAGGTATATGTAAAAATTACGATTTTGCCCCTAGTTAAGAAAATTTCAAAATGGGTAGTAAGGCTATGAAATTGCATGATTTTCATGTTTTTGATATTCTTATGATTATATTGCTTTAATTTAAGCAAATTATGGATAGGCTAGCTGTTTATTTCATGTTTTTACATGAAAGGGCATGAATTAGGTGCCAATTGTGATTTTTGATTTGTTTTAGTGAAATTGAGCAGCCTATCATGTTTTTATGAGTTTTAAATCGTGCTGAAGCACTGCTTGCACTGGATTTTATATTTTAACTCATATACAGAGTGCTGGATCACTATTTTCACTGAGTTTTACAAACTTGCTTTACATGACTACCGTACTGGAGCTATGCTCATACGTGGATTTTACTTGGTTTTATGCATCCGTACTAGAGCATTTCTCGTACGTGAATTTAAATTGGATTTATAATTATTTTTAAGTCGTACTGGAGTGCTGCTCGTACTCAAATTTCATTAATTTTTATGAAACCGTGCTGGAGCTTCGCTCACACAGGAATTTTATGACATGCATATGACCGTGCTAGAGCTTCGCTCACACAGGAATTTTATGACATGCATATGACCATGCTGGAGCCTCCTGTAGACTGTGAGTCACTGTGAGAATATATGCTCGCACGTGTAGATTAAGACATGGGTTGGTTATTGACATGGTTTGGAGTGGGATAAGACCTATAGCAGGCATCCTCAGACTGTGATATTGGGTTCATAGAGTACGTTGTATCGTGTATGTCACACGTAGTACGTTGTACCATGTAGTCATGACTATTGTATTCACATTACTTGATATTTTGGCGGGTAGGATTTGACCCACCTCCCGTTGTAGTTGTGATACACAGCACACCGGGATCCATATAGCCTGGGATCACAGGGACATAGTCCTCGATTGTTTCCATACAGTAACCTGCATGTCCCACATGATATATATTTGATTGGTCTTGTTAGATCAGGGTAGACCCATGGGAGGGGTCGAGCTTCGATTTGTGACGATTTTCATGAAATGTGGTATTAAATAAGAAATTGATGGGTTTTATGAGGATATTAATGATTTTAAAGATGTGTTGAATCCCTATGGGATTGTTTTGAAGAGTTTTACTGTTTTGAGCATGAGATGTTTTACATGAGATGTTTTTCATGTTTTACATGCCGATTCATGTTTTACGATATATGATATACTTATACATGGCATGGTTTTAATTGCCTCTGCTCGAGATATAAATGTTTTACATGTCATGTCTTTACCAGCATGTAGATAGTGTAGTTATCTATCTGCTTGCATTATTGCCTTACTGAGCAAGTTGTGTTCACCCTTTCATTTTCCACCCTACAGGGTACATTCAGTAGAAGAGAGTGACAGTAGTCTTGCATTTCGATTATCCGCTGCTTACTATCAAAACCAGGTATACACATTCGTATAATTTTTGTATCTGAACATATAGAGGCACAGTACTACACGGATGTAATATTGGGGATGTATTTAGTTAAAATAAATTGATATGTAAATGAAATATGGAAAATAGATGTTAAGGTAAGTAACATGACAGGAGGGACTAACATCGACTCATAGCCCAACTGTTGTAGTAAAACTGTTCACGACGGGTAAGGAAATGAAAAAGTGAAAACTTTGTAGGGGTTTTTAGGCTCGTGTCATATTATAGGAAGAACAATACCAATTAATATTATCATTTACCAAAACAATGCTTAATATGAATAAATGGTCAATTAATTAGCTCTATTTTATTTCTAATTTGTTTTTTATTTGTACATAAATCATAAATAACATTATTTCATTAAATATAATCGTTTACATTAATTAATCAAATGTCTTATTAAAAATTTAGATTATTGAATTAAAAAAAATTATATATTTGTAACATTTGATATAATTATATCATATACAATTATACACTACCATATGAGCGATATTTTGTAGTTGATATAATACACTAAAAATATATATTTATATAATAAAACTTTGTGAGCTTTAAAAAAATAAAGCATAATATAAATAATTATGAAATTAAATTAGATAATTCTGATTAAAATAATAAGTTCTTAAATTTTAAACAGAAGTCACTAAAATTAGATTAATAAAAGTTTCATAGTCGTCGCTTCTCACTCAATCTCTCTGCTCTGCTGCCTCACTCAGTTTGTTTGCATTGCTCCCTCACTTAGCCGCTCATCGCCACTCCTCTCTCAGTCTTTCACTCAGGCCCATGCCCATGTATATCTTTTCTTATCTTGTTTAATGTTTTGTTTGGTGTTTTTTTATTTTCATTTTGTGCAGAATCTAGTTTAGGATTTCCAATGTTTTCTCATTTATTTAAAGAAAAGAAACTCAGATTCTGGTGAAATTATCAGATCTGATTATTAAATTTTATCAAGTAAAAGCTCTTATTATTTTTTTTATTGTTGTTATTTACTATGTGTAAGACCGCTAGTTAAATACTAATTCATTTTTAATATTGATGCGTAAATTAGTTCATTTAGTTAAATTGGAAATTTGACTTTATAACTTAGAAAAAAATTTTGAATTATATACATGTATTTGGGTATATTTATTTGGGGTAAATTAAGAAATATAATTAAATAGGAAAAATTATATAATTTAGTAATAAAATTTATAGAAGAAATAAAACATAGTTAAAATTGAAATTTTTTAACTAAAAATAAAAATTTGAAATATATATTTTTCTATGTTAATTTGAAAATTATTTAAATAAATAAAAAAAGAGTAAAAAAAAGGGAGAAAAGTAAAAAAAAACGTAAAGTAAAAAAAAAATTGAGGGTTTGTTTCATACTATATTAGACTAATATCAATAATGTTTCAACTTGCCAGGGTTAGATTGCACCTTGAAATATCAGTTTTAAACTTAAGTCATGTAATATTCTGGTTTTGAGTTTATTGTTTTATTGATATTCTATTTCAACCATTTTTAAATGTAACAACCACAAGGACCCAGCACTCGGTGAACAAAAAGCTTGAAATTTGCTTTACAAATTTGCAACATTTTTGGCTTTTGAGACTCGTTAGTACTTAAAGTTTTGTGAATATGTATGCAGAAAAATAATTTAGAACACAACAATTATTGACTTGTTAATGGCATGAGAACTTAGATGCAAACAAGTCATAGTTAAGTCTGAATCTTTTTTTGCAGTGAAAAAATTATTACAACATTTAAAAGGGTATGGTCCCCTCTTTCAACTTTCAATTCTTATTTTTAGAATAATCACCATTTGAAAAGAAAATCACTATTTTTCTGTTTACGAGTTATAGGAGTCAGAATTTAAATTCTAATTCTGTTAATAATGTATTCAATGTTTTATAAGAAATATCAAATTGAAATAAATGTTACGATTATATAATGATTTATATATATTTGATTTATTATTGTATTAAAATTAAAATTTTAATATGAAATAAATATAATAAAATAGTATAATAATTGTTTTTATAATAAAATCAAATTTTATATTTAATAATATATTTATTATTTATTATTACAAATATAATAAGCAAAATATTGAAAATTATTTAATATTGAATATTATATTATGTTTTAAAATAATTTTATTTAATAATTGAATTTAAATATTCAATATTTATTTTGTTGATAATAAATTATTGATATAATTATGTAATAAATAAATAATGATTGTTACGACCCAAATTACCTAAAAATCAGAGTAAAATTTTTTTCACTTTTTCATTTCCATACCCATCATGAACAGTTACACTACTAAACAGTTGGGCTATGATTTGGTGTTAGTCACCTCTCATCTATTTACCATTCCATTTTCATATTTCATTTACATATCAATTTATTTTAAATAACTACATCCCCAATATTACATCCATGTACAGCACTGTGCCTCTATATGTTCAGATACAAAAATTATACAAATGTACATACCTGGTCTTGATAAGAAGCAGTGGATATGACTACTGTCGTTCTCTTCTACTGACTATACCCTGTGGGGTGAAAAATGAAAGGGTGAGCATAAACAGCTCAGTAAGGCAATAATGTAAGCACGTAGATAACTATACTATCTACGTGCTGATAATGTCATGATATAAAATCGTTTACATTTGGAGCATGAGGTAAGACTAAAACGATGCCACATGTATGTCTATATCATATAAGAGAAATCATGAAGTCGACATATAAATCAAACATGGAAAAATCATCATGTATAACATCTCATGCTCGTCACATTTAAAACTTATTTGTGTTCATCATAAACTCATCACGTTAAAACTCATTTGTTTTATCATAAAACAACCACATCAAGGCTAAACCCATCTCTTGGGAATACCTTGATTCATTAAATCCCATCTCTTTTAAAACATAAATCGAGACATTACCCCTCCCTCGAGTTCGTCCTGGCCTTTTCAGACCGTATGATATCATGTGAGGCATGTAGGTTACTGTATGAAAATCGAGGACTATGGCCATACTTTGTCCCTGTGATCCCAGGCTACATGGATCCCGGTGTGCGGGGCATCACAACTGCAACGGGAGGTGGGGTCAAGTCCTACCTGCCAGAATATCAAGTAACATCATCGAGTCATCATGACTGCATGGTACAGCGTACTCCGTATGACATACACGATACATCATACTCCATGGACCCATATCATAGTCTGGAGGTGCCTGCCGTAGGCCTTATCCACCCCAATACTATGTCGATAACCAACCCATGTCTCAAAGTATACGTGCGAGCATCTCAACTCTCTGTGACACACAGTCTACAGGAGGCTTCCGTACGACTATATGCATATCAACTCACGTCTAGTGCGAGCGAAGCTCCAGCACCACGCTATGCATTTCATGATATCTAAAATCTCGTGCGAGTGAAGCTCCAGCACGATTTTGTGCACACACAAATTTCTCGTACGAGCAATGCTCCAGTACGGCTTTTCATGACAAATAAATCAGTAAACTTGAGGGCGAGAAAGACTCTAGCACTCTTTTTATTCATGTAAATACGATAGGTGGCTCAATCTTGATAAAAAAATCTTTTAAAATAGTTACCTGTACAAACCGGTACCCTTTCGTATAATTCATGAAATCAATAGCCAACCTATGTGTATATTTTCTTAAATCAAAGCAATACATTTATATAAAACATTAAAACAGGATAATCATGCAATTTATCTGCCTGACTACTCTTTTTATAAATTTTACTCTCAGGGGCAAAATCGTCTTTTTCTTTATTCACCTAAGCCCCAGTTTTTGTAAAAATTATTATTTCGTTTTCTAAATACTTAAAGAAATTCTAGGTCCTTTAAATCCCCTCAATAAATACGTATAGAAATCTCTATGCACCTACAAAATTCCCTTACCTCGATTCTCGTCGAGCGCGTATCTAAATTCCACTGTCAGAGGCTCGTCCGATCTGATTTGCTGCTAATCCAGTCTCTGGGGCTGCAGATAATTATTTATCATGTCAATTTAATCCAATAAATATAATTCTTCTGTTTACTATAGTCGATTTAACTAATTGGGCCAATTTACTCTTATTGGGCTCAATCGCACCTTAATGGGCCTCGACCCATTTTCAACCCGTTTTTACTTATTTAAATCCTTTCTTCGGGTTTACTGGGCTCATTCAGCTTATCAATAATCATCGGGCTTCGTTCCAAACTCATTGGATAGCTCGTATATTATTTACGATAATTACGTTGCAATTTCGATTAATATTCCTTTTTATATAGAATTTATCCGTAAATTTCGTTAAATAATCGAAACTCTGTATTAAAGGACTCTAATTGTCGGAATTAAAATGTACTCACCCAATATGATGCAGGATACGAAAATCGGAGCTCAATCGGCTCTCGTTTCGGGCTTAGTCGTAAAACTGCATAATTATATTTAATTCCGGGTTATTTTCGATCGAATATAATTTAAATAAATTTTTTGAAAATCAAATCGGTCACTTTTGACCTTATATCGACTTACCTGAAGTCCGGTGTATCCCCGAAAATCTTCTCCTTTTTCCTTTTTCTCTTTTTCTCCTTTTTTCCGTTCTTTCTTGGCTGAACCGGTTCAGTCCAGTTCAAACTCGGTTCAGACCGCTTCGGTTCACCTCTTTCCTGAACCGGTCCGTACCGGTTCAAACCTTCCAGCGGCCGTTCACGACGTTTTCGGCCGGTTCTCGGCATGATTTTGGCTCCATTCGACGCGCCATCACCTAGGAGTTCAAAATCGGGCCTCGGTGTGGGTTGAAACGGCACCATCGTCGGCGAATCTTCCCTTCTCCCCCGCGGCAGTCACCTCTCAATCCGACGGATTTCGACGGTTTCGTTGGCCGATATTGGTCTCAAAAGAACCACATCCTCTTCCCGATCACGCCGGTGCCCGCCGTTCGAGCCCAGCTACCGTGGATCACCGGAATCTACCCCGTTTTCCTCACGGGCTTCTCTTCCTCCGTTAGGCATTTTCTGACCTCCTGGCGACGCAGCTCCGGTGCCAATAGCTTCGCTGGCCTCCCCTCTTTCTCCTCCGCTCTTTGTCGGGGCCGTCGGTCGCCGGTGGCAGTGGGTCGGTCGGCCACGTGCGGTCTCCATTTTCGGTTTCCTTTGTTTTTGTCTCTCCCCGATAAATTTTCTGAATTCTCTTCTTTTTTTGAATTAATTTAATTTTATTTATTATTTAATTTTATTATTATTTTATTCAATATTATATTATTATTTTGCCAAAATATCTAAGATAAATTATTATTTAATTTATTTAATGAATAAAAAATTTTCTCGGTATTATTTCGACTTTTCGGTATATTTTTCGATTATTTTCGGGTTTATTTTCCAAAGTGAAAATCCCGCTTAATTTCGATTAATTCTCAAAAATTCATATCTTGATCAATTTAACCCGAAATTTAATTATTTCTTCATTATTGATCAAGATTCTCAAATCCATTATTTTTAATTAAATTTTCTTATCGAATTTATTCCCACTTTCGATCTTTTGACCGTTTTGCCCTTGCACGTGTTCGAGATTAATTTAACCCGACTTCCCTTCACGAATACTCATTCATTTCACATTTTAAATCGTTATTTCCTGTCCGAATCCCGTTTCATTTAATTTGGGACCATTTTCAATTCTTTATAAGAAATCACGATATAATTTTCGGGTCTTACATAATCTCCCCCACTTAAGAAATTTGATCCTCCAAATTAGAACCAAGTTAGTCTGTAAATCACTCCGGATATTTTACACATATCATACTTTATAACTCTTATGTGACTTTTTTGGAGTGTACTACTACCAAAGGACTTTAATTAGGGAGATTGTCTTAAATCTCAATACTTTCTCCTTCCTGTTTAATACCCGAATCAAGTTTTCCAATCATACGTTATACTTCCATTGAGCTAAGCTGTTGGAGCTCATATTCTATCACATACGCTGGGTCCGGATAATATTTTCAAAGCATCATAAGATAGGACACATTGTGGATGCCTGCTAATTCAGGTGGTAACGCCAACGTACAGGCCTTGTCTTCCACTTTGTCCAATCTCTTTCTGAATCTCGTCACATCCTTATGCTATGTCCAATGGCATGTAACTTCCAACAATACTAATTCACCATTGGTGAATTTCAATGGTTTCTGTCTCTTGTCAGCATAGCTTTTCTATCTGCTCTGAGGTGTTCTTAATCCTTCACAATTAACTGAACATCCTCAGAGGTTTGTCTTACCAGTTCGGGAACAATTTTCTATCTGTCACCCACTTCTTCTTATCTAAATCGGGGAAACAACCCTTACGACCATATAATGCCTCATCTGAAGTCATCCCGATACTCAAGTAACAACTGTCATTATTGATGAATTCGATTAGTAACAATTGATAATCCCAGGAGCTTATCAAATCAATGGCACACGCTCTCATCATATCCTCCAGAACCTGTACAGTCCTCTCTGACTGACCATCTGTCTGAGGATGGAAAGATGTGCTAACACTCAGTCGGGTTCCCATATCTTCCTGAAAAACGTTCCCAGAAGTGGAAAATGAAGGGGGAATCCCTATATGATACAATGCTCACTGGAAAAATACTTGGTGTTCCACAATTTTTCATACACATAAATCCGCCTACACACTCAGAGTATCTGAGGATTTTCCTAACCAAAAGGTGGGTAGACTTAATCAATCTATCGACTATCACCCAGATAGCCTTATGATTTATCCGGGTCCTCTGTAACCCATCACGAAATTCATGGTAACTTGTTCCCATTTTCGTGTTAATATAGGTAGAAACTGTAATAACCCTACAACTTCTTTTGCTCTACCTTACTCTGCTGATATACGAGACACTTTTCCACAATCTCTACCATGTCTCTTTTCATATTTGACCACCAATACCCTTTTTAAAAATTTTGATATTTTTATTACTTCTCGGATGCACTGTATCTCCCGAAGAGTGAGCTTCTGACAATATCACTACCTCATCAACTATGGTCCTGGGGAGCACTTATATTATTATACTATCTCTGAACCTCAGTAAGCCATCATCACTCTCTGTGAACTCTATCACTGTACCCATCTGAATCTGACCCACACAATCGACACCCTGTCGATCATCACGCTAAGCCTGTCAAATCCGGTCACTCAAATTCGGTTCTAATCTCAGGCTAGCTGTCGCACAATCACTGTCATCATCAGAGGGGATCACATCACTACTGAGGTTTACAACTGCTCTAGCAGCTCACGCTCCCTGACCATCTTATGTAATACCATCCTAGGCTCTTTCTACTCAAGGCATTAGCCATCACATTAGCCTTTCCTGGGTGGTACAATTTTCCACAATCAAAATCTCTCAGAAGCTCTAACCCACTATGTATTCTCATATCCGACTCTTTCTGTGAAAACAGATACTCGGGGCTTTTATGATCAGTGCATACCTAAAATTTCTCACCGTATACATAGTATTGTCATATACTCAATACCACTATCGTTGTCAACTTTAAATCATGGGTCGGATAGTCTCTTTCATGATCTTTGAGTTGTCTGGATTTATAATCGACTATCTTCCCCTTTTGCATCAATACACAGTCCATTCATTATTTTGAGGTATCCATAGACTCATGAGAAACCTCTTAATCTGTTGGTTATGGTGAGAATAAATACGGTGGTTAGTTTATTACTTCAATACACCAAAACTCCTGTTACGTCTATCATCCCATTCAAATACAACTTTCTCTAAGTTAAACGTGTCAATAAAGTAGACCATATTGAGAACTCGCAACAAACCATCTATAAAAGCAATTTCCAATTGTTGCTTATAATTTTTCCTGGACTGTAAATACATCCAAAATATCATCAATAAGGATGATAACAAATCGGTCCAGGTAAAGTTTAATTACCTCATCATGGTTGAGTTCCATTGAATATTTCAATCACCCATATCATTGACTTATGTGCGCATAAATGTATAATATCATTTCGAACTCGCTTCCATTCAAAATACTAACTCGCGTCATTTCCTTTTTCTTATATTAACGACTTTTATAAAATTTTAAATAAATTTTTTAAACCTTCACAATTAATCGAATTCTATATTTCTTTATCGTACAAGTAAAGGTACCCTAATTTTAAATGTCTATATTACTACTGTCGATTTCAAATTTATAGGTTATGTACACTTTTAAATGCTGTCAAGTCTTCAAACGGGGAGGTATTTTGAAATACCTTTATTAACCCTCAGACTTGACCACCATTACTTTACATATCAGTCCATGTGGTCACAATTCATATTCGCTACTAATTACGTTAATCTAAATTACTTCACGTATCAGAGATATTCGTACCTTACATACGCCTCTTATTCCAGTCTATCTCTTTTCGTATATCACTTATAACAAAACTCTGTCATTACTCATTTCGTGAGTACAATCATTTACTCCTTTAATTTCAATTGCTACACCCCTTTTATTACTTGTCAAAACTTACCGTATACTTTTCAGGGGTAACACAGCACTGTCTTAGAATAAAACTCTAAACATCATAATTTGTAGCCAACTAATTTATTCTCAAATATTACTTCAAATTATTCATAGTCTATTGAATAAAATCAGCTGACTTATACTTCTTCCCCCATTTTCAACTTACAATCTCTTCATAATTATTTCGTTAGTTAACCCTCCTTCGTTGGGGTACTAACTATCAGTATTGTGCCCATAGGTGTAGGTATTCACGTCTTTTACTAACTTATATACAAATGAAGGCGGTATGACTAAATACGTGGCACCAGGATTAATTAAAATAATTACTTCACTATTCTTAACTAGTGTGGTATCTTTCACCACATCATATGAAACATCAGTAATGTCCTAGTCCAAGGCATACACTCGCCCTCGTCCAACAGCCTACTTTCCCTTTTCTCTTCAGCTGTGGCCTCCCTTTTTCGGTGCAGAGATATCAACAGAGTTTTCTCTATCTCTTTGCTCTTCTGTGGGGCAGTCTCACCTAACTCTGAGCAATCATTAATTAATTGGTCCGTTTTATCATACTTAATGCCTATTTTAGTAAATAAAGTGTAGGTGTAGGCCCTACTTTCGTGGTATCTATCACACATCCTATACTGCTTACACTGCTAATTCTGCTTACACTACTACACTGCTTCGTAACAGGTCGGGGTTCTCCAATCACAATACCTCTAATAAGTGTTAAATTGGATACACTAGGGCCTTACCAATCATCTTACCCCGTGACTCATCAGCTCTAATCTCTTACCAACTGGTCTCTTTCCCGCTCTGACATCTCTGTCATTTTCTATTCTTTTCTGTCTCTATTTCGGCCCTTACTAACTTTCCCAATCTCAGAGGCGTGCAACACATGATCTTCTTCACGTAACTATATTCTGCGCACTGCCTCGACATAGGTAATGAGCTAATCGAACTCTAATCGATAATTTGAGCCCTTTCATGAACTTTTGGGATTTTTCGACTCTCACTGCTCATAGTGTCAAGGTAATATTTGGGCAGGTATATAAACTGAGTTTCATACTCATCAATCAACCAGTGTCTCTGGGTCATTGTAAGAAATTTTAATTGTAATTTCCCTTAAGTAGAGTCCAAAATATTCTGTCACTGGAATACATCCAGAAATATTTCTCATGTCGACTCTGGACGTCTAACTCTTCAGATGGGTTGAGCGAACTTCCACCAAAGTTTCGTCTCACCCTCTAACATAAATGTATTTAAAAGTCACTTTTTTGGTCGACATACAACGAAAGAATCCATACAACTACGCTATCTCATTCACACAATCCTCAACAATTATTGATTTCTTTACTTCGCTATTTACCGGAGGGGTGTGAAAATCTCTATAGTCTGAGGCATCTATTTAGGCTTAACCTGCCTATCCTCAACTACCTGTATAGACTGAGTAAACAACTTCGAAACATTTTCTACACTCCACTCCATCCTCTTGGAGCGTGACTCAATATTGTTTGGTCTCTTTATAGGACCCGGTGGAGTATGCTCAACATCAGCCTCCACCTCACTCTCATCTTGAGTCTCATGTGACGACTCATTCAACTCTCAGACTGATCTCTACGGCCTCGAGCATGTGTACTCGCCCCTCTACCATAGCGGCTATTATTTATAAAAACTATATTATTGCATTCGAAACTAAATTCTTAGCTGCACTTCCACCTTGATATACACAATTGTATCTAAACAATGCACAGTACATTGGGATGTAAATTTACTTAACCACTAACACCGACTCATATCAGGCCAATTCTTCTCCGATACCACCTTTTCTGTTACGACCCAAATTACCTAAAAATCAGAGTAAAATTTTTTTCGCTTTTTCATTTCCTTACCCGTCGTGAACAGTTACACTACTAAACAATTGGGCTATGATTCGGTGTTAGTCACCTCTCATCTATTTACCATTCCATTTTCATATTTCATTTACATATCAATTTATTTTAAATAAATACATACCCAATATTACATCCATGTATAGTACTGTGCCTCTATATGTTCAGATACAAAAATTATACAAATGTGTATACCTGGTCTTGATAAGAAGCAGCAGATATGACTACTGTCGTTCTCTTCTACTGAATATACCCTGTGGGGTGAAAAATGAAAGGGTGAGCATAAACAGCTCATTAAGGCAATAATGTAAGCAGGTAGATAACTATACTATCTACGTGCTGATAATGTCATGATATAAAATCATTTACATTTGGAGCATGAAGTAAGACTAAAACGATGCCACATGTATGTATATATCATATAAGAGAAATCATGAAGTCGACATGAAAAATCATCATGTATGACATCTCATGCTCGTCACGGGAATACCTTGATTCATTAAATCCCATCTCTTTTAAAACATAAATCGGGACATTACCCTTCCCTCGGGTTCGTCCTGGTCTATTCAGACCGTATGATATCATGTGAGGCATGTAGGTTACTGTATGAAAATCGAGGACTATGGCCATACTTTGTCCCTGTGATCCCAGGCTACACGGATCCCGGTGTGCGGGGCATCACAACTGCAATGGGAGGTGGGGTCAAGTCCTACCCGCCAGAATATCAAGTAACATCATCGAGTCATCATGACTGCACGGTACAACGTACTCCGTGTGACATACACGATACATCGTACTCCGTGGACCCATATCATAGTCTGGGGGTGCCTGCCGTAGGTCTTATCCAACCCAATACTATGTCGATAACCAACCCTTGTTCAAAGTATACGTACGAGCATCTTAACTCTCTGTGACACACAGTCTACAGGAGGCTTCTATATCACTATATTCATGTCAACTCACGTCTAGTGCGAGCGAAGCTCTAGCACCACGCTATGCATATCATGATATCTAAAATCTCGTGCGAGCGAAGCTCCAGCACAGTTTTGTGCACACATAAATTTTTCGTACGAGCAATGCTCCAGTATGGCTTTTCATAAGAAATAAATCATTAAACTTGAGGGCGAGAAAGACTCTAGCACTCTTTTTATTCATGTAAATACGATAGGTGGCTCAATCTTGATAAAACATCTTTTAAAATAGTTACCGGTACAAACCAGTACCCTTTTGTATAATTCATGAAATCAATAACCAACCTATGTGTATATTTGCTTAAATCAAAGCAATACATTTATATAAAACATTAAAACATGATAATCATGCAATTTATCTGCCTGACTACCCTTTTTATAGATTTTACTCTCAGGGGTAAAATCATCTTTTTCTTTATTCACCTAAGTCCCAGATTTCGTAAAAATTATTATTTCATTTTCTAAATACTTAAAGAAATTCTAGGCCCTTTAAATCCCCTCAATAAATACATATAGAAATCTCTATGCACCTACAAAATTCCCTTACCTCTATTCTCGTCGAGCGCTTATCTAAATTCCATTGTCGGAGGCTCGTCTCATCCGATTTGCTGCTAATCCAGTCTCTGGGGCTGCAGATAATTATTTATCATGTCAATTTAACCCAATAAATATAATTCTCCTGTTTACTATAGTCGATTTAACTAATTGGGCCAATTTACTCTTATTGGGCTCAATCACACCTTAATGGGCCTCGACCCATTTTCAGCCCGTTTTTACTTATTTAAATCCTTTCTTCGGGTTTACTGGGCTCATTCAGCTTATTAATAATCATCGGGCTTCGTTCCAAACTCATTGGATAGCCCGTATATTATTTACGGTAATTACATTGCAATTCCGATTAATATTCCTTTTTATACAGAATTTATCCGTAAATTCTATAAAATAATCGAAACGCTGTATTAAAGGACTCTAATTGTCAGAATTAAAATGCACTTACCCAATATGATGCAGGATACGAAAATCGGAGCTCAATCGGCTCTCGTTTCGAGCTTAGTCGTAAAACTGCATAATTATATTTAATTCCGAATTATTTTCGATCGAATATAATTTAAATAAATTTCTCGAAAATCAAATGAATCACTTTTGACCTCATATCGACTTACCTGAAGTCCAGTGTATCCCTGAAAATCTTCTCCTTTTTCTCCTTTTTTCCCTTCTTTCTTGGTTGAACTGGTTCAGTCCGGTTCAAACCCGGTTCAGACCGATCGGGTTCAACCGGTTCAGTTCGGTTCACCTCTTTGCTGAACCGGTCTGTACCCGTTCAGACCTTCTCGCCGCCGTTCACGACGTTTTCGACCGGTTCCTGACATGATTTTGGCTCCATTCGACGCGCCATCACTTGGGAGTTCAAAATCGGGCCTCGGTGTGGGTTGAAACGGCACCATCGCCGGTGAATCTTCCATTCTCCCCCGCGGCAGTCACCTCTTGATCCGACAGATTTCGACGGTTTCACCAGCCGATACTGGTCTCAAAAGAACCGCATCCTCTTCCCGATCACGTCGATGCCCGCCGTTCGAGCCCAGCTGCCATGGATCGTCGAAATCTACCTCGTTTTCCACGCGGGCTTCTCTTCCTCCGTTCGACGTTTTCCAACCTCCTAGCGACGCATCTCCGGTGCCAATAGCTTCGTTGGCCTCCCCTCTTTCTCCTCGACTCTTCGTCGGGGCCGTCGATCGCCGGTGGCCGTGGGTCAGTCGGCCACGCGCGATCTCCATTTTCGGTTTCCTTTGTTTTTCTCTCTCCCCGATAAATTTTTTGAATTCTCTTTTTTTTTTTAATTAATTTAATTTTATTTATTATTTAATTTTATTATTATTTTATTCATTACTATATTATTATTTTGCCAAAATATCTAAGATAAATTATTATTTAATTTATTTAATGAATAAAAAAAATTTTCTCGATATTATTTTGACTTTTCGGTATATTTTTCGATTATTTTCGGGTTTATTTTCCGAAGTGAAAATCTCGCTTAATTTCGATTAATTCTCAAAAATTCATATCTTGATCAATTTAACCCGAAATTTAATTATTTCTTCGTTATTGATCAAGATTCTCAAATCTATTATTTTTAATTAAATTTTCTTATCGAATTTATTTCGGCTTTCGGTCTTTTGACCGTTTTATCTTTGCACGTGTTTGAGATTAATTTAACCCGACTTCCCTTCACGAATACTTATTCATTTTGCATTTTAAATCGTTATTTCCTGTCCGAATCCCGTTTCATTTAATTTGGGACCATTTTCAATTTTTTATAAGAAATCACGATATAATTTTTGGGTCTTACAATGATTGTTTTAAAATTTTATAAATTTTAATTAGAAAGTGTATTATTTATTTATTTATTCTAATATAATAATTATATAATTATAATTTGAGTTTTTCGGGTTATAAATTCGAGTTTTCTCTGGTTTCGGATAGGGTCAGTTTCAGGTTTGGGTCGTATCGGGCTTGGGTTATGTCGGGTTCGGGTTTTACGGGTTCTTTCGGGCTCAGTCTTTATTAGGTTCGGGTTTTTTCGGGTCGGGGTTTTCTCGAGCTCGGGCCGTTGACTTTTTGGTCATTTCGGTCCGGTCTCGGGTTCAGTCTCGGACGGGCTCGAGCGGGTTTTCAAGCACAAGCCAACTTTTGCCAGCTCTAAGTGCAGTTATCTACCTGCTCGCATGATTGCCTTACTGAGCACGTGGTTTACTCACCCCCTTATTTTCCCACTCTACGGAGCACTTTCAGTAGATAGAGAGCGACTGAGGATTGGATTTTGGTGTCCACTACATCCCATCACACGATGTATACACATTTGTATAGTTTTTGTATCTAGACATGTCAAAGCACAGTAATATCTTTAAATGTAATTTTTGGGGATGTAAAGGATTGTAAACACATGTAAACAGCAACTCTGGTTTAGAACTAAAAGTGTTTACGTTTAAATAAATTGTAAATTGAAATGATTTGATTTGGATGAGATTTACACCTGTCAAGACCCTTCCTTGACTTAACCAAAACCACTACAAATTTTTTACATTTTAACTTACCTTTCCTTTCATCAATGGTTGGGCTGTGATTCGATGTTAGCTTCCTCACGTACCATATCATTCATTACCATACATACATGTCAATATATTATTTCTAACTGTAAACTTCTTTTATAATACATGTAAGATTATATAAAATCTAATACAAATACATTCCCCATAATATATACATCGTATACATCACTGTGCTGTTTCTATGTTTAGATACATAACCATACAAAATATGTATACCTGTTGATCGATAGGAAATAGCAACGGACAACAGGAATACTATCACTCAAGCACACTCGGTCTACTGCTGATGCTCTGTAAAGAGATGTAAAAGAAAAGGGGGTGAGCAAACAACGCGCTCAGTAAGGAAATCAGGCAAGCAAGTAGACATCTACACTATCTACTCAAAATAATGTTATGCCTCAAAATATCATTTCCTTAACTTATTTTAAAAGCATAGCTTTAAATATATATATATATATATACTTGTACAGATTAAATCCCATGTACAGAAATCATGCTTTCGTTCTAAAATGTAGGCATGTAGTGCAAAAATAATGCATCTTTATAATATCACAATGCCTTTAGATAAATCATGTTATGTATATTTAAATCACAGTAAATATAGCATTTAAATCATTCACAACACAAAATCGGATTCCGACCCATCCCTCAGGTCTATACATATCATAAATAAATCAGTAAAGTGATATATCATGTGAGACTCTATGGTGAAATGCAATAATATCCTGGACTATGGTCATATCATATAATGGTGATCCCAGGCTACACGAAATCCTAGTGTGTGGGGCATTATTGCTGCAACGGGAGGGGGGGCAGTCCATCACAACCGCCAGCTATCAACTCCACAACACCACACGGTACATTGTACTACATGCCACTCGCACGGTACAACGTACTCCATGGACCCTACATCACAATCGGGGTGCCTGCCATGGGTCTTAGCCCTTAAACCATGGAATATACATACCACATCTCTAAATCCATATGCGAACATCTCATAGTGTGACACTCAGTCTACACGAGGAAATCAAGCACGGTTTTTCAACATGTCTTATATATCACATAAAATACAGTATGCGCCTTTGAGCGCGACTCATAGTCGACACTCCGCTCAAACACTGTTTCACATCACAAACTCAAACTCTAGTGCGACTAAACCTCCAGCAACTAGGTTAATGCATAGTTAATGTTTCAAATCAAGTACGAGCAATAGCCCCAGTACCATGCTATGCACAAAACTCATCAAATCACGTACGAGCAATAGCTCAAGTACTATGTCATGTATAAATCATGAAGAATCGAGTACGAGCAACGCTCTAGCACTCTATCATGTATCTCATGTAAAATTCAAGTACGAGCTAATCACTCCATCACTCTATCATGCATAAATCTTACAAAATTGAGTACGAGTAATAACTCTAGCACTCTATCATGCATGTCATGGAAATCTAGTGCGAATCATACATCAGCACTAATATATGTGGAAAATATATGTGTCACGACCCATTCTACCAAAATTACTACAAAGTTTTCACTTTTTCTATACTTCTCACCTCCTCATGACAATTTCCATTTTGAACGAGTTGGGCTATGAGTCAGTAATAATCCCAACTCTTATCCCATTTGATCATATCATTCTTACCATGGTAATCATGTTAGAATTTCAGACAGTGTAATAATAAGTACATATATTATAAAACTGTACGTACATATGTTTTTATATATTTACATCCCCCATAAGTATATTCGTTACAAAACTGTGCTATTATTTGTTTAGATACAAAACTGTACGATATGTATACCTGATTCACGATGGGAGCATCAGACAACCAGGAATGCAGTCTCTACCCGCTCTCAACTACTGCAGATGCTCTGTGGAGGGTGAAAAATGAAAGGGTGAGCATAACTAGCTCAGTAAGGCAATAATGTAAACAGGTAGATAACTATACTATCATGATATAAAATCGTTTATATTTTGAGCATGAGGTAAGACTAAAATGATGCCACATGTATATATATCATATAAGAGAAATCATGAAATCGATATATAAAACAACCATGGAAAAATCATCATGTATGACATCTCATACTCATCACGTTAAAACTTATTTGTTTCATCATAAACTCATCACGTTAAAACTTATTTGTTTCATCATAAAACAACCACATTAAGGCTAAACCCATCCCTTGGGAATTCCTTGATTCATTAAATCGCATCTCATTTAAAAACATAAATCGGGACATTACCCCTCCTTTGGGTTTTTTCTGGTCTATTCAGACCGTATAATATCATGTGAGGCATGTAGGTTACTGTATGAAAAATTGAGGACTATGGCCATATTATGTCCTTGTGATCCCAGGCTACACAGATCCCGGTGTACCGGGCATCACAACTGTAATGGGAGGTGGGGTCAAATCCTACCCGCCAAAATATCAAGTAACATCATCGAATCGTCATGATTGCACAGTCCAGCGTACTCCGTGTGACATACACGATACAACGTACTCCGTGGACCCATATCATAGTCTAGGGGTGTAAGACCCGATTTTATTGTAAGAGCAAAAAGGAATGAATAGAAATTTACGAGTGCATTTAAAAATGCAAAAGGATTGAAATGAAATTCTCGAACACGTGCAAGGGTAAAATGGTCAAAAGACCAAAATTCGATAAGAAAAATTTAATTAAAAATAAGGGATTAAGAAATCTTGATCAATAACGAAGAAATAATTAAATTTCAGGTTAAATTAATCAAGATCCAGAATTTTTAGAAATACCGAAAAGTCATTCGGGACAATATCCCAAAAATATGGAGAAATTATACCCGAAAAAGGTTAAAATATGATAAATAAATTAAATAAAATTAAATTAATTAATTTGGAATAAAATAATAATTTTGGTAGATATTTTAGACATTTTAATATATTTTATTGATTAAAATATTAATAAAATTAAATAATAAATTAAATTAAATTCATTAAGTTAAAAAAAAAAAGAAAAAAAAAGGAAATCGAAAATCGCGTTTCGCAATTTCTGAGGAAAACAGAGCGAGGGCTGACCGGGGCCATCGGTCTCCATCACCGACGACCTCCGGTGACCAGGAAGCTGGACGAGGGGCAGTCAAGCTCGCCGACACCAGCAGTGGAGGAGAAACGCGGCCGATGAGTGAGGAAACGGAAGGAGAAACCGACGAGGGAGAGAAGCGAAGATTCCCGACGATCGGCGCCGATCTGCCCGACCCCACCCCCAGCCGAACGTTCCCAAGGAACAGGTGAGCTGATTGGTGGTGGCCACGATCGACGAAAATGTCGGCAAACGTCGAAAACGGCGGAAAGAGGAAATGGGTACCGACGGTGGAGAGAACTGGCCGGACCGGCGACTTTTCGGTGGCCTTGGATGAAATCGAGGGCAGATTCGTGCTGCGGACGGCCCAGCGGAGCCATTGGCGGCGAAAGTCGGTGAAGAACCGGTCGGCAAGGCACTGAACCGGCCGAACTGGAGTGAACCGACGGTCCGAACCGGGTCTGAATCGGACCGAACCGGTTCAGCCAAGAAAGAAAGGAAAAAAGGAGAAAAAATGGAAAAAGAAAAAGAGGAAAAATTGGGGAAAAATCCCGACAATGTAATCAAGCTACAGGTAAGTCAGTAGCGGTCGAAATTGATCGATTTAAATTTTGGAATATTTTATTTAATTAATTTTTGATTGAAAATTTACCCGAAAAATTATGAAATTATGTAGCTCGACAATTGGCATCCAACGAGAGCTCGAGACAGCCTCGATTTACGTACTAACATAGAATCTCGGGTAAGTAAACCTTATTTATGACAATTTACATCGTTATGCATGCTTCAGATTTAATTATCGCATAAAATAAATTAAATTATGAAAATTTAGATAAATTCTCGTAAATAATAAATTGAGCTATTCGAGAGTCAGAACGAGGCCCAAGAAATTATTGGTGGGTCCAATGAGCCCAATAGGCCTCGATAATGTGAAAATTAAGTGGAAAACGGGCTTAAGGCTGATTAAGGCCCATTAAGGTGCAATCGAGCCCAATAGGGGTAAATGGGCCCAATGATTTAAATTAAGCCCAAAAAATAGGAAATACAATTAAATTGTATCATATCTGACCTGAGAAATATTTATACGCAGTTCCAGACATTGGGTTGGGAGCAGATCGGACTGCGTGACGAGACAGCAGTGGAAAAGGAAAGGTCAGACTCTACAGAAAAATAAGGTAAGGGAATTCTACGGACTGCTAGAGGTAACTTTACGAAATTTCAAAGTCATATGTAGTCTTTTAAATTATCTGAAGGGTCTAGAAGTAAGTTAATAATTTTAGTGCCCCGAATGGGTAAATTACCAAAATACCCTCGTTAAGGGTAAAATTTTCAATTTTAGGAAAAATTGGGAGGAGCAAGAACAAGAGGTTCCTGCTCGTTCTGGAGATGTTTTGACGCATGCATGAGTAGGCTGGCTAACCTTGAAAGAAAAATGCACATCATTGCATATTTTCAACGAGGAAATGGTTTTGAAAACTGTTTTGAGGAAACAGAGCCGCCTACGTGTTTTTTTTGACATGTGACGTGCTAGAGCTTAGCTCGCACGATGTTTTGATTTGTGTGATGCATGCATTAGTGCTGGAGCGAGAGCTCGCACTAGAGTTTTATATGCATTGGTGCTAGAGTCCAACTCGCACCAGATTTTATATGATTTTCATGACACGGTGCTAAAGACTAACTCGCACCAGATTTTACATGATTTTCGTGACAGGGTGCTAGAGTCTAACTCGCACCAGATTTTTCACATAATTTGATGAGAGTGCTAGAGCTTAGCTCGCACTAGTTTTACTTGAATTGACGAGAGTGCTGGAGCATCGCTCGCACCCTCCACTAATTTTTATGAGAACAAGCGATGAGTCGTGCTTGGAGAGTCGGGTAGACTGTGTGTCACCGATAAAATAGGCTCGTACGTGCGTTCTGAGACAGGGTATGATACATGGGTCCACGGAGTACGATGTACCGTGCAAGTAGCATGGAGTACGATGTACCGTGTGGCATCTTCGGATGCGTGGTATCTTCAGATACGTGTGGCATCTTCGGATGCGTGGGATCGGATAAGACCGACGAGATGGACTAACCCACCTCCTGGGCGGTTCTCGATCATGGTGATACCCCGCACACTAGGATCCGTGTAGGCAGAGGGACTCCCGAGGACACATGGCCATAGTCCTGGTTATTACCGATATACAGATGTTGCCTAGTCTCGCATGTTGACGATTTTGATGAGATCAAAACTGGGTTTTAAATCAAATGTACATGATGATTATTTCCATGCTTTTTAAACCCATGTGTGATGTAAGCTGATTTTCATGGTTTTGTGAGTCAGTACCACCCGAAGGAGGGGTTGAGTCCTGACTTTATTATGAAATTTTTAAATGAGAAAGAAATGATTTAAAAAGAGTTACATGTTGAATTTTCCATGCGAACGTGTTTTACATGACATCATGAATCATAGCATCAGTTTTAAAATGTGTGGAGAAAGGGTGGTTTATGCATGGCACCTCGTTCATGTAGGTAGTATGGTTACCTACTTGTTCGTAGGGTTACCTTACTGAGCTTGATGTGCTCACCCCTTTCATTTTCTCACACAGATAATCTCCAGTAGATGTTGAGGCGACTGAGTACTGCATTTCGGATATCCGCTGCTGTCGATCATTTAAGGTATATACACTTGTATATATTGTATCTAAATAAGCATAGCACAGTAACATGTTTGTAGGTGACTTTAGGGGATGTATAAATATTGTAAACGCTTATAAATGACTAAGAAAGAATTAAGTTATATGGTAAATGAATGGTGGGACTGGCATTGACGCACAGCCCAATTTTTAGTAGAGTGTGGTCACGATCAGAGGACAGGTAAGCATGAAAGAAAATAATAAAACGCGAAAAATTTACTTTGATTTTTGGGTAGTTTTGGATCGTGACATATAAAGGTGGTATCAGAGCGAAATTGGTCTGATGTGTGTCAGTGTCAGTAATTAAGAAATTACATCCTCGTGTTACTGTGCTTGGTTAGATACAATAGTGTCACGACCCAACTATCCAAAAATCAGAGTGAATTTTTTCGCGTTTTTGTTTATTTTCTTACTTAATTCTTACCTGTCCTCGAATCGTGACCAACACTCCACTACTAATTGGGCTGTGCGTCAATGCCAGTCCCACCATACATCTACCCTAGTACTTATTTCTTCTCCAGTCATTTATAATTGTTATATTACTTATACATCCCCTAAAGTTACTTACAATCATGTTACTGTGCTATGCTTATGTAGATACAATAAGTACAAGTGTATATACCTTATGTTGATGGGCAGCAGCGGATATCCGGAATGCAGTACTGAGTCGCCTCAACTTCAACTGGAGATCATCTGTGGGAGAAAATGAAAGGGGTGAGCACATCAAGCTCAGTAAGGCAATCCTACGAACAAGTAGGTAACCATACTACCTACATGAACGTAGTGCCATGCATAAACCACCCTTTCTCCACACATTTTAAAACAATGCTATGCATTATGATGATATGTAAAATACATTTGCACGGAAAATCAACATGCAATTATCATAAATCGTTTCTTTCTCAATTAAGATTTTGACAATAAAGTCAGGACTCGACCCCTCCTGCGGGTGATCCTGACTCACACAAAATCATGAAAACATTTACATCACACGTGGGTTTTGAAAAGCATGGAAATACCATCATGCAATTTAGTTTTAAAACCCAGTTTAAATCATCATAGAAATCATCAACATGCGAGACTAGGCAACGTCTGTATATAGGTAAATAACTAGGACTATGGCCACATCTGTCCTCGTGAGTTCCTCAGCTACACGGATCCTAGTGTGCGGGTTCTCACCATGATCGGGAACCGCCCGGGAGGTGGGTCAGTCCATCCCGTCAGTCTTATCCGATCCCCGGCATCCGAAGATGCTGCATCCGGAGATGCCGTATCCGAAGATACAACACGGTACATCGTACTCCATGCTACTTGCACGGTACATCGTACTCCATGAACCCATGTAATATCTCTAGGTACTCCGGCCCAATTGGCCTGCTTCCCACAGAGGTTTGTTTCTCAATACTCATGCCATGTCTCAAAATGCACGTGCGAGCCTATTAAATCGGTGACACACAGTCTACCCGATGCTCCAAGCACGGCTCATCGCATGTTCTCATAAAATCTGTGTGAGCGATGCTCAGCACTCTCATCAAAACACGTCAACTGGCAGAGCCCGCTTACATCCCCACAAGGCCGCCAACCTCATCCCTCACTCTCACCCCACCTAAGAGGTCTCTTGAGCCTGTTGGGCCTTTTGGCTGACTCCAAGGGCAGACAGCGGTACTCCACAAATCCGGTAAAACTAGTGCGAGCTAAGCTCAGCACTCTGTATATTATAAATCACATGAAAATTTTATAAATACTGGTGCGGGTTAAACTCCAGCACTCTGTCTCGAAAATCATGTAAAAATATGGTGCGAGTCAGACTCTAGCACCGTGTCACGAAAGAGCATGTGAAATCTGGTGCGAGTTATACTCTAGCACCTATGCATGTAAAACTCTAGTGCGAGCTCTCGCTCCAGCACTAATGCATGCATCACACAAATCGAAATTACCGTGCGAGCTGAGCTCTAGCACGTCATATGTCAATAAAACACGTAGGCGGCTCTATTTACTCAAAACAGTTTTCAAATCAATTTCACGTTGAAAGTATGCAATGCGGTGCACTTTCTTTCAAGGCGAGCCAGCCTACTCATGCATGCGTTGAAATATCTCCAGAACGAGCAGGAACCTCTTGTCCTTGCTCCTCCCAATTTTTCCTAGATTTTTAGAATTTTACCCTTAACAAGGGTATTTTAGTAATTTGCCCATTCGGGGCACTAAAATTATTATTTGACCTCTAGACCCTTCAGGATATTTTAAAGGACTGCATATGAATTTAAAATTGCGTACTGTTACCTCTAGCAGTCCGCAGAATTCCCTTACCTCGATTCTCGTCGAGTCTGACCTTTCTCTTTTCCAATGTAGTCCCATCGCGCAGTCCGATATGTTTCCAATCCAATGCCCGGAACTGCGTATTAATATTCCTCAGGTCAGATATTATGATTTAATTGTACTTAATCTTTTCTGGGCTTAATTTAAATCATTGGGCCCGTTTACCCCTATTGGGCCCAATTGCACCTTAATGGGCCTTAATCGGCCTTAAGCCCGTTTTCCACTTAATTTTCTCTTTATCGAGGCCTATTGGGCTCATTGGGCCCATCAATAATTTATTGAGCCTCGTTCTAATTCTCGAATAGCTAAATTTAATATTTACGACAATTAATCTAAATTTCCATAAATTAATTCAATTTATGCGTAAATTTAATCAATATCACGCATAACGAGGAAATTGTCGTAAATAGGGGTCACTTACCCGAGATTCCATGCTAGTCCGCAAATCGAGGCTGTCTCGAGCCCTCGGTGGATGCCAATCGTCGAGCTACACAATTCCACAATTTTTCCGGGTAAGTTCTCAGCCCAAAATTAATTAAATAAAATATTCCAAATTTAAATCGGTCAATTTGACCGCTTATCGACTTACCCGAAGCTCGATTGCATCACCGGAATTTTCCCCAATTTTTTCCTCTTTTTCCTTTTCCCTTTTTCTCCCTTTTTTCCCCTCTTTTTGGCTGAACCGGTTCAGTCCGGTTCGGACCGGTCAGACCGCCGGTTTTTCTCCGGTTCGGCCGGTTCACTGCCGGTTCACTGCCTTGCCGGCCGGTTCTCCGCCGGCTTCCACCGCCAATCGATCCGCTGGCTCGTCCGCAGTCCAAATCTACCCTCAGTTTCACCCAAGTCCGTCGGAACACCGCCGGTTCGACCTCTTCTCCTCGGCGTCGGAACCCATTTTCTTCCCTTGGCCGTCGCCGCCGATTCCGGCCGTCTCGCTGAGTGCCACCGGTGCCAAAAGCACCGCCGTCGACTGGGCTCTCCAAATCGGGCCTTGGTTCTGGTCGGATCGCCGCCGTTCGCCGGGACCGAGCCCCTCAATCCCGTCGGCCTTCTCCTCCTCCGATCGGCTTCCTCCGGCGTCGGTTGGCTACACCGCCGGTACCATCGTGCTCATCGGCGTCCCCTCTTTCTTTTCCGGCCCTTGGCCGGGCCGTTGGCCGCCGGACGGTGATCGGGCCTCCTTTGGTCTTCTTCGGGTCTTTCGTTTCTCTCTCCCCGATGACTTTCCTCTCTTTTTTTTTTTTTTCAATTTATTATCTTATTTAACAATTTATTTTTATTTATTAAAATACACTAAAAATACCCAAATATCCCTTAAAATTATTATTTTATTCTAAATTAATTAATTTAATTTTATTTAATTTATTTATTATATTTTAACCTATTTTTCGGGTATAATTGCTCCGTATTTTCGGGATATTGTCCCGAGTGACTTTTCAGTATATTTTTCGATTATTTTCGGGATTATTTTTCTGAACTAAAAATTCCGATTAATCCCGATTAATTCCAATAAATTAATATCTTGATCAATTTAATCCGAAATAATTTTATTTCATCTTTATTGACCAAGATTTCTTAAATCCTTATTTTTAATTAAATTTCCTTATCGAATTTACTCCGGCTTTCGGTCCTTTGACCGTTTTGCCCTTACACGTGTTCGGGATTAATTTAACCCGACTTCCTTCATACTTCCTCTATCTTTTCTTATTTAGTTTTCGTATTTTTATTAAATTCGGGTCTTACAATTCTCCCCCACTTAAGGAATTTGGTCCTCCAAATTAGAACCAAGTCATATGAGTCCATATACAACTCCGGGTATATCGATCATATCATACTCTTAAAATTTATGCGACCTTCTTCGGAGTGTATTACTACCAAAGGACTTTAATTAGGGAGATTATCTTAAACCCCAATACTGTCTCTTTCCTGTTCAATGCCCGAATCAACTTCTTCAATATACTCATATTTTCATTAAACTGAACTTTTGGAGTTCATATCCTATCACCTCTGCTGGATCTAGATAGTAGTACCGAAGCATCATAAGCTGGGACACATTGTGGGTGCCTATTAATCCAAGTGATTAACAACAACCTACAGGTCTTATCTCCCACTTGTCCAATCTCTCAAGAATTCGATCCAGCTCAACTCAATTTACTTCTTCCAAAAGTTCCGCTATGTCCTTATTCTCTTAGGACGTGTAACTTTCAACCATAATAATTCACCAAGGGTGAATTCCAATATTTTTCTATCTGTTCTGAGGTGTTCTTAATCTCTCATCCTTAACTAAACATCCTCAGAGACTTATTATCCAAAGTCAGAAATAATTTCTACCTGTCACCCACTCTTTCTTATCCAATTTGGGGAACAGCCCCTACAGCTATACACTGCCTCATATCTCGTTATCCCGATACTCAATTGCCAATTGTCGTTATTGGCGACTTCAATTAGAAATCAACTGATCATTCCAGGAGCTTATAAAATCAATGGCACACGCTTTCATCGGATCCTCCAGAACTTGTACAGTCCTCCCTGACTGACCATCTGTCTGAGGATGTAAAGCTGTGCTAATACTCAGTCGGGTTCCCATAGCTTCCTAAAAATATTCCCTGAGGTAGGAAGTGGAGCGGGAATCCCTATATGATACCATGCTCACTGGAACGCTACTTAATGTTCCACAATCTTTCTTATACCTGAATCCTCATACACACTCTGAGTATCTGGGGAGTTCATAACCAGAAGGTGGGTGGACTTAGTCACTCTATCGACTACCATCCAACTAGTCTCCTGATTTATCCGGGTCTCCTATAACCCATCACGACATTCATGGAGACTTACTCTCGTTTTTCGTGCCGTGTCGATATAGGTAGGTGCTGCAATAACTCTGCAGACTTTTAATACTCTACCTTACTCTGCTGACACACTAGGCACTTTTCTACAATCTCCACCAATATCTCTTTTCACATCTGACCACCCATACCCCTTTTGAGATTTTAATATATATTATTATTACCTTCCGCATGCACTGTATATCCCGAAGAGTGAGCTTCTGACAATATCACTATCTCATCAACTGTGGTCCTGGGGAGCACTCATACTGTCTCTGAATCCTCAGTAACTCATTATCACCCACTGTGAACTCTATCACTGTACCCTTCTGAATCAGACCCAAACTATCGACATCCGGTCGATCATCACGCTAAGCCTGGCAAATCCGGGCACTCTCATCCGGTACTAGTCATCAGGCTAGCTGTCACACAATCACTGTCATCCTCAGAAGGGATCACATCAATACTGAGGTCCACAACTGCATCTAGCAGCTCACGCTCCCTGACCATCATATGTGGTACCATCCCGAGGCTCTTTCTGCTCAAGGCATCAGTCATCACATTCGCCTTTCTTGGGTGGTACAATTCTCATAAATCAAAATCTCTCAGAAGCTCTAACCCAATATGTATTTTTCATATTCGCCCCTTTCTGTGAAAACAGATACTCGGGCTCTATGATCAGTGCATATCCATAATTCCTCACCCTGTACATAATAGTACCATATCCTCGGTACAAATACTGTTGCCAACTTTAAATCATGGGTCAGATAGTTTATTTCGTGATCGAAGAGTTGTCTGACTCCAAAATTGACTATCTTCCCATTATACATCAATACACAGCTCCATCATAACTTTGAGGCATTCATACTCACTGAAAAACCTCTTGAGCTGTTGGGCATGGTGAAATTAATCATGGTGGTCAGTTCATACTTCATCACGCCAAATTCACGTCACATCTATCATCTTATTTATCATCTTATTCCAAGATCACGTTTTCTTAGTTAAACGTGTCAACAGGGTATACCATTTTAAATCTCGCAATAATCCATCTGTAAAAGCTATCTTCCAATTGTTGCTTATAATTCGCCCTAGGCTTTAACTACTCCCAGCATATCACCGTTAATGATGATTACACTCGATCTAATCCTTGACTTATTTACGCAAGGCGTACAAGATCCTTCTCAACCGCTTACGTTTTCCAGGTGCTAACCTGCGCTATTTGCTTTTCTTATCTTAACGGCTCTTATCAAATTTTACTACGTTAACCTTTATAATTTGTCGAATTTTAATGTTCTTATCGTCTTAGTAAGGTAACCTAATGCTAAAGGTATTTATTACGATGATCGATTTCCCGTTATAGATTATATATATATATATATATCTAGATGCTGTCAAGTCTTCAGGCGGGGAGGTATTTTGAAATACCTTTATTAGCCTTCAGACTTAACCACAACTACCGGTTATGGTTATACCCATCTTTGTCCTTGGTTATAATTTGTATTCGCTACTAATTGTTTAACCTCAATTACTTCGCATATTAAAGGTATTCCTTATCTAGCATATATCTCTACTCCAATACATCTTGTACTTAGGATCTATCTTATCTCGAAGATTTTCTCCTTTGCGTATCAATTATAATGAAACTCTTGTCTTTATTCATTCTGTGAGTACATCCTTTACTCCTGTAATTTCAACCGTTACACCCCTGTTTATCAACTTAAAATCTCTATATCTATATTCCGTTAATTCATCCTCCTCTATTGGGGTACTCATTTACCCATATTGTAACCGATGACGTAGGCATTCATGCCTTTTACTCACTTATATGCGAATGAAGGCGGTATGAATAAATATGTGGCACAGGATTAATGAACATATGTACTTCGTTATTCATAACAAGTGTGGTATCTTACACCACATCCATGAAACATCAATAGCATCCTGGTCCAAGACATCCACTCGCCTTCGTCCAATAGCCTACTTTCCTTTTTCTCTTCGGCTATGGCCTCCCTTTTCGTTTTCAGCTATAACAACGAAATTTTTCTCTGTCTCTTTACTTTTTTGTGGGGCGATTTCGCCCAACTCTGTGTAATCAAAATCAATGGTCCATCATACCACACTTAACGACCATTTTCATCAATACCGTGTAGGTATAGACGCTCCTTCTGTGGTATCCACCACACATTCCACAGTAATGACACTGCTACTCTGCTTCGTAGCAGGTCGGGGTCCTCCAATCACAATACCCCTCAAGAGTGCCAAAATTAGATGCACTAGGGCCTTACCAATTATCTTAGCCCATAACTCATCAAATCTAATCTTTAACCAATTACCATTTTCTCATTCAACATCTTTGTCATTTCTCGATTCTCTTTTCTGTCTCTACTTCAGCCCTCTCTACCTTTCCGAATCTCAGAGGCGTGCAATTCATATTTTTATTTATCCAACTGTAAATCTGCGCACTGCCTCGGTATAGGTAATATCTCACGGGCCAATCGGACTCTAATTGAAAATCTGAGCCCTTCCATAAACTTTTAGACATCTCGACTGTCACTTTTCATAGTGTCGAGGTAATATCTGCCCAGAATATAATCGAGTCTCCATACTCGTCAATAAATTAAATCCTCTGGGTCAGAGTAAGGACTTTAATCCAAAATTTCCTTTAAATCATGTCCAGGATATCCTGTCACCGGAATACATCCATAATCATTTCTCATATCAGCTCTTAAGATGGGTCGAGCGGGTTTTCACCAATGCTCCGCTGCGCCCTCTGATCTCGTACATAATCTGAGTAATTAGCTCCTCAAAATAATCTCCACACTCCGCTCCAATCTCGCGAAGCGTGTCTCAATACTGTCCGATCTCTCTGTCGGACTCTGTGAGGCATTCTCAACATTCGCCTCTATTTCAATCTCATACTGATTTTCATAGCCAAACTCAGCACGACTTAGCAGACTCAGGTCTACCTCTACGACCTCTGCCTCGTGCACTATCTCATTTAGCGCGACTCATATTAGGCATTCCTGCATTCTCAACCATTTCTTAGTCAAGCCCATCTCGATATACACTATTGTATCTAACTAAGCACAGTAACACGGGATGTAATTTCTTAACTTCTGACACTGACACACATCAGACCAATTACGCTCTGATACCAAAATAATTGTCACGACCCAACTATCCAAAAATCAGAGTGAATTTTTTCGCGTTTTTGTTTATTTTCTTACTTAATTCTTACCTGTCCTCGAATCGTGACCAACACTCCACTACTAATTGGGCTGTGCGTCAATGCCAGTCCCACCATACATCTACCCTAGTACTTATTTCTTCTCCAGTCATTTATAATTGTTATATTACTTATACATCCCCTAAAGTTACTTACAATCATGTTACTGTGCTATGCTTATGTAGATACAATAAGTACAAGTGTATATACCTTATGTTGATGGGTAGCAGCGGATATCCGGAATGCAGTACTGAGTCGCCTCAACTTCAACTGGAGATCATCTGTGGGAGAAAATGAAAGGGGTGAGCACATCAAGCTCAGTAAGGCAATCCTACGAACAAGTAGGTAACCATACTACCTACATGAACGTAGTGCCATGCATAAACCACCCTTTCTCCACACATTTTAAAACAATGCTATGCATTATGATGATATGTAAAATACATTTGCACGGAAAATCAACATGCAATTATCATAAATCGTTTCTTTCTCAATTAAGATTTTGACAATAAAGTCAGGACTCGACCCCTCCTGCGGGTGATCCTGACTCACACAAAATCATGAAAACATTTACATCACACGTGGGTTTTGAAAAGCATGGAAATACCATCATGCAATTTAGTTTTAAAACCCAGTTTAAATCATCATAGAAATCATCAACATGCGAGACTAGGCAACGTCTGTATATAGGTAAATAACTAGGACTATGGCCACATCTGTCCTCGTGAGTTCCTCAGCTACACGGATCCTAGTGTGCGGGTTCTCACCATGATCGGGAACCGCCCGGGAGGTGGGTCAGTCCATCCCGTCAGTCTTATCCGATCCCCGGCATCCGAAGATGCTGCATCCAGAGATGCCGTATCCGAAGATACAACACGGTACATCGTACTCCATGCTACTTGCACGGTACATCGTACTCCATGAACCCATGTAATATCTCTAGGTACTCCGGCCCAATTGGCCTGCTTCCCACAGAGGTTTGTTTCTCAATACTCATGCCATGTCTCAAAACGCACGTGCGAGCCTATTAAATCGGTGACACACAGTCTACCCGATGCTCCAAGCACGGCTCATCGCATGTTCTCATAAAATCTGTGTGAGCGATGCTCAGCACTCTCATCAAAACACGTCAACTGGCAGAGCCCGCTTACATCCCCACAAGGCCGCCAACCTCATCCCTCACTCTCACCCCACCTAAGAGGTCTCTTGAGCCTGTTGGGCCTTTTGGCTGACTCCAAGGGCAGACAGCGGTACTCCACAAATCCGGTAAAACTAGTGCGAGCTAAGCTCAGCACTCTGTATATTATAAATCACATGAAAATTTTATAAATACTGGTGTGGGTTAAACTCCAGCACTCTGTCTCGAAAATCATGTAAAAATATGGTGCGAGTCAGACTCTAGCACCGTGTCACGAAAGAGCATGTGAAATCTGGTGCGAGTTATACTCTAGCACCTATGCATGTAAAACTCTAGTGCGAGCTCTCGCTCCAGCACTAATGCATGCATCACACAAATCGAAATTACCGTGCGAGCTGAGCTCTAGCACGTCATATGTCAATAAAACACGTAGGCGGCTCTATTTACTCAAAACAGTTTTCAAATCAATTTCACGTTGAAAGTATGCAATGCGGTGCACTTTCTTTCAAGGCGAGCCAGCCTACTCATGCATGCGTTGAAATATCTCCAGAACGAGCAGGAACCTCTTGTCCTTGCTCCTCCCAATTTTTCCTAGATTTTTAGAATTTTACCCTTAACAAGGGTATTTTAGTAATTTGCCCATTCGGGGCACTAAAATTATTATTTGACCTCTAGACCCTTCAGGATATTTTAAAGGACTGCATATGAATTTAAAATTGCGTACTGTTACCTCTAGCAGTCCGCAGAATTCCCTTACCTCGATTCTCGTCGAGTCTGACCTTTCTCTTTTCCAATGTAGTCCCATCGCGCAGTCCGATATGTTTCCAATCCAATGCCCGGAACTGCGTATTAATATTCCTCAGGTCAGATATTATGATTTAATTGTACTTAATCTTTTCTGGGCTTAATTTAAATCATTGGGCCCGTTTACCCCTATTGGGCCCGATTGCACCTTAATGGGCCTTAATCGGCCTTAAGCCCGTTTTCCACTTAATTTTCTCTTTATCGAGGCCTATTGGGCTCATTGGGCCCATCAATAATTTATTGAGCCTCGTTCTAATTCTCGAATAGCTAAATTTAATATTTACGACAATTAATCTAAATTTCCATAAATTAATTCAATTTATGCGTAAATTTAATCAATATCACGCATAACGAGGAAATTGTCGTAAATAGGGGTCACTTACCCGAGATTCCATGCTAGTCCGCAAATCGAGGCTGTCTCGAGCCCTCGGTGGATGCCAATCATCGAGCTACACAATTCCACAATTTTTCCGGGTAAGTTCTCAGCCCAAAATTAATTAAATAAAATATTCCAAATTTAAATCGGTCAATTTGACCGCTTATCGACTTACCCGAAGCTCGATTGCATCACCGGAATTTTCCCCAATTTTTTCCTCTTTTTCCTTTTCCCTTTTTCTCCCTTTTTTCCCCTCTTTTTGGCTGAACCGGTTCAGTCCGGTTCGGACCGGTCAGACCGCCGGTTTTTCTCCGGTTCGGCCGGTTCACTGCCGGTTCACTGCCTTGCCGGCCGGTTCTCCGCCGGCTTCCACCGCCAATCGATCCGCTGGCTCGTCCGCAGTCCAAATCTACCCTCAGTTTCACCCAAGTCCGTCGGAACACCGCCGGTTCGACCTCTTCTCCTCGGCGTCGGAACCCATTTTCTTCCCTTGGCCGTCGCCGCCGATTCCGGCCGTCTCGCTGAGTGCCACCGGTGCCAAAAGCACCGCCGTCGACTGGGCTCTCCAAATCGGGCCTTGGTTCTGGTCGGATCGCCGCCGTTCGCCGGGACCGAGCCCCTCAATCCCGTCGGCCTTCTCCTCCTCCGATCGGCTTCCTCCGGCGTCGGTTGGCTACACCGCCGGTACCATCGTGCTCATCGGCGTCCCCTCTTTCTTTTCCGGCCCTTGGCCGGGCCGTTGGCCGCCGGACGGTGATCGGGCCTCCTTTGGTCTTCTTCGGGTCTTCCGTTTCTCTCTCCCCGATGACTTTCCTCTTTTTTTTTTTTTTTTTCTTTTTTTTTTCAATTCTCTTCTTTTTTTATTTTTTTTTTCAATTTATTATCTTATTTAACAATTTATTTTTATTTATTAAAATACACTAAAAATACCCAAATATCCCTTAAAATTATTATTTTATTCTAAATTAATTAATTTAATTTTATTTAATTTATTTATTATATTTTAACCTATTTTTCGGGTATAATTGCTCCGTATTTTCGGGATATTGTCCCGAGTGACTTTTCAGTATATTTTTCGATTATTTTCGGGATTATTTTTCTGAACTAAAAATTCCGATTAATCCCGATTAATTCCAATAAATTAATATCTTGATCAATTTAATCCGAAATAATTTTATTTCATCTTTATTGACCAAGATTTCTTAAATCCTTATTTTTAATTAAATTTCCTTATCGAATTTACTCCGGCTTTCGGTCCTTTGACCGTTTTGCCCTTACACGTGTTCGGGATTAATTTAACCCGACTTCCTTCATACTTCCTCTATCTTTTCTTATTTAGTTTTCGTATTTTTATTAAATTCGGGTCTTACAAATAGTGTATATTGATATGGGTTTTAACTAAGAAATGGTTGAGAATGCAGGAATGCCTAATATTAGTCGCGATAGATAAGGTAGAGCACGAGGCAGAGGTCGTAGAGGTAGACCTAAGCCTGCTAATCGTGCTGAGTTGACCTGTGAGAATCAGGATGAGATTGAAATGGAGGTTTATATTGAGCATGCCTCACAGAGTCCGACAGAGAGATCGGACAGTATTGAGATACGCTTCGCGAGGTTGGAGCTGAGTGTGAAGAATATTTTGAGAGCAAATTGCTGAGAGTATGCATAAGATTTGAGGGCAAGTCGGAGCATTGATGGAAGTCTGTTGGACCCAACTTAAGAGTTAGATATCCAGAGCTGACATGCGAAATATTTCTGGATGTATTCCGATGATAGAATATCCCGGACACTGTTTAAAGGGAATGATAGATAAAATCCTTACTCTGACCCAGAAGAATTGATTTATTGATGAGTATGAATTATGAGTACGAAATTCGGTTATATTCTTGGGCAGATATTACCTTGACACTATGAACAGTGACAGTCGAGATGTCTAAAAGTTCATGAAAGGGCTCAAATTTTCAATTAGAGTCCGATTGGCCCCGTTAGGTATCATTACCTATGTCGAGGCAGTGCGCAAACTACAGTGGTGTGAATAAGATTGTGAGTTGTACGCCTCTGAGATTGAGAAAGGTAGTAAGGGTCAAAATAGAGACAGAAAGAGAATTGAGAATGACAGAAATGTCAGAATGGGAAAAAGGTAGTTTAGTAAAAGATTTGATTTGATGAGTTATGGGCTAAGATGATTGGTAAGGTCACATTTATCCGATTGTAGCACTTTTGAGGGGTATTGTGATTGGAGAACCCCGATCTGCTACGGATCACTGTAGAATGTGTGGTAAATACCATGGAAGTAGGACCTATACCTACATATTATTGATGAAAATGGCCGTTAAGTGTGGTAAGATGGACCATTTATTATGATTGCTCTGTCACGCCCCGGAAGTGCGAAAAATAGGGCTAATTTAAAACTTTTTACTCGTTAATTCACAAATAAAGAGTGCATTCCTGTGCAGTGTCATACATCATCATAATTATCGTTCCTCAGGATCTCATCACTAGGATTTAAATATCATATCAAATACATTAATCCATCTCAAGTTAACTTAATCCTAATACATCCCATATATTGTCATACATCAAGTGTCTGTAATTACAATAATAGTCTGGGTACATGAAAAGATAAATATACCTCAAGATACAATATATATATGGCCTGGAGCTCGAATCCTCCACTAGCCACTACTCCGTACGTCGCAGGGAAGTCCTTATTCACTTGAAGAACTCTTGGGGGAAAGAAAAACAGGGTGAGCTTCTAAATCGCTCAGTAAAGGGGGTAAGGACTCAGTTCATAAACCAAAATGCACATCACAAAAGGTTTATTTGTATGTGAAACTCATTTGAAAACCATAGCATGAAAATACTCAAAACGACACTCTCATGTGTCATGTCATGTGAAAACATGAAGTAAAAGGCTCACTCTAGAGCATTAACAAAGCATGTGAAAACAACGCGTTAAACGCTTTCTCAAATACGTGATAAAATCACAGTAAAAATAACGCACGTGGCATAGCCACTAAACACACGTGGCAGAGCCACTGATTTAAATTCTCACGTGGCATAGCCACAAAACACTCGTGGCAAAGCCACTGATTTAAATTCTCGCGTGGCATAGCCACAGAATAGGGTTTCTCAACGTGGCGCAGCCACCAATTGGGGTATAACGTGGCACAGCCACCAATGGGGTTTCTCAACGTGGCACAGCCACCAATGGGGTATAACGTGGCACAGCCACCAATGGGGTTTCTCAACGTGGCACAGCCACCAATGGGGTTTCTCAACGTGGCACAGCCACAGAATAGGTTATTCTCACGTTACCAGAACGGAGAAGAATTCGGGCTTACATGCTACCAGAGCAATGCCCGGTGTGTACTCACAACTACACACCCAAGTCTTATCACATAAGACAGGTTTGCCTTCATGTAGAACTCGTAATGGTTTTTTTCATAAAACTCATTTGAAATCGTTTTGTACTCAACACAAAACGTAATAAAACCGAGTTCCAACCGGCAAAGCACACGCACACATTTCTCAAATCACAATATTGCCTTAACGTAGAGCCCAGTTATAAACTCATAAAACATTGGGCTCCAACCGGCTATAAAATCGTGTGCAATTTAATCTCAACACAAAACACTCAACATGCTTGTTCTATAAACCACAAATCATGCTAAAACAGTTTACAATTCACATACACAAATGGTTTAGATTTCCCTTACCTCTTTGCACCTCGTATAGTGCAATCGTTTCCCCCGTATCACGGACTAGCCTCGCATTCCACTCTGGAACTCCCGAGCTGTCCAAACGATATTAAAACATCAATACTCAATTATCTCATACCCTCAATTCTCAAAATCGAGCATAATTGTTCATAACACCTCAAATCTCTTGATTTCTCGTAACTCAACCCTAAACTACAACCTCATTCACAACATCTCAATGTCCGACATTCCTCATGCCAATTATCTAGGCTAATTCTCCACATTGTCTATATTTCCGTTTATAGCTCAAAATTCCTAAAATTACCAAAATCGCTAAATATCATTATAACTCTATCCACATTGAAATTCATCAATCCCTAACCATTTCTCAACTATTTCAACACAATTACAACCACCAATAACATCAAAATCAGCTCAAATATCAAGATCGAGGTTTAGAAATTACCCAAAACTTGTGAGACGCACAACTCACGCCTCGATCCGATTCGTCCTTCGATTTCCAAGTATGTTGTTCTCCCTTTGATGAGGAACAACTTTCCTTCTTACCACAACAGCTGATTTGGCCAGAAATGGGTGATTTGGAGGAGTGAGAAACTAGGTTTTCGGTGGAAATGGGTTTTGAAAGAGAGAGAAAGTGAAATTGCAGAGAAAACACGGGTTCCTTATATAGACTGGAGGTAGGAGATCGATCTGCCTCTTGATGAGATCGATCTGTGTTTGAATTTTGGGGACGATCTGGGCAATTTTATGCCTAGGAGATCGATCTGTCGAGGGGTGAGATCGATCTCTTTATGGCTTTATGAGATCGATCTGCTCCTGAGGAGATCGATCTTCTCCCCAAACAGAATCATTTGGAGATCGATCTCTTCCTCATGAGATCGATCCCTTCTCAAACAGATTCATAAGGAGATCGATCTCTTCCATTGGAGATCGATCTGCTCCTCAAATTTCTCATTCCTTGTCGTTTATAACTCACCAGATCGATCTCTCCTTCTCCCAGATCGATCTGTCCTCATACTTCATGCTCATTTTACACACTTAACATATAAATCTCCAATTATAATTCCCACAATTCATCTAGTTCAATAATTTACACTTTAAATTATTATTACATCATTAAAATATGTCTGAAATTCTCAGATCTCACATCCTCCCCACCTTAAAAAGAATTTGGTCCTCCAAATTCAACTCAACTAGTCAAATAGATTGGGGTATTTCTCCTTCATGAGACTCTCTAGTTCCCACGTTGCCTCTTCCATTGAGTGATGTTTCCACAAAACTTTCACTAATGGGATGCTCTTGGTTCTCAGTACCTTCTCCTTTCTATCGAGAATCCGGACGGGTTCCTCAGTGTAGCTCATGTCCTCATGTATGTCCATCTCATCATACTCTATAACATGAGAAGGGTCCGGGTGATATTTTCTCAACATAGACACATGAAAAACATTGTGTATTCCGGACATCTGTGGGGGTAATGCTAATCTGTAAGCTACCTCTCCCACTTTCTCAAGAATCTCAAATGGTCTTATGTATCGAGGACTCAATTTCCCTTTCTTCCCAAATCGCATGATACCCTTACTCGGTGATATTCTCAGAAATACTGCGTCACCAACATCAAACTCAAGTGGCCGTCTAAGCGCATCCGTGTAGCTTTTCTGTCTACTTTGTGCAGCCCGTAACCTCTCACATATGAGTTTCACACTCTGTACGGCTTGCTCAACGAGCTCGGGGGCATTTATCTTTCTGTCACCGACTTCTTCCCAAGCTACAGGGGATCTACACCTCCTACCATATAGAGCCTCAAAAGGCGCCATTCCAATACTCGCATGATAGCTGTTATTGTACGCAAACTCTGCTAGGGGCAGGTGATCATCCCATGATCCCTTAAAATCCATCGTACACGCCCTCAACATATCCTCCAGGGTCTGAATAGTCCTCTCTGACTGACCATCTGTCTGAGGATGATAGGCGGTACTAAAACTTAATCGAGATCCCATGGACTCCTGAAACTGGGTCCAAAATTTGGAAGTAAATCGGGAATCTCTATCAGAAGTAATACTCACTGGAGCCCCATGTAATCTAGCTATCTCGCTGACATACAGTTCAGCTAAGGCATCCACAGTATCTGTGCTCTTGATGGCAAGGAAGTGTGCACTCTTGGTCAATCTATCCACAATGACCCATATCGCGTCACGACCTCTCCGGGTCCTCGGTAAACCCATAATAAAGTCCATAGTGACATGCTCCCATTTCCATGTAGGTACAGGTAAGGGCTGTAGTAGTCCTCCGGGCTTCCGATGCTCAGCTTTCACTTGCTGGCATACTAAACACCTGGCCACATACTCTGCCACGTCTCGCTTCATACCACTCCACCAATACACCTTTTTCAAGTCTCAGTACATCTTAGTACTCCCTGGGTGCATGGTGTATCGCGAGCAGTGGGATTCTCTCAGTATCTATCTCTTCAGGGTATCATCGTCCGGTACACAAATCCGTCCTCCGAACCTCAACAATCCATCCTCACTGATGGTGAGATCCGACTGCGAACTCTGCTCAGCTTGGCTAACCATGTCTATCAATCTCTGATCACTGCGCTGCCTAGTTCTAATCTGATCCATGATCCTAGGCTCTATCCGCAGGCTAGCCAGAAATCCAGTCTCTGCCTCTTTAACTCTGATCCGAAGTTCGGCGAATTGCTCTAACAAATCCCATTCCCTGATCATCATAGCAGATATCATACTCTTCCTGCTCAGGGCATCAACAACCACATTCGCCTTACCCGGATGATATAGAATCTCGCAGTCATAATCCTTAAGGAGTTCCATCCATCTCCTTTGTCTCATGTTTAACTCTTTCTGATCAAAGAGATATCTCAAACTCTTGTGATCAGTGAAGATCTGGAATCTTTCCCCATATAAGTAATGTCGCCAGATCTTCAAAGCAAATACCACAGCGGCTAAATCCAAATCATGCGTGGGGTAATTCCGCTCATGGTCCTTCAGCTGTCGCGATCCATATGCGACCACTCTTCCGTGCTGCATAAGCACACACCCCAATCCTTGATGAGATGCATCACTATACACCGAGAATCCTCCTGATCCCTCAGGGATAGTTAACACAGGTGCCGCTGTCAATCTCCTCTTTAATTCCTGAAAACTGAGCTCACATTGGTCAGTCCATATAAATGGAGTCTCCTTGCGCGTGAGCTTAGTTAAAGGAGCGGCAATCCTTGAAAATCCTTCCACAAATCTCCTGTAATACCTTGCCAAACCAAGGAAGCTTCGTACCTCAGTAACTGTCCTCGGTCTCTCCAATTAAGCACAGCTGCTATTTTACTTGGATCCACTGATACTCCTTCCTCTGAGACTATATGTCTAAGGAGAGCTATCCGGTTCAGCCAAAACTCACACTTACTAAGCTTTCCGTATAATTGCTTATCTCGGAGTATCTGAAGTACTAACCACAAATGCTGTGCATGCTCCTCATACGACCGAGAGTACACCAGGATATCATCAATAAAGACTATCACAAACTTATCCAGATAGTCTCTGAACACCTCGTTCATCAATCTCATAAATGCTGCAGGGGCGTTTGTCAATCCAAAGGACATCACCAGAAATTCGTAATGGCCATACCTTGTCCTGAAGGCCGTCTTTGGAATATCTTCTTCCTTGATCCTCAATTAGTGATAGCCCGACCTCAAATCAATCTTAGAAAAGACTGATGCCCCTCTCAACTGATCAAGTAGATCATCAATCCTGGGTAGTGGGTATTTATTCTTCACCGTGGCTTTATTCAACAACCGGTAGTCTACACATAATCTGAGACTACCATCCTTCTTCTTAACAAATAGTACTGGTGCTCCCCACAGTGAAACACTGGGTCTAATAAACCCTTGATCCAATAACTCCTGTAGTTGTCTCTTCAATTCCTCAAGTTCCACTAATGCCATCCTGTAAGGAGGTTTTGAGATCGGCTGAGTATCTGGTACTAAATCAATTGTAAACTCCAGCTCTCTCTCTGGTGGTAAACCTGGCAATTCATGTGGGAAAATATCCAGAAATTCACACACCACAGGTATATCCTCAATCCTCGGATGTTCTCGCTCATCGTCCGAGATGAGTGTCTCATAACCTTCACATGAATAATCATATTTAATATTCTCCAAAATAATATCAAAATTCTCAAATTACTACTAGAATTCCACATATTCATTTTCTCAATACCTCAATCGTACACTATAAGGTTCAGGTAGGGAGAAAGTTACAATCTTAGTGTAGCAGTCTAAACTCACTCGATTGGACGCCAACCAATCCATCCCCAGAATTACATCAAATCTATGTACATTCAACATGATTAGGTCTGCTAACATCACTCTATCTCCCACCTTTATCTCACATCCTCTACAGATTAACTCAGTTCTCTGGGATTCACGCATAGGGGTATTTACATGTAGTATATATTCTAGAGGTTCAAACTTCAAGTTTAATCTACATGCAAAATGCTCAGAAATAAATGAATGCGTGGATCCTGAATCAATCAACACATGAGCCTCATAATTACAGACAGAGAGTGTACCTCTTATAGTCTCTGCCGAAGTGTCTGCGGTCTCCTTATCTAGGGTAAACACACGTCCCTGTGCCACAGGTTTCTTCCCTTTCTCTGCCGTAGTGGCCCGTCTCCGGGGATCCACTCTCTGAGGCTGTTGTCTAGTGGGCTTCGGAGCATGTGGTATCTGAGGTTGGGGACAGTCCTTCACTCTGTGACCCATGTCACCACATCTGAAACATCCATGGATCGACCCAGTACAACTTTCCTCATGCGATCGGCCACAGTCTCTACAAAACCTTGTCTCCGGCCTGACATATCGAGGGGTCTCCTTGATAATAGGATAGGCTCTGGGTCTCTCCAATCTGTCCCTCTGCACCTCAAACCTTCCTCTTCTGAAGGAACCTCTCCGAGCCTCTGTTTGGAAAAGTGCTGGCCTCTTGCCCTTATCTCTATTCACCGCTCTGAGCTCATTCTGGGATTGTACCATCTCAATCCCTCTTTCAATCTCTTGTGCTCGTCTCAGAGCATCTCCAAACTCAGTAATGCATAGCCCTATCAATCTATCTCTGATGACGAGCTTCAACCCATACACAAACTTCTCTGTGCGGAGCTCTTCACTCTTGAAGGTCTCTGGGTCATATCTCAATAGCGCTGTGAATTGGCTCTCATAGTCATCCACAGACATGTCACCCTGTACCAAACTCAAAAACTCGGCCTGTTTCTTTCTCTGAGCGGCCCGTGGTACATATTGGGTCCTAAAAGCTGTCTGAAACTCTTCCCAACCAATCACACCATGGTGGGATATCAAAATACCCTGGGTAGTACCCCACCAATCTCGAGCTCTCCCCTTCAGCATATAGGCACTCATACTGACCCTCTCAGCATCGCTGCACCCCAGAAAATCAAATATAATTCTTAATTCCGTCAACCACTCCTCAGCCTCTGTAGGATCCTTCTTTCCCCTAAATACGGGTGGATTCATCTTCAGAAAATCTCTTAGTCGGACCATACTTCTATCCTCAGGCTGAGTGACGGGAGGCACTGGGGGTATGGGAGGTCCTTGTGGTGGTGTGGGGGTAGTATCCGAGGCATTAACTCCAAAGTGTTACGCGAATAACGCCGCCATCTGCTCAAAACCTTGCCTCACATAGGTCTCAATCCGATTAAATCGAGAGTTAGGACTCTCTGGTTGTGGGACAGGTGGCGGAGGGGACTCTGCCTGCCTCCTCGAACGACCTCGTCGTTTACTCATTCTCTATCTCAACTCGTCTCCTGCGCGTACATATCCCAATCGATTGAAATCTCAATCCTCAATTTCAGTTCATGACCAGACTATTACAGACACTTGGGATGTATTCTATTTCACTTAACTGACACTGACAGTACTAGACACCCTAAGCTCTGATACCAAGAAAACTCTGTCACGCCCCGGAAGTGCGGAAAATAGGGCTAATTTAAAACTTTTTACTCGTTAATTCACAAATAAAGAGTGCATTCCTGTGCAGTGTCATACATCATCATAATTATCGTTCCTCAGGATCTCATCACTAGGATTTAAATATCATATCAAATACATTAATCCATCTCAAGTTAACTTAATCCTAATACATCCCATATATTGTCATACATCAAGTGTCTGTAATTACAATAATAGTCTGGGTACATGAAAAGATAAATATACCTCAAGATACAATATATATATATGGCCTGGAGCTCGAATCCTCCACTAGCCACTACTCCGTACGTCGCAGGGAAGTCCTTATTCACTTGAAGAACTCTGGGGGGAAAGAAAAACAGGGTGAGCTTCTAAATCGCTCAGTAAAGGGGGTAAGGACTAAGTTCATAAACCAAAATGCACATCACAAAAGGTTTATTTGTATGTGAAACTCATTTGAAAACCATAGCATGAAAATACTCAAAACGACACTCTCATGTGTCATGTCAAGTGAAAACATGAAGTAAAAGGCTCACTCTAGAGCATTAACAAAGCATGTGAAAACAACGCGTTAAACGCTTTCTCAAATACGTGATAAAATCACAGTAAAAATAACGCACGTGGCATAGCCACTAAACACACGTGGCAGAGCCACTAATTTAAATTCTCACGTGGCATAGCCACAAAACACTCGTGGCAAAGCCACTGATTTAAATTCTCGCGTGGCATAGCCACAGAATAGGGTTTCTCAACGTGGCGCAGCCACCAATTGGGGTATAACGTGGCACAACCATCAATGGGGTTTCTCAACGTGGCACAGCCACCAATGGGGTATAACGTGGCACAGCAACCAATGGGGTTTATCAACGTGGCACAGCCACCAATGGGGTTTCTCAACGTGGCACAGCCACAGAATAGGTTATTCTCACGTTACCAGAACGAAGAAGAATTCGGGCTTACATGCTACCAGAGCAATGCCCGGTGTGTACTCACAACTACACACCCAAGTCTTATCACATAAGACAGGTTTGCCTTCACGTAGAACTCGTAATGGTTTTTTTTTCATAAAACTCATTTGAAATCGTTTTGTACTCAACACAAAACGTAATAAAACCGAGTTCCAACCGGCAAAGCACACGCACACATTTCTCAAATCACAATATTGCCTTAACGTAGAGCCCAGTTATAAACTCATAAAACATTGGGCTCCAACCGGCTATAAAATCGTGTGCAATTTAATCTCAACACAAAACACTCAACATGCTTGTTTTATAAACCACAAATCATGCTAAAACAGTTTGTAATTCACATACACAAATGGTTTAGATTTCCCTTACCTCTTTGCACCTCGTATAGTGCAATCGTTTCCCCCGTATCACGGACTAGCCTCGCATTCCATTCCGGAACTCCCGAGCTGTCCAAACGATGTTAAAACATCAATACTCAATTATCTCATACCCTCAATTCTCAAAATCGAGCATAATTGCTCATAACACCTCAAATCTCTTGATTTCTCGTAACTCAACCCTAAACTACAACCTCATTCACAACATCTCAATGTCCTACATTCCTCATGCCAATTATCTAGGCTAATTCTCCACATTGTCTATATTTCCGTTTATAGCTCAAAATTCCTAAAATTACCAAAATCGCTAAATATCATTATCACTCTATCCACATTGAAATTCATCAATCCCTAACCATTTCTCAACTATTTCAACACAATTACAACCACCAATAACATCAAAATCAGCTCAAATATCAAGATCGAGGTTTAGAAATTACCTAAAACTTGTGAGACGCACAACTCACACCTCGATCCGATTCGTCCTTCGATTTCCAAGTATGTTATTCTCCCTTTGATGAGGAACAACTTTCTTTCTTACCACAACAGCTGATTTGGCCGGAAATGGGTGATTTGGAGGAGTGAGAAACTAGGTTTTCGGTGAAAATGGGTTTTGAAAGAGAGAGAAAGTGAAATTGCAGAGAAAACACGGGTTCCTTATATAGACTGGAGGTAGGAGATCGATCTGCCTCTTGATGAGATCGATCTGTGTTTGAATTTTGGGGACGATCTGGGCAATTTTATGCCTAGGAGATCGATCTCTTTATGGCTTTATGAGATCGATCTGCTCCTGAGGAGATCGATCTTCTCCCCAAACAGAATCATTTGGAGATCGATCTCTTCCTTATGAGATCGATCCCTTCTCAAACAGATTCATAAGGAGATCGATCTCTTCCATTGGAGATCGATCTGCTCCTCAAATTTCTCATTCCTTGTCGTTTATAACTCACCAGATCGATCTCTCCTTCTCCCAGATCGATTTGTCCTCATACTTCATGCTCATTTTACACACTTAACATATAAATCTCCAATTATAATTCCCACAATTCATCTAGTTCAATAATTTACACTTTAAATTATTATTACATCATTAAAATATGTCTGAAATTCTCAGATCTCACATGCTCAGAGTTGGGCGAGATTGCCCCACAGAAAGGTAAAGAGATAGAAAACCTTGTTGAGATAGCTGCATCGAAAAGGGAGGCCACAGCCAAAGAAAAAAAAGGAAAGTAGGCTGTTGGATGAAAGCGAGTGTATGTCTTGGACCAAGACACTACTGATGTTTCACAGGATGTGGTGAAAGATACCACACTGCTTATGAATAAAGAAGTAATTGTGTTAATTGATCCTGGTACCACATATTTCTTCATACCGCCTTCATTCTCATGTGAGTAAAAGACATAAATGCCTACACTCTTGGGCACAATGCTGATAAATGAGTACCCCAATAGAGGAAGGTTAACTAACGGAATAATTATGAAGAGATTTTAAGTTGAAAACGGGGGAAAAAGTATAAGTCAACCAATTTTATTCAATGGACTATGTATAATTTAAAGTAATATTTGAGAATAAAGTAGTCGGCTGCATATTATGATGTTCGGATTTCTATCCTAAGATAGTGATATGGTTACCCTTGAGAAGTATACTGTAAGTTTTGATAAGTACTAAAAAGGGGTGTAACGGTTGAAATTAAGGGAGCAAATGATGGGACTCACGAAATGAATAATGACAGAGTTTCGTTATAATTGATATACGAGGGAAATACTCTTCAAGATATGTTTAATCCTAAATATAAGATGTACTGGGGTAAGAGGCATATGCTAGGTAAGAATACCCTTAAAATATGAAGTAATTTGGATTAAAGCGATAAGTAGTAAATATGAATTATAACCAAGGATAAGGGTGGATATAACCATAACTAGTCCTTGTGGTTAAGTCTAAGGGTTAATAAAGGTATTTCAAAATACCTCCCCGCCTGAAGACTTGTCAGCGTCTAGAAATATATATATAATCTATAACTTGAAATCGATCGTGGTAAGATATTAATTTAAAATTTGGATACTTTTACTAGTACGATAAAGAACTATAAAATTTGATTAATTATGAAGGTTAAAATATTAAAATTTAATAAAAGCCGTTAATATAAGAAAAAGGAAATGACGCGGGTTAGTATCGTGAACAGAAGCAATTTTGAAGTGATACTACACGCTATGCATACATAGGTCAAGGATATGGACGATTGAAATATGTAGTGGAGCTCAACTACAATGAGTTATTTAAACTTTGCCTGGACCAATTTGTCATCATCCTTATTGATGATATGTTGGGTGTAGTTAAAGTCCAGGGCAAATTATAAGCAACAATTGGAAAATTACTTTTACAGATGATTGTTGTGAGTTTTAAAAAGGGTATACTTTGTTGGCACGTTTAACTATGAAAATGTGGTATTTGAATGAAATGATAGATGTGACATGAATTTTGGTGTATTGAAGTATAAACTAACCACCGCATTTATTCCCACCATACCCAACAGATTAAGAGGTTTCTCATGAGTCTATGGATACCTCAAAATCATGAATGAGCTAGGTATTGATGCAAAAATTGAAGATAGTCGATTGTGGAACCTGACAACTCAAGGATCATGAAATAAACTATCTGACCTATGATTTAAAGTTGGCAGCGATAGTACTTGTACTGAGGATATGGTACTATTATGTACCTGGTGAGAAATTTTGGGTATGCACTGATCATAAAGCCTCAAGTATCTGTTTTCACAGAAAGAGGCGAATATGAGAATACATAGTGGATTAGAGCTTCTGAGAGATTTTGATTGTGAAAAATTGTACCACCCAGGAAAGGCTAATGTGATGGCTGATGCCTTAAGCAAAAAGAGCCTCGGGATGGTATTACATATGATGGTCAGGGAGCATGAGCTGCTAGAGCAGTTGTGAGCCTCAGTAGTGATGTGATCCCTTCTGATGATGACAGTGATTGTGTGATAGCTAGCCTGAGACTAGAACCGGATGAAAGTGCTTGGATTTGAAAGGCTTAGCGTGAGGATTGGCAAGGTGTCGATAGTTTAGGTCAGATTCAGAAGGGTATAGTGACAGAGTTCACAAAGAGTGTCGATGATTTACAGAGAGGTTCAGAGACAGTATAAGTGCTCCCTAGGACCACTGTTGATGAGATAGTAATATTATCAGAAGCTTACTCTTCGGGATATACAGTGCATACGAAAAGTAGCGAATATATATATGAAATCTCTGAAAAGGGTATTGGTGGTCAGATGTGAAAAGAGATATGGTCGAGATTGTGGAAAAGTGCCTAGTATGTCAGCAGAATAAGGTAGAGTATTAAAAGTCTGCAGAGTTATTGCAGCCTCTACCTATATCGACACGGCACGAAAGTGGGAGCAAGTCTCCATGAATTTTGTGATGGGTTATAGAGGACTTAGATGAATCACGAGGCTATTAAGATGATAGTCACTAAGTTGATTAAGTCTACCCACCTTCTGGTTATGAAATCCCCAGATACTCAGAGTGTGTATGAGGATTTAGGTATAAGGAAGATTGTGGAACATTATGTAGCGTTCCAGTGAGCATGGTATCATATAGGGATTCCCGCTTTACTTCCCACCTCTGAGACTATTTTTCAGGAAGCTACGGGAACCCGATTTAGTATTTGTACAGCTTTCCATCCTTAGACAGATGGTCAGTTAGAGAGGACTGTACAGGTTCTGGAGGATACGATGAAAGTGTGTGCCATTGATTTTATAAGCTCCTGGGATGATCAGTTATTACAAATTGGATCTGTCAATAACGACCATTGTCACTTGAGTATCGGGATAACAAGATATGAGGCATAGTATGGCCGTAGGGGTTGTTTCCCCGACTCAGACAAGAAAAAGTGGGTGACAGATAGAAATTTCTTCCGAATTAGTATAATAAGTCTCTGAGGGTGTTCAGTTGAGTGAGAGATTAAGAACACCTCAGAGCAGACAAAAAGCATTGGAATTCACCGAGGGTGAGTTTGTATTGTTGAAGGTATTTGTCCTAAGAGAATAAGGACATAACGAGACTCGGGAAGAAGGCAAATTGAGTTTTGCTGAATGAAATTTTTGAGAGATTGGACAAGTGGGAGATAAGACCTGTAGGTTGGCGTTATCACCTGAATAAACAAGCATCCACAATGTGTCCCATCTTTTGATACTTCGGCAATACTATCCAGATCCAGCATAGGTGATCAGATATGAACTCCAATAGTTCAGCTCAGTGCAAATATAAGTATATTAAAAAAGTTGATTCGGGCATTAAACAGAAAAGAGAAAGTATTGAGGATTAAGACGATCTCCCTAATTAAAGTCCTTTGGTAGTATTACACTCCGAAAAAAGGTCACATGAGAATTAAAAAAATATGATACGATTGATGTACCGGAGTAGTTTATGGACTCATATGACTTGGTTCTAATTTGGAGGACCAAATTCCTTAAGTGGGGGAGATAGTAAGACCCGATTTTATTGTAAGAGCAAAAGGGAATGAATAGAAATTTACGAGTGCATTTAAAAATACAAAAGGATTGAAATGGAATTCTCGAACACGTGCAAGGGCAAAATGGTCAAAAGACCGAAATTCGATATAAATTCGAGAAGAAAAATTTAATTAAAAATAAAGGATTGAGAAATCTTGATCAATAACGAAGAAATAATTAAATTTCAGGTTAAATTGATCAAGATCCGAAATTTTTAGAAATACCGAAAAGTCATTCGGGACAATATCCCAAAAATACGAAGAAATTATACCCGAAAAAGGTTAAAATATGATAAATAAATTAAATAAAATTAAATTAATTAATTTGGAATAAAATAATAATTTTGGTAGATATTTTAAACATTTTAATATATTTTATTGATTAAAATATTAATAAAATTAAATAATAAATTAAATTAAATTAATTAAGTTTAAAAAAAAAGAAAACAAAAAAGAGGAAATCGAAAATCGCGTTTCGCGATTTCTGAGGAAAACGGAGCGAGGGATGACCGAGGCCGTCGGTCTCCATCATCGACGACCTCCGATGACCAGGAAGCTAGACGAGGGGCAGTCGAGCTCGCCGGCACCAGCAGTGGAGCAGAAACGCGGCCAATGAGTGAGGAAACAGAAGGAGAAACCGACGAAGGAGAGAAGCAAAGATTCCCGATGACCGGCGTCGATCTGGCAGACCCCACCCCCATCCGAACGTTCCCGAGGCGCAGGTGAGCTGATTGGTGGAGGCCACGACCGGCGAAACTGTCGGCAAACGCCAGAAACGGCGAAAAGAGAAAATGGGTACCGACGGTAGAGAGAACAGGCCGGACCGGCGACCTTGGACGAAATCGAGGGCAGATTCGTGCTGCGGACGGCCCAACGGAGCCACTGGCGGCGGAAGCCGGTGAAGAACCGGTCTGCAAGGCACTGAACCGACCAAACCGGAGTGAACCGGCTGTCCGAACCGGTTCAGCCAAGAAAGAAAGGAAAAAAAGAGAAAAAAGGGAAAAAGAAAAAGAGGAAAAATTGAGAAAAAATCTCGGCGATGTAATCGAGCTACGGGTAAGTCAGTAGCAGTCGAAATTGATCGATTTAAATTTTGAAATATTTTATTTAATTAATTTTCGATGGGAAATTTACCCGAAAAATTATGAAATTGTGTAGCTCGACAATTGGCATCCAACGAGAGCTCGAGACAGCCTCGATTTACGTACTAGCATGGAATCTCGGGTAAGTAAACCTTATTTACGACAATTTACATCGTTATGCGTGCTTCGAATTTAATTATCGCATAAAATAAATTAAATCATGGAAATTTAGATAAATTGTCGTAAATAATAAATTGAGCTGTTTGAGAGTTAGAACGAGGCCCAAGAAATTATTGGTGGGCCCAATGAGCCCAATAGGCCTCGATAATGTGAAAATTAAGTGGAAAACGGGCTTAAGGATGATTTAGGTCCATTAAGGTGCAATCGGGCCCAATAGGGGTAAATGGGCCCAATGATTTAAATTAAGCCCAGAAAATAGGAAATACAATTAAATTGTATGATATCTGACCTGAGGAATATTTATACGCAGTTCCAGACATTGGGTTGGGAGCAAATCGGACTGCGTGACGAGACAGCAGTGGAAAAGGAAAGGTCAAACTCTACAAAAAAATAAGGTAAGGGAATTCTACGGACTGCTAGAGGTAACTTTACAAAATTTCAAAGTCATATGCAGTCTTTTAAATTATCTGAAGGGTCTAGAAGTAAGTTAATAATTTTAGTGCCCCGAATAGGCAAATTACCAAAATACCCTCGTTAAGGGTAAAATTTTTAATTTTAGGAAAAATTGGGAGGAGCAAGAACAAGAGGTTCTTGCTCGTTCTGGAGATGTTTTGACGCATGCACGAGTAGGCTGGCTAACCTTGAAAGAAAAATGCACAGTATTGCATATTTTCAAATAGGAAATGGTTTTGAAAACTGTTTTGAGGAAACAGAGCCGCTTACGTGTTTTTATTGACATGTGACGTGCTAGAGCTTAGCTCGCACGATGTTTTGATTTGTGTGATGCATGCATTAGTGCTGGAGCGAGAGCGCGCACTAGAGTTTTACATGCATTGGTGCTGGAGTCCAACTCGCACCAGATTTTATATGATTTTCGTGACACGGTGCTAGAGTCTAACTTGCACCAGATTTTACATGATTTTTGTGACAGGGTGCTAGAGTCTAACTCGCACCAGATTTTCCACATAATTTGATGAGTGTGCTAGAGCTTAGCTCACACTAGTTTTACTTGAATTGACGAGAGTGCTGGAGCATCGCTCGCACCCCCCACTGATTTTTATGAGAACATGAGATGAGTCGTGCTTGGAGCATCGGGTAAACTGTGTGTCACCGATTAAATAGGCTCGCACATGCGTTCTGAGACAGGGTATGATATATGGTTCCACGGAGTACGATGTACCATGCAAGTAGCATGGAGTACGATGTACCGTGTGGCATCTTCGGATGCGTGGTATCTTCGGATACGTGTGGCATCTTCGGATGTGTGGGATCGGATAAGACTGACGAGATGGACTGACCCACCTCCCGAGCGGTTCCTGATCATGGTGAGACCCTGCACACTAGGATCTATGTAGGCAGAGGGACTCCCGAGGACACATGGCCATAGTCCTGGTTATTACCGATATACAGATGTTGCCTAGTCTCGCATGTTGACGATTTTGATGAGATCAAAACTGGGTTTTAAATCAAATGTGCATGATGATTATTTCCATGCTTTTTAAATCCATGTGTGATGTAAACTGATTTTCATGGTTTTGTGAGTCAGTACCACCCGAAGGAGGGGTTGAGTCCTGACTTTATTGTGAAATTTTTAAATGAGAAAGAAATGATTTAAAAAGAGTTGCATGTTGAATTTTCCATGCGAACGTGTTTTACATGACATCATGAATCATAGCATCAGTTTTAAAATGTGTGGAGAAATGGTGGTTTATGCATGGCACCACGTTCATGTAGGTAGTATAGTTACCTATTTGTTCGTAGGGTTGCCTTACTGAGCTTGATGTGCTCACCTCTTTCATTTTCTCACATAGATAATCTCCAGTAGATGTTGAGGCGACTGAGTATTGCATTTCGGATATCCGCTGCTGCCGATCATTTAAGGTATATACACTTGTATATATTGTATCTAAATAAGCATAGCACAATATCATGTTTGTAAGTGACTTTAGGGATGTATAAATATTGTAAACACTTATAAATGACTGAGAAAGAATTAAGTTATATGGTAAATGAATGGTGGGACTGGCATTGACGCACAGCCCAATTGTTAGTGGAGTGTGGTCACGATCAGAGGACAGGTAAGCATGAAAAAAAATAATAAAACGCGAAAAATTTAATCTGATTTTTGGGTAGTTTTGGGTCGTGACAAGGGGGGTCTGCCGTAGGTCTTATCCACCCCATACTATGTCGATAACCAACCCATGTCTCAAAGTATACGTGCGAGCATATCAACTCTCTACGACACACAGTCTACAGGAGGCTTCTGCACGACTATATGCATGTCACCTCACGTCTAGTGCGAGCGAAGCTCCAGCACGATGCTATGCATATCATGATATCTAAAATCTCATGCGAGCGAAGCTCCAGCACGATTTTTGTACACACACAAAATTTCTCGTACGAGCAATGCTCCAGTACTGCTTTTTATGAGTAATAAATCAGTAAAATTTAGTGCGAGTAAGACTCTAGCACTCTTTTTACTCGTATAAATATGATAGGTGGCTCAATCTTGATAAAACATCTTTAAAATCGTAACCAGTACAAACCTGTACCCTTTCGTATAATTCATAAAATCAACAGCTAACCTATGTGTAAATTTTCTTAAACCAAAGCAATACATTCATATAAAACATCAAAACATGATAATCATGCAATTTATTTGCTTTACTATCCTTTTTGTAAATTTTACTCCCAGAGGCAATATCATCTTTTTATTTATTCATCCATGCCCCGATTTTCGTAAAAATTATTATTTCGTTTCTAGATACTTTAAGAAATTCTAGGCCCTGTAAATCCCCTCAAAAATCGTATAGATATCTCTATGTACCTACAAAATTCCCTTACCTGGAATCACGCGCAAACTTATCCCATCTCGATAATACCTAATCTCTCAGTCCAATTGCGCATCACCCAAGTCTACGAAACTGCATATAACCACATATTTTGGGTCAATTCACTTATCTTTATCAGTATGTCACATTCACTGATCAATCTAAAGTACTGGGTCTGTTTTACTTGATTGGGCCCAATTGTACCTTAATGGGCCTCGACCCATTTTCAGCCCGTTTATAATTATTAAATCCCTTCTTCAGGTTTACTGGGCTCATTCAGCTTACCAATAATCATCAGGCTTTGTTCCAAACTCATTGGATAGCCCGTATACTATTTACGGTACTTACATTACAATTTCGAATAATATTCCTTTTTATACAGAATTAATCCGTAAATTCCCTAAAATAATCGAAACTCTGTATTAAAGGACACATATTATTGTAATTAAAATATACTTACCCAATATGATGCAGGGTACAAAAATCGGAGCTCAATCGGCTCTCGTTTGGGCTCTGTTGTAAACCTGCACAATTAGGTAAATTCGGGTTATTTTCCATTAAATATAATATTAATTAAATTTTTGAAATTTACCCATAGGTCAATCTCGACCCTCGGTCAACTTACTCGAATCTAGAGTCGTCCCCGATAATTTTCTTTCCTTTTTCCCCTTTTTCTTTCTTTTCTTTTCTTTTCTTTTCTTTTCTTTTCCTTTCCTGCCCTTTTTCCTTCCTTTTCCTTTCAGCCAAACGGTGCCGTTTCTGCCCCTTTACCGTCGTCGACGTTTTCGACGGTTTCGTCGACAGCTACCGATCTCATAAGGACCGCCTCCTCCTCCCGATCACATCGGTGGCCTCCGTTCACGCACAACTGCCGTGGTTCACCGGGAATCGGACCGTTTCTTCTCGATTTTTCCTTTCCTCCGATCGACGATTTTTGGCCTCCAAATGGAGCGTCTTCGGTGTCAACAAGCTCGTCGGCCTCTCCTCTTCCTCCTTGGGTCTTCGTTGGCGTCGTCGGTCGTCGATGGCGTGGGTCGTGGGTCTCGATTTTCGTCGATTTCATTTTCAAGTTTTTCCCGATTACAATTTCAGCCTTTTTTATTATTATTATTATTATTATTATTATTATTATTTATAAATTATTTTATTATTATAATAATCATTAAAATATTCAAACATATTCTAAAAATATCTACAAAATCTATTATTTTATTCCAAATTAATTTTTTAATTTTTTTTATTTATTATATTTTTAACTCTTTTCCGGTATAATTTCTCCATATTTTTTAGATATTGTCCCGAGTGACTTTTCAGTATTTCTAAAAATTTCGGATCTTGATCAATTGGACTCAAAATTGTATAATTTCCTCATTATTGATCAAGATATCCTAAATCCTTATTTTTAATTAAAATTCTCTTATCGAATTTATACCGAATTTTGGTCTTTTGACTGTTTTACCCCTACACTTGTCTCGGAATCAATTTAACCCGATTTTCCTTCATACATTCACTATATTTTCTTATTTTAAATTCGTATTTTTCGTCAACTTAATTTCGATCCCTTTCGTTTGACCTATGGCCATCTCGGCTCATATTTGGCTACTGCATACATTCACCGATATTTCGTTTTATTCTATTTGCAAATTTAATTCAGTCAAAGCTCTTCTTATGATTCAATCAATATGTGGAAGTGTACATCACATGAATCATAAGGAATTGCATCAACAAGTAATAAAAAGTGGGTCTTACAATAAGAAATCAAGTGCGAGCTGTGCTTTATCATGATTTATCCTCACATAATTCGATAGATGGCTCTTTAAAAAGGGATGTTTTTCAAAACATCAAAATCAGCACTATAAAGTGTGCTTAATTCACATCAACCTTAAAATCATTAGCCAATCTACCTACTCTATTGCTAAACAATAGAAAAAATAGTCAAAATGGTGGTTTTCATGTTTTTTATAACTTTTCACAAAAGTTGACTTTTTTCCTAACTAAGGGTAAAATCGTAATTTACCACTATCGGGTCACAATAATTATTATTCACTTTTTCTGACAGTCAGAGTTTTTAAGTGAATGTAAAAGCAGGCGAAAATATGTGCAGGTATCTCTAACTACTCACAAAAGTCCCTTACCTGCAATCACTCGAGAAATTTTACTTTCTCAACGCTGCTCGATCCAGCAGTCTGATTCGCTCCTCCAATAATCTCTAGAGCTGCATATAACCATTTATCAGGTTAATTATATTTTTCCTACTGTATTTCACATTAAATACAGTCTATTTCCCTTAATGGGCTTTAATAAACCTTAATGGGCCTAACTATGCCTTAAGCTCATTTCCCTTTTACTACTCATTTTCGTTGGGCCTATTAGGCTTGTGGGGCCTACCAATTCTTATTGGGCTTATCTGAGACCCATCACATCACATTGGGCCTAAAATAATTGGGCTTGGCCCATTGGACCTCTCGGCTACATGCCATGGCCGAGAACATCCCATGTCGTCGGTCACACCATGGCATGTCGTCCATGTCCATTTGTTTAGCCAATTTCACTTAGGCATTTTCACAAACACTTGGTTGGCAATGTTCTTAAGCTTCATATAGTTCATTTAGGCATTTTATCAAACACCTTGATTGCTAACTAAATACATGTATCAGTTAATCACATTGATTAATTTAAACTATACCATAATCATTAACACATGTATATCATCTCATTTGTACCTTAAAATCATATGTGCATTCATCAATATTTCACTACTCACTCTCGCCTAACCATGTTCATAGTGATTTCATATGTTTCAATACTTAAAACATATACCAAGATACTTCAAATCATTCATACATTAACATATATGAAATTGAAAGCTCGAATTTATACCTAGAATTTGTGTTCACACTTGGCTAAAACTTTGGAGCCTCACGGTTTACACACTATGGCTTATTGATAGCCAATTCCAACATATGTCACTCTCCTCTCAATTTGGAACAACTTTCATGAAGAATGCAAGTTTCAAATATGCCTAATTCCTAATGAGAGAAAGCTTAGATGAATTTATTTCAATGGTTTCTTCTTCTAGCCGAGAATGGTATGGTGAAGATGACAATGGTGTGGCTAATTTTATAAGACATTAACTTAAACATTAAGCCTTACTTTCCAGTCATTATAATTGAATTCCTAAGGTTTAGTTATAAGTCACCTAATGAGTCATCTAATGAGTCATAGTTAGCTTTAACTAAGTTTAGATATTTAATCTTAATGGGCCTTACAATTGGGCCTCTCGGTTTGGGCTTTCTTAACAGGCTTTAGGGCTAAAATTTTTTTCTATACCTCGGGCCTTTAATTGTCTAAATATTTGGTCTATCAATTGGTCCAACAATTCAGTCTAAGGGACCTAAGAAATTCGATCTACATTTAGTATACCTTAATAGGCTTTAAAATCTTCATTTCAACCCATTACGTTTTTATCCATTAAATTTAATCCGGAATCCTTCCAAATAAATTTTACTTATTTTCGGGGATGATTATCTTGTATTCTGACCAAAAATATTTTTTCTCAAATTTTTCTCCATACTTAGGTTAATTTTTAACCATGGTTGTCAACTATGGTAAAAGTTCACTTTTCTTAACTATAGTTGAATTTTTCCTTAATCATTTACCACGTTGACTTTTTCTCAAAAATTTGAAAGTGTCATATCTTATGTTTTACACTCTCGTCTTTACGTTTTAAACGTTCCTGGTAGGTAAATATGCCTGAAATACCTTAACTCGCTAAAAAGTCTGTTTTACCCTTTTTAGCTTTTACTCTTGTTTTCTATGTTCGATACTAAATCAAACTGACTTTCCTTCATGAGTTCTCTATATTTTCTCATTTTAATTTCTTCTCTTTAGTCAAAATGATTTAGATCCACTCGGTTTAACTTGTGGCTCTTATAGCTCACATTAGGCTTTTATGTAGCTTTTAAGTGTTAAAGTATTTCACTAACACTTAAATCTAATAAATACTCTTCTTATGATTTAAATAACTTAATACATGTCTGTACATATATAAATCATAAGGAACAAGCTACATAAAAATACGGGTCTGACAATCCTCCCCAACTAAGAAAATTTGATCCTTCAAATTAGAACCAAGTTAGTCAACAAACAGATGGGGGTGCTTCTCTCGCATCAGACTCTCCAGCTCCCAAGTAGCCTCCTCTGAAGTATGATGCTCCCAGAGAACCTTCACTAATTCGATAGTCTTCGATCCCAATACCTTTTCCTTCCTATCCAGTATCTGAATCGATCTCTCAACATATGACATGTCCTCACGGAGCTCCAAAGGCTCATAACCAATCACATGTGCCGGATCCAGGTGATACTTCCGAAACATCGATATGTGGAAGATGTTTTGGACACCTGATAAGTCTGGTGGCAATGCCAACCTATAGGCCTTATCTCCCACTCGATCAAGTATCTCAAAGGGTCCAATATAGCGAGGACTCAGCCTTCCTCTCTTCCCAAATCTCGCTATGCCCTTGGAAGGAGAAACTTTCAGGAACACGATTCACCAACTGCAAACTCTAGTGGCCTTTGTCTCTTGTCAGCGTAACTCTTCTATCTACTCTGAGTTGTCCTCAATCTCTCTACAATCAAACAGACGTCCTCAGATGCTTGTGTAACCAAGTCAGGAGTGAAGATCTTACGGCCACGCACTTCTTCCCATCCAATAGGGAACGACATCTACGGCCATATAAAGCCTCATACGGTGCCATCTCGATACTCGAATGATAACTGTTGTTGTAGGCGAACTCGGCTAGTGGTAGTGGTCATCCTAGGAGCCTCTAAAATCTAGCACACATGCTCTCAACATGTCCTCCAAAGTCTGTATAGTCCTCTCCGACTGACCATCTGTCTGAGGATGGAAAGCGGTGCTCAAACTCAACTGGGTTCCCATGACTTCCTGAAAATGTTTCCAAACGTGGGAAGTGAAGCAAGAATCCCTATCAGAGACTATGCTCACTGGTACACCATGTAACCTCACTACCTTGTGTACATACAGCTCTGCCAATGTGCTTAGAGTATTGGTAGCTCTCATAGATAGGAAGTGGGCTGACTTCATCAGTCTGTCGACGATCACCCATATAGCATCTTGATTCCTGCGGGTCTCAGGTAAATCCATCACGAAATCCATGGTGATATGCTCTCATTTCCATGTCGGTATGGGTAGAGGCTACAATAACCCTGTAGGTTTTTGATGCTCTACCTTCACTTGCTAACATACGAGACATTTCGCCATAAAATCTGCTACATCTCTCTTCATACCCGACCACCAGTACACCTTCTAGAGGTTCTGATACTTCTTGTTACTCTCCGGATGTAACGTGTACCTCGACGAATGAGCTTCTGCCAATATCAATCTATTGAGTCCTGGATCCTCGAGAACACACAATCTGCCTCTGAACCTCAACAGTCCATCAAAACTCAACTCAAAGTCAGTTATTGTGCCCCTCTGCATCTGACCACTCACATCAATACAAAATGGATCAGTCTGCTGAGCCACTCTGATCCTATCCAACAGATCCGGCTCCAAGCATAGACTAGCTATCACATAGCCTGTATCCATGTCAGAAGGCACAACTCCCAAATTGAGGCTAGCAAAGTTCTCTAGCAACTCATGTTCCCTAACCATCATAAACGATACCATCCCTAGGCTCTTCCTACTCAAAGCATCCGCTACAATGTTAGCCTTCCTCGGATGATAAAGTATCTCGCAATCGTAATCCTTCAGAAGCTCTAGCCATCTTCTCTTATGTTTAATTCTTTCAATGAGAACAGATACTTGAAGCTCTTGTGGTCGGTAAATATCTAGAACTTCTCACCATACAAGTAGTGGTGCCATACTTTCAACGCAAACACTACTGCTGCTAACTCCAAATCATGGGTCGGATAGTTCTTCTAATGATCCTTCAGCCATCTAGATCCATAAGCAACTACCCTCCCATCCTGCATCAATGCACAGCCCAGTCCCTGATGCAAAGCATTAGTATATACTGCAAATCCTCCTGAGCTGGTAGGGATAGTGAGAATCGGAGCGGTGGTCAATCAATGTTTCAACTCCTGAAAACTCTTCTCACAATCCTCGTTCCATACGAACAGTACACTTTTCTGAGTGAGACGTGTCAACGGAGTAGCTAACTTCGAAAATCCCTCAACGAATCTCCGATAGTATCCAGCTAAACCCAAAAAACTCTTGATCTCGATGACTATCCTCAGCTGTTCCCACTGAACTACAACCTCTATCTTGGATGGATCGACTGATACACCATCCCTCGATACAACATGTCCCAAAAATGAGATTTGTGACAACCAAAAGTCACACTTACTGAGCTTAGCATATAACTTCTACTCTCGTAGAGTTTGCAATATAATCCTGAGGTGCTCCTCATGCTCCTCCTTGGATCTCGAATACACCAATATGTCATCGATGAAGATGATAACAAACTGATCTAAATATGGCTTGAACATATCGTTCATCAAAGCCATGAAAGTCGCTGAAGCATTCGTCAGTCCGAATGACATGACCAAGAACTCATAATGGCCATATTGGGTATGAAATGCTGTCTTAGGTACATCTCCACTCCGAACTCTCAACTAAAGATACCCAGACCTCATATCAATCTTGGAAAAGACCTGTGCTCCTCGATGCTGATTCCAACAAGTCGTCAATGCGTGGAAGGGGATACCTATTCTTGATGGTGGCCTTATTCAACAATTGATAATCTATACATAATCGGAGGCTCCCATCCTTCTTCCTTACGAAAACAATCGGTGCTCTCTAAGGTGAAACACTCGGTCTAATGAAACCCCTATCCAACAGCTCCTGCAACTGTCTCTTGAGCTCCTCCAGCTCAACTAAGGCCATGCAATATGGTGGTCTCGAAATAGGCTCTGTTCCAAGCACCAACTCTATACAGAACTCCATCTCTCTGTCTGGTGGTAACCCTATTAACTCATCCGAAAAAACATCTGGGTACTCACTGACCACAAGAATATGTAACAACTCTGGATGCGCCTTATCCATATCTACCAGGCACGCAATGAAACCTCGTATCACATCCGATGAAGCATCAGTTGTGCCCTGGTCCAAAGCATGTACGCGCCCTCGACCGATCACTTGCTTCCCCTTCTCTTCTGCTGTCGCTATCCTCTTTGAAGCAGAAAGATCAATTGGAGCTCTCTTTGGCTCCCTTCCCTTCAGTGGAGCAGTCTCAACCATCTCCGGGCAAGCTCTAGCAATATGCCCTGGTTTCCCGCATCGAAAACACATTATAGGAGTCAAAGGACAAGGTCTACCTCCATGCTGTCTACCGCATCTACTGTACTGATCGGTATCAGGTCTCTGTCCTCCAATAACAATATCCTTCGTTGGAGATACGGTCGGATAAGTAGGAGGTCTGGCAGGTCTCTCTCGTGCCTCCTCAATCGCGATCTCTTACCGAAGAGCCTCCTCCCTCATCTATAACTGAAACCTCTATCTCTCGTCGACCTCTTCTTTTGTATATCTCGACTCCGACTAAACCTCCCAAACTCGAAAGCATTCCTCTCATAATCTTGCTCGCACAGTTGTGCCCTGCGCACTGCTTCCTCATATGTGGCTATATCAAATGGAACCAATTTGGACCGTAGAACCGGTCTCAATCCATCGATGAACCTGTGGACCTTCTTGGCCTCACTATACATGGTATCTGGGTCATATCTTCCTAGTCTCATACTCATCCACAGACATACTCCCCTAGTTCAGTCTCAAAAACTCAGCCTGTAGTTTTCACTGTGCGGTATCAGGAACAAACTGCCTCCTAAAGGCATCCCAAAATATCTCCTAACTAATATCGATATGTCTGGCTCTCAAAATGGGTTTGGTGGACTTCCACCAATGCTCTGCAGCTCCCTTCAGTAGGAACGTAGCAAATGTGACCATCTCCGATGTCGTACACTCGAAGAATCTAAAAAGCTTCTCCATCTCACTAACCCACTTCTCAGTAGCTACTGGGTCCTTGACCCCTCTAAAAGATAGAGGTCTAAACTTCTAGAACTATCGCAAACGATCCAGATCACATCCGTACCCTAATCCACTACTACCCAAAACCGATGGGGGTGTAGGAGTATCTGCAGTCCTTGGTGCATGAGCTGGTTTTGTAGGTGCATCAGGGGCAACTACCTCTCTTATCGCAGTTCCTGCCTCCTGTCCCTGCCTACCTGGCATCGTCTGTGCCAATATCTCTACTATCGTCTCTAAGCTACTTTTTAATCTCGTAAAGCGCATCTCAGCACACTCTGGTGCCTCAGTAGCACTTGGAGTCTCATGGGTAGGTAATGGCTCGGCAGCAGCTCGTCTCTCAAGCCTATCTCCATGGCCTCGAGCCCTACCTCTCGTCCCTCTACCACTACGAGTATTTGCTATATAGGCAAAGTTCCAGCATTCACAATCATGAATTAGTCCGTCTCCCATCTGGTATACACAGTTGTATCTAAACACAGCACAGTATTATGGGGATGTACACTTTCCTATTTTCTAACACCGACTCACATCAGACCAACCTCTGCTCTAATACCATTCTGTCAAGACCCTTCCTTGACTTAACCAAAACCACTCCAATTTTTTCGCATTTTAACTTACCTTTCCTTTCAATGGTTGGGTTGTGATTCGATGTTAGCTTCCTTGCATACCATATCATTCATTACCATACATACATGTCAATATATTATTTCTAACTGTAAACTTCTTTTATAATACATGTAAGATTATATAAAATCTAATACAAATACATTCCCCATAATATATACATCGTATACATCACTGTATTGTTTCTATGTTTAGATACATAACCGTACAAAATATGTATACCTGTCGATCGATAGGAAATAGCAGCAGACAACAGGAATACTATCCCTCAAGCACACTCGCTCTACTGTTGATACTCTGTGGAGAGATGTAAAAGAAAGAGGGGTAAGCAAATAATACGCTCAGTAAGGAAATCAGGCAAGCAAGTAGACATCTACACTATCTACTCAAAATAATGTTATGCCTCAAAATATCATTTCTTTAACTTATTTTAAAAGCATGTCTTTAAATATATATATATATATATATATACTTGTACAGATTAAATCCCATGTACAAAAATCATGCGTTCATTCTCAAATATAGGCATGTTGTGCAAAAATAATGCATCTTATAATATCACAATGCCTTTAGATAAATCATGTCATGTATATTTAAATCACAGTAAATATGGCATTTAAATCATTCACAAAATCGAATTTCGACACATCCCTCAGGTCTATCCGTATCATAAATAAATCAGTCAAGTGATATATCATGTGAGACTCTGTGGTGAAATGGGTCCCCATCGCTTCCTAAAATGTTCCCAAAAATGGGAAGTGAAGTGGGCATCCCTATCAGAAACAATGCTCACTGGTACACCATGTAGCTGTACTATCTCTCGAACATACAGGTTTGCCAACTGACTCAGAATATCGGTAGCTCTCATAGCTAAGAAATAGGCTGACTTAGTCAACCGATACACAATAACCTATATGGCATCATGACCTCTGTGGGTTCTCGGCAATCCCATCACAAAATCCATGGTGACATGCTCTCACTTCCATGTCGGTATCGGTAGAGGCTGCAATAACCCTGCAGGCTTCCTGTAAGACCTGATATTTTCGAGTGCATTTAAAAATGCAAAAGGATTAAAATGGTATTCCCGAACACGTACAAGGGTAAAATGGTCAAAAGACCAAAATTCGATATTAATTGGCACAAGAAAATTTAATTAAAAATATGAGATTGAGAAATCTTGATCAATAACGAAGAAATAATTAAATTTCGGGTTAAATTGATCAAGATATGAATTTATGGGGATAAATCGAAATTTTTACCTCGAAAAAATAATCCCGAAAATAATCGAAAAATATACCGAAAAGGTAAAATCGGACTGAGAAATTTATTACGGATTAAATGAATAAAATAGAATTATTTTAGATATTTTGGGAATTTTATTATTATTTTATTGAATAAAATAATAATAAAATTTAATTATAAATAAATAAAATGTAAAAAAAAAAAACAACGAAATCTGAAACAGAAAAGGATAAGAAACAGAGAAGAAACGCGAAACAGGAAATCGAGGGAGTCGGTTTCCCTCCGATCCGACACCACCGACGGTGCTGAGGGGCCGACGAGGGTTGGCGAACGTAGCTCGACCTCGGGCGAACCCACAGGCGGCCGCGAAGCGAGGCGAAGTGGCCGAAAAACGCCGAAAAATGGAGGAGATGCCACGAGGAAGAAACGTCGATCGGCGGCCATCGGCGCAGATTCGACCCCAGCCGAGGCCCGATTTAGGAAGCCCAGGCCATGGCGCACCGAACGGCGGTGGAATCGCGCCGGGAACCGACCGGACGGCATCGACACGACCAAAGGATGACTGGACCAGCCGAACTGGACTGAACCGGCCGAACCGGACAGAGCTGAACCGACGGTCCAAACCGGGTTGAACCGGACTGGACCGGTTCAGCCAAAAAGAGAGGGAAAAAAGGAAGAAAAAGGGAAAAAGAAAAAGAGGAAAAATTGGAGAAAATTTCAGTGATGCAATCGAGCTTCGGGTAAGTCGGTAAGCGGTCAAATTGATCGATTTAATTTTTGGAATATTTATTTTGATAAATAATCGACTGAAAGATTACCCGAAAATATATTTAATTGCGTAGCTCGACAATTGGCATCAACTGAGAGCTCGAGACAGCCTCGATTCACATACTATCATGGAATCATGGGTAAGTAACCCTTATTTACGACAATTTACATCGTTATGCGTGTTGATGAATTACGGATTTAATTTCCGCATAAATGAATTATATTTTGAAAAATTGGATAAACTGTCGTAAATAATTCCTTGCTGTCTGAGAGTTTAAAACGAGGCTCAATAAATTACTGATGGGCCTAATGAGCCCAATAGGCCTTGATAAAGTGTGGTAAACGGGCTTAAGGCCGATTAAGGCCCATTATGGTGCAATCAGGCCCAATATGGGTAAACGGCCCCAATGATTTAAATTAAGCCCAGAAAATATGAAATACAATTAATTGTATTGTAATTGACCTGATGAATGTGTATCCGCAGTTTCGAAGATTGGATTCGGAGCAAATCGGACTGCGTGACGAGTCATCAGTGGAAAGGTCAGACTGTACAGAAAAATGAGGTAAGGGAATTGTGTGAGTAGCTAGAGGTAGCTACGCATATTTTAATAGATTTTGTATACACTGATTATGTATGTATACGCAATTATTGTCTAATGATCCTAAAAGTAGTTTAAATGATTTTTAAGGATCGAAATAGGTGAAATGTCTATTTTACCCCTATTGAGGGAAGTTCACCTAAGGATGGTGAAAGCATGACATGCATGAAATGCATGATTTAAGGATTTTTATGATTAAGGAATTTTCTTGGTTTTAATCAAAGTAAATCGATAGATTGGCCAATAATTGCATAAGTTTCCCAAAATAACACTACGTAGGTATTATTAATATTTAAATGGAAATTTCTTTGGAAAACGGCCAACTATCAAATTTAAATGGAAACAGATAGTGCCGACACGTAGTTCGCACTATATCTGCTTTTGTGAATGTGCATAAATGTGCTTGAGCAGTTGCTCGCACCGACTTGTGTGACATCATATGCATGAAATGTGCTAGAGCATGGTGCTCGCACTGATTTTTATTATTGTGAAATGAGAGCTGCTGGAGCCTAGCTCGGACACTGTTTTGACATGTTTTGATTTGTTTTGATGTGATATGCATAAAAAGGTGCTGGAGCGATTGCTGGCACTAGTTTTAATGATTTGACATGCATGAGAGATGCTAGAGCTTAGCTCGCATCCTGTTTTGATTTAATTATGCATGAAGCCGTGCTGGAGTGTAACTCGCACGAGATTTGATTTAATTATGCATAAAGTCGTGCTGGAGTGTAACTCGCATGAGATTTGATTTTCTTGAGCATTCATTTATGTTGGAGCTTGCTCGCACAAAGTTTTATATGGTTTTCATAATTCATTTGAATGTCGTACTGAAGTTTTTCTCGTACGAGGTTTTCACTGAATTTATATACATATCCGTACTAGAGCATTGCTCGTACGTGGATTTTACTTGAATTTCTAATCAGTTTAAGTCGTACTGGAGTGTTGCTCGTACGCAGATTTTACTGATTTTTATGAAACCGTGCTAGAGCTTCGCTCGCACGAGGTTTTTTAATATCATGAATATGCATGGAGTCGTGCTTGAGCTTCGCTCGCACAGGGATTTATATTACATGCATATAGCCGTGTTGGAGCTTCCTGTAGACTGTGTGTCACAGTGAGATGATATGCTCACACGTGCATTCTGAGACAGAGATGATATGGGTGGATAAGACCTATTACAAGCACCCCTGACTGAGCTTGGGTTCACGGAGTACGTTATACCGTGTATGTCACGCGGAGTACGCTGTACCGTGGGGACTGTTGGAGTGGAGTGGCATTAGCCACGAGGCAGCAAGCCTTGCCCTCGCAATCCTGGTGTTATGCTATTCTGGCCGGTAGGACGACCCACCTCCCGTTTCAGGTGTGATACCCAGCACACTAGGTACCATGTTGCCAGGGATCACTAGGATATGGCCATAGTCCTCGATGTTACTGATAATTACCTGATTGTCTCACATGATATAACTTGTGGTCTGTTAGACTAGGGTAGACCCGAAAGAGGGGTCAGGCCCCCGATTTTATGATTTTATGATTTGTGACCCTGAAAGAAGGGTGGTTTTATAACCGAAGTTTTATAATGAATTTTAACGAATTGTTTTATGAGTTTGAAATGGAATTATGAGATTGTTTTATGAGTTGATTGAACCGGAAGGGTTAGTTTTTACTGCAATTTTAATGTATTGATTTAAATGTAGTAGCATGATGTTGTTTTCCATGCTTTTAATTCAAATTCATGATTTGTCTTACATGACACAAAAGGATGTATGATATTGCTTTACTTCATGCTAAATATGATTTAATGATGTCACATAAAATGCTTTGAATGCATGAATTACATGATTTATATATGCACAAATAGTTTTGGATAAACTATGGCATTGAATATGCATGAGTTTGTGCGTGAAATTTTAAATGAAAGAAATGGATTTAAGGGCATGGCCTTATGAGCATGTAGATAGTGGAGCTATCTACTTACTTGCATAATTGCCTTACTGAGCGTGTGGTTTGCTCACCGCCCTTATTTTCCCATCTTTTCAGAGCACTTGCAATAGTTATTGAGCGGCTGAGGACTTGCATGCTTGGTATCCGCTGCTTCCCATCGAGAGACAGGTATACACATTTGTATAGTTTTGTATCTAAATATGTAATGCACAGTACTGTAAACGTATATTATGTCGGGGATGTAGAGTAATGTAAATACCATTGAGTATGTATTTATTTAAAGTCAAAAGGATAGTAAACTCTGATATATGATTATGGAAATGGAATGGTAAATGGTGTGAGGTGACTAACATCGAATCATAGCCCAACTGTGTTGTAGGATGGTCACGACGAGAGAAAGGTAAGAATTAAATAATAAATGAAAAAGAAAAAAAAATTACTCTAATTTTTAGGTAATTCGGTCATGACAGGTTTAATGGTATCAGAGCTTGAGTTGGCCTGATATGAGTCGACGTTAGTGGTTAAGAAATTACATCCCCATGTACTGTGCATTGTTTAGATACAATTGTGTATATCGAGATGGAAGTGCAGCTAAGAATTTGATTTTTAAATGCAAGAATAGACTCATGAACTGTTAGCCGCTATGGTTGAGATACGAGTACACGAGCACGAGGCCGTTGGGGTAGGCCCGAGAGTTGTACTGAGTCACCACATGAGACTCGAGATGAGATTGACGTGGAGGCTGGTATTGAGCGTGCCCCATAGAGTCCGACAGAGAGATCGGACAGAGTCTGACAGAGAGATCAGACAGTATTGAAACACGCTTCGCAAGGTTGGAGCGGAGTGTGGAGAATATTATAGAGCTAATTGCTCAGAGTATGCATGAGATTTGAGGGCGAGTTGGAGCATTAATTGAAGTTTCCTCGACCCATTTGAAGAGTTAGACGTCCAGAATGGACATGGAAAATAATTCTAGATGTATTTCGATGACAGAATATCCCAGATATTGTTAAAGGAAATTACAGATGATAGTATTTACTCTGACCCAGAGGAACATGTTGATTAACGAGTATGAAACTCTGTTTGTATTCCTGGGCAGATGTGACCCGGACACGATGAACAGTGAGAGTCGAGATGTTTGAAAGTTCATGGAAGGACTCAGATTGTCAATTAGAGTCTGATTAGCCCGTTAGATATCACTACCTATGCCGAGGCATTGCGCAGACATAGTTGTGTAAATAAGATCATGAGTTGCACGCCTCTGAGATTGGGAAAGGTAGTAAGGGCCGAAATAGAGATAAAAGAGAATAGAGGATGACAAGGATGTCAGAACGAGAAAAGGTAGTTTGGTAAAAGCGTAGAGTTGATAAATCATGGGGTAAGTTTATTGATAAACCCTAGTATATCTAATTTCAATACTTACGAGGGGTATTGTGATAGGAGGACCCCGACATGCTACGTAACAGAGTAGCAGTGTAAACAGTGTAAGATGTGTGGTAGTTACCACGGAAATAAGATGTTGGACGAGGGCGAGTGTATGCCTTGGACCAGGACACTATTGATGTTTCATATAATGTGGTGAAAGATACCACACTGGTTGTGAATAATGAAATAATTATTTTAATTGATCTTGGTGCCACGTATATATTCATACCGCCTTCAGTTGCTTATAAGTTAGTGAAAAATGTGAAGCCTGTACCCTTAAGCAAGATGATGATAGTTAGCTGATTTTCACTAACTAAATATGGGTATAGAGATTGTAAGTTGAAAATAGTGGTGAAAACATCACTGAAAATTGTACTATAAGTTTGACAAATAATGAAAGAGTTGGTTATAAGTGATATATGAAAGGAGATAAGCTTGGAGATGTGATAGATCCTGCATACAAGATATATTGGAATAAAAGGCGTATGCAAGGTAAGGATATCTTCGATATGCAAAGTAATTTAGATTAAGTGGTATGTAGTCAAGTCTGAGGGTTAATAAAGGTATTTTAAAATACTTTCTTGCCTGAAGACTTGACAGCGTCGATAAGCGCATACATAATTTATAAACTGAAATCGACAGTCGTAATATATACATTTAAAAATTTTGGGTACCTTTACCGGTACGATAAAGAGATATAGAATTCGATTAATCATGAAGGTTTAAAAAAACTTAAAATTTTACAAAAAGCCGTTAATATAAGAAAAAGGAAATAATGTGGGTTAGTATCTTGAACGGAAAACTATTTCGAAATGACGTTATACGTTTATGCGTACATAAGTCAAGGATATGAGTGATTGAATTATGTAATGGAACTCAACTACGATGAGGTATTTAAACCATTACTTGGATCGATTGGTTGTCATCTTTAGCGATGACATTATGATGTATTCGAAGTCCAGGGAAGAGCATGAGTAGCAATAGGAAACTGCCTTACAGACGAGGTGTTAAGAGTTTCTTGAAATGGGCTACTCAGTTGACACGTTTTCGTTTGGAAAAAAGATTTCATACAAGTGAGATGATAAGTATGTAAATGGCTTCGATGAGTTTTGGTATATTGAAGTAATGAACTGACCACCGTAAGTATTCTCACTATAACTAACAGCTCAAGAGGTTTGAGTGTGTATGGATACCTTAAAATAAGGATTGGGTTGTGTATTCATGTAAAAATGGGAAGATAGTTGTTTATGGATCCAGATAGTTCAAGGATCATGAGAGAAACTATCTGACCCATGATTTAGAATTGGTAGCCGTAGTGATTACACTGAAAGTATGGCGCCACCATTTATACTGTGACAAATTTCGAGTATGCACTGATCGTAAAAAACCCCGAGTAATCATTTTCACATAAAGAGTAGAATATGAGATAACCAAGAGGGTTAGAGCTTCTAAGGATTATAATTGTGAACATTGTACCACCTAGGAAAAGGCTAATGTAATGGTTGATACCTTGAAAAGAAAGAGCCTCGGGATGGTATTACATATGATGGTCAGGGAGCGTGAGCTGCTAGAGCAGTGGTGAACCTCAGTAGTGATGTGATCCCTTCTGATGATGACGGTGATTGTGTGACAGCTAGCCTAAGATTAGAACCGGATTTGAGTAAACCGGATTTACCAGTCTTAGCGTGATGATCGACATGGTGTCGATAGTGTGGGTCAGATTCAGAAGGGTATAGTGACAAAGTTCACAGTGAGTGATGATGATTCGCAGAGGTTCAGAGATAGTATAAGTGCTCCCCAGGACCACAGTTGATGAGATAGTATTATTATCAGAAGCTAACTCTTCGGGATATACAGTGCATCCAAGAAATAACAAAGATATCGAAATCCTTGAAAAGGGTATTGGTGGTCAGATATGAAAAGTGATATTATAGAGATTGTAGCAAAGTGTCTCGTAAGTCAGCAGAGTAAGGTAGAGTACGAGGAGTTTGCAGGAATATTGCAGCCTCTACCTATAGTGACACGAAAATGGGAACAAGTTACCATGGATATCGTGATGGGTTATAGAGGACCCGGATAAATCACGAGGCTATCTGGGTGATAGTCGATAGATTGATTAAGTGTACCCACCTTCTAGTTATGGAAATCCCCAGATACTCTGAGTGTGTAGGCAGATTTATGTGTATGAAAAATTGTGGAACAATATGTAGCGTTCCAGGGAGCATGATATCATATAGGGATTCTCGCTTCACTTCCCACTTTTGGGAATATGTTTTTGGAAGCTATGGGACCCTGATTGAGTGTTAGCATAGCTTCCACCCTCAGACAGATAGTCAGTCAGAGAGGACTGTACAGGTTCTGGAGGATGTGATGAGAGCGTGTGCCATTGATTTTATAAGCTCCTGGGATGATCAGTTGCTACTAATCAAATTCGCCAATGATGACAGTTGTCAGTTGAGTATCGGGATAACATTTTATATGAGGCAGTGTATGGCCGTAGGGAGTTGTTCCCTAACTTGGATAAGAAGTGGGTGACAGGAAAAAAAAATTGTTCCCAAATTGGTAAGACTAACCTCTGAGGATGTTCAGTTGATTTGTGAGAGATTTAGAACACCTCAGAGCAGACAGAAAAGCTATGCTGACAAGAGACAAAAAATCCTTGGAAATTCACCGAGGGTGAATCATTATAGTTGACAGTTATTTATCATAAGGACGTAACGAGATTCGGATAGAGATATTGGACAAGTGGGAGATAAGACCTGTAGGTTGGTGTTACCACTTGAATAAACAGGCATCCACAATGTGTCCCATCTTATGATGTTTTGAAAATATTATCCGGACCCGATATATGTGATTGGATATGAGCTCCAACAGTTAGCTCAATGAAAGTGTAACGTATGTTGGAAAATTGATTCGAGTATTAGACGAAAGAAGAAAAAGTGTTGAGGTTTGAAATGATCTCCCTAGTTAAGCATGATGGTAGTATTACACTCCGAAGAAAGTCACTTGAGGATGACAATATATGATATGATAGATGTACCTGGAGTTATTTATGGACTCATTAGACTTGGTTCTAATTTGGAGGACCAAATTTCTTAAGTGGGGGAGATTGTAAGACTTGATATTTTCGAGTGCATTTAAAAATGCAAAAGGATTAAAATGGTATTCCCGAACACGTACAAGGGTAAAATGGTCAAAAGACCAAAATTCGGTATTAATCGGCACAAGAAAATTTAATTAAAAATATGAGATTGAGAAATCTTGATCAATAACGAAGAAATAATTAAATTTCGGGTTAAATTGATCAAGATATGAATTTATGGGGATAAATCGAAATTTTCGCCTTGAAAAAATAATCTCGAAAATAATCGAAAAATATACCGAAAAGGTAAAATCGGACTGAGAAATTTATTACGGATTAAATGAATAAAATAGAATTATTTTAGATATTTTGGGAATTTTATTATTATTTTATTGAATAAAATAATAATAAAATTTAATTATAAATAAATAAATAAAATGTAAAAAAAAAAAACAACGAAATCTGAAACAGAAAAGGATAAGAAACAGAGAAGAAACGGGAAACAGGAAACCGAGGGAGTCGGTTTCCCTCCGATCCGACACCACCGGCGGTGCTGAGGGGCCGGCGAGGGTCGGCGAACGTAGCTCGACCTCGGGCGAACCCACAGGCGGCCGCAACGAGCGGCGAAGTGGCCAAAAAACGTCGGAAAACGAAGGAGATGCCGCGGGGAAGAAACATCGATCGGCGGCCATCGGCGCCGATTCGACCCCAGCCGAGGCCCGATTTAGGAAGCCCAGGCCATGGCGCACCGAACGGCAGTGGAATCGCGTCGAAAATTGGCCAGACGGCGTCGGCACGACCAAAGGATGACTGGACCGGCCGAACCGAACAGAGCTGAACCGACGGTCCAAACCGGGTTGAATCGGACCGGATCGGTTCAGCCAAAAAGAGAGGGAAAAAAGGAAGAAAAAGGGAAAAAGAAAAAGAGGAAAAATTGGGGAAAATTTCAGTGATGCAATCGAGCTTCGGGTAATTCGGTAAGCGGTCAAATTGACCGATTTAATTTTTGGAATATTTATTTTGATAAATAATCGACTGAAAGTTTACCCGAAAATATATTTAATTGTGTAGCTCGACAATTGGAATCAACCGAGAGCTCAAGACAGCCTCGATTCACATACTATCATGGAATCACGGGTAAGTAACCCTTATTTACGACAATTTACATCGTTATGCGTGTTGGTGAATTACGGATTTAATTTTCGCATAAATGAATTATATTCTGAAAAATTGGATAAATTGTCGTAAATAATTCCTAAGCTATCTGAGAGTTTAGAACAAGGCTCAATAAATTACTGATGGGCCTAATGAGCCCAATAGGCCTTGATAAAGTGTGGTAAACGGGCTTAAGGCCGATTAAGGCCCATTATGGTGCAATCGGGCCCAATATGGGTAAACGGGCCCAATGATTTAAATTAAGCCCAGAAAATATGAAATACAATTAATTGTATTGTAATTGGCCTGATGAATGTGTATCCGCAGTTCCGGAGATTGGATTCGGAGCAAATCGGACTGCGTGACGAGTCATCAGTGGAAAGGTCAGACTGTACAGAAAAATGAGGTAAGGGAATTGTGTGAGTAGCTAGAGGTAGCTACGCATATTTTAATAGATTTTGTATACACTGATTATGTATGTATATGCAATTATTGTATAATGATCCTAAAAGTAGTTTAAATGATTTTTAAGGATCGAAATAGGTGAAATGTCTATTTTACCCCTATTGAGGGAAGTTCACCTAAGGATGGTGAAAGCATGACATGCATGAAATGCATGATTTAAGGATTTTTATGATTAAGGAATTTTCTTGGTTTTAATTAAAGTAAATCGATAGATTGGCCAATAATTGCATAAGTTTCCCAAAATAACACTACGTAGGTGTTATTAATATTTAAATGGAAATTTCTTTGGAAAACGGCCAACTATCAAATTTAAATGGAAACAGATAGTGCCGACACGTAGTTTGCACTATATCTGCATTTGTGAATGTGCATAAATGTGCTTGAGCAGTTACTCGCACCGACTTGTGTGACATCATATGCATGAAATGTGTTAGAGCATGGTGCTCTCACTGATTTTTATTATTGTGAAATGAGAGCTGCTGGAGCCTAGCTCGCACTCTGTTTTGACATGTTTTGATTTGTTTTGAAGTGATATGCATAAAAAGGTGCTGGAGCGATTGCTCGTACTAGTTTTAATGATTTGACATGCATGAGAGATGCTAGAGCTTAGCTCGCATCCTGTTTTGATTTAATTATGCATGAAGCCGTGCTGGAGTGTAACTCGCACGAGATTTGATTTAATTATGCATAAAGCCGTGCTGGAGTGTAACTCGCACGAGATTTGATTTTCTTGAGCATTCATTTGTGTTGGAGCTTGCTCGCACAAAGTTTTATATGGTTTTCATAATTCATTTGAATGTTGTACTGGAGTTTTTCTCGTACGAGGTTTTCACTGAATTTATATACATATCCGTACTAGAGCATTGCTCGTACGTGGATTTTACTTGAATTTCTAATCAGTTTAAGTCGTACTGGAGCGTTGCTCGTACGCAGATTTTACTGATTTTTATGAAACCGTGCTAGAGCTTCGCTCGCACGAGGTTTTTTGATATCATGAATATGCATGGAGTCGTGCTTGAGATTCGCTCGCACAGGGATTTATATTACATGCATATAGCCGTGTTGGAGCCTCCTGTAGACTGTGTGTCACAGTGAGATGATATGCTCACACGTGCATTCTGAGACAGAGATGATATGGGTGGATAAGACCTATTATAGGCACCCCTGACTGAGCTTGGGTTCACGGAGTACGTTGTACCGTGTATGTCACGCGGAGTACGCTGTACTGTGGGGATTGTTGGAGTGGAGTGGCATTAGCCACGAGGCAGCAAGCCTTGCCCTTGCAATCCTGGTGTTATGCTGTTCTGGCGGGTAGGATGACCCACCTCCCGTTTCAGGTTTGATACCCCACACACTAGGTACCGTGTTGCCAGGGATCACTAGGATATGGCCATAGTCCTCGATGTTACTGATAATTACCTGATTGTCTCACATGATATTACTTGTGGTCTGTTAGACCAGGGTAGACCCGAAGGAGGGGTCAGGCCCCCGATTTGATGATTTTATGATTTGTGACCCTGAAAGAAGGGTGGTTTTATAACCGAAGTTTTATAATGAATTTTAACGAATTGTTTTATGAGTTTGAAATGGAATTATGAGATTGTTTTATGAGTTGATTGAACCGAAAGGGTTAGTTTTTACTGCAGTTTTAATGTATTGATTTAAATGCAGTAGCATGATGTTGTTTTCCATGCTTTTAATTCAAATTCATGATTTGTCTTACATGACACAAAAGGATCTATGATATTGCTTTACTTCATGCTAAATATGATTTAATGATGTCACATAAAATGCTTTGAATGCATGAATTACATGATTTATATATGCACAAATAGTTTTGGATAAACTATGGCATTGAATATGCATGAATTTGTGCGTGAAATTTTAAATGAAAAGAAATGGATTTAAGGGCATGGCATTATGAGCATGTAGATAGTGGAGCTATCTACTTACTTGCATAATTGCCTTACTGAGCGTGTGGTTTGCTCACCCCCCTTATTTTCCCATCTTTTCAGAGCACTTGCAATAGTTATTGAGCGGCTGAGGACTTGCATGCTTGGTATCCGCTGCTTCCCATCGAGAGACAGGTAAACACATTTGTATAGTTTTGTATCTAAATATGTAATGCACAGTACTGTAAACGTATATTATGTCGGGGATGTAGAGTAATGTAAATACCATTGAGTTTGTATTTATTTAAAGTCAAAAGGATAGTAAACTCTGATATATGATTATGGAAATGGAATGGTAAATGGTGTGAGGTGACTAACACCGAATCATAGCCCAACTGTGTTGTAGGATGGTCACGACGAGAGAAATGTAAGAATTAAATAATAAATGAAAAAGCGAAAAAAATTTACTCTGATTTTTTAGGTAATTCGGGTCGTGACACTTCCGATGCTTTACCTTCACCTGCTAACAAACAAGACACTTAGCGACATATTCTGTAATGTCTCTTTTCATTCTAGACCACCAATAAACCTTCTGGAGGTTTTGATACATCTTGGTACTCCCCGGATGTATCGTGTACTTCGATGAGTGAACCTCTGATAAAATTAGTCTCCTAATCTCAGGATCCTCGGGAACACATACTCTGCCTCTGAACCTTAATAAGCCATCTGTACTCAACTCAATATCAATACCCACACCTGCCTATATCTGACTTAACCAATCGATACACTGTCGATTGCTCTGTTGAGCCTGTCGAATACGGCCAATCAATTATGGCTCTAATCTCATACTAGCCATGATATCCGATCTCTCTGATCCAGGTAGGGTTACATCCAAACTAAGGTTTACAAATTGTTCCAACAACTCGTGTTCTCGTACCATCATATAAGACACCAACCCTAGGTTCTTCCTGTTCAAAGCATCGGCAACTACATTTGTCTTACCTAGGTGGTACATGATTTCACAATCGTAATCCTTCAAGAGTTCGAGCCATCTCCTCTGTCTCATTTTTAACTCTTTCTACGAGAATAGGTACTTAAAGGTCTTATGATCTGTAAAAACTTGAAATTTCTCTCCATAGAGATAGTTGCGCCATATTTTCAAAGCAAACACCATGGCCGCCAACTCCAAATCATATGTCGGGTAGTTCCTCTCGTGATCTTTCAACTGTCCAGATCCATAGGCAACTACCTTTCATTATGCATAAGCACACAACCCAATCTCTGGTGTGATGCATCCGTATATATCGAGAATCCTCCTGAGCTGGTAGGAATGGTGAGAACTGAAGTAGTGGTCAATCGACACTTAAGCTCCTTAAAACTCCTCTCACATGCCTCATCCCATACAAACTTAACGTCTTTCCGTATGAGGCGTGTCAATAGAGCAGCTAGTCTGGAGAAACCCTCTACAAATCTTCGATAATAACCTGCCAATCCCAGAAAACTTTTGATCTCAGTAACTGTCTTGGGCTGTTCCCACTGTACAACTACCTCTATCTTGGATGGATCCACTGATACCCCATCTTTCGGCACAACATGGCCCAAAAATGAGATCTGTTCTAACCAAAAGTCACACTTGCTGAGTTTGGCATATAATTCTTTCTCTCGGAGGGTCTACAGAACTAACCTCAAATGCTGCTCATGATCTTCCCTGGACTTGGAATAAACCAATAGATCATCTATAAATACAATCATAAACTTATCCAGGTATGGCTTAAATACATCATTCATTAATGCCATAAATGCTGCGGGGGCATTCGTCAATCCGAATGGCATAACTAAAAACTCGTAGTGGCCATAACGGGTACGAAATGTTGTCTTGGGTACATCTCCACTCTGTATCCTCAACTGATGATACCCAGACCGTAGATCTATCTTAGAAAAGACTTGTGCTCCCCGAAGCTGATCCAAAAAATCATCTATACGTGGAAGGGGGTACTTGTTCTTAATGGTGGCCTTATTCAACAACCAGTAATCTATACACAGTCGGAGGCTTCCATCCTTCTTCCTTACAAACAGAACCGGTGCTCCCCAAGGTGAGACACTCGGTCTAATAAACCCCTTCTCTATCAACTCTTGTAATTGTTTCTTTAGCTCTTCCAACTCAATCAGAGCCATTCTATACAGTGGTTTAGATATTGCTTCAGTACTAGGTACTAACTCTATGCAAAATTCCATTTCTCTTTCAGGTGGTAGCCCTGGTAAATCGTCCGGAAAGACATCAGGAAATTTCACAATCACTAGTATGTCTCTCAATTCCAGGTGTGCCTTATCTATGTCAACCACGTATGCAATGAACCCTCCACATCATTCTTTCCACCGTTAGTGTCATAAGTCATCACATCAATATTCAATATAAACAAATAAATTCATCTCTCAAGTAGATTAAATAAAATCATACTCTTTTCATTTATCATGGTTATGTTCTTTCATTTCATTTCACAAATCTTACAACATGATTTTCTATCTCTGAAAACATCAATGTTTTAGTATGACAATCCATAACAACATGATTGGCAGTTAACCAATCCATTCCTTGGATTACATCAAAGTTATTCATATTCAATAAAATTAAATCGGCTGCCATTTCCTTTCCCTCTATCTTCAATTTATAATCCCTACAGACATGCTCAGTTAATTGACCATCGTTCATGGGTATGGAAATCATCAACATTTTATCCAACAATGTAGGTTTCACATGCTTCAACAATTTATGTACAAGGGAAGGCGATATGAAGGAATGCATGGCACCAGGATCAAACAATACCAATGCTTCTAAATCAAAGATTAGGATGGTACCTTTAATCACATCCGTTGAAGCATTTGCGGTGTCCTAATCCAGTGCATGTACTCTTCCTCTACTCACACCCACTACCTATTTCCCTTTTTCTTTAATCATGGCCCTCCTTCTCGGCGTAGCTGTCTCAACTAGATCTCTCTCTGGCTCCTTACCCTTCTATGGGGTAATCTCATTCGTCTCAGAACAATATCTCAAAATATGCCTGGGCTTCCCATACCTATAACATGAAACAGGGGGCGTCTCACATGGTCTAGTCCCATGGTATCTGCCACATCTCCTACACTGATCAGTAGTAGGCCGTGGTCTTCTAATAACCATACCTCTCGGTGTAGTCAAAGCCAGGTACACAGGAGGTCTAGCAACTCTCTCCTGCACCTCCTCAATCTTAGGCCTCTTCACAAAAAATCTCTAGCCTCCTCTCCTGTCCACTTTATCCATCTCGAATCTCGGTCGGTCTCTATCTCTCCTGACAATAATCTTTCCAAGCTCGGAGGCATTCTTCTCAAAGTCCTGCTCGTATAACTGTGCCCTATGCACTGCCTCCTCATAAGTATGAATGTCAAATGGAGCTAACTTAGTCCAGCTGGCCAATCTCAATCCATCCACAAACTTCTGGACTTCCCTAGTCTCACTACCCATCGTATCCAGGTCATATCTCTCCAAAGACATGAATCTCGACTCATATTCATCTACAGTATGGTTCCCGTGAACCAAATTTATAAATTCCATCTGTAATTTCCTCTGTGCGGTGGTTGGGATGTACTGCCTTCTAAAGGCCTCCAAGAATATCTCCCATGTGATCTCAAAGTGTCGAGCCCTCAAAATAGACTCTGTGGATCTCCACCAGTGTTCTGTCTTGCCTTTTAGCATAAATACGATAAATGCCACTTTCTCAGCTGATGTACATCTGAAAAATTTGTATAGCTTCTCCATCTCATACACCCAATCCTCCATAATAATCGGGTCCTTTACCCCTCTAAACATTGGAGGTTTCAACTCCTGAAATTAACGTAGCCTATGCAGCTCGTAACCATACCCCAAATCGTTGTCGCTTGGCTGTGGAGCGATGGGAGAAACCGTATCCTGTACTGGGGGTGTAACAGTAGCAGTCTCTGTAGTCCGAGGTCTCTCTGCCTCTGCAGCTACCTATCCAGTAGTAGGCTGTGCTGCGGGACCTCGTCTATCATCGGCACCCAATGCCTATGTGACTATCTCCACTAAGCTCTCAATACTCCGTTCTATCCTAGCGAAGCATGTCTCAATATCCCCTAGTCTCTCAACAGGGTTCTGAAGAGCCTGGTCAGTCTGCGGCTCAGTACGGCTCTTAGGCCCACCTCTACGGCATCTAGTACGTGCTCTCGCCCCTCTACCTCGGCGTGTAACATGCATAATGCTTAACTTCCTATATTCATAATCACTTATTAGACTCAATCCATCAGGGTATACACAGTTATATCTAACAAAAGCAAAGTAATATGGGGATGTCATTTTCCTACGTTTTATTACTGACTCACATCAGGCCAACTCAGCTCTGATACCAATACCCATTTTGTCCTTTTTAACCAAAAATCACTATAATTTTTTTGCACTTTTCTTTCCTTACCCTGTCGTGAACAAATTCACTACTACACAGTTGGGCTGTGAGTCAATAATAATCATCACTCATCATTCGTTCTCAAATTAATCAAAAGAAGTGTCATTCATTTGAAACTTAAGTTATACGCTTATACATGATACCTTTTCTAACTTTTACATCCCCTAGATTATAATACAAAATGATTACTGTGTCTTTACATGTTTAGATACAAAAAGAATTCATGTGTGCATACCTTTAGGCGATGGAAGCAGCGGATGTCAAAAATACAACGCCCCAATCCTCACTGGGCTGCTATGTACGCTCTATAGAGAGGGAAAAGTAGAGAGGGATGAGCAACCATACACTCAGTAAGGCAATAATGCAAGCATGGTAGATAGCTACCCGATCTACATGTTGATAGTGTTATGCATAAATCGTTTAATAATCAAAGCATGAGGAAATAAAACTATGCCATATGTATATACATATATCATGTATTGAAAATCATGTAAATAGGCATAAAACATGGAAATATCAACATGTAAAACCATCTCATGCTCAGTCTCATTAAACCTCATCACAAAAAGGAAATTCATTTAAGAAACATCCTTTTTAAATTCATCTCTTTCGCAAACCATGTTAAAATCCCATCATAATCATTTCTCTATCACAAATATCATTATCATTTCTAAATCAAAATCCCACAAGGCTCGACCCCTCCCTCGGGTCTACCCTGGACAATCACAATCACACTCATGTATACAAACCATGTGGTACTATGTAATATTAGATGAGACAGGTCACTATATTTCAATGGACTATGTTGGCCAACTATGTAATAAATCATCCCAGACTACACGAATCCCAATGTGTGGGGTATCATACTGGAATGAAGGTGGGTTAGTTGTTCGCCAGACTTTACAAATCACGTAACCACCACGCGGTACAACATACTCCATGTGATATACATAGTACATTGTACTCCGCAGACCCATACCATGGTTGGGGGTGCCAGCCGTAGATCTTATCTACCCCATACCACGTGTAACCTACTCAGTCTCAAGTGCACATGGGAGTATTTTCTTTTGATGTTAGGTCCTAGCCCCTCATGGCCTTGCTCACCCTTTTTGGGTTCCCTGAACACCAATTCATATTACCCTCACCACGACATCATATATACCACAGTGTGAAAACCTGTGAGAGCTAAGCTTAGGACGATTCATGCATCATCAATAATTATCCTCGTATGAGCAACGCTCTAGTACGGCATTTATGCATAAAAACATGAAGAAACCACGTACGAGCATAGCTCCAGTACGGTTATATGCATAAGAAAACCACTCAAAATCCACATACGAGCAGAAGCTCCAGTATGGTTTACAAAACATCATCATAATTTAAATCAAGGTGTGAGCTAAGCTCCAACACGTTTTATACAATTGAAAACATCAAAATCCAGTGCGAGCGAGGCTCCAGCATGATTTAATTCACATAAACACGATAGGCGGCTCAAAATCAACCAAGAAAATCTCAAAACCGTGTTTAGCATCTCACATGTGCTATTTCATAAAAGTATTCAAACATTAGCCAGCATATCTGTTATTTTGTCAAAACAAAGCAATGTGTTTTTGTAAAACATCAAAACACGTGATTTATGCAATTATTAGCCTTACTATCCATTTTTATAAAATCCACTTCAAACCAAATCCCATACAAATACTTGCAGCTAGTCACGCATATCAACAATTATTTTCTTAAACAATCATGCACTTTATAACGCCCTATATTCACCCATGAGTTCCAAGTACGAGCAGCTATCTCTATATATGTGAGAACCCTGCTGCCCGCCCCACACCAGGTCACAGGCTTACGGCGAACTCATCACAAACCCGTATTGTCCTCTTTAGGCCCGCAGGCCCTCAAGGTTTTGCTCCACTGGGGGGGCAAGCCCATCTCCCAAGAGATGCGTCACCCTCGAGGCTCGAACTCGGGTCTTCACCCTTGTTCTTGCACTCTTGGTACCATTGAGCTCGTCGCGTTTTTATGTGAGAACCCTGCTGCCCGCCCCACACCAGGTCACAGGCTTACGGCGAACTCATCACAAACCCGTATTATCCTCTTTAGGCCCACAGGCCCTCAAGGTTTTGCTCCACTGGGGGGGCAAAACCTTGAGGGCCTGTGGGCCTAAAGAGGATAATACGGGTTTGTGATGAGTTCGCCGTAAGCCTGTGACCTGGTGTGGGGCGGGCAGCAGGGTTCTCACAATATACTCATAGAATTCCCTTACCTGGAATCGCGTTGCATGATTCCACTTCCTTAGAGCTGCTTACTTGTGCGGTTCGATTCATCTCCAACAAACTCTCCGAAACTGAACACAATCGCATATCGCACCAATTTAGTCCAATACAACACAATTCTTGTGTTTACTATAGTCGATTCAACCTATAGTCTTCATTAACACATATAAGGCCTCGTTTTATTATTCTACTCATATCTCTAGTCTATTGATTCCTTTAGGCCTATTGATTCATACTAAATCAATATTAAATCGATATTAAGCTCATAGTGTTCATATTTCATCAATTTCTTCACTATGGCATTTTATCAAACATCTTATATACTCATTTTCATAAATTGACTATTCTTAAAATGTGGCTTCATTTAACCATCTCAAACCATTCACATTACTTCAATAACATCTTAGCATAATCCATAAATCACCAACTCTTTCAAATCACATTTTCTCACACTAACGCATTCTATTTCCTAGGTCACACTAGTTCCATCACATCCTAGGTAGTTTTAACCATCAATACACATACAAATCAACTCGAAAATCAATAAATAGACAAATGTACTCAGGCTGAAGTATTAGAAACTTACCAATCTAGTTTCTCTTCTTGCTCCAAATGAAAATGTCAATTGCTCCTTCAATCCAACAAATGAGGCTTTAATTCCAAAGTATGTTGTTCTTCTCTTGGATATGAATAACATTGTATCTAATGATCTTTCCTCAAATCTTACTGGAAATAGGATGATTTAGAGAGAGAAAACTAGGTTTTTGATTGAAAATGAAGGAAATGGGGGTTGTTTTTCGTGAATTACAGATTTTAGCTGCTCCTTTTATAGAAATTGCTTGATGAGATTGATCTGGTTCTCATAAATCCCTCATTTTCATGCCAATTTAAATGCATGAGATCGATCTGTCGAGGGCTTAAGATCGATCTGCTTTAGTGAATAAGATCGATCTCCTTCAATGGGACAGGATCAATCTGTTTTAGGTCGAGAGCTAAGGAGATCGATCTGGTCTTAAGGGGAGATCGATCTGCTTGAGTGAGGGATCGATCTGCCTTTATTGTTTCATTCAAAATTGCCCTGTTTTGCACAAGAGATCGATCTACCCTGAATGGGAGATTGATCTAGCCTTCATTTTCTGCATTTCCACTACAGTTTTTTCAGAATTTTCAAAGGTTAAGTTACCTTTGATTACTTGACTAGTCATTTTGCAATCCATATCCATCTAGAGCTCGACAAGGCTTATTTCCTATGACTCTCGTACTATGAAACTTGTGCGTATCACTTGGAATCACAAATGACACACATAAGTCCTTGTTCTTACTCATCATTTGTGTTTTAAGTTCTTATTCCCTTTTTGAATGCTTAAATCCCATTTACTTAGTTTGTGGCCACTTCGACCCTCATTTGGTCATTACATGCATTCATGAATACTTATTCATTTCTTTTGTAATGTCATTAACATTTTCATGACCAAATTCATCCATCTTAAGGTTCCATTAACAAATAATAATGTTGTACATACACGGGGTCTCACAAATGTATTAGAGCAAAGTTGTTGCCTGAGAGGAGGAGAGCAATATAGTTGAAGATTAGGGGTTGTATCAAAGGATTGAAGGGGAAAAAGAATCTCTCCTCACATTTGGCATAATGGAGAAGAGTCAAGTTCGGTAAGATTTCAATACACCAACTTTTGGTATGATAATCTAAACATTATGATGAGTTGATTTTGGTATATGCATTGTTGGCTTGAATGTTCAAAATACATGCTTAAGTAACCATGACCTAGAATGAGTTTAGTGAGAGAAAGTTGAAATGGCATGAAGTTAATGATGATATGAGTATGTAAAGATGTTGATAAGCATGTATAGATAATTTTAAAATACTTTTATGAAATCTAAATGTTGGATTAGATGATGATTGAAAATGGGTATAGGAAATGTTCGATAACATGCCATAGAGAACAAAAATGGATTAAGCTAAGACTAATGGATGCTTATTTGATACTGAAGGAACTCGGTTTATAACTGGATAAATGGAAATTCGAGAAAAATTAAGGAAGTAATCGAGTAAGGGTCCGAGTGACCCCATTTTAGAGATAAATGAGTAGAAGTGTGAAGTAGTAGTATAATGAGTAATCATTAATGTTTTGACGTTATTTGGATAGCTCGAAAATTTGACTTGTGAGTTGAAGCTAGTCTTTGAGACGGGAATATTGCACCCCCAAGGTGCAAGAGGTAAGGGATGCAACCTTTTTTGCATGTGTATTTCCTTGCTAATGAAAATGCTTTGGTAGCGTAAAATGAGTTCACAAATGAGCATACTTATTGAGAAAATTGTTTGATTTGAGATTTATAACTTGAGTGCATGTTTTGCTGGTTTGAGCTCGATTTTGTGAATTGAGTTGTTTATGAGCAAATATATTCTTGTATTTAAATGAGATCCACAAGCAAAACTATTATGAGCTCTACGTGAAGGCGAAATCGTTTTCTGTATAATAATGGCATGTTTTAAATTGAGACTAAAGGCTTGTCATGAAATTTACACATCAGTAGATGCCTCCATTTTGGTAACGTGAGATGCCTCCGTTTTGGTAACGAGAGATGCTTCCATTTTGGTAACGCGAGATGCCTCCGTTTTGGTAACGTGAGATGCCTCTGTTTTGGTAACGAGAGATGCCTCTGTTTTGGTAACGTGAGATGCCCTCGTTGAGGATGATATAATATGATGTGATGTTATGATTTCATTCATGACTTTTATACTATGCCTAGTCTCCATCATTGTTTTGAGATATGACGTGTTTGTGAAATGAGATATTGATGTTTTGATGAACAGTGATTTTAATCACGTATTTATAATCATGTGAATTATGCCATTATTATTACACTTATGCTTTAAATGATGATTTTTAAAGCTCATATGCACTCCTTACTGAGCGAGGTTGAAAGCTCACCCCCTCTTTTCCTCCCCCCACAGATTACTTACAGTGAGCATTGATACCTGCGGCGTACGTGACATAGGCTGTGGACGAGACTCTCCCCAGGCTATTGCTTGTAAACACGAGAGGTATAATTTAATTTATTTTGTAACCCAGACAATTATGTAATATAGACACTTGTATTTGAGTAATATTGGGATGTAATCAGATTGGTTTTAGTAAATGAATGGAGAAGTAGACTTCTTTTGATGTTTGGATATTCGATTAAATGGATGTTGAGAGATCCTTGGGATATTGATTGATGAGATAGAAATAAATTAATTGACACTATACAGGAATGCAACCCGAGTAGGAAGTTTAAATTAAGAAAAAATTTTAAATTAGCCCTATTTTTCGCGCTTTCAGGTTGTCACAAATATTTTTCGAAGTTTTGAACTGATATTTTCAAATGTCTTTTCCACGGGTTTTTCCCAAATTCCTTGCGCCTTTTTCTCTATTCCAAATATATATATATATATATATATAAATTCTTTTTTTCCTTTTCTTTCTCAGTTACTGTTTACCCTTTTTTTTTAACTTCTCGCCAAATCCATTTTCCTCTCTTCTTTTTCCTCGCAGGTTACTATTGCTCACCCGAGGGCCATATTTTCGGTCTCCTTCTTCAACACTGCTTCCTTCTCCATCATCTTCTAGTTCGTCTGCATCACCATTATCCTTGCTTGAGGGGCCGCTTGCTCCACCCTTCCTCCCCCCTAATTAGCTCGTCCCTTCCTCTCTTTTCTGCCTCAATGTCACTCTATTTTGTCTGCCTCCGTTCTACCTTTCTCTGTTGCCTTCAGCTCCGAGTGCCCAGCTGCTACTTCTATTTCCAGTCGTTTGACTATCACCTCAACTTCAGCCCCCTTGCAGCACAGCTTGGCCTCTGAGGAACGTCCCTTGCTCCTGCTCTCTTCTTGGTCTCGTTAGCTTCTGTTGTGTCTCAGTTTATGGTCACCTACACCCACATTCGACCTCTTTTTTCTTCTTGTTTCTATTTTCTTCACGTGACTGCCACAAACAAGGAGGCATGGGGCAGGACAGGAATGGAGTTTAGTGCAGCAACAGGAAGGAAATCACGTAGCCTGGCCTCATTTCCAAAAAATGTAACAGAAGTGGTTCTAACTCTCAACTACCGCTCCTTGCACTTGTAGCTTGTTTCCAGCCATCATCCTCGTCATTCTTCTTTGTTTCTCCAAGGCATCCATGTTTTCCTCTCCTTTCAACTCTGTCTTTCTCGGTCTGGCAATTTCCCAATGTATTTTTTCTCCTAACCGAACCTTTCCATTCCTGCTGCTGCCTCCTTCTTTCATTGTAGCAGTTTCAGTATTATATATATATATATATATTTATTTATTTATTTATATGTTCCCCATGAAGGAAAACCTGCATAGCAGCTTTGGTAGGCTCCAGTTTCTACCTTATGTTTGACTCGGCTCGACTTTCCTGCTCTCGGCAACACTCATGAAACCAGTCTTCTCTTTTGTTCTCTATGTTCCTCTCTGTTTCCAACTCGTGCTCTCACTTCCCGATGGCCACAACCACTCTACCCTTTTTGTTTTCCTCTGCTGCAATTTCTGCTTGCCCATACATGTATACAGTTCACTGCCATGGCCCTTTTTTTTTTGTCAGTCATTAACCTATCCACTCCTTTCATATATATACATATATTTTAATTATTCATAGATAACACCCCACATCCTTTACTGCAAATTCTAGTCATTTTCAGTCAGTCCTACTATAGCCTTCATCATATCTTCTCCCACCAAACCACTGTAATCCCAACTTCCATAATTCTACTCCCTTTCTTTTCCTACCAAAAATCGTCATCATCCCACGTTTTCTTTCTTGTTTCGGTTCCTAACATTTGCTCCTATCATATATATGTATATATACATATTTTATGTTCAACCAAACTCTGCAGTTTTTCAGCCTTCCAATCTTGCTTCGATTTCTTTTCCTATTTCTTTGCTTGTTTCTCTACGAGCCTTCCAATCTTGCTTCGATTTCCTTTCCTATTTCTTTCTTTGTTTCTCTACCGTGGAATCACCATCACCAACAAATAAATTTAAAATTGCTTTAGATTAGCTTAAGAAAATGGAGCCAATCTTTGCTCTTAAAATTGATAAATTAAACTAATAATAATATTCTATAATATAATTGATTGTAATATAATATTGCATCATACCTCACTTGGTATAATGTCAATTTTGTACTCATCGATACAAGATATAATATTTTATTTAATTAAATCCACCTAAGTCTGTTATGTCAAATTATAATTCCAATTAAATTTTTCCACCAATGTGGTCTATCTCAGTTCTATTTATTTAATTACTGTACATAATTGGATCCGAGTTCAAAAATTCATAGAGTTTACATTATCCACACCTTAGGAAATTTGGTCCCCAAATTTAAAAGTACATCAATTCTCAAATAACAGTGGGTATTTCTTTGGCCTTAAACCTTTCAATTCCCACGTGACCTCTTTCGAAGTGTGATACTGCCATAAAACCTTGACCAGAGGAATCATCTTAAACCGAAATACCTTCTCTTTCCTATCCAGTATCCGAACCGATTTCTCCACATAGATCATATCCTCTTTCAACTCTAGCAGTTCATACTTAATCATATGGCTCGGATCCGGATGATACTCGCGTAGTATTGAAACATGGAAGACATTATGAATACTCGATAATTCTGGCAGTAAAGCCAATCTATAAGCTTTGTCTCTTTTCGTACATCAATTATAGCAAGACTCTTTCCTGATTCCAATTACAATCTTGTATCCAAAATTTATCACACTTTTAAACTTGTCTCATTTCCTACATCAATTATAACGAAATCATTTCCTTGCTCAAATTGAGTCTTGCATTCGAAACATAAGCATATACAATTTATAATTCTTAGATTCGATACGTAATTCATATTCCAAAGTCTCTTTATACCCCAAACTTCGAATCATCTTGACAGTTTTGGGTCTTTCCCACTGATCTATAATCTCTATTTTAGGAGGGTCCAATTGACTCCCGTTTTTTATACCAAGCAACCCAGAAAGCTCCAGATCTTTTTAACAATTAATGCTAGTACACTCCAAAGTGGATTACCTAGTCCGATAATCTCCTTTTCATGTAATCCTTGTATTTGCTTTTTCATCATTTCTAATTCAATCAAAGCCACTGAGTACAGTAGTCTGAATAATTAATTTGATACCAGGTGTTAAATCAATTTCAGAACTTCACCTTTCGATTTAGTGGTAACTCTGACAGATCATCCAAGTATGTGTCAAAAAATTCTATGTCTACAGGGGTGTCTCTTTACTCTGAACACATCCTATCTTTGTCAATCATATAAATAGTTTGACCTTCACTTATACTTTTATTTCTGTAATTTCATCTTTTCGGTTACAGTGACTTTACTCTATCACTCTCCCTACTTTCTTAGTACATCTCTTTTCTATCACTCTCTTTACCTTTTCCTCTTTCTTAGTAACCTCGCGAGCATATGTCTCCCATTCTCATAATTGTGCCTTGTGCACTGCTCCCTCAAAATAACATCCAATGGAGCTAACTTAGCTCGATTGAGGATCCCAGTATCTCTTATGAATTTCTGGACTTCCTTCGTTTCACATCTCCACTTATCCGGATTATACTTCTTCCAAAACTATGAATTTAGTTTCATATTCACTCTCGGACTTGTTTTCTTATGTCTGATTCAATCATTTCAGCTATAATTTCCAATATGCTTCATCCAGAATGTGTTGTCGTCTAAAGGCCTCCAAAAACATATCTCATGTATTCCTCTAATGTTGGCTCTCAGATTAAATTGGGGAACTTCCCTTCGAGTTTGACTTTTGATTTCGATATTGATGCTACAAAGGCTACTTTCTTTATAGTAGCGCACTCTGAAAATTCGTGTAGCTTCTCCAATTCTTTAACACAAAAGTTATAAAAGCAACTTTCTCGGTAAAGTTACTACAAAATTCCATAGGGTTTCTCAGTCTCATTATCCAATCTCTCAAAATCACTGAATTCTTAACCTCTTCGAAAAACGGAGGCTCATCCTTCCTAATTTTGCCTTTGTCTATTAACTTCACAGTCATACCCTAGGAATCCATATAGGTTTTCCAACTCATTTCTTCGAGTTTTCTATTACAATGAGATTCTTCACTCCAATATATAATAGTGTGTGAGATCTGAGAATTTTACACATATCAAATTATGTAATGAGAACATGAAGTGTAATTGATTGAACTAAATGTAATGTACTCTTACATTAAGGTGGTATGGAATGAATTACTAAGTGATAAATGAGTTATAAATGAGATTTTATGTTAAAGTGTGAAACTATGGGGCCAGATCGATCTTGGAGAAGAGAGGATCGATATGGTAAGTTAAAAATGACAAGGACTGAGGAATTTAAGCGAGCAGATCGATCTCCAATGGAAGAGGATCGATCTCCTTATGATTCTGTAATGAAGAGATTGATCTCATGAGGAAGGAATCGATCTCAAAATGTTTCTGTTAAGGAGAAGATCGATCTCCTCAAGGAGCAGATCGATCTCATGAAGCATTCTGTAAACTATAGATCGATCTCATAATTGGAGCAGATTGATCTCATAAAGCCATTAAGAGATTGATAATTCTATATTTTTAGAATTATTTGTGCTTCATTTCCTAATTAATTATTTAAATCCCCAATTTATTTTGTTAATTATCCCCTTTATTTAATTAAAATTCTCATGTTTGCAGATAAATTAAATCCGGATGAATTTTGAATATTTCGGTAGAAAATGAACCGAAATTGGGCTAAAATCGAGATTGGACCACGCGGACAACACGAGCCTAGCACATTTAATTGGACAAAGACAGATGACATGGAAATATTTATTTCAAGGAGCCAATAGTGTGAAGACAAGTGGCCAAACAATGTCAACTCATCTAAGATAGAAATATTACAATTATACCCTTAAGTGTGTGTATAAATAGAAAATGATGGTAATTGTAAAAGGGGGTAGCTTAGGTTAGTTTTTAGTCTTTTAGGTTAAACATTTATTTTAGGTTTTATTTTTCTTTAAGCTTTTTATGTTCTTTGGCTGGTGCCAGCAGCCACCATTGTTTATTTTCTTCTAGGATTTATTCAGTTTTCATTCATTGTTATCTTACTGTTTAAGTTTTAATTTAAAGTATTATTTTTATTTTGTTCTCTCTGTTTCCTTCCTAGTTTCGGTACTGTTTTGATCCTCTCTTTTTCTGTTTCAATTTCTCTCGGTTTGCTTCCTATTTCGATTTTCTTCATTGATTTTTACTGCTTATTCATATTTCTTAATTCCTAGTGGTAGCTCTTGGTTTCTTAATTTTTATTGTTCATTGGTTTTGCTTCCATTAGTTTTCATATCCTCGGTGTTCTTCAATCTGTCTGTTGGTGTTAATGGATGCTGACCTGTGTTAAAGGGTTATAATCTAAGTCAACTGGAACATTAGAGCTTCATGGGAGTATTGGACAGGAACCATTGTCGATTCACTCTGTTACCCTCTGTTTCGTTTTCTCCTACTGTTAATAAATGATTTTCTGCATTTAAGTTGTTAGCTGGTTCAATGCTTGATGCCGTGATTATTGGGTGATTGTAGAATGTTTGTAGATGGTTATCTAAGTAAGAATTCTTGATTGATACAACTAGGATTAGTTTCATTAGTTATTAAGTTTGCTTGTTTACTGCAATTTATCATTTCGGTTTGGTAGTGTTGATGGTTCGGCATTCATGTTCTTAAATCATTAAATCATGGTATAATTTCCTGATTGAAGTTCATTCAGCAGTTGATTATAGGACAGCAGTGATAGGGACAGTAGCAGCAACCTGGGGCAGACAGCAGGTGTGGAACTCGGCAGGAGCAGAGACACGGACCCGAGCAGAGCCAGTCATCGTATCTGGGCAGAGAACAAACCAGCAAGCTGGAGCAGTTGCATGACCATGTAGCAGTAAGCACCGTACAGTAGAGGCAGTGGCCAGCACCTGGAGGCAGAAGGAGACAAACCGCAGCTTACCAGACGCCAACCCGAGAACACCTGGAGGCAGAGCAGCTCCACAAGGAAGAAACGTGTACAGTGGCATTTCGGGACCACTCGGTTTAGTGTAGGACAAGGCCACGTTTGGCTTGATCTTCTTAATGATTAATTCATTTTTACATGTATTTTAAGTAGTTAGTTTATTAGTTAGTTTAGTTAGTCCCTCAATTGCATTCATTTACTTTGTTTAATTAGTTAATTTTGATTTAATTAGGTTATTAAATAATTTTTAATCTAGCATTAGGAATTTACTTAATATTAATTTAGATAATTCATTTTATGCATTTTTAGTCTTAGAAAAAAAAAATTCCAAAATTATGTTCATGCATTAGTAAGTGTTAATTTAGATATATTTAGGAGTAAATTTTAATCCATTAGTTTAGACATTTAAATTCATGACTAATTTTCTAGGATTTTATTTTATTAGATCTTAAGTTAGTTTAAATTGCAATTTGTTATTAATTAGATTAATTTGCATGCACAATACATTTTTAGCTTGTTTGATTATTAGTTTAAATAGTTTTATTGCTTTATGTTTATATTTGCATTTTATTTTAATTGCGTTTTAACTGTTTTAATTTCTTTTGCAGGTTTTCGATTTTAATTAAGTTGAGTACTGTAAGTAATTTAGCTCGGTTTATTTTCTTTATTTTATAGTTGTTATCAGTATTTTAATTTTAGCCTTGTAGACCACCCATCAATATTTCATAATTTGCTAGGATATACTTAGGGTAAAAGTAACCGGTAGTTAATTAGGCTAACAACTTCTCTGTGGGACGATAATTCCGGGACTCAAATCCCATTATTACTTGGACGACCCGTGCACTTGCGGATAGATACCCTTAGGGCTCGTCAGAGATCGATCTCACCCCTCGACAGATCGATCTCCTAGGCATAAAATTTCCCCAAATCGTCCTCAAATTCAAATGCAGATCGATCTCATCAAGAGCCAGATCAATCTCCTACCCTCCGTCTATATAAGACCCCTTTGTTTTTCTTAGAAATCAATCTCTCTCTCTCCCCAAATCGCCATTTTCAAACCCTAACTTTCTCTCTCTTCCAAAGTCCTCATTTTCATCCAAATCAAGGGTTGTGCAAGAAGAAAAGTTATTCCTCATCAAAAGGAGAACAACATACTTGGAAATCGAAGGACGGATTGAATCGAGGTGTGAGTTAAGCACTTCACAACTTTTAGGTAATTTTCTAAACCTCAATCTTTGATTTTGAAGTAATCTTTGTGATTGTGAGCATAGGCATTATGATGAAATAGTTGGGAAATGATTAGGGATTGATGAAACTATGATTTTGTTGGAGTAGAAATGTTATTATGCAATTTGTGGTAATTTTGGGAGTTTTGGGCTATAAATTGAAATTGAGGGAATGAGATGAATATCGGCATGGATTTTTGTGCACAATAAATGTAGGATTGGAAATGTTGTAAATGGGATTATGAATGGTGATAAAGTCATGAGAATAGAGACATATAGGTGTTAGTGAGAAATATGAGCAAATGTATGCTCGATGATGAAATTGAGTTGAGATATTGATGTTTTTAACATCGTTTGGACAGCTCGAGAGTTTCAGAGTGGAATGTGAGGCTAGTCCGTGATACGGGGGAACGATTGCACTATACGAGGTGCAAAGAGGTAAGGGAAAACTAAACTCATTTGTGTAAGTGTTTTGTGATAATATTGTAGCATGATTTTCGATTGAGAAAACAAGCATGTTTTATGTGTTGTGAATGAGAATTACACACGATTTTATAGCCGATTGGCGCCCAACCTTTACGAGTCATAAACTATATGTGAAAATGCTTTATAACCATTTTGTGTTTAAAATGTGAAAAATGCTTTGGGCCCTACGTTAAGGCGTATTGAGATTTGAGAAATGTGTGCGTGGTTTTGCCGATTAAAGCTCGGTTTTAACATGTTTTGTGTTGAGTACAAAACGGTTTGAAATGAGTTTTATGAGAGAAAACCATTATGAGCTTTACGTGAAGGCAAAACGATTTTTATGATAATGGCTATTGATTGAGACTTAGGTGTGTCATTTTGAATACACACCCGGCATTGCTCTAGTAGCATGTAAGTTCGATATTCCTCTATTCTGGTAACATGAGATGACCCTTACTTTGGTAGCGTTGGTTACCTACCATGTGTGAATCCTAATCAGTGGTTGTGCCACGTGTATTTGGTGGTTGTGTCACGTGCGAATCTTAATCAGTGGCTGTGCCACATGTATTTAGTGGTTGTGCCACGTGCGAATCTTAATCAGTGGTTGTGCCACGTGTATTTGGTGGTTGTGCCACGTGTGAATCTTAATCAGTGATTGTGCCACGTGTATTTGGTGGCTGTGTCACGTGCGAATCTTAATCAGTGGCTATGCCACGTGTATTTGGTGGCTGTGCCACGTGCGAATCTTAATCAATGGTTGTGCCACATGTATTTGGTGCTTGTGCCACGTGCGAATCTAAATAAGTGGTTGTGCCATGTGTGTTTAGTGCCTGTGCCACGTCTAGATTTTAATTAGTGGTTGTGGCACGTGTAGATTTTATTTAGTGGTCGTGCCACGTGCATTACTATTGCAGTGATTTTCATCACATTTTAAAGAGAAAAGTCATTATCGCATCTTGATTTCTATATGATTGTAACCTTGAATTGAGCCATTTATTATCATGTTTTTACATGAGCTTTGAGATGATGTTTTAACTATTCATGCTACATTTTCCACTGAGTTTATTGAGTTTATCATGTAAAACAAAATGATTGTGCTGTGCAAATCATTTTCTTATTAACGAATCACTTATCCTCTTACTGAGCGATTTAGAAGCTCACCATGTTTTATCTCTCCCCCAGATTTCTTCAAGTGAAGAGAATTTTCCTGCGATGTACGGATTAGTGGCCAGTGGAGGACTCAAGCTCCAGGCCACATATTGTACTTGAGGTAAATTTTATTATTTCTTGTAACCAGACTATAATTATATTTACAGACACTTGATGTACTATGATGTATGGGATGTATTAGGATAATTCAATCTGAGTTGAGGAATGTATCTGATTTGATATATTTAATTATGTGATGATTAGATCCTGAGGTGTGGTTTTATGATATATATACAAATATTGATGCATGACACTGTACAAGAATACACCCATAAATGTGCATTGATGTAAATAAAAGTTTTAAATTTGCCCTATTTTTCGCGTTTTCGGGGCGTCACATAATGTAATATTATCTGAAATTGTCTCAGTCTTGCTCTCAATCACACATCAATTGTTATCATTATCACGGGGCCACCATCAATTGACCTGATAATGTCATCGTTATTTCCATGTCTCGCTCAAATTTTACGCAACGAACTCCAAAATTTCCAGAGAAATTATAAGGTGTACACTCATACGAGAGTTCATTACACCTTTCAGGCCTATCTCTACGGCCTCGAGGAATGGTTCATTTTCATCTGCCAATATGGTTGTATTACTAATCAACCATATCTATCAATTTCCCTTCATTCGATGACACAATTTTCAATAAAGCACAGCCAGGTATACCCATTTGTATCTAAACAATGTACAGTAATGCTGGGGATGTGAACTTTCTAGATTTCGCTTACTTTTAATATCGACTCATATCAAGCCAACCTTGCTCTGATACCAACTTTGTAATGACCCAAATTTAGGGATATTTTGGTTGGGTTACAAGTCGATATTAGATCAAAATCAATGAATCAGTCTGATTAATTTTATTTCTTAGAGGCAATTTAAACAAAATATGTTCACATTCCCCCAAGCACATCTCATCCACATTACTGCACTTACAAAAATTTTAGATACAAAAGGATTTTTTTTAAAACTGGATATACCTTCGATGCAGAAATATACTTCGCAGAATCACAACTGTGTGAAATGTCCTACTAACAGAAGCGATCCAAATTACCAATAGACTCTGTGGAAGAAAGTAAGGGGGTGAGCTCAACATGCTCAACAAAAAAAAATCTCATAGCAGGTAGATAAATACACTACCTAAAATACATATATATTTTTATATTTGCCAAACCTGGAATATTTCACAGAGTTCACAAATAGTTCGGCAATTTTTCACAAATACCAAAAACAGATTTCATAATAGATCCTATATCGGTAGTGAAGTTAGCTACTATGGTAAATATAGAAATTTCAAAGGTTCCAGTAGCAAAATAAATCGATTTTCATATATCTCAGTTCATGCAGACAATTCAAAAAAATATTTCAAATAAACACAGAGGCACTACCAGTTCCGAAAAATCAACGTTCGAAAAATCCATGGCAAATTCAGTATGAAAATGGAACTAAAATCAATACCGTTTTTAAAACTTTAAACAACTTTTAAAGCGACAACTGTGTGACACTTTGCTCCCGCAAGATTCAAGAGGTGGCCCCCATGATCTTTTATGCATTAAAATATTCAATTCCATATGAGATAAAATCACAGAGTTAATTCAGAAGTTTAAATAGACGAGACAAGGTAGACATACTATATCAGGTATCAGAACTGAATATTAGCCAATGTCGGTGACTCCAGGCAATTCACTGGTCAGGTGTGCTGGGATGTCAATCCCCGTGGAATGGTTAGCTACTCAAACGGCTTAGAGATCAAAATGTTCGAAAACCAAAAATAGAATCAGAAACACGGTACATCGTACTCGTTGACCACAGATACAGAAACAGATACAGAGCAAACAAAAATGCAGCATGATCTTACCAATTCCTTTGTCTCAAAATCAGTGTGAGACGGACCGTACGACACACAGTCAGTACGCATTCAAGTACATATCATCATAATAGTTGTATAAGAAAATCATTTCGCCTCAAATCATGTGAGATCTGAGAATTTTGTACATATCTAAATTATGTAATGTGAACTTGAAGTGTAATTCATTGAGCTGAATGTAATGTACTCATACATTGAGGTGGTATGGAATGAATTTTTGAAAGATGAATGAGTCATGAATGAGATTTTATGTTAAGTGTTTAACCAAAGTGTGAAACTATGAGGCCAGATAGATCTTGGAGAAGAGAGGATCGATCTGGTAGACCAAAATGATAAAGAATGAGGAAATTAAGCGAGCAGATCGATCTCCTTATGATTCTGTAATGAAGAGATCGATCTCACGAGGAAGAAATCGATCTCATGAGGAAGAAATCGATCTCATGAAGCATTCTGTAAAGAGAAGATCGATCTCCTCAAGGAGCAGATTGTCACACCCCGGAAGGGCGAAAAATAGGGCTAATTTAAAACTTTTTACTCATCAATTCACAATTAAGGGTGCATTCCTGTGCAGTGTCATACATCATCATAATTATCATGCCTCAGGATCTCATCATAATATAGTATATATTATATCATATACATTACTCAATTCCAAGTTAATTAATCCTAATGCATCCCGTACATCATTGTACAATAAGTGTCTGTAAATATAACTCTAGTCTGGGTACATGAATATTAAATATCTACCTCAATACACAAAATACGGCCTGGAGCTCAAGTCCTCAACTAGCCTCTAACCCGTACGCCGCAGGGAACTCACTTCACTTGAAGCGATCTGGGGGAAGAGAAAATAGGGTGAGCTTCCAAATCGCTCAGTAAGGGGGTAAGGGAACTCAGTTATATAAACCATATCACACATCACAAATACGTATTTGTTTATAAAGCTCATTTGAAATCGTAGCATGAAAGTTCTCAAAACATCATCATCTCATAACTCATAAATCATGTGAAAACATGAAGGTAAAAAGACTCAATATCGAGCACTCACAAGCATGTGTAAATATATGCGATAATGGCTGTTCTCAAAATACGTGACAAAAATCACCTCAGTAAATAGCACGTGACAAGGTCACAAAACACAACTCATGTGTAAAACGAGACTAGGCAATAAAACTCAATTAAAACTCGCCATGGCACATCAAATATGTAATCTCCTCTGGGTGCGCATCCCAAGCATCCTCGTATAGAGGGAACGTCAACAATATGGTCGTATGCATGGTATATTGGACTTATATGTTACCAGAACAAGGTCCGGCCTTTCATGCTACCAGAGCAATGTCTCGCCTCATGCACACTATAACGTGGTCCCTGGGTCGGTTCCCAGGCGGCCCACTCTCTTGGTCTTACATGCTACCAAAGCAAGGCCACCCAGCATTACCAGAATGGGGGTCATCTCACGTTACCAAAATGAAGGCATCTCTCGTTACCAAAACGAAGGCATCTCTCGTTACCAAAACGAAGGAATATCGAACTTACATGCTACCAGAGCAAGGCCTCCCAACGCTACCAAAGCGGAGGAATAATCGGACTTACATGTTACCAGAACAAGGCCTGTGGTCCCTGGGTTGGTTCCCAGGCATCCCACTATATCGGTCTTACATGCTACCAGAGCAAGGCCTGATGTGTATTCAACATGACACGCCTAAGTCTCAATCATTAGCCATTATCTTCTAAAACTTTATGCCTTCACGTAGAACTCATAATGGTTTTCTCTCATAAAACTCATTTAAAACATTTGTGTACTCAACACAAAACATATTAAGACCGAGTTCCAACCGGCAAAACACACACACATTTTCTCAAATCTCAATATCGCCTTAACGTAGAGCCCAATTTACTTTTCACGCAAACTCAAAGGTTTATAAAGCAATTTCACACTCAGCTTATAAACTCATAAAATAATAGGCTCCAACCGGCTATAAAAATCGTGTGCAATTATATCACAACACCAAACATGCTTGTATTCTCAAATCATGGTTCATGCTACAACAATTCATCAAAACATATACACAAATGGTTTAGTTTTCCCTTACCTCTTTGCACCTCGTATAGTGCAATTATTTCCCTCGTATCACGGACTAGCCTCGCATTCCACTCTGGAACTCCCGAGCTGTCCAAACGATGTTAAAACATCAATACTCATTATCACATTAACCTCAATTCTCAAAATCAAGCATAATTGCTCATAACACCTCAAATTTCTCAATTCTCATAACTCCATCACAAACCACAATCTCGCTCACAACACCTCAACATTCCATATTTCCTATGCCACAATATCTATGCTAATACACCACATTGTCTAAATCTCCATTTATAGCTCAAAATTCCTAAATTTACCAAAGTTGCTAAATTTCATCATCACTCCAACTACATTGTAATTTCATCAATCCCTAATCATTTTTCAGCTATTTCAACACAATGCCAACAACCATTATCACCAAAATCATCTCAAATATAAGGATCGAGGTTTAGAAATTACCTAAAACTTGTGGAGAGCTTATCTCTTGCCTCGATTCGATCCGTCTTTCGATTTCCAAGTATGTTGTTCTCCCTTGGATGAGGAACAACTTTCCTTCTTGCCACAACTTCTGATTTGGACGAAAATGGGTGCTTTGGATGAGTGAGAAAGCTAGGGCTTCGACAGAAATGGGGTTTGGAAGAGAGAGAAAATGAAATTGCAGGAGAAAGTAGGGGTTCCTTATATAGACGGAGGGTAGGAGATCGATCTGGCTCTTGATGAGATCGATCTGCATTTGAATTTGGGGACGATTTGGGGTAATTTATGCCTAGGAGATCGATCTGTCGAGGGGTGAGATCGATCTCTTTATGGCTTTATGAGATCGATCTGCTCCTTGAGGAGATCGATCTTCTCCCAAACAGAAACATTTGGAGATCGATCCCTTCCTCATGAGATCGATCTTCTCTCAAATAGAATCATAAGGAGATCGATCCTCTTCCATTGGAGATCGATCTGCTCCTTAAATTCCTCCTTCCTTGTCATTTTTAACTCACCAGATCGATCTCTCCTTCTCCCAGATCGATCTGTCCTCATAGCTTCATACTTATTTTAGACACTTAACATATAAATCTCCAATTATCATTCCCACAATTCACTTAACTCAATAAATTATACTTCAAGTTCATATTACATAATTAAAATATGTCTGAAATTCTCAGATCTCACACAGATCGATCTTATGAAGCATTCTGTAAGAAGAAGATCGATCTCCTCAAGGAGCAGATCGATCTCGTGAAGCATTCTGTAAACTAGAGATCGATCTCATAATTGGAGCAGATCGATCTCATAAAGCCATTAAGAGATCAATCTCACCCCACGACAGATTGATCTCCTATACATAAAATTTCCCCAAAACGTTCCTAAATTCAAATGCAGATCGATCTCATCAAGGACCAAATCGATCTCCTGCCCACCGTCTATAAAAGGACCCCTATTTTTTCCTGCATTTCATCTTATCTCTCTCTTCCAAACCTCTTTTTTAACCGAGCCCTAGCTTTCTCTCTCTTCCAAAGTCCCCATTTCCCTCCAAATCGAAGGTTGTAGCAAGAAGGAAAGTTGTTCCTCATCTAAAGGAGAACAACATACTTGAAAATCGAAAGACGGATTGAATCGAGGCGAGAGTTGAGCACTCCACAAGTTTGGGTAAATTTTAAACTTTGATCTTGAATTTTAAAGTGATTTTTGGTGATTATGGTTATAGGCATTGTGATTAAATAGCTAGGAAATGGTTATAGATTGATGAAACTATGATTTTGTTGGAGTAAAGGTAATGTTAGGCAAATTGTGGTAATTTTGGGAATTATGGCTATAAATTGGAATTGAGACAATGAGGTGAATTTAGCATGGAATATGGTATGAGAAATGTAGAATTCTGAGATGTAGTGGATGAGAATGTGAATTATGATAGAGTTGTGAGAATTGAGTTATTTGAGGTGTTAATGAGAATATGAGCAAATGTGTGCTCAATAATGCGATTGAGTTGGGTTATTGATGTTTTTACATCGTTTGAACAGCTCGGAAGTTCCAGAGAGGAATGCGAGATCAGTCCGTGATACGGGGGAACGGTTGCACTATACGAGGTGCAAAGAGGTAAGGAAAAAACTTAAACTCATTTGTGTATGCATTTTGATGTTAATTGTAGCATGAAAAGTGATTTGAGCAAACAAGCATGTTTTTATGAGTTGTGAATGAGTAGTGCATACGATTTTATAGCCGGTTGGGGCCTAACTTCTATGAGTTATTAACTAAGCGTGAAAATGTTTTACAATTGTTTTGTGTTTAAAACGTGAAAAGAGATTTGGGCTCTACGTTAAGGCGTACTGGGATTGAGAAATGTGTGTGTGGTTTTGTCGGTTGGAACTCGATTTTAACATGATTTGTGTTGAGTACACAAATGTCTTAAATGAGATTTATGAGAGAAAACCATTAAGATTTCTACGTGAAGGCAACACGTTTTATATGATAATGGCTAATGATTGAGACTTAGGCATGTCATGCTGAATACACATCAGGCATTGCTTTGGTAGCATGTAAGGCCGATATTATTCCCCGCTTTAGTAGCGTTGGGAGGTATTGCTTTGGTAGCATGTAAGCCCGATATTATTCCCCGCTTTGGTAGCGTTGGGAGGTATTGCTTTGGTAGCATGTAAGGCCAATATTATTCCCCGCTTTGGTAGCGTTGGGAGGCATTACTTTGGTAGCATGTAAGTCTGACATTCATCTGATGGTAACGAGAGATGCCTCCGTTTTGGTAACGAGAGATGCCTCTGTTTTGGTAACGTGAGATGACCCTCGTTTTGGTAACGCTGGGTAGCCTTGCTTTGGTAGCATGTAAGACCGATAGTGTGCATGAGGAGAGGCATTGCTTTGGTAGCATGTAAGGCCGTGTCTTGTTTTGGTAACGTGTAAGTCCAATATACCATGTACACGACCATATTGTCAACATTTCCCTCTTTTGAGGATGCCTGGGATGCGCACCCAGAGGAGATTTATTATGATGTGCCATGATGAGTTTTATATGAGTTTTATTGCCTAGTCTCCTTTTTATACACATGAGTTGTGTTTTATGGTTGTGCCACGTGTATTCTATTGAGGTTATTTTTATCACGTTTTAATGAGAAAAGTCATTATTGCATTCTGATTTCCACATGCTTGTGACTGTGATTTGTACTGAGTTATCTACACTCATGTTTTACACGATTTTAGAGAAATGAGATGAGAATGATGTTTTAATGAATTCATACTACGTTTTAATTGAGTTTCAACTACGAGATAAAATGATTGTGCTGTGCAAATCATTATTTTATTAACGAGTCCTTACCCCATTACTGAGCGATTTAGAAGCTCACCCTGTTTCTCTTCCCTCCAAATTTCCTCAAGTGAAGAGAGTTTTTTCCTGCGACGTACGGAGTAGTGGCTAGTGGAGGACTTGAGCTTCAGGCCATATATTGTATTTGAGGTATAATTTATCTTTTCATGTACCCAAACTAAAGTTGTAATTACAGACACTTGTTGTACAATGATGTATGGGATGTATTAGGATTAATTAACTTGGATTGAGTAATGTATATTGTATGAAATTCAATTATGAGATGATGAGATCCTGAACTATGATATATATGACACTGCACAGGAATGCACCCTTTGTTGCGAATGGATGTAAAAAAGTTTTAAATTTACCTTATTTTTCGCATGTCCGGGGCGTCACAAATCACATATAAATTCAATTATTTCGTGAAACCGTTCAAAGCGGACTGATTAGCCCTTTTTCAGATAAAATCCCAGAAAACAGTATATGGAAATTAAAAATTTGAGAATTTCAATATTTAAAATAGAATCCAAGTCACATCAAAATCTATGTAAACCATTTAAATTCAATCCGTACAAATTAGGTTTTTCAGCTAGGCTAAAATCTTTAATTTTCAGAATCATAATATTCTGCCTAGATTTTTTGGTAATTTCGATACAGCGAAATTTAGCCTAAAATTTTATATCTACAAATATACAGAAATTACTAATATTTATCTCTAGTAGCAACGATAATTTTCCTTACCTCGGTGTCTGTCTGTAGTCCTCGATTGTCTCAACATAGCGAGTCGGCAAGTCTGATCCACTCGAGTTATTTTCTTCGAATTTCGTACCAGTATTTTTCCAAGTTTTGAACCGATATTTTCAACTGTCTTTTTCGTGGGTTTTTCCCAAATTCCTTACCTCTTTTTCTCTATTCCAAATATATATATATATATATATATATATATATATAAATTCTTTTTTTTTCCTTTTCTTTCTCGATTACTGTTCACCCTTTTTTTTTAACTTCTCGCCAAATCCATTTTCCTTTCTTCTTCTCCCTCGCGGGTTACTGTTGCTCACCCAAGGGTCCTGTTACCGGTCTCCCTCTTCAACGCTGCTTCCTTCTCCATCATCTTCTGGTTCGTCTGCATCACCATTATCCTTGCCTGAGCGGCCTCTTGCTCCACCCTTCCTCCTCTATAATTAGCTTGTCCCTTCCTCTCTTTTCTGCCTCAATGTCACTCTATTTTCTCGACCTCCATTCTACCTTTCTCGGTTTCCTTCAGCTCTGAGTGCCTAGCTGCTGCTTCTGTTTCCAGCCATCTGACTATCGCCTCCACTTCAGCCCCCTTGCAGCACAGCTTGGCCTTCGGGGAACGTCCTTTTCTCCTGCTCTCCTCTCGGTTTCGTTTCTAGCTTCTGTTTTATCTCAGTTTATGGTCACCTACACCCACATTCGGCCTCTCCTTTCTTCTTGTTTCTGTTTTCTTCACGTGGCTGCCACAAACAAGGAGGCATGAGATTGGACAAGAACGGAGGTTAGTGCAGTAACGAGAAGGAAATCATGTAGCCTGGCCTCATTTCTAAAAAATGTAACAGAGGCGGTTCTAACTCTCAACTACTGCTCCTTGCACTTGTAGCTTGTTTCCAACCATCATCCTCGTCATTCTTCTCTATTTCTCCAAGACATCCATGTTTTCCTTTCCTTTCAACTCTGTCTTTCTCGGTCTGCCACTTTCCCATTGTATTTCTTCTCCTAACCGAACCTTTCCATTCCCACTGCTGCCTCCTTCTTTCATTGTGTATATATATATATATATATATATATATATATATATATATACACCAGGAAGGAAAACTTGCACAGCAGCTTTGGTAGGCTCCAGTTTCGGCCTTATGTTTACCTCGGCTTGACTTTCTTGCTCTCGACAACACTCATGAAACAAGTCTTCTCTTCTATTCTCTATGTTCCTCTCTATTACCCACTCGTGCTCTCACTTCCCGACGGCCACAACCACTCTACCCTTTTTGTTTTCCTCTGCTGCAGTTTTTGCTTGCCCATACATGTATACAGTCTACTGTCATGGCCTTTTTTTTTCAGTTATTAACCTATCCACACTTTTCACATATATACATATATTTTAATCATTCATGTTAACTCCCCACATCCTTTACTGCAAATTCTAGTCATTTCCAGTCAGTCCTACTATAGCCTTCATCATATCTTCTCCCACCAAACCACTGTAATCCCAACTTCCACAATTCTGCTCCCTTTCTTTTCCTACCGAAAATCATCATCATCCCACGTTTTCTTTCTTGTTTCGGTTCCTAACATATGCTCCCATCATATATATGTATATATACATATTTTCTGTTCTACCAAACTCTACAGTTTTTCAGCCTTCCAATCTTGCTTCGGTTTCCTTTCCTATTTCTTTCTTTGTTTCTCTACTAGCTTTCCAATCTTGCTTCAATTTCCTTTCCTATTTCTTTCTTTGTTTCTCTACTGTGGAATCACCATCACCAACAAATAAATTTAAAATTGCTTTAGATTGGCTTAAGAAAATGGAGCCAATCTTTGCTCTTAAAATTGATAAATTAAACTAATAATAATATTCTATAATATAATTAATTGTAATATAATATTGCATCATACCTCACTTGGTATCATGTCATTTTTGTACTCATCGATACATGATATAATATTTTATTTAATTAAATCCACTTAACTCTCTTATGTTAAATTCTAATTCCAATTAAATTTTTCATCAATGTGGTCTTTCTCAGTTCTATTTATTTAATTACTGTACATAATTGGATCCGAGTACAAAAACTCATAGAGTTTATAAGAAGAGACTTCATCAGTCAAAGTGGAGAATTGCAAAATATCCAAGGGGCTTATAGACTAAATGGAAAAAGTTATTTAAAGTGGTCTCAACCGATTCACAATTCTTAAGGGGAAGAGGAAAACTGAGTCATAAACTCAAAACTAAGCTTAAGGAAAGGGATCTTAAATTTTTCACTCGAGATGAACAAGTTTCTATGGTGATGTCTTGGCTATGGAATTTCATGGTTCCAGGAATAAGTGATACTATCATGTTTTTAAGCAATACGAAAAGAGATTTGGGACGCTATTAAGATTACTTACTCCAAAGTTTATGGCGCCACTCAAATATAGGACCTTGATCAATCGGTGAATATGTCAATCTTTCACAAACTTTATGGCAAGAAATGGACCATTATCAGTGTATCCAAATGAAGTGTAGTGATGATATAGCTCTCCTCAAAAGGTTTATTGAAAAGGATTGCATTTATGATTTTTTTGCCAGTTTGAATTTTGATTTTTATGCAATCAAGGCACAAAAACTATGAAAAGAGAATCTGTCCACCCTAAATGAAATGATTACCATTGTTCTTGCTAAGAAAGGGAAAAAAGGCGTGATACTTGAGACCTCTACTATAAAAAATTTGACTTTGGTCCCTATAAGGAGTTTGGGTCTATATAAGCAATCTAAAAACAATAGGAAATCATCTTACTTGTTGAAATCAAATAACATTGACTCTCTATAGTGTGCATGCTACAAGAAGCCTCGACACACTATAGAAAAGTGTTGGGGTCTACATGGTAAGCCTCCAATGAATGGATAACAAAGAGAAAAAAGGTCAGCTTATGTAGCCAATTCACAATAGTCAACTAAAGGTGGCACCCATGAATAGTTAAGTCCAGTTGAGCTCAACAATACAGAAATTGAAAACTTGAAGAGCCCATTGGGATCATTAGAAAAGAAACCAGGGATAGTTACTTGCACTCTTGCCTTTAATGTATATCTTTTTTTCTTCTAATGCCTTTAATGTTTCAGATAAAATCCCCCCAAATGCTTGGATAATTGACTCAAGAGCCACAAAACCATATGACTTGTTCCTATCAAAGATTTATCAAATATAAAAAATCATCATTGTCGTTGACTCAGTTACAACCATGGCTAGACAAGGGGACATTTTCATAAATAACCACCTTACTCTCAAAAATGTCCTACACAAACCTAAATTATTCATAAACCTTGTGCTAATTGAAAAAACTCTCCATGGATTCTAATTGCAATATAATTTTTCGTTAATCCTTTTGTGAGTTAGGAGCAAGGCATGAGAAGGATGATTAAACATGTTAGAGAGAAAGAATGACTTTACTATCTTGAAGAACCAAATGGGCAAGGTAACAAAGGAAGTGTTTCCACTTTATCATTTATTGTCAAGTCTTTTGAGTCCAATAAATACAAACATTGGCTTTATCATTTTTTATTCAATCATTCTTCATTTAATGTTCTCAAAATAATTTTTCCTTTATTGTTCAAAGTATTATTTATAGAAAACTTTCATTATGTTGTGTGCGAACTTGCAAAACATAAACAAGTGTTATTTCCAATCAGCAGTAAAAGAATTTTTTTCCTTTCACACTTGTTCATAGTGATATTTGGGAACCGTCAATGGATCCTAATATTTCTAGATCTTGATGGTTTATGTCTTTTATTGATAACTGTACTCGTGTAACCTGGTTGTACCTCTTAAAAAATAAATCAAAAGTGAGCGCATATTTTTCTCTTTGGTTCATAAAGAGGTAAAATGGTGGAAGGGAGATTCGAACCTTGGACTTAATCCCTCATAAGGAGGGATAGTAACTACTAGGCCAAGCCTTAGTTGTTATTAAGCACAATTTTTTCAATCTTGTACAATATGATCAAAACCCAATTCGATGTTGCAATCAAAAATTTTCATTTTGACAATGTAAAAGATTATTTTAACCAGGTCGTCACCTTTCGTTCAAGAAAAAAAGGGGCTTAATTCATGAGTCTTCTTGTGTTCATACTTTACAATAAAATGGAATGGCCAAAAGAAAATGGCCATCTTCTAGCCATTAGAATAGCTATCATATTTCAAAAAAAAATGTTACAAAACAATATTAGGGAGGAATAGCTTTTATAGCCATTCACCTCATAAACAGACTTCCTTAAAAAAAATTATTGATTTTAATAGTCCAATTTAACTCCTCATAAATTTCTTCCCAAATTTAATGTCTCTAATGGTCTAGTTCCAAAAGTCTATCGTTGCGTGTCTTTTGTACATGTACACACTTAAAATAGTGAAAACCTTGATCCACATGCTCTCAAATTCATCTTTGTTTGCTAGTCTTCCACCCAAAAAGGGTATAAGTGTTATCATCCTCTAATAAAGAAATTTCTTATGTCAATAGATGTCACATTTGTTGAAAAAGATTAATATTTTGATCGTCCTTATCTTAAAAAGGAGACCTCTTTCTTAGAAGAAGACAATGATAGATATTTTTTCTCCTTGAGTTTCCTAGCTCTTATTCTTTCAACTTCAACTCTCATCTCAATTCCAATCATCATTTAGTTCCCATTTCATCTTTTGAGCTGAGTTATTCCCTACAAATGAGTCATAAGAAGAAATGATAAAGGATAAACAACCTAAGTTGGCTCACCCACTATAGGTCTATTCAAGGAAAAAAGTACAAATCACTCAACCTGTGCAGGTTCAACCGTCTAAATCTGAGCTTAATCCTGATGCAACAGAGGTAACTATTATTCTCGATTTTCATGATGATATTGAATCTAATCCAAATGATTTTGATGTTCTTATTGCTATCAAAAAAGGAACAAAACCATGTAGAAAAAATTGTTTACACCTATTCATGTCTTATAAGAACTTGTCCTCAAAACACAAGGCCTTTCTCTATAACTTAAATACCATCCCTATACCAAAACCTTTTTTTTAAGTATTATGTAATAAGAATTGGAAAGATTCTATGAAGGTAAAGATGGAAGTACTTGAGAGAACTAAAGCATGAAAGTTGTGAAACTACAGAATGAGAAGAAACCAATAGAATGTAAGTGGGATTCACAACAAAATATAGATCAGACGGCTCCTTGGAGAGATACGAAGCAAGGTTGGTTGCTAAAAGTTACACACAAACATATGGTGTGGATTATCTTGAGACTTTTTCTCTAGTAGCCAAGAAGAATACTGTAAGAGTATTATTATTGTTGGTTTCCAACTTAGGCTAGAAGTTACATCAGTTTGATATTAAGAATGCATTCCTGCATGGTGGTCTTGAGGAAGAGATTTATATGGAAGTACCATTGGGTTTTGGATTAAAGACAAAGTGTGCAAATTAGGAAAGGTACTATATGGTTTGAAGCTATCTCTGAAAGCATGGTTTTGAGCGATTCACCAAGGTATTTCTCAGTATGGGATATAAATAGAGTCAAGGTACCTAATTTGTAAATCATTCAGCTTTAAAGAGAATCATTGCACTATTATTATATATATCTTTGACATCATTGTGATTGGGAATGATGAGGAAGAAATAGAGAGGTTGAAATGGTACTTGACCAAAGAATTTGAGATCAAGGAGTCAAGGCAAGTTTAAGTTTTTCTAAGCATTAAGGTTGCACACTCAAAGCATGGAATCTTTAAACCTATAAAGCTTAACATCGACTTGGAGACATTTCAAAAGATGTTGTAGTGGATAAAGGATCTTATCAAAGGCTTGTTAGGAAGCTACTTATCACGTACAAGGCCATTTATAATCTATGTTGTGAGTGTTGTGAGCCTGTTTATGCACAATCTTATGGAACTACATCTTAGAGCAATACTTAAGATTTTACAATACTTAAAAAGAACATCGAGCAAAGGAATATTATTCAAGAAAGGGGAAGAGCTTACTCTTGAGACCTATATAGACGGAGATTATACAGGGTTAATCATCGATAGAATGTCAAATTTTGGGTATTGCACACTTTTAAGAGTAATCTTGTAACATGAAGAAGTAGGAAACACAGAAATATAGTAGCTCGATCCAATGCAGAAACCCAGTTTAGATCAATGGCCTTGGGAATATGTGAATCACTATAGCTCAAGATAATTTTAGACGACTTGAAGATCTAGTAGAAGGATCCTATGAAACTCTACTGTAATAATGAGTCAACTATCAACATTGCTCATAACCCATTACAGCATGATCGAACAAAATATGTCAAAGTTGACAGACACTTCATAAAATAAAAGCTAGATAGTGGCTTAATTTGCATTCCACTTGTTTCCACTAGTGACCAACTTGCTAATATCTTCACAAAGGGATTTCTTAGTGTTGTGTTGTAAGACCCAAAAATTCAGTGTCATTTCTTTAAGAAATTGACATTGTAAACATGAATTTATGTAATCTTGATTAATAAAGAAGAAATAATTAAATTTCAAGTCCAACTGATCAAGATATCAATTTATTGTGATAGACCCGAAAATTTTCCACCTCAAGAATTATTTCGGGAATATGAAAAGAATATTTCCAAGAAAATAAAAATATATGATAATGTCTATATATACACATAAAGTATATATAGAAAAATGATTGTCTAAAAATATATGGGTTTGTGCGAATATCAATGTATATATAATACATTGTAATAATAATATTATTATTATTATAATATTATAAGTCTAAGATTTTTTGTATATTTATTATATTATATTAAAAATATAACATAATGAATATTAAAAAAAGGAAATTTAAAAAAAAAAAAAAGAATTGGGATCGTGCGATAGAGTCGCGCGACCCCAAAGCAAAGGGAATCGAAAAACCCGATTCCCTCAGCCTTCTCCTCCGACGAACGGAGGAAGCTACTAGAGAGAGAAGACCCAAGCGAGAGGTCGATGAGGGAGCCTGAGACCACTACCGACACCGATTGAGGGAGCAACGATGACCGACGATCGAGAGAAGATGGAGGAGGAAATCGAGAGGAAAAAAGAGAAAAGAGGGAAAAGAGAGGTGAACAGAGGCTGGAGGAAGGGTGAGGACCTCGCCACCAACCAGTGACAGGGCCAAATCACCACCGTCAATGATGTAGAGGCGTCTAATGGTGAAAGAGAAAACTGATAGAAAGGTCGAAGAGAGGAAGGGCCAAACCGACCACTCGATTTTGAGTACCACTGCTGTGGGAAATAGAGCCAGCTGTCCATTTGTGTGCGTGAAATCGTGTTGGAGCTATGATGAGGTTTGTGGATTTATCTAGATCCACCCGCACTTGATTTTAGTATGGCATATGAACAGGCCGTGCTAGAGCACTACTCGCACTGGGTCCTATTGTGATGTGTGATTGAAACCGTGTTGTAGCCCTCGTGTAGACTGTGTGTCACACTGACTTGCTCGTATTGGATTTTAGACAAGTGATGGTTGATTTCTTATATTGAGGTGGTAAAACCTTGAGATTACTCGGTTCCCTCAGTATTTTGGGGTCCACGGAGTATGCTGTATCGTGTGATGAGACATGGAGTACACTGTACTGTTCAATCTTCAGAATTCTATCGATCTTCAGACTTCTGATTGACCCATGGGATAGATTGACCCACCTCCCTGAGGTATATGGTATCCCGCACACCTGATCCGTGATGCCTGGAATCATCGACTATGTACGTATGTCCATTGCTATTATTATTGAATCTCATCCAAGTCTTCAGAATAATCAGATTGTTGAATTACTTACTGACTATTTTGAAAGTGAAATGAAAAGAAATGATTGAGCTTCTATTGATTGATGATTATTGTATAGAATGCTTCTATTTTTAGTGAATGCATTTGTTTAAGAAATGATTGAGCTTCTATCGATTGATGATTATCTCATAGAATGCTTCTGTTTTCAGTGAATGTATTTGTTTAAGAAATGATTGACCTTCTATCGATTGATGATTATCGTATAGAATGCTTCTATTTTCAATAAATGCAAGTGATTTGAAAAGTGAATGCATTTGTTTTACGAGATGATAAAACATGCATTATGAGTATCGTAAATAGTATGGTTATCTACTTGCTTTCATTTATTCCTTACTGAGCATGTTGTACTCATCCCTTTACTTTTCCCGCTCTACAGAGTATTTCCAGTAGAGTGTGTTAGCTACGTCCGTCCTACGATCCTTTACACACAGCTACTCAGAAGCATCGAGGTATACACACAAATATATTTTTTTGTATCTGAATAATAGTGTACAATGATGTAGTCATGTTATATGGGGATGTATATGTAAGGCAATGTAAAGGACTTTCTAATTATGAAATGATAACTTTATGAGCTTTCGCGAATGTTAGTGCCTGGGACGAAAGCATTGATTGATATGTATATATATATATAACATATGAAACTGAGTGATGGATATTGACTCACAACCTAACAAGTGAAGTGAGGTAAGTTCACGAAAAATTTGTAGTGATTTTTGGGAAAACGGGTCGCGACAGAAATGGTATTCGAGCAGAGTTGGTATGATATGAGTCAGTGTCAGTAGTTAGAAAGCATACATCCCCATGTCACTGTACATTATTAGATACAATTGTGTGTACCGAGCTGTGGTTAAACTGAGAAAGTGACTACGTATGCGGGACGATTAGGATGTCTAATTGACATCGCAGCCGAGAGGAGAGTTCGCGTTCTCAGGGCCATAGAGATAGGTTCGAGAGACGCAGTGATAAGTTCGAGAGACCGAGTGAATCATCGTATAGTCATGTCCCATCAGGTCCATTGAGACTACTGATGCCCGCATTACGAGATAGAGAGGAGTTTGGATGCATTTATGGAGTTGTTTACTCAGGCCATGGCTAAGTTAGAGAGTAGGCAAGGTCCGACTGCTCAGACGACTCCTACTGAGCCTTAGCTGCTCTTGAGACACCTGCACCTACACACCTGCACTTTTGCCACGTATTGTTGAGACCCTTATACCACTACCTGTAGTTCCACAGCACACTGGTGAGAATTCAGGGTATGATTGTGAGATATTTTATCATCCGGGTAAAGCAAATGTAATCGCTAATGCCTTGAGTAGGAAGAGCCTCGGGATGGTATCATACATGATGGTCAGGGAACATGAATTGTTAAAGCAGTTTACTAACCTCAGTCTAGATATAGACCACTTCTGATACTGACGCCTATTGTGTGATAGCTAGTCTGAGATTAGAACCAGATTTGATTGATCGGATCAGACAAGCTCAGTATATTGATCGCTTTTGTATTGATCGGGTTAATTAGATACAGATGGGTAGAGTGACTGAGTGCACAGTTAGTGATGATAGCCTACTGAGATTTAGAGGTCAAATTTGCGTTGCCGATGACCCACAGCTAAAGAGATTAATTTTGGCAAAAGCTTATTCATCGAGGTATACAGTGCATCCGGGGAGCAATAAGATGTATCAGAACCTCTGAAAAGTGTATTGATGGTCAAGGATGAAGAGAGATATGGAAGAGTATGTGTCCAAGTGTCTGGTATGTTAGCGGGTTAAGGTAGAGCATCAAAAGCTTGCGGGATTATTGCGGCCTCTACCTATACCAACATGGAAATAGGAGCATACCATCATGGATTTCATCATGGGTTTACCAAAGACCCGACAGAACCATGATGCCATTTAGGTGATTGTGGATAGATTGATGAAGTCAGCTCACTTCTTAGCTATGAAGGCTATGAATACTCTGAGTGCATTGGCGAATTTGTATGTACAGGAGATTGTGAGGCTACATGGCATTCCAGTGAGTATTGTGTCTAACGGGGATTCTCGCTTCACTTCCACTTTTGGGAATATTTTCAAAAGTGATGGGAACTCGATTGAGTTTCAGTAAAGCTTTCCACCCTCAGTCAGATTGTCAGTCAAAGAGAGCCATCCAGACTTTGGAGGATATGTCGAGAACTGGTGTGATGGATTTCAGAGGCTCCTGGGATGACTATTTGCCATTACCGAATTCACCTATAACAATAGTTATCACTCGAATATTGAGATGGCACAGTATGAAGCATTGTATGGTCGTAGGTCTCGATCTTCAATTGGATGAGAAGAAGTGAGTGACCGAAAAATGTTTTCCCCCGATTTAATGAAGCAAGCCTCTGCAAATGTCCAATTGATATGTGAGAGATTAAGGACAGCTCAGAGCAGGCAGAAAAACTACGCTGAGATGAGGCCAAGGCCTTTGGAATTCACTGTAGGTGAATTTGTGTTTCTGAAAGTTTCTCCCTCCAAAGGGATAATAAGGTTCGAAAAGAAAGGTAAATTAAGTCCTCGTTATATTGGACCTTTTGAGATCTTAGATCGAGTGGGAGATAAGGCGTATAGGTTGGCGTTGTCACCGGAGTTGGCAAGTGTTAATAATGTCTTCCACATCTCGATACTTCGGAAGTATTATCCGGACTCAGAACATGTGATTCAATATGAGCCATTGGAGATCACAGAGGAAATGTCATATATAAAGAAGCTGATTCGGATATTGGACAGAAAAGAGAAGGTCTTACGATCTAAGACGATCTCTGTAGTTAAGGTTCTCTGACAGTACCGCACTTCAGAGGAAGTTATGTGGGAATTGGAGAGCTTGACGCGAGAGAAGTATCCCAAGTTGTTCGAGGATTGACTTGGTTCTAATTTGAATGACCAAATTTCTTAAGGTGGGTAGGAATGTAAGACCCGAAAGTTCGGTGTCATTTCTTTAAGAAATTGACATTATAAACATGGATTTATCTAATCTTGATCAATAAAGAAGAAATAATTAAATTTCAAGTCCAATTGATCAAGATATCAATTTATTGCGATAGACCTGAAAAATTTTCACCTTAAGAATTATTTCGAGAATATGAAAAGAGGGGGGATGAAACTAAGAGGAAAATAGAGAAAAGAGGGGAAAGAGAGGTGAACGGAGGCCGGAGGAATGGAGAGGACCTCGCCACCGACCAGGAGAAGGGTCGAATCGCCACCGTCGATAATGTAGAGGCGTCGAATGGCAAAAGAGAAAATCGGCAGCAAGGCCGAAGAGAGGAAGGGCTGAACCTGTAAGACCCGATATTTTCGAGTGCATTTAAAAATGCAAAAGGACTAAAATGGTATTCCCGAACATGTGCAAGGGTAAAATGGTCAAAAGGCCAAAATTCAGTATTAATCGGGACAAGAAAATTTAATTAAAAATATGAGAATGAGAAATCTTGATCAATGACGAAGAAATAATTAAATTCCGGGTTAAATTGATCAAGATATGAATTTATTGGAATAAACCAGGATTTTCGTATCGAAAAATAATCCCGAAAATAATCAAAAAATATACTGGAAAGGTAAAATCGGACTGAGAAAATTATTTACAGATTAAATGAATAAAATATAATTTTTTAAGGATATTTATGCATTTTAATATTATTTTATTGAATAAAATAATATTAAAAGTTAATTATAAATAAATAAAATTTGAAAAAAAAAAAAAGAAACGAAAAGTCTGGAAAATCGAAACAGAAGAGAAAATAAACAGAGGGAAAATGCGAAGTGAGACCGAAGGAAGAAGAGACGCCGGACGGCCACCACCGACGGGACCGAGGGGTCGATGAGGGTCGGCGAACGTAGCCCGGCATCGGGCGAACCTCCAGCAGCCCAGACGCGAGCCGAGAACGGCGAAAAATGCCGAAAAACGGAGGGGAAGCCGCGGGGAAGAAACCCCGATTCGCCGACAATGGCGCCGATTCGAGACAAACCGAGGCCCGATTTGAGAAGCCTAGGCCGTGGCGCGCCGATTGGTGGCGGAATCACGCCGGGAACCGGCCGGACGGCGCCGGCACGACCAAAGGATGACTGGACCGACCGAACCGGACTGAACCGATCGAACCGGACCGAGCTGAACCGGCGGTCTGAACCGGGTTGAACCGGACCGGACCGGTTCAGCCAAAAAGAGAGGGAAAAAAGGAAGAAAAAGGGAAAAAGAAAAAGAGAAAAAATTGGAAAAAATTCCAGTGATGCAATCGAGCTTCGGGTAAGTCGGTAAGAGGTCAAATTGACCGATTTAATTTTTAAAATATTTAATTTGATAAATAATCGACTGAAAGTTTACCCGAAAATATATTTAATTGTGTAGCTCGACGATTGGCATCAACCGATAGCTCGAGACAGCCTCGATTTGAGTACTATCATGGAATAACGGGTAAGTGACCCTTATTTACGATAATTTTATATCGTTATGCGTGATTGATATTTAACGCATAAATTACGGATTTTATTTCTGCATAAATGAATTAAATTCTGAAAAATTGGATAAATTGTCGTAAATATTAAATTGAGATATCCGAAAATTTAGAACGAGGCTAAATAAATTACTGATGGGGCCAATGAGCCCAATAGGCCTCGATAAAGTGTAGTAAACGGGCTTAAGGCCGATTAAGGCCCATTATGGTGCAATTGGGCCCAATATGAGAAACGGGCCTAATGATTTAAAATTAAGCCCAGAAAATTATGAAATACATTAAATTGTATTGTATTTGACCTGATGAATGTGTATCCGCAGTTCCGGAGATTTGATTTGGATTGGAAGCAAATCGGACTGCGTGACGAGTCATCAGTGGAAAGGTTAGACTGTACAGAAAAACGAGGTAAGGGAATTATGTGAGTAGCTAGAGGTAGCTACGCGTATTTTTAATAGCTTTTCTGTACACTGAATATGTATGTATACATTGATATCGTATAATGATCCTAAAAATGGTTTGAATGATTTTATGGATCAAAATAGATAAAAAGTCTATTTTACCCCTATTGAGGGAAGTTCACCTAAGGATGGTGAAAGCATGACATGCATGAAATGCATGATTTAAGAAAATTGTGATTTAAGGAATTTTATTGGTTTTTAAGCAAAGTAAATCGATAGATTGGCCAATAATTGCATAAGTTTCCCAAAATAACACTACGTAGGTGTTATTAATAATTAAATGGAAATTTCTTTGGAAAACGGTCAACTATCAAGTTTGTATGAAAACAGATAGTGCCGACACGTAGTTCGCACTATATCTACGTTTATGATTGTGCATAAATGTGCTTGAGCGATTGCTCGCACCGACTTGTGTGACATCATATGCATGAAATTGGCTAGAGCATGGTGCTCGCACTGATTTTTATTATTGTGTAATGAGAGCTGCTGGAGCCTAGCTCGCACTCTGTTTTGACATGTTTTGACATGTTTTGAATTGTTTTGACGTGGTATGTATAAAATGGTGCTGGAGCTATTACTCGCACTAGTTTTAATGATTTGACATGCATGAGAGATGCTGGAGCTTAGCTCGCATCCTGTTTTGATTTGATATTACATAAAGCCGTGCTGGAGTGTAACTCGCACGAGATTTGATTTAATTATGCATAAAGCCGTGCTGGAGTGTAACTCGCACGAGATTTGATTTACTTGAGCATTCATTTGTGTTGGAGCGTTGCTCGCACAAAGTTTTATATGGTTTTACAATTCATTTGAATGTCGTACTGGAGTTTTTTTCGTACGAGGTTTTCACTGAATTTCTATACATATCCGTACTAGAGCATTGCTCGTACGTGGATTTTACTTGAAATTATAATCAGTTTAAGTCGTACTGAAGCGCTGCTCGTACGCAGATTTTACTGATTTTCATGACACCGTGCTAGAGCTTCGCTCGCACGAGTTTTTCTGATATCATGAATATGCATGGAGCCGTGCTTGAGCTTCGCTCGCACAGGGATTTATATTACATGCATATAGCCATGTTGGAGCCTCCTGTAGACTGTATGTCACAGTGAGATGATATGCTCAAATGTGCACTCTGAGACAGATATGATATGGGTGGATAAGACCTATTACAGGCACCCCTGATTGAGCTTGCGTTCACGGAGTACGTTGTACCGTGTATGTCACGCGGAGTACGCTGTACCGTGGGGATTGTTAGAGTGGAGTGGCATTAGCCACGAGGCAGCAAGCCTTGCCCTCGCAATCCTGGTGTTATGCTGTTCTGGCGGGTAGGACGACCCACCTCCCGTTTCAGGTGTGATACCCCGCACACTAGGTACCGTGTTGCCAGGGATCACTAGGATATGGCCATAGTCCTCGATGTTACTGATGATTACCTGATTGTCTCACATGATATAACTTGTGGTCTGTTAGACCAGGGTAGACCCGAAGGAGGGGTCAGGCCCCCGATTTGACAAATTTATGATTTCATATGATTTTATGATATGTGACCCTGAAAGAAGGGGGGTTTTATAACTCAAGTTTTATAATGAAGTATAACTTGTTTTATGAGTTTTGAGATGATTGACCCAGAGGAGTTATTTTATACTGCATTTTAAATGAATTGATTTAAATGCAGTAGCATGTGAAGTTTTCCATGCTTTCATTTGAAATCCATGTTTTGTCTTACATGGCATAAAAGACTGCATGATTTTGATCTAATTCATGCTTAATATGATTTAATGATGTCACATAAAATGCTTTGAATGCATGAGTTACATGATTTATATATGCACAAATAGTTTTGGATAAACTATGGCATGGAATATGCATGACTTTGTGCGTGAAATTTTAAATGAAAAGAAATGGATTTAAGGGCATGGCATTATGAGCATGTAGATAGTGGAGCTATCTACTTACTTGCATAATTGCCTTACTGAGCGTGTGGTTTGCTCACCCCCTTATTTTCCCTTCTTTTCAGAGCACTTGAAATAATTATTGAGCGGCTGAGGACTTGCATACTTGGTATCTGCTGGTTCCCATCGAGAGACAGGTATACACATTTGTATAGTTTTGTATCTAAATATGTAATGCACAGTACTGTAAACGGACATTGATGTCGGGGATGTAGAGTTATAAATACCAATGAGTATGTATTTAATTAAAGTCAAAGGATAGTAAACTCTGATGTATAAATGTGATTATGGGAATGAAATGTTAAATAGTGTGAGGTGACTAACACCGAATCATAGCCCAACTGTGTTTGTAGGATGGTCACGATGAGAGAAAGGTAAGAATTAAATAATAAATGAAAAAGCAAAAAATTTACTCTGATTTTTAGGTAATTCGGGTCGTGACAGGTTTAATGGTATCGGAGCTGAGTTGGCCTGATATGAGTCGGTGTTAGTGGTTAAGGAATTTTCATCCCCATGTACTGTGCATTGCTTAGATACAGTTGTGTATATTGAGATGGATGTGCAGCTAAGAATTTGATTTTAAATGCAAGAATAGACTCATTGACTGTTAGCCGCTATGGTTGAGAGGCGAGTACACGAGCTCGAGGCCGTAGAGATAGGCTCGAGAGTTGTACTGAGTCGCCACATGATACTCGTGATGAGATTGACGTGGAGGCTGATGTTGCGTATGCCCCACAGAGTCTGACAGAGAGATCGGACAGAGTCCGACAGAGAGATCGGACAGAGTCTGACAGAGAGATCAGACAGTATTGAGATACGCTTCGCGAGGTTGGAGCGGAGTGTGGAGAATATTTTACAAGCTAATTGCTCAGGATATGTATGAGATTTGAGGGCGAGTTGGAGCATTAATTGAAGTTCGCTCGACCCATCTTAAGAGTTAGACATCCAGAATGAACATGAAAAAAGTAATTCTTGATGTATTCCGGTGACAGAATATCCCGGATATTATTTAAAGGAAATTACAGATGATATTCTTTACTCTGACCCAGAGGAACATGTTGAGTGATGAGTATGATACTCAGTTTATATTCCTGGGCAGATGTGACTCGGACACGATAAACAGTGAGAGTCGAGATGTCTGAAAGTTCATGGAAGGACTCAGATTGTCAATTAGAGTCTGATTAGCCCGTTAGATCGCTACCTATGACGAGGCAGTGCGCTGACTACCGTGTGTGAATAAGATCATGAGTTGTATGCCTCTGAGATTGAGAAAGGTAGTAAGGGGCTGAAATAGAGACAAAAAGAGAATAAAGAATGATAGAGATGTCAGAATGAAAAAAGGTAGTTTGGTAAAAGCTTAGAGCTGATAAATCACGGGGTAAGATAATTGATAAAAACCCCCGTGTATCTAATTTCAATACTTACGAGGGGTATTGTGATTTGAGGACCCCGACCTGCTACGAAACAGTATAACAGAGTAGCAGTGTGAACAGTGTAAGATGTGTGGTAGTTACCACGAAAATAAGATGTTGGACGAGGGCGAGTGTATGCCTTGGACCAGGACACTATTGATGTTTCATAGAATGTGGTGGAAGATACCACACTGGTTGTAAATAATGAAAAAAATTATTTTAATTGATCCTGGTGCCACGCAGTTATTCATACCGCCTTCAGTTGCTTATAAGTTAGTGAAAGATGTGAAGCCTATACCCTTAAGCATGAGGATGATGGTTAGTTGATTTTCACTAACTGAATATGGGTATAGAGATTGTAAGTTGAAAATAGGGGTGAAAACATCACTGAAAAAGTGAATTGTAAGTTTGACAAGTAAGGAAAGAGTTTGTCACAAGTGATATATGAAAGGAGATGAGCTTGGAGATGCGATAGATCATGCATACGAAATATATTAGAATAAGAGATGTATGCAAGGTAAGGATATCATTGATATGCAAAGTAAGGATTAAGCAATATGTAGTGTATATGGATTGCGACCAAGATAAGGGGTAGATATATCTACACCCAGTCGATGTGGTCAAATCTGAGGGTTAATAAAGGTATTTCAAAATACTTCCTTGCCTGAAGATTTGACAGCATCTGGAAGCGCACGCATAATCTATAAACTAAAATCGACAGTCGCTAGATATGTATTTAAATTTGGGTACCTTTACTGGTATGATAAAAAGATATAGAATTGATTAATCATGAAAGTTTAAAAATTTAAAATTTTATAAAAGTCGTTACTATAAGGAAAAAGGAAATGACGCGGGTTAGTAGCTTGACCAGAAGCTATTTCAAAACGACTTTATACATTTATGCGTACATAGGTTAAGGATATTGGTGATTGAATAATGAGTGGAACTCAATAGGTCAAGGATATTGGTGATTGAATAATGAGTGGAACTGAACTATGATATGGTATTTAAAGCTTACCTGGACCGATTGGTTATCATCTTTAGTGATGATATTTTAATGTATTCAAAGTCCAGGGAAGAGCTTGAGTAGCAACAGGAAACTGTCTTACAGACAAGGTGTTAAGAGTTTCTCAAAATTGGCTGCTCAGTTGACACGTTTCGTTTGGAAAAAGATTTCATACGAGTGTTATGATATATATGAAAGTAGCTTCGGTAAAGTTTTGGTATATTGGAGTAATGAACTGACCACCATAAGTATTCTCACCATGACTAACAGCTCAAGAGGTTTCAGTGTGTAAGGATACCTCAAAATTATGAGTGAGCTGTTTATTGATGTAAAATGGGAAGATAGTCGTTTATGGATCCAAATATGTTCAAGGACCATAAGAGAAACTATCTGACCCGTGATTTAGAGTTGGCAGCCGTAGCGTTTACATTAAAAGTATGGCGTCACCACTTAAATGGTAAGAAATTTTGGGTATGCACTGATCGTAAAAGCCCCGAGCATCTGTTTTCACAGAAAGCGTAGAATATGAGATAACCATGAGGGTTAGAGCTTCTAAGGATTATGATTGTGAATATTGTACCACCTAAGAAAGGCTAATGTAATGGCTGATGCCTTGAGCAGAAAGAGCCTCGGGATGGTATTACATATGATGGTCAGGGAGCGTGAGCTGCTAGAGCAGTTGTGAACCTCAGTAGTGATGTGATCCCTTTTGATGATGACGATGATTGTGTGACAGCTAGCCTGAGGTTAGAACCGGATTTGTGTGACCGGAATTGCCAGGCTTAGCATGATGATCGACATGGTGTCGATGGTGTGGGTCAGATTCAGAAGGGTATAGTGATAGAGTTCACAGTATATGATGATGACTGACAGAGGTTCAAAGACAGTATAAGTGCTCCCCAGGACCACAGTTGATGATATAGTAGTATTGTTAGAAGCTCACTCTTCGGGATATACAGTGCATCCGAGAAATAATAAATAGATATCGAAATCCTTAAAAATGGTATTGGTGGTCAGATATGGAAAAGTGTCTCGTATGTCAGCAGATTAAAGTAGAGTACTAAAAGTCTGCAGAGTTATTACAGCCTCTACCTATAGTGACACGAAAATGGGAACAAGTTACCATGAACTTCGTGATGGTTATAGAGGACCCAAATGAATCACGAGATTATCTGAGTGATAGTCGATAGATTGACTAAGTGTACCCACATTCTGGTTATAAAATCTCCAGATACTCGACGTGCGTAGGCGGATGTATGTGTATGGAAAAATTGTGGAATAATATGTAGCGTTCCAGGGAGCATGATATCAGATAGGGATTCCCGCTTCACTCCCCACTTGGGGGAATGTTTTTCAGGAAGCTATGGGACCCTGATTGTGTGTTAGCACAGCTTCCATCCTCATACAGATGGTCAGTCAGAGAGGACTGTACAGGTTCTGGAAGATGTAATGAGAGCGTGTGCCATTGATTTTATGAGCTCCTGGGATGATCAGTCGTTACAAATCAAATTCGTCAATGATGACAGTTGTCAGTTGAGTATCGGGATGAGATTAAATGAGGCATTGTATGGTCGTAGGGAGTTGTTCCCCGATTTGGATAAGAGAAGTGGGTGACAGATAGAAAATTGTTCCCGAATTGGTAAGACAAACCTCTGAGGATGTTCAGTTGATTTATGAGAGATTAAGAACACCTCAGAGCAGATAGAAAAGCTATGCTGACAAGAGACAGAAACCATTGGAAATTCACTGAGGGTGAATTAGTATCGTTGATAGTTACTTGTCTTAAGGACGTAACGAAATTCGAATAGAGATATTGGACAAGTGGGAGATAAGACCTGTAGGTTGGTGTTACCACTTGAATAAACAGGCATCCACAATGTGTCCTATCTTAAGATGTTTCGAAAATAATATCCGGATCCAGTATATGTGATCAGATATGAGCTTCAACGGCTTAGCTCAATGAAAGTATAACGTATGATTGGAGAAATTGATTCGGTATTAGACGAAAAGAGAAAGTGTTGAGGTTTGAAATGATCTCCCTAGTTAAGTATGATGGCAGTATTACACTCCGGAGAAAGTCACTTGGGGATGACAGTATATGATACGATAGATGTACCGGAGTTGTGTATGGACCCATTTTACTTGGTTCTAATTTGGAGGACCAAATTTCTTAAGTGGGGGAGATTGTAAGACCCGATATTTTCGAGTGCATTTAAAAATGCAAAAGGACTAAAATGGTATTCCCGAACATGTGCAGGGGTAAAATGGTCAAAAGACCAAAATTCAGTATTAATCGGGACAAGAAAATTTAATTAAAAATATGAGAATGAGAAATCTTGATCAATGACGAAGAAATAATTAAATTTCGGGTTAAATTGATCAAGATATGAATTTATTGGAATAAACCGGGATTTTCGTATCGAAAAATAATCCCGAAAATAATCGAAAAATATACCGGAAAGGTAAAATCGGACTGAGAAAATTATTTACAGATTAAATGAATAAAATATAATTTTTTTAAGGATATTTATGCATTTTAATATTATTTTATTGAATAAAATAATATTAAAAGTTAATTATAAATAAATAAATAAAATTTGAAAAAAAAAAAAGAAACGAAAAGTCTGGAAAATCGAAACAGAAGAGAAAAGAAACAGAGGGAAAATGCGAAGTGAGATCGAAGGAAGAAGAGACGCCGGACGGCCACCACCGGCGGGACCGAGGGGTCGATGAGGGTCGGCGAACGTAGCCCAGCATCGGGCGAACCTCCAGCAGCCCAGACGCGCGCCGAGAACGGCGAAAAACGTCGAAAAACGGAGGGGAAGCCGCGGGGAAGAAACCCCGATTCGCCGGCGATGGCGCCAATTCGAGACAAACCGAGGCCCGATTTGAGAAGCCCAGGCCGTGGCGCGCCGATTGGTGGCGAAATCACGCCGGGAACCGGTCGGACGGCGGCGGCACGACCAAAGGATGACTGGGCCGGCCGAACCGGACTGAACCGGCCGAATCGGACCGAGCTGAACCGGCGGTCCGAACCGGGTTGAATCGGACCGGCCCGGTTCAGCCAAAAAGAGAGGGAAAAAAGGAAGAAAAAGGGAAAAAGAAAAAGAGAAAAAATTGGAGAAAATTTCAGTGATGCAATCGAGCTTCGGGTAAGTCGGTAAGAGGTCAAATTGATCGATTTAATTTTTGAAATATTTAATTTGATAAATAATCGACTGAAAGTTTACCCGAAAATATATTTAATTGTGTAGCTCGACGATTGGCATCAACCGATAGCTCGAGACAGCCTCGATTTGAGTACTATCATGGAATAACGGGTAAGTGACCCTTATTTACGATAATTTTATATCGTTATGCGTGATTGATATTTAACGCATAAATTACGGATTTTATTTCTGCATAAATGAATTAAATTCTGGAAAATTGGATAAATTGTTGTAAATATTGAATTGAGATATCCGAAAATTTAGAACGAGGCTAAATAAATTACTGATGGGCCCAATGAGCCCAATAGGCCTCGATAAAGTGTAGTAAACGGGCTTAAGGCCGATTAAGGCCCATTATGGTACAATCGGGCCCAATATGAGAAACGGGCCCAATGATTTAAAATTAAGCCCAGAAAATTATGAAATACATTAAATTGTATTGTATTTGACCTGATGAATGTGTATCCGCAGTTCCGGAGATTTGATTTGGATTGGAAGCAAATCGGACTGCGTGACGAGTCATCAGTGGAAAGGTCAGACTGTACAGAAAAATGAGGTAAGGGAATTATGTGAGTAGCTAGAGGTAGCTACGCGTATTTTTAATAGCTTTTCTGTACACTGAATATGTATGTATACATTGATATCGTATAATGATCCTAAAAATGGTTTGAATGATTTTATGGATCGAAATAAGTAAAAAGTCTATTTTACCCCTATTGAGGGAAGTTTACCTAAGGATGGTGAAAGCATGACATGCATGAAATGCATGATTTAAGAAAATTGTGATTTAAGGAATTTTATTGGTTTTTAAGCAAAGTAAATCGATAGATTGGCCAATAATTGCATAAGTTTCCCAAAATAACACTACGTAGGTGTTATTAATAATTAAATGGAAATTTCTTTGGAAAACGGCCAACTATCAAGTTTGTATGAAAACAGATAGTGCCGACACGTAGTTCGCACTATATCTACGTTTATGATTGTGCATAAATGTGCTTGAGCGCTTGCTCACACTGATTTTTATTATTGTGAAATGAGAGCTGCTGGAGCCTAGCTCGCACTCTGTTTTGACATGTTTTGACATGTTTTGAATTGTTTTAACGTGGTATGCATAAAATGGTGCTGGAGCTATTGCTCGCACTAGTTTTAATGATTTGACATGCATGAGAGATGCTGGAGCTTAGCTCGCATCCTGTTTTGATTTGATATTACATAAAGCCGTGCTGGAGTGTAACTCGCACGAGATTTGATTTAATTATGCATAAAGCCGTGCTGGAGTGTAACTCGCACGAGATTTGATTTACTTGAGCATTCATTTGTGTTGGAGCGTTGCTCGCACAAAGTTTTATATGGTTTTACAATTCATTTGAATGTCGTACTGGAGTTTTTCTCGTACGAGGTTTTCACTGAATTTCTATACATATCCGTACTAGAGCATTGCTCGTACGTGGATTTTACTTGAAATTATAATCAGTTTAAGTCGTACTGAAGCGCTGCTCATACGCAGATTTTACTGATTTTCATGACACCGTGCTAGAGCTTCGCTCGCACGAGTTTTTCTGATATCATGAATATGCATGGAGCCGTGCTTGAGCTTCGCTCGCATAGAGATTTATATTACATGCATATAGCCGTGTTGGAGCCTCCTGTAGACTGTGTGTCACAGTGAGATGATATGCTCACACGTGCACTCTGAGACAGATATGATATGGGTGGATAAGACCTATTACAGGCACCCCTAATTGAGCTTGGGTTCACGGAGTACGTTGTACCGTGTATGTCACGCGGAGTACCCTGTACCGTGGGGATTGTTGGAGTGGAGTGGCATTAGCCACGAGGCAGCAAGCCTTGCCCTCGCAATCCTGGTGTTATGCTGTTCTGGCGGGTAGGACGACCCACCTCCCGTTTCAGGTGTGATACCCCGCACACTAGGTACCGTATTGCCAGGGATCACTAGGATATGGCCATAGTCCTCGATGTTACTGATGATTACCTGATTGTCTCACATGATATAACTTGTGGTCTGTTAGACCAGGGTAGACCCGAAGGAGGGGTCAGGCCCCCGATTTGACAAATTTATGATTTCATATGATTTTATGATATGTGACCCTGAAAGAAGGGGGGTTTTCTAACTCAAGTTTTATAATGAATTATAACGAATTGTTTTATGAGTTTTGAGATGATTGACCCAAAGGGGTTATTTTATACTGCATTTTAAATGAATTGATTTAAATGCAGTAGCATGTGAAGTTTTCCATGCTTTCATTTGAAATCCATGTTTTATCTTACATGGCATAAAAGACTGCATGATTTTGATCTAATTCATGCTTAATATGATTTAATGATGTCACATAAAATGCTTTGAATGCATGAGTTACATGATTTATATATGCACAAATAGTTTTGGATAAACTATGGCATGGAATATGCATGACTTTGTGCGTGAAATTTTAAATGAAAAGAAATGGATTTAAGGGCATGGCATTATGAGCATGTAGATAGTGGAGCTATCTACTTACTTGCATAATTGCCTTACTGAGCGTGTGGTTTGCTCACCCCCCTTATTTTCCCATCTTTTCAGAGCACTTGAAATAATTATTGAGCGGCTGAGGACTTGCATACTTGGTATCTGCTGCTTCCCATCGAGAGACAGGTATACACATTTGTATAGTTTTGTATCTAAATATGTAATGCATAGTACTGTAAACGGACATTGATGTCGGGGATGTAGAGTTATAAATACCAATGAGTATGTATTTAATTAAAGTCAAAGGATAGTAAACTCTGATGTATAAATGTGATTATGGGAATGAAATGTTAAATAGTGTGAGGTGACTAACACCGAATCATAGCCCAACTGTGTTTGTAGGATGGTCACGATGAGAGAAAGGTAAGAATTAAATAATAAATGAAAAAGCGAAAAATTTACTCTGATTTTTAGGTAATTCGGGTCGTGACAGGAACCAGCCACTTTCCTGCCAGCTGAGGCTTGGCCACCACCAAATTCATGCTTCGCGATGTCTCGCGGATCTTCTGGAAGTGGAAGCCGGTGAAGAATCGACTAGTAGAGCTCCAAACGATGACGAGGGAGTGAAAAAAAAGGTTGAACCGGTCTGAACCGATTTAGCCAGAAAAAGAAAAAAAAGGAAAATGGAGAAAAAAATTCGATGATGCACTAAGCTATGGATAAGATAGTAAGCAGTCGAAATTGACCGATTTAATTTTTGAAAATTTTATTTGAAATTATATTTGATCGAAATTGACCTGAGTTAAATATATAAATGTGTAGCGTAATAATAGTCGACGAACGTGAATTTGATCGAGCCTCTATTTGCGAGCTATCATGGAAACTCGGGTAAGTGAATCTCACTTATTATAACTTGTATAGTTATACGAGTTAGGAATTAATAGCATAAGTTACGGATTAACTCCGTATAAAATGCTTTATGTTCGAAAAGGCTTAAGATGGTGTGATGGTAGTGTTAATGGGCCTCACGAATGGCCCAATAATTGTTAATGGGCCTGATAAGCCCAATGGACTGTGACAGAATAAATAGTAAAGTCGAAATGAGCTTAAAATAGAGTTAGTCCTATTAAAAAGCGACGAGGCCCAATAAGAGTAATTGAGCCCATTTGATGAAATAGACTGCATAGAAAATGATAAATGAGTTATCAGACTTAATTGATATGATTGATAATTATCTGCAGCTCCAGAAGATATATTCGAAGCCGGATAGACTGATTTACGCAAAGTGGAGAAATGTGAAAAAGAGCATTCGACGGGATTCCAAATAAAGGATCTATGCTAGCTCTTAGAGATGGTTGTATGTATTTTTATCGTCATTTGCATACACTTAAATTTCATATAGAGTATGGATATGAAATTTCTGGAGAGTACTCAAATATGAAAAAATTACGAAAATACCCTTAGACCCGAGAATTTTTGGAAATGCATAAAGTATATAAAATTCATGTTTTCTCTGCGCAAAAGAGATTTTGTAAAGCTAAAATGATAGACTGACTCAGGATTTGACTATGTGCATTAAATTGCACGTTTTTATAAAGTATGATTTGATTGACGAGTGATTTGAAGGGATGTTGCCCTCTCACTCTGTTTTACATCGTTTTACATATCGCACTCGGTTTTGAGTACCACTGTTATGGGAAGTAAAGCCAGTTGTCCATTTGTGTGTGTGAAATCGTGCTGGAGCTATGATGAGATCTGTGGATTTATCCAGATCCGCTCGCACTTGATTTTGGTATGGCATATGAACAGACCGTGCTAGAGCACTGCTCGCACTGGGTCCTGTTGTGATGTGTGATTGAAACTGTGTTGAAGCCCTCGTGTAGACTGTGTGTCACACTGACTTGCTCACACTGGATTTTAGACAAGTGATGGTTGATTTCTTATATTGAGGTGGTAAAACCTTGAGATTACTCGATTCCCTTAGTATTTTGGGGTCCACAGAGTACGTTGTATCATGTGATGAGACATGGAGTACATTATACCGTGCATTCTTCGGACTTCTGTCAGTCTTCGAACTTCTGATTGACCCACGGGATGGATTGACCCACCTCCCTAAGGTATATGATATCCTACACACCTGATCTATGATACCTGGAATCATCGACTATGTACATATGTCCATTGCTATTATTATTAAATCCCATCCAAGTCTTCAGAATAATTAGATTGTTGAGTTGCTTACTAACTGATTTGAAAGTGAAATGAAAATAAATGATTGAGCTTCTATCGATTGATGATTATCATATAGAATGCTTCTATTTTCAGTGAATGCATTTGCTTAAGAAATTATTGAGCTTCTATCGATTGATGATTATCGTATAGAATGCTTCTATTTTTAGTGAATGTATTTGTTTAAGAAATGATTAAGCTTCTATCGATTGATGATTATCGTATAGGATTCTTCTGTTTTCAGTAAATGCAAGTGATTTGAAAAGTGAATGCATTTATTTTACGAGATGATAAATCATGCATTATGAGTATTGTAGATAGTATAGTTATCTATCTGCTTTCATTTATTCCTTACTGAGCGTGTTGTTCTCGTCGCTTTACTTTTCTCCCTCTACAAAGCATTTCCAGTAGAGTATGTTAGCTGCGTCCGTCATACGATCCTTTACACATAGCTATTTAGCAACATCGAGGTATACACATATATGTAATTTTTGTATCTGAATAATAGTGTACAGTGATGTAGTCACATTATATGGGGGATGTATATGTAAGGCAATGTAAACGATTTTCTAATTATGAAATGATAACTTTATGAGCTTCCGCGAATGTTAGTGCCTCGGACGAAAGCATTGCTTGATATGTATATATATAACATATGAAACTGAGTGATGGATATTGACTCACAAGACAACAAGTGAAGTGAGGTAAGTTCATGAAAAATTTGTAGTGATTTTTTAGAAAACGGGTCGCGACATGTGTACCTAATATTAATAAGTAGGGTTGGAATGGAAGACATTCACTCGCAAGCTTGAGGGGAGTGTTAAAAAGATGCAGTTTATTTATTTTAGGAAAATTTATTATAATCTCATATTGTTAGGAATTTTATTTTATTTTCTTGATTCTATTTTTTAATAGTTTCCTATTTTACGGGGTTTAACTCTTGTTCTCTCAATTGTATATATTTTGGTATTCTGCCATAAATATAACAATATCAAATTTCTGTTCAATCTTTACAGGTATACAAACATTGTAATCTAGAATACCTCTACAAAGGTTGGGTGATTACAAGTTTAGTTCTCTTGAAGAAATCAAGCATTATACAATGAAATGTGCTTCAACGATAAATGAAAACTTGATATGAGTATAATAGATGATGTTGAATTGTAGCCCTTTAGTCTTTATCACTTGGAAACTCCTTTTTATATATGAAGTGGCATCTTGTTCTGTTAGAAAAGCTGGATATGAAAAATAATCGTTACAAGACATAGAAAATAGTCATTAGAGCTATTTGACCTTAAGGTGATCAATCCCTGATCATGGGAGATCGATGTGTAAACACCGTAAATTTTCAATATACTCAGTATAGCTATCAATAATAATTTGGACAATTAAAGTTAAAAAGTGTGGATATGGATGAATTGATTCGAGAATAAATTTTGGTCTAACCTTATTTTTTTAACTACGTATAGATGAATGTCATGTCATATTACCCTTCAAGATTAACCTATTGGTATATATACATGAACAAAGGTATACAAATATATGTACATGTATAATTGAATAAATATGAGAAGGAATGCACATAAGTGTATATGTATACTGTTGAGTTAATGTATTTTGAAATGACAAAACAAGTTAAATCAATAATGTTAAGATGATATTCAAACATGTTTAGAGGTGATTAGTACCAGAACTTAGAGTTCTGCTGATGAGAGATCGATCTGGGGTATGAGAGATCGATCTCCTGGGCTTTTACTTGATGAGAGATCGATCTCATGAAGTAAGAGATCGATCTGCCTAGCCTTAAAACGTTGTAAAGGGATTAAGGTAAAATAAGATCGATCTGCAAGGGTTAAGAGATCGATCTGGCTAAAGCTAGAGTTGAGAGATCGATCTGGTAAGGAAGTGTCACGCCCCGAAAATGCGGAAAATAGGGCAAATTTAAAACTTTTTACTCGTTAATTCACAAATAAAGAGTGCATTCCTGTGCAGTGTCATACATCATCATAATTATCATGCCTCAGGATCTCATCATGATATAACAAATATTGTATTATACCCATTACTCGATTACAAGTTAATTAATCCTAATACATCCCATATAATGTCATACATCAAGTGTCTGTAATTACAATAATAGTCTGGGTACATGAAAAGATAAATATACCTCAAAGTACAAAATATATAGCCTGGAGCTCGGATCCTCCACTAGCCACTACTCCGTACGTCGCAGGGAAGTCCTTATTCACTTGAAGAACTCTAGGGGGAAAGAAAAACAGGGTGAGCTTCTAAATCGCTCAGTAAGGGGAGTAGGGATTCATTTCATAAACCAAAATGCACATCACAAAAGGTTTATTTGTATGTGAAACTCATTTGAAAACCATAGCATGAAAATACTCAAAACGACATTCTCATGTGTCAAGTCATGTGAAAACATGAAGTAAAAAGGCTCACTCTAGAGCAAAACAAAGCATGTGAAAATACGCGTTAAACGCTTTCTCAAATAACGTGGCAAAGCCACTGATTTAAAATCACTCGTGGCATCGCCACAAAACACACGTGGAAAAGCCACTGATTTAATATCACTCGTGGCATCGCCACAAAACACACGTGGCAAAGCCACTGATTTATTTTCTCACGTGGCATAGCCACTGAATAGGGTTTCTCAACGTGGCACAGCCACCAATGGGGTATAACGTGGCACAGCCACCAAGGGGGTATCTCAACGTGGCACAGCCACCAATGGGGTTTTCTCAACGTGGCACAGCCACCAATGGGGTTTTCTCAACGTGGCACAGCCACCAATGGGGTTTTCTCAACGTGGCACAGCCACCAATGGGGTATACGTGGCACAGCCACCAATGGGTCATTCTCACGTTACCAGAACGGAGAAGAAATCGGGCTTACATGCTACCAGAGCAATGCCCGGTGTGTACTCACAACTACACACCTAAGTCTTATCACATAAGACGGGTTTGCCTTCACGTAGAACTCGTAATGGTTTCTCTCTCATATAACTCATTTGAAAACCGTTTTGTACTCAACACAAGACGTAATAAAAATCGAGTTCTAACCGGCAAAGCACACGCACACATTTCTCAAATCTCAATGTTACCTTAACGTAGAGCCCAGTTATAAACTCATAAAACATTGGGCTCCAACCGGCTATAAAATCGTGTGCAATTTAATCTCAACACAAAACACTCAACATGCTTGTTTATAAATCATAAATCATGCTATAACAGTTTACAAATCACATACACAAATGGTTTAGATTTCCCTTACCTCTTTGCACCTCGTATAGTGCAATCGTTCCCCCGTATCATGGACTAGCCTTGCATTCCACTCTGGAACTCTCGAGCTGTCCAAACGATGTTAAAACATCAATACTCAACATCACACAAACCTCAATTCTCAAAATCGAGCATAATTGCTCATAACTCCTCAAACCTCTCGATTCTCGTAACTCAACCTTAAACTACAACCTCATTTTCAATATCTCGAAGTTCTACATCCCTAATACCAATTATCTACGCTAATTTACCACCTTGTCTATATTTCCATTTATAGCACAATCCTCAAAATTGCCACAATTTCCAAATATCAACATTAATCCCACTACATTACAATCTCATCAATCCCTAATCATTCCTCAACTATTTCAACACGATTACAACCACCAATAACATCAAAATCAGCTCAAATATCAAGATCGAGGTTTAGAAATTACCCAAAGCTTGTGAGACGCACAACTCACGCCTCGATCCGATTCGTCCTTCGATTTCCAAGTATGTTGTTCTCCCTTTGATGAGGAACAACTTTCCTTCTTTCCACAATAGCTGATTCGGCCGGAAATGGGGGATTTGGAGGAGTGAGAAACTAGGTTTTCGGAAAAATGGAGGTTTGAAAGAGAGAGAAAGTGAAATTTCAGGAGAAAACACAGGTTCCTTATATAGACTGGAGGTAGGAGATCGATCTGCCTCTTGATGAGATCGATCTGTGTTTGAAATTTGGGGACGATCTGGGCAATTTTATGCCTAGGAGATCGATCTGTCGAGGGGTGAGATCGATCTCTTTATGGCTTTATGAGATCGATCTGCTCCTAAGGAGATCGATCTTCTCCCCAAACAGAAGCATTTGGAGATCGATCTCCTCCTCATGAGATCGATCTTCTCTCAAACAGATTCATTTGGAGATCGATCTCTTCCTCATGAGATCGATCCCTTCTCAAACAGATTCATTAGGAGATCGATCTCTTCCATTGGAGATCGATCTGCTCTTCAAATTTTCCCTTCCTCGTCATTTTTAACTCACCAGATCGATCTCTCCTTCTCCCAGATCGATCTGTCCTCATGCTTCATGCTCATTTTACACACTTAACACATAAATCTCCAATTATAATTCCCACAATTCACTTAGCTCAATAAATTATACTCAAATTATTATTACATCAATAAAATATGTCTGAAATTCTCAGATCTCACATCCTCCCCACCTTAAAAAAGAATTTGGTCCTCCAAATTCAACTCAACTAGTCAAAATAGATGAGGGTATTTCTCCTTCATGAGGCTCACTAGTTCCCACGTCGCCTCTTCCCTTGAGTGATGCTTCCACAAGACTTTCACTAATGGGATGCTCTTGGTTCTCAGTACCTTCTCTTTTCTATCGAGAATCCGGACGGGTTCCTCAATGTAGCTCATGTCCTCTTGTATGTCCATCTCATCATACTCTATGACATGAGAAGGGTCCGGGTGGTACTTCCTCAACATAGATACATGAAAAACGTTGTGTATTCCGGACATCTGTGGGGGTAATGCTAATCTGTAAGCTACCTCACCCACTTTTTCAAGAATCTCAAATGGTCCTATGTATCGAGGACTCAATTTCCCTTTCTTCCCAAATCGCATGATACCCTTGCTCGGTGATACTCTCAGAAATACTGCATCACCAACATCAAACTCAAGTGGCCGTCTACGCACATCCGCGTAGCTTTTCTGTCTACTCTGTGCAGCCCGTAACCTCTCACATATGAGTTTCACACTCTGTACGGCTTGCTCAACAAGCTCGGGAGCATTTATCTTTCTGTCACCGACTTCTTCCCAAGCTACAGGGGATCTACACCTCCTACCATATAGAGCCTCAAAAGGTGCCATTCCAATACTCGCATGATAGCTGTTATTGTACGCAAACTCTGCTAGGGGCAGGTGATCATCCCATGATCCCTTAAAATCCATCGTACACGCCCTCAACATATCCTCCAGGGTCTGAATAGTCCTCTCTGACTGACCATCTGTCTGAGGATGATAGGCGGTACTAAAACTCAATCGAGATCCCATGGACTCCTGAAACTGGGTCCAGAATCTGGAAGTAAATCGGGAATCTCTATCAGAAGTAATACTCACTGGAGCCCCATGTAATCTAGCTATCTCGCTGACATATAGCTCAGCTAAGGCATCCACAGTATCTGTGCTCTTGATGGCAAGGAAGTGGGCACTCTTGGTCAATCTATCCACAATGACCCATATCGCGTCACGACCTCTTCGGGTCCTTGGTAAACCCATAATAAAGTCCATAGTGACATGCTCCCATTTCCATGTAGGTACAGGTAAGGGCTGTAGTAGTCCTCCGGGCTTCCGATGCTCAGCTTTCACTTGCTGGCATACTAAACACCTGGCCACATACTCTGCCACATCTCGCTTCATACCACTCCACCAATACACCTTTCTCAAGTCTCGGTACATCTTAGTACTTCTTGGGTGCATGGTGTATCGCGAGCAGTGGGATTCTCTCAGTATCTGTCTCTTCAGGGTATCATCGTCCGGTACAAAAATCCGTCCTCTGAATCTCAACAATCCATCCTCACTGATGGTGAGATCCGACTGCGAACTCTGCTCAGCTTGGCTAACCATATCTATCAATCTCTGATCACTGCGCTGCCCAGTTCTAATCTGATCCATGATCCTGGGCTCTATCCGCAGGCTAGCCAAAAATCCAGTCTCTACCTCTTTAACTCTGATCCGAAGTTCGGCGAACTGCTCTAACAAATCCCATTCCCTGATCATCATAGCAGATATCATACTCTTCCTGCTCAGGGCATCAGCAACCACATTCGCCTTACCCGGATGATAAAGAATCTCGCAGTCATAATCCTTAAGGAGTTCCATCCATCTCCTTTGTCTCATGTTTAACTCTTTCTGATCAAAGAGATATCTCAAACTCTTGTGATCAGTGAAGATCTGGAATCTTTCCCCATATAAGTAATGTCGCCAGATCTTCAAAGCAAATACCACAGCGGCTAACTCCAAATCATGCGTGGGATAATTCCGCTCATGGTCTTTCAGTTGTCGCGATCCATATGCGACCACTCTTCCGTGCTGCATAAGCACACACCCCAATCCTTGGTGAGATGCATCACTATACACCGAGAATCCTCCTGATCCCTCGGGAATAGTTAACACAGGTGCCGCTGTCAATCTCCTCTTTAACTCTTGAAAACTGAGCTCACATTGATCAGTCCATATGAACGGAGTCTCCTTACGCGTGAGCTTAGTCAAAGGAGCGGCAATCCTCGAGAATCCTTCCACAAATCTCCTGTAATACCCGGCCAAACCAAGGAAGCTTCGTATCTCAGTCACTGTCCTCGGTCTTTCCCAATTAAGCACAGCTGCTATTTTACTCGGATCCACTGATACTCCTTCCTCTGAGACTACATGCCCAAGGAAAGCTATCCGGTTCAGCCAAAACTCACACTTACTAAGCTTTCCGTATAATTGCTTATCTCGGAGTATCTGAAGTACTAACCACAAATGCTGTGCATGCTCCTCATACGACCGAGAGTACACCAGGATATCATCGATAAAGACTATCACAAACTTATCCAGATAGTCTCTGAACACCTCGTTCATCAATCTCATAAATGCTGCAGGGGCGTTCGTCAATCCAAAGGACATCACCAGAAATTCGTAATGGCCATACCTTGTTCTAAAGGCCGTCTTTGGAATATCTTCCTCCTTGATCCTCAATTGGTGATAGCCCGATCTCAAATCAATCTTAGAAAAGACTGATGCCCCTCTTAGCTGATCAAGTAGATCGTCAATCCTGGGTAGCGGATATTTATTCTTCACCGTGGCTTTATTCAATAGCCGGTAGTCCACACATAATCTGAGACTACCATCCTTCTTCTTAACAAACAGTACTGGCGCTCCCCACGGTGAAACACTGGGTCTAATAAACCCTTGATCCAATAACTCCTGTAGTTGTTTCTTCAATTCCTCAAGTTCCACTAATGCCATTCTGTAGGGAGGTTTAGAGATCGGCTGAGTATCTGGTACCAAATCAATGGTAAACTCCAGCTCTCTCTCTGGTGGTAAACCTGGTAATTCATCTGGGAAAACATCCAGAAATTCGCAAACCACAGGTATATCCTCAATCCTCGGATGTTCCCGCTCATCGTCTGAGATGAGTGTCTCATAACCTTCACAGGAATAATCATATTTAATATTCTCCAAAATAATATTAAAATTCTCAAATGACTTACTAGAATTCCACATAATCATTTCCTCAATATCTCAACCGTACACTGTAAGGTTCAGGTAGGGAGAAAGTTACAATCTTAGTGTAGCAGTCTAAACTCACTCGATTGGTCGCCAACCAATCCATTCCCAGAATTACATCAAACCCATGTATACTCAACATGATTAGATCTGCTAACATCACTCTATCTCCCACCTTAATTTCACACCCTCTACAGATTAACTCAGTTCTCTGGGATTCACGCATAGGGGTATTTACATGTAGTATATATTCTAGAGGTTCAAACTTCAAGTTTAATCTACATGCAAAATGCTCAGAAATAAATGAATGCGTGGATCCTGAATCAATCAACACATGAGCCTCATAATTACAGACAGAGAGTGTACCTCTTATAGTTTCCGCTGACGCGTCTGCGGTCTCCTTATCCAGGGCAAACACACGTCCCTGTGCCACAGGTTTCTTCCCTTTCTCTGCCGCAGTGGCCCGTCTCCGGGGATCCACTCTCTGAGGCTGTTGTCTAGTGGGCTCCGAAGCATGTGGTATCTGAGGTTGGGGACAGTCCTTCACTCTGTGACCCATGTCACCACATCTGAAACATCCATGGATCGACCCAGTACAACTTCCCTCATGCGATCGGCCACAGTCTCTACAAATCCTCATCTCTGGCCTGACATATCGTGGGGTCTCCTTGATAATAGGATAGGCTCTGGGTCGCTCCAATCTGTCCCTCTGCACCTCAACCCTTCCTCTTCTGAAGGAACCTCTCCGAGCCTCTGACTGGAAAAGTGCTGGCCTCTTGCCCTTATCTCTATTCACCGCTCTGAGCTCGTTCTGGGATTGTACCATCTCAATCCCTCTTTCAACCTCTTGTGCTCGTCTCAGAGCATCTCCAAACTCAGTAATACATAGCCCCATCAGTCTATCTCTAATGACGGGCTTCAACCCATACACAAACTTCTCTGTGCGGAGCTCTTCACTCTTGAAGGTCTCTGGGTCATATCTCAGTAGTGCGGTGAACTGGCTCTCATAGTCATCCACCGACATGTCACCCTGTACCAAACTCAAAAACTCGGCCTGTTTCCTTCTCTGGGCGGCTCGTGGTACATATTGGGTTCTAAAAGCTGTCTGGAACTCTTCCCAACCAATCACATCCTGGTGGGACATCAAGATACCCTGGGTAGTACTCCACCAATCTCGAGCTCTCCCCTTCAGTATATAGGCACTCATACTGACTCTCTCAGCATCGGTGCATCCCAGTAAATCAAATATAACTCTCAACTCCGTTAACCACTCCTCAGCCTCTGTAGGATCCTTCTTTCCCTTAAATGCGGGTGGATTCATCTTCAGAAATTCCTTTAGTCGGACCTTACTTCTGTCCTCAGGCTGAGTGACGGGAGGCACTGGGGGTATGGGAGGTCCTGGTGGTGGTGTAGGGGTAGTATCCGAGGCATTAACTCCAAAGTGTTGCGCGAATAACGCTGCCATCTGCTCAAAACCTTGCCTCACATCGGTCTCAATCCGATTAAATCGAGAGTTAGGACTCTCTGGTTATGGGACAGGTGGCGGAGGGGACTCTGCCTGCCTCCTCGAACGACCTCGTCGTTTACTCATTCTCAATCTCAACTCATCTCCTGCGCGTACATATCACAATCGATTGAAATCTCAATCCTCAATTTCAGTTCATGACCAGACTATTACAGACACTTGGGATGTATTCTATTTCACTTAACCGACACTGACAGTACTAGACACCCTAAGCTCTGATACCAAGAAAACTCTGTCACGCCCTGAAAATGCGGAAAATAGGGCAAATTTAAAACTTTTTACTCGTTAATTCACAAATAAAGAGTGCATTCCTGTGCAGTGTCATACATCATCATAATTATCATGCCTCAGGATCTCATCATGATATAACAAATATTGTATTATACCCATTACTCGATTACAAGTTAATTAATCCTAATACATCCCATATAATGTCATACATCAAGTGTCTGTAATTACAATAATAGTCTGGGTACATGAAAAGATAAATATACCTCAAAGTACAAAATATATAGCCTGGAGCTCGGATCCTCCACTAGCCACTACTCCGTACGTCGCAGGGAAGTCCTTATTCACTTGAAGAACTCTGGGGGGAAAGAAAAACAGGGTGAGCTTCTAAATAGCTCAGTAAGGGGGGTAGGGATTCATTTCATAAACCAAAATGCACATCACAAAAGGTTTATTTGTATGTGAAACTCATTTGAAAACCATAGCATGAAAATACTCAAAACGACATTCTCATGTGTCAAGTCATGTGAAAACATGAAGTAAAAAGGCTCACTCTAGAGCAAAACAAAGCATGTGAAAATACGCGTTAAACGCTTTCTCAAATAACGTGGCATAGCCACTGATTTAAAATCACTCGTGGCATCGCCACAAAACACACGTGGCAAAGCCACTGATTTAATATCACTCGTGGCATCGCCACAAAACACACGTGGCAAAGCCACTGATTTATTTTCTCACGTGGCATAGCCACTGAATAGGGTTTCTCAACGTGGCACAGCCACCAATGGGGTATAACGTGGCACAGCCACCAAGGGGGTATCTCAACGTGGCACAGCCACCAATGGGGTTTTCTCAACGTGGCACAGCCACCAATGGGGTTTTCTCAACGTGGCACAGCCACCAATGGGGTTTTCTCAACGTGGCACAGCCACCAATGGGATATACGTGGCACAGCCACCGATGGGGTATACGTGGCACAGCCACCAATGGGTCATTCTCACGTTACCAGAACGGAGAAGAAATCGGGCTTACATGCTACCAGAGCAATGCCCGGTGTGTACTCACAACTACACACCTAAGTCTTATCACATAAGACGGGTTTGCCTTCACGTAGAACTCGTAATGGTTTCTCTCTCATATAACTCATTTGAAAACCGTTTTGTACTCAACACAAGACGTAATAAAAATCGAGTTCTAACCGGCAAAGCACACGCACACATTTCTCAAATCTCAATGTTGCCTTAACGTAGAGCCCAGTTATAAACTCATAAAACATTGGGCTCCAACCTGTTATAAAATCGTGTGCAATTTAATCTCAACACAAAACACTCAACATGCTTGTTTATAAATCATAAATCATGCTATAACAGTTTACAAATCACATACACAAATGGTTTAGATTTCCCTTACCTCTTTGCACCTCGTATAGTGCAATCGCTCCCCCGTATCACGGACTAGCCTCGCATTCCACTCTGGAACTCCCGAGCTGTCCAAACGATGTTAAAACATCAATACTCAACATCACACAAACCTCAATTCTCAAAATCGAGCATAATTGCTCATAACTCCTCAAACCTCTCGATTCTCGTAACTCAACCTTAAACTACAACCTCATTTTCAATATCTCGAAGTTCTACATCCCTAATACCAATTATCTACGCTAATTTACCACCTTGTCTATATTTTTGTTTATAGCACAATCCTCAAAATTGCCACAATTTCCAAATATCAACATTAATCCCACTACATTACAATCTCATCAATCCCTAATCATTCCTCAACTATTTCAACACGATTACAACCACCAATAACATCAAAATCAGCTCAAATATCAAGATCGAGGTTTAGAAATTACCCAAAGCTTGTGAGACGCACAACTCACGCCTCGATCCGATTCGTCCTTCGATTTCCAAGTATGTTGTTCTCCCTTTGATGAGGAACAACTTTCCTTCTTTCCACAATAGCTGATTCGGCCAGAAATGGGGGATTTGGAGGAGTGAGAAACTAGGTTTTCGGAAAAATGGAGGTTTGAAAGAGAGAGAAAGTGAAATTTCAGGAGAAAACACAGGTTCCTTATATAGACTGGAGGTAGGAGATCGATCTGCCTCTTGATGAGATCGATCTGTGTTTGAAATTTGGGGACGATCTGGGCAATTTTATGCCTAGGAGATCGATCTGTCGAGGGGTGAGATCGATCTCTTTATGGCTTTATGAGATCGATCTGCTCCTAAGGAGATCGATCTTCTCCCCAAACAGAAGCATTTGGAGATCGATCTCCTCCTCATGAGATCGATCTTCTCTCAAACAGATTCATTTGGAGATCGATCTCTTCCTCATGAGATCGATCCCTTCTCAAACAGATTCATTAGGAGATCGATCTCTTCCATTGGAGATCGATCTGCTCTTCAAATTTTCCCTTTCTCGTCATTTTTAACTCACCAGATCGATCTCTCCTTCTCCCAGATCGATCTGTCCTCATGCTTCATGCTCATTTTACACACTTAACACATAAATCTCCAATTATAATTCTCACAATTCACTTAGCTCAATAAATTATACTTAAATTATTATTACATCAATAAAATATGTCTGAAATTCTCAGATCTCACAGGAAGAGATCGATCTCCTCAAAGTCAGAGAGCTAAAGAGATCGATCTGTGTTGTTGAGAGATCGATCTCCTCTCTACGAGAATGCATGGCAGATCGATCTGGAGATCGATCTTGCCTCAAACAGAGAGACTAGGAGATCGATCTGCCTATTCGACAGATCGATCTGCCTAATTATTTTCAAACTAACAGATCGATCTGCTAACCTATGAGATCGATCTCCTTGTGTATTTGTGTTTCAATCTTGCAGGATTTATAACTAAGAGATCGATCTGGCCAAGAAGGCAGATCGATCTGGCCAAGAACTGGAGGTACCCAACGGCTAGTTTCTGCAAAACACAACGGGAAGAATAGCATTTAATGCTCCAACTACCAATCCTTCAGTATAAAACCAAGCATTGAAGACAAAGAGAACTGATACACTATTGCTGCATATTCCAAACATTCTCAAGCTTTAATTCTTTCATTCTTTGTGTCCCTATTGCTCATTCATTGAGAATCATTGTAAAAGCTTAAGTGCAAAAAGCTACATTTGTCCTACCACTTTAAAGCATTATATTGTATTCGGTCTTATCTTAGAAGAGAAGAGGATTGTTCCTCAGTGAGAGTAAATTGTAAGAGGCTGAATACTTTTTCTGTATTGCTAAGGGTAGAGAGGTTATTCCTTAACCTGCAAAAAGGAACTGTGTAAGCTCTATTGATAGAGAGAAAGAAAACACTTGACAAGAAGGTCAAGGAGAGAGGACGTAGGCAAGAGTTTGGCCGAACCTCTATAAGCGATTGTGTTTGTTTCTCTCTTCCCTACTCTGCATTAAATTATTATACTGCACTATATTGCTCATTATCATTTGTGATTAAATTGTGATTAATTTTTTAATTTGCTATAATTGTTAGAAAACCGATTCACCCCCCCTCTCGGTAGAGCCAACAATTGGTATCAGAGCTAGGACTCTTTAATCATAGGAACAACTTCCTAAGAGTTAGAAAACGATCAAATGGCTCTTAACAATGTAGCAACTAGTTTGATAGGAGAGGGGCACTCCACGGTTAGACCTCCCATGTTCAATGGTGAACATTATTCATATTGGAGGACTAGGATGATGCTATTCATTCAAGCAAATGACTATGAAGTATGGAGAATTATAGTTAAGGGACCTCAAATCCCTACAAAGAAAATAGAGGGAAGAGATATCCCCAAAGAAGAAGATGAATGGGATTCTAATGACATTAAATGTGCACAGCTAAATGCTAAAGCTATGCACACATTATTTTGTGCTTTAGGTCCTAATGAATATAATAGAGTCTCCGGGTGTGATAATGCCAAGCAAATATGGGATAAATTGGCAATAACTCATGAGGGTACAACCCAAGTGAAGGAGACAAAAGTAGGTATGCTCACACATGATTATGAGCTATTTAGGATGAAGGAAGGAGAATCGATTAGTGATATGTTCACTAGATTTACAGATGTAATTAATGGACTAAAATTCTTAGGAAAAATATATTCTAACATTGAGATGGTAAAGAAAATTTTAAATAGCTTACCTAAATCATGGGAAGCTAAAGTGACAGCAATAGAGGAATCTAAGGATCCACACACATTGTCCTTAGATGAATTGATAGGATCTTTGCTCACTTATGAGATGAAACTTAAAAGAAATGAAGAGCCACCCAAGAAAGTGGGTGTTGCTCTAAAATCCACTGCTCAAGAGGAGATTAAAAATGAGAGTGGGAGTGAGGAGGATATTGAGATGGCAATGTTTGCCAAAAGATTCAACAAATTCATGAGAATGAAAGCTAGTAGTAATAATAGGAGAAACAATAGGAGAGAACAAGAGGAAGTAGGTAGAAAAGACTCTATTGTGTGTTATGAATGTAAAAAACCTGGACACATAAAATTTAACTGCCCTCTTCTCAAAAGATCTAATGATAGGTTTCATAAAAAGAAGGCAATGGTAGCAACATGGAGTGACAGTGACTGCTCCGATGATGAATCAAATGAGGACATTGCCAACCTATGCTTCATGGCTATTGATGATGATCAAAAGGTAACATCTAATCTCAATGAATACTCTTTTGATGAATTGCAAGATGCATTTGATGAACTTGCATTAGAGTATGAATCTATGAGCATGAAGTATAAAAAGTTAATATCTAAATTAAAAAGGGAAAATGAGATAATTTTAAAAGATAAATTGGAATGTGAGAAGAAACTAGAGATCTCAAATCTAGAAATTTGTGACCTTAAGGAGAAAAATAACAATTTACATAACTCCTTTAATAGATTTCACATGGGGCAACAAAAGCTAGATAGCATGTTGGAAACCCAAAGGGCATTTTTTGACAAAAATGGCTTAGGGTATAATGCACAAAGTAGGGAGACCCATCTTAAGAGTTTTATCGCTAGAAAGAGCATGAATAAACCTACAATTACTTGTTCATATTGTAATAAGAAGGGACATAAGTCACATTATTGCAATATAAAGATGAGGAATCTTAAAGGAAAAATTGTAAAAAGGATATGGATTCCAAAAGAGGTAATTCATTCCAAGGACTGCAATGCATTAGCAAAATGGATCCCAATGGGATCAAAAATTACATTTACTAACCTCCAAGGACCCAAGAAAATTTGGGTACCTAAGACTTGAGTTTAATTTGTTGTAGGTGATTGAGCATAGCCACAAAGCTAAAACAAAAGATGCTTGGTACTTAGATAGTGGATGCTCAAGGCACATGATGGGTGATAAAAGCCATTTCAATTCCTTCAAATCGAAAATTGGTGGAGAAGTCACTTTTGGGGACAACTCCAAAGGCCAAGTGGAAGGAAGTGGCTCAATAGGTAATGATCATTTCTCTTTAGAAAAAGTATTACTTGTTAGGGGTCTTAAGCATAACTTGTTAAGCATTAGTCAACTTTGTGACAAAGGTTACAAAGTAATTTTTGATTGCATGAAGTGTAATGTTATAGATCCTAAGTCAAATAAAATTCTTTTTCTAGGTCATAGGCAAGGTAACATATATATTGTCTATCTTAATGAACTCAAAAATGAAAACATATGCTTAATGGTAGACAACAAAAAGGAATCTTGGTTATGGCATAGAAGACTAGGTCATGCTAGCATGAGTGTGCTATCTAAGTTAGCTAGAAAGGATCTAGTAATAGGCTTACCCAAAATACCTTTTGATCATGAAGAAATATGTGAAGCTTGTGTTAAAGGAAAACACAAGAGGACAACTTTTAAGCCTAAGAATAGTGTATCCACCACTAGGCCTCTCCAATTATTGCATTTAGACTTATTTGGACCAACTAGAACCACTAGCCTAGGTGGGAAACACTATGGTTTTGTAATAGTTGATGATTACACTAGGTACACTTGGGTGTTCTTTTTGAGAGTAAAAAATGAAGCCTTAGAGAAATTCATAACTTACTCAAAGGTGACTCAAAATGAAAAAGGATATACAATAACAAGCATTAGAAGTGATCATGGCAAAGAATTTGAAAATATAGGATTTGATGAGTATTGCAATGATCAAGGAATTAGCCACAATTTTTTAGCCCCTAGGACACCACAACAAAATGGTGTAGTTGAGAGAAGAAATAGAACTTTGGAAGAGATGGCTAGGACCATGTTATGTGAAAATAACTTGCCAAAGTATTTTTGGGCTGAAGCTATAAACACATCATGTTATATAATTAATAGAGCTATGATAAGACCCATGCTAAAGAAAACTCCTTATGAGCTCTACAAAGGCAAGAAGCCTAACATTAGTTACTTCCATCCTTTTGGCTGCAAATGCTTTGTTCTAAATAATGGAAAAGATAATTTAGGAAAATTTGATGCCAAGAGTGATGAGGGAATATTTCTAGGATATTCATTGAATTCAAAGGCCTATAGAATATATAACAAAAGGACATTAATGGTTGAAGAGTCTATTCATGTTGTATTTGATGAATCAAATAATATATCTAAAGATTCAACCAATGATGAAAATGTTGGAATATTTGATGAAGGCTTAGAAGATGACTTTCTAGAAAAGCTTGACTTGAATAAAAGAGATGAAGAAGAAATAGAGTTTTTAGAAAGAGAACCTAGAGCACCAAGAGAGTTAGGATATGTAAAAGATTGTGAAATAGTAGGAGATCCAACTCTTGGAGTTAGAACTAGATCATCCCTAAGGAATATGTGCCAATATATTGTCTTTGTATCTCAAATTGAGCCTAGGAATGTCAATGAAGCTTTAGAAGACAATAATTGGTTCCTAGCAATGCAAGAAGAATTAAATCAATTTGAGAGAAGCAAAGTATGGAAACTAGTTCCTAGGCCTAGTGATCACTCAATAATTTGAACCAAATGGATATTCAAGAACAAAATGGATGAAAATAGTGTGATCACAAGGAATAAGGCTAGGCTAGTTGCTCAAGGCTATAGACAAGAGGAAGGCATAGACTATGATGAAACATATGCACCGGTAGCTAGATTAGAGGCAATAAGAATGTTACTTGCCTTTGCATGTTATAAAAACTTCAAGTTATATCAAATGGATGTAAAGAGTGCATTCTTAAATGGTTTTATTAATGAAGAAGTATATGTTGAGCAACCTCCCGGATTTGAAAATCATGAATTTTCTGAACATGTTTTTAAATTATCTAAGGCACTTTATGGGTTAAAACAAGCTCCTAGAGCTTGGTATGAAAGGTTGTCAAAATTCTTAATAGACAATGGATTTTCAAGAGGAAAAGTGGATACCACCTTATTCATTAAGAATAAAAATAAGGATTTATTAGTTGTACAAGTGTATGTAGATGATATTATTTTTGGTTCAACTAATGAGTCTTTATGCCAAGAGTTTGCTAAGATCATGCAAGGAGAATTTGAGATGAGCATGATGGGAGAACTCACATTCCTCTTGGGACTTCAAGTGAAGCAAACAAAAGATGGAACCTTCATCAATCAAGCAAAGTATACTAAGGAATTGCTCAAGAGATTTGGAATGGACAATTGCAAACCTCAAGCAACTCCAATGGGCACCAACATCAAGCTTGATAAGGATGAAAGTGGTAAGTGTGTAGACACTAAACTTTATAGGTCTATGATTGGCTCATTGCTTTATTTAACTGCAAGTAGACCAGATATTTTGTTTAGTGTATGCCTTTGTGCTAGATTTCAATCCTCTCCTAAGGAATCACATCTATTGGCAACTAAGAGAATCTTTAGATACCTCAAAGACACTCCCTCACTAGGACTTTGGTACCCCAAGGACTCTGCTTTTGCCCTTCATGCATTTTCAGATGCTGATTTTGGAGGCTGCAAAATAGATAGGAAAAGTACTTCAAGTACTTGCCAATTCTTAGGAAATAGGTTAATTTCTTGGTTCTCCAAGAAGCAAAACAGTGTAGCTCAGTCCACAACTGAAGCTGAGTATATAGCTGCTGGTAGTTGTAGTGCTCAAGTGTTGTGGATTAAACAACAAATGAGAGATTATGGTATTGACATGAAACAAGTGTCTATTAAATGTGATAATACCAGTGCCATTAATCTGTCTAAGAATCCTATTCAACACTCCAGAACCAAGCACATAGAAATTAGACATCACTTCCTTAGAGACCATGTACAAAAAGGGGATATAATTTTAGAGTACATTGACACTCTACATCAAATAGCTGATATATTCACCAAACCCCTTGATAGAGATAGGTTTTGTATCCTTAGAGGTGAATTAGGACTCATGGATATGCCTTAGGACTTTTGTGTTTCAAAAATCTTGGTTTCAAATTGATTTTAAATGAGTTTTTGCAAAGATTTTCTGGCAATGAGGATGAGAGATCGATCTCCTTGCAATATAGATCGATCTCCATACCTCCAACAAGCCTAAATCATCAAGGTTAAGCTAAGCAGATCGATCTTCTAACTATAAGATCGATCTCCTTACGTCTCTGTTTAAAGGCAGATCGATCTGTCCACATGACAGATCGATCTCTTCAAGCTTCCGCATTCTACAGATCGATCTTTGCATTTGGCAGATCGATCTGCCTAAGCCTCTGTTAAACGACAGATCGATCTGTGTGTAACAGATCGATCTCCTTAAGCCTCTGTTTGCGACCAGATCGATCTGGCCTTACGACAGATCGATCTCTATTGGATTCTGGAACTGACAGATCGATCTGTCGCCTCGACAGATTGATCTCCTGTGCCCTGGAGTATAAATACCCGCGTAAAATTCCCAAATTTCCCAAACCCAATCTTCAAAATTCCCAAATTTCCCTCGCATTTCTTCCTTTGATTCGCGACCAGATCGATCTTTGTACGGTCCTCCTTGCGTCTCGGTGTCCAATTCCGGTATTGTAACCAACATTCCTTACTGATTTTCAAAATATTTCTTCAATTTATGTTTTCTTAATTCTAGGTCAAACCTAGGCACTGTTTCATTACTTTTCTCGTTGTTGAATCCATTTAGTGCCTCTTTAGAATCTAGCATCATGCCTAGGAAGTCAGTAGCAAACAAACCTCCTAGAACCACTGAGGCAGGTTCCTCATCACAACCTATTCCTCCACCTCCTGTCGCTTCCTTCAATCGGTGTTTTAAAACACCAGCAAAAAGAAAGCGTTATGAGGAATATTTTTCCACCATGCCAATCAAGCATTGGCGCACTATCGATTTTTCGTTCCTCAATCGCATAGAGTTTCCCTATTTGTCAAAATTTGAGGAGTTTGGTTGGACGAACTTCTTGAAAATCAACACTCCTGTCCCTCCAAATCTCGTTCGCGCATTCTTTTCCAATGCCGAACTCGTTTATGACCCCGATGACACCTGCAAAATCCTTGCCTTCAAAACCTACGTCATGGGTCAATCCATTATAATTGACTCTGAAGTTCTAGCCAAAGTGTTTGATATACGCGATGAAGGCTTAACAAATGAGGATGAGGAAGTCCCCTTAGCGTTTGATCTCCCTGGGGACAAGGCGAGTGACCTGCCGATGCATCCTCGGTTACTCCACCTCATAATCTCTTGGAACCTCCGCCCTTTCGGTACTCGTCATTCTACCGTTAGGCGTTTAGATCGCTTTTGGCTCCATCACATTCACACCACAAGCCAAAAACCTAACCTCCCTCACTTTATATACGAAGATTGGCTGAAGATTGTGCGTGGACAAGCTACCATGATCGTGTTTCCACAACCGGTAGCTTATCTTCTTCACCGCCTTGGTATCAACTGCAGCGGCGAAACTGGCGAACTCCCCTCTCCCAAGAGCGTGCTTAACATTGGGACCCTCCATCATATGGGGTACTACAAAGACTTCCGGGGAGAGTGGGCGAAAAAGAGGGATCAGCAACCTGCAGAGGCTATGGAGGAGGACCCCACTGCTGAGCCAGTGCATCGACCTGCTGCACCAGCTCCGGAACCATCGGCTCCGCCCACTGCACCAACATCGTCTCCTGCTGACTTGGAGATGTTCATGACGATGATGAATGACCTCAGTCAGCAGATAAATGACGGCTTTGCCACTCAGCGGCGTATGATCGAGAACTTAACCCAAAGAGTGGATAAGATTCAAGAAGCTCAAGAGGCGATGTTCGATGAGGTCCAAGTCACACGCACGCACGTTGAGCATCTTTTGGATCGTGATCCTCCTTCATCTTAGGCCATAGGTGTTTGTTGTAGTTTAGTTTCATCATGGTTGATCTTTAATGTTACTTGCACTACATTTGCTTGAATGAAATGTGATTTGACTGGATATTGGGTGAGTTAATGAAAATGTTGATTTTGAAATGCCATGAATCTTCTATTTTGTGTGTGATTGATATGACAAAAAGGGGGAGAAGAAACATGTGTTGTGGTTGTGTTAAATGTTCTAAAAGAATGATTTAATTGAGGGGGAGTTAAGATTTAACTGAGGGGGAGTTAAGTCATTAACAAAGTCAAAAGATCACAAAAAGGGGGAGTTTTGCAAATTCACTAAACATGTTTAATTGATGAGTTTTGTCATATCAAAAAGGGGGAGACTGTTGAGTTAATGTATTTTGAAATGACAAAACAAGTTAAATCAATAATGTTAAGATGATATTCAAACATGTTTAGAGGTGATTAGTATCAGAACTTAGAGTTCTGCTGATGAGAGATCGATCTGGGGTATGAGAGATCGATCTCCTGGGCTTTTACTTGATGAGAGATCGATCTCATGAAGTAAGAGATCGATCTGCCTAGCCTTAAAACGTTGTAAAGGGATTAAGGTAAAATAAGATCGATCTGCAAGGGTTAAGAGATCGATCTGGCTAAAGCTAGAGTTGAGAGATCGATCTGGTAAGGAAGAGATCGATCTCCTCAAAGTCAGAGAGCTAAAGAGATCGATCTGTGTTGTTGAGAGATCGATCTCCTCTCTACGAGAATGCATGGCAGATCGATCTGGAGATCGATCTTGCCTCAAACAGAGAGACTAGGAGATCGATCTGCCTATTCGACAGATCGATCTGCCTAATTATTTTCAAACTAACAGATCGATCTGCTAACCTATGAGATCGATCTCCTTGTGTATTTGTGCTTCAATCTTGTAGGATTTATAACTAAGAGATCGATCTGGCCAAGAAGGCAGATCGATCTGGCCAAGAACTGGAGGTACCCAACGGCTAGTTTCTGCAAAACACAACGGGAAGAATAGCATTTAATACTCCAACTACCAATCCTTCAGTATAAAACCAAGCATTGAAGACAAAGAGAACTGATACACTATTGCTGCATATTCCAAACATTCTCAAGCTTTAATTCTTTCATTCTTTGTGTCCCTATTGCTCATTCATTGAGAATCATTGTAAAAGTTTAAGTGCAAAAAGCTACATTTGTCCTACCACTTTAAAGCATTATATTGTATTCGGTCTTATCTTAGAAGAGAAGAGGATTGTTCCTCAGTGAGAGTAAATTGTAAGAGGCTGAATACTTTTTCTGTATTGCTAAGGGTAGAGAGGTTATTCCTTAACCTGCAAAAAGGAACTGTGTAAGCTCTATTGATAGAGAGAAAGAAAACACTTGACAAGAAGGTCAAGGAGAGAGGACGTAGGCAAGAGTTTGGCCGAACCTCTATAAGCGATTGTGTTTGTTTTTCTCTTCCCTACTCTGCATTAAATTATTATACTGCACTATATTGCTCATTATCATTTGTGATTAAATTGTGATTAATTTTTTAATTTGCCATAATTGTTAGAAAACCGATTCACCCCCCCTCTCGGTAGAGCCAACATATACATTCATATATATATATATATATATATATATGAATGTATACATATGGGAATATATAGGTATATTTTTATGCCAAAACCCGAGAACCCCATTTAGTAAATGTATATAGGCATAAACATGGGTTGGTGGAAGGATAGAAATGTTTGGTGGGTAAAGAGAAGATTGACAAAGCAAAAGGCATGGGAACATTCGGAGGAAATTAGAGGAAGCAAGGATGCCCACCCATAATTGTCCATGGGCAGTCGGTGGAGTCTAATCTGCCTAGAAAAATGGAAAACCAATAGGAAGGAATTATATATATATATATATATATATATATATGAGTGTGGGAGATTGGAGCAGAGGAGAGAGCTCGAGTTCGACAAGGTAAGGAAAATAATGTAGATGCAAACTGACACGAAGAAATGACACCGAGATAAAAGCAATAAATAGAAGTGAAGTACACAAAAAAAAAATGATATACAAAGTACATACAAATCTGGGATGACAGTGGAGGAGACATGCACGTTGTATGGTGAGTGCTGGAACTGTTGCTATAGTGAAGGAGCCAACGTGTGCAGAGGAAAAGAAAAGCAGGTAACTAGTATATGAATATAAGCAAACTGTCGCAGAGCAAGGGAATGGACGGTAAACTGGGGAGGAAATGTGCATGCAGAATGCAGTAGGCAATAGTGTATGATGGGAGCAGGAAATGTGAAGCAGGAAGTGTGAATTATATGTGTATATATATATATATATATATATATATATATATATATATATATATATATATATATATATACATCAGACCAAGGCAGGGAAAGGGGACGAGAGAGAGAACGAGTGAGGGAGAGAGTGAAATCGGGAAGAGACCGAATCGAGAAGAAAGAGGAGCAGAGGGGAGTAGCCCACTGCAGTAAAGACCGAGGTGGGTTGGTGTTGGCAGTAACGAGGACCGACTGAACCAAATAAAGAGTGAACCGAGAAACGAGAAACTGCTGCCAAAAAACTATATAGAAACAACTGGAAAACAGTGGAGAAATTGAGATGGTGGTGCTCGAACGCTGCTGCTAGCATCCTGGGAGAATCCTGAACTAAGGGATGGGACCTACGGAAATAAGAAGCCTCGAGGTGCAGGACCGATCGTGGAACAAGGAAATTTAACTCTCTGAAAAGTAGAACGAAGGGGAAGACAGTGTGGAGTTACCAAACAGAGGACGACTGAAAGCTCAGGTTGCAGCAGGTTGATAAACAGAGACTGGCCCGAGCATGTGAGGAGCAGAAAAAGAAAAGAGAAGAAACTGAGGACATAGGTTATATACATATAGATAGGAGACAGTGAGAAATGGGAATGAAACAGAAGACGTTCTGCCCTCTGGAAACTGAAGCCGAAAACAGAAATGAGGAGATGGGATTGGAGATTAACGAAGCGTGAGTTAGAGGATTCCTCCCGTGGTGGAAGACTGGAATGCCGAGGGAGGATGGAAGGATGAGACTCGAGCCGAGAGGTAGCAGCAACGAAGAAACGAGGGTAAGGACGATGAGCTACTGTCGAGAGAGAAGAAACAGTGAAGAAACAGAGGAACATGGCTGCAAGGGGAGTTCCCTACCGTGAAACAGCCACCGAAAAACCAAGACTTGGACGGGAAATGTGACTGAAACCGAGAATGAAGGAGCAGATGATGACAGACGGACGACTGATGAATGAGAAAGAAGAAAAGAAGATGGTGACTACTAACGAAAATGAAGAAAAAGGGGAGTTGGCGGGAAAGAAGGAAAGGTTTAAAAATAAATAAATAAAATAATATAATATAATTTTTATATATATATATATATATATATTTATTTATATTAGAGAATAAAATAAAAAAATTGAAGAAAGAGAAAGAAGTATTGTAAATTGGAAACCCGGGAAAGAGGGCTCCGGTGGAAATAACCGGAGTGGACCGAACTCGCTGACTCGCAATGTTGAAGTAATCAAAGACTACAGACAGACATTGAGGTAATGAATTTTTGCAAATTTTAGAGATAACTGTACATATTTTATGATTTCAAGTAATTAAATAGATATCGTAGAGATAAAAATTTCCTATATTACCCCTACTTATAGATTGAATCGTATTGAAAAGTGTTGAAAATTTTGTAATTTCATAAATTGCATGTTTTCAATGCTTTCATAGTTGAATACCCGTAAATTGAAATTGACAGTCGTAATATTTGCGTTATTCACGTTGAAGTCAGTGTATCATTACTTGTGCGGTGAAAAATTGTAGAATTCTTGCAACAAATTAGGAATATCTCATAGAACCAAATATGTAAAGTCCAATTAAAAATCAATTTCATAACTAAACTAATTAGACTTATATTTCAACAAAATCATAAGATAGCCTATAAAAAGTCGTTTAGTTCAAGTATTTTTAGATTCTAGCCAGCAATTTTATTCTTTGTAATTAAATTACCTTGTTTGGTTACCACATTTTCCCTACATAAAGAATCTAATATTGTCAACAATACCAAAATGAGGGAAAATAGGGATGAAATGGATTACCTCCTCTTTATGAGGTATTTTAGAATTCCAGGGGAATTTAACTTTTTTTTCTTATTTTGCCCTCTAATTATTGCATTATATATCCATTTTACTCTTAAACCTATCTAATATTACAAGTCTAAACCCCATAACCACTCTCTTTAAATATGTTAATTTAATAAATAGATTAATTAGTATCTTACAAATAAATTGCTTAATTAATTAAATAAATCAAAGTAATTTACATATTATATAAATTGATTAACTTGTGTTATATAAATTAATTAATATTTGTTAAATGAATAAGCTACAAGAATAAATAAATATGTTAAACATAACTTTCATCAAAGTGTTATTCACTTTAGATCAACTATTTATTTACTTTAATATAAAATAGTAATATAGTAAAATGTGTCATTTAGTAATCTTTTATATATCAATTTAAAGCTAACAAATCGATTTTAAGGTTGTAAACTTGGCATAAAAATGATTTTTTTATTTTATTTATTTTTTATTAGTAATATTTCCTCTTTTCTTTTTGTAAAAATCTGAACTGGTCTATGGGTTGGCTCGACCCCTATAAGGACCAAACTAAACTTGCATTTTCAAATCTGTTTAAAAGTATGCCGAAACGGATTAAATGTGTTTAAACTCGTATCTATGCAGACCGAGTCCTATCCAATTTGATCTATCTATTTTACAACCCTACTGATAAATGTTAGATATTTTGTGTAATTGAGCATCAAGATACTCTTTTAAGCTTGTCTTTGTAATCGCAGCCTTCTCTCTTACTTTTTGGCACTTCCTATACATTTTTAAGAAAATCAATGTTGGTAATCCGTACACTTTACACTCTTCGATTAGTTGTGGGTTTGCATCATGATCAATTTCTACTACCACTAATCCATCTCCATATTCCTAACATTCATCAAAATTTTAAACAAACTAACAAAACATTGGTTGACTAAATCGTTGATTTGTCATGAGGTACTACAAATGGATGATCCAATAAGTTATGAATCAAAGGAATAAACAGGCAATTTAGATAGAAAAAGTATCGAAATTAGCCGTAGTTAAGCCCATGTGTTGGACCTCTGTTGTTAAGACAACGTATTACAAAAAAAAAAAAAAAAAAGGAAACTTTTAAAGGAGATAATGATGTGACATAGAATATTTTATTTTACCGAGGAAAAAGAATTCTGAGAAGACAAATAAATGTATTTAGCCGGTAGGACGTGAAGAAAAAAAATATTGGTGTAAAAAACTGAAACAACTCTTGAAAGAACATTCAAATCGGAAAGGAAGGAAGGAGGTCGGTAGAGGGACAGTTCCGGCGTCTTGCCTTGAGAATATATAACATTTGGGCTTTGGTTTGTGCTATGAACAGTGAATATGACGGTTTGGACTGGTTATTTTCTTTTCTTTGAGGAGGATGTGATGCTTGGGCTTCTTGTCATTATCATTGGGCCAACAACAAAAACTGCCTCGTTTTTGGGCTCTTGATCCAGAACTTTAAGAAAATATCAGCCCTAGGAAAATGTCAGAAGTGGGATTTGAACCCACGCCCTCTTTCGAGGACCAGAACTTGAGTCTGGCGCCTTAGACCACTCGGCCATCCTGACTTGCGCAAGCGAAAGAACATAATACAGCCACATAGCATAAAGCTACAGAAAACTAGAAAACTAAACACTGTCGTTTCATGCCGTGCAGTCAACCTAGCAATTTTCAATAGAGCTATTTGTCTTACAAAAGTGAAGTTTGGAAGGATGCTTGCCGAGTGAAAAGGGTTGACTCGAATGAAGAGTAAACAAGGGATTTCTTTTTTCAGGGCAACAGGGCTGTTTTTAGAGATGATCATTAACAAGCATGACAGGACATCAAAGGTAGTGGCCAGTGGGTGCAGAGAAAATTGAGTTGGCATAACTCTCCTCCCCAGTTATAACCCCCTAGCCTTTCCTCTTTAATCAGTAAAGATGCTAACGACATGAACTATAAAATAGACTTACAATTTGTGCATAAAATTTATATTTATTTCAAGAAAAATCTTATTCATATGTATTTTATGTAAATTACACAATTTTTTTTATTTCTATTATATTTATATATATATTTTATTAGAATTTAACCTAATATCATCTTGTATCTTTTATTTGTATTGTTCTCGTATCATATCCAATATTACTGAACTTACTGTAAAGAATACTATGAGGGTGCGTTTGGTTCGGGGGAAAAAAAATTAGCTTGGAAAATAATATTACCTTTTGTCCAGGAAAAACATTTTAAGGGGTAAATTCTAGGGAAAAAAAAATTACTTTACATCCAAAAGAAAAAATTTTTGACTCTGGTAATCTAAAAATACCACATGTTTCAAAGGTAATCATTTTACTCCAGATTTTTCCAAAATTGAGCACTGTAGGTAAAATAAAATGACTGACAAGGGGGAAAAGAATCGAACCAAACGGAGGAATCGAATGACGGAAAAAAAAATTACGGGGGGAAAAAAAAATTCCCCCCAACCAAACGCCCCCTGAATGGTGAATCTCCAAGGAAGCCTTGCCGACAATCATCATTGTCAATCAAGATAAGAATCTGTCAGCCTTCTCAATATTTCTACCACTACTATTAATTCTTGATCAAACCACGGTGAAATAGAATTACTTTGAAGGAATTCAAGAACCATTGTTCTCATAAATTACATCCAAAAACCAATATGCACAGAACGCGCCACTTTACAAAGAGGTCAAAATTTCCTCGCTGCTACAAAAAGTGTTAGGATGACAAGCACTTTGAGCATATATGCTGACTTGTATACTTGGTTAACTCTGAAACTTTCAGCTGTCACTAACCTGCTCTAGAACACCATCGCTAGGCAAGTTTTCAGGGCCTGATACCTCGCTGTTTGTATGATCTAACGAGATATAATCCTCTGAATCAGGCACAGTAGAGTCAAGAGCAGAGTTAATGACTGGTCTTTGCCTCAACCTATTCTTTGCGCCCAAGTTTCCAGTTCCCACGTCAGGATGGATAGCAACTCCAGCCAATCTCTTACTCCAGCGTGATCCCATTGACATGACTTTCTTATGGTTCTCATAGCCCAAAATTTTCTTCATGTCTGCAGAATTGCCTGAGCCACTACCACTGTTGTCATCACCATCCTTTCTGCTACTATAATCATCATCATCATCATCATCATCATCATCAGAACCCGCTTCTTGAAGATTGTCATCTTCAGTGTCACCATGCATGGGTTTACCTTTCCCCTCTGAACTGCCTTTTGAGACTGGGCCCTCCACATCAGAACCTCCATTGGAGGCAAAGGTTTGCCTTGCAAGCTTCTGTCCATGGCTTCGCTCTTCAACCATCTTCCTTCTCCTGTACCATAAATTGAAGTCACAATGAATAAATGGTTTAACCATTGGAGCAAAGCACAGAGACAAAATTAGCTTTTCAGTTGAGAGTAACCTCCCATCAGAAGAGGAAACTCTATAGGGCTATATTTCAGTTGAAGTAGAAGCAACTGTTTGGTGTTAGCATCCGTTAGCAATTTCTTTGGAACTAGAACCACCACCATAAACAAGTATATACTGAGAAAATACCACAAGTCCAGAAAAGGTAACTAATATTAACCCACTAACCAGCAGTTTTACAGTTTTCCCAATATAAATAAATCACTACTTGTGTTTTGATTGGGATGGACAACCTATTATTTGCAAACTTTTGCAGATGTAGGATAATGAGAGTACATTTCTTAGTAACCCAGACTGAAAAGACCTGACTATGTTCCATGTTCCTTTACAATATGAATCTACTAATATATAATAATTTCATGAGACAATTATTGAAGGATATTTGAGCACATTACAAAAAGTAAATCTCTGAAGATGAAGATAAACAATCAATGCAATCAGTTTAAAAAATAAAAAAAATTTCTTACTTTGTTAGCTCTATAGCCTCGTCAATGGCACGATCATATTCATCTGCATAATAAAATCTCAAAGTAAACATTTTAAGCTACAGCAAATTTTACATTATAAAACCAATCATAAGTCTGTTAATGTGAATTGATAAAAAAAACTGCTACAGACAGTATACATTAGTGAACGACTCTGGAGCAAAATTCGAGCAGATTAATAGCAAGATTTAACTGCACATGATAACCAGTCTAAGCTGTAAGTTTACAAAGGATGGGAACTAAAAGCCTTTTTTTCATTTTAAATATTAAGTAGAAGGTAAATTCTAATTAAAACAATTATATCTAAACTCCTGTAAGAACTTTCATCATTTCCGATCACCCAACATAAAAGAGAATTTATTGACTTGACCTTTCTAGTGTGCATACTGTAATGAAGCAACTAAAGTAAACAAAGATAGAACAACTTACATGGGTTTCTAGCTAAAAGTTTGGATTATAATAATTGTAGAAGAGAAGTTCCATCATACCAAATGTGTAACTGATGGGCCTACGATTGCGACATGAACGGGTAATCCCAGCACCACAGTAACTTGTCAAGCCATTAAGGAGCATCTCTTGCCTTCTCTTCTGTTTCAATGCCCTTTCTTTCTTCTATATAGCACAACAAAAGTAAAGGAGTTTACCAACAGATAAAATAAATAAAACAATAGCATGTGAACAGCATGCAGCACTGAGATTTTTTTAACCAAAAGACAAACACCGGGATTTTTCCAGAGGATAAAAAGGACTTGTCAACCTTACCTTTTGAAATTTCCCCACAACAGGAATGGCATCAGCATCAATAGTCTTGCCAATAGCAACTTCTGCTGCAATCTTGCTAGCCAAGAGCTTATCCTGCCATTCACAGCAAGAAAGAAAAAAGTGACTTACACTTCAAGTTGAAGGGCAAACAAAAGCTATGAACTTACCACAACTCCACAAAATTCCTTGAAATCCACTGCAAGTGTCTCCCAGTGAGAACAGACAGTTGGTAATGTTAAACATGCTTTCCCTTTTGCTTTTGTTTGAGGCTCAGTCCTTTTCACTTCCCTGTACAATCTATAACCAAAGACTGCATTTCCATCATACCTACAATTAACAAAAGAAAATTTATCAGCACCAATTATGCAACAGATTTTACAAAATCCAAAACACAGTCAACACTTACCAGTACGAAACTTTTCCATTCCCCCCTATCTTCTCTTTTCGGAAGTAGGAAATTTCCTTATTATTTTTTATAGCATCATTAATATATGAAACTGTATCAACTTGCTGTAAAATAATAGAATCCATTAAACAAAAGTTAAAATGGAATAGAATTACCACAACCAACGTTAGATTCATCTCAAAAATTTTCAGCACTGAAACTAAATTAGACATTAAATATTGGACAGAAAGAAATCACTATAAAAATGCACGGAAGAACATAAAGAGAGAAAAAGACACAAAATCAATAATTTCAGTTGAAACAACAAACTAAAAGGGGTGATAAATTACATCTGCTCGAATTTCACAAAGTGCTTTTAGGAGCAGCAAGCGGCTTGTTGGATCAAGTTCTTTATATTTGGATATCTCCTCTCTGCAAAACAATAAAGTGACAATTGAAGCAAAACAGCCTCATTAAAAGCTTGATTTGCCATCAAGGATAAAGCTTGCATTTCTTTGTTAAAACAATGATAATATTATCATTAATACCCATTGCGAGCAGTGAGTGGAATCTCTCCTTCAGCAACCTACCGTAATAGACAACAACACAAATGAGTATAAAACTCACCACAAAGGTGGCAACTCAATAGCAAAAATTTGACTCACCGATGGCCACCACATAGCAAGTTTCTTGCAAAGTGCAGTCACCCATGCATCAGAACTATTCAACAACTTACTCACAGGTGGTATCCCCTGCCAACAAACAATTCCATGTAAAATATTTTAAAGAAATAAAACTCCCAATAAAAAAAATTAGGAACAAAAATTTGACGGAAGAGAGATTCAGTCAACATCTTCACAATTGCCAACAGCATCAAATCCATTGCGTAAGTAAATCAGTTAGTTCCAAAGGCATTATGACAATCATGGTTTTTAATGCTGATAATGTAAAATATTTCTAAAAAGGTTCAACTCAGAAATCATAAACTAGATTCATAGCCCAAAACATGTTTTAGGGCAACCATTAAACAAGAGCGTAATATGACAAATTGACTAATTAATCTCCGTATTTATCAAGCGATAAGAGGAAAACCGAACCTTCAAAAGTTTGATATGAAGCGCAGCAATTGAGGCATTAGGTTTAACAAGCCCTACCTCGATCTCTTCCGCTGTTAGCTTCAAATCATTCCCGATCACAGGCTCAAAAACCTAGCAAAATTCAGCATAATTTTCAAACACTAATCTTAGTTCTCTCATGATCTACGACGAAACGTTGCGTTTTTTAAAATAGAAGAGCGAAGGATCGCTCTTACATTGAGGAAGTTGAGAACCGAGGCGAGTTCCCATCTGCCACGTAGCTTCGCGACCTCCGAGTCGGAAGAAGAATCGTCCAAAATCAAGACTGGCTCATTTCCGGTTTCCTTGCCCTTCACCGACAGCATTGATCCGCCGGAGATTTTTCTCGGCGAGGGATATAGGTTTCGGCGATCAAAGACAATTTCGAGAAGGAGAAAGAAGATTAAAGATTGCAGAAGTAAAGGGTCGTTGGAGGGAGAGAGTAAGGCTTTGGGATTTTGAGAGGGGGAGAGGGTAAAAGTTTGAGATTTTCCCGCCAATCGAATTTTACCTCCGATTGCGTGACTAGGGTTAAAATTGGGTATTGCCTTTTCAGAATTTACCCTGTCATGAATGACTATAACTTAAGAGTAGAACAAAATTAATTAAAAAAAAAAAAATCCGTCCCGATCGGGTGGACAGGGGCGGTTCAAAATTCGGTGGCAATAAAAAATTAGGAGAGTTGAAATGTGGTTTTAGGATGCTTTCTTTATATAAGAGCTTATGGATCGGGTGACAAGTGATAATGAGCAGGTCGTTTGTACTTAGTTAGGTCGGAGAGGACATTTCGGTAAAATAAAATTAGATCATTTCGAGCTTGATTAATTTCGGATTTAGATTAAATTAGATTAAGATTAAAAAAAATTTTAATTTATTTTGAGTTTATATTAAGTCAAGTTCGAATTAAATTAAATTAGAGTTATTGACCTTTTAATTAAATCAAATTGATTGGATTTGAATTCAAATCGATTAGATAAATTTGTCAAGTTAGATTAGTTTACTACCTCTAATGTGATAATGTATCTAGTATGAAAATAAATTGAAATCACATTTTCAAAAATCTTATGGCTATGAGTTACATTTTTTTCTTGCATGATTTATAATAAATTTAATATTGAAATGTTCAAAATATTTGATAATCAGTATGATAATTTTTTTTTACAATATCTTTATTATTGTTCATAAATTGACTATAATTTTTTATCTTATTTTTGTTTTCTATAATAATTATCAACTCTAAGAATTTGAAGTGATTTAATTATTCATATTAAATATTATATTATACTATTATAAATTTCTTTAATTCCTCTTGTAATTAGAGGTGCTAAGTGTAATTGATGTGACTTTTGTCCTTGACGATAGGTTGGAAATTACAATAATTAAGCTCTTCCATAATTTTGTTTATGGTTGGATGCAGATAAATGCATCATAAAAGTTGACCTTTAAGTTTAAGTAATTATGATAACCTCCCGATTGTGTAGTTAAAGAAAGAAGTGTGTGATATCCCCCAAAAACTTGATACCGATTACGCTCGACTCTAAGTGATCTAGACGTTTTATCTGTAAGTGCACGGATCGTACAAGTAATAATGGGATTTGAGTCTCGAATTATCATCCCACAGAGAAATTGATCAGCCTAATTAATTATTGATTAATCTTACCCTAAGTATATTCTAGCAAATTATGAAGTTTTAATGGGTGATCTACAAGGCCTAAATTAAAAGTACTGAAAACAATAATAATTATAAAATAAAGAAAATAGAACCGAGCTAAAATTACTTACAGTACTCCAAGAAATTAAAAGCAAATACCTACAAAAGATAATTAAAACAGTTAACATTAATCAACGCAATTAAAAATGCAAATAAGAAACAAAATTAATTAAACTAAAATTCAACAAATCTAAAAATAAAATATGCATGTAATTAAACTAATTAATAGAAATGCAAATTAAACTAACCTAAAGTCTAATGAAATAAAATCCTATTAACTTAAGGAAATTCTTAAATCAAACTAAGAAATTTAACTACCTATAAAATGATCCTAAATTAAATCTAACTCTAACTAACTAATAAAACAAAATCTAAATAATGCATGAGAAATATTTTTGGATTTTTAATTTAAAATGAAAACCTAAAACATGCATAAAATTATTTTACTCTAATTTAATTCTAAATGCAACATCTAATGCCTAATCCTAATATAGTCACAAATTAGCTACTAATAAAATTAAGCTAAACCTTAAACTAATAAACTAAGAAAATTAAATTATTATGTTATTTAATGTATACCTAAACTAACAGACATTAAAAAGTAAAAACACCATTTATCAAAACAATATAAAAGCATATAATATTAATCTGCCTCAATTCTTAAGTGCCAAACGTGGCCTTGCTCGGTTTGTAAGATAACCAACTGCCCCGACTGTGCACTGCACTCGGCAGATGATGCATGCCCCCTCATGTTCTGCACCATTCTTGCTCTGCTCAACTACACGTCCTCGGCATGCTCCAGCTTATTCTGCACAGCCCAGCACACACGCCACCTGCTGCTTCAAGCTTTAACTGAACACTGCCCAGCTAGTGTCTTCTGCTCCTACTCCTTGTATTGTCCATCATCACACCATGCTCCTGCAAATGCTTCCAACTCCTGCCTTGCTTCACGTTTGTCTTCCTGCATGTGTTGCCAACTCCTGCTCTCGGTTTGTCCTCCCACTTCTTGATCCATGACTCTGCAGCCAACGTGAATCAACTCAGGCAGTACCCAGTCACGCAATTTCACAGCATCACCATGATTTGCTGCTCTGATTCGCATGTCCCATGAACACAACTCTACTCTACCTAGGCAGGCCAACACAGCAGAAACAGGGCAGCAGAAAATGGAAACAGTAAGGCAATCTTAACAGACTCCAAAGAAATGTAAATCAGTCATTAACATTCAACTGGAATATTAACCAACTTATAAACAGTAAACTGTATTAAAACAGAGCAGAACAGAGCTGTGTAACCGATGCTTTAAGACACAATACTAGCAATGTTATAGAGAAGAAGAAATGCACTGATAAAGACTTAAGGCAGTAAATGTAATCAAAATAAGCAAACTGGAATGAAACAGAAAGCTAGGGCCAGCAGCAATGCTGCCCCGTTCAGCTCGTCACCCAGCCACACCATGTCCAGTAGTCACAACCCATCTTCAGCAACCACAAACTGCAAGCAACACCCCCTCATGGTGCTTTCCTGCCCCGACCATGCATAATCAGCACCAGTTAAAGACCGAAGCAACCAACAACAATGCAAGGACTAAAATGCAGAAAAACGTACAAACTATGAAGAAAATATAAGCACTATTTAACTGCAGTAACGTGACATTCAACAAAATAAAATCGAAGTGCAGAAATTTATATAAGTAAAGTGCAGAAGGAAAGGAAGATAAAAATAAAAACAAAAATGAAATAAAATCGTGAAACAAGAGGTAAATATCCGAAGAGCAATGAAATGTGCAATAGATTATTGTCACCAATCTCCACACAATGCCGCATAGCAGCAAACCATCCATGGTGGCGTGCAGAAAATCATCAGTACAAAACCAATAAAAAGAAATGAAACAGAACTTGTGATATCGTGGATAGAAACTGATGTAAAGAGCATAACAGTGAATCAAAGTGAGAAAAGAGTCATAAATTTAAACTTAGCAAATTAAAAATGGAAGTTTGTATTGAAATCGAGAGGGAAGAAAATATGATGGTTGTTAAAATACAAATAACTTGAAACCAACGAGAAAACTTCTAATTAAAAACAAAGAAAAAAAATAAAAATAAAACTATTATACCTACACTACTCTCTACTCTAGACTACTTCTAAAAACTACACTATTTTTTTCAATTGCTAGCATGTCTTATTTATACACACACTTAGGGGTACAATGGTAATTTTTTATCCTATATGAGTTGGCATTATTTGGTCACTTGTCTTCATTTTATTTGCTGCAGAGTAGATATTTCCACGTCACCCATTTTCTAGTACACTTGACAGTGTGATGTGGCTCGACGTGTGTCTTTCAGAGGGTTGGCACGGTGTCCGTCGATCTTATCGTTTCGGAGCGAATAAAATGTTGACACCTGGCATCCCATGTATCCATATGACTAGTGACTTGGTCTGCAAATTAGAAGTGGTCCAGTCTCCTTTAGCCCGTTTTCAGCCCATTTTTGACTGAAACGATTGAGTTTCATCTAGATTTAATTTACTTGTATATTACAAAATTTTAATTAAATAAAGGGGATAATTAACAAAATAAATTGGGGATTTAAATAATTAATTAAGAAATTAAGCACAAATAAGTCTATTTTCATAGAATTATCAGTGTGTCATATTATATAGCTTGGGATTGAATTCAAGCAACACCATCCGTATCTCTAATTATTAAATATTTTCCTTGTAACAAAAAAAAGATTCATATGCTTACCATAATATAATAGTTTAACAATTAATTATGATATTTAAGTACTTACGGTTAGTTTTAAATTTAAGATTTTAATCTAGGTTCAGTTCAATTTAAATCAATTGAACTCGAATCAATTTGGTTTCGGATAAATAAATTCGAGTTTGGATTAATTAGGTCGGGTTTGGCTAATATGAATTTGAGTCCATTTGGGTTTAGTCAATTCAGATTTGGATAAGACTGAGTTTGAGTTGTTAACTTTTTAGACAAGTTTGGGTTCGGATCAATTAGACGAGCTTTTCAAGTTAAGTCAATTTTTGTTACTCTTCGAGTTAGTCAATTTTTAAAAAATTTAATTCAATCATGTCAATCCATCAAGTTTGAAAGGTTAGAAATTTTTTGAAATCATATATCAGCATGATTATTATCTCATTCATTATAAACAAAGTTACTAGTACTACACAAATACATATATTTATCCACCATGTGTTCTTTTTAAATATATATATATATATATATATATATTACTTTCTGTCAGTTTCAATTACTTTAACTCCAAAATCTTTGTTATTTCTCCGACACTCGGTCTCTAAAAGCCCCTTCCCTCAATCTCCAAAATCCATATCAATGTAGAGCATAGTCAATTATCTTACTTATGAGGGTAAATTTCTTTTTTTGGTCGTATTCCTTATGAGTTCTCTTTTTTCTTATTTAGGTTTGAAGATAATGATTTTTGACAATTTTAGATCAAAATAAGGGTGATTTTATTCAAATTTGTCAGTTTCTTGGTCCTTTGTGAAGGCCTAAAGCTTCCTCTCACCCTTGGCCTTTTCAAATCATTTTTTTCAATATAGGTTAATCCTATAGATGGGAGCTGGTTGTAACAACCCAATTTACGCACCTTTTGGTTGGACTACGAGTTGATAATTGGTCAAAACCGTAAATCAGTCTAATTTATTTTTATTTCTTAGTAACCAATTTAAACAAAAATCTCATAGGGGTACTTTTTGATTTATCTTCTTAAATGTTCTTTTACAATATTGTGAGGACCTCGCCCCGAAGCACGCCAGACCCCTCTGGACCCCACTCCCACTGCTAACCAGTCCTACAACTCCACGTATTGTCCGCTTTAGGCAGGCCCACTAGCCCCCTCACGGTTTTGCTCTCTTTGGCCTGGCTCTAATACCACCTCTGTCACGATCCCTTTTTACAAAAAAATTGCTACAAATTTTTCGCTTTTTCATTTCTTTTCTCGGTCATGAACATTCTCACCACCAAACAGTTGAGTTATGAGACAGTATTAGTCACCCTTTACCATCTACCATGCCATCTATCTTTTAATTTATTCAAAAGCAAACACGTATAATTTATAGTTGAGATTTTATACTTGTACGTGTTTACTAATATTTACATCCCCCATATTACATTCCAAAATGATTACTGTGCTATTACATGTTTAGATACAAAATTATACCAGGGTGTATACCTTTCGATGATGGGAAGCAACAGATATCAGGAATACAAGTCCTCAATTGCTCAGTAACTATTTTAAATGCTCTGAAAAAGGGGAAAATAAGGGGGGTGAGCAAACCACGTGCTCAGTAAGGCAATCATGCAAGCAGGTAGATAACTGTACTATCTACGTGATCGTGATGTCATGTTTAAATCACACATTTATTTGTCATACTCCAAAACGTATGCTCATCCTTGTGTTCATGACATGTAAAACAATTCATGCTATTTAAATCAGTGCACAGTTCTCAAAACATAGCATGGAAAATCATCATGCGTAAAACGAAATCAAGGCATGGTAAATCAACATGCAAAGTGCACTTATAAAGCATTTCAAATCTCAACACAAACCGATACAAAATCATCACTCGTCAGGACTCAACCCTCCCATGGACTATCTTGACCCACAAACACATTTCAAAACATGGATTTATTATAAACAATAGACATGTGAGATAGGCATATAATATCAATAAGGGTAATAACCAGGACTATAGCCATATCCATGTGATCCCAGGCTACACGGATCCTAGTATGCGGGATATCACATCACATCTGAGGTTGCCCCAGGAGATGGGTACCAAACCTACCCGCCAGCCAATCAGATCACTAGTCCAAAGACTATACATCAGATATCACGGCACAGTACAACGTACTCCATGCTATAAGCATGATACAATGTTCACCCCATGCCAATGTCATCTCAATATCCAACACCATTTCTCAAAATGCACGTGTGGACATATTAAATTAGTGTGACACACAGTCTACACAATGCTCCCAGTACAACCTTATGCATGTCATATAAAACCACGTGCGAGTAATCTTTAGCACGACAACAAGTAAAGTGGACATCTAGTGTGAGCTATGCTCCAACACCATGTCAAAACTCGTATGAAAACTAGTGCGAGCTAGGCTCCAACACAATGTCACAAAATCCATGTAAAACTCTAGTATGAGCATCGCTCCAGCACTAATGCATGTATAAAACAAGTCAAATCTCGTGCGAGCAGCGCTCTAGCACGTTTCGTTTTCACAAAACTCATGTAGGTGGCTCATTCTTTGTAAAGCATGGTTATGAAACCAAATCAAGCTACTTTTTGTGCAAATCATTTCAAATGCTAGCCAACCTACCAATCAAATGCTAAAAAGCAATAAAAAGATTTCAGAGCATCATGCTTTTGTTTTTAATGCATATTTCTCAAAAATTTGATTCTTTGCCCGTCAAACAAACATTTCATCCTAAAACCCTTAGCTACGTTTAAAATCGCCCATGTGCCCGAAAGGCGTATAAATATCTCTAGCGCTAACACAATTCCCTTAACTCAATTCATTCTGATCACTCTACCTTTTCCATCGCTATCGATCACCCGATCCGTTTAGCTCCCAATATGCTCTCTGGAACTGCAGATAATCATTTATCGGGTTAAATACAGTACATTTTACTCGTATTTCACTTTTATTAGGCTTAATTTAAACTATTTGGCCCATTTACTCTTATTGGGCCCAATTGCACCTTAATGGGTTTTACTCAGTCTTAATTTCATTTTCACTTACTATTCACTTACTCTGAGCCTATTGGGCTCATCAAGGCCATTAACACTTATTAGGCCTCAGTTTAGGCTCTTTGGATAGCTCATACAATTATTTACGACAATCGATTTTCAATTCCAAAACATAATTCATTTTATACAAAAATAAATTCGTAACTTATGCGATGAATTTTTAATGCGTATAATTATTCAAATTGTCGTAAATGATATTTACTTTCCCGAGATTCTGTTATAGCATGCAAATCGGGGTTAACATGAATTCTCGTTTGTCGCCAATTGTCGCGCTACACATTTGTATAATTAAATCGGGTCAATTTTAGTCAATTATAATTTTCAATAAATTTCTCAAAAATTAAATCGGTCAATTTTGATCGCTTACCGGCTTACCCTTAGCCCAATTACATCACCAAATTTTTCTCTCCATTTTTCCTTTTTTTTTCTTTTTCTTTTTTTTTCTTTTTCTTTTTGGCTGAACCGGTTCAAACCACCCTTCCACTGAACCAGTCCGACCCGGTTCAGTGCCAATCTTGTCATTCGGACTCTTTTTTGGTTGGTTCTTCGTTGGCTTCCTTTTCCAGTCGGTCCGTCTGGCTACGCGAAGCATGGATCTGGTGGTGGCCAGGCTCGGATCAGCAACGATGAGGTCGGTTCAACCTTTTCTTTCCTTGACGTCGCTGCCATTTTTTCCTCTCCCGATCGGGGCTGTTTCTCGCCGATTCGCCCCTGGATCAGCGCCGTTGGTCGTCCCCTCTGGCTGGTGGCGAGGCGTTCCCCATTCTTCCGGCCTCCGTTCGCCTCTCTTCCTTCTCTTTCCTCTCAGTTTCCCATTTCTCTCTTTTCCCTTTCTCTCGTCGGCCAGCGTCTCCTCGTCGGATTTTGCCTATTAATTTCGGTTCACTACCTAAGATTACTTGCATGAATTTAATTTATTTCAACATTCATGTACATTTAACTTAATGACTAATGGTAGATTAACTTAATTTATCCTAATCTGGTCACATGAATATATTTCTACTAATTAAGTTGAGTTCATGAACATATTCATGCATATACATTATGCATTTAAATTATGTTCACCCTATACCATTTATCATTGTTGTATTTTATTTGTATTGGATTTTAAATTTTCAGATTTAATATTTATACTTACCTATTATGCCAATGTCTTACACATCCCTACATTTCTTAAACTAAAATACACCAAGATCATTTATACTAAGTGGCGTGAACCCAAACGACTATCCTAACTTATTATATTTTATCTCCTATCCACAAATTAAATTCCAACATAATATAAGCAAACGAAACATTCGGTATAAGAAAATTGTGGTCTTACATTTCTCCCCTCCTTAAATAATTCGGTCCTCTGAATTCTTAGCCAAGTAAAAAAGATACAAGTATCTCTCTCGCATCAAGCTCTCCAACTCCACGTCACTTTGTCAATAGAGTGGTGTTGCCAGAGAACTTTGACGAGAGGAATGGTTTTGGATCTCAACACTTTGTCCTTCCTGTCAAGAATTTGGACCGATTTCTCCTTGTAACTCAAATCCTTTCTCAACTCCAACAGCTCATAGGCTAGGATGTGAGATGGATTGGGCTGATACTTGCGAAGCATAGACATATGAAACACGTTATGTACCTCAGCTAGTTGGGGAGGTAAGGCTAGTCGGTATGCTACTTCGTCGACACGTTCCAATATCTCGAATGGTCCTATGTATCGATGACTTAACTTGCCCCTTTTTCCAAACCTCATAACGCCTTTTATCGGAGAAACCTTCAAAAACACATGATCTCCCACTACAAACTCTAAATCCCTTCTCTGATGGTCTGCATAACCTTTCTGCCTGTCTTGGGCTGTCTTGAGCCTTCTACAAATCATGCGGACCTTCTCCGATGCTTGTTCGACTAAATCCGGAGCATAGATCATCCTGTCACCAACCTCTTCCCAACCGATTGGTGATCTGCATCTCCGTCCATAAAAGGGCTTCGTACGAGGCCATTCCTATACTGGCATGGTAACTATTGTTATAAGCAAATTTCTCCAATGGCAAATGCTCGTCCCATGAACCTTCAAAATCAATAACATAAGCATGCAACATGTCCTCCAAAGTTTGTATCATACGTTCAAACTGTCCATTAGTTTGAGAATGGTATGTCGTGCTAAACTGTATCCGAGAACCCAAGGACTCTTGAATTTACTTTCAAAATCGAGATGCGAACCTAGAGTCCCGATTCGAAGTGATACTTACTGGGGTTCCATGGAGTCTCACTATCTCCTTAACAAACAACTCTGCCAATGCATTCAAAAGAGTAGTGGAGCTAATAGCCAAGAAATGTGCTGACTTGGTGAGCCTATCCACGATCACCCAAATTGCATCGTGCTTCCTCCGTGTTCTAGTTAGACCCGTAACAAGGTCCATAGTTACGTGTTCCCACTTTCAAGTTGGTATGGGTAGGGGTTGGAGTAAATCTGTCAATTTTTGGTGTTTCACTTTCACTTGCTGACACACCAAACACTTAGCTACAAACTCGGTAATATCACGTTTCATTCCAGGCCACCAATACATCTTTACGTTATGGTACATTTTGGTGCTCTCAGGATGTAATGTGTATCTACTAGAGTGAGCTTCGGTCAAAATCAATCTATTGAGGTCCTCATCCCTTGGCACACATATTTGACCTCTAAATCTAAGCAATCCATCTGAACCAACTTAAACTCAGAACCTCTACTCTCCTGGATTTGTTCGGATACCTCAAGCAACTTCTGATCTAGCTTTTGTGCCTGCTTAATCTGATCAATCAATGTTGGCTCAATCTTGAGGTTAGCAACTAAGGGACTTTGATCCGTTGATGGTATGTCGATAGCCAAGCTTGCAAACTATCCCAACAATTCTCACTCCTTCACTATCATACTGGACTTACAATCATAGTCTTTTAAAAACTCCATCCATCTGTGTTGCCTCATGTTCAGCTCCTTCTAGGAGAATAGGTATTTGAGGCTCTTATGGTCTGTATAGATCTGAAACTTTTCTCCATAAAGATAGTGTCTCTATATTTTCAAGGTAAAAACTACTGCTGCAAACTCTAGATTATGCGTGAGGTAATTTCTTTCATGTTCCTTTAGTTGTCGAGATCCATACGCTACCACTTTACCGTTCTGCATAAACACACACCCCAATCCATTCAATGAAGCATCACTTTACACTGTGAATCCCCCGGATCCATCTGGTATGGTAAGGATCGGTGCAGAAGTTAATCGATGCTTGAGCTCTTGAAAGCTGCCCTCATAGGCATCACTCCACTCAAACTTGACATCTTTACAGGTGAGACGGGTTAGAGGAGAGGCAATTTTTGAGATTCCCTCTACAAACCTTCTGTAGTACCCAGCTAATCCAAGAAAGCTTCGTATCTCCGTCACTGTCTTGGGCCTCTCCCAGTTCACTATAGCTTCCACTTTGGACGGGTCAACAGACACTCCATCCTCGTTCACTACATGGCCTAGAAAATCAATTTGCTTCATCCAGAACTCACATTTGTCTAGCTTAGCATACAACCTCCTTTCTCTAAGGGTTTGAAGGACTATGTACAAGTGTTGTTCATGTTCCTCCAGAGAACGGGAATACACTAGGAAGTCGTTTATAAAGATAATCTTGAACTTATCCAGACTTCTTGAAGACTTCGTTCATCAAGTTCATAAATGCAGCAGGGGCATTCGTCAAGACAAATGGCATGACCAGGAATTCGTAATGTCCATAGCGAGTTCAGAAGGCAGTCATGGGAATGTCCTCACCTCTAACTTTCAGTTGGTTATATCCCGACCTTAGGTCTATCTTTGAGATCACTTTGGCACCCTTCAACTGATCGAACAAGTCATCGATCCTCAACAACGGGTACCGCTTCTTGATAGTAGCCTTATTGAGCATTCGGTAATCAATACACAGCCTCAAGCTACCATCCTTCTTCTTCACAAGAGCACGGGTACGCACCAAGGTGACACACTCGGGCGGATGAATCCCTTATCTAGTAGCTCTTGGAGTTGTTTCTTCAATTCTTCCAACTCTATAGGTGCCAACCTATACAAGGGTTTAGACAAGGGTTCGATTCCAGGCACCAAGTCGATGGCAAACTCCAACTCTCTATCAAGAAGTAATCCTAGCAACTCTTCGGGAAATACATCAGGGAATTCTTTCACTACCAGGATATCCTGAAGGTTGGGTTTCGGCTTCTTATTACATTCCACGAAAGCTATAAAACCTTCATCATTTGAAATCAACTTATCAAGACCACATTTAATCAAACAAAAAGGTTTACTTATTTATTCATTTATCTCCAAAAGTTACTACACATTTTTCGGGTAAGTACAAAGTCATAACCTTCTTAAAATAGTCCAAATTAACTCTATGGGTTGCTAACCAATCCATTCTTAGAATCACATCAAAGTCCAACATATCTAGCAATATCGAGTTAGCTGGAACTACCTTATCGCCTATCCTTACCTCACAGTTCCTATACACTACCTCAGTAATTTATGATTCTTTCATGGGTGTTTTTACACGAAGTATATAACCTAGAGGCTCAGGTTCTATCGGTAACTTCCTAGCAAAAGTTGGTGATACAAAAGAGTGTGTTGATCCAAAACCTATTAATACAAAAGCTTTAACATTTGAGATGAGAAGATTACCCTTCACCATTGATGTCAAGGCATCTGCAGCTTCCTTGTCTAATGTGAACACTTGTCCCTGACTGACAACCTTCTTGCCCTTGTCCACTAGAGCTGCTGGTGGCAGAGGAATCGCTCTTACTGGTTGGGCTGGTGAAGTCGTCAGCTTAGGACAATTTCTCTTCATGTGTCCCACTTCTCCACACTGGAAACAAGTACCAAAGATTCGACGGCAAGGCTGGTTGGCATGATGTCTCCTCCCACATCGATTACACGTGGGAACCTGATAAGGTACATGAGCATTATGTGTAGGAAAAGGTCTCGGCCTAGTCACCATGGCACGAGAAGCTCCAACCTCCAGCTTCTTATTCTGCCACCTATTCTGAAAGGATCTTCGGTCATCATACATCTTGCCATGACTCCTCAGTTGTGACTGAAACTCAGTTTGGGATAAATCCATGTCGTGCTCCATAAACTGCGCCATCTGGATAGCCTTAGCATAGGTCTTTATGTTCAGAGGTGCCAACTTGCTTCAAATTGCTGGCTTCAGCCTATGGATGAACTTAACCGTCTTCTTTAACTCATTTCTAGCAATATCAGGCTCAAACTGCAACAGTGTAGTGAACCTCAACTCGTACTGATCCACCGTCATGTTGCCTTGGACCAAGCTCAAGAATTCTACCTCTTTCTTTCTCCGTGCACACTCTGGGATGTACTGATTATTAAAAGCCTCGAGGAAAGTCTCCCAAGTGATCTCTGTGTGCTTCACCAACAGAATAGTCTCGGCAGAAGTCCACCATCGTTCTGCCTCTCCCTCTAACATATAGGTAGTCAATGCCGCATTCTCTGAGTTGTTGTAGTTCATAATCTTAAATATCTTTTCCAACTTCAAAACCCACTCATCAGCTGCGTTAGGGTCCTTATCTCCCTTAAACACTGGCGGGTTCATCTTCTGAAACTGCCTTACCCACTCCATATTTCTTTCCACCAAATCTTGAACTGGTGGCTGTGGTGGAGGTACTGGTTCCTGTGGAATTGGTAGTGGTTGAGGCTCTGGAGGTGGAGGAGCTTGCGGCCCATTCGCGGCATTAGCGAAGTTTGACATAAACTGAGTAAATGTGGCAGACATCTTTGCCATCGACTGCTCGAGTCTCTCCATCATAGAGTTCGGACTCTTTGGCTGTGGGGGAGGTACCAGAGGCGACTAGGCTTGCCTACCCTTGCCCCTTGTTTGTCTCCCACTCATACTGACTCACAATTCCTATACTAAATACCCAAACAAGGTTAATAACAATCAAAAGTATATGCAAACATATATATATATATATATATACATTTCAGACATGCACGGTTGTGAGATATATCTCTAGACTAGCTAACTTACACCGACACGACCTACAACAAGCCCGCTCTGATACCAAAACGAGTTGTCACACCCAGTGACCTAACTTCAAACATAAACGCACAATGTTAAGCGAAATCGTATTATAAGATATCATAAGTATCTCTATGGATCATTTTACTTGTTGTTTGTTTCCAATGTAGGAACCATACTACTCTTTTTAATATTTTCATAAATGATAAATTTCTAGAAGTGACCTATGATATCTGTGATTATCAGGTTTCTTTCACAATTCCGACAGCATAACTACATAATGGAATTAAGTCCTTCCTACCATTTACGACATAATCATCACAAGTATTTAACTACAGAAATATTAAATCCATGTTGCCAGGATTAATCATCATACATCACATAACCATAAAAGCCGACAAGTTGGTCAATCCATCCAACATGCCATGTCATTCATCCATTTTAAACCAAAAAGAAGAAACCTAAAGGTAATCCATAGTAACCGAATTCACCAGATCAACACATAACCACAATCATGACCAATTAGTTTAACAGCTTACAACATTTTGTCATTCAATAACTTAAACCGAAAAGAAGAAACCTAAGTGCAATACATAGTAATCATGCTTAAACAAACTTCCAACTAAATATACATCTCATAAAATACAACTGTGCGTACATATATGAAAATAAAATGTATATATATACATATATATCATCCATCGCATATACCTCAGTATACCAAAAAGCAGCTCACTAGGCTAAAAGAGTCAGCAAGAACGTGACGCTCACCCCGAAATCTAATCTGAAAAGTGTTGAAAAGAGAGGGGTGAGCAAACACACGCTCAGTAAGAAATTTACATAGCTGAAGGTAGTAAAACACATGCAAACACTCACCATGAAGTGGTAAATTATGAGAATCATGTAAAGACATTATGCACATTTCGATAAAGACAAATGCTGCTTAAGCTTCGATTAAGACATTCTTGCATAGTTAAAATCATGCATTGTTAAGTAAATTTGCATTCCAAACAACAGCTTAGCAATTCTAAAAAATCGACACCATTGTCAAAATGAGCAATTCAGTCAAAATACATGCATGGGTAAACTTAAATTATTCGATACAACAAAGTGAGAATGTGGCAATTACCCCAACCAGTAATGGAACCAAGTACACAAACAATATCACAAATATCAATGAAAAATAAACACATATGGCCATAGTGACTACGCCATATCCTAACTGAGCAAGTTCTAGACTAGGGTACTGAAGACGGGCTCAGGGTCTAACAGTAGTAGGTAGCAATAACATCTCAATGCCAGAAAGGCATCCCCGTGAAGCATTTGACACCGTAGGGCAATCACACAGAACCTCCTATCGGGTGCTAGAGATGACTCTCACGGGACATGACTGCCACACATGCATAAACCGGGTTGCCAACAATCTCAAAAATCTCCACGATGGGTTCACAATAAAATTCCTCAAATCAATCCCGAATTCATAATTTCCAAAGTTCGGGGAGAACAAACAACCCATCGATATATAAAACATGTACCGTCATTTCAAAATCAACTTGTATGCAATTCTCGCAACTTTATGCTATTTCCAAAACACAGTAAAAAAGAGCCCATGCAAACAGCTTCGAAAATCAACAATCTGAATGGAGTTATGAAAAATTTATAATGAAATGCTCACACACACATGCTACTAACATGTAAAATCATATCTTATAAAACAATAAACTCTATACTGTGACTGAATTTTAAACCATGGCGATTTCAAAACAAACATATTGCAAATCAATAGTATAAGGTAAAGTAATTTTATTCTAAGCTTGTAAGACCCAATTTTATTTAAAAGAAGAAATGAGAAAAGATCAAATAAAGGATTGAAATGGTATTCCTGAACACGTTGAAGGGTAAAACGGTCAAAAGATCGAAAGTCGATATAAATTCGAGAAGAAAATTTAATTAAAAATAATGGATTTGAGAATCTTGATCAATAATGAAGAAATAATTAAATTTCGGGTTAAATTGATCAAGATATGAATTTATTGGAATAAACTGAATTTTCACCTCGAAAAATTATCCCGAAAGACGAAATAATACCGATAAATTCATTTAAGGATTTAATGAATTAAATAAGAATTTTTAAGATATTTTTGGATTTTAATAATATTTTAATGATTAAAATAATAATAAAATAAATTATAAAATATTAAAAATAAATTATAAAAAAACGAAAATGGAAAAATCGCAGAATCGCGATCTGAAGGAAAACAAAATTGAGCCCCTTTGCAGACCACCGGCGAGCCTAAAGGAGCAGCCGAAGAGGGAGAGGAAGCCCAGTCGAGCTACCACCGACACCAACAAGCCGATGAACGGCGGCGAACGGTGAGAGAAAGGGGGAAAGAGAGAACCGAGAGGGAGAAAAGGAATTTTTCGGCGACCGACGCCGATTCGGCCACAGCCAGCACCAGCTGAGTGTTCAACAGGAGCAGACGACGCGATTTGTGGCAGCAGCGGTCGGTAGAATGGCGGCCAGCACTGGCAATGGCAAGAAAGAGAAAAGTCCCCGACGACGAAGAGAGAAGAGGCTGGATCGGCCACTTTTCGACCACCTCGAGCAAAATCGAGACCAGATCCGTGCATCAAACGATTCCGCGGAGCTGCTGGCGGCGAAAGTCGACGGAGAATCGACCGACGAAGCACTGACCCAGTCGAACTGGACTGAATCGGCTAGACCGAACCGGTCTGAATCGGGTTGAACCGAACCGAACCAGTGCAACCAAAAAGAAAATGAAAAAGAAAAAAAGGAAAAAAAGAGGAAAATTTGAGAAAAATCTCAGTGATGCAATCGAGCTATGGGTAAGTCGATAAGCGATCAAATTGACCGATTTAAATTTTGAAATATTCAATTTGATTAAAATTCGACTGAAAGTTTACCCGAAAAAATATTTAATTGTGTAGCTCGACAATTGACGTCAAATGAGAGCTTGAGACAGCCTCGATTTGGGTACTATCATGAAATCTCAGGTAAGTAACCCTTATTTATGATAATTTGCATCATTATGCGTGTTAGAATTTACCGCATAAATTACAGATTTAAATTCCGCATTAAATGAATGATATCATGGAAATTGGGATAAATTGTCGTAAATATTCAATTGATCTATTCGAGAGTTTAGAACGAGGTCCAATAAATACTGATGGGCCCAATGAGCCCAATAGGCCTCGATAATGTGAATAGTAAGTGGGAAAACGGGCTTAAGGCTGATTAAGGCCCATTATGATACAATCGAGCCCAATATGGGTAAACGAGCCTAATGATTTAAATTAAACCCAAAAAATATGAAATACAATTAATTATATTGTATTTGACCGGATGTATATTTATACGTAGTTTCGAAGATTTGATTAAGAGCAAATCGAACCGCATGACGAGTCATCAGTGGAATGGTCAGACTGTACAGAAAAATGAGGTAAGGGAATTGTGTGAGTAGCTAGAGGTAGCTATGCGTATTTTAATAGTTTTTGTATACACTGAATATGTATGTATACACTTAATATGTATATAAGTCCTAGAAATAAATTAAAGATTTTAAGGACTCGAAATATGTAAAAGTCTATTTTACCCCTATTGAGGGAAGTTCACCGTGAAAAACGGGTTTGATACGGATTAAGGCCTGATTAAAGTATTTAGGCCCATTTAGAGTAAACGGGCCCAATTAAGTGAAATGAACTGTATTAAATGTGTAATACAGTAGGAAACGTATAATTAATCCAGTGAATGGTTAAATGCAGCTCCAGAGTCATATCGAGAGTTGACCGGACTGCAAGATTTGGACAGCACAGAGGAAGAGAGGTCACACTACGTGATCCGAGGTAAGGGATCTATGGGAGCTATTAGAGATAGCTGTACGTATTTTCATCGTCGTTTACAGTCAATTAAATTTCGTATAGAGTATAGATATGAAATTTCTGGATAGTACCCAAATATGAGAAAATTACGAAAATACCCTTAGACTCAGGAATTTTAGAAATGCATAAAGTGCATGCAATCCATGTTTTCTCTGTGAAAAAGAGATTTTTGTGAAGCTAAAATGATAGACTGGCTCATGATTTGACTGTATGCATTAACTTGCATGTTTTTCTAAAAAATGATTTGATTGACAAGTGATTTGATGGGATGTTTCCCTCTCATTTTTTTTTGTACCGTTTTGCATATTGCACTCGGTTTTGAGTACCACTGTGGTGGGAAATAGAGCCAGATGTCTATTTTGTGTGTGTGAACTCGTGCTGGAGCTATGATGAGATCTGTGAATTTATCCAGATCCGCTCCCACTTGATTTTGGGTATTTCATCTGTACAGACCGTGCTGGAGCACTGCTCGCACTGGATTCTGTTGTGATTTGTGATTGAGATCGTGCTGGAGCCCTCGAGTTGAGTAGGAGGCTGTCGCAGCAGGGGCCCAAAGAGGTCGCCTGTGGTAGGTATGACCTCACACACTGACTTGCTCGCACTAGATCTGAGATGACAGGCTATGGTTGATAATTTATTTAGTTGGGGTAGTGAGCTATTGACTCAGGCACCTACAACTATGTGGTAATTGTACTGTGGTTCACGGAGTACGTCGTATCGTGTAGACAACATGGAGTACACTGTACCGTGCAACTATGGGATGTGAGGATTGCGTCTTTGGACTCGGGCATGCTTTGTCATTGCTCTGTTTTGTGATAGTCCTTAGATAGGAGCCGATGGATAGACTAATCCCCTCTTCGGACTCAGAGACACCCTGGCACACCTGATCCGTGATAGCTTGTGGGTCTCGGACTTTGGCCAAATGTTCCCTTGGATTTGTGTTGAAATCCCTGCCTAGTCTCATCTGTTTTATTGGTTTTGGTGATGAAACTAATTGTGATTTGATTTCTGTGATGAAACCGTTTGAAATGAGAACATGATTTTAAAGTGAGTTTCAATACTGAACACAGAAAGATTTTACTCTAAATGAGTTTTGATATTCGATTTTTGGCAGTAAATTGTTATGTGTTTTACTATGATGGTTTTGTGAATGCCATGAGTTTTTCGGCATAAACCATGCATCATGAGCATTGTGGATAGTTTGATTATCTACTTGCTTTATAAATTAAGGAGAGTGTTTTGAAAAGTAAATGTATTTGTTTTACGAGTTGATAAAACATGCATTATGAGCATCGTAGATAGTGTGGTTATCTACCTGCTTTCATATATTTCTTACTGAGCGCATTATGCTCATCCCATTATTTTTTCACCTCTACAAAGTATTTCAGTAGAGTATATAAGCTGCGTCCATCCTGCGGTCTTTTGCACATAGCTATCCAGCAGCATTGAGGTATACACACATGTACTTTTTGTATTTGAATAATAGTGTACAGTGATGTAGTCACTTTATATGGGGGATGCATATGTTAGGCAATGTAAACGAATTTTAAATTCTAAATTGATAATTTTATAAGCTTCCGCAATATTTGTGCCTGGGACGAAAACATTGCCTGTTATGCATATATATAATATATGAAACTGAGTGAGGGATATTGACTCACAGCCCAACAATTGAAATGTGGTAAGTTCGCGAAAAATTTGTAGTGATTTTAGAAATTTGGGTCGCGACAGAAGTGGTATCAGAGCAATGTTGGTCTGATGTGTGTCAGTGTCAGTAATTAGAAAGTATATATCCCCATGTCACTGTACATTATTAGATATAATTGTATGTACCAAGCTGTGGTTAAACTGAGAAATTGATTGTGTATGCGGGACTATCGGGATGTCTGACAGACATCGCAGCAGAGGGAAGAGTTAGCGTTCTCGGGGCCATAAAGATAGGTCCGAGAGACTTTGTGAATCGTCGTGTGATCATGTCCCATCAGGTCCAGTTGAGACTACTGATGCCGCATTACGAGAGTAGAGCGGAGTTGGAACACATTTATGGAGTTGTTCACTCAGGCTAACTTGACTATGGCTAGGTTAGAGAGTAGGCAAGGTCTGGCTACTCAGACGACTCATACTGAGCCGACAGTTGCTCCTGAGACACTTGCGCCTACACAGCCTGTACCTATGCCACGTGTTGGTGAGACCCCTGTACCACCTGTAGTTCCATGACAAACTGGAGAGGATTCAGGGTTTGATTGTGAGTTTGACCGATTGAAGCAGTTTTGGAGCTCAAGCCTCCATCGTTCAGTGGGGTCAAGAACCCTTTAGTAGTAGAGGATTGGATCAACCGGTTTGAGAAGTTATATGACTTTTACCAATGTTCGACCAATGAAAGAGTGGCCTTTGCTACATTCATGTTAGAAGGCGAAGTAGAGTATTGGTGAAAATTCACCTGACCCATCATGAAAGCTATGTATATCAGTTGATTGACTGAGAGATCTTTTTGGATGCCTTCAGGAGGCAGTACATCCCAGCCACTGCTCAATAGAGATTACAGATGAAATTTCTTGGTCTGATCCAGGGGAATAGATCGATAGATGAGTATGAGTCTCAATTTACATCCTTGGAAAAATATGACCCCGATACCATGAGCAGTGAGATGCGAAAAGTTCGCAAGTTTATGGAAGGATTGAGACCTTCCATCAGAGTCAGATTTACCCTATTTGAGGTCACGACTTACGAGAAGATCGTGCGTAGAACTTAGTGTGTGTGTGTAAGACTATGAGATGCACGTCCTTGAGTTGGTAAGGTCGTGAAGGGCAAGAATAGAGATCAGAAGAGATCAACATAGGACTGTAATGTCCTAGTGGGGAAGTGGTCGTTTGTTAGACGACCGAGAGTCGATGAGTCACGGAGTAGGATGATGAAGCCCCCGGTGTATCAAGTCTCGACTCCAGCTAGGGGTATAGTGATTGGAGGACCCCGCCCGACTACAAATCAATATAGAGCATGTGGTAGATACCACGGTAATAGGTCATGCCACATATTGATTTTTACATGTTGTAGATGTGGCAAGACGGTACATATGATAAAGGATTGCCCAGAGTTGGCTGAGATAGCCTCACAGAAGGGCAAAGAGTCAGAGAAGGATACAGCTAGTACTTCTGCCCCGAAGAGGAGGGCTACAGCTGAAAAGAATGATGGAAACCTCCAACTGTGAATAGATTACCGATTGTTGAATAAGGCGATCATTAAGAATAAGTACCTTATTCCACGTATTGATGATCTATTGGATCAACTTCAGGAAGCACAGATCTTTTTCAAGATCGATCTGAGGTCTGGGTACCGTCAGTTGAGAATCTGGAGTGGAGATGTACCTAAGACAGTTTTTCATACCCGTTATGGACATTATGAATTCTTGGTTATGCCTTTCGGGCTAACGAATGCTCCTATAGCTTTTATAGTATTGATGAATGGAGTGTTCAATCCATACTTGGATCGGTTTGTCATAGTGTTTATAGATGACATTCTGGTGTATTTGAAGTCTAGGGAAGAGCATGACTAGCATCTAAGCAGTGTGCTAAGAACCTCAGAGAGAGGAAGCTATATACGAAGCTCAGTAAGTGTGATTTCTGATTGGAACTGATATCATTTTTGGGTTTGGCTGGATGTTACCGCCAATTTGTAGAAAGTTTCTCTAAATTGGCTGCTTCATTGACACGTCTCACTCGAAAGAATGTTGCATTTAAGTGAGACAATGCATGTGAGAAGAGTTTTCAGGAACTAAAGTAGTGATTGACCACTGCGTCGATTCTCACTATTCTGACCAACTCAGGAGGTTTCTCTGTATATACAGACACCTCGGGATGAGGACTGAGCTGTGTATTGATACAGAACGAGAAAATAGTTGCTTATGGATCCAGACAACTTAAGGATCATGAGAAGAACTATCCGACCCATGATTTAGAGTTGGCAGTCGTAGTGTTTGCACTGAAGATATGGTGCCACTATTTGTACAGTGAGAAATTTCAAGTATTCACTGATCTTAAGAGCCTCAAGTATCTGTTTTTAACAGAAAGAATTGAATATGAGGCAGAGACGATGAGTAAAGCTTCTGAAAGACGATGATTATGAGATACTTTATCATCCGGGTAAAGCGAATATAGTCGCTGATACCTTGAGCAGAAGAGCCTCAGGATGGTATTGTACATGATGGTCAGGGAATATGAATTGTTAGAACAGTTTACTAGCCTCAGTCTAGATATAGACCCTTCTGAAACTGATGCATATTGTGTGATAGCTAGTCTGAGATTTGAAACCGGATTTGATAGACCGGATCAGACAAGCTCAGCGTATTGATCGCTTTTGTGTTGATATGCTTAGTCGGATACAGATGGGTAGAGTGACTGAGTGCACAGTTGTGATGATGGCCTGCTGAGATTCAGAGGTCGAATTTGCGTTCCTGATGACCCACAGCTAAAGAGATTGATTTTGACAGAAGCTCATTCATCGAGGTATACAGTGCATCCGGGGAGTAATGTGATGTATAAGAATCTCCGGAGAGTGTAATGGTGGTCAGACATGAAGAAAGATATTGCAGAGTTTATGGCTAAGTGCCTTACATGTCAACAGGTTAAGGTAAATCATCAGCAACATGCAAAATTATTACAACCTCTACTTATATCGACATAGAAATGCGAGCACATCACTATGGATTTCATCATAGGTTTACCGAGGACCTGACGGAACCATGATGCCATTTGGGTGATTGTGGATAAATTGACAAAGTCAACTCACTTTTTAGCCGTGAAGGCTAAGGATACTCTAAGTGCGTTGGCGAATCTGTGTGTACGGGAGATTGTGAGGCTACATGGTGTTCCAGTGAGTATTGTGTCTGACAGGGATTCCCGCTTCACTTTCCATTTTTGGGAACATTTCCAGGGAGTAAAGGGAACCCGATTCAGTGTCAGTATAGCTTTCCATTCTCAGTCCGATGGTCAGTTAGAGAGAACCATCCAGACGTTGGAGGATATGTTGAGAGCTTGTGTGTGGATTTCAGAGACTCCTGGGATGACCATTTGCCATTAGTCGAATTCGCCTATAACAATAGTTACACTCGAGTATTGGGATGACACCGTATGAGGCGCTATATAGTCTTAGGTGTCGATCTCCTATTGGATGGGAAGAAGTGAGTCACCGAAAAATGTTTGCTTTCGATTTAGTGAAACAAGCCTCTGAGGATGTCCAATTGATATGTGAGAGATTGAGGACATCTCAAATCATACAGAAAAGTTACGTTAAGATGAGGCATAAACCTTTGAAATTCACTGTAGGTGAATTAGTATTCTTGAAAGTTTCTCCCTCGAAAGGAAAAATGAGATACTGGAACGAGTGAGAGATAAGGCCTGTAGGCTAGCCTTGACACCTGAACTAGCAGGCATTCATAACGTCTTCCACACGTTGATGCTTCGAAAGTATCATTTGGATCAGGCACATTCGATTCAGTATGAGCCGTAAGAGCTCACAGGGGAAATGTCATATGTGGAGAAGTCGATTCAGATATTAAATAGGAAAGAGAAAGTGTTACGGACCAGAACGATCACTCTGGTTAAGGTTTTCGGGCAGTACCACACTTCAGAGGAAGTTATGTGGGAATTAGAGAGCCTAATGCGAGAAAAATATTCGCAGTTATTCGAGAATTGACTTGGTTCTAATTTGGAGGACCAAATTTCTTAAGGTGGGGAGGAATGTAAGACCCGAAAATTCGGTGTCATTTTAAGAAAATTGTTATTTGTAAACTTGGATTTTATGTAATCTTGATCAAAAATCGAAGAAATAATTTAATTTCGAGTCCAATTGATCAAGATATAAATTATCAAAATTTATCAGAATTTTTATCTCGAAAAACGAGCCCAAAAATAGTGAAAAAATATACCGAAAAGGTAAAATCGGACTGATAAATTCATTTACGGACTAAATAAATTTAATATAAATTTTGGAATATTTTTGAGATATTTTAGGATTTTTATTATTATTTTAAGAATAAAATAATAATAAAAATATATTATAAAAAAACTGTAAAAAAAAAACTGAAAAAAAATCAGAAAACGGGAAATTTGGGGAATCTGGGAGAGAGAAACAGAGGCAAACCGACGCAACCCGAGGGAGAGAAGAAACTACCGGACAGCGAGCCACCGGCGAGGCTGAGGGGCCGGCGAAGGCAGCCTAGCACCGGGCGACTCGCCAGCGGCCAAGACGCGCCTGGAAACGCCACCGGCGAGGAGATCGGAGGAGGGAGAGCCGCGGGAGAGAAGGGAAGATTCGGCGGCCACCGACGCCGATCGACCCCACCCGAGTCCAAAAGAAGACTACTTAGCCCGAGCCCAGCCGAACGGCGGTGGAATCGGCAGAAGAACCGGTCGGAAGACGCCGGAACGGCGAAATGGCCACTGAACCGGTTCGGACCGGTTCAGTGTGAAAAGGGGCAAACCGGTCCGAACCGGTTCAGGAGGAGAGAGAAATAAGAGAGAGAAAAAAAATTTTCATCGGACTTCGGGTAAGTCGATACGAGGTCAAAAGTGGCCAATTTAATTTTCGATAAATTTATTTAAATTATATTTAATCAAAAATTAGCCTGAAAATGAAAAATACGAAATTGTGCAATTCGACGATTAATTCCGAACGGAAGCCCGATCGAACTCCGATTCGCGCACCATTGACGAGCCCTAAGGGTATCTATCCGCAAGTGCACGGGTCGTCCAAGTAATAATGGGATTTTGAGTTCCGAGATATCGTCCCACAGAGAAGTTGTAGCCTAATTAACTACCGGTTACTTTTACCCTAAGTATATCCTAGCAAATTATGAATTCAAGAGTGATCTACTAAGGCTAATTAAAAACAATGAAATAATAACTAAAAGAAATAAAAACAAAATTTCACTTACAGTATTTCGATCAATTAAAAGCAAATTACCTACAAAAGAAAAGTAAATAGTTAAAACAAATTAAATCAATTAAAATTAAATGCAAATATGGAAATAACAAAACATGATTAATTAAACTAAAATTAAACTAATCTAAAAATGCAATTGAACTACTTAATCAAATGCTATTTAAAATAACCTAAGACTTAATTAACTGAAATTACCCCTAATCTAAGTCTAAATGAACATTTAATTAACTATCATCCTAATTAAAACTAAATTTTAATCTATTAAATGAAAATACTAATCATGCAATTTAATTAACAAATCTAAACTAAGCTAACTAATTAAATTGGAAATAAACTAAGATGCATAAAAATGAGCTAATTCTATAACCTATCAACCAAACAAAGCCTTATCCATTTTAAACAAACAGTAACTTTTCCCTCTTTTTACTGTTTACTCAATCTGGCATTTTCATTCCCATTTCCAGGTCATGGCTCGGGTTGGCTGTCCAGCTGGTTTGCTACGGATTGTCCTGCTGTACTGCTCAGGTGCTCCACCAGCTTGCTAACAGTTTTGCCTCCTTTCACCAGTACAAGCCATTGACACCTCCCGATTCCAGCATCATCCTCGGCTTCTGCTCCTGCTGCCTGGTGCGATGTACTGCTGCTCTGCTTCCTTCACCAGATGATGTCCATGACTGCTGCCCTGCTGCATCCGAATGCTGCTTGTTACTGCTCTCGGCCTGTCCTGTGTTTTGCTCCTGCGGAATGACTGCTTCCAGCTGCTGGATTGCTCAGCTTGCAAGATGAACAGAAATCACAACGTCAAACAGGGGAGAACAGAGCAGGAATTGTTATGTCACACCCGAGCACTCATGGAGCTATACTGCCTCAAATGGTAACTGCTCACCAACAACAAATGAAAAGAAGGAACTGAACATACAAAGGAAAGCAATTGCAGCAACTGAGAAAAATGAAATGCAGTAGCTGAACTATCTATCGAAACATGAACAAATGCAGAAAATAGAAAACTGAAGATCCACGGGCAGCTTCACTTCTCTCTCCAACCGGATTCCACTTTGCTAATGATGTAGAAAAATGCCTTGCATCCTCCCACATCATGGCAACAGAATCACAAAGGCTGTAGATTGCATGCAAATATAACCTGAATGCCCACTTGAAATATAACCGAGAACTACCTAAAGAAAGTTTACTGGTTTATCACTAAGAAGACAAAGAAATAATCATGTATGTGAGAAGAAACCGAGACCTGAATTTGAGACTAAGCTTTGAGATACAAAAATAAACTTAATAAAGGAAATCGGGAAGATAAAACAAACAATGAAGAAATCGAGACCTAGAAAACTATAAAGCAACCGAGAGTAAGAAAACTATGGAGAAACTGATGAATAACAACAGTGATGAAACCGAGACATGGAATGTAAGCTTGTAAAATAATGGATTAATGAACAAAAACCAAACAAAGGAATAAACCGAGAGATGGAAAAAGAAAAATGGATTACTCTTGAAAAATAAGATTAAACAACTTGTAAATGAAGAACATGGATGAACAGTAAAATAACACTTAAACAATGCGGAAATTAAAGGAAACTCTAAAAGCTATCTTACTCTAACCCTAGGCTACTCTAATTTTACCCTACCTACTCTACTTCCCTTTTCAATAGCCATCATGTTCTATTTATACACAAACATAGGGGTACAATGGTAAATTTTCATCCTAGATGAGTTGGCATTATTTGGTCACTTGTCTTCAATTGATTCGCTGCAGATAGATATTTCCACGTCACTTATCGGTTTGTCCAGTTGGCTTTGCGATGTGGCCTGGCGTGTACCTTCCAGAATATTCACTCGGTGTCTGTCGATCTTATCGTCTCAGAGCAAATAAAATATCGACACTTGGCATCACGCGTGTCCAGACTACTGGTGACTCGGACTGCAAAATTTGAAGTGGCCCAATCTCTTTAAGCCCGTTTTCAGCCCAATTTCGTCTGAAACGACTGAGTTTCATCAGGATTTTAATTTATCTGCACAATAAGGAATTTTAATTAAATAAGGGGATTATTAATGAATTAATAAGGGGATTTAAGCAAATAATTATGAATTTAAGCACAAATAATTCTATAAAAAATAGAATTATCAACCATCGCACAATATTGGGTAAGTAAAGCTCATTTACGACAATTTATGTAATTAACGCGTATTTAAGATTTATTTTACGCATTTCAAATTTAGTGAATTATATTCGAAATTTCGAATAAACTGTCGTAAATGATATTCGGGCTATCCAAAGAGCTTGGAATGAAGCCCAATGGGTATTGATAGACCCAATGAGTCAATAGACCCTGATGAAGGGAAATAATACGTGAAAAACGGGTTTGATACGGATTAAGGCCTGATTAAAGTATTTAGGCCCATTTAGAGTAAACGGGCCCAATTAAGTGAAATGAACTGTATTAAATGTGTAATACAGTAGGAAACGTATAATTAATCCAGTAAATGGTTAAATACAGCTCCAGAGTCATATCGAGAGTTGACCGGACTGCAAGATTTGGACAGCACAGAGGAAGAGAGGTTACACTACGTGATCCGATGTAAGGGATCTATGGGAGCTATTAGAGATAACTGTACGTATTTTCATCATCGTTTACAGTCAATTAAATTTTGTATAGAGTATAGATATGAAATTTCTGGATAGTACCCAAATATGGGAAAATTACGAAAATACCCTTAGACTCAGGAATTTTAGAAATGCATAAAGTGCATGCAATCCATGTTTTCTTTGTGAAAAAGAGATTTTTGTGAAGCTAAAATGATAGACTGGCTCATGATTTAACTGTATGCATTAACTTGCACGTTTTTCTAAAAAATGATTTGATTGACAAGTGATTTGATGGGATGTTTCCCTCTTATTTTGTTTTGTACCGTTTTGCATATTGCACTCGGTTTTGAGTGCCACTGTGGTGGGAAATAGAGCCAGATGTCTATTTTGTGTGTGTGAAATCGTGCTGGAGCTATGATGAGATCTGTGAATTTATCCAGATCCGCTCCCACTTGATTTTGGGTATTTCATCTGTACAGACCGTGCTGGAGCACTGCTCGCACTGGATTCTGTTGTGATTTGTGATTGAGATCGTGCTGGAGCCCTCGAGTTGAGTAGGAGGCTGTCGCAGCAGGGGCCTAGAGAGGTCGCCTGTGGTAGGCAGGACCTCACACACTGACTTGCTCGCACTAGATCTGAGACGACAGGCTATGGTTGATAATTTATTTGGTTGGGGTGGTGAGCTGTTGACTCAGGCACCTACAACTATGTGGTAATTGTACTGTGGTTCACGGAGTACGTCGTACCGTGTAGACAACATGGAGTACACTGTACCGTGCAACTATGGGATGTGAGGATTGCGTCTTTGGACTCGGGCATGCTTTGTCATTCCTCTGTTTTGTGATAGTCCTTAGATAGGAGCCGATGGATAGACTAATCCCCTCCTCGGACTCAGAGACACCCTGACACACCTGATCCGTGATAGCTTGTGGGTCTCGAACTTTGGCTAAATGTTCCCTTGGATTTGTGTTGAAATCCCTGCCTAGTCTCGTCTGTTTTATTGGTTTTGGTGATGAAACTAATTGTGATTTGATTTCTGTGATGAAACCGTTTGAAATGAGAACATGATTTTAAAGTGAGTTTCAATACTGAACAGAAAGATTTTACTCTGAATGAGTTTTGATATTCGATTTTTGGCAGTAAATTGTTATGTGTTTTACTATGATGGTTTTGTGAATGCCATGAGTTTTTCGGCATAAACCATGCATCATGAGCATTGTGGATAGTTTGATTATCTACTTGCTTTATAAATTAAGGAGAGTGTTTTGAAAAGGAAATGCATTTGTTTTACGAGTTGATAAAACATGCATTATGAGCATCGTAGATAGTGTGGTTATCTACCTGCTTTCATATATTTCTTACTGAGCGCGTTATGCTTATCCCATTATTTTTTCACCTCTACAGAGTATTTCAGTAGAGTATATAAGCTGCGTCCATCCTGCGGTCTTTTGCACACAGCTATCCAGCAGCATTGAGGTATACACACATGTACTTTTTGTATTTGAATAATAGTGTACAGTGATGTAGTCACTTTATATGGGGGATGCATATGTTAGGCAATGTAAACGAATTTTAAATTCTAAGATGATAATTTTATAAGCTTCCGCAATATTTGTGCCTGGGACGAAAGCATTGCCTGTTATGCATATATATATAATATATGAAACTGAGTGAGGGATATTGACTCACAGCCCAACAATTGAAATGTGGTAAGTTCGCGAAAAATTTGTAGTGATTTTAGAAATTTGGGTCGCGACAGAAAAATAATGGGATGAGCATAACGCGCTCAGTAAGAAATATATGAAAGCAGGTAGATAACCACACTATCTACGATGCTCATAATGCATGTTTTATCAACTCGTAAAACAAATGCATTTACTTTTCAAAACACTCTCCTTAATTTATAAAGCAAGTAGATAATCAAACTATCCACAATGCTCATGATGCATGGTTTATTCCAAAAAACTCATGGCATTCACAAAACCATCATAGTAAAACACATAGCAATTTACTGCCAAAAATCGAATATCAAAACTCATTGAGAGTAAAATCTTTCTGTGTTCAGTATTGAAACTCACTTTAAAATCATGTTCTCATTTCAAACGGTTTCATCACAGAAATCAAATCACAATTAGTTTCATCACCAAAACCAATAAAACATATGAGACTAGGCAGGGATTTCAACACAAATCCAAGGGAACATTTGGCCAAAGTCCGAGACCCACAAGCTATCACGGATCAGGTGTGCCAGGGTGTCTCTGAGTCCGAGGAGGGGATTAGTCTATCCATCGGCTTCTATCTAAGGACTATCACAAAACAGAGCAATGACAAAGCATGCCCGAGTCCAAAGATGCAATCCTCACATCCCATAGTTGCACGGTACAGTGTACTCCATGTTGTCTACACGGTACGACGTACTCCGTGAACCACAGTACAATTACCACATAGTTGTAGGTGCCTGAGTCAACAGCTCACCACCCCAACCAAATAAATTATCAACCATAACCTGTCATCTCAAATCTAGTGCGAGCAAGTCAGTGTGTGAGGTCCTGCCTACCACAGGCGACCTCTCTGGGCCCCTGTTGCGACAGCCTCCTACTCAACTCGAGGGCTCCAGCACGATCTCAATCACAAATCACAACAGAATCCAGTGCGAGCAGTGCTCCAGCACGGTCTGTACAGATGAAATACCCAAAATCAAGTGGGAGCGGATCTGGATAAATTCACAGATCTCATCATAGCTCCAGCACGATTTCACACACACAAAATAGACATCTGGCTCTATTTCCCACCACAGTGGTACTCAAAACCGAGTGCAATATGCAAAACGGTACAAAACAAAATAAGAGGGAAACATCCCATCAAATCACTTGTCAATCAAATCATTTTTTAGAAAAACGTGCAAGTTAATGCATACAGTCAAATCATGAGCCAGTCTATCATTTTAGCTTCACAAAAATCTCTTTTTCACAAAGAAAACATGGATTGCATGCACTTTATGCATTTCTAAAATTCATGAGTCTAAGGGTATTTTCGTAATTTTCTCATATTTGGGTACTATCCAGAAATTTCATATCTATACTCTATACGAAATTTAATTGACTGTAAACGACGATGAAAATACGTACAACTATCTCTAATAGCTCTCATAGATCCCTTACCTCGGATCACGTAGTGTGACCTCTCTTCCTCTGTGCTGTCCAAATCTTGCAGTCCGGTCAACTCTCGATATGACTCTGGAGCTGCATTTAACCATTCACTGGATTAATTATACGTTTCCTACTGTATTACACATTTAATACAGTTCATTTCACTTAATTGGGCCCGTTTACTCTAAATGGGCCTAAATACTTTAATCAGGCCTTAATCCGTATCAAACCCGTTTTTCACGTATTATTTCCCTTCATCAGGGTCTATTGACTCATTGGGTCTATCAATACCCATTGGGCTTCATTCCAAGCTCTTTGGATAGCCCGAATATCATTTACGACAGTTTATTCGAAATTCCGAATATAATTCACTAAATCCAAAATTTAATCCGAAATGCGTAAAATAAATCTTAAATACGCGTTACTTACATAAATTGTCGTAAATGAGCTATACTTACCCAATATTGTGCGATGGTGCGCGAATCGGAGTTCGATCGGGCTTCCGTTCGGAATTAATCGTCGAATTGCACAATTTCGTATTTTTCATTTTCGGGCCAATTTTCGATTAAATATAATTTAAATAAATTTATCAAAAATTAAATCGGCCACTTTTGATCTCGTATCGACTTACCCGAAGTCCGATGAAAATTTTTTTCTCTCTTCTTTCTCTCTCCTCCTGAACCGGTTCGGACCGGTTTGCCCCTTTTCCCACTGAACCGATCCGAACCGGTTCAGTGGCCATTTTGCCGTTCCGATGTCTTTCGACCGGTTCTTCGGCCGATTCCACCGCCGTTCGGCTGGGCTCGGGCTGAGGAGTCTTCTTTTGGACTCGGGTGGGGTCGATTGGCGCCGGTGGTCGCCGAATCTTCCCTTCTCTCCCGCGGCTCTCCCTCCTCCAATCTCCTCGCCAGCGGCGTTTCCAGGAGCGTCTTGGCCGCTGGCGAGTCGCCCGGTGCTAGGCTGCCTTCGTCGGCCCTCGCCGGCCCCTCAGCCTCGCCGATGGCTCGCTGTCCGATGGTTTCTTCTCTCCCTCGGGTTGCGTCGGTTTGCCTCTGTTTCTCTCTCCCCGATTCCCCAAATTTCCCATTTTCTGATTTTTTTTTCAATTTTTTTTTTACAGTTTTTTTATAATATATTTTTATTATTATTTTATTCTTAAAATAATAATAAAAATCCTAAAATATCTCAAAAATATCTCAAAATTTATATTAAATTCATTTAGTCCGTAAATGAATTTATCAGTCCGATTTTACCTTTTCGGTATATTTTTTCACTATTTTGGGCTCATTTTTCGAGACAAAAATTCTGATAAATTCTGATAATTTATATCTTGATTAATTGGACTCGAAATTAAATTATTTCTTCGATTTTTGATCAAGATTACATAAAATCCATGTTTACAGATAACAATTTTCTTAAAATGACACCGAATTTTTGGGTCTTACAGCATGACATGCATGAAATGCATGATTTAAGAAATTTTCTGAATTAAGGAATTCTCTTGGTTTTTAAGCAAAGCAAATCGGTAGATTGGGTAGTAATTGCATAAATTTCACAATATAACACTATGTAAGTGTTATTAAGATTTAAATGAAAATTATTTGAAAAATGGGCAAACTATCAAGTTTATATGGAAATAGATAGTGCTAGCGCATATCTCGCACTATATCTGAGTTTGTGAGTGTGCATAAAACGTGCTTGAGAGGTTGCTCGCACCGATTTGTGTGACATCATATGCATGAAATGTGTTAGAGCGGTTGCTCGCACTGGTTTTACTATTGTGAAATGCATGAAAGGTGCTGGAGCCTAGCTCGCACCCTGTTTTGATGGTTTTGACTGTTTTGACTGAATATGCATAAAAAAGTGCTGAAGCAGTTGCTCGCACTAGTTTTAATGATTTGACATGCATGAGAGGTGCTTGAGCCTAGCTCGCATCCAATTTTGATATAATATTGCATAAAAGCCGTGCTAGAGTGTAACTCGCATGAGATTTAATATATTTATGCATAAAGCCATACTGGAGCGTTGCTCGTACGAAGTTTTGATTTACTTAAGCATTCATTAGTGCTGGAGCATTGCTCGTACATGATTTTATATGGATTTATTACTCATGTTAAAGTTATACTGGACTGTTACTCGTATGCAGATTTTACTGATTTTTATGACACCGTGCTAGAGCTTCGCTCGCACGAGATTTTCTGATATCATGAATATGCATGGAGCCGTGCTAGAGCTTCGTTCGCACAAGGATTTATATGACATGAATATAGCCGTGTTGGAGCCTCCTATAGACTGTGTCACAGTGAGATGATATGCTTAGACGTGCATACTGAGACAGAGATGGTATGGGTGGATAAGACCTATTGCAGGCACCCCCTTACTGAGACTGGGTTCATGGAGTACGTTGTACCGTGTATATCACATGGGATATGCTGTACCGTGGGGATTGTTAGAGTGGAGTGGCATTAGCCACAAGGCAGCAAGCCTTGCCCTCGCAATCCTGATGTTATGTTGTTCTGACGGTAGGATTGACCCACCTCCCGTTTCAAGTGTGATACCCCGCACACTAGGTACCGTGTTACCAGGGATCACTAGGTTATAGTCATAGTCCTCGTTGTTACTGATATAGTCACCTACTTGTCTCACATGATATAACTTGTGGTCTCGATAGACCAGGGTAGATCCGAGGGAGGGGTCAGGCCCTCGATTTTGTGATTTTTATTGAGATGTGCTTTTTAACAGAATTATGATTTTCTACTATGCTGATAGATATTTTTAGAGGATTTTATGATACGTGACCCTGAAAGAAGAGTGATTTTATAACCGAAGTTTTTAATGAATTTTAATGAGTTTTATTTATGAGATGCTTAACCCCTTCGAGTTATTTTATACTGAGATTTAAAAGCAGTGATTTAAATGTAGTAGCATGATGAGTTTTTCATGCGTTAATCATAAATTCATGAAAAGAGTTGTTTCTCATAATTTGTTTTACATGGCATGATCTTGATTTACCTCATGTTAAGTATGATTTAATGATGTCACATAAAATGCTATTGATGCATAAGTAGTATGATTTATATATGCACAAACAGTTTTATAAAATAAGTCATTGATGATATACATGATTTTGTGCTTGAGAGTTTAATGAAAAGAAATGGATTTTAAGGGCATGACATTATGAGCATGTAGATAGTGGAGCTATCTACTTACTTGCATAATTGCCTTACTGAACGTGTGGTTTGCTCACCCCCTTTATTTTTCCATCTTTTCAGAGCACTCGCAGTAGTTAGTGAGCGGCTGATGACTTGCATTCTTAGTATCCGCTTCTTCCTATTGAGAGATAAGTATACACATTTATATGGTTTTGTATCTAAATATGTAAATGCATAGTACGGTAAACGTATATGATGTTGGGGATGTAAGGTTATGTAATACCGTTGTATATGTATTTAGTTAAAGTCAAAGGATAGTAAATCCTGATATATGAATGTGATTATGGAAATGGAATGGTAAATAGGCGAGAGGTGACTAACACCGAATCATAGCTCAACTGTTTGGTAAGATGGTCACGATGAGAAAAATGTAAGAATTAAATAATAAGTGAAAAAGCAAAAAATTTACTCTGATTTTTAGGTAATTTGGGTCGTGACAGTTTTTTGTATCAGAGCTGAGTTGGCCTGATATGAGTCAGTGTTAGTGGTTAAGGAAGTTTATATCCTCATGTACTGTGCATTATTTAGATACAATTGTGTATATCGAGATGGAATTGCAGCTAAGAATTTGATTTCAAATGTAAGAATAGACTCATTAACTGATAGTCACTATGGTAGAAGGGCGAGTACACGAGCTCGAGGCCGTAGAGGTAGGTTTGAGAGTCGTACTGAGTCGCCACATGAGACTGAAGATGAGATTGACGTGGAGGCTGGTATTGAGCATGCCCCACAAAGTTCGACAATGAGATCGGACAGTATTGAGACACGCTTCGCGAGGTTGGAGCGAAGTGTGGAGAATATTTTGTGAGCTAATTGCTCAGAGTATGCATGAGGTTTGAGGGTGTAAACCCCATAATTTTCCTACATCAAATAAAAAAAAAAAGGGAAACAAAATTTCATTTTCGAAATGAGGAAAATTTCGTGGAAGACATGGATATTATGTCTTTGAAAAAAAAAAAGGGGTATATATATATACTAACATAAAAAAAAAAAAAAAGAGAGAAAGATATATACATATAAATATATTATAAACAAATAATAAATATATATTAATATTATATATATATTAATATAATATATATTTTTAAGGCATGTACGGAATTGGCTTTTAGCCAATTCCGTCTGCCATTTTCTTTCCCTCCCCACTATTTTCGAATTAGAAAACGAAAAGGAAACAAGACAGAGAAGGCATCAGGCGAGCGGGAAAAAAACAAAGGAAATGGAAGAGAAAAAAAAAATTTCTCCGATTTTCAAGGGTCAAGGGTCGTTACAGTTTAAGTGGTATCAGAGCGAAGGTTGTCTAGTACTGTCAGTGTCGAAAATAAGGATTAAATTACATCCCAATGTCTGTGCTTGTCTGGTAGTAGGTAATGTATACCTAATGAATGTAAGACTTGATCTTTGGAATTACGCGCGGGTATTAGATCACTGCACGATGAATGGAAGACGCGGACGTACTCGGAGGCAGGCTCAGCCACCTCTAACTCCTCCACCGCACTTATAGAGCCTCAATACATGTATGGCTCAGTTTGAACAGCGGTTGGAGCAGTGTCTCGAACGAGGATTGGAGTCGATAGCTACCATGATTGCCCAACATCTAAGGGTAAACGTTTCCGATTCAGTTGGCACGGCACCAATTTTTGCTCTGGTGCCGACTCCTCCACAAGCAACACCACCGCCTCCTCCACAAGTTTCGCCAGCACCTATGGCACCTCAACCTCTTGTACAGGCTCGGAGAGAGGAGGGGGATATCGGTAGGATGAGGAATTTCCTAGAGATAAAGCCTCCAACATTTAAGAGAAAAAAAAAAACAGGGATAAGAGTAAGTGAACGGAGTCTGTGAGACAGGACTTTCAGAGGGGCCAACCTAAGAGACAGAGGACAGATGAGTCTCAAGCTAGGAATGATAGGCCTACGGCTCCTATAGCTACCCCACAGACTACCAGAGGCTTCTAGCAGTACGATAGATTTTGCACTAGATGCGGTAAATTCCATAGTGGCGCGTGTCGCTGGTTCACAGGGAGCTGTTTTGGGTGTGGACAGAAGGGGCACATGGTAAAGGATTGCCCACAGAAGCAGATTCCACAACCCCTAGAGCTACCAAGACAGCCTGAAAGGCAAGCTCTCCTGAGATAAATCCCACAGAGATGAGTTACCGCGACAGAGAAAGGCAAGAAGCCTGTCACTCATGGAAGGATTTTTACCTAGACTCGATGTGGTATGTAGGAATTGTGAAATCAAGGTAGGAGATAAGATCATATTAGCAGATCTAATTTTGTTGAGCATGTATGGCTTTGATGTAATTTTGGATATGGATTGGCTAGCCACCAACCGTGTAAGTTTAGACTACTACTCTAAGACTGTAACCTTCTCCTTACCTAGTAAGTTTAATGTATGTTTTCTAGTTAAGGAACGAAGTGTATGATTTTGACTATTAATGAAGTTTTTGATGAATGTGTTGATGTGAAAGTTATATTGCATTCATCTCCGACACTAGTCAAGAATGTCCAAGTATTCTGGACCTATCTGTGGTATGCAAGTTTTCAGATGTTTCTTGAGGAACTACCGAGGCTACCACTGGAGAGAGAGTTGGAATTCACTATAGGTTTGGTAGTAGAGACACAGTCAATCTCGAAGTCTCTTTGTCGAATGAACTTTGTGGATCTTTAGGAATTGAAAAAGGAGTGGCAAAAACTGTTAGATAAAGGAAGTTCAAAGACCCATAGGAGATAATGAGATATTTAATCAAGCTAAGATGACTCCATTCGAAATTACTTTGAGGAAACAGAGCGCAAGGTGCGATTAGGATGATATGAATTGTATATTTCTAAAGTCACTAAGAAAGGGAAAGATAAAGAGAATAACGGAAAAGTGATCTACAAAGGAAATAGTGACAATGAAAGAACATAGTCACTATACTCGAAGAATGAATCAGGGAACTAAAGGTATAAATAAGACTCTAAAGGTCGCACTGCTTATATGATTGATATAGATAGGGAGTGTTCGGGGTATAGAAACATCCCTGTAAACAGGAAAAATTTTCTGACACATGATCAAATAATTTATCAAAGTTACCCCTGAACTAAAAGGGAAAGTTCTAGAATTGATTTAGCAAATGGTATCGAATTAAGTACACAAAACTACTGTACTGAGTGACCTTGCTTGGATGTGAAATGCTGAGAGGGCAATTATAAAAGTTATATGAAGGAGAGATTTTCGAATTGAGTGACCCACTTTGGAGTACACTGGCGTTAAAATTTAAAGGGACTCGGAGCCCCTTGGGTCACAGTGTATTAAGAACGAGTGTAAATAGGAGTTCCCAAGCCGAGGTTATATATATCAATGGGAAAAATCTGAAATAATATGAACATTCAGAATTTTGAGATATAAGGAAACTTTAGAGAATGAGTTACATATTAAATCTAAGGGTTGTAACTTCAATATTTTTATGTTTTGAATATGAGACTTATTCTGGATAAAAAAAAAAAACTTTGCTATAGTTGATGTACGAATGGGATAAGTTTTGAAAGGAGATAATCTTGGATATACGAGTCATATTAGAACAAGAGATGTATGCAAGGTACGAATATCTCCGGTATGTGAAATGATATGGGTTTCATAATGAGATTACCAAGGAACCGGAAGGGGCATGATACAATCTGGGTGGTCGTAGACAGATGGATCTGAATGAATTTGGAGGACCAAATTCTTTTAAGGTGGGGAGAATGTAAACCCCATAATTTTCCTACATCAAATAAAAAAAAAAAGGGAAACAAAATTTCATTTTCGAAATGAGGAAAATTTCGTGGAAGACATGGATATTATGTCTTTGAAAAAAAAAAAAGGGGTATATATATATATACTAACATAAAAAAAAAAAAGAGAGAAAGATATATACATATAAATATATTATAAACAAATAATAAATATATATTAATATTATATATATATATTAATATAATATATATTTTTAAGGCATGTACGGAATTGGCTTTTAGCCAATTCCATCTGCCATTTTCTTTCCCTCCCCACTGTTTTCGAATTAGAAAACGAAAAGGAAACAAGACAGAGAAGGCATCAGGCGAGCGGGAAAAAAACAAAGGAAATGGAAGAGAAAAAAAAAAAATTTCTCCGATTTTCAAGGGTCAAGGGTCGTTACAGAGGGCGAGTCGGAACATTGGTGGAAGTTCGCTCGACCCATCTTAGGAGTTAGACATCCAGATTGGACATGAGAACATAATTCTAGATGTATTCCGATGACATAATATCTCGGACACTGTTTAAAGAAAATTACAGATTAAATTATTTACTCTGACCTAGAGGAACTGGTTGATCAATGAGTATGAAACTCAGTTTATATTCCTGGACAGATATGACTCCGACACTATGAATAGTGAGAGTTGGGATGTCTGAAAGTTCATGGAAGGGCTCAGATTGTCAATTAGAGTCCGATTGGGCCATTAGATATTACTACCTATGCCGAGGCAGTGTGTAGACTACAGTTGTGTGAATAACGTCATGAGTTGCACGCCTCTGAGATTGGGAAAGGTAGTAAAGACCGAAATAGAGACAGAAAGGAGAATAGAGAATGACAGAGATGTCAGAACGGGAAAAAGGTAGTTTGGTAAAAGTTTAGAGTTGATGAATCACGGGGTAAGATGATTGATAAACCCTAGTGTATCCAATTTAAGCACTTATAAGGGGCATTGTGATTGAAGGACCCTGACCAGCTCCGTAGCAGTGTAAGCAGTGTGAACAATGTAGAATATGTGGTAGTTACCACGAAAATAAGATGTTGGACGAGGGCGAGTGTATGCCTAGGACCAGGACTGGTTGTGAATAATGCAGTAATTATTTTAATTGATCCTGGTGCCACGTATTTATTCATACCACCTTCATTTGCTTATAAGCTAGTGAAAGATATGAAGCATGTATCCTTAGGCAAGATGATGATAGTTAGCTGATTATCACTAACTGAATATGGGTATAGAGATTGTAAATTGGAAACGGGGGAAAAAGGATATGTCAGCCGATTTTATTCAATGGAATATGAATAATTTTGAATATTAGAGAATAGATTGATTCGGCTGCAGACTATGCTGTTTAGATTGCTATCCTAAGATAGTGATGTTTTCACCCCTGAAAAGTGTATTGTAAGTTTTAATAAGTAATAAAAGAGTTTGTTATAAGTGATATATGAAAGGAGATAAGCTTTGAGATGTGATAGATCCTGAATATGAGATATATTGGAATAAGAGGCGTATGCAAGGTAAGAATATCTTTGATATGTAAAGTAAATTGGATTAAGCGATATGTAGTGAATATGAATTGCGGCCAAGGATAAGAGGAAGATATATCCATAACCAGTCTATGTGGTCAAGTTTGAGGGTTAATAAAGGTATTTTAAAATACCTCACCACCTGAAGACTTGACAGCGTCTAAAAGCGTACACATAACCTATAAATTGAAATTGAAAGTCGTAATATATACATTTAAAATTTGGGTACCTTTGCTGGTACGATAAAGAAATATAGAATTCGAGTAATTATGAAGGTTTAAAAATTAAAATTTTATAAAAGCCGTTAATATAAGAAAAAGGAAATGACGTGAGTTAGTATCTTGAACGAAAGCAATTTCGAAATGACATTATACATTTATATGTACATAGGTCAAGGATATGAGTGATTGAAATATTCAATGGAACTTAACTACGATGAGGTATTTAAACCTTACTTGGACCGATTGGTTGTCATCTTTAGCAATGATATTTTGATGTATTCGAAGTCCAGGGAAGAGCATGAGTAGTAACAGGAAACTGTCTAACAGACGAGGTGTTGTGAGTTTCTCAAAATTGGCTGCTCAGTTGACACATCTTGTTCGAAAAAGATTGTATGTTAGTAGGATGATAAGAATGAAAGTAGCTTCAGTGAGTTCTGGTATATGGAAGTAATAAACTAACCACCATAATTATTCTCACCATAACTAACAGCTCAAGAGGTTTCAGTGTGTATGGATACCTCAAAATAAGGATTGGGCTGTGTATTGATGTAAAATGAGAAGATAGTCGCTTATGGATCTAGATAGTTCAAGGACCATGAGACAAACTATCTGACCCATGATTTAGAGCTGGCAACCGTAGCGTTTACACTGAAGGTATGGCGCCACCACTTAAATGGTAAGAAAATTCGGGTATGCACTGATCATAAAAGCCTCGAGTATCTGTTTTCACAGAAAGAGTGGTATATGAGAACAAAGAGGGTTAGAGCTTCTGAGGGATTATAATTGTGAAAAATCATACCACCTACGAAAGGCTGATGCCTTGAGCAGAAAGAGCCTTAGGATGGTATTACATATGATGGTTAGGGAGCGTGAGTTGCTAGAGCAGTTGTGAGCCTCGGTAATGGTGTGATCCCTTCTGATGATGACGGTGATTTTGTGACAACTAGCCTGAGGTTAGAACTGAATTTGAGAGATCAAATTTGTCAGGCTTAGCGTGATGATCGGCATGGTATCGATAATGTGAGTCAGATTCAGAAGGGTATAGTGACAGAGTTCATAGTGAGTGATGATGACTTACAGAGGTTCAGAGATAGTATAAGTGCTCCCCAAGACCATAGTTGTTGAGATAGTGTTATTGTTAGAAGCTCACTCTTCGGGATATACAGTGCATCCGGGAAGTAATAAATATATCAAAATTTCTGAAAAGGGTATCGGTAGTCAGATATGAAAAGAGACATTGTAGAGTTGTAATAAAGTGTCTCGTATGTTAGCAGATTAAGGTAGAGCAATAGAAGCTTGCAAGGTTATTGCAGCCTCTACCTATATTGACACGAAAATGGAAACAAGTTACCATGAATTTCGTGATGGGTTACAGAGGACCCGTTGAAATCACGAGACTATTTGGGTGATAGTCGCTAGATTGACTAAGTTTACCCACCTTTTGGTTATGAAATCCCCAAATACTCTGAGTGCGTAGGTAGATTTATATGTATGAAAGATTGTGAAACATTATGTAGTATTCCAGTGAGCATGATATCAAATAAGGATTCCCGCTTCACTTCCCACTTCTGGGAATATTGTTTTTGGAAGCTATGGGAACCTGATTGAGTGTTCGCATAGCTTTCCGTCCTCAGACAAATGGTCAATCAGAGAGGACTGTACAGGTTCTGGAGGATATGATAAGAGCGTGTGCCATTGATTTTGTAAGCTCCTGGGATGATCAGTTGTTACTAATTGAATTCGTCAATAATGACTGTTATCACTCGAGTATCGCGATGACTTTATATGAGGCATTGTATGGCCGTAGGGATTGTTCCCCGACTTGGATAAGAAGAAGTGGGTAACAGATAGAGAATTGTTCCCGAATTGGTAAGACAAACCTCTGAGAATGTTCAATGGATTGTGAGAGATTAAGAACACCTCAGAGCAGACAGAAAAGTTATGCTGACAAGAGACAGAAACCATTGGAATTCACTGAGGGTGAATTAGTATTGTTGGAAGTTGCATGCCCTTAGGACATAGCATAAGAGCATAACGAGATTCAGAAAGAGAGATTGGACAAAATGGAAGATAATGCCTATAGGTTGGCGTTACCACTTGAATAAGCAGGCATCCACAATGTGTGCCATCTGTTGATACTTCAGAAATACTATCCGGACCCAACATATGTGATCGGATATGAGCTCCAACAGCTTAGCTCAATGAAAGTATAACGTATGTTAAAAACTCAATTCGGGTATTAGACGGAATGAGAAAGTGTTGAGGTTTAAGATGATCTCCCTAGTAAAGTCCTTTGGTAGTATTACACTCCTAAAAAAAGTCACATGAGAATTAAAAAGTGATGTGATAGAGGTACCCAGAGTTGTTTATGGACCCATTTGACTTGGTTCTAATTTGGAGGACCAAATTTCTTAAGTCGGGGAGATTGTAAGACCCGATTTTATTTACAACACGAAATGAGAAAAGATCAAATGAAGGATTGAAATGGTATTCTCGAACACGTTGAAGGGTAAAACGGTCAAAAGATCGAAAGCCGATATAAATTCGAGAAGAAAATTTAATTAAAAATCATGGATTTGAGAATCTTGATCAATAATGAAGAAATAATTAAATTTCAGGTTAAATTGATTAAGATATGAATTTATTGGAATAAACCAAAATTTTCACCTCGAAAAATTATCCCGAAAGACGAAGTAATACCGATAAATTCATTTAAAGATTTAATGAATTAAATAAGAATTTTTAAGATAATTTTGGATTTTAATAATATTTTAATGATTAAAATAATAATAAAAATAAATTACAAAATATTAAAAAAAATTATAAAAAAACGAAAATGGAAAAATTGCAGAATTGCGATTTGAAGGAAAACGAAACGGAACCCCTTTACCGGCCACCGACGAGCCCAGAGGAGTGACCGATGAGGGAGAGGAAGCCCAGCCAAGCCACCACCGGCGCCAACAAGACGACGAACGGCGGCGAACGACGAGAGAAAGGGGGAAAGAGAGAACCGAGAGGGAGAAAAGGAATTTCCCGACGACCGATGCCGATTCAGCCATGGCCACCATCAGCCGAGCGTTCCCCAGGCGCAGGTGACGCGATTTGTGGCAGCAGCGACCGGTAGAACGGCGGCCAGCGTCGGCAATGGCAAGAAAGAGAAAAGTCACCGACGGGGAAGAGAGAAGAGGTCGGATCGGCCACTTTTCTGCCATCTCGGGCGAAACCGAGACCAAATCCGTGCATCGGACGATTTCTAGAACTGCTGGCGGCGAAAGCCGACGGAGAACCGGTCGACGAAGCCCTGAACCAGTCGAACCAGACTGAACCGGCTAGACCGAACCGGTCTAAACTGGGTTGAACCGAACCGAACCGGTTCAGCCAAAAAGAAAAGGAAAAAGAAAAAAGAAAGAGGAAAGAAAAAGAGGAAAAATTGGAAAAAAATCTCAGTGATGCAATCGAGCTATGGGTAAGTCGGTAAGCGATTGAATTGATCGATTTAAATTTCAAAATATTTAATTTGATTAAAATTCGACTAAAAGTTTACCCGAAAAAATATTTAATTGTGTAGCTCGATAATTGACGTCAAACGAGAGCTCGAGACAGCCTCAATTTGTGTACTATCATGGAATCTCAGGTAAGTAACCCTTATTTACGACAATTTGCATTATTATGCGTGTTAAAATTTACTGCATAAATTACGGATTTAAATTCCGCGTTAAATGAATGATATCATGGAAATTGGGATAAATTGTCGTAAATATTTAATTGATCTATTCAAGAGTTTAGAACGAAGTCCAATAAATATTGATGGGCCAAATGAGCCCAATATGCCTCGATAATGTGAATAGTAAGAGGGAAAATGGGCTTAAGGTCGATTAAGGCCCATTATGGTACAATCGGGCCCAATATGGGTAAACGGGCCCAATGATTTAAATTAAGCCAAAAAAATATGAAATACAATTAATTATATTGTATTTGAACTGATGTATATTTATACGCAGTTCTAGAGATTTGATTGAGAGTAAATCGGACTACGTGACGAGTCATCTGTGGAAATGTCAGACTGTACAGAAAAATGAGGTAAGGGAATTGTGTGAGTAGCTAGAGGTAGCTACGCATATTTTAATAGTTTTGTATACACTGAATATGTATGTATACACTGAATATGTATATAAGTCCTAGAAATAAATTAAAGATTTTAAGGACTCGAAATAGGTAAAAGTCTATTTTACCCCTATTGAGGGAAGTTCACCTAAGGATGGTGAAAGCATGACATGCATGAAATGCATGATTTAAGGAATTTTCTGAATTAAGGAATTTTCTTGGTTTTTAAGGAAAGCAAATCGGTAGATTGGCCAGTAATTGCATAAATTTCACAATATAACACTACGTAAGTGTTATTAAGATTTAAATTAAAATTATTTGGAAAATGGGACAACTATCAAGTTTATATGGAAACAGATAGTGCTGGCGCATAGCTCGCACTATATCTGAGTTTGTGAGTGTGCATAAAACGTGCTTGAGCGGTTGCTCGCACCGATTTGTGTGACATCATACGCATGAAATGTGCTAGAGCGGTTGCTCACACTGATTTTACTATTGTGAAATGCATGAGAGGTGCTGGAGCCTAGCTCACACCCTGTTTTGACTGTTTTGACGGTTTTGACTGTTTTGACTGAATATGCATGAAAAGGTGCTGGAGTAATTGCTCGCACTAGTTTTAATGATTTGACATACATGAGAGGTGCTGGAGCCTAGCTCGCATCCAGTTTTGATATAATATTGTATAAAATCCGTGCTGGAGTGTAACTCGCACGAGATTTAATGTATTTATGCATAAAGCCGTACTGGAGCGTTGCTCGTACGAAGTTTTGATTTACTTGAGCATTCATTAGTACTAGAGCATTGCTCGCATGTGATTTTATATGGATTTATAACTCATGTTAAAGTCGTACTGGAGTGTTACACGTACGCAGATTTTACTGATTTTTATGACAGCGTGTTAGAGCTTCGCTCGCACAAGATTTTTTGATAGCATGAATATGCATGGAGCCGTGCTAGAGCTTCGCTCACACAGGGATTTATATGACATACATATAGCCGTGTTGGAGCCTCCCGTAGACTGTGTGTCATAGTGAGATGATATGCTCACACGTGCATACTGAGACAAAGATGGTATGGGTGGATAAGACCTATTGCAGGCACCCCCTGACTAAGACTGGGTTCACGGAGTATGTTGTACCGTGTATATCACATGGGGTACGCTGTACCGTGGGGATTGTTGGAGTGGAGTGGCATTAGCTACGAGGCAGTAAATCTTGCCCTCGCAATCCTGATGATATGTTGTTCTGGCGGCAAGATTGACCCACCTCCCGTTTCAGGTGTGATACCCCGCACACTAGGTACCGTGTTTCCAGGGATCACTAGGTTATGGCCATAGTCCTTGTTGTTACTATATAGTCACCTACTTGTCTCACATGATATATGTAAGACCCGATTTTATCGTAAGAGCAAAAGGGGACGAATAGAAATTTAAAAATGCAAAGGGATTGAAATGGTATTCCCGAACACGTGCAAGGGTAAAACGATCTAAAGACCAAAACCCGGTATAATTTTGACAAGAAAATTTAATTAAAAATATAAGATTGAGAAATCTTGATCAATAACGGAGAAATAATTAAATTTCGGATTAAATTAATCAAGATATGAATTTATTGGGATAAACCGAAATTTTCACCTCGGGAAACAATCTCGAAAGTAATCGAAAAATATATCGAAAAGGTAAAATCAGACTGATAAATTCATTTATAGATTAAATGAATTTAATATGAAATTTTTAAAGATATTTTTGGATATTTAATAATATTTTAATGAATAAGATAATAATAATAAAATTAAATTATAAATAATAAAATAAAGTAATTGTAAGAAAAAATTGCGAAAATCTGGAAATTTACGAAACAGAGAATAAACAAAACAGAAAGCAAAAGGGCGAAACGCGAAGCAGGAAACCGGGGGAACCAAATCCCTCAGGCCGACGACCACCGGCGAGGCTTAGGGGCCGGCGAGGGCCCGCGAAGACAGCCCGACCTCGGGCGAACCATCAGCGGCGGTGAAGCGCCGTGGAGACCGCCGGAGAATGACGAATCGAGAGGAGAGTCCTGCAGGGGAGAAGCTCTGATTGGCTGCCATCGGCGCCTTTTTGACTCCAGCCGAGGCCCGATTTTGGATGCCCAGGTGCAACCGAGCCGAACGGCACCGGAATCAAGTCGGGATCCGACTGGACGGCGCCGGAACGAGGAAATGATGCCGAACCGGACTGAACCGCTGGACCGAACCGAACTGAACTGCTGGACCGAACCGGACTGAACCGGGTTGAACCGGTTTAGCCAAAAAAGAAAAGGAAAAAAAGAAGAAAAAAGTGAAAAAGAAAAAAGAGAAAAAATTGGAAAAATTTCCAGTGATGCAATCGAGCTACAGGTAAGTCAGTAAGCGGTCAAATTGACCGATTTAAATTTCAAAAATATTTAATTTGATTATATCCGACTGGAAGTTTACCTGGAAAAATATTTAAATGTGTAGCTTAACAATTGACATCAATCGAGAGCTCGAGACAGTCTCGATTTACGTACTATCATAGAATCTCGGGTAAGTAACCCTTATTTACGACAATTTTGCGTCGTTATGCGTGATTGATATTTATCGCATAAATTACGGATTTAAATTTCGCATAAAATGGATTAAATTCTGGAAATTGGAATAAATTGTCGTAAATACTAAATTGAGTTATCCGAGAGTTGAGAACGAGGATTAATAAATACTAATGGGCCCAGTGAACCCAATAGGCCTCGATTATGTGAATAGTAAGTGAAAAATGGGCTTAAGGTCGATTAAGGCCCATTAAGATACAATCGGGCCCAATATGGGTAAACAGGCACAATGATTTAAATTAAGCCTAGAAAACATGAAATACAATAAATTGTATTGTATTTGACCTGATGAATATGTATCCGCAGTGTCGGAGATTTGATTTGGAGCAAATCGGACTGCGTGACGAGTCATCAGTGGAAAGGTCAGACTATACAGAAAATGAGGTAAGGGAATTGTGTGAGTAGCTAGAGGTAGCTACGCGTATTTTAATAGCTTTTCTATACACTGAATATGTATGTATACCTTGATTATGTATAATGATCCTAAAAATGGTTTAAATGATTTTAAGGATCGAAATAGGTGAAAAGACTATTTTACCCCTATTAAGGGAAGTTCACCTAAGGATGGTGAAAACATGACATGCATGAAATGCATGATTTAAGGAATTTTTCAAATTAAGGAATTTTATTAGTTTTAATCAAAGCAAAACGGTAGATTGGCCAGTAATTGCATGAATTTCACATGATAACAATACGTAAGTGTTATTTATATTTAAATGGAAATTTCTTTGAAAAATAGGCCAACTATCAAGTTTATATGGAAACAGATAGTGCCGACACGTAGTTCACACTATATCTGCGTTTGTGAATGTGCATAAATGTGCTTGAGCGGTTGCTCGCACCGATTTGTGTGACATCATATTGATGAAATGTGCTAGAGCGGTTGCTCGCATTGATTTTATGATTTGATATGCATGAGAGGTGCTGGAGCTTAGCTCGCATCCTGTTTTGATATTATATTGCATAAAAGCTGTGCTGGAGTGTAACTCGCACGAGATTTGATTTACTTGAGCATTCACTCGTGCTGGAGCGTTGCTCGCACGAAGTTTTATATGATCTTATAACTCATTTTAAAGCCGTACTGGAGTTTTTCTCGTACGAGGTTTTCGCTGAGTCTTTATACATATCCGTACTAGAGCATTACTCGTGCGTGGATTTTACTTAAATTTATAATTATTTTAAGTCGTACTGGAGTGCTGCTCGTACTCAGATTTCATTGATTTTTATGACACCGTGCTAGAGCTTCGCTCGCACAAGATTTTTTGATATCATGAATATGCATGGAGCTGTGCTAGAGCTTCGCTCGCACAAGGATTTATATTACATGCATATAGCCGTGTTGGAGCCTCCTGTAGACTGTGTCACAGTGAGATGATATGCTCACACGTGCATATTGAGACAGAGATGATATGGGTGGATAAGACATATTGCAGGCACCCCTGATTGAGTTTGGGTTCACGGAGTACGTTGTATGGTGTATGTCACGCGGAGTACGCTGTATCGTGGGGATTGTTGGAGTGGAGTGGCATTAGCCATGAGGCAGCAAGCCTTACCCTCGCAATCCTGGTGTTATGCTGTTCTGGCGGGTAGGACGACCCACCTCCCGTTTCAGTTGTGATACCCCACACACTAGGTACCATGTTGCCAGGGATCACTAGGATATGGCCATAGTCCTCGATGTTACTGATATAATTATATGCTTGTCTCACATGATATAAATATTGGTCGATAAACCAGGGTAGACCCGAGGGAGGGGTCAGGCCCCCGATTTTATGATTTTCTATTGTGATGCTAGATTTCAGATGATTTTATGATATATGACCCTGAAAGAAGGGTGTTTTTATAATCGAAGTTTTATGACGAATTTTAATGAATTGTTTTATGAAATGATTGACCCGGAAGGGTTAGTTTTTACTGCAGTTTTAATGAAATGATTTGAATGTAGTAGCATGATGTTTTCCATGCTTTTATTTCAAATTCATGATTTGTCTTACATGACATGAAAGAATGCATGATCTGGATTTGCTTCATGCTCATTATGATTTAATGATGTCACATAAAATGCTATTGATGCATGAATTACATGCTTTTCTAGATGCACGAACAGTTTTGATAAACTATGTCATTGATGTATGCATGGTTCTGTGCTTGAGATTTTAATGAAAAGAAATGGATTTTAAGGGCATGGAATTATGAGCATGTAGATAGTGGAGCTATCTACTTACTTGCATAATTGCCTTACTGAACGTGTGGTTTGCTCACCCCCTTTATTTTCCCATCTTTTCAGAGTACTCACAGTAATTAGTAAGCGGCTGAGGACTTGCATGTATTGGTATCCGTTGCTTCCCAACAAGAGACAGGTATACACATTTTGTATAGTATTGTATCTAAATATGTAATGTACAGTACTGTAAACGGATATGATGTCGGGGATTTAGAGTTATAAATATCATTGGGTATGTATTTATTTAAAGTCAAAAGATAGTTAACTCTGATATATGAATATGGAAATGAAAATGGTAATAGTGTGAGGTGACTAACACCGAATCATAGCCCAACTGTGTGTAGGATGGTCACGATAAGAGAAAAGTAAGAATTAAATAATAAATGAAAAGCGAAAAATTTACTCTGATTTTTAGGTAATTTGGGTCGTGATAGTTTTTGGTATCACAGCTTAAGTTGGCTTGATATGAGTCGGTGTTAGTGGTTAAAGAAGTTTACATCCCCATGTACTGTGCATTGTTTAGATACAATTGTGTATATCGAGATGGAAGTGGAGCTAAGAATTTGGTTTGAATGAAAGAATATAGACTCATTAACTGATAGCCGCTATGGTAAATGGGCGAGTACACAAACTCAAGGCCGTAGAGGTAGGCTTGAGAGTCGTACTGAGTCGCCACATGAGACTCAAGATGAGATTGACGTGGAAGCTGGTATTGAACGTGCCCCACAGAGTCTAACAGAAAGATTGGATAGAGTCCAATAGAGAGACTGGACAGTATTGAGACACGTTTTGCGAGGTTGGAGCAGAGTGCGGAGAATTTTTGCGAGCTAATTGCTCAGAGTATGCATGAGATTTGAGGGCGAGTCGGAACATTGGTGGAAGTTTGCTTGACCCATATTAAGAGTTAGACATCCAGAATGGACATGGAAAGTAATTTCAGATGTATTCCGGTGACAGAATATCTCGGACACTGTTTAAAGGAAATTACAGATTAAATTATTTACTCTGACCCAAAGGAACTGGTTGATCAATGAGTATGAAACTCAGTTTATATTCCTGGACAGATATGACTCTGACACTATGAACAGTGAGAGTTGGGATGTCTGAAAGTTCATTGAAGGGCTCAGATTTTCAATTAGAGTCTGATTGGGCCGTTAGATATTACTACCTATACCGAGGCAGTGCGCAGACTACAGTTGTGTGAATAACGTCATGAGTTGCACGCCTCTGAGTTTGGGAAAAGGTAGTAAGGGCCGAAATAGAGACAAAAAGAGAATAGTGAATGACAGAGATGTCAGAATAGGAAAAAAATGGTAGTTTGATATAAGCTTAGAGCTGATGAGTCACAGGGTAAGATGATTGGTAGCCCCAGTGTATCCAAATACAATATTTTTGAGGGGTATTATGATTTGAGGACCCCGACCTGCTCCGTAGCAGTTGAACAGTGTAATAGAGTAGCAGTGTAAGTAGTGTAAACAGTGTAGAATATGTGGTAGTTATCACGAAAATAAGATGTTGGATGAGAGCGAGTGTATGCCTTGGACCAGGACACTACTGATGTTTCATCGGATGTGGTGGAAGATACCACACTGGTTGTGAATAATGAAATAATTATTTTAATTGCTCCTAGTGCCACACATTTATTCATACCGCCTTCAGTTGCTTATAAGTTAGTGAAAGATGTGAAGCCTGTACCCTTAGGCAAGATGAGGATGATGGTTAGTTGATTGTCACTAACTGAATATGGGTATAGAGATTGTAAGTTGAAAATAGGGGTGAAAACATCACTGAAAAGTGTATTGTAAGTTTGATAAGTAATGAAAGAGTTGTTATAAGTGATATATGAAAGGAGATAAGTTTTGAGATGTGATAGATCTTGAATACGAGATATATTGGAATAAGAGGCATATACAAGATAAGAATATCTTTGATATGTGAAGTAATTTGGATTAAGCGATATGTAATGAATAAGGATCGCGACCAAGTATAAGGGGTGGATATATCAACACCCAGTCTATGTGGTCAAGTCTGGGGATTAATAAAGGTATTTTAAAATACTTCCCCGCCTGAAGATTTGACAGCGTCTAGAAGCGCACACATAACCTATAAATTGAAATCGACAGTCGTAAAATTTGGGTACCTTTGCTGGTACGATAAAGAAATATAGAATTTGATTAATCATGAAGGTTTAAAAAATTAAAATTTTATAACAGCCGTAATATAAGAAAAAGAAAATGATGCGGGTTAGTATCTTGAACGGAAGCGATTTCGAAATGACATTATACATTTATGCGTACATAGGTCAAGGATATGGGAAATTGAAATATTTAGTGAAACTCAACTACGATGAGGTATTTAAACCTTACCTAGACCGATTGGTTGTCATCTTTAGCGATGATATTTTGATGTATTCGAAGTCCAGGGAAGAGCATGAGTAGCAACTGGAAACTGTCTTACAGACTTTGTTGATAGTTTCTCGAAATTGGCTGCTCAGTTGACATGTATCGTTTGGGAAAAAGATTTCATACGAGTGGTATGATAAGTATGAAAATGGCTTCAGTGAGTTTTGGTGTATTGAAGTAATAAACTGACCACCGTAATTATTCTCACCATAACCAATAGCTCAAAAGGTTTCAGTATGTATGGATACCTCAAAATAAGGATTGGGCTGTGTATTGATGTAAAATGGGAAGATAGTCATTTATGGATCCAGATAGTTCAAGGACCATAAGAGAAACTATCCGACCCATAAATTTAGAGTTGGTAGTCGTAGCGTTTACACTTAAGATATGGCGCCACCACTTATACTGTAAGAAATTTCGGATATGCATTGATTGTAAAAGCCCCGAGTATCAGTTTTCACAGGAAGAGTAGAATATGAGATAACCAAGAGGGTTAGAGCTTCTAAGGATTATGATTGTGAAAATCGTACCACCCAGGAAAGGCTAATGTAATGGTTGATGCCTTGAACAGAAAGAGCCTCGGGATGGTATCACATATGATGGTCAGGGAGCGAGAGCTGCTAGAGCAGTTGTGAGCCTCAGTAGTGATGTGATCTCTTCTGATGATGACGGTGATTTTGTGATAGCTAGCCTGAGGTTAGAACTGGATTTGAGTGACCGGATTTGCCAGGCTTAGCGTGATGATCGACATGGTGTCGATGATGTGGGTCAGATTCAGAAGGGTATAGTGACAGAGTTCACAGTGAGTGATGATGACTTACAGAGGTTCAGAGATAGTAAAAGTGCTCCCCAGGACCACAGTTGATGAGATAGTGCTATTGTCAGAAGCTCACTCTTCGGGATATACAGTGCATCCGAGAAGTAATAAATATATTAAAATCTTTGAAAAAAAGGTATAAGTAGTCAGATATGAAAAGAGAAATTGTAGAGATTATAGAGAAGTGTCTCATATGTCAGTAGAGTAAGGTAGAGCAAAAGAAGTTGCAGGGTTATTGCAGCCCTACCTATATTGACACGAAAATGGGAGCAAGTTTTCATGAATTTCGTGATGGATTACAGAGGACCCGGATGAATCACGAGGCTATCTGAGTGATAGTCAATAGATTGATTAAGTCTACCCACCTTCTGGTTATGAAATCCCCAGATACTCTAAGAGTGTAGGCGGATTTATGTGTAAGAAAAATTGTGAAATATTATGTAGCGTTTCAGTGAGCCTGATATCAGATAGGGATTCCCGCTTCACTTCCCACTTCTGGGAATATTATTTTTGGAAGCTATGGGAACCCGATTGTGTGTTAGCATAGCTTTCCATCCTCAGACAGATGGTCAGTCAGAGAGGATTGTACAGGTTCTGGAGGATATGATGAGGCGTGTGCAATTGATTTTATGAGCTCCTGGGATGATCAGTTGTTACTAATCGAATTCGCCAATAATGACAGTTGTCACTTGAGTATCGGGATGACTTTATATGATACATGATATGGCTTTAGGGAGTTGTGCCCGACTTGGATAAGAAGTGGGTGACAGATAGAGAATTGTTCTCGAATGGGTAATACAAACCTCTGAGAATGTTCAGTTGATTTGTGAGAGATTAAGAACACCTCAGAGCAGACAGAAAAGCTATGCTGACAAGAGATAGAAAATCATTGAAGTTTACCGATGGTGAATCAGTATTGAGTTTCGTTAGATTGACTCTTTTGAGATATTGGACAAAGTGGAAGGTAAGACCTCTAAGTTAGCGTTACCACTTGAATTAATAGGCATCCACTATGTGTCTCATCTTATGATGCTTCATAAATACTATCCGGATCCAGCATATGTGATCGGATATGAGCTTCAATAGCTTAGCTCAATGAAAGTATAACGTATAAAATCGATTCGGGTATTAAACATGAAAGAGAAAGTGTTGAGGTTTAAGATGATCTCCCTAGTTAAGTATGATGGTAGTATTACACTCCGGAGAAAGTCACTTGAAGATGACAGTATATGATATGATAGACGTACCCGGAGTTGTGTATGGACCCATATGACTTGGTTCTAATTTGGATGACCAAATTTCTTAAGTGGGAGAGATTGTAAGACCCGATTTTATCGTAAGAGCAAAAGGGAACGAATAGAAATTTTTAAGTGCATTTAAAAATGCAGAGGGATTGAAATGGTATTCTCAAACACGTGCAAGGGTAAAACGATCAAAAGACCAAAACCCGATATAATTTTGACTAGAAAATTTAATTAAAAATATAATATTGAGAAATCTTGATCAATAACGGAAAAATAATTAAATTTCGGGTTAAATTGATTAAGATATGAATTTATTGGGATAAACCGAAATTTTCACCTCAGAAAATAATCCCGAAAGTAATCGAAAAATATACCGAAAAGGTAAAATCAGACTGATAAATTCATTTAATGATTAAATGAATTTAATATGAATTTTTTAAGGATATTTTTGGATATTTAATAATATTTTAATGAATAAAATAATAATAAAATTAAATTATAAATAATAAAATAAAGTAATTGTAAAAAAAAAATCGCGAAAATCTGGAAATTTGCGAAACAGAGAATAAACGAAACAGAAAGCAAAAGGGCGAAACACGAAGCAAGAAACCGAGGGAACCAAATCCCTCAGGCCGACGACCACCGACGAGGGCCGACGAAGACCGCCCGACCTCGGGCGAACCATCAGCGGCGGTGACGCGCCGTGGAGATCGCCGGAGAACGACGAATTGAGGGGAGAGTCCCACGGGGGAGAAGCCCCGATTGGCGGCCATCGGCGCCGTTTTGACTCCAGCCGAGGCTCGATTTTGGATGCCCAGGTGCAGCCGAGCCGAACGACACCGAAATCACGTCGAGAACCGATCGGACGACACCGGAACGAGGAAATGATGCCAAACCGGACTGAACCGCTGGATCGAACCGGACTGAACCGTTGGATCGAACCGGACTGAACCGCTGGACCGAACCGGTCTGAAATGGGTTAAACCGGACCGAACTGGTTCAGCCAAAAAAGAAAAGGAAAAAAGAAAAAAAAAGGAAAAAAGAAAAAAGAGAAAAAATTGGAAAAATTTTCAGTGATGCAATCGAGCTACGGGTAAATCGATAAGCGGTCAAATTGACCAATTTAAATTTTGAAAATATTTAATTTGATTATATCCGACTGGAAGTTTACCTGGAAAAATATTTAAATGTGTAGCTCGACAATTGACATCAACCGAGAGCTCGAAACAGTCTTGATTTACTTACTATCATGGAATCTTGGGTAAGTAACCCTTATTTACGACAATTTTACGTCGTTATGCGTGATTGATATTTATCGCATAAATTACGGATTTAAATTCCGCATAAAATGGATTAAATTCTGAAAATTGAAATTGTCGTAAATACTAAATTGAGTTATCCGAGAGTTGAGAACAAGGCTCAATAAATACTGATGGGCACAGTAAGCCCAATAGGCCTCGATTATGTGAATAGTAAGTGAAAAACGGGCTTAAGGCCGATTAAGGCCCATTAAGATACAATCGGGCCTAATATGGATAAACGGGCACAATGATTTAAATTAAGCCCAGAAAACATGAAATACAATAAATTGTATTGTATTTGACCTGATGAATATGTATCCGCAGTGCCGGAGATTTGATTTGGAGCAAATCGGACTGCGTGACGAGTCATCAGTGGAAATGTCAGACTGTACAGAAAATGAGGTAAGGGAATTGTGTGAGTAGCTAGAGGTAGCTACGCGTATTTTAATAGCTTTTCTGTACACTGAATATGTATGTATACCTTGATTATGTATAATGATCCTAAAAATGGTTTAAATGATTTTAAGTATCGAGATAGGTGAAAAGACTATTTTACCCCTATTGAAGGAAGTTCACCTAAGGATGGTGAAAGCATGACATGCATGAAATGCATGATTTAAGAAATTTTCCAAATTAAGAAATTTTATTGGTTTTAATCAAAGCAAATCGGTAGATTGGCCAATAATTGCATGAATTTCACATGATAACACTACGTAAGTGTTATTTATATTTAAATGGAAATTTCTTTGAAAAATAGGCCAACTATCAAGTTTATATGGAAACAGATAGTGCCGACACGTAGTTCGCACTATATCTGCGTTTGTGAATGTGCATAAATGTGCTTGAGCGGTTGCTCGCACCGATTTGTGTGACATCATATGCATAAAATGTGCTAGAGCGGTTGCTCGCACTGATTTTATGATTTGATATGCATGAGAGGTGCTGGAGCTTAGCTCGCATCCTGTTTTGATATTATATTGCATAAAAGCCATGTTGGAGTGTAACTCGCACGAGATTTGATTTAATTATGCATAAGGTCGTGCTGGAGTCTAACTCGACGAGATTTGATTTACTTGAGCATTCACTCGTGCTGGAGCGTTGCTCGCACGAAATTTTATATGCTTTTATAACTTATTTTAAAGCCGTACTGGAGTTTTTCTCGTACGAGATTTTCACCGAGTTTTTATACATATCCGTACTAGAGCATTGCTCGTACGTGGATTTTACTTGAATTTATAATTATTTTAAGTCGTACTGGAGCGCTGCTCGTACGCAGATTTCATTGATTTTTATGACACCGTCCTAAAGCTTCGCTCGCACGAGATTTTCTGATATCATGAATATGCATGGAGCCATGCTAGAGCTTCGCTCGCACGAGATTTTCTGATATCATGAATATGCATGGAGCCGTGCTAGAGCTTCGCTCGCACAGGGATTTATATTACATGCAAATAGCCGTGTTGGAGCCTCCTGTAGACTGTGTGTCACAGTGAGATGATATGCTTACACGTGCATACTGAGATAGAGATGATATGGGTGGATAAGACCTATTGCAGGCACCCCTGATTGAGCTTGGGTTCACGCAGTACGTTGTACCGTGTATGTCACGCGGAATACGTTGTACCGTGGAGATTGTTGGAGTGGAGTGGCATTAGCTACGAGGCAGCAAGCCTTGCCCTCGCAATCCTGGTGTTATGCTGTTCTGGTGGGTAGGACGACCCACCTCTCGTTTCAGGTGTGATACCCCGCACACTAGGTACCGTGTTGCCAGGGATCACTAGGATATGGCCATAGTCCTCGATGTTACTGATATAATCACATGTTTGTCTCATATGATATAAATATTAGTCGATAGACCAGGGTAGACCCGAGGGAGGGGTCAGGCCCCCGATTTTATGATTTTCTACTATGATGCTAGATTTCGGATGATTTTATGATATGTGACCCTGAAAGAAGGTGGTTTTATAACCGAAGTTTTATGATGAATTTTAATGAATTGTTTTATGAAATGATTGACCCGGAAGGGTTAGTTTTTACTGCAGTTTTAATAAAATAATTTGGCTACAGTAGCATGATGTTGTTTTCCATACTTTTATTTCAAATTCATGATTTGTCTTACATGACATGAAAGAATGCATGATCTGGATTTACTTCATGCTCATTATGATTTAATGATGTCACATAAAATGCTATTGATGCATGAATTACATGCTTTCTAGATGCACGAACAGTTTTGATAAACTATGTCTTTGATGTATGCATGGTTTTGTGCTTGAAATTTTAATGAAAAGAAATGAATTTTAAGGGCATGACATTATGAGCATGTAGATAGTGGAGCTATCTACTTACTTGCATAATTGCCTTACTGAGCGTGTGGTTTGCTCACCCCTCTTATTTTCCCATCTTTTCAGAGCACTCACATAATTAGTAAGCGGCTGAGGACTTGCATGTATTGGTATTCGCTGCTTCCCAACGAGAGACAGGTATACACATTTTTATAGTATTGTATCTAAATATGTAATGCACAGTATTGTAAACGGATATGATGTCGGGGATGTAGAGTTATAAATACCATTGGGTATGTATTTATTTAAAGTCAAAAGATAGTAAACTCTGATATGTGAATATGAAAATGGAAATGGTAATAGTGTGAGGTGACTAACACCGAATCATAGCCCAACTGTGTGTAGGATGGTCACGATGAGAGAAAGGTAAGAATTAAATAATCAATGAAAAGCGAAAAATTTACTTTAATTTTTAAGTAATTTGGGTCGTGACAATATAACTTGTGGTCTCAATAGACCAGGGTAGATCCGAGGGAGGGGTTAGACCCCTAATTTTGTGATTTTTACTAAGATGTACTTTTTAACATAATTATGATTTTTTACTATGCTGATAGATGTTTTTAGAGGATTTTATGATACGTGACCCTAAAAGAAGGGTGATTTTATAACCGAAGTTTTTAATGAATTTTAATGAGTTTGATTTATAAGATGCTTAACCCCTTCGAGTTATTTTATACTGAGATTTAAAAGCAGTGATTTAAATGCTGTAGCATGATGAGTTTTTCATGCGTTAATCATAAATTCATGAAAAGAATTGTTTCTCATAATTTGTTTTACATGGCATGATCTTGATTTACCTCATGCTAAGTATGATTTAATGATATCACATAAAATGTCATTGATGCATAAGTAGTATGATTTATATATGCACAAACAGTTTTATAAACTAAGTCATTGATGATATACATGATTTTGTGCTTGAGAGTTTAATGAAAAAATGAATTTTAAGGGCATGGCATTATGAGCATGTAGATAGTGGATCTGTCTACTTACTTGCATAATTGCCTTACTGAGCGTGTGGTTTGCTCACCCCCCTTATTTTCTCATCTTTTCAGAGCACTCGCAGTAGTTAGTGAGCGACTGATGACTTTCATTCTTGGTATCCGCTACTTCTCATCGAGAGACAAGTATACACATTTGTATGGTTTTGTATCTAAATATGTAAATGCACAGTACTGTAAACGTATATGATGTCGAGGATGTAAGGTTATGTAATACCATTGTATATGTATTTAGTTAAAGTCAAAGGATAGTAAATCCTGATATATGAATATGATTATGGAAATGGAATGGTAAATAGGTGAGAGGTGACTAACACCGAATCATAGCCCAACTATTTGGTAAGATGGTCACGATGAGAGAAATGTAAGAATTAAATAATAAGTGAAAAAGCAAAAAATTTACTCTGATTTTTAGGTAATTTGGGTCGTCACAAAGCTATCCTAGCAATTCGGCTAACCTATAGCCTATCTTTAAAAATGAATCTAACCTATCCTAAGCATTTCACTAACAACAGCCACATAAACCCCTTACCACACAACAGCTATGCGCCTGACTTTACCCTTTTTTGCCTTTCGTCTTAGAGGCGCATATATGCGTCTAAGTTTCCTTGACGCCTTCTGAAGTAGTTCCTGCGAAATAATATTTAAGGGCATCGTGTCATTTAACATTCGTATAATAACGAATAAAAATTTTAGCACATACACACTCACAAGGTCAATTCGACACTAACTAACATTAATGTAGTTCACCGGTTTTAACCTTAAATTTATTCGTACTCAAAAAATTCCCTTTTGTTTGGTCATAGCCAAAACTTACCTTAATTATTTCTACTTGTTAGCACAAACCTTAGTTCTTCCAACCATAGGTTTATGTAGTAAAGAAAGAAAACAGTAGAGAGGTAAAACTGAATGTATTCTTTTCTCCATATGAATTCAATAGTTGTTAGAATATAAATAGGAAAACTAGAGAGTAATTCTAGGAGCAATTCTAGGAAAAAAAATCAGGATATCTCTAACTTCCTTGATTTTAGGTAGTTTCCTATTAAATAGGAAAACAGATAATAATTCATTATTTATTTATTGACAGCTAATAATTCCTAATTTATCTACACTCCCCCTCAAGTTGGTGCAAAGATATCAATCATGCCCAACTTGCTCACTTGAAGTTCAAATAGCTGTCTCATTAAGCTCTTGGTGAAAATATCTGCAACCTGCTTCATGGTAGGAACAAAAGGAGTACAAATTACCCCTTCTTCAAGCTTCTCTTTTATAAAATGTCTATCAATCTCAACATGTTTCGTCCTGTCATGTAGAACCGCATTATGAGCTATGCTGATGGCTGATTTATTGTCACAGTACAACTTCATAGGAAGACTGACTGGCCTTTTAATTTCTTCTAGAACTTGCTTTAGCCAGACTACCTCACACACTCCTTGAGCCATTGAACGAAATTCAGCTTCTGCACTACTTCTGGCAACGACACCTTGTTTTTTGCTTCTCCAAGTAACTAGATTACCCCACACAAAGGTGCAGTATCCAGATGTCGATCTTCTATCAGTGATTGAACCTGCCCAATCTGCATCAGTAGAGACTTCAATTCCTCTATTTTTATTTTTTCTGAAAAACAATCCTTTCCCTGGAGTTGCTTTCAAATAACGAAGAATTCGAAACACAGCTTCTAGATGTTCCTTACAAGGAGAGTGCATGAACTGACTTACCATACTTACAGCAAAAGCAATGTCAGACCGTGTATGAGATAGATAAATTAACTTCCCAACTAATCTTTGATATCTACCAGTATCCACAGGAACTCCATCTTTTACCTCTCCAAGCTTCACTTTTGCATCTATTGGAGTATCAACTGGCTTGCACCCACTCATACCAGTTTCTTTCAAGAGATCCAAGATATATTTTTGTTGCGACAATACGATACCTTTCCTTGATCTCGCAATTTCCATACCCAAAAAATATCTCATTTGCCCCAAATCCTTGATCTCGAACTCCTTGGCTAAATTCTGTTTTAATCGGTTCATTTCTTCTTCGTCATCTCCTGTAAGAATTATGTCATCTACATAAACAATCAAAATTGAGATCTTGTCTTTGTTAGAGACTTTTATAAAGAGAGTGTGATCTGTCTGCCCCTGTCTATAATTCTGATTCTTCATAAACCTTGTAAACCTTTCAAACCAAGCTCTAGGCGACTGTTTAAGACCATATAGTGATCTTTTAATTCTGTATACCTTGGATCCAAACTTCTCAGTAAAACCAGGTGGTGCCTCCATGTAAACTTCCTCTTCAAGGTCTCCATTGAGGAAAGCATTCTTCACATCCAATTGATTTAGAGACCAATCAAGGTTTACAGCAATTGACAAAAGCACACGAACAGTATTTAGTTTTGCCACTGGAGAAAAAGTATCAGAATAATCCACTCCGTAAGTTTGTGTGTAGCCTTTAGCTACCAGTCGAGCCTTGTATCGTTCTAGAGATCCATCAGAATTATACTTCACGTTGAATACCCACTTACAACCAACGATTGTTTTTCCTTGTGGCAGATCAACCTTTTCCCAAGTAGCATTCTTCTCTAGAGCTCTCATCTCCTCAAGAATAGCCTTCCTCCACTCAGGAACATTTAAAGCTTCTTGTACATTACTTGGAATAACCACACTAGACACTTGTGTAATAAAAACACGAAACCGAGGTGACACATTATTATACGAAATAAAATTGGATAGAGGATGCTTAGTACAAGACCTAACACCTTTCCTAAGAGCAATTGGAAGATCATCTTGACTTGAGGAATTTGACTTAGAATTACCTGGAGGATTATTATCAGAATTGTCTGAAGGAACATTGATCTCATGATCCAACCCCTGATCAGATTCTTGGGGGTACTGTAAGACAGTGTTCCTTTCATTTTTTTGTGCTTGGTACTCCTTTGAATATACAAGACCCTTCCATCGTTTCGCACACATCTCTGTTGTTTCAGAATTTTGATTTTGAGATGGCATTACCAGAGGTTGTTGTAGATTTTCATCATTTAATGCATTTGTATTTCCTTTCTCAATTACTTTTGGTAAAATATCATCACTAGCACATTCAAAATCAATGGTTAAGTCAAAACCATTTAAAAACATATCATCTTTACTATTGTTCTTCTCCCCCTGAAGATGAGAAGTGTGATAGTATGATTGTCCTTCAAAGAAAGTGACATCCATAGAGACAAACATTTTTTTCAGAACTAGATCATAACATTTATAACCTTTTTGATTTGTCGAATAGCCTACAAAAATGCATTTATGTGCTTTTGGATCAAGTTTTGTTCTTTTATGGTCATGGTTATGAACAAATGCAACACTACCAAAAATTTTTAAAGGAATGTTTCTTACTAACTTGGAAGTTGAAAAACACTCATTGAAAAGTTTTATTGGTGTTTTAAGCCCCAAGGTTCTTGAAGGCATTCTGTTTATCAAAAAAGTGACCGTTAAAACAACTTCTCCCCAAAGATACTTTGGAACTTTAGATGTAAAGCTTAAGGCCCTATCAACTTCAAGAAGATGTTTATTTTTCCTTTCGGCTACCCCGTTTTGTTGAAGTGTGTTATTACAAGAACTTTGATGTACAATCCCCTTTTCATCAAAAAAATTTCCTAACACATGATTAAAGAATTCTTTGCCATTATCACTACGAAAAACTTTGATCTGAGTTTCAAACTGTGTTTGTACCATTGTATAAAAGTTTTTAAACACACTTTCAGCATCAGATTTATCTTTTAGTAAAAAAACCCCAGTAACCCGAGTATGATCATCAATAAATGTAATGAACCAACATTTTCCAGAAAGAGTTGCCACTTTAGAAGGACCCCATACATCACTGTGGATCATAGTAAATGGTTTTGACTTTTTGTATGGTTGTGGTGGAAAAACAGCACGATGATGTTTAGCTAATTCACAAACTTCACATTGAAAAATAGAAGCATTTTTATTCATAAATATTTTAGGTAATAATTGCTTTAAATAATGAAAATTTGGATGTCCTAACCGAAAATACCATAACATAATCTCACTGTCACTGGAAACAGAAATAGAATTAAAACAAGTTTGGTCTTGCCTTCCAAAGTTTGTATCATTATTAAGGAGGTAAAGGCCACAGTCTTGCCTAGCATCCCCAATCGTCTTCCCCGAGGTTAAATCCTGAAATTTACATTGAGAAGACCAAAAATTAATTTGACAATTATGATCACGAGTTAATTTACTGACTGACAATAGATTATAGGACAATTGAGGAACGTGAAGGACATCTTTTAAAGTAAGATGAGAAGAAACGATAATTTTTCCTTTCCCTGCAACTGAAGCATAGGAACCATTTGCTATTTTGACCTTTTGATTTCCTGCACAAGGTATGTAAGAAGAAAACAACTGCGAGAACCCAGTCATATGATCGGTTGCTCCTGAATCTAATATCCAAGATGTATTTGGATTGACACAAGTAAAGGATGTGGTGAAAAAATTACCTGACTGGGCTAAAGAACAAGACGTACTAGAATTTCCTATAAATTGAGACTGAAACATTTTGTACAGGTGCTCCATTTGTTCCTTGGTGAAAGGAAGAGAGTCTGAGGATGATTGCTGCCCTGGATTAGTAGTGCTAACCTGGAAAGCACGAGTGTCCCTTGCTGGCCGAGAGTCATCACCAGGTTTCTTCTTCAAATTCGCAAGTTTTCCATGGAGTTTCCAACAGGTCTCGCGTGTATGCCATGGTCTCCGACAATGATCACACCATGGCTTTTGTTTACCTCCTCGTCTTTCTCCTTGTTGCTCATTACTGTGGGCTACAAGAGCTGAACTGTCTTGATCAACTTTTGGCTCCTCTACTCCCTTTAACATCACTAATCTCCGAGCCTCCTCTCTCCGTACCTCAGAAAAAACCTCTCTGATAGAGGGTAGAGGTTTCCGTCCTAAAATACGTCCCCGAACCTCATCAAGATCTTTATTTAGACCTGCCAGAAATACAAACACTCGACTTCGTTCAACCTTTTTCTTGTAACGTGTACTATCATTCGGACTCTCCCATTCTTCAGTTTCGAACATATCCAATTCTTACCACAGAGTCATCATGTCATTATAATAGGCAGTTACCTCTCTATCACCTTGTTGTATCCGCCACATCCGAGTATTTAACTCAAATAATTGAGAATAATTTTTTAGGTCAGAGTACGTCTCTCTAACAGCCTCCCAAACATCATGAGCGGTTGGTAGAAAAATAAACGGTTTTCCCAAGATTGGTTCCATGGAATTAATAAGCCAAGCGATAACCATGGAATTTTCTGATCTCCACTCTGGTATTTTGGATCATCAGCGGCTGGAGGCTTGATTTCCTCATTCAGATATCTAAGTTTTCCCTTTCCATCAATCACCAAAAGCACGGATTGGGCCCACTCTAAGTAGTTTTTACCATTTAACTTATGAATGGTAATCTGTAAAGGGCTTTCATTGATGGGTGCAATCGAAGATGCCTGGGAACTCCTTGTCACAGTGTTGGTAACGGAAGAAGAAGACGAACTAGAGCCAACCATGGCTGCTTTATAATTCATAGGCTCTTGATACCATGTAGTAAAGAAAGAAAACAGTAGAGAGGTAAAACTGAATGTATTCTTTTCTCCATATGAATTCAATAGTTGTTACAATATAAATAGGAAAACTAGAGAGTAATTCTAGGAGTAATTCTAGGAAAAAAAAAATCAGGACATCTCTAACTTCCTTGATTTTAGGTAGTTTCCTATTAAATAGGAAAACAGATAATAATTCATTATTTATTTATTGACAGCTAATAATTCCTAATTTATCTACAGTTTATATCATTTACATCGTGCTTCGTAGCCTAATTATTACAATCCACTAGTTAGCTATTTCCGATCCTATCAAAGTGGCCGAATGCCTTAAGCATAATCCTAACTTCATATTAAATTCACACAAATCCTATAATTATATATTTTCCTCACCTAAAATTTATTTTAAATTCTGAAATTTCTAACAACCAATATTCCCACATCCTTAGTAACCGAAACTTTCATATGTCTTCCTTATTCCTTAGCTAAATCCTAGTTTTACCATTATGGAACTATGTTGTTTATACACTAATAGGCTAACTTAATCCTTAAATTTCAACAAGCAATATCATTACTAAACTTCTCAAATAACCGAACTTAACCTTTTATACTCATTTAATTATTTCAACATTTGTTCAACATTGTTATTTATCAACTAGTAATTTCTTATAATTTCAGCCAAGGGGGATTTAATTTCTAAATTTTTTATTCTCATTCACTACATGTATCTGATGTATATACTGATTTCATGATAATTTGTAATCTAACTCCCACTAACCGAATACATGCATGAAATTCCTTAGATTTCCTACCTTAGCCGAGCACTCTTTTTTTTTCTACCATTCTTCATCAATTTCAGCACTTGCTTAATATTACTCATTAAAATAGTGCATTATTCTCCCAAGCATTTTAAATCTACCTAATTCATCCCAAATTTCCAGCCATTCATTTTAATTACCCATTGATATAGTAAATTTCTCCCTAGCTTTACAAATCTACCTAAGTTTTCAAGTCTTGCCCTCAATTCTGATTTTCCCTTAATTTACTTGAATTCTAAATTATCCAACATCCAAATTTTTTCATTTTAATTTAAACATAACACTATGTAATTTCCAGAATTTTAGATTACATACTCATTTACATGAATGTAAAAATCAATTTTACCCATTTTTCATGCTATGGCTGAACCTATGTTCCAAACATTCAAATTTCTTGTTAAATTTTAAATCATAGAAATCTACATTTGTTTTACAATATTTCAGATTGCGTAATTAATTTAACTTCACGAAATACAACAATTTTCTTCTACATTTCTCTACATGGCCGAATACCTATCCTAATGGTCGTGTTAAATTTTTCTTCCAATTGTTATAATTCATCAATTTCTTTACTAAATTCACACATGCAGGTTACATTTTAATTATCTACAAGTCCCTAAAGTTCTAAATTTCAGAATTCCCCAATTCACTTAGTTAAAACCCTAATCCTCATGCATGTACCAAATTCTGAAATTGATTAAAACTAACACTATTTCTACACTAATATAACAGTAATCAATCATCAATTACCAGAAATTACACAATTCTGACCTCAATTGCTCAATGCCGAATCCCTAGCTAGAAATCTCCAATTCTGTTTTCTGAAATCCCTTGAAATTCCTTGTGAAATCCTAAAGTTCTACACGTTTTCAGCTCAATTGGTTGTGTTCTTCATCTAGCCGAACCACCTAGGCACTCCCCTCTCTCTTGGTGCTCTCGGTTTCAACATGCAGAATAGAAATTTTGTGTTTTGTGGGCTGTTTCAAGGATTCAGGTATGTGGAGAGGGGGAAAACGTGATTGGTGGGTGTAGAGCTAACAATCTAGCTCTAAAACTAACTCTAAATCACTTTACACTAACATGCACACAAAAATTTTGCAGATTTGTTGGCTGAACTAAAAACATTTTTGGTAGTGAGGGGGCTGTTTCGAGGGAAGCAAAGGAAACAAATGGGGAAACTTGCATGCAGGTTGGAGCGGCTGTTTGGGTGGTTGGAGGCGTAGCAAGAGAGGAGCTTGGCTGGATTTCCAGCTACTGGTAAGGGTGGTGTGAGGAAGAGAATGAAGAGGGGATTTTTTTCTGGTTTTCTTTAGTAGAACACATGACAGGGAAAGGGAAACCAGAAAAAAAAGTTTTGTAATCTTTTCCCATTTATATTTTCTCATTTATTTCAGCTTTGTATTGTTTTAACATTGATAATTAAATTGCAGATTTTATAATTTAATTTATATGTATTCAGGTTTTTATATTTCTAATATATATGTGTACATGTTCCAAAATAATTTTCACATAAGGTTTTATATCTATATTATTCCAATTTTTGCAAATATACATAAGCATGGTTCTTATCTTATATTATTACTAACTTTATTATTTCAGATTTATTATATTGCCTTATGAATTTCATTTTCCACTTAATTAACTTAATTAGATTACTTAAATTTATAATTATCACTACTTAATTATCCATGTAAATCTTATTTAACCGAATTTAGCTTAAGTTCCTATTAATTTCGGTTCACTACCTAAGCTTACTTGCATGAATTTAATTTATTTCAACATTCATGTACATTTAACTTAATGACTAATGGTAGATTACTTTAATCTATCCTAATCTGGTCATATGAATATATTTATATTAATTAAGTTGAGTTCATGAACATATTCATGCGCATACATTATGCATTTAAATTATGTTCACCCTATACCATTTATCATTGTTGTATTTTATGTTGGCCCAATGGTACCAGCAGAGCGTCGACTAGGACTATGTCCTGAGTTCGAGCCTCTGGGGACGCGAATTGGGGTATTTACCTCGATAAAATCGTGAGGGGCCTGTGAGGCTTTCAAAGCGGATAATACGGATGAGTAACGATATTAACAGCAGTCAATGTCACAACAGTCGATGTTGTGGGCCCAAGAGGGGTGGCCATGACCGGTTGGGCTGGTTCGACTAGGCTGGGCCGTTACAAATATAGTCATGTTTACATTCCCCAGACACCTCTCGTAGACATTACTGTACTTGCAAAAATATTAGATACAAAAGAATTGCTTAAAACTAGGTATACCTTCGATGCAGAAAAATACTTCGCGGAACCATAGCTGTGCGAAACGCTCTACTAACGGAAGCTTTCCAAGTTACTGATGGGGCTCTATGGAGCAAAGTAAGGGGTGAGCTTAACATGCTTAGTAAGAAAAACCATATACCAGGTAGATAAATACACTACCTAATATATATATATATATATATATATATATTTGCTAAAAACCAGAAAATTTTCATAAATGTATACAGATAATTTGACAAATTCTCAGTTATCATAATCACAATTCAGAAAATAGAAACAATATCGGTAGTGTAATTAATTACTATAGTAAATATAGAAATCCCAAAACTTTCAGTAACAGAAATAAACAGTTCCATATAACATAGTTTATGTAGATAATTCAGAAAGATTTTTAAATAATCATAGAGCCGCTGTCAGTTCTGATAAATCAGAGTCGAAAAATCCATAGCAATTTCAATATAAACACGGAACTGAAATCAACACCGTTTCTAAAACTTTAATAAGCTTTTAAAGCGACAACTGTGTGACACTTTACTCCTACAGGATTCAAGAGGTGACCCCCACAGTGTCTTTATGAAATAGAAAAACACAATTCCATACAATCAAATTAGTTCTTACAGTCAAATCAAAAAATCAAATAGACGAGACAAGACATACATGCTATATCAAATATTAGAATGACAATTGACCAATGTCAGTGACTCTGGGCAATCATGGGCCAGGTGTGCCGGAATGTCAATTGTCGTAAGAGTAGTCAGCTACCTAAACGGCTCACAGATCAGAATGTCCGAAGATCATAATCAGAATCAGAAACACAGTACATTGTACTCACGTGTGCTACACGGTACATCGTACTTCGTGAACCACGGAAACAGATACAAAACATACAAAAGTGCAGCATGATTTAATTATCGGCTCTGTCTCAAATCAATGCGAGTCGGACCGTGCGACACATAGTCTGCATGCGCTCAAGCGCATCTCATCGGTGCGAGTCAGACCGTGCGACACACAGTCAGCACGCGCTCAAGCACATCTCGTCAATGCGAGTCGGACCGTGTGACACACCGTCAGCACACGCTCAAGCACATTACATTAGTATTTCTTTATAAACAAACCATTTTTCCTTAAATCACATATAAATTTAATTTGTTTCATGAAACGGTTCAAAACAGGCTGACTAGCCTTTTTTCGGATAAAATCTTAGAAAACAGTCTATGAAAATTTAAAAATTCGAGATTTTTGATTTAAACAGAATTCAAGCCATAATAGTATATATGCAAACCTTTAAAATTCAATCGGTAAAATTAGGCATTTCGACTAGGCTAGAATTTATAATTTTTAGAGTCATAAAATTCAGTCTAAATTTTTCTGTAATTTTAGTAACTACGAATTCAACCTAAAATTTTATATCTACAAATGCACATAAATTACGCATATTTATCTCTAGCAGCACACGAGAATTTTCCTTACCTCGGTGTCTGTCCGTAGTCCTCAAAGTTTTCGAGATGTTGCGAGTCAGCGGATCCGATCCACTTAATTTATTTCCTCGAAATTTCGTACTAATATTTTCGGACTGTTTTTTCCTTGGACTTTTTCCAATTTTTAAAATCTCCGTAACTCATTCTCTATCTCCAATTATATATATATATATATATAATCTTATATATATAACACTCTTTTTCCCATTTTTTTTGAATTTCCCTTTGTTTTTCCTTCCCGTGTTTTTTTTCCTTTCTTTCTTTCTTTCTTTCTTTCTCGCAGGTTAGCCGAAGCCCCTGTTCACAGTCGCTGTTGCCTTCTTCCTCCCATAGCGTTTCCATCCGGCGCTGGTGTTTCCTTTCTTTCCTTGTCGTTTTCCACCTCAATCACAACCTTCAGCTGACCACCAGTGAGCCTTCAGCCGACCACCACCATCATTATCACTGTCCTCTGTTCATCATTTTTCATTACTGTCCTCTGTTCATCATCTTCGTTATTTTTTTCTTTCCTTCATTTCTTCCCCGATTCTGCCACCCTTCCTTGTTCGTGGTCCTGGCCACCATCCTCGTTCTCTTCTTTCCAACCTCCATCGCTCACCTACCTCTCTCGGTCTCTATGCTTCGATCCCCTGTTTCCAGTCTCTATTCTCTTCCTTTCCTGTTGCATCCTATCTCGTGAAGGTTGGGCAAGAGTTGAGCAACACTTCAACTGCCCTTGTTTCTTCAGTTCTCGTCGTACCCTCACTGCCCGAAGAAGATAAACGATGGACGTGACTGAATTCCTTTTGTCACGGTTCCATCCTTCACGACAGCTTCAGTTTGTTCCACTATTTTTGCTGCTACTTCAAACCAATTTCCACCCTCTTGACCTCTGAAACCAACCATCATCTAGCCCCAATGGCAGTCCTTAAACTCCACCAGTTTCTTTGGTTTCTATGTCAGATTCTAAACCAGCACCTTTAGTCCCTGTTTGAGCCCCTGTTTCACGTTATTCTCAACCTCAATAACAGCCACCGTGAGCCTACTTCAGTTGCTGGCCGAGAGGTCCATGACTTCCCTATTGAGTTTTCCGCCATTTCATTTCTGTCCTTCTCTGTTTGCTCTCCCACTCTCGCCAAACTCTCTCTCTCTCTCTCTTTTGAAATTTCCCTCTGCTTCTTATCATCTCATTCCAATTTTACTGCAGCTGCAGTGTCTCCTTTCTTTATTTTCCCATACCTCCTATAAAGTTAAGATCACCTTCTCACGTCTTCTCTCTTGTCTTTCCTTTCACGTCCAGTCTGTTTTGTCATCTCCCTACTACAGCTATCTATCCTAGTACATATATATATATATATATATTTCTTAGTTCTTTCCTATCGAGGACCATTTCCGCCATCACCTCTTGCTTGCATTTGTTTCTTTCCTCCACCGATCCTCTTTGTTCTATTCTTGGTCATTTTATTATAAATATATCCCACATCTCTATGCATGTATGTACATCTTGGCAACGGTTTCCTACTTTCCCTTATTCGTACCTTTAGAACTCTTGGTTTATGCATTCATGTATATATATTTATGGGTATGTTTATGTGCTTAAATATATTTTATACATACCTATATTTATATATATACATATGCATATATATTTCTATATGTACAGATATATATGAACCCATATGTATGTATGCCCATGCCCATATACCTAATTTAAAGGAATTATTACACATACATATAATTACATATATATATATATATATATCTATGTGTCCTTGTACTTGATAAATTCAATTTAAATAAATTTATTATCTCAAGTTAAAATCAGGCACAAGAAAATTCGCGAAGTTTACATTCTTCCCATCTTAAGAAATTTGGTTCCCAAATTTAAAATTACATCAGTTCTTCAACAAGTATAGGTATTTCTTTCACATTAGGTTTTCCAATCCCCACATGACCTTTTTCGAAGTATGATACTATCACAGAACTTTATCCAAAAGAATTGTCTTAGACTTTTGGTGATAGATGAGTGGATCGAGTGAACAGTAACGTGGTGTGAAGAAGAAGTGAAGAAGAAAGAAAGAGAAAGGAGAAATTTGGCGTGCAGGCGAGAGAATTCAAAACCAAAAAAAAAAGTAATAACATATATATATATATGTTTATAATTATATATATATATTTATCTGATAATAGGCAAAAAATTTAAGAAACAAGACAAGTGTACTGAACATTTAGAAACCCAGGGAAAAAGCGACTCCGATGGAAATAACTCGAGTGGATCGGATCTGTCGACTCGCAACGTTGATGCAATTGAGGACTATGAACAGACACCGAGATAAGAAAAATTCTCATTGCTTCTAGAGATAAATATGCATAATTTTCGTATATTTATAGATATAAAATTTTAGGCTAAATTTCGTAGTACCGAAATTAAACAAAAATCTAAGGTGAATTTTATGGCTCTAAAAATTAGAGGTTTTAGCCTGGTTGATCAGCAAAATTTTACCGGTCGAATTTAAATGGTTTGCATGGATTTTGATATGGCATGAATTCTATTTAAAATCGAAAAGCTTGAATTTTTAAAATTTTCATAGACTGTTTTCTAAAATTTTATCCGAAAAAGGGATAGACAAGCTTATTTTGAAATGTTTCAAGAAACAAATTGAATTTATATGTGATGTAAGGAAAAATAATCTATTTATAAATAAATATTGATGAAATGTGCTTGAGCGCGTGTAGACTGTGTGTCGCACTAATTTGAGACAAAGGTGATAATTAAATCATGCTGCACTTTTATCTGTTCTGTATCTTTTTCTGTGGTCCACGGAGTACGATGTACCATGCAGCACACGCGAATACGATGTATCGTGTTTCTGATTGTGATTTTAGTCTTCGAACATTCTGATCTGTGAGCCGTTTGGGTAGCTAACCACTCCCACGACAATTGACATCCTGACACACCTGGCCCGTGATTGCCTGGAGTCACCGACATTGGCCAATTGTTATTTCTAATATCTTATAGAACATATCTGCCTTGTCTCGTCTATTTGAATTTCTGAATTGACTGTGTGATTGTATTTTTGTATAGAATTGAATATTTTAATGCATAAAAGACCATAGGGGCCACCTCTTGAATCCTACGGGACCAAAGTGCTACACCGTCATTGTTTTTAAAAGCTATTTAAAGTTTTAGAAAACAGTATTGATTTCAGTTCCATTTTCATATTGAAAATTGTCATGGATTTTTCGACTTTGATTTTTTAGAACTGACAGTGCCTTTGTGAATATTGAAATTTTTTCTGAATTGTCCACATGACTATGATATTGGGAATTGTTTAATTCTCTATTGAAAGTTTTGGGGATTTTTGAATTACTACAGTAATTGTTTTTGTTTTCTGAATTTTGAATTAGACATTTGTGAATTTGCCAAATTATTGGTATACTTACAGGATAATTTTTTTCTGGTTTTGGCAAATATGTATTTTTAGGTAGTGTATTTATCTACCTGCTATGAGGGTTTTTTTTACTGAGCATGTTAAACTCACCTCTTTACTTTCCTCCACAGAGCCCTTCTGTAGTCTGGATCGCTTCTGTTAGAAAGACATTCCACACAGTTATGATTTCACGGAGCATATTTCTGCATCGAAGGTATACCCAGACTTAAATAATTCTTTTGTATCTAAAATTTTTGTAAGTACAGTAATCCATACCAGATGTGTCTAGAAATGTGAATATATTTTGTTTAAAATTTGTTACTAAGAAAGAAAATTAATCAGGCTAAGTTATTGTTCTGACCTAATATCGACTTATAATCCAACCAAATTGTGTGAAAATTTGGGTCGTTACAATTAATAAAACTTAAAAACAATTATTACACATTCACAACTTACACACACTGACACACACATATATGTGTTATGTATAATTGTATGTGTATATATATTGACAATTTTGTCTAACTTAGCTTATATTAAATATTGTTCATTTGTACAAGAAATAAGTACGCGTATGTGTATATGTATGTGCAGTTTTTTGAAATTAAGAAATTTTTTTCATTTGATTTTACGAATTGAAGAATATTTTTCTTTTATTATATTTATTTTGGACGTATTGTATTGTTTGATTTAATTATTTAACTTTTCTTATAAATTTAAAAACAATATATTTTAATTTTAAGATTATGTTTTTTATTTTCAAGTAAATTAATATTTTTATATATTTGAAACTCTAAGAAAGTATAATTTAAATTTAATTTTGTCAATAATGTTCTTAATTTTTTTGCACAAAATATCAAATTCAAACAATATTATAATTATATAATATTTTTTATATATTTGATTTATTATTATATTAAAATTAAAATTTTAAGATGAAATAAATATAATAAAATTGTATAATAATTGTTTTATAATAAAATCCAATGTTTTATAGATCATCAGTGAAGTTTTTTTGACTTCACAAGTAAGGTTAGAAAGATTACACATGTCCTTTAAAAGTATTAAAAAATAAAAAATAAATAAAAGATGACATATGTAATCATCATAAGCCCGCTTGTGGAGTAAAAAAACTTCATATAGAATAATTATCCATATATATATATATCGTGTTTTAAAATAATTTTATTTAATAATTAAATTTAAATATTCAATACTTATTTTGTTTATAATACATTATTGATATAATTGTATAATAAATAATGATTATTTTTAAAATTTTATAAATTTTAATTAGAAAAAATGTATAAATATTTTTATCTTACTTTTTTAATAAAATAATCATATAATTAAAAGTCGAGTTTTTTGGAGCTCGAGTTTAGATTAGTCTCAGATTCGAATTGTATCAAACTCAAATTATGTCAAATTTAAGTTTTATCGAATTCAAATTCTTTTAAGCTAGAGTTTTTTTAGTTCGAATTTTTTACTTTTTTTTTTTTATCAATTTGAACTGATATTAAATTTAGTTTCAAGCAAACTCGAGTGATTTTTTGAGCTGGGATCAGCTTTTACTAGCTGTACGTATTACGTAAGATGACGTCTGTTGCATGCGAGCATTAACGTTCAAACGTGTGTGAGTGAAAGATGAGAAAACTTCCATTTTATCATATTTATTATAATTATTTTTATTACAAATAATAAATTATCCATGTATATTATCAACGGGGTTGATTATTTTAGGACAAATTTCAGCCTTGGCCGAAATTGTTAAAATTTGTGTTTGACTTTCATTACTTTGAAATAATAACTATACGCAATCACTTAATATTTTATTACAAGTAGGTTACGCTGCTAAGCTCACAGAACAAAAGGAGTCAACAATTAATTTGAAATTTTCGAGAGCATTTTAATTTCTCAGTTTTTCATATCTACTTATTTATACCAAATTCGACTAAATTATTTTATTACATCATTTAAAAAATATAAATATCAAGCACCGAAATATTCTAATGAACTGGAGACTTATTTTTTTCTCCCTGCTATTAGATCTTATTCAAGGCCGCAAAGACTTATCGATCCGTTAAATAAACAAATTCAAAAGCAAGCGAGCAAAGTAGCTCATCACAAACGGAAGCAATGGCAGAAACAAGGCCGTACCCGTTACCCTTTCTTTTCCGGAGACGATCAAGCGGTGAAATGAAGAATTTGGCCTCCGTTTCTAGTAGCCTCTTACCGGCGTTCGGAACTGTTGTCGATGAAGGATACCTGCACCTCAAGCAATATATTATCGCTCCTTATGATCGTAGATACCGGTGAGTTTCTTTTTTCTTTTTTTCTTTCTTTATTTATTGTCTTAACTTTATACGTAGATTCCTATTGTTAATTTTGAGAACGAATTAACATGGTAAAAAATGATATATATTTTTATATTATTTATATATATATATATATATATATATATATATATATATATATATATATATAAAAGATTAAAGATACATACTTGGTATTTTCATGCTGTTTTCCGAACGATTTTCTTTCATGTTTAATAGAATAGAATGATAGGCAAAACTATGTAGAATAGAATAGAATAGAATTGTAAAAACCTTTGAATCTATTAAGATCTGTTAAGAATATCTCTAGAATAAATCTCTTAACATTAATCAGATCCTTCAGGAGACACTAAAGAAAGAAAGAAAGAAATTTTTTATTGCCATAAAAATCTATATATTTATTTATATGGTACAAATCTATATATTGAGGGTTTTGGCATTTACCAATTTCCATGTATGTTGTCTTATGTTTGTCGGTTTCTATCTTGAGATTCACCTTTTTGGTTAAGAATCCTAGCCATAGATAGCCCATAGGTAGCCTCTCCCTCGGGCTTTCTATGTTATTGGTGATTGATGATCGGGGATAGGTGAAGGAGAAATTCTACATCAGCACACCCATTCTATTCACATTGAACACTACAAATATCAAGAGAAACGTATGGGCAAATCTCTTTACTGCCCGTTATCAATTTACAGTTTTACGAGCTGTCATCAATTAAAATATCATTACTCAATTCTTTATTGGGAAAACCGTATAATTTGTGCACTCTCCAACAAACTGCCAATTTTGCCATCGAATACCAAAATTATTATCACTATTATATTTACAGATACATACAAATAGTTAATATATATTACATCACATGCATGCATTTTAAATTTGACTATGTAACTAATAAATATTCATTTCACTAGACAAATAATGAGCAGATAACAAAATTATATTAACACTAATGTGATTAATGTGAATAAAAAAATATGCAATTAATATTAATTGATTTTATAATTAAGCAACCCTAAAATGATATTGACCCAACAAAATAATTCTTCTTGCCTCAAGCCTTATTTTCATCCCCAAAAAAAATCCAAAATTAAAAAAAATAATAAAAAGGAGACGAAACCAATTGACATGAGGAAGCAAAAGAGTAGTTTGTCATTGATAACAACAATTCTTGTTTGTTTCTTTATCGAGACGTATAAAGAAGAAGAGAGAATTAAACTATTATCATAATCCTTTTCAAAGAAGGGTAATTATTATTATGTCAAATCTTGATTGTTATTTTTTTTCTCTTTCCGCTACCTATAAAAATTTAAATTTTTTCCTTCTCTTTCCACTACCCATAAAAGTTTAAATTAAGTCTTTTTATATCCTCAAGCACATGTGTTATCGTATCAATATGTAACTAACTTTAAAGGTAAAATTATTCATACAATTCCAGTACTATTCCAAAATTTAAAATTTAGTCCTTGTTGTATTATTTGAAGATATTTAATCATCTTACTAATTTAATTTAATAATCTCAATCCTTGTTGATATATGAGTCCCAGCCTCCATTAACTTTGTACACATGGCCATTAACTTTGTCTTCATGATGTTGATTCGTGTTAATCTAGCATTGATCATGCCGATTTGGTGTTTTGGTTGGACTAATAATATCAAATTAAATAGTGAGAGGACTAATCCTTTAAATTATATATTACATAACTAAAATTTGAAATTATTTGTCTTCTTTATTTCAACTCTCCATTCTCTTTCTAACTCCATCCTACTAACCATTTACCACTCCTTTTTCAAATTTCGATTGCCAGTCACCTTGTCGACCATCATTCATAGCCACCTACCAAATATTCCTAAACAATGCTCTCACATTGAAGTGAAAACTCTCCAGGTGGTGTCATAGCACAGTTTCGAGGCAAAACCAATAAAGTCTCATTAGTTTTTCTATCGCTCAAGATGAATTTAATCTTTTTTTTCGAAAATTCCAATTAGATCAACAACAAAAGTAGTCAGATCATAGTTCACTTACCCTTTTATTTTGTTAAATATAGCTCAAATCACAATCAAGATTTCTTACATAAAACATAAATTTAGTTAGGAATGCATAACATAACTGCATAATAATAGGAGAAATGAAATAGGATCAAATTACTTCCAAGTTATTTAAGCATCGAAGATTCCAAAGTGGAAAACGCTGTATTCCTTTGGAATTTAATTCATGAGAAAAACTCTTAATATGAGTTGGGTTAAGGGTTTAAGGTCTAAAGCAATTAAGTCTCTTTTATAGCATAAAGAAGAAGATAGTAATGAAAAAATCTTGAAACTTCTTAAACCAAGTTACAAGCTTAGCACCTCAAAGTTCATATTAAAATTTAGATAAATTGTGATAGGATAGTAACTATGAACATTAAAGAAATTGTCATATAAGAAGTATTATCAACTTTTTAGTAATTACAATTTGAGCAAGCACTATAAGAAACTATATCAACAACGCAAAATTTGCGAAGGAAATATGTCAATAAAGTGGTGTTCTGTCACTAATGCCAGCTAGATGGCGTTTGGTAATTTATAAGGAAAGTGATTGTAGGAAAAGTGATTACAGGGAAAGTGATTATAGAGAATATGATTGCAGGGAAAGTAACTTTGCAGTGTTTGGTATGACAATGTAAAATTCTGTTTAAATTGCAGGGAAAGTAACTTCGCAGCGTTTGGTATACAGTTACTTTACTGGGAAAGTAGTGACAAATTCTAAAAATATCCTTGAATATAAAAACAATTTTTCAATGAAAATTAATTAAAATAAAAGTTGTATTATTAATATTACTCATCATTTGTAATTTTAAATTGTCATGTATTATTATTAATTTTAATTTTATAGAGTATAATATTAATAATTCATATATTATTAATGTAATTCGAAATTTTAATGTATCAATTGTAAATTTTTAATTATCATGATATTAACATAGTACCTATAACATCCATGAAAGTTATAATACTTCATATAAATCCATGTAAAATATTTTTCATACATGATAATACCCTATTGTGGTAAAAGGGTAATTTGGGTAAAATGAGTAAAATTAACTTTGCAGCTTCTGGATGTAAAGTGATTGCAATTGTAATCACTTTACATTCAATTTTCTTGATAACAAACGTTGTAATCACTTTGCGTCCAATTAAATTGCAGCGCAAAGTGATTATTCTCTTAATACCAAACGGCCCTTTAGTGACGAAAAATTTGTCGCAAATTTCATCTGTAATTTTGAAGTCGTGAAGAATTTTTCGTTGCAAAAGGAAAAATTCTGTCGATAAAAGTCATAAAATTTAATTCGTTGCTGAAGACTTTCAGAAACAAAATTCCGTAGCTAAAGTCATTACAATTTTTCTTTATTATTCCGTTGCTGAAGATTTTTAGAGACGAAATTCCATCACTGAAATTCAATTTATTTTTTTTTTCTAATTTTTTTTGTCACTAAAAACTTTTACAGATAGAATTCAATCGCTGAAAGCTTTTTTTTTTTAATTTTTTTATAAAATTGTAACATCTTCTTAGGAATAGTTTGGCTACTGAAGGTGTATAAACTAAAAAAAAAAGTCCAAACAAGAAAAGAAAAGAAAAATATACAAAATCACATGTGTAGATATCTTTTGAATAAGAAAACAAAAACAAAGTATTACTGCAGTGAAAACAAAATGCAAATTTGCTCTAAACGTGAGGTTTGCAAAAGAAAACTAAAAATTAATTTTTACTTCAGAAATAACATAATTTAAAGCTTGAATAATAACAATCCACTAGAATCATGGTCCTAGGTTTATGCCATGATCACAGGCATAAATAACAAACACCTAACAAACAGAAATGGCTTAGAAACATTCAACTAAACAAATGACTCCACAATCAACAGTCCTAAACATGTCATCTAACACTCCTCCTTGCTTTAGGATCTGCAAACACCAAGTTTTGTCCTTAGAAATTCGAACTTGCTAACTGGCAAAGGTTTCATGAAAATATCTACAACCTGATCTTTTGTTTTGCAGTAAACAATAACAATAACTCCATCTTTCTGAACTTCCCTTAAGAAGAATAACTTAATGTTAAATTGCTTAGTTTTACCATGAAACACATTATTATTTGAGATAGCAATAGCAGCTTGGTTGTCAACAAGAATCTTTGTGCTTTCTTCCTGCTCCAAGTTAATATCGATTAAAATCTTTCTCAGCCACAAGCCTGATTAACAACAGCTATTGCAGCAACAAACTCTGCTTCAGCAGTGGATTGAACTGCAATTTCTTATTTTTTTGAGCTCCATGAGAAAACACCAGAGCTAAGTGTAAAACAGTAGCCTGAAGTGCTTTTCATATCATCAATGTAACCTCCCCAATCACTGTCTGAGAAACCAACCAACTTGAACTCTTTGCTCCTCGAGAATTTAATGCCAAAATCACATGTGCCTTTCACATATCTAAACACCCTTTTTGCTGCCTTGAAATGCAATTCGCTTGCATAATGCATAAATCGAGACAAAATACTTACTGCATTCAAGATATTAGGCCGAGTTGCTGTAAGATACATCAAGCAACCAATCATACTTCTGAAATATGCATGATCAGTCTTGTTTGTTCCATATTCTTTGCAAAGCTTCTCTTTTTGGTTAATCGGAGTGCTCATTTCTTTTCATTCTTCGAGTTTAAACTTCTTTAAAATCTCCTTAGCGTATTTCTTTTGACAGATGAAGACTTCATGTTCAATCTGTTTAATCTTCATTCCAAGAAAGAAGGTCATCAATCCAAGATCTGTCATCTCAAAAACCTCCATCATCTCTTGCTTTAACTTTTTCATAAGATTTATGTTGTTTCCTGTCACAAGCAGATCATCCACATATAATGAGATAATAAGAATGTCAGTTTTGTAGTGCTTAACATACAATGTTGATTCAGATAAGCTTTTAGCAAATCCCAAGTTCTGCAAATGTTCATCAATCCTGTTGTACCAAGCTCTTAGAGCTTGCTTCAATCCGTAGAGTGCCTTTCTAAGAAGATAGACCTTGTCTTCTTCTCCTTTCTTTACATAGCCTTCAAGTTGCTTTGCATAAATCTCCTCCTGTAGAAAATTGTTTAAGAACGCTGACTTGACATCTAACCATTACACCTTCCAATTCTTTTGTATTGCAACAACAAGTAAGAGCCTAATGGTATCGAGTCTAACTACTGGTGTGAAGGTATCTGAGTATTCCACACCAAGTATTTGAGCAAATCCTTTGACCACAAGTCTAGCTTTATACTTGTTGATTGAGCCATCAGCATTGAGCTTGGTTCTGTATACCTACTTAACTCCAATTACCTTTCTGTCTTGGGGTCGATTAACCAACTCCCATGTTTTGTTCCTTTCAATCATGAACAGCTCCTCTTCCATTGCAGCAATCCAATTTTGGTCCTTCTTGGCTTCTTCATAATCTGCAGGTTCACACACAGCAATGTTACATCTTTCATAAACATCAGAGAGTTTTCGTGAACCTCTAACAGGATTACCATCCACCATGTCATTTTGCAAGTCACTTATGCTTTGTTCTGCTGTGTCAAAAACAGGAAACTCAAACTTTGGCTCTTTTGAGTTTGAATCCATCTTCTTTACATCATCCCAATTCCACTCGTCGTCTTCCATAAAGTGCACATCTCTGCTTACAACAATTTTTCAATTTGTGTTTGGAAAACTTTATAAGTTCTTGCAACTGAGCTATAGCCAATGAAAATGCCCGGAAGGGCTCTTTTATCTAATTTATCTCTCTTGATCTGTGGAACATAAGTGAAACAGAAACATCTAAATATTGTAAGGAAATTCAAAGATGGTTTATAACCATACCATGCCTCAAAGGGTGTTTGATCCTTCATTGCTCTTGTAAGAAGCCTGTTTTACAAAAATATAGTAGTATTTTCTGCTTCAGCCCAAAACTGCTTTGGTAGATTCTTCTCATATAGCATGCATCGTGTCATCTCCAATATGAATTTGTTCCGTCTCTCACTTACTCCATTTTGTTGCAAAGTGTATGGAGTGGTTAATTGATGTTGGATGTCAGTCTCCTCACAAAATCGATTAAATTCTTCAGAAGTGTACTCCTTCCCATTGTCAGATCTTAGAGTTTGAATTCTGCAACTACTCTCGTTTTCAACTTTAGCTTTAAAGTTCCAGAAAACTTGAGTAACCTCTGACTTGTGCTTCAAAAGGAAAATCCAACACATATGGGTGAAGTTGTCAATGAATGCAACATAATAGAAACTACCTTTTAGAGAAGGTGTTCTTTGTGGGCTTGCAATGTCCGTATCAATCAATTGCAGCTTCTTTGTTGCTCTCCATGTTACATTAAGAAATGGTTTCCTGCTTTGCTTTCCAAACTGACATGCTTTGTAGTTTGAAATGTGATCATCAAGTTCTAGAAGATCATTGACCATCATCTTGGATTTCATCTTTAACAATCCTTGATGATGATAGTGCTCGAGCCACTTGTGCCATACTTCTGTGATATTTTCTTTAATTGGGAAAACAGTTTGCTCCTCCTCCAATGGATTTAGTGCAAAACTTTTCCCTTTCATTTTTACTTTGAAAACATCTCGGCAAACTGCATCTTTAATCAGGCAACTTCTGTTTTCGAATACAACTTTATAACCAACTTCTATCTTCGAATACAACTTTATAACCTTTTTCAATTAGCTATCCAACACTTAACAAGTTTTGATCAATTTTAGGGACATATAACATATCGAAAATGAACTTTGTACCTGAACAAGTTGAAATTGCAACTGTTCCCTTTCCTTCCACAGTTATGTACTTCCCATTTCCAATTCAAACCTTCGACGTGTCTGTGTTCCTTAGTCCCCTAAGCAGATCCTTATCATATGTCATGTGGTTAGTACAATCACTGCCAATAAGCCAACTCTCACTTGATTCGATGCCAGAGAAACATGTAGTGAAAAACAGGTGATCCTCCTCTTGATCAGCAATCTGTGCCTTTTCACCATGCTGTTGATTCTTGTTTTTGCAGATAACAGCTTCATATCTCATTTGGTTGTATTTGGTGCACTTTGCGTTTGGTCTTTTCCGGCATTTAAAATGTGGATGAGTTTTTCCACCACAATGCTGGCATGAAGGATGAAATTTTCTTTTGTTTCCATCTTTACTACTGTTGTTGTTGGCTGTGAATTCTCCCTTTCAACTTTGATGCCATTTACCCTTCTTTTTCTTGTTGTTTCTCACATTTTGTTGATGCTTGACAAATAAGGCTCCCTCAACCTCATCTTCCTGCCTCATAGCTCTTCGTTGCTTTTATGCTAATAATGCATTCAGTAACTCTGCTAGAGAAATCTTTGACATATCCTTAGTGTTTTCTAAGGATGTAATTGTGGCCTCAAATTTTTCGGGCACTATTATAAGGATTTTTTCAACAATCCTTGATTCCGATAAAGACGAACCGAGTAGTCTTACTCGACTTGCAATATTAAGCAACTTGTCGGAATACTCTTTAATGGATTCAGTCTTCTTCATCTTCTGCAGCTCAAAGTCACATACCAAGTTTAGCACTCGCATCCTTGGAATCCTTTCATCTCCTTCATATTCGATCTTGAGATAATCCCATATCTCTTTTGCTGACTTAAGAGACATTATATGAGTGAAGATGGTGGATGAAACTGTAACAAACAAACAGACCTTTGCTTTTGATTTCTTTGTCTTCTTCTCCTTGTGTGCTTTGATCTGTGCCATGGTGGGATTGTTTGGAAGTGCAGGGATTTCATAGTCTTCTTCCACTGCTTCCCAAAGATCTAGAGCATCCAAGTATGACTCCATACGTACTGCCCAAATCTGGTAGTTGTCTCCATCGAATGCCAACGGAGCAATTAAGGAGAAACTGACTTCAGCTTCCATGATGCGTAAAAAACACACACAAACCCCTTAAGAAGAGAGCTCTGATACCAAATGTAGATATCTTTTGAATAAGAAAAGAAAAATAAAGTATTACTGCAGTGAAAGCAAAATGCAAATTTGCTCTAAACATGAGGTTTGCAAAAGAAAACTAACAATTAATTTTTACTTCAGAAACAACATAATTTAAAGCTTAAATAATAACAAGCCACTAGAATTATGGTCCTAAGTTTATACCATGATCACAAACACAAATAACAAACACCTAACTGTCACGCCCTGGAAGCGCGAAAAATAATACAAATTTAAACTTTTATTTACATCAATACACATTTATGGGTGCATTCCTGTACAGTGTCATGCATCAATATTTGTATATATATATATATATATCATAAAACCACACCTCAGGATCCAATCACCACATAATTAAATATATCAAATCAGATACATTCCTCAACCCAGATTGAATTATCCTAATACATCCCATACATCATAGTACATTAAGTGTCTGTAAATACAATTATAGTCTGGTTACATGAAATAATAAAATGTACCTCAAGTACAATATGTGGCCTGAAGCTCGAGTCCTCCACTGGCCACTAATCCGTACGTCGCAGGAAAATTCTCTTCACTTGAAGAAGTTTGGGGAAAAGATAAAACAGGGTGAGCTTCTAAATCGTTCAGTAAGAGGATAAGGGATTTATTAATAAGAAAATGACTTGCACCACACAATCATTTTGTTTTACATGATAAACTCAATAAACTCAGTGGAAAATGTAGCATGAATAGTTAAAACATCATCTCAAAGCCCATGTAAAAACATGATAATAAATGACTCAATTCAAGGTTACAAGCATGTAGAAATCAAGATGCGATAATGACTTTTCTCTTTAAAACGTGATAAAAATCACTGCAATAGTAATACACGTGGCATAGCCACTAAATAAAATCCGCTCGTGGCACAGCCACTGATTTAGATTCGCACGTGGCACAGCCACCAAATACACGTGGCACAACCACTGATTTAGATTCGCATGTGGCACAGCCACCAAATACACGTGGCACAGCCACTGATTTAGATTCACACATGGCACAGCCACTAAATACACGTGGCACAACCACTGATTAAGATTCGCACGTGGCACAGCCACCAAATACACGTGGCACAGCCACTGATTTAGATTCACATGTGGTAGGTAACCAACGCTACCAGAGTAGGGGTCATCTCACGTTACCAGAACGGAGGAATATTGGACTTACATGCTACTAGAGCAATGCCCGGTGTGTATTCAAAATGACACACCTAAGTCTCAATCAATACCATTATCATAAAAATCGTTTTGCCTTCACATAAAGCTCATAATGGTTTTCTCTCATAAAACTCATTTCAAAACATTTTGTACTCAACACAAAACATGTTAAAACCGAGCTTCAACTGGCAAAACCACGCACACATTTCTCAAATCTCAGTACGCCTTAACGTAGGGCCTAAAACACTTTTCACATTTTAAACACAAAATGGTTATAAAACGTTTTCACATATAGTTTACAACTCATAAAAGTTGGGCCCCAACCGACTATAAAATCATGTGCAATTCTCATTCAGAACACATAAAACACGCTTGTTTTCTCAATCAAAAATCATGCTATAATATTATCACAAAACACATACACAAATGAATTTAGTTTTTCCTTACTTTTTTACACCTCGTATAGTGCAATCATTTTCCCGTATCACGGACTATCCTCGCATTCCACTCTGAAACTCCCGAGCTATTCAAACGATGTTAAAACATCAATATCTCAACTCAATTTCATTATCGAGCATACATTTGCTCATATTTCTCACTAACACCTAAATCCCTTAATTCTCATAACTCTATCACCATTCATAATCTCATTTACTACATTTCCAATCCTACATTTATTGTACACAAAAATCCATGTCGATATTCATCTCATTGCCTCAATTTCAATTTATAGCCCAAAACTTCCAAAATTACCACAAATTGCTTAATAACATCTCTACTCCAACGAAATCATAGTTTTATCAATCCATAATAATTTCCCAACTATTTCATCATAATGCCCATGTCCACAATCACTAAAGATTACTTCAAAATCAAGGATTAAAGTTTAGAGATTACCCAAACTTGTGGAGTGCTCAACTCACACCTCGATTCGATTCGTCATTCGATTTTCAAGTATGTTGTTCTCTTTTGGATGAGGAACAACTTTCCCTCTTGCCACAACCTTCGATTTGGACGAACATAAGGACTTTGGAAGAGGGAGAAAGCTAGGGTTCGGCTGAAATGGAGGTTGAAAGAGAGAGAAAAGATGAAATACAGGAAAACACAAGGGTCTTTATATAGGCCGAGGGTAGGAGATCGATCTGACTCTTGATGAGATCGATTTGTATTTGAATTTGGGGATGATTTAGGAAAATTTTATGCCTAGGAGATCGATCTGTCGTGGGGTGAGATCGATCTCTTAATGGCTTTATGAGATCGATCTGCTCCAATTATGAGATCGATCTCTAGTTTACAGAATACTTCATGAGATTGATCTGCTTCTTGAGGAGATCGATCTGCTCCTTAACAGAAACATTTTGAGATTGATTCCTTCCTCATGAGATCGATCTCTTCATTACAGAATCATAAGGAGATCGATCCTCTTCCATTGGAGACCGATCTACTCACTTAAATTCCTCATTCCTTGTCATTTTTGACCTACAAGATTGATCCTCTCTTCTCCAAGATCGATCTGGCCTCATAGTTTCACACTTTAACATAAAATTTCTTTTATAACTCATTCATCACTTAAAATTTTATTCCATACCACCTCAATATATGAGTACATCATAATTAGTTCAATCAATTACACTTCATGTTCTCGTTACAAAATTTAATATGTGTAAAATTCTCAGATCTCACATCCTCCCCACCTTAAAAAGAATTTGATCCTCCAAATTCAACTCAACTCGTCAAATAGATGGGGGTATTTCTCCTTCATGAGACTTTCCAATTCCCACGTTGCCTCTTTCATTGAGTGATATTTCCATAAAACTTGGGATGCTTTTGGTTTTAAGTACCTTCTCCTTTCTATCGAGAATCCGGACGAGTTCTTCAGTGTAGCTCATGTCCTCTTGTATGTCCATCTCTTCGTACTTTATGACATGAGAAAGGTCCAGGTGGTACTTCCTCAACATTGATACATGAAAGATGTTATGTATTCCGGACATCTATGGGGGTAATGCCAATCTGTAGGCTACCTCTCCCACTCTCTCAAGAATCTTGAATGGTCCTATGTATCGAAGACTCAATTTCTATTTCCTTCCAAATCTCATGATACCCTTACTCGGTGATATATTCAGAAATACTATATCACCAACATCAAACTCAAGTGGCTGTCTACGCACATCCACGTAACTTTTTTGTTTACTCTGTGCAGCCTGTAATCTCTCACATATGAGTTTCACACTTTGTACAACCTGCTCAACAAGCTCAGGAGCATATATCTTTCTGTTACCGACTTCTTCCCAAGCTACAGGGGATTTACATCTCCTACCATATAGAGCCTCAAAAGGTACCTTTCCAATACTCGCATGATAGCTGTTATTGTACGCAAACTCTGCTAGGGGCAGGTGATCATCCCATGATCCCTTAAAATCTATCGTACACGCCCTCAACATATCCTTCAAGGTCTGAATAGTCCTCTTTGACTGACCATCTGTCTAGGGATGATAGGCGGTACTGAAACTCAATCGAGATCCCATGGACTCCTAAAACTGGATCCAAAATCTGGAAGTAAATCGAGAATCTCTGTCAGAAGTAATACTCATTGGAGCCCAATGTGATCTAGCTATCTCGCTGACATATAACTCAGCTAAGGCATCCACAGTATTTGTGCTCTTGATGGCGAGGAAGTGGGTACTCTTTGTCAGCCTATCCACTATAACCCATATAGCGACACGACCTCTTCGGGTTCTCGGTAAACCCATAATAAAGTCCATGGTGACATGCTCCCATTTTCATGTAGGTACAAGTAAAGGCTGTAGTAGTCTTCCGGACTTCCGATGCTCAGCTTTCACTTGCTGGCATACTAAACATCTGGCCACATACTCTGTCACGTCTCGCTTCATACCACTCCACCAGTACACCTTTCTCAAATCTCGGTACATCTTAGTACTCCCTAGGTGAATGGTGTATCACGAGCAGTGAAATTCTCTCAATATCTGTCTCTTTAGGGTAGTATCATTCGGTACACAGATTCATCCTCTGAACCTCAATAATCCATCCTCACTGATTGTGAGATCTGACTGCGAAGTCTGCTCAGCTTGGCTAACCATATCGATCAACCTCTGATCACTACGCTGCCCAGTTCTAATCTGATCCATGATCCTGGGCTCTATTCCCAGGCTAGCTAAAAATCCAGTCTCTATCTCTTTAACTCGGATCCGGAGTTCGGCGAACTGTTCCAGTAAATCCCACTCCCTGATCATCATAGTAGACATCATACTCTTTCTACTCAGGGCATCAGCAACTACGTTCGCCTTACCCGGATGGTATAAAATCTCGCTGTCATAATCCTTAAGGAGTTCCATCCATCTCCTTTGTCTCATGTTTAACTCCTTCTGATCAAATAAATACCTCAAACTCTTATGGTCAGTGAAGATCTGGAATCTTTCCCCATATAAGTAGTGCCGCCATATCTTCAAGGTAAATACCACAGCGGCTAACTCCAAATCATGCGTGGGGCAATTCCGCTCATGATCTTTCAATTGTCGCGATCCATAAGCGATCACTCTTCCATGCTGCAAGAGCACACACCCCAATGCTTGATGAGAAGCATCACTATACACGAAAAATCCTCCTGATCCCTTAGGGATAGTCAACACAGGTGCCGCTGTCAATCTCCTTTTCAATTCCTGAAAACTGAGCTCACACTGATCAGTCCATATGAACAGAGTCTCCTTGCGCGTGAGCTTAGTCAAAGGAGCGACAATCTTGAAAAATCCTTTCACAAATCTTCTGTAATACCCTGCCAAACCAAGGAAGCTTCGTACTTTTGTAACTGTCCTCGATCTTTTCCAATTAAGCACAGCCTCTACTTTACTTAGATCCACTGATACTCCTTCCTCTGAAACTATATGTCCAAGGAAAGCTATCCAATCCAGCCAAAACTCACACTTACTAAGCTTTCCATATAATTGTTTATCTCAGAGTATCTGAAATAATGTTTCTCATATGACCGAGAGTATACTAGGATATCATCAATAAAGACTATCACAAATTTATCTAGATGGTCTCTGAACACCTCGTTCATTAATCTCATAAAGGTTGCAGGGGCGTTCGTCAATCCAAAGGACATCACTAGAAATTCATAATGGCCATACGTTGTCCTGAAGGCCGTCTTCAAAATATCTTCTTTCTTAATCCTCAATTGGTGATAGCCCGATCTCAAATCAATCTTAAAAAAGACTGAAGCCCCTCTCAGTTGATCAAGTAGATCATCAATCCTCGGCAATGGGTATTTATTATTCACCGTGGCTTTATTCAATAATTAGTAGTCTACCCATAATCTGAGACTACCATCCTTTTTCCTAACAAATAAGACTGATGCTCCCCACGGTGAAACACTGAGTCTAATAAACCCTTGATCCAATAACTCTTGTAGTTGTTTCTTCAATTCCTCAAGTTTCACTAATGCCATCCTATATGGAGGTCTAGAGATCAGCTGAGTATCTGGTACCAAATTAATGGTAAACTCCAGCTCTCTCTCTGGTGGTAAGCCCGGTAACTCATCTGGAAAAACATTCAAAAATTCACACACCACAGGTATATCCTCAATCATCGGATATTCCCGATCATCATCTGAGATGAGTGTTTCATAACCTTCACATAAACAATCATATTTAGTCCTCTTAAAAGCAACATCAAAATTTCAATTTGCTTACAAAATTTCATACGTCTATTTACTCAATATTTCAAACATACACTGTAAGGTTCATGTAGGGAGAAAGTTACAATCTTAGTGTAGCAGTTTAAACTCACTCGATTAGTTGCCAGCCAATCCATTCCCAAAATTGCATTAAATCTATGTATATTTAATATTACTAGATCTGCTAACATTACTCTATCTTCCACCTTTATTTCACATCTTCTACAGATCAAATCAGTTCTCTGAGATTCACGCATAGGGGTATTTACATGTAGTATATACTCTAAAGGTTCAAACTTCAAATTTAATCTACATGCAAAATACTCAGAAATAAACGAATGCGTGGACCCTGAATCAATCAACACATGAGCCTTATGATTACAGACAAAGACTGCACCTCTTATAGTTTCTGCAAAAGTGTCTGCAATTTCCTTATCCAGGGTAAACACACGTCCCTGTGTAACAGGTTTCTTCCCTTTCTCTACAGTAGTGGCCCTTCTCTGGGGATTCACTCTTTGATGCTGTTGTTAGTAGGCTCCGGAGCATGTGGTCTCTGAGGTTTAGGGCAGTCTTTCACCATGTGACCCATGTCTCTACATCTAAAACATCCATGGATCAACCCGGTATAACTTCCCTGATGCATTCGGCCACAATTTTGACAAACCCTTATCTCAGGCTTGACATCTCGAGGGGTCTCCCTAATGATGGGATAAGCTTTGGGCTCTCTAATATGCCCTTCTGCACCTCAATCCTTCCTTTTCTGAAGGAACCTCTCCGAACATCTATTTGGAAAATCGCTGGCCTCTTGCCCTTATCTCTATTCACCGCTCTAAGCTCATTCTGGGATTGTACCATTTCGATTCCCCTCTCAATCTCTTATGCTCGTCTCAGAGCATCTCCAAACTCAGTAATACATAGCCCTGTCAATCTATCTCTAATGATGGGCTTCAATCCATATATAAATATCTCAGTACAGAGCTCTTCATTCTTAAAGTCTCTAGGTCATATCTCAATAGTGCGGTGAATTGGCTCTTATAGTCATCCACAGACATATCACCCTGTACCAAACTTAAAAACTCGGCCTGCTTCTTTCTCTGGGTAGCTCGTGGTACATATTAGGTTCTAAAGGCTGTTTGAAACTCTTCCCAACCAATCACATCCTGGCGGGACATCAGAATACCCTGGGTAGTACCCCACCAATCTCGAGCTCTCCCTTTCAACATATATGCACTCATACTGACCCTTTCAGCATCTATGCACCCCAAATAGTCGAATATGACTCTCAACTCTGTCAGTCACTCTTCAGCCTCAACAGGATCCTTTTTCCCTCTAAACGCAGACGGATTCATTTTCAAGAAGTCCTTCAGTTGGGCCATACTTCTGTCATCAGGCTAAGTGACGGGAGGCGCCGGGTCCATCTGTACTGGGGGCACATGAGGTCCTTGTGGTGGTGTAGGAGTAGTACCCGAGGCATTTACTCCAAAATGTTACGTGAATAGCGCTGCCATTTGCTCAAAACCTTGCCTCACATCGGTCTCAATCCGGTTAAATCGAGAGTTAGGACTCTCTGGTTGTGGGGCAGGTGGTGGAGGTGGCTCTGCCTGCCTCCTCGAACGACCTCGTCGTCCACTCATTCTCAATCTCAATTCGGTTCCTGTGCGTACACATTAAACTTGATTGAAATCTCAATCCTCAAATTCAGTTCATGACCAGACTATTACAGATACTTGGGATGTATTCTATTTCGCTTAATCGACACTGACAGTACTAGACACCCTAAGCTCTGATACCAAAAAAACTCTGTCAAATCTCGAAAGCGCGAAAAACAAGGTAAATTTAAACTTTTATTTACATCAATACACATTTATGGGTGCATTCCTGTACAGTGTCATGCATCAATATTTGTATATATATCATAAAACCACACCTCAGGATCTAATCATCACATAATTAAATATATCAAATCAGATACATTCCTCAACTCAGATTGAATTATCCTAATACATCTCATACATCATAGTACATCAAGTGTCTGTAAATACAATTATAGTCTGGTTACATGAAATAATAAAATGTACCTTAAGTACAATATGTGGCCTGAAGCTCGAGTCCTCAATTGGCCACTAATCTGTACGTCGCAGGAAAATTCTCTTCACTTGAAGAAGTCTGTGGAAAAGATAAAACAGGGTGAGCTTCTAAATCGCTCAGTAAGAGGATATGGGATTCATTAATAGGAAAATGATTTGCACCGCACAATCATTTTGTTTTACATGATAAACTCAATAAACTTAGTGAAAAAGGTAGCGTGAATAGTTAAAACGTCATCTCAAAGTTCTTGTAAAAACATGATAATAAATGGCTCAATTCAAGGTTACAAGCATGTAGAAATCAAGATGCGATAATGACCTTTCTTTTTAAAACGTGATAAAAATCACTGCAATAGTAATGCACGTGGCACAGCCACTGATTTAGATTCACACGTGGCACAACCACCAAATACACGTGGCACAACCACCAAATACACGTGGCACAACCACCAAATACACGTGGCACAACCACTAATTTAGATTCACACGTGGTAGGTAACCAACGCTACCAGAGTAGGGGTCATCTCACGTTTCCAAAATGGAGGAATATCGGACTTACATGCTACTAGAGCAGTGCCTGGTGTGTATTCAAAATGACACACCTAAGTCTCAATCAATAGCCATTATCATAAAAATCGTTTTGCCTTCACATAAAGCTCATAATGGTTTTCTCTCATAAAACTCATTTCAAACCGTTTTGTACTCAACACGAAACATGTTAAAATCGAGCTTCAACCTGCAAAATCACTTACACATTTCTCAAATCTCAGTACGCCTTAACGTTGGGCCCAAAACACTTTTCACATTTTAAACACAAAATGGTTATAAAACGTTTTCACATATAGTTTACAACTTATAAAAGTTGGGCCCCAACCGGCTATAAAATCGTGTGCAATTCTCATTCATAACACATAAAACATGCTTGTTTTCTCAATCGAAAATCATGCTACAATATTATCACAAAACACATACACAAATGAGTTTAGTTTTCCCTTACCTCTTTGCACCTCGTATAGTGCAATCGTTCCCCTGTATCACGGACTAGCCTCGCATTCCACTCTGGAATTCTCGAGCCGTCCAAACGATGTTAAAACATCAATATCTCAATTCAATTTCATTATCGAGCATACATTTGCTCATATTTCTCACTAACACCTAAATCCCTCAATTCTCATAACTCTATCACCATTCATAATCTCATTTACTACATTTCTAATCCTACATTTATTGTGCACAAAAATCCATGCCGATATTCATCTCATTGCCTCAATTTCAATTTATAGCCCAAAACTCCCAAAATTACCACAAATTGCATAATAACATCTCTACTCCAACGAAATCATAATTTCATCAATCCCTAATCATTTCCCAACTATTTCATCACAATGCCGATGACCACAATCACTAAAGATTACTTCGAAATCAAGGATTAAAGTTTAGAGATTACCCAAACTTGTGGAGTGCTCAACTCACACCTCGATTCGATTTGTCCTTTGGTTTCCAAGTATGTTATTCTCCTTTGGATGAGGAACAACTTTTCCTCTTGCCACAACCTTCGATTTGGACGAAAATGGAGACTTTGGAAGAGAGAGAAAGCTAGGATTCGGCTAAAATGGAGGTTGGAAGAGAGAAAAAAAATGAAATGCAGGAAAACAAAAGGGTCTTTATATAGGCCGAGGGTAAGAGATCGATCTGGCTCTTGATAAGATCGATTTGCATTTGAATTTGGGTACGATTTGGGGTAATTTTATGCCTAGGATATCGATCTGTCGTAAGGTGAGATCGATCTCTTAATGGCTTTATGAGATCGATCTCTACTTTACAAAAATGCTTCATGAGATTGATCTGCTCATTGAGGAGATCGATCTTCTCCTTAACAGAAACATTTTGAGATTGATTCCTTCCTCATGAGATCGATCTCTTCATTACAGAATCATAAGGAGATCGATCCTCTTCCATTGGAGATCGATCTGCTCGCTTAAATTCCTCATTCCTTGTCATTTTTGACCTACCAGATCGATCCTCTCTCCTCCAAGATCGATCTGGCCTCATAGTTTCACACTTTAACATAAAATCTCATTTATAACTCATTCATCACTTAAAATTTCATTCCATACCACATCAATATATGAGTACATCATAATTAGTTCAATCAATTACACTACATGTTCTCATTACAAAATTTGATATGTGTAAAATTCTCAGATCTCACACTAACAAACAGAAAATGGCTTAGAAACATTCAACTAAACAAATGAATCCACAAGCAGCAGTCCTAAACACGTCATCTAACAATATGAAACTACTAAAAAATAACTATCACTAGTAAATCTTCATTCAGGGTGCGTTTGGTTCGGGGGAAAAAAAAATTACCTTGGAAAATAAAATTACCTTTTGTCCAGGAAAAACATTTTAAGGGGTAAATTCTAGGGAAAAAAAAATTACTTTACATCCAAAAGAAAAAATTTTTGACTCTGGTAATCTAAAAATACCACATGTTTCAAAGGTAATCATTTTACCCCAGATTTTCCCAAAATTGAGCACTGTAGGTAAAATAAAATGACTGACAAGGGGGAAAAGAATCGAACCAAACGGAGGAATCGAATGACGGAAAAAAAAATTACGGGGGGAAAAAAAAATTCCCCCCAACCAAACGCCCCCTCAGAGGAAACTTAGTTTAGTTATCTCAAAAAAGGAAAGAGAAAATGGATTTAAACCTGCATACAAGTGGACAACAGTCAGTAATAATGGACAACGATCAATACTACTGTTAGTCATAGGATTCGAAAAAGAAGCGACAACTAATTGGTAAGTAGATAATTTTTTAGAGTTTTTATAGGTTAAATTATATGAATAGTCCATGTATTATATTAAATCACAAAATTTAGTCTCTATAATGTATAATTTAAAGAAAGTGAGCTTTTTTACTTTTTTTAATTTAATAATATCAATCTAACCAAAAAGTTACGTGAATATAATCGATATCACATCATAGTCAACACCATGTAAAGTTATTGAAGGTTAACCAATTCATCTAATGAGAGATTGAAATTATCAAATATTAGTTAGATGAGTAAATTTCTTTAAATTATATTTTAGGGACTAAAGAATAATATAGGGATTACATGGATAATTCGGCCAATTTAAATACATATGTTTGATTTGGTGCTTAATGGTCTATATGCAAATGTGGACTATGGGAATGAGCAAATCATTTTTTTAATATTCAAATAAATTCTTAGATTTCATTTAAAAATATAAACAAACCCATAATTTTTATTACATGAAATTAAGCTTATAATTTTTTTTTCTTTTATTGTAATTATTCCAGTTAAATCTTAAGATGAATGAAAGCCGCCAATTAAAAAAATTTTAAGATAACATTTTCTTAAATAATAGTCATTAGCTCAAATAAATAAATTTAAAGAAATACTTTTTACAAATTAAATAATTTAACTATAAAAGTTTAACAAAAAAAAATATTTTATACTGTCATGATTCTAATTACAATAAAATAAAAGTTTATAATCTTAATTTTTTACAATAAAATATCAATAACTTATTTTTTATTTTTAAGTTAAATTCAAGAATTTATTTGAATAATGCTTTTTTAGAAATAATAATATGCTCAAAACTTTAATGAGTAGGCTCACAAATCAAACACAAAACTTGCAAATTCACGATACTGCTCCTTATATATCCCACTAATAAATGATTATGAATTATGACAGTGGATCTGCAAAAGTTGTGTGATAATTATTAGTACATGCATTTTCCTTTGGAAAAAAATAAAAAATTGAAGGAAGAGTAATATTCAATTCAAACTCTAAGAAAAAGATAAAAGATTATTATTATTATTATTTTTGGTGATGGTAATGCGATGCTTGTAGATGGTGGCAAACTTTTTTGGTAGCGCTGGTGTTATACTCGGCATGGGCATCTACTTTCGAGTTGGCTTTCAAAAGAGCAGCTAAAGGGGCGCTCTTGGTCATTGATTTGGTGGTAGATGTCTTCTTTGCCGTTGATATCGTCCTAACATTCTTCGTCGCTTACTTGGATAAATCAACCTATCTCCTCGTTGATGACCACAAGAAAATTGCATTACGGTATGTATGTTACCATTTCTCCTTGCATATATAGCTGATAATTTTTTTTAGTAGATTCCTTTCGGTTGATGATCACAAGCAAAATGCAACTTCTTTATATTATATATACTTGTAAAAGAAACCTCACTCACGTGTATAAGATATTTCTAAGACTTGTGAGTTTGAATGTTTGATAATTGCAAGAAAAAGGTGTTCTAATATCCAATTAAAAGTGTGATTGTTCAGATATGTGACGAGGGCCTGGTTCTTTATGGATGTAGCATCTACTCTGCCATTCCAGTTCATATACAGAATTTTCACTGGCAAATGGCACACTGGCGAAGTCTTTGGCTTCCTCAACTTGCTTCGTCTCTGGCGTCTTTGGCGTGTTAGTGAACTCTTCAAAAGGTAAATCATCATGTCTAATTCAACAACTACAACTGCAACTACATGCATTGTTTCATTATCCTCTCTCCTCTATATTTCCAACAGCTATGTATATTCCTCAAACTTAAAGAGATAGATGAGGAGGGAGTAAACACCACTATCTTATCTAACTTGAACTATTTTTTTTTATAGGTTAGAAAAGGACACACGCTTTAGCTACTTTTGGACAAGACTCCTTAAACTTATCTGTGTGAGTATTATTTTCCTCCTGCTTTCTTCTCCAATCTACATCTCTAGCCGAACAGTTAAAGGGAAATTTTACTCCAATGGCAGGTTACGGTGTTTGCAGTGCACTCAGCTGGTTGCTTCTATTACTGGCTGGCTGCACACCACAAAATACCAGCTAATACATGGATAGGAAGTGAGGTTGAAGATTTTAAGCACAGGAGTGTCTGGCTAGGCTACACCTATTCCATTTACTGGTCAATTGTCACTCTCACCACGGTTGGCTATGGAGACTTGCATGCAGTGAATACAGGAGAGAAGATATTTAACATGCTTTATATGCTATTCAACATTGGCCTCACTGCCTACATAATCGGCAACATGACTAATCTCATCGTCCATGCTGCAGTCAAAACCTTTGCCATGGTGATTCTCTCTTCTGCTCTCCTTTCATTTATAGAGACCATCTTCCATCTCATAGGCAACAATAGCACATAACATTAGCAGCATTTAAAGCACTTGATGAATCAGGAAACAGACCGATAACTCTTTCTTAATGCTGTTTGGATTGATATGATTCTATCTTCTTCAGTATAGAGAATAAGGTAGTTCTATGCAGGTCAAATTTCACTCCCATATTTCAGACTTGCATGACCCACAGTGCTAGTTCACGTATGCATTTTAATGCAAACATATCAAATAGACCTTAAAATAAGATCATGTCTGGACAGAGGGATGCCATCCATGAATTATTGCGTTATGCAAGCAAAAATAGACTCCCAGAAGGGATGAGAGAACAAATGCTCGCACATATGCAACTCAAGTTCAAGACAGCAGAGTTACAGCAAGAAGAAGTGCTACAGGACCTGCCCAAGGCAATAAGATCCAGCATTGCCCAGCACCTCTTCCGCAAAACTGTTGAAAAAACCTACCTATTCAAAGGAGTCTCCGAAGACCTTGTTTCTCAGCTGGTACCAATATTTCAATTTCTTTTATACGTAGTTACATGGGGGGATTCAAATTTGGAACCTCCCACTTTGTCTGTGCCTCTGTGATGTGGGTTACAATTGAAGTAATGTCTCATCTACCTAAAAAAGACTTTTACCCTTACAAAATTACATTCCAATATTTCACAGTGATTTCAGTCATGAAATTGTAATCAAAATCTGCACACCTTACTATAGAAGAACTATGCTACCATACAGCACCTTTTCATGGTATTTACTTCTTACAGGTGACAGAGATGAGAGCAGAATACTTTCCTCCAAAGGTTGAAATTATTTTACAGAATGAAATACCAACAGACTTCTACATTCTAGTTTCGGGAGCAGTGGTATAGCACCATTCTTTTTCAAATGCGTATGCCTTCTATTTAGCCTCAGATGCAAAATCTAAACTCTCTGAAACTGCAGGATGTGCTGACATACAAGAATGGAACGGAGCAGGTATATCTTTTGATACAAGTATATAATTTCATTATGGTTGTGTTTTTAGACTCAGAGCATGATATTCCTATTGACTTAGAAAAATGTGAAAGGAACTACAATAACAGATTTTCTTTTTGCTTTTGGATTTGAGAGGTGGGAGGTGGGAGTGGGAAGTGGGAAGGTACTATCAAAGTACCATTTTCTGCACATAAAGGAAGATATTGATGAAAGATGAACACAGATAAGGACGCATCATTTTAATATTAAACTGAAATTAGATATGAAGAGAGTATATTTAAAACATAGACCTTCACAATAGAGCCGATAAGAGCAATCATTATCAACAAATATTCTGAAAGATAATGTCTCAGACTTCTGAAAGTTTCAAAAGTAACAGCTCCCTTTGCCCACAATTTCTCTTAGACAATGGATTTGGCCCTTAACTTTTATACCTTCAAAAAAATGCAGCAGTCAGTCAAATAATATTAATTTAAGTAATACCAAATCTAGGAAACAAATATCAACATCTTTTACTTCTAGTCTATAAAAATGCACAATGAGAATTGCTACATATACCATAGACCAGAAAGACAAGATATAATCACGAAGAAACCTTGCGATCGTTGATCAAGAGACCCATGAGAGTTACTTTCTTGAGATTATAAGAGTGAAAAAGCCGAAACACAATGTCATACTTGTAATTTTAAACTAAAGCTTCTTTCTTTCTGTTTCTTAGTCTTAAAACTAAGTTCCTGCCTTTCCTTTTCAAGTTTTTGTCAAAACTAGGATCTGCAGATATGGCAGGAGAAATTGGGGTACTTTTCAATACCCCTCAACCTTTCACAGTGAGAACTAAGAGACTCTCCCAGGTTATCCAGATAAGCCATCACCATTTCAAACAAATCGTGCAACCACAGAGTGAAGATGGAAAAATTATTATTGGTAACTTCATGCAGGTTTGTAAACTTTATCATCTTTATACATAGGCAGCTTATGTAGTCAGTTCTACACTTGCAGGGGAAAAAGAGAATAGTAAAGGGATGAAAAGACATGATCTATAAGTGAAAGCAATTTTTTTTTTTTTTTTATGGGAAATCATCCATGTGGGGCCTAAAGCTGTCGAATTTTTTTTAGCTCAGTGCATGTAATAGCGATTTAAGTTTGAATAAGCAGTTCCATGATTGGTTTGGGGAAAAATAAGCAATTAAGCCCTACAAACAATTCATGAATGATACACAATCTTCTCCTTAAATGTTTTGTTAGTTTAACCAAAAATGCAAGAGCACTTCTTTACTGCGACTCCTCTATTCACAGTACTTGAAAGGTTTAAAAGAAGACATACTACAAGAACTACCTTTCCTAACAGAATTGCTGGCAGACCAGACTATACAGGTATGTTTTCATCCTGAAGTTGAACCAATTAGAGAAATGTAAGCCTTAAATGTGCTTACAAGTAAGACACAGAATAAAGAGCATGTTTATTAGAAAATCTAGACCATTATCTTTTGATAAGCAGAATAGATTTTTATAATGTTCCCTTTGCAGCCTATGGCACAAAATGAGGAGCACCAAAACAGAGCAACATTGGATTCCAGAGATGCAAATCCAGAAGGTAAATCAAAGCTCCTTCATTAATGATATCTAATAGAAGTAAGAAATTTCAAGAATATACCCTAAAGATCATATGATAAGCCCACACAAAGTGCGGATGTACAACCAGTGAACTATACCTTTGACTGATAACTGCTAAAACATATAGTAGCAGCAACTGGTTATTATCATATAATAAACTAGTTTAATATAAAACATTCAGTTGTTTGTCCTATATCATGTTGATTCTTGACTAGAATCTAATTTTTTGTTTTGACGTATAACAAATTTGTGCATATGAGCCAATCTGGTGTTTAGAGGGAAAAGGGTGAATTGACCTAAATGTTTAAACTCCACTTTTAGAAATGATTGTCCGAAGGTGATGATCACATTAGCTTTCTCCATTGAGTTGACCTAAAAGTTTAAACTCATGGAATGCAAAGCATGCGATGCCTATAACAAAAGATTTGTCAAATATTCCAGATGTATGTTCTTTTAATATAATGCTAATATTCTGTAGATATTTGCAACTCATTGATTCTTATATTTTGCAGGAACACCAGACGCTTACACTCCTTCACCAAGTGCAAGCACCATCCGGGTGATAATCCATGGGCACCATCCAACCAAAGGATCAATGTCTGGTGACAGATTGGGAAAGCTCATATATTTGCCAAACTCAATTGAGGACCTCTTCAGTCTAGCAGGTATCGCAGACTACGAGCTTCTAAAAAAGCAAAAATTTTCTAACTTCCACATGGTATGCTAAAAGACTAGAAGGAATGGGGAAAAATGCAACCAGTCTAACAAACAGAAAGATATAACGAAACTAAAAAAATCATTCCTAAGAGAAGGTGGTCGAGTACATGACAGCATTTTGAAATATTTGATCTTGAGACCTCGAACATGAAGCTAAACCTATTAAACCAATAGAAGAGACTTCCATTTCACGTCAAAACATGACAGACTAAAAACACTTACAGTGTGTTTGAACGAGAGATTTCAATGAGAAAATTTATTTCAATTAAAAAATTTAAAAGTTCAAAATTCAATTTCCTTGTTTGTCAAAAATATTTGAAGAATTTTAAAATTTTAAAAGAATTTCGATAGAGAATTTGGGATACTCAAATTCCTCCTGAAAATCCACCTAAAAAGATGGTTTTTTAAAATTTCTCTAAAACTACCCATACTTTATAACATATAACCCACAATTAAATACAAAAATTAAAAAAATAAATATTATTGTATTTCAATATAACATATATTTCATTTTTTTATATTATTAATAATATCTATACATTTTTATAAATCTAATGATATATGTATTGTATATTTTATTCTATATTTTTTTCTTATATTTAGTTTCTTTATTTTTTATTTATAGTTATTTTTTTATTTTGTCAAATTTTAATAGTCAAAATTTTTTTCTAAAAAGAATTTATCCAAACAATACAATTATGAAGACTAGTATTTCGAATTGATGAATTTTGAAATTCTTGCATTTTGAAAATCTTTAAAATATTAAAATTTCTCATTAAAACGCACCGTTATAGTGTAGCATAACAATTCTAGCAAAATTAATTTCAATAATTCACTTGATTGGAACACACTTAAGAGGAAAACAACATGCTCTTGGATACTCAAATATGCACTTAATGAATGAAAAAAAAGGGAGAGAGAAGTGAGCATTAATGCATGATATTGAATTTGCTTATACATTGTTAATGCAGAGAAGAAATTTGGAAAGAGAGGGAGCACTATTATTATGGCTGACGGCTCAGAAGTTGAAGAACTGAATGCTTTGAGAGAGAATGATCACTTATTCATTGTTTAAATGTTAAATTAATATTTGATCAGTTATCCATACATTGATCTGTTTATGTGTAAGAAGTTATGATGCATGATATTTCTAAAGAAAGAAATATTTGCAATACAGCTGCACATGTATATGAATGGTTGTGAATATGTCCATTGTTTGTGGACAGAGAAGGCAATACACTATTTAGCCATTGTGCTTTAGCTTCTATGCTGATGGTAATGTAGGGTTTATTTATTCCCCAATATTAACCCATCTTGAGTTATTAGGTTCTTCATAAGAATAATGGGAAGGCGGTGACGGAAACTATAGAGCTTACAATTTTCAGTCTCTGTTATTCAGCATTTCCAAAACAGTGTAAGCAGCTTTCTGAAACCGTTCCTTCTCTTCCTCCAAGCTTTTCTTCCTTTGAAGAGCAGAGTCTCTGTACTTCTCTATCTCTTCCACTATTCCCGAAGAGTTTTGATCAATTTCACTGCAGAATTTCTATTAAAAGGTAAACAAACATAACTGATAGGAGAAATAGGGTGTTTGCAACAAGCTAATGATTTGTAAAACCTGTCTTCAGAATCTAAACAGAATGTCTAAGGAAAAAGTGAGACCGTGAAGACCTCTTGGATCTAAAAAATAAAGATTGAGCAATCATGGGGAACGACAAGCAGAAAGTGTTTAGCAAATACATTTTCATTGCTGCAAACAGTTTTTATAAGTGAATATAAAAGTTTTGGGAGAGTGATATAAATATTATGATTGGTGTGTTTGTTAACAGCACAGAGTATTTAACAAAGAGAGAATATTACTACACAAGCAGAGTAGCACAGAAGAAACTGTTTCACTACCAGAAAAAAAAAAGCAACATTCTAAGCTAAGGAAACAAAACATAACTAAAACAAGAAAACAAAGTCAGCGAGTAACCAGTATTGAAAAAAACAGTTTCTCTGCCAAACAAAATAGTATAAATAGTGCAAAGGACCAAAAACGATAACAACAAGAATTCAGAGAAGAAGAAAAAGGAGAAAGTGGATTAACATGGTAATAACACTAATTATTTCTTTGTGTAATTTTCACATGGAGGCTTAAGTTTACATAAAGAAAGAAAAATAATCTAAGTTCCATATTATTCACCAGATGAAGCAACATTGATGATTTACTCACGTTATCATCTTCAGCATACTCTCCATTGCCATCTGAACATGCTGCGACATATCTGAATTTATTAAACGAAAATTATTATGAGATATATACCTACTTACATGTATTGTAAATTACAAGAACTGAGAAAACTTATAAGCATTGTAAAAATGAAATTTGTCTGCTCAACTTATAATCCTCGAAAGTATCCAAAATCCACAAAAAGTATGAGGATGACGAGCGATCTCAAGAATTAATTAAATAATTATGAAATTAAAAACTGATTCAAGGGAAGATCCTCACGTTTCACAATGTTTCTTAGACAAATTGAATTACGCGGGTAATGATAACGAAATGCATTTCTTCAACGAGAAATTTTCAAACATGCGATGATTTGAAGTTGGAATCAGATGATAACAGAGAATATTCAACGTAGTTTGACATTAGAAGCGAAATGAAAGATATGAGTGGAGAAAAGGCAGACAAAGAAATTGAGGAAGAGAATGAACCATAGACGAGAGAAGAGAGGTGAGATTCAGCTTCTGCAGCAGACGGAGGAAGAGACTGAGACGGTGAGCTCGCCATTGCTTCGTTTCGAGCTTTTAAGGGAGATATTTTGAGTTCGGTAACAGAAGAAGAGACGAATGGAGGGTTTTACCTTTGGCGGTAATATAAATGCTCCGCCTCGTATTTCAATTTTCCCGGTATTTTTATCTCTTTTACTTAAAAAAAAAAAAATCAATATGGTATTTATTTGAGGCCGTATAGGAAAAAATTTTAGAAACACGGGCTGATGGCCGTCCCGTCCTGCTATCTTGGAGTAGCCCTAACATTTTTTAAGTCGCTTCGATGTTGAACATTGAAATCCAACCCATTCAAATATTATTAGGTCGTGTTTGGCTCTTTTTTTTTCCCTGAATAAAGAAAAAATATAATTTAAATAAATAATATTTTTAAAATAATTAAAATTTTATAAAAAGAATTTTTTGAATAACTATTTTCTTAAAATCATTTTCTAAATTTCTCTTAGACAAAATTATTATGTTATATGTTTTCATTTATATAATCTTGAATTATAAATTTAAGTAGTATTTTCTTATGCGTATAATTTTTTTCTTGTTAATAAAATATGAAAATAAAAAAATATAAGATTTATTTTTTTTTTGAAAAATCAATTTACTTCTTTAAAACAGTTCACTTAATTTTTAAGAGTTTATTTTTTAATTCGAAAATAAATATTTTTAACAATCTAAATAATTTAAAAAGTAGTAATAATCCTAACTGCCATAAAATATTTTGATTCCCATAAAAATATTTAATAATTAAAAATAAGGAAGAAATTGTTTAAATTGGAATCAAATCTCAAAGACTGTATCAATGGTCGTTGGTTGTTGGATAGACAATCAATCCTTCTGGAATTCAATATTTCGGTCGTTTTCCAAATCAGTTTAATCATTGGGCAAGATAAGAATAAGCAAAATAACGATGATTCAATTCAACCCAAAAAATCTATTCTTTGCCTATATAAACAATTGAGACCATAAACAAAGAGAATCATCCGCGAGTACGCAATCAACGCAATACAATAAGAAAAACAAGCAACACAGATGCACAGAGAGCATAAAAATAAAGAAGAGCGTTTTGGGTTGTTTTACGGAGTGAGATGTGGAAGTCTTGGGTTTAGATCTAGGAAGTGAAGTCAGGATTTTGGTGATTTCAGTGGTGGATTTAGGTAGAGGAGGCTTAGGAGTACATTTCTGGAAATTTTGGCAAAATTTTTGGGTTTTCTAGAATTGAAGAGACAAGACAGAGAATTTGTAGCTAGAGAGAGAAACAAGATCGGAAAACTAAAGAAGAAAGAAAGAAGATTGCATTTTGTACTTATCTCATACGGCACGTTTTGCACCAAGGAAGAAAATTTAAGTATTTGTATTTGACTTAATTAATTGTATTTAGTATTGTTAATTGTATTAATTAATTTATTAATTACTTAATAAACGCTGATACTTTAATTAATTTAATTTATAAATGCTTTAATGTGATATGTGTTTCATTTTATACCTTCTTGATTTATATAGGTTAAAAATTAAGCTTAAGTTTGAGAAATTTGAGATATAAAAAACTAGAAAATGTAGAAAAACATAAAAGAAATAAGCAAAGATAAGTGAAGGTTATCCAATGATGAAATTCTTAGGGTGACTACAAATACGTAGTACCAAAGAAATTTTTAGGTAAGAATTGCTATTTAAATTTTACCAACATAATTAAAGACTTAACTAGAAATTTTGAAAAATAACGAATAATTATTTCCTATAAAAATAATATAAATAAAAATGGAACATAAAAATAAAGAAAAAATATTTAAGGGAATAGATAGAAATTATTCCAATGATGAAAGTTTTGAGGCGATTGCAAATACATAGCACCTAAGAATTTTCGAAGTGAGAAATTCCTTTAAACTTTATAGGAATAATGGAATGTCTTGAGGATGATTTTAATAAAAAGTAATTGATATCTATTTTCATGTTAAAATGAAATAAAATCAAAATAAAATAAATGAAAAGATAAATAACAATGAAGGAATTGGGCGGTGAAAAAAAGGAAATTAAGACTTTTCACAAGAAACTTAATGAATATAATGATGGAATCTCTTCGAGTGGGTCAACTATGACTATTTAATACTCTTCAGGTGAGTAGATATCTTTGAAAATTTTACCTGTATAATGGAAGAGACTTATAGAATATTTTTAATATTTAATTACTTCATAATAAACTAATAAAAGAAAAATTAGGATGACTTAAGAATAGGTTAATACCATTTTATGATGGATGTTGTAAGAGTGCTAATCTTTTTTCATAGTAACAATACTCCCAAATCTAGTATTTTTGAAAGTAGACTAAGCCTTATCCTTAGATATGAACATCTGACCAATTAAACGTTAGGTTACAATGGTTAGTGATGATTTCTTGAGTTTGTGTCTAGTAGGATAGGATTAGGTCTTAGCACATTATAATAATCGTATTTGTCCAAACCAACGTATACAACTTTCACTCATCTACCTCTCCAACCTTCTTGCAAATGTCTTCATTTCCTTTATCGTATATTCGCATGTCCATCACATCATTCATATTTCTACTATACTCATCTTTTATGTATTCTCTTATTATTCACCATTCACTACTACAAAGTAATCTGGGTTTTACAAGTATCTAGCAGAACTTGCCTTTAAATCATATATGAATTCCTTTATCTCATAGTACAACTTTAAAGCTTTTTCACTCACTCCAAATAGCCTAGACCGTATGGGTCACATCATCATTAACCTTTTCTTCCATTTATACTATCGAACCTAAATATCCAAAATGATCTTGCCTAAGGATCGCCTCTCAATAGCTTTGATCATCACCTTTGTTTGAACTAAATTTGCATTTCGTGTATTCAGTCTTCACTCTGCTTAGTTTGAACTCTCTTAATTCTAACGTTTGTCTCTATAGTTCCAACTTTGCTTGACCTTCATTCTAGTCTCATCTCATCAATCGAGACAATATCATTTGTAAGCATCATACACCAAAATGTATTATCATAGATGGATTTTGTCAGTTCGTCCATTACTACAACGAACAAAAATGGACTTAATGTCGACCATTGATATAATCTTACTATGATGAAAAATTCTCTTGTTTGTCTTCCGCATGTCCATATTTGCTTGTTTACGAATGTCTTCATTTTATTTTGTTATAATGTTTGGCTTTTTAGCTAGGTTATTTGAAAGGAAAAAAGGCATCAAAACTTGTATAAATATGCATTTTCTGAATTATTTACATGATTTAGTCACCAAAAAATAATTTGTTCTTATTGCAAGAAGCATGTCATATCATATGTTATAAGTGTTTATTTTATTTAAAATGTGTTAATGTGAATATGTGATGTAGAATTTAGTTTAGTTTTTTACATGCTAGTATGGTTAAAAAAAATATTTCAGCATTATATATATTTTTTATTCTCAAAGAAGTAACTTTGGCTTTTTGACAGCCAAGACATTACTAAGAACCTTTTTAGATTCTACCTCACCTTCGGTACAGTGGAATTCTTATAGAAAAGACAAAAAAAGTGGGTGGGAGGTAAAATTACCTTCCTACTTTTGGTTTCAATTTTTTATTATTTTATTAAAAATCATATATTCTTAATAGTCATTTTTTTCTTTTTCAATCTTATTGTAGTCAATTTCACTGTCCATCCATACTAACCCTAAATCAAAGTACTATTCATACAAGAGGAACTTGGTAACCAACATGCTCTTATATTTGATTAAGAAAATAGGATTTCTTACGTGAGAATGTACTGCTATGATGGACCATAACAAAACATTAATGAATTTACAATCCTATCTGACTATTTACTTTCTTTTATCAAGGAATTAGTTGTGCTAATCTGACTAAAATCTACATATAGCCTTAAAAGGCTATTAGACCAAAGGTTCAAAAGATAAAGCTTGGAGTATAGCACATACAAACGAAACCCAAGACAAAGGTTACGTATTAGGCTTAAGTTTGGTCACCCACTTGTGACATCAACTTTTTGCACTTATGGCATGATGACTGACAAAGCCGTAGTCACCTGATAGTAGCTCAGGATACTTGACTCCTGACAACCTTCATAGCCTAGAACCTTGTAAAAAGTGACATCTATGATAAGTCAGCACACACTCTTTAGGTATAAAAAATGGTAAAAACATGAAAGGTAAATACAATTAAAAAAAATACTTATTCTACTACAAAAACACTCATTTTCTCTTATATCTCTCTAATTTTGGCCTTCTTATTGGATACATTACTAACTTGAGTGTCGAAGCAAGTATAGGAGTTTCAACTTTAACGCCACATTTCTCACAATCTTTCTTTTGTAAGATTAAAAGCAACCAAAGGGTCCCGTAACTTACAACCCATATTGTTGAAGACATCAACATACACAAAATCATTGCATGGTTTGGCAACAGGGAATACGAGTTTTGATGGAGGTAATTGATTGGCGCAAAATTAAATTTCAAATATGTATAACTAACGTAAACTTGATTATATTCAATTATGTCATGAATAAGTTGCTGAGCAAGGAAAGGAACTTTGAGCTGGTGAGGACTGATTGAAATTGTAACGACCCAAATTTTCACACAATTTGGTTGAGTTACAAGTCAATATTAGGTCAGAATAATAACTTAGTTTGATTAATTTCCTTTCTTAGTAACAAATTTTAAACAAAATATATTCACATTCCCCAGACACATCTTGTATACATTACTGTACTTACAAAAATTTTAGATACAAAAGAATTGTTTAAACTTGAGTATACCTTCGATGCAGAAACATGCTTCGCAGAATCATAACTATGCGAAATGCCTTACTAACGGAAGCGATCCAAACTACAGAAGGGCTATGTGGAGGAAAGTAAAGGGGGTGAGCTTAACATGCTCAGTAAGAAAAACTCTATAACAGGTAGATAAATATACTACCTACGATATATATATATATATACTTGCCAAAATCCAGAACATTTTCACAAAGTATACAAGTAGTTCGGCAAATTCACAAATACCAAAATCGGATTTCAGAAATCAGAACACATATCAGTAGTAAAATTAGATACTGTGGTAAATATAAAAATTTCAAAGCTTCTAGTAGCAAAATAAACGAATTTCCAAATATCATAGTTCATATACGCAGTTCAAAAAATATTTCAAATTTTCACAGAGGCACTGCCAGTTTCGAAAAATCAAAGTCGAAAAAATCCATGGCAATTTCAGTATGTAAATGGAATTGAATCAATATCGTTTTCTAAAACTTTAAACAGCTTTTAAAAGCGATGACAGTGTGACACTTTGGTCCCTCAGGATTCAAGAGGTGGCCCTTACAGTCTTTTATGCATTAAAATATTCAATTCCATATGAAATAAAATCACACAGTCAATTCAGAAGTTCAAATAGACGAGACAAGGCAGACATGCTATATTAGATATTAGAAATGACAATTGGTCAATGTCGGTGACTCCGGGTAATCACGGGCCAGGTGTGCCGAGATGTCAATCGCCATGGGAGTGGTCAGCTACCCAAACAGCTCATAGATCAGAATGTCTGAAAAGCAGAAACGAAATCAGAAACACGATACATCGTACTCGAGTGCGTGCTGCATGGTACATCATACTCTGTGGACCATAGAAACAGATACAGAATAGACAAAAATGCAGCATGATCTCACCGATGCCTTTGTCTCAAAATCAGTGCGAGTCGGACTGTACAACACAGTCAGTGCGCGCTTAAGCACATATCATCAGAATAACTTTATAAGCAAATCATTTCCTTTAAATCGCTTATAAATTCAGTTCGTTTTATAAAGCAATTCAGAAGAGGTTTACTAGCCTTTTTTCTTTCGGTTAAAAATGTCAATAAATAGGCTATGGTGAGTAAAACCAAGAAATTTTGATTTAAATCAATAATTATAATTACCATGATTTTTGTCTAAATAAACCCAGTAAATCTATATCGGTAGTTAGGTCGATCTACAAAGTTTAAAATTCCCTTAAATTCCAAAACGTAAATTCGACCTCAAGTTCTCTATATTTCGGTAACTAAGAAATTTTGCCTAACAATTTTATAATTATGAACGCACAGAAATTACGTATATTTAACTCTAGCAGCAATGAGAATTTTTCTTATCTCGATGACTGTCTGTAGTCCTCGGTTGCCTCGACGTTGCGAGTCGACGAGCCCGACCCCCCCGCTTATTTTCACCGAAAATTTTGAATAAATATTTCTGATAGCCTTTGCCTCGGGTTTTGTTGATTTTCTAGATGCCTCTTATTCTATTTTCCAAGTAGTTTATATATATATATATATATATATATATATATATATCCTTATATATATAGATATATCTAAAATAACTTTTTTTTTTGAATCTGGCTTTCGTGCCAAATTCTTTTTCTTTTTCTCTTTTCTTTCTCTCATTCCTTCTCCAGTTTATGGTTTACTGTTTCCCCTCTCGGCACACTTCTCCATCATCACAATTCTTCAGTGCTGCCTTCTTCCTTGTCTTTTGATGGCATATTAACATCTCCCTTGCCTCCCATCCGCCCAGCTCCAGCATCCTCCTATCACCCTCGGATCCAGTGCCTATGTTCATCTCCTTTGCTTATCTTTGTTTCGTCACTTCAAGACAGTTTAGTTTCCTCTTGATTCCCAATTCACTCCCGCTGCCTCAATGCTTTTAACTCTTCTATGATCTTTCCATGGTCAGTTCAGGTAGCCTATCCACAGAGCATATATTGGAGCTGAAAATCGTAGGCGGACTTGGAGTTATTATGTGCTGTACTTGTGTGCAAACTGGAGTCACAGAGAGCTGGGAATGGGATTATTGGAGTTGTCTTTTGAACCTTGCAAATGACAAGAATCAGGTTGAAGTTGACGGGATGAAGGTGCTAGCTGCTACTACTTCCTGAAAGTCTCATTTTGTCTGGAAGAAAAAACCAAACAAAAGGGAACCTGTGCCTAGTCAGTTTCAACCTGCTGCCAGTTGTGGCTTCTTCACTCTTTTCTGCCAGCCTTCGCTCGGGTCTCTCGTCCTCTGCTTCTCACTTCCTTACCAGGTCGTCCATTGGCTTCTTTCTCATTTCATTTTCTTCCCTAAGTGGCCAAACACGTTCCTCTGTTTTCCACAGCCTTTCTCTCCACCCTTTGTCACGACCCTCAATCCATCGAAAATCCACAACAAATATTTTCGCTTTTCATTTATAGATTATTGTTTAATCAATTCTTATTGTTGTTCTTTACCTTTACCTTACTTAATCGTGAACAGCTACACCTCCAACAGTTGGACTGTGTATCGGTGTCAATTCTTAACCAATCATATCATTTCAAATTACAATTAATTAAAATGTAAATACTTGTATTACTAAATCAGAGTTATTGTTTACATGTGTTTTCAATCTTTTACATCCCCAAAATTACATTTAAAGGCATTACTGTGCTTGGACATGTCTAGATACAAAAACTATACAAATGTGTATACATCGTGTGATGGAATGCAACGGGCTCTAAAATCCAATCCCCAGTCACTCTTTATTTACTGAAAGTGCTCTGTAGAGGGGGAAAATAAAGGAGGTGACCAAACCACGCACTCAGTAAGGCAATCATGCGAGCAGGTAGATAAATGTACTTTCTACGTGGTCGTGATGTCATACTCAAATCACATATTCATTAGTCATACTCCAAAATGTATGCTTATGCTTGTGTTATGACATGTAAAGCAATTCATGCTATTTAAATCAGTGTACAGTTCTCAAAACATAGCATGAAAAATCATCATGCGTAAATCAAAATCAAGGCATGGTAAATCATCATGCACAGTGCACTTAACAAACATTTCAAATCTCATCACAAACCACTACGAAATCATCACTTGTCAGGTCTCAGCCCCTCTCATGGACTATCCTGACCCACAAAACACATCTCAAAACATGGATTTCTTATTCAACAATAGACATGTGAGATAGACATATAATATCAATAAGGGTAATAACTAGGACTATAACCATATCCTCTGTGATCCCAAGCTACACGAATCCTAGTGTGCGGGGTACCACCTCTATCTGCTTCCACATGGGAGGTGGGTCACGTCTAACCCGTCAGTCCATAGCAAAATCCATCGTCCGAAGATGACATATATATAATATCACACACGGTACAACATACTCCATGCTACTTGCACGGTACAACGTACTCCGTGGACCCATATCATCACAATATATCCTGCCACATCTCAATATGCACGTGCGAGCCTATTTAATCGGCGTGACACACAGCCTACCCGAAGGTCCCAGCATGGCTCCCAACATGTCATAAAACCATGTGCGAGTAATCTCTAGCACGGTAACAAGTGTAATGGACATCTAGTGTGAGCTATGCTCCAGCACCATGTCAAAACTTGTATGAAAACTAGTGCGAGCTAAGTTCCAGCACTCATGCATGTAAAACGCTAGTACGAGTATCGCTCTAGCACTAATGCATGTATAAAATATGTCAAATCTCGTGCAGCAACACTCTAGCACGTTTCATTTCCACAAAACTCAAGTAGGTGGCTCATTCTTTGCAAAGCATGGTTATGAAACCAAATCAAGCTACTTTTTGTGCAAATCATTTCAAATGCTAGCCAACCTACTAATCACATGCTAAAAGCAATGAAAAGATTTCAAAGCATCATGCTCTTGCTTTTAATGCACATTTCTTAAAAACTCAATTCTTTGCCCTTCAAACATCATTTCATCTTATGACTCTTAGATGCGTTAAAAATCGCCCATGCACCCAAAAGGCGTACAGATATCCCTAGGGCTAACACAAGTCCCTTATCTTGATTCTCTTGGAAGCAACTCTTCCTTCCTTTCTCGCTTTTCGCGATTTGGCTCAACTTGCTCCAGTTTTATCCTCTGGAGCTGCACACATTCATAAATCATATGAGTCAATACCAATAACTCATATTCAGACTTCAACTAATCGATATATCTCATTGAGCCTATTTCATTAAGTTTGACCCATTATCACATTTGGCCATCATTATGGCATTTCTAGTCAATTTAACTAGCAATATACTTGGTTACTTATCAAACCCTTGGCATAAATGCTTATCCATAATCTTCCTTCATTGATGCATTCTCTATAACACCATTTATACACATTTTTATTACTTGACCAATCTCACAATGTGGCTTCATCCAATCATCTCAAAATCATGCACATTACCTCACTAACAACTTGATATAATCCTTTTTATCACCTAATCAACCACATTCCATTTTCTCACACTAAACTCATTCTAGGCCATGCTTGTTCCATTACATTCTAGCTAGTTTCAATCATCAATACATATACCAATTTATTCACAACAACCACTAGATAAATATACTTAGAGTTGGTGTATTGGAAACTCACCTAGCTTGACTTTCTTCTTTTCCAAGTTTGGAAGACTCCTTAGCTCCTTCAATCCAATGAGTTGAATGTTGGCTCTAAGTTATGTTGCTCTCCTCCTCAAAATGAATAACTTTGGCTCTAATAGCTTTTTCTCAATTCTTTTTGGAAGATGGTGTATTTTTGAGAGAGAAAGCTTGGTATTTTGGTTGAAAATGGAAGATGTGTGTTGGTTTGTTGAAGAAAAGGGTTTTGTCGTGGGGTATTTATAGATTAAGAGTGATGAGATCGATCTGCTAGGGTGAGAAGATCGATCTTCATTTGGTTTTTGCCATCGAATTCTCAGGTTTAAAAAGAGGGAGATCGATCTGCTCATTGAGGAGAGATAGATCTTGGCTTGGCAGAAGCTTGAGGAGATCAATCTGCTCATGAGGAGAGATCGATCTGCTCTTGACAGAATGAGATAGAGATCAATCTGTACTTAAAAAGGGATCGATCTGGGCTTGGCAGAGGCTTATGCAGATCGATCTGCTCATTGGGGAGATCGATCTGCCTGGTGGGGAGATCGATCTGCCTTGGCAGATTCACTTGGAATGGCTTTGTTTGGCACAAGGGATCGATCTGCCTTGAATAAGAGATCGATCTGGCCTTCATCTACAGCCTTTTTTCTGCAATTTTCCAGATTTTTCAAGGGTAATTTCCTATTTCATTACTCCAATACTCATTTTGCATTTTAATCTCACTTAGAGCATGGAAGGGTTCATTTCCTATGATTCACATACAACCTAACTTGTGTATATTGCTTGAATTCATAAGGAATACTCATAATTCATAGTCCATGCATTATTATTTTGTGTTTTCATTTCTTATCTCTATCTCTAGTCCGGATGTTTTAAGTTCTATCCATTTAGTTTGAGGCCACTTCGGCTCTTATTTATCCTTTACTTGTATCTTGATACTCATTCACCATTGCAACTTCATTTACATTCACATGATCCAAAATCATTTGTCTTATAATTCCATTAACATATATGACAAAGTTATACATATTTGGGGTCTTACAATCTCTCCCACTTAGAAAATTTGATCTTTCAAATTGGAACTAATATCAGTCCGTGAATAACTTGGGATACTTCTCTCGCATCAAATCCTCTAACTCCCATGTAGCTTCTTCTACAGTGTGGTGCTACCAAAGGACTTTCACTAAGGGGATCGTCTTCGATCTCAACACCTTCTCCTTCCTATCCAATATTCGAATTGGCTTCTTAACATATGTCATGTTCTCATGAAGCTCCAATGGCTCATATTTTATCACATGTGTTGGATCCGGGTGGTACTTCCGTAACATAGAGATATGGAAGACGTTATGAACAGATGCTAGCTCAGGTGGCAACGCTAGCCTATAGGTCTTATCTCACACTCTATCCAATATCTCAAAGGGTCCAATGTAATGAGGACTTAACTTTCCTCTCTTTTCCTAACCTTGTTATACCCTTAGAAGGAGAAACTCGTAAAAACACTGATTCACCCACTATGAATTCCAATGGTCTCTGTCTCTTGTCAACATAACTCTTTTGTCTGCTCTGAGCTGTCCGTAACCTCTCACAAATCAATTGGACGTCCTCAGAGGCTTGTCTCACTAAATCGAGAGAAAATATCAGTCGGTCACCAACCTCTTCCCATCCAATAGGGGAATGACATCTGTGGTCATACAAAGTTTCATACGGTGCCATCCCGATACTTGAATGATAATTTTTATTATAGGCAAACTCTGCGAGTGACAAATGGTCGTCCCAAGAGCCTCCAAAATCCAATGCATACGCTCTCAACTTATCCTCCAGGGTCTGTATAGTCCTCTCTGACTGACCATCTGTCTGAGGATGAAACGCTGTGCTAAAACTCAGTTGGGTCCCCATCGCTTCCTGAAAATGTTCCCAAAAGTGGGAAGTGAAGCTGTAAGACCCGATTGAATGATAATTGTTATTATAGGCAAACTCTGCGAGTGACAAATGGTCATCCCAAGAGCCTCCAAAATTCAATGCACACGTTCTCAACTTATCCTCCAGGGTCTGTATAGTCTTCTCTGACTGACCATCTGTCTGAGGATGAAACGCTGTGCTAAAACTCAGTTGGGTCCCCATCGCTTCCTGAAAATGTTCTCAAAAGTGGGAAGTGAAGCTGTAAGACCCGATTTTATTTAAAACACGAAATGAGAAAATATCAAATGAAGGATTGAAATGGAATTCTCGAACACGTGTAAGGGTAAAACGGTCAAAAGACCAAATTTCGGTATTTATCGTGACAAAAAAATTTAATTAAAAATATGGGATTGAGAAATCTTGATCAATAATGAAGAAATAATTAAATTTCGGGTTAAATTGATCAAGATATGAATTTATTAGAATTAATCAAAATTTTCACCTCAGGAAATTATCTTGAAAATAATCAAAAAATATACCGAAAAGATGAAGTAATACCGATAAATTCATTTAAAGATTAAATGAATAAAATAGTAATTTTTAGATATTTTTGAGATTTTAATATTATTTTAATGATTAAAATAATATTAAAATAAATTATAAATAGATAAAATAAAATAAAATTAAAAAAAGGTAAAAAATCGCGAAACGCGATTCTGCAGAAACTGAACGAAGGAGCCGAGCCCCTTTGCCGACCACCGGCGAGCCCAGAGGAACAGCTGAAGAGGGGGAAGGCTGTCGACGTTGACCCCAAACAAATCCTGCGAGGAGACGAACGACGACGAAAGAAAGGGAGAGAAACCGAGGGAACCGAGAGGGGAAGAGAAGTTTTCAGTGACCGGCGCCGATTCAGGCCCAGCAGCCACCAGTCGAGTGATCCCCAGGCGCAGGCGACGCGATTGGTGGCAGCACCGACCGGTAGAACGGCGGCCAGCGCCGACAATGGCAAGAAAGAGAAAAGTCACGGACGACTAGGAGAGAACAGGCCGGACCGGCCACTTTTCGGCCACCTCGGGCTAAACCAACCCCAGATCCGTCCATCGGACGACCCCACAGAGCTGCTGGCGACGAAAAACGGTGGAGAATCGACCGACGAAGCCCTGAATCGACAGAACCAGACTGAATCGGCTAGACCGAATCGATCTGAACCGGGTTGAACCGGACCGGACCGGTTCAGCCAAAAAGAAGGAAAAAGAAAAAAAAAAGGGAAAAAGAAAAAGAGGAAAAAATGGTAAAAATTTCAGTAATGCAATCGAGCTACGGGTAAGTCGGTAAGCAGTCAAAATTGATCGATTTAAATTTCAAAATATTTAATTGGATTAATATTCGACTGAAAGTTTACCCGAAAAAATATTTAATTGTGTAGCTCGACGATTGACATCAAACGAGAGCTCGAGATAGCTTCGATTTGCATACTATCATGGAATCTCGGGTAAGTAACCCTTATTTACGATAATATTACATCGTTATACGTGTTAAAAATTTACCGCATAAATTACAAAATTAATTTTCGCATTAAATGAATTAAATTTTGGAAATTGAGATAAATTATCGTAAATAATATTCGAGAGTTTAGAACGAGGCTCAATAAATACTGATGGATCCAATGAGTCCAATAGGCCTCGATAATGTGAATAGTAAGTGAAAAACGGGCTTAAGGCCGATTAAAGCCTATTTTGGTGCAATCGGGCCCAATATGGATAATCGGGCCCAATGATTTAAATTAAGCCCAGAAAATATGAAATACAATTAATTGTATTGTATTTGACTTGATGTATATTTATACGCAGTTCCAAAGATTTGATTGAGAGCAAATTATACTGCATGATGAGACATCAGTGAAAGGTCAGACTGTACAGAAAAATGAGGTAAGGGAATTGTGTGAGTAGCTAGAGGTAGCTACGTGTACTTTAAATAGCTTTTGTATACACTGAATATGTCTAAAGGTCCTAGAAATAAATTAAAGATTTTAAGGACTCGAAATAGGTAAAGATTATTTTACCCCTATTGAGGGAAGTTCACCTAAGGATGGTGAAAGCATGACATGCATGAAATGCATGATTTAAGAAATTTTTTGAATTAAGGAATTTTATTAGTTTTTAAGCAAAGTAAATCGATAGATTGGTCAGTATTTGCATAAATTTCACAAGTTAACACTACGTAGGTGTTATTTATATGTAAATGAAATTTCTTTGAAAAATAGGCCAACTATCAAGTTTATATGGAAACAGATAGTGCTGGCGCATAGCCCGCACTACATCTGAGTTTGTGAATGTGCATAAAACGTGTTTGAGCGGTTGCTCGCACCGACTTGTGTAACAACATATGCACGAAATGTGCTAGAACAGTTGCTCGCACTGATTTTACTATTGTGAAATGCATGAAAGGTGCTAGAGCTTAGCTCGCACTCTATTTTAACTGTTTTGATTGTTTTGACGGTTTTGACTGTTTTGACTGAATATGCATAAAAAGGTGCTGGAGCGATTACTCGCACTAGTTTTAATGATTTGACATGCATGAGAGGTGCTGGAGCTTAGTTCGCATCCTGTTTTGATATGAAATTGCATAAAATCGTGCTGGAGTGTAACTCACATGAGATTTGATTTATTTATGCATAAAGCCGTGCTGAAGTGTAACTCGCACGAGATTTGATTTATTGATGCATAACACCGTGCTAGAGCTTACTCGCACGAAGTTTTATATGGATTTATAACTATTTTAAAGTCGTACTGGAGTGCTACTCGTATACAGATTTTACTGATTTTTATGAACCCGTGCTAGAGCTTCGCTCGCACGAAATTTTCAGATATCATGAATATGCATGGAGCCGTGCTAGAGCTTCACTCGCACAAAGATTTATATGACGTGCATATAGCCGTGTTGGAGCCTCCTGTAGACTGTGTTACAGTGAGATGATATGCCCACACGTGCATACTGAGGCAGAGATGGTATGGGTGGATAAGACCTATTGCAGGCACCCCTGACTGAGCTTGGGTTCATGGAGTACGTTGTACCGTATATCTCACGCGGAGTACGCTGTACCGTGGGGATTGTTGAAGTGGAGTGGCATTAGCCATGAGGTAGCAAGCCTTGCCTTCGCAATCCTGATGTTATGCTGTTCTGGCGGGTACGACCGCCCCACCTCCTGTTTCAGGTGTGATACCCCGCACACTAGGTACCATGTTGCCAGGGATCACTAGGTTATGGCCATAGTCCTTGTTGTTACTGATAGTCACCTACTTGTCTAACATGATATAATTTGTGGTCTCGATAGACCAGGGTAGACCCGAGGGAGGGGTTAAGCCTCCGATTTTATGATTTTATGATATGTGACCCTGAAAGAATGATGGTTTTATAACAGAAGTTTTATAATGAATTTTAATGAATTGTTTTACGAGTTTGGAAATGAATTATGAGATGCTTAACCCCTTTGGGTTATTTTATACTGCGTTTTAAATGAAATGATTTAAATGCAGTAGCATGATGAGTTTTCCATGCTTTAATGATAAATTCATGAAATGATTGTATCTCACGATTTGTTTTATATCGCATGAAATAATGCATGATTTTGATTTAATTCATGCTAAGTATGATTTAATGATGTCACATAAAATGCTATTGATGCATAAGTAGTATGATTTATATATGCACGAATAGTTTTATAAACTAAGTCATTGATGAAATACATGATTTTGTATGTAAGCTTTTATGAAAAGAAATGGATTTAAGGGCATGGCATTATGAGCATGTAGATAGTGGAGCTATCTACTTACTTGCATAATTATCTTACTGAGCGTGTGGTTTACTCACCCCCCTTATTTTCCCATCTTTTCAGAGCACTGCAGTAGTTAGTGAGCGGCTGATGACTTGCATTCTTGGTATCCGCTGCTTCCCATCGAGAGACAGGTATACACATTTGAATAGTTTTGTATCTAAATATATAATGCACAGTACTGTAAACGTATATGATATCGGGGATGTAAGGTTATGTAAATACCATTGTGCATGTATTTAATTAAAGTCAAAGGATAGTAAACTTTGATATGTGAATATGATTATGAAAATTGAATGGTAAATAGGTGAGAGATGACTAACACCGAATCATAGCCCAACTGTTTGTAGGATGGTCACGATGAGAGAAAGGTAAGAATTCAATAATAAATGAAAAAACGAAAAATTTACTCTGATTTTTAGGTAATTTGGGTCGTGATAGCGAACATCCCTATCAGAAACAACGCTCACTGGAACACCATGCAATCTCACTATCTTGCGCACATATAGTTTCACTAGTGTACTCAGAGTATCGGTGGCTCTTATAGCTAGGAAGTGTGTCGACTTCGTCAATCTGTCCACTATTACCCAAATTGCATCATGATTCCTGCGGGTCCTAGGTAAACCCATCACGAAATCCATAGTGACATGCTCCCATTTCTAAGTCGGTATAAGTAGAGGTTGTAATAGCCCTGTAGGCTTCTGATGCTCTACCTTCACCTGCTGACAAATGAGACACTTTGCCACAAATTCAGCTACATCTCTTTTCATCCCTGACCACCAATACACTCTTCGAAGATTCTGATACATCTTGTTACTTCCCGGATGCAGTGTATACTTCGTTGAGTGAGCTTCTATCAAGATCAACCTCCTGATCTTTAGATCATCCAGAGCATATATCCTACCCCTGAACCTCAACAAACCATCTAAACTTAACTTAAAATCAGTCTCTGTACCCCTCTGTATCTACCCGATAATATCACTACACTGCTGATCACTCCGCTGAGCCTGTCAGATACGATCTACCACATCGGGTTCCAATTGCAGGCTAGCTACCATAAAGCCACTATCAGCATCAGGCGGGGTCACATCCAAACTGAGGCTCGCGAACTGTTCCAACAGCTCGTGTTCCCTGATCATCATATACAATACCAACCCGAGGTGCTTTCTACTTAATGCATTAGCTACTACATTCGCATTTCCTGGGTGGTACAGGATCTCACAGTCATAGTCCTTTAGAAGCTTAAGCCACCTTTTCTGTCTTATGCTCAACTCTTTCTGTAAGAATAGATACTTAAGGCTCTTGTGGTCTGTAAATACTTGGAATTTTCCACTATAAAGATAATGGTGCCATATTTTCAAAGCAAATATCACAGTCGCCAACTCTAAATCATGGGTCGGGTAGTTTCTTTCGTGACCCTTCAGTTGTCTCGATCCATAGGCTACTACCCTCCTATCTTGCATCAGTACATAGCCCAATCCTTGTTATGAAGCATCTGTATCTACAGGAAAACCTCCTGAGCTGGTAGGAATGGTGAGAATCGGAGTTGTAGTCAATCTCCACTTCAACTCCTGAAAACTTTCCTCATACTTATCGTCCCACATAAATTCAACATTCTTTCTCGTGAGACGTGTCAATGGAGAAGCCAATCTCGAAAATCCCTCCACAAACCGTCGATAATATCTAGCTAAACCCAAGAAACTTCTGATCTCCGTAACTGTCTGGGGTCTCTGCCACTGAACCACTGCTTCAATCTTGGACGGGTCCACTAACACACCATCCTTTGATACAATATGTCCCAGAAAAAAGATCTGCTCTAGCCAAAAGTCACACTTACTAAGTTTATGGTATAATTTCTTCTCTCGGAGGGTCTGTAGCACTATCCTTCGGTGCTGTTCATTCTCCTCTCTAGATCCCGAATATACCAGAATATCATCGATAAATACGATAATGAACCAATCCAAATACTGGTGAAACACCTCATTCATCAATGACATAAAAGCTGCAGGAGCATTCGTCAACAATGAGATAACCATAAACTCAAAGTGATCGTACCGGGTGCGAAAAGTTGTTTTGGGTACATCTCCATCCCGAATTCTCGACTGATGGTACCCAGATCTCAAATCTATCTTAGAAAAGACTTTCGCCTTATTCAACAACCTGTAGTCAATATACAGTCGAAGGCTCCCATCCTTCTTCTTTACAAACAGTACCGGTGCTCCCTAAGGCGATACACTCGGTCTGATGAACCCTTTATCTAACAACTCCTGTAACTGCTTTTTCAGTTCCTCTAACTCAATCGGAGCCATTCTATACGGTGGCTTGGATATCGACTCTGTACCAGGTGCCAAATTTATACAAAATTCCATCTCTCTATATGGCGGTAACCCTGGTAAATCATCCGGAAAGACATCTAAAAATTTCCTGACCACTGGGATGTCTCACAATTTCGGGCATGCCTTATCCGCCTCAACCACGTTTGAAATATAACCTTTCAAAATATCAATCATTAAATCAGTTCAAAGATTCATATATTTCACTCATAACCACAACTGTTTTCATTACTTTTCAAGGGGATTTTACATTACATTTCTCGGGAAAACTTATGGTAACGCTATCTACCCCTAGAAACGTTACCGTCTTAGAAAAACAATCTACTACAGTACAATTAGTAGCCAACCAATCCATTCATAGGATTACATCAAAGTCTCTCATATACATTAAAATGAGGTCAGCTGCCATTTCTTTTTCCCCTATTTTTAACATACAATCTCTAAATACATACTCCACTAGCTGACTATTGTTCATGAGAGTGCTTATCAGCATCCTCCTACTCAACGGGGCAAGCTTCACATACTTAAACAATTTACATGCATAAATCACTTTTAAATCAAGTACGAGCAATCGCTCCAGTATTATGCCATGTATATCATAGGAAATCAAGTATGAGAAATCGGTCCAACACTTTTTATGTAGAAAACATATAAAATCAAGTGCGAGCAGTACTCCAGTACTATTTGTTTTCACATAACTCGTTAGATAGCTCTTTTAAAAGGGATGATTTCAAAACATTCAAATTAGCGCCATATGTTGTGCTATTTCTCATCAACCATGAAAACATTAGCCCATCTATCTACTCTTCTGCTAAACAAAAATAAAAACACTCAAAATTATGATTTCCATACTTTTTAGGACTTTTCCTAAAAGTTGACTTTTTACCCTTAGTAGGGGTAAAATCGTAATTTACCCATATCGGATCGCTATAATTATTATTCATTTTTCCTGACCCTCAAACTTTTTAAGTGAATGTAAAAGTAGACAAAAATAGGCGCAGATATCTCTAACTACTCGCAAAATCCCCTTACCTCAATTACTCTATACAGTCTGACTTTTTCAATGTGAAATTTTGTTCAGTCTGATTTGCTCCCAATAAAATCTCCAGAGCTGCATATAACCATTTATCAGGTTAATTTCAATACATTCTTCAGTATTTATCCTTTATTGGGCTTAATTTAAAGCATTGGGCTTATTTACTCTTATTAGGCCCATTTGCATCTTAATGGGCCTTACTCAATCTTAAGCTCATTTTCACCTTACTATTCATTTCATTTGGGCCTATTAGGCTCATTGGGCCCATTAACAATTATTGGGCTTATCCGAGGCCCATTTGCCTTATTTACGATAGTCAATTTTCAATTTCAAACATAAGATATTTTATACGGAACTAAATCTGTAACTTATTCGATGAATTTCTAACGCGTATAACTATACAAGTTATAGTAAGTGAGATTCACTTACCTGTGATTCCGTGATGGCACGTAAATCGAGACTCGATCGAGGTCACGTTTCATCGCTTATTGTCGGGCTACATTGTAAGACCCAAAAATTCAGTGTCATTTCTTTAAGAAATTGACATTTTAAACATGGACTTACGTAATCTTGATCAATAAAGAAGAAATAATTGAATTTCAAGTCCAATTGATCAAGATATGAATTTATTGTGAAGATCCGAAATTTTTTCACATCGGGAATTTATCTCGAAAATATGAAAAATTATTCCTAAAAAAATAATAACAAGGAAAAATATATTTCCAGAGAAATAAGAAAATGAGATGTATATATATTTGTAGAAACAAAATTAAAAAATAAATATATTATATATATATATATATATATATGTACATGTGTGTGGATATTAAGGTATAAAATACATTATGATAATAAAATATTATTATAATAATATAAAATGCTTTGTTTTAGTATTAATATTATTATAATAATATGATAAAATATAAGATATTTTCTTATATATATGTGTGTTTTATTATAAGATATATATATATATATTATATTAAATAAAATATAATATATATATAATAAAATAAAAGAAAAAAAAGAAATAGAATCGCGCCAGGGAGAGGGAGGGATTAGAAACTCGATCCTTCCTGTTTTCCTTCACTGGCGATGACCGAGGAAGACAATGAGCGCGAGAATACCGGCGAAGGGAAGACTAACACCGAGGAAACCACAGAGCACTGCACGTGCCCTCAATCGCCAGGAAACGCCAAATCGGAGAGGGAGAAGGCCGAAAGGGAGAAGAGGAAATCGGACGGCACCAGTGCCGATTTGGCCCGACCCAAGCCGATTAAAGACTCCCCTGCATGTCGAATGGCGGCAAAAGCGACCCAAGAACCAGCCGAAAATGTCGATAACGACAAAAGAGCCCCTGAACCAGTTCAGACCAGTTCAGTGTGAACCGATTCAGTGTTAAAAAGGCTGAACCGGTCCAAACCGGTTCAATCAGGTGAGAGAAAAAAATAAAGAGGAAAAAAATTTGATGATGCATTAGGCCAGGGATAAGTCGGTAAGCAGTCAAATTGACTGATTTAAATTTTAAAAAATTTATTTGAAATTATATTTGACTGAAATTGACTCAGGTTAAATTTATAAATGTGTACCGCGACAGTAAGCGACGAACCTGAGTTCGATCGAGCCTCAATTTGTGAGCCATCACGAAAACTCGGATAAGTGAATCTCACTTGCTATAACTTGTATAGTTATACGGGTTATGAATTAATCGCATAAGTTGGGGCCTTACTCCGTATAAAATGCTTTATGTTAGAAAAGGCTTAAGATGACGTTATGGTAGTGTTAATGGGCCCTACGAATGACCCAATAATTTTTAATGGGTCTAAGGAGCCTAATGGATCGTGACAGAATAAATAGTAAAGACGAAATGAGCTTAAAATAGAGTTGTGTCTATTAAGAGGCAACGAGGCCCAATAAGAGCAGTTGGGCCCATTTGATGAAATAGATTGCATAGAAAATGATAAATGAGTTATCAGACTTAATTGATGTGATTGATAACTATCTGGAGCTCCAGGAGATATTTTCGAAACTATTGGCTCTACCGAGAGGGGGGTGAATCGGTTTTTTAACGTTAATGGCAAATTTTAAATTAATCCTAATTTAATCAGCAAATGATAATGAGCAATACAATGAAATTAAACAAATTAATGCAAGATAGGGAAGAGAGAAACAAACACAATCGTTTATAGAGGTTTGGCCAATCTCTTGCCTACGTCCTCTCTCCTTGACCTTCTTGTCAAGTGCTTTCTTTCTCTCCTTTAACAGAAGTTACAATGTTCCTTTTTAAGGTTAAGGAATAACCTCTCTACCCTTGCAATACAAAGATGTATACACCCTTTTACAATTTTTATCTCACTGAGGAACAATCCTCTTCTCTCTCAAGGTAAGGATGAATACAAAATCAGGCTTTTAATGTGGGTAGGACAATTACAGCTTTTGCACTTAAGCTTATACAACAAACTTAATAAATGAGCAATGAAGACATAAGGAATGAAAGTATTAAACTCTTGAGAATGTAAGAAATGTGCAGCAATAGTGTCTCTCTTCTCATTGTCTTCAATGCTTGGTTAAATACTGAAGGATTGGTAGTTGGAGCATTAAATGCTGTTTTTCCCGTTGAGATTTTGCAGAAATAGCTGTTGGGTACCTCCAGTAGAATGCCAGATCGATCTGCCATCTTGACCAGATCGATCTCTTAGTTATAAATCCTGCAAGATCAAAGTAAAATAACACAAGGAGATCGATCTCATATATGAGCAGATCGATCTTACAATTTGAACATGTTAGGGGAGATCGATCTGTCGAATAGGCAGATCGATCTTCTAATCCCTCTGTTTGAGGCAAGATCGATCTAGAGATCGATCTGCCATGAATTCTCGTAGTGGGGAGATCGATCTCTCATTACCCCAGATCGATCTCCTTAGCTCTCTGACTTTGAGAAGATCGATCTCTTCCTATACCAGATCGATCTCATGAGCTCTCTGTTTGAGTATAGATCGATCTCACAGATCGATCTACTGTCTTTACTTTAGGGGAGATCGATCTCTTCCTAGATCAGATCGATATCCTTAACTCCAGTATTAGGCAGATCGATCTCATAACCCTTAGAGATCGATCTCAATCTGCCTCAATACCTTTGTATAGGTTCACAGCTTAGCAGATCGATCTCATGTCTTTATGAGATCGATCTCTCATCCAAGAAATCCCAGGAGATCGATCTCTCATAACCCAGATCGATCTCTCATCTATAGAAACTCAAGTTCTGGTACTGATAACCTCTAAACATGTTTTTATATCATCTTTATATTATTGAATTTACTTGTTTTGTCATTTCAAAATATATTATCACAACAATCTCCCCCTTTTTGATATGACAAAATCTATTCAATCAACATGTTTAGTTAATTTGCACAAGCTCCCCCTTTTTGTAAGCTCCCCCTTTCTTTTAGCTTTTGACCTCGTTACTATCTTAACTCCCCCTCATTTTAATCATTCCTTTAAAACTTTAGACATGTTTCTTAAAGCCATTTACACATCTTTTAATTAACCACATGTTCTCTTTTCTTCTCCCCCTTTTTGTCATATCAATGACAGTAAAGATTAAGAAAACAGTCCAACTGTAAACACATTGTGCATTTCAAAATAGTAATTCATTTGAGCATATTGCAACAAGAAGTACATCATTTCATTCAGTCAAGCAAATACAGTATTAACAACAACAAGAAGTACATATCAAAACTAACTAATGTTATCCTAATATGCATAGCCTACGACGGAGGAACGCGATCCATAAGATCCTCAATGTGAGTGCGAGCGACCTGAAGCTCATCATACATAGCTTGCTGAGTCTCATGAAGGTTTGCAAAGCCTTCATCTACTTTGCGGTTCAGCTCCGCTATCATCCGCTGCTGGGTGGCATGAAGGTTTGCAAAGCCTTCATCGATCTTCCTGTTCAGTGCACTCAACATTGTCACAATGGACTCCATGTCAGCGGTTGAGGTAGCAGGTGCAGTGGGCTGAGGAGTCGAGGATGATGGACCCGCAGTCGGTGCAGCAGGTGGATCCATAGGCTCATCGGAGGGATCTTCCTCCATGGCTGCAGCAGGTGGTTGTTCACGTTTCTTCTTCCAATCGCCTCGGAAGTCCTTGTAGTAGCCCATGTGGTGGAGTGTCCCAATGTTGAGGACGCTCTTTGGAGAGGGCACTTCACACGTTTCGCAACTGCTGTCTACTCCGAGTCGTTGGAGAAAATACGCCAGTGGTTGTGGAAACACTATCGTTGTGGCTTGGCCGCAGACGATCTTCAACCAGTCTTGATAGATAAAGTGGACAAGGTTGGGTTTTTGACTGGTAGAGTGAATGTGGTGGATCCAAAAGTGATCTAGTCTCCTAACGGTGGAATGACGGGTACCGAAAGGACGAAGGTTCCATGATATGATGAGGTGGAGTAACCGCGGGTGCATTAGGAGGTCACTCGCCTTATCCCCGGGAATATCAAACTCCAAAGGGACTTCCTCATCTTCATTTGTCAACCCTTCATCGCGTATGCTGAAAGCGTGGGCTAAGACTTCAGTGTCTATTGCAATGGATTTACCCATGACATACATTTTAAACCCGAGAATTTTACAAGTGTCGTTAGGATCATAGGTGAGTTCGGCATTGGAAAAGAATGCTCGAACGATGTTTGGAGGTACGGGAGTATTGATTTTGAGAAACGACATCCAACCAAATTCTTCAAATTTGGACAGATAGGGAAAATCAATGCGGTTTAAAAAGGAGAAATCTGGGTCAATGTTTAATTGGCATGGTGGAAAAATATTCTTCATATCGCTTCCTTTTCGCAGGTGTTTTAAAACACCTGTTGAAGGTAGCGACTGAAGAGGGAGGAATGGATTGGGAAGATGACCCTTGTTCTACATTAGATCGGGGAGATTTTTGGCCTGCTCTCTTAAGTCTAGGCATGGTTCTAGACACTAGATTGAATCTTAAGGCTAGTTCTCTAGACACCTATCCAATGGAACAGTGTAAAAATTGCCCTAACTAAGATTACACAAAAACTAGACAAATTTTGAAGAAAAATTTAGCAATGTAGGTTACTTGACCCTGATTGATGAGAGGATTAGGCAAGATTCTTACCGAAGATCGATCTTGAGGGAGAATTGAGAGAGGATGTGCGACAGGAGGTTAGGGTTTTGAGAATTTGGAGTTTTGAAATTTGGGGATTTTTCGCCAGATTTTATAGTCCAGGGCACAGGAGATCGATCTGACGAGACGACAGATCGATCTGTCATTTCCAGAAGCCCGAAGAGATCGATCTGTGGTTCCATAAGATCGATCTACAGAATACAGAAGCTTAAGGAGATCGATCTGTCGTATGCACAGATCGATCTGCTGTTTGACAGAGGCTTAGGGAGATCGATCTGCCAAATGCATAGATTAATCTTCAGAATACAGAGGCTTGAAGAGATCGATCTGTCGTATGCACAGATCGATCTGCTGTTTAACAGAGGCTTAAGGAGATCGATCTTATGGATAGAAGATCGATCTGCTTAGCTTAACCTTAATGCTTTAGGCTTGTTGGAAGTATGGAGATTGATCTATATTGATAGGAGATCGATCTCTCATACTTGTTGCCCAGAAAAATCTTTGTAAAACTCTTTTAAAACCAACTTAAAACCAAGATTTTGAAGCATATACATCTTAAGGGATATTCATGAGTCCTAATTCACCTCTAAGGATACAAAACCTATCTCTATCAAGGGGTTTGGTAAATATATCAGCTATTTGATGTAAAGTGTCAATATACTCTAGAATTATATCCCCCTTTTGCATATGGTCTCTAAGAAAATGATGCCTAATCTCAATGTGCTTGGTTCTAGAGTGTTGAATAGGATTTTTAGATAGGTTGATAGCACTGGTATTGTCACATTTAATAGAAACTTGTTTCATGTCAATACCATAGTCTTTCATTTGTTGTTTAATCCACAACACTTGAGCACTACAACTACCTACTGCTATGTATTCAGCTTCAGTTGTGGACTGAGCCACACTGTTTTGTTTCTTAGAGAACCAAGAGATTAATCTATTTCCTAAGAATTGGCAGGTACCTGAAGTACTTTTCCTATCTATTTTGCATCCCCCAAAGTCTGCATCTGAAAATGCATGAAGTGTAAAAGTGGAGTCCTTGGGGTACCGAAGTCCTAGAGAGGGAGTTTCCTTAAGGTATCTAAAGATCCTTTTAGTTGCTAACAAGTGTGATTCCCTATGAGAGGATTGAAATCTAGTACAAAGGCATACACTAAACAAAATATCTGGTCTACTTGCAGTTAAATAGAGCAATGAGCCAATCATAGACCTCTAGAGTTTAGTGTCTACACACTTACCACTTTCATCTTTATCAAGCTTGATGTTGGTGCCCATTGGAGTTGCTTGAGGTTTGTAATTGTCCATTCCAAATCGCTTGAGCAAATCCTTAGTATACTTTGCTTGATTGATGAAGGTTCCATCTTTTGTTTGCTTCACTTGAAGTCCCAAGAAGAAGGTGAGTTCTCCCATCATACTCATTTCAAACTTACCTTGCATGATCTTAGCAAACTCTTGACATAAAGACTCATTAGTTGAACCAAAAATAATATCATCCACATACACTTGTACAACTAGTAAATCTTTATTTTTATTTTTGATGAATAAGGTGGTATCCACTTTTCCTCTTGAAAAACCTTTCTCTATTAAGAATTTTGATAATCTTTCATACCATGCTCTAGGAGCTTGTTTCAAACCATAGAATGCCTTAGATAATTTGAAAACATGCTTAGGAAATTCATGATTTTCAAAGCCGGGAGGTTGTTCAACATAGACTTCTTCATTAATGAAACCATTTAAGAATGCACTCTTTACATCCATTTGATATAATTTGAAGTTTTTATAACATGCAAAGGCAAGTAACATTCTTATTGCCTCTAGTCTAGCTACCGGTGCATAGGTTTCATCATAGTCTATACCTTCCTCTTGTCTATAGCCTTGTGCAACTAACCTAGCCTTGTTCCTTAGATCACACTATTTTCATCCATCTTGTTCTTGAATATCCATTTAGTTCCAATTATAGAGTGATCACTAGGCCTAGGAACTAATTTCCATACTTTGCTTCTCTCAAATTGATTTAATTCTTCTTGCATTGTTAGGAACCAATTATTGTCATCTAAGGCTTCATTGACATTCCTAGGCTCTATTTGAGATACAAAGGCTATATATTGACACATATTCCTTAGAGATGATCTAGTTCTAACTCCAAGAGTTGGATCTCCTACTATTTCACAATCTTTTACATATCCTAACTCTCTTGGTGCTCTAGTCTCTCTCTCTAATATCTCTATCTCTTCTTTATCTTCTTTATCTTCTTTATTCAAGTCAAGTTTTTCTAATCAATCATCTTCTAAGTTTGGGATTTCCTCCAAGTTTTCATCAAATATTCCAACATCCTCATCATTGGTTGAATCTTTAGATACATCATTTGACTCATCAAATATTACATGAATTGATTCTTCAACCATCAATGTTCTTTTGTTATAGACTCTATAAGCCTTTGAATTTAAGGAATATCCCAGAAAAATTCCCTCATCACTCTTGGCATCAAATTTTCCTAAATTATCTTTACCATTATTTAAGACAAAACATTTGTCGCCAAAAGGATGGAAGTAGCTAATGTTAGGCTTCTTACCTTTGTAAAGCTCATAAGGAGTTTTCTTTAGCATGGGTCTAATCATAGCTCTATTAATTATATAGCAAGATGTGCTTATAACTTCAGCCCAAAAATACTTTGGTAAATTATTCTCACACAACATGGTTCTAGCCATTTCTTCCAATGTTCTATTTCTTCTCTCAACTACACCATTTTGTTGTGGTGTCCTAGGGGCTCCTTGATCATTGCAATACTCATCAAATCCTATATTTTCAAATTCCTTGCCATGATCACTTCTAATACTAGTTATTGTGTATCCCTTTTCATTTTGAGTCACTTTTGTATAGGCTATGAATTTTTCTAAGACTTCATTTTTTACTCTCAAAAAGAACACCCAAGTGAACCTAGTGTAATCATCAACTATTACAAATCCATAGTGTTTCCCACCAAGGCTTGTTGTTCTAGTTGGTCCAAATAAATCTAGGTGGAGTAATTGAAGAGGCCTAGAGGTGGATACACTATTCTTAGGCTTAAATGTTGTCCTTTTATGTTTTTCTTTAACACATGCTTCACATATTTTTTCATAATCAAATGACATCTTAGGCAATCCTATAACTAGATCCTTTCTAGCTAACTTAGAAAGTACATGCATGCTAGCATGACCTAGTCTTCTATGCCATAACCAAGATTCCTTTTTATTATCTACCATTAGACATATGTTTTCATTCTTAAGTTCATTAAGATAGACAATGTATATATTACCTTGTCTATGGCCTAAGAAAAGAACTCTATTTGACTTAGGATCTATAACATGACATTTCATACAATCAAAAGTTACTTTGTAACCTTTGTCACAAAGTTGACTTATGCTTAGTAAGTTATGCTTTAGACCCCTAACAAGCAATACTTTTTCTAATGAAAAATAGTCATTACCTATTGAGCCACTTCCTTCAACTTGATCTTTGGAGTTGTCCCTAAATGTGACTTCTCCACCAACCTTTGATTTAAAAGAGTTGAAGTGGCTTCTATCACCCGTCATAAGCCTTGAGCATCCACTATCCAAGTACCAAGCTTCCTTTGTTTTAGCTTTGTGGCCATGCTCAATCACCTATAGACAAATTCAACTCAAGTTTTAGGTACCCAAATTTTCTTGGGTCCTTTGAGGTTAGTGAAAGAAATTCTTGATCCCTTTGGGATCCATTTTGCTAATGCATTACAATCCTTTGAGTTAATGACTTCTTTTGGAACCCATATTCTTTTTACTATTTTTCCTTTAAGAGTCCTCATATTTATATTGCAGTTATGTGATGCATGTCCCTTTCTATTACAATATGAACAAGAAGTTGAGAGTTTATTCATGCTTTTTTTAGCAATAAAGCTTTTAAGATGAGTCTCTCTACTTTTTGCATTATATCCTAACCCATTTTTGTCAAAGAATGCCCTTTGGGTTTCTAGCATGTTATCTAGCTTTTGTTACCCCATATAAAATCTATTAAAGGAATTATGTAAATTACTATTCTTCTCTTTTAGATCACAAATTTCAAGATTAGTAATTTCTAGTTTCTTTTCACATTCTAATTTGTCCTCTAGAATTAACTCATTTTCTTTCTTCAATTTAGATATTATTTTCTTATATTTCATACTCATGCATTCATATTCTAATGCAAGATCATCAAATGCATCTTGCAATTCATCAAAAGAATATTCATTGAGGTTTGAAATTACCTTTTCATCCTCAATTGCCATGAAGCACAAGTTGGCAATGTCCTCATTTGAGTCATCATCGGAGCAGTCACTGTCGCTCCATGTTGCCACCATTGCCTTCTTTTTGTGAAACCTATCATTGGACCTTTTAAGAAGAGGGCAGTTAAATTTTATGTGTCCTGGTTTTTTACATTCATAACACACAATTGAATCTTTTCTACCTACTTCTTCTTGATCTCTCTTATTGTTTCTCCTATTACTACCACTAGCTCTCATTCTCATGAACTTGTTAAATCTTTTGGCAAACATTGCCATCTCAAGGTCCTCTTCACTACCACTCTCATTCTTAATCTCCTCTTGAGCAGTGGATTTTAGAGCAACTCCCACTTTCTTGGGTGATTCTTCATTTCTTCTTAATTTCATCTCATAAGTGAGTAGTGATCCTATTAATTCATCTAAAGACAATGTGTGAGGATCCTTAGATTCCTCAATTGCAGTCACTTTAGCTTCCCATGATTTAGGTAAGCTATTTAATATTTTTATGACCATTTCAATATTAGAGTATATTTTTCCTAAGAACTTTAATCCGTTAATTACATCCGTGAATCTAGTGAATATATCACTAATTGATTCTCCTTCCTTCATCCTAAAAAGCTCATAGTCATGTGTGAGCATTCCTACCTTGGTCTCCTTTACTTGGGTTGTACCCTCATGAGTTATTGCCAATTTGTCTCAAAGTTGTTTGGCATTGTCACATCCGGAGACCCTATTGTATTCATTTGGACCTAAGGCACAAAATAATGTGTGCATAGCCTTAGCATTTAGCTGAGCACATTTAATGTCATTTGAATCCCATTCATCTTCTTCTTTAGGGATATCTCTTCCCTCTATTCTCTTTGTAGGGATTTGAGGTCCTTTAATTATAATCCTCCACACCTCATAATCATTTGCTTGAATGAATAACATCATCCTACTCTTCCAATAAGTATAATGTTCTCCATTGAACATAGGAGGTCTAACCGTAGAATGCCCCTCTTCTACCAAACTAGTTGCTACATTGTTGTGAGCCATTTGATCGTTTCTAACTCTTAGGAAGTTGTTCCTATGTGATTAAAGAGTTCTAGCTCTGATACCAATTGTTGGCTTTATCGAGAGGGGGTGAATCGGTTTTCTAACATTAATGGCAAATTTTAAATTAATCCTAATTTAATCAGCAAATGATAATGAGAAATACAATGAAATTAAACAAATTAATGCAAGATAGGGAAGAGAGAAACAAACACAATCGTTTATAGAGGTTCGACCAATCTCTTGCCTACGTCCTCTCTCCTTGACCTTCTTGTCAAGTGCTTTCTTTCTCTCCTTCAACAGAAGTTACAATGTTCCTTTTTCAGGTTAAGGAATAACCTCTCTACCCTTGCAATACAAAGATGTATTCACCCTTTTACAATTTTTATCTCACTGAGGAACAATCCTCTTCTCTCTCAAGGTAAGGATGAATACAAAATCAAGCTTTTAATGTGGGTAGGACAATTACAGCTTTTGCACTTAAGCTTATACAACAAACTCAATAAATGAGCAATGAAGACACAAGGAATGAAAGTATTAAACTCTTGAAAATGTAAGAAATGTGCAGCAATAGTGTCTCTCTTCTCATTGTCTTCAATGCTTGGTTAAATACTGAAGGATTGGTAGTTTGAGCATTAAATGCTGTTTTTTCCGTTGAGATTTTGCAGAAATAGCCGTTGGGTACCTCCAGTAGAATGCCAGATCGATCTGCCATCTTGACCAGATCGATCTCTTAGTTATAAATCCTGCAAGATCAAAGCAAAATAACACAAGTAGATCGGTCTCATATATGAGCAGATCGATCTTACAATTTGAACATGTTAGGGGAGATCGATCTGTCGAATAGGCAGATCGATCTTCCAATCCCTCTGTTTGAGGCAAGATCGATCTAGAGATCGATCTGCCATGAATTCTCGTAGTGGGGAGATCGATCTCTCATTACCCCAGATCGATCTCCTTAGCTCTCTGACTTTGAGAAGATCGATCTCTTCCTATACCAGATCGATCTCATGAGCTCTCTGTTTGAGTATAGATCGATCTCACAGATCGATCTACTGTCTTTACTTTAGGGGAGATCGATCTCTTCCTAGATCAAATCGATCTCCTTAACTCCAGTATTAGGCAGATCGATCTCATAACCCTTAGAGATCAATCTCAATCTACCTCAATACCTTTGTATAGATTCACAGCTTAGCAGATCGATCTCATGTCTTTATGAGATCGATCTCTCATCCAAGAAATCCCAGGAGATCGATCTCTCATAACCCAGATCGATCTCTCATCTACAGAAACTCAAGTTCTGGTACTGATAACCTCTAAACATGTTTTTATATCATCTTTATATTATTGAATTTACTTGTTTTGTCATTTCAAAATATATTATCACAACAGGAACCGAATAGGCTAAATTACGGAAAGTGGAAAAAGGTGAAAAAGAGCATTCAACATGATTCCAGGTAAGGGATCTATACTAGCTCTTAGAGATAGTTGTACGTATTTTCATCGTCATTTACATTCGCTTAAATTTTGTATAGAGTATAGATATGAGATTTTTGGATAGTATCCAAATATGAAAAAATTACGAAAATGCCACTGAGAATGACGAAAATTTGAAATTGCATAAAATGCATGATTTCAACTGTTTTTGTCTAAAAAGAGGTTTTGTGAGTGTGAAATGATAGTATGGCTCATGATTTTTACTATCTGCATTAAATTGCATATTTTCTGAAATTTGATTTGATTTGACGAGTGATGGATGAGATGTTACCCTCTCGCTCTATATAACATCGTGTTGCGCACTACACTCAGGTTTTCAGTATTAATTTTATCTGAAATGAGCCAACCGTCTATTTTGTATGAATGAAATCGTGTTGGAGCAATGATAAGATCTGTGAACTGTCCAGATCTGCTCGCATTGATTTTGATATGACATATGACCAGACGTGCTGGAGCAATGACGAAATCCATGAGTTATCCGGACCCGTTCGCACTTGATTCTGATACGAACTAAACGTATTATCCGCAAGTGCATGGGTCGTACAAGTAATAATGAGATTTGAGTCCCGAGTTATCGTCCCATAGAAAAGTTGATCAGCCTAATTAACTACCGGTTAATCTTAACCTAAGTATATCCTAGCAAATTATGAAATTTAAGTGGGTTATCTACTAAGTTTGAAATTAAAAGTACTGAAAATAATAAAGGCTATAAACTAAAGAAAATAAAACCGAGCTAAAATTTACTTACAGTGCTCCGAGAAATTAAAAGCAAATACCTACAAAAATAATTGAAACAGTTAAAAATTTATTAACGCAATTAAAATAAAGTGCAAATATGAAAATAACAAAAGAAGATTAATTAAACTACAATTAAACTAACCTAAAATAAAATATGCATGTAATTAAACTAATTAATAAAAATGCAAATTAAACTAAACTAAAATTTAATGAAAATAAAATCCTAGGAAATTAGGAAAATAACTATAAAACTACATGTCTAAAATATTAACTCTAAACTAATCCTAACTATATCTAATTACTAACTTAACAATATAATCTAACTAATGCATGTAACAAATTTAATCTAAATTAATTCTAAAGGTAACTCATAAAATACTAAACTAAAATTAAATCCTAAAACATATAATATAAAATTAACTACTAACTAAAAACATTAAAACTAAAGATTAAATTAACAACTTAAAACATTAGATCTAACCTACAATTATCAATTAACAACTATCCTAAACTAACAACTAATGAAACAATCAAAATAATAAAAATGCAATCAACATTAAATTAAACAAAGAAGTAATGTGGCCAAACAAGGCCTTAACCGAACAAGCCAGCCTAGTGGTCCTGATTTGCACTGTACACATTCTTCTTTGCTTCATTTTCATTTTGCACCAGGTGCTACTCTGCTGCACGGGTCTTGCACTCTGCAACTTCCACCAACTCTGCTCTCGGTTCCTGCTCAGCTCCAACTGCTTCAAGTTTCATTCATCAGCAACCAAGCTCCAACACGCCAGCCCCACGTTCCTGCCAACCATTGCAGTGCTGCACCTTACTTCACGCACAATAGCAGGTCACTAACTGCCTTGCTTCTATTATCAGCAAGCCATGCTACTGCTCTCGGTCTTGTCCTATGTTCTGCTGCTCACACGTGTTCTGCATTCTGGTTCTGTTGTCCTGCGTTGTTGGCACCAGCACCATGCACTTGCCCGAGCTCATTCCTTGCCCAGCTGCTTCTGCCCAGACCTGCTCTACACCAGCCCTGCTCTGCTGCACCACACGTTCTCGATATGCTCCAGCTTCATTAGCATCCTGCTTCTCTGCTACTGCTCAACTTAGCAGCTGCTACTGTCTTCAATGTTGGTGCGGCTTGGTCATCATCTGTAACAACATGACAGAACGCATACAAGGAACTCCCCGATAAAATCAACGGTTCGTAGCAAGCAAAATGCAAAACAGCAAATGGAAGAACTCAGCAGAACTAATGAACAGAAAACGAAACAAGCTGGACCCGAGCTTTAAGCACAAAGCTTTGCACCTTTCAAGACTTTAGCTACAACCTGAACTTCAATTTTCACTACAGTTCAGTCAGTACACATCCTGTCAACTTGCAGCTATCACACTTAGATTAATGCAGAATGCAATCATAAAAAGAGAATGAACAGTAACAAGGAAGAAAAACAGAGGCAAATAGAGGAGGCTTGTGGCTCTCGGTTATGGCTACTACACATGACCCCTTGAATCTACCCCGATGCTAGTTGCTGCTTCAATCTACGTCCAGCTTTCCTACAACTCCACTTAACAGCAACAACATTCTTGGGTCTAAATACAAAATATAAATTCAGGAACCGAAAATAACAAAATGGCTATCGGGTTGCTTTAGTGTCACTACCACCTTGGTTCCACCGAGCTTTTGATGTAGAAATAATGCTTAACATTAAATCTACATCAAAGCATCAGAACATCTATGGCAGCAACAGACAAGCTTTGTCACTCTAATGAAAACAAATGAAAAACAACAAACATGGAACCTTAGATAAAAGTAAACCGAGAGCTATCATTGAACAATAACAAAACACAAAACAACTACAAACAGGAAACAAACCGAGAGCTTACAACTAGGAAATAGAAGCTATGTAGTAGATTGAAAAATAAGAGTAATGACTTAAACAAAAAACGAGAAGAAGGATAAACAATGGTGGCTGTTAAAAATAAACATGAAACCAACGGGAAAGCTTCTAAAAATAAGGAAAATAAATTAAAACTATTCTAACACTACTCCTAACTTACTCCTACTCTAAAACTACTTAGTTTCTTAAATTTCTATCATGTCTTATTTATACACATACTTAAGGGTACAATTATAATTTTTTCATCCTAGATGAGTTGGCATTGTTTAGCCACTTGTCTTCACACCATTGGCTCCTTGAATAGATATTTCCATGTCATTTGTCTTCTTGTCCAATTGGATGTGCTAGGTGGCATGGCTCGTGTTGTCCGCGTGGTCTAATCTCGATTTTAGCCCAATTTCAGTCCATTTTCTATCGAAATTTTTAAAATTCATTCGAATTTAATTTATCTGCAAACATGAGAATTTTAGTCAAAATGAAGGGATAATTAACAAAGTAATTTGGGGATTAAAATAATTAATTAAACAATTAAGCATAAATAATTCTATTATTATAGAATTATCAATTCTGCTCTGGTATATGAGTTAAAAAAAAATCATGTTGAAGCCCTCGTGAAGATTATGTGTCACACTGACTTGTTCACACTGGATTTTGAGACAGACTATGGTTGATGATTTCTGGTTAGGGTGATAAGTCCCTGACATTAGGCACCCTACAACCCTTCTGATTTTCTGATGTGGTTCATGGAGTACGTTGTACCGTGTAGTCAACACAGAGTACGCTATATCGTACCACTAGTCTTCAGACCATCTGATTCGCATGCTTCTGAACACCCTTGCACACCTGGTCCGTGGTTTGCTTGGGGTCACTGACTATGACCATATGTAATCTGAGTTACCATATACCCCTGCCTGATCTCTTTGACTGATCTGATTTTTTAGATTTTGATCTGTTTTCTGAACTCTAGGTTGTTTCTGAAGTCCGAATCTGATTTCTTTTTTTTGATCTGTTTCTGATTTATTTGATATTTTTTTCGATTTGATTTATGAAATGGTTTTGAGTTGGCATCTGAACTGATCCTGAACTGTCAGACCCGAGTTTTTGATTTACGTATGTAGCTTGTACCTTATGATTCCTATGTGTACGAACTTTATATTTCATAGTTGAATCATAAGAAGAGTATTTACTATCGTGCAATCGATTTATTGAGAATTAAAAATGCATGTAAGCTACATAACAGCGAGATAAGGGTTCAGTTTATTTTCGAGTAAGTACAGGGGTAAAACAGTCAATTGACCAAAATTCGGTATAAATCCGATGAGAAAATTTCATTAAAAATATGAAATTGAGAGATCTTGATCAATAACGAGGAAAATATTGAATTTCGAGTCCAATTGATCGAGATATGAATTTAATTAATATTTTTAGAATTTTTGTCTCGAAAAACGAGCCCAAAAATAGTGGAAAAATATACCGAAAAAGTAAAATCGGACTGATAAATTCATTTACGGATTAAATGAATTTAATATAAATTTTTGAGATTTTTTGGGATATTTTTGGGATTTTTATTATTATTTTAATGAGTAAAATAATAATAAAAATTAATTATAAAATGAAAAAAAAAAACGAAAACAGAAACGAATTGGAAACAGGAAACGAAGAGAGTTTTCGGGGAGAGAGAAACACACAAACCGAAGGAGAGGAGAGCTTGCTGGACCAGCCACCTCCGGCAACCAGCGGCCACGCACGCGACCGGGAAAGGAAGGTCGGCACCGTGCAACCTCCCAGCCAGCAGGACGCGCGCCACCGGCGCCGGAATCCGACGAATCGAAGGGAGAAAGCCGCGGAGGAAAAACGGGCATTCGGTGGCCACCGGCGGGAGTTGGCTCAGATCGAGGCCAACCGAGAGGTCCCCTGTCCAATACGCGTCGAACGGCGGCAACGGCACATCGGGAACCGGCCGGACGACGCCGACACGACTAAAAAGGTACTGAACCGGTCGGCCTGTTTAGAGGAAAGTGACTGTGCTGAACCGGACCGGACCGGTTCAGCCAAGGAGAAAATGGGAAAAAGAGGAAAAAAGGAAAGAAAAAGGAAAAGAAAAATTTTTGGGATTTCACCGGACTTCGGGTAAGTCGATACGAGGTCAAAAGTGACCAATTTAATTTCTGATAAATTTATTTAAATTATATTTAATCAGAAATTGACCCGGAGTTAAATATACGAAATTGTGCAGTTCGACGATTAATTCCGAACGGAAGCCCGATCGAACTCCGATTCGCGCACCATCGCACAATCTCGGGTAAGTAAAGCTCATTTACGACAATTTATGTGATTTATGCGTATTTAAGATTTAATTTACGCATTTCGGATTAAATTTTGGATTTAGTGAATTATATTCAGAAAATTGAATAAAATGTCGTAAATGATATACGGGCTATCCAAAGAGCTTGGAATAAAGCCCAATGGGTATTGATAGGCCCAATGAGTCGATAGACCTTGATGAACGGGCTTAATACGGATTAAGGCCCGATAACGTGATTAAGGCCCATTAAGCGTAAAAGGGCCAATTTAAGTGAAATGAACTGTATTAAATGTGTAATACAGTAGGAAAAGTGTAATTAACTCAGTGAATGATTAAATGCAGTTCCAGAGTCATATTGAGAGTTGACCGGACTGCGAGATTAGACAGCACAGAGGAAGAGAGGTCACAAGACGTGATCCGAGGTAGGGGACTCTTGCAAGTAGCTAGAGATATCTGTGCATATTTTCGTTGGATTTTACATTCACTGAAATTGTTTGAGGGTCAGAGAAAATCTATAATAATTATAGGGACCCGATATGGGTAAATTACGATTTTGCCCCTAGTTAGGCAAAAAGTGAAACTTTGGGAAAAGTGGTAAAAAGCATGGAAATGATGTTTTGAGTGGTTTTTTTACTGCTGTGTAGCAGAAGAGTAGGTGGATGGGCTAATGTTTTGAGATCGATGTAAATTAAGCACACTTTATAGTGCTGATTTTAGTGATTTTTAACATCCCTATTTTTAAAGAGCCATCTACCGAATTATGTGGAAACAATCGTGCTAGAGCATAACTCGCACTTGATTTCAGATGTTTTTCACATACATTAGTGCTGGAGGTTGACTCGCACTACATTTATTTGACATGCATGATAGAGTATTGGAGCATTGCTCGTACTCAGTTTTTATGTGATTTGTGCATGATAGAGTGCTGGAGCGTTTAGCTCGTACTCGAGTTTTACATGAGATGCATGACCTGGTGCTGGAGGTTCACTCGCACTAGTGTTGATATTTTGACATGCATATACAGTGTTTTGAGGCGGAGTGTTGACTGTGTGTCACACTCAAGACGCGCACTGTAGTTTTTCGTGATATACACACATGTTAGAAAACAGTGACGATTTCCTCCGTGTAGACTGAGTGTCACATTGTTGAGATGTTCTCACGTGAATTTAGAGACGTGGCATTTATTCCATAGTATGAGGGCTAAGACCTATGGCAGGCACCCTACTATGATGTATTTCCATGGTATGAGCGGCTAAGACCTATGGCAGGCACCCCGACCATGATGTATGGGTCCACGAGTGTACGTTGTACCGTGCGTGTGGCATGGAGTACATTGTACAGTGTTTTGTGTTGTGGAGTTGTGGAGGAGAGTTGTTGATAGCTGGCGGTTGTGATGGACTGACCCCCCTCCCGTTACAGCAGTGATAACCCGCACACCGAGTACTGTGTTGCCTGGGATTTCACCACATGTTAGGATATGTACATAGTCCGGAGATACTCTCTAACAGTAAGATCCATAAGCCCAACATCCTTAAGCCAGAATAGGCGGGGAGGCTCTGTTCGGCGGGGAGGCTCTCTTACATAGTCTAGAGAGATTGCATTTAGCCACTGAGTCTCGCATGATATATCACATGTATTTTATGATACGGGTAGACCTAAGGGATGGGTCGAAACCCAGTTTATTTGTGTTGTGATGAGAAATGCCATATTTACTGTGTTTTGAATGTAAATGGCATATTTTATATAAAGGCATTCTTAAATGATTTAATATGCACTGTTTTGCATGAATGCCTCTGATTGATAAACCAGCATGTGTTTAGTACATGGGATTTTAAATCTGTACTATATTATATATATTTTAAACATGCTTTTGAAATGAGAGAAGGAAAGGCAAAGCACTATTTTCAAGTAGATAGTATAGATGTCTACTTGCTTGCCTGATTTCCTTACTGAGCGCGTTGATAGCTCATCCCATTCATTTTCCCCCCATCTCTACAGATTCTCATCAGTAGATCGAGTCGGCCAGGGTATTGCACTCCTTTGATCCGCTGCCACTCCCCATCTAGCGAAAGGTATACACACGCGTACTCTTTTGTATCTGAACAATATATAAACACAGTGATGTACACGGTTTTAATGTTGGGGATGTAAATGTAATGATGTAATTATATTTAAGTATACGAATTTACTTATGATATGAAAGTCATGTATGTATGATACGTGAAAGAATGGTAAGGTATGTATGGATGAGAAGACTGATGCCTATTCACAGCCCAACTGTTGAGGAGATAAAGGTAAGCAAAAAGTGAAAAATTTATTGTGGTTTTTGGTAAAGTCGCGTGTGGGAGGAGGGCGTGATAGAGTGGTATCAGAGCCTAGTTGGTCTGATGTGAATAGGTGTTAGTAATTAGGAAAATGTACATCCCCATATCACTGTGTTTTGTTCAGTTACAATTGTGTATACAAGATGAGAGTTGGACAAATTAATATTTGTGAATGCAGGAATTGAGCCATTATGGCAAATACCCGCCGTGGTAGAGGGGCGAGAGGTAGGGCTAGAGGCCCTAGAGGTAGGCCTGAGAGCCGAGATGAGACCTCATTTGACTTAGTGACGTCGAGTCCCATTGAGGTACCAGAGAGTATCGAGGCAAGCTGCACGAGGATAGAGCGTAGCCTAGAGGCGATAGTAGGGCTGTTGGCAGAGACTTTGCCAGGTAGACAGAGACAGGATGCAGAGACTGCGACTGGAGAGGCAGTTGCACCTGATACACCTGCGCAGCCTGTACAGGGGCCACAGACTACTGATACTCCTACACCCCCACCAGCTCAGGTTAGTAGAGGATATGGGTGTGATTTGGATCGGTTGCGACAGTTCCAAAAGCTTGGACCTCCATCTTTTCGAGGGATCAAGGACCCAGCCAGTGCTGAGGAGTGGATTGGCGAGATGGAGAAGTTGTACAATTTTTTTGAGTGTACGACTTCTGAGAGAGTCGCATTTGCTGCGTTCCTACTGAAGGGAACGGCAGAGCATTGGTGGAAGTCCACCAGGCCGATATTGAGAGCCCGACATGCTGAGATTAGTTGGGAGATGTTTTTAGAGGCCTTCAGGAGGCAGTTTGTTCCTGATACTGCGCAGCGTAGACTACAGGCTGAGTTTTTGGGATTGAGCCAGGGGAGTCTCACAGTGGATGAGTATGAGACCAGATTTTTGGCCCTGGGGAGATATGATCCCGATACCATGTACAGCGAGACCAGGAAGGTCCGCAGATTTATTGATGGATTGAGACCGGTGTTGCAGTCTAAATTGGTACCACTAGACATTGGTACATATGATGAGGCAATGCGCAGGGCGCAGCTTTGTGAGCAGGATTACGAGAGAAATGCCTCTGAGTTTGGGAAGTTCAGTCGGAGCCGAGATAGAGAGAGGAAGAGGTCGGTTAGAGATAGAGGGTTCAGTTATCGAGGAGGGAGGAGACTCTTCGGTAAGGGACCACGGATAGAGGAGGTGCGAGAGCGACCAGTCAGACCTCCTACATACCCGGCCATAGCTCCGGCGAAGGGCATTGTGATTGGAGGACCGAGGCCTACTACTGATCAGTGCAGCCGATGTGGCAGACATCATGGCGGTAGACCTTGTCCGTTGAGCCCTGTTGTGTGTTTCCGATGTGGGAAACAGGGGCATATGGCTAGAGAGTGCCCAGAGACATATGTGATTGCCCCAAAGAAGGGCAGGGAGCAAGATAGAGCTCCAGCTGGTATGTCTGCTCAGAGAGGTAGAGCGACAACAGAGGAGAAGGGTAAGCAGGTGATGGGTCGAGGGCGAGTACATGCTTTGGACGAGGACACAGCTGATGCTTCTACGGATGTGATTCGAGGTAACATCCTGATTTATGATTTAGAAGCATATGTTTTAATTGATCCTGGTGCCACACATTCATTTGTATCACCATCATTTGCATGTAAGTTAGAAAAGCATGTAAAGTGTACTCCTTTAAAAATGATGATGTTGATTAGTACGCCTATGGATTTCAGTCAGCTAGTTGAGCATGTGTATAACGATTGTAAGTTAAGAGTAGGGGAAAAGGATATGACAGCCAATCTAATATTACTAAGTATGAGTGACTTTGATGTAATATTAGGTATGGATTGGTTATCTGCAAACCATGCTGTTTTAGATTGTTATGCTAAGACAGTTATGTTTCCTAACCCTACGAAAGTTATTGTAAAGTTTGATAGGAAGAAATGAAAGAAATAAATATGTTGTTAATAAATAAAAAATATTTTGCTGACTGAGAGATAAATATCTTGAAGGTTTCATTGTATACGTAGTGGATACGGATAAGGTACATCCGGAGTTGGTAGATATTCCTGTGGTCAGTGAGTACCCAGATGTTTTCCCGGATGAGTTGCCAGGGTTACCACCAGACAGAGAGATGGAGTTCTGTATAGATTTGGTGCCTGGTACTGAGCCTATTTCGAGACCACCGTATCGCATGGCCTTAGTTGAGCTGGAGGAGCTCAAGAGACAGTTGCAGGAGCTGTTGGATAGGGGTTTTATCAGACCGAGTGTTTCACCGTGGGGAGCACCGATTTTGTTTGTGAGGAAGAAGGATGGGAGCCTCCGATTGTGTATAGACTACAGATTGTTGAATAAGGCTACCATCAAAAATAGATATCCCCTTCCACGCATTGACGACTTACTGGATCAACTTCGGGGAGCGCAGGTATTTTCTAAGATTGATCTGAGGTCTGGGTATCATCAGTTGAGAGTTCGGAGTGGAGATGTACCCAAGACAGCATTTAGGACTCGATATGGCCATTATGAGTTCCTAGTTATGCCATTCGGACTGACGAATGCTCCCGCAGCTTTCATGGCTTTGATGAACGATGTGTTCAAGCCATATTTGGATCAGTTTGTTATCGTATTCATCGATGACATATTAGTATATTCGAGATCCGAGGAGGAGCATGAGGAGCACCTTAGGATTGTATTACAGACTCTACGAGGGCAGCAGTTGTATGCTAAACTCAGCAAGTGTGATTTTTGGTTGACAGAGATCTCGTTTTTGGGACATGTAGTGTCGAGAGATGGTGTATCAGTAGATCCATCCAAGATTGAGGCTGTAGTTCAGTGGGAACAGTCGAGGACAGTTACCGAGATCAGGAGTTTTTTGGGTTTAGCAGGGTACTATCGGAGATTCGTTGAGGGATTTTCGAAGTTGGCTGCTCCGTTGACACGTCTCACTCGAAAGAATGTTGCATTCGTGTGGGACGAGGATTGTGAGAGGAGTTTTCAGGAGCTGAAGAGTCGATTGACCACCGCTCCGATTCTCACTATTCCTACCAGCTCAGGAGGATTTTCAGTATATACCGATGCTTCGCATCAGGGACTGGGCTGTGTGTTGATGCAGGATGGGAGGGTAGTTGCTTATGGATCCAGACAGTTGAAGGACCATGAGAAGAACTATCCGACCCACGATTTAGAGTTAGCAGCAGTAGTGTTTGCGTTGAAGGTATGGCGCCACTACTTGTATGGTGAGAAGTTTCAGATTTTTACCGACCACAAGAGCCTCAAGTACCTGTTCTCACAGAAGGAACTAAACATGAGACAGAGAAGATGGCTAGAGCTTCTGAAGGATTATGATTGTGAGATACTTTATCATCCGGGTAAGGCTAATGTTGTAGCAGATGCTTTGAGTAGGAAGAGCCTTGGGATGGTATCGTATATGATGGTCAGGGAGCACGAGCTGCTAGAGCAGTTTGCTAGCCTCAGTTTGGGAGTTGTGCCTTCGGACAGAGATGCAGATTGTATGATTGTGAGTTTACGCTTAGAGCCAGATCTGTTGGATAGGATCAGACAGGCTCAGCAGACAGATCTGCAGTGCATCGATGTGATTGGTCAGATGCAGAGGGGCACAGCGATAGATTTTGAGTTGAGTTCTGATGGACTACTGAGGTATAGAGGGAGATTGTGTGTTCCTGAGGACCCAGAGCTCAGGAGATTGATATTGTCAGAAGCTCATTCCTCGAGGTACACGTTGCATCCGGGGAGTGGCAAGATGTATCAGAACCTCCGAAAGGTGTACTGGTGGTCAGGTATGAAGAGAGATGTGGCAGATTTTGTGGCGAGATGTCTCGTATGTCAGCAGGTGAAGGTAGAGCATCAGAAACCTGCAGGATTGTTGCAGCCTCTACCTATACCGACATGGAAATGGGAGCATATCACCATGGATTTCGTGATGGATTTACCGAGGACCCGGAGGAATCACGATGCTATATGGGTGATCGTTGATAGACTGACGAAGTCAGCCCACTTCCTAGCTATGAGAGCTACCGATACTCTGAGTACATTGGCAGGGTTGTATGTACGCGAGGTAGTGAGGTTGCATGGTATTCCAGTGAGCATTGTTTCGGATAGGGATTCCCGCTTCACTTCCCACTTTTGGGAACATTTTCAGGAAGCTATGGGAACCCAGTTGAGTTTGAGCACAGCTTTCCATCCTCAGACAGATGGTCAGTCAGAGAGGACGATACAGACTCTGGAGGATATGTTGAGAGCATGTGTGCTGGATTTTAGAGGCTCCTGGGATGATCATTTGCCACTAGCCGAGTTCGCCTACAACAACAGTTATCATTCGAGTATCGGGATGGCACCGTATGAGGCCTTGTATGGCCGTAGATGTCGTTCCCCTATTGGGTGGGAAGAAGTGGGTGACCGTAAGATTTTTGCTCCTGATATGGTTACACAGGCTTCTGAGGATGTCCGGTTGATAGTTGAGAGATTGAGGACAGCTCAGAGTCGACAGAAGAGTTATGCTGATAGGAGACGTAGGCCACTTGAGTTCACAGTTGGTGAGTCTGTGTTTCTGAAGGTTTCTCCTTCCAAGGGTATAGCGAGGTTTGGAAAGAGAGGTAAGTTGAGTCCTCGCTACATTGGACCCTTCGAGATACTTGATCGAGTGGGAGATAAGGCTTATAGGTTGGCATTGCCACCAGATTTGTCAGGCGTGCACAACGTCTTCCACATTTCGATGCTTAGGAAGTATCACCCGGATCCGGCACATGTGATTAGTTATGAGCCTTTGGAGCTCAGTGAGGACATGTCATATGTTGAGAGGCCGATTCGAATACTGGATAGGAAGGAGAAGGTTTTGAGATCGAAGACTATCGGGTTAGTGAAGGTACTATGGCAGCATCACACTTCCGAGGAGGCTACTTGGGAGTTAGAGAGCTTGATGCAAGAGAAGCACCCCCAGTTGTTTGAGGATTGATTTGGTTCTAATTTGGAGGACCAAATTCTTTTAGTTGGGGAGGATTGTCAGACCCGAGTTTTTGATTTACGTATGTAGCTTGTACCTTATGATTCCTATGTGTACGAACTTTATATTTCATAGTTGAATCATAAGAACAGTATTTACTATCGTGCAATCGATTTATTGAGAATTAAAAATGCATGTAAGCTACATAACAACGAGATAAGGGTTCAGTTTATTTTCGAGTAAGTACAGGGGTAAAACAGTCAATTGACCAAAATTCGGTATAAATCCGATGAGAAAATTTCATTAAAAATATGAAATCGAGAGATCTTGATCAATAACGAGGAAAATATTGAATTTCGAGTCCAATTGATCGAGATATGAATTTAATTAATATTTTTGGAATTTTTGTCTCGAAAAATGAGTCCAAAAATAGTGGAAAAATATACCGAAAAAGTAAAATCGGACTGATAAATTCATTTACGGATTAAATGAATTTAATATGAATTTTTGAGATTTTTTGGGATATTTTTGGGATTTTTATTATTATTTTAATGAGTAAAATAATAATAAAAATTAATTATAAAATGAAAAAAAAAACGAAAACAGAAACGAATTGGAAACAGGAAACGAAGAGAGTTTTCGGGGAGAGAGAAACGCACAAACCGACGGAGAGGAGAGCTTGCCGGACCAACCACCTCCGGCAACCAGCGGCCACGCACGCGACCGGGAAAGGAAGGTCGGCACCGTGCGACCTCCCAGCCAGCAGGACGCGCGCCACCGGCGCCGGAATCCGGCGAATCGAAGGGAGAAAGCCGAGGAGGAAAAACGGGCATTCGGCGGCCACCGGCGGGAGTTGGCTCAGATCGAGGCCAACCGAGAGGTCCCCTGTCCAATACGCGTCGAACGGCGGCAACGGCACACCGAGAACCGACCGGACGACGTCGGCACGACTAAAAAGGTACTGAACCGGTCGACCGGTTCAGAGGAAAGTGACTGTGCTGAACCGGACCGGACCGGTTCAGCCAAGGAGAAAATGGGAAAAAGAGGAAAAAAGGAAAGAAAAAGGAAAAGAAAAATTTTTGGGATTTCACCGGATTTCGGGTAAGTCGATACGAGGTCAAAAGTGACCAATTTAATTTCTGATAAATTTATTTAAATTATATTTAATCAGAAATTGACCCGGAGTTAAATATACGAAATTGTGCAGTTCGACGATTAATTCCGAACGGAAGCCCGATCGAACTCTGATTCGCGTACCATCGCACAATCTCGGGTAAGTAAAGCTCATTTACGACAATTTATGTGATTTATGCGTATTTAAGATTTAATTTACGCATTTCGGATTAAATTTTGGATTTAGTGAATTATATTCAGAAAATTGAATAAAATGTCGTAAATGATATACGGGCTATCCAAAGAGCTTGGAATAAAGCCCAATGGGTATTGATAGGCCCAATGAGTCGATAGACCTTGATGAACGGGCTTAATACGGATTAAGGCCCGATTAACGTGATTAAGGCCCATTAAGCGTAAAAGGGCCAATTTAAGTGAAATGAACTGTATTAAATGTGTAATACAGTAGGAAAAGTGTAATTAACTCAGTGAATGATTAAATGCAGTTCCAGAGTCATATTGAGAGTTGACCGGACTGCGAGATTAGACAGCACAGAGGAAGAGAGGTCACAAGACGTGATCCGAGGTAGGGGACTCTTGCAAGTAGCTAGAGATATCTGTGCATATTTTCGTTGGATTTTACATTCACTGAAATTGTTTGAGGGTCAGAGAAAATCTATAATAATTATAGGGACCCGATATGGGTAAATTACGATTTTGCCCCTAGTTAGGCAAAAAGTGAAACTTTGGGAAAAGTGGTAAAAAGCATGGAAATGATGTTTTGAGTGGTTTTTTTACTGCTGTGTAGCAGAAGAGTAGGTGGATGGGCTAATGTTTTGAGATCGATGTAAATTAAGCACACTTTATAGTGCTGATTTTAGTGATTTTTAACATCCCTATTTTTAAAGAGCCATCTACCGAATTATGTGGAAACAATCGTGCTAGAGCATAACTCGCACTTGATTTCAGATGTTTTTCACATACATTAGTGCTAGAGGTTGACTCGCACTACATTTATTTGACATGCATGATAGAGTATTGGAGCATTGCTCGTACTCAGTTTTTATGTGATTTGTGCATGATAGAGTGCTGGAGCGTTTAGCTCGTACTCGAGTTTTACATGAGATGCATGACCTGGTGCTGGAGGTTCACTCGCACTAGTGTTGATATTTTGACATGCATATACAGTGTTTTGAGGCGGAGTGTTGACTGTGTGTCACACTCAAGACGCGCACTGTAGTTTTTCGTGATATACACACATGTTAGAAAACCGTGACGATTTCCTCCGTGTAGACTGAGTGTCACATTGTTGAGACGTTCTCACGTGAATTTAGAGACGTGGCATTTATTCCATAGTATGAGGGCTAAGACCTATGGCAGGCACCCCACTATGATGTATTTCCATGGTATGAGCGGCTAAGACCTATGGCAGGCACCCCGACCATGATGTATGGGTCCACGAGTGTACGTTGTACCGTGCGTGTGGCATGGAGTACATTGTACTGTGTTTTGTGTTGTGGAGTTGTGGAGGAGAGTTGTTGATAGCTGGCGGTTGTGATGGACTGACCCCCCTCCCGTTACAGCAGTGATAACCCGCACACCGAGTACTGTGTTGCCTGGGATTTCACCACATGTTAGGATATGTACATAGTCCGGAGATACTCTCAATAGTAAGATCCTTAAGCCCAACATCCTTAAGCCAGAATAGGCGGGGAGGCTCTGTTCGGCGGGGAGGCTCTCTTACATAGTCTAGAGAGATTGCATTTAGCCACTGAGTCTCGCATGATATATCACATGTATTTTATGATACGGGTAGACCTAAGGGATGGGTCGAAACCCAGTTTATTTGTGTTGTGATGAGAAATGCCATATTTACTGTGTTTTGAATGTAAATGGCATATTTTATATAAAGGCATTCTTAAATGATTTAATATGCACTGTTTTGCATGAATGCCTCTGATTGATAAACCAGCATGTGTTTAGTACATGGGATTTTAAATCTGTACTATATTATATATATTTTAAACATGCTTTTGAAATGAGAGAAGGAAAGGCAAAGCACTATTTTCAAGTAGATAGTATGGATGTCTACTTGCTTGCCTGATTTCCTTACTGAGCGCGTTGATAGCTCATCCCATTCATTTTCCCCCCATCTCTACAGATTCTCATCAGTAGATCGAGTCGGCCAGGGTATTGCATTCCTTTGATCCGCTGCCACTCCCCATCTAGCGAAAGGTATACACACGCGTACTCTTTTGTATCTGAACAATATATAAACACAGTGATGTACACTATTTTAATGTTGGGGATGTAAATGTAATGATGTAATTATATTTAAGTATACGAATTTACTTATGATATGAAAGTCATGTATGTATGATACGTGAAAGAATGGTAAGGTATGTATGGATGAGAAGACTGATGCCTATTCACAGCCCAACTGTTGAGGAGATAAAGGTAAGCAAAAAGTGAAAAATTTATTGTGGTTTTTGGTAAAGTCGCGTGTGGGAGGAGGGCGTGACATGAACAATATGGATCTACATGTTTTAATACATGACATGACATTATTTACAAGTGTTTGGCAAAATGATCATGTCCGTTTTGAAATCTGATAAGCGAAACGCACTTTTTTAAGAAATGATAAAACTTCTATCATTGATGATTCGTATAGAATGCTTCTGTTTTCAGAGAACGCATTTGTTTTATGAGATGATAAAACATGCATTATGAGTATCGTAGATAGTATGGTTATCTACCTGCTTTCATTTATTCCTTACTGAGCGTGTTGTGCTCATCCCTTTACTTTTCTCACTCTACAAAGCATTTCTAGTAGAGTGTGTTAGCTGCATCCGTCCTGCGATCCTTTACACACAGTTATTCAACAGCATCGAGGTATATACACATATGTACTTTTTGTATCAAAATAATAGTGTACATTGATGTAATCACATTATATGGGGGATGTATATGTAAGGCAATGTAAACGACTTTCTAATTATGAAATAATAACTTAATGAGTTTCTGCGAATGTTAGTGCCTGGGACGAAAGCATTGTCTGATATGTATATGTATAACATATGAAATTGAGTGATGGATATTGACTCACAGCCCAACAAGTGAAGTGAGGTAAGTTCGCGAAAAATTTGTAGTAATTTTTGAAAAAATGGGTTGCGACAGAAGTGGTATCAGAGCAGTGTTGATCTAATGTGAGTAAGTGTCTGTAGTTAGGAAGTATACATCCCCATGTCATTGTACATTATTAGATACAATTATGTATACCGAGCTGTGGTTAAACTGAGAAATTAACTGTGTATGCGGGACAATTGTGATATGTGATAGACATCGCAGCAAATGGGAGAGTTCGCGTTCTCCAGACCATAGAGATAGGTCCAAGAGATGCAGCTATATGTCTAAGAGACCTAATGAATCATCGCATGGTCATGTTCCATCAGGTCTAGCTGAGACTACTGATGCCCACGTTACGAGATTAGAGCAGAGTTGGGACACGTTTATGGAGTTGTTCAGTCAGGCTATGGCTAGGTTAGAGAGTAGGCAAGGTCCGGCTACTCAGATGACTCCTACTAAGCCGACAGCTGCTCTTGACACACTTGAGCCTACACAGCCTGCACCTATGCCACACGTGTTGAGACCCATGTACCACCACTTGTAGTTCCATGACAGACCGGTAAGGATTCAGGGTATGATTGTGAGCTTGACCGATTAAGATAGTAGTTCAGTGGGAACGACTCAGAACAGTCGCAGAGATCATAAGTTTTCTAGGTTTAGCTAGGTATTACAGGCGGTTTGTTAAAGGTTTCTTGAAATTAGCTGCTCCTTTGACTCGTCTCATTCAGAAGGATGTGATATTTGATTGTGATGACAAATGTGAGAAGAGTTTTCAGGAACTAAAGCAGTGACTGACCACCGTACCTATTCTCACCATTTCGACCAGCTCAGGAGGTTTCTCTGTATATATAGATGCCTCGGGATAGGGATTAGGCTATGTATTGATGCAGGATGGGAAGGTAGTTGCTTAAGGATCCCAACAACTTAAGGACCATGAGAAGAACTATCCGATCCACGATTTAGAGTTAACAGCCGTAGTGTTTGTACTGAAGATATAGCGGCACTATTTGTACAATGAGAAATTTCAGGTATTTACTGATCATAAGAGCCTCAAGTATCTGTTTTCATAGAAAGAACTGAATATGAGGAAAAAATGATGGTTAGAGCTTTTGAAGAATTATGATTGTGAGATACTTTATCATCTAGGTAAAGCGAATGTAGTCGTTGATGCCTTGAGCAGGAAGAGCCTTGGGATGGTATCATACATGAAGGTTAGGGAACATGAACTGTTAGAGCAGTTTACTAGCCTCAATTTCGATATAGACCCTTCTGACATTGACAATGACTGTGTGATAGTTAGTTTGAGATTGGAACCAGATTTGAATGATCGGATCAGATAAGCTCAGCATATTGATCGCTTCTGTATTGATCGGGTTAGTCAGATACAGATGGGTAGAGTGACTGAGAGCACAATTAGTGATGATGGCCTGTTGAGATTCAGAGGTCGAATTTGTGTTCCCGATGACCCACAGTTAAAGAGATTGATTTTGACAGAAGCTCATTCATCAAGGTATACAATGCATCTGGGGAGTAATAAGTTGTACTAGATCTTCGAAAAAATGTATTGGTAGTCAGGGACGAAAAGAGATATTTCAGAGTTGTGGCAAAGTGTCTCGTATGTCAGCAGGTTAGGGTAGAGTATCAGAAGCCTGCAAAGTTGTTGCAGCCTCTACTTGTACCGATATGGAAATAAGAGCATATCACTATAGATTTCATCATGAGTTTATTGAGAACACGGAAGAACCATGATGCCATTTGAGTGATTGTGGATAGATTGACAAAGTCAGCTCACTTCTTAGCTATGAAGGTTACGAATACTCTGGGTGTGTTGGCGAATCTGTATGTACGAGAGATTGTGAGGCTACATGGCGTTCCAGTGAGTATTGTGTCTGATAGGGATTTTTGCTTTACGTTCCACTTTTGGGAACATTTTTAGGAAGCTATGAGAACCCCATTGAGCTTTAGTACTGCTTTCCACCCTCAATTCGATGGTCAGTCAGAGAGAACCATCCAGACTTTAGAGGATATGTTAAGAGCTTGTGTGTTAGATTTTAGGGGCTCTTGGGATGACCAATTACCATTAGCCATGTTCGCCTAGAATAATAGTTATCGCTCGAGTATTGGGATGGCATCGTATGAAGCATTGTATGGCTGTAGGTGTCATTCTCCTGTTGGATGGAAAGAAGTAGGTGATCGAAAAATATTTGCTCCCGACTTAGTGAAGCAAGTCTCATAGGATGTTCAGTTGATATGTGAGAGATTGATGACAACTCAGAGTAGGCAGAAAAGCTACGCTGAGACGAGGCGAAGGCCTTTGGAATTCACTGTAGGTGAATTAGTATTTCTAAAAGTTTCTCCTTCCAAAGGGATAATAATGTTCGGAATGAAAGGTAAATTAAGTCATTGTTATATTGGACTTTTTGAGATCTTAGATCGAGTGGGAGACAAGGCTTATAGGACGGCGTTGCCACCAGAGTTAGTAAGTGTGCATAATGTCTTCCACATATCGATGCTTTAGAAGTATCATCTGGACCCGACACATGTGATTCAAGATTATCCATTGAAGCTCAAAGAGGATATATCATATGTAAAGAAGCCGATTTGGATATTGGACAAAAAGGTGAAGGTCTTACGGTCTAAGACGATCTCTCTGGTTAAGGTTCCTTGGCAGTGCCACACTTCAGAGGAAGTTATGTGGGAATTGGAGAGCCTGATGTAAGAGAACTATCTGCAGTTGTTCGAGGATTGATTTAGTTCTAATTTGGAGGACCAAATTTCTTAAGGTAGGGAGGATTGTAAGACCTGCAAATTCGGTGTCATTTCTTTAAGAAATTGACATTTTAAACATGAACTTATGTAATTTTGATCAATAAAGAAGAAATAATTGAATTTCAAGTCCAATTGATCAAGATATGAATTTATTATTAAGACCCGAAATTTTTCCACATCGAGAATTTATCTCGAAAATTATTCCCGAAAATAATAACAAATAAAAATATATTTTCGGAGAAATAATAAAATGGGATGTACATATATATTTGTAGAAACAAAATTAAATAATATATATATATTTACATGTGCGTGGATATTAAGGTAAAAAATACATTATGATAATAAAATATTATTATAATAATATAAAATACTTTGTTTTAGTATTAATATTATTATAATAATATGATAAAATATACAATATTTTCTTATATATATACGTGTGTTTTATTATAAGATATTATTATATATATTATATTAAATATAATATAATATATATAATAAAATAAAAGAAAAAAAGGAAAAAAAAGAAGCAGAATTGCGTCATGGAGAGGGAGGGATCGAAAACCCGATCCTACCTGTTTTCCTTCACCGGCGATGGTCGAGGAAGAGAATGAGCGCGAGAACACTGACGAAGAGAAGACTGGCATCAAGGAAACCATAGAGCACCGCCACGCGCCCTCTATCACCGGGAAACTCCAGATCGGAGAGGGAGAAGATCGAAAGGGAAAAGAGGAACTCGGACGGCACCGACGCCGATTTGGCTCTACCGAAGACTCCCCTAGTGAAGCTGTGTCGAATGGCGGCAGAAGCGACCCGAGAACCTGCCCAAAAAGTCCGGCAACGACAAAAGAGCCCCTGAACTGGTTCAGACCGGTTCAGTGTGAAAAGGGCTGAACCAGTCCAAACCGGTTTAGCCAGGAGAGAGAAAAAAAGAGGAAACAAGATTCGATGATGCATTGGGCCAATGATAAGCCGATAAGCAGTCGAATTGACCGATTTAAATTTTGAAAAATTTATTTGAAATTATATTTTACCTAAATTTACCCGGGTTAAATATATAAATGTGTAGCGCGACAATAAACGACAAACGTGAGTTCGATCGAAACTCAATTTGGGAGTCATCACGAAAACTTAGGTAAGTGAATCTCACTTGCTATAACTTGTATAGTTATACGAGTTAGGAATTAATCGCATAAGTTGCGGATTTAGTCCGTATAAAATGCTTTATGTTAGAAAATGCTTAAGATGATGTGATGGTAGTGTTAATGGGGCCCTACGGATGACTTAATAATTGTTAATGGGCTTAAGGAAGTGTGAAACCCGGATTTTTCCCACTATGTTCATTATTTGAGACCATAATTTAAATTAAAGGGATTTAAATCGTTGGACGAAAGATACGAAATTTAAATGAGAAAAGATAGTGAGTCCGAGAAGGAAAATCGGTCTAAATTAGTCCCGAACGTGTGGAAGGGTAAAATGGTCAAAAGATCCTAATTTCGGTGTAAATTCGATGAAGAAATTTCATTAAAAATATGGATTTAGGAAATCTTGATTGATAAAGAAGAAATTATGAAATTCCGAGTCCAATTGATCAAGATACGAAGATATTATGAATTTTCGTAATTTTCGCTCGGGACATTATCCCGAAAATATGCAAAAAATACACCGAAATAGTTAAAATAAATTAAATTAATTAAAATAATTAATTAATAAAATGTAATATGATTTTTGAGATATTTTGAGTATTTTATTATATTTTATTTGATTAAAATATAATATAATATAATATAATAAAGTAAAAAAAAATGAAATTGAAACAAGAAATCGGGAATTGGAGATTGAAGGAAACAGAAGACGAAACCATGAACCCGCACCGCCCCGTCTGCCTCAGCCGCGAGCCACCATCGGAGAACCGACCAAGGGAGAGAGTCGAACCGCCCGAGCTCGTCGGCACCGATAGTGGAGGGAGAAACGGTGGCCGACGAGAGAAGGAGAGAGAAAGAGAGAGAAAGAGTGAAATCGGGAGAAAGAGAGAGAACAGCGACAAACGGAGGCTGGAGGAAGAGAGAGGACCTCGCCACCGGCCAGGAGGAGGTCCGATCTGCCACCATCGGTGCCGAAAACGATCGAAAACGACGGAAACGGAAGACACCACCGACGCCGAGGGAGAAGAGGCCGGACCGGCCACTTTCCGGCCAGCCACGACGAAACCGAGGCCAAATCCAAGCTTTGCGAGGTCCCGCGGAGCTGCTGGTGACGAAAGTCGGTGAGGAACCGGTCGACGAAGCACTGAATCGGTCGAACCGAACTGAACCAGACTGAACCGGACCGGTCTGAACCGGACCGAACCGGTTCAGCTAAGAAAGAGAGGGGAAAATGAGAAAAAGGGAAGGAAAAGAGAAAAAGGAAAAAGGAAAAATTTTTGGGGATACATCGAACTTCGGGTAAGTCGGTAAGATGTCAAAAGTGACCGATTTAATTTTCAAAAAATTTATTTAAATTATATTTGATCGAAAATTCACTCGAAATTAAATATATAAATTATGCAGTTCGACGATAAATCACGTACGTGAGCCCGGTCGAACTTTGAATTGCGCACTATCATAAAATCTCGGGTAAGTAAAGCTCATTTACGACAATCTATGTAATTATTGCGCATTAAAAGTTTATTTTACAAGTTACGGATTAAATTGCGGATTTAGTGGATTGAATCAAGATTTTTAATTAAATTGTCGTAAATGATATACAGCTATTCAAAGAGTCTAGAAAAAGGCTCAATAAGTACTAATGGGCCCAGTGAGCCCAATAGGTCTCGATGAAAGAATTAATAAATGGAAACGGGCTTAAAACGGATTAAGGTCCATTAAGGGCAACCGGGCCCAATAATAGAGAAATTGGTCCAATTAGCTAAATCGACCGTAATGAATATGAGAAAATTATTTATTGAGTTGAATACGATTTAAAACGAGGTTTATACCGGTAAAACCGAGCAAAAAGAGTAAAATCGATAAAAGTCAACTTTTGGTCAAAGCTTCGATATAATCACATATTTGGATATGTTGAAATGAATTTAAGCCATATGTGATAAGTTGAACTTGTTTTGCAGCAGCTCGGTCTATCGACACATTTTACGAGGTAAATTCGAGCATCGAGGAAAGTGTTCTACATCAGTCGCTAAGAGGTAAGGGATATAATTTAGAGTAGCGTTAGTACTCCTTCATCCTTACCAACTGTTTATGTATGAGAATTGGATGAGATTTTACGAAATGGATTTCCAACTGTATTTAAACCGAAGTTAAAACCATTTCCCGAGTTTTCAGCATGTTTTATATATATGAGATACATTTTTACAGCATACATGTTTATAAAAGTGATTTTTCACTTCTGAAACGAAAGCATATTATTTTCATGTGAGATTACGGGTTAAAGTCCCGATATGTTTTATGAAATCATGTTTTCATGATACGGGTTAAAGTCTCGAAACAGCTTTTAAGCTATATTTTCACAGTACGGGTATGAGTCCCAAGAATTGACTTTGATAACTATGCTTTCCATATTTACACGGGTTAGAGTCCTGCAATGATTTATGAAAACTATGTTTTCTATAAGAAACGGGCTAGAGTCCCATAATGATTTATGAAAATCGGGTTAGAGTCCCTTAATGATTTTTAATACACGGGTATGAGGCCCGAAATGATTTTGATAAAATGGGTAAGAGGCCCAAAATGATTTTTGTGGGGTAAAAAGGCATGATATGACGATAGTCAGAGGATCTGGGGTCGATCTCGTATGGAGACAATCGAGGATCTACCTAGCCGACGACCAGAGAACGGGCAGGCTCTGACCTGATATGAGAAACATGCGCGTAGTCCACACTTGGTGATGCACGTGAGTTCGTGCGTATTGTCCCCATTTAGTGGTGCATGAGAGATAGGGCAGCGTATGACCCTGATCCAGTCCTACGGCTCCCCTGTACAATTGCTATATGTACCTATGATGAACGTCCTACTGGACCAGATGTATGATATCCTTCGGGACTAGTATATGAGACGATTGCCTGACCCTACATGATGAATTGACGGAATGATATATATATGTTTTCACACATTTCATGCTACCTGTTTTATGATTTTATTGAGCACATATTTTCTATGATGAGATTTTAAAGGTAGCCATGAGTATGTTTTACAAAATGCGCATATGACAATACGATTACATTTTCAAAGTGCTATGCATGATCAAATTTTGAGATGCTTTTTACTTGTTTACACGACGTGATATGCATATTATATATGAGTTTTACTAAAAGGATGCATGATGTGTAAACTTATGATTTAAGCATGTTTTTACTGCTTTTATGAAATGTAAGCATCTCCACTCCAGTACATATTTATGCTGATTTGTAAAATCATGAGTTTTACCATGTTTTGAGTATTTAAAGCTATTTTAAATGTATCTCTTACTGAGTCTGAAAAACTCACCCCCTCCTCTCCATCTCCCAGATTATTTATAGCAAGTCTATTGCACATACGAGACTGTGGTCATTGACAAGGTAGTCCGACCTTTCATCGGATATTTTCGTAACATTGAGGTACAGTTTTACTTATATTCCAGACATGTGATACATAATAGATACTATTGTATATAATAGTCGGGACGTAATAGTTGTAAATGATTTTATATATACAGAATGTATGTAATGTAACGAGATCCTGAAAAAAATGAAAAAGATTTTAAATCTAGACATGGACAGGAAAACAACATAGTTAATGGATAAAAAGTTTAAATTAGCCCCATTTTTTCGCGCTTCCGAGGCGTGACAGGAAGCCAATGGGCCGTAACAATTTGCTTGGTATCAGAGCAAATGTTATGTAGTACTGTCGTGTCTAGTAATTAGAGTGTATTACATCCCAATGTGTCTATGCATGTCTGGTAATAAAGTAAGCTTTCTTGTCAAAGTATGACTTAATTTATGGATTATGTGCAAATAGTAGATCGCTAATCATGAGTGGTAGACGGGACCGTTCACAGAGACGAGCTCAACCTGTTCCACCATCTTCCCCTCAACCCGAGAGCCCTACTGATAGAATAAGGAGGCTCGAAGAGATAGTACATGGTATGAGGGAAAGACTTACAACCTTTACCACTATGTTTACCCAGCAATTTGCGGGACGTACACCTGATACGGAGACAGCTACTCGTACTCCTAATCCTCCTTCCCCACCAGTTCCTCTAGTAGCCCTAACCCTCAGCCAGCAGTTCCCCAGCATAGGGATGACAGAGAGACTCAGAGGGTGCGCGATTTTCTTGAGTATGCATCCTTCAGAGTTCACAAGGCTTAAGGACCAGTTAAGGCTGAGGAGTGAATCGTTGATATTGAGGCGATATTTCAGTTTTGGGGTGTACTGATAGGGAGAGAGTGACTATGGTAGGTTAATTGATAAAAGGACAGGCTAAGTTCTGGAGGAGATCCACACAGACGATATTAGCCGAGGATCCCTTAAAGATCACATGGAATGCTTCTTTAGTCACATTTCGAGAGTAGTATGTACCGCTTGCAGCTCGGAGGAAAATGCAAGCAGAGCATGGTCTCAAGTGATCAGTCAGAGTTAATGAAAAGAGAGTAGTTGCTTCTCGACATGATTTGAGAAGGGGTTAGCCCAAGAGACAGAGGGTGGAAGGACCTCAGATAGGGGCAGGTAAGCCCAAGACTCTGGTTGGTGCCGCATGTATGATTAGAGGCCCTGAGATAAGAGTGACATGGTGTAGGACATGTGGTAATATTCACACTGAACCTTACCACGCAAATACATTTACTTGCTACAGATGCGGTGAAGTAGGGCACATAATGAGAGAATGTCCACTTATGAGATCTCAGGAACCTCGTGAGGCACCTAGACAGACAGAGAGATCGACTCAGGCTCTACAGAGGAGAGCCACAACCGCGGACAAGGGCAAGAAGCCTATCTCCTAGGGTTGAGTGTTTGCTATTGATCCGGAGACAGTAGATACATCCTTCGATGTTATCCGAGGTACTCTCCTTGTCTGTAATCAAGAAGCACATGTACTGGTGACCCAAGTTCCACACACTCGTTTGTGTCACCACAATTTACATGTAAGTTTTTTGAAGTATTCCTAGAGGACTTAATGGGATTACCATAGAGAGAGAAGTTGAGTTTACCATTGAACTAATATCAGATACTCAACCCATCTCTAAGACACCTTACCAAATGGCATTGGTAAAGTTGAAAGAATTAAAGGAGCAGTTGTAAGGATTACTCGATAAGGGGTTTATAAGGCCTAATGTGTCACCATGCGGTGCACAAGTACTATTTATCAGAAAGAAGGATTGTAGTTTCTGTCTATGTATAGACTACGAGCTTTTGAATAAAGCAACAGTTGAGAATAAGTATCCCCTGCCAAGGATAGATGACTTATTTGATCAGCTGAGAGGGGCTTCAGTGTTTCAATGATAGATTTGAGATCGGGTTATCATCAGCTTAGGATTAAGGAGGCTGATGTACCAAAGACAGCATTTTGGACCCGATATGGGCACTACGAGTTCCTAGTTATGCCCTTTTGGATTGACTAATGCCCCAGCTGCATACATAAGTCTTATGAATGATGTCTTCCGAGAATACTTAGATAGATTGATGATAGTATTCATCGATGACATCTTGATTTATTCCAGATCCCGAGAAGAGCACGAACAATATTTGAGGACTGTGCTCCAAACTCTCTGTGAGAAGAAGATATAAGGTAAATTTAGTAATTGTGCTTTCTGGCTAGAACAGATTGCATTCCTTGGACATGTAGTATCTGAGGACGAGGTGTCAGTAGATCCATCTAAGGTAGATGCAGCATTGAGATGGGAAAGACTGAGGACAGTCACGGAGGTCAGAAGCTTATTGGGATTAGTATGGTATTCCCGACGGATTGTCGACGGGTTTTCACAGATAACAGTTCCATTAACCAGACTGACCCTTAAAGAGGTTCAGTTTATATGGTCTGAGTAGTGTGAGCAGAGCTTTTAAGAGCTCAAACGTCGGTTGAATACGGCACCAGTCTTGACCATTCCGAGTGGTCTGGGGGATTTGTGGTATACAATGATGCTTTCCACCAGGGTCTCGGCTGTGTGCTTATGCAGCATGGTAGAGTGGTAGCTTATGGATCCCGTCAGCTAAAGGATCACGAGCATAATTATTCCACTCACGACTTGGAGTTAGCTGCAGTAGTGATTGCACTTAAGATATGACAGCATTAATTATATGGAGAAAGATTTCAGATTTTCACTGACCATAAGATCTTAAGTATTGGTTTAATTAGAAAGAGCTGAATATTAGACAGTGGAGATGGATAGAGCTTCTCAAGATTTATGACTGTGAGATTTTATACCATCCTGGTAAGGCGAACGTGGCAGCTGATGCCCTGAGCAAAAAGGGTATGGTGTCCTACATGATGATTAAAGAGTGGGACTTATTGGAACAAATTCATCGAACTCAGGATTAGTGTAGATGAGATTGAGCATGGAGATATGGCTAGCCTACAGATTGAACCAAGTATACTAGACCAGATTAGAGTTGGATAGTGAAACGATCAAAGATTACTAGATATGGTTAGCCAGGCAGAGGAGAGATCGTAGTCTGAGTTTACGGTCAGTGATGATGGATTACTGAGGTACCAAGGCCGTATCTGTGTGCCACATGATGACACCTTGAGACAGAGCATTCCGAAGGAGTCCCATTGTCCTAGATTCACCTTGCTTTCGATTTAGTGGAACATGAAGCTAAGAGTGTTCAGCTCATCTGTGACAGATCGAGGACCGTACAGAAAAGTTATGCCAATGTGCGCAGACATCCTCTTGAATTTCAGGTTAGGGACTCTGTAATTGTAAAGGTGTCACTGATGAAGAGTATAGTACACTTCAAAAAAAAGAGAGGAAGTGCTACGATTTAATATTATTCCACTAGTAAAGGTTCTCTGGCAACACCACAAGACAGAAGAAACCACTTGGGAACTAGAGAGCCAAATAAGGGAGAAGTACCCTCACCGGGTTGATGGACCAGCTTGAATTCAGAGGACTGAATTCTTAAAAGGTGGGGAGAAATGTGAAACCCGGATTTTTCTCATTATGTTCATTATTTGGGACCATAATTTAAATTAAAGGGATTTAAATCATTGGACGAAAGATACGGAATTTAAATGAGAAAAGATAGTGAGTCCGAGAAGAAAAATCGATATAAATTAATCCCAAACGTGTAGAAGGGTAAAATAGTCAAAAGATCCTAATTTCAGTGTAAATTCGATGAAGAAATTTCATTAAAAATATGGATTTAGGAAATCTTGATTGATAAAGAAGAAATTATGGAATTTCGAGTCCAATTGATCAAGATACGAAGATACGAATTTTCGTAATTTTCGCCCGGGACATTATTCAGAAAATATGCAAAAAATACACCGAAATAGTTAAAATAAATTAAATTAATTAAATTAATTAATTAATAAAATGTAATATGATTTTTGAGATATTTTGAGTATTTTATTATATTTTATTTGATTAAATTATAATATAATATAATATAATAAGGTTTAAAAAAATGAAATTGAAACAGGAAATCGGGAATTGGAGATTGAAGGAAACAGAAGACGAAACAATGAACCCGCACCGCCCCGTCTGCCTCAGCCGCGAGCCACCACCGGAGAACCGACCAAGGGAGAGAGCCGAACCGCCCGAGCTCGTCGGCACCGATAGTGGAGGGAGAAATGGTGGCCGGTGAGAGAAAGAGAGAGAAAGAGAGAGAAAGAGTGAAATCGAGAGAAAGAAGGAGAAAGAGAGAGAACGGCGACGAACGGAGGCTGGAGGAAGAGAGAGGGCCTCGCCACCGGCCAGGAGGAGGTCCGATCTGCCACCATCGGCGTCGAAAACGGCCAAAAACGACGGAAACGGAAGACACCACAGACGCCGAGGGAGAAGAGGCCGGACCGGCCACTTTCCGGCCAGCCACGACGAAGCCGAGGCCAAATCCGAGCTTCGCGAGGTCCCGCGGAGCTGCTGGTGACTGAAGCGGGCGAGGAACCGACCGGCGAAGCATCGAACCGGTCGAACCGAACTGAACCGGACTGAACCGGATCGGTCTGAATCGGACCGAACCGGTTCAGCCAAGAAAGAGAGGGAAAAAGGAGAAAAAGGGAAGGAAAAGAGAAAAAGGAAAAAGGAAAAATTTTTGAGGATATATCGAATTTCGGGTAAGTCGGTAAGAGGTCAAAAGTGACCGATTTAATTTTCGAAAAAATTTATTTAAATTATATTTGATCGAAAATTCACCCAAAATTAAATTATAAATTGTGCAGTTCGACGATAAATCACGTACGTGAGCCCGATCGAACTTCGAATTACGCACTATCATAAAATCTCGGGTAAGTAAAGCTCATTTAGGACAATCTATGTAATTATTGCGCATTAAAAGTTTATTTTGCAAGTTACGGATTAAATTGTGCATTTAGTGGACTAAATCAAGATTTTTAATTAAATTGTCGTAAATAATATACGGCTATTCAAAGAGTCTAGAAAAAGGCTCAATAAGTACTAATGGGCCCAGTGAGCCCAATAGGCCTCGATGAAAGAATTAATAAGTGGAAACAGGCTTAAAACGGATTAAGATCCATTAAGGGCAATCGGGCCCAATAAGAGAGAAATTGGTCCAATTAGCTAAATCGACTGTAATGAATATGAGAAAATTATTTATTGAGTTGAATGCGATTTAAAACGAGGTTTATACAGGTAAAACCGAGCAAAAAGAGTAAAATCGATAAAAGTCAACTTTTGGTCAAAGCTTCGATATAATCACATAGTTGGATATGTTGAAATGAATTTAAGCCATATGTGATAAGTTGAACTTGTTTTGCAGCAGCTCGGTCTATCGACACATTTTACGAGGTAAATTCGAGTATCGAGGAAAGTGTTCTACATCAGTCGCTAAGAGGTAAGGGATATAATTTAGAGTAGCGTTAGTACTCCTTCATCCTTACCAACTGTTTATGTATGAGAATTGGATGAGATTTTATGAAATGGATTTCCAACTGTATTTAAACCGAAGCTAAAACCATTTCCCGAGTTTTCAGCATGTTTTATATATATGAGATACATTTTTACAGCATACATGTTTATAAAAGTGATTTTTCACTTCTGAAACGAAAGCATAGTATTTTCATGTGAGATTACGGGTTAAAGTCCCAATATGTTTTATGAAATCATGTTTTCATGATACGGGTTAAAGTCTCGAAACAGCTTTTAAGCTATATTTTCACAGTACGGGTATGAGTCCCAAGAATTGACTTTGATAACTATGCTTTCCATATTTACACGGACTAGAGTCCTGCAATGATTTACGAAAACTATGTTTTCTATGAGAAACGGGCTAGAGTCCCATAATGATTTATGAAAATCGGGTTAGAGTCCCTTAATGCTTTTTAATACACGGGTATGAGGCCCGAAATGATTTTGATAAAATGGGTAAGAGGCCCAAAATGATTTTTATGAGGTAAAAAGGCATGATATGACGATAGTCAGAGGATCTGGGGTCGATCTCGTATGGAGACGATCGAGGATCTACCTAGCCGACGGCCAGAGAACGGGCAGGCTCTGACTTGATATGAGAAACGTGCGCATAGTCCACACTTGGTGATGCACATGAGTTCGTGCGTATAGTCCCCATTTAGTGGTGCACGAGAGATAGGGCAGCGTACGACTCTGATCCAATCCTACGGCTCCCCTGTACAATGGCTATATGTACCTATGATTAACGTCCTACGGGACCAGATGTATAATGTCCTTCGGTACTAGTATATGAGACGATTGCCTGACCCTACATGATGAATTGACGGAATGATATATATATGTTTTCACACATTTCATGCTACCTGTTTTATGATTTTATTGAGCACATATTTTCTATGATGAAATTTTAAAGGTAGCCATGAGTATGTTTTACGAAATGTGCATATGACAATACGATTACATTTTCAAAGTGCTATGCATGATCAAATTTTGAGATGCTTTTTACTTGTTTACACGACGTGATATGCATATTATATATGAGTTTTACTAAAAGGATGCATAATGTGTAAACTTATGATTTAAGCATGTTTTTACTGCTTTTATGAAATGTAAGCATCTCTACTCCAGTACATATTTATGCTGATTTGTAAAATCATGAGTTTTACCATGTTTTGAGTATTTAAAGCTATTTTAAATGTATCTCTTACTGAGTCTGAAAAACTCACCCCCTCCTCTCCATCTCCCAGATTATTTATAGCAAGTCTACTGCACATACGAGACTGTGGTCATTGACAAAGTAGTCCGACCTTTCATCGGATATTTTCGTAACATTGAGGTACAATCTTACTTATATTCCAGACATGTGATACATAATAGACACTATTGTATATAATAGTCTGGATGTAATAGTTGTAAATGATTTTATATATACAGAATGTATGTAATGTAACGAGATCCTGGAAAAAATGAAAAAGATTTTAAATCTAGACATGGACAGGAAAACAACATAGTTAATGGATAAAAAGTTTAAATTAACCCTATTTTTCCGCGCTTCCGGGGTGTAACAAGAAGCCAATGGGCCGTGACATAATAAATAGTAAAGTCGAAATGTGCTTAAAATAGAGTTGTGTCCATTAAGAGGCAATGAGACCCAATAAGAGCAATTGTGCCCATTTGATGAAATAGATTAGAAAAAGATAAATAAGTTACTATCATCTATGAAAATGAGAATTATCACAAATTGCTAAATTTCCTGTTTTCTATTTCCACCACCACTAATGAATAAGAATTCATTCTTTTTATTATTATTATTATTATTATTATTATTGTTGTTGTTGTTGTTGTTGTTGTTGTTGTTGTTGTTATTAATTGTTACGTCACGAAAAGTAATTCGTCACATAAAATGTATTTTTTTCATGATGAAAATACAAATGTCACCAAAAATAAAAAAACGTCAGAAAAATTTCTCACAAATTATATTTCATTATAAAATATGGTGTCAAATATTTAGTGACGCTTTTACAGAAATGAGACGCTATATAATTTGTCACATATAAAGTGTTCATTTATAACAATAAATTAAATCGTCACCAAAAGTATAAACAAATCACAAAAAAATTTTCCTCCATTTATGTTTAGTGAAAAAATTTGGCGCCAAATATTTAGTGACACTTTCATGTGACGATTTTTTATACCGTCATAGAAAATATTAAAATAATAAAAAACCGTGACGAATTATAATGATATAGTTTACGTGACAAAATTTAATTTGTCACATAGAATAATCGTCACAAATTGTCAAATTTGTTGTAGTGGTGAGGGAAAAAAACATTTACAAGTATTGGTATGAAGGGATCATCATCTGTTACACATAAATGTCATAAGTATTATACAAGGGAAAAAAAGTGTGAAACTGTCTTAGGTATTGATGAGTGTGTAGATTTGCACAGTGAAGTTTATGCATTCACAAATGATAAGTGGTTGCCCAATCATGAAGATGCTAAAAATAGTTTTGACAGTGTAGATGTCAATGGTGAGGTAGATGATGTGTTTGATGATGAGGACGATGATGAGCTTAGTGATGCAGCTGCTGATTATTCTGGTGATGGGTTTGAAACTGACGAGGATAGTGGATTGATAAGAGGATAGTGGATTGATAATTCGAAAGAAAATAAAAACATGATTTAAATTCCAATTATTACGCCAAACCATTTAAAAAGCAACTTGATGGGAGTATTGTCTTTGAACAGTATCAAGTTTTTACTAGTGCAAATCATTTTAGACCATTCTTCGAGATTATGTTGCAAAAGAAGGTTATAACTTTAAAAAGAGCAAGAATGAGGCATATCGAGTTACTGCGAAATGTCAAGCTGAAGGTTGCCCTTGGTGGATTCATGCTTCAAAAACTCTTGACAAGAAAACTTTTATGGTAAAGACATTTAATAATAGACATAATCGTATTATGCCTATGAAAAGTCTCAATGCTAATGCCACTTGAATCGCGGAAAAGCTTGATTCTTTACATTGAGTTGAACCCAATACGAGTTATGAGTTAATGGCTGAGAGATTGAACAATGATTATGGGATTATTGCTCATAAAAAGCAACTATACAAAGCTAGAAGGAGAGCAATGGACTTGAATCAAGACAATCATGCTACAAGCTATAGCAAATTTAAAAAATACTTTGATTTGATTGCAGTTAAAGATCTTGCTGCAACTTTGCATGTAGAGGTAGAGGATAGAGCTAATCCAGAGGTTGACCTATACATGTTTGAAAGATTATTTTTGTGTTATTCAGCTCAAAAGCAAGGGTTCCAAGATAGGTGCAGACCATTCTTAGGACTCGATGGGTGTTTTCTAAAAGGCCCTTTCAAGGGGGTTTTATTATCAGCTATTGCACTTGATGGGAATAATGAGTTGTTCCCAATTGCTATAACGATTGTAGAGGGAAACGGTTTCGAGAGCTAGAAGTTTTTTTCCTGACTTGCTACATATTTCCATTGAACGAGGCATACTGGAACTACCATTCACCTTTATGTAAGATATACATCAGGTATATTGTTATCATCTAATTACTTTATTTACATTGATAAATATATAATAAAGAAATAAAAAGTTTTAAAGCACTAAAAATAACAAAACCTATATTTCATATTATTTAATTTTAGTACATAAATAAAATATATTTTTGTTTCTTTAACAGGGACTTATAGATGTTATAGGATTTTGTTTTCCAGACGCATATCATAAATATTGTTGCAAGCATTTGTATGCCAATTTCAAAAATAACTACCCAAGCTTTCAATTGAGGTTTGATTTATGGAATTCACGCAAAGCTCTGAAAATGGGAAAAACTTCAAAGATGCAATAAACCAATTTAACTCTACTGATGAAAATGCTTGTAAGTGGTTAAAAGCTTTGCCAATCTCAAAATGGTGTTGGTTTGGATTTGATTATACCTCAAAGAGCGACCAGCTAATTAATAACTTTATTAAGTTACTTAATCAATGGTTGTCAAAGGTTAGACCTAAACCCATTGTTGCTTTCTTAGAATGTATTAGGTTGCAATTAATGCATCGGTTTAGTAAGAGATGTGCTAAGGTTTGTTCATAGGAGGATGGTATCAAAAATAGTAGTCATGAAATAGACAAAAGAAAGAGGGAACTACATTCGATTAGTTTCTTAGGGGGATGGTATCAATCTCCTAAATGGGTTTCCTGTTCGCTTTCATTCCATCTCAGCAATTTCTCCATTTGAAATCGATATTCACCAAAAAGGTAAACAATTGCTTTACTCTCCTTCAACCAAGATTGCCAAGTATTTGTAGTTATTCCCTAAAGCATGTGTATTCCTTTAACATAACTTCTCGCATAGTTGTAGGTAAGCAGACAGACTAGAGAGATTAGCATAATCAATTAGAATTAGTATGACCTCCAATGGCTTTATGCAAATGGGTAAAATGACTCTTACCGAGTCTTACCTTTATTTTCCTTTTGCCATCTCAGAACATCTTTCATCATTCCCCTATAAATTATTTATGTATTGTTTAAGTAATTTGAAGTGAGTTCGTGAGATTGCTTATGTCTCTCCTTAAAGCTTTTATTTTATATACTTGTTTTTATGGTTCGTGTCATTTTTTTATGGAAGTTAGTATCTCTATTTATTTATATAATTGTATAGATTAAAAAGAAAAGTAATACCTAGCATGTCTCTACTTAGGTAATGTTAATACATTTTAAAGAATCAAGATTCACCACTGTCGAACAAAAAGAAAAGAATTTTAGCCACTCAATGTCATTATGTCAAATGCACAAATTGTACAAAAGCACCACACCCATGGTCGACAAAGCAATATAAGAGTTCTAAAACGACAGTTATTCCAAACTGAGTTATTGAGTTGTTGGTATTTTATCGCTCATGAATTGATGTTGCATGGGTTTGCACTCTTTACAGATGGCCTGCATTCTCAATACAAATTAAGATATAATCACACATCTGCTCTAATGAAATCTTAGCTTTTGGTCGTGCCAATCAAGTGAGATAACAATTTACTACTCTATTCTTTTAAATAGCATTATTATTTGTACGTACTTACTAATTGTTTGTAATTATTCCCCAGTTAACAACAGCTTTAGCTTCAAACAAGCTTTTTTTATCTCTCTTTTTTTGTACATTTCATTCATTTTTGTAGTATTTTGATTTCTCAAGACATCAGCCATGGTGATGTCTAAGACAACTTCTCAGACATAAGTCTCAATTCACTCTACTTTTGCCTCGCATTATGCCCGAAATTCACTTCCCAGGTTCAAGATGCTAGAGACTCAATACCAAAAAAGGCTGGATACCATATCATCAACGATGAGCTATTGCTTGATGGGAACCAAGGTTGAACCTTACCTTTTTGGCTACTACCTTGATGGAGCCTGAATGGTTAAACTTATGATGGATGCAATTACAGGAACTATGTTGCATTCTAACACCCTTACAATTTTCACCCGAACTTCTTAATGTCAAAATGCATGTAAGTAAAAACAAGACAGCATTTTGTTTTTTATTTACGCTGAAAGAGACTTTATTAAATGATTAATATGTGGCCATACTATAATGCATATATATTTATATATTATCCCAGGTTTAATCTGATAATTTAAATAATATGTGTTTACATGGACTTCTTCCATTAAGTTTTTGCTTGGAGTTTAAAGTAGAGATATATCAATTGATAACTTATAGAATTAGGTTCAAGTTTTTTGCAAGTTTTTAGTAAAAATAAGGACAAAGACAAGATCGTTCTGGTTGCAATAAGAGCCTCTAGATTGGAAAATCATGATGCCTCGTATATTCAAGATCATGATAACCTCAAAGAAATTCATTTCCTGCCATTTAATCCAGTTGCAATACAATTACACACATTGACTCTAATGGTAATTGATACTACGCTACCAAAAGACCTCCTGAACAAGTACCCAGCTAAAGATTTGACTCACAATTCCGTGATAACTTTGTACAATAGTCTAGAAGAACAATTTGGTTGCCTAAACAATTAAATAAAACATTGTTGCAACTTGGAATGCTATTGGGGAAGGTGGCTTGGCAACTGCTTGCTTGGGTGCAATAGATGAGGGCTAAGGCTTTGATCTCGATCAATCCTAGAATCTATTGTAATGTATCGACACGATTTGGATTGAAAAGAATTGAGTAGAACTTCTTGTGGCTTAGTCAATAGGGACTTAATGAAAAACTATTCAAAATGTGTATTTTTTTTTCTTTTATGTTCCATTGTTTGCTGCTATAGCTGTTGTTGACCTTGTAATAAGGCTTCCCTATACTTATTTGATTTTAATATTAAATTTGCTTTGAAATAAACACATATTTGCGGTTAAATCATGGATTTAATAATTGTGTAGGCTCAAAAAATTTAAATCATATTTTCTATTTCTTTGTCTTGAACTAATTAATTATGTCGAAACCAATGAAATCACAAATGAATCAAAGTTTTCCTAAAACAATTAAAAGATAAAACTAGTAAATGAAATATAAAATCTTAAAACCTTTATGAAACTATAAAAAGAACAAGTTCATGTGATCTTAAAGAGGAAAACAGTATATTGTCTCAACAAAGTACTTGAATATACCATCAATACTCACTCCCAATTCAATAATTTCGGATGGAAAATTTCTATGAATTAATTCTTGGCAATCCTGCATATATTTGACAAAATAGCTAGCAGAAAAACAATTTCAAATTTGATAATCAAATTTCTATTTTATTTATATAGAGGGCTATTTTAAGTAGAAATATTTAGAACTCTTTCTAAACATGTTACATTCTATATCAAATAATTATTGCCTACTTTGTGATTGATCCAATGCCTATGGAAAAGTGATCCTTCCGTTTATTTCATGTAAAGCAAGATTTCCCTAAACATAAAAGCTTCAAAGTTTTCTAGATGCTCTCCTGATCGCTAATGGTGATTATCGATACATATTGAGTCTATCCAATTATTCTTGGAATTTGCAGGATTTTGGGTTGGTAAAAATAAATTTAAAAAATAATAAGTGTATTATTGCAAGGAGAATGCCTAAAGGATCAAATCCTACCGTTTAACAGTAGATAATTATTGCTATCTATATCATAGTTTAACATTATAACTACAGAGTTTAGGATGCTTACTGAATAATAATTTCTTGGAGATTAAACGAACACCTGCTATAATATGTCAATTGAGTATAATGTTTTCTACCGTTCAGAAAATACTATTTGGGGTTTACAAAAGATTATGATTCAGTAAAAGAACTCTAAAACCCTTTAAGTTAAAATAAATAAATTTTAAGAAAATCTGACATGGCATTGAATACCTCTTTTTAATAAATAAAGTTTAAAAGTACTCCTATTTGGAAATAAAACTTTTAAAATACCTTGTATGGGAAAAAACTCAAAGGTAAGAAACTTTTATTTTGGATTTTGATTGGTGGGTATGGTTTATTTATGGTTACTAAATGCTAATTGAATGAGTATTTATAATTTGAAGGATTGGTTGTTGGTTTGGAGTTTGAAGAGGCCAAATTTAAGGTTTTCTCTCTCTACAATTGGACAAAGTAAGGATTTTCTAAAATTATAAGATAATTATATGTTGATATAGGTGTTATGATCTATTGATTTGCTATAGTTGAATTGTTGAAATAAAATTGTGGAATGATGACTTAGGGTTAGGGCATTAGATGACTTCAGGGTTATAGAATTGAAGAGTAAGTATTGGTGTTGATTTATTGATGAATATTGTGATATCGAATTAGTAAAAGGAAAATGTGTACCAAAATGTGCCTTAGGTCCCTATAACCAGTTTGGGACTGAGAGTTAAGTGACTAATAGATATAAAATGCTTTTGAACACTTGAAAGATTTATGAAAAGTGATTAGTATAATGAGTTAGAAATTGTTTGAATGGTTTTGAAGTTTAATTAGGTAAGCTTGATAATAATTAGGCTTGATTGTGATGGTATTGTAGTTGAGGGATTGGTTGGAGTGAGGATGGCTTAGGCAATACACATGCATTGCCTAACCTTAGCTTGGTGACAAATGTTTGCGGTCGCCACATCGTTATCATGGTAAAAGATTGCATGCAAGAGACATAGGTATCTAGGCCCAACCATAATAATGATTTGGTCAAAGATATTTTGATATAACTATGCATATCAGTATAATTGAATTTAAGTATTGTATTGATTGGACATTATTGGAATAACTTCCTGGCTTTATGAAATTGCATTGACTTTAAAATCGTTTAAGCAAACCTATTGTAAGGCTTTTAAGTAAAAGTTTTCTTAAATATTTTCTTAAACATAAATTGTTTTTTGTTTTATAAATCCTTATTTATCAAATGTTTTATAATGTTTTAAAATAAGAAAAGTTTTACTAATTTGATTTAAATAAAACCAAATTGTTTTCATTAGAGTAGTTCAACGATTTGCTTCCATGGATACTCATTCCCTTATTGTATATATGATTATTAAAATTATTAATTATGATTTTGAATTGGGAATCATGGATTGTATTGTATTATATTGAAGTTTTGAATTGTTTTAGAGATTCCAAGCCACCCAATACATGTTTTGCCCCGGCACATGCAAAGTTGTATTGTATTGTATTATTAGTTGTTTGACTTGGATATGTCTACAGCTTCCCCAACTCGTCGACCCAATGGAATTGAGGACCCTTAACCATGACGATAGGTTACACTCTCCCTTATTGGGATGTTCCTTCGTGGAACGATTATATTGTGCATGTTACCCTTGGGATGTTAGCCTAGTCTCACAATTTCAATTGAAAGTATTGTATTTGATCGTTTTATGAATTGAATTGGCTTAAAAGCATGAACTTGCATTGCAAGAATTGATTTGAAAGTGCGCTTTGACATATATATGTATATTAATCGAATGTTTTTATTTGAATTGCATTGTTTTAGATACCTCCCCCTTCTCATGTAACCATTACTGGGCATTACCTCACCCTCCTTTTTTCTCCTCAATAGATTATCTTCGGTAGACATCGATAGTGTCCTTTTGAGCATACTTGGAAAGTGTCTTCTTGCCACCTACTTACCACTTTTTGAAAGGTATATACACAGATATATCGTTGATTTGTATTTTCGACAATTAATGCACAGTCAATGTTTATTCATTTTGGGGATGTAAAAATAGGTTATAATAGGTATCAAATAGGGTCTATTGGTTGTATTAAATTGTAAGACCCGAATTTAATTAAAATACGAAAAATTAAATAAGAAAAGATGGAGAAAGTATGAAGGAAGTCGGGTTAAATTTAATCCCGAACACGTGTAAGGGCAAAACGATCAAAAGACCGAAAGCCGGAGTAAATTCGATGAGAAAAATTAATTAAAAATATGGATTTAAGAAATCTTGGTCAATAAAAGTGAAATAAAATTATTTCGGATTAAATTGATCAAGATATTAATTTATGAAAATTAATCGGGATTAATTGAAATTTTTAGTTCGGAAAAAAAAAAAAAATAATCCCGAAAATAATTGAAAAATATGCCGAAAGGTCACCCGGGACAATATCCCGAAAATATGGAGGACTTATACCCAAAAAAGGGTTGAAAATAAATTAAATAAATTAAATAAAATTAAATAAATTAAATTAAAATAAAAATAATAATTTTGTAGATATTTTGGGATTTTATGGAGTTTTTTAATGAATAGTAAAATAAATTAAATAAATAAAAATAAAAATAATAAAATTGATAAAATAAGAAGAAAAAAAAAGTAATTGAAACAAAAAAAAAAAGGAGAGAGAGAGAATGGGTCGGGGAGAGAGAAACCGAAGTAGAGAAACGGAAAGGAACGGAGCCGAGCAACCCGAAGAGCCCGATGAGCCACCGGCGGCCGATGGTCCCAGCTGCAAGTTGGAAAACGTAGAGCGACGCCCGACGAACACGATGGTACCGGCGGTGCAGCTTACCGACGCCGGAGGAAGCCGAACGGAGGGAGAGAAGCCCGCGGGGAAAACGGAGTCGGTACCGGCGATCCACGGCAGCTGGGGGTGATCGGCGGGCACCGGCGTGACCAGGAAGAAGAGCCGATCCTTTTGAGGCCAATACCGACCGGCGAAATCGCCGGAATCCGCCGGATCGGGAGGAAACAATCGCGGGGGAGAAGAGCTGATTCGCCGGCGACGGAGGCGATTCGACCCCAGCCGAGGCCCGATTATGGAAGCCCATGTGATTGCGCCCCGATTGACACCGGAATTGGCCGGAGAACCGACCGGACGGCGCCGGCACGACCAAAGGAGGATTGAACCGGCCGAACCGGCCTGAACCGGCCAAAACTGAACCGAACCGGACCGATCTGAACCGGCGGTCTGAACCGGTCCGAACCGGACTGAACCGGTTCAGCCAAAAAGAGGAGAAAAAAAGGAGAAAAAGGGAAAAGGAAAAAGAGAAAAAAATTGGAGAAAATTCCTATGATGCAATCGAGCTTCGGGTAAGTCGGTAAGCGATCCAATTGACCGATTTAAATTTCGGAATATTTTATTTAATTAATTTTCGACTAGAAATTTACCCGAAAATTTATGTAATTGTGTAGCTCGACAAATTGGCATCCAACGACAGCTCGAGATAGCCTCAATTTATGGACTAGCATGGAATCTCGGGTAAGTGACCCCTATTTACGACAATTGCCTCGTTATGCGTGATATTGATCTAAATTACGCATAAATTGAATTAATTTATGGAAATTTAGATTAATTGTCGTAAATATTAAATTTAGCCATTCGAGAATTAGAACGAGGCCCGATAAATTATTGGTGGGCCCAATGAGCCCAATAGGCCTCGATAAAGTGGGAATTTAGTGAAAACGGGCTTAAGGCCGATTAAGACCCATTAAGGTACAATCGGGCCCAATAGGGGTAAACGGGCCCAATGATTTAAATTAAGCCCAGAAAAGATTAAGTACAATTAAATCATATGTTATCTGACCCGAGGAATGTTAATACGCAGTTCCGGGCATTTGATTGGGAGCATAACGGACTGCGCGACGTGACATCAATGGAAAAGGTCAGACTCGACGAGAATCGAGGTAAGGGAATTCTGCGGACTGCTAGAGGTAACTTTACGCAATTTCAAGTTCATTTGCAGTCCTTAAAATTTATCTGAAGGGTCTAGAGGTCAATTAATAATTTTAGTGCCCCAAATGGGCAAATTACTAAAATACCCTTGCTAAGGGTAAAATTCTAAAAATTTAGGAAAAATTGGGAGGAGCAAGAACAAAAGGTTCCTGCTCATTCTGGAGGTATTTTGATGCATGCATGAGTAGGCTGGCTCACTTTTAAAGAAAAATGCATAGCATTGCATATCTTAATTGATGTGATTTCTGTGAAAACTATTTGGAAATAACCGAGCCGCCTACATGTTTTTATTTACATGTGACGTGCTAGAGCTCAGCTCGCACGATATTTGATTTGGGTGATGCATGCATTAGTGCTGGAGCGAGAGCTCGCACTAGAGTTTTACATGCATAGGTGCTAGAGTATAACTCGCACCAGATTTCACATGCTTTTGCGTGACACGGTGCTAGAGTCTAACTCGCACCAGATTTTACATGATTTTCATGACAGGATGCGAGAGTTTAACTCGCACCAGATTTTATAAGATCTTCATACGATTTATATACAGAGTGCTGAGCCTAGCTCGCACTAGTTTTACTGGATTTGTTGACGTTGTTGCACCACCCGTTGTTAGACCACCATCGTTGTGCGTGGGCCCAAGAGGGGTGGCCATGGCCGATGGCAAGGGTTGGCCGGGCAGGGGTTGGCCGTCACAATAAAATCACTCGCACTGATTTATGAGAACATGCGATAAGCCGTGCTTGGAGCATCGGGTAGACTGTGTGTCACCGATTTAATAGGCTCGCACGTGCGTTTTGAGACATGGCATGAGTATAGAGATATTATATGGGTCCACGGAGTACGATGTACCGTGCAAGTAGCATGGAGTACGATGTACCGTGTGGTATCTTCGTGATACGTTGGACTTGTGGCGTTGTTGGACCACCCGTTGTTAGACCACCAGCGTTGTCGATGGGCCCAAGAGGGGTTGTCATGGCCGTTGGCAGGGGTTGACCGGACAGGGGTTGGCCGTCACGATATGATGCATCAGCATCTTCGGATGCATGGAAATCGGATAAGACCGACGAGATGGAGTGACCCACCTCTCGGGCGGTTCCCGATCATGGTGAGAACCCGCACACTAGGATCCGTGTAGCTGAGGAACTCCCGAGGACAGATATGGCCATAGTCCTGGTTATTGCCGTTATACAATTACTGCCTCGTCTCGCATGTCGACGATTTCGATGATTTAAACTGGGTTTTAAAACTAAATTGCATGATGGTATTTCCATGCTTTTCAACCCATGTGTGAAATGTAAACCGTTTTCATGGTTTTGTGTGAGTCAGGATCACCCGAAGGAGGGGTCGAGTCCTGACTTTACTGTGAAATTTTTAAATAAGAAAGAAATGATTTGAATATACTTGCATGTTGAATTTTCCGTGCAATTGCGTTTTACATAACATCATAACGCATATCATTTGTTTTTAAAATGTGTGGAGAAAGGGTGGTTTATGCATGGCACTACGTTCATGTAGGTAGTATGGTTACCTACTTGTTCGTAGGATTGCCTTACTGAGCTTGATATGCTCACCCCTTTCATTTTCTCCCACAGATGATCTCCAGTTGAAGTTGCGACGACTCAGTACTGCATTCCGGATATCCGCTGCTGCCCATCAACATAAGGTATATATACTTGTACATATTGTATCTACATAAGCATAGCACAGTAACATGTTTGTAAGTAACTTTAGGGGATGTATAAATAATATAACAATTATAAATGACTGGAGAAGAAATAAGTACTAGGGTAGATGTATGGTGGGACTGGCATTGACGCACAGCCCAATTATTAGTGGAGTGTTGGTCACGATTCGAGGACAGGTGAGAATTTAAATAAGTAAATAAATAAACAAAACGCGAAAAATTAACTTTGATTTTTGGGTAGTTTGGGTCGTGACATAAATGCCGATCATAGCCTAATTATTGAGGTGTGATGTAATAAACAATTTATTGATGGATATACCCTTTTGTAGTGATTAATCAATGATGTTAAATTTCAATTAACTGGATGCATGATGTGTTTAATAGATGTTTGCATTGGATTCACATCACACACGAGTGAATAGGATCAGGACTTAAGATATTTATTATTCGAGTTGACTAAATAAGATCAACCTCAACGATTAGATGCTACATTAATCGTTGACAAACCTAAGTAAGGAAAAGAAAATTTTATTCCAAATTCTACTAAATCAGGGTGTTGCAGAGTTGGTATCAGAACTCGGTTTGTCTAGTACGAATCAATGCAGTTAGGTTAAGATTAGAGTTAAATCCTATGATTTGTTCATGCCTAAGCATGAACTACGTGTAACTGCTTAAGGTTATACTAAAATTGATCTATTTCGTATAAGTAGTCATCGCTATGAGTGGAAGATGAAGACGTCCAAAAGGACTAGCTCCCCCACTTTCGCCTCCTACTTCATAGCCTGATAGCCCTAACACTAGGATTGCTTGCCTCAAGCAAAGGCTTGATCAGGGGTTCAGCGACATGGCTGTAACCATGGCAGCTATGATCGCGCAGCATCTAGATGGCGCCAATACTCCCACCTCCACTAATGAAAAGCTAAGCTACGTCTCCTTCTCCGTAGGCACATCAGCCTCCAGTGCCACAACCTCCATCACCGTAGAGCCCCCACCTCAACCATAACCTCCTTAGCCATAGGCTGTTAATGAAGATAATAGGCACCTAAGTTGAGTGAGACAATTCTAAATATTCAACCCTCCATCCTTCAAAGATGTAAAGGATCTGATGGTAGTAGAGAATTGGGTCCTAAAAGTGGAGAAATTTTTCAAGTATATGAAGAGTCTCTTGACTGAAAGGGTGGATTTGGCCGTATTTACACTGGAAGAAGAGGCCAAACATTGGTGAAAGGCTATCAAGAAAGTTCTGAGGGCCAAGCATCTAGTCCTAACTTGAGAGATATTTTTTGATGCTTTCCGACATCAGTTCATCTCTCACACAGCTAAAAAAACGAGGTAAGTGAAGTTTTTGAGCTTGGCATAAGGGTCACCTTTTAGGACAAGTATGTGTCTAGGTTCACAATGCTGAGTCGTTATAACCTTGACACCGTTAAGAGTGAGTTAAAAAAGGTGAAGTGGTTTTTAAAAGGATTGAAGCCAGCCATTAAGGTCAAGTTGGTTCCATTCAAGATCACTACCTACGATAAGGCCATTCTAAGGGCCCAACTGTTGGAGCAAGATTATGAGCTCCATCAAGGTGATTATAGGGCCTGAGATAAGGATAAAGGAAAGAGGTTAGCAAACAATCGACCCTTACAAAGAAAGGGTTCTTAAGGTTTGGATAAAAGATAGAGAATTTCAAAGTCTCAATCGGGGGCTACTAAGCTTGCTATTGTCATTACTGCACAAGGGGCTTAGACTGTTTGTAAGATTTGTAGCCAGAATCATGATTCCAAACCTTGTCATTGGGTTACAATGCATGTTTTAACTATGGCTATATAGGCCATTTATTTCGAGATTATCCACAGCCTAAACCTACTCAAACACAAGCATCGAATCCCATAGCTAAAAGGAAAGCCACAACTGCGGAGAAGGCCAAGAAGCCCATAGCTCAAGGTCGTGTGTCTGCATTAGACAAAGAGTCGGCTAATGCCTTCTCAGATGTGATTTAAGGTAAGATCTTTGTTTATGGTTTTAAAGCTTTAGCATTGTTTAATGCGAGTTTTTCCCATTCATCTGTATCACCTATGTTTGCAAGTAAACTACATGTAGAACCTGTACCACTAGGTCACCTCTTGCACATAAGCACTCTTACGTAGGAATCTCAGATGATAAATCTAGTGTAAGAAGATTGTAAATTGAAGGTAGAAGATAGGGAATTAATAGCAAATTTAATTGTATTATATACATATAGATTTGATGTTGTCTTAGGCATGGATTGGCTAGCCGCTAATCATGTCAGTTCGAACTGCTACACTAAAACTGTAACTTTCTCCTTACCTGATAGACATATTGTCAAAATCAAAAATTAAGAAATGAAAGTATGTGTTTTATTTTGCGTTGAAGTCTTATGAAATGTATTTGTAAGACCCACTTTTGGTGATGTATTCCTTATGATTCATATGATATAACACATTTTCATATGTTAATTGAATCATAAAAAGAGCTTTTGGCTTGAATGAAATTGCAAAGGGAATAAATGAGTATTCATGAATTCATGTAATGGCTAACAAGGGCTAAAGTGGCCACTGACTAGACAAATGGAACTCAAAACATTCAGACTGAATATGAGGACTCAAACGTGAATTCTAAGTATCTTTTATGATTCCCAGCAGTACACACAAGTTCCTTAACACGAGAATCATATGAAATGAACATTTTCATGCTCTAAGTGTGAATAGAATGCAAAATGACTAGTGAAGCAATCAAAGGCAAGTTTTCCATTGAAATTCTGAAAAAATCTGCAGTTGGAAACCTGTAGATGAAGGTCGATCGATCCCCTATTCAAAGCAGATCGATCTCTTGTTCAAGCATATCGATCTCAATTTGGTTCTGTCTAGAAAGGATCGATCCCTTCCCAAGTGCATATTGATCTCCATTTGATTCTGCCAAGAGCAGATCGATCTCTCCCCATGAGTAGATCGATCTTCATTTGCTCCTGCCTAGCAAGGATCGATCCCTTTCCCAAGGAGCAGATCAATCTCTCCTCATGAGCAGATCGATCTCCACTTGATTCTGCCAAGAAAGGATCAATCTCTTCCCAAAGTGCATATCGATCCCACACTTACATACCTGAATACTTCGATAGTTCAAACCAAAGGAAGATCGATTTCTTACCCTAGGAGATCGATCTCACCACCCATATTCTATAAAAACCCGACGGCCAAGTCTTCTCCCTCGGAAAAACAAAACACCTCTCCATTTTTACCCAAAAAGAACAAGTTTTCTCACTCTAGAATACCATCCCCTTCCAAAAAGATTTGAGAAAAGTGGCTTTGAGCAAAGTTGTTCATTGTGAGAAGGATAACAACATAGTTTAGAATCAGCGTTCAAATCCTTGGATAGAATGAGTAAAAGGGTCTTCCAATTTTGGACAAGAGAAAAGACAAGCTAAGTGAGTTTTCAATACACCAACTCCAAGTATGTTTATCTAGACAATGTTATGAGTTGAATTGTGTATGTGTTGTTGGTTGAAACTACCTAGAACATGATGAATCAACCATAACCTAAAAATGGGTATAGTGAGAGAAAATGAGCTAGGGTGGATTTAATGATGAATTGGTTATACTAAGGTGTTAGTAATGTTATATGCATGATTTTAAGTTGGTTTAGCTAAATCAATCTATGAAATTGGATGAAACTATGAAATGTGTGGTATGACTACACCCACACTAAACGACCTAAACGTGTTAACCGCAAGTGCACGGGTCGTACAAGTAATAATGAGATTTGAGTTCCAGATTATCTTCCCACAGAGAATCTAATTAGATTAACTAAGTACCGGTTAATTTTACCCTAAGTATATCCTAGCAAATTATGAAAATTCAATGGGTGATCTACAAGGCTTAAATTAAAAAGTACTAAAAAACACTAAAAATTATAAAATAAATAAAATAATAAAAATAGAGCAAAGATTACTTACAACGCTCAAAGTAAATAAAAGCAATACCCTACAAAAGATAAATAACAAGGCTAAAATTAATTAGTGCAAATAAACTAGAATGCAAATAAGAAAATAAAGAAATAAAATTAACTCGAATAAAACTAGACAATCCTAAATAAAAATAAAATGTGCATGCAATTAATCTAATTATGAAAATGCAAATTAAACTAACCTAATACCTAATGAAGCATATTTCTATAAGTTTAAGGAAATTCCTAAACCTAATTATAAGTCTAAAATGGTGATCCTAATTTAATCCTAACTATAACTAATGACTAACATAATCAAATAAAATCTAAATAATGCACGAGGAATAAATATTTTTTTTGGATTTTTAAATTTCAAATAAAAACTAACTTAAAATGCATAAAATAATTCTACCCCTAATTTAATTCTAAATGCACTACCTAAACACTAGAATTAAGTCTTAAATCCTAATGCATAAAATTAACTATTAACATAACTAAAACTAAGTTTTAAACTAACAAGCAAAGAAAAATATAACTAACCTGCAATTTGATTTAAAACTTTACCTAAGCTAACAAATAATAATAATAAAACTTTTAACAAATAACATAAAAGCATGAAATTTAAATTAGGACAATTTGGTGATGCCAAACGCAGCCTTGTACAGTTGCAAATCAGTAGCTTGTCCCGACCGTGCACTGTACAGAGCTGCCTCAAATGTTGCAGTGCCGTTTTGCACTGTACTATTGCTTTCCACGTCCTACTCTCGCTACCTTTCTACTTCTTGGTTGGCTGCCACTGCATTCCCTGTCCAGTCCGACACTTACTATGGTGCAGCATTCAACTTGTACCCACGGCAGAACCTGGCATTAGCTCTCGTGCTAACACTCTGTACGTCTGCTTTACTCCCGATATTCCTGCAGTGCATGTCTGGGCAGAGCTATGCTCCTGCATTGATTCGGCTTGGCCCATATCTGCTTCGTGCACCATATCATTCTTGCAGTAATCAGCAGCTAACCATGTAGTCCCGCATCTGAGACAGCACACAGCAGCACACACACAAGAAACTCTCAGCAAACTAAGCAGTAACTAGTCAGTAAAGATGCAACACCAAAAACTAGAATAACTAAACAATTCTATTGCACTTAACCTATAAAAGAAACAAAAACCTTTGGACAAATAAGACTTAAGCTAATTCTAAAATCACTGAAGCAGATAACCAAAACATGGAAATGTAAATGTGTAACTTAGATACAAGACAGAAAATGGAAACTAGGGTTGGACCCAAGCTCGGTAACACAACCTCTGCACCCACAACGACATCAGCTGCAACTTGCCAAAGTTCTACACAGTAGCTCAGTGTTAGTGTAGGAACACAGCCATGAACCTGCAGACAACTAACACGGCATTAGATCAGAATAATAGCAACATAGAGATGATGAACAGTGTAAAAACAGTTGAAACAGGGCGGAACAGAGAAGACGATGTGATCCCTGTTCACCACATTAATGTACTCAGTCGCTGTTTAGCACCACACGACAGTAGTCCGGCCAACGTTATCAGCAATGAGATGAAGAAAGGCTTTTGTCTAATCGAAATAGAAGAAAATAGGCCGAAACGAAAAATGTACAAGCAGTAGTCACAATAGCCTCTAATGTTAAACCAACAATAGAGTGAACAGTAAAACTGAAAAATGCAAAAATCCTAACACCATGAAATGCTTCCTCCTCTAAGCAGTCATCGTTGTTCTGCTGTGCCAACAACTCGGGAACAATACCCAACATCCAACCCGCATCAAAACTCCAGAGTAAGACACAGGCAGTAAAAATCTAAGCATACAGAGTGATTGTAGCTAAAAATATAAACAAACAGTAGAAAAATAAAGGAAGAAAACCGAAGATTAAATGGAGCTAGTGAAACTCGGGTTAGGCAAAAATTCAAGCTGTAACAGAACTCAAATCGCAATCAAAGGAAAATGTAAAGAAAAGCATGAAAATGTTAAATGTTGGTCTACTGTCACCAACCCTTCCATCAAACTGAGTGAACAACAAACGAAGAATGAAAAACGAATATAGTAAAAGAGATTACTAGCAACTAGAATGAAACTTTTTTCGTTAAAGAAATAAAATGGAAGTGTATAAAATTTTAAAACAATTGTTCAATAAAACCAACGGGAAAATGCTTGAAGACAACTAAGGAAAAAATAAAATCTACTTGCTACCCTAAACTACTCATATTCTACTTTACCCAGAAAACTACTTTTTACCTCTACCTACTTCTATTCTACTTACTCCTAAACTACTTGGTTTTTCAATTGCTCATCATATTCTATTTATATACAAAATTGAGGGTACAATGGTAATTTTTAATCTTAGATGAGTTGGCATTGCTTGGCCACTTGTCTTCATTCCATTCGCTGTAGAGAAGATATTTTCATGTCATTCGTCTTCTTGTCCACTTAGAGGTGCGATGTGGCCTGACGTGTATCTTCCATGAGGTGGGCACAATGTCCGTCGATCTTATCCTTTCGAGGCGAAAAAAATACAAACACTCGGCATCACACGTGTCCAGACGAATGGAGACTTTGACTGCGAAATGGTAGTGGTCCAGTCTCTTTTAGCCAATTTTAAGCTCATTTTCGACTGAAATTCATCCGGATTTAATTTACCTGCACATAAAAAAAATTTTAATTAAATTGAGAGGATAATTAATAAAATAATATGGAAATTAAAATAATTAATTAAGAAATTAAGCACAAATAATTCTATTTTAATAGAATTATCAATGTGCATATAAGGTGTTTGTGAAAATGCATGAATGAATGAAAAACTAAGGTTAAAGCATTGTATGCCAAGTGCTAGATAGTATAACTAGTGAGTTTGTTAATTGAATTGGCTAGGAATGGTATGATGGGTATTCGGCCACCATGCCATGACCAAATGTAATCATAGACCAAGCTTGATGCAATCGGCTCGATAAGGTCAATGGACCCAGAATTTGGTCCAACGAGAGATAATGAGCCTAAAGAGCCCAATGGGCTTAGGTGAAACGAATAGAACAGTCGAAATCGACTTAAGAGAAAATTAGGCTCAATGAGATATAATGACTGTGATGAAGTCAGAATATGAGTTATTAGTAATTGACTCATGTGATAAATGAATGTTTGCAGCTCCCGAGGATATATCTGGAGCAAATTGAGCCCAATCATGAAAAGTGGGAAATGAAAAATAAGTTGCTTCCGAGTGAATTGAAGTAAGAGAATTTTGTTGGCTCTTAAAGTTTTCGAGCGCATTTATAGTTTTTAAAATGTTTGAGAATCACCGAAAATGATTAATATTTTAAGAGGTTCGAAATAATAAATTATCATTTTCTATGGGAAGGGTAAAAAGTGATATTTTAGAAAATGTCATGAAAAGCAAAAACATTATGTTCTTGAGTCTTTTTACTGGTTTTTAGCATGTGAATTGGTAGGCTAGCTAGCATTTAAATGGTTTGCAAGAAAATAGCTTGATTTGATTTAATAATCATTCATTGCACACAAATGAGCCACCTACATGAGTTTTATGGAAATCTAGCATGCTAGAGCGTTACTCGCACAAGATTTTGACGTGTTTATATATGCATTAGTGCTGGAGCGGTGCTCCCACTAGAGTTTTACATGCATGAGTGCTGGAGCTTAGCTCGCACTAGTTTTCACATGGATTTTATGGCATGGTGTTGGAGTATTGCTCGCACTAGATGTCTATTATACATTTACAGCCATGCTAGAGATTACTCGCACGTGATTTTTATGATATGCTGGGAGCTGTGCTAGGAGTTTCGGGTAGACTGTGTGTCACACCAATTAAATAGGCTCGCACGTGCGTATTGAGATGTAGCACGATATGATGTGATGATATGGATCCACAGAGTACGTTGTATCGTGCATATAGCATGGAGTACGTTGTACCGTGTATAGATATATATATACCGTCTTCGGATGAAGGTTAGATCTGCTATGGACCGACGGATTGGACGTGACCCACCTCCCTTGCGGAAGCAGATAGAGGTGATACCCCGCACACTAGGATCCGTGTAGCCTGAGAACACAGAGGATATGGCCATAGTCCTAGTTATTACCCTTATTATTATTTTCCTAATCTCACATGTCACTTGGTTTATGATGAATCCATGTTTTTTAAATTTTTTTGTGGGTCAGGACAGTCCAAGGGAATGGTTTAGTCCTGACGAATGCTGATTTGTACTGATTTATGTTGAGTATGAACTGCTTTTAAGTGCACATCGCATGATGATTTTTCATGCTTTAATTACGACTTACGCATGATGATTTTTCATGCTTTATTTACGACTTATGCACTGATTTGAATAGCATAAAATTCTTTACATATCATGAACACGTGCATGAACTGATGTTTTTGGGTATGCCGAGTAACTGCATGATTTTACGCATGGCATCATGATCATATAGATAGTACAGTTATCTACCTACTCGCATGATTGCCTTACTGAGCATGTAGTTTGCTCACCCCCTTATTTTCCACCTCTACAGAGCACTTTCTGTCACGACCCAAACTACCCAAAAATCAGAGTTAATTTTTCGCGTTTTATTATTTACTTAAATTCTTACCTGTCCTCGAATCGTGACCAACACTCCACTAATAATTGGGCTGTGCGTCAATGCCAGTCCTACCACACATTTACCATGTAACTTATTTCTTCTCCAGTCATTTATAGTTGTTATATTATTTATACATCCCCTAAAGTTACTTACAAACATGTTACTGTGCTATGCTTATGTAGATACAATAAGTACAAGTGTATATACCTTATGTTGATGGGCAACAGCGGATATCCGGAATGCAGTACTGAGTCGCCTCAACTTCAACTGGAGATCATCTGTGGGAGAAAATGAAAGGGGTGAGCACATCAAGCTCAGTAAGGCAATCCTACGAACAAGTAGGTAACCATACTACCTACATGAACGTGGTGCCATGCATAAACCACCCTTTCTCCACACATTTTAAAACATATGATATGATGTTGTGATGTTATGTAAATCCAGTTGCACGGAAAACTCAACATGTAATTATTTTAAATCATTTCTTTCTCTTTAAAAATTTCACAATGAAGTCAGGACTCGACCCCTCCTTCGGGTGATCCTGACTCACACAAAACCATGGAAATAGAATTTCTCAAAAGCATCGGTATCGAAAACATACGTATATATATACAAGATACGAGACTAGGCAATACTGTATATCGGTAATAACCAGGACTGGCCAATATGTCCTCGTGAGTCCTCTAGCTTCACGGATCCCAGTGTGCGAGGTCTCACCCTGATCGGGAACTGCCCGGGAGGTGGGTCAATCCAACCCGTCAGTCTTATCCGATCTCACGCATCCGTCGATGCCGTATCCGAAGATACCCCGTATCACGAAAATACCGTATCACAAAGATACCCCGTATCACAAAGATACCGTATCACAAAGATACCCCGTATCACAAAGATACCGTATCCGAAAATACTCTGTATCACAAAGATACCGTATCCGAAGATACCCCACGGTACATCGTACTCCATGCTACTTGCACGGTACATCGTACTCCATGGACCCATATCACTCTAGGTACTCCAGCCCAATTGGTCTGCTTCCCACAGAGGTTTTCATAACTCAATACTCGTTGCCATGTCTCAAAACGCACGTGCGAGCCTATTAAATCGGTGACACACAGTCTACCCGATGCTCCAAGCACGGCTCATTGTATGTTCTCTTAAGAATCAGTGCGAGCGATGCTCAGCACTCTCATCAAATCAAGTAAACTTGGCAGAGCCCGCTTTACATCTCCACAAGGCCGCCAACCTCATCCCTCACTCTCACCCTACTTAAGAGGTCTATTGAGCCTGTTGGGCCTTTTGGCTGACTCCAAGGGCAGACAGCGCTACTCCACAAATCCAGTAAAACTAGTGCGAGCTAGGCTCAGCACTCTGTATACAAATCGTATGAAAATCTTATAAAATCTGGTGCGAGTTAAACTCCCGCACCCTGTCATGAAAATCATGTAAAATCTGGTGCGAGTTAGACTCTAGCACCATGTCACGCAAAAGCATGTGAAATCTGGTGCGAGTTATACTCTAGCACCTATGCATGTAAAACTCTAGTGCGAGCTCTCGCTCCAGCACTAATGCATGCATCACACAAGTCAAACATCGTGCGAGCTGAGCTCTAGCACGTCACATGTAAATAAAAACATGTAGGCGGCTCGGTTATTTCCAAATAGTTTTCACAGAAATCACATCAGTTAAGATATGCAATGCTATGCATTTTCTTTCAAGGTGAGCCAGCCTACTCATGCATGCGTTGAAATACCTCCAGAACGAGCAGGAACCTCTTGTTCTTGCTCCTCCCAATTTTTCCTAAATTTTTTAGAATTTTACCCTTAGCAAGGGTATTTTAGTAATTTTGCCCATACGGGGCACTAAAATTGTTTTTCGACCTCTAGACCCTTCAATTAGTTTTAAAGGACTGCATATGAATGTAAAATTGCGTACTGTTACCTCTAGCAGTCCGCAGAATTCCCTTACCTCGATTCTCGTCGAGTCTGACCTTTTTCTTTTCCATTGTCATCTCGTCGCGCAGTCCGATATGCTCCCAATCCAATGCCCGGAACTGCGTATTAACATTCCTCAGGTCAGATATTATGCAATTTAATTGTATCTATTACTTTCTGGGCTTAATTTAAATCATTGGGCCCGTTTACCCTTATTGGGCCCGATTGCACCTTAATGGGCCTTAATCGGCCTTAAGCCCGCTTTTCACTAAATTCCCACTTATCGAGGCCTATTGGGCTCATTGGGCCCACCAATAATTTATCGGGCCTCGTTCTAATTCTCGAATAACTAAATTCACTATTTACGACAATTTATCTAATTTCCATAATTTAATTCAAATAATTGCGGGAATTAAATCAATATCACGCAATACGAGGTAATTGTCGTAAATAGGGGTCACTTACCCGATATTCCATGCTAGTCCGTAAATTGAGGCTGTCTCGAGCCCTCGGTGGATTCCAATCGTCGAGCTACACAATTCCACAATTTTTCCGAGTAAGTTTTCAGCCCAAAATTAATTAAATAAAATATTCCAAATTTAAATCGGGTCATTTTGACCGCTTATCGACTTACCCGAAACTCGATTGCATCACCGGAATTTTCCCCAATTTTTTTCTCTTTTTCCTTTTCCCTTTTTCTCCCCTTTTTCTCCTCTTTTTGGCTGAACCGGTTCAGTCCGGTTCGGACCGGTTCAGACCGCCGGTTCACTCCGGTTCGACCGGTTCACCGCCGGTTCGCCCCTTTTTCGGCCGGTTCTCCGCCGGCTTCCATCGCCAAACGCTCCGCAAGGCCGTCCGCACCTCGAATCTGGGCTCGGATTCGCCCAAGGCCGCCGAAAAGCCGCCGGTCCGGCCTCTTCTCTCCTCGCCGTCGGACCCATTTCCTTCCTTTTCTGTTTCCGGCGCCGTCCGCCGGTTTCGGTGGCTGCCACCGCCACCAATCGCTCCATCTGGGCCTGGGGAGTCTTCGGCTGGGGTCGGGGTTGGCCGAATCTCGCCGGTGGCCGCCGGATTCGTCTTCTCCCTCCGTGGCTTCTCTCCCTCGATCCACCGGATTCCGGTGGTCTCGCCGGTCGATACCGGTCTCAAAAGGACCGGCTCCTCTCCCCGGTCACACCGGTGCCCGCCGATCGTCCCCAGCTGCCGTGGATCGCCGGCACCGACTCCGTTTTTCCCCGTGGCTTTTCTTCCTCCGTTCGCCGTTTTCCGATCTCCTTGGGGCGCGTCGCCAGCGCCGATGGATTCGCCGACCTCTCCTCTTGCTGATCGGCCCTTCGTCGGAGATCAAAGGTCGCCGGTGGCCGTCGGTCGGAGAGCCACGCGCGGTCTCCCCTTCCGTTTTCTGCTTTCACTTTCTCTCTCCCCGATGGTTTTTTTCCAATTTCTCTCTTTTTTTTTTTGTTTTATTAATTTTATTAATTTTATTTTTATTTATTTTAATTGTTTTACTATTCCTTATAATATATTAAAACACCCCAAAATATCATACAAAATTATTATTTTTATTCTAATTTATTTAATTTAATTTAATTTAATTTATTTTAATCCTTTTTCGGGTATAATTTCCCCGTATTTTCGGGATATTGTCCCGAGTGACTTTTCAGTATATTTTTCGATTATTTTCGAGATTATTTTTCCGAACTAAAAATTCCGATTAATCCCGATTAATTCCAATAAATTAATATCTTGATCAATTTAATCCGAAATAATTTTATTTCACTTTTATTGACCAAGATTTCTTAAATCCATATTTTTAATTAAATTTCCTTATCGAATTTATACCGGCTTTCGGTCTTTTGACCATTTTGCCCTTACACGTGTTCGGGATTAAATTTAACCTGCTTCCTTCATACTTCCTCCATCTTTTCTTATTTAATTTTCGTATTTTAATTAAATTCGGGTCTTACACTTTCAGTAGACTAAGAGCGACTCAGGAGTTGATTTTTAGAGTCCGCTGTATCCCATCATATAAAGGTATACACATTTGTACAGTTTTATATCTAGACATGCAATAGCACAGTAATATTTTGAATATACCAACTAGTGATGTAAAGAATTGTAAACACTTGTAAATCACAACTCTGATTTTAAGAAATGTTAGTGTTTACCTTTAAATAAAAAGTAAATTGAAATGGTATGGTTGAATGAGATTTACACTGATGCACAACCCAACTGTTGGTGGTGAAACTGTTCACGATCAGAGGAAGGTAAGAATAACAGATTAAATAATAAATGAAAAATTGGTAGTGATTTTTAGTAAATTGAGGATCGTGACAGTATTGATGTGAAGGTTATTTAGCATTTGTGGAGAATACTAGGAAGAAACGTTTGGAACTTCAGGAGATGAGAAGAAAGTCATTGGGTTCCTATTCATAGTCAAAAGTCTTAATCACAGTCAATACGCGGAGGAGTAAAAGTAAAGGTTTAATGAACAGAGGTAGAAGCAAGAGTAAATCCAACAACTTTGCTAATGTCGAATGTTATCACTATGGTATAAAAGGATGTATAAAGAAATACTATCGACAATTGAAAAGAGACAGCAAAAGGGATAAGGGTAAGGAAAAGGTAAATTATGATGACAATGATGTTGATAAAGTTGCTACTATTACATATGACTCCCTTATTCTGTGTGATGTTGATGTTAATCTTGCATACTATGAGACTTGTTAGGTGATTGACAATGGTGCCTTAATTCATGTTATATCTCAGAGAGAGTACTTTTCATTTTACAAATCTTGTGATTATAGGAGTGTTAGGATGAGTAATGATGGCTTTGCTAAAGCCATTGGTATGAAAGATGTGTGCTTGGAGACCAATAATGGTACAACATTGATTTTGAAAAATATTCTTAATATCCATATGAATTTGATTTCTATAGGAAAGCTCGATGATGAAAGGTTTTGGAGCACCTTTAGTGATAGTAAAGTAAAGCTCACTAAAGGTTCTATAGATATGTTAAGGGGTTGAAAGTGCTTCTTATGGTATATGATGCAGGCCAAGATATGAGATTTCGCTATCAATGCCTTGGATAGTGATGGCACATCTAAGCTGTGGCATAATTGGCTTAGTTATATGAGTAAGAAGGCTTTGATGGTTTTGGCCAAGAAAAACTTCCTCCGGGTATGAAGAACGTGTCATTTAAAAAGTATGCTCATTGTTTGACAAGGAAATAAACCAAAGTCTCCTTCAAGACATCTTCTCCTACAAGAAAGCCAAGTGTTCTTGAATTGATATATTCTGATATTTACGAACCTATGAAAGTAAAAACACTTGGTGATTCTCTTTATTTTGTGACTTCTATAGATAATCATTCATGGAAGATATGTGTTTACACCTTGAAGACAAATGACCAAGTGTTAGATTTGTTCAAACAATTTCATGCTTTAGTTGAAAGGCAAACATGTTTCAAATTGAAATGCATTAGGACTGATAATGGGGGTGAGTATTCTGGACCTTGAAATGTATTGCAGGCAGTATGGTATTAGGTATCAAAGGACTCCTTCGAAGACTTTTCAATTGAATGGGTTAGCTGAGAGGATGAATAGGACACTAGTTGAAAAGGAGAGATATTTGCTTTCACAAGCAAAGCTGCCAAAGTCCTTTTGGTGTAAGGCTTTGAGTACAATTATTCATGTTTCAAGTCTCACACCAAGTGTTCCTTTAAATTTTCATGTACCTGATAAAGTTTGGTTTAATAAAGATGTCTCTTATGATCACTTGCATACCTTTAGATGTATGACCCTTGTACCCATTCCTAAATATGAATGGTCTAAGCTTGATGCTAAGAAAAGATAGTATATGTTCCTCAGTTATGGCCAAGATAAGTTTGGGTACAAGTTTTATGATCCGATGTTGAAGAAACTTGTAAGAAGCTGGCATGTTGTCTTTAGAGAAGACTAAACCATAGAAGATATTTAAAAGACTAAAACAGTAGTTCTTCAAAGCAATGATGGTTTAAATGATTTGGATCCAGTTCCTCTAACACATATACCAACAGAAGCTAAAAATGTTCAAGACGACAAGCATGATACAAATGATTTTAGTATCAATTCTATACATGTTGAGTTAGGTGATAATACTGATGGATAGCCACCAATTTTAGAGGTTCCAATAGAAGTTTTACCAAATGTTACGCTCAAGAGGTTTATGAGGGATAGGCAACCTTCCACGAGGTATTCTATTAATGAGTGTGTTAATAACTAACAGGAGAGAACCTAAATGCTATGCAAAGGCCATGGAAGATGAACACAAGAAATAGTGGGTTGATGTCATGCACGATGAGATGAAATCATTATATGAGAATAACACTTTTAAGTTGGTAAAGTTACCTACTTGAAAAAAGAGCTTTAAAGAACAAATGGGTATATAAAGTGAAGCGAGAAGAACACACTTCACGGCTATGTTACAAAGCAAGATTAGTTGTCAAGGGATTCAACCAGAAGAAAGGTATTGATTTTGATGAAATTTTCTCCTCAATTGTCAAGATGTCATCTATTCGCTTTGTTTTGGGTTCAGCAGTTAGTTTTGATTTGGAGGTTGAGTAGATGGATGTTAAAACTACTTTTTTCCATAGTGATGTTGATATGGAGATCTACATGGAGTAGCCAGAGGGTTTCAAAGTCTAAGGCAAAAATGATTATGTGTGTAAGTTGAACAAAAGCCTTTATTGCTTAAAGCAAGCACAGAGGCAGTGGTTCTAGAAGTTTGAGTCAATTATGGAGAAGTAAGGCTATCGAAAAACTACTTCTGACCATTATGTTTTTGTACAGAAATTATCTGATGATAATTTTATCATATTATTGCTTTATGTTAATGACATGTTGACTGTTGTCAAAAATGTTTTAAGGATTGATATGTTGAAAAAGCAATTAAGTAGATCCTTTGCTATAAAGGACTTAGGGCTAGCAAAATGGATTCTTAGAATTCAAATTTATCGAGATAGAGCAACTAAAAAGTTATATTTTTCACAGAAGCAATATATTGAAATGGTGTTTGAGCAATTCAATATAGATCAAAGCTAAAGTGGTTAGTTATCCTCTTGTTTCACACTTTTAGCTTAGTATTAAGCAGTGTCCTTCTAGAAATTAGGAGAAGGAAGATATGAGGAGAGCTCTTTATACTTCGGCAGCAGGAAGTTTGATGTATGCTATGGTGTGTACTTAGCTAGATATAGCTTATTAATTGGTGTTGTTAGCTATTTTTTTTCAAATCTAAAAAAAAAAAAGCATTAGCATGCGGTGAAGTAGATTATGAGATATCTACGAGGCACTTCCAACGTGAGTCTTACATTTGGAAGTGAGAAACTAGTGCTTGTTGGCTACATCTATTTAGATATGGCAGAAGATGTGGATTCTCGAAAATCCACTTCAGTTTATTTGATTACCTTTCCAAGTGGTGTTATATCTTGGCAATTGAGGCTACAAAAATGTGTAGCACTTTTTACAATAGAAGCAAAGTATATCACAACAACGAAAGCATGTAAGGAGTTGTTGTGGATGAAAAAGTTTATATAGGCATTTGGTTTCAAGTAATAACGTTACATGGTATTTTGCAATAATCAAAGTGCAATCCACCTCGGTAAAAATCTTATTTTTCATGCAAGATCAAAGCCCATTGATGTGGGGTATCATTGGTTAAGAGATACTCTCAATGAAAATTTATTTGAACTTGAGAAGATTCATACCTATCACAATGGCTATTATATGTTGACAAAGGCATTATCGAAGGAAAAACTTGAAGTTTGTTAATTGATCGCCAGGATGGCAATTCTTTCCACATAGTTGGAAAAGGGAAGATTTGTTGGGTTTTAGGTTTCCTCCATGTGACCCTACCCTTCATTAAGGTTAACATGGTCATTTCACCTTGGGATTTTTAGGGGTTTTTAAAAGACTCATTTTTGTTATTGGTGATAGAACTTTAGAAGAGTAAAAAGGTGGACTGTCGAGAGAGAGAGAGAGAAAAAAAAAGGAAAAGAAAAAGGAGAAAGTTAAGTGAAACTAAAAAGTTCAACAAGGTTGATGAAGGTTGAATTGTTGTCCGATTAAGCTAAAATATTGACAACACGTTCATGACATTAAGTAGTTCGTTTTGAATGATGGAAATCAGGTTTGGAGCTTCCTACCTACAATTTTCTTAAAGTGTTTGTTGTGCCACCATTTGGGTGAGATTTTTCCAATATTTTCTTTTAAGATTGTTAGCCTAGAATTATTATTCTTGAGATATTGTGATTGTATTCCTCTAGTTTTAGTTAGAGAGAATGTTATATTCCAATCATTGTTTATGGTGGAGACTATTATTGGTGCTCGTAGGGTCGTGATTTTCTCATCGCTTTGGGTTTTCCATGTTAAATCGCTTGTGTCCTTGTGCTTGTGTTGATTTTATTTGTTTCCGCTAGGTTACTTTATTTGATAAATTTTCTGCTAGGTTCACATAAGAGAAGGATAATTTGATTTTCCACTTTGTTACATTTTCATTAGAATTTTTTTTCCTTTTTGTGTTTATCCCATCAATTTTATCTATACAAGTTTCAATACTCATTATCAAGGATATTGGTTGACTTAAAATTTTGTTGATTTTTTTACCAACGATAATATCTTAGCATAAAGCTAAGATAAAATATGACAATATATAAGCATATTAAAGTATAATTTTGGTCATAAATAAAAATCAAAGTATAAAAATTTATCCCAAAGAATAATACTAATAATATTTATTATTTAACAATAATAAAAATACCTATGCAGTAAAATATGCTTCTTCCATGAAAAAAGGAGTAACACTAACATTACATTTATTATGTAAACACTAATGTATATATCGTTTTGTTAACATTAGCAAAAAGTACCGCCATTTGACTATATAAAGAATTTTTATTATACCTTTCCAAAAAAAATGAAAGAAACATGTTTAAAAGGAAAAATGAAAAAAAAAAAAAATCATAACTCATGAAAAGAGAAACCAAGCAAATGAAAGTTCCCGAAACTGATTTGTTTTATTAAAATGTTCTTTTTTTTTTCAAATAAACAAAGTGATAGGTATATAAGAGTATTTATATAAAACATGTTCTCATCAACATTTCCAAAATATTTCAAAACTTGACCAGTTATTCTTTCATTTTTTTCGTATATTTCAAATTTTAACTACAATTTAACATTGACTTTAAATGGATAGTTAACTAATTCTTAAAAAATTTCAAAATATTCGAAATCTCAATGGTTACTTCTATTTAATCTTGATCTTACATCAACAATTCCAAAATATTCAAATCCGTAGGTTATTCTTTCTTTCTTTTTTTGGATATATTTCAAATTTTAATTAAAATTTAGTGTTGATTTTAAATAGACAACTTTATCTATGAATAAAAAATTCAAAATATTCCAATTTCCAATTTCTACTTAATCTTGATTTTACATCAACAACTCCAAAATATTCAGATCCTTATGTTATTTTGTTTTCAGTTTTTCTTATATTTTTCAAATTTTTATTACAATTTAATCCTGATTTTAAATGGATAACTTTATCTAATAATAAAAATTTTCAAAATATTCTAAATCCCAATAATTATTTCTACTAGAAAAAATTCCCTGGCTTTGCTCGGTAACATTTTTATTAGTATAGACACTGTCCCACATTCAATTCATTCGAAAACAATAAAAAGTGAACAATGAAGAACATTCAAGTTTATGATAAAATAATATACAACCAAAATAAAATAAGTAATTAAACAACTAATGATTGGTTTTAAATTACAATGTACTAAAATTTTGTACATCTTTCTTCACATTTGAACTCTTCAAATGCGATAAAACCTTGCATAAGAAATGACAGCAGAATAAATGCAACCTGTCCTTTCAAAGACCACAACAACCTGCACAGATGAGGTGTTTTGGATGCTAAGGAAAAGAATAACAGCTTAGGTTGAATCCACTGTATTGGCCAAATCTTGTCTATTTTTTCAGTTATTTTCACAATGTGACCATCATCATATATGAAAACAGTTGTAAAAGGAAATCTCATAATAATATATGGTGGGTTCAGCCAATATGATCAATTCTGCTTCCATAAGCAGGATGCACACTATTTGACATCATGGTGAGAACTATTCTCTGAATTAAATCATCATCAACAAACTAGAGTTTTGGTAGTAATTTTTTTTGTTAAAAAAAAAAAAAAGCAAACTGCAGAAATGCAGCCAAGCAAGCATGTGTATCCAATATACACACAATATCATTACTTGTTCATTCTCAATAATAGGCAATTCAATTATGTCGATCTCATAAAAATATTTTAAATAAATTAAAAGGCTATAATGCTACTTGGTTCTTATTTATAGAAACTTTTCAATGCAAGATCTATTTCACAATCCAATAACATGAAGATTAGGTCATATGAGTAAGAGAGATATATGAGGCATATAACTACTGCTTTTTGGCAAATATGAACCTATAAAAAACATGCGAACTGATAAGAGTAAAAAAACAGGGAAACAATCAAAAAAGAAAATGACAATAAGAACAACATAAAAGGGAAAGGCAATGTATAAGACATACTCAATTTTGAACAATGCAATACGTTTACTGAGGTCATCTTCACATGCTTCAACTTCTTGGAGCTTTCTCTCAGCAGTGCGTTGAAAAAGGCTAGCTTTAGCTTGTACAGGTTTTGCAGCCACCACATGCAGTTTGCAATTACTAATAAGTTATGGCATTAACTTTTAGTTTTAAGAAACATTATCAAAACGATAAATTGCCTAAAGTTCAACAACTTCAAACCATATAAACAACACATTGTAATCAAATTTTAGACAAAATATTCAAAAAACCAACACATTATCATCATTACCATCATTAGAGCCTTTACCCCAATACTAAAGTAGGCTATATGAGCCAATATATGAACTCACACTAAATCGTCAGCATGAATTCTCATACTCTACTAATTCCTATATAATGTGATGTGTTCTTCCAACTCTCGTTCCACCATATACTTTTAGTTTTAAGAAACATTATCAAAACGATAAATTGCCTAAAGTTCAACAACTTCAAACCATATAAACAACACATTGTAATCAAATTTTAGACAAAATATTCAAAAAACCAACACATTATCATCATTACCATCATTAGAGCCTTTACCCCAATACTAAAGTAGGCTATATGAGCCAATATATGAACTCACACTAAATCGTTGGCATGAATTCTCATACTCCACTAATTCCTATCTAATGTGATGCGTTCTTCCAACTCTCGTTCCACCATATCTTTTGGGTTTACTTCCTTCAAAGTCTATTTTGGTCTTCCCTTAACTTTGACCCTTTTTAAGTCAGTCATAGTCTTCACTCTTCTAATTGGAGGGTCCACAGGTCTACGTCGTATGTGCCCAAACCAAGGTAAACAACTTTCACTCATCTTGTCTTCGATAAGTGTCATTCCAACCTTTTTACGAATATCATCATTTCTCATTCTGTCTTTTCTCGTATATTCACACATCTATCGCAGCATTCGCATTTTTTCAACACTCGTCTTTTTTGTATGCAACCTTGTAGTTGCCCAACATTCACTGTCAAAGTAATATTAGCCTAACAACTATCTTGTCAAACTTACCTTTGAACCCTATAGGAATTTCTTTATCACATAACACACCTGTAACGTTTCTCAACTTGCTCTAACCAGCCTGTATCGTATCGGTCACATCACCATCAATCTCTCTATTCTTCTGTAGGATCAACCCCAAATATCTAAAATGATCCAGCCTAAAGATCGCCGCCCCATCTAGCATCACTATGTTTTTATCTTTCTCTTTGTTTGGACTGAATTTACACTCTATGTATTCAGTATTTGCTCTGTTTAGTCTAAATCCTATTGACTCTAACATTTGTCTCCACAATTCTAACTTGGTATTAACCTCTGCTCTAATCTCAACACACAAGACAATATCATATGCAAACATCATACACTAAAGTATATCATCTTGGATGGATTTTGTCAGCTCATTCAACATTGAAGCGAACAAAAATGAACTTAATGCCGACTCTTTATCTAACCCTACTGTGATAGGGAATTCATTTGTTTGCCCTCCACACATCCTTGTATGTGTCCTTCAATCTCCATCCATATCCTTAATTATTTCAATATATTTCACGGGAACTTTTTTCTTTATTAAAGACCACCATAACACCTCCCTAGGCACTTTATTATATGATTTCTTCAAGTATAAAAATCATATGAACATCTTTACCTTGTACTCAAGAACGCTCTACAAGTTGTCTAAGCAAGTATATTGCTTCCATAATTGACCGGCCAGGCATAAAACCAAATTGATTCTCCGATATCTCAATCTTCCTTAACCTTCATTCTATCACTTTTTCCCATAATTTCATCTTGTGACTCATTAGTTTTATACCTCGATAATTGGATCAACTTTGAATAAATTCCTTATTCTTATAGAGAGGTACTAACGCACTCTTTCTCTATTCTTCAGGTATTTTGTTAGTGCGCCAAATCTTATTAAAAAGATTTGTCAACCACTTAACTCCGATCTCCCCAAGGCATTTTCAAACTTCAATAGGAATGTCATTAGGCCCAACAGCTTTCCCCGTCTTCATCCTATTTAGTGCCTTTTTTACCTTTATCTCTTTGATTTTGCATATAAAGCATCAATTCAAATCCTTGCGAGGCATCGAGATATTGTCCACAATTTGGCTTTATCCATCATTAAATAGTTTGTTGAAATAATCATACCACGTTTCTTTTATATCATTGTCTTTAATTAGAGTTCTTTGGTGCTCATCCTTGATACATTTCACAACTCCCAAGTGTCGCCTCCTTTTTCTTGCACGTATCAATCTATATATCTCTTTCTCTCCCTTCTTTATTTCCAACTTGTTATAAATCTCTTTCACAACCTTCACTTTAGCTTCTGCCACTGCCCTCTTTACCTCCTTAACAAACTTGTATTTTGTGAAGCTCTTTTCAATGTAGTTTGTCTGCAAAGCCTTGTAACAATCTCTCTTAGACTTTAGAGCTTCCTTAATTGATTCAGTCTACCATGTTGCATCTTTTCTAGTTAGTGCTTTTCCGTTTGATACCCTTAGTATCTCTTTGCTCGCCTCCCGAACATTGTATTCGCATTCTCCTTTGTTGTCCAATCTTTTTTCTAGGTCCAACTATTTCTACATACTGCATGACAATTTTTTTAGCTTCCACCATTAGATCCTTGTAGCTCCTAGTTGGTTCTTACGATGTCATTTATGAATTTTCAAGTCTAAAAATAGTAGTCTATGTTGTGCGGTAACACTTTCACTTAGGATAACTTGCAGTCCAGATAATTGTATATATCTCTCCTAATAAAAAATAAGTCTATCTAACTTGCATTCGATCCACTCTTAAAGGTTATAATGTGAGGTTTTCTCTTCTTAAACAGTGTATTCACTAAGGTTAGATCATAAAATAAAGTAAAATCTAAGATAGTATCTTCACATTTATTTCTTACACCGTAACTAAAACCCTCATGTATGCTCTCAAAACTCTCTCTACTATCACCTTTATAGCCAATAAGGTCACCGCCAATATAAAGGTTTTCTCTTATAGACACTTCTTGTACTATCTTATCTAAATACTCTCAAAACTGTCTTTTACTATCATTATCAAGTCCTATCTATAGCGCATATGCGCTAATAACATTCAGAACGTCCCATCTTAAAATTAGATTAACCAAAATAATTTTATCCCCTTGTCTCTTAACTTGTACAACATCCTTTTGATACTTTTTGTCTATAATGATACCTACACCATTTCGATCTCGATCATTCCTCGTATACCACAGCTTATACTATCAAGGTACTATCTCCTTAGCCTTCTTCCGAACTTATTTGGTCTCTTGGAAACACATGATATTAACTCTCCTCTTACGCATAACCTCACAAATGTCTAACTTACCATTAAGTGTACCCATATTCTAAGATCCTAACATAAACTTATGAGTATGGATTAACTTCTTTACCTACCCCCGTTCATTATGGTGTTAGAATCTTAGCCTATTGGGCACCACACCTAAGCGTCGATATCGCATGTCACTTCCGGGCGACCGCCTAGCAACCCCTGCACGATTTTCACTATACTCGAGCTTCGATGCAATGTGTCACTAAGTAGGGGATGCCCTAACAGATTTCATATAGTGATTCATCTCATAAAAAATGGACAAGTTTTAAGTGGTTGTAGTCCAAACCCACTGCCAACCCTTCTCCTTTATCTGGGCTAAGGACCAGTTGCGTTCAACACAGACGAAATTGAAAAATCAACACATGAATGCAAAAATTAAAATATCAAAGAGTAGGATTATTTTAATCAAATATCTTAACAAACATCTCACCCCTCATAAGGAAATTGACTTTATGCAAATGCTACATAGAGAAAAATAAAGAATAGATTTTCACAACCTAATTTCTACACTACAAAAATTCTAAGACAACCAATCATCAAATTCAGCACATGCATTGATAATTACTGAAGCTATTAGGGATGTAAATGGGTAGTGTGTAAACGGGTTCCCGGTACTACCCGTTTCGTTTAAGTCGAATTCGGGTACCAATAAACGGGTTTTAATCGGGTTAGAGTAGTAATTTCACTACCCGTGACGGGTTCGAGTAGGGTTCGGGTAGTACCTCTCGAATACTCGGTATCCGAACCCGATTAATGTAATCGGATTATTAATCGGGTTCGGGTACCCGAACCCGGTACCCGAACCCGTTTATTTTTTGCTTACAAAATATAATTTTTAAGGTTGTGGGGATTTGAACCTTCATTTTTTAATCTTTATACAATGAACTTGTCAAGTAAATCATAACTTATATTTGACATAATGTGTTCTAAAAAATATTTATACAATAAAATTGTGTCTAAAAAAATTAGTAATTAGCATAATAAAAATAATTATGAAATTAAAATAATTGATTATACTTAAAATAATAAGTTTTAAATTTTAAATATAATGTACTAAAATTAAATGAAAAAAATTCATAATTAGTTAAAATGCAATTCTTACACATTAATGATTAGTCATTTGCATATATGATATCAATTCATAGTATATTTATATGATACAAATTGTATTTAAAATTTTAATTTTCAATTTTAATAAAACATTGTTGACTAAAAAAATTAATAAAAAATAATAATAAAATAAATAATTATGAAATTAAATTGGGTTAATTATGCTTAAGATAATATGTCTTAAAATTTTAAATACGAGGTACTAAAATTGAAATAATAAAAGTTTCATATTTAGTTAAAATCAAATTCTTTTATATATATATATATATATATATATATATATATATATATATATATACACACACACACACACACACTAATATAGTATTTGTTTATGATATAAATTATACTTAAAATTGAAATTATCAATTATAGTAAAACATTTTTTAGTCAAAAAATTAATGAAACATTATAATAAAATAATTATGAAATTAAATTAATAAATTATGTTTAAGATAATAAGTAATTAAATTTTAAATATAAACTACTGAAATTAAAATGATAAAAGTTTCAAATTTGATTAAGATGTAATTCTTGCAAATTGACCATTTACATGTATTATATATGATACTAATATAGTACATGCATATGATACAAATTGTATTTAAAATTGAAATTATTAATTATAATAAAACATTGTTTACTCAAAAAAATCAATGATTCAAATTAAAATTTTACGTATATGATAAATTGATAACTTCATATTATAGTATATGATATTATAGTATAATTATAATATATGATATTATAATATATGATCATTTACATATATGATATTATAGTATATGTATATGATGTAATGAAAATATTAATTATCAATTTAAGGTCTACATCTTTTTAATCATTTAATATTATTATCATTGATTAAATTAATTTACATTACATAAATATATCATAACTTCATAAGAAATCAAAAGTATCAAATTAGAAATACTATGGTATATATTATGCACTCATAATGGTTTCAAGTTACTTGTTGAACTATTAAAGTTTGTTTAATTATGATGGAAAATGTATGTTTTTATTTAATTTTATGTTTTTGATTTTTGATGTTAGAATAATTTTTTTCATAGTCGGGTTTCGGGTTCGGGTTATTAAACGAGTTGTCAAAATATAAATTGAATAATCAGGTAATTACACGGGTTCGGGTACTTAAAGGGTAGTGAAAAATTTATTAGGGTAGGGTTTGGGTTTTGTAATTACTAATCGGGTTCGGGGTTGGGTAGTCCAAAATTAACGGGTACCCGCCCCGTTTACATCCCTAGAAGCTATGTTAAAGAAAAGTTACTATTATTCCAATAGAAGCAGTCACCACATTTCTTGTCTTACATTAATGCTTCCTATTCTCTCAATTAATTTTTTCCTCCTCCCAAAAAATATAAATTAGCTAACAAATCAGCGTAAGGCAATAAACTGAGTCGATTCCTTTCAAAATCAGGATAAATATGCAAACATACTGTATTGTTCCTACTGATATGCCTACATATACTTCTCTATGAGCATTGGATTTAATATTATCAATCTCTTAAATAACTACAAAAGATATTGATAGGATAAAAGACATACCCAAAGATATTTCCTGCTAGGCTGACTAATGAGAGCATACTGATAATCATCATCAATTTACAAAACACAGTAATCCCCAACAATAAGAATGATGGGCAAGAAAAGGGGAACATAGAATTTTAGTTTCAACTTTGCCTCATCACTCTAGGGATTAGCCTTGTAGGCAATGCAGCAGTTTTGTCTCGTTCTAAACCTAATATGCAAACTGAACCTCAATGGAGCTAATTTATAGGATTGAGTTTTGTGTCATTAATGCGAGCAACTACACGATATCTAACTTAGTGTTCATTAGATAGTTTCCCAAAGTTCCGACCTTTGATTTTGGCTTGAGAAATTAGAGGCTAAAATGAAATTGACTAATCCAGTAACTCGAGAAATCAATTTGCAAAACAATTTGTTTAAATGCAATTAAAGTCTTCTAGAATAAATAAATGTCTAACTTTGTTAGCCTGCTCGAATGTTGGTTCAATCAGAGATAATTTTTTATTCTCTTATTCTAGATACAAACAAAGAGGAAAAAGGCACTGATAGCATAGTTGATTACACCAACCTTCTTGATCTAATCAACTTTGCTCCATAAAATTCCTCTGGGACCCCTTCATGTGTTGTTGCAACCATTACCTATGAGGACAGAATTCCTAAATGTTAGTACATTATTTGAAAAGTTTTTGCAAACTTTAGTAAACTGTTGTTTAAAACTGCTAGCTAGTTTGGCTATTAACTATTAACTAAGAATAAACTTAATCTCAATTAGTATTTATGCGACCTACTTAGTTGTTAGACCATAATTCCTCCAACATTACTATTGTCAATTACGAATCACATGAAAGTACATTACTTGAAAATTAGAAAAAAAAAATTAGGTGTATCTGAGCTTCAGCATTTCAACTTTTCCAATTCTCTCTGTTTATTTTTTTCTCTTTGTAAAAAAAATAAATAAAAAATATACATTTGTAGATATAAAAAAAAAGTAGATAAAGTAGCATCTTCATACTTGACGGTTCAGTTCGCTATCATTAAACCACTTGATCTTCTTATCTTCACATATGAGGAATCAAACAAATATATATAAATATTAAATGTAAAACATGGAAAAAAGTTAATATCAACTTATGATAAATGAAAATTTTAAGTAAATTTTATTAAACTGATATAAAAATGATAGAGAAAAAAGCAAATATCAATGAAAAATATATTGAAAAAAGCCAAATACAATCAACAAATTAAAAAAAAAAACTGAAAAATAATAATGAAATTACCTAGCTTGAACGTATGCGTTGTGCTTCACATAGCAAGCATCAAGTCCATCATAGGGTTTCTAGGGCATCCATTGCATAATAGGCAATACTTCTCATATCTCAAAAATGGATAACCATTAAAATATATATTCTACTGCATTCTTTACTCTCGAAATTATGTCCATGCTAGTGTAAAAAAATAATGGTCAAAGTAATGGGAAAAAAATGAAAGAAGTTGAAGAGCTAACCACAAAGATAACAAAATCTGCTACTTCAATGCCAATGTGAAAGGCTTTGACAGAAATATGGAATTAGTCAATACATGGGTAGCCATCAAAAAGCATGATAAAAAGGGTTTACAAAGAGAAAATTAGGGTTTCTAGAATTTGGGAAAAACTTGGGAGAGATAGACGGGTGTTAGAGAACACTGATCATTTTTAATCAATTTACTTCTATATCAAGCAATTCTATTAGCATTTAAGCAATGATTTTGCTTTTAACAAATGGTGCTTGTTTTATAGAAAATTGTTGCGGAATTAAAAAGCAAATAGCAATCAAAAGCAAGTAGCAAAAGTGAAAACCAAAGCATGCGCTCCATCTTCATGGTCGCAAAACCTAAATCAAGCAAAGAAATATCATTTCAACATTTCTACATAAATTCTAGTTGAAAGTTAAAATAATAATAAAAAAAAAAAACAGAAACTTAATTCAATCAAATTTCAGCAGCAATGAAAGCAAAGCAATACCCAAATCGGCTCATCTCCTTCATACCTAAGAAAATTTAGATGCACCACCCGATCCGTTTTAAAGAAGAACTCCAAGAGGATAATTTTCACCCTCACTAACAACCTCTGAAAATCAAACCCAAAAGGCAAAAAAAAAAAAAATACTTGCGATTCATTATCTATGATGATGGTAGTGATGCACAGAGAAAACAACTTATGAGGAAATATGAAAAAATTGATTATAAGGGGCCGTTTAGTATGTTAGAGGGAAAGTGATTACAGCGTAAAGTGATTGTTGGGAAAGTGATTGTTGGGAAAGTGATTACTGAGAAAGTAACTTTGCAGTGTTTGGTATGCAATGTAAAGTTATGTTTAAATTGCAGGGAAAGTAACTTTACAGCGTTTGGTATGCATTCACTTTGCTGGGAAAGTTGTGTCAAATTCCAAAAATACCCATAACTATAAAAAACAACTTTAATGCAATGAAAAAATTAATTAAAATGAAAATGTAAATGATATAAAATTATATTATTAATATTACTCATTATTTGTAATTTTAAATTTTCATGATTATTAATTTAAATTTTAATGAGTAAATTATTACAAATTCATTTATTAATTTAAATTTACAAATTTATTAATTTACAAATTCATGTATTATTAATTTAAATTTTAATTCATCTATTATTTTTAAATAATGTCATAATAATTTATTTTAGTCCTTATAAAATATTTTTTATGTATGATAATTACCTATAACATCCATAAAAGTATTTTTGTGTTTTTTGTAAAAGGATAATTTGGGTAAAATTGAGTAAAATTAACTTTGCAGCCAAGGTCGCAAAGTGATTACAGCCTACTTGGACTGCAATCACTTTGCAGCTTTTGGATGTAAAGTGATTGCAGCTGCAATCACTTTACATCCAACTTTCTTGATAACAAACGTTGTAATCACTTTGCGCCCAATTAAATTGCAGCGCAAAATGTTTACTTTCATGATACCAAACGGGACCTAAGAGTCATAACTTTTTGAAGGCTTTTCAACATATCATAGACTTTTTTAATTTTTAAAAAGGATTGTTACTAAAAGAAAAAAGGCAAAAGCAAAAGTTTGGAAGGGGGTTTGTGTAGGTGTCGATAGCCTATATTACACATGGAAGATGAATACCAAGTGTCGTTAGACAGCAAAATAAGAAGAAAGCTGATTGATTTCCTTCAAAACTGATCAAAATTGGCCTTGACCAACACCAAATTGATGACGTGGCAAAAAATTATAATTTATTTTTTCTTAAGCTTACTTTTAATATATAAATTATATAGATTTAATCTTAATTTTAGATGGATAACTTTCTCTATTAATAAATCCGAACAAAATAAATATCTTACATGTTAAAAAATAGATGTCTAGCTACACATTTGTATAAACACACCTTTTATCTTATATAGATATACTAGATTGCTTATTTTAGCAAATTTTGGATAAATAAATTTCTAAAGAAATGTTTTAATGATAAAATGTCTATAATAAAAATATAAAACGATAAAATGCTAATCATGAAAGAATAAGTTCAATGCTGTCAAACTATTATGAAATGAAATATTCATAGGCATGAGATTCTAAATGCACTTGAAAAATTCAAGAAAAACAAAGCGTAGATGGAAAAAAGCTTAGTTTTGTCTTGGGGCACAACCTCCAAACAGTAGAAAATGACTTAGTTTTGTATTGTTTTTGCTATGCTTCCTAATGGTAAGCTATGCATAAAGTGGCGCATGTGAAATTTTTAAGTCTCTTCCATTATCCAAAAAGCTTTATAACAATATCAAGCTTAGGAAGATCATCAGAATCATTTATCGAGCAAGAAAAGAACACAAACTATACTTTCAAATAATCAATAAGCAAATAAAAGTCATCACCCTTGCTTTATTGCTCATACTGATCAAAGAAACCATACAACAAAGCCTTATATCAGTGGCATTTGATTACCTACACCAAGATGAAAATGGCATTATTTTTTATCAACAATAACAATAAGAACAGAAATTCTAAATCTAAAAGATCATATTAATAATTTAGCTCTTATTAAAAATAGAATTAAAACTATTTTTTAATTCATTTCTATCTAGACTGCCCCTTAAATCACCAACCTAATTAGTAGAGATGGATTTGGTCGAGCATATACGTTTTATGAAATGATCAGTGGTCTCATTTATGCTATGCCAATATTGGTCTTAGACTTATAGCATGTGCTGAAGAAAACATAAAAAATTATTTTGGTTAGTAAAATTATATAAAGATTTAAAAGGTACTATTGCTTCTTTTGTTATGGAATCATGTTTGATATAAGGCTGATTTTTTCTAGAAATACCAAAACTCATAGAAACTATCGAACAGAATGTTGGATCATATTGAAATCTACATATGTTTTCATCACTCGTTAGAGCAGACTCAGTAGAAGTAACCGTAACGCCCCAATTTCATACACTTGATTGGGCAACGAGTCGATACTTGATCAGTACAGTGAATCATTTTTATCATAAATGTGTAAGCGTAACATAAATTTGCATGAAGACGTCATTAAATTAATCAAATTCTAAATTCATCAGAGTTCATTACAAAATTTTCACGTTTACATCCCCATATACATTTTCATAAACATTATTGTACTTACAAAAAATTTAGATACAAAAGAATGTCTACTCTATGTATACCTTCCACACGGAAGAAAATTTTGCAGTATATGGCTACACAAAAGAATCCTACTTACAACTTGCAGTCCCAACTACTGAAGAGACTCTGTGAAGGTAAGTAAGGGGTGAGTTCAGCATGCTCAGTAAGAAAAAGAGTGTGACAGGTAGATAAATACACTAACTATATTGCATAAAAGGATTATCATGTAGAATATATATATATATATATATATATGATCATTGGCATGCAGTAAATCAGAGTCGAAAAACATAGACAGCACTAGGGATGTAAACGGGGCGGGTACCCGCTAATTTTGGACTACCCGACCCTGAACCCGATTAATAATTACAAAACCCGAACCCTATAATTACCCGATTAATTTTTGAAACAATTACCCGAACCCTACTCTAATAAATTTTGCACTACCCGTTAAATATCCGAACCCGTATAATTACCCGATTATTCAATTTATATTTTGACAACCCGTTTATTAACCCGAACCCGAAACCCGACTATGAAAAAAAATTATTCTAACATCAAAAATCAAAAACATAAAATTAAATAAAAACATACATGTTCCATCATAATTAAACAAACTTTAATAGTTCAACAAGTAACTTGAAACCATTATGAGTACATAATATATATCATAGTATTTCTAATTTGATACATTTGATTTCTTATGAAATTATGATATATTTATGTAATGTAAATTAATTTAAACAATGATAATAATATTAAATGATTAAAAAGATATAGACCTAAAATTGATAATTAATATTTTCATTACAATTTGTATCATATACATATACTATAGTATCATATATGTAAATGATCATATATTATAGTATCATATATTATAATTATACTATAATATCATATACTATAATATGAAGTTATCAATTTATCATATACTTAAAATTTTAATTTGAATAATTGATTTTTTTGAGTAAATAATGTTTTATTATAATTGATAATTTCAATTTTAAATACAATTTGTATCATATGCGTGTACTATATTAGTATCATTTATAATACATGTAAATGGTCAATTTGCAAGAATTATATTTTAATCAAATTTAAAACTTTTATCATTTTAATTTCAGTAGTTTATATTTAAAATTTAAATACGTATTATCTTAAACATAATTTACTAATTTAATTTCATAATTATTTTATTATAATATGTCATTAATTTTTTGACTAAAAAATGTTTTACTATAATTGATAATTTCAATTTTAAGTATAATTTGTATCATATACAAATACTATATTAGTGTGTGTATGTGTGTGTATGTATATATATATATATATATATATATATATATATATATATATAAATATATAAGAATTTGATCTTAACTAAATATGAAACTTTTATTATTTCAATTTCAGTACTTCGTATTTAAAATTTTAAGACATATTATCTTAAGCATAATTAACCCAATTTAATTTCATAATTATTTATTTTATTATTATTTTTTATTAATTTTTTTAGTCAATAATGTTTTATTAAAATTGAAAATTACAATTTTAAATACAATTTGTATCATATAAATATATTATGAAATGATATCATATATGCAAATGACTAACCATTAATATGTAAGAATTGCATTTTAACTAATTATGAATTTTTTTTAATTTAATTTTAGTACATTATATTTAAAATTTTAAAACTTATTATAATCAATTATTTTAATTTCATAATTGTTTTTATTATGCTAATTACTAATTTTTTTTAGACACAAAATTTTATTGTATAAATTTTTTTAGAACATATTATGTCAATTATAAGCTATGATTTACTTGGCAAGTTTATTGTATAAAGATTAAAAGATAAAGGTTCAAGTCCTCACAACCTTAAAAATTATATTTTGTAAGCAAAAAATAAACGGATTCGGGTACCGGGTTAACCGGGTTCGGGTACCCTAACCCGGTTACATTAATCGGGTTCGGGTACCGGGTATCCGAGGGGTACTACTTGAATCCTAAACCGAACCCGTCACGGGTAGTGAAATTACTACCCTAACCCGATTAAAACCCGTTTACCGATACCCGAATATGACTTAAACGGGGCGGGTAGTGTCTGGTACCCGTTTACACACTACCCATTTACATCCCTAAACAGCACCAATATCAATAGTGTAAACATTTGATAATTCTATGAAAATAGAGTTATTTATATTTAATTTTTTAATTAACTATTTTAATTCTCATATTATTTTATTAATCATCCCCTCATTTTAATTAAAATTTTTATGTTTGTAGATAAATTAAATCTAGATGAATTTCAGTCATTTCAGCAGAAAATGGACTGAAAATGAGCTAAAAAGGATATTGGACCACTACTATTTCATCTTGTAGCATGAGTCTCTATTCTTCTTGACACATGTGATACCAAGTGTCCATATTTTATTCACCTTTGAAGGATAAGATCAAAGGATACCTTAGTCACCTCATGGAAGACACAAGCCATGTCACCTTGCATATCCAAGTGGACAAGAAGATAAATGACATGGAAATATCTTCTCTAGAAGCTAATGATGTGAAGACAAGTGGCTAAACAATGCCAACTCATCTATGATTAAAATTCTCATTTGTACCTCCATTTTGATGTGTATAGAAAGAAAAAAGATGAGTAGTTTTTAGGATAGATTTTTAGTCTAGAGTTTTTTTTAGGTTGACGGCTAGTTTTTTTTTTTTTTTTTGGTTATTTGTTTTAGTTGTTGGAGAAAAGGGGGAGAGGCTGCGTGACACAGCCCTTCTTCACCAATTCTTAATCTTCCATTGTTATTTTCTAGTTTTCGTTTTCCTTAGATTCTATTAGGTTACAGCTTTGTTAATGTAATACATTCAATTTTTTAATCAAAACTCAATTTTTTTTCTAATTTAGATCAAATTATTCTTTTTGTTTTTCTTCTTTCTTATTCACATGTTTTGTTTGCATCATTTTTACTGTTTCATTAACGTCTTGTTATTTCATATTCTTGGTCTGTGTATTTGTTCTGCTGCAGTCTTCCTTCTTTTGCATTCATGATTTTAATTTCCTGGATTTAAAATTTTGTTTTGTTTTCTTTGCATCTTAGTTCCTGTTCTGCACTTTTTCTGGGTTACTGCCAAGGGACGTTGTTCTTGTTTTATGCTCTCCACTGTCTTTCTACTGCATTGCTCGTTCTTGGTTGCTAAAACGTTGCACTGAAGCTGCTTTGCTACTTGGTGTTTTGTTGCTGCCATAGAGGACTGGTGCCACTATTTTGCTGTGTTCTCGGAGAGGGCAGGAAATGTGGCATTGGTTCTCGGTTTCATTTCAGTTTTCATGTTTTGTTTTATATTTACTACTTTAGTTTCTATTAGTTTAACTTCTTCTTCTTAATATTGTTATTGTTCGATTTTATTGTTTCTTCAAGTCTCATACTTGCAGCCATTATCTTCCTCTGCATTGCTATGTTTTGTTGATGATTTACTGTTTTAATAGTATTTGCTCTTTCCTGCTTTGGTTTCCTATATATGATTCCATTTTTGTTTCTTTAAGTTCATCATTTAGCACCTAAGAATTTTTATTTTTAATTTTTTTTTTGTTTTGCTTTCTCTTATCTTCGGTCCATCTCTGTTTACTGATTTTTAATACTGAATGGGTTCTGTTTCTTATTGTTATGTTGGAAGTTGCTAAAGCCTACTGCGTTTCTATAAGTTGCTAGGTTGTGGAACTAGCAGAAGCTAGTGGTGATTGCAGGGACGGTGTATGGCTGTTGTCCTGCACTTGGTGTAACCGACGCTGCTGATGACCCGATTTGTGTGAAGCTTCTGTTGCTGCAAGAGGCATTGCTGCTGTTGTTTGAAGGCCCTTGTTTTGCAGCACTGATAACTTTCTTGCCTTATAATTTGAGTAAAATAGTATATTCTACAAGTTTAAGTTTCGAATATTCTGTTCTTGAATGCTATTAGTTTTCTGTTTAGTGATTACTTTTTGGTTTTAGCTTTGGTTTATACTCTCGAGTTACAATCTTCATTCTTCTCTTTTTAGCTTTAAGTAATATATTTCTATTTTGTCTTGGAAGTATTATTTTGTTTTAAGATGATTGCAAGATTACTGGACTTGCTGGATTGTTTGAATCTGAGTTGAAACAGTTGTGCGGCAAAGTACAAAAATGCAAGACTGGACTGGAGCAACGGCGTAGCTGCACAGAACTTGATTAAGGAAACCTGAGACGTGTGCTGCTGAAGAAGAAGATGCATGGCAGGTTGTGAAGCAGGAGCGAATTGGTGCAAGTCTGTTGCAGGGAATATGGCCAGTAGCTGAATCAGCAGTAGGAGGTGGCAAAGCTAGTTGTGGCTGTAAGAGGTCGAGAGCAGGGACTTGGTCTGTGCTGTTGTACTACGGTGATTGCAAGGCTGGCGCTATTCTATTTCATTGTTGCAGAACGTGGCTGACAATCGAGGATGGTGTTGGTGCAAAGATAGAAGCAGGGCGTGGCAGTAGTAAATGAGGGTGCGAAGCTTGCTGCCTGTGCGCGTGGCTTGTGGATAGAATATGGAGGCTGGTCTGTACTTGGCGTGGCAAGCTTAAGGAGTCGGGTCTACATGGCTGAGTTTTAATTTTTTTATTTTATTTTTACAATTTGCTTTATCATGCTTTCATATTAATTGTTAGATGTTAGTTTTTCTTTTATTACTATTTGTTAGTTTAGGTAATAATATTAGTGGTTAAATTATGATTCTTGAATTAATTTGCGCGCTAACTTAATTTTCTTTACTTTTTAGTTTAAGATTTAATTTTAATTGTAATAATATTTAATTTTTGAATGCAATAGGATTTAAGATTTAATTTTAAGTGTAGTGCTTATGTATTGCATTTTAAGTTAGTTTAGGAGTAGAATCATTTTATGCATCTTTAAAATAGTTTTCATTTTAAATTTTAAAAACCCAAAAATATTTTATTTCTCTACATCATTTAGAATAGATTTTATTATTTATTTAGACATTTTATTAATTTAGTATTATCTAGAGTTATATATAATTTAGGGTCACCAATTTAGGCATTTAAGTTTAAAGTTATACTTAGGAATTTTTAGAATTTTTATTAGAATTTTATTCCATTAGGCCTTAGATTAGATTATTTTGCATTTTTATCAATTAGATTAAACACATGCAAATTTGATTTTCATATTAGGATTTTCTAGTTTTAATCTATTTATTTTTTAATCTATATTTTTTTATATTTGCATCTTTAGTTAATTTACACTAATTAATTCGAGTTTTAGTATTTTTTTTTCTTTTGCAGATTCTCGCTTTTATTTTGCTTGGAGCTCTGTGAGTAATTTTTGCTCTATTTTGCTCTATTTTAGTGTTTTTATTGTTTTCCTTGCTTTCCAGTATTTTCAAATTAAACTTTGTAGATCACTCTTTTAATATTCATAATTTGCTAGGATATACTTAGGGTAAAGTTAACTGGTACTTAGTTAGGCTGACTGTATTTCTCTGTGGGACGATAATCTGGGACTCTGTTCCCTTTATTACTTGTGTGACCCGTGCGCTTGCAGTATACACGTCTAGAAAGGACGCACCAACATTGTGCTGCAATAATTATAGGTTTTAAAACTTTATACAGTAGGATATAATAATTCTCATGCGATGATTCAAATTATACAGTCGTTTCAGCAAATCAAATAGACAAGATAAGGCAGAACATGCTATAGGCAGTATGACAAATGGCCAGTGTCGGTGACTCCGAATATTACTGATCAGGTGTGTTAGGATGTCAATCACCGTAGGAGTGGTCAGCTACCTAACGGTTCTCAATACAGTATGTCCGAAGATAGAATGCACGGTACAACGTACTCTTATGCGTGGTGCATGGTACATCGTACTTCGTGGACTATAGTAACAACAACAATATAGTAGACAGTAACAATAATAGTGTAGCATGATTCAACCAAACTCATTGTCTCCAGTAAGTGCGAACCAGGCAATGCAACACATAGTCAGCACGCGGCTCCAATACATTTTATCTCATTCTCAGTTCATGGCTTATTTTCTCCTTCTCGTTTTCTGTTCAACCGAAGCAAACAACAAGAAAATGGTGCAAAATAGCAGCAACCCGTAGCTTCATTCGACCCCATTGCATTTAGCTTGCTCTTTTATCTCTAGCAGGACACGAACGCATTTTCACTATCCATCGATTCTTCATTGTTGCCTCCTACACCAATCCAGCCCTTTTGCTCTCGGTTGAATCAATTTTCCAGCCTTGATAGCACCAAACTGCAAGCTCTCCTTGTCAACTGCACTACTTCGAGGTTCCTTTCTTCTCCTTCCAGCAAACCAAATTTCCTTTCTTCAAGCTCTCAGTCCCCAGCACTCTTTCTTTTCTATTTGCATTTTCTGCCTCACAAATCTTCTTTCTCTCGATTATTCTCTCCCTTTTCAACAACAAAAAAATGCTTCAGCCCTCTTTATGTTCAGTTTTCTTTATTCTTTTATTTAAATTGAGCCTGCACTTTTGCTTCAGCTTGTTTCGTTTTGTTCTTGTCTATACACGGTTCCTTTTTTTCCATTTTAATGTGTTTCCAACATTTTCAAACTACTCCCATCATCATTTCCTCTTCTACCGAACCATGGCAGTTTTCAGTAGGTGTTACCTTCCTTGTGTTTTCATTTTCCACCTAATGTTCTCGAGTTGGCAGCTCCTATTCCTTGGCCTGATTCACGTTAGCTTCTCTGTTTCTTTCTTTGTTGCACTCCAGGTTTCCCGATATATGTATATATATATATATATATATATATATATATATATATGTACATATATGTTTATATTATATATTTGTTTTCATTTAATATGCCTCACATGCTTCAGTCAATATGCCACTCTTCCATATCCTCTGGCTTTTTTCAACCCTTCTTCACGTCATTTCCAGGCCATGTTGTAAGGCCTGTAATTTGTATAGTTCCCTTATGATTCATATGTTGTAAACATGTAGATATGTTGTTGGAATTATAAGAAGAGTATTTATTAAAGAGTAAGTGTGAAACAAGTAAAGAAAAACTCATGGATGCCTAAATTTTTCAAATAGGAACTATAGCAACCGTAGACTAAACCGAGGGGATTTTGACCATTTTGATTGAAGATAAGAACTTAAAATCATAAAAATATAGAGGGCTCATGAAGGGAAGTCGGTTTGGTCCTGAGAATGGTGAAGTGGTGAAAATGCCAAAAAAAGGGACCAAACTAGTTCAAAATCAATCGTTTGAGCTGTTTTTAACATTTTCAGATAGTAAAAGCACCCAAACCACAAAGATGAGTTATCCAACCATGGAAACTCACATAATTGGATCAAATAACATTAGTCAAAAGTGGTCAAGGTCAAAGCTCAACAAAAAGTAAAAAAATTAAATGTTGACTTTGACAAAATGCTTAAACCATGGTTAATGGATGAGAAAAATAATCCTAGGCTACAATTACATTGAAATTCAGCCAAACACTTAGGAAATTGAATAAAATTCAATTTGGGTTAAGTGGGCTGAAATAGAAGGATAGCTAATGGGCTAAACCATTAAACCTTAATGGCCCATTAAGGCATTAAACAAGTGGGCAGAACTCTTAAGACTTATTGGGCCGAATCTTGGGCCTATTAAATGGGCTGAAAATTAAGACAATTGAAGGCCCAATTCCTTATGAAAATCCAGCCTAATAACATAAAACAAAAACCCCATTGTAAGCCCATTAGAAATTTAAACCAAACCCATTAGTAAATATTAAAGCCAAAATCTAAGCCCAAATTTAACTAAGCCCAAAACGAATTGAAAGCCCAAATTATGGACTGAAAATTAAAAGGAATTAGCTGAAAGATAACTAAGGAAAAATCAGAATTTCAAGGCTTCTTCTTCCTTGTATTTTCAACTAAGAGAGAGAACACCATTATAATATAAGCTTTCAAGCTTTTTCACTTTATAAATCACCTACCTAGAGACATATTTGGAACAAGTGATCTTCATGAAAATTCTTCCATATTGACAGAAGAATAACATACTTCAAAACTAGCCATAGAAAATCCAAATTGAAGGGGGTGAAAATCAAGCAAAGTTTCGACTAAAGTGAGAACTCTAAGCTAGATATGTTGTCAATCCACCAATCTAATATATGTTTATCTATGAATTATATGGAGTTTATTGGTGTATGAATTATGTATCAAAACTACCTAGAACACCATGAACAAGCTTAGGCCGAAAATAGGTATTTGGAATTCTATGAATATGCATGTATGACTTGTTTAGAATGTGTACATGAAGATGGTAAGATTAAGTGAAATCAATTTTGTGAATTGGATGAAAAATTCTTGTTGGCATGTAAGGTGTTTGATAAAATGACTTAATGAACTAAGTTAAAGGCTTAAACCATGCCAACCATGTGTTTGATGAAATGCCTAAGTGAGTTTAGGTCACGGGTGGCGTGAATGGCATGGCTAGGTGGCCTTGGTGATGTGATGGTGCTCGGCCACCATGCCATGGCCGAAATGGTTCCATGGGCCAAGCCAAACCTAAGTAGGCCCAAGTTGGTTAATGGGCCTAATGGATGGTCCAACAAGTGTTAATGGGCCTAATGAGCTTTATTAGAATGAATAGTGAAAAGAAAATTAGCTTAAGAGAGGGTTAGGCTCATTAAGGTGTAATTGAGTCCAATAAGAGTAAATTGGCCCAATACTTTAAATTGACTATGGTAAACATAGAAAATGAGATTTTTGAATTATACTGATGTGAGAAATAATTATCTGTAGCTCCGGAAGGCATATTTAAAGTCGAAACGAACGAGTGATTGGGAAACGAAAAGATAAAAGTGGAATCGATTGGGATTCTAGCTAAGAGAAATTTGTGAGTAGCTAGAGATAGCTAACTTATTTTCAACCTTTTTTTCAGGTATTTAAATACTGCAAGGATGCTAGATATGCAAAATTCTTGATTGTGACTTAGAGGTGAAAAATTACTATTTTACTCATGTGACGCCCCGAAAACGCGAAAAATAGGGCAAATTTAAAACTTTTTACTCATCAAATCACAATTAAGGGTGCATTCCTGTGCAGTGTCATACATCATCATACTTATCATGCCTCAGGATCTCATTATAAAATAGTATATATCATATCATATACATTACTCAATTCCGAGTTAATTAATCCTAATACATCTCATACATCATTGTACAATAAGTGTCTGTAATTACAACTTTAGTCTGGGTACATGAAAAGATAAATTATACATCAATACAATATATGGCATGGAGCTCAAGTCCTCCACTAGCCACCGCTCCTTACGTCGTAGGGAAAACTCTCTTCACTTAAAGAAATCTGGGGGGAAGAGAAAACATGGTGAGCTTCTAAATCGCTCAGTAAGGGGGTAAGGGACTCATCAATAAAACAATGATTTACACAGCACAATCATTTTAACTCATAGTTGAAAACTCGTTAGAAAATGTAGCATGACTTAATAAAACATCATTCTCTAAAATCATGTGAAAACATGAGAGTACATAACTCAGTATAAACCACAGTTACAAGCATGTGAAAATCATGATGTGATAATGGCTTTTCTCATTAAAACGTGATAAAAATCACCGCAATAAAATGCACGTGGCACAGCCACAAAACACGACTCATGTGTATAAAAAGGAGACTAGGCAATAAAAATCATATAAAACTTGTCATGGCACATCAATAATATATCTCCTCTGGGTGCGCATCCCAGGCATCCTTATAAGAGGGAACGTCGACATATGGTCGTGTACATGGTATATTGGACTTACGCGTTACCAGAACAAGGCCCGACCTTACATGCTACCAGAGCAATGCCTCTCCTCATGCACACTATCATGTGGTCCCTAGGTCGGTTCCTAAACAGCCCACTCTATCGGTCTTACATGCTACCAAATCAAGGCCCGGACTTACATGCTACCAAAGCAAAGCCACCCAGCGTTACCAGAACGGGGGTCATCTCACGTTACCAAAACGGAGGAATATCGGACTTACATACTACTAGAGCAAAGCCCAGACTTACATACTACCAGAGTAAGGCCTCCCAACGCTACCAAAGCGGAGGAATAATCGGACTTACATGTTACCAGAACAAGGCCTGGACTTACATGCTACCAAAGCAAGGCCCGATGTGTATTCAACATGACACGCCTAAGTCTCAATCATTAGCCATTATCATATAAAACGTTTTGCCTTCACGTAGAACTCATAATGGTTTTCTTTCATAAATCTAATTTAAAATATTTGTGTACTCAACACAAAACATGTTAAAACCGAGTTCTAACCGGCAAAACCACACACACATTTCTCAATCTCAATATGCCTTAACGTAGAGCCCAAATCTCTTTTTCACGTTTTAAACACAAAACGATTGTAAAACATTTTCACACATAGTTTACAACTCGTAAAAATTGGGCCCCAACCGGCTATAAAATCATGTGCAATCTCTCATTCACAATACATGAAACATGCATTTTTTCTCAATCACAATTCATGCTACAACATTTCACAATTCACATACACAAATGAGTTTAAGTTTCCCTTACCTCTTTGCACCTCGTATAGTGCAATTGTTTCCCCATATCACGGACTAGTCTCGTATTCCTCTCTAAAACTCCCGAGCTATCCAAACGATGCAAAAACATCAAAACTCATTATCACATAACCTCCAAATCTCTACATCGAGCATATTGCCCATATTCTCATTAAATACCTCAATTATCCCATTTCTCATGACTCTATAAAATTCATAATCTCATCACTACATTTCAACCTTCTACATTTCTCATGCATAATACCCATGCCAAAATCACTTTATTGCCTAAATTTCCAATTTATAGACAAAAATCCCAATTTACCACAATTTACTTAATATCATCATCACTCCAATAAAATCATAATTTTTGTCAACTCTAATCCTTTCCTAACTATTTCACCACAATGCCCATATTCACAATCACCAAAAATCACTTCAAAATCCAAGATTGAAGTTTAGAGATTACCCAAACTTGTGGAGTGCTCAAGTCACACCTCGATTCGATTCGTCTTTTGATTTTCAAGTATGTTGTTCTCCTTTGGATGAGGAACAACTTTCCTTCTTGCTACAACTCTTGATTTGGTTGAAAATGAGGACTTTAGAAGAGAGATAAAGCTAAGGTTTGGTTGAAATGGAGGTTTGGGAGAGAGAGAGATCCATTTTCAGGAAAAATAAAGGGGTATTTATATAGACTGACAGTAGGAGATCGATCTGCATTTGAATTTTGGGACGATTTGGGGCAATTTTATACCTAGGAGATCGATCTGTCGTGGGGTAAGATCGATCTCTTAATGGCTTTATGAGATCGATCTGCTCCAATTATGAGATCGATCTCTAGTTTACAGAATGCTTCATGAGATCGATCTACTCCTTAAGAAGATCGATCTTCTCCTTAACAGAAATATTTTAAGATCGATTCCTTCCTCATGAGATTGATCTCTTCATTACAGAATCATAAGGAGATCGATCCTCTTCCATTGGAGATCAATATGCTTGCTTGCTTAAATTCCTCATTCCTTGTTATTTTTGACCTACCAGATCGATCCTGTCAGACCTGAGTTTTCGATTTACGTATGTAGCTTGTACCTTATGATTCCTATGTGTACGAACGTTATATTTCATAGTTGAATCATAAGAAGAGTATTTATTAACATGCAATCGACTATTTAAGAAATTAAAAATGCATGTAAGCTACATAATAGTGAGATAAGGGTTAAAGTGATTTTCGAGCAAGTACAGGGGTAAAACGGTCAATTGACCGAAATTCGGTATAAATACGATGAGACAATTTCATTAAAAATATGAAATCAAGAAATCTTGATCAATAACGAGGAAAATATTGAATTTCGAGTCCAATTGATCGAGATATGAATTTAATTAATATTTTTAAAATTTTTATCTCGAAAAATGAGCCCAAAAATAGTGAAAAAATATACCGAAAAAGTAAAATCGAACTGATAAATTCATTTACGGACTAAATGAATTTAATTGGAATTTTTGAGAATTTTTGGGATATTTTTGGGATTTTTATTATTATTTTAATGAATAAAATAATAATAATAAAAATTATTTATAAATAAAAGAAAAAAATGAAAAAAAATGAATTGAAAAAAAAATGAAAATCAGAAACGGATTGAAAATTGGTATCGGGGAGAGAGAAAAGAACCAAAACCGACGAGGAGAAGAGCTTGCCGGACCAGCCACCACCGGCGACTAGCAGTCGAGCCAGCTACCGGAAAAGGAAGCCACTCACCCCACGACCTCCCAGCCACCAGGATGCGCGCCACCGGCACCGAAATCCGGCGAATCGAAGGGAGAAAGCCGCGGAGGAAAAGAGGGCATTCGGCGGCCACCGGCGGGAGTTGGCTCCGATCGAGGCCAACCGAGAGATCCCCTGTCCATGACGCGTCGAACGGCGGCAGCAGCATGCCTGGAACCGACCGGACGATGCCGGCACGATTAAATCACCCCTGAACCGGTCGACGGTTCAGGGCAGAATCTTCTAAACTGAACTGGACCGGACCGATTCAGCCAAGGAAAAAAGGGGAAAAAGAGGAAAAAGAAAAAAAAGGAAAAGAAAATTTTTTTTGGGATTTCACCAGACTTCGGGTAAGTCGATACGAGGTCAAAAGTGACCAATTTAATTTTCGATAAATTTATTTAAATTATATTTAATCGAAAATTGACCCAGAGTTAAATATACGAAATTGTGCAGTTCGATGATTAATTTCAAACGGAAGCCCGATCGAACTCTGATTCGCGCACCATCGCATAATCTCGGGTAAGTAAAGCTCATTTACAACAAATTATGTGATTTATGCGTATTTAAGATTTAATTTACGCATTTCGGATTAAATTTCAGATTTAGTGAATTATATTCGAAAAAATTGAATAAAATGTCGTAAATGATATACGGGCTATGCAAAGAGCTTGGAATAAGGCCCAATGGGTATTGATAAGCCCAATGAGTCGATAGACCCTAATGAACGGGCTTAATACGGATTAAGGCCCAATAAAAGTGTTTAAGGCCCATTAAGAGTAAACGTCCCCATTTTAGTGAAATGAACTGTATTAAATGTGTAATACAGTAGGAAAGTGTAATTAACTCAATGAATGATTTAAATGCAGCTCCAGAGTCATATTGAGAGTTGACCGGACTGCGAGTTAGACAGCACAGAGGAAGAGAGGTCACACGACGTGATCCGAGGTAGGGGACTCTTGCAAGTAGCTAGAGATATGTGTGCATATTTTCATTGGATTTTACATTCACTGAAATTGTTTGAGGGTAAGAGAAAATTGATAATATTATAGGGACCCGATATGGGTAAATTACGATTTTGCCCATAGTTAGGCAAAAAGTGAAACTTTGGGAAAAGTTGTAAAAAGCATGAAAATAATGTTTTGAGTGGTTTTTACTGCTGTGTAGCAGAAGAGTAGGTGGATGAGCTAATGTTTTGAGGTCGATGTAAACTAAGCACACTTTATAGTGCTGATTTTAATGATTTTAAACATCCCTATTTTTAACGAGCCATCTACCAAATTATGTGGAAACAATCGTGCTAGAGCACAACTTGCACTTGATTTCAGATATTTTTCACATACATTAGTGCTGGAGGTTTACTCGCACTGCATTTATTTGACATGCATTATAGAGTACTGGAGCATTGTTTGTACTCAGTTTTATGTGATTTGTGCATGATAGAGTGCTGGAGCGATTAGCTCGTACTCGAGTTTTATATGAGATGCATGACAGAGTGCTGGAGCGTTGCTCGTACTCGATTTTTCATGATTTGTACATGACATCGTACTTGAGCGATTTGCTCGTACTTGATTTGTAATGAGAACTATGCATGACCTGGTGCTAGAGGTTTACTCGCACTAGTGTTGATATTTTGACATGCATATACAGTGTTTTGAGGTGGAGTGTTGACTATGTGTCACACTCAAGACGCGCACTGTAGTTTTTCGTGATATATACACATGTTAGAAAAATCGTGACAATTTCCTCCGTGTAGACTGAGTGTCACACTGTTGAGATGTTCTCACGTGGATTTAGAGACGTGGCATTGATTCCATAGTATGAGGGCTAAGACCTATGGCAGGCACCCCGACTATGATGTATTTCCATGGTATGAGAGGCTAAGACCTATGGCAGGCACCCCGACCATGATGTATAGGTCCACGAGTGTATGTTGTACCGTGCATGTGGCATGGAGTACATTGTTCCGTGTTTTGTGTTGTGAAGTTGTGGAGGAGAGTGTTGATAGCTGGTGGTTGTGATGGACTGACCCCCCTCCCATTACAGCAGTGATAACCTGCACACCGAGTACTGTGTTGCCTGAGATTTCACCACATGTTAGGATATGTACATAGTCCGGAGATGCTCTCTTACGGTAAGATCCTTAAATCCAACATCCTTAAACCAGAGTGGGCGGGGAGGCTCTCTTACATACTCTAGAGAGATTGCATTTAGTCACTGAGTCTCGTATGATATATCACATGTGTTTTATGATACGGGTAGACTTGAAGGATGGGTCGGAACCCGATTTGTTTGTGTTGTGATGAGAAATGCCATATTTACTGTGTTTTGAATGTAAATGGCATATTTTATATAAAGGTATTCTTAAATGATTAAATATGCACTGTTTTGCATGAATGCCTCTGATTGATAAACCAACATGTGTTTAATACATGAGATTTTAAATTTGTACTATATTATATGTATTTTAAACATGCTTTTGAAATGAGAGAAGGAAAGGCAAAGCACTATTTTCAGTAGATAGTATGGATGTCTACTTGCTTGTATGATTTCCTTACTGAGCGCGTTGATAGCTCATCCCATTCATTTTCCCCCCATCTCTACAGATTCTCGTCAGTAGATTGAGTCGGCTGAGGTATTGCATTCCTTTGATCCGCTGCCACTCCCCATCTAGCGAAAGGTATACACATGAGTACTCTTTTGTATCTGAACAATGTATAAACACAGTGATGTACACGTTTTAATATGGGGGATGTAATGATGTAATTATATTTAAGTTTATGAATTTACTTATGATATGAATGTCATGTATGTATGATACGAAAAAGAATGGTAAGGTATGTCTGGATAAGGAGACTAATGCCTATTCACAGCCCAACTGTTGAGGAGATAAAGGTAAGTAAAAAGTAAAAAATTTATTGTGATTTTTGGTAAAGTCACGTGTGGGAGGAGGGCTTGACAGAGTGGTATCAGAGCGTAGTTAGTCTGATGTGTCTAGGCATTTGTAATTAGGAAAATGTACATCCCCATATCACTGTGTTTTGTTCAGTTACAATTGTGTATACAAGATGGGAGTTGGACAACTTAATGTTTGTGAATGCAGGAATTGAGCCTTTATGGCAATTACCTGCCGTGGTAGAGGGGTGAGAGGTAGGGCTAGAGGCCCTAGAGGTAGGCCTGAGAGCCGAGATGAGACCTCATTTGACTTGGTGTCGTAGAGTCCCATTGAGGCACCAGAGTGTATCAGGCACGCTTCACGAGGATAGACGTAGCCTGGAGGCGATAGTAGGGCTGTTGGCACAGACTTTGCCAGGTAGACAGAGGCCACGGACTACTGATACTCCTACACTCCCACCAGTTCAGGTTGGTAGAGGATATGGGTGTGATTTGGATTGGTTGCGACAGTTCCAAAAGCTTGGACCTCCATTTTTTTGAGGGGTCAAGGACCCAGCTAGTGCAGAGGAGTGGATTAGCGAGATGGAGAAGTTGTACGATTTCTTTGAGTGTACGACTTCTGAGAGAGTCGCATTTGTTGCGTTCCTACTGAAGGGAACGGCAGAGCATTGGTGGAAGTCCACCAGGCCGATATTGAGAGCTCGACATGCTGAGATCAGTTGGGAGATGTTTCTAGAGGCCTTCAGGAGGCAGTTTGTTCTTGATACTATGCAGCGTAGACTGCAGGCTGAGTTTTTAGGATTGAGCCAGGGGAGTCTCACAGTGGATGAGTACGAGACTAGATTTTTAGCCCTGGGGAGATATGATCCCGATACCATGTACAGCGAGACCAGGAAGGCCCGCAGGTTTATAGACGGATTGAGACCGGTGTTGCGGTCTAGATTGGTACCACTAGATATTGGTACATATAATGAGGCAGTGCGTAGAGCACAGCTTTGTGACTAAGATTATGAGAGACATTTCTCTGAGTTTGAGAAGTTCATTCGGAGTCGAGATAGAGAGAGGAAGAGGCCGGCTAGAGATAGAGGGTTCAGTTATCGAGGAGGGAGGAGACTCTTCGGTAAGGGACCACGGATAGAGGAGGTGCAAGAGCGACCAGTTAGACCTCCTACATACCCGGCCATAGCTCCGACGAAGGGCATTGTGATTGGAGGATCGAGGCCTACTACTGATCAGTGCAGCCGATGTGGTAGATATCATGGCGGTAGACCTTGTCCGTTGAGCCCTGTTGTGTGTTTCTGATGTGGGAAACAGGGGCATATTGCTAGAGAGTGCCCAGAGACATATGTGATTGCCCCACAGAAGGGCAGGGAGCATGATAGAGCTCCAGCTGGTATGTCTGCTCAGAGAGGTAGAGCGACGGCAGAGGAGAAAGGGAAGCAGGTGATGGGTCGATGGCAAGTACATGCCTTGGATCAGGACACAACTGATGCTTCTACGGATGTGATTCGAGGTTTCATTGCGTACGTAGTGGATACGGATAAGGTACATCCGGAGTTGGTAGATATTCCTGTGGTCAGTGAGTACCCAGATGTTTTCCCGGATGAGTTGCCAGGGTTACCACCAGATAGAGAGATGGAGTTTTGTATAGATTTGGTGCCTGGTATTGAGCCTATTTCGAGACCACTGTATCGCATGGCCTTAGTTAAGCTGGAGGAGCTCAAGAGACAGTTGCAGGAGCTGTTGGATAGGGGTTTTATCAGATCGAGTGTTTCACTGTGGGAAGCACCGATTCTGTTTATGAGGAAGAAGGATGAAAGCCTCTGATTGTGTATAGACTACAGATTGTTGAATAAGGCTACCATCAAGAATAAATATCCCCTTCCACGCATTGACGACTTACTGGATCAGCTTCGGGGAGCGCAGGTCTTTTCTAAGATTGATTTGAGGTATGGGTATCATCAGTTGAGAGTTTGGAGTGGAGATGTATCTAAGACAGCATTTAGGACTCGATATGGCCACTATGAGTTCCTAGTTATGCCATTCGGACTGACGAATGCTCCCGCAGCTTTCATGGCTTTGATGAACGATGTATTCAAGCCATATTTGGGTCAGTTTGTTATCGTATTCATCGATCTCATATTAGTATATTCGAGATCCGAGGAGGAGCATGAGGAGCATCTCAGGATTGTATTGCAGACTCTACGAGGGCAGCAGTTATATGCTAAACTCAGCAAGTGTGATTTTTGGTTGACAGAGATCTCATTTTTGGGACATGTAGTGTCGAGGGATGGTGTATCAGTAGATCCATCCAAGATTGAGGCTGTAGTTCAGTGGGAACAGTCGAGGACAGTTACCGAGATCAGGAGTTTTTTTGGTTTAGCAGGGTACTGTCGAAGATTTGTTGAGGGATTTTCGAAGATGGCTGCTCCGTTGACACGTCTCACTCGAAAGAGTGTTGCATTCGTGTGGGACGAGGATTGTGAGAGGAGTTTTCAGGAGCTGAAGAGTCGATTGACCACCGCTCCGATTCTCACTATTCCTACCAGCTCAGGAGGATTTTCAGTATATACCGATACTTCGCATCAGGGATTGGGCTATGTGTTGATGCAGGATGGGAGGGTAGTTGCTTATGGATCCAGACAGCTGAAGGACCATGAGAAGAATTATTCGACCCACGATTTAGAGTTAGCAGCAGTAGTGTTTGCGTTGAAGGTATGGCGCCACTACTTGTATGGTGAGAAGTTTCAGATTTTTACGGACCACAAGAGCCTCAAGTACCTATTCTCACAGAAGGAGCTAAACATGAGACAGAGAAGATGGCTAGAGCTTCTGAAGGATTATGATTGTGAGATACTTTATCATCCGGGTAAGGCTAATGTTGTAGCAGATGCGTTGAGTAGGAAGAGCCTAGGGATGGTATCGTATATGATGGTCAGGGAGCACGAGCTGCGAGAGCAGTTTGCTAGCCTCAGTTTGGGAGTTGTGCCTTCGGACAGAGATGCAGATTGTATGATTGCGAGTCTACGCTTAGAGCCAGATCTGTTGGACAGGATCAGACGGGCTCAGCAGACTGATCCGTATTGCATCGATGTGATTAGTCAGATGCAGAGGGGCACAGTGATGGAATTTGAGTTGAGTCCTGATGGACTCTGAGGTTCAGAGGTAGATTGTGTATTCCCAAGGACCCAGAGCTCCGAAGATTGATATTGTCAAAATCTCATTCATCGAGGTACATGTTGCATCCGGGGAGTGGCAAGATGTATCAGAACCTTCGAAAGGTGTACTGGTGGTCAGGTATGAAGAGAGATGTGGTAGATTTTGTGGCGAGATGTCTCGTATGTCTGCAGGTGAAGGTAGAGCATCAGAAACCTGCAGGATTGTTATAGCCTCTACCTATACCGACATGGAAATGGGAGCATATCACCATGGATTTCGTAATGGGTTTACCGAGGACCCGGAGGAATCACGATGCTATATGGGTGATCGTTGATAGACTGACGAAATCAGCCCACTTCCTAGTTATGAGAGCTACCGATACTCTGAGTACATTGGCAGGGTTGTATGTACGCGAGGTAGTGAGGTTGCATGGTGTTCCAGTGAGCATTGTTTCAGATAGGGATTCCCGCTTCACTTTCCACTTTTGGGAACATTTTCAGGAAGCCATGGGAACCCAGTTGAGTTTGAGCACAGCTTTCCATCCTCAGATAGATGGTCAGTCAAAGAGGATGATACAGACTCTGGAGGATATGTTGAGAGCATGTGTGCTGGATTTTAGAGGCTCCTGGGATGATCATTTACCACTAACCGAGTTCGCCTACAACAACAGTTATCATTCGAGTATCAGGATGGCACCGTATAAGGCATTGTATGGCCGTAGATGTCGTTCCCTTATTGGGTGGGAAGAAGTGGGTGACCGTAAGATTTTTGCTCCTGATATAGTTACACAGGCTTTTGAGGATGTCCGGTTGATAGTTGAGAGATTGAGGACAGCTCAGAGTCGACAGAAGAGTTATGCTGACATGAGACGTAGGCCACTTGAGTTCACAGTTGGTGAGTCCGTGTTTCTGAAGGTTTCTCCTTCCCAGGGTATAACGAGGTTTGGGAAGAAGGGTAAGCTAAGTCCTCGCGACATTGGACCCTTTGAGATACTCGATCGAGTGGGAGATAAGGCCTATAGGTTGGCATTGCCACCAGATTTGTCAGGCGTGCATAACGTCTTCCACATTTTGATGCTTAGGAAGTATCACCCGGATCCGGCACATGTGATTAGTTATGAGCCTTTGGAGCTCAGTGAGGACATGTCATATGTTGAGAGGCCGATTAGAATACTAGATAGGAAGGAGAAGGTTTTGAGATCGAAGACTATCGGGTTAGTGAAGGTACTATGGCAGCATCACACTTCCGAGGAGGCTACTTGGGAGTTAGAGAGCTTGATGCGAGAGAAGCACCCCCAGTTGTTTGAGGATTGATTTGGTTCTAATTTGGAGGACCAAATTATTTTAGTTGGGGAGGATTGTCAGAACCGAGTTTTCGATTTACGTATGTAGCTTGTACCTTATGATTCCTATGTGTACGAACGTTATATTTCATTGTTGAATCATAAGAAGAGTATTTATTAACATGCAATCGACTATTTAAGAAATTAAAAATGCATGTAAGCTACATAATAGTGAGATAAGGGTTAAAGTGATTTTCGAGCAAGTACAGGGGTAAAATGATCAATTGACCGAAATCCGATATAAATACGATGAGATAATTTCATTAAAAATATGAAATCGAGAAATCTTGATCAATAACGAGGAAAATATTGAATTTCGAGTCCAATTGATCGAGATATGAATTTAATTAATATTTTTAGAATTTTTATCTCAAAAAATGAGCCCAAAAATAGCGAAAAAATATACCGAAAAAGTAAAATCGGACTGATAAATTCATTTACGGACTAAATGAATTTAATTGGAATTTTTAAAAAATTTTGAGATATTTTTGGGATTTTTATTATTATTTTAATGAATAAAATAATAATAAAAATTATTTATAAATAAAAGAAAAAAATGAAAAAAAATGAATTGAAAAAAAAAACCGAAAATCAGAAACGGATTGAAAATTGGTATCGGGGAGAGAGAAAAGAACCAAAACCGACGAGGAGAAGAGCTTGTCAGACCAGCCACCACCGGCGACCAGCAGCTGAGCCAGCTACCAGAAAAGGAAGCCACTCACCCGCGACCTCCCAGCCACCAGGACGCATTATAGAGTACTAGAGCATTGCTCGTACTCAGTTTTATGTGATTTATACATGATAGAGTGCTGGAGCGATTAGCTCGTGCTCGAGTTTTACATGAGATGCATGACAAAGTGCTGGAGCGTTGCTCGTACTCGATTTTTCATAATTTGTACATGACATCGTACTTGAGCGATTTGCTCGTACTTGATTTGTAATGAGAACTATGCATGACCTGGTGCTAGAGGTTTACTCGCACTAGTGTTGATATTTTGACATGCATATACAGTGTTTTGAGGCGGAGTGTTGACTGTGTGTCACACTCAAGACGCGCACTGTAGTTTTTCGTGATATATACACATGTTAGAAAAACCATGACGATTTCCTCCGTGTAGACTGAGTGTCACACTGTTGAGATGTTCTCACGTGGATTTAGAGACGTGGCATTGATTCCATAGTATGAGGGCTAAGACCTATGGCAGGCACCCCGACTATGATGTATTTTCATGGTATGAGAGGCTAAGACCTATGGCAGGCACCCCGACCATGATGTATGGGTCCACGAGTGTACGTTGTACTGTGCATATGGCATGGACTACATTGTACCGTGTTTTGTGTTGTGGAGTTGTGGAGGAGAGTGTTGATAGTTGGCGGTTGTGATGGACTGACCCTCCTCCCATTACAACAGTGATAACCTGCACACCGAGTACTGTGTTGCTTGGGATTTCACCACATGTTAGGATATGTACATAGTCCGGAGATGCTCTCTTACGGTAAGATCCTTAAGCCCAACATCCTTAAGCCAGAGTGAGCGGGGAGGCTCTGTTCGGCGGGGAGGCTCTCTTACATAGTCTAGAGAGATTGCATTTAGCCACTGAGTCTCGCATGATATATCACATGTGTTTTATGATACGGGTAGACCTGAGGGATGGGTCGGAACCTGATTTGTTTGTGTTGTGATGAGAAATGCCATATTTACTGTGTTTTCAATGTAAATGACATATTTTATATAAAGGTATTCTTAAATGATTAAATATGCACTGTTTTGCATGAATGCCTCTGATTGATAAACCAGCATGTGTTTAGAACATGGGATTTTAAATCTGTACTATATTATATATATTTTAAACATGCTTTTGAAATGAGAGAAGGAAAGGCAAAGCACTATTTTCAGTAGATAGTATGGATGTCTACTTGCTTGCCTGATTTCCTTACTGAGCGCGTTGATAGCTCATCCCATTCATTTTCCCCCCATCTCTACAGATTCTCGTCAGTAGATTGAGTCGGCTGAGGTATTGCATTCCTTTGATCCGCTACCACTCCCCATCTAGCGAAAGGTATACACATGCGTACTCTTTTGTATCTGAACAATGCATAAACACAGTGATGTACACATTTTAATATGGGGGATGTAATGATGTAATTATATTTAAGTTTATGAATTTACTTATGATATGAATGTCATGTATGTATGATACGAAAAAGAATGGTAAGGTATGTCTGGATGAGGAGACTAATGCCTATTCACAGCCCAACTGTTGAGGAGATAAAGGTAAGTAAAAAGCGAAAAATTTATTGTGATTTTTGGTAAAGTCGCGTGTGGGAGGAGGGCTTGACAGATCCTCTCTTCTCAAAGATCGATCTAGCCCCATAGTTTCACACTTTAACATAAAATCTCATTTATAACTCACTCATCACTTAAAATTTCATTCTATACCACCTCAATATATGAGTACATCATATTTAGTTCAATTAATTAAACTTCATGTTCTCATTACATAATTTGATATGTGTAAAATTCTCAGATCTCACAACCCATACTAAGGGTAAAATTGGCATAATACATGAATTGCATGTTTCGATGTTTTCACTGTAAAATATTACTTTTTTAGCAAGTATATAGATCGGTTGGCTAGCGTTTACATGAATTACAAGAGATAGCATGTTGTATGTATTAAACTCTGATCTTAGAGTCATTTTCGTTGAAAAATAGTGCCACCTATCAATTTTGTGAATGAAATGAGTCGTGCTAGAGTCGCATGTTAACTACGGGTTACACAATTATGCTCGCACGAGATTTTTATGTTATTGATGATAAAATTGTGTTAGAGTTGTGTGTAGACTGTGCGTCACACTGACTTGCTTGCACTGGTACGATACAAAGTTATGGTTGATGAGTAATGTCGAAGTCGTAAAAGCCTACCTACTCTCAGGTAGCCTCGAGCATATGTGATATTGATAGAGTCCATGGCGTAGGTGGATGGACACGGTCCTTGGAGTACGTTGTACTGTGCGATTGTCCATGGAGTACGTTGTACCGTGTGATGATACATGGAGTACATTGTACCGTGTTTGAGTTTTCGGACTGATGAGAGAGTATAGATGAGTCGAAGGGTTGGATTGACCCACCTCCCTAGGCACTTGACACATTTGCACACCTAACTAGTGATTGGTTGGGGTCACTGACTATGGCCATATGTCAACGAAAAAATTTCCTATCCCTACCTAGTCTCAAATGGTCTCAAAACAAAACGTGATTTGTGAAAGTTACAAAATCATGATTTTGATTTATTGACAGTACCGAGATAATACTGGTTTTGAAAATAAAAAGAAAAAGAAATGTAATGATTGAAATGTGTTTAAAGTGAAATGAAAAAACTTTCTATCGAATCGATGATTGTGGAATAGATTGCTATGGTTTTATTGAATGCATTTTCTTTAAGATGATATTAAGTGTGCATTATGAGCATGTAGATAGTATGATTATCTGGTCGCTTTCATATTTTCCTTACTGAGCGTGTTAGCTTACCCCTTTTTTCTCTCCCTCTACAGATCACATTCATTAGATCATCTTACGGTAGTCCCTACTATTTCTTTTGCTGTACAGCTCACCTTGCTACGCAAAAGGTATATATATACACATGTATTTTGTATCTGAACACTAAACCGTACAATAATGTATTGTGTAGCTTTTTGGAGATGTAAAGGATGAGAAATGATTATATAAATAGATGTACATAGTTCAAGAGATGTACAATTATATTTAATGTTTGATACATGTGAATGAATGGAATTGGATAACATCGACTCACAGCCTAACAAAACCTTTGTGAATGAATTGGCAAAAATGTCAGCGATAACGATCATGACTGAAGTGGTATCAGAGTAAGGCTGGTCTGATGTGAGTCGGTGGTAGTAATTAGAAAAGTTTACATCTTCATGTTACTGTGCATTATTTAGATACATGTGTGTATATCAAGTTATGAATTTACTTAAAATTGTGTTATTAACGCAAGAAATTATCAGAATGTCGAATAGACACCGCACTAGAGGAGAGAGTTCACAATCTCGAGGACACAAAGATAGCTCCGAGAGACGTAGTGGGTCTTCATCTGAGCATGCTTCTCAAAACCCATTAGAGAGTCCTAATGCCAGTGTCACGAGATTAGAGCGGAGCATGGACACTGTTATGACATTGTTGGGGCAAGTCATGGCGAGATTTAACAGTGCTCAGGGTACAGCAAAATAGGATGCACCAGCTACTCCCACAGCAACGCCTAAAACCCCTCACCTGTGCAACCTGCACCTGCACCACAGAGAGATGAACCCCCACAGAACCCTCCTATTCAGCCTGTACCACTTCCAGTAGCTCCACAACCGATTGGAAATGACGATATGGGGTATGAGTGTGAGCTAGATAGACTAAGGCAGTTTCAGAATTTTAAGCCTCCGTCTTTCAGTGGGGTAAAGGATCCGGTAGTAGCTGAGGATTAGATCAATCAAATGAAGAAATTGTTTCGATTTTCAGATGTACAGCTATAGAGAGAGTAGCGTTTGCCGCCTTTGTACTTAAGGGTAAGGCAGAGCACTGGTGGAAGTCTACCAGACCGATATTGAGGGCTCAACATACAGGGATCCCCTGAGAGATTTTTCTTGATGAGTTCCAGAGACAGTATATTCCGGATACAGCTCAGAGAATATTACAGATGGAATTATAGAATCTGGCTCAAGGGAACCGATCAGTTGATGAGTACGAGTCGAGATTCATGTCTCTAGGCAAATACGATCTAGATATTATGACTAGTTCTATCAGGAAGGTTCACAGATTTATGGATGGATTGAGACATTCCATTAGAGCTCGATTGGCCCCGTTCGATATCATGACTTATAAGGAATTAGTCAGACGAGCCCGACTATATGAGCAGGACTACGAGCTCCATGTCTTTGAGTTTGGTAAGGCTAGTAAGAGCAAAGACAGAGATAAGAAGAGATTTGGAGATGATAGAGGTGCCAGGGATAGTACGAAGCCTGCTAGTAAGCGTTTCAGAGGCACTGGTGAGTTGTGAGGTAGGGCTGATAAGCCACCTGTGTATCCAACCATAGCACCCGCTAAGGTTATCGTAATAGGTGGACCCCAGGCGACTACTGATCAGTGTAGAATTTATTGGAGATACCATGGTAACAAGCCTTACTACTTTGCAAGTAAGTCGTGTTATAGATGTGGTAAGGTAGGGCACTTGATGAGAGATTACCCGGAGTCAGTTGAGATAGCCCCACAAAAAGGCAAGGAGTCGGTGAGAGAGCCACAACAGAAGAGAAGGGAAAGCAAGCTGTTGGCCAAGGCTGAGTGTATGCGATAGACCAGGGAACTGCAGATGCTTCGGTGAAGTGATTAACGGTACGATTCTGATATTTGATCTTGAAGCATTGGCTTTATTTGATCTCGGTGCTACGCATTCATTCAAATCGCCTTCATATGCATCTAAATTGCTGAATTATGTGAAACCTATCTACTTGGATAGAACATTGATAATTAGCACACCAATGAGGGTTAGCAAATTAGCCGAACAAATATGTAAAGGTTATAAATTAAAAATAGGAGATAAGAGTATGACAGTCGATCTTATCGTATTAAATATGTATGATTCTGATGTAATTTTAGGAATGGATTGGTTGGCTACAAATCATGTTGTCTTAGATTGTTATTCTAAAACCATAATGTTTTCTCGACCGAAGAAATATATTGTAAAGTTTTCTGAGGATAAATGAAAGAATGCATTTTTGTAACAAAAGGAGTAAGCATTAATGATATGAATAATATTTTAAAGGTTTTATTACGTTCATATGTTGTAAACATGTAGATATGTTGTTGGAATCATAAGAAGAGTAATTGTCAAAGAGTAAGTGTGAAAAAAGTAAAGAAAAACTCATAGATGCTTAAATTTGCCAAATAGGAACTGTAGCAACCACAGACTAAACTGAGGGGATTCTGACCATTTTGACTGAAGATAAGAACTTAAAACCATGAAAATATAGTGGGTTCATGAAGGGAAGTCGGTTTGGTTTGGTCCCAAGAATGGTGAAGTGGTGAAAATGCCAAAAAAAGGCCAAACGAGTTCAAAATCAATTGTTTAAGTTGTTTTTAGCATTTCCAGATAGTAAAAGCACCCAAACCACAAAGATGAGTTATCCAACCATGGAAACTCACATAATTGGATCAAATAACATTAGTCAAACGTGGTCAAGGTCAAAGGTCAACAAAATGTCAAAAATTTAAATGTTGACTTTGACAAAATGCTTAAACCATGGTTAAGTGTAATCAAACCATGGTTAATGGATGAGAAAAATAATCCTGGGCTACAATTACATTGAAATTCAGCCAAACACTTAGGAAATTGAATAAAATTCAATTTGGGTTAAGCTAAGTGGGCTGAAATGGAAGGATAGCTAATGGGCTAAACCATTAAACCTTAATAGCCCATTAAGGCATTAAACAAGTGGGCCGAACTCTTAAGGCTTATTGGGTCGAATCTCGAGCCCATTAAATAGGCTGAAAATTAAGACAATTGAAGGCCTAATTCCTTATGAAAATCCAACCCAATAACATTGAACAAAAAGCTCAAACTAAAAGCCCAAAGTGTAAGCCCATTAGAAATTTAAACCAAACCCATTAGTAAACGTTAAAGCCCAAAATCCAAGCTTAAATTTAACTAAGCCTAAAACAAATTGTAAGCCCAAATTATGGGCTGAAAATTAAAATGAATTGGCTGAAAAATAACTAAGGAAAAATCAGAATTTCAAGGCTTCTTCTTCCTTGTATTTTCGGCCAAGAGAGAGAACACCATTAAAATATAAGCTTTCAAGCTTTTTCACTCTAGAAATCACCTACCTAGAGACATATTTGGAATAAGTGATCTTCATGAAAGTTCTTCCATATTGAGAGAGGAATAACATACTTCAAAACCAACCATAGAAAAGCCAAATTGAAGGGGGGAAGTCAAGCAAAGTTTCAGCCAAAGTGAAAACTCTAGGCTAGGTCTGTTTTCAATCCGCCAATCTAATATATGTTGATCTATGAATTATATGAAGTTGATTGGTGTATGAATTATGTATCAAAACAACCTAGAACACCATGAACAAGCTTAGGCCAAAAATGGGTATTTGGAATTCTATGAATATGCATGTATGGCTTGTTTAGAATGTGTACATGATGATGGTAAGATTATGTGAAATCAATTTTGTAAATTAGATGAAAAATTCTTGTTGGCATATAAGGTGTTTGATAAAATGCCTTAATGAACTAAGTTAAAGGCTTAAACTATTCCAACCATGTGTTTGATGAAATGCCTAAGTGAGTTTAGGTCATGGGTGGCGTGGGCATGGCTAGGCGGCCTTGGTGACATGATGGTGCTCGGCCACCATGCCATGGCCGAAATGGTTCCATGGGCCAAGCCGAACCTAAGTAGGCCCAATTTGGTTAATGGGCCTAATGGATGGTCCAACAAGTCTTAATGGTCCTAGTGGGCCCAATGAGCTTTATTAGAATGAATAGTGAAAAGAAAATGGGCTTAAGAGAGGGTTCGACCAATTAAGGTGTAATTGGGTCCAATAAGAGTAAATGAGCCCAATACTTTAAATTGACTATGGTAAACATAAAAAACAAGATTTTTGAATTATACTGATGTGGGAAATAATTATCTGTAGCTCCAAAAAGCATATTTGGAGCCAGAACGAACGAGTGATTGGGAAACGAAAAGATAAAAGTGGAATCGACTAGGATTCCAAGTAAGAGAAATTTGTGAGTAGCTAGAGATAGGTATATGTATTTTTGAGCATATTTACAGGTATTTAAATACTGTAAGGATGCTAGATATGCAAAAATCTCGATAGTGACCTTAAAGTAAAAATTACTATTTTACCCCTATTAAGGGTAAATTTGGCATAATATATGAATTGCATGTTTCGATGTTTTCAATACGAAATATTGCTTTTTAGCAAGTATATGGATAGGTTGGCTATCATTTTCTTGGATTGCATGAGATAGCATGTTGTATGTATTAAACTCTGATCTTAGAGTCTTTTTCATTGAAAAATAGAGCCATCTATCAGTTTTGTGAATGAAATGAGTTGTGCTAGAGCCACGTGTTAACTATGGGTTACACAATTCGACTCGCACAAGATTTTTCTGTTATTGATGATGAAACCGTGCTAGAGCCGCGTGTAGACTGTGTGCCACACTGACTTGCTCGCATTTGTACGAGATAAGGTTATTGTTGATGAGTAATGTCGAGGTCGTAAAAGCCTACCTACTCTTAGGTAGCCTCAAGCATATGTGATATTGATAGAGTCTATGACGTAGGGTGGATGGACAGGGTCCATAAAGTACGTTGTACCGTGTGATTGTCCACGGAGTACGTTGTACCGTGTGATGATACATGAAGTACATTGTACTGTGTTTGAGTCTTCGGATTGATGAGAGAGTAAAGATGAGTCGAAGGGTTGGATTAACCTACCTCCCTAGGCATTTGACACCTTTGCACACCTCGCTAGTGATTGTTTGGGGTCACTGACTATAGTCATATGTCCACGGGAAAATTGCCTATCCCTACCTAGTCTTAAATGGTCTCAAAACAAAATGTGATTTGTGAAAGTTACAAAATCATGATTTTGATTTATTGACAATACCGAGATAGTATTGGTTTTGAAAATGAAAAGAAAAAGAAATGTGATGATTGAAATGTGTTTAATGTAAAATGAAAAAGCTTTCTATCGAATCGATGATTGTCGAATAGATTGCTATGGTTTTATTGAATGCATTTGCTTTGAGATGATATTAAGTGTGCATTATGAGCACGTAGATAGTATGGTTATCTGCTTGCTTTCATATTTTCCTTATTGAGCGTGTTAGTCACCCCCCTTTTTCTCTCTCTCTACAGATCACGTTTAGTAGATCACCTTGTGATAGTCCCTGCTATTTCTTTTGCTGTACAGCTCACCTTGTTGCGCAAAGGTATATACACATGTATTTTGTATCTGAACACTAAACTGCACAATAATGTATTGTGTAGCTTCTTGAGGATGTAAAAGATGAGAAATGATTATATAAATAGATGTACATAGTTCCGGAGATGTACAATTATATTTAATGTATGATACTTGTGAATGAATGGAATTGGATAACATCGACTCACAGCCCAACCAAACCTTTGTGAATGAATTGGAAAAAATGTGAACGATAACAATCGTGACACATGTTCAACTCTCATTTTCTATCTTTCATTTCTTTTCTGCCGACAACTAACATCTCTTATATGTGTGTGTGTGTATATATATATATATATATATATATATATATATATATATACACACTATTATATCTCTTCTCACCAAGCACTACCACCCCCAATCTCTTAAAACAATGCATGTTCAGTTGATGGGACAATCCCACTGCTATCACATTCTCATTCCCTAAGCTGTTGAAATAGTGTTTTACCACTTCTTTTCTTTTCCTCACCAAAAACCATCATCACCATTCGATAATCCCATTCTGTTTTCTGCCAGAGAGTGCCTTTCCCCATTGCTTCTACTGCAGTTTTCTTTTTTTTTTAACTACAGCAGGTTTGGTTGCCTCGGGTTTGGCTTCATTGGAAGCCAAACCATGTGCGTGCAACTCATTTGTTATCAAACTCCCTCGACTATTGGTTTCAGTTTTCAGTTTCTCATCTTTCTCCCCAAAGTACAGTAACTAATATAGGTGCAGCCAAAATGTGTCTACTGAATTAGCTATCATTTTCCACTTACTACTACTGCTGTTAACAGCAGCAGACATAAGGGTTCGAGAATGGCTGTTGCACATTGTCATTATCCCCATTTTCTTTACCAAACACCATGCTCCATCATTCATTTTCTTTGTTTTCTTTTCTTCCTTCACGTTTCCTAGCTGGTCTGATCCTTTCTTCACTATTCTTTGCCATTAACCGAGGACATCACCATAATTCATTTCCATTTTTTTCTTTATCTTACCATTGTATTTTCACATTTCTTTCTCTTAAACCTTAGTGACTCATGGCTGTTTTTGGGGATTGGTTTCATTTTGGAAGCTAATCCTCGGTATTTACATATATATATATAGCTATATACGTATATACATATATCTACATTTATACTTTTACATATATATGTATTTTATTTCCTAAATACTTTGACTAGAAGATTAAATATAACATTATCCATATATATGTTTCCATATACTTAATAATCTTTCTCCATGTAGTATCAAAATAAATTTAGTCTAATATTTAAATTTACCAATCATAGAGAATATTTATATATTAATCTAGTTCATGAAAATTATTTTTACACCTCATAATTATTTATTCTTCAAATTAAAAAACTTTAATTATTTAAATTCACCTAAGTCTCTCATGTTAAAAATATAAACTCAATTAATTTTCCTCTAATACGTACATTTCCAATTCCATTTGTCTACTTTACAAATCGTTATTAAATCTGAATACAAGAGAATTCGTGGAGTTTACATTCTCTCCACCTTAAGAAATTTGGTCTCCAAATTTAAAATTACATCAGTCATCAAACAAGTGTGGATATTTTTCTCGAATTAAGCTTTCTAATTCCCACGTAGCCTCATCCGAAGTGTGGTATTGTCACAGAACTTTGACCAGAGGAATTGCCTTATTTCGCAATGCTTTCTCTTTCCTGTCCAAGATCCGTATCGGTTTCTCCACATATGATCCTCCTTCAATTCTAGTGGTTCATACTTTATCACATGCGTCCGATCTAGATGGTACTTTCGTAGCATCGACACGTAGTAGACATTATGGATACTTGATAACTCCGGTGGTAAAGCCAATCTATAGGCTTTGTTTCCCACTCGGTCTAAGATCTCGAAAGGCCCAATATATCGAGGACTCAACTTTCCTTTCTTCCCAAACCTCATTATGCCCTTGGAGGGAGAAACTTTCAGAAATACCAAATCTCTAACTAAAACTCCAAAGGTTTTCGTCTTTGGTCAGCATAACTTTTCTGCCCGCTCTAAACTGCTCTCAATCTCTCACAAATTAGTTGAACATCCTTAAAGACTTGCTTAACCAGATTGGGAGCAAATATCTTTCTTTCACCCACTTCTTCCCAACCAATTGGAGAACAACACCTCCGACCATACAAAGCTTCATATAGTATCATCCTGATACTCGAGTGATAACTGTTATTGTATGCAAACTCTACTAGCGGCAAATGATCATCCAAGGAGCCTTTAAAATCTTGGGCATATGCTCTCAACATATCCTTCAATGTCTGAATAGTTCTCTCTGATTGGCCATTTGTATGAGGATGGAAAGCAGACCTAAAATTCAATTGGGTCCCCATGGCTTCTTGAAAATGTTCCTAAAAGTGGAAAGTAAATCGAGAATCCCTGTCAAACACAATGCTAACTGGTACGCCATGTAGTTTTACAATTTTTCTCACATACAGATTTGCCAAAGCACTTAAAGTATCAGTAGATTTCATTGTCAGGAAGTGGGCGGACTTTGTCAATCATGGTTTCCACGGGTTCTTGGTAAACCCATAATGAAATCCATGGTGGCATGCTCACATTTCCATGTTGGTATTGGTAGATGTTGCAACAACCCTGCAAGTTTCTGATGCTCTATCTTAATTTGCTGACACACGAGATATCTAGCCATAAATTCGGTTACATCCTTCTTCATACCAGACCACCAATAAACCTTTTGAAGATTCTGATACATCTTATTACTTTCCGAGTGTAAAATATACCTAAAGGAGTAATCTTCTAACAATATTAGTTTCTTCAACTGTAGGTCATCGAGAACATAAACTCTTCCCTTGAACCTCAATAGACCATCAACGTTGATCTCAAAATTTTCCACAGTGCCCAACTGAATTCGACTAGCCATATCTGTACAATATTGATCAGTATGCTGCGCCTGTCGGATTTGGTCAATCAAGTCCAGTTCTATTCTCAGGCCAACTATTACATCATAACTAGCAGTGTCAGATGATTCAATGTCCAAGTTGAGGCTCGCAAACTGTTTCAACTACTCATATTCCCAAATCATCATATAAGATACTATCCCGATATTCTTTCTGCTTAAGGCATCTGCTACTACATTTGTATTCCCCGGGTGGTAAAGGATCTCACAGCCATAGTTCTTTAAAAGCTCTATACACCTTCTCTGCCTTATATTCAGCTCTTTCTGTGAGAATAAGTACTTGAGGCTTTTATGATCGGTGAAGATCTGAAACTTCTCTCCATATAGATAATGGTGCCATATTTTCAGTGCAAATACCATGGTTGACAATTATAAATCGTGGGTCGAATAGTTCTTCCCATATTCTTTTAGTTGTCGGGAACCATAAGCAACTAACTTCTTGTTCTGCATCAACACACATCTCAGACTTTGACTAAAAGCATTTATATACACCGAGAAGCCCCCTAACTGGCAGGTATAGTCAAAATTGATGCGGTGGTCAGCCTATGCTTTAATTCTTGAAAGCTCCATTCACATGAGTCACTCCACTTAAATCTGGCATTCTTTCTCATAAGCTGCGTCAAAGGAGCAGCCAACTTAGAGAAACCCTCAACAAATCTTTTATAATATCCTGCTAAACCCAGAAAACTTTGAATCTCAATTACAATCTTGGGTCTTTCCCATTAAACTATAGCCTCGATCTTGGACGGATCCACAGACACCCTGTCCTTTGACATAACGTGACCCAGAAATGCTATCTGATCCAACCAGAAATCACATTTGCTAAGCTTGGCATATAACTTCTTCTCCCTGAGGGTTTGCAGAACCATTCCTAAATGCTGTTCATGATATTCTCTAGACTTTAAGTACACTAAAATATCATTGATAAACACTATGATGAATCTATCCAAATACAGCTTTAGTACTTCATTCATCAATGCCATAAAAACTGCAGAAGCATTTGTTAACCCGAATGGCATAACCAAAAACTCATAATCTCTGTATCGAGTCCTGAAGGCTCTCTTGGGTACATTTTCACTTTTAATCTTCAACTGATGGTACCCTGACCTCAGATCAATTTTGGAAAAGATCTGTGCTCCTCATAGTCGGTCAAGCAAATCATCTATACGTGGCAGGGGATACTTATTCATGATGGTAACTTTGTTGAGCAATCTATAATCAATGCACAGCCTGATACTCCCATATTTCTTTTTAGCAAATTACATCAGTGCACCTCATGGTGAAACACTCGATCTAATAATCTCTTTATCCAACAATTCTTGTAATTGATTTCTCAGCTCTTCTAACTCAACCGATGTCATCCTGTACAGTGGTTTAGATATCGACTTGGTATCAGGCATCAAATCAATACAGAATTTCATCTCTCTATCTGAGGGTAACCCTGGTAGATCATCTTGGAGCATGTCGAGAAACTCCCTAACGACGGGAATATCACTCAACTCTGGACTTGCCTTATCCGTATTGATTACATAGGCAATGTAACCTTCAAAATATTATCCATAAAGTTAATAAGACCTATGTAATTAAATCTACCAACCATTTTTCATTACTTTCCAGAAAAACTTACAACATATTCTTTGGGTAAATAAAAGGTGACCATTCTATTGTGACAATCAAGGACAACTTGATTTGCTGCTAACCAGTCCATGTCCAATATCACATCAAAATCATACATATTTAATAGGATTAGGTCTGCAACATATTATTGTCTCCTACTTTAAGCCTACAATCTTTGTATACTTGTTCTGTCATTTAACTATCTTTCATTAGTGTCCTAATCAATAGCGTCTTTCCTAGTGGTTTAGGTTATACATAGGTAGACAATTTACATTCAAACATTGGTGATATAAAAGAATGAGTTGCACCAAAATCAAATAAAACCACTGTTTTAATATCAAAAATCAAAATATTACCTTTAAATGCTTCGAACGGTGCATCAGTGACCTCATGCTCAAAAGTGTATACTCGTCCATATCTTGCAACCTGCTTCCCCTTTTTCTTCTACTGTAGCTTTCTTCTTCTAAGTAGAGTTAGTAGCAGGTGCCCTCATCTGTTTTGTGCTCTTTCGTGAGGCTGAATCAGTATTCTTTGAACAATCTCTGACCAAATGCCCCGTTCTACCACATCTGAAACAAACCCCTGTCATCAAGTAGCAGGCCTGTTACCATGATTATTTCCATAAAACTTACACCTTTCCACAGTAGGTCGGGGTCCTTCAATCACAATGCCCCTGGTTGGAGCTGAGACCAGATAAATATAGGGGTTAACAATTCTACCCTGAGACTCATCAAAATTCTCCTGTCACTTAACAAATGGCTTCTTGCTCTCTTTGACACTTCTGTCCCCAGCTAACCTCCTCTGATCTCAGTCCTTACCCTTACCCACTTTGCTTAACTCAGAGGCATACATTTCACAATCCTGTTTACATAGCTAGGCCCGACAAATTACCTCCTCATAGATGCTGGGCTCGAATCGAAGGCCTTAACCCATCTATAAATTTTCAAACCTTCCTCGCTTCATTACTTATAATGTCCGAATCATATTTTCCTAGAGAGGTGAATTTGGATTCATACTCATCCACAGATTTATTCCCCTAAGTCAAGTTTAAGAATTTCGCCTGCAACCTCTTCTAGGCAGTATCTAGAATATATTATTTTTGAAAAGTATCAAGGAAGATGTCCCATGAAATCACTTAATGTCTAGCCCTTAAGATCAATCGGGTAGACTTCTACTAGTGCTCGGCCTCCTCTTTTAGCATAAATACCACAAATGCAACCTTCTCTGTTGTGGTGCATCTGAAAAACCCATACAATTTCTCCATCTCGTTAATCCATTTCTCAGCTATCACTGGATTCTTTACTCTCACAAAAGATGGGGGCTTAAATTTATGAAATTACCTCAATCTATCCGATTCGCACTCATACCCCATCCCGTAACTACTTTGCTATGGGGTTACTAGTGCCGGTGATTGTGGTACAGGTGGGGTTTATGGCAATGTAGTAAGTGGAGAAGTAGAGGGTTCTTCTGTCAGTGGCATGAGCGCGGTCTGAGCAGGTGCAGGTGTATTAGGTACGACTGCCGAACTAGTCGGTGCAGCCCGGGCAGCAGTGCCCGACACATTATCCAACCTCGTAATTACTTGCCTAATTAAATTCATTATCAATTCCATGCCACGTTCTAAGCTAGTGATTCGGGCTTCAAAGCCTTCAGTAGGATTATAAACAGTCTGTTCAGATGTGGAACCATCCCGTGTCTCAGGCCTATCCTCATGGCCTCGGGATGACGTGTTCCCTCGTATGCTCGGTCGACCGTAAGGTCTACCAGCCATAACTAACTGTTTTCCTACATTCAGTAGCAATTTTCAGTAAGAATATAGTAAGGTATACTCAAATGTAACTAAACAATTTACAGTAACGTTGGGGATATAAACCTTCTTAATTTTCTCTAACTCCTAACATCGTCTCGTATCAGGCCAACCTCGCTCCGATACCAACTTCTATAATGCCCTAATTTCATACACTTGGTTAGGCTACGAGTCGATACTAGATCAGTACAGTGAATCCTTTTTATCATATATGTGTAAGCGTAACATAAATTTGCATGAATACGTCATTGAATTAATCAAATTCTAAATTCATTAAATTCATTTGCAAAATCTCCACGTTTACATTCCCAAATAACTTTTCATAAATATTACTGTACTTACAAAAAAATTAAGATACAAAAGAATGTCTACTCTGGGTATACCTTCCACGCGGAAGAAAACTTTGTGGTATATGGTTGCACAAAAGAATCCTACTTACAACTTGCGGTCTCAGCTACTGAAGAGACTCTGTGGAGGTGAGTAAGGGGTGAGCTCAACATGCTCAGTAAAGAAAAAAATGTGGCAGGTAGATAAATACACTAACTATATGTGCATAAAAGGATTATCATGTAGAATATATATACATGGCCATTGGCATGCAATAAAATCAGAGTCAAAAAACATAGACAGCATCAGTATAAATAGTGTAAACATTGTGCTGCGGTAATTATAGGTTCTAACACTTTATACAGTAGGATAAAAAATTTTCATGCAATAATACAAATTATATAGTCGTTTCAGCAAATCAAATAGACGAGACAAGGTAGAACATGCTATAGGCAATATGACAAATTGCCAATATCGTTGACTCTAAGCATCACTGATCAGGTGTGCTGGGATGTCAATCACCATAGGAGTGGTCAACTACCCAACGGTTCTCTGTACTGTATGTCCGAAGATAGGATACATGGTACAACATACTCTCATGCGTGGTGCACAGTACATCATACTCTTAAGCGTGGTGCACGGTACATCGTACTTCGTGGACAACAGTAATAGTAATAGTACAGTAGACAATAATAGTAACAGTGTAACATGATTTAACCAAGCTCATTGTCTCCAGTAAGTGCAAACCAGACAGTGCAACACATAGTCAACAAGCGACTACAACACATTTTATCTGGTACAGTTTGATAAGCAGGACATTTTCATTAAAACGGTTCCAAAAATAGTTCAGTACATAAAACAATTTAAAAAAGAGCTGGTTTATCATTTTTTGGTTAAAAACCTCAGTATGCAGTATGTGGCAATTAAAACTAGAGGTTTAAATTTAAAACAATAAATTAGGCTGTAACAATATCCTTTTAAATAAATTAAATTCTATCGGATAAGGTTAGGCCATTTAACTAAGGCTAAAATTCTATAATTTCCATAGTTATAAAATCAGCTTAGAATTTATATTTACAGTTCAATAATAACAAATACTTGTAATTTATCTCTAGCAACACATAAAAATTTCCTTACTCCTAGTGGTTGTTGGTAATTTCCTTTATACTGCAGTACGTAAGTCAGTCAGTCTGTTCCTGTGAGTTCGCTTGCTTCAAAGCCGCAACAATTATTAATCACTTAAATTAGTCATGGCAAGCTTGAAATTCCTTTAGTAAACCACATTCAACGTTTTGAACCCGATTTATCTAATTAAACCATTTTAGTATAAAATAAGCTAGACATTTTTCGAGTTTCATTATTTCTTACTTCCTAAAAATTTCTTTTATGGAAGATCAGTATTGGCAGTATTCCCTTAATGCAGTAAAGTCCTTCAACTCAGTAACTCAACAAATGGGGTGGCAAAAAGGAAACCAAGTCCAAAGGTGAAACTCATCAACCCGTTTTCCCTCACTCATTCCTGGTTCCTGGCTTATTTTCTTTTTCTCTTTTTCTGTTCAACTGTAGAAAACATTAGTAAAATGGTGCAAAATAGCAGCAACCCGTAGCTTCATTCGACCCCACTGCATTCAGCTTGCTCTCTTTTCTCTAGCAAGACACGAAAACCTTTCCACTATCCATCGGTTCTGCATTGTTGCCTCCTACACCAGTCTAGCCCTTTGCTCTCAGTTGGATCAGTTTTCCAGCCTTGATACCACCAAACAATAAGCTCTCCTCGTCTACTACACTGCTTCGGGTTTCCTTTCTTCTTATTCTAACAAACCAAATTTTCTTTCATCAAGCTCTCAGTCCCTAGCACTCTTTATTTTCTGTTTGTAATTCCTACCTCACAAATCTTCTTTCTCTCGATCAGTCTCTCCCCTTTTCAACAATTAAAAAAATGCTTCAGCCCTCTTTATGTTCGATTTTTCCTTATTCTTTTATTTAAATCGAGCCTGCACTTTTGCTTCAGCTTGTTTCATTTTGTTCCTATCTATACATGGTTCCTTTGTTTTCTTTTTAATTTGTTTCCAACATTTTCAAACTACTCCTATCATCATTTCCTTTTCAACCGAACCATGGCAGTTTCCAGCATGCGTTACCTTCCTTGTGTTTTCATTTTCCACCTAATGTTCTCGGGTTAGCAGCTTCTATTCCTTGGCCTGATTCACGTTAGCTTCTATGTTTCTTTCTCTGCTGCACTCCAGGTTTCTTGATATATATATATATATATGTACATGTATGTTTATATTATATTTGTTTTCCTTTAATATGTCTTACCTGCTTTAGTCAAAAAGCCACTCTTCCATATCCTTTGGCTTTTGTCAACCCTTCTTGTAAGACTGCAATTTCTTATACCTGATGTCTAGTTGGTTTATATTTTATTGGAAATTAAATTAGGTAATTGCTTGTTTTAGAGACGTGCGAAACTAGGAGTGCGCAAGATTCTAGCTTTTGTAGTTAAGTCGGGTATAAGAGCTCGATTTAATAAGGTAAAGGCTTAGCCTGAAGCTAGTTAAATCTTAGTGTAGCTATGTCATTAAGGTCCAATTAATATAATTTGAACAAAATTAATATATTATCAAGACATTTAAAGTAATAAAACAAATGAACAGAAAATTTATAAATAGGAGTCAGATTCAATTAATCTAGTGTGAGCACCTTTTAATTTATAAGGTATGTGCATGAATGTGCCCATGAACAAATTAAATTGTTAATAGATAGATTCATGTGATTAGATTAGGATAGATTAAAGTAATCTACACTTAGTTTGTTAAGTTAAATGTTAAATGAATATGGAAATAAATTAGATTCATGTAAGTAATTAAGGGTTATGTACCGAAATTCAATATATATATATATATATATATATATATGTAAGACCCAAAATTTTAAATGTAACCTTTATGACTTGTGATGTGTATATAAGTCACAAATAATAAAATCATGAGGAATGTATATGTGAAGTTTGTAAATGTGTATGGAATGAGTACATATAAGTTTCATTATATATGAATAAGAAGAAATAGACTTCAGTATGTGAGGAATGAGAATATATGAAATTTTTGATAGTGTGGTAAAATGAATGGAAGTTTACATGAGTACATGAATCTTTATACTTCCATTTGGTGTTGTATTGTATACTTTTCGTTATACAATGAATGTACACAAGTTTTAATATATATAAAGTATGAATGGATGTCATTTCCAAGCCTTAAATGTGGTTGGATGAGAAAATGACCATAGCAACAGAATTAAGAGTGTTTGAGATAAGTTATTGCAGAAAACAGCAGCAAAATCTGAAAAATATGAATGAGAGATCAATCTCATGGGATGAGAGATCGATCTGAAAGAGCAAAAACTGCTTTTATTTGAGCAATGGAACAAGACAGATCGATCTCCAATGGGGTTAGATCGATCTACTGAGCATTCTGTGAAGAAGGAATCGATCCCTAGAGGGTTAGATCGATTTCCTTAAGCTACTGACTTACAATAGATTGATCTCATACAAGAGCAAATCGATCTCCTTAAGGTTCTGTGTTGCAACAGATCGATCTCATGCAAGAGTAGATCGATCTCATGTGGTCTAAAAGGTCAGTTTTAAGAGGAAAAATGCAGAGCAGATTTATCTCCTAGGGTAGCAGATCAATCTCATCAAGATAATTCTATAAATACTGGGATTCTGCACTTCATTTTCATGGGATTTACTATTTCATTCAATAACCAAAGTGTAACCTAGCCAAGGAAAACTTCAGTTTGTGATCAGTTTTGAGTGAGATACAGTTGAGCAAAGTTGTTCTTAGCAAGAAGAGAGCAACATACTTGGAAACAAAGGATTGAAATCAAGAGTTCAAAGAGCAAGGAGGATTTTACCATTTTTGGTGAAAAAAGAAGGAAATTTCAGCTAGGTAAGATTTAATGTACCAAGTTGATATATGTTAAACTAGATGTGTTAATGAGGTTATTGGTATATATATGATTTGTTGGAGATGAAAGAATAATGAAAAATCACCATGACCTAGATATTGGTGAGAAAATGAGGAAATGATGAAGAAATGGTGTAAACATGGATTTAATGATGGAATATGCAAGTAGGGAAGATTGTAAGGTAATCTTATGAAATGCATAAATTTGAAATAAAGAGAAATAAAGATAGTTATGTGAAAATGTGGATTTATACCATATTTAGAGAAAGTGATGAAAACTATGTATTCAATTGAGATTTGGCAAATGAAATGAGTATATAGTGATATACTAATGCCAATAATTATAACAGCTTTGAAAATTACCTTGGAAGCTGATCGGACTGCAAGAGTGAGCAGAATCGAGGAAGAGAGGTCACTTAACGTGATCCGAGGTAAGGGAATTTTGTGAGTAGCAAGAGATGGCTACACGTATATTGAATTAGAGTTTCGATATTATACTTTGTATGAATTCTCTGAAATAGACATGTTGTTGTACTAAGGATTAACGAGATAAAGTGTGTTTTATCCAAAAATATGATAAAAAGCCTTAGAAACATGATGTGACCCATAATTCATGAGTTGCATGATAGAATGGTTAATGTTTTCCTAATTATGCGAAAATAGCACGTTTGAGTGCTTATTTGATCTGAATTGAGTGAGTTGTGATTTGAATAAGCCATTTATCTGGTTTTGTGTGAAAACCATAAGTGCTAAAGAATACTCTCACTATATTTTGAGATATGCATCACATAGTACTGGAGAATATACTCATACTAGATTTAATGCGATTTTATGCATGTTAGAGTACTGGGAGCATTGCTCGTACTCAGTTTGTGATTGATGCATATAGAGTATTGAGAGCTTTACTCATACTCAGTTTTACATAACATAGTACTTGAGTGATAACTTGTACTTGATTTGAAAAAAGAATTATGCATTAACCTAGTGTTAGAGGTTACTTGTACTAGTGTTGACTATTTTGAGATGCATAAACAGTGTTTAAGAGGCGGAGTGTTGATTGTGAGTCACACTCAAGACGCGCACTGTAGTTTTTATGTGATATATAAGACATGTTAAAGAAAAACCGTGACGATTTCCTCCGTGTAGACTGAGTATCACACTGTTGAGATGTTCGCACGTGGATTTAGAGACGTGGCATTTATTTTCCATATTGTGAGGCCTAAGACTTATGGCAAGCACCCCGACTATGATGTATTTTCATGGTGTGAAGGCTAAGACCTATGGCAGGCATCCCGACCATGACGAGAGAGTCCACGGGTGTACGTTGTACTGTGTGAGTGGTATGGAGTACACTGTACCGTGTGTTGTGTGGAGTTGTGGAGTTGAGGAGTTGAGGAGTTTATAGCTGGTGGTTGTGATGGACTGACCCCCCTCCCGTTACAGCAGTGATAATCCGCACACCGAGATCTGTGTTGCCTGGGATTTCACCATTATAGGATATAACCATTGTCCAGGAGAGTATTGCATTTTACCACTGAGTCTCGCATGATATATCACTTGTTTTTATGACACGGTTAGACCTGAGAGAGATAGATCAGAAATCGGTTTGTGTTGTGTTGTGAACTGCCATATTTACTGTGATTTATGTGTAAATGGCAATGATTTCTATAAAGGCATTCCGAAATTATAAATATGCACTATTTTGCATGAATGCCTACATTTGATAACTCAACATGATTTTAAGTACATGAGATTTATTATGGATTATTAATATATCATTTTAATACATGCTTTGAGATGAGAGAAGGAAAGGCAAAGCCTTATTTTCAGTAAATAGTGTAGTTGTCTACTTGCTTGCCTGATTTTCTTACTGAGCGCGTTGTTTGCTCATCCCCCTTTATTTTTCACTCTCTATAGATCATCCGCAGTAGATTGAGTCTGACTGAGGTATAGCATTCATTGTATCCACTGCCTATCCATCTTACGAGAGGTATACACACTCGAACATTTTGTATTGGAAAATGTATAAGCACAGTCATGTAAACAATTGTACAGTCGGGATGTATATGTACAAATACTGTATAACATTTTATGTTATCGAAAAGAATACTAAATTCTATGTGTATTGTGAATGAATGTGAGTGGGTGACTAATATCAAATCACAACCCAACTGTTGAGGAGAGAAAGGTAAGTAAAGTAAAAAGCGAAAAATTTGTAGTGGTGTTTAGTAAGTCACAGATTGAGGTCGTGATAGAATGGTATCAGAGCAGTGTTGGTCTGATGTGAATCGATATTAGTAATTAAGAAAATATACATCCCTATAGTACTATGCTTTGTTCAGTTACAATTGTGTATATAAGATGGGAATCAAACTAATTTACGGTTGTAAATGCAGGAAATTAGTCTATGTGGCTAATACCAGCCGTAGTATAGGGGCGAGAGGTAGGGCTCGAGGCCGTAGAGGTAGGCCAGAGACCCGAGATGAGAATGTGGGTACTAATGAGGTACCAGAGACTGCTGAGGCACGTTTCACCAGGATTGAGCATAGCTTAGAGATGATAGTAGAGATACTGGCACAGACTAGGCTAAGTAGACAGGGACAGGATGCAGAGACTACGACAGGAGAGGCAGTTACACCTGATACACCTGCATAGCCTGCACCTGAGATGCCACAGGCTGCACATACTCTACACCCCCACCAATTCAGGAGAGTAGTGGATTGGGATACGAGTGTGATTTGGATAGATTGTGACAATTCCAGAAGCTTGGACCTCCATCTTTTAGAGAGATCAAGGATCCAGTTGCCACTGAGTAGTGGATTGGAGAGATGGAGAAGTTGTACGGATTCTTTGAGTGTACGACTTCAGAGAGGGTCGCATTTGCTGCGTTCTTACTGAAGGGAACGGCAGAGCATTGGTGGAAATCCACCAGCCCATATTGAGAACCCGACAAGCTGAGATTAGTTGGGAGATATTTCTGGATGCCTTCAAGAGGTAGTTTGTTCCAGATACAGCACCGCGGAAGCTACAGGTCGAGTTCTTGGGGTTGACCCAGGGACTTCTTTCAGTGGATGAGTATGAGAGTAGATTTTTAGCCCTGGAAAGGTATGACCCCGATACCATGTACATCGAGAATAGGAAGGTTCGTAACTTTATAGATGGACTGATACCAGTATTGCGGTCTAAACTGGTTTCATTCGACTTTTCTACCTACGATGAGGTTGTGCGTAGGGCGCAACAATGTGAACAAGATTATGAGAGGAATGTCTCAGAGTTTAGATCAGTCGAAAAAGGTAGAGACAGAGATAGAAAGAGGTCGATGAGTGATAGTGCTCGAGGTTTCAGTGATCGAGGAGGGAGGAGACTCTTCGATAAGAGACCAAAGATCGAGGAAGTACAGGAAAAGATTGTGAAATTTCCTACATACCCTGCTATAGCTCCGACGAAGGACATTATGATTGGAGGATCGAGACCTACTACTGATCAGTGCAGTAGATGTGGTAGATACTATGGTGGTAGACCTTGTTCGATGAGTCCTATTATGTGTTTTCGATGTGGGAAATCAGGGCATATTGCTAGAGTTTGCCCGGAGATGGTTGAGACTGCCCACTGGAGGGCAGGGAGCCAATGAGAGCTCCAGCTGATACGTTTGCTCCGAGGAGGAGAGTGACAGCAGAAGAGAAAGGGAAGCAAGTTATGGGACGAAGGTGAGTGCATGCCTTGGACCAGGGGACAACTGAAGCTTCATCGGATGTGATTAGAGGTAATATCCTGATTTATGATTTAGAAGCACAAATATTAATTGATCCTAGTGCCACACATTCATTTGTATCGCCTTCATTTGCATGTAAGATAGAAAAGCATGTAGAACGTACTCCTTTAAGTAGGATGATGTTGATTAGTATGCCTATGGATAATAGTCAGCTAGTGGAGTATGTGTTAAATGATTGTAAGTTAAGAGTAGGGGAAAAGCATATGAAAGCCAATCTGATATTGTTAAGTATGAGTGACTTTGATGTAATCTTAGGAATGGATTGGTTATCATCAAACCATGCTGTTTTAGATTATTATGCTAAGACAATTATGTTTCCTAACCTTGAAAAATATGTTGTAAAGTTTGATGCAAAGAAATAAAAGTAATAGTTATGAATTGTGATTTATAAAGAACTATGCTGACTAAGAAATGAATATGTTGAAGGTTTTATAGCATACGTGGTTGATACGGATAAGGTACATCCGGAGTTGGCAAACATTCCTGTGGTTAGTGAATTCTTAGTTGTCTTTTCGGATGAATTGTCAGGGTTGCCACCAGATAGAGAGATGGAATTCTGTATAGATTTGGTGCCTGGTATTGAGCCTATTTCGAGACCACCATATCGCATGACATTAGTTGAGCTAGAGGAGCTCAAGAGACAGTTGCAAGAGTTGTTAGACAGGGGTTTCATTAGACTGAGTGTTTCACTTTGGGAAGCACCAATTTTTTTTTAAGGAAGAAGGATGAGAGCCTCCGATTGTGTATTGATTACAGATTGTTGAATAAGGCAACCATCAAGAATAGATATCCCCTTTTATGGATTGATGATTTGTTGGATCAACTCTGGGGAGCGCAGGTCTTTTCCAAGATTGATTTGAGGTCTAGGTATCATCAGCTGAGAGTAGGAGTGGAGATGTGCCTAAGACGGCATTTAGGACCCGATATGGCCATTATGAGTTCTTGGTTATGCCATTCGGATTGACGAATGCTCCCACAGCTTTCATAGCTTTGATGGACGATATGTTCAAGCCATATTTGGATCAGTTGGTTAACGTCTTCATCGATGATAAATTGGTATACTCAAGATCCGAGGAGGAGCATGAGAGGCACCTCAAGATTGTATTGCAGACGTTACGAGAGCATAAGTTGTATGCTAAACTCAGCAAGTGTGATTTTTGGTTGTCACAGATCTCATTTTTGGGACATGTAGTGTCGAAGGATGGTGTATCAGTAGATCCATCCAAGATTGAGGCTGTAATTTAGTAGGAACAGTCGAAGACAGTTACCGAGATCAGGAGTTTCTTGGGTTTAGCAGGATATTATCGAAGATTCATTTAAGGATTTTCGAAGTTAGCTGCTCCGTTGACACATCTCACTAGGAAGGGTGTAGCATTTGTGTGGAATGAGGATTGTGAGAAGAGTTTTCAAGAGTTAAAGAGTTGATTGACCACCGCTCTAATTCTCATTATCCCTACTAGCTCAGGAGGATTTTCAGTATATATTGATGCTTCGCATCAGGGACTGGGCTGTGTAGTGATGCAGGATGGGAGGGTAATTGCTTATGGATCCAGATAGCTGAAGGATCACGAGAAAAACTATCCGACCCACGATTTAGAGCTAGCAGCAGTAGTGTTTGTGATGAAGGTATGGCACCACTACTTATAAGGAGAGAAATTTCAGATTTTTACCGACCACAAGAGCCTTAAGTATCTATTCTCACAGAAAGAACTGAACATGAGACAGAGAAGATGGTTGAACTTCTGAATGACTATGATTGTCAGATACTTTATCATCCGAGTAAGGCTAACGTTGTAGCTGATGCTTTGAGCAGAAAGAGTCTTGGGATGATATCGTATATGATGGTGAGGGAACATGAGTTGCTAGAGCAGTTTGCTAGCCTCTGTTTGGGAGTTGTGCCTTCTGACATGGATACAGACTATATGATTGCTAGTCTACACTTGGAGCCGGATCTGTTAGAGAGGATCAGAGTGGCTCAGTAGACTGATCCGTATTGCATTGACATGAGAGGTCAGATATAGAAGGGTATAGTGACTGACTTTGAGATAAGTTTAGATGGACTCTTAAGGTTTAGAGGCAGATTGTGTGTTCCGAGGACCCAGAGCTCATGAGATTGATATTGTCAGAAGCTTATTCGTCGAGGTACACGTTACATCCAAGGAGTAACAAGATGTTCCAGAATCTTCGGAAGGTGTACTGGTGGTCAAGTCTGAAGAAAGATGTTACGAATTTTGTGGCAAAATGTCTTGTATGTCAACAAGTGAAGGTAGAGCATCAGAAACCTTCAGGGTTATTGCAACCTCAATCTATACCGACCTGAAAATGGGAGCATATCACCATGGATTTCGTGATGGGTTTACTGAGGACCCGGAGGAATCACGATGCTATATGGGTGATAGTTGATGGACTGACGAAGTTAGCCCACTTTCTAGCTATGAGAGCTACCAATACTCTGCGTACATTGACAGAACTGTATGTACGCGAGGTAGTGAGGTTACGTGGTATTCTAGTGAGCATTATTTCAGATAGGGATTCCCGCTTCACTTCCCACTTTTGGGAACATTTTCAAGAAGCCATGGGAACCCAGTTGAGTTTGAGCACCGCTTATCATCCTCAGACAAATGGTCAGTCAGAGAGGACTATACAGACCTTGAAGGATATGTTGAGAGCGTGTGTGCTGGATTTTAGAGGCTCTTGGGATGATCATTTGCCACTAGCCAAATTTTACTATAACAATAGTTATCATGCGAGTATCGGGATGGCACCGTATGAGGCTTTATATGGTCGTAGATGTCATTCCTCTATCGGATGGGAAGAAGTGGGTGACAGAAAGATTTTTGCTCCTGATTTGGTTACACAAGCCTCTAAGATGTCCAGTTGATTGTTGAGAGATTGAGGACAGCTCAGAGTAGACAAAAGAGCTATGCTGACAAGAGACGAAGATCACTTGAATTCACAATTAGTAAGTCAGTATATCTGAAGGTTTCTCCTTCCAAAGGTATAGCGAGATTTGAGAAGAGAGGTAAGTTGAGTCCTCGTTACATTGGACCCTTTGAGATACTATACAGAATGGGAGATAAGGAATATAGATTAGCTTTGCCACCGGACTTATCGGGAGTGCACAATGTCTTCCACATTTCGATGCTGAGGAAGTATCATCCAGATCCAGGTCATGTGATTCAGTATGAGCCATTGGAGCTCAAAGATGATCTGACATATGTAGAAAGGCCGATTCTGATACTGGATAGAAAGGAGAAAGTCTTGAGGAATAAGACTATCGGGTTAGTGAAGATTCTCTGGCAGCATCATACTTCAGAGGAAGCTACTTGGGAGCTAGAGAGTTTGATGCGAGAGAAATACCCCTATTTGTTTGTAGAGTAACTTGGTTCTAATTTGGAGGATCAAATTCTTTTAAGGAGGACCAAATTCTTTTAAGGAGGGGAGGATTGTAAGACCCGAAATTTTAAATGTAACCTTTATGACTTGTGATGAGAATATAAGTCACAAATAATGAAAATCATGAGGAATGTATATGTAAAGTTTGTAAATGTCTATGGAATGAGTACATACAAGTTTCATTATATATGAATAAGAAGAAATGGACTTCAGTATATGAGGAATGAGAATATATGAAATTTTGGGTTATGTGGTAAAATGAATGGAAGTTTACATGAGTACATGAATCTTTATACTTCCATTTGGTGTTGTATTGTATACTTTTCGTTATACAATGAATGCACACAAGTTTTAATATATATAAAGTATGAATGGATGTCATTTTCAAGCCTTAAATGTGGTTGGATGAGAAAATGACCATAGCAACAGAATTAAATGTGTTTGAGATAAGTTACTGCAGAAAACTGCAGTAAAATCTGAAAAATATGAATGAGAGATCGATCTGGAAGAGCCAAAAATGCTTTTATTTGAGCAATGGAACAAGACAGATCGATCTCCAATGGGGTTAGATCGATCTGTTGAGCATTCTGTGAAGAAGGAATTGATCCCTAGAGGGTCAGATCGATTTCCTTAAGCTACTGACTTGCAACAGATTGATCTCACCAAGAGTAGATCGATCTCCTTAAGGTTCTGTGTTGCAACAGATCGATCTCATGCAAGAGTAGATCGATCTCATGTGGTCTGAAAGGTCAGTTTCAAGAGGAAAAATGCAGAGTAGATCGATCTCCTAAGGTAGCAGATCGATCTCATTAAGATAATTCTATAAATATTGGGCTTCTGCACTTCATTTTCACGAGATTTACTATTTCATTCAATAACCAAAGTGTAACCTAGCCAAGAAAAAGTTCAGTTTGTGATCAGTTTTGAGTAAGATATAGTTGAGCAAAGTTGTTCTTAGCCAGAAGAGAGCAACATACTTGGAAACAAAGGATTGAAATCAAAAGTTCAAGGAGCAAGGAGGATTTTGCCATTTTTGGTGAAAAAGGAAGGAAATTTCAGCTAGGTAAGATTTAATACACCAAGTTGATATATGTTAAACTAGATGTGTTAATGAGGTTATTGGTATATATATGATTTGTTGGAGATGAAAGAATAATGAAAAATCACCATGACCTAGATATTGGTGAGAAAATAAGGAAATGATGAAGAAATGGTGTAAACATGGATTTAATGATGGAATATGCATGTAGGGAAGATTATAAGGTAATCTTATGAAATGCATAAATTTGAAATAAAGAAAAATAAAGATAGTTATGTGAAAATGTGGATTTATACCATATTTGGAGAAAGTGATGAAAACTATGTATTCAATTGAGATTTGGCAAATGAAATGAGTATATAATGATATACTAATGCCAATAATTGTAGCAGCTTCAGAAATTACCTTGAAAGCTGATCGGACTGCAAGAGTGAGCAGAATCGAGGAAGAGAGGTCACTTAACATGATCCGAGGTGAGGGAATTTTGTGAGTAGCTAGAGATGGCTACACTTATATTGAATTAGAGTTTCGATATTATACTCTATATGAATTCCCTGAAATAGACATGTTGTTGTGCTAAGGATTAATGAGATAAATTGTGTTTTATCCAAAAATAGGATAAAAAGGCTTAGAAGCATGTTGTGACCCATAATTCATGAGTTGCATGATAGAATGGCTAATGTTTTCCTAATTATACAAAAACAGCATGTTTGAGTGCTTATTTGATTTGAATTTGTTGAGTTAATGTATTTTGAAATGGCAAAACAAGTTAATTCAATAGTATTAAGATGATATAAAAACATGTTTAGAGGTTATCAGTACCAGAACTTAGAGTTCTGTTGATGAGAGATCGATCTGGGTTATGAGAGATCGATCTCCTGGGTTTTTACTTGATGAGAGATCGATCTCATGAAGTAATGAGATCGATCTGCCAAGCCTTAAACCTTTACAAAGGTGTTAAGGAAGAGTGAGATCGATCTGAAAGGGTTAAGAGATCGATCTGGCTAAAGCTAGAGTTGAGAGATCGATCTCCCTTAAAAGCATAAGACTGTAGATCGATCTGGAAGATCGATCCACACTCAAACAGAGAACTTATGAGATCGATCTGGTAAGGAAGAGATCGATCTCCTCAAAGTCAGAGAGCTAAGGAGATCGATCTGGGGTATCGAGAGATCGATCTCCTCACTACGAGAGTGCATGGCAGATCGATCTGTAGATCGATCTTGCCTCAAACAGAGAGATTAGGAGATCGATCTGCCTGTTCGACAGATCGATCTCCCCCATTATTTTCAAACTAACAGATCGATCTGCTAACCTATGAGATCGATCTCCTTGTGTATTTGTGCTTCAATCTTGCAGAATTTATAACTAAGAGATCGATCTGACCAAGATGGCATATTGATCTGGCACTCTACTGGAGGTACCCAACGGCTAGTTTCTGCAAATCTCAACGGGAAAAACAGCATTTAATGCTCCAACTACCAATCCCTTGGTATTTAACCAAGCATTGAAGACAAAGAGCAGAGAGACACTATTGCTGCACATTCGTAGCATTCTCAAGCTTTAATACTTTCATTCTTTGTGTCCCCATTGCTCATTTATTGAGATTCATTGTATAAGCTTAAGTGCAAAAAGCTTTATTTGTCCTACCCACTTTAAAGCTTCAATTTGTATTCAACCTTACCTTAAAAGAGAAGAGGATTGTCCCTCAGTGAGTGAGAATTGTAAAAGGGTGAATACATTTCTGTATTGCTAAGGGTAGAGAGGTTATTCCTTAACCTGTAAAAGGAACATTGTAAGCTCTATTAAAAGAGAGAAAGAAATCACTTGACAAGAAGGTCAAGGAGAGAGGACGTAGGCAAGAGTTTGGCCGAACCTCTATAAACGATTGTGTTTGTTTCTCTCTTCCCTACTTTGCATTAAATTGTTTAATTTCATTATTGCACAATATTATTTTCTGATTGATATAAGATTAAATTAAAATTTGCCATTATTGTTAGTAAACCGATTCACCCCCCCCTCTCGGTAGAGCCAACAATTGGTATCAGAGCTAGGACTCTTTAATCACATAGGAACAACTTCCTAAGAGTTAGAAACGATCAAATGGCTCATAACAATGTAGCTACTAGTTTGGTAGGAGAGGGGCACTCTACGGTTAGACCTCCAATGTTTAATGGAGAGCATTATGCTTATTGGAAGACTAGGATGATGTTATTCATTCAAGCAAATGATTATGAAGTATGGAGAATTATAATTAAAGGACCTCAAATCCCTACAAAGAGAATAGAGGGAAGAGATATTCCTAAGGAAGAAGATGAATGGGATTCAGCTGATATTAAATGTGCACAGCTAAATGCTAAAGCTATGCACATATTATTTTGTGCCTTAAGTCCAAATGAATATAATAGAGTCTCCGGATGTGATAATGCCAAACAAATTTGGGACAAATTGGCAATAACTCATGAGGGTACAATCCAAGTGAAGGAGACTAAGGTAGGAATGCTCACACATGACTATGAGCTTTTTAGGATGAAGGAAGGAGAATCAATTAGTGATATGTTCACTAGATTTACAGATGTAATTAATGGACTAAAATCTTTAGGAAAAATATATTCAAATATTGAAATGGTCAAGAAAATCTTAAATAGCTTACCTAAATCATGGGAAGCTAAAGTGACAGCAATTGAGGAATCTAAGGATCCTCATACATTGTCCTTAGATGAATTAATAGGATCCTTGCTAACTTATGAGATGAAACTTAGAAGAAATGAAGAGCCACCCAAGAAAGTGGGAGTTGCTCTAAAATCCACTGCTCAAGAGGAGATTAAAAATGAGAGTGGTAGTGAAGAGGATCTTGAGATGGCAATGTTTGCCAAAAGATTTAACAAGTTCATGAGAATGAGAGCTAGTAGTAGCAATAGGAGAAACATTAAGAGAGACCAAGAAGAAGTAGGTAGAAAAGACTCTATTGTGTGTTATGAATGTAAAAAACCAGGACACATAAAATTTAACTGCCCCCTTCTTAAAAGGTCCAATGATAGGTTCCATAAAAAGAAGGCAATGGTGGCAACATGGAGCGACAGTGACTGCTCCGATGATGAATCAAATGAGGACATTGCCAACTTGTGCTTCATGGCTATTGAGGATGAAAAGGTAACTTCAAGCCTCAATGAATATTCTTTTGATGAATTGCAAGATGCATTTGATGATCTTGCATTAGAGTATGAATCTATGAGTATGAAATATAAAAAGATAATATCCAAATTGAGAAAAGAAAATGAGATATTGCAATTGGATAAATTAGAATGTGAAAAGAAACTAGAGATTTCAAATCTAGAAATTTGTGATCTTAAAGAGAAAAATACCAATCTACATAATTCATTTAATAGGTTCCACATGGGTCAACAAAAGTTAGATAGCATGCTAGAGACCCAAAGGGCATTCTTTGAAAAAAATGGCTTAGGATATAATGCTAAGAGTAGGGAGACTCATCTTAAAAGTTTTATTGCTAAGAAGAGCATGAATAAACCTGCAATTACTTGTTCATATTGCAATAGAAAGGGACATGCATCACATAACTGTAATATAAAAATGAGAACTCTAAAAGGAAAAATAGTAAAAAGGATATGGATTCCAAAAGAAGTAATTCACTCCAAAGATTGTAATGCATTAGCAAAATGGATCCCAAAGGGATCAAGAATTGCATTCACTAACCTCAAAGGACCCAAGAAAATTTGGGTACCTAAGACTTGAGTTTAATTTCTTGTAGGTGATTGAGCATAGCCACAAAACTAAAGCAAAAGAAGCATGGTACTTAGATAGTGGATGCTCAAGGCACATGACGGGTGATAGAAGCCATTTCAATTCTTTCAAATCAAAAGTTGGTGGAGAAGTCACTTTTGGGGACAACTCCAAAGGCCAAGTTGAAGGAAGTGGCTCAATAGGTAATGATCATTTTTCTTTAGAAAAAGTGTTACTTGTTAGGGGTCTAAAGCATAACTTACTAAGCATTAGTCAACTTTGTGACAAAGGTTACAAAGTAATTTTTGATTGCATGAAATGTAATGTTATAGATCCTAAGTCAAATAAAGTTCTCTTTCTAGGTCATAGGCAAGGCAACATATATATTGTCTATCTTAATGAACTCAAAAATGAAAACATATGCCTAATGGTAGACAATAAAAGGGAATCATGGTTATGGCATAGAAGACTAGGTCATGCTAGCATGCATGTGCTATCTAAGTTAGCTAGAAAAGATCTAGTCATAGGCTTACCCAAACTATCCTTTGATCATGAAGAAATATGTGAAGCTTGTGTTAAAGGAAAACACAAGAGGACAACATTTAAGCCTAAGAATAGTGTATCCACCACTAGGCCTCTTCAATTACTGCATTTAGACTTATTTGGACCAACTAGAACCACTAGCCTAGGTGGGAAACACTATGGATTTGTAATAGTTGATGATTACACTAGGTTCACTTGGGTGTTCTTTTTGAGAGTAAAAAATGAAGCCTTAGAGAAATTCATAGCCTACTCAAAGGTGACTCAAAATGAAAAAGGATACACAATAACAAGTATTAGAAGTGATCATGGCAAAGAATTTAAAAATATAGGATTTGATGAGTATTGCAATGATCAAGGAATTAGCCATAATTTTTCAGCCCCTAGGACACCACAACAAAATGGTGTAGTTGAGAGAAGAAATAGAACATTGGAAGAAATGGCTAGAACCATGCTATGTGAGAATAACTTACCAAAGTATTTTTGGGCTGAAGCTATAAACACATCATGTTATATAATTAATAGAGCTATGATTAGACCCATGCTAAAGAAAACTCCTTATGAGCTCTACAAAGGTAAGAAGCCTAACATTAGTTACTTCCATCCTTTTGGCTGCAAATGTTTTGTTCTAAATAATGGAAAAGATAATTTAGAAAAATTTGATGCCAAGAGTGATGAGGGAATATTTCTAGGATATTCATTGAATTCAAAGGCTTTTAGAATATATAACAAAAGAACATTAGTGGTTGAAGAGTCTATTCATGTTATATTTGATGAGTCAAATAATATATCTAAAGATTCAACCAATGATGAAAATGTTGGAATATTTGATGAAAGCTTAGAAGATGACTTTCTAGAAAAGCTTGACTTGAATAAAGAAGATGAAGAAGAAATAGAGGTTTTAGAAAGAGAACCTAGAGCACCAAGAGAGTTAGGATATGTAAAAGATTGTGAAATAGTAGGAGATCCAACTCTTGGAGTTAGAACTAGATCATCCCTAAGGACTATGTGCCAATATATAGCCTTTGTATCTCAAATAGAGCCTAGGAATGTCAATGAAGCCTTAGATGACAATAATTGGTTCCTTGCAATGCAAGAAGAATTAAATCAATTTGAGAGAAGCAAAGTATGGAAACTAGTTCCTAGGCCTAGTGATCACTCAATAATTGGAACTAAATGGATATTCAAGAATAAGATGGATGAAAATAGTGTGATCATAAGGAATAAGGCTAGACTAGTTGCTCAAGGGTATAGACAAGAGGAAGGCATAGACTATGATGAAACATATGCACCGGTAGCTAGATTAGAGGCAATAAGAATGTTACTTGCCTTTGCATGTTATAAAAACTTCAAGTTATATCAAATGGATGTAAAGAGTGCATTCTTAAATGGTTTCATTAATGAAGAAGTCTATGTTGAGCAACCTCCCAGTTTTGAAAATCATGAATTTCCTGAACATGTTTTCAAATTATCTAAGGCACTTTATGGGTTAAAACAAGCTCCTAGAGCTTGGTATGAAAGGTTGTCAAAATTCTTAATAGAAAAGGGATTTTCAAGAGGAAAAGTGGATACCACCTTATTCATTAAGAATAAAAATAAGGATTTACTAGTTGTACAAGTGTATGTAGATGATATTATTTGTGGTTCAACTAATGAGTCTTTATGCTAAGAGTTTGCTGAGATCATGCAAGGAGAATTTGAGATGAGCATGATGGGAGAACTCACATTCTTCTTGGGACTTCAAGTGAAGCAAACAAAGGATGGAACCTTCATCAATCAAGCAAAGTATACCAAGGACTTGCTCAAGCGATTTGGAATGGACAATTGCAAACCTCAAGCCACTCCAATGGGCACCAACATCAAGCTTGATAAAGATGAAAGTGGTAAGTGTGTAGACACTAAACTCTATAGGTCTATGATTGGCTCATTGCTTTATTTAACTGCAAGTAGACCAGATATTTTGTTTAGTGTATGCCTTTGTGCTAGATTTCAATCCTCTCCTAGGGAATCACATCTATTGGCAACTAAGAGGATCTTTAGATACCTCAAAGACACTCCCTCACTAGGACTTTGGTACCCCAAGGACTCTACTTTTGCCCTTCATGCATTTTCAGATGCTGATTTTGGAGGATGCAAAATAGATAGGAAAAGTACTTCAGGTACTTGCCAATTCTTAGGAAATAGGTTAATTTCTTGGTTCTCTAAGAAACAAAACAGTGTGGCTCAGTCCACCACTGAAGCTGAATATATAGCAGCTGGTAGTTGTAGTGCTCAAGTGTTGTGGATTAAACAACAAATGAGAGATTATGGTATTGACATGAAGCAAGTCTCAATTAAATGTGATAATACCAGTGCCATTAATCTATCTAAAAATCCTATCCAACACTCCAGAACCAAGCACATAGAAATTAGACATCACTTCCTTAGAGACCATGTACAAAAATGGGATATAATTTTAGAGTATATTGACACTCTACATCAAATAGCTGATATATTCACCAAACCCCTTGATAGAGATAGGTTTTGTATCCTTAGAGGTGAATTAGGACTCATGAATATCCCTTAAGACTCTTGTGTTTCAAAAATCTTAGTTTCAAGTTGATTTTAAAAGAGTTTTTGCAAATATTTTCTGGCAATGAGGATGAGAGATCGATCTCCTTGCAATATAGATCGATCTCCATACTTTCAACAAGCCTAAATCATCAAGGTTAAGCTAAGCAGATCGATCTTCTAACCATAAGATCGATCTCCTTACGTCTCTGTTAAAAGGTAGATCGATCTGTCCACACGACAGATCGATCTCTTCAAACTTCCGCATTCTAAAGATCGATCCATGCATTTGGCAGATCGATCTCTCTAAGCCTCTGTTAAACTGCAGATCGATCTGTGCATATACCAGATCGATCTCCTTAAGCCTCTGTTTGCGAACAGATCGATCTGTCCATTCGACAGATCGATCTCTCTTGGCTTCTGGAAGTGACAGATCGATCTGTCGAGGCGACAGATCGATCTCCTTTGCCCTGGAGTATAAAAACTCACGAAAATTTCCCAAATTTCACAAAACCCAATCTTCAAATTCCGAAATTCCCTCGCATCTCCTCCTTCGATTCCTCCTCAGATCGATCTCCGTACGGTCCTCCTTGCATCTCCGTGTCATTTTTCGGTATTGTAACCAACATTTCTTATTTTTTTCTCAAAAATTTTCTTAGATTTGTGTTCATTGTCTTTCTAGGGCAAAACTAGTTACTGTTTCATTAATTTTGTCAATTGTGAATCTAGTTAGCACATCTCTCGAGTCTAGAATCATGCCTAGGCTTAAGAAAGTAGGACAAAAACCCCCTAGAACCACTGTAGAGGCCGGTTCCTCATCCCAACCCGTTCCTCCACCTTCCATCGCTTCCTTCAATAGGTGTTTTAAAACACCTGCAAAAAGGAAGCGATACGAAGAGTACTTCTCAACCATGCCAATTAAGCATTGGTGGACTATAGATTTTTCTTTCCTCAATCGCATCGATTTTTCGTATTTGTCAAAATTTGAGGAATTTGGTTGGATGTCATTTTTGAAAATCAACACTCCCGTCCCTCCAAATCTCGTTCGTGCATTCTTTTCCAATGCCGAACTCAATTACGATCCCATTGATTCCTGTCAAATTCTTGGTTTCACAACGTTTGTCATGGGACGATCAATTACCATAACCCCTAAAATTTTAGCCCAAGCCTTCGACATACGTGATGAAGGTTTGACAAACGAAGATGAAGAGGTTCCCTTGGAGTTTGATATTCCCGGGGATAAGGCAAGTGAACTTTCGATGCATCCCCGGCTACTCCATCTCATCATCTCGTGGAACCTTCGTCCGTTTGGTACTCGACACTCAACTATTCGGAGGCTAGATAGTTTTGGATTCATCATATCCATACCACCAGTCAAAAACCCAACCTAGTTCACTTCATCTTCCAAGACTGGTTAAAAATAGTCCGAGGCCAAGCGACAACGATAGTGTTTCCTCAACCGTTGGCATACTTTCTTCAACGCCTCAAGATAGACAGCAGTTGCAAAATCGGAGAACTGCCCTCTCCCAATAGCGTCCTCAACATCGGGACCCTCCATCACATGGGATACTACAAAGATATCCGAGGCAATTGGAAGAAAAAGAGGGAACAGCAGCCTGCTGAAGCCATGGAGGAAGATCCCTCAGATGAGCCTATGGCCCCACCTGCTGCACCAGCTCCGGAACCATCGTCCTCAACTGCTCCACCCACTGCACCAACATCGTCTCCTGCTGGCTTGGAGACTCTCATGAAGATGCTGAGTGACCTCAATCAGAAAATCGATGAAGGCTTTGCAACTCAGCAGCGAATGTTCGAGGAATTAAACCAAAGAGTGGATAAGGTTCAGGAGACTCAAGAGGCGATGTTTGATGAGCTGCAAGTCACACGTACGCACGTTGAGAATCTTTCGGATCGTATTCCTCCCTCACCATAGGCCTTAGGTGTTTTGATTTAGTGTAGTTATATCATTTTAAGATACTTGATGTTATTTGTGATGAATTTGCTTGAATGAAATATCGTTTGACTTGTTATTGGTTGTGTTAATGAAAATGTTCATTTTGAAATGCCATGAGTATTCTCTTTTCGTGTTATTGATATGACAAAAAGGGGGAGAAGAAAACATGTGTGTGTGGTTGTGGTAAACGTTTAAAAGAATGATTAAATTGAGGGGGAGTTAAGTCAGTAACAAAGTCAAAAGCTCACAAAAAAGGGGAGCTCACAAAAAGGGGGAGTTTTTGCAAATTCACTAAACATGTTTGTTTGAATAAGTTTTGTCATATCAAAAAGGGGGAGATTGTTGAGTTAATGTATTTTGAAATGACAAAACAAGTTAATTCAATAGTATTAAGATGATATAAAAACATGTTTAGAGGTTATCAGTACCAGAACTTAGAGTTCTGTTGATGAGAGATCGATCTGGGTTATGAGAGATCGATCTCCTGGGTTTTTACTTGATGAGAGATCGATCTCATGAAGTAATGAGATCGATCTGCCAAGCCTTGAACCTTTACAAAGGTGTTAAGAAAGAGTGAGATCGATCTGAAAGGGTTAAGAGATCGATCTGGCTAAAGCTAGAGTTGAGAGATCGATCTCCCTTAAAAGCATAAGACTGTAGATCGATCTGGAAGATCGATCCACACTCAAACAGAGAACTTATGAGATCGATCTGGTAAGGAAGAGATCGATCTCCTCAAAGTCAGAGAGCTAAGGAGATCGATCTCCTCACTACGAGAGTGCATGGCAGATCGATCTGTAGATCGATCTTGCCTCAAACAGAGAGATTAGGAGATCGATCTGCCTGTTTGACAGATCGATCTCCCCCATTATTTTCAAACTAACAGATCGATCTGCTAACCTATGAGATCGATCTCCTTGTGTATTTGTGCTTCAATCTTGCAGGATTTATAACTAAGAGATCAATCTGGCCAAGATGGCAGATCGATCTGGCACTCTACTGGAGGTACCCAACGGCTAGTTTCTGCAAATCTCAACGGGAAAAACAGCATTTAATGCTCCAACTACCAATCCCTTGGTATTTAACCAAGCATTGAAGACAAAGAGCAGAGAGACACTATTGCTGCACATTAGTAGCATTCTCAAGCTTTAATACTTTCATTCTTTGTGTCCCCATTGCTCATTTATTGAGATTCATTGTATAAGCTTAAGTGCAAAAAGCTTTATTTGTCCTACCCACTTTAAAGCTTCAATTTGTATTCAACCTTACCTTAAAAGAGAAGAGGATTGTCCCTCAGTGAGTGAGAATTGTAAAAGGGTGAATACACTTCTGTATTGCTAAGGGTAGAGAGGTTATTCCTTAACCTATAAAAGGAACATTGTAAGCTCTATTGAAAGAGAGAAAGAAAGCACTTGACAAGAAGGTCAAGGAGAGAGGACGTAGGCAAGAGTTTGGCCGAACCTCTATAAACGATTGTGTTTGTTTCTCTCTTCCCTACTTTGCATTAAATTGTTTAATTTCATTATTGCACAATATTATTTTCTGATTGATATAAGATTAAATTAAAATTTGCCATTATTGTTAGTAAACCGATTCACCCCCCCTCTCGGTAGAGCCAACAGAATTGAGTGAGTTGTGATTTAAATAAGCCATCTATCTGATTTTGTGTGAAAACCATAAGTGCTAGAGAATACTCTCACTATATTTTGAGATATGCATCACATAGTACTGGAGGAATAATCGTACTAGATTTAATGTGATTTTATGCATGTTAGAGTACTGGGAGCATTGCTCGTACTCAGTTTGTGATTAATGCATATAGAGTATTGAGAGCTTTGCTCATACTCAGTTTTACATGAGATAGTACTTGAGTGATAACGCATACTTGATTTGAAAAGAGAATTATGCATTAACCTAGTGCTAGAGGTTACTCGTACTAGTGTTGAGTATTTTAATATGCATACACATTGTTTAAGAGGCGGAGTGTTGATTGTGAGTCACACTCAAGATGCGCACTGTAGTTTTTATGTGATATATAAGACATGTTAAAGAAAAATCGTGGCGATTTCCTCCGTGTAGACTGAGTGTCACACTGTTGAGATGTTCGCACTTGGATTTAGAGACGTGGCATTTATTTTCCATAGTGTGAGGGTTAAGACTTATGGCAAGCACCTCGACTATGATGTATTTCCATGGTGTGAGGGCTAAGACCTATGGCAGCATCTCGACCATTAGGAGAGGGTCCACGGTTGTACGTTGTACTGTGCGAGTGGCATGGAGTACACTGTACCATGTGTTGTGTGGAGTTATGGAGTTATGGAGTTGAGGAGTTTATAGCTGGTGGTTATGATGAATTGACCCCCCTCCCATTACCGCAGTGATAACCCGCACACTGAGATCTGTGTTGCCCGAGATTTCACCATTATAGGATATGACCATAGTCCAGAAGAGTATTGCATTTAGCCATTGAGTCTCGCATGATATATCACTTATTTTATGACACGGTTTGACCTGAGAGAGATAGGTCGAAAACCGATTTGTTTTGTGTTGTATTGTGAACTGCCATATTTACTGTGATTTATGTGTAAATGGCAATGATTTCTATAAAGGCATTCCGCAATTATAAATATGGAATGTTTTGCATGAATGCCTACATTTGATAACTCAGCATGATTTTAAGTACATGGGATTTATTCTGTACTATTATTATATCATTTTAATACATGCTTTGAGATGAGAGAAGGAAAGGCAAAGCCTTATTTTCAGTAGATAGTGCGGTTGTCTACTTGCTTGCCTGATTTCCTTACTGAGTGCGTTGTTTGCTTGTCCCCTTTATTTTCCACTCTCTACAGATCATCCGTAGTAGATTGAGTCCGGCTGAGGTATAACATTCATTATATTCGCTGCCTATCCATCTTACGAGAGGTATACACACTCGAACATTTTGTACTGAACAATGTATAAGCACAATCATGTAAACAATTGTACGGTCGGGATGTATATGTACAAATATTGTATAACAGTTTATGTTATCGAAAAGAACACAAAATTCTATATGTATTGTGAATGAATGTGAGTGGGTGACTAATATCGAATCACAGCCCAACTGTTGAGGAGAGAAAGGTAAGTAAAGTAAAAAGCGAAAAATTTGTAGTGGTGTTTAGTAAGTCACAGATTGAGGTCGTGACAATATATATATATATAACAATTAAAATACATTATGTAATACATTAATCTAGACTATACATACATGTAATTTGATTAAATTCATGAAGGATATACATATGGTGTAAAAATTTAATTAAAATGATAAATAAAGTCGAAAATAATATAACCATCTAAAATTAAAATAGGAATTTAGTAAAATACCATTATTATTTGTTGCAGTTAACAATTTAATAAAACCAAAACTTTTAATACATTATAGTTAAACTAAAATATAATAAAAATACATTTTTATTATTTTATTTTCCTAGCCAAACGTTGCCTAGGAAAAAAAAAAGAAAACCTTTTACCCCTTTTCTCCCCTCTTCACATTTTCTAGCCAAAAAAAGAGAAAACTCAAATTCCTTTCATGAAACCGAGAGCTATGAGGGAAGAGAGAGCATGAAATTAGCTGAATCAAAGAGAGAAAACCACTATACTATCTAGATTTCGTGTTTAGGCTTAGGTATAGAGAGAGATTTTAGGAAGAAATTCAAGAAAACATTGGGTTTTCAAGAGTAAGTTTCGGCCATTCAAGATTAAGGTGAGTAAAGTTCAATTTCTAGTCCATTCTTATTTAATTAATGTTATAGAAGTATGTTCAGAGTAAAAATTATAATTCAATTTCAGTTTTGAAGAATGTAGGTAAAATTAGGTTTTGTAAATTTGGGGATTTCGAAAATTAAGGGAAGAATTGGGTATTCTTAGCTAAATTGAATAAATTTTAGTGATGAATTTATTGTTTGATGTGATTAATGGTTGAAAATTCTATGTGAACATGAAAATGGGGATTCGATTATGAGGAAATAATTGGGGATTTTAAGGAATTTGTCCTAATCTAATTTTGGATGAAAAACAAATTCATGCATGTTCTGGGTCGAATTTATGGTTTGCTAAGCTAATTTCCATTCATTGACAAAAATTCAATGTGGCTATGGAAAATGAATATTTGGCCAACTTGAAAGAATTGGGAATAATTGGTTTTCTTAGGAAATTTAAGGTTAAATCACTTTATTACAATATAAATATGCAGTTATAGGGTTTGCATGATTTAAAATCTAACACATATAAGTTGGGATATAAGTTAAGATATTCAGCCATGGTGAAGTGATTGGGAAATTTAAATTATGATTCAAACCACAAAGTTATGATGAATACATAAATATAGTTACATGTAAGATTTGTGATTAGAAGTTAGATTTGGGTGTTGAAAAAAAGTTTCGGCCACATGAAGAAAGAATAGGGTATTTTCCTTTAATTTAGTTTTTTTTGTTTAGTAAAGTAAATTAATAGTTATATCAAACTAGAAATGAGTTTATAATTACATGGTAAGCTTGATACAAATGGAAATAAAATAAGATGGAAACTTAGTTAAAGGATTCGGCCAACTAGTGGATGATGTAAGGTTGAAGTCTAATAGTTATAACAATGATTAATACATGGCTAAATTCAGTTTGTGTGATTATGGTGGGCTGGCCGAATATAGATGCATGTGTAAGGATTGGTTTTAAAAGTGAAACCTTAGGGAAAGGTTAAAATTTGGAATTATTATCAAAGGGTAAAGCACTGGGTAGCTTGTAACGTTTGTAAGATGGATTCATTTAATGAAAATAGTAAAGTATATAATATATTTAAATCTTGTATTTATGATGATGATATACGAGTGAGTATTCGGTGGTGTGCCTTATTGTATCGAGAGAATATGCTAGCGTAACACAAACCAAAATCTAACTGTTTTAAGTAAATTATAAACTGAAATAAGTATGAAGACTGATGATCATATGTTCTTGCATGTGAAATTTGCAGCGACTACCTCATCGGGTGCCAAGGAAACTTAGGCACATATATGCGTGCTTAAGATGAGAGTAATTAGTATGCGTCGCTCGTGTGGTAAGGGATTTATACAACTTGTAGCTAGTAGGATACCTTAGGTTAAGTTAAAATATACTAGAAACCATAGGTCGTTAGTTTAGTTAGGATTTATTTAAACTGGTTGTATACCTTACCTGATTTTCACTGATTCTGCAACTATTGTTCGCATTTGCTAGCCATAGCCAAACGATGTTACGGTGGGTAAGCATATTCTTTCGTAGTAACAAATTAAGTGCAGTTAAACCCAAATTGTGTACAAACGTCACATCTCTTGATTTTACCGTTTTACTCATTCATGCATGACATTTATAACTTGGTTGCATAAGCTGTTTTAATTGTGATTTAGGAAAGCTTGATGGTGTGCGAAATGATGTTAGCCTGTTTTATAATAATATCACACGTTTCAAAAGTTATTGGTTTACTTTCCTGAACACTTGATGATCAATTGAGATGATTTGCATGCTTTTACCACGCATCTATTATTGTCGATTTTGAGATTTCTGGCAACCCTTGTTATGCCTTTACGGAGTCATGTTCTGTGAAAGCTATCTCTAGCACCGGTAGGAAGTTCTACATGATTTCCCTATGGAGCCAAGTGCTTCACAGAGATGCCTCCGTGGCATCGAGATTTCAGTGCTACCTATTACTGTAGACCTTGATCTCCTCTTTAGTTGTAAGACCGAAAATTTTTCACCTCGAGAATTATTTAGGGAATATGGAAAAATATTTCTAAGGGAATAAAAATAAATAATGATGTCTATATATACACATAAAGTATATATAGAAAAAAAATTGGGTGTCTAAATATATACGTGTGTATGTGGAAATCAATGTATATATATAATACATTGGAATAATATTTTTATAATAATAATATAAATAATATAGGAAATTTATTATTGTATTATTATTATAATATTATATTATAGATATTGTATATCTATGTATTAAATTATATTATATTATATTACAAATATAATATAATATATATAAAAAAGAAAATGGAATAGAAAAAAAAAGCAACGCGAAAAAAAAAAAGATGAAAGAAACAGAACTGAAAACGAAAAGGGAAAGGAAAACGAAACCGAAAACAGCCTCCCCGAATCATCCTCACTGGGGAGAGGAGAGAAAAGAGGTGAACGACGGCCGGAGGAAGGGAGAGTCCGTCGCCACCGGCCAGAGGACAGCGGAATTGCCACTGTCGGCAGCCCAAAAACATCGATCGACGAAGGAGAAGAAACAACAACAAAGCCGAGGAGAGAAAGGGCCGGACCGACCACTTTTCGACGAGCTAAGGCTCGAACACCACCAGATCCATGCATCGCGAGGTCCCGCGATTCTGTTGGAAGTGGAAGCCGACGAAGAACCTACCAAAACAGCGTCCGAATGGTGAATTTTTCACTGAATCAGTCCAAATCGGTTCAACCAAAGAAAAAAAAGTAAGAAAATTCGATGATGCCCCAAGTTTAAGGAAAAGCTGCGTGACAATAAGCGACGAAAGTGAATTCGGTCGAGTTTCAAATTTCGCACCATCACAGAAACTCGACTTCGAAAGGCATATTGGAGCTGAAACGAGCGAGTGACTAGAAATTGGAAAGATAAAAGCGAAATCGACTGGGATTCCAGGTAAGGGATTTATGATTTCTATTAGAAATAGCTGTACGTATTTTATAAATCCCTACATAAGAATAATTAGTATGGAATATATATAAAGACTAAAAATCTAGGAAAGAGTCTAGTGATAAGTAAATTATGATATTACCCTTGTTATAGGGTAATGCATACCATTGAGCATCGAGAATGCAAGATTCGAAAAAATGCATGAATTGCATATTGATGTTGTTGGCTCTACAGAGAGGGGGATGAATCGGTTTTCTAATGTTAATGTCAAATTTAAATTAAATCGAACCTGATTAACAAATAATGAATAAACAATATAATGTAATGAATCAAATTAAAGCAAGATAAGGATGAGAATATCAAACACAGTCGTTTATAGAGGTTCGGCCAATCTCTTGCCTACGTCCTCTCTCCTTGACCTTCTTGTCAAGTGCTTTCTTTCTCACTTTCAACACAAGTTACACACTCCCTTTTTTAGGTTAAGGAATAACCTCTCTACCCTTTCTAAACAAAGATGTATTCACCCTTTTACAAGATTTATCTCACTGAGGAACAATCCTCTTTTCTCTCAAAGGTAGGATGAATACAATATCAAGCTTTTAATGTGGGTAGGACAAATACAGCTTTTGCACACAAGCTTATACAACAAACTCAATAAATGAGGATTGAAGACAAAAGGAATGAAAGAATTAAACTCTTAAGAATGTACAGAATGTGCAGCAATGGTGTCTTCCTTCTCATTGTCTTCAATGCTTGATTATATATTGAAGGATTGGTAGTTGGAGCATTTAATGTTGTTTTTTCCGTTGAGATTTTTACAGAAATAGCCGTTGGGTACCTCCAGTAGAATGTCAGATCGATCTGCCATCTTGACCAGATCGATCTCTTAGTTATAGTTCCTGCAAGATCAAGGCAAAATGAAGCAAGGAGATCGATCTCATATATGAGCAGATCGATCTCACAATTTGAAAATGTTAGAGAAGATCGATCTGTCGAATAGGCAGATCGATCTTTCAATCTCTCTATTTGATGCATGATCGATCTATAGATCGATCTGCCAAGTATTCTCGTAGTGATGAGATCGATCTCTTATCAACCCAGATCGATCTCCTTAGCTCTCTGACTTTGAGGAGATCGATCTCTTCCTATACCAGATGGATCTCATGAGCTCTCTGTTTGAGTATAGATCGATCTTACAGATCGATCTACTGCCTTTACCTTTGTTTTAAGGGAGATCGATCTCTTCGTAGACCAGATCGATCTCCGCAACATCTTGTATTAGGCAGATCGATCTTATAACCCTTATAGATCGATCTCAATCTTTCTTAATACCTTTGTACAGGTTCAAACCTTAGCAGATCGATCTCATGTCTTCATGAGATCGATCTCTCATCCAAGAAAACCCAGGAGATCGATCTCTCATATCCCAGATCGATCTCTCATCCAAGAAAACCCAGGAGATCGATCTCTCATATCCCAGATCGATCTCTCATCTCCAGGAAATTAAGTTCTGGTAGTGATAACCTCTAAACATGTTTTTATATCATTTTTATATTATTGATTTTACTTGTTTTGTCATTTCAAAATATATTAACTCAACAATCTCCCCCTTTTTGATATGACAAAACCTATTCAATCAACATGTTTAGTTACCTATTTGCATTTTGCACAAACTCCCCCTTTTTGTAAGCTCCCCCTTACTTTTGGCTTTTGACCTCTTAACTTTCTTAACTCCCCCTCATTTTAATCATTCCTTTCAACCATTAGACATGTTTCTTTAACGTATTTAAAACCATATTTAAACATGTTTTCTTATTCTTCTCCCCCTTTTTGTCATATCAATGACACTTAAAGGTTTAAACAGAGCAATTTAACGTTCAACACACTTTTCATTTCAAAATAGTAAGTCAGTATAGCACATTGCAACAATAACTAACATATCATTTCATTCAAGCAAATGCGGTTTTCAAAACACTAACTAATAATGTCAAGGCATTAGCCAAAATAGTTCTACCAACTAAGTCCTAAGGTGCACGAGGGAAGCGATCCAGTAGTTCCTCGACGTGAGTATGAGTGACTTGAAGCTCATCATACATCGCCTGCTGGGTGGCATGAAGGTTTGCGAAACCTTCATCTATCTTTCGGTTCAGCTCCATTATCATCGTCACAATGGACTCCATGCCAGCGGGTGCAGTGGGCTGAGCAGAGGAAGAGGATGGACCCTCAGTCGGTGCAGCAGGTGGATCGATGGGCTCATCTGTGGGATCTTCCTCCATGGCTGCTGCAGGCTGTTGTTCTCGTTTCTTCTTCCAATCTCCTTGGAAGTCCTTGTAATACCCCATGTGGTGGAGTGTCCCGATGCTTAAGACGCTCTTCGAGGAGGGAACTTCACCCGTTTCACAACTGCAGTCCACTCCAAGTCGTTGTAGAAAATACGCCAACGGTTGCGAAAAAACTATCGTGGTGGCTTGGCCGCGTACGATCTTCAACCAATCTTGATAGATAAAATGGACAAGGTTGGGTTTTTGACTTGTGGAGTGGATGTGGTGGATCCAAAAACGATCTAACCTCTTAACGGTGGAATGACGGGTACTAAAAGGACGAAGATTTCATGAGATAATGAGGTGGAGTAACCGTGGGTGCATTGGCAGGTCACTCGCCTTATCCCCGAGAAGGTCAAACTCTAAGGGGACTTCCTCATCTTCATTGGTCAAGCCTTCATTGCTTATGTGGAAAACTTGGGCTAAGACATCAGTGTCTATTGCAATTGACTTACCCATGACATACGTTGTGAACCCAAGAATTTTGCAAGTATCAGCAGGGTCATAGGTGAGTTCGGCATTAGAAAAGAATGCCCTGATGATGTTTGGGGGTACGGGAGTATTGATTTTGAGAAATGGAATCCAACCAAATTCTTCAAATTTGGGTAGATAAGGAAAGTCAATACGGTTTAAGAAAGAAAAATCGATGGTTCGCCAATGTTTAATTGGCATGGTGGAAAAGTACTCTTCATATCTCTTCCTTTTTGTAGGTGTTTTAAAACACCTGTTAAAGGTAGTGACTAAAGGGGCAGAGGGTGGTTATGAGGAGGTTGGTCTAGATTCTCTATTGGCTGTTCTCTTAATACGAGGCATTTTTCTAGACACAAGACACTCTCTAAACACATTTAAAACTAGTTCTCTAAAAATCTACCCAATGGAACAGTGTAAAAATTGCCCTAATTGAGATTACAGCAAAAAGAGATAAATTTTTGAAGAAAAATTTAGCAATGTAGGTTACTAGACCAAGAGTGATGAAAACATTGGGCAAATTTCTTATCGAAGATCGATCTGAAGGGAGAATCGAGGGATGAGGTGCGACAGGAGGTTAGGGATTTGAAGAATTGGATTTTTCAAATTTTGGGGATTTTAAACAGTTTTTATAGTCCAGGGCACAGGAGATCGATCTGTCATTTTCAGAAGCTTAAAGAGATCGATCTGACGTACCACAAGATCGATCCTCAGAATACAGAAGCTTAATGAGATCGATCTGTCGTAGGCCCAGATTGATCTGCTGTTTAACAGAGGCTTAAGGAGATCGATCGACCAAATGTATAGATCGATCTGCTGTTTAACAGAGGCTTAAGGAGATCGATCTGCCAAATGCATAGATCGATCTGCTGTTCAACAGAGGCTTAAGGAGATCGATCTTATGGGTGAGAAGATCGATCTTCCTAGCTTAACCTTAATGCTTTAGGCTTATTTGAAGTATGGAGATCGATCTATATTGATATGAGATCATACTCTTTGCCCAGAAAAATCATTGAAAAACTCTTTTAAAACCAACTTGAAATCAAGATTTTGAAGCATATACATCTTAAGGAACATTCATGAGTTCTAATTCACCTCTAAGGACACAAAACCTATCTCTATCAAGAGGTTTGGTGAATATATCAGCTATTTGATGTAAAGTGTCAATGTACTCTAGAATTATATCTCCCTTTTGAACATGGTCTCTAAGGAAATGGTGCCTAATCTCAATGTGCTTAGTTCTAGAGTGTTGAATAGGATTTTTAGATAGATTGATGGCACTGGTATTATCAATTTAATAGAGACTTGTTTCATGTCACTACCATAGTCTTTCATTTGTTGTTTAATTCACAATACTTGAGCACTACAACTACCTGCTGCTATGTATTCAGCTTCAGTTGTGGACTGAGCCACACTATTTTGTTTCTTAGAGAACCAGGAGATTAATCTATTCCCTAAGAATTGGCAAGTACCTGAAGTACTTTTCCTAACTATTTTGCATCCCCCAAAGTCTGCATCCGAAAATGCATGAAGTGTAAAAGTGGAGTCCTTAGGGTACCAAAGTCCTAGAGAAGGAGTGTCCTTAAGGTATCTAAAGATCCTTGTAGTTGCTAATAAGTGTGATTCCCTAGGAGAGGATTGAAATCTAGCACAAAGGCATACACTAAACAAAATATCTGGTCTACTTGCAGTTAAATAGAGCAATGAACCAATCATAGACCTATAGAGTTTAGTGTCTACACACTTACCACTTTCATCTTTATCAAGCTTGATGTTGGTGCCCATTGGAGTTGCTTGAGGTTTGCAATTGTCCATTCCAAATCGCTTGAGCAAATCCTTAGTATATTTTGCTTGATTGACCAAATCACTTGAAGTCCCAATAAGAAAGTGAGCTCTCCCATCATGCTCATTTCAAATTCACCTTGCATGATCTTTGCAAACTCTTGGCATAAAGATTCATTAGTTGATCCAAAAATAATATCATCTACATACACTTGTACAACTAGTAAATTCTTATTTTTATTTTTGATGAATAATGTGGTATCAACTTTTCCTCTTGAAAATCCTTTTTCTATTAAGAATTTTGACAATCTTTCATACCATGCTCTAGGAGCTTGTTTCAAACCATAGAGTGCCTTAGATAGTTTAAAAACATGTTCAGGAAATTCATGATTTTCAAAGCCGGGAGGTTGCTCTACATACACTTCTTCATTTATGAAACCATTCAAGAATGCACTCTTTACATCCATTTGATATAACTTGAAGTTTTTGTAACATGCAAAGGCAAGTAGCATTCTAATTGCTTCTAATCTAGCTATCGGTGCATAAGTTTCATCATAGTCTATTCCTTCCTCTTGTCTATAGCCTTGTGCAACTAATCTAGCCTTGTTTCTTATGATCATACTATTTTCATCCAACTTGTTCTTGAATATCCATTTAGTTCCAATTATAGAGTGATCACTAGGCCTAGGAACTAGTTTCCACACTTTGCTTCTCTCAAATTGATTTAATTCTTCTTGCATTGCTAAGAACCAATTATTGTCATCTAAGGCTTCATTGACATTTCTAGGTTCTATTTGAGACACAAAGGCTATATATTGACACATATTCCTTAGAGATGATCTAGTTCTAACTCCAAGGGTTGGATCTCCTACTATTTCACAATCTTTTACATATCCTAATTCTCTTGGTGCTCTAGACTCTCTTTCTAATATCTCTATTTCTTCTTCATCTTCTTTATTTAAGTCAAGTTTTTCTAATAAATCTTCTTCTAAATTTGGAATATCCTCAAATATTGCAACATCCTCATCATTGGTTGAATCTTTAAATACATCATTTGACTCATTAAATATAACATGAATTGATTCTTCAACCATCAATGTTCTTTTGTTATATACTCTATAAGCCTTTGAATTCAAGGAATATCCTAGAATGATTCCCTCATCACTCTTGGCATCAAATTTTCCTAAATTATCTTTCCCATTATTCAAGACAAAACATTTGCAGCCAAAAGGATGAAAGTAGCTAATGTTAGGTTTCTTACCTTTGTAAAGCTCATAAGGAGTTTTCTTTAGCATGGGTCTAATCATAGCTCTATTAATGATATAGCAAGATGTGTTTATAGCTTCAGCCCAAAAATATTTTGGTAAATTATTCTCACACAACATGGTTCTAGCCATTTCTTCCAATGTTCTATTTCTTCTCTCAACTACTCCATTTTGCTGTGGTGTCCTAGGGGCTGAAAAATTATGGCTAATTCCTTGATCATTGCAATACTCATCAAATCCTATATTTTTGAATTCCTTGCCATGATCACTTCTAATACTAGTTATTGTGTATCCTTTTTCATTTTGAGTCACTTTTGTATAAGCTATGAATTTTTCTAAGGCTTCATTTTTTATTCTAAAAAAGAACACCCAAGTGAACCTAGTGTAATCATCAACTATTACAAATCCATAGTGTTTCCCACCAAGGCTTCTTGTTCTAGTTGGTCCAAATAAATCTAGGTGGAGTAATTGAAGAGGCCTAGTGGTGGATACACTATTCTTAGGCTTAAATGTTATCCTTTTATGTTTTCCTTTAACACATGCTTCACATATTTTTTCATAGTCAAAGGACAACTTGGGTAATCCTATAACTAGATCCTTTCTAGCTAACTTAGATAACACATGCATGCTAGCATGACCTAGTCTTCTATGCCATAACCAAGATTCTTTTTCATTGTCTACCATTAGGCATATGTTTTCATTTTTGAGTTCATTAAGATAGACAATGTATATATTACCTTGCCTATGACCTAGAAAAAGAACTTTATTTAACTTAGGATATATAACATGACATTTCATGCAATCAAAAATTACCTTGTAACCTTTGTCACAAAGTTGACTTATGCTTAGTAAGTTATGCTTTAGACCCCTAACAAGCAATACTTTTTCTAATGAAAAATAGTCATTACCTATTGAGCCACTTCCTTCAACTTGGCCTTTGGAGTTGTCCCTAAATGTGACTTCTCCACCAACCTTTGATTTAAATGAGTTGAAGTGGCTTCTATCACCCGTCATGTACCTTGAGCATCCACTGTCCAAGTACCAAGCTTCCTTTGTTTTAGCTTTGTGGCAATGCTCAATTCCCTACAATCAAAATTCAAATTTATGTCTTAGGTACCCAAATTTTCTTGGGTCCTTTGAGGTTAGTGAATGCAATTCTTGATCCCCTTGGGATCCATTTTACTAATGCATTAAAATCTTTTGAGTTAATTACTTCTTTTGGGACCCAAATTCTTTTTACTATTTTTCCCTTAAGAGTGGTCATCTTCATATTGCAATTATGTGATGCATGTCCCTTTCTATTACAATATGAACAAGTAGTTGAAGGTTTATTCATGTTCTTTCTAGCAATGAAGCTTTTGAGATGAGTCTCTCTACTTTTTGCATTATATCCTAACCCATTTTTATCAAAGAATGCCCTTTGAGTTTCTAACATGTCATCTAACTTTTGTTGACCCATATAAAATCTATTAAAGGAATTATGTAGATTACTATTCTTTTCTTTTAGGTCACAAATTTCAAGGTTCGTAATTTCTAGTTTCTTTTCACATTCTAATTTGTCCTCTAGAATTAACTCATTTTCTTTCTTCAATTTAGATATTTTCTTCTTATATTTCATACTCATGCATTCATATTCCAATGCAAGATCATCAAAGGCATCTTGCAATTCATCAAAAGAGTATTCATTGAGGTTTGAAGTTACCTTTTCATCCTCAATAGCCATGAAGCACAAGTTGGCAATGTCCTCATTTGAGTCATCATCAGAGCAGTCACTGTCGCTCCATGTAGCCACCATTGCCTTCTTTTTGTGAAACCTATCATTGGACTTTTTAAGAAGAGGGCAGTTAAACTTAATGTGTCCTAATTTTTTACATTCATAACACACAATTGTATCTTTTCTTCCTACCTCTTCTTGATCTCTCTTGTGGTTTCTCCTATTACTACCACTAGCTCTCATTCTCATGAACTTGTTAAATCTTTTGGCAAACATTGTCATCTCAAGATCTTCTTCACTACCACTCTCATTTTTAATCTCCTCTTGAGTAGTAGATTTTAGAGCAACTCCCACTTTCTTGGGTGGCTCTTTATTTCTTCTTAATTTCATCTCATAAGTGAGTAGTGAACCTATTAATTCATCTAGTGACAATGTGTGAGGGTCCTTGGATTCCTCAATCGCAGTCACTTTAGCTTCCCATGATTTAGGTAGACTATTTAATATTTTCTTGACCATTTCTATATTAGAGTATGTTTTTCCTAATGATTTTAATCCATTAATTACATCAGTGAATCTAGTGAACATATCACTGATTGACTCTCCATCTTTCATCCTAAATAGCTCATAGTCATGTATGAGCATTCTTACCTTAGTCTTCTTTACTTGGGTTGTACCTTCATGAGTTATTGCCAATTTATCCCAAATCTGTTTGGCATTGTCACATCCAGAGACTCTATTGTATTCATTTGGCCCTAAAGCACAAAAGAGAGTGTGCATGGCCTTAGCATTCAGCTGAGCACATTTAATATCATTTGAATCTCATTCATCTTCTTCCTTAGGGATATCTCTTCCCTCTATTCTTTTTGTAGGGATTTGAGGTCCTTTAGTGATAATGCTCCATACTTCATAATCATTTGCTTAAATGAATAACATCATCCTAGTCTTCCAATAAGCATAATGTTCCCCGTTGAACATAGGAGGCCTAACCGTAGAATGCCCCTCTCCTACTAAGCTAGTTGCTACATTGTTGTGAGCCATTAGATCGTTTCTAACTCTTAGGAAGTTATTCCTATGTGATCAAAGAGTCCTAGCTCTGATACCAATTGTTAGCTCTACCGAGAAGAGGTGGATCAGTTTTCTAATGTTAATGTCAAATTTAAATTAAATTGAACCTAATTAACAAATAATGAATAGGCAATATAATGTAATGAATCAAATTAAAGCAAGATAAGAATGAGAATATCAAACACAGTCGTTTATAGAGGTTCGGTCAATCTCTTGCCTACGTCCTCTCTCCTTGACCTTCTTGTCAAATGCTTTCTCTCTCACTTTCAACACAAGTTACACACTCCTTTTTTCAGGTTAAGGAATAACCTCTCTACCCTTTCTAAACAAAGATGTATTCACCCTTTTACAAGATTTATCTCACTAAGGAACAATCCTCTTTTCTCTCAAAGGTAGGATGAATACAATATCAAGCTTTTAATGTGGATAGGACAAATACAGCTTTTTCACACAAGCTTATACAATAAACTCAATAAATGAGGATTGAAGACAAAAGGAATGAAAGAATTAAACTCTTAAGAATATACAGAATGTGCAGCAATGGTGTCTTCCTTCTCATTGTCTTCAATGATTGATTATATACTGAATGATTGATAGTTTGAGCATTTAATGTTATTTTTCCCATTGAAATTTTTACAGAAATAGTCGTTAGGTACCTCCAGTAGAATGTCAGATCGATCTGCCATCTTGACCAGATCGATCTCTTAGTTATAGTTCCTGCAAGATCAAGGCAAAATGAAGCAAGGAGATTGATCTCATATATGAGCAGATCGATCTCACAATTTGAAAATGTTAGAGAAGATCGATCTGTCGAATAGGCAGATCGATCTTCCAATCTCTCTGTTTGATGCATGATCGATCTGCCAAGTATTCTCGTAGTGATGAGATCGATCTCTTATCAACCCAGATCGATCTCCTTAGCTCTCTGACTTGGAGGAGATCGATCTCTTCCTATACCAGATGGATCTCATGAGCTCTCTGTTTGAGTATAGATCGATCTTACAGATCGATCTACTGCCTTTACCTTTGTTTTAAGGGAGATCGATCTCTTCGTAGACCAGATCGATCTCCGCAACATCCTGTATTAGGCAGATCGATCTTATAACCCTTATAGATCGATCTCAATCTTTCTTAATACCTTTGTACAGGTTCAAACCTTAGCAGATCGATCTCATGTCTACATGAGATCGATCTCTCATCCAAGAAAACCCAAGAGATCGATCTCTCATATCCCAGATCGATCTCTCATCTCCAAGAAATTAAGTTCTGGTACTGATAACCTTTAAACATGTTTTTATATCATTTTTATATTATTGATTTTACTTGTTTTGTCATTTCAAAATATATTAACTCAACAGATGTTTTCACTATAAAACACTACTTTTTAGCAAGTATATGAATAGATTGGCTATTGTTTACATGAATTGCATGATGACGGCATGTTACTTATACTGAACTCTGATTTTGAGTTATTTTCAATGAAAATAGAGCTGTTTATCATATTTGTGAATGAAATAAATCATACTGGAACGCGTGTTAACTAACGGGTTAGACGATCCTGCTCGCATGAGATTTTAAATGGTATTGATAATGAAATTGTGATAGAGCCGCGTGTTAACTAACGGGTTACACACTCTTGCTCATACATGATTTTTATGTTATTGAAGATGAAACCGTGTTGGAACTCTCGTGTTGACTGTATGTCACATTGACTTGCTGGCACTGGTATATGAAACAAGGTTATGGTTGATGATTAATGTCGAGGTCGTAAAGCCTGTCTACTCTCAGGTAGCCTCGAGCATACAGTATATTGATGGAGTCCATGGCGTAGGGTGTATGGACAGGGTCCACGGAGTGCGTTGTACCGTGTGATTGTCCACGAAGTACGTTGTACCGTGAGATGATACATGGAGTACCTTGTACCGAGTTAGCGTCTTTGGACAGATGATAGAGTAGAGATGAGCTGATGGGTTGGATTTGTCACGACCCAAATTACCTAAAAATCAGAGTAAATTTTTCACTTTTTCATTTATTATTTAATTTTTACCTTTCTCTCATCGTGACCATCCTACAACACAGTTGAGCTATGATTCGGTGTTAGTCACCTCTCACCTATTTACCATTTCATTTCCATAATCACATTCATAAATCAGAGTTTACTATCATTTGACTTTGATTAAACACTTACACATTGGTATTTATAACTCTACATCCCCGACATCATATCCATTTACAGTACTGTGCATTACATATTTAGATACAAAACTCTACAAATGTGTATACCTGTCTCTCGATGGGAAGCAGCGGATACCAAGCATGCAAGTCCTCAGCCGCTTACTAATTTCTGTGAGTGCTCTGAAAAGATGGAAAAATAAGGGGGTGAGCAAACCACACGCTCAGTAAGGCAATTATGCAAGTAAGTAGATAGCTCCACTATCTACATGCTCATAATGTCATGCCCTTAAATCCATTTCTTTTCATTAAAATCATCAAGTACAAAGTCATGCAAACATCAATGACTTAGTTTATTAAAACTATTTGTGCATATAGAAATCATGTAATTCATACTTCAAAGGCATTTTAGGTGACATCCTTAAATCATAATCTGCATGAAGTAAAACAAGATCATGCATTCTTTCATGTCATGTAAGACAAATCATGAATTTGAAATAAAAGCATGGAAAACAACATCATGCTATTGCATTTAAATCATTTCATTAAAACTGCAGTATAAACTAACCCTTCCAGGTCAATCGTCTCATAAAACAATTCATTATAAAACTTCGGTTATAAAACCACCCTTCTTTCAGGGTCACATGTCATAAAATCCTTTAAAACATAAATTAGCATAGTAAAAATCATAAAATCGGGGGCCTGACCCTCCCTCGGGTCTACCCTGGTCTATCGACCAATAGTTATATCATGTGAGACATGTAATTGATTATATCAGTAACATCGAGGACTACGGCCATATCCTAATGATCCCTAGCAACACGATACCTAGTGTGCGGGGTATCACACCTGAAACGGGAGGTGGGTCGTCCTACCCGCCAGAACAGCATAACACAAGGATTGCTAGGGCAAGGCTTGCTGCCTCGTGGCTGATGCCACTCCACTCCAACAATCCCTACGGTACAGCGTACTCCGCGTGATATACACGGTACAACGTACTCTGTGAACCCAAGCTCAATCAGGGGTGCCTGTAATAGGTCTTATCCACCTATATCATCTCTGTCTCAGTATGCACGTGTGAGCATATCATCTCACTGTGACACACAATCTACAGGAGGCTCCAACACGGCTATATGCATGTAATATAAATTCCTGTGCGAGCGAAGCTCTAGCACGGTTTCATAAAAATCAGTAAAATCTGCGTACGAGCAGCGCTCCAGTACGACTTAAACTGATTATAAATTCAAGTAAAATCCACGTACGAGCAATGCTCTAGTACGGATATGTATAAAAACTCAGTGAAAACCTCATACGAGAAAAACTCCAGTACGGTTTTAAAATAAATTATAAAACCATATAAAATTTCGTGCGAGTAATGCTCTAGCACGAATGAATGCTCAAGTAAATCAAAACTTCATACGAGCAACGCTCCAGTACGGCTTTATGCATAAATACATCAAATCTCGTGCGAGTTACACTCCAGCACGGCTTTTATGCAATTATCATATCAAAACTGGATGCGAGCTAAGCTCCAGCATCGCTCATGCATATCAAATCAGTAAAATTAGTGCGAGCAATCGCTCCAGCACCTTTTTATGCATATCACGTCAAAACAGTCAAAACATGTCAAAACAGAGTGCGAACTAGGCTCCAGCACTTCTCATGCATTTCACAATAATAAAATCAGTACGAGCAACTGCTCTAGTACATTTCATGCATATGATGTCACATAAATCGGTGCGAGCAACCGCTCAAGCACATTTATGCACATTCACAAACGCAAATATAGTGCGAACTACGTGTATCTGTTTCCATATAAACTTGATAGTTGGCCTATTTTCCAAAGAAATGTTCATTTAAATATAAATAACACTTAGTAGTGTTATCATGTGAAATTCATGCAATTACTGGCCAATCTATCGATTTGCTTTGATTAAAACCAATAAAATCCTTAAACCATAAATTTCCTAGAATCATGCATTTCATGCATGTCATGCTTTCACCTTCCTTAGGTGAACTTCCCTCAATAGGGTAAAATAGTCTTTTCACCTATTTCAATCCTTAAAATCATTTAAACCACTTTTAGGATCATTATACAATAACAATGTATACATATAAAATCAGTGTATACAAAAACTATTAAAATACGTGTAGCTACCTCTAGCTACTCACATAATTCCCTTACTTCATTTTTCTGTACAGTCTGACCTTTCACAGATGTCTCGTCATGCAATCTGATTTGCTCTCAATCAAATCTCCGGAACTGCATATAAATATACATCAGGTCAAATACAATACAATTTAATTGTATTTCATATTTTCTGGGCTTAATTTAAAACATTAGGCCCGTTTACTCATATTGGGCCCGATTGTACCATAATGGGCTTTAATCGGCCTTAAGCCCGTTTACCACACTTTATCGAGGCCTATTGGGCTCATTGGGCCCATCAGTATATATTGGACCTCGTTCTAAACTCTCGAATAGATCAATTAAATATTTACGACAATTTATTCCAATTTCCATAATATAATTCATTTAACGCGAAAATTAAATCCGTAATTTATTAACACGCATAACGATGTAAATTATCGCAAATAAATGTTACTTACCCGTGATTCCATGATAGTACGCAAATCGAAACTGTCTCGAGCTCTCATTTGATGTCAATTATCGAGCTACACAATTAAATATTTTTTTCAGGTAAATTTCCAGTCGGATATTAATCAAATTAAATATTCTGAAATTTAAATCGGTCTATTCAATCGTTTACCGACTTACCCGTAGCTCGATTGCATCACTGGAATTTTTTCCAATTTTTTTCCTTTTTCTTTTTCCCTTTTTTCTTCCTTTTTCCTTTTCTTTTTGGCTGAACCGGTCAGGTGCGGTTCAACCCAGTTCAGACAACCGGTTCAGCTCGGTTCGGTTTAACGGTTTAGTCCGGTTCGGCCGGTTCAGATAACATTTCGTCCTTTCGGCGCCATCCGGTCGGTTCCTGGCGTGATTCTAGCACCAATCGGGGCGCCACGGCCTGGGCTTCCATAATTGGGCCTCGGCTGGAGTCAAAACGGCGCCGATGGTCGCCAATCGGGGCTTCTCTCTCGCGGCTTCTCCCCTCATTTTTGGCCTTTTCAGGCGATCTCCACGGTGTGTCTTGGCCGCTGATGGTTCGCCCGAGGTCGGGCTACCTTCGTCGGCCCTCGCTGGCCCCTCAACCTCGCCGATGGTTTGCCGGTGAGAAATCCTCCTCGGGTTGCGCCTGTGTCCATTTCACCTGTTTCGTTTCTTCTGTTTCGCGAATTTCTCTTTTTTTTTCTTTATTTATTTATTTATAATTATTTTTATTATTATTATATTCAATTAAATATTATTATTTGGCAAAAATATCTAACAAAAATACTATTTTATTCATTTAATCTGTAAATGAATTTCTCAGTCCGATTTTACCTTTCCGGTATATTTTCTGATTATTTTCGGGATTATTTCTCGAGGCAAAAATTTTGATTAATTCCTATAAATTCATATCTTGATCAATTCAATCCGAAATTTAATTATTTCTTCGTTATTGATCAAGATTTCTCAAGCCCGTATTTTTAATTAAATTTTCTTATCCCAATTAATACCAAATTTTGGTCTTTTGACCGTTTTGCCCTTGCACATTTTCGAGAATACCATTTTAGTCCTTTTGCATTTTTAAATGCACTCGAAAATTTCTATTCATTCCCTTTTGCTCTTACGATAAAAAAAATCGAGTCTTACAGGATTGACCCGCCTCCCTAGGGGACTGACACCCATGCTATCACACCCCATTTTCGGGTGCCCTTTATCCATACTTACGCTACTACGGTTGGGCTGTGAGACGATGCAATTGCTAAAATTTCATTCATTTACAGCGAAAATATTTAAACTTTAATTCACACTCCCAAGTGTATGTAAATATACAAAATTAATTGTATAATAATATCTTTACATAACATCCCCCATACCACTGTTTACATTCTCAATTTGTAATTGTGCGATACATTATAATAGATACAAAAGACTTATGTATATACAAATCTTATACCTTTGCAACTGGTGGAAGCTGTCCAACACAAAAAGATCCAGAGACCACCGCATTGCCTTACTTCTCAGTATCTGGAGGGAGAAAAGTAGTGGGATGAGCAAACCACTGCTCAGTAAGGAAATGGATGCTAACAGGTCGATACTGTACTATCTACATAGCTCATGCATGCATAAACAAAAATCATGTTTCAATGTAAATGGAAATATTACTAGAAAATGTATTCAAACATTCATTTCTCATATAAGCATTTTCACAAAAACATGTATACGATATTCCCATTTGAAAACATGTCATAAATAGTACTATCATAGCACGAGCATTCAAATCGAGAGATTTATCAAATCACAAACTCTCTTTGCTTTTCTCAAATCATTTCTTTTCACCAAATCTCTTTCTTTTCTGAGTTTCTCAATTTCTTATATCTCTGATACATGCATGGAATTTTTAGCAATCTAATATCCACGACATATGGCCATAGTTAGTGATCCCAGGCCTCACTGATTAGGTGTGCACAGGGCATCACTTCGCCTGAAGGGGGATGGGTCAGTCCTACCTTCCGACTCATCTCAATCAACCTCATCTCCTTATATACTCACGGTATAAGGTACGTCATGTGTCATCTACGCGATACTCGTACTCACGTGCACCCAGCACAATACATAGTATACTAACGGACAACTACACAGTTCAACGTACGACCGTGGACCCAGTCCATCTACCAACTCCAATTGACTTTTCATCATGAACCATGTCTTATATACCAGGCGAGCAATCAGTGTGACACACAGTCATCGCAAGGCTCCAGTGCGGTACGATTTATTGTTAAGGCCCAGCCCATCCCAATGCCGTCGGCTGGCATCCCCTTGGGTCCCAAACCCCCAGGTTTACCTCAACTCAGTAAAAACTGGTGCGAGCAATGCTCCAACACTTTTCTCAAAACCATCGTGCAAGTTAAACTCCGGCACGACACATCAAAACATAGAAACATGTACGAGCTAACGCTCCAGCACATTATCATTATAAAACCACTAGCGAGTCATGCTCCAGCACGGTTTATCAAAACATGCAGACGTATGCGAGTGAAACTCCAGCATAGTCAAAATCATTAAAACGGGTGTGAGCTAAAGCTCCAACACCAATCTCATCTCAAATTCGATAGGTGGCTATTTTATCTTTTTAAAAACATCAAAACATGTTTATTTACGTAGGATGTTGTCCCATACTAAACATGTAAAACTAGCCAACCTATCCATCATCATTCTCAATCTTAAAATCAGTGCATGGTTGAGAAAACATCAAAACATCATACATAGATGTAAAGTATTAAAAACATGCATGTCAGGTTATTTTTCCTTCCCACATCCCATTTCACAATTATACGTATATCTAATACTTTTCATACTTTCATATAGATTTCCATGGCTCAATAGCTAAAAATATTATTTCTAGTGTCGTAACTACTCAAATCGTAGTAAAATATGTACAAATACCTCTATTATACTTCCGAAGCATAGAAAAATGGAAGACATTATGGACTCCTACTAGCTCAGGTGGTAAGGCTAGCCTATATGCTCCATCTCCCACTCTATCCAAAATCTCGAAGGGACCAATATAACGAGGACTTAGTTTTCCTTTCTTCCTGAACCTCGTTATTCCCTTAGAAGGAGATACTCTCAAAAACACGGACTCTCCCACATCAAATTCAAGTGGTCTCCGTCTCCTATCAACATAGCTCTTTTGTCGACTTTTAGCTATTCGCAACCTCTCACATATTATTTGAACATCTTCAGAGGCTTGTTTAACTAAATCGGGACGAGCAACTGCCTGTCACCAACTTCTTCCCAATTGATGGGTGATCGACATCTACGACTGTATAGTGCCTCATAAGGGGACATACCAATACTTGAGTGATAACTGTTATTGTAGGCGAACTCAATCAATGGCAAGTGATCATCCCATGAGCCTCTAAAATCCAGCACACACGCTCTCAACATATCCTCCAGGGTCTGTATAGTCATCTCTGACTGACCACCTTTTTAAGGATGAAAAGCGGTGCTAAAACGCAATTGGGTCATCGCTTCCTGAAAATGTCCCAACAAGTGGGAAGTAAAACGGGCATCCCTGTTAGAAACAACACTCATTGGGACTTCATGTAATCTCACTATCTCCCGTACATACAAGTTCACCAATGCACTCAAGGTATCTGTAGATCTCATGGCTAAGAAGTGTGCCAATTTCATTAACCGATCTACTATAACCCATATAGTATCATGGTTCTTACGGGTTCTCGATAACCCCATCACAAAGTCCATGGTGGCGTGCTCTCACTTCCATGTCGATATCGATAGAGGTTGTAATAATCCTCTAGGTTTCTGATGCTGAACCTTTACCTGCTGACAAATGAGACATCTAGCGACATACTCAGCTATGTCTCTCTTCATTCCAGACCACCAATATACATTCTCGAGATTTTGATACATTTTTCTACTCCCCGGGTGTACTGTATATCTCGCTGAGTGAGCCTCTGATAATATTAACTTCCTCAGCTCTGAATCCTTAGGAACACATATTCTATTCCCGAACCTTAGTACTCCATCTGAACTCAATACAAATTTCGTATTCTTACCCTTCTGGATTTAGCTAATCACATCAATACACCATTGATCAATTTGTTGAGCTTGTCTGATTCTCCCAATCAACTCTGGTTCTAATCTCAAGCTAGTAATAATCTCATAGCTGCTAATCTCAAGTAGGGTTATATCCAGACTAAGGTTCGTGAATTGTTCCAACAACTCGTTTCCCTAATCATCATATGCGATACCAACTCGAGACTCTTTCTACTCAATGCAGCGGCAACTACATTTGCCTTTCCCGGGCGGTACAAAATTTTACAATCGTAATCCTTGAGGAGTTCTAACCACCTTCTCTGTCTCATATTTAACTCCTTCTGTGAGAATAGATACTTCAGACTCTTGTGATCCGTAAAGATCTGAAACTTCTTACCATACAAGTAGTGGCGCCATATCTTCAATACAAATACTATGGCCGTCAACTCCAAATCATAAGTGGGGTAGTTCTTCTCATGATCTTTCAGCTGTCTAGATCCATAGGCAACTACCCTTCCATTATGCATTAAAACACAACTCAATCCTTGATGTGAAGCATCTGTATACATAGAGTAGTTTCCTGAACTGTTAGGGTTGATAAGAACTGGCGTGGTGGTTAATCTGCACTTAAGTTCCTGAAAGCTCCTTTCACATGTTTCATCCCATGTAAACTCCACATTCTTTCTCGTAAGTCATGTCAACAGAGCAGCTAATCTAGAAAAACCCTCTACAAATCTCCTGTAGTAACCTATCAAACCCAGAAAACTCCTAATCTCTATGACTGTACTGGGTTGTTCCCACTGAACAACGACCTCAATCTTGGATGGATCTACTGATACCCCATCCTTTGATACAACATGACCTAGAAAGTAAATATGCTCTAGCCAAAAGTCACATTTACTAAGCTTGGCATACAACCTTCTCTCTTGAAGGGTTTGTAAAACAATCCTTGAGTGCTGCTCATGATATTCCCTGTACCTTGAATACACCAATATATCATCAATGAAAACGATTATGAACTGGTCCAGGTATGGCTTGAATATCTCATTCATTAGAGCCATAAAAGCTGCCGACGCATTCGTCAACCCGAAAGGCATCACTAGGAATTTGTAATGACCATAGCCAGTGCGAAAAGCTGTCTTGGGCACATCCTCCTTCTGAATATTTAATTGATGATACCTAGACCTCAAATCTATCTTGAAAAAGATCTGCGCTCCCTGAAACTGATCCAACAAATCGTCAATGCGCGGTAAGAGGTACTTATTCTTGATGGTAGCCTTGTTCAACATCCGATAATCGATACACAACCTGAGGCTTCCATCTCTCTTCTTCACAAACAATACCGGAGCTCCCCATGGTGAGACCCTTGGTCTTATAAACCCCTTATCTAGCATATCTTGCAACTGCTTCCTTAATTCCTCTAGCTCAACTGAAGCCATCCTATATGGTGACTTGGATATTGGCTCGGTTCCAGGTGTCAAATCTATACTGAATTCCATTTCTCTATCCGGAGGCAATCCCGGTAGGTCGTCTGAAAAGACATCAGAGAATTCTCTAACCACTGGGATGTCATCCATATCCGGATGTGTTTTGTCCAAATCCACCACATAAGAAATAAAACCTTCAAAACAACATTCATGTCATTTGATACCAATGTACTTTACTTGTCACAAAATTTAAGATTTTATTACTTCTCTAAAATCTTACAACACATTCTTCGGGTAGAGAAAATGTAATAAACTTAGTGTGGCAATCTAAGACAGCATGATTGGTAGCTAACCAATCCATTCCCAAGATTACATCAATGTCATACATATTCAACAAGATCAAGTTGGTTGTTACACACTTATCTCCTACCCTCACCTTACAATCTCTATACACTTGTTCAGCCAATTGGCTAACTCTTATTGGAGTACTTATTAACAAAGTCCTATTTAAGTGTGTGGGTTCTACAAATCCTGTTAACTTAGATGCACATGCAGGTGATATAAAAGAATGCGTAGCACCAGAATCAAACAAAGCTATAGCTTCCAAGTTATAAATCAAGATTGTACATTTTATCACCTCATAAGAGGTATCTATTGATGCCTGGTCTATCGCATATACCCTGCCTTGACCCACAACTTGCTTCCCTTTTTCTTAAGCCGTGGCTCTCTTCCTTGCAGGAGGTGTAACTGTGGGAACTCTCTCGGTTCCTTACCCTTTTGTGGAACTACCTCAATTGCCTTTGGACATTCCTTTACATAATGTCCAAACTTGCCACATCTGAAGCATCGTGTACCTTGAAGATGACAGGGCCTACCACCATGATATCGACCGCATATTCTACACTGATCAGTAGTCGGTCGAGGTCCACCAATCACTATACCTTTAGCTGGTGTCTGAGTCGGAGGCATAAAAGGTTTAGCAGACTTTTTCTGCGACTCATCTGCCTCTCTCTGATGCTTACTCATAAATCTCCGACCAAATTTGGCACTCTTGCAATCTCTCAGCTTCCTCGAACCCTTGTCCTTACCCCAACTGAACTAAAAAATCTACAGGTCATAATCCTGCATACACAATTAGTCCCGTCGCACAGCCTCTCTATATGTAGCGACATCAAACGGGGCCAATTTAGCTCGAATCGAAGGCCTCAGTCCATCGACAAATCTGTGGACCTTGATAGTTTCACTCCTAATAGAGTCTGGGTTATATCAGCCCAGTGAGGTGAATCGTGACTCGTACTCATGAACTGTTTGATTCCATTGAGTCAGATTCAAAAATTCCATCTGCAACCAACGTCGAGTGGTATCTGGGATGTATTGCTCTCTGAAAGCACCCAAAAACATATCTCACGTGATAGCCATACCTTGAGCTCTCAACATAGGCCTGGTGGACTTCCACCAGTGCTCTGCTTCGCCTCTCAGTACAAAGGCCGCAAGCACTACTCTTTCTGTAGCCGAACATCTACAGAAATCAAACAACTTCTCCATTTGACTGATCCAGTCCTCAGCCACTGCCGGATCCTTTACTCCGCTAAAAGAAGGAAGCTTGAAATACATGAAATGCCTCAGCCTCTCCATATCATAGTCATATCCATACCCCAAATCATCATCAGCACACTACTGCGGGGCTACTAGAGGAGGTACTGGTCGAATATGAGGATCTCGTAGCCTAATCGGTTTAGGTCGTGTAGGTGCAACATCCTCAGGTTTAGGTGCAGCTATTGGGGGATTCGGTGCAACATGTCCCGTTGTACCAAGTGTACCCTCAAATTTAGCCATGATCTGACCCATCATGGTCATTATAGTGCGCATGTCTTCCTCTAATCGGGCTATCCGAGGATCGAAAGCCTCTATCTGTTCCTGAGGCTCATAACTAGAGGACAATCTACTGTGCCTCTCAGTCTTGTTATGTCAGACCCGAGTTTTCGATTTGCGTATGTAGCTTGTACCTTATGATTCCTATGCGTACGAACGTTATATTTCATAGTTGAATCATAAGAAGAGTATTTACTATCATGCAATCGATTTATTGAGAATTAAAAATGCATGTAAGCTACATAACAGCGAGATAAGGGTTCAATTTATTTTCGAGCAAGTACAGGGATAAAACGGTCAATTGACCAAAATTCGATATAAATCCGATGAGAAAATTTCATTAAAAATATGAAATCGAGAAATCTTGATCAATAACGAGGAAAATATTGAATTTCGAGTCCAATTGATCGAGATATGAATTTAATTAATATTTTTGAAATTTTTGTCTCAAAAAATGAGCTCGAAAATAGTGAAAAAATATACCGAAAAGGTAAAATCAAACTGATAAATTCATTTACGGATTAAATGAATTTAATACGAATTTTTAAGATTTTTTGGGATATTTTTGGGATTTTTATTATTATTTTAATGAGTAAAATAATAATAAAAAAATTAATTATAAATTAAAAAAGAAACGAAAACAGAAACGAATTGGAAACAGAAAACGAAGAGAGTTTTCGGGGAAAGAGAAACGCACAAACCGACGGAGAGAAGAGATTGCCGGACCAGCCACCTCCGGCAACCAGGGGCCACGCACGCGACCGGGAAAGGAAGGCCAGCACCGTGCGACCTCCCAGCCACTAGGACGCGTGCCACCGGTGCCGAAATCCGGCGAATCGAAGGGAGAAAGCCACGGAGGAAAAAAGGGCATTCGGCGGCCACCGGCGGGAGTTGGCTCCGATCGAGGCCAACCGAGAGGTCCCCTGTCCAAGACGCGTCGAACGGCGGCAGCGGCACACCGGGAATCGGCCGGACGACACCGGCACGACCAAAAAGGTACTGAACCGGTCGGCGGTTCAGTGGAAAGTGACTGTGCTGAACCGGATCGAACCGGTTCAGCCAAGGAGAAAAGGGGAAAAAGAGGAAAAAGGAAAGAAAAAGGAAAAAAATTTGAGGATTTCACCGGACTTCGGGTAAGTCGATACGAGATCAAAAGTGACTAATTTAATTTCTGATAAATTTATTTAAATTATATTTAATCAGAAATTGACCCGGAGTTAAATATACGAAATTGTGCAGTTCGACGATTAATTCCGAACGAAAGCCCGATCGAACTCCGATTCGCGCACCATCGCACAATCTCGGGTAAGTAAAGCTCATTTACGATAATTTAAGTGATTTATGCGTATTTAAGATTTAATTTACGCATTTCGGATTAAATTTCAGATTTAGTGAATTATATTCAGAAAATTGAATAAAATGTCGTAAATGATATACGGGCTATCCAAAGAGCTTGGAATAAAGCCCAATGGGTATTGATAGGCCCAATGAGTCAATAGACCTTGATGAACGGGCTTAATACGGATTAAGGCCCGATTAACGTGATTAAGGCCCATTAAGCGTAAAAGGGCCAATTTAAGTGAAATAAACTGTATTAAATGTGTAATACAGTAGGAAAAGTGTAATTAACTCAGTGAATGATTAAATGCAGTTCCAGAGTCATATTGAGAGTTGACCGGACTGCGAGATTAGACAGCACAGAGGAAGAGAGGTCACACGACGTGATCCGAGGTAGGGGACTCTTGCAAGTAGCTAGAGATATCTGTGCATATTTTCATTGGATTTGACATTCACTGAAATTGTTTGAGGGTCAGAGAGAACCTATAATAATTATTGGGACCCGATATGGGTAAATTACGATTTTGCCCCTAGTGAGGCAAAAAGTGAAATTTTAGGAAAAGTTTCAAAAAGCATGAAAATGATCTTTTGAGTGATTTTTCCTGCTGTATGGTAGAATAGTAGGTGGATACGCTAATGTTTTGAGGTCGATGTAAATTAAGCACACTTTATAGTGCTGATTTTAGTGATTTTTAACATCCCTATTTTCAAAGAGCCATCTACCGAATTATGTGGAAACAATCGTGCTAGAGCATAACTCGCACTTGATTTCAGATGTTTTTCACATACATTAGTGCTGGAGGTTGACTCGCACTACATTTATTTGACATGCATGATAGAGTACTGGAGCATTGCTCGTACTCAGTTTTTATGTGATTTGTGCATGATAGAGTGCTAGAGCGATTAGCTCGTACTCGAGTTTTACATGAGATGCATGACAGAGTGCTGGAGCATTGCTCGTACTCGATTTTTCATGATTTGTACATGACATAGTACTTGAGCGATTTGCTCGTACTTGATTTGTAATGAGAACTATGCATGACCTAGTGCTGGAGGTTTACTCGCACTAGTGTTGATATTTTGACATGCATATACAGTGTTTTGAGGCGGAGTGTTGACTGTGTGTCACACTCAAGACGCGCACTGTAGTTTTTCGTGATATACACACATGTTAGAAAAATCGTGACGATTTCCTCCGTGTAGACTGAGTGTCACACTGTTGAGATGTTCTCACGTGGATTTAGAGACATGGCATGTTAAAAACAACCTGATGAGCCCGAACGAGGGATAAGGGTTGGAGATCCACCTGATGAGCCCGAACAAGGGATAAGGGTTGGAGGACCAGCTGATGAGCCCGAACGAGGGATAAGGCTGGGGGTCCACGGAGTACGATGTACCGTGCGTGTGGCATGGAGTACATTGTACGGTGTTTTGTGTTATGGAGTTGTGGAGGAGAGTTGTTGATAGCTGGCGGTTGTGATGGACTGACCCCCCTCCCGTTACAGCAGTGATAACCCACACACCGAGTACTGTGTTGCCTGGGACTTCACCACATGTTAGGATATGTACATAGTCCGGAGATACTCTCTTACGGTAAGATCCTTAAGCCCAACATCCTTAAGCCTGTTCGGCGGGGAGGCTCTCTTACATAGTCTAGAGAGATTGCATTTAGCCACTGAGTCTCGCATAATATATCACATGTGTTTTATGATACGGGTAGACCTGAGGGATGGGTCGGAACCCGATTTGTTTGTGTTGTGATGAGAAATGCCATATTTACCGTGTTTTGAATGTAAATGGCATATTTTATATAAAGGCATTCTTAAATAATTAAATATGCATTGTTTTGCACGAATGCCTCTGATTGACAAACCAGCATGTGTTTAGTACATGGGATTTTAAATCTGTACTATATTATATATATTTTAAACATGCTTTTGAATTGAGAGAAGGAAAGGCAAAGCACTATTTTCAAGTAGATAGTATGGATGTCTACTTACTTGCCTGATTTCCTTACTGAACGCGTTGATAGCTCATCCCATTCATTTTCCCCCCATCTCTACAGATTCTCATCAGTAGATTGAGTCGGCTGAGGTATTGCATTCCTTTGATCCGCTGCCACTCCCCATCTAGCGAAAGGTATACACATGCGTACTCTTTTGTATCTGAACAATGCATAAACACAGTGATGTACACGTTTTAATATGGGGGATGTAATGATGTAATTATATTTAAGTATACGAATTTACTTATGATATAAATGTCATGTATGTATGATACGAAAAAGAATGGTAAGGTATGTATGGATGAGGAGACTAATGCCTATTCACAGCCCAACTGTTGAAGAGATAAAGGTAAGTGAAAAGTGAAAAATTTATTGTGGTTTTTGGTAAAGTCGCGTGTGGGAGGAGGGCGTGACAGAGTGGTATCAGAGCGTAGTTGGTCTGATGTGAATAGGTGTTAGTAATTAGGAAAGTGTACATCCCCATATCACTGTGTTTATGTTCAGTTACAATTGTGTATACAAGATGGGAGTTGGACAAATTAATGTTTGTGAATGCAATTGAGCCATTATGGCAATTACCCGCCATGGTAGAGGGGCGAGAGGTAGGGTTAGAGGCCCTAGAGGTAGGCCTGAGAGCCGAGATGAGACCTCATTTGACTTAGTGACGTCGAGTCTCATTGAGGTACCAGAGAGTATTGAGGCACGCTTCACAAGGATAGAGCGTAGCCTAGAGGCAATAGTAGGGCTGTTGGCACAGACTTTGCCAGGTAGACAGAGACAGGATGCAGAGAGTGCGACTGGAGAGGCAGTTGCACCTGATACACCTGCGCAGACTGTACAAAGGCCACAGACTACTGATACTCCTACACCCCTACCAGCTCAGGATGGTAGAGGATATAGGTGTGATTTGGATCGGTTGCGACAGTTCCAAAAGCTTGAACCTCCATCTTTTCGAGGGGTTAAGGACCCAGCTAGTGCAGAGGAGTGGATTAGCGAGATGGAGAAGTTGTACGATTTCTTTGAGTGTACGACTTCTGAGAGAGTCGCATTTGCTGCGTTCCTACTGAAGGGAACGGCAGAGCATTGGTAGAAGTCCACCAGACCGATATTGAGAGCACAACATGCTGAGATCAGTTGGGAGATGTTTCTGGAGGCCTTCAGGAGACAGTTTGTTCCTGATACAGCGCAGCGTAGACTGCAGGTCGAGTTTTTGGGATTGAGCCAGGGGAGTCTCACAGTGGATGAGTACGAGACTAGATTTTTTACCCTGGGGAGATATGATCCCGATACCATGTACAGCGAGACCAGGAAGGTCCGTAGATTTGTTGACAGATTGAGACCGGTGTTGCGGTCTAGATTAGTACCACTGGACATTAGTACATATGATGAGGCAGTGCGCAGAGCGCAGCTTTGTGAGCAGGATTACGAGAGAAATGCCTCTGAGTTTGGGAAGTTCCGTCGGAGTCGAGATAGAGAGAGGAAGAGGCCGACTAGAGATAGAGGGTTCAGTTATCGAGGAGGGAGGAGACTCTTCGGTAAGGGACCACGGATAGAGGAGGTGCGAGAGCGACCAGTTAGACCTCCTACATACCCGGCCATAGCTCCGACGAAGGGCATTGTGATTGAAGGATCGAGGCCTACTACTGATCTGTGCAGCCGATGTGGTAGACATCATGGCGGTAGACCTTGTCCATTGAGCCCTGTTGTGTGTTTTCGATGTGGGAAACAGGGGCATATTGCTAGAGAGTGCCCAGAGACATATGTGACTGCCCCACAGAAGGGCAGGGAGCATGATAGAGCTCCAGCTAGTACGTCTGCTCAGAGAGGTAGAGCGACGGCAGATGAGAAGGGGAAGCAGGTGATGGGTCGAGGGCGAGTACATGCTTTGGACCAGGACACAGCTGATGCTTCTACGGATGTGATTAGAGGTTTCATTGCGTACGTAGTGGATACGGATAAGGTACATCCGGAGTTGGTAGATATTCCTGTGGTCGGTGAGTACCCAGATGTTTTCCCAGATGAGTTGCCAGGGTTACCACCAGACAGAGAGATCGAGTTCTGTATAGATTTGGTGCGTGGTACTGAGCCTATTTCGAGACCACCGTATCGCATGGCCTTAGTTGAGCTGGAGGAGCTCAAGAGACAGTTACAGGAGCTGTTGGATAGGGGTTTTATTAGACCGAGTGTTTCACCGTGGGGAGCACCGGTTCTGTTTGTGAGGAAGAAGGATGGAAGCCTCCGATTGTGTATAGACTACAGATTGTTGAATAAGGCTACCATCAAGAATAGATATCCCCTTCCACGCATTGACGACTTACTGGATCAGCTTCAGGGAGCACAGGTCTTTTCTAAGATTGATATGAGGTTTGTTATCGTATTCATCGATGACATATTAGTATATTCGAGATCCGATGAGGAGCATGAGGAGCACCTCAGGATTGTATTACAGACTCTACGAGGGCAGCAGTTGTATGCTAAACTCAGCAAGTGTGATTTTTGGTTGACAGAGATCTCGTTTTTGGGACATGTAGTGTCGAGGGATGGTGTATCAGTAGATCCATCCAAGATTGAGGCTGTAGTTCAGTGGGAACAGCCGAGGACAGTTACCGAGATCAGGAGTTTTCTAGGTTTAGCAGGGTACTATCGAAGGTTCGTTGAGGGATTTTCGAAGTTGGCTGCTCCGTTGACACGTCTCACTCGAAAGAATTTTGCATTCGTGTGGGACGAGGATTGTGAGAGGAGTTTTCAGGAGATGAAGAGTCGATTGACCACCGCTCCGATTCTCACTATTCCTACCAGCTCAGGAGGATTTTCAGTATATACCGATGCTTCGCATTAGGGATTGGGCTGTGTGTTGATGCAGGATGGGAGGGTAGTTGCTTATGGATCCAGACAGTTGAAGGACCATGAAAAGAACTATCCGACCCACGATTTAGAGTTAGCAGCAGTAGTGTTTGCGTTGAAGGTATGGCGCCACTACTTGTATGGTGAGAAGTTTCAGATTTTTACCGACCACAAGAGCCTCAAGTACCTGTTCTCACAGAAGGAACTAAACATGAGATAGAGAAGATGGCTAGAGCTTCTGAAGGATTATAATTGTAAGATACTTTATCATCCGGGTAAGGCTAATGTTGTAGCAGATGCTTTGAGTAGGAAGAGCCTTGGGATGGTATCGTATATGATGGTCAGGGAGCACGAGCTGCTAGAGCAGTTTACTAGCCTCAGTTTGGGAGTTGTGCCTTCGAACAGAGATGCGGATTGTATGATTGCGAGTCTACGCTTAGAGCCAGATCTGTTGGATAGGATCAGATAGGCTTAGCAGACAGATCTGTAGTGCATCGATGTGATTGGTCAGATGCAGAGGGGTACAGCGATAGATTTTGAGTTGAGTTCTGATGGACTACTGAGGTACAGAGGGAGATTGTGTGTTCCCGAGGACCCAAAGCTCAGGAGATTGATATTATCAGAAGCTCATTCATCGAGGTACACGTTGCATCCGGGGAGTGGCAAGATGTATCAGAACCTCCAGAAGGTGTACTGGTGGTCAGGTATGAAGAGAGATGTGGCAGATTTTGTGGCGAGATGTCTCGTATGTTAGCAGGTGAAGGTAGAGCATCAAAAACCTACAGGATTGTTGCAGCCTCTACCTATACCGACATGAAAATGGGAGCATATCACCATGGATTTCGTGATGGGTTTATCGAGGACCTGGAGGAATCACGATGCTATATGGGTGATCGTAGATAGACTGACGAAGTCAGCCCATTTCCTAGCTATGAGAGCTACCGATACTCTGAGTACATTGGCAGGGTTGTATGTACGCGAGGTAGTGAGGTTGCATGGTTTTCCAGTGAGCATTGTCTCGGATAGGGATTCCCGCTTCACTTCCCACTTTTGGGAACATTTTCAGGAAGCTATGGGAACCCAGTGAGTTTGAGCACAGCTTTCCATCCTCAGACAGATGATCAATCAGAGAGGACGATACAGACTCTGGAGGATATGTTGAGAGCATGTGTGCTGGATTTTAGAGGCTCCTGGGATGATCATTTGCCACTAGCCGAGTTTGCCTACAACAACAGTTATCATTCGAGTATCGGGATGGCACCGTATGAGGCCTTGTATGGCCGTAGATGTTGTTCCCCTATTGGGTGGGAAGAAGTGGGTGACCGTAAGATTTTTGCTCCTGATATGGTTACACAGGCTTCTGAGGATATCCGGTTGATAGTTGAGAGATTGAGGACAGCTCAGAGTCGACAGAAGAGTTATGCTGACAGGAGACGTAGGCCACTTGAGTTCGCAGTTGGTGAGTCTGTGTTTCTGAAGGTTTCTCCTTCCAAGGGTATAGCGAGGTTTGGGAAGAGAGGTAAACTGAGTCCTCGCTACACTGGACCCTTCGAGATACTTGATCGAGTGGGAGATAAGGCTTATAGGTTGGCATTGCCACCAGATTTGTCAGGCGTGCACAACGTCTTCCACATTTCGATGCTTAGGAAGTATCACCCGGATCCGGCACATGTGATTAGTTATGAGCCTTTGGAGCTCAGTGAGGACATGTCTTATGTTGAGAGGCCGATTAGAATACTGGATAGGAAGGAGAAGGTTTTGAGATCGAAGACTATCGGGTTAGTGAAGGTACTATGGCAGCATCACACTTTCGAGGAGGCTACTTGGGAGTTAGAGAGTTTGATGCGAGAGAAGCACCCCCAGTTGTTTGATGATTGATTTGGTTCTAATTTGGAAGACCAAATTCTTTTAGTTGGGGAGGATTGTCAGACTCGAGTTTTCGATTTACGTATGTAGCTTGTACCCTATGATTCCTATACGTACGAACGTTATATTTCATAGTTGAATCATAAGAAGAGTATTTACTATCGTGCAATCGATTTATTGAGAATTAAAAATGCATGTAAGCTACATAACAGCGAGATAAGGGTTCAATTTATTTTCGAGCAAGTACAGGGATAAAACGGTCAATTGACCAAAATTCGATATAAATCCGATGAGGAAATTTCATTAAAAATATGAAATCGAGAAATCTTGATCAATAACGAGGAAAATATTGAATTTCGAGTCCAATTGATCGAGATATGAATTTAATTAATATTTTTGAAATTTTTGTCTCAAAAAATGAGCTCGAAAATAGTGAAAAAATATACCGGAAAGGTAAAATCAAACTGATAAATTCATTTACGGATTAAATGAATTTAATACGAATTTTTGAGATTTTTTGGGATATTTTTGGGATTTTTATTATTATTTTAATGAGTAAAATAATAATAAAAAAAATTAATTATAAATTTAAAAAAAAAAAACAAAAACATAAACGAATTGGAAACAGAAAACGAAGAGAGTTTTCGGGGAGAGAGAAACGTACAAACCGACGGAGAGAAGAGATTGCCGGACCAGCCACCTCCGGCAACCAGCGGCCAAGCACGCGATCGGGAAAGGAAGGCCGGCACCGTGCGACCTCCCAGCCACCAGGACGCGCGCCACCGGCGCCGAAATCCGACGAATCGAAGGGAGAAAGTCGCGGAGGAAAAAAGGGCATTCGACGGCCACCGGCGGGAGTTGGCTCCAATCGAGGCCAACCGAGAGGTCCCCTGTCCAAGACGCGTCGAACGGCGGCGACGGCAGACCGGGAACCGGCCGGACGACGCCGGCACGACCAAAAAGGTACTGAACCGGTCGGCGGTTCAGTGGAAAGTGACTGTGCTGAACCGGACCGGACCGGTTCAGCCAAGGAGAAAAGGGGAAAAAAAGGAAAAAGGAAAGAAAAAGGAAAAGAAAAATTTTTGAGATTTCACCGGACTTCGGGTAAGTCGATACAAGGTCAAAAGTGACCAATTTAATTTCTGATAAATTTATTTAAATTATATTTAATCAGAAATTGACCCGGAGTTAAATATACAAAATTGTGCAGTTCGACGATTAATTCCGAACGGAAGCCCGATCGAACTCCGATTCACGCACCATCGCACAATCTCGGGTAAGTAAAGCTCATTTACGATAATTTAAGTGATTTATGCGTATTTAAGATTTAATTTACGCATTTCGGATTAAATTTCAGATTTAGTGAATTATATTCAGAAAATTGAATAAAATGTCGTAAATGATATACGGGCTATCCAAAGAGCTTGGAATAAAGCCCAATGGGTATTGATAGGCCCAATGAGTCGATAGACCTTGATGAACGGGCTTAATACAGATTAAGGCCCGATTAAAGTGATTAAGGCCCATTAAGCGTAAAAGGGCCAATTTAAGTGAAATAAACTGTATTAAATGTGTAATACAGTAGGAAAAGTGTAATTAACTCAGTGAATGATTAAATGCAGTTCCAGAGTCATATTGAGAGTTGACCGGACTGCGAGATTAGACAGCACAGAGGAAGAGAGGTCACACGACGTGATCCGAGGTAGGGGACTCTTGCAAGTAGCTAGAGATATCTGTGCATATTTTCATTGGATTTGACATTCACTGAAATTGTTTGAGGGTCAGAGAGAACCTATAATAATTATTGGGACCCGATATGGGTAAATTACGATTTTGCCCCTAGTGAGGCAAAAAGTAAAATTTTAGGAAAAGTTTCAAAAAGCATGAAAATGATCTTTTGAGTGATTTTTCCTGCTGTATGGTAGAATAGTAGGTGGATAGGGTAATGTTTTGAGGTCGATGTAAATTAAGCACACTTTATAGTGCTGATTTTAGTGTTTTTTAACATCCCTATTTTCAAAGAGCCATCTACCGAATTATGTGGAAACAATCGTGCTAGAGCATAACTCGCACTTGATTTCAGATGTTTTTCACATACATTAGTGCTGGAGGTTGACTCGCACTACATTTATTTGACATGCATGATAGAGTACTGGAGCATTGCTCGTACTCAGTTTTTATGTGATTTGTGCATGATAGAGTGCTGGAGCGATTAGCTCGTACTCGAGTTTTACATGAGATGCATGACAGAGTGTTGGAGCGTTGCTCGTACTCGATTTTTCATGATTTGTACATGACATCGTACTTGAGTGATTTGCTCGTACTTGATTTGTAATGAGAACTATGCATGACCTGGTGCTGGAGGTTTACTCGCACTAGTGTTGATATTTTGACATGCATATACAGTGTTTTGAGGCGGAGTGTTGACTGTGTGTCACACTCAAGACGCGCACTATAGTTTTTCGTGATATACACACATGTTAGAAAAACCGTGACGATTTCCTCCGTGTAGACTGAGTGTCACACTGTTGAGATGTTCTCACGTGGATTTAGAGACATGGCATGTTAAAAACAACCTGATGAGCTCGAACGAGGGATAAGGGTTGGAGATGCACCTGATGAGCCCGAACGAGGGATAAGGGTTGGAGGACCAGCTGATGAGCCCGAACGAGGGATAAGGCTGGGGGTCCACGGAGTACGATGTACCGTGCGTATGGCATGGAGTACATTGTACCGTGTTTTGTGTTGTGAAGTTGTGGAGGAGAGTTGTTGATAGCTGGCGGTTGTGATGGACTGACCCCCCTCCCGTTACAGCAGTGATAACCCGCACACCAAGTACTGTGTTGCCTGGGATTTCACCACATGTTAGGATATGTACATAGTCCGGAGATACTCTCTTATGGTAAGATCCTTAAGCCCAACATCCTTAAGCCTGTTCGGCAGGGAGGCTCTGTTCGGCGGGGAGGCTCTCTTACATAGTCTAGAGAGATTGCATTTAGCCACTGAGTCTCGCATAATATATCACATGTGTTTTATGATACGGGTAGACCTGAGGGATGGGTCGAAACCCGATTTGTTTGTGTTGTGATAAGAAATGCCATATTTACCGTGTTTTGAATGTAAATGGCATATTTTATATAAAGGCATTCTTAAATGATTAAATATGCATTGTTTTGCACGAATGCCTCTGATTGACAAACCAGCATGTGTTTAGTACATGGGATTTTAAATCTGTAATATATTATATATATTTTAAACATGCTTTTGAATTGAGAGAAGGAAAGGCAAAGCACTATTTTCAAGTAGATAGTATAGATGTCTACTTGCTTGCTTGATTTCCTTACTGAGCGCGTTGATAGCTCATCCCATTCATTTTGCCCCCATCTCTACAGATTCTCATCAGTAGATTGAGTCGGCTGAGGTATTGCATTCCTTTGATCCGCTGCCACTCCCCATCTAGCGAAAGGTATACACATGCGTACTCTTTTGTATCTGAACAATGCATAAACACAGTGATGTACACGTTTTAATATGGGGGATGTAATGATGTAATTATATTTAAGTATACGAATTTACTTATGATATAAATGTCATGTATGTATGATACGAAAAGGAATGGTAAGGTATGTATGGATGAGGAGACTAATGCCTATTCACAGCCCAACTGTTGAGGAGATAAAGGTAAGTAAAAAGTGAAAAATTTATTGTGGTTTTTGGTAAAGTCGCGTGTGGGAGGAGGGCGTGACATGTTATTTTGCCCTTGAGCTCTCGAGTTCTCTCCCCTCTTGCGGTGGCTCTCAGGCATATCTCACAAGCCTGATAACTTCCTGCATTTATAATAAACTTTTAGTTTACTACCAGCTTTGTATACACATTTGTATCTAAATATCGCACAGTAACTTGGGGATGTATGTTTCTTAGTCCTAAACATCGACTCACATCAGACCAGCCAAGCTCTGATACCAAATCTATCACACCCCACTTTCGGGTGCCCTTTTTCCATACTTACGCTACTACGGTTGGGCTGTGAGACGATGCAATTACTAAAATTTCATTCATTTACAGCGAAAATATTTAAACTTTAATTCACACTCCCAAGTGTGTGTAAATATACAAAATTAATTGTATAATAATATCTTTACATAACATCCCCATACCACTGTTTACATTCTCGATTTGTAACTGTGCGATACATTATAATAGATACAAAAGACTTATGTGTATACAAATCTTATATCTTTGCAACTGGTGAGAGCTGTCCAACACAAAAAGATCCAGAGACCACCGCACTGTCTTACTTCTCAGTATCTAGAGGGGAAAAAGTAGTGGGATGAGCAAACCACAGCTCAGTAAGGAAATAGATGCTAATATGTAGATACTGTACTATCCACATAGCCCATGTTTCAATGTAAATAGAAATATTACTAGAAAATGTATTCAAACATTCATTTCTCATATAAGCATTTTCATGAAAACATGTATACGATATTCCCATTTGAAAACCTGTCATAAACAGTGGTATCATAGCATGAGCATTCAAATCGAGAGATTTATCAAATCACAAACTCTCTTTGCTTTTCTCAAATAATTTCTTTTCACAAAATCTCTTTTTTTCTGAGTTTCTCAATTTCTCGTATTTCTGAGACAGGCATGAAATTTTTGACAATCTAATACCTACGACATATGGCCATAGTCAGTGATCTCAGGCCTCACTGATCAGGTGTGCACAGGGCATCACTTTGTTTGAAGGGGGATGGGTCAGTCCTACCCTCCGGCTCATCTTAATCAACCTCATCTCCTCATACACTCACGATATAAGGTACGCTAGGTGTCATCTACGCGATACTCGTACTCACGTGCACCCAGCACGGTACATAGTATACCAACGGACAACTACACAGTTCAACGTACGACCGTGGACCCAGTCCATCTACCAACTCCAATGAACTTTTCATCCTGAACCATGTCTCTTATACCATGCGAGCAATCAGCGTGACACACAGTCATCGCAAGGCTCCAGCGCGGTATGATTTATTGTTAAGGCCCAGCCCATCCCAAGGTCGTCGGCTGGCATCTCCTTGGGTCCAGACCCCCAGGTTTACCTCAACTCAGTAAAAACTAGTGCGAGCAATGCTCCAGCACTTTTCTCAAAACCATCGTGTGAGTTAAACTCCGGCCCGGCACATCAAAACATAGAAACATGTGCGAGCTAACGCTCCAGTACATTAGCATTATAAAACCACGTGTGAATCACGCTCTAGCACGATTTATCAAAACATGCAGACGTATGCGAGTGAAACTCCAGCATAGTCAAAATCATTAAAATGGGTGTGAGCTAGAGCTCCAACACCAATCTCATCTCAAATTCGATAGGTGGCTATTTTCTCTTTTTAAAAACTTCAAAACATGTTTATTTACGTAGCATGTTGTCCTATACTAAACATGTAAAACTAGCCAACCTATCCATCATCATTCTTAATCTCAAAATCAGTGCATGGTTAAGAAAATACCAAAACATCATACATAGATGTAAAGCATTAAAAACATGCATATCAGGCTGTTTTTCCTTCTCACATCCCATTTTCACAATATATACGTATATCTAATACTTTTCATACTTTTATATAGATTTCCATGGCTCAATAGCTAAACATATTATTTCTAGCGTCGTAACTACTCAAATTGCAGTCAAATACGTATAAAATACCTCTATCGCTAACACACAGTCCCTTACCTCGAATTGCGTTCGTATTTCCTCTGTCACGTTTGCTCTGTTCGTGATCTGGGTTAGTCGTGTCTCACATATTTCGAGCTACACGTATAAATCATCAAGTTATTTTCTTTTCCCTCTACTAAACATACACATTGTCTTCTATTTATCTATTCATGCTTCTCAAACCCTTAAATCACATTTCACTCTTCCACAAATATCATTTTATCATCTCTTAGGTTTTCCATCACTTTTTCATGTATGTCCTCTTTATAAATCTCCCTTAATATTACTCACCCATCACTACATTCATCATTCCTATCAACATTTCACATATCATTCAACCCACAAATATCTAGAAACCATATTTAGAAGCTTGAAGGTTGAAGAGCTTACCCCTTTACTTAGTCAAACTTGTGGTAGCCACAACTCCTTCTCTTGGTCACACCAATGTGAGATTTTTGGGTATGTTGTTCTCCTTGCTTCAAGGAATAACTTTCCCTTCTTGAGCTTCTTTCAAAATTGGTTGGAATGTAGTGATCTTTAGAGTGAGAAAGCTTGGGTCATGAGAGAAAATGTCAAGTGAGGTTTGGTGGAAGGGAAAATATGAGTTTTTAGTCCAATCTCGTACCCTTTTTTTTTTTATAAATGCAGACATATATATCGATCTGGTCCTTATAGAGATCAATCTCTGCAAGGTTTGGTAGTCCTTTTTACTAAATACAACCACTACCAGATCGATCTTCTTCCTTGATGAGATTGATTTGTTTATAGATTATTTCCTTCTTGGAGATCGATCTGCCTCTTGAAGGAGATCGATCTTCTCTTTATAGAACCCTTAAGGAGATCGATCTTTTGAGACTTAAGATCGATCTGTCTCTAACAGAGAGTTAAGGAGATCGATCTGCTTGCCTTAAGAATCAATCTTCTCATTACAGAATGCTTAGCAGACCGATCTGGCTCCATTGGAGATCGATCTGTCCTGTTCCATTACTCAGACAAGAGCATTTTTAACTCTTCTAGATCGATCTCTCATCCTATAAGATCGATTTGGCCTTCATATTTCTAGATTTTACTGTAGTTTTTCTACAACAACTTCACCCAAAACATCTTTAATTTGCTGTCATAGTCATTTTCTCATCCAATCATCTTTGAGACTTGAAAATGACATCCATTTATACTTTATACTTATTAAACCTTGTGTGAAATCTTTTTATAACCAAAGGTGTATAATATAAACTAAATGGAAGTGCACAATTCATGTAAATCTTCCTTCCGTTTACCACACTACTCATATTACATTCTGCTCACATTTATTCCATACTAAGGTCAATTTCTTCATATTCATACATAATGAATATTGTACGTACATCATCAACTCTTATTACAAGTGTGTACATTAAATTTATGGACTTTATATCACATATGCTTCACATTACTAGTACATCACCATACTTATGAATTCATTTACATATGTACAAGGTTAAACCTATACGGGGTCTCACACTTGCACGTCTAGCTAGCGATTGCTTCGGGTCACTGACTATGACTATATGTCCACAGATGATTGCATATCCCTACTGTGAGATCTGAGAATTCTAGACATATTTTAATTATGTAATATGAACTTGAAGTGTAAGTTATTGAGCTGAGTGAAATGTATAAGTAATGAATGAGAAATAATCAAAGTAGTGAATTGTGGAAATTATATTTGGAGATTTATATGTTAAAGTGTGAAATTATGAGGTCAGATCGATCTTGGAGAAGAAAAGATTGATCTGGCGGGCTAAAAAATGACAAGGAATGGGGAATTTAAGCGAGCAGATTGATCTTCAATGGAAGAGGATCGATCTCCTTATGATTCTGTAATGAAAAGATCGATCTCATGAGGAAGGAATCGATCTCAAAATGTTTCTGTTAAGGAGAAGATCGATCTCCTCAAAGAGCAGATCGATCTCATGAAGCATTCTGTAAACTAGAGATCGATCTCATAATTTGAGCAGATCAATCTCATAAAACCATTAAGAGATCGATCTTACCCCACGACAGATCGATCTCCTAGGCATAAAATTACCCCAAATCGTCCCCAAATTCAAATTCAGATTGATCTCATCAGAGCCAAATCGATCTCCTACCCTCTGTCTATAAAAGGACCCTTGTGTTTTTCTGTATTTCATCTTTTCTCTCTCTTCCAAACCTCAATTTCAATCGAGCCCTAGCTTTCTCTCTCTTCCAGATCGTCCATTTTCGTCCAAATCCAGAGTTGTGGCAAGAAGGAAAGTTATTGCCCACCCAAAGGAGAACAACATACTTGGAAATCGAACGACGAATCGAATCGAGGTGTGAGTTGAGCACCCCACAAGTTTGGGCAATCTCTAAACTTCAATCCTTGATTTTGAAGTAATCTTTGGTGATTGTGAGCATGGGCATTGTGATGAAATAGTTGGGAAACGATTAGGGATTGATGAAACTATGATTTTGTTGGAGTAGAGATGTTATTATGCAATTATGGTAATTTTGGGAATTATGGTTATAAATTGGAATTGAGACAATGTGGTGCATTTAGCGTGGAATATAGTACGAGCAATGTAGAATTTTGAGATGTCGTGGATGAGAATGTGAGTTGTGATAGAATTGTGAAGATTTAAGTAAATTGAGATATTAATGAGAAAATGAGCAAATATGTGCTCAATAATGTGATTGAGTTGGGTTGTTGATGTTTTTAACATCGTTTGGACAGCTCGAGAGTTCCAGAGTGGAATGCAAGGCTAGTCCGTGATACGAGGAAACGATTGCACTATACTAGATGTAAAGAGGTAAGGGAAAACTAAACCATTTTTGTATGTGTTTTGATGAAATGTTTGTAGCATGAATCATGATTTGAGAATACAAGCATGTTTAGCGTTGTGTCGTGATATGAGTGCACACAATTTTTATGGCTGGTTGGGGCCCATTGTTTTATGAGTTTATAAGCTAAGTGTGAAATTGCTTTATAAACCGTTGAGTTTGCATGAAAAGTAACTTGGGCTCTACGTTAAGGCAATATTGAGATTTGAGAAAATGTGTGCGTGTTTTGTCGGTTGGAACTCGATTTTAATATGTTTTGTGTTGAGTACATGAATGTTTTAAATGAGTTTTATGAGAGAAAACCATTATGAGTTCTACGTGAAGGCAAAACGTTTTATAAGATAATGGCTAATGATTGAGACTTAGGCGTGTTATGTTGAACACACATCGGGCCTTGCTTGATAGCATGTAAGACCGATATAGTGGGACGCCTGGGAACCGACCCAAGGACCACGGGCCTTGTTCTGGTAACATGTAAGTCTGATATTTTTTTCGCTTGTGTAGCGTTGGAGAGGCCTTGCTTTGGTAGCATGTAAGACCGATAGAGTTGGCCGCCTGGGAACCAACCCAGGGACCACGTGATAGAGTGGACCACCTGGGAACCAACCCAGGGACCACGTGATAGTGTGCTTGAGGCGAGGCATTGCTTTGGTAGCATGTAAGGCTGGGCCTTGTTCTGGTAACATATAAGTCCAATATACCATGCATACAACCATATTGTCGACGTTCCCTCTTATGAGGATGCCTGGGATGCGCACCCAGAGGAGATTATATACTTGATGTGCCATGACAAGTTTTATATGAGTTTTATTGCCTAGTCTCGTTTTACATATGAGTTGTGTTTTGTGACTTTGTCATGTTCCATTTACTGAGGTGATTTTTATCACATAATTTGAGAAAAACCATTATCACATATATTTACACATGCTTGTGAATGCTCTATATTGAGCCTTTTTACCTTCATGTTTTCACATGATTTATGAGCTATGAGATGAGGATGTTTTAAGAACTTTCATGCTACAATTTTAAATGAGTATACTGAGTTGCATATACAAATACATATTTGTGATGTGTGATACGGTTTATATGATTGAGTTCCCTTACCCCCTTACTGAGCGATTTAGAAGCTCACCATATTTTCTCTTCCCCCAAAATTTCTTCAAGTGAAGTGAGTTCCCTGCGACGTACAGATTAGAGGCTAGTGGAGGACTTGAGCTCCAGGCCGTATTTTCTGTATTGAGGTATATATTTGACATTCATGTATCCAGACTAGAGTTATATTTACAGACACTTGTTGTAAAATGATGTATGGGATGTATTAGGATTAATTAATTCGGAATTGAGTAATGTATACGATATGGTATATACTAATTTATGATGAGATCTTGAGGCATGACAAGTATGATGATGTATGACACTGCACAGGAATGCACCCTTAATTGTGATTTGATGAGTTAAAAAAAGTCTTAAATTGGTCATATTTTCCGCATTTCCAGGGCGTCACACCTACCTAGTCTCAAAATGATCTCAAATGGTTTCAAAAACTATGATTTGTGATTATGACAGAATCACTTATTGCCAGTACCCGAGGAGTATTGACTTTGAAAATGAAAAGAGAGAGAAATGTGATGATTTGAAATATGTTTAAAGTGAAAAGAAAAAGTTTTCTATCGAATTAATGATTTCTGAATAGATTGCTATGGTTTGTCAAATGCATTTTTCTTGAGATGATATTAAGCATGCATTATAAGCACGTAGATAGTATTGTTATCTATCTTCTGTCATGTTTTCCTTACTGAGCGTGTTAGCTCACCCTTTTTTTTTCTCCCTCTACAGATCAGGCTTAGTAGAGCATATTGCGGTCACCCCTGCTATTTCTTTTGCTGTACAGCTCTCTTTGCTACGCAAAGGTATATATATACACATATTTTGTATCTGAACACTAAATCGCACAGACATGTACTGTATAAATTACTAGGGATGTAAAGGATGAGAAACGATTATATAAATAGATGTACATAGTTTCATGAGATGTACAATTGTGTTTAATATTTGATACATATGAATGAATAGAAATGATTAATATCGACTCACAGCCTAACCAAATCTTGTGAATGAAAAGGAAAAATGTCAACGATAACGGTCGTGACATCAGTACCCTAGTTCGAAACCTGATCAGTTAGGATAGAGCGGTAGTCACTATAGCCATATGTGTTTCCATTTGTGTAACTTGTTCCATGACAATGTTAAGGATTGTGCCACCTCTCACACACTTAGTTTGCAAATTTAAATTAAGCCCATGCATGCATTTGTTAGATTTACATGTTTTCGGTAAAGGTGTTGGGTTACTGGATTTCAAGTTTTCCCGTGCTTTGATTTTGCACCATGTACTATAAACTATGAATTTGTTAGCATACCTTGTGAAGGGTCTTGTTTTTGAAAAGCTGGTTGGATATAACTTATCGTACACATCCGTGTTTAATGTATTTTTACGTTTTAAGACCAAAACTGAAGTTTATCCATAGTTTTAAAAGTGCATGATGTATTGCATGATAATTTCGAATAACCACTTAACTAGTATTTTATTAGCCTCAATTGTATGTTTTCCTTACTGAGCGTGTGGTTGCTAACCCTTTTCCTCTAAAAACATTACAGATTGACTTGTGGGTGAACTGCTCGGACTTACTGACTCTACCAGTTAAGTGTGTGGTTTTTGCTCTAGAGATTGTTGAGTTAATATATTTTGAAATGACAAAACAAGTAAATTCAATAATATAAAAATGATATAAAGACATGTTTAGAGGTTATCAGTACCAGAACTTAGAGTTCTGTTGATGAGAGATCGATCTGGCTGTTGAGAGATCGATCTCCTGGGTTTTTACTTGATGAGAGATCGATCTCATGAAGAAACGAGATCAATCTACCAAACCTTGAACCTTTACAAAGGTATTAAGGAAGAGTGAGATCGATCTGCAAGGGTTAAGAGATCGATCTGGCTAAAGCTAGAGTTAAGAGATCGATCTGTCTAAGAAGAGATCGATCTCCTTTAAAAGCATAAGACTGTAGATCGATCTGAAAGATCGATCCACACTCAAACAGAGAACTTATGAGATCGATCTGGTAAGGAAGAGATCGATCTCCTCAAAGTCAGAGAGCTAAGGAGATCGATCTGAGGTATTGAGAGATCGATCTCCCCACTACGAAACTGCATGGCAGATCGATCTGTAGATCGATCTTGCCTTAAACAGAGAGATCATGAGATCGATCTGCCTATTCGAAAGATCGATCTCCCCTATTATTTTCAAACTAACAGATCGATCTGCTAACCTATGAGATCGATGTCCCTGTGCTATTGTGCTTTGATCTTGCAGGATTTATAACTAAGAGATCGATCTGGCCAAGAAGGCAGATCGATCTGGCACACTACTGGAGGTACCCAACGGATAGTTCTGCAAAATCTCAACGGGAAAAACAGCATTTAATGCTCCAACTACCAATCATTCAGTATTTAACCAAGCATTGAAGACAAAGAGAATAGAGACATTATTGCTGCACATTCCTAACATTCTCAAGCTTTAAATACTTCCATTCCTTGTGTCTTCATCATTCATTTATTGAGATTTATTGTGTTAGCTTAAGTGCAGAAGCTGTATTTGTCCTACCCACTTTAAAGCTTCATTTTGTATTCAACCTTGCCTTAAAAGAGAAGAGGATTGTTCCTCAGTGAGAGAGAATTGTAAGAGGGTGAATACATTTTTACATTGTAAAGGGTAGAGAGGTTATTCCTTAACCTGTAAAAGGGATATTGTAAACTTCTGTTGAAGGAGAGTAAGAAAGCACTTGACAAGAAGGTCAAGCAGAGAGGACATAGGCAAGAGTTTGGCCGAACCTCTATAAACGATTGTGTTTGTTTCTCTCTTCCCTATCTTGCATTAAATTGTTTAATTTTATTATACTGCTTACTTTCATTTGCAAATTAAAATAGGATTAAGTTAAAATTTGCTATTAACGTTAGAAAACCGATTCACCCCCCCTCTCGGTAGAGCCAACAATTGGTATCAGAGCTAGGACTCTTTAATCACATAGGAACAACTTCCTAAGAGTTAGAAACGATCAAATGGCTCATAACAATGTAGCTACTAGTTTGGTAGGAGAGGGGCACTCTACGGTTAGACCTCCAATGTTTAATGGAGAGCATTATGCTTATTGGAAGACTAGGATGATGTTATTCATTCAAGCAAATGATTATGAAGTATGGAGAATTATAATTAAAGGACCTCAAATCCCTACAAAGAGAATAGAGGGAAGAGATATTCCTAAGGAAGAAGATGAATGGGATTCAGCTGATATTAAATGTGCTCAACTAAATGCTAAAGCTATGCACACATTATTTTGTGCCTTAGGTCCTAATGAATATAATAGAGTCTCCGGGTGTGATAATGCCAAACAAATATGGGACAAATTGGCAATAACTCATGAGGGTACAACCCAAGTGAAGGAGACAAAGGTAGGTATGCTCACACATGACTATGAGCTTTTTAGGATGAAGGAAGGAGAATCAATTAGTGATATGTTCACTAGATTCACAGATGTAATTAATGGATTAAAGTCTTTAGGAAAAATATATTCTAATATTGAAATGGTAAAGAAAATTTTAAATAGCTTACCTAAATCATGGGAAGCTAAAGTGACTGCAATTGAGGAATCTAAGGATCCTCACACATTGTCTTTAGATGAATTAATAGGATCTCTACTCACTTATGAGATGAAATTAAAAAGAAATGAAGAGCCACCCAAGAAAGTGGGAGTTGCTCTAAAATCCACTGCTCAAGAGGAGATTAAAAATGAGAGTGGTAGTGAAGAGGATCTTGAGATGGCAATGTTTGCCAAAAGATTTAACAAGTTCATGAGGATGAGAGCTAGTGGTAGTAATAGGAGAAACAATAAGAGAGATCAAGAAGAAGTAGGTAGAAAAGACTCTATTGTGTGTTATGAATGTAAAAAATCGGGACACATAAAATTTAACTGCCCTCTTCTTAAAAGGTCCAATGATAGGTTCCATAAAAAGAAGGCAATGGTGGCAACATGGAGCGACAGTGACTGCTCCGATGATGAATCAAATGAGGACATTGCCAACTTGTGCTTCATGGCTATTGAGGATGAAAAGGTAACTTCAAGCCTCAATGAATATTCTTTTGATGAATTGCAAGATGCATTTGATGATCTTGCATTAGAGTATGAATCTATGAGTATGAAATATAAAAAGATAATATCCAAATTGAGAAAAGAAAATGAGATATTGCAATTGGATAAATTAGAATGTGAAAAGAAACTAGAGATTTCAAATCTAGAAATTTGTGACCTTAAAGAGAAAAATAGCAATCTATATAATTCATTTAATAGGTTCCACATGGGTCAACAAAAGTTAGATAGCATGCTAGAGACCCAAAGGGCATTCTTTGACAAAAATGGCTTAGGATATAATACTAAGAGTAGGGAGACCCATCTTAAAAGTTTTATTGCTAGGAAGAGCATGAATAAACCTGCAATTATTTGTTCATATTGCAATAGAAAGGGACATGCATCACATAACTGTAATATAAAAATGAGAACTCTAAAAGGAAAAATAGAAAAAAGGATATGGATTCCAAAAGAAGTAATTCACTCCAAGGATTGTAATGCATTAGCAAAATGGATCCCAAAGGGATCAAAAATTGCATTCACTAACCTCAAAGGACCCAAGAAAATTTGGGTACCTAAGACTTGAGTTTGATTTCTTGTAGGTGATTGAGCATAGCCACAAAGCTAAAACAAAAGAAGCATGGTATTTAGATAGTGGATGCTCAAGGCACATGACGGGTGATAGAAGCCACTTCAATTCTTTCAAATCAAAAGTTGGTGGAGAAGTCACTTTTGGGGACAACTCCAAAGGCCAAGTTGAAGGAAGTGTCTCAATAGGTAATGATCATTTCTCTTTGGAAAAAGTATTACTTGTTAGGGGTTTAAAGCACAACTTACTAAGCATAAGTCAACTTTGTGACAAAGTTTACAAAGTAATTTTTGATTGCATGAAATGTAATGTTATAGATCCTAAGTCAAATAAAGTTCTTTTTCTAGGTCATAGACAAGGAAATATATATATTGTCTATCTTAATGAACTCAAAAATGAAAATATATGCTTAATGGTAGACAATAAAAAGGAATATTGGTTATGGCATAGAAGACTAGGTCATGCTAGCATGAGTGTGCTATCTAAGTTAGCTAGAAAGGATCTAGTTATAGGTTTACCCAAGATATCCTTTGATCATGAAGAAGTATGTGAAGCTTGTGTTAAAGGAAAACATAAAAGGACAACATTTAAGCCTAAGAACTTTGTATCTACCACTAGGCCTCTCCAATTACTTCACTTAGATTTGTTTGGATCAACTAGAACAACTAGCCTAGGTGGGAAACACTATGGATTTGTAATAGTTGATGATTACACTAGGTACACATGGGTGTTCTTCTTAAGAGTAAAAAATGAAGCCTTAGAAAAATTCATAGCCTATACAAAAATTACTCAAAATGAAAAAGGATACACAATAACTAGTATTAGAAGTGATCATGGCAAAGAATTTGAAAATATAGGATTTGATGAGTATTGCAATGATCAAGGAATTAGCCATAATTTTTCAGCCCCTAGGACACCACAACAAAATGGTGTAGTTGAGAGAAGAAATAGAACATTGGAAGAAATGGCTAGAACCATGTTATGTGAGAATAACTTACCAAAGTATTTTTGGGCTGAAGCTATAAACACATCATGTTATATAATTAATAGAGCTATGATTAGACTCATGCTAAAGAAAACTCCTTATGAGCTCTACAAAGGTAAAAAGCCTAACATTAGTTACTTCCACCCTTTTGGCTGCAAATGTTTTGTTCTAAATAATGGGAAAGATAATTTAGGAAAATTTGATGCCAAGAGTGATAAGGGAATATTCCTAGGATACTCATTGAATTCAAAGGCTTATAGAATTTATAACAAAAGAACATTAATGGTTGAAGAATCTATTCATGTTATATTTGATGAATCAAATAATGTAAATAAAGATTCAACCTATGATGAGAATGAGGGAATATTTGACGAAAACTTGGAGGATATCCCAAACCTAGAAGATGACTTATTAGAAAAACTAGACTTGAATAAAGAAGATGAAGAAGAGATAGAGATAATAGAGAGAGAATCTAGAGCACCAAGAGAGTTAGGATATGTAAAGGACTGTGAAATAGTAGGAGATCCAACTCTTGGAGTTAGAATAAGATCTTCTCTAAGGAATATGTGCCAATATATAGCCTTTGTATCTCAAATAGAGCCTAGGAATGTCAATGAAGCCTTAGATGACAATAATTGGTTCCTAGCAATGCAAGAAGAATTAAATCAATTTCAGAGAAGCAAAGTATGGAAACTAGTTCCTAGGCCTAGTGATCATTCTATAATTGGAACTAAATGGATATTTAAGAACAAGATGGATGAAAATAGTGTGATCATAAGGAATAAGGCTAGGCTAGTTGCACAAGGATATAGACAAGAGGAAGGCATAGACTATGATGAAACATATGCACCGGTAGCTAGATTAGAGGCAATAAGAATGTTACTTGCCTTTGCATGTTATAAAAACTTCAAGTTGTATCAAATGGATGTGAAGAGTGCATTCCTAAATGGTTTCATTAATGAAGAAGTCTATGTTGAGCAACCTCCCGGATTTGAAAATCATGAATTTCCTGAACATATTTTTAAATTATCTAAGGCACTCTATGGATTGAAACAAGCTCCTAGAGCTTGGTATGAAAGGTTGTCAAAATTCTTAATAGAAAGGGGATTTTCAAGAGGAAAAGTGGATACCACCTTGTTCATTAAGAATAAAAATAAGGATTTACTAGTTGTACAAGTGTATGTAGATGATATTATTTTTTGTTCAACTAATGAGTCTTTATGCCAAGAGTTTGCTAAGATCATGCAAGGAGAATTTGAGATGAGCATGATGGGAGAACTCACATTCTTCTTGGGACTTCAAGTGAAGCAAACAAAGGATGGAACCTTCATCAATCAAGCAAAGTATACTAAGGACTTGCTCAAGCGATTTGGAATGGACAACTGCAAACCTCAAGCCACTCCAATGGGCACCAACATCAAGCTTGATAAAGATGAAAGTGGTAAGTGTGTAGACACTAAACTCTATAGGTCTATGATAGGTTCATTGCTTTATTTAACTGAAAGTAGACCAGATATTTTGTTTAGTGTATGCCTTTGTGCTAGATTTCAATCCTCTCCTAGGGAATCACATCTATTAGCAACTAAGAGGATCTTTAGATATCTCAAAGACACTCTCTCACTAGGACTTTGGTACCCCAAAGACTCAACTTTTACCCTTCATGCATTTTCAGATGCAGATTTTAGAGGATGTAAAATAGATAGGAAAAGTACTTCAGGTACTTGCCAATTCTTAGGAAATAGATTAATTTCTTGGTTCTCTAAGAAACAAAACAGTGTGGCTCAGTCCACCACTGAAGCTGAATACATAGCAGCTGGTAGTTGTAGTGCTCAAGTGTTGTGGATTAAACAACAAATGAAAGATTATGGTATTGACATGAAGCAAGTATCTATTAAATGTGACAATACCAGTGCCATTAATCTGTCTAAAAATCCTATCCAACACTTTAGAACCAAGCACATAGAGATTAGACATCATTTCCTTAGAGACCATGTTCAAAAAGGGGATATAATTTTAGAGTACATTGACACTTTACACCAAATAGCTGATATATTCACCAAACCTCTTGATAGAGATAGGTTTTGCATTCTTAGAGGTGAATTAGGACTCATGAATATCCCTTAAGACTTTATATTTCAAAAAATCTTGGTTTCAAGTTGATTTTAAAAGAGTTTTTGCAAAGATTTTCTGGCAACGAGGATGAGAGATCGATCTCCTTGCAATATAGATCGATCTCCATGCTTCCAACAAGCCTAAATCATTAAGGTTAAGCTAAGAAGATCGATCTTCTAACCATAAGATCGATCTTCTTACGTCTCTGTTAAAGAGCAGATCGATCTGTCCATACGACAGATCGATCTTTTCAAGCTTCTGTATTTTGAAGATCGATCTATGCATTTGGCAGATCGATCTCTCTAAGCCTCTGTTAAACTGAAGATCGATCTGTGCATGTGACAGATCGATCTTCTTAAGCCTCTGTTTGCTAACAGATCGATCTGTTCATGAGACAGATCGATCTCTCTTGGCTTCTGGAAATGACAGATCGATCTTTCGTCTCGACAGATCGATCTCCTATGCCCTGGACTATAAATACTCGCAAAAATCCCCAAATTTCAAAAACCCAATCTTCAAAATTTCAAAATTCCCTCACTTCTCCTCTTTCGATTCCGCCTCAGATCGATCTCGGTACGGCCTTCATTGCGTCTCTGTGTCATTTCCTGGTATAGTAACCAACATTCTTTATTGTTTTCTCAAAAATTTCCTTAGATTTGTGTTCAATTTCATTCTAGGGCAGAACTAGTTACTGTTTCATTGATTTTTTCGCTTGTGAATCTGTATTAGCACAATTCTCGAGTCTAGAACCATGCCTAGGCTTAAGACAGTAGGACAAAAACCTCCCCGAACCAATGTAGCAATCGGGTCATCTTCCCAACCCACTCCTTCCGCTTCCATCGCTACCTTCAATCGGTGTTTTAAAACATCTGCGAAGAGAAAGCGATACGAAGAATACTTCTCAACTATGCCAATTAAACATTGGCGTACAATCGATTTTTCTTTCCTCAACCGAATAGATTTTCCATACTTATCGAAATTTGAAGAGTTTGGTTGGATGTCTTTTTTGAAAATAAACACTCTCGTACCTCCAAATCTCGTTCGTGCATTCTTTTCCAATGCCGAACTCAATTACGATCCCATTGATTCGTGTCAAATTCTTGGTTTCACAACGTTTGTCATGGGTAGGTCAATTGCTGTAACCACTAAAACATTAGCCCAAGCCTTTGACATACCCGATGAAGGGTTGACGAACGAAGATGAGGAGGTTCCCTTGGAGTTTGACATTCCCAGGGATAAGGCGAGTGAACTCCCAATGCATCCCCGGCTACTCCACCTCCTCATCTCATGGAACCTTCGTCCGTTTGGTACCCGACATTCGACTGTTCAGAGGTTAGATAGATTCTGGATTCACCATATCCATTCCACCAGTCAAAAACCCAACCTAGTTCACTTTATCATCCAAGACTGGTTAAAAATTGTTCGAGGCCAAGCGACGACGATCGTGTTTCCTCAACCGGTGGCATACTTTCTTCAACGGCTCAAAATCGACTGCAGCTGCGAAACAGGTGAACTGCCTTCTCCCAAGAGCGTCCTCAACATCGGGACCCTCCATCACATGGGATACTACAAAGATATCCGGGGCAACTGGAAGAAGAAGAGGGACCAGCAGTCTGCTGAAGCTATGGAGGCAGACCCCTCCGATGAGCCTGTGGACCCACCTGCTGCACCGGCTACGGGACCATCATCCTCGATTCCCGAGACCACTGCACCTGCATCCTCACCTGCTGACATGGAGATCCTTATGAAGATGTTAAGTGAACTCAACCAAAAAATCGATGAAGGCTTTGCATCTTTGAACCGAAGAGTGGATGAGGTTCATGAGGCTCAGGAGGCGATGTTTGATGAGCTTCAAGTCACGCGCACTCATGTTGAGGATCTCATGGATCGCGTTCCTCCTCCACCTTAGGATCTAGTTGCTCGATTTGGTTATATGTTTTGTTTCTGCTACTTGTTGCTATTTTGATATGCATTTGCTTGAAATGAACTGCCATTTGTCTATTGACTAAGTTTTAATGAAAATGTTCTTTTTGAAATGACATGAATTTTCTTTCTTGCTTATTAATATGACAAAAAGGGGGAGAAGAAAAGAAAACATGCGACTGTGGTCAAAATGCATAAAACGTTTTAAGAAGGTTTTTAAAAACGAATGGTTAAAATAAGGGGAGTTAAGATAGTAACAAAGTTAAAAGCTAAAAGAAAGGGGGAGCTCACAAAAATGGGGAGCTCACAAAAAGGGGGAGCTTTTGCAAAATAACTAAACATGTTGATTGAATAAGTTTTGTCATATCAAAAAGGGGGAGATTGTTGAGTTAATATATTTTGAAATGACAAAACAAGTAAATTCAATAATATAAAAATGATATAAAGACATGTTTAGAGGTTATCAGTACCAGAACTTAGAGTTCTGTTGATGAGAGATCGATCTGGCTGTTGAGAGATCGATCTCCTGGGTTTTTACTTGATGAGAGATCGATCTCATGAAGAAACGAGATCGATCTGCCAAGCCTTGAACCTTTACAAAGGTATTAAGGAAGAGTGAGATCGATCTGCAAGGGTTAAGAGATCGATCTGGCTAAAGCTAGAGTTGAGAGATCGATCTGTCTAGGAAGAGATCGATCTCCTTTAAAAGCATAAGACTGTAGATCGATCTGAAAGATCGATCCACACTCAAACAGAGAACTTATGAGATCGATCTGGTAAGGAAGAGATCGATCTCCTCAAAGTCAGAGAGCTAAGGAGATCGATCTGAGGTATTGAGAGATCGATCTCCCCACTACGAAACTGCATGGCAGATCGATCTGTAGATCGATCTTGCCTTAAACAAAGAGATCATGAGATTGATTTGCCTATTCGAAAGATCGATCTCCCCTATTATTTTCAAACTAACAGATCGATCTGCTAACCTATGAGATCGATCTCCCTGTGCTATTGTGCTTTGATCTTGCAGGATTTATAACTAAGAGATCGATCTGGCCAAGAAGGCAGATCGATCTGGCACACTACTGGAGGTACCCAACGGCTAGTTCTGCAAAATCTCAACGGGAAAAACAGCATTTAATGCTCCAACTACCAATCCTTCAGTATTTAACCAAGCATTGAAGACAAAGAGAATAGAGACATTATTGCTGCACATTCCTAACATTCTCAAGCTTTGAATACTTCCATTCCTTGTGTCTTCATCATTCATTTATTGAGATTTATTGTGTTAGCTTAAGTGCAGAAGCTGTATTTGTCCTACCCACTTTAAAGCTTCATTTTGTATTCAACCTTGCCTTAAAAGAGAAGAGGATTGTTCCTCAGTGAGAGAGAATTGTAAGAGGGTGAATACATTTTTACATTGTAAAGGGTAGAGAGGTTATTCCTTAACCTGTAAAAGGGACATTGTAAACTTCTGTTGAAGGAGAGTAAGAAAGCACTTGACAAGAAGGTCAAGGAGAGAGGACGTAGGCAAGAGTTTGGCCGAACCTCTATAAACGATTGTGTTTGTTTCTCTCTTCCCTATCTTGCATTAAATTGTTTAATTTTATTATACTGCTTACTTTCATTTGCAAATTAAAATAGGATTAAGTTAAAATTTGCTATTAACGTTAGAAAATCGATTCACCCCCCCTCTCGGTAGAGCCAACAGAGGTATATGCAAAAAGGGGCAATATATATTTATTTATTTATTTCAGACCTTTTGTGTACGCACAGACATATGTATTTGACTACTTTGGGATGTATTAGCTAACTTTTGTTATAGTAGGAACAGTTAGAGAGAGAAATTAGGTTTCTTCTTTTTGGTTATCATAAGATTGCATGTGATAGATTTCGGGTTTGATCAGACAATATTGGTCTTACCTGGTGGATAATTAGAGTTGATGATTGTGAATTGGTTTATATGATTATTGATTGAGGATGTATGTTGTACATCGAGCTTACTTGCAGGAAAGGTTTAGGCTAATTTATAGTCGTTATGCTGCCGGATTTTATAAGAAATTTCAGACTTAGACGAAATAGATACTAGTAAATCAATAAACTTAACTCCCGAGTATAATATTATAATATTAAAGGGTAAAGAAGAAAATTTGAGTTAGGAACTAAATTGCTTTACACTCTTTTACTCATTAAATCGAACTTAAACTAGCTATTATGTAAATTATCACTATAATAATAGACTTATTTAATCTGGGAGCTTAAACATGCATCGGGCACGAAGACGACAAGTAAAAGATCCCAAAGGAACTAATAACAAACTTAGCTAATGCTAGTTTCTTCAAATACGCTTTTCGCTTAATTCCGTAATAGGGTTAGTACGTAGGAGTCACGGGCGTAACACTTCTTCACGTCATTTCCAGGCCATGTTCAGCTCTCATTTTCTATCTTTCATTTCTTTTCTGCAGACAACTAACATTTCTTATATATATATACACACACACACACACACACACACACTATTGTATCTCTTCTTACCAAGCACTACCACCCTCAATCTCTTAAAACAATGCATGTTCAGCTTATGGGACAATCCCACTGCTATCACATTTTCATTCCCTAGGCTATTGAAATAGTGTTTTACCATTTCTTTTCTTTTCCTCACCGAAAACCATCATCACCATTCGATAATCCCATTCTGTTTTCTACCAGAGAGTGCCTTCCCTCATTGAATCTGTTGCAGTGTTCTTTTTTTTTTACTGCAGCAGGTGTGGTTGCCTCGGGTTTGGCTTCATTGAAAGCCAAACCATGTACGTGGAGCTCCTTTGTTATCAAACTCGCTCGACTGTTGTTTTCAGTTTCTTATCTTTCTCCCTAAAGTACACTAACTAATATAGGTGCATCGAGAATATGTCTATCGAATTAGTTATCATTTTCCACTTATCACTGCTGTTGTTAACAGCAACAGACATAGGGGTTCGGGAATGGTTGTTGCACATTGTCATTATCCTCATTTCCTTTACCGAACACCATGCTCCATCATTCATTTTCTTTATTTTCTTTTCTTCCTTACTTCACGTTTCCTGGCTGGTCTGATCCTATCTTCACCATTCTCTACCATCAACCGAGGACATCACCATAATTCATTTCCATTTTTTTCTTTATGTTACCATTATATTTTCACATTTCTTTCTCTTAAACCTTAGTGACTCACGGTTTGTTCTTAGGGATTGGTTTCATTTTAGAAGCCAATCCTCGGTATGTACATATATATATATAGCTATATGCTATATACGTATATACATATATGTACATTTATACTTTTACATATATATGTATTTTATTTCCTAAATACTTTGACTAGAAGATTAAATATAACATTATCCATATATATGTTTATGTTTCTATATACTTAATAATCTTTCTCTATGTAGTATCAAAATAAATTTAGTCTAATATTTGAACTTACCCATCATAAAGAATATTTATATATTAATCTAATTCATGAAAATTATTTTTACATCTCATAATTATTTATTCTTCAAATTAAAATATTTTAATTAATTAAATTCACCTAAGTCTCCTATGTTAAAAATATAACCTCAATTTATTTTCCTCCAATATGCACATTTTCAATTCCATTTGTCTACTTTACAAATCATAATTAAATCCAAATACAAGAGAATTCGTAGAGTTTATAGTATCAGACCATGTTGGATGAAATGATTTAACATAAGATGCAATTGTTTTCACATGTGGGCAAGACATGGATGTGCAAGGGATCATTTTGAATAGAAATTACTCTGTTATCACCTTTCTCTTGCTTTCAATATGAATTCGACCCTAATTTCTTAAAGAATTATTCTAACAGACCAATTTGATTCTTTGCCTCTTCCTTAGTCAACCTAGCAGCAAAGCCATTGAAACTCCTTTGATGCACCTGTGTTAAGTGCAAAGTTAAATGAATCTTAGTGAATCTAATCAATCATTATTAGCCAACTATTCCTAGATTGCCAACAATTTCTCTTAGCATGCTATTACGAAAACTTGTCGAGGAGAATTCACCCTTTGGAAGGTCTCTTGGGTATACAATATTGACCTAATTCAATGTACTCAATTAACCATTTAATTTCAATGACTTGACTACATTAAATTTAAACCATACACCACTATTTTTAAAGATCTTTAAAGAAAAAATTCCCCCAACACAAAAAGGTAAGACCTTGACTATTTAAGGAAAAAAAAAACAAAGCTTATTCACAATGTAACAATTTACCAACCAATCCCTTAAAGCTTCAGACATAAATAGCCTCCCCAACTCAGCCATATCATTTCCTTATAACCAAAAAGAACATAAGAAAAATTGAGATTTCATCCTAATCCAATACAGGCTTATTATCTTATACTTGAAAATAAAAGTTTTTGCAATTGACCTAAAACAGTAAAGCTAAAAAAGAAAAAATCTAAATTTCAATTAAATTCGAAGAAAGTTCACTGAATATAGGGCACAGAGGTTACACATTTCAAAACTGAAATCCAATGCTTAATTAACCCTATTCAAAAAAAAAAATTAGCATAAACATAATTGAAAATAGAATGAAAACGAAACCCCTAAATAGATTAAAACTTATAATCAAACATCGAAGCCTCTTAGAGTAACCATGAGCTCTTTGTCTCCTTTCATTATCACCCACATTTTCGACCCTGAGCACTTATCTATCAACTTTATAGAAACAAAGAAAAGAAATCGAAATCAGTTTTTTTTTTTTATTTTCTTGAGAAAGTGAAGAAAAATGTTCTTTTCTCACCAGATGAAAGAAGCTGTGACAGATTGTTACTTATTACTTTGAGAGTTTACTCAAAAGAAATCAAGAAAGCTTTCAACCTCTTCTTTCAAATACAAAAAATTTATAGCTTGAAGGTAAAATTTGTTTTACAAATTTGAGTTGATTAAGCAAAGAATAATTTAGGGATTTAAAAATTTAGACGGAGAAAGAATTAAAAGTGTAGCGAGATTTTAGAAAGAGAGGGAAAAATGAAGAGAATTTGAAAAGTGAAAACTAAAAAAAATAAAAAACACAAAGAAAAAGATGAAAATGATTTAGAGGATCATGAGTTAAAGGGACATGCGAAGAGAAGAGGTGACATTTAGGAAAAGATAAAAATGTTTGGCAAAAGGAGGGACACGTTTGTACCATGCATTAATTTAACATTTCAATCAACAAAATCAAAATTAATTATCAAATTTACCTTATAAACTTTCTTTTAAAAATAATCAAAATTAATTTCAAATTTATAATAAAATCAACACTAATTTAATGACGTTTCAATATATTAAAAATTATAATTTAACTATTTTCTGCCACTTACCTTTAATATTATAGTTACATATAGTTTTACAGAATCTATCAACAAGAAGAATTCACGTGGACAAACATACAAGGAATCTGACCAAGATGAAGTTCATTCCAATCTATGTGCGAAAAGAAATTAATACCGTAATCAGTAGTACTAAATGCAATGCAATTTTCACTTCCAATTTTTCCAGATTCGAATCAAAATTTTCATGCTGTGTTTCTTCCCTGAGAACCCACCCCCCTTCCCCCTCCCCCCCCCCCCCCCCCCCCCCCCCCAAAAAAAAAAAAAAAAAAAAAAAACCCCTTAATAAGGGGAAAAAATTGATATTGAGTTGAGAAATTTGACTTTCCATTGACCTCCAATGATTCTGTTTATGACACGAAAATTCCATAACCCCACTCAACTTAAATACCGAACAGAATTTCGTCTTTCCATTTATCACATCACTAAACACTTTTCTCATCGGTGAGGCAAGAAGAATTCTGCCAACGATGCCGGACGGCGAGTTGCCCACCGACGGGGCCGACCCGTCCGTCGCCGCTAAAGCTAAAGCCTCTGCCACCCCCTCGCCCATCGTTGAAATCAGCGAAGAAGGTGGAGCAAAAGTGGAAAAGAAAGAGAAGGACCCTCGAAAAATCGCTAGAAAGTGAGTCCCTTTTTTCTTCTTTTTGTACATTTAAATGTCTATACTTATTTATTTATTTATTTCGTTTTTTGCAATGTGGGTTTGCCTTGGTTTGCTTGTTTTTGATTGCTCTTCATCAGTTTAGTTGAATGAAAAGAGAGTTGTCTGTTTTACATGGGGTGGCGGGGGCTGAACTATAGGTAAAACATGAGAAATAGAAAACTTTTTCAGTTGTTTCTGTCTCAAAAATATTGTAAGCCAAGTAAAAGAATCAAATAACGGCCCTTTCAACTGTTCACTGGGGTGCTGTTTCCGACGAGCTTTTGGCAGCTCAACCTTGTTTAGTTTGTTTATTATTATTATTTTAAATTACATTGGGTTTTATGCATTTATTGAAGGTATCAATTGGAGTTGTGCAAGAAAGCCATGGAGGAGAACATAATTGTATATTTGGAGACTGGTTGCGGGAAGACCCATATTGCAGTGCTGCTTATTTATGAGCTTGGTCACTTGATACGGAAACCCCAGAAAAGGATATGCATTTTTCTTGCTCCCACGGTAGCTCTGGTTCAGCAGGTGGGCTACTTTCTATGATATTTTGACATAGTATTTCAATCTTCAGAAATGATTGGATTTGTAATATTGTTTTGGCTGAGTTTGGGATTTAAGAACCAAAGTGGATTGTCAAATTGTAGATCCTAAGTAGCAGTGGACCATGCATGGTATTGAATCAAATCTGTTATTGTTTTGTAGCAAGGCAGGGTTATAGAAGATTCTCTTGATTTCAAGGTTGGGATTTATTGTGGGAACTGCAGGCACTTGAAGAACCATCATGACTGGGATAAAGAGATTGAACAATATGAGGTGGTTATGTTCTTTGCTTGACAAAATGTTAATATTTATCCACGTTTTGTCTCGACATCCTATGTTGGACTCTTTCAATATGGAAGGCCAAAAAGGACTTTCATTGAATAATATTTATGCATCATTATTGCCATTCCTGTTTCCTGTCATGATATCAAAGATTCTTATGTACAAAGCTTAACTAGAAAGAGACAGGTCATATGAATTTTTCCCAATTAAATTTATCCCACTTGACCAAATATGGTCTTCTTATTAATTTTTCATTTTTTCCCTTTATAGGGGATGTTATGTTTTAGTGGGATTATGGATCCTTGAAGCCATGCATCATCCTTGGTTTATATTTCTTTTCATGCTAATTGTTTTTGTGCAGGTTCTTGTTATGACTCCTCAAATACTACTTCGTAGCTTATATCACTGCTTCATCAAGATGAATTTAATTGCTCTTCTGATATTTGATGAGTGTCATCATGCTCAAATTAAAAGCAATCATCCTTATGCAGAAATCATGAAAGTAAAGTGCTACATAAATCATCTTTTTACTCTCAATGATAAACTTACATTAGTTTCTTTCAGTTGATATAGTTTGATTTCTGTAGATGACCTTGACAATCATGTAGGTTTTTTATGATAAAGCTACTGCATCAATGCTTCCTCGCATATTTGGCATGACAGCATCTCCTGTTGTTGGTAAAGGTAATGAAAAATTGCATTTCTTTTTAATCAAATTTGTTTTGTTCTTACCTGGATCAACCATATGACTTTTTCAATTCTTTTGTCATACGAAATTTTGATAATGTTAGGTGTTTTGAGAATGTGTTATGTGTAAAAGTAGAACAGAATGAATTTGAAAAGCTAAGGTTCCAACTTCCTACATGTTATCCATTAGTTTATATGTACCAATATTTTGGATGACAATTAAATCTTGTAGTGCTTTCCAATGATATATCTTTCACTTGACCGACTGGCTGTTCTAGTATAGCTAATATCTGTGATATGTTAATAGCACTTTTATGGTAACCTTAAAACTTGGTGCATATATCTTACACTTTCAGATGCTTCTAGTGAAGTAAATTTACCGAAAAGCATCAACAGTCTCGAAAACTTACTTGATGCTAAGGTGAGTCTTGAAAACTTTCACTTTGTTATAATCTGGTTTTATGTGGTCTTTGATTTTCCTTTCCAAAAACTAATGACGGTTGAAGATAGGTATCTAACTAGCTATTCTCAAGTTCAATCGTAATCTTTGCATGATGAAGAAACACCTAAAGAATAGTTTATGTAGCTCATGGGTAGTTGTTGGGTTCCTAAAGGTTTCCTTGTTCCATCAGTATACATGGAGCATGCATTTATTATGGAGATACTGTTCATGGTTTAAATAGTTAGGTTTTGATAATGCTGATTACAGATGTTGTGGCCTTCAATAGCTTGTGCAGTGGTAGTCCTTTCAACTTGAATTTGAACTTTGGTTTGATCAACCCTTTCCAAACTATCGTAAGCTGGACTAATGGCAGGTCATAGTCCATCTTGATTTATTGAGTCGAGGACCAGAAAATGTATTGGAGTCCAACCAATCCCTATGTACTTGGTCTGGACTTATGATATCTAGCTAAATGAGAACCATCTATTTCTTGTATGCAGTGGATGAATCATGACAACAGGGTTTACTCAGTTTCCTAGTAGAACTGTGTAGGCTGAATGATTTTAGTTCTCAGTTCATTGCATAATACGTAAAGGGTATTTTCAAGTATTGATGAGAATTAATTTGCATGAATTACCATTTTTGCTGCAATCTTGTATAGTGAGGAGATGCAGAAATCCTGAAGCTTTTTATTTTATGCTGCATATGGAAGGTTTACTCTAAGCTGAATAATTAACGAAATATCTTATCTTGAATCAATGTGGTCGGTTCTACTATAAATGTTTTAAAGATTCAAGCAACCAGTTTAGTTTTGGCCAAGAAGAGTAATGCTAATCATCATTCATCATTGTCATTGTCATTATCGTCATTGCCCTCTCCCTTGCTTCGTGTGACTGTTTTACCATAGATCTTTGGAGATGTGGAAAATAGTAGTTTCTTTGTCAATGAGAAATGCTTTTGAAGAAAATACTTTTGGTTCTGAACAAAATGCAGGGGGGATTTTTTTTTCTTAAATGCTATTGTTGTACTGCTCTAGATGCTCTCGGTAGTCAATTTTCTAATATTTCTCATGCCATAATTTGTAGGTCTTTTCAGTTGGAGATAAAGAGGAATTGGAAAGCTATGTAGCATCCCCTGTTGTTAAAGTATATGATTATGGTCCTGTTAATTTTGGTCCTTCTAGTTCCTACGTGATTTATTGTAGTAAACTTGAGGAGATTAAGCGCCAGGTATATTGCAGTGACACATTACACTTTCTTGAACTTCATTATTTTGAAAGAAGCTTTAATTTTTTCTGTTTCTTTGTGGCAAGAGCAGTGCATATCAACACTTGGCAGGAAGAACTGTAATTTTCAATGTGTCAGGAATACAAAAAAACTGCTTACCAGAATGCATGATAATATAATCTTTTGCTTGGAAAATCTTGGCCTTTGGGGAGCATTACAAGTAAGATCTTGAAAATGTAATTGAATTTCTGGTTTCTGTTAATTGGCGGTTGGCATCCTTTCTTTTTTAATAAATTCTCCGCCATCTACTGCTAATGTTAATTTGTCTCTTATTCATATTCTGCAACTGTTTCCTACTTAGTCTGAGATATATTCACAAAGTCCATCCTCCGCAAATTCATGTTGAAAAATACAGAATAGAATATAACATTAGATTCATATGCTATTCACTAGAGTTTTGTTTCTATATGGTGTATTTTTACCCATAGGTCATACTCTAAGCAGTACCATTTTTTTCTTTCTTATCTCTTATTGGTTTCCAGATGAGAAAGTGGAATTATAGGGCGATTCTTTATTTAATATGTATGAGTTTTATCTGGGCTGTTGCAGACTTTCTGTTGCTTGTTAGAATGTCCAAGGAAATTCTGATTTATTCTTTTTTCCCCCTGCATTTTGTAGGCTTGCCAACTTCTTTTGACTGGTAATAACTCTGAGAGGAATGAATTGGTAGAAGATGAAGGAAGTTCAAGTGATGACTCTGTGTGTGATCGGTATCTTGCTCAGGCTGCTGATGTTTTTGCTTCTGATTGTAGGAGAGGTATATAAATCTGTTCAGGCATTATAAATTGTAGCTTCAACTTCATTCTCACTGTTTTCTAGTTTCTTGGTTGTCGTGTAGATTATATTATGTTTACCAAAGCTTAAGTTATGGAGAGATATGTGATCTTTTTAAGGACTTTCTGATAATAGCTTCAACTTAATTCTATCTGCTATCTCTGTTTCTTGTTGGTTGCATATTTTTTACCACTTCATTCTATGCATTAAAGTTCTAATAATTGTGGATTAGTTTTGTCTGTAAATGGAGATACCTATTTAGACTTTTGAACTTTACGCTCTGCTAATTTTTGAGTTACCTTGAATAAGATTCTCGTCTAATGTCTTTGTTGCTAATATTGTAGATGGGACTGCACATAATTTATCTGATGTAGAGATTTTGAAGGAACCATTTTTCTCCAGAAAGCTTTTACGCCTAATTGGAATTCTTTCCACCTTAAGGTTTGTATTCAAGCTTGTATATTGGTTTTTGGCTATTTGTAAGATATATTGCATGGAAATTCTGTCGGACCATTTCACTAGTTATATTATATAGTAAATAAACTGTTTATTTGCATTTTATAACATATGCAGTTCTTGCAATAAGCCTTTTTAGAATTTTTTCCACCTTCAGGTTTGTATTCAAGATCGTATACTGGTTTTTGCTTATTTGTTATTGCAATGGTATTTTATCAGACCATTTCAATGGTAAACTGTTTTTTTGCATATTATAGTGTACGCAGTTCTTGCAACCCATAAAGCAAGAGAAGGGACTTAATGATTGAAGTGTGATGGTAATTTATTTAGGTTTTGATGGGAGCAGCCAATTTAGGTCAAGCTAAATGCAATGATTGCTCTTCATATTAACTTTGTGTTCACATCATGCCTCATTTGCTTTCCGTCTGGTTACCTAAAATTTTCATGCCTCCTAAGCTTTTTGTTAAATAACAAGTAATCTATATTATATACCTATTTCTCTCATAAACTTTCATAATTGCTTTTGCAGGTTACAACCAAATATGAAATGTATAATTTTTGTTAATAGGATTGTTACTGCAAGATCCTTGTCATACGTACTGCAAAACCTTAAGTTCCTATTATCTTGGAAGTGCTATTTTCTTGTGGGAGTCCACTCTGGACTTAAAAGTATGTCAAGGAAGACAATGAAAAACATTCTTGAGAAGTTCAAAACTGGAGAGGTAATCCTTTTCTGCTAGTGTTAATATTTTTGTCCCCACCCAGCCTCCTCTCATGCCTTTGGAATTTTTACGTTGTTGAATTTTTATTTGTATCTTTGTTTCTTAACTGACTGGCTCATGTCATGCTGGGCACAATTTAGGGTGAATTTTGTTGTTGTATGGGATCTTTGAGGATAAAAGTAACAGAGGGAAAACAGGAGTATAGAAACTGTTGTGGCCTAGTAGCCTACAGATTTGGTTACTTTTCTATCGCATAAACTGAATTGATTAGGGGAATTTTTGAAATGGAAAATTAATTGTAGCTATGTACATACTCTTATGGATTGAGAAATTCTATATACAACCTACCATTCGCTAGACATAGCCTATTTTTAATGAAAATTTTTTAAGACCAAAATACCCTTGATTAAATGACTATTTTACCCTTTATGTTTTATTCACACAGCCTCAGGTAGTAACAAAAAAATCCCAATTTTGCAAACCCAAACCGTAAACCCAAATTTTATATCGAAATTCACCAAATCAAACAATATAAGATGAGTTCATTGAAGAATTTACCTGAAAATTTGGAGAGATTTCAACAAAGATTGCATTTTATTTACACAGCCTCATGAGACTCGCGACAGTGAAATGTTCTGAGCCTCTTAAGGCATGCAGCAATGAATGCCACGGGCCCCAAGAGGCTCGCGGCAGTGAAAAAAAATCCCAATTTCGCAAACCTAAACGCTAAACCCAAATTTTACACTGAAATTCAACAAATCAAACAATGTAAGATGAGTTTATCGAAGAATTTACCTGAAAAAACTTTTGGAAAGATTTCAACAAAGATTGAAGATGAAGGGAGATTGTAGAGATTGAAGAGAGAGTTTGTGGAGAGAGAGAATAGTGAGTTTAGGTTGTGAAATGGGTTTAGGCTAATTTGGGAATGGGATTTTTAGTGATAGGTTGTTATCAGTCATGATTATGAAATAAAAAAAAAAAAAATTAGGTTATGGGTAGTAAATTGGTTGTGTCTAGTTCTAAATAGGTTGTATTTAGAACCACTCTTATGGATTTGACTTCTTCTTACCACATAAACCTATTCTTAACAGCAGAGGATGGATTACAGAGGAAAACCTTGTGTATTTATTGCTATAGGTTCTTGGCATGTTGAGGTCGGTTATTTAATCTTGATTCCTTGAATTCTGATTTGGCAGTTGAATCTTTTGGTTGCAACTAAAGTGGGTGAAGAAGGACTTGACATTCAGACATGCTGCCTTGTGATACGTTTTGACCTTCCGGAAACTGTTGCAAGTTTTATCCAATCAAGAGGTCGTGCAAGAATGCCTCAGTCTGAGTACGCATTTCTGGTTAACAGGTGCTTTTCGTTAAAGTATCTGCTATTTGATGATCTGTCCATTTGGTTCTCTTTTTGTTATTCGGAAAAATAGGTTTTCTTTCTCTTAACTTTGCAGTGGGAATGAGAGGGAACTGAATTTGATTAAAAATTTTAAGAAAGATGAAGATCGTATGAATATGGAAATTTCTTTGAGAACATCTACTGAGGTTTTTGTTGGTCTTGAGGAAAGAATGTATAAAGTTGATTCATCGGGTGCTTCCATCAGTTCAGGATATAGCGTCTCTCTACTTCATCATTACTGCTCAAAACTACCCCATGATGAGTATGCCCTTCTATCTTTTTCATTCTTAGCTGATTTTAAACTTATGATTTCCGGTACATGAGTTTTACTCATCTATTTTTCAGGTATTTTCACCCCAAGCCAAGCTTTTATTATTTTGATGACGTAGGAGGAACAATCTGCAATATAGTTTTACCTTCCAATGCTCCAATAAATGAAATTGCTAGTACTCCTCAACCTTCAGTGGATGCTGCTAAAAAAGATGCTTGTTTAAAAGCAGTTGAAGAATTGCATAAATTGGGAGCCTTGAGTGACCATCTCTTGCCATTGCAGAACAGTCTTCCTGAGGAGGAAACAGTGCTGTTGTCTTCTGATTCTGAGAGCTCTGAAGGTTGATGTAGAGCAACTTTGTTGTCTTTTTCTTTACCTTCTCTTTTTGGGTAGGGGTCGGGTGATTGGTATAGGATTATTCACTTTTGGTTTTCTTTAATCTCTACCTAATTTGAATTGTCAGCAGATGAGGATTTGCGAGGTGAACTACACGAGATGCTTGTTCCTGCTGTACTTAAAGAACCATGGACTAACTTGGAAAATTATGTCCTCCTTAATTCTTACTATATAAAATTTATTCCTGATCCTGAGGATAGGAGCTATAAGGAGTTCAGTCTCTTTGTCAAGTCTCCTCTCCCCAAAGAAGCTGAGAGAATGGAGCTCGATCTTCACCTGGCTCGGCGTAGATCGGTGATGACAAAGCTTGTCCCATCAGGGGTTGTAGAATTTAACAGAGAAGAGGTAACAATATCTGGTACTGTGGAGTTTGTTCTAATAAATTTACCAGCCAAAATTCATTGTCTATACCTACATATGCAGATCATGCAGGCACAACATTTTCAAGAAATGTTCTTCAAGGTCATCCTTGATAGATCAAAACTCCTTTCTGAATTTGTTCCCTTAGGAAACAAGGAATTTTTTGCCCCAAACTCCTCAACATTCTACTTGTTGCTCCCTGTTATTTTGCACAATTGCGATAATAAAGTTACTGTGGACTGGAGGATTATTCGAAGATGTTTGTCATCTCCACTTTTTAAGACTACTGTGGAAGCTGTAAAGAATGAAAATTTCCCCTCAGATGTTTGCTTGCAACTTGCAAATGGTTCCAGGAGTATAAGAGACATTGAGAATAGTTTGGTGTATGCTCCGCACAAGAAGTCATTTTACTTTATTACTAACATTGTTTGGGAAAAAGATGGTTACAGCCCATATCGAGATTCAGTAACTTTAAGCCATGTGGAGCACTTAAAAATGTTGGTATCTCTATTCTTGAATCACTAATGTTGTTAGCATTATCAGAACTTAGTTTGATTTCTAATTTGAAAGGTTATGTTCACCGAGTTGTTCTCGAGTAGGTTTTATATAGCATTCAAATGATGGTGTTTTTATGTTAATGTTGTCAATCAGGTCTGACATTCATCTTAAGCATCCTGAACAAGCTCTTCTGCATGCAAAACCACTTTTTAAATTGCGCAATTTGCTACACAACCGAAAGCCAGAGGATTCAGGTAGCTTTTTTGTTTGCTTTGGTTTTCATTTCTTGTTATTGTTCCCTTTTCTCTAAATATGTTGTTTCTTTTACTCGATTTATCTGCATTCTAAATATGATAAGCCAGTACTTGCCACTATCTTCATGGGTATATTGCTATTTGTTTTTGTCGAATTGCATTATTATTCCATGCTGTCTTTTGTTAGTTTATGGGCTTTACAAGATTGATAGTTAATTATTGATTGATTAGTGCTAACTTGCCTGTAATTGACATGTAATGCCTGATTTATAGTTTTTTTTTGGGGGGGACCAAAGTTTTTTTGGTCTTAATGGTTGTTCTTATCTTTTTATTTTTATTTTTAATTTTTAATTTTTATTACTTTTTTAAATCTATCATCATCATCATCGAGAAAGCACTAGAAAACAAGAAATCTACCTGATTTGAAGTAGCTTACTATCCATGTTGATATTAGAGCAAGGAATTACGTTAGGCTCATGTAGCTTATTTGATGTAAAAGAGATACTTGAACTGTATTTTTTTTTTTGGATATGAGCAACGCTCAAGTTGGACTCAATGGAATGAGACATTGAGTTCTCGCATGGTGATGGGAAATAAAGTTGTAAGTTTATTTATTTATTTATTTATTTTACTTTTCTAATTCCAGATTTCAGGATTCTAGCTAGTAAGTAGAATCAGGCTACTGCAACAATAAAACACTGTAGTTTTTTTATAAGAAAGAGAAACTTTTATTTTATTCCCATTATTCTGTTCGGGAGATCTATTTTATATACATACATTCATATATATATATATATATATATATATGAAAGGTTGAGGAACAAGAGATAATGTTCTCAGCCTTATCAACTAGTCTAAACAACAAAGAGATACTTCATCATTATCACCATCAAAGCATTTATCCAAATACTAGGGTAGATTATATAAACCAATATACAAATTCACGCTAAGTCGTCAGTATGAATTCTTTTCCTCCACTCATTCCTATTAAATGCAATGTGTTTTTCCAACTTCCATTTTACCATATCTTTTCGGATTAGTTTCTTCCAAGTCTTTTTCGATCTTCCCCTGGCCTTGACCCTTTACCCTTTTTACATCATTCATAACCTTCACTCTTCTAACTGGAGCGTCTAAAGGTCTACGTCATGTGTCTAAAGTAACGTAAACAACTTTCACTCATCTTGTTTTCGATAGGTGCCACTCCAACTTTTTTGCGAATGTATTCATTTTTTATTCTATCTTTTCTCGTATATCTACATATCCATCACAGTATTCGTATTTCTCCTGCACTCATCTTTTGTGTATGCACTCTTTTAGTTTCCCAACATTTAGTGCCATAGACTAATGTAGGTCTAACAATTGTCTTGTAAAACTTGCTTTTCATTCCTATAGGAATCCCTTTGTCACACAACACAACTTTAGCGCTTCTCCACTTGCTCCAGTCAGCCTGTATCCTATGAGTCATATCACCATCAATTTCTCCATCCATCTGAACGATCGATCCCAAATATCTAAAATGATCTTGCTTAGGGATCGCCACCCCATCTAGCATCGCTATGTTTCTATCTTCTTATTTGTTTGGACTGAATTTATACTCCATATATTCCGCTTTTGCTTTGCTTAATCTGAATCCTCTTGACTCTAACGTCTATCTCTACAGTTTTAAATTAGTATTAACCTCCACTCTAATCTCAGCTCATAAGAAAATATCATCTGCAAACATCATACACCAAGATACATTATTTTGGATGGATTTTGTCTGTTCGTCTATTACTGTAGCGAACAAAAACGGACTTAAACGCCGACCTTTAATGTAGCCCTACTGTGATGGGAAATTCACTTGTTCGCCCTCCACACGTTCTCACACATGTTTTTCTATCTCCATACATGTCCTTAATTATTTCAATATATTTAACGGGAACTTTTTTCTTCATTAAAGACCACCATAACATCTCCCTAGGCACTTTACCATATGCTTTTTCCAAGTCTATAAAGACCATATGAACATCTTTTTCTTGTACTTGAGAACGCTCCACAAGTTGTTCAAGCAAGTGTATCGCTTCCATAGTTGACCGGTCAGACATAAAATCAAATTGGTTCTCTGATATCTCTATAGTCTTCCTTAATCTTCTTTATAAATTTTCCCATAATTTTATCGTGTGACTCATTAGTTTTATGCATCGATAATTGGAACAACTTTAAATATCTCCCTTGTTCTTATAGAAAGGTACCAACGCACTTTCCCATTCCTTAGACATTTTGTTAGTGCGCCAAATCTTATTAAAATGATTTGTCAACCACCAAACTCCGACCTTTCTAAGATATTTTCAAACTTCAATAGAATGTTATCAGGCACAACAACTTTCCTTGTCTTCATCCTCTTCAGTGCTTCCTTTACCTCTATCTCTTTGATTCTATGCGTAAAGTATCGGTTCAAATCCTCGATATGCACCGAGATATTGTCCACAATTTGATTTTGTCCGTTGTTGAATAGCTTGTTGAAATAATCACGCCACTTTTCTTTAATATCATTTTCCTTAACTAGAGTTCTTTGGTGCTCATCCTTCATATATTTCACCACTCATAAGGCCCGAAAACTCCTCTCTCTTTCTCGCGTCAATCTATATATCTCTTTCTCTTTCTTTTGTGTCCAATTTGTTATAAATCTCTTTCACAACCTTCGTCTTAGCTTATGCCACTATATTCTTTGCCTCATTCCTAGCTAACTTGTATTTTGTAAAGCCTCTTCGGTGTTGTTTGTCTTCAAAGCCTTGTAACAATCTTAGTCTTTATAGTTTCTTTAACTGATTCAGTCCACCATGTTGCATTCTTTCCAGTCGGTGCTTTTTCGTTTGATACTCCTAGTATCTTCTTACCCACCTTTGGAATGTGTTTTGTCATTTTGTTCCACATTGTATTTGGGTTCTCCTTTATTATCCAGTCTTCTTTTTGGGTCCAACTTTTTCTACGTACTTCATAACAATTTTCTTGTAACTTCCATCATCGAATCCTTATAGCTTTCTTGCTAGTTCTTACGATGTCGTTTATGAATTTTTAGGTCTAGTACTAGTACTCTATGTTGCGCGGTAACAGTCACCTGGGATAACTTTGCAGTTTAGACAGCTGCGTCTATCCCTCCCCATAGTAAAAAAGAAGTCTATCTGGCTTATGTTCGATCCACTCTTAAAGGTTATAAGGTGAGGTTCTCTCTTCCTAAGTAGTGTATTCACTACGGTTAGATCATAAGATAAAGCAAAATATAGGATAGCATCTCCACTTTCATTTCTTGCACCTAAACTAAAACCCCCATGTACGTTCTCAAAACCCTCCCTACTAGCACTTACATGGTCATTAAGGTCACCACCAATACAAAGGTTCTCTCCTATAGGCACTTCTTATACTATCTTATCTAAATCCTTCCGAAACTGTCTTTTACTAACATTATTAAGTCCTATCTGTGGCGCATGTGCACTAATAACATTCAAAACGTCCCCTCCTAGAACTAGCTTAACCAAAATAATTCTATCCGCTTGTCTCTTAACTTGTACAACATCCTTTTGATTTTTTTTGTTTATGATGATACCTACATCATTTCGGTCTCTATTCTTTCTTCTGTACCAAAGCTTATACTGTCAAGGTGCTATCTCCCTAGCCTTCTTCCCAACCCATTTGGTCTCCTAGAGACATAGGATATTAGCCCTCCTACACAACCTCACAAATCTCCACTAACTTACCATTAAGCGTACCTATATTCCAAGATCCTAACTTAAGCTTGTGATTATGGACAAACTTCTTTACCCACTCCCGTCCATTATGGTGTGGGAACCTTTGCCTATTATGTACCATATCCAGGCGTCGATGTGGCGTGTCTCTTCCAAGTGACCACCTAGCAACCCTTGCACATTTTTCACTACACTCGGGCTTCGATGCAGCGAGTCGCTGAATAAGGGATGCCCTAACGGATTTCATATATTGGTTCATCTCTAAAAACTTGGACAAGTTTTAAGTGACTGGTTGTTCAAACCTACTGTCAACCTTTCTCCTTTATTCCAGCTTCGGACCGGCTATGTTCAACATGTGGAGTTAAAGAGATACTTCAATTTAAAAAAATGAAAAACATCCTAACTAATTCTTCAAAGATTTTCTACACTCCGCCTCAAGTGGTGCATAGATGTCAATGATACCTACTTTGCTTGTGAAAAACTTGAAATTCGGTTTGAAGAGTCCCTTTGTGAGAGTGTCTGCTACTTGCTGCATTGTTGGAACAAATGGCACTTGACCTAATCTTCTCCTTTATGACATGCCTATCAACCTCAACATGTTTGGTTTTATCGTGTTGATTGTATACAATGCTAATTGCAGTCTTATTATCGCAGTATAGCTTCATGGGCATGTCTAATGGCTTCTTGAGTTCTTCCGTCACTCATTTCAACCACAACATCTCACATACCCCATGAGCCATTGCTCTGTACTTAGCTTGTGCGCTGCTTCTCACTACCATGTTTTGTTTCTTACTACTCTAAGTAACCAAGTGACCACATGAGTACAATAGCCTAATGTAGACTTCCTATCAGTAATTGAACATGGCGTATCTACATTTGTGTATGCTTCTGTTTCTTTGCTCATTTTTTTCCAAAGAGTAGACCTTTCCTTGGTGTCCTTTTTAAATATCTTAGAATTTGGTACACAGCTTCAAGATGTTTTGTTTAAAGGGAATGCATGAATTAAACTTGCAGCAAAAGAGATATCTAGCCATGTGTATGATAAGTAAATCAGTTTTCCCACTATTTTTTGGCACCAAGATGTATCCATTGGACTTCCTTCCTATATCCTAATTTTTGATTCGTACCAATGAGAGAGTCGGGAGGTCTGCATCCACTCATTCTTGTTTCTTTAAGAAGATCAAGAGTCTACTTCCGTTGCGAAACAACAATTCCTTTCCTTGATTGAGCCACCTCCATTCTGAGAAAGTATCTCAAAGGACCTAAGTCCATAATCTTAAACTTTGATGATAGACATTGTCATAAACGATTCGTTTCGGATATATCGTCTCCACTAAGGATGATATTATCCACATCTACTATCAACACAAATATCTTTCTATCTTCTAAGCGCATCATAAACATGGTGTGGTCGGTTTTCCTTTGAATGTACCCTTGATTTGTCACAAACTGGGCAAATTTCTCAAACTAGGCTCTTGGTGATTGTTTTAGTCCATAAAGGACTTTTTCAAATTGCATACCTTCGAACCAAATTTCTCGTTAAAACCTGATGGTGAGTCCGTATAAACTTCATCTTCTAAGCCTCCATTAAGAAATGCATTTTTTTACATCCAGCTGCTGTAGAGGCCTATCAAGATTGGTTGCAATTGATAGGAGTACTCTTATAGTTTTTAGCTTTGCTACAGTTGCAAAAGTTTCAATATAGTCAATGCCATAAGTTTGAGTAAAGCCTTTAGCTACCAATCGAGCTTTATACCTTTCAAGTGCCCATTTGAATTGTGCTTGATCGTAAACACGTATTTGCAATCATCTTCTTTCCTCTTGGTAATCAACTATCTCCCATGTACTATTTTTCTTAAAAGCTTTCATCTCCTCAAAAATGGCCTCCTTCCACTTAGGAGCTTGTAGAGTATCCTTCACACTCTTTGGAATTTCCACACAAGATAGTTGTGAAATAAATGCAAGAAAGGCTGGTGAAAGATTTTTAAAACACGTAGTGGGACATGGGATGCTTGGTGCATGATCTAACACCTTTTGGGGTAGCAATAAGAATATCAAGATCATTTGTGGACTCAAATAGTGAACTAAGACTAGGCTGAATAATTTGGACAAATCCAATTTGACTATTACCTGAAGAATCAATAGAGTTTTGGTCATGCCTTGGTTCGGACTCTTGGCATTGTAAAGGAGGATTGGACTTTTTTCTTTGAGTTTGGTTCTTCCTCGAGCAAACTATAAGTTTTTTGTATCTGTCTTTGAACCAATGCAAGTCTCCATATGATCATGATCATGAGATGGCAGCGGTGGACTTGGGTTTTTTGTAGTTATAATAATGTTTGATTTAATAGGTTGGATAGAATTTGTACAGAGTAGAATTGTTTTGCTTGATTCAATAGGTTGGACAAAGTTTTTAGGGATTAAAACTGTTTTGTTAGATTTTCAAGTTGAAACACATCTTGATACTTCAAATCTTCACATTCTCTATCCCCTTTGAAGATGAGTCCTAAAATTTAATTTTGATTCAAAAAATGTTACATCCATGGTAAGAAACATTTTTTTTTTGGAAATTGGGTCATAGCTTTTATAACCTTTTCGAGCAGGTGCATATCCTACAAATACACATTTTCTTGCTCTTGGATCAAGTTTCTTGTAGTCTTAATCATGAATAAGGACAAAGGCAATGCACCCGAACATTTTTAATGGTAACGTTGACGACTGCCTAAACATGGGATTACAATTATGAAAGAATTGTGAAGGCGTTTGGAAGTTTAAAATCCTAGTGGGCATTCTATTTATTAGGTAAGTACTAGTGAGAATTTGGATAATATCCTAGTGCTTCTTGAGGATTTGAACCAGTGCTTTATGCTTAGAATTAGAGAGATAAAGGTAAAGGAAGCATTAAAGAGAATGAAGACTGAGAAAGTTGTTGGGCCTGACAACATTCAATTGAAGTTTAGAAATGTCTTAGAGAAGTAGGAGTTAGGTGATTGACAAATCTTTTTAACAAAACTTGGCACACTAACAATATGCTGGGGGAATGAAGATCTTCTTGACACCTATAAGAACAAGAGAGATATTTAAAGTTGTTTCTATTACTGAGGCATAAAACTAATGAGTCATACGATGAAACTATGAGAGAGTGACAGCACGAAGATTGAGGAAGATTAGAGATATCATAGAATCAATTTGGTTTTATGCATGTCAATCAACTATGGAGGCAATAAACTTGCTTAGACAACTTATGGAGTGTTCTCAAATACTAGGTAAAGATCTTCATATGTCTTTATAGGCTTGGAAAAAGCTTATGTTAATGTCCCTGGAGCGCTACTATGGTGGTCTTTAATGAAGAGAAGAGTTTTTGTGAAATATATTAAACTAATTAAAAACATGTATGGAGATGCGATGACTCATGTGGGGACATGTGGAGGGTAAACAAGTGAATTTTCTATTATAGTGAGATTACATCAAGGGTCAACAGTAAGTCGATTCTTGTTTGTTGTAGCAATGGATAAGCTGACAAAATACTTCCATTATAAGATGCCTTGATGTATGATGTTTGTAGATGATATTGTCTTGTGTGCTGAGATTAAAGTGGAGTTTAACAAAGTTGGAACTATCGAGGTAGCCATTAGAATCAAGAGAGTTCAAAGTAAGCATAGTGAATAAGCTTTCGTACTTCATCCAAATTTCGATTAAGGCTTGCAAGAAACATTTAGATATGATTGTTTTCCTCCCTTTTCATGTACCTTACACTATTAGTAGGACAATCCCATTTGTCACTATAACATTGGAGTAGTTCTGCCATGTCACCATCTCATTGTATAGATGGTGTGAAAATTCAGAATTTTTTTTATTAAGAATCTTTCTTGAATTATACAAAATTCTTATGATTATATACAGTAGCTGTTAAGAAGTAAATAGGAAACTAAATTATTCTAAATCTAATCCCTATAATTGAGGGATTGTTTAACCTTAATTCTATGGATATAGATATTACATATTTTCTAAATTTAATATAGTTCACTTTCCTACACCCCCTGGAGTTGGCTTGAAGATATCTTCCATTGCAAGCTTGCTCACCAGATTTCCAAGCTGCTTCATGTGCAATCCTTTGTAAGAACATCGGCAACTTGGTCACTTGTTGGAATATATGGCATGCAAATTATTCCCATTGTCAGGTTTCCTTAATAAAATTGTGGGAAAGTCGACTATATTAAATTTAGGAATTATGTAAATATCTGTATCCCTAGAATTAAGGTTAGACAATCCCTATATTATAGGGATTAGATTTAGGTAGGTGTTTAGTTTCTTATTTACTGCTTACACCAATTGTATGTAATCCTAAGGGGTTTTGTATCATTAATATTCTGATTTTTCACATGGTATCAAAGCTTTAGGTTTTTCTTGGAAATCAGTTACTTTTTTAGATTCATTGTTGATTTTTTTTGCAATTTGTTTTTCAGTCTTCATTGTTGATTTTTTCTTCCTCAAGCCTTTATCGCCGATTTTTGTTAAGGCCTTTAGGGACATTTTCTCATCTAGCCTTCATCTTCAACATTTGTTTTTGTTCATGTGCCCAATCTTTTATTCATTTTAACATTTGTTTTTAGTCCATAACTATGTCAAAGATAACGGAGGTTGCCACTACAATGAGATTCAATCCAAATGAGATTGAGAAGTTAAGAGCTTTTTTGAGATCCCTAGAGAAACCCCTTGGTACATGCTTATTGGCGCATTCAGGTGAATTTCCTATTTCCGTTGGATTAAATGTCTTGGATGGAACCTTTGCCAATTCTTGGGTTGTGGATTCAGGAGCAATTGATTACGACCCATATGTCAACAAAATTTAAAACTTACACATCCTATCCAAGCAATAAGAAAATTGCCATAGCTGATGATTCACTAAAGCCTATTGTTGGCATAGGAGATGTCCAAATTAGTCCTTCACTCATATTGAAAGATGTGCTTCATGTCCCAAAATTGTCTACCAATCTTCTTTTTATACAAAAACTTACTCAAGATTCATGTTGCAATGTAATTTTTTCCCCCACTTACTGTGTAGGATTTGGGGAAGATGATTGGACGTGCTAAGGAACGGGATAGACTGTGCTACTTTGAGACGCCCAACAACTCGAATACTATCAAAAGTAAATGACTTTTGTCCTTCCTTTCTGAATACCATCAGTCCAAGAAAAAAAAGGTTTGGCTTCATCATCGTAGACTTGGAGATCCATCCTTTCAAATTCTCAAGACATTGTTTCCATCCTTGTTTAAAGATTTAAATATTGGAAGTTTTCATTTTGATGCGTGTGAGTTAGCAAAACACAAACGTGTAGCTTTTCCCATTAGGAACAAAAGAAACTCAATTCTTTTCTATTTAGTTCATAATGATATTTTGGGTCCTTCAAATATTCTTAATATTTTTGGAGCAAGGTGTTTTGTGTCTTTATTGATGATTGCACTAGTTTCTTGGATCTTTTTGCTCAAACACAAATCTGATGTTAGTACAGTTCTCCTAAATTTTCATATCATGGTACAAAATTAATTTGGTGTTAAAATCAAAAGATTTAGGAACTATTTCAATCATGTTATGAATTCATATTTTCAAAAATAAGGGATAATTCATGAGTCATCTTGTGTTCAAACCCCACAACAAAATGGGGTTGCTGAAAGAAAGAATGGTGACCTACTTGATACAACTTGAGCTTTTATGTTTCAAAACTATGTACTTAAATCTTATTGGGGGAAGTTGTTCTCACAACCACACATATCATAAACCGATTACCATCCAAAGTCTTAGGTTCCAAAAGTCCCATGGACATGCTCTCAAAATTATATCCTAACCTAAGCACTACAAATCACCTTACTCTAAGAATATTTGGTTGTGTCCTTTGTCCTTGTTCACAGTCAAAATAGGGGAAAACTGAATTCAAGAGCTATCAAGTGTATGTTTGGGGCGTATTCATCAACATAGAAGAGGTATAGGTGTTATCATCCACCATCCAAGAAATTCTATGTCCCAGTTGATGTTACCTTCAATGAGAATGAACCTTGCTTCACTATTTATCTTCAGGGGGAGAGTTCAGTTAGGGAAGATATGAATTTCTTTCTCATAGATCTTCTTTCCAAACAATCAGTTTCAACTCTATTAGTGTCAACCCAATCAGTGTCACCTATGTCACAAAACAGTGAACCCGTGCCCCAATCAGTGTCACTTAAGTCACAAAACAGTGAACCCTTGCCTGTGGTTGCTCTTGATGATAGGATGACTGGTCAAGTGTACTCAAGGAGGAAAGTCTCGATTCCTGAACTTGTGCAAACCAAGAATCTGATCCAAATCTTAAGAATGAGGTAACAATTTCTAACTCCTCTTCAGAAGCTGATCCAAGTCTTGAGAAAGAGTTAACAATTTCTAACTCCTCTTCAAAATCTAATCCAGGTCTTGAGAATGAGGTAACAAATTTCCAGCTCTTCTTTACAAAATGGTCAGAACTTAACAATCCTATTACCATTAGGAAAGGAACTAGGGAATGCACCAAAAGATCATTATATCTGCTCTCATGTTGTTTCACTTGAAAAGTTCTCACCATCTAATAGGAGTTTCCTTGTAAGCTTGAATAGTATCCCTATTCCTAGTACTCTATCCGAGGCATTATCTAATGAAAATTGGAAACAAGCTAAGAATGCAAAAATGGAGGTTTTAGAGAAGAGTAAGACTTGAGAGTTGGTAAACTTGCCAACGGGAAAGAAGCCTGTAGGATGTAAGTGGGTTTATACTTTGAATTATAGAGCAGACAAGTCACTAGAGAGGTACAAGGTGAGATTGGTAGCTAAAGGATATACTTAGACGTATGGAGTGGATTACTAGGAGACATTCGTAGCAGTTGCAAAAATGAACATTGTTAGAATTTTGTTATCATTAGCAGCAAACTATGATTGCGATCTACAGCAGTTTGATGTAAAAGATGCCTTTCTTCATGGAGATCTCGAAGAAGAAATATGGATGGAGATCCTACTTGGATTTGGAAGCAACATAGCCAACATGTGTAAGCTTATGAAAGCGTCGTATGGGCTTAAGTAGTCTCCAAGAGCATGGTTTGGGAAGTTTGCCAAAGTGATGAAGGTATGGGATATAGACAAAGTCAGGAAGATAATACATTGTTTATCAATCATTCAGATTCAAGGGGAGTCACAGCTCTTAAAATGTATGTTGATGACATTATCGTGATAGGAAATGCCGAAAAGGAGAAACAGTGTCTGAAAGAATGCTTGGCCAAGGAGTTTGAGATTAAAGAACTGGGAAAGTTGAAGTACATTCTAGGAATTGAAGTTGCACGCTCCATGAAAGGTATCTTTATCTCTCAACAAATGTCTTAGATCTTCTCAAAGAGACAGGGAAGCGGGCACCTATGACCGACAAACACGCTAATAGATCCCAACCATAAGCTTGGAGAGGCAAAGGAGGATGTTGATGTACAAAAAGAAATGTATCAACGCCTAGTAGGAAGACTCACCTACTTGTCTCATACTAGCCCTGATATCGTTTAGGTTGTTGGAGTGATTAGTCAATTCATACATTGACCAAAAGAAATTCACTTACAAGTAGCGAACAGAGTATTGTGATATCTTAAAGGACCTTTAGGAGAGGGGATCTTGTTTAAAATAAACACAGGGCTAGTACTTGAGGCCTACACAGATGCAAACTATGCAGGGTTGGTAATTGATAGTAGATCCACTTCGGGGTATTGTACCTTTCTCGGAGGAAATCTTGTGATATGGAAAAGCAAAAAACAAAATGTCGTGGCAAGATCTAGTGTAGAAGCAGAATTCTGGGTAATGGCTAAAGGAATATGTGAACTATTGTGGGCAAACATCTTAGAAGACCTAAAGATCTAGTGGCATGGACCAGTAAGAGTATATTGCGACAATAAATCTACAATCAGCATATCACATAATCCATGCAACATGATGAAACAAAACGTATAGAGATAGACAGGCATTTCATTAAGGAGAAGTTAGATAGTGGATTAATCTACACACCTTATGTGACTATTAGCTGTCAACTCGCAGATATACTTACCAAAGGACTAAGTAATGTAGCATTTCAAACGATTGTATTCAAGCTGAGAATGGAAAATATCTATTCACCAGCTTAAGGGGGAGTGTGGGAAAGTCAATTGTATTAAATTTAGGAAATATGTAAATATCTGTATCCCTAGAACTAAGGTTAGACGATCCCTAAATCATAGGGATTAGATTTAGGTAGATTTTTAGTTTCCTATTTACTGCTTACAACAATTGTAGATAATCCTAAGGTGGTTTTTTTATCATTAATAAGTTTTTCTCAATACGATATTCTATTTTTTCACAAAAGTGCTTATCCACTTCTACATGTTGTGTTCCGTCATGGAGGACCAGATTGTGAGAATTAGAGATTGCAGCTTTGTTATTTCAACAGACTTTTATCGGTGCGGGATTAGAAACCTTCAAGTCTTCAAGTAGTCTTTCAATCCACATTACCTCACTAATCCCATGGGCTGTTGAACGAAACTCAACCTTGACACAATTTATGGTGACTGCATTTTGTTTCCTGCTCCTTCAAGTGACAGGATTTCCTCTCACAAAGGTGCAATAGCCTGAAGTTGACCTACTATCTGTAATACTTCTTGCCCAATCAGCATCGGTTTAGGCTTCTACTTGTAGGTGTCCATGGTTTTTAAAGAGCAATCCCTTTCCAAGCATTCCCTTTAGGCACCTTAGGATTCTGTAGGCAACTTCAAAGTGTTTTGAGCCTGGTGAATGAAAAAACTGATTTACCACACTTATGCAAAAGCTATATTAGGTCTTGTATGTGATAAATAGATCAGCTACCCTCAAGTCTTTGGTATTTCTCTCTATTCACCACTTCTTTGGTTTCAACAGGTTGAAGCTTCAAGTTGGGCTCTATTGGGGTTTCAGCTATCTTGCAACCAAGCATTCCTATTTCACTGAGCAAGTCTAGCACATACTTATGTTGGCTAACAAAGATGCCCTCCTTTGATCTTACAAATTCTATGCTAAGGAAGTACTTTAAAACTCCCAAATCCTTGATCTCAAGGTCATGTGCAAGCATTCGCTTAAGTCTCCAATTTCTGCACTATCATTACCAGTCATTATTATGTTGTCCACATACACAATAAAATAGCTAGTTTATCGTTTCTAGAGTGCTTAAAGAACATCGTGTGGTCAACTTGACTCCGAATATAACCTTTCCAAACCTTTCAAACCTTTCAAACCATGCTCTTGGTGATTGCTTAAGACCATACAAGGATTTCTTCAATTTGCACACATTGTTGGTTTCGACACTCTTCTCAAAACCAAGTGGGAGGTCCATAAACACTTCTTTCTCCAAATCTCCATTGAGAAGGCATTTTTTTTTTTTTTACATCAAGTTGGTGTAGAGACCAATTGAAATTCACTGCTAAAGAGAGAAGCACCCGGATTGATTTTATTTTTGCAACTAGAGCGAAGGTCTCTTGGTAGTAAATGCCATAAGTTTGAGTGAATCCCTTGGCTACAAGTCTTGCCTTGTACCTTTTTATGCTCCCATTGGCTTTACATTTCACTGTGAAGACCCATTTACATCCTATAGTTGTCTTGCCTCTTGGTAGGTCCACAATCTCCCAAGTCCCATTCTTTTCAAGAGCATCCATCTCTTCTTTTACTACTAACTTCCAATTTGGATCACCTAGGGCATCTTGACTAGATCTTAGTACATGTAGGTTAGAAATATTTGAAAGGAACGCTTTGTGGTTATTGGAAAATTATTTATATGATAGATATTTTACTATAGGATGATTGGTGCATGATCTTACTCTTTTTCTATTAGCAATTGGGACATCTAGATTAGAAAAATCAATATTTGTAGACTAATGGAAGAAACTAAATGAGCAATTTTAGGATTAACCTTAGTTGGGGGAGGAGGACCATCCCTCGAAGATTTTTGTTTCGATTTTGGTTGAGTAGGTGCTAGAGAAATAATTGGATCGGTAATATTTTTATGAGATTTCCTCCTGGTATAAACCTGAAGCTTAATATTCGGATTATATGAATCCATTTGAAGTAATTCTCCCCCTGATTCAAATTCTACAATACTCGACACCTGTTGACTAAGAGACTCCTTGTTTTCATTATTTTGTACATCCATCTCCTTAGGTTGTTTATTAGACTGAATTGGTGATTCTTTATTCTCCCCCCGAAGAAGATTTTTGCTGAAATAGGGTTGGTTTTCTAGAAAAGTGACATCCATACTTATGTGAATTTTTTTTGGTCAAAGGATTAAAATGCTTATACCCTTTTTACTTTTGGAGCATATCCAATGAAAACACATTTTTCAGCTTTAGGATGCAATTTGGATCAAAAAATTTGGGGAAATAACCATAACTAGTGGTTAAGTAAGATGCAGTCAGCACAGCATCTCCCCAGAGGTATTTTGGAATGTTCATAGAAAACATGATAGCTCTAGCTACCTCAAGTAAATGCCTATTTTTCCTTACAACTATTCCATTTTGCTAGAGTTTGTCACAACATGTAGATTGGTGTAAAATACCTTCTTCCTCCAAGAAATTTCCCAAACACTCATTAAAGTACTCAGTTCCATTATCCGATCGAAGGATGCAGATTTATGTTTTGAATTGGGTTTCAATCATGCAATAAAAATCTTTGAAAAGTTTTTCTGCATCAAATATTTTGCTTAGTAAGTAAGCCCAACACAATGTGATCATCGATAAAAGTTACAAACTACTTTTTTCCAAACAAGGTGTTAACCTTGGAAGGTCCCCAAACATCAATATGAATCAAGTAAAATTGTTTTGATGGACTATAAGGCTTTGAAATAAATTTAACTCGACGATCTTTAGATAAATGACATCTTTCACATTGAAAAATAGAGCAATCCATTCCTTTAAACAAATTAGGAAATAAATGTTTTAAATAAGGGAAACTAGGATGTCCTAACCTAAGATGCCATTGCATTATTTGATCAGAAATAGATTTGAACTGGTACTACTATGCCCTTGAGCTTTTTTATTACCTAAGAAATGCTCATTAAAATAGTAGAGCCGGTTTATTTCTCTAGCACTGCTAATCGTCTTCCTTGAGTTCTTGTCCTGAAATTGACAACGAAAGTTAAAAAAGATAACACGGAAGTTAGAATCCTTTGAGAGTTTACTGACAGATAAAAGATTACAAGCAAGTTTAGGAACGTGAAGTACAAATTTAAGATCAATACTTCTAGAAAGTTTAACAAAACCCTTGCATGCAATAGGCGAAAAACTACCGTATGCTATTCTTATTTTATCATTACCTGAACAAGGAGTGTGTGAACTAAATCGATTAGACAGGTTATTCATATAATCAGATGCTCCTGAATCAATGATCCATGGAGCAAAATTGAAGACATTGGATAGGGCTACTGGATTTCTACCTGAATGAGCAATGAACTATTAGATGCACCGGATGTCGAATTGGAATTTAGTAGTTTCAGGAGTTGATAGCGCTGCTCTTTGCTAAAGGAACCATATTGGCTTCTTTGGCAGAGGGTTGTGGCTGCTTCTTCTTTGGCTTCCTATTTGCTGGTTTTCCATGGATATGCCAACAAGTTTCTCAAGTATGGCGTGGTTTGTGCAATGGTCAAACCACACTCGGGGCTTGTCATCAATCTTATGCTGATCAGGGACATTTCGTCCACTAGCATTGGCTTCTGCAGTGACCAGTGCAGACTTCTCGATCAGACTAACTGTGGCACCACTCTTCTTCCCAAACAGAACAGATCTACGGCTTTGCTTGTGACATACCTATGAAAAAAACTTCATTAGTTGATGGAAGAGTTGATCCAGAAGATACATCTGACATTGTGGTAAAAAAAAAAAAAAAAAAAAAACGCAGCAACAGCAGCAACTCTTGGAAAAAAGTTTGGCAATTTAGTGTTTTGCTAAAAAGAAAAGTTCCTGCTCTAACACCATGTGAAAATGCGGTATATTTTATTAAGAATCTTACTTGAATGATACAAAATTCTTAGGATTATATACAGCTACTGTTAAGAAGTAAATAGGAAACTAAATTAGTCTAAATCCAATCCCTATACTTGAGGGATTGTCTAACATTAATTCTAGGGATACAAATATTGACGTGCTTTCTAAATTTAATATAGTTGACTTTTTCATATATAATAATATCGCAATCTCCCTGCTTGAATTGCCAGAGTTTTATCTTGAATTCGAATATTTGAGAGGAGTTTTTTAAAACACAATGAGCCTCACGCGCAGCTTCCCATGCTTCGCTTGCAGTTGGTAAAAATAAATTTGGTTTTCCAATCATAGGTTCCATAGAGTTGATTAGCCACGTAATCACCAAAGAGTTTTCGGACCCCCATGCTTTCAAATTGGGATCATTTGCAGCCAGTCATTTCACCTCTCTAGTCTGGCATCCAAGTTTTCCTTAGCCGTCAATTGCTAGCTTCACAAATTGAGCCCAATTTAGGTAATTTTTACCGTTCAATTTATAAACAGTAAATTGAAGAGAGGAATTCGCGGATAGATAATGAACGCTGGTTGTTGACATAGTTGGTGTAGAAGACACCATAGCTGCATAAGAAGCTGAGCTTTTACTATACCCAGTCATGGCTATGATACCATGTAGTTTTTTAGAAGAAAGAAAAACTTTTATTTTATTCCCATTATTCTGTTCGGGAGACATATTACATAAATAGAGAGAGGACTGTTTGAGGAACAAGAGATAAGGTTGAGAGGTTCTCAAATACTTCAAATTAAACAAAAGAAATAAAAAATATCCTAACTAATCCTTCAAAGATTTTCTACAAACACTTTATAAGCTGGTTTGCTGGCCATTTGATAATTGATGAGTTATTAGTATAAGCAATGTTAAAATCTGTAATATCTACAACTCTTCCAGCATCAATTCGGCATGTTGCTCTACAAAATGTTGTTTTTTAGTTGACTCTCTGTCTCTGTCTCTCATTTCTTGTGGCTGTTTTGTTGGCATTAACAGAATCACATGAGTTGGACGAATACTTCATTGATTTGCCTCCTGAGCTTTGTCAGTTGAAAATAGTAGGCTTCTCCAAAGATATTGGGAGTTCGCTTTCTTTGTTACCATCAATTATGCACCGCCTGGAGAACTTGCTTGTGGCAATTGAACTGAAGCGTGTTTTTTCTGCTTCATTCCTGGAGGGAGCTGAAGTTACAGCCAATAGGGTAAGGCCTCACTGCATATGACGTTATCAGTATAGCTTTCGGTTAAGCTGCCGTTAAGTTAGTCACTGTTCTACTCTAATTGTTCAATCATGAAATGCCAACATATGCATGAATCTCATCTACTACTAACAGTATGAAATGATGTTAGGTCCTAGAAGCACTCACTACAGAGAAGTGCCAAGAGCGTTTTTCTCTTGAAAGGCTTGAATCACTTGGCGATGCCTTCCTCAAGTTTGCTGTAGGTCGCCATCTTTTTCTTTTACATGATGCACTTGATGAAGGGCAACTGACTAGGAGAAGGTCTAATGCTGTAAATAATTCTAATTTGTTCAAGCTGGCTACAAGGAGCAATTTACAGGTTTGGTTGTGTTTTAGAATGTGATTTTCATTATGCAAAGTTTTGATTTTTGTTCTGGTTAGTGTCATATATTTGAATGAATTTGACTAGTTGTTTCACATTCCTTTTCAAACATAAAACATTTTTATGATTGCAGTTTGTGATTGTTCAATGTCAAAAATGTGAACTAGTTGCAGCAAATGCTGAGGTGCATGTTCACATGTCACTTGTCCTGTATAAATGAGCTTAGACCTATGGACATAAAAGAAAAATGTGGTATTGATAGAAATTGATTAAAATAAAGGACAATGTGTTTGGTTAGACCTGGTCTCCCTTCCTTGCTCCCTCCCTGTTGCTGTTTGCAAGATGTTTCACTTTCTTGGAAATTGTTAGCCTTGGCTATTTGAGGAGTTTTGATCATTGTCAAATGCTTCATTTTTAATGCCATTTAGAATGATAAATCGACTAAGATTTCGCATGTTTAATGTGTATTTGGTGTTTTTAAGATAAGTAATAAATATTTATGATGCAGTATTTCCACAAATTTTCAGGTTTATATTCGTGATCAACCTTTTGATCCTTGCCAATTCTTTGCCTTGGGTTATCCCTGCCCAATAATTTGTACCAAAGAAACGAGTGGAACCGTTCATTCACAATATAATTGTCAAGTAGATCATGCAAATAGTGAAGTTAGATGCAGTAGAAATCACCACTGGCTACATAAGAAAACAATTGCTGATGTGGTTGAGGCTCTTGTGGGAGCATTTATAGTTGATAGAGGTTTCAAAGCTGCAACTGCATTTCTTAGATGGATTGGCATACGAGTGGACTTCCAAGGTTCTCAAGTTAATAATGTTTGCACTGCAAGCAAGAGGTTCATGCCACTTTGTTCCAAAGTGGATACTGGTGCTCTTGAAGATTTATTGGGTTATCGGTTTCTTCATAAGGGTTTACTCCTTCAGGCATTTGTGCATCCTTCTCACAATATGCATGGGGGAGGCTGCTACCAGGTATGTGCTACATCTTTTCTACTTAATGGAATTAGACTGGTTTCTTCTTTATGTTTCCTATCTTTCACCTGACTCATCAGTTTTTATAGCATTCTATTTTCTACTGATACAAGTAGTAATACTTCGATGTTTTACCAGAGATTGGAGTTTCTTGGAGATGCTGTCTTGGATTATTTGATCACATCATATCTGTTTTCAGTCTATCCGAAGTTGAAGCCTGGTCAGTTGACTGATTTGAGATCAGTGTCAGTGAACAACAAATCCTTTGCCAATGTTGCAGTAGATAAATCCTTACACAAATATCTTATCCATGACTCTTGTCCCCTCAATGAGGCCATAGAAAAATATGTTGACTTCATTACAGCATCACCAGAAAGAGGATTGTTTGAAGGGCCAAAATGTCCGAAGGTAGCAAATATATTACTGTTATTTTATGCCCTCATGCACTTTTTTTTTTTTTCCTTTTACCCTTCATAACATAATGTAAGTGTGAAAAATCAGAATATTGTATTGAGAAGAACTTATCAATGATACAAAACCCCTTGGTATTATACACAACTGCTGTAAGCAGTAAATAGGAAACTAAAAATCTGCCTAAATCTAATCCCTATGGTTTAGGGATTGTCTAACCTTAATTCTAGGGATACAGATATTTACATATTTCCTAAAGTTAATATAGTTGACTTTTCCACACTTCCCTTCAAGCTAGTGATGGATATTTTCCATTCCCAGCTTGGACACAATGGTTTGAACTACTACATTACTTAGTCCTTGGGTAAGTACATTCGCGAGTTGACAGTTAGAAGTCACATAAGGTGTGCAAATTAATCTACTATCAAACTTCTCCTTAATGAAATGCCTGTCTATCTCTATGTGTTTTATTCAATCATGTTGCACGGGATTATGTACTATGCTGATTGTAGATTTACTGTTGCAATAGAGTCTCATTGGTCCATGCCACTGGATCTTCGAGTCTTCTAAAATGATCTTCACCCACATTAGTTCACATTTTCCTTAAGCCATTGCCCAACATTTTGCCTCTGCACTAGATCTTGCCACCAAATTTTGTTTTTTGCTTCTCCATGTCACAAGATTTTCCTGCAAGAAAGGTACAATACCCAGAAGTGGATCTTCTATCAATTACTGAGCCTGCATAGTTTGCATCTGTGTAGGCCTCAAGTGCTAGCCATGTGTTTCTTTTAAACAAGATCCCCTTTCCTGGAGTTCAATACTGCAATACTTTGTTGGCTGCTTGTAAGTGAGCTTTTGGTCTATGCATGAATTGACTAATCACTCCAACAGCAAAAGCGATATCAGGTCTAGTATGAGACAAGTAGATGATTCTTCCTACTAGGCATTGATACATTTCTCTATCTACATCAATACCCTCCTTTGCTTCTCTGAGCTTATGGTTGGGATCTATTGGTGTGCTTGCCGGTCTACATGCCAGCTTCCCTGTCTATTTGAAAAGATCTATGACATACGTCTGTTGAGAGATAAAGATACCTTTCTGAGAGTGTGCAACTTCATTTCCTAGAAAGTATTTCAACTTTCTTAGTTCTTTAATCTCAAATTCCTTGGCCAAACATTGTTTTAGACACTGTTTCTCCTTTTCATCATTTCCTATCACGATGATGTCATCAATATACACTAAGACAGTTGTGACTCCCCTTGAATCCAGATGCTTGATAAACAATGTATGATCTACATGACTTTGTCTGTATCCTATACCTCGTTACTTTTGGTAAACCTTCCAAACCATGCTCTTAGAGACTGCTTAAGCCTATACAAAGCTTTCCTAAGCTTACACACCTTACTGTTTGCTTTGTTGCTTCCAAATCTAGGCGGGATCTCCTTATAGATTTCTTCTTCGAGATCTCCATGTAGAAAGACGTTTTTTTACATCAAACTCTGTAGATCCTAGTCATAGTTTGCTGCTAATGATAACAAAATTTTGACAGTGTTCACTTTTGCAACTGGTGCGAATGTCTCTTCGTAATCTACTCCTTACGTCTGAGTATATCCCTTAGCTACCAATCTCGCTTAGTACCTCTCCAGTGACCCATCTACTCTATATTTCACAGTATAAACCCACTTACATCCCACAGGCTTTTTTTCCCTCTGGCAAGTTTACCAACTCCTAGGTCTTATTCTTCTCTAGGGCCTCCATTTCTGCATTCGTAGCTTGTTTCCAATTTTCATTAGATAATGCCTCGGATAGAGTACTAGGAATAGAGATATTATTCAAGCTTACAAGGAAACTCCTATGAGATGTGAGAACTTTTCAAGTGAAACAACATGAGATAGTGGATGTAAGGGTCTTTTGGTGCATTCTTTAGTTCCTTTCCTAATGGCAATAGGAATGTTAAGTTCTAACTCATTTTGTGAAGGAGTTAGAAATTGTTACCTCATTCTCAAGACTTGCATCAGATTCTGAAGAGTAGTTAGAAATTGTTACCTCATTTTTAGGATTTGGATCAGATTCTTGGGCTTGACTGGTTCAGGAGCCGAGACTTTCCTCCTTGAGTACACTTGACCTGTCATCCTATCATCAAAAGCAGCCATAGGCACGAGTTCACTGTTTTGTGACTCAGGTGACACTGATTGGGGCACGAGTTCACTGTTTTGTGCTTAGGTGACACTGGTTGGGGCACAGGTTCACTATTTGTGACTTAGGTGGCACTAATGGAGTTGAGACTAATTGTTTGGAAGGAAGATTTATGAGAAAGAAATCCTTATCTTCCCTTACTGAATTCTCCCCCTGAAGATAAGGAATGGTGAAGTAAGGCTCATTCTCGTTGAAGGTGACATCTGCTATGACAAAATTTCTTGGATGGTGGATGATAACACTTGTACCCCTTTTGTGTTGATGAATACTCCACAAACATACACTTGACAACTCTTGGATCTAGTTTTCCCTTATTTTGATTGTGAACATGGACAAAGGAGACACAACCAAATATTCTTGGAGTAAGGTGATTTGTAGTGCTTAGGTTAGGATAAAATTTTGAGAGCATGTCCATAGGACTTTTGAAACCTAAGACTTTGGATGGTAGTCGGTTTATGAGATGTGTGGCTGTGAGAACGGCTTCCCCCCAATAAGATTTAGGTACATTGTTTTGAAACAAAAGCTCGGGTTATATCAAGTAGGTGACCATTCTTTCTTTTAGCAACCCCATTTTGTTGTGGAGTTTGAACATAAGATGAGTCATGAATTATCCCTTCCTTTTGAAAATATGAGTTCAAAACATGATTGAAATAGTCCCTAGCATTATCTATTCTAAATTTTTTATTTTAACACCGAATTGATTTTGTACCATGGTATGAAAATTTGGGAGAACTGTACTGACATTAGATTTGTGTTTGAGCAGAAAGATCCAAGAAACTCTAGTGCAGCCATCAATGAATGACACAGACCACCTTGCTCCAGAAACATTAGGTATATTTGAAGGACCCCAATTATCACTATGAACTAAATAGAAAGGAAATGAGCTTTTTTTGTTGCTAATGGGAAAAGTTACACGTTTGTGTTTTGCTAACTGACATATCACAATGAAAACTTCCAATATCTAGATCTTTAAACAAGGATGGAGACAAGATTTTGAGAGTTTGAAAGGATGGATGTCCAAGTCTAAGGTGATGAAGCCAAACCTTTTCTTTTTTGGATTGATGGTGTTCAGAAAGGAACGACAAAGGTGATTTACTCTTGACAATATTCGAATTGTTGGGCGTCTCTAGGTAGTATGGTCTATCCCGTTCCTTAGCATGTCCAATCGTCTTCGCGAATCCTGGTCCTGAAATACATAGTGAGGTAAAAAATTGCATTGCAAAATGAATCTCGAGTAAGTTTTTGTATAGAGAGAAGATTGGTAGACAATATGAGTGAAGGACTGATTTGGACATCTCCTATGCCAGCAATAGTTGTTAGTGAACCATCAACTATGGCAATTTTCTTATTGCTTGGACAAGGTGTGTAAGTTTTAAATTTTTGTGACATATGGGTCACGTGATCAATTTCTCCTGAATCCACAACCCAAGAATTGGCAAAGGTTCCATCCGAGACATTTAATCCAATGGAAATAGGAAACTCACTTGAATACGCCAATAAGCATGTACCTGAGGGTTTCTCTAGGGATCTCGAAAGAGCTCTTAACTTCTCAATCTCGTTTAGATTGAATCTTGTTATAGTGGCAGCCTTTGTTATCTCTGACATAGTTAATGGACTAAAAGCAAATATTAAGGACGAAGAAAAGATTAGGGAGATGAACGAAAACAAATGTTGGTGACGGAGGCTAGATGAGAAAATGGCTATGAAGGCCTTAACAAAAATCGGCGATGAGGGCTCGAGGAAGAAAAAAATCAGCAATAAAGGCCGAAAAACAAACTGCAAAAAAACTCAACAATGAAGGTTGCAAAAGAAACTGCAGAAAAATCAGCAATGAAGGTTGAAAAAGTAACTGATTTCCAAGAAAAACCTAAAGCTCTTGATAACATGTGAAAAATCAGAATACAGTATTGAGAAGAACTTATCAATGATAAAAAAACCCTTCGGGATTATATACAACTGTCGTACGCAGTAAATAGAAAACTAAAAATTTGCCTAAATCTAATCCCAATGATTTAGGATTGTCTAACCTTAATTCTAGGGATACAGATATTTACATATTTCCTAAATTTAATACAATTGACTTTTCCACAATAAGATTCCATTTTAGTCACCTCTTTATGTGATGAATTTTACAAATGCAAAGCTCCATCCCTCACATAAAAGTCAATATATTATCTCTTGATTTATTTTTTAAGATCATATGCTTCCCTTTATTTTTATTCTTCTTTCCAACTGATCTAATTTTTTGCCTACTGTCTCATTTGTTGAAGAAGCTATATATATGTGGTGGATTTTGATAATTTTGAAACAATTTAAATCATGAGGGTTAAAAGGAATTCAGTATTATCATCGAAGCAAATCTTCTTCTTTGAACTGATTTATTTCATGCTATTGTCTCATTTGTGGATGAAGCTAGGTGTGGCGGATTTTGATTTTTTTTATTTGATTTATGAGGATTAGGTGGATTTGATATTCTGATTGAAGCAAATCTTTCACGAATACACAGTGCTACTGTATCATATGCTTCTAGAAGGGTTCTTAATTTATTAGTTTTGATGTATTGATCCAGGCACTTGGTGACTTGGTAGAGTCTTGTTTCGGTGCTATTCTCCTCGATACAGGGTTGAACTTGAACCGTGTTTGGAAGATAATGCTATCAATTTTGGACCCAATCAAGAGCCTGTCAAGCGTGCAGCTTAATCCTATCAGGGAATTGCAGGAACTTTGCCAGTCTCATAACTGGGATCTGAAGTTTCTAGCATCAAAAAGTGGCAGAAATTTTTCTGTGGATGGAAAACTAAATGCGGGAGATGTTCCTGTAGCTGTTTCGGCAATCAACCCTAACAAAAAAGATGCTATTAGAACTGCTGCTAATCAAATATATGTGAAGTTAAAGGTAAAAGCTGTCATGCATGCTTTTCTATTCCCGTTTCTTGTCCCAATTATAATATAATGCTTTTGAATTTTACTTGTATTTGATTCCTTTTAGAAGTTAATATTGTTTATAGGCCAATCTTATTGGAGGCACATTCCAAAATTATGAAGCTTGCCGTTTATTACTTGTTGACAGAATGGCTAAAAAAGCAACTTAATCCTGGGAGCGCACTGTCTTTTAATGTGCAGGCTCTAGGTTATGCACCTAAGTCGAAGTCCTTAGAGGAAGCTTTAAAGCGAAGCTGCAAGATGGAAGCCAAGCTGATTGGATTTGATGAAACACCAATTGATGTTACTGATCCTGACAGTACTGCATTAGAAAACACGGAATTGCAACAATCTCTTGTGAATGATTTTAACCCCAAAGCGCATTCTATCAGTAAGGCAAGCTGTATCTCATCTGTTAGCAGACCTGTGTTTGAAGTCGTAGCAGCAGGATGCTCTCCATCACCTGTCGAAGTCAAACGAACGCCCCCCAGCTTCTCCACTGTAGATCCTAATTGTGAGATTGCCTCCCCATCCAAAGGTCTGTGATAGTTACACTTTTTGTGAGTAGTCAGTGTAGAGCGGTTCTCTTATAAGTCTCGTAATTTTTCAGATGAATCACATAAATTAACAGCTAGATCGCAGTTGTATGAAATCTGTGCCATCAACTTCTGGAAACCCCCGTTGTTTGAATGTTGCAAAGAGGAAGGACTGAGCCATTTGAGATCGTAAGTGCATGACCCATATTAAAGAATATTGATGGATGAAGCTCAAAAGTATCGTATAAGATAGAATGAAAACTGGGAATTTCATAGCATTACCCTTTTTCGTTGGAGAATAGCTTTTCTCAAATTCTATATTCAAAAATATTGTGCAGGTTCACTTACAGGGTAATTATTGAAATAGAAGAAGCGCCGGCTATGATCTTGGAGTGCTATAGTGATCCTAGGACCAAAAAGAAAGCTGCAGCAGAGCATGCAGCGGAAGGTGCTCTCTGGTACCTGAGACATCAAGGCTACTTGCTTTAGATCAACTTTGACAAACTCATTGCCGGAAATATTGGAGTTGTTTACCTGGAGCTCAAATTTTGCATATAGGCTAGATATTTAGTCATTTTACTATCTCAGTTCAAAGGTTTGTCTTTTTCCTCCAATTTCAATGAATTCAGTCCTAAACTTCCGTTAAAAGCTTTGTTTAATAGTAAGGATGGAAAGAGGTAAGGATAAAAAATTTATTAACATAACAGTTAAATTTCATAATTATTTTTTTATCTTTTATTTTTTATTTTAATTATTAGATTAATAAATATTTTATATATTTATTTTACTAAGCAAAGTCTAAAAGTCAAGCTAAAGATAATTAATAACAATGTTAAAATTTTCCTTTTTTACTCGGATGACATGGCATCTTGGCTATCACCTTGCTGGCAAAGGTGGATAAAAATTTTGAACCGATGGAAGTTAACAGTTTTTTTTTTTTTTTTTAAAATTAAATAATAATAATAATAATAATAGATTTTTTTGAGCTAATGCGTGTCATGTGGTATAAAAACTGTTGCAATGTCATGTCATCAACTAAAAAATCAAATTAAATTTAACTGCAGAACTTCAACATTGTTTTCAATTATTTTTAAATTGATTTTTAATAAAAGTTTAGATTAAATTTATTAAAATTGGGAAAAAGGTGTAAAATCATAGATATGAATAGATCTGGCAAATGTAGATATAACGCGAGTAATACGATACGAAAAAAAATCGTGTATGTGTTTAAAAAATTCGTATTTTGTGTTTAGTCGTGTCGATATGAATTTTGACAAGGTAATTTTCGTATTTAATCGTTGCAGATATGGTTAAACATGTATAAAAATATGAAAATATATTTTTTTAAATTGTTGTTTTTTGCATTATATTGAGTTGGTATCTGTGAATTTAATGTTTGAATGTTTGTTGACTATTTATATTTTATGATTTAATGTTAACTCTTTATGTTTTGTTTGTATATTTTGTAATTTTAAATAAATATTATGGATGATATGGATGGAAAATTGTTATTATGTTATATTTATTAATAATATTTGAATGTATATAAATTAAATTATTATTGTAAATCAGTAAATATTATGATTTATTTTTTATTTTTTATTTTTGATTATATTTTATTTTTAACCGTGTCATTCATGTGTATTCGTGTCGTTTGACACGAATAATTATAACGTGTCAACCGTATCGTATCACGTGTTACACGTATAAAATACGTGTCGTATTCGTGTTTACGTTTCGGACACATTTTATAATTGATATCGTGTTCATATTTCATAAATTTGTGTCGTGTGTTAATTTGTATCGTGTTGACACGAATTATCAAGTCTGGGTATGAGACGATCAATCAGGCGCAAACATGAATGTCAGTATAGGTGGCCGTTATGTTAACTGAAACAACTAAGAGATGCAATGGTAAGCACTCTCGTTTAAAAAATAATAATTTATGGTACAACAACACTTTTTTTTTTTTTATGAAGAAAAATTTAGTAAGTTACCTTATCATTAAGATTAAGGTAAATTTTCAATCTATTTTGAGATTTATAAATTTATTGAACTTTCATTTGTGAACTTTTTGAATTTAAAAATCATCTACTAATGAAGGACCGTGAACATTTAAATCTTAATGTTTTGCACGAATGTTCAAAGTTTAATCACTTACGTCAATTTTTATTGACATTGCTATGCTTTCTATGTGTAAATATTTTACTCGTGAATTCTACTTGTACCTCTGTTATCGGTACATCATTTACCAACTATATTATTAAGGTGTAAATTTAAGCATAACCCAAACGTTCCATTTACAAACTGCTGACACTGGTGTTAAGCTAATTCTAGTTCATATTTTTCTTATTACCCTTGTACAATACATTACATGAGAATTATTTTTCGAGAAATTTTAAATGCAACATTAATTTTACTCTTTGCAACCAAGATTTTGTTTTTATATTAAGATATAAATATTTTTAAAAGAAAAGATTTTATTAACTCAAGTAAACTTACGCAAATTCTAAAGTTCTAATAACCCTAAAATTTGCTATTTAAAAAAATTGAAAAATTAAGAAAAAAATAACTTAGAACATATCTTTACTTGTAAAAAAAGAAATGTAGTGTGGTCTGTAGAAGTTTGGGAAGTCTGGGGAGTTTAGGGTTTTGAGTTATAAGAGATAAAAATATTTGTGAATTTTGAGATGGAAAAATTGATTTTTCAAGGAGAATAAAATAGAAATTTACTTTGAATTATAATGGTTGTAAAGAAAAAATTATTTTGTTAATTGGGTTGTATTAGCAATTGATAGTAAAAAATAATATTTGGATTTTATTTAGAATTTTTATTATTTTTCATAATAATAATAATAATAATAATAATAATCAATAACTTATATATTAAAAGTGGGTTTTAGGAAATTAGCTGAATTGTGTTTTTTTTTTTCTTTTGCATGTCGACATCATCAGGTGTATGTTATTGTTTTTATGACACGTTGGTTGGCTATTTCAATTTGTTAGTTGACAATTGTGTTTTTTTGCATGCCGACACGTGTGGTATGGGGTTGTTTAGTTAGACGTGGGTTGACTATTTTATTTTGTTGGTTTTGGTTTTACTGTTGACTTCAATTTCTTTCTATGGTAAATTTTTGCTTCTATTTGTCGACGCATTGCTGTTGAGGGTTTTTTTTTTTTTTTTTATAATTAAAAGTGGTTTTACATTTGTTTTCATGTTTTGTTGTTGAAATCGGACATGCATTTCTTGAGATGCATGGGTTAATATTCTTGTTTTTAGGTGTTTTGGGAATAGACGTACTGGGTTTGTTTTGAATTTAACATGCATGTGGTTTGTATTACTATTTTTGCTCTGTTTCTGGGATGAGTTAAATTTGACATGAATGTATATTTGGCTATATGGGAGTGAATTTAACATGTGTATTTGGGTGCGTGGGAGTGACTAAGAGGAGTTCTTACGTGCGCCTATTGTAGTTCGGAAGTGGAAAGTCTAGCGAACTGATGTTGAGTTAGTTCGCTTCAGCTTGCTATGGAAGATTTATGATATGTTTGCACTGAAGGGGCTCGATTTCCAGGTGCCAATCCTGGACGGGATCGAGTTCAGGTTCGCTTCACGGTGAACCTGAACTCCTTGGTGGAGTGTCCAAAGTTTTTTTTAGTAATGCATTTATGGTTGTTAGAGCCTTGATTGTTGTTTTTTGGTTTTTGAAATCGGAAGTGCATGTGTAGACATGCGTGGATGAGTTTTTTTTTTGGTGTTGAGTTTTAAATTTATCATGCAATTGTATTGGGGTGTGTTTTTAAAAGTTTTTTTAGTTATGCATTTACGGTTGTTAATCTGAGCATGCATTAATGGGTTAATTTGTTGGTGAAGTTACAACTGATTTAAATAAATCCAGTTTGGTATGAGATGCTGATAATTCTTTTGGTTGTTCAACGTTTTCTGGATCTAATTTGCATAAAATAAATAAATTAAATAGGATAAATAAGCTTATGTCTAAACGGTTATGTAGACAAAGAACAAATGTTGTGCAAAATAAGAATGTTAATTGTTCTGAATCTATTATTGACTGTTCTAAATGTATGAGGAGTATGTCAAATTTAGTGTTGCATTCTACTGTGGGTTTCGATGGTGAAGTACAAATAATTTCGTACGAAGAAACATGTTGTAATTGAAATCAGAAATGTGATGAAAATTGGAAGCTTTCTTCTGATTTATTTGATGGTAGCGATCGAAGTGTTTCTTCTTGCTACAGATTGAGTGTAGATTGTGTGGATTTTGATAGAATGGGTCAATTTATTGGTAAAGTTACCACTGATTTAAATGAAATTTACGAGCTTCCATTTCAGAGCATGAGGCCTACAAATTCTACTGTGGGTGATGGTCAAATGAGTTGTTTTGGTAAGTATATATATATATATATATATATATATATATATATATATATATATATATATATATAATTTTTGTTTGATTGATTATGAATATTTTTGTTTTGCTTATCAATCACAAGGAGGAAGCAATTGCCATTAAAGTGAGTTTGTGTTTTTTAAAATAAATGTGGTTTTTTTTTTAACACTTTTTTATTTGAATCATTTAGTTTTTGTTCTATTTATTAGGGAATTGCTACGAACCATATTCGTTTGGAGGTTCCACATATGTTTTATGACGTGTTTATGTGGTTCGAAGAAAAAGTAGGAGTTCTAAAAGGAACTCATAAACCTACTTTTTCTCTTTATTGTAAAAAAGGAATGTTGAAGTTACCTCCTTATCAACCTACGCTTGTTGTTCTAGATGCTTTTTTGGATTATAATGGAGGACCAATTAGTTCAAAGTTCAAAGAAAATACAAGAGTGTACAATTAAATGTTTCAGTTTACATCGACTGGAGGCCATATTGATAATTCTTTGAATACTAAATCAAGTCCTTACATTTATAAAGTAAATGGTAAAAATCATCATAAGATTGGTTCTTTACAACCAGTTGCTATGACAAGGCCAAAATTTGCTCAACTGTATGTGTTTGATACAGCAAATGAAGTTTCTAATAGGCTAGCAGCTGAATTGTGGTCCAAAACTCCAAATGATTCAAACATTGATAGCTATAATATTGAAAGTTTGATAAAGATGTTGGATGAGTGCAATGAAATTGTCAAAGTTTTCAGATCAGTTAGAGATTGATTTACAGAATTAGATTATCCTCTTGTTTGATTGAAATTGCTTGGAAGTCATAATAGAGATTACTGAAATTATAGTGTAACATTTCCAATCTTCTCTATTTTGTGTAAACGTAAATGGATAAAATTTAATTTAAATTTTGAATTATTATATTTAAATACTCACAAATTACGAAGCTCGAGGGTGAGATGAACTCATATATAAAGTTTGATCAATTTTTGAGATCAGGGGCATTTTGGTAATTTTTTCATCCAATAATTAAATTTGAAAACGAAACGTGTTTGGAAGTAAAGAAAGTTGGGAATAAATGTATAAAGTCATAGTTCAATTACGAAACGAGAGACCGTGAGCTACAATTTACTAAGGGAAAATCAATGGAAATGGTAAATTAAATAACTAAATGACTAAGTAAATTAATTACTAACTCAAAGTAATTATATGGATTAAACCTAATGTCCTTAACTTCTCTCCATGAGTCGACCATTTAAAAAAAAAAAAACTGTAGAAACCTTTGAGACAACCATGGTTTGAAGATCAAACCAAGGAAACTCATGGCCTTCGGCAAAAGCACATAAGAAGTAGTGAGGAAACCATAGAGCCGACCTTGCATGCTGACTTTTGACACGTCCAAAGGGTATTGTCCGTAAGTGCACGGGTCGTACAGGTAATAATGGGATTTGAGTTCCGAATCATCATCTCACAGAGAAGTTGACTAGCCTAATTAACTACCGGTTAATCTTACCCTATGGTATATTCTAGTAAATTATGAAATTTTGATGGATGATCTACTAAGTCTAAAATTAAAATTACTTAAAAGCAATAAAATAATAAAAACTAAATAAAACCGAGCAAAATTACTTACAATACTCTACGCAATTAAAATAAAAAACCTACAAAAGAAATTAAAACAATTAAAACTAATTAGCGCAAATAAAATGCAAATATGAAAATAACAAAGCAAGATTAATTAAACTACAATTAAACTAACCTAAAATGCAATTAAACTACTTAATTAAAATGAAATTAAAACTAAACTAAAGCTTAATGAAAATAAAGACTAAATTAAAATTAAAAATGCATGAAACACATTTAATCTAGATTAAATCTAAAGGTAACTTGTAAAATGCTAAACTAAAATTAAATCCTAAAACATAAAATATAAAATTAACTATTAACTAAAAATTAAATTAACAAATTAAAATACTAGAACTAATCTAAATTGACAACTAACAACTATCCTAAACTAACAACTAATTAAACTATACTAAAAATGCAAGAAAAATGAATTAATGTAAGAGTTGAATGCCAAACAAAGCCTTAGATTTAAATCATCCAATAAATGCCTCCAAACACTGTTCATGCTTCGATTTGCTTCTTTTCCAAGAGATGGCCTCGGTCTGTCCAGACGTGTCCACTTTGCTTGCTCTCGGTTCTGACTCTCACCAACCCTGCTCGGTTTCCATGCACTGCACTATTCCCTGCACGTCTCCACAGCTTCACGTTTTCATTCATCAACAAGGCAAGCAACTGCTCTTACCAACTCCAGCTGCTGTTTCTGACCAGACCAGAAGGCCTTCTGCTCCAGCAATGTTCGGCTCCTACTCCTATTTCATGTGCACGACCTGCTCCTTCTTCTTCTTTTCCTAATATGCAACCCGTGTCTCTATGCACCTAGCGTCGGTTTCAGCTGCACCCAACGTTCCTACTGGTGCTGCCATTATTCGACTCCACTGCACAGCTCTGTCCCGTATGTTCAGGCAATGCACTGGTTCTCTGCTGCTCACGTTATGATTCTGTTGTCTAGCATCAACATCAACCATGCCAGCACCCCGAGTCCACCAGGAGACACCCAGCAATGCCCAGCTGCAGCTCTATTACTCCTACACCCTTCACAGCAACTCAATTACAGCAATGCATGTTAATGCAAAACAAAAATGATGAATAGTGAAAGACTCCTAGACAGGGGAGAGCAGAGAAGTGATTTTCTGGGTTGGTCTTCTGCCATGGTGCAGTTTGGTTTTGGTTTAGTGAGGTCTATTCGACTAGCAGCTTCCTCATACCAAACAAGGCCTGTTCTTCTCGGTTCAACCTTCTCCAATCCTATTGCTTCATGCCCGATCAGCCCTTAAGTCTGCCACACTCCCTCTACTGTCAAACTTAATCAGCCGTGTAGCCTTCTTCATGCCATTCAGTTGCATCAAGACTCCACTACCCGAATAACCATAGAAAATCAAAGGAGCAGAACTGACTTACTAAGCAACCTGAGAGCAAAGAAACATAAAAGTTGCAAACTAAGAGCATGAAATGATACAGGTTTGTCAAATAAAATAAAATAAAAACATAAGCAAATTTATTTGATGGAAACCGAGAACTACACTATGAGCATCATGCTAAAAAAAAATAAAACTTGAAGAATAAAAGAGCTCATTATAACCAAACCGAGAAGAGCAAATGAAAATGATGCATTGTTTGCTATGAAATAGAAAATATCCTAGAAGATGAAGAGCATAAACATGGAATGAAATGGAAGCTAACGAAAATTGCAAAGTAAAACAAATGGGAAAATAAAAATAAACTAGAAAGGAAATAATTCTAAAAACTACTCTAAACTACATTACATTACACTACTCCTACTCCTAAAATTACGTCCTCTTTCAATTGTCATCCTTTCCTATTTATAAACACACTAGGGGTAAAATTGTAATTTCTACATCCTTGATGAGTTGGCATTTTTTTGGCCACTTGTCTTCACACCATTGGCTCATTGAAAAGATATTTCCATGTCATCGATCTTCTTGTCCAATTGCATGTGCTAGGTGGCATGACTTGTGTTGTCCGCGTGGCTCAATCTCGATTTTAGCCCAATTTCGGTCCATTTTCTACCGAAATATTCAAAATTCATCTGGATTTAATTTATCTGCAAATATGAGAATTTTAATTAAATAAAGGGGATAATTAACAAAATAAATTGAAGATTTAAATAATTAATTAGGAAATTAAGCATAAATAATTCTAAAAATATAGAATTATCACACCCCCAAACTTGAGCTTTTGCTTGTCCTCAAGCAAAACAAAATGATTGTAGGAATGATAAGTACAAAACACAATAATTTTTCCATTATCATCCTCAAAGAAAATGTACAGACTATGAAATCAAAGACTCACAATTACAAGTCCAGCACTTAGAATTATTCAATCATAAGTCCTAACCCAAATTGGACTCCTCGTGAGTGTGTGAAAAATGTCTAAGTCACTTCACAGTACATTATCCGGATCAGATTATGCAACACAGTGAATGCAAGGTCAATGACATGTGATCATTCCCATAAGTTTGCTTTTCACTTCTCTCTCCACTAATGTAGTCACACTTAACCAAAGATTAATAGGACTTCATTAAGCTTGTAATGTAAGGCTTGGGCTAAGGTATGATAAAGTCGATTTAGATTTAATTACCCCTTAACAAGCATTACTTCTAGGATCTATAATGTAAGAGCTCTAATCATTTCCCCCAAACTTATTTCTTTTATTCTATTTTTGTATTTTTCTTCTTTTCTTTTTCTTTTTCTTTTTCTTTTTCTTTCATTTTTCTTTCATTTTTTTTACATACTCCTTCACTATCACTTAATACCCATATAGCTCACAATATATCCAATGACTTTTCATGCTTTCGGGGTAAAGGATAGGAAAAAGTATTTAAGCTAAGGAAACAAAAATAAGCAGGTGTATTTATAGAGAAAAGCTTATTTGGCCCAGATGGGTGACTAGGGGTAGAATATGTACAATGATAGCTAGAAAGGCTCAAACGATCGAAAGATGACCTAAATCATCTCCCTAATTAAGTGTGATCTAATATTTCGCCTCGAGATTAGATCAAACAAATTCTAGAATATGATGCACAAAATCAACTGAACAAATGCAATCCTATGTACACATAAGCTTTCTCTAAATAAATATATCGATTCATGACATAACATGTGCATAAGATGAGGAAATCACAATCAGAATTAAGACAAATTCAAGAGTTCAACTTCATGCTTTTCCTATAATCATGCTTCTCAGTCAATTAAAGTCAGACTAAATCATGGGGTCATATCATCGGAATATGGAAAAACTATATGCTAAGCACTAGATCATCCCAAAATCAAGCAATTTAAGCTCATATTATCGAAAAAATTTTGAAAATTCTTTCTAAGATTTTTAAATTTTTTTTGAAAATTTATCCAATTTTTTCCAAAATAGCTCAAGTGATATCCCCTCCCCCAAACTTAAAGTGCACAGTGTACTCAGTGTGCAAATAATATAAGAATTTAAGCTCGAGAACAGAGTACTCCCCTTTCTGATAATGATGAACAACTGAAGCTTTGATTGAATGTGAGACCCCGTATATGTATAGCTGTATATAGGAACATGGGAATGTAAATAAAATCATAATTATAATGATACATTTGTAATGTGAAGTATATGCAGTGTAAGTTCATAAGAGTATGTACGCACTTGTAATAAGAATCGTGATTATACGTACAAGTTGCATTATGAATGAGTAGGAAGAAATGAACTTAAACACGAGAAGAATGTGATTGAAATGGAATATGAGTAGTGTAGTAAAATGGAAGGAAAGATTTTTATAAGTTGTATACTTCCATTGGGTAATATCGTGCAAATTTGGTTGTACAAAGATTTCCCACAAGTTTTAATATATACTAAGTGTGATTGGATGGCATTTTTAAGTCTCAAGGAGCAATGAATGAGGGAAGGACTATGGAGGTAAAATGAGGAAGTTTTGAATGAAGTTGTTGCAGAAAAACTGCAGGAAATCTGGAAATGTGAAGGCCAGATCGATCTCATAGGATGAGAGATCGATCTGGAAGAGCCAGAATGCTCTTATGAGAGTAATGGAATGGAGCAGATCGATCTCCAAAGGAATCAGATCGATCTCCTTAGCTCTCGGGTTGGAAGTAGATCGATCTCTCCTAAGACCAGATCGATCTCCTTAAGCTTCTGTTTGACAGTAGATCGATCTCAAGCCTCGACAGATCGATCTCCTGCCTTTAAAATGTCTTAAAAAAGAGGGATTTTTAGAGGACCAGATCGATCTCCACCCAAGGAAGATCGATCTCATCGAGTCAAAACTATAAATAGGAGCAGTTGGATCTGCAGATTTTTGGGATAAACCATTCCTTTCCACTTCAACTCAAAAACCTAGCTTTCTCACTCCTAAATCCAGCCATTTTCAGTAAGATTTGAGGAAAAACTATTAGAGACAAAGTTGTTCACGTCAAAGAGAAGAACAACATAGTCTAGAGGCATTTTCCCATTTGTCGGATTGAAGGAATAAAGGGCATTTCTAATTGGAGCAAAGAGGAAATCCAATGAGGTAAGTTCTAGTGCACAAATCCAAGTACATTGGTCTAGTTAATGATTATGAAGTTAATTGGGTGTGCACCTTGTGGGTAGAACTACCTAGAATGGCATGAAATGAATATAACTTAGAAATGGTCTAGTGTGAGAAAGTGGAATGTAGAAGTGTTAATGATGAATGAGATATCTTGAGAAGATGATTATGTTGTAGGCATGGTTTGGGTATGTTGATATTGGGATAAAATTGTGAGATTTACCACAAGGGGTAAAATGTGTATTTAAGGCATTGGATAAATGCTTAGTTGAATAAGAGTTAGAAACGTTAACTTAAGTGTTTGATGGATGAATTTCAGTTTCGGATGATACGCCGGAGTAAGTCGAGATGAGACTGCGAGAAGTGTAGAGGAGGATAGTTGCACACAAATAAAGTGAGGTAAGGGACTGTGTGTTAGCTATAGAGATGTTCGTGCGTATTTTATAGCAATTTCGTAGATATATTGCTAGAACTAGTACGATATTATAATTCTATGAAATGATATGGAAGCATGAAAAGTACTATGATGTATATATGTATTGAGAAATGGGATAGGGTAAGGAAATAGCATGATATGCATGTTTTCAATGTTTTTCTCTAATTTACATTGATCTTGATGATTGAGAAATGTTGATGATAGGTTGGCTAATTTTACATGTTTTAGCATGAAGAGGCATGTTGTATGAATAAACATGTTTTGAGTTTTAAAAAGAGAAAATAACCATCTATCAGTTTTAAGATGAGATTTGGTGTTGAAGCGCTAGCTCACACCCGTTTTAATGCCTTTGATGTACCGTGCTGGAGTTTTAACTCGCGCGAGGATTTTGAGAAAGTGCGGGAACTTTGCTCGCACCTGTTTTATTGAGTTGAGGTAAACCTGGGGGTCTGGGACCCAAGGGGATACCAGCCGACGGCCATTTGAACGAGCTGGGCCTTAACGATAGATCGTACCGCGCTGGAGCTTTACGTTGACTGTGTGTCACGCTGCTTGCTCGCCTGGTATATGAGACATGGTTTAGGATGGAAAGTCCATCGGAGTTGGAGTATGGACTTGGGTCCACGGTCGTACGTAGAACAGTGTAGTTATCCGTTGGTATACTATGTACCGTGCTGGGTGCACGTGAGTACGAGTATCGCGTAGATGACACACGACGTATCTTCACCGTGAGTATACGAGGAGATGAGGTGGATTGAGATGAGCCGGAGGGCAGGACTGACCCATTCCCCTTCAGGCGAAGTGATGCCCTGTGCACACCTGATCAGTGAAGCCTGGGATCACTGACTATGGCCATATGTCGTGTATATTTGATTGTCAAAAATTTCATGCCTGTCTCAGAGATTCGAGAAACAGAGATAATCTCAGAAAAGAAAGAGATTTGCAAAAAAAGTGAATTAAGAAAAGAAAGAGATTTTGTGTTTTTGATAAATCTCTGATTTCACATTTGTGCCGTAAGGGCACTATTTATGAGCATGTTTTAAATGGAAGCTTGATATTTGATTTACACGAAAATGTTATTGAGAAATATATGTTTAAATGCATTTTTCGTATGGTATTTCCATTTGTACTGAAAACATGGTTTTGGTTTATACATGCATGGGCTATGTAGGTAGTACGATATCTACCTGCTAGCATACATTTCCTTACTGAGCTGTGGTTTTCTCATCCCACTATTTTCCCCCTCCAGGTACTGAGAAGTAAGAGAGCGGTGGTCTCTAGGTCTTTTGTGTTGAACAGCTCCCACAATTTCGTAAAGGTATAAGATTTATATACACGAGTATTTTGTATCTAATTTATCGTATCGCACAGTAATATCTTGGAATTGTAAACAGTATTATGGGGATGATATGTAAGCACATGGTATTTATACAATTGATTTTGTATATCTACACACACACCTGGGAGTGTGAATTAAAGATTTAAATCTTCCACTGTAAATGAATGAATTTTAGTAATTGCATCTTCTCACAGCCCAACCGTAGTAGAGAATGTATGGATAGAAGGGTTCCCAGAAGTGGGGTGTGACAGATTTGGTATCAGAGCATGGTTGGTCTGATGTGAGTTGATGTTTAGGACTAAGAAAACATACATCCCCAAGTTACTGTGCGATATTTAGATATAAATGTGTGTACGGAGCTGGTAGTGAATTAAATGTTTGTTATAACGCAGGAAAGTTATCAGGCTAGTGAGTTATGCCTGAGAGTCACCGCAAGAGGGGAGAGAGCTCGAGAGCTCTAGGGCGAAATGACAGGACTGAGAGGCACAGTAGATCATCCTCTAGTCATGAGCCCCAGGAACAGATAGAGGCTTCTGATCCTCGAATAACTCGATTGGAGGAAGACATACGCACGATAATGACCATGATGGGTCAGATCATGGCTAGGTTTGAGGGTACACCTGGTACAGCGGGACAGGCTGCACCGAATCCCCCAGCAGCTGCACCTGAACCTGAGAATGTTGCACCTGCGCAAGCTGAACCAGTTAGGCCACGGGAACCTCATATTCGACCCGTACCTCCTCCAGTAGCCCCACAGCAGTATGATGATGATTTTGGGTATGGATATGACTGTGATATGGAGAGATTGAGGCATTTTATGGACTTTAAGCCTCCTTCGTTTAGCGGGGTAAAGGATCCGACAGTGGCTGAGGACTGGATCAGTCAGATGGAGAAGTTATTCGACTTCTGTAGATGTTCAGCTATGGAGAGAGTAGCGCTTGAGGCCTTTGTATTGAGAGGCGAAGTAGAGCACTGGTGGAAGTCCACCAAGCCGATGATGAGAGCTCAAGGTATGACTATAACTTGGGATATGTTCTTGGGTGTTTTCAGAGAGCAATACATCCCAGATACTGCTCGACGTAGGCTACAGATGGAATTTCTGAATCTGACTCAAGGGAATCGAACAGTTGATGAGTACGAGTCATGATTCACTTCACTGGGTCGATATGATTCGGACTCGATTAGGAGTGGAGCTATCAGAGTCCATAGATTTATAGATGGACTGAGGCCTTCGATCCGAGCGAAGTTGGCCCCATTTGATGTCGCTACATATAGAGAGGCTGTGCGACCGGCCTAATTATGTGAGCAAGATTATGACTTGCAGGCTTCTGAGTTTTGTTGGGGTAAAGATAAGGGTCCGAGGAAGCTGGGAGATGGCAAGAGTGCCAAATTTAGTCAAAAATTCATGAGTAAGTGTCAGAGAGAGGCAGATGAGTTCCAAAAAAAGGTTGCTAGACCTTTTATGCCTCCGACTCAGACACTAGCCAGGGGTATAGTGATTGGTGGACCCCGACCGACTACAGATTAGTGTAGACTATGCGGTCGATACCATGGTGGTAGGCCATGTCATCTTCAGGGTACCCGATGCTTCAGATGTGATAAATTTGGACATTATGCCAGAGAGTGCCTGGAGATAGTTGAGGCAATTCCACAGAGGGGTACGGAGCCAGAGAGGGTTCCTACAGTTGCACCTCTTGCAAGAAAGAAAGCCTCGGCTGAAGAAAAAGGAAAACAAGTTGTGGGTCAAGGCAGGGTGTATGCGATAGACCAGACATCGGCTGATACCTCTTCTGAAGTGATAAAAGGTACAATCTTGATTTTCAATCTGGAGGTTATAGCTTTGTTTGATTTTGGTGCTACGCATTCCTTCATATCACCTGCATGTGCATTTAAGTTAAAAGGTTTTGTAGAACCCACATACTTAAGTAGGACTTTACTAATAAGTACTCCAATAAGAGTTAGCCAATTAGTTGAGCAAGTGTATAAAGATTGTAAAGTGAGGGTAGGAGATAAGTGCATGACAGCCAACTTGATTTTATTGAATATGTATGACATTGATGTAATTTTGGGAATGGATTGGTTAGCCACCAATCATGCTGTCATAGACTGTCGTTCTAAGTCCATTAAGTTTTCTCTACCTGAAGAATGTGTTGTAAGATTTTAAGAGAAGAAATGAAATCTTAAATTTTGTGTTAAGTAAAGTACTTTGGTATAAATGACTGGAGTGTTGTTTTGAAGGTTTTGTTGCTTATGTGGTGGATTTGAACAAAGTACATCCGGATATGGAGGACATCCCAGTGGTCAGAGAATTCCCTGATGTCTTTCCAGACGATCTACCAGGATTGCCACCTGATAGAGAAACGAAATTCGGTATAGACTTGACGCCTGGAACCAAACCAATATCCAAGTCACCATATAGGATGGCTCCAGTTGAGTTAGAGGAATTAAGGAAACAGCTGTAAGAGTTGTTAGAGAAGGGGTTCATAAGATCGAGCGTCTCACCATGGGGAGCCCCGGTATTATTTGTGAAGAAGAGAGATGGGAGCCTCAGGTTATGCATCGACTACTGGATGTTGAACAAGGCTACCATCAAGAATAAGTACCCCTTGCCATGCATTGACGATTTATTGGATCAGCTTCGGGGAGCACAGATCTTTTCCAAGATAGATTTGAGGTCTGGGTATCATCAATTGAAGATTCGAAAGGAGGATGTGCCCAAGACAGCATTTCGTACCCGCTATGGCCATTACGACTTCTTAGTGATGCCTTTTGGGTTGACCAATACACCGACAGCTTTTATGGCTCTAATGAACGAAGTATTCAAGCCATACCTGGACCAGTTCATAATTGTTTTCATTGATGATATATTGGTGTATTCAAGGTCCAGAGAAGAGCATGAGCAGTACTTAAGGATTATTTTGCAGACCCTCCGAGAGAGAAGGTTATATGCCAAGCTTAACAAATGTGACTTTTGGCTAGAACATATTTCTTTTCTAGGCCATATTATATCGAAGGATGGGGTGTCAGTAGATCCGTCCAAGATTGAGGCCGTTGTTCAGTGGGAACAACCTAGGACAGTCACAGAGATCAGAAGCTTTCTGGGTTTGGCTGGTTATTACAGGAGATTTGTAGAGGGTTTCTCTAGATTAGCTGCTCCATTGACACGTCTTACGAGAAAGAGTGTGGAGTTTTCATGGGATGAAGCTTGTGAGAGAAGTTTTCAGGAACTTAAGCGCAGATTAACCACCGCGCCAATTCTTATCATCCCTAACAGTTCAGGGAATTACTCGGTGTATACAGATGCTTCGCATCAAGGACTAGGTTGTGTTTTGATGCAAGATGGAAGGGTGGTAGCTTATGGATCTAGACAGCTGAAAGATCATGAGAGGAACTACCCCACTCACGATTTGGAGTTAGCGGCCGTAGTGTTTGCGTTGAAAATATGGCGCCACTACTTATATTGTGAGAGATTTCAGATCTTTACGGATCATAAGAGTCTGAAATATCTATTCTCACAGAAGGAGTTAAACATGAGACAGAGGAGGTGGTTGGAACTCCTCAAGGACTATGATTGTGAGATCTTATACCACTCGGGGAAGGCAAATGTGGTTGCCGATGCATTGAGTCGGAAGAGTCTCGGGTTGGTATCACATATGATGGTTAGAGAGCACGAGTTGTTGGAACAATTCACGAACCTTAGTCTGGATATGACCCTACCTGAGATTGACAACTATGGGATTATTGCTAGCTTGAGATTAGAACCGAAGTTGATTGAGAAAATTCGATAAGCTCAGCAAATTGATCAATGGTGTATTGACATGATTAGCCAAATCCGGAAAGGGAAGGGTGCTGATTTTATATTGAGTTCAGATGGAATACTAAGGTTTGGAGATAGAATATGTGTTCCTAAGGATTTAGAGCTGAGGAAGCTGATCTTATCAGAGGCTCACTCGTCAAGATATACGATACACCCGGGGAGTAGTAAGATGTATCAAAATCTCCGAAAGGCATATTGGTGGTCTGGGATGAAGAGAGACATAGCTGAGTATGTCGCTAGATGTCTCATTTGTCAGCAAGTAAAAGTCGAACATCAAAAACTAGGAGGATTATTACAACCTCTACCGATACCAACATGGAAGTGGGAGCATGTCACCATGGATTTTGTGATGGGATTACCGAGAACCCGTAAGAACCATGATGCGATATGGGTGATAGTAGATCGGTCGAAATCGGCACATTTCTTAGACATGAGATCTACAGATACATTGAGTGCACTGGCGAACCTGTATGTGCGAGAAATAGTGAGATTGTATGGAGTCCCAGTGAGTGTTGTTTCTGATCGGGATGCCCGCTTTACTTTCCACTTTTGTGGACATTTTCAGGAAGCAATGGGGACCCAATTGAGTTTTAGCACCGCTTTTCATCCTCAAACAGATGGTCAGTCAGAGAGGACTATACAGACCCTGGAGGATATGTTGAGAGCGTGTGTGCTGGATTTTAGAGGCTCATGGGACGATCACTTACCATTGATTGAGTTCACCTACAATAACAGTCATCACTCAAGTATTGGTATGGCCCCTTATGAGGCACTATACGGTCGTAGATGCCGATCGCCCATTGGTTGGGAAGAAGTTGGTGACAGACAGTTGCTCGCTCCTGATTTGGTTAAGCAAGCCTCCGAGGATGTTCAGATAATATGCGAGAGGCTGCGAACAGCTCAAAGTCGACAAAAGAGCTACGCTGACAGGAGAAGGAGACCACTTGAGTTTGATGTTGGCGAGTCTGTATTTTTGAAAGTATCTCCTTCTAAGGGAATATTGGGAAGAAAGGAAATTAAGTCCTTGTTACATTGGTCCCTTCGAGATTTTGGATAGAGTAGGAAATGGAGCATATAGGCTAGCCTTACCACCTGAGCTAGCAGAAGTCCACAATGTCTTCCACGTTTCTATGCTTCGAAAGTACTACCCGGATCCGACACATGTAATTAGCTATGAGCCGTTGGAGCTCAAGGAGGATATGTCGTATGTCGAGAGACCGATCAGGGTGTTGGACAGAAAAGAGAGGGTGTTACGGAACAAGACGATTTCATTGGTTAAGGTTTTGTGGCAACATCACACTGTGGAAGAGGCCACATGGGAACTGGAAAGTTTGATGCGGGAAAAGTATCCCGAGTTATTCACAGATTGAATTGGTTCTAATTTGGAGGACCAAATTCTCTAAGTAGGGGAGAATGTGAGACCCCGTATATGTATAGCTGTATATAGGAACATGGGAATGTAAATAAAATCATAAGTATAATGATACATTTGTAATGTGAAGTATATGCAGTGTAAGTTCATAAGAGTATGTACGCACTTGTAATAAGAATCGTGATTATACGTACAAGTTGCATTATGAATGAGTAGGAAGAAATGAACTTAAACACGAGAAGAATGTGATTGAAATGGAATATGAGTAGTGTAGTAAAATGGAAGGAAAGATTTTTATAAGTTGTATACTTCCATTCGGGTAATATCGTAAAAATTTGGTTGTACAAAGATTTCCCACAAGTTTTAATATATACTAAGTGTGATTGGATGACATTTTTAAGTCTCAAGGAGCGATGAATGAGGGAAGGACTATGGAGGTAAATTAAGGAAGTTTTGAATGAAGTTGTTGCAGAAAAACAGCAGGAAATCTGGAAATGTGAAGGCCAGATCGATCTCATAGGATGAGAGATCGATTTGGAAGAGCCAGAATGCTCTTATGAGAGTAATGGAATGGAGCAGATCGATCTCCAAAGGAATCAGATCGATCTCCTTAGCTCTCGGGTTGGAAGTAGATCGATCTCTCCTAAGACCAGATCGATCTCCTTAAGCTTCTGTTTGACAGCAGATCGATCTCAAGCCTTGACAGATCGATTTCCTGCCTTTAAAATGTCTTAGAAAAGAGGAATTTTTAGAGGACCAGATCGATCTCCACCCAAGGAAGATCGATCTCATCAAGTCAAAACTATAAATAGGAGCAGTTGGATCTGCAGATTTTCGGGATAAACCATTCTTTTCCACTTCAACTCAAAAACCTAGTTTTTCAAATCCTAAATCCAGCCATTTTTAGTAAGATTTGAGGAAAAACTATTAGAGACAAAGTTGTTCACGTCAAAGAAGAACAACATAGTCTAGAGGCATTTCCCCATTTGTCGGATTAAAGGAATAAAGGGCATTTCTAATTGGAGCAAAGAGGAAATCCAATGAGGTAAGTTCTAGTGCACAAATCCAAGTACATTGGTCTAGTTAATGATTATGAAGTTAATTGGGTGTGCACCTTGTGGGTAGAACTACCTAGAATGGCATGAAATGAATATAACTTAGAAATGGTCTAGTGTGAGAAAGTGGAATGTAGAAGTGTTAATGATGAATGAGATATCTTTAGAAGATGATTATGTTGTGGGCATGGTTTGGGTATGTTGATATTGGGATAAAATTGTGAGATTTACCACAAGGGGTAAAATGTGTATTTAAGGCATTGGATAAATGCTTAGTTGAATGAGAGTTAGAAACGTTAACTCAAGTGTTTGATGGATGAATTTCAGTTTCGGATGATACACCGGAGTAAGTCGAGATGAGAATGCGAGAAGCGTAGAGGAGGATAGTTGCACACAAATAAAGTGAGGTAAGGGACTGTGTGTTAGCTATAGAGATGTTCGTGCGTATTTTACAGCAATTTCGTAGATATATTTCTAGAACTAGTACGATATTATAATTCTATGAAATGATATGGAAGCATGAAAAGTACTATGATGTATATATGTATTGAGAAATGGGATAGGGTAAGGAAATAGCATGATATGCATGTTTTCAATGTTTTTCTCTAATTTACATTGATCTTGATGATTGAGAAATGTTGATGATAGGTTGGCTAATTTTTCATGTTTTAGCATGAAGAGGCATGCTATATGAATAAACATGTTTTGAGTTTTAAAAAGAGAAAATAGCCATCTATCAGTTTTGAGATGAGATTTGGTGTTGAAGCGCTAGCTCTCACCCGTTTTAATGCCTTTGATGTACCGTGCTGGAGTTTTAACTCACGCGAGGGTTTTGAGAAAGTGCGGGAACTTTGCTCGCAGCTGTTTTATTGAGTTGAGGTAAACCTGGGGGTCTGGGACCCAAGGGGATACCAGCCGACGGCCATTTGAACGGGCTGGGCCTTAACGATAGATCATACCACGCTGGAGCTTTGCGTTGACTGTGTGTCACGCTGCTTGCTCGCCTGGTATATGAGACATGGTTTAGGATGAAAAGTCCATCAGAGTTGGAGTATGGACTTGGGTCCACGGTCGTACGTAGAACAGTGTAGTTATCCGTTGGTATACTATGTACTGTGCTGGGTGCACGTGAGTACGAGTATCGCGTAGATGACACACGACGTATCTTCACCATGAGTATACGAGGAGATAAGGTGGATTGAGATGAGCCGGAGGGTAGGACTGACCCATTCCCCTTCAGGCGAAGTGATGCCCTGTGCACACCTGATCAGTGAGGCCTGGGATCATTGACTATGGCCATATGTCGTGGATATTTGATTGTCGAAAATTCCATGTCTGTCTCAGAGATTCGAGAAACAGAGATAATCTCAGAAAAGAAAGAGATTTGCAGAAAAAGTGAATTAAGAAAAGAAAGAGATTTTGTGTTTTTGATAAATCTTTGATTTCACATTTGTACCGTGAGGGCACTATTTATGAGCATGTTTTAAATGGAAGCTTGATATTTGATTTACACGAAAATGTTATTGAGAAATATATGTTTAAATGCATTTGTCGTATGGTATTTCCATTTGTACTGAAAACATGGTGTTGGTTTATACATGCATGGGCTATGTAGGTAGTACGATATCTACCTGCAAGCATACATTTCCTTACTGAGCTGTGGTTTGCTCATCCCACTATTTTCTCCCTCTAGGTACTGAGAAGTAAGAGAGCGGTGGTCTCTAGGTCTTTTGTGTTGAACAGCTCCCACAATTCCGTAAAGGTATAAGATTTGTATACACGAGTATTTTGTATCTAATTTATCGTATCGCACAGTTATATCTTGGAATTGTAAACAGTATTATGGGGATGATATGTAAGCACATGGTATTTATACAATTGATTTTGTATATCTACACACACACCTGGGAGTGTGAATTAAAGATTTAAATCTTCCGCTGTAAATGAATGAATTTTAGTAATTGCATCTTCTCACAGCCCAACCGTAGTAGAGAATGTATGGATAGAAGGGTTCCTAGAAGTGGGGTGTGACATTGAAAGCGTAAAACTAGAAAATAAACCTGCAAAATAAACAAGGAAAGAAATAATGGAAAAGAAAAAAAAACGAACTATGTATAAAGTGAAAAGAAAAACACAGCCACTTCAAATGCAGTTGAAGAAGACAACACTCAGTAGCAGGGCGAAGAGTAGGAGGATTAGCCAAAATGGTGACAGAATGTTAACAGTTAAATCCTCCTGAGCCCTATCTACTTCCCTCATTCTTTCAGATTTCCTATGCTTAAGTCTTATATTCTCCTCAATCTCCATATTAAAACATTCTTGAGAGTCATCAGGGAGCTTCAAAGGTTTGAAAACATTAAATTTCACTTCCTGATCTAGGACTCTCATAGTTAACTCCCCATTTTGTACATCAATTAAAGTTCTACCTGTTGCTAGGAAGGTCTACCCAGTATAATGGGGACTTCCCTGTCTTCCTCCATATCTAAAACAATAAAATCCGCAGGGAAAACAAATTTGTCCACCTTTACTAACACATCCTTAATGATCTCCTTCGGATATTTAATTGATCGATCAGCCAATTGGAGGGTCACTGTGGTGGGCTTGGCATCCCCTATTCCTAACTTCTGATAGATAGACAATGGCATTAAATTTATACTAGCTCCTAAATCACACAAGGCTTTACCAAAGAATAAATTTTCAATGGTGCAGGGTATGGTAAAACTCCCGGGATCCTTGAGCTTGGGGGGTAATCTTCTCTGGATAATGGCACTACATTCCTCAGTTAAGGCCACCGTTTCATAGTCTTCCAGTCTTCTCTTCCTCGAGAGGATATCCTTTAGAAACTTCACATAACTTGGCATTTCCTCTAAAGTATCTGCGAAAGGAATGTTAATGTGAAGTTTCTTAAAAACCTCAAGAAATTTAGCAAAAAGTCGTTCCAGCTTTTGATCTTGGAATCTCTGAGGAAAAAGTACTGGTGGTCTAACTAGAGGCAATGTAGTGGGAACCTGTGTAGAATCAGAGGACGAGGAAGGGAATGAAGAAGAAGAAGGTATATATGAATAAGTGTCTAGCTTGGATTCTTTTACAGCTTGATCTTGATGTTCCTGCTCTTTCTGAGCTGCTTGTTTAGAACTTACAGATTCTTCAACTATTTGCTATTCAGGTTGGGACTGAACTTGTGGCTCCTCTAGCTCTTTTTCGCTCCTAAGGATGATGGATTTTACATGTTCTTTACCCTCCCTTTGCCTAACATGATTAGCTTTAGTGTTACTAGGAAGGGTCCCTTGAGGACGTTGGTTAAGAGCATTTGCTATTTGTCCTACCTGAACCTCAAAGTTCTTAATTGAAACAGCTTGATTTTGTAGGATCATTGAGAACATTTCCTCAAGCGAGGGCTTCTTCTCAGCTGCTGGTGCGTGGTAGTGTTGGGGCTGCATAAGTGGTGGTGGTGGTGGTGATTGATGGAAGTGAGATGGATAATGCTGAAATTGTGGTGGGGATGGTTGATGAGGCGGGTGATATGGAAATTGCGATTGTGGTGGTACCTGAACCGATGAAGCTTGAAAACTAAGGGGTTCTATAGGTCTAGAGCTAGAAGTTTGCCCTTGGTTTTGGCTCCAAGAGAAGTTATGACGGTTCCTCCACCCTGGGTTATAGGTGTTTGACAAGGGGTTGTTCTGTTACTTCTGAAGTGGAGCAACATACTGAATCGATTCTAGGTTAAGTGGACACCTATCCACAAAGTGTGTACTACTACATAGATTGCATGAAGGGAAAGGACTTTGGACAGAATAAATTGGATTAGGACTGGTAGAAGGATTATGCTAGGTACTGAGCGACTCTACCTTCTTCGTAAGATTAGCGATTTGAGAGGTCAAGGTAGACAGTGTGTCGAGCTCATAAATACCCGCCAACTTCTTTGGAAATTGCCTCTCTGAGGACCATAGATAGTTGTTAGCTGCCATCTTGTCCAAGAGCTCGTAAGCTTCCTCCTCTGTTTTACACATTAGCGCTCCACTCGCAGCAGCGTCAACAATGATCCTGTTTTGGCTTGTAAGTCCGTTGTAGAAGGTCTGGACTTGCAGCCACAAAGGTAGACCATGATGAGGACACTTCCTAAGAAGCTCCTTATATCGTTCCCATGCTTCATAAAGAGTTTTCGAATCCAGCTGGGAAAAGGAAGATATATCACTACGGAGTCTGGCCATTTTAGAGGGAGGGAAAAACTTAGCTAGAAAGTGATGAGCTAACTCGTCCCATGTAGAAATGGATCCTCGAGGCAGGGAGGTTAACCAGTGTCTCGCCCTATCCCTAAGTGAGAAGGGGAATAATCTAAGCCTAAGAGCATCATCAGATAATCCATTGTTCTTGAATGTGTTGCACAAGTCCAGGAATTGCCCAAGGTGACCATGTGGGTCATCGTGCGGAAGCCCACTGAACTGCAATGAAGTCTGGATCATCTGGAGGATTGAGGGCTTAATTTCAAAATTGTTAGCAGGGACAGTTGGTGGCCTGATGCCAGTATAATATCCTCCAATCGTCGGCATTGCATAATCTCCAACGGTTCTAAATTCCCTATTTTTCTGCCATGATGTTTTGCAGCGGAGCTAATAATTTCCTAGAATCCTTTCGAATTTTTCTAAGTGTTCAATTTCAGGATTTAAAAGAAAGTAATCATAACTCCTGGCTCTACGCATGCAATCATCAAAAAGTTCTTAGAATGTTTTTTTAAAGTTTTTAAATTTTTTAAATTAATTTTTTATGAGAAAATTAACTAAACTAAACTAAGGATCTAAATATTTACAACCTAAATATTTACAAGCTAGAATTACACTTAAGCATAATTTTACCGATATTAATTAACGACTAATTAAAACTTCCCCGGCAACGGAGCCAAAAACTTGACATGCATTAACTAAACTAAACTAAGGATCTAAATATTTACAACCTAAATATTTACAAGCTAGAATTACACCTAAGCATAATTTCACCGATATTAATTAACGACTAATTAAAACTTCCCCGGCAATGACGCCAAAAACTTGACACGCCCAAAGGGTATTGTCCGCAAGTGCACGAGTCGTACAAGTAATAATGGGATTTGAGTCCCGAGTTATCGTCCCACAAAGAAGTTGACTAGCCTAATTAACTACCGATTAGTCTTACCCTATGGTATGTTCTAGTAAATTATGAAATTTTGATGGGTGATCTACTAAGTCTAAAATTAAAATTACTGGAAAGCAATAAGATAATAAAAACTAAATAAAATTGAGCAAAATTACTTACAGTGCTCCACGCAATTAAAATCAAAAACCTATAAAAGAAATTAAAACAATTAAAACTAATTAACGCAAATAAAATGCAAATATGAAAATAACAAAGCAAGTCTGGATCATCTGGAGGATTGCGGGCTTAATTTCAAAATTGTTAGCAGGGACAGCTGGTGGCCTAATGCCGGTATAATATCCTCCAATCGTCGACATTGCATAATCTCCAACGGTTCTAAATTCCTTATTTTTTGCCATGATGTTTTGTAGCGGAGCTAATAATTTCCTAGAATCCTTTCGAATTTTTCTAAGTGTTCAATTTCAGGATTTAAAGGAAAGCAATCATAACCCCTGGCTCTACGCATGCAATCATCAAAAAGTCCTTAGAATTTTTTTTTTAAGTTTTTTAATTTTTTAAATTAATTTTTTATGAGAAAATTAACTAAACTAAACTAAGGATCTAAATATTTACAACCTAAATATTTACAAGCTAGAATTACACCAAAGCATAATTTTACCGATATTAATTAATGACTAATTAAAACTTCATCGGCAACGGCGCCAAAAACTTGACACGCCCAAAGGGTATTGTCCGCAAGTGCACGGGTCGTATAAGTAATAATGAGATTTGAGTCCTGAGTTATCGTCCTACAGAGAAGTTGACTAGTCTAATTAACTACCAGTTAATCTTACCCTATGGTATATTCTAGTAAATTATGAAATTTTGATGGGTGATCTACTAAGTCTAAAATTAAAATTACTAGAAAGCAATAAAATAATAAAAACTAAATAAAACCGAGCAAAATTACTTACAGTGCTTAACGCAATTAAAATCAAAAACCTACAAAAGCAATTAAAACAATTAAAACTAATTAACGCAAATAAAATGCAAATATAAAAATAACAAAGCAAGATTAATTAAACTACAATTAAACTAACCTAAAATGCAATTAAACTACTTAATTAAAATGAAATTTAAACTAAACTAAAACTTAATGAAAATAAAGACTAAATTAAAATTAAAAATGCATGAAACACATTTAATCTAGATTAAATCTAAAGGTAACTTGTAAAATGCTAAACTAAAATTAAATCCTAAAACATAAAATATAAAATTAACTATTAACTAAAAATTAAGACTAAAAATTAAATTAACAAATTAAAATACTAGAACTAATCTAAATTGACAACTAACAACTATCCTAAACTAACAACTAATTAAACTATACTAAAAATGCAAGAAAAATGGATTAATGCAAGAGTTGAATGCCAAACAAAGCCTTAGATTTAAATCATCCAATAAATCCCTCCAAACACTGTTCATGCTTCAATTTGCTTCTTTTCCAGGAGATGGCCTCGGTCTGTCCATGCGTGTCGACTTTGCTTGCTCTCGGTTCTGGCTCTCACCAACCCTGCTCGGTTTCCATGCACTGCACCATTCCCTGTGTCACGGGGTTATTTCGGACTGAGCCTTTCCGCACCTCGTGATGGCACTAAGTCTCGCACTTAGTCAGCCAACCAACACACCACTCGAACACAATCACAAGCAAAAGGGCCAATGCGCAAGGAAACGCTCACTTACAGGAATCCCCAACCTTTATATTCACAATTTACAAAGGAAATAGGTTTGCTGCAGGGACACAACAACAACTCACACAAGGAGGTCTGTCTCTCACTGCCTTTCTCAACCAACATTATATAGGCAAGCACTGGCTGACACCCCCAGCCAGAAAAGGAAAGCATTAATGCACTGAATCCCACTGATTATGGACAGATTTCCTCCTGAGATCTCGCCCCAGTTATGGCAAGTCAACTGTCTCAGCACGGATCCTGCCGGATTCTCACGGATTCCCCCGAGATCCTCGCAATCTCCCACAATCATGTCTGACCATCAATGAGCCTTGATGCGCGCCCGACAATCCGCTGACGCGTATCAATCCGCATTCAGTGCTGGTCAACTCTTTCAATGCCTATCAAGCGTGAAGTCCGCCCCACGCAGATTTGGCAGCAGCCAACTGCCATCTTGTGTCAAGCCCCCATCTAAGGCCTGCTCGATGCCACCGAGTGCCAGCTTGCGCACAATCCCGCATCCCGCGCGCGCACATCGCGCACTGCGCGCATATCTCGCACACTGCGTGCACATCTCGCACGCTGCGCGCAAATCATGCGCGCCCCGCGCGCATCCAGCTCACGAGGGTGTGACAAACTCTCCCCCACCGGATGGAGCCGACGTCCTCGTCGGGAGGGTTTCCAAGTACGCCTGCACCTGGTCTTCAAACTGCCACAGTGTCACATCCCTTTCCCATGACTCACTTCCATCTTCCCATCGAACAAGAAAATCAGTGCGCCTATTCTTGCTGCTCGCGCCCTGAGTGTTGTGAACGAGAATCTCCTTCAACTTCTTTTGGAACTCTTTCCGGACAGTTGGAGGAGCTCTCTTCCCCTGCTCACGCGTCTCATCTTGATGAAATGGCTTGAGGAAGCTCACATGGAAGGTCGGATGGATCTTCATGCTCGCGGGTAGTTCAAGCCGATAGGCCACATTCCCAACTCGCTTGACTACCTTGAATGGCCCATCATACTTTTGGACAAGACCCTTATGGTACCGCTTGTCCGTCACCTTCTTCCATATCTGAGGTGTGAGTTTCAAGAGCACAAAGTCCCCTTCTTGAAACTCCAAGGGCCGTCTATGTCTATCTGCATACTCCTTCATCCTCTGCTGTGCCATAGCCAAGCTATCCCGTGCCTGATCAATGAGCTCCTGTTTATCACGGGCAAATCTGTATGCAGCTGGGCAGCTTCCTTGCGTTTGCTGCTTGACTACCTCGGCAGGTGTTAAAGGTTGACGCCCAAATGCTAGCTCCGATGGGCTCAATCCTGTTGCAGAAGACTTATGCAGATTGTAGCAAAATTGGGCAACATCAAGTAAACTTACCCAATTTCGCTGGCTTGCAGTCACATAGTGCCGCAAGTATTCCTCCACCAAAGCATTCACCCGCTCCGTCTGGCCATCTGTCTGCGGATGGTTTGCGGTGGAGAACTTCAATTCTGAACCAAGCAGTTTGAACAAAACTGTCCAGAATTTACTAGTGAACCGAGCATCTCGATCGCTCACAATGTCTCTAGGGAGCCCAAATACTTTCACCACGTATTTGAACATCAGCTCCGCGGCTAGTTCTGCAGTACAAACTTGAGGCGCTGCAATGAAGACTGCATACTTAGAGAATCGATCGACCACTACCAAGATGGATCCCATTCCATCCACCACTGGCATGCCTACTATAAAATCCATAGAAAGAGACTCCCAAGGTCCCTCTGGTATTGGTAGCGGTTGAAGCAGCCCAGCCTGCTTCCTCTTCTCGGTTTTGTCTAGTTGACACACTAGACAAGTGCGGACATACAACTCAATGTCCTCCAACATCTTCGGCCAGAAGTAATTTCTCGATATTAAGGCAAACATCCTTTCCACACCCGGATGTCCTGCCCATTGCGGATCGTGGGTCTCTTTCAACAACTCGCGCCTCAATCCCCCGCCCTTAGGGACATATAATCTACCTCCCTTTGCATAGAGGAGATCATTTTCGACCCAATACTTCCGAACAACACCATCTAAGACTTGTCGCCTGGTCTTGCAGTAGGCAACATCAGCCTCAGCAGCCAACTTTATCCGCTCGGCAAAATCGGACTGGACCAAGGTCAAGGAAGCCACAAAGGATTGCACCTCCTTTCGACTCAACGCATCAGCCACCCGGTTCTCTCGTCCCGCACGATGCAACCAGGTGAAGTCAAACTCAGCAAGAAACTCCTGCCACCTTGCCTGCTTGGCCGACAGGTTCTTCTGGGTTTTGAAGAAAGTGTTGGCAACGTTATCCGTCACCACCGTGAACCTGGTTCCCAACAAATAGTGCCTCCAAACACTCAGGCAATGAATCACAGCAGTCATCTCTTTCTCATGCGCCGAGTAGCGCTGCTCCGCTTCCTTCAACTTCCGACTTTCATAGGCTATGGGGTGACCCTCCTGGATCAGCACTCCCCCTATAGCCTTATCCGAGGCGTCTGTGTGTACCTCAAAAGGGCTCTCGAAGTCTGGCAATCTAAGCACAGGCTCGGAGGTCACCGCCTCCTTGACTTTCTCGAAGGCTTCTTCACACTGGACTGTCCACTCCCATGGTTTCCCCTTCTTTAACAAATCTGTGAGGGGACTGACCAATTTGGAAAATCCTGCGATGAACCGTCGGTAGTAATTAGCCAAGCCTAGAAACGATCTCAACTCTGACACCGTCTTTGGGAAGGACCACTCTACAATTGCCTGGATTTTTCTCTCATCCATGCGAATCTTTCCCTTACTCACCTTGTGCCCGAGAAACAAGATCTCCTGCATGCCAAACTCACATTTTTCCTTCTTGACATATAGTGAGTGCTCCCTTAGTTTAGCGAACACCTTCCCAAGGTGCTCCACATGTGCCTCAAGGGTCTCACTATACACCACAATGTCATCAAGGTACACCACAACAAAGTCATCCAAGAACTCATACAAGACGTCGTTCATGAGGTTACAGAATGTAGCTGGGGCGTTTGTTAGACCGAAAGGCATCACCAAGAACTCAAATGATCCATATCTTGTCACCATGGTCGTCTTTGATTCGTCCCCAGGGGCTATCCGCACTTGCCAGTACCCTGACCGCAAGTCTAGCTTGGTGAAATAGGCTGCCTTGGTCAACTTGTCGAACAAATCTGCTACATTCGGTATAGGATACTTGTTCCTTATCGTAACCTTGTTCAACGCCCGATAATCTACGCACATTCGAAGGGACCCGTCTTGCTTCTTTTGAAAGAGCACAGGGGCACCATATGGGGCCTTCGATGGCTGAACAAGACCAGCCTCCAGCAACTCGTTGAGCTGTTTCCTCAACTCTGCCAACTCCTGTGGGGGCATCCGATAAGGTGCCTTTGCTGGTGGTCTTGCTCCCGGTTCCAACTCGATCCGGTGATCAACATTTCGCCGCGGTGGCAACTCCTTAGGCAATTCGGGTGGCATCACATCGCGGAATTCCTCGAGCACATTCGCGATGCAGTCAGGCACCTCCACAACATGGTCTGGTTTGATCTCAACCAGAGCTGCGAGCATAGTGGTCTCGCCACGCTTTACTCCTGACTTGAGTTGCGAAGCCGATTGCATCAATGGCTTCTCTGCCACTCGTCCCTCATATTCTGCTGGGACAAAACCCGGATGCCCTTCATCACCAATCCATAAGCCATGATGGCTAGGTAGAGGCGCGGCCTTTGCCTCTACGAAGAACTCCATTCCGAGTATAATCTCGAAATCATCAAGGGGCACGACCATGAAAGAGCATGACTTTTCCCAATCACCAACTCTCAGCACTGTAGTCGTGACTCCTTGCACTGGCTGAGCTCCAGAATTCACTGCCTTGATTCTGCTCGAGCTCTTGGACAGAACTAGTCCGAACCGATTCACTACTCGTTGCGCTATGAAATTGTTGGTCGCGCCAGTATCCAACATCGCGCGCGCCACTCGACCATTCACCAACACTGGCACATACATCAGGCCCTTGTAGACAGTCCGCTTGTCTACGGTGATGGCATTCAGCAGCCGCAACGGGTTGAGTCGAGGGTTCTCCTCTTCTGACTCCGAATCCTCCTTAGCGATCAAGGCTGAAAGTCTTTCCCTTCGGGGACAATCTCTCGCACGGTGAGGTCCATCACATAGGAAGCACCCTGTCTTCTTGCCTTGGGGTGGATCCGTCCCCTTTGGCTTTGATGGCTCACCATCCCTCTTCTTATCCCACCGACCTTTCCTGCCTTGTCTCTCGATCCGCTTCCCATCGGTTCTAGTCTTCCTCTTGTCAACATTGGAGAAGGTAGCTCCATGTTTAAAGTCGTTGAGGCTGTCTGCCGCAGCAATGGCTGAAGGCAGGTCCGTCACCTTCAATCGCCTCAACTCAGCCTGTGCCCAAGGCTGGAGCCCTGACAAGAAATTGAAGACTCGATCCTCCTCGGACATGTTGTTGATTTCCAGCATCAAGGAGCTGAACTCCTTGACATAGTCTCGCACAGCTCCTGTGTGCTTCAGTTTCTTTAGCGATTCCCTCGCTAGCCATGCTGTGTTCATCGGAAGGAATTGATCCCTCAACTCCTTCTTCAAGGCATCCCACGTCTGGATTGGGGTGCGCCCATTTCCCGCATCATCATCGAGCCGAGTCCGCCACCAAAGCTTCGCATCGCCACCGAGATACATGCTGGCGATGGAAACCTGCTCATCCGCATCCACTCGAGCAGCCTTGAAGTACTGCTCCATATCCCAATGAAGTTCTCGAGTTCCTTAGCATTCCGACTCCCTTGGAATTGCTTAGGCTCGGGCACCTTCAGTTTGGATGGCGGTTTCTCCCCATTGTTTCCGCCATGATGCGAGTTACCAACGGCCAACTTCAGCAAGTTGACATCCGTGTCAATGTCACCTACTCGATCAGACAACGACTGGATCTGCTCCATCAAGTCAGTGACGCGATCGGTGAGATCACTTTGGAAGTCACTCATCGCTCGCTGAAGATCTGCAATGGCTTGCGAATGGAGCGCAGCCTGCTCCGACAGTGAGGTAGCGTCTGGCGCAGGCGCACCGATCAGCTCCTCTAGGACGGCAACTCTCTCACTCAACGTTCCGGCCATCGAAACACGGGCTCTGATACCAACTGTCACGGGGTTATTTCGGACTGAGCCTTTCCGCACCTCGTGATGGCACTAAGTCTCGCACTTAGTCAGCCAACCAACACACCACTCGAACACAATCACAAGCAAAAGGGCCAATGCGCAAGGAAACGCTCACTTACAGGAATCCCCAACCTTTATATTCACAATTTACAAAGGAAATAGGTTTGCTGCAGGGACACAACAACAACTCACACAAGGAGGTCTGTCTCTCACTGCCTTTCTCAACCAACATTATATAGGCAAGCACTGGCTGACACCCCCAGCCAGAAAAGGAAAGCATTAATGCACTGAATCCCACTGATTATGGACAGATTTCCTCCTGAGATCTCGCCCCAGTTATGGCAAGTCAACTGTCTCAGCACGGATCCTGCCGGATTCTCACGGATTCCCCCGAGATCCTCGCAATCTCCCACAATCATGTCTGACCATCAATGAGCCTTGATGCGCGCCCGACAATCCGCTGACGCGTATCAATCCGCATTCAGTGCTGGTCAACTCTTTCAATGCCTATCAAGCGTGAAGTCCGCCCCACGCAGATTTGGCAGCAGCCAACTGCCATCTTGTGTCAAGCCCCCATCTAAGGCCTGCTCGATGCCACCGAGTGCCAGCTTGCGCACAATCCCGCATCCCGCGCGCGCACATCGCGCACTGCGTGCATATCTCGCACACTGCGCGCACATCTCGCACGCTGCGCGCAAATCATGCGCGCCCCGCGCGCATCCAGCTCACGAGGGTGTGACACCCTGCACGTCTCCACAGCTTCACGTTTCATTCATCAACAAGGCAAGCAATTGCTCTTACTAACTCCAGCTGCTGTTTCTGACCAGACCAGCATGCCCTCTGCTCCAGCAATGTTCGGCTCCTGCTCCTTCTTCTTCTTTTCCTGATACGCAGCCCGTGTCTCTGCGCACCTAGCGTCGATTTTAGCTGCACCCAACGTTCCTACTGGTGCTGCCATTATTCGACTCCATTGCACAGCTCTGTCCCGCATGTTCAGGCAATGCACTGGTTCTTTGCTGCTCACGTTATGATTCTATTGTCTAGCATCAACATCAACCATGCCAGCACCCCGAGTCCACCAGGAGACACCCAACAATGCCCAGCTGCAGCTCTGTTACTCCTACACCCTTCATAGCAACTCAATTATAGCAATGCATGTTAATGCAAAACAAAATTGATGAACAGTAAAAGACTCCTAGACAGGGGAGAGCAGAGAAGTGATTTTCTGGGTTGGTCTTCTGCCATGGTGCAGTTTGGTTTCGGTTTAGTGAGGTCTATTCGACTAGCAGCTTCCTCATACCAAATAAGGCTTGTTCTTCTCGGTTCAACCTTCTCCAATCCTATTGCTTCATGCCCGATCAGCCCTTAAGTCTGCCACACTCCCTCCGCTGTCACACTTAATCAGCCGTGTAGCCTTCTTCATGCCGTTCAGTTGCATAAAGACTCCACTACCTGAATAACCATAGAAAATCAAAGGAGCAGAACTGACTTACTAAGCAACCCGAGAGCAAAGAAACATAAAAGTTGCAAACCGAGAGCATGAAATGATACAGGTTTGTCAAATAAAATAAAATAAAAACATAAGCAAATTTATTTGATGGAAACCGAGAACTACACTATGAGCATCATGCTAAAAAAAAAATAAAACTTAAAGAATAAAAAAGCTCATTATAACCAAACCAAGAAGAGCAAATGAAAATGATGCATTGTTTGCTATGAAATAGAAAATATCCTAAAAGATGAAGAGCATAAACATGGAATGAAATGGAAGCTAACAGAAATTGCAAAGTAAAACAAATGAGAAAATAAAAATAAACTAGAAAGGAAATAATTCTAAAAACTACTCTAAACTACATTACATTACACTACTCCTACTAAAATTACATCCTCTTTCAATTGTCATCCTTTCCTATTTATAAACGCACTAGGGGTAAAATTGTAATTTCTACATCCTTGATGGGTTGACATTTTTTTGGCCACTTGTCTTCACACCATTGGCTCCTTGAAAAGATATTTCCATGTCATCGGTCTTCTTGTCTAATTAGATGTGCTAGGTGGCATGACTCGTGTTGTCTGCATGGCTCAATCTTGATTTTAGCCCAATTCTGGTCCATTTTCTACCGAAATATTCAAAATTCATCCGGATTTAATTTATCTGCAAACATGAGAATTTTAATTAAATAAAGGAGATAATTAACAAAATAAATTGAGGATTTAAATAATTAATTAGGAAATTAAGCACAAATAATTTTAAAAATATAGAATTATCAACTTTCTCGTTGAAATGGCATGAATTAGGAACGAGAGGAAATACGTTTTGGTGTGTTTCTGATTAAGGTTATGTCAAGTTAAGCCCGAGTGTCTTTTATGATGTTTGAGTGTCTTCTATGAAGAAATACTTAAAATGTTGTTGCGTGTCAGTTTTATTGAGAGTTGGGAGCAAACAGAAGTGATGGGATAATGGAGGAACCTTCGGCTATGGTGGTTCTTGGTAATGATAGTGGCAGCAACCAAGACTTAATGAAGAAATAAAAACAATCTTGACTAGTTTAAGAATTGGCAAGAAAAAAAGTTGATAATTGAAACCCAAGAAAGAGTTTAGCATTCGGTTTTGAGAGATATGAATTCAGTATAATGCCTTGTGATTTTTTAACTAGATTGGTGATTTAATTGATGAAAAAGTTTATTTATGTTATGTGATGCTCTAGAAATGTGGAAGTATGAGCAAATTTTAACTTTCTTAATCCTTTATTTAAATTGCGTTCCGATCAGTGCCGATTACTTAACCATTTTATTTTATAAAAATTTGGCCAACATATCGGTGTATTTCTATCCCTACCTTCTTGCAAGGTTCAAATTACAGTTTGTATTTACAACCAGTTGATTTTAGTTTCTTTTTCTGCTCAACAGTAATTTATTCTCATTACATCACCTTAATATTTCTGAAATATACTTTATTTTACAAATTGTACATTTACAACTTTATTTACATTCATAATTACCTAATTTACATTCCAAAATATTCTTTACAACAACTGTTTATGCTTTATAGGAAGTCTAGCAAATAAAGTAACAATATACCTTACTTGTACTGGAGATAGCCTGTGGAGGGTCGAGTCCACCCGTCCACGACTACTATACGACAGGTATAGGAAACTGATCACTGAAGGTAGTCTGTAAGAGTAAATGAAATGGGTGGGCTCTTCAAGCCCAGTAAGACATGCGTTTAAAACAGTCTTAGCAGTAAAACATGTAAAAGTAAATCGTTGTAATTCAAGCTTAATAAAATAATATATACATGTGTATAAGTCGAAACATGTTTAGTTTCGAAAATCAGGTCAAAACATATTTGACATCGTAACTAGTAACATGTAACTTATAAATCATGTATCTCATTACTTTTCCTTAAAAATATCATGTAAACTTACATATTTCGTACCATAAATATCACGTAGTTTAACACTTTTCTTCAAAAGTCATATTGAATAATTTCATGGAGACTAGGTAGTGGCACATAGTAATATAAGTCATGTTCGCGTAGACATTTCACGTTGACAATTCACGTAGACAGAGTACCTATGGCCATGGTAAGGGGATTGTAGACAGAATCAGGATCATACATCGTCCTACGCCACTTAAACAAATGGCAGAAATAAGGCACTAAGTGGCATAAATACTCGACACGATTAAGCATGCACCACAAAGGACTAAGCGTACACAATGTGGCATATGGCATGTACCACAAAGATCCAAAATCCACACAAGCCATGCATGACAGATCACGTAGACTACATGTGACCTTAGTCTCAAAATATAATTTTTAAAATCCTTTTTCCAGGTCTATAAGCACGTAAACTCATAAATCAATACTTTTATTTCATTTCATACACATAAATATCATTTCATAAATTTTCATTTTTGCGTAGCAAATTGCATTTCGAAACATTTTATAGGTACTAAAAAGTATACTCGAAGACCTCAAAAAAATGGGCTTTTCTTTCGGATTTTCAGTTTAAAAGTGAATAGTACTTTTTCAGGTTTGAGAATTCTTTTCATAAATACGAGCATACTGATAGGCATTCATATATCGAAACAAGGCATTGAATCACTAATACTACTTTAAAACACATTCCTTACCTCTCAAACCTTAGGGCAGCACAAAATCGTCGGGTCTCGGGTTTGCTTCGATTTGCGTGTCAATTTCCTGAACTGCCCAAAACAATTCCAATTCATCAAATATTATTCAAGTTCATCTCAACATACTCAAACATGTATTTGTCTTCATAAATTTCACCAAATTTGACTTTTTAGTCAACTTTTTCTACTTTCTCAGTTTTACCGATTTAAGTGCCTGTTTAAGCTAAGTTTTCCAATTTAGTTTTTTTAACTTCAATTTCATTACTTCAATAACCTAAATACTCATTCAATTCCATAATTCATACTTGTCAACATTCCAATTTCACCAATTCTTACACTTTTCGGTTTCCTACTGAACTGAGCTATAAACCAAACTTTTTCGGTATAAATTTAACTGTTAACAATATCAAATTCATTAACATTTCATCTTCTCCCTAAGCATTCAAGGCTCGCTGAATCTACATAATCCCATAGAAATTGTTCCTTTCAATTCTACTTACTAAAAATCATTCAAAAGCAGCAAATGACAACATATATGAACTTCATCGTCATCTATCAACTTTACCTAAAGTTTGACCTAGGTTGACCAACTCTTTTTGTTCCAGCAAAACTTCCAAGCTGTAGATAAACATATATACACCTTAGAAACATAAAAAATAACAAGAAAAACCATCCAAAAACTTTCAAAAATTCATCTTTCTCTCACATCGAAACATGGCAGATTTTGCCCATGTTCTTCTCTTTAAGATTTCACCTAGTAAATGAGCTCCTTTGAGGTTGGATTTTTTATATGTTATAGAGGACTTAAGGTAGAAGGTTTAATCCTTTTGATTGATACCTAAAAGTGGCTAGAAGGCCACCATAAAAATCCCACAATCTTGCCTTAGATATGACGCGTACGACAACTTTGGGAGGATGGTGTATTTCGGGCTGAAGTCAGTTGGGAATTATTTTTTACTGTTCCAGAAAGCTTATCAAGACTATTTTTAATCCAAAAAAGTATGGGGTCAAAAGGTTTCTATAGGGTCTTCAAATTGATCAATTTCTACTAGTTTGTCAGAATCCTGAAGTAGGGTAATTTTGGGTTCTATTTTAGAAAATTCATGAAAAATATTTTTAGCCAATTTCTTTCATATTTTCAGTTCTTAACTATTATACTAAGTCTCTAGTATATCTCATAAAAATTTGAGGGTCACTTGTTTAAGAAAAGCTCTCCGATTGAACTCATTTTGCGCGATTTAGTCATTATTGAGCAAAATGGCTTTAGGTTTTCAGTTTACTTTAAAAATTCATTCAATCCCCGAAACCTCCATATTTCGATTTGATTTTTATTCCTTAAGTCAATTTCACCTTATAATAATTTCCTATGGTCTCAGATAAACCCGAGTTTTACTAACTTTTTTCACTTCCAACACCTTAGTTTTCACTTCTAAACATCAAAACATATTGCACATGCAATTCTTAAGAAATTCTTGGGCTTAAAACCTTACCTGAGTTTTTGTGCCCCTAGCCCCGTGCCACTAACTCGAGTGCTTTTGTTGTTACGGGTCTGCATAACATTATTTCAAGTGCCTTAATTACTTCTTAGTTTCCAAATAAGAAATAAAATGGAAAAATTTGGGTTTCACATTTCTCCCCACCTTTTAGAAATTTGGTCCTCCAAATTCAGGTTGGTCCATTGAATAGCTAAGGATACTTCTCTCTCACGTGGCTCTCTAGCTCCCATGCAGCTTCTTCTGTCGAGTGGTGTTACTAGAGAACCTTTACCAATGGAATAGTCTTGGATCGAAGTACCTTTTCCTTTTTGTTGAGAAGACAGACCAATTGCTCAACATAGCTCATATCTGCTTGTACTTCCAACGGTTTATACTCTATCACATGAGAAGGGTCCAGATGATACTTCCTCAACATTAAAACATGAAAGACATCATGTACCCTAAACAAATGTGGAGGTAAAGCAAGTTTGTAGGCAACATCTCCCACTTTTTATAATATCTCAAATGGACTAATGAAATGGGGACTTAGCTTCCATTTCTTTTCGAAGCACATAACACCCTTCATCGGAGACAGTTATACAATTACAGAGTCCCCAACTTGAAATTCCAGAGGACTTCTTCGCATATCAACATAACTCTTCTATCTACTCTGTGTTGTCCACAATCTATCACAGATTAGCTGAACATCTCTAGCTGCTCGTTCAACCAATTCGGGAGCAAGTATTTTTCTATCACCCACTTCTTCCCAAGCAATAGGGGAACTACATCTCCTACCATACAGAGCTTCGTAAGGAGCCACCCAATGCTAGTATGGTAATTGTTATTATAGGCAAACTCTATAAGAGGCAAATGATCGTCCTATGAACCCTTAATATCCAATGCACAAACCTTCATAATATCTTCTAAGGTCTGAATAGTCCGTTCAGACTAACCGTCGGTCTGAGGATGATAGGCGGTGCTCAAATTCAGTTGAGATCCTATGGCTTCCTGAAAACGGGTCCAGAACCTGAAAGTGAACTGGGAATCTCTGTCAGAAGTAATGCTCACGAGAGCCCCATGCAATTGTGCCACCTCTCTGACATACAAGTCTACTAGCTTATCTACTGAATCAGTACTCTTGATGGCTAGGAATTAGGCACTCTTAGTTAGTCTGTCCACAATCACCTAGAATGCATCATTACCCCTTTGGGTTCTCGGTAATCCCATAATAAAGTTAATAGTATTATGCTCTCATTTTCAGGTAGGCACCGGTAGTGACTTAAGCAGCCTTGCTGGCTTCTGGTGCTCAACCTTAATCTGTTGACAGACTAAACATCTAGTCACAAAGTCTGCCACATCTCTCTTCATTCCAATCCACAAATACACCGTACGGAGATCATGGTACATCTTAGTGCTTCCTAGGTGCATGGTGAATCGAGAACAATGAGACTCTTTTAGGATTCTCTGTCTGAGGGTGTTATCATGTAACACACAAATACGACCCTAAAATCTTAATAATCCATCATCACTAACCGTGAAATTCGACTGCGATCTCTCTTCAGCCTGACTAACCATATCCAGTAGCCTTTGATCATTCCTCTGCCCTGACTTGATCTGATCCAATATACTGGTTTCAATCTGTAAGCTAGCCATAAACCCATCCTCAACTTCATCAACATTGATTCTGAGCTCGACGAACTGTCCCAATAATTCCCATTTTTTGATCATCATGTAGGACACCACACCCTTTCTATTGAAGGCATTTGCTACCACATTCGCCTTGCTCGGATGGTACAAAATCTCGCAGTCATAATCTTTCAGTAGCTCTATCCATCTTTTTTGTCTCATTTTAAGTTCCTTCTGATCAAAGATATACCTGAGACTCTTATGGTTAGTGAAAATTTGGAATCTCTCACCATATATGTAATGCCACCATATTTTGAGTGAAAAAACAACTATGGCCAATTCCAAATCATGAGTGAGATAGTTACGCTCATGGGCCTTAAGCTGGCGAGAACCATAAGCGACCACTCTACCATTCTGCATCAGCACACAGGCCAAACCCTAGTGGGAGGCATTACTGTACACTGTAAACCCTCTTGAACCACTCGGAATGGTTAAGACTGGTACTGTAGTCAATCGATGCTTAAGCTCTTGGAAGCTTTGCTTATACTGATTAGACCACTCAAATAGAACATTCTTGTATGTCTAGTCAATGGAATTGCTATCTGGGAGAACCCCTCAACAAATCTTTAGTAGTACCTCGCCAATCCCATAAAACTCTGAACCTCCGTCACTATCCTCGGTCTCTCCCATTTCAGTACTACCTCAACCTTGGACAGATCAACAGACACCCTATCCTTAGCTACAATATGTCTGAGGAAAGAAATCTGATCTAACCAGAATTCACATTTATTGAATTTTCCATATAGCTTCTTCCCACGGAGTATCTGGAGCACAATCCTCAAATGCTGTTGATGCTCCTCTCGGGACTTAGAATAGATCAAAATATCATCAATGAACACAATAACAAATTTATCCAAATATTCTTAAAAAAAATCATTCATCAAGTTCATAAAGGCAGTAGGGGCGTTAGTCAGTCCAAAGGGCATCACCAAAAATTCATAGTGCCCATATTGGGTCCATAAAGCGATCTTCGGTACATCAGCTTCCTTAATCCTTAACCGATGATAATCCGATCTCAAATCTGTCTTAGAGAACACTGAAACCCCTTTCAGTTGATCAAACATATCATCTATTCTTGGCAAGGGGTATTTATTCTTTATCACCGCCTTATTCAGAAGTCTGTAATCTATACACAAACAGAGACTTCCATCTTTGTTTCTGACAAATAGTACCGGAGTACCCCACGGAGATACACTCGGTCTAATGAACCCCTTATCAAGCAACTCTTGAAACTGTTTCTTCAGTTCCTCCAGTTCAACTGGTGCCATTCAATAAGGTGACTTGGAGATAGATTGAGTGTCGGGCACCAAATCAATTGCAAATTCAATTTTTCTCTCCGGTGGTAACCTTGACAAATCATCCGAAAAGACATCGAGAAACTCGCATACAATTAGAACATCCTGAATACTTGGCGGTTCCCGACTATTATCAGAAGCAAATGCAATATAACCTTCACAAAAATCGAGATCATAAAAAATTTCAAACATATAAACACCAAACAATTTCACATAATATCATACCATATATTTCATTTCTTATTAACAAAGTATACATCAAATTTATCAGGTAAGGAGAAGGTTACGCTTTTAGTGTAGCAGTCAAGAGTTATACGATTGGCAGCTAGCCAATCCATGCCTAAAATTACATCAAAACCATGTATATTCAACAAAGCTAGATCTACTAACATTTTCGTATCTCCTATCTTGATTTCACAATTTTTACACACCATATCAGTCATCTGTGATTGATGCATAGGTGTGGTTATATGTAACATGTGATTTAAAGGCTCAGGTTCTACATGCAATTTCTGTGCAAATTGTGGGGAGATAAAAGAGTGTGTAGCACCTGTCAAATAAAACATGTGCTTCGTAATTACAGACAAGGACTGTACCTCTGATAGCATCGGAGGAGGTGTCTCCTTGTCAATGGCGAACATATGCCCTTGCGAGACATGCTTCTTATCCTTGTCTGCAATTGTGGCTCTCCTCTGTGGGGCCTACCTCAAAGGGATCTGTACCAGCCTCTCGGTCTGCTTTGGTTGCTCCTGAGGCTCATAAGGTCTCATCAGTGGACAATCCTTAATCAGGTGTCCTACCTCACCACATCTGAAACAATCACTTGTGGTCAAGTGGCAATGCCCATAATGTGGCCTACCACAATTTTTACATTTACGTAACTCAATGCCAAGGCCTCGGGCAATGTCAGCACTATCAATGGAGGTTTTGGGCTTTCCAACTCTTACCTGAGAATCTTCGGTTTTCTGCCTCTTAGGCTGACTATAATACCTGAGATTTTGCACTTATACCCTTAAGATTCATTTGTGTAAACTTAAATTATATTGATATTGATTATAAAAGAGGTTACATATCAATTCCAAGTCCATGTGACTTAGTTATAAGCTCAAATGCACCAAAGTGTAAAATATGAGTAATGGCGTGCTCGGGTTAAACCAAATAGAATCCTATGAAACTAGAAATCTCTCTAGTATAGTTATATATTTGGAAACTAGACAAAAATTTAAAGATCAATTTTGATGTTCTTACAGGGCTCGGAGGAACAGAAGAGCTCAGATTTGGGGCATAAAGCTCGGGATACCAAGCCCGAGGTAAGATTTTGAATTTAAGTAAAATTTTCATATATTATATTAATATAAGTTTGGAAATGATGTCGTAGGATTGAATGTAAGGTCTTAGAGTAGAAAAATTGGTGAAATTACAAGAAACCACTAAACCGAGAAAGTAAGCCGGGTATTTAGGGTAATTCTAAGACCAATTTTGAAAAACCGTGAAAATTTTTTTGAGCCCACAACAAGTCAATATAGGATAAAATAATCAAGAAGGATTGAAGTTGGAAAGGAATTTTTAAAGTTAAAACATTCAAATGAATTTTAGAAAAAAAAATTAGACTTTAATAGTTTATTGTCAAAAAATGATCAATCGCGTAAGACGAAACACAAACGAAAATTTTTCCTTAACAAGTGGGTACCAAATTCCATGGGAATAAACTAGATTCATATTATAACATTATAATGAAGCCTAAAAGCTAAAATTGGGCTAAAAAAGATTTTTTCTAGAATTTTCTAGAAAGCCCAGCAATTTCTAACCCAGACCACTACCCAAAAAGTCTAATTTTGGCCCACCTACAAACTGGATTTGGGCCTGGAATTTTGTCCAATAAAACTTATTTAATAGCCATTCATAGGGCTATGGAATCATCCTGAAAGAAGTTCGGACGCGCCCTTACCTCCCTCCAGAAGTTGTCGTAGTTGGTACTGTACCTTTCCCTATTCTTGCATTTTTTTTCAACACCATTCCAAGCCAAATGAGCTCTTAGCCAAAGAATATGATTTGTTATAATTTCAAACCCTATAACATATAAAACATTTGGGGCAAAAGAAGGTCGTTTGGTGGGTGAAAATCTAGTGAGAAGTGAGGTGTCTGAATCTGTCCTATTTTGGTAAGTGAAAGAAAGTGAGGTCCTTGATTCTTTTTTTATGATGTTTTGAGCTTGTTTGTGATGTTTTAAGTTTTGTACATGTTTTTTTATATCCAAGGGTTGCTGTTGGAGGAAGAATTTTGGGTCAAACTTGGTCAAACTTGAGGTAAAGTTGTTGGAAGATGATGAATTTAATATGTGCTTATGTTTGATGGATTTGCATAATTTTGGCTAAAGTAAAAGGTTGAAATTGATTTTCTAGGGTTAGAACAAGTTGTGGACAGCCTAGGGTTTGGTTGGAAATAATGAAATTTGGCTATGGTCTTGATTGTTTTTAATACCGAAAAAGCTCGCTTGAAGCTTGGGTTAAGTTCAAAATAACTAGAATGATCAAACGGATGTACCATTAGGCAAAATAGTTTCAGCCACTATGGGAAGAATATGCACATGTGTAAATGTGATGGTTTTGATTATGGTAAATGATTAGTTAGATCGAGTAAATCGGGTTAAGGTTTCAATTTAATCAGAATTATTGAATGAAGTGAAATTTAACTAATTTGACAAGTTGTGAGCATTATGTAAGTGTTAGAATATGTATGTAAAATACGATTTAGAGTATTTAGAAAATGATGGAGAATAAAGTTGAGCTTGAAGAATACGAAAATACCGAAAAGGCATATTTATTAGTAAAATCGATAAAAAAAACAAATAGCGAAAAATGTTCTCGTTTAAGTAGGGTTATACTAATGTGATGTACATGGGAGTATGTTAAGGTAAAAGTAAATACTAATCGATGATTTAGTATTGTTTGAAACAGCTAGGGGCCTTGGAATGCAAACCAAGGCAAGTTCAAGAACCAAAGTCGAGCATTATTTGAGACTTAAATAGGTAAGGGACTTCTGTAAGCTTTAGAGATAGCTATACGTACACGTATCGCTTTTCTAGACTTAGATATACGCTGTAGGAAATATAAATATAATCATATATGACCTACAAACCCTGTATCATAGGTTGCCATTACAGTTTAAATTATACTAAAAAATTTACATAAACACTACATTACTGCATAGTCTGCATGTTCACTGTGATTTACTGTCTACTGTCCTTTATGGTGATACTAAGATAGGCTAGCATAGTAATGCATCTATTTCAATTACAACAATTACTGCTTTCATTACTTTTCAAGGGGATTTTACATTGCATTATTTAGGGAAACTTACGGTAATACTATCTATCCCTAAAAACGTTACCGTCTTAGAAAAACAATCAACTACAACACGGTTTGCAGCCAACCAATCCATTCCTAGGATTACATCAAAGTCTCTCATACACATTAAAATGAGGTCAGCAGACATTTCCTTTTCCCTTACTTTCAGCTTACAATCTCTAAATACATATTCAACTAGCTGACTATTGTTCATGGGAGTGCTTATCAGCATCTTCCTACTTAACGGGGTAAGCTTCGCATACTTAAACAATTTATATGAAAATGCAGGTGATACAAATGAATGTGTGGCACTAGGATCTATTAAAACATAACTTTCAAGATGAAAGATCAACACGGTACCTTTCACCACATTTGAAGATTGATCAACAATATCCTGGTCCAGTGCATGTACTCATCCTCTGTCAACTACCTGCTTCCCCTTCTCTTCAGTTGTCGCTCTCCGTCTCGGAGTAGGAGTATCAGCTGAAGCTCTCTTCGGCTCCTTGCCCTTCTGTGGGGCACTCTCAGTCATCTCTGGGCAATTTCGGATCATATGCTGTCACGACCCATTTTATCCTTTTTAATCGAAATCACTATAAATTTTTTGCATTTTCCTTTCCTTGCCCGGTCGTGAACAACTCACCACTACACAGTTGGGCTGTGAGCCAATAATAATCATCACTCATCATTCATTTTCAAATAAATCAAAAGAAGTGTCATTCATTTGAAAGTTAAGTTGTACTCTTATACATGACACGTTTTCTAACTTTTACATCCCCCACATTACAATACAAAATGACTACTGTGCCTTTACATGTTTAGATACAAAAAGAATCCCGGTGTGTATACCTTTTGGCGATGGAAGCAGCGGATGTCCAAAATACAATGCCTCAGTCCTCATTGGGCTGCTATGTACGCTCTATAAAGAGGGATGAGCAACAACACGCTCAGTAAGGCAATAATGCAAGCATGGTAGATAACTACTCTATCTACATGCTGATAGTGTTATGCATAAATCGTTTATAATCGGAGCATGAGGAAATAAAACCATGCCACATGTATATACATATATCAAGTATCGAAAATCATGTAAATAGGCATAAAACATGGAAATATCAACATGTAAAACCATCTCATGCTCATTCTCATTAAATCTCATCACAAAAAGGGAAATTCATTTAAGAAACATCCTTTTAAATCACATCACATCTCATCACAAATCTCTTTATCAAATTCTTGCACATTTCATCATAAATCAAATTATCATTTCTTTAACTCCCAAGTTCCACAAGGCTCGACCCCTCCCTCGGGTTTACCCTGGACAAATCACAATCACACTCATGTATACAAATCATGTGGTATTATGTAATATTGAGTGAGACAGGTCACTATATCTCAAAGACTATGTCGGCCAACTATGTCATAAATCATCCCAGACCACACGGATCCCGGTGTGTGGGGTATCATGCTGGAACGAAGGTGTGTTAGTTCTTTGCCAGACTTTTCAAATCACGTAACCATCACGCGGTACAGCGTACTCCATGTGATATACACAGTACATCGTACTCCGCGGACCCATATCATGGTTGGGGGTGCCAGCCGTAGGTTTTATTTACCCCATACCACGTGTAACCTACTCAGTCTCAAGTGCACGTGGGAGTATATATTTTTAATGTCAGGTCCTAGCCCCTCATGGCATTACTCGCCCCTTTTGGGTTCCTTGAATTAAATGTCAGGTCCTAGCCCCTCATAGCCTTGCTCGCCCCTTTTGGGTTCCCTGAATTAATCCGTATTACTCTTACCACGACATCATACATACCACAGTGTGAAAACCTATGTGAGCTAAGCTATAGCAGAATTCATGCATCATTAATAAATATCCTCGTACGAGCAATGCTGTAGTACGACATTTATGTATAAATTCGTGAGAAATCCACATACGAGCATAGCTCCAGTATGGTTATATGCATAAGAAAACCACTCGAAATCCACGTACGAGCAAAAGCTCCAGTACGGTTTACAAAATACCATCATAGTTTCAAATTAAGGTGCAAGCTAAGCTTCGACACATTTCATACAAGTGAAAATACCAAAATCCCGTGCGAAAGAGTCTCTAGCACGATTTAATTCACACAAACACGATAGGCGGCTCAAAATCAACCAAAACAATCTCAAAATCATGATTATGACCTCTCATGTGCTATTTCACAAAGTCATTTAAACACTAGCCAGCCCATACATTAATTCGCTTAAAACCAAGCAATGTGTTTCATGAAACCATTGAAAACATATGATTTATGCAATTATTAGCCTCACTATCCCCTTTTTATGAAACTTACTTCAAAAACCAATTCATATATACATAATCGTAGTTATTCACGCATATCATCAACCACTTTTCTTAAACAATCATGTATTTCATAAACGCCCTATATTCACTCACGAGTTTAAAGTACGAGCAGTTATCTCTATATACTTACAGAATTCCCTTACCTGGAATCGCGTCGCATGATTCCGTTTCCTTAGAGCTGCTTACTTATGCGGTTCGATTCGTCTCCAACGAACTCTCCGAAACTGCACAAAGTCATATATCACATTAATTTAGTCCATATAACACAACTTTTGTGTTTGCTATAGTCGATTCAACCTATAGCCTCCATTAACACTTATAAGGCCTCGTTTTATTGTTCCACTCATTTCGAGTCTATTGATTCTTTTAGGCCTATTGCTTCATACTATATCGATATTAAGCTCATAGTGTTCATATTTCATCAATCTCTTCACTATGGCATTTTATTAAACATCTTATGTACTTATTTTCATAAATTGACCATCCTCACAATGTGGCTTCATTTAACCATCTCAAATCATTCCCATTACTTAAATAACAACTTAGCATAATCCATAATTCATCAACTCATTCAACCCATCCAAATCACATTTTCTCACACTAACTCATTCTATTTTTTTCTAGGTCTCACTAGTTCCATCACATCCTAGGTAGTTTTAACCATCAATACACATACAAATTAACTCCAAAATCAATAAATAGACAAATATACCTGGGCTGAAGCATTAGAAACTTGCCAATCTAGTTTCTCTTCTTGCTCCAAATGAAAATGTCACTTGCTCCTTCAATCCAACAAATGAGGCTTTAATTCCAAAGTATGTTCTTCTTCTCTTGGATAAGAACAACTTTGTATCTAATGGTCTTTCCTCAAATCTTATTGAAAATGAGATGATTTAGGAGTGAGAAAGTTAGGTTTTAGATTGAAAATGGGGGAAATGGGGTTGTTTTCGTGATTTGAAGATTTCAGCTGCTCCTATTTATAGAATTAGCTTGATGAGATCCATCTGGATAGGGTGGAGATCGATCTTGTCCTCTTAAATCCCTCATTTTCACGATATTTTTCAAGCATGAGATCGATCTGTCAAGGCTTGAGATCGATCTGTCTCAGGCAGAGAGTTAAGGAGATCGATCTGGCTAGGGAGGAGATCGATTTGCTCCAACCCAAGAGCTAAGGAAATTGATCTGCTTGCATTAAGAATCGATCCTCTCATTACATAATGTTTAGCAAGTCGATCTGACCCTATTGGAGATCTATCTCCCCTGTTCCATTGCTCAAATAAGAGCATTTTTGGCTCTTTCAGATCGATCTCTCATCCTATGAGATCGATCTGGCATTCGTATTTTCCAGATTTTACTGTTGTTTTCTACAATAACTCATATAACACATTCTTAATTTGCTGCCATAGTCATTTTCTCATCCAACCACCTTTAAGACTTGAAAATGACATTCATTCATACTTTATACACATTAAAACTTATGTGCAATCATTATATAACCAGAGGTATAAAATACATGACTAAATGGAAGTATGAAGATTTATGCAACTCATGCAACTTCATTCCATTTTACCATACTACTCATTTTTCATTCTACTCACATTCATCACATACAAAAGTCCATTTCTTCATATTCATACATAATGAAACTTGTACATACATCACAAACTCTTATTACAAGTGTGTACATTGAATTTATGGACTTTACATCACTTATGCTTCACATTACAAGCACATCACCATACTTATGAATTCATAAGGTTTACATTTGAAAATACGGGTCTTACATTCCTCCCTTCCTTAAAAGAATTTGGTCCTCCAAATTAGAATCGAGTTGTCTAAAAAGAACTCCGGGTACTTCTCTTGTATCATGCTTTCCAATTCCCTTGTAGCTTCATCCGGAGTGTGACATTGCCCAAGAACTTTCACTAAGGGGATCATCTTTGTCCTTAACACCTTCTCTTTTCTGTCTAATATCCGAACCGACTTCTCAACATACGTCATACTCTCATTGAGCTCCAACGGCTCATATTTTATCACATGTGCTGGGTCCGGGTGATACTTCCGAAGTATAGAGACGTGGAAGATGTTATGAACATTTGCCAAGTCTGGTGGCAATGCCAACCTATACGCCTTATCTCCCTCTCTCTCCAAAATCTCGAAGGGTCCGATATATCTAGGGCTTAGCTTGTCCTTCTTACCAAATCTCATAATACCCTTCGAAGGTGAAACTCTTAGAAATACTGACTCACCCACATTAAACTCTAGTGGTCTCTGTCTTTTGTCAGCATAACTCTTTTGTTAGCTCTGAGCTATTCGTAATCTCTCACATATCAATTGGACGTCCTTAGATGCCTACTGCACTAAATCAGGAGCAAAAATCTGTCTGTCACCAACCTCTTCCCATTCGATGGGGGATCGACATCTGCGTCCATACAGTGCCTCATAGGGTGTCATCTCGATACTCGCGTTATAGCTGTTATTATAGGCAAACTCGGCTAACGGTAGGTGATCATCCCAGGAGCCTCTAAGATCCAATACACACACTCTCAACATATCCTCCAAGGTCTATATAGTCCTCTCTGACTACCCATTTGTCTGAGGATGAAAAGTGGTGCTAAAACTCAAGTAGGTCCCCATCGCTTCTTGAAAATGTTCTAAAAAATGAGAAGTGAAGCAGGCAGCTCTATCAGAAACAAAGCTCACTGGTACACTATGTAGTCGTACTATCTCTCGAACATACAGGTTCGCCAACTGACTCAGAGTATCAGTAGCTCTCATAACTAAGAAATGGGCTGACTTAGTCAACCGATCCATAATAACCCATATGGCATCATAACCTCTGCGGGTCTTCAGTAATCCCATAACAAAATCCTTGGTGACATGCTCCCACTTTCATGTCGGTATCGGTAGAGGCTGCAATAATCCTGCAGGCTTCTGATACTCTACCTTCACCTGCTGACAAACGAGACACTTAGCGACATATTCAGTAATGTCTCTTTTCATTCCAGACCATCAATAAACCTTCTGAAGGTTTTGATACATCTTGGTACTCCCCGGATGTATCGTGCACTTTGATGAGTGAGCATCTGATAAAATCAGTCTCCTGATCTCAGGATCCTCGGGAACACATACTCTACCTCTGAACCTCAATAAGCCATCTGTACTCAGCTCAAAATCAATACCCACACCTGCCTGTATCTGACTCAACCAATCGATACACTATCAATCGCTCTGCTGAGCCTGTCGAATATGACCAATCAACTCTAGCTCTAATCTCATACTAGCCATGATATCCAATCTCTCTGATCCAGGTAGGGTTACATCCAGACTGAGGTTCGTAAATTGTTCCAATAACTCATGTTCCCATACCATCATATAAGACACCAACCCTAGGTTCTTCCAACTCAAGGAATCGACAACTACATCCGTCTTACCCGAGTGGTACATGATTTCATAATCATAATCCTTAAGGAGTTTGAGCCATCTCATCTGTCTCATATTTAACCCTTTTTGCGAGAACGGTACTTAAGGCTCTTATGATCTGTAAAAACCTAAAATTTCATACCATACAAATAGTGGCACCATATTTTCAAAGTAAACACTATGGCCGCCAACTTCAAATCATGTGTCGGATAGTTCCTCACATGATCTTTCAACTGTCTAGATCCATAGGTAACTTCCTTTCCATCTTGCATAAGCACACGACCCAGTCCTTGGTGTGATGAATCCATATACACCGAGAAACCTCCTGAGCTGGTAGGAATAGTGAGAACTGGAGCAGTAGTCAATCGACGCTTAAGCTCCTAAAAAATCCTCTCACATGCCTCATCCCATACAAATTTAACATTTTTTCTCATGAGACGGTCAATGGAGCAGCTAGTCTGGAGAAACCTTCTACAAATCTTTGATAATAACCTGCCAATCCCAGAAAACTTCTGATCTCAGTAACTGTCTTGGGCTGTTCCCACTGTACAACTGCCTCTATCTTAGATGGATCCACTGATACCCCATCCTTCGACACAACATGGCCCAAAAATGAGATCTGCTCTAACCAAAACTTACACTTGTTGAGTTTGGCATATTGTTCTTTCTCTAGGAGGGTCTGCAGAACTACTCTCAAGTGCTCCTCATGATCTTCCCTGGACTTGGAATAGACCAATATATCATCAGTAAACACAATCACAAACTTGTCCAAGTATGGCTTGAATATATCATTCATCAGTGTCATAAATGCTGTGGGGGCATTCGTCAATCTGAACGGCATTACCAAAAACTCGTAATGGTCATGATGGGTACGAAATGCTGTCTTGGGTACATCTCCACTCTATCCTCAACTGATGGTATCCTAACCGCAGATCTCTCTTTGAAAAGACTTATGTTCCCCGGAGCTGATCCAACAAATCTTCTATACGTGGAAGGGGGTACTTGTTCTTAATGGTGGCCTTATTCAACAACCGATAATCTATACACAGTCGGAGGCTTTCATCCTTCTTCCTTACAAATAGAACCGATGCTCCCCAGGGTGAGACACTCGGTCTAATAAACCCCTTCTCTAGCAACTCTTGCAACTATTTCTTGAGCTCTTACAACTCAATCGGTGCCATTCTATATGGTGGTTTCGATATCGGCTCGGTACCAGGCACTAACTCTATGCAAAATTCCATTTCCCTTTCAAGTGGTAGCCTTGGTAATTGATCCAAAAAGACATCAGGAAATTCTGCAATCACTGATATGTCTCTCAATTTCGGGTGTGCCTTATCTATGTCAACCACGTAGGCAATGAACCCTTCATATCATTCTTTCCACCGTCAGTGTCACAAGTCATCACTTCAATATTCAACATAAATAAATATTCATCTCTCAAGTAGATTAAATAAAATCGTACTCTTTTCATTTATCATGGTTATGTTCTTTCATTTCATTTCACAAATCTTACAACATGATTTTCTATCTTAGGAAATGTCAATGTTTTAGCATGACAATCCATAACAACATGATTAGCAGCTAACCAATCCATTCCTAGGATTACATCAAAGTCATTCATATTCAATAAAATTAAGTCGGTTGCCATTTCCTTTCCCTCTATCTTCAATTTACAATTCCTACATACATGCTCAGTTAATTAACTATCATTCATGGGTGTGGAAATCATCAACATTTTATCCAACAATGTAGGTTTCACATGCTTCAACAATTTATGTGCAAAGGGAGGCGATATGAAGGAATGCGTGGCACCAAGATAAAACAATACTAATGCTTCTAAATCAAAGATTTGGATGGTACTTTTAATCACATCAGTCGATGGGTTTGCTGTATCTTGGTCCAGTGCATGCACTAGTCCTCTGCTCACACCCACTACCTGCTTCCCCTTTTCCTCAGCTGTAGCCCTCCTCCTTGGGGCAGCTGTCTCAACTGGAGCTCTCTCTGGCTCCTTGCCCTTCTGTGGGGCAGTCTCAATCACTTCAGAACAATTGTAATACCCGTAATTTCCCATGTATTTGTTTTATGAAGATATAATGTATATGTACATTTGTTATAAGTGTATAAGTGATAAAAGGATGTAAGGATTATGGATTCAATAAGACATCCATGATTTTAAGTTGTCTGCACAAGTTTCATTATCTATGAACTAAGTGGAATGGATGCCATTGTGTGTTAACTATGCACGGATTGTAAATTGAGGTATGCACCAAATTTGGATGAGTGTATAGGTAAAAATCTACAGAAAACTGCACGAAATGAAGGTGTAGGGGATGAGAGATCGATCTCATATGAAGGAGAGATCGATCCTCCCCTCATGAAATGCCCAGAATTTGTCGAATGGAACTAGGCAGATCGATCTCATGGGAAGGCAGATTGATCTCCTTAACTCTCGGCCTGGAAGAGATCGATCTCCCTTAAGTGACAAATCGATCTCATTAAGGTTCTGTAAAAAGCATATCGATCTCCTACAAGAGGAAGATCGGTCTCCAAGGAGAGATTTGCTTGTAAACAGATCGACCTCATCATGGAAGAAGATCAATCTAGTAGTAGTTGCATTTGGTGAAAAGGACTACTAAACCATGCAGAGATCGATCTCCACAAGGACCAGATCAATCTCATGTCTCTGCATTATAAAAATGGCACAAGATTTGGACTGAAAATTAGATTCCCTCCCACCAAACCGCACCTGCCATTTTCTCTCAAAGACCCAGGCTTTCTCACTCTAAAAATCACTACATTCCAGCCAGTTTTGGAAGAAGCTCAAGAAGGGAAAGTTTTTCCTTGAAGCAAGGAGAACAACATACCCAAAAATACACATTGGTGTGACCAAGAGAAGGAGTTTTGGCTACCACAAGGTTGGCTGAGTAAAGGGGTAAGCTCTTCAACCTTCAAGCTTTAAATATGGATTTCTAGGCTTTTAATGGGTTGAATGCTATGTGAAATATTGATAGGAATGATGAATGTAGTGATGGGTGAGAAATATTAAGAGAGATTTATAAATAGGAAATCCATGGAAAAGTGATGGAAAGCTTAAGAGATGATAAAATGATATTAGTGGAAGAGTGAAATGCGATTTAAGGATTGGGAAGTATGAATAGATAAATAGAAGATGATGTGTATGTTTAGTAGAGGAAAAGGAAAATAACTTAATGATTTACACATGTAGATTGAAATACGTGGAACATGGTTAACCTGGATCGCGAATGGAGCAAACGAGACGAAAGGAATACAAGCGCGATTTGAGGTAAGGGACTGTATGTCACGACCCTCAACTTACCAAAAATTTTCACAAATTTTTCGCTTTTCATGCATTATTTATTATTCGTCCTTACCTTACATCGATCGGGCTGTGTGTCAATGTCTACCTCACCCAACCATAACAATTTCATTTGCATTAAAATTTAGAAGTAAACACTTGTATAAATAAATCAGAGTTGTTGTTTACATGTGTTTACATTGCTTTACATCCCCAATAGTTATATACAAAATGCTACTGTGCTATCAAAAGTTTAGATACAAAATCACATCAGTGTGTATACCTTACGCGATGGGATGCAGCAGATACCAAAAGGGAAAGCCTCCAGTCGATCTCAATCTATACTCAAAGCTCTGTAGAGAGGGGAAAATAAGAGGGCTGAGCAAACCACATGCTCAGTAAGGCAATCATGCGAACAAGTAGATATTGCACTATCTATGTGATCGTGATACCATGCTCAAATCCATTCATTTCATCATTTCATCGCAAAACATGAGTTCATGCTTGTGTTAATGGCATGTAAAACAATTCATGCTATAAAAATTCAGTGCACCATTTAAATACAAAGCATGGCATTAAACATCATGCATATTTCATAAATAAGGCATGGAAAAATCATCATGCATAAGTGCACTTTAAAACCATTAACATACTTTCTCATCTCAAATAAATCAACACTTATCAGGACATCAGCCCCTCCCTCGGACTGTCCTGACTTACAAAGCATTTCAAAACATGGATTCATTTCATAAATATTAGACATGTGAGATAGGCAATATAATAAGGAAAATCTCCTCTAGGGCTATGGCCATATCCTGTGATCCCAGGCTATATTGATCAGGTGTGTGGGGTATCACCACTATCTACTTCCACACGAGAGGTGGGTCAAGTCCAACCCAGCGGTCCATAGCAGATCTAACATCGTCCGAAGACGGTATATCACAATCTCAACATGGTACAACGTACTCCATGCTACTTGCATGGTACAACGTACTCCGTGGACCCAAATCAACACATCATATCACGTCACATCTCAAAATGTACGTGCGAGCCTATTTAATCAGTACGACATCCTGTCTACCCAAAGCTCCTAGCATGGCTATCAACATGTCAATTCTCAAAAATGCACGTGTGAGCCTATTTAATCTGTGTGACGCCCAGTCTACCTGAAGCTCCTAGCACGGCAATAAGTATGGTGGGCATCTAATGCGAGCTATGCTCCAGCACCATGCCAAAACTAGTATAAAGTCTGTGTGAGCTCCACTCTAGCACAACATCTTAAAAATCCATGTGAAAATTAGTACGAGCGATGCTCTAGCACTCATGCGTATGAAAACACATCAAATCTCGTGCGAGTCATACTTTAGCATGCTTTCATTCTCACGAAATCCACGTAGGTGGCTCAAGTCTTTGCAAAACATGGTTATCAACCAAATCAAATCATTTCTTTTGCAAATCATTTCAAATGTAGGCCAACCCATCAATCACTTGCTACAAAGCAACAAAACAAGGTTTTCAAAGCATCATGCTTTTGTTTTCATGCACATTTCTCAAAACCTAACTCTTTGCCCTTCAATCACCCAATATCATTTCCTAGTATCACATGCACTCTAGAAAAACATTTAAGCGCCCAAATTGCGCACATATATCTCTAAGAGTCCACACATTCCCTTACCTCGATTCACTCGGGGTGCGACTTTCTTCCTTTACGCTTCTCGCGCTCTTGGCTCAACTTGCTCCGGTGTATCCTCGGAAGCTAAAATTCATTCATCAAACGCTCAAGTTAGTGTTGCTAACTCTCATTCAATTATGCATTTTACCCAATGCCTTAAATATTCATTTTACCCCCTTTTAGGGTAAGTCTTAACATTTATTCCATGACATCATCTTAAATCCATACCCACAACACCATTATCACCTAAAGATACCCTATTCATCATTTATTCCACTACATTTCACTTTCTCACACTAACTCATTTCTAGGTTATAATCATTCCATGGCATTTTAGGTAGTTCTACCATAAATGTGCACACCAAATCAACTTCAATATCCATAACTAAATAAATGTACTTAGTTTTGTACATTAGAAACTCACCTCTTTGGATTTCCTCCTTGCTCCAAATAGGAATGTCCCTTGTTCCTTAAATCCAACAAATGAGAAAAATGCCTCCAAGCTATGTTGTTCTCCTCCTTGATGTGAATAACTTTGCGTCTAATAGCCTTCCCTCAAATCTTCTTGAAAATGGGTGGATTTAGAGAGAGAAAACTAGGTTTTAGGTTGAAAATGGTAGAGTGAGGTTTTTATCCCAAAATCTACAGATCCAACAGCTCCTATTTATAGATTTAGCTTGATGAGATCGATCTGCCTTGGGTGGAGATCGATATGATCCTCTTAAATCCCTCTTTTTCACGACATTTGAAGGCAGGAGATCGATCTGTTGAAACCTTGAGATCGATCTGTCTCAGGCAGAGAGTTGAGGAGATCGATCTGGTTAGCGAGGAGATCGATCTGCTCTAACCTGAGAGCTAAGGAAATTGATCTGCTTGCCTTAAAATTGATCTTCTCTTTACAAAATGTTTAGCAGATCGATCTGGCTCTATTGTAGATCGATCTGCACTATTCCTATTGCTCGAATAAGAGCATTTTGGCTCTTTCAGATCGATCTCTCATCCTATGAGATCGATCTGGCATTCATATTTCCCAGATTTTACTGCAGTTTTCTGTAAAAACTTATACCAAAACATCCTTAATTTGCTTCCATAGTCATTTTCTCATCCAGTTACCTTTAAGACTTGAAAATGGCATCCATTCATACCTTATACTCATTAAAACTTATGTGCAATCCTTATATAATCGAAGATACTTAATATAAACTAAAATAAAGTGCACAACTCATGAAATCTTCATCTCGTTTTACCACACCACTCATATTCTATTTCACTCACATTCATCACATACGAAAGTCCATTTCTTCGTATTCTTACTTAATGAAACTTGTATGAACATCAAAATCTCTTATTACAAGTGTGTACATTTAATTTATGGACATTTCATCACTTATACTTCATAATACAAGTACATCACCATACTTAAGAATTCATAATTTCTTGATCCAAAATCATCCATATCATATTTCCATTTACATATATACAATGTTATACATATATAGGGTCTCACATTCTTCCCCACTTAGAAAATTATGTCCTCTAAATTGGAACCAAATAAATCCGTGAATAACTAGGGATACTTCTCCCGCATCAAACTCTCCAATTCCCATGTGGGCTCTTCCACTGTGTGATGTTGCCAAATAACTTTCACCAAGGGAATTGTCTTTGTCCTCAACACTTTCTCTTTTCTATCCAATATTTGAACCGGCTTCTCAACGTACGTCATGCTTTCATTAAGCTCCAAAGGCTCATACCTTATCACATGTGCCGGGTCTGGGTGGTATTTTTGTAACATGGATACGTGGAAGACGTTATGTACACTTGTCAACTCTGGTAGTAATGCCAACCTATAAGCCTTATCTCCCACTTTGTTAAGTATCTCAAATGACCCTATATATCGAAGGCTCAACTTTCCCTTCTTCCCGAATCTCATGATCCCCTTAGAAGGAGAAACCTTCAAAAACACTGACTCACCCATATTAAACTCTAGTGGTCTCTGTCTCTTGTCAGCATAACTCTTTTGTTTGCTCTGAGTTGTCTGTAACCTCTCGCAAATCAACTGGAGAGGCTTGTCTAACCAAGTCAAGAGTAAAGATCTGTCTGTCACCAACCTCTTCCCATCCAATAGGAGAACGACATCTACGCCCATACAATGCCTCATATGGTGTCATCCCGATACTCGCATTAAAACTTTTATTATAGGCGAACTCTGCGAGTGGTAAATGGTCATCCCAGGAGCCTCCAAAATCTAATGCACACGCTCTCAACATATCCTCCAAGGTCTGTATAGTCCTTTCTGATTGACCATCTGTTTTAGGATAAAACGCGGTGCTAAAACTAACCTGGGTCCCCATCGCTTCTTGAAAACGTTCCCAGAAATGAGAAGTGAAGCGGGCATCCCTATCAGACACAATGCTCACTGGAATTCCATGTAGCCTCACTATCTCGCGCACATACATGTTCGCTAACTGGCTCAGGGTATCGGTAGCTCTTATAGCTAGAAAATGGGCTGATTTCGTCAATCGATCCACAATCACCCATATGGTATCATGACCTCTAGGGGTCCTTGGTAATCCAATCACAAAATCCATGGTGACATGCTCCCACTTCCATGTCGGTATCGATAGAGGCTGCAATAACCCTGCAAGCTTCTGATGCTTTACCTTCACCAGCTGACAAATGAGACACTTAGCGACATATTTAGCAATGTCTTTCTTCATCCCAGACCAGCAATAAACTTTTCACAGGTTTTGATACATCTTAGTACTCCCTGGATGTATTGTATACCTCGATGAGTGAGCCTCTGTCAATATCAGCTTCCTGACCTCTGGATCATCGGGAACACATATACTACCTCTGAACCACAACAATCCATCTAAACTTAATTCAAAGTCCGTCTCTATACCCCTCTATATCTGCCCGACAATATTACTGCACTGCTGATCAATTCGCTAAGCCTGTCGGATTCGATCTACTAGATCTGGTTCTAACTGCAGGCTAGCTATCATAAATCTACTATTAGCATTAGGCAGGGTCACATCCAAACTGAGGTTTGTGAGCTGTTCCAACAACTACTGTTCCCTAATCATCATGAAAGACACCAACCCGAGATGCTTTCTACTCGATGCATCAGCAACTACATTCGCCTTACCCGTGTGGTATAGGATCTCACAATCATAATCCTTTAAAAGTTCGAGCCATCTCCTCTGTCTCATGTTTAACTCTTTTTGCGAGAACAGGTACTTAAGGCTCTTATGATCTATGTAAACATGAAATCTCTCACCATAGAGATAGTGGCGCCATATTTTCAATGCAAACACTACGACCACCAGCTCTAAATCATGGGTCGGCTAGTTTCTCTCATGATCCTTTAACTGACTCGATCCATAGGTTGCTACTATTGTCCTAAATGTAACACTACTGCAAGTGCATAGGTCAGTTTTCGAGTATAGAGTAAATATGAGTATCGTCCCACGGAGAACTGTATCTACCACTAATCACTGTAATCAACAACCTTGAGCTTTATTTAGAAAATTAATGAATGTTGGTTAAAATCCTATTTACTATTATAACTGTTAACTACGAAACAAATTAATTAAAGCAAATCACAATAATTACGAATGAAAATATCAATAGCAAAATATTCTTAGAAACCGATTTCACCTAACTAGGGTTCATGCAACTCCCTTGATCAATTGTTCTTTTGATTTCAAATTGTTTATAGCTGAAACTATTTCTTGTTTATCTCTCTCGAGTTTTAAACAGTCATACCCAATTTATCTAATCCTAACCTCTCGATTCACAATTAAATAATAGGGTTCACTAAGCGATAGTAATCCGTTTCTCTATGGCTCATAAGAATTGTCAACCTCTCGATCTAACAATGTCCTATGTTAATCTACCCTTGTGCATATAAACAATCCCCTCTCTCGAGTGCCGGATTCTTATACTAATTCATCTAATTGGTGGCCAATCAACTAGAGCATTAAGAATAAGTAAATTAAATAAACACAATTGAAATCATCCAAACAACATCCCAAAGTAATTGTAATATGCCCAAAGTTGGTTATATCGATTCTAGGAAAAAGGAGTTTATTCCTAGACATCATAATAAACATCCAAGAAATCCAATTTAATATGGTGAAAAAGATAAAAAAGATGGAGTTTCAATGGAGTTAAATTAATTTTGAAGTCTTCTGTCGCAGCCTCCTTCGAAATTCTGATAAAAAGACTATTTATAAGGTTTTCAAATACTAAAACGCAGAAGGCCACGTGGCAAAACAATGTTGCCCTAATCAGACTGCTATGTTGCGGCAATGGTATTAATTCCTCAAATTTGCTCTGCACTATCCAGTTTCTTCTATTGTTGCAGCATGAGTCACGATCAGCACCTTGTAACTTCAATTCTTCACGAAATCATCGAACCAGCTCCAAAAGCCTTGACTTCTCCAAATTGTTCTTTTTTCTGCACAAGTGCATAAAATACATAAAACATACCTAATATTGCAAAGAACAAATCAAATAACTAAGTAAAAAGGGTCCTAAACATATATAAAATTCAATGCTAACAAATACCCCCAAACTTAGAAATTTGCTTGTCCTCAAGCAAAGACATACTAGACTGTAGTAAAATATAAAGGGAGAGAATATAAAAAATACTTTTTATTCATATCAAAAACAAGCACTAAGCTTACAACTTAAATAAGAAAACATAGAAAAGGTTAATCCTAAAATTTCTCACAATTAGTCCATGATTCTAGTTATTTCCCTTGATTCTAGGATATAACACAATCAGTCCATGATTCTATTTATTTCCCTTGATTCTAGGATATAACCTTTCTAAATTTATTCCAATCTCTAAAAGTCAAGACTTTCCTAATTTACGACACTCCCCCTCAAGTTGGTGCAAAGATATCTACCATGCCCAACTTGCTAACTTGAAGCTCAAATGATTGCCTCAACAAGCCTTTAGTTAGAACATCTGCAACTTGCTGCTTGCTTGGTACAAACGGAGTGCAGATTATTCCCTCTTCAAGTTTCTCCTTTATAAAGTGTCTGTCAATCTCAACATGTTTTGTCCTGTCATGTTGAACTGGATTATGAGCAATGCTGATAGCTGCCTTGTTATCACAATACAACTTCATAGGAAGGCTCATCGGTCTCTCAAGATCTGCTAGAACCCTTTTTAGCCAAAGAATCTCACACACTCCTTGAGCCATTGATCTGAATTCAACCTCAGCACTGCTTCTAGCAACTACATTTTGCTTCTTGCTTCTCCAAGTAACTAAATTGCCCCAAAGAAATGTGCAATACCCTGAAGTTGATCTTCTATCAGTAATTGAACCTGCCCAATCTGCATCTACATATACCTCAACCCCTCTCTTCTCATTTTTCTTGAAGAAAAGTCCTTTCCCTGGTGTGCCTTTTAGATATCGAAGAATTCGATACACAGCTTCAAGATGCTCTTCGCATGGAGAGTGCATAAATTGGCTTACCATACTCACCGCGAAGGCAATATCAGGACGTGTGTGTGATAGGTAAATCAGCCTTCCAACAAGTCTTTGGTACCTTCTTGTATCAACTGGAACCCCATCTTTAATTTCTCCAAGCTTAGCATTCACTTCTATTGGAGTGTCTGAAGGTTTGCAACCAATCATTCTGGTTTCTTTCAAGAGATCAAGAATATACTTCGTTGTGAAACCACAATGCCCTTCTTTGATCTTGCCACTTCCATTCCAAGAAAGTACCTTAGCTGGCCTAAGTCTTTAATCTCAAATTCTTTGGCTAAGCTCTTCTTTAGTCTACTCATCTCTTCTATATCATCTCCAGTTAAGATTATGTCATCCACGTAGACAATTAAAATCGAGACCTTGTTTTTGGTGGATCTCTTTATGAAAAGTGTATGATCAGATTGTCTTTGACTGTATCCTTGACTTTTAATAAACCTTGTGAACCTTTCAAACCAGGCTCTAGGAGATTGTTTAAGTCCATATAAAGACTTTTTCAGCTTGCATACCTTAGTTCCAAACTCCTCAGTGAAGCCAGGTGGAGGCTCCATATAGACTTCTTCCTCTAAGTCTCCATTTAGAAATGCATTCTTCACATCCAACTGATTCAGTGTCCAATCAAGGTTAGCTGCAATAGATTAGAGCACTCGAACAGTATTTAATTTCGCCACTGGAGAAAAAGTCTCAGAGTAATCCACACCGTAAGTCTGAGTAAAGCCTTTAGCTACTAGGCGAGCCTTGTATCTCTCTAAGGATCCATCTGAGTTGTATTTTAGAGTAAACACCCATTTACAACCAACAACTGTCTTTCCATCCGGCAAATCCACCTTCTCCCAAGTAGCATTCTTTTCCAAAGCTCTCATCTCCTCAAAAACAGCTTCTTTCCACTTAGGAACATTTAGAGCCTCTTGGATATTATTAGGAATGGAAACACTAGACACTTGTGAAATAAAGGCATAAAATGAAGGTGAAATATTTTTATAAGATATAAAATTTGAGAGAGGAAGTTTTGTACAAGATCTAAGACCTTTCCTAAGAGCAATGGGAAGATCAAGCTGACTAGAAGAATTAGACTCAGAATTACCTGGAGGAACTTTTGAAGAATTATCATGAATTTCATGATCTATCCTCTGGTCAGATTCTTGGTGACGCTGTGGATAGTGCCTCTCTTTTTTAGTGTAAGATGTTCCTTTGAGTATACAAGACCTTTATATTGTTTCGCATCCATCTCTGTTGTTTCAGCATTTTCATTTTGAGATGGCATTACCACTAGTTGTTCAACGTTTTCAATATTTAATTCATTTGTTTCCACTAATTCTGTAATTTCTGCCTCAGTTTCATTTATTGACCAGTTGTGAGGAATAATTTCTGCCTCATTTTCATTTATTGACCAGTTGTGAGGAACATCATTATGGATTAATTCAAATGTTAAATCAGAACCATTTAAAAAACCATCTTCACTAGTGTTTTTCTCCCCCTGAAGATGAAAGTGACTATATATGAGGTTCCTTCAAAAAAATTAACATCCATCGACACAAATATCTTTTTCAAAACCGGATCAAAGCATTTGTAACCCCTTTGATTAGTAGGATAGCCTACAAAAATGCATTTATGTGCCTTTGGATCAAGTTTAGAACGTTTAGGATCATGATTATGCACAAAGGCCACACTTCCAAAAATTTTTAAGGGAATGTCTGCCACGAGCCGAGAGTTAGGGAAACACTCAGTGAAAAGCTGTAAGGGTGTTTTAAAATTCAAAATTCGTGTAGGCAGTCTGTTAATCAAATAAGTGGCTGTTAAAACGGCATCCCCCCATAGATACTTATGAACTTTAGTTTGAAAACTGATTGCCCTAGCAACCTCAAGGAGATGTTTGTTTTTCCTTTCAGTCACACCATTTTGTTGGGGTGTATTATTACACGAACTTTGTTGAACAATACCTTTCTTAGCGAAAAAATTCCCTAACACATTGTTAAAAAATTCCTTTCCATTATCACTTCAAAAAATTTTAATTTGAGTTTGAAATTGTGTTTGAACCATATTATAGAAATTTTTGAACACAGCTGCAGCATCAGATTTTTCTTTTAAAAGGAAAACCTATGTGACCCTAGTATGATCATCAATAAAAGTAATAAACCAACACTTTTCAGAAAAAGTTGTTACTCTAGAAGGACCCCAAACATCACTATGTATTATGGAAAATGGTTTTGATTTCTTATATGGTTGAGATGGAAAAATAGCACGATGATGTTTTGCTAATTCACAAGATTCACACTGAAAAACTGAAGGGCTTTTATTCATGAATAATTTTGGAAACAAACGTTGTAAATATGGAAAGCTAGGATGTCCTAATCGATAATGCCATAACACAATGTCACTGTCACTAGAAACAGAAACAAAATTAAAACAGGTCTATTGGTCTTGCCTTTCAAAGGTTGATCTTGTATTAAAGAGGTAGAGGCCACCATCCTGTTTAGCACCCCCAATCATCGCCCCCGAGGTTAAATCCTGAAATTCACAACGAGAAGACCAAAAATTAACCCGACAATTATGATCAAGGGTTAGTTTACAAACTGACAAGAGATTGTATGATAGGTTAGGAACATACAGAACATCTCGAAGGTTTAGAGAAGGAGAAATAGACACTGTTCCTTTCCCAGCAATAGCAGCAAAGGAACCATCTGCAATTTTAACCTTTTGATTACCTGCACAAGATGTATATGAAAAAAAAAATTGTGAACTACCAGTCATATGATCAGTGGCACCTGAATCTAATATCCAAATGCCATTGGACTTTGAACAAGCAATAGTGGCAGTGGAAAAAATACCTGACTAAGCTAGAGAACAGGATGGGTAAGAATTTTCTACAGATTGGGATTGAAACATTTTATATAAATGCTCTAATTGTTCCTTTGTGAAAGGAAGAGGCTCAAAGGATGATTGCTGCCCCGGATCTGAATTGCTCACTTGAAACGCATGGACATCTCCCCCTGACTTGTTGTCACTGCTTGATTTTTTCTTCCAACCTGCTGGTTTTCCGTGCAACTTCCAGCAGGTTTCCCTAGTATGCCACGGCTTCCTACAATGATCACACCAAGGCCTCTGCTTGCCTCCTCGTTTATCTCCGTCTAAGTCAGCACCTCGGGCCACAAGAGTAGACCCATCACTGTCTATTTTTGTGTCAATAACATGTTGCAACATCACTTTCCGCCGTGCTTCTTCTCTACGCACTTCTGAGAAAACTTCTCTCATAGTTGGCAATGGCTTTCGCCCTAAGATACGTCCCCGAACCTCATCTAGTTCTTTATTTAAACCAGCCAAGAAAACAAATACCCGACCTCTTTCTATTTTCTTTTTGTACCGAACACTGTCACTCAGACTTTCCCATTCTTATTCTTCAAATAGATCTAACTCCTGCCAAACAGCAATCATCGCATTATAATAATCTGTTACTTCACGTTCACCTTGCTGCATTTTCCACATTCGAGTATTCAATTCGAAAAATTGTGAATGATTGTCCAAATCCGAATACGTTTCTCTAACTGCTTCCCACACATCGCGGGCTGTTGGCAAGAACATGAATGGTTTTCCAATTACCGGATCCATAGAGTTGATCAACCATGCGGTAACCATTGAATTTTCAGATCGCCACTGCCTGTATTTGGGATCATCAGCAGCTGGCGGTTTCACTTCACCGTTTAAATAGTCGAGTTTCCCTTTGCCGTCGATCACCAACTGCACAGACTGAGACCACTCGAGATAATTTTTTCCATTCAATTTGTGAATGGTAATTTGAAGAGAATGCTCAGAAAGAGAAACAGTTGCTGGCTGGTCAGCTCCCTCCGAAGATGTCACACGGCTGCTGGCATCCGAAGAGGCTGAACCGGAGCTAACCATGGCAGCCTTATAACTCATAGTTGAGTCCTAGACTGCTGATACCATGTAGTAAAATATAAAGGGAAAGAATATAAAAAATACTTTTTATTCATATCAAAAACAAGCACTAAGCTTACAACTTAAATAAGAAAACATAGAAAAGGTTAATCCTAAACTTTCTCACAATCAATCCATGATTCTAGTTATTTCCCTTGATTCTAGGATATAACACAATCAGTCCATGATTCTATTTATTTCCCTTGATTCTAAGATATAACACAATCAGTCCATGATTCTATTTATTTCCCTTGATTCTAGGATATAACCTTTCTAAATTTATTCCAATCTCTAAAAGTCAAGACTTTCCTAATTTGCGACATAGACACAAAACAAATAAAGACTCTCAACCATACTCAGCTCACATGCTTGTTATACTAAATTGGGATTTTTCTTAAGAATTCACAAGGTTCTCAACTTAAGACAAATTTCAAATTTACATTGTTCAAGCCAACAAAAAAAAAAAACGAATCCCCCTTCACTCTTCACTTTTCACTTGTGTGTGTGTGTACAATCATTTACTCAAATTCATGCACTCAAGTGTTAATGCAAAACCTAAATAAGAATTAAACACAAGACTTCATATGCTTGAATTAACTACTACTCTCCACTAATAAAGACTCATGCATAACTAAGAATCAAAAGGACTTTTCAAGGGTTGTAACGTAAGGCTCGGGTTTAGGTGGGATAAAGGATATAACATGAAGTTCAATCCACCTAAAGCACTATAATCACCTTTGGACTTAATTTGTTTTGAGCTCATGAATCACTACCCAATTTCATTCATTCTCGAGTTTGATTTTTGATTTTTGTTTCTTTTTCTGCTTGTAACTTGAATATGACACTCAATTTACATCAAAAACCCGAAAATAAACTTTTTTTTTTTTTTTTACTAACCACCCCTATTTTCTTTTGAGCTCATCCCTAATCCAAAAAATGATTAATAGCACTTCAAGTAAGGGACCAAAAGAATAAGATAATCAAATAATTAGGTCATGGCTTGTAATATGGTTAGATAACAATAAAATGAAAAAATTAGGCTCAAAAGGTTTTTCAAAGGATTAATATAATTGGGTAGGCTTGAAAGGCTCAATCTCAAAACAAAAATGGCCTAGATCATTTTCCTAATCATGCATGGTCTATCAATTTCGCCTCAAGTAGTAAATAATCAAGTTCTAGAGTCTTTTGGTTTCACAAATCAACACAATAAGTACATAAACTGAATATGAATGGTGCATAAATTTAAGTGAAAAGATTCAAGTGAAGCTTTCTATCCACATACCAATACTCAAACAATAAAATCATCCATTTAATCAATAGTTGATACTTTCTTGCAATATCCATCTTCAGCCACAATCTAGAAAACTAACCTTTAAAACCAAGTATAATTGTCACACAAACAGACAAACACGAAACAAATAACAACTACTAAAATTATTTAAACGGCACACAAAGCACAAACATAACTCCCTCAAACTTCATACTTTCATTGTCCTCAATGAAAAGATAGGAAAAAGTGTGAAAGAGGACTTCCTTCGGAGTAGTCTAGCTGTCATCATCCTCCTCAGAGCCGACCTCAGCATCAGCGTCCTCTGGTGCATCTTCTTCCATCTCATCATCATCAGCTGCATCTCCCTGCTGTGGCATACACCATTCTGGTGGTAAGATAAATTCCACCTCTCCTTGACGACCCTCAGATTGAGGTATTGTACCAATGACCGATTGTAATTGGCAACATATGCAAAGAAAGTCCGATAATCTAGGTCATTATTTCTCACCTCCATCCGCAATTCTTTAATATCATGAAGCAAAGTCTCAATGGAACCTGGAGTGGTGAAAGGTGCAGCTGATGGGCCAGCAAAAGTGCCAACAGAAGGTGGTGGTGGTGCAACAGGAGTAGTAGCTTCTCGCTGAATCAAAGGTACTCTTGGATTTTTGAAGGTTATAGCAAATTTCCTTGCCAATCTCGATTCAAGTTCAGTCCAATACACTCCATACTTCTTAGAGAGTCCACAAACCAAGGAAGGGTGAGGTCAACCCCTTCTATTCTCTCTACGTATGAACTCTTGCATGGACTGAAAAATAATAACTCCAAAATCAACAATCTTTCCATTCATGAAGACCGTATTGAAGTCGGTTGGACGGGAACGACATGGATTCAGCTTTCGACCTCTTTTGCCAATGGGTGTAAGGGACTGTCAATTCGTCAATGACACGGAACAACGCATCATAATCAGTGTGTAGTGTTGCTACATAACTGGCGTACTCATCTTGCACCCTTTGCGGAAGGTCCAGATATAAATTAATGGCATTCACACTGTAGGGAACAAGAACACCCCTAACTTCTGAAGTAGAATGATTGCTCTCCATGGCATTTACATAAAATTCACGAACCACATCAAGGATAGCATCTTCTGGTTGCCCTGCTAATTTCAACAAACCAAAATCCCTCATGTATTCAAAATACATAGTCTAGCCACCAATGTCAGGCCTAAAGCTCCTCTCAATAATCATGTTTTTATCCATGATTTTCTTAAAATTTGCTACTGCCTGACTATTCACAAATCGAGAGGGATCATAATCGATTACTACAGGCTCTTCCCTTTATGGAGATGGGGCTGAACTATCAGTGGCTTGACTATAACTCTCCAGGGTTTGTCTGGCTCAGGTTTTAGGTGCCATTTTCCACTAATTGGTCACAAATCAACAAGTACAATTTTTAGCAAGACCAAATCGGAAGAACACAAAAAAAAACCCAAAAATCTCTTTACAACCCAAATTACTCCAACAAAGATCAAACAGACCGAAAGGGCTTCAAAATCCAAATTGTAAGAGCCAATAAAATAGCCTCTAGAGGATCGAAAACTCCTGTAGAAAGAAGAAAAATACCCGAAATTGAAGCCACGTAGGATTGATTTGGACCACTTCACGTCTTTTTCACCTAAACAATCTGACAAGAAAACACTTTCTTCCTTCCCCCAAAGCTTTCGGGTCTATTAAGAGATTTAACCACCAAAATTCGTTGGAGAAACTACCAAATCAGCACAAAACAATAATATCGAAAGTGAGAAAAATAATGGTTGTGGGGTTTGTCTGTGTACTTTCAAGAGAACAAAGAAAGATAAAATAACCAGAAAAAGAGAGAGTCTTATTGTGTGAGAGATTTGGCCGCGCCTTTCTAATTGTGTGGGTAAGGTTATTTCCTTAGCCGAATAGCAAGTGGGATTGAAAAGATAAGGTAATCCATCCTCCAATAAAACCTTACCATGTGTATTCCACTCACCCCATCCTTTTAATATTGTAAACATATGTTTCTTTCTTTGACAGAATTTCTTCTCATACTTTTTCTTACTCTTAACTTTCTTTCTCTTACCATCACTAACATCATTCGACCCCCACTTCTTTAATTTAAAATTTTTGTCTTCCAACTTAGTTGCTAGAAAATCATTTTCTTTTCTTTCCTTGATTTGGCCATCCACTCTTAAGTTACTAAAGTCCTTGCAAAAATTTGTTTTCCTTTTTGTTCATCATTTACGCACCTATGCATTCTTTCTTGAAAAATCATGACAATTAAACTTTCAAACAGTGCTCTTCTTATGCATATGCCTGCAAAATAAAACACAACCTAATCAAATAAATTAAAAATAAAAATAAAGACACACTACTAAAATCAAATAAAAATAAAAAGAAATTAAAAACTAAAAATCCTAAAAACAAAAATTGGGTTGCCTCCGAAAAGCGCTAAATTTTAAGCCTTTAGCTAGACTTCTTCTAGTCTCCTCAATTTGGTTCACCAAGGGAAATGCTTTCTAATTTACGCACCCCTTCTCCATAATAATGCTTCAAACACTGCCCATTGACATTGAATAAGCTCGCATCTAATTTCTTCAACTTAATTGCTCCATATGGGAAAACTTTGTGTATCACAAACAGTCCTGACCACCATGACTTCAACTTGCCAGGAAATAATTTGAGTCATGAATTATACAATAGAACTTGCTGTCCAGGACTGAATTCTCGTTTCATTATCATCTTGCCATGCCATCTCTTGGTCCTATCCTTATAAATCCTTGCATTGTTATAGGACTCATTCCTCAGCTCATCAAGCTCATTCAATTGGAGTAACCGATTTGTTCTAGCCTTGTCATATAGTCAAAATTGAGCTTCTTAATGGCCCAGTAAGCTCGATGCTCAAGCTTTACAGGTAGATGACATGTCTTACCAAATACCAATCTATAGGGAGACATCCCAATTGGAGTCTTATAGGATGTTCTGTATGCCCAAAGCGCATCATCTAACTTGTTAGCCCAATCTTTTCTATTCAGATTTACAGTTTTCTTCAAGAACAACTTCACTTCTCGGTTTGAAATTTCAGCTTGACCATTTGTCTGCGGATGATAACCGAGAGCTACTTTATGTCGAATTCCATACTTTGACATCAAACCATTGAAGATTTTGTTACAGAAATGAGTGCCTTCATCACTCAAGATGGCCCTTGGAGTATCGAACCTTGTCAATATATTCTTGTGTAGAAATTGAATCACCACTTTTGCATCATTTGTTAGTGTTGCTATTGCCTCCACCCACTTAGAGACATAATCAACAGCAAGGAGAATGTATAGCTTCCCAAAAGATGGAGGAAACGGTCCCATAAAATCGATACCCCATACATCAAAGATTTCCACTTCTAGAATATTTGTCAAAGGTAATTCATACCTTGAAATGTTTCCAACCCTTTGACATCTGTCACATGTTTTTACAAACATGTAGCTATCTTTAAACACACTAGGCCAATAAAAACTTGATTGCAGCACCTTTGTTGCTGTACGTTTTGCACCAAAATGGCCCTCATATGCTGCAGCATGACAGTGGCGCAGAATTTCCTGAACTTCGTCTTCTGGAACACACCTTATTATAATCTGGTCTGGACACTTCTTAAACAGTAGAGGGTCATCCAAAAAATACGAGTTGACATCATGGAAAAATTTCTTCCTCTGTTGATAAGTTAAACCACTTGACATTAATCCTCTTGCTAAGTAATTTACTATGTATGCGAACCAGGGCAGATTTGCATCAATCTTCATTATTGTTTCATCTGGAAACTCCTCTTGAATAGGTTGTTCTTGCTGAATTTCAAATTGGTCCAACCTAGACAAATGATCAACTACAACATTTTCGGATCCCTTTTTGTCCCTGATCTCAAAATTAAATTCTTGCAAAAGAAAGATCCATCTAATAAGTCTGGGTTTGGCATCCTTCTTTGCAAATAGATACCGAATAGCGGCATGGTCTGTATAGACAATGACCTTGCCCCCAATTAAGTATAGTCTGAACTTGTCAAATGCATGTACAACTGCAAGCATCTCCTTCTTCATTGTTGTGTAATTTTTTTGAGCTTCATCTAAGGTCATGCTTGAGTAATAGATAGCCCAAAAAATCTTATCTCTTTTCTGCCTAAGGATTGGTCTAATTGTAAAATCACTCGCATCGCACATCAGTTCAAACGGTTCTGTCCAATCAGGTGCGATCATAATAGGTGCAGAAATAAGCTCCTTCCTGATCTTTTCAAACGCCTACAAGCAAAGATCATCAAAGACAAAATCAGCATCTTTTTTCAATAAATTACATAAAGGTTTTGATATTTTTAAAAAGTCCCTGATAAATCTGCGATAGAAGACTGCATGTCCTAAAAAGCTTTTCACGGCTTTGACTGATTTTGGAGGGGGAAGCTTTTCAATAGCAGCGACTTTAGCTCTATCCACCTTAATGTCGTGAGCTAAAATTTTATGTCCAAGTAAGATTCCTTCTTGCACCATAAAATGACATAACATCCCAATTTAAGACGAGATTCGTCTCTTCACATCTCTGCAAAACAAGTGCCAAATTAGATAAACATTGATCAAAAGTCTTACCAAATACCGAGAAGTCATCCATGAAGACTTCCATTATCTCTTCAACCATGTCAGCGAAGATCAACATCATGCATCTCTGGAAGGTTGCTGGGGCGTTACACAAACCAAAAGGCATCCTCCTATATGCAAAAGTTCTATATGGGCAAGTGAAGGTTATTTTCTCTTGATCTTCTAGGGTTATCGCTATCTGGTTATACCCCGAGTAGCCGTCTAAAAAGCAATAATAATTGTGCCTAGCTAGTCTATCTAACATTTGGTCAATGAACGGAAGCGGGAAGTGGTCTTTCCTAGTAGCTTTGTTCAGCTTCCTATAATCGATACAGACTCTCCAACCTATTACCGTTCTGGTGGATATGATTTCATCGTTGGTGTCACGAACTACTGTCATTCCACCCTTTTTAGGCACAACCTGCACAGGACTCTCCCAAGAACTATTAGATATCGTATATATAATATCAGCATTTAATAATTTTAAAATCTCAGCTCTAACAACTTCTTTCATTGTTGGATTTAGTCTTCTCTGTGGTTTAACAGAGGGTTTATGACTTTCCTCCAACCGAATTTTGTGCATCACAATGGAGGGACTAATTCCTTTGATCTCAACAATGGACCATCCAATTGTCGATTTGTGCTCTCTTAAGATTCTAAGCAACTTGTCTTTCTCTGCAACAGATAAAGATGATGAAATAATCACAGGAAAAGTACTATCATCACCTAAGAAAGCATATGTCACGACCGTAATCCGTGACTTAACCAAAACCACTATAAATTTTTTGCATTTTTAACTTACCTATACTCTCTTCAATGGTTGGGCTGTGATTCGATGTTAGCTTCCTCGAATATCATATCATCCATTTTCATACATACATGTCAATATACTCTGACTTAAACTTCTTTTATAATACATGTAAGATTATATAAAATCTAATACAAATATATTCCCCATAACATATATTGTATACATCATTGTGCTGTTTCTATGTTTAGATACATAACCGTACAAAATATGTATACCTGTCGATCAATAGGAAATAGCAGCGGACAATAGGAATACTATCCCTCAAATGCTCTCACTCTACAGCTGATGCTCTGTAGAGAGATGTAAAGAAAAAGAGGGGTGAGCATACAACGCGCTCAGTAAGGAAATCAGACAAGCAAGTGTACATCTACACTATCTACTCAAAATAATGCTATGCCTCGAAACGTTATTTCCTTAACTAACTTTAAAAGCATGTCTTTAAATATATATATATATATACTTGTACAGATTAAATCCCATTTTGGGAAATCATGCTTGCTTTCTCAAATGTAGGCATAGTGCAAAATAATGCATCTTTATAATATCACAATGCCTTTAGATAAATCATGTCATGTATATTTAAATCACAGTAAATATGGCATTTAAATCATTCACAACACAAATCGAATTTCGACCCATCCCTCAGGTCTATCTGCAATTAAATCAGTCAATCAGGTGATATATCATATGAGACTCTGTGGTGAAAATGTAACTAGTATCATGGACTATGATCATATCCGACAATGGTGATCCCAGGCAACATAGATCCCAGTGTACGGGGCATCACTGCTGCAACAGGAGGGGGTCAGTCCATCATAACCACCAGCTATATCCTCCTCAACTCCACAACATAACACGGTACAGTGTACTCCATGCCACACGCACGGTACAACGTACTCCGTGGACCCTACATCACAGTCGGGGTGACTGCCATAGGTCTTAGCCCTCAAACTATGGAATATCATACCACGTCTCAAATCCTCATACGAACCTCTCATAGTGTGACACTCAGTCTACACGAAGAAATCAAGCACGATTTTCAATATGCATTATATATCACATAAAATACAGTGCGTGCCTTTGAGCGCGACTCACAGTCAACACTCCGCTCAAACACTGTTCCACATCACAAACTTAAACTCTAGTGCGAGTAAACCTTCAGCAACTAGGTCAATGCATAGTTCATGTTTCAAATCAAGTATGAGCAATAGCTCCAGCACCATGATATGCACACAATCATTAAATCAAGTACGAGTAATAGCTCCAGAACCATGCTATGCACACAATCATTAAATCAAGTACGAGCAATAGCTCCAGTACCATGTCATATATAGATCATGAAAAATCGAGTACAAGCAACGTTCTAGCACTCTGTTATGCATCTCATGAAAATTTTGAGTATGAGCGAATATGAGCTAATCGCTCCAACACCCTCTCATCCATATATCATATAAAAACTGAGTACGAGTAAGAACTACAGTACTCTATCATGCATGTCATGGAAATCTAGTGCGAATCACAATCCAGCACTAATATAGGTGGAAAATATATGAAATCAAGTGCGAGTTGTACCCCAGCACGATTTATCCTTAAATAATATGATAGATGGCTCTTTAAAAAGGGATGATTTACAAAACATCAAAATCAGCACTATAAAGTGTGCTTAATTCACATCAACCTTTAAAATCATTAGCCCATCTATTTATTCTTCTGCTAAACAGCAGTAAAACACTTAAAATGGTGGTTTCCATGCTTTTTACAACTTTTCACAAAAGATAACTTTTTGACTAACTACGGGCAAAATTGTAATTTACCATTATCGGGTCACAATAATTATTATTCACTTTCTCTGACCCTTAGAGTTTTTAAGTGAATGTAAAAGCAGACGAAAATACGTGCAGGTATCCCTAACTACTCATAAAAGTCCCTTACCTGCAATTACTCGAGAAATTTCACTTTCTCTGCGCTGCTCGATTCAGCAGTCCGATTTGCTCCTCCAATAATCTCTGGAGCTGCATATAATCATTTATCAGGTTAATTACACTTTTTCTACTATATTTCACATTAAATACAGTCTATTTCCCTTAATGGGCTTTTAAAATCCTTAATGGGCCTAACTTCCCTTAAGCCCATTTCCATTTTACTATTTATTTTTGTTGGGCCTATTGGGCTTGTGGGGCTCACCAACTCTTATTGGGCTTGTCCTAGACCCATTACATCACATTGGGCCTAAAATATTTGGGCTTGGCCCATTGAGCCTCTCGGCCACATGCCATGGCTGAGAGCTATCCATGCCGTCGGTCATGCCATGGCAGGCCATCCATGCCTATTTCCTTAGCCAATTCACTTAGGCATTTTCACAAACACTTGGTTGGCAATGTTCTTAAGCATCACATAGTTCATTTAGGCATTTTATCAAACACCTTGATTGCCAACTTAATACATGTATTAATTAATCAAATTGATTAATTCTAACTATACCATAATCATTAACACATATACATTAACTCATTTATGCCTTAATATCATATGGGCACTCATCAATATTTCACTACTCACTCTCGGCCTAACCAAGATCATAATGATTTCATATGTTTCAATGCTTACAACATATACCAATATACTTAAAATCATTCATACATTAACATATATGAAATTGAAAACTTAAAAATATACCTAGTAGTTGTGTTCACACTTGGCCGAAACTTTGGAGGCTTACGGTTTGCACTCTATGGCTCCTTGATAGCCAATTCCAACATATGTCACTCTCCTTTCAATTTGGAACAACTTTCATGAAGAATACAAGTTTCAAATATGCCTAATTCCTAGTGATTTCTAGTGAGAGAAAGCTTGGATAATGTATTTTAATGGTTTCTTCTTCTAGCCGAGAATGGTGTGGTGAAGATGACAATGGTGTGGCTGATTTTATAAGCCACTAACTTAGCCATTGCGCCTTACTTTCCAGCCATTAAGATTGACTTTCTAAGGCTTAGTCATGAATCACCTAATGAGTCACCTTATGAGTCATGGTTAGCTTTAACTATGGTTAGATATTTATCTAATGGGCTTTCCATTTGGGCTTCTCGGTTTGGGCTTTCTTAATGGGCTTTCGGGCTGAAATTTTCACCATACCTCGGGCCTTTAATGGTCTAAATATTTGGCCGATCAATCGGTCCAACAATTCAGTCTAAGGGATCTAAGAATTTTGATCTACGTTTAGTATGCCTTAATAGGCTTTAAAATTTTCGCTTTAGGCCCATTACGTTTTTAACCATTAAATTTAATACAAAATTCTTCTGAATAAATTTTCCTTACTTTTGGAGATGATTATCTTGTATTATAGCTAAGAATATTTTTCCCCAAATTTTTTTCTCCATACTTAGGTTAATTTTTAACCATGGTTAGTCAACTATGGTAAAATTCCACTTTTCTTAACTATAGTTGACTTTTTCCTTAATCATTGATCAAGTTGACTTTTTTCTCAAAGTTTTAAAAGTGTCTTATCTTATGTCTTACACTCTCGTCTTTACGTTTCAGCCGTTTTTGGTAGGTAAATACACCCAAAACACCTTGAATACCTTAACTCGCTAAAAAGGTCCATTTTACCCATTTTAGCTTTTACTTTCGTTCTCTGTGTTCAGAACTAAATCAAACTGACGTTCCTTCATAAGCTCTCTATATTTTCTCATTTTAAGTTCTTATTTTCAGTCAGAATGATTTAGATCCTCTCGGTTTAGCCTGTGACTCTTATAGCTCACATTAGGCTTTTATATAGCTTATGCATGATAAATCATTTCACATACTCTTTAAATCTAGTAAATACTCTTCTTATGATTCAACTATAATAATAGGGTGTTCATACACATAGGAATCATAAGGAACAAGCTACATAAAATACAGGTCTGACAATCCTCCCCTACTCAGAAAATTTGGTCCTCCAAATTAGAACCAAGTCAGTCATCAAATAGGTGAGGGTGCTTCTCTCGCATCAAACTCTCCAGCTCCCAAGTAGCCTCATCTGAAGTATAATGCTGCCAGAGAATCTTCACTAATCTGATGGTCTTCGATCTCAATACCTTCTCCTTTCTATCCAATATCTGAATCGATCTCTCAACATATGACATGTCCTCTCGAAGCTCCAATGGCTCGTAACTAATCACATGTGCCGGATCCGGGTGATACTTCCGAAGCATCGATATGTGGAAGACGTTATGGACACCTAATAAGTCTGGTGGAAATGCCAACCTATAAGCCTTATCTCCCAATCGATCAAGTATCTCAAAGGGTCCAATGTAGCGAGGATTCAGCTTTCCTCTCTTCCCAAATCTCGCTATACCCTTGGAAGGAGAAACTTTCAGAAACACAGATTCACCAACTGCAAACTCTAGTGGCCTTCGTCTTCTGTCAGCGTAACTCTTCTGTCTACTCTGAGCTGTCCTTAGTCTCTCTACAATCAAGTGGACATCCTCAGATGCTTGTGTAACCATGTCAGGAGCGAAAATCTTACGGTCACCCACTTCTTCCCATCCAATAGGGGAACGACATCTACGACCATATAAAGCCTCATACGATGCCATCCTGATACTCGAATGATAACTGTTGTTATAGGCAAACTTGGCTAGTGGCAAGTGGTCATCCCATGAGCCTCTAAAATCTAGCACACATGCTCTCAACATATCCTCCAAAATCTGTATAGTCCTCTCTGACTGACCATCTGTCTGAGGATGGAAAGCAGTGCTTAAACTCAACTGGGTTCCCATGGCTTCCTGAAAATGTCCCCAAAAGTGGAAAGTGAAGCAGGAATCCCTATCAGAGACTATGCTCACTGGTACACCGTGTAACCTCACTACCTCGCGTACATACAGCTCTGCTAATGTACTCAGAGTATCGGTCGCTCTCATAGCTAGGAAGTAGGTTGACTTCGTCAGTTTGTCGACAATCACCCATATAGCATCGTGATTCCTGCGGGTTCTCGGTAAACCCATCACGAAATCCATGGTGATATGGTCCCATTTTTCATGTCAGTATAGGTAGAGACTGCAATAACCCTGCAGGTTTCTGATGCTCTACCTTCACCTGCTGACATACGAGACACTTTGCCACAAAATTTGCTACATCTCTCTTCATACTCGACCACCAGTATACCTTCCGGAGGTTCTAATACATTTTGTTACTCCCCGGATGTAACGTATACCTCGACGAATGAGCTTCTGCCAATATCAATCTCCTGAGTCCTGATCCTCGGGAACACACAATCTGCCTCTAAACCTCAGTAGTCCATCAGAACTCAACTCAAAGTAAGTCACTGTACCCTTCTGCATTTGACCGCTCACATCCATACAAAACAGATCAGTCTACTGAGCCACTCTGATCCTGTCCAACAGATTCGACTCTAAGCGTAGACTAGCTATCACATAGCCTGTGTCTATGTCAAAAGGCACAACTCCCAAACTAAGGCTAACAAACTGCTCTAGCAAATCATGTTCCCTAACCATCATATACGATACCATCCCTAGGCTCTTCCTACTCAAGGCATCGGTTACAATGTTAGCCTTTCTCTAATGATAAAGTATCTCACAATCATAGTCCTTCAAAAGCTCTAGCCATCTTCTTTGTCTCATGTTCAATTCTTTCTGTGAGAATAGATACTTGAGGCTATTATGGTCGGTAAATATCTGAAACTTCTCACCATACAAGTAATGGCGCCATACCTTCAACGCAAACACTACTGCTGCCAACTCTAAATCGTGGGTCGGATAGTTCTTCTTATGGTCCTTCAGCTGTCTGGATCCATAAGCAACTACCCTCCCATCCTGCATCAATATGCAGCCCAGTCCCTGATGCAAAGCATCGGTATACACTGCTCCAGAGCTGGTAGGGATAGTGAGAATCGGAGCGGTGGTCAATCGATGCTTCAACTCCTGAAAACTCTTCTCACAATCCTCGTTCCATACGAACGGTACACTCTTTTGAGTAAGATGTGTCAATGGAGTAGCCAACTTTGAAAATCCCTCGACGAATCTCCGATAGTATCGAGCTAAACCCAGAAAACTCCTGACCTCGGTGACTGTCCTCGGCTGTTCCCACTGAACTACAGCCTCTTTCTTAGATGGATCTACTGATACACCATCCCTCGATACAACATGTCCCAAAAACGAGATCTGAGACAACCAAAAATCACACTTACTAAGCTTAGCATATAACTTCTACTCTCATAGAGTCTGCAATACGATCTTGAGGTGCTCCTCATGCTCCTCATCGGACCTCGAGTACACCAATATGTCATCGATAAAGACGATAACAAACTGGTCCAAATATGGCTTGAACACATCGTTCATCAAAGCCATAAAAGCAGCTGGAGCATTCGTCAATTCGAATGGCATGACCAAGAACTCATAATGGCCATATCGGGTACAAAATGCTGTCTTGGGTACATCTCCACTCTGAACTTTCAGTTGATGATACCCAGACCTCATATCAATCTTGAAAAAGACCTGTGCTCCCTGAAGCTAATCTAACAAGTCGTCAATGCGTGGAAGGGGATACCTATTCTTGATGGTGGCCTTATTCAACAATCAGTAATCTATACATAATCGGAGACTCCCATCCTTCTTCCTTACGAATAAAATCGGTGCACCCCAAGGTGAAACACTCGGTCGAACAAAGCCCCTATCCAACAGCTCCTGCAATTGCCTTTTGAGCTCCTCCAACTCAACTAAGGCCATGTGATATGGTGGTCTCAAAATAGGCTCCGTACCAGGCACCAAATCTGTACAGAACTCCATCTCTCTGTCTGGTGGTAACCCTGGCAACTCATCCGAGAAAACATCTAGGTACTCACTGACCATAGAAATATCTAACAACTCCGAATGTGCCTTATCCATATCTACCACGTACACAATGAAACCTTGATATGTTGAAGGTTCTTTCAGTCAATATAACATATTATAATCATAACTACTTCTTTCATTTATTTTTATTAAACTTTACAACATATCTCGTAGGGTTAGGAAACATAACTGTCTTAGCATAACAATCTAAAATAGCATGGTTTGCAGATAGCCAATCCATCCCTAAGATTATATCAAAGTCACTCATACTTAGTAATATTAGATTAGATGTCATCTCCTTATCCCCTACTCTCAATTTGCAGTCATTAAATACATGTTCTACAACTTGATTACTATTCATAGGCGTACTAATTAACATCATCATACATAACGGTGTATGCTCTACATGTCTTGCTAATTTACATGCAAATGAAGGCGATACAAAGGAATGTGTGACACCAGGATCAATTAAAACATATGCTTCAATATCATAAATCAGGATGTTACCTCGTATCACATCCGATGAAGCCTCAGCTATCCCCTGGTCCAAAGCATGTACGCACGCTCGACTAATCACTTGCTTTCTCTTTTGTTGTCGCTCTCCTCCTCGAAGCATAAGGATCTACTGGAGCTCTCTCTGGCTCCCTGCCCTTCGGTGGCACAGTATCTACCATCTCTGGGTAAGCTCTAGTAATATGCCCCTGCTTTTCGCATCGAAAACACACTATAGGAGTCAACGGACACGGTCTACCTCCATGTTGGTTACAGCATCTTCTGCACTGATCGATAGTAGATCTCTGTCCTCCTATGACAATACCCTTTGCTGGAGCTACTGTCGGATATGCAGGAGGTCTAGCAAGTCTCTTTCGTGCCTCCTCAACCCGTGATCTCTTACCGAAGAGTTTCCTCCCTCCTTGATAATTGAAATCTCTAACCGGCCTCTTCCTCTGTATATCTCAGCTTCGGCTAAACTTCCAAACTCGAAAGCATTCCTCTCATAATCTTGTTCGCACAATTGCGCCCTGCATACAGCTTCCTCATAGGTGGTTATATCTAATGGGACCAACCTGGACCGTATAATCGGTCTCAATCCATCGATGAACCTGTGGACCTTCCTGGCCTCACTATACATGGTATCTGGGTCATATCTCCCTAGGGATAGGAATCGAGTCTCATACTCGTCCACTGAAAAACCCCCTTGGTTCAGTCCCAAAAACTATGCTTGTAGTTTTCGGTGTGCGATATCGGGAACAAACTGCCTCCTAAAGGCATCCCGAAATATCTCCCAACTAATATCTGTGTGTCGGGCTCTCAATATGGGTCTGGTGGACTTCCACCAATGCTCTGCAGCTCCCTTTAGTAAGAACGCAGCAAATGCGACCATCTCCGATGTCGTACACTCGAAGAATCCATAAAGCTTCTCTATCTCAGCAACCCACTCCTCAGCAGCTACAGGGTCCTTAACCCCCCTAAAAGATGGAGGTTTAAACTTCTGGAACTCTCGTGTTGAGTTAATGTATTTTGAAATGACAAAACAAGTAAATTCAATATTATAAAGATGACATAAAAACATGTTTAGAAGTTATAAGTACCAGAACTTGAGTTTCTGTAGATGAGAGATCGTTCTGGGTTATGAGAGATCGATCTTCTGGGTTTTCTATAGATGAGAGATCGATCTGGGTTATGAGAGATCGATCTCCTGGGTTTTTCTTAGATGAGAGATCGATCTCAGGAAGACATGAGATCGATCTGCCAAGCTTTGAACCTATACAAAGGTATTGAGGAAAAGAGAGATCGATCTATAAGGGTTATGAGATCGATCTGCCTAATACTGGAATTGTGGAGATCGATCTGATCTTAGAAGAGATCGATCTCCCTTAAAGCAAAGACTGTAGATCGATCTGTAAGATCGATCCACACTCAAACAGAGAGCTTGTGAGATCGATCTGGTAAGAAAGAGATCGATCTCCTCAAAGTTAGAGAGCTAAGGAGATCGATCTGGGTTATTGAGAGATCGATCTCCCCTCTACGAGATTACATGGCAGATCGATCTGTAGATCGATCTTGCCTTAAACAGAGAGATTGGAAGATCGATCTGCCTATTCGACAGATCGATCCCCCCTATCATTTTCAAATTAAGAGATCGATCTGCTAACCTATGAGATCGATCTCCTTGTGTTATTGTGCTTTGATCTTGTAGGATTTATAACTAAGAGATCGATCTGGCCAAGATGGCAGATCAATCTGGCACTCTACTGGAGGTACCCAACGGCTAGTTTCGCAAAAATCTCAATGGGAAGAACAGCATTTAATGCTCCAACCACCAATCCTTCAGTATTTAACCAAGCATTGAAGACAATGAGAAGTGAGACACTATTGCTGCACATTTCTTACATTCTCAAGAGTTTAATACTTTCATTCCTTGTGTCTTCATTCCTCATTTATTGAGTTTGTTGTATAAGCTTAAGTGCAAAAGCTGTAATTGTCCTACCCACATTAAAAGCTTGATTCTGTATTCATCCTTACCTTAAAAGAGAAGACGATTGTTCCTCAGTGAGATAAAATTGTAAAAGGGTGAATACATCTTTGTATTGCAAAGGGTAGAGAGGTTATTCCTTAACCTGAAAAAGGAAGATTGTAAATTCTGTTGAAGGAGAGAAAGAAAGCACTTGACAATAGGGTCAAGGAGAGAGGACGTAGGTAAGAGTTTGACCGAACCTCTATAAGCGATTGTGTTTGTTTCTCTCTTCCCTATCTTGCATTAAATTGTTTAATTTTATTATATTGCTCACTATCATTTGCTAATTAAATTAGGATTAATTTAAAATTTGCCATAAACATTAGAAAATCGATTCACCCCCCCTCTCGGTAGAGCCAACAATTGGTATCAGAGCTAGGACTCTTTAATCACATAGGAACAACTTCCTAAGAGTTAGAAACGATCAAATGGCTCACAACAATGTAGCAACTAGTTTGGTAGGAGAGGGGCACTCTACGGTTAGACCTCCTATGTTCAATGGAGAGCATTATGCTTACTGGAAGACTAGGATGATGTTGTTCATTCAAGCAAATGACTATGAGGTGTGGAGGATCATAATTAAAGGACCTCAAATCCCTACAAAGAGAATAGAGGGAAGAGATATCCCTAAAGAAGAAGATGAATGGGATTCAAATGATATTAAATGTGCTCAGCTAAATGCTAAAGCTATGCACACATTATTTTGTGCCTTAGGTCCAAATGAATACAATAGAGTCTCCGGGTGTGATAACGCCAAACAAATTTGGGACAAATTGGCAATAACTGATGAGGGTACTACCCAAGTGAAGGAGACTAAGGTAGGGATGCTCACACATGATTATGAGCTTTTTAGGATGAAGGAAGGAGAATCAATTAGTGATATGTTCACTAGATTCACGGATGTTATTAATGGATTAAAGTCCTTAGGAAAGATATACTCTAATATTGAAATGGTCAAGAAAATATTAAATAGCTTACCTAAATCATGGGAAGCTAAAGTGACTGCAATTGAGGAATCTAAGGATCCTCACACATTGTCTTTAGATGAATTAATAGGATCACTACTCACTTATGAGATGAAATTAAGAAGAAATGAAGAGCCACTCAAGAAAGTGGGAGTTGCTCTAAAATCCACTGCTCAATAGGAGATTAAGAATGAGAGTGGTAGTGAAGAGGACCTTGAGATGGCAATGTTTGCCAAAAGATTTAACAAGTTCATGAGGATGAGAGCTAGTGGTAGTAATAGGAGAAACAATAAGAGAGATCAAGAAGAAGTAGGTAGAAAAGATTCAATTGTGTTTTATGAATGTAAAAAATCAGGACATATAAAATTTAACTGCCCTCTTCTTAAAAGGTCCAATGATAGGTTCCACAAAAAGAAGGCAATGGTAGCAACATGGAGCGACAGTGACTGCTCCGATGATGACTCAAATGAGGACATTGCCAACTTATGCTTCATGGCTATTGAGGATGAAAAGGTAACTTCAAACCTCAATGAATATTCCTTTGATGAATTGCAAGATGCCTTTGATAATCTTGCATTAGAGTATGAATGCATGAGCATGAAATATAAAAAGATAATATCCAAATTAAGAAAAGAAAATGAGTTGATGCTAAGGGACAAATTAGAATGCGAAAAGAAATTAGAAATTTCAAATCGTGAAATTTGTGATCTTAAAGAGAAAAATGGCAACCTACATAATTCCTTTAATAGGTTCCACATGGGTCAACAAAAGTTGGATAGCATGCTAGAGACCCAAAGGGCATTCTTTGACAAAAATGGGTTAGGATATAATGCAAAAAGTAGAGAGACTCATCTTAAAAGCTTTGTTGCTAGAAATAGTATAAATAAACTATCAACTTCTTGTTCATATTGCAATAGGAAGGGACATGCATCACATAATTGCAATATAAAAATGAGATCTCTTAAAGGAAAAATAGTAAAAAGGATATGGATTCCAAAAGAAGTAATTCACTCCAAGAATGTTAATGCATTAGCTAAATGGATCCCAAAGGGATCAAGAATTGCATTCACTAACCTCAAAGGACCCAAGAGAATTTGGGTACCTAAGACTTGAGTTGAAATCTTTTTGTAGGTAATTGAGCATGGCCACAAAGCTAAAACAAAGGAAGCATGGTACTTGGATAGTGGATGCTCAAGGCACATGACGGGAGATAGAAGCCATTTCAACTCTTTTAAATCAAAGGTTGGTGGAGAGGTCACATTTGGGGACAACTCCAAAGGCCAAGTTGAAGGAAGTGGCTCAATAGGTAATGACTATTTTTCATTAGAAAAGGTATTACTTGTTAGGGGTATAAAGCATAACTTACTAAGCATAAGTCAACTTTGTGACAAAGGTTACAAAGTAATTTTTGATTGCATGAAATGTCATGTTGTAGATCCTAAGTCAAACAAAGTACTTTTTCTAGGTTATAGGCAAGGTAATATATATTGTCTATCTTAATGAACTCAAAAATGAAAATATATGCCTAATGGTAGACAATAAAAAGGAATCTTAGTTATGGCATAGAAGACTAGGTCATGTGAGCATGCATGTGCTATCTAAGTTAGTTAGAAAGGATCTAGTCATAGGTTTACCCAAGCTATCCTTTGATTATGAAGAAATATGTGAAGCTTGTGTTAAAGGAAAACACAAAAGGACAAAATTTAAGCCTAAGAATATTGTATCCACCACTAGGCCTCTTCAATTACTTCACTTAGATTTATTTGGACCAACTAGAACAACTAGCCTAGGTGGGAAACACTATGGATTTGTAATAGTTGATGATTACACTAGGTTCACTTGGGTGTTCTTTTTAAGAGTAAAAAATGAAGCCTTAGAAAAATTCATAGCCTATACAAAAATTACTCAAAATGAAAAAGGGTATACAATAACTAGCATTAGAAGTGATCATGGCAAGGAATTCGAAAACATAGGATTTGACGAGTATTGCAATGATCAAGGAATTAGTTATAATTTTTCAGCCCCTAGGACACCTCAACAAAATGGAGTAGTTGAGAGAAGAAATAGAACCTTGGAAGAAATGGCTAGAACTATGTTGTGTGAGAATAATTTACCAAAGTATTTTTGGGCTGAAGCTATAAACACATCTTGCTATATAATTAATAGAGTTATGATTAGACCCATGCTAAAGAAAACTCCTTATGAGCTTTACAAGGGTAAGAAGCCTAATATTAGTTACTTTCATCCTTTTGGTTGCAAATGTTTTGTCTTAAATAATGGTAAAGATAATTTAGGAAAATTTGATGCCAAAAGTGATGAAGGAATCTTTCTAGGGTACTCATTGAATTCAAAGGCTTATAGAGTATATAACAAAAGAACATTAATGGTTGAAGAATCTATTCATGTTATATTTGATGAGTCAAATGATGTATCTAAAGATTCAACCAATGATGAGGATGTTGGAATATTTAATGAAAACTTGGAGGAAATTCCAAACTTAGAAGATGATTTATTAGAAAAACTTAACTTGAATAAAGAAGATGAAGAAGAAATAGAGATATTAGAGAGAGAGTCTAGAGCACCAAGAGAGTTAGGATATGTAAAAAATTATGAAATAGTAGGAGATCCAACTCTTGGAGTTAGAACTAGATCATCTCTAAGAAATATGTGTCAATATATAGCCTTTGTATCTCAAATAGAACCTAGGAATGTCAATGAAGCTTTAGATGACAATAATTGGTTCTTAGCAATGCAAGAAGAATTAAATCAATTTGAGAGAAGCAAAGTATGGAAACTAGTTCCTAGGCCTAGTGATCACTCTATAATTGGAACTAAATGGATATTCAAGAACAAGATGGATAAAAATAGTGTGATCATAAGGAAAAAGGCTAGGTTAGTTGCACAAGGATATAGACAAGAGGAAGGTATAGATTATGATGAAACCTATGCACCGGTAGCTAGATTAGAGGCAATAAGAATGTTACTTGCCTTTGCATGCTATAAAAACTTCAAGTTATATCAAATGGATGTAAAAAGTGCATTCTTAAATGGTTTCATTAATGAAGAAGTCTATGTTGAACAACCTCCTGGCTTTGAAAATCATGAATTTCCTGAACATGTTTTTAAATTATCTAAGGCACTCTATGGCTTGAAACAAGCTCCTAGAGCTTGGTATGAAAGGTTGTCAAAATTCTTAATAGAAAAGGGATTTTCAAGAGAAAAAGTGGATACCACTTTATTCATCAAAAATAAAAATAAAGATTTACTAGTTGTACAAGTGTATGTGGATAATATTTTTTTTGGTTCAACTAATGAGTCTTTATGTCAAGAGTTTGCTAAGATCATGCAAGGAGAATTTGAAATGAGCATGATGGGAGAACTCACATTCTTCTTGGGACTTCAAGTAAAGCAAACAAAAGATGGAACCTTCATCAATCAAGCAAAGTATACTAAGGATTTGCTCAAGCGATTTGGAATGGACAATTGCAAACCTCAAGCAACTCCAATGGGCACCAACATCAAGCTTGATAAGGATGAAAGTGGTAAGTGTGTAGACACTAAACTCTATAGGTCTATGATTGGCTCATTGCTTTATTTAACTGCAAGTAGACCAGATATTTTGTTTAGTGTATGCCTTTGTGCTAGATTTCAATCCTCTCCTAGGGAATCACATTTATTAGCCACTAAAAGGATCTTTAGATACCTTAAGGACACTCCCTATCTAGGACTTTGGTACTCCAAGGACTCTACCTTTGCACTTCATGCATTTTCAGATGCAGATTTTGGGGGATGCAAAATAGATAGGAAAAGTACTTCAGGTACTTGCCAATTCTTAGGAAATAGACTAATCTCTTGGTTCTCCAAGAAACAAAACAGTGTGGCTCAGTCCACAACTGAAGCTGAATACATAGCAGCAGGTAGTTGTAGTGCTCAAGTGTTGTGGATTAAACAACAAATGAAAGATTATGGTATTGACATGAAAGAAGTCTCTATTAAATGTGATAATACCAGTGCCATTAATCTTTCTAAAAATCCTATTCAACACTCTAGAACCAAGCACATAGAGATTAGGCATCACTTCCTTAGAGACCATGTGCAAAAGGGGGATATAATTCTAGAGTACATTGACACTTTACATCAAATAGCTGATATATTCACCAAACCCCTTGATAGAGATAGGTTTTGTATCTTTAGTGGTGAATTAGGACTCATGAATATCCCTTAAGATATTTATGCTTCAAAATCTTGGTTTTAAGTTGATTTTAAAAGAGTTTTACAAAGATTTTTTTAGGCAACAAGGATGAGAGATCGATCTCCCATCAATATAGATCGATCTCCATACTTCCAACAAGCCTAAAACATTAAGCTTAAGCTAAGCAGATCGATCTTCTATCCATAAGATCGATCTGTGAATACAACAGATCGATCTCTTCAAGCCTCTGTATTCTGAAGATCGATCTATGCATTTAACAGATCGATCTCCCTAAGCCTCTGTCAAACAGCAGATCGATCTGTGCATGCGACAGATCGATCTCCTTAAGCCTCTGTTAGCCAACAGATCGATCTGTGCATACGACAGATCGATCTCTTTGGGCTTCTGAAATGACAGATCAATCTGTCGTCTCGACAGATCGATCTCTTGTGCCCTGGACTATAAAATCTGGTGAAAAATCTCCAAATTTCAAAACTCCAATTCTCAAATCCCTAAAGCTCCTGTCGCACATCCTCTCTCAATTCTCCCTCCAGATCGATCTTCGGTAAGAATCTTGCCTAAATCTCTCGTCAATCAGGGTCAAGTAACCTACATTGGTAAATTTTTCTTCAAAATTTGTCCAGTTTTTGTGTAATCTTAGTTAGGGCAATTCTTACACTGTTTCATTGAATAGGTGTCTAGAGAACTAGCCTTAAGATTCAAACTAGTGTCTAGAACCATGCCTCGACTTAAGAGAGTAGACCAAAAACCTCCTCGATCTAATGTAGAACTCGGGTCATCCTCTCAATCCATTCCTCCCTCTTCCGTTGCTACCTTCAACAGGTGTTTTAAAACACCTGCGAAAAGGAAGCGGTTTGAAGAATATTTTTCTACCATGCCAATTAAACATTGGCGCACAATCGATTTCTCCTTCCTAAACCGCATTGATTTTCCGTATCTATCTAAATTTGAAGATTTTGGTTAGATGTCTTTTCTAAAAATCAATACTCTCGTACCTCCAAATATTGTTCGAGCATTCTTTTCCAATGCCGAACTTAACTATGATCCTCACGACACTTGTAACGTTCTCGGATTTACTACGTATGTCATGGGTAAATCCATTGTCGTAGACCCTGAAGTCCTTGCCAAAGCGTTTGACATACGCGATGAAGGCTTGACAAACGAAGATGAGGAAGTCCCTTTGGAGTTTGATATTTTCGGGGATAAGGTGAGTGACCTCCCAATGCACCTCCGGCTACTCCACCTCATCATATCGTGGAACCTTTGTCCATTCGGTACCCGACACTCAACCGTTAGGCGGTTAGATAGGTTCTGGATTCATCACCTTCACTCCACCCGTCAAAACCCATCCTCGTCCACTTTATATATCAAGACTGGTTGAAGATTGTACGCGGCCAAGCCACAACGATCGTGTTTCCGCAACCATTGGCGTACTTTCTCCAACGACTCGGAGTGGACAGTAGTTGCGAACCTGTGAACTGCCTTCTCCAAAGAGTGTCCTCAACATCGGGACACTCCATCACATGGGCTACTACAAGGACTTCCGGGGCGACTGGAAGAAGAAGAGGGAACAGCAGTCTACTGCGGCTATGGAGGAAGATCCCTTTGAAGAACCTGTAGATCCACCGGCTGCACCGACTAAGGGTCCATCATCCTCGACTCCTCAGCCCACTGCACCTGCTACCTCAATCACTGATATGGAGTCCATTGTGACAATGTTGAGTGCACTAAACCGTAAGATCGATGAAGGCTTTGCAAACCTTCATGCAACTCAGTAGCGGATGTTCGCGGAACTGAACCGTAAAGTGGATGCAGGCTTTGCAAATCTTCACGAGACTCAGGAGGCGATGTTTGATGAGCTTCAAGTCACTCGCACTCACGTTGAGGATCTCATGGATCGATTTCCTCCTCTGCCATAGGACTTAGTTGCTAGATCTAGTTTTGTTATATGTTTTCATTCCTCTTTGTTGTTTAAACTCAATTTGCTTGAATGAACTGCCCTTTGTGTTATTGAATGAAGTGTTAATTTGAAATGATAGAGCATTGTTTAGATTTCCTTTTTACCATTGATATGACAAAAAGGGGGAGAAGAAATAATGTTAAGAACACATGCGTGTGTTAAAACATGTTTAAATCATTTTAAGAATCATATCTAATGGCTTAAAAGGAATGATTAAAATGGGGGGGAGTTAAGAAAGTTTAGAGATCAAAAGCCAAAAGTAAGGGGGAGTTTGTGCAAAATGAAAATAGGCAACTAAACATGTTGATTGAATAGGTTTTGTCATATCAAAAAGGGGGAGATTCTTGAGTTAATGTATTTTGAAATGACAAAACAAGTAAATTTAATAATATAAAGATGACATAAAAACATGTTTAGAAGTTATAAGTACCAGAACTTGAGTTTCTGTAGATGAGAGATCGATCTGGGTTATGAGAGATCGATCTCCTGGGTTTTCTATAGATGAGAGATCGATCTGGGTTATGAGAGATCGATCTCCTGGGTTTTCTATAGATGAGAGATCGATCTGGGTTATGAGAGATCGATCTCCTGGGTTTTTCTTAGATGAGAGATCGATCTCAGGAAGACATGAGATCGATCTGCCAAGCTTTGAACCTATACAAAGGTATTGAGGAAAAGAGAGATCGGTCTATAAGGGTTATGAGATCGATCTGCCTAATACTGGAATTGTGGAGATCGATCTGATCTTGAAAGAGATCGATCTCCCTTAAAGCAAAGACTGTAGATCGATCTGTAAGATCGATCCACACTCAAACAGAGAGCTTGTGAGATCGATCTGGTAAGAAAGAGATCGATCTCCTCAAAGTCAGAGAGCTAAGGAGATCGATCTGGGTTATTGAGAGATCGATCTCCCCTCTACGAGATTACATGGCAGATCGATTTGTAGATCGATCTTGCCTTAAACAGAGAGATTGGAAGATCGATCTGCCTATTCGACAGATCGATCTCCCCTATCATTTTCAAATTAAGAGATCGATCTGCTAACCTATGAGATCGATCTCCTTGTGTTATTGTGCTTTGATCTTGCAGGATTTATAACTAAGAGATCGATCTGGCCAAGATGGTAGATCGATCTGGCACTCTACTGGAGGTACCCAACGGCTAGTTCTGCAAAAATCTCAACGGGAAGAATAGCATTTAATGCTCCAACCACTAATCCTTCAGTATTTAACCAAGCATTGAAGACAATGAGAAGTGAGACACTATTGCTGCACATTTCTTACATTCTCAAGAGTTTAATACTTTCATTCCTTGTGTCTTCATTCCTCATTTATTGAGTTTGTTGTATAAGCTTAAGTGCAAAAGCTGTAATTGTCCTACCCACATTAAAAGCTTGATTCTGTATTCATCCTTACCTTAAAAGAGAAGAGGATTGTTCCTTAGTGAGATAAAATTGTAAAAGGGTGAATACATCTTTGTATTGCAAAGGGTAGAGAGGTTATTCCTTAACCTGAAAAAGGAAGATTGTAACTTCTGTTGAAGGAGAGAAAGAAAGCACTTGACAAGAGGGTCAAGGAGAGAGGACGTAGCAAGAGTTTGGCCAAACTTCTATAAGCGATTGTGTTTGTTTCTCTCTTCCCTATCTTGCATTAAATTTTCTAATTTTATTATATTGTTCACTATCATTTGCTAATTAAATTAGGATTAATTTAAAATTTGCCATAAACATTAGAAAACCGATTCACCCCCCCTCTCGGTAGAGCTAACATCTCGCAACTGATGTAGATCACATCCGTACCCTAATCAACTACTACCCGAAACTGGTGGGGGTGTAGGAGTATCTACAGTCCTCAGTGCATGAGTTGTCTGAGTAGATGTATCAAGGGCAACTGCCTCTCCTGTCCCTGCCTACCTGGCATCGTCTGTGTCAATATCTCTACAATCGTCTCTAGACTACGCTTTAATCTCGTAAAGCGCATCTCAGCACACTTTGGTGCCTCAGTAGCACCTGGAGTCTCATGGGTAGGTAATAGTTCAGCAGCAGCTCGTCTCTCAAGCCTATCTCCACAGCCTCGAGCCCTACCTCTCATCCCTCTACCACTACGAGTATTTGCCATATAGGCAAAGTTCCTGCATTCACAATCATGAATTAGTCTGTTTCCCATCTGGTATACACAGTTATATCTAAACACAGCACAGTACTATGGGGATGTACACTTTCCTATTTTCTAACACCGACTCATATCAAACCAACTTCTGCTCTGATACCATTCTGTCACGACCGTCATCCTTGACTTAACTGAAACCACTACAAATTTTTTGCATTTTTAACTTACCTATACTCTCTTCAATGGTTGGGCTGTGATTCGATGTTAGCTTCCTCTCATACCATATCATCCGTTTTCATACATACATGTCAATATACTCTAACTTAAACTTCTTTTATAATACATGTAAGGTTATATAAAATATAATACAAATACATTCCCCATAATATATATTGTATACATCACTGTGTTGTTTCTATGTTTAGATACATAACTGTACAAAATATGTATACCTGTCGAACGATAGGAAATAGCAGCGGACAACAAGAATACTATCCCTCAAATGCTCTCACTCTACTGCTGATGCTCTGTAGAGAGATGTAAAGAAAAAGAGGGTGAGCATACAACGCGCTCAGTAAGGAAATCAGGCAAGCAAGTAGATATCTACACTATCTACTCAAAATAATGCTATGCCTCAAAACGTTATTTCCTTAACTCACTTTAAAAGCATGTCTTTAAATATATATATACTTGTACAGATTAAATCCCAGGTATAATCATGCTTGATTTCTTAAATGTAGGCATGTAGTGCAAAATAATGCATCTTTATAATATCACAATGCCTTTAGATAAATCATGCCATGTATATTTAAATCACAGTAAATATGGCATTTAAATCATTCACAACACAAATCAGATTCTGACTCATCCCTCAGGTCTATCCGTAATTAAATCAGTCAATCAGGTGATATATCATGTCAGACTCTGTGGTGAAAATGTAAATAGTATCCTGGGCTATGATCATATCCGACAATGGTGATCCCAAGCAACATAGATTTTGGTGTGCGGGGCATCACTGCTGCAACGGGGGGGTCAGTCCATCACAACCGCCAGCTATATCCTCCTCAACTCCACAACACCATACGGTACAATGTACTCTATGCCACACGCACGGTACAACGTACTCCGTGGACCCTACATCACAGTCGGGGTGCCTGTCTATCAGACTCAGATTTTTGTAGCTTGTACCTTATGATTCCTATGTGTATGAACACTCTGTAATTATAGTTGAATCATAAGAAGAGTATTTACTAGATTTAAAGTGTTAGTGAAATGATTTAACACGCAAAAAGCTACATAAAATGCCTAATGTGAGCGATGAGTATCACAGGCTAAACCGAGTTATTCTAAATCATTCTGACTGAAAATAAGAACTTAAAATAAGAGAGCGTAGAAAGCTCATGAAGGAAAGTCAGCTTGATTTAGTCCCGAACATACAAAATGAGAGTAAAAGCTAAAAAGGGTAAAATAGACCTTTTTGGCGAAATAAGGTGTTTCGGGTGAAATTATCCACCGGAAGCGGTTGGAATATAAAGACGAGAGTGTAAGACATAAGATATGACACTTTCAAAATTTTGAAAAAAAGTCAACTTGGTCAATGGTTAAGGAAAAAGTCAACTATAGTTAAGAAAGTGGACTTTTACCATAGTTGACTAATCATGGTTAAAAATTAACCTAAGTGTGGAGAAAAAATTGGAGAAAAATATTCTTGGCTAGAATACAAGATAATCATCCCCGAAAGTAAGGAAAATTTATTCGAAAGAATTTTGGAATAAATTTAATGGTTAAAAACGTAATGGGCCTAAGGTGAAAATTTTAAAGCCCATTAAGGTATACTAAATGTATATCAAAATTCTTAGGTCCTTTAGACCGAATTGTTGGACCAATTGATCCACCAAATTTTGAGACAATTAAAGGCCCGAGACATAGTAAAAATTTTAGCCCGAAAGCCCATTAAGAAAGCCCAAACCGAGAAGCCCAAATGGAAAAGCCCATGAGATAAATATCTAACCATAGTTAAAATTAACTATGACTCATAAGGTGACTCATAAGGTGACTCATGGCTAAGGTTTGGAAAGTCAAGTATAATGGCTGAAAAGTAAAGCTTAATGGCTAAGTATGTGGCTTATAAATTCAGCCACACCATTGTCATCTTCATCACACCAAATTCAGCTAGAAGAAGAAACCATTGAAACATATTATCCAAGCTTTCTCTCACTAGAAATCACTAGGAATTAGGCATATTTGGAACTTGCATCTTTCATGGAAGTTGTTCCAAATTGAAAGGAGAGTGACATATGTTGGAATTGGCTATCAAGGAGCCATAGAGTGCAAACCGTGAGCCTTCAAAGATTCGGCCAAAGGGTGAACACAACAATTGGTATATTTTCTAATTTTCAATTTCATATATGTTAATGTATGAATGATTTTAAGTATATTGGTATATGTTTTAATCATTGAAACATATTAAATCACCATGATGTTGGTTAGGCCGAGAGTGAGTAATAGGGTAGTGATTTATGTCCATATGATTTTAAGACATAAATGGATTAATGTACATGTGTTAATAACTATGGTGTAATTAGAATTAATCAATTTGATTAATTAATACATGTAATTAGTTGGCACACAAGGTGTTTGATAAAATTCCTAAATGAACTATATGATGTTAGGAATGTTGCCAACCAAGTGTTTGTGAAAATGCCTAAGTGAAATTGGCTAGATAATAGGCATGGATGGCATGCCATGGTGAAACCGAGGCATGGGTAGCTCTCGGCCATGGCATGTGGCCGAGAGGCCCAATGGGCTAAGCCTAAGTATTTTAGGCCCAATAAGATGTAATGGGCCTAAGACAAGTCCAATAAGAGTTGGTGGGCCCTACAAGCCCAATAGGCCCAACAAAAGTGAACAGTAAAATGAAAATGGGCTTAAGGCATAGTTAGGCCATTAAGGATTTTTAAAGCCGATTAAGGAAAAATAGACTGTATTAATGTGTAATACAGTAGGAAAAGTATAATTAACCTGAGGAATGGTTATTTACAGCTCCGGAGTTTACATTGAGAGCTTATCGGACTGCGAGATTTAGCAGCACCGAGGAAGTGAGGTCACTTGACGTGATCCGAGGTAAGAGACTTTTGTGAGTAGTTAGAGATACCTGCACGTATTTTCGTTTGCTTTTACATTCACTTAAAAACTCTGAGGGTCAGAGAAAGTGAATAATAATTATTGCGACCCGATAGTGGTAAATTATGATTTTGCCCCTAGTTAGTCAAAAAGTCAACTTTTGTGAAAAGTTGTAAAAAGCATGGAAACTACTATTGTGAGTGTTTAACTACTGTTTAGCATGAAAATAAATAGATGGGCTAATGATTTTAAGGTTGATGTGACTTAAGCACACTTTATAGTGCTGATTTTAATATTTTGTAAAACATCCCTTTTTAAAGAGCCATCTATCATATTATGTGAGAATGAATCGTGCTAGAGCACAGCTCGCACGGGATTTCATATATTTTTCACATACATTAGTGCTGGATTTTGATTCACACTAGATTTCCATGACATGCATGACAGAGTACTAGAGTTCTTACTCGTACTCAGTTTTATATGATATATGCATGACAGAGTGCTGGAGCGATTAGCTCGTACTCGAGTTTTATATGAGATACATGACAGAGTACTGGAGCGTTGCTCATACTCGAATCTTCATGGTTTATACATGACATAGTACTGGAGCTATTGCTCGTACTTGATTTGATGATATGCATAGCATGGTACTGGAGCTATTGCTCGTACTTGATTTAATACATGAACTATGCATTGACCTAGTTGCTGGAGGTTTACTCGCACTAGAGTTGAGTTTGTGATGTGAAACAGTGTTCGAGTGAAGTGTCGACTGTGTGTCGCACTCAAGGGCGCACACTGTATGTGATATAAATTACATGTTACCAACTCATGCCGCATCCTTGTGTGACTGAGTGTCACATCATGAGAGGATGGCCAGCATGAGGGTATTAGAGATGTGGTATGATATTTCATGGTTTGAGGGCTAAGACCTATGGCAGGCACCCCGACTGTGATGTAAGGTCCATGGGTGTACTTTGTACCGTGCCCGGGGTATGGGAGTACGTTGTACCGTGTGTTGTATAGCTGACGGTTGTAATGGACTGACCATCCTCCCGTTGCAGCAGTGATACCCCGCGCACTGAGTACTGTGTGGCTTGGGTTCACATGTCGGATATGATCATAGTTCAGGATACTATTTGCATTTCACCATAGAGTCTCACATAATATATCACATTAATTGACTGATTTAAATTGCGGACAGACCTGAGGGATGGGTCGGATTCCAATTTTGTGTAGTAAATGATTTAAATGCCATATTTATTGTGATTTAAATATACATGGTATGATTTACCTAAAGGCATGATTTATATACGATGCATTGTTTTGCACTACATGCCTATATTTGAGAAAGAAAGCATGATTTCTGTACATGGGATTTAATCTGTACAAGTATATATATTATATTTAAAGACATGTTTTTAAAGTAAGTAAATGAAATAATGTTTTCAAGGCATAGCATTATTTTGAGTAGATAGTGTAGATATCTACTTGCTTGCCTGATTTCCTTATTGAGCGCGTTTTATGCTCACCCCCTTTCTTTACATCTCTCTACAGAGCGTCAGCAGTAGAGCGAGAGCTATTGAGGGATAGTATTCCTGAGTCCACTGCTAGTTCTTATCGATCGCCAGGTATACCTATTTTGTACAGTTGTGTATCTAAACATAGAAACAGCACAGTGATGTATATGACATATATATTATGGGGAATGTATTTGTGTTAAACTTTATATAATCTCACATGTATTATAAAGCAGTTACAGTCAGTAACAATATATTGACATGTATGTATAATAATGGATGATGTGGTAAGCGAGGACTCTGACATCGAATCACAGCCCAACCATTGAAGAGAGGAAAGGTAAGGTTAAAAATGCGAAAAAATTTGTAGTGGTTTTTTGGTTAAAGTCATGGATTGAGAACGGGTCCTGACACTGTCATAGGTCTTAGCCCTCAAACCATGGAATATCATACCATGTCTCTAATCCTCATGTGAACCTCTCATAGTGTGACACTCAGTCTACGCGAGAAAATCAAGCATGGTTTTCAACATGTATTATATATCACATAAAATACAATGCCAGCCTTTGAGCGTGACTCACAGTCGACACTCCGCTTAAACACTGTTTCACATCACAAACTCAGACTCTAGTGCAAGTAAACCTCCAGCAACTAAGTCAATGCATAGTTCATGTTTCAAATCAAGTACGAGCAATAGCTCCATTACCATGTTGTGCACACAATCATTAAATCAAGTACGAGCAATAGCTCCAGTACCATGTCATGTATAGATCATGAAAAATCGAGTACGAGCAACGCTCTAGCACTCTGTCATGCATCTCATGAAAATTTCTAGTATGAGCTAATCACTCCAACACCCTCTCATGCATATATCATATAAAAACTGAGTACGAGTAAGAACTCCAATACTCTATCATGCATGTCATGGAAATCTAGTGCGAATCACAGTCCAGCACTAATATAGGTGGAAAATATATGAAATCAAGTGCGAGCTGTGCTCCAGCACGATTTATCCTCACATAATATGATAGATGGCTCTTTAAAAATGGATTATTTACAAAACATCAAAATCAGCACTATAAAGTGTGCTTAATTCACATCAACCTTTAAAATCATTAGCTCATCTATTTATTCTTCTACTAAATAGCAGTAAAACACTCAAAATGGTGGTTTCCATGCTTTTTACAACTTTTCACAAAAGTTGACTTTTTGACTAACTAGGGGTAAAATCGTAATTTGTCACTATCGGGTCACAATAATTATTATTCACCTTCTTTGACCCTCAGAGTTTTTAAGTGAATGTAAAACTAGATGAAAATACGTGCAGGTATCTCTAACTACTCATAAAAGTCCCTTACCTGCAAATACTCGAGAAATTTCACTTTCTCTGCGCTGCTCGATTCAGCAGTCCGATTTGCTCCTCCAATAATCTCTGGAGCTGCATATAATCATTTATCAGGTTAATTACACTTTTTCTACTGTATTTCACATTAAATACAGTCTATTTCCCTTAATGGGCTTTAAAAATCCTTAATGGGCCTAACTATGCCTTAAGCCCATTTCTATTTTACTATTTATTTTTGTTGGGTCTATTGGGCTTGTGGGGCCCACCAACTTTTATTGGGCTTGTTCTAGACCCATTACATTACATTGGGCCTAGAATATTTGGGCTTGGCCCATTGGGCCTCTCGGCCACATGCCATGGCTGAGAGCTATCCATGTCGTCAGTCATGCCATGGCATGCCATCCATGCCTATTTTCTTAGCCAATTCACTTAGGCATTTTCACAAACACTTGGTTGGCAATGTTCTTAAGCATCACATAGTTCATTTAGGCATTTTATCAAACACCTTGATTGCCAACTTAATAAATGTATTAATTAATCAAATTGATTAATTCTAACTATACCATAATCATTAACACATGTACATTAACTCATTTATGCCTTAATATCATATGGGCATTCATCAATATTTCCATACTCACTCTCGGTATAACCAAGATCATAGTGATTTCATATGTTTCAATGCTTAAAACATATACTAATATACTTAAAATCATTCATACATTAACATATATGAAATTGAAAACTTGAAAATATACCTAGTAGTTGTGTTCACACTTGGCCGAAACTTTGGAGGCTCACGGTTTGCACTCTATGGCTCCTTGATAGCCAATTCCAACATAGGTCACTCTCCTTTCAATTTGGAACAACTTTCATGAAGAATGCAAGTTCCAAATATGCCTAATTCCTAGTGATTTCTAGTGAGAGAAAGCTTGGATAATGTATTTTAATGGTTTCTTCTTCTAGCCGAGAATGGTGTGGTGAAGATGACAATGGTGTGGCTGATTTTATAAGCCACTAACTTAGCCATTAAGCCTTACTTTCCAGCCATTAAGATTGACTTTCTAAGGCTTAGTCATGAGTCACCTTATGAGTCATGGTTAGCTTTAACTATGGTTATATATTTATCTAATGGGCTTTCCATTTGGGCTTCTCGGTTTGGGATTTCTTAATGGACTTTCGGGCTGAAATTTTCACCATACCTCGGGCCTTTAATTTTCTAAATATTTGATCGATCAATCGGTCCAACAATTCAGTCTAAGGGACCTAAGAATTTCAATCTACATTTAGTATGCCTTAATGGGCTTTAAAATTTTTGCTTTAGGCTCATTACGTTTTTAACCATCAAAATTTAATCCAAAATCCTTCCGAATAAATTTTCCTTACTTGCGGGGATGATTATCTTGTATTCTAACTAAGAATATTTTTCTCCAAATTTTTTTCTCCATACTTAGGTTAATTTTTAACCATGGTTAGTCAACTAAGGTAAAAGTCCACTTTTCTTAACTATAGTTGACTTTTTCCTTAATCTTAATCATTGACCAACTTGACTTTTTTCTCAAAGTTTTGAAAGTGTCTTATCTTATGCCTTACACTCTCGTCTTTACGTTTCAGCCATTTTCGGTAGGTAAATACACCTAAAACACCTTGAATACCTTAACTCTCTAAAAAGGTCCATTTTACCCTTTTTAGCTTTTACTTTCGTTCTCTGTGTTCGAAACTAAATCAAACCAACTTTCCTTCATAAGCTCTCTATATTTTCTCATTTTAAGTTCTTATTTTCAGTCAGAATGATTCAGATCCTCTCGGTTTAGCCTGTGACTCTTATAGCTCACATTAGGCTTTTATATAGCTTATGCGTGATAAATCATTTCACATACTCTTCAAATCTAGTAAATACTCTTCTTATGATTCAACTGTAAGACCCCGTATATGTATAAGGGTAATGTGTGTAATTGGATCAAATAATATGAATGGACTTGTAATGTAATGTATGATTGATGTAAGTCCATGGATTCAATGTATGTATGTGTAATATAAATTGTAACGTACATACAAGTTTCATTGAGTATGACTACGAAGAAATGAGTTATAGCAAGTGATGGTGTGATTGAGACTCAAGATGAGTAGTGTGGTAAAATGGAATGGAGTTATGCTTCCATTTGGTTTTATGTAGCATACCTTTGAACATACAATGAATGCACACAAGTTTCAATGTGCATAAGGTATGAATGGATGCCATTTTTAAGTTATAAAGGTGGATGGATGAGAAAATGGCCATGGCAATAGATTAAGGATGTGTGGGTATGAGTTGCAGCAAAGAAACTGCAGGAAAGCTGGAAAAAAACATGAGGTCCAGATCGATCTCATAGGATGAGAGATCGATCTGGAAGAGCCAGAATGCTCTTATTTGGGCGAAAGAATAGAGCAGATCGATCTCCAATGGAGCCAGATCGATCTGCCAAGCATTCTATAGTGGAAAGATCGATCCCCAAGCACCCAGATCGATCTCCTTAGCTCTCTGTTTGGGAGCAGATCGATCTCATGATTCGACAGATCGATCTCATGCCTAGACAGATCGATCTCATTGCTTCGACAGATCGATCTCGGGCTTAAAAATGCCGTGAAAAAGAGGGATTTTAAAGGACTAGATCGATCTCCTCTTGGACCAGATCGATCTCCCCAAGCTATTTCTATATAAGGAGAGCTGAAAATCTGGAAATCTCGAAAAAACATATTAACCTCCCATTTTCAACCCAAAAACCTAATTTTCCCTCTCTAAAATCAGCCATTTTCAGTGAGATTGGAGAGAGATCATTAGAGGCAAAGTTGTTCCTATCAAAGAGAAGAACAACATAGTGAGAGGGCATCTTCCCATCTTTGGAATTGAAGGAGTTAAGGGCATTACCATTTGGAGCAAGAAGAGAAATCATATTGGTAAGATTCTAACACTCCAATCCAAATGCATTAGCTATTTAATTGATTTTGGAGTTGTTTGATATGAGTATTGATGGATAAACTACCTAGGAATGTAGTGGAATTGGTGTGACCTAGAAATCTAAAATGGGTATAATGTGAGGATATGTGGGATTAAATGAGCCTATGAATTATGGCATGCTAAAGCTGTTATTGGGGTAATGTTTATGATTTTAAATGGTTAAATGAGATTACATTGTGAGTTTGGAAGAAATGTGGAAATGGGTATGTATATAATTGATAAATGCCATAGTGAGGGGATTCATGGAATATGAACGCTATGAGCTTTATGTCGATTTGATATCGACTTTGAATAAGTTAATAGGCCTAAGAAGGTCCATAGACTTGAGCTATGGGTAAAGTAATGAAACGAGGCCAAATAAGCTTTAATAGAGGCTATAGATTAAATTGACTATAGCAAGCACAAGGGTTGCAATATATGGATCGAATATAATGCGGGATACGATTTTGTGCAGTCCCGAAGAGTTCATTGAAGGCGAACCGAACCGTACGAGAAAGCAGCTTAAGGAAGTGGAATCACGCATTGCGATTCCAGGTAAGGGAATTTTGTGAGTATATAGAGGTAGCTGCTCGTACTTTGAACTTGTGGATGAATATCGGGTGTTTTTATGAAATGCATGATTGCTCAAATAAAGGTTGATGGTATTCGTGAATGATGGTGAGTATATGCGTGGTTTTGGATTTGAAGTGGATTTTATGAAAAAGGGATAGTAAGGCTAATAATTGCATAAATCATGTGTTTTGAATGCTTTTACAAAACACAATGCTTTGATTTGAGCAAATAAAAGGATAGGCTGGCTAGTACTTGAATGATGTTGTGAATTAGCCCATATGAGGCACTAAGCATATTATGAGATGTTTTGAATGCATGTAAGCCGCCTATCGCGTGTATGAGATATAATTCGCGTTAGAGCCTTGCTCGCGCGAGATTTCTATGTTTTCACTTGTGTGAAACGTGCTTGAGCTTAGCGCGCACTTTGAAATTTAATTGTGATGATGTTTATAAACCGTACTGGAGCTTATGCTCGTACGTGGATTTGAGTGGTTTTTCTTATGCATATAACTGTACTGGAGCTATGCTCGTACAAGTTTTCTTCATATTTTATGCATAAATGCCGTACCAGAGCGTTGCTCGTACGAAGTGATTGGTTTTGATGCATGAATTCGCGCTAGAGCGTAGCTCGCGCTGGTTTTCACACTGTGGTATGTATGAGGCCGTGGTGAGAGATACGGATTAGCTCAGGGAACCCAACAGGCCTGACAGACCTCTTAGGTGGGGTGAGGGTGAGGGGCTAGGACCTGACATAATCCATCCAGGGAACCCAACAGGCCTAACAGACCTCTTAGGTGAGGTGAGGGTGAGGGGCTAGGACCTGGATCAGGGAACCCAACAGGGGCGAGCAAGGCCATGAGGGGCTAGGACCTGGTATTGCGGTTACTCCCACGCGCTCTTGAGACTATAAAGGTTACACTCGATATGGGGTAGATAAGACCTATGGCAGGCACCCCCTAACCATGATTATGGGTCCGCGGAGTACGATGTACCGTGTATATCACATGGAGTACGATGTACCGCGTGGTGGTTACTTGATTGAGAAAGTCTGGCGGAGAACTAACCCACCTTCATGCCAGCATGATACCCCACACACCGGAATCCGTGTGGTCTGGGATGATATGTGATGATTGGCCAATGTAGTCACTTGAGATATAGTAACCTGTCTCCTTGCTTGAATTACTTACTACCACATGATTTTAAATCTCTAAGTGTGATTGTGATTGCTTAAGGTAGACCCGAAGGAGGGGTCGAGCCTCGTGGATTTGAATGGTGAAATGAAAACGTGGTTGTGATTGTGAATTGATGTGATGTGATTGTATGTGATGAGAAAGAGATTTATGACGTGGGTTTAAAAAGGAGGTTTCTTAATGAATTGCCCTTTTTATGAATTTAAATGAGATCGAGCATGAGATGATCTATACATGATGTTTTACCATGTTTTATATGCCAATTTTACATGACCTTGATACATGATATATATGTATACTCATATGGCATAGTTTTATTCCTCATGCTCCTACCATAAATGATTTATGCATAACACTATCAGCATGTAGATAGAGTAGTTATCTACCATGCTTGCATTATTGCCTTACTGAGCGTGTGGTTGCTCATCCCACTCTATTTTCCCCCTACAGAGCGTGCATAGTAGCCCAGTGAGGACTGAGGCGTATTATTTTGGACTCCGCTGCATCTCCATCGCTAAGAGGTATATATACACAGTGATTCTTTTTGTGTCTAAACAATGTAAAAGCACAGTATTCTTTTGAGTTGTACTTATGGGGATGTAGATGTCAGTAAAACATGTATTCGTAAAAATACACGATTAAATGCACATGTATGACATCATTTTAATTAATTGAGAATGAATGAGATGTGGTGATTATTATTGACTCACAGCCCAACAGTGTGTGGTGAGTTTAGTTCACGACCGGGTAAGGTAACAGTAAAACGCGAAAAATTTTCAGTGATTTTCGGTTAAAGAGAATGGAAATGGGTCGTGACATCAACTATAATAATGGGGTGTTCATACACATAGGAATCATAAGGAACAAGCTACATAAAATACGGGTCTGACAGCATACCTCAAATGGCTTGGTAATTCTTTCAATTCGATTTTGCCTTCTTTTTTTCACTTACCTACAACTTGTCAATCTTTTCCTTAGTTGTTGTAGTCGCACTTTCTAATGGGTTAGCTTCCAAAGTAACAACACAACTTTTAATTTCATCAGTTAATAATTCATCATCTAAATTAGAAACTGAATTTACTAGACACTGAGCCATAGGATCGGTTGGTGCTTCCTTTGTTCCAACTTCTCGTACATAACTCTGCACCACTTCAATCAACTTACAAATCTCTGGCTCATCAGCGAATTTCATCGCCTTATAGATGTTGAACATAATCTATTCATCATTCATCCTCAAGGTTAATTGCCCTCTCTGAACATCGATTAGTGCTCTCCTAGTGGCAAGAAATGGTCTCCCAAGTATAAGCAAAATTTCTCTGTCCTCTTCATAATCTAAGACTACAAAATTGGCAGGAAAAATTAGCTTATCAACTTTAACAAGAACATCTTCTACTATACCTCTAGGATAAGTAATCGATCTATCCGTTAGTTGTAGTGTTATAGTGGTCAGCTTCATTTCTCCAAGACCTAGGCTCCTGAAAATAGATAAAGGCATTAAATTTATGCTAGCACCTAAATCACACAATGCTTTACCCACTTTCGATCCTCCAATCTCGCATAGAATAGTAAAGCTTCCAGGGTCTTTCAATTTTAACGATAACTTTTGCTACAAAATCGCACTGCATTCCTCTGTCAAGTTGACAGTTTCATAATTCTCAAGTCTCTGTTTCTTAGACAGCACCTCTTTCATGAATTTCACATAATGCGACATCTGCTGCAAGGCATCAACAAACAAAATGTTAATATGTAATTTCTTAAATATATCTAGAAATTTCTTAAACTCAAATTCAATCTTCCTTTTATACAAAGCTTGAGGATAAGGAATAGATGGTTTCAACAAAGGAGGATTATCAGGAAAAAGTTTACTAAAAGGTTTAGAATCAACTCCCTGTTGAACCGTTTCTGATTTGACATCCTTTGACACAACGGGTTCAGCCTGCTTCTTCTGCACTTTAGTGATTGGCGCAGTTTCTTCTTTCTCTGCTACCTTTGGTAGCTCATAGGTTTTCCCACTTCTCAAAGATATAGCATTGCAGTGTTCTTTCGAATTTAGCACGTATCACTAGGGAACTTACCTCTTTCATTCAAAGAACTAACAGCTGCAGCTAACTGTCCCAAAGTAGTCTCAACAGACTTCATCTGCGCACCAAGACTAGTATTCATCTCTGACATTTTAGCTTCCATAGTGTCTAACCGCGCATCAGTTTTGCTAAATCGTGTTCTAGTTTCAACCATGAACTCCTCAAATTCATTCCTTCTAACTCCACCATAACCTTGGGGATTCCCTTGGTTATTGAATCATGTATTGATGTTACTTGCTGCTGGTGGGTTTAGAACATTCTTAGAATTACCATAAGATAGATTCTCATGGTTTCTGAATCCTGGCTGGTAATAGTTTGGAACTTGATTTCTCTAAAAACCAAGGTTACAATTATTAACATAATTCACTTGCTCCAAAACCATCCCCATCAAGTTAGGATTTGAGTTGTTAAGATGAATCATAGCTTACGACCCTTGTATACCCATTGAAGCAATTTGTGTCAAAATCTGCTCAAGTCTTGCTAGAATAGTTGTCTACGTATCTAACTCATGCATACCTCCTACTCTTCTGATATTAGCTCTTTCACCTGGCCATTGGCTGTTGTTTATAGTCATCTCCTCAAGTAACTGCATAGCCTGATCAGATGTCTTAGACCATAGTGAACCTCCTGCTGAGGCGTCCACAGTAGCTCGTGTCTACGGAGTCATGCCTCTGTAGAAAACTTGTATCTAGTTTCCTTCATCATATCCATGATGAGGGCATCTACGCAATAACTCTTTAAATCATTCCCATGCCTCATGTAATGGCTCTTGGTCTAACTGTGTGAACTGGGCAATCTCTAATCTCATCTGTATAGTCTTTCCTGGTGGGAAATACTTTGCCAAGAATTTCTGTGCCATCACTTGTACATGTCGGAATGCTTCCTGCTGGTAGATTTTGATACCAACTCAATGCTTTATCCCAAAGAGAGAAAGGAAATAACCTTAGCCGAATAGCATCGTCAGAGGCTCTATTAATCTTAATGGTGCTACAAATCTGTAGAAAACTTGTCAAATGTGTATTAGAATCCTCCAAAGCCGAACCTCCAAATTGGTTTTGCATAACCATGTTGATCAATGCCGGCTTTAATTCAAAGTTGTTACAGTTCACAGGAATCTCTCTTATAGCAACGAAATTCTGATTCACAACTGGGGTGAAATAATCGCGCATAGCTCGCTGTTTCTGATTATCATCTGCCATGATTAAATTTCGGTCTTTCTCTTCAAATCTGTTATGTTGAATTTGTCTGATGGTTCTCTCAAGCTCTAGATCTAACTCTTCTTTTATATCTATATTTCCACTGCTGCGAGTTTTTACCATTCACCTAAAAAACAATTGTAGATAATAAATTAAAACAAAAATAAAAATAAAAAATATAAATCTAAATTAAAATAAAGGCTATTGGGGGACAGTGTCAATGAGAAACTAGACAACAGATCCCCGACAACGACGCCAGAAAACTTGTTGTCTTAAATAGAACACTACTGCAAGTGCACAGGTCAGTGTTCGAGTATAGAGTAAATATGAGTATCGTCCCACAGAGAACAGTGTCTACCGCTAATTACTGTAATCAACAACCTTGAGCTTTATTTAGAAAATTAATGAATGTTGGTTAAAATCATATTTACTATAATAACTGTTAACTACGGAACAAATTAATTATAGCAAATCACAATAATTACGAATGAAAATATCAATAGCAAAATATTCCTAGAAACTGATTTCACCTAACTAGGGTTCATGCAACTCTTTTGATCAATTGTTCTTTTGATTTCAAATTGTTTATAGCCGAAACTATTTTCTGTTTATCTCTCTCGAGTTTTAAATAGTCACCCAATTTACCTAATCCTAACCTCTCGATTCAGAATTAAATAATAGGGTTCATTAAGCGATAGTAATCTGTTTCTCTATGGCTCATAAGAATTATCAACCTCTCGATCTAACAATGTCCTATGTTAATCTACCCTTATGCATATAAACAATCCCCTCTCTCAAGTGCCTGATTCTTATACTAATTCATCTAATTGGTGGTCAATCAACTAGAGCATTAAGAACAAGTAAATTAAATAAACACAATTGAAATCATCCAAACAACATCCCAAAGTAATTGCAATATGCCCAAAGTTGGTTACATCGATTCTAGGAAAAAGGAGTTCAGTTCCTAGACATCATAATAAACATCCAAGAAATCCAATTTAACATCCCAAGAACAAAATTGGTGAAAAAGATAAAAAAAAGATGAAGTTTCAATGGAGCTAAATTAATCTTGAAGTCTTCTGCCGCAGCCTCCTTCGAAATTCTGATAAAAAGACTATTTATAAGGTTTCCAAATACTAAAACGTGGAAGGCCACGTGGCAAAACAGTGTTGCCCTAATCATACTGCTATGTTGCGGCAATGGTATTAATTCCTCAAATTTGCTCTGCATTGTCCAGTTTCTTCTATTGTTGCAGCATGAGTCACGATCAGCACCTTGTAACTTCAATTCTTCACGAAATCATCAGAACCAGCTCCAAAAGCCTTGACTTCTCCAAATTGTTATTTTTTCTGCACAAGTACACAAAATACATAAAACATACATAATATTACAAAGAACAAATCAAATAACTAAGTAAAAAGGGTCCTAAACATATATAAAATTCAGTGCTAACAGCTACCCTCCCATGCTGCATCAATATACAGCCCAGTCCTTGGTGTGAAGCATTCGTATACACCGAAAAACCTCCTGAGCTAGTAGGAATGGTGAGTATCGGAGCTGTAGTCAAACGACGATTCAACTCCTGAAAACTTTCCTCACACTTATCGTCCCACACAAATTTTACGTTTTTTCTCATGAGACGTGTCAAAAGAGCGGCTAATCTCGAGAATCCCTCCACAAACCTTCGATAATATCCAGCTAAACCCAGGAAACTTCTGATCTCTGCCACTGTCTGGGGTCTCTGCCACTGTATCACTGCCTCAATCTTTGATGGATCCACTGACACTCCATCTTTCGATACTATATGACCCGAAAAAGAGATTTGCTCCAACCAAAAGTCGCACTTACTGAATTTAGTGTACAACTTCTTCTCTCGAAGGGTCTGCAACACTATTCTTAAATGTCGTTCATGCTCCTCTCTAGATCTCAAGTACACCAGTATATCATCAATAAACAGAATAACAAATCGATCTAAGTACTGGTGAAATACCTCATTCATCAATGACATAAAAGCTGCGGGAGCATTCGTCAACCTGAATGACATAACCATAAACTCATAATGTCCATACCAGGTGCGAAAAGCTGTCTTGGGTACATCTCCACTTCGTATCTTCAACTGATGGTACTAAGATCTCATATCTATCTTGGAAAAGACCTGCGCTCCCTTAAGCTGATCCAAAAAGTCATCGATGCGTGGAAGGGGATACTTATTCTTGATAGTGGCCTTATTCAACAACCGGTAATCTATACACAGTCGGAGGCTTCTATCTTTCTTCTTTACAAACAGAACCAGTGCTCCCCAAGGTGAGACGCTCGACCTGATAAACCCCTTCTCTAGTAACTCTTGCAACTGCTTCCTTAATTCTTCCAACTCAACTTGTGAGATCTAAGAATTTCGGACATATTTTAAATATGTAATAAGAATTTGAAGTGTAATTTATTGAGCTAAGTGAATTGGGGAATGATAATTAGAGATTTATATGTTAAGTGTTTAAAATAAGTGTGAAGTTATGAGGACAGATCGATCTGGGAGAAGGAGAGATCGATCTGGTGAGTTAAAAATGATAAGGAAGGAGGAATTTGAGGAGCAGATCGATCTCCAATGGAAGAGGATCGATCTCCTTATGATTTTGTTTGAGAGAAGATCGATCTCATGAGGAAGAGATCGATCTCCAAATGATTCTGTTTGGGAGAAGATCGATCTCCTCAAGGAGCAGATCGATCTCATAAAGCCATAAAGAGATCGATCTCCTAGGCATAAATTGCCCCAAATCGTCCCAAAAATTCAAATGCAGATCGATCTCATCAAGAGCTAGATCGATCTCCTACCCTCAGCCTATATAAGGAACTCCTGTTTTTCTCCTGCAATCTCACTTTCTCTCTCTTCCAACCCCTATTTTCACCGAAACCTAGCTTTCTCACTCATCCAAAGCACCCATTTCCGTCCAAATCAGAAGTTGTGGCAAGAAGAAAAGTTGTTCCTCATCAAAGGGAGAACAGCATACTTGGAAATCGAAAGACGGATCGAATCGAGGTAAGAGATAAGCTCTCCACAAGTTTTGGGTAATTTCTAAACCTCGATCTTGATATCTGAGATGATTTTGATGATAATGGTTATTGTCATTGTGTTGAAATAGCTGAGAAATGATTAGGGATTGATGAAATTACAATGTGGTTGGAGTGATAATGATATTTAGCAATTTAGGAATTTTGAGCTATAAATGGAGATTTAGACAATGTGGTGTATTAGCATAGATATTGTGGCATAGGAAATATAGAATGTTGAGGTGTTGTGAGCGAGATTGTGGTTTGTGGTGGAGTTATGAGAATTGAGAAATTTGAGGAGTTATGAGCAATTATGCTCGATTTTGAGAATTGAGGTTGATGTGATAGTTGAATATCGATGTTTTAACATCGTTTGGACAGCTCGGGAGTTCCAGAGTGGAATGCGAGGCTAGTCCGTGATACGGGGGAAACGATTGCACTATACGAGGTGCAAAGAGGTAAGGGAAATTAAACCAATTGTGTATGTGATTTTGAACTATTATAGCATGATTTGTGATTTATAAAACAAGCATGTTGAGTGTTGTGTTGTGATACAATTGCACACGATTTTTATAGCCGGTTGGAGCCCATTATTTTATGAGTTTATAAGCTGAGTGTGAAATTGCTTTATAAACCGTTGAATTTTTGTGTGAGTAATGAATTGGGCTCTACGTTAAGGCAATATCGAGATTTGAGAAATGTGTGCCTGCTTTACCGGTTAGAACTCGGTTTTATTATGTTTTGTGTTGAGTACAAAACGGTTTTCAAATGAGTTTTATGAGAGAAAAACCACTATGAGTTCTACGTGAAGGTAAACTAGTCTTATGTGATTAAGACTTAGGTGTGTAATTCTGAGTACACACCGGGCATTGCTCTGGTAGCATGTAAGCCCGATTCTTCTCCGTTTTGGTAACATGAGAATAACCCATTCTGTGGCTATGCCACGTATATTTGGTGGCCGTTGCCACGTGAGAAACCCTATTTGGTGGTCGTTGCCACGTGAGAAACCCCATTTGGTGGCCGTTGCCACGTGAGAAACCCCATTTGGTGGCCGTTGCCACGTGAAAACCCCATTTGGTGGCCGTTGCCACGTGAAAACCCTATTTGGTGGCCGTTTCCACGTGAGAAACCCTAATTGGTGGCCGTTGCCACGTGAAACCCTATCCTGTGGCTGTGCCACGTGTAAATTTAACTCAGTGGCTATGCCACGTGTGCTTAGTGGCTGTGCCACATGTGAATTTAAATCAGTGGCTATGCCACGTGTGTTTAGTGGTTGTGCCACGTGCATTATTATTACAGTGATTTTATCACGTTAATTGAGAAAGCGTTTATCGCATTATTTTCACATGCTTTGTTATTGCTCTAGACTGAGCCTTTTTACTTCATGTTTTCACATGATTTGAGACATGAGAATGTCATTTTGAGTACTTTCATGCTATGGTTTTCAAATGAGATTAATGAGTTTCACATACAAATAAATATTTTGTGATGTGCATTTTAGTTTATGAAATGAGTCCCTTACCCCCTTTACTGAGCGATTTAGAAGCTCAACTTGTTTTCTTTCCCCCCAGATTTCTTCAAGTGAAAAGGGTTTTCCTGCGACGTACGGAGTAGTGGCTATTGGAGGACTTGAGCTCCAGGCTATATATATTGTATTTTGAGGTATCTTTTATCTTTTCATGTACCCAGACAATTATCATAATTGCAGACACTTGATGTATAACATTGTATGGGATGTATTAGGATTAATTAACTTGAGATCAAGTAATGTATATGATATAATATATACTATTCAATGACGAGATCCTGAGGTATAATATAGGTGATGATGTATGACACTGCACAGGAATGCACTCTTAATTGTGAATTAATGAATAAAAAGTTTTAAATTAGCCCTATTTTTTGCATTTTCGGGGCGTGACACAACTTGAGCCATTCTATACGGTGGCTTGGATATCGGCTCTGTACCAGGTGTCAAATCTATACCAAATTCCATCTCTCTATCTGGAGGTAACCTTAGTAATTCATCCGAAAAGACATCTAAAAATTTCCTGACTACTGGGATCTCTATCCACTCCGGACGTGCCTTATCCGCTTAAATCACATAAGAAATGAACCTTTCACATTATTCTTTCCATCATTAGTAACACAATCATCACATTAGCATACACACTTGATAAACAGATTTATCTCTCAGAAATCATGTAATAAGATCATACTCTTTATTTACATTAACCATGTCCTTCATTTCATTTCACAAAACTTACAATGAGATTATCTATCTCTGGAAAAGTCAGTGTCTTAGCACTGCAATCCATAACAACATGGTTCGCAGCGAGCCAATCCATACCGAGGATTACATCAAAATCATCATATTTAATAAAATTAAATCGGCAGCTATTTCCTTACCTCCTATCTTCATCTTACAATCTCTATATACATGCTCAGTCAACTGACTATCATTCATAGGGGTAGATATCATCAACATCTTATCTAGCGGTGTGGGTTCTACATGCTTCAATAATTTACATGCAAAGGATGGTGATACAAAGGAATGCATGGCACCAGGATCAAACAATACAAATGCTTCTAAATCAAAGATTTGGATAGTACCTCTAACCACATTCGAAGATTGATCCGTAGTGTCCTAGTCCAGTGCGTGCACTCATCCTCTGCTTATACCCACTACCAACTTTCCCTTTTCCACAGCTGTAGCCCTCCTCCTCGGAGCAGCTGCACCAACTGGAGCTCTCTTCGACTCCTTGCCCTTCTGTGGGGCTCTCTTTGTCATCTCTGGGCAATCTCAAATTATGTGCCCTAGTTTTCCACATCTGAAGCAAACTGCAGGAGGTACATAGCATGGTCGAGTACCATGGTAGCTACCGCACTTGCTGCACTGCTCTGTAGTTGGCCGTGGCCCTCCAATCATAATTCCCTTAGTTGAAGTTATGGCCGGATACATGGGAAGGTTAACTATCTTCTCCCGGATCTCCTCAATCCTCGACCTCTTTCCAGCAAATCTCTTGCTTCCCTTATAACTGAAACCTCTATCCAGCATTGCTATCTTCTTATCTCTATCCCTCACTTTACCGACTTTCCCAAACTCTGAGGTGATTCTATCAATGTCTTGTTCACACAATTACGCCCTGCGCACAGCCTCCTCGTAGGTCGGTATATCTAAGGGAACCAATCTAAACCTGATGGTTGGTCTTAGTCCATCCACAAACTTCTGGATCTTTTCGACCTTATTACCCATCGTATTGGGATCATATCTGCCCAGGGAGATAAAGGTCATCTCATACTCATCCACTGTCCTACTCCCTTGGATCAGTCCCAAAAGTGCCATCTTCATCTTTCGCTATGCAGTATCCGAAACATACTGTCTCCGAAAGGCCTCCAAAAATATATCTCAACTGATCTCTATATGTCGGGCTCTCAAAATTGCCCTGATAGATTTCCACCAATGTTCTGCTGATCCCTTCAGCATGAATACAGCAAACGCTACTATCTCGGTAGTGGTGCACTCGAAGAACCCATATAACTTCTTAATTTCATTTCTCCAGTCCTCTGTGACTACTAGGTCCTTAACTCCACTGAAAGACGACGGACCAAACTTTTGGAACTGCCGCAGTCTATCCAAATCACATCCATAACCCCAACCTCTACTGCCCTGTGGTGTAGCAACAGGTGTAGGCATCTCCTGTGCAGGTGGGGGTGTAGGTGTATCTGTTGTCTGAGGTCTCAAAGCTGGCTATACCCGTGCCTATGCCTCAGGAGCTTCTGCCTGCTCGACATCACCCTGTGTAGCAGGACTCTGTCTACCCACAACTCTAGGCAATGACTGAGTGACCAACTCCAAGATCATCTCAATACTCCTCTTAATCCTCGTGAAATGTGCCTCAGTATTCTCGAATCTCTCCTTTGGACCCTGTGGAGCATGCTCAACCTCAGCCTCCACCTCAACCTCTTCCTGAGCCTCGTGTGTTTTTGGCTCAACACTACCCCCAGGCCTACCTCTACGACCTTGAGCCTTCGCTCACGTCCCTCTACCGTGACTGGTGTTAGGCATATTGTTTCACTTCCCTACATACACATCAATTACTTAGTCAACCCATCGACACACACAATTATATCTAAACAAGCACAGTAACATGGGGATGTAATTTTCAAGCTTATTAAGTATTTTAGACATCGACACACGTCAGACCAACGTAGCTCTGATACCAACTTCTGTCACGACCCTCAACTTACCAAAAATCGTTACAAATTTTTTGCTTTTCATGCATTATTTATTATTCGTCCTTACCTTACCTCAATCGTGATCAGCTACTCTCTCAACAGTTGGGCTGTGTGTCAATGTTACCTCACCCAACCATAACAATTTCATTTGCATTAAAATTTAGAAGTAAACACTTGTATAAATAAATCAGAGTTGCTATTTACATGTGTTTACATTGCTTTACATCCTCAATAGTTACATACAAAATGCTATTGTGCTATCGAAAGTTTAGATACAAAATCACATCAGTGTGTATACCTTACGCGATGGGATGCAGCGGATACCAAAAAGGAAAGCCTCCAGTCGATCTCAATCTATACTCAAAGCTCTATAGAGATGGGAAAATAAGGGGGTGAGCAAGCCACACGCTCAGTAAGGCAATCATGCGAACAGGTAGATACTGCACTATCTAAGTGATCGTGATGCCATGCTCAAATCTATTCATTTCATCATTTCATCTTTAGCATCGCTTTTCATCCTCAGACAGATGGTCAGACAGAGAGGACCATACAAACCCTAGAGGATATGCTGAGAGCGTGTGTGCTGGATTTTAGAGGCTCATGGGACGATCACTTGCCATTGATTGAGTTCACCTATAATAACAGTTATCACTCAAAGTATTGGTATGGCCCCTTATGAGGCACTAAATGGTCGTAGATGCTGATCACCCATTGGTTGGGAAGAAGTTGATGACAAATAGTTGCTCGCTCCCGATTTGGTTAGGCAAGCCTCCGAAGATGTTCAGATAATATGTGAGAGGCTGCGAATAGCTCAAAGTCGATAAAATAGCTATGCTGACAGGAGACGTAGACCACTTAAGTTTGATGTGGGTGAGTCTGTATTTTTTAGAGTATCTCAATCTAAGGGAATAACGAGGTTCAAGAAGAAAGGAAAACTAAGTCCTCGTTACATCGATCCCTTCGAGATTTTAGATAGAGTAGGAGATAGAGCACATAGGCTAGCCTTACCACCTGAGCTAGCAGAGGTTCACAATGTCTTCCATGTTTCTATGCTTCGAAAGTACTACCCAGATTTGACACACGTAATTATAAGCCGTTGAAGCTCAAGGAGGATATGTTGTATATGGAGAAACCAATCCGGATATTGGACAAAAAAGAGAAGGTGTTGTGAAACAAGTCGATACCAATTGGTTAAGGTCCTGTGGCAGCATCATACATCAGAGGAAGCCACTTGGGAGTTAGAGGAACTGATAAAGGAGAAATATCCCTAGCTTTTTGAGGAGTAGACTTGGTTCAATTTGGAGGACCAAAGTTTTAAAGGATGGGAGAAATGTAATACCCGTAATTTCCCATGTATTTATTTTATGAAGATATAATGTATATGTACATTTGTTACAAGTGTATAAGTGATAAAAGGATGTAAGGATTATAGATTCAATGAGACATCCATGATTTTAAGTTGTGTGCACAAGTTTCATTAACTATGAACTATGTGGAATGGATGCCATTGTGTGTTAATTGTGCACGGATTGTAAATTGAAGTATGCAACAAATTTGGATGAGTGTATAGGTAAAAATCTGCAGAAAACTACAGGAAATGAGGGTGCAGGGGATGAAAGATCGATCCTCCCCTCATGAAATACCCAAAATTTGTCGAATGGAACTAGGCAGATCGATCTCATGAGAAGGCAGATCGATCTCCTTAACTCTCGACTTGGAAGAGATCGATCTCCCCTAAGCGACTGATCGATCTCATTAAGGTTCTATAAAAAGCAAATCGATCTCCTACAAGAGGAAGATCGATCTCCAAGGAGAGATTTGCTTGCAAACAAATCGATCTCATTATGGAAGAAGATCGATCTGGTAGTAGTTGCGTTTGGTGAAAAGGACTACCAAACCATGTAGAGATTGATCTCCGCAAGGACCAGATCGATCTCATGTCTCTGCATCTATAAAGAGGGCACAAGATTTGGACTGAAAATCAGATTTCTCTACCACCAAACCGTACCTGCCATTTTCTCTCAAAGACCTAGGCTTTCTCACTCTAAAAATCACTACATTCAGCCAGTTTTGGAAGAAGCTCAAGAAGGGAAAGTTGTTCCTTGAAGCAAGGAGAACAACATACCCAAAAATCACACATTGGTGTGACCAAGAGAAGGAGTTTTGGCTACCACAAGGTTGGTTGAGTAAAGGGGTAAGCTCTTCAACCTTCAAGCTTTAAATATGGACTTCTAAGCATTTAATTGGTCGAATAGTATGTGAAATATTGATAGGAATGATGAATGTAGTGATGGGTGAGAAATATTAAGAGAGATTTATAAAGAGGAAATTCATGGAAAAGTGATGGAAAGGTTAAGAGTTAATAAAATGATATTAGTGGAAGAGTGAAATGCGATTTAAGGATTGGGAAGTATGAATAGATAAATAGAAGATGATATGTATGTTTAGTAGAGGGAAAGGAAAATAACTTAATGATTTATACGTGTAGATTAAAATACGTGGAACACGGTTAACCCAGATCCCGAATGGAGCAAACGAAACGAAAGGAATACAAGCGCGATTCGAGGTAAGGGACTGTATGTTAGCGATAGAGATATACGTACGTATTTTACTGCGATTTTAGTAGATATGACGCTAGAATTAGTACATTTAGCTATGAAATCATGAAATGTACTATGATATATATATATATATATATATATATGTATTGTGAAAATGGGATGTGGGAAGGAAACTAGCCTGACATGCATGTTTTTAATGATTTTACATCTATATGATATTTTTGATGTTTTCTCAACCATGTATTGATTTCGAGATTGAGAAATGATTGTGGATAGGTTGGCTAGTTTTACATGTTTAGCATGGGACGACATGCTACGTAAATAAACATGTTTTGGATTTTTAAAAGAGAAAATAGCTACCTATCAGATTTGATATGTGAATTGGTGTTGGAGCTTTAGCTCACACCCGTTTTAATGATTTTGACTATGTTGGAGTTTCACTCGCATACGTCTACATGTTTTGATAAACCGTGCTGGAGCGTAACTCGCACATGGTTTTATAATGATAATATGCTGGAGTGTTAGCTCACACATGTTTCTATGTTTTGATATGCCATGTTGGAGTTCATCTCGTATGATGGATTTGAGAAAGGTGCTGGAGCATTGCTCGCACCAGTTTTGCTGAGTTTGAGTTGATATAGTGCTATAAGCTATTGCTCGTACTGAGAGATACCGCGCAGGAGCCTTGCGATGACTGTGTGTCACACTGATTTGCTCGCTTGATATCTGAGACATGGTTCAATATGATGAGTCCATCGGAGTAGAGTGGATGGACTGGGTCCACGGTCGTACGTTGAACTGTGTAGTTGTCCATTGGTATACTATGTACCGTGCTGGGTGCACGTGGGTACGAGTATCGTGTAGATGACACATGACGTACCTTGTGCCATGAGTTAATGAGGAAGATGATGATGATTGAGATGAGCTGAAGGGTAAGACTGACCCGTCCCCCTTCAGGCAAGTGATGCCCTGTGCACACCTGATCAGTGAGGCCTGGGATCACTGACTATGGCCATATGTCTTGGATATTAGATTGCTGAGAATTCCATGCATGTCTCAGAGATAAGAGAAATTGAGAAACTAGGAAAAGAAAGAGATTTGATGAAAAGAAATGATTTGAGAAAAGTAAAGAGATATTGTGATTTGATAAATCTCTTGATTTCAATACTCGTGCTATGATAGCACTATTTATGACATGTTTTTAACTAGAAGTATTGCATATGGTTTTAAATGAAAATGCTTATGAGAAATAAATGTTTAAATGCATTTTCTAGTAATATTTTCATTATATTGAAACACGGTTTTGTTTATGCATGCATGGACTATGTAGATAGTACAGTATCTACCTGTTAGCATCATTTTCCTTACTGAGCTATGGCTTGCTCATCCCACTACTTTTTCCCCTTCAGATACTGAGAAGTAGAGCACTGCGGTGGTCTCGAGATCCCTTTTTATATTGGACAGCTCCCACCAATTGGCGAAGGTATAAGAATTGTATACACAAGAGCATTTTGTATCTATTATAATGTATCGCACAGTTATGAATTGAAACTGTAAACAGTAGTATGGGGATGTTATGCAAAAATATTATATTATACATTTGATTTTGTATATCTACACACACACCTGGAGTATGAATTAAAGTTTTAAATTTTTTAACTATAAATGTATGGAATTTAGTAATTACATTGACTCACAGCCCAACCGTCAGTAGTATATGTATGGATAAAGGGCACCCGGAAGTGGGGTGTGACAACAATATCTCAAAATATGTCGGGGATTCCCACACTTATAACATGAAATAGGGGGCATCTGACATGGTCTAGTCCCATGGTATCTGCCACATCTCCTACACTGATCAGTAGTAGGTCGTGATCCTCTAATAACCATACTCCTCGGTGCAGTCAAAGTCAGGTACATAGGAGGTCTAGCAGCTCTCTCCTGCACCTCCTTAATCTTAGGCCTCTTCTCGAAAGATCTATGGCCACCTCTCCTGGCCACTCTATCCATCCCGGATCTCTTTCGGTCTCTGTCTCTTCTGACACTAATCTTCCCAAGCTCGGAGGCATTCCGCTCAAAATCCTGCTCGCATAACTGAGCCTTGTGTACAGCCTCCTCATAAGTAAGTATGTCAAAGGGAGCTAGCTTAGTCTGGATGGCCAATCTCAATCCATCAATGAACTTCTGAATCTTTCGAGTCTCACTACCCATCGTGTCTAGGTCATATCTCCCTAAGGACATGAATCTTGACTCATATTCATCCACAGTACGGTTCCCCTTAACCAAATTCATAAATTTCATTCGTAATTTCCTCTGTGCGGTGGCTGAGATGTGTTGCCTCCTAAAGGCCTCCAAGAATATCTCCCAGGTGATTTCAGAGTGTCTGGCCCTCAAAATAGACTCGGTGGATCTCCACCAGTGCTCTGCCTCGCCTTTTAACATAAACACGAAAAAAAAAAACCATTTTCTCTGCTGAGGTACATTGAAAAAATCTGTACAATTTCTCCATCTCATAGACCCAATCCTCTGTAATCACTGGGTCCTTTACCCCTATAAACACTGGAGGATTCAACTCCTGAAACTGTCTCAATCTGCTCAAATCACAATCATACCCTAAATCGCTCTTGCTCGGCTATAGAGCGATAGGTGAAGCTGTATCCTATACTGGGGGTGTCACCGTCTCAATAACCTAAGGTCTCTCCACCTCTGCAGCTGCCTGTCCAGTAGTAGGTTGTGCCGCAGAACCTCATCTATCACCGACACCCAATGCCTGTATGACTATCTCCACTAGGGCCTCAATACTCTGCTCTATCCTAGTGAAGCGTACCTCAATATCCTTTAGTCTCTCAATAGGGTTCTGAGGAGTCTGGTCAGTCTGTGGCTCAGCACGGCTCTCAGGCCTACCTCTACGGCCTCTAGCACGTGCTCCCGCCCCTCTACCTCGACGTGTAACATGCATAATGCCTAACTTCCTATATTCACAATCATTTATTAGACTCAATCCATCACGGTATACACAGTTATATCTAAACAAAAGCACAGTAATACGAGGATGTAATTTTCCTACGTTTTGTTACTGACTCACATCAGGCCAACTCAGCTCTGATACCAATCTCTATCACGACCCATTTTATCCTTTTTAACCGAAAATCACTATATTTGTTTTGCATTTTCCTTTCCTTGCCTAGTCGTGAACAACTCACCACTACACAGTTGGGCTGTGAGTTAATAATAATCATCACTCATCATTCATTTTCAAATAAATCAAAAGAAGTGTCATTCATTTCAAAGTTAAGTTGTACACTTATACATGACACGTTTTCTAACTTTTACATTCCCCACATTATAAGACAAAATGATTACTGTGCTTTTACATGTTTAGATACAAAAAGAATCCTTGTGTGTATACCTTTTGGTGATGGAAGCAGCGGATGTCCAAAATACAACGCCTCAGTCCTCATTGGGCTGCTATGTACGCTCTGTAGAGAAGGGAAAATAGAAAGGGATGAGCAACCACACGCTCAGTAAGACAATAATGCAAGTATGGTAGATAACTACTCTATCTACATGCTGATAGTGCTATGCATAAATCGTTTATAATCGGAGCATGAGGAAATAAAACCATGCCACATGTATATACATATATCAAGTATCGAAAATCATGTAAATAGGCATAAAACATGGAAATATCAACATGTAAAACCATCTCATGCTCATTCTTATTAAATCTCATCACAAAAAGGGAAATTCATTTAAGAAACATCCTTTTAAATCACATCACATCTCATCACAAATCTCTTTCTCAAATTCCAGCACATTTCATCATAAATCAAATTATCATTTCTTTAAATCCTAAATCCCACAAGGATCGACCACTCCCTCGAGTCTACCCTGGATAAATCACAATCACACTCATGTATAAAAACCATGTGGTACTATGTAATATTAAGTGAGACAGGTCACTATATCTCAAAGACTATGTTGGCCAACTATGTCATAAATCATCCCAGACCACACAGATCTCGGTGTGCGGGATATCATGCTGGAACGAAGGTGGGTTAGTTCTTCGCCAGACTTTTCAAATCATGTAACCACCACGCGGTACAGCGTACTCCATGTGATATACACGGTACATTATACTCCGCAGACCCATATCATGGTTGGGGGTGTCAGTCGTAGGTCTTATCTACCTACTCAGTCTCAAGTGCACATGGGAGTATATATTTTTAATGTCAGGTCCTAGCCCATAATGTCCTTACTCGCCCCTTTTGGGTTCCCTGAATTAAATGTCAGGTCCTAGCCCCTCATGGCCTTGCTCGCCCCTTTTGGGTTGCCTGAATTAATCCATATTACTCTCACCACAGCATCATACATACCACAGTGTGAAAACCTGTGCGAGTTAAGCTCTAGCACAATTCATGCATTATCAATAAATATCCTCGTACGAGCAACGCTCTAGTACGGCATTTATGCATAAATTCATGAGAAATCCACGTACGAGCATAGCTCGAGTACAGTTATATGCATAAGAAAACCACTTGAAATCCACGTACGAGCAGAAGCTCCAGTACGGTTTACAAAATACCATCATAGTTTCAAATCAAGGTGCGAGCTAAATTCCGGCACATTTTATACGAGTGAAAATACCAAAATCTCGTGCGAACAAGGCTCCAGCACGATTTAATTCACACAAACACGATAGACGGCTCAAAATCAAATAAAACAATCTCAAAATCATGATTAGCACCTCTCATGTGCTATTTCACAAAGTCATTTAAACACTAGCCAGCTCATACATTAATTCGCTAAAACCAAGCAATGTGTTTCGTGAAACCATTGAAAACATATGATTTATGCAATTATTAGCCTTACTATCCCCTTTTTATGAAACTTACTTCAAAAACCAAATCATATATACATAATCGTAGTTATTCACGCATATCATCAACCACTTTTCTTAAACAATCATGCATTTCATAAACGCCCTATATTCACCCACGAGTTCAAAGTACGAGCAGCTATCTCTATATACTTACAGAATTCCCTTACCTGGAATCGCGTCGCGTGATTCTGTTTCCTTAGAGCTACTTACTTGTGCGGTTCGATTCGTCTCCAACAAACTCTCCGAAACTGCACAAAGTCGTATATCACATCAATTTAGTCCATATAACACAACTCTTGTGTTTGCTATAGTTGATTCAACTTATAGCCTCCATTAACACTTATAATGCCTCGTTTTATTGTTCCACTCATATTTTGAGTCTATTGATTCTTTTAGGCCTATTGATTCATACTATATCGATATTAAATCGATATTAAGCTCATAGAGTTCATATTTCATCAATCTCTTCACTATGGCATTTTATCAAACATCTTATGTACTCATTTTCATAAATTGACCATCCTCACAATGTGGCTTCATTTAACCATCTCAAATCATTCCCATTACTTAAATAACAACTTAGCATAATCCATAATTCATCAACTCATTCAACCCATCCAAATCACATTTTCTCACACTAACTCATTCTATTTTTTTCTAGGTCACACTAGTTCTATCACATCCAAGGTAATTTTAACCATCAATACACATACAAATTAACTCCAAAATCAATATATAGACAAATATACCTAGGCTGAAGCATTAGCAACTTACCAATCTAGTTTCTCTTCTTGCTCCAAATGAAAATGTCACTTGCTCCTTCAATCCAACAAATGAGGCTTTGATTCCAAAGTATATTGTTCTTCTCTTGGATAAGAACAACTTTGTATCTAATGGTCTTTCCTCAAATCTTACAGAAAATGTGATGATTTAGGAGTGAGAAAGTTAGGTTTTAGATTGAAAATTGGGGAAATAGGGTTGTTTCCGTGATTTGCAGATTTCAACTGCTCCTATTTATAAAATTAGCTTGATGAGATCGATCTGCATAGGGTGGAGATCGATCTTGTCCTCTTAAATCCCTCATTTTCACGACATTTTTCAAGCATGAGATCGATCTGTCGAGACTTGAGATCGATCTGTCTCAAGCAGAGAGTTAAGGAGATCGATTTGGCTAGGGAGGAGATCGATCTGCTCCAACTCGAGAGCTAAGGAAATCGATCTGCTTGCATTAAGAATCGATCCTCTCATTACATAATGTTTAGCAGATCGATCTGCCCCATTGGAGATCGATTTGCCCTGTTCTATTGCTCGAATAAGAGCATTTTTGGCTCTTCCAAATCGATCTCTCATCCTATGAGATCGATCTGGCATTCGTATTTTCCAGATTTTACTGCAGTTTTCTGTAGTAACTCACACAACACATCCTTAATTTGCTGTCATAGTCATTTTCTCTTCCAACCACCTTTAAGACTTGAAAATGACATTCATTCATACTTTATACACATTAAAACTTGTGTGAAATCATTGTATAACCAAAGGTATATAATACATGACTAAATGGAAGTATGAAGATTTATGCAACTCGTGCAACTTCATTCCATTTTACCACACCACTCATTTTTCATTCTATTCACATTCATCACATACAAAAGTCCATTTCTTCATATTCATACATAATAAAACTTGTACGTACATCACAAACTCTTATTACAATTATGTATATTGAGTTTATGGACTTTACATCACTTATGCTTCACATTACAAGTACATCACCGTACTTATGAATTCATAAGGTTTACATCTGAAAATACGGGTCTTACACATGCTCTGGCTTCCCACATCGAAAACATACTGCAAGAGATCCATAGCATGGTCGAGTACCATGGTACCTACCACACTTACTACACTATTCTGTCATAGGTTGTGGCCCTCCAATCACTATACCCTTTACTGGAGCTATGGCCGGATACACGAGAGGCTTAACTATTCTTTCCCGAATTTCCTCAATCTTCAGCCTCTTCCCAGAAAATCTCCCGCTTCCTCTATAACTGAAGCCTCTATCCACTGCTTGTCTCTTTCTATCTCTGTCCCTCACTCTACCAACCTTCCCAAACTCTGAAGCAACCCGCTCAATATCTTGCTCACACAACTGTGCCCTGTGCACTACCTCCTCGTAGGTCAGTATGTCAAAAGGAACCAATCGAGACCTGATGGCTGGTCTCAGTCCATCCACAAACTTTCGGACCTTCTTGACTTCACTGTCCATCGTATCAGGATCATACCTGCCTAGGGAGATAAATTTTGTATCATACTCATCCATCGATCTGCTCCCCTGCTTCAATCCCAAAAACTCCATCTACAGCTTCCGCTGCACAGTGTCCAAAACATATTGCCTTCGAAAGGCCTCCAAAAATATGTCCCATGTGATCTCTGTATGTCGAGCTCTCAGAACGAGTCTGTTGGACTTCCACCAATGCTCTGTTAATCCCTTCAGCATGAATACGGTAAAAGCAACCATTTTCGTAGTAGTGCACTTGAAGAACCCATATAATTTCTCAATTTCATTCACCCAATCCTCTACAGCTACTAGGTCCTTAATCCCACTGAAAGATGGCGGTTTAAATTTTTGAAACTGTCGTAACCTATCCATGTCACATCCATAGCCCCAATCTCTACTACCCTGTGGTGGTGCAACAGTAAAAGGTGTATCCTGTAATGGTGGGGGTGTGGAAGTATCTGTAGTATGAGGTCTTTAGGCTAGCTATGCTGGCATCTCAGGAGTAGTCACCCATTCAGCATCACTCTGTGCAGCTGGCCCCTACCTACCCCCAGCTCCAGGCAACGACTAGGTAATCAACTCCAAAATTACCTCTAAGCTCCGCTCTATCATCGCAAAGCGCACATCAATACTCTTAGGTCTTTCTGTCAGACCCTGTGGAGCATGCTCAACTTCAGCCTCCACCTTTACCTCTTCATCAGTCTCATGTGGTAATGACTTAGCACAGCCCCTAGGCCTACCCCTACTACCTCTAGCTCGTGCTCTCCCCCCTCTACCACAACTGGTGTTAGGCATTATGCCAAGATTCCTACATTCACAACCATTTTTTAGTCAAACCCATCTCGATATACACAGTTGTATCTAGACAAGCACAGTAACATGGGGATGTAATTTTTCTAATTATTTATATCGACACACATCAAACCAACTCAGCTCTGATACCACCTCTATCACGACCCTCAATCCATCGAAAATCCACTACAAATTTTTCATTTATTATTTAATCCATTTCTTACCTCACTCTGATCGTGAACAGCTACACCACCAACAGTTAGGCTGTGTATCGGTGTCAATCTCATCCAACTAAACCATTCATTTAAACTTAAATACTTATATTTCTTAATCAGAGTTGTTGTTTACATGTGTTTACAATTCTTCACATCCCCAAAAATTACATTCAAAGATATTAATGTGCTTCAACATGTCTAGATAAAAAAACTATACAAATGTGTATACCTTGTGTGATGGGATGCAGCGGACACCAAAATCTAATCTTTAGTCTCTCTCTATCTACTGAAAGTGCTCTTTAGAGGGGAAAATAGGGGGTGAGCAAATCACGTGCTCAGTAAGGCAATCATGCGAGCAGGTAGATAATTGTACTATCTACATGATCGTGATACCATGCATAAAACCAAGCATTTACTTATCATACACCAAAAAATCAGTTCATGCTCGTGTTCATGATATATAAAGCAATTCATGCTATTTAAATCAATGCACAATTCTTAAGCAAAGCACGAAAAATCATCATGCGAGGTGTACTTAAAACAATTCTTACTCAACGCAACTCAACACAAAATCACCATTTGTCAAGATTCAACCCCTCCCTTGGACTTTCTCGACCCACAAAACAATTTTAAAAACATGGATTCATCATAAAACAAGACATGTGAGATAGGCAAATAATATTAATAAGGGTAATAACTAGGAATATGGTCATATCCTCTGAGATCCCAAGCTACACGGATCCTAGTGTGCGGGGTATCACCTCTATCTGCTTCCGTACGAGAGGTAGGTCACTTCCAACCCGCTGATCCATGTAATAACTAGGAATATGGTCATATCCTCTGAGATCCCAAGCTACACGGATCCTAGTGTGCGGGGTATCACCTCTATCTGCTTCCGTACGAGAGGTAGGTCACTTCCAACCCGCTGATCCATAGTAGAATATCCATCGCCCGAAGATGATATATATATATAATATCCATACACGGTACAACGTACTCTATGTTATATGCACGGTACAACATACTCTGTGGACCCATATCATCACAACATATCCTGCCACATCTCAATACGCACGTGCGAGCCTATTTAATCAGCATAGCACACAACCTACCCGAAGCTCCTAGCACGGCTCCCAACATGTCATAAAAATCACATGCGAGTAATCTCTAGCACGACAACAAGTATAAAGTGGACATCTAGTGCGAGCAACGCTCTAGCACAATGTCAAAATCCATGTGAAAACTAGTGCGAGCTAGGCTCCAACACTTATGCATGTAAAAACTCTAGTGCGAGCTATGCTCCAGCACTATATCGTAAAATTCGTGTGAAAACTAGTGCGAGCTAGGCTCCAGCACTCATGCATGTACAAACATATCAAATCTCGTGTGAGCAGCGCTCTAGCACGCTTTGTTTCCACAAAACTCATATAGGTGGCTAATTTATTTTGCAAAGCATGGTTATTAAAACCAAATCAAACTATTTTCTTGCAAAACATTTAATTGCTAGCCAACCTACCATCCACATGCTAAAAAGGTTAGTAAAAGGATTCAAAACATCATGATTCTTGTTTTTCATGAACTTTTCTCAAATCTCAATTTCTTTGCCCTTCAAACATTTAATTCTTTTCCTATGACTCACAAATATTCTAGAAAAGCTTTATGCGCCCGAAAACGCGTATAGATACCTCTAGGTGCCAACACAATTCCCTTACCTCAATTCTCGGTGAAGTAACTCCTTCTTTCTTTCTCGTTTTTCGTGTTTGGGCTCAATTTGCTCTAGATATATCCTCGGGAGCTGCAAACATTCATTTATTACATGAGTTAATTACAAATAACTCATATTCTGACTTGATCCTAGTCAATATATCTTATTAAGCCAAATTCCCTTCTTAAGTAGATTTCAATTACACTTATCATTTCACCTAAGCCCATTGAGCTCCTTAGGCTAGTTATTACTCGTTGGACCGAATTCTAGGTCCATCAACCTTATCGAATCGATTGAATTCAAGTTTGGCTTATAATCACATTCGATCATGGCTTGGGGGTTGAACACTGATCACGCCATTCCTAGTCCAATTGGGTTTAGCAAACTCTCTTAGTTATCTAACTAAGCACTTGGTTTGCTTTGCTCTAACCTTAACTCTTCCATTCATTCATGCATTTTTACAAACACTTTATATGCACATTATATAACCTTATTCTATTCCATAAGCTTATTTCACAAAACCATCTCAAAATCATGCATATAACACTACTAACACCTTAGTATAATCCATTTATCATCTAATCAACCATATCATATTTTCTCACACTAAACTTATTCTAGGTTATGCTTGATTCATCATATTCTAGGTAGTTTCAACCAACAATACATACAATAATCTACTCATAGCAACATCTAGATAAATTTACTTAGAGTTGGTGTATTGAAAACTCACCTAGCTTGACTTTCCTCTTATCCCAAATAAGAAGACTCTTTTGCTCCTTCAATCCAACAAGTTGAATGTTGGCTTCAAGCTATGTTGTTCTCCTCCTCACAATGAACAACTTTGCTCTAATAGTTTTTTTCTTAAATCCTTTTGGAAAGGGATGCATTTTAGAGTGAGAAAGCTTGGTCTTTTGGTTAAAAATGGAGGAATGTGTTGATTTGGTGAAAAATGGGGTTTGGTCATCGGGTTTATATACAGCAGGGGTGATGAGATCGATCTCCTAGGGTAGGAGATCGATCTTCCTTTGGTTGAGCTATCGAAATATTCAATTTGTAAGGGAGAGATTGATCTGCTCTTTGGGGAGAGATCGATCTCTGCTAGGCAGAAGCAACTGGAGATCAATCTGTTTCATGGGGAGATCGATCTGCTCTTTGGGAAGGGATCGATCCTTGCTAGGCAATTGGAGATTGATCTGCTCATGGGGAGAGATCAATCTGCTCTAAGCAGAAGCAAATGCAGATTGATCTGTTCATAGGGTAGATCGATCTGCTCTTAGCAGAATCAACTCAAAATTGTTCTGCTTGAACAAGAGATCAATCTGCTTGGAATAGGAGATCGATCTGGCCCTCATTTGCAGGCTTCTTGTTGTAAATTTTCTAAAATTTTTAAAGGGAAACTTGTATTTGATTACTTCACTAGTCATTTTGCAATCCGTTCACACTTAGAGCATGGAAAGGTTCATTTCTTATGATTTTCATGTTATGAAACTTATGTGTACTGCTTGATATCATAAAAGACTACTCGAAATTCGCAGGTCTTACATTATCACTTCATGTCTTAAATCTTCATCCTTAGTCCAAGTGCTTTAAGTTTCATTCATTTAGTTTGTGGTCACTTCAACCCTTATTTAATCTTTACATGTATCCATGATACTCATTTATCCCATTTGAAGTTTCATTCAAGCCAGAAGCTCTTTTTATGATTCAATTTACATATAGAAATGTGTTACATCATATAAATAATATGGCATACATCACCAAAGGTGGGTCTTACATTTAATCCCTTCAGGTGGATCAACCAAAGTCTATACTTAGTTTGCATCCATTATATCCATTTCTAATTTTATATGCTCATACCATTTAGCAAAGTCAATATCAGACAATGCCTTATCATAGTTAGTAGAATCATCATTTTTCATAAGTGACGCATCTTGATCAAATTGAAAGCCATACCTCTTAGATACTTGCCTTGGCATACTCAACCTATGAAGTATTTGTGTTTTTTTATCATTGATTTGAGCATCGAATACTTCAATCGTAGGCTCAGGTCCGAAATAAGTGTCAATTTTTGGATTTTGTACTTCTTAAGTCCAATCTTGCTCCCATTAGACCTTTCAATGAGAAATTTTTTCTCTCAAAAAGTTGCAAACCTCGAGACAAACACCTTTTGCTCGACGAGATTGTAAAAGTAATATCCTTTGGTCTCTTTTGGGTATCAAATAAATTTACACTTGTCTAATCTAGCTCCTAACTTGTCAAATGATGAATACTTCTCATAAGGTGTACATCCCCAAATTTTAAGTAGGACAAGTTTGTTTTTTTGCCATGTCATATCTCATATGGAGCCTTGTCTACTGATTTTGAGGGAACTCTATTTAGAAGATAAGCAGCAGTTTTAATTAATGCATATCCGTAAAAAGGATATTAGTTAACCTTAAACGTCATTGACTAAACCATGTCCAACAAGGTTCTATCCCTCATTTTCACACTCCATTATGTTGAGTTCTAGGCGGTATACATTGTGACAGAATTCCTAATTCTGCAAGATAATCCAAGAAATCTTAGCTAAGATATTTTCATCCTTAATAGGATCTAATAGTTAGAACGCTCTACCAATCTATTTCTCAACTCAACCCTAAACTCTTTGAACTTTTCAAAAGCTTCAGACTTGTACCTCATTAAATACATATACCCATATCTTGAGTTGTCATCAATGAACGTTTTAAAGTATGAATAATCACCTTTAGCATCGGTGTGGCCACATATATCAAAATGTATTAAGCCTTATAACTCTCTAACCCTTTCACCCTTTTTGGCGAATGGTGTCTTGGTCATCTTATCAAGGAGACAACATTCATAAGTTTCATATGATTCATAATCAAGCGGCACTAAATAATGTTCTTTGTATAGTTTGGCTACTTTTATATCATTGATGTGTCAAAGTCTAGAATGCTGGATATAGGATGGAGTAAGATCACCCTTTCATGCTCTCTTGATATCAATATTAAGTATGAGCTCTATGAAATCCAATACATAAAGCTCATTGCAATATGTAGCTATTCGATAACAAACACCACTTAGAATCATAGAGCAACTATTGCCATTATTCTAAATCTGAAGCCATCGTTAATCCTAAGGTATGATAAGATGTTTGTTATTAATGTAGGAATGTAGAAATAATTTCTAAGTTCTAACATCAGACACGACGATAAAAGGAGTGTACATGTCTAAACTGAAATTGTGTCAACACGTGATCTGTTCCTTACATGTAAAACAATCTTACCTTTGTCTAAACTTCTACTTTTATTTAGCATCTTTATGTCATTACATAAATATGACTCGTACCCTGAATTAAGTATCCAGGAATTGGATTTGGAAGTAGAGAGATTTAGCTCAATCATATTGATCATCAAGGAATCCTTTCTTTGAGAATGTTTATTCATTTGTTTTATCTATCTAAGCAAATTGGGCTTGTGGCATTTAGTGTGCCTTGCAATAAGAAAATTATATTACCCATTCTAACCACCTAAGTATATAAAAAGTTTATAACTAGTTTTTCATGTTTGATTTACCAAATCATGATAAGGTATTATATGTTTCATTGTCTCTCCCATTAATTTTCGAAACAATAGCCCTCACTATTGAACAAAAAACTTTACAAGGTTTTTCTAATGGGTTGGGACCTTTTTCAATTTGATTGAAAGCTTGAACGACTCAACGAGCCACAACCAAGCCTAATAAGGTAAATTACATATCTTATCAATTGCAACTTTATATAGCTCCCTGATTAATTAGTTGACAAACTCTTTGTCAAATATCATATATGTTTTATCTAACAATTGCTTCTAAAGTCATATAGTCAAGTTTCTAAGCTTCGAACTATACGACCTTAGTTGAGTAAGGCCCATTGACTTAGCTTAAACATATTTGTATAAACTTGGGACCTTGAGTGACTTAGCTAGTCCCGATTAAAAGAACTCTGGCTATATTTTCAAATCGATGGAAGGTAACTTTGTCATGCATAACATGTGACTTAATACTTAATGAGAGGATTTTGGTTTTCTTATCTTTTGTTAGGTCTCTTCAATTGCATGTATAACATTTATAACATTGCATAAAATAATTTTCTAACATGTTATTCTACTAGGATTATTGTCTATCTATTCTAATTTCTTCAAGCCAACAAAGGAAATTAGTGGGTTATATTGATTATGAAAGCTCAAGTGTCTATGGTATTCCTATAAGGGGTGAATAGGATTAACGCCTAATTTTCCACAATTACGATCTTCAATTTGACTTATGAGAAATTCATAATCCAAAGAAAATGTAAGAAATTAAAGGCATATTAATTGTAAAAGTGTAAAGAAAGAGAAAATTTGATGCAACGATTTATAGAGGTTCACCAACCATGGCTACATCCTCTCCCTTAGCATCTCACTAAGGAGTTTCTAAATTCACTCCAAAATGCGCTTATACCCTACTTTTTAAGGTTTAAGAGTATCCTTTTACAACTACTCTTTTCCTGAGCTTATTAGGAACCCTAGACCTCATTTTTATAAGGCTCAAGGAAGGTTGATTCAATAAGATTTGAGATGAAATCCCATGCCTCTCCTATATTTCTTATATTAGAAGATTTTGTTTATTGGTGAAATGGTGTTGAAGCCATTGAAGGAGTTTTAGATATGAAAGTGTCGTTATAAGACACAAAAAAAGAGCTATTAAGCCTTTTTGCTATTGGATATGAATTTGGTGAGATCAATGCGCACTGAATGGAGGAATGGATCCTTAGCTTATGGGATGGATGTCTACTTTCATAGGGGGAGCCTACCTTCATAAGAGGATCGATCCCCATGTAGGGGAAAATAGGAGAATGTTACTATTTTAGGATAATGATAGAAGTATTTTTTCCATGCCTCATGGATATCAATACCTTTACCAAGGATAGTGATACATTGATCATAGTTTATGCAATTTTATCAATTTTAAACATGCAATTGCTTCACCAAGGAAATTTTAATCCTACAAACGTGCATTAACAATTTTTTACATTCAATAACATGCATATTTAAGATTTAATCATTTTTTAAAATTTTCTTTCTTTAAAAAAAATAATTTGTATTAAGTCCAAGTAAAATGATTTCTATTAAGAACAATTGGACTTATTTTTCAAATTAAGCACATAAGATAACCATCAAGGGTGGTTTGATTGTAGGGGTGTAAAATGGACAAGTTGGTGTTGGCCAATGTGGGTACGGGCACATTTAAATGGGCCAAATAAATGAGACCAATTCGACCCTAATGCAGGTCGTATTATCCTGTGGGCTATTTGTTTTCTTTAGAAGTCAAGTTTACTATTACTAATGCTAAGAGCCAAAGGAAAAACAATGAATTGAACTTATGAATTAAAGCCTACACCTCGAAATCAATAACTTCTGGACTTAAGTTATAAATTATATTCCACCCCTATCAAATTGAATTGGACCTTTTCACTTAATTAAGCTTTACTTCAATTTGTAAAACAAGATTTGGGAATTGACCAAAATCATACAAAATCATAAAATCTTGTGATTAATAGACAAAGTTTAATTTGGATTTTTTTTCTTTTACAAGAGGAATATACATGTATATGATAAATGCATTTTAAGGAATATAGGGGGTAGTATCTTTCCTGATTTTAGGAACCTTTTTAAACTTTAAATTTCTATTTCTTTTTGGTATCGTTCCGTCGTTCCATCAGTGGCCCCGGCAGTAAGCCCCGGAGAGGCAGTGAGGCCGTTGGTTTAGCTGGTGTTGTTTTGTTCGATATCAACGAGAAAACCAAATTTATTTTTCTAAAATGGAGTCTTTACTCAGAAGAAATACTTCTTCATCTTCATCTGCTACTAGCAAAACCCAGTCCGATCTGGTAAATAGTGATGAAACAATTAATTTTGAAAACATATCTTCAAAAATCGATGATTGGGAAATTCCAAAAGTCCATAGAGACCAAATCTATAAAACCAATAGGATAAATCTTTTCTCTGATTATGCCATTAGAACCCATGATAGAGATATCCAACTCTCAAAACCTTTTGAAACTATTCCTCTACTTTCCCAGGAATCCTTAGAAAAGCATTCCAAAAAAGGGTATAGATATATCCATATAGGACTTGTCCAAATCGGTCTCAACCCTTTAACCAAGGAAGGACTAAACACTTCAATCTTAGCAGCCCTTAGGGATGCCAGATTCAAAAATTTTCATGACTCCCTTCTCGGAACAGTCGAATCAAGTCTTTGCAAAGGACCAGTCTCTTTCGATTGTTATTCAAATTTCACTGTCTCCTTAAAAGATAAAAACATTTTGAAATCCTTAATCCTCCAGATTAAAACTCATAATTACCATATGTTAGAAGGATCAATTCCAGTAGCTTTAATATTTAGTGTTGGCTCTACCGAGAGGGGGGGTGAATCGGTTTTCTAGTGATGATAGCAAATTTTAATTTAATCCTATCTTAATTTGCAAATGTAAGTAAGCAATATAATAAAATTAAACAATTTAATGCAAGATAGGAAAGAGAGAAACAAACACAGTCGTTTATAGAGGTTCGGCCAACTCTTGCCTACGTCCTCTCTCCTTGACCTTCTTGTCAAGTGCTTTCTTTCCCTCTTTCAACAGAGTTACAATGTTCCTTTTACAGGTTAAGGAATAACCTCTCTATCCTTAGCAATACAGAAAAGTATTCACCCTTTTTACAATTTTCTCTTACTGAGGAACAATCCTCTTCTCTTTTAAGGTAAGGTTGAATACAAAATGAAGCTTTAAAGTGGGTAGGACAAAATACAGTTTCTGCACTTAAGCTTATACAATGAATCTCAATCAATGAGCTATGAAGACACAAGGAATGAAAGAATTAAAAGCTTGAGAGTGTTAGGAATATGCAGCAATGGTCTGTCCATTCTCTTTGTCTTCAATGCTTGGTTAAATACTGAAGGATTGGTAGTTGGAGCATTAAATGCTATTTTTCCCGTTGAGATTTTGCAGAAACTAGCCGTTGGATACCTCCAGTAGAGTGCCAGATCGATCTGCCATCTTAGCCAGATCGATCTCTTAGTTATAAATCCTGCAAGATTGAAGCACAAAAACACAAGGAGATCGATCTCATAGGTTAGCAGATCGATCTGTTAGTTTAAAAATAATGGGGGAGATCGATCTGTCGAATAGGCAGATCGATCTCCTAATCTCTCTGTTTGAGGCAAGATTGATCTACAGATCGATCTGCCATGCAGTCTCGTAGTGGGGAGATCGATCTCTCAACAACACAGATCGATTTCCTTAGCTCTCTGACTTTGAGGAGATCGATCTCTTTCTTACCAGATCGATCTCTTAAATTCTCTGTTTGAGTGTGGATCGATCTTCCAGATCGATCTACAGTCTTATGCTCTTAAGAGAGATCGATCTCTTCCTAGACCAGATCGATCTCTCAACTCTAGCCTTAGCCAGATCGATCTCTTAACCCTTGCAGATCGATCTCACTTTACCTAAAACCCTTTGTAAAGGTTTAAGGCTTGGCAGATCGATCTCATACCTTTATGAGATCGATCTCTCATCAAGTAAAAACCCAGGAGATCGATCTCTCATAAGCCAGATCGATCTCTCATCAGCAGAACTCTAAGTTCTGGTACTGATAACCTCTAAACATGTTTTTATATCATCTTAATACTATTGAATTAACTTGTTTTGTCATTTCAAAATACATTAACTCAACAATCTCCCCCTTTTTGATATGACAAAACTTATTCAAACAAACATGTTTAGTGAATTTGCAAAAACTCCCCCTTTTTGTGAGCTTTTGACTTTGTTACTGACTTAACTCCCCCTCAATTTAATCATTCTTTTAAACGTTTACCACAACCACACACACATGTTTTCTTCTCCCCCTTTTTGTCATATCAATAACACGAAAAGAGAATACTCATGGCATTTCAAAATGAACTTGTTCATTAACACAACCAATAACAAGTCAAACGACATTTCATTCAAGCAAACTCATCACACATAACATCAAGTATCTTAACATGATATAACTACACTAAATCAAAACACCTAAGGCCTATGGTGAGGGAGGAACACGATCCGAAAGATTCTCAACGTGCATGCGTGTGACTTGCAGCTCATCAAACATCGCCTCTTAAGTCTCCTGAACCTTATCCACTCTTTGGTGTAATTCCTCGAACATTCGCTGCTGAGATGCAAAGCCTTCATCAATTTTTCTGTTGAGGTCACTGATCATTGTCATAAGGATCTCCATGCCAGCAGGTGAGGATATTGGTGCAGTGGGTGGAGCAGTTGAGGACGATGGTTCCTGAACTGGTGCGGCAGGTGGGTTCACAGGCGCAGTGGAGGGATCTTCCTCCATAGCTTCAGCAGGCTGCTGTTCCCTCTTTTTCTTCCAGTCACCCCGGAAATCTTTGTAATATCCCATATGATGGAGGGTCCCGATGTTGAGGACGCTCTTGGGAGAGGGTAGTTCTCCGATTTCGCAGCTGCAGTCAACGCCAACTCGTTGGAGAAGATAGGCTAATGGTTGCGGAAAAACGATTGTGGTAGCTTGCCCACGCACGATCTTCAGCCAATCTTCATATATGAAACGAATGAGGTTGGGTTTTTGGTTTGTGGTGTGAATGTGATGGAGCCAGAAACGATCTAATCGCCTAACGGTTGAATGACGGGTACCGAAAGGACGGAGATTCCAAGAAATTATGAGGTGGAGTAACCGAAGGTGCATCGGAAGGTCACTCGCTTTGTCCCCAGGGAGATCAAACTCTAAGGAGACTTCCTTATCCTCATTAGTCAAACCTTCATTTTTTATGTGAAAGGCTTGAGCTAAGATATCGGGGTCTATTGGAATGGTCTTACCCATGACATAGGTTTTGAACCCATGAATTTTGCAAGTGTCATCAGGGTCAAAGATGAGTTCGACATTGGAAAAGAATGCCCGAACGAGATTTGGAGGGACGGGAGTGTTGATTTTCAAAAATGACATCCAACCAAATTCCTCAAATTGTGACATGTATGGAAAATCAATGCGATTGAGGAAAGAAAAATCTATAGTCCGCCAATGCTTAATTGGCATGGTTGAGAAGTACTCTTCGTATCGCTTCCTTTTTGCAGGTGTTTTAAAACACCTATTGAAGGAAGCAATGGAAGCGGAAGGAGTGGGTTGGGAAGATGAACCAGCCTCTACATTGGTTCTAAGAGGTTTATGTCCTACTATCTTAAGCCTAGGCATGATTCTAGACTTGAGAGATGTGCTAACTAGATTCACAATTGAAAAAATCAATGAAACAGTAACTAGTTTTGCCCTAGAAAGACAATGAACACAAATCTAAGAAAATTTTTGAGAAAAAAAGTAAGAAATGTTGGTTACAATACTGGAAAATGACACGGAGATGCAAGGAGGACCGTACGGAGATCGATCTGAGGAGGAATCGAAGGAGGTGGTGCGAGGGAATTTCAGAATTTGAAGATTGGGGTTTGTGAAATTTGGGAAATTTTCGCGAGTTTTTATACTCCAGGGCACAGGAGATCAATCTGTCGAGGCGACAGATCGATCTGTCACTTCCAGAAGCCAAGAGAGATCGATCTGTCGAATGGACAGATCGATCTGTTCGCAAACAGAGGCTTAAGGAGATCGATCTGGTATATTCACAGATCGATCTGCAGTTTAACAGAGGCTTAGAGAGATCGATCTGCCAAATGCATGGATCGATCTTCTGAATGCGGAAGTTTGAAGAGATCGATCTGTCGTGTGGACAGATCGATCTGCCTTTAACAGAGACGTAAGGAGATCGATCTTATGGTTAGAAGATCGATCTGCTTAGCTTAACCTTGATGATTTAGGCTTGTTGGAAGTATGGAGATCGATCTATATTGCAAGGAGATCGGTCTCTCATCCTCATTGCCAGAAATCTTTGCAAAAACTCTTTTAAAATCAACTTGAAACCAAGATTTTTGAAACACAAAAGTCTTAAGGGATATTCATGAGTCCTAATTCACCTCTAAGGATACAAAACCTATCTCTATCAAGGGGTTTGGTGAATATATCAGCTATTTGATGTAGAGTGTCAATGTACTCTAAAATTATATCCCCTTTTTGTACATGGTCTCTAAGGAAGTGATGTCTAATTTCTATGTGCTTGGTTCTGGAGTGTTGGATAGGATTTTTAGATAGATTAATGGCACTGGTATTATCACATTTAATTGAGACTTGCTTCATGTCAATACCATAATCTCTCATTTGTTGTTTAATCCACAACACTTGAGCACTACTACTACCAGCTGCTATATATTCAGCTTCAGTTGTGGACTGAGCCACACTGTTTTGTTTCTTAGAGAACCAAGAAATTAACCTATTTCCTAAGAATTGGCAAGTACCTGAAGTACTTTTCTTATCTATTTTGCATCCTCCAAAATCAGCATCTGAATATGCATGAAGGGTAAAAGTTGAGTCTTTGGGGTACCAAAGTCCTAGTGAGGGAGTGTCTTTGAGGTATCTAAAAATCCTCTTGGTTGCCAATAAATGTGATTCCCTAGGAGAGGATTGAAATCTAGCACAAAGGCATACACTATACAAAATATCTGGTCTACTTGCAGTTAAATAAAGCAATGAGCCTATCATAGACCTATAGAGTTTAGTGTCTACACACTTACCTCTTTCATCTTTATCAAGCTTGATGTTGGTGCCCATTGGAGTGGCTTGAGGTTTGCAATTGTCCATTCCAAATCGCTTGAGCAAGTCCTTGGTATACTTTGCTTGATTGATGAAGGTTCCATCCTTTGTTTGCTTCACTTGAAGTCCCAAGAAGAATGTGAGTTCTCCCATCATGCTCATCTCAAATTCTCCTTGCATGATCTTAGCAAACTCTTGGCATAAAGACTCATTAGTTGAACCAAAAATAATGTCATCTACATACACTTGTACAACTAGTAAATCCTTATTTTTATTCTTAATGAATAAGGTGGTATCCACTTTTCCTCTTGAAAATCCCTTTTCTATTAAGAATTTTGACAACCTTTCATACCAAGCTCTAGGAGCTTGTTTTAACCCATAAAGTGCCTTAGATAATTTAAAAACATGTTCAGGAAATTCATGATTTTCAAATCCGGGAGGTTGCTCAACATATACTTCTTCATTAATGAAACCATTTAAGAATGCACTCTTTACATCCATTTGATATAACTTGAAGTTTTTATAACATCCAAAGGCAAGTAACATTCTTATTGCCTCTAATCTAGCTACCGGTGCATATGTTTCATCATAGTCTATGCCTTCCTCTTGTCTATAGCCTTGAGCAACTAGCCTAGCCTTATTCCTTATGATCACACTATTTTCATCCATCTTATTCTTGAATATCCATTTAGTTCCAATTATAGAGTGATCACTAGGTCTAGGAACTAGTTTCCATACTTTGCTTCTCTCAAATTGATTTAATTCTTCTTGCATTGCTAGGAACCAATTATTGTCATCTAAGGCTTCATTGACATTCCTAGGCTCTATTTGAGATACAAAAGCTATATATTGGCACATATTCCTTAGTGATGATCTAGTTCTAACTCCAAGAGTTGGATCTCCTACTATTTCACAATCTTTTACATATCCTAACTCTCTTGGTGCTCTAGGTTCTCTTTCTAAAACCTCTATTTCTTCTTCATCTTCTTTATTCAAGTCAAGCTTTTCTAGAAAGTCATCTTCTAAGCCTTCATCAAATATTCCAACATTTTCATCATTGGTTGAATCTTTAGATACATTATTTGATTCATCAAATATAACATGAATAGATTCTTCAACCATTAATGTTCTTTTGTTATAAGTTCTATAAGCCTTTGAATTCAATGAGTGTCCTAGGAATATTCCCTCATCACTCTTGGCATCAAATTTTCTTAAATTATCTTTCCCATTATTTAGAACGAAGCATTTGCAGCCAAAAGGATGGAAGTAACTAATGTTAGGCTTCTTACCTTTGTAGAGCTCATAAGGAGTCTTCTTTAGCATGGGTCTAATCATAGCTCTATTAATTATATAACATGATGTGTTTATAGCTTCAGCCCAAAAATACTTTGATAAGTTATTCTCACATAACATGGTTCTAGCCATTTCTTCCAATGTTCTATTTCTCCTCTCAACTACACCATTTTGTTGTGGTGTCCTAGGGGCTGAAAAATTATGGCTAATTCCTTGATCATTGCAATACTCATCAAATCCTATATTTTCAAATTCTTTGCCATGATCACTTCTAATACTAGTTATTGTATATCCTTTCTCATTTTGAGTAATTTTTGTATAGGCTATGAATTTTTCTAAGGCTTCATTTTTTACTCTTAAGAAGAACACCCATGTGTACCTAGTGTAATCATCAACTATTACAAATCCGTAATGTTTCCCACCTAGGCTAGTTGTTCTAGTTGGTCCAAATAAATCTAAGTGAAGTAATTGGAGAGGCCTAGTGGTGGATACAATATTCTTAGGCTTAAATGTTGTCCTTTTGTGTTTTCCTTTAACACAAGCTTCACATACTTCTTCATGATCAAAGGATATCTTGGGTAAACCTATAACTAGATCCTTTCTAGCTAGCTTAGATAGCACACTCATGCTAGCATGACCTAGTCTTCTATGCCATAACCAAGATTCCTTTTTATTGTCTACCATTAAGCATATATTTTTATTTTTGAGTTCATTAAGATAGACAATATATATATTTCCTTGTCTATGACCTAGAAAAAGAACTTTATTTGACTTAGGATCTATAACATTACATTTCATGCAATCAAAAATTACTTTGTAACCTTTGTCACAACGTTGACTTATGCTTAGTAAGTTGTGCTTTAAACCCCTAACAAGTAATACTTTTTCTAAAGAGAAATGATCATTACCTATTGAGCCACTTCCTTCAACTTGGCCTTTGGAGTTGTCCCCAAAAGTGACTTCTCCACCAACTTTTGATTTGAAAGAATTGAAATGGCTTCTATCACCCGTCATGTGCCTTGAGCATCCACTATCTAAGTATCATGCTTCTTTTGTTTTAACTTTGTGGCTATGCTCAATCACCTACAAAAATCAAACTCAAGTCTTAGGTACCCAAATTTTCTTGGGTCCTTTGAGGTTAGTAAATGCAATTCTTGATCCCATTGGGATCCATTTTGCTAATGCATTAAAATCCTTTTAGTGAATTACTTCTTTTGGAATCCATATCCTTTTTACTATTTTTCCTTTAAGATTCCTCATTTTTATATTACAATTATGTGATGCATGTCCCTTTCTATTGCAATATGAATAAGTAATTGCAGGTTTATTCATGCTCTTCCTAGCAATAAAACTTTTAAGATGGGTCTCCCTACTCTTAGCATTATATCCTAAGCCATTTTTGTCAAAGAATGCCCTTTGGGTCTCTAGCATGCTATCTAACTTTTGTTGACCCATATGGAACCTATTAAATGAATTATGTAGATTGCTATTTTTCTCTTTAAGGTCACAAATTTCTAGATTTGAAATCTCTATTTTCTTTTCACATTCTAATTTATCCAATTGCAATGTTTCATTTTCTTTTCTCAATTTGGATATTATCTTTTTATATTTCATACTCATAGATTCATACTCTAATGCAAGATCATCAAATGCATCTTGTAATTCATCAAAAGAATATTCATTGAGGCTTGAAGTTACCTTTTCATCCTCAATGGCCATGAAGCACAAGTTGGCAATGTCCTCATTTGATTCATCATCGGAGCAGTCACTGTCGCTCCATGTTGCCACCATTGCCTTCTTTTTATGGAACCTATCATTGGACCTTTTAAGAAGAGGGCATTTAAATTTTATGTGTCCCGATTTTTTACATTCATAACACACAATAGAGTCTTTTCTACCTACTTCTTCTTGGTCTCTCTTAATGTTTCTCCTATTGCTACTACTAGCTCTCATTCTCATGAACTTGTTAAATCATTTGGCAAACATTGCCATCTCAAGATCCTCTTCACTACCACTCTCATTTTTAATCTCCTCTTGAGCAGTAGATTTTAGAGCAACTCCCACTTTCTTGGGTGGCTCTTCATTTCTTCTAAGTTTCATCTCATAAGTGAGCAAAGATCCTATCAATTCATCTAAGGACAATGTATGAGGATCCTTAGATTCCTCAATTGCAGTCACTTTAGCTTCCCAAGATTTAGGTAAGCTATTTAAAATTTTCTTTACCATTTCAATATTAGAATATATTTTTCCTAAAGATTTTAATCCATTAATTACATCTGTGAATCTAGTGAACATATCACTAATTGATTCTCCTTCCTTCATTCTAAAAAGCTCATAATCATGTGTGAGCATACCTACTTTTGTCTCCTTCACTTGGGTTGTACCCTCATGAGTTATTGCCAATTTGTCCCAAATTTGTTTGGCATTATCGCACCCGGAGACTCTATTGTATTCATTAGGACCTAAGGCACAAAATAATGTGTGCATAGCTTTGGCATTTAGCTGAGCACACTTAATATCATTTGAGTCCCATTCATCTTCTTCTTTAGGGATATCTCTTCCCTCTATTCTCTTTGTAGGGATTTGTGGTCCTTTAACTATAATTCTCCATACTTCATAATCATTTGCTTGAATGAATAACATCATCCTAGTCTTCCAATAAGCATAATGCTCTCCATTAAACATTGGAGGTCAAACCGTAGAGTGCCCCTCTCCTACCAAACTAGTAGCTACATTGTTATGAGCCATTTGATCGTTTCTAACTCTTAGGAAGTTGTTCCTATGTGATTAAAGAGTCCTAACTCTGATACCAATTGTTGGCTCTACGGAGAGGGGGGGTGAATCGGTTTTCTAGTGATGATAGCAAATTTTAATTTAATCCTATCTTAATTTGCAAATGTAAGTAAGCAATATAATAAAATTAAACAATTTAATGCAAGATAGGGAAGAGAGAAACAAACACAGTCGTTTATAGAGGTTCGGCCAACTCTTGCCTACGTCCTCTCTCCTTGACCTTCTTGTCAAGTGCTTTCTTTACCTCTTTCAACAGAGTTACAATGTTCCTTTTACAGGTTAAGGAATAACCTCTCTACCCTTAGCAATACAGAAAAGTATTCACCCTTTTTACAATTTTCTCTTACTGAGGAACAATCCTCTTCTCTTTTAAGGTAAGGTTGAATACAAAATGAAGCTTTAAAGTGGGTAGGACAAAATACAGTTTCTGCACTTAAGCTTATACAATGAATCTCAATCAATGAGCTATGAAGACACAAGGAATGAAAGAATTAAAAGCTTGAGAGTGTTAGGAATGTGCAGCAATGGTCTGTCCATTCTCTTTGTCTTCAATGCTTGGTTAAATACTGAAGGATTGGTAGTTGGAGCATTAAATGCTGTTTTTCCCGTTGAGATTTTGCAGAAACTAGCCGTTGGGTACCTCCAGTAGAGTGCCAGATCGATCTGCCATCTTGGCCAGATCGATCTCTTAGTTATAAATCCTGCAAGATTGAAGCACAAATACACAAGGAGATCGATCTCATAGGTTAGCAGATCGATCTGTTAGTTTGAAAATAATGGGGGAGATCGATCTGTCGAATAGGCAGATCGATCTCCTAATCTCTCTGTTTGAGGCAAGATCGATCTACAGATCGATCTGCCATGCAGTCTCGTAGTGGGGAGATCGATCTCTTAACAACACAGATCGATCTCCTTAGCTCTCTGACTTTGAGGAGATCGATCTCTTTCTTACCAGATCGATCTCTTAAATTCTCTGTTTGAGTGTGGATCGATCTTCTAGATCGATCTACAGTCTTATGCTCTTAAGGGAGATCGATCTCTTCCTAGACCAGATCGATCTCTCAACTCTAGCCTTAGCCAGATCGATCTCTTAACCCTTGCAGATCGATCTCACTTTACCTAAAACCCTTTGTAAAGGTTTAAGGCTTGGCAGATCGATCTCATACCTTCATGAGATCGATCTCTCATCAAGTAAAAACCCAGGAGATCGATCTCTCATAAGCCAGATCGATCTCTCATCAGCAGAACTCTAAGTTCTGGTACTGATAACCTCTAAACATGTTTTTATATCATCTTAATACTATTGAATTAACTTGTTTTGTCATTTCAAAATACGTTAACTCAACATTTAGGGTTCATTACAAAGCTATGATGACTGCCTTCAACACAAAACATAAGTTTCAAAGTGAAAAGGGTCAAACACTCCTTTTATAAACAGATCTTTCCAATACTCATGTTGTCATACCAAAACCCATCCAATGGAGAGACATTCAACTCCCTGATGACTGGGTCCTTGATGGAGCGGTTCAACCAGAAGAAGATCCCATTCCTTCTCCAGAACCAAACATTGCTATCAAAAACATTACCCAATTCCATGACGGTAAGGTAAAAATCAGTTTCAATAGAGCTTCAAGTTCTAGGTTCTCTGACGTTTCTTCTTCAGAATCGGTAGATCTAGCAAGAAGCCAAAAACTTCCATCTGTCATAAACCTTCCATTTACTGAATAGATTTCGGATTTCCATCCAAATCTCCCTCTAGTGATTAATCTTCCTCTTAAACCCAAATATTCTACTTCAGATTTACCATCCACTACTCTAGAAAATATTGATTTTTCAAAAATTATTCCCCAACCTGTGTATCAACAGACACAAAACCAGTCTCCTCCAGAGTCCCCTCCAACTTCAGTCATAACAGAAAATATGGCAAACGAGCTAAATGTTCTTGAAAAAGAATTTGTCCTTGACAAAACCCACTTGCATAATGATTTTTATTCTGCAAAAAATAAAAGATTATGGTTTTTTAAGAACTTCCTTTCTTCAAGAAAAGAAATTCAAAATGAGTATTATGATTTTGTTTTACAAAATAAAATTCACATTTTATTCTTCGATTGGTTTGAAATATATATCCAAAAACACGATATCTCTTGTCCTTTCAAAACCCTCAATCCCGTTACCCTTAGAAAAAAAACAAGCTCCTATTTGGGAAACTGCCTCTGGATCTATAGAATCAGAACATCCTCCGTTTAGGAATATCTCTTTCTCTCATGCAGATCAGAAGGTAGACGCTTGTCCAGTCAAAACTCCACAGGATTCCGATTCCATTAATATTAAAAATATTGTTTTACAAAACAATTTTACTAATGTTTCTCTTACAACTATTAGCAAACAGCTTTCTCGTCTCGACCAAGCAAAAGTTCCGGTTATGACAATCAGCAAGCCCATTACTTCAAAACCACTCACAGATCACCAAAAGGTTAACCCAGTGTTCAAACCCTTTCAGGTCTCAAACTCTGCAAAAACTGAAGTTTCCTCAAATAAACTTGAGTTCCTTCAAGCTATCCAACAAAAATTAGACTCTTTAGTTATCCCTTCTTCTAGTCAAACATTAAAACTAGCTGAAGAAACCCAACAAAGTGTCTCAGTTTTACATAAATCTAGCCAAACATCTGGCCAAAGCTCTTCTGAAGATGAACAATCTTCATCTCCAAAAATCAACAAAGTGCATTGGTACAATCCAAAACCACTTGCCATTTAGCCAAGGTACCCGAAAATCGAACTAGGAAACCAACCAAGTACGATAGTCCAACCCAGGTATAACGCGTCTTCTATTTATGAATGGAATATCGATGGAATGTCAGAATACCAAATCCTTAATCTCGTATAGCAAATGACGATGGCGTCAAATGCATATAAAACCCAGCAAAATACTACAGATAAAACTGTTGCTGAACTTCTTATAGCAGGATTTTCAGGTCAACTCAAAGGATGGTGGGACTACCATCTAAAACCCTCAGATCAATTGGAAATCTTAAATGCGATTCAAACCGGCGATGAAGATGAACCTATCTTAGATCACCTAGGAAACCCTATCCAAGATGCGGTATCAACTCTTATATTCTCTGTTATCAAACACTTTATAGGAGATCCATCACATCTTAAGGATAAAAATGCCGATTTATTATCAAATCTTAAATGCAAAAATCTTAGTGAATTTCAATGGTATAAATCTACTTTCCTCACTAGGGTTATGCTCCGAGATGATTCAAACCAACCTTTTTGGAAAGAAAAGTTCCTTGCAGGTCTTCCAACTCTCTTAGGAGAAAAGGTCAGAACCAAAATTTATGAAACTATGGGGACCCATACAATCCCATACGATCAACTTACCTACGGAGAACTCATCAGTTTTACCCAAAACCAAGGACAATTGATTTGCCAAGACCTCAAACTCAGAAAACGCCTGAAAAAGGAACTCAGACAGTCCAAAAAAGAGTTGGGTTCCTTCTGTAAACAGTTTGACTACTTTGACCACGAAAAGCCATGTCACGGCCAATGTAGCAAAAAACCAGAAAAACCCAAATTCACAAAGCCCAAAAACCCTTTTAGGCATAATTACAAAAAACCTTTTTGGAATCAAGCCCACGAAGAAAAACCTGTCTATAAACCCAAAAAAAGCCCAAAACCTTCTTGGCCCAATTCTAAAAACCGGGATATCAAATGTTTTAAGTGTGGTAAAATGGGCCACATTTCTAAGTATTGTCATATATCCAAAAAAGTCCAACAACTTCAAATAGATCAAGATACTCTTGAAAAAATCCAGACCCTCTTCATCCAAGAATCTTCTGAATCAGAGACTAGCTCAGAAGAAACTTTTGATCCTCAACTTGATGAAATAGCCTTTCAAACGGATTCTTCCATCGATTCAAAAACTCTCAATATGCTTTCAAAAGATCAAAGTCTTCTTCTTGATATGGTTCAGCATGTTAAAGACCTAGAAATCCAGAAGAATTTTCTTGAACAGCTTAAAAAATCTCTTGAAACCATTCCAGAAAATAAAACCACCCGTCCAGATCTCTCGACAAATCTCTATGATCTCAAAACCATAATAGAATCTAAGAAACCTTCAAAAACATCTTCCCTGTCCATTAACGATATCTACAAAGATATCAAAATCCTCAAAACTGAAGTAAAAAAACTCAAAGAAAAACAACAGCATGATTCTGAGATCATCCAGTCTCTTCTTGCCAAAACTAACCTAGAATCCAGTGATAGTGATCATAGTGACCAAGATTCTAAAATCGATAAAATTGAAAACATTGAAACTATCCCAGAAGATTTTCTCTTTGTTTTAAAAGAAATTACTTCTAGGAAATATTTTATCAAAATCTCATTAATTTTTTCAAATGATTTTCAAATTGATACTGTTGCCTTATTCGACACAGGGGCAGATCTAAACTGCATCAAAACTGGTTTAATACCAAAACGTTTTCACCAAGAAACTTCTGAGAAACTTACTTCTGCCAATAATTCCAAAATGGATATTAAGGGAAAAACAGAAGCAAGCATTTTTAATAAAGGATTTTATATCAAAACTTCTTTTGTTTTAGTTAATGATATACATCATTTTCTCATATTAGGGACACCTTTCATTAATTTGATTACTCCCTATAAAGTTTCTTATGATGGAATATCTTTTAAAACAAAAAATGTCAAAATAAACTTTAATTTTATTGAAAAACCCAAAACCAGGAACCTTAATATCATTAAAGCTAATTCTATTTACAACAATGAAATAGCTTTATTAATAAAGAGAAAACAAAATGATATATTGTTTTTAAAACAAAATCTCCAATTACAAAAAATTAATAATCAACTTAAAACAGAATCTTTTCAAAAACAGATTTTAAAAATCAAAAACCAATTTGAAAAAGAAATTTGCTCTGACCTACCAAATGCCTTTTGGAATAGGAAACAACATGCCGTTGACCTTCCTTATGAGTCAAAATTTAATGAAAAAGATATTCCTACAAAAGCTAGGCCAATCCAAATGAATGCAGCACTAGAACAATTCTGTAGATTAGAAATACAGGATCTTCTTTCCAAAGGATTAATTTCCAAATCCCGATCCCCTTGGAGTTGCGCAGCTTTCTATGTCAACAAACCTGCTGAAATAGAACGAGGTACTCCTAGGTTAGTTATTAATTATAAACCTCTCAACCAAGCGTTAAAATGGATTCGGTATCCCATTCCAAACAAAAATGATTTACTCCAAAAACTTCATTCCTCTTTCGTATTTTCAAAATTTGATATGAAGTCAGGCTTTTGGCAAATCCAAATCGAACAAAGCCATAGGTATAAAACAGCCTTCACTGTCCCATTTGGACAATTCGAATGGAATGTCATGCCATTTGGTTTAAAAAACGCTCCTTCAGAATTTCAAAGAATAATGAACGATATCTTCAATCCTTATTCTGAATTCTGTATTGTTTATATTGATGATGTTTTAATCTTTTCTAATTCTATTGAGCAGCATCTAAAACACCTAAAAACCTTCTTCTATGTCATCAGGCAAAACGGCTTAGTTGTCTCAGCCAAAAAGATCTCTTTATTTCAAACAAAAATCTGGTTTCTAGGACATTATATCCATCAAGGAACCATCACTCCCATTGAGAGAAGTCTAGAATTTGCTTCAAAATTTTCAGACAAAATTCTTGACAAAACCCAGTTACAAAGATTTCTAGGAAGTCTAAACTATATCCTGGATTATTGCCCAAATATCAATAGAATGGCAAAACCTCTTCACGATAGATTGAAGAAAAATCCTTCACCTTGGACAAATGACCACACCATTCTCGTCCAAAAAATCAAAACCCAAATCACTAATTTACCCTGTCTTCACTTAGCAAACCCCAACCTTCCTAAAATTGTAGAAACCGATGCTAGCAATATAGGATACGGGGGCATTCTAAAACAGGTCCAAGACCAAAGAGAAGTATTAGTCCAATTCACTTCCGGACATTGGAATGAATGCCAAAAATCTTACTCTACTATTAAAAAAGAAATTTTGTCTATTGTTTTATGCATTACAAAATTTCAAAGTGATTTATTAAATCAAAAATTTTTATTAAGAATCGATTGCAAATCAGCAAAAGAAATTTTGCAAAAAGATGTCCAAAATATTGCATCAAAACATATTTTTGCCAGATGGCAAGCCTTACTTAGCATATTTGATTTTGATATCAATTTTATTTCGGGAGAATCCAATTCTTTACCAGATTTTCTAACCAGAGAATTTCTCCAAAACAAACCATCAAAATGCCTCCCAAAAAGAGCAAAGGAAAAGAAAAGGCTTCCCAAAGCAAAACGATAGTCCCATGGTCCCAGATCGTGGATGACGATGAAGCAATACCAGCTTCACAAAAACCCCAGTCTCCAGAAGACAAAATTGATCAAGTCAACGAATGGCTCCAATCAATAGCCAAGCACCCTGATTTGGTCCTAGCTCTCAAAAGCTCACTGGAAATCCCAAGTTCAGAGATTTTCAAAACCAAGGAAGCCCCGCAAATCAGGAAGGCAATCCAAAAAATGGCAAAAGACAACGCAGAAACTTTCACTGTTGTCCAAATAGGTAAAAATCCAAAACTTATTTCAGAAACTAGGAAAGGAGATTCTTCTTCTTCTCAAACCCTTTCCAAAACTGTTTTATTACAAAATCCTTTGGAGCAGTCCACAAGCTCCTCACAAATCATAGTGTCTCAACAAAAACTCCCAAGAAAATCTGCTTTTATCATAAAACCAGCTTTTCAAAATATTATCTCGGTTGAAAAAGAATTTTTTGACCCTAACCCAATCATTTCCATCCAAAATATATTTGGAAAAAATTGGTTCTTCAAACCATGGGATCTCCAAAAAACTAATGACTATTACCAGTTCATACTGGAAGTAACCGGATCAGCCTCCTTCAAACACTTTGCTTATCTTGGTTCAAATTCTCCCTCCTATTCAACCTGCAAAATCCTAAAGGTCATCACTCCTTCAGAGTGGGGTCAAGATTTAGCAAAACCAAAAACCCTTCCAACCAACCTATCACAGCAATTCTGTAAAACCTTCAATTATTGGAACTATGAACAGGCCTGGTATAACATGCCTCTCCTCCAAAACCCAAAATTTACCCACACTTGGTTGTTTTACCTAAACAACAAAATCAGTATTTCCATTCTACCTTCCTGGTTCGTCCATTGGTGGAACCTCTACGGAGCTATCCCAGAAATCCTGCCACCAGATTTACAGGACAGTTACAACCTGTTCAAAACCCACTTCAAACCGATAGATTTGGAAAAAAGATTTCCCCCAATCTGCCACCTTTCAGCAAAATTCTTTGTTCCATGGGTATCAGCTTGGAGCCTAGAATTTAAAATTGAGAATAATATCATGGTAATCCAAAGGAGATTCAAAACAAAATGGTGGACCTCCTTCAAAATCCCTGATTCATTATCAGTTCCCGGAGTCCAGAAGTGGCTCAAGACCCAAGGACTTCTCCATCCAGGACCAGAACATAACCAGTTTTTGGCCCAAAAGTCACAAACCAGTGCCCTTCTAGCAGCAGCAAAAACAAAAGAAGAATACTTCGCCATTATGAAGGACCTTCTTTCCACCGATGGATCAGAATCCCCAGACAAATCCATTGCTTCTGATGCATCCTCCATGGGCTCAATAAACCTGGCAGACGAAAATGAAGATGACTGCTATGGAATATTTCCCCCAGCAACCCATGCCTCTAGCAAAATGACAAAAAAGTAATAGTGAATTGCCGGCAGAGTACTATTGACCAACAGTGCCTACAGACAGTTTACTGTTCATCAACAGTGTTCGCATGACAAAATCGACATGACACTATTTATCAACAGTGTACAGTGTCAAAATTTTTCTCTATAAATGTAACCTCCTTTCAGGAGAGAGGAACAAGTTTTTCCTTAGAAGTTTTCTTTCACTCTTAGGAGATACTCTCTCTCTCTCTCTCTCTCTCTCTCTCTTCCCCTCCTCCCTCTTTCAATCCCATTCTCCCTTTTTCTCTGGATTGTTCTCCAAAAACTATGTAAGCACTATTCTTATTTATGAATTATTATTTTCTTCATTTCTTTTATTTTCCTTTAATGGCTGGCTTTGCCGCCTACTGCTTTATGTTTTATGCATAATGGTCGGCTCTGCCGCCTACTTTATTTCTGCATTTTGTTTATTGTTCTAGTTTCTGTTTTTATTTCTTGCTTTTAATTTCTTGTTTTATTATTTTATTTATCTTAGTTTGTTGTTTATTTTCTTTATTAATTGTTATTTCACTAACCTCCTCTTCGTTCTCGGACGCATCTTGATATATATTTATATATATATATATATATATATATATATATTAGCATTAGCAATATGTATAAGCAAGTCATAAAATTGTGAGAATAGTGCTACAAATATTAATCCCATGCTTTACACAAGAAAAAAAAGCTTTACATAAGGTTCCTCGAATTAATATAAGATTTAGCATTTGTTTGAATTGGCTCAATTGACTTCTCTTTTATAAAATGGTTAAATTTGAATCTTAATGTTCTGATAAAAAAATTATAAAAAAATTTCTTAAATGTGAATTTCAATAGTTTATGTGAAAATCAAGCTCAATCAAATTATATTAATTATTAAATATCTGACTTAATTCAATTACAACTGTACTTAGAACAAGTAAACGTAATAACCTCATTTGACAACCACAATTTTTTTTTAATTAAACTGAATTAACTTTAGCATTCACCTTCAAATATACATTTTAAAATTTAATTATCAAATTATAATATTTAAAATATTTATAAAAATAACCTAATGAGGAAAGTACAAAAATAGGGTAATTATGTTACCTTGTAAATGCACTCAAAGAGGACCATGCCGTCGTAACTTGATTCAATTAAATATCTGCGGCTTTGCCAAATGAAAGGAAGATATGATATTGTAAGAAACAGGCTATTGTAAGAAACAGGCTAGCAGAGAGCAAAGCTACATTGCAGGCCAGCAATGCTTAGGCTGAAAATGCAACAGACAGAAAACAGGCTTAAGCAATGCTGCATTTCTTTCTGCAAGGCAGACAACAAGCCAATTAGGCTAAGAGAAAGGCCCAATTTCCATTTCTTTTAGTTGGCCCGCTTGTCAGCCTGTATTCGTGCTTGTTGGCCCGTACAGATAGTTGATCCGTCCGGCCTAAAAATATAAAACCATCACAGATTTTCACCTATTTTATATTCCTATTTGATTGATAAAAAATTGATCGGTTAATAAAAAATGATATTTTAATTGATAAAAAATTAAATTATTTTTTAAAAAATTGTTTTAAAATTTTAAAAGGAGAAAGACATATTTTGAAAATAATTATCTATTTGTAAAGTTATTTTTCAAGCTCTTACGTATAATTATTCTCAAGTTAGACATTGATATAATTTTTTATTTGATTAGATCCAAAATTTTAAGTATTAAAATATTAACGATAAAAATATTTTGATATTTTAAGTTATATATTATTAATCTTAAGTATTTTTGATATTTCAATAATTAACACAATTATAATAATATTTTATTAATTATATTTTATTAATTTATTAATATTATCATTTAAGATATAATATTTTTATATTTTATTTGCAAATATTTATGTATTAATATTTTAATAATAATATTTTTGTTATGATTTTAATAGTAAATACTTTCGGTATGAAATATAATTATTTTAATAATATAAATATTTTAATATTTCAATAAATAAATATTAATATATTATTAGTATTATATATTTATTAAAATAGTAATATTATTTAAAATTTTAAAAATATTAATATAAATTATAATGAGCAATTTTCTTTTAAATGTTTAATATTATAGTACTTTAATATTAAATATTATTTTTAAAATATAATTATATTTTTATATTAATAAATTAATTAAGAATAAATAAATAATTTTTAATATTTTATTAGTTGTGTTAATACTATTTGAAAAATGAAAACCGATTTTTCAAGAAACAACCAAACAACAAAAAATATTTTTTATTAATTAAATAAACAATAAAAAAATTTTAATTTTTTAAAAAAATTATAAACATTTTTTGAAATTATTTTTTAAAAATTATTTTCAATAAATCAAACAAAAGCTAAATATTCCCTATGTGTCCATTTTTAATTTTTATTTTATTTTAAAAATTATAAACATTTTTTGAAATTATTTTTTAAAAATTATTTTCAATAAATCAAACAAAACCTAAATATTCCCTATGTGTCCATTTTTTTTTTTTTTTTAAATCCCCAAATTTTCGTACTAATAAAATTCGAATGAAAATGAACCGTAGTCTCAATTCTGCCTCTGCCTGCCCTCTGCTAAATTATTTTTCCAGGTTTTTATCTCCATTCGGGACGTTGAATTTGAACCTCCACAATCATTTTGAAAGACGTAGTATCATTAAACCCTAGCCTGGTAACCCCACAACAACAGATGCTTCTCTTTGATTCAGTATCTCCCTTAACCCGCTCTGAAAAACTCACTTCCCCACTGCTTCTCTCTTCTCTCTCCCAACGTCCTCTCAGGTTCCTTAACCTCTCCCACTCTCTCTTTCACTTCATATTTACGGTTAAGGCCTAACTTCAACGTTGCTGATTTCTTTATGGGTGCAGATATGCGGTTCTTGGTGCTGGTTTAGCTGGCCTCTCGGTTGCTTGGCATTTACTCAAGGTACTGATTTTGCTTTCAAATTCAATATCTTTTATCACTACTATTAGTGGGTTTCGTTTTAATTCTCTGATTGTTGTCACCACTGCCTTCGCAGGAGAGTCCTAAGGATTTGCATCTGCACCTTGACTTGTATGATGAAGTGGGCATTGGGGGAGGTGCTTCAGGAGTCTCTGGAGGACTCCTCCACCCCTATTCTCCTAAAGGTTTTCCATTAACTCCTTTCGATGTATGCTAATCCTTTATGCTATAGAAAGAATCCAATTCTTTCATGCTATTAAAACCCTGTTGAGCTTATCAGTGAATATGCTGTCAGTTAAGCTTCTATGGAGAGGTTCCGATTGTTGGAAAGAATGTCTCAAGCTCTTAAGAATTGCAGAAGAAGCTGGTAGTTCGGAAGAATTGTTTTCTGAAAGTGGAGAATTTGGTCAAGATTTTGGAAGGTTTATAGTCCGGAGAAGGTTTGTTTTTGTCGTCTTAAATATGTTTGCTTCCGCTTATTTCACATCCAAATGTCTAAGTTTTACCCTCCATTTTAAAAATCTTTACCTTTTAATAGGCATTTCTCAATTTAATTTATATATATATATATATATATATATATATATATATATATATTTGCTTATGTTTCTGATGGAATCTGTGCTCACAGGGGCATTTTAAGGCCGGCCACAAACATGAAGACTTTGAATGTACTGAATGATGTAATTTCGTCAACCCTTCTTATGCAGCCCTAATTGCTTAATATATGAAATCAATTTTTATGCTTAATATATGAAATCAATGTTGGTACCTTTTTTTTTTTTTCTTGATGAAATCAGAATGCTCAGAACTGCCTTGCCAGTTGCAAGATAGAGATCATTGATAAGGATGCTACCATAAAGCTTGTACCCCGTTTACATGTGCCTTTCGACTTAGCTTTTTATATGCCTGAAGCCGTAAATGTGAATTCTCGGTATTATCTCAAGGTAAGAAAAACTAGGCCTCTGTTGTGGACATCAATCTAATCCATTTTTGCCTTTTGGTAATTTTCTTTTTCATTTGGTTATTCTACCAGGCACTATTCTTAGCATGTCAAAATTTAGTGAAAGAATTATCTGCTTCTGGCTTTGGAAAGAAAAAGCTATGCTTGCGGAAGAAATCTGTTAGTGAACTCCGTGAATTAGAAGGTAACCATGTATAAGATTCTTATCAGATTTTGCATTATCCTAGTAAGATGTGCTTTGTTAGAAGTGGTGGTGGTCAAAACATTTAAAAACCAGTTCATACTCTGGTGGACTTCCCCAAAATATTTAAAGATTTTTTTGCTCAGCCTTAAGGAAAAAAATATGAGGGGCATTAGGAAGAAAGCTATGGAAGATTTTTTTTAGGCTTAAAATTCGAATGTTTTTGTTGATTTTTGGGATGGTTATTTTTCTTTCCTATTCAATTAATTTATGCTTTTGTTTGTCTGTTAGGAGAATATGATGCTGTAATAATATGCCTAGGGGCCAAAGCAGATTTGATCCCAGAGCTTGCAGGAAGCCTTCCTTTGAGGACATGCAGAGGTGTTATTTTGCACTTGCAACTGCCTGATGGTATAGGGTAAGACTTGTCTTCTCGTTTATGCTACAAAACTTGAGGACTGGTAATTCAGGCAATAGTTCCAGATATGAAAAGCCAAATTTTCTGAATTAAAAAGTTTGATATAATTAATACATCAAAATGCTGCTAAGAGCGAGTTAATGTTATAGAGGATATAAATGGCATAAAAACTCCGAACACTAGTTTCCTTTTGCTTTTGTAAACCACCCCTAACCCTTAGCTCGACAAATGCACCCAAAGTTTTCTTTCTAGTGGTTTGGGTTCATTCACAAAAATCTAGAATGATGTTTTTCAGGGAAGATTATCCAGACCATGGGCCCTCAATATTGTCAGATGTGTGGCTTGCTGTCCAGGGGAACCGTAGTTTGAATGTGGGATCAACATGGGAATGGAAGTCAAGAAATTCTTCACCGAATGTCTCAACAGATGAAGCATCCAATGCTCTTCAAGAGCTTTTACCGAAGGCATCTGCAATTTACCCAGGGATAAAGGGCTGGACTTTTTCAGGAGCAAGGGCAGGTTTGAGGGCAATGCCACCTCTCACTCCTCATGGATCGCTTCCCCTTTTGGGTTGTGTCAATAATTTTTTAGGTGATAATCTTAAATGTAAATATTGGTTACTTGGAGGGCTTGGTTCGAGGGGTTTGTTGTATCATGCTTGGCTGGGTAAGTTGACGGCGGAGGCCGTTCTCTCTTGTAATGAACAAATAATTCCTTCTGAACTAACCTCATGGAAGAACAAAGATTGTTGAACTTGAACTTTTGGTTACATTTTTATCTGGACTCTTGCCATTTTGAATATAGTTTGATGGACAAAGAGTGAATCACAGCAGAAGAATGAATATATATATATATATATATATATATATATATATATATATATATATATATATATATATATTAAAAGGAGAAGACAAAATTTGAAATCCAATTAAACCTCATTTTGTGTCTAATTAATTGATAGGTAATCTAAGGGATTGAAATGAATTATAGGGGTAATTGTGCTCACTTCTTTTTATGAGTTGCGCATACAATTGTTGCTTTGGTGATGAATGATGGTAACGATGCAGATACCTCTTCCTGCATGGAATATATATATATATATATATATATATATATATATATATATATATATATATATATTAAAAGGAGAAGACAAAATTTGAAATCCAAGTAAACCTCATTTTGTGTCTAATTAATTGACAGGTAATCTAAGGGATTGAAATGAATTATAGGGGTAATTGTGCTCACTTCTTTTTATGAGTTGCGCATACAATTGTTGCTTAGGTGATAAATGATGGTAACGATGCAGATACCTCTTCCTGCATGGAATATATATATATATATATATATATATATATATATATATATATATATATATATATATATATATTAAAAGGAGAAGACAAAATTTGAAATCCAAAATTTGAAATCCAAGTAAACCTCATTTTGTGTCTAATTAATTGACAGGTAATCTAAGGGATTGAAATGAATTATAGGGGTAATTGTGCTCACTTCTTTTTTTGAGTTGCGCATACAATTGTTGCTTTGGTGATGAATGATGGTAACGATGCAGACCTCTTCCTGCATGGAAGATTCGTGGTAATTATTTTTTAGTTTTCGGAAGCTTCACCTCTCTTTCCTTATTTTTCCCTTTCGTTTACCCTTTCCTTCTCTCATTCCCTCTCCAATTTTTTTGACTTCTTTTTTCTGTAGAATTTAGAGAATAATGTATTTATCTTATTTTCTATTTTTTAGGAGTACAAAGGATAAGTATAAATAAGAGAAAAAATAAATTGACAATGCTAAAAATAAGGCAACAAAATATTCTATTCTAGATAAAAGGAAACTAGAGATAAATAATAAGAAATCCTAAAGATATAATAAATCAATCCTAATTTAGGAAGCCAACAGCTTACAGTTAAAGACAACAAGCAGAATTCCACACTCACTCTCAGGCCAGGTTATGAATGTCAATCATACCCAGCTTAGATTTCAAAGTTTCAAATGTATTTCGTGGAAGAGCCTTTGTTAGGATGCCAACAATTTGAAGGCTAGTTGGTGTATAGACCAACTTAACAATGCCTCCTTCAACTTTTTTATTTTATTTTATGAAGTGTCGGTCCAATTCTATGTGTTTGGTTCGGTCATGATGAACAAGATTCTTGGCAATGCTTATGATAACCTTGTTGTCACAATACAATCTCTTAGGGCTTCTAACTTGAACTTTCAACTCCCCAAGTAACCTCATTAGCCAATACCTTCACAAATTCCATGAGACATAGCATAAGATTCAGCTTTTGCACTGCTTCTAGCAATCACTGCCTGTCTTTTACTTCTCTATGTGATAAGATTTCCCCAAACATAGGAACAATACCCTGTAGTTGATCTTCGATCTGTTATGGACCCAGCCCAATCTGCATCGCTGTACACTTCTATATCTCTATTTGTAGTCTTCTTGAAGTAGAGGCCCTCACTAGGGTTCTTCTTTAAATATTGGATAAAGAGATGGACAACTTTTAAGTGAGGTTTGGTAGGATTATTCATATTCCTACTTACCATACCTACTGCAAACCCAATATCAAGTCAAGTGTGGGAAAGATAGATGAGTTTTCCCACAAGTCGATGATATCGTCCTTTGTCTGTGAGCGAGTCTCCTTCGATTTCACCAATTTTGTTTGTTGAGTCCATTGGTGTGTCGGTCGGTTTGCACCCCATCATTTCGGTTTCTCTTAGTAAGTCCAACACATACTTACGTTGAGAAACAGAGATTCCTTTTCTTGAACGAGCTATTTCCATCCTAAAGAAATACTTGAGAAACCTCAAATCCTTAACCTCAAATTCTTTGGCTAGGAGCTTTTTCACATCATAAATTTCTTCGTTGTAGTCTCCTGTGATGATGATATCATCCACATACACAATGATGATAGCCTGCTTTCCTTCTTTTGAAAGCTTTACAAACAAGGTATGATCTGATTGACATTGCAAAAATTCATATCTTTTTAACACCTTGGTTAGTCGATCAAACCATGGTCTGGGGGATTGTTTGAGCCCATATAAAGATTTTCAAAGCTTGTAAACTTTCCCATTGTTGCCTTGATTTTTGAATCCTAGAGGGATTTCCATATAAACTGTTGAGTTAATATATTTTGAAATGACAAAACAAGTAAATTCAATAATATAGAAATGATTTAAAAACATGTTTAGAGGTTATCAGTACCAAAAACTAAGTCTTTAAGGATGAGAGATCGATCTGGTAAGATGAGAGATCGATCTCCTGGGTTTTCTAGTATGAGAGATCGATCTCATGAGGATATGAGATCGATCTACTAAAGGATTAAATTCTCAAAGGATCTGTACAAGGTATTGAGGAAGCAGAGATTGATATATAAGGGTTTTAAGATCGATCTGTCTATTACAGGACGTTTATGAGATCGATCTGGTTTAGGAAGAGATCGATCTCCTCTAAAACAAAGGGTAAAGGCAGTAGATCGATCTGTAGATTGATCTATGCTCAAACAGAGAGTTCATGAGATTGATCTGGTATAAGAAGAGATCGATCTCCTCAAAGTCAGAGAGCTAAGGAGATCGATCTGGGTTGATTAGAGATCGATCTCCTCTCTAGGAGAATACTTGCTAGATTGATCTGGAGATCGATCTTACCTCAAACAGAGAGATTGGAAGATCGATCTTCTGGTTCGACAGATCGATCTTCACTAATATTTTCAAATTACAAGATCGATCTCTACAAGTATGAGATCGATCTTCATGCTTCAAGTTGCTTTGTTTTCGCAGGAAATCAAACTAAGAGATCGATCTGGTCAAAATGGGAGATCGATCTGGCACTCTACTGGAGGTTCCCAATGGCTCTTTCTGCAAAACCTTCAACGGGAAAAATAGCATTTAATGCTCCAACTACCAATCCTCCAGTATAAAATCAAGCATTGAAGACACTGGGATTAGAGAGACTATTGCTGTAAATTCTGTATATTCTCAAGAATTTCATTCCAACATTCCATTTGTCTTCAATCTTCATTTATTGATATTGTTGTATAAGCCTTTGTGTAAAAGCTATTTTTATCTTACTAAAGCTTCACTTCATATTCATCCTCAAATTAAGAGAGAAGAGGAGACTTCCTCTGTGTGTCAACTTTGTAAAGGGTGAATATATCTTTGTGTAAAAAGGGTAGAGAGGTTATTCCTTAACCTGTAAAAGGGAGTGTGTAACATTCATTGAAAGAGTGAAAGAAAGCTCTTGACAAGGAGGTCAAGAAGAGAGGACGTAGGCAAGAGATTGGCCGAACCTCTATAAACTACTGAGTTTGCTATTTCCTTCCCTTATCTTTTTTTTAATTCATTGTATTACATTTTATTGATTATTCATTATTTGCAATTAGACTTAATTTAGTTTAAATTTGTCATTAACCTTAGAAAATCGATTCACCCCCTCTCGGTAGAGCTAACAATTGATATCAAAGCAAGGACTCTTTGATCATAAAGGAATAACTCCCTAAGAGTTAAAAACGATCTAATGGCTCACAACAATGTAGCAACCAATCTAGTAGGAGAGGGGCATTCTATAGTTAGGCCTCCTATGTTCAATGGTGAACATTATGCTTATTGGAAAACTAGGATGATGCTTTTTCATTCAAGCAAATGATTATGAGGTATGGAGGATTATAACTAAAGGACCTCAAATCCCAACTAAAAGAATAGAGGGAAGAGACATCCCTAAAGAAGAAGATGAGTGGGATTCAAATGATGTAAAATGTGTTCAGCTAAATGCTAAGACCATGCACACCCTATTTTGTGCTTTAGGGCCAAATGAATATAATAGAGTCTCTGGTTGTGACAATGCCAAACAAATATGTGACAAATTGACAATAACTCATGAAGGGACAACTCAAGTAAAGGAGACTAAGGTAGGAATGCTCACACATGATTATGAGCTGTTTAGGATGAAAGAAGGAGAGTCAATTAGTGACATGTTCACTAGATTCACTGATGTAATAAATTGGTGAAAGTCCTTAGGAAAAATTTATTCAAATATAGAAATGGTTAAGAAAATATTGCATAGCCTACCAAAATCATGGGAAGCTAAAGTAACTGTAATAGAGGAGTCTAAAGATCCCCACACACTGTCACTAGATGAACTAATAGGATCACTACTCACGTATGAGATGAAGTTAAGAAGAAAAGAAGAGCCACCCAAGAAAGTGGGAGTAGCTCTGAAATCCACTACTCAAGAGGAGAGTAAAAATGAGAGTGTTAGTGAAGAAGATCTTGAGATGACAATGTTTACCAAGAGATTTAACAAATTCATAAGAATGAGAGCAAGTGGTAGTGGTAGGAGAAACCACAAGAAAGATAAAGAAGAGTTAGGTAGAAAAGATACCATTGTGTGCTATGAATGTAAAAAACCTGGACATATTAAATTTAACTGCCATCTTCTTAAAAGATCCAATGATAGGTTCCACAAAAAGAAGGCAATGATGGCAACATGGAGCGACAGTGATAGCTCCGATGATGATTCGAATGAGGATAATGCCAACCTATGCTTTATGGCTATTGAGGATGAAAAGGTAACTTCAGACCTCAATGAATATTCTTTTGATGAATTGCAAAATGCTTTTGATGATCTTGCATTGGAATATGAATGCATGAGTATGAAGTACAAAAAATTAATATCTAAATTGAAGAAAGAAAATGAGTTAATACTAAAGGATAAGATAGAATGTGAAAAGAAATTACAAATTACAAATCTTGAAATTTGTGACCTAAAAGAAAAAAATAGTAACTTGTATAATTCTTTTACTAGATTCTATATGGGTCAACAAAAGTTAGATAACATGCTAGAAACTCAAAGGGCCTTCTTTGATAAGAATGGATTAGGATATGATGGAAAAAGTAGAGAGACCCATCTCAAAAGTTTCATAGCTAGAAAGAACATGCATAAACCCTCATCTATTTGTTCACATTGTAATAAGAAGGGGCATGCATCATATAATTGCAATATGAAGATGACAACATTTAGTGGAAAAATAGTAAAAAGAATTTGGGTTCCAAAAGAGGTAGTCAATTCAAAAGATATTAATACTACAGTAAAATGGATCCCAAAGGGATCAAGAATTGTATTCACTAACTCCAAAGGACCCAAGAGAATTTGAGTACCTAAGACATGAGTTTGAATTTTGATTATAGGTGATTAAGCATTGTCGCAAAGCTAAAACAACGGAAGCTTGGTACTTGGACAGTGGATGCTCAGACACATGATCGGTGATGGAAGCCACTTCAACTCATTTAAGTCAAAAGTTGGTGGAGAAGTCACATTTGGGGACAACTCCAAAGGTCAAGTTAAAGGAAGTGGCTCAATAGGTAATGATTACTTTTCATTAGAAAAGGTGTTGCTTGTTAGGGGTCTAAAACATAATTTACTAAGTATTAGTCAACTTTGTGACAAAGGTTACAAAGTAATTTTTGATTGCTTGAAATGTCATGTTATAGATCCTAAATCTAATAAAGTTCTTTTCCTAGGTTATAGGCAAGGTAATATATACATTGTCTATCTAAATGAACTTAAAAATGAAAACATATGCCTAATGGTAGACAAGAAAAAAGAACCTTAGTTGTGGCATAGAAGACTAGGTCATGCTAGCATGCATGTGTTATCTAAGTTAGCTAGAAAAGACCTTGTTATAGGATTACCTAAGTTGTCCTTTGACTATGACAAAATATGTGAAGCTTGTTGTTGTTGCTCGATTACAACAATGTCGAATTGCAGACGTCTTCACCTCGATCTTCGCGTCACGTGTGCTAGAATGCCTCTGCAAAAGAGAGAAAGATCAGAGGGATGCAGGGTTTTTTCCCTGCGTTGGCACTCCGATGCTTAAGTCAGCCAGAGAATTGAGCAGAGTTTCAGCAGGGAAATTCAGAATTAGGTTAACGAATCATACCTGACCCCTATTTATAGGGATTTACTCTGTCATTAATTACATTTTTGCCCTTTTTATCTTACTCAGGGCTTGTATCACTTCTCATATATTTTCTTCATATGCAACGTGGTACATTCTTCGTGCACCACATGGCATACTTTCATTATTCTTTTATCATGCACAACAATTGCTCCCCACTCTTTCGTTAGGTATAACCTTGCGGAAGAGTACATATGTTCTCATTGTAGCCTCAGGTCAAGTCCTTACATTAGATTCTGAAGTCAAATTCTCTGGCCTTCTAATTCTCAAGCACTTATTTTGAGTGCGTGGCTTACCTCGCGCAGTTTTCGCTTCAGGCTCTTGCACATTGTCTTCGTGGCTTACCTCGCGCATTTTTCGTTTCAAGCCTTTTGTCTTGAGTGCGTGGCTTACCTCGCGCATTTTTCGCTTTAAGCCCTCGTACATTTTCTTCGTGGCTTACCTCGCGCATTTTTCGCTTCAAGCCCTTTGGTTGTGTGCTTAGCTTACATCGCGTACTTTTCGCTTCAAGCTCTCGCACATTGTCTTCGTGGCTTACCTCGCGTATTTTTCGCTTCAAGCCCTTGCACATTTTCTTCGTGACTTACCTCGCGCATTTTTCGCTCCAAGCCCTTTGTCTTGAGTGCGTGGCTTACCTCGCGCATTTTTCGCTTCAAGCCCTTGCACATTTTTTTCGTGGCTTACCTCGCGCATTTTTCACTTCAAGCCCTTTGTCTTGAGTGCGTGGCTTACCTCGCGCATTTTTCGATTCAAACCCTTTGTCTTGAGTGCGTGGCTTACCTCGCGCATTTTTCGCTTCAAACCCTTTGTCTGAATATAGCTGAAAATCTTGATATGAAATAAAATATTTAATAAATCATCATTCAATAAGTGAAATTTCAATTCATAGTTTTGACAATGACATTAAATAAATAAAATTTCACTGCTAGTATGGCTTCAGGTGATTAGCATTCCATGTTTTTGCTATCCTCTTGCCTTGTGAACTTTTCATCTTCTTTCAAGGCATTGGTGATGGCTTAGGTAGCCCGGCGATGGTAAGGATTTCTTTTCTTTGAACTCCCTTATATGTAGTTCAGCGTCGGTATCCTTTTCATCACTTCTTCTTAAGTGATATATTTATCTGCTCTAGAGAACAAGTTTGAGATCGTCGTCGGCTGATCTAAAGATAGCAACTCTTGCAACTTTTCAGACATTGTCCCTTGTAGCATAGCTGTCACAGTTACTCCAACTTGTAGATCATGTATTTCAAGAGTAGCATTACGAAACCGATCCACATAGCTTTTGAGTGATTCCTTGCTCCCCTGTCTTAAGGTAAGCAGATACGTGGCCTCCTACCTTTTCTGGCTTTTTATCACAAAGGCATTCAGAAATTCGCTTCTTAATTGATTGAAAGATGAAATAGACCCCTCTGACAAGCTGTTAAACCATTTTAGTGCATGGTCAGTTAAAGTTAAGGGGAATGCTCTACTCATGATCTCATCCTCCCATCCATGTAATAGCATCAATGACTCATAGTGAATGTGTTCATAAGGGTCCGTTTTTCCCGCATACGCCATCATCTGCGGTATTTTGAATTTTGGAGGCAGCGGTTTTCCCATGATCGTTGTACTGAATGAGATTCTCCTTCTATGGTTCTCTTCAATTGGAACCAAGTTTTTTTCTTCTAAGATTCGTTCCACCATTCTTTTTATATCTGTGACAACTTGTGCTTTGGACACAGGTCTGTTTTGCCCTTTCTTAGCATCGTATGCATCAGCTTGGCCGCAGTCCATAGCTTCTTTCCTGTTACCCTGAGTTCAATTTTGACGAGTCTGAGATTGAAAGTTTGTCATTCTAGTTTTAAGGTTTCGTGTTCGATCTATTTTCGAGTCTCTCTCAACATGAGACCCTGTCATTCCCACATCTTTAATTCCGTTGTTTGGCGGGCTGTCTGTGTTCTGGGGCCAAGGATCTTCGACGCCCAAATATCTAGAGTCTACTCGAGCCGGACCCTCAAGGTTTCTAGTACTTTGGCGTCTCCGACCACCAACAATCTCCCTTGTTGAATTCTTTGTACCATGACGCTGCAGTTTTTTGACACTCTGATGTCTCCAGTTCGTTGGAGTCTCGCGCATGGGGTCTTCCGTAACTTGGCATTGCAAACCTTCCGAGGCCTCATGCACAGGGTCTCCCATACCCTGACGCCTCATATCTTCCTCAGTCTCACACATATGGTCTCCTGCGGTCATGTCGTGAGGATCTCGTGCACTCCTGTCGTGAGGGTCTTGCGCAGAAGGGTCTCGTGTGAGCTGGCAGGCTCGCGTTATGAGTGCGCCACGTGGCGCACGAAGCAAACGGGGGGTCTTGCGCGGCTATGCCGTGAGAGTTTCGTGCACCCTTGCCGTGAGGATCTCGCGCTCCCCTGCCGTGAGAGTCTGTCGTGGGCATGCCGTGAGGGTTCAATGCGGGTATGCCGTGAGGGTCCAATGCAGTCATGCAGCGAGAGTCAGGTGCGAGCATGCCATGAGGGTCCAATGCAGGCATGCCGCGAGAGTCAGGTACGGGCATGCCACGAGGGTCCAATGCAGGCATGCTGTGAGGGTCCAATACACGCATGCAGTGAGGGTCCAATGCAGGCATGCAGTGAGAGTCAGGTGCAGTTATGCCGCGAGGGTCCAATGCAGGTATGCAGTGGGGGTCAGTCATGCCGCGAGGGTCCAATGCAGGTATGCCGTGAGGGTCTTGCGGTCACATGCCCCGAGAGTCTTGCGGCAAGTTGCCGTGAGGGTCTTGCAGCATGTTGTCGTGAGGGTTTGTGACCGCATGCCCTGAGGGTCTTGCGGCAAGATGCCGTGAGGGTCTTGCGGCATGTTGCCGTGAGGGTCTTGCTGCAAGATGTCATGAGGGTCTTGCGACCGCATGCCCTGAGAGTCTTGCAGTAAGATGTCATGAGGATCTTGTGCCAAGATGCAGTGAGAATCTCGCGCAAACATGCCTTCAGGGTGTCGCGGTACTCGGCCTTCACTGTCTCGCACCATCCTACCATGAGGGTCCCACACGAACATGCCGAGAGGGTCTTGTGCAGCTCGGCCTTCTCCCACCAAGTTTTGGACGGCTAGTGGCAGATTCACTTGCGGGAAAACGCCATTGAACAGATCAACCATTGTCCTTAAGGCTTGAACAGTCTCTTCTCCTTGCTTCCGCATGGCTTCGAATTCGACAATGGGAATCGTAATCGTATTCGACCCTCTCTCGGTCTGAACTCCCTCACCTAAGTCTACCATTGGGGAGCTCGCCATGTCCTCACTTTTTTCACTTCTGATTGCTGTTGAACGTGTCTGCACCATCGTTGTCGAAAGCTTTTCTTCTGTTTCCCACAGATGGTGCCAATTGTTGTTGCTCGATTACAACAATGTCGAATTGCAGACGTCTTCACCTCGATCTTCAAGTCACGTGTTCTAGAATGCCTCTGTAAAAGAGAGAAAGATCAGAGGGACGCAGGGGTTTTTTCCTGCGTTGGCACTCCGATGCTTAAGTCAGCCAGAGAATTGAGTAGAGTTTCAGTAGGAAAATTCAGAATTAGGTTAACGAATCATACCTGACCCCTATTTATAGGGATTTACTCTGTCATTAATTACATTTTTGCCCTTTTTATCTTACTCAGGGCTTGTATCACTTCTCATATGTTTTCTTCATATGCAACGTGGTACATTCTTCGTGCACCACATGGCATACTTTCATTATTCTTTTATCATGCACAACACTTGTGTTAACGAAAAATATAAAAGGACAACATTTAAGCCTAAACATAGTGTATCTACCACTAGGCTCGTCAATTACTTCACCTAGATCTATTTGGACCAACTAGAACAACAAGCCTAGGTAAGAAACATTATGGGTTTGTAATTGTTGATGATTACACTAGGTTCACTTGGGTGTTCTTTTTGAGAGTGAAAAATGAAGCTTTAGAAAAATTCATTGCCTATACAAAAGTGACTCAAAATGAAAAAGGTTACACTATAACTAGTATTAGAAGTGATCATGGCAAGGAGTTTAAAAATATTGGATTTGATGAATATTGAAATGATCAAGGAATTAGTCATAATTCTTCAGCCCCTAGGACCCCACAACAAAATGGGGTAGTTGAGAGAAGAAATAGAACATTGGAAGAAATGGCTAGAACCATGTTGTGTGAAAATAATTTACCTAAATATTTTTGGGCTGAAACTATAAATACATCTTGCTATATCATTAATAGAGCTATGATTAGACCAATTTTAAAGAAAACCCCTTATGAGCTTTACAAGAGTAAGAAGCCTAATATTAGCTATTTTCACCCCTTTGGTTGTAAATGCTTTATCTTAAATAATGGAAAAGACAATTTAGGAAAATTTGATGCCAAGAGTGATGAGGGAATCTTTTTAGGGTATTCTTTGAATTCAAAGGCATATAGAGTATATAACAAAAGAACATTGATGGTTGAAGAATCAATTCATGTAATATTTGATGAGTCAAATGATTTATCTAAAAATTCAACCAATGATGAGGATATTGAAATATTTGATGAAAACTTGAAAGAAATCTCAAACTTAGAAAATGATCTATTAGAGAAACTTGACATTAATAAAGAAGATGAAGAAGAAATAGAAATATTAGAAAGAGAGTCTAGAGCACCAAGAGAATTAGGATATGTAAAAGATTGTGAAATAGTAGGAGATCCAACTCTTGGAGTTAGAACTAGATCATCTCTAAGGAATGTGTGTCAATATATAGCCTTTGTATCTCAAATTCAACTTAGAAATGTCAATGAATCCTTAGATGACAATAATTGGTTTTTAGCCATGCAAGAAGAATTAAATCAATTTGAGAGAAGCAAAGTATGGAAACTAGTTCCTAGACCTAGTGATCACTCTATAATTGGAACTAAATGGATCTTCAAGAACAAGATGGATGAAAATAATGTGATCATAAGAAACAAAGCTAGGCTAGTTGCACAAGGATATAGGCAAGAAGAAGGAATAGACTATGATGAAACTTATGCACCTGTAGCTAGATAAGAAGCAATAAGAATGCTACTTGCCTTTGCATGTTATAAAAACTTCAAATTATATCAAATGGATGTGAAGAGTGCATTCTTAAATGGTTTCATTAATGAAGAAGTTTATGTTGAGCAACCTCTCGGTTTTGAAAGTCATGAATTTCCTGAACATGTATTCAAACTCTCTAAGGTACTTTATGGTTTGAAACAAGCTCCTAGGGCATGGTATGAAAGGCTGTCAAAATTCTTAATAGAAAAAGGATTTTCAAGAGAAAAAGTAGACACTGCCTTGTTTATCAAAAATAAAAATAAAGATTTACTAGTTGTTCAAGTGTATGTAGATGACATTATTTTTGGATCAACTAATGAATCTTTATGCCAAGAGTTTGCTAAGATCATGTAAGGTGAATTTGAAATGAGCATGATGGGAGAGCTCACCTACTTCTTGGGACTTCAAGTAAAGCAAACTAAAGATAGAACCTTCATCAATCAAGCAAAATATACCAAGGATTTACTCAAAAGATTTGGAATGGATAATTACAAACCTCAAGCAACTCCAATGGGTACCAACATCAAGCTTGATAAAGATGAAAGTGGTAAGTGTGTATACACTAAACTATATAGGTCTATGATTGGTTCATTGCTTTATCTAACTGCAAGTAGACCAGATATTCTGTTTAGTGTATGCCTTTGTGCTAGATTTCAATTCTCTCCTAGGGAATCACACTTATTAGCAACTAAAAGAATCTTTCAATATCTTAAGGACACTCCCTCTCTAGGACTTTGGTACCCCAAGGACTCCACTTTTGCTCTTCATGCATTTTTTGATGTAGATTTTGGGGGCTGTAAAATAGATAGGAAGAGCACTTCAGGTACATGTCAATTCTTAGGGAATAAATTAATCTCATGGTTCTCTAAGAAACAAAATAGTGTAGCATAATCCACAACACTTGAGCACTAAAACTACCTACTGCTATCTACATCAAATAGCTGATATCTTCACCAAACCTCTTGATAGAGATAGGTTTTGTATTCTTAGAGGTGAATTAGGACTCATGAATGTTCCTTAAGATTTATATACTTCAAAACCTTGATTTCAAAGTAATTTTCAAAGAATTTTTCAATGATTTTTCTGGGAAAAAAGTATGAGAGATCGATCTCCTATCATCATAGATCGATCTTCATGCTACAAATTGGCCTAAAGCATTAAGGTTCAGCTAAGAAGATCGATCTTCTATCCTATAAGATCGATCTCCTTAAGCTTCTGTATTTCACAGATCAATCTTTGCATTTGGCAGATCAATCTCATTAAGTCCCTGTAAAATAGCAGATCGATCTTTGAATGTGGCAGATCGATCTCGTTAAGCCCCTGTATAACAGCAGATCAATCTATGCATTTGGCAGATCGATCTCCTTGAGCTTCTGTGTTTTAAAGATCGAGCATTTGATTCAACATATGATCTCTTCAAGTCTCTGAAAATAACAGATCGATTTGTCGCTGTGACAGATCGATCTCCTTAACCCTGGACTATAAAATCTGCTTCAAAATCCCCAAATTTCAAACATCCAAATTTTTAAAATCCCTAAACTCTACCGACCCTCAACCCTCGATTCTCAACTCCAGATCGATCTCGGTAAGGTTTTTGTCAAATCTTTCATCATTTTGTGTTTTCGAAACCTACATTGTTAAATTTTCTTCAAAAAATTTCTTTGTTTGTGCTCAAAATCACTATTAGGGCAATTCTAGAACTGTTCCATTGCCTAAGTTTCTAGAGAACTGTTATCTAGAAACTACAAATCTATTTAGAGTGTGTCTAGCTGAAATCTTAATCATGCCTCGACTTAAGAGAGTTGACCAAAAACCCCCTAGACCAAATGTTGATAGAGGGTCATCTTCCCAAACAGCTCCTCCCTCTTCTGTCACTACCTTTAACAGGTGTTTTCAAATACCTGCAAAAAGGAAAATATATGAAGAGTATTTCTCCACTATGCCGATTAAACATTGGCGAACAATTGACTTTTCTTTCTTAAATCGTATTGATTTTTCGTATGTCAAAAATGGAAGCATTCGGTTGGCTTCCATTTCTTAAAATTAACACCTCGGTACCTCCAAATATTGTTAGGGCATTCTTTTCTAATGCTGAACTCATTTATGACCCTGATGATACCTGCAAAATACTAGGGTTTAAAACGTTTGTCATGTATAAAACACTATCTATAGACACATCCATACTAGCCCGAGTATTTGACATACAAGATGAGGGGTTGACTGATGAAGAGGAAGAAGTCCCTTTAGAATTTGACCTTCCCGGGGATAAGGCGAGAGACCTACCGATGCACCCGAGGTTACTCCACCTTATCATCTCGTGAAATCTTAGACCATTTGGTACCCATCACTCCACGATTAGGAGATTAGATCGATTCTGGCTCCACCACTTCCACTCCTCAAGTCAAAAACCCAATCTGGTCCACTTCATTTATGAAGACTGGCTGAAGATCGTACGCGGCTGTGAGATCTGAGAATTTCAGACATATTTAATGATGTAATAATAAATTGAAGTGTAATTTATTGAGCTAAGTGAATTGTGGGAATTATAATTGGAGATTTATGTGTTAAGTGTGTAAAATAAGCTTGATCCATGAGGACAGATCGATCTGGGAGAAGGAGAGATCGATCTGGTGAATTAAAAATGACGAGGAAGGGGAAATTTGAGGAGCAGATCGATCTCCAATGGAAGAGATCGATCTCCTTATGAATCTGTTTGAGAAGGGATCGATCTCATGAGGAAGAGATCGATCTCCAAATGAATCTGTTTGAGAGAAGATCGATCTCATGAGGAGGAGATCGATCTCCAAATGCTTCTGTTTGGGAGAAGATCGATCTCCTCAAGGCACAGATCGATCTCATAAAGCCATAAAGAGATCGATCTCACCCCTCGACAGATTGATCTCCTAGGCATAAAATTGCCCAGATCGTCCCCAAAATTCAAACGCAGATCGATCTCCCCAGGAGACAGATCGATCTCCTACCTCCAGTCTATATAAGGGACCCGTGTTTTCTCCTGAAATCTTACTTTCTCTCTCTTCCAAACCTCTATTTTTCCGAAAACCTAGTTTCTCACTCCTCCAAATCCCCCATTTCCGGCCGAATCAGCTATTGTGGTAAGAAGGAAAGTTGTTCCTCATCAAAGGGAGAACAACATACTTGGAAATCGAAGGACGAATCGGATCGAGGCGTGAGTTGTGCGTCTCACAAGCTTTGGGTAATTTCTAAACCTCGATCTTGATATTTGAGTTGATTTTGATGTTATTGGTGGTTGAATTTGTGTTGAAATGGCTGAAAGATGACTAGGGATTGATTAAATTTCAATGTGGTAGGAGTGATATGCATATTGAGAATTTTGGTGAATTTAGGAAATTGTGAGCTATAAATGGAAAATTGGACAATGTGGAGAATTAGCGTAGATAATTGGTATTAGAGATATCGAACATTGGGATATTGTGAATAGAGTTGTAGTTTAGGGTTGAGTTACGAGAAATCAAGAGAATTGAGGTGTTATGAGCAATTATGCTCGATTTTAAGAATTGAGGCTTATGTGATGTGGAGTATTGATGTTTTAACATCGTTTGGACAGCTCGGGAGTTCCAGAGTGGAATGCGAGACTAGTCCGTGATACGGGGGAAACGATTGCACTATACGAGGTGCAAAGAGGTAAGGGAAATCTAAACCATTTGTGTATGTGATTTGTAAACTGTTATAGCATGATTTATGATTTATAAACAAGCATGTTGAGAGTTTTGTGTTGAGATTTGAACTGCACACGATTTTATAACCGGTTGGAGCCCAATGTTTTATGAGTTTATAACTGGGCTCTACGTTAAGGCAACATTGTGATTTGAGAAATGTGTGCGTGTGCTTTGCCGGTTGGAACTCGGTTTTACTACGTTTTGCGTTGAGTACAAAACGATTTCAAATGAGTTTTATGAGAGAAAACCATTACGAGTTCTACGTGAAGGCAAACCTGTCTTATGTGATAAGACTTGGGTGTGTAGTTGTGAGTACACACCGGGCATTGCTCTGGTAGCATGTAAGCCCGAATTCTTCTCCGTTCTGGTAACGTTGAGAAAACCCCATTGGTGGCTGTGCCACGTTGAGAAAACCCCATTGGTGGCTGTGCCACGTTATACCCCATTGGTGGCTGTGCCACGTTGAGAAAACCCCATTGGTGGCTGTGCCACGTTATACCCCATTGGTGGCTGTGCCACGTTGAGAAACCCCATTGGTGGCAGTGCCACGTTGAGAAACCCTATTCTGTGGCTATGCCACGTGAGAAAATAATTCAGTGGCTTTGCCACGTGTGTATTGTGGCTATGCCACGTGTGATTTTAAATCAGTGGCTATGCCACGTTATTTGAGAAAGCGTTTAACGCGTATTTTCACATGCTTAGTTTTGCTCTAGAGTGAGCCTTTTACTTCATGTTTTCACATGACTTGACACATGAGAGTGTCGTTTTGAATATTTTCATGCTATGGTTTTCAAATGAGTTTCACATACAAATAAATGCTTTGTGATGTGCATTTTGGTTTATGAAATGAGTTCCCTACCCCCCTTTACTGAGCGATTTAGAAGCTCACCCTGTTTTTCTTTCCCCCCAGAGTTCTTCAAGTGAATAAGGACATCCCTGCGACGTACGGAGTAGTGACTAGTGGAGGATCCGAGCTCCAGGCTATATATTTTTGTACTTTGAGGTATATTTATCTTTTCATGTACCCAGACTATTATTGTAATTACAGACACTTGATGTATGACATTATACGGGATGTATTAGGATTAATTGACTGTAATCGAGTAATGGGTATAATACAATATTTATTATATCATGATGAGATCCTGAGGCATGATAATTATGATGATGTATGACACTGCACAGGAATGCACTCTTTATTTGTGAATTAACGAGTAAAAGTTTTAAATTAGCCATATTTTCCGTATTTTCGGGGCGTGACAGAGTTTTCTTGGTATCAGAGCTTAGGGTGTCTAGTACTGTCAGTGTCGGTTAAGTGAAATAGAATACATCCCAAATGTCTGTAATAGTCTGGTCATGAACTGAAATTGAGGATTGAGATTTCAATCAATTTTGATATGTACGGGCAGGAGACGAGTTGAGATAGAGAATGAGTAAACGACGAGGTCGTTCGAGGAGGCAGGCAGAGTCCCCTCCGCCACCTGTCCCACAACCAGAGAGTCCTAACTCTCGATTTAATCGGATTGAGACCGATGTGAGGCAAGGTTTTGAGCAGATGGCGGCGCTATTCGCGCAACACTTTGGAGTTAATGCCTCGGATACTACCCCTACACCACCACCAGGACCTCCCATACCCCCAGTGCCTCCCGTCACTCAGCCTGAGGACAGAAGTAAGGTCCGACTAAAGGAATTTCTGAAGATGAATCCACCCGCATTTAGGGGAAAGAAGGATCCTACAGAGGCTGAGGAGTGGTTGACGGAGTTGAGAGTTATATTTGATTTACTGGGGTGCACCGATGCTGAGAGAGTCAGTATGAGCGCCTATATGCTGAAGGGGAGAGCTCGAGATTGGTGGGGTACTACCCAGGGTATCTTGATGTCCCGCCAGGATGAGATTGGTTGGGAAGAGTTCCAGACAGCTTTTAGAACCCAATATGTATCACGAGCCGCTTAGAGAAGGAAACAGGCCGAATTTTTGAGTTTGGTACAGGGTGACATGTCGGTGGATGACTATGAGAGCCAGTTCACCGCACTATTGAGATATGACCCAGAGACCTCCAAGAGTGAAGAGCTCCGCACAGAGAAGTTTGTGTATGGGTTGAGGCCCGTTATTAGAGATAGACTGATGGGGCTATGTATTACCGAGTTTGGAGATGCTCTGAGACGAGCACAAGAGGTTGAAAGAGGGATTGAGATGGTACAATCCCAGAATGAGCTCAGAGCGGTGAATAGAGATAAGGGCAAGAGGCCAGCACTTTTCCAGTCAGAGGCTCGGAGAGGTTCCTTCAGAAGAGGAAGGATTGAGGTGCAGAGGGACAGATTGGAGAGACCCAGAGCCTATCCTATTATCAAGGAGGCCCCTCGATATGTCAGGCCGGAGATGAGGATTTGTAGAGATTGTGGCCGATCGCATGAGGGAAGTTGTACTGGGTCGATCCTTGGATGTTTTAGATGTGGTGACATGGGTCACAGAGTGAAGGACTGTCCCCAACCTCAGATACCACATGCTCCGGAGCCCACTAGACAACAGCCTCAGAGAGTGGATCCCCGGAGACGGGCCATTGCGGCAGAGAAAGGGAAGAAACCTGTGGCACATGGACGAGTGTTTGCCCTGGATAAGGAGACCGCAGACGCTTCGACAGAAACTATAAGAGGTACACTCTCTGTCTGTAATTATGAGGCTCATGTGTTGATTGATTCAGGATCCACGCATTCGTTTATTTCTGAGCATTTTGCATGTAGATTAAACTTGAAGTTTGAACCTCTAGAATATATACTACATGTAAATACCCCTATGCGTGAATCCCAGAGGACTGAGTTAATCTGTAGAGGATGTGAAATTAAGGTGGGAGATAGAGTGATGTTAGCAGACCTAATCATGTTGAATATACATGGGTTTGATGTAATTCTGGGAATGGATTGGTTGGCGACCAATCGAGTGAGTTTAGACTGCTACACTAAGATTGTAACTTTCTCCCTACCTGAACCTTACAGTGTACGGTTGAGATATTGAGGAAATGTATATATGAAATTCTAGTAAGTCATTTGAGAATTTTAACATTATTTTGGAGATTATTAAATATGATTATTCATGTAAAGGTTATGAGACACTCATCTCAGATGATGAGCGGGAACACCCGAGGATTGAGGATATACCTGTGGTTTGCGAATTTCTGGATGTTTTCCCAGATGAATTGCCAGGTTTACCACCAGAGAGAGAGCTGGAGTTTACCATTGATTTGGTACCGGATACTCAGCCGATCTCTAAACCTCCTTACATGATGGCATTAGTGGAACTTGAGGAATTGAAGAAGCAACTGCAGGAGTTATTGGATCAAGGGTTTATTAGACCCAGTGTTTCACCGTGGGGAGCGCCAGTACTGTTTGTTAAGAAGAAGGATGGTAGTCTCAGATTATGTGTGGACTACCGGCTATTGAATAAAGCCACGGTGAAGAATAAATACCCACTGCCCAGGATTGACGATCTACTTGATCAGCTAAGAGGGGCATCAGTCTTTTCTAAGATTGATTTGAGATCGGGCTATCACCAATTGAGGATCAAGGAGGAAGATATTCCAAAGACGGCCTTCAGGACAAGGTATGGCCATTACGAATTTCTGGTGATGTCCTTTGGATTGACGAACGCCCCTGCAGCATTTATGAGATTGATGAACGAGGTGTTCAGAGACTATCTGGATAAGTTTGTGATAGTCTTTATCGATGATATCCTGGTGTATTCTCGGTCGTATGAGGAGCATGCACAGCATTTGTGGTTAATACTTCAGATACTCCGAGATAAGCAATTATACGGAAAGCTTAGTAAGTGTGAATTTTGGCTGAACCGGATAGCTTTCCTTGGGCATGTAGTCTTAGAGGAAGGAGTATCAGTGGATCCGAGTAAAATAGCAGCTGTGCTTAATTGGGAAAGACCGAGGACAGTGACTGAGATACGAAGCTTCCTTGGTTTGGCAGGGTATTACAGGAGATTTGTGGAAGGATTTTCCGGGATGGCCGCTCCTTTAACTAAACTCACGCGTAAGGAGACTCCGTTCATATGGACTGATCAATGTGAGCTCAGTTTTCAGGAATTAAAAAGGAGATTGACAGCGGCACCTGTGTTAACTATCCCTGAGGGATCAGGAGGATTCTCGGTGTATAGTGATGCATCTCATCAAGGATTGGGGTGTGTGCTTATGCAGCACGGAAGAGTGGTCGCATATGGATCGCGACAGCTGAAGGACCATGAGCGAAATTACCCCACGCACGATTTGGAGTTAGCCGCTGTGGTATTTGCTTTGAAGATCTGGCGACACTACTTATATGGGGAAAGATTCCAGATCTTCACTGATCACAAGAGTTTGAGATATCTCTTTGATCAGAAAGAGTTAAACATGAGACAAAGGAGATGGATGGAACTCCTTAAGGATTATGACTGCGAGATTCTTTATCATCCGGGTAAGGCGAATGTGGTTACTGATGCCCTGAGCAGGAAGAGTATGATATCTGCTATGATGATCAGGGAATGGGATTTGTTAGAGCAGTTCGCCGAACTTCGGATCAGAGTTAAAGAGGTAGAGACTGGATTTTTGGCTAGCCTGCGGATAGAGCCCAGGATCATGGATCAGATTAGAACTGGGCAGCGCAGTGATCAGAGATTGATAGACATGGTTAGCCAAGCTGAGCAGAGTTCGCAGTCGGATCTCACCATCAGTGAGGATGGATTATTGAGGTTCAGAGGACGGATTTGTGTACCGGACGATGATACCCTGAAGAGACAGATACTGAGAGAATCTCATTGCTCGCGTTACACCATGCACCCAGGGAGTACTAAGATGTACCGAGACTTGAGAAAGGTGTATTGGTGGAGTGGTATGAAGCGAGATGTGGCAGAGTATGTGGCCAGGTGTTTAGTATGCCAGCAAGTGAAAGCTGAGCATCGGAAGCCCGGAGGACTACTACAGCCCTTACCTGTACCTACATGGAAATGGGAGCATGTCACTATGGACTTTATTATGGGTTTACCGAGGACCCGGAGAGGTCGTGACGCGATATGGGTCATTGTGGATAGATTGACCAAGAGTGCCCACTTCCTTGCCATCAAGAGCACAGATACTGTGGATGCCTTAGCTGAACTGTATGTCAGCGAGATAGCTAGATTACATGGGGCTCCAGTGAGTATTACTTCTGATAGAGATTCCCGGTTTACTTCCAGATTTTGGACCCAGTTTCAGGAGTCCATGGGATCTCGATTGAGTTTTAGTACCGCCTATCATCCTCAGACAGATGGTCAGTCAGAGAGTACTATTCAGACCCTGGAGGATATGTTGAGGGCGTGTACGATGGATTTTAAGGGATCATGGGATGATCACCTGCCCCTAGCAGAGTTTGCGTACAATAACAGCTATCATGTGAGTATTGGAATGGCATCTTTTGAGGCTCTATGTGGTAGGAGGTGTAGATCCCCTGTAGCTTGGGAAGAAGTCGGTGACAGAAAGATAAATGCTCCCGAGCTTGTTGAGCAAGCCATACAGAGTGTGAAACTCATATGTGAGAGGTTACGGGCTGCACAGAGTAGACAGAAAAGCTAGGCGGATGTGCGTAGACGGCCACTCGAGTTTGATGTTGGTGATGCAGTATTTCTGAGAGTATCACCGAGCAAGGGTATCATGCGATTTGGAAAGAAAGGGAAATTGAGTCCTCGATACATAGGACCATTTGAGATTCTTGAGAGAGTGGGAGAGGTAGCCTACAGATTGGCATTACCCCCACAGATGTCCGAAATACACAATGTTTTTCATGTGTCTATGTTGAGGAAGTACCACCCGGACCCTTCTCATGTTATAAAGTATGATGAGATGGACATACAGGAGGACATGAGCTATACTGAGGAACCCGTCCGGATTCTCGATAGAAAGGAGAAGGTACTGAGAACCAAGAGCATCCCATTAGTGAAAGTTTTGTGGAAGCATCACTCAAGGGAAGAGGCAACGTGGGAACTAGAGAGTCTCATGAAGGAGAAATACCCCCATCTATTTTGATTAGTTGAGTTGAATTTGGAGGACCAAATTCTTTTAAGGTGGGGAGGATGTGAGATCTGAGAATTTCAGACATATTTAATGATGTAATAATAAATTGAAGTGTAATTTATTGAGCTAAGTGAATTGTGGGAATTATAATTGGAGATTTATGTGTTAAGTGTGTAAAATAAGCTTGATCCATGAGGACAGATCGATCTGGGAGAAGGAGAGATCGATCTGGTGAATTAAAAATGACGAGGAAGGGGAAATTTGAGGAGCAGATCGATCTCCAATGGAAGAGATCGATCTCCTTATGAATCTGTTTGAGAAGGGATCGATCTCATGAGGAAGAGATCGATCTCCAAATGAATCTGTTTGAGAGAAGATCGATCTCATGAGGAGGAGATCGATCTCCAAATGCTTCTGTTTGGGAGAAGATCGATCTCCTCAAGGCACAGATCGATCTCATAAAGCCATAAAGAGATCGATCTCACCCCTCGACAGATCGATCTCCTAGGCATAAAATTACCCAGATCGTCCCCAAAATTCAAACGCAGATCGATCTCCCCAGGAGACAGATCGATCTCCTACCTCCAGTCTATATAAGGGACCCGTGTTTTTTCCTGAAATCTTACTTTCTCTCTCTTCCAAACCTCCATTTTTCCGAAAACCTAGTTTCTCACTCCTCTAAATCCCCCATTTCCGGTCGAATCAGCTATTGTGGTAAGAAGGAAAGTTGTTCCTCATCAAAGGGAGAACAACATACTTGGAAATCGAAGGACGAATCGGATCGAGGCGTGAGTTGTGCGTCTCACAAGCTTTGGGTAATTTCTAAACCTCGATCTTGATATTTGAGTTGATTTTGATGTTATTGGTGGTTGAATTTGTGTTGAAATGGCTGAAAGATGACTAGGGATTGATTAAATTTCAATGTGGTAGGAGTGATATGCATATTGAGAATTTTGGTGAATTTAGGAAATTGTGAGCTATAAATGGAAAATTGGACAATGTGGAGAATTAGCGTAGATAATTGGTATTAGAGATATCGAACATTGGGATATTGTGAATAGAGTTGTAGTTTAGGGTTGAGTTACGAGAAATCAAGAGAATTGAGGTGTTATGAGCAATTATGCTCGATTTTAAGAATTGAGGCTTATGTGATGTGGAGTATTGATGTTTTAACATCGTTTGGACAGCTCGGGAGTTCCAGAGTGGAATGCGAGACTAGTCCGTGATACGGGGGAAACGATTGCACTATACGAGGTGCAAAGAGGTAAGGGAAATCTAAACCATTTGTGTATGTGATTTGTAAACTGTTATAGCATGATTTATGATTTATAAACAAGCATGTTGAGAGTTTTGTGTTGAGATTTGAACTGCACACGATTTTATAGCCGGTTGGAGCCCAATGTTTTATGAGTTTATAACTGGGCTCTACGTTAAGGCAACATTGTGATTTGAGAAATGTGTGCGTGTGCTTTGCCGGTTGGAACTCGATTTTACTACGTTTTGCGTTGAGTACAAAACGATTTCAAATGAGTTTTATGAGAGAAAACCATTACGAGTTCTACGTGAAGGCAAACCTGTCTTATGTGATAAGACTTGGGTGTGTAGTTGTGAGTACACACCGGGCATTGCTCTGGTAGCATGTAAGCCCGAATTCTTCTCCGTTCTGGTAACGTTGAGAAAACCCCATTGGTGGCTGTGCCACGTTGAGAAAACCCCATTGGTGGCTGTGCCACGTTATACCCCATTGGTGGCTGTGCCACGTTGAGAAAACCCCATTGGTGGCTGTGCCACGTTATACCCCATTGGTGGCTGTGCCACGTTGAGAAACCCCATTGGTGGCAGTGCCACGTTGAGAAACCCTATTCTGTGGCTATGCCACGTGAGAAAATAATTCAGTGGCTTTGCCACGTGTGTATTGTGGCTATGCCACGTGTGATTTTAAATCAGTGGCTATGCCACGTTATTTGAGAAAGCGTTTAACGCGTATTTTCACATGCTTAGTTTTGCTCTAGAGTGAGCCTTTTACTTCATGTTTTCACATGACTTGACACATGAGAGTGTCGTTTTGAATATTTTCATGCTATGGTTTTCAAATGAGTTTCACATACAAATAAATGCTTTGTGATGTGCATTTTGGTTTATGAAATGAGTTCCCTACCCCCCTTTACTGAGCGATTTAGAAGCTCACCCTGTTTTTCTTTCCCCCCAGAGTTCTTCAAGTGAATAAGGACATCCCTGCGACGTACGGAGTAGTGACTAGTGGAGGATCCGAGCTCCAGGCTATATATTTTTGTACTTTGAGGTATATTTATCTTTTCATGTACCCAGACTATTATTGTAATTACAGACACTTGATGTATGACATTATACGGGATATATTAGGATTAATTGACTGTAATCGAGTAATGGGTATAATACAATATTTATTATATCATGATGAGATCCTAAGGCATGATAATTATGATGATGTATGACACTGCACAGGAATGCACTCTTTATTTGTGAATTAACGAGTAAAAGTTTTAAATTAGCCCTATTTTTCGCATTTTCGGGGCGTGACAGCGGCCAAGCCTCCACGATAGTCTTTCCACAACCATTTGCGTACTTGCTTCAACGAGTTGGGATCGATTGCTCGTGTAAAACCGGTGAAGTGCCTTCCCCAAAGAGCATATTAAACATTGTCACACTTCACCACATGGGATACTATAAAGATTTTTAAGGGCAATGGAGGAAGAAGCGAGAACAGCAATCTGAAGCAGCCATGGAAGAAGACCCATCAGCAGAGCCTACTGATCCACCTGCTACACCTACTGAGGGTCCATCTTCATCGACTGCTCAGCCCACTGCACCTGCACCATCATCCGATGGGATGGAATCGATTATGATGATGATTATGGAACTTAACCGAAAGATGAATGAAGGTTTTGCAAACTTTCATGCCACCCAGCAGGCTATGTTCGATGAGCTGCAGGTTACTCGCACTCGAGTCGAGGAACTCATGGAACACTTCCCTCCTCAGCCTTAGGACATGATTGTTAGGGATGTTTTAGATAGTTTTACATGTTTACTATCTGTTGTTTAACATATCATTTGCTTGAATACTTACTTTATGAAATGACATGATAGTTCCTTTGAAATGTGTTATAATGAGTTACTATTTTGAAATGACATGTCTTTTGAAAGTTAATTGCCTTTTTACCTTTATTGCCATTGATATGACAAAAAGGGGGAGAAGAATCCGTTAAGAAAACATGTTTAAATGTCTTAAAGGAAAGCTTAAATTTAGGGGGAGTTAAGGGGATAAAAGTAAGGGGGAGCTTACAGTAAAGGGAAGTTTGTGAAAAGCAAAACATAATTTGTGCATAATGCAAATGGGTAACTAAACATGTTTATTAAATAAGTTTTGTCATATCAAAAAGGGGGAGATTGTTGAGTTAATATATTTTGAAATGACAAAACAAGTAAATTCAATAATATAGAAATGATTTAAAAACATGTTTAGAGGTTATCAGTACCAGAAACTAAGTCTTTAAGGATGAGAGATCGATCTCCTGGGTTTTCTAGTATGAGAGATCGATCTCATGAGGATATGAGATCGATTTACTAAAGGATTGAATTCTCAAAGGATCTGTACAAGGTATTGATGAAGCAGAAATCGATCTATAAGGGTTATAAGATTGATCTGTCTATTACAGGATGTTTATGAGATCGATCTGGTTTAGGAAGAGATCGATCTCCTCTAAAACAAAAGGTAAAGGCAGTAGATCGATCTGTAGATCTATCTATGCTCAAACAGAGAGTTCATGAGATTGATCTGGTATAGGAAGAGATCGATTTTCTCAAAGTCAGAAAGCTAAGGAGATCGATCTGGGTTGATTAGAGATCGATCTCCTCTCTACGAGAATACTTGCTAGATCGATATGGAGATCGATCTTGCCTCAAACAGAGAGATTGGAAGATCGATCTTCTGGTTCGACAGATCGATCTTCACTAACATTTTCAAATTACAAGATTGATCTCTATAAATATGAGATCGATCTCTATGCTTCAAGTTGCTTTGTTTTTGCAGGAAATCAAACTAAGAGATCGATCTGGTCAAAATGGGAGATCGATCTGGCACTCTATTGAAGGTTCTCAACGGCTCTTTCTGCAAAACCTTCAACGAAAAAAATAGCATTTAATGCTCCAACTACCAATCCTCCAGTATAAAATCAAGCATTGAAGATACTGGGATTAGAGAGACTATTGCTGTATATTTTGTATATTCTCAAGAATTTCATTCCAACATTCCATTTGTCTTCAATCTTCATTTATTGATATTGTTGTATAAGCCTTTGTGTAAAAGCTATTTTTATCCTACCAAAGCTTCACTTCATATTCATCCTCAAATTAAGAGAGAAGAGGAGACTTCCTCTATGTGTCAACTTTGTAAAGGGTGAATATATCTTTGTGTAAAAAGGGTAGAGAGGTTATTCCTTAACCTGTAAAAGGGAGTGTGTAACATTCATTGAAAGAGTGAAAGAAAGCTCTTGACAAGGAGGTCAAGAAGAGAGGACGTAGGCAAGAGATTGGCCGAACCTCTATAAACTACTGAGTTTGCTATTTCCTTCCCTTATCTTCTTTCAATTCATTGTATTACATTTTATTGATTATTTATTATTTGTAATTAGACTTAATTTAGTTTAAATTTGTCATTAACCTTAGAAAACCGATTCACCCCCCTCTCGGTAGAGCCAACGTAAACATTCTCTTCCAAGTCACCATTCAAGAAGGCATTCTTGATGTTAAGTTGGTGAAAGGGCCAATCCAAGTTTGTTGCCAAAGTCAATAGGACTCGAACTGAGTTTAATTAGGCTACAGGAGAAAATATCTCCTCATAGTCTATGCCATAGGATTGGGTGTATTCTTTTGCAACAAGACGGGCTTTAAACATGTTTATGCTTCCATCTACATTGTATTTTATTGTTAAGATCCACTTGCACTCAACCGGATGTTTTCCTTTGGCCAGATCAATGATTGCCCATGTTCTATTCTTTTCAAGTGCTTGAATTTCATCTAGCATGGCTAACTTCCACTTGGGTTCCTTAAGAGCTTCTTGAATATTTTTTGGAATCTACATACTGTCAAGATTAGTGGTAAATGCACGAAAGGTTGGTGACAACTTTTCATAAGAGACAAATTTGGCAATTGGGTATCGGGTACAAGACTTTACACCTTTTCTCAAGGCAATAGGTATATCTAGATCAACAGGAGGTTCACATATTTGGGTTTCAGTTTTAGGTTCAAGAGAGGTCATACCTGTGTGAATTTCGTGTTCCTCAGAACTCAGGTCAGATTCTTGGTCATTGTTCGGAGGTGTATAGTCCTCTACATCCTCTTGAGTTTTCTAGCGCCTTGAGTACACAAATCAACTCCTTGGTTGCTGTCCCTTACTTGGCCATAGAATCAGGAGGATTTAGAGTGTTATGTGCTGGTTGGATTTGAGAAATTTAGGAATTGACAAGGCTGTATGGATGTGGGGCTAAGGTGTAAGCCCCGTAAATTTCTAAGTAATGTTTATGATTCTGGAATGTACAGACAAGTTACAATATATATGAATCATAAAAAATGGATGTTTAAGTTCTAAGTGTGAATGAAATGCAAAATGAGTATAGAAGCAATTGAATGAGAGTTTAACTTTGAAAATCTAGGAAAATTGCAGCTGGAATGCTGCAGATGCATGGCAGATTGATCTCATTACAAGGAGAGATTGATCTCATTGCCTTGAAATACAATGCCAAGCATTTTGCAAGAGGGAGATCGATCCTTCATTCGAAGCAAATCGATCTCAAGTTGCTTCTGCTTGGACAAGATTGATCTCTGATTACCACTAGTTAGCAAAGATCGTTCTCTTCTTAAGGCCAGATCGATCTCTAAAGTCCTCTGCCTGACCAAGGTCGATTCCATCACATGAGCAGATGAAGCTCATCTAAAGAGGCAGATTGATCCTCTAGCCTGCAAGTCAAATTCTGAAGGAGTTTAAACAAGGAAAAATCGATCTCTAACCCTACGAGATCGATCTGATGAGGTAAATTCTATAAAACCCGACAGCTGAGTTCTGCATTTCATGAAAACAACTCATCTTCCTCCATTTTTAACAAGCTTTCTCACTCTAAAATCATCACCGTCCAATCAGGTTTGAGAGAAGTTCCTTTGAGCAAAGTTGTTCTTAGTGAGGAAGAGAAAAACATAATCAAATATTGGAAGCTAAAACTTTGGATTGAATGAGAAAAGAGGTTTTCCCCCAATTTGGCAAAAAGATGAAACAATCAAGTTAGGTAAGATTTCAATACACCATCTTCTAGTATGTTAATCTAGACATTATGATGAATTGATTGGTGTATGTATTGTTGGCTGAAATATTCATGTACATGCTTAAACAATCATGACCTAGAATGAGCTTAGTGAGAGAAAGTAGAAATGACATGGAGTTGATGATGATTTAAGCATGTAGAGATGTTAGTAAGCATGTATAAATGATTTTAAGATAGTTTTATGAAATACATATGTTGGGATAGAGGATGATTGAAAATGGGCATGAGAGGTATTTGATGAAATGTCATAGAGAAAGAAAATGATGAACTCAAGGTATTGTGAGAGTAATGTCGATTCAATGTGAATCAATAGACTTGATAAATCTAATAAATTCTCAAAAAATGAATAGAACGATCGAAATGGACTTAAGAGAGAGTAAAGTCTAATAAGATGTAATAAGGCCAAATTGGTGTAAAATGATCCAATGCATTGAATAGAACTTCATGCAAATGAGAATTGAGTATATTAAAGTATACTAATACGAGTAGCAAATGCTTACAGCTCTTAGAGATATAATTGGAGCCGATAAGACCGAATCACGAGCATTGGAAATCAAGAGAAGTGATTTGAGCATGATTCAAGGTAAATGATTTATGCGAGCTATTAGAGATAGCTATACGTATGTTTCTTACCAGCTATGTGCAAATAAATACGATAAAGTATTTAAATATTGAAATAGCTATGTGAAAACTAAGTATAAGAAGAAGCTTATAAGCATGAATTGCATAACTTCAATGTTCTTGTTGTAAAAAGATGTTTTGCAAGTGTTTTGAGAAAGAGTAATAATAGACTGGCTCTCGATTTATTTTTTTACATGAAAAGCTTTTAATGAGTGATTGAAGGGAGATTGCCCTCTCACTCATACTTAGTGAATATAGCCATCTATTTCCTTTCTGTGTCAACCTGTGCTAGAGCCAAAGTGGCAACAGTAGATTTACTAGCCTTGCTCGTATTACATTTTAAAAAGGATTTTCAAGAAAAGAAAAAGGTGCTAGAGCTGAGTGAAGTTGTGTGATCCACTCAAGAGCTCGCACTAGATTTTGGGAATCATGCTAGAGCCTTCGAGTACCGCTAAGTCATCTTACTCTGACTATGCTCGCATGTGACTCCCTCGATTTAAAGTGATTATAAGCAAAACTGTGCTTCATGCCTCAGGTATGCTATGTGATCTTACGCTGAGTTGCTCGCATGTGGTTTTATAAGCTTTTCTGTGTGATAAGCAAAACTGTGCTCGATGCCTCAGGTATGCTGTGTGATCTTACGTTGAGTTGCTTGCACGTGATGTTATAAACTTGCTGTGTGATGAGTAAAATTGTGTTGGAGCCATCATGTATCTGAGTGATCTTGCACAGACCTGCTCGCACGTGATTTTGAGACAATGGAAATGGCTAGTAAAGGATCCACGGGAGCACGCTGTAACGTGAGCATTAGCCACGGAGTATGATGTGTCGTGATATCTTAGTGATTCTGTGTTGGCTGAAGGGATGGTTGATCCGCCTCCCCAAGCATGAGATTTTAGCACACCTGATCAGTGTTGCCTGAAATCCGGACTATGGCCATAAGTCTTTATCTGTGTGATATGACATTTTGTCGCTACTGTGTGAGGTGACATATGTCCTCCCTGCTGTGTGATACAGGGTGATATGATATCTCATATTATGTCTCATGTAATTGATTTACTAAGTAATTTGCTAAGTGCAAAGAGATTTATAAGTGCGTACTGTGTGAAATGAAAAAAAAAATTGAAGCTGTGTGATTCTATGTGATTTGAGAAAGAAATGTAAATATACCCATCTAGCGAATTAATGATTTTGCAATTGATGGAAGCTATTTTCAAAGAATGCATATGTTTTATAAGGAAAAATAAATGTTTATATTTTAAGCATGTAGATAGTGTAGTTATCTACCTGCTTTCGTATTTTTCTTACTGAGCGTGTTAGCTCACCCTCTTATTTCTTCCTCCATAGGTTCTACGCAGTAGTGAGTTACTGCAATCGTTCCTGCTACAGTACTCTCCAGTTCTCCTGCAGTACAGAGGTATACACTTATGAGAAAAATTTTGTATCATGTAAATTAATGCACAATATAGTTATCTTTTGTACGAAAGGGATGTATATAATAGAAACTGATGTAAACGTTTCCGCATATTTATAAAAGAACAATTTCTATTTCATTAAATGAATTTTAAATTATGAATGAATGAGATGTGGATATGGATATTGACTCACAGTCTAACTGTTAATAGTAAGATAAGTCACGGGAAGAAGGTCGTGACAGAGATTGGTATCAGAGCCAAGTTGGTCCGATGTGAGTCAGTATCTATAGTTAGAAAAATATACATCCCTAAAGTACTGTGCATTATTTGGATACAATTGTGTATACCAAGTTGGAAATGTGACTGAGACACTTGTTATTGAGTATGCAGGATGTCAGATAGACGACGTACTAGTAGAGGAGAGAGTTCGCACTCTCAAGGCATATAGATGAGCCCGAGAGGGCAGTAGGTTCAGTTCTAGTAGAGATCCACCTGGTCTTAGTGATGGCGCTGAGATACGTATAGCACAATTACAGCGTAGTGTAGACACAGTTATGAAGATGTTTACACAGCCAATGGCCAGATTTGAGGATAGACAAGAGAACCCTACTGGTCAGGCCGCTACACCTGAGAGACATGAGCCTGCCAAGCCTACACTGAGATCTTAGGTTGCAGAGGCAAAGATTCCTGCACCTCCTCCAGTTTAAGATATTCCCCCACCAGTTCAGGATCTTGTAGCTCCACAACAGGTTGTTGGTGAAGGAGTTTATGATTGTGACCTGGACAGGTTGAGACAATTCAAAAAGTTTGGACCACTTTTGTTTAGTGGGGTGAAAGACTCGGTGTTAGCAGAGCATTGAATTCACAGAATAGAGAAACTCTACAGATTATTCCATTGCTCTACCACAGAGAAGGTCACATTTGCAGCTTTTGTATTAGAGGGTGAGACCGAACATTGGTGGATGGTCACACAGCTGATTCTGAGTGCACGACACCCGATTGTTACTTGAGACATATTTCTGGATGCCTTAGGAGGCAGTACATTCCAGCCACTGCTTAGAGGAATATGCAGATGAATTTATGACCTTCACTCAAGGGAACCGTACTGTGGATGAGTATAAGTCTGGATTCACATCTTTAGGTAGGTATGACACAGTCACTATAGGCTGTCAGGACAGGAAGGTCCAAAAATTTATGGAAGGGTTAAGACCTTCGATCAGAGCTCGGTTGGCCCCATTTGACATTACCACCTATGACGAGGCAGTACGCAAAGCTCAGCTATGTGAGCAGGACGATGAATTGCATGCCTTGGAGCTAAGTAAAAGTGGTAAGGGTAGAGATAGAGACCAAAAGAGGTCAGTTGATGATAGAGGATTCAGAAAGGGCCGAAGGTTATTTGGTAAAGGGCCAAAGATTGAGGAAGTACGAGAGAGGCCTGTGAAGCCTCTAGTGTATCCAGTTTTACCTCCAACTTCGAGGGGCATAGTTATTGACGGACCCCAACCTACTACCGAACAATGCAGGATGTATGGTAGATATCATGCGAGTAGACCATGCCCTTTGATAAGATCATGTTATAGATGCGTTAAACCAGGGCACATAGCTCGTGAATGCCCAGAGTTGGTTGATACAGCCCGATAGAAGGGCAAAGAGTCAGAGAAGGCTATAGTTGAGGCACCTACTCCTAAGAGGAAGGCCACAGCTGAAGAGAAAGGGAAAGAAGCTGTTGGTTGAGGGCAGGTGTTTGCTTTGGACTAGGTATCTGCAGAACCTTCTACGGATGTGATTAAAGGTACCATCCTAGTCTTTGATTTTGAAGCATTAACATTAATTGATCCTGGTGCTACGCATTCATTTATATCACCTTCATTTGCATGTAAATTGTTTGAACATCTGAAACTTGTACCTCTTGGTAGGATATTGCTTATAAGCACTCCAATGAGAGATAATGTAGTAACAGAGTATGTATGTAAAGATTGCAAGTTAAAAGTAGAGGAAAAGGATATGTTGGCCAATCTTATTCTATTAAACATAAAGAACTTTGATGTAATACTAAGAATAGATTGGTTGGCTGCAAACCATGTTGTTTTAGACTGTTACGCTAAGACAGTAATGTTTTCCACCCCTGAAAAGTATGTTGTAAGATTTGTTAAGTAATGAAAGAGGGAGTAAACTATTTCTAAGGATGGATGATTTTACTAACAAATGTGATCATATTTTGTTGAAAGTTTTATAGCATACGTGGTTGACTTGGATAAGGCACACCCGAAATTAGTTGACATCCCAGTGGTTAGAGAATTCTCCGATGTATGTCCGAAAAAATTACTAGGGTTGCCACCGGATAAAGAGATGGAGTTCTATATTGATTTGGTGCGTGTACTGAACCAATATCCAAACCACTGTATAGAATGACTCTAGTGAAATTTGAGGAGCTAAAGAAACAGTTGCAGGAGTTATTGGACAATTGGTTTATCAAACCGAGTGTATCACCTTGGGGAGCACCGGTTCAGTTTGTAAAGAAGAAAGATGGGAGTCTCCGACTGTGTATAGATTATCGGTTGTTGAACAAGGCTACTATCAAGAATAGGTATCCCTTTTCACGGATTGATGATCTATTAGATCAGTTGCAGGGAGTACAAATCTTTTCAAAGATTGATCTGAGGTCTAGGTATCATCAGTTGAGGATTCGGAGTGGAGATGTGCCCAAGACAGCGTTTCAGACCCGTTGTGGCCATTATAAATTGTTGGTTATGCCATTTGGGTTGATGAATGCTCCTATGGCGTTTATGGCATTAATGAATGATGTATTTAAGCCATACTTGGACAGCTTCGTAATTGTCTTTATAGATGACAGATTAGTATACTCGAAGTCTAGGAAAAAACATGAGCAACACTTGAGAACAGTATTACAGACCCGCTGAGATCAGAAGTTGTATGCTAAACTCAATAAGTGTGATTTCTGGCTGAGTGAGATATCGTTTTTGGGTCATGTGGTCTCGAGAGATGGGGTGTCAGTGGATCCGTCCAAGATAGAGGTTGTGATACAGTGGGAAAGATCCAAGACAGTTACAGAGATCCGCAGTTTTCTGAGCTTAACAGGTTATTATCATCGGTTTGTCGAGAGATTCTCTAAGTTGGTTGCTCCGTTGACACGTCTCACTCAAAAAAATGTGGCATATGAGTGGGATGAAAAGTGTGAAAATAGTTCCTGTGAGTTGAAACGTAAACTAACCACAACACCTATTCTCACCATACCCACCAACTCAGAAGGTTACTCAGTGTATACAGATGCCTCAAGACAAGGACTAGGTTGTGTGTTGATGCAGGATGAGAAGGTAGTAGCCTATAGATCCAGACAGCTTAAGGACCATGAGAGGAACTACCCGACCCATGATTTAGAGTTGGTAGCCTTGACATTAAAGATATGACGTCACTACTTGTACGGTGAGAAATTTCAAGTGTTCATAGATCATAAAAGCCTTTGATATCTGTTTTCACAGAGAGAGTTGAATATGAGGCAGAGACGGTGGATAGAGCTTCTGAAGGATTATGATTGCGAGATATTCTACCATCCAGGAAAAGCTAATGTTGTGGTTGATGCCCTGAGTAGAAAGAGCCTCAGAATGGTATCGTATATGATGGTCAGGGAACATGAGTTGCTCGAGCATTTTGCGCACCTCAGGTTGGATATAGACCCTCTTGATGTTGACAGTAATTGTGTGATAGCTAGCCTGTGAGTGGAACTAGATTTGATTGACCGAATACGACAGGCTCAGTATGCCAATCTACTGTGTGAGGATCATGCGAGTCTGATTTAGAGGGGTGATGTGGCCGATTTCTTAGTGAGTGATGATGACCTACTGAGGTTTAGAGGTAGGATTTGCATTCCCGATGACCCAGAGCTGAAAAGATTGATTTTGACAGAAGCTCATTCATCGAGATATACATTACATCCGAGGAGTAACAAGATGTTTCAAAATCTTTGAAAAGTGTATTGGTGGTTAGGGATGAAAAGAGATATCGCAGAATTTATGGCAAAGTATCTAGTATGTCAGCAAGTGAAGGTAGAGCATTAGAAGCCTACAAAATTATTGCAGCCTCTACCTATACCGACTTGGAAATGAGAGCATGTTACCATGGATTTCATCATGGGATTGCCGAGGACTAAGAGGAACCATGATGCTATCTGGGTAGTGGTAGACAGATTGACGAAATCCACCCACTTTCTAGCAATGAAATCCACAGATACTCTGAGTACTTCGACGGAGTTATATGTACCATAGATAGTGAGGCTATATGGTGTTCCAGTGAGCATGTACCAGATAGAGATTCTGCTTTACTTCCACTTTTGAGAACATTTTCAGGAAGCAATGGGAACCCAGTTAAGCTTTAGTACCGCTTTCCATCCTCAAACCGATAGTCAGTCGGAGAGAACCATCCAGACGTTAGAGGATATGTTGAGAGCAAGTGTTATGGATTTTAAAGGCTCCTGGGATGATCATCTACCATTAGCCGAATTTGCATACAACAACAGTTATGACTCGAGTATTGGGATGGCATCGTATGAGGCATTGTATGGTAGAAGGTGTCGTTCCCCTATTGGTTGGGAAGAAGTGGGTGATAGAAAGACTTTTTCTCCCGATTTAGTACAGTAAGCCTCTGAGGTTGTTCAGCTGATATGTGAGAGATTAAGAACAATTCAGAGCAGGGAAAAAAGTTATGCTGACATGAGAAGGAGGCCACTGGAGTTCACGGTAGGTGACTTAGTATTCTTAAAAGTTTCTCCCTCGAAAGGGATTATGAGGTTTGGTAAGAAGGGTAAGTTGAGCCCTCGGTATATCGGACCATTTGAGATATTGGAGCGAGTGGGAGATTTGGCCTACAGGCTAGCGTTGCCACCAGAGCTAGCTGGCATTCATAGTGTCTTTCATGTATCGATGCTTCGAAAGTACCATCTAGATTCGACTCATGTGATTCGGTATGAGCCATTTGAGCTCAAGGACAATTTGACATATATAGAGAGACCGATCCAAATACTGGATAGGAAGAAAAAAGTGTTACGGAATAAGACAATTTCGCTTGTTAAGGTTCTTTAGCAACACCACAATTCAGAGGAAGCTACTTGTGAGTTAAAGAGCTTGATATGGGAAAAATACCCTGACTTTTTTAGGAATGACTTGGTTCTAATTTGGAGGATCAAATTTCTTGAAGGAGGGGAGGAATGTAAGGCCCATAAATTTTTATGTAATGTTTATGATTCTGGAATGTACAGACAAGTTTCATTATATATGAATCATAAGAAATGGATGTTTTTAAGTTCTAAGTGTGAATGAAATGCAAAATGAGTACAGAAGCAATTGAATGAGAGCTTAACTTTGAAAATCTAGGAAAATTGCAGCTGGAATACTGCAGATGCATGGTAGATCGATCTCATTGCAAAGGGAGATCGATCTCATTGCCTTGAAATACAATGCCAAGTATTCTGCAAGAGAGAGATCGATCCCTCATTCAAAGCAGATCGATCTCAGGTTGCTTCTGCTTGGACAAGATCGATCTCCTTTCATAAGGCAGATCGATCTCTAATTGCCACTGGTTAGTAAAGATCGATCTTTTCTTAAAGCCAGATCGATTTCTAAAGTCCTCTGCCTGACCAAGATCAATCTCATCCCATGAGCAAGGATCAATCTCATTCCTTTGAGCAGATTGATCTCATCCAATGAGGCAGATCGATCCCTCAGCCTGCAAGTCAAATTCTTGAGGAGTTTAAACAAGGGTAGATCGATCTCTCACCCTAGGAGATCGATCTGATGAGGCAAATTCTATAAAACCCGACAGCTGAGTCTTGCATTTTACGAAAACAACTCATCTGCCTCCATTTTTAACAAGTGACCTAGCTTTCCCACTCTAAAATGATCACCTTTTAATCAGATTTGAGAGAAGTTCATTTGAGCAAAGTTGTTCCTAGTGAGGAAGAGAACAACATAGTCAAAGATTGGAAGCTGAAACTTTGGATTGAAGGGGAAAAGAAGTTTTCCCCCAATTTGGCAAAAAGAGGAAAAAGTCAAGCTATGTAAGATTTCAATACACCATCTTCTAGTATATTAATCTAGACATTATGATGAGTTGATTGATGTATGTATTGTTGGCTGAAATATTCATGTACATGCTTAAACAACTATGACCTAGAATGAGCTTAGTGAGAGGAAGTTGAAATGGCATGGAGTTGATGATTATTTAATCATGTAGAGATGTTAGTAAGCATGTATAGATGATTTTAAGATAGTTTAATGAAATACTTATGTTGGGATAGAGGATGATTGAAAATGGGCATAAGAGGTATTTGATAAAATGCCATAGAGAGAAAATGATGAACTCAAGGCATTGTGCGAGTAATGTCGATTCAATGTGAATCAATAGGCTTGATAAATCTGATAAATTCTTGAGAAATTAATAGAATGATCGAAATGGACTTAAGAGGGAGTAAAGTCCAATAAGATGTAACAAGGCCAAATTAGTGTAAAATAGCCCAATGCATTGAATAGAACTTCATGCAAATAAGAATTGAGTATATTAAAGTATACTAATATGAGTAGCAAATGCTTGCAGCTCATAGAGATAAAATTGGAGCCGATAAGACCGGATCACGAGCATTGAAAATCAAGGAAAGTGATTTAAGCGTGATTCGAGGTAAGAGATTTATGTGAGCTATTAGAGATAGCTATACGTATGTTTCTTACTTGCTGTGTGCAAATAAATACGATAAAGTATTTAGATATTGAAATAGCTATGTGAAAACTTAGTATGAGAAGAAGTTTATAAGCATGAATTGCATGACTTCAATGTTCTTTGTTGTAAAAAGATGTTTTGCAAGTGTTTTGAGAAAGAGTAATAATAGACTGGCTCCCGGTTTAGTATTTTGCATGAAAAGCTTTTAACAAGTGATTGAAGGGAGATTATCCTCTCACTCATACTTAGTGAATAGAGCCATCTATTTCCTTTTTGTGTGAACCTGTGCTAGAGCCAAAGTGGGAATGGTAGATTTACCAGTCTTGCTCGCATTACATTTTAAAAAGGATTTTCGAGAAAAGAAAAAGGTGTTAGAGCTGAATGAAGTTGTGTGATCCACTCGAGAGCTCACACTAGATTTTGGAAATCATGCTAGAGCCATCAAGTACAACTAAGTGATCTTGCTCTGACTATACTTGCATATGACCCCCTCGATTTAAAGTGATTATAAGCAAAATCGTGCTCGATGCCTCAGGAATGCTGTGTGATCTTACGCTGAGTTGCTCGCACGTGGTTTTATAAGCTTTCTGTGTGATAAGCAAAATCGTGCTCGATGCTTCAGGTATGTTGTGTGATCTTATGCTGAGTTGCTCTCATGTGGTGTTATAAACTTGTTGTGTGATGAATAAAATCGTGTTGGAGCCGTCGTGTATTGCTTAGTGATCTTGCACAGACCTACTCGCACGTGATTTTGAGACAATGGAAATGGGTGGTAAAAGATCCACAGGAGCACGCTGTAATGTGAGCATTAGCCACGGAGTACGATTTGTCATGATATCTTAGTGATTCTGTGTGGGCTGAAGGGACGGTTGATCCGCCTCCCCAAGCATGAGATTCCCTCACACCTGATCAGTGTTGCTTGGAATCCAAACTATGGCCATAAGTCTTTTATTTATGTGATATGACATTTTATCGCTACTGTGTGAGGTGACATATATCCCCCATGCTGTGTGATATAGGGTGATATGATATCTCATACTATGTCTCATGTAAATTGATTTACTAAGTAATTTGCTAAGTGCAAAGAGATTTATAAGTGCGTACTGTGTGAAATGAAAAAAAAAATCAAGTTGTGTGATTCTGTGTGATTAAAGAAAGAAATGTGCATATACCCATATAGCGAATTAATGATTTTGCAAGTGATGGAAGCTATTTTCAAAGAATACATATGTTTTATAAGGAAAAATAAATGTTTATATTTTAAGCATGTAGATAGTGTAGTTATCTACCTACTTTCGTATTTTCCTTACTGAGCGTGTTAGCTCACCCCCTTATTTCCTCTTCCACAGATTCTACGCAGTAGTGAGTTATTGCAGTCGTCCCTGCTACAGTGTTCTCCAATTCTCCAGTAGTATAGAGGTATACACTTATGAGAAAAAATTTGTATCATGTAAATTAATGCACAATATAGTTATCTTTTGTACGAAAGAGATGTATATAATAGAAACTGATGTAAACGTTTTCGCATATTTATAAAAGAACAGTTTCTATTTCATTAAATGAATTTTAAATTATGAATGGATGAGATGTGGATATGGATGTTGACTTACAGCTCAACTGTTAATAGTAAGATAAGTCACAGGAAGAGGGTCGTGACATAAGGATTCAGTGGCAAAAAATTGATATTTTTTAGTATAATTCCCCCCTTGAATATCATTTTTGGTGTAGAAGGGTTGGTTTTCGAAAAAAGTGACATCCATGGAGTTGTAGAGTTTTTTTGTGAGTGGTGAATAGCAACGATACCCCTTTTGGTTTGGTAAGTAGCCAAGTAAAACACATTTGAGAGATTTGGGATCAAGTTTGCTTCGATGTTGCTGACTTATGTGAACAAATGCAGTACATCTAAAAATTTTCATGGGAATTGAGGAAATTATTCTGGTTTGTGGGTAGGTAGCACGAAGTGTCTAACAAGGGGTGTTGAAATTAAGTATTCGGATGACATTCTATTTACAAGATGGGTAGCAGTAATAATTGCTTCACCCCAAAAGTGTTTAGGGACATTGTATGCCAACATAAGGGATCGGTTAACTTCCAAGAGGTGTCTGTTTTTTCGTTCAGCTACTCCATTTTGTTGTGGAGTGTCGATGCAAGAGGTTTGGTGGATAATGTCATGTTTGGACAAGTAGGTACCAAGGAAAATATGGAAGTATTCTCTTCCGTCATCTGTTCAGAGGACTTGGATTTTTACTTGAAATTAGGTAAAGATCATGTTGTGGAAATTTTCAAAGATTTGCCCAACTTCTGATTTTTCTTTCATTAGAAACACCCACAAGAATCTAATATGATCATCAATGAATGTCACAAACCATTTAGAACCAGTAAATTATTAATTCTAGATGGCCCCCAAATATCACTATGGATCATTGAAAAAGGTTAAGATGACTTATAAGGAATGTTAAAGTATGAGTTACGAGTATGTTTGGAAAGTTGATAAACCTCACATTGAAAAATTTCAGATTTTTCATTGAACAAAGAAGGGAATAATTTTTTTAGGTACAAAAAGTTTGGATATCCTAACCGATAGTGCCACAACATGACTGGACTATCATTATTATTGCTAGAGGTCAAGGCCATACAAGGTCTTTGTGGTGATTGGTGTTTCTCGACTTCATCAACCGGAAGGAAGTAAAGTCTAGCACACAACCTAGCACTACCAATCTTCTTCTCTGAGCCCGATTCCTAAAATTCACACAAGTCGGGAGAGAATTTAGTAATGCATTCTCGTTGTTTAGTAAACTTACTCACAGAAAACATGTTACAATTGAGGTTAGGAACATAAAGGACAAATTCAAGAGTAATATTTTTTGAAATCACAACAGATCTCGTGCCTTTTACTTTAGAGAGAGATCCGTCAGCTATCCGAACATAGTAGTTACCATAACATGGAGTATAATTACTAAGTAAAGAAAAGTCTCCTGTCATATGGTCTGTTGCCCTCGAGTCAATTATCCAAGATTTTGGATTTTCTCATTGAACAATCAATGTAAGTAAGAAGTTACCTTTTTAGGCAAGTGAACTATTTCCAATGGTTGTAGAGGTACTTTGGAGAGTTTGTTGAAACATCTTTTGGAGGACTTCAAGTTGCTCATTGCTGAATGGATGCGTTTCTGAAGAGGTTTGAGGCTGTGGCAACCACATTCCCATGACCCTCTTTTTCACGTGTCGGCTTCCAATTTTCTGGTTTGCTATGTATCTTCCAGCAAGTGTCCTTTGTATGCTCGACTTTTTGACAGTGCTCACAAACTGGCCTGTTCTTCTACTGCTTTTCACTGTTAAATGGATGTCCTTGGACTGCTAAGGCTGAGTTTTCAACAATAGTAGGAGGATTTTGAGAGCCTAACATTACTTTCTTTCGGCTTTCTTCTCGGCGAACTTCTGAGAAGGCTTCTCGAACATTTGGAAGAAGCTTGATACTCAGAATTCTTCCTCTCACGTCGTCTAAGTTCTTGTTGAGCCCAAGAAGAAAATGGTAGACCCGATATTTTTCAACAATTTTCTTGTATTGTTAGCTATCTTCTGGGTGCTTCCAAATATGCTCTTCTAGTATATCCAACTGCTGCCAATGTCTTGTCAAGGCATTGAAGTATTCAGTCACGGACAGCTCTCCTGGTCGTAAATCATGCAACAAACTTTTGATTCCAAAAATTTCTGAGGTGTTGTCAACATTGGAATAAGTCTCCTTGGCAACATCCCATATTTCCTCTGCTGTTTTGTAATACATAAAGTTCTCACTTATTTCGTTTGTCATAGAATTTATCAACCATGACATAACCATACTGTTTTCTACCTTCCAAATCTTAAAGGTAGGATTGTTTTCTTAAGGTTTTGTTGTAAGTCCGGTGAGGTAATCCTCCTTGCCTCTCCCACACACGAACAACATCACAGATTGCGACCATTGGACGAAGTTTTGGCCGTTCAACTTGTGTCCAGTAATTTGAATTATAAGGCCTTCAGGGATATTGGCAGTTGGTGCAGCTGTTACACCTCCAAATTCGGACGATATTTCAGAGCCTGAGTTTTCTCATCTCTTAGCCATGGTGGCTATTTAGACAAAGTCAATGGTTCATGTCGCCATGTAGAATTTAGAGAATGATGTATTTCTCTTATTTTCTATTTTTGAGGAGTACAAATGATAAATATAAATAAGAGGAAAAATAAATAGACAATGCTAAAAATAAGAGAACAAAATATTTTATTCTCCATAAAAGGAAACTAAAGATAAATAATAAAAAATCCTAAAGATATATAGTGAATCAATTCTAATTTAGAAAACCAACAACTTGCCGTCAAAGACAATAATAAGCAGAATTTCACACTTTCTTTAAGAACTGTTACAGTTTCTTTAACCCAATTCTTAAACTTATTTTCTTTTTATTTTTTCGTTATTCCTGTTTAAAATTTATATTTTCTTTTATTGATTTACAGGATGAGGTGAATAAGAAATTCATCCATTTGATTCTTTATGGGCCGAATTGTAAGTTGCTATTCTTTTCCTCTGTTTTTATACTCTGTTTAAAGTTGCTTGCTTCTAATTTCCCATATGTTAAGAATAGCTACTTCTCACGGTTTAGGGTTTAAACTTTGCTTTCAATCTCATCAATTTTGCTTGGCCAATATTGATTTGTCTAGGAAGATAAAGATGAATCAGGAATGAGCGAAGATAGGTTTTCTGACGGGAAGAACGACTCCAGCAGGTCGGAATGTGTAGAGAGAGAAGAAGCGGCAGGAGAAGGTTGGGTCGGGGATGATGGTGATGTTTCTTGAAACATCAAAACCCGATTCCAACTTCCAAATTCCAATCATCTATGGTGATATTTCTTGAAACATCAAAACCCGATTCCATTTTCCAAATTCCAATCATCTATCTCTATTTTTTTTTCTTTGTTCCTTTTGCATTACTTGATGTATGGAGTGCTTTTACTGGAACCAACATCGCTTCTACTGTGGTGCAAGCAGTGTTTTGATCAGTGGTAGTAGGAAGCTCTCCTAAAACCAGAAGATATCACGGTGGGCAAGCATGCTCCATGTTGCCTAACTTTCTTTTTGGGGGTTAAAGTTTGTTGTTCTATCATATAAGTGGAGACTGGTGATTAATGCAAATGTTGGGTCTTTTCAGATGGTGTGGGACTGTGGGTTTAGCTGTACCAGAAAAAAGAAAGTTCTTTACCAAAGTGGCAAAACAACTGGTGCTCTAGGTGATGGCTATATGCGCATGCTTCACATTTGGGTCATAATTCTATGTTTTGGAATCATCAGTAGTTCTGTTTTGCTGATCTTTAACCCAAAAATGGTCTTTGACCCTTACAAAATTTGCTTACCACAAACATTAGATTCTAATTTGGAGGCTTTTGCACTGTATTTCACAAAGTTTCTATCTGATTTTGTATCTTCTGGTCTTATTCCTCTGTCATTTTATTCTATTTAAGCTGTTACAGTTTTTTTTTTTTTTAATGCTTTAGGGCATGTATGAGTGTATATTTGAATTAGGTAAAATAGGCCAGACATCATGTTCTATTTCTCTTTTCCATTATTTTTTATTTTTTATTTTAAATTTTTGTGATTATCCCAATTTTCAATTAAATTTCCTGATCATATAGTTATTGCTTCCTCTGTGCGCAGGCATGTGTGTGTCTCTGTGTATATGTGCAGAATAGTCAGTAAGTAGTATGACCACTTCTCTTTATAAGTTTACTTGATCTTTTTGGTATGTCAATATGCAAAATGTCATTTGCAGTATTTTTTAGATACTGATATTTTTCTCTTTTGCAGAGTTTCTTCACTTGCTTGGTTTATGTCCAATTATTTTCCAGTTTAAAAGTACTTGCTGAGATGTGTTTCATCCTTCTTTTCCTTTTACAGGATCTTAGTAATAATATATTCTTGAATGCTGTAAAAGGTAAGGTATTCTTTTAATCCGGTGAATATCTTAAATCACAATAACTGTCTTCAATTATTTATTATTCCACATTCTTCAGCTTTTTCACCATTGAAGATTAGATTGGGTGGCACAATTCAAGATATAAATTGTCTTTTTTTTTTTAAAATAAATTTAATGATAAACACTCTTTAATTGGATCTAGAACTTATAATGACAATGACATGATTAACATAATAAAAGATTCTAAGAATATATAAGTGGTCAAAATAGTTCATCCACATAAAATCTCAAAAATCTGTCATAATTATTTGCAAATACTATTATTATTTCTACCTTAATTCGTTTTTCGAAACATGAACACGAAGGATAATTTAAATTTATTTTTTTAATTATTAAATAGATAAAATCACCATTTATAATCAAGATTAACAGGAATAAACATTGAGATTTGGAATATTTTGAAATTTTTATTGGTAAAATTATCCATTTTAAATCAAGATAAATTTGTAATTAAATTTTGAAATATATTAGAAAATATAGAAGAACAAGTTGGTCGAGATTTGAAATTTTTTTGAAATGGTGATGTAAAATCAAGATTGAATAGAAATAACCATTGTGATTTATACTATTTTGAAATTTTTTATTAGATAAATTGATCCATTTAAAATCAAGATTAAATTGTAAATAAAATTTGAAATATATCAAAAGAAAATGGAAAAATAATCTGTTAGGATTTGAAATATTTTGGAATTGTTAATGATTATATTGTATATAAATACTCTTGCATGCTCATTCACTTTCATTTATTTGAAAAAAACAGGTCAGTTTCATCTGACACCTATAATTCATTATAGTTGTTTTCCTCTATCTTTTGGCAAGTTAGTGAAGTTGACATGTTCTTGAGCAGAATTAATCTCAGCCAAGGCTAGGCTTAAGGCAGCAAGATAATTTATGTGTTTGACTAAGATTATTAAAGCCAAAGTTGTTAGAATCTTAGCTTAAAAATGTAATGTGGATAATATCTACAGATATAGCATTCAGTTTCTAGAATGCGCAATTGTACACTGAATAAAAGTCATATTTATTGCAGACCAGATGAATTTGGCCAGTGGATATCAGAAAATAGAAAGTTGGATAAAGTTAAACTTTTGCTTTATACTTAGTTTTCTTTGCATGTCGTCCTCTTTAGTGAAACCATCTACTGCATGTCTTCATGCAAAAGCTTGAGATTCTGATAGCGAAATACCTAAACACATAAAGAAAAAGTTAAACTAGGACACAATGATATTGATGATGAGCAGGCTGATGAGATGATATGGGTGAATCTAGTACCCCTACCTGGAAGAATGGAAATGCTGGAGATGGAGTCAGATTAGGATATGTTGACTGGAAATAATATTTCAGGATCAAACGAATGGGAGGATTGGGGCCAATTTGAAGAGGATTGCGAGATGCTGTTTGATGAAGATGTCTTAGATGATGAAGGAGGGTTCAATGATTAGGGGCCAAAAGTTATTTTCTCAAAAGATGAGAAAATGGAAATGCGAAAACCAAGGCGAAAGTCGTTGATTGTCAAACTCCTTGGAAAAGTGCTAGGATTTCAAGCACTTTCGAGCAGAGTTAAAACAACTTTGGAATTTATCCGGGTGACACAAGGTGATTGATTTAGGCCATGATTATTTTCTCTTCAAGTTTGAGAAGGATTATGTCAATGTTCTAGAAGGGGGTCCTTGGATAATAGGGGGTCACTACTTAACCATAAGGCAGTGGATGCCAAATTTTACCCTGGCCAGGGACAGGATTGATAGAGTTATAGCATGGATCAGACTTCCAAGTTTGCCCATGGAGTGTTGCAGTTCTATTGCTGTATCAAGAATGGGTTCATGTGTGGGTAAGGTGATCAAAATCGATAAGAATACGGAAAGGGCTATCCGGGGAAGATTCGCACGGATTTGCATTGAGATTGATTTAACTCGACCTTTGGTGTCAAAATTATTCATTGGAAAACATATCCAGCTGGTTGAATTTGAAGGCTTCTATCTTATTTGTTTCCAGTGTGGGAAGGTAGGACATAAAGTTGATACATGTCTAATGCTATCACATAATGCATCGAATGCTGTAGAGGATGTGTCCAAAGAGGGAGGGAACAAGGATGACAGTCATGGTGAGTCTAATTTTGGACCATGGATGATGGTGCAAAGAAGGGTGAGGGAAGGCTCAGTTTAGAGATGAAGCTGGGAAAGGAAAGTCCAAGGTTCAACAAGAATTGGGGCGTAAGTCTGGCAATAAGTTTGCTAATTTGGATTCTAGCACTGCAAGGAAAGTTTTGGAAGAATTTGACTCTTCTAACACTGATGAGAATGAACATTTTTTATGGTCCCAAATCAAGTAGCAAGCTATAATAGGGATTACACCTCATTCCAAGCTAATGTCATGGAATAACGCTCAGGATCTCTCAAAAGGAAAGGAGCCCATGTCCTTTAATCTTAGGCTAACAGATCTGCAATTAAAGCATCTTCACAAAAGAAATCTCAAGCTGGATCATTGTCATCTGCCACTGTGCATTCAAAATTGCTTGATGGGCCTGATGCTAATGGATCCAAGTCCAATCTGTGCCCTAATGTTTTGCCTACCCAATTTTGCTTCCAAGTTGGATCACGTCCTTCTACCGAATGACCGAATAATAAGGATCGACTAGATGCTTGTGGTGATAATCGAAATAACCTTCCTAAAATTAATTTGGAGCCTTTGACTACAACCACTGCTCCCTTAAACTTGCCTCAACCGAAATGTAGTAAAGAAAGAAAACAGTAGAGAGGTAAAACTAAATGTAATTTTTCTCCTTATGAATTCAATACAATAGTTGTTACAATATAAATAAGAAAACTGAGAGTAATTCTAGGAGTAATTCTAGTACCAAAAAATCAAGATTTCTCTAACTTCCTTGATTTTAGGTAGTTTCCTATTAAATGAGAAAACAGATAATAATTCCTTATTTATTGACAGCTAATAATTCCTAATTTATCTACAGTCTCCCTCAAGTTGGGGCAAAGATATTTATCATGTCCAACTTGCTCAGCTGAAGTTTAAATGGCTGCCTCATTAAGCTCTTGGTGAAAATATCTGTAACCTGCTTCATGGTAAGAACAAAAGGAGTATAAATTACCCCTTTCTTCAAGCTTCTTTTATAAAATGTCTATCAATCTCAACATGTTTCATTCTGTCATGTAGAACCGGACTATGATTTATGCTGATGGCTGATTTATTATCTCAGTACAACTTCATAGGAAGACTAACTGGCCTTTTAATTTCTTCTAGAACCCGCTTTAGCCAGAGTACCTCATACACTCCTTGAGCCATTGAACGAAATTCAGCTTCTGCACTACTTCTGGCAACAACACCTTGTTTTTTGCTTATCCAAGTAACTAGATTACCCCGCACAAAGGTGCAGTATCCAGATGTCGATCTTCTATCAGTGATTGAACCTGCCTAATCTGCATCAGTATAGAATACAATTCCTCTATTTTCATTTTTACTGAAAAAAATCCTTTCCCTGGAGTTGCTTTCAAATAACAAAGAATTCGAAACACAGTTTCTAGATGTTCCTCACAAGGGAGTGCATGAACTGACTTACCATACTTCCAGCAAAAGCTATGTCAGACCGTGTATGAGATAGATAAATTAACTTCCCAACTAATCTTTGATATCTACTAGTATCCACAGGAACTCCATTTTTTACCTCTCCAAGCTTCACATTTGCTTTTATTGGAGTATCAGCTGGCTTGCACCCACTCATACCAGTTTCTTTCAAGAGATCCAAAATATATTTTCGTTGTGACAATACGATACCTTTCCTTGATTTCGCAATTTTCATACTTAAAAAATATCTCATTTGCCCCAAATCCTTGATCTCGAACTCCTTAGCTAAATTCTGCTTTAATCGGTTCATTTCTTCTTTGTCATCTCTTGTAAGAATTATGTCATCTACATAGACAATCAAAACCGAGATCTTGTATTTGTTAGACTTTTGTAAAGAGTGTGATTTGCCTGCCCCTGTCTATAATCCTGATTCTTCATAAACCTTGTAAACCTTTCAAACCAAGCTCTAGGTGATTGTTTAAGACCATATAGTGATCTTTTAAGTCTGCATACCTTGGATCCAAACTTCTCAGTAAAACCAAGTGGTGCCTCCATGTAAACTTCCTTTTCAAGGTCTCTATTAAGGAAAGCATTCTTCACATCCAATTGATTTAGAGACCAATCAAGGTTTACAGCAATTGACAAGAGCACGCGAACAATATTTAGTTTTGCCATAGGAGAAAAAAGTATCAAAATAATCCACTCCATAAGTTTGTGTGTAGCCTTTAGCTACCAGACGAGCTTTGTATCGTTCTAGAGATCTATCAGAATTATACTTCACCGTGAATACCCATTTACAACCAACAATTGCTTTTCCTTGTGGGAGATCAACCTTTTCCCAAGTAGCATTCTTCTCTAGGGCTCTCGTCTCCTCAAGAATAGCCTCCCTCCACTCAGGAACATTTAGAGCTTCCTGTACATTACTTAGAATAATCACACTAGATACTTGTGTAATAAAAGCACGAAACTGGGGTGACACATTATTATACGAAATAAAATTGGATAGAGGATGCTTAGTACAAGACCTAACACCTTTCCTAAGAACAATGGGAAGATCATCTTGAATTGAGGAATTTGACTTAGAATTACCTGGAGGATTATTGTCAGAATTGTCTGAAAGAACATTGATCTCATGATCCAAGCCTTGATCAGATTCTTGGGGGTGTTGTAAGACAGTGTTCCTTTCCTTTTTTTTTGTGCTTGGTACTCCTTTGAATATACAAGACCCTTCCATCGTTTTCGCACACATCTCTGTTGTTTCAGAATTTTGATTTTTAGATGGCATTATCAGAGGTTGTTGTAGATTTTCATTATTTAATGCATTTGTATTTCCTTTTCCAATTACTTTTGGTAAAATATCATCACTAGTACATTCAAAATCAATGGTTAAGTCAGAACAATTTAAAAACATATTATCTTCACTATTGTTCTTCTCCCCCTGAAGATGAGAAGTGTGATAGTATGATTGTCCTTCAGTGACATCCATAGAAACAAACATTTTTTTCAGAACTAGATCAAAACATTTATAACCTTTTTTATTTGTCGGATAGCCTACAAAAATGCATTTATGTGCTTTTGGATCAAGTTTTGTTCTTTTATGGTCATGGTTATGAACAAATGCAACACTGCCAAAATTTTTTAAAGGAATGTTTGTTACTAACTTGGAAGTTGGGAAACACTCATTGAAAAGTTTTATTGGTGTTTTAAACCCCAAGGTTCTTGAAGGCATTCTATTTATAAAAAATGTGGCTGTTAAAACAGTTTCTCCCCAAAGATACTTTGGAACTTTAGATGTAAAGCTTAAGGTCCTAGCAACTTCAAGGAGATGTTTATTTTTCCTTTCGGCTACCGCGTTTTGTTGAGGTGTGTTGTTACAAGAACTTTGATATACAATCCCATTTTCATCAAAAAAATTCCCTAACACATGATTAAAGAATTCTTTGCCATTATCACTACGAAAAACTTTGATCTGAGTTTCAAACTGTGTTTGTACCATCGTATAGAAGTCTTTAAACACATTTTCAGCATCAGATTTATCTTTTAGCAAAAAAACCCAAGTAACCCAAGTATGATCATCAATAACTGTAATGAACCAACACTTTTCAGAAAGATTTGCCACTTTAGAAGGACCCCATACATCACTGTGGATCATAGTAAATGGTTTTGACTTTTTGTATGGTTGTGGTGGAAAAACAGCACGATGATGTTTAGCTAATTCACAAACTTCACATAAAAAAATAGAAGCATTTTTATTCATAAATAATTTGGGTAATAATTGCTTTAAATAATGAAAATTTGGATGTCCTAACCGAAAATGCTATAACGTAATCTCATTGTCACTGGAAACAGAAATAAAATTAAAACAAGTTTGGTCTTACCTTCCAAAGTTTGTACCATTGGTGAAGGCCACCGTCTTGCCTAGCATCCCCAATCGTCTTCCCCGGGGTTAAATCCTGAAATTTACATTGAGAAGACCAAAAATTAATTTGACAATTATGATCACGAGTTAATTTACTGACTGACAATAGATTATAAGACAATTGAGGAACGTGAAGGACATGTCTTGCCTAGCATCCCCAATCGTCTTCCCCGAGGTTAAATCCTGAAATTTACATTGAGAAGACCAAAAATTAATTTGACAATTATGATCACGAGTTAATTTACTGACTGACAATAGATTATAAGACAATTGAGGAACGTGAAGGACATCTTTTGCAGTAAGATGAGAGGAAACAATAATTTTTCCTTTCCCTGCAACTGTAGCATAGGAACCATCTGCTATTTTGACTTTTTGATTTCCTACACAAGGTATGTAAGAAGAAAACAACTGCGAGAACCCACTCATATGATCGGTTGCTCCTGAATCTAATATCCAAGAGGTATTTGGATTGACACAAGTAAAGGCTATGGTAAAAAATTACCTGACTAGGCTACAGAACAAGACGCACTAGAATTTCCTATAGATTGAGATTGAAACATCTTGTATAGGTGCTTCATTTGTTCCTTGGTGAAAGGAAGAGAGTTTGAGGATGACTGCTGCCCTGGATTAGTAGTGCTAACCTGGAAAGCATGAGTGTCCCTTGCTGGCCGAGAGTCATCACCAGGTTTCTTCTTCAAATTCGCAAGTTTTCCATGGAGTTTCCAACAGGTCTCGCGTGTATGCTATGGTCTCCAACAATGATCACACCATGGCTTTTGTTTGCCTCATCGTCTTTCTCCTTGTTGCTGATTACTGTGGGCTACAAGAGCTGAATTGTCCTGATCAACTTTTGGCTCCTCTACTCCCTTTAACATCACTAATCTTTGAGCCTCCTCTCTCCGTACCTCAGAAAAAACCTCTTTGATAGAGGGCAAAGGTTTTCTCCCTAAAATACGTCGTCGAACCTCATCAAGATCTTTATTTAGATCTGTCAGAAATACAAACACTCGACTTCGTTCAACCTTTTTCTTGTAACGAGCACTATCATTCGGACTCTCTCATTCTTCAGTTTTGAACATATCCAATTCTTGCCACAGAGTCATCATGTCATTATAATAGGCAGTTACCTCTCTATCACTTTGTTGTATCCGCCACATCCGAGTATTTAACTCGAATAATTGAGAATAAATTTCTAGGTCAGAGTACGTCTCTCTAACAGCCTCCCAAATATCACGAGCGGTTGGTAGAAACATAAACGGCTTTCCCAAGGTTGGTTCCATGGAATTAATAAGCCAAGCGATAACCATGAAATTTTCTGATCTCCACTGTTGGTATTTTGGATCATCCGTGGCTGGAGGATTAATTTCTCCATTTAGATATCCAAGTTTTCCCTTTCCATCAATCACCAAACACACGGATTGGGCCCACTCTAAGTAGTTTTTACCATTTAACTTATGAATGGTAATCTGTTAAAGGGCTTTCATTGATTGGTGCAATCGGGGATGCCTGGGAACTCCCTTCAGACGATGTCACAGTGCTGGTAACAGAAGAAGAAGACGAACTAGAGCCAACCATGGCTGCTTTGTAATTCATAGGCTCTTGATACCATGTAGTAAAGAAAGAAAACAATAGAGAGGTAAAACTAAATGTAATTTTTCTCCTTATGAATTCAATAGTTGTTACAATATAAATAAGAAAACTGGAGAGTAATTCTAGGAGTAATTCTAGGACCAAAAAATCAAGATTTCTCTAACTTCTTTGATTTTAGGTAGTTTCCTATTAAATAAGAAAACAGATAATAATTCCTTATTTATTGACAGCAAATAATTCCTAATTTATCTACACGAAACATCCTACGGAGCTGTTTGCACAAGAAATTATGCGGGATGTCCAGGAGAATACTGGAGTGTTTTCAACTGACGGCTTTGCTAATGGGCAAGTTGAATGTAGTTGTCGCTCTACTTCGACCGTGGAGTGCATGTAATGGTGTTAGTACCCCCTCTTACTTCTTTCCATTTATGCTATGGCTGTTTTCTTTTGTAATTGTAGGGGAGCTGCTGGTAGGAGGTTTTGACAACATGTTATGGAATTTCAGAATATTCATAAGGTGAATATGTTGACAATAGTAGAACCAAAGATAAGTGGGAGTGCAGCAGAAAAAGTAATATGTCGTCTGCATTTTGAGAATGTCTATAAGGTTGATGCACGTGTATTTGCAGGAGGGATTTGGCTGCTGTGGAATTCATGTATTTGGTAATGTAACTGTTACGCAGAGCTGTGAGCAGTTTATTTCGGGTACAGTCCCTAAAGCTGAAATTTCTTGGGCGTTTATAGCTATTTATGCTAGCCCTATCCCACTAAGAGGCAACGATTGGAACTACTTTGCTGCATTTAGTGATTATGATCACCAACCGTGGATGTCGATAGGCAATTTGAATCAAATCCTAGCCCCTGATGAAAAACAAGACTGATCTCAAGAATCTTCCTCTCAACTCAAAGCATTTTGTGATGTTGTGCCGAAATGGAATCTTCTAGACGTTGGAGCATCGGGTTGTCAATACACCTAGTCCAACAAACGTTATTTGAATGGTTTGATTGTGAAACGCTTGGACAGGGTGCTATGTAATTCGGAGTGGAGAATTCTCTTCCCTGATGCGGTTGTTCAAAATTTGCCCAGAGACCACAATGACCATCATCCGATTTTGTTGACATTGGAGTTGGCGTTTCTTTAGAATAGGGACCTAAGGCCATTTCGGTTTGAAGCAACATGGCAACTTCATGATTCCTTTGATGAACTGCTTCAAGGATCCTGGAATGAAGATGGCAATCTCAACAAGAACCTTCAAGAGTCCAAGTAGGTAGTTAAATAGTGAACAAAAAGGTGTTTGGCAATGTGTTCAGGGAAAAAAAAAAGCATTTGTTGGCACGGTTGGAAGGAGTTCAAAGACACTGGAGGCAAACCCAAACTCGTCCTTGTTCTAGCTCGAGGAGAGATTGATGATGGAATACGATAAGGTCTTACAATAGGAGGAACTTTTGTGGTTTCAAAAATCTGTCTAAATGGGTACAATTTTGAGATTGTAACACCAAGTTTTTCCATATTACTACATCGCTACAGAGGAACAGGAACAAGATGTTAGCTTTGAAGAATGCAGAGGGAGTATGGTGTTCTAATCAGGAGGTTTTGAAGAATATGGTATTATCCTTCTTTCAAAATTTATATACTGTTGAGACATTAAGTTGTGATTTGGATTGTTGCCCATTAGCTACTTTTGTCCTTGATCAACAACAAGTAGAGGATATAGGGTCAATACCAGATGAAACTGAGATTTTTAAAGCTCTTTGTACTATGGCTCTGTTCAAATCTCCGGGCCCAGATGGTTTCCAAGTAGGGTTCTACCAATCCAATTAGTCAGTGGTTAAGAACTCGGTTTGTAACACTATCAGGGATGCTTTTTGGAATGAGTATTTTGATGAAGAGTTGAGTAAAGTCTTAGTAGTGTTGATTCCGAAGGTAGACCATCCAGAATATGTTACCCAATTTAGATCGATTAGCTTGTGTAATGCGTCGGTTAAGTTGATCTCCAAAATTATTGTTAGAAGGCTCAGACCTTATTTGGACAAAATGGTAGTGCCTGCACAATGTAGTTTCATGCCAGGAAGATGTAGTTCGGATAGTGTTAGACCCCAAGATACTGTTGCTGCGTACTAGCCTTTGTTTGGACTAGAAGTGGGGAATTGGCGGACTAAGTTCGTGGAGGAACTTAGGCCATCATCGGGAACATTTATAGGAGAGAACGATCCTGTGACAGATAGCATAGTAGTCGTTCAGGAAGCAGTACATACACTGTTAAAAAAGAAAGGAAGAGAGGGGGAAATGATCTTGAAGAACGATCTAGAGAAAGTTTACGATCGAATTAATTGGGATTTTTTAAGATGGGTTTTAATTGATGTTGGCTTTAAACCACCTTGCTCTAGAAACAGTAGGAATATTTGAAGGACCCCAAGTATCACTATGAACTAAATAGAGAGGAATTGAGCTTCTTTTGTTACTAATGGGAAAAGTTACATGTTTGTGTTTTGCTAATTGATACACATCAAAATGAAAACTTCCAACATCTAGATCTTTAAATAAGGATGGAAACAATGTTTTGAGAGTTTGAAAGGATGGATGTCCAAGTCTATGATGATGAAGCCAAACCTTTTCTTTTTTGGATTGATGGTGTTCAAAAAGGAAGGACAAAGGTCTTTTACTCTTGACAATATTCGAATTGTTCGGTGTCTCAAGGTAGTACAATCTTATCCCATACCTTAGCACGTCTAATCTTCCCTAAATCCTGGTCTTGAGATACATAGTAAGTGGGGTAAAAAATTACATTGTAACATGAATCTCGAGTAAGTTTTTGTATAGAGAGAAGATTGATAGACAATTTGGGGACATTAAGCACACTTTCAGTATGAATGGACTGATTTAGACATTTCTTATGCCAGCAATAGTAGTTAGTGAACCATTAGCTATGACAATTTTCTTATTGCTTGGACAGGGCGTGTAAGTTTTAAATTTTGGTGACATATGAGTCATGTGATCAGCTGCTCTTGAATCCACAACCCAGGAAATGGCAAAGGTTCCATCTGATATATTTAATCCAATGGAAATAGGAAACTTATCTGAATGCGTCAATAAGCAGGTATCTGAGGGTTTCTCTAGAGATCTCAAAAGAGCTCTTAACTTCTCAATCTCATTTGAATTGAATCTCATTGTAGTTGCAACCTCTGTTATCTCTAACATAGTTATGAGATTAAAAACAAATATTAAGGATGAAGAAAAAATTTGGGAGACAAACAAAAACAAATATTGGTGATAGAGGCTAGATGGGAAAATGGCTATGAAGGCCTCAACAAAATTTGGCGATGAAGGCTTGAGGAAGAAAAAATTAGCAATGAAGGTTGAAAATCAAATTGCAGAAAAACTCAACAATGAAGGGTGAAAAAGAAACTGCAGAAAAATCAGCAATGAATCAAGAAAAGACTTGGCTAATTTTCAAGAAAAACCTAAAGTTCTGATACCATGTGAAAAATCAGAATATTATATTGAGAAGAATTAATTAATGATACAAAACACTTTGGGATTATATGCAACTGCTATAAGCAGTAAATAAGAAACTAAAAATTTGCCTAAATCTAATCCCTATGATTTAGGGATTGTCTAACTTTAATTTTAAGGATATAGATATTTATATATTTCCTAAATTGAATGTAATTGACTTTTCGACATCACTCCGTTGTTAATTTAATCATGTTCTTTGTTACTTCCATGGAAATAAAACTTTCTATGGAATGGTGAGATGACAGAACCTTTTTAGCCCACTAGAGGTCTTAGACAAGGAGACCCTTATCCCCATATTTGTTCGTTCTTTGTTTCGAGAAACTATCTAATCTTATTGATATGAGTGTGAGTTTGAGCCTTTGGAAGCCGATTCGTTTAGCCTGAGGAGGTCCAGCTTTATCTCACATTTTTTTTTCAAATGATCTTATCTTGTTTGGAAAGCTTCAATGCAACAAGGCTAGGTGATTGTTTAAATTTATTCTGTGCGCTTTTGAGTCAAAAGGTGAACTTGAGTAAGTCAAAAAATTTTACTTCACCTAATGTCCATTGTAATGTGTTAGCCAGTATTCAGTTGACCATAGGCATGTCTTATTGTGCAAATTTTGGCAATTATTTGGGGCTTACCCATCATTACGAGTAGAGTGAGGAGATCACACTTTCAATCTTTGCTGGATGAAATCAAGAAAAGGTTGGCTTCTCGGAAAACTCACCAACTCTCCCTTGCAGGTAAAGCAACACTAACACAATCGGTTTCGAGTATGATTGCTTCATACACTATGCAAACAACTTGATTACCGATTTTGGTGACTAATGAGATAAGATGAATAGAGATTTTCTGTGGGGTTCAACAGAGGCTAAGAAGAAAATTTACCTGATCAAATGGGACACTGTTTGCAAGACGGAGTCTTTGAGGTTTGGGTTTTGCAAGTCAAGGGATATGAACACCACATTACTTTCTAAACTAGGGTGGAAGCTTGAAAGTGGGGATTTTCGTCTGTGGGCAAGGATTCTTCGTGCCAAATGTTTTCGAGGTGATACGTTCTTACGTGCCAAATTAAAATCTACAGCCTCACATATTTGGAGGGGTATTGTTTCATGTCAAGACCTCATTTCTAAGGGTATCTCCCGAATTGTTGGAAATGGCCGTGCCACCTTATTTTGGTTGGATAGAGGGATCAGTAGTAAGCCTCTTGCTGAAGTCTGCATTGGTGAAGTCCCTACTAGCAGTTTAAAATGTAGGGCAAGTGATTATACACTTCCCAATGGTCGGTAGGACTGGTCACGAATGGAATCTTTGCCAGAAGATATAACCCAACTCATTGAGGTTGTGCCTCCTTTATCTGCTGAGAAGTATTGAATCTATTGGGTCGCTTCCCCCTCTGGAGAGTTCTCAGTACGTTTGGCATATCATTTGCTTCTGGGTGACTTAAAGTCCAACTTTCAGTGGAAACTTGTATGGTGTTTGAAGGTTCCTCCATGGGTCCAATATTTTATGTGGCTTGTATCACATAATAAGCTTCTTACCAAAAGTTGGGAACATGATCTGCTCACGGTGTGGAGGACCGGTAGAGGATGCTATCCACGTTTTACGAGATTGCTCTCTGCAACTCTGGGCTGGGTGGTTAAGTGCATCGGAATTGCAGGTTGTCAACAGTTTCCCATTACAGCAGTGGTTGGATTTTAACTTTCATAAACAGAAGACCATTACAGAATGCAGAGTTAGTTGTCCAGACTTGTTTTCATTAGCTTGCTGGTTGTGGAAGTGGAGGAATAGAAAGTATATTTGAGGAAGGTCTTGTATGGCCCGGGGATGGTTGTAATAGAGTATTAAAGTACATGCGAGTGTTTCTAGATTACATGAAGCTGCAGTGTCCTAATCTATTTAAACCGAGCTTCAATATATCATGGGGAAAACCAACGGCTGGGTGGGTTAAAGTGAATGCAGATGCTTCGGTCAAAGGGAACCCAGGATGGTCGTTCGCAGGTGGCTTAGCCCGTGATTCTCAAGGTCGGTGGCTGTATGGTTTTGTTAAGAAGCTTGGCTGGGGATCCATCTCAAGAGCTGAGATTTATGCTATATATTTTGGCCTGCTGATGGCTTGGGAACAAGGCCTTAGAAAGGTTTTACTGGAATCTGACTCCTTGTTTGCAGTAACAAAGCTGTCTAAAACTCTCCAGGATCATGATCCGCTTCACCAGATTATACATGCTTGCAAAATGCTCCTGAACCGTGAATGGGAAGTTACTGTGAAGCACGTTTTTAGAGAGGCTAACATGGCTGCTGATCATTTGGCTGGTGTGGCACAGGACTACTTGCAGTTAACCCACAGCTCAATCACCAGGAAGTTTGGAGCCTATTTTACATAGTGATGCTATCGGTGTTAGTTATGCTCGAATTTGTTTAGTTTAAGCATTTAAATGCTTCCTCTGTACCAAAAAAAAAAAAAAAGATGATGGAATCTGATATTTTTGTCAATAAATCTGGGGAAATTGTAGCATGAAATCCCCGATAGCTTGATGCTTCCTATTGTATTTTTTTCAGACATCATGATCATTACAGAATTACTTTTAGTGGGAAAATGTAACTCACAAATTCCCCAACCCCAACTACCCCTCTTTCTTTTTTTCTTTTTGAGTTTATATCAGAAGATATTGATTTGAGAATTTTGTTGTCATGGTCAGTCTTGAGCTCTGGTACAACACAACAGAAAACTTGAAAAATGCTCAGGTTGCAATTGATGCTCTTGCCATTCGGTGAGTCAATCTTGCATCCTTTTCCAATCAACTTAAAAAGTTTCACTATCTTTTGTTGTTCCCATCCCTATATTGGCTATTGCATTCTACAAATACTTTTATGTCCTTTTTAGCCTGAACAGTAATGGATGGGAAATGATGATACCACTTGGTTTCTTGGCAGCTGCAAGGTATTATCATCTTAAAGCTTGAACAAGACTATTGATTTTGTGTTTTATTTGCTGTGAGTTAAATATTGTTTATTTTCTTTTTGAAGAATTTCCAGTGTTAGGATGTGAATGAGCTTGTAAAAAGGAAGCTTCAAAGTTGCTATGTTTTTAATTATGATGATAGCTCTTATATCACTTTTCATTTGCTCCTGACTTCTAAATGGTGTCAACCTCTGCTCTCTAATAAATTTCCTTTTGTTGATTATGTCCTTCTGCCTCCAGCATCTTCCATCATTTTTTTTTTTCCGTAAACATTTTGTATCTTAATGACAGTATATTTTATCTAACCGAATATATCCATACACTAGGATCAGGCATTTTTTAGGTTTACAAAAATGTTTTACATTATATATATTTTTCAACAGAAGTTGCTGTTGGTGCTGGATGGCAAAGCATTGTAGCATGGGTTAACATTATGATTGTCATTCCAATTGGTCTTGTGCTTGGATACGTTGCATTTTGTATTTTGCATTTTAAGAATTGACAATTTAAATAAAATTCTTTGATAATATATATTTTTTAGTTATTTATCTTACATTTAAATTTAAAAATTGCTGTTTTCGTCTATTTTCTATTTTCAGTTTTTTTTTTTTATTGTTATTGATCATTTTGTTGCTTTCAAAAGAACCATTATTGTTTTGACAAAACAAAAAACGCATACCCGATCAATTTTCTAGTATTTTCTAATAGAATATTTCCTAGTTATTTTTATGATTATTTTTAATTTATCTAGGAATTGTGCGATTAAACCTGGATCCATTCAATGAGCACAATGATCCTGACTAGATGTGAGAACTGAGAATTTTGTATACCTCAGTTATGAGAATTGTAATTTGGTGTATGTAATTATGATATGTTAATGTACACACAAGTTTTAAATATGATGAAGTATAAGAAGATGAGGTTTTTAAGTCTTGAATGTGTATTGATTGAATTATGGACTATGGGGTAGATTTTGGGAAGTTTTACATTGAGTTTTTCTGCAAATTGATGCAGCAGCAGTATAATCTGTAAAGGCCAGATCGATCTCCAAGGATGAGAGATCGATCTCATGGCTCCAGAATGCAGAAAATGTGCAAGAATTGATAGGTAGATCGATCTCATATGCAAGCAAATCGATCTCTAAATGTTTCTGTAAAGAGAAGATCGATCTCCTCAAGTAGCAGATCGATCTCATGAAGTATTTTGTAAACAGAAGATCGATCTTTTCAAAGAGCAAATCGATCTCATGAAGTATTCTGTAAACAAAAGATTGATCTCTTCAAGAAGCAGATCGATCTTATGAAGCAATTATGAGATCGATCTCACCCCACGACAGATCGATCTCTTAGGTATAAAATTGTCCCAAAATGTTCTCAAATTCAAAGAGAGATCGATCTCATCAAGGACTAGATCGATCTCCTACCTTCTGTCTATATAAGGACCCCTTTGTTTTTCTAGAAATCGATCTCTCTCTCCCCAAATCGCCATTTTCGCAACCCTAGCTTTCTCTCTCCTCCAAAACCCCTATTTCCATTTAAATCTCAGGCAGAGGCAAGAAGGAAAGTTGTTCCTCATCCAAAGGAGAACAACACACTTGGAAATAGAAGGACGAATTGAATCGAGGTGTGAATAGAGCTCTCCATAAATTTTGGGTAAATTTCTAAGCTTTAATCTTTGATATTGAGGTGATTTTGGTGATAGTGACTATGGGTGTTGTGATAAAATAGTTAGGAAATGATAAAGTTGATGAAATTGTGATTTTGTTGGAGTGATAATGATATTATACAATTTGTGGTAATTTGGGGATTTTGGCTATAAATTGGAATCGATGCAATGCAGTGATTTTGGCATGGATATTATGCATGAAAAATGTAGGATTTGAAATGTAGTGGATGAGAATGTGGATTATAATAGGAATATGAGAAAAACGAGGTTTGTAGTATTTAACGAGAATATGAGCAAATATGTGCTCGATGGTGTGATTGAGATGAATTATTGATGTTTTAGTATCGTTTGGACATCTCGGGAGTTTTAGAGAGGGATGCGTGGCTAGTCCGTCGTTTGGGCGAATGATTGTACTGTACGAGGTGCAACGAGGTAAGGGAAACTTAAACTAATTTGTGTATGCGATTTTGTGATGATATTGTAGCATGAAATGTGATTTGAGAAAACAACCATGTTTTTATGAGTTGTGAATAAGTTATTGCACACAGTTTTATAGCCGATTGGGGTCCAATTTTTATGAGTTGTAAACTAAATGTGAAATTGTTTTACAACCGTTTTGAGTTTAAAAAGTGAAAAGTGATTTGGGCTCTACATTAAGGCGTACTGAGATTTGAGAAATGTGTGACTGGTTTTGCCGGTTTGAGCTCGATTTGACATGTTTTGTGTCGAGTACAAAACGGTTTTGAGATGAGTTTTATGAGAAAAACCATTATTAGCGCTACGTGAAGGCAAAACGGTTTTATATGATGACTATTACTGAGACTTAGGCGTGTCATGTTGAATACACATCGGGCATTGCTCTGGTAGCATGTAAGTCCGGGCATTGCTTTGGTAGCATGTAAGTCTGATATTCCTCCGTTCTGATAATGTGAGATGACCCTTGCTCTAGTAGCGCTGGGTGGCCTTGTTCTGGTAGCATGTAAGTCAGGGCATTGCTCTGGTAGTATGTAAGTCCGATATTTTTCTCCGCTCTGGTAGCGCTGGAAGGCCTTGCTTTGGTAGCATGTAAGTCCGGGCCTTACTTTGGTAGCATGTAAAACTGATAGTGTGCATGAGGAGAGGCTTTGCTCTGGTAGCATGTAAGGTCGGGTCTTGTTTTGGTAACGCGTAAATCCAATATACCATGTACATGACCATATTATCGACGTTCCCTCTTTTGAGGATGCCTGAGATGCGCACCTAGAGGAGATTAAATTGATTTGTCATGACGAATATTTTATCTGAGTTTTATTTGCCTAGTCTCATTTTACACATGAGATTGTGTTTGGTGGCTGCGCCACGTGCATTACTATTGAGGTGATTTTTATCACGTTTTTATGAGAAAAGCCATTATCGCATCCTGATTTCCACATGCTTGTGACTGTGATTTGTATATGAGTCATGTACTCTCATGTTTTTACATGATTTTAGAGAAATGAGATGATAATGATGTTTTACTGTTCTCATGCTACACTTTTATTGAGTTTCAACTACGAGATAAAATGATTGTACTGTGTAAATCATTATTTTGATAATGAATCTCTTACCCCTTTACTGAGCGATTTAGAAGCTCATCATGTTTTATCTTCCCCCAGATTTTTTCAAGTGAAGAGAGTTTTCCTGTGACGTACGAAGTAGTGGCTAGTGGAGGACTTGAGCTCCAGGCCATATATATTGTATTTTGAGGTATAATTATCATTTCATGTACCCAGACTAATATTGTATTTACAGACACTTGATGAACAATGACGTATGAGATGTATTAGGGATTAATTAAATATGTATTGGGGATTGTATGCGTTATGATATATGATAATGTTAGATGATGAGATCCTGAGATGAAAGTTTTAATATATATATATATATATATATATGATGTATGACACTGCACAGGAATGCACCTAGATATGTGTATCGAGCTAGAAAAATTTTAAATTGCCCTATTTTTTGCACTTCCAAGGCGTCACAGAGTTTTCTTGGTATCAGAGCTTAAGGTGTTTAGTATTGTCAGTGTCGGTTAAGTGAAATAGAATACATCGCAAGTGTCTGTATAAGTCTGGTCATGAACTGAAATTGAGGATTGAGATTTCAATCGAATTTGATGTGTACATGTAGGAAACGTATTGAGATTGAGAATGAGTGGACGACGAGGTCGTTCAAGGAGACAGGCAGAGCCACCTCTGCCACCTGCCCCACAACCAGAGAGTCCTAACTCGATTTAACCGTATTGAGCAAGATGTGCGGCAAGGTTTTGAGCAAATGGCAGTGCTATTCGCACAACATTTTGGAGTTAATGCCTCGGATACTACTCCTACACCACCACAAGGACCTCTCGTGCCCTCAGCACAGATAGACCCAGTGCCTCCCGTCACTCAGCTTGATGATAGAAGTCTGGTTCGACTGAAGGACTTTTTGAAAATGAATCCGCCCGCATTTAAAGGAAAAAAGGATCGCGTTGAGGCTGAGATGTGGCTGACTGAGTTGAGAATCATATTTGACTATTTGGGATGCACAGATGCTGAGAGGGTCAGTATGGGCGCTTATATGTTGAAAAGGAGATCTCGAGATTGATGGGGTACTACCCAGGGTATTCTAATGTCCAACCAGGATATGATTGGTTGGAAAGAGTTTCAGACGGCATTTAGAGCCTAATATGTACCACGAGCTGCTCAGAGAAGGAAGCAGACATAGTTTTTGAATATGGTACAGAGCGATATGTCTGTGGATGATTATGAGAGCCGATTTACAGCTCTATTAAGATATTTTCTAGAGACCTTAAAAATGAAGAGCTCCGCACAGAGAGATTTGTGTATGGATTGAAGCCCATCATCAGAGATCGATTGATAGGGTTGTGTATTACTGAGTTTGGAGATGCTTTGAGACGAGTACAAGAGATTGAGAGAGGAATCAAAATTGTACAATCCCAGAATAAGTTCAGTGCAGTGACTCGGGATAAGGGCAAGAGGCCAGCGATTTTTCAAGCAGATGTTCGGAGAGGTTCCTTCAGAAGAGAAAGGATTGAGGTACAGAAGGGCAGATTGGAGAGACCCAGAGATTATCCTATCATCAGGGAGACCCCTCGAAATGTCAGGCCTGAGATAAGAGTTTGCAAAAATTGTGGCCGATCGTATGAGGAAAGTTGTACGGGGTTGATCCATGGATGTTTTAGATGTTGAGATATGGGTCACAGAGTAAAAGACTGCCCTTAACCTCAGAGACCACATGCTCCGGAGCCTACTAGACAGCAACCTCAGAGAGTGAATCCCCCTAGACGGGCCACTGCTGTAGAGAAAGGAAAGAAGCCCGTTACAGTGGGACGTGTGTTTGCTCTGGACAAGGAAACAATAGACACTTTAGCAGAAACTATAAGAGGTACAGTCTCTGTCTGTGATCATAAGGCTCATGTGTTGATTGATCCAAGGTCCACGCATTCATTTATTTCTGAGCATTTTGCATGTAGATTAATTTGAAGTCTGAACCTCTAGAGTATGTACTACATATAAATACCCCATGTGTGAGTCCCAGAGAATTGATTTAATCTGTAGAGGGTGTGAAATAAAGATGGGAGATAGAGTGATGTTAGCAGATCTAATGATGCTAAATATACATGGATTTGATGTAATTTTGAGAATGGATTGGCTGACAACCAATCGAGTGAGTTTAGACTGCTACACTAAGATTGTAACTTTCTCCCTACCTGAACCTTATACTGTACGTTTGAAATATTGAGGAAATAAATGTGTAGAATTTTTGTAAGCAAATTGAAAATTTGATGTTGCTTTTGAGAGTACTAAATATGATTGTTCATGTGAAGGTTATGAAACACTAATCTCAGATGATAAGCGGGAACATCCGAGGAAGGAGGATATACCTGTGGTGTGTGAATTTTCGGATGTTTTTCCAGATGAGTTGTCAGGTTTACCACCAGAGAGAGATGAAGTTTACCATTGATTTGGTACCAGATACTCAGCCTATCTCTAGACCTCTATATAGGATGACACTAGTGGAACTTGAGGAATTGAAGAAACAACTACAGGAGTTATTGGATCAAGGATTTATTAGACCCAATGTCTTACCGTGGGGAGCACCAGTGTTATTCGTGAGGAAGAATAATGATAGTCTTAGGTTGTGCATAGACTACCGACTGTTGAATAAAGCCACGGTGAAGAATAAATACCCATTACCTAAGATTGATGACCTACTCGATCAGCTAGGAGGGGCTTCAGTCTTCTCTAAGATTGATTTGAGATCGGGTTATCACTAATTGAGGATTAAGGAGGAAGATATTTCGAAGACGACTTTCAGAACAAGGTATAACCATTATGAATTTCAAGTGATGCCCTTTGGATTAACGAACGCCCCCGCAACCTTTATGAGGTTAATGAATGAAGTATTCAGAGACTATCTAGATAAATTTGTGATAGTCTTTATTGATGATATCTTGGTGTATTCTCAGTCTTATGAGGAGCACGCACAACAATTATAGTTAGTACTTCAGATACTCCAAGATAAGCAATTATATGGAAAGCTTAATAAGTATGAGTTTTGGCTGGATCGGATAGCTTTCTTTGGTCATATAGTTTCAGAGGAAGAAGTATCAGTTGATCCAACTAAAGTGGAGGCTGTGATTAATTGGGAAAGATCGATGACAGTTACCGAGGTACGAAGTTTCCTTAGTTTGACAGGGTATTACAGAAAATTTGTTGAGAGATTTTCTAGGATTGACGTTCCTTTGACCAAGCTCATGCGTAAGGAGGCTCTGTTCATATGGACTGATCAATGTGAGCTCAATTTTCAGGAATTAAAGAAGAGATTAACAGCGGCACCTATATTGACTATCCCCGAGGGATCAGGAGGATTTTCATTATATAGTGATGTTTCCCATCAAGGATTGGGGTGTGTGCTCATGCAGCATGGAAGAGTGGTCGCCTATGGATCGCGACAATTGAAAGATCATGAGCAGAGTTACCCCACACATGATTTGGAGTTAGCTGCTGTGGTGTTTGCCTTGAAGATCTAGCGACACTATTTATATGGGAAAAGATTTCTGATCTTTATTGACCACAAGAGTTTGAGGTATCTGTTTGATAAAAAAGAGTTAAACATGAGACAAAAGAGATGGATGGAACTCCTTAAGGATTATGAGTACGAGATTCTGTACCATCTGGGAAAGGTGAACATAGTTGCTGATGCCCTGAGCAGGAAGAGTATGATATCTGCTATGATGATCAGGGAATGGGATTTATTAGAGTAGTTCGTCGAACTCCGGATCAAAGTTAAAGAGGTAGAAACTGGATTTTTGGCTAGCCTGCGAATAGAGCCCAGGATCATGGATCGAATTAGAACTGGGCAGCGTGATGATCAGAGGTTGATCGATATGGTTAGCCAAGCCGAGCAAACTTCGCAGTCGGATCTCATAACCAGTAAGGATGGATTGTTGAGATTCAGAGGACAAATTTGTGTACCGGACAATGATACCTTGAAGAGACAAATATTAAGAGAATTCCACTGCTCACGATACACCATGCACCCAGGGAGTACTAAAATGTATCGAGATTTGAGAAAGGTATATTGGTGGAGTGGTATGAAGCGAGACGTGATAGATTTTGTGGCCAGATGTTTAGTGTGCCAGCAAGTGAAAGCTGAGCATCGGAAGCCCAGAGGATTATTGTAGCCTTTACCTGTGCCTACATGAAAATGAGAGCATATCACCATGGACTTTATTATGGGTTTACTGAGGACCCGAAGAGGTCGTGATGCTATATCGATCATAGTGGATAGACTGACGAAAAGTGCCCACTTCCTTGCCATCAAGAGCACCGATAGTGTGGATACCTTAGTTGAGTTATATGTCAACGAGATAGCTAGATTACAAGAGGCTCTAGTGAGTATTACTTATCACAGAGATTCTCGATTTACTTCCAGATTTTGGACCTAGTTTCAGGAGTCCATGGGATCTCGATTGAGCTTTAGTACCGCCTATCATCACCATACAGATGGTCAGTCAAAGATGACTATTCAGACCCTGGAGGATATGTTGAGGGCGTGTACGATGGATTTTAAAGGATCATAGGATGATCACTTGCCCCTAGCAGAGTTTGCGTACAATAATACCTATCATGCGAGTATTGGAATGACACCTTTTGAGGCTCTATATGGTAGGAGGTGTAGATTCCCTGTAGCATGGGAAGAAGTGGGTGATAGAAAGATAAATAATCTCAAACTTGTTGAACAGGCTGTACGGAGTGTGAAACTCATATGTGAGAGATTACGGGCCGCACATGGTAGATAGAAAAGCTACGCGGATGTGCGTAGACAGCCACTCGAGTTTGATGTTAGTGATGCAGTATTTCTGAAGATATCACCATGTAAGGGTATCATGAGATTTGGAAAGAAATTACAGTTGAGTCATCGATACATTGGACCATTCGAGATTCTTGAGAGGGTGGGAGAGGTAGCCTACAGGTTGGCATTACCCCCACAGATGTTCGGAATTCACGTCTTTCATGTATCTATGTTGAGGAAGTACCACCCGGACCCTTCTCATGTCATAGAGTATGAAGATATAGACATACAAAAGGACATGAGCTACCCTGAGGAACCCATTCGGATTCTTGATAGAAAAGAGAAGGTACTTAGAACCAAAAGCATCGCATTAGTGAAAATTTTGTAGAAACATCACTTAATGGAAGAGGTAACTTGGGAATTGGAAAATCTCATGAAGGAAAAGTACCCCCACCTGTTTGATGAGTCAAGTTGAATTTGGAGGACCAAATTCTTTAAAGGTGGGGAGGATGTGAGAACTAAGAATTCTGTATAACCCAGTTATGAGAAATGTAATTTGGTGCATGTAATTACGATATGTTAATGTACACATAAGTTTTAAATATGATGAAGTATAGGAAGATGAGGTTTTTAAGTCTTGAATGTGTATGGATTGAATTATGGACTATAGGGTAGATTTTGGGAAGTTTTACATTGAGTTTTTCTGCAAATTGATGCAGCAATAGTACAATCTGTAAAGGCCAGATCGATCTCATGGCTCTAGAATGCAAAAAATGTGCAAGAACTAATAGACAGATCGATCTCATATGCAAGCAGATTGATCTCCAAATATTTATGTAAAGAGAAGATCGATCACCTCAAGCAGCAGATCGATCTCATGAAGTATTCTGTAAATAAAAGATCGATCTCATGAAGTATTCTGTAAACAGAAGATCGATCTCCTTAAAGAGCAGATCGATCTCATGAAGCAATTATGAGATCGATCTCACCCCACGACAGATTGATCTCTTAGGCATAAAATTGCCCCAAAACGTTTCCAAATTCAAAGAGAGAATGATCTCATCAAGGACCAGATTGATCTCCTACCTTTTGCCTATATAAGAACCCCTTCGTTTTTTTGGAAATCGATCTCTCTCTCTCCCCAAATCGCCATTTTCGCAACCCTAACTTTCTCTCTCCTCCAAAACCCCCATTTCCTTCCAAATCTCAGACAGAGGCAAGAAGGAAAGTTGTTCCTCATCTAAAGGAGAACGACATACTTGGAAATCAAAGGACGAATTGAATCGAGGTGTGAATAGAGCTCTCCATAAGTTTTGGGTAAATTTCTAAGCTTTAATCTTTGATATTAAGGTGATTTTGGTGATTGTGACTATGAGTGTTGTGATAAAATAGTTAGGAAATGATTAGAGTTGATGAAATTGTGATTTTGTTGGAGTGATGATGATATTATACAATTTATGATAATTTTGAGATTTTGACTATAAATTGGAATCGAGACAATGAGGTGATTTTGGCATGGATATTATGCATGAAAAATGTAGGATTTGAAATGCAGTGGATGAGAATGTGGATTATAATAGGATATGAGAAAAAATGAGGTTTGTAGTATTTAACGAGAATATGAGCAAATATGTGCTCGATGATGTGATTGAGATGGATTATTAATGTTTTAACATCGTTTGGACAGCCCGGGAGTTTCAGAGAGGAATGCATTGCTAGCCCATCGTTTGGGGGAACGATTGCACTATACGAGGTGCAACGAGGTAAGGGAAACTTAAACTCATTTGTGTATGCGATTTTGTGATGATATTGTAGCATGAAATGTGATTTGAGAAAACAACCATGTTTTTATGAGTTGTGAATGAGTTATTGCACACGGTTTTATAGCCGGTTGGGGCCCAATTTTTATGAGTTGTAAACTAAATGTGAAATTGTTTTACAACCATTTTGCGTTTTAAAAGTGAAAAGTGATTTAGGCTCTACGTTAAGGCGTACTGAGATTTGAGAAATGTGTACGTGGTTTTACCGGTTTGAGCTTGATTTTGACATGTTTTGTGTTGAGTACAATACAGTTTTGAGATAAATTTTATGAGAAAAACCATTATGAGCGCTACGTGGAGGCAAGACGGTTTTATATGATAATGACTATTATTGAGACTTAGGCGTGTCATGTTGAATACACATCGGGCCTTGCTCTGGTAATATGTAAGTCCGGGCATTACTCTGGTAGCATGTAAGTTCGATATTCCTTCGTTCTGGTAACGTGAGATGACCCCCGCTCTAGTAGCGCTGGGTGGCCTTGCTCTGGTAGCATGTAAGTCCGGGCATTACTCTAGTAGCATGTAAGTTCGATATTTTCTCCCGCTCTGGTAGTGCTGGGAGGTCTTGCTTTGGTAGCATGTAAGTTCGGGCCTTGCTTTGGTAGCATATAAGACCAATAGTGTGCACGAGGAGAGGCTTTGCTCTGGTAGCATGTAAGGCCGGACCTTGTTCTGGTAATGCGTAAGTCCAATATACTATGTACACGACCATATTGTCGACATTCCCTCTTTTGAGGATGCCTGGGATGCGTATCCAGAGGAGATTAAATTGATGTGCCATGACAGATATTTTATCTGAGTTTTATTTGCCTATTCTCGTTTTACACATGAGATTGTGTTTGGTGGTTGCGCCACGTGCATTACTATTGAGGTGAGTTTTATCACGTTTTTACGAGAAAAGCCATTATCACATCCTGATTTCCACATGCTTCTGATTGTGATTTATACATAAGTCATGTACTCTCATGTTTTTACATGATTTTAGAGAAATGAGATGATAATGATGTTTTACTGTTCTCATGCTACACTTTTATTGAGTTTCAACTACGAGATAAAATAATTGTGCTGTGCAAATCATTATTTTGATAATGAGTCCCTTACCCCCTTACTGAGCGATTTAGAAGCGCACCCTGTTTTATCTATTCTCAGATTTCTTCAAGTGAAGAGAGTTTTCCTGCGACGTACGGAGTAGTGGCTAGTGGAGGACTTGAGCTCCAGGCCATATATATTGTATTTTAAGGTATAATTATCATTTCATGTACCCAGACTAATATTGTATTTACAGACACTTGATGAACAATGACGTATGAGATGTATTAGGGATTAATTAAATCTGTATTGGGATTGTATGTGTTATGATATATGATAATGTTAGATGATGAGATCCTGAGGTGAAAGTTTAAAAATATATATATATATATATATATATATTTATATATATGATGCATGACACTGCATAGGAATGCACCTAGATATGTGTATTAAGCTAGAAAAATTTTAAGTTGCCCTATTTTTCGCGCTTCCGGGGCTTCACACTAGAGTTGACAAAAGTTGACCCGAGCCCGAAAACTCGCCCGAGCCCGCCCGTGACCGAACCTGAGATCGGACCGAATTAACCAAAAAGTCAAAGGCCCGAGCCCGAGAAAATCCCGACCGAAAAAACCCAAACCCGATAAAAACCAAGCCCGAAAAAGCTCGAGCCTGAAAAAATCCGAACATGAAAAAACCTGAACCCGATATAACCCGAGCCCGATACGGCTCGAACCCGAAATTGACCTGATCTGAAACCCGAGAAAACCCGAATTATAATTAAATAATTATTATATTAAAAAATAATAATACACTTTTTCTAATTAAAATTTATAAAATTTTAAGACAATCATTATTTATTTATTACATAATTATATCAATAATTTATTATCAACAAAATAAATATTGAATATTTAAATTTAATTATTAAATAAAATTATTTTAAAACACAATATAATATTCAATATCAAATAATTTTCAATATTATGCTTATTATATTTGTAATAATAAATAATAAATATATTATTAAATATAACATTTGATTTTATTATAAAAACAATTATTATACTATTTTATTATATTTATTTCATATTAGAATTTTAATTTTAATACAATAATAAATCAAATATATATAAATTATTATATAATTGTAATATTTATTTAAATTTGATATTTCGTATAAAAGATTGAATACATTATTAACAAAATTAGAATTTAAATTCTGACTCCTATAACTCGTAAATAGAAAAATAGTGATTTGTTTTTTGAATGGTGATTATTCTAAAAATAAGATTTGAAAGTTGAAAGAGGGGATTATACCCTTTTAAAGGCTGTAATAACTTTTTCACTGCAAAAAAAGATTCAGACTCAACTATGACATGTTTGCATCCAAGTTCTCATGCCATTAACAAGTCAATGATTGTTGTGTTCTAAATTATTTTCTGCATACATATTCACAAATCTTTAAATGCTAACGAGTCTCAAAAATCGAAAATGTTGCACATTTGTAACTCACATTTGTAAGGAAATATAATTAAATAATTTTCAAATTAACCTAGAAAAATATATCTTTCAAATTTTTATTTCTAGTTAGAAAATTTCAATTTTAACTATGTTTTATTTCTTCTATAAATTTTATTACTAAATTATATAATTTTTCCTATTTAATTATATTTCCTAATTTACCCCAAATAAATATACCCAAATACATGCATATAATTCAAATTTTATTTCTAAGTTATAAAATTAAATTTTCAATTTAACTAAATGAACTAATTTACGCATCAATATTAAAAATGACTTAGTATTTAACTAGTGGTCTTACACATAGTAAATAACAACAATAAAAAAAAAAACAAATAATAAGAGCTTTTACTTGATAAAATTTAATAATCAAATCTGATAATTTCACCAGAATATGAGTTTCTTTTCTTTAAATAAATGAGAAAACATTAGAAATCCTAAACTAGATTATGCACAAAAGGGAAATAAAAAAATACCAAGCAAAACATCAAACAAGACAAGAAATGATATACATGGGCATGAGCATGCCCTTCACATTCTATGATTCTATTAACACCGAACAATTCTAACCGCTTAAAATGCACACTTCATGCAGCAAAAAATCAACCAAAGTTGGTGATGTAATTATGTAAACATATTATCAGAGAATACTCTGTTTGCCTCATTGTTAAACCTAAATGCTACTAGGTGAAATTATCGACGCTACTTTTCAGAAATAGAATCATTTACCTAAATTAACTTAGTGAAGGGCGGTGATGCCTGAGTGAGAGACTGCGTGAGGAGTGGCAATGAGCGGCTGAGTGAGGGAGCAATGCAGACAGACTGAGTGAGGAGCGGCTGAGTGAGGCAGCAGAGCAGAGAGATTGAATGAGAAGCGGTGACTATGAAACTTTTATTAATATAATTTTAGTGACTTCTGTTTAAAATTTAAAAATTTATTATTTTAATCATAATTATCTAATTTAATTTCATAATTATTTATATTATGCTTTATTTTTTTTAACATCAGAAAATTTTATTGTATAAATATATTTTTTTAGTGTATTATATCAACTACAAAATATCGCTCATATGGTAGTGTATAATTGTATATGATATAATTATATCAAATGTTAAAAATATATAATTTTTTAATTTAATAATATAAATTTTTAATGAGACATTTGATTAATTAATGTAAACAATTATATTTAATGCAATAATGTTAATTATGATTTATGTACAAATAAAAAACAAATTAGAAATAAAATAGAGCTAATTAATTGATCATTTATTCATATTAAGCATTTTTTGGTAAATGATAATATTAATTAATATTTTTCTTCCTATAATATCTATATGTAATATTTTCTTTTGCATTTAATGAATATAATTATATCTACTATTTTATAGTAAATATTGTAGGAAATTAAAAAAGAGTAAATGATTTTTGTCAAATAACAAATATTAAAATATATAAATTTGTTTTTATATAAATATTTATTAAAATATAAAATCATATAAAAATTAAATTAATTATCACATTTAAAATTTTTAAAAAAATTCATAACTAATAATTTCAAAATATTTCAAACCGGCCCGCGATCCGCTAAACCCACTCTACTAGAATCGGGATCAAACCCGAAGAAGTCCGAACCCGAAAAAATCCGAAATTGAAAAAACTCGAATCTAAAAAAACTCGAACCTGAACCGAACCCACCCATTTGTCATCTCTAATCCCGACCTTGGCGAGGCTTAAGAAAGAGCGCATACGAAGGATGCCATCAGAAGGAACACCTTTGATCTGGATGCTGAGGTATTAAAATAGAAAAGGAAATGGTTGCTAATTTTTTTTATCTAGAAAACTAGATTTGGTGATCAGGGCTGCCAAAATAATTATTGTGATGCGAGTATGCTTGTCTAGCTAACTCTCAGACAATTAATATAAATAAAAATAAGAGTAAAATGGTTGCTGCAGTTGTAACTTATAACCAACTGAATGCAATTGTAATTAAAAAAAAAATTGTCAAAGAACGGGCGTTAATGATCATAGACTTCTTATGATTATCCGTCCTGATTATATAAAATAAGCGTATAGGACTATGCCCATGGAAAAAAATTTCTAATTAAAATGTAATTGGTTGATCACTATTACCACATTTGTACTTGCTTTGTGTTGTCATGTTACCTGAGTTCAATTTGCTGTCAATGGCTTGCAAAGGAGCTACCCTATTTCAATGAAGACGCCAATTATCTACTGACATTTGTCTCTCTTGTTCCACCTTATTAAACAAGTTGAGAATGTACTCCGAAAATCAACGTAGTGTTTGTTTTATATGTTAAAAGTTAAAGATTTGCATAATTTTGTGATCAAACTAATCTGAATTAACATAAATTGTTACATAAGAGATTTAAAAATGGCATGCAGAAGATTGTAGTTAAAGTAAATCAAGTGTCTGTAAACAGTCCCTTGAACTCCACGTCTGCTGTCTGTTCATGGTGTCTATAAAGTATAAAATTCTTTTAATGCGTGTAACCATTAAATTTTTTTTTTCGTATATATTGTTTAGAAACAAGAGAATGTGAAGTATTGATGAAATAATTCTGCTTCATCCATGTCAAGGTTTTGGATGGTGGGGAGAATTTCAGTGTTGGGCGGGGACCATTATTGTCTTGCTCGAGCATTACTGTGAAGATCAAAGATTCTCGTTCTTGATGAAGCAACTGCTGCAGTTGATATTAAGACTAATGCTTTATCCAGAAAACCATTCTTGAAGAATTCAGATCTTGCACCATGCTCATTATTGCTCATAGACTGAATACTAATATTGACTGTGACCGGATTCTTGTGCTTGATACTGGTCCGGTCTGTCGTCTCTCATATTCTTGGATATTTATGGTTTCTTTTTCTTTCCGCAAATTTTAAATCCCATTTAATAGATGTCTTGAGCTATATGATTATCCATAAGGCAAAGATTGACCCCTTATAAAGAATGGCTTGGCAAAGTCTGGCTTAATATATGAGGACTGCTTCTATGCTTTGATTAATTCTTTCTCCAATTGGGAAAAAAAAAAGATACTCATTTGTGGTGACTAGATAACTTTTGATCTTGCTCTTTCAGGTAGTAGAACACAATACTCCAGAAGAACTGCTAGCGAATTAAGAAAGCACATTCTCGAAAATGGTCCAAAGTACAGGGCCTACAAATGCTTAATACTTACGTCGCTTATGGGTGTCGAAAGCAGCTAATTTACCCCTGATATTGAGCCTCAAACTAGAAATAAACTTCACTATCTTCAACAACATATATCTAAAAGTGTGAACATCATAGCGACAAAGTGAAGTAAATTAATACCCATACTTATCCACAGACATAGAACCCTTGGTCAGTTTCCAAAACTTTGCCTGTCTTTTATTTCTAGTAGGCTCTGAAATGTATCACTTAAAGAAGCAGTCTAAAAAGGCCTCACATGATATCTTTAGATTCTGCTCCCTCAATAATTTCTTTGTCGATTCCTACTAGATCTTAGCCTTCTTTCTAAATATGAAAATTGCTAAAGCAACTCGCTCGGTGGAGCTGCATCCTATATATTCAAACAACTTATCTAGTTGTTTAATCCGCGCATTTACCTCGTCAAGGTCCTTCACACCTTTAAATGTCGAAGAGTTCATCTTCTAAATTTGCCTAATCTTGATCATAATTTTGTCTACCACATCTCTGGCCTATGGCTGTGGAGTAGCCTGCTACGGTGGGATAGCTGGTGGTGCTATTGGCTGCTGTGGTGCAGCTTGTGGTGCTGTAGAGGCTGGTGGAGATGGTCCAGCCTCCTATTGTTGCTATAGAGCAGCCTATGGTAGTGGTGCCTAAGTTGAAGGCTTAGGAGCTTGAGTTTAAACTCTCCCAAAGTGTTGGGCTAGGAGCATAATTAAAGTTTGGACTATCTGCTACAGCTCTCACAAGCATCTCTTCATTTGCTCCATCCAAGTATTATGGCTAGGAGGCTATGGTGCTTGAGTTGTCGAGGAATGTGACCCCTCCTCTACATGTCCTTGTCCTCGTATCCTCACAATCAGAAATCAACAAATCAATGCCTATATGAAAACAACAAATCTCAGTGTAAGCAAAACAACAAAATCACAATGGTATATAGACACAGACATAGTGGTGTTGGAATGTAAACTGACACTAATTGCTTAGACAAACACAACAAACTTGGGTTCTGATACTAAACTGTGACGCCCAAAATTCCATCAACTACAGAAGCTTAAAGATTACATAGATTTTATTTTCATAACAGTTTGTATGTGTAGTTGTGACGCCCCAGAAATGTGAAAATATGAGCTAATTTTAACTTTTTAAATCATTTACTTAAGTTGTATTCCTATCAGTGCTGATTTCTTAACCCTGTTATTTCGTAAAAATTTCACCAGCATAACTACGTATTTTTATCCTAAACCTCCTGCACGGTACAAAACGCAGTTTATATTCGCAACAAGTTGATTTTAATTTCTTTTTCTTACTCAACAGTACATCTATGCTCATTTCCACATTTTAATATTCTGGAATATACAATATTATGTAAACTGTGTAACTGCAACTTTATTTACATTCATATCTACTTAATTGACATCTCAAATGTTTTGTACAACATTTGTCTATGCTTTACAACAAGTCTGGCAGTAAAGTAAAAGTATACCTCGCTTGTACAAGAGTAGCTCAAAAAGGGGTCGAATCTACTAGCCTACGACCACTCTATAGCAAGTAATGCTGATGAATCACTTAAGATAATCTGAAAGAGAGAAAGGAAATGGCTGAGCTCTTCAAGCCCAGTAAGACATGTGTTTAAAGCAGTCTTAGCAGTAAAACACATAGGAATAAAACATTATAATTATGTAACTTTAAAATCACATAGCTCAATTCAGTTGCAAATAACATGTAACTTACTGTTAAGTTAATATATTTTAAAATGACAAAACAGTAATTCAATAATGGATATTATAAATCTAGAAATGTTTTAAACATGTTAAGAGTTTAATTAAATACATGTCATTGCCAAAAATTGAGTATTAAAGGATGAGAGATCGATCTCATAAGATGAGAGATCGATCTCTTGGGTTTTCAAGTATGAGAGATCGATCTCATGAGAATATGAGATCGATCTGCTAAAGGATTAAAAACTCAAATAGCATGTATAAGATGTTGAGGAAGAAGAGATAGATCTGTAGGGGTTATAAGATCGATCTTTACATTACAGAATGTCTAAGAGATCGATTTGGTCTAAGAAGAGATCGATCTCCTCTAAGACAAAGGTTAAAGGTATTAGATCGATCTGTAGATCGATCTATGTTCAAACAAAGAGTTTATGAGATCGATCTTCTGTGGATAGAGATCGATCTCCTCAAAGTTAAAGAGTTTAGAAGATCGATCTAGGGTGATTAGAGATCGATCTCCTCTCTACAAGGATGCTTGCCAAATCGATCTGAAGATCGATCTTGCTTCAAACAGAGAGATTAGAAGATCGGTCTGATGGTTCGACAGATCGATCTTCACTAACATTTTTCAAATTATAAGATCGATCTCTACAAATATGAGATCGATCTCCATGCTTCAAGTTGCTTTGTAATTGTAGGAATTTAAACTAAGAGATCGATCTGGTCATGATGGAAGATCGATCTGGTACTGTACTGGAGGTTCCCAACGGCTCTTTCTACAAAATCTTCAACGGAAAAAATAGCATTAAATGCTTCAACTACCAATCCTGCTGTATAAAATCAAGCATTAAAGACACTGAAAAAGAAGAGACTTGTGCTGCAACTTCTGTATATTCTCAAGAGATCTTTCCTAACATTCTCTTTGTCTTCAACATCACATTGATTGTATTGTGTGAAAGAAACCTTGTGTAGAAGTTATTTTTCCTACCCACAAAAGAAAGCTTCTATTTTGTATTCATCCTTAATTCAAGAGAGAAGAGGAGAGTTCCTCTGTGAGATAATTTTGTAAGGGGTGAATACTTGTCTTTGTAAAAAGGGGTAGAGAGGTTATTCCTTAACCTTAAAAAGGGAGTTTGTATCAGCTATTGATATAGTGAAGGAAAGCTCTTGATAAGGAGGTCAAGAAGAGAGGACGTAGGCAAGCGATTGGCCGAACCTCTATAAATTACTGAGTTTGCTGTTTTCTTCCCTTATCTCCTTTAATTTATTACACTGTACTTTATTGATTATTCTTTGATTGTTTGCAATAAGATTCAATTAAGTTTAAATTTAGCATTATCATTAGAAAACCGATTCACCCCCCCTCTTGGTAGAGCTAACACTTACTAACCACATAGTATATAACACGTAGCGTATAATCTCGTAGTACAGAAATCACATAGTTTAGAAAACACGTAGCATATAAAACGTAGCACATAAATCACGCAGTTTATATATATATATATATCACGTAGCTTATAAATGACGTAGTAACTATCACATAGTTTATAAGTCACGTAGTAAATATCTCGTAGTTTACAAATCATGTAACAATTATTTCGTAGTTTACAAATCACGTAGCAATTATCTCGTAGTATACAAATCACGTAGCAAATATCTCGTAGTTTATAAATCACGTAGATTTATATTTCGCGTAGTATATATATTGCGTAGTTCATTTCAAAACCGAGTCAAAACATGTAATATATGAAACACGTAGCTTGATAATCATTTTTTAAAATCATACTGGATAATATCATGGAGACCAGGCAGAGACACATAGTAATAAATGTCATGTTTGCGTAGATAGTTCACACAGACAGTATACATATAGTCATGGTAAGGGAACTGTAGACTGGATCAGGGTCGTACAGTACCCTACGCCACTTAAAAAGATGATAGAAATAAGGCACCGAGTGACACAAATACCCAACACGGTTATGCATATACCATAAGGGACTAAATGTACACAAAGTGGCATATGGCACACACCACGGAGGTCCAGAGTCCACACAGGCCACACATGATAAATCACGTAGAATACATGTCGCCTTAGTCTCAAAACAGTACTTTTAAAGCATATTTCGAGTCTTTTAACTCGTAAACTCGTAGAAACTATATTTATATTTCATTTCATAAACATATGCATCTTTCCATAAACTTTTATTTTCACATAGTAATTTTCCTTTTTAAAACATCTCATAGGTAGCAAAAAGCACATTTGAATAGCTCAAAAGAGGGCTTTTTCGGTTTAACGTGAATAGTACCCTTTTGGGTTTGGATATGCATTTTTGTAGATACGAGCAAACTTCAACATATTTACATGTCAATTAAGGTATTAGGATACCAATACTACTTTAAAACACATCCCTTACCTCGTAGACCTTAAGGCAGCGCACAATCGCTAGGTCCCAGGACAGCCTCAATTTACGTGCTAAATTCTCGAGCTGCCCAAAACAATGTCAATTCATCATATATCATTCAATTTTATCTTAACATATCCAAATATGTATTTAGTTTCATCAATGTTGACTAATTTTGACCTTTTTGTCAACTTTTCTCATTTTTTCGGTTTTACCGATTTAAGCTAAATTGGCCAATTTGGTTCTCTTAACTTCAAATTCATTACTTCATTAACCTCAATACTCATTCAAGTTCATAAATCATACTTGTGAATATGCCAAATTGTCAATTCTTACACTTTTCGATTTTTCACTATACTAAGCTATAAACCAGACTGTTTCGGTGTAATTTTAACTGTTAATAACACCAAATTCATCCAAATTTCACCACAAACACACTAACCCTATGCTGGATGAAAATATTCTCATCCATAGAAATTAATTCTTTCAATTCCATTTAACTAAAAATCATTCAAAAATACCAAACAACAATATATCTCAAGTTCATCATCATTCATCAAGTTTACCTCAACTTTGATCAAGGTTGACCACGTTTTTGATCCTCCAAATTGATCTTCAATTGTAATTCAACATATATATAGCTTAGAATCATAAAAAACTACCCAAAAATCCAACCAAAAACTTTCAAAAATGGAATTTTCTCTCACCTCGGAATAGAGCAGATTTTGCCCCTGTTCTTCTTTCTAGTTTTTCACCTAGCAAATGGACTCTTTTGTGGCTGAATTGTTTATATGTTGTAGAGGACTTGAAGGAGAAGATTGTATCCTTATTGACCGTCACCTGAAATTGGCCAGATGGTGGTTGAAAAAAATTACACAAGTGGATTCTATAGAGGACGCCTACGTCAACTTGTTTGGGGTGGTTCTCTCTGGTTTCAGGTCGGTTTTGGGTGATCTTGTGCTTTCCAGAAAGGAATTTAAGTTATATTTCATAAAAAAAAAAATTCAGCTTAAAAGACCTTCGAAACCCCTTCAAATTGGGATTTCTTTTTAGGTCTACAGATTTTTTGGTCTAGGGCAACCTATTGCCCTTTTTTAGAAAATTCATGAAAAATATTTTCCAGCCCATTTATTCCAAATTTCCACTTCTCCAATGATATACTGTGTCCCTAGTGTCTCATATAAAAATCTGAGGGTCACTTGTTTAAGAAAAGTTCCCCGATTGAGCTCATTTTGAACGATTTGGTCAATACCGAACAAAATGGCTTAAGGTTTTCGGTTGACTTTAAAAATTAATTCGATCCCCAAAACCTCCATATTTCCATTTGGTTTTCATTCCCCATGTCAGTTTCACCTTATACTAATTTTCTACGATCTTGGAATAATTTTTTGGAATTTCTAGAATTTATTTCTCTTACTAGGCCCTATTTCTCGGTTTAGCGTAAACTCGAGTTTTACTAACTTTTCCACCTTCACTACCTTAGTTTTCACTTCTAAACATCATAAAATACATGTACATTAATTCTTAAGTAATTCTCAAGCTTAGATCCTTACCTTTGTTTGCAAGCTACCGGGCCCCACGCCACTAACCCGAGTACTTCGGTAGTTTCGGGCCTGTATAACATTATTCCGAGTTTTCAATTACTTCTTTTTTTTTCAAATAAGAAATAAAGTGAAAAAAATTTGGGTTTCACAGTAGTGTAAGCCCTAATCATTAAATATCAACTTACTTTAATTTTTAATTAAACTTTGCCTTTAGTCTTATGTCTGAAGCCACATTATCACACAAAGAAACAAAAATCAACAATATTGTTAATAATCAACTACAAAATTTTGGTAGAGAGTTATGTTATCAAAGCATGCCCTTGACACTTAAAACAACCCTTTACACGAATTATAAAAATAATCCCTTCGTGCATCTTTCAGCATTTCTACTTTTTACCTAGATTTCTAATTTATCCATCTACTACTAATACCATTACTTAACCCGTCATAACAATTTGGTATATGAAAATCGCAAGATAAATGAAACATTTCTCAATTAGCTATGCTAAGTACATCTACCCTAACTACAATTATATGTCTTTCTAATTGGTTTTCGGAACATACCTATATGGCCGAATGTACCATTTGGTACCTTAGGCAAAACTAATTCGGTAATATTCCATTAAGCTTTTAATGCTTTATAAAAGCTATGAAACTAACAATTTAGTTCCTCATGACCAATTTGGCACTTGGACCGTTTGTTTCAATGTAATCATTATACCTATTTATTCTTTGGTAACTTATAACAACTATTAAGCATGTAAATTCCTTTCAATTTCGAGGGTCTTAATGATAATAACTCCATAGATTATTTCTTTTACTAATCAATGTCTCTTTTTTAACTTTATGCATATTAAGTCATTTGGCCATATCTACTTGAATGATAAGTATAATTATCATATGGTGCAAAATGATTATACCTCATAAGGCAACTCAATATCAAATCCATAGCAACAACTACCATGTTGTCTCCAGCTTGCAATTATATCAAACACAAATTATCACAAAAACAACATAAAATCTTAGGTGGCTTCCAAAACCAACAATCCAAAAAGATCATCAACCAGCCACAACCACAATTGCATAAAATCTTGCAATTACATCCCAATCTGACATCCACATACATTGTAACGACCCTTAACCCTTGAAATTCGGGGGAATTTTTTTTTTGAATTTCATTTACCCACTTATTCCCTTATTCACTTAGGTTGTATTCTTGTGCAGTGTCAAAACACTTTTCCTAATTCTTTATCCGTATTTGTATTTAATTTCCATACTTTAACTTATACGATCGATAGAAATTTCGACAGCATAACGGCTTATATATGAGCATACCCACTTGCATTCAGTTGTTTCGACAATCCTAGATATCCACAACTACCAAGCATGCTTTCCAAATCAACATTTACAACTCAATACATCCATATCGATTAATACCAATCATCTTACAACCTAATCCCAAGAATCATATTCTTTACATTGTTTCCTTACAAATTACATCCCAACTGATATTCCCAATATATGTGTCTGTGTGTACAGATATGTCTGGTACAGGAATGTAAATGTATACCTTTCTGCGTGTACAAAAAGTACTCTATGGTAGCTCTTCCCACCAGCCTACATCGTGTACGCGGCAGGTAGCGCCTATAGATTTACTGCAAATGATCTGTAGGTAGAGGGGTGAGCTTTTGGGGAAAAGCGCAGTAAGATAATACTCTTAAAGCAGTTTTGATATATAAAAGCATTTGAAGTTATTCATAGAATGAAACTTAATGCAATACATATCTTCCATTTCATGCATAATCGTCATAAAGCATGCTTGTCTTTAAAACAAATCACATGCTTAACCATTTTACAACTTTTCATAAACCTTTCATGAGCATTTCATAAATCATTTCGTAAACATTTCATGAATATTTCATAGTCATTTCGTAACATTTCATGAATATTTCATAATCATTTCGTAAACATTTCATGCATATTTCATAATCAATTCATAAACATTTCATGAATATTTCATAATCATTTCATGAAACATATCGGTCGTAACCAATTTTTGTATATATCATGAAAACACATATTCATTCATCATAATCGATTTTCATAATCAAATCGAGGAGACTAGGTTATAACTAAGTCATGCGATACGTGTCATTGTCCGTAGAGAGTCATCATACCTATGGCCATGGTAAGGGGGCTGTAGACTGGATCAGGTTCATACAACAATAATAATTATAAACATGGGTAGTGTCTTCTTATTTCTTATCATATACTAGCACATAGCTAGGGCACGAGCACCTGTGGCACTCACCATGCGGGGAACATTCATGAGTGCTGCGCGGGCACGATATACTACCAATACATCATCATAAACCCACCAGTAGCATGACATCTTCCACACAGGTTGAGTCAAGTGCTAAAGGGGCCAACGTACCGGCACCCTAAGTGGTGTAGCCGAAACACCACAAGAAGTAACCATGCATGAAGCCTATAGTCTCAAAATAAAGTTTCCAAAATCTTTCTTGGGTTTTATAACTTATAAACTCATATCGAGTAATAAAATCGAATTCCTTGAAATATGAAAACTCTTTCATAAAACAGAAAGACTGTGGGGCACTTTGTTCCTGCAGGACTCAAGAGGTGGCCCCCACAATCCCCTTTTGAAAACAAGTTTCTTTTCTTATATACTTTTGAAATTGTCAAAAGTTTCTTTAACGATATGGATATAAAAACATAAATAAATGTAAAACATCCATAAATTAAAACATGCTTCATAAACAGTTTCACGAGTATGAAAGCATTGATAAATCATTTCAATTCATATGCTTTTTCATAAAATCTTTATCGGTGAAACCAGAATGCATTATCAGAACTAAGTTAAATAGTACCCCTTACCTCGATTTATCGGATATCCCGAATTTGAACGGTACGCCTCCTAGTACCTCCTTTAAGTCTTTCTACGATTCACCTACACGAAATCATTTACTTAGCATCTTATTCATGCGAATCATCCGAATTGCGTTAAAAATCGTAACTTATCGTTACTATTGCGTGTGTACGTATTATTGTATATACTTAGGCCAACACGCACGTTTATATATTTTCTTTACTATTTATATATTTTGTACCTACAAGTATTAACATATACCTTTATTATATACATCCACATGTATATACGCATATATATATATATATATATATATATATATATATATATACTTTTATTTGTTTTCACGTTTTCCTATCTTATATATATACATTCTTTGTATATACATATATATACATTTATTTTTTTTCATGTTTCCCTATCTCATATATATACATTCTTTGTATATACATATACTAGCACACATTCATCTTATATACCCCCACATGTATATGCACCTAAACAAATATATATATATATATACACTCCTATATATATATTATCATTGTTTTCCATTTTTCCTTATCACATATGCATACATATTTTTTCGTACAAATGCTAGCATATCCATTCATTATATACACCTGATGGTGGTCGTGTCACCAGATCCACGTGTGTAACTATCCGCCTGCCACGTGTCGAACCAAGAACGGGCCACGTGGCAGATTGGCGACAGAACCGCCATGCGACACCGTTCCTAAAGCTGCGACAGAGTGTCTGATGCGAGAGGAGTCGCCGCCTCACAGTCTGCCGTGCATCATGAGCGGCAGACCTCCATCGCCCATGCACATCACAGGACTCCGCATTGCCCCCGACACAGGTCTCCCGCGTACCTGAGGTAGAGGTCTCCCGCACCTCACGCGGTAGAGGACTCGCGCACCTCACGCGGTAGAGGTCTCCCGCACCTCACGCGGTAGAGGACTCGCGCACCTCACACGGTAGAGGTCTCCCGCACCTCACGCGGTAGAGGTCTCGCGCACCTCACGCGGTAGAGGTCTCGCGCACCTCACGCGGTAGAGGACTCGCGCACCTCACGCGGTAGAGGACTCGAGCACCTCACGCTGTAGAGGTCTCGCGCACCTCACGCGGTAGAGGTCTCCCGCACCTCACGCGGTAGAGGACTCGCGCACCTCACGCGGTAGAGGACTCGCGCACCTCACGAGGTAGATGTCTCCCGCACCTCACGCGGTAGAGGACTCGCGCACCTCACGCGGTAGAGACTCCCGCACAGATCGCGGTAGTAGTCTCCCGCACAGACCGCGGCAGAAGTCTCCCGCACAGCATGCGGCGTAGTCTCCCGCGCAGACCGCGGTAGAGGTCTCCCGCACTGCATGCGGCATAGTCTCCCGCTCAGCCTGCGGCATAGTCTCCCGCACAGACCGCGGTAGAAGTCTCCCGCTCAGCCTGCGGTAGAAGTCTCCCGTACAGCATGCGGCATGGTCTCCCGCACCGATCCCGGTAGAGGTCTCCCGCACGAACAGCGGTAGATGTCCCTCGCCCAGCGTAGTGGCAGAGCAGCTCCCGCTTAGACAGCGGTAGAGGTCCCTGGCCCAACGTAGCGGCAGAGGTCCCTCGCCCAACATAGCGGCAGAGGTCTCCCGCACCAATAGCGGTAGAGGTTCTATGCATACTCTGCCGCCAGACTACTTCCCCGCAAGTTGCATGGTCCGAGGCGCGACAGAGTGCTCTATAACTCTGTCGCGGCCCAGACACGCGCCTGGGTCTCAGCCCGAACCGCCTCAGGAACCTATAAATACCAGGTGAGCTCTCTGAAAAGAGGGGATCGGATCCAAAAAAGAAAAAAACAGGGAGAAACACTTAAACCCTTTGATTTAAGCAATACTTTCTCCTTTTCTTACATACACCAACTCCCGATCACTGACTTGATCGTCGGAGTGCGCGTGCAGGGACAAATCCCTGCCCCCTCTGATTCCTGTTGTTTTTGCAGGATATACGAAGAACACGTGGAGCAAACTGTGACGATTGACTTAACCGTCAACAGTACAATCCGATCACGTGGAAAGCAAAGCACTGTTGCTGTCAGGTAGGCAACATCAATTGGCGCCGTCTGTGGGAATCCTGACAAAGAGCCAGATTCTCTATCAAAATGGTGAGAACATGCTCTACAGCGGAAGTGACAGGGGGCAGAATTCTGTGAGTCCCCTTGTTAGATCAGAACAAGGATGAAGACACACGAAAAGGGGTCAGAGAGAAGCGGTGGTTTCTCTAGAGGAATTTGAGACCCTGAAGCGTAAAAATGAGGAGACTACAGCTGCATTGAAAGCCATGGTGAGCTTCTTCAGAGATGCTCTCCCCCAATTGAGCTTACCCCATGAAGTGCAGCAGTTAGTGGGGGAAAGCACACCGAGACAGACCTACGAGAGAGGTCAGCCCTCCACTTTGGCGAGTGCTGGACAAGGTGCAGGAACGCAAGATAATGCTACTGCCTACCCTGCAAGACAGAACTCACCCGCAGCTCAACAACGACAGAGGTCGCCTCTGACCCCGAGGCGGCAGAGCTCACCCGCATCCCCGCGACAGAGATCACCCGCGGCTCAACTGCGACGTAGCTCACCTCTGCCCGATAGGCGGCGGAGTTCGCCAAACGAGCGGCAGAGCTCTCCCCCGGCTCAAAGGCGACAGCACTCTCCCGCCGTCGCTAGGAGGCAGAGTTCACCTTTGCCCGATGCGCGTCAGACTTCACCTCTGTCGGCCAGGCGACAGAGTTCCCCTGCAGCCCCTGTGCGGCAGAGTTTCTCTACACTCCGCAGCTCTTCTCCTTTGGAGTTTGTACAGGAGTTAGGAGAATATAGGACTGGGGAGCAGCGAAGACAAAGAGATTTTAACCCACAAGAAGGTCCCGAGATATCAAGTCCCGTAGTCAGAGGTACTGGAAGAGGTATTTACCAATCGGACTCTTCTAGACCGGAAGGGACAGGACCTTACTCAGCTCGAGGGTCGGAGGGCGTGGAGAAGGTTGTCCAAAGGATCCTCGAGAAGAAAAGGCTAGTGTCTCCGGATGACGGACAAAGGAGGAGGATCCCATTCAGTCCGGAGATCATGAACAAACCCTTACCGAAGAAGTTCAAAATACCTTCTATGGCTACTTATACCGACAAAGCGGATCCCTACGATCATATTCAGAGTTATGAATCCCTCATGCTGCTTCATGGATGGGAGGACGAAATCATGTGCAGAGCTTTTTCTCTCACATTGTCCGGGCATGCTCTGAAATGGTTTAACGGGCTAAGCGAAGGTTCAATCTCCTCTTTCGACGAGTTGAGAAATGAGTTCCTCAAAGTGTTCATGATTCACAGCCAGAGGAAGAAAGACGCTACCTACCTACTCACGCTTAAACAAGGAAATAGAGAATCCTTGAAAAGCTATGTAGATCGCTTTCGAGATGCAACCTTGGAGGTGGAAGATCTACCAGTAGGGGTAGCCTTGGCCACAATGCTACAAGGGACGAGCTCCGAGAAGCTACAAGAATCTCTCTCTCTCGATCAACCGATGACGATTTCTGACCTCTTTGCCAAGGCTAACAAGTATGTAGCTCAAGAAGAAGTGATGAGAATGATACAGCCCAGGGAGGCGAAGGAAGGAAAGAAAAGAGAGAGATATGCACCCGAGAGAAATTTCCCAAAACCCGTGAGAGGAGACAAAGCCCCCAAGCTCAGGTATGAAGGTTATACCAGACTGAGCGAGCCTCGTACGGCGATACTGGCAGCAATTGAGGGGGCGGGACTACTGGAATTCCCCAAGAAGAAAATTGGAGACGTAGGCCGAAACACTGAAGCCTATTGTGAATTCCATTGTGCTCACAGACACCCAACAGAGAGGTGTAGAGACTTAATGGACCAGTTAGAAAGACTGGCCAGAGAGGGGAAAATCAACCGCTTCCTGTGGCGAAGCAAGAGACCTCGATATCCTCCGCGTGACCAAAGGAATAATCATCTGCGGACGGGGGCAAATAATGATATCAGAAGGGATAGGCCTAGAAACGAAGTAGTCAGGCCCATCCCCCGTGCTAATCCGCCAAACAACGAACCTACAGCCCCCGCGATAAATGTCATCGCAGGCGAGGACTCAAGTGCAGGAAGCTCCTCTACTTCCCGTAAGAGATACGCTAGGCAAGCGTATCAGGTTAACGTGGTGATGGAGGAGCAGGCGGATGAAGAGCCCATCATGTTTACTCCGGCTGACAGAGGCGATGTCGCCATGCCCCATGATGACCCCATGGTGATATCCGCGGTGGTGGCTAAACACCCGGTGAGCAGGGTCCTAGTCGATAACGGGAGCTCAGTGAACCTGATCTATTGAAACTGCTTTGAAAAAATGAGCATGTCCGAGGATAGGTTGAAACCCGTTATGACACCACTATATGGATTCACGGGGGAGCGAGTGAAAGTTGCCGAGTCCATAGAGTTGCCTGTAACTCTCGGTGAGCACCCGAAAGACGTGACCCGGCAAGTATTGTTCATGGTAGTCAGATCGACCTCCGCTGCCTACAACATGATCTTGGGCAGGCCGGTGCTGAACGACATGAGGGCGGTGATATCCTCTTGCTACCTATTGATGAAGTTCCCCACTCCCAATGGAGTCGGGCAAGTACGCGGAAACCAAAGGAGTGCCCGTACTTGTTATCTCGCTTCCACTGCCAACAAGGTAGCACAGAGGAAAGAAGCCTTATGCATCGACGATCCGCCTAAACCCCAACCTGTAGAGGAAACAGAAGCCATTGCCCTAATTGAAGGGGATAGAGGAAAAAGGGCATTCATCGGGACTCAGTTGGGCGAGCAACAGAAAAAGGAGATAGTCGAGTGTCTAAGGAGAAACTCGGATATCTTCGCCTGGAGCCCGGAGGACATGCCCGGGATCAGTCCCGAAGTCATATGCCATGAACTTAATATCATACCCGGACACAGACCAGTCAAACAGAAGAAGAGGAGTTTCGCCCCGGAACGACAGAAAGCAATCACTGAAGAAGTGAGTAAGCTCCTGGGCGCCGGATTCATTCGAGAGGTCTATTACCCTGAGTGGTTAGCCAATGTAGTGATGGTAAAGAAATCTAGTGGGAAGTGGCGAATGTGTGTCGATTTCACCGACCTGAACAAAGCCTGCCCCAAAGATTCATACCCCCTACCACGGATATACCGACTAGTAGACGAAACATCTGGTTACGAATTCCTCAGTTTCTTAGATGCATTCTCCGGGTATCACCAAATCATGCTTCACCCAGAAGACGAAGAAAAAACTTCCTTTATAACCGACGACGGAACCTATTGCTATCGGGTAATGCCGTTCGGTTTAAAGAACGCTGGTGCCACCTACCAACGAATGGTGAGCAAAGTGTTCAAGGATCTTCTGGGAAATACCATGGAAGCCTACGTGGACGATATGATAATCAAGAGCCGCGTAGGAGAGTCTCACGCTGATCAAATGTCCAGGGTATTTGAAGTATTAAGGAGATTCAACATGAAGCTAAACCCCGAAAAGTGCTCATTCGGGGTAAAATCAGGAAAATTCCTAGGCTTCATGATCACTAACAGGGGCATCGAGGCAAATCCTGAGAAGATACAGGCTGTCATTGACATGAAACCCCCAACCACCGTAAGAGAGGTCTAAAGATTGACAGGCAGAATAGCGGCTCTGAATCGCTTCTTGTCGAAATCAGCGGAAAGGAGCTTGCCTTTCTTCAAAACTCTACCGGGGGGGGGGGGGCGGGGAAGAACTTCGAGTGGACGGAAGATTGCCAAAAAGCCTTTGAAGACCTCAAGGAATACTTGAAGCGGTTGCCTCTGTTAACAAGGCCCTTGGAAGCAGAACAGCTCTATATGTATTTGGGAGTCGGTGATTTCGCCGTCAGCGCGGTGCTACTGAAGAAAGATGAAATGGTACACCGTCCCATATACTACGTGAGTAAAGTGTTATTGGATCCAGAGACCCGCTATCCACTGGCCGAGAAGCTAGCATTAGCTCTCTTGATGGCCTAGCGAAAGTTGTGTCTGTATTTCCAAGCACATCCCATTACTGTCTTAACAGATCAACCATTAAGACAGATCCTCCAGAAAGCTGAACATTCAGGAAGGTTAGTGAAATGGGCGGTGGAGCTTGGGGGATACGACATCACATTCCAACCGAGGCAGGCTATCAAAGGTCAAGCTCTGGCTGACTTCATCGTGGAATGCACTATCCCGAACGACAGCAGTGAGGGGGAGGCTCACCCATGGTTGCTGCATGTCGATGGGTCATCAAGTGCCAACGGAAGTGGAGCGGGTATAGTCCTGGTGTCGCCAGAAAGAAAATCCCTGGAATACTCCCTACGATTCGGATTCCCTAGTTCGAACAACATAGCGGAGTATGAAGCTCTGATAGCAGGGATGGCACTAGCGGAGAAACTGCAGGTTCACCACTTGGTAGCACACAGTGATTCTCAACTGGTGGTGAACCAATTCAGACGAAAGTACGAGGTACGAGAACCGATGCTGGTTCCTTACTTAAAGAAAGTCCAACTCCTGGCCAAGACTTTCAAAAGCTTTCAGCTGATGCAAATCAACCGGTCCGAAAACACACATGCTGATTCACTGTCTAAGCTAGCCTCCTCCACAGAAACACAAGGAAGGACCGTAAAGGTGGAGAGGCTCGAACGACCGAGTATTGAAGGAGTCAAAGTGTGTGACATTCAAGTTGGAGACGATTGGAGATCCCCATTTAAACAGTATCTCACTGAGGGTACACTCCCCCAAGATAAAGACGAGGCTCGTCGCTTGAAAATACAAGGGGCGAAGTTCACACTCATCAACGGAGAACTGTACAAAAGGGGATACTCATCACCACTGCTAAAATGTCTGGGACCGGAACAAGCAAGATATGCCCTAACGGAAGTGCATGAAGGAATCTGCGGTGAACACTTAGGAGCAAGAGCCCTCGCTGCTAAAGTACTGCGATCGGGATTCTACTGGCCAACGCTGAAAAAGGATGCAATGGACCAAACCCGCAGGTGTGACAAATGCCAGAGGTTTGCGCCTATCACCACAGCCCCAATAACTCCCTCTCAAGGCACAGTACAACCAATTCCTTTTGCACAATGGGGGTTGGACATCCTTGGACCTTTCCCATTAGCCACGGGTCAAAGAAAGTTCCTGTTAGTGGCTACCGATTATTTTACAAAGTGGATTGAAGTAGAGCCTTTAGCCACAATCACGGAGAAGAAAGTGGAGGCAATGGTGTGGAAAGACATTATCTGTCGATTTGGAATTCCCCGCATCTTGAATGCCGACCATGGAAAGCAATTTGATTGCAACGCCTTTCGTGACTTTTGTAAGGACCTCAACATTCAGCTACGGATCTCTTCAGTGTCATATCCTCAAGCTAATGGACAAGCCGAGGTCAGTAATCGGACCATCCTCCATGGGCTGAAGACCAGGCTAGACAAAGCAAAAGGGGCCTGGGTGGACTAATTGCCTTGTGTTTTATGGGCATATCGTACCACCAGTCGTGTGTCGACTAAAGAAACGCCGTTCAGCCTTGTATACGGCGCAGAAGCATTGATCCCCGTGGAACTTGGAGCATTATCGCCAAGAGTGGTACCCTTAGTAGAGGAAGAAAACTCACAAGCTCTAAGGGAAGGCTTGGACCTACTCGATGAACATAGAGAAACCGCGGCTATTCGATTGGCATCCTATCATCAGAGGGTGGCCAACTACTATAATAGCCGGGTGAGAGATAGGCCAATGTCTGAGGGAGATCTAGTGCTCAGAAAGTCGCAGATCACGAATGCCCTGAAGGAGGATGGGAAGTTCAGAGCCAACTGGGAAGGTCCCTACAGAATCAGATGCAAGATCGGACCCAACACCTGCACTCTGGAAACTCTACAAGGGAAGAAGATAGGGAAAACGTGGAATTCAAATCACTTAAAGCTGTATTTGAATTAACCACTACATCTTCCTTCCCAAGCACTATTGTTTTACTTACACTGTCACCTGATGTCATTACCTAACCGATATATGAATTATCTTTTTGTTATAAGTCAAAATCTCGTGGCAGGATTCAAAACCATGAGGGCTGCCTTGGTTCGGGCCCTGCGAACGCAGGCTACCAACGGGCCAAACCCAAAGCGGACAATACAGGTTGAGTGGGTCAGACCCAAAGTAGACCGTTCAACCGAGCCGTAAGAGCCTGAGGCGCTATGCGTCACTGTGGCCAGGCGTAGTTCAACCGAGCCGTAAGAGCCTGAGGCGCTATGCGTCACTGTGGCCAGGCGTAGTTCAACTGAGCCGTAAGAGCCTGAGGCGCTATGCATCACTGTGGCCAGGCGTAGTTCAACTGAGCCGTAAGAGCCTGAGGCGCTATGCGTTACTGTGGCCAGGCATAGTTCAACTGAGCCGTAAGAGCCTGAGGCGCTATGCGTCACCGTGGCCAGGCGTAGTTCAGACGAGCCGTAAGAGCCTGAGGCGCTATTCACTGTGGCCCGGCATATACGCATCACTGTAAAACAGGTATATATACATCCACACAAGAGCCGTAAGAGCCTGAGACGCAACGCGTCACTGTGGCCAGGCGTATACTCAAAAGAGCCGTGAGAGCCTGAGACGCAATGCGTCACTAAGGCCAGGCATAAAACATTCAATTAACCATAAAGGCCTAAGACGCTACGCGTCACTGTGGCCAGGTAATCAAAATACTAAGGCTATAAAACTAAAGACGCTTTTACGTCACAGTACTCAAGCCTTAACAACTACGCGTTTGCATAAAAAATTCTTCCTGAAAGCATACCTTTCTATCAAGAATTGGGGAGCATACATGAATATAAATGCAAAGCTATATACAAGCAAAGCATGAACAAAAATCTCAATTTCATTTCATTCAAGTGTCGATACAAGCAGATCTTTGGCAGATCTTTACAATTACGTTTCGATAAAGGTACAAAGTTAAAACAAAAAACAAAGTACTTGAAATGAAATACAAAAAACAAAAAAGCAAAAATCCCTATCTACTCTCCAGGAGGAAGCTGGGGATCGGCTGCAAAACCTTCACTTCCAAGGGACTGCTCGCCCTCCTCGCCATCTAAATCGATGAGGGCTTCTATAGGCTCAGGAGCACCGTCCAGATCCGCGGGCTCCCAAGGACCAGCAAGGTTGACGAGATCGTCCTGAGCAGTCCTCTTGAACAGCTCGTCCACAGGCTCAGCCTCGGGCTCGTACTTGGTCCAATCAGGGGCCTCAAAGAGCATCGCCTCATGGGTGTATTGGAGCTCAGGAAATTCCTCTCCTTCCCTGTGTGCTTCTAGCCAAGATCGGGCCAGGTAGAACCCGTACTTAACATAAGGGTTGGAGAAGTCTTCCTTCCGCCTCAAGCGCCCGTATGCTGTCAATCTCGACCTGGGACAGTACAGGAGCAGCTTGGCCTTCCAACTCAGCAACACGCTGCTCGAGCTCTTGATTCCGAGTGAACATAGACCTGTAGTTGGATTGCATACGGTCCAACTCAGAATGAGCCTCCTACAGGTCCTCTTGGAGTTTACAAGACCGGGCCGTCTCCACTGTGAGATCCCCCTTTGCAAGACCGAGGTCTTGATGAGCCTTAGCGAGCTGCTCCTCCAGGCTTCGAACTAAACCTGGAAGAGGGGACAAGTTGTTGACCGTGTTCTGTAACTCCATGACTTTGTCCCTCAACTCTCGGATCTCTCTGTTGGCTCGCTCCCGGTAAGCCCGATGTTGGGCATTATTTGCCACGGTTCGTTGAGCCAGCTGCGAAAAAATGCAAAAATGTTAGATTCAAAGCATGCTGCAAAAAGCAATCAAAAAGAAAAGAATTCAGAAACTTACCCTCAACGCCTCGATATCGGCTAAGTCTTCCCCCTCGGGGTAGTTTTTGAATATCCTTGCCTCATCTCGAGGAAGGATAGTGGACCAGCTCAATCGGGAGGCCACCCCGGGAGTGTCCAGAACATCGTTATCACGAACCCCGGGGTAGACTCGAAACTCGTGGCCCCTCATAATATTCCCCCCATCCACGGAGTAGGGCCTCTCGTCGGCAGGACCAATCCTCGGCAATATCGGTCTGCTTCCCATCGAACCCTCGATGTACAGGCGCTTTCTATTCTTTCCCTGAGACGGAATGATATTGCATTCCGCGCGCTCCTCGGAGCGTGATCGCCCGGATGACCCGGAAGCCCCCCGTGAAGACGAGGCAACTCTCCCCCTATCCCGAGAGAGATCTCTCTGCTCTGAAGGATGGGGAGGCATAGCCTGCCTAGAAACAGGAGGGGTCCAAGCACGAGGTGGATGAGAGGGGACCGGTGCCTCACTTGGGACATCGTCAGCCAAACGATGCCTCTTCCTAGCAGGAGCCCTGGAAGGACCAGCCTCAGAAACCTGGCGACCTAATGATTGCCGAAAATGACTCATATCTGCAAAAAAGAAAAAGAAGACAAATCAGTGGTCAAAAACTGATCAAAAACAGCAAGCCATAAAGAGAATTAAAAGTTACCGTCAGGAGAATCGAGATGCTCCTGAAGGGACTCTATATTTATGGTGTCGTCATCAGGGAGCACCATGAAAGTGGAGCCGAACCCTTCCCAACCAGTGAGATCGGCTAAGGGTTCGCTACCAGAGCTAGATTCCAGATTGGTGCCCCCTATATCCTCTTGTGGCCTAGGAGCTTCAGGATTCAACTCGGGAGAAGTCGAAGGCAGAGGATCTGACGAAGGGACAGAGGGTCCGGCAACAGGGACCGGACCCACACCCCAGCCTGCTAATATCAAATTTTCATTTGATACAAGGGTGTCGAGGCTAAGGGGATGAGGGACTAGTAGTTTGTCGATGTCAGAAGACAACTGCTCCCTAAGTGTGGCGACCCGGGGACCCTTGGGGATTTCGCGCCTATTCTCCCAACGAGTGGGGATATCCAGGCCTTCGGGCACTTCTACAACCAGCCATTCTGTCTCGAAACCATGAAGCTTGTTAGCAGGTTTCTCGAATAATCGGTTCTCAAAACCAGGCTGGTACACCCGCTGAAGCGAGTAAGGCACTAAGCCGTGACTCCCTCGAAGCCTAAAGAATACTTCTAAAAGAGGAAGAGACGGAGGGACGCCCCTTAAATGGCAGTGCACAGTGAATGCCACCAATTGTATCCATGCATGAGGATGCAGTTGCCCCGGGGATACCCTGTGCGTCCTAAGGAAGGAAGCCCCAAAGTCGGACAATAGGAAGCGGAGTCCTAACTCCAAAGCTGCCCTAAAAAGGACAGCCCCGTTAGACACACGACGTATGTCGCTCTCCTGAGGGGTTGGAAGTCTATAAGTGTATCCCTCGGATAAAGGAAATCGGGATTCTAGGTCTTGGACGTCGGCTTCCTTTAAAGTCGACTTAACGCCTAGATCGATTTTCTTTCCTATGCCATGTCCAGCCATCTTAGAAGTTCGTAGATCAAAGAAGTTAGACTACGGGCTACGAAAAATTACCTAAGGTAATGGAAACAGAACTCGCGGTAGAGTGTGAAAATCCGCGGCAGACTAGCGACACAGTGAGCAGTCCCGCGGCAGAGTTGCGACAGTGTGGCGAGGAGTTGCGGCAGAGTTACGACAGAGTGTCCTGAGAGTCGCGATAGAGTATCCTTGCGAGAGAATTCAGTAGCGACAAGGACATCAGGGGCCCAGTATTTATAGCGGCTCGTCTGAGTACACACACACGCGGAGGTCCGACCCGACCCGAGAAACGCCAGACCCAGATCCTCTTTCGCGGGAAAAATTCCCGCCAAAGAGTGGGGAGCAATTGATGGTGTCGTGTCACCAAATCCACGTGTGCAACTATCCGCCTGCCACGTGTCGAACCAAGAACGGGCCACGTGGCAGATTGGAGACAGAACCGCCTTGCGACACCGTTCCTAAAGCTGCAACAGAGTGTCTGATGCGAGAGGAGTCTGCCGCCTCACAGTCTGCCGCGCATCGTGAGCGGCAGACCTCCATCGCCCATGCACATTACAGGACTCCGCATTGCCCCCGACACAGGTCTCCCGCGTGCCTTAGGTAGAGGTCTCCCGCACCTCACGCGGTAGAGGACTCGCGCACCTCACGCGGTAGAGGTCTCCCGCACCTCACGCGGTAGAGGACTCGCGCACCTCACGTGGTAGAGGTCTCCCGCACCTCACGCGGCAGAGGTCTCGCGCACCTCATGCGGTAGAGGACTCGCGCACCTCACGCGGTAGAGGACTCGCGCACCTCACGCGGCAGAGGTCTTGCGCACCTCACGCGGTAGAGGTCTCGCGCACCTCACGCGGTAGAGGTCTCCCGCACCTCACGCGGCAGAGGACTCGCGCACCTCACGCGGCAGAGGTCTCCGGCACCTCACGCGGCAGAGGACTCCCGCACCTCACGCGGTAGAGGACTCCCGCACAGACCGCGGTAGTAGTCTCCCGCACAGACCGCGGCAGAAGTCTCCCGCACAGCATGGGCGTAGTCTCCCGCGCAGACCGCGGTAGAGGTCTCCCGCACTGCATGCGGCATAGTCTCCCGCTCAGCCTGCGGCATAGTCTCCCGCACAGACCACGGTAGAAGTCTCCCGCTCAGCCTGCGGTAGAAGTCTCCCGCACAGCATGCGGCATGGTCTCCCGCACCGATCGCGGTAGAGGTCTCCCGCACGAACAGCGGTAGATGTCCCTCGCCCAGCGTAGTCGCAGAGCAGCTCCCGCTTAGACAGCAGTAGAGGTCCCTCGCCCAACGTAGCGGCAGAGGTCCCTCGCCCAACATAGCGGCAGAGGTCTCCCGCACCAATAGCGGTAGAGGTTCTATACATACTCTGCCGCCAGACTACTTCCCCGCAAGTTGCATGGTCCAAGGCGCGACAGAGTGCTCTATAACTCTGTCGCGGCCCAGACACGCGCCTGGGTCTCAGCCCGAACCGCCTCAGGAACCTATAAATACCAGGTGAGCTCTCTGAAAAGAGGGGATCGGATCCAAAAAAGAAAAAAACAGGGAGAAACACTTAAACCCTTTGATTTAAGCAATACTTTCTCCTTTTCTTACATACACTAACTCCCGATCACTGACTTGATCGTCGGAGTGCGCGTGCAGGGACAAATCCCTGCCCCCTCTGATTCCTGTTGTTTTTGCAGGATATATGAAGAACACGTGGAGCAAACTGTGACGATTGACTTAACCATCAACAGTACAATCCGATCACGTGGAAAGCAAAGCACTGTTGCTCTCAGGTAGGCAACATCAACACCTATATGTATATGCACCTAAATATATATATATATATATTATTATTATTATTATTATTATTATTATTATTATTATTATTGTTTTCCCATTTTTTTCTCCTTATCACATATACATACATATTTGCCTACTCCTCATCATTCCCATTTTTGTCTAATTAAATCTACACTAACATGCTTGTATCTCAATCTATATGTACATGTATATTAAATATACATATATACATAAATATACCATTTACCTTTTCTATTTTCTTTTTCTTCTTTCTTTTTTTTCTTTTTTTTTTCTTTTTTTTCTCCTTTTCTTTTCTCCTCTCTCGGTCAGCCCCTCTTCTCTCTTGATTTGTTTCCGTTGCCTTGCTGCTTCTTTTCTCTTCACTTGTCTCGGTTCCAGCTCAGTTTTCCTTCCTCGATTTCCAACTCCAATTTGGTCTCCTTCTCCCTCGGTTCTGCCTCTCTTCAGCTTCTGTCTTCTTCTTCTTCAATTTCCCCCCTCCTTTTTTTTTTCAGTCCCCCATCATTCTCATCTTCATTTGGCCCCCATTCCTGCTTCAATTTTATTCTGCTCTTTTTTTTTGTCTCGGTTTCCAGCTCCCAATTTGGCCTCCTTTTCCCACGGTTCTGCTATCTCTTCAGCCTCTGTTTTGTTTCAGATTCTCCTGCTCTCCGTGCTGCCTTCGGTCTCCCTCAACCTCCCCTGCACATTCTCGGTTTGCTGCAACCTCTTCCCCTTTCTTCTCTTCTCTTTCTTCCTCGGCAGAAATCGGCTTCCTTCTCTTCTTTCTTCTCCTCTATTCCTCCTGGCCAGCAGCTTCCCTCTTTTCTTTTCTTTCTTTTCTCTTCTTTCCTTTCCTTCTTCTTTCTCTTCTTTCCTGGTTTTCTTCCCTTCTTCCTCGGCTAGCCCTCTCCTCCTTCCTTTCTCCTCTTCTCTTCCTTCCTTTTCTTCTTCCTCGGCAGAACCAGCTCCCCCATTCTTTCTTCTCTTTTCCCGCTCCAGCAACAGGAATCCTCTATTTCAATTGCTCTTCTTTGTTTTCTTTCAATTTCCAGGTGCGGGATTGGCTTCTTTTTGAAGCCAATTTCGTACACCTAATATGTATATATATATTAGTATTATACTATATACATATATATATATATTATATTTTATTGATATATATATATATATTATATTGATATATATATATATATATGTATTTGTTGATTTGTTGGTGTATTATTTGTTTTGTTATCATTTGTGTTATTTTTTTATTTCCATTTCCTTTTTATTTCATTTTATCATTTTTATTTTTATTTGTCTCATGTTTTATTTATTTATTTGTTAATACTATATATTAAATACTATACACTAAATAATATATATATATATGCTATATATATTATTATTCTTTTATTTAAATGTCTAGTATATATGTGTGTGTATATATATATATATATATATATATATACACATATTCACCTATGTATATATCTACATATATACATTTTCTTGTATAATTTATCCATAGACATCATATCCATGCCTTCCATGAAATTTTCATTATTTCGAAAATGAAATAGTATCGGGATTCCATCATTCTTCATAAATTCTCGATACAAGTGTTTACATCAACAATTTTCAACTAACAATTTAAAAGTTTCCAAATCCCTCCGTGCTTGCATTTGCTTTATCACTCTTGTATCTTCGGGTTCCCGATCATTCACGGGCTTGTCGGTTCCTATAGTCCTCGAGCCCTATAACGAATATTCGCACTTCCATTAATATATATTATTTCTATTTTTATATAATTTAGTTAAACGTAGAAAATTTGTGGGGTTTACATTCTCCCCACCTTAAAAAAATTTGGTCCTCCAAATTCATTCGGGTCCATCTGTCTACGATCACCTAGATTGTATCATGCCCCTTTCGGGTCCTTGGTAATCCCATTCTGAAATCCATAGTAATGTGCACTCATTCCCAAGTAGGCACTGGAAAAATCTTAAGTAACCCCACTGGTCTTTGGTGTTCGATCTTAATCTGTTGGCAAATCAAATACTTGGCCACAAACTCAACTACATTTCTTTTCATACCGACCCACCAATACACCTTTCGTAAACCATGGTACATCTTAGTGCTTCCCGGGTGCATGGTGTACCGAGAACAATGAGACTCCTTTAAGATCCTTTACCTTAGGGCATCATCGTTTGAGACACCAAACTTATCACAATTTCTCATTTATCCTTAATGAGAACTTATTCTTAATTTATATCATTTGATCTAAATCACTTCACATACCAGAGATATTCGTACCTTGCATACATCTCTTATTCCAATATGACTCGTATATTCAAGATTTATCTCATTTCAAAGCTTGTCTCATTTCGTACATCAACTATAGCAAAATTCCTTCCTTATTCCAATTAAGTCTCACATTCAAAACATAAGAATATTGAAATTACAATCCTTAGATTCAATACGTAATCCATATTCTAAAGTTTCCTTATATCTCAAACTCTGAATCTTCATAATAGTTTGGATCTTTCCTATTAACATGTAACCTCTGTTTGGGCAATCCTACTTACACCCATTCTTAATACCCTGTGACCCAAGACACTACGAGTTTCCTTAAAATTTAACACTAGTACACTCCAAAGTGGGTCACTCGGTTCGAAAATCTCCCCTTCATATAGTTCTTATAATTGTCGTCTCAGCATTTCTAATCCAAGCAAAGTCACTCAGTACAGTGGCTTGAGTAATTAATTCGATACCACCTACTAAATTAATTCTAGAACTTCTCCTTTTAGTTTAGGGGTAACTTGATAAATCATTTGATCATGTGTCAGAAAACTTTCCTTGTTTACAGGGATGTTTCTATACTCCGAACACACCCCATCTTTGTCAATTATGTAAGCAGTGTGATCTTTAGAGTCTTATTTATACCATTAGTTCCCTGATTCATTCTTCCAGCATAGTGACTGTGCTTTTTCATTGTCACTATTTCTTTTATAGATCTCTTTTTCGTCATTCTCTTTATCTTTCCCTTTTTTTGTGAGTTTAGAAATATACAATTCATATCATCATAATTGCGCCTTGCGCACTACTTCCTTAAAACAATTTCAAATGGAGTCATCTTAGGTTGACTAAATATCCCAATATCTCCTATGAGTTTCTGAACTCCCTTTATCTAACAGTTCTTGCAACTCCTTTTTTTTTTTTTTCCAATTCCTCAAGATCTACAAAGTCCATCCGGTAGGGAGACCTCGAGATAGGCTGCACATCTAGAGCCAAATCCATAGTGAACTCTAGTTCTTTCTCCTGATGTAATCCCGGTAGTTCACCAGGAAAATACATCCGGGAACTCGCATACCACTGGTATGTCCTGAATACTTGGACATTTTCGACTAGTATTGAGGATGAATGCAACTTAACCTTCACATTAACACGTTCATCAAAAACTTTTATTAATAGTCAAAATCATACACTTTATTCCTTAACTGCAAAGCATACATTAAACTTACTAGGTAAGGAGAAGGTTGCAGTCTTAATGTAACAATCCAAACTTACACGGTTGGTGGCTAGCCAATCCATACTCAAAATTACATCAAAGTCATACATGCTCCACAAAATTAGATCTACTAATATGATCCTATCTCCTACCTTGATTTCACAATTCCTACATACCACATCAGTCTTAGGCAAAGGCCCTTCCATGAGTGACAGGCTTCTTGCCTTTATCTGCTGCGGTAGCCCATCTCTGTGGGACTTGTCTCTGGGGAGCTTGCCTCTCAGGTTATCGTAGTGGCTCTGGGGGTGGTGGAAACTTATTTAGTGGGCAATCCTTAATCATGTACCCCTTCTGTCCACACCTAAAGCAGCTCATTGTGGCCTTGTAACAAATACCTTCATGGGGTTTACCGCACTTTCTACATAACTTCCCATATTGCTACGGACCTCTGGTAGTCTGTGGGGTAGCTACAGGAGTCGTGGGCCTATCAATCCTAGCCCGAGTCTCATCTGTCATCTGTCTCTTAGGTTAACCTCTCCTGAACTCCTGCCTCACAAACTCTGTCCGCTTACTCTTATCCCTACCCTTTTCCTTAAATGTTGGAGGCTTCTTCTCCAGGAAATTCCTCATCCTGTCGATATCCCTCTCCTCCCTCTGGGCCTATACAGGAGGCTGAGTGCCATAGGTACTGGAGGAACTTGTGGAGGAGGAGGTGGTGGTGCTTGTGGAGGAATCGACACCAGAATAGGAAATGGTGCCATGCCAATTGAATCGAAAATGTTTGCCCCTAGATGTTGGGCAATCATGGCAGCTATCGACTCCAAACCTCGCTCGAGGCGCTGCTCCAACCGCTACTCAAACTGAGCCATATGAGTACGAAGACTCTCTGGCTCGGGTGAAGAAGGTGGAGGTGGCTGAGCCTGCCTCCGAAGACGTCCACGTCTTCCACTCATCATGTAAGTGATCTAATACCTACGCATAATTCCAAAGTTTGAACCTTAAATTCATTAGGTATACATTACCTACAACCAGACAAGCACAGACATTAGGATGTAATTTTAGCCTTATTTTGACATTGACAGTACTAGACAACCTTCGCTCTGATGCCACTTAAACTGTAACAACCCTTGACCCTTGAAATTCGGGAGAAATTTTTTTTTTGAATTTAATTTACCCACTTATTTCCTTATTCACTTAGGTTGTATTCCTGTGCAGTTTCAAAACACTTTTCCTAATTCTTTATCCGTAGTTGTATTTAATTTCCATACTTTAACTTATACGACTGATAGAAATTTTGGCAGCATAACGGCTTATATATGAGCATACCCACCTACAATTCAGTTGTTTCGACAATCCTAGATATCCACAACTATTAAGCATGCTTTCCAAATCAACATTTACAACTCAATACATCCATATCGATTAATACCAATCATCTTACAACCTAATCCCAAGAATTATATTCTTTACATCGTTTCCTTACAAATTACATCCCAACTGATATTCCCAATATATGTGTCTGTGCGTACAGATATGTCTGGTACATGAATGTAAATGTATACCTTTCTGCGTGTACAAAAAGTAGTATATGGTAGCTCTTCCCACCAGCCTACGTCGTGTACACGGCAGGTAGCGCTTATAGATTCACTACAAATGATCTGAAGGTAGAGGGGTGTAAGACTCGATTTTAGTTAAAACATGAAATTAAAAATGCAAAAGGATTGAAATGAAATTCTCGAACACGTGCAAGGGCAAAATGGTCAAAAGATCAAAAATCGGTATAAATTCGATAAGAAAAATTTAATTAAAAATAAGGGATTGAGAAATCTTGATCAATAACGAAGAAATAATTAAATTTCAGGTTAAATTGATCAAGATCCGAAATTTTTAGAAATACAGAAAAGTTATTCGGGACAATATCCTGAAAATACGGAGAAATTATACCCGAAAAAGGTTAAAATATGATAAATAAATTAAATAAAATTAAATTAATTAATTTGGAATAAAATAATAATTTTTGGTAGATATTTTAGACATTTTAATATATTTTATTGATTAAAATATTAATAAAATTAAATAATAAATTAAATTAAATAAATTAAGTTAAAAAAAAGAAGAATTGGAAAAAAAAAGAGGAAACTGGAAAAACGAAAATCGCGAAAGGAAGCGAAAACGGAAGTTGAAAACGAGGATTGCCGGCGAGCCTCCACCGGCGACCCCCGTCCAAAGCCACCAACCAGAAAAGGAAGCCGTTCACCTCGCGATCCTTCAACCACCGGAGACGCGCCGTTTGGAGGTCGGAAGACGCCGTTCGGAGGAAGGAAAAATTAAGAAGGAAAACCGAGTCGATCCCGACGATCCACGGCGGCTGGGCGTGAACGGAGGCCACCGGCATGACCATGAGGAGGAGGCGATCATTTTGAGACCCGTAGCTGTCGACGAAACGGTTGGAATCGCCGACGACGGCCAAGCCCAAAAATGGGTACCGACGACGGAGAGAACAGGCTGGACCGGCCACTTTCCGGCGACCTCGACCGAAGCCAACCCCAGATTTGAGATGCGGACGACCCAGCGGAGCCACTGGCAGTGGAAGCCGGTGAAGAACCGATCGGCAAGGCCCTGAACCGATCGAACCGGAGTGAACCGACTGTCCAAACCGGGTCTGAACTGAACCGAACCGATTCAGCCAATGAGGAAAGAGAAAAAAAGAGAAAAAGGGAAAAAGAAAAAAAGAGAAAAATTAGAGAAAAATTCCGGTGATGTAATCGAGCTACGAGTAAGTCGGTAAGTGGTCGAAATTGACCGATTTAAATTTTGAAATATTTTATTTAATTAATTTCGACTGGAAATTTACCCAAAAATTATGAAATTGTGTAGCTCGACAATTGGCATCCAACGAGAGCTCGAGATAGCCTCGATTTACGTACTAGCATGGAATCTCGGGTAAGTAACCCTTATTTACGATACATCGTTATACGTGTTTTGGATTTAATTATCGCATAAAATAAATTAAATTATGGAAATTTAGATAAATTATCATAAATAATAAACTGAGCTATTCGAGAGTTAGAACGAGGCTCAAGAAATTGTTGGTGGGCCCAATGAGCCCAATAGGCCTCGATAATGTGAAAATTAAGTGAAAAACAGGCTTAAGGCCAATCAAGGCCCATTAAGGTGCAATGGGGCCCAATAGAGGTAAATGGGCCCAATGATTTAAATTAAGTCCAGAAAATAGGAAATACAATTAAATTGTATGATATCTGACCTGAGGAATATTTATACGTAGTTCCGGATATTGGATTGGGAGCAGATCGGACCGCGTGACGAGACAGCAGTGGAAAAGGAAAGGTCAGATTCTACAGAAAATAAGGTAAGGGAATTCTGCGGACTGCTAGAGGTAACTTTACGAAATTTCAAAGTCATATGCAGTCTTTTAAAATTATCTGAAGGGTCTAGAAGTAAGTTAAAAATTGTAGTGCCCCGAATGGGTAAATTACCAAAATACCATTGTTAAGGGTAAAATTTTCAATTTTAGGAAAAATTGGGAGGAGCAAGAACAAAAGGTTCCTGCTCGTTCTGGAGATGTTTTGACGCATGCTGAGTAGGCTGGCTAACCTTGAAAGAAAAATGCACAGCATTGCATATTTTCAACGATGAAATTATTTTTGAAAATTGTTTTGAGGAAATAGAGCCGCCTACGTGTTTTTATTGAGATGTGACGTGATAGAGCTCAGCTCGCACGATGTTTTGATTTGTGTGATGCATGCATTAGTGCTGGAGCGAGAGCTCGCACTAGAGTTTTACATGCATTGGTGCTGGAGTCCAACTCGCACAAAATTTTTTTTATATATATATATGATTTTCGTGACACGGTGCTAGAGTCTAACTCGCACCAGATTTTACATGATTTTCGTGACAGGGTGTTAGAGTCTATCTCGCACCAGATTTTCCACATGATTTGATGAGAGTGCTAGAACTTAGCTCTCACTAGTTTTACTTGAATTGACGAGAGTGCTGGAGCATCGCTCGCACCCCCCATTGATTTTTATGAGGACATGCGATGAGCCGTGCTTGAAGCATCGGGTAGACTGTGTGTCACCGATTAAATAGACTCTCACGTGTGTTTTGAGACATGGCATGAGTATTGAGATATGATATGGGTCCACGGAGTACGTTGTATCGTGTAAGTAGCATGGAGTACGTTGTACCGTGTGGTATCTTTGGATACGGGGTATCTTCGGATACGACATCTTCGGATGCGTGGGATCGGATAAGACTGACGGGTTGGATTGACCCACCTCCCAGGCGGTTCCTGATCAGGGTGAGACCCCGCACACTAGGATCCGTGTAGCAGAGGGGCTCACGAGGACACACAGCCATAGTCCTGGTTATTATCGATATACAGATGTTGCCTAGTCCGCATGTTGACGATTTTGATGAGATCAAAATTGGGTTTTAAATCAGATTTTCATGATGTTATTTCCATGCTTTTTAAACCCATGTGTGATGTAAACTGATTTTCATGGTTTTGTATGAGTCAGAACCACCTGAGGGATGGGTTGAGTCCTGACTTTATTGTGAAATTTTTAAATGAGAAAGAAATGATTTAAAAGGAGTTGCATGTTGAATTTTCCATGCAAACGTGTTTTACATGACATCATGAATCATAGCATCAGTTTTGAAATGTGTGGAGAAAGGGTGGTTTATGCATGGCACCACGTTCATGTAGGTAGTATGGTTACCTACTTGTTCGTAGGATTGCCTTACTGAGTTTGATGTGCTCACCCCTTTCATTTTTTCACACAGATAATCTTCAGTAGATGTTGAGGCGACTGAGTACTGCATTCCAGATATCCGCTACTGCCCATTATTTAAGGTATATACACTTGTACAAATTGTATTTAAATAAGTATAGCATAGTAACATGTTTGTAACTTTAGTGGATGTATAAATATTGTAAACACTTATAAATGACTGAGAAAGAATTAAGTTATATGGTAAATGAATGGTGGGACTGATATTGATGCACAACCCAATTGTTAGTGGAGTGTGGTCACGATCAGAGGACATGTAAGTATGAAAGAAAATAATAAAACGAGAAACATTTACTCTAATTTTTGGGTAGTTTTGGGTCGTGACATATAAAGGTGGTATCAGAGCAGAAATTAGTCTGATGTGTGTCACTGTCAGTAATTAGGAAATTACATCCCCGTGTTACTGTGCTTGGTTAGATATAATAGTGTATATCGAGATGAGTTTTAACTAAGAAATGGTTGAGAATGCAGGAATGCCTAATATTAGTTATGATAGAGGAGGTAAAGCATGAGGCAGAGGCCGTAGAGGTAGGCCTGAGCCTGCTAGTCGTGCTGTGTTGACCTAGGAGAATCAGTATGAGATTAAAATAGAGGCTAATGTTGAGCATGCCTCACAGAGTCCGATAGAGTGATCGAACATTATTGAGACACGCTTCGCGAGGTTGGAATAGAGTGTGAAGAATATTTTAGGAGCAAATTGCTCAGAGTATGCATGGGATTTGAGGGCGAGACGGAGTATTGATGGAAGTCCGCTCGATCCAACTTAAGAGTTAGACATCCAGAGCTGACATGCGAAATATTTTTGGATGTATTCTAGTGACAGAATATCCCGGACACTGTTTAAAGGGAATGATAGATAAAATTCTTACTCTGACCCAGAGGAATTGATTTATTGATGAGTATGAATTATGAGTATGAAACTCAGTTATATTCTTGGGCAGATATTACCTCGACACTATGAACAGTGACAGTCGAGATGTCTAAAAGTTTATGGAAGGGTTCAAATTGTCAATTAGAGTCCGATTGGCTGTGAGATATTACCTATGTCGAGGCAGTGCGTAAACTACAGTGGTGTGAATAAGATTATGAGTTGCATTCCTCTAAGATTGGAAAAGGTAATAAGGGCCAAAATAGAGATAGAAAGAGAATTGAGAATGACAGAAATATCAGAACGGGAAAAGGTAATTGGTAAAAGATCTAATTTGATGAGTTATGGGCTAAGATGATTGGTAAGGCCACAGTTATCCGATTGTAGCACTTTTGAGGGGTATTGTGATTGGAGAACCCCGATCTGTTACGGATCACTGTAGAATGTGTGGTAAATACCACGGAAGTAGGACCTACACCTACATATTATTGATAAAAATGGCCGTTAAGTGTGGGAAGACGGACCATTTATTATGATTGCTCAGAGTTGGGCGAGATTACCCCACAGAAAGGTAAAGAGATAGAGAAAACGCTGTTGAGATAGCTGCATCGAAAAGGGAGGCCACAACCGAAGAGAAAAGGAAAGTAGGCTGTTGGACGAAGGCGAGTGTATGTCTTGGACCAGGACACTACTGATGTTTCATAGGATGTGGTGAAAGATACCACACTGCTTATGAATAAAGAAGTAATTGTGCTAATTGATCCTGGTACCACGTATTTCTTTATACCGCCTTCATTCGCATGTTAGTGAGTAAAAGACATGAAAGCCTACACTCTTGGGCACAATGCTGATAAATGAGTACCCCAATAGAGGAAGGTTAACTAACGGAATAATTATGAAGAGATTTTAAGTTGAAAACGGGGGAAAAAGTATAAGTCAGCCGATTTTATTCAATGGACTATGAATAATTTAAAGTAATATTTGAGAATTAAGTAGTCGGCTGCATATTATGATGTTCGGATTTCTATCCTAAGATAGTGCTGTTTTACCCCTGAAAAGTATACTGTAAGTTTTGACAAGTAATAAAAGGGGTGCAACGGTTGAAATTAAAGGAGCAAATGATGGTACTCACGAAATGAATATTGACAGAGTTTCGTTATAACTGATACACTATGGAGATAATCTTTGAGATATGCTTGATTCTAAATACAAGATGTATTGGAGTAAGAGGCGTATACTAGGTAAAAATACCCTTAAAATATGAAGTAATTAGGATTAAAGCAATTAGTAGCGAATATGAATTGTGACCACAGAGACTGATATGTAAAGTAATTGTGGTTAAGTCTAAGGGTTAATAAAGGTATTTCAAAATACCTCCCCGCCTGAAGACATGACAGAGTCTAGAAATATATATATATATATATATAATCTATAACTTGAAATCGACCGTGGTAAGATATAAATTTAAAATTTGGATACTTTTACTAGTACGCTAAAGAACTATAAAATTCGATTAATTATGAAGGTTAAAATATTAAAATTTAATAAAAGCCATTAATATAATAAAAAGGAAATGACGCGGGTTAATACCTTGAACGGGAGCAATTTTGAGGTGATACTACACGTTTATGCGTACATAGGTCAAGGATATGGGCAATTGAAATATGTAGTGGAGTTCAACTACAATGAGTTATTTAAACTTTACCTGGACCGATTTGTCATCATCCTTATTGATGATATGTTGGGTGTAGTTAAAGTCCAGGGTAAATTATAAGCAACAATTGGAAAATTGCTTTTATAGATGGTTGCTGTGAGTTCTAAAAAGGGTATACTTTGTTGACATGTTTAACTATGAAAACGTGGTATTTGAATGAGATGATAAGTGAATAATAGATGTGACATGAATTTCGGTGTAGTGAAGCATGAACTGACCACTGTGATTATTTTCACCATACCCAACAGCTCAAGAGGTTTCTCAGTGTGTATGGATACCTCAAAATCATGAATGAGCTAGGTATTGATGCAAAATGGGAAGATAGTCGATTATAGATCCAGATAACTCAAGGATCATAAAAGAAACTATCTGACCCATGATTTAAAGTTGGCAGCGATAGTATTTGTACTGAGTAGATGGCACTAATATGTATATGGTGAGAAATTTTGGGTATGCACTGATCATAAAGCCCCAAGTATCTGTTTTCACAGAAAGAGGCGAATATGAGAATACATAGTGGGTTAAAGCTTCTGAGAGATTTTAATTGTGAAAAATTGTACCACCCAGGAAAGGCTAATGTGATGACTGATGCCTTGAGCAAAAAGAGCCTCGGGATGGTATTACATATGATGGTCAAGGAGCGTAAGCTGCTAAAGCAGTTGTGAGCCTCAGTAGTGATGTGATCCCTTCTGATGATGACAGTGATTGTGTGACAGCTAGCTTGAGACTAGAACCGGATGAGAGTGCCCGAATTTGACAGGCTTAGCGTGATGATCGACATGGTGTCGATAGTTTGGGTCAGATTCAGAAGGGTACAGTGACAGAGTTCACAGATAGTGTTGATGAATTACAGAGAGGTTTAGAGACAGTGTAAGTACTCCCCAAGACCACCGTTGATGAGATAGTGATATTATCAGAAGCTCACTCTTCGGGATATACAGTGCATACGGAAAGTAACGATTATATATATGAAATATCTGAAAAGGGTATTGGTGGTCAGATGTGAAAAGAGATATGGTAGAAATTGTGGAAAAGTGCCTAGTATGTCAGTAGAATAAGGTAGAGTATTAAAAGTCTGCAGAGTTATTGCGGCCTCTACCTATATCGACACGGCACAAAAATGGGAGCAAGTCTCCATGAATTTCGTGATAGGTTATAGAGGACTCAGATGAATTATGAGGCTATTTAGATGATAGTCGCTAAATTGACTAAGTCTACCCACCTTCTGGTTATGAAATCCCCAGGTACTCAGAGTGTGTGCCGTTAATTTTATAAGCTCTTGGGATGATCAGTTATTACAAATTGGATCCGCCAATAACGACAGTTGTCACTTGAGTATCGGGATAACAAGATATGAGGCATAGTATGGCAGTAGGGGTTGTTTCCCCGACTTGGATAAGAAAAAGTGGGTGACAGATAGAAATTTCTTCTGAACCTGTATAATAAGTCTCTAAGGATATTCAATTGAGTGAGAGATTAAGAACACCTCAGAGCAGACAAAAAGCATTGGAATTCACCGAGGGTGAATCAGTATTGTTGAAGTTATTTGTCCTAAGGGAATAACGACATAACGAGACTCGGGAAGAAGGTAAAATTGAGTTTTGCTGAATGGAATTTTTGAGAGATTGGACAAGTGGGATATAAGACCTGTAGGTTGGCGTTATCACCTGAATAAGCAGGCATCCACAATGTGTCCCATCTTTTGATACTTCGGCAATACTATCCAGATCCAGCATAGGTGATCAGATATGAACTCCAACAGTTCGGCTCAGTGCAAATATAAGTATATTGAAAAAGTTGATTCGAGCATTAAACAGGAAAGAGAAAGTATTGAGGATTAAGAGGATCTCCCTAGTTAAAGTTCTTGAGAAGTAATACACTCCGAAAAGGTCACATGAGAATTAAAAAAGTATGATACGATTGATGTACCCATAGTAGTCTATGGACTCATATGACTTGGTTCTAATTTGGAGGGTCAAATTCCTTAAGTGGGGGAGATTATGTAAGACTCGATTTTAGTTAAAACACGAAATTAAAAATGCAAAAGGATTGAAATGAAATTCTCGAACACGTGCAAGGGCAAAATGGTCAAAAGATCAAAAATCGATATAAATTCGATAAGAAAAATTTAATTAAAAATAAGGGATTAAGAAATCTTGATCAATAACGAAGAAATAATTAAGTTTCAGGTTAAATTGATCAAGAATCGAAATTTTTAGAAATACCGAAAAGTCATTCGGGACAATATCTCGAAAATACAGAGAAATTATACCCGAAAAAGGTTAAAATATGATAAATAGATGAAATAAAATAAAATTAATTAATTTGGAATAAAATAATAATTTTGGGTAGATATTTTAGACATTTTAATATATTTTATTGATTAAAATATTAATAAAATTAAATAATAAATTAAATTAAATAAATTAAGTTAAAAAAAAAGAAGAATTGGAAAAAAAAAAAGAGGAAACTGGAAAAACGAAAATCACGAAAGGAAGCGAAAATGGAAGTCGAAAACGAGGATTGTCGACGAGCCTCCACCGGTAACCCCCGTCCAAAGCCACCTACCAGAAAAGAAAGCCGCTCACCCCGCGATCCTTCAGCCACCGGAGACTCGCCGTTTGGAGGTCGGAAGACGCCGATCGGAGGAAGGAAAAATCGAGAAGGAAAATCCAGTCGGTCCCGGCGATCCACGGTGGCTGGGCGTGAACGGAGGCCACCGGCATGACCATGAGGAGGAGGAGATCATTTTGAGACCCGTAGCTGCCGACAAAACGGTCGGAATCGCCGGCGATGGCTAAGCCCAGAAATGGGTATCGACGGCAGAGAGAACAGGTCGAACCGACCACTTTTCGGGGATCTCAACCGAAGCCAACCCCAGATTTGAGATGCGGACAACCCAGCGGTGCCACTGGCGGCGGAAGCCGACGAAGAACCGGTCAGCAAGGCCCTGAACCGGTCGAACCGGAGGTCCAAACTGGGTCTGAACCGGACCGAACCGATTCAGTCGATGAGGAAAGAGAAAAAAGGAGAAAAAAGGGGAAAAAAAAAGATAAAAATTGGAGAAAAATCTCTATGATGTAATCGAGCTATGAGTAAGTCGGTAAGTGGTGAAAATTGACCGATTTAAATTTTAGAATATTTTATTTAATTAATTTCGACTGAAAATTTACCCGAAAATTATGAAATTGTGTAGCTCGACAATTGGTATCCAATGAGAGCTCAAGACAGTCTCGATTTACGTACTAGCATGGAATCTCGGATAAGTAACCCTTATTTATGATAATTTACATCGTTATGCGTGTTTCAGATTTAATTATGGCATAAAATAAATTAAATTATGAAAATTTAGATAAATTGTCGTAAATAATAAATTGAGCTATTCGAGAGTTAGAACGAGGCCCAAGAAATTGTTGGTGGGCCCAATGAGCCCAATAGGCCTCGATAATGTGGAAATTAAGTGGAAAATGGGCTTAAGGCCGATCAAGGCCCATTAAGGTGCAATCGGGCCCAATAGGGGTAAATGGGCCCAATGATTTAAATTAAGTCCAAAAAATAGGAAATACAATTAAATTGTATGATATCTGACCTAAGGAATATTTATACGCAGTTTCGGATATTGGATTGGGAGCAGATCGGACCGCGTGACGAGACAGCAGTAGAAAAGGAAAGATCAGACTCTACAGAAAAATACGGTAAGGGAATTCTGCGGACTGCTAGAGGTAACTTTACGAAATTTCAAAGTCATATGCAGTCTTTTAAAATTATCTAAAGGGTCTAGAAGTAAGTTAAAAATTGTAGTGCCGCAAATGGATAAATTACCAAAATACCCTTGTTAAGGGTAAAATTTTCAATTTTAGGAAAAATTGGGAGGAGCAAGAACAAGAGGTTCTTGCTCGTTCTGGAGATGTTTTGATGCATGCATGAGCAGGCTGGCTAACCTTGAAAGAAAAATGCATAGCATTGCATATTTTCCACGATGAAATTATTTTCGAAAATTGTTTTGAGGAAACAGAGCCGCCTACGTGTTTTTATTGAGATGTGATGTGCTAGAGCTCAGCTCGCACAATGTTTTGATTTGTGTGATGCATGCATTAGTGCTGGAGCGAGAGTCTAACTCGCATCAGATTTTACATGATTTTCGTGACAGGGTGCTAGAATTTAACTCGCACCAGATTTTCCACATGATTTGATGAGAGTGCTAGAGCTTAGCTCGCACTAGTTCTACTTGAATTGACGAGAGTGCTGGAGCATCGCTCGCACCCCCCACTGATTTTTATGAGAACATGCGATGAGCTGTGCTTGGAGCATCGGGTAGACTATGTGTCACCAATTAAATAGACTCGCACGTGCGTTTTGAGACATGGCATGAGTATTGAGATATGATATGGGTCCACGAAGTACGTTGTATCGTGCAAGTAGCATGGAGTACATTATACCGTGTGGTATCTTCGGATATGGGGTATCTTCGGATACGGTATCTACGGATGCATGGGATCGGATAAGACTGACGGGTTGGATTGACCCACCTCTCAGGCGGTTCCCGATCAGGGTGAGACCCCGCACACTAGGATCCGTGTAGCAGAGGGGCTCACGAGGACACACGGCCATAGTCCTGGTTATTACCGATATACAGATGTTGCCTAGTATCGCATGTTGACGATTTTGATGAGATCAAAACTGGATTTTAAATCAGATTTGCATGATGTTATTTCCATGCTTTTTAAACCCATGTGTGATGTAAACTGATTTTGATGGTTTTGTGTGAGTCAGAACCACCCGAGGGATGGGTTGAGTCTTGACTTTATTATGAAATTTTTAAATGAGAAAGAAATGATTTAAAAGGAGTTGCATGTTGAATTTTCCATACGAACGTGTTTTACATGACATCACGAATCATAGCATCAGTTTTGAAATGTGTGGAGAAAGGGTGGTTTATGCATGGCACCACGTTCATGTAGGTAGTATGGTTACCTACTTGTTCGTAAGATTGCCTTTCTGAGCTTGATGTGCTCACCCCTTTCATTTTCTCACACAAATAATCTTCAGTAGATGTTGAGGCGACTGAGTACTGTATTCCGAATATCCGCTGCTGCCCATCATTTAAGGTATATACACTTGTACAAATTGTATCTAAATAAGTATAGCACAGTAACATGTTTGTAAGTATCTTTAGGGGCTGTATAAATATTGTAAACACTTATAAATGACTGAGAAAGAATTAAGTTATATGGTAAATGAATGGTGGGACTGACATTGATGCACAGCCCAATTGTTAGTGGAGTGTGGTCACGATCTGAGGACAGGTAAGCATGAAAGAAAATAATAAAACGCGAAAAATTTACTCTGATTTTTGGGTTGTTTTGGGTTGTGACAAGGGGTGAGCTTTTGGGGAAAAGTCCAGTAAGATAATATTCTTAAAGCAGTTCTAATATATAAAAGCATTTGAAGTTGTCCATTTCATGCATAATCGTCATAAAGCATGCGTGTCTTTAAAACAAATCACATGCTTAACCATTTTACAACTTTTCATAAACCTTTCATGAGCATTTCATAAATCATTTCGTAAACATTTCATGAATATTTCATAGTCATTTCGTAACATTTCATGAATGTTTCATAATCATTTCGTAAACATTTCATGCTTATTTCATAATCATTTCATAAACATTTCATGAATATTTCATAATCATTTCTTGAAACATATTGATCGTAACCAATTTTGGTATATATCAGAAAACACATATTCATTCATCATAATCAATTTTCATAATCAAATCGAGGAGACTAGGCTATAACTAAGTCATGCGATACATGTCATTCTCCGTGGAGAGTCATCATACCTATGGCCATGGTAAGGGGGGCTGTAGACTGGATCAGGTTCGTACAACAATAATAATTATAAACATGGGTAGTATCTTCTTATTTCTTATCATATACTAGCACATAGCTAGGGCACGGGCACCTGTGGCACTCACCGTGCGGGGAACATTCATGAGTGCTGCGCGGACACGATATACTACAAATACATCATCATGAACCACCAGTAGCATGACATCTTTCACATAGGTTGAGTCAAGTGCTAAAAGGGCCAACGTACCGGCACCCCAAGTGGTGTAGCCGGAACACCACAAGAAGTAACCATGCATGAAGCCTATAGTCTCAAAATAGAGTTTCCAAAATCTTTCTTGGGTTTTATAACTTATAAACTCATATCGAGTAATAAGGTATGAGCCATTGGAGCTCAATGAGGGTATGACATATGTTGAGAAGCCAGTTCAGGTATTGGACAGAAAAGAGAAAGTGCTGAGGACAAAGACAATTCCCTTGGTGAAAATACTTTGGCAACATCACACTGTGGAAGAAGCCACATGGGAATTGGAGAGTTTGATGGGGGAGAAGTATCCCGAGTTGTTCACAGAATAATTGGTTCTAATTTGGAGGACCAAATTTTCTAAGTGGGGGAGAATGTGAGACCCCGTATATGTATAATGGTATATATGTACATAGAAATGTAAATAGAGTTGTACTATGAATTCATGAGTGAAGTATATGTGATGTAAGTCCATAAGTAATGTACACACTTGTAATGAGAGTGGTAATTGTACATACAAGTTACATTAAGTATGAATGTGAAGAAATGGACTTAAACATGTGGAGAATGTGTGTAGAATGGATTATGAGTAGTTTTGTAAAATGGAAGTAGAATTGCATAAGATGTGCACTTCCATTTTTGTTTATATTAAGTACCATTGGTCATACAAAGGTTCTACATAAGTTTTAATGTGTATGAAGTGAGGATGGATGCCATTTTCAAGTCTCAAAGATGAATGGATGAGAAAAGGATCATGGTAGCAAATTAAGGATGTTTGGTAAGTGTTGCTGCAGAAGAACTGCAGAAAATCTAGAAATTGTGAAGGGCAGATCGATCTCATGGGATGAGAGATCGATCTGGAAGAGCCAGAATGCTCTTATTTAGGCAAAGGAATAGAGCAGATCGATCTCCAATGGAGCCAAATCGATCTCCTAAGCAATCTGTAGTGAAAAGATCGATCCCCAAGCACCCAGATCGATCTCCTTAGCTCTCTGTTTGGGAGCAGATCGATCTCATGCTTCGACAGATCGATCTCATGCTTAAAATGCCATGAAAAAAGAGGGATTTAAGGGGACCAGATCGATCTCCTCTTGAACCAGATCGATCTCCTCAAGCTATTTCTATATAAGGAGTGTTGAAAATCAAAAAATTTCGAGAAAAATACTAACCTTCCACTTTCAACCCAAAAACCTAACTTTCTCTCTCTAAAATCAGCCATTTTCAGTGAGGTTTGAAGAGAGACCATTAGAGGCAAAGTTGTTCCTATCAAAGAGAAGAACAACATAGTTGGAAAGCATTTTCCCATTGTTGGTATTGAAGGAGTTAAGGGCATTACCATTTGGAGCAAGAAGAGAAATCAAATTGGGTAAGATTCTAACACTCCAACTATGGTACATTGTTTATATAATTGATTTTAGAGTTGTTTGGCATGAGTATGGATGGTTAGAAACTATCTAAAATGCATTGGAATGATTATGACCTAGAAATGGTCTAGAGTGAGAAAGTGGAATGTATGGAGATTAATGATGAATGAGATATGTAGAAGTTATTAATAGTGTTGTGGTATGATTTTAAGATGTGGTTAGTGGATAAATTGTGAGATTTACCTAAAAGAGGTAAAATGTGGAATAAGGCATTGGTAAAATGCATAAGTGAATAATATTGACTAGTGAGGTCAATTATGGGTTAAATACATTAACTCAATTGATTTAATGAATGAATCGCAGCTTCCGAGGATACGCCGAGGCGAGTTGAGCCAAGAGCGTGATAAGCTAAAAGGAAAGGAGTCACACCAAGCAAATCGAGGTAAGGGAATCGTGTGGACTCTTAGAGATATCTGCGCACAATTTGGGCGCTTAAATGTTTTGCTAGAATGCATGAGATTAGGAAATGATGTTGGGTGATTGAAGGGTAAAAGTTGGGAGTTTGAGAAATGTGCATGAAAACAAAAGCATATTGCTTTGAAAATCATGTTTTATTGCTTTTTAGCAAATGATTGGTAGGTTGGCTGACATTGAAATGATTTGCAAAAGAAATGAGTGTGTTTTGGTTTTGTTAACCATACTTTGCAAAGTTTTGGGCCACCTACATGATTTTGTGAGTATGAAAGCGTGTCAGAGTATGACTCGCACGAGATATGACGTGTTTTATACACATGAGTGCAAGAGGCACTAGTTTTCACATGAATTTCATAATTGTTTTGGCATTGTGCTTGGAGTTTGTCTCACACTAGATGCCCACCTTGCATGTTACCGTGTTCGGAGCTTCGAGTAGACTGGGTGTCACATCGATTAAATAGGCTCACACGTGCATTGTTTTGACATGATTAATTAGCCGTGTTAGGAGCTTTGGGTAGACAAGAGGTCTACCGATTAAATAGGCTCACACGTGCGTTTGAGATGTGGCGTGATATGATGTGTTGATTGGGTCCACGGAGTACGTTGTACCGTGCATGTAGCATGGGGTACATTGTACCATGTTGAGATGTGATGTGCCGTCTTCAGACGAGATCTGCTATGGACCGGCGGGTAAGATTTGACCCATCTCCCGTGTGGAAGCAGATAGTGGTGATATCCGACACACCTGATCCATGTAGCCGGTATCACAGGTTATGTACATAGGCCTTGAGGTTATTACCTATTGTTGAACTGCCTATCTCACATGTCTACTGCTATTTGAGAAAAAATCCATGTTTGAAATGATTTGTGGGTCAGGAAGGTTCGAGGGATGGGCTGAGACCTGACCAGTGTTGAATTGATTTGTTAATGGTTTTTAAAGTGCACGGATGCATGATGTTTAATGCCATGCTTTATTGTGAAAATGCATGATGGGTAATGCCATGCTTTTATTGTGAATTATGCATGATGATTTATACCATGCTTTGAGTTGAAATGTGCACTTGATTTTAATAGCATGAATGCTTTACATACCATTAACACAATCATACACTCATGTTTGAGATAAATAATGAATAAAATGCTTTTGAGCATGGCATCACGATCACGTAGATAGTGCAGTATCTACCTGTTCGCATGATTGCCTTACTGAGCTTGTGGTTTGCTCACCCCCTTATTTTCCCCCTCTCTACAGAGATTTGAGTATAGATTGAGCGTGACTGGAGGCGTTTCCCTTTTGGTAATCCGTTGCATCCCATCGCTAAAGGTATACACACTTGGATTATTTTGTATCTAAACTAGACATAGCACAGTAGGATTTTGTATGTAACTACTGGGGATGTAAAACAATGTAAACACATGTAACAACTCTGATATATATACATTATACAAGTGTTTACTCATAAATAATGTTTCAAATTGAATTGGTATGGTGGAGTGAGTTAGACGTCGACACACAGCCCAACTGTTATGAGTGTGGTTGTTCACGATCGAGGAAGGATGATTAAAGATTGATGCATGAAAATGCGAAAAATTTGTACGTATTTTGGTAAGTTGAGGGTCGTGACAGAAGTTGGTATCAGAGCTCGAGTTGGTTTGACGTGTGTCGTGTCTAAAATACTTAATAATTTGAAAAATTTCATCCCCAAGTTACTGTGCTTGTTTAGATACAAATTGTGTGTGTCGATGGGTTGACTAAGTAATTGGTTGTGAATGTAGGGAATTGAGTAAGTATGCCTAATACCAGTCGTGGTAGAGGGATGAGAGCACAGGCTCGAGGCCGTAGAGGTAGGCCTGGGGGTCGTTTTGAGTCGAAAACACACGAGGCTCAGGAGGATGTTGAGGTGGAGGCCGATGTTGAGCACGCTCCACAGGGTCCAGAGGAGAGACCCGAGAGTACTGAGGCTCGCTTCGTGAGGATTAAGCGGAGCATTGAGATGATTGTGGAGTTGGTCACCCAATCTTTATTTGGAGTTGGCGGTAGACAGAGTCCCGCTACACAAGGTGATGCTGAGCAGGCGGCAGCTCCTGAGGCACGGGCAAGGGAAGCCCAGAGGTCACAGACGACAGATACCCCACCCACACAGGATGTGCCTACGCCGGTTGCTATGCCAGGCAGTAGAGGTTAGGGATATGGATGTGATTTGGATAGACTGCGGCAGTTCCAGAAGTTAGAGAGAAGAACAGGGGCAGAATCTGTCCTGTTTCGAGGTGAGAGAAAGTTTAATTTTTGAAAGTTTTTAGTTGGTTTTTTTTTTGTAGTTTTTGATGATTATAAGCTATATACATGTTTAATTACAGCTGAAGATTTGTTTGGAAGATCAAAAGCTTGGTCAACTTTAGTCAAAGGTGAGAGAAACTTGATGGATGATGAAGATGATGAGATATGTTTATGTTTGATGATTTTTAAGGATTTTTAGTTAAGTAGAATGTAAAGAAATAATTCATATGAAAGTGTGCAGTTCTGATCAGCATGCCTAAGTTGTGGAAATGATCAATTTTGGATGAATTCAAGGTTGTTAACAATTAAATTTATACCGAAAAAGTCCGATTTATAGCTTAGTTTAGTGAAAAATCAAAAGGTGTGAGAATTTGTAAGAATTGGATTGATAAAGTGTGGATTATGGATATGAATGGGTATGTAGGTTATTAAGATAGTGAATGTGAAGTTAGAATGATTAAATTGGATAAAATAGCTTAAACCGGCACTTAAATCGGTAAAACCGAAAATAAGGAAAAGTTGACAAAAAGGTCAAATTTGGTCAACTCTTAAGGAGATAAATACATATTTGGATATGTTGAGATGAAATCAAACAATATTTGATAATTTAGTATCATTTTGGGCAGCTCGAGAATTTAACACGTAAAACGAGGTAAACTCAGACCCCGACAGAGTAACGCTGTTTTAGCTCCGTTGAGGTAAGGGATACAATTTAAAATAGTACTAACCTCCTATATCTATTTATTGTTCATAAATAACTTGAAAATCATAGAAAGAAATCTGTTTGAAAACCATATTTTCTCGGTTTAAGTCTGAAAGGAATAATAAACTGTTTTTAGATACTGAAATCATGGTTTTCGCTTATTTTGTATAAATAAAATAGATATACATATTTTGTATGAATTATGACATGATTTGATGATTAAAGTTTCCATATGAAAGTAAGTAAGTAAGTATCAAAGTAAGGATTTTGAGACGACAGGCTACTATTATTATATGCTGAGTGCATAATCATGCTTGCGACTTGTGGTGTCCTGGCTCCGCCACACGTAGTATTAGTTTAGATTCACCAGTGTAGTGTCTATTCCGCCTTAGTGGTGTTGCTTTTTCACTACACCTGGTGTCTATTTTCGAAGTATCTTGTGACTGCACGGTGTGTGCCACTGGTGCCCGTGCCCTAGCTGTGTGCTAGTGTGATTGAGATATTATATTAGAACCGCTGTACGACCCTGATCCAGTCTACAGCCCTTACCATGGCCATAGGTATTATTACCTCTACTGAGGATATGATATGTTGCATGATAACTATGTTGAAATAGCCTAGTCTCCATGTTTTGATGTATAATATTTTAATAAAGAAAGTATGTATGATGTTTTAGTATATGAAAGTACGTACAACGTTTTGATGAAATATGATGTATTTTAAAGTAAGCATGTAAAATGGTTTTCTAAGTATGTATGTATGGAAGTATGTTTATTCTGATTTTCTAATTGTTTTTAAATGGTTAGAATTGTTTTAAATGCATACCTTACTGAGCTTTTCCCCAGAAGCTCACCCCTTCTCCTCTCCCATTTCAGAGTACCTGCAGTGAGATTATTCAGCCATTTACACGTACGTGAGTAGTTGGTGGATTCAGTGCCTCCCAGACTACTTTCAGTACTAGCTCAGGTATATCATCGGATATTTATTCCCAGACATGTATATTGTACAGATACTGGATTGTATATAAATACTTTTGGGATGTAATTAGTTGTTTTATGGATTAATTTGTAAACGTTTTAGGACGTGAATGAAATGTCGATTATACTGAGTATGGAGGTGAAAGTTATAGTAATAAAAATGTAGAGTTGAAAGTAATAAGTTTAAGAAATAAAATCAACTGCTTTGCAAATATAAACTGCGTTTACCAGCAGGGGGATAGGATATATTATAAAAGGTTATGCTACCGAAATTTTTGGTAAAATTAAATGGTTAAAAGAATAAGTAAAGAAAGAGAAGAAGTAACCTACACTGTACAGGAATGCAACCTAAGTAGAAAAATAATATTTAAAGGAAAAAGTTAGCCCCTATTTTCGCGCTTTCGGGGCATTACAGTTAACGTGGTATCAGAGCAAGGGTTGTCTAGTAATGTCAGTATCGGTATTTAATGTGTGATTACATCCCAAGTATCTGTACTTGTCTGGTTATAAATTGTATATACCTGTTATAGCTATAGCTAAAATTTATTGGTATCGGTGCAGGTAATACATAATCAGTTACCATGAGTGGTAGAAGAGGTCGCCCACGGAGGCAAGACCGATCCCCTTCACCTCTTCCCCCTCAACCAGAGAGTCCCGATTCCCGGATGAGGAGATTGGAGCAGAGTGTTTAGGGCATAGGAGAGGGGCTTAAGGCCCTCACAGCTATGCTTGGCCAGCAGTTTGGGGCACATGGTTCAGATACCGGTGCTACTACGCCCGCATCTCCTCCTCTTCCTCCTCCTCCACAGGCCCCTCAGGCACCTACGGTAGTTCAGCCTCAGGTACAGATTGGGGTAAAGGAAAAAGATAAGGTTGGAATGAAAGACTTTCTGAAGATGTACCCTCCAGAGTTTAAGGGTGTGAAGGAACCAGTACGGGCTGAGGAATGGCTGGCAGACTTGGAAAGGATATTTGAGTGTTTAGAGTGTACAGATGCAGATAGAGTTAGAATAGCGACCTATATGTCGACTGGATAGGCTGGTATTTGGTAGAGAACTACCAGAACATATTTGAGGTCCCGACACCCAGAGATTACCTGGGAGACTTTCCTAGCTGCTTTCAAGAGTCAATATGTACCGCCTGCTGCCTAGCAGAGAATGCAGGAAGAGTTTTTTGAGTTATCACAGGGCAACATGACTGTGGATGAATATGAGAATAGATTTACTACTCTTATGCATTATGACCCTGAGACAGTCAGAGATGAGCAGCGTCGCACGCAGAGGTTTCTGGCTGGGTTACGACCAGCCATTCGGGATAGACTCCTTGGTTTACGTGTTACAGAATTCAATGATGCACTAGAGCATGCTCAGGATATTGAGAGAGGCCTCGATGTTACTCAGGCTCAGTACGAATTTCGGGGGAAGTCAAAGGGTAAAGGTAAAAGAGTAGAGATCTTTAGATCAGAATCGATGAGGGGTCAACCGAAGAGACTGAAGCTTAGCGAGGCTCCTACAAGGGTTGATAGGCCTGAGACTACTACAGTTACCCCTGTAACCACTCGGAGTCATCTGTTACCTATGAGAACTTGTAAAGATTGTGGTAAGATGCACAGTGGGCCATGTTACTGGCGAGTGGGTGCCTGTTTTGGTTGCGGACAGAGGGGACATCTGATTAAGGATTGTCCATCATTGTCGACCCCACAGGCCTGAGATGAGCCAACCCCACCTCTTGAGAGACAGATACATGCTATGCAGAGGCAAGCCCCCCAGAGACAGGTTACAGCGAAAGAGAAGGGTAAGAAGCCTGTCACCCGAGGGCGAGTCTTCGCACTTGATCAAGAGACAACAGATACCTCATCCGATTTATTAGAGGTAATCTTCTTGTCTGTAATCATCGAGCTAATGTTTTGTTTGATCCTGGATCCACACACTCGTTCATTACACCTCAGTTTGTAAAATGTCTGCATGTAAAATCTGAACCCCTAGATTTTGTATGTCATATTAGTACTCCCATGCATGAGACACAACTAACTGATAGAGTGTGTAGGAACTGTGAAATCAAGGTGGGAGACTGGGCAATGAATGCAGATTTAATATTACTAAATGTGTTTGGTTTTGATGTAATATTAGGAATGGACTAGTTAGCCACTAATAGAGTAAGTTTAGACTGCTATACTAAGACTGTAACCTTCTCCCTACCTGATAAATTTGAAGTATGTTTTGCAGTTAAGAAATGAAACATATGATGTTATTAAATGTGAAATTCCATGAACTTTTTTTGATGTTTTATTGTTGATAAAGGTTATATAGCCCATGTTTTGGATACGAGTCGGGAACATCAAAGTATACAAGATATACCAGTTGTTTGTGAGTTTCTGGATGTATTTCCTGATGAGCTACCAGGGTTGCCATAGGAGAGAGAGCTAGAGTTTTCTATTGATTTAGTACCAAATACCCAGCCAATCTTTAAGACTCAATATAGAATGGCACCAGTCGAATTAGAGGAGCTGAAGAAGCAGTTGCAGAATTGCTGGACAAGGATTTTATTAGACCCAGTGTGTCACCTTGGGGAGCTCCGATTTTGTTTGTGCGAAAGAAGGATGGTAGCCTCCGGTTATGCATAGATTATCGATTGCTGAATAAGGCTACAGTAAAGAACAAGTACCCCTTACCAAGAATCGATGATTTATTTGATCAGTTGAGAGGGGCTTCAGTATTCTCGAAGATTGATCTGAGGTCTGGCGATCACCAGTTGAGAATCAGAAAAGAAGATGTAGCCAAAATAGCATTCAGAACCAGATATGGTCACTATGAGTTTTTGGTGATGCCCTTTGGCTTGACCAATGCCCCTGCTGCTTTCATGAGTCTGATGAATGAAGTATTTTGGGATTATCTAGATCGATTTGTGATTGTCTTTATTGATGACATATTGGTTTACTCTAAGTTTCGAGAGGAACAAGAGTAGCATTTGAGGACAGTGCCCCAGACTCTTCGAGAGAAACAGTTACATGGGAAACTGAGTAAATGTGAATTTTGGCTAGAGCAGATAGCTTTCCTCGGTCACATGATATCCAAGGACGGGGTGTCAGTTGATCTGTCTAAGGTTGAGGCAGTACTCAAATGGGAACAACTGAGGACTATAACAGAGATTTGGAGTTTTCTGGGGCTAGCAGGGTACTACCGGAGATTTGTAGAGGGATTCTCTAGAATAGCAACTCCACTGACTAAGCTCACGCGTAAAGGAGTTCCTTTTATCTGGTCAGAAGCATGCGAGCAGAGTTTTCAGGAGCTCAAATGGAGATTAACTACCGCGCCTATCTTGACTATTCCGAGTGGTTTGGGAGGATTCGCGGTATACTGTGATGCATCTCACCAGGGTTTGGGATGTGTACTGATGCAGAATGGTCGAGTTATAGCTTATGGTTCTAGACAATTAAAGGACCATGATCGAAACTATCCCACCCAAGATCTGGAGTTAGCCGCTGTGGTATTTGCTTTGAAGATTTGGCTGCACTACCTATATGGTGAGAAATTTCAGATCTTCACTGACCATAAGAGCTTGAAGTATATATTTGATCAGAAGGAGCTTAACATGAGACAGAGACGGTGGTTAGAGCTTCTTAAGGATTATGACTGCGAGATTGTGTTTCATCCGGGTAAGGCGAACGTGGTGGCAGATGCTCTCAGCAGGAAGGGTATAGTGTTGCATATGATGGTCAGAGAATGGGAGTTATTGGAACAGTTCGTTGGACTCCAGATTAATGTTGAAGAAGTGGAGGTTGGATTTATGGCTAGCCTGCGGATTGAGCCCAGCATCTTAGATCTGATCAGAATGGGGTAAAGAAATGATCAGAAGTTACTTGATATGGTTAGCCAAGCAGAGCAAGCTTTGCAGTCAGATTTTATGGTCAGTAATGATGGGCTGTTGAGGTTCAAGGGCCGAATCTGTGTTCCGAGCGATGATGCCCTGAGACAGCAAATTTTGAGAGAGTCTCACAGCTCCCGCTACACCATGCACCCAGGCAGTACCAAGATGTATCATGATCTGCGAAAGGTGTATTGGTGGGTTGGTATGAAGCGGGATGTAGCAGAATTTGTGGCCAGATGCTTGGTATGTCAGTAGGTTAAGATTGAGCATCAGAAGCCCACAGGATTTCTTAAGCCCTTGCCAGTGCCTACATGGAAATGGGAACACATTACGATGGATTTTATTATGGGGTTACCCCGGACCCGAAGAGGTCATGACGCAATCTGGGTAATAGTTGACAGATTGACTAAGAGTGCCCACTTCCTTACCATTAAGAGTACATATTCTTTGAGTACCTTGGCAGAACTGTATGTCAGAGAGGTAGCTCGTTTACATGGGGCTCCCGTGAGTATTACATCTGATAGAGAATCTAGGTTTACCTCCAGATTTTGGACACATTTTCAGGAAGCTATGGGATTTCAGTTGAATCTCAGCATCGCCTATCATCCTCAGACTGACGGTCAGTCCGAGCAGACTATTCAGACCCTGGTGGATATGTTGAGGGCGTGTGTAATGGATTTTAAGGGTTCATGGGACGACCATTTGCCCCTTGCAGAGTTTGCATATAATAACAGCTACCATACTAGTATCGAGATGTCACCTTATGAAGCTCTTTATGGTAGGAGATGTAGATCCCCAGTTGCTTGGGAAGAAGTGGGTGATCAGAAGATTATGCTCCCAATTTAGTGGAACAGGTAGCGAAGGGTGTTCAGATTATTTGTGATAGACTTCGGGCTACTCAGAGTCGGCAGAAGAGTTACGTCGATGTGCATAGACGGCCACTGGAGTTTCAGGTTGGGGACTCTGTGTTTTTGAAGGTCTCTCCAAGCAAGGGCATCATGCGTTTTGGAAAGAAAGGGAAGTTGAGTCCTTGCTTCATCTGTCCGTTTGAGATACTTGAGAGAGTGGGAGATGTTGCATACCGGTTAACTTTACCTCTATAGCTTTCTGGGATACATAACGTCTTCCACATCTCGATGTTGAGGAGATACAATCCGGATCCCTCCCATGTCATTGAATATGAAGCTTTGGACATCCAGGGAGATATGAGTTATGTAGAAGAACCTATTCGGATACTCGACAGGAAGGAAAGGGTTCTTCGGATGAAGAAGATCCCATTGGTAAAGATTCTTTGGCAGTACCACTCCATGGAAGAAGCAACGTGGGAACTAGAGAGTCTTATGAGGGACAAGTACCCTCGGTTGTTTGACGGACCGAGCTGAATTTGGAGGACCAAATTCTTAAAAAGGTAGGGAGGAATGTGAGACCCGAATTTTCATGCTATTCTTCATTTTAAGATAAATCAAGAAGTTTAAAACTTGTGTAAATGTTTATACAGGGTGTAGAAAGATCGAGATGCCCGGGATAGTGGCATGAAGCCCGAGGCACGTGTTTCGAGGTAAGATCTCAAATTTAAGTACTTTTCAATAAAGTATGATTTTAGGTATGTTATGATGATTAGAAAGTGAAACTAATACATTAGAAGTTGAAAAATTTGTAAAACTCGGGTTTACACTAAACCGAGCAAATGAGCCTAGAAATAGAAATAAATTCGAAATAAATTCTAGAAATTCACGAAAATTATTCTGAGGCTATAGAAAATTATTATAAGGCATAATTTACTTGAGGAATGAAAATTGAGTGGAGATATGGAGGTTTCGGTGATCAAATGAATTTTTAAAGTAAACCGAAAACCTTAAGTTACATTGTTCGGTAATGACCAAGTTGAGTAAAATGGGCACAATCGAGAAAAATTTCTTAAACAAGTGGGCCCCAAATTTTTATGAGAGATATTAGAGACATATTATCACACTTGAGAAGTGGAAATTTGGAAGAAAATGGGCCAAAACTATTTTTCATAGATTTTCTAAAACTGACCAGTGGGCTGCCCCAACCCAGTGAACTGGATACCCATTAGGAAAAGTCCAATTATGACCTACCAACAGATCTTATTTAAACCTATAATTTTAGGACACAAAATTAGACTTATTTATCTTTCATAGGGCTCTGAAAACACCCAGAAACCAGCTTACACGCGCTCTCACCTCCCTCCCGAAAGTTTCGCAGGCGTTACTGTGTCTCTCCCCTTCTTGAATTTTTTCGACCCCTTTACAAGCCGAATTGGACTTTAGACAAGAAGGATGAAATATTTCCCTTTCAACCCTATATAATATATAAAACATTAAGCCACAAAATAGTTCATTTACTAGGTGAAAACTTAGAGAGAAGAACAGGGGCAAAATCTGCCCTGTTTTGAGGTGAGAGAAAGTTTGATTTTTGAAAGTTTTTAGTTGGTTTTTCTTGTAGTTTTTGATGATTCTAAGCTATATACATGTTTAATTACAGCTGAGGGGTCAACCGAAGAGACTGAAGCTTGGCGAGGCTCCTACAAGGGTTGATAGGCCTGGGACTACAACAGTTACCCCTGTAACCACTCGTAGTCATCTGTTACCTATGAGAACTTGTAAAGATTGTGGTAAGATGCACAGTGGGCCATGTTACTGGTGAGTGGGTACCTGTTTTGGTTGTGGACAGAGGGGACATCTGATTAAGGATTGTCCATCATTGTCGACCCCATAGCCCCGAGATTAGCCAACCCCACCTCTTGAGAGATAGATACATGTTGCGCAGAGGCAAGCCCCCAGAGACAGGTTACAGCGAAAGATAAGGGTAAGAAGCCTGTCACCCGAGGACGAGTCTTCGCACTTGATCTAGAGATAGCGGATACCTCATCCAATGTTATTAGAGGTAATCTTCTTGTCTGTAATCATCGAGCTAATGTTTTGTTTGATCCTGGATCCACACACTCGTTCATTACACCTCAGTTTGCAAAATGTCTGCATGTAAAATCTGAACCCCTAGATTTTGTATGTCATATTAGTACTCCCACGTATGAGACACAAATAACTGATAGAGTGCGTAGGAACTGTGAAATCAAGGTGGGAGACAGGGCAATGAATGCAGATATAATATTACTAAATATGTTTGGTTTTGATGTAATATTAGGAATGGACTGGTTAGCCACTAATAGAGTAAGTTTAGACTGCTATACTAAGACTGTAACCTTCTCCCTACCTAATAAATTTGAAGTATGTTTTGCAGTTAAGAAATGAAACATATGATGTTATTAAATATGAAATTCCATGAACTTTTTTGATGTTTTATTGTTGATAAAGGTTATATAGCCTATGTTTCAGATACGAGTCGGGACCATCCAAGTATACAGGATATACCAGTTGTTTTTGAGTTTCTGGATGTATTTCTTGATGAGCTACCGGGGTTGCCATCGGAGGGAGAGCTAGAGTTTTCTTTTGATTTAGTACCAAATACCCAGCCAATCTCTAAGACTCCCTATAAAATGGCACCAGTCGAATTAGAGGAGCTGAAGAAGCAGTTACAGGAATTATTGGACAAGGATTTTATTAGACCCACTGTGTTACCTTGGGGAGCTTCGATTTTGTTTGTGTGAAAGAAGGATGGTAGCCTCTGGTTATGCATAGATTACCGATTGTTGAATAAGGCTACAGTAAAGATCAAGTACCCCTTACCCAGAATCGATGATTTATTTGATCAGTTGAGAGGGGCTTCAGTATTCTCGAAGATTGATCTGAGGTCTGGCTATCACCAGTTGAGAATCAAAAAAGAAGATGTGGCGAAAACATCATTCAGAACCAGATATGGTCACTATGAGTTTTTGGTGATGCCCTTTGGCCTGACCAATGCCCCTGCTACTTTCATGAGTCTGATGAATGAAGTATTTCGGGATTATCTAGACCGATTTGTGATTATCTTTATTGATGACATATTGGTTTACTCTAAGTCCCGCAAGGAACATGAGCAGCATTTGAGGACAGTGCTCCAGACTCTTCGAGAGAAACAGTTATATGGGAAACTGAGTAAATGTGAATTTTGGCTGGAGCAGATATCTTTCCCCGGCCACATTATATCCAAGGACGGGGTGTCAGTTGATCCGTCTAAGGTTGAGGCAGTACTCAAATGGAAACAGCCGAGGACTATAACAGAGATTTGAAGTTTTCTGGGGCTAGCAGGGTATTACCGGAGATTTGTAGAGGGATTCTCCAGAATAGCAGCTCCACTGACTAAGCTCACGAGTAAAGGAGTTCCTTTTATCTGGTCAGAAGCATGTGAGCAGAGTTTTTAGGAGCTCAAACGGAGATTAACTACCGTGCCTGTCTTGACTATTTCGAGTGGTTTGGGAGGATTCGCGGTATACTGTGATGCATCACACCAGGGTTTGGGATGTGTACTGATGCAGAATGGTCGAGTTATAGCTTATGGTTCTAGACAATTAAAGGACCATGATCGAAACTATCCCACCCATGATCTGGAGTTAGCCGTTGTGGTATTTGCTTTGAAGATTTGGCGGCACTACCTGTATGGTGAGAAATTTTAGATCTTCACTGACCATAAGAGCTTGAAGTATATATTTGATCAGAAGGAGCTTAACATGAGACAGAGACGGTGGTTAGAGCTTCTTAAGGATTATGACTGTGAGATTATGTATCATCTGGGTAAGGCGAACGTGGTGGCAGATGCTCTCAGCAGGAAGGGTATAGTGTCGCATATGATGGTCAGAGAATGGGAGTTTTTGGAACAGTCCATCGGACTCCAGATTAATGTTGAAGAAGTGGAGGTTGGATTTATGGCTAGCCTACGGATTGAGCCCAGCATCTTAGATCAGATCAGAATGGGGCAAAGAAATGATCAGAAGTTACTTGATATTGTTAGCCAAGCAGAGCAAGCTTTGCAGTCAGATTTTATGGTCAGTAATGATGGGCTGTTGAGGTTCAAGGGCCGAATCTGTGTTCCGAGCGATGATGCCTTAAGACAACAGATTTTAAGAGAGTCTCATAGCTCCCGCTACACCATGCACCCAGGCAGTACCAAGATGTATCATGATCTGTGAAAAGTGTATTGGTGGGTTGGTATGAAGCGGGATGTAGCAGAATTTATGGCCAGATGCTTGGTATGTCAGCAGGTTAAGATTGAGCATCAGAAGCCCGCAGGATTTCTTAAGCCCTTGCCAGTGCCTACATGGAAATGGGAGCACATTATGATGGATTTTATTGTGGGGTTACCCCAGACCCGAAGAGATCATGACACAATCTGGGTAATAGTTGACAGATTGACTAAGAGTGCCCACTTCCTTGCCTTTAAGAGTACAGATTCTGTGAGTACCTTGGCAGAACTGTATGTCAGAGAGGTAGCTCGTTTACATGGGGCTCCCGTGAGTATTACATCTGATAGAGATTCCAGGTTTACCTCCAGATTTTGGACACATTTTCAGGAAGCTATGGGATCTCAGTTGAATCTCTGCACCGCCTATCATCCTCAGACTGACGGCCAGTCCGAGCGGACTATTCAGACCTTGGAGGATATGTTGAGGGCGTGTATTATGGATTTTAAGGGTTCATGGGACGACCATTTGCCCATCGCAGAGTTTGCATATAATAACAGCTACCATACTAGTATCAGGATGGCACCTTATGAAGCTCTTTATGGTAGGAGATGTAGATCCCCAGTTGCTTGGGAAGAAGTGGGTGATCAGAAGATTATGGCTCCCGATTTAGTGGAACAGGCAGCGAAGGGTGTTCAGATTATTTGTGATAGACTTCGGGCTGCTCAGAGTCGGCAGAAGAGTTTCATCGATGTGCGTAGACGGCCACTGGAGTTTCAGGTTGGGGACTCTGTTTTTCTGAAGGTCTCTCCAAGCAAAGGCATCATGCGTTTTGGAAAGAAAGGGAAGTTCAGTCCTCGCTTCATTGGTCCGTTTGAGATACTTGAGAGAGTGGGAGATGTTTCTTACCGGTTAGCTTTACCTCCACAGCTTTCTGGGATACATAACGTCTTCCACATCTCGATGTTGAAGAGATACAATCCGGATCCCTCCCATGTCATTGAATATGAAGCTTTGGACATCCAGGGAGATATGAGTTATGTAGAAGAACCTATCCGGATACTCGACAGGAAAGAAAGGGTACTTCGGACGAAGAAGATCCCATTGGTAAAGATTCTCTGGCAGCACCACTCCATGGAAGAAGCAACGTGGGAACTAGAGAGTCTTATGAGGGAGAAGTACCCTCGGTTGTTGGACGGACCGAGCTGAATTTGGAGGACCAAATTCTTAAAAAGGTGGGGAGAAATGTGAGACTCGAATTTTCATGCTATTGTTCATTTTAAGATAAATGGAGAAGTTTAAAACTTGTGTAAATGTTTATACAGGGCGTAGAAAGATCGAGATGCCCGGGATAGTGGCATGAAGCCCGAGGCACGTGTTTCGAGGTAAGATCTTTAATTTAAGTACTTTTCAATAAAGTATGATTTTAGGTATGTTATGATGATTAGAAAGTGAAACTAATACATTAGAATTTGAAAAATTTGTAAAACTCGGGTTTACACTAAACCGAGCAAATGAGCCTAGAAATAGAAATAAATTCGAAATAAATTCTAAAAATTCACGAAAATTATTCTGAGGCTATAGGAAATTATTATAAGGCATAATTTACATGAGGAATGAGAAATGTGTGGAGATATGGAGGTTTCGGTGATCAAATGAATTTTTAAAGTAAAAGCGAAAACCTTAAGTTACATTGTTCGGTAATGACCAAGTTGAGTAAAATGGGCACAATCGGGAAAACTTTCTTAAACAAGTGGGCCCCAAATTTTTATGAGAGATATTAGAGACATAGTATCACACTTGAGAAGTGGAAATTTGGAAGAAAATGGGCCAGAACTATTTTTCATATATTTTCTAAAACTGACCAGTGGGCTGCCCCAACCTAGTGAACTGGATACCCATTAGGCAAAGCCCAATTTTGACCTATCCACAGATCCTATTTAAATCTTTAATTTTAGGACACAAAATTAGAGTTATTTATCTTTCATAGGGCTCTGAAAACACCAAGAAACCAGCTTACACGCGCTCTCACCTCCCTCCTGAATGTTCCGCAGGCGTTACTGTATCTCTCCCATTCCTGAATTTGTTCGACCCCTTTACAAGCCGAATTGGACTTTAGCCAAGAAGGATGAAATATTTAGCTTTCAACTGTATATAACATATAAACAATTCAGCCATAAATAAGTTCATTTACTAGGTTAAAACTTAGAGAGAAGAACAGGGGTAGAATCTGCCCTGTTTCGAGGTGAGAGAAAGTTTGATTTTTCTTGTAGTTTTTGATGATTCTAAGCTATATACATGTTTAATTACAGCTGAGGATTTGTTTGGAAGATCAAAAACTTGGTCAACTTTGGTCAAAGGTGAGAGAAACTTGATGGATGATGAAGATGATGAGATATGTTTATGTTTGATGATTTTTAAGGATTTTTAGTTAAGTAGAATGTAAAGAAATAATTTATATGGAAGTGTGTAGTTCTGATCAGCATGCTTAAGTTGTGGAAATGATCAATTTTGTATGAATTCAAGGTTGTTAACAGTTAAATTTAAACCGAAAAAGTTCGATTTATAGCTTAGTTTAGTGAAAAATCGAAAGGTGTGAGAATTTGTAAGAATTGGATTGATAAAGTGTGGATTATGGATATGAATGGGTATGTAGGTTATTAAGATAGTGAATGTGAAGTTAGAATGATTAAATTGGATAAAATAGCTTAAACTGGCACTTAAATCGGTAAAATCGAAAATAAGGAAAAGTTGACAAAAAGGTCAAATTTGGTCAACTCTTAAGGAGATAAATACATATTTGGATATGTTGAGATGAAATCAAACAATATTTGATAATTTGGTATCATTTTTGGCAGCTCGAGAATTTGACACGCAAAACGAGGTAAACTCAGACCCAGACAGAGTAACGCTGTTTTAGCTCCATTGAGGTAAGGGATACAATTTAAAATAGTACTAACCTCCTATATCTGTTTATTGTTCATAAGTAACTTGAAAATCATAGAAAGAAATTTGTTTGAAAACCATATTTTCTCGGTTTAAGTCTGAAAGGAATAATAAACTGTTTTAAGATACTGAAATCATGGTTTTCGCTTATTTTGTATAAATAAAATAGATATACATATTTTGTATGAATTATGACATGATTTGATGATTAAAGTTTCCATATGAAAGTAAGTAAGTAAGTATGAAAGTAAGGATTTTGAGACGACAAGCTACTATTAGTATATGCTGAGTGCATAATCATGCTTGCTACTTGTGGTGTCCTGGCTCCGCCACACGTAGTATTAGTTTAGCTTCACCAGTGTAGTGTCTATTTCGCCTTAGTGGTGTTGTTTTTTCACTACACCTGGTGTCTATTTTCGAAGTATCTTGTGACTGCACGGTGTGTGCCACTGGTGCCCGTGCCCTAGCTGTGTGCTAGTGTGATTGAGATATTATATTAGAGCCGCTGTACGACCCTGATCCAGTCTACAGCCCTTACCATTGCCATAGGTATTATTACCTCTACTGAGGATATGATATGTTGCATGATAACTATGTTGAAATAGCCTAGTCTCCATGTTTTGATGTATAATATTTTAATAAAGAAAGTATGTATGATGTTTTAGTATATGAAAGTACGTACAACGTTTTGATGAAATATGATGTATTTTAAAGTAAGCATGTAAAATGGTTTTCTAAGTATGTATGTACGGAAGTATGTTTATTCTGATTTTCTAATTGTTTTTAAATGGTTAGAATTGTTTTAAATGCATACCTTACTGAGCTTTTCCCCATAAGCTCACCCCTTCTCCTCTCCCATTTCAAAGTACCTACAGTGAGATTATTCAGCCATTTACACGTATGTGAGTAGTTGGTGGATTCAGTGCCTCCCAGACTACTTTCAGTACTAGCTCAGGTATATCATCGGATATTTATTCCAGACATGTATATTGTACAGATACTGGATTGTATATAAATACTTTTGAGATGTAATTAGTTGTTTTATGGATTAATTTGTAAACGTTTTGGGAAGTGAATGAAATGTCGATTATACTGAGTATGGAGGTGAAAGTTGTAGTAATAAAAATGTAGAGTTGAAAGTAATAAGTTTAAGAAATAAAATCAACTGCTTTGCGAATATAAACTGTGTTTACCTGCAGGGGGATAGGATATATTATAAAAGGTTATGCTGCCGAAATTTTTGGTAAAATTAAATGGTTAAAAGAATAAGTAAAGAAAGAGAAGAAGTGACCTACACTGTACAGGAATGCAACCTAAATAGAAAAATAATATTTAAAGGAAAAAGTTAGCCCCTATTTCCGCGCTTCCGGGGCGTTACAATAGGTCTTAGTCCTCACAACATGGAAATACATCATAGTCGGGGTGCTTGCAATAAGTCTTAGCCCTCATACTATGGAATAAATGCCACGTCTCTAAATCCACGTGCGAACATCTCAAATGTGTGACACTCAGTCTACACGGAGGAAATCGTCACGATTTTTCTCGTTAACATGTATTATATATCACGAAAAACAACAGTGTGCATCTTGAGTGTGACTCTCAATCAACACTCCGCCTCTTAGACACTGTGTATGCATTTCAAAATATCAAACACTAGTGCGAGTAACCTCTAGCACTAGGTTAATGCATATTTCTCATTTCAAATCAAGTACAAGCTATCGCTCTAGTACGATATCATGTACAAATTATGAAAAGTCAAGTACGAGCAATGCTCCCAGTACTCTACCATATAAAATTGAGTATGAGCGTAGCTCCGAATACTCTATATGCATCAATCACAAATTGAGTACGAGCAAAGCTCCCAGTACTCTAACATGCATAAAATAGCATTAAAATATAGTACGAGTATATCCTTCAGTATTATGTGATGCATATCTCAAAATGTAGTGCGAGTATTCTCTAGCACTTATGGTTTTCACACAAAACCAGATAGATGGCTTATTTAAATCACAACTCTCTCAGTTCAAATCAAATTAGCACTTAAATGTGCTATTTTCGTATATACATGAAAACATTAGCCATTCTATCATGCAACTCATGCATTTTGGGTCACAACATGCTTCTCAGGCTTTTTATCCTATTTTTGGATAAATTTACACTTTATCTCATTAATCTCTATCACACACATTAGGCCTATTCATGGGCATTCATATAAGATATAGTATCGAAATACTACTCAAAATACGTGTAGCCATCTCTAGCCACTCACGAAATTCCCTTACCTCGGATCATGTCAAGTAACCTCTCTTCCTCGGTGCAACTCACTTTCGCAGTTCAAGCAGCTTCCACAATGATTTTCGAAGCTGTTACAGTTATTGGCACTAGTATATCACTCTATACTCATTTCATTGGCCAAGTTTCACTTAACACATTATTATACCATTTTCTCTCAATATGCCATCATACCATATTTTCACATAATTATATTCATCACTCCTTATTTCCAATATATGCATTTCATAAGATTAACTTATAATCTTCCATACATGCATATTCTATCATTAAATCAATGTTAACATCATTTCTTCTTTACTTTCTCACTTCCATGCCAAAACTAGGTCATGCACATTTTTCATGATCCTTTCATCTCCAACAAATCATATATACACCAACAATCTCATTAACACATCTAGTTTAACATATATCAAAGTGGTGCATTAAATCTTACCTAATTGAACTTTCCCTCATTTTTCACCAAGATGGTAAAATCCTTCTTGCTTTTTCAACTCTTGATTTCATTCTCTTATTTCCAAGTATGTTGTTCTCCTATTTGCTAAGAACAACTTTGCTCACTTATATCTCACTCAAAACTGATCACAAACTGAAGTTTTCTAGTGTTTCTTGGCTAGGTTTAGGTTTAGTTCTCAAATGGAATAGTAACTCTTGGGAAAATGAAGTGCAGAAGTCCAGTATTTTTAGAACTGTCTTGATGAGATCGATCTGCTACCCTAGGAGATCGATCTACTCTGCATTTTTCTCTTGAAATCGACCTTCCAAACCACATGAGATCGATCTGTTGCAACACAAAACCTTAAGGAGATCAATCTGCTCTTACATGAGATTGATTTGTTGTAAGTCAATAGCTTAAAGAAATCGATCTGGCCCTTTTGAGATCGATTCCTTCAACACAGAATGTTTAGCAGATCGATCTGCTCTCCAATGAGATCGATCTGACCTATTGCATTACTCAAATAAGAGCATTTTTAACTCTTTGAGATCAATCTCTCATTCATATTTCCAGATTTTACTACAGTTTTCTACAGTAACACATGCCAAACTTCATACATTTTGCTACCATGGTCATTTTCTCATCCATCCACACTTAAGGCTTGAAAATGACATCCTTCCATACCTTATACACATTGAAACTTGTGTGCATTCTTTGTATAGCCATATATATACAATATAAACCCAAATGGAAGTATAAACTCCTTCCATTTTACTTAACCACTCAAAACTCAATATAGTCACATTCCACTCATGGAAATATACCTCTTACACTTGTTATACACTTTAAAACTTGCATGTATTCATTCCATACACATTTAAATTATCTGTGACTTATATACACATCACAAAGTCATAAGGTTACATATACAAAATTGTGGATCTTATAATAGTCTTCCCTCAGCACCCAGCTTATTATCTCATCAAAATAGGGATTAACTACTCGTGTGAAACTGGTGAGCTTCCTAAGTCGGTAATTGATATTAATATTGACAAACTTCACCACATGCATTACTATCAAGATGACTACGATGAATGGCAAAAGTAAGCTGATCTGATTTCGCCACCCAAGCCCACATAACTAATAGAGACGGAATAAGCAATCATTTCTATTGATGTTAATACATTGTCATCTTTTGCTTCTTCATCGGCATCACTTGAATCGATTATGTATATGTTTCATCAATTTAACACTAAATTCATAGCTTTTGAGGCAAATCAATAGGCCTTTCAAGAGCACGTCATTTCTAGACTGACTGTTTTTTACGAGCGTCAAAATACTATGTATGATGACCTTCAGGACCTGTAATCTCGATGCTAAACTTATTTTGATTAGTTTCCACCTCCTCTATCATCATAGTTGTCTCCTTGGATGATTTGAACGTGATTGGGTGATAATTTTGTGCATAACTTGCTATTGTATCACCTTTGTTAGTATCAAATGACTTTATGTATTGAAACTCTCTTCTTTTATCTAAGTATCCTTTCATGATCATATGACTATTGGGCTTTAAATTCGTATCCAATATAATTCATGTGACATATATGTAAATTTGTCTCATATTTCATATCTTGATTACGTATTGTCCTATAATATCGATGTTACTAACTTCTCCTTATGTATTTTGCTTGGTTTGATCTTCCATTTTCACCATGCATATTTTAAGGGGGAGTTTTACCAACTATTTTTGAATGACAAAAATATGGAGAATATGGTTTCTAAATATTTTAAAAATAATGCTTACATTTAGGAAGAGTAATTTTCAAACAAAATTTACAATAAGTTGTCATTTCAAAGAGAGGGAAATTGTCAGCTTTAAATTGATAATTTATTTTGAAATGACAAAACCTTGAGCACGATTGTTTAAATAAATTAGATTGTAAATTTTCTCAACAATTCACAAACCATAATATGAGCTTTGCATTTTGACAAAACCATAATTTCTTTGCACAATCCTAAATTGGTCTTAGTATTTTTTTTAGATACATAACTTAAGTAATTTTCACATGAATTTATTGAAAATATTTTAAAAAATTATTTAGTATGTTATCTGACTCAATTTCATGCATTTAAAGCCAAAAGGAATTTTATATGAAATTAAAATTTATTTTAAAACATTTTTCAAATATTAAACTGCCAAGAAAATGGATTTACAAAGGAGATGTCAATCCCTTAAGGATTAAGGATTGATCCCTTGTTGGCAATAAGCCTTTAGAATTCAAAACGGTATAGAGGGATTGATCCTCTAGCCATAAGGATAGATCCCCTAATGCTTTGGCTGTGAAAATGCAAGTTTTAAACAAAGAGAGGATCGATCTCTTGAGGAGACAAGATCGATCCCCTAGTGTGCTAGAAGGCTCCAACAACTATTTTTTAATGGTTTCAATGGGAAGAAAAACATTAAAAGCTTCACCAACCCAATGGCTATATAAATAATATTTAAGAAGTTGGAGGTCAGAGATACAGATTGAACAATTCCTTGAAGTTTAAACACATAACTCTTAAGCTATTATACTCACTCTTGATGTAAGACCCGAAATTAAATCGTAAATATTTTTTTTATGAAGGATGAAAATGGTCACAAATTTAAACGAATGGAATTCGGACTGGAGATAAGGATTTAAAATACAAAATGAGTGAGTATTCGTGAAGGGAAGTCGGGTTAAAGTGATCCCGAACACGTGCAAGGGTAAAACGGTCAAAAGATCAAAAGCTGATATAAATTCGAAAAGAAAATTTAATTAAAAATATGAAATTAAGAAATCTTGATCAATAACAAGGAAAATATTGAATTTCGAGTCCAATTGATCAAGATTTAAATTTATTAGAATTTATGGGAATTAATCGAGATTTTTAATTCAAAAAATTATCCCGAAAATAATCGAAAAATATAGCGGGAGAGACGAAATAAGATCGATAAATTCAATTATAGATTAAATGAATTAAATAATAATTTTTGGAGATATTTTGATTATTTTACTGAATTTTAATTATTAAAATATAGTAAACTAAATAAATTAATTAAAAAAATTGAAACGGGATTTTTCGCGAAGAGAGAGAAAGAAATGAAAACAGAAAATGAAATCGAGAAGACCGACGAGGAAGACACGAGCACCAGATGACCACCGGTGACCCAGCGACCAGGCAAAGGGCCAAAAAAGGAAAGGACGTCGGCGCAACCTCCCTGGTACCAGCGACATGCCCCATCGACGCCGGAGAACACCGGATCGAGGGAGAGAAGCTACGGAGAGGGGAAGCGAAATCGGCGGCCACCGGTGCCGATTTGACCCTGACCACCACCAGCCGAGGGACCCCCACGTAATTTCGAGTATATTGGTGGTGGCCACGACCGGTGAAACCGACGAACGGCGTCAAAAATGGCAAAAAAGAAAATGGGTACCGACAGCAAGGAGAGAAGAGGCCGGACCGGCCACTTTTTGACCACCGTTGGCAAAATAGAGGCCAGATTCGTGAATCAGACTACCCCGCGGAGCTGCTGGAGGTAAAAGTCGATGAAGAACCGACCGACAGAGCCCCGAATGGCGAAAAAGAAAACTGAATCGGCCCGATTTGAACCGGGTTGAACCGGACCAAACTGGTTCAGCCAAGAAAGAGAGAAAAAAGGGAGAAAAATGAAGAAAAAGAAAAAAAGAAATATGGGGAAGAATTTTCGGGGATACATCGGACTTCGGGTAAGTTGGTAGGCGGTCAAAATTGACCGATTTGATTTTCGAGAAATTTATTTAAATTATATTTGATCAGAAAAATAACCCGATATTAAATATAAATTGTGCAGTTCGACGATAAATTCTTAACGTAAGCCGATCGAACTTTGATTTACGCACCATCGCATAATCTCGGGTAAGTAAATCTCATTTACGACAATTTATATAATTATTCGCGTATTATAAATTTATTTTATGAATTTCGTATTTAACTCTGCCTTTAGTGGATAATATTGGGAATTTTGAGTAAACTATCGTAAATGATATATGGGCTATCCAAAGAGTTTGGAACGAAACTCAATGGGTATTGAGAGCCCAATAGACCCGATGAAGGGATTAAATAAGTGGAAATGGGCTGAAAATGGATGAGGTCCATTAAGGTGCAATCGGGCCCAATAAAGTAAAATGGGCCTAGTGTTTTAGATTCGATTAGTATAAGTGAAATACTGATAAGTATAATTGAATTGACCCAAATACGTGGATATATGTAGCTCCGTAGACTTGGTTTGAAGCAAATTGGACTGAGAGACTTGGTACTGGCAGAACGGGATAAGCTCGCGCGTGATTCCAGGTAAGGGAATTTTACGGACTGCTAGAGGTAACTTTACGCAATTTCAATTTCATTTGCAGTCTTTTAAATGGTTTGAAGATTCTAGATTTCAGATAAAACTTTTAGTGCCCTGGATGGACAAATTACCAAAATACCCTTGTGAAGGGTAAAATTTCCAAATTTAGGAAAAAAATTGGGAGGAGTAAGGACAAGAGGTTCCTGCTCATTCTTGAGGTGTTTTGACACGTACATGAGTAGGTTGGCTAGCTTTTAAATAAAAATGCACAACATTTCATATTTTCAACAATGTATTTTCTGTTGAAAATTGTTTTGAGATAACAGAGCCGCCTACGTGATTTTATAGACATGTGAAGTGCTAGAGCTCAGCTCGCACGAGTCTTGATTTGTGTGATGCATTCATTAGTGTTGGAGCGAGAGCTCGCACTAGAGTTTTACATGCATTGGTGCTTGAGTCTAACTCGCACAAGATTTTATATGATTTTCATGACATGGTGCTAGAGTCTAACTCGCACCAGATTTTTACATGATTTTCGTGACAGGGTGTTAGAGCCTAGCTCGCACCAGATTTTCACATGAAATGTGTACAGAGTGCTAGAGCTCAGCTCGCATTAGTTTTACTTGATTTTATGGGAGTGCTGGAGCATCGCTCGCACTATTGTTCTGAAATCATGCGATGAGCCGAGTTTGGAGCGTCGGGTAGACTATGTGTCACACCGATTTAATAGGCTCGCACGTGCGTTTTGAGACAGGGCATGAGTATGGAGATATGATATGGGTCCACAGAGTATGTTGTACCGTGCAAGTAGCATGGAGTACGTTGTACCGTGTGGCATCTTCGGATGCGTGGTATCTTCGGATACGAGTGGCTTCTTCAGATGTGTAGGATCAGACAGGACCGACGGGTTAGACTGACCCACCATCTGGGGCGGTTCCCGATCGTGGTGAGACTCCGCACACTAGGATCCATGTAGCAGTGGGAATCACGAGTACACATGGCCATAGTCCTGGTTATTTGCCTAAGATATACATATATTGCCTAGTCTCGCATGTTGATGATTTTGAGAAATACATTTTGTGGATTTTTATTTGAGTCTGGATCACCCGAGGAAGGGGTTGGATCTTGACTGAGACATGATTTTTAGGAGAATGAAACTGGGTTTTAAATGAAAACTTGCATGATGATATTTTCCTTGCTATTTAAACCTAAGAATGATGTCAACTGGTTTTACATGACATTTAATGTATCGCATGCTACTATTGCTTTGAAAAGCATCTGATTTCATGATTTTGTGTGAGTCAGGAATATCCGAGGGATGGGTTGAGTCCTGACTTTGTTGTGAAATTTTAATGAGAAATGATTTAAAAGAGTTGCATGTTGAATTTTCCATGCTCTTTGAAATCCACATGTGAATTTGTTTTACATGACATCATGACATCATGAATTGTAACATCGATTTTGAAATGTGTGGAGAAAGGGCGGTTTATACACGGCACCACGTTCATGTAGGTAGTATGGTTACCTACTTGTTCGTAGGATTGCTTTACTGAGCTTGATGTGCTCACCCCTTTCATTTTCCTACACAGATTTTCTCCAGTAGACATTGAGGCGACTGAGTACTGCATTCCTGATATCCGCTGCTACCCATCATTTTAAGGCATATACACTTGTACATATTGTATCTAAATAAGTATAGCACAGTAACATGTTTGTATGTAACTGTTGGTGATGTATAGATACTGTAAACACTTGTAAATAAATGGAAAAGAATAAATGAAAAACGCAGGTGTTTATCTTTTTCTGTAATAAGGAATTAAGTTATATGATGATTGAATGGTGGGACTGGCATTGACACACAACCCAATTGTTAGTGGAGTGTGGTCACGATCAAAGGACAGGTAAGTATGAAAGAAAAATGAAAGATTTACTCTGATTTTGGGTCGTGACAAATGGTGGTATCAGAGCAAAATTGGTCTGATATGTGTCAGTGTCAGTAATTAGGAAATTACATCCCCGTGTTACTGTGCTTGGTTAGATACAATAGTGTATATTGAGATGGGTTTTAACTAAGAAATGATTGAGAATACAGGAATATAGGCATTATGCCTAATATTAGTCGCGGTAAGGGAGGTAGAGCACGAGGCAGAGGTCGTTGAGGTAGACCTGAGCCTGCTAGTCATGCTGTGTTGACCTATGAGAACCAGGATGAGATTGAAATGAAGGCTAATGTTGAGCATGCCCCACAGAGTCCGACAGAGAGATCGGACAGTATTAAGACACGTTTCGCGAGGTTAAAACGGAGTAATGAGAATATTTGGGAGATAATTGCTCAGTGTATGTATGGTATTTGAGGGCAAGTCGGAGCATTGGTGGAAGTCTGCTCTACCCATCTTAAGAGTTAGACATCCAAAGTTGACAGGAGAAATATTTTTGGATGTATTTCGATGACAGAATATCCCGGACACTGTTTAAAGGAAATTACAGATAAAATTTCCTTATCTGACCCAGAGGAACTGATTGATTGACGAGTATAAAAACTTAGTTAATATCCCTGGGAAGGTATGATCTCGACACTATAGACAATGAAAATCGAAAGCCCAAAAGTTTAATGAAGGGCTCAAATTGTCTATTAGAGTTCGATTGGCCCCGTTAGATATCACTACCTATGCCAAGGCAGTGCACAGACCACAGTTGTGTGAATAAGATCATGTGTTGCACGCCTCTAAGATTGGGAAAGGTAGTAAGGGCTGAAATACAGACAAAAGAGAATAGAGAATGACAGATATGTCGGAATGAGAAGAAGGTAGTTTGGTAAGAGATTAGAATTGATAAGTCACGGGGTAAGATATTGGTAAGGCCCCAGTGTATCCAATTTCAGCACTTTTGAGGAGTATTGTGATTTGAGGACCCCGACCTGCTACGGAGCTGTGTAGCAGTGTAGAATATGTGGTAGTTACCACAAAAATAAGATGTTGGATGAGGGCGAGTGTATGCCTTGGACCAGGACACTAATGATGTTTCATATGATGTGGTGAAAGATACCACACTAGTTATGAATAGTGAAATAATTATTTTAATTGATCCTGGTGCCACATATTTAGTCATACCTCCTTCATTGTATATAAGTTAGTGAAAGACATGAATGCCTACACCCTTGGGCATAAGACTGATAGTTAGTACCCCAATGAAGGAGGGTTAACTAACAAAATAATTATGAAGAAATTATAAGTTGAAAACGGGGGAAGAAATATAAGTCAGCCGATTTTATTCAATGGACTATGAATAATTTGAAGTAATATTTGAGAATAAATTGGTCGGCTGCAATTTATGCTGTTCAGAGTTCTATTCTAAGGTAGTGATATTTTATCCCTGAAAAGTATACTGTATGTTTTGACAAGTAATAAAAAGGGAGTAGCTAGCGATTAAAATTAAAGGAGTAAATGAGTGTACTCACAGAATTAGTAATGATAGAGTTTTGTTATAAGTAATATACGAAAAGAGATAAGTTTTGAGATGTGATAGATCCTAAATACAAGATCTATTGGAATAAGAAGAGTATGCAAGGTACGAATATATCTGATATGTGAAGTAAATTGGATCAAGCGATATGTAGTAGATATGAATTGCGACTAAGGATAAGGGGTGGATATATCCATAATCAGTCCATGTGGTCAAGTCTGAGGGTTAATAAAGGTATTTCAAAATACATCCATGCCTGAAGACTTGACAGCGTCTAAAAGTATACACAACTTATAAATTGAAAGCGACAGTCGCAATAAATACATTTAAAATTAGGGTACCTTTACTGATACGATAAAGAAATATAGAATTCGATTAATCAGAAAGGTTTAAAAATTAAAATTTTATAAAAGTTGTTAATATAAGAAAAAGGAAATGACGCGAGTTAGTAGCTTCAACGGAAGCGATTTTGAAACGACATAATACAACTATGTGTACATAGGTCAAGGATATGGGTGATTGAAATATTTAGTGAAACCCAACTACGATGAGGTATTTAAACTTTACTTGGACCGATTTGTTATCATCCTTATTGATGATATTTTGGGTGTATTTAAAGTCCAGGGGAAATTATAAGCAACAATTGAAAATTGTTTGTACAAATGGTTTGTTGAGAGTTTATAGAAATGGGCTGCTCAGTTGACACATCTCATTCGAAAAAGATTGCATACGAGTGGAATGATAATTATGAAAGTAGCTTCAATGAGTTTCGGTGTATTGAAGTATGAACTGACCACCTGATTATTTTTACCATACCCAATAGCTCAAGAGGTTACTCAATGTATATGGATATCTCAAAATAATGAATGGGCTGAGTATTGATGCAAAATGGGAAGATAGTCGATCATGGATCCAGACAACTCAAGGATCATGAAAGAAACTATCTAACCCATGATTTAGAGAGTGGCAGCCGTAGCATTTACACTGAAGGTATGGCGCCACCACTTATACACGGTGAGAAATTTTAGGTATGCACTGATCATAAAAGCCTGAGTATCTATTTTCTCAGAAAGAGTTGGATACGAGATAACAAAGTGTGTTAGAGCTTCTGAAGGACTATGATTGTGAAAATTGTACCACCCAAGAAAGGCTAATGTGATGGCCGATATCTTGAGCAGAAAGAGCCTTGGAATGGTATTACATATGATGGTCAGGGAGCGTGAGCTACTAAAGCAGTTGTGAGCCTCAGTAGTGATGTGATCCCTTCTGATGATGACAGTGATTGTGTGACAGCTAGCCTGAGATTAGAACTGGATTTGAGTGACCAGATTTGACAAGCTTAGCGTGATGATCGGTATGGTGCCGATAGTGTGGGTCAGATTCAGATGGGTATAGTGACAGAGTTCACAGAGTGTGATGATGGCTTACTGAGGTTCAGAGATAGTATAAGTGCTCCCCAGGACCACAGTGATGAGATAGAGTTATTATCAGAAGCTTACTCTTTTGGATATACAGTGCATCCGAGAAGTAATAAATATATCAAAATCTTTCGAAAAGGGTATTGGTGGTCAGATATGAAAAGAGACATTGTAGAGATTATGGAGAAATGTCTCGTATATCAGTAGAGTAAGGTAGAGTAATAGAAGTTTGCAAGGTTATTGCAACCTCTACCTATATCAACACGAAAAATGGGAGCAAGTTATCATGAATTTGGTGATGGGTTACAGAGTACCCGGATGAATCCCGAGACTATCTAGGTGATAGTCGATAGATGAACTAAGTCTACCTACCTTTTGGTTATGAAATCCCCAGATACTTTGAGTGTGTAGGCGGATTTATGTGTATGAAAGATTGTGGAACACTATGTATTTTCCAGTGAGCATTTTATCATATAGGGATTCCCGCTTCACTTCTCACCTCTGGAAATATTTTTTTGGAAGCTATGGGAACCCGATTGAGTGTTAGCAGAGCTTTCCGTCCTCAGATAGATGGTCAGTCAGAGGGGACTATACAGGTTCTGGAGGATATGATGAGAGTGTGTGCCATTAATTTATAAGCTCCTGGGATGATCAGTTGTTACAAAATGAATTCGCCAATAATGATTGTTATCACTCGAGTATCGGGATAACATTATATGAGGCATTTTATGGCTGTAAGGATTACTCCCCAACTTGAATAAGAAGAAGTGGGTGACAGATAGAGAATTGCTCTCAAATTGGTAAGACGGACCTCTGAGGATGTTCAGTTAATTTGTGAGAGATTAAGAACACCTCAGAGCAAACCGAAAAGCTATACTGACAAGAGACAGAAAACCATTGGAATTCATCGAGGGTGAATTAGTATTGTTGGAAGTTACTGGTCCTAAAGACATAATGAGATTCAAAAAAGAAAGCAAATTGAGTTTATTTGATTGAATCATTTGAGATATTGGACAAAGTGGGAGATAAAACCTGTAGGTTGGCGTTACCACCTAATTTAGCAGGCATCCACGATGTGTCCCATCTTTTGATGTTTCAAAATATTATCCGGACCCAGCATATGTGACCGGATATGAGCTCCAACAGCTTAGCTCAAAGAAAGTATAACATATGTTAAAAAGTTGATTCGGGTATTAAAACAGGAAAGAGAAAGTGTTGAGATTTAAGACGATCACCCTAATTAAAGTCCTTTGGTAGTAGTACACTCCGGAAAAGTCATATAAGAATTAAAGAGTATGATGCGATAGACGTACCTGGAGTTCAAAAATTTAAACGAATGGAATTCAGACTGGAGATAAGGATTTAAAATACGAAATGCGTGAGTATTCGTGAAGGAAAGTCGGGTTAAAGTGATCCCGAACAAGTGCAAGGGCAAAACGGTCAAAAGATCGAAAGCCGATATAAATTCGACAAGAAAATTTAATTAAAAATATGACATTAAGAAATCTTGATCAATAACAAGGAAAATATTGAATTTCGAGTCCAACTGATGAAGATTTAAATTTATTGGAATTAATCGAAATTAATCGAGATTCTTAATTCAAAAAATTATCCCAAAAATAATCGAAAAATATACCGGGAGAGACGAAATAAAACTGATAAATTCAATTATAGATTAAATGAATTAAATAATAATTTTTAGAGATATTTTGATTATTTTACTGAATTTTAATGATTAAAATATAATAAAATAAATAAATAAATTAATTAATTAACAAAAACTGAAACTGGATTTTTCGCGAGGAGAAAGAGAAAGAAATGAAAATAGAAAACGAAATCGAGAAGACCGATGAGGAAGACACGAGCACCAGACGACCACCGGTGACCCAGCGGCCAGGCGAAGGGTCGAAAAAGGAAGAGGACGTTGACGCAACCTCTCTGGTACTGGCGATGCACCCCACCGACGTCGAAGAACTTCGGATCGAGGGAGAGAAACCGCGGAGAGGGGAAGCAAAATCGGCAGCCACCGGCGTCGATTCGACCCCGACCACCGCCAGCCGTGGGACCCTCACGTAATACCGAGCAGATTGGTGGTGGCCACGACCGGCGAGACGGATGGACGGCACCGAAAATGACAAAAAAGAAAATGGGTATCGACGACGAGGAGAGAAGAGGTCGGACCGACCACTTTTCGGCCACCGTTGACGAAACCGAGGCCAGATTCGTGAATCGGACTACACCGCGGAGCTGCTGGAGGCTGAAGCTGGTGAAGAATCGATTGGCAGAGCACTGGACAACGAAAAAGAAAATTGTACCGGATTGAACCGGCCCGGTCTGAACCGGGTTGAACCTGACCGAACCGGTTCAGCCAAGAAAGAGAGGAAAAAGGGAGAAAAAGAAAGAGAAAGAAAAAAAGGAAAAAAAGGGAAAGAATTTTTGGGGATACACTGGACTTCGGGCAAGTCGGTAAGCGGTCAAAATTGATCGATTTTATTTTCGAGAAATTTATTTAAATTATATTTGATTGGAAAAATAACCCGAAATTAAATATAAATTGTGTAGTTCAATGATAAATTTTGAACGTGAGCCGATCTAACTTCGATTTACGCACCATCGTATAATCTCGAGTAAGTAAAGCTCATTTACGACAATTTATATAATTATTCGCGTATTAGAAATTTATTTTACGCATTTCGGATCAAACTTCGCCTTTAGTGGATAATATTGGAAATTTTGAGTAAACTATCGTAAATGATATACGGGCTATCCAAAGAGTTTAAAACGAAACCAAATGGGTATTGAGATCCCAATAGACCCGATGAAGGGATTAAATAAGTGGAAACGGGCTGAAAATGGATCGAGGCCCATTAAGGTGCAATCGGGCCCAATAAAGTAAAACGGGCCCAGTGTTTTAGATTCGATCAGTATAAGTGAAATACTGATATGTATAATTGAACTGACCCAAATACATGGTTATATGCAGCTCCGTAGACTTGGTTTGGAGCAAATTGGACTGAGAGACCTGGTACGGGCAAAACGGGATAAGCTCACGCGTGATTCCTGGTAAGGGAATATTACGGACTGCTAGAGGTAACTTTACGCAATTTCAATTTCATTTGCAGTCTTTTAAATGGTTTGAAGAGTCTAGATTTCAGATAAAACTTTTAGTGCCCCGGATGGGCAAATTACCAAAATACCATTGTGAAGGGTAAAATTTCCAAATTTAGGAAAAAAATTGGGAGGAGCAAGGACAAGAGGTTCCTGCTCATTCCTGAGGTGTTTTGACACGTGCATGAGTAGGCTGGTTAGCTTTTAAATAAAAATGCACAGCATTTCATATTTTCAATAATGTATTTTCTGTTGAAAATTGTTTTGAGCTAACAGAGCCGCCTACGTGATTTTATAGACATGTGACGTGCTAGAGCTCAGCTCGCACTAGTCTTGATTTGTGTGATGCATTCATTAGTGCTGGAGCGAGAGCTCGCATTAGAGTTTTACATGCATTGGTGCTGGAGTCTAACTCGTACAAGATTTTATATGATTTTCATGACACAGTGCTGGAGTCTAACACGCACCAGATTTTTACATGATTTTCGTGATAGGGTGCTGGAGCCTAGCTCGCACCAGATTTTCACATGAAATGTGTACAGAGTGCTAGAGCTTAGCTCGCATTAGTTTTACTTGATTTTATGAGAGTGCTGGAGCATCGCTGGCACTATTTTTCTGAAATCATGCGATGAGCCGTGCTTAGAGCGTCGGGTAGACTGTGTGTCACACCGATTAAATAGGCCCGCACGTTCATTTTGAGACCGAGCATGAGTATGGAGATATGATATGGGTCCACGGAGTACGTTGTACCGTGCAAGTAGCATGGAGTACACTGTACCGTGTGGCATCTTCGGATGCGTGGTATTTTCGGATACGAGTGGCATCTTTGGATGCGTGGGATCGGACAGGACCGACGAGTTGGACTGAGACTCCGCACACTAGGATCCGTGTAGCAGTGGGAATCACGAGGACACATGGCCATAGTCTTGGTTATTTGCCTGAGATATACATATATTGCCTAGTCTCACATGTTGATGATTTTGAGAAACATATTTTGTGGATATTTATGTGAGTCTGGATCACCTGAGGGAGGGGTTGGATCCTGACTGAGACATGATTTTTATGAGAATGAAACTGGGTTTTAAACGAAAACTTGCATGATGATATTTTCCATGCTATTTAAACCCAAGAATGATGTCAACTAGTTTTACATGACATTCAATGTATTGTATGCTACTATTGCTTTGAAAAGCATCTGATTTTGTGATTTTGTGTGAGTCAGGAACATCCGAGGGATGGGTTGAGTCCTGACTTTCTTGTGAAATTTTAATGAGAAATGATTTAAAAAAGTTGCATGTTGAATTTTCCATGCTCTTTGAAATCCACATGTGAATTTGTTTGACATGACATCATGAATTGTAACATCGGTTTTGAAATGTGTGGAGAAAGGGTGGTTTATACATGGCACCACATTCATGTAGATAGTATGGTTACCTACTTGTTCGTAGGATTGCCTTACTGAGCTTGATGTGCTCACCCCTTTCATTTTCCTACACAGATTTTCTCTAGTAGACATTGAGGCGACTGAGTACTGCATTCCTGATATCCGCTGCTACCCATCATTTTAAGGTATATACACTTGTACATATTGTTTCTAAATAAGTATAGCACAGTAACATGTTTATATTTAACTGTCGGGGATGTATAGATACTGTAAACACTTGTAAATAAATGGAAAAGAATAAATGAAAAATGCAGGTGTTTATCTTTTTCTGTAATAAGGAATTAAGTTATATGATGATTGAATGGTGGGACTGACATTGACACACAGCCCAATTGTTAGTGGAGTATGGTCACGATCAGAGGATAGGTAAGTATGAAAGAAAAATGAAAAATTTACTCTGATTTTGGGTCGTGACACTTGATCATACTTTCTTGTGCTATATCATTGTAATCACCTCCCTAGTGAGGTTATTTGATTACTCCACTTTGCATTCTCTTTCTCATTATTATGATCACGGGAGTGTTGCCATTGTGAGGATTTCATTATAAGAGATTGGGTAGTCACTTAGTGAAGTGGGCAGAGAAGGTTTCTTAACTCTAAATAAAATGAAGTGCAAAAGGTTATTCCTAAACCTTGAAAAGGAAAGTATAAGTGATTCACTTGTAGTAAAATCAGCTCCTTAAATAGAAGGTCAAGAAGAGAGGACGTAGGCAAGCAATTAGCTAAACCCTGTATTGTCACGACCTCAAATTCACTAAAAATCCACTACAAATTTTTCATTTTTCATTATTTACCTTTACTTTACTTGATTGTAAACAACTACACCTCCAACAGTTAGGCTATGTATCGGTGTCAACCTCATCGAATCAAATCATTTCAATTTACAATTCATTTAAACGTAAACACTTGTATTTCTAAATCAGAGTTGCGGTTTACATGTGTTTACAATCCTTTACATCCCTAAGAATTACATTGAAAGATATTACTGTGCTCTGACATGTCTAGATACAAAAACTATACAAATGTGTATACCTCGTGTGATGGGATGCAGCGGACACCAAAATTCAATCCTCAGTCGCTCTCTATCTACTGTAAGTGCTCTATAGAGGGGAAAAATAAGGGGGGTGAGCAAACCATGCTCTCAATAAGGCAATCATGTGAGCAGGTAGATAATTATACTATCTACGTGATCGTGATGCCATGCTTAAATCATACATTTACTTGTCATACTTGAAAACATCAGTTCGTGCTTATGTTTATTCCATGTTAAGCAAATCATGCTATATAAATCAGTGTATAGTTCTTAAAACATAGCATAGAAAATCATCATGCGTAAATCGAAATCAAAGCATGGTAAATCATCATACAAAGTGCACTTAAAAGCATTTCAAATTCTCAACACAAGTTTATACAAAATCACCATTCGTCAGGACTCAACCCCTCCCATGGACTGTCCTAACCCACAAACACATTTCAAATATGGATTATCATAAAACCAGAGACTTGTGAGATAGGCATATGATATCAATAAGGGTAATAACTAGGACTATGGCCATATCCTCTGTGATCCTAAGCTATATGGATCCTAGTGTGCAGGGTATCCCCTCTATCTGCTTACGCATGAGAGGTGGGTCACATCTAACCCGTCGGTCCATAGCAGAGTATCCATCGTTCGAAAATGGCATATATATAATGTCACGACCCTTTTCATTCTTTTTAACCGAAATCTCAATAAATTTTTTGCATTTATTCCTCTCCCTACTCTGTCGTGAACAAACTTACCACTACACTGTTGGGCTGTGAGTCAATCATAATCCATTCGCAATATCCATTCTCAGTTAAGAAAAGTGATGTCATACATTTGAACGTTAATCATTCAGATATACAAAATATGATTACTGACATCTACATCCCCCATAATTACAACTCAAAAAGACTACTGTGCTTTTACAATTGTTTAGATACAAAAGAATCTTCATGTGTATACCTCTTAGCGATGGATGGCAGTGGATATCCAAAATACAATGCCTCAGTACTCACTGGGCTGCTATGTACGCTCTGTAGGAGGAGAAAATAAAGAGGGATGAGCAACCACACGCTCAGTAAGGCAATAATGCAAGCATGGTAGATAACTACTCTATCTGCATGCTGATAGTGTTATGCATAAATCATTTATAATAAGAGCATATGGAATTAAAACTATGAGACCCTGTATATGTATAGTTGTAACGTGTGTAATTAGATCAATGAATGCTAATGGATTTGTAATATACATACAAGTTTCATTGTGTATGAATATGAAGAAATGAGTTCTTGTAAGTGATGAGTGTGATTGGAACTCAAAATGAGTAGTGTGGTAAATGGAAGGAAGTCGCATGAATATAAATGTTTCCATTTGGTTTTATATTGTATACCTTTGGATATACAAGTAATGTACACAAGTTTCAACGTGAATAAGGTATGAATGGATGCCATTTTCAAGGCATAAAGGTGGATGGATGAGAAAATGACCATGGCAACAGATTAAGGATGTTTTGGTGTAAGTTGCAGTAGGAAAACTACAGAAAATCTGAAAAATATGAAGGCCAGATCGATCTCATAGGATGAAAAATTGATTTGGAAGAGCCAGAATGCTCTTATTTGGGAAATGGAATAGAGAAGATCGATCTCCAATGGGGCCAGATCGATCTCCTAACCATTCTGTAATGAAAAGATCGATCCTCAAACATACAGATCGATCTCCTTAGCTCTCTATTTGGGAGCAGATCGATCTCAAGCTTCAGACAGATCGATCTCATGCTTAAAATGCCATGAAAAAGAGGGATTTAAGGGGACCAAATCGATCTCCTCCTAGTGCAGATCGATCTCCTCAAGCTATTTCTATAAAAGGAGTGCTGAAAATCTAAAAATTTTGAGAAAAACATCACCCTTTCCATTTCCAACCCAAAACCTAGATTTTTCTCTCTAAAATCAGCTGTTTCCAGTAAGAATTGAAGGGAGGCCATTAGACACTAAGTTGTTCATCTTGAGGAAGAGAACAACATAGTTGGAACCCAAAATCTCATTGTTGGTATTGAAAGAGCGAATGGCATTGTCATTTGGAGCAAGAAGAGAAATCAAATTTGGTAAGCTTCTAATACTCCAGCCCATGTACATTTGTCTAATTGTTGATTTTGGAGTTTAGTTGGATGTGTATTGATGGATAAATTATCTAGGAATGTGGTGGAATTGGTGTGACCTAGAAAACCTAGAGTGGGTATAATGTGAGAAGATATGGGTTGAATGAGTTTATGATTTATGGGCATGCTAAAGTTGTTATTGAGGTAATATGTATGATTTTAGATGGTTAAATGGAATTACATTGTGGGTTCAAGTGAAATTATGAAAATCAGCACATATAGTGTTTGATGAATGCCATAGTGAAGGAATGATGAAATATAAACGCTATGAGCTTAATATCGATTTGGTAAGAATCAATAGATTCGAGTTATGGGTAGAGTAATGAAACGAGGCCTCATAAGCGCTAATAGAGGCTACAGAATTGAATTGACTATAGCAAGCATAAGGGTTACATTATAATGGACTAAAGTGATGTGAAATATGATTATGCGTAGTTTCGAAGAGTCTGGTGGAGACGAATCGAACCGTACGAGTAAGCAGCTCTAAGGAAGTGGAATCACACATCGCGATTCCAGGTAAGGGAATTTCGTGAGTATATAGAGATAGCTGCTCGTACTTTGAACTTGTAGGTGAATATTGGGTGTTTTATGAAATGCATGGTTGCTCAAGTAAATGATTGATGGTATTCATGAATGATGATAAGTATATGCGTGATTTTGGTTTTGAACTGGATTCTACGAAATGGGATAGTAAGGCTAATAATTGCATAAATCTTATGTTTTAATGTTTTACAAAACGTAATTGCTTCGTTTTAAGCAAGCTTGTAGATGGGTCGGCTAGTGTTTTATTGATGCTGTGGAAAAAGTATTTGTGAGGTGCTAAACCCGGTTGCCGGGATTGTTTGATTGTGTATGAGCCGCCTATCATATTTGTATGACATAAATCGCACTAGAGCCTCGCTCGCGCTGGATTTCGATATTTTTATATGTTTGAAACGTGCTGGAGCTTAGCTCGCACTTTGGTTTGAAACTATGACGATGCTTTATAAACCGTACTAGAGGTTTTGCTCGTACGTAGATTTTGAGTGGTTTTCTTATGCATATAACCATACTGGAGCGATGCTCGTACATGGTTTCTTCATATTTTATGCATAAATGCCATACTAGAGCGTTGCTCGTACGAGGTGATTTATTATGATGCATGAATTTGCGCTAGAACGTAGCTCACGTTGGTTTTCACACTGTGATATGTATGAGGCCGTGGCAAGAGTGATACGGATTGGTGTTTAGGGAACCCAACAGGCTTAACAGACCTCTTGAGTGGGGTGAGGGACTAGGACCTGACATTAGTCCATTCAGGGAACCTAACAGGCCTAACAGACCTCTTGAGTGGGGTAAAGGTGAGGGGCTAGGACTTGAATCAGGAAACACAACAGGGGCGAGCAAGGCCATGAGGGGCTAGGACCTAGTATTAAGAGTACTCCCACGTGCACTTGAGTCTAGAGGTTTCACTCGGTATGGGGTAGATAAGACCTACCACAGGCAACCCCAAACCATGTTATGGGTCTACGGAGTACGATGTACCGTGTATATCACATGGAGTACGATGTACCGCGTGGTGGTTACTTGATTTGAGAAAGTTTGATGGAGAACTAACCCACCTTCGTTCCAGCATGATACCCCGCATACCGGGATCCGTGTGGTCTGGGATGATATGTGACATAGTTGGCCAACATAGTCAATGAGCTTATAGTGACCTGTCTCCCTTACTTGATTTACTTACTACCACATGATTTTAATCTATAAGTGTGATTGTGACTGTCCAGGGTAGACCCAAGGGAGGGGTCGAGCCTTGTGTACTTGATTTGTGAAACGATGATGATGTTTGTGATTGAGAAAATGGTTTGTGATGGGATTGTATGTGTTTGAGAAAGGGTTTTGTGATGTGATTTAAAAAAGAGGTTTCTTAAATGAATTGCCCTTTTTATGAGTTTAATGAGAATGAGCATGAAATGTTTTCACATGTTGATATTCCATGTTTTATATGCCAATTTTACATGATTTTGATACATGATATAAATGTATACTCATATGGCACAGTTTTATTCCTCATGCTCCTATTATAAATTATTTATGCATAATACTATTAGCATGTAGATAGAGTAGTTATCTATCATACTTGCATTATTGCCTTACTGAGCGTGTGGTTGCTCATCCCTTTCTATTTTCCCCCTCCTACAGAACGTGTATAGTTGCCCAGTGAGGACTGAGGCATTGTGTTTTTGGACATCCGCTGCTTCCATCACCGAAAGGTATATACACAATGATTCCATTTTGTATCTAAACAATGTAAAAGCACAGTAGTCATTTGAAATGTAATTATGGGGGATGTAGATGTCAGTGAACATAACTTGTGTAAGTTAATGATTACCTTTCAAATGTATGACATCGCTTTATTTAACTGAGAATGAATGAGATGTGATGTTTATTATTGACTCATAGCCCAACAGTGTGGTGATAAGTTAGTTCACGACTGGGTAAGGTAACAGTAAAACGCGAAAAAATTTCAGTGATTTTCGATTAAAGAGAATGAAAAAGGGTCGTGAAAAAAACTTTGCCATATGAATATACATATATCATGTATCAAAATCATGTAAAATTGGCATATAAAACATGGAAACATTAACATGTAAAATCGTCTCATGCTCATTCTCATTTAATCTCATAAAAAAGGCAATTCATTTAAGAAACCTCCTTTTTAAATCACATCACAAAACTTTTTCTCAAACACATCAAAATCCCATAAAATGGTTTCTCAATCACAACGTCATTATCATTTCTCAATTTAAAATCCCATAAGGCTCGACCCCTCCCTCGGGTCTACCCTAGACAGTTCACAATCACACTTACATGTCAAAACATGTGGTAGTAAATAACTCAATTGAGATAGGTTACTATGTCACAAGACTATGTTGGCCAACTATGTCGTAAATGATCCCAGACTACACGAATCTCGGTGTGCGGGGTATCATGCTGGAATGAAGGTGGGTTAGTTCTCTGCCAAACTTTCTCAAATCAAGTAACCACCACGCGGTACATCGTACTTCGCGGACCCATATCGTGGTTGGGGGTGCCTGCAATAGGTCTTATCTACCCTATACCGAGTGAAACCTCTAGTCTCGAGTGCACGTGGCAGTACTCTTAATACCAGGTCCTAGCCCCTCATGGCCTTGCTAGCCCCTGTTGGGTTCCCTGATTCAGGTCCTAGCCCCTCACCCTCACCCCACTCAAGAGGTCTGTTAGGCCTGTTAGCTTCCCTGAATGGATTATGTCAGGTCCTAGCCCCTCACCCTTACCCCACTCAAGAGGTCTGTTAGGCTTGTTGGGTTCCCTGAACACTAATCCGTATCACTCTCACCACGACCTCATACATACCACAGTGTGAAAAGTATCACTCTCACCACGGCCTCATACATACCACAGTTTGAAAACTAGCACGAGCTACGCTCTAGCGCGAATTCATGTATCATAATAAATCACCTCGTACGAGCAACGCTCTAGTACGACATTTATGCATAGAATTATGAAGAAACCACGTACGAGCATCGCTCCAGTACGATTATATGCATAAGAAAACCACTCAAAATCCACGTACGAGCAAAAGCTCCAGTACGATTTATAAAGTATCGTCATAGTTTCAAACCAAAGTGCGAGCTGGGCTCCAACATGTTTAAAACATATGGAAACATCAATACCCGATGTGAACTAGGCTCCAGCACGGTTTGGTTCACATAAACATGATAGGCGACTCATGAACATTCAAAACCAATCTCAAAAACATATTTAGCACCTCTCATGTGCTATTACACAATATCAATCAAACAATAGCCAGCCTATCCAACCATTTGCTTAAAACAAAGCATTGGGTTCTGTGAAAACAATCAAACAAGTGATTTATGCAATTATTAGCCTTACTATCCCTTTTTCAAGAATCATTTCGAAACCAAATCATATACGTACTCATAATTATTCACATACATCATCAACCACTTTTCCAAACCATCATGCAAATCTACAACACCCTATATACCCAGAAAATACGAGCAGCTACCTCTATATACTCACAAAATTCCCTTACCTAGAAATCGCGAAGCGATATTTTCACTTCCTTTAAGCTGCTTACTTGTGTGGTTCGATTCGTCTCCTTCGAGCTCTCCGAAACTGCACAAAGTCATATTTCGCATCATTATAGTCCATTATAATCCAACTCTTGCGTTTACTATAGTTGATTCAACCTATAGTCCCCATTAGCTCTCATAAGGCCTAGGTTCATTGTTCTATTTATATCTTGAACTCAATGATTCTTTTAGGCCTATTGATTCATACCCTATCGATATCAAATCGATATTAAGCTCACAGTGTTCCTATTTCATCAATTTTCCTTGATTTCTTCACTATGGCATTTATCAAGCATTTTACCTACTCATTTCCATAAATTCTCTAAACTCACAATGTGGCTTCATTTACCTATATCAAATCATCCACATTACTCCAATAACAACTTATCAACATCCATAAACCACCAACTTACCTAATCTACATTTTCTCACACTAGACTCATTCCATTTCTAGGTCACATACTAATTCCATCTCATCCTAGGTGTTTCTTATCATCCATACATATGCAAATCAACTCCAAAATCACTTAAATAAACAATGTACTTGGATTGGAGTATTAGAAACTTACCAAATCAAATTTCTCTTCTTACTCCAAAGGGAAATGTTCCTTGCTCCTTCAATACCAACAATGAGGTTTTGGGTTTCAACCATGTTGTTCTCTTTCTTAAGATGAACAACTTTGTATCTAATAGTCTCCCCTAAATTCTTACTGGAAATGGACTGATTTTAGAGAGATAAACTTAGGTTTTGGGTGAAAAATGGAAAGGTGATGTTGTTTCCTGAAAATTGTAGATTTTCAGCGCCCTTTTTATAGAAATCACTTGAGAAGATTGATATGCACTAGGAGGAGATCGATCTGGTCCCCTTAAATTCCTTTTTTTTCATGGCATTTTAAGCATGAGATCGATCTGTCGAAGCTTGAGATCAATCTTCTCCAAACAGAGAGCTAAGGAGATCGATCTGTATGCTTAGGGATCGATCTTTTCATTACAGAATGTTTAGGAGATCGATCTGCTCTATTCCATTGCTCAAATAAGAGCATTCTAGCTCTTTCAGATCGATCCCTCATCCTATGAGATCGATCTAGCCTTCATATTTTCTAGATTTTCTGTAGTTTTTCTGTAGCAACACACACCCGAACATCCTTAATTTGCTGCCATATTCATTTTCTCATCCAACCACCTTTAAGACTTGAAAATGGCATCCATTCATACCTTATACACATTAAAACTTGTGTGTATTCTTTGCATAGCCAAAAATATACCATACCAAGCTAAATGGAAGTATTTAGATTCATACAACTTCCTTCCATTTACCACACTACTCATTTTGAGTTACAATCACATTCATCACTTATAAAATTTCATTTCTTCAAATTCATACACAAGGAAACTTGTATGTACATTACAAACTCACATTACACGTATGTACATTACATTTATAGACTTTACACCAATTGTACTTCACATTACAAGTACATTACCACACTTATGAATCCATAAGGTTTACATCTAAAAATACGGGTCTTTTATATAATATCACACATAACACAACATACTCCATGCTACCTGCATGGTACAATGTACTCCGTGGACCCATATCATCACAACATATCCTGCCACATCTCAATACGCACGTACGAGCCTATTTAATCGACGTGGCACACAGCCTACCTGAAACTCCTAGTACGGCTCCCAACACATCATAAAACCAAGTGCAAGTAATCTCTAGCATGACAACAAATGTAGTGGACATCTAGTGCAAGCTATGCTCCAGCACCATGTCAAAACTCGTATGAAAACAAGTGTGAGCTAGGCTCTAGCACAATGTCATAAAATCTATGTGAAAACTAGTGTGTTAGGCTTCCTTACCAAAATCCATGTCAAAACTCATGCATACAAAACTCTAGTGCAAGCTGTCACGACCCTCACTTACCAAAATACGTGTAAATTTTTTGCATTTTCATGCATCAATTATTAATCATCCTTCCTTGATCGTGAACAACCACACTCTCAACAGTTGGGCTGTGTGTCGATGTCTAACTCACTCCACCATACCAATTCAATTTGAACATTATTTATGAGTAAACACTTGTATAAATGTATATATATATATATATATATATCAGAGTTGTTACATATGTTTACATTGTTTTACATCCCCAATAGTTACTTACAAAATGCTATTGTGCTATGTCTAGTTTAGATACAAAATAATCCAAGTGTGTATACCTTTAGCGATGGGATGCAGCGGATTACCAAAAGGGAAACGCCTCCAGTCACGCTCAATCTATACTCAACACTCTGTAGAGAGGGGGAAAATAAGGGGGTGAGCAAACCACACGCTCAGTAAGGCAATCATGCGAACAGGTAGATACTGCACTATCTACGTGATCGTGATGCCATACTCAAAAGCATTTAATTCATCATTTATCTCAAAACATGAGTGTATGATTGTGTTAATGGTATGTAAAGCATTCATGCTATTAAAATCCAGTGCACATTTCAACTCAAAGCATGGTATAAATCATCAGGCATAATTCACAATAAAAGCATGGCATTACCCATCATGCATTTTTCTCAAATAGCATGGCATTAACCATCATGCATTTTCATAATAAAGCATGGCATTAAACATCATGCATTTTCACAATAAAGCATGGCATTAAACATCATGCATCCGTGCACTTTAAAAACCATTAACAAATCAATTCAACAATAGTCAGGTCTCGCCCATCCCTCGGACTTTCCTGACCCACAAATCATTTTAAACATGGATTTATTCTCAAAGCAATAGACATGTGAGATATGTAGTTCAACAACAGGTAATAACCTCAAGGCCTATGTACATAACCTGTGATACCGGCTACACGGATAAGGTGTGCAGGATATCACCACTATCTGCTTCCACACAGGAGGTGGGTCAAATCCTACCTGTCGGTCCATAGCAGATCTCGTCCGAAGATGGCACATCACATCTCAACACGGTATAATGTACTCTGTGCTACATGCACAGTACAACGTACTCCGTGGACCCAATCAACACATCATATCACGCCACATCTCAAACGCACATGTGAGCCTATTTAATCGGTACGACCTCTTGTCACTCGAAGCTCCTAACACGGCTAATTAATCATGTCAAAACAATGCACGTGTGAGCCTATTTAATCGATGTGACACCCAGTCTACTCGAAGCTCCAAACACGGTAACATGCAAGGTGGGCATCTAGTGCGAGACAAACTCTAAGCACAATGCCAAAACAATTATGAAATCCATGTGAAAACTAGTGCCTCTTGCACTCATGTGTATAAAACACGTCAAATCTCGTGCGAGTCATACTCTAGCACGCTTTCATACTCACGAAATCATGTAGGTGGCTCAAAACTTGCAAAGTATGGTTAACAAAACCAAAACACACTCATTTCTTTTGCAAATCATTTCAATGTTAGCCAACCTACCAATTATTTGCTAAAAAGCAATAAAACATGATTTTTCAAAGCAATATGCTTTTGTTTTCATGCACATTTTGTCAAACACCCAACTTTTGCCCTTTAATCACCCAACATCATTTCCTAATGTCTCATGCATTCTAGCAAAGCATTTAATGCGCCCAAATTGCGCACAGATATCTCTAGGAGTCCACACAATTTCGTTACCTCGATTTACTTGGTGTGACTCCTTTCCTCTTAGCTTCTCACGCTCTTGGCTCAACTCGCCCCGGCGTATCCTCGGAAGCTGCGATTCATTCATTCAATCAATTGAGTTAATGTTTTTAACCCATAATTGACCTCACTAATCAATATTATTCACTTATGCGTTTTACAAATGCCTTAATCCACATTTTACCTCTTTTAGGTAAATCTCACAATTTATCCACTAATAACATCTTAAAATCATACCCATAACACTATTGTCACCTCTAGACATCCCATTTCTCATTAATCTCCATACATTCCACTTTCTCACACTAGACCATTTCTAGGTCATAATCATTCCAATGTATTTTAGATAGTTTCTAACCATCCATACTCATGCTAACAACTCCAAAATCACTTAAATAAACAATGTACCATAGTTGGAGTGTTAGAATCTTACCAAATTTGATTTCTCTTCTTGCTCCAAATGGCAATGCCCTTAACTCCTTCAACACCAACAATGGGAAAATGCCTTCCAACTATGTTGTTCTTCTCTTTGATAGGAATAACTTTGCCTCTAATGGTCTCTCTTCAAATCTTACTGAAAATGGCTGATTTTAGAGAGAGAAAGTTAGGTTTTTGGGTTGAAAGTGGAAGGTTAGTGTTTTTTCCAAAATTTTCTGATTTTCAACACTCTTTTTATAGAAATAGCTTAAGGAGATCGATCTGGTCGAAGAGGAGATCGATCTGGTCCCCTTAAATCCCTATTTTTCACAGTATTTTAAGCATGAGATCGATCTGTCGAAGCACGAGATCGATCTGCTCCCAAACAGAGCGCTAAGGAGATCGATCTGGGTGCTTGGAGATCAATCTTTTCAATACAGAATGCTTAGGAGATCGATCTGGCTCCATTGGAGATCGATCTGCTCTATTGCATTGCCCAAATAAGAGCATTCTGGCTCTTTCAGATCGATCTCTCATCCTATGAGATCGATATGCCCTTCATAGTTTCTAGATTTTCTGCAGTTCTTCTGCAGCAACTCATACTCAAACATCCTTAATTTGCTACCATGATCATTTTCTCATTTATTCATATTTGAGACTTGAAAATGGTATCCATCCACACTTCATACACATTAAAACTTGTGTAGAATCTTTGTATGACCAATGGAACTTAGTATAAACAAATGGAAGTGCATACTCATGCAACTCTTCATTCCATTTACCACACTACTCATAATCCATTCTACTCACATTCTCCACATGTTTAAGTCCATTTCTTTACATTCATACATAATGTAACTTGTATGTACAATCACAACTCTTATTACATGTGTGTACATTAACTTATGGACTTACATCACATATACTTCACATTACAATTGTATCATCAAACTTATGACTTCATAATACAACTTCATTTACATTTCTTTGTACATATATACCATTATACATATACGGGGTCTCACACAAGCATTGCTCCAACACTAATGCATGTATAAAACACGTCAAATCTTGTGCGAGCAACACTCTAGCACGTTTTCGTTTTCACAAAACTCATGTAAGTGGTTCATTCTTTTTCAACGCTTGGTTATAAAACTAGATCAAGCTATATTTTTGTGCAAATCGTAGCCAACCTACCAAGCACATGCTAAAAAGCAATAAAAAGATTCAAAAGCATCATGCTCTTACTTTTCATGGACATTTCTCGAAAACTCAATTCTTTGCCCTTCAAACAATCATTTCATCTTAAGACCCTTAGATATGTTAAGAAATCACCCATGCGCCCGAAAGACGTACAGATATCCCTAGGGCTAACACAATTCCCTTACCTCAATTCTCTGAGAAGCAATTCCTTGTTCCTTTCCCGCTTTTCACAATTTGGCTCAACTTGCTCTAGATATATCATCAGGAGCTGCAAGTATTCATCAATCATATGAGTCAATACCGATAACTCATGTTTATGACTTCAACTAGTCAGTATATCTCATCGAGCCTATATCATAAATTTTGGCCTATTATTTCATTTGACCATCATTATACCATTTCTAGTCAATTTAACTAGCAACTCACTTGGTAACTTATCAAACACTTGGCATAAATATTTATCCATAATCTTCCATCATTTAAGCATTCTCTACAACACCATTTATGAACACATTTTTATCACTTGACTAATCTCACAATGTGGCTTCATCCAATCATCTCAGAATCATGCATATCACCTCACTAACAACTCGATATAATCCTTTTTATCATCTAATCAACCACATTCTATTTTTTCACACTAAACCCATTCTAGGTTATGCTTGTTCCATTACATTCTAGGTAGTTTCAATCATCAATACGTACACCAATCTACTTATAACAAAAACTAGATAAATATACTTAGAGTTGGTGTATTGGAAACTCACCTAGCTTGACCTTCCTCTTATCCAAATTTGGAAGACTCCTTAGCTCCTTCAATCCAATGAGTTGAATATTGGCTCTAAGCTATGTTGCTCTCCTCCTCAAAATTAACAACTTTGGCTCTAATAGCTTTTTTCCAATTCTTTTTGGAATGGGTGGTATTCTAGAGAGAGAAAGCTTGGTATTTGGGTGAAGATAGAGGGGAAATGTTTGATTTGCTGAAGAATGAAGTTGGTCGTCAGGTTTTTATAGATTGAGAGTGATGAGATCGATTTACTAAGGCGAAGAGATCGATCTTTCCTTGGTTTTAGCCATCGAATTCTCAGGTTTCAAATGGGAGCGATCGATCTCCTCATTGAGGAGAGATCGATCTTGGCTTGGTAGAAGCTTGAGGAGATCGATCTGTTCATGGGGAGAGATCGATCTGTTCATGGGGAGAGATCGATCTGCTCTTCACAAAATCAAATAGAGATTGATCTGCACTAAAGAGGGGATCAATCTCTGCTAGGCAGAGGTAAATGCAGATCAATCTGCTCTTTGGGGAGATCGATCTGCTTAATGGGGAGATCTATTTGGCCTTGGCAGATTCACTTGAAATTGTTTGGCTTGCACAAGGGATCGATCTGCTTTGAATAGGAGATCGATTTGGCCTTCATCTGTGGCATTCCTGCTGCATTTTTCCCAGATTTTTCAAAGGTAAAGTCTTATTTCATTACTCCAATACTCATTTTGCATTTTAATCCCACTTAGAGCATGGAAAGGCTCATTTCCTATGATTTTCGTGTTATAGAACTTGTGTGTATTGCTTGGAATCAGAATGGATACACAAAATTTGCAATCCATGCATTATCATTTTGTGTTTTAAATCCTTATCTCCAGTCCGGATGCTATAAGTTCTAGTTGTTTAGTTTATGGTCACTTCAGCCCTTATTTAGCCTCTACATATATCCATGATACTTTTCAATCTCATTTACAATCCATTCGCATTTATATGATTAAAAAATCATCTGTTTTATACTTTCATTAACATTTAACAAAGTTATACATACTTAGGGTCTCACAATCTTCCCCACTAAGAAAATTTGATCCTCCAAATTGGAACCAAGTTAGTCCGTGAACAACTCGGGATACTTCCCTGGCATTAAACTCTTTAACTCTCATTTAGTTTCTTCTATAGTGTGATGCTGCTAAAGGACTTTCACTATGGGAATCGTCTTCGATCTCAACACCTTCTCTTTCCTATCCAATATCCGAACCGGCTTCTCAACATACGACATGCTCTTGTTGAGCTTCAATGGCTTTATATCTTATCACATGTGCCGGATCCAGGTGGTACTTCTGTAACATAGAGATGTGGAAGACGTTGTGAACGCCTGCTAGCTCAAGTGGTAATGCTAGCCTGTAAGCCTTATCTCCCACTCTATCTAATATTTCAAAGGGTCCAATGTAATGAGGACCTAACTTTCCTTTCTTTCTAAACCTTATTATACCCTTGGAAGAAGAGACTCACAAAAACACTGATTCACCCACTGTGAACTCCAATGGTCTTCGTGTTCTGTTAGCATAACTTTTTTGTCTGCTCTGAGCTGTTTGTAACCTTTCACAAATCAATTTGACGTCCTCAGAGGCTTGTCTCACTAAGTCAGGAGCAAATATCAGTCGATCAGCCATCTCTTCCCATCCAATAGGGCCTCATATGGTGCCATCCCGATACTCGAATAATAACTGTTATTATAGGTGAACTCTGCGAGTGGAAAATGGTTATCCCAAAAGCCTCCAAAATCCAACACACATGCTCTTAACATGTCCTCCAGGGTCTGTATATTCCTTTTTGACTGACCATCTGTCTGAGGATGGAACGCGGTGCTAAAACTCAGTTAGGTTCCCATCGCTTCCTAAAAGTGTTCCCAAAAGTGGGAAGTGAAGCGGGCATCCCTATAAAAAAATGCTTATTAGAACACCATACAACCTCACTATCTCGCGCACATATAGCTCTGCTAATGTACTCAGAGTATCGGTGGCTCTCATAGCTAGGAAGTGTGCCGACTTCGTTAATCTGTCCACTATCACCCAAATCGCATCGTGATTTTACGGGTCCTAGTTAAACCCATCACGAAGTCCCATTTCCAAGTCGGTATAAGTAGAGGTTGCAATAGCCTTGTAGTCTTTTGATGCTCTACCTTCACTGCTGACAGACGAGACACTTTGCCACAAATTCAACTACATCTCTTTTCATCCTTGACCACCAATACACTCTTCGGAGATTCTGATACATCTTATTATTTCTCGGATGCAGTGTATACCTCATCGAGTAAGCCTCTGATAAAATCACCCTCTTGATTTCTGGATCATTGGGAACGCATATCCTACCTTTGAACCTCAGCAATCTATATGAACTCAACTCAAAATCAGTCTCTGTACCCCTTTGTATCTGCCCGATAATATCACTGCACTGCTGATCAATCTGCTGAGCCTATCGGATACGATCTATCACATCCGGTTCCAACCGTAGGCTAGCTACCATACAACCACTATCAGCATTAGGCAGGGTCACATCTAAACTGAGGCTCACGAACTGTTCTAATAGCTCGTGTTCCCTAATCATCATATACGATACCAACCCGAGGTGCTTCCTTCTCAGTGCATCAGCTACTACATTCGTCTTGCCCGGGTTGTACAAAATCTTACAATCATAGTCCTTCAGAACCTCGAGCCACCTCTTCTGTCTCATGTTCAATTCCTTCTATGAGAACAAATACTTAAGGCTCTTTGTGGTTAATAAACACTTGGAATTTCTCACCGTAAAGATAATTACGCCATATTTTTAAGGTAAATACCACAGCCGCCAACTCTAGATCGTGGGTCGGGTAGTTCCTCTCATGATCCTTCAGCTGTCTCGATCCATAGGCTACTACCTTCCCATTTTGCACCAGTACACAACCCAGTCCTTGGCATGAAGCATCTGTATATATAGAAAAACCTCCTGAGCTGGTAGAAATGGTGAGAATCAGAGCTGTAGTCAGTCTCCGCTTCAACTCCCGAAAACTTTTCTCACATTTATCGTCCCACATAAATTCAACATTCTTTCTCATGAGACATGTTAGTGGAGCAGCCAATCTCGAAAATTCTTCCACAAACTGTCGATAATATCTAGTTAACCAGGAAACTCCTGATCCCCATGACTGTCTGGGGTCTTTGCCACTGAACCACTTCTTCAATCTTGGATGGGTCCACTGACACACCATCCTTCGATACATTATGTCTTAGAAAAAAGATCTGTTCTAGCCAAAAGTCACACTTACTGAGTTTAGCGTATAACTTCTTCTCTTGGAGGGTCTGTAACACTATCCTTAAGTGCTGCTCATGCTCCTATCTAGATCCTAAATACACCAAAATGTCATCGATGAGCACAATAACAAATTATCCAAATATTGGTGAAACACTTTATTCATCAATGACATAAAAGCTGTGGGAGCATTCGTCAACCTGAATAACAGAACCATAAACTCAAAGTGACCATACCGGGTGCGAAAAGCTGTCTTAGGTACATCTCCTTCCTGAATTCTCAACCGGGGGTACCCAGATCTCAGATCTATCTTAGAAAAGACTTGTGCTCCCCGAAGTTGATCTAACAAGTCATCGATGCATGGAAGGGGGTATTTATTCTTAATGGTCGCCTTATTCAACAACTGGTAATCAATACACATTTGGAGACTCCCATCATTCTTCTTTATAAACAAAACTGGTGCTCCCTAATGTGATACACTCAGTCTAATGAACCCCTTATCTAACAGCTTTTGTAACTGTTTCTTCAGTTCCTCCAACTCAATCGAAGCTACCATTCTGTACGGTGGCTTGGATATCGGCTCTATACCAGGGGCCAAATCTATACAAAACTTCATCTCTCTATCTGATGGTAACCTTGGTAAATCATTCAAAAATACATTTGGAAATTCCTTGACCACTGGGATGTCTCGCAATTCCGAGCATGCCTTATCCACCTCAACCATGTATGCAATATAACCTTTTAAAATATCAATCATTAAATCAGTACAGACAAACATATATTTCACTCACAACCACAATTTCTTTCATTACTTTTCAAGGGGATTTTACATCACATTTCTTAGGGAAACTTACTGTGAAGCTATCTACCCCTGGAAATGTTACTGTCTTAGAAAAACAATCTACTACTGCACGGTTAGTAGCCAACTAATCCTTTCTTAGGATTACATCAAAGTCTTTCATAGACATTAAAATAAGGTCGGCTGACATTTCTTTTTCCCCCACTTTCAGCTTACAATCCCTAAACTCATATTCAACTAGCTGACTATTGTTCATGGGAATGCTTATCAGTATCCTCCTACTCAATGGGGTAAGCTTCACATACTTAAACAATTTATATGCAAATGTAGGTAATACAAATGAATGTGTGGCACCAGGATCTATCAAAATGTAAGCTTTATGATCAAAGATCAAGATGGTACCTTTCACCACATCTGACGACTGATCTGCAGTATCCTGGTCCAAGGCGTGTACTCACCCTCTACCAACCACCTGCTTCCCCTTTTCTTTAGATGTCGCTCTCCGTCTCTGAGTGGGAGTATCAGCTGGAGCTCTCTCCGACTCCTTGCCCTTCTGTGGGGCACTCTCTGTCATCTCTGGGCAATTTCGGATCACATGCCCTGGTTTCTCACATCGAAAACATACTGTAGGAGATCCATAACATGGTCAAGTTCCATGGTACCTACAGAACTTACTGCACTGTTCTGTAATAGGTCGTAGCCCTTCAATCACTATTCCCTTTACTGGAGCTATGACTGGATACACGGGAGGCTTAACTGTCCTCTCTCGGATCTCCTCAATCCTCGGTCTCTTCCTAGAAAATCTCTTGCTTCCTCTATAACTGAAGCCTCTATCCACTGTCTGTCTCTTCCTATCTCTGTCCCTCACCCTACCAACCTTTCCAAACTCTAAGGTAGCCCTCTCACTATCTTGCTCACACAACTGTGCTCTGTGCATTGCCTCATCATAGGTTGGTATGTCAAAAGGGACCAATCGGGATCTGATGGCTGGTCTCAGTCCATCCATAAACTTCTGAACCTTTTTGACCTCACTGTCCATCGTATCAGGATCATACCTGCCCAAAGAGATAAATTTTGTCTCATACTCATCCACTGATCTATTCCCCTAGGTCAAATCCAAGAATTCCATTTGCAGCCTCCGTTGCATAGTATCCGAAACATATTGCCTCCGAAAGGCTTCCAAAAATACATACCAGCTGATCTCTGTATGTCAGGCTCTCAAAATGGGTCGGGTGGACTTTCACCAATGTTCTACTGACCCCTTCAGCATAAATGCGGTAAACGCTACCATCTCGATAGTAGTGCACTCAAAGAACCCATATAGTTTCTCAATCTCATTCACCCAGTCCTCTGAAGCTATTAGGTCCTTAACTCCACTGAAAGATAGCGTCTTAAATTTTTGAAACAGCCATAACCTATCCAGATCACATCTGTAAGCCCAATAACTACTTCTCTGTGATGGAGAAACAATAGAAGGTGTTTCCAGGTGTTTCCTGTACTGGTGGGGGTGTGGGAGTATCTGTAGTCTAAGGTTCTTGGGTTGGCTGTGTAGGCATCTTAGGAACAGCAGTCGGTTTAACATTGCCCTGTACAGCTGGCTCTTGCCCACCCTAGCCTCCATGTAACAACTAGGTAATTAACTCCAAAATTGCCTCTAAGTTTCGCTCTATCCTCGCGAAGTGTGCATTAGTACTCTCTGATCTCTCTGTCGGACACTGTGGAGCATGCTCAACATCAGCCTCCACCTCTACCTCCTCGTGAGTCTCATGTGGTATCGGCTTAGTACGGCCCCTAGGCCTACCCCTACAGCCTCTAGCTCTTGCTCTCGCCCCTCTACCGTGATTGGTGTTAGGCATTACGCTAAGATTCCTATATTCACAATCATTTCTTAGACAAACCCATCTCGATATACACAGTTGTATCTAGACAAGTACAGTAACATGAGGATGTAATTTTCCTAATTATTTACACCAACACACATCAGACCAACTCAGCTCTGATACCAAATAAATTGTCACGACCCCAAATTCATCGAAAATCCACTACAAATTTTTCATTTTTTGTTATTTTCCTTTACTTTACTTAATCGTGAACAACTACACCTCCAACAGTTGGGCTGTGTATCGATGTGAACCTTATCCAATAAAATCATTTCAATTTACAATTCATTTAAATGTAAACACTTGTATTTCTAAATCAGAGTTACGATTTACATGTGTTTACAATCCTTTACATCCCCAAAAATTACATTTAAAGATATTACTGTGCTTTTCCATGTCTAGATACAAAAACTATACAAATGTGTATAGCTCGTGTGGTGGGATGCAGTGGATACCAAAATCCAATCTTCAATCACTCTTTATTTACTGTAACTGCTCTGTAGAGGAGGAGAATAAGGGGGTGAGCAAACCACACACTCAGTAAGGCAATCATGCGAGCAGGTAGATAATTGTACTATCTACGTGATCGTAATGCCATGCTTAAATCATACATTTACTTGTCATACTGGAAAACATCAATTCATGCTTGTGTTTATGCCATGTAAAGCAAATCATGCTATATAAATCAGTGCACAGTTCTTAAAACATAGCATGGAAAATCATCATGCGTAAATCGAAATCAAAGTATGGTAAATCATCATGCAAAGTGCACTTAAAAGCATAACAAATCCTTAACACAAGTCGATAAAAATCACTATTCATTAGGACTCAGCCCCTCCCATGGGCTGTCCTAACCCAAAAGCACATTTCAAACATGGATTATCATAAAACCAGAGACATGTGAGATAGGCATACAATATCAATAAGGGTAATAACTAGGACTATGGCCATATCCTCTGTGATCCTGAGCTACACGGATCCTAGTGTGCGGGGTATCACCTCTATCTGCTTCCGCACGGGAGGTGGGTCACGTCCAACCCACCGGTCCATAGCAGAGTATCCATCGTTCAAAGACGGCATGTATATAATATCACGCACATTGCAGCGTACTCCTGCTCGCTGCACGGTACAACGTACTCCGTGAACCCATATCATCACAACATATTCTATAACATCTCAATATGTACGTGCAAGCCTATTTAATTGGTGTGGCACACAACTACCTGAAGCTCCTAGCATGGCTCCCAACATGTCATAAAACCACGTGCGAGTAATCTCTAGCATGACAACAAATGTAATGGACATCTACTGCGAGCTATGCTCCAGCACCATGTCAAAACTCGTATGAAAACTAGTGCAAGTTAGGCTCCAGCACAATGTCATAAAATCCATGTGAAAACTAGTGCGAGCTAAGCTCCAGCACTCATGCATGTAAAACTCTAGTGCGAGCATCACTCTAGCATTAATGCACGTATAAAACACGTCAAATCTCGTGCGAGCAACGCTTTAACACGTTTTCATTTTCACAAAACTCATGTAGGTGGCTCATTCTTTTGCAACGCTTGGTTATAAAACCAGATCAAGCTATATTTTTATGCAAATCCTAGCTAACCTACCAATCACATGCTAAAAAGCAATAAAAATATTCAAAAGCATCATGCTCTTATTTTTCTTGCACATTTCTCAAAAACCCAATTCTTTGCCCTTCAAACAACGATTTCATCCTATGACCCTTAGATATGTTAAGAAATCACCTATGTGCCCGAAAGGTGTACATATATCCCTAGGCTAACACAATTCCATTACCTCAGTTCTTTGAGATGCAATTCCTTCTTTCCTTCTCGCTTTTCACGATTTGGCTCAACTTGCTCCAGATATATCCTCGGGAGCTGCAAGCATTCATCAATCATATGAGTTAATACTAATAACTCATGTTTATGACTTTAACTAGTCAGTATATCTCATCGAGCCTATATCATAAATTTTGGCCTATTATTTCATTTGGCCATCATTATACCATTTCTAGTCAATTTAGCTGGCAACTCACTTGGTAACTTATCAAATACTTGGCATAAATATTTATCCATAATCTTCCATAATTTATGCATTCTCTACAACACCATTTATGCACACATTTTTATCACTTGACTAATCTCACAATGTGGCTTCATCCAATCATCTCAGAATCATGCATATCACCTCACTAACAACTTGATATAATCCCTTTTATCATCTAATTGACCACATTATATTTTCTCACACTAAACCTATTCTAGGTTATGCTTGTTTCATTACATTCTAGTTAGTTTCAATCATCAATACATACACTAATCTACTCAGAACAACAACTAGATAAATATACTTAGAGTTGGTGTATTAGAAACTCACATAGCTTGACCTTCCTCTTATCCAAATTTAGAAGACTCCTTAGCTCTTTCAATCCAATGAGTTGAATTTTGGCTCCAAGCTATGTTGCTCTCCTTCTCAAAATGAACAACTTTGGCTCTAATAGTTTTTTCTCAACTCTTTTTGGAAAAGGTGGTATTCTAGAGAGAGAATGCTTTGTATTTGGGTGAAAATAGAGGGGAAATGTTTGATTTGCTAAAGAATGAAGTTGGCTATCGGGTTTTTATTGATTGAGAGTGATGATATCGATCTGCTACGGTGAAGAGATCGATCTTTCCTTAGTTTTAGCCATTAAATTATCATGTTTGAAATGGGAGAGATCGATCTGCTCATTGGGGAGAGATCGATCTTGGCTTGGCCAAAGGTTGAGGAGATCGATCTGCTCATGGGGAGAGATCTATCTGCTCTTGATAGAATTAAATGGAGATTAATCTACACTAAAGAGGGGATTGATCTCTGCTAGGCAAAGGTAAATACAGATCGATCTGCTCTTTAGGGAGATCGATATGCTCTTTGGGGAGATCGATCTGCTCAATGGGGAGATCGATCTGGCCTTAGAAGATTCACTTAGAATTGTTTCGCTTGCACAAGGGATCGATCTGCCTTGATTAGGAGATCGATCTGGCCTTCATCTAGGGCATTCCTACTGCATTTTTCCCAGATTTTTCAAAGGTAAAGTCCTATTTCATTACTCCAATACTCATTTTTCATTTTAATCCCACTTAGAGCATGAAAAGGCTCATTTCCTATGATTTTCATGTTATGGAACTTGTGTGTATTGCTTGGAATCAGAATGGATACATAAAATTCACAATCCATGCATTATCATTTCGTGGTTTAAATCCTTATCTCCAGTCCGGATGCTTTAAGTTCCATTCGTTTAGTTTATGACCAGTTCAGCCCTTATTTAGCCTCTACATGCATCCATGATACTCATTCATTCTCATTTGTAATCCATTCGTATTTATATGATCCAAAAATCATCTGTCTTATACTTTCATTAACATATAACAAAGTTATACATACCTGGGGTGTCACATATCTTTTATGTGTGCTTCTATTTACTTTAGTGTGCTTTAATTTCATATTTGTTTGTTGCAATATTATGAAATTAGCTTAAAAAGACCTTTAAGTCAGAGAATTTGATTTAAACCGATTCACCCCACCTCAGTTGAGCCAACACTGTCTAATAATATAATATTTGACTATTAAATGTTATTTTTAAAGTATATTTATTTTTTAATATAATAAATTAATTAATAAGTAATAAATAATTTTTAATGTTTTATAAGTAGGTTAATATCAGTTGAAAAAAGAAAACAGTTTTTTCAAAAAATAACAAAACAATACAAAACATTTTTCATTGACTCAATCAAACAACAAAAAATCTTTAGATTTATAGAAAATGAAAACATTTTCTAGAAATCATTTTCTGGAAGTTATTTTTAGGGAACCAAAGGGAGCCGAAATTATTGCAGTAAAATAAAAATGATGATGGATTTTTCATTTTTGTTATTTGAATTTAATTTTTTTTAAAGAGAAGGATGATAATAAAAAAAAGCCTGGGAAGATTGACAAAAATTAGGATATCCAAAGTAGCATAATTATCATATTTATACTTGACTTTAAAAAAAAATATTTTCTAATGACTGATATCGTTCTCAAATTCAATAACAACTAATCTCATGATTTTCCTCTCCTTTTAAAGATTATAAAGGAAAAAAAGTAACAAAGTAGGGGGATCAACCATTGCTTCCCATGTAATCTCTTCTCTATCACGCTTCATCTTGCAATTATATTATGTAGTGTTGTTGAATGGTATCAATGTCTAGTCCCTTTAACTTCAACACTGATTCAACATGACCCTTGAGAGTGTAAAGCTCCCTTAGCCTATAATCAAATGAAGCTAAGTTAAATTTATTGTGAGACCCCGTACATGTATAGTTGTAATGTGTGTAATTGGATCAAATAAATGTGAATGGACTTGTAATGTGAAGTATGTTTGATGTAAGTCCATGGATTCAATGTACATAATGGTAGTATGATTTTGTAATGTACACACAGGTTCCATTTTATATGAATATGAAGAAATGAACTTTTATAAGTAAGGAATGTGATTGGAACTCAAAATGAGTAGTGTGGTAAATGGAAGAAAGTTGTATGAATATAAATGCTTCCATTTGGTTTTATATAGTATACCTTTGGATATACAATGAATGCACACAAGTTTCAATGTGCATAAGGTATGAATGGATGCCATTTTCAAGTCATAAAGGTGGATGGATGAGAAAATGACTATGGTAGCAAATTAAAGACATTTGGGTGTGAGTTGCAGCAGGAAAACTGTAGAAAATTTGGAAAGTATGAAGGCCAGATTGTTCTCATAGGATGAGAGATCGATTTGGAAGAGCCAAAATGCTCTTATTTGGGCAATGGAATTGAGCAGATCGATCTCCAATGGGGCTAGATCGATCTCCTAACCATTTTGTAATGAAAAGATCGATCCTTAAGCATACCGATCGATCTCCTTAGCTCTCTGTTTGGGAGCAGATCGATCTCAGGCTTCGACAGATCGATCTCATGCTTAAAATGCCATGAAAAAGAGGGATTTAAGGGGACCAGATCGATCTCCTCCTAGTGGAGATCGATCTCCTTAAGCTATTTCTATAAAAGGAGTGCTGAAAATCTAAAAATTTCGAGAAAAAACATCAACCCACCATTTTCAACCCAAAAACCTAACATTCTCTCTCTAAAATCAGCCATTTCCAGTAAGATTTGAAGGGAGGCCATTAGACACAAAGTTATTCATCTTGAGGAAGAGAACAACATAGTTGGAACCCAAAATCCCATTGTTGGTATTGAAGGAGCTAAGGGCATTGACATTTGGAGCAAGAAGAGAAATTAGATTTGGTAAGATTCTAACACTCCAACTCTGGTACATTGTCTATTTAAATGATTTTGGAGTGGTTTGGCATGAGTATGGATGGTTGGAAACACCTAGGTTTTGTTAGAAACTAATGTAACCTAGAAAATGGATTGAACCTAGTGTGAAAAAGTGAAAATCAAATGAGTTGGTGAATTATGGGTATGCTAAAGTAGCTATTGGAGTAATGTAAATGATATGAAATGGGTAAATGAAGCTATAAAGTGAGTTTAGTGAATTTATGAGGATAAGTATAATAAGGCTTGATGAAAGGCCATAGTGGGGAAGTTTGTGAACCACGAGCCTAATATCGATTTAGAATAAGTTAAGAGGCCTAAGAGAATCCATCTACTCGAGTTATAAGTGGAATAATAAAGCAAGGCCTCACAAGCGTTAATAGAGACTATAGGTCGAATTGACTGTAGTAAACGCAAAGGTTAGATTATAATGGGCTAAAACGATTCGAAATTTCATTTATGTGCAGTTTCGAAGAGTCCGTTGGAAACAAATCGAGCTGTACGAGTAAGCAGCTTTAAGGAAGTGGAATCACGCGTCGCGATTCCAGGTAAGGGAATTTTATGAGTATATAGAGGTAGCTACTGTACTTTGAACTTGTAGGTGAATATTGGGTGTTTTATGAAATGCATGGTTGCTCAAGTAAATGATTGATGGTATTCATGAATGATGATAAGTATGTGCGTGATTTTGGTTTTGAAGTGGATTCTATGAAATAGGATAGTAAGGCTAATAATTGCATAAATCTAATGTTTCGATGTTTTACAAAACATAATTGCTTCGTTTTAAGCAAGCTTGTAGATGGGCCGGCTGGTGTTTTATTGATGTTGTGGAAAAAGCATTTGTGAAATGCTAAACCTGGTTGCCAGGATTGTTTGATTATGTATGAGCCGCCTATCGTATTTGTATGACATAAATCGCACTAGAGCCTCGCTCGTGCTGGATTTCGATATTTTCACTTGTGTGAAACGTGCTAGAGCTTAGCTCGCACTTTGTTTTGGAACTATGACAATGTTTTATAAATCGTATTGGAGCTTTTGCTCGTACGTGGATTTTGAGTGGTTTTCTTATGCATATAACAGTACTGGAGCGATGCTCGTATGTGGTTTCTTCATAGTTTTATGCATAAATACCATACTAGAGCGTTGCTCGTACGAAGAGATTTATTACGATGCATGAATTCGCGCTAGAGCGTAGCTCGTGCTGGTTTTCACACTGTGGTATGTATGAGGCCATGGTGAGAGATACGGATTGGTGTTTAGGGAACCCAACAGGCCTAATAGACCTCTTGAGTGGGGTGAGGGTGAGAGGCTAGGACCTGACATAATCCATTTAGGGAACCCAACAGGCCTAACAGACCACTTGAGTGGGGTGAGGGTGAGGGGCTAGGACCTGAATCAAGGAACCCAACAGGGGCGAGCAAGGCCATGAGGGGCTAGGACCTGGTATTGAGAGTACTTCCACGTGCACTTGAGACTATAGAGGTTACACTTGGGATGGGGTAGATAAGACCTACGGCAGGCACCCCCAACCATGTTATGGGTCCGTGGAGTACGATGTACCGTGTATATCAAATGGAGTACGATATACCGCGTGGTGCTTTCTTGATTTGAGAAAGTTTGGCGGAGAACTAACCCACCTTCGTGACAGCATGATACCCCGCATAATGGGATCTGTGTGGTCTGGGATGTTATGTGACGGTTGGCCAACATAGTCAGTTGAGATATAGTGACCTATCTCTTTGCTTGATTTACTTTCTACCACATGATTTTAATCTATAAGTGTGACTGTGATTGTCCAGGGTAGACCCGAGAGAGGGGTCGAGCCTTGTAGACTTGATTTATGAAATAATGATGATGTTTGTGATTGAGAAAATGGTTTGTGATGGGATTGTATATGTTTGAGAAAGAGCTTTATGATATGGGTTTAAAAAGGAGGTTTCTTAATGAATTGCCTCTTTTTATGAATTTGAATGAGATTGAGCATGAGATGATTTATACATGATGTTTTTACCATGTTTTATATGCCAATGTACATGATTTTGATACATGATATATATATGTCTACTCATATGGCATAGTTTTACTTCCTCATGCTCCTACTATAAACGATTTATGTATAACACTATCAGCATGTAGATAGAGTAGTTATCTACCATGCTTGCATTATTGCCTTACTGAGCGTGTGGTTGCTCATCCCTCTCTATTTCCCCTCCTACAGAGCGAACATAGTAGCCCAGTGAGGACTGAGGCATGGTATTTTGGACATCCGCTGCATCTCCATCACTCAGAGGTATATACACAGTGATTTCTTTTTGTATCTAAATAATGTAAAAACACAATAGTCATTTGAAATGTAATTATGGGGGATGTAGATGTCAGTAATCACATTTTGTATAAGTAAACGATTAACTTCGAATGTATGACATCATTTCATTGAATTGTGAATGAATGATAAGTGGTGGTTATTATTGACTCACAGCCCAACTGTATGTGGTGAATTGTTCACAATCGGGTAAGGAAACAGTAAAACGCGAAAAATTTATTGAGATTTTCGGTAAAAGGGAATGAAAAAGGGTCGTGACATTTATTGCCATAATTTAGGGAAATAAAAAGCATGTTTCTCAATAATTGTGATTGAGGAGTTGGGGCTTTGGACTACACCTTGCAATCTTAGCTCGTTTCTTAGCTTGCTCAGCTATTTCAGACAATTCGTGCTTTATGTCATTCGACATGGTTTCAAGCGGTGAAAGCCCATGAAGGGTACGTTGAGTTGCTGGCCATTGTGCCTCATTCTCTCTGTTGCCATAATCCTTCTTTATTGTGAATGCAATCTTAATTGATTATTATAAGAATAAAGGAAATTTAGTAAAAGAGAACAATACATAGAGTAAAAAAAAAAAACACTTGAAATAAGCTTAAAATGTCTTAAGAAGTAAAAAGTTTAACCTTGTTTTGAAGTAGGTTGTCCTAAGCTTTGCCACTCAATAAGTAACAGATAATGAACTTAAAAATATCAAGAGGAATGTAGGTAATCACACTGTAGATCCTAATGACTCTTTCCCATCCCCATCCAATGCCTTGGATCCTCGTGAAGCCCCAACTTGCATACACAATAATAAGAATAACCACCTTATTGAACAAGTAAGAAGAGTTATAATTTTGAGCAAAACTTACCAATAATATGACTCAATCAATGCACGAAAGTAAAATTTAGAAATATATCAATATGTATAGAGAGAGAAAGAGACCAACCATGCTACAATGAAGGCTACGAGAAGCAAAAGGCTAAGGCGCTCAACAAAGCATCAGCTGTCATGCCCCGCTTTCGAGAACCCTTCTATCCATACATTCTCTACTACGGTTGGGCTGTGAGAAGATGCAATTACTAAAAATTCATTCATTTACAGCGGAATATTTAAAACTTTAATTCACACTCCCAGGTGTGTGTGTAAATACACAAAATTAATTGTATAAATATCATGTGCTTACATATCATCCCCATAATACTGTTTACAATTCTGAGATATAACTGTGCGATATAATATATTAGATACAAAATACTCGTGTATACAAATCTTATACCTTTGCAGATTGTGGGAGCTGTTTAACACAAAAGGTCTAGAGATCACCGCTCTCTTACTTCTCAGTACCTGGAGGGGGAAAATAGTGGGATGACCAAACCACAGCTCAGTAAGGAAATGTATGCTAGCAGGTAGATATCGTACTACCTACATAGCCCATGCATGCATAAACCAAAACCATGTTTTCGTTATAAATGGAAATATCATACGAACAATGCATTTAAACACATGTTTCTTAATAGCATTTTCGTGTAAATCAAATGTCAAACTTCCATTTAAAACATGCTCATAAATAGTGCCCTCACGGCACGAATGTGAAATTAGAGATTTATCAAAAACACGAAATCTCTTTCACTTCTCAAATCATTCTTTCTGGCAAATCTCTTTCTTTTCTGAGATTGTCTCTGTTTCTCGAATCTCTGAGACAGACATGGAATTTTCGGCAATCAAATATCCACGACTTATGGCCATAGTCAGTGATCCCAGGCCTCACTGATCAGGTGTGCACAGGGTATCACTTCGCCTGAAGGGGGATGGGTCAGTCCTACCCTCCGGCTCATCTCAATCCACCTCATCTCCTCGTATACTCACGGTGAAGATACGTCGTGTGTCATCTACGCGATACTCGTACTCACGTGCACCCAGCACGGTACATAGTATACCAACGGGTGACTACACTATTCTACGTACGACCATGGACCCAAGTCCATACTCCAACTCCGATGAACTTTTTATCCTTAAACCATGTCTCATATACCAGGTGAGCAAGCAGCGTGACACACAGTCAACGTAAAGCTCCAGCGCGGTACGATCTGTCGTTAAGGCCTAGCCCATTCAAATGGCCGTCGGCTGGTATCCCCTTGGGTCCCAGACCCCCAGGTTTACCTCAACTCAACAAAACAGGTGCGAGCAAGGTTCTCGCACTTTCTCAAAACCCTCGTGCGAGTTAAAACTCCCGCACGATACATCAAGGCATTAAAACGGGTGTGAACTAGCGCTTCAACACCAAATCTCATCTCAAAACTGATAGATGGCTATTTTCTCTTTTAAAACTCAAAACACGTTTATTCATACAGCATGACTCTTCATGCTAAAACATGTAAAAGTAGCCAACCTATCATCGACATTTCTCAATCATCAATAACAATATAAAATTGAGAACATCATTGAAAACATGCATATCATGCTATTTAATTACCCTATCCCATTTCTCAATACATATATACATCATAGCACTTTTCATACTTCCACATCATTTCATATAATTATAATATCGTACTAGTCCTAGCAATATATCTATGAAATTACTGCAATTACGTACGAACATCTCTATAGCTAACACACAGTCCCTTACCTCGTTTTACTTGTGTGCAACTATCCGCCTTTATGCTTCTCGCATTCTCATCTCGACTTGCTCCGACGTATCATCCGAAACTGAAATTCATCCATCAACATTTGAGTTAATGTTTCTAACTCTTATTCAACTAAGCATTTATCAAATGCCTTAATTACACATTTTTACCCCCTTGTGGTAAATCTCACAATTTATCCCACTATCAACATGTCCAAATCATTCTCACAACATGTTCCTCCACTCAAGATATCTCATTCATCATAAACACTTCCACTCTCCACTTTCTCACACTTAACTATTTCCAAGTTATATTCATTTCATACAATTCTAGGTAGTTCTATCATGTCTATGCATACTAACCATTTCCCATATCAATATCCAAACCAATGTACTTGGGTATTTGCATTAGAAACTTACCTCATTGGATTTCCTCTTACTCCAATTAGGATTGCCCTTTATTTCTTCAATCCATCAAATGGGAAAATGCCTCTAGACTATGTTGTTCTTCTTTTTGTTGTGAACAACTTTGTCTCTAATAGACTCTCCTTAAATCTCACTGAAAATGGCTGGATTTAGGAGTGAGAAACTAGATTTCTTTGAGTTGAAGTGAGAGGAAATGGTTTATCCCGAAATTCTGATGATCCAACTGCTCCCATTTATAGTTTTGACTTGAGGAGATCGATCTTCCTTGGGTGGAGATCGATCTGTTCCTCTAAAATCCCTCTTTTCTAAGAAGTTTTAAAGGTAGGAGATCGATCTGTCGAGACTGGAGATCGATCTGCTGCCAAACAGAAGCTTAAGGAGATCGATCTGGTCTTAGGGGAGATCGATCTGCTTCCAACTCGAGAGCTAAGGAGATCGATCTGCTACCTTTGGAGATCGATCTGTTCCCTTCCATTTCTCACATAAGGGCATTCTGGCTCTCCCAGATCGATCTGTCATCTTATGAGATCGATCTGGCCTTCACAAATTCCAGATTTCTTACAGTTTTTTCTGCAACAACCCTTACCAAACACCCTTAATTTGCTTCCATGATCATTTCCTCATTCATTCATCTTTGAGACTTGAAAATGGGATCCATCCTCACTACATACACATTAAAACTTGTGTAGAATCTTTGTATGACCAAATATATACGATATTACTCGAATGGAAATATACACTTATGTAAATCTTTCCTTCCATTACTATACTACTCATATTCCATTTCGATCACATTCTTCTCGTGTTCAAGTTTATTTCTTCCTACTCATTCATAATGCAACTTGTACGTATAATCACAATTCTTACTACAAGTACGTACATAATCTTATAAACTTACATTGCATATACTTCACATTACAATACATCATCTTACTTATGATTCTATTTACATTCCCATGTTCCTATATACAGCTATACATGTACGGGGTCTCACATTCTCCCCCACTTAGAGAATTTGGTCCTCCAAATTAGAACCAATTTAATCTGTGAATAACTCAGGATACTTTTCCCGCATCAAACTTTCCAGTTCCCATGTGGCCTCTTCCTCAGTGTGATGTTGCCACAAAACTTTAACCAATGAAATCGTCTTGTTCTGCAACACCTTCTCTTTCCTGTCCAACACCCTGATTGGTCTCTCGACATACGACATATCTTTCTTGAGCTCCAATGGCTCATAACTAATTACATGTGTCAGATCCGGGTAGTACTTCCGAAGCATAGAAACGTGGAAGACATTGTGGACTTCTGCTAGCTCAAGTGGTAAGGCTAGCCTATATGCTCCTTCTCCCACTCTATCCAAAATCTCGAAGGGACCAATGTAACGAGGACTTAATTTTCCTTTCTTCCCAAACCTCATTATTCCCTCAGAAGGAGATACTTTCAAAAATACGGACTCGCCAACATCAAACTCAAGTGGTCTCCGTCTCCTGTCAGCGTAGCTCTTTTGTCGACTTTGAGCTGTTCGCAACCTCTCGCATATTATCTGAACATCCTCGGAGGCTTGCTTAACCAAATCGGGAGCGAGCAATTGTCTGTCACCAACTTCTTCCCAACCAATGGGCGATCGGCATCTACGACCGTATAGTGCCTCATAAGGGGACATACCAATACTTGAGTGATGACTGTTATTGTAGGCGAACTCAATCAATGGCAAGTGATCGTCCCATGAGCCTCTAAAATCCAGCACACACGCTCTCAACATATCCTCCAGGGTCTGTATAGTCCTCTCTGACTGACCATCTGTCTGAGGATGAAAAGCGGTGCTAAAACTCAACTGGGTCCCCATCGCTTCCTGGAAATGTCCCCAAAAGTGGGAAGTGAAGCGGGCATCCTGATCCGAAACAACACTTACTGGGACTCCATGCAATCTCACTATTTCTCGTACATACAGGTTCGCCAGTGCACTCAATGTATCTGTAGATCTCATGGCTAAGAAATGTGCCAATTTCGTTAATCGATCCACTATCACCCATATTGCATCATGGTTCTTATGGGTTCTCGGTAACCCCATCACAAAATCCATGGTGACATGCTCCCACTTCCATGTTGGTATCGATAGAGGTTGTAATAATCCTCCTGGTTTCTGATGTTCGACTTTTACTTGCTGACAAATGAGACATCTAGCGACATACTCAGCTATGTCTCTCTTCATTCCAGACCACCAATATGCTTTTCGGAGATTTTGATACATCTTACTACTCCCCGGGTGTGTCGTGTATCTCGATGAGTGTGCCTCTGATAAGATCAGCTTTCTCAGCTCTACATCCTTAGGAACACATATTCTATCTCTAAACCTTAGTATTCCATCTGGACTCAATATAAAATCGGCACCCTTCCCTTTTCGGATTTGGCTAATCATCTCAATACACCATTGATCAATTTGCTGAGCTTGTCGGATTCTCTCAATCAACTTCGGTTCTAATCTCAAGCTAGCAATAATCCCATAGCTGCCAATCTCAGGTAGGGTCATATCCAGTCTAAGGTTCGTGAATTGTTCCAACAACTCATGCTCTCTAACCATCATATGAGATACCAACCCGAGACTTTTCCTGCTCAATGCATCGGCAACCACATTTGCCTTCCCCGAGTGGTATAAGATCTCACAATCATAGTCCTTGAGGAGTTCCAACCACCTCCTCTGTCTCATGTTTAACTCCTTTTGTGAGAATAGATATTTCAAACTCTTATGATCCGTAAAGATCTGAAATCTCTCACCGTATAAGTAGTGGCGCCATATCTTCAACGCAAACACTACGGCCGCTAACTCCAAATCGTGAGTGGGGTAGCTCTTCTCATGATCTTTCAGCTATCTAGATCCATAAGCTACTACCCTTCCATCTTGCATCAAAACATAGCCTAGTCCTTGATGCGAAGCATCTGTATACACCGAGTAATTCCCTGAACTGTTAGGGATGATAAGAACTGGCGCGGTAGTTAATCTGCGCTTAAGTTCCTGAAAACTCCTCTCACAAGCTTCATCCCATGAAAACTCCACACTCTTCCTCGTAAGACGTGTCAATGGAGCAGCTAATCTAGAGAAACCTTCTACGAATCTCCTGTAGTAACCAGCCAAACCCAAAAAACTTCTGATCTCTGTGACCGTCTTAGGTTGTTCCCACTGAACAACTACCTCAATCTTGGATGGATCTACTGACACCCCATCCTTCGATATAACATGGCCTAGAAAAGAAATCTGTTCTAGCCAAAAGTCACATTTGTTAAGCTTGGCATATAACCTTTTCTCTCGGAGGGTTTGCAAAATAATCCTTAAGTGCTGCTCATGCTCTTCTCTGGACCTTGAATACACCAATATATCATCAATGAAAATAATTACGAATTGGTCCAGGTATGGCTTGAATACTTCGTTTATTAGAGCCATAAAAGCTGCCGGCGCATTGGTCAATCCAGAAGGCATCACTAAAAATTCGTAATGGCCATAGCGGGTACGAAATGCTGTCTTGGGCACATCCTCCTTCCGAATCTTCAATTGATGATACCTAGACCTCAGATCTATCTTGGAGAAGATCTGTGCTCCCCGAAGCTGATCCAATAAATCGTCAATGCGTGGCAAGGGGTACTTATTCTTGATGGTAGCCTTGTTTAACATCTGATAGTCAATGCACAACCTGAGGCTCCCATCTCTCTTCTTCACAAACAATACCGGGGCTCCCCATGGTGAGACGCTCGGTCTTATGAACCCCTTCTCTAACAACTCTTGCAGCTGTTTCCTTAATTCCTCTAACTCAACTGGAGCCATCCTATATGGTGACTTCGATATTGGTTCTGTTCTAGGAGTCAAGTCTATACCGAATTCCGTTTCTCTATCAGGTGGCAATCCTGGTAGATCGTCTGGAAAGACATCAGGGAATTCTCTGACCACTGAGATGTCCTCCATATCCGGGTGTACTTTGTTCAAATCCACCACATCAGCAACAAAACCTTCAAAACAACACTCAAGCCATTTATACCAAAGTACTTTACTTAATACAAAATTTAAGATTTCATTTCTTCTCTTAAAATCTTACAACACATTCTTCAGGTAGAGAAAACTTAATGGACTTAGAACGACAGTCTATGACAGCATGATTGGCGGCTAACCAATCCATTCCCAAAATTACATCAATGTCATACATATTCAACAAAATCAAGTTGGCTGTCATGCACTTATCTCCCACCCTCACTTTACAATCTTTATACACTTGTTCAACTAATTGGCTAACTCTCATTGGAGTACTTATTAGTAAAGTCCTACTCAAGTATGTGGGTTCTACAAAACCTTTTAACTTAGATGCACATGCAGGTGATATGAAGGAATGCGTAGCACCAGAATCAAACAAAGCTATAACCTCTAGATTGAAAATCAAGATTGTACCTTTTATCACTTCAGAAGAGGTATCAGCCGATGCCTGGTCTATCGCATACACCCTGCCTTGACCCACAACTTGTTTTCCCTTTTCTTCAGCCGGGGTTTTCTTTCTTGCAGGAGGTGCAACTGTAGGAACCCTCTCTGGCTCTTTACCCCTCTGTGGAATTGCCTCAACTATCTCCGGGCACTCTCTGGCATAATGTCCAAATTTACCACATCTGAAACATCGGGTGCCCTGAAGATGACATGGCCTACCACCATGGTATCGTCCGCATAACCTACACTGATCTGTAGTCGGTTGGGGTCCACCAATCACTATACCCCTGGCTGGTGTCTGAGTCGGAGGCATAAATGTCACACCCCGAATATGCGGAAAATAGGGCTAATTTAAAGCTTTTTACTCGTTAATTCACAATTAAAGGTGCATTCCTGTGCAGTGTCATACATCATCATAATTATCATGCCTCAGGATCTCATCAATAGGGTTTATATACCATACCAAATACATTAATCCATCTCAAGTTAATTAATCCTAATACATCCCGTATAATGTTATACATCAAGTGTCTGCAATTACAATAATAGTCTGGGTACATGAAAAGATAAAATATACCTTAAGGTACAAAATATATGGCTTGGAGCTCAAATCCTCCACTAGCCACTACTCCGTACGTCGCAGGGAGATCCTTTTTCACTTGAAGAACTCTGGGGGGAAAGAAAAACAGGGTGAGCTTCTAAATCGCTCAGTAAAGGGGGTAAGGAACTCATTTCATAAACCAACATGCACATCACAAAAGGTTTATTTGTATGTGAAACTCATTTGGAAACCATAGCATGAAAGTACTCAAAACGATATTCTCATATCTCAAATCATGTGAAAACATGAAGTAAAAAGGCTCACTCTAGAGCAATAACAAAGCATGTGAAACAATGCGATAAATGCTTTCTCAAATACGTGATAAAATCACTGAAATAGTAATGCACGTGGCACAGCCACTAAACACACGTGGCATAGCCACTGATTTAATTTCTCGCGTGGCACAGCCACAAAACACACGTGGCAAAACCACTGATTTAAAATCACTCGTGGCATAGCCACTAAACACACGTGGCATAGCCACTGATTTAATTTCTCGCGTGGCACAGCCACAAAACACACGTGGCAAAACCACTGATTTAAAATCACTCGTGGCATAGCCACTAAACACCCGTGGCATAGCCACTGATTTAATTTCTCGCGTGGCATAGCCACAGAATAGGGTTTCTCAACGTGGCAACGGCCACCAATTTGGGGTATAACGTGGCACAGCCACCAAGGGGTATAACGCGGCACAGCCACCAATGGGGTATAACGTGGCACAGCCACCAATGGGGTATAACGTGGCACAGCCACCAATGGGGTATAACGTGGCACAGCCACCAATGGGGTTTCTCAACGTGGCACAGCCACTGAATGGGTTATTCTCACGTTACCAGAACGGAGAAGAAATCGGGCTTACATGCTACCAAAGCAATGCCCGGTGTGTACTCACAACTACACACCTAAGTCTTATCACATAAGACTGGTTTGCCTTCACGTAGAACTCGTAATGGTTTTTTTTCTCTCATAAAACTCATTTGAAATCATTTTGTACTCAACACAAAACGTAATAAAACCGAGTTCCAACCGGCAAAGCACACGCACACATTTCTCAAATCTCAATATTGCCTTAACGTAGAGCCCAGTTATAAACTCATAAAAACATTAGGCTCCAACCGGCTATAAAATCGTGTGTAATTTAATCTCAACACAAAACCCAACATGCTTGTTTTATAAACCACAATTCATGCTAAAATAGTTTACAATTCACATACACAAATGGTTTAGATTTCCCTTACCTCTTTGCACCTCGTATAGTGCAATCGTTTCCCCCGTATCACAGACTAGCCTTGCATTCCACTCTGGAACTCCCGAGCTATCCAAACGATGTTAAAACATCAATACTCAATTATCTCATCAATCTCAATTCTCAAAATCGAGCATAATTGCTCATAATACCTCAATTCTCTCGATTCTCATAACTCTACCCTAAACTACAACCTCATTCACAATATCTCAACGTCCTACATTTCTCATGCCAATTATCTATGCTAATTCCCCACATTTGTCTATATTTCCATTTATAGCACAAATTCTCAAAATTACCAAAATCACCAAATATCTACGTTACTCCAACTACATTGCAATTTCATCAATTCCCTAATCCTTTCTCAACTATTTCAACGCAATGACAACCACCAATAACATCAAAATCATCTCAAATATCAAGATCGAGGTTTAAAAATTACCCAAAGCTTGTGGAGAGCATATCTCTTGCCTCGATTCGATCCGTCTTTCGATTTCCAAGTATGTTGTTCTCCCTTTGATGAGGAACAACTTTCCTTCTTGCCACAACAGCTGATTCTGCCAAAAATGGGGGATTTGGATGAGTGAGAAAGTTAGGTTTTCGAAAAAAAATGGGGGTTGGAAGAGAGAGAAAGTGAATTTACAGGAGAAAAACACGGGTCCCTTATATATACTGGAGATAGGAGATCGATCTGCCTCTTGATGAGATCGATCTGCGTTTGAAATTTGGGGACGATCTGGGCAATTTTATGCCTAGGAGATCGATCTCTCGAGGGGTGAGATCGATCACTTTATGGCTTTATGAGATCGATCTGCTCCTAAGGAGATCGATCTTCTCCCAAACAGAATCATTTGTAGATCGATCTCTTCCTCATGAGATCGATCCTTTCTCAAACAGAATCATTTGGAGATCGATCTCTTCCATTGGAGATCGATCTGCTCCTCAAATTCCTCCTTCCTCGTCATTTTTAACTCACCAGATTGATCTCTCCTTCTCCCAGATCGATCTGTCCTCATACTTCTGCTTATTTTACACACTTAACATATAAATTTCCAATTATAATTCCCACAATTTACTTAGCTCAATAAATTACACTTTAAATTATTATTACATCAACAAAAATATGTCTGAAATTCTCAGATCTCACATCCTCCCCACCTTAAAAAGAATTTAGTCCTCTAAATTCAACTCAACTAGTCAAATAGATGGGGGTATTTCTCCTTCATGGGACTCTCTAGTTCCCACGTTGCCTCTTCCATTGAGTGATGTTTCCACAAGACTTTCACTAATGGGATGCTCTTGGTTCTCAGTACCTTCTCCTTTCTATCGAGAATCCAGACGGGCTCCTCAGTATAGCTCATGTCCTCCTGTATGTCCATCTCATCATACTCTATAACATGAGAAGGGTCCGGGTGGTACTTCCTCAGCATAGACACATGAAAAACGTTGTGTATTCCGGACATCTGTGGGGGTAATGCTAATCTGTAAGCTACCTCTCCCACTCTCTCAAGAATCTCAAATGGTCCTATGTATCGAGGACTCAATTTCCCTTTCTTCCCAAATCGCATGATACCCTTACTCGGTGATATTCTCAGAAATACTGCATCACCAACCTCAAACTCAAGTGGCCGTCTACGCACATCTGCGTAGCTTTTCTGTCTACTTTGTGCAGCCCGTAACCTCTCACATATGAGTCTCACACTCTGTACGGCTTGCTCAACAAGCTCGGGAGCATTTATCGTTCTGTCACCGACTTCTTCCCAAGCTACAGGGGATTTACACCTCCTACCATATAGAGCCTCAAAAGGTGCCATTCCAATACTCGCATGATAGCTGTTATTGTATGCAAACTCTGCTAGGGGCAGGTGATCATCCCATGATCCCTTAAAATCCATCGTACACGTCCTTAACATATCCTCCAGGATCTGAATAGTCCTCTCTGATTGACCATCTGTCTGAGGATGATAGGCGGTACTAAAACTCAATCGAGATCCCATGGACTCCTGAAACTGGGTCCAAAATCTGGAAGTAAACCGGGAATCTCTATCAGAAGTAATACTCACTGGAGCCCCATGTAATCTAGCTATCTCGCTGACATATAGCTCAGCTAAGGCATCCACCGTATCTGTGCTCTTGATGGCAAGGAAGTGGGCACTCTTGGTCAATCTATCCACAATGACCCATATCGCGTCACGACCTCTTCGGGTCCTCAGTAAACCCATAATAAAGTCCATAGTGACATGCTCCCATTTCCATGTAGGTACAGGTAAAGGCTGTAGTAGTCCTCCGAGCTTCCGATGCTCAGCTTTCACTTGCTGGCATACTAAACACCTGGCCACATACTCTGCCACATCTCGCTTCATACCACTCCACCAATACACCTTTCTCAAGTCTCGGTACATCTTAGTACCCCTTGGGTGCATGGTGTATCGCGAGCAGTGGGATTCTCTCAGTATCTGTCTCTTTAGGGTATCATCGTCCGGTACACAAATCCGTCCTCTGAACCTCAATAATCCATCCTCACTGATGGTGAGATCCGACTGCGAACTCTGCTCAGCTTGGCTAACCATATCTATCAATCTCTGATCACTACGCTGCCCAGTTCTAATCTGATCCATGATCCTGGGCTCTATCCGCAGGCTAGCCAAAAATCCAGTCTCTACCTCTTTAACTCTGATCCGAAGTTTGGCGAAATGCTCTAACAAATCCCATTCCCTGATCATCATAGCAGATATCATACTCTTCCTGCTCAGGGCGTCAGCAACCACATTCGCCTTACCCGGATGATAAAGAATCTCACAGTCATAATCCTTAAGGAGTTCCATCCATCTCCTTTGTCTCATGTTTAACTCTTTCTGATCAAAGAGATATCTCAAACTCTTGTGATCAGTGAAGATCTGAAATCTTTTCTCATATAAGTAGTGTCGCCAGATCTTCAAAGCAAATACCACAGCGGCTAACTCCAAATCATGCGTGGGGTAATTCTGCTCATGGTCTTTCAGCTGTCGCGATCCATATGCGACCGCTCTTTCGTGTTGCATAAGCACACACCCCAATCCTTGATGAGATGCATCACTATACAACGAAAATCCTCCTGATCCCTCAGGAATAGTTAACACAGGTGCCGCTGTCAATCTCCTTTTTAATTCCTGAAAACTGAGCTCACATTGATCAGTCCATATAAATGGAGTCTCTTTGCGCGTGAGCTTAGTCAAAGGGGCGGCAATCCTTGAAAATCCTTCCACAAATCTTCTGTAATACCCTGCCAAACCAAGGAAGCTTCGTACCTCAGTAACTGTCTTCGGTCTCTCCCAATAAAGCACAGCCTCCACCTTGCTTGGGTCCACTGATACTCCTTCCTCTGAGACTATATGACCAAGGAAAGCTATCCGGTTCAACCAAAACTCACACTTACTAAGCTTTCCGTATAATTGCTTATCTCGGAGTATCTGAAGTACTAACCACAAATGCTGTGCATGCTCCTCATTCGACCGAGAGTACACCAGGATATCATCAATAAAGACTATCACAAATTTATCTAGATAGTCTCTGAACACCTCGTTAGTCTCATAAATGCTGCAGGGGTGTTTGTCAATCCAAAGGACATCACCAGAAATTCATAATGGCCATACCTTGTCCTGAAGGCCGTCTTTGGAACATCTTCTTCCTTGATCCTCAATTGGTGATTGCCCGATCTCAAATCAATCTTAGAAAAGACTGATGCCCCTCTCAGCTGATCAAGTAGATCATCAATCCTGGGTAGTGGGTATTTGTTCTTCACCGTGGCGTTATTCAACAACCGGTAGTCTACACATAATCTGAGACTACCATCCTTCTTCTTAACAAATAGTACTGGCGCTCCCCACAGCGAAACACTGGGCCTAATGAACCCTTGATCCAATAACTCCTGTAGTTGTCTCTTCAATTCCTTAAGTTCCACTAATGCCATCCTGTAAGGAGGTTTAGAGATCGGCTGAGTATCTGGTACCAAATCAATGGTAAACTCCAGCTCTCTCTCTGGTGGTAAACCTGGCAATTCATCTGGGAAAACATCCAGAAATTCACATACCACAGGTATATCCTCAATCTTCGGATGTTCCCGCTCATCGTCTGAGATGAGTGTCTCGTAACCTTCACATGAATAATCATATTTAATATTCTCCAAAATAATATCAAAATTCTCAAATTACTTACTAGAATTTCACATAATCATTCCCTCAATACCTCAATCGTACACTGTAAGGTTCAGGTAGGGAGAAAGTTACAATCTTAGTGTAGCAGTCTAAACTCACTCGATTGGTCGCCAACCAATCCATTCCCAGAATTACATCAAACCCATGAATATTCAACAGGATTAGATCTGCTAACATCACTCTATCTCCCACCTTTATTTCACATCCTTTACAGATTAACTCAGTTCTCTGGGATTCACGCATAGGGGTATTTACATGTAGTATGTATTCTAGAGGTTCAAACTTCAAGTTTAATCTACATGCAAAATGCTCAGAAATAAAGGAATGCGTGGATCCTGAGTCAATCAACACATGAGCCTCATAATTACAGACAGAGAGTGTACCTCTTATAGGTTCTGCCGAAATGTCTGCGGTCTCCTTATCTAGGGCAAACACACATCCCTGTGCCACAGGTTTCTTCCCTTTCTCTGCCGCAGTGGCCCGTCTCCGGGGATCCACTCTTTGAGGCTGTTGTCTAGTGGGCTCTGGAGCATGTGGTATCTGAGGTTGGGGACAGTCCTTCACTCTGTGACCCATGTCACCACATCTAAAACATCCACGGATCGACCCAGTACAACTTCCTTCATGCGATCGGCCACAGTCTCTACAAACCATTATCTCCGGCCTGACATATCGAGGGGTCTCCTTGATAATAGGATAGGCTCTAGGTCTCTCCAATCTGTCCTTCTACACCTCAATCCTTCCTCTTCTGAAGGAACCTCTCCGAGCCTCTGTTTGGAAAAGTGCTGGCCTCTTGCCCTTATCTCTATTCACCACTCTGAGCTCATTCTGGGATTATACCATCTCAATTCCTCTTTCAATCTCTTGAGCTCGTCTCAGGGCATCTCCAAACTCAGTAATACATAGCCCTATCAATCTATCTCTGATGACGGGCTTCAACCCATACACAAACTTCTCTGTGCGGAGCTCTTCACTCTTGAAGGTCTCTGGGTCATATCTCAATAGCGCTATGAATTGGCTCTCATAGTCATCCACAGACATGTCACCCTGTACCAAACTCAAAAACTCGGCCTGTTTCTTTCTCTGAGCGGCTCGTGGTACATATTGGGTCCTAAAGGCTGTCTGAAACTCTTCCCAACCAATCACTTCATGGTGGGACATCAAAAAAAATACCCTGGGTAGTACCCCACCAATCTCGAGCTCTCCCCTTCAGCATATAGGCACTCATACTGACCCTCTCAGCATCGGTGCACCCCAGAAAGTCAAATATAATTCTCAATTCCGTCAACCACTCCTCAGCCTCTGTAGGATCCTTCTTTCCCTTAAATACGGGGGGATTCATCTCCAGAAAATCCCTTAGTCGGACCATACTTCTATCCTCAGGCTGGGTAACGGGAGGCACTGGGGGTATGGGAGGTCCTTGTGGTGGTGTAGGGCTAGTATTCGAGGCATTAACTCCAAAGTGTTGCGTGAATAACGCTGCCATCTGCTCAAAACCTTGCCTCACATCGGTCTCAATCCGATTAAATCGAGAGTTAGGACTCTTTGGTTATGGGACAGGTGGCGGAGGGGACTCTGCCTGCCTCCTCGAACGACCTCGTCGTTTACTCATTCTCTATCTCAACTCGTCTCCTGCGCGTACATATCAAAATTGATTGAAATCTCAATCCTCAATTTCAGTTCATGACCAGACTATTACAGACACTTGGGATGTATTCTATTTCACTTAACCGACACTGACAGTACTAGACACCCTAAGCTCTGATACCAAGAAAACTCTATCACGCCCCAAATATGCGGAAAATAGGGCTAATTTAAAACTTTTTACTCGTTAATTCACAATTAAAGGTGCATTCCTGTGCAGTGTCATACATCATCATAATTATCATGCCTCAGGATCTCATCAATAGGGTTTATATACCATACCAAATACATTAATCCATCTCAAGTTAATTAATCCTAATACATCCCGTATAATGTTATACATCAAGTGTATGCAATTACAATAATAGTCTGGGTACATGAAAAGATAAAATATACCTCAAGGTACAAAATATATGGCCTGGAGCTCGAATCCTCCACTAGCCACTACTCCGTACGTCGCAGGGAGATCCTTTTTCACTTGAAGAACTCTGGGGGGAAACAAAAACAGGGTGAGCTTCTAAATCGCTCAGTAAAGGGGGTAAGGAACTCATTTCATAAACCAACATGCACATCACAAAAGGTTTATTTGTATGTGAAACTCATTTGGAAACCATAGCATGAAAGTACTCAAAACGATATTCTCATATCTCAAATCATGTGAAAACATGAAGTAAAAAGGCTCACTCTAGAGCAATAACAAAGCATGTGAAAACAATGCGATAAACGCTTTCTCAAATACGTGATAAAATCACTGAAATAGTAATGCACGTGGCACAGCCACTAAACACACGTGGCATAGCCACTGATTTAATTTCTCGCGTGGCACAGCCACAAAACACACGTGGCAAAACCACTGATTTAAAATCACTCGTGGCATAGCCACTAAACACACGTGCATAGCCACTGATTTAATTTCTCTCGTGGCACAGCCACAAAACACACGTGGCAAAACCACTGATTTAAAATCACTCGTGGCATAGCCACTAAGCACCCGTGGCATAGCCACTGATTTAATTTCTCGCGTGGCATAGCCACAGAATAGGGTTTCTCAACGTGGCAACGGCCACCAATTTGGGGTATAACGTGGCACAGCCACCAATGTGGTATAACGTGGCACAGCCACCAATGGGGTATAACGTGGCACAGCCACCAATGGGGTTTCTCAACGTGGCACAGCCACCAATGGGGTATAACGTGGCACAGCCACCAATGGGGTTTCTCAACGTGGCACAGCCACCAATGGGGTTTCTCAACGTGGCACAGCCACTGAATGGGTTATTCTCATGTTACCAGAACGGAGAAGAAATCGGGCTTACATGCTACCAGAGCAATGCCCGATGTGTACTCACAACTACACACCTAAGTCTTATCACATAAGACTGGTTTGCCTTCACGTAGAACTCGTAATGGTTTTTTTTCTCTCATAAAACTCATTTGAAATCGTTTTGTACTCAACACAAAACGTAATAAAACCGAGTTCCAACCGGCAAAGCACACGCACACATTTCTCAAATCTCAATATTGCCTTAACGTAGAGCCCAGTTATAAACTCATAAAAACATTGGGCTCCAACCGGCTATAAAATCGTGTGCAATTTAATCTCAACACAAAACCCAACATGCTTGTTTTATAAACCACAATTCATGCTAAAATAGTTTACAATTCACATACACAAATGGTTTAGATTTCCCTTACCTCTTTGCACCTCGTATAGTGCAATCGTTTCCCCCGTATCACAGACTAGCCTCGCATTCCACTCTGGAACTCCCGAGCTGTCCAAACGATGTTAAAACATCAATACTCAATTATCTCATCAATCTCAATTCTCAAAATCGAGCATAATTGCTCATAATACCTCAATTCTCTCGATTCTCATAACTCTACCCTAAACTACAACCTCATTCACAATATCTCAACGTCCTACATTTCTCATGCCAATTATCTATGCTAATTCCCCACATTTGTCTATATTTCCATTTATAGCACAAATTCTCAAAATTACCAAAATCACCAAATATCTACATTACTCCAACTACATTGCAATTTCATCAATTCCCTAATCCTTTCTCAACTATTTCAACGCAATGACAACCACCAATAACATCAAAATCATCTCAAATATCAAGATCGAGGTTTAGAAATTACCCAAAGCTTGTGGAGAGCTTATCTCTTGCCTCGATTCAATCCATCTTTCGATTTCCAAGTATGTTGTTCTCCCTTTGATGAGGAACAACTTTCCTTCTTGCCACAACAGCTGATTCGATCGAAAATGGGGGATTTGGATGAGTGAGAAAGTTAGGTTTTCGAAAAAAAAATGGGGGTTGGAAGAGAGAGAAAGTGAATTTGCAGGAGAAAAACACGGGTCCCTTATATAGACTGGACGTAGGAGATCGATCTGCCTCTTGATGAGATCGATCTGCGTTTGAAATTTGGGGACGATCTGGGCAATTTTATGCCTAGGAGATCGATCTGTCGAGGGGTGAGATCGATCTCTTTATGGCTTTATGAGATCGATCTGAGATCGATCTGCTCCTAAGGAGATCGATCTTCTCCCAAACAGAATCATTTGGAGATCGATCTCTTCCTCATAAGATCGATCTTTTCTCAAACAGAATCATTTGGAGATCGATCTCTTCCATTGGAGATCAATCTGCTCCTCAAATTCCTCCTTCCTCGTCATTTTTAACTCACCAGATCGATCTCTCCTTCTCCCAGATCGATCTGTCCTCATACTTCATGCTTATTTTACACACTTAACATATAAATTTCCAATTATAATTCCCACAATTTACTTAGCTCAATAAATTACACTTTAAATTATTATTACATCAATAAAAATATGTCTGAAATTCTCAGATCTCACAATAAAAGGTCTAGCAACCTTTTTCTGGAACTCATCTACCTCTCTCCGACGTTTACTCATGAATTTTCGACCAAATTTGGCACTCTTGCCATCTCCCAGCTTCCTCGGACCCTTGTCCTTGCCCTAACTAAACTCAGAAATCTGCAAGTCATGATCCTGCTCGTATAACTGGGCCCGTCGCACTGCCTCTCTATATGTAGCGATATCAAATGGGGCAAACTTCGCTCGGATCGAAGGCCTCAGTCTATCTACAAATCTACGGACTCTAATAGCCTCGCTCCTGATCGGGTCCGGATCGTATCTACCCAGTGAAGTGAATCGTGACTCGTACTCATCAACTGTTCGATTCCCTTGAGTCAGATTCAGAAATTCCATCTGTAGTCTCCGTCGAGCAGTATCTGGGATGTATTGCTCTCTGAAAACGTCCAAGAACATATCCCAAGTGATAACCATTCCTTGAGCTCTCAACATCGGCCTGGTGGACTTCCACCAGTGCTCTGCTTCGCCTCTCAGTACAAAGGCCGCAAGCGCTACTCTCTCCGTAGCTGAACATCTACAGAAGTCAAATAACTTCTCCATTTGACTGATCCAGTCCTCAGCCACTGTCGGATCCTTTATCCCGCTAAACGAAGGAGGCTTAAAGTCCATAAAGTGCCTCAATCTTTCCATATCACAATCATATCCATACCCCAAATCATCATCATGCTGATGTGAGGCTACCAGAGGAGGTACCGGTCGAATATGAGGTTCCCGTGGCCTAGCCGGTTCAGCTTGCGCAGGTGCAACATTCTTAGGTTCAGGTGCAGCTGCAGGGGGATTCGGTGCAGCCTGTTCCGCTGTACCAGGTGTACCCTCAAACCTAGCCATGATCTGACCCATTATGGTCATCATCGTGCGCATGTCTTCCTCCAATCGAGTTATCCGAGGATCAGAAGCCTCTATTTGTTCCTGGGGCTCATGACTAGAGGATGATTTACTGTGCCTCTCAGTCCTGTCATTTTACCCTCGAGCTCTCGAGTTCTCTCCCCTCTTGCGGTGTCTCTCAGGCATAACTCACTAGCCTGATAACTTTCCTGCGTTATAACAAACATTTAATTCACTACCAGCTCTGTACACACATTTGTATCTAAATATCGCACAATAACTTGGGGATGTATGTTTTCTTAGTCCTAAGCATCAACTCACATCAGACCAACCAAGCTCTGATACCAAGCCTGTCATGCCCCGCTTTCGGGAACCCTTCTATCCATACATTCTCTACTATGGTTGGGCTGTGAGAAGATGCAATTACTAAAAATTCATTCATTTACAGCGGAATATTTAAAACTTTAATTCACACTCCCAGGTGTGTGTGTAAATACACAAAATTAATTGTATAAATACCATGTGCTTACATATCATCCCCATAATACTGTTTACAATTCTGAGATATAACTGTGCGATATAATATATTAGATACAAAATACTCGTGTATACAAATCTTATACCTTTGCGGATTGTGGGAGCTGTTTAACACAAAAGGTCTAGAGATCACCGCTCTCTTACTTCTCAGTACCTGGAGGGGGAAAATAGTGGGATGAGCAAACCACAGCTCAGTAAGGAAATGTATGCTAGCAGGTAGATATCGTACTACCTACATAGCCCATGCATGCATAAACCAAAACCATGTTTTCGTTATAAATGGAAATATCATACGAACAATGCATTTAAACACATGTTTCTTAATAGCATTTTCGTGTAAATCAAATGTCAAACTTCCATTTAAAACATGCTCATAAATAGTGCCCTCACGGCACGAATGTGAAATTAGAGATTTATCAAAAACACGAAATCTCTTTCACTTCTCAAATCATTCTTTCTGGCAAATCTCTTTCTTTTCTGAGATTGTCTCTGTTTCTCGAATCTCTGAGACAGGCATGGAATTTTCGACAATCAAATATCCACGACTTATGGCCATAGTCAGTGATCCCAGGCCTCACTGATCAGGTGTGCACAGGATATCACTTCGCCTGAAGGGGGATGGGTCAGTCCTACCCTCCGGCTCATCTCAATCCACCTCATCTCCTCGTATACTCACGGTGAAGATACGTCGTGTGTCATCTACGCGATACTCGTACTCACGTGCACCCAGCACGGTACATAGTATACCAACGGGTGACTACACTATTCTACGTACGACCGTGGACCCAAGTCCATACTCCAACTCCGATGGACTTTTTATCCTTAAACCATGTCTCATATACCAGGTGAGCAAGCAGCGTGACACACAGTCAACGCAAAGCTCCAGCGCGGTACGATCTGTCGTTAAGGCCCAGCTCGTTCAAATGGCCGTCGGCTGGTATCCCCTTGGGTCCCAGACCCCTAGGTTTACCTCAACTCAACAAAACAGGTGCGAGCAAGGTTCTCGCACTTTCTCAAAACCCTCGTGCGAGTTAAAACTCCCGCACGGTACATCAAGGCATTAAAACGGGTGTGAGCTAGCGCTTCAACACTAAATCTCATCTCAAAACTGATAGATGGCTATTTTCTCTTTTAAAACTCAAAACACGTTTATTCATACAGCATGACTCTTCATGCTAAAACATGTAAAAGTAGCCAACCTATCATCGACATTTCTCAATCATCAATAACAATATAAAATTGAGAACATCATTGAAAACATGCATATCATGCTATTTCCTTACCCTATCCCATTTCTCAATACATATATACATCATAGCACTTTTCATACTTCCACATCATTTCATACAATTATAATATCGTACTAGTCCTAGCAATATATCTACGAAATTGCTGCAATTACGTACGAACATCTCTATAGCTAACACACAGTCCCTTACCTCGTTTTACTTGTGTGCAACTATCCGCCTTTATGCTTCTCGCGTTCTCATCTCGACTTGCTCCGACGTATCATCCGAAACTGAAATTCATCCATCAACATTTGAGTTAATGTTTCTAACTCTTATTCAACTAAGCATTTATCAAATGCCTTAATTACACATTTTTGCCCCCTTGTGGTAAATCTCACAATTTATCCCACTATCAACATGTCCAAATCATTCTCACAACATGTTCCTCCACTTAAGATATCTCATTCATCATAAACACTTCCACTCTCCACTTTCTCACACTTAACTATTTCCAAGTTATATTCATTTCATACCATTCTAGGTAGTTCTATCATGTCTATACATACTAACCATTTCCCATATCAATATCCAAACCAATGTACTTGGGTATTTGCATTAGAAACTTACCTCATTGGATTTCCTCTTGCTCCAATTAGGATTGCCCTTTATTTCTTCAATCCATCAAATGGGAAAATGCCTCTAGACTATGTTGTTCTTCTTTTTGTTGTGAACAACTTTGTCTCTAATAGACTCTCCTTAAATCTCACTGAAAATGGCTGGATTTAGGAGTGAGAAACTAGATTTCTTTGAGTTGAAGTGAGAGGAAATGGTTTATCCCAAAATTCTGATGATCCAACTGCTCCCATTTATAGTTTTGACTTGAGGAGATCGATCTTCCTTGGGTGGAGATCGATCTGTTCCTCTAAAATCCCTCTTTTCTAAGACGTTTTAAAGGTAGGAGATCGATCTGTCGAGACTGGAGATCGATCTGCTGTCAAACAGAAGCTTAAGGAGATCGATCTAGTCTTAGGGGAGATCGATCTGCTTCCAACCCGAGAGCTAAGGAGATCGATCTGCTTCCTTTGGAGATCGATCTGTTCCTTTCCATTTCTCACATAAGGGCATTCTGGCTCTCCCAGATCGATCTCTCATCCTATGAGATCGATCTGGCCTTCACAAATTCCAGATTTCTTGCAGTTTTTTCTGCAACAACCCTTACCAAACACCCTTAATTTGCTTCCATGATCATTTCCTCATTCATTCATCTTTGAGACTTGAAAATGGGATCCATCCTCACTACATACACATTAAAACTTGTGTAGAATCTTTGTATGACCAAATATATACGATATTACTCGAATGGAAATATACACTTATGTAAATCTTTCCTTCCATTACTATACTACTCATATTCCATTTCGATCACATTCTTCTCGTGTTCAAGTTTATTTCTTCCTACTCATTCATAATGCAACTTGTACATATAATCACAATTCTTACTACAAGTGCGTACATAATCTTATAAACTTACATTGCATATACTTCACATTACAATACATCATCTTACTTATGATTCTATTTACATTCCCATGTTCCTATATACAGCTATACATGTATGGGGTCTCACACCAGCTTCTTGACATATACACCTCCTATTGGAGATTTTTATTAAGAAATGTGGTTTTCACATCCATTTGCCAATTCTCATAATCATGGTATGCAACTATAACAAGTAGAATCCGAATAGATTTAACTATGGTGACTAGTGAGATTGTTTCTTTATAATCAATCCATTATTTGTCCATAGTCTTTAGGTACCAGTTAGGCTTTGTCTATTCGTACATTACCTTCCATGTCAATATCTTTTAAAGACCCATATACACCCTATGGGTTTAACCCCTTTTGGTGGATCACTAAAGTCCATACTTAGTTTTCATCCATTGCATCTATTTCCAATGTCATAGTCTCATGCCATTTAGCAAAGTCAATGTCAAACATTGCCTCATTATAGCTAGTAGAATAATTTTTCATAAGAAACACATCTCTACCAAATAGAAAGCCATAGCTATCAGGTAGCTTACTTGTGTTGCTTGATTGTTGATTTAAGCATTTAACACTTCAACCGTAGGCTCAGGTTCCAATTGAGTGTCAATTTGTGTCACGACTTGAAGAACGTGACTTTACTGTAGCTTATTGCAAAAGTATAAAAATTTGGGCTAAGTTTTCACTTTTCCTTACACACCCATTTGTCATATGAGCAATCTTATATAGTATTGTTAGGTTACTATTCACTAACTCGATTTAAAGTGTCAAACCTAATATCCCTATTTGATTTCTTATTAACATTTATTATTGATGCCAAGATTCGGTTATCAATTTAGATAGTATTTCGACAGCATAACAGCTTATATTTTCTTATAACTAGCCTGCAAGGTACACACTATGATAGTTCATATGTTTCAATCTCATCACAATCACAATTTACATCAATTACATTCCTTAAGATCTTTTATGCGATTTTTTTTTGTATTATGGAGTTTCCTCGATTTTAACTTATTCAAGACTAGTGGTCTAAAATCGAAACAAATACAATCCAAACTCAAATTTAAGGATCAGACTTTCACTTAGACACCAAGAGGGAATATCCGGTCAAGTTTCATAATTTTCGGTGGCCGTTTGATTCTCTAGGATATTGATTTACTAAATATTCTATTATTTTCTAGTTTTTGATGTCTTAACCAATAAATATTCATTTACATCTCGAAACTCGATAATTATATACTTAAACATATTTTGACATAATATACCTCTCGACTCATGTACTGATAGTAGATTGTTTGAAATAAACACATAAAAGTAGTATAAATGTATACCGATATGAGCTATGAGATTTTCGAACCATTAACTTTAAAGCTGATACTAATGTTAATGCCAATGCACCATTGTCTTAACCTGTAATGGGAAATAAAATAGGGTGAGCTTGGGGAGCTCAGTATGTAAATCATAAAAGCACAGAGGGTAATAATACATAAGATACTATACTCTAATGTATGTTGTAATATTATATTGAATACGTATAACCTATCAAAGTTGTTACCACAAAATCTTATAACTTTCCACATATTCTTCTGCAACCATTTCTTTCTATGCCTTTGTAATAACGTCTAATCTAGACGCTGTCAAGGTCATTTAGGGTATTTGTCAAAAGGTTACTGTGAAGTGCCTCATTTCCATCTTTGACCTGACCACAAACTCTAGTTCGATAGACGTATCCATATCATATTCGATAAACATGATCAATAAACCTATCTCGCATCATATTTGATCATATCATCTTCGTATTTGTAATGATCACTATTATAACCCGTGATCGAGACCATGTTAAAAGTATCATATTCTCATAACCATTATGGACTATTATTCCCTTCGGTAAGACCATATCTTGTTATCTATACTGGCTGATAGCAGGCCATATCATATCTTACTATCTATAATGCCAATAGCAAGCCATATCATTACTATCTATATCGGCCGATAACTGGCCATATAGTGCTAACTATTATACTCCTTGATAGCATGAACCATCTCATATTCATAGCAATCATATCGTAACATTCATCATATTCATATATATTATATCTTGTCACTCATCATATTCATATCCATTATATCTTGTCACTCATCATATTCATATCAATCATAAGAATATCATGTTCATACTCATATCATGTTCATATCATACCAGTAAGACATGTTTTGTGAACGAACCATGCTCATGTTTATTAAACACATTATTTTTATGTTCATATTAAAAAACTTACTCTTTTCGGTAAAACCATGTTTAGTAACACTAGGTTTGGTAAAACCCTTTTTATATCTGTCAAATTTGTCATATCATTTTCATATCTAGAATGATCACCATTATAACAAGGTCATATTGAAAATCTTATATTACATGACCATTGCTAACTATTCTAGCCCTCAGCAGGGATGTATAATCATTGCTAACTATTATAACCCATCAATAGGGCCTTAGCTAACTATTATAACCATCAATAGGGCCTTGGCTAACTAGTATGACCTAACAGTAGAGTTAAATGGTCATGTCTAACTACTATGTGCAACAGCCCAGCCCAGCCGACCATGGCCACCCATTTTGGGCCCACAATATCGACTGTTGTGACATCGTTACTCATCCGTACTGTCCGCTTTGGGTCCACTGACCCGTACAGTTTTATCGTGGGTGAGCCAGGGTCAAGTTAGCCTGGGGGTTGCCTCTCCACAATTCGCATCCCCACTGTGGTTTGAACTTGGGACCCTTAAGTACCTAAGTCTTACCACTTTGGTACCATTTGATCCAATTGTTAACTGTGACGCCCTAGAAGCGCAAAAATAAGGGCTAACTTTTTCTTTGAATTCTTGTTTTCTTACTTAGGTTGCATTCTTGTACAGTGTAGGTTACTTAATTTCTTCCATTACTTAATCCTTTAACTGTATAAGATTTGCTAGAAATTTCGACAGCACAACCTCTTATATTTTTAATCTACGTCCCTACAATAAAAAACAATTTCTGAATACAATGCAGTTGCTTTTATTTTTTAAAACTTTACCATCTCCCAATTCAAAATACATTACCACTACATCAAGTATATTAATACTTAACATCATTAACATTTCATTTGTTTCCCAAGCCATTTATCTACAACTCCGTAAGGTTAGAATACATCTCAAAAGTATACATATACAATCCAGTATCTGTACATTACCACTGTTTGGAAATAAACATCAGGAAATATACCTGAGTGTGTACTAAAGTTAGTCTGAGAGGCTCAAAATTCACCAAGCTACTCTAGTAGTTCGCAATAGCTGAGCAGATTCTATCGCAGGTAATCTGAAATGGAGGAAAAAATGGATATGCTTCTGATAAAGCTCAATAAGGAAAGCATTTAAAGAAATCCTGACAATCCTAAAAACATGTGGAAAATCAGGGTTAACATGCTTTTGTACTTAAATCCATTTTCATAAACTTAGTTGCTTACTTTGAAATAAAACAATTATACATACATACTTATGGAATTCGATTTACATACATATTTACTTTGAAATGAAACATACTTACATACATGCTTACTTACTTAAAATTCACATACTTCTTACTTACTTTAGCTTACTTACTTTCTTTCATACTCAAAATGTTCATACATTAAAATATAGAGACTAGGCTATGTCCGGGTAGCTATCATGCAAGCATAAGTCATCCTCCGTAGAGGGAATAAAGTACCGATGGCCATAGTAGGGGTTGTAGATGGGATCAGGGTCGTACAACAAATAAGTGTAGTATCTGTATAAACTTTAATTAGCACATAGCTAGGGCACGAGTACCAGTGGCACTCATCGTGTGGGTAACATACAAGCGTACTACCCGGGCACGAGATATGACAAAACATGCACCACATGTAGCAAAGACAAACAACACAAAGGTGGAGACAAGCATTACATAGGCGAAACGTAACAAGCGCTACATGTGGCAGAGCTGAAACACCACAAGTAGTGAGCATGATGTGCACACAACATAAGCTAATGGGGTAGCCCTCTAGGCTCAAAAAAACCTTACTTCTTTACTTGCTTTCATACGTACTTAAAATCATTTGAAGTTGAAATCTTAAAATCATAAAGTTCTAATATAAAATATTAGTGTATTAAAACTCATACTTGATATATCAAAAATGGTTGGGTTCAGGAATTAAATCGAGTTTCTATTACTTTCGAGAATTCCTAACGGAAAGGCTCGGTCTTCCTCGAAAACTCTTCATACATCTATTAAATCATTTCATATGATATAAACGGTATAATATGTTATTACTACTGTAAATTACATCCCTTACCTCAACAGGGCTAAGGCAGCGCTAAATCATCGGGTCTCGGGATTGCCTCATTTTTGTGTGTCGATACCTCGAGTTGCCATTAACAACCCAATTAGTATTCAATTTATCCTTATTTCATATTCTTATTCATTTATAACTTAAAGGGGGTCAATTGGACAATTTTTCAGCCATTTTTTTCTATTTTCTCTATTTTATCGATTAAAGTGCTGATTTAAGCTAATTTCGATCATTTTTGTTCTTTTTTATTTCAATTTCATAACTTAAAAATCTAATTACTTATTCAAGTCTCCAATTCACACTTGTCAACATACCAATTTACCAATTCTCATACTTTTCAGTTTTTCACTGAACTAGGTTCTGGACTTTTTTGGTATTAATTTAACCGTCGACAACATCAAACTCAACCAAATTTCACCATTTCCCTATTAACTCTAGGTTGTCCAAACCTACATAAGTCCCTAGAAAATTTTTCATCAAGTTCTACTTAACCAAAAATCATCCAAAATCATCAAATATCAACATACATCAAGTTCATTATCTTCCACAAACTTCTTACCTTAGTTAACTAACTTTAACCAATCCTTTTTGCTCCAACAAAGATTTTTAGTTGTTAATCAGCATGTATACAACTTTGAATTATAAAAAATAACATTAAAACCCAACCAAAAACTTTCAAATTTAAGTTTTGCTCTCACCTCGAAATAAGGCAGATTCTACCCTTGTTCTTCTCTCTAGTTTTTCGCTTAGCAAACGAGCTTCTTCTTGGATGGATTTTTTATATGTTATATAGGGCTTAGGATGGAAGATTTTATCCTTCTTGAACAAAGTTTGAAGGTGGCTGAAAAAATCACGCAATCTAGACTGGCAGAGGACGCCTACGTCAACTTTGGAGAGATGGTTCTCTCTCGTTTTAGCTTGGTTCGTGGTGTTCTTTACCTTTCCATAAAGAAATTTAAATGATCATTATCTTGGAAAAAAACCCAGCCCAAAAATTCTTTTTTAAGGTCATGAAAATGGGTTTTGTTTTTGGGCCTACACGTATTGGGCGTGGGCCTTCTAGTAGCATTGTTTTAGAAAATCCATGAAAAATATTTTCAGGGCATTTTTCCCAAATTTCAACTTCTCAGGTGTTCTGAAAGGTCTCTAGTATTTCTCATAAAAAATTTCAGCCCACTTGTTTAAGAAAAGTTCCCCGATTGAGCCTATTTTGCGCGATTTGGTCATTATCGATTGAATGACTTAAGGTTTTCAATTTACTTTAAAAATTCATTTGATCACCCGAAACCTACTTATTTCCACTAAATCTGCATTCCCTGTGTCAATTATGCCTTATACTATTCCTACAGTTTAGAATAATTTTTGTAAATTTCTAAACTTTATTCTGAATTTATTTGGCTCACTAGGCCTATTTGCTCGGTTTAGTGTAAACCTAAGTTTTACTAGCTTTTTCACTTATAATACCTTAGTTTCACCTTCTAACCATCAAAACTTACTTATAAACATACTTTCTTAAAGGATACTTAAACTTGGGTGCTTATCTCGAAGTTCATGCCTTCGGCCTCGGACCACTATTCTGGGCGTCTCAGTTACCCTTGGCTCTACATGAACATTTAGGTAAGTCTTAAACTTCTCGGCTTAGCTTTTAAATAAACATTAGTACAAAAATTTGTGTTTCACATTCCTCCTGATCTTTTATGAATTTGGTCCTCTAAATTCAGCCAGGTCCGTTAAACAATCGCAGGTACTTCCCCTTCATAAGGCTCTCCAACTCCCAAGTTGCTTCTTTTCTCAAGTGGTGTTGCCAGAAAATCTTTACTAGTGGAATTTTCTTCGTCCGAAGTACCTTTTCCTTCTTGTCAAGGATCCAGATCGATTCTTCCATATAGCTTATATCTCCTTGAATGTCTAAAGCTTTATATTCAATGACATGAGAGGGATCCAAACTATATCTCCTTAACATGGAGATGTGAAAGGCATTATGTATCCCAAAAAGTTGTGGAGGTAAAGCTAACCAGTAAGCAACATCTCCCACTCTCTCTAATATCTCGAATGGACCAATGAAGAGAAGACTCAACTTTCCCTTCTTTCTAAAATGCACGATGCCCTTGCTTGGAGATACCTTCAAAAACACGGAGTCCTTAACCTGAAATTCAAGCGGCCGCTTACGTACATCGGCATAACTCTTCTGTCTACTCTGAGCAGCCCTTAGTCTATAACAAATAACCTGAACGCTCTTAGCTGCCTATTCCATAAGATCGAGAACCATAATCTTCCGATCACCTAATTCTTCCAAAGTAACTGGGGACCTACATCCCCTGCTATACAGAGCCTCACAAGGTGTCATCCTAATACTAGCATGGTAGCTGCTATTATAGGCAAACTCTACAAGGGGCAAATGGTCATCCCATGATCCCTTACAACCCAACATACACGCCTTAAAGATATCCTCTAAGGTCTAAATAGTCCATTCGGACTGACCGTCAGTTTGAGGATGATAAGCAGTGCTAAAATTCAACTGAGATCCCATGGCTTCCTGAAAGTGTATCCAAAATCTAGAGGTAAACTTGGAATCCCTATCAAAGGTAATACTCATAGGAGCCCCATGCAATCAAGCTACCTCTCTGACATATAATTTTACCAAGACACTTAAAGAATCTGTACTCTTAATGGCAAGGAAGTAGGCACTCTTAGTCAATCTGTCTACAATTACCCAGATTACGTAATGACCTTTTCGAGTCCGCGGTAATCCCATAATAAAATCCATCGTTATGTGTTCCAATTTCCACGTAGGCACGGGTAACGGCATAAGTAGTCTTGCGGGCTTCTGGTGCTCAATCTTAACCTGCTGACATACTAGACATTTGACCACAAAGTCTGCTACATCCGATTTCATACCACTCCACCAATACACCTTTCGCAGATCTTGGTACATCTTGGTACTGTTTGGGTGTATGGTGTAACGGGAACAGTGGGACTCTTTCAGAATCTATTATCTCAGGGCATCATTACTCGGGACACAAATGCGTGCCCTGAACCTCAACATCCCATCATCTTTAACCTTAAAATCAAACTTCGAAGCTTGCTTTGCCTAGCTAACCATGTCTAATAATCTTTGAACATTTCTCTGTCCTGCTTTGATCTGATCTAAAATGCTGGGCTCAATCTGTAGGCTAGTCATAAATCCAACATTTGCCTTCTCAACACTAATCCTGAGTCTGATGAACTGTTCCAATAACTCCCAATCTCTGGTCATCATATACGACACCATACCCTTTCTACTGAGAGCATCTGCAACCACGTTCGTCTTACCCGGATGATACAAAATCTCGTAGTCATAATCCTTAAGAAGCTCTAACCACCATCTCTGCCTTATATTAAGCTCCTTTTGATCAAATATATATTTTAAACTTTTATGGTCAGTGAAGATCTGAAATCTCTCACTGTATAAATAGTACCGCCAAATCTTCAAAGCAAATACTACGACGGCTAACTCCAAATTAGGGGTGGGATAATTTCGCTCATGGTCCTTCAATTGCCTGAAACCATAAGCTATCACTCGACCATTCTGCATGAGTACACATCTTAGACCCAGATGGGAGGCATCACAGTATACCGTAAATCCCCCTGATCCACTCGAAATAGTCAGGACGGGTGTGGTAGTCAACCTCCATTTGAGCTTCTGAAAGCTCTGCTCATAGGCGTTTGACCGTACAAAAGGAACTTCTTTACGTGTGAGCTTGGTCAATGGAGCTGCTATCTTAGAGAAACCCTCTGCAAACCTCTGATAGTACCCTGCCAACCTAAGGAAACTCTAAATCTCAGTTACAGTCCTCGTTCTCTCCCACTTGAGTATTGTCTTAATCTTGGATGGATCAACTGACACCCCATCCATGGATATAATGTGACCGAGGAAGGTTATTTGTTCTAGCCAAAATTCACATTTACTCAGTTTCCCATACAGCTATTTCTCTCGAAGAGTCTAGAGCACAGTCCTCAAATACTGCTCGTGCTCTTCTCGAGACTTAGAGTAAATTAAGATATCATTAATAAAAACAATTACAAACTGATCTAAATAATCCAGGAATACTTTGTTCATCAGACTCATAAAAGCAGTAGGGCATTGGTTAGACCAAAAGGCATCACCAAGAACTCATAGTGGCCATATCTTATCCTGAATGCTATATTAGGCACATCTTCCTTCCTGATCCTTAACTGGTGATAGCCAAACCTCAGATCAATTTAGAAAATACTGATGCCCTTCTTAGCTGGTCAAATAAGTCATCTATTTTGGACATGGGTACTTGTTCTTTACAGTTGCCTTGTTCAATAATCTGTAGTTTATGCATAATCGGAGGCTACCATCCTTCTTCCTGACAACTAAAATCGAAGCTCCCCAAGGTGATACACTGGGTCTATTAAAACCCTTGTCAAGCAACTCTTGTAACTGCTTCTTCAGCTCTTCTAATTGAACCAGTGCAATCCTGTAAGGAGTTTTAGAGATTGGCTAGGTATCTGGCACTAAATCGATAGTAAAATTCAGCTCTCTCCGATGGTAACCTCGATAATTTATCAGGAAACACAGCCGAGAAATCACATACAATAGGTATATCCTGAATACTCGAATGTTCCTTACTCATGTCAGTAGCAGAAGCTATATAACCTTCATGGAACAAAACATCAAGAGTTACACAAATTTCATACTTTAAAACATCGTATATTTCATTTCTTAACAGCAAAATATACTTTAAATTTATCAAGTAAGGAGAATGTTACAGTCTTGGTATAGCAGTCTAAACTTACTCTATTGGCGGTAACCAATCCATACACAAAATTGTAACAAAGCCGTACATGTATAGTAAGATTAATCTGCTATAATTACCCTATATCCTACCTTAATTTCACAGTTCACACTCTATCAGTTATTTGTGTCTCATGCATGAGAGTATTAATATAAAATACATAATTTAGGAATTCAGATTCTAAATGCAGACACTTTGCAAACTGAGGTGAAATGAAAGAGTGTGTGGACCCAGGGTCAAATAAAAAGTTAGCTTTATGATTACAGATAAGAAGATTACCTCTAATGACATCGGATGAGGCATCTGCTATGTTCTTATAAATGGCAAAGACAATATAAGGCCCGTATTTTCATATGTAATCCTTATGATTCTCTAAGTGTACACTTGTTAATGTAATGTGAGTCATAAGTGAAGTAAGATCCGTAGATTTGATGTACACACTTGTTATGTGAATTCGTGATGTACACGCAAGTTTCATCAAGTATGAATTATAAGAGATGAACCTTTTTAAGTGATGAATGTGTATTGAATGTAAAATGAGTAGTGAGGTAAATTGATATGCAGTTAGCTTTGAGAATTTGGGATGAAATTCGACTAAGTATGCTATAGAGCAAGGGGAGATCGGTCTCTCTTTCAAGCCAGATCGATCTCAGTAAGCCTCTGCCAAGCAAGGATAGATCTTATCTCTAAGCAGACCAATCTCTTTATACCTCAACCAGAAGCAGATCGATCTCATTCCCCTGGCAGATCGATCTCTGAAGCTCTATGCTGGCTAAGATCGATCTTATGCTCTTTGACAGATCGATCTCTCAAGCTTGAAAACTTATTTCTAAGAGGCTAAAAGCAGCAACAGATCGATCCCTCACTTATGGAGATCGATCTCATCAAGCAATTTCTATATAAACAGGACAACTGAATTGTATTCCATGAGAAACAACTCAAACCTTTCCATTTTTGAAGCAAGTGACCTAGTTTTTCCTCTCTAAAGTATTAACACCTTCCATTGAGATTGAAGAAAAGTTTATTTCAACAAAGTTGTTCATAGAGTGGAGAAGAAAAATATAGTTGGGAACGAGAGGTTAATCGTTGAATCGAATGAGAAAAAAGAATTTTTCCTCAAAGTTGTGAAAAGGAGAAAAGCTGAGATTTGTAAGATTTCAATAAAACAATCTCATGTATGTTGATCTATACACTTGTATGAGTTGATTGGAATGTAGGTTTATGGTTGAAATGTGATAAACATGCTTAAACAAAACTATGACCAAGAATCGATCTAATGATAGAAAATCGAGTAGGCATGATTTAATGGAGATTTGAGCATGTAAAGATGTTATTGAGCATGTATTTATGCTTGTATAATAGTTTGGTGAAATCCATGTGCTAGAAGCAAAAATGATTGAAAGTGAGTATATAAGGTATTCGATGAAATGCCAAAATGAAATGAAATAATGAACTTGAGGTATTGTAAGCTTAATGCCAGTTTAATACGAATCAATAGACTCGAGGAGTCTGGGAGATTCCCGAAAATGAGTTATATGATCGAAATGGACCTATGAAAGAGTAAAGTCTGATAGTGGTGTAACGAGGCCTAAATAAGATATAAATTGCCTAAGGCATTGATTTGAATATCATGCAAGTGAAATGAAGTATATGAAAATATACTGATGTGTGTAATACACAATTTCAGCTCCAAAGGATATAATTGGAGTTGATAGGATGGATCACGAGAAGTGAAAATTGAAGGAAAACGATTCAAGCCTGATTTAAGGTAAGAGACTTATGCGAGCTATTAGAGATAGCTATACGTATGTTTTCCTACCTGCGTATGCAATAAGTATGTAGATATTGATATATCTAGGTAGAAAACTACGTATGAGAATAAGTCTATAAGTATGAGTTGCATGACTTCTATGTTATTGTTGTGGAAAGAGGTATTTGCAAATGTTTTGAGAAAGAATAATAATAGACGGGCTCCCAGTTTAACCAATTGCATGAAGTGCTTCTAATGAGTGATTGAAGGGAGATTTTCCCTCTCACTCATGACAATACAAGGAGCCCCTTCTATTTCTTTTCTATGTGAAATTTTACTAGAGCCTAGTGCCAACAGCAGAGTGACCAGCCCTGCACTGTCACGACCCGAATTACCTAAAAATCAGAGTAAATTTTTCGCTTTTTCATTTATTATTTAATTCTTACCTTTCTCTCGTCGTGACCATCCTACAACACAGTTGGGCTATGATTCGGTGTTAGTCACCTCTCACTATTACCAATCCATTTCCATAATTTCATTCAATATCAGAGTTTACTATCTTGTGACTTTAACTGAATACATACATAATGGTATTCATAACACTACATCCCCGACATGATATCCATTTATAGTACTGTGCATTACATATTTAGATACAAAACCTTACAAATGTGTATACCTGTCTCTCGATGGGAAGCAGCAGATACCAGGCATGCAAGTCCTCAGCCGCATACTAATTTCTGTGAGTGCTCTGAAAAGATGGGAAAATAAGGGGGGTGAGCAAACCACACGCTCAGTAAGGCAATTATGCAAGTAAGTAGATAGCTCCACTATCTACATGCTCATAATGCCATGCCCTTAAATCCATTTCTTTTCATTAAAATCATCAAGCACAAAGTCATGCATATTCAATGCCATAGTTCATCCAAAACTATTTGTGCATATATAAATCATGTAACTCATGCATTCAAAGCATTTTATGTGACATCATTAAATCATATTAAGCATGAATTTAATCAAGATCATGCAGTCTTTCATGTCATGTAAGACAATTCAAGGTTTTCAAATGAAAGCATGGAAAACACATCATGCCACTGCATTCAAATCAAAACATTAAAACTGTAGTTAAAACTAACCCTTCCGGGTCCATCTCATAAAACAATTCAATAAAATTCATTATAAAACTCCGGTTATAAAACCACCCTTCTTTCAGGGTCACATATCATAAAATCATATGAAATCATAAATTCATCAAATCGGGGGCCTGACCCCTCCTTCGGGTCTACCCTGGTCTAACAGACCATAAGTTATATCATGTGAGACAATCAGGTAATTAACAGTAACATCGAGGACTATGGTCATATCCTAGTGATCCCTGGCAACACGGTACCTAGTGTGCGGGGTATCACACCTGAAACGGGAGGTGGGTCGTCCTACCCGCCAAAACAGCATAACACCAGGATTGCGAGGGCAAGGCTTGCTGCCTCGTGGCTAATGCCACTCCACTCCAACAATCCCCACGGTACAGCGTACTCCGCGTGACATACACGGTACAACGTACTCCGTGAACCCAAGCTCAATCAGGGGTGCCTGTAATAGGTCTTATCCACCCAAAATCATCTCTGTCTCAGAATGCATGTGTGAGCATATCATCTCACTGTGACACACAGTCTACAGGAGGCTCTAACACGGCTATATGCATGTAATATAAATCCCTGTGCGAGCGAAGCTCAAGCACGGCTCCATGCATATTCATGATATCTGAAAAACTCGTGCGAGCTAAGCTCTAGCACGGTGTCATGAAAATCAGTAAAATCTGCGTACGAGCAGCGCTCCAGTACGACTTAAACTGATTATAATTTCAATTAAAATCCACGTACGAGCAATGCTCTAGTACGGATATGCATAACAACTCAGTGAAAATCTCGTACGAGAAAAACTCCAGTACGACATTCAAATGAATTATGAAAACCATATAAAACTTTGTGCGAGCAAGCTCCAGCACAAATGAATGCTCAAGTAAATCAATTCTCGTGCGAGTTACACTCCAGCACGGCTTTATGCATAATTAAATCAAATCTCGTGCGAGTTACACTCCAGCACGGCTTCATGCATAATTAAATCAAAATAGGATGCGAGCTAAGCTCCAACATCTCTCATGCATGTCAAATCATTAAAACTAGTGCGAGCAATAGCTCCAGCACCATTTTATGCATATCACATCAAAACAAATCAAAACATGTCAAAACATGTCAAAACAGAGTGCGAGCTAGGCTCCAGCAGCTCTCATTTCACAATAATAAAAATCAGTGCGAGCACCATGCTCTAGCACATTTCATGCATATGATGTCACAAGTCGGTGCGAGCAAGCGCTCAAGCACATTTATGCACATTCACAAACGCAGATATAGTGCGAACTACGTGTCGGCACTATCTGTTTCCATATAAACTTGATAGTTGGCTTTCCAAAGAAATTTCCATTTAAATATTAATAACACCTACGTAGTGTTATTTTGGGAAACTTATGCAATTATTGGCCAATCTATCGATTTACTTTGATTAAAACCAAGAAAATTCCTTAATCATATAAATCCTTAAATCATGCATTTCATGCATGTCATGCTTTCACCATCCTTAGGTGAACTTCCCTCAATAGGGGTAAAATAAACATTTCACCTATTTCGATTCTTAAAATTATTTAAACCACTTTTAGGATCATTATACAATAATAGTGTATACATACATAATCAGTGTACAGAAAAACTATTAAAATATGCGTAGCTACCTCTAGCTACTCACACAATTCCCTTACCTCATTTTCTGTACAGTCTGACCTTTACACCGATGTCTCGTCACGCAGTCCGATTTGCTCCGAATCCAAATCAAATCTCCGGAACTGCGGATACACATTCATCAGGTCAAATACAATACAATTAATTGTATTTCACAATTTTTTGGGCTTAATTTAAATCATTGGGCCCGTTTACCCATATTGGGCCCGATTGCACCATAATGGGCCTTAATCGGCCTTAAGCCCGTTTACCACACTTTATCGAGGCCTATTGGGCTCATTGGACCCATCAATATTTATTTAGCCTCGTTCTAAACTCTCAGATAACTCAATTTATTATTTACGACAATTTATCCAATTTTTCAGAATTAAATTCATTTATACAGAAATTAAATCCGTAATTTATGCGTTAAATATCAATCACGCATAACGATATAAAATTGTCGTAAATAAGGGTCACTTACCCGTTATTCCATGATCGTACTCAAATCGAGGCTGTCTCGAGCTCTCGGTGGATGCCAATTGTCGAGCTACACAATTAAATATATTTTCGGGTAAACTTTCAGTCGATTATTTATCAAATTAAATATTCTGAAAATTAAATCGGTCAATTTGACCTCTTTCCGACTTACCCGAAGCTCGATTGCATCACTAAAATTTTCTCCATTTTTTTTCTTTTTCTTTTTCCCTTTTTCTTCCTTTTTTTTTTCCTCTCTTTTTGGCTGAACTGGTCCGGTCCGGTTCAACCCGGTTCAGACCGCCGGTTCAGCTCGGTCCGGTTCGGCTCAGACCGCCGGTTCAGTCCGGTTCACCCATCATTTTGCCGTTTCGACGCCGTCCGACCGATTCCCGGTGCGATTCCGGTGCCGTTCGGCGCCCCATCGCATGGGCTCCCTAGATCGGGCCTCGGTGTGGCTCGAATCGGCGCCATCGCCGGCGAATCGAAGCTTTTCTCCCGCGGGTTCCTCCTCCGTTTCTGGCGATTTTCGCCGTTCTCAGCGCGCGTCTGGGCTGCTGGAGGTTCGCCCGAGGTCGGTCGACCTTCGCCGACCCTCGCCTGGGGTCCTAGGCCGTCGGTGACCGTCGGACGGAGGGAACCGACTCCCTCGGTTCCTGCTTCGTTTTCGCCTCTGTTTCTGCTTCTTTTGTTTTCCAGATTCACGTTTTTTCGCGAATTCTGTTTCTTTTTTTTTCTTTTTATTTTATTTTATTATTATTATTTATTTATTTATAATTAACTTTTAATATTATTTTATTCAATAAAATAATATTAAAATGCATAAATATCCTTAAAAAATTATATTTAATTCATTTAATCTGTAAATAATTTTCTCAGTCTGATTTTACCTTTCCGGTATATTTTTCGATTATTTTAGGGATTATTTTTTGATACAAAAATCCCGGTTTATTCCAATAAATTCATATCTTGATCAATTTAACCCAAAATTTAATTATTTCCTCATCATTGATCAAGATTTCTCATTCTCATATTTTTAATTAAATTTTCTTGTCCCGATAAATATCGAATTTTGGTCTTTTGACCATTTTGCCCTTGCACGTATTCGGGAATGTCATTTAAGTCCTTTTGCATTTTTAAATGCACTCGAAAATATCGGGTCTTACACGCACATTATTTTAAAAGGATTTCTGAGTAAAGTAAAAAGGGTGCTCGATGCCTCGGTGATGCTGTGTGTTCCACTTGAGAGCTCACACTAGATTTTTAGGAATCATGCTGGAGCCTTCGAGTATTGCTATGTGTCTTGCTTGGATTATGCTCGTATGTAATTTCCTAGTAATACCGTGCTCGATGCCTCAGGTATGCTGTGTGTTGAGTAAAATCGTGTTAGAGCCGTCATGTACTATTGTGTGTCTTGCATTGACCTTCTCGCACGTGGTTTATGAATTTGATGTAATGAGTACAAAACCGTGCAAGAGTCGTCGTGTATTGCTGTGTGACTTGCACCGACCTACTCTCACGCAATTTTGAGACAATGGAAATGGGTGATAAGGATCCACGGCAGCACGATGTGTCACAACCCTCAACTTACCAAAATAAGTGCAAATCTTTCGCATTTTCATGCATCATTTATTATTCGACCTTACCTCAATCGTGAACAGCAGCTCTACTCAATAGTTGTGCTGTATGTCGACGTCTAACTCACTCCACCATACCAATTCAATTTGTATAATATTTATGAATAAACACTTGTATAATTATATACATATCAGAGTTGTTACATGTGTTTACATAGTTTTACATCCCCAATAGTTACATACAAAATGCTACTGTGCTATCGTAAGTTTAGATACAAAATTTCAATAGTGTGTATACCTAACACAATGGGATGCAGTGGATTACCAAAAGGGAACGTCTCCAGTCACGCTCAATCTATACTCAACACTCTGTAGAGAGGGGGAAAATAAGAAGGGTGAGCAAACCACACGCTTAGTAAGGTAATCATGCGAACAGATAGATATTGTACTATCTACGTGATCGTGATGCCATGCTCAAAAGCATTTAGTTCATCATTTTATCTCAAAACATGAGTGTATGATTGTGTTAATGGTATGTAAAACATTCATGCTATTAAAATCCAGTGCACAATTCAATTCAAAGCATGGTATAAATCATCATGCATAATTCACAATAAAGCATGGCATTACCCATCATGCGTTGTTTTTTCAAATAAGCCTAGCATTAACCATCATGCATTTTTCTCAAAAAAGCATGGCATTAACCATCATGCATTTTTTCTCAAATAAGCATGGCATTAACCATCATGCATTTTTCACAATAAAGCATGGCATTAATAATCATGCTTCAGTGCACTTTAAAACCATTAACAATCGGTATCTCAAAACAATTCAACACTTGTCAGGTCTCAGCCCTTCCTTCGGACTATCCTGACCCACAAATCATTTCAAACATGGATTTATTCTCAAAGCAATAGACATGTGAGATAGGTAATTCAATAATAGGTAATAACCTCAAGGTCTATGGCCATAACCTGTGATACCGGCTACACAGATCAGGTGTGTGGGATATCACCACTATCTGCTTCCATACGAGAGGTGGGTCAAATCTAGCCCGTTCATCCATAGCAGATATCGTCCGAAGACGACACATCACATCTCAACACGGTACAACGTACTCTATACTACATGCACGGTACAACGTACTCCATGGACCCAATCAACACGTCATATCACGCCACATCTCAAAACGCACGTGTGAGCCTATTTAATCGGTACGACCTCTTGTCTACTCGAAACTCCTAACACGGCTATCAACATGTCAAAATATCACAAATGCACGTGCGAGCCTATTTAATTGGTGTGACACCCAGTCTACCCGAAGCTCCAAGCACGAAAACAAGTAAGGTGAGCATCTAATGCGAGCTAAGCTCCAAGCACTATGCCAAAACCAGTATGAAATCCATGTGAAAACTAGTGTGAGCTAAGCTCTAGCACTCATGTGTATAAAACAAGTTAAATCTCATGCGAGTCATACTCTAGCACGCTTTCACTCTCACGAAAACAATACAGGTGGCTCATTTCTTTGCAAAGTGTGGTTAACAAACCAAAACAACTCATTTCTTTTGCAAATCATTTCAAATGCTAGCCAACCGACCAATCACTTACTAAAAAGCAATAAAACATGATTTTCAAAGCAATATGCTTTTGTTTTCATGCACATTTCTCAAACACCCAACTCTTGCCCTTCAATCACCCAATTTCACTTTCTAACATCTCATGCAATCTAGCAAAGCATTTAAGCGCCCAAATTGGGCACAGATATCTCTAAGAGTCCACACAATTCCCTTACCTTGATTTACTTAGTGTGACTCTTTTCCTCTTAGCTTCTCACGCTCTTGGCTCAACTTGCTCCGACGTATCCTTGGAAGCTGCAATTTATTCATCATACGTTCGAGTTAGTATTGCTAACTCTCATTCAACTATATATTCCACCCAATGCCTTAAACGCTCATCTTACCCCTTTTGGGTAAGCCTCTCTATTCATTCCATATTATTATCTTAAAATTATCTCCTCAACACCATTATCATCTCAAGATATCTCATTCATCATTTATTCCACCACATTTCACTTCTCACACTAACCCATTTCTAGGTTATATTCATTCCATGGCATTCTAAGTAGTTCTACCCATAATGTGCACACCCAAATTAACTTTATAATCATTAACTAGACAAATGTACTTGGATTTGTGCACTAGAAACTTACCTTTTTGGATTTCCTCTTTACTCCAAATTAGAAATGCCCTTTATTCCTTTAATCCAAAAAATGGGGAAATGCCTCCAAACTATGTTCTTCTCCTTGATGTGACCAACTTTGCCTCTAATAGTCTTCCCTCAAATCTCCTTAAAAATGGTTGGATTTAGAGAGAGAAAACTAGGTTTGGGTTGGAAAGGGAAGGAAATGGTTTTGTCCCGAAATCTGCATATTTTTAACGCCCTTTTGATAGAAATAGCTTGAGGAGATCGATCTGCACAAGGAGGAGATCGATCTGGTCCCCTTAAATTCTTCTTTTCCACGGCATTTTAAGCATGAGATCGATCTGTCGAAGCTTGAGATCGATCTGCTCCAAATAGAGAGCTAAGGAGATCGATCTGTATGCTTGAGGATCGATCTTTTCATTACAGAATGTTTAGGAGATCGATCTGGCTCCATTGGAGATTGATCTGCCCTATTCCTTTGCTCAAATACAAGCATTTTGGCTCATCCAGATCGATCTCTCATCCTATGAGATTGATCTGGCCTGCATAATTTCTAGATTTTGTTGCAGTTTCCTGCAAAATCTTATACCAAAAGACCCTTAATTTTTTGCCATGGTCATTTTCTTATCCAATTATCTTTGAGACTTGAAAATGACATCCCATTATACTTCATACACATTAAAACCTGTGTAGAATCCTTGTATAACCAAAGGTACTTAATATAAACCAAATGGAAGTGCATACTCATGCAAATCTTCATTCCATTTACCATACTACTCATATTCCATTTTACTCACATTCTTCACATGTTCAAGTCCATTTCTTCACATTCATACATAATGTAACTTGTATGTACAATCACAACTCTATTCCATTTTACTCACATTCTCCCCTACTTAGAATATTTGGTCCTCCAAATTAGAACCAATTTAATTAGTGAATAACTCGGGATACTTCTCCCGCATCAAACTCTCCAGTTCCCATGTGGCTTCTTCCACAGTGTGATGTTGCCAAAGAACCTTCACCAAAGGAATTGTTTTTGTCCTCAACACTTTATCTTTTCTGTCCAGTATCTGAACCGGCTTCTCAACATATGTCATGCTTTCATTGAGCTCCAAAGGCTCATGCCTTATTACATGCATCAGGTTCGGGTGGTACTTCCTTAACATGGATATGTAGAAGACGTTGTGAACACTTGCAAACTCTGGTGGCAATGCCAACCTATAAGCCTTGTCTCCCACTCTCTCCAAAATCTCGAAAGGTCAGATATATCTAGGGCTCAACTTGCCCTTCTTACCAAACCTCATGATACCCTTCGAAGGAGAAACTTTTAAGAACACTGACTCACCTACATCACACTCTAGTGGTCTCCATATCTTGTCAACGTAACTCTTTTGCCTGCTCTGAGCTGTCCATAACCTCTCACAAATCAACTGGACATCCTCAGTGGCTTGTCTAACTAAGTCGGGAGCAAAAATCTATATGTCACTAACCTCTTCCCATCCAATAGGGGAACGACATCTACGCCCATACAATGCCTCATATGGTGCCATCCCGATACTCGCATGAAAACTGTTATTATAGGCGAACTCTGCGAGTGGCAAATGGTCATCCCAGGAGCCTCCAAAATCCAACGCACATGCTCTCAACATATCCTTCAGGGCTGTATAGTTCTCTCTGACTGACTATCTGTCTGAGGATGAAATGCGGTGCTAAAACTCAGCTGGGTCCCCATCGCTTCCTGAAAACGTTCCCAGAAATGGAAAGTGAAGTGGGCATCCCTATTAGAAACAACGCTTACTGGAATTCCATGTAGCCTCACTATCTCACGCACATAGAGGTCCACTAACTGGCTCAGAGTATCGGTAGCTCTCATAGCTAGAAAATGGGCTGATTTCGTCAACCGATCCATAATCACCCATATGGCATCATGACCTTTCCAGGTCATCGATAATCCCATCGTAAAATCTATGGTGACATGTTCCCACTTCTATATCGGTATTGGTAGAGGCTGCAATAACCCTGCAGGCTTCTGATACTCTACCTTTACCTGCTGACAAACGAGACACTTCGCAACATATTCAGCATTGTGTTTTTTCATCCCAGACCACCAATAAACCTTTCGAAGGTTTTGATACATCTTAGTACTCTCAGGATGTATCGTATGCTTCGATGAGTGAGCCTCTGTCAAGATCAACATTTTGATCTCTGCATCATCAGGAACACATATCCTATCTCTGAACATCAATAATCCATCTGAACTCAACTCAAAGTTTATCTCTGTACCCCTCTATATCTGCCCGACAATATCACTGCACTGCTGATCAACTCGCTGAGCCTGTCAGATTCGATCTACCAGATTCGGTTCTAACTGCAAACTAGCTATTATAAATTCACCATCAGCACTGGGTGGGGTCATATCCAAACTGAGGTTCGTGAACTGTTCTAACAGCTCGTGTTCCCTGACCATCATGAATGATACCATCCCGAGATGCTTCCTACTCAATGCATCAGCAACCACATTTGCTTGACCCGGGTGGTACAGGATCTCACAATCATAGTCCTTTAACAGCTCGAGTCATCTCCTTTGTCTCATGTTTAACTTTTTCTGCGAGAACAGGTATTTGAGGCTCTTATGATCTGTGTAAACCTGAAATCTCTCACTATAGAGATAGTGGCGCCATATCTTCAGCGCAAACACCACCGCTGTCAATTCCAAGTCATGGGTCGGGTAGTTCCTCTCATGATCCTTCAACTGTCTAGACCCATATGCAACTACCTTCCCATCGTGCATCAATACACAGCCCAGTCTAAGGTGTGAAGCATCCGCATACATTGAGAAACCTCCTGAGCTTGTAGGAATGCTGAGTATTGGAGCTGTAGTTAATCTCCTTTTCAACTCCTTAAAACTTTCCTCACACTTATTGTCCCACACAAATTCAACATTCTTTCTCGTGAGACATGTCAAAAGAGCAGCTAACCTCGAGCATCCCTCTACAAACCTTCGGTAATACCCAGCTAAACCCAGGAAACTCCTGATCTCTATCACTGTCTGGGGTCTCTACCACTAAACTATGGCCTCAATCTTAGATGGATCCACTGATACTCCATCCTTCAATACTATGTGACCCAGAAAAGAGATCTGTTCTAACCAAAAGTCGCACTTACTGAGTTTAGCGTACAACTTCTTCTCTCGGAGGGTCTGTAGCACTATCCTTAAATGCCTTTCATGCTCCTCTCTAGACTTTGAGTACACCAGTATATTATCAATAAACACAATAACAAATCGATCCAAGTACTGGTGAAATACCTCATTCATCAACGACATAAAATCTACGGGAGCATTCGTCAACCCGAATGTCATAGCCATAAATTCATAATGTCCATACCGAGTGCAAAAAGCTATCTTGGGTACATCTCCACCTCGTATCTTCAACTGATGGTACCCTGACCTCAGATCTATCTTAGAAAAGACCTGCACTCCCTTAAGCTGATCCAACAAGTAATCGATGCATAGAAGGGGATATTTATTCTTGATGGTGGCCTTATTCAATAACCAATAATCCATACACAGTCGGAGGCTTCCATCATTCTTCCTTACAAACAAAATCGGTGCTCCCCAAGGTGAGACACTCGGTCTGATGAATCCCTTCGCTAGCAACTCTTGTAACTGTTTCCTTAATTCCTCTAACTCAACTTGAGCCATTCTGTACGGTGGCTTGGATATCGGCTCTGGACCAGGTGCCAAGTCTATACCAAACTCCATCTCCCTATCTAGAGGTAACCCTGGTAACTCATTTGGAAAGATATCTGGAAACTCCTAAAGCACTGGTATGTCTCCCAATTTCGGACGTGCCTTATCCGTCTCAATCACATAAATGATGAACCCTTCACATTATTCTTTCCACCATTAGAAATCATAAATCATCACATCAACATATATAAATTGTAAATTAAATTCATCTCTACATTATCATGTACAAGATTGTACTCATCACACTTATAATAATCATGTTCCTTAATTTCATTTCACAAAATTCATTATACGGTTGTCTATCTTTGGAAACATCAAAGTTTTTGCATGACAATCCATAACAACATGATTTGTAGCCAGCCAATCCATCCCTAGGATTACATCAAAATCACCCATATTTAGTAAAATTAAATCGGTTGCCATTTCTTTACCTCCTATCCTTATCTTACAATCTCTATATACATGCTCAGTCAACTAACTATCATTCATAGGGTAGATATCAACAACATCTTATCAAGCAATATGGGTTTTACGTGTTTCAACAATTTACATGCAAAGGATGGTGATATAAAGAAGTGTGTGGCACCAGAATTAAACAATACAAATGCTTCTAAATCAAAGATTTGGATGGTACCTTTAACCACATCCGAAGATTGATCCGCAATGTTCTGGTCCAGTGTATGCACTCGTCCTCTGCACACACCCACTGCCTGCTTCCCCTTTTCCTCAACTGTAGCCCTCCTCTTCGGAGCAGCTATCCCAATTGGAGCTCTCTCTGGCTCCTTGCCTTCTGTGGGGCTCTCTCTGTCATCTCTGGGTAATCTCTGATCATGTACCCTGGCTTCCCACATCTGAAGCATACTACCTGAGGTCCATAGCATGGTCGAGTACCATGGTACCTGCCACACTTGTCGCACAGCTCTGTCGTAGGCCGTTGCCCTCCAATCACAATTCCTTTAGCTGGAGCAATGGCCGGATACATGGGAGTATTAACTGTCCTCTCACGGATCTCTTCGATCCTCGACCTCTATCTAGAAAATCTCTTGTTTCCCTTATAACTCAAGCCTCTATCCATCACTGGTCTTTTCTTATCTCTGTCCCTCATCTTACCAACCTTTCCAAACTCTGAGGTAATTCTATCATCATCTTGTTCACATAATTATGCCCTGTGCACTGCCTCCTTATAGGTTGGTATATCCAGGGAAACCAGTCTAGACCTGATGGTTGGTCTCAATCCATCCATAAACTTCTAGATCTTCTCGACCTAATTACTCATAGTGTTGGGATCATACCAGCCCAAAGAGATAAAGGTCATCTCGTACTCATCCACAGTCCTACTCCCTTGGGTCAGTCCAAAAAATGCCATCTTTAGCTTCTGCTGTGCAGTATCCAAAACGTATTGTCTCCGAAAGGCCTCCAAAAATATATCCCAGCTGATCTCAGTATGCCGGGCTCTCAAAATAGGCCTGCTGGATTTCCACCAATGTTCTGCTGATCCCTTCAACATAAACGTGATAAACGCTACCATCTCGGTAGTAGTGGACTCGAAGAACCCATACAACTTCTCGATTTCACTAATCCAATCCTCAGCTACCACTGGGTCCTTAATTTTGTTGAAAGACGACGGTCTAAACTTCTGGAACTGCTGCAGTCTATCTAAATCACATCCATATCCCCAACCTCTACTGCCTGGCGTAGCAACCGACGTAGGCACATCCTGTGTGGGTGGGGTATCTGTTGTCTGAGGTCTCTAGGCTTCCCTTGCCCGTGTCTCAAGAGCTGTTGCCTGCTCGGAATCATCCTATGTAGCGGGACTCTGTCTACCGCCAACTCCAGGTAAGGATTGGGTAACCAACTCCAATATCATCTCAATACTCTGCTCAATCCTCGCAAAGCGAGCCTTAGTACTCTTGGGCCTCTCTTTTGGACCTTGTGGAACGTGCTCAACCTCAGCCTCTACCTCAATATCATCCTGAACCTCGTGTGTTTTTGGCTCAATATTAGCCTCAGGCCTACCTCTACGGCCTCTAACTTGCGCCCTCGCCCCTTTATCGCGACCGGTATTAGGCATATTTACTCAATTCCCTACATTCACAACCAATTACTTAGTCAACCCATCGACACACACACAATTGTATCTAAACAAGCACAGTAACATGGGGATGTAATTTTTCCAACTTATTAAGTATTTTAGATAGACACACGTCAGACCAACCGAAGCTCTGATACCAACTTTTGTCACGACCCTCAACTTACCAAAATAAGTGTAAATTTTTTGCATTTTCATGCATCATTTATTATTCGTCCTTACCTCAATCATGAACAGTAACTCTCCTCAATAGTTGGGCTGTGTGTCGATGTCTAACTCACTCCTCCATACCAATTCAATTTTTATATTATTTATGAGTAAACACTTGTATAATTATATACATATCAGAGTTATTACATGTGTTTACATTATTTTACATCCCCAATAGTTACATACAAAATGCCACTGCACTATCATAAGTTTAGATACAAAATTTCAACAGTTTGTATACCTTACGCGATGGGATGCAGCAGATTACCAAAAGGGAACGCCTCCAGTCACGCTCAATCTATACTCAACACTCTGTAGAGAGGGGGAAAATAAGGGGGTGAGTAAACCACACGCTCAGTAAGGCAATCATACGAACAGTAGATACGAACAAGTAGATACTGTACTGTCTACTTGATCGTGATGCCATACTCAAAAGCATTTAGTTCATCATTTTATCTCAAAACATGAGTGTATGATTGTGTTAATGGTATGTAAAGCATTCATGCTATTAAAATCCAGTGCACAATTCAATTTAAAGCATGGTATAAATCATCATGCATAATTCACAATAAAGCATGGCATTACCCATCATGCGTTTTTTTCTCAAATAACCATGACATTAACCATCATGCATTTTTCTCAAATAAGCATGGCATTAACCATCATGCATTTTTTCTCAAATAAGCATGGCATTAACTATCATGCATTTTTCACAATAAAGCATGACATTAATCATCATGCTTCGGTGCACTTTAAAACCATTAACAATCGATATCTCAAAACAATTCAACACTTGTCAGGTCTCAGCCCCTCCCTCGGACTGTCCTGACCCATAAATCATTTCAAACATGGATTTATTCTTAAAGCAATAAACATGTGAGATAGGCAATTCAATAATAGGTAATAACCTCAAGGTCTATGGCCATAACCTGTGATACCGGTTACACGGATCAGGTGTATGGGATATCACCACTATCTGCTTCCTCACAGGAGGTGGGTTAAATCCAGCCCGCCGGTCCATAGCAGATCTCGTCCGAAGATGGCACATCACATCTCAACACGGTACAATGTACTCCATGCTACATGCACAGTACAACGTACTCCATGGACCCAATCAACATATCATATCACGCCACATCTCAAAATGCACGTGTGAGCTTATTTAATCGGTACGACCTCTTGTCTACCCGAAGCTCCTAACATGGCTATCAACATGTAAAAATATCACAAATGCATGTGAGAGCCTATTTAATCGGTGTGACACCCAGTCTACCCGAAGCTCCAAGCACGGCAACAAGTAAGGTGTGTATCTAATACGAGCTAAAGCTCCAAGCACCATGCCAAAACCAGTATGAAATCCATGTGAAAACTAGTGCGAGCTAAGCTCTAGCACTCATGTGTATAAAACACGTCAAATCTCATGCGAGTCATACTCTAGCATGCTTTCATTCTCACGAAAACAATACAGATGGCTCACTTCTTTGCAAAGTATGGTTAACAAACCAAAACAACTCATTTCTTTTGTATCATTTCAAATGCTAGCCAATCTACCAATCACTTGCTAAAAAGTAATAAAACACGATTTTCAAAGCAATATGCTTTTGTTTTCATGCACATTTCTCAAACACCCAACTTTTGCCCTTCAATCACCCAATTTCATTTCCTAACATCTCATGCAATCTAGCAAAGCATTTAAACGCCCAAATTGTGCACAGATATCTCTAAGAGTCCACACAATTCCCTTATCTCGACTTACTTGGCGTGACTCTTTTCCTCTTAGCTTCTCACGCTTTTAGCTCAACTCGCTCCGACGTATCCTCAGAAGCTGCAATATATTCATCATACGTTCGAGTTTGTATTGTTAACTCTCATTTAACTATATATTCCACCCAATGCCTTAAACACTCATCTTTCCCCTTTTGGGTAAGCCTCTCTATTCATTCCATATTATTATCTTAAAATTATCTCCTCAACACCATTATCATCTCAAGATATCCCATTCATCATTTATTCCACCACATTTCACTTCTCACACTAACCCATTTCTAGGTTATATTCATTTCATGGCATTCTAAGTAGTTCTACCCATAATGTGCACACACAAATCAACTTCATAATCATTAACTAGACAAATGTACTTGGATTTATGCACTAGAAACTTACCTTTTTGGATTTCCTCTTTGCTCCAAATTAGAAATGCCCTTTGTTCCTTCAATCTAATAAATGGGGAAATGCCTCCAAACTATGTTGTTCTTCTCCTTGATGTGAACAACTTTACCTTTATTAGTCTTCCCTCAAATCTCCTTAAAAATGGTTGGATTTGGAGAGAGAAAACTAGGTTTTGGGTTGAAAAGGGAAGGAAATGGTTTTGTCCCGAAATCTACAAATTTTCAACGCCCTTTTTTTATAGAAATAGCTTGAAGAGATCGATCTGGTCCCATTAAATTCCTCTTTTCCACTGTATTTTAAGCCTAAGATCGATCTATCGAAGCTTGAGATCGATCTGCTCCAAACAGAGAGCTAAGGAGATCGATCTGTATGCTTGAGGATCAATCTTTTCATTACAAAATGTTTAGGAGATCGATTTGGCTCCATTAGAGATCGATCTGCCTTATTCCTTTGCTTAAATACAAGAATTTTGGCTCATCCAGATCGATCTCTCATCCTATGAGATCGATCTGGCCTGCATAATTTCCAGATTTTGCTACAGTTTCCTACAGAAACTTATACCAAAACACCCTTAATTTGTTGCCATGGTCTTTTTCTTATCTAATCATCTTTGAGACTTGAAAATGACATCCCATAATACTTCATACACATTAAAACTTATGTAGAATCCTTGTAAACCAAAGGTACTTAATATAAACTAAATGGAAGTGCATACTCATGCAAATCTTCATTCCATTTACCACACTACTTATATTCCATTTTACTCACATTCTCCACATGTTTAAGTCCATTTCTTCACATTCATACATAATGTAACTTGTATGTACAATCACAACTCTTATTACATGTGTGTACATTTAATTTATGGACTTTACATCATTTATACTTCACATTACAAGCACATCACTATTTACATATATATACAAAGTCGTGCTTATACATATATGGGGTCTCACACGATATACTGTGAGCGTTAGCCATGGGGTATGATGTGTCGTAATTTAAGTATGAGCTTAAGGGATGGTTGATCCGCCTTCCCAAGCGTAGGGTTCCCACACACCTTATTAGTGTTGCCTGGAATCCGACTATGGCCATAAGTCCTCATAAGGCTTCTTATATCTGTGTGATACGACATTGTCACTACTGTGTGAGGTGACATATGTCCCCCCACTGTGTGTCTGGGGATATGATAACCCATAATTTATGTCTCAAATATATTGACTCGCTAAATGTAAAGCATTTTCTAAGTATGAACTGTGTGAATTGGAACATGCTATACGATTCTGTGTGAATATACATAAACCCATCTAGCGAATTAATGGTTTCGCATTGATGAAAGTTGTTTTAAAGAAAATGCATATGTTTATAAGGAAAATGAATATATATGTATTTTAAGCATGTAGATAGTGTAGCTATCTACCTGCTTTCATATTTTCCTTATTGAGCGTGTTAGCTCACCCCCTTATTTCTCCTCCATAGATTCTACACAGTAGTTAGTATATTGCAGACATCCCCGCTATCGTGTTGCTTTAGTCACCCAGCAGTATAAAGAGATATACACTTGAGATGAAAATTGTATATCCTATAAATTAATGCGCAGTAAAGTTTGTATTTTGTATTTTGGGGGATGTATATAATAGAAACTGATGTAAATGCTTTCGCAATTATATATGAAAGTCCAGTTTCTATTCTACTTCATTTATATGAATTTATTAAACTAAAACGCATGAGATATGGAATGGATGTTGACTCGCAGCCCAACTGTAAGTGGTAAGGTAAAGGTCACAGATAGAGAGAGATAGGGTCATGACAGAATTATTGGTATCAGAGCTGAGTTGGTCTGATGTGAGTCTATATCCATAGGTAGGAAGTTATACATTCCCAAAGTACTGTGCATTATTAGGATACAATTGTGCATACTAAGCTGGAAAGTGTGACTGAGACACTTATTTTGAGTATGCAGGATGTCTGATAGATGACGTACTCGTAAATGAGAGAGTTCGCACTCTCAAAGGCGTAGAGATTAGCCCGAGAGACGCAGTGGGTCTAGTTCTAGTAGAGATCCACTGGTCTTAGTGAGGCCGCTGAGGAGCATATAGCGCAGTTACAACACAATGTAGACACAATTATAGAGATGTTAACATAGGCAATAGCCAGATTTAAGGGTAGATAAGAGACAAGAGCCAGGCTGCTGCACCTGAGAGACAAGAACCAGTACAGCCTGCACCAAGACCTCAAGATGTAGAGGCGGAGATACTTGTACCGCCTCCAGTTCAGGATATTCCCCCCACCAGTTAAGGATCCTGTAGCTCCATAACAGGTTGGCGGTAAAGGAGTGTACGATTGTGATCTGGGTCGACAGAGAGAGTTCCAAAAGTTCAGACCACCTTCATTTAGTGGGATAAAGAACCCAGTGTTAGCTGAGCATTAGATACGTAGTATGGAGAAGCTCTATCGATTTTTCCATTGCCCCGACACCGAGAAGGTCACCATTTCAGCTTTTGCATTAGAGGACATGGTCGAACATTGGTGGATGGCCACACAGTCGATGTTTAGTGCATGGCACCCGGTTGTGACATGGGATATATTCTTGGATGCCTTTAGGAGGTAATACATTCCAGCTACTACTTAGAGAAAGATGCAGATGGAATTTATGATATTGACTTAGAGAAATTGGACAGTGGATGAGTATGAGTCTGGATTCACATCCTTAGGCAGATATGATATAGTCGCGATGAGCCTTGAGGACAGAATGGTTCAAAAATTTCTTGAGGGACTGAGACCTTCCATCAGAGCTCAATTAGCTTCGTTGGACATTACCACTTATGTTGAGGCAGTACGTAGAGCTTAACTATGTGAGCAAGATTATGAGTTACATGCCTTAGAATTGAGTAGGAGTGGGAAAGTTAGAGATAGAGACAAGAAGAGGTCGGTAGATGACAGAGGGTTTCGAAAGGGCTAAAGTTTATTCGGTAAGGGTCCTAAGATTGAGGACATATGAGAGAGGCCTGCGAAGCCTCCAGTTCATCCAGCTTTATCTCCACCATCGAGGGGCATAGTTATTAGTGGACTTCGACCTACTGTAGAGCAGTGTAGGTTATGTGGTAGATATCATGGGGGTAAACTATACCCATTATTGATGAGTTCTTGCTATAGGTGTGGTAAACCAGGGCACATGGCTCAAGAATGCCTAGAGTTGATTGATACAGCCCCACAGAAGGGTAAAATGCCATAGAAGGCTACAATTGAGACACCTACACCTAAGAGGAAGACCACAACTGAAGAGAAAGGAAAACATATTGTTGGTCGAGGGCGAGTGTTTGCATTAGACCAGGCATCTGCAGAGGCTTCCTTGGATGTGATTAAAGGTTTTATCGCCTATGTGGTTGAATTGGATAACGTGTACCCAGATATAGTTGGCATCCTAGTGATTAGAGAATTCCCCGATGTCTTTCTGGAAGAATTACCAAGGTTGCCACCAGACAGAGAAATGAAATTCTGTATTGATCTGGTGCCTGGAATGGAACTGATATCCAAGCTACTGTATAGAATGGCTCTGATTGAATTAGGGGAGCTAAAGAAGCAATTGTAAGAGTTTTGGGATAAAGGGTTTATCAGATCGAGTGTATCACCTTGGGGAGCACCGGTTCTATTTGTAAAGAAGAAAGATGGGAGTCTCCGACTGTGTATAGATTATCAGTTGTTGAATAAGGCTACCATCAAGAATAAGTATCCCCTTCCATAGATTCATGATCTATTGGATCAGTTGCAGGGAGCACAGGTCTTTTCGAAGGTTGATTTGAGGTCTGGGTATCATCAGTTGAGGATTCAGAGTGAAGACGTACCCAAGATAACATTTCGGATCCGTTATGGCCATTATGAGTTTTTGGTTATGCTATTTGTGTTGACAAATGCTCCTGCAGTGTTTATGGCCTTAATGAATGATGTATTCAAGCCATACTTGGACATCTTCATGATTGTCTTTATAGATGACATATTGGTATACTCGAAGTCTAGGGAAGAGCATGAGCAGCATTTGAGAACAGTGTTATAGACCCTTCGAGATCAGGAGTTGTATGCTAAACTCAACAAGTGTGATTTTTGGCTAAGTGAGATATCATTTTGGGTCATGTAGTCTTGAGAGACGGTATATCAGTGGATCCATCTAAGATAGAGGCTGTGATACAGTGGGAAAGACCCAAGACGGTTACAGAGATCCACATTTTCCTAGGTTTAGCAGGTTATTACAGACGATTTATTAAGGGATTTTCTAAACTGGCTGCTCCGTTGACATGTCTCACTAGAAAGAATGTGGCATTTGAGTGGGATGATAAATCTGAAAGAAGTTTCTACGAATTAAAGCACAGACTGGACACCACACCTATTCTCACCATACCCACCAACTCAGGAGGTTACTCAATGTATACAGATGCCTTAGGACAGGGACTGGGCTATGTGTTGATGCAGGACGGGAAAGTAGTAGCCTATGGATCCAGACAGCTTAAGGACCATGAGAGGAACTACCTGACCAATGATTTAGAGTTAGCAGCCATGGTATTTGCATTGACAATATGGCGCCACTACTTATACAGTGAGAAATTTCAAGTGTATACAGATGATAAGAGCCTCAGATATCTGTTTTCTTAGAAAGAGTTGAATATGAGGCAGAGACGATGGATAGAGCTTCTAAAAGATTATGAATGCGAGATACTGTACCATCCAGGAAAGGCTAATGTTGTGGCTGATGCCCTGAGTAGAAACTCTTTGAGTGGCCATCTGTCTGAGGATGAAAATTTGTGCTAACACTCAGTCGGGTGCCCATAGCTTCCTGAAAATATTCATAGAAGTGAGAAGTGAAGCGGGAATCCCTATATGATACAATGCTCACTGGAAAAATACTTGGTGTTCTACAATTTTTCATACACATAAATCCACCTACACACTCAGAGTATCTGGCGATTTCCTAACCAGAAGGTGGGTAAACTTAGTCAATCTATCGACTATCACCCAGATAGTCTTATGATTAATCCGGGTCCTCTGTAACCCATCACAAAATTCATGGTACTTGTTCCTATTTTCCTGTCAATATAGGTAGAAACTGCAATAATCCTGTAGTTTCTTTGGCTCTACCTTACTCTGCTGACATACGAGACACTTTTCCATGATCTTTACCATGTCTCTTTTCATATCTGACCACCAATATCCTTTTCTAAGATTTCGATATATTTATTACTTCTCGGATGCACTGTATATCCCAAAGAGTGACCTTTTGACAATAACTCTATATCATGACTGTGGTCTTGGGGAGCACTTATACTGTCTCTGAACCTCAGTAAGTCATCATCACTCTCTGTGAACTCTGTCACTGTACCCATCTGAATCTTACTAACACTATCGGCACCCTGCCGATCATCACGCTAAGCCTATCAAATTCGGTCACTCAAATCCGGTTCTAATCTTAGGCTAGCTATCACACAATCACTGTCATCATCAGAGGGGATCACATCACTACTGGGGCTTACAACTGCTCTAGCAGCTCACGTTCCCTGACCATCATGTGTAATACCATCCCGAGGCTCTTTCTGCTCAAGGCATTAGCCATTACATTAGCCTTTCCTGGGTGGTACAATTTCCACAATCATAATTCCTCAGAAGCTCTAACCCTCTTTGTTCTCATATTCGACTCTTTATGTGAAAACAGATACTCGGGGCTTTTATAATCAATGCATACCTGAAATTTCTCACCGTATATATAGTAGTGTCATATACTCAATACAACCACTATCGCTGTCAACTTTAAATCATGGGCCGGATAGTCCTTTCATAATCCTTGAGTTGTCTGGATTCATAATCGACTATCTTCCCCTTTTGCATCAATACACAGCCCATTCATTATTTTGAGGTATCCATAAACTCATGAGAAACCTCTTAATCTGTTAGGTATGGTGAGAATAAATGCGTTGGTCAGTTTATTACTTCAGTTTACCAAAACTCCTGTCACGTCTATCATCCCATTCAAATACAACTTTTTCTAAGTTAAACGTGTCAATAAAGTAGTCTATTTCGAGAACTCTCAACAAATCATCTGTAAAAATAATTTCCAATTGTTGCTTATAATTTTTCCTGGACTGTAAATACACCCAAAATATCATCAATAAGGATGATAACAAATTGGTCTAGGTAAAGTTTAAATACCTCATCGTAGTTGTGTTCCACTAAATATTTCAATCACCCATATCCTTGACCTATGTCGCATAAACGAATAATGTCATTTCGAAATTGCTTCCGTTCAAGATACTAACCCACGTCATTTCCTTTTTTTTTATTAACGGCTTTTATAAGATTTTAATTTTTTTAAACCTTCAAGATTAATCGAATTCTATATTTCTTTATCGTACAAGTAAAGGTACCCTAATTTTAAATGTATATATTACGACTATCGATTTCAATTTATAGGTTGTGTATACTTTTAGAAGTTGTCAAGTCTTCAGGCGGGGAGGTATTTTGAAATACCTTTATTAACCCTCAGACTTGACCACAATTACTTTACAAATCAGTTCATGTGATCACAATTCATATTCGCTACTAATTGCTTTAATCCAAATTACTTCACATATCAGAGATATTCGTACCTTGCATACGCCTCTTATTCCAATAGATTTTGTATTCAGGATCTATCACATCTAAAAGCTTATCTCCTTTCGTATATCACTTATAACAAACTCTGTCATTACTCATTCCGTGAGTACAATCATTTACTCCTTTAATTTCAATCGCTACACCCCTTTTTTGGTGTAGAGATACCAACAGGGTTTTCTCTATCTCTTTGCCCTTCTATGGAGCAGTCTCACCCAACTCTGAGCAATCATTAAATAACTGGCCCGTCTTACCACACTTAACGTCTATTTTAGTCAATAAAGTGTAGGTGTAGGCCCTACTTCCGTGGTATCTACTATACATCTTATACTGCTTACACTACTACATTGCTTACATTGTTATATTGCTACACTGTTTACCCTGCTTACACTGTTACGGAGCAGGTCGGGGTCCTCCAATTACAATACCCTTCAAAAGTGCTAAAATTGGATACACTGGGGCCTTACCAATCATCTTACCCTGTGACTCATTAACTCTAATCTCTTACCAACTAGTCTCTTTCCCGCTCTGACATCTTTGTCATTCTCTATTCTCTTCTATCTCTATTTCGACCCTTACTACCTTTCCCAATCTCAGAGGCGTGCAACACATGATATTATTTACGCAACTGTATTCTGCGCACTGTCTTGACATAAGTAGTGAGCCAATCAGACTCAAATCGACAATTTGAGCCCTTCCATGAACTTTTGGGCTTTTCAACTCTCACTGCCCATAGTGTCGGGGTAATACCTGGGCAAGTATATAAACTGAGATTCATACTCGTCAATGAACCAGCGTCTCTGGGTCAGTGTAAGAAATTTTACCTGTAATTTTATTTAAGTAGTGTCTGAAATATTCTGTCACGGGAATACATCCATAAATATTTCTCATGTCGGCTCTAGACGTCTAACTCTTCAGATGGGTCGAGCGGACTTCCACTAATGTTTCGCCTCACCCTCCAACATAAACGTATTTAAAACTCACTTTCTCAGTCGACATACACTGAAAGAATCCATACAACTTCGCTATTTCATTCACCTAGTCCTCAGCAACTATTGGTTTCTTTACTTTCCTATATACCGGAGGGGTGTGAAAGTCTCTATAGTCTGAGGCATCTGTTTAGGCTTTACCCTGCCTATCCTCAACTACCTGCATAGACTGAGTAAACAACTCCAAAATATTTTCTACACTCCACTCCATCCTCTCGGAGCGTGTCTCAATACTGTTTGGTCTCTTTATAGGACCCTGTGAAATATGCTCAACATCAGCCTCCATCTCACTCTCATCTTGAGTCTCATATGATGACTTATTCGACTCTCAGGCCAATCTCTACTGCTTCGAGCATGTGTACTCGCCCCTCTACCATAGCGGCTATCAGTTATAAAAACTATATTCTTGCATTCGAAACTAAAGTCTTAGCTACGGTTCCATCTTGATATACACAATTGTATCTAAACAATGCACAGTACATGGGGATGTAAATTTACTTTACCACTAACACTGACTCATATCAGGCCAACTCTGTTCTGATACCACATTTTGTCACGACCCATTTTAACAAAATCACTACAAATTTTTCCTTACTTTTTCATTTCCTTACCCGTCGTGAACAGTTACACCACTAACAGTTAGGCTATGAGTCGATGTTAGTCCCTCCTGTCATGTTACTTACCTTAACATCTATTTTCCAAATTACATTTACATATCAATTTATTTTAACTAAATACATCCCCAATATTACAATCCGTGTACAGTACTGTGCCACTATATGTTCAGATACAAAAATTATACAAATGAGTATACCTGGTCTTGATAGGAAGCAGCGAATAACCGAAATGCAAGACTACTACCGCTCTCTTCTACTGAATGTACCCTGTGGGGTGGAAAATGAAAAGGTGAGCAAAACTTGCTCAGTAAGGCAATAATGTAAGCAGATAGATAACTATACTATCTACGTGCTGATAATGTCATGATATAAAATCGTTTACATTTGGAGCAAGAGGTAAGACTAAAACGATGCCACATGTATGTGTATATCATATAAGAGAAATCATGAAATCGACATATAAAACAAACATGAAAAAATCATCATGTATGACATCTCATGCTCATCACATTAAAACTTATTATTTCATAATAAACTCATCACGTTAAAACTTATTTGTTTTATCACAAATTCATCACGTTAAAACTTATTGTTTCATCATAAAATAACCATATCAAGGCTAAACCTATCTCTCAGGAATACCTTGATTCATTAAATCGTATCTCGTTTAAAAACATAAATCGGGACCTTAACCCTCCTTCGGGTTTGTCCTGATCTATTGAGACCGTATGATATCATGTGAGGCATGTAGGTTACTGTATGAAAAATTGAGGACTATGGTCATATTATGTGTAAGACCCGAATTTAATTAAAATATGAAAATTAAATAAGAAAAGATGGGGGATGTATGAAGGAAGGTCAGGTAAAATTGATTTTCGAAACAAGAGCAGGGGTAAAATGGTAAAAATACCAAAACCCGGTATTAATGCGATAAGAAAATTTTAATTAAAAATAAGGATGTAAGATATCTTGATCGATAATGAGGAAATTATACAATTTGGGTCAATTGATCAAGATTCAGAAATTTTAAAAATATCGAAAAATTTTCGGAACGATATCTCGAAAAGCGCGAAGGAATAATATCAAAAATTTGGAGTAAAATATATTTAATAAATTAAATTTAAATTAAATAAATTAAATTAGAATAAAAATAATATAAGTGTAGATATTTTGGATTTTATGGAGTATTTTAATGAATAGTAAAATAATTAAATAAATAATAATAATAATAATAAAAAGAATCTGAAACAAAAAAAAAGAAAGAGAGAAACGGGTCAGGGAGAGAGAAAGAGAAGCGGAGACGAAAACGGAGCCCAACGAACCCGAGGGAGACCGGCGAGTCGTCCGGCGGCCAATGGCCAGGCCGAGGGCCGAAAAAGGAAGAGGAGCTTCAGGCGATCTCCCTGGCACCGGCAGCACGACCAACCGACGTCGGAGTCCAGCGAATCGGGGAGAGAAAGGCCGACAGGATAGAGGGGCTCGATCCCGGCGAACGGCGGCGTCTTGGCTCTGATCCGACCCCGCAAAACGATTCCCAGGCCAAGACGGTTCTGTTGAGGCCATTGGATGCCGATGAGACGGTCGAAATCGTCGGCGACGGCCAAGAGGAGAAATGGGTCCCGACGGCCGGAGGAGAACAGGCCGGACCGGCCATTTTTCGACGAGCTCGAGGCGAACCAAGCCCAGATTCGTGATGCGGACAACCTTGCGTAGCCACTAGCGGTGGAAGCCGACGGAGAACCGACCGGCAAGGCGGTGAACCGACCAAACCGGAGTGAACCAACGGTCTGAACCGGTCCGAACCGGACTGAACCAGTTCAGCCAAAAAGAGAGGGAAAAAAGGAAGAAAAAGGGGAAAAGAAAAAGAGAAAAAAATTAGGGAAAAATCCAGTAATGCAATCGAGCTTCGGGTAAGTCAGTGAGCGGTCGAATTGACCCGATTTAAATTTCGGAGTATTTAATTTAATTAATTTTTGGCTAAAAACTTACCTAAAAAATTATGAAATTATGTAGCTCGATGATTGGCATCCACCGAGAGCTCAAGATAGCCTCGATTTTCGAACTAGCATGGAATCTCAGGTAAGTAACCCTTATTTACGACAATTTACATCGTTATGCGTGTTTCGAATTTAAATTTTGCATAAATTGAATTAAATTATGGAAATTTAGATAAATTGTCGTAAATATTAAATTTAGCTATTCGGGAGTTAGAACGAGGCCCAATAAATTGTTAAAGGGCCCAATGAGCCCAATAGGCCTCGATAAAGTGAAAATTAAGTGGAAAACAGGCTTAAGGCCGATTAAGGTCTATTAAGGTGCAATCGGGCCCAATAGGGGTAAATGGGCCCAACGATTTAAATTAAGCCCAGAAAATATTAAATACAATTAAATTGTATGATATCTGACCTGAGGAATAATTATACGCAGTTCCGGAGGTTTGATTGGGAGCATATCGGACTGCGCGACGAGACGACAATAGAAAAGAAAAGGTCAGACTCGACAGGAAAATAAGGTAAGGGAATTCTGCGGACTGCTAGAGGTAACTTTACGAAATTTTAAGTTCATTTGCAGTCATTTAAAATTTATCTGAAGGGTCTAGAGGTCAAATAATAATTTTAGTGCCCCGAATAGGTAAATTATCAAAATACCCTTGTTAAGGGTAAAATTTACAAATTTAGGAAAAATTAGGAGGAGCAAGAACAAGAGGTTCCTGCTCGTTCTGGAGGTATTTTAACACATGCATGAGTAGGTTGGCTCACTTTTAAAGAAGAATGCATAGCATTGCATACCTTAAACGATGTAATTTCTGTGAAAACTATTTGGAGATAACCGAGCCGCCTACGTGTTTTTATTTACATGTGACGTGCTAGAGCTCAGCTTGCACGATGTTTGATTTGTGTGATGCATGCATTAGTGCTGGAGCGAGAGCTCGCACTAGAGTTTTACATGCATAGGTGCTAGAGTATAACTCGCACCAGATTTCACATGCTTGTTCGTGACACAGTGCTAGAGTCTAACTCGCACCAGATTTTTACATGATTTTCGTGACAGGGTGCTAGAGTTTAACTCACACCAGATTTTATAAGATTTTCATGTGATTCATATATAGAGTGCTACAGCCAAGCTCGCACTAGTTTTATTGGATTTGTGGAGTAGCGCTGTCTGCCCTTGGAGTCAGCCAAAAGGCCCAACAGGCTCAAAAGACCTCGTAAGTGGGGTGAGAGTGAGGGATGAGGTTGGCGGCCTTGTGGGGATGTAAAGCGGGCTCTGCCAGTTTTACTTGATTTGATGAGAGTGCTGAGCATCGCTCGCACTGATTTTATGAGAACATGCGATGAGCCGTGCTTGGAGCATCGGGTAGACTGTGTGTCACCGATTTAATAGGCTCACACGTGCGTTTTGGGACATGGCATGAGTATTGAGAAACAAAACCTCTCTGTGGGAAGCAGGCCATTTGGGCTGGAGTACATAGAGTGATATGGGTCCATGGAGTACGATGTACCATGCAAGTAGCATGGAGTACGATGTACCGTGGGGTATCTTCGGATACGGTATCTTTGTGATACGGGGTATCTTCGGATACGGTATCTTATGATACGGGGTATCTTCGGATACGACATCTTCGGATGCGTGAGATCGGATAAGACTGAAGGGTTGGATTGACCCACCTCCCGGGAGGTTCCCGATCAAGGTGAGACCTCGCACACTGGGATCCGTGAAGCTAGAGGGACTCACGAGGACACATATGGCCAGTCCTGGTTATTGCCGTTATACAGATATTGCCTTGTCTCGCACGTCGACGATTTCGATGATTTAAACTGGATTTTTAATTAAATGTGCATGATGGTTATTTCCATGCTTTTTAAACCCATGTGTGATGTATACCGATTTTCATGATTTTGTGTGAGTCAGGATCACCCGAAGGAGGGGTCGAGTCCTGACTTTACTGTGAAATTTTAAACGAGAAAGATATGATTTTGAATATAATTGCATGTTGAATTTTTCATGCAAATGTGTTTTACATAACATCATTACTCATACCATCTGTTTTAAAATGTGTGGAGAAAGGGTGGTTTATGCATGGCACTACGTTCATGCAGGTAGTATGGTTACCTACTTGTTCGTAGGATTGCCTTACTGAGCTTGATGTGCTCACCCCTTTCATTTTCTCCCACAGATAATCTCCAGTTGAAGTTGAGGCGACTCAGTACTGCGTTTCGGATGTCCGCTGCTGCCCACCATTTAAGGTATATACACTTGTACATATTGTATCTAAATAAGCATAGCACAGTAACATGTTTGTAAGTGTCTCTAGGGGATGTATAAATATTGTAGACATTTTATAAATGACTGAGAAAGAATTAAGTTATATGGTAAATGTATGGTGGGACTGGCATTGATGCACAACCCAATTTGTTAGTGGAGTGTGGTCACGATCAGAGGACAAGTAAGCAATGAAAGAAAATAACAAAACGCGAAAAATTAACTCTGATTTTTGGGTAGTTTGGGCCGTGAAATTATGTCCCTGTGATCCCAGGCTACACAGATCCCGGTGTGCGGGGCATCACAACTACAAAGGGAGGTGGGGTCAAATCCTACCCGCCAGAATATCAAGTAGCATCATCGAGTCATCATGACTGCACGGTACAGCGTACTCCGTGTGACACACACGGTACAACGTACTCCATGGACCCATATCATAGTCTGGGGGTGGCTACCGTAGGTCTTATCCACCCCAATACTATGTCGATAACCAACCCATGTCTCAAAGTATACGTGCGAGCATATCAACTCTCTGCGACACATAGTCTACAGGAGGTTGCCGCACGACTATATGCATGTCAACTCACGTCTAGTGCGAGCGAAGCTCCAGCACCATGCTATGCATATCATGATATCTAAAATCTCGTGCGAGCAAAGCTCCAGCACGGTTAATGTACATACATAAATTTCTCGTACGAGCAATGCTCCAGTACGACTTTTTATGAGTAATAAATCAATAAAATTTAGTGCGAGTAAGACTCTAGCACTCTTTTTAATTGTGTAAATATGATATGTGGCTCAATCTTGATAAAACATCTTTTAAAATCGTAACTAATACAAACCGGTACCCTTTCGTATAATTCACGAAATCAATAGCCAACCTATGTGTAAATTTGCTTAAACCAAAGCAATACATTCATATAAACCATCAAAACATGGAAATCATGCAATTTATCAGCCTTACTACCCTTTTTGTAAATTTTACTCCCAGGGGCAATATCGTCTTTTTCACCCATCCTTCGGTTTTTGTAAAAATTATTATTTTGTTTCTAGATACTCTAAGAAATTCTAGGCCCTGTAAATCCCCTCAAAAATACGTATAGAAATCTCTATGCACCTATAAAATTCCCTTACCTCGAATCACGTCAAGTGCGTATCTAAATTCCACTGTCGGAGGATCGTCCAATCCGATTTGCTACTAATCCAGTCTCTGGGGCTGTAGATAATTATTTACCATGTCAATTTAACCCAATAAATATAATTCTCACGTTTACTACAGTCGATTTAACTAATTGGGTCCATTTACTCTTATTGGGCCCAATCGCACCTTAATGGGCCTCGACCCATTTTCAGCCCGTTTCTATTTATTAAATCCCTTCTTCGAGTTTACTGGGCTCATTCAGCTTACCAATAATCACTGGGCTTCATTCCAAACTCATTGGATAGCCCGTATACTATTTACGATAATTACGTTACAATTCCGATTAATATTCCTTTTTATACAGAATTAATCCGTAAATTCTATAAAATAATCGAAACTTTGTATTAAAGGACTATAATTGTCAGACTTAAAATGTACTTACTCAATATGATGAGGGGTACAAAAATCGAAGCTCAATCGGCTCTCGTTCGGGCTTTATCGAAAAACTGCACAATTATATATTTAATTCCAGGTCAATTTTTGATTAAATATAATTTAAATAAATTTCTCGAAAATCAAATCGGTCACTTTTGACCTCGTATCGACTTACCTGAAGTCCGGTGTATCCCCAAAAATTCTTCCCCTTTTTCCTTTTTCCTTTTTCCATTTTTCTCTTTTTTTCCTCTCTTTCTTAGCTGAACCAGTTCGGTCCGGTTCAACCCGGTTCAAACTGGTCTGATTCAGCCCGGTTCACTTCGGTTCGATCGGTTCAAGGCCTCACCGACCGGTTCTCCATCGGCTTCGATCACCAGCAATTCCTTGAGGTCGTCCGCAGCTCGGATCTGGTCTCGGTTTCATCTGAGGTCGTCAAAAAGTGGTCGGTCCGACCTGTTCTCCCTTCACTGTCGGTGCCCTTCCTCTTTCCGTTGATTTCGGCGTCGTCCGTCGATTTCGTCGGTCGTGGCCACCACCGATCGCTTCGCCTGCACCTGGGGGACCCTCGGCTGGTTATGGTCGGGCCCAGATCGGCGTCGATCGTCGGGAAATGGCTTTCTCCCTCTCGGTTCTCTCTTTCCCCCTTTCTCACGCTGTTTGCCGCCGTTTTCTGCTTCGTTGGTGCCGTTGGCTTGGATAGGCTGCCGCTGATGGCCGCCTCGGGTCCGAACTTGCCGTCTGTCTCCTCCGACGGTGCTGCAGAAGTCGGGCTCGGCTTCCGTTTTTCCAAATCGCGATTTTGCGATTTTTCCTTCTTTTTTTCAGTTTTTTTAATTAATTAATTTATTTTTTATTTTTTATTATTTTTATTATTATTATATTCAATTAAATATTATTATTTGGCAAAAATATCTAAAAATATTTATATTTTATTCATTTAACCAATAAATAAATTTATCGGTATTATTTCAACTTTCAAGTATATTTTTCGATTATTTTCGAGATTATTGTTCGAAGTGAAAATTTCGGTTAATTCCAATAAATTCATATCTTGATCAATTTAATCCGAAATTTAATTATTTCTTCGTTATTGATCAAGATTCTCAAATCCATTATTTTTAATTAAATTTTCTTGTCGAATTTATACCGACTTTCGATCTTTAGACCGTTTTGCACTTCAACGTGTTCGAAAATTCCATTTCAGTCCTTTTGCATTTTTAATTTCGTGTTTTGAATCCTTATCTCCAGTCTGAATCCTGTTCGTTTAATTTGGGACCATTTCAATCCTTCCATTCATGAACATACTCATCTTATGTTTTTAACTAAATTCATGTCTTACAGGAATAAAGTACCGATGGCCATGGTAGGGGCCGTAGATGGGATCAAGGTCGTACAACAAATATGCTTAGTATCTGAATAAATTTTAACTAGCACGTAGCTAGGGCATGGGAACCAGTGACACTCATCGTGCAGGTAACATACATGCGTGCTGCAAGAGCACGAGATACTACGAAACATGTGTCACGTGTAGCGAAGACAAACACCACAAAGGTGGAGACAAGCACTACATGGGTGAAAAGTAACAAGCACTACAGGTGGTAGAGCTAGAAGACCACAAGTAGTGGGCATGATGTGCACACAACATAAGCTAATGGGGTAGCCCTTTAGTCTTAGAAAAATCTTACTTCTTTACTTGCTTTCATACGTACTTAAAATCATTTGAAGTTCAAATCTTAAAATCATAAAGTTTCTAATATAAAATATTAGTGTATTAAAACTCATACTTAATATACCAAAAACGGTTGGCTTCAAGAATTAAACCGGGTTTCTACTCCTTTCGAGAATTTCTAACAAAAAGGCTTGATTTTCCTCGAAAACTCTGGTACGAACTAGACATATTATCCGCAAGTGCACGGGTCGTACAAGTAATAATGGGATTTAAGTCCAGAAATATCGTCCCACAGAGAAGTTGATCAGCATAATTAACTACTGTTTAATCTTACCTTAAGTATATCCTAGTAAATTATGAAGTTTTGATGATGGGTGATATACTAAATCTGAAATTAAAAGTACTAAAAATAAAAAAAGCTATAAACTAAAGAAAATCAAACTGAGCTAAAATTACTTACAGTGCTCCAAGCAATTAAAAGCAAATACCTACAAAAATAATTGAAACAGTTAAAATTAATTAACGTGATTAAACTAAAATGCAACTATGAAAATAAGAAACAAAATTAATTAAACTAAAATTAAACAATCCTAAAATAACATATGCATGTAATTAAACTAATTAATAAAAATTGCAAATCAAACTAACCTAAAATCTAATGAAATAAAACCCTAGAAGAATTAAGAAAATAACTACATGTCTAAATGTCTAAAATATTAATTCTAAATTAATCTAATTACTAACTTAACAATAAAATCTAACTAATACATGAGAAATATATATTTTTGGATTTTTCAATTTAAAATGAAAATTTAACAATGCATAAAATGATTTTAATCTAAGTGTATCCTAAATGCAACTTATACATTACTAAAATTAAGTCCTAAAACATATAATATAAAATTAACTTTTAACTAAAAATTAAAACTAAAGATTAAATTAATAACTTAAAACAGTAGATTTAACCTACATTTATCAATTAACAACTATCCTAAACTAACAATTAATGAAAACAATCAAAATAATAAAAATGCAATCAACATTAAATTAAACAAAGGAAATGGGGCCAAACAAGGCCTTAACCGAAATTGGAAACCAAGTGGTCCCGAGCATGTGTACTGTGCACTGTTCATTGTCTTTCTTCAGTTTTGGTTCTGTGCCAGCTGCTGTCCGTTTCTAATTCCAGGTGCTGCCTGCGAGCTTCTATGCCAGCTGCTGTCCGTTTCTGCTCCCTAGTACCGTCCACGCCTGCTGTCTGCTGCATCCTGCATTCCTTTAATCTGCCAACAGCTGCTGCCAAGCCTCCAAACATGGTACCAGCTAGTCATGCACCGCATCATCCAAGCGCCTGTTCTTGCTACCAGCTTCTGCGCTATTCTACTGTAATGGCTTCGGTTCACAACTAGCATGTCCTTTGCTCCTGCGCTCGTACAACAATAAGTCACCCAACAACACCTCATGCAGCGGCAGTGTTCGTACAATTTAGTCCTTGCTGAACTGTACGTTTTCCTTCTACCATTGTCATACACAGCTAAGACTCCCTCCAACTTCAGCCGTCCAGCGTATTCTTCACCAGCAACCAATAGTAAATAATGCAGAATACAAAAAGAAAACACACGCAGAAGTCATCCTACGTAAGTTAAAGCAGTAAATAAACAACATGAAATGTAAATTAACTAAAATCTAGAATTTAGAAAAAAAAAAAAGAAAGAAAATGAACAGTATGTGATTCATAAAACAGGGGAGAACAGAGGGGCATTTGTGGTTCTCGATTCTTCCAACATCATATTAACAATGCTATAAACTAGAAAACATGCATCTAATAAAAGCTTAGAGCAGCAAATATAATAGGCAACTTAGAATGAACCGAGAGGTAGAGCTGTGATGCTCTGCTCTTTGAAAACCAGGGGGTTGTCCACCAGCCGCTGCAAAGCCACAGGTTACTGCTGTTTAGACCAGCAACCAGCAACCTTTTCGCACCTACCTAGCCTTCACGACACCACAAAACAAAGAAGCTCGAGAAATACACAAACAGTATAAGAAAAACTTTAAACAGGAACCACGCAGTAAATGTAAAATGAATGATTCGGAAACAACAAACTAAATGACCCGTAAGTAAATGGATGCAACGGAGCAAGGAGAGAATGCTTAGCAACTGTCACCAGCTATGTATATCCTCTCACAATACTCGGTTGCCCCCTTAAAATCATAAATCTGAATAACAATGGAAAAATCAAAGACATGAAACCAACATAATAAGCAACTCGAAGATAACAACTATGAAAAAAAAATATAGCCTTTCATGAAAATCGAGAATAAAAATAAAAGACAGGAATTTTAACAAAACCAAGAAGAAGAGAAAAAGAAAGGGTAACTATTCATTAATGTAAAAATAACTAAGAACAAGAATTAACAAAAGCTTTTCATGAAAATGAAAGTTGACATGAATAGTAACAAAAATGGTGGCTGCTAGAAAGAAAGCTTAAAAACAAGGAAAATAAATCCTAAATTTACCATAAACTACACTACTCATATTCTGCCATAGATTACCTTACTTCCTACTTGCTATTTTCAATTGCTATCATTTTCTATTTATATACACACTTAGGGATAAAATGGTAATTTTTTCATCCTAGATGAGTTGGCATTGTTTGGCCACTTGTCTTCATTTTATTTGCTGCAGAGGAGATATTTCCATGTCACTCATCTTTTTGTCCAATTAGCTGTGCGATGTGGCCCGACATGTGTCTTCCAGAAGGTTGGCACGGTGTCCTTCGATCTTATCGTATCAGAGCCAATAAAATACAGACACCTGACATCACGCGTGTCTAGATGACTGTGACTCGGTCTGTAAATTGGAAGTGGTCCAGTCTCCTTTAGCCCATTTTCAGCCCAATTTCGACTAAAACGACTGAGTTTCATCTGGATTTAATTTACTTGCACATTAAAGAATTTTAATTAAATAAAGGGGATAATTAATAAAATAATATGGGGATTTAAATAATTAATTAAGAAATTAAGCACAAATAATTCTATTAAAAATAGAATTATCACACCCCCAAACTTGAGTTTTTGCTTGTCCTCAAGCAAAACAAAACTCATGTAGGAATGACAAGTACTAAACACAATAATTTCCCTAATGTTATCCTCAAAGAAAAAATATAGACTACGAAATCAAAGAATCACAATTACAAGTCTAACATTCAGAATCATTTAATCATAAGTCCTAACCCAAATTGAACCCCTCGTGTGTGTGTGAAAATGTCAAAGCCACTTCACAGTACATTACTCGGATCAGATTATGTAAACATAGTGAATGCAAAGTCAATGACATGTGATCATTCCCATAAGTTTGCTTCTCACTTCTCTCTCCACTAATGTGTCACGTCCCAAATTACCTAAAATCAGAGTAAATTTTTTGCTTCTTCATTTATTATTTAATTCTTACCTTTCTCTCGTCGTGACCATCCTACAAACACAGTTGGGCTATGATTCGGTATTAGTCACCTCTCATTTATTTACCATTCCATTTCCATATTCACATTTATATATCAGAGTTTACTATCTTTGACTTTAATTAAATACATACACAACGGTATTTATAACTCTACATCCCCGACATCATATCCATTTACAGTACTGTGCATTACATATTTAGATACAAAACTATACAAATGTGTATACCTGTCTCTCGATGGGGAGCAGCGGATACCAAGCATGCAAGTCCTCAGCCGCTTAATAACTATTGCAAGTGCTCTGAAAAGATAGGAAAATAAGGGGGGTGAGCAAACCACACGCTTAGTAAGGCAATTATGTAAGTAAGTAGATAGCTCTACTATCTACATGCTCATAATGCCATGCCCTTAAATCCATTTCTTTTCATTTAAAATTTCACGCACAAAGTCATGCAAACATCGATGACTTAGTTTATAAAACTGTTCGTGCATATATAAATCATACTACTTATGCATCAAAGCATTTTATGTGACATCATTAAATCATAATAAGCATGAATTTAATCAAGATCATGCAGTCTTTCATGTCATGTAAGACAAATCATGAATTCGAAATGAAAGCATGGAAAACATCATCATGCTACTGCATTTAAATCATTTCATTAAAACTGCAGTATAAACTAACCCTTTCGGGTCAATCATCTCATTAAACAATTCATTAAAATTCATTATAAAACTCGGTTATAAAACCACCCTTCTTTCAGGGTCACATATCATAAAATCATAAAATCGGGGGCCTGACCCCTCCCACGGGTCTACCCTGGTCTATCGACCAATAGTTATATCATGTGAGACAAGCAAGTGATTATCAGTAACATTGAGGACTATGGCCATATCCTAGTGATCCCTGGCAACACAGTACCTAGTGTGCGAGGTATCACACCTGAAACGGGAGGTGGGTCGTCCTACCAGCCAAAACAGCATAACACCAGGATTGCGAGGGCAAGGCTTGCTGCCTCGTGGCTAATGCCACTCCACTCTAACAATCCCCATGGTACAGCGTACTCCGCGTGATATACACGGTACAACGTACTCCGTGAACCTAAGCTCAATCAGGAGTGTCTGTAATAGGTCTTATCCACCCAAATCATCTCTGTCTCAGAATGCACGTGTGAGCATATCATCTCACTGTGACACACAGTCTACAGGAGGCTCCAACACGGCTATATGCATGTCATATAAATCCCTGTACGAGTGAAGCTCAGGCACGGCTCCATGCGTATCCATGATATTAGAAAACCTCGTGCGAGCGAAGCTCTAGCACGATTTCATAGAAATCAATAAAATCTGCGTACGAGCAGCGCTCCAGTACGACTTAAAATAATCATAATTTCAAGTAAAATCCACGTACGAGCAATGCTCTAGTACGGATATGTAAAACAACTCAGTGAAAACCTCGTATGAGAAAAATTCCAGTACGGCTTTAATATGAGTTATAAAACCATATAAAACTTTGTGCGAGCAACGCTCCAGCACAAATGAATGCTCAAGTAAATCAAATCTCGTGCGAGTTACACTCCAGCACGGCTTTATGCATAATTAAATCAAATCTCGTGCGAGTTACACTCCAGCATGGCTTTATGCAATATCAAATCAAAACTGGATGCGAGCTAAGCTCCAGCACCTTTTTATGCATATCAAATCATAAAACTAGTGCGAGCAATCGCTCCAGCACCATTTTATGCATATCAGTCAAAACAAGTCAAAACATGTCAAAACAGAGTGCGAGCTAGGCTCCAGCACTTCTCATGCATTTCACAAGAATAAAATCAGTGCGAGCAACCGTTCTAGCACATTTCATGCATATGATGTCCTACAAGTCAGTGCGAGCAACCGCTCCAATACATTTATGCACATTCACAAATGTAGATATAGTGCGAGTTACGTGTCAGCACTATCTGTTTCCATATAAACTTGATAGTTGGTCGTTTTCCAAAGAAATTTCCATTTAAATATAAATAACACCTACGTAGTGTTATCTTGTGAAATTTATTCAATTTTTGGCCAATCTATCGATTTACTTTGATTAAAACCAAGAAAATTCCTTAATCATAAAAATCCTTAAATCATGCATTTCATGCATGTCAATGTCATGCTTTCACCATCCTTAGGTGAACTTCCCTCAATAGGGGTAAAATAGACTTTTCACCTATTTCGATCCTTAAAATCATTTAAGCCACTTTTAGGATCATTATACATAATCAAGGTATACATACATATTCAGTGTACATAAAAGCTATTAAAATACGCGTAGCTACCTCTAGTTACTCACACAATTCCCTTACCTCATTTTTCTGTACAGTCTGACCTTTCCACTGATAACTCGTCACGTAGTTCGATTTGCTCCCAATCCAATCTTCGGAACTGCGGATACATATTCATCATGTCAAATACAATAAAATTAATTATATTTCATAATTTTCTGGGCTAAATTTTAAATTATTGGGCCCGTTTGCACCTTAATGGGCCTTAATCGACCTCAAGCCCGTTTTTTTCACTCTATCGAGGCCTATTGGGCTCATTGGGCCCATCAGTATTTATTTAGCCTCGTTCTAAATTCTCGAATACCTCAATTTAGTATTTACGACAATTTATCCAATTTTCTAGAATTTAATTCATAAATACGAAATTTAAATCTGTAATTTATGTGATAAATATCAATCACGCATAACGATGTAAACTATCATAAATAAGAGTCACTTACCTGTTATTCCATGATAGTACGTAAATCGAGGCTGTCTCGAGCTCTCGGTTGATGCCAATTGTCGAGCTACACAATTAAATATATTTTCGGGTAAACTTTCAGTCGATTATTTATCAAATTAAATATTCTGAAAAGTTAAATCAGTCAATTTGATTGCTTACCGACTTACCCGAAACTCGATTGGATCACAAGAATTTTCCCTAATTTTTTCTCTTTTTCTTTTTCCCTTTTTCTTCCTTTTTTCCTCTTCTTTTTGGCTGAACCGGTCCGGTCCAGTTCAACTTGGTTCGGACCGTCGGTTCGGTCTGGTTCGGTTCGACCGGTTCAGTCCGGTTCGGTCAGTTCAGTCACCATTTGGTCGTTTCGATGCCGTCCAGCCGGTTCTCCGTCGATTCCACTGTCGTTCGGTGCGCCATCGCATGGGCTTCCTAAATCGGGCCTCGGCTGGGGTCAAAACGGTGCCATCGCCGGCGAATCAAGGCTTCTCTCCCGCGACCCTCACTCCGTCGATCTAGCATTTTTCAGCGACTTCGGGGCGCGTGGGTGTGCGGGTCGGCTTCCTCGGGTGTCGATCGACCTTCGCCGGTCGCCTCCAAGTGTCGTCCATCGGTGGTTGCGTCGGAGCCGACGATCTCTTCTTTCTCGGTCTCGGCTTCCTTTCTTTCCTTCTGTTTCGCGATTTCGTGTTTCAGATTCCGTTTTTTTTCATTTACTTATTTTTTTATTTACTTATAATTAAAATTTATTATTATTTTATTCAATAAAATAATAATAAAATTTCCAAAAATATCTAGAAAATTCTATTTTATTCATTTAATCTGTAAATAAATTTATCAGTCCGATTTTACCTTTTTGGTATATTTTTCGATTATTTTTGGAAATATTTTTCGATACAAAAATTTCGATTTATTCCAATATATTCATATCTTGATCAATTTAATCCGAAATTTAATTATTTCTTGGTTATTGATCAAGATTTCTCATTCTCATATTTTTAATTAAATTTTCTTGTCCCGATTAATATCGAATTTTGATCTTTTGATCGTTTTGCCCTTGCACGTGTTCGGGAATACAATTTCAATCCCTTTTGCATTTTTAAATGCACTTGAAAATATCAGGTCTTACAATAATGTAGTCACACTTAACCAAAGATTAGTAGGACTTCATTGAGCTTGTAATGTCAAGTTTGGGTTAGAGTATGATAAAGTCGATTTGGGTTTAATTACCCCTTAACATGCTTTATTTCTAGGATTTTTCATGTAAGAGCTCATAGTTATTTTCCCTAAATTTATTTCTTTTGCTAAACATTTTATTCTATTTTTGTATTTTTCTTCTTTCTTTTTTTTTCTTTCTTTTTTTTTTTTCGAGTTTTCACTATCACCAGATACCCATATGTACAAAGCTCACAATATATCCCAATGACTTTTCATGCTTTCGGGTAAGGGATAGGAAAAGTGTCACGACCCAAAACTACCCAAAAATCAGAGTAAATTTTTCGCGTTTTGTTATTTTCTTTCATGCTTACCTGTCCTCTGATCGTGACCACACTCCACTAACTAATTGGGCTGTGCGTCAATGCCAGTCCCACCATTCATTTACCATATAACTTAATTCTTTCTCAGTCATTTATAAGTATTTACAATATTTATACATCCCCTAAAGTTACTTACAAACATGTTACTGTGCTATGCTTATTTAGATACAATATGTACAAGTGTATATACCTTAAATGATGGGCAGCAGCGGATATCCGGAATGCAGCACTCAGTCGCCTCCACATCTACTGGAGATTATCTATGTGAGAAAGTGAAAGGGGTGAGCACATCAAGCTCAGTAAGGCAATCCTACGAATAAGTAGGTAACCATACTACCTACATGAACGTGGTGCCATGCATAAACCACCCTTTCTCCACACATTATAAAACATATGATATGAGTTATGATGTTATGTAAATCCATTCGCATGGCAAAAATTTAATCATGAAATTATTTCAAATCATTTCTTTCTCGTTTAAAATTTCACAACAAGGCTAGGACTCAACCCATCCCTTGGGTGGTCCTGACTCACATAAAACCATAAAAATCGATTTACATTCACACATGGGTTTTGAAAAGCATGGAAATAATCATCATGCACGTTTGATTTTGAAAACCCAGTTTTAATCTCATCAAAGTCGTTAACATGCGAGACGAGGCAATATATGTATAACGGTAATAACCAGGACTATGGCCGTGTGTCTTCGTGAGCCCCTCTGCTACACGGATCCTAGTGTGCGGGGTCTCACCCTGATCGGGAACCGCCCGGGAGGTGGGTCAATCCAACCCGTCAGTCTTATCCAATCCCACGCATCCGAAGATGCCGTATCCGAAGATACCCCGTATCCGAAGATACCGTATCCGAAGATACCCCGTATCCGAAGATACCACACAGTACATCATACTCCATGCTACTTGCACGGTACATCATACTCCGTGGACCCATATATCATATCTTAATACTCATGCCACGTCTTAAAACGCACGTACGAGCCTATTTAATCGGTGACACACAGTCTACCTGATGCTCCAAGCACGGCTCATCGCATGTTCTCATAAAATCAGTGCGAGCGATGCTCAGCACTCTCATCAAATCAAGTAAGATTGTCAGAGCCCGTTTTACATCCCTGCAAGGTCGCCAACCTCATCCCTCACTCTCACCCCACTTAAGAGGTCTTTTGAGCCTGTTGGGCCTTTTGGCTGACTCCAAGGGCAGACAGCGCTACTCTCAACAAATCCAGTAAAACTAGTGCGAGCTAGGCTCTAGCACTCTATTTATGAATCACATGAAAATCTTATAAAATCTGGTGCGAGTTAAACTCCAGCACCCTGTCTCGAAAAAGCATGTGAAATCTGGTGCGAGTTATACTCTAGCACCTATGCATGTAAAACTCTAGTGCGAGCTCTCGCTCCAGCGCTAATGCATGCATCACTTAAATCAAAACATCGTGCGAGCTGAGCTCCAGTACGTCACGTGTAAATAAAAACACGTAGGCGGCTCTGTTTCCTCAAAACAGTTTCCAAAACAATTATATCGTTGAAAGTATGCAATGTTGTGCATTTTCTTTCAAGGTTAGCCAGCCTACTCATGCATGCATTAAAATGTCTCCAGAATGAGCAGAAACCTCTTGTTCTTGCTCCTTTCAATTTTTCCTAAATTTATAAATTTTACCCTTAACAAGGGTATTTTGGTAATTTGCCCATTCGGGCACTAAAATTATTATTTGACCTCTAGACCCTTCAGATAATTTTTAAAGGACTGCATATGAACTTAAAATTTCGTAAAGTTACCTCTAGCAGTCCGCAGAATTCCCTTACCTGGAATCGCGCGCAGCCTTAGCCTGTCTCGATGATACTGAATCTCTCAACCCAATGCACGCCAACCAAATGTACGTAACTGCATATAATCACACTATTAAGGTCAATTCAATTATCCTGATCAGTATATTGCATTTATTGACCAACTTTAAAGTATTGGGCCATATCTACCTTATTGGGTCTCAGCCTATTTCAGCCCTTTTATATTTATTAATTCCCTTCTTCGGGTATACCGGGCTTATGCAGCTTACTAATAATTATCGGGCTTCGATCCAAATTCATTGGATAGCCCGTATACCATTTACAGCAATTATATTACAACTCCGAATAATATTCCTTTCTATGCGAAATTAATCCATAATTTCGTAAAATAATTAAAACTCTGTATTTAAAGAACTCATATTGCCGAAATTAAACTGCACTTACCCGATACGATGCGGGGTACGAAAATCAGAGCTCAATTAGCTCTCGTTCGGTCTCTGTCGTAAAGCTGCACAATTAGGTAAATCCGGATTATTTTCGATTAAAATAATATTAAATTAAATTTCCAGAATTTACCCGTAGGTCAATCTCGACCCTCGGTCAACTTACCCGAATCTCGAGTCGTCCCCGGTAAATTTTCTTTCCTTTTCCCCTTTTTCCTTTCTTTTCTTTCCTTTTCCTTTCTTTTCTTTTCCTCTTTCCTTCCTTTTCCCTCTTTTTCCTTCCCTTTCCTTTCGGCCAAACGGTGCCGTTTCCTGCCACTTGCCATCGCCGGCGTTTTCGACGGTCTTGCCGGCCAAGACCGGTCTCAAAAGAACCGGCTCTTCCCCCTGAATGCGTCGGTGGCCTCCGTTCCAGCCCAGTCACAGTGGTTCGTCGGGAATCGACCAGTTTCTCCCTCGATCTTCCTTCGCTCCGATCGGCTTCCTCCGATCACCTGACGGCGCGTTTCCGGTGCCCACGTGATCGCCGACCTCTCCTCTTCCTCCTCGTGGCTTCGTCGGAGGCTGTCGGTCGCCGGTGTGCTGGGATCGTCGGTGGGGGTCGTAGGTCATTTTTCGGTTTCCTGTTTCGAGTTTATCCCGATCCTTTTCTCTCTCTCTCTCTCTTTTTTGTTTTCAGATTCCCTTTTATTATTATTATTATTATTATTATTATAATTTATTTAATTATTACACTATTCATTAAAATAATCTACAATAATCCAAAATATCTACAATTTATATTATTTTATTCTAATTTAATTTAATTTATTAAATACATTTTTCTCCAATTTTCGATATTATTCCTTCGTAATTTTGAGGTATTGCTCCGAGTAATTTTTTGGTATTTCTAAAAATTTCGGATCTTGATCAATTGGACTCAAAATTATATAATTTCCTAATTATTGATCAAGATATTCTAAATCCTTATTTTTAATTAAAATTTTCTTATCGAATTTATTTCGATTTTCGATCTTTTGACCGTTTTGCCCTTACACGTGTTCGGGATTAATTTAACCCAACTTCCTTTCATGAACACTCACTCACTTCGCATTTTAAATCTTTATTTTCAATTCGAATCCCATTTACTTAAATTTTTGACCATTTTCATCCATCATAAAAATTTACGATTTAATTTCGGGTCTTACAACTCTCCCCCACTTAAGGAATTTGGTCCTCCAAATTAGAACCAATTCATATGAGTCCATAGACTACTCCGGGTACATTAATCGTATTATACTTCTTTAATTCTCATGTGACCTTTTTTCGGAGTGTAAAACTACCAAAGGACTTTAATTAGGGAGATCGTCTTAAACCTCAATACTTTCTCTTTCCTATTTAATGCCCGAATCAACTTCTTTAATATACTTATATTTGCATTAAGCTGAACTGTTGGATCTCATGTCCTATCACCTATGCTGGATCTGGATAGTATTTCTGAAGCATCAAAAGATGGGACACATTGTGGGTGCCTGCTTATTCAAGTGGAATGCCACCCACAGGTCTTATCTTCCACTTGTCCAATCTCTCAAAAGATTCAATCCAGCGAAACTCAATTTACCTTATTCCAAAAGTTCGCTATGTCCTTATTCTCTGAGGACAAGAAACATTTCAACCATACTAATTCACCCTCGGTGAATTCCAATACTTTTCTATCTGCTCTGAGGTGTTCTTAATCTCTCATCCTTAATTAAACATCCTCAGAGACTTATTATCCAAAGTCAAAAATAATTCTATCTGTCACCCACTTTTTCTTATCCAAGTCGGGGAAACAACCCCTACAGTCATACTATGCCTCATATCTTGTTATCCCGATACTCAAGTGGCAACTGTCACTATTGACGAATTCGATTTATAATAACTGATCATCCTAGGAGCATAAAAATCAAGGGCACATGCTTTCATTGGATCCTCAAGAACCTGTACAGTCCTCTCTGACTGACCATCTGTCTGAGGATGGAAAGTTGTGCTAATACTCAGTCGGGTTCCCATAGCTTCCTAAAAATATCCAAAGAGGTGGGAAGTGAAGCGGGAATCCCTATATGATACCATGCTCACTGGAACGCTACTTAATGTTCCACAATCTTCCTTACACATAAATCCTCATATACACTCTGAGTATTTGGGGATTTCATAACCAGAAGGTGGGTAGACTTAGTCAACTTAGCGACTATCATCTAAATAGCCTCGTGATTTATCCGGTCCTCTATAACCCATCACGAAATTCATGGAGACTTGCTCCCATTTTCCATGCCGTGTCGATATAGGTAGAGACTGCAATAACTCTGCAGACTTTTAATATTCTACCTTATTTTGTTGACATACTAGGCACTTTTCCACAATCTCTACCATATCTCTTTTCACATCTGACCACCAATACCCCTTTTAGAGATTTTATATATATATTCATTACTTTCCGTATGCATTGTAAATCTCGAAGAGTAAGCTTCTGACAATATCACTATCTCATCAACTATGGTCCTGGGGAGCACTTATATTATTATACTGTCTCTGAACCTCTCTGTAAATCATCGATTCTCTCTGTGAACTCTGTTACTGTACCCTTCTGAATCTGACCCAAACCATCGACACCATGCCGATCATCACGCTAAGCCTGTCAAATCCGGGCACTCTCATCCGATTCTAGTCTCAGGCTAGCTGTCACACAATCACTGTCATCATCAAAAGGGATCACATCACTATTGAGGCTCACAACTGCTCTAGCAGCTCACGCTCCCTGACCATCATATGTAATACCATCCCAAGGCTCTTTCTGCTCAAGGCATCAGCCATCACATTAGCCTTTCCTGGGTGGTACAATTTTCACAATCAAAATCTCTCAGAAGCTCTAACCCACTTTATTATTTCTCATATTCGCCTCTTTCTATGGAAACAGATACTTGGGGCTTTATGATCAGTGCATACCCAAAATTCCTCATCGTGTACCTAGTAGTGCCATCTACTCAGTACAAATACTATCGCTGCCCGCTTTTAAATCGTGGGTCAGATAGTTTATTTCATGATCCTTGAGTTGTTTGGATCCACAATCGACTATCTTCCCTTTTTGCATCAATACACAGCTCATTCATTATTTTGATTCATTCATACCCATGAAGAATCTCTTGAGCTGTTGGGTATGGTGAAAATAATCACGGTGGTCAGTTCACACTTCATTACACCAAATTCACGTCACATCTATCATCTCACTTATCATCTCATTCAAATACCACATTTTCATAGTTAAATGTGCCAACAAAGTATACCCTTTTTAGAACTTGCAGCAACCATCTGTAAAAGCAATTTCCCAATTGTTGCTTATAAATCGTCCTGGACTTTAACTACACCCAACATATCATCAATAAGAATGATGAGAAATCGGTCCAGGTAAAGTTTAAATAACTCATTGTAGTTGAGCTCCACTACATATTTCAATCATCCATATCCTTGACTTATTTACGCATAAGCGTATAAGATCCTTCAAAATCGCTTACGTTTTCAGATACTAACCTGCTTCATTTCCTTTTCTTATATTAACGGCTCTTATTAAATTTTACTATGTTAACCTTTATGATTTGTCGAATTTTAATATTCTTATCGTCTTAGTAAAGGTATCCTAATGCTAAAGGTATTTATTATGACGATCGATTTCACGTTATAGGTTATATATATATACTTTTAGACACTGTCAAGTCTTCAGGCGGGGAGGTATTTTGAAATACCTTTATTAACCTTTAGACTTAACCACATAGACTGGTTATGGTTATATCCATCTTTATCCTTGGTTATAATTTATATTCCCTACTTATCACTTAATCCCAATTACTTCGCATATTAAGGGTATTCCTTACCTAGAATATGTCTCTTACTCTAATACATCTTGTATTTAGGATCTATCTTATCTTAAAGATTATCTCCTTTCGTATATCCCTAATGACAAAACTCTTTCATTATTCATTCCGTGAGTACAATCCTTTACTCATTTAATTTCAACTGTTGCACCCCTTTTTATCACTTGTCAACACTTACAGTATACTTTTCAGTGATGTTTTCACCCTTGTTTTCAACTTAAAATCTCTATATCCATATTTCGTTAATTAATCCTCCTCTATTGGGGTACTCATTTATCAGTATTGTGCCCAATGATGTAGGCATTCATGCCTTTTACTCACTTATATGCGAATGAAGGCGGTATGAATAAATGTGTGGCACCAGGTCAATGAACATATGTACTTCATTATTCATAACAAGTGTGGTATCTTACACCACATCCAGGAAACATCAATAGTGTCCTGGTCCAAAACATCCTCTCGCCTTCATCCAACAGCCTACTTTCCTTTTTCTTTTCGGCTATGGCCTCCCTTTTCGTTGCAGCTATACCAACAAAATTTTTCTCTGTCTCTTTACTTTTCTGTGGGGCGATCTCGCCCAACTCTGTGCAATCAAAATCAATGGTCCGTCTTACCACACTTAACGGTCATTTTCATCAATACAGTGTAGGTATAGACCCTCATTCCGTGGTATCCACCACACATCCCACACTGCTTACAGTGCTTACACTGCTACACTCCTTCGTAGCAGGTCGGGGTCCTCCAATCACAATGCCCCTCAAGAATGCCAAAATTAGATGCACTGGGGCCTTACCAATTATCTTACTCCATGACTCGTCAAATTAAATCTTTTACCAATTACCATTTTCCCATTTTAACATTTTTGTCATTTCTCGATTCTCTTTTCTGTCTCTATTTCAGCCCTCACTACCTTTCCCAATCTCAGAGGCGTGCAATTCATGTTCTTATTTACCCAACTGTAAATCTGCGCACTGCCTCGGTATAAGTAATATCTCACTGGCCAATCGGACTCTAATTGAAAAGTTGAGCCATTTCATGAACTTTTAGACATCTCGACTGTCACTTGTTCATAGTGTCGAGGTAATATCTGTCCAAGAATATAACCGAGTTTCATACTCATAAATCATACTCATCAATAAATCAAATCCTCTGGGTCAGAGTAAGGACCTTTATCTATCATTCCCTTTTAAATAATGTCTGGGATGTCCTGTCATTGGAATACATCCATAAACATTTCTCATCTTAGCTCTGGATGTTTAACACTTAAGATGGGTCGAGCGGGTTTCCACCAATGCTCCGTCTCGCCCTCAAATCTTATTCATAATTTGAGCAATTAGCTCCTCAAAATAATCTCCACACTCAGTTCCAATCTCGCGAAGCGTGTCTCAATACTATCCGATCACTCTATCAGACTCTGAGAGGCATGCTCAACATTAACCTCTATTTCAATCTCATCCCGATTCTCATAGGTCAACTCAGCACGACTTAGCAAACTCAGGTCTACCTCTACGACCTCTGCCTCGTGCACTATCTCATCTAACGCGACTCATATTAGGCATTCATGTATTCTCAACCATTTCTTAGTTAAAACCCATCTCGATATACACTATTGTATCTAACCAAGCACGGTAACACGGGGATGTAATTTTTTAATTACTGACACTGACACATATCAGACTAATTGTGTCACGACCCAAATTATCTAAAAATCCATACAAATTTTTTTTTTTTGCTTTTTCATTTCCTTACTCGTCGTGAACCTTTACACTAGTAAACAGTTGGGCTATGATTCGGTGTTAGTCACCTCTCCCCTATTTACCATTCAATTTATTTAAACTGAATACATCCCCAATATTACATCATATATAGTACTGTGCATCTATATGTTCAGATACGAAATTATACAAATGTGTATACCTGATATTGATAAGAAGCAGCGGATAACCGAATTGCGAAGCTATTGTCGCTCTCTTCTACTGAATATACCCTGTGGGGTGGAAAATGAAAGGGTGAGCGAAACGTGCTCAGTAAGGCAATAATGTAAGCAGGTAGATAACTATACTATCTACGTGCTGATAATGTCATGATGTAAAAATCATTTACTTTCGGAGCATGAGGTAAGATTAAAACAATGCCACATGTATGTATATATCATATACAAGAAATCATGAAATCGACATATCAAGCACACATGGAAAATCATCATGTATGACATCTCATGCTCGTCACATTAAAACTCATTTATTTCATCATAAACTCTTCCCTTTAAAACTCATTTGTTTAATCACAAAACTCATCACTTTGAAACTCATTTGTTTCATTATAAAACAACTTCATCAAGGTCAAACCCATCTCTCGGGAATACCTTGATTCATCGAATCACATCTCTTTTAAAAACACAAATCGGGACTACCCCTCCATCGGGTTTGTCCTGGTCTATCCAGACCGTATGATATCATGTGAGGCATGTAGGTTACTGTATGAAAAATCGAGGACTATGGCCATACTATGTCCCTGTGATCCCAGGCACACGGATCCCGGTGTGCGGGGTATCACAACTGCAACGGGAGGTGGGGTCAAGTCTTGCCCGCCAGAATATCGAGTAACATCGTAGAGTCATCATGACTGCACGGTACAGCGTACTCCGTGTGACATACACGGTACATCGTACTCCGTGGACCCATATCATAGTCTGGGGGTGCCTGCCGTAGGTCTTATCCAGCCCAATACTATGTCGATAATCAACCCATGTCTCAAAGTATATGTGCGAGCATCTCAACTCTTTGTGACACACAGTCTACAGGAGGCTTCCGCACGACTATATGCATGTCAACTCGCGTCTAGTGCGTTTATGTGAGCATCCTGCTGCCCGCCTCACACCAGGTCACAGGCTCACGGAGCTCCAGCACCACGCTATGCATATCATGATATCTAAAATCTCATGCGAGCGAAGCTTCAGCACGGTTTTGTGCACACACAAATTTCTCGTACGAGCAATGCTCCAGTATGGCTTTTCATGAGAAATAATTCAGTAAACTTGAGTGCGAGAAAGACTCTAGCACTCTTTTAGTCACGTAAATACGATAGGTGGCTCACTTTTAAAAAAACATCTTTTAAAATAGTAACCGGTACAAACCGGTACCCTTTCGTAAAATTCACGAAATCAACAGCCCACCTATGTGTATATTTGCTTAAATCAAAGCAATATAATCATATAAAACATTAAAATCATGAAATTTATGCAATTTCATAGACTTACTACCCTTTTTGAAATTTTCCTAATTGGGGGCAAAATAGTCAGTTTCCTTTATTTATCTAAGCCCCGGTTTTCGTAAAAATTATTACTTTATTTCTAGATGTTTTAATAAATTTCTAAGCCCTGTAAATCCCTTCTCAAAATACGCATAATTATCTCTATGCACCTACAAAATTCCCTTACCTGGAATCGCACGTAGACTTATCTTGTCTCGATAATACCGAACCTCTCGGCCCAAGTGCGTGCCAACCAAAGGTACGTAACTGCATATAACCACATAACCGAGGTTAATTCACTTATCCCGATCAGTATATTGTATTTACTGATCAACTTGAAGCTATTGGGCCTTATCTACCTTATTGGGCCTCGACCCATTTTAGCCCTTTTTATATTCATTTATTCCCTTCTTCGAGTATACCGAGCTTATACAGCTTTCTAATAATTATCGGGCTTCATTCCAAATTCATCGGATAGCCCGTATACCATTTACGGCAATTTATTTCAACTCCGAATTAATATTCCTTCTTATGCGGAATTAATCCGTAATTCCGTAAAATAATTAAAACTCGGTATTTAAAGAACTCTGAATACCGAAATTAAATTGTACTTACCCGATACGATGCGGGGTACGAAGATCAGAGCTCACTCGGCTCCCTTTCGGTCTCCGTCGTGAAGCTGCATAATTAGGTAAATCCGGATTATTTTTCATTAAAATAATATTAAATTAACTTTCCGGAATTCACCCGTAGGTCAATTTCGACCCTCGGTCAACTTACCCGAACCTCGAGTCGTCCCCGATAATTTCTTTCTCTTTTTCCCCTTTTTTCCCTTTCTTTTCCTTCCTTTTCCTTTCTTTTCTTTTCCCTTTTCCTTCCCTTTCCTTCCCTTTCCTTCCCTTTCCTTCCGGCCAAACGGTGCCGTTTCACTGCCTATTGCCTTCGCCGGCGGTTCCGACGGTCTCACCGGCCGAGACCGGTCTCAAAAGAACCGGCTTCCTCTCCTGAGTGCGTCGGTGGTCTCCTTTCCGGCCCAGTCGCGGCGGTTCACCGGCGATCACCCCGTTTCTCCCTCGAATTTTCGAAGCTCGGATCGGCCTGCTCCGGCCACCTGGCGGCGCGATTCCCGTGCCCACGTGTTCGTCGGACTCTGCTCTTCCTCCTGGCAGCTTCGTCGGACGTGGACGGTCGTCGGTGTGCGAAAATCGGCGGTGGGTTCTATCGGGTGGCCGACGGGTTCCGTTTCTCTTCTTTTCGGGTTTTTCGATTTCAGCCTTTTTTTTTTTAATTATCATTATTATTTAACCATTTATTTTATTATTAAAATATTCATTAAAATAGTCTAAATAATCTGAAAATATCTACAATATTATTATTTTATTCCACCAATTTAATTTAATTTAATTTATTTTATTTTATTTTGTTTTTTAATCATTTTTTCGGTATAATTTCTTTGTATTTTCGGGATATTGTCCCGGGTGACTTTTCGATATTTCTAAAAATTCCGGATCTTGATCAATTGGACTCGAAATTGTATAATTCCTCATTATTGATCAAGATATCCTAAATCTTTATTTTTAATTAAATTTTTCTTATCGAATTTATCCCGAATTTTGGTCTTTTGACCGTTTTACCCTTACACGTGTTCGAGATTTATTTAGCCCGACTTCCCTTCACGAATATTCATTCATTTTATGATTTGAATCCTTATTTTCAGTCCGAATCCCATTCCTTTAAATTTGTGAGCATTTTTCCACCTCATAAAATTTACGATTTAATTCCGGGTCTTACAAATCTCCCCCACTTAAGAAATTTGGTCCTCCAAATTAGAACCAAGTCATATGAGTCCATGTACAACTCCGGGTACATCTATCGTATAATATACTGTCATCCTCAAGTGACTTCTCTGGAGTGTATTACTACCAAAGGGTTTTAATTAGGGAGATCCTCTTAAACCTTAATACTTTCTCTTTCCTGTTTAATACCCGAATCAACTTCTTCAATATACTTATATTTGTATTACGCTGAACTGTTGGATCTCATATCCTATCACCCATGCTGGATCTGGATAGTATTGCCGAAGCATCGAAAGCTGGGACATATTGTGGGTGCCTGTTAATTCAGGTGATAACGCCAAGCTACAGGTCTTATCTCCCACTTGTCCAATCTCTCAAAGTATTCCATCCAGCGAAACTCAACTTACCTTCTTCCAAAAGCTCGCTATGTCCTTATTCCCTTAGGACAAGAAACATTTCAATCATATTAATTCACCAAGGGTGAATTCCAATACTTGTCTATCTGCTCTGAGGTGTTCTTAATCTCTCATCCTTAACTAAAACCTCCTCAGAGACTTATTATCCAAAGTCGAAAATAATTCTCTCTGTCACCCACTTTTTCTTATCCAATTTGGGGAACAACCCCTACAGCCATATACTGCCTCATATCTTGTTATCCCAATACTCAAGTGACAACTGTCACTATTGACGAATTCAATTTGAAATTAACTGATCATTCCAGGAGCTTATAAAATCAATAGCACACGCTTTCATCCTCTCCTCCAAACGTGTACAGTCCTCTCTGACTGACCATTTGTTTGAGGATGGAAAGCTGTGCTAATACTCAGTCGGGTTCCCATAGTTTCCTTAAATATCCACAGAGGTAGGAAGTGGAGCGGGAATCCCTATATGATACCATGCTCACTGGAACGCTACTTAATGTTCCACAATCTTTCTTATACATAAATCCTCATACATACTCTGAGTATCTGGGGATTTCATAACCAGAAGGTGGGTAGACTTAATCACTCTATCGACTATCATCCACATAGCCTCGTAATTCACCTGGGTCCTCTGTAACCCATCATAAAATTCATGGAGACTTGCTCTCATTTTCGTGCCGTGTCGATATAGGTAGAGGCTGCAATAACTCTGCAGACTCTTAATACTCTACCTTATTCTGTTGACATACTAGGCATTTTTTCACAATCTCTACCATATCTCTTTTCACATCTGACCACCCATACCCTTTTCGAGATTTTCATATATATAATCGTTACTTTTCGTATGCACTGTATATCCCGAAGAGTGAGCTTCTGACAACATCACTATCTCATCAACTGTGGTCCTGGGGAGCATTTATATTGTCTCTGAACCTCTCTGTAAATCATTATCATACTCTGTGAACTCTATCACTGTACCCTTCTGAATCTGACCCACACTATCGACACCCTGTCGATCATCTCGCTAAGCCTGTCAACTCCGGGCACTCTCATCCGGTTCTAATCATCAGGCTAGCTATCACACAATCACTGTCATCATCAGAAGGGATCACATCAATACTGAGGCTCATAACTGCTCTAGCAGCTCATGCTCCCTGACCATCATATGCGGTACCATCCCTAGGCTCTTTCTACTCAACGCATCAGCCTTTCCTGGTTGGTACAATTTTCACAAATCAAAATCCCTTAGAAGCTCTAACCCATTAGGTATTCTCATATTCGCCTCTTTCTGTGAAAACAGATACTCGGGACTTTATGACCAGTGCATATCCAAAATTTCTCACCCTGTACATAATGGTACCATATCCTCGGTACAGATACTGTTGTCAACTTTAAAATCATGGGTCAGATAGTCTATTTCGTGATCAAGGAGTTGTCTGACTCCATAATTGACTATCTTCCCATTATACATCAATACATAGCTCTTTCATTATTTCGAGGTATCCATACTCACTGAGAACCTCTTGAGCTGTTGGGTATGGTGAAAATAATCACGGTGGTCAGTTCATACTTCACTACCCGAAATTCATGTCGCATCTATCGTCTCACTTATCATCTCATTCCAAGACCACGTTTTCTTAGTTAAACGTGTCAACCAAGTAAACCATATTGAGAACTCGCAACAACCCTTTTGTAAAAGTCATTTTTCAATTGTTGCTTACAATTTGCCCTAGACTTCAACTACACCCAACATATCATCAATAATGATGATTACAAATCGGTCCAGGTCAAGTTTAAATAACTCATCATAATTGAGCTCCACTGCATAATTCAATCGCCTATATCCTTGACTTATGTACGTATAAGCGTATCAGATCCTTCAAAATCGCTTACGTTTTCAGGTACTAACCGCGTCATTTCCTTTTCTTACCCTAACGGCTCTTATTAAATTTTACTATGTTAACCTTTATGATTTGCCGAATTTTAATATTCTTATCGTCTTAGTAAAAGTATCCTAATGCTAAAGGTATTTATTACGATGATCAATTTCACGTTATAGGTTATATATATATACTTTTAGACGCTGTCAAGTCTTCAGGCGGGGAGGTATTTTGAAATACCTTTATTAACCTTCAGACTTAACCACAACTACGTTATATCTCAGTCTCTGTGGTCACAATTTATATTCGCTACCACTTGCTTTAATCCTAATGACTTCATATTTTAAGGATGTTATTACCTAGCATACGCCTCTTACTCCAATACATCTTGTATTTAGGATCTATCTTATCTCAAAGATTTTCTCCTTCGTATATCAATCATGACGAAACTCTTGTCATTATTCATTCCATGAGTACAATCCTTTACTCCTTTAATTTCAACTGTTGTACCCCTTTTTATCACTTGTCAACACTTACAGTATACTTCTCAGTGATGTTTTCACCACCTGTTTTCAACTTAAAATCTCTATATCCATATTCCGTTAATTAATCCTCCTCTATTGGGGTACTCATTTATCAGTATTGTGCCCAATGATGTAGGCATTCATGCCTTTTACTCACTTATATGCGAATGAAGGCGGTATAAATAAATATGTGGCACCAAGATCAATAAACATATGTACTTCATTATTCATAACAAGTGTGGTATCTTACACCACATCCATGAGACATCAATAGCGTCCTGGTCCAAGACATCCTCTCGCCTTCATCCAACAACCTACTTTCCTTTTTCTCTTCGGCTGTGGCCTCCCTTTTCGTTGCAGCTATACCAATAAAGTTTTCCTCTGTCTCTTTACTTTCTGTGGGGCGATCTCGCCCAACTCTGTGCTATCAAAATCAATGGTCCGTCTTACCACACTTAACGGCCATTTTCATCAATACAGTGTAGGTATAGACCCTCCTTGCGTGGTATCTACCACACATCCTACACTGTTACACTGCTTCATAGCAGGCCGAGGTCCTCCAATCACAATGCCCTTCAAGAGTGCCAAAATTGGATGCACTGGGGCCTTACCAATTATCTTACTCCATGACTCGTCAAATTAAATCTTTTACCAATTACCATTTTCCCATTTTAACATCTTAGTCATTTCTCGATTCTCTTTTCTGTCTCTATTTCAGCCCTCGCTACCTTTCCCAATCTCAGAGGCATGCAATTCATGTTCTTATCTACCCAACTGTAAATCTGCGCACTGCCTCGATATAGGTAATATCTCACGGGCCAATAGGACTCAAATTGAAAAGTTGAGCCATTTCATGAACTTTTAGGCTTTTCGACTCTCACTGTCCACAATATCGGGTTCATACTTGCCCAGGGATGAAATCTGAGATTCATACTCATCAATCAACCAATGACTATGGGCAGTGTAAGAAACTTTATCAATAAATTCCTTTAAGTAGTGCCCGAAATATTCAGTCACCAGAATACATCTAGAAATATTTCTCATGTCGACTCCGGATGTCTAACTCTTAAGTTGGGTCGAGCGGACTTCCACCAATGCTCCGCTGCGCCCTCATATCTCATTCATAATCTGAGCAATTAGCTCCTCAAAATAATCTTCACACTCCGCTCCAATCTCGCGAAGCGTGTCTCAATACTATCCGATCACTCTGTCGGACTCTGAAAGGCATGCTCAACATTAGCCTCCATATCAATTTCATCCTGATTCTCACAAATCAACTCAGCACGACTTAGCAGACTCAGGTCTACCTCTACGACCTCTGCTTCGTGCACTATCTCATCTTGAGTCTCATATGACAACTCATTTGATTCTCAGACCGATCTCTACGGTCTCGAGCATGTGTACTCGCCCCTCTACCATAGCGGTTATCAATTATAAAAATTATATTCTTGCATTCGAAACTAAGTTCTTAGCTGCACTTCCATCTTGGTATACACAATTGTATCTAAACAATGCACAGTACATGGGGATGTAAATTTACTTAACCACTAACACCGACTCATATCAGGCCAACTCTGCTCTGATACCATTAAATTTGTCACGACCCAAATTATCTAAAAATCCCTATAAATTTTTTTTGCTTTTTCATTTCCTTACTCGTCGTGAACCTTTACACTACTAAACAGTTGGGCTATGATTCGGTGTTAGTCACCTCTCCCCTATTTACCATTCAATTTATTTAAACTGAATACATCCCCAATATTACATCATATATAGTACTGTGCATCTATATGTTCAGATACGAAATTATACAAATGTGTATACCTGATATTGATAAGAAGCAGCGGATAACCGAATTGCGAAGCTATTGTCGCTCTCTTCTACTGAATATACCCTGTGGGGTGGAAAATGAAAAGGTGAGCGAAACGTGCTCAGTAAGGCAATAATGTAAGCAGGTAGATAACTATACTATCTACGTGCTGATAATGTCATGATGTAAAAATCGTTTACTTTCGGAGTAAGAGGTAAGATTAAAACAATGCCACATGTATGTATATATCATATACAAGAAATCATGAAATCGACATATCAAGCACACATGGAAAATCATCATGTATGACATCTCATGCTCGTCACATTAAAACTCATTTATTTCATCATAAACTCTTCCCTTTAAAACTCATTTGTTTAATCACAAAACTCATTACTTTGAAACTCATTTGTTTCATTATAAAACAACTTCATCAAGGTCAAACCCATCTCTCGGGAATACCTTGATTCATCAAATCACATCTCTTTTAAAAACACAAATCGGGACTACCCCTCCATCGGGTTTGTCCTGGTCTATCCAGACCGTATGATATCATGTGAGGCATGTAGGTTACTGTATGAAAAATTGAGGACTATGGCCATACTATGTCCCTGTGATCCCAGGCACACGGATCCCGGTGTGCGGGGTATCACAACTGCAACGGGAGGTGGGGTCAAGTCCTACCCGCCAGAATATCGAGTAACATCGTAGAGTCATCATGACTGCACGGTACAGCGTACTCCGTGTGACATACACGGTACATCGTACTCCGTGGACCCATATCATAGTCTGGGGGTGCCTGCCGTAGGTCTTATCCAGCCCAATACTATGTCGATAACCAACCCATATCTCAAAGTATATGTGCGAGCATCTCAACTCTCTGTGACACACAGTCTACAGGAGGCTTCCGCACGACTATATGGATGTCAACTCGCGTCTAGTGCGTTTATGTGAGCATCCTGCTGCCCGCCCCACACCAGGTCACAGGCTTACGGAGCTCCAGCACCACGCTATGCATATCATGATATCTAAAATCTCGTGCGAGCGAAGCTTCAGCACGGTTTTGTGCACACACAAATTTCTCGTACGAGCAATGCTCCAGTACGGCTTTTCATGAGAAATAATTCAGTAAACTTGAGTGCGAGAAAGACTCTAGCACTCTTTTAGTCACGTAAATACGATAGGTGGCTCACTTTTAATAAAACATCTTTTAAAATAGTAACCGGTACAAACCGGTACCCTTTCGTAAAATTCACGAAATCAACAGCCCACCTATGTGTATATTTGCTTAAATCAAAGCAATATAATCATATAAAACATTAAAATCATGAAATTCATGCAATTTCATAGCCTTACTACCCTTTTTGAAATTTTCCTAACTGGGGGCAAAATAGTCATTTTCCTTTATTTATCTAAGCCCCGATTTTCGTAAAAATTATTACTTTATTTCTAGATGTTTTAATAAATTTCTAAGCCCTGTAAATCCCTTCTCAAAATACGCATAATTATCTCTATGCACCTACAAAATTCCCTTACCTGGAATCGCGCGTAGACTTATCTTGTCTCGATAATACCGAACCTCTCGGCCCAAGTGCGCACCAACCAAAGGTACGTAACTGCATATAACCACATAACCGAGGTTAATTCACTTATCCCGATCAGTATATTGTATTTACTGATCAACTTGAAGCTATTGGGCCTTATCTACCTTATTGGGCCTTGACCCATTTTAGCCCTTTTTATATTCATTTATTCCCTTCTTCGGGTATACCGAGCTTATACAGCTTTCTAATAATTATCGGGCTTCATTCCAAATTCATCGGATAGCCCGTATACCATTTACGATAATTTATTTCAACTCCGAATTAATATTCCTTCTTATGCGGAATTAATCCGTAATTCCGTAAAATAATTAAAACTCGGTATTTAAAGAACTCTGAATATCGAAATTAAATTGTACTTACCCGATACGATGCGGGGTATGAAGATCAGAGCTCACTCGGCTCCCGTTCGGTCTCCGTCGTGAAGCTGCATAATTAGGTAAATCCGGATTATTTTTCATTAAAATAATATTAAATTAACTTTTCGAAATTCACCCGTAGGTCAATTTCGACCCTCGGTCAACTTACCGGAACCTCGAGTCATCCCCGATAATTTCTTTCTCTTTTTCCCCTTTTTTTCCTTTCTTTTCCTTCCTTTTCCTTTCTTTTCTTTTCCCTTTTCCTTCCCTTTCCTTCCCTTTCCTTCCCTTTCCTTCTGGCCAAACGATGCTGTTTCACTGCCTATTGCCTTCGCCGGCGGTTCCGGCGGTCTCACCGATCGAGACCGGTCTCAAAAGAACCGGCTTCCTCTCCTGAGTGCGTCGGTGGTCTCCTTTCCGGCCCAGTCGCGGCGGTTCGTCGGCTATCACCCCGTTTCTCCCTCGAATTTTTGAAGCTCGGATCGGCCTGCTCCGGCCACCTGGTGACGCGATTCCGGTGCCCATGTGTTCGTCGGACTCTGCTCTTCCTCCTGGCAGCTTCGTCGGACGTGGACGGTCGCCGGTGTGCGAAAATCGGCGGTGGGTTCTATCGGGTGGCCGACGGGTTCCGTTTCTCTTCTTTTCGGGTTTTTCGATTTCAGCCTTTTTTTTTTAATTATCATTATTTTTTAACCATTTATTTTATTATTAAAATATTCATTAAAATAGTCTAAATAATCTGAAAATATCTACAATATTATTATTTTATTCCACCAATTTAATTTAATTTAATTTAATTTAATTTATTTTGTTTTTTAATCATTTTTTCGGTATAATTTCTTCGTATTTTCGGGATATTGTCCCGGGTGACTTTTCGATATTTCTAAAAATTCCGGATCTTGATCAATTGGACTCGAAATTGTATAATTCCTCATTATTGATCAAGATATCCTAAATCCTTATTTTTAATTAAATTTTTCTTATCGAATTTATCCCGAATTTCGATCTTTTGACCGTTTTACCCTTACACGTGTTCGGGATTTATTTAGCCCGACTTCCCTTCACGAATATTCATTCATTTTATGATTTGAATCCTTATTTTCAGTCCGAATCCCATTCCTTTAAATTTGTGAGCATTTTTCTACCTCATAAAATTTACGATTTAATTTCGGGTCTTACAAATTGCGCTCTGATACCACCTTTATATGTCACGACCCAAAACTACCTAAAAATCAGAGTAAATTTTTTGCGTTTTGTTATTTTCTTTCATGCTTACCTGTCCTCTAATCGTAACCATACTCTACTAACTAATTGGGCTATGCGTCAATGCCAGTCCCACCATTCATTTACCATATAACTTAATTCTTTCTCAGTCATTTATAAGTATTTACAATATTTATACATCCCCTAAAGTTACTTACAAACATGTTACTGTGCTATGCTTATTTAGATACAATATGTACAAGTGTATATACCTTAAATGATGGGCAGCAGCGGATATTCGGAATGCAGTACTCAGTCGCCTCCACATCTACTGGAGATTATCTGTGTGAGAAAGTGAAAGGGGTGAGCACATCAAGCTCAGTAAGGCAATCCTACGAACAAGTAGGTAACCATACTACCTAAATGAACGTGGTGCCATGCATAAACCACCCTTTCTCCACACATTATAAAACAGATGATATGAGTTATAATGTTATGTAAATCCATTCGCATGGCAAAAATTCAATCATGCAATTATTTCAAATCATTTCTTTCTCGTTTAAAATTTCACAACAAGGCCAGGACTCAACCCATCCCTCGGGTGGTCCTGACTCACATAAAACCATAAAAATCGATTTACATTCACACATGGGTTTTGAAAAGCATGGAAATAATCATCATGCACGTTTGATTTTGAAAACCTAGTTTTAATCTCATCAAAGTCGTCAACATGCGAGACGAGGCAATATCTGTATAACGGTAATAACCAGGACTATGGCCGTGTGTCCTCGTGAGCCCCTCTGCTACACGGATCCTAGTGAGCAGGGTCTCACCCTAATCGGGAACCACCCGGGAGGTGGGTCAATCCAACCCGTCAGTCTTATCCGATCCCACGCATCTGAAGATGCCGTATCCGAAGATACCCCGTATCTGAAGATACCGTATCCGAAGATACCCCGTATCTGAAGATACCACACGGTACATCGTACTCCATGCTACTTGCACGGTACATCGTACTCCGTGGACCCATATATCATATCTTAATACTCATGCCACATCTCAAAACGCACGTGCGAGCCTATTTAATCGGTGACACACAGTCTACCCGATGTTCTAAGCACGGCTCATCGCATGTTCTCATAAAATCAGTGCGAGCGATGCTCAACACTCTCATCAAATCAAGTAAAACTGTCAGAGCCTGCTTTACATCCCCGCAAGGCCGCCAACCTCATCCCTCACTCTCACCCCACTTAAGAGGTCTTTTGAGCCTGTTGGGCCTTTTGGCTGACTCCAAGGGCAGACAGCGCTACTCTCAACAAATCCAGTAAAACTAGTACAAGCTAGGCTCTAGCACTCTATATATGAATCACATGAAAATCTTATAAAATCTGGTGCGAGTTAAACTCCAGCACCCTGTCTCGAAAAAGCATGTGAAATCTGGTGCGAGTTATACTCTAGCACCTATGCATGTAAAACTCTAGTGCGAGCTCTCGCTCCAGCACTAATGCATGCATCACCCAAATCAAAACATCGTGCGAGCTGAGCTCCAGCACGTCACATGTAAATAAAAATACGTAGGCGGCTCTGTTTCCTCAAAATAGTTTCCAAAACAATTATATCGTTGAAAGTATGCAATGTTGTGCATTTTCTTTCAAGGTTAGCCAGCCTACTCATGCATGCATTAAAATGTCTCCAGAACGAGCAGAAACCTCTTGTTCTTGCTCCTCTCAATTTTTCTTAAATTTGTAAAATTTACCCTTAACAAGGGTATTTTGGTAATTTACCCATTCGGGCACTAAAATTATTATTTGACCTCTAGACCCTTCAGATAATTTTTAAAGGACTGCAAATGAACTTAAAATATCGTAAAGTTACCTCTAGCAGTCCGCAGAATTCCCTTACCTGGAATCGCGCGTAGCCTTAGCCTGTCTCGATGATACTGAATCTCTCAACCCAATGCGCACCAACCAAATGTACGTAACTGCATATAATCACACTATTGAGGTCAATTCAATTATCCTGATCAGTATATTGCATTTACTGACCAACTTTAAAGTATTGGGCCCTATCTACCTTATTGGGTCTCGACCCATTTCAGCCCTTTTATATTTATTAATTCCCTTCTTCGGGTATACCGGGCTTATGCAGCTTACTAATAATTATCGAGCTTCGATCCAAATTCATTGGATAGCCCGTATACCATTTACGGCAATTATATTACAACTCCGAATAATATTCCTTTCTATGCGAAATTAATCCATAATTCCGTAAAATAATTAAAACTCTGTATTTAAAGAACTCATATTATCGAAATTAAACTGTACTTACCTGATACGATGCGGGGTATGAAAATCAGAGCTCAATCGGCTCTCGTTCGGTCTTTGTCGTAAAGCTGCACAATTAGGTAAATTCGGATTATTTTCCATTAAAATAATATTAAATTAAATTTCTAAAATTTACCCATAGGTCAATCTCGACTCTCGATCAACTTACTCGAATCTCGAGTCGTCCCCGGTAAATTTTCTTTCCTTTTCCCCTTTTTCCTTTCTTTTCTTTCCTTTTCCTTTCTTTTCTTTTCCTCTTTCCTTCCTTTTCCCTCCTTTTCCTTCCCTTTCCTTTCGGCCAAACGGTACCGTTTCCTACCACTTGCCGTCGTCGGCATTTTCGGTGGTCTTGTCGGCCAAGACCGGTCTCAAAAGAATCGGCTCCTCCCCCTGAATGCGTCGGTGGCCTCCGTTCCAGCCCAGTAGCAGTGGTTCGTCGGGAATCGGCCCGTTTCTCCCTCGGTCTTCCTTCGCTCCGATCGGCTTCCTCCGGTCACCTGATGACGCGTTTCTGGTGCCCACGTGATCGTCGACCTCTCCTCTTCCTCCTCGTGGCTTCGTCGGAGGCTGTCGGTCGCCGGTGTGCTGGGATAGTCGGTGGGGGTCGCGGGTCGTTTTTCGGTTTCCTGTTTCGGGTTTATCCCGATCCTTTTCTCTCTCTCTTTTTTTTGTTTTCAGATTCCTTTTTTATTATTATTATTATTATTATTATTATTATTATAATTTATTTAATTATTACACTATTCATTAAAATAATCTACAATAATCCAAAATATCTACAATTTATATTATTTTATTCTAATTTAATTTAATTAATTTAATTTAATTTAATTTATTAAATACATTTTTCTCCAATTTTTGATATTATTCCTTCGTAATTTCGAGGTATTCCTCCTGGTAATTTTTCGGTATTTCTAAAAATTTCGGATCTTGATCAATTGGACTCAAAATTATATAATTTCCTCATTATTGATCAAGATATTCTAAATCATTATTTTAATTAAAATTTTCTTATCGAATTTATTCTGACTTTTGGTCTTTTGATCGTTTTGCCCTTACACGTGTTCGGGATTAATTTAACCCAACTTCCTTTCATGAACACTCACTCACTTCGCATTTTAAATCCTTATTTCCAATCCGAATCCCATTTAGTTAAATTTTTGACCATTTTCATCCCTCATAAAAATTTACGATTTAATTTCGGGTCTTACAAAAAGAGTGCTTAAGCTAAGGAAAATTTATGCAAGTGTATTTACAGAGAAAAGCTTATTTGGCCCAGATGGATGACTAGGGGTAAAATATGTACAGGGTGGCTAGAAAGGCTCAAACGATCCAAAAATAGCCTAAATCATCTCTCTAATTAAGTGTGATCTAATATTTTGCCTCGAGATAAGATCAAACAAATTCTAGAATATGATGCACCAAATCAATTGAACAAATGCAATCCTATGTCCACATAAGCTTTCTCTAAATAAATATACAGATTCATGACATGACATGTGCATAAAATGAGGAAATCACAATCAGAATCAAGACAAATTCAAGAATTCAACTTCATGTTTTTCCTATAATCATGCTTCTCATTAAATCAAAATCAGACTTAATCATGGGGTTATATCATCGGAATATGGGAAAACTACATGCTAAGCACTAAATCATCCTAAAATCAAACAGTGTAAGCTCAGATTTTTTAAAAAGTTTTCAATTTTGCCCAAAATTGCTCAAGTGATATCCCCTCCCCTAAACTTAAAGTGCACAATGTCCTCAGTGTGCAGATAGTATAAGAATTGAAGTTCAGGAACAAAGTACTCCCCTTTCTGATGATGATGATGAACAATCGAAGCTTGATTGAAAACATAAAACTAGGAAAGAAAGCTGTAAAATAAACAAAGAAACAACGAAAAAGAACAAGAGAAAGACTATATACAAAATGAAAAAAAAATTAAGCCACTTCAAATGCAGCTAAAGAACACAACACTCAGCAGCAGAGCGAAGCGTAGGAGGATCAGCCAGAGTGGTGACAGAATGTTGACAGTTAAATCCTCCTGAGCTCTATCTACTTCCTTCTTTCTCTCATATTTCTTATGCTCAAGCTTTATATCCTCCTCAATCTCCATCTTAAAACAATCTTGAGAGTCATCAGGGAGCTTTAAAGGTTTAAAAACATTAAACTTTACTTCCTGATCTTGCACTCTCATAGTTAACTCCCCTTTTTGCACATCAATTAAAGTTCTACCAGTCGCTAGGTAAGGTCTGCCTAGTATAATGGGGACTTACCTGTCTTCTTTCATGTCCAGTACAATAAAACCCACAGGAAAAATAAATTTGTCCACCTTTACTAGCACATCCTCAATGACCCCCTTTGGATATTTAATGGATCGATCAGCTAGTTGAAGGGTCACTGTGGTAGACTTGACATCCCCTATTCATAACTTTTGGTAGATAGAAAAAGGCATTAGATTGATACTGGCCCCTAAATCACACAGGGCTCTACTAAAGAAAAGATTTCCAATAGTAGAGGGTATGGTAAAACTCCCGGGATCCTTGAGCTTGGGGGTAATTTCCTTTGGATAATTGCACTACATTCCCCAGTTAAGGCCACCGTCTCATAATCTTCCAATCTTCTTTTCCTAGAGAGGATATCCTTCAAAAACTTCACATAAATTGGCATTTTCTCTTAGGCATCTGTGAAAGGAATGTTGATGTTAAGTTTCTTAAAAACCTCAAGAAATTTGACAAATTGATGATCCAGTTTTTGATTTTGGAACCTCTGAGGAAAAGGTACTGGTGGTCTAACTATAGCCAATGTAGTGGGAACCTGTGTAGAATCAGAGGATGAGGAAAGCAGTGAAGAAGAAGAAGGTATAGATGAAGAAGCGCCTAACTTGGATTCTTTTGCAGCCTGATCTTGATGTTCCTGTCCATTTTGAGCTGCCTCTTCAGACCCTAAGGGCTCTACCACTATGGGATTAACAGGATTGGACTTAACTTGTGGATCATCTAGCTCTTTGCCACTCCTAAGGGTGATGAATCTAACATGTTCCTTACCCTCCTTTTGCTTAATAGGATTAATTTCAGTGTTACTAGGAAGGGTCTCTTATGGACGTTGGCTAAGAACATTGGCTATCTATCCAACCTGAACTTCTAAATTCTTGATTGAGGCAGCTTGATTTTGCAGGATCATTGTGAACATTTCCTCAAGCGAGGGCTTCTTCTCAGCTGCTGGTGCATGGTAATGTTGGGGCTGCATAGGTTATGGTGGTGGTGGTGGTGGTTGATGGAAGTGAGGTGGATGATGCTGAAATTGAGGTGGGGATGGATGATATGGAAATTGCTAATGTGGTGGTACATGAACCGATGGAGCTTGAAAACTAGGGGGTCCTACAGATATGGAGTTAGAAGATTGCCCTTGATTTTGGCACCAGGAAAAATTAGGATGGTACCTCCACCCTGGGTTGTAGGTGTTTGAAAAGGGGTTGTTCTGTTGCTTCTGAGAGGGGGCAACGTACTGAACCGATTCTAAGTTAAGCAGACACCTATCTACAGAGTATGTACCACCACATAAATCGTATAAAAGGAAATGACTTTGTACAAAATAAACAGGATTAGGACTGGTGGAAGGATTATGCTAGGTATTGAGCGACTCCACCTTCTTCGTAAGGTTATCAATATGAGAGGTCAAGATAGACAGCATGTCGAGCTCATAGATACCCGTCGATTTCTTAGGCAGTTGCCTCTCCAAGGACCATAGATAGTTATTAGCAGCCATCTTTTCTAACAACTCGTAAGCTTCCTCCTCTGTTTTACACATTAACGCTCCACCCGCAGCAGCATCAACAATGGTCCTATTTTGGCTTGTAAGTCCGTTGTAGAAGGTCTAGACTTGTAACCACAAAGGTAGGCCATGGTGAGGGTACTTCCTAAGAAGCTTCTTATATCGTTCCCATGCTTCGTAAAGAGTTTTCGAATCGAACTGGGCAAAGGAAGATATGTCGCTACGGAGTCTGGCAATTTTAGAGGGAGGGAAAAACTTAGCTAAAAATTGATGGGCTAACCCGTCCCAAGTAGAAATGGATCCTGGAGGCAAGGAGGTTAACCAGTGTCGCGCCCTATCCCTAAGCAAGAAAGGGAATAATCTAAGCCTAAGCGTATCATCAGATAATCCATTGTGTTTGAATGTGTTGCATAGGTCCAGGAATTGCCCGGGGTGAGCATGTGGGTCATCGTGCGGAAGGCCACTGAACTGTAAAGAAGTCTGGATCATCTGGAGGATGGAAGGCTTAATTTCGAAATTGTTTGCAGGGACAACTGGTGGCCTAATGCCGATATAATAACCTCTAATAGTCGGTATTGCATAATCTCCAACGGTCCTAAATTCCCTATTTTCTGCCATGATGTTTTGCAGCGGAGCTATTAATTCCCTAGAATCCTTTCGAATTTTCCTAAGAGTTCGTTCAATTTCAAGATCTAAACGAAAGCAATCATAACTTCTGGCTCTACGCATGCAAACATCAAAAAGTCCTTAGAAATTTTTTTAAGTTCTTAAATTTTTAAATTTTTTTAATTAATTATGAGAAAATTTAACTAACCTAAGTAAGTATCTAAATATTTACAACCTAAATATTTATAAGCTAGAATTAGACCTAAGCATAATTTCACGGATATTAATTACTAGTTAATTCAGACTTCCCCGATAACAGCGCCAAAAACTTAGGACTAACTAGACGTATTATCTGCAAGTGCACGAGTCGTACAAGTAATAATGGGATTTGAATCCTGAATTATCATCCCACAGAGAACTTGATCAGCCTAATTAACTACCGGTTAATCTTATCCTAAGTATATCCTAGCAAATTATGAAGTTTTGATGATGAGTGGTCTACTAAGTCTTAAATTAAAAGTACTGAAAATAAAAAAGCTATAAACTAAAGAAAATAAAACTGAGCTAAAATTACTTACAGTGCTCCAAGCAATTAAAAGCAAATACCTACAAAAATAATTGAAACAGTTAAAATTAATTAACGCAGTTAAACTAAAATGTAACTATGAAAATAAGAAACAAAATTAATTAAACTAAAATTAAACAATCTTAAAATAACATATGCATGTAATTAAATTAATTAATAAAAATTGCAATTAAACTAACCTAAAATCTAATGAAATAAAATCCTAGAAGAATTAAGAAAATAACTACAAGTCTAAATGTCTAAAATATTAATTCTAAACTAATCTAATTACTAACTTAACAATAAAATCTAACTAATGCATGAGAAATAAATATTTTTGGATTTTTCAATTTAAAATGAAAATTTAACAATGCATAAAATGATTTTAATCTAATTGTATCCTAAATGCAACTTATACATTACTAAAATTAAGTCCTAAAACATATAATATAAAATTAACTTTTAACTAAAAATTAAAACTAAAGATTAAATTAACAACTTAAAACATTAGATTTAACCTACATTTATCAATTAACAACTATCCTAAACTAACAATTAATGAAAACAATCAAAATAATAAAAATGCAATCAACATTAAATTAAATAAAGGAAATGGGGCTAAACAAGGCCTTAATCGAAATTGGAAACCAAGTGGTCCCGAGCATGTGTACTGTGCACTATTCATTGTCTTTCTCCAGTTTTGGTTCCGTGCCAGTTACTGTCCATTTCTAATAACAGGTGCTGCCCGTGAGCTCCTGTGCCAGCTACTGTCCGTTTTTGCTCCCTGGTACCGTCCACGCCTACTGTCTGCTGCATCCCGTATTTCTTCAATCTGCCAACAACTGCTGCCAAGCCTCCAAGCATGGTACCAGCTAGTCATGCACTGCATCATCCAGGCTTCTGTTCTTGCTACCAGCTTCTGCGCTATTCTACTACAATGGCTTCGGTTCACAACTAGCCTGTCCTTTGCTCCTGTGCTCGTACAGCAACAAGTCACCTAGCAACACCTCATACAGCGGGAGTGTTCGCACACTTCAATCCCTGCTGAACTGTACGTTTTCCTTCTACCATTGTCATGCACAACTAAGACTCCCTCCAGCTTCAATCGTCCAACGTCTTCTTCACCAGTAACCAACAGTAAGTAATGCAGAACACAAAAAGAAAACACACACAAAAGTCAGCCTACGTAAGTTAAAGCAGTAAATAAACAACATGAAATGTAAATTAACTAAAATCAAGAATTTAGAAAAAAAAAAAAAAAGAAAGAAAATGAACAATATGTGATTCATAAAACTGGGGAGAACAGAGGGGCATTTGTGGTTCTCGGTTCTTTGCAACATCATATTAACAATGCTATGAACCTACATATGTCCCTAAACCATTTCCCTATTAACCCTAGGCTGAATGAACCTACATATGTCCCTAGAAAATTTTTCATCAAGTTCTACTTAACCAAAAATCATCCAAAATCATCAAATATCAACATACATCAAGTTCATCATCTTCCACCAACTTCTTACCTTAGTTGACCAACTTTGACCAATTCTTTTTGCTTTAGAAAAGATTCTCAGTTGTTAATCAACATGTATACAACTTAGAATCATCAAAAACAGCATTAAAACCCAACCTAAAACTTTCAAATTTACGTTTTTCTCACACATCAAAATAGGGCAGATTCTAGCTTTGTTCTTCTCTCTAGTTTTTCACCTAGCAAACGAGCTTCTTTTTGGCTGGAATTTTTTATATGTTATAGAGGGATTAGGAGGGAGTAGTTTATCCATTTTGACCAAAGTCTGAAAGTGGCCAGAAGTTGACTGAGAAAATCACGTAATTTGGACTGGTAGAGGACGCCTACGTTAACTTTGGAGCGGTGGTTAACTCATTTCAGCTTGGTTCGTGGTGTTCTTTACCTTTCCAGAAAGCCCTTTAAATGATCTTTATCTTGGATAAAAATCCAGCTTAAAAATCCTTCTACAAGGTCATGAAAATGGGTTTTCTTTCTAGGCCTGAAGGTACTAGGCTTGGGCCTACTAGCAGCCCTATTTTAGAAAATCCATGAAAAATAATTCCAACCCCTTTCTTCCCATATTTCCACTTCTCAAGTGTTCTTCAAGGTCTCTAGCATGTCTCATAAGAATTTGGGGCTCACTTGTTTAAGAAAAGTTCCCTGATTGAGCCCATTTTTCGTGATTTGGTCATTACTGATTGAAATGACTTAAGGTTTTCAGTCTACTTTAAAAATTCATTTGATCACTGAAACCTCCTTATTTCCACTAAATCTTAATTCCGCATGTCAATTACACCTTATACTAATTTCTTATGATTCGAAATAATTTATATGAATTTCTAGAATGTTTTCTGAATTTATTTGGCTCACTAGGCCCATTTGCTTGGTTTAGTGTAAACCCGAGTTTTACTAGCTTTTTCACATTCAATACCTTAGTTTCACCTTCTAACCATCAAAACTTACTTATAAACATACTTTCTTAAAGGATACTTAAACTTGGGTGCTTACCTCGAAGTTCATACCTCGAGCCTCATGCCACTATTCTGGGCGTCTCGACTACCTTAGGCCCTACATGTACATTTAGGTAAGTCTTAAACTTCTCGGCTTAGCTTTTAAATAAACATTTGTACAAAAATTTTAGTTTCAGCTTTTAAATAAACATTTGTACAAAAATTTAGGTTTCAACTTTTAAATAAACATTTGTACAAAAATTTGGGTTTCACACTATAGCCTGTTAACAAGGCAAAACAATAAAGCCTTGAAAGTTATCTGTGTGCATGTTTTAAAGTCATATCAATATGGATTAAAAGCAAAGTATGCTTAATCCAAAAAAATGTAGACATATGTCTCATATACTTACAAAGCATGCTACCAGTGAGATTTTAAAGCTTTCCTTTTATATATGTGTAAACCAATGTAAGATTTTAAATCTCACAAAAATCATGTTATGTTTAAAGATACAAGTCAAGTGCAAAACATGGTTCACATGAGAAACATATCCTTTTCAGTATTCTTATCACTATCGATCACTTTATCTTGTCACAGATGATCCCATATACTTATAACACTTGTGGTCCTAGAACATTATTCGATACTTGCTTTAGGACCCGATTCACCCGTATAATGCTACCTTGTATCCCAGAATCACTTATCCATTCAATACTCTTATCCATGATGGATCACATGTACTTATCATAAATATCATCTCAGTCATTCACATATACTCATCACACTTATAATCCTCAAACATTTCTCGATTTCTATTCAAAGACTTGATTTACTCCATATGACGCTACCTCGCATCTATGGATTTAGCTTAGATTTTTCTATGCTCAAAATAACCTCATATGATGCTACTTTACATCTCATGGAAGTTTGCATATACCTAGGCAAATACTTTGTGTTATAGGATACTAGCTTGCATCCCATAGGGTTAACTTACCCCAAATATTATACCTATTGCATCCTAGTATAGTTTACTTACACTCACTTTTCTAATAGTCCTTATAGGGTATTCGACTATAGTTTTCACACTCAATATCGTTAATTATAAATTTAAACTGTAGCTTATGCAAAAAAACTACATAATATGCTATAGCTACGGTAGCGAGTAAGATTTACTTACCTCGTACACTATACATGCTGTAACAGGCGTGCACTTACCTGGTTCACAGATTCTGAGCTTAACGCGTACGTACACGAGATCTGTCAACTCCCATTCGTCTTATCGTCGCGTGGTTTTTTTTATTAAATCGAAGCTTTAAAATTTCCTTTTTTCCTCTATTTATTTTCTTTTCTTTTTCTTTTTCTTTTTAATTTTCTTTTCTTTTTTGGCTGAATCGGTTCAGATCGGTTCAACCCTTTTCCTTTCATCAACTGAACTGGTTCAGCCCTTATTCACCAATTTAGGCCACTAGGATCGATTTTTTAGTCGCCCTTCCTCAATGTGAATCAACTTCACTAAGGGAGTTTGGTGCCGGTGTTGAGTTGGATGAATCAGCATAGAGGGCAGCGGTTCAAGCTCTTTTCTTATCCACCACACTCTCTTTCTTTGGCTCTTTTTTTTCTGTAATTCTCTCTCTCTGTCGGATTTGGCCTGTCATCGTACCGACGACTGTGCCCTATTTTCCCCAGCATCGATTGACACTCTCCTCGACCTTGCTTGTCGCACATATCCCTAATCGCACTCCCTCTCCTCTGTTTTTTGTAACAGAGTCAAAACAACAAGCTTCCACTGGAAGCTTCTCATTTTATTCTTTCTTTAATATATATCTATGCATATTTAATTGAATAGTTATATATTTAAATTAAATATATATAAACATTTTTACAAATATATAAATATAATTAAATATTTATATATTTATATAAAATATATATTTAAAATATTTTTATACGTATTATTCATATTTCATATTTACATATTATATATGTTTTATATTTGATATATATATATATTAAATATATGAAATATACCTTTTATATTTAGATCTATATATATAAATATATATAAATATATTTTCATTTCCTTTAATATATATATATATTATCTCGTATACTCGAGATTAATTCCCAAGAGTGGGAAATTTTGAGTTATCACAATTTATAGATTTGTACTTCCTCAAGTATAATCTTGCTCCCACTAGACCTTTCAGGGAGAAACTCTTTGTCTCGAAAAGTATCAAACCTTGAGACAAACACCTTTTACTCGATAAGATTGTAAAAGTAATATCGTTTACTCTATTCTCGATACCAAACAAATATACATTTATCTAATCTGGCTCCTAACTTGTCAAAAAATGCCCTCTTCACATAAGCAGTACGTCCCTAAATTTTCAGTACGACAAGTTTGTTCTTTTTCCACGCTATACCTCATATAGAGTCTTGTCTACTAATTTGGTGGAAACCCAATTTAGAAGATAAGCGACAATCTTTAATTAAGGCATATCCCTAAAAGTTATATTGGAAGGTTAACCTTAGACATCATAGACCAGACCATGCATATCCAACAAGGTTTTATTCCTCATTTACTCTGTTATGTTGAGGAGCTCCAAGTGGCATCCACTGTGATAGAATTCCAAATTCTGTAAGATAATCCAAGAAATTTGGCTTAGATGTTCTCCTCATCAATTTGATCTAATAGTTAAAACACTTTGACTAATCTATTTCTCAACCTTAAACTCTTTGAACTTTTCAAAAGTTTCAAACTTGTACCTCATTAAGTACACATACCCATATCTTGAGTTGTCATCAATGAATGTTATAAAGTATGAATAACCACATTTAGCAACAGTGTTCATTGGGCCACATACATCAGAATGTATTAAGCTTAATAACACTCCAATCCTTTCACCCTTTTTGGTTAATGGCATCTTGATCATCTTATTAAGGAGAGAACACTTATAAGTTTCATATAATTCATAATCAAATAACACCAAATAGCCTTCTTTATGTAGTTTGGCTATTTTTATATCACTGATATGTCCAAGTCTACAATATTGTATATGGAATGGAGTAGGACCATCTTTTCGTGCTATCTTGATATCAATATTGAGTATAAGCTTTATAGAATCCAATACATATAGCCCATTGCAATATGTAGTTATTCTTTAACAAACATCACTTAGAATCATGAAGCAACTATTGTCACTATTCTAAATTCAAAACCATCGTTAATCGCAAGGTATGAAATCAATACGATGTTTCTTGTTAATGTAGGAACGTAAAAATAATTTCTATGCTCTAACACCAGACCCGACGATAAAGGAAGTGTACATGTCCTAACAAAAATGGTGTCAACTCATGATTTGTTGCCTACATAAATGAGATTCGTATCCTAAATCAAGTATCTATGAATTTGATTTGGTAATAGAGAGATTTAGCTCAATCATTTTGATCATCAAGGAATCACATCCGTTCATTATACGTTTATTCATTTGTTATATCTGTCTAAGTAAATTAGGCTTATGGCATCTAGTATGTTCACAACATGAAAATTATATTACCCATTCTAACCACCTAAGTGTAGAAAACGTTTACAATTAGTTTTCATGTTTTATTTACCAATTCAAGATAAGGTATTAAATGTTTCATTGTCTCTCCTACTAATTTTCAAAACAATGGCGCTTGTTATTGAACAAAAAACTCTATAAGGTTTTTTTACTGGGTTGGGACCCTTTTTAACTTGATTGAAACCTTGAGTGACTCAACCAGCCACAACCAAGCCTAACAAATCAATTGTAACTTTTTACAACTCCCTGATCAATTAGGTAAATCATATATGTTTTATCTAACCATTGCTTTTAAAGTTATATAGTCAAGTTTCTAAGCTCCAAATTATACGATCTTAGTTGAGTATGACCCATCGACTTAACTCAATCATATTCATGTAAAACTAAGACCCTGAATGACTCAATTAGTCCTAATTAAAAGAACTCTTGTTATATTGCCAAATCGATGGAAAGCAGCATTATCATGCATAACATTTGACTTAGTATTTAACAAGGGATTTTGGTTTTCTTATCTTTTATTAAGTTTCTTCAAGTTACTCGCATAACATTTATAATACCGTATTAAATAAATCTAAACATGCCATTCTACTAGGATTACTATCTATTTATTCTAGTTTCTTCTGGTCACTAAAGGAAATTAGTTAGTTGTATCCTAGAATTATAAAAGCTCAAGTGTCAATGGCTTTCCTATAGGGGTGAATAAGATTGACTCCTAATTTCCACAATTACGATTTTCAATTTGACTTGTGGGAAATTGTAAGACCCGATTGTTTTATCGTATTTCCTTATGATTCACACATTTTATGGATATGGTTATATGTTAATGGAATCATAAGACGGATGATTTTGATCAGATAAATATGATTGAAGTAATCGAATGTACGTAAAATCTGAAAATAGACAGTTAAGGAATTTCAAATTTAATTTATGAGATTTGAATTGTTCGAACAGAGATACGAATATTAAATAAGAAATTATAGTGGGTTCAAGAAGGAAAGTTGGCCTAAATTGGTCCCAAACGTGTAGAAGGGTAAAACGGTCAAAAGACCAAAAATTCGGTATAAATTTGACAAGAAAATTTTATTAAAAATATGAGATTGAGAAATCTTGATCAATAACGAAGAAATAATTAAATTCAGGTTAAATTGATCAAGATATAAAATTATTGGAATACATTGAAATTTTCACCTCGAAAAATATCCCAAAAATATTGAAAAAATATACCGAAAAGATGAAATATGACAAATAAATTCAATTATTGATTAAAAGAATAAAATATAATTTTTTAGATATTTTTGGGATTTTTAGAATATAATAATGAATAAAATAATAATAAAATAAATTATAAATAAATTAAAAAAAGAAAAAAAATCAAAAAACTGAAAACGCGAGGAGAGAGAAACTTGTGAAAACGAAATCGAAGGGCGACCGAGGAAGACAAGAGCACTGGACTATCACCGGCGACCCAGCGGCCAGGCGAGGGCCGGCGAAGGTAGCTGACCATCGTGCGATCATCCAGCCACCGGGATGCGCCCCACCGGCGCAGGAAATAGCAGATCGACGAAGGAATAGCCGTGGAGAAGAGAAGAGAAATTTGATGGCCACCGGTGTGATTCGACCAACCCCGCCCCCAGCTGAACACTCCTCCAGTAAAGGTGCACCGATTGACGCCAGAAACGAGCCGGGTACCGACCGAAAACTCCATGAAAGGTGACAGGGAAGCTTGAACCAGTACGTACCAGTTCAGTAAGAAGAGAATCGGGCTAAACCGATTGGTCTGAACCAGGTTGAACCAGATCGAATCAGTTCAGGCAAGAAAGAGAGGAAAATGGAAGAAAAAGAGAAAAAGGAAAAAGGGGAAGAATTTTTGGGGATACACGGGACTTCGGGTAAGTCAGTAAGAGGTCAAAAGTGACCGATTTGATTTCTAAGAAATTTATTTAAATTGCATTTGATCAAAAATTAACCCAGAATTAAATATAAAATTGTGCAGTTCGACAATAAATCGTGTACGTAAGCTCGATCGAACTTCGATTTATGCACCATTGCATAATCTCGGGTAAGTAAAGCTCATTTACAACAATTTATGTAATTATTCACGTATTAAATATTTATTTTACGAATTTCGGATTGAATTCCGCATTTAGTGAATTATATTGGGATTTTTGAATTAATTGTCGTAAATGATATACGGGCTATCCAAAGAGTTTGGAACGAAGCCCGATGATTAGTGGTGAGCCAAATGAGCCCAATAGACCTGAAGAAGAGATTTAATAACTGAAAATGGGTTGAAAATGGGTCGAGGCCCATTAAGAATCAATCGGGCCCAATAAAGTAAAATAGGCCCAGTGTTTTAGATTCGATCAGTATAAGTGAAATACTGATAAGTATATTAGAACTGACCCAAATACATGGTTATATGTATCTTCGTGGACTTGGTTTGGAGCAAATTGGACTGAGAGACCTGGTACGGGCGAAACGGGATAAGCTTACGCGTAATTCCAGGTAAGGGAATTTTACGGATTGTTAGAGGTAGCTTTATAAAATTTCAACTTCATTTGTAGTCTCTTAAAGTGTCTGAAGGGTGTAAATTTAAGATAAAAATTTTAGTGCCCCAGATTGGCAAAGTACAAAAATAACCTTGTTAAGTGTAAAATTTCCAAATTTAGAAAAATTAGGAGGAGTAAGAACAAGAGGTTCCTGCTTGTTCTTGAGGTGTTTTGACACGTGCATGAGTAGGCTGGCTAACTTTTAAATAAAAATGCATACCATTGCATATTTTTAACAATGGGATTCGGTTGGAAATTGTTTTGAGATAATAAAGCCGCCTACATGATTTTATAGACATGTGACGTGCTAGAGCTCAGCTTGCATGAGTTTTTGATTTATGTGATGCATGCATTAGTGCTGGAGTGAGAGCTCGCACTAGAGTTTTACATGCATTCGTGCTGGAGTCTAACTCGCACCAGATTTTCATATGATTTTCATGACAAGGTGCTAGAGTCTAACTCGCACTAGATTTTCACTTGATTGTTATGACAGAGTGCTGAAGCCTAGCTCGTACTAGTTTTATATGATTTTGACAGAATGTTGGAGCTTAGCTCGCACTAAGCTTATGAGATTTTATAAAACGCATGCTAGAGCTTGGCTCGCAAGAGATTTTCCTTGATTTTATGAGAGTGTTGGAGCATCACTCGCACTGGTTTTATGAGAACATGCGATGAGCTGTGCTTGGAGCGTCAGGTAGACTGTGTGTCATGCCGATTAAATAGGCTCGGATGTGCGTTTTAAGACAGGGCATGAGTATGGATATGAGATATGGGTCCACAGAGTACGTTGTACTGTGCAAGTAGTAAGGAGTACGTTGTACCGTGCTGGGATTGATTATGTGGCATCTTTGGATCCCTGGCATCTTCGGATGCGAGTGATCGGGCAGGACCGACTGGATGGACTGACCCACCTCCCGAGGTGATTCTCGATAGTGGTGAGACCCCGCACACTAGGATCCATGTAGCAGTGGGATCACGAGGACATATGGCCATAGTCCTACTTATTTGCCCGAGATACATACATATATTGCCTAGTCTCGCATGTTGATGTTTTTGAGAATCATGTTTTGTGGATTTTTGTGTGAGTTTGGATCACCCGAGGGAGGGGTTGGATCCTGACTGAGACATGATTTTGATGGGAATGAAATTAGGTTTTAAACTGAAACTTGCATGACGTTATTTTTCATACTATTTAAACCCATGAATGATGTAAACTGGTTTTACATGATATTTATTATATCGCATGGTACTATTGCTTTGAAAAGTATTTGATTTCATGGTTTTGTGTGAGTTAGGAGCACCAGAGGGAGGGGTTGAGTCTTGACTGTGTTGTGAAATTTTAACGAGAATGAAATGTTTTAAATGGATTTGCATGTTGAGTTTTCCATGCTTTTCGAATCCATATGTGAACTTGTTTTACATGACATCATGACATCATGAATTGTAGCATCAGTTTTGAAATGTGTGGAGAAAGGGTGGTTTATGCATGGCACCACATTCATGTAGGTAGTATGGTTGCCTACTTGTTTGTAGGATTGCCTTACTAAGCTTGATGTGCTCACCCCTTTCATTTTGCTACATAGATTTCCTCCAGTAGACTTTGAGGCGACTGAGTACTGCATTCCTGATATCCGCTGCTGCCCATCATTTTGAGGTATATACACTTGTACATATTGTATCTAAATAAGAACAGCACAGTAACATGTTGGTAAATAACTTTCGGAGATGTATAGACACTGTAAACACTTGTAAATGAATGAGAAAGAATTAGTGAAAAACGCATGTGTTTACCTTTCATTTAATAACAAATTAAGTTATATGATGATTGAATGGTGGGACTGGCATTGACGCACAGCCCAATTGTTAGTGGAGTGTGGTCACGATCAGAGGACAGGTAAGTATGAAACAAAAATGAAAAATTTACTCTGATTTTTGGGTAGTGAAAATTGGTGGTATCAGAGCCAAATTGGTCTGATGTGTGTCAGTGTCAGTAATTAGAAAATTACATCCTCCTGTTATTGTGCTTGGTTAGATACAATAGTGTATATCAAGATGGGTTTTAACTAAGAAATGGTTGAGAATGCAAGAATATAGGCATTATGCCTAATATTAGTCATGGTAGAGGAGGTAGTGCACGATGCAGAGGTTGTAGAGGTAGGCCTGAGCCTGCTAGTCGTGTCGAGTCGACCTATGAGAACCAGGATGAGATTGAAATGGAGGTTAATGTTGAGCATGCTCGCAGAGTCCGATAGAGAGATCAAACAGTATTGAGACGAGCTTCGCAAGATTAGAGCGGAGTGTAGAGAATATTTTGGGAGCTAATTGCTCAGAGTTTGCATGAGATTTGAGGGCGAGTCGGAGCATTGGTGGAAGTTCGCTCAACCCATCTAAAACGTTAGACATCCAGAGCCGACATGAGAAATATTTTTGGATGTAGTCCGGTGACAGAATATCTCGGACACTACTTAAAGGAAATTACAAATAAAATTCTTTACTCTAACCCAGAGGAATTGGTTGATTGACGAGTATAAAACACAGTTTATATTCTTGGGTAGGTATTACCCTGACACTATGGGCAGTGAGAGATGGAAAGCCCAAAAGTTTATGGAAGGGCTCAAATTGTCGATTTGAGTCCGATTGGCCCTGTTGGATATCACTACCTATGCCGAGGCAGTGCGCAGACTAAAATTGTGTGAATAAGATCATGTGTTGCATGCCTCTGAGATTGGGAAAGGTAGTAAGGGTTGAAATAGAGACAGAAGAGAATAGAGAATGACAGAGATGTCAGAATAGGAAAAAAGGTAGTTTGGTAAGAGATTAGAGTTGATGAGTCACGGGATAAGATGATTGGTAAGGCCCCAATGTATCCAATTTCAGCACTTTTGAGGGGTATTGTGATTAGAGGACCCCGACCTGCTCCGTAGCAGTGTAAGTAGTGTAGGATGTGTGGTAGATACCACAGAAGTAGGGCATACACCTACACTTTATTGACTAAAATAGGTGTTAGTGTGGTAAGATGGACCATTTATATAATGATTACTCAGAGTTGGGTGAGACTGCCCCACAGAAGGGTAAAGAGACAAAGAAAATCCTGTTGATATTTCTGCACCGAAAAGGGAGGTCACAACCGAAGAGAGGGGAAAGTAGGCTGTTGGACAAGGGCGAGTGTATACCTTGGACCAGGACACTACGAATGTTTCATATGATGTGGTGAAAGATACCACACTAGTTATGAATAAAGAAGTAATTATGTTACTTGATCCTAGTGCCACGTATTTAGTCATACCACTTTCATTTGTATATAAGTTAGTAAAAGACGTGAATGCCTACACCCTTGGGCACAATGCTGATAGTTAGTACCCTAAATGGAGGATGGTTAACTAACAGAATAATTATGAAGAGATTATAAGTTGAAAACGAGGGAAGAAGTATAGGTCAACCGATTTTATTCAATGGAATATGAATAATTTGAAGTAATATTTGAGAATAAATTGGTCCGGCTGCAAATTATGCTATTCAGATTTCTATCCTAAGATAATGATATGGTTACCCCTAAAAAAGTATACTGAATGAAAGAGTTTTGTTATAATTGGTATATGAAAGGAGATAAGCTTTGAGATGTGATAGATCCTGAATACAAGATATATTGGAATAAGAGGCGTATGCAAGGTACGAATATCTCTGATATGTGAAGTAATTTGAATTAAGCGATATGTAGTAGATATGAATTGCGACCAAGGATAAGGGGTGGATATATCCATAACCAGTCCATGTGGTCAAGTCTGAGGGTTAATAAAGGTATTTCAAAATACCTCCTCGCCTGAAGACTTGACAGCGTCTAGAAGTACACATCACCTATAAATTGAAATCGACAATCGTAATATATACATTTAAAATTAGGGTACCTTTATTGGTACGATAAAGAAATATAGAATTCAATTAATCATGAAGGTTTACAAAAATTAAAATTTTATAAAAGCCGTTAATATAAAAAAGGGAAATGGCGCGGGTTAGTATCTTGAATGGAAGCGATTTCGAAAATGACATTATACATTTTTGCGTACATAGGTCAAGGATATGAGTGATTGAAATATTTAGTGGAACTCAACTACGATGAGGTATTTAAACTTTACCTGGACCGATTTGTTATCATCCTTATTGATGATATTATGGGTGTATTTAAAGTCCAGGGAAAATTTTAAGCAACAATTAAAAATTGTTTTTACAGATGATTTGTTGAGAGTTCTCGAAATGGACTACTTTGTTGACACGTTTAACTAAGAAAACAAATGGTATTTGAATGGGATGATAGATGTGATGGGAGTTTTGATGTATTGAAGTATGAACTGACCACCACGTTTATTCTCACCATACCCAACAGCTCAAGAGGTTTGAGTGTATATGGATACCTCAAAATAATGAATGAGCTATGTATTGATGTAAAATGGGAAGATAGTCTATTATGGATCTAGACAACTCAAGGATCATGAAAGAAACTATCTGACCCATGATTTAAAGTTAGCAGTGATAGTGTTTGTACTGAGTATATGACACTACTATGTATATGATGAGAAATTTCGGATATGCATTGATCATAAAAAGCCCCAAGTACCTATTTTCACATAAAGAATCGAATATGAGAACAAAGAGGGTTAGAGCTTCCGAGGGATTATGATTATGGAAATTGTACCACCCAGGAAAGGCTAATGTGATGGCTGATGCCTTGAGCAGAAAGAGCCTTAGGATGATATTACATATGATGGTCAGGGAGCATGAGCTGCTAGAGCAGTTGTGAGCCTCAGTCGTGATGTGATCCCTTCTGATGATGACAGTGAATTGTGTGACAGCTAGCTTGAGATTAGCATCGGATTTCAGTGATTGGATTTGACAGGCTTAGCATGATAATTGGCATGGTGTCGATAGTGTGGGTCAGATTCAGAGGGGTACAGTGATAGAGTTCACAGAGAGTGATGATGGCTTACTGAGGTTTAGAGACAGTATAAGTGCTCCCTAGGACCACAGTGATGAGATAGTGTTATTGTCAGAAGCTTATTCTTCGGGATATGCAGTGCATCCGAGAAGTAATATATATATCGAAATCTTAGAAAAGGGTATTGGTGGTCAGATATGAAAAGAAACATTATATGGATTGTGGAAAAGTGTCTCGTATGTCAGCAGATTAAGGTAGCGTACTAGAAGTCTGTAGGGTTATTGCAGCCTCTACCTATATCGACACAGAAATGAGAACAAAATACCATGAATTTTGTGATTGGTTACAGAAAACCCAGATGAATCACGAGGCTATCTAAGTGATAGTCGATAGATTGACTAAGTCTACCCACTTTCTGGTTATGAAATCTCCAGATACTCTGAGTGTGTAGGCAGATATATGTGTAAGGAAGATTGTGGAACACCATGTATTTTCCATGACCATTATATCATATAGGGATTCTCGCTTCACTTCCCACTTCGGGGAATATTTTTCAGGAAGCTATGGGAACCCGACTGAGTGTTAGCACAGCTTTTCATCCTCAGACAGATGGTTAATCAGAGGGGACTGTACAGGTTCTAGAGGATATGATGAGAGTGTGTGCCATTGATTTTATAAGCTCCTGGGATGATCAGTTATTACTAATCGAATTTGCCAATAATGATAGTTGTCACTTGAGTATCGGGATAACATTTTATGAGACATGGTATGGCTTTAGGGGGTTGTTCCCCGACTTGGATAAGAAGAAGTGGGTGACAGATGGAGAATTGCTCCCGAATTTGTAAGACAAATCATTGAGGATGTTTAGTTAATTTGTGAGAGATTAAGAACACCTCAGAACAGACAGAAAAGCTATGCTGACAAGAGATAGAAAAGTATTGGAATTCATCGAGGGTGAATTAGTATTGTTGGAAGTTACATGCCTTTAGGACATAACGAGATTCGAAAAGAAGGCAAATTTAGTTTCGTTAGATTGAATCCTTTGAGAGATTGGACAAAGTCGAAGATAAGGCCTGTAGGTTGGCGTTACTACTTGAATTAGTAGGTACCCACCATGTGTCCAATCTTTTGATGCTTCGGAAATACTATCCAAACCCAGCATATGTGATCGGATATGAACTGTTGGAACTCAATGAAAGTAAAACGTATGTTGAAAAACTTGATACGGGTGTTAGATGAAAGGAGAAAGTGTTGAAGTTTAAGACAATCTCCCTAGTCAAGTCCTTTGGTAGTAGTGCACTCCGAAAAAGTCACATGAGAATTAAAGAGTATGATACGATAGACGTACCCAAAGTTGTTTGTGGACCCATTTGACATGGTTCTATTTTGGAAGACTAAATTTCTTAAGTGGGGGAGATTATGTAAGACCCAATTGTTATCGTATTTCTTATGATTCACACTTTTTATGGATATGGTTATATGTTAATGGAATCATAAGACGGATGATTTTGATCACATAAATATGAATGAAGTAATCGAATGTACGTAAAATCCAAAAATGGACAGTTAAGGAATTTCAAATTTAGTTTATGAGATTTGAATTGTCCGGACAGAGATACGAATATTAAATGAGAAATTATAGTGGGTTCAAGAAGGAAAGTTGGCCTAAATTGGTCTCGAACGTGTAGAAGGGTAAAACAATCAAAAGACCAAAAATTCGGTATAAATTTGACTAGAAAATTTTATTAAAAATATGGGATTGGGAAATCTTGATCAATAATGAAGAAATAATTAAATTCAGGTTAAATTGATCAAGATATAAAATTATTAGAATACATCAAAATTTTCACCTCGAAAAATATCCTGAAAATATTGAAAAAATATACCGAAAAGATGAAATAAGACAAATAAATTCAATTATTGATTAAAAGAATAAAATATAATTTTTTTAGATATTTTTGGGAATTTTAGAATATAATAATGAATAAAATAATAATAAACTAAATTATAAATAAATTAAAAAAAGAAAGAAATCAGAAAATTGAAAATTTGAGGAGAGAGAAACCAGCGAAAACAAAACCGAAGGGCGACCGAGGAAGACAAGAGCACTGGACGATCACCGGCGATCTAGCGGCCAGGCGAGGGCTGACGAAGGTAGCCGACCATCGTGCAATCATCCAGCCACTGAGATGCACCCCATCGGTGCAGGAAAGAGAGGATCGACGAAGGAATAGTCACGAAAAAGAGAAGAGAAATCTGGTGGCCACCGGCGTGATTCGGCCAACCCCGTCCCCAGCCGAACACTCCCCCAGTGAAGGCGCACCGATTGACGCCAGAAACGAGTCGAGAACCGATTGGAAACTCCATGAACAGTGACGGGGAAGCCTGAACCGGTACAGATCGATTCAACAAGAAGAGAATCGGGCTGAACCGACCGGTCTGAACCAGGTTGAACCGGAACGAATCGATTCAGCCAAGAAAGAGAGGAAAATGGAAGAAAAAGAGAAAAAGGAAAAAAGGGAAGAATTTTTTGGGATACATCGGACTTCAGGTAAGTCGTAAGAGGTCAAAAGTGACCGATTTGATTTTCGAGAAATTTATTTAAATTATATTTGATCAAAAATTAACCCGAAATTAAATATAAAATTGTGCAGTTCGACGATAAATCGTGTACGTGAGCCCGATCGAACTTCGATTTACGCACCATCGGATAATCTCGGGTAAGTAAAGCTCATTTATGACAATTTATATAATTATTCATGTATTAAGGATTTATTTTGTGAATTTTGGATTTAATTCCGCATTTAGTGAATTATATTGGGATTTTTGAATTAATTGTCGTAAATGATATACGGGCTATCCAAAGAGTTTGGAACGAAGCTCGATGAGTAGTGGTGAGCCAAATGAGCCCAATAGACCCGAAGAAGGGATTTAAGAAGTGGAAACGTGCTGAAAATGGGTTGAGGTCCATTAAGATGCAATCGGGCCCAATAAAGTAAAACGGGCCCAGTGTTTTAGATTCGATTAGTATAAGTGAAATACTGATAAGTATATTAGAACTGACCCAAATACGTGGTTATATGTAGCTCCGTGGACTTGGTTTGGAGCGAATTAGACTGAGAGACCTAGTACGGGCGAAACGGGATAAGCTTGCGTGTAATTCCAGGTAAGGGAATTTTACGAACTGCTAGAGGTAGCTTTACGAAATTTCAACTTCATTTGCAGTCTCTTAAAGTGTCTGAGGGGTCTAAATTTAAGATAAAAATTTTAGTGCCTCGGATGAGCAAATTACAAAAGTACCCTTGTTCAGGGTAAAATTTCCAAATTTAGAAAAAATTGGAAGGAGCAAGAATAAGAGGTTCCTGCTTGTTCTTGAGGTGTTTTGACACGTGCATGAGTAGGCTAGCTAACTTTTAAATAAAAATGCACACCATTGCATATTTTCAACAATGTGATTCGGTTGGAAATTGTTTTGAGATAACAGAGCCGCCTACATGATTTTATAGACATGTGACGTGCTAGATGTGAGATCTGAGAATTTCAGACATATTTAATAATGTAATAATAAATTGAAGTATAATTTATTGAGCTAAGTGAATTGTAGGAATTATAATTGGAGATTTATATGTTAAGTGTGTAAAATGAGCATGAAGCATGAGGACAGATCGATCTGGGAGAAGGAGAGATCGATCTGGTGAGTTAAAAATGACGAGGAAGGGGAAATTTGAAGAGCAGATCGATCTCCAATGGAAGAGATCGATCTCCTTATGAATCTGTTTGAGAAGGGATCGATCTCATGAGGAAGAGATCGATCTCCAAATGAATCTGTTTGAGAGAAGATCGATCTCATGAGGAGGAGATCGATCTCCAAATGCTTCTGTTTGGGGAGAAGATCGATCTCCTTAGGAGCAGATCGATCTCATAAAGCCATAAAGAGATCGATCTCACCCCTCGACAGATCGATCTCCTAGGCATAAAATTGCCCAGATCGTCCCCAAAAATTCAAACACAGATCGATCTCATCAAGAGGCAGATCGATCTCCTACCTCCAGTCTATATAAGGAACCCGTGTTTTCTCCTGAAATCTCACCTTCTCTCTCTTCCAAACCTCCATTTTTCCGAAAACCTAGTTTCTCACTCCTCCAAATCCCCCATTTTCGGCCGAATCAGCTATTGTGGTAAGAAGGAAAGTTGTTCCTCATCAAAGGGAGAACAACATACTTGAAAATCGAAGGACGAATTGGATCGAGGCGTGAGTTGTGCGTCTCACAAGCTTTGGGTAATTTCTAAACCTCGATCTTGATATTTGAGCTGATTTTGATGTTATTGGTGGTTGTAATTGTGTTGAAATAGTTGAGGAATGATTAGGGATTGATGAGATTGTAATGTAGTTGGATTAGTGTTGATATTTGGAAATTGTGGCAATTTTGAGAATTGTGCTATAAACGAAAATATAGACAATGTGGTGAATTAGCGTAGATAATTGGTATTAGAGATATCGAACGTTGAGATATTGTGAATGAGGTTGTAGTTTAGGGTAGAGTGACGAGAATTGAGAAAATTGAGGTGTTATGAGCGATGATGTTCGATTTTGAGAATTGAGATTTATGAGATAATTGAGTATTGATGTTTTAACATCGTTTGGACAGCTCGGAAGTTCCAGAGTGGAATGCGAGACTAGTCCGTGATACGGGGGAAACGATTGCACTATACGAGGTGCAAAGAGGTAAGGGAAAACTAAACCATTTTGTGTATGTATTTTGATGAATTGTTAGCATGAACCATGATTTGAGAATACAAGCATGTTGGTGTTGTGTAGTGATATAATTGTACACGGTTTTTATAGCCGGTTGGAGCCCATTATTTTATGAGTTTATAAGCTAAGTGTGAAATTGCTTTATAAACCTTTGAGTTGCGTGAAAAGTAAATTGGGCTCTACGTTAAGGCGATATTGAGATTTGAGAAAATGTGTGCGTGTTTTGCCGGTTGGAACTCGGTTTTAATATGTTTTGTGTTGAGTACACAAATATTTTAAATGAGTTTTTAAGAGAAAACCATTAAGAGTTCTACGTGAAGGCATAACGTTTTATAAGATAATGGCTAATGATTGAGACTTAGGCGTGTCATGTCGAATACACATCGGGCATTGCTCTGGTAGCATATAAGACCGATATAGTGGGACGCCTGGGAACCGACCCAGGGACCACAGGCCTTGTTCTGGTAACATATAAGTCCGATTATTCCTCCGCTCTGGTAGCATTGGGAGGCATTGCTCTGGTAGCATGTAAGACCGAGAGAGTGGGCCGCCTGGGAACCGACCCAGGGACCACAGGCCTTGTTCTGGTAACATATAAGTCCGATTATTCCTCCGCTCTGGTAGCGTTGGGAGGCATTGCTCTGGTAGCATGTAAGACCGAGAGAGTGGGCCGCCTGGGAACCGACCCAGGGACCACGTGTCAGTGTGCATTAGGCGAGGCATTGCTCTGGTAGCAAGTAAGGCCGGGCCTTGTTCTGGTAACATATAAGTCCAATATACTTTGCATACGACCATATTGTCGACGTTCCCTCTATATGAGGATGCCTGGGATGCGCACCCAGAGGAGCTTATATATATATTTGATGTGCCATGACGAGTTTTAATTGAGTTTTATTGCCTAGTCTCGTTTTGCACATGAGTTGTGTTTTGTGACCTTGTCACGTGTGATTTACTGAGGTGATTTTTATCACGTATTTGAGAACAGCCATTATTGCATATATTTACACATGCTTGTGAGTGCTCGATGTTGAGCCTTTTATCTTCATGTTTTCACATGATTTAACGAGTTATGAGATGATGTTTTGAGAACTTTCATGCTACGTTTTCAAATGAGCTTTATAAATAAATACATATTTGTGATGTGTGAAATGGTTTATATAACTGAGTTCCTTTACCCCCCTTACTGAGCGATTTAGAAGCTCACCCTGTTTTCCTTTCCCCCCAGAGTTCTTCAAGTGAAAAAGGATCTCCCTGCGGCGTACGGAGTAGTGGCTAGTGGAGGACTTGAGCTCCAGGCCCTTTATATATTGTATTTGAGGTATATTTTATCTTTTCATGTACCCAGACTATTAATGTGATTACAGACACTTGATGTATATCATTATATGGGATGTATTAGGATTAATTAACTTGGAATTGAGTAATGTATATGATTTAATATACACTATGTCGTGATGAGATCCTGAGGCATGATAATTATGATGATGTATGACACTGCACAGGAATACACCTTTAATTGTGAATTAACGAGTAAAAAGTTTTAAATTAGCCCTATTTTCCGCAAACTTTCGGGGCGTGACACTAGAGCTTAGCTCGCATGAGTTTTTGATTTGTGTGATGCATGCATTAGTGATGGAGCGAGAGCTCGCACTAGAGTTTTACATGCATTGGTGCTGGAGTCTAACTCGCTCCAAATTTTCATATGATTTCATGACAAGGTGCTAGAGTCTAACTCGCACCAGATTTTCACTTGATTGTTATGACAGAGTGCTGGAGCCTAGCTTGCACTAGTTTTATATGATTTTGATAGATTGTTAGAGCTTAGCTCGTACTAATCTTATGAGATTTTATAAAACACGTGCTAGAGCTTGGCTCGCTTGAGATTTTTCTTAATTTTATAAGAGTGCTGAAGCATCGCTCGCACTGGTTTTATGAGAACATGCGATGAGCCGTGCTTGGAGCATCGGGTAGACTGTGTGTCACGCTGATTAAATAGGCTCGCACGTGCATTTTGAGACAGGGCATGGGTATGGATATGAGATATGGGTCCACGGAGTACGTTATACTGTGCAAGTAGCATGGAGTACGCTGTACCGTGTCGGGATTGATTATGTGGCATCTTCGGATGCATGGCATCTTCGGATGCGAGTGGCATCTTCGGATGCGAGTGATCAGGCAGGAACGATTGGATGGACTGACCCACCTCCCGGGGCGATTCCCAATAGTGGTGAGACCCCGCACACTAGGATCCGTGTAGCAGTGGGATCACGAGGACATATGGCCATAGTCTTAGTTATTTGCCCAAGATACATACATATATTGCCTAGTCTCGCATGTTGATGTTTTTGAGAATCATGTTTTATGGATTTTTGTGTGAGTCTTGATCACCCGAGGGAGGGGTTAGATCCTGACTGAGACATGATTTTGATTCGAATGAAACTGGGTTATAAATGAAAACTTGCATGACGTTATTTTCCATGCTATTTAAACCCATGAATGATGTAAACTGGTTTTACATGATATTCATTATATCACATGGTACTATTGCTTGGAAAAGCATTTGATTTCATGGTTTTGTGTGAGTCAGGAACACCCGAGGGAGGGGTTGAGTCCTGACTGTGTTGTGAAATTTTAACGAGAATGAAATGTTTTAAATGGATTTACATGTCGAGTTTTCCATGCTTTTGAAATCCATATGTGAACTTGTTTTACATGACATCATGACATCATGAATTGTAGCATCGGTTTTGAAATGTGTAGAGAAAGTGTGGTTTATGCACGACACCACATTCATGTAGTTAGTATGGTTGCCTACTTATTCGTAGGATTGCCTTACTGAGCTTGATGTGCTCACCCCTTTCAATTTCCTACACAGATTTCCTCCAGTAGACTTTGAGGCGACTGAGTACTGCATTCCTGATATCCGCTGTTGCCCATCATTTTAAGGTATATACATTTGTAATATTGTATCTAAATAAGAATAGCATAGTAACATGTTGGTAAATAACTTTCGGGGATGTATAGACACTGTAAACACTTGTAAATTAAGGGAAAGAATTAGTGAAAAACGCATGTGTTTACCTTTCATTTAATAAGAAATTAAGTTATATGATGATTGAATGGTGGGACTGGTATTGACGCACAGCCCAATTGTTAGTGGAGTGTGGTCACGATAAGAGGACAAGTAAGTATGAAAGAAAAATGAAAAATTTACTCTGATTTTTGGGTCGTGACAGAAATTCACAATTCAAAGAAAATGTAAGAAATTAATGACATATTTTAACTGTAATAGTGTAAAGAAAGAGAAAAACTGACACAAAGATTTTATAGATGTTCACCAACCATGCCTACATCATCTCATGTCATGTCTCATTTCAGCGAAAAATAGATTAAAATTTTCTTTTCCTTGCCCATGTTAGTCTGCGATCAGTGTAGCACCTAACTGCTTTTATTAGTCTTATTACCTAACCCTAATAAGTTTTCCTTTAATCTTAATCCCTCCATAAGTATGTGATGCAACAATCCATACATTCCATACATAAAACATGTCATAGACCATAATTAAATTTCATCCATAAATTGTCTACAAAAGAATTACAATTGTACTTGTGTTGATCATTCATTACACTTCTCTTACGAGCCATAATCGACATCTAATACAATCCTAAGACTCTATTTGATATCTATTGTAACCTATCGTTGCATCCCAAAAGGAATTACATGATTTGTGCATGAATGATAACTCTATTTTATAAAGGTATTTATGTGCTTATTTTCCTTGATTATTGCTTCATGCTCTTGTAAAAAAGTTAATTTTCCCTTTAATTTGATTAATTTTCTCTAATTGTGCAAAGAAATAAATTTTAAAAGAAATTGGGTTAATTTGATGTCATTTGAGCTCACTCATGAAGAATAAGATTGAGTGTACTAGAAGACATCTTCCATAAAAACCACATTAGTCTTTTAGTACAACTCACTCATTGCCACCTAGCATGCACATAGCTTCACTTCATTTACTCTTGGAAGATGATGACAAGTTTTCACATGGACTTCAAATGGGTTGGCCACCTAGGATGACACTTAGACAAGAAGACAATTAGTTTTTTTGGAGCTTTGATGGTGTGGAAATATCTTTCTTGAAGACCCAATTAGATTCGGACACATGGCAATTAATTGCCAACACATTTACCATATATTTTTACCCCTTTAGCCTAATCTACCTTTGTATATATCTCAAATATGGGGAAGGAAACAAGGTGGTCAGCTACCTTAGGATTTTCTTCAATCTCTTTAATGTTTTTCAATGTTCTTTAGTTGCTTTAAGTGGCCACCTATTTTATTTACAATTTTTCTTTACGTTTCCATGCACTTTCCTTAAGTTTTCTTACAGTTTCTTCACTTCAACCAATTTCAATAAAAGTTTTATTTTTCATTTCATTATGGTTTTAAATTCTAGCTATATTCTTCTTCATCTTCTCCATTTCTTATCTCCCATTTTTATTTTAGATTGAGCTTTCAGTTCATGGAAGCTTGGGAGGTTGAAAAATTACCTCCATTGCTTTGGTGATTAAGCTTGGCCACATTTCTTTTTAGATTTATTTAAGCCACTGTTTTGATTTTTCTTAGCTGATTGGGACTTATTTGTATTATTTTGATCTTCATTTTTAGTTTATAAAATTGTTTTTTAGTAGTTAGAAATTAGTTTTTCAATTTAGGATTAATAGGTTAATTAGTTGGTTTTTATTTGGAATTTTCATTTTATTTTCTTCCTTCCTGTGGTGTCATTATAGTTTAGTTATTTTTAATTATTTATTCTATTTTGGATCTTTTATCATGACATTTTGTTAGTCTAAATATAGTTTAGAGTTACTTAATTAATGGTTAAAGGTTGAGGTAGTATAAAGTTGCATTTACATGGCATTTGCATTTTCATTTCATGGTTTCTTTTCTGTTCTAATCAGCTGTTGTAAGCATCATTTTAGGGTCCATTTAAGCCACAGATTTCATGCTAATTTTAGGGTCATTTAGATAGCTCAATATCATATTAGGATCATATTATTATTTGATATTTGTTTAATGCTTGTTTAGCTTGGAATTATAGCTTTTTACATGACAATTGTATCTTAAAATTCATTGCTTCAGGCGTAATTTTCAGACATAGTTTAGCCACTAATTTAGGTTAATTTTAGGGGTTAGTTAGTTAGTTAAAAATCATTTTTGGGTTATATTAACATTAGGTAAATTTTAGGGTTGCATTAGCTTAGGTTCCATGGCATTTCAGTTTCATTTTCATGCATTTTATTGCATTTTCTTGACTAGCTTTCACAATCTATTGGTGTAGTTTAGCTACTATTTTCTTGTAATTTTTAGGTCTATTTAGGTATATTTAGAGTATATTAGGTTTACATATTCATTAGGTAATTTTAGGAATTAAATTAGGATGCATTACATGGTATTTTCTTTCCTTAAAAATTATTTTTTTCACTATTTTTATTCACTCCCCAAAGTTTTTTAGCAATTGTTTGGTAATGTTTTAGGTGTCATTTAGGTGCATTTAGATGTTAATTAGGTCACACATTCACTAAATAATTTTTAGAAATCATTAGGTAATTTTTATAAAGCATTTTAGGCACATTTTAGATTTTTCTTTCACCATAAGCATCCTTCACTATGCATTTTTCCCAAATTTTTTTACTTACTGTTGCATCCATTTTCATGTCAATGTTGATTAGGTCATGCATTAATTAATTAAATTTTAAAAATAGTTAAGTAGCTTTATATAGCATTTTAGCATTTTTTTCTTGTATTATTATATTACTCTTAGGCGTCCTGTAAGACTCAATTTTTATCGAAATTCCTTATGGTTCATATGATGTAAATATGCTTGGATGTAAATTGAATCATAAGAAGAGTTGTACGTGAATGAAAAATGAAAATGGAATGAATAAAAATTTTCGAATGCATTTAAAGATCAAATGAAGGATTGAAATGACCACATATTAAACGAATGAAATTCAGACCATTCGGATTGGAGATAAGAATTTAAAACACAAAATGAGAAAGGGTTCGTGAAGGGAAGTTGTGTTGGTTTGGTCCAAAACACGTTGAAGGGTAAAACGGTCAAAAAACCCAAAATTCGGTATCAATTCGGTAAGAAATTATCATTTTAAATAAGGATTCAGAGAATCTTGATCAATAAAGGAGAAATAATTAAATTTCAGGTTATATTGATCAAGATATGAATTTATTAGAATAAACAGAAACTTTCACCTAGGAAAATTATCTCGAAAATATTGGAAAAATATATTAATTGATTTAATGATAAAATCAGACATATACAATCAGACAGATAAATATATTAATTGATTTAATGAATAAAATATAATATTTTTGGGATATTTTGGCAAAAATATTATATTTTATTCAATTAAAATGATAATAAAAAATAATAAAATAATAAAAAATAATAATAAAAGTAAAAAAAACAAAGAAAGAATCACGAAATCGCGATTCAAAAATAGAAGAAAGAAACAGAAGGCAAACGAGGAAGCAAGCCGAGGGCCTCCCCTTTCTGCCTCACCGATCGGAGACGCCAAGGAGACCCAGACGAGGCGGCCAGCCATTTTCGGGCAAAGGAAGCGGCGAATGGCGATCGACGAGAGAGAGAGAGAGAAAGAAAAGAGAGAAACCGAGAGAGAGGAGAGAAAATAGAGGAGAGCGAGGCGAATAGAGGTCGAGAAAGGGGGGAACGCCTCGCCACCGACTAGAAGGGACGACCAACGGCGTCTATCCAGGTGCAAATCGGTGAGAAACTACGCCGATTGAGAGAGAAAGAAATGGGTACCGACGCCGAAGGGAGAAGAGGCCAGATCGACCACTTTCCGACCAGCCCTAGCGAAACCGACCCTATATCCATGCAACGGACGACCCCGCAGATCTGCTGGAGATGGAAGTCGGTGAAGAACCGACCGGCGAAGCTCCAAATGGTGAAGAAGAAAATCGAATCGGATTGAACCGGGCTGAATCGAATAGGTCTGAACCGGGCTGAACCAAACCGAACCGGTTCAGCCAGAAAAGAAGGAAAAGAAAGAAAAAGAAAAAAGAAAAAGGAAAAAAAAGAAGAAAATTGTGAAAAATTCTAGTGATACAATCGAGCTACGGGTAAGTCAGTAAGCGGTCGAAAGTGATCGATTTAAATTTTGAAATATTTAAGTTGATTAATATACGACTGAAAACTGATCGAAAAAATATGTAATTGTGTAGCTCGACAATTGACGTCAAACGAGAGCTCGAGTCAGCCTCGATTTGTGTACTCTCATGGAATCTCGGGTAAGTAACCCTTATTTACGACAATTTGCATAATTATGTGTGTTAAAAATTTATCGCATAAATTGCGGAATAATTTCGTATAAAATGAATTAAATTATGGAATTTAAGATAAATTGTCGTAAATAATTAATTAAGCTATTCGAGAGTTTAGAATGAGGCCCAATAAATACTGATGGGCCCAATGAGCCCAATAGGCCTCAGTAATGTGAATAGTAAGTGGAAAATGGGCTTAAGGTCAATTAAAGTGTAATCGGGCCCAAAATTGTAAACGGGCCCAATACTTTGAATTAAGCACAAAAATTATGAAATACAGTTAAATTGAATGATTTCTGACCTAATTAACAATTATACGGAGCTCCGGAGATTTGATTGGGAGCAAATCGGACTGCGCAATGAGACATTAGTAAAAAGGTCAGACTGTATAGAAAAATAAGGTAAGAGAATTTTACGAGTAGCTAGAGGTAGCTACGCGTATTTTTAATAGCTTTTGTATACACTGAAAATGTATAAAGGTCCTATAAATGGATTAAAAATTTTAAGGACTCGGGATAGGTAAAAGACTATTTTACCCCTACTGAGAAAAAATCACTTAAGGATGGTGAAAGCATGACATGCATGAAATGCATGATTTGAGGAATTTTTGTGACTTTTTAGCAAAGCAAATTGGTAGATTGGCCAGTATTTACATAAACTTCACAAGATAACACTACGTAAGTGTTATTTAAATTTAAATGAAATTTCTTTGGAAAAAGGACCAACTATCAAGTTTATATGGAAACAGATGGTGCTGAAGCCTTCCTCACACTATATATGAGTTTGTGAGTGTGCATAATGGTGCTGGAGCGGTTGCTCACACCGATTTGTGTGACATGATATGCATAAAAAGGTGCTGGAGCGATTGCTTGCACTAGTTTTAATGATTTGACATGCATGAGAGGTGCTAGAGCTTAGCTCGCACGAGTTTTGAACTGTGTGACACATGCATTAGTGCCGGAGAAGGGGCTCGCACTATAGTTTTACATGCAAGGGTGCTGGAGCCTAGCTCACACCAGATTGTCACATGATTTTCGTGACACAGTGTTAGAGCCTAGCTCGCACTTTTTTACATGATTTTGACAAAGTGCTGGAGCTTAACTCGCATTAGATCTTATGATATTTTATGAAATGCGTGCTGGAGCTTTGCTCGTACGAGATTTTCCTTGATTTTATGAGAGTGTTAAAGCATAGCTCGCACTGATTTTATGAGACATGCGATGATCCGTGCTTGGAGCGTCGGGTAGACTGTGTGTCACGCCGATTAAATATACTCGCATGTGCGTTTTGAGATAGGCACGATTATTGATATGAGACATGGGTCCACGGAGTACGTTGTACCGTGCAAGTAGCATGGAGTACGCTGTACCGTGCTGGGATTGATTATGTGGCATCTTCGGATGCGAGTGGCATCTTTAAATGTGAGTGATCGAGCAGGACCAACAGGATGGACTGACCCACCTCTTAGGGCGATTCCCGATAGTGGTGAGACCCCTCACACAGGATCCGTGTAGCAGTGAGATCATGAGGATATGGCCATAGTCCTGGTTATTTGCCTGATATATATATATATATATATTACCTAGTCTCGCATGTTATTATCTGATGTTTTGAAAGCTTGAGAATGCGTGGATTTTGTGTGAGTCTGGACCACCCGAGGGAGGGGTTGGATCCTGACTGATGATATTGGTTTTGTTGTGAATAAATGAAATTTTTAATGTTTTCAGAAATGCTTGGAAATAAATGATTTTATGTGGATCAGGATCACCCGAGAGAGGGGTTGAGTCCTGATCAGTGTGACTGAGATGTAATTTGATGAGAATGAAACTGAGATTTAAACTGAATCTTGCATGACGTTATTTTCATGCTATTTAAACTCATGTGTGAGGTAAACTGGTTTTACATGACATTCATGGTGTGGCATATGGGTATGCGTGAAGGTTTTGTGGAAACTCAGCATAATGTATTTTTCATAATTGTTTAAAATTCATGCAACGAAAGGTTTTAGCATGAGGAGGTTATCCATGCTTTAATTACAAATGTATGAGTTTGATTTAATTCACGCGTTTTATTATCTTACATGAGATGCCATTGAGGCATGAGTTGCATGATTTCCATAAGCATGAACAACTTTTATAAACTATGGCATTGATGTGTGCATGATTTCGTGCATGACCGTTAAATGAAAAGAAGTGGATTTAAGGGCATGGCATTATAAGCATGTAGATAGTGGAGCTATCTACTTACTTGCATAATTGCCTTATTGAACGTGTGGTTGCTCACCCCTTTATTTTCCCCTCTTTTCAAAGCACTCGTAGTAGATAGTGAGCGGCTGATGACTTGCATTCTTGGTAACCTTTGCTTCCCATCATCGAGAAAAGGTATACACACTTGTATGATTTTTGTATCTAAATAGGTAAATGCACAGTACTGTAAATGTATATGATGTCGGGGATGTAAGGTTATATAAATGAAATTGTGGATGTAAAATGGAAATGGAATGATAAGTAGTGTGAGGGGACTAACACCGAATCATAGCCCAACTGTTGGTAGGACAGTCACGATGAGAGGAAGGTAAAAATTAAATATGAAAGAAAAAAATGAACAATTTACTCTGATTTTTGGGTTGTGACAATTGGTTGTATTAGAGCTAAGTTGGCTTGATATGAGTCGGTGTTAGCGGTTAAGGAAGTTTACATCCCCATGTATTGTGCTTTGCTTAGATACAATTGTGTATATCGAGATGGAATTGTAGCTAAGAATTTGGTTTTGAATGCAAGAATCTATTTATTATAACTGATAGCCGCTATGGTAGAGGGGTGAGAGTACATGTGCTCAAGACTCAGGATGAGATTGAAGTGGAGGCTGGTATTGAGTATGCCTTACAGAGTCCGACAGAGAGACCAGACAATATTGAGACATGCTTCATGAGGTTGGAGCGGAGTATGGAGAATATTTTAGGACTTAATTGCTTAGAGTATGCATGGGATTTGAGGGCGAGTCGGAGCATTGGTGGAAGTCTGCTTGACCCATCTTAAGAGTTAGACATCTAGAGCTGACATGAGAGATAATTCTGGATGTATTCCGGTGACAGTATATCCCGGACATTGCTTAAAGGAAATTACAGATAAAATTCTTTACTCTGACCCAGAGGAACTGGTTGATTGACGAGTATGAAACTCAGTTTATATTCCTGGGCAGGTATGACCCCGACACTATGAACAGTGAGAGTCGGGATGTTTGAAAGTTCATGGAAGGGCTCAGATTGTCAATTAGAGTCCGATTGGCCCCGTTAGATATCACTACCTAGGATGAGGCAGTGCGCAGACTACAGTTGTGTGAATAAGATTTTGAATTGCACACCTCTAAGATTGGGAAAGTTAGTAAGGGTCGAAATAGAGACAAAAAGAGAATAGTGGATGATAAAGATGTTAGAACAGGAAAGAGACCATTTGGTAAGAGATTTAGAGCTGTCGAGTCATGGGGTAAGATGATTGGTAACCCCTAGTGTATTCAGTTTCAACACTTACGAGGGGTATTGTGATTGGAGGACCTCGACTAGCTACTGAGCAGGGTTGGATATGTGGTAGTTACCACGAAAATAAGATGTTGGATGAGGACAAGTGTAAGTCTTGGACCAGGACACTATTGATGTTTCATTTGATGTGGTGGAGGGTACCACTTTGATTGTGAATAATGAAGCAACTATCTTAATTGATCCTGGTGCCATGCATTTATTCATACCGCCCTTATTTGCATATAAGTTAGTGAAAAACGTGAATGCCTACACCCTTGGGCTTAATGCTAATAGTTGGCACCCCAATGAAAGAGGGTTAACTAACGGAATAATTATGCATAAATTATAAGTCGAATATAGGGGAAGAAGTATAAGTCAGCCAATTTTATTCAATGGAATATGAATAATTTTGAAGTAATATTTGAGAATAAATTGGTCGACTACAAACTATGCTGTTCAGATTTCTATCTTAAGATAGTGATATGGTTACCCCTGAAAAGTATATTGTAAGTTTTGACAAGTAATGAAAAGGGGTGTAGCGATTGAAATTAAAGGAGTAAATGATTGTACTCACAGAATGAGTAATGGGAATGTTTTCTCGTTTGTGTGGTTAGTATGGATAAGGCACATCCGGAGTTAACACACATCCTTATGGTCAGTGAGTTTCCTGATATCTTCCTGGATAATCTACCAGGGTTGCCACCCATTAAAGGAATGGAGTTTTGTATTAATATGGTACCTGGTAGGAGCCGATATCCTAACCACGATATAAAATGGTATTAGTGGAACTAGAAGGACTAAAGAAGCAATTATAGGAGTGATTAGATAAAAGTTCATCAGATCTTTTTAGAGATCGATTTGAAGTCTGGGTAACATCCGTTAAGAATTCGGAATGTGAATGTGCCCAAAATGATTTTCGTAACCATTAGGGTATTGATGAACAAGGTATTTAAACTTTACCCGGACTAATTTGTGGTCATCCTTAGCGATGGAATTTTGATATATTCGAAGTCCAGGAAAGAGCATGAGCAGTAACTGAAACTATTTTACAAATGAATTGTTGAGAGTTTCTCGAAATGGGCTGCTCAGTTGACACATCTCGTTCGAAAAAAGATTACATACGAGTGGGATGATAAGTATGAAAGTAGCTTTGGTGAGTTTTGGTGTATTGAAGTATGAACTGACCACCGTAATTGTTTTCACCATACCCAATAGCTCAAGAGGTTTCTCAGTGTATATGGATATCTCAAAATAATGAGTAGGCTGTGTATTGATGCAAAATGGGAAGATAGTTGATTATGGATCCAGACAACTTAAGGATCATGAAAGAAACTATCTGACCCATGATTTAAAGTTGGCAGCGATAGTGTTTGTACTGAGTATATGGTACAACTATGTACACGGTGAGAAATTTTGGGTATGCACTGATCATAAAAGCCCCGAGTAGCTGTTTTCACGGAAATAGTAGAATATGAGATAATATAGAAGGTTAGAGCTTCTGAAGGATTATGATTGTGGAAATTGTACCACCTAGGAAAGGCTAATGTAATGGCTGATGCCTTGAGCAGAAAGAGCCTCAGGATGGTATCACAGATGAGGGTCAGGGAGCATGAGCTGCTAGAGCAGTTGTGAGCCTCAGTAATGATGTGATCCCTTCTGATTATGACAGTGATTGTGTGACAGCTAGCCTGAGATTAGAACCGAATTTGAGTGACTAGATTTGACAGGCTTAGCGTGATGATTGACAAGGTGTCAATAGTGTGGGTCAGATTCAGATGGGTACTGTGACAGAGTTCACAGTGAGTGATGATGGCTTACTGAGGTTCAGAGACAATATAAGTGCTCCCAAGGACCACAGTTGATGAGATACTGTTATTGTCAAAAGCTTACTCTTCGAGATATACAATGCATCCTGGAAGTAATAAATATATCGGAATATCTGAAAAGGGTATGGGTGGTCAGATATGAAAAGAGACATTGTAGAGATTGTGGAGAAGTGTCTCGTATGTCAGCAGATTAAGGTAGAGCAATAGAAGTTTGCAAGGTTATTGCAACCTCTGCCTATATCGACACAAAAATGGGAGCAAGTTACCATGGATATCGTGATGGGTTATAGAGGACCGCATGAATCATGAGGCTATCTGGGTGATAATCGATAGATTGACTAAGTCTACCCACCTTCTGGTTATGAAATCCCTAGATACTCTGAGTGCATAGGCGGATATATGTGTAAGGGAGATTGTGGAACACCATGTAGCATTCCAGGAAGCATGGTACCAGATAGGGATTCTCGCTTCACTTCCCACTTTTGGGAACATTTTTCAGGAAGCTATGGGAACCCGATTGAGTGTTAGCGCAGCTTTTCGTCCTCAGACAAATGGTCAGTTAAAGAGGACTGTACAGGTTCTGAAGGATATGATGAGAGCGTGTACCATTGATTTATAAGCTCATGGGATGATCAGTTGCTACTAATTAAATTCACCAAAGGCGACAGTTATCACTTGAGTATCGCGATAACATTATATGAGGCATTATATGGCCACTGGAGTTGTTCCCCTACTTGGATAGGAAGAAGTGGGTGACAGATAGAGAATTGCTCACGAATTGGTATAATAAGTCTCTGAAGGTGTTCAGTTGATTGTGAGTGATGAGAATACCTCAGAGCAGACAGAAAAGCTATGCTAACAAGAGACGGAGATCGTTGAAGCTCAAAGAGAGTAGGTTGTATGTTGAAAAGTCGATTTGAGTATTAGACAGAAGGAGAAAGTATTGAGGTTTAAGACGATCTCCCTAGTCAAAGTCCTTTAGTAGTATTACACTCCGAAAAAAGTCACATTGGAATTTAAGAGTATGATGCGATAGACGTACCCGGAGTTGTTTATGGACTCATTTGACTCGGTTCTAATTTGGAGGACCAAATTTCTTAAGTGGGGGAGATTATGTAAGACCTGATTTTGATCAAAATTCCTTATGGTTCATATGATGTAAACATGGTTGGATGTAAATTGAATCATAGAAGGGTTGTACGTGAATGAAAAATGCAAATGGAATGAATAAAAATTCCCGAATGTATTTAAAGATCAAATGAAGGATTGAAATGGCCACATATTAAACGAATGAGATTCGGACCATTCGGATTGGAGATAAGAATTTAAAACACGAAATGAGAAAGGGTTCGTGAAGAGAAGTTGTGTTGGTTTGGTCTAGAACGCGTTGAAGGGTAAAACGATCAAAAGACCTAAAATTCGGTATCAATTCGGTAAGAAATTATCATTTTAAATATGGATTCAGAGAATCTTGATCAATAAAGGAGAAATAATTAAATTTCAGGTTATATTGATCAAAATATGAATTTATTAGAATAAACTGAAACATTCACCTTGGGAAATTATCCCAAAAATATTAGAAAAATACACTGAAAAGATAAACTCAGACAGATAAATACATTAATTGATTTAACGAATAAAATATAATATTTTAGAATATTTTGGCAAAAATATTATAGTTTATTCAATTAAAATAATAATAAAATAAAATAAAATAAAAAATAATAAAAGGAAAAAAAAGAAAAAAATCGCGAAATCGCAATTCTGAAATAGAAGAAAGAAATAAAAGGCAAACGAGGAAGCAAGCCGTGGGCCTCCCCCTTCTGCCTCACCGATCGGACACGCCGAGGAGACCCAGATAAGGCGGTCGAGCCATTATCGGCGCTGGTGGAGGGCGAAGGAAGTGGCGAATGGCGACCGACGAGAGAGAGAGAGAGAGAAAGAAAAGAGAGAAACTGAGAGAGAAGAGAGAAAATGGAGGAGAGAGAGGCGAACGAAGGCCGGGGAAGGAGGGAACGCCTCGCCACCAACTAGAAGGGACGACCAACAGAGCCGATCCAGGCACAAATCGGCTAGAAACGACGCCGATCAGGAGAGAAAGAAATAGGTAGCGACTCCGGAGGGAGAAGAGGCCGGACCGACCACTTTTCGACCAACCTTGGCGAAACCGACCCCAGATCCATGAACCAGACAACCCCACGGATCTGCTGGAGACGAAAGCCGGTGAAGAACCGACGTGCAAAGCTTTGAACGGTGAAGAAGAAAACCTGACTGGATTGAACCGGGCTGAACTGAACCGGTCTGAACGGGCTGAACTGGACCGAACTGGTTCAGCCAGAAAAGAAGAAAAAGAAAGAAAAAGAAAAAAGGAAAAAAAATGAAAATTGGGAAAAATTTCAGTGATACAATCAAGCTATGGGTAAGTCGGTAAGCGGTCGAAATTGACCGATTTAAATTTTGAAATATTTAAGTTTATTAATATTCGACTGAAAATTAACCGAAAAAAATATGTAATTGTGTAGCTCGACAATTGACGTTAAACGAGAGCTCGAGTCAGCCTCAATTTGTGTACTATCATGGAATCTCAGGTAAGTAACCTTTATTTACGACAATTTGCATAGTTATGCGTGTTAAAAATTCACCGCATAAATTACGGATTAATTTTGTATAAAATGAATTAAATTATGGAATTTAAAATAAATTGTCGTAAATAATTAATTAAGCTATCCAAGAGTTTAGAACGAGGCCCAATAAATACTGATGGGCCCAATGAACCCAATAGGCCTCGATAATGTGAATAGTAAGTGGAAAATGGGCTTAAGGCCGATTAAGGCCCATTAAGGTGCAATCGGGCCCAAAATTGTAAACGGGCCCAATACTTTGAATTAAGCTCAAAAATTATGAAATACAGTTAAATTGAATGATTTCTGACCTGATAAATAATTATATGCAGCTCCGAAGATTTGATTAGGAGCAAATCGAACTGCGTGATGAGACATTAGTGAAAAGGTCAGAATGTACAGAAAAATGAGGTAATGAAATTTTACGAGTAGCTAGAGGTAGCTACACGTATTTTTAATAGATTTTGTATACATTCAAAATGCATAAAGGTCCTAGAAATGGATTAAAAATTTTGAGGACTCAGGATAGGTAAAAGACTATTTTACCCCTACTGAGGGAAATTCACCTAAGGATGGTGAAAGCATGACATGCATGAAATGCATGATTTGAGGAATTTTCGTGACTTTTTAGCAAAGCAAATTGGTAGATTGGCCAGTATTTGCATAAATTTCACAAGATAACACTGCGTAAGTGTTATTTAGATTTAAATGAAATTTCATTGGGAAAAATGGCCAACTATCAAGTTTATATGGAAACAGATGGTGCTGGAGCCTTCCTCGCACTATATCTGAGTTTGTGAGTGTGCATAATGGTGTTGGAGCGGTTGCTCGCACCAATTTGTGTGACATGATATGTATAAAAAGGTGCTGGAGCGATTGCTCGCACTAGTTTTAATGATTTGACATGCATGAGAGGTGCTAGAGCTTAGCTCGCACGAGTTTTGAATTGTGTGACACATGCATTAGTGCCGGAGCAGGGGCTCGCACTAGAGTTTTACATGCATAGGTGCTGGAGCCTAGCTCGCACCAGATTTTCACATGATTTTCATGACAGGGTGCTGGAGTCTAGTCGCACTAGATTTTTACTTGATTTTTATGACATGGTGCTGGAGCTTAGCTCGCACTTGTTTTACATGATTTTGACAAAGTGCTGGAGCTTAGCTTGTACTAGATCATATGAGATTTTATGAAATGTGTGTTGGAGCTTTGCTCGCACGAGATTTTTCTTGATTTTATGAGAGTGCTGGAGCATCGCTCACATTGATTTTATGAGACATGTGATGAGCCGTGCTTAGAGCGTCGGATAGACTGTGTGTCACGTCGATTAAATATGCTTGCACGTGCATTTTGAGACAGGCATGATTATTGATATGAGACATAGGTCCACGGAGTACGTTGTACCGTGCAAGTAGCATGGAGTACGTTGTATCGTGTTGGGATTGATTATGTGGCATCTTCGGATGCGAGTGGCATCTTCAGATGCGAGTGATCGGGCAGGACCGATGGGATGGACTGACCCACCTCCCGGGGCGATTCCCGATAGTGGTGAGACCCCGCACACAGGATCTGTGTAGCAGTGGGATCACGAGGATATGGCCATAGTCCTGGTTATTTGCCTGAGATAAATATATATATATATATATTACCTAGTCTCGCATATTACTATCTGATGTTTTGAAAGCTTGAGAATGCATGGATTTTGTGTGAGTCTGGACCACCCGAGGGAGGGTTTGGATCCTGACTGATGATATTGGTTTTGTTGTGAATAAATGAAATTTTCAATGTTTTCAAAAATGCTTGGAAATAAATGATTTTATGTGGATCAGGATCACTCGAGGGAGGGGTTGAGTCCTGATGAGTGTGACTAAGATGTGATTTGATGAGAATGAAACTGGGATTTAAATTAAACTTGCATGACGTTATTTCCGTGCTATTTAAACCCATGTGTGAGGTAAACTGGTTTTACATGACATTCATGGTGTGGCATATGGGTATGGTGAAGGTTTTATGGAAACTCAGCATGATGTATTTTTCATAATTGTTTATAATTCATGTAATGAAACGTTTTAGCATGAGGAGGTTATCCATGCTTTAATTGCAAATGCATGATTTTGATTTAATTCATGCTTTTTATTATTTTACATGAGATGCCATTGAGGCATGAGTTGCATGATTTCGTTAAGCATGAACAACTTTTATAAACTATGGCATTGATGTGTGCATGATTTCGTGCATGAGCTTTAAACGAAAGAAATGGATTTTAGGGCATGGTATTATGAGCATGTAGATAGTGGAGCTATCTACTTACTTACATAATTGCCTTACTGAGCGTGTGGTTGCTCACCCCCCTTATTTTCCCCTCTTTTAAGAGCACTCGTAGTAGATAGTGAGCGGCTGATGACTTGCATTCCTGGTATCCGCTGCTTCCCATCATCGAGAAAAGGTATACACATTTGTATGGTTTTTGTATCTAAATATGTAAATACATAGTACTATAAACGTATATGATGTTGGGGATGTAAGGTTATATAAATGAAATTGTGAATATAAAATGGAAATGGAATGGTAAGTAGTGTGAGGGGACTAACACCGAATTATAGCCCAACTGTTGGTAGGATGGTCACGATGAGAGGAAGGTAAGAATTAAATATGAAAGAACAAAATGAAAAATGTTCTCTGATTTTTGGGTCGTGACACGTCCTTAGATAGGGAATCTGTCCAAGTGCAGTTTTCTACTGTTTTAGTATGTTATAAATCCATTTAATTAGGTGTTAGGTCATTTTAGGGTTAGGTAATTAGAGGTTAGTGTTTATGATGCATTTAGGTTAGGTTTTATGGCATTTTAGGCTTAATTTTTCATTTAATTTTAATGCTATCCATTTTTTATTTTCATTACTATTTCATGCATTTTAAGGGTTGTTTTGAGATTAATTTAGGTGTCATTAGGTTGCATTAGTTTAGGGTTAAGTTTAGGGTTAGGTTAGATCAAGGTTCATTCAATTTTCTTAGTTTTTTCATACATTAATTTAGAGATAGTTGCATAGTATTTTAGGATTTTTATTTACTATTTTAATAAGCTTTTAATTAGTGTTTTAGTGTTAACTTAGTATTAGTTTGGGGTTTAAGCTATGCATTTAAGGTTAGTTTAGAGTTAGGACACATTTCATGCATTTTTAATTTATTTTCATTCCAATTTCCAAAATTCCAAAAATATTTTAATTCCCATGCATCATTTTAGTTCATTTTAGTAATCAATTATACATTTCGCTAGTTTAGAAGTCATTTAGGTTAGGATTAATTTAGGGTTTGCATTTTAGGGCATTTTAGAGTTAGAAATACCATTTAGGATTTTTTGGTTTTTATTAAGATTTTATTTCATCATACATTAGTTTAAGTTATTTTGCATTTTTATTTCATTTAATTAGATTATATTCATGCATTTTTTATTTCATATTAGAATATTCTAGATTTATTTTCATTATTTACATTTTAGCCCCGTATTTTCATTTATTTACGTTTTTGGCTTATTTTCATTATTGATTTTAATTTTGTTCTTTTTGCAATTACTCTTTATTTCTTACTTGGGCTTTGTATGTATCTCTTTTTTTCATTTCTCTTATCATTTTCATTTTACTTTTAGTTTATTATTTTATTAGTTTATTTTTATTTTTTTGTTTTACCATGCTTTAGCAGACTTGTAGACGACTTACTTTCATAATTAGCTAAAATATACTTTAGGATGGAATTATTTGGTAATTGATTAAGCTACAAATTTCTTTATGGGAGGATATTCCGAACTCACCTCCATATTACTTGTATGACCGTGTATGTTTGCACATAGATACCATTTAGGGTCATCAAGGAATAAGTCTAATATATAAACTAAGATATATAGCTGTGTATATATTTTCAACAGAATAAAATTGGCGGCAGGATGACTCTCCTAGCCTGCCCCGAAAGAAGACGTACTCTCGTACCTAGTGCAGATAACCTGTGGAGGAAGAGAAAGGGGGTGAGCTTAATGCTCAACAAGAGTACATGCAAAGGGGAGGTAAAACATACATGTATTCTTCATTTAAAACATATAAGGCGGTTTTATTTGCAACATACTTGTTCAAAACATACTTATTTCCATAAATCATAAGTTATAAACATAACATAATGTGTTTCATAAAGCATCGACATGGAATAAGTCATACTTGGATACTTCTTGCAAATCTGGCTTAGAACATATGTTCATATAAACTTAAAATCATAAGTAGAGACTAAGCGGTTTACCCTATTAGTAAACTTGTCCAACATACGTACATAGATCCCTTAAAAAGGGAGGGTTAACCAATGGCCATAGCTAAGGTTTCCTCAACCCCATTAAACCGATAAACACTGAAAATACTGTTGACTTGTCTAGGTCATGCAGCGATACATACATAAGCATAAAGGCATAAATGCCACATAGAGAGTGGACGTTATACGTCCCATAAACATGTACTAATGATGACCTTACCATTTTTCAAAACATGCATAAGTAATAGTTGGCATGATTCCATAACATAAGAAACATAGTCATAACTTTCAAAGTATAGTACATAAGTAGGTGGGATGGTGATCCCATGGAATCATCCTTTTTCATACACATCAAAACATGTCAAACACATTTTTTTAAGAAACCATTTTGATACATTAGTTTTGTTTTAAATACCTACAACAAATTTTATCATGCAATTTTCCTAAATGAAGTTCTTTAATGCATCTTGTGGAATCTTCATGATTAAATCATAAAATCATAGGCATATCAAATCACGCGTATATTGACTTTAAACCAAAATGGGTCAATTGAGCATGAAAAGCCATTCTTAAGCATAAAACAGGGAGAGGATCGATCCTACCTCTCAGGGATTGATCCCTTAACACCTAAATGCACTTTTCTAGGAAAAAAATAAAGGAGGGATCGATCCTCAAACACAAATTATGCCTTTTCATATGTTTTTATGCCATAAAACATACTTAAAACATCATGAATTTGCATGCACGTACCAAAGACATATAAATGCCATGACTCTACACATATCCCTTACCTCGAGGCGATCGTAGTACTTAACCTTGGTTCTTTGACACCAAACTCAATTAGGCAATCCATCTGTATTGCCCAACTTTTCCCAAAAGCCCTCTTTGCTGCAAAAGCCAAAGTATAGAACTTATATCCTCACTCTTTTAACTTTCTTAAGTTCCCATAAAACCAAACCTTTCTTAACTTAACATGTTCTCTTGATTCTTCTTAAGTTTTAACTCAGAAATCATAACATGTTCTCTTGATTCTTCTTAAGTTTTAACTCAGAAATCATAACTTATAGGTTCTTATATATCTTTATAATAATCGTTTTTTTATCATAATTCATTCCTTATACATCTTACATTCATCCTCAACATCATATCTTCACCAATTCACCAATGTTAGCACCCATACATAAAAACCCCCAATTCATCAACTTCAAAACCTAAATTATCATTCCATAAATTTAATAACCAAAATCTACTTAAGAAATTCAACATATTTTGCTACAATTCACAACATATATTAATTTTAGAATTTTGAAAAATCATACCTGTAGAGAGAGAAACCTTATGTTTTTGTCTCTCTCTAAGACTCCACACCAATCAACCACCTTCAATTATAAATATCCATTAATACAATAATTAATACTCATAAATAATCCATAACCACAAAAATAAATCAACATTAAAGCCATTTACCATATTTTCCCTCTTTGGAGTGAAAACTCAACTTTTCTTATTCTTCTTTTTCTTTTCTCTCACTCCAATCTCTCTAGATCTAATGCTTTGGTGAAATGAAGGTGGAGAGTGAGAGTAAGGTAGAGCTCCTTGACTTTTTCTTTCATTCTTCCTTCTTTTTTCTCCTTTCTTTTCTTTCTTTTCTTTTTTTTCTTCTCTCGATTTCCTTTAATTTTTTCTAAGTTTCTCGTGTTTTAAATCTTACTTTTAAGGCTTCCAAACACTAAGAGATCGATCCCTTAATAAAAGGGATCAATCCTTTCCCTTTAAAATGTCTAATTTCATGTTTTGGGTAGAGGGGATTAATCCCTTTAGGGATAGAATTGATCTCTCCATGCTTTCATGTAGATTTTTACACTCCGACTTTAGGGGGATTGATCCCTTGGCCAAGGGGATCAATCCCTGGGCCAAAACACTATTCTTTTAATGTTCTAACTTCGAAAACACCCAACTTTCACTCCTAAACTTATATTAATCATCCAACAACTAAAAATCAATCCTCAATACATCCATAAACACATTTAAATCATCATTAACATATCCACAACACCTCATAATATCTGTGAAACCCAAATTTTTGTACTATTATTTATTTAAAAGCTAAGATGAGAAGTTCAAGACTTACCTAAGTATTATACAGGGTCTGAAATAATCGAAGCACCTGGATTAGTGGCACGAAGCTCGGGGCACGAAACCCGAGATAAGATTTTAAATTGAAGTATTTTTCAAGAGATTATATTTATGAGTATGATTTGGTGGTTATAAGGAAAAACTAAGGCATTGAAATCAGAAAAACAAGTAAGAACCCTTATTAGCACTAAATCGAGAAATTAAGCCTAGTAATTAAAATAAATTTGAAATAAATTCCATAAATTCATAAAAACTATTTCGAGGTCATAGGAAATTAATATAAGGTATATTTGACTTTGAGAATTAGAATTGAGTGGAAATCTTGAGGTTTCAGTGATCAAATTAATTTTTTAAAGTAAACTGAAAACTTTAGGGAATTTTTATCTGTAATGACTAAATCGAGTAAAATGGGCTCAAACGGGAAACTTTTCTTAAACAAGTGGGCCCAAAATTTTATGGAACATATTAGGGACTTAGTAAAACACATGAGAAGTGGAAAACTAGAAGAAAATGGGATGAAAATATTTTTTTGGAATTTTCTAAAAACAGGGTTGTTGGCAGCCCATGCCCAGCACCCTGCTGGCCCAAAAAGAAAGGCCTTTGAGCTTGATTTTTTTTCCAGATTAAATAAAACTTTAGGAAAGCCATAGAACACCCTGAACCGACCTAAAACCAAAATGAGATTCTTCCCCCAAGGTTACCGCAGATGTCCTCCCCTATTCCAACTTGTGCAATTTTTTTGACCACTTTCTAACAAATTTTAGGAGTCAGCTAAGGAGAATAAAATCTTCCTTCTTAATCCCTATATCACATATAAAAATTTCAGTCACAAAAAAATTGTTTTGCTAGGTAAAAAGTTAGAGAGAAGAACAAGGGCCGAAACTGCCATGTTTCAGAGGTAAGAGAAACTTTGGATTTATGATTGCTTAGATGGTTTTCAAGCTTGCTTTGAATGATTCTAAATTGTATACATGTATATCTACAGTTGAAGATCATTTTTGGAGAAGGAAAGAGTGGTCAAAGTTAGTCAACAAGGTGAAAAAGTTGATGAAAGATGATGATCTAGTTATATGCTGATGTTTGATGATTTTGGATGATTTTTACTAAAGTAGAAATTGAAGAAATAATTTCTAGAGTAAGGTGGAATTTTGGCCAGCCTTGGTTTTCTTGGGAAATAGTGAAATTTGGTTGAATAATGTGTTGTAGAATGTTAGTTTAATACCGAAAAGTTCAGTTTAGTGCAAAACTGAAAAAGTGTGGAAATTGGCACTTTGATAAGTTGTGATCTATTGATTTGATTCTTGAATAAGTGTTTAAGTAAATAAGTTGATAAGTTTGAAGTTAAAAGAAAAGAAATTATCGAAATAGCATAAATCGACATGTTTATCGGTAAAACCAATAAAGTAGGAAAAGTCAGCGAAAAAAAGTCTAGTTAACAACCTTTAAGTTGTAACATGTATATGAACTTAAATAAAGATAAATTGGATACTAATTAGACTGTTTGTGGTACCTCGTGGTGTGGGCACACAAGAGACTAAACTACATTTTTGATAAGAAGGAGCTTAATATGAGGCAGAGACGATGGATGGAGCTGTAAGACCCATATTTCATGTGTAACTTTATGGATTCATAAGTGTGTTAATGTACTTGTAAGCTGAAGTACAATTGATGTAAAGTCCATAAATGTAATGTACATTTGTGTAATAAGAGTTTGTAATGTACATACAAGTTTCATTGAGTATGAATATGAAGAAATGGACTTTTATAAGAGATGAATTTGAGTGGAATGAGAAATGAGTAGTATGGTAAATGGAAGGAAGTTGCATGAATATAAATGCTTCTATTTGGTTTTATATAGTATACCTTTGGATATACAAGGAATGCACAAAAGTTTCAATGTGTATAAGGTATGGATGGATGCTATTTTCGAGTCATAAAGGTGGATGGATGAGAAAATGACTATGGCAGCAGATTAAGGATGTTTTGGTGTAAGTTGCAGCAGGAAAGCTATAGAAAATCTGGAAAATATGAAAGCCAGATCGATCTCATAAGATGAGAGATCGATCTGGAAGAGCCAGAATGCTCTTATTTGGGCAATGGAATAGAGCAGACCGATCTCCAATGGGGCCAAATCGATCTCCTAAGCATTTTATAATGAAAAGATCGATCCTCAAGCATACAGATCGATCTCATTAGCTCTCTGTTTGGGAACAGATCAATCTCAAGCTTCGACAGATTGATCTCCTGCTTAAAATGCCGTGAAAAATAGGGATTTAAGAGGACCAGATCGATCTCCTCCTAGTGCAGATCAATCTCTTCAAGTTATTCCTATAAAAAGAGCGTTGAAAATCTATAAATTTCGGGAAAAAATCACCATTTCCATTTCCAACCCAAAACCTAGATTTTTCTCTCTAAAATCCACCCATTCCAGTAAGAATAGAGGGGAGGCTATTAGACATTAAGTTGTTCATCTTGGGGAAGAGAACAACATAGTTGAAACCCAAAACCTTATTGTTGGTATTGAAGGAGCATGAAACATTTTACATTTGGAGCAAGAAGAGAAACTAGATTTGGTAAGTTTCTAAGACTCCAATCCAAGTACATTGTCTATTTTATTGATTTTAGAGCTGATTGGCATGTAAATGGATGATTGAAACCATTTAGGTAGTATTGGAATTAATGTGACCTAGAAGATGGAATGAATCTAGTGTGAGAAAGTGTAATTTGGATGAATTGGTGGTTTATGGGTTATGATAAGTTGTTATTTGTGTAATGTGGATGATTAGAAATGGGTAAATGAAGCTACATTGTGGGTTTTGTGAATTGATGAGCATGAGTACATGTAGTGTTTGTTAATATGCCATAGTGAGGGAAATTTATGAAAAATGAACATTATAAGCTTAACATCGATTTAATATCGATTTGGAATGAGTAAATAAGCCTAAAAGAATCCATAGACTCGAGTTATGGGTAGAGTAATGAAACGAGGCCTCATAAGTGTTAATAGAGACTAGACCGAATCGACTATAGTAAACGCGAGAGTTGGATTATAATGGGCTAAAACGTTGTGGAATATGTTTATGTGCAGTTTCAGAGAGTTCGTTGGAGACGAATCGAACAGTACTAGTAAACAGCTCTAAGGAAGTGGAATCACGAGTCGCGATTCCAAGTAAGGGAATTTTGTAAGTATATAAAGGTAGTTGCTCTTATTTTTAACTCGTGGGTATATAGGGCTTTGGAAATGTGCATGGATTTATAGAAATGTATTTTGACGATGTATGGATGTGACTATGAATAATTGTATGAGATTCAGTGGTTGAAATGGTATTGTAAAGAAAAGGGATAGTAAGGCCAATAATTGCATAAATCACGTGTTTTGATTATTTTTCACAAAACACAATGCTTTAATATGAGCAAATAAAAGGATAGGTTGGCTAGTACTTGAATGATGTTGTGAAATAGCCCATGTGAGGTGCTAAACATGTTTTAAGATGTTTTGAATGTATGTGAGCCGCCTATCATGTGTATGTGATTTAACTCTCTTTGGAACCTCGCTCGCGCTAGATTTCAATGTTTTCATTTATATAAAATGTGCTAGAGCTTAGCTCGTACCTTGATTTGGAAACTATGATAATGGTTATAAACCATACTGGAGCTTCTGCTCGTACGTGGCTTTCGAGTGGTTTTTCTTATGGGTATAATTGTACTATAGCTATGCTCATACGTGGTCTCTTTATGATAGGATGCATGAGTTGTGCTAGAGCTTTGCTCACACAAGTTTACACATTGTGATACATATGAGGTCGTGAAAGTTGGTAAGATCCTCAAGCCCTATATCCTTAAGCCCAAGGAGGTGGGGAAGCTCTGTTAGGTAGGGAGGCTCTATTCGGTGGAGAGGCTCTCTTACAGTAAGATCCTTAAGCCCTACATCCTTAAGCCCGATGAGGCAGGGAGGCTCTGTTAGGTGGGGAGGCCCTGTTCGATAGGGAGGCTCTCTTACAGAAGGATCCTTAAGCCAACATCCTTAAGCCCTAGAGGGGCGGGGAGGCTCTGTTCGGTAGGGAGGCTCTCCTACATGGGTACAGAAGGATCCTTAAGCCTTGGAGGGGCGGGGAGGCTCTGTTCGGCAGGGAGGCTCTCCTACATGGATATGGAAAATTCTTGGTATGGGGTAGGTAAGACCTAGGAATGGCACCCCCAATCACGATATGAGTCCGCGGAGCATGTTGTACCGTGCATATTGTAAGACCCGAATTTAACTAAATACGAAAATTAAATAAGAAAAGATGAGGAGTATTTGTGAAGGAAGTCGGGTTAAATTAATCCCGGACACGTGTAAGGGCAAAATGGTCAAAAGACCGAAAGTCGGTATAATTTCGATAAAGAAAATTAATTAAAAATATGGATTTAAGAAATCTTGGTCAATAAAAGTGAAATAAAATTATTTCGGATTAAATTGATCAAGATAGTAATTTATGAAAATTAATCGGGATTAATCGAGATTTTTAGTTCGGAAAAAAAAAAATAATCCCGAAAATAATCGAAAAATATACCGAAAGGTCACCCGGGACAATATCCCGAAAATACGGAGAACTCATACCCGAAAAAGGATTAAAATAAATTAAATTAAATTAAATTAATTAATTAAGAATAAAATAATAATTTTAAGAGATATTTGAGTAATTTTAATGTATTTTAAGGAATACTGAAATAATTAAAATAAATAAAAATAAAAATAATAAAAATGAAAAAAAAATAATAATGGAAAAAAAAAAAGAGAAACTCTGGAAATGAAAACGCGAAAGGAGACCCGAAACCCGACTGCCCAAACCGAGGAAGTCCGGCGGGCCGTCCGGCGGCCAACGGCCAAGCCAAGGGCCGGCGAAGGAAGCCCGACGCCAGGCGAGCCTTTAGCCACCGGAGACGCGCCATTTGGAGGCCGGAGGACGCCGGAAAATGGAGGAGAAATCGCGGGGAAAGAAGTGGCCACCGGCGGCGAACGGCGGCGATCCAGCCTGAACCAAGGCCCGATCCCGAAAGCCCAGGCGACAGCGATCCTTTCTGCACCGGTATCGGCCGACGAAAAGGTCGAAATCGGCGGCGACGGCCAACGGAAGAGAACCGGTCCGACGGCGAGAGGGAGAAGTGCCGGACCGGCGGCATTCCGGAGACGTTGAGGCGAACCGAGGCCAGATTCGGGCTGCGGACTACCTCACGGAGCCACTGGCGGTGGAATCCGGCGGAGAACCGGCTGGAAAATGGGTGAACCGGCGGTGAACCGGCCAAACCGGGGTGAACCGGCGGGCTGAACCGGTCCGAACCGGACTGAACCGGTTCAGCCAAAAAGAGGAGAAAAAGGGGAGAAAAAGGGAAAAGGAAAAGAGAAAAAAATTGGGGAAAATTCCGGTGATGCAATCGAGCTTCGGGTAAGTCGGTAAGCGGTCGAATTGACCGATTTAAATTTCGGAATATTTTATTTAATTAATTTCCGACTAGAAATTTACCCGAAAAATGTAATTAATTGTGTCGCTCGACGATTGGCATCCACCGAGGGCTCGAGACAGTCTCGATTTGAGGACTAGCATGGAATCTCGGGTAAGTGATCCCTATTTACGACAATTACCTCGTTATGCGTGATATTGATTTAAATTCCGCATAAATTGAATTAAATTATGGAAATTTAGATAATTGTCGTAAATAGTGAATTTAGCTATTCGAGAGCTAGGACGAGGCCCAATAAATTATTGGTGGGCCCAATGAGCCCAATAGGCCTCGATAAAGAGAAAACTAAGTGGAAAACGGGCTTAAGGCCGATTAAGGCCCATTAAGGTGCAATCGAGCCCAATAGGGGAAAATGGGCCCAGCGATTTAAATTAAGCCCAGAAAAGTATTAAATACAATTAAATTGCATAATATCTGACCTGAGGAATGTTAATACGCAGTTCCGGGCATTGGATTGAGAGCATATCGGACTGCGCGACGAGATGACAATGGAAAAGAAAAAGGTCAGACTCGACGAGAATCGAGGTAAGGGAATTCTGCGGACTGCTAGAGGTAACAGTACGCAATTTTACATTCATATGCAGTCCTTTAAAACTAATTGAAGGGTCTAGAGGTCGAAAAACAATTTTAGTGCCCCGTATGGGCAAAATTACTAAAATACCCTTGCTAAGGGTAAAATTCTAAAAATTTAGGAAAAATTGGGAGGAGCAAGAACAAGAGGTTCCTGCTCGTTCTGGAGGTATTTCAACGCATGCATGAGTAGGCTGGCTCACCTTGAAAGAAAATGCATATCATTGCATATCTTAACTGATGTGATTTCTGTGAAAACTATTTAGAAATAACCGAGCCGCCTACATGTTTTTATTTACATGTGACGTGCTAGAGCTCAGCTCGCACGATGTTTGACTTGTGTGATGCATGCATTAGTGCTGGAGCGAGAGCTCGCACTAGAGTTTTACATGCATAGGTGCTAGAGTATAACTCGCACCAGATTTCACATGCTTTTACATGACATGGTGCTAGAGTCTAACTCGCACCAGATTTTACATGATTTTCATGACAGGGTGCGGAAGTTTAACTCGCACCTGATTTTATAAGATTTTCATACGATTTGTATACAGAGTGCTGAGCCTAGCTCGCACTAGTTTTACTGGATTTGTGGAGTAGCGCTGTCTGCCCTTGGAGTCAGCCAAAAGGCCCAACAGGCTCAATAGACCTCTTAAGTAGGGTGAGAGTGAGGGATGAGGTTGGCGGCCTTGTGGAGATGTAAAGCGGGCTCTGCCAAGTTTACTTGATTTGATGAGAGTGCTGAGCATCGCTCGCACTGATTCTTAAGAGAACATACAATGAGCCGTGCTTGGAGCATCGGGTAGACTGTGTGTCACCGATTTAATAGGCTCGCACGTGCGTTTTGAGACATGGCAACGAGTATTGAGTTATGAAAACCTCTGTGGGAAGTAGGCCAATTGGGCTGGAGTACCTAGAGTGATATGGGTCCATGGAGTACGATGTACCGTGCAAGTAGCATGGAGTACGATGTACCGTGGGGTATCTTCGGATACGGTATCTTTGTGATACAGAGTATCTTCGGATACGGTATCTTTGTGATACGGGGTATCTTTGTGATACGGTATCTTCGTGATACGGGGTATCTTCGGATACGGCATCGACGGATGCGTGAGATCGGATAAGACTGACGGGTTGGATTGACCCACCTCCCGGGCAGTTCCCGATCAGGGTGAGACCTCGCACACTGGGATCCGTGAAGCTAGAGGACTCACGAGGACATATTGGCCAGTCCTGGTTATTACCGATATACAGTATTGCCTAGTCTCGTATCTTGTATATATATACGTATGTTTTCGATACCGATGCTTTTGAGAAATTCTATTTCCATGGTTTTGTGTGAGTCAGGATCACCCGAAGGAGGGGTCGAGTCCTGACTTCATTGTGAAATTTTTAAAGAGAAAGAAATGATTTAAAATAATTGCATGTTGAGTTTTCTGTGCAACTTGATTTACATAACATCACAACATCATATCATATGTTTTAAAATGTGTGGAGAAAGGGTGGTTTATGCATGGCACCACGTTCATGTAGGTAGTATGGTTACCTACTTGTTCGTAGGATTGCCTTACTGAGCTTGATGTGCTCACCCCTTTCATTTTCTCCCACAGATGATCTCCAGTTGAAGTTGAGGCGACTCAGTACTGCATTCCGGATATCCGCTGCTGCCCATCAACATAAGGTATATACACTTGTACTTATTGTATCTACATAAGCATAGCACAGTAACATGTTTGTAAGTAACTTTAGGGGATGTATAAATAATATAACAACTATAAATGACTGGAGAAGAAATAAGTACTGGGGTAGATGTATGGTGGGACTGGCATTGACGCACAGCCCAATTAGTAGTGGAGTGTTGGTCACGATTCGAGGACAGGTAAGAATTAAGTAAGAAAATAAACAAAAACAAGAAAAATTCACTCTGATTTTTGGGTAGTTGGGTCGTGACAATTATTTTGGTATCAGAGCATAATTGGTCTGATGTGTGTCAGTGTCAGAAGTTAGAAAATTACATCCCCGTGTTACTGTGCTTAGTTAGATACAATAGTATATATCGAGATGGGCTTGACTAAGAAATGGTTGAGAATGCAGGAATGCTTAACATGAGTCGCGAAAAATGAGATAGTGCACGAGGCAGAGGTCGTAGAGGTAGACCTGAGTCTGCTAAGTCGTGCTGAGTTTGATTATGAGAATTATGATGAAATGAAAATAGAGGCGAATGTTGAGCATGCCTCACAGAGTCCGACAGAGAGATCGGACAGTATTGAGACACGCTTCGCGAGATTGGAGCGGAGTGTGGAGATTATTTTGAGGAGCTAATTGCTCAGATTATGTATGAGATCAGAGGGCGCAGCGGAGCATTGGTGGAAACCCGCTCGACCCATCTTAAGAGCTGATATGAGAAATGATTATGGATGTATTCCGGTGACAGGATATCCCGGACATGATTTAAAGGACATTTCAGATTAAAGTCCTTATTCTGACCCAGAGGATTTGATTGATTGACGAGCAGGGGGACTCGATTATATTCTGGGTAGATATTACCTCGACACTATGAACAAGTGACAGTCGAGATGTCTAAAAGTTCATGAAAGGGCTCGACTTTTCAATTAGAGTCTGATTGGCCCGTGAGATATTACCTATACCGAGGCAGTGCACAGATTTACAGTTGGGTAAGTGAGAATATAAATTGCACGCCTCTGAGATTGGGAAAGGTAATGAGGGCTGAAATAGAGACATAAAAGAGAATCGAGAAATGACAAAGATGTTGAATGAGAAAAATGGAAATTGGTAAGAGATTAGATTTGACGAGTTATGGAGTAAGATAATTGGTAAGACCCCAGTGTATCTAATTTTGGCACTCTTGAGGGGTATTGTGATTGGAGGACCCTGACCTGCTACGAAGCAGAGTAGCAGTGTCATTACTGTGGAATGTGTGGTAGATACCACAGAAGGAAGGTTTATACCTACATGGTATTGATGAAATGGCCGTTAAGTGTGGTAAGACGGACCATTAATTTTGATTGCTCAGAGTTGAGCGAGATTTTCCCACAGGAAAGTAAAGAGACAGGGAGAAAAATTTCGTTGATATAGCTGTAACGAAGAGGGAGGACATAGCCGAAAAGAAAAAGGAAAGTAGGCTGTTGGACGAAGGCGAGAGGATGTCTTGGACCAGGACACTGTTGATGTTTTATGGATGTGGTGTAAGATACCACACTTGTTATGAATAATGAAGTACATATATTCATTAATCCTGGTGCCACATATTTATTCATACCGTCTTCATTCCCCCATAAGTGAGTAAAAGGCATGAATGCCTACATCATTGGGCGCAATACAGATAAATGAGTACCCCAATAGAGGAGGATAAATTAACGGAATATGGATATAGAGATTTTAAGTTGAAAACAGGGGTGCAACAGTAGAAATTAAAGGAGTAAAGGATTGTACTCACGGAATGAATAATGACAAGAGTTTCGTCATGAGGGATATACGAAAGGAGATAATTCTTTAAGATAAGATGGATCCTAAATACAAGAGGTATTGGAGTAAGAGACATATGCTAGATAAGGAATACCCTTAATATGTGAAGTAATTGAGGTTAAGCAATTAGTAGCGAATACAAATTATAACCAAAGACAAAGATGGGTATAACCATAACCAGTAGTTGTGGTTAAGTCTTAAGGCTAATAAAGGTATTTCAAAATACCTCCCCACCTGAAGACTTGACAGCGTCTAGATATATATATATATAACCGATAACGGGAAACCGATCGTCATAATAAATATCTTTAGCATTAGGATACTCTTACTAAGACGATAAGAATTATAAAATTCGACAAATCATAAAGGTTTATATGGTAAAATTTAATAAGAGTCGTTAAGATAAGAAAAGAAAATGGCGCAGGTTAGTACCTGAAAACGTAAGCGGTTGAGAAGGACCTTATACGCTTATGCGTAAATAAGTTAAGGATTAGATCGATTTGTAATCATCATTATCGATGATATATTGGGAGTAGTTAAAGTCTAGGGCGATTTATAAGCAACAATTGGAAGATGGCATTTACAAATTGGTTGCTGCGAGTTCAAAAAAAAAAGGATATACCTTGTTGACACATTTAACTAAGAAAACGTGGTCTTGGAAGGAGATGGTAAATAAGATGATAGATGTGACATGGATCTCGGTGTAGAGAAGTATGAATTGACCACCGTGATTAATTTCGTCATACCCAACAGCTCAAGAGGTTCTCAGTGAGCATGGATACCTCAAAGTTATGATGGAGCTGTGTATTGATGTATAATGGGAAGATACCCATGATTTAAAACTGGCAACAGTATTTGTACCGAGGATATGGTACTATTATGTACAGGGTGAGAAATTGTGGATATGCACTGATCATAAAGCCCGAGTATCTGTTTTTACAGAAAGGCGAATATGAGAATACATAGTGGGTTAGAGCTTCTGAGAGGTTTTGATTGTGAAAAAAATTGTACCACCCAGGAAAGGCTAATGTGATGGCTGATGCCTCGAGTAGAAAGAGCCTCGGGATGGTACCACACATGATGGTCAGGGAGCGTGAGCTGCGAGATGCAGTTGTGAGCCTCAGTAAAGATGTGATCCCTTCTGATGATGACAGTGATTGGTATGATTGTGTGACAGCTAGCCTGATGACTAGTACCGGATGAGAGTGCCCGGATTTGTCAGGCTTAGCGTGATGATCGACCGGATGTCGATAGTTTGGGTCTGATTCAGAAGGGTACAGTGACAGATCACAGAGAGTATGATAATGATTTATAGAGAGGCTCAGAGACAGTATGAGTGCTCCCCAGGACCACAGTTGATGAGATAGTAATGTTGTCAGAAGCTCACTCTTCGGGATATACAGTGCATACGGAAAGTAATGAATATATATATTGAAATCTCGAAAAGGGTATGGGTGGTCAGATGTGAAAAGAGATATTGGAGAGGTTGTGAAGAGTGCCTAGTATGTCAGCAGAATAAGGTAGAGTATTAAAAGTCTGCAGGGATATTGCAGCACCTACCTATATTGACACGGCACGAAAAATGAGAACAAGTCTCCATGAATTTTATGATGGGTTACAGAGAACCCAGGTGAACTACGAGGCTATTTGGATGATAGCCGACAGAATGACTAAGTCTACCCACTTTCTGGTTATGAAATCCCTAAATACTCGAAGTGTGTATGAGGATTCAGGTATAAGGAAGATTGTGGAGCATTATGTAGCGTTCCGGTGAGCATGATATCATATAGGGATTCCCGCTTCACTTTCTACTTCAGGGAATATTTTTAGGAAGCTATGGGAACCCGACTGAGTATTAAGCACAGCTTTCCATCCTCAGACAGTTGGTCAGTCAGAGAGGACTGTACAAGTTCTGGAGGATCCGATGAAAGCGTGTGCCATTGATTTTATAAGCTCCTGGAATGATCAGTTGATTTCTAATTAAAGTTGCCAATAACGACAATTGGCAATTGAGTATCGGGATAACAAGTTATGAGACAGTGTATAGCTGTAGGGGCTGTTCCCCAAATTGGATAAGAAAAGTGGGTGACAGATAGAATCATTCTGATTTTGGATAATAAGTCTCTGAGGATGTTTATTTAAGGTTGAGAGATTAAGAACACCTCAGAGCAGATAGACAAGTATTGGAATTCACCCTTGGTGAATTAATATGGTTGAATTAGCTTGTCCTAAGAGAATAAGGACATAGCGAGCTTTTGGAAGAAAGTAAATTGAGTTGTGCTGGATGAAAGATTTTGAGAGATTAGACAAGTGGGAGATAAGACCTGTAGGTTGGTGTTATCACCTGAGTTAACAGGCACCCACAATGTGTCTCAGCTTTTGATGCTTCGGAAATACTATCCAGATCCAGCGTAGGGATAGGATATGAGATTCAAAAGTTCAGTTTGAGGAAAATACAAGTATATTGAAGAAGTTGATTCGGGCATTAAACAGGAAGGAGAAAGTATTGGGGTTTAAGATGATCCCCCTAATTAAAGTCCTTTGGTAGTAATACACTCCGGAGAAGGTTACATAAGAATTTAAGAGTATGATACAATCGATATACCCGGAGTGGTATATGGACTCATATGGCTTGGTTCTAATTTGGAGGACCAAATTTCCTTAAGTGGGGGAGAGTTGTAAGACCCGAATTTAACTAAATACGAAAATTAAATAAGAAAAGATGAGGAGTATTTGTGAAGGAAGTCGGGTTAAATTAATCCCGGACACGTGTAAGGGCAAAATGGTCAAAAGACCGAAAGTCGGTATAATTTCGATAAAGAAAATTAATTAAAAATATGGATTTAAGAAATCTTGGTCAATAAAAGTGAAATAAAATTATTTCGGATTAAATTGATCAAGATAGTAATTTATGAAAATTAATCGGGATTAATCGAGATTTTTAGTTCGGAAAAAAAAAATAATCCCGAAAATAATCGAAAAATATACCGAAAGGTCACCCGGGACAATATCCCGAAAATACAGAGAACTCATACCCGAAAAAGGATTAAAATAAATTAAATTAAATTAAATTAATTAATTAATTAAGAATAAAATAATAATTTTAAGAGATATTTGAGTAATTTTAATGTATTTTAAGGAATAGTGAAATAATTAAAATAAATAAAAATAAAAATAATAAAAATAATAAAAATGAAAAAAAAATAATAATGGAAAAAAAAAAAGAGAAACTCTGGAAATGAAAACGCGAAAGGAGACCCGAAACCCGACTGCCCAAACCGAGGAAGTCCGGCGGGCCGTCCGGCGGCCAACGGCCAAGCCAAGGGCCGGCGAAGGAAGCCCGACGCCAGGCGAGCCTTTAGCCACCGGAGACGCGCCATTTGGAGGCCGGAGGACGCCGAAAAATGGAGGAGAAATCGCGGGGAAAGAAGTGGCCACCGGCGGCGAACGGCGGCGATCCAGCCTGAACCAAGGCCCGATCCCGAAAGCCCAGGCGACAGCGATCCTTTCTGCACCGGTATCGGCCGACGAAAAGGTCGAAATCGGCGGCGACGGCCAACGGAAGAGAACCGGTCCGACGGCGAGAGGGAGAAGTGCCGGACCGGCGGCATTCCGAAGACGTTGAGGCGAACCGAGGCCAGATTCGGGCTGCGGACTACCTCACGGAGCCACTGGCGGTGGAATCCGGCGGAGAACCGGCCTGAAAATGGGTGAACCGGCGGTGAACCGGCCAAACCGGGGTGAACCGGCGGGCTGAACCGGTCCGAACCGGACTGAACCGGTTCAGCCAAAAAGAGGAGAAAAAGGGGAGAAAAAGGGAAAAGGAAAAGAGAAAAAAATTGGGGAAAATTTTGGTGATGCAATCGAGCTTCGGGTAAGTCGGTAAGCGGTCGAATTGACCGATTTAAATTTTGAAATATTTTATTTAATTAATTTCCGACTAGAAATTTACCCGGAAAATGTAATTAATTGTGTAGCTCGACGATTGGCATCCACCGAGGGCTCGAGACAGTCTCGATTTGAGGACTAGCATGGAATCTCGGGTAAGTGATCCCTATTTACGACAATTACCTCGTTATGCGTGATATTGATTTAAATTCCGCATAAATTGAATTAAATTATGAAAATTTAGATAATTGTCGTAAATAGTGAATTTAGCTATTCGAGAGCTAGGACGAGGCCCAATAAATTATTGGTGGGCCCAATGAGCCCAATAGGCCTCGATAAAGAGAAAACTAAGTGGAAAACGGGCTTAAGGCCGATTAAGGCCCATTAAGGTGCAATCGGGCCCAATAGGGGAAAATGGGCCCAGCGATTTAAATTAAGCCCAGAAAAGTATTAAATACAATTAAATTGCATAATATCTGACCTGAGGAATGTTAATACGCAGTTCCGGGCATTGGATTGAGAGCATATCGGACTGCGCGACGAGATGACAATGGAAAAGAAAAAGGTCAGACTCGACGAGAATCGAGGTAAGGGAATTCTGCGGACTGCTAGAGGTAACAGTACGCAATTTTACATTCATATGCAGTCCTTTAAAACTAATTGAAGGGTCTAGAGGTCGAAAAACAATTTTAGTGCCCCGTATGGGCAAAATTACTAAAATACCCTTGCTAAGGGTAAAATTCTAAAAATTTAGGAAAAATTGGGAGGAGCAAGAACAAGAGGTTCCTGCTCGTTCTGGAGGTATTTCAACGCATGCATGAGTAGGCTGGCTCACCTTGAAAGAAAATGCATAGCATTGCATATCTTAACTGATGTGATTTCTGTGAAAACTATTTGGAAATAACCGAGCCGCCTACATGTTTTTATTTACATGTGACGTGCTAGAGCTCAGCTCGCACGATGTTTGACTTGTGTGATGCATGCATTAGTGCTGGAGCGAGAGCTCGCACTAGAGTTTTACATGCATAGGTGCTAGAGTATAACTCGCACCAGATTTCACATGCTTTTACATGACATGGTGCTAGAGTCTAACTCGCACCAGATTTTACATGATTTTCATGACAGGGTGCGGAAGTTTAACTCGCACCAGATTTTATAAGATTTTCATACGATTTGTATACAGAGTGCTGAGCCTAGCTCGCACTAGTTTTACTGGATTTGTGGAGTAGCGCTGTCTGCCCTTGGAGTCAGCCAAAAGGCCCAACAGGCTCAATAGACCTCTTAAGTAGGGTGAGAGTGAGGGATGAGGTTGGCGGCCTTGTGGAGATGTAAAGCGGGCTCTGCCAAGTTTACTTGATTTGATGAGAGTGCTGAGCATCGCTCGCACTGATTCTTAAGAGAACATACAATGAGCCGTGCTTGGAGCATCGGGTAGACTGTGTGTCACCGATTTAATAGGCTCGCACGTGCGTTTTGAGACATGGCAACGAGTATTGAGTTATGAAAACCTCTGTGGGAAGCAGGCCAATTGGGCTGGAGTACCTAGAGTGATATGGGTCCATGGAGTACGATGTACCGTGCAAGTAGCATGGAGTACGATGTACCGTGGGGTATCTTCGGATACGGTATCTTTGTGATACAGAGTATCTTCGGATACGGTATCTTTGTGATACGGGGTATCTTTGTGATACGGTATCTTCGTGATACGGGGTATCTTCGGATACGGCATCGACGGATGCGTGAGATCGGATAAGACTGACGGGTTGGATTGACCCACCTCCCGGGCAGTTCCCGATCAGGGTGAGACCTCGCACACTGGGATCCGTGAAGCTAGAGGACTCACGAGGACATATTGGCCAGTCCTGGTTATTACCGATATACAGTATTGCCTAGTCTCGTATCTTGTATATATATACGTATGTTTTCGATACCGATGCTTTTGAGAAATTCTATTTCCATGGTTTTGTGTGAGTCAGGATCACCCGAAGGAGGGGTCGAGTCCTGACTTCATTGTGAAATTTTTAAAGAGAAAGAAATGATTTAAAATAATTGCATGTTGAGTTTTCTGTGCAACTTGATTTACATAACATCGCAACATCATATCATATGTTTTAAAATGTGTGGAGAAAGGGTGGTTTATGCATGGCACCACGTTCATGTAGGTAGTATGGTTACCTACTTGTTCGTAGGATTGCCTTACTGAGCTTGATGTGCTCACCCCTTTCATTTTCTCCCACAGATGATCTCCAGTTGAAGTTGAGGCGACTCAGTACTGCATTCCGGATATCCGCTGCTGCCCATCAACATAAGGTATATACACTTGTACTTATTGTATCTACATAAGCATAGCACAGTAACATGTTTGTAAGTAACTTTAGGGGATGTATAAATAATATAACAACTATAAATGACTGGAGAAGAAATAAGTACTGGGGTAGATGTATGGTGGGACTGGCATTGACGCACAGCCCAATTAGTAGTGGAGTGTTGGTCACGATTCGAGGACAGGTAAGAATTAAGTAAGAAAATAAACAAAAACAAGAAAAATTCACTCTGATTTTTGGGTAGTTGGGTCGTGACACATATCACATGGAGTACGATGTACCGCACGATGGTTATGTGATGAGAAAGTCTAGAGAGGGATAATCCACCTTCATGCTAGTACGATACCCCGCACACCTGGATGCGTGTGGTCTGTGATGATTTATGATGTAGTTGGCCACATAGGCACTTGTGATATAGTGACCTGGTTTTTTATTACATATGTGTGATTGTGATTACCGAAGGTAGACTCGAGGGAGGGGTCAGCCTTGTGGGATTTGATTTATGCAATGGTAATGATGTTTGTGAGTGAGAAATGGTTTATGATGGGATTGTATGTGTTTGAGAAAGAGCTTTGTGATGTGATTTAAAAAAAGGAGGTTTCTTAAATGAATTTTCCTTTTTTATGAGATTAAATGAGAATGAGCATGAGACGGTTTTACATGTTGATGTTTCCATGTTTTATATGCAAATTTTACATGATTTTGATACATGATATATGTATATTCATACGGCATGGACTTATTTCCTCATGCTCGGATTATAAATGATTTATGCATCATATTATCAGCATGTAGATAGAGTAGTTATCTACCATGCTTGCATTATTGCCTTACTGAGCATGTGGTTGCTCATCCCTCTCTACTTTCCCCCTCTATAGAGCATACATAGTAGCCCAGTGAGGACTAAGGCATTGTATTTTGGATATTTGCTGCCATCCATCGCTAAAAGGTATACACATGAAGATTTTTTTTGTATCTAAACAATTGTAAAAGCACAGTAGTCTTTTGAGTTGAAATTATGGGGGATGTAGATGTGAGTAATCATATTTTATATAAATGAATGATTGACGTTCAAATGTATGACATCACTTTTATTAATTGAGAATGGATATTACGAGTGGATTATTATTGACTTACAGCCCAACAGTATAGTGGTAAGTTTGTTTATGACCAAGCAGGTAAGGTAACCATAAAACGTGAAAAATTTATAGTGATTTTCGGTTAAAGAGAATGAAATGGGTTGTGACAGAGATTGGTATTAAAGCTGTGTTGGCCTGATGTGAGTTAGTAATAAAACGTAGAAAAAGTTACATCCTCATAGTACTGTGCTTTTTTTTAGATATAACTGTGTATACTGTGATGGATTGAGCTTGATAAATGATTTTAAATATAGGAAGTTAGGCATTATGCCATTTACGCGCTACGGTAGAGGGGCGAGAGCATGTGCTAGAGGTCGTAGAGGTAGGCCTGAGAGTCGTGCGGAGCCATAGACTGATCAGGCTCCACAGCAGGCCTTGGGTGTTGATGATAGATGAGGTCTGGCAGCACAGCCTACGACTAGACAGGCAGCTATAGAGGCGGAGAGACCTCAGGCTACTGAACAATGACACCTCAGTACAAGATACGGATTCTCCTATCATTCCACAGCAGAGCGATAGTGATTTGGGTTATGACTGCGACTTGAGCAGACTGTGAGAGTTTCAAGCATTGAAACCCCCACTGTTCAGAGGGGTGAAGGACTCGGTTATCACGGAGGTTTGGGTGTATGAGATGGAGAAACTGTATAGGTTTTTTCGATGCACTTCAGCTGAGAAGATTGCCATTGTCGTTTTTATGCTGAAAGGCGTGGCAGAGCATTGGTGGAGATCCACCGAAGCTATTTTGAGGGCTAGACACTCCGAGATTACATGAGAGATATTCTTGGAGGCCTTTAGGAGACAGTCCATTCTAGCTACCACATAGAGGAGACTACAGATGGAATTCATGAATCTGGTTCAGGGGAACCGTACAGTGGATGACTATGAGTCCAAGTTTATGTCTTTGGGGAGATACGACCCGGACACGATGGGTAGTGAGACCCGAAAGATACAGAAGTTCATGAATGGACTGAGATTGGCCATCCGGACTAGCTCCTTTCAACATTTTGATTTATGAGGAGGTTGTACATAAGGCTTAGTTGTGTGAGCAAGACTTTGAGCAGAATGCCTCTGAGCTTGGGAGAATTAGTGTCAGGAAAGATAGAGACTGGAAGAGATCTGGGTTTAATAGAGTGGCCAAGAGAGGAGGCCAAAGGTTTTTTGAGAAGAAGCCTAAGATTGAGGAGGTGCAGGAGAGAGCTGCTAGACCTCTCGTATACCCAGCTTTAACTGCGTCGAGGGGTATGGTTATTGGAGGACCACGACCTACTACTGAGAGGTGCAGGAGATGTGATAGATTTCATGGGACTAAGCCCTGTCCGATGACCCCTATGGTATGTTTCAGATGCGAGAGACTAGGACATATAGCTAAGTATTATCCTGAGAAGATGGAGATTGCCCTTCAGAAGGGCAAGGAGCCAGAGAGAGCTTCGGTTGAGACGGCTGCCCAGAGAGGAGGGCCACAGCTAAGGAAAAAGGGAAGCAAGTAGCGGGTGTGAGCAGAGGAAGAGTACATGTATTGGATCAAGACACCGCAAATGCTTCGACGGATGTGATTAAAGGTACCATCCGAATATTTGATTTATAAGCATTGGTATAATTTGATCTTGGTGCCACACATTCTTTCATATCACCTTCCTTTGCACATAAATTGTTGAAGCATGTGAAACCAACATTGTTAGATAAAATGTTGATGATTTCCACACCCATGAATGATAGTTAATTGACTGAGCATGCATGCAGAGATTGTAAGTTAAAGATAGAGGGAAAGGAAATGACAGCCAATTTAATTTTATTGAATATGAATGATTTTGATATAATATTGGGAATGGATTGGTTGGCTACCAATCGTGTTGTTATGGATTGCCATGCTAAGACATTGATGTTTTCAGGATTAGACAATCTTATTGTAAACTTTGATGAAAAGAAATGATATGAAAAGAGTATGTCTGTTTTAAATGAAAGAGTATAATCCTAATATATGATATTTGAGAGATAAATTCGTTTGTTTATTTTGAATATTGATGTAATGACTTGTGATACTAACGGTAGAAAGAATGATGTGAAGGGTTCATTGCCTACGTGAACGATATAGATAAGGCACACCCGGAATTGAGGGACATACCCGTAATTGTGGATTACCCTGATGTCTTTTCGGATGAATTACTAGGACTACCACCTGAAAGGGAAATGTAATTTTGCATAGAGTTAGTGCCTCGTACAGAGCCGATATCGAAACCACCTTATAGAATGACTCCGATAGAGTTGGAAGAGCTAAAGAAACAGCTGCAAGAGTTGCTAAAGAAGAGGTTTATAAGACTGAGTGTCTCGCCTTAGGGAGCACCGGTACTGTTTGTAAGGAAGAAGGATGGCAGCCTCCGTCTGTGTATAGACTACCGGTTGTTGAATAAGGCCACCATTAAGAACAAGTACCCCCTTCCACACAGATGATTTATTGGATCAGCTCCAAGGAGCCCAAGTGTTTTCTAAGATAGATCTGCTGTCAGGGTACCATCAGTTGAGGATCAGGAGTGGAGATGTACCCAAGACAGCATTTCGTACCCGTTATGGCCACTACGAGTTTATAGTGATGCCATTTGGATTGACGAATGCCTCTGCAGCATTTATGGTACTGGTGAATGATATGTTTAAGCCATACCTGGATAAGTTTGTGATTGTGTTCATATATGACATTTTGGTTTATTCTAAGTCTAGGGAGGATCATGAGGAGCACTTGAGGATAGTTTTGCACACCCTCCGAGAGAAAGAGTTGTATGCCAAACTCAGCAAGTGTAACTTTTGGTTAGAGCATATCTTATTTCTAGGCCATATTGTGTCGAAGGATAAGGTATCGGTGGATACATCTAAGATAGAGGCAGTTGTACAGTGGAAACAGTCCAAGATAGTTACTGAGATTAGAAGTTTTCTAGGATTGGTAGGATATTATCGGAGATTTGTAGAGGGTTTCTCCAGACTAGCTGCTCCATTGACACGCCTCACGCGTAAGGATGTTAAGTTTGTATGAGATGAGGCATGTGAGAGGAGTTTTGAGGAGCTTAAGCGTCGATTGACCACTACTCCAGTTCTCATAATTCCTACAAACTCAGGAGGATTCTCGGTGTATACAAATGCATCACACCAGGGATTAGGCTGTGTACTTATGCAGGAGAGGAAGGTAGCTGCCTATGGATCTAGACAGTTGAAAGATCACGAAAGGAACTACCCAACCCATGATTTGGAATTGGCGGTCATGGTATTTGCTTTGAAAATATGGTGCCACTATCTCTATGGTGAGAAATTTTAGGTGTTCACAGGCCATAAGAGCCTTAAATACCTGTTCTCGCAGAAAGAGCTGAATATGAGATAGAGGAGATGGCTCGAACTCCTGAAGGACTATGATTGTGAAATCATGTACCACCCGGGTAAGGCAAATGTAGTTACCGATGCTTTGAGCAGGAAGAACCTTGGGTCGGTGTCTTATATGATGGTACGGGAACATGAATTATTGGAACAATTTACTGACCTCAGTTTGGATGTAACCCCACCTAGATTTGAGAGACTTGAGATCATGGCTAGTTTGAGACTGGAGCTAAAATTGATTGGTCGTATTCGACAAGCCCAATAGAGCGATCGACGATGCATCGATTGGCTAAGGCAGATACAAACAAGTGTGGGTACAAATATTGAGCTGAGTGCTGATGGGACATTGAGTTTCAGAGGCAGAGTATGTATTCCCGAGGATCCTGAGATCAGGAGGTTAATTTTATCAGAGGCTCACTCATCGAAGTATACGATACATCCAGGAAGTACCAAGATGTATCAAAACCTTCGGAAGGTTTATTGGTGGTCTGGAATGAAAAGAGACATTCCTGAATATGTCGTTAAGTGTCTCGTTTGTCAGCAAGTGAAGGTAGAGCATCAGAAGCCTACAGGATTATTGAAGCCTCTACCGATACTGACTTGGAAGTGGGAGTATGTGACCATGGATTTTGTTATGGGGTTGTCGAGGAGTCACAGAGGTCATGATGCCATATGGGTTATTGTGGACCAGTTGACTAAGTCCGCCCATTTCTTGTCTATGAGAGCTACCGATACACTGAGTCAGTTGGCGAACCTATATATTCGAGAGATAGTACGGCTACATGGTGTACCAGTGAGCGTTGTTTCTGATAGGGATGCCCATTTCACTTCCCATTTCTTGAAACATTTTCAGGAAGCGCTGGGGACCCGACTGAGTCTTAAAACCGCTTTTCATCCTCAGACAGATGGGCAGTCACAGAAGATTATACAGACCCTCAAGGATATGTTGAGAGCGTGTGTGCTGGATTTTAGAGGCTCTTGGGATGACCACTTACAGTTAGTATAGTTCGCCTATAATAATAGCTATCATGCGAGTATCGAAATGGCACCCTATGAGGCACTGTATGGACGTAGATGTTGATCCCCATTGGATGGGAAGAGGTTCGTGACAGACAGAGTTTTGCTTCGAACTTGGTACAGCAGGCATCTAAGGACGTCCGATTGATATATAAGAGATTACGGACAACTCAAAGCCAGTAAAAGAGTTATGCTGACAAGAGACGGAGACCACTAGAGTTTGATGTGGGTGAGTCGGTATTTCTAAGAGTTTCACCATCGAAGGGTATTATGAGATTCAGTAAGAAAGGCAAGCTGAGCCCTAGATATATCGGACCCTTCAAGATTTTTGAGAGAGTGGGAGATAAGGCATATAGGTTGACATTGCCACTGGACTTGGCAAATGTTCATAACTTCTTCCACATCTCGATGCTTCTGAAGTATCACCTGGACCCAACACACGTGATAAGATATGAGCCGTTGGAGCTCAATGAGAGCATGACGTATGTAGAGAAGCTGATTCGGATATTAGATAGAAAGGAAAAGGTGTTGCGGAATAAGACAATTCCTTTGGTGAAAGTTCTTTGGCAACATCACACGGTGGAAGAGGTCACATGGGAATTGGAGAACTTGATACAGGAGAAATACCCCTAACTTTTTGAAGAGTAACTTGGTTCTAATTTGGAGGACCAAATTCCTTGAAGGAGCGGAGGATTGTAATGTGTAACTTTATGGATTCATAAGTGTGTTAATGTACTTGTAATGTGAAGTAAAATTGATGTAAAGTCCATAAATGTAATGTCCATTCATGTAATAAGAGTTTGTAATGTACATACAAGTTTCATTGAGTATGAATATGAAGAAATGGACTTTTATAAGTGATGAATGTGAGTGGAATGAGAAATGAGTAGTGTGGTAAATGGAATGAAGTTGCATGAATATAAATGCTTTCATTTAGTTTTATATAGTATACATTTGGATATACAAGGAATGCACACAAGTTTCAATGTGTATAAGGTATGGATGGATGCTATTTTTGAGTCATAAAGGTGGATGGATGAGAAAATGACTATAGCAATAGATTAAGGATGTTTTGGTGTAAGTTGCAGCAGGAAAACTATAGAAAATTTGGAAAATATGAAGGCCAGATCGATCTCATAGGATGAGAGATCGATCTGGAAGAGCTAGAATGCTCTTATTTGGGCAATGGAATAGAGCAGATCGATCTCTAATGGGGCCAGATCGATCTCCTAAGCATTCTATAATGAAAAGATTGATCCTCAAGCATACAGATCGATCTCCTTAGCTCTCTGTTTGGGAACAGATAGATCTCAAGCTTCGATAGATCGATCTCAAGCTTCGATAGATCGATCTCCTGCTTAAAATGCCGTGAAAAAGAGGGATTTAAAGGGACCATATAGATCTTCTCCTAGTGCAGATCGATCTCCTCAAGTTATTTCTATAAAAGGAGCGTTAAAAATCTGCAGATTTAAGGAAAAACATCACCCTTGCCATTTCTAACCCAAAACCTAGATTTTTCTCTCTAAAATCCACCCATTCCAGTAAGAATTGAGGGGAGGCTATTAGACATTAAGTTTTTTATCTTAGGAAAGAGAACAACATAATTGAAATCCAAAACCTCATTATTGGTATTGAAGGAGCAAGGAACATTTTCCATTTAGAGGAAGAAGAGAAACTAGATTTGGTAAGTTTTTAAGACTCCAATCCAAGTACATTGTCTATTTTATTGATTTTGGAGTTGATTGGCATGTAAATGGATGATTGAAGCCATTTAGATAGTATTAGAATTAATGTGGCCTAGAAGATGGAATGAATCTAGTGTGAGAAAGTGCAATTTGGATGAATTGGTGGTTTATGGGTTATGATAAGTTGTTATTTGTGTAATGTGGATGATTAGAAATGGGTAAATGAAGCTACATTGTGGGTTTTGTGAATTGATGAGCATGAGCACATGTAATGTTTGTTAATATGCCATAGTGAGGGAAATTTATGAAAAATGAACATTATGAGCTTAACATCAATTTAATATCGATTTGCAATGAGTAAATACGCCTAAAAGAATCCATAGACTTGAGTTATGAGTAGAGTAATGAAACAAGGCCTCATAAGCGTTAATAGAGACTATAGACCGAATCGACTATAGTAAATGTGAGAGTTGGATTATAATGGGCTAAAACGTTGTGGAATACGTTTATGTACAGTTTCGGAGAGTTCATTGTAGACGAATCGAACCGTACGAGTAAGCAACTCTAAGGAAGTGGAATCACGCGTCGCGATTCCAGGTAAGGGAATTTTGTAAGTATATAGAGGTAGCTGCTCGTACTTTTAACTCGTGGGTATATAGGGCTTTGGAAATGCGCATGGATTTATAGAAATGTATTTTGACGATGTATGGATGTGACTATGAATAATTGTATGAGATTTGGTGGTTGAAATGGTATTGTAAGTAAAAGAGATAGTAAGGCTAATAATTGCATAAATCACGTTTTTTGATTGTTTTTCATAAAACACAATGCTTTAATTTGAGAAAATAAAAGAATACGTTAGCTAGTACTTGAATGTTGTTGTGAAATAGCCCATGTAAGGCACTAAACATGTTTTGAGATGTTTTGAATGTATGTGAGCCACCTATCGTGTGTACGTGATTTAATTCGTGTTGGAGCCTCGCTCGAGCTAAATTTCGATGATTTCATTTTTATGAAACGTGCTGGAGCTTAGCTTGCACCTTGATTTGGAAACTATGATGATGGTTATAAACCGTACTGGAGCTTCTGCTCGTACATGACTTTCAAGTGATTTTTCTTATGGGTATAATCGTACTAGAGCTATGCTCGTACGTGGTCTCTTTATGATAGGATGCGTGAGTCATGCTAGAGCTTTGCTCGTACAAGTTTGCATATTGTGATACGTATGAGGTCGTGAGAGTTGGTAAGATCCTCAAGTCCTACATCCTTAAGCCAACATCCTTAAGCCCGAGGAGGCGGGGATGCTCTGTTAGGCAAGGAGGCTCTATTTGGTGGGGAGGCTCTCTTACGGTAAAATCCTTAAGCCCTACATCCTTAAGCTAACATCCTTAGGCCCAAGGAGGCGGGGAGGCTCTGTTAGGTGGGGAGGCTCTGTTCAGTGGGGAAACTCTTTTACGGAAGGATCCTTAAGCCCTAGAGGGGCGAGGAGGCTCTATTCGGCAAGGAGGCTTTCCTACATGGGTACAGAAGGATCGTTAAGCCAACATCCTTGAGCCTTGGAGGGGCGAGGAGGCTTTGTTCGGCAGGGAGGCTCTCCTACATGGATATGGAAAATTCTTGGTATGGGGTAGGTAAGACCTAGGAATGGCACCCCTAATCACGATATAAGTCTGCAGAGTACGCTGTACCGTTTATATCACATGGAGTACGATGTACCGCGCGATGGTTATGTGATGAGAAAGTCTGGCGAGGGATAATCCATCTTCGTGCCAGCATGATATCCCGCACACCTAGATACATGTGGTTTGGGATGATTTATGATGTAGTTGCCACATAGGCACTTGTGATATAGTGACCTAGTTTTTTATTACATATGTGTGATTGTGATTGTCCAAGGTAGACTCGAGGGAGGGGTCGAGCCTTGTAGGATTTGATTTATGAAATGGTAATGATGTTTGTGAGTGAGAAATGGTTTGTGATGGGATTGTATGTGTTTGAGAAAGAGTTTTGTGATTGATTTAAAAAAAAAGGAGGTTTCTTAAATGAATTTTCCCTTTTTATGAGATTAAATGAGAATGAGCATGAGACGGTTTTACATGTTGATGTTTCCATGTTTTATATGCAAATTTTACATGATTTTGATACATGATATATGTATATTCATACGGCATAGACTTATTTCCTCATGCTCGGATTATAAATGATTTATGCATCACATTATCAGCATGTAGATAGAGTAGTTATCTACCATGCTTGCATTATTGCCTTCCTGAGCGTGTGGTTGCTTATCCCTCTCTACTTTCCCCCTCTACAGAGCGTACATAGTAGCCCAGTGAGGACTGAGACATTGTATTTTGGATATCTGCTGTCACCCATCGCTAAATGGTATACACATGAAGATTCTTTTTGTATCTAAACAATTATAAAAGTACAGTAGTCTTTTGAGTTGAAATTATGGGGGATGTAGATGTCAGTAATCATATTTTGTATAAATGAATGATTGACATTCAAATGTATGACATCACTTTTATTAACTGAGAATGGATATTACGAGTGGATTATTATTGACTCACAGCCCAACAGTGTAGTGGTAAGTTTGTTCACGATCGAATGGGTAAGGTAACAATAAAACGCGAAAAATTTATAGTGATTTTCAGTTAAAGATAATGAAATGGGTCGTGACAGGAGCTCCTTAAGGATTACGACTACGAGATCCTATATCATCCGAAAAAAGTGAACATAGTTGCTGATACCCTGAGTAGGAAGACCATGGTGGCTGTCATGATGGTTAGGGAATGGGATTTATTAGAACAATTCATTGGACACAAGATCAGCGTTGAGAAAGTAAATGTTGGATTTATGGCTAGCCTACAAATAGAGCCTAGTATTTTGGATCAGATCAGAGCAGGCCAGAAAAATGATAAGAGATTATTGGACATGGTTAGCCAAGCAGAACATACCTTGCAGTTAGATTTTTGGGTAAGTGATGATTGGTTATTGAGGTTTAGGGGGCCTTATCTATGTTCCGAGCGACGATACCCTAAAACAGTAAATTTTGAGAGAGTCACATTATTCCCGTTACACCATGCACCCAGGCAGTACCAAGTGTACCAAGATCTACGTAAGGTGTATTGGTGGATTGGCATAAAATGGGATGTGGCAGAATTTATGACCAGATGTTTGGTGTGTCAATATGTTAAAGTTGAGCATAAAAAGCCCACAAGACGACTTAAATCTTTGCCCGTGCCCACGTGGAAATGGAAGCATATAAAAATGTACTTTTTATGGGCTTACCGAGGACTTGGAGAGATCATGATGCAATTTGGGTGATAGTAGACAGATTGACTAAGAGTGCCCACTTCCTTGCTATTAAGAATATAGATTCTTTGAGTGCCTTGGCAGAGTTATATGTTAGAGAGGTAGCTCAGTTGCATGGGGCTCCCGTGAGTATTACATCCCATAGGGATTCCAGGTTCACCTCCAGATTTTAGACTCATTTTGAGGAAGCCATGGGATCTCAGCTAAATTTGAGCAACGTCTTTCATCATCAGACCGACAGTTAGTCCAAGCGGACCATTCAGACCTTGAATGATATGTTAAAAGCGTGTGTATTGGACTTTAAGGGTTCATAGGATGATCATTTGCCCCTTGCAGGATTTGCCTATAATAATAGTTATCATGCCAGTATCAGTATGGCACCTTATGAGGCTCCGTATGGAAGAAGATGTAGATCCCTTGTAGCTTAGGAAGAAGTGGGTGACAGGAAAATATTTGCTCCCGATCTTGTTAAACAGGCAGCATGGGGCGTTCAGATTATTTGTAGTAGACTCTGGGCTACACAGAGTCGACATAAGAGTTACGCCGCTATGCGTAGATGGCCACTTGAATTTCAACTTGGAGATTCTGTATTCCTTACGATATCTCTAAGCAAGGGTATCTTACGTTTTTGGAAGAAAGGAAAGTTGAGCCCTCATTGTCACGACCCAAACTACCCAAAAATCAGAGTTAATTTTTCACGTTTTATTATTTTCTTACTTAAATTCTTACATGTCCTCGAATCGTGACCACACTCCACTAATATAATTGGGCTGTGCGTCAATGCCAGTCCCACCATACATTTACCATCTAACTTATTTCTTCTCCAGTCATTTATAATTGTTACATTATCTATACATCCCCTATAGTCACTTACAAACATGTTACTGTGCTATGCTTATGTAGATACAATATGTACAAGTGTATATAATACCTTATGTTGATGGGCAGCAGCGGATATCCGGAATGCAGTACTGAGTCGCCTCAACTTCAACTGGAAATTATCTGTGGGAGAAAATGAAAGGGGTGAGCACATCAAGCTCAGTAAGGCAATCCTACGAACAAGTAGGTAACCATACTACCTACATGAACGTGATGCCGTGCATAAACCACCCTTTCTCCACACATTTTAAAACAAATGATGTGAATTATGATGCTATGTAAATCGAGTTTGCACGGAAAATTCAACATGCAATTATTTTAAATCATTTCTTTCTCTTTAAAAATTTCACAATGAAGTCAGGACTCGACCCCTCCTTCGGGTGATCCTGACTCACACAAAACCTTGGAAATTGAGTTTCTCAAAAGCATCGATATCGAAAACATACGTATATATATATATACAAGATACGAGACTAGGCAATACTGTATATCGGTAATAACCAGGACTGGCCAATATGTCCTCGTGAGTTTCTCTAGCTTCACGGATCCCAGTGTGCGAGGTCTCACCCTGATCGAGAACTGCCCGGGAGGTGGGTCAATCCAACCCGTCAGTCTTATCCGATCTCACGCATCCGAAGATACCGTATCCGAAGATACCCCGTATCATAAAGATACCGTATCACAAAGATACCCCGTATCACAAAGATACCGTATCACAAAGATACCCCGTAACACAAAGATACCGTATCCGAAGATACCCTGTATCCCAAAGATACCGTATCCGAAGATACCCCACGGTACATCGTACTCCATGCTACTTGCACGGTACATCGTACTCCATGGACCCATATCACTCTAGGTACTCCAGCCCAAATGGCCTGCTTCCCACAGAGGTTTTCATAACTCAATACTCGTTGCCATGTCTCAAAACGCACATACGAGCCTATTAAGTCAGTGACACACAGTCTACCCGATGCTCCAAGCACGGCTCATCGTATGTTCTCATAAAAATCAGTGTGAGCGATGCTCAGCACTCTCATCAAATCAAGTAAACTTGGCAGAGCCCGCTTTACATCTCCACAAGGCCGCCAACCTCATCCCTCACTCTTACCCTACTTAAGAGGTCTTTTGAGCCTGTTGGGCCTTTTGGCTGACTCCAAGGGCAGACAGCGCTACTCCACAAATCCGGTAAAACTAGTGCGAGCTAAGCTCAGCACTCTGTATATAAATCATATGAAAATCTTATAAAATCTGGTGCGAGTTAAAACTCCAACACCCTGTCATGAAAATCATGTAAAATCTGGTGCGAGTTAGACTCTAGCACCGTGTCACGAAAAAGATGTGAAATCTGGTGCGAGTTATACTCTAGCACCTATGCATGTAAAACTCTAGTGCGAGCTCTCGCTCCAGCACTAATGCATGCATCACACAAATCAAACATCGTGCGAGCTGAGCTCTAGCACGTCACATGTAAATAAAACACGTAGGCGGCTCGGTTATCTCCAAATAGTTTTCACAGAAATCACATCGTTTAAGATATGCAATGCTATGCATTTTTCTTTAAAAGTGAGCCAGCCTACTCATGCATGTGTTGAAATACCTCCAGAACGAGCAGGAACCTCTTGTCCTTGCTCCTCCCAATTTTTTCTAAATTTTTAGAATTTACCCTTGACAAGGGTATTTTAGTAATTTGCCCATTCGGGGCACTAAAATTATTATTCGACCTCTAGACCCTTCAGATAAATTTTAAAGACTGCATATGAATTTAAAATTTCGTAGAGTTTACCTCTAGCAGTCCGTAGAATTCCCTTACCTTACTTTCCTGTCGAGTCTGACCTTTTCTTTCCCAATGTTGTCTCGTCGCGCTGTCCGTTATGCTTCCAATCCAATGTCCGAAACTGCGTATTAATATTCCTCAGGTCAGATAACATACAATTTAATCGTATTTAATCTTTTCTGGGCTTAATTTAAATCGCTGGGCCCATTTACCCCTATTGGGCCCGATTGCATCTTAATGGTCCTTAATCGGCCTTAAGCCCGTTTTCCACTTAATTTTCACTTTATCGAGGCCTATTGGGCTCATTGGGCCCACCAATAATTTATCGGGCCTCGTTCTAATTCTCGAATAGCTAAATTTAATATTTACAACAATTTATCTAAATTTTCATAATTTAATTCAATTTATGCAGAAATTAACTCAATATCACGCATAACGAGGCAATTGTCGTAAATAAGGGTCACTTACCCGAGATTCCATGCTAGTACGAAATTCGAGGCTGTCTCGAGCTGTCGTTGGATGCCAATTGTCGAGCTACACAATTCCACAATTTTCCGGGTAAGTTTTCAGTCCAAAATTAATTAAATTAAATACTCCAAAATTTAAATCGGGTCAATTTGACCGCTTATCGACTTACCCGAAACTCGATTGCATCATAGGAATTTTCCCCAATTTTTTTCCTCTTTTTCTTTTTCCCTTTTTCTCCTTTTTTTCCCCTCTTTTTGGCTGAACCGGTTCAGTCCGGTTCGGACCGGTTCAGACCGCCGGTTCTCTCCGGTTCGGCCGGTTCACCGCCGGTTCACCACCTTGCCGGCCGGTTCTCTGCCGGCTTCCACCGCCAGCAGCTCCGCAAGGTCGTCCGCATCTCGAATCTGCCCTCGGTTTCACTCAACGTCGTCGGAAAGTGGCCGGTCCGGCTGTTCTCCTCTTCGCCGTCGGACCCATTTTCCTCTCCCGCCGTTTCCGGCGCCGTCCGCCGGTTTCGATGGCTGCCACCACCACCAATCGCATCGTCTAGGCTTGGGGATCATTTTGCGGGGTCGGATCGGAGCCAAGACGCCGCCGTTCGCCGGTACCGACTCGATTTTCCCTCTTGGTTTTGGCTTCCTCCGATCGGCATCTTCCGGCCTCCAATCGGAGCGTCTCCGGTGCCCTGAAGATCGCCGGTCTCTCCTCTTGCACCTCGGCTGCTCGTCGACGGTCAAGGGTCGCCGGTACTCCTTCGGTGGTCACGGGTCTCCTCGGGTCTTCTTCGGGTTTCCGTTTCTTCTGTTTCTGTTTCTTTCTTTCTCTCTCCTTGACCCCCTTTTTTTTTCTTTTTGTTTTATTAATTTTATTATTATTATTATTTATTTTAATTATTTTACTATTCATTAAAATATATTATAATACCCAAAATATCTCTTAAAATTATTATTTTATTCTAATTTAATTAATTTAATTTTATTTAATTTATTTAAATTATTTTTAATCCTTTTTCGGGTATAAGTTCTCCATATTTTCGGGATATTGTCCCGGGTGACTTTTCGGTATATTTTTCAATTATTTTCGGGATCATTTTTTTGAACTAAAAATTCCAATTAATCCCGATTAATTCCAATAAATTAATATCTTGATCAATTTAACCCAAAATAAATTTATTTCACTTTTATTGACCAAGATTTCTTAAATCCATTATTTTTAATTAAATTTCTTTATCGAAATTATACCGGCTTTCGATCTTTTGACCATTTTGCCCTTACACGTATTCGGGATTAATTTAACCCGACCTTCCTTCATACTTCCCCCCATCTTTTCTTATTTAATTTTCGTATTTTAATTAAATTCGGGTCTTACAACTCTCCCCCACTTAAGGAATTTGGTCCTCCAAATTAGAACCAATTCATATGAGTCCATATACAACTCCGGGTACATCGATCGTATCATACTCTTAAATTCTTATGTGACCTTCTCTGGAGTGTATTACTACCGAAAGACTTTAATTAGGGAGATTATCTTAAACCCCGATACTTTCTCTTTCCTGTCTAATGCCCGAATCAACTTCTTCGATATACTTGTATTTTCATTAAACTGAACTTTTGGAGTTCATATCTTATCACCTCTGCTGGATCTGGATAGTAGTACCGAAGCATCAAAAGCTGAGATACATTGTGGGTGCCTGCTTATTCAAGTGGAAATGTCACCTACAGGTCTTATCTCCCACTTGTCTAATCTCTCAAAATATTCCATCCAGCGCAACTCAATTTACTTTCTTCCAAAAGTTCGCTATGTCCTTATTCTCTTAGGACAAGAAATATTTCAATCATACTTAATTCACCAGGGGTGAATTCCAATACTTGTCTATCTGCTCTGAGGTATTCTTAATCTCTCATCCTTAACTAAACATCCTCAGAGACTTATTATCCAAAGTCGAAAATAATTCTATCTGTCACCCACTTTTTCTTATCCAATTTTGGGGAACAACCCCTACAGCCATACACTCATATCTTGTTATCCCGATACTCTTGTTATCCCGATACTCAACTGCCAACTGTCGTTATTGGCAACTTCAATTAGAAATCAACTGATCATTCCAGGAGCTTATAAAATCAATGGCACACGCTTTCATCGGATCCTCTAGAACTTGTACAGTCCTCTCTGACTGACCATCTGTCTGAGGACGAAAAGCTGTGCTAATACTCAGTCGGGTTCCCATAGCTTCCTGAAAATATCCTCCGAGGTAGGAAGTGAAGCTTGAATCCCTATATGATACCATGCTCACTGGAACTCTACTAAATGCTCCACAATCTTCCTTACACACAAATCCTCATACACACTCTGAGTATCTGGGGAGTTCATAACCAGAAAGTGGGTAGACTTAATCACTCTATCGACTATCATTCAAATAGCCTCGTAATTCACCTGGGTCCTCTGTAACCCATCACGAAATTTATGGAAACTTGTTCTCATTTTCCGTGCCGTGTCGATATAGGTAGGTGCTGCAATAACTCTGCAGACTTTTAATACTCTACCTTATTCTGTTGACATACTAGGCACTCTTTCACAATCTCTACCATGTCTCTTTTCACATCTGACCACCAATACCCTTTTTCAAAGATTTCAATATATTTTTATTACCTTCCATATGCACTGTATATCCCGAAAAGTGAGCTTCTGACAACATCACTATCTCATCAACTGTGGTCCTGGGGAGCACTTATACTGTCTCTGAACCTCTCTGTAAATCATTATCACACTCTTTGTGATCTCTGTCACTGTACCCTTCTGAATCAGACCCAAACTATCGACATCCGGTCGATCATCACTCTAAGCCTGGCAAATCCGGGCACTCTCATCCGGTTCTAATCATCAGGCTAGCTGTCACACAATCACTGTCATCATCAGAAGGGATCACATCTCTACTGAGGCTCACAACTGCTCTAGCAGCTCACGCTCCCTGACCATCATATGTGATACCATCCTGAGGCTCTTTCTACTCAAAGCATCAACCTTTCCTGGGTGGTACAATTTTCACGATCAATATTTCTCAGAAGCTCTAACCCACTATGTATTCTCATGTTCGCCTCTTTCTGTGAAAACAGATACTCGGGCTTTATGATCAGTGCATATCCATAATTTCTCACCCTGTACATAATAGTACTATATCCTCAGTACAAATACTGTTGCCAACTTAAAATCATGGGTATCTTCCCATTATACATCAATACACAGCTCCTTCATAATTTTGAGGTATCCATACTCACTGAGAACCTCTTGAGCTGTTGGGTATGGTGAAATTAATCACGGTGGTCAGTTCATACTTCATCACGCCAAATTCACATCACAACAATAATCTTATTTATCATCTCTTTCCAAGACCACGTTTCTTAGTTAAACGTGTCAACAAGGTATATCCTTTTAGAACTCGCAACAACCATCTGCAAAAGTAATTTTCCAATTGTTGCTTATAAATCGCCCTAGACTTTAACTACACCCAATATATCATCGATAATGATGATTACAAATCGATCTAATCCTTGACTTATTTATGCATAAGCGTATAAGATCCTTCTCAACCGCTTACATTTTCAGGTACTAACCTGCGCCATTTTCTTTTCTTATCTTAACGGCTCTTATTAAATTTTACTATGTTAACCCTTTATGATTTGTCGAATTTAAATATTCTTATCGTCTTAGTAAGGGTATCCTAATGCTAAAAGTATTTATTACGATGATCGATTTTCCGTTATAGGTTATATATATACTTTTAGACGCTGTCAAGTCTTCAGGCGGGGAGGTATTTTGAAATACCTTTATTAACCTTCAGACTTAACCACAACTACGTAATATCTCAGTCTATGTGGTCATAATTTATATTCGATACTAATTACTTAATCTCTATTGACTTCACATATTAAGGGTATTCCTTACCTAGCATATGTCTCTTACTCCAATACATCTTGTATTTAGGATCTATCTTATCTCAAAGATTATCTCCTTTCGTATATCCATCATGACAAAACTCTTGTCATTATTCATTCCATGAATATAATCCTTTACTCCTTTAATTTCAACTGTTGCACCCCTTTTTATTACTTAAAATCTCTATATCCATATTCCGTTAATTAATCCTCCTTTATTGGGGTACTCATTTATCTGTATTTGCCCAATGATGTAGGCATTCATGCCTTTTACTCACTTATATGTGAATGAATACGATATGAATAAATGTGTGGCACCAGGATTAATGAACATATGTGCTTCATTATTCATAACAAGTGTGGTATCTTATACCACATCCATGAAACATCAATAGTGTCCTAGTCCAAGACATCCTCTCGTCTTCGTCCAACAACCTACTTTCCTTTTTCTCTTCGGCTATGTCCTCCCTTTTCGTTGCAGCTATACCAACGAAGTTTTTCTCTCTGTCTCTTTACTTTTCTGTGGGGCGATCTCGCCCAACTCTGTTCAAACCAAATCAATGGTCCGTCTTTACTACACTTAACGGCCATTTTCATCAATACCGTGTAGGTATAAACCTTCCTTCCGTGGTATCCACCACACATCTCACACTGCTTACAGTGCTCACACTGCTACACTGCTTCGTAGCAGGTCGGGGTCCGCCAATCACAATACCCCTCAAGAGTGCCAAAATTAGATCCACTGGGGCCTTACCAATTATCTTACTCCATGACTAATCAAATCAAATCTTTTTACCAATTTGCATTTTCCCATTATGACATCTCTGTCATTTCTCGATTCTCTTTTCTGTCTCTATTTCAGCCCTCATTACCTTTCCCAATCTCAGAGGCGTGCAATTCATGTTCGTATTTACCCAACCATAAATCTGCGCACTGCCTCGGTATAGGTAATATCGCACGGGCTAATTGGACTCTAATTGAAAAGTTGAGCCCTTCCATAAACTTTTAGACATCTCGACTGTCATTTGTTCATAGTGTCGAGGTAATGTCTGCCCAAAATTATAACTAAGTTTTTTCCATACTCGTCAATAAATCAATTCCTTTTAAACAGTGTCCGAGATATTCTGTCACCGGAATATATCCAAGATATTTCTCATCTCAACTCTTAAGATGAGTCGAGCGGGTTTCCACCAATGTTCCGCTGCGCCCTCTGATCTCATTCATAATCTGAGCAATTTGCTCCTCAAAATAATCTCCACACTCCGCTCCAATCTCGCGAAGCGTGTCTCAATACTGTCTGATCTCTCTGTCGGACTCTGTGAGGCATTCTCAACATTAGCCTCTATTTCAATCTCATACTGATTCTCATAGTCAAACTCAGCACGACTTAGCAGACTCAGGTCTACCTCTACGACCTCTGCCTCGTGCATTTTCTCATCTAACGCGACTCATATTAGGCATTCCTGCATTCTCAACCATTTTCTTAGTCAACACCCATCTCGATATACACTATTGTATCTAACTAAGCACAGTAACACGGGGATGTAATTTCCTAATTACTGACACCGACACACATCAGACCAATTATGCTCTGATACTATAATAATTGTCACGACCCAAACTACCCAAAAATCAGAGTTAATTTTTTGCGTTTTATTATTTTCTTACTTAAATTCTTACCTGTCCTCGAATCGTGACCACACTCCACTAATATAATTGGGCTGTGCGTCAATGCCAGTCCCACCATACATTTACCATCTAACTTATTTCTTCTCCAGTCATTATAATTGTTACATTATTTATACATCCCCTATAGTCACTTACAAACATGTTACTGTGATATGCTTATGTAGATACAATATGTACAAGTGTATATAATACCTTATGTTGATGGGCAGCAGCGGATATCCGGAATGCAGTACTGAGTCGCCTCAACTTCAACTGGAGATTATCTGTGGGAGAAAATGAAAGGGGTGAGCACATCAAGCTCAGTAAGGCAATCCTACGAACAAGTAGGTAACCATACTACCTACATGAACGTGATGCCGTGCATAAACCACACTTTCTCCACACATTTTAAAACAAATGATGTGAATTATGATGCTATGTAAATCGAGTTTGCACGAAAAATTCAACATGCAATTATTTTAAATCATTTCTTTCTCTTTAAAAATTTCACAATGAAGTCAGGACTCGACCCCTCCTTCGGGTGATCCTGACTCACACAAAACCATGGAAATTGAGTTTCTCAAAAGCATCGATATCGAAAACATGCGTATATATATATACAAGATACGAGACTAGGCAATACTGTATATCGGTAATAACCAGGACTGGCCAATATGTCCTCGTGAGTCCCTCTAGCTTCACGGATCCCAGTGTGCGAGGTCTCACCCTGATCGGGAACTGCCCGGGAGGTGGGTCAATCCAACCCGTCAGTCTTATCCGATCTCACGCATCCGAAGATGCCGTATCCGAAGATACCCCGTATCACAAAGATACCGTATCACAAAGATACCCCGTATCACAAAGATACCGTATCCGAAGATACCCTGTATCACAAAGATACCGTATTCGAAGATACCCCACGGTACATCGTACTCCATGCTACTTGCACGGTACATCGTACTCCATGGACCCATATCACTCTAGGTACTCCAGCCCAAATGGCCTGCTTCCCACAGAGGTTTTCATAACTCAATACTCGTTGCCATGTCTCAAAACGCACGTGCGAGCCTATTAAGTCGGTGACACACAGTCTACCCGATGCTCCAAGCACGGCTCATCGCATGTTCTCATAAAAATCAGTGTGAGCGATGCTCAGCACTCTCATCAAATCAAGTAAACTTGGCAGAGCCCGCTTTACATCTCCACAAGGCCGCCAACCTCATCCCTCACTCTCACCCTACTTAAGAGGTCTTTTGAGCCTGTTGGGCTTTTTGGCTGACTCCAAGGGCAGACAGCGCTACTCCACAAATCTGATAAAACTAGTGCGAGCTAAGCTCAGCACTCTGTATAAAAATCATATGAAAATCTTATAAAATCTAGTGCGAGTTAAAACTCCAACACCCTGTCATGAAAATCATGTAAAATCTGCTGCGAGTTAGACTCTAGCACCGTGTAACGAAAAAGCATGTGAAATCTGGTGCGAGTTATACTCTAGCACCTATGCATGTAAAACTCTAGTGCGAGCTCTCGCTCCAGCACTAATGCATGCATCACACAAATCAAACATCGTGCGAGCTGAGCTCTAGCACGTCACATGTAAATAAAACACGTAGACGGCTCGGTTATCTCCAAATAGTTTTCACAGAAATCACATCGTTTAAGATATGCAATGCTATGCATTTTTCTTTAAAAGTGAGCCAGCCTACTCATGCATGTGTTGAAATACCTCCAGAACGAGCAGGAACCTCTTGTCCTTGCTCCTCCCAATTTTTTCTAAATTTTTAGATTTTACCCTTGACAAGGGTATTTTAGTAATTTGCCCATTCGGGGCACTAAAATTATTATTCGACCTCTAGACCCTTCAGATAAATTTTAAAGACTACATATGAATTTAAAATTTCGTAGAGTTTACCTCTAGCAGTCCGTAGAATTCCCTTACCTTACTTTCCTGTCGAGTCTGACCTTTTCTTTCCCAATGTTGTCTCGTCGCGCAGTCCGTTATGCTTCCAATCCAATGTCCGAAACTGCGTATTAACATTCCTCAGGTCAGATAACATACAATTTAATCGTATTTAATCTTTTCTGGGCTTAATTTAAATCGCTGGGCCCATTTACCCCTATTGGGCCCGATTGCACCTTAATGGGCCTTAATCGGCCTTAAGCCCGTTTTCCACTTAATTTTCACTTTATCGAGGCCTATTGGGCTCATTGGGCCCACCAATAATTTATCAGGCCTCGTTCTAATTCTCGAATAGCTAAATTTAATATTTACGACAATTTATCTAAATTTTCATAATTTAATTCAATTTATGCGAAAATTAACTCAATATCGCGCATAACGAGGCAATTGTCGTAAATAAGGGTCACTTACCCGAGATTCCATGCTAGTACGAAATTCGAGGCTGTCTCGAGCTGTCGTTGGATGCCAATTGTCGAGCTACACAATTCCATAATTTTTCGGGTAAGTTTTCAGTCCAAAATTAATTAAATTAAATACTCCAAAATTTAAATCGGGTCAATTTGACCGCTTATCGACTTACCCGAAACTCGATTGCATCATAGGAATTTTCCCCAATTTTTTTCCTCTTTTTCTTTTTCCCTTTTTCTCCTTTTTTCCCCTCTTTTTGGCTGAACCGGTTCAGTCCGATTCGAACCGGTTTAGACCGTCGGTTCTCTCCGGTTCGGTCGGTTCACCGCCGGTTCACCACCTTACCTGCCGATTCTCTACCGGCTTCCACCGCAAGCAGCTCCGCAAGGTCGTCCGCATCTCGAATCTGCCCTGGGTTTCACTCAACGTCGCCGAAAAGTGGCCGGTCCGGCTGTTATCCTCTTCGCCGTCGGACCCATTTTCCTCTCCCGCCATTTTCGGCGCCGTCCGCCGGTTTCGGTGGCTGCCACCACCACCAATCGCATCGTCTAGGCTTGGGGATCATTTTGCGGGGTCGGATCGGAGCCAAGACGTCGCCGTTCGCCGGTACCGACTCGATTTTCCCTCTCGGTTTTGCCTTCCTCCGATCGGCATCTTCCGACCTCCAATCGGCTCGTCTCCGGTGCCCTGAAGATCGCCGGTCTCTCCTCTTGCACCTCGGCTGCTCGTCGACGGTCAAGGGTCACCGATACTCCTTCGGTGGTCACGGGTCTCCTCGGGTCTTCTTCGGGTTTCCGTTTCTTCTGTTTCTGTTTCTTTCTTTCTCTCTCCCCGACCCATTTTTTTTCTTTTTGTTTTATTAATTTTATTATTATTATTATTTATTTTAATTATTTTACTATTTATTAAAATATATTATAATACCCAAAATATCTCTTAAAATTATTATTTTATACTAATTTAATTAATTTAATTTTATTTAATTTATTTAAATTATTTTTAATCCTTTTTCGGGTATAAGTTCTCCGTATTTTCGGGATATTGTCCCCAAAATTTTTATGAAACATACTAGTGACTTAGTACAACACATGACAAGTAAAAAACTAGAAGAAAACAGGTTGGAAATATTTTTTTAGAATTTTCTGAAAATAGGGCTGCTGGTAGCCTAAGCCCAGCACCCTGTTAGCCCAACAAGAAAGCCTATTTTGAAGTGCTTCCAGAAGGTTTTTGAGCCTGATTTTTTTTCCAGATTAAAGAGCACTTAAATCCCTTTCTGGAAAGCCATAGAACACCTCGAAGAGACCTAAAACCAGAAAGATATTCTTCCCCCAAGCTTATGGCAGACGTCCTCCTCTGTTCCAACTTGTGTAACTTTTTTAAGCCCTATATCACATATAAGAATTTCAGTCACAAACAAGTTGATTTTCTAGGTGAAAAGTTAGAGAGAAGAACAGAGGCCGAAACTGCCATGTTTCAGAGGTAACAGAAACTTTGGATTTATGATTCCTTGGCTGGTTTTTAACATTGTTTTGAATGATTCTAAGCAGTATACATGTATATCTACAATTGAGGACCATTTTTGGAGAAGGAAATAGTGGCCAAAATTAGTCAACAAGGTGAGAAAAATTAATGGAAGATGATGATCTAGTTTTATATGTTGATGTTTGATGATTTTGGATGATTTTTACTAAAGTAGAAATTGAAGAAATAATTTCTAGAGTAAGGTGGAATTTCGACCTGCCTTGATTTGTTAGGGAAATGGTGAAATTTGGTTGAATAATGTGTTGTAGAATGTTAGTTTAATACCAAAAAGTTCAGTTTATAGCTCGGTTTAGTGCAGAATTGAAAAATTATGGAAATCGACACTTTGATAAGTTGTGATGTGTTGATTTGAGACTTGAATAAGTGTTTAGGTCATTAAGTTGATAAGTTTGAATTTAAAAAAAAAATTATCGAAACAGCATAAACCAGTACGTTTATCGGTAAAATCGAGAAAGTAAGAAAAGTCAGCGAAAAGGGGTATAGTTAACAACCTTTAAGTTGTAACATGTATATTAACGTAAATAAAGATAAATCGATACTAATTAGACTGTTTGTGACAGTTCGTGGTGTGGGCACGTAAAATGAGATAAGCTCGATACTCGACGATTCTGTGCTACGCTAAGAATTTGATAGGTAAGTATGCAATTTATTTTAGTAATGGTGATTCCTTACTTGCAAACAAGTATTTATGTCATAATACCATTTTAGTTAAATAAGCACGAATTTCGAAACAACCTACAACCCATGTTTTTGTACCTATGAGTGCATGGTTTTTGTACAATTTCATAACTCTGATTATTTATGTATCAAGCATGTGTGTGTGGTTTTTTGAGGCATAATTTTTACTAACTATGTGCAAATAAATTTGAAAGTGATTTTAGTGTGATAAAAAGTATGTTATGAGACTAAGGGCTCTCTATAGCATGCGAGTCGAGGTAAACTTAGGGGTCGACTTACAGGACCCAAGGGAAGGCTAGCTGACGGCCTATGAATGGGTTGTGCCTTGACAATAACATGCATAATTCTATGTGTCTGTCAGTCACCTTCGTGGCATTTCCGTTATGCTCTAGTACTCTGACCCAATCTACTGTCCTCCCATAGCCATAGGTATTTTGTTCCCTCTTCGGAGGATGCCCTCTTTTGAGGATGGTGTGAAACCCAAATTTCTCCTACTACTAATCATCTTAAGTTAAGCTGAGAGGTCTAAGACTTATGTGAATGTTCATGTAGGGCCCGAAATGCTCAAGAAGCCTGGGATAGTGGCACGAAGCCCGAGACATGTACTTCGAGGTAAGAACCCGAGTATAAATATTTTTCATAAAGTGTGAATGAAAGCATGAATTGATGATTAGGAAGTGAAACTAAAGTGATAGAGGGGAAAAAGTTAGTGAAACTCGAGTTTCCAATAAACAGAGCAAATAGGCCCAATAAGAGAAATAAATTCAAACAAAATTCTAGAAATTTATAAAAATTATCCCAAAGGCATGAGAAATTAGTATAAGGTATTATTTACATGAGGGATGAATATTGAGTGGAAATAAGAAGGTTTTGACGGTCAAATGAATATTTAAAGTAAACCGAAAACCTTAAGTTACATTGTTCGGTAATGACCAAGTCATGCAAAATGGGCCCAATCGGGAAACTTTTCTTAAACAAGTGGGACCCAAATTTTTATGAGAGATACTAGGGACATAGTATAACACTTGTGAAGTGGAATTTTGGAAGAAATTGGACTAGAAATAATTTTTGAGTATTTTACAAAACAAAACAGTAACTTTCCTGTTCCAGTAATCTGACCACCTAATAGAAACTCACGCATAAGTTGACCATCCAAACTCGTTTTGACCCCCAGTTCTTTTTACTATAAATTAGACTCATAAGGCTTTTTGAAGAAGCCAGAATCCCCCCAAAATCCTTCTTCACCGTCCTCACCTCCCTCTCAAACATTCCGTATGTGTCATCCCCTAAAGAAAGCATGAATTTTTTGGCCACTTTTTAGCCAGATTCAGGTGACCATCAAGAAGGATGAAATCTTCCCCTTAAAGTCCTCTACAACATATAAAAAATTTAGCCCTAAATGAGTTCATTTACTAGGTAAAATCTGAGAAAGAAAATCGGGGTGCAGAACTGTCCTATTCATAGGTAAGATAAAGTTGAAATTTTGGTTGAATCTAGTTGGTTTTTCTTGTGATTTTGAGTGAATCTAAGCTATATACATGATGATTTACAGTTAAGGAGCAATTTGGAGGATCAAAGAGGTGGTCAACTTTGGTCAAAGGTGAGAGAAACTTGATGGATGATGAAGATGATGAGATATGTTTATGTTTGATGATTTTTAAGGATTTTTAGTTAAGTGAAATTGAAAGAATTAATTTCTATGGATGAGTATAGGTTTGGCCAGCCTAGGGTTCATGTGATTATGGTGATATGTGGTTTGATTCAAGGTTGTTAATTGTTAAAATGATACTGAAGAAGTCTGGTTTATAGCTTAGTTTAACAAAAAACTGAAAAGTATGAAATTTGGCAAGATGGGTATGATGACAAGTATAAATGGTGATTTTAAATGAGTATTTGGACTATTAAGGTTACAAACATGAAGTTAGAAAAATAAAATTGGCAAGAATAACTTAAACCGACACTTAAATTGGTGAAACCGAGAAGATAGGAAAAGTTGATAGAAAAGTCAATCTTGGTCAAACTTTAAGAAAGTAATTGCATATTTGGATTTGTTGAGATGAACTTGAGCTATAATTGATGAGTTGATATTGTTTTGGGCAACTCAGGGATCTGACACGTAAATTGAGGCTAGTTTGGGACCCGACGATATTGTACTGCCCCAAGGCGCAAAAGGTAAGGGATGTAACCGTTTTGTGCATATGTGTTCTTTACCGACAAAAATGCTTTGGTAGCATGAAAATATTTTATAAATGAGCATATTTCTTGAGAAAAGTATTTAACTTGAGATTTCTTACTTGAGTGCATGCTTTGACGGTTTAAGCTTGGTTTCATGATTTGAATGTTTTGTGAACAAATGTATTTTTATATTTGAACGAGATTTATGAGTAAAACTATTTTGAGCTCTACGTTGAAGGAAAATTATTTTCAGCATAATAATGGCATGTTTTTTAGACTAAGGGCTCATCATGATATCTGCACATCGAATGCATGCCTCCGTTTTGGTAACATGAGATGTCTCCGCTTTAGCAGCGTGAGATGTCTCCGCTTTAGCAGCGTGAGATGCCTCCGCTTTGGTAGCATGAGATGCCTCCGTTTTGGTAACGTGAGATGCCTCCGTTTTGGTAACGTGAGATGCCTCCGCTTTGGTAGCGATGAGATGACTCCCCTTTGGTAGTGTTGAGATGGCTTCGCTTTAGTAGCGTTAAGCCGATACTATACGACCCTGATCCAGTCGACAGCGATGTCGTGGCCACAGGTATTGTATTCCTTCTTCGGAGGATGCCCTCGTATAAGGATGGTGTGATGGTTGCCTTCATGACGTTGATATTAATGCCTAGTCTCTATAACTATTTTGAGTTATGATGTATTATGAAAATGAGATGATGATTTGATGATTGTGTGATTTTAATCACTTGTTTCTAAATATGCAAAATTATGTCATTATTTTATTTATGCTTTGATTATGACATTTTAATCTTAATGCACTCCTTACTGAGCTAGTTGAAGCTCACCCCCTTTTCCTTTCTCCTCCTAGATTATCTACAGTGAGTACTCGTACCTGCCGTGTACGTGACATAGGCTGGTGGACAAGATTCTCCCCACACTATTGCTTGTACACGCTTAAGGTAATATTCATTTTGTATCCAGACAGTATACGTAGTGCAGACACTTGTAGATAAGTTTGAGTTGGGATGTAATCGAGTCATATATGAATATAAATTCGATAAGTGGGTCACTTTTTGATACTATGTGATGCGGTACAATCAATGTTGACGCTTGAGAGATCCGTGGGTTTTTTGTTAATGAAATGAAAGTTTAAAAATCAACTGGATTGTGGATATTGAATTGCTTTTGAAATTTGCAGGAGGATAGTGAAAAATATAAGGAGAGATGTTACCGGATTTTTGTTGGAAAACAACATAAGTATAATTGAGTATAAGGAGTTTAATAATGAATAGATAAGAGATAAACTGACACTGTACAGGAACGCACCATGAGTAGGAAGTTAAGAAAAAAAACTAGCCCTCAATTCCATGTTTTCGGGCTATCACAGATGAAATATTTATTACCCATATGACAGTAATAGTGATTGCCTAATATCCACATTTCGATGTTACATATATTTTTCAGTACAATATGATTTTTATGCATGTATAGTTATGAAGTCATGTTTCGATTTTGTTACGATTTGATTATAATTTATCTATAGTTATGCAATTATTGGTTTTCGAAGTTTCGTTTGCATTAAGAAATATATGAAGTATATTTTGGTATATAAAAGGCATATGTCCTAAGTAGGTAAATTTTATGTTTGTAAGCAGTTTGATCAGGAAATGTATCTTGTTATTTAGCATTATCATTTTATTAAATGTTCTGAATACTATTTCTATCTTAAATGCACTCCTTACTGGGCTATCTGAAAGCTCACTCCCTTTTTTTCATCCTGTTAGATTACTTAAAGTGAACGTTTCTTTTCCTACCACATACACGACGTAGGTTGGTGGACAAGACTCTTCCCAGGCTACCTCTTATGCACGCTTCAGGTATAATTCATTTTGTACCCAGACATCCTATATAGTACAAATACTTGTGTAAATAAACATTTTGGGATGTAATAACTTTTGTATACCTACGGAGATGAAAATGTATTTAATCCATGATGCTGTAGGGTATAATGAGATTAAGAGATGAATGACAATCATGGGCATTTCATGGATTCTTGAGAATAAAATTTTAGAGAAAAAAAATAAGTAAAATCAATTGCTTGTGGTTAGTTATTATTGATCGTAAACTTGCAGGTGGATAGGGTTATGTATAAGTGTTATACTGCTGGAATTTCGTTAAAAATGAAATAGAAATTGTCGAATATAAGAAAGTTTAACAACGAAAAGATAAGTTATAATCTGGCAATGAACAGGAATGCACCTTAAGTAAGAGTTAAAGTTATAAAAGTAAATTTTAAATTAGCCATAATTTCTATGTTTTCGGGGCGTTACAATATCAAATTCCTTAACTCATATTTAATACTTCATATATACATAAAATCCATAAACATAAATCATCTCAAGTCAATCGTCATAACACATAGATTCCATAAACATCCGTAATTTTTACTAACATATCCGACACCTTCATAACATACATGCCTTACAAATCAACTTATTCATTATTGTATTAAGTTCATACAATGCAAATTCAGGGTTTTACATCCTCCTTACCTTATGAAATTTTATCCACCAAATTTCTTGGGCATCTCAAAACAGGAATGGGTATTTTTCCTTCATCAAGCTCTCTAGCTCCCACGTAGCTTCCTCGGAGAAGTGGTGCTACCAGAGAACTTTGACCAACGGAATCATCTTCAACTTTAATACCCTTTGTTCCTATCTAAGATTTGGATTGTCCATTCAACATAACTGAGATCCTCCCTAATCTTCAATGACTCATACTCATAACATGTGAGTGATCTGGGTGGTACTTCCAGAGCATGGATACATGAAAGACATTGTGCAATTTCGATAGTTGTAGTAGTAATACTAATCAGTATGCCACCTCTCCCGCTTGATCCAAAATATCAAATGGCTCGATAAATCCAGGACTTAACTTCCCCTTCTTCCCAAACCTCATAATCCCTTTACATGGTGAAACTTTCAAGAAAACTGCATCGCCTACTACGAACTTCAAATCACATCTCTAAGTGTCAGCGTAACTATTTTGCTAGCTCTGAGCTGCTTTTTGTTTCTCACATATCAACTATCTTGAGAGCAAATACTTTTCTATCACCCACTTCTTCTCAACCTAGTGGAGACCTACATCTCCTTCCATACAAAGCTTCATAGGGAGCCATCTCAATGCCGGAGTGGTAGCTGTTATTGTATGCGAATTCGACTAACGGTAGGTTTTCATCTTAGGAGCCCTTAAAATCCATAACATAAGCCTGTAACATGTCTTTTAGAGTTCGAATGGTCCTTATAGCTTCTTGAAACAGTTCACAAAGTGACAAGTAAACCTGAAGTCTCTATCCAAAGTGATGCTCACTGAGTCCCATGTAGCCTAACAATCTCCCTGACATACAAATCAGCTTGAGCACAAGATAGTTCGTAACCTTAATGGCTAGGAAGTGTATCGACTTGGTCAATCTGTCCACTATGACCCAAATCGCATCATGGTTCTTCTAGATCTTTGGTAATCCGGTAATGAAGTCCATCGTGATGTGCTTTCATTTCTATTTCAGTTGTCATAGTGGTTAGGTTTACGGACAAAGCCTGGGAAGAAGATTTATGCATGCACATGTAGGTGAGTAGGTGTGAATGAACCAATGCTTTGATTATTAACCTTTTCTTAAACACTAAATAATATCAAAAATTTTTAGGCAAACTTAATCTAATCTAAGGCTAATTATTAGCCTGACTCTCTAATTAATCCCTAGTGGAATCGCCAAACTATCGTAACGTCTTAGTTCGTAAACCTAACCGCTAGACAAAAAACTCTGAGAGTCTTCACCAATTATTCTACCTAAGGTGTAATTAGTCACCTATTTAAAACTATGGATAAGACATTAATCTACATTCAAATATCCTAGGTTTGGGAGTGTGATTAGTGTGGGGAAGGCTTTAAGCACCCCAACAACGCCCATCTTAGATGGCTCCAACTTAGCCTTAAATTATCCTATGTGCTTAAAATTTTAATTATCCTATGTTTGCCTAAAATTTTTATTTCTATCATTTTTTTATATCCTTTTACATTTTTATTTCATTTAAATTTTTAATTTTATTGTTTATCGTGAAAATGAATATTGATCAATTTTTATTGATCTTATCCTTTAAATAGTCCATTACACTAGTAAAAATCTAAAGGAATTTCTCTTCTAAGAAATTCTTAGGTGCTGATACTTGTAATCACCCTAAGACTTCCATCATCAGACTAATCTTTATCCATCTTCATTATTTTAATTATGTTTCTTACTTTAAAAATTTATTTAATTTATTTTAAAAATGAATGTTGATCATTTTTATTTAAAATCTCTTAAAGATTTTCCATACACTGGTAAAAATCTCTAGGAATTTCTCACCTAGAAAATTCTTAGGTGCTACTTACTTGCAATCACCCTAATACTTCCATCATCCGAATGATCATTATTCAACTTTGTTCTAGTTTTTTTAATTATTTTAAATTTTTATATGTATAGGTTTAATTATTATTATTATTATTATTATTATTGATTATTTTTATTTTATTGTATGAAATAAGTGTTGATTATTTTTTTAAAAAAATTTCATTTAAATCATCCATTACTTTGGAAATATTTAAACGAAAATTTATATCTAGAAATTCCTTAAATGTTGCTTACTTGTAGTCACCCTAAGGATTTGATCCTCGAAATAATCTCAATTTACTTTCTGTTAATAATATTAACTTTATTCTAGTTTTTAAATATTTTAATAAATATTAATTTTAATTATTTTAATTGAAATAAGTGTTCACTTTCTTTTATCTGTTCTTTAGGTAAAAGTGTGCTTCACTTTCTTTTCCATGCAGCAGTTTCAGAACAATATAGTTATGGACAGCCTCGAATGCCTCTGGCAATAGAACACAGCAGGAGCAAGCAAAAAACAACAAAACAGCTCCACGTTTTCAGTTTCTTGATGCAATTTCGGGTCTACCTCCTGTTTCGCGCTTCTATTTCGTTCTTGGCTTCTAGGTTTGAAGCCAGGTTTTCGATTCTCGCAAGCAGCAACTCAGCAACAGTTACAAGTTTGAAGCTACTCGATTCTACAGCAACACAATTCTCCTTCCAGCTAAAGCTTCATTCAGCAGCTCTCAACACCAAGGCAAGCTTCTGTTTTAGTGTAGCAACGGTGAGGAATGCAAAGGCGAGGCAACAAGAGAGTAAGGTGTTGAAGCAGGAAGTGCAGCAGTCCTAACTCAGCGGTACAGAAGCAGTGGCGCAAGATAATAGGGGCATAAGGCAAGATTGAAACGGTGATGCGGAGTAGATGATGATGCAGTAGCAACTGGATGATGGTGACGCAGCAGGGAATGGTGAAGGCCTGGGCTTGGTGAGCAGGATGATGTAACAGTGGAGTACAACTGGGAAGAACTAGGGGTGTAATCGAGTCGATCCGAGCCGATACAGTGAGGTACTCGAGCTCGAGCTTGACTCGAAAATCGGTGCTCGGTACTCGACTTGAGCTGATCGAGCCTTATTTTTTAAGCTCGAGCTCGGCTCAAGATCGAGTTCGAGCTACTTGAGCTCGCTCGATTAAGCTCGATTATATAAGATCAATTTTTTGCTCGAGCTCGAGTTCGATTCTAAGGCTTGAACTCGAGCTCGATTCTAAGGCTCGACTCGAGCTCGACTGATGGTGTTGGTTCAACACTGCAAAAGTCCCAAGTATTGCTACTGTCATTGACTAAATGTTCTAATTAATCTATCCCTACAGATTAACCATAACCATGGCCAAATGATACACAGTAGAAAACAAATTTAATGGTGAAAAGGTATATTTATGTTCTCAGGCTAAAAGAACAGTAGAAACGGTAACAATCCAAGAAAGAAACAAGGGTTCATTAAAGTTATGAGCCATTTGCATTATCCAAAGCAAATCAGAATCAGATTCTGCAACAATAAAATATCAGAAGAAGAAACAGATGTAAAGCTCGCTCTTACATAATTTGAAATTATAAAACAAAACAACAAAGATAATAACATCACCAAACGAAAATGAAACACACAGCAACACCTGCAAAAACAACAATTAAGATGCTACATAAGAAAATTTAAACTAATACTATGGCATCAAAAATACATCTTCTAGATAGAACATTCAAAACAACATTTAGGATTGCAGTAGGATGAAACCGATATAAGAAATTCCAGTTGCTTTAGGATTATATAAAACACAATCAAAGGATAAAGCAATTTGCTGGTCTTCTTGAACATCAAATAACGAAAGGAAAAGGAACTCAAGGAAACAATCATAGGATAAATATTTAAAGCAATGTAATAGATGATCAGTTACATTGTTGATTTAGCAATTCTATAGCGAGGCATATGTAAGTAGTAGTGCTACTGGTGAAGAGGAGCCATGGTGCAAATTAGTGAATTACAACTTTTCACATAGATGAAGCACAATCCTTCTATAAGTTATGAGTGTCCTTTTTTTTTGGTTACTTTTCTGTAAGTTGAAAAATGAAGAAGCTGTAACAAAAAAAAAAATGAAGAAGAAAATTTGTTTAACAAATTTTTGTGTTTGGTTACTTTTCTATAAGTTGAAAAATGAAGAAGCATTTGCATATGAGCCATTTGTAGATAGGATGGATGAAGAGAAAATGAATTAAAAGATAGATTATTAGTAGTATGTAAGTGATAACTAGTTTAGTTACATAAAACCATGGTCTACTTCTATTTATAGTAATTTAAAAAAAAACATATAAGATTTAGATTTAAAAAAATGCAGAAATTTTAACACACACATAAGATTTATAAAAGAGTAGGTCAATGTGCAAAAGAGTAGGTCAATGTACAAATCAATCTTCGGATAGTATCAAGCAACCTTGCCTAAGATTTATAATGCAGGCAGCGACCAAAATCATAAAGAAAGATCATAAAGAAAGATCTATCAAAGACACATAAGAAAAACTCAAAACAAATCCCCTAAATATCGAAAATCCAACTTCAATTCTATAAGATCTCAAAAGATCAAAATCCTTCTCCATACTGAACATGAGCTTAAGGGACTTATCTTATAAAAACTTTCACAAAAATCAATCACTTGCAAATTTATCAGTACTCTTAATCAAGTTCACCAAACTTCTTCTTTATCACTAGGCTCATATGACTAGTAAGTTCTGACTGGACAAGTTAAAGTGATACAAGCATTAAGCATAGGCCGATATCTAGCTAGATAAGGTTCGGGTGGCTACTTTCTTGTGTAGAATTTAATGTTGAAATAGGATTAGCTCAAAGGTAGGATGTTCTTTAATAGTAATCACTAATCGAAATCTTCCGAAGATGAATGCAAATCCAGTTGTTAATTCCCTTTAGATTCTATAATCCTCCAATTGATTCAGGTTTAAGTGGAAAATAGGGAAATGTTGATGGAACTTGAATTGCTATCGATTTTACTTACCTGTCAATAGAAAAAAGAAAGAAAAGACTTAATGTGAACTATATTGTTTTGATTCTTTAGCAATAGACTTGGTGCAATTGATTCGGTAAATTTATCTTTGTGGCACAATTATCATGATAACTATATGAAACCAGCTTTCATACTATAGCCAAGAGTATTACAAGCAAATTTAGCATGAAACACCCAAGCAACAAACCAGAAACCAATTAAGATAAACAGACAGAAACTGGAACTAGAAAACAACACATTCAAGTAACAAGCCCAAATGAGCAGATCACGATTGCAGAAGCAACAAACCAGAAAAGATAACAACCAACATGCAGCATAGATTCCAACTGCATACATACCAGCGAGTGTGTGGGTAGGAGTCGTGGGCTGTCAGATGTCACGACTCGTTCTACCAAAATTACTATAAATTTTTCACTTTTTTCTATACTTCTCACCTCCTCGTGACAATTCCATTTTTAACAAGTTTGGCTATGAGTCAGTAATAATCCCAACTCTTATCCCATTTGACCATATCATTCTTACCATGTTAATAATGTTAGAATTTCAGATAGGGTAATAATAATAATAATAAGTACATATATTATACAACTGTATATACATATGTTTTCATATATTTACATCCCCCATAATTATATTCGTTACAAAACTGTGCTATTATTTGTTTAGATACAAAACTGTATGATGTGTATACCTGATTCGCGATGGGAGCAACGGACAACCAGGAATGCAGTCTCTACCCGCTCTCAACAACCGTAGATGCTCTGTGGAGGGTGGAAAATAAAAGGGTGAGCAAAACTAGCTCAGTAAGGCTATAATGTAAGCAGGTAGATAATTATACTATCTACGCGCTGATAATGTCATGATATAAAATCGTTTACATTTTGAGCATGAGTTAAGACTAAAATGATGCCACATGTATATATATATATATCATATATGAGAAATCATGAAATCGACATATAAAACAAACATGGAAAAATCATCATGTATGACATCTCATGCTCATCACGTTAAAACTTCTTTGTTTCATCATAAACTCATCACGTTAAAACTTATTTGTTTCATCATAAAACAACCACATCAAGGCTAAACCCATCCCTCGGGAATACCTTGATTTATTAAATCGCATCTCGTTTAAAAACATAAATCGGGACATTACCCCTCCTTTGGGTCTGTCCTGGTCTATTCAAACAGTATGATATCATGTGAGGCATGAAGGTTATTGTATGAAAAATCGAGGACTATGGCCATATTATGTCCCTGTGATCCCAAGCTACACGGTTCCCGATGTGCGGGACATCACAACTGTAACGAGAGGTGGGGTCAAATCCTACCCGCCAGAATATCAAGTAACATCATCGAGTCATCATGATTGCACGGTACAGCGTACTCTGTCTAACATACACGGTACAACGTACTCTGTGGACTCATATCATAGTCTGGGGGTACCTGCCGTAGGTCTTATCCACCCCAATACTATGTCGATAACCAACCTATGTCTCAAAGTATACGTACAAGCATATCAACTATCTGCGACACACAGTCTACAGGAGGCTTCCACACGACTATATGCATGTCAACTCATGTCTAGTGCGAGCGAAGCTCCAACACGACGCTATGCATATCATGATATCTAAAATCTCGTGTGAGCGAAGTTCTAGCACAATTTTTATACATAAACAAATTTCTCGTACGAGCAATGCTCCACTACGACTTTTTATGAGAAATAAATTAGTAAAATTTAGTGCGAGTAAGACTCTAGCACTCTTTTTACTCGTGTAAATATGATAGGTGGCTCAATCTTGATAAAACATCTTTTAAAATCGTAACCAGTACAAACCGGTACCCTTTCGTATAATTCATGAAATCAACAGCCAATCTATGTGCATATTTGCTTAAATCAAAGCAATACATTCATATAAAACATCAAAATATGATAATCATGCAATTTATTTGCCTTACTACCCTTTTTGTAAATTTTACTCCCAGGGGCAATATCATCTTTTTATTTATTCACCCATGCCCCGGTTTTCGTAAAAATTATTATTTCGTTTCTAGATACTTTAAGAAATTCTAGGCCCTGTAAATACCCTCTAAAATACGTATAGGTATCTCTATGCACCTACAAAATTCCCTTACCTGGAATCACGCGCAAACTTATCCCGTCTCGATAATATCCGATCTCTCAGTCCAAATGCGCGTCACCCAAGTCTACGGAACTGCATATAACAATATATATTGGGTCAATTCACTTATGTTTATCAGTATGTCACATTCACTGAACAATGTAAAGTACTGGGCCCATTTTACTTGATTGGGCCCAATTGCACCTTAATGGGCCTCGACCCATTTCCAGCCCGTTTCTACTTATTAAATCCCTTCTTCGGGTTTACTGGGCTCATTTAGCTTACCAATAATCATTGGGCTTCGTTCCAAACTCATTGGATAGCCCGTATACTATTTACAGTAATTGTGAAATCCCGTATATGTATAAGGGTATATATGTACATAGAAGTGTAAATAGAGTTGTACTATGAATTCATGAGTGAAGTATATGTGATGTAAGTCCACAAGTAATGTACACACTTGTAATGAGAGTGATAATCATACATACAAGTTTCATTATGTATGAATGTGTAGAAATGGACTTAAACATGTGGAGAATGTGTGTAGAATGGATTATGAGTAGTTTGGTAAAATGGAAGTAGAATTGCATAAGATGTGCACTTTCATTCTTGTTTATGTTAAGTACCATTGGTCATACAAAGATCCTACACAAGTTTTAATGTGTATGAAGTGAGGATAGATGCCATTTTCAAGTCTCAAAGAAGAATGAATGAGGAAATGATCATGGTAGCAAATTAAGGATATTTGGTAAGTGTTGTTGCAGAGGAAATCTGGAAATTTTGAAGGGCAGATCGATCTCAGGGGATGAGAGATCGATCTGGAAGAGCCAGAATGCTCTTATTTGGGCGAAAGAATAGAACAGATCGATCTCCAATGGACCAGATCGATCTCCTTAGCTCTCTGTTTGGGAGCAGATCGATCTCATGCTTCGACAGATCGATCTCATGCCTCGACAGATCGATCTCATGCTTCGACAGATCGATCTCAGGCTTAAAAATACCGTGAAAAGAGGGATTTTAAGGGACCAGATCGATCTCATCTTGGACCAGATCGATCTCCTCAAGTTGTTTCTATATAAGGAGTGCTGGAAATCAGAAAATTTCGGGAAAAACACAAACTTTTCACTTTCAACCCAAAAACCTAACATTCTCTCTCAAAAAATCAGCCATTTTCAGTGAGGTTTGAAGAGAGACCATTAGAGACAAAGTTGTTCCTATCAAAGAGAAGAACAACATAGTTTGAAAGCAATTTCCCATTATTGATATTGAAGGATTTAAGGGCATTGCCATTGGAGCAAGAAGAGAAATCAAATTTGGTAAGATTCTAACACTCCAACTATGGTACATTGTTTATTTAATTGATTTTGGAGTTGTTTGGCATGAGTATGGATGGTTAGAAACTATCTAAATACATTGGAATGATTTTGACCTAGAAATGGTCTAGAGTGAGAAAGTGGAATGTATGGAGATTAATGATGAATGAGATATGTAAAAGTTATTTATAGTGTTGTGGTATGATTTTAAGATGTGGTTAGTGGATAAATTGGGAGATTTACCTAAAAGAGGTAAAATGAGGGTTAAGGCATTTGTAAAATGCATAAGTAAATAATGTTGACTAGTGAGGTCAATTATGGGTTAAATACGTTAACTCAATCGATTTAATGAATGAATCGCAGCTTCCGAGGATACGCCGAGGCGAGTTGACCCAAGAGCGTGAGGAGCTAAGAGAAAAGGAGTCACACCAAGTAAATCGAGGTAAGGGAATTGTGTGGACTCTTAGAGATATTGTGCGCAATTTGGGCGCATAAATGTTTTGCTAGAATGCATGAGATTAGGAAATGTTGTTGTTGGGTGATTGAAGGGTAAAAGTTGGGAGTTTGAGAAATGTGCATGAAAACAAAAGCATATTGCTTTGAAAATCATGTTTTATTGCTTTTTAGCAAATGATTGGTAGGTTGGCTAACATTGAAATGATTTGCAAAAGAAATGAGTATGTTTTGGTTTTGATAACCACATTTTGCAAGTTTTGAGCCACCTACATGATTTCGTGAGTATGGAAGAGTGCAAGAGGCACTAGTTTTCACATGGATTTCATATTGTTTTGGCATTGTGCTTTGAGTTTGTCTCGCACTGGATGCCCATCTTGCATGTTGTCGTGTTTGGAGCTTCGAGTAGACTTGGTGTCACATCGATTAAATAGGCTCACACGTGCATTGTTTTGAGTCATGGCATGTTAAAACAACCTGATGAGCCCGAACGAGGGATAAGGGTTGGAGATCCGCCTGATGAGCCCGAACGAGGGATAAGGGTTGAAGGAACAGCTGATGAGCCCGAACGAGGGATAAGGCTGGGGGGTCCACGGAGTACGTTGTACCGTGCATGTAGCATGGAGTACATTGTACCGTGTTGTGATGTGATGTGCCGTCTTCGGACGAGATCTGCTATGGACCGGCAGGTAGGATTTGACCCACCTCCCGTGTGGAAGCAGATGGTGGTGATATCCCGCACACCTGATCCGTGTAGCCGGTATCACAGGTTATGTACATAGACCTTGAGGTTATTACCTATTGTTGAAACTGCCTATCTCACATGTATAATGCTATTTGAGAATAAATCCATGTTTGAAGTGTTTGTGGTCAGGAAAGCCCGAGGGATGGGCTGGGACCTGACGTTGAATTGATTTGTTAATGGTTTTTAAAGTGCACGAATGCATGATGTTTAATGCCATGCCTTATTGTGAAAATGCATGATGTTTAATGCCATGCTTTTATTGTGAATTATGCATGATGATTTATACCATGCTTTGAGTTGAAATGTGCACTGAATTTTTATAGCATGAATGCTTTACATACCATTAACACAATCATACACTCATGTTTTGAGATAAACAATGAATAAAATGCTTTTGAGCATGGCATCACGATCACGTAGATAGTACAGTATCTACCTGTTCGCATGATTGCCTTACTGAGCGTGTGGTTTGCTCACCCCCCTTATTTTCCCCTCTCTACAGAGATTTGAGTATAGATTGGACGTGACTGGAGGCATTCCCTTTTTGGTAATCCGCTGCATCCCATCGCTAAAGGTATACACACTTGGATTATTTTGTATCTAAACTAGACATAGCACAGTAGCATATTGTATGTAACTACTGGGGATGTAAAACAATGTAAACACATGTAACAACTCTGATATATATACATTTATACAAGTGTTTACTCATAAATAATGTTTCCAATTGAATTGGTATGGTGGAGTGAGTTAGACGTCGACACACAGCCCAACTGTTAAGCGTGTGGTTGTTCACGATCGAGGAAGGATGATTAAGGATTGATACATGAAAATGCGAAAAATTTGTACGTATTTTGGTAAGTTGAGGGTCGTGACAGAAGTTGGTATCAGAGCTCGAGTTGGTCTGACGTGTGTCGTGTCTAAAATACTTAATAAGTGAAAAAAATTACATCCCCAAGTTACTGTGCTTGTTTAGATACAAATAGTGTATGTCGATGGGTTGACTAAGTAATTGGTTGTGAATGTAGGGAACTGAGTAAGTATGCCTAATACCAGTCGCGGTAGAGGGATGAGAGCACAAGCTCGAGGCCGTAGAGGTAGGCCTGGGGGTCGTGTTGAGCCGGAAACACACGAGGCTCTGGAGGATGTTGAGGTGGAGGTCGATGTTGAGCACGCTCCACAGGGTCCAGAGGAGAGGCCCGAGAGTACTGAGGCTCGCTTCGCGAGGATTGAGCGGAGCATTGAGATGATCTTGGAATTGGTCACTCAATCTTTACCTGGAGTTGGCGGTAGACAGAGTCCCGCTACGCAGGGTGATGCCGAGCAGGCAGCTGCTCCCGAGGCACGGGCGAGGCAAGCCCAAGGACCTCAGACGACAGATACCCCACCCCCACAGGATGTACCTACGCCGGTTGCTACGCCAGGCAGTAGAGGTTGGGGATATGGATGTGATTTGGATAGACTGCGGCAATTCCAGAAGTTTGGACCGCCATCTTTCAGTGGAGTAAAGGACCCAGTAGCGGCTGAGGATTGGATCAATGAGATCGAGAAATTATATGGGTTCTTCGAGTGCACTACTACCGAGATGGTAGCATTTGTCGCTTTCATGCTGAAGGGATCAGCAGAACATTGGTGGAAATCCACCAGGCCTATTTTGAGAGCCCGGCATACTGAGATCAGCTGGGATGTGTTTCTAGAGGCCTTCCGGAGACAGTATGTCCCGGATACCGCCCAGCGAAAGCTAAAGATGGCATTTTTGGGACTGACCCAAGGGAGCAGGACTGTGGATGAGTATGAGACTGCTTTTATATCCCTGGGCAGATATGATCCCAACACGATGAGTAATGAGGTCGAGAAGATCCAGAAGTTTGTGGATGGATTGAGACCAACCATCAGGTCTAAATTGGTTCCCTTGGATATACCGACCTATGAAGAGGCAGTGCGCAGGGCACAATTATGTGAACAAGATGTTGATAGAATCGCCTCGGAATTTGGAAAGGTTGGTAAGATGAGGGACAGAGATAAGAAGAGACCTATGATGGATACAGGCTTCAGCTATAAAGGAAGCAAGAGATTCTCTGGAAGGAGGCCAAGAATTGATGAAATCCGAGAGAGGACAGTTGATACTCCCATGTATCCGGCCATTGCTCCAGCTAAGGGAATCGTGATTGGAGGACCACGGCCTACTACAGAACAGTGTGGCAGGTGTGGTAGGTACCATGGTACTCGACCATGTTACGGACCTCAGGTTGTATGCTTCAGATGTGGGAAGCCAGGGCACGTAATCAGAGATTACCCAGAGATGATAGAGAGAGCCCCACAGAAGGGCAAGGAGCCAGAGAGAGCTCTAGTTGGTACAGCTGCTCCGAGGAGGAAGGCTACAGCTGAAGAAAAGGGGAAACAAGCAGTGGGTGTAAGCAGAGGACGAGTGCACGCACTGGATCAGGATACTGCAGATCAGTCTTCAGATGTGGTAAAAGGTACCATCCAAATCTTTGATTTAGAAGCTTATGTACTGATTGATCCTGGTGCCACACACTCCTTTATTTCGCCATCCTTTGCATGTAAATTGTTGAAGCATGTAAAACCCACGCTGCTTGATAAGATGTTATTGATATCTACCCCTATGAATGATAGTCAGTTGACTGAGCATATATATAAGGATTGTAAAATGAAGATAGGAGGTAAAGAGATGGCAGCCGATTTAATTTTATTAAACATGAGTGATTTTGATGTGATCCTAGGAATGGATTGGTTGGCTGCCAATCATGTTGTTATGGATTGTCATGCTAAAACCTTGATGTTTCCAAAGATAGACAATCTTGTAGTTAATTTTGTGAAATGAAATTAAAGAACATGATTTTTATAAGTGTGATGAGTACAATCTTGATACATGATGTATGAAAGATAATTTTGATTTCATTTATGTATGTGATGTGATGATTTATGATACTAATGGTGGAAGGAATAATGTGAAGGATTCATCGCTTTTGTGATTGAGACGGATAAGGCACATCCGGAATTGGAAGATATACCAGTGGTTAGGGAATTTCCAGATGTCTTTCCGGATGAGTTACCAGGGTTACCTCCAGATAGGGAGATGGAGTTTGGGATAGATTTGGCACCTGGTACAGAGCCGATGTCCAAGCCACCATACAGAATGGCTCAAGTTGAGTTAGAGGAGTTAAGGAAACAATTACAAGAGTTGCTGGAGAAGGGGTTCATCAGGCCGAGCGTCTCACCTTGGGGAGCACCGGTCCTATTTGTAAGGAAGAAGGATGGAAGCCTCCGACTGTGTATAGATTACCGGTTGTTGAATAAGGCCACCATCAAGAATAAGTATCCCCTCCCACACATCGATGATTTGTTGGATCAGCTTAAGGGAGCGCAAGTCTTTTCCAAGATAGATCTGAGATCAGGGTACCATCAGTTGAAGATACGAGATGGAGATGTACCCAAGACAGCTTTTCGCACCCGGTATGGACATTATGAGTTTATGGTTATGCCATTCGGGTTGACGAATGCTCCCGCAGCTTTTATGTCTTTGATAAATGAGGTATTCCACCAGTACTTGGATAGATTTGTTATTGTGTTCATTGAAGATATACTGGTGTATTCAAGGTCTAGAGAGGAGCATGAAAGGCATTTAAGGATAGTGCTACAAACCCTTCGAGAGAAGAAGTTGTACGCTAAACTCAGTAAGTGCGACTTTTGGTTGGAACAGATCTCTTTTCTGGGTCACATAGTATCAAAGGATGGAGTATCAGTGGATCTATCTAAGATTGAGGCCGTAGTCCAGTGGCAGAGACCCCAGACAGTGACAGAGATCAGAAGTTTCCTGGGTTTAGCTGGGTATTACCGAAGGTTTGTAGAGGGATTTTCGAGGTTAGCTGCTCCTTTGACACGTCTCACGAGGAAAAATGTAGAGTTTGTGTGGGACAAAAAGTGCAAAGAAAGTTTTGAGGAGTTGAAAAGGAGATTAACTACAGCTCCAATACTCACCATTCCTACCAGCTCAGGAGGTTTCTCGGTGTATGCAGATGCTTCACACCTAGGACTGGGCTGTGTATTGATGCAGGATGGGAAGGTAGTAGCCTATGGATCAAGACAGTTAAAGGATCATGAGAGGAACTACCCGACCCATGACTTGGAGTTGGCAGCGGTGGTGTTTGCGCTGAAGATATGGCGCCACTACCTCTATGGTGAGAGATTCCAGATTTATACAGATCATAAGAGCCTTAAGTACCTGTTCTCACAGAAAGAGTTGAACATGAGACAGAGGAGATGGCTCGAGCTGTTAAAGGATTATGATTGTGAAATCCTATACCACCCGGGTAAAGCAAATGTGGTTGCTGATGCATTGAGTAGGAAGCATCTCGGGATGGTATCATCCATGATGATCAGGGAACACGAGCTGTTGGAACAGTTCATGAACCTCAGTTTGGATATGACCCCGCCTGACGCTGATAGTGGATTTATGATAGCTAGCCTGCAGTTGGAACCGGATCTAGTAGATCAAATCCGACAGGCTCAGCGAGTTGATCAGCAGTGTAGTGATATTGTCGGGCAAATACAGAGGGGTATAGAGACGGACTTTGGGTTGAGTTCGGATGGATTGTTGAGGTTCAGAGGTAGGATATGTGTTCCTGATGACACAGAGATCAGAAGGTTGATCCTGACAGAGGCTCACTCATCGAAGTATACGATACATCCAGGGGGTACCAAAATGTATCAAAACCTTCGAAAGGTTTATTGGTGGTCGGGAATGAAAAAGCACATTGCTAAATATGTTGCTAAGTGTCTCGTTTGTCAGCAGGTGAAGGTAGAGCATCAGAAGCCTGCAGGGTTATTGCAGCCTCTACCGATTCCGACATGGAAGTGGGAGCATGTCACCATGGATTTTGTGATGGGATTGCCGAGGACCCGGAGAGGTCATGATGCCATATGGGTGATTGTGGATCGGTTGACGAAATCAGCCCATTTTCTAGCTATGAGAGCTACCGATACTCTGAGCCAGTTAGCGAACCTATATGTGCGCGAGATAGTGAGGCTACATGGAATTCCAGTGAGCGTTGTTTCTGATAGGGATGCCCGCTTCACTTCCCACTTTTGGGAACATTTTCAGGAAGCGATGGGGACCCAGTTGAATTTTAGCACCGCGTTTCATCCTCAGACAGATGGTCAGTCAGAGAGGACTATACAGACCCTGGAGGACATGTTGAGAGCGTGTGCATTGGATTTTGGAGGCTCCTGGGATGACCATTTGCCACTCGCAGAGTTCGCGTATAATAACAGTTTTCATGCGAGTATCGGGATGGCACCATATGAGGCATTGTATGGGCGTAGATGCCGTTCCCCTATTGGATGGGAAGAGGTTGGTGACAGACAGATCTTTGCTCCCGACTTGGTTAGACAAGCCTCTGAGGACGTCCAATTGATATGTGAGAGGTTACGGACAGCTCAGAGCAGACAAAAGAGTTATGCTGACAAGAGACGGAGACCACTAGAGTTTGAGGTGGGTGAGTCAGTGTTTCTGAAAGTTTCCCCTTCGAAGGGAATTATGAGATTTGGGAAGAAGGGAAAGTTGAGCCCTCGATATATCGGGCCATTTGAGATACTTGATAAGGTGGGAGACAAGGCGTATAGACTGGCATTGCCACCAGAGTTGGCAAGTGTGCATAACGTCTTCCACGTATCCATGTTGAGGAAGTATCACCCGGACCCGACACATGTGATAAGATATGAGCCTTTGGAGCTCAATGAGGGTATGACCTATGTTGAGAAGCCAGTTCGGGTATTGGACAGAAAAGAGAAAGTGCTGAGGACAAAGACAATTCCCTTGGTGAAGATACTTTGGCAACATCACACTGTGGAAGAAGCCACATGGGAATTGGAGAGTTTGATGCGGGAGAGGTATCCCGAGTTGTTCACAGAATAATTGTTTCCAATTTGGAGGACCAAATTTTCTAAGTGGGGGAGAATGTGAAACCCCGTATATGTATAAGGGTATATATGTACATAGAAGTGTAAATAGAGTTGTACTATGAATTCATGAGTGAAGTATATGTGATGTAAGTCCACAAGTAATGTACACACTTGTAATGAGAGTGATAATCATACATACAAGTTTCATTATGTATGAATGTGTAGAAATGGACTTAAACATGTGGAGAATGTGTGTAGAATGGATTATGAGTAGTTTGGTAAAATGGAAGTAGAATTGCATAAGATGTGCACTTCCATTCTTGTTTATGTTAAGTACCATTGGTCATACAAAGATCCTACACAAGTTTTAATGTGTATGAAGTGAGGATAGATGCCATTTTCAAGTCTCAAAGAAGAATGAATGAGGAAATGATCATGGTAGCAAATTAAGGATATTTGGTAAGTGTTGTTGCAGAGGAAATCTGGAAATTTTGAAGGGCAGATCGATCTCAGGGGATGAGAGATCGATCTGGAAGAGCCAGAATGCTCTTATTTGGGCGAAAGAATAGAACAGATCGATCTCCAATGGACCAGATCGATCTCTTTAGCTCTCTGTTTGGGAGCAGATCGATCTCATGCTTCGACAGATCGATCTCATGCCTCGACAGATCGATCTCATGCTTCGACAGATCGATCTCAGGCTTAAAAATACCGTGAAAAGAGGGATTTTAAGGGACCAGATCGATCTCCTCTTGGACCAGATCGATCTCCTCAAGTTGTTTCTATATAAGGAGTACTGGAAATCAGAAAATTTCGGGAAAAACACAAACTTTTCACTTTCAACCCAAAAACCTAACATTCTCTCTCAAAAAATCAGCCATTTTCAGTGAGGTTTGAAGAGAGACCATTAGAGACAAAGTTGTTCCTATCAAAGAGAAGAACAACATAGTTTGAAAGCAATTTCCCATTGTTGATATTGAAGGATTTAAGGGCATTGCCATTGGAGCAAGAAGAGAAATCAAATTTGGTAAGATTCTAACACTCCAACTATGGTACATTGTTTATTTAATTGATTTTGGAGTTGTTTGGCATGAGTATGGATGGTTAGAAACTATCTAAATACATTGGAATGATTTTGACCTAGAAATGGTCTAGAGTGAGAAAGTGGAATGTATGGAGATTAATGATGAATGAGATATGTAAAAGTTATTTATAGTGTTGTGGTATGATTTTAAGATGTGGTTAGTGGATAAATTGGGAGATTTACCTAAAAGAGGTAAAATGAGGGTTAAGGCATTTGTAAAATGCATAAGTAAATAATGTTGACTAGTGAGGTCAATTATGGGTTAAATACGTTAACTCAATCGATTTAATGAATGAATCGTAGCTTCCGAGGATACGCCGAGGCGAGTTGACCCAAGAGCGTGAGGAGCTAAGAGAAAAGGAGTCACACCAAGTAAATCGAGGTAAGGGAATTGTGTGGACTCTTAGATATTGTGCGCAATTTGGGCGCATAAATGTTTTGCTAGAATGCATGAGATTAGGAAATGTTGTTGTTGGGTGATTGAAGGGTAAAAGTTGGGAGTTTGAGAAATGTGCATGAAAACAAAAGCATATTGCTTTGAAAATCATGTTTTATTGCTTTTTAGCAAATGATTGGTAGGTTGGCTAACATTGAAATGATTTGCAAAAGAAATGAGTATGTTTTGGTTTTGATAACCACATTTTGCAAGTTTTGAGCCACCTACATGATTTCGTGAGTATGGAAGAGTGCAAGAGGCACTAGTTTTCACATGGATTTCATATTGTTTTGGCATTGTGCTTTGAGTTTGTCTCGCACTGGATGCCCATCTTGCATGTTGCCGTGTTTGGAGCTTCGAGTAGACTTGGTGTCACATCGATTAAATAGGCTCACACGTGCATTGTTTTGAGACATGGCATGTTAAAACAACCTGATGAGCCCGAACGAGGGATAAGGGTTGGAGATCCGCCTGATGAGCCCGAACGAGGGATAAGGGTTGGAGGAACAGCTGATGAGCCCGAACGAGGGATAAGGCTGGGGGGGTCCACGGAGTACGTTGTACCGTGCATGTAGCATGGAGTACATTGTACCGTGTTGTGATGTGATGTGCCGTCTTCGGATGAGATCTGCTATGGACCGGCGGGTAGGATTTGACCCACCTCCCGTGTGGAAGCAGATGGTGGTGATATCCCGCACACCTGATCCGTGTAGCCGGTATCACAGGTTATGTACATAGACCTTGAGGTTATTACCTATTGTTGAAACTGCCTATCTCACATGTATAATGCTATTTGAGAATAAATCCATGTTTGAAGTGTTTGTGGTCAGGAAAGCCCGAGGGATGGGCTGGGACCTGACGTTGAATTGATTTGTTAATGGTTTTTAAAGTGCACGAATGCATGATGTTTAATGCCATGCCTTATTGTGAAAATGCATGATGTTTAATGCCATGCTTTTATTGTGAATTATGCATGATGATTTATACCATGCTTTGAGTTGAAATGTGCACTGAATTTTTATAGCATGAATGCTTTACATACCATTAACACAATCATACACTCATGTTTTGAGATAAACAATGAATAAAATGCTTTTGAGCATGGCATCACGATCACGTAGATAGTACAGTATCTACCTGTTCGCATGATTGCCTTACTGAGCGTGTGGTTTGCTCACCCCCCTTATTTTCCCCTCTCTACAGAGATTTGAGTATAGATTGGACGTGACTGGAGGCATTCCCTTTTTGGTAATCCGCTGCATCCCATCGCTAAAGGTAGACACACTTGGATTATTTTGTATCTAAACTAGACATAGCACAGTAGCATATTGTATGTAACTACTGGGGATGTAAAACAATGTAAACACATGTAACAACTCTGATATATATACATTTATACAAGTGTTTACTCATAAATAATGTTTCCAATTGAATTGGTATGGTGGAGTGAGTTAGACGTCGACGCACAGCCCAACTGTTAAGCGTGTGGTTGTTCACGATCGAGGAAGGATGATTAAGGATTGATGCATGAAAATGCGAAAAATTTGTACGTATTTTGGTAAGTTGAGGGTCGTGACAGTAATTACGTTACAATTTCGAATCATATTCCTTTTTATACAGAATTAATCCGTAAATTCCGTAAAATAATCGAAACTTTGTATTAAAGCACTCATATTATCGTAATTAAAATATACTTACCCAATATGATGCGGGGTATGAAAATCGGAGCTCAATCGGCTCTCGTTCGGGCTTTGTCAAAAAACTGCATAATTAGGTAAATCCGGATTATTTTTCATTAAATATAATATTAATTAAATTTTTGAAATTTTCCCGTAGGTCAATCTCGACCCTCGGTCAACTTACCTGAATCTCAAGTCGTCCTTGGTAATTTTTATTTCCTTTCTCCTTTTTTTTCTTTCCTTCCCTTTTTCTTTCCTTTTCCTTCCGACCAAACGGTGCCGTTTTCTGCTTTTTGCCATCGTCGGCGTTTTTGACGGTTTCGCCGGTCGATACCGGTCTCAAAAGGATTGCCTCTTCCTCCTGAACTCTTCGGTGGCCTTCGTTCACGCCCAACAGCCATGGTTCATCGGGAATTAGCCCGTTTCTCCTCGGTTTTTCTTCACCTCCGATCAGCGATTTTCGAGCTCCTGACGGCGCGTCTCCGGTACCAATAGGTTCACCGGCCTCTCCTCTTCCTCCTCGGTTCTTCGTCGGGGGTTGACGGTCGCTGGTGGCTAGGATCGCTCCTCGATTTCTCGCGGGTCGCAGTTTCGATTTTCGTTTCTGGTTCTCCCGATTTCGAATTTTCAGCCTTTATTATTATTATTATTATTATTATTATTATTATTATTATTATTTATAAATTAGTTTATTATTATTATATTCATTAAAATAGTCAAAAATATTCTAAAAATATCTACTAATTTATTATTTTATTCCAAATTAATTAATTTAATTTAATTTATTTATTATATTTTTAACCCTTTTTTCGGTATAATTTCTCCGTATTTTTAGGATATTGTCTCGAGTGACTTTTCGGTATTTCTAAAAATTTCGAATCTTGATCAATTGGACTCGAAAGTTTATAATTTCCTCATTATTGATCAAGATATCCCAAATCCTTATTTTTAATTAAAATTCTCTTATCAAATTTATACCGAATTTTGGTCTTTTGACCGTTTTACCCCTGCACTTGTTTCGGAACCAATTTAATCCAATTTTCCTTCATACATCCACTATCTTTTCTTATTTTAAATTTGTATTTTTTGTCAACTTAATTTCGATCCCTTTCGTTTGACCTATGGCCATCTCGGCCCGTATTTGGCTACTGCATATATTCACCGATATTTCATTTTATTCCATTTGCAAATTTAATTCAGTCAAAGCTCTTCTTATGATTCAATTAATATGTGGAAATGTACATCACATGAATCATAAGGAAATACATCAACAGATAATAAAAAGTGGGTCTTACATAATCTCCCCCACTAAAAGAATTTGGTCCTCCAAAATGGAACCAAATCAGTCTCTGAATAACTCCGGGTACTTCTTTTTCATCAAACTCTCTAACTCCTAAGTCGCTTCCTCCGGAGTGTGATGCTGCCACAGTACTTTCACCAGGGGAATCATCTTCGATCTCAATACCTTCTCCTTCCGATCCAGAATCTGAATCGGTCTCTCAACATAGGACATACTCTTACTAAGCTCTAGTGGCTCGTATCTGATCACATGCAATGGATTCGGCTGATACTTCCGAAGCATGGAGACGTGGAAGACGTTATGGACATTTGCTAGCTCTCGCTAGCCTATAAGCTCGATCTCCCACTCGCTCGAGTATCTAAAAAGGTCCTATGAAGCGAGGGCTCAACTTTCCTCTCTTTCTGAATCTCGTAATACCCTTGGAAGGAGAAACTTTCAAGAATACTGACTCCCCTGCTGTAAACTCCAACGGTCTACGTCTCCTGTCAGCATAACTCTTCTGTCGACTCTGAGCTGTCATCAGCCTCTCATAAATCAACTGGACATCCTCAGAGGCTTGACGTATCAAATCGGGAGCGAATATCTTCCTGTTACCAACCTCTTCACATCCTATAGGAGAATGACACTACGACCATACAAGGCCTCATATGGTGCCATCTCGATACTCGAATGATAACTGTTATTGTAGGCAAACTCTGCGAGTGGTAGGTGATCATCCCAGGAGCCTCTAAAATCAAGTACACAAGCTCTCAACATATCCTCGAGGGTCTGTATAGTCCTCTCTGACTGCCCATCTGTTTGAGGATGGAAAGCTGTACTGAATCTCAACTGGGTCCCCATAGCTTCCTGGAAGTGTTCCTACAAATGGGAAGTGAAGCGGGAATCCCTGTCCGACACAATACTCACTAGGACACCATGCAGTCTCACAATCTCGCTCACATATAGCTCCGCCAATTTACTCAAAGTATCGGTGACTCTCATAGCTAGGAAATGTGCCAACTTTGTCAATCTGTCAACTATCACCCATATGGCTTCATTCCCTCTACGAGTCCTCGGTAAACCTATCACAAAGCCCATGGCGACATGCTCCCACTTCCAAGTCGGTATAGGTAGAGGCTGCAATAACCCTGCAGGCTTCTGATGCTCTACCTTCACCTGCTGACAGACGAGACATCTCGCAACAAACTCTGCTATATCTCTCTTCATCCCCGACCACCAGTATACCTTCCAGAGATTCTGATACATCTTTATACTACCCAGATGCAAGGTATACCTCGACGAATGAGCCTCTGTCAAGATCAACCTTCTGATCTCAGGATCCTAGGGAACATATATCCTGTCTCGAAACCTCAGTAATCCATCCGAACTCAACTCAAACTCAGTTTCAATACCCCTCTGCATCTGTCTGACTATCTCAATACACTACTGATCATCACGCTAAGCCTGTTGAATTTGATCCATCAAATTCGGCTCTAACCGCAGGCTAGCAATCATATAACCACTCTCAACATCAGGCGAGGTCACATCCAAACTGAGGCTCACAAATTGCTCTAACAACTCGTGTTCTCGTACCATCATATAAGAAACCAACCCGAGGTGCTTCCTGCTCAACGCATCAGCCACTACATTCGCCTTACCCGAGTGGTATAAGATCTCACAATCGTAATCTTTCAGAAGCTCAAGCCACCTTCTCTGTCTCATGTTCAATTCCTTATGTGAGAACAGATACTTGAGGCTTTTGTGATCGGTAAATACTTAGAATTTCTCACCATACAGATAGTGTTGCCATATCTTCAAAGCAAACAACACGACTGCCAACTCTAAGTCGTAGGTTGGGTAGTTCCTCTCATGATCCTTCAGCTGCCTGGATCCATAAGCGACTACCTTCCCATCCTGCATCAATACATAGCCTAGTCCTTGGTAAGAAGCATCTGTGTAAACAGAAAAACCTCCTGAGCTGTAGGAATGGTGAGAATCGGAGCAGTGGTCAATCGAGGCTTCAGCTCCTGAAAACTTTCCTCACATCTGTTGTCCCACTCAAATGCAACACTCTTCCGAGTGAGATGTGTCAACGGAGCAGCCAATCTCGAAAACCCCTCCACAAATCGTCTATAATATGCAGCTAAACCCAGAAAGCTCCTGATCTCCGTAACTGTCTGAGGCCTCTACCACTGAACTACTGCCTCAATCTTGGATGGGTCCACTGACACACCATCCCTCAACATAATATGTCCCAAAAAAGAGATCTGCTCAAGCCAAAAGTCACACTTACTGAGTTTAGCATACAACTGCTTCTCATAGAGGGTCTGCAATATAATCCTTAGGTGCTGCTCATGCTCCTCTCTGGATCTCGAATAAACTAGGATGTCATCGATGAACACTATCACAAATCGATCCAAATAAGGCTGAAACACCTCATTCATCAATGACATAAAAGCTGCGGGAGCGTTCATCAACCCGAATGGCATAACCATACACTCAAAGTGACCATAACGGGTGTGAAAACCTGTCTTGGGTACATCTCCATCCTGAACTCTCAACTCGTGGTACCCAGATATCATATCAATCTTAGAAAAGACCTGTGCTCCCCGTAGGTGATCCAGTAAATCATCAATCCTCGGAAGGGGATATTTGTTCTTGATGGTAGCCTTGTTCAACAATCGGTAGTCGATACATAATCAAAGGCTCCCATCCTTCTTCCTCACAAACAGAATTGGTGCTCCCCACGGAGACACACTCGGTCTGATGAACCCCTTCCCTAATAATTCCTGTAACTGTTTCCTCAGCTTCTCTAACTCAATCGAATCCATCCTGTATGGTGGTCTAGATATCGACTCTGTACCAGGTGTCAAATCAATAATGAACTCTATCTCCCGCACTAGCGGTAACCTTGGTAACTCATCCGAAAAGACATCTGGAAATTCTGTCACAACTGAAATGTCTCTCAATTCCAGATGTGCCTTATCTATGTCAACCACATATGCAATGAACCCTTCAAAATACCATTTTCCACCATTAGTAACATAATTCATCATATAAGTATCCATTATTAATAAATAAATTTAACTCGCAAATATGATGAATGACAACTATACTTTTCTAAATGCAATAATTATATGCCTTTTATTTCTTTTCAGTAAAACTTACAGTAAGACTATCTATCCCTGAAAACATTATTGTCGTAGCATAGCAATCTAAAATAGCAGGGTTTGCAGTCAACCAATCCATTCCTAAAATTACATCAAAATCCCTCATATTCAGTAAGACAAGGTCGACTGACATATCCTTTCCCCTTATTTTCAGCCCATAATCTCTATATACATACTCAGTTAACTGACTGTTATTCATAGGTGTAGAGATTAACAACATTCTATCTAACAATGTAGGCTGTACATACTTCAACAACTTATGTGCAAATGAAGGTGATATGAAGGAATGTGTAGCACCAGAATTAAATAACACAAATGCTTCTAAATAAAAAATTAGGATAGTACCCTTAATCACATCCGTTGAAGCATTTGCAGTGTCCTAGTCTAATGCATGCACTCGCCCTCTGCCCATAACCTGCTTCCCCTTCTCCTCAGCAGTGGCTCTTCTCCTAGGAGCAGGAGTCTCAATAGGAGCTCTCTCTGGCTCTTTTCCCTTTCGTGGGGCAGTCGCAATCATCTCGGGACAGTTTCTTATGACATGCCCCGGCTTCCCACAACAAAAACATACCCCAATAGTTGTCAGACAAGGCCTGGTACCATGAAATCTACCACATCTCCTACACTGCTCGGTAGTTGGTTGTGTCCCTCTAATAACTATACCCCTCGTTGATGGTAAAGTCAGATATAAAGGAGGCTTACCTGTCCTCTCCTGTACCTCCTCAATCCGAGGTCTCTTATCAGTAAACCTCTGACCTCCTCTCCTGATCACACTATCCCCTCCGGATCTCTTCCGATCTCTATCTCTAGCTCTACTGACCTTCCCAAACTCTGAGGCACTCCGCTCAAAATCTTGCTCACACAACTAAGCCCTATGCACTGCCTCCTCATAAGTAGAGACGTCAAACGGAGCTAATTTAGATCTAATGGCTGGTCTCAATCCATCTATGAACTTCTGAACCTTCTGACTCTCACTGCTCAATGTATCCGGGTCATACCTCCCCAAGGATATGAACCTCGACTCATACTCATCAATGGAGCGGTTCCTTTGAACCAAACTCATAAACTCCAGCCATAATCTCCGCTGTGCAGTGACCAAAATATACTATCTTCTAAAGGCCTCCAAAAATATCTCTCAAGTAATCACTAGGTGTCAAAATCTCAGGATAGACATAGTAGACCTCCACTGATACTCTGCCTCGCCCTTCAGTATAAATATGACAAAGGCAACCCTCTCAGTCGATGTACATCTGAAGAACCCATACAATTTCTCCACCTCATATATCCAATCCTCTGCAATAACCGGGTCCTTCACCCTTCTGAAAATTGGAGGTCTAAATTCCTGGAATTGTCATAATCGGCCTAGCTCACAGTCATAACCCAGATCACTACCGCTCGACTATGGAGCGATAAGAGAAGTTGTATCCTGAACTGGTGGTGGTGTAACAATCTCTGTAGTCTATCCAGTAGCAGTAGGCTGTCCAACTGGGCCTCGTTTATCACCAGCCCCTAACATCTGTGCAACTATCTCAACAAGACTTTCTATACTCTGCTCAATCCTAGCAAAGCGTGCCTCAATGTCCCCTAATCTCTTAATGGGGTCCTGTGGAGCCTGACTAGTCTGTGGCTCTACACGACTCGCGGGCCTACCTCTACAGCCTCTAGCACGTGAACTTGCCCCTCTACCCCGACGAGTGACAGGCATAATGCCTAAGTTCCTGCATCCATGACCATTTATTAGTCTAGTCCCATATTGGTATACACAGTTATATCTAAACAAAGCACAGTACTAAGGGTATTTAATTTCTTAACTATTATTACTGACTCATATCTGACCAACTCTAGCTCTAGTACCACATTTTTTCATGACCCGTTCTACCAAAATTACTATAAATTTGTTATTTTTTTCTATACTTCTCACCTCCTCATGACAATTCCATTTTTAACGAGTTTGTCTACGAGTCAGTAATAATCCCAACTCTTATCCCATTTGACCATATCATTCTTACCATATTAATAATGTTACAATTTCAGACAAGGTAATAATAATAAGTACATATATTATACAACTGTATATACATATATTTTCATATATTTACATCCCCCATAATTATATTCGTTACAAAACTGTGCTATTATTTGTTTAGATACAAAACTGTACGATGTGTATACCAGATTCGCGATGGGAGCAGCGGACAACCAGGAATGCAGTCTCTACCCGCTCTCAACTACTGTAGATGCTCTGTGAAGGGTGAAAAATGAAAGGGTGAGCATAACTAGCTCAGTAAGACAATAATGTAAGCAGGTAGATAACTATACTATCTATGTGCTGATAATGTCATGATATAAAATCGTTTACATTTTGAGCATGAGGTAAGACTAAAACGATGCCACATGTAAATATATATATATATCATATACGAGAAATCATGAAATCGACATATAAAACAAACATGGAAAAATCATCATGTATGACATCTCATGCTCATCATGTTAAAACTTATTTGTTTTATCATAAACTCATCACGTTAAAACTTATTTGTTTCATCATAAAACAACCACATCAAGGCTAAACCCATCCCTCGGGAATACCTTGATTTATTAAATCGCATCTCGTTTAAAAACATAAATCGAGACATTACCCCTCCTTCGAGTCTGTCCTGGTCTATTCAGACCGTATGATATCATGTGAGGCATGTAGGTTACTATATGAAAAATCGAGGACTATGGCCATATTATGTCCCTATGATCCCAGACTACACGGATCCCGATGTGCGGGGCATCACAATTGTAATGGGAGGTGGGGTCAAATCCTACCTGCCAGAATATCAAGTAACATCATCGAGTCATCATGACTGCACGGTACAGTGTACTCCGTGTGACATACACGGTACAACGTACTCCGTGGACCCATATCATAGTCTGGGGGTGCTTGTCGTAGGTCTTATCTACCCCAATACTATGTCGATAACCAACCCATGTCTCAAGTATACGTACGAGCATATCAACTCTCTGCGACACATAGTCTACAAGAGGCTTTCGCACGACTATATGCATGTCAACTCACGTCTAGTGCGAACTGTAAGACCCGAAATTAAATCGTAAATTTTTATGAGGGATGAAAACGGTCAAAAGATCGAAAGTCGGAATAAATTCGATAAGAAAATTTTAATTAAAAATAAGGATTTAGAATATCTTGATCAATAATGAGGAAATTATATAATTTTGAGTCTAATTGATCAAGATCCAGAATCTTTAGAAATACCAAAAAATTACCCGGAGCAATACCTCGAAAATACGAAGGAATAATATCGAAAATTGGAGAAAAATGTATTTAATAAATTAAATTAAATTAATTAAATTAAATTAGAATAAAATAATATAAGTTGTAGATATTTTGGATTATTGTAGATTATTTTAATGAATAGTGTAAAAATTAAATAAATTATAATAATAATAATAATAATAATAATAATAATAAAAGAAAAGAAAAGAGAATCTGAAAAAAAAAAATCAGATTGAAATGTCGGGGAGAAAGACGGAAAACGGAAGCCGAAAACGAGGTTGCCGACGAGCCTCCACCGGTGACCCCCGTCCAAAGCCACCTACCAAAAAAGGAAGCCGCTCGCCTCGCGATCTTTTAGCCACCGGAGACGCGCCGATTGGAGGTCGGAAGACGCCGATCGGAGGAAGGAAAAATCGAGGGAGAGAAGGGCTCGGTCCCGGTGATCCACGGCAGCTGGGCATCAACGGAGGCCACCAACGAGTTCAGGAGGAGGAGCCGATCATTTTGAGATCGATAGTAGCCGACGAAATGGCCAGAATCGCCGGCGACGGCCAAGACCCGAAATGGGTTTCGACTATCGAGAGAGAGGAGGCCGGACCGGCGACCTTCCAGCGGCCTAGGACGAAGCCGAGGCCAGATTCGAGCTGCGGACGACCCAACGGAGCCACTGGCGGTGGAAGCCGACGGAGAACCGACCGGCAAGGCGGTGAACCGGAGTGAACCGGGAGTGAACCGGGTGAACCGACTGTCTGAACCGGGTTGAACCGGACCGAACCGGTTCAGCCAAGAAATAAGGGAAAAAAAAGAAAAAGGGAAAAAGAAAAAGAGGAAAAAATTGGGGAAAATTCCAGTGATGCAATCGAGTTTCGGGTAAGTCGATAAGCGATCAAAATTGACCGATTTAAATTTTGGAATATTTTATTTAATTAATTTTCGACTGGAAATTTACCCGAAAAATTATGAAATTGTGTAGCTCGACAATTGGCATCCAACGAGAGCTCGAGATAGCCTCGATTTGTGTACTAGCATGGAATCTCGAGTAAGTAACCATTATTTACGATAATTTACATCGTTATGCGTGATATGAATTTAAATTTCGCATAAATTGAATTAAATTTTGAAAATTTAGATAAATTGTCGTAAATAATAAATTGAGCTATTCGAGAGTCAGAACGAGGCCCAATAAATTGTTGGTGGGTCCAATGAGCCCAATAGGCCTCGATAATGTAAAAATTAAGTGAAAAACGGGCTTAAGGCCCATTAAGGTGCAATCGGGCCCAATAGGGATAAATTGGCCCAATGATTTAAAGTAAGCCCAGAAAGTATTAAATACAATTAAGTTGTATAATATCTGAACTGAGGAATATTTATACGCAGTTGCGGACATCGGATTGGGAGTAGATCGGACTGCGCAACGTGACATCAAAGGAAAGGTCAGGCTCGACAGGAAAATAAGGTAAGGGAATTCTACGGACTGCTTGAGGTAACTTTACAAAATTTTAAGTTCATTTGCAGTCCTTTAAAAATTATCTGAAGGGTCTAGAGGTCAAATAATAATTTTAGTGCCCCGAATGGGTAAATTACCAAAATACCATTGTTAAGGGTAAAATTTACAAATTTAGGAAAAATTGGGAGGAGCAAGAACAAGATGTTTCTGCTCGTTCTGGAGACGTTTTAATGCATGCATGAGTAGAATGCACAGCGTTGTATACTTTCAACGATATAATTGTTTTGAAAATTGTTTTGAGAAAACAGAGCCGCCTACGTGTTTTTATTTACATGTGACGTGCTGGAGCCCAGCTCGCACGATGTTTTGATTTGTGTGATGCATGCATTAGTGCTGGAGCGAGAGCTCGCACTAGAGTTTTATATGCATAGGTGCTAGAGTATAACTCGCACCAGATTTCACATGCTTTTTCGAGACAGGATGCTGGAGTTTAACTCGCACCAGATTTTATAAGATTTTCATGTGATTCATATATAGAGTGCTAGAGCCTAGCTCGCACTAGTTTTACTGGATTTGTTGAGAGTAGCGCTGTCTGCCCTTGGAGTCAGCCAAAAGGCCCAACAGGCTCAAAAGACCTCTTAAGTGGGGTGAGAGTGAGGGATGAGGTTGGCGGCCTTGTGGGGATGTAAAGCGGGCTCTGACAACTAAAAAGCACTAGTTTTACTTAATTTGATGAGAGTGTTGAGCATCGCTCGCACTGATTTTTATGAGAACATGCGATGAGTCGTGCTTGGAGCATCGGGTAGACTGTGTGTCACCGATTAAATAGGCTCGCACGTGCGTTTTGAGACGTGGCATGAGTATAGAGATATGATATGGGTCCACAGAGTATGATGTACCGTGCAAGTAGCATGGAGTACGCTATACCGTGTGGCATCTTTGGATGCGTGATATCTTCGGATACGTGTAGCATCTTCGGATGCGTGGTATCTTCGGATACGTGTGGTATCTTCGGATACGTGGTATCTTCGGATACGTGTGGCATCTTCGGATGCGTGGTATCTTCGGATACGTGTGGTATCTTCGGATACGTGTGGCATCTTCGGGTGCGTGGCATCTTCGGATGCGTGGTATCTTCGGATACGTGTGGTATCTTCGAATACGTGTGGTATCTTCGGATACGTGGTATCTTCGGATACGTGTGGCATCTACGGATGAGTGGAATCGGATAAGACTGACGGGTTGGATTGACCCACCTCCCGGGCGGTTCCTTATCAGGGTGAGACCCCGCATACTAGGATCCGTGTAACAGAGGGGCTCATGAGGACACACGGCCATAGTCCTGGTTATTACCGATATACAGATGTTGCCTAGTCTTGCATGTTGATGATTTTGACAATGATTAAAACTGGGTTTTAAACTAAATTTGCATGATGCTATTTCCATGCTTTTCAAACCCATGTGTGAATGTAAATCGATTTTCATGGTTTATGTGAGTCAGGACCACCCGAGGGATAGGTTGAGTCCTGGCCTTGTTGTGACATTTTAAACGAGAAAGAAATGATTTGAAATAATTGCATGTTGAATTTTGCCATGCGAATGGATTTACATAACATCATAACTCATATCATCTGTTTTAAATGTGTGGAGAAAGGGTGGTTTATGCTTGGCACCACGTTCATGTAGGTAGTATGGTTACCTACTTGTTCGTAGGATTGCCTTACTGAGCTTGATGTGCTCACCCCTTTCATTTTCTCCCACAGATAATCTCCAGTAGAAGTTGAGGCGACTCAGTACTGCATTCCAGATATCCGCTACTGCCCATCAGTTAAGGTATATACATTTGTACATATTGTATCTAAATGAGCATAGCACAGTAATATGTTTGTAAGTAACTTTAGGGGATGTATAAATATTGTAAACATTTATAAATGACTGAGAAAGAATTAATTTGGTGGGACTGGCATTGACGCACAGCCTAATTTGTTAGTGGAGTGTGGTCACGATCAGAGGACAGGTAAGCATGAAAGAAAATAACAAAAAGCGAAAAATTAACTCTGATTTTTGGGTAGTTTGGGTCGTGACATGAACGAAGCTCCAGCACGACGCTATGCATATCATGATATCTAAAATCTCGTGCGAGCGAAGCTCCAACACGATTTTTATACATACACAAATTTCTTGTACAAGCAATGCTCCAGTACGGCTTTTTATAAGAAATAAATCAGTAAAATTTAGTGTGAGTAAGACTCTAGCACTCTTTTTACTCGTGTAAATATGATAGGTGGCTCAATCTTAATAAAACATCTTTTAAAATCGTAACCAGTACAAACCGGTACCCTTTCGTATAATTCATGAAATCAACAGCCAACCTATATGCATATTTGCTTAAATTAAAGCAATACATTCATATAAAACATCAAAATATGATAATCATGCAATTTATTTGCCTTACTACCCTTTTTGTAAATTTTACTCCCAGGGGTAATATTGTCTTTTTATTTATTCACCCATGCCCCGATTTTCGTAAAAATTATTATTTCGTTTCTAGATACTTTAAGAAATTCTAGGCCCTGTAAATACCCTCAAAAATACATATAGGTATCTCTATCCACCTACAAAATTTCCTTACCTGGAATCACGCGCAAACTTATCCTGTCTCGATAATACTCGATCTCTCAGTCCAAATGCGCGTCACCCAAGTCTACGAAACTGCATATAACCATATATTTTTGGTCAATTCAATTATCTTTATCAGTATGTCACATTCACTGATCAATCTAAAGTATTGGGCCCGTTTTACTTGATTGGGCCCAATTGCACCTTAATGGGCCTCGACCCATTTTCAGCCCGTTTCTACTTATTAAATCCCTTCTTCGAGTTTACTGGGCTCATTTAGCTTACCAATAATTATCGGGCCTCGTTCCAAACTCATTGGATAGCCCGTGTACTATTTACGGCAATTACATTACAATTCTGAATAATATTCCTTTTTATACAGAATTAATCCGTAAATTTCATAAAATAATCGAAACTCTATATTAAAGGACTCATATTATCGTAATTAAAATATATATGATGCGGGGTACAAAAATCGAAGCTCAATCAGCTCTCGTTCAGGCTTTGTCGGAAAACTACAGAATTAGGTAAATCCGGGTTATTTTCCATTAAATATAATATTAATTAAATTTTTGAAATTTACTCGTAGGTCAATTTTGACCCTCGATCAACTTACCCGAATCTCGAGTCGTCCCTGGTAATTTTTCTTTCCTTTTTTTCTTTCTTTTCTTTTCTTTTCTTTTCATTTCCTTCCCTTTTTCTTTCCTTTTCCTTCATTTTCCTTCCAGCCAAACAATGTCGTTTTCTGCTTTTTGTCGTCGCCGGTGTTTTCGACAATTTCGCTGGCCGGTACCGGTCTCAAAAGGACCGCCTTTTCCTCTTGAACTCTTCGGTGGCCTCCGTTCACACCCAGCAACCGTGGTTCGTCGGAAATCGACCCATTTCTCCTCGGTTTTTCTTCTCCTCCGATCGACGATTTTTGGCCCCCTGACGGCGCGTCTCCGGTACCAAGAGGTTCACCAGCCTCTCCTCTTCCTCCTCGGTTCTTCGTCGGGGGTTGACGGTCACCGGTAGCTGGGATTGCTCCTCGGTTTCTCGTGGGTCGCAGTTTTGATTTTCGTTTCGAGTTCTCCCGATTTCAAGTTTTCAGCCTTTATTATTATTATTATTATTATTATTATTATTATTATTATTATTATTATTATTATTATTATTATTATTATTTATAAATTAGTTTATTATTATTATATTCATTAAAATTGTCAAAAATATTCTAAAAATTTCTACTAATTTATTATTTTATTCCAAATTAATTTATTTAATTTTATTTAATTTATTTATTATATTTTTAACCATTTTTTCGGTATAATTTCTCCGTATTTTCGGGATATTGTCTCGAGTGACTTTTCGGTATTTCTAAAAATTTCGGATCCTGATCAATTGGACTCGAAATTTTATAATTTCATCATTATTGATCAAGATATCCTAAATCCTTATTTTTAATTAAAAGTCTCTTACCGAATTTATACCGAATTTTGGTCTTTTGATCATTTTACCCCTGCACTTGTTTCGGAACCAATTTAACCCGATTTTCCTTCATACATCCACTATCTTTTCTTATTTTAAATTCGTATTTTCCGTCAACTTAATTTTGATCCCTTTCGTTTGACCTATGGCTATCTCGGCCTGTATTTGGCTACTGCATATATTCACCGATATTTCGTTTTATTCCATTTGCAAATTTAATTCAGTCAAAGCTCTTCTTATGATTTAATTAATATGTGGAAATGTACATCACATGAATCATAAGGAAATATATCAACAGATAATAAAAAGTGGGTCTTACACCAGACCAGATTTACGATAGAGACTGGAGTGAACTAAAGACTCAGGCGAGATCCGTGAGGAAAGCCAATGGGGTTGTTCGGTCGGAAAGACAGCGCCGGATCTAGTGAGGAAGGGGCGACTATCGAGGAAGTCGCCAGAGACGATGTGCCGTTGCTAACTCAGATCAATTGCTTGGAGGATGGGATGGGTCATGGGATGGCAGAAGGCAGACCAGGCAGAGGATGCGGCATGGGTTCTTGCTGGTGAATTAGATTGAATTGTTTTTAGGGTTTCTATTATTTAGGGTATAAAAGTCATTTTCTATTATATAAATATTATTATATAATAATATATATTATTAAAATATATAAAAACCTTATATTCGAGCTCGACTCGAATAAAATCGAATCGAATTTGAGTTTTGCTCGAGTCGAGTCTGAGTAGCTTGTGAGCGCCACTATATCACTTACACCTCTAGAAAGAACGAGATGAAGCAAGCAGCGCACAGGATGTTTAGGCAGTTTAAGAGCTTGGACACAGAAATTGCCTGAATACAAAGGTAGTTTTGTGTGGTAGCAACAACAGGGGTCGGTGGCAATAAGGTTATGAGCGACGGTTACTGCATTAAAATCCCAAATTTCATTCCCATTTTGCAGATTCAGTCCCCATTTTTATTGATTTTATTTTTTTTATTTCCTTTCCAATTTAAGTTTGTGATGTGGTTTCTAACTTTCAATTTTAATTCTCCTTTTCTAAAGATTTGAACAATCATTCAATCTTTAAAATTTTCTTTCCAAAACTAAATTCCAATAAATCCCCCATTTTTGTTTTTTATTATTTTTTTTTCATTTTTTAACCTTTTCATTTTTTTCAAAGTATAAAATAAATTAGAAACAAGAATTGGACACTTTTTTAAATTATTAGACTCAAAGTTCAAATCTAATCCTAAACCCAAACTTACCGTCCATCTTTCATCCAAAAAAAAGACTGTAATTTGCAAGAAAATTCAAATTGAAAATCTACTTAGATAACTCAAGAAAATTAATTTAGGCTCAAATTAAAAATGACCCAATTGGCCTAAGAATATTAAAAACCCCCGAATAAAATGGGATGTTTACATTAGTATTGATAGAGGCTTAAGCAATCCTATGAGTTTCTGTTGTATCTACTTAGATAATTTAAGAAAATTAATTTAGGTTCAGATTACAAATGACCCAATTGACCTAATAATATTAAAGACCCCAGACAAAATGGGGTGTCTACATCGGTATGATAAAGGCTTAAGCAATCCTGCGGATTTTTGGTGCTCTACCTTAACCTACTGACACACGAGACACTTAGCCACATACTCGGCTATATCTCTCTTCATACCAACTCATCGATACACCTTGCGCAAGTTGTGATAAATCTTGTTACTCCCGATACAATGTGTATATAGAGGTATAAGCTTCGTCCAAATCAGTTTCTTCAAGGCTTCATCATTGGGTACACAAATTCGGCTATGAAACCTTAAAAATCTGTCACTACCTATATCAAAATCTGACGTTTGACCCTGTTAAATCTCTACTGTTGCTTTCACACAAAACCAATCCTCTTTCTAAGCTTGCCTAATCCGTTCCATCAAATTAGGCTCAATCCTCAAACTAGCCATCATATAATCAGCATTAGAATGAGTCTCATCTAACCTCAAACCAGCTAGCTGCTCAAGTAACTCATGCTCCCTAATCATCATGTAAGAAACTAACCCTAGGTGCTTCCTACTCAGTGCATCTGCCACTATATTCACTTTACTCGGGTGGTATAGAATCTCACAGTCGTAATCCATAAGAAGTTTCATCCATCTTCTCTGCCTCATATTCATTTCCTTTTGAGAGAACAGATACTTCAAACTCATATGATCAGTGAACAATTAAAACCTTTCACCATATAGATAGAGTCGATAAATCTTCAATGCAAAAACCACTGTAGCTAGTTCTAAATCATGAATTTGGTAGTTCTTCTCATGTCTTTAAGCTGGCGAGAACCATAAGCTACTACCTTACCATGTTGCATGAACACACAACCCAAAGAACATTAAAGGAGTTGGCGGTACCAATTTTAAATAAATAGCCACTTTGTATTGTACTCCCAAATGTTGATGCTTCTTTTGAATCAAAATCTAGCCTAATTCATCTTTTGCCAACTTTTGTGATCTTATAGGTGAAGACCCAAACAAGCATCTAATGGAGTTCCATGCAATATGTTCTACCATGAAACCTACTAAAGTAACTAAAGAACAAAGCAAACTTAGAGCCTTTCCTTTCTCTTTGGTCAATTCTGCTAAGGAATGGCTCTATTATTTTCTAAGTATGACCATTAACTCATGGAAAGAGATGGAGAGATAATTCTTGAAGAGGTACTTTCCTACTTCAAGAGCTGCCAATATAAGGAAGGAGATATGAGGGATTTATCAATACAATAATGAATCCTTGTATGAGTATTGGGAAAGGTTTAAAAGGCTCTGTACACTATCAAATCCTTGAGCAACTCCCCATCTAATACTTTTATGAAGTATTGATTGATAACTTTATTTTATAGACTTATTTATATGTTTATTTTCCTTAATTATTGCTTAACTCTCTTGTGAAAATGTTAACTTTCCCCTTAATTTGATCAATTTTCTCTAATTGTGCAGATAAATAAATTTTAGAAGAAATTGGATTAATTTGATGACATTTGAGTTCACTCATGTTAAATGAGATTGAGTGTACAAGAAAGCATCTTCCATAATAACCAAATTTATCTCTTAGTATAACTCACTCATTGCCACTTAGCATGCCACATGGCTTTATTTCATTTACTCTTGAAAGATGATGACAAGTTTTCACATGGACTTCACATGATTGGCCATCTAGGATGACACTTGGACAAGAAGACAAGAGGTTATTATGAAGCTTTGAAGATGAGGAAATATCTTCCCTGAAGACCCAATTAGATTAGGACACATGGCAATTAATTGCTAACTCATTTATCATGTGTTCACCCCTTTACCCTTAATGTACTTATGTATATATATTGAATTGATGGGGAAGAGAGGGGGTCAACTGCTATAGGATTTCTAGGCTATTTCTCTTGTTTTCTTTAATACTTTCTTAGTGTAGTACAACCACCCATTTTTTTTACAAGTATCTTTTACATTTCTCTTGCAAATTAAATTGTTTTCTTTTATTTTTAGATTTTAATCTCTTCTTATACTCCATTTCTATTTTTCATTGTTGCTCTTGATTGAGCTCTATGGACATGGGAGCTTAGGAGGTTGAAAAATTACCTCAATAGCTCTTGTGTTTGAGCTTGGTCTATACTTCTTTTTTGTAATTTTTTTCTTTACTGTTTGATTTTTTTGTGGTTGTTTATTCTTTTTTTTTTTTTGTTTTAAGATTACATTTAAAATTATAGGATTATTTTCTTAAGGCTTTGCTACAATAATAATAATAATAATAATAATAATAATAATAATAATAATAATAATAATAATAATAATAATACATAAAAATTTGATGCTTACGATTTAATTAGTTTTATACTTAGCATTATTATATGTTTAACGTAATTTGTGTTGAATGTTTCTAGGCCATTACCATGTTACTTTTGTAGCTTTGTTCCTTTCGTCTTGCAGCATATTCATTGGTATTTTGTTAAGTTTTGATTGTCTTAATTAATATATAAATCAATTATTTCTTTTTAGTTCCAATTCAGTACATTCCTTAATAAATAAATATGTAGTAGTCAATAGCATTATTACCCTCCTATGCAGTGAATTTGTTTTTAATTCTGTTCGAGTTATTTTCTTTAGTGCTCTAGTTTATACTTTTGTCGTGCATTAGTGATATTAATGTAGTGTGTAGGGGATTTAGTTTACTTAGCTTTTATTAGCTTATATAAATTGTTCGTGCATTAAATTTTAAAGTATGCTAGCTAAGTGTTTTCGATACTGTGTTGGGTTTTATATTGTTGTGTGCTGCATTTCATGATTTATTAAATTGTTATAATTATAGTATTAAGTTTAGTTAGTAGTTAATTAAAATCCTAGGTTAGTTTCATTAATATTTCATGCAATAGTAATTATTAGTTGCATATTAGGTGTTACGTTTTTTTTTTTTTTTAGGATGACTTTGGGTTGTTTACTTACTACTTTAGAGAAGTTGCATTCCAATTATTTAAGGGTTGTTTTAGGGTTAGGTAGGTTCAATTAGGTTAGTTTTGTCACGACCCAAAACTACCCAAAAATCAGAGTAAATTTTTCGCGTTTTGTTATTTTCTTTCATGCTTACCTGTCTTCTGATCGTGACCACACTCCACTAACAAATTGGGCTGTGCGTCAATGCCAGTCCCACCATTCATTTACCATATAACTTAATTATTTCTCAGTCATTTATAAATGTTTACAATATTTATACATCCCCTAAAGTTATTTACAAACATGTTACTGTGCTATGCTTATTTAGATACAATATGTACAAGTGTATATACCTTAAATGATGGGCAGCAGCGGACATCCGGAATGCAGTACTCAGTCGCCTCAACTTCTACTGGAGATTATCTGTGTGAGAAAATGAAAGGGGTGAGCACATCAAGCTCAGTAAGGCAATCCTACGAACAAGTAGGCAACCATACTACCTACATGAACGTGGTGCCATGTATAAAGCCACTCTTTCTCCACACATTTTAAAACTGATGCTATGATTCATGATGTCATGTAAAACACGTTCGCATGAAAAATTCAACATGCAACTCTTTTTAAATTATTTCTTTCTCATTTAAAAATTTCACAATAAAGTCAGGACTCAACCCCTCCTTCGAGTGGTCCTGACTCACACAAAACCATGAAAATCAGTTTACATCACACATGGGTTTAAAAAGCATGGAAATAACATCATGTAAATCTGATTTAAAACCCAATTTTGATCTCATCAAAATCGTCAACATGCGAGACTAGGCAACATCTGTATATCGGTAATAACTAGGACTATGGCCGTATGTCCTCGTGAGCCCCTCTGCTACACGAATCCTAGTGTGCGAGGTCTCACCCTGATCGGGAACCACCCGAGAGGTGGGTCAGTCCATCTCGTCGGTCTTATTCGATCCCACGCATCCGAAGATGCCACATGTATCCAAAGATACCATGCATCCGAAGATGCCACACGTATCCGAAGATACCACGTATCCGAAGATACCACACATCCGAAGATGCCACACGGTACATCGTACTCCATGCTACTTGCACGGTACATCGTACTCCATGCACCCATATATCATACCCTGTCTCAGAACGCACGTGCGAGCCTATTAAATCGATGACACACAGTCTACCCGACGCTCTAAGCACGGCTCATCGCATGTTCTCATAAAATCAGTGCGAGCAATGCTCCAACACTCTCGTCAATTCAAGCAAAACTAGTGCGAGCTAAGCTCTAGCACTCTCATCAAATCATGTGGAAAATCTGGTGCGAGCGAAGCTCTAACACCCTGTTTCAAAATCATATAAAAATATGGTGCGAGTTAGACTCTAGCACCTTGTCACAAAAATCAATGTAAAACCTGGTACGAGTTAGACTCTAACACCGTATCACGAAAAATCCTGTAAAAGCAGATGCGAGTTAGACTTCAGCACCAATGCATGTAAAACTCTAGTACGAGCTCTCGCTCCAGCACTAATGCATGCATCACACAAATCAAAACATCGTGCGAGCTGAGCTCTAGCACGTCACCTGTCAATAAAAACACGTAGGCGGCTCTGTTTCCTCAAAACAATTTTCAATAACAATTTCATCGTTGAAATATGAAATGCTGTGCATTTTTCTTTCAAGGTTAGCCAGCCTACTCATGCATGCATTAAAACATCTCCAGAACGAGCAAGAACCTGTTGTTCTTGCTCCTCCCAATTTCTCCTAAATTGCAAATTTTACCCTTAACAATGGTATTTTGGTAATTTGTCCATTCGGGGCACTAAAATTATCAGCTTACTTCTAGACCCTTCATATAATTTAAAAGACTGCATATGACTCTGAAATTTCGTAAAGTTACCTCTAGCAGTCCGTAGAATTCCCTTACCTTATTTTTCTGTAGAGTCTGACCTTTCCTTTTCCACTGCTGTCTCATCACGCAGTCCGATCTACTCCCAATCCAATATCCGGAACTACGTATAAATATTCTTCAGGTGAGATATCATACAATTTAATTGTATTTCCTATTTTCTGGGCTTAATTTAAATCATTGGGCCTATTTACCCCTATTGGGCCCGATTGCACCTTAATGGGCCTTAATCGGCCTTAAGCCCGTTTTCCACTTAATTTTCACATTATCGAGGCCTATTGGGCTCATTGGACCCACCAACAATTTATTGGGCCTCGTTCTAACTCTCGAATAGTTCAATTTATTATTTATGACAATTTATCTAAATTTTCATAATTTAATTTATTTTATGCGATAATTAAATTCGAAGCACGTATAATGATGCAAATTGTCGTAAATAAGGGTTACTTACTCGAGATTCCATGCTAGTATGCAATTCGAGGTTGTCTCAAGCTCTCGTTGGATGCAAATTGTCAAGCTACACAATTTCATAAATTTTCGGGTAAATTTCCAGTCAAAAATTAATTAAATAAAATATTTCCAAATTTAAATCGGTCAATTTCGATCGCTACTGACTTACCCGTAGCTTGATTACATCGTCGAAATTATTTCCCAATTTTTTCGATTTTTCTTTTTCCCTTTTCTCCTTTTTTCCTCTCTTTCTTGGCCGAACCAGTTCGGTCCGGTTCAGACCCGGTTCGGACCGTCGGTTCACCCCAGTTCGACTGGTTCACTCCGGTTCATGGCCTTACCGACCGGTTCTCCGCCGACTTCCGCAACCAGCAGCTCCGCTGGGTCGTCCGCATCTCAGATCTGGGGTCGGTTTCGGTCGAGGTCACCGGAAAGTCATCGGTCCGGCCTGTTCTCTCCACCGTCGGTACCCATTCCTCTTTTCGCCATTTTTCGGCACCGTTCGCCAGTTTTCAGTGGCTGTTTTCGGTACCAATCGGCTCACCGTCGCCTGGGCTTCCAGAATCGAGCCTTGGTGGGGCTCGAATCGACCCTGATGGCCGCCGATAGGGGCGTTTCCTTCCCGCGGCTTCCCCTTTCATTTTTGGCCTCCTTTGGTGTCGGTGGGGCTCGTCGTCGATGCCAGGGAGGTCGCCGGCCTCTCCTCTTCCATTTTCGACCCTTCGCCTGGCCGTTGATCGCCGGACGGTGGCCATCCGGTCTTCCTCAGTTTCGGCTTCGTTATTTTCGTTTTCTTCTTTCTCTCTCTTCGATTTTCAATTCTCTCTTCTTTTTTTTTCTAATTCTTCTTTTCTTTTTTTATTAATTATTTTTATTATTATTTTATTTATTTATTTTATTAATATTTTAATCATTAAAATATTCACAAATATTCTACAAATATCTACAAATTTCTTATTTTATTCTAAATTCATTTATTTAATTTTATTTAATTTATTTAATTTATTTTAATTTATTTTGACCCTTTTTCGGTATATTTTTTGATTATTTTTGAGATTATTTTTTGAAGTAAAAATCCCAATTTATTCCAATAAATTTATATCTTGATCAATTTAACCCGAAATAAATTTATTTTTTCGTTATTGATCAAGATTTCTCAATCCCATATTTTTAATTAAATTTTCTTATCGAATTTACACTCGCTTTCGGTCTTTTGACCATTTTGCCCATCAACGTGTTCGAAAATTCTATTTCAATCCTTTTGTATTTTTAATTTTCGTGTTTTAACTAAAATCGGGTCTTACAAGTTTCATTTAAGGTTAGTTTAGGGGTAGATTTGCATTCATGCATGTATGGGTTAGTTTTCGTTTCAAATTCAAAAAAAATAAAATAAAAAAATCTTAATTCTCATACCTTAGTTTGTTTAGTCATTATTTATTAATTATGCATTTCACTAATTTAGAAGTCAATTAGGGTTAGGACTATTTGGGGTTAGCATTTTAGGGCATTTGAGGGTTAGGATTATATTAAGGAATTTTTAGGATTTTTTATTAGGATTTTATTTCATCATGCATTAGTTTATGTTATTCTGCATTTTTATTTTATTCAATTTGATTTATTCATGCATTTTTATTACATATTAGGATTTTTTACTTTTATTTTCATTAATTGTATTTTAGACCCATATTTTCCATTATTTACATTTTTAACCCATTTTCATTTTTAATTTTTTTTTTTGCAGTTGCTTTTTATTCCTTATTTGGGTTTTATAAGTATTTCTTGTAAGACCCGATATTTTCAAGTGCATTTAAAAATGCAAAAGGATTGAAATGGCATTCCCGAACACGTGCAAGGGTAAAATGGTTAAAAGATCAAAATTCGGTATTAATCGGGACAAGAAAAATTAATTAAAAATATGAGAATGAGAAATCTTGATCAATAACGAAGAAATAATTAAATTTCGGGTTAAATTGATCAAGATATGAATTTATTGGAATAAATCAGAATTTTTGCATCAGAAAATAATCCCGAAAATAATCGAAAAATATACCGAAAAGGTAAAAATCAGACTGAGAAATTTATTACGAATTAAATGAATAAAATAGAATTATTTTAGATATTTTTGGGAATTTTATTATTATTTTATTGAATAAAATAATAATAAAATTTAATTATAAATAAATAAATAAAATAAAATAAAAAACAGAATTCGCGAGAAACGCGAATCTGGAAAATGTGAAAACAGAAACAGAGAAGAAATGCGAAGCAGGAAACTGAGGGAGTCGGTTTCCCTCCGATCCAACACCACCGGCGGGGCTGAGGGGCCGACGAGGGTCGGCAAAGGTAGCTTGACCTCGGGCGAGCCACCAGCGGCCGCGACACGTGGCGAGGTGGCCGAAAAATGCTGAAAATGAAGGAGGAAGCCGCGGGGAAGAAACCTCGATTCACCGGTGATGGCTGCGATTCGACCCCAGCCGAGGCTCGATTTAGGGAGCCCATGCGACGGCGCACTGAACGGCGGTGAAATCGCGTCGGGAACCGGTCAGATGGCATCGGCACGACCAAATGTTGCCTGAACCGGCCGAACCGGACCGAGCTGAACGGCGGTCTGAACCGGGTTGAACCGGACCAGACCGGTTCAGCTAAAAAGAGAGGGAAAAAAAGGAAGAAAAAGGGAAAAAGAAAAAGAGGAAAAATTGGATAAAATTTCAGTGATGCAATCGAGCTTCAGGTAAGTCGGTAAGCGATCGAATTGACCGATTTAATTTTTGGAATATTTAATTTGATAAATAATCGACTGAAAGTTTACCCGAAAATATATTTGATTGTGTAGCTCGACAATTGGCATCAACCGAGAGCTCGAGACAGCCTCGATTTGAGTACGATCATGGAATAACGGGTAAGTAACCCTTATTTACGATAATTTTACATCGTTATGCATGATTGATATTTAACGCATAAATTACGGATTTAATTTCCGCATAAATGAATTTAATTCTAGAAAATTGGATAAATAGTCGTAAATATTAAATTGAGATATTCGAGAATTTAGAACGAGGCTAAATAAATATTGATGGGCCCAATAAGCCCAATAGGCCTCGATAATGTGAATAGTAAGTGGGAAAACGGGCTTAAGGCCGATTAAGGCCCATTAATGTGCAATCGGGCCCAATATGGGTAAACGGGCCCAATGATTTAAATTAAGCCCAAAAAATTGTGAAATACAATTAATTGTATTGTATTTGACTTGATGAACATTTATCCGCAGTGCCGGAGATTTGATTTGGATTCGGAACAAATCGGACTGCGTGACGAGTCATCACTGGAAAGGTCAGACTGTACAGAAAATGAGGTAAGGGAATTATGTGAGTAGCTAGAGGTAGCTACGCGTATTTTAATAACTTTTCTGTACACTGAATATGTATGTATACATTGATATTGTATAATGATCCTAAAAGTGGTTTAAATGATTTTAAGGATCAAAATAGGTGAAAAGTCTATTTTACCCCTCTTGAGGGAAGTTCACCTAAGGATGGTGAAAGCATGACATGCATGAAATGCATGATTTAAGGATTTTTATGATTAAGGAATTTTCTTGGTTTTAATCAAAGTAAATCGATAGATTGGCCAATAATTGCATAAGTTTCCCAAAATAACACTACGTAGGTGTTATTAATATTTAAATGGAAATTTCTTTGGAAAACGGTCAACTATCAAGTTTATATGGAAACAGATAGTGACGACACGTAGTTCGCACAATATCTGCGTTTGTGAATGTGCATAAATGTGCTTGAACAGTTGCTCGCACCGACTTGTGACATCATATGCATGACATGTGCTAGAGCGGTTGCTCGCACTGATTTTTATTCCTATGAAATGCATGAGAGGTGTTGGAGCTTAGCTCGCACTCCGTTTTGACATGTTTTGACATGTTTTGACTGGTTTTGACTTGATATGCATAAAAAGGTGCTGGAGCGATTGCTCGCACTAGTTTTACAGATTTGATATGCATGAGAGGTGCTAGAGCTTAGCTCGCATCCTGTTTGGATTTGATATTGCATAAAGCCGTGCTGGAGTGTAACTCGCACGAGATTTTAATTTAATTATGCATAAAGTCGTGCTGGAGTATAACTCGCACGAGATTTGATTTACTTAAGCATTTATTTGTGTTGGAGCTCGCTCGCACAAAGTTTTATATGGTTTTCATAATTCATTTGAATGTCGTACTGGAGTTTTTCTCGTACGAGATTTTCATTGAGTTTTTATACATATCCGTACTAGAGCATTGCTCGTACGTGGATTTTCCTTGAAATTATAATCAGTTTAAGTCGTACTGGAGCGCTGCTCGTACGCAGATTTTACTGATTTTTATGAAACCGTGCTAGAGCTTCGTTCGCACGAGGTTTTCTGATATCATGAATATGCATGGAGCCGTGCTTGAGCTTCGCTCGCACAGGAATTTATATTACATGCATATAGCCGTGTTGGAGCCTCCTGTAGACTGTGTGTCACAGTGAGATGATATGCTCACACGTGCATTCTGAGACAGAGATGATATGGGTGGATAAGACCTATTACAGGCACCCCTGATTGGGCTTGGGTCCACGGAGTACATTGTACCGTGTATGTCACGCGGAGTATGTTGTACCATGGGGATTGTTGGAGTGGAGTGGTATTAGCCACGAGGCAGCAAGTCTTGCCCTCGCAATCTTGGTGTTATGCTGTTCTGGCGGGTAGGACGACCCACCTCCCGTTTCAGGTGTGATACCCCGCACACTAGGTACCGTGTTGCCAGGGATCACTAGGATATGGCCATAGTCCTCGATGTTACTGATAATTACCTACTTGTCTCACATGATATAACTTGTGGTCGGTTAGACCAGGGTAGACCCGAAGGAGGGGTCAGGCCCCTGATTTTTATGATTTTATACTGTGATACGAGATTTCAGATGATTTTATGATTTGTGACCCTGAAAGAAGGGTGATTTTATAATCGGAGTTTTATAATGAACTTTATTGAATTGTTTTATGAGATGGACTCGGAAGGGTTAGTTTTTACTGCAGTTTTAAAGAAATGATTTGAATGCAGTAGCATGATGATGTTTTCCATGCTTTTATTCAAATTCATGATTTATCTTACATGACGCAAAAGGATGCATGATATTGCTTTACTTCATGCTAATGATGATTTAATGATGTCACATAAAATGCTTTGAATGTATGAATTATATGATTTATATATGCACAAATAGTTTTGGATAAACTATGGCATTGAATATGCATGACTTTGTGCTTGATGATTTTAATGAAAAGAAATGGATTTAAGGGCATGGCATTATGAGCATGTAGATAGTGGAGCTATCTACTTACTTGCATAATTGCCTTACTGAGCGTGTGGTTTGCTCACCCCCCTTATTTTTCCATCTTTTCAGAGCACTTGAAATAGTTATTGAGCGTATAAGGACTTGCATGCTTCGTATCCACTGCTGCCCATCGAGAGACAGGTATACACATTGGTATGATTTTGTATCTAAATATGTAATGCACAGTACTGTAAACGGACATTGATGTCGGGGATGTAGAGTTATAAATACCAATAGGTATGTATTTAATTAAAGTCAAAGGATAGTAAACTCTGATGTATAAACTTGATTATGGAAATGGAATTGGTAATAGTGTGAGGTGACTAACACCGAATCATAGCCCAACTGTTTGTAGGATGGTCACGATGAGAGAAAGGTGAGAATTAAATAATAAATGAAAAAGTGAAAAATTTACTCTGATTTTTAGGTAATTTGGGTCGTGACAATTAATGGTATCAGCGCTTGAGTTGGCCTGATATGAGTCGGTGTTAGTGGTTAAGGAAGTTTACATCCCCCTGTACTGTGCATTATTTGGATACAATTGTGTATATCGAGATGGAAGTGCAGCTAAGAATTTGGTTTTAAATGCAAGAATATACTTATTAACTGATAGCCGCTATGGTTGAGAGGCGAGTACATGAGCTCAAGGCCGTTGAGGTAGGCCCGAGAGTAGTACTGAGTCGCCACATGAGACTCGAGATGAGATTGACGTGAAGGCTGATATTGAGCATGCCCCACAGAGTCCGACAGAGAGATCGGATAGAGTCTGACAGAGAGATCAGACAGTATTGAGACACGCTTCGCGAGGATGGAGCGGAGTGTGGAGAATATATTGAGATCTAATTGCTCAAAGTATGTATGAGATTTGTGGGCGAGTTGGAACATTGGTGGAAGTTCGCTCGACCCATTTGAAGAGTTAGACGTCCAAAATGGACATGAGAACATAATTCTATATGTATTCCGGTGACAGAATATCCCGGACATTGTTAAAGGAAATTACAGATGATAGTATTTACTCTAACCCAGAGGAACATGTTGACTGACGAGTATGAAACTCTGTTTATATTCCTGGGCAGATGTGACTCGGACACGATGAACAGTGAGAGTCGAGATGTCTGAAAGTTCATGGAAGGACTCAGATTATCAATTAGAGTCCGATTGGCCTGTTAGATATCACTACCTATGCCGAGACGGTGCGCAGTCTACAGTTGTGTAAATAAGATCATGAGTTGCACGCCTCTGAAATTGGGAAAGGTAGTAAGGGCCGAAAAAGAGACGAAAGAGAATAAAGAATGACAGAGATGTTAGAACGGGAAAAAGGTAGTTTGGTAAAAGATTAGAGCTGATGAGTCACGGGGTAAGTTGATGATAAACCCCAGTATATCTAATTTCAATACTTTAAAGGGGTATTGTGATTTGAGGACCCCGACCTGCTACGTAACAGTATAACAGAGTAGCAGTGTGAACAGTGTAAGCAGTGTAGGATATGTGGTAGTTACCACGGAAATAAGATGTTGGATGAGGGCGAATGTATGCCTTGGACCAGGACACCATTAATGATTCATATGATGTGGTGAAAGATACCACACTAGTAGAAAATAATGAAGTAATTATTTTAATTACTCCTGGTGCCACGCATTTATTCATACCGCCTTCAGTTACTTATAAGCTAGAGAAAAAAATGTGAAGCCTGTACCCATAGACAAGAGGATGATAGTTAGCTGATTTTCACTAACTGAATATGGGTATAAAGATTGTAAGTTTGACAAATAATGAAAGAGTTTGTTATAAGTGATATATTAAAGAAGATATATTAGAATAAGAGACGTATGCAAGGTAAGGATATCATTGATATTCAAAGTAAGGATTAAGCAATATGTAGTGTATATGGATTGCGACCAAGATAAGGGGTAGATATATCTACACCCAGTCGATGTGATCAAATCTAAGGGTTAATAAAGGTATTTTAAAATATTCCCTGCCTGAAGACTTGACAGCGTCGATAAGCTCGCACATAAGCTATAAATTGAAAAAATTAACAGTCATGAAATGTATACATTTTAAATTTGGGTACCTTTATTGGTACGATAAAAAGATATAGAAATTCATTAATCATGAAGGTTTAAAAATTAAAATTTTATAAAAGCTGTTAATATAAGAAAAAGGATATGACGTGAGTTAGTATCCCGAACAGAAGCGATTTCGAAACGATATTGTACGTTTATGCGTACATAGGTCAAGGATAAGAGTGGTTGAAATATTGAGTGGAACTCTACTACGAAAAGGTATTTAAACCTTATTTGGACCAATTGGTTGTCATCTTGAGCGATGATATGTTGATGTTTCCGAAGTCTAGGGAAGAGCATGAGTAGCAATTAGAAACTATTTTACAGACGAGTTGTTGAGAGTTTCTCAAAATGAGCTGCTCAGTTGACACACCCCATTTGGAAAAAGATTTCATACAAGTGGTGTGATAAGTATGAAAATGACTTTCGTGAGTTTTGGTATAAGGAAGTAATAAACTGACCACCGTAAGTATTCTCACCATAACCAACAGCTCAAGAGGTTTCAGTGTGTATGGATACCTCAAAATGAGGATTGGGCTGTGTATTGATGTAAAATGGGAAGATAGTCATTTATGGATCCAGTTAGTTAAAGGACCATGAGAGAAACTATCCGACCCATGGTTTAGAGCTGACAGCCTTAGCGTTTATACTAAAAGTATGATGCCACCACTTATACGGTGAGACATTTCGAGTATGCACTGATCGTAAAAGCCCCGAGTATCTGTGTTCACAGAAAGAGTAGAATATGAGATAACCAAGAGGGTTAGAGCTTCTAAGGATTTTGATTGTGAACATTGTACCACCCAGGAAAGGCTAATGTAATGGCTGATGCCTTGAACAGAAAGAGCCTCGGGATGGTATCACATATGATGGTCAAGGAGCGTGAGCTGCTAGAGCAGTTGTGAACCTCAGTAGTGATGTAATCCCTTCTGATGATGACGGTGATTGTGTGACAGCTAGCCTGAGGTTAGAACAGGATTTGTGTGACCGGATTTGCCAGGCTTAGAGTGATGATCGGCATCGTGTCGATATTGTGGGTCAGATTCAGAAGGGTATAGTGACAGAGTTCACAGTAAGTGATGATGACTTACAGAGGTTCAGAGATAGTATAAGTGCTCCCCAAGACCACAGTTGATGATATAGTGTTATTGTCAGAAGCTCACTCTTCGGGATATACAGTGCATCCGAGAAATAATAAATATATCAGAATCTCTGAAAGGGGTATTGGTGGTCAGGTATGAAAAGTGATATTATAGAGTTATGGAGAAGTGTCTCGTATGTCAGCAGATTAAGGTAGAGTAAAAGAAGTTGCAGAATTATTGCAGCCTCTACCTATATTAACATGGAAATGGGAACAAGTTACCATGAATATTGTGATGGGTTATAGAGGACCCGAATGAATCACGAGGCTATCTGGGTGATAGTCGATAGATTGTAGATTGATTTAGTTACCCACCTTCTGGTTATGAAAATCCCAGATACTCTGAGTGTGTAGGCAGATTTTTATGTATGGAAAATTGTGGAATAATATGTAGCGTTCCAGGGAGCATGATATCAGATAGGGATTCCGCTTCACTTCCCACTTCTGGGAATGTTTTTCAGGAAGCTATGAGAACCCGATTGAGTGTTAGCACAGCTTCCACCCTCAGACAGATAGTCAGTCAGAGAGGACTGTACAGATTCTGGAGGATATGATGAGAGTGTGTGCCATTGATTTTATGAGCTCCTGGGATGATCAGTTGCTACTAATCAAATTCGCCAATGATGACAGTTGTCAGTTGAGTATCGGGATAACATTTTATATGAGGCAGTGTATGGCCGTAGGGAGTTGTTCCCTGACTTTGATAAGAAGAAGTGGGTGACAGATAAAAAATTATTCCCGAATTGGTAAGACAAACCTCTGAGGATGTTCAGTTGATTTATGAGAGATTAAGAACACCTCAGAGCAGGTAGAAAAGCTATGCTGACAAGAGACAGAAATCATTAGAAATTCACAGAGGGTGAATCAGTATTGTTGATAGTTACTTGTCCTAAGAGCATAAGGACGTAACGAGATTCGAAAAGAGATATTGGACAAAGTGGAAGGTAAGACCTGTAGGTTGGTATTACCACTTGAATTAACAGGCATTCACAATGTGTCCCATCTTATGATGTTTTGAAAAATATTATCCGGACCTGATATATGTGATTGGATATGAGCTCCAACAGTTTAGCTCAATGAAAGTGTAACGTATGATTGGAGAATTGATTCGGGTATTAGACGAAAGGAGAAAGTGTTGAGGTTTAAGATGATCTCCCTAGTTAAGTATGATGGTAGAATTATACTCCGGAGAAAGTCACTTGAGGATGACAGTATATGATACGATAGTCACACCCGGAGTTGTTTGAGGAATCATTTGCCTTAGTTCTAATTTGGAGGATCAAATTTCTTAAGTGGGGGAGAGTGTAAGACCCGATATTTTCAAGTGCATTTAAAAATGCAAAAGGATTGAAATGGCATTCTCGAATACGTGCAAGGGTAAAATGGTCAAAAGACCTAAATTCGCTATTAATCGGGACAAGAAAAATTAATTAAAAATATGAGAATGAGAAATCTTGATCAATAACGAAGAAATAATTAAATTTCGGGTTAAATTGATCAAGATATGAATTTATTGGAATAAATCAGAATTTTCGCATCGGAAAATAATCCCGAAAATAATCGAAAAATATACCGAAAAGGTAAAAATCGGACTGAGAAATTTATTACGGATTAAATGAATAAAATAGAATTATTTTAGATATTTTTGGGAATTTTATTATTATTTTATTGAATAAAATAATAATAAAATTTAATTATAAATAAATAAATAAATAAATAAAAAAACAGAATTCGCGAGAAACGCGAATCTGGAAAATGTGAAAACAGAAACAGAGAAGAAACGCGAAGCAGGAAATCGAGGGAGTCGGTTTCCCTCCGATCCGACACCACCGGCGGGGCTGAGGGGCCGACGAGGGTCGGCGAATGTAGCTTGACCTTGGGTGAGCCACCAGCGGCCGCGACGCGCGGGGAGGTGGCCGAAAAATGCTGAAAATGAAAGAGGAAGCCGCGGGGAAGAAACCTCGATTCGCCGGCGATGGCTGCGATTCGACCCCAGCCGAGGCCCGATTTAGGGAGCCCATGCGACGACGCACCGAACGGCGGTGGAATCGCGTCGGGAACCGGCCGGACGGCGCCGGCACGATCAAATGTTGCCTGAACCAATCGAATCGGACTGAACCGGCTGAACCGGACCGGGCTGAATCGACGGTTCGAACCGGGTTGAATCGGACCGGACCGGTCCAGCCAAAAAGAGAGGGAAAAAAGGAAGAAAAAGGGAAAAAGAAAAAGAGGAAAAATTGGGGAAAATTCCAGTGATGCAATCGAGCTTCGGGTAAGTCGGTAAGTGGTCGAATTGACCGATTTAATTTTTGGAATATTTAATTTGATAAATAATCGACTGAAAGTTTACCCGAAAATATATTTGATTGTGTAGCTCGACAATTGGCATCAATCGAGAGCTCGAGACAGCCTCGATTTGAGTACGATCATGGAATAACGAGTAAGTAACCCTTATTTATGACAATTTTACATCGTTATGCGTGATTAATATTTAACGCATAAATTACGGATTTAATTTTCGCATAAATGAATTTAATTCTGGAAAATTGGATAAATAGTCGTAAATATTAAATTGAGATATCCGAGAATTTAGAACGAGGCTAAATAAATATTGATGGGCCCAATAAGCCCAATAGGCCTCGATAATGTGAATAGTAAGTGGGAAAACGGGCTTAAGGCCGATTAAGGCCCATTAATGTGCAATCGGGCCCAATATGGGTAAACGGGCCCAATGATTTAAATTAAGCCCAGAAAATTGTGAAATACAATTAATTGTATTGTATTTGACTTGATGAACATTTATCCGCAGTGCCGGAGATTTGATTTGGATTCGGAGCAAATCGGACTGCGTAACGAGTCATCAGTGGAAAGGTCAGACTGTACAGAAAATGAGGTAAGGGAATTATGTCAGTAGCTAGAGGTAGCTACGCGTATTTTAATAACTTTTCTGTACACTGAATATGTATGTATACATTGATATTGTATAATGATCCTAAAAGTGGTTTAAATGATTTTAAGGATCAAAATAGGTGAAAAGTCTATTTTACCTCTATTGAGGGAAGTTCACCTAAGGATGGTGAAAGCATGACATGCATGAAATGCATGATTTAAGGATTTTTATGATTAAGGAATTTTCTTGGTTTTAATCAAAGTAAATCGATAGATTGGCCAATAATTGCATAAGTTTCCCAAAATAACACTACGTAGGTGTTATTAATATTTAAATGGAAATTTCTTTGGAAAACGGCCAACTATCAAGTTTATATGGAAACAGATAGTGCCGACACGTAGTTCGCACTATATCTGCGTTTGTGAATGTGCATAAATGTGCTTGAGTAGTTGCTCGCACCGACTTGTGACATCATATGCATGACATGTACTAGAGCGGTTGCTCGCACTGATTTTTATTCCTATGAAATTCATGAGAGGTGCTGGAGCTTAGTTCGCACTCCGTTTTGACTGGTTTTGACTTGATATGCATAAAAAGGTGTTGAAGCGATTGCTTGCACTAGTTTTACAGATTTGATATGCATGAGAGGTGCTAGAGCTTAGCTCGCATCCTGTTTGGATTTGATATTGCATAAAGCCGTGCTGGAGTGTAACTCGCACGAGATTTGATTTAATTATGCATAAAGCCGTGCTGGAGTATAACTCGCACGAGATTTGATTTACTTAAGCATTTATTTGTGCTGGAGCTCGCTCGCACAAAGTTTTATATGGTTTTCATAATTCATTTGAATGTCGTACTGGAGTTTTTCTCGTACGAGATTTTCATTGAGTTTTTATACATATCCGTACTAGAGCATTGCTCGTACGTGGATTTTACTTGAAAATATAATCAGTTTAAGTCGTACTGGAGCGCTGCTCGTATGCAGATTTTACTGATTTTTATGAAACCGTGCTAGAGCTTCGCTCGCACGAGGTTTTCTGATATCATGAATATGCATGGAGCCGTGCTTGAGCTTCGCTCGCACAGGAATTTATATTACATGCATATAGCCGTGTTGGAGCGTCCTGTAGACTGTGTGTCATAGTGAATGATATGCTCACATGTGCATTATGAGACAGAGATGATATGGGTGGATAAGACCTATTACAGGAACCCCTGATTGAGCTTGGGTCCACGGAGTACGTTGTACCGTGTATGTCACACGGAGTACATTGTACCGTGGGGATTGTTGGAGTGGAGTGGTATTAGCCACGAGGCAGCAAGCCTTGCCCTCGCAATCCTGGTGTTATGCTGTTCTGGCGGGTATGCTCACATGTGCATTATGAGACAGAGATGATATGGGTGGATAAGACCTATTACAGGCACCCCTGATTGAGCTTGGGTCCACGGAGTATGTTGTACCGTGTATGTCACACGGAGTACATTGTACCGTGGGGATTGTTGGAGTGGAGTGGTATTAGCCACGAGGCAGCAAGCCTTGCCCTCGCAATCCTGGAGTTATGCTGTTCTGGCGGGTAGGACGACCCACCTCCAGTTTCAGGTGTGATACCCCGCACACTAGGTACCGTGTTGCCAGGGATCACTAAGATATGGCCATAGTCCTTGATTTTACTGATAATTACCTACTTGTCTCACATGATATAACTTGTGGTCCGTTAGACCATGGTAGACCCGAAGGAGGGGTCAGGCCCCCGATTTTTATGATTTTATACTGTGATACGAGATTTCAGATGATTTTATGATTTGTGACCCTGAAAGAAGGGTGGTTTTATAACCGGAGTTTTATAATGAACTTTATTGAATTGTTTTATGAGATGGACCCGGAAGGGTTAGTTTTTACTGCAGTTGTAAAGAAATGATTTGAATGCAGTAGCATGATGATGTTTTCCATGCTTTTATTCAAATTCATGATTTATCTTACATGACGCAAAAGGATGCATGATATTGCTTTACTTCATGCTAATGATGATTTAATGATGTCACATAAAATGCTTTGAATGCATGAATTATATGATTTATATATGCATAAATAGTATTGGATAAACTATGGCATTGAATATGCATGACTTTGTGCTTGATGATTTTAATGAAAAGAAATGGATTTAAGGGCATGGCATTATGAGCATGTAGATAGTGGAGCTATCTACTTACTTGCATAATTGCCTTACTGAGCGTGTGGTTTGCTCACCCCCCTTATTTTCCCATCTTTTCAGAGCACTTGAAATAGTTATTGAGCGGCTAAGGACTTACATGCTTGGTATCCGCTGCTGCCCATCGAGAGACAGGTATACACATTGGTATGATTTTGTATCTAAATATGTAATGCACAGTACTGTAAACGGACATTGATGTCGGGGATGTAGAGTTATAAATACCAATGGGTATGTATTTAATTAAAGTCAGAGGATAGTAAACTCTGATGTATAATCTTGATTATGGAAATGGAATTGGTAATAGTGTGAGGTGACTAACACCGAATCATAGCCCAACTGTTTGTAGGATGGTCACGATGAGAGAAAGATGAGAATTAAATAATAAATGAAAAAGTGAAAAATTTACTCTGATTTTTAGGTAATTTGGGTCGTGACATTTCTTATTCTCATAATTAATTTCATTTCTCTTATTATTTCAGTTTATTATTTTTGTTTATTTTATTTTATTATTTTTATTTTTCATGTAATTAGCCTTAGTAGATCACCTTCTTTCATAATTGGCCAGAATATATCTAGGGTGTAATTATCTGGCAATCAATTAAGTTAACGTAATCTCTATGGGATGATATTTTGGGACTTCAGTTCCTATATTACTTGTACAACTTGTGCACTTGTGGTAGAGACCTCTAGCAGTCGCATCATTGCTACCCCATGACAGAGGAATGATAGATATGACTAGTGGAGGAGCTTTGGTGGATAAGACTCCTTAAGATGCAAGGAATTTGATAGCTAACATGGTTGCCAATTCCCAAAAATTCTACACTAGGTGTGACGCTCCTTCAAAGCTTGTACATGAGATAAGTGTTGCTCTCTTTGATCAATAACTTAAAGATCTAACTTCTTTAGTTCGTGAACTTGTTGTAGGGACAAAGCAACAAGTTAAGGCCTATGGAATTAGCTCGAACATGGGACACCCTACTAATATGTGTCCAACTTTACAAGATGATGGTTATGAGCACACCAATGCTGTAGGCGGCTTTCTTGGACAGCCACAACAACAACGCAAGTATGATTCAATGGTAACACATACAATCAAGGATCAAGGGTGTAAGACCCAATTTTATTTAAAATACGAAATGAGAAAAGATCAAATGAAGGATTGAAATGGGATTCCCGAACACGTTGAAGGGTAAAACGATCAAAACATCGAAAGCCTGTATACATTCGACAAGAAAATTTCATTAAAAATATGAGATTGAGAAATCTTGATCAATAACGAAGAAATAATTAAATTTCGGGTTAAATTGATCAATATATAAATTTATTGGAATAAACTGAAATTTTCACTTAGAAAAATAATCCCGAAAATAATCGAAAAATATACCGAAAAGATGAAATAATACCGATAAATTCATTTATTGAATAAATGAATAAAATAATAATTTTTTAGATATTTTGGATTTTAAATAATAAAATATTGATTAAAATAATATTAAAATAAATTATAAAAAATAATAATAAAAAAAATGAAAGTCTGAATCGCGAAAATCGCTAAACAGAAAAAGCAAATGGCAAAACGGACATAGGCGCGAACCGAGGAGGAATCATCGAACGAGCCACCATAGGCGGCCAGGAACCCCAGGCGAGGGCCGATGAAGGGCGACTGTAAATCCCCGAAATTTCTTTGTAAATTGGTTCGTAAAAATGTACAAGTGGAAATAAAATTGTAAGTCTGATATAAAATAAATAAAATAATAAAATACCCAGGAAATAAATAAGATAAATATATATTTATTTGATTTAAATATATATTTAAATATTTTGGGTATATTATATATTATATTATATTTTGATAAAATATAATATAATATTAAAAAAATAAAATAAATAAAATAAATAATAAATAAATAAATAAAAATAAATAACTAAATAATATATAATATATAATATATAATATATAATAATAAAAAAACAAAAAAATAAAGAAATAGAAGGTAGAATCACGATGGAAAAAAACAAAAGGGGAGCAGAAGAACCGAGGAAGGCCAGCTCCCTTCTGACTCGGACTACCCGATCGGAGGCTGCCAACGACGAGAGGAAGCAGCAGAGGCCACCGTCGGTGCTGGCAGAGGGAGAAAAGCCGCGGTCGGCGAGAGAGGGAGAGAAACCGAGATGAAGAGAGGGAAAAGCGAGGAAAGAGGTGATCGGTGGTCGAGGAAGGGAGGAGTGACCCACCACCGGCCAGAGAGGGACGTCTGCGGCGTCGATCCAGGTGCAGATCGGCCAGAAACGGCGCCGATCGGAAGAAAAAAATGGGTGCGACGCTGGAGGAGAGAAGAGATCGGACCGGCTATTTTCGACGAGCTTTGGCAAAACCGATCCCAGATCCATGCACCGGACTACCCCGCGAAAAAGCTGGAGGTGGAAGCCGACGGAGAACCGACAGGAAAAGCTCCGAACGGCGAGGGAGAAAGTTGGACCGGACTGAATCGAGCTGAACCAGACCGGTCTAAATTGGGTTGAACCGGACCGAATGGTTCAGCCAGAAAAAAGAAGAAAAAAAAAAGAAAAACAAAAAGGGAAAAATGAGAAAAAATTCGGTGATGCAATCGAGCTCCGGGTAAATCGGTAAGTGGTCAAATGAACCAATTTAATTTTCGGAATAATTATTTAAATATATATATATGTATATTTATTTATTTAGGTACATGTACAAATAGGAGTATATAATGAATTGGGTATGCTAGTATTTGTACAAAAAAATATATATGTATGCATAGGTGATAAGGAAAAATGGAAAACAATGATAATATATATATATATATATATATATATATATATATATATATATATATATATATAAAGGAGTGTGTGTATATATATAAATATATATATATATTTATTTAGGAGCATATACATGTGGGGGGTATGAAAGGTGAATGTGTGCAAGTATATGTATATACAAAGAATGTATATATATGAGATAGGAAAACATGAAAACAATAAAAGTATATATATATACATATAGGAGTGTATATATATATATATAAATATATATTTATGCGTGTATACATGTGGATGTATATAACAAAGGTATATGCTAATACTTGTAGGAGCAAATATATAAATAGTGAAGAAATATATAAACGTGTGTGTCGGCCTAAGGATATACAATAATACGTGCACACGCAGTAGCAACGATAAATTACGCTTTTAACACAATTCGCATGAAAAAGGTGCTAAGTCTACAATTTCGGTGTAGGTGATTGTAGAAGGGATTAAAGGAGGTACTAGGAGACGTCACCGTTCGAATTCGAGATACCCGATAAATCGAGGTAAGGGGTGTTACTTAACTTAGTTCTGATATTGCATTCTTGTTTCACTGAGAAATGATTTTATGAAAGAGCATATGATTTGAAATGATTTATCAATGCTTCCATACTTGTGAAACTGTTTACAAAACATGATTTCATTTTACAAAATGTTCGCTAGAACATCTATGTATGAAATAAACTTTCGAATTATGAAAATGCATGGGAGTTTTATGATGGCTTGAAAACCCATATTTATGCTTTGAAATGGAACTTTTGACGTTTTCAAAAGTATTTACGAAAAGAGAAAAGATGTTTTGAGACTATAGGCTTCATGCATGGTTACTTCTTGTGGTGTTCCGGTTCCACCACTTGGGTGCCGGTACGTAGGCCCCTTTAGCACTTGACTCGACCTGTGTGGAAGATGTCGTGCTACTGGTGGTTTATGATGATGTTTCGGTAGTATCTCGTGCCCGCGCAGTACACAATTATGTTACCCACATGGAGAGTGCCTTTGGTACCCGTGTCCTAGCTAGGTGCTAGTGAAAGTAAGTAAGATGGATACTACCCATATTTTACGAAAGGGCTGTACGACCCTGATCCAGTCTACAATCCACTTACCATGGCCATTGGTATGATGACTCTCTACGGAGAATGACACGTATCGCATGACTTAGTTATAGCCTAGTCTCCTCGATTTTAATTATAAAATCGACTATGATGAGAGTTTACGAAATGATTATGAATTATTCATGAAATGTTTACGAAATGATTATGAATTATTCATGAAATGTTTACGAAATGATTATGAAATATGCATGAAATGTTTACGAAGTGATTATGAAATATTCATGAGATGTTTATGAAATGACTATAAAATATTCATGAAATGTTTACGAAATGATTTATGAAATGTTCATGAAAGGTTTATGAAAAGTTGTAAAATGGTTAAGCATGTGATTTGTTTTAAAGACACGCATGCTTTATGACGATTATGCATGAAATAAAAATTTATGTATTGCATTAAGTTTCGTTCTATGAACAACTTCAAATGTTTTTATATATCAGAACTACTTTAAGAGCATTAACTTACTGGGCTTTTCCCCAAAAGCTCACCCCTCTACCTTTCAGATCTTTGTAGTGAATTACAGTAGACGACGTAGACTGGTGGATATGAGCTTCCCTAGACTACCTTTGTACATGCGTGAGGTATACATTCTTATCTCTTTACCAGACCATTTGTATGCACAGACATCTATTGAAAATAATGTGTCGGGATGAAATCTGTATATGGATAAATTAAATGAGATATTTTTTAAGGATTGACACTGAACAGGAATACAGCCTAAGTGAATAAGGGAATAAGTGGGTAAATTAAGTTCAAAAAAAAAAATTCCCCAATTTTTAAGGGTCAAGGGTCGTTACAGTTTAAGTGGTATCAGAGCGAACGCTGTCTAGTACTGTCAGTGTCAATAATAAGGATATGATTACATCCCAATTGTCTGTACTTGTCTGGTTGTAGAGTAAGTATACCTAAATAAGTTAAGACTTAATGTTGAGTTTACATGATGAATTAGATCACAAGCTAGAGGCCGCAAAGATAGGCCTGAGAATCATGCAAAGTCATCATATGAGACTCATAAATAATACCGAGATTGAAACTGATGTTGAGCGTGCTCCATCAGGTTCTGTGGAAAGGACAGATGGTATTCAGATACACTGCTAAGGTTGAGTGGAGTATTGAACATATTATGGAAAAACGGGGACACAGGCTATGTTAGGTGATGGCGTAGACGGATGAATAGACAGGCAGATTATGTTCGTTACGCCCGCACAGCCTGTAGAGATGTGTCAGAACTACAAATATGCCTACTCTTGTAGCTCCACAATGGAATGATGATGACTTGGGTTAGGAGTAGGAGCTACACGAGATGAGGCATTTTCAGAAGTGCAGACCGCCATTGTTAAATGGGATAAAAGACCCGGTAGTTATAGAGAACTAAATGAATGAGATTAAGGAAACTACAAATGGAATTTTGGGACTAGCACAAGGAAATTGATTTGTCTATGAGTATGAATTATGAATTATATCCCTGAAAATGTATGACCCAATGTTATGGGCAGTGAAGTCAAGAAATGTCTATAAGTTCACTAACGGATAGAGACCGAGCTGATTTCGGAGGATAGTATGATATTACATACTGAAATCAAGAATCCAATGGTAATAGAAAATTAAAAAAAAAAACATAAATTGGAAAACTTAGATGGATTCTTAGAGTATAACTGTGAGCTTAATAGACTAGGGGCAGTTTCAAGAGTTTAAGCCTCCGTTTTTCAACAAAGTTAAGAATTCAGCGATTAGGAGTGTTGAATGAATGAAATAGAAAAGCTTGATGATTTTAGAAGTAACTCTACCGAGAAAGTTGCTTTTATAACTTTTGTGTTAAAGGATTGGAGAAGCTACATGGATTTTCAGAGTGTGCTACTATAAAGAAAGTGGCCTTTGTAGCATCAATATCGAGATGGAAAGTCAAACTTGGAGGGAAATTCCCCGATTTAATTCGAGAGCTGAAATCAAAAAATTACATGGGATATATTCTGAAGGCCCTTAGGCGGCAGCACATTTTGGATGAAATAAAGTGGCAATTATGAATGAAATGATTGCAATCTAACAGGAAGTAACAAGTCTATGGATGATTATGAAATTAAATTTATAGCTTTGGAAAAAGAATGATCTGGATAAGTAGAGATGTGAAATGGAGAAAGTCTAGGAAACTCATAGGAGGTACTGAGATCCTCAATCCAGCTAAGTTAGCTCGACTAGATGTTGTTTTGAGAGAGCAGTACGTAAGGCGCAACTATGAGAATATGAGATATATACTCTCGAGATTACTAAGAAAATGACAAGGTATAAAGGATGACCAGAAAGTGATGTACCAAGGAAGCAATAGAGTGATAGAGTAAAGTCCCTGTAACTGAAAAGATGAATCACATAACTAAAAGTATGCTTACAGGATTGAATTAAAATCCTGAGAAAAACAATTATAAGGATTACATGAAAAGGAGATTATCGGATCAGGTGATTCACTTTGATGTGTACTAGCATTAATTGTTAAGGAGACCCGGAGTCTTCTTGGTCACGATTAGTTAAGAATAGGTGTTAATTGGATTCCCAAGACAAGGATTATAAATCAGTAGGGAAAGACCTAAAACTCTTAAAGATAATTTAGAGTTTAAGATATATGGAGACTTCGGACTATGAATTACATATCGAGTATAAAGATTGTAAATTGCTCATACTTATGTTTCGAATGCGAGACTTAATTGGAATAAGGAAAGAGTTCTAATATAATTGATGTACGAAATAAGGCTAGTTTGAAATGTGATAGATTTTGAATACAGGTGATACTATGAACAAGAGATGTATATGATGTAAGAATACTTCTGGTAAATTAAATTATTCTGATCAAGTGATACGAACAGAGAATGAGTGTGACTAAATGATAAATTAAAAATGACAGTCGAAATATTTGTGTTTGAAGTCAGGATACCATTACTTGTAAAGATGAAGAAATGAATTTCATTTTAACGAAATCGTATGAACTATGGAATATGGATTAATGGTTCAATATCGAGTGCGAAGAAATGCTATGTGGGAACGTAGGTTTGAGACAATAATTGAAAACCATTAGCACAAAATTTATCATTGTATATTGTAAGATTTTCTGTTGGCTGGAATCAATCTTACATTTAATAAGGATAATTACATAAATCGAAGTGATTTTGGTTTAGTAAAAGGAAGAGAAAAGTATCTCAACTTGAGGATATGAATTGATAAATTATTCAAGTCGTTGCAGGACAATCTCTAAACTTCTACATGGAGTGCTATTAATTAGTTAATGATAAAAGTGATTAAATTGTGATAATGGTTCCAAAGATTGGGAAATCAATGAGATTATGTGATGTATATGATTGGTGTTTGGAGTTGTGATCTTAATATGGATTTTATTATTTGGAGTTATAATGATTGAAATTATCGATTGATCTTTCCTATTGTTCCTAGGCTCTAACTTTTAGTTGGAGTTAATAGTGTATTTGGCTAATAGAAAATTTTAGATTATGATATTATAAGCTCTACGAAGAGTTTCATCGTCATCCATAATTGATTTATGAGACTTGAAAGCTATTAATGTTTGAGATTAGAGATGAGTTGGATACTTATAGATTTATGTTTGAAATTGTTTGGGGTGAAAAACTTATGTCTATTACAAATTTTAGTTATATTGATTTCATCTTTATCGTAGTGTGTGATGGTAAACTGATGATAAATATTCTGATACAATGAAAAAGAAAAGAAAATCAATATCCAATAGTTTATAAGTGACTGGAAAATTTGTCGATATGATTATTCAGATTTAAAGTTTTATGAGGATAAAATTACTTAACATGATTTGAAAATTTTGTTCTAAGAAATTTGATGAACAAGAAATTATGTTGATCCTAGACAATGTTATGAACAATAACTTTGAGGTTTTCATGATTATATTCTAATGACATATTAGAGGCAACAGTCGAAGTGTGATTGGATTTAAGTTACAACTTTGGGATCATTGTTAATTTGACAAGTGGTTGATCTTTCATATGGAAGTTAATTTTGACTGAAGCTCATAATAGTAAGTACATTCTACACCCTGGTAGTACCAAAATGTACCAAAAAAATCGACGAATGGTGTTTTGATGGCCTGAAATGAAACGGGATTTTGCAGAGTTTGCTTATAACAATAGCTAATATGCTAGCATCGGAATGGCACCATATGAGACCTTGTATGATAAAAGATGTAGGTCTCCAGTGGCATGGGAAGAAGTGGGTGATAAAGAGATTTTGGCTCCCGATTTGGTCAAATAGGCAGCAGAAGATGTTCGGATAATCTGTGATAGACGTAAGGCCGCACATAGTAGGCAGAAGAGTTATGCGGATAAGCATAGGCGGCCACTTGAGTTTCAGATTGGGGATTCCGTGTTTCTGAAAGTATACCGTGTAAGACCCGATATTTTCGAGTGCATTTAAAAATGCAAAAGGACTAAAATGGTATTCCCGAAAATATGCAAGGGCAAAATGGTCGAAAGACTAAAATTTGGTATTAATCGGGACAAGAAAATTTAATTAAAAATATGAGAATGAGAAATCTTGATCAATGATGAAGAAATAATTTAATTTTGGGTTAAATTGATCAAGATATGAATTTATTGAAATAAATCGGGATTTTCGTATAGAAAAATAATCCCGAAAATAATCGAAAAATATACCGAAAAGGTAAAATCGGACTGAGAAAATTATTTACAGATTAAATGAATTAAATATAATTTTTTAAGGATATTTATGCATTTTAATATTATTTTATTGAATAAAATAATATTAAAAGTTAATGTAAAAAAAAAAAAAAGAGAAACGAAAAGTCTGGAAAATCGAAACAGAAGAGAAAAGAAACAGAGGGAAAACGCGAAGTGAGACCGAAGGAAGAAGAGACACCGGACGGCCACCACCGGCGGGACCGAGGGGCCGTTGAGGGTCGGCGAAGGTCGACCAACCTCGGGCGAACCTCCAGCAGCCCAGACGCTCGCCGAGAACGGCGAAAATTGCCAAAAACGGAGGAGGAACCCGCGGGAGAAAAGCTTCGATTCGCCGGCGATGGCGTCGATTCGAGCCAAACCGAGGCCCGATCTAGGGAGCCCATGCGAAGACGCGTCGAACGGCGGTGGTGAGGCACCGAGAACCGGTCGGACGGCGCCGGCACGACCAAATGTTGCCTGGATCGGCCGAACCGGACTGAACCGGCCGAACCGGACCAGACCGAACCGGCGGTCCGAACCGGGTTGAACCGGACCGGACCGGTTCAGCCAAAAAGAGAGGGAAAAAAAAGGAAGAAAAAGGGAAAAAGAAAAAGAGAAAAAATTAGAGAAAATTCCTGTGATGCAATCGAGCTTCGGGTAAGTCGGTAAGCGGTCAAATTGACCGATTTAATTTTTAGAATATTTAATTTGATAAATAATCGACTGAAAGTTTACCCGAAAATATATTTAATTGTGTAGCTCGACAATTGGCATCCACTGAGAGCTCGAGACAGCCTCGATTTGAGTACGATCATGGAATAATGGGTAAGTGACCCTTAATTTATGACAATTTGTATCGTTATGCGTGATTGATATTTAACGTATAAATTACGGATTTAATTTCCGCATAAATGAATTAAATTCTGAAAAATTGGATAAATTGTCGTAAATATTAAATTGAGATATCCAAAAATTTAGAACGAGGCTAAATAAATTACTGATGGGCCCAATGAGCCGAATAGGCCTCGATAAAGTGTGGTAAACGGGCTTAAGGCCGATTAAGGCCCATTATGGTGCAATCAGGCCCAATATGGAAAACGGGCCCAATAATTTAAATTAAGCCTAGAAAATTATGAAATACATTAAATTATATTGTATTTGACCTGATGAATGTGTATCCGCAGTTTCGGAGATTTGATTTGGATTGGAAGCAAATCGGACTGCGTGACGAGACATCGGTGTAAAGGTCAGACTGTACAGATAAATAAGGTAAGGGAATTGTGTGAGTAGCTGGAGGTAGCTACGCATATTTTAATAGTTTTTCTGTACACTGATTATGTATGTATACACTGTTATTGTTTAATGATCCTAAAAGTGGTTTAAATAATTTTAAGGATCGAAATAGGTGAAATGTCTATTTTACCCCTATTGAGGGAAGTTCACCTAAGGATGGTGAAAGCATGACATGCATGAAATGCATGATTTAAGGATTTATATGATTAAGGAATTTTCTTGGTTTTAATCAAAGTAAATCGATAGATTGGCCAATAATTGCATAAGTTTCCCAAAATAACACTACGTAGGTGTTATTAATATTTAAATGGAAATTTCTTTGGAAAATGGCCAACTATCAAGTTTATATGGAAACAGATAGTGCCGACACGTAGTTCGTACTATATCTGCGTTTGTGAATGTGCATAAATGTGCTTGAGCGCTTGCTCGCACCGACTTGTGACATCATATGCATGAAATGTGCTAGAGCATGGTGCTCGCACTGATTTTTATTATTGTGAAATGAGAGCTGCTGGAGCCTAGCTCGCACTCTGTTTTGACATGTTTTGACATGTTTTGATTTGTTTTGATGTGATATGCATAAAATGGTGCTGGAGCGATTGCTCGCACTAGTTTTAATGATTTGACATGCATGAGAGATGTTGGAGCTTAGCTCGCATCCTATTTTGATTTAATTATGCATGAAGCCGTGCTGTAGTGTAACTCGCATGAGATTTGATTTAATTATGCATAAAGCCGTGCTGGAGTGTAACTCGCACGAGAATTGATTTACTTGAGCATTCATTTGTGCTGGAGCTTGCTCGCACAAAGTTTTATATGGTTTTCATAATTCATTTGAATGTCGTACTGGAGTTTTTCTCGTACGAGATTTTCACTGAGTTGTTATGCATATCCGTACTAGAGCATTGCTCGTACGTGGATTTTAATTGAAATTATAATCAGTTTAAGTCGTACTGGAGCGCTGCTCGTACGCAGATTTTACTGATTTCTATGAAACCGTGCTAGAGCTTCGCTCGCACGAGGTTTTCAGATATCATGAATATGCATGGAGCCGTGCTTGAGCTTCGCTCGCACAGGGATTTATATTACATGCATATAGCCGTGTTAGAGCCTCCTGTAGACTGTGTGTCACAGTGAGATGATATGCTCACACGTGCATTCTGAGGCATATGATATGGGTGGATAAGACCTATTACAGGCACCCCTGACTGAGCTTGGGTTCACGGAGTACTTTGTACCGTGTATGTCACGCGGAGTACGTTGTACCGTGGGGATTGTTGGAGTGGAGTGGTATTAGCCACGAGGCAACAAGCCTTGCCCTCGCAATCCTGGTGTTATGCTGTTCTGGCGGGTAGGACGACCCACCTCCCGTTTCAGGTGTGATACCCCGCACACTAGGTACCGTGTTGCCAGGGATCACTAGGATATGGCCATAGTCCTCGATGTTACTGTTAATTACCTGATTGTCTCACATGATATAACTTGTGGTCTGTTAGACCAGGGTAGACCCGAAGGACGGGTCAGGCCCCCGATTTGATGAATTTATGATTTCATATGATTTTATGATATGTGACCCTGAAAGAATGGTGGTTTTATAACCGGAGTTTTATAATGAATTTTATTGAATTGTTTTATGAGATGGACCCGGAAGGGTTAGTTTTAACTGCAGTTTTAATGTTTTGATTTAAATGCAGTAGCATGTGAAGTTTTCCATGCTTTCATTTGAAATCCATGTTTTGTCTTACATGGCATAAAAGACTGCATGATCTTGATCTAATTCATGCTTAATATGATTTAATGATGTCACATAAAATGCTTTGAATGCATGAGTTACATGATTTATATATGCACAAATAGTTTTGGATAAACTATGGCATGGAATATGCATGACTTTGTGCGTGTAATTTTAAATGAAAAGAAATGGATTTAAGGGCATGGCATTATGAGCATGTAGATAGTGGAGCTATCTACTTACTTGCATAATTGCCTTACTGAGCGTGTGGTTTGCTCACCCCCCTTATTTTCCCATCTTTTCAGAGCACTTGTAATAATTATTGAGCGGCTGAGGACTTGCATGCTTAATATCCGCTGCTTGCTGCTTCCCATCGAGAGACAGGTATACACATTTGTATGGTTTTGTATCTAAATATGTAATGCACAGTACTGTAAATGGATATGATGTCGGGGATGTAGAGTCATGTAAATACCATTGGGTATGTGTTTATTTAAAGTCAAAAGGATAGTAGACTCTGATATATGATTATGAGAATGAAATGTTAAATAGTGTGAGGTGACTAACACCGAATCATAGCCCAACTGTGTTGTAGGATGGTCACGACGAGAGAAAGGTAAGAATTAAATAATAAATGAAAAAGCGAAAAAAAAATTTACTCTGATTTGTAGGTAATTCGGGTCGTGACAGGTTTAATGGTATCAGAGATTGAGTTGGCCTGATATGAGTCGGTGTTAGTGGTTAAGGAAGTTTACATCCCCATGTACTGTGCATTATTTAGATACAATTGTGTATATCGAGATGGAAGTGCAGCTAAGAATTTAATTTTGAATGCAAGAATAGACTCATTGACTGATAGCCGCTATGGTTGAGAGGCGAGTACACGAGCTCAAGGCCATTGAGGTAGGCCCATGAGTTGTACTGAGTCGCCACATGAGACTTGAGATGAGATTGACGTGGAGGCTGGTTGATCATGCCCCACAGAGTCCGATAGAGAGATCAGACAGAGTCTGACAGAGATATCAGACAGTATTGAGATACGCTTCGCGAGGTTGGAGCGGAGTGTGGAGAATATTTTGCGAGCTAATTGCTCAGGATATGTATGAGATTTGAGGGCGAGTTGGAGCATTAATTGAAGTTCGCTCGACCCATTTGAAGAGTTAGACGTCCAAAATGGACATGAAAAGTAATTCTTGATGTATTCCGATGACAGAATATCCCGGACATTGTTTTAAAGGAAATTACAGATGACATTCTTTACTCTGACCCAGAGGAACATGTTGATTAACGAGTATGATACTCAGTTTATATTCCTGGGCAGATGTGACTCAGACACGATGAACAGTGAGAGTCGAGATTTTTGAAAGTTCATGGAAGGACTCAGATTGTCAATTAGAGTCCGATTAGCCCGTTAGATATCACTACCTATGCTGAGGCATTGCACAGACTATAGTTGTGTAAATAAGATCAAGAGTTGCATGCCTCTGAGATTGAAAAAGGTAGTAAGGGCCGAAATAGAGACAAAAAGAGAATAAAGAATGACAGAGATGTCAGAATGGGAAAAGATAGCTTGGTAAAAGCTTAGAGCTGATAAATCACGGGGTAAGTTGATTGATAAACCCCAGTATATCTAATTTTAATACTTATGAGGGGTATTATGATTTGAGGACCCCGACCTGCTACGTAACAGTATAACAGTGTAGCAGTGTGAACAGTGTAAGATGTGTGGTAATTATCACAAAAATAAGATGTTGGACGAGGGCGAATGTATGCCTTGGACCAGGACACTATGGATGTTTCATATGATGTGGTGGAAGATACCACACTGGTTGTGAATAATGAAGTAATTATTTTAAATTGATCCTGGTGCCACTCATTTATTCATACCGCCTTCAGTTGCTTATAAGTTAGTGAAAAATGTGAAGCCTATACCTTTAAGCATGAAGAGGATGATGGTTAGCTGAATTTCACTAACTGAATATGGGTATAGGAATTGTAAGTGTAACAAATAATGAAAGAGTTGGTTATAAGTGATATATTAAAGGAGATATATTGGAATAAGAGGCGTATGCAAGGTAAGGATGTCCTTGATATGCAAAGTAATCTGGAGATCTTTAATAGGTAGTGTATATGGATTGCGACCAAGATAAGGGGTAGATATATCTACACCCAGTCGATGTGGTTAAATCTGAGGGTTAATAAAGGTATTTCAAAATATCTCCCTGCCTGAAGATTTGACAGCGTCTAGAAGCGCACGCATAAGCTATAAATTGAAATCGACAATTGGGATATATATGCAATTAAAATTTAGGTACCTTTATTGGTATGATAAAAAGATATAGAATTTGATAAATCATGAAAGTTCAAAAAAAAAAATTTTAAAATTTTATAAAAGTCGTTACTATAAGGAAAAAGGGAAATGACGCGAGTTAGTAGCTTGACCAGAAGCTATTTCAAAATGACGTTTTACGTTGATGCGTACATAGGTCAAGGATATTGGTGATTGAATAATGAGTGGAACTCAATTATGATATGGTATTTAAAGCTTACCTGGACCGATTGGTTATCATTTTTAATGATGATATTATGATGTATTCGAAGTCCAGGGAAGAGTATGAGTAGCAACAGGAAACTGTCTTACAGACAAGGTGTTTTGAGTTTCTTGAAATGGGCTGCTCAGTTGACACGTCTCGTTTGGAAAAAGATTTCATACGAGTGTTATGATAAGTATGAAAATAGCTTCGGTGAGTTTTGGTATATTGGAGTAATGAACTGACCACCGTAAGTATTCTCACCATGACTAACAGCTCAAGAGGTTTCAGTGTGAATGGATACCAAAATAAGGATTGGGTTGTGTATTGATGTAAAATGGGAAGATAGTCATTTATGGATCCAGATATGTTCAAGGACCATGAGAGAAACTATCCGATCCATGATTTAGAGTTGGCAGCCGTAGCGATTACACTGAAAGTATGGCGCTACCACTTAAATGGTAAGAAATTTCGGGTATGCACTGATCGTAAAAGCCCCAAGTATCTGTTTTCACAGAAAGAGTAGAATGTGAGATAACCAAGAGGGTTAGAGCTTCTAAGGATTATGATTGTGAACATTGTACCACCCAGGAAAGGCTAATGTAATGGCTGATACTTTGAGCAGAAAGAGCCTCGGGATGGTATTACATGTGACGGTCAGGGAGCGTGAGCTGCTAGAGCAGTTGTGAACCTCAGTAGTGATGTGGATCCCTTCTGATGATGACAGTGATTTTATGACAGCTAGCCTGAGGATAGAACCGGATTTGTGTGACCGGATTTGCCAGGCTTAGCGTGATAATCGGCATGGTGTCGATAGTGTGGGTTAGATTCAGAAGGGTGTAGTGACAGAGTTCACAGTGTATGATGATGACTTACAGAGGTTCAGAGAAAGTATAAGTGCTCCCCATGACCACAGTTGATGATATAGTGTTATTGTCAGAAGCTCACTCTTTCGGGATATACAGTGCATCCGAGAAATAATAAATATATTTGAATCCTTGAAAAAGGGTATTGGTGGTCAGATATGAAAAGAAATATTATAGAGATATGGAAAAGTGTCTCGTATGTCAGCGGATTAAGGTAGAATACAAGAAGTTGCAGGGTTATTGCAGCCTCTACCTATATTGACACGAAAATGGGAACAAGTTACCATGGATTTCGTGATGGGTTACAGAGGACCCGAATGAATCACGAGGCTATCTAGGTGATAGTCGATAGATTGATTTAGTTACCCACCTTCTGGTTATGAAAATCCCTAGATACTCTGAGTGTGTACGCGAATTTTTATGTGTGTGGAATATTGTGAAACATTGTGTAGCGTTCCAGTGAGCATGGTATCAGATAGGGATTCCCGCTTCACTTTCCACTTCTGGGAATATGTTTTTGGAAGCTATGGGACCCTGATTGTGTGTTAGCACAGCTTCCACCCTCAGACAGATAGTCAGTCAGAGAGGACTGTACAGGTTCTGGAGGATGTGATGAGAGCGTGTGCAATTGATTTTATGAGCTCCTGGGATGATCAGTTGCTACTAATCAAATTCGCCAGTGATGACAGTTGTCACTTGAGTATCGGGATGAGATTATATGTGGCATTGTATGAAAGTAGGGAGTTGTTCCCTGACTTGGATAAGAAAAGTGGGTGACAAATAGAGAATTGTTCCCGAATTGGTAAGACAAACCTCTGAGGATGTTCAGTGGATTTGTGAGATATTAAGAACACCTCAGAGCAGATAGAAAAAGCTATGCTGACAAGAGACAGAAACCATTGGAAATTCACCGAGGGTGAATCATTACTGTTGACAGTTACTTATCTCAAGGACGTAACAACATTCGGATAGAGAGAGATTGGACAAGTGGAAGGTAAGACCTGTAGGTTGGCATTACCACTTGAATAAACAGGCATCCACAATGTGTCTTATCTTTTGATGCTTAAGAAATAATATCTGGATCCGATATATGTGATCGGATATGAACTCTAACAGTTTAGCTCAATGAAAGAGTAATGTATGAAATCGAGTTGGTTATTAAAAATGGAAGGAGAAAGTGTTGAGGTTTGAGATGATCTCCCTAGTTAAGTCTGATGATAGTATTTCACTCCGGAGAAAGTCACTTGAGGATGACTGTATATGATATAATAGATGTACCCGGAGTTATTTCTAGACTCATATTACTTGGTTCTAATTTGGAGGACCAAATTTCTTAAGTGGGGGAGATTGTAAGACCCGATATTTTCGAGTGCATTTAAAAATGCAAAAGGACTAAAATGGTATTCCCGAAAATGTGCAAGGGCAAAATGGTCGAAAGACTAAAATTCGGTATTAATCGGGACAAGAAAATTTAATTAAAAATATGAGAATGAGAAATCTTGATCAATGATGAAGAAATAATTTAATTTCGGGTTAAATTGATCAAGATATGAATTTATTGAAATAAATCGGGATTTTCGTATCGAAAAATAATCTCGAAAATAATCGAAAAATATACCGAAAAGGTAAAATCGGACTGAGAAAATTATTTACAGATTAAATGAATTAAATATAATTTTTTAAGGATATTTATGCATTTTAATATTATTTTATTGAATAAAATAATATTAAAAGTTAATGTTAAAAAAAAAAAAAGAGAAACGAAAAGTCTGGAAAATCGAAACAGAAGAGAAAAGAAACAGAGGGAAAACGCGAAGTGAGACCGAAGGAAGAAGAGACACCGGACGGCCACCACCGGCGGGACCGAGGGGTCGGTGAGGGTCGGCGAAGGTCGACCGACCTCGGGCGAACCTCCAGCAGCCCAGACGCGCGCCGAGAACGGCGAAAATTGCCAAAAACGGAGGAGGAACCCACGGGAGAAAAGCTTCGATTCGTCGGCGATGGCGCCTATTCGAGCCAAACCGAGGCCCGATCTAGGGAGCCCATGCGAAGACGCGTCGAACGGCGGTGGTGAGGCACCGGGAACCGGCCGGACGGCGCCGGCACGACCAAATGTTGCCTGGACCGGTCGAACCGGACTGAACCGGCCGAACCGGACCAGACCGAACCGGGGGTCCGAACCGGGTTGAACCGGACCGGACCGGTTCAGCCAAAAAGAGAGGGAAAAAAAAGGAAGAAAAAGGGAAAAAGAAAAAGAGAAAAAATTGGAGAAAATTCCTGTGATGCAATCGAGCTTCGGGTAAGTCGGTAAGCGGTCAAATTGACCGATTTAATTTTTAGAATATTTAATTTGATAAATAATCGACTGAAAGTTTACCCGAAAATATATTTAATTGTGTAGCTCGACAATTGGCATCCACTGAGAGCTCGAGACAGCCTCGATTTGAGTACGATCATGGAATAATGGGTAAGTGACCCTTAATTTACGACAATTTGTATCGTTATGCGTGATTGATATTTAACGCATAAATTACGGATTTAATTTCCGCATAAATGAATTAAATTCTGAAAAATTGGATAAATTGTCGTAAATATTAAATTGAGATATCCGAAAATTTAGAACGAGGCTAAATAAATTACTGATGGGCCCAATGAGCCCAATAGGCCTCGATAAAGTGTGGTAAACGGGCTTAAGGTCGATTAAGGCCCATTATGGTGCAATCAGGCCCAATATGGAAAACGGGCCCAATGATTTAAATTAAGCCTAGAAAATTATGAAATACATTAAATTATATTGTATTTGACCTGATGAATGTGTATCCGCAGTTCCGGAGATTTGATTTGGATTGGAAGCAAATCGGACTGCGTGACGAGACATCGGTGTAAAGGTCAGACTGTACAGATAAATAAGGTAAGGGAATTGTGTGAGTAGCTAGAGGTAGCTACGCATATTTTAATAGTTTTTCTGTACACTGATTATGTATGTATACACTGTTATTGTATAATGATCCTAAAAGTGGTTTAAATAATTTTAAGGATCGAAATAGGTGAAATGTCTATTTTACCCCTATTGAGGGAAGTTCACCTAAGGATGGTGAAAGCATGACATGCCTGAAATGCATGATTTAAGGATTTATATGATTAAGGAATTTTCTTGGTTTTAATCAAAGTAAATCGATAGATTGGCCAATAATTGTATAAGTTTCCCAAAATAACACTACGTAGGTGTTATTAATATTTAAATGGAAATTTCTTTGGAAAATGGCCAACTATCAAGTTTATATGGAAACAGATAGTGCCGACACGTAGTTCGTACTATATCTGCGTTTGTGAATGTGCATAAATGTGCTTGAGCGCTTGCTCGCACCGACTTGTGACATCATATGCATGAAATGTGCTAGAGCATGGTGCTCGCACTGATTTTTATTATTGTGAAATGAGAGCTGCTGGAGCCTAGCTCGCACTCTGTTTTGACATGTTTTGACATGTTTTGATTTGTTTTGATGTGATATGCATAAAATGGTGCTGGAGCGATTGCTAGCACTAGTTTTAATGATTTGACATGCATGAGAGATGTTGGAGCTTAGCTCGCATCCTATTTTGATTTAATTATGCATGAAGCCGTGCTGGAGTGTAACTCGCACGAGATTTGATTTAATTATGCATAAAGCCATGCTGGAGTGTAACTCGCACGAGAATTGATTTACTTGAGCATTCATTTGTGCTGGAGCTTGCTCGCACAAAGTTTTATATGGTTTTCATAATTCATTTGAATGTCGTACTGGAGTTTTTCTCGTACGAGATTTTCACTGAGTTGTTATGCATATCCGTACTAGAGCATTGCTCGTACGTGGATTTTAATTGAAATTATAATCAGTTTAAGTCGTACTGGAGCGCTGCTCGTACGCAGATTTTACTGATTTCTATGAAACCGTGCTAGAGCTTCGCTCGCACGAGGTTTTCAGATATCATGAATATGCAAGGATCCGTGCTTGAGCTTCGCTCGCACAGGGATTTATATTACATGCATATAGCCGTGTTAGAGCCTCCTGTAGACTGTGTGTCACAGTGAGATGATATGCTCACACGTGCATTCTGAGGCATATGATATGGGTGGATAAGACCTATTACAGGCACCCCTGACTGAGCTTGGGTTCACGGAGTACTTTGTACCATGTATGTCACACGGAGTACGCTGTACCGTGGGGATTGTTGGAGTGGAGTGGCATTAGCCACGAAGCAGCAAGCCTTGCCCTCGCAATCCTGGTGTTATGCTGTTCTGGCGGGTAGGACGACCCACCTCCCGTTTCAGGTGTGATACCCCGCACACTAGGTACCGTGTTGCCAGGGATCACTAGGATATGGCCATAGTCCTCGATGTTACTGTTAATTACCTGATTGTCTCACATGATATAACTTGTGGTCTGTTAGACCAGGGTAGACCCGAAGGAGGGGTCAGGCCCCCGATTTGATGAATTTATGATTTCATATGATTTTATGATATGTGACCCTGAAAGAATGGTGGTTTTATAACCGGAGTTTTATAATGAATTTTATTGAATTGTTTTATGAGATGGACCTGGAAGGGTTAGTTTTAACTGCAGTTTTAATGTTTTGATTTAAATGCAGTAGCATGTGAAGTTTTCCATGCTTTCATTTGAAATCCATGTTTTGTCTTACATGGCATAAAAGACTGCATGATCTTGATCTAATTCATGCTTAATATGATTTAATGATGTCACATAAAATGCTTTGAATGCATGAGTTACATGATTTATATATGCACAAATAGTTTTGGATAAACTATGGCTTGGAATATGCATGACTTTGTGCGTGTAATTTTAAATGAAAAGAAATGGATTTAAGGGCATGGCATTATGAGCATGTAGATAGTGGAGCTATCTACTTACTTGCATAATTGCCTTACTGAGCGTGTGGTTTGCTCACCCCCCTTATTTTCCCATCTTTTCAGAGCACTTGTAATAATTATTGAGCGGCTGAGGACTTGCATGCTTAATATCCGCTGCTTGCTGCTTCCCATCGAGAGACAGGTATACACATTTGTATGGTTTTGTATCTAAATATGTAATGCACAGTACTGTAAATGGATATGATGTCGGGGATGTAGAGTCATGTAAATACCATTGGGTATGTGTTTATTTAAAGTCAAATGGATAGTAGACTCTGATATGTGATTATGAGAATGAAATGTTAAATAGTGTGAGGTGACTAACACCGAATCATAGCCCAACTGTGTTGTAGGATGGTCACGACGAGAGAAAGGTAAGAATTAAATAATAAATGAAAAAGCGAAAAAAAATTTACTCTGATTTGTAGGTAATTCGGGTCGTGACATACCGAGCAAGGGTATCATGAGCTATGGAAAGAAAGGGAAACTGAGTCCTCGCTTCATTTGGTCCATTTGAGATTCTAGAGAGAGTGGGAGACGTAGCCTATGGACTTGTCTTACCGTCGCAGTTTTTAGGGTACATAATGTCTTCCACGTCTCGATGCTAAGGAAGTATAATCCGGATCCCTCACATATCATTGAGTATGAACCTTTGAGCATTCAAGGGGATATGAGCTACATTAAGCAACCTATCCAGATTTTGGACAGAAAGGAAAAAGGTACTTCGATTGAAAACTATTCCTCTGGTAAGAGTTCTTTGGCAACACCACTCGGTTGAAGAAGCTACAAGGTAGCTAGAGAGCCTCATGAAGGAAAAGTACCCTCATCTATTCTAAAGGACCAAGATGAATTAGGAGGACCAAATTCTTTAAAGGTGGGGAGAATGTAAATCCCCGAAATTTCCTTGTAAATTGGTTCGTAAAAATGTACAAGTGGAAATAAAATTGTAAGTCTGATATAAAATAAATAAAATAATAAAATACCGGGAAATAAATAAGATAAATACATATTTATTTGATTTAAATATATATATATTTAAATATTTTGGGTATATTATATATTATATTATATTTTGATAAAATATAATATAATATTAAAAAAATAAAAATAAAAATAAATAAAATAAATATAAATAACTAACTAAATAATATATAATATATAATATATAATATATATATATAATAATAATAATAAAACAAAAAAAAAAGAAATAGAAGGCAAAATCGCGATTCTGCCATGGAAAAAAACAAAAGGGGAGCAGAAGAACCGAGGAAGGCCAGCTCCCTTCTGCCTTGGACTCCCCGATTGGAGGCTTCCAGAGACAAGAGGAAGCAGTGGAGGCCACCGCCGACGCTGGTAGAGGGAGAAAAGCCGCGGTCGGCGAGAGAGGGAGAGAAACCGAGAGGAAGAGAGGGAAAAAGGGAGGAAAGAGGTGATTGGCGGCCGAGGAAGGGAGGAGTGACCCACCACCGGCCAGAGAGGGACGTCTGCGGCGTCGATCCAGGAGCAGATCGGCCAGAAATGGCACCGATCGAAAGAAAAAAATAGGTGTCGACGTCGGAGGAGAGAAGAGGCCGGACCGGCCACTTTTCGGCGAGCTTTGGCAAAATCGACCTCAGATCCATGCACCAAACTACTCCGCGGACAAGCTGGAGGTGGAAGCCGGCAGAGAACCGACAGGAAAGGCTCTGAACGGCGACGGAGAAAGTTGGACGAGATTGAACTGGGCTGAACCGGACCGGTCTGAATCGGGTTGAACCGGACCGAACTGGTTTAGCCAGAAAAAAAGAAGAAAAAAAAGAAAAAGAAAAAAAGGGAAAAATGAGAAAAAATTCGTTGATGCAATCGATCTCTGGGTAAGTCGGTAAATGGTCAAATGAACCAATTTAATTTTTGAAATAATTATTTATATATATATATATGTATAGTTATTTATTTAGGTACATGTACAAATAGTTGTATATAATGAATTGGGTATGCTAGTATTTGTACAAAAAAAATATATATGTATGCATAGGTGATACGGAAAAATGGAAAACAATGATAATATGTATTTATATATATATATATATATATATATATATATATATATATATCAAGGAGTGTATATATATATATATATATATATTTATTTATTTAGGTGCATATACATATGAGGGGTATGAAAGGTGAATGTCTGCAAGTGTATGTATATACAAAGAATGTATATATATGAGATAGGAAAACATGAAAACAATAAAAGTATATATATATATATAAATATATATATTTATACGTGTATACAGGTGGATGTATATAATAAAGGTATATGTTAATACTTGTAGGAGCAAATATATAAATAGTGAAGAAATATATAAACGTGCGTATCGGCCTAAGGATATACAATAATACGTACACACGCAGTAGCAACGATAAATTACGCTTTTAACGCAATTCGCATGAATAGGGTGCTAAGTCTACAATTTCGGTGTAGGTGATTGTAGAAGGGATTAAAGGAGGTACTAGGAGACGTCACCGTTCGAATTCGAGATACCCGATAAATCGAGGTAAGGGGTATTACTTAACTTAGTTTTGATATTGCATTCTTGTTTCACTGAGAAATGATTTTATGAAAGAGCATATGATTTGAAATGATTTATCAATGCTTCCATACTTGCGAAACTGTTTACAAAACATGATTTCGTTTTACAAAAATGTTCGCTAGAACATCTATGTATGAAATAAACTTTCGAATTATGAAAATGCATGGGAGTTTTATGATGGCTTTAAAACCCATATTTATGCTTTGAAATGGAACTTTTGACGTTTTTAAAAGTATTTACGAAAAGAGAAAAGATGTTTTGAGACTATAGGCTTCATGCATGGTTAATTCTTGTGGTGTTTCGGTTCCACCACTTGGGTGCCGATACGTAGGCCCCTTTAGCATTTGACTCGACCTGTGTGGAAGATGTCGTGCTACTGGTGGTTTATGATGATGTTTCGATAGTATCTCGTGCCCGCGCAGCACGCAATTATGTTGCCCACACGGAGAGTGCATTTGGTACCCGTGTCCTAGCTAGGTGCTAGTGAAAGTAAGTAAGATGGATACTACCCATATTTTACGAAAGGGCTGTACGACCCTGATCCAGTCTACAGCCCACTTACCATGGCCATAGGTATGATGACTCTCTACGGAGAATGACACGTATCGCATGACTTAGTTATAGCCTAGTCTCCTCGATTTTAATTATAAAATCGACTATGATGAGAGTTTACGAAATGATTATGAATTATTCATGAAATGTTTACGAAATGATTATGAAATATGCATGAAATGTTTACGAAGTGATTATGAAATATTCATGAGATGTTTACGAAATGGCTATAAAATATTCATGAAATGTTTACGAAATGATTTATGTAATGTTCATGAAAGGTTTATGAAAAGTTGTAAAATGGTTAAGCATGTGATTTGTTTTAAAGACACGCATGCTTTATGACGATTATGCATGAAATGAAAATTTATGTATTACATTAAGTTTCGTTCTATGAACAATTTCAAATGTTTTTATATATCAAAAGTACTTTAAGAGCATTACCTTACTAGGCTTTTCCCTAAAAGCTCACCTCTCTACCTCTCAGATCTTTGTAGTGAATTACAGTAGACGACGTAGATTGGTGGATATGAGCTTCTCTAAACTACCTTTGCACATGCGTGAGGTATACATTCTTATCTCTTTACCAAACCATTTGTATGGACAGACATCTATTGAAAATAATATGTCGGGATGAAATCTGTATAAGGATAAATTAAATGAGATATTTTTTAAGGATTGACACTGAACAGGAATACAGCCTAAGTGAATAAGGGAATAAGTGGGTAAATTAAGTTCAAAAAAAAATTTCCCCAATTTTCAAGGGTCAAGGGTCGTTACAGCGACGAGCCTCGTGGGAACCACCAGGCGTCAGTACGCGCGCCGACAACATCGGAGAACGTCGAAAACGAGGGGAAATGTTGCGGGAGAGAAGCCTAGATCTGTGGCCATCAGCATCGATTGGACCAGCCCCGAGGCCCGATGATGGAAGCCCAGGAGATGGCGAGCCAAACGGCATCGAAATCACGTCGGGAACCAGCCAGACGACACCGGAACGGTAAAATGAAGCCTGAACCGATACGGTCGGTTCAGCACAGTGAGGGTGTGCTGAACCGGAACGGACCAGTTCAGCCAAAAAGAAAAGGAAAAGAAGAAAAAAAAGGAGAGAAAAAGCGAAAAAATTAAGAAAAATTCTTGTGATGCAATCGAGCTACGAGTAAGCCGGTAAGTGGTCAAAATTGACCGATTTAAATTTTGAAATATTTAATTTGATTAATATTCGACTGAAAATTTACCCGAAAAAATATTTAATTGTGTAGCTTGACAATTGACATCAAACGAGAGCTCGAGTCAGCATCGATTTACATATTATCATGGAATCTCGGGTAAGTAACCCTTATTTATGACACTTTGCATCGTTATACGAGTTAAAAATTTATCGCATAAATTACGGATTTAATTTTCGTATTAAATAAATTATATTCTGGAAATTGGGATAAATTGTCGTAAATAATTCATAAGCTATCCGAGAGTTTAGAACGAGGGCCAATAAATACTGATGGGGCCAATGAGCCTAATAGGCCTCGATAATGTAAATAATAAGTGAAAAATAGGCTTAAGGTCGATTAAGGCCCATTAAGGTACAATCAGGCCTAATATGGGTAAACGGGCCTAATGATTTAAATTAAGCCTTAAAAATATGAAATACAATTAATTGTATTGTAATTGACCTGATGAATATGTATCTGTAGTTTCAGAGATTGGCTTGGGAGCAAATCGGACTGCGTGACGAGTCATCAGTGGAAAGGTCAGACTGTACAGAAAAATGAGGTAAGGGAATTGTGTGAGTAGCTAGAAGTAGCTACTCGTATTTTAATAGCTTTTGTATACACTGAATATGTATGTATACACTGATTATGTATAAAGGTTCTAGAAAATGGTTTAAAGATTTTAAGGACTCGAAATAGGTAAAGACTATTTTACCCCTATTGAGGGAAGTTCACCTAAGGATGGTGAAAGCAAGACATGCATGAAATGCATGATTTAAGAAATTTTCTGATTTAAGGAATTTTCATGGTTTTTAAAAAAAGAAAATTGATAGAATGGCCAATAATTGCATAAATTTCACAAGATAACACTACGTAAGTGTTATTTAGATTTAAATGAAATTTCTTGGGAAAATGGCCAACTATCAAGTTTATATGGAAACAGATAATGCTGGCACATAGCTCGCACTATATCTATGTTTGTGAGTGTGCATAAATGTGCTTGAGCGGTTGCTCGCACTGACTTGTGTGACATCATATGCATGAAATGTGCTAGAGTGGTTATTTGCACTGATTTTTATTCTTGTGAAATATATGAGAAGTGCTGGAGCCTAGCTCGCACTCTGTTTTGACATGTTTTGACTTGTTTTAACCTGATATGCATAAAAAGGTGCTGGAGCGATTACTCGCACTAGTTTTAATGATTTGACTTGCATGAGTGGTGCTGGAGCCTAGCTCGCATCTAGTTTTGATATGATATTGCTTAAAAGTCGTGCTGGAGTGTAACTCGCATGAGATTTGATTATTTATGCATAAAGTCGTGCTGGAGTGTAACTCGCACAAGATTTGATTTATTGATGCATAACACCGTGCTGGAGCTAGCTCGCACGTGATTTTATATGGATTTATAACTCATTCAATTTTAAGTCGTACTGGAGTGCTACTCGTACGTAGATTTTACTAATTTTTATGACACCGTGCTAGAGCTTTGCTCGCACGAGATTTTTAGATATCATGAATATGCATGGAGCCGTGCTAAAGCTTCACTCGCACAGGGATTTATATGACATGCATATAGTCGTGTTAGAGCTTCCTGTAGACTGTGTGTCACAATGAGCTGATATGCCCACACATACATACTGAGACAGAGATGGTATGAGTGGATAAGACCTATTACAGGCACCCCTGACTGAGCTTAGGTTCACGGAGTACGTTGTACTGTGTATATCACGCGGAGTACGCTATACCGTGAAGATTGTTGGAGTGGAGTGGCATTAGCCACGAAGCAGTAAGCTTTGCGCTCGCAATCCTGATGTTATGCTGTTCTGACGGGTAGGACCGACCCACCTCCCGTTTTAGGTGTGATACCCCGCACACTAGGTACCGTGTTGCCATGGATCACTAGGTTATGGCTATAGTCCTTGTTGTTACTGATAGTCACCTACTTGTCTCACATGATATAATTTGTGGTCTCGATAGACCAGGGTAGACCCGAGAGAGGGGTTAGGCCCCCGATTTTGTGATTTTCACCGATGTGTGCTTTACTACTATCATGCTAGATTTTTCAAAGAATTTTATAACGAATTGATTTATGAGATGCTTAACCCCTTCGGGTTATTTTATAATGCATATTTAATGAAATGATTTGAATGCGGTAGCATGATGATGTTTTCCATGCTTTCATTTTAAATTCATGATCTGTCTTACATGACATGAAAGAATGCATGATCTTGATTTACCTCATGATAAGTATGAATTAAGGATGTCACATAAAATGCCATTCATGCATAAGTAGTATGATTTATATATGCACGAACAGTTTTATAAACTAAGTCATTGATGAAATATATGATTTTGTGCTTGAGATTTTAATGAAAAGAAATGGATTTTAAGGGCATGGCATTATGAGCATGTAGATAGTGGAGCTATCTACTTACTTGCATAATTGCCTTATTGAGCGTGTGGTTTGCTCACCCCCTTATTTTCCTATCTTTTCAGAGTACTCGCAGTAGTTAGTTAGCGGTTGAGAACTTGCATCTTGGTATCCGCTACTTCCCATCGAGAGACAGGTATACACATTTGTATAGTTTTGTATCTAAATATGTAATGCACAGTACTGTAAATGGATATGATATCTGGGATGTAAGGTGATGTAATACCATTGTATATGTATTAGTTAAAGTTAAAGGATAATAAATCCTGATATATGAATGTGATTATGGAAATGAAATGGTAAATAGGTGAGAGGTGACTAACACCGAATCATAGCCTAACTGTTTGTAGGATGGTCACGATGAGAGAAAGGTAAGAATTAAATAATAAATGAAAAAGCAAAAAATTTACTCTGATTTTTAGATAATTTGGGTCGTGACAGTTAATGGTATCAGAGCTTAAGTTGGTCTGATATGAGTCTGTATTAGTGGTTAAGGAAGTTTATATCCCTATGTACTGTGCATTGTTTAGATACAATTGTGTTTATCGAGATGGAAGTGCAGCTAAGAATTTGGTTTTGAATGCAAGAATAGACTCATTAACTGATAGCCACTATGGTAGAGAGGCGAGTACATGAGCTCGAGGCCGTAGAGGTAGGCCTGAGAGTCATACTGAGTCGCCACATGAGACTCAAGATGAGATTGACGTGGAGTTTGATGTTGAGCATGCCTTACAGAGTCCGACAGAGAGATCGGACAAAGTCCTATAGAGAGATCGGACAATATTGAGATACGCTTCGCGAGGTTGGAGCGGAGTGTGCAGAATATTATAGAGCTAATTGCTCAAAGTATGCATGGGATTTGAGGGTGAGTCAGAACATTGGTGGAAGTCTGCTCAACCCACCTTAAGAGTTAGACATCCAGAATAGACATGAGAAATAATTCTAGATGTTTTTCGGTGACAAAATATCCCGGACACAACTTAAAGGAAATTACAGATAAAATTCTTTACTTTGACCCAGAGGAACTGGTTGATTGACGAGTATGAAACTCAATTTATAGTCCTGGGCAGATATGACTCTAACACTATAAACAGTGAGAGTTGGGATGTTTGGAAGTTCATGGAAGGGCTCAGATTGTCGATTAGAGTCTGATTAGCCCATTAGATATCACTGCCTATGCCGAGGCAGTGCGCAGACTACAGTTGTGTGAATGAGATCATAAGTTGCACGTCTCTTAGATTAGGAAAGGTAGTAAGGCCTGTAATAGAGACAGAAGAGAATAGAGAATGACAGAGATGTCAGAACGAGAAAAAGGTTGTTTGGTAAAAGATTAGAGTTGATGAGTCAAAGGGTAAGATGATTAGTAAGGTCCCAGTGTATCCAATTTCAGTATTTTTGAGGGGTATTGTGATTGGAGGACCTCGACCTACTCCGTAACAGTGTAGGATGTGTGGTAGTTACCACGGAAAGTAGGCTGTTGGACGAGGGCGAGCATATGCCTTGGACCAGGACACTACTGATGTTTCATCACATGTGGTGGAAGATACCACACTGGTTGTAAATAATGAAGTAATTATTTTAATTGATCCTGGTGCCACACATTTATTCATACCGCCTTCAGTTGCTTATAAGCGAGTGAAAGATGTGAAGCCTGCACCCTCAGGCAAGATGATCATGGTTAGATGATTATCAGTAACTGAATATGGGTATAGGATTATAAGTTGAAAACAGGAGAAAAAGGATATGTCAGCCGATTTTATTCAATGGAATATAAATAATTTTGAAGTAATATTTGAGAATAGATTGATTCGGCTGCAAACTATGCCGTTAGTGTGCTATCCTAAGATAGTGATGTTTTCACCCCTGAAAAGCGTATTGTAAGTTTTAACAAGTAATGAAAGAGTTTGTTATAAGTGATATATGAAAGGAGATAAGCTTTGAGATGTGATAGATCCTGAATACGAGATATATTGGATTAAGCGATATGTAGTGAACATGAATTGCGGACAAGGATAAAATAAGGATATATCCACACCCAGTCTATGTGGTCAAGTCTGAGGGTTAATAAAGGTATTTCAAAATACATCCCTGCCTGAAGACTTGATAGCGTTTAGAAGCGCACACATAACCTATAAATTGAAATCGACAATCGTAATGTATACATTTAAAATTTGGGTACCTTTACTGGTACGATAAAGAAATAGAGAATTCGATTAATCATGAAGGTTTAAAAAATTAAAATTTTATAAAAGCTGTTAATATAAGAAAAAAGGAAATGACGTGGGTTAGTATCTTGAACGGAAGCGATTTCGAAATGACATTATACGTTTATGCGTACATAGGTCAAGGATATGGGTGATTCAAATATTTAGTGGAACTTAACTACGATGAGGTATTTAAACTTCCCTGGACTGATTGGTTGTCGTCTTTAGCGATGATATTTTGATGTATTCGAAGTCCAGGGATCAGCATGAGTAGCAACAGGAAACTGTTTTACAGATGAATTATTGAGAATTTCTCGAAATTAGCTGCTCAGTTGACACATCTTGTTCGAAAAAGATTGTATGTTAGTGGGATGATAAGTCTGGAAATGGTTTCTGTGAGTTTTGGTATATGGAAGTAATAAACTGACTACCGTAATTATTCTCACCATAACCAACAGCTCAAGAGGTTTCAATGTGTATGGATACATCAAATAAGGTTTGGGCTGTGTATTGATGTAAAATGGGAAGATAGTCGTTTATGGATCCAGATAGTTCAAGGACAATTAGAGAAACTATCCGACCCATGATTTAGAGTTGGCAGCCGTAGCGTTTACACTAAAAGTATGACGCCACCACTTATACGGTAAGAAACTTTGAGTATGCACCGATCATAAAAGTCCCGAGTATCTGTTTTCACAAAGAGAGTCGAATATGAGATAACCAAGAGGGTTAGAGCTTCTAAGGATTATGATTGTGAACATTGTACCACCCAGGAAAGGTTAATGTAATGGCTGATGTCTTGAACAGAAAGAGCCTCAGGATGGTATTACATATGACGGTCAGGGAGCGTGAGCTGCTAGAGTAGTTGTGAGTCTCAGTAGTGATGTGATCCCTTCTGATGATAACGGTGATTTTGTGACAGCTAACCTGAGGTTAGAATCGGATTTGAGTGACCGCATTTGCCAGGCTTAGCGTGATCATCGGCATGGTGTTGATAGTGTGGGTCAGATTCAGAAGGGTATAGTGACAGAGTTCACAGTGAGTGATGATGACTTACAGAGGTTCAGAGACAATATAAGTGCTTCCCAGGACCATAGTAGATGAGATAGTGTGATTATCAGAAGCTCACTCTTTGGGATATACAGTGCATCCGGGAAGTAATAAATATATCGAAATCTCTGAAAAGGGTATTGGTGGTCAGATATGAAAAAAAAACATTGTAGAGTTGTGGAAAAGTGTCTCGTATGTCAGTAAAGTAAGGTAGAGTACAAGAAGTCTGCAGGGTTATGCAGCCTCTACCTATATTGACACGAAAATGGGAGCAAGTTACCATGAATATTGTGATGGGTTATAGAGGACCCAAATGAATCACGAGGCTATCTGGGTGATAGACGATAGATTGATTAAGTCTACCCACCTTCTAGTTATGAAAATCCCCAGATACTCTGAGTTTGTAGGAAGAATTATGTGTAAGGAAGATTGTGGAACATTATGTAGCGTTCCAGTGAGCATGATACCAGATAAGGATTCCCGCTTCAGTTCCCACTTCTGGGAATATTTTTTAAAGCTATGGGAACCCGATTGAGTGTTAGTACAACTCCCATCCTCAGACAGATGGTCAGCCAGAGAGGACTGTACAGGTTCTGGAGGATATGATGACAGCGTGTGCCATTGATTTGATAAGATGTTGGGATGATCAATTATTACTAATCGAATTAGCCAATAATGACAATTGTCACTTGAGTATCGAGATAGCATTTTTATATGAGGCATTGTATGGCCGTAGGGAGTTGTTTCTCGACTTGGATAAGAAGAAGTGGGTGACAGATAGAGAATTATTCCCGAATTGGTAAGATAAACCTCTAAGGATGTTTAGTTGATTTGTGAGAGATTAAGAACACCTCAAAGCAGACAGAAAAGCTATGCAGATAAGAGACAGAAAACTATTAGAATTCACCGAGGGTGAATTAGTATTGTTGGCAGTTATTTGTCATAAGGACATAATGAGATTCGAAAAGAAGGCAAATTGAGTTTCGTTAGAGTGAATCCTCTGAGAGATTAGACAAAGTGGAAGATAAGGCCTGTAGGTTGATGTTACCACTTGAATAAGCAGGCATCCACAATGTGTCCCATCTTTTGATGCTTCAGAAATACTATCCGGACCCAGCATATGTAATCGGATATGAGATCTAACAGCTTAGCTCAATGAAAGTATAACGTATGTTGAAAAATCGATTCGGGTATTAGACGGAAGAAGAAAGTGTTGAGGTTTAAGATGATCTCCCTAGTCAAGTCTGTTGGTAGTATTACACTCCGAAAAAAAGTTACATGAGAATTAAAGAGTATGATGCGATAGATGTACCCGGAGTTGTTTATGGACCCATTTGACTTGGTTCTAATTTGGAGGACCAAATTTCTTAAGTGGGGGAGATTGTAAGACCCAATTTTATTTAAAACACGAAATGAGAAAAGATCAAATAAAAGATTGAAATGGAATTTTCGAACACGTTGAAGGGTAAAACGATCAAAAGATCGAAAGCCGGTATAAATTCGACAAGAAAATTTCATTAAAAATATGGGATTGAGAAATCTTGATCAATAACGAAGAAATAATTAAATTTCGGGTTAAATTGATCAAGATATAAATTTATTGGAATAAACTAGAATTTTCACTTCAAAAAATAATCCTGAAAATAATCGAAAAATATACAGGAAAGACAAAATAATAACGATAAATTCATTTATTGAATAAATGAATAAAATCATAATTTTTAAGATATTTTGGATTTTTAATAATAAAATATTGATTAAAATAAAATTAAAATAAATTATAAAAAAATAATAATAAAAAAATGAAAGTCTGAATCGCGAAAATCGCGAAACAAAAAAAGCAAATGGCGAAATGGACACAAGCGCGAACTGAGGAGGAATCATCGGACGAGCCACCACCGGTGGCCAGGAACCCCAGGCGAGGGCCGACGAAGGGCGACGAGCCTCATGGGAACCACTAGGTGCCGGCATGCACGTCAACAACGTCGGAGAACGTCGAAAATGAGGGGAGATGCCGAGGGAGAGAAGCCTAGATCGGCGGTGATCGGCATCGATTCGACTAGCCCCGAGGCCCGATGATGGAAGCCTAGGCGATGGCGAGCCCAACACCACCGGAATCACGTCGGGAACTAGCCGGATGGCGTCGGAATGACAAAATGAGGCTTGAACTGGTACGACTAGTTCAGCGCAGTGAGGGTATGCTGAACCGGACCGGACCGGTTCAGCCAAAAAGAAAAGGAAAAGAAGAAAAAAAAGGAAAGAAAAAGAGGAAAAATTAAGAAAAATTCTAGTTATGCAATCGAGCTAGGAGTATGTCGGTAAGTGGTCGAAATTGATCGATTTAAATTTTGAAATATTTAATTTGATTAATATTTGACTGGAAATTTACCCGAAAAAATATTTAATTATGTAGCTCGACAATTGACGTCAAACAAGAGCTCGAGTCAGCATCGATTTGCGTATTATCATGGAATCTCGAGTACGTAACCCTTATTTACAATAATCTACATCGTTATGCGTGTTAAAAATTTATCGCATAAATTACGGATTTAATTACTACATTAAATGAATTAATTCTGGAAATTGGGATAAATTGTCGTAAATAATTCATACGCTATCCGAGAGTTTAGAACGAGGCCCAATAAATACTGATGGGGCCAATGAGCCCAATAGGCCTCGATAATGTAAATAATAAGTGAAAAACGGGCTTAAGGCTGATTAAGGCCCATTAAGGTACAATCGGGCCCAATATGGGTAAACGGGCCCAATGATTTAAATTAAGCCTAGAAAATATGAAATACAATTAATTGTATTGTAATTGACCTGATGAATATGTATCTGCAGTTTCGGAGATTGTCTTGGGAGCAAATCAGACTGCGTGATGAGTCATCAGTGGAAAGGTCAGAGGTGACTAACATCAAATCATAGCCCAACTGTTTGTAGGATGGTCACGATGAGAGAAAGGTAAGAATTAAATAATAAACGAAAAAGCGAAAAATTTACTCTGATTTTTAGGTAATTTGGGTCATGATAGAGGGATCATCCCAATTTGCAATATGGGAATAGGCTTGCCTCATATATAGGCCTAACTACAATCCTTAACGACAAAGACCCCGAGCCCAATTCCAAGAGAGGCCTTAAATCGAATCTCAAGGTATGCCAGTTAAGGATATATTAAGTCTCTTATTGATAGTTCTCTTAAATTTCAATAGGAGACAAGATTAAATTTGTAAAATACAAGGATAAGCATCCAAGAGACAAAAGCTAACATAAAGAGCTTGGAAACTCAATTAGGACAATTGGCCACAAGGATGAACAACATGAAAGCCCAAAACTCTGGAAAGTTACCTTTTTAAGTTGTAGTCAATCAAAGGGAGAATGCTAGTGCAATTGTGTTAAGGAGTGGGAAAGAAGTTGAAGTAAGGGAATCTCTCAAAATCCCTATCGACAGGAATGATATAGAGGAAGAGAAAGTACAAAGTGATCTACCACAACTATGGCGCTCATTGGTAAATAAATCTCCAATTAATGTTGAGTCACGACCCCTCTTTGTCCAAAATCGTTACAAATTTTTCGCTTTTTCCTTGCCTTTTTCGGTCGTGAACATTCTCACCACCAAACAGTTGGGCTATGAGTCAGTATTAGTCACTCTTTACCATTTACTATGCCAACTATCTTTTAATTTATTTCAAAGGCAACACGTATACTTTATAAATTGAAATTCAATACTTGTACGTATTTACTAATATTTACATCCCCCATGTTACATTTCCAAAATGATTACTATGCTATTACATGTTTAGATACAAAAAGATACTAGTGTGTCTACCTCTCGATGATGGGAAGCAGTGGATATCAGGATGCAACTCCTCACCCACTCACTAACTATTGTGTGCGCTTTGTAGAGGGGGAAAATGAAAGGGATGAGCAACCACACGCTCAGCAAGGCAATAATGCAGGCAAGTAGATAACCACACTATCTACATGCTTATTGTCACGACCCAAATTACCTAAAAATCAGAGTAAATATTTCACTTTTTCATTTATTATTTAATTTTCACCTTTCTCTCATCGTGACCATCCTACAAATAGTTGGTCTATGATTCGGTGTTAGTCACCTCACACTATTACCAATTCCATTTCCATAATCAAGTTTATACATCAGAGTTTACTATCCTTTGACTTTAATTAAATACATACCCATTGGTATTTATAACTCTACATCCCCAACATCAATGTCCGTTTACAATACTGTGCATTACATATTTAGATACAAAATCATACCAATGTGTATACCTGTCTCTCGATGGGCAGCAGCGGATACCAAGTATGCAAGTCCTTAACCGCTCAATAACTATTTCAAGTGCTCTGAAAAGATGGGAAAATAAAGGGGTGAGCAAACCACACGCTCAGTAAGGCAATTATGCAAGTAAGTAGATAGCTCCACTATCTACATGCTCATAATGCCATGCCCTTAAATCCATTTCTTTTCATTAAAATCATCAAGCACAAAGTCATGCATATTCAATGCCATAGTTTATCCAAAACTATTTGTGCATATATAAATCATGTAATTCATGCATTCAAAGCATTTTATGTGACATCATTAAATCATATTAAGCATGAATTTAATCAAGATCATGCAGTCTTTCATGTCATGTAAGACAAATCATGGATTTCAATTGAAAGCATGGAAAAGCACATCATGACACTGCATTTTGTTGAGTTAATGTATTTTGAAATGACAAAACAAGTTAATTCAATAATGTTAAGATGATATACAAACATGTTTAGAAGTGATTAGTACCAGAACTTAGAGTTCTGCTGATGAGAGATCGATCTGGGGTATGAGAGATCGATCTCCTGGGTTTTACTTGATGAGAGATCGATCTTATGATGGAAGAGATCGATCTGGCAAGTCTTAAATCTATACAAAGGCATTTAGGAAGAATGAGATCGATCTGCAAGGGTTAAGAGATCGATCTGGCTAATGCTAGTGTTGAGAGATCGATCTGGTAAGGAAGAGATCGATCTCCTCAAAGTCAGAGAGCTAAAGAGATCGATCTGTCTTGTTGAGAGATCGATCTTGCTTCAAACAGAGAGTTAAGGAGATCGATCTGCCTATTCGACAGATCGATCTTCCTCATTACTTTTAAACTAACAGATCGATCTGCTAACCTATGAGATCGATCTCCTTGTGTATTTGTGCTTCAATCTTGCAGGATTTATAACTAAGAGATCGATCTGGCCAAGAAGGCAGATCGATCTGGCACTCTACTGGAGGCACCCTGTCACGCCCTCCTCCCACACGCGACTTTACCAAAAACCACAATAAATTTTTCGCTTTTTACTTACCTTTATCTCCTCAACAGTTGGGCTGTGAATAGGCATTAGTCTCCTCATCCATGCATACCTTACCATTCTTTTTCGTATCATACATACATGACATTTATATCATAAGTAAATTCGTATTCTTAAATATAATTACATCATTACATCCCCCATATTAAAACGTGTACATCACTGTGTTTATACATTGTTCAGATACAAAAGAGTACGCGTGTGTATACCTTTCGCTAGATGGGGAGTGACAGCGGATCAAAGGAATGCAATACCCTGGCCGACTCGATCTACTGATGAGAATCTGTAGAGATGGGGGGAAAATGAATGGGATGAGCTATCAACGCGCTCAGTAAGGAAATCAGGTAAGCAAGTAGACATCCATACTATCTACTTGAAAATAGTGCTTTGCCTTTCCTTCTCTTATTTCAAAAGCATGTTTAAAATATATATAATATAGTACAGATTTAAAATCCCATGTACTAAACACATGCTGGTTTATCAATCAGAGGCATTCATGCAAAACAGTGCATATTAAATCATTTAAGAATGCCTTTATATAAAATATGCCATTTACATTCAAAACACAGGAAATATGGCATTTCTCATCACAACACAAATAAACTGGGTTTCGACCCATCCCTTAGGTCTACCCGTATCATAAAATACATGTGATATATCATGCGAGACTCAGTGGCTAAATGCAATCTCTCTAGACTATGTAAGAGAGCCTCCCCGCCGAACAGAGCCTCCCCGCCGAACAGGCTTAAGGATGTTGGGCTTAAGGATCTTACCGTAAGAGAGTATCTCCGGACTATGGCCATATCCTAACAATGGTGATCCCAGGCAACACAGTACTCGGTGTGCGGGGCAATCACTGCTGTAACGGGTGGGGGGTCAGTCCATCACAACCGTCAGCTATCAACACACTCCTCCACAACTCCACAACACAAAACACGGTACAATGTACTCCATGCCACATGCACGGTACAACGTACACCCGTGGACCCATACATCATGGTCGGGGTGCCTGCCATAGGTCTTAGCCTCTCATACCATGGAAATACATCATAGTCGGGGTGCCTGCCATAGGTCTTAGCCCTCATACTATGGAATCAATGCCACGTCATCTAAATCCACGTGAGAACATCTCAACAGTGTGACACTCAGTCTACACGGAGGAAATCGTCACGGTTTTTTCTAACATGTGTATATATCACGAAAAACTACAGTGCGCGTCTTGAGTGTGACACACAGTCAACACTCCGCCTCAAAACACTGTATATGCATGTCAAAATATCAACACTAGTGCGAGTAAACCTCCAGCACTAGGTCATGCATAGTTCTCATTACAAATCAAGTACGAGCAAATCGCTCAAGTACGATGTCATGTACAAATCATGAAAAATCGAGTACGAGCAACGCTCCAGCACTCTGTCATGCATCTCATGTAAAACTCGAGTACGAGCTAATCGCTCCAGCACTCTATCATGCACAAATCACATAAAAACTGAGTACGAGCAATGCTCCAGTACTCTATCATGCATGTCAAATAAATGTAGTGCGAGTCAACCTCCAGCACTAATGTATGTGAAAAACATCTGAAATCAAGTGCGAGTTATGCTCTAGCACGATTGTTTCCACATAATTCGGTAGATGGCTCTTTAAAAATAGGGATGTTAAAAATCACTAAAATCAGCACTATAAAGTGTGCTTAATTTACATCGACCTCAAAACATTAGCCCATCCACCTACTCTTCTGCTACACAGCAGTAAAAACCACTCAAAACATCATTTCCATACTTTTTACCACTTTTCCCAAAATTTCACTTTTTGCCTAACTAGGGGCAAAATCGTAATTTACCCATATCGGGTCCCTATAATTATTATAGATTTTCTCTGACCCTCAAACAATTTCAGTGAATGTAAAATCCAACAAAAACATGCACAGATATCTCTAGCTACTTGCAAGAGTCCCCTACCTCGGATCACGTCGTGTGACCTCTCTTCCTCTGTGCTGTCTAATCTCGCAGTCCGGTCAACTCTCAATATGACTCTGGAACTGCATTTAATCATTCACTGAGTTAATTACACTTTTCTTACTGTATTACACATTTAATACAGTTTATTTCACTTAAATTGGCCCTTTTACGCTTAATGGGCCTTAATCACGTTAATCGGGCCTTAATCCGTATTAAGCCCGTTCATCAAGGTCTATCGACTCATTGGGTCTATCAATACCCATTGGGCTTTATTCCAAGCTCTTTGGATAGCCCGTATATCATTTACGACATTTTATTCAATTTTCTGAATATAATTCACTAAATCCAAAATTTAATCCGAAATGCGTAAATTAAATCTTAAATACGCATAAATCACATAAATTGTCGTAAATGAGCTTTACTTACCCGAGATTGTGCGATGGTGCGTGAATCGAAGTTCGATCGGGCTTCCGTTCGGAATTAATTGTCGAACTGCACAATTTCGTATATTTAACTCCGGGTCAATTTCTGATTAAATATAATTTAAATAAATTTATCAGAAATTAAATTGGTCACTTTTGACCTCGTATCGACTTACCCGAAGTTCGGTGAAATCCCGAAAATTTTCCTTTTCCTTTTTCTTTCCTTTTTTCCTCTTTTTTCCCTTTTCTCCTTGGCTGAACCGGTCCGGTCCGGTTCAGCACAGTCACTTTCCTCTGAACCGCCGACCGGTTCAGGAGTGATTTAGCCGTGCCGGCGTCGTCCGGCCGGTTCCCGGCGTGCCGCTGCCGCCGTTCGACGCGTCTTGGACAGGAGACCTCTCGGTTGGCCTCGATCGGAGCCAACTCCCGCCGGTGGCCGACGAACGCCCGCTTTTTCATCCGCGGCTTCAACCTCGCCGATCTCCCTTTTCCGGCGCCGGTGGAGCGCGTTACCGGTGACTGGTTGATCGCGCGGGTGCCGGCTTCCTTTTCCGGTCGCGTGCCTGGCCGCTGGTCGTCGGAGATGGCTGGTCCGGTAAGCTTCTTCTCTCCTCAGTCCGCGTCGGTTTCGTCCGCTTCTCTCTCCCCGCGTTTCAGTTTCTTTTTTTTTTTTTTTATAAAGAATTTTTTATTATTATTTTATTCATTAAAATAATAATAAAATCCCAAAAATATCCCAAAAATTCCAATTAAATTCATTTAGTCCGTAAATGAATTTATCAGTCCGATTTTACTTTTTCGGTATATTTTTTTCACTATTTTTGGGCTCATTTTTCGAGACAAAAATTACAAAAATATTAATTAAATTCATATCTCGATCAATTGGACTCGAAATTCAATATTTTCCTCGTTATTGATCAAGATCTCTCGATTTCATATTTTTAATGAAATTTTCTCATCGGATTTATACCGAATTTTGGTCAATTGACCGTTTTACCCCTGTACTTGCTCGAAAATTAATTTAACCCTTATCTTGCTATTATGTAGCTTACATGCATTTTTAATTCTCAATAAATCGATTGCATGATAGTAAATACTCTTCTTATGATTCAACTATGAAATATAACGTTCGTACACATAGGAATCATAAGGTACAAGCTACATACGTAAATCAAAAACTCGGGTCTGACACACCCAACGGCTAGTTTCTGCAAAAACACAACGGGAAGAATTGCATTTAATGCTCCAACTACCCATCCTTCAGTATTTAACCAAGCATTGAAGACAAAGAGAATGAGGAGACACTATTGCTGAATATTCCAAACATTCTCAAGTTTTAATTCTTTCATTCTTTGTGTCCTTATTGCTCATTCATTGAGAATCATTGTAAAAGCTTAAGTGCAAAATAGCTACACTTGTCCTACCACTTTAAAGCATTAAATTGTATTCAGTCTTATCTTAAAAGAGAAGAGGATTGTTCCTCAGTGAGAGTATATTGTAAGAGGCTGAATACTTTTTCTGTATTGCCAAAGGTAGTGAGGTTATTCCTTAACCTGTAAAAGGAAATTTGTAAGCTCTATTGAAAGAGAGAAAGAAAGCACTTGACAAGAAGGTCAAGGAGAGAGGACGTAGGCAAGAGTTAGCCGAACCTCTATAAGTGACTGTGTTTGTTTCTCTTCCCTTCTCTCTGCATTAAATTGTTATATTGCACTGTTTTATTCATTATCATTTGTGTTTAAATTGTGATTAATTTAAAATCTGCCATAGTTGTTAGAAAACCGATTCACCCCCCCTCTCGGTAGAGCCAACAATTGGTATCAGAGCTAGGACTCTTTAATCACGTAGGAACAACTTCCTAAGAGTTAGAAAACGATCAAATGGCTCTTAACAATGTAGCAACTAGTTTGATAGGAGAGGGGCACTCCACGGTTAGACCTCCCATGTTCAATGGTGAACATTATTCATATTGAAGGACTAGGATGATGCTATTCATTCAAGCAAATGACTATGAAGTATGGAGAATTATAGTTAAGGGACCTCAAATCCCTACAAAGAAAATAGAGGGAAGAGATATCCCCAAAGAAGAAGATGAGTGGGATTCTAATGACATTAAATGTGCACAACTAAATGCTAAAGCTATGCACACATTATTTTGTGCTTTAGGTCCTAATGAATATAATAGAGTCTCCGGGTGTGATAATGCCAAGCAAATATGGGATAAATTGGCAATAACTCATGAGGGTACAACCCAAGTGAAGGAGACAAAAGTAGGTATGCTCACACATGATTATGAGCTTTTTAGGATGAAGGAAGGAGAATCGATTAGTGATATATTCACTAGATTTACAGACGTAATTAATGGACTAAAATCCTTAGGAAAAATATATTCTAACATTGAAATGGTAAAGAAAATTTTAAATAGCTTACCTAAAGCATGGGAAGCTAAAGTGACAGCAATAGAGGAATCTAAGGATCCACACACATTGTCCTTAGATGAATTAATAAGTTCCTTGCTAACTTATGAGATGAAGCTTAAAAGAAATGAAGAGCCACCCAAGAAAGTGGGTGTTGCTCTAAAATCCACTGCTGAAAAGGAGATTAAAAATGAGAGTGGCAGTGAGGAGGATATTGAGATGGCAATGTTTGCCAAAAGATTTAATAAAGTCATGAGGATGAGAGCCGGTAATAGCAATAGGAGAAACAATAGGAGAGAACAAGAGGAAGTAGGTAGAAAAGACTCTATTGTGTGTTATGAATGTAAAAAACCTGGACACATAAAGTTTAACTGCCCTCTTCTCAAAAGATCTAATGATAGGTTTCATAAAAAGAAGGCAATGGTAGCAACATGGAGTGACAGTGACTGCTCCGATGATGAATCAAATGAGGACATTGCCAACCTATGCTTCATGGCTATTGATGATGATGAAAAGGTAACTTCTAATATCAATGAATACTCTTTTGATGAACTGCAAGATGCATTTGATGATTTAGCATTAGAGTATGAATCTATGAGCATGAAGTATAAAAAGTTAACATCTAAATTAAAAAGGGAAAATGAGATAATGTTAAAAGATAAATTGGAATGTGAGAAGAAACTAGAAATTGCAAATTTAGAAATTTGTAACCTTAAGGAGAAAAATAGCAATTTACATAACTCCTTTAATAGATTTCACATGGGGCAACAAAAGCTAGATAGCATGTTAGAAACCCAAAGGGCATTTTTTGACAAAAATGGCTTAGGGTATAATGCACAAAGTAGGGAGACCCATCTCAAGAGTTTTATTGCTAGGAAGAGCATGAATAAACCTGCAATTACTTGTTCATATTGTAATAAGAAGGGACATAAGTCACATTATTGCAATATAAAGATGAGGAATCTTAAAGGAAAAATTGTAAAAAGGATATGGATTCCAAAAGAGGTAATTCATTCCAAGGACTGCAATGCTTTAGCAAAATGGATCCCAATGGGATCAAGAATTTCATTTACTAACCTCCAAGGACCCAAGAGAATTTGGGTACCTAAGACTTGAGTGTGTTTATTTTTTTTTGTTGTTGTAGGTGATTGAGCATAGCCACAAAGCTAAAACAAAAGAAGCTTGCTACTTAGATAGTGGATGCTCAAGGCACATGACGGGTGATAAAAGCCATTTCAATTCCTTCAAATCGAAAATTGGTGGAGAAGTCACTTTTGGGGACAACTCCAAAGGCCAAGTGGAAGGAAGTGGATCAATAGGTAATGATCATTTCTCTTTAGAAAAGGTATTACTTGTTAGGGGTCTAAAGCATAACTTACTAAGCATTAGTCAACTTTTTGACAAAGGTTACAAAGTAATTTTTGATTGTATGAAGTGTAATGTTATAGATCCTAAGTCAAATAAAATTCTCCTTCTAGGTCATAGGCAAGGTAACATATATATAGTCTACCTTAATGAACTCAAAAATGAAAACATATGCTTAATGGTAGACAACAAAAAGGAATCTTGGTTATGGCATAGAAGACTAGGTCATGCTAGCATGCATGTGCTATCCAAATTAGCTAGAAAGGACCTAGTTATAGGCTTACCCAAAATACCCTTTGATCATGAAGAAATATGTGAAGCTTGTGTTAAAGGAAAACACAAGAGAACAACTTTTAAGCCTAAGAATAGTGTATCCACCACTAGGCCTCTTCAATTACTGCATTTAGACTTGTTTGGACCAACTAGAACCACTAGCCTAGGTGGGAAACACTATGGCTTTGTAATAGTTGATGATTACACTAGATACACTTGGGTGTTCTTTTTGAGAGTAAAAAATGAAGCCTTAGAGAAATTCATAACTTACTCAAAGGTGACTCAAAATGAAAAAGGATATACAATAACAAGCATTAGAAGTGATCATGGCAAAGAATTTGAAAATATAGGATTTGATGAGTATTGCAATGATCAAGGAATTAGCCATAATTTTTCAGCCCCTAGGACACCACAACAAAATGGTGTAGTTGAGAGAAGAAATAGAACTTTGAAAGAGATGGCTAGGACCATGTTATGTGAAAATAACTTGCCAAAGTACTTTTGGGCTGAAGCTATAAACACATCATGTTATATAATTAATAGAGCTATGATAAGACCCATGCTAAAGAAAACTCCTTATGAGCTCTACAAAGGCAAGAAGCCTAACATTAGTTACTTTCATCCTTTTGGCTGCAAATGCTTTGTTCTAAATAATGGAAAAGATAACTTAGGAAAATTTGGCCTTTAGAATATTTCTAGGATATTCATTGAATTCAAAGGCCTTTAGAATATATAACAAAAGAACATTAGTGGTTGAAGAGTCTATTCATGTTATATTTGATGAATCAAATAATATATCTAAAGATTCAACCAATGATGAAAATGTTGGAATATTTGATGAAGGCTTAGAAGATGACTTTCTAGAAAAACTTGACTTGAATATAGAAGATGAAGAAGAAATAGAGGTTTTAGAAAGAGAGCCTAGAGCACCAAGAGAGTTAGGATATGTAAAAGATTGTGAAATAGTAGGAGATCCAACTCTTGGAGTTAGAACTAGATCATCCCTAAGGAATATGTGCCAATATATAGCCTTTGTATCTCAAATTGAACCTAGGAATGTCAATGAAGCCTTAGAAGACAATAATTGGTTCCTAGCAATGCAAGAAGAATTAAATCAATTTGAGAGAAGCAAAGTATGGAAACTAGTTCCTAGGCCTAATGATCACTCAATAATTGGAACTAAATGGATATTCAAGAACAAGATGGATGAAAATAGTGTGATCGTAAGGAATAAGGCTAGGCTAGTTGCTCAAGGCTATAGACAAGAGGAAGACATAGACTATGATGAAACATATGCACCAGTAGCTAGATTAGAGGCAATAAGAATGTTACTTGCCTTTGCATGTTATAAAGATTTCAAGTTATATCAAATGGATGTAAAGAGTGCATTCTTGAATGGTTTCATTAATGAAGAAGTCTATGTAGAGCAACCTCCCGGATTTGAAAATCATGAATTTCCTGAACATGTTTTCAAATTATCTAAGGCACTTTATGGGTTAAAACAAGCTCCTAGAGCTTGGTATGAAAGGTTGTCAAAGTTCTTAATAGAAAAAGGGTTCTCAAGAGGAAAGGTAGACACCACATTATTCATAAAAAATAAAAATAAGGACTTACTAGTTGTACAAGTTTATGTAGATGATATTATTTTTGGTTCAACTAATGAGTCTTTATGCCAAGAATTTGCTAAGATCATGCTAGGAGAATTTGAGATGAGCATGATGGGAGAACTCACATTCTTCTTGGGACTTCAAGTGAAGCAAACAAAGGATGGAACATTCATCAATCAAGCAAAGTACACCAAGGACTTGCTTAAGAGATTTGGGATGGACAATTGCAAACCTCAAACCACTCCAATGGGCACCAACATCAAGCTTGACAAAGATGAAAGTGGTAAGTGTGTAGACACTAAACTCTATAGGTCTATGATTGGTTCTTTGCTTTATTTAACTGCTAGTAGACCAGATATATTGTTTAGTGTGTGCCTTTGTGCTAGATTTCAATCATCTCCTAGGGAATCACATCTATTGGCAACTAAGAGAATCTTTAGATACCTCAAAGACACTCCCTCACTAGGACTTTGGTACCCCCAAGGACTCTACTTTTGCCCTTCATGCATTTTCAGATGCTGATTTTGGAGGCTGCAAAATAGATAGGAAAAGTACTTCAGGTACTTGCCAATTCTTAGGAAATAGGTTAATTTCTTGGTTCTCCAAGAAGCAAAACAGTGTAGCTCAGTCCACAACTGAAGCTGAGTATATAGCAGCTGGTAGTTGTAGTGCTCAAGTGTTGTGGATTAAACAACAAATGAGAGATTATGGTATTGACATGCAACAAGTGTCTATTAAATGTGATAATACCAGTTCCATTAATCTGTCTAAGAATCCTATACAACACTCCAGAACCAAGCACATAGAAATTAGACATCACTTTCTTAGAGACCATGTACAAAAAGGGGATATAATTTTAGACTACATTGACACTCTACATCAAATAGCTGATATATTCACCAAACCCCTTGATAGAGATAGGTTTTGTATCCTTAGAGGTGAATTAGGACTCATGGATAAGCCTTAGGATTTTTTGTGTTTCAAAAATCTTGGTTTCAAATTGATTTTAAATGAGTTTTTGCAAAGATTTTCTGGCAATGAGGATGAGAGATCGATCTCCTTGCAATATAGATCGATCTCCATACCTCTAACAAGCCTAAATCATCAAGGTTAAGCTAAGCAGATCGATCTTCTAACCATAAGATCGATCTCCTTACGTCTCTGTTTAAAGGCAGATCGATCTGTCCACACGACAGATCGATCTCTTCAAGCTTCCGCATTCTACAGATTGATCTTTGCATTTGGCAGATCGATCTGCCTCAGCCTCTGTTAAACGACAGATCGATCTGTGTGTAACAGATCGATCTCCTTAAGCCTCTGTTTGCGACCAGATCGATCTGGCCTTACGACAGATCGATCTTTCTTGGCTTTCTGGAAATGACAGATCGATCTGTTGCCTCGACAGATCGATCTCCTGTGCCCTGGACTATAAATACCCGCGTAAAATTCCCAAATTTCAGAAACCCAATTTTCAAATTCCCAAATCTCCCTCGCATCTTTTCCTCCGATTCCTTCTTAGATCGATCTCTGTACGGTCCTCCTTGCGTCTCGGTGTCAAAATCTGGTATTGTAACCAACATTTCTTACTGTTTTTCTCAAAATCTATCTTCAATTTGTGCTCATTTTGATTCTAGGTCAAACCGAGGTACTGTTTCATTGCTTTTCTCTCTGTTGAATTTGTTTAGGCGAATTTAGAATCTAGAATCATGCCTAGGAAGTCAGTAGCAAACAAACCCCCTAGAACCACAGGAGAGGCAGGTTCCTCATCACAACCCATTCCTCCACCTCCTATCGCTTCCTTCAATCGGTGTTTTAAAACACCAGCAAAAAGAAAGCGGTATGAGGAATATTTTTCAACCATGCCAATCAAGCATTGGCGCACTATCGATTTTTCATTCCTCGCATAGAGTTTCCTTATTTGTCAAAATTTGAGGAATTTGGTTGGACAAACTTCTTGAAAATCAACACTCCTGTCCCTCCAAATCTCGTTCGCGCATTCTTTTCCAATGCCGAACTCGTTTATGACCCCGATGACACCTGCAAAATCCTAGCCTTCAAAACCTTCGTCATGGGTCAATCCATTATAATTGACTCTGAAGTTCTAGCCAAAGTGTTTGAAATACGCGATGAAGGCTTAACAAATGAGGATGAGGAAGTCCCTTTTGCGTTTGAACTCCCCGGGGACAAGGCGAGTAACCTTCCAATGCACCTTCGGTTACTCCACCTCATAATCTCGTGGAACCTCCGCCCTTTCGGTACTCGTCATTCTACCGTTAGGCGTCTAGATCGTTTTTGGCTCCATCACATTCACACCACAAGCCAAAAACCTAACCTTCCTCACTTTATATACGAAGATTGGCTGAAGATTGTGCGTGGCCAAGCTACCACAATAGTTTTTCCACAACCAGTGGCTTATCTTCTCCACCGCCTTGGTATCAACTGCAGCGGCGAAACTGGCGAGCTACCAACTCCCAAAAGTGTGCTTAACATTGGGACCCTACATCATATGGGGTACTACAAAAATTTCCGAGGAGAGTGGACGAATAAGCAAGAACAGCAACCTGCTGAGGCTGAGGAGGACCCCACTGATGAACCAGCACACCAACCTGCTGCACCAGCTGCGGAACCATCGGCTCCGCCCACTGCATCAACATCGTCTCCTGCTGAATTGGAGATGCTCATAACGATGGTGACGGACCTCAGTCAGCAGATTAATGACGGCTTTGCCACTCAGCGGCGTATGATCGAGGCCTTAACCCAACGAGTGGATAGGATTCAAGAGACTCAAGAGGCGATGTTCGATGAGCTCCAAGTAACACGCACGCATGTTGAAAATCTTATGGATCGTGATCCTCCCTCACAATAGGCATTAGGTGCTTAGATTTAGTGTAGTTACAACATTGTTAAGCTACTTGATGTTATCTGTGAAAAATTTGCTTGAATGAAATGTGTTTTGATTGGATATTTGGTGAGTTAATGAAAATGTTGATTTTGAAATGCCATGAATCTTCTCTTTAGTATGTGATTGATATGACAAAAAGGGGGAGAAGAAACATGTGTTGTGGTTGTGTTAAAGGTTTAAAAGAATGATTTAATTGAATGATTTAATTGAGGGGGAGTTATGATTTAATTGAGGGGGAGTTAAGATTTAACTGAGGGGGAGTTAAGTTATTAACAAAGTCATAACAAAGTCAAAAGCTCACAAAAAGGGGGAGTTTTGCAAAATCACTAAACATGTTTTAATTGATGAGTTTTGTCATATCAAAAAGGGGGAGATTGTTGAGTTAATGTATTTTGAAATGACAAAACAAGTTAATTCAATAATGTTAAGATGATATACAAACATGTTTAGAAGTGATTAGTACCAGAACTTAGAGTTCTGCTGATGAGAGATCGATCTGGGGTATGAGAGATAGATCTCCTGGGTTTTACTTGATGAGAGATCGATCTTATGATGGAAGAGATCGATCTGGCAAGTCTTAAATCTGTACAAAGGCATTTAGGAAGAATGAGATCGATCTGCAAGGGTTAAGAGATCGATCTGGCTAATGCTAGTGTTGAGAGATCGATCTGGTAAGGAAGAGATCGATCTCCTCAAAGTCAGAGAGCTAAAGAGATCGATCTGTCTTGTTGAGAGATCGATCTTGCTTGAAACAGAGAGTTAAGGAGATCGATCTGCCTATTCGACAGATCGATCTTCCTCATTACTTTTAAACTAACAGATCGATTTGCTAACCTATGAGATCGATCTCCTTGTGTATTTGTGCTTCAATCTTGCAGGATTTATAACTAAGAGATCGATCTGGCTAAGAAGGCAAATCGATCTGGCACTCTACTGGAGGCACCCAACGGCTAGTTTCTGCAAAAACACAACGGGAAGAATTGCATTTAATGCTCCAACTACCCATCCTTCAGTATTTAACCAAGCATTGAAGACAAAGAGAATGAGGAGACACTATTGCTGAATATTCCAAACATTCTCAAGTTTTAATTCTTTCATTCTTTGTGTCCTTATTGCTCATTCATTGAGAATCATTGTAAAAGCTTAAGTGCAAAATAGCTACACTTGTCCTACCACTTTAAAGCATTAAATTGTATTCAGTCTTATCTTAAAAGAGAAGAGGATTGTTCCTCAGTGAGAGTATATTGTAAGAGGCTGAATACTTTTTCTGTATTGCCAAAGGTAGTGAGGTTATTCCTTAACCTGTAAAAGGAAATTTGTAAGCTCTATTGAAAGAGAGAAAGAAAGTACTTGACAAGAAGGTCAAGGAGAGAGGACGTAGGCAAGAGTTGGCCGAACCTCTATAAGTGACTGTGTTTGTTTCTCTTCCCTTCTCTCTGCATTAAATTGTTATATTGCACTGTTTTATTCATTATCATTTGTGTTTAAATTGTGATTAATTTAAAATCTGCCATAGTTGTTAGAAAACCGATTCACCCCCCCTCTCGGTAGAGCCAACACATTTAAATCAATTCATTTAAAACACAGTATAAAATAACCCCTCTGGGTCAATCATCTCAAAACTTATAAAACAATTCGTTATATTTCATTATAAAACTTCGGTTATAAAACCCCCTTCTTTTATGGTCAAATATCATAAAATCATATGAAATCATAAATTCGTCAAATCAGGGCCTGACCCCTCCTTCGGGTCTACCCTGGTCTAACAGACCACAAGTTATATCATGTGAGACAATCAGGTAATCATCAGTAACATCGAGGACTATGGCCATATCCTAGTGATCCCTGGCAACACGGTACCTAGTGTGCGGGGTATCACACCTGAAACGGGATGTGGGTCGTCCTACCCGCCAGAACAGCATAACACCAGGATTGCGAGGGTAAGGCTTGCTACCTCGTGGCTAATGCCACTCCACTCCAACAATCCCCACGGTACAGCGTACTCCGCGTGACATACACGGTACAAAGTACTCCGTGAACCCAAGCTCAATCAGGGGTGCCTGTAATAGGTCTTATCCACCCATATCATCTTTGTCTCAGTACGCACGTGTGAGCATATCATCTCACTGTGACACACAGTCTACAGGAGGCTCCAACACGGCTATATGCATGTAATATAAATCCCTGTACGAGCGAAGCTCTAGCACGGCTCCATGCATATTCATGATATCAGAAAACCTCGTGCGAGCGAAGCTCTAGCACGGTTTCATAAAAATCAGTAAAATCTGCGTACGAGCAGCGCTCCAGTATGACTTAAACTAATTATAATTTCATGTAAATTTCAAGTACGAGCAATGCTCTAGTACGGATATGTATATAAAACTCAGTGAAAACCTCATACGAGAAAAACTCCAGTACGACATTCAAATGAATTATGAAAACCATATAAAACCTTGTGCGAGCAAGCTCCAGCACATATGAATGCTCAAGTAAATCAAATCTCGTACGAGTTACACTCCAGCATGGCTTTATGCATAATTAAATCAAATCTCGTGCGAGATTCACTCCAGCACGGTTTTATGCAATATCAAATCAAAACAGGATGCGAGCTAAGCTCCAGCATCTCTCATGCATGTCAAATCATTAAAAGTAGTGCGAGCAATCGCTCCAGCACTATTTTATGCATACCACGTCAAAACAAATCAAAACATGTCAAAACAGAGTGCGAGCTAGGCTCCAGCACTTCTCATTTCACAATAATAAAAATCAGTGCGAGCACCATGCTCTAGCACATTTCATGTATATGATGTCACACAAGTCGGTGCGAGCAACTGCTCAAGCACATTTTATGCACATTCACAAACGTAGATATAGTGCGAACTACGTGTCAGCACTATCTGTTTCCATATAAACTTGATAGTTGGCCTAGTTTCCAAAGAAATTTTCATTTAAATATTAATAACACCTATGTAGTGTTATTTTGGGAAACTTATGCAATTATTGGCTAATCTATCGATTTACTTTGATTAAAACCAAGAAAATTTCTTAATCATAAAAATCCTTAAATCATGCATTTCATGCATGTCATGCTTTCACCATCCTTAGGTGAACTTCCCTCAATAGGGGTAAAATAGACTTTTCACCTATTTCGATCCTTAAAATCATTTAAACCACTTTTAGGATCATTATACATTATCAATGTACACATACATATTCAGTGTACAGAAAAACTATTTAAAGTACGCGTAGCTACCTCTAGCTACTCACACAATTCCCTTACCTCATTTATCTGTACAGTCTGACCTTTCCACTGATGACTCGTCACGCAGTCCGATTTGCTCCAAATCCAAATCAAATCTCCAGAACTGCGGATACATATTCATCAGGTCAAATACAATACAATTAATTGTATCTCATATTTTTCTGGGCTTAATTTAAATCATTGGGCCCGTTTACCCATATTGGGCCCGATTGCATCATAATGGGCCTTAATCGGCCTTAAGCCCGTTTACTACACTTTATCGATGCCTATTGGGCTCATTGGGCCCATCAGTAATTTATTTAGCCTCGTTCTAAATTTTCGGATATCTCAATTTAATATTTACGACAATTTATCCAATTTTCAGAATTTAATTCATTTATACAGAAATAAAATCCGTAATTTATGCGTTAAATATCAATCACGCATAACAATATAAAATTGTCGTAAATAAGGGTCACTTACCCGTTATTCCATGATCGTACACAAATCGAGGCTGTCTCGAGCTCTCGGTTGATGCCAATTGTCGAGCTATACAATTAAATATATTTTTCGGGTAAACTTTCATTCGATTATTTATCAAATTAAATATTCCAAAAATTAAATCAATCAATTTGACCGCTTACCGACTTACCCGAAGCTCGATTGCATCACTGAAATTTTTCTCAATTTTTTTTCTTTTTCTTTTTCCCTTTTTCTTCTTTTTTTCCTTCTCTTTTTGGCTGAACCGGTCCGGTCCGGTTCAGACCGTCGGTTCAGTCCGGTTCACCCATCATTTTGCCGTTTCGACACCGTCCGGCCGATTCCCGGCGTGATTTCGGTGCCGTTCGGCGCGGCTGCACCTGGGTATCCAAAATCGGCCCTTGGTGTTGCTCGAATCGGCGCCGATGGCCGTCGATCGAGACTTCTCTTCCGCGGGTTCCTCCTCCGTTTTCGACGTTTTCCGGTGACATCGGGGAGCGTCCTGGCCGCTGGTGGTTCGCCTGGTGTGGGGCTACCTTCGCCGGTCCTCGTCGGCCCCTCAGCCCCGCCGGTGGCTGGCCGGAGAGAGGGAAACCTTCCCTCGGTTTCGGCTGCTTCGTTTCTCCATTTTTTTCTCTGTTTCGCGTTTTCAGACTTTTCTTTGTTTTTCTTTTTTACATTTTATTTATTTATTTATAATTAAATTTTATTATTATTTTATTCAATAAAATAATAATAAAATTCCCAAAATATCTAAAATAATTCTATTTTATTCATTTAATCCGTAATAAATTTCTCAGTCCGATTTTACCTTTTCGGTATATTTTTCGATTATTTTTGGGATTATTTTTCGATACGAAAATTTTGATTTATCCCCATAAATTCATATCTTGATCAATTTAATCCAAAATTTAATTATTTCTTCGTTATTGATCAAGATTTCTCATTCTCATATTTTAAATTAAATTTTCTTGTCCCGATTAATACCAAATTTTGATCTTTTGACCGTTTTGCCCTTGCACGTGTTCGGGAATACCATTTTAATCCTTTTGCATTTTTAAATGCACTCGAAAATATCAGGTCTTACACTTATAATGTTATGATATAAAAAGCATTTATATCCAGAGCATGAGGTATAATTAAAACTATGCCACATGTATATACATATATCACGTACTGAAAACATGAAAATAGGCATGTAAACATGGAAAACCATCATGTCAACGTCTCATGCTCAACACATTGAAAAACCTATCATAAAACAACCCCTCAAGGTTTAACACATTATCAAAACTTAGTAAAACTCATCAACACATCATCAAAGCCACATGTGTAGAAATAGACCATACTTTAAAAACATCCCACAAGGTTCGACCCCTCCTTCGAGTCTACCCTGTCTAACACAATTCATGTTTAGTGCATATAAAACCATGTGATATCATGTGAGACAGGTGGTCACTGTATACAATCGAGGACTCTGTTGGCCAATTATGTCATTATCATCCCAGATCACACAGATCCCGGTGTTCGGGGCATCACTTTGTAATAGGAGGGTCAATCCTACCCGTCAGAATATAAAACAACTTCATCACCACACGGTACAACGTACTCCATGTGATATACATGGTACAACGTACTTTATGGACCCATATCACAGTTGGGGATGTCTGCCATAAGTCTTTTCTACCTCATACCATGTATAATCGACTCAGTCTCAAGTGCACGTGCGAGCATCTCATCTATGTGACTAATAGTCTACACGAGGCATCCAACACGGCTCGTGCAAGCATCTCATACGTGTGACACACAGTCTACACGAGGCATCTAGCATGACTCATTACATATCACAGTGTGAAAAGTCCAGTGCGAGCAAGGCTCTAACACGATTTCATGCATAATCAGTAAAAATCCTCGTACGAGTAATCACTCTAATACGGCTTTATGCAAAATAAATAATGGTAAAATCATGTACGAGCAAAGCTCAAGTACGGTTATATGCATGAGAAGTAAGTGAAACCCACGTATGAGCAGAAGCTCCAGTACGACTTACATGCATCTAAACTCAAAATATGGTGCGAGCTAGGCTCCAGCACATTTCATGCATGTTAAAATATCAAAATCCAGTGCGAGCAAAGCTCTAGCACGATTAAACTCATATAAATCTGATAGGCGGCTCATTTTCAACAAAACACATTCAAAATCCAAGTTAGCACCTGACTCGTTGTAATGACCCTTGACCATCGAAAATCAAAATTTTTTTTTTGAATTTAATTTACCCACTTATTCCCTTATTCACTTAGGTTGTATTCCTGTGCAGTGTCAAAACACTTGTCCTAATTCTTTACTCGTAATTATAATTAATTTCCATATTTTAACTTATACGGTCGATAGAAATTTCGGTAGCACAACGGCTTATATATGAGCCTACCCACCTGCAAATCAATTGTTTTTCAACAATCCTAAATATTCACAACTACCAAGCATACTTTCCAACAATCCTAGATATCTACAACTACCAAGCATACTTTCTCAATCCACTTTTACAACTCAATGTATCGAGTTCGATTTAATACTAGCCATCTCAAAATAGAAACCCAAAATAATATCGTTTACATCGTATTTCTTTACAAATTACATCCCAATAAAAATATTCCCAATATACATGTCTGTGCGTATAAATATGTCTGGTACAGGAATGTAAATGTATACCTTTCTGCATGTACAAAAAGTAGCCTAGGGTAGCTCTCCCCACCAGCCTACGTCGTGTACGCGGTAGGTAGCGCCTGCGGATCACTGCAATTAATCTGAGAGGTAGAGGGGTGAGCTTTCGGGAAAAAAGCCCAGTAAGAAGATGTATTTAAAATGATCCTAGAAATTCAAATATGTACAAACATAATAGTACGTATAATGATACTTTCTGAAAACTAATATAAATGACATTTAAAGATTAAGGAAAATCAGAAACATCGAGATTCAAAACGTAATTCTTTAAGCACGTGAACTTAATAGATATTATGTAAACTGGTCGTATAATCAGAATTCCAAAAATAGGAATATATGTCAAATCACATAATATAGAATCACATTTTGAAAACAGAGTTTAATTTTCAAATTGAGACTACATCGGCCCATCTAATTATCATGCGGCAATTAACCAAGTCATCCTCCGTAGAGGGAATTCAGAACCTATGGCCACGGCGAGACAGAACCCGAAGGTGAAATTCAGAACCTATGGCCACGGCGAGACAGAACCCGTAGGTGAAATTCAGAACCTATAGCCACGACGAGACAGAATCCGAAGGTGAAATTTAGAACCTATGGCCACGGTGAGACAGAACCCGAAGGTGAAATTCAGAACCTATGGCCACCGTGAGGCTGTAGACGAGACTAAAGTCGTACAGCGTTTCAGAACCACAAGGGAAAAGTTTCAGACGCCACACAGGTTGTAAGACCCGAATTTAATTAAAATACGAAAATTAAATAAGAAAAGATGGGGAAAGTATGAAGGAAGTCAGGTTAAATTAATCCCGAACACGTGCAAGGGTAAAATGGTCAAAAGACCAAAGGTCGGTATAATTTCGATAAGGAAATTTAATTAAAAATATGGATTTGAGAAATCTTGGTCAATAAAGATGAAATAAATTTATTTTGGGTTAAATTGATCAAGATATTAATTTATTGGAATTAATCGGGATTAATCGGGATTTTTAGTTCGAAAAAATAATCTCGAAAATAATCAACAAAATATATCGAAAAGTCACCCAGAACAATATCCCGAAAATGCGGAGAAATTATACCCGAAAAAGAGGTTAAAATATAATAAATAAATTAAATAAAATTAAATTAATTAATTTAGAATTAAATAATAATTTTAAGGGATATTTTGGATTTTTATAGAGTATTTTAAGGAATAGTGTAATAATTAAAATAAATAATAATAATAAAAATAATTAATAAAAGAAATGAAAAAAAAAATCAAAAAACATGTATCGGGGAGAGAGAAGAAGAAACGGAAGAGAAAACGGAGCCGGAAAGGGGGAGAAGATCCGGCGATCCTTGATCGCCGACAACCACCGGGAAATGGAGAGGAGAGGCCGGCGACCTCACTGGTACCGGCAGCATGCCCAACAGACGCCGGAGATCGGCGAATCGGGGGAGAGAAGCCGCGGGAGAAAGAGTTCCGATCGGCGGCGAACGGCCCCGATCTGGCCGACCTCGACCCCAGCCGAAGCTTCCCCAGGCCCAGACGATGCGTTTGGTGGTGGTGGCAGATACCGAAACCAGCGGACGGCGCCGGAAACGGTGAAAAAGCAAAACGGGTCCGACGACGAAGAGGAGAACAGCCGGACCGGCGGCGTTCCGGCGAGCTTGACCCAAGCCGAGGCCAGATTCGGGCTGCGGACGACCCAGCGGAGCTGCTGGCGGTGGAAGCCGGCGAAGAACCGGCCGGCAAGGCAGTGAACCGGCGGTGAACCGGTCGAACCGGAGAGAACCGGTGGTCTGAACCTGTCCGAACCGGACTGAACCGGTTCAGCCAAAAAGAGAGGAAAAAAGGAAGAAAAAAGGGGAAAAAAAAGAAAAAGTTGGGGAAAATTCCAGTGATGCAATCGAGATTTGGGTAAGTCAGTGATCGGTCAAATTGACCCGATTTAAATTTGAAATATTTTATTTAATTAAATTTCGACCGAAAAGTTTACCCGAAAATGTAATTAATTGTGTAGCTCGACGATTGGCATCCACCGAGGGCTCGAGACAGTCTCGATTTGCGAACTAGCATGGAATCTCGGGTAAGTGACCCCTATTTATGACAATTACCTCGTTCTGCGTGATATTGATTTAATTTCTACATAAATTAAATTGAATTATGAAAATTTAGATAAATTGTCGTAAATATTAAATTTAGCTATTCAAGAATTAGAACGAGGCCCGATAAATTATTGGTGGGCCCAATGAGCCCAATAGGCCTCGATAAAGTGAAAATTAAGTGGTAAACGGGCTTAAGGCCGATTAAGGCCCATTAAGGTGCAATCGGGCCCAATAGGGGTGAACGGGCCCAATGATTTAAATTAAGCCCAGAAAGTATTAAATACAATTAAATTGTATAATATCTAACCTGAGGAATATTAATACGCAGTTCCGGGTATTTGATTGGGAGCATATCGGACTGCGCGACGAGACAACAAAGGAAAAGAAAATGTCAGACTCTACGGAAAAATAAGGTAAGGGAATTCTGCGGACTGCTAGAGGTAACTTTACGCAATTTTAAATTCATATGCAGTCTTTTAAAATTTATCTGAAGGGTCTAGAGGTCAATTAATAATTTTAGTGCCCCGAATGGGCAAATTACTAAAATACCCTTGCTAAGGGTAAATTCTAAAAATTTAGAAAAAATTGGGAGGAGCAAGGACAAGAGGTTCCTGCTCGTTCTGGAGGTATTTCAACACATGCATGAGTAGGCTGGCTCACTTTTAAAGAAAAATGCATAGCATTGCATATCTTAATTGATGTGATTTCTGTGAAAACTATTTGGAAATAACCGAGCCGCCTACATGTTTTTATTTACATGTGACGTGCTAGAGCTCAGCTCGCACGATGTTTGATTTGTGTGATGCATGCATTAGTGCTGGAGCGAGAGCTCGCACTAGAATTTTACATGCATAGGTGCTAGAGTATAACTTGCACCAGATTTCACATGCTTTTGGGTGACACGGTGCTAGAGTCTAACTCGCACCAGATTTTACATGATTTTCATGACAGGGTGCGGGAGTTTAACTCGCACCAGATTTTATAAGATTTTCATATGATTTATATACAGAGTGCTGAGCTTAGCTCGTACTAGTTTTACCGGATTTGTGGAGTAGCGCTGTCTGCCCTTGGAGTCAGCCAAAAGGCCCAACAGGCTCAAAAGACCTCTTAAGTAGGGTGAGAGTGAGGGATGAGGTTGGCGGCCTTGTGGGGATGTAAAGCGGGCTCTACCAGTTTTATTTGACTTGATAGAGTGCTGAGCATCGCTAGCACCGATTTTATGAGAATATACGATAAGCCGTGCTTGGAGCATCGGATAGACTGTGTGTCACCGATTAAATAGGCTCCCACGAGCGTTTTGAGACTGTCACGACCCAAACTACCCAAAAATCAGAGTGAATTTTTCGCGTTTTATTTATTTCCTTACTTAAATTCTTACCTGTTCTCGAATCGTGACCAACACTCCACTAAAAATTGGGCTGTGCGTCAATGCCAGTCCCACCATTCAATTACCATCTAACTTATTTATTCTCCAGTCATTTATAATTGTTTATATTATTTATACATCCCCTAAAGTTACTTACAAACATGTTACTGTGCTATGCTTATGTAGATACAATATGTACAAGTGTATATATACCTTATGTCGATGGGTAGTAGCGGATATCCGGAATGCAGTACTGAGTCGTCGCGACTTCAACTGGAGATTATCTGTGGGAGAAAATGAAAGGGGTGAGCACATCAAGCTCAGTAAGACAATCCTACGAACAAGTAGGTAACCATACTACCTACATGAACGTGGTGCCATGCATAAACCACCCTTTCTCCACACATTTTAAAACAAATGATATGCGTCATGATGTTATGTAAATCAAGTTGCACGGAAAATTCAACATGCAATTCATTTTAAATCATTTCTTTCCCATTTAAAATTTCACAATGAAGTCAGGACTCGACCCCTCCTTCGGGTGATCCTGACTCACACAAAACCATGGAAATTGAGTCTCTCAAAAGCATCGATATAGAAAACATACGTATATATATATATACAAGATACGAGACTAGGCAATACTGTATATCGGTAATAACCAGGACTGGCCAATATGTCCTCGTGAGTCCCTCTAGCTTCACGGATCCCAGTGTGCGAGGTCTCACCCTGATCGGGAACTGCCCGGGAGGTGGGTCAATCCAACCCGTCAGTCTTATCCGATCTCACGCATCCGAAGATGCCGTATTCGAAGATACCCCGTATCACAAAGATACCGTATCACAAAGATACCCCGTATCACAAAGATACCGTATCCGAAGATACCCTGTATCACAAAGATACCGTATCCGAAGATACCCCACGGTACATCATACTCCATGCTACTTGCATGGTACATCGTACTCCATGGACCCATATCACTCTAGGTACTCCAGCCCAAATGGCCTGCTTCCCACAGAGGTTTTCATAACTCAATACTCGTTGCCATGTCTCAAAACGCAAGTGCGAGCCTATTAAATCGGTGACACACAGTCTACCCGATGCTCCAAGCACGGCTCATCGTATATTCTCATAAAAATCAGTGCGAGCGATGCTCAGCACTCTCATCAAATCAAGTAAACTTGGCAGAGCCCGCTTTACATCTCCACAAGGCCGCCAACCTCATCCCTCACTCTCACCCTACTTAAGAGGTCTTTTGAGCCTGTTGGGCCTTTTGGCTGACTCCAACGGCAGACAGCGCTACTCCACAAATCCAGTAAAACTAGTGCGAGCTATGCTCAGCACTCTGTATATAAATTGTATGAAAATCTTATAAAATCTGGTGCGAGTTAGACTCTAGCACCGTGTCACGCAAAAGCATGTGAAATCTGGTGCGAGTTATACTCTAGCACCTATGCATGTAAAACTCTAGTGCGAGCTCTCGCTCCAGCACTAATGCATGCATCACACAAATCAAACATCGTGCGAGCTGAGCTCTAGCACGTCACATGTAAATAAAAACATGTAGGCGGCTCGGTTATTTCCAAATAGTTTTCACAGAAATCACAACAATTAAGATATGCAATGCTATGCATTTTTCTTTAAAAGTGAGCCAGCCTACTCATGCATGCGTTGAAATACCTCCAGAACGAGCAGGAACCTCTTGTCCTTGCTCCTCCCAATTTTTTCCTAAATTTTTAGATTCTACCCTTAACAAGGGTATTTTAGTAATTTTGCCCATTCGGGGCACTAAAATTGTTCTTCGACCTCTAGACCCTTCAGTTAATTTTAAAGGACTGCGTATGAATTTCAAATTGCGTAAAGTTACCTCTAGCAGTCCGCAGAATTCCCTTACCTCGATTCTCGTCGAGTCTGACCTTTTCTTTTCCAATGTTGTCTCGTCGCGCAGTCCGATATGCTTCCAATCCAATGCCCGGAACTGCTTATTAATATCCCTCAGGTCAGATAACATACAATTTAATTGTATTTAATACTTTCTGGGCTTAATTTAAATCATTGGGCCCGTTTACCCCTATTGGGCCCGATTGCACCTTAATGGGCCTTAATCGGCCTTAAGCCCGTTTTTCACTTAATTCTCACTTTATCGAGGCCTATTGGGCTCACTGGGCCCACCAATAATTTATCGGGCCTCGTTCTAATTCTCGAATAGCTAAATTTAATATTTACGACAATTAATCTAAATTTTCATAATTTAATTCAATTTATGCGGAAATTAAATCAATATCACGCATAACGAGAAAATTGTCGTAAATAGGGGTCACTTACCCGAGATTCCATGCTAGTCCGTAACTCGAGGCTGTCTCGAGCCCTCGGTGGATGCCAATCGTCGAGCTACACAATTAAATATATTTTCCGGGTAAACTTTCAGTCGATAATTAATTAAATAAAATATTCCAAATTTAAATCGGGTCAATTTGACCGCTTATCGACTTACCCGAAGCTCGATTGCATCACAAGAATTTTCTCCAATTTTTCCTCTTTTTCTTTTTCCCCTTTTTCTCCTTTTTTCCCCTCTTTTTGGCTGAACCGGTTCAGTCTGGTTCGGACCGGTTCAGACCGCCGGTTTTCTCCGGTTCGGCCGGTTCACCGCCGGTTCACCCCTTTTTCGACCGGTTCTCCGCCGGCTTCCACCGCCAATCGCTCCGCTGGGTCGTCCGCATCACGAATCTGGCCTCGGTTTGGGTCAAGCTCGCCGGAACGCCGCCGGTCCGGCTCTTCCCCTCGGCGTCGGAACCCATTTTCTTTCTCTTCGTCGTCGCCGGCGTTTCCCGCCGTTTTGTCGGCTGAGACCGGTGCAGAAATGATCGCCGTCACCTGGGCTTTCTGAATCGGGCCTCGACTGGGGTCGAATCGCCGCCGTTCGCCGCAGATCAAAGCATTCTTCCCGCGGCTGCCACCTCTCGATCCGGTGGATTCCGACGGTTTCGTCGGCCAATACCGGTCTCAAAAGGACCGGCTCCTCCTCCTGATCACGCCGATACCCGCCGTTCGCCCCCAGCTGCCGTGGATCGCCGGTACCGACTCCGTTTTTCCCGCGGTCTTCTCCTCTTCCGTTCGGCTTCCTTCGGCGTCGGTAGGCTGCACCGCCGGTACCATTGAGATCACCGGCCTCCCCTCTTTCTTTTTCGGCCCTTGGCCAGGCCGTTGGCCGTCGGACAGCTCGTCGGGCTTCTCCTCGGTTTCGGGCTTCGTTTTTCGTTTCTCATTTTCGCGATTTTCACGTTTTCAGCCCTTTTTTTTCATTAATTTATTTTTATTAATTTTATTATTATTTTTATTTATTTTAATTATTTTACTATTCCTTAAAATACATTAAAATTACCCAACTATCTCTTAAAATTATTATTAAATTCTAAATTTATCAATTTAATTTTATTTAATTTATTTATTATATTTTAACCCCTTTTTCGGGTATAAGTTCTCCGTATTTTCGGGATATTGTCCCGGATGACTTTTCGGTATATTTTTCGATTATTTTTGGGATTATTTTTTTTCGAACTAAAAATTTCAATTAATCCCGATTAATTCCAATAAATTAATATCTTGATCAATTTAACCCAAAATAAATTTATTTCACTTTTATTGACCAAGATTTCTTAAATCCATTATTTTTAATTAAATTTCTTTATCGAAATTATACCGGCTTTCGGTCTTTTGACCATTTTGCCCATACACGTGTTCGGGATTAATTTAACCCGACTTCCTTCATACTTTCCCCATCTTTTCTTATTTAATTTCCATATTTTAATTAAATTCGGGTCTTACAACTCTCCCCCACTTAAGGAATTTGGTCCTCCAAATTAGAACCAATTCATATGAGTCCATATACAACTCCGGGTACATCGATCATATCATACTCTTAAATTCTTATGTGACCTTCTCCGGAGTGTATTACTATCAAAGGACTTTAATTAGGGAGATCTTCAACCTCAATATTTTCTCTTTCCTATTTAATGCCCGAATCAACTTCTTCAATATACTCATATTTTCATTAAACTGAACTTTTGGAGTTCATACCTTATCACCTCTGCTGGATCTGGATAGTATTGCCAAAGCATCAAAAGCTGGGACACATTGTGGGTGCCTGTTAATTCAAGTGATAACACCAACCTACAGGTCTTATCTCCCACTTGTCCAATCTCTCAAAATATTCCATCCAGCGCAACTCAATTTACCTTCTTCCAAAAGTTCGCTATGTCCTTATTCTCTTAGGACAATAAACATTTCAATCATATTAATTCACCAAGGGTGAATTCCAATACTTGTCTATCTGCTCTGAGGTGTTCTTAATCTCTCATCCTTAACTAAACATCCTCAGAGACTTATTATCCAAAGTCGTAAATGATTCTACCTGTCACCCACTTTTTCTTATCCAATTTGTTGAACAACCCCTACAGCCATACACTGTCTCATATCTTGTTATCCCGATACTCAACTGCCAACTGTCGTTATTGGCAACTTCAATTAGAAATCAACTGATCATTCCAGGAGCTTATAAAATTAATGGCACAAGCTTTCATCGGATCCTCCAGAACCTGTACAGTCCTCTCTGTCTGACCATCTGTCTGAGGATGGAAAGCTGTGCTAATACTCAGTCGGGTTCCCATAGCTTCCTCAAAATATCCTCAGAGGTGGGAAGTGAAGCGGGAATCCCTATATGATACCATGCTCACTGGAACGTTACTTAATGTTCCACAATCTTCCTTACACATAAATCCTGATACACACTCCGAGTATCTGGGGATTTCATAACCAGAAGGTAGGTAGACTTAGTCAATTTGGCGACTATCATCCAAATAGCCTCGTAATTCACCTGGGTTCTCTGTAACCCATCATGACATTCATGGAGACTTGCTCTCATTTTCGTGCCGTGTCAATATAGGTAGGTGCTGCAATAACTCTGCAGACTTTTAATACTCTACCTTATTCTGCTGACATACTAGGCACTTTTTCACAACCTCTACAATATCTCTTTTCACTTCTGACCACCCATACCCTTTTCGAGATTTCGATATATATATTCGTCACTTTCTATATGCACTGTATATCCCGAAGAGTGAGCTTCTGACAATATTACTATCTCATCCACTGTGGTCCTGGGGAGCACCCATACTGTCTCTGAACCTCTCTGTAAATCATTATCACCCACTGTGAACTCTATCACTGTACCCTTCTGAATCTGACCCAAACTATCGACATCCTGCCGATCATCACGCTAAGCCTGTCAAATCCCGGGCACTCTCATCCGGTTCTAGTCATCAGGCTAGCTGTCACACAATCACTGTCATCATCAGAAGGGATCACATCAATACTGAGGCTCATAACTGCTCTAGCAGCTCACGCTCCCTGACCATCATATGTAATACCATCCCGAGGCTCTTTATACTCAAGGCATCAGCCATCACATTAGCCTTTCCTGGGTGGTACAATTTTCACAAATCAAAACCTCTCAGAAGCTCTAACCCACTATGTATTCTCATGTTCGCCTCTTTCTGTGAAAACAGATACTCGGGCTTTATGATCAGTGCATATCCATAATTTCTCACCCTGTACATAATAGTACTATATCCTCAGTACAAATACTATTGCCAACTTAAAATCATGGGTATCTTCCCATTATACATCAATACACGGCTCCTTCATAATTTTGAGGTATCCATACTCACTGAGAACCTCTTGAGCTGTTGGGTATGACGAAATTAATCACGGTGGTCAGTTCACACTTCACTACACCAAAATTCACGTCACATCTATCATCTTATTTATCATCTCATTCCAAGATCACGTTTTCTTAATTAAACGTGTCAACCAAGTATATCCTTTTTGAACTCGCAGCAACCATCTGTAAAAGCAATTTCCCATTATTGCTTATAAATCGCCCTAGACTTTAACTACACCTGGCATATCACCGATACTGCTGATTACAATTCCAATCATTGACTTATTTACGCATAAGCGTCTAAGATCCTTCTCAACCGCTTACGTTTTCAGGTACTAACCTGCGTCATTTCCTTTTCTTATCTTAACGGCTCTTATTAAATTTTACTATGTTTACCTTTATGATTTTGTCGAATTTTAATATTGTTTTCATCTTAGTAGAGGTATCCTAATGCTAAAGGTATTTATTACATCGATCGATTTCACGTTATAGGTTATACATATATACTTTTAGACGCTGTCAAGTCTTCAGGCGGGGAGGTATTTTGAAATACCTTTATTAACCTTTAGACTTAACCACAACTACGTTATATCTCAGTCTCTGTGGTCACAATTTATATTCGCTACTAATTGCTTAACCTCAATTACTTCGCATATTAAGGGTATTCCTTACCTAGCATATGTCTCTTACTCCAATATATCTTGTATTTAGGATCTATCTTATCTCAAAGATTATCTCCTTTCGTATATCCATCATGACAAAACTCTTGTCATTACTCATTCCATGAATATAATCCTTTACTCCTTTAATTTCAACTGTTGCACCCCTTTTTATTACTTAAAATCTCTATATCCTTATTCCGTTTATTTAATCCTCCTCTATTGGAGTACTCATTTATCAGTATCTTGCCCAATGATGTAGGCATTCATACCTTTTACTCACTTATAAGCGAATGAAGGAGGTATGAATAAATGTGTGACACCAGGATTAATGAACATATGTGCTTCATTATTCATAACAAGTGTGGTATCTTGCACCACATCCATGAAACATCAATAGTGTCCTGGTCCAAGACATCCTCTCGCCTTCGTCCAACAGCCTACTTTCCTTTTTCTTTTCGGCTATTACCTCCCTTTTCGTTGCAACTATACCAACGAAATTTTTCTCTGTCTCTTTACCTTTTCTGTGGGACGATCTCGCCCAATTTTGTGCAATCAAATCAATGGTCTATCTTACCACACTTAACGGCCATTTTCATTAATATCGTGTAGGTATAGACCCTCCTTCCGTGGTATCCACTACACATCTCACACTGCTTACAGTACTTACACTGCTACACCGCTTCGTAGCAGGTCGGGGTTCTCCAATCACAATGCCCCCTAACAGTGCCAAAATTGGATGCACTAGGGCCTTACCAATTATCTCAGCCCATAACTCATCAAATCTAATCTTTAACCAATTACCATTTTCTCATTCAACATCTTTGTCATTTCTCGATTCTCTTTTCTGTCTCTATTTCAGCCCTCACTACCTTTCCGAATCTCAGAGGCGTGCAATTCATATTTTTATTTATCCAACTGTAAATCTGCGCACTGCCTCGGTATAGGTAATATCTCGCGGGCCAATTAGACTCAAATTGAAAAGTTGAGCCCTTCCATAAACTTTTAGACATCTCGACTGTCACTTTTCATAGTGTCGAGGTAATATCTACCCAGAATATAACCGAGTCTCCATACTCGTCAATAAATTAAATCCTCTGGGTCAGAGTAAGGACTTTAATTCGAAATTTCCTTTAAATCATGTCCGGGATATCCTGTCACCGGAATATATCCAAGATATTTCTCATATCAGCTCTTAAGATGGGTCGAGCGGGTTTCCACTAATACTCCGCTGCGCCCTCTGATCTCATACATAATCTGAGCAATTTGCTCCTCAAAATAATCTCCACACTCCGCTCCAATCTCGCGAAGCGTGTCTCAATACTATCCGATCACTCTGTCGGACTCTGAGAGGCATGCTCAACATTCGCCTCTATTTCAATTTCATACTGATTCTCATAGTCAAACTCAGCACGACTTAGCAGACTCAGGTCTACCTCTAAGACCTCTGCCTCGTGCACTATCTCATCTAACGCGACTCATATTAGGCATTCCTGCAATCTCAACCATTTCTTAGTCAAGCCCATCTCGATATACACTATTGTATCTAACTAAGCACAGTAACACGGGGATGTAATTTCCTAATTACTGACACTGACACACATCAGACCAATTGTGCTCTGATACCACCTTTATATGTCACGACCCAAACTACCCAAAAATCAGAGTGAATTTTTCGCGTTTTATTTATTTCCTTACTTAAATTCTTACCTGTTCTCGAATTGTGACCAACACTCCACTAAAAATTGGGCTGTGCGTCAATGCCAGTCCCACCATTCAATTACCATCTAACCTATTTATTCTCCAGTCATTTATAATTGTTTATATTATTTATACATCCCCTAAAGTTACTTACAAACATGTTACTGTGCTATGCTTATGTAGATACAATATGTACAAGTGTATATATACCTTATGTCGATGGGTAGCAGCGGATATCCGGAATGCAGTACTGAGTCGTCGCGACTTCAACTGGAGATTATCTGTGGGAGAAAATGAAAGGGGTGAGCACATCAAGCTCAGTAAGACAATCCTACGAACAAGTAGGTAACCATACTACCTACATGAACGTGGTGCCATGCATAAACCACCCTTTCTCCACACATTTTAAAACAAATGATATGCGTCATGATGTTATGTAAATCAAGTTGCACGGAAAATTCAACATGCAATTCATTTTAAATCATTTCTTTCCCATTTAAAATTTCACAATGAAGTCAAGACTCGACCCCTCCTTCGGGTGATCCTGACACACACAAAACCATGGAAATTGAGTCTCTCAAAAGCATCGATATCGAAAACATACGTATATATATATACAAGATACGAGACTAGGCAATACTGTATATCGGTAATAACCAGGACTGGCCAATATGTCCTCGTGAGTCCCTCTAGCTTCACGGATCCCAGTGTGTAAGGTCTCACCCTGATCGGGAACTGCCCGGGAGGTGGGTCAATCCAACCCGTCAGTCTTATCCGATCTCACGCATCCGAAGATGCCGTATCCGAAGATACCCCGTATCACAAAGATACCGTATCACAAAGATACCCCGTATCACAAAGATACCGTATCCGAAGATACCCTGTATCACAAAGATACCGTATCCGAAGATACCCCACGGTACATCGTACTCCATGCTACTTGCACGGTACATCGTACTCCATGGACCCATATCACTCTAGGTACTCCAGCCCAAATGGCCTGCTTCCCACAGAGGTTTTCATAACTCAATACTCGTTGCCATGTCTCAAAACGCACGTGCGAGCCTATTAAATCGGTGACACACAGTCTACCCGATGCTCCAAGCACGGCTCATCGTATGTTCTCATAAAAATCAGTGCGAGCGATGCTCAGCACTCTCATCAAATCAAGTAAACTTGGCAGAGCCCGCTTTACATCTCCACAAGGCCGCCAACCTCATCCCTCACTCTCACCCTACTTAAGAGGTCTTTTGAGCCTGTTGGGCCTTTTGGCTGACTCCAAGGGCAGACAGCGCTACTCCACAAATCCAGTAAAACTAGTGCGAGCTATGCTCAGCACTCTGTATATAAATTGTATGAAAATCTTATAAAATCTGGTGTGAGTTAGACTCTAGCACCGTGTCACGCAAAAGCATGTGAAATCTGGTGCGAGTTATACTCTAGCACCTATGCATGTAAAACTCTAGTGCGAGCTCTCGCTCCAGCACTAATGCATGCATCACACAAATCAAACATCGTGCGAGCTGAGCTCTAGCACGTCACATGTAAATAAAAACATGTAGGCGGCTCGGTTATTTCCAAATAGTTTTCACAGAAATCACAACAATTAAGATATGCAATGCTATGCATTTTTCTTTAAAAGTGAGCCAGCCTACTCATGCATGCTTTGAAATACCTCCAGAACGAGCAGGAACCTCTTGTCCTTGCTCCTCCCAATTTTTTCCTAAATTTTTAGATTCTACCCTTAACAAGGGTATTTTAGTAATTTTGCCCATTCGGGGCACTAAAATTGTTCTTCGGCCACTAGACCCTTCAGTTAATTTTAAAGGACTGCGTATGAATTTAAAATTGCATAAAGTTACCTCTAGCAGTCCGCAGAATTCCCTTACCTCGATTCTCGTCGAGTCTGACCTTTTCTTTTCCAATGTTGTCTCGTCGCGCAGTCCGATATGCTTCCAATCTAATGCCCGGAACTGCGTATTAATATTCCTCAGGTCAGATAACATACAATTTAATTGTATTTAATACTTTCTGGGCTTAATTTAAATCATTGGGCCCGTTTACCCCTATTGGGCCCGATTGCACCTTAATGGGCCTTAATCGGCCTTAAGCCCGTTTTTCACTTAATTCTCACTTTATCGAGGCCTATTGGGCTCACTGGGCCCACCAATAATTTATCGGGCCTCGTTCTAATTCTCGAATAGCTAAATTTAATATTTACGATAATTAATCTAAATTTCCATAATTTAATTCAATTTATGCGAAAATTAAATCAATATCACGCATAACGAGAAAATTGTCGTAAATAGGGGTCACTTACCCGAGATTCCATGCTAGTCCGTAACTCGAGGCTGTCTCGAGCCCTCGGTGGATGCCAATCGTCGAGCTACACAATTAAATATATTTTCCGGGTAAACTTTCAGTCGATAATTAATTAAATAAAATATTCCAAATTTAAATCGGGTTAATTTGACCGCTTATCGACTTACCCGAAGCTCGATTGCATCACAAGAATTTTCTCCAATTTTTCCTCTTTTTCTTTTTCCCCTTTTTCTCCTTTTTTCCCCTCTTTTTGGCTGAACCGGTTCAGTCCGGTTCGGACCGGTTCAGACCGCCAGTTTTCTCCGGTTCGGCCGGTTCACCGCCGGTTCACCCCTTTTTCGGCCGGTTCTCCGCCGGCTTCCACCGCCAATCGCTCCGCTGGGTCGTCCGCATCACGAATCTGGCCTCGGTTTGGGTCAAGCTCGCCGGAACGCTGTCGGTCCGGCTCTTCTCCCTCGGCGTCGGAACCTATTTTCTTTCTCTTCGTCATCGCCGGTGTTTCCCGCCGTTTTGTCGGCTGAGACCGGTGCAGAAATGATCGCCGTCACCTGGGCTTTTTGAATCGGGCCTCGACTGGGGTCGAATCGCCGCCGATCGAAGCATTCTTCCCGCGGCTGCCACCTCTCGATCCGACGGATTCCGGCGGTTTCATCGGCCAATACCGGTCTCAAAAGGACCGGCTCCTCCTCCTGATCACGTCGGTACCCGCCGTTCGCCCCCAGCTGCCGTGGATCGCCGGTACCGACTCCGTTTTTCCCGCGGTCTTCTCCTCCTCCGTTCGGCTTCCTCCGGCGTCGGTAGGCTGCACCGTCGGTACCATTGAGATCACCGGCCTCCCCTCTTTCTTTTCCGGCCCTTGGCCGGGCCGTTGGCCGCCGGACAGCTCGTCGGGCTTCTCCTCGGTTTCGGGCTTCGTTTTCCGTTTCTCATTTTCGCGATTTTCGCGTTTTCAGCCCTTTTTTTTTTCATTAATTTATTTTTATTAATTTTATTATTATTTTTATTTATTTTAATTATTTTACTATTCCTTAAAATACATTAAAATTACCCAACTATCTCTTAAAATTATTATTAAATTCTAAATTTATCAATTTAATTTTATTTAATTTATTTATTATATTTTAACCCCTTTTTCGGGTATAAGTTCTCCGTATTTTCGGGATATTGTCCCGGGTGACTTTTCGGTATATTTTTCGATTATTTTCGGGATTATTTTTTTCCGAACTAAAAATTTCAATTAATCCCGATTAATTCCAGTAAATTAATATCTTGATCAATTTAACCCAAAATAAATTTATTTCACTTTTATTGACCAAGATTTCTTAAATCCATTATTTTTAATTAAATTTCTTTATCGAAATTATACCGGCTTTCGATCTTTTGACCATTTTACCCTTACATGTGTTCGGGATTAATTTAACCCGACTTCCTTCATACTTTCCCCATCTTTTCTTATTTAATTTCCATATTTTAATTAAATTCGGGTCTTACAGAGACATGGCAATAAGTATTGAGAAACAAAACCTCTCTGTGGGAAGCAGGCCATTGGGCTGGAGTACCTAGAGTGATATGGGTCCATGGAGTACGATGTACCGTGCAAGTAGCATGGAGTACGATGTACCGTGGGGTATCTTCGGATACGGTATCTTTGTGATACGGGGTATCTTTGTGATACGGTATCTTTGTGATACGGGGTATCTTCGGATACGGCATCTTCGGATGCGTGAGATCGGATAAGACTGACGGGTTGGATTGACCCACCTCCCGGGCAGTTCCCGATCAGGGTGTGTCACGCCCCGAAAGTTTGCGGAAAATAGGGCAAATTTAAAACTTTTTACTCGTTAATTCACAATTAAAGGTGTATTCCTGTGCAGTGTCATACATCATCATAATTATCATGCCTCAGGATCTCTTCACGGCATATGTATATTAAATCATATACATTACTCAATTCCAAGTTAATTAATCCTAATACATCCCATATAATGATATATATCAAGTGTCTGTGATCACATTAATAGTCTGGGTATATGAAAGATAAAATATACCTCAAATACAATATATAAAGGGCCTGGAGCTCAAGTCCTCCACTAGCCACTACTCCGTACGCCGCAGGGAGATCCTTTTTCACTTGAAGAACTCTGGGGGGGAAAGGAAAACAGGGTGAGCTTCTAAATTGCTCAGTAAGGGGGGTAAAGGAACTCAGTTATATAAACCATTTCACACATCACAAATATGTATTTGTTTATAAAGCTCATTTGAAAACGTAGCATAAAAGTTCTCAAAACATCATCTCATAACTCGTTAAATCATGTGAAAACATGAAGATAAAAGGCTCAACATCGAGCACTCATAAGCATGTGTAAATATATGCAATAATGGCTGTTCTCAAATACGTGATAAAAATCACCTCAGTAAATCACACGTGACAAGGTCACAAAACACAACTCATGTGTAAAATGAGACTAGGTAATAAAACTCAATTAAAACTCGTCATGGCACATCAAATATATATAAGCTCCTCTGGGTGTGCATCCCAGGCATCCTCGTATAGAGGGAACGTCGACAATATGGTCGTATGCAAAGTATATTGGACTTATATGTTACCAGAACAAGGCCGACCTTACTTGCTACCAGAGCAATGCCTCGCCTAATGCACACTGACACGTGGTCCCTGGGTCGGTTCCCAGGCGGCCCACTTTCTCGGTCTTACATGCTACCAGAGCAATGCCTCCCAACGCTACCAGAGCGGAGGAATAATCAGACTTATATGTTACCAAAACAAGGCCTGTGGTCCCTGGGTCGGTTCCCAGGCGTCCCACTATATCGGTCTTATATGCTACCAGAGCAAGGCCCGTGGTCCCTGGGTCAGTTCCCAGGCGTCCCACTATATCGGTCTTATATGCTACCAGAGCAATACCCGATGTGTATTCGACATGACACGCCTAAGTCTCAATCATTAGCCATTATCTTATAAAACGTTATGCCTTCACGTAGAACTCTTAATGGTTTTCTCTTAAAAACTCATTTAAAACATTTGTGTACTCGACACAAAACATATTAAAACCGAGTTCCAACCGGCAAAACACGCACACATTTTCTCAAATCTCAATATCGCCTTAACGTAGAGCCCAATTTACTTTTCACGCAACTCAAAGGTTTATAAAGCAATTTCACACTTAGCTTATAAACTCATAAAATAATGGGCTCCAACCGGCTATAAAACCGTGTGCAATTACATTACAACACAAAACATGCTTGTATTCTCAAATCATGGTTCATGCTACAATAATTCATCAAAATACATACACAATTGGTTTAGTTTTCCTTACCTCTTTGCACCTCGTATAGTGCAATCGTTTCCCCCGTATCACGGACTAGTCTCGCATTCCACTCTGGAACTCCCGAGCTGTCCAAACGATGTTAAAACATCAATACTCAATTATCTCATAAATCTCAATTCTCAAAATCGAGCATTATCGCTCATAACACCTCAATTTTCTCAATTCTCGTCACTCTACCCTAAACTACAACCTCATTCACAATATCTCAACGTTCGATATCTCTAATACCAATTATCTACGCTAATTCACCACATTGTCTATATTTCCGTTTATAGCACAATTCTCAAAATTGCCACAATTTCCAAATATCAACATTAATCCAACTACATTACAATCTCATCAATCCCTAATCATTCCTCAACTATTTCAACACAATTACCACCATCAATAACATCAAAATCAGCTCAAATATCAAGATCGAGGTTTAGAAATTACCCAAAGCTTGTGAGACGCACAACTCACGCCTCGATCCGATTCGTCCTTCGATTTCCAAGTATGTTGTTCTCCCTTCGATGAGGAACAACTTTCCTTCTTACCACAATAGCTGATTCGGCCAGAAATGGGGGATTTGGAGGAGTGAGAAACTAGGTTTTCAGAAAAATGGAGGTTTAGAAGAGAGAGAAAGTGAGATTTCAGGAGAAAACACGGGTTCCTTATATATACTGGAGGTAGGAGATCGATCTGCCTCTTGATGAGATCGATCTGTGTTTGAAATTTGGGGACGATCTGGGCAATTTTATGCCTAGGAGATCGATCTGTCGAGGGGTGAGATCGATCTCTTTATGGCTTTATGAGATCGATCTGCTCCTAAGGAGATCGATCTTCTCCCCAAACAGAAGCATTTGGAGATCGATCTCCTCCTCATGAGATCGATCTTCTCTCGAACAGATTCATTTGGAGATCGATCTCTTCCTCATGAGATCGATCCCTTCTCAAACAGATTCATACGGAGATCGATCTCTTCCATTGGAGATCGATCTGCTCTTTAAATTTCCCCTTCCTCGTCATTTTTAACTCACCAGATCGATCTCTCCTTCTCCCAGATCGATCTGTCCTCATGCTTCATGCTCATTTTACACACTTAACATATAAATTTCCAATTATAATTCCTACAATTCACTTAGCTCAATAAATTACACTTCAATTTATTATTACATCATTAAATATGTCTGAAATTCTCAGATCTCACAGGGTGAGACCTCGCACACTGGGATCCGTGAAGCTAGAGGGACTCACGAGGACATATTGGCCAGTCCTGGTTATTACCGATATACAGTATTGCCTAGTCTCGTATCTTGTATATATATATACGTATGTCTTCGATATCGATGCTTTTGAGAAACTCAATTTTCATGGTTTTGTGTGAGTCAGGATCACCCGAAGGAGGGGTCGAGTCCTGACTTCATTGTGAAATTTTTAAAGAGAAAGAAATGATTTAAAATAATTGCATGTTGAGTTTTTCGTGCAAACTTGATTTACATAACATCATAACTTTCATATCATATGTTTTAAAATGTGTGGAGAAAGGGTGGTTTATGCATGGCACCACGTTCATGTAGGTAGTATGGTTACCTACTTGTTCGTAGGATTGCCTTACTGAGCTTGATGTGCTCACCCCTTTCATTTTCTCCCACAGATAATCTCCAGTTGAAGTTGCGACGACTCAGTACTGCATTCCGGATGTTCGCTGCTGCCCATCAACAGAAGGTATATACACTTGTACATATTATATCTACATAAGCATAGCACAGTAACATGTTTGTAAGTGTCTCTAGGGGATGTATAAATAATGTAAACAATTATAAATGACTGGAGAAGAAATAAGTTAGATGGTAATTGAATGGTGGGACTGGCATTGACGCACAGCCCAATTATTAGTGGAGTGTGGTCACGATTCGAGGACAGGTAAGAACTTAAGTAAATAATAAAATGCAAAAAATTAACTCTGATTTTTGGGTAGTTTGGGTCGTGACATATAAAGGTGGTATCAGAGTAGCAATTGGTCTGATGTGTGTCAGTGTCAGTAATTAGGAAATTACATCCCCGTGTTACTGTGCTTAGTTAGATACAATAGTGTATATCGAGATGGGCTTGACTAAGAAATGGTTGAGAATGCAGGAATGCTTAATATGAGTCGCGTTAGATGAGATAGTGCACGAGGCAGAGGTCGTAGAGGTAAACCTGAATCTGCTAAGTCGTGCTGGGTTGACTTGTGAGAACCAGGATGAAATTGAAATGGAGGCTAATGTTAAGCATGCCCCACTGAGTCCGACAGAGAGATCGGACGGTATTGAGACACGCTTCACGAGGTTGGAGTGGAGTGTGGAGATTATTTTGAGGAGCTAATTGCTTAGATTATGAATGAGATCAGAGGGCGCAGCGGAACATTGGTGGAAACCCGCTCGACCCATCTTAAGAGTTGAGATGAGAAATATCTTAGATATATTCTGGTGACAGGATATCCCGGACACTGTTTAAAGGGGATGATAGATAAAAGTCCTTACTCTGACCCAGAGGATTTAATTTATTGACGAGTATGAAATTCGGTTATATTCTTGGATCGATATTACCTCGACACTATGAACAAGTGACTGTCGAGATGTCTAAAAGTTCATGAAATGGCTCAACTTTTTAATTTGAGTCCGATTAGCCCGTGAGATACTACCTATACCGAGGCAGTGCGCAGATTTACAGTTGGGTAAATAAGAACATGAATTGCACGCCTCTGAGATTGGGAAAGGTAGTGAGGGCTGAAATAGAGACAGAAAAGAGAATCGAGAAATGACAGAATGTTCAAATGGGAAAATGGTAATTGGTAAAAGATTTAATTTGACGAGTCATGGAGTAAGATAATTGGTAAAGCCCCAGTGTATCCAATTTTTGCATTCTTGAGGGCATTGTGATTGGAGGACCTCGACCTGCTACGAAGCAGTGTGGCAGTGTAAGCACTGTACGCAGTGTGAGATGTGTGGTGGATACCACGGAAGGAGGGTCTATATCTACACTGTATTGATGAAATGGCCGTTAAATGTGGTAAGACTGACCATTGATTTAGGATTGCTCGGAGTTGAGCGAGATCGCCCCACAGAAAGGTAAGGAGACAGAGGAAAATTTCGTTGGTATAGCTGCAACGAAAAGGGAGGCCATAGCCGAAAAGAAAAAGGAAAGTAGGTTGTTGGACGAAGGCGAAAGGATGTCTTGGACCAGGACGCTATTGATGTTTCATGGATGTGGTGTAAGATACCACACTTGTTATGAATAATGAAGTACATATGTTCATTGATCCTGGTGCCACACATTTATTCGTACCGCCTTCATTCACATATAAGTGAGTAAAAGGCATGAATGCCTACATCATTGGGCACAATACTGATAAATGAGTGCCCCAATAGAGGAGGAGTAATTAATGGAATATGGATATTGAGATTTTAAGTTAAAAACAAGGGTGAAAATATCACTGAAAACTATACGGTAAGTGTTGACAAGTGATAAAGAGGAGTGCAACAGTTGAAATTAAAGGAGTAAAGGATTGTACTCACGAAATGAATAATGACAAGAGTTTCGTCATGATTGATATACGAAGGAGAAAATCTTTGAGATAAGATAGATCCTAAATACAAGATGTATTGGAGTAAGAGGCGTATGCTAGGTAATAACATCCTTAAAATATGAAGTCATTAGGATTAAAGCAAGTGGTAGCGGATATAAATTGTGACCACATAGACTGAGATATGACGTAGTTGTGGTTAAGTCTGAAGGTTAATAAAGGTATTTCAAAATACCTCCCCGCCTGAAGACTTGACAGCGTCTAGATATATATATATATAATCTATAACGGAAAATTGATCATCGTAATAAATACCTTTAGCATTAGGATACCCTTACTAAGACGATAAGAATATTTAAATTCGACAAATCATAAAGGGTTAACATAGTAAAATTTAATAAGAGCCGTTAAGATAAGAAAAGAAAATGGCGCAGGTTAGTACCTGAAAATGTAAGCGGTTGAGAAGGATCTTATACGCTTATGCGTAAATAAGTCAAGGATTAGACCGAATTGTAATCATCATTATCGATGATGTGTTGGGTGTAGTTAAAGTCTAGGGCGATTTATAAGCAACAATTGGGAAATTGCTTTTGCAGATGGTTGTTGCGAGTTCTAAAAGGATATACCTTGTTGACACGTTTAACTAAGAAAACGTGGTCTTGGAATGAGATGATAAATAAGATGATATGAATTTCGGTGTAGTGAAGTATGAACTGATCACCGTGATTAATTTCACCATACCCAACAGCTCAAGAGGTTCTCAGTGAGTATGGACACCTCGAAATAATGAAGGAGCTGTGTATTGATGTATAATGGGAAGATACCCATGATTTTAAGTTGGCAACAGTAATTGTACCGAGGATATGGTACTATTAGGTACACGATGAGGAATTGTGGATATGCACTGATCATAAAGCTCGAGTATCTGTTTTCACAGAAAGGGGCGAATATGAGAATACATAGTGGGTTAGAGCTTCTGAGAGAGTTGATTTGTGAAAATTGTACCACCAAGGAAAGGCTAATGTGATGACTGATGTCTTGAGTAGAAAGAGCCTCGGGATGGTACCACATATGATGGTCAGGGAGCGTGAGCTGCTAGAGCAGTTGTGAACCTCGATAGTGATGTGATCCCTTCTGATGATGACAGTGATTGGTATGATTATGTGATAGCTAGCCTGAGACTAGAACCGGATGAGAGTGCCCGGATTTGACAGGCTTAGCGTGATGATCGACCGGATGTCGATAGTTTGGGTCTGATTCAGAAGGGTACAGTGACAGAGATCACAAAGAGTGTGATAATGATTTACAGAGAGGTTCAGAGACAGTATAAGTGCTCCCCAGGACCACAGTTGATGAGATAGTAATGTTGTCAGAAGCTCACTTTTCGGGATATACAGTGCATACGAAAAGTAAAGAATATATTGAAATCTTTGAAAAAGGGTATTGGTGGTCAGATGTGAAAAGAGACATGGTAGAGATTGTGAAAAAGTGCCTAGTATGTCAGCAGAATAAGGTAGAGTATTAAAAGTCTGCAGAGTTATTGCAGTACCTACCTATATCGACACAGCACGGAAAAATGGGAGCAAGTCTCCATAAATTTCGTGATGGGTTACAGAGAACCCAGGTGAATTACGAGACTATTTAGATGATAGTCGATAGAGTGATTAAGTCTACCCACCTTCTGGATATGACATCCCTAAATACTCAGAGTGTATATGAGGATTTATGTGTAAGGAAGATTATGGAACATGAAGTAGCGTTCCAGTGAGCATGGTAACATATAGGGATTCCCACTTCACTTCTTACTTCAGGGAATAGTTTTTTTTAGGAAGCTATGGGAACCCGACTGAGTATTAGCACAGCTTTCCATCCTCAAATAGATGGTCAGTCAGAGAGGACTGTACAGGTTCTAGAGGATCCGATGAAAGCGTGTGCCGTTGATTTTATAAGCTCCTGGAATGATCAGTTGTCACAAATTGAAGTCGCCAATAACGACAGTTGGCAGTTGAGTATCGGGATAATAAGATATGAGGCAGTGTATGGCTGTAGGGGTTGTTCTCCAAATTGGATAAGAAAAAGTGGGTGACAGATATGATCATTTTCGACTTTGGATAATAAGTCTCTGAGGATGCTTAGTTAAGGATGGGAGATTAAGAACACCTCAGAGCAGATAGACAAGTCTTGGAATTCACCCTTGGTGAATTAGTATGATTGAAATGTTTACTGTCCTAAGAGAATAAGGACATAACGAGCTTTTTGGAAAAAGGTAAATTGAGTTGCGTTGGATGGAATATTTGGAGAGATTGGACAAGTGGGAGATAAGACCTGTAGGTTGGTGTTATCACCTGAATTAACAGGCACCCACAATGTGTCTCAACTTTTTGATGCTTCGACAATACTATCCAGATCCAGCATAGGTGATAGGATATGAGATTCAACAGTCCAGCGTAATGCAAATATAAGTATATTGAAGAAGATGATTCGGGCATTAAACAGGAAAGAGAAAGTATGGAGGTTTAAGATGATCTCCCTAATTAAAGTCCTTTGGTAGTAATACACTCCGGAGGAGGTCACATAAGAATTAAAGAAGTATGATACGATTGATGTACCCGGAGTAGTCTATGGACTCATATGAATTGGTTCTAATTTGGAGGACCAAAATCTTTAAGTGGGGGAGAGTTGTAAGACCCGAATTTAATTAAAATACGAAAATTAAATAAGAAAAGATGGGGAAAGTATGAAGGAAGTCGGGTTAAATTAATCCCGAACACGTGCAAGGGTAAAATGGTCAAAAGACCAAAGGTCGGTATAATTTCGATAAGGAAATTTAATTAAAAATATGGATTTGAGAAATCTTGGTCAATAAAGATGAAATAAATTTATTTTGGGTTAAATTGATCAAGATATTAATTTATTGAAATTAATCGGGATTAATCGGGATTTTTAGTTCGGAAAAATAATCCCGAAAATAATCGAAAAAATATATCGAAAAGTCACCCGGAACAATATCTCGTAAATGCGGAGAAATTATACCCGAAAAAGAGGTTAAAATATAATAAATAAATTAAATAAAATTAAATTAATTAATTTAGAATTAAATAATAATTTTAAGGGATATTTTGGATTTTTATAGAGTATTTTAAGGAATAGTGTAATAATTAAAATAAATAATAATAATAAAAATAATTAATAAAAGAAATGAAAAAAAAAATCAGAAAACATGTTATCGGGGAGAGAGAAGAAGAAACGGAAGAGAAAACGGAGCCGGAAAGGGGGAGAAGATCCGGCGATCCTTGATTGCCGACAACCACCGGGAAATGGAGAGGAGAGGCCGGCGACCTCACTGGTACCGGCAGCATACCCAACCGACGCCGGAGATCGGCGAATCGGGGGAGAGAAGCCGTGGGAGAAAGAGTTCCGATCGACGGCGAACGGCGCCGATCTGGCCGACCTCGACCCCAGCCGAAGCTTCCCCAAGCCCAGACGATGCGTTTGGTGGTGGTGGCAGCCACCGAAACCGGCGGACGGCGCCGGAAAAGGTGAAAAAGCAAAACGGGTCCGACGACGAAGAGGAGAACAGCCGGACCGACGGCGTTTCGACGAGCTTGACCCAAGCCGAGGCCAGATTCGGGCTACGGACGACCCAGTGGAGCTACTGGCGGTGGAAGCCGGCGAAGAACCGGCCGGCAAGGCAGTGAACCGGCGGTGAACTGGCCGAACCGGAGAGAACCGGCGGTCTGAACCGGTCCGAACCGGACTGAACCGGTTCAGCCAAAAAGAGAGGAAAAAAGGAAGAAAAAAGGGGAAAAAAAGAGAAAAAGTTGGGGAAAATTCCAGTGATGCAATCGAGCTTCGGGTAAGTCAGTGAGCGGTCAAATTGACCCGATTTAAATTTGGAATATTTTATTTAATTAAATTTCGACCGAAAAGTTTACCCGAAAATGTAATTAATTGTGTAGCTCGACGATTGGCATCCACCGAGGGCTCGAGACAGTCTCGATTTGTGGACTAGCATGGAATCTCGGGTAAGTGACCCCTATTTATGACAATTACCTCGTTCTGCGTGATATTGATTTAATTTTCGCATAAATTAAATTGAATTATGGAAATTTAGATAAATTGTCGTAAATATTAAATTTAGCTATTCAAGAATTAGAACGAGGCCCGATAAATTATTGGTGGGCCCAATGAGCCCAATAGGCCTCGATAAAGTGAAAATTAAGTGGTAAACGGGCTTAAGGCCGATTAAGGCCCATTAAGGTGCAATCGGGCCCAATAGGGGTGAACGGGCCCAATGATTTAAATTAAGCCCAGAAAGTATTAAATACAATTAAATTGTATAATATCTAACCTGAAGAATATTAATACGCAGTTCCAGGTATTTGATTGGGAGCATATCGGACTGCGCGACGAGGCAACAGAGGAAAAGAAAAGGTCAGACTCTACGGAAAAATAAGGTAAGGGAATTCTGCGGACTGCTAGAGGTAACTTTACGCAATTTTAAATTCATATGCAGTCCTTTAAAATTTATCTGAAGGGTCTAGAGGTCAATTAATAATTTTAGTGCCCCGAATGGGTAAATTACTAAAATACCCTTGCTAAGGGTAAATTCTAAAAATTTAGGAAAAATTGGGAGGAGCAAGGACAAGAGGTTCCTGCTCGTTCTGGAGGTATTTCAACACATGCATGAGTAGGCTGGCTCACTTTTAAAGAAAAATGCATAGCATTGCATATCTTAATTGATGTGATTTCTGTGAAAACTATTTGGAAATAACCGAGCCGCCTACATGTTTTTATTTACATGTGACGTGCTAGAGCTCAGCTCGCACGATGTTTGATTTGTGTGATGCATGCATTAGTGCTGGAGCGAGAGCTCGCACTAGAGTTTTACATGCATAGGTGCTAGAGTATAACTCGCACCAGATTTCACATGCTTTTGCGTGACACGGTGCTAGAGTCTAACTCGCACCAGATTTTACATGATTTTCATGACAGGGTGCGGGAGTTTAACTCGCACCAGATTTTATAAGATTTTCATATGATTTATATACAGAGTGCTGAGCTTAGCTCGTACTTGTTTTACCGGATTTGTGGAGTAGCGCTGTGTGCCCTTGGAGTCAGCCAAAAGGCCCAACAGGCTCAAAAGACCTCTTAAGTAGGGTGAGAGTGAGGGATGAGGTTGACGGCCTTGTGGGGATGTAAAGCGGGCTCTACCAGTTTTATTTGACTTGATAGAGTGCTGAGCATCGCTCGCACCGATTTTATGAGAATATACGATAAGCCGTGCTTGAAGCATCGGATAGACTGTGTGTCACCGATTAAATAGGCTCGCACGTGCGTTTTGAGACATGGCAATGAGTATTGAGAAACAAAACCTCTCTGTGGGAAGCAGGCCATTGCGCTGGAGTACCTAGAGTGATATGGGGTATCTTCGGATACGGTATCTTTGTGATACGGGGTATCTTTGTGATACGGGGTATCTTCGGATACGGCATCTTCGGATGCGTGAGATCGGATAAGACTGACGGGTTGGATTGACCCACCTCCCGGGCAGTTCCCGATCAGGGTGAGACCTCGCACACTGGGATCCGTGAAGCTAGAGGGACTCATGAGGACATATTGGCCAGTCCTGGTTATTACCGATATGCAGTATTGCCTAGTCTCGTATCTTGTATATATATATATATATACGTATGTTTTCGATATCGATGCTTTTGAGAAACTCAATTTTCATGGTTTTGTGTGAGTCAGGATCACCCGAAGGAGGGGTCGAGTCCTGACTTCATTGTGAAATTTTTAAAGAGTCCTGACTTCATTGTGAAATTTTTAAAGAGAAAGAAATGATTTAAAATAATTGCATGTTGAGTTTTCCGTGCAAACTTGATTTACATAACATCATAACTTTCATATCATATGTTTTAAAATGTGTGGAGAAAGGGTGGTTTATGCATGGCACCACGTTCATGTAGGTAGTATGGTTACCTACTTGTTCGTAGGATTGCCTTACTGAGCTTGATGTGCTCACCCCTTTCATTTTCTCCCACAGATAATCTCCAGTTGAAGTTGCGACGACTCAGTACTGCATTCCGGATGTCCGCTGCTGCCCATCAACAGAAGGTATATACACTTGTACATATTGTATCTACATAAGCATAGCACAGTAACATGTTTGTAAGTGTCTCTAGGGGATGTATAAATAATGTAAACAATTATAAATGACTGGAGAAGAAATAAGTTAGATGGTAATTGAATGGTGGGACTGGCATTGACGCACAGCCCAATTATTAGTGGAGTGTGGTCACGATTCGAGGACAGGTAAGAACTTAAGTAAATAATAAAATGCGAAAAATTAACTCTGATTTTTGGGTAGTTTGGGTCGTGACACAGGTGAAGTTCAGACGCCACACAGGCGAAGTTGACATGCGTTAGCCTACAACATAAATGGCCCTTAGTCTCAAAACATATTATATTTTTCATATGCGAAAACATCGAATTAAAAATCATCTTGTTCGAAAGATTATTTCAGAAGACATGTTCTTATTTCAAAAGCACAAATATAGAAAGCATAGTCTTGACCAGAAATATAATTTAGAAACATGCATGAAAATCATACTTCATGTCTTTGCAAGCTTTCTTTATCAAGGTTCGGAAAGTATCTATTACCGTTTTAAATTATATCCCCTTACCTCGATCTATCGAAATCTCCGTGCTTGAGTGGTGACGCCTCTTAGTACCTCCCTTAATTCCTTCTACGATCACCTACACCGAAATCGTATATTTAGCACCCTATTCGTGCGAATTGTCCGAATTGCGTTAAAATCGTAACCTATTCGTTACTACTGCGTGTGTACGTATTATTGTACGTACCTAAGTCAACATGCACGTTTATATATTTCCTCTTACCACATTTTATTTTGTATGTACACTTATTGACATACACCCTATTATATAGCTCTACATGTATTTACACATAAATATATACATATATATATATATATATATATATATATACACTCCCATATGTATATATATATATATATATATATATATATATATATATATTTGTTTTCATTCTTTTCCTATCTCATTTCTACATTCTTTACATGTACATAAACTAGCACACATTCATCTTATATACACCAATGTGCATATACACCTATATATATATATACATTCCCGTGAACACACACACATATATATATATATATATATATATATATATATATATATTATTCTTATTTCCATTATTCATCAATACATAAATATATATACATATACATCTATATATATATATATATACATTTTTTGTCTATCATTCATCTCTCCCATTTTTATTTTTATTTCACATCTAGTTTAAAATCTACACTAACATGCTTGTATCTACAACCTATACATACATGTATTTTGAATTTACATACATGTATATACATATATATACTTTATCTTATCATACTTATACGTAATCACATAAATATATATACATGTACAATTAATACACATATATACATTAGATTCTTACCTCTTTTCTCTTTTTTTTTTTTTGCTTGTTTTTCTTCCCCCCCCTTTTTTTGCGTGTGCAGTGTCCTGCTTCACTGCCTCACGGTTCTAGCCCTCAGCATGCTTTTCTTCTTCCTTTTCCCTTTCCTCGGTTTCAGCCTTTCCCTTCCGTTGGCCTCCCCTGCTTCTCGTCTGCTCCAATTTGGTCTCGATTTTCCAGCTTGCCTCTCGTTTGCTTCTTCTTCAGCCTCGGTTTCCAGCCCTGCCTCTCGGTTCCTCGTTCATCAGTCTCGATTTGTTTCTGTTTAGTCTCAATTCTGTTCCATTTCTTCTCTCCCTCAACTCAGCCTTTCACCATTCTTATAGCTGCCCAAAGAGACTCCTCTACTGTTATAGCCCCTGAGGTTACTCTCTTATTTTCTATTTTGTTTCACCTCACTAAACAAAAAAAAATAGAGGGCATGCTTCGTCTCACTCTTTGTTCCAGCCCTTTACTCAGCCTTGAAAATCATGGTTTTTTTCTTTTTCGTTGTACTGGGTCGTTTCTCGTCCTTCGTCGTCACCTTCAACTCTCTCGCTTGGTTCAGTTGTCTCACACTTTTTATCTCAGTTCAGTAGGCCCTAGGATGAAGCCCTTCAAACCGAGATGTTCCAACCTATGTTTCAATCTCAGCAAGTGATCCCTAAACAATGGCTATGGAAGATAAGCTCCACTCTGCCTATACTACTCCCGAGAGATTTTGAAAATGATGAATGGCTTTAAAAGACAACCCTTCCTTAACCCATATTTTAGCTTCAGTTCCAACACCCACTCTCTCTCGTTCCCGAAGGATTCAGGATTTAGGATGCCTACGACAACAACAAAGTGTGAATGGCTTGCTCCTTCTCCTTTCACAATATTCTTTTTCTCTCCTAGCCAATCGGCCCTTCTCCTCTTCCCCCTGTCCTCTCTGTTTTGATTTGTTTCTTTCCTTTTTCAATTAGCAGGAGATGGAATTGGCTTTCTTTGAAAGCCAATTCCATACAACTTATATAATATATATATATATATATATATATATTATTAACATATATATATATGTTATATTAATAGGTAGATAGATATTTGTTTGTTTATATTATCGTTATCATTATTTTTTTTTTATTATTTTTATTGTTTTATCTCCATTTATAAATTTTTGTCTCATGCTTTATTTATCATTTACTAATACTTATATATTAAATAATATACATTACATAATATATACATATATATATTTGTTATTTATATATATATATATATATATATTGTTACCTATCTATTTAAATGTCATGTATATTTATACATACATGTACGCCCATGTATATATATATATATATCTACATATACACATCTTCTTGTAAAATTATCCAAGGGCATAATATCCATGCCTTCCATGAAACTCTTATTATTTCGACAATGAAATATTATCGGGATTCCATCACTCCTCACGAACTCCCGATACACATTTTTACATCATCGATTCTCAACTAATAATTTAAAATTTTCCAATCCTTCCATACTTGCATTTACTTTATCACTTCTTGCATCTTCGGGTTCCCGGTCATTCACGGGTTTTTCGGGTCCTATATTCTTGAGCCCTACAACGAACATCCACACTTTCATTAAAATATAATATTTCCATTTTTATATAATCTAATTAAACGTAGAAAATTTGTGGGGTTTACACTCGTGCTATTTCATGAAATTATGAAATCAATAGCCAGTTTATCCGTAAAGTTGCTTAAATCGAAGTAATATATTTCATTAAAATATCAAACAAGATATTTATGCAATTTATTAGCCTTACTACCCTTTTGTAAAGTTTTGCTCCTAGGGGTAAAATCATCATTTTCACCATTGAATTGAATTAATAAATACCTCAAATCTTTCGCAAAAATTATTATTTCTTTTCTAGGTAACCAAGTAAATCCAATGCCCTGTAGATACCCTCAAAATACGTGTAGCTACCTCTAAATACTCACAAAATTCCCTTACCTCAAATCACTCGGTAGCTATTTGTCACACCCTAACTCCGGGTGCCTTTCATCTATACATATACCACTAACGGTTAGGCTGTGAGCCGATGTAATTACAAATTTCGTACATTTATAGTGAAAATATTTGAAACTGTAAATCACACACTCCCAGGCATGTGTGTGGATATACAAAATCTATTATAGAAATAAAATGTCTTTACATAACATCCCCATACAATTTTTCTCATTTTTAATGTATGACTGTGCGATACAATACGATAGATACAAAATGCTTTTGTATTCACAATTCTTATACCTTAGCAACTGGTAGGAGCTAACCAACACAAAACAGATCTAGAGACCACCGCATTATTCTACTTCTCAGTGTCCGCAGGGGGAAAATAGTGGGATGAGCAAACCACAGCTCAATAAGGAAAAGGATGCTAACAGGTAGATACTGTACTATCTACGTAGCCCATGCATGATCAACAAAATCAACTTTCATTATAAATGAAAATATCAATGGAAAATGCATTTACACATTCTTCTCTCACAGGCATTTTCATAAAAACCAATGCTCGATATTTCCATTTTGAAGTATGTCATAAAATAATGCTATCACAGCACAAATATTTAAATAAAGATATTTATCAAATCACATTATTTCTTTCTCTTTCACAAAACATTTCTTTTCATCAATTTTTTCTTATCTCTAAGACAAGTAGGGAACTTTAGGCAAACAAATATCCACTATATATGGCTATAGTCAGTGATCCCAAGCCTTATTGATCAGGTGTGCACAAGGCATCACTCGCCTGAAGGGGGATGGGTCAGTCCTACCCTTCGGCTCATCTCGATCATCATCATCATCTTCCTCATCATATCACATATACTCATGGTACAACGTACTCCATGTGTCATTTACGCGATACTCATACCTACGTGCACACAGCACGGTACATAGCATTCCCCGAACAACTACATGGTACAATGTATGCCCGTGGACCCAGTCCATCCACCCTACAAGAACGAACTCATCATCCTAACCCATGTCTCATATACTAGGTGAGCAGAATCAGTGTGACACATAGTCTCCGTAAGGCTCGAGAGTGGTATCTCTCAGTGCGAGCAATTTCTTCTAGCATTGGATCATCTTAAAAAAAATCATTGTGCAAGCTAGGCTCTAGCACATTATCATCATCATAAAACCACGTACGAGCTACGCTCCAGCACAGTTTATCAAAACATGAAAACATATGCGAGTAAAATCTCCAGCATAGTCAAAATCGTAAGAGCAGGTGTGAGCTAAGGCTCCAACACCTCTTTATTTTTCAAATCGGATAGTTGGCTATTTTCTCAAAAAGACAATTCAATCATGTTTATCGACGTAGCATACTGATCCATGCCAACCTATCCTTCATCATCTCTCCGTCACAATGACAACATATAGTTGTAAAAACATTAAAAACATGCATGTCATGTTGTTTCCTTCCCTCATCTCATTTTCACAATTTATACCATAATACATTTCACACTTTCATATCACTTCATAGCTCAATAGCTAAACATAATATCACTAGCGTCATAACAACAAAAATCACTACAAAATACGTATAAATATCTCTATCGTTAACATACAATCCCTTACCTTGAATTGCACTTATATCTCCTTTGTCTTGTTTGCTTCGTTCGCAATCAAGGTTAATCGTGTTTCAACGTACTCCAATCTACACGTTTAAATCATTAAGTCATTTTCCTCTTTCTTCTTCTAAACTTTCACATTGTCATCTACTTACCTACTCATGCTTCTCAAGCCTTTTATCATATTTCACCTTAATATTTCTTTGTAAATTCATCTAAAATCATTCACTCAACACCACCAATATCGTAGTACTCCAAGATCATCACAATAGCAAACTTAATCTATTTCTTTTCTAGGTACAATTTAGATTAAGTGAGTTCTACGTATCTTAGCCATATTCTACTAACACAATATGCATCCATCCACTCTTAAAATCACTTAAAACATCAATGCTTGGAGTTAAGGGTTTTGAAGACTTACCAAGCTTGCTCTTTTCTCTATACCAAATTCGTGGGATGTTTAACTTTTTTCCTTGAGCAATCCAATTTTTGATTTTTTTTGGATATATTATTCTTTCTACAAGGAATAATTTTGCCTCCTTGAGCTTTCTCCAAATCTGTTGGGAATGTGGTGTTCTCTAGAGTGAGAAAGCTTGGTTTTTTTGGTGAAAATGGTGAATGTTAGAGTGTTTAAGAAAGAGGGAAACATGTTCTAGTCCAAAAAGTCATGATTCTTATATAGCAAAGCCTAGGAGATCGATCTGGTGCATGGTGGAGATCGATCTGCTCCTAGTTCAACTATTCTAACCGCTCAAATTACCTGCTACAGGATCGATCTGTTAATAAAGGGAAGATCGATCTATTAGTAAAGGGGAGATCGATCTATTCCTTATGAGAAATCGATTTCTTCCAGACCGAGGCTTAAGGAGATCGATCTGCCTTGCAATGAGATCGATCTACCCTGTCCCAATTAAACTGATAATTGACATTTCGTACGAGGGGATCGATCTCTCCTTCATGGGAGATCGATCCACTCTTCCCCTGCAACCTCATTACTGCAATTGTTTTGCAGATTTCCAATGTTTAACTCATCTTTATTTTCCTAATACCTCATTTTACATTATGTATACAACAAACGTATATTAGTATCCATTCCATATAATTCATAGGCAGAAAAACTTGTGCACATAACTTGAAATCATGGATTGTACATCAAATTTCATAATTCCCTACATCCTTTATTATCTATACACCTGTAACAATGTGCATATACATCATAGCCTCATAAGAAATACATGTAAAACTATGAGCATTACATTTCTCCCCTCCTTAGAAAATTTGATCCTCCAAATTGAATCGAGTTCATTCCTAAAAAAAGTTGGGGATATTTCTCATTCATCAGGTCCTCTAACTCCTATGTGGCTTCCTCTGATGTATGATGTTGCCATAGGACCTTAACCAATGAAATCGACTTGTTCTGCAACACCTTTTCTTTTCTATCCAATATTCGGATCTATTTCTCTATATATGACATATTCTCCTTGAGCTCCAATGGCTCATAGCTAATTACATGTGCTGGATCCGGATGGTACTTCTGGAGCATGGAAACATGGAAAACATTGTGGACCTTTGCTAGCTCAGGTGGTAAGGCTAGCGTATATGCCCTATCTCCCACTCTATCTAAAATCTCAAAGGGACCAATGTAACAAGGATTTAGTTTTCCTTTCTTCCCGAACCTCGTTATTCCCTTAGAGGGAGATACTTTTAAAAATATAGACTCTCCCACTTCGAACTCAAGTGGCCTTTATCTCCTGTCAGCATAGCTCTTTTATCGACTTTGAGCCGTTCGCAACCTCTCACATATTATCCAAACATCCCCTGAGGCTTGTCTAACCAAATCAGGAATGAGTAACTGTCTGTCACCAACCTCTTCCCAACCAACCGGTGATCGACATCTATGACCATATAATGCCTTGTAAGGGGCTGTACCAATACTTGAGTGATAACTGTTGTTATAGGCGAACTCAATCAGTGGCAATTGATCTTCCCATGAGTCTCTAAAATCCAGTACACACGCTCTCAACATATCCTCCAGGGTCTATAAAGTCCTCTCTGACTGACCATCTATCTAAGGATGGAAAGCGATGCTAAAGCTCAATTAGGTTCCCATCGCTTCCTGAAAATGTCCCCAAAGGTGGGAAGTGAAGCGAGCATCCCTATCAAAAACAACACTCACTGGGACTTCATGCAGTCTCACTATTTCCTGTACATACAAGTTCGCCAATGCACTCAAAGTATCTGTAGATCTCATAGCTAAAAAGTGTGTCGATTTTGTTAACCGATCTACTATAACCCAAATAGCATTATGGTTCTTACTAGGGATGTAAACGGGGTGGGTACCCGTTAATTTTGGACTACCCGACCCCGAACCCTATTAATAATTACAAAACTCGAACCCTATAATTACCCGATTAATTTTTGAAACAATTACCCGAACCCTACCCTAATAAATTTTGTATTACCCGTTAAATACTCGAACCTGTGTAATTACCCGATTATTCAATTTATATTTTGACAACCCGTTTATTAACTCGAACCCAAAACTCGACTAAGAAAAAAATTTATTCTAACATCAAAAATTAAAAACATAAAATTAAATAAAAACATACATGTGCCATCATAATTAAACAAACTTTAATAGTTCAACAAGCAACTTGAAACCATTACGAGTGCATAATATATACCATAGTATTTCTAATTTCATACATTTGATTTCTTATGAAGTTATGATATATTTATGTAATGTAAATTAATTTAATCAATGATAATAATATTAAATGATTAAAAAGATGTAGACCTTAAATTGATAATTAATATTTTCATTACAATTTGTATCATATACATATACTATAGTATCATATATGTAAAAGATCATATATTATAATATCATATATTATAATTATACTATAATATCATATACTACAATATAAAGTTATCAATTTATCATATACTTAAAATTTTAATTTGAATTATTGATTTTTTTAGTAAACAATATTTTATTATAATTGATAATTTCAATTTTAAGTACAATTTGTATCATATGCATATACTATATTAGTATCATATATAATACATGTAAATGGTCAATTTGCAAAAATTACATCTTAATCAAATTTGAAACTTTTATCATTTTAATTTCAGTAGTTTATATTTAAAATTTAAATACTTATTGTCTTAAACATAATTTACTAATTTAATTTCATAATTATTTTATTATCATGTTTCATTAATTTTTTGACTAAAAAATGTTTTACTATAATTGATCATTTCAATTTTAAGTATAATTTGTATCATATACAAATACTATATTAGTGTGTGTGTGTGTCTATATGTATATATATATATATATATAAAAGAATTTGATCTTAATTAAATATGAAACTTTTATTATTTCAATTTCAATACATTGTATTTTAAATTTTAAGACATATTATCTTAAGCATAATTAACCCAATTTAATTTCATAATTATTTATTTTATTATTATTTTTTATTAATTTTTTTAGTCAACAATGTTTTATTAAGATTGAAAATTACAATTTTAAATACAATTTATATTATATAAATATACTATGAATTGATATCATATATGCAAATGGCTAATCATTAATGTATAAGAATTGCATTTTAACTAATTATAAAATTTTTGTTAATTTAATTTTAGTACATTATATTTAAAATTTTAAAACTTATTATTTTAAGTATAATCAATTATTTTAATTATGCTAATTACTAATTATTTTTAGACACAAAGTTTTATTATATAAGTATTTTTTTATAACACATTATGTCAAATATAAGCTATGGCTTATTTGGTAAGTTCATTGTATAAAGATTAAAAGATCAAGATTCAAGTCCCCACAATCTCAAAAGTTATATTTTCCAAGCAAAAAATAAACAGTATCAGGTTCGGGTACCTTAACCCGGTTACATTAATCGGGTTCGGGTTTAGGGTATTCGAGGGGTACTACCCGAACCCGTCACGGGTAGTGAAATTACTACCCTAACCCGATTAAAACTCGTTTATCGGTACCCAAATCCAACTTAAACGGGACGGGTAGTGCTAGGTACCCGTTTACACACTACCCATTTACATCCCTAGTTCTTATGGGTTCTTGGTAATCCCATCACAAAATCCATAGTGATGTGCTCCCATATCCATGTCGGTATCGGTAGGGGTCGCAATAATCCTCTAGGTTTCTGATGCGCTACCTTAACTTGTTGATAGATGAGACATCTAATAACATACTCAGCTATATCTCTTTTCATTCCAGACCACCAATATACTTTCTAGAGATTTTGATACATTTTACTGCTCTCTGGATGTACTGTGTATCTCTATAAGTGAGCCTCTAATAAAATCAACTTCCTAAGCTCTGAATCATTAGGGACACATAATCTATCTCCGAACCTTAGTATTCCAACTGAACTCAATACAAAATTAGTACCCTTACCTTTCTGAAATTGGGTAATCACATCAATACACCATTGATCATTCTGCTGAGCTTGTCGGATTCTCTCAATCAACTCCGGTTCTAACCTCAAGCTGGCTAAAATCTTATAACTGCCAATCTTAGGTGGGGTCATATCCAAACTAAGGTTCGTGAATTGTTCCAATAAATCGTGCTCCTTAACCATCATATATGATACCAATCCGAGACTTTTTCAGCTCAATGCATTGGCAACCACATTCGCCTTCCCCGGGTGGTACAAAATCTCATAATCATAGTCTTTGAGGAGTTTTAACCACCTTCTCTGTCTCATATTTAACTCATTGTGAGAACTGATACTTAAGACTCTTGTGATCCGTAAAGATCTAGAATCTCTTGCCATACAAGTAGTGGCGCCATATTTTCAATACAAATACTACGACCACCAACTCTAAATCGTGAGTAGGATAGTTCTTCTCATGATCTTTTAGCTGTTTGGATCTATAAGCAACTACCCTTCCATTCTGCATCAAAACACAACCTAGTCCTTGGTGTGAAGCATCTGTGTAAACAGAAAAGTTTCCTGAGCTGTTAGGAATGGTGAGAACTGGCGCGATGGTTAATCTGTGCTTAAGTTCTTGAAAACTCCTCTCACACGCTTCATCCCACATAAACTCGATATTCTTTCTCGTAAGACGTATCAACGGAGCAGCTAATCTAGAGAAACCCTCTACAAATCTCCTGTAGTAACATGCCAAACCTAGAAAGCTTCTGATCTTTGTGACTATCCTGGGTTGTTTCCACTGAACAATAGCCTCAATCGTGGATAGATCTACTGACACCCCATCCTTCAATACAACATGGCCCAGAAAGGAAATATGCTCTAGCCAAAAGTCACATTTACTAAGTTTGGCATACAACTCTCTCTTTCGGAGGGTTTACAAAATAATCCTTATGTGCTGCTCGTGATCTTCTCTGGATCTGGAATAAACCAATATATCATCGATGAATATTATCACAAATTGGTCCAAGTATGGCTTCAAAACATCATTCATTAGAGCCATAAAAGCTGCTGATGCATTTGTCAACCCGAAAGGCATCACCAGGAATTCGTAATGACCATAGCGGGTGTGAAAAGCTATCTTGGGCACATCTTCCTTTCGAATCTTCAATTAATGGTACCCAGACCTTAGATCTATCTTGAAAAAAATCCGTGCTCCCCAAAGCTGATCAAACAAATCATCAATGTGTGGCAAGGGGTACTTATTCTTGATGGTAGCCTTATTCAACATCTGATAATCAATACATAATATAAGGCTCTCATCTCTTTTCTTGACGAACAATACCAGGGCTCCCCATGGTGAGATGCTCGGTCTTATAAATTCCTTATCTAACATATCTAGCAACTGCTTCCTTAATTCCTCTATCTCGATTGGAGCCATCCTATATGGGGGTTTGGATATTGGCTCTGTTCCAAGTGTCCGGTCTATACCAAATTCCATTTCTCTATCTGGTGGCAATCCCGGTAGGTCGTCTGGAAAGACATCAGGGAATTCTCTAACCACTGGAATGCCATTTATATTCGGATGTGTTTTGTTCAAATCCACCACATAAGCAATAAAACCTTCAAAATAACATTTATGTCATTTATGTATCAATGCACTTTACTTGCTACAAAATCAGGAATTCATTACTTCTCATAAAATTTTACAACAAATTTCTCAGGTAGAGAAAATGTAATAGACCTAGAGTGGCAATCTAAGACGGCTGATTGGTAGCCAACCAATCCATTCCCAATATTACATCAAGGTCATACATATTCAAAAAAATCAGATTAGCTGTCGTGCACTTATCTCCTACCCTCACTTTACAATCTTCATATACTTGTTCAGCTAATTGACTAACTCTCATTGGAGTACTTATTAATAAGGTCCTATTTAAGCATGTGGGTTTTACAAAACCTGTTACCTTTGATGCATATGCAGGTGATATAAAGGAATGCGTAGCACCAAAATCAAATAAAGCTATAGCTTCAGAATTGAAAATCAGAATTGTACCTTTTATCACCTCAGAAGAGGTATCTACTGTTGCCTGGTCTATCGCATATACCCTTCCTTGACCCACAACTTGCTTCCCTTTTTCTTCAATAGTGGCTCTCTTCCTTGCAGGAGGTGTAACTATTGGAACTTTTTTTGGCTCCTTGCCCTTCTACGGAACTACCTCAACTGCTTCTAGATAATCTTTTGCATAGTGCCCAATCCTACCACATTTGAAGTATCGTGTACCCTAAAAATAACAAGGCCTACTACTATGATATCGGCCACATACTCTGCACTGATCAGTAGTCGACCAAGGTCCACCAATCACTATACCTCTGGTGATAATTCTACTTTTAATAGAATTATTAGTGCTTAAATTCCTAATTATTTATTTAATCCCCATATTATTTTATTAATTATCCCCTTTACTTAATTAAAATTCTCTTATGTGCAGATAAATTAAATCCTGATGAAACTCAGTCGTTTCAGTCAAAATTGGGCTGAAAATGAGCTAAAAGAGATTGGACCACTTCAAATTTTACAAACCGAGTCACCAGTCGTCTGGACACGCGTGATTCCAGGTGTCTGTACTTTATTTGCTCTGACACGATAAGATCAACAGACACCGAGTGAATATTCTGAAAGGCACACGCTGGGCCACATCGCACAGCCAACTGGACAAACCGACAAGTGATGTGGAAATATCTATTCTGCAGTAAATTAATTAAAGACAATTGGCCAAATAATGCCAACTCATCTAGGATGAAAAATTACCATTGTACCCCTATGTTTGTAAATAAATAGAACATGACGGCAATTGAAAATGTATGTAGGTTAGGGTAGAATAGTTTGTAAAGTAGTTTTAGATTTATTGCCTTTGTTTTTAAGCTTTCCTGAAAAGATTAGTTTCTTTTAGCAAAATTTTACTGTTCATTCACTATTCACTTCATGAAAATGTTTGTTGCATTGTCTAATTTCATGGTATTTCCTTAGCAATATTGTTTCACCTTTTTCTTCTTTTTGGTTTGTAAAAATCCATTACTGGATGTTTCTTATTTAGTGAAGTTTTAAATAGAAGTTTAAAGTTTTCAATATCAAGTTCTCGGTTCCCAAATTTTCTTCTATATTTGTTTGATAAACCATTAGTTTGATTTTAGCTTTCAGTTTGTTCCTTTTTGAGCATTCGGGTTTTCGAATATCTTCATTCAGTCTTCTACCTTTTGATTCTGTTGCCTTGATATGGGATGATGCAAAGCATTTGTCCATATCAAGAGCTATGTGGAGTCACGGCTAGAGAAGAAAATGAAGCTACCCGAGGAGGTTGAGATCCATGTTTACATTGTTGAAGTTCACGGACGATGTGGAAATGGTGTTGTTATTAAATCCTTTCGGGTTTAAAATCATATGTTGCTTTGCATTATTGTTTTATTCTTTCCTTATTCCATTTTGTATTTGCATGTTTTTCCTTATTCGGTGCTTACTTGAGTATGACTTCCATGTTTACTGCATTTATTTACATTTCCTGCATATTATTTCATTTACTACATTCTACTTCATTTTCATTGTAGTTTGTTACTTGCTGGATTGTGAAAAGATTGTGATTGACTGTCCGGTATAATGACTAAAGAAGTAACTCATAGGACATCGTTTAATTCATGATAGCTAGTTAATGTCACATTGTTTCTCTGTTTAGCTCTGTTTACATTCCATGTCACTGTTCATTTTAGTTGTCTTTTATTAAGTGTTAATCCAATTATTTTCTGCTGTTAAGTTGCGGTAGATTGAGGTTTAGTGAGCTGGTAGGCTGGAATGGCTGTCGTGGTGTTTTTATGTTACGATAACTACCTGCTAGCTGGGCACGAGGAGGCTAAGGGTGATGTTGGAATCAGGTGTTGAGCTTGCTTGTACTGGTGCAAGGGTGCAGAACCATTAGCTGCTGTTGTGTCGTTTGGACGTGGTGCGAGGAGCAAAAGATGTCCAAGCAGATTTATGCATTTTGAATATGCATGAACATGTACTGCTCTGTTGGGACCTGCAGAGGATATACAGAGAATGACAACTGAGGCATCCGGGGCTTAGCAGGTTCCAGGAGCAGCTACAGCAGGGTAGAACAACACCGATGGTAGATGCACATCAGCTTGGGGCAGTAGGACAAACATTACCTGGCCAGAATCGAGATTACAAAACACCTGAAGCACCTGGAGACAGCATCCCGAGAGCATGCCTAGAACCAAAAATTGAAGAAGATAAATGAATAGTACCAGACAATCGGGACCACTTGGATTTGCAAATGCCTAAGGCCACGTTTGGCTAGCCCATTGTAGTTATTAATTCATTTTGCATGCATTCTTAGATAGATTAAGCTCAAGTTTATTAATTAATTTAGCTAGTTGATTTCTAATTTGCATGTTAGTCATAGTTTCTTTTTTACATTAGTTTAACTTAGATTTAATTTGATTACTAAGTAATTTTTATTCTAGCATTAGGGAATATGCTTAAAATAAATTTAGATAAACTCATTTTATGCATTTTAAGTTTTAGTGAAAATTCCAAAAATGTGTTTCATGCATTAGTTAGATTTTAGTGTTAAGTTAGTATTTAGATATATTTAGGAGTTATTTTAGATTCATTAGTTTAGACGTTTAGATTTATGATTATTTTTCTCAATTTTCTAGGATTTTATTTTATTAGATCTTAGGTTAGTTTAAATTGCAATTTTTATTAATCAGATTAATTTGCATGCGCATTTCATTTTAAGTTTATTTAAATTTTAGTTTAATTAATTTTTTTCCTTTATTTTTATATTAGCATTTTAAATGCATTAATTAATTTTAATTGCTTTAATTTTCTTTTGTAGGTTTTTGTTTTTAATTGCTTGGAGTTTTGTAAGTAATTTTAGCTCTGTTTAATTTTATTTGTTTTATAGTTGTTATTATTTTCAGTACTTTAATCTTAGCCTAGTAGATCACCCATTTTAATTTCATAATTTGCTAGGATATACTTAGGGTAAGATTAACCGGTAGTTAATTAGGCTGATCAACTTCTCTATGGGACGATAACTCGGGACTCAAATCCCATTATTACTTAGACGACCCATGCACTTGCGGACAATACCCTTAGGGCGTGTCAAGTTTTTGGCGCCGTTGCCGGGGAAGTTTAATTAGTCGGTTATTAATAACGAGGAAATTATACTTAGGTGTAATTCTAGCCTATAAATATTTAGGTTGTAAATACTTAGATTAGTTAATTTTCTCATAATTAATTAAAATAAAAAAATTAAAAATTAACAAACTTAAAAAATTTTCTAAGGACTTTTTGATGTTTGCGTGTGTAGAGCAAGGAGTTTTGATTGCTTTCCTCTAGATCCTGAAATCGAACGAACTCTTAGGAAAATTCGAAAGGACTCTAGGACACCTGGAGACAGCATCCCGATAGCATGCCTGGAACCAAAAATTGAAGAAGATAAATGAATAGTACCAGACAATCGGGACCACTTGGATTTGTAAATGCCTAAGGCCACGTTTGGCTTGCCCATTGTAGTTATTAATTCATTTTGCATGCATTCTTAGATAGATTAAGTTCAAGTTTATTAATTAATTTAGCTAGTTGATTTCTAATTTGCATGTTAGTCATAGTTTCTTTGTTGCATTAGTTTAACTTAGATTTAATTTGATTACTAAGTTATTTTTATTCTAGCATTAGGGGATATGCTTAAAATAAATTTAGATAAACTCATTTTATGCATTTTAAGTTTTAGTGAAAATTCCAAAAATGTGTTTCATGCATTAGTTAGATTTTAGTGTTAAGTTAGTATTTAGATATATTTAGGAGTTATTTTAGATTCATTAGTTTAGACGTTTAGATTTATGATTATTTTTCTTAATTTTCTAGGATTTTGTTTTATTAGATCTTAGGTTAGTTTAAATTGCAATTTTTATTAATTAGATTAATTTGCATGCGCATTTCATTTTAAGTTTATTTAAATTTTAGTTTAATTAATTTTATTCCTTTATTTTTATATTGGCATTTTAAATGCATTAATTAATTTTAATTGTTTTAATTTTCTTTTGTAGGTTTTTGTTTTTAATTGCTTGGAGTTTTGTAAGTAATTTTAGCTCTGTTTAATTTTATTGGTTTTATAGTTGTTATTATTTTCAGTACTTTAATCTTAGCCTAGTAGATCACTCATTTTAATTTCATAATTTGCTAGGATATACTTAGGGTAAGATTAACCGGTAGTTAATTAGGCTGATTAACTTCTCTGTGGGACGATAACTCGGGACTCAAATCCCATTATTACTTGGACGACCCGCGCACTTGCGGACAATACCCTTAGGGCGTGTCAAGTTTTTGGCGCCGTTGCCGGGGAAGTTTAATTAGTCGGTTATTAATATTGAGGAAATTATACTTAGGTGTAATTCTAGCCTGTAAATATTTAGGTTGTAAATACATAGATTAGTTAATTTTCTCATAATTAATTAAAATAAAAAAAATTAAAAATTAAAAAGCTTAAAAAATTTTCTAAGGACTTTTTGATGTTTGCATGCGTAGAGCAAGGAGTTTTGATTGTTTTCCTCTAGATCCTGAAATCGAATGAACTCTTAGGAAAATTCGAAAGGACTCTAGGAAATTTACAGCTCCGCTGTAAAACACAATGGCAGAAAATAGGGAAATCAGGACCGTTGGGGATTATGCGGTGCCGACGATTGGAGGATATTATACTGGCATTAGGCCACCAGCAGTCCCTGCTAATAATTTTGAAATTAAGCCGCCCATCCTCCAGATGATCCAGACCTCTTTGCAGTTCAGTTGGGTTTCACTCGATGACCCACATGCTCATCTCAGGCAATTCTTGGACTTATGCAACACGTTCAAACACAACGGATTATCTGACGATGCACTTAGGCTTAGATTATTCCCCTTCTCACTTAGGGATAGGGCGAGACATTGGTTGACCTCCCTGCCCGCAGGATCAATTTCTATATGGGACAAGTTAGCCCACCAATTTCTAGCCAAATTTTTTCCTCCCTCTAAAATGGCCAGACTCCGTAGCGATATATCCTCCTTTGCCCAGTACGACTCTGAATCCCTTTACGAGGCATGGGAACGATATAAGGAGTTTCTTAGGAAGTGCCCTCACCACGGCCTACCTCTATGGCTACAAGTCCAGACCTTCTACAATGGACTTACAAGCCAGAATAGGACCATAGTGGACGCTGCTTCGGGTGGAGCCATGATGTGCAAAACAGAGGAGGAGGCTTATGAGCTGCTAGACAAGATGGTGGCTAACAACTATCAATGGTCCTCAGAAAGGCAATTACCAAAGAAAGCGGCGGGTATATATGAGCTCGACACTCTGTCCACCTTGACCTCTCAAATCGCCAATCTTACAAAGAAGGTGGAGTCGCTCAGTAACCAACCTAATCCTTCCAACAATCCTAACCCTGTGTTTTCTGCCCAAAGTCCTTTTCTCTCTTGTGATCTGTGTAGTGGTACCCACGCTGTAGATAGGTGTCCACTTAACCTAGAATCGGTTCAGTACGTTGCCCCTAAGCAACAGAACAACCCTTTTTCAAGCACCTATAATCCAGGGTGGAGGAACCATCCTAACTTTTCTTGGAGCCAAAACTAAGGGCAAGCTTCTAATTCTAGACCAGTTGGACCCCCAGGTTTTCAAGCTCCACAGGTTCAGGTACCACCATAGCATCAATTTCCTCACCACCCACCACCTCCATATCCATATCATCCACCTAATCATTCCCATCCATCCCACTTCCATCAACCATCACCACCACAACCCCAGCATTCACCAGCAGCTGATAAGAAACCCTCTCTTGAGGAAATGTTCACAACAATCTTGCAAAATCAAGCAGCTTCAGTTAAGAACCTAGAGGTTCAGGTAGGACAGATAGCAAACGCTCTTAGTCAACGTCCTCAGGGAACCCTTCCTAGTAACACTGAAGCCAATCCTGTGAGGAAAAGGGAAAGGAAGGAACATGTGAAAGCTATCACCCTGAGGAGTGGCAGAGAGCTAGTAACTCCCCCTGTTAAGTCCAGACCTGACCAGCCCACAGTTACAAAACCCATAGGTTCTAGTGAAGCAGCTCAAAAGGAGCAAGAATCAAAAGATCCAGCAGCAAAGGAAATAAAGCCAGGCATTTCTTCACCTTTACCTGTTTCTTTGTCACAACCTTCTTTAACCTCTGATGCTACAAAAGTTCCCACTACATCTCCTCCTATTAAACCACCAGTCCCTTTTCCTCAAAGATTTCACAATAAAAAATTGGACCAACAATTTGCAAAATTCCTTGAGGTTTTTAAGAAACTTCACATCAACATTCCATTCATAGATGCCTTAGAGAAAATGCCTAGCTATGTGAAGTTTATGGAGGACATCCTCTCTAGGAAAAGAAGATTAGAAGATTACGAAACGGTGGCCTTAACTGAGGAGTGTAGTGCCATTATCCAGAGAAGGTTACCCCCTAAGCTCAAGGATCCCGGGAGCTTTACCATACCATGCACTATTAGAAATTTATTCTTTGGTAGATCCCTAGGTGATTTAGGAGCGAGTATAAATTTGATGCCTTTATCTATCTATCAGAAGTTAGGAATAGGGGATGCCAAGCCCACCACAGTGACCCTCCAGTTGGCCGATCGATCAATTAAATATCCGAAGGGGGTCATTGAGGATGTCTTAGTAAAAGTGGACAAGTTTATTTTCCTTGCAGTTTTTATCATGTTGGACATGGAGGAAGATAGGGAAGTCCCATTCATACTAGGCAGACCATTCCTAGCAACTGGTAGAACTTTAATAGACGTACAGAAGGGGGAGTTAACAATGAGAGTTCAAGATCAGGAAGTCAAGTTTAATGTGTTCAAATCTCTAAGGTTTCCTGGTGACTCTCACGATTGTTTTAGGATGGATTTAGTAGATAAGGACATCACTGAGGAGTTTTCCAAGACACACCCTTTAAACCCTTTAGAAGCCTCCTTAGTGAAATCTGTTGATCTTAGAGAGTATAATAAAGATGATGATGAGGTCTATGAGACTTTACAGTTGTTAGAGGTCACTCCTTTTGAGGAGATTACCCAATTTGAGACATTAGACTCTTCATCTATTCCAGTTTCAAATATCATTCCATCCACCAGTGATCCTCCAGCATTAGAACTCAAACCTTTACCCTCACATCTTAGGTATGCTTACTTAGGTGAATCCTCCACACGATCGGTAATAGTATCTGCTGCTCTCTCCAGTGATCAGGAAGCAAAATTACTACAAGTGTTAAGAGAGCATCAGAAGGCTATAGGCTGGTCTATCTCTGACCTTAAGGGTATTAGTCCCTCTATCTGTATGCATAAGATACTATTGGAAGAAGGGTATAGGTCATCCATAGTGCACCAACGTCGATTGAACCCTGTAATGAAAGAAGTTGTCAAGAAGGAGATCATTAAGTGGTTAGATGCAGGGATTATCTATCCCAGTTTTGATAGTGCCTGGGTGAGCCCAGTACAATGTGTCCCTAAAAAGGGAGGGATGACAGTAATCGAGAATGAAAATAATGAGCTCATCCCCACTAGGACTGTCACTGGTTGGCGAGTATGTATGGATTATAGGAAACTCAACAAGGCCACCAAGAAAGACCACTTCCCTTTACCCTTCATTGACCAAATGTTAGATCGATTAGCTGGTCACGAATTCTACTGTTTGCTGGATGGATACTCTGGGTACAATTAAATAGCTATAGCCCCGAAAGACCAAGAAAAGACTACCTTCACCTGTCCCTATGGGACCTTTGCTTTTAGAAGAATGCCTTTTGGCCTATGCAATGCACCTGCTACATTCCAGCGTTGCATGATGGACATATTCCACGATATGGTGGAGGATTTTCTTGAGGTTTTCATGGATGATTTCTCAGTATTTGGGGATAGCTTTGATTTATGTTTGCAAAATTTAGCACTAGTGCTGAAGAGGTGCGAGGAAACAAACTTAGTGCTTAATTGGGAGAAATGCCACTTCGTGGTAAAAGAAGGTATAGTGCTATGGCACAAAACCTCTGCTAGGAGGATAGAAGTGAATAAGGCCAAGGTGGAAATTATTGAGAAGTTATCTCCCCCTACCACTGTAAAAGGAATTAGAAGTTTCCTGGGCCATGCGGGATTTTACAGAAGGTTCATTAAGGATTTTTCGCAGATATCTAAACCTTTATGTCTTCTTCTTGAGAAGGACACTGTGTTTTGCTTTGATGAGAAATGCTTAGAAGCATTTAAGACTTTGAAGGAAAAATTAGGTACAGCCCCTATAATCATAACTCTTGATTGGAGTTTACCTTTTGAGCTTATGTGTGATGCAAGTGATTATGCTGTCGGGGCTGTACTAAGACAAAGAAGAGGAAGAGTCTTTTATACTATTACTACGCAAGCAAAACACTTAATGAGGCCCAGATGAACTATGCTACCACCGAGAAGGAGCTGTTAGCTATGGTATTCGTCTTTGATAAGTTTTGCTCCTATCTCATTGGTACTAAGGTAGTAGTATATACTGATCATGCTGCCATTAAATACTTAGTCTCCAAGAAGGATGCAAAGCTGAGGCTGATTTGTTGGATCCTCCTACTACAGGAGTTTGACTTGGAGATTAAGGACAAGAAAGGTACGGAGAATCAGGTTGCTGACCATCTATCTAGATTAGAGAGTGGACTTAAAGAAGATGGTACAGCTATTAATGAGTCATTTCCTGATGAGTAGCTATTTACTTTCGGGCACTCCAGATTGCCTTGGTATGCTGATTTTGTGAATTATCTGGTAAGCAATGTGATGCCACCTGATTTAACTACCAGCAAAAGAAAAAGTTTTTGAGTGATGTCAAGTATTATGTTTGGGATGAACCCTTCCTGTACAAGCAATGTAAAGATTAGATTTTGAGAAGGTGTGTTCCCATGGAAGAAGTAGAAGATATACTTAGACATTGCCATTCTTCTGATTATGGAGGGCATTTTGGAGGAGAGAGGATAACAGCCAAGGTTTTACAATCTGGATGTTACTGGCCCATGTTATTTAAGGATGCCCACTACTTTGTGATGAAATGTGATAGATGTCAGAGGGTAGGTAATATTTCCAAAAGAAATGAGATGCCTCTGACTAATATTTTAGAAGTAGAACTCTTTGATGTCTGGGGAATTGATTGCATGAGACCATTTGTTCCTTCATATGGCAACCTCTATATTCTTGTGGCTGTGGACTATGTGTCAAAATGGGTTGAAGCAATGGCTTTACCAACTAATGATGCTAAGGTGGTGGTAAGATTTTTGAAGAAGAATATTTTCACACGATTTGGCACACTTAGGGCTATCATTAGTGATGGAGGATCCCACTTTTGCAATCGAAGTTTTGATGGGCTGTTAAAGAAATATGGGGTCAAACATAAGGTAGCAACTGCTTATCACCCATAGACGAGTGGCCAAGTAGAGTTATCCAATAGGGAAATTAAGGGGATATTAGAGAAGACAGTGAACCCAAGTAGGAAGGACTGGTCCATTAGGTTAGAGGATGCACTTTGGGACTATAAGACAGCCTTCAAAACACAGTTAGGAATGTCCCCTTATCAGCTTATGTATGGTAAAGCCTGTCATCTACCAGTAGAGCTTAAGCACAAGGCCTACTGGGCCTTTAAAAACCTGAATTTTAACTTAGAGGTAGCAGGGGAGAAGAGGCTGCTACAGCTTAATCAGTTAGATGAGTTCAGGTTGTAGGCATATGAGAATGCCAAGCTCTACAAGGAAAAGACTAAGCGATGGCATGATAAGAAAATTAAGGAAAGACACTTCAAGCCAGGCCAGCAGGTTCTGTTGTTTAATTCACACTTGAAGTTGTTTCTAGAAAAGCTTAAGTCTAGGTGGTCAGGGCCCTTTACCATTACATAAGTATTCCTTCATGGAGCCATTGAAATTATGGATGAGACCCTAAATCAACCCTTTAAGGTTAATGGGGGTAGACTGAAACACTATTTTGGGGGAGGATTTGATCGTCAACATTCTGTGACCACTTTAGTTGATCCTCCTACTTCTGATCCTGCTACTTAGCTTCATTTTTCTTTTTCACTTTTTGTATAGTTCTTTTCTTTTCTGTTGTTTGCTTCATTTTTCTTTTTCACTTTTTGTATAGTTCTTTTCTTTTCTGTTGGTTCTTTCTTTGTTTATTTTGCAGATGTCTCTTCTAGAATTACATTTTTAATCAAGCTTTAATTGTTCATCATCATCAGAAAGGGGAGTACTCTATTCCTGAACTTCAATTCTTACATTATCTGCACACTGAGGACACTGTGCACTTCAAGTTTGGGGGAGGGGATATTACTTGAGCAGTTTTCAAAAATTTGGGCAAAATTGAAAATTTCTTCAAAATTTTTTGAAAATTCGAGCTTAAACTGTTTGATTTTAAGATGATTTAGTGCTTAGCATGTAGTTTTCCCATATTCTAATGATATGACCCCATCATTAAGTATGATTTTGATTGACTTAGAAGCATGATTATAGGAAAAGCATGAAGTTGAATTCTTGAATTTGTCTTGATTCTGATTGTGATTTCCTTATCTTACACACATGTCATGTCATGAATTTGTATATTTATTTAGAGAAAGCTTATGTGGAGATAGGGGTGCATTTGTTTAGTAGATTTTGTGTATCATATTCTAGAATTTGTTTGATCTTGTCTCGAGGTGAAATATTAGATCATACTTTATTAGGGAGATGATTTAAGCCATCTTTGGATCATTTGAGCCTTTCAAGCCGTCCCTGTATATACTTTATCCCTAGTCACCCATCTGGGCCAAATAAGCTTTTCTCTGTAAATACACCTGCTTAATTTTCCGTAGCTTAAATACCTTGTTCCTATCCCTTACCCCGAAAGCATGGAAATTCATTGGATATATTTTGAGCTTTGTACATATGGGTACCTGGTGATAGTGAAAATTTGAAAAAAAAATGTGAAGAAAAAAAAAAGAAAAAGAAGAAAGAAGAAAAATATAAAAATAGAATAAAATGTCTAGTGAAAGAAATAAGTTAAGGGGAAATAAAAATGAGCTCTTACATTAAAGATCCTAGAAAGTAATGCATGTTAAGGGGTAATTAAACCTAAATCGACTTTATCATACCTTAACCTCAGCCTGACATTACAAGCTTAATGAAGTCCTATTGATCTTTGAGTAAGTGTGACTACATTAATGGAGAGATTAGTGAAAAGCAAACTTATAAGAATGATCACATGTCATTGACTTTGCATTCACTATGCTTGCATAATCTGATCCGAATAATGTACTTTGAAGTGGCTTTGACATTTTTCACATACACACGAGGAGTCCAATTTGGGTTAGCACTTATGATTGGATGATTCTGAGTGTTTGACTTGTAATTGTGAATCTTTGAGATTATTGTCTGTACTTTATCTTTGAGGATAATATTGGAAAAATTATTATGTTTTGTACTTGTCATTTCTACAATTGTTTTGTTTTGCTTGAGGACAAGCAAAAGCTCAAGTTTGGGGGTGTGATAATTCTATTTTTAATAGAATTATTAGTGCTTAAATTTCTAATTATTTATTTAATCCCCATATTATTTTATTAATTATCCCCTTTATTTAATTAAAATTCTCTTATGTGCAGATAAATTAAATCCTGATGAAACTCAGTCGTTTCAGTCAAAATTGGGCTGAAAATGAGCTAAAGGAGATTGGACCACTTCAAATTTTGCAGACCGAGTCACTAGTCGTCAGGACACGCGTGATGCCAGGTGTCCGTACTTTATTTGCTTTGAAACGATAAGATCAACAGACACCGAGTGAATATTCTGGAAGGCACACGCTGGGCCACATCGCACAGCCAACTGGACAAACCGACAAGCGACGTGGAAATATCTATTCTGTAGCAAATTAATTGAAGACAAGTGGCCAAATAATGCCAACTCATCTAAGATGAAAAATTACCATTGTACCCCTATGTTTGTGTATAAATAGAACATAATGGCAATTGAAAATGTATGTTGGTTAGGGTAGAATAGTTTCTAAAGTAGTTTTAGATTTATTGCCCTTGTTTTTGAGCTTTCCCGAAAAGATTAGTTTCTTTTAGCAAAATTTTACTGTTCATTTACTATTCACTTCATGAAAAAGTTTGTTCCATTGTCTAATTTCATGGTATTTCATTAGCAATATTGTTTCACCTTTTTCTTCTTTTTGGTTTGTAAAAATCCATTACTGGATGTTTCTTATTTAGTGAAGTTTTCAATATCAAGTTCTCGGTTCCCAAATTTTCTTCTATATTTGTTTAATAAACCATTAGTTTGATTTTAGCTTTCGGTGTGTTCCTTTTTGAGCATTCGGGTTTTCGGATATCTTCATTCAGTCTTCTGCCTTTTGATTCTGTTGCCTTGATGTGGGATGATGCAAAGCATTTGTCCACATCAAGAGCTATGTGGAGTCACGGCTGGAGAAGAAAATGAAGCTACCCGAGGAGGTTGAGATCCCTGTTTACATTGTTGAAGTTCACAGACGATGTGGAAGTGGTGTTGTTGTTAAATCCTTTCGGGTTTAAAATCATATGCTGCTTTGCATCATTGTTTTATTCTTTCCTAATTCCATTTTGTATTTGCATGTTTTTCCTTATTCGGTGCTTACTTGTAGTTAGAGTATGACTTCCATGTTTACTGCATTTATTTACATTTCCTGCATATTATTTCATTTACTGCATTCTACTTCATTTTCATTGTAGTTTGTTACTTGCTGGATTGTGAAAAGATTGTGATTGACTATCCGGTATAATGACTAAAGAAGTAACTCATAGGATCATCGTTTAATTCATGAGAGCTAGTTAATGTCACATTGTTCCTCTGTTTAGCTCTGTTTACATTCCATGTTGCTATTCATTTTAGTTGTCTTTTATTAAGTGTTAATCCAATTATTTTCTACTGTTAAGTTGCGGTAGATTGAGGTTTAGTGAGCTGGTAGGCTGGAATGGCTGCCATGGTGTTTTTATGTTACGATAACTACCTACTAGCTGGGCACGAGGAGGCTAAGGGTAATGCTAGAATCAGGTGTTGAGCTTGCTTGTACTGGTGCAAGGGTGCAGAACCATTAGCTACTGTTGTGTCGTTTGGACGTGGTGCGAGGAGCAAAAGATGGCCAAGCAGATTTATGCATTCTGAATCTGCATGAACACATACTGCTCTGTTGGGACCTGCAGAGGAAATCCAGAGAATGACAGCTGAGGCATCCGGGGCTTAACAGGTTCCAGGAGCAGCTACAGCAGGGTAGAACAACATCGGTGGTAGACGCACATCAGCTTGGGGCAGTAGGACAGACATTACCTGGCCAGAACCGAGATTGCAGAACACCTTCAGCACCTGGAGATAGCATCCCGAGAGCATGCCTGGAATCGAAAATTGAAGAAGACAAATGGATAGTATCAGACAATCGGGACCACTTGGATTTGCAAATGCCTAAGGCCACGTTTAGCTAGCCCATTGTAGTTGTTAATTCGTTTTGCATGCATTCTTAGATAGATTAAGTTCAAGTTTATTAATTAATTTAGCTAGTTGATTTCTAATTTGCATGTTAGTCATAGTTTCTTTGTTGCATTAGTTTAACTTAGATTTAATTTGATTACTAAGTAATTTTTATTCTAGCATTAGGGGATGTGCTTAAAATTAATTTAGATAAACTCATTTTATGCATTTTAAGTTTTAGTGAAAATTCCAAAAATGTGTTTCATGCATTAGTTAGATTTTAGTGTTAAGTTAGTATTTAGATATATTTAGGAGTTATTTTAGATTCATTAGTTTAGACGTTTAGATTTATGATTATTTTTCTTAATTTTCTAAGATTTTATTTTATTAGATCTTAGGTTAGTTTAAATTTCAATTTTTATTAATCAGATTAATTTGCATGCACATTTCATTTTAAGTTTATTTAAATTTTAGTTTAATTAATTTTATTCCTTTATTTTTATATTAGCATTTTAAATGCATTAATTAATTTTAATTGTTTTAATTTTCTTTTGTAGGTTTTTGTTTTTAATTGCTTGGAGTTTTGTAAGTAATTTTAGCTCTGTTTAATTTTATTTGTTTTATAGTTGTTATTATTTTCAGTACTTTAATTTTAGCCTAGTAGATCACCCATTTTAATTTCATAATTTGCTAGGATATACTTAGGGTAAGATTAACCGGTAGTTAATTAGGCTGATCAACTTCTCTATGGAACGATAACTCGGGACTCAAATCCCATTATTACTTGGACGACCCGTGCACTTGCGGACAATACCCTAAGGGCGTGTCACCTGGCTGGTGTTAGAGTCGGATCCATAAAAGGTCTAGGAGCCTTCTTTTGTGACTCATCTGCCTCTCTCGACGCTTACCAGCATATCTCCGACCAAATCTGGCACTCATACGATCTCTCAATTTCCTTAGACCCTTGTCCTTACCCCAACTAAACTTTGAAATATGCAGGTCGTAGTCCTACTCACAAAACGGGGCCTGTCGTATAGCTTCTCTATATGTAGCAACATGAAACGGGGTCAGTTTAGCTATAATCGAAGGCCTTAGTCCATCAACAAATCTACGAAGCCTAATAGCTTCACTCCTGATAGAGTCTAGATCATACCGCCCTAATGATGTGAATCGTGACTCATACTCATCCACTGCTCAATTCCCTTAAGTCAGATTTAAAAATTCCATTTGTAACCTATGTCTAGCAGTATCTAGAATATATTGTTCTCTAAAAGCTCCCAAAAACATATCCGATGTGATTGCTGTGCCTTGAGTTCTCAACATAGGCCTAGTGGACTTCCACCAGTGCTCTGTTTTGCCTCTTAATACAAAGGTCGCAAGCGCTACTCTTTCTGTAGTCGAACATCTAAAAAAATCAAACAACTTCTCCATCAGACTAATCCAATCCTCAGCCACTGCTGGATCTTTTACCCCACTAAAAGAAGGAGGCTTAAAGTCTATAAAATGCCTCAACCTCTCCATATCACAGTCATAACCATGCCCCAGATCATCATTATCACACTCTTGTAGGGCCACTGGAGGAGGAACTGGCCGAATAGGGGGATCTCGTGGTCTATCTGGTTCGAGTTGTGCAGGTGCATCATTCTCAAGTTCAGGTGCAACTGCTAGGTGAATCGGTGCAGCCTGTCCTGCTGGGTGAATCGGGTATACCCTCCAATCTAGACATAATCTGACCCATCATGGCCATCAACGTATGCATATCTTCCTCTAATCTGGGTACCCGAGGAGTCTCTATCTGATCTTGGGGTTCATGACTAGAGGACGATCTACTATGCCTTTTAGTCCTACAATTTCGCCCCTGAGCTGGTGAGCTCTCTCCCCTCTTACGGTGTCTCTTAGGCATAGCTCACAAGCCTATTAACTTTCTTGCATTTATAACAAACTCTTAAATCACTACCAACTCTATATACACATTTGTATCTAAATATCACACAATAACTTAGGGATGTACATTTTCTTAGTCTTAAACATCGACTCACATCAGACCAACCCTAGTCTGATACCAAATTTGTAACACCCTAACTCTGGATGCCCTTCATCCGTACATATACCACTACTGGTTGGGCTGTGAGCCTATGTAATTATAAAGTTCATACATTTATAGTGGAAATATTTGAAACTTTAAATCACTCAGTCCCAGGCATGTGTGTGGATATACAAAATCTATTATCTAAATAAAATGTCTTTACATAACATCCTTATACAATTTTTCTCATTTTTAATGTATGACTGTGCTATACAATACGATAGATACAAAATGCTTTTGTATTCATAATTATTATACCTTAGCAACTGGTATGAGCTGACCAATACAAAACAAATCTGGAGACCACCGCACTGTTCTACTTCTCAGTATCTAGAAGGGGAAAATAGTGGGATGAGCAAACCACAGCTCAGTAAGGAAAATGATGCTAATAGGTAGATACTGTACTATCTACGTAGCCTATGCATGATTAACAAAATCATCTTTCATTATAAATGAAAATATCAATGAAAATGCATTTAAACATTCTTCTCTCATAAGCATTTTCGTAAAAATCGATGCTCGATATTTCCATTTTGAAGTATGTCATAAAATAATGCTATCACAACACAAGTATTTAAATCAAGATATTTATCAAATCACAAGTATTCCTCCTCATATCGCATATACTCACGGTACAATGTCACGCCCTTCTCCCACACGCGACTTACCAAAACCACAATAAATTTTTCACTTTTAAATTACCTTTTTCTCCTCAACAGTTGGGCTATGAATAGGCATTAGTCCCCTCATCCATAAATACCTTACCATTTATACATGTCATTCTAAATATTTATCGACTGTACGTACATTTTCTCATAAGTAAATTCATATACTTAATATAATTACATCATTACATTTACATCCCCAACATTAAATCGTGTACATCACTATGTTTATGCATTGTTTAGATACAAAAGAGTGTACATGTATATACCTTTCACTAGATGGGGAGTGGCAGCAGATCAAGGGAATGCAATACCCTGGCCGACTCGATCTACTGACTAGAATCTGTAGAGATGGGGGAAAATGAATGGGATGAGCTATCAACGCGCTCAGTAAGGAAATCAGGCAAGCAAGTAGACATCCATACTATCTACAGAAAATAATGCTTTGCCTTTCCTTCTCTCAATTCAAAAGCATGTTTCAAAATATATATAATATAGTACAGATTTAAAATGTCATGCACTAAACACATGCGAGTTTATCAATCAGAGGCATTCACGCAAAACAGTGCATATTTAATCATTTAAGAATGCCTTTATATAAAATATGCCATTTACATTGAAAACACAGTAAATATGGCATTTCTTATCACAACACAAACAAATCAATCGGGTTCCGACCTATCCCTCAGGTCAACCAGTATCATAAAACACATGTGATATATCATGCGAGACTCAGTGGCTAAATGCAATAACTCCGGACTATGGCCATATCCTAACATGGTGAAATCCCAAGCAACACAGTACTCGTTGTACAGGTTATCACTGCTATAACGGGAGGGGGGTCAGTCCATCACAACCGCCAGCTATCAACAACTCTCCTCCACAACTCCACAACAAAACACGGTATAGTGTACTCCATGCCACATGCACGGTACAACGTACACCCGTGGACCCTACATCATGGTCGGGATGCCTGCCATAGGTCTTAGTCCTCACACCATGGAAATACATCATAGTTGGGGTGCCTGCCATAGGTCTTAGTCCTCATATTATGGAATAAATGCCATTTCTTTAAATCCACGTGCAAACATCTCCTGTGTGACACTCAGTCTACACGGAGGAAATCATCATAGTTTTTCTAACATGTCTATATATCACAGAAAATACAGTACGCGCCTTTGAGCGCGACTCACAGTTGACAATCCGCTCAAACACTATTTCACATCACAAACTCAACTCTAGTGCGAGTAAACCTCCAACAACTAGGTCAATGCATAGTTCATGTTTCAAATTAAGTAAAGCAATAGCTCCAGTACCATGCTATGTACAAAACTCATCAAATCAAGTACGAGCAATAGCTCCAGTACTATGTCATGTATAAATCATGAAGAATCGAGTGCGAGCAACGCTCCAACACTCTGTCATGCATCTCATGTAAAACTCGAGTACGAGCTAATCGCTCCAGCACTCTATCATGCACAAATCACATAAAACTGAGTACGAGTAATGCTCCAGTACTCTATCATGCATGTCAAATAAATGTAGTGCGAGTAAACCTCCAGCACTAATGTATGTGAAAAACATCTGAAATCAAGTGCGAGCTGTGCTCCAACACGATTGTTTCCACATAATTCGGTAGATGGCTCTTTAAAAACAGGGATGTTTAAAATCACTAAAATTAGCACTATAAAGTGTGCTTAGTTTACATCGACCTCAAAACATTAGCCCATCCACCTACTCTTCTGCTACACTGCAGTAAAAACCAATCAAAACATCATTTCCATCCTTTTTACAACTTTTTCCAAAATTAGTCTTTTTACCTAAATAGGGGTAAAATCGTGATTTACCCATATCGGGTCGCTATAATATTATTGATTTTCTTTGACCCTCAAACAATTTTAGTGAATGCAAAAGAAGACGAAAATACGCACAGATATCTCTAAGTACTTGCAAGAGTCCCCTATCTTGGATCACGTAGTGTGACCTCTCTTCCTCTGTGTTGTCCAAACCTCGCAGTCTGGTCACTCTCAATATGACTCTGGAGCTGCATTTAACCATTCACTGGATTAATTTCACATTTCCTACTATATTACACATTTAATACAGTTCATTTTACTTAATTGTGCCCGTTTACTCTAAATGGGCCTAAATACTTTAATTGGGCCTTAATCCGTATTAAGCCCATTTTCCACGTATTATTTTCCTTCATCAGGATTTATCGACTCATTGGGCCTATCAATACCCATTGGGCTTTATTCCAAGCTCTTTGGATAGCCCGTACATCATTTACGACAGTTAATTCGAAATTCCGAATATAATTCACTAAATGTGAAATTTAATCCGTAATGCGTAAAATAAATCTTAAATATGCGATAATCACATAAATTATCGTAAATGAGCTTTACTTACCCGAGATTATGCGATGGTAGGAAAATCGAAGTTCGATCGGGCTTCCCATCGAAATTTATCGTCGAACTGCACAATTTTGTGTATTTAACTCCGGGTCAATTTCTGATTAAATATAATTTAAATAAATTTATTGAAAATCAAATTGGTCACTTTTGACCTCGTATTGACTTACCCGAAGTCCGGTGAAATCCAAAAAATTTTCCTTTTTCTTTTTTCTTTCTTTTCTTCCTTTTTTCTCCTTTTCCCTTTTTCTCCTTGGCTGAGCCGGTCCGATCTGGTTCCGCGTAGAAGGTTCCTCACTGAACCGCCGACCGATTCAGGGCTCCTTTGGTCGTACCGGCGTCGTCCGGCCGTTTCTCCGAGGGCCGCTGTCGCTGTTCGACGCGCCACAGCCTGGGGAACGTTCAGCTTGCCTCGATCGGGACCAAGCATCGCCGATCACCGCTGGATTCCTCTCTCTTCCTCTGCGGCTTCAACTCCATTGATCTGCTCCTGCTGGCGCCGGTAGGGCACGTCGTCGATGGTGGAAGGATCGCGCGGAGCCCCTCTTCCTTTTTTGGCCCTTCGCTGGCAGCTGGGACGTCAGATTGGTGGTCGTCCGGTGAATCTTCTCCTCGGTCGGCTTGCGTTTTGGTTTCCTCTTTTTCAATTTCTTTATTTTCTCTCTCCCTGAAATTCTCTTCAGATTTCATTTTTTGATTTTGATTTTTTTAATATTTATAAATGATTTTAATATTATTTTAATCATTAAAATAATATTAAAAATTTTCAAAATATCTAAAAAAATCATATTAAATTCATTTAATCCGTAAATGAATTTATCAGTCCGATTTTACCTTTCTGATATATTTTTCTCCTATTTTTGGACTCGTTTTTCGAGGTAAAAATTTTGATAAATTCTAATAAATTTATATCTTGATCAATTGGACTCGAAATTAAATATTTTCTTCGATTTTGATCAAAATTCCTCAATTTCATATTTTTAATGAAATTGTCTTATCGCAATTATACTGGATTTTAGTTATTTGACCGTTTTACCCCTGCACTCGTTCGAGAATCAACTTAACCCTTATCTCGTTGTTATGTAGCTTACATGCATTTTTAATTTCTTAAATAGTCGATTGTATGATAGTAAATACTCTTCTTATGATTCAACTATGAAATAAAGTGTTCGTACACATAGGAATCATAAGGAACAAGCTACATATGTAAATCGAAAACACGGGTCTGACAATCCTCCCCAACTAAAAGAATTTGGTCCTACAAATTAGAACCAAATCAATCATCAAACAACTGTAGGTGCTTCTCTCGCATCAAGCTCTCTAACTCCCAAGTAGCCTTCTCGGAAGTGTGATGCTGCCATAAAACCTTCACTAACCCGATAGTCTTCGATCTCAAAACATTCTCCTTCCTATCCAATATCCGAATCAACCTCTCAACATATGACATGTCCTCACTGAGCTTCAATGGCTCATAGCTAATCACATGCGTCGGATCCGGGTGATACTTTCGAAGCATCGAAATGTGGAAGACGTTATGCACGCCTGACAAATCTGGTGGCAATGCCAACCTATAGGCCTTATCTCCCACTCGATCCAGAATCTCAAAGGGTCCAATGTAGCGAGGACTTAGCTTACCCCTCTTCCCAAACCTCGCTATAACCTTGGAAGGAGAAACCTTCAGAAACACGGACTTACCTACTGCGAACTCAAGTGTCCTACGTCTCCTATCAGCATAACTCTTCTGTCGACTCTGAGCTGTCCTCAATCTCTCAACTATCAAACGGACATCCTCAGAAGCCTGTGTAACCATATCAGGAGCAAAAATCTTTCGTTCACCCACTTCTTCCCACCCAATAGGGGAACTACATCTACGGCCATACAAGGCCTCATATGGCGCCATCCCGATACTCGAATGATAATTATTGTTGTAGGTGAACTCGGCTAGTGGTAAATGATCATCCCAGGTGCCTCTAAAGTCTAGCACACATGCTCTCAGCATATCCTCCAGAGTCTGTATCGTCCTCTCTGACTGATCATCTGTCTAAGGATGGAAAGCTGTGCTCAAACTCAACTGGGTTCCCATGGCATCCTAAAAATGCTCCCAAATGTGGGAAGTGAAGCAGGAATCCTACCCGAAACTATGCTCACTGGAACACCATACAACCTCACTGCCTCGCGTACATACAACTCTACCAACGTACTTAGAGTATCAGTAGCTCTCATAGTTAGGAAGTGGGCTGACTTCGTCAGTCTATCAACGATCACCCATATAGCATCGTGATTCCTCCTGGTCCTCGGTAGACCCATCATGAAATCCATGGTGATGTGCTCCCATTTCCATGTCGGTATAGGTAGAGGCTGCAATAATCCTACATGTCTCTGATGCTCTACCTTCACCTGCTGACATACAAGACATCTCATCACAAAATTCACCATATCTCTCTTCATACTTGACCACCAGTACACCTTCCAAAGGTTTTGATACATCTTGCCACTCCTCGAATGCAACGTGTACCTCGATGAATGAGCTTTCGAAAATATCAATCTCCTGAGCTCTGGGTCCTCGGGAACACACAATCTACCTCTGAACCTCAGTAGTCCATCAAAACTCAACTCAAAATCAATCACTGTGCCCCTCTGCATCTAACTAATCCTATCGATGCAATACAGATCAGTTCGCTAAGCCTGTTTGATCTTATCCAATAGATCTGGCTCTAAGCATAGACTCGCAATCATACAATCCGCATCCTTGTCTGAAGGCACAACTCTCAAACTGAGGCCAGCAAACTGCTCTAGCAACTCGGGCTCCCTGACGATCATATACGATACCATCCCTGGCTCTTCCTACTCAAAACATCCGCTATAACGTTAGCTTTACCCAGATGATAAAGTATCTCACAATCATAACCCTTCAGAAGCTCTAGCCATTTGCACTGTCTCATGTTCAGCTCCTTCTGTGAGAACAGGTACTTAAGGCTCTTGTGGTTCGTAAATATCCGAAACTTCTCGCCATACAAGTAGTGGCGCCATACCTTCAACACAAACACTACTGCTGCCAACTCTAAATCATGGGTCAGATAGTTCTTCTCATGGTCCTTCAGCTGTCTGGATCCATAAGCAACTACCCTTCCATCCTGCATCAACACACCTGAAAACTCCTCTCACAATCCTTGTCCCACACGAATGCAACACTCTTCTGAGTGAGATGTGTCAACAGAGCAGCCAACTTCGAAAATCCCTCAATGAATCTCCGATAGTACCCTGCTAAACCCAGAAAACTCCTGATCTTGGTAACTATCCTTGACTGTTTCCAATGAACTACAGCCTCAATCTTGGATGGATCTACTGATACACCATCCCTCAACACTACATGTCCCAAAAATGAGATCTCTGTCAACCAAAAATCACACTTACTGAGTTTAGCATACAACTGCTGCCCTCGTAGAGTCTGCAATACAATCTTGAGGTGCTGCTCATGCTCCTCCTCAGATCTCGAATACTCCAATATGTCATCGATGAAGACGATAACAAACTGATCCAAATATGGCTTGAACACATCGTTCATCAAAGCAATAAAAGCTGTGGGAGCATTCGTTAGTCCAAATGGTATAACTAAGAACTCATAGTGGTCATATCGGGTCCTAAATGCCGTCTTGGGTACATCTCCACTCTGAACTCTCAAATCAATCATAGAAAAGACCTGCGCTCCTCGAAGCTGATCTAATAAGTCGTCAATGCGTGGAAGGGTATATCTATTCTTAATGGTAGCCTTATTCAACAATTTGTAGTCTATACACAATCGGAGGCTTCCATCCTTCTTCCTCACAAACAAAATCTGTGCCCCCCATGGTAAAACACTCGGTCGAATGAAACCCCTATCCAACAACTCCTACAACTGTCTCTTGCGCTCCTCTAGCTCAACTAAGGCCATGTGATACGGTGGTCTCGAAATAGGCTCAGTACCAGGCCCCAAATCTATATAGAACTCCATCTCTCTGTCTGGTGGTAACCCTGGTAACTCATCCGAAAAAACATCTGGGTACTCACTGACCACAAGAATATCTACCAACTTCGGATGTACCCTATCCGTATCCACCACGTACGCAATAGAACCTTCAAGATATTCATTTCTCAGTCGGCATAATATTTTATTTATTAACAACATATCTATTACTTTTATTGCTTCCCATCAAACTTTACAACAACTTTCATAGGGTTAGGAAACATAACTGTCTTAGCGTAACAATCTAAAATAGCATGGTTTGTAGATAACCAATCCATTCCTAAGATTACATTAAAGTCACTCACACTTAGCAAAATTAGATTGGCTGTCATATTCTTTTCCCATACTCTTAGCTTGCAATCATTATACACATACTCAACTAGCTGACTGGAATCCACAGGCGTACTAATCAACATCATCATCCGTAAAGGAGTACGCTCTACATGCCTTTCTAACTTACATGCAAATGATGATGATACAAAAGAATACATGGCACCAGGATCAGTTAAAACATATGCTTCTAAATCATAAATTAAGATGTTACCTAGAATCACATCTGCAAGCATCAGCTGTGTCCTGGTCCAAGGCATGTACTCGCACTCGACCCATCACCTGCTTCCCCTTCTCCTCTGCCGTCGCTCTACCTCTTTGAGCAGACGTACCAGCTGGAGCTCTGTCAGGCTCCCTGCCCTTCCGTGGGGCAGTCACAAATGTCTCTGGGCACTCTCTAGAAATGTGCCCTGTTTCCCACATCGGAAACAGACAACAGGGCTCAACAGACAAGGTCTACCGCCTTGATATCTACCACAATGGCTGCACTGATCAGTAGTAGGCCTCGGTCCTCCAATCATAATGCCCTTCGTCAGAGCTATGGCCGAGTATGTAGAAGGTCTATCTGGTCGATCTCGCACCTCTTCTATCTGTAGTCCCTTATCGAAGACTCTCCTCCCTCCTCGATAACTGAAACCTCTATCTTTAGCCGGCCTCTTCCTTTCTCTATCTTGACTCTGACTAAACTTCCCAAACTCAGAGGAATGCCTCTCATAATCTTGCTCACAAAGCTGCGCCCTGCGCACCGCCTCAACATATGTACCAATATCAAATGGTACCAACCTAGACAGCAACATCGGTCTCAATCCATCGATAAATCTGCAGACCTTCCTGGTCTCGCTGTACATGGTATCGGGATCATACATCCCCAGGGCCAAAACTCTAGTCTCGTACTCATCCACTGAGAGACTCCCCTGGCTCAATCCCAAAAACTCGGCCTGTAGTCTACGCTATGCCGTATCAGGAACAAACTGCCTCCTGAAGGCCTCCAGAAACATCTCCTAACTAATCTCTATGTTGGGCTCTCAATATCGGCCTGGTGGACTTCCACCAATGCTATGTCGTTCCCTTCAGTAGGAACGCAGCAAATGCGACTCTCTCTGAAGTCGTATAATCAAAAAAAGTCGTACAACTTCTCTATCTCACCAATCCACTCCTCAAAACTGGTTGGGTCCTTGACCCCTCGAAAAGATAGAGGTCCAAGCTTCTGGAACTGTTGCAGTCGATCTAAATCACACCCATATCTCAATCCACTACTATCCTAAACTGGTAGGGGTGTTGGAGTATCAATAGTTTGTAGCCTCTGTACAGGCTGTGCAGGTGTATCAGGTGCAACTGCCTTCCCAATCGCAGTCTCTGCATCCTGTTTCTGTCTACCTGGCAGAGACTGTGCTAACAACTCTATTATCACTTCTAGGCTACGCTCTATCCTCGTGAAGCGTGCCTCAGTAGTCTCTGGTACCTCAGTAGTACCTCTACATCACCAGGTCAAATGAGGACTCATCTCGGCTCTCAAGCCTACCTCTAGGGCCTCGAGCCCTACCTCTAGCCCCTCTACCACGACTGATATGAGCCTAATGGCTCAATTCCTGCATTCACAAACATTAATTTGCTCGATTCCCATCTTGTATGCACAAATATAACTGAACGAAACACAATGATATGGGGATGTACATTTTTCTAATTACTAATACCTATTTACATTAGACTAACTTAGGCTCTAATACCATTCTGTCACGCCCTCCTCCCACACGCGACTTACTAAAAACCACAATAAATTTTTCACTTTTTACTTACCTTTTTCTCCTCAACAGTTGGCCTGTGAATAGGCATTAGTCCCCTCATCCATACATACCTTACCATTTATACATGTCATTCTAAATATCTATCGACTGTATGTATGCTTTCTCATAAGTAAATTCATATACTTAATATAATTACACCATTACATTTACATCCCCAACATTAAATCGTGTACATCACTGTGTTTATGCATTGTTCAGATACAAAAAGAGTATGCATGTATATACCTTTCGCTAGATGGGGAGTGGCAGCGGATCAAGGGAATACAATACCCTGGCCGACTCGATCTACTGACGAGAATCTGTAGAGATGGGGGAAAATGAATGGGATGAGCTATCTACGCGCTCAGTAAGGAAATCAGGCAAGCAAGTAGACATCCATACTATCTACTAAAAATAGTGCTTTGCCTTTCCTTCTCTCAATTCAAAAGCATGTTTTAAAATATATATAATATAGTACAAATTTAAAATCCCATGTACTAAACACATGTTGGTTTATCAATCAGAGGCATTCATGCAAAACAGTGAATATTTAATCATTTAAGAACGCCTTTATATAAAATATGCCATTTACATTCAAAACACAGTAAATATGGCATTTCTCATCACAACACAAACAAATCAATCAGGTTCTGACCCATCCCTCAGGTCTACCCATATCATAAAACACATGTGATATATCATGCGAGACTTAGTGGCTAAATGCAATAAATCGGGACTATGGCCATATCCTAACATGGTGAAATCCCAGGCAACACAGTACTCGGTGTCCGAGTTATCACTGCTGTAACGGGAGGGGGTTAGTCCATCACAACCGCCAGCTATCAACAACTCTCCTCCACAACTCCACAACAAAACATGGTACAGTGTACTCCATGCCACATGCATAGTACAACGTACACCCGTGGACCCTACATCATGGTCGGGATGCCTGCCATAGGTCTTAGTTTTCACACCATGAAAATACATCATAGTTGGGGTGCCTGCCATAGGTCTTAGCCCTCATATTATGGAATAAATACCACGTCTCTAAATCCACGTGTGAACATCTCCAGTATGACACTCAGTCTACACGGAGAAAATTGTCACAGTTTTTCTAACATGTCTATATATCACGTAAAATACAGTGTACGCTTTTGAGCGCGACTCACAGTCGACACTCTGCGCAAACACTATTTCACATCACAAACTCAACTCTAGTGCGAGTAAACTTCCAACAGCTATGTCAATGCATAGTTCATGTTTCAAATCAAGTACGAGCAATACCTTCAGTACCATGCTATGCACAAAACTCATCAAATCAAGTACGAGCAATAGCTCCATTACTATGTCATGTAAAAATCATGAAGAATCGAGTACGAGCAATGCTCCAGGACTCTATCATGCATCACATGTAAAACTCGAGTACGAGCTAATTACTTCAGCACTCTATCATGCACAAATCACATAAAACTGAGTACGAGTAATGCTCCAGTACTCTATCATGTATGTCAAATAAATGTAGTGGGAGTAAACCTCCAGCACTAATGTATGTGAAAAACATCTGAAATCAAGAGTGAGTTGTGCTCCAGCACGATTGTTTCCACATAATTCTGTAGATGGCTCTTTAAAAACAGGGATGTTTAAAATCACTAAAATTAGCACTATAAAGTGTGCTTAGTTTACATCGACCTCAAAACATTAGCCCATCCACCTACTCTTCTGCTACACAGTAGTAAAAACCACTCAAAACATCATTTTCATGCTTTTTACAACTTTTCCCAAAATTGGTCTTTTTGCCTAAATAGGGGTAAAATCATAATTTACCCATATCGGGTCCCTATAATATTGTTGATTTTCTCTGCCCCTCAAACAATTTCAGTGAATGCAAAAGCAGATGAAAATACGCACAGATATCTCTAACTACTTGCAAGAGTCCCCTACCTCGGATCACGTAGTGTGACCTCTCTTCCTCTGTGCTGTCCAAACCTCGCAGTCCGGTCGCTCTCAATATGACTCTGGGGCTGTATTTAACCATTCACTGGATTAATTTCACGTTTCCTACTGTATTACACATTTAATACAGTTCATTTCATTTAATTGTGCTCGTTTCTCTAAATGGGCCTAAATACTTTAATTGGGCCTTAATCCGTATTAAGACCATTTTCCACGTATTATTTTCCTTCATCAGGGTTAATCGACTCATTGGGCCTATCAATACCTATTGGGCTTTATTCCAAGCTCTTTAGATAGCCCGTATATAATTTACGATAGTTAATTCAAAATTCCGAATATAATTCACTAAATGCGAAATTTAATCCGAAATGCGTAAAATAAATCTTAAATATGCGTTAATCACATAAATTGTCGTAAATGAGCTTTACTTACTTGAGATTATGCGATGGTACGTAAATCAATGTTCGATCGGGCGGGCTTCCTATCGAAATTTATCGTCGAACTGTACAATTTTGTGTATTTAACTCTTGGTCAATTTTTGATTAAATATAATTTAAATAAATTTATCGAAAATCAAATCGGTCACTTTTGACCTCGTATCGACTTACCCGAAATCCGGTGAAATCTCAAAAAATTTCCTTTTTTATTTTTTTCTTTTTTCTTTCTTTTCTTCCTTTTTTCTCCTTTTCCCTTTCTCTCCTTGGCTGAACCGGTCCAGTTTGGTTCAGCGTAGAAGGTTCTTCATTGAATCGCCGATCGGTTCAGGGCTCCCTTGGTCGTGCCGGCGTCGTCCAGTCTGTTCTCCAAGTGCCGCTGCCACTGTTCGACGCGCCACAGCCTGGGAAACATTCGGCTTGCCTCGATCGGGACCAAGCACTGCCGATGGCCCCCGGATTCCTCTCTCTTCCTCCGCGGCTTCAAATCCATTTATCTGCTACTGCTGGCGCCGGTGGGGCCCGTTGTCGGTGGCAGAAGGATCGCGTGGAGCCCCTCTTCCTTTTTCGGCCCTTCGCTGGCCGTTAGGTCACCGGATTGGTGGCCGTCCGGTGAATCTTCTCCTCGGTCGGCTTGCATTTTGGTTTCCTCTTTTTCAATTTCTTTGTTTTGTCTCTCCCAGAAATTCTCTTCATATTTCATTTTTTTGATTTTGAGTTTTTTTAATATTTATAAATGATTTTAATAAAATAATATTAAAAATTTCTAAAATATCTAAAAAAATCATATTAAATTAATTTAATCCGTAAATAAATTTATCAGTCTGTTTTTACCTTTTTGGTATATTTTTCTCCTATTTACGGGCTCATTTTTCGAGGTAAAAATTTTAATAAATTCTAATAAATTTATATCTTGATCAATTGGACACGAAATTAAATATTTTCCTTGATTTTGATCAAGATTCCTCAATTTCATATTTTTAATGAAATTGTCTTATCAAAATTATACCGAATTTTAGTCATTTGACCGTTTTACCCCTACACTCGTTCGGGAATCAACTTAACCCTTATCTCACTGTTATGTAGCTTACATGCAGTTTTAATTTCTTATATAGTCGATTGCATGATAGTAAATACTCTTCTTATTATTCAACTATGAAATAAAGTGTTCGTACACATAGGAATCATAAGGAACAAGCTACATACTTAAATTGAAAACACGGGTCTGACATACAACGTACTCCATGAGTAATCTACGTGATACTCGTTCTCACGTGCACATAGCACGGTACATAGCAATCCCCGGACAACTACACGGTACAGCGTACGCCTGTGGATCCAATCCATCCACCCTACAATGACGGACTCATCATCCTAGCCTATGTCTCATATACCAGGCGAGCAGAATCAGCGTGACACACAGTCTCCACAAGGCTTCAGCGTGGTATCTCTCAGTGCAAGCAACTGCTTCTAGCACTAGATCATCTAAAAAAAATCATTGTGCGAGCTAGGCTCCAGCACATTATCATCATCATAAAACCACGTGCGAGCTACGCTCCAGCACGGTTTATCAAAACATGAAAACATATGCGAGTAAAATCTCCAGCATAGTCAAAATCGTAAGAGCAAGTGTGAGCTAAGGCTCCAACACCTCTTTATTTTTCAAATCGTATAGATGGCTATTTTCTAAAAAATACAATTTAATCATGTTTATCGACGTAGCATGTTAATCCATGCAAAACATGTAAAAACTAGCCAACCTATCCTTCATCATCTCTCAGTCACAATGACAACATATAGTTGTAAAAACATTAAAAACATGCATGTCATGTTGTTTCCTTCCCACATCCCATTTTCACAATTTATACCATAATACATTTCACACTCTCATATCACTTCATAACTCAATAGCTAAACATAATATCAGTAGTGTCATAACTACAAAAATCACTGCAAAATACGTACGAATATCTCTATCATTAACATACAATCCCTTACCTCGAATCGCATTTGTATCTCCTTCGTCTCGTTTGCTCCGTTCGTGATCAAGGTTAATCGTGTTTCAACGTATTCCAATCTACACGTATAAATCATTAAGTCATTTTCCTCTTTCTTCTTCTAAACTTTCACATTGTCATCTACTTACCTACTCAAGCTTCTCAAGCCTTTTATCATATTTCACCTTAATATTTCTTTCTAAATTCATCTAAAATCATTCACTCAACACCACCAATATCGTAGTACTCCAAGATCATCACAATAGCAAACTTAATCTATTTCTTTTCTAGGTACATTTTAGATTAAGTCAGTTCTACGCATCTTAGCCATATTCTACTAACACAATATGCATCCATCCACTCTTAAAATCACTTAAAACATCAATGCTTGGAGTTGAGGGTTTTGAAGACTTACCAAGCTTGCTCCTTTCTCTATACCAAACTTGTGGGACGCTTTGATTTTTTTATATATTATTCTCCTCACTACAAGGAACAATTTTGCCTCCTTGAGCTTCCTCCAAATCTGCTGGGAATGTGGTGTTCTCTAGAGTGAGAAAGCTTGGTTTTTGGGTGAAAATGGTGAATGTTGGAGTGTTTAGGAAAGAGGGAAACGTGTTCTAGTCTAAAAATTCGTGATTCTTATATAGACAAAGCCTAGGAGATCGATCTGGTGCTTGGTAGAGATCGATCTGTACGTGGTTTAACTACTCCAACCACTCAAATTACCTACTACAAGATCAATCTGTTAATAAAGGGAAGATACAGATCGATCTATTAGTAAAGGGGTAATCGATCTGTTCCTTGTGAGAGATCGATTTCTTCCAGATCGAGGCTTAAGGAGATCGATCTGCTTTATTTTGAGATCGATCTATCCTGTCCTAATTGAACTGATAATTGACATTTCGCACAAAGGGATCGATTCTCCTTCATGGGAGATCGATCTACCCTGTCCTAATTGAACTGATAATTGACATTTTGTACAAAGGGATCGATTCTCCTTCATGGGAGATCGATCCACTCTTACCCTACAACCTCATTACTGCAGTTTTCTATAGATTTCCAATGTGTAACTCATCTTTATTTGCCTAATACCTCATTTTACATTTCATATACAATCAACGTATATTAGTATCCATTCCATATAATTCATAGGTTGAAAAACTTGTACACACAACTTGAAATCATGGATTGTACATCAAATTTCATAATTCCCTACATCCTTTATTATCTATACACCTGTAACAATATGCATATACATCATAGCCTCATAAAAAATACGTGTAAAACTACGGGCAATCCTAGCCTGTAGGCCTTATCTCCCACTCTATCAAGTATCTCAAATGGCCTAATATACCGAGGGCTCAACTTACCCTTCTTATCGAACCTCATAATCCATTTCAAGGGAGAAACTATTAAGAATATCGACTCACCTATAGTAAACTCCAATGGTCTCCGTCTTCTGTCAGCATAACTCTTTTGTCTGCTCTGAGCTGTCCATAACCTTTCATAAATTAACTGAACGTCCGCAGAGGCCTATCTCACTAAGTCAGGAGCAAAAATCTGTCTGTCACCAACCTCTTCCCATCCAATAGGAGAACGACATCTATAATTGTACAATGCCTCATATGGTGCCATCTTGATACTCACATGATAACTATTATTATAGGCGAACTCGACTAGTGGTAGATGACCATCCCAGGAGCCTCTAAAATCTAGCACACACGCTCTTAACATATCCTCCAAGGTCTATATAGTCCTCTTTGACTGACCATCTGTCTGAGGATGAAAAGCGGTGCTAAAACTCAACTGAGTCCCCATTACTTCCTAAAAATGTTCCCAAAAAATGGGAAGTGAAGCAGGCATCCCGATCAGAGATAATCCTCACTAGAACACCATGTAACCAAACTATCTCTCGAACATACAAGTTCACCAACTGACTGAGAGTATCGGTAGCTCTCATAGCTAAGAAATGGGTTAACTTTGTCAACCTATCCACAATCACCCAAATGGAATCATGACCTCTGCGGGTCCTCGGTAAACCCATCATAAAATTTATGGTGACGTGCTCCCACTTCCATGTTGGTATCTGTAGAGGTTGCAATAACACTGTAGGTTTCTGATAATCTACCTTCACCTGCTGACAGATGAGACACTTCACCACATATTTCGCTACATCTCTGTTCATCCATGCCTACCAATACAATCTCCTGAGGTTCTGATACATCTTGTTACTCCCCGGATGTAGTGTATACTTCGATAAATGAGCTTCTGTCAAGATAAACCTCCTGATCTCTGAGTCATCGGGAACACATATCCTACCCCTGAACCTCAGCAATCCATATGAACTTAACTCAAAATCAGTCTCTATACCCCTTTGTATCTGCCCGATAATATTACTGTACTGTTGATCAATCTGCTGAGCCTGTCGAATACGATCTACCACATCCGATTCCAATCGTAGGCTAGCTACCATATAACCACTATTAGTATCAGGTAGGGTCACATCTAAATGAGGTTCATGAACTGTTCCAACAGCTCGTGTTCCCTGACCATCATATATGGTACCATTTCGAGGCTCTTCCTGCTCAGGGCATCAGCCACAACATTAGCCTTTCTCGGATGGTACAATATCTCGCAATCACAATCTTTCAAAAGCTCTATCCATCATCTCTGCCTCATATTCAACTATTTCTGTGAAAACAGATATCTGATGCTCTTATGATCTGTAAACACTTGAAATTTCTCACCGTATAAGTAGTGACGCCATATTTTCAATGCAAATACCACTACTGCCAACTCTAGATCATGGGTTGGGTAGTTCCTCTCATGGTTCTTAAGTTGTCTAGAACCATAAGCGACTACCTTCCCATCCTGCATCAACATACAGTCCAATCCCTGTCTCGAGGAATTTGTATACACTGAAAAGCCTCTTGAGCTGATGGCTATAGTGAGAATAGGTGCGGTGGTCAATTGTTGCTTCAGCTCGCAGAAACTACTTTCACACTGATCATCTCACTCAAATACCACATCCTTCCGAGTGAAGCGTGTCAATGGAGCAACCAGCTTGGAGAATCCCTCCACAAATCGTTGGTAATAATATGCCAAACCCAAAAAACTGCAAACCTCTGTAGTTGTCTTGGGTCTCTCCTATTAAGCAATTGCTTTAACCTTAGATGGCTCTATTGATACCTCATCCCTCGATACAACATAACTCAGAAATGAAATCTGCTCCAACCAAAAGTCACACTTATTGAGCTTGGCATACAACTCTTTCTTTTTGTCAGGACCCCAGTTTCAATCCTTGACTTTAACCAAAAACCACAATAAATTTTTCGCATTTTAACTTACCTTTCCTCTCTTCACTGGTTGGGCTGTGATTCGATGTCAGAGTCTTCACTTACCATAATATCCATTCTCATACATACATGTCAATATATTAATTCTGACTGTAGGTGCTTTTATTATACATGTAAGATTATATAAAATCTAATATAAATACATTCCCTATAATATATAACGTATACATCACTGTGCTGTTTCTATGTTTAGATACACAACTGTACATAATAAGTATACCTGACAAAACGATAGGAACTAGCAGTGGACTCTGGGACACTCTCCCACGATAACTCTCGATCTACTGACGCTCTGTAGAGAGATGTAAAGAAAAGGGGGTGAGCATAACGCGCTCAGTAAGGAAATCAGGCAAGCAAGTAGATATCCACACTATCTACTCAAAATAGTGCTATGCCTTGAAAACATTATTTCCTTAACTCACTTTAAAAGCATGTCTTGAAATATAATATATATGTACTTGTACAAAATAAATCCCATGTACAAAAATCATGCTTTATTTCTCAAAAGTAGGCATGTAGTGCAACACAATGCATTTATATATAAATCATGCCTTTATGTAAATCATGCCATGTATATTTAAATCACATATAAATATGGCATCAAATGATTCACAACACAAATCGGAGTCCGACCCATCCCTCAGGTCTGTCCGCAGTTTAAATCAGTAAATCAATCAATGTGATATATCATGTAAGACTCTGTGGTACATGTAAATAGTATCCTGGATTATGATCATATCCGATGTGATCCCAAGCAACACAGTACTAGGTGTGCGGGGCATCACCGCTGTAACGGGAGGGGGGTCAGTCCATCACAACCGCCAGCTATATCCTCCTCAACTCCATAACAACACACGGTACAGCGTACACCTCGTGCCACTCAGACACGGTACAAAGTACACCCGTGGACCCGTTCACACGGCCAGAGTGCCTACCATAGGACTTAGCTCTCACTCCCGTGGAACATATCAACATCACAGTCAGGGTGCCTAACAGAGGTCTTAGCCCTCGCGCCTGTGGAAATATCATACCACGTCTATACCAACCTCATGCGGATATCCTCTCTAGCTATGACACACAGTCACGCAAGGTCTCAGGCATGGGTTTCAACATGTATTACATATCACATACAGTGTGCGTCTTGAGTGCGACTCACAGTCGTCACTCCGCTCAACACTGTTTCACATCATAAAACTCGACTCTAGTGCGAGCACTCTCTAGCAACTAGGTCAATGCATAGTTTATGTATTAAATCAAGTACGAGCAATAGCTCCCAGTACTATGCTATGCACAATATCAAAATCAAGTACGAGCAATTGCTCCCAGTACTATGTCATGTATAAACCATGAAGAATCGAGTACGAGCCACGCTCTAGCACTCTGTCATGCATATATTATTCAAAGCTGAGTACGAGTAAAACTCCAGTACTCTATCATGCATGTCATGAAAATCTAGTGCGTATCAAATCCAGCACTAATATTATGTGGAAAAACACATGAATCCCAGTGCGAGCTGTGCTCTAGCACGATTCATTCTCACATAATATAATAGATGGCTATTTAAAAAGGGATTGTTTATAAAACATCAAAATCAGCACTCAAAGTGTGCTTAAGTCATATCAACCTTAAAATCATTAGCCTATCTATTTATTTTCATGCTAATAACAATTAAACACTCACAATAGCATTTTTCATGCTTTTTGCAACTTCTCACAAAAGTTGACTTTTTGACTAACTAGGGGCAAAATCGTAATTTGCCACTATCGGGTCGCAATAATTATTATTCACTTTCTCTGACCCTCAGAGTTTTTAAGTGAATGCAGAAGCAGTTGAAAATACGTGCAGGTATCTCTAACTACTCGCAAAAGTCCCTTACCTCGGATCACGTCAAGTGACCTCGCTTCCTCAGTGCTGCTCAATCCCGCAGTCCGATCAGCTCTCGATGTAAACTCTGGAGCTGTAAATAACCATTCCTCAGGTTAATTATCATTTTCCTACTGTATTACACATTAATACAGTTTAATTTCCCTTAATGGGCCTTAAAAATCCTTAATGGGCCTTAAAATCCGTAATGGGCCTTAATCCGCATTAAGCCCATTTTCCAATTATTATTTCCCTTCATCAGGGTCTATCGACTCATTGGGCCTATCAATACCCATTGGGCTTTATTCCAAGCTCTTTGGATAGCCCGTATATCATTTACGACATTTAATTCAAAATTCCGAATATAATTCACTAAATACGGAATTTAATCCGAAATGCGTAAATTAAATCTTAAATACGCATAAATCACATAAATTGTCATAAATGAACTTTACTTACCCGAGAATATGCGATGGTACGCAAATCGAAGTTCGATCGGGCTTCCGTTCGGAATTTATCGTCGAACTGCACAATTTATTATATTTAACTCCGGGTCAATTTCTGATTAAATATAATTTAAATAAATTCATCGAAAATTAAATCGGTCACTTTTGACCTCGTATCGACTTACCCGAAGTCCGGTGAAATCCCAAAAATTTTCCTTTTCCTTTTTCTTTCTTTTTCCTCTTTTTCCTCTTTTCTCCTTGGCTGAACCGGTCCGGTCCGGTTCAGCACAGAACCTTCTTCACTGAACCGCCGACCGGTTCAGGCATCTTTTGGCCGTGCCGGCGTATTCCGGCCGGTTCCCGACGCATAACCACCGTCGTTCGGCGCGCCTAAGCCTGGGCAACACTCGGCTAGGCTTGATCGGGACCAAGCACCGCCGGTGGCCGCCGAATCTCTTCTTTTCCGCCGCGGCTTCTCCTTTTCGATTCGCCGGCGTCCGGCGTCGGTGGAGATCGTGACCGGTGCCGATCGGTTCGCACGGGTCCGGGCTTCCGTTTCCGCAGCTGGGCTGGCCGTGGGGTGGCCGGTGGTGGCCGTCCGGTGGCCTTCTCCCTCGGTCGGCTTCCACGCGTTTTCTCTGTTCTCTCTCCCCGATTTTCAATCTGTTTCTCTCTTTTTTTTTTTATAATTTATTTTTATTATTATTTTACTATAAAATAATAATAAAAATCCCATAAATATCCCATAAATATCCCAAAAATATCTAGAAATATCTTAAAAATCATATTAAATTCATTTAATCCGTAAATTAATTTATCAGTCCGCTTTTACCTATTCGGTATATTTTTCCACTATTTTTGGGCTCATTTTTCGAGGCAAAAATTCCGATAAATTCTAATAAATTCATATCTTGATCAATTGGGCTCGAAATTAAATATTTTCCTCGATTTTGATCAAGATTCCTCAATTTCATATTTTTAATGAAATTGTCTTATCGAAATTATACTGAATTTCAGTCATTTGACCGTTTTACCCCTGCACTCGTTCGGGAATTAACTTAACCCTTATCTCGCTGTTATGTAGCTTACATGCATTTTTAATTTCTCAAATAGTCGATTGCATGATAGTAAATACTCTTCTTATGATTCAACTATAATTACATAGTGTTCATACACTTAGGAATCATAAGGAAATAAGCTACAAAAATCCGGGTCTGACACTTTTGGAGAGTTTGCAGAACTATCCTTAAGTGCTTCTCATGATCTTCCCTGAACTTGGAATAAACCAATATATCATTAATAAACACTATCACAAACTGGTCCAGGTATGGCTTAACCACAACATTTATCAAAGCCATAAATGTTGTGGGGGCATTCGTTAATCCGAATGGCATAACTAAGAACTCGTAGTGGCCATAACGGATACAAAATGCTGTCTTGGGTACATCTCCACTCGGTATCGTCAACTGATGGTACCCAGATCGTAAATCTATCTTAGAAAAGACCTGTGCTCCTCGAAGTTGATCCAATAGATCATCAACGTGTGGAAGGGGGTACTTATTCTTGACGGTAGCCTTATTCAACAACCGATAATCTATGCATAATCGGAGGCTCCCATCCTTCTTCCTCACAAATAAGATCGGGGCTCCCCAGGGTGAGACATTCGGTTAAATAAACCCCTTCTCTAGTAACTCCTGCAATTGCTTCTTTAGTTCCTCCAACTCAATTAGAGCCATTCTATATGGTGGTCTAGATATCGACTCTGTACCAGGTACCAACTCTATACAAAACTCCATCTCCCTGTCGGGTGATAACCCTGATAAATCATCCGAAAAAACATCAGGAAACTCTAGAACCACTAGAATGTCTCTCAATTCCAGACGTGCCTTATCTGTGTCAACCACGTGTGCAATGAACCCTTCAAATTACCAATTTGCACCATTAGTAACATAGTTCATCATATTAACATTCATGATTAACAAGCAAAGTCATCTCTTAAATATTATGAATTTTAAAATTACACTCTTCCCATTTGCAATAATCATGTTCCTTCATTTCTTTTCAGTAATACTTACAATACACTTTTCAGGAAAACTTAGAGTAAAGCTATCTAGACCTAAAAACATTACTGTCTTAACATAACAATTTAAAATAACATGATTCGCAACCAACCAATTCATTCCTAAAATTACATCGAAATCACTCATATTCAACAAGATAAGATCGGCTGACATATCTCTTCCCCTATTTTCAGCCTACAATCCCTATATATACTCAGTCAATTGAATATCATTCATAGGTGTAAAAATCAGCAACATTCCATTTAATGATGAAAGCGTTACATGCTTCGACAACTTACGTGCAAATGAAGGCGATATAAAGGAATGTGTGGCACCAGGATCAAATAACACAAATGCTTCTAAACCAAAACTTAGGATAGTACCTTTAATCACATCCACTAAAGCGTTTGCAGTGTACTGGTCCAATGTATGCACTCGCCCTCTGCCAACCACTTGTTTCCCTTTTTCCTCAGCTGTAGCTCTCCTTCTCAGAGCAAAAGTCTCAACAGAAGCTCTCTCCGGCTCTTTGCCTTTCTGTGGGGTAGTTTCAATCATCTTTGGGTAATACCTCGTGATATGCCCTGGCTTCCCACATCTTTAACACACTCTAGGGGTCATCGGACAAGGCTTGATACTATGATATCTACCACATCTCCTACACTGTTCGGTAGTAGGTCGAGATCCCCCAATGACTATACCTCTTAGTGGAGTTAAGGTCGAATATACAAGAGGCTTAGCAGTCCTCTCTTGTACCTCTTTAATCTGAGGTCTCTTCCCAAACAGTCTCTGACCTTCTCTCCTAATATCTCTATCACCTCCGGATCTCTTCCGATCTCGATCTCTCCTGCTACTAACTTTCCTAAACTCAGAGGCATTTCGTTCAAAGTCCTACTCACACAACTGTGCCCTGTGCACCGCCTCCTCATAAGTGGGGACGTCAAACGGAGCTAATTTAGATCTGATGGCTGGTCTCAATCCATCCATGAACTTCTGGACCTTTCGAGTCTCACTGCTCAATGTATCTGGGTCATACCTCCCCAAAGATATGAACCTTAACTCGTACTCATCAATAGAGCGGTTCCCCTAAACCAAACTCATAAACTCCATCTGCAACTTCCGTTGTGTAGTGGTCGAAATATACTACCTCCTAAAAGCCTATAAAAATATCTCTCATGTAATCTCTGAGTGTCGGGCTCTCAGGATAGATACTATGGATCTCCACCAGTACTCTGCCTTGTCCTTCAACATAAATATGGCAAAGGCAACCCTCTCAATCGATGTACACCTGAAGAACCCATACAACTTCTTTATCTCATATATACAATCATCTGCAACAACCGGATCCTTCACTCCTCTAAAGACTGGAGGTCTGAACTCCTGAAACTATTATAACCTATCCAACTCACAGTCGTAACTCAAATCACTACCGCTTGGCTATGGAGAGACAGGAGAAGCTGTATCCTAAACTGATGGCGGTATAACGGTCTCTGTAGTCTAAGGTCTCTCTGTAACTATTTATCCAGTAGCTGCAGGCTATCCGATTAGACCTCGTCTATCACCAGCCCCTAATGTATGTGTGACTATCTCAACAAGGCTCTCAATACTCCGCTCTATCTTAGCGAAGCATGCCTCAGTATCCCCTAGTCTCTCAACAGGGTCCTGTGGAGCCTGTCCAGTCTGTAGCTCTGTACAGCTCTCAGGCTTACACCTACGGCCTCTAGCACGTGAACTCACCCCTCTACCACAATGGGTAACAGACATAATACCTAAACTCTTGTATCCATAACCATTTGTTAATCTAATCCCATCTCGGTATACACAGTTATATCTAAACAAAGCACAGTAATATGGGGATGTATCTTTCTTACATACTAATATCGACACATATTAAGTCAACTCCGCTCTGATACCAATCTCTGTCATGACCCCTCTTTGTCCAAAATCGCTATAATTTTTTCATTTTTTCCTTGCCTTTCTCGATCTTGAACATTCTCACCACCAAACAGTTGGGCTATGAGTCAATATTAGTCACTCTTTACCACTTACTATGCCAACTATTTTTTAATTTATTTCAAAGGCAACATGCGTACTTTATCAATTGAAATTAAATACTTATATGTGTTTACTAATATTTACATCCCCCATGTTACATTTCTAAAATGCTTACTATGCTATTACATGTTTAGATACAAAAAGATACCAGTGTGTATACCTCTCAGTGATGGGAAGCAGTGGATATCAGGATGCAACTCTTCAGCCACTCACTAACTACTGTGTTCGCTTTGTAGAGGGGGAAAATGAAAGGGATGAGCAACCACATGCTCAGTAAGGTAATAATACAATCAGGTAGATAACCACACTATCTACATGCCTATAATGTCATGATATAAAAAACATTTATATCCAGAGCATGAGGTATAATTAAAACTATGCCACGTGTATATACATATATCACATACTGAAAATATGAAAATAGGCATGTAAACATGGAAAACCATCATGTCAACGTCTCATGCTCAACACATTGAAAAACTCATCATAAAACAACCCCTTAAGGTTTAACACATTATCAAAACTTAGTGAAACTCATCAACACGTCATCGAAGCCACATGTGCATAAATAGACCACACTTTAAAAACATCCCACAAGGTTTGACCCTTCCTTCGGGTCTACCCTGGATAACACAATTCACGTTTAGTGCATATAAAAGCATGTGATATCATGTGAGACAGGTGGTCACTGTATACAATCGAGGACTCTGATGGCCAACTATATCATTATCATCCCAGACCACACGGATCTCGCTGTGCGAGGCATCACGCTGTAATAGGAGGGGGGTCAATCCTACCCGCTAGAATTTAAATCAACATCATCACCACATGGAACAACATATTCCATGTGATATACACGATACAACATACTCCATGGACCCATATCACAGTCGGGGGTGCCTGTCATAGGTCTTATCTACCTCATACCATGTATAACTGAATCAGTCTCAAGTACACATGCGAGCATCTCATTTGTGTGACTAATAGTCTACAGGAGGCATCCAGCACGGCTCGTGTGAGCATCTCATCCGTGTGACACACAGTCTACACGAGGCATCCAGCACGACTTATTACATATCACAGTGTGAAAAGTTCAGTGCGAGCAAGGCTCTAGCACGATTTCATGCATAATCGGTAAAAATCCTTGTATGAGCAATCACTCCAATACGATTTTATGCAAAATAAATAATGGTAAAATCATGTACGAGAAAAGATCAAGTACGGTTAGATGCATAAGAAGTATGTGAAACCCACGTATGAGTGGAAGCTCCAATACAACTTGCATGTATCTCAACTCAAAATATGGTACGAGCTAGGCTCCAGCATATTTCATGCATGTTAAAATATCAAAATCTAGTGCGAGCAAAGCTCCAGCATAATTAAACTCATATAAATTTGATAGGTGACTTATTTTCAACAAAACACATTTGAAATCCAAGTTAGCACATGACTCGTGCTATTTCATGAAATTATGAAATCAATAGCCAGCCTATCTATAAACTTACTTAAATCGAAGCAATATATTTCATTAAAATATCAAACAAGATATTTATGCAATTTATTAGCCTTACTACCCTTAAAGTTTTACTCCTCAGAGTAAAATCATTCTTTTCACTTATACTCAAATCTTTCACAAAAATTATTATTTCTTTTCTAGGTAACCAAGTAAATCCAATGCCCTATAGATACCCTCAAAATATGTGCAGCTACCTCTAAATACTCATAAAATTCTGTTACCTCAAATCACTCGATAGCTGTTTCTGCCTCTTTTTTTGTTTTCGTGATTGGGCTTAATTTGCTCCAGATATATCCTCGGGAGCTGCAAACATTCTTCAATCACATGATTCAATACCAATAGCTCATATTTTGACTTCATCCTAGTCAATATATCTTATTGAGTCTAATTCTTCTTTAAGTTCATTTTGACTGTTCTATTCATTTCACCTAGACCCATTGGGCTCCTTAGGCTCATTATCTCTCATTGGATCGAATTCTAGTTTCATTGTCCTTATCAAATCGATTTCATTAAGCTTGGCCTATAATCACATTCGACCATGGCATGGTAGTCGAACACCCAACACGCCATTCCTAGTCCAATTTGGTTTAGCAAACTCACTTAGTTATCTAATTAAGCACTTGGCTTGTATGCTCTAACATTAGTTCTTCCACTCATTCATGCATTTTCACAAGCACCTTATATGCACATATCATAACTTCATCCAATTCTATAAATTGATTTTACAAAACCATCTCAAAATCATGCATATAACATTACTAACACCTTAGTATAATCCATTCATCATTAATCAACCTTAGTTCATTTTCTCACACTAAACCCAATTTTAGGTCATGGTTGATTGATCATGTTCTAGGTAGTTTCAGCCAACAATACATACACCAATCAGCTCATAATAATGTCTAAAGAAACTTACTTTGAGTTGGTGTATTGAAAACTCACCTAGCTTGTCTTTTCTCTTATCCAAAATCGAAAGACCCTTTTGCTCCTTCAATCCAACAAGTTGAATGTTGATTCCTAACTATGTTGTTCTCCTCCCCACAATTAACAACTTTGCTCAAAAAAACTTTTCTTCAATCTGTTTGGAAGGTGATGATATACTAGAGTGAGAAAGCTAGGTTACTTTGTGAAAATGGAGAGGTGTTTGATGTTTCAGGGAAGAAGACTCAACTGTCAGGCCTTTTATAGATTTGGCATTGTGAGATCGATCTTTTAAGGTGAGAGATTGATCTTTCTTGGGTTGAACTACACGATTTTTCCATTAAGTAAGCCGTGAGATCGATCTGCTATAGTGAAAGGATCGATTTACTCTTGGCAGAATCAAATGGGGATCGATCTGTGCTAGGGAAGGGATTGATCTATTCTTGGCAGAATCAAATGGGGATCGATCTGCATTAGGGAAGGGATCGATCTGTTCTTAATAGAATCAAATAGAGATCGATCTGCTTGAATAAGAGATTGATCTGCTTTGAATAGGGAATCGATCTGGCCTTCATTTGTAGGTTCCCAACGACAGTTTTTCCTAAAAGTTCAAAGAACAACTTGCATTCAATTGCTTTTGTCAGGACCCCATTTTCAATCCTTGGCTTTAACCAAAAACCACAATAAATTTTTCGCATTTTTAACTTACCTTTCCTCTCTTCACTGGTTGGGCTGTGATTCGATGTCAGAGTCTTCACTTACCATAATATCCATTCTCATATATACATGTCAATATATTAATTCTGACTGTAGTTGCTTTTATTATACATGTAAGATTTTATAAAATCTAATACGATTACATTCCCCATAATATATAACGTATACATCACTGTGCTGTTTCTATGTTTAGATACACAACCGTACATAATAAGTATACCTGATGAATCGATAGGAACTAGCAGTGGACTCTGGGACACTCTCCCACGATAACTCTCGCTCTACTGACGCTCTGTAGAGAGATGTAAAGAAAAGGGGGTGAGCATAACGCGCTCAGTAAGGAAATCAGGCAAGCAAGTAGATATCCACACTATCTACTCAAAATAGTGCTATGCCTTGAAAACATTATTTCCTTAATTCACTTTAAAAGCATGTCTTGAAATATAATATATATGTACTTGTACAGAATAAATCCCATGTACAGAAATCATGCTTTATTTCTCAAAAGTAGGCATGTAGTGCAACACAATGCATTTATATATAAATCATGCCTTTATGTAAATCATGCCATGTATATTTAAATCACATATAAATATGGCATCAAATGATTCACAACACAAATCGGAGTCCGACCCATCCCTCAGGTCTGTCCGTAGTTTAAATCAGTAAATCAAACAAGGTGATATATCATGTAAGACTCTGTGGTACATGTAAATAGTATCCTGGATTATGATCATATCCGATGTGATCCCAAGCAACACAGTACTAGGTGTGCGGGGCATCACCGCTGTAACGGGAGGGGGGTCAGTCCATCACAATCGCCAGCTATATCCTCCTCAACTCCATAACAACACACGGTACAACGTACACCTCGTGCCACTCAGACACGGTACAAAGTACACCCGTGGACCCGTTCTCACGGCCAGAGTGCCTACTATAGGACTTAGCTCTCACTCCCGTGGAACATATCAACATCACAGTCAGGGTGCCTAACAGAGGTCTTAGCCCTCGCGCCTGTGGAAATATCATACCACGTCTATACCAACCTCATGCGGATATCCTCTCTAGCTATGACACACAGTCACGCAAGGTCTCAGGTATGGGTTTCAACATGTATTACATATCACATACAGTGTGCATTTTGAGTGCGACTCACAGTCGTTACTCCGCTCAAACACTGTTTTACATCATAAAACTCGACTCTAGTGCGAGCACTCTCTAGCAACTAGGTCAATGCATAGTTTATGTATTAAATCAAGTACGAGCAATAGCTCCCAGTACTATGCTATGCACAATATCAAAATCAAGTACGAGCAATTGCTCCCAGTACTATGTCATGTATAAACCATGAAGAATCGAGTACGAGCCACGCTCTAGCACTCTGTCATGCATATATCATTCAAAGCTGAGTACGAGTAAAACTCCAGTACTCTATCATGCATGTCATGAAAATCTAGTGCGTATCAAAATCCAGCACTAATATTATGTGGAAAACATATGAATCCCAGTGCGAGCTGTGCTCTAGCACGATTCATTCTCACATAATATGATAGATGGCTATTTAAAAAGGGATTGTTTACAAAATAGTAAAATCAGCACTACAAGTGTGCTTAAGTCATATCAACCTTAAAATCATTAGCCCATCTATTTATTTTCATGCTAATAACAATTTAACACTCACAATAGCATTTTCCATGCTTTTTGCAACTTCTCACAAAAGTTGACTTTTTGACTAACTAGGGGCAAAATCGTAATTTGCCACTATCGGGTCGCAATAATTATTATTCACTTTCTCTGACCCTCAGAGTTTTTAAGTGAATGCAGAAGCAGTTGAAAATACGTGCAGGTATCTCTAACTACTCGCAAAAGTCCCTTACCTCGGATCACGTCAAGTGACCTCGCTTCCTCGGTGCTGCTAAATCCCGCAGTCCGATCAGCTCTCGATGTAAACTCCGGAGCTGTAAATAACCATTCCCCAGGTTAATTATCATTTTCCTACTGTATTACTCATTAATACAGTTTAATTTCCCTTAATGGGCCTTAAAAATCCTTAATGGGCCTAACTAGGCCTTAAGTTCATTTTCATTTTACTATTCACTTTTGTTGGGCCTATTGGGCTTGTGGGGCCCACCAACTCTTATTGGGTTTGTCTTAGGCCCATTACACCCTATTGGGCCTAAAAATATTGGGCTTGGCCCATTGGGCCTCTCGGCTACATGCCTTGGCCGAGAGCTTAGCCATTCTCGGTTTCCACCATGGCATGCCATACATGCCTATTTCCTAGCCATTTTCACTTAGGCATTTTCACATACACTTGGTAGGCAATATTACCAATCATCCTATTGTTCATTTAGGCATTTTATCAAACACCTTGGTTGCCAACAATTTACATGTATTAATTAATCAATTTGATTAATTCTAATTATACCATTAACATTAATACATGTGTACTAATCCATTTATGTCTTAAAATCAAATTGACATATTTCAATATCCCATTGATCACTCTCGGCCTAACCCTCTTAATGGTGATTTAATATGTTTCAATGCTTAAAACATATATCAACATACTTGAAATCATTCATACATTAACATATATGAAATTGGAAATTATAAAATATACCAATTGTAGTGTTCTCCTTTTGGCCGAAACTTTGGAGGCTCTCGGTTTGCACTCTATGGCTCCTTGATAGCCAAATCCAACATATGTTAATCTCCTTTCAATTTGGAACAACTTCCATGAAGGATGCAAGTTCCAAATATGACTAATTCCTAGTGATTTCTAGTGAGAGAAAGCTTGAATGGTTATGTTTCAATGGTGTTCTTCTCTAGCCGGAAATGTGTGATGAAGAAGACAATGGTGTGGCTGCATTTATAAGCCACTTACTTAGCCATTAAGCCTTACTTTTCAGCCACTATGCTTGACTTTCCAAATCTGAACCATGAGTCACCTTATGAGTCACCTTATGAGTCATAGTTAACTTTAACTATAGTTAGATATTTATCTCATGGGCTTTTCCAATTGGGCTTCTCGGTTTGGGCTTTCCCAATGGGCTTTCGGGCTGAAAATTTTACTATACCTCGGGCCTTTTATTGTCTCAAAATTTGGCCGATCAATTGGTCCAACAATTCCGTCTAAAGGACCTAACATTTTCGATATACATTTAGTATACCTTAATGGGCTTTAAAATTTTCACCTTAGGCCCATTACGTTTTTAACCATTAAATTTATTCTGGAATCCTTCCGAATAAATTTTCCTTACTTTCGGGGATGATTATCTTGTATTCTGGCCAAGAATATTTTTCCCCAAATTTTTCTCCACACTTAGGTTAATTTCAAACCTTGATTAGTCAACTATGGTAAAAGTCCACTTTCTTAACTATAGTTGACTTTTTCCTTAACCATTGACTAAGTTGACTTTTTCTTAAATTTTTGAAAGTGTTTTATATCATGTCTTACACTCTCGTCTTTATATTCCAACCGCTCCCGGTGGATAATTTCACCCGAAACGCCTTTTCTCGCCGAAAAGGTCCATTTTACCCTTTTTAGCTTTTATTCTCGTTTTGTATGTTCGGGTCTAAATCAAGCTGACTTTCCTTCATGAGCTCTCTACGCTCTTTTATTTTAAGTTCTTATTTTCAGTCAGAATGATTTAGAATGACTCGGTTTAGCCTGTGATACTTATCATCCACATTAGGCATTTTATGTAGCTTTTGCGTGTTAATTCGTTTCATTAACACTTTAAATCTAGTAAATACTCTTCTTATGATTCAACCATAATTATTTAGTGTTCATACACATAGGAATCATAAGGAAATAAGCTACAAAAATCCGGGTCTGACAATCCTCCCCCACTCAGAAAATTTGGTCCTCCAAATTAGAACCAAGTCAGTCCTCAAATAGGTGAGGGTACTTCTCTCGCATCAGACTCTCTAGCTCCCAAGTAGCTTCCTCTGAAGTATGATGCTGCCAGAGAATCTTCACTAATCCGATGGTCTTTGATCTCAATACCTTCTCCTTCCTATCCAATATCCGAATCGGTCTCTCTACATATGACAAGTCCTCTCAGAGCTCCAAAGGCTCGTAACTAATCACATGTGACGGATCCGGGTGATACTTCCGAAGCATCGATATGTGGAAGACGTTGTGGACACCTGATAAGTCCGGTGGCAATGCCAACCTATACGTCTTATCTCCCACTCGATCAAGTATCTCAAAGGGTCCAATATAGCGAGGATTTAGTTTCCCTCTCTTCCCAAATCTCGCTATGCCCTTGGAAGGAGAAACTCTCAAAAACACGGATTCACCAACTGCAAACTCTAGTGGCCTACGTCTCCTGTCAGCGTAACTCTTCTGTCTGCTCTGAGCTGTCCTCAGTCTCTCTACTATCAATCGGACGTCCTCAGATGCTTGTGTAACCAAGTCAGGAGCAAAAATCTGACGGTCACCCACTTCTTCCCATCCAATAGGGGAACAACATCTACGGCCATACAAAGCCTCATACGGTGCCATCCCGATACTCGAATGATGACTATTGTTGTAAGCGAACTCGGCTAGTGGCAGGTGGTCATCCCAGGAGCCTCGATAGTCTAGCACACATGCTCTCAACATGTCCTCCAGAGTCTGTATAGTCCTCTCTGACTGACCATCTGTCTGAGGATGGAAAGCGGTGCTCAAACTCAACTGGGTTCCCATGGCTTCCTGAAAATGTCCCCAAAAGTGGGATGTGAAGCGGGAATCCCTATCAGAGACTATGCTCACTGGTACACCGTGTAACCTCACTACCTCGCGTACGTACAGTTCTGCTAACGAACTCAAAGTATCGGTAGCTCTCATAGCTAAGAAGTGGGCTGACTTCGTCAGTCTATCAACGATCACCCATATAGCATCGTGATTCCTGCGGGTCCTCGGTAAACCCATCACGAAATCCATGGTGATATGCTCCCATTTCCATGTCGGTATAGGTAGAGGCTGCAACAATCCTACAGGTTTCTGATGCTCTACCTTCACCTGCTGACATACAAGACACTTTGCCACAAAGTCTGCCACATCTCTCTTCATGCCCGACCACCAGTATACCCTCCGGAGGTTCTGATACATCTTGTTACTACCCGGATGCAACGTATACCTCGATGAATGAGCTTCCGCCAATATCAATCTCCTAAGTCCTGGATCCTCGGGAACACACAATCTGCCTCTGAACCTCAGTAGTCCATCAGAACTCATCTCAAAATCAGTCACGGTGCCCTTCTGCATCTGACTACTCACATCCATACAAAATGGATCAGTCTGCTGAGCCACTCTGATCCTGTCCAACAGGTCTGGCTCCAAGCGTAGACTAGCTATCACATAGCCTGTATCCATGTCAGAAGGCACGACTCCCAAACTGAGGCTAGCAAACTGCTCTAGCAAATCATGCTCCCTAACCATCATATACGATACCATCCCCAGGCTCTTCCTGCTCAAGGCATCGGCTACAACGTTAGCCTTACCCAGATGATAAAGTATCTCGCAGTCATAGTCCTTCAGAAGCTCTAGCCATCTTCTCTGTCTCATGTTCAGCTCCTTCTGCGAGAACAGATACTTGAGGCTCTTGTGGTCTGTAAATATCTGAAACTTCTCTCCATACAAGTAGTGGCGCCATACCTTCAACGCAAACACTACTGCTGCTAGTTCCAAATCATGGGTCGGATAGTTCTTCTCATGATCCTTCAGTTGTCTGGATCCGTAAGCAACTACCTTCCCGTCCTGCATCAATACACAGCCCAGTCCCTGATGCGAAGCATCGGTATATACTGTAAATCCTCCTGAGCTGGTAGGGATAGTGAGAATCGGAGCGGTGGTCAATCGACGCTTCAACTCCTCAAAGCTCTTCTCACAATCCTCGTTCCATATGAACGGTGCACTCTTCCGAGTAAGATGTGTCAACGGAGCAGCCAACTTCAAAAATCCCTCAACGAATCTCCGATAGTATCCAGCTAAACCCAGAAAACTCTTGATCTCGGTGACTGTCTTCGGCTGTTCCCACTGAACTACAGCCTCTATCTTAGATGGATCAAGTGATACACCATCTCTCGATATGACATGTCCCAAAAACGAGATCTGTGACAACCAAAAGTCACACTTGCTAAGCTTAGCATATAACTCATGCTCCCGTAACGTCTGCAACACGATCCTGAGGTGCTCCTCATGCTCCTCCTTGGATCTCGAATACACCAATATGTCATCGATGAAGACGATAACAAACTGGTCCAAGTATGGCTTGAACACATCGTTCATCAAAGCCATGAAAGCAGCTGGAGCATTCGTCAATCCGAATGGCATGACCAAGAACTCATAGTGGCCATATCGGGTACGAAATGCTGTCTTGGGCACATCTCCACTCCGAACCTTCAGCTGATGATACCCAGACCTTAGGTCAATCTTGGAAAAGACTTGTGCTCCCTGTAGCTGATCTAGCAAGTCGTCAATGCGTGGAAGGGGGTACCTATTCTTGATGGTGGCCTTATTCAACAATCGGTAGTCTATACACAATCGGAGGCTCCCATCCTTCTTCCTCACAAACAAAACAGGTGCTCCCCAAGGCGAAACACTCGGTCGTACAAAGCCCCTGTCCAACAGCTCCTGTAACTGTCTCTTGAGCTCCTCCAGCTCAACTAAGGCCATGCGATATGGTGGTCTCGAAATAGGCTCCGTACCAGGTACCAGATCTATACAGAACTCCATCTCTCTGTCTGGTGGTAACCCTGGCAATTCATCCGGGAAAACATCTGGGTACTTACTGACCACAGTGATATCTGCCAACTCCGGATGTGCCTTATCCATATCTACCACGTACGCAATGAAACCTTGATATGTTGAAGGTTTTCTAAATCAGAAGTCATATAATAATCATATCTACTCTTTTCATTTATCTTTATTAAACTTTACAACATATCTAGTAGGGTTAGGAAACATAACTGTCTTAGCATAGCAGTCTAAAACAGCATGGTTTGCAGATAGCCAATCCATTCCTAATATTATATCAAAGTCACTCATGCTTAGTAATATTAGATTGGCTGTCATCTCCTTATCCCCTACTCTCAACTTGCAGTCATTATATATATATTCTACAACTTGACTACTATCCATAGGCGTACTGATTAACATCATCATACATAAATGTGTACGCTCTACATGTCTCTCTAATTTACATGCAAATAAAGGCGATACAAAAGAATGCGTGGCACCAGGATCAATTAAAACATATGCTTCAATATCATAAATCAGGATGTTACCTCGAATCACATCCGATGAAGCATCAGCTGTTCCCTGGTCCAAAGCATGTACTTGCCCTTGACCCATCACTTGTTTCCCCTTCTCCTCTGCCGTCGCTCTACCTCTCTGAGCAGACGTACCAGCTGGAGCTCTATCAAACTCCCTGTCCCTCTGTGGTGCAGTCGCATACGGAAATGGGCAATCTCTAACCAAATGCCCCTGTTTCCCACATCGGAAACATATTATAGCACCCTGTGAACATGGCCTATCTCCATGAAATCGTCGCATCTTCTGCACTGATCCGCAGTAGGTCTCGGTCCTCCTATCATAATGCCCTTCGCTGGGGCTGCAGTCGGATAAGCAGGAGATCTAGCATATCTATCTCGTGTCCCCTCTATTCGTGATCTCTTACCGAAGGGTTTCTTCCCCCCTCGATAACTAAAATCTCTAGCCGGCCTCTTCTTCTGCAAGTCTTGGCTACGGCTAAACTTCCCAAACTCGGAAGCATTCCTCTCGTAGTCCTGCTCACATAGTTGCGCCCTGCGCACTGCCTCCTCATAGGTCACTATGTCCAGCGGAACCAACTTGGACCGTAGCACCGGTCTCAACCCGTCGATAAATCTGTGGACCTTCCTGGTCTCACTATACATAGTATCGGGTCGTATCTACCTAGGGATAGGAATCGAGTCTCATACTCGTCCACCGATAAACTCCCCTGGTTGAGTCTCAGAAACTCTGCATGTAACTTCCGCTGTGCGGTGTCAGGAATAAACTGCCTCCTAAAGGCCTCCCGAAATATATCCCAAGTGATATCCGTGTGTCGGGATCTCAATATAGGTCTGGTGGACTTCCACCAATGCTCTGCAGCTCCCTTCAGTAGGAACGTAGCAAACGCGACCATCTCCGAGGTCGTACACTCGAAGTATCCATAGAGCTTCTCTAGCTCTGCCAACCACTCCTCCGCAGCTACGGGGTTCTTGACCCCACTAAATGATGGAGGTCTAAACTTCTGGAACTCCCTCAACCGATGCAAATCACATCCATATCCTAATCCACTGCCACCCGAAATCGGTGGGGGTGTAGGAGTATCTACTGTCCTCTGTGCATCAGCTGTCTGCGTAGGTGTATCAGGGGCAACTGCCTCTCCAGTAGCAGCTCCTGCCTCCTGTCTCTGCCTACCTGGCATCGTCTGTGCCAGTATCTCAATAATAGTCTCGAGACCACGCTCTAATCTCGTGAAGAGCGTCTCAGCACAATCGGGTGCCTCAGTAGCACCTGCAGTCTCATGCGTAGGTAATGGCCTGGCAGCGGCTCGTCCCTCGGGTCTCTCTCCCCGGCCTCGAGCCCTACCTCTCATACCTCTACCACTACGCGTATTTGCCATATAGGCAAAGTCCCTGCATTTATAATAATGAATTAGTCCATCTCATATCCGGTATACACAGTTATATCTAAACACGACACAGTACTATGGGGATGTACACTTTCCTATTTTCTAACACCGACTCACATCAGACCAACCTCTGCTCTGATACCATTCTGTCAGGACCCCATTTTCAATCCTTGACTTTAACCAAAAACCACAATAAATTTTTCACATTTTTAACTTACCTTTCCTCTCTTCACTGGTTGGGCTGTGATTCGATGTCAGAGTCTTCACTTACCATAATATCCATTCTCATATATACATGTCAATATATTAATTCTGACTGTAGTTGCTTTTATTATACATGTAAGATTTTATAAAATCTAATACGATTACATTCCCCATAATATATAACGTATACATCACTGTGCTGTTTCTATGTTTAGATACACAACTGTACATAATAAGTATACCTGATGAATCGATAGGAACTAGCAGTGGACTCTGGGACACTCTCCCACGATAACTCTCGCTCTACTGACGCTCTGTAGAGAGATGTAAAGAAAAGGGGGTGAGCATAACGCGCGCAGTAAGGAAATCAGGCAAGCAAGTAGATATCCACACTATCTACTCAAAATAGTGCTATGCCTTGAAAACATTATTTCCTTAATTCACTTTAAAAGCATGTCTTGAAATATAATATATATGTACTTGTACAGAATAAATCCCATGTACAGAAATCATGCTTTATTTCTCAAAAGTAGGCATGTAGTGCAACACAATGCATTTATATATAAATCATGCCTTTATGTAAATCATGCCATGTATATTTAAATCACATATAAATATGGCATCAAATGATTCACAACACAAATCGGAGTCCGACCCATCCCTCAGGTCTGTCCGTAGTTTAAATCAGTAAATCAAACAAGGTGATATATCATGTAAGACTCTGTGGTACATGTAAATAGTATCCTGGATTATGATCATATCCGATGTGATCCCAAGCAACACAGTACTAGGTGTGCGGGGCATCACCGCTGTAACGGGAGGGGGGTCAGTCCATCACAACCGCCAGCTATATCCTCCTCAACTCCATAACAACACACGGTACAGCGTACACCTCGTGCCACTCAGACACGGTACAAAGTACACCCGAGGACCCGTTCTCACGGCCAGAGTGCCTACTATAGGACTTAGCTCTCACTCCCGTGGAACATATCAACATCACAGTCAGGGTGCCTAACAGAGGTCTTAGCCCTCGCGCCTGTGGAAATATCATACCACGTCTATACCAACCTCATGCGGATATCCTCTCTAGCTATGACACACAGTCACGCAAGGTCTCAGGCATGGGTTTTAACATGTATTACATATCACATACAGTGTGCGTTTTGAGTGCGACTCACAGTCGTTACTCCGCTCAAACACTGTTTTACATCATAAAACTCGACTCTAGTGCGAGCACTCTCTAGCAACTAGGTCAATGCATAGTTTATGTATTAAATCAAGTACGAGCAATAGCTCCCAGTACTATGCTATGCACAATATCAAAATCAAGTATGAGCAATTGCTCCCAGTACTATGTCATGTATAAGCCATGAAGAATCGAGTACGAGCCACGCTCTAGCACTCTGTCATGCATATATCATTCAAAGCTGAGTACGAGTAAAACTCCAGTACTCTATCATGCATGTCATGAAAATCTAGTGCGTATCAAAATTCAGCACTAATATTATGTGGAAAACATATGAATCCCAGTGCGAGCTGTGCTCTAGCACGATTCATTCTCACATAATATGATAGATGGCTATTTAAAAAGGGATTGTTTACAAAATAGTAAAATCAGCACTACAAGTGTGCTTAAGTCATATCAACCTTAAAATCATTAGCTCATCTATTTATTTTCATGCTAATAACAATTTAACACTCACAATAGCATTTTCCATGCTTTTTGTAACTTCTCACAAAAGTTGACTTTTTGACTAACTAGGGGCAAAATCGTAATTTGCCACTATCGGGTCGCAATAATTATTATTCACTTTCTCTGACCCTCAGAGTTTTTAAGTGAATGCAGAAGCAGTTGAAAATACGTGCAGGTATCTCTAACTACTCGCAAAAGTCCCTTACCTCGGATCACGTCAAGTGACCTCGCTTCCTCGGTGCTGCTAAATTCCGCAGTCCGATCAGCTCTCGATGTAAACTCCGGAGCTGTAAATAACCATTCCTCAGGTTAATTATCATTTTCCTACTGTATTACTCATTAATACAGTTTAATTTCCCTTAATGGGCCTTAAAAATCCTTAATGGGCCTAACTAGGCCTTAAGTCCATTTTCATTTTACTATTCACTTTTGTTGGGCCTATTGGGCTTGTGGGGCCCACCAACTCTTATTGGGTTTGTCTTAGGCCCATTACACCCTATTGGGCCTAAAAATATTGGGCTTGGCCCATTGGGCCTCTCGGCTACATGCCTTGGCCGAGAGCTTAGCCATTCTCGGTTTCCACCATGGCATGCCATACATGCCTATTTCCTAGCCATTTTCACTTAGGCATTTTCACATACACTTGGTAGGCAATATTACCAATCATCCTATTGTTCATTTAGGCATTTTATCAAACACCTTGGTTGCCAACAATTTACATGTATTAATTAATCAATTTGATTAATTCTAATTATACCATTAACATTAATACATGTGTACTAATCCATTTATGTCTTAAAATCAAATTGACATATTTCAATATCCCATTGATCACTCTCGGCCTAACCCTCTTAATGGTGATTTAATATGTTTCAATGCTTAAAACATATATCAACATACTTGAAATCATTCATACATTAACATATATGAAATTGGAAATTATAAAATATACCAATTGTAGTGTTCTCCTTTTGGCCGAAACTTTGGAGGCTCTCGGTTTGCACTCTATGGCTCCTTGATAGCCAAATCCAACATATGTTAATCTCCTTTCAATTTGGAACAACTTCCATGAAGGATGCAAGTTCCAAATATGACTAATTCCTAGTGATTTCTAGTGAGAGAAAGCTTGAATGGTTATGTTTCAATGGTGTTCTTCTCTAGCCGGAAATGTGTGATGAAGAAGACAATGGTGTGGCTGCATTTATAAGCCACTTACTTAGCCATTAAGCCTTACTTTTCAGCCACTATGCTTGACTTTCCAAATCTGAACCATGAGTCACCTTATGAGTCACCTTATGAGTCATAGTTAACTTTAACTATAGTTAGATATTTATCTCATGGGCTTTTCCAATTGGGCTTCTCGGTTTGGGCTTTCCTAATGGGCTTTCGGGCTGAAAATTTTACTATACCTCGGGCCTTTTATTGTCTCAAAATTTGGCCGATCAATTGGTCCAACAATTCCGTCTAAAGGACCTAACATTTTCGATATACATTTAGTATACCTTAATGGGCTTTAAAATTTTCACCTTAGGCCCATTACGTTTTTAACCATTAAATTTATTCCGGAATCCTTCCGAATAAATTTTCCTTACTTCCGGAGATGATTATCTTGTATTCTGGCCAAGAATATTTTTCCCCAAATTTTTCTCCACACTTAGGTTAATTTCAAACCTTGATTAGTCAACTATGGTAAAAGTCCACTTTCTTAACTATAGTTGACTTTTTCCTTAACCATTGACTAAGTTGACTTTTTCTTAAATTTTTGAAAGTGTTTTATATCATGTCTTACACTCTCGTCTTTATATTCCAACCGCTCCCGGTGGATAATTTCACCCGAAACGCCTTTTCTCGCCGAAAAGGTCCATTTTACCCTTTTTAGCTTTTATTCTCGTTTTGTATGTTCGGGTCTAAATCAAGCTGACTTTCCTTCATGAGCTCTCTACGCTCTTTTATTTTAAGTTCTTATTTTCAGTCAGAATGATTTAGAATGACTCGGTTTAGCCTGTGATACTTATCATCCACATTAGGCATTTTATGTAGCTTTTGCGTGTTAATTCGTTTCATTAACACTTTAAATCTAGTAAATACTCTTCTTATGATTCAACCATAATTATTTAGTGTTCATACACATAGGAATCATAAGGAAATAAGCTACAAAAATCCGGGTCTGACAGCTTTACTATCCATTTTGCATTTTATTCACACTTAGAGTATGAAAAGATCTATTTCTTATGATTCACGTATTATGTAACTTGTGTGTACATGATGGAATTATAAAAGGTATATAGAATTCACGTGCCTTACACATCTTTACGTATTAGTCATTTTCAGAGGTGAATTTGCTAAAACAGCTCAAACATTCCATGTTGAGCTCGTTTGTCCCCTTTTTGGCATTTTCACTACTTCACTATGATTGGGATCAAACTGAACCAACTTCTTTTCATGAACCCTTTCTCATTTCATGTTTTATGTCCTTATTTAGCCATTACATGGATTCATGAGTATTCATTCGTTCTCTTTGCAATTTAATTCAAGCAAAATCTCTTCTTATAATTCAATTAACATAAAATAATGTCATAAACGAGCGAATCATAAAGAATATCATGCATACATGGGGTCTCACATGTTGACACTAAACCTCCACCTTTTCTTAATAGACTAGCTAAGGCAACCAACGATGAAAAAGATAAGGAAATCTTAGAGACCTTTCGCAAGGTAAAAGTTAACATTTCTCTTCTTGATGCAATAAAGCAAGTGCCTCGGTATGCTAAGTTCCTTTAAGAATTGTGCACTAACAAAAGGAAGCTACAAGGTAATAAAAAGGTAGGTGTGAGGGATAATGTCTCTGTTTTCATCCAAAGAAAGCTCCCCTAAAATTGTAAGGATATTAGAATATATACTATACCTTGAAAATTGAAGATAAAATGTTTGAAAAATGCATGCTAGATCTAAGAGCTTCAATTAATGTTATGTCTTTGTCTATCTTTAAAACTTTGAACTTAGGATAGTTGAATGAGACAGGTGTAGTTATACATCTAGTTGATAGATCTAATGCATATATTGTGGGATGATAAAAGATGTCGTAGTGAAAGTTATTGAGTTAGTCTTTCCTGTTGATTTTTATGTGTTAAACATGGAGGATGATAATTCTCATAATGTGGCACTCATTGTTATAGGAAGACCATTCCTAAAAACTATTAAGACTAAAATAGATATGCATAATGGAACATTAACTATGGAATTTGATGGTGAACTTGTTAAGTATAATATTTTTGAAGTCATGAGATATCCTAACGGTGTTGATTCTGTTTTTGGCATTGATGTAATTAATATTCAATCCACAACTTATTGAGCTAGATAAAGAAGACAAGATTGAAATGGCTTTATGCCACAACTTCAAAGGGGTCGAAGTACCATGCCATTAGCCAAAGTCAACAGATTCCATCTTCATAATATTGATTTCGACTACACCCTTGTAAATGGCAAAACCAAAAGCTCCCCGTGCCAAATATCAACCGGTCAAACCCCTCCCCTCATTATAGTCAACATAAACCATTCCCAAAATATTAATGTCGACTTCTTCTCTAAAGAAGCCAAAACAGATAGCCTCCCTTTTAATATAAAAGGCCAAGTTAACAAGTTTCCTTTGTATAATAATAAAGTCGACAATGGCATTGCTTGTCACCCAATCGAGTGCAAAATTACACCATGACATCCTCTCCTCCCATAACTTTAAACCCACCAGAACTGATTCCTCATGCTTTTATAATGAAGAAGTCGACGACTCCTTTGAGCTTTATAAAGTTGTCAACTGTAAGACCCGTATTTTTGGATATAAACTTTATGAAATCATAAGTATGGTGATGTATTTGTAATGTAAAGCATAAGTGATGTAAGTCCATGGATTTGATGTACATACTTGTAATTTGAATTTGTAATGTACACACAAGTTTCATTTTATATGAATATGGAGAAATGGGCTTTTATAAGTGATAAATGTGATTGGAACTCAAAATGAGTAGTGTGGTAAAATAGAATGAAGTTGTACTTCCATTTAGTTTGGTATGGTATACCTTCGGTTATATAATGAATGCATGCAAGTTTTAATGTATATAAGGTATGGATGGATGCCACTTCAAGTCTTAAAGGTGGTTGGAGGAGAAAATGACTATGACAGCAGATTAAGGATGTTTTGTGTGAAGTTACTGCCGAAAACTATAGCAAAATCTGGAAATATGAATGCCAGATCTATACTACCGAAAACTATAGCGAAATCTGGAAATATGAATGCCAGATCTATACTGCCAAAAACTATAGCAAAATCTGGAAATATGAATGCCAGATCTATCTCATAAGATGAGAGATCGATCTGGAAGATCCAAATATACTCGTAATTGAGCAATGGAACAAGCTAGATCAATCTCCAATAGAGCCAGATCGATCTGCCAAACATTCTGTAATGCAAAGATCAATATCGATGTAAGCAGATCAATTTCCTTAGCTCTCGGGTTGGAGCAGATCGATCTACCCTGGAAGCAGATCGATCTCCTTAAGCTACTGCCTGGGACAGATCGATCTGAAGCCTTCGACAAATTGATCTCATGCATTCAAATTGGTGTGAAAATGAGAGATTTAAGGGGGCTAGATCAATCTCATGCCTTAACAGATCGATCTCATTGAGCAATTTCTATAAATAGGAGCAGTAAAATTTGTAAATCACGAAAACAAACCCCCGTTTCTTCCATTTTAACCTAAAAACCTAGATTTCTCTTCCTAAAAGCCACTCATTTCTAGTAAGATTTGAGAAAAGCCTATTAGATACAAAGTTATTCCTATCAAAGAGAAGAATAACATACTTTGGATTCAAAACCCCATTTGTTGGATTGAATGAGCAAGGTGTATTTTTCCTTAGAGCAAGAAGAGAAGCTAGATTTGGTAAGTTTCTAATACTTCAGCCTAAGTATATTGTCTATTTAATGGTTTTGGAGTCGATTTGCATGAGTATTGATGGATAAAACTACTTAGGATGTGGTGGAACTAGTGTAACCTAGAAAATGGAATGAATCTAGTGTGAGAAAGTGTGATTTAGATGAGTTGGTGGTTTATGGATTATGATTTGTTATTTAAGTAATATGAATGATTTGTAGTGGTTAAATGAAGCCCCAATGTAAATTTAGATGATTTATGGAAATAAATACGTAAGATGTTTGATAAAATGCCATAGTGAAGAAATTGATGAGATATGAGCACTATGAGCTTAATATCGATTAATATCGATTCGGTATGAATCATTAGGCCTAAAAGAAATCAATAGACTCGAGATTATGAGTAGAATGATAAAGCTAGGCCTTTTAAGTATTATTAGAGGCTATAGGTTAAATCGACTATAGCGAACACAAGAGTTGTGTTATATGAACTAAATTGGTGCTATATACGATTGTGTGGAGTTCCAGAGAGATCGTTTGAGACGAATCGAACTGCACAAGTACGCAACCTTAAGGAAGTGGAATCCCGTGATGCGAATTCCAAGTAAGGGAATTTTGTAAGTATATAGAGATAGCTGCTCGTACTTTGAACTCGTCGGTGAATATAGGGCATTTATGAAATGCATGTTGGTTTACGAAAATGACTATTGGTATTGTTGGTATGTGCGAATAGCTATGACAATGTATATGATTTGGTTTCTAAAAATGATTCTTGAAAATGGGATAGTAAGGCTAATAAATGCATAAACTACATGTTTTGGTGTTTTGAGAAACACATTGCCCTGTTTTGAACAAATTAACAAATAGGTTGGCAATTGTTTGAATGATTTTATGAAATATCACATGTGAAGTGCTAAACATGAGTTGAGATTATTTTGATTGTGTATGAGCCACCTATCATGTTTATGTGAATTGAATCGTGCTGGAGCCTAGCTTGCACGGTATTTTGATGCTTTCACTTGTATGAAATGTGTTGGAGCTTAGCTCGCACATTGGTTTGATTGCGATGATGTCTTATAAACCGTATTGGAGCTTCTGCTCGTACGTGGATTTTGAGTGGTTTTCTTATGCATATAATTGTATTGGAGCTATGTTCGTACATGATTTTCTCATGTTTTATACATAAATGTCACACTAGAGCGTTGCTCGTACGAGGATATTTATTTACGATGCATGAATCGTGCTAGAGCTTAGCTCGCACAAGTTTTCACACTGTGGTATGTATGTTACCGTAGTGAGGGTAATACAGATTAATTCAGGGAACCCAAGAGGGGCGAGCAAGGCCATGAGAGCTAGGACCTGATATGGTGTTCAGGGAACCCAAAAGGGGCGAGCAAGGCCATGAGGGGTTAGGACCTGACATCAGAGAAAATACTCCCACGTGCACTTGAGACTATATTGGTTACACATGGCATTAGGGTAGATAAGACCTAAGACTGGCACCCCCAACCATGATATAGGTCCACGGAGTACGTTATACCGTGTATGTCACATGGAGTATGTTGTACCACATGGTTGAGTTTCTGATGAGAAAGTCTGGCGAAGAACTAACCCACCTTCGTTCCAGCATGATACCCCGCACACTAGGATCCGTGTGGTTTGGGATGATTTATGACATAGTTGGCCAACATAGTCCTTGAGATATAGTGACCTGTCTCACTTGATATTACATAGTACCACATGGCTTTGATATATGAGTATGATTTTGATTGTCTAAGGTAGACCTGAGGGAGGGGTCGAGCCTTGTGGGATTTTGATTGAGAAATGATAATGATGTTTGAGATGAAAAATGATTGTGATGGGATTTTATTGTGTTTAAAGAGAGAGATGAACTTTAAAGGACGTTTCTTAATGAATTTCCCTTTTTACTTGGGGTTTGATAAAGACGAGCATGATAGGTTTTACATGATGATGATTTCATGTTTTATATGCTTATTTTCCATGTTTTCTGTACATGATATATGTATAGTTATATGGCATAGATTTATTTCCTCATGCACTAATTGTAAATGATTTATGCATAACATTATCAGCATGTAGATAGGGTAGTTCTCTACCATGCTTGCATTATTGCCTTACTAAGCATGTGGTTGCTCATCCCTCTCTACTTTCCCCCTTTACAGAGCGTACGTAGTAGCCCAGTGTAGACTGAGGCGTTTCATTGAGTCATCTGCTGCATCTCCATCACTCGGAGGTATATACACAAAGATTCTTTTTGTATCTAAACAATGTACAAGCACAGTAGTCAATTTGTATTGTACTGTGAGGGATGTAAAAGTTTGAAAACATGTCATGTATAACTTAACTTGAAATGAATGACACATCTTTTGATTTATTTGAGAATGAATGTTGTGGGATGTTTATTATTGAATCACAACCCAACTGTCTAGTGGTGAGTTTGTTCACGACCGGGTATGTAAGACCCGAATTTAATTAAAATACGAAAATTAAATAAGAAAAGATGGGGGATGTATGAAGGAAGGTCAGGTTAAAATTGATTTTCGAAACAAGAGCAGGGGTAAAATGATAAAAATACCAAAACCCGGTATTAAGGCGAAAAAAAATTTTAATTAAAAATAAGGATGTAAGATATCTTGATCGATAATGAGGAAATTATACAATTTGGGTCAATTGATCAAGATTCGGAAATTTTAAAAATATCGAAAAATTACCGGAACAATATCTCGAAAAACGCGAAGAAATAATATCAAAGATTTGGAGAAAAATATATTTAATAAATTAATTTATTAAATATATTTTTCTCCAAATCTTTGATATTATTTCTTCGCGTTTTTCGAGATATTGTTCCGGTAATTTTTCGGTATTTTTAAAATTTCCGAATCTTGATCAATTGACCCAAATTGTATAATTTCCTCATTATCGATCAAGATATCTTACATCCTTATTTTTAATTAAAATTTTTTATCGCCTTAATACCGGGTTTTGGTATTTTTACCATTTTACCCCTGCTCTTGTTTCGAAAATCAATTTTAACCTGACCTTCCTTCATACATCCCCCATCTTTTCTTATTTAATTTTCGTATTTTAATTAAATTCGGGTCTTACAAAACAGTTGAAAGAACACAAGAGGAACTACCCGACACATGATTTGGAGCTGGCGACTATGGTGTTTGCTTTGAAAATATGGCGCCACTATCTATATGGTGAGAAATTTTAGGTTTTCACTGATCATAAGAGCCTTAAGTACCTGTTTTCACAAAAAGAGTTGAATATGAGATAGAGGAGATGACTCGAACTCCTGAAAGATTATGATTGTGAGATCATGTACCACCCGGGTAAGGTAAATGTAGTTATCGATACGTTGAGGAGGAAAAACCTAGGGTTGGTGTCTTATATGATGGTACGAGAACATGAGTTGTTGGAATAATTTGTGAACCTTAGTTTGGATGTGACCCTACCTGGTTCAGAGAGATCGAATATCATGGCTAGTATGAGATTAGAGCCAGAGTTGATTGGTCGTATTCGGTAGGCTCAACAGAGCGATCGATGGTGTATCGATTTGGTTGAGTCAGATACAGGTAGGTGTGCGTAGTGATTTTGAGCTGAGTGCAGATGGCTTATTGAGGTTCAAAGGCAGAGTATGTGTTCCCAAGGACCCTGAGATCAGGAGATTAACTTTATCAAAGGCTCACTCATCGAAGTACACGATACATCCAAGGAGTACCAAGATGTACCAAAACCTTCGAAAGATTTAATGGTGGTCTGGAATGAAAAGAGACATTGCTGAATATGTTGCTAAGTGTCTCATTTGTCAGCAGGTGAAGGTAGAGCATCAGAAGCCTGCAGGATTATTGCATCCTCTACCATTACCGACATGGAAGTGGGAGCATGTCACCATGGATTTTGTGATGGGATTACCGAGGACCCACAGAGGTCATCATGCCATATAGGTTATTGTGGATCAGTTGACTAAGTCGACCCATTTCTTAGCTATGAGAGCTACTGATACTCTGAGTCAGTTGGTAAACCTGTATGTTCGAGAGATAGTATGGCTAGATGGTGTACCGGTAAGCGTTTTTTCTGATAGGGATGCTCGCTTCACTTCCCATTTTTGTAAACATTTTCAGGAAGTGATAGGGACCCACTTAAGTTTTAGCACCGCTTTTCATCCTTAGATAGATGGGCAGTTAGAAAGAACTATACAGACCTTGGAGGACATGTTGAGAGCGTATGTGCTGGATTTTGGAGGCTCTTGGTATGATCACCTGCAGTTAGCCAAGTTCGCCTAAAATAACAGCTATCATACAAGTATTGGGATGGCACCCTATGAGGCACTGTATGGACACAGATGTCGATCCCCCATTTGATGGGAAAAGGTTGGTGACAGACAGATTTTTGCTCCTGACTTAGTGTAGCAGGCATCTGAAGACGTCCAATTGATATGTGAGAGATTACGGACAACTCAGAGCAGGCAAAAGAGTTATGCTGACAAGAGATGAAGACCACTAGAGTTTGATGTGGGTGAGTCAATATTTTTGAGAGTTTCACCTTCGAAGGGTATTATGAGATTTGGTAAGAAGGGCAAGCTGAGCCCTAGATATATTGGACCCTTCGAGATTTTGGAGAGAGTGGGAGATAAGGCGTATAGGTTGGCATTTCCACCTGACTTGGCAAATGTTCATAAAGTCTTCCACGTCTCTATGCTTTGAAAGTATCACTCGGACCTGGCACATGTGATAAGATATGAGCCATTGGAGCTCAATGAGAGTGTGACATATGTTGAGAAGTCGATTCGGATATTGGACAGAAAAGAGAAAGTGTTACGGAATAAGACAATTCCCTTAGTGAAAGTTCTTTGGCAATATCACACAGTGGAATAGGCCAGATGGGAATTGGAGAGCTTGATACGGGAGAAGTACCCCCAACTTTTTTATGAATAACTTGGTTCTAATTTAGAGGACCAAATTCTTTTGAGGAGGGGAGGAATGTAAGACCCGTATTTTTAGATGTAAACTTTATGAAATCATAAGTATGGTGATGTATTTACAATGTAAAGCATAAGTGATGTAAGTCCACGGATTCGATGTACATACTTGTAATATGAGTTTGTAATGTACACACAAGTTTCATTTTATATAAATATAGAGAAATGGGCTTTTATAAGTGATGAATGTGATTAGAACTCAAAATGAGTAGTGTTGTAAAATGGAATGAAGTTGTACTTCCATTTAGTTTGGTATGGTATACCTTCGTTTATACAATGAATGTACGCAAGTTTTAATGTATATAAGGTATGCATGGATGCAACTTTCAATTCTTAAAGGTGCTTGGAGGAGAAAATGACTATGGCAGCAGATTCAGGATGTTTTGTGTGAAGTTACTACAAAAAATTGCAACAAAATTTGAAAATATGAATTCCAGATCGATCTCATAGGACGAGAGATCGATCTGGAAGAGCGAAATATGCTCGTAATTGAGCAATGGAACAGGTCAAATCGATCTTCAATGGAGCTAGATCGATCTGCCAAACATTCTGTAATGAGAAGATCGATTTCGATGCAAGCAGATCGATTTCTTTAGCAATCGAGTTGGAGTAGATTGATCTCCCTTGGAAGCAGATTGATCTCCTTAAGCTACTGCATGGGACAGATCGATCTGAAGCCTTCGACAGATCGATCTCATGCATTCAAATTGGCATGAAAATAAGGGATTTAAGGGGACCAGGTCGATCTCATGCCTTAACAGATCGATCTCATTGAGCAATTTCTATAAATAGGAGCAGTGAAATTTGCAAATCACAGAAACAAACTCCAATTTCTTCCATTTCAACCCAAGAACCTAAATTTCTCTTCCTAAAAGCCACCCATTTCCAGTAAGATTTGAGAAAAGCCTATTAGATACAAAGTTGTTCCTATCAAAGAAAAGAACAACATACTTTAGATTCAAAACCCCATTTGTTGGATTGAAGGAGCAAGGTGTATTTTTCCTTGGAGCAAGAAGAGAAGCTAGATTTGGTAATTTTATAATACTTCAGCCCAAGTATATTGTCTATTTAATGGTTTTGGAGTCGATTTGCATGAGTTTGATGGATAAAACTACTTAGAATGTGGTGGAACTAGTGTAACCTAGAAAATGAAATGAATCTAGTGTGAGAAAGTGTGATTTTGATGAGTTGGTGGTTCATGGATTATGATAAGTTGTTATTGAAGTAATATGAATGATTTGTAGTGGTTAAATGAAGCCACATTGTGAGTTTAGAGGATTTATGAAAATAAATATGTAAGATGTTTGATAAAATGCCATAGTGAAGAAATTGATGAGATATGAACACTATGAGCTTAATATTGATTAATATCAATTCAGTATGAATCATTAGGCCTAAAAGAAATCAATAGACTAGAGAATAAGAGTAGAACGATAAAGCTAGGCCTTATAAGTATTAATGGAGGCTATAGGTTAAATCAACTATATCGAAGATAAGAGTTGTGTTATATGAACTAAATTGGTGTGATATACGATTGTGTACAGTTCCAAAGAAATCACTGGAGATTAATCGAACCGCACAAGTACGCAGCCTTAAGGAAGTGGAATCTAGCGACGTGAATTCCAGGTAAGGGAATTCTGTAAGTATATAGAGATAGTTGCTCGTACTTTGAACTCATGGGTGAATATAGGGCTTTTATGAAATGCATGATGGTTTATGAAAATGATTATTGGTATTGTTGGTATGTGTGAATAGCTATGAGAATGTATATGATTTGGTTTCTGAAAACGATTCTTGAAAAGGGGATAGTAAGGCTAATAAATGCATCAACTGCATGTTTTGGTGTTTTGAGAACACATTACCTTGTTTTGAACAAATTAACAAATAGGCTGGCAATTGTTTGAATGATTTTATGAAATAGCACATGTGAAGTGCTAAACATGAGTTGAGATTATTTTGATTGTGTATGAGCCGCCTATCGTGTTTATGTGAATTGAATAGTGCTGAAGCCTAGCTCGTATGGGATTTTGATGCTTTCACTTGTATGAAACGTGCTGGAGCTTAGCTCGCACATTGATTTGTTTGTGATGATGTCTTATAAATCGTAATGGAGCTTCTGCTCGTACGTGGATTTCGAGTGCTTTTCTTATGCATATAACCATACTGGAGCTATGCTCGTACGTGGTTTTCTCATGTTTTATACATAAATGTCGTACTAGAGCGTTGCTCGTACGAGGATATTTATTGACGATGCATGAATCGTGCTAGAGCTTAGCTCGCACAGGTTTTCACACTGTGGTATGTATGTTGTCGTGGTGAGGGTAATACGGATTAAGTCAAGGAACCCAAAAGAGGCGAGCAAAGCCATGAGGGGCTAGGACCTGGCATCAGAGAAAATACTCCCACATGTACTTGAGACTATATCGGTTACACATAGCATCGTGGTAGATAAGACCTACGGCTGGCACCCTCAACCATGATATGGGTCCGCGGAGTACATTGTACTGTGTATACCACATGGAGTATGTTGTACCACGTGGTTGAGTTACTGATGAGAAAGTCTAGCGAAGAACTAACACACTTTCATTCCAGCATGATACCCCACACACCGGGATCCGTGTTGTCTAGAATGATTTATGACATAGTTGGCTAACATAGTCCTTGAGATATAGTGGCCTGTCTCACTTGATATTACATAGTACCACATGGTTTTGATATATGAGCATGATTTTGATTATCCAGAGTAGACCCGAGGGAGGAGTCGAGCCTTGTGGGATTTTGATTGAGAAATGATAATGATGTTTGAGATGAAAAATGAGTGTGATAGGATTTTATTGTGTTCTAAGAGAGAGATGAACTTTAAAGGATGTTTCTTAATGAATTTTCCTTTTTACTTGGGGTTTGATAAAGACGAGCATGAGAGGTTTTACATGATGATGATTTCATGTTTTATATGCCTGTTTTCCATGTTTTTCTGTACATGATATATGTGTAGTCATATGGCATAGATTTATTTCCTCATGCTCTGATTGTAAATGATTTATGCATAACATTATCAGTATGTAGATAGGGTAGTTATCTACCATGCTTGCATTATTGCCTTAATGATCGTGTGGTTACTCATCCCTCTCTACTTTCCCCCTCTACAGAGCGTACATAGTGGCCCAGTCTAGACTGAGGCATTTTGTTGAGTCATCTGTTGCATCTCCATCACCCGAAGGTATATACACAGAGATTCTTTTTCTATCTAAACAATGTACAAGCACAGTAGTCAATTTGTATTGTAATGTGGGGGATGTAAAAGTTTGAAAACGTGTCATGTATAACTTAACTTGAAATGAATGACACATCTTTTGATTTATTTGAAAATGAATGTTATGGGATGTTTATTATTGAGTCACAGCCCGACTATGTAGTGGTGAGTTTGTTCATGACCGGGTAAGGAAAGGACAACACACAAAATCTATAGTGATTTTCGGTTAGAAAGGATAAACAACTATGATGATGAGATATTAGAGTAAGTGGCGGCCTTGAACTCCTTAAAAGAGATAGGTGTTCCTTATAAACTTGAATTTCAAAAATCTAACAGAGCTCTTTTTATCATCTTTGGTGCAGCCTCTTGAAATTGAATTAAACCCATTATCAGAGCATTTCAAGTATGTGTTCTTGGAAGAAAAAGATACTTTACTGGTAATAATTGCAACTGATCTTACTCTTTTGCAAGAGGAAAGACTGGTACGAGTGTTAAATGATCACAAGAATGCAATGGAATGAACGATTACTGACATCAAGGGAATAAGCCCTGTCACTTGCATGCATAGAATATTTCTTGAGGAAAGTTCAAAACCCACTAGATAAGTTCAAAGAAGATTGAATCCTCTAATGATGGAAGTAGTGAAGAAAATGATAGTGAAGTTACATGATGCAGGCATAAAATACCCTATTTCTAATAGCAAGTAGGTAAGCCTGATTTATGTTGTTCCAAAGAAATATGGGGTTATGATGGTGAAGAACGAAAATAATGAATTGATCCCAATAAGAATTCAAAATGGATGGCATGTGTGCATTGATTATAGGAATGTTAATAATGCAGTACGCAAAGATTATTTTCCTTTGCCTTTTATTGATAAAATGCTTGAAAGGTTAGCTAACACGACTCATTATTGTTTTCTTGATGGGTATTCAGGTATATAACTGAATTGTGGTTACACCCGCAACTAAGAGAAAACTACTTTCACTTGCCCCTTTGGCACTTTTGCTTATAGAAGGATGCATTTTAGTCTTTGCAATGCCTTGCCACATTTCAAAGGTGTATGGTAAGCATCTTTTTGACATGATCGAAAATATTATTGAAGTCTTCATTGATCATTTTACTGTTTATGGATATTCTTTTAACGTATGTTTAGAAAATATTACACTTATGCTAAAAAGATGTATGGAAACTAACCTTCTCTTAAATTCTAAAAAAGTGTCATTTTAAGATTAAACAAGGCATAGTTTTAGGATATATAATTTCTTCTAAAGGAATTGAAGTTGATAATTCTAAAGTTAGCATAGTTCAATCTTCACCTTACCCCGTGAATATGCGGGAAGTGCGTTCTTTTCTTGGACATGCAAGTTTTTACCGTAGGTTTATCAAAGACTTCTCTAAAATTGCACTACCTCTTAGCAAGTTACTAAAAAAGGATGTGGAATTCAAGTTTGATAAGAGGTGCAATAGGGCATTCGACACCCTCAAGGAACACATGGTTTCGGCCCAATAATTCAACCACCTAATTGAGACTTTCCCTTTGAAATCATGTGCGACGTAAGTGACTATGCCATGGGTGCTGTGTTAGGCTAACGTGATGGGAAGGCCTCCAATGTAATCGACAATGCATCTAGGACCTTGAATGAAGCTCAAAGAAATTACTTCACTACTGAAAAAAAGCTTCTCTTTATTGTTTTTGCTTTAAATAAATTTCGTTCTTACTTACTTGGTTCTAAAGTAATTGTTTATTCTGACCATGCAGTCATCAAATACTTTTTTACTAGGAATGAAACTACACTGAGGTTAATAAAATTGATTCTTTTGCTACAAGAATTTGACTTAGAAATCAAAGATAAGAATGGTGTCAAAAATTTAGTGGCTCACCACCTTAGCCGAATTGTACATGAAGAAGATGACACATCTATTCAAGAGTCCTTCCCCAATGAGCAATTTATGGCCTTGATGGAAAATTTGCCATGGCATGCTGACATAGTGAATTATTTAAATTCTAATGTTTTGCCACTTGATTTGGCTAGGGCCCAAAGAGACAAGATCAAGAGTGATGCAAAATATTACATTTGAGATAAGCCCTTCCTATGGAAGCAATATGTAGACCAAGTAATAAGAAAATGCATCCCTAAAAGTGAAGCCCAATTTATACTCACTTTTTGACATACATATGATAGCAGTGGCCACTTTGGCCCAAAAAAGACGATAAGAAAAGTGTTGGATTGTGTGCTTTATTGGCCTACAATATTTAAAGATGCGTACTCATTTTGCAAGGCTTGTGAACATTGCCAAAAGACTGGTAATATATCTCAACGAAATCAAATGCCTCAATCTCCTATTTTGGTATGTGAAATTTTTTATGTTTGAGGTATAGATTTTATGGGACCTCTTTTCATCATCTTTTGTTAATACTTATATTCTCTTAAGTATGGATTATGTTTCTAAGTGGGTGTAAGCTAAGGCCATAAGGGGTGATGATTCTAAAGTGGTTGTAGATTTTGTCAAGTCTAATATTTTTGTTAGGTATGGAACACTAAAAGCTTTGATTAGTGATAGAGGTACTCACTTTTGTAACAAAGTAGTAGAAGCCTTATTCAAAAAATACCATGTCACTTACAAGATGTCTACTGCCTACCATCCTCAAACAAGTGGCCAAGTTGAGGTGTTAAATAGAGAAATCAAGTCCATCTTAGAGAAAACTGTAAATTTACAAAGAAAAGATTGGAGCTTAAGGCTTAATGATGCTTTATAGGCCTATAAAACTACTTATAAGACACCTATTGGGGTGTCTTCTTATAGGTTGGTTTATGGTAAGCCTTACCATCTCATTGTGGAGTTAGAGCATAAAGCTTATTAGGCTATTAAGCAATGCAATTTAAAGTTGGATGAAGCCGAAGAACATAAGAAAGTTGCAACTGCAAGAATTAGAGGAAATTAGGAATGAAGCCTATGAAAGTTCAAGAATTTATAAAGATAGGACCAAAGCCCTTCCTGACAAAATGATCATAAGAAAGAACTTTAAAATTGGTCAAAAAGTTCTTCTTTATTATTCAAGGCTGAAGTTATTTCCTGATAAGTTATGTTCTAGATGAGTAGAACCTTATGTTATTACTAGTATTTTCCTCATGGTGTAGTTGAGATTCAAAACTTAAAGACTTCAAAGGTGTTCAAAGTCAACGGATAAAGACTTAAACCTTCTTATGAAGGATTTCAAGTTTATATTGTGAAATATATAAAATTGGAAGATCTTGTTTACACTTGAAACTAAGCAAGAGATGAGTAGAGCAAACAACATTAAACAAAAAACACTATTTAGAAGGCAACCCAAGGATTGTAAATTGAGGGAGTATTTTTTTACCTTTTAACTTTTAAGTTTTCTTCTTCTTTGTATTATAGTGTTACTTTGGGGTCAAAGTAAGATTTAAGTGTAGGGAGAAGGGTTTAATGTGTGTCTTAGGAAAACTTGAGCCAAATTTTTTAAAATTTTTATATCTTAATCAAAATAGGCTCATTTTTTTTTTTTATGTATGTCGAATTTTATAAAGCTTGTCTATATGTTGACTTGTATATGTATGCTTTTATAGTATAGGTTTGGTTTTAAAGATGTCGACCTTTATATATTGCTTATGCTTGTCGACTTTTATAACTTGTCTTATAACAAATAGATTTTGATTTTTAGCTTTAAGAAATATTAACGCTTATAGATTCAATCTAGCTTATTTACAATCGACCATGATTAGTTCTTTTATATATTTATGTTGATTTGCAATATAAAGCTAAGAACTAATCAGTTTTAGTGTTTAGCATAGGAAAAAGTTTAAAGTTGAGTCATAAGATCATGATATTTTTCTCTTTTAATGCTTAATTCTAACTTAAAAAAGTTTTAAAAAGACTTGAAAGTGTTTTGATTGTTATAATTATTGAAGTGAATACTTTTTAAAGAATTTTATGTGAATGAATAATTTAATAAAATTCAGCATGTGTTATTAATATTGTGATTTTGCCTATTAACATTAGTCCTAAGCTAGGTTCAAGTACACAAGAAAGTCTTTTAAAGAAAAAGAAATGGAAAAGAAAAAAATTGATACGAAAGAAAAAGAAATAGGTTAAGTAAAGAAAATTTGATATAACTACTCCAATATTTTGAGTCACTTAAGTCTTTATAATATCAATTATATTTAGTGATTAAAAATATGAGTATGCATAGCAGTCTAAATACAAAAACTGACTTGTTCTACAAGTGAGTACTTAGAGAAGGCATATAAACTCTGTAGCTTGAAATTATGAAGAGTTCTTGATTTATTGTCGATGCTTACATTAATGGATATGAGTAAGTTACATACTTGTGCTATATGTTTCAATTAATATGTAAAGCTCGTACTTTTACATGTATTCTTTATGATTCCGTGTTATACATACAAGTTACATAATATGTGGATCATAAGAAATGGATCTTTTATGCTCTAAGTGTGAATGGAATGCAAAATGATCAATGAAGTATTTAAAGCCAATATTTCCTTTGAAATTTTTGGGAAAATTCGCAGCTGGAATGCTGCAGATGAAGGCCAGATCGATCTTAGTACATGGGAGATCGGTCTCATTTCCTTGAAATGTTAGTGCCAAATCATTCTGTAAGAGGAAGATCGATCCTTTATTCAAATCAGATCGATCTCGATTTGCTTCTGCCAAGAAAGGATCGATCCCTTCCCAAACACAGGTCGATCTCAAAAGGTTTCTGGCTAAAAAGGATCGATCCTTTCCCAAGAGCAGATCGATCCCACAACTTATCTACTGAATATTTGTGTAGTTCAACCAAGGGAAGATCAATCTCTTACCCTAGGAGATAAATCTCACAATACCATTTCTATTTAAAAGCCCGACAGACGAGCCTTTGTAAAACCCCGTATATATATAAGGGTAATGTGTGTAATTGGATCAAATAATATGAATGGACTTGTAATGTAAAGTATGATTGATGTAAGTCCATGGATTCAATGTATGTATGTGTAATATAAATTGTAACGTACATACAAGTTTCATTGAGTATGAATACGAAGGAATGAGTAGTATAGTAAAATGGAATGGAGTTATGCTTCCATTTGGTTTTATGTAGCATACCTTTGAACATACAATGAATGCACACAAGTTTCAATGTGCACAAGGTATGAATGGATGCCATTTTCAAGTTATAAAGGTGGATGGATGAGAAAATGGCCATGGCAATAGATTAAGGATGTGTTGGTATGAGTTGCAACAAAGAAACTGCAGGAAATCTGGAAAACATGAGGTCCAGATCGATCTCATAGGATGAGGGATCGATCTGGAAGAGCCAGAATGCTCTTATTTGGGCGAAAGAATAGAGCAGATCGATCTCCAATGGAGCCAGATCGATCTGCCAAGCATTCTGTAGTGAAAAGATCGATCCTCAAGCACCCAGATCGATCTCCTTAGCTCTCTGTTTGGGACCAGATCGATCTCATGCTTCGACAGATCGATCTCATGCTTCGACAGATCGATCTCATTGCTTCGACAGATCGATCTCAGGCTTAAAAATGCCGTGAAAAAGAGGGATTTTAAGGGACCAGATCGATCTCCTCTTGGACCAGATCGATCTCTCCAAGCTATTTCTATATAAGGAGAGTTGAAAAATCTGGAAATCTCAGAAAAACATTTAACCTTATAATCTCAACCCAAAAACCTAACTTTCCCTCTCTAAAATCAGCCATTTTCAGTGAGATTTGGAGAGAGATCATTAGAGGCAAAGTTGTTCCTATCAAGGAGAAGAACAACATAGTGAGAGGGCATTTTCCCATTCTTGGAATTGAAGGAGTTAAGGGCATTACCATTTGGAGCAAGAAGAGAAATCATATTGGTAAGATTCTAACACTCCAATCCAAATGCATTAGCTATTTAATTGATTTTGGAGTCGATTGGTATGAGTATTAATGGATAAACTACCAAGGAATGTAGTGGAATTGGTGTGACCTAGAAATCAAAAAGGGTATAATGTGAGGATATGTGGGATCAAATGAGCCTATGATTTATGGCATGCTAAAGTTGTTATTGGGGTAGTATTTATGATTTTAAATGGTTAAATGAGATTACATTGTGAGTTTGGAGGAATTGTGGAAATGAGTATGAATATGCTTGATAAATGCCATAGTGAGGGGATTCATGAAATATGAACACTATGAGCTTTACGTCGATTTGATATCGATTTTGAATAAGTTAATAGGCCTAAGAAGGTCCATAGACTCGAGCTATGGGTAAAGTAATGAAACGAGGCCAAATAAGCTTTAATAGAGGCTATAGATTAAATTGACTATAGCAAGCACAAAGGTTGCAATATGTGGATCGAATATAATGCGGGATACGATTTTGTGCAGTCCCAAAGAGTTCGTTGAAGGCAAACCGAACCGTACGAGTAAGCAGCTTAAGGAAGTGGAATCACGCATCGCGATTCCAGGTAAGGGAATTTTGTGAGTATATAGAGGTAGCTGCTCGTACTTTGAACTTGTGGGTGAATATCGGATGTTTTTATGAAATGCATGATTGCTCAAATAAATGTTGATGGTATTCGTGAATGATGATGAGTATATGCGTGGTTTTGGATTTGAAGTGGTTTTTATGAAATGGGATAGTAAGGCTAATAATTGCATAAATCTAATGTTTTGATGCTTTTCAAAACGAATTTGCTTGGTTTTAAGCAAACTTGTAGATAGGTCGGCTAGTATTGTATTGTTGTTGTGGAAAAGCATTTGTGAGTGCTAAACCCGAATTGCCGGGATTGATAAATTGTATATGAGCCGCCTATCACATTTGTATGACATAAATCGGGCTAGAGCCTCGCTCGTTCTGGATTTCTATGTTTTCACTTGTGTGAAACGTGCTTGAGCTTAGCTCTCGCTTTGAATTTGAATTGTGATAATGTTTATAAACCGTACTGGAGCTTACGCTCGTACGTGGATTTGAGTGATTTTTCTTATGCATATGACTGTACTGGAGCTATGCTCGTACATGGTTTCTTCATATTTTATGCATAAATGCCGTACCAGAGCGTTGCTCGTACGAAGTGATTGGTTTTGATGCATGAATTCGCGCTAGAGCGTAGCTCGCGCTGGTTTTCACACTGTGGTATGTATGAGGCCGTGGCGAGAGATACGGATTAACTCAGGGAACCCAACAGGCCTGACAGACCTCTTAGGTGGGGTGAGGGTGAGGGGCTAGGACCTGACATAATCCATCCAGGGAACCCAACAGGCCTGACAGACCTCTTAGGTGGGGTGAGGGTGAGGGGCTAGGACCTGGATCAGGGAACCCAACAGGGGCGAGCAAGGCCATGAGGGGCTAGGACCTGGTATTGAGGTTACTCCCACGCGCTCTTGAGACTATAAAGGTTACACTTGGTATGGGGTAGATAAGACCTATGGCAGGCACCCCCAACCATGTTATGGGTCCGCGCAGTACGATGTATCGTGTATATCACATGGAGTACGATGTACCGCGTGGTGGTTACTTGATTTGAGAAAGTCTGGAGGAGAACTAACCCACCTTCGTGCCAGCATGATACCCCGCACACCGAAAATCCTTGTGGTCTGGGATGATATGTGACGATTGGCCAATGTAGTCACTTGAGATATAGTAACCTATCTCCTTGCTTGAATTACTTACTACCACATGATTTTAAATCTCTAGTGTGATTTGTGATTGTTTAAGGTAGACCCGAAGGAGGGGTCGAGCCTCGTGGATTTGAATTGTGAAATGAAAATGAGGTTGTGATTGTGAATTGATGTGATGTGATTGTATGTGATGAGAAAGAGTTTTATGACGTGGGTTTAAAAAAAGGAGGTTTCTTAATGAATTGCCCTTTTTATGAATTGAAATGAGATCGAGCATGAGATGATTTATACATGATGTTTTACCATGTTTTATATGCCAATTTTACATGACCTTGATACATGATATATATGTATACTCATATGGCATAGTTTTATTCCTCATGCTCCTACTATAAATGATTTATGCATAACACTATCAGCATGTAGATAGAGTAGTTATCTACCATGCTTGCATTATTGCCTTACTGAGCGTGTGTTTGCTCATCCCACTCTATTTTCCCCCTACAGAGCGTGCATAGTAGCCCAGTGAGGACTGAGGCGTATTATTTTTGACTCCGCTGCATCTCCATCGCTAAAAGGTATATACACAGTGATTCTTTTTGTATCTAAACAATGTAAAGGCACTATATTCTTTTGAGTTGTACTTATGGGGGATGTAGATGTCAGTAAAACATGTATTCGTATAAGTACAAGATTAAATGCACATGTATGACATCGTTTTAATTAATTGAGAATGAATGAGATGTGGTGTTTATTATTGGCTCACAGCCCAACAGTGTGTGGTGAGTTTAGTTCACGACCGGGTAAGGTAACAGTAAAACGCGAAAAATTTTCAGTGATTTTCGATTAAAGAGAATGGAATTGGGTCGTGACAGCCTTTTTCCCCAAATTAACAAAATCTCTCCATTTTAGCAAAGTGAGCCAGTTTTCTCACTCTAAAATATCATCACCTTCCAAAAAAATTTGAGAAAGGTTGCTTCTAGCAAAGTTGTTCCTTGTGAGGAGGAGAACAACATAGTTAAAAACTAGTAGTTGAAGTTCTAGATTGAAGGAGCAAGGTGTTTCCCCATTTTTGACCAAAAGAGAAAGGTTAAGCTAGGTAAGTTTTCATTACACCAACTTCAAGTATGTTAATCTAGCCATTTTTATGAGTTGATTGGTGTATGTATTGTTGGCTGAAACATCATTGAGTGTAAGGCCCGAATTTAATTAAAATATGAAATAAAGAAGTATTTGTGAAGGGAAGTCGGGTTAAATTAATCCCGAACACGTGTAAGGGCAAAATGGTCAAAAGACCGAAAGCTGGTATAATTTCGATAAAGAAATTTAATTGAAAATAAGGATGTAAGATATCTTGATCGATAATGAGGAAATTATACAATTTTGGGTCAATTGATCAAGATTCGAAAATTTTAAAAATATCGAAAAATTACCGGAACGGTATCTCGAAAAGCGCGAAGAAATAATATCGAAAATTTAGAGAAAGATTTATTTAATAAATTAAATTTAAATTAAATAAATTAAATAAAAATAAAAATAATATAAATGTAGATATTTGGGTATTTTAATGTATTTTAATGAATAGTAAAATAATTAAAATAAATAAAAATAAAAAAAATAATAAAAAAAGGTAACTGAAACAAAAAAAAAAAAGAGAGAAACGGGTTGGGGAGAGAGAAGCCAAACGGGAGCCGAGAAAATCGAAGAAGACCCGACCACCGTTCGACGGCCGATGGCCAGGCCAAGGGTAGGAAATGGAAGAGGGGAGGCCGGTGAGCAAGATGGTACCGGCGGTGCAGCCTACCGACGTCGAAATCCGACGAATCGGGAGGAGAAAGGCCGCGGGAAAGAAGTGGCCACCGGCTGCGAACGGCGGCGATCCAGGCGGAACCGAGGCCCGATTCCGAAAGCCCAGGCGACGGCGATCCTTTCTGCACCAGTATCAGCCGGCGAAACGGTCGGAATCGCCGACGACGGCCAAGAGGAGAAATGGGTCCGACGATCGAGAGGGAGAACAGCCGGACCGGCGGCATTCCGGCGAGCTTGACCCAAACCGATGGTAGATTCAAGATGCAGACGACCTCACGGAGCTGCTGGTGGTGGAAACCGACGGAGAAACGACCGGAAAGGAGGTGAACCGGTGGTGAACCGGCCAAACCGGGGTGAACCGGCGGGTCTGAACCGATCCGAACCGGACTGAACCGGTTCAGCCAAAAAGAGGAGGAAAAGGGGAAGAAAAAGGGAAAAAGAAAAAGAGAAAAAATTTGGGAAAAATTCCAGCGATGCAATCGAGCTTCGGTAAGACGATAAGCGGTTAAATTGACATATTTAAATTTTGGAATATTTTATTTAATTAATTTTAGGCTGAAAACTTACCCGGAAAAATTGTGGAATTGTGTAGCTCGACAATTGGCATCCAACGAGAGCTCGAGATAGTCTCGATTTACGGACTAGCATGGAATCTCGGGTAAGTAACCCTTATTTATGACAATTACCTCGTTATGCGTGATATTGATTTGATTTTCGCATAAATTAAATTAAATTATGGAAATTTAGATAAATTGTCGTAAATAATCGATTTAGCTATTCGAGAGCTAGAACGAGGCCCAATAAATTATTGGTGGGCCCAATGAGCCCAATAGGCCTCGATAATGTGAGAATTAAGTGGAAAACGGCTTAAGGCCCATTAAGGCCCATTAAAGTGCAATCGGGCCCAATAGGGGTAAATGGGCCCAATGATTTAAATTAAGCCCAGAAAATATTAAATACAATTAAATTGTATAATATCTGACCTAAGAAATATTAATATGCAGTTCCGGGCATTTGATTGGGAGCATATCGGACTGCGTGACGTGACATCTATGGAAAAGGTCAGACTCGACAGGAAAATAAGGTAAGGGAATTTTACGGGCTACTAGAGGTAGCTTTACGCAATTTGAATTCATATACAGTCTTTTAAAAATTACTTGAAGGGTCTAGAGGTCAACTGATAATTTTAGGGCCCCGGATGGACAAATTACCAAAATACCCTTGTTAAGGGTAAAAATTTATAAAGTTAGGAAAAATTGGGAGGAGCAAGAACAAAAGGTTTCTGCTCATTCTGGAGGTGTTTTAATGCATGCATGAGTAGGCTAGCTAACCTTGAAAGAAAATGCATAGCATTGCATACTTTCAACGTGAAATTGTTTTGAAAACTGTTTTGAGGAAAACAGAGCCGCCTACGTGTTTTATTGACATATGACGTGCTAGAGCTCAGCTCGCACGATATTTTCGATTTGTGTGATGCACGCATTAGTGCTGGAGCGAGAGCTCGCACTAGAGTTTTACGTGCATAGGTGCTAGAGTATAACTCGCACCAGGTTTCACATTGCTTTTTCGTGACATGGTGCTAGAGTCTAACTTGCACCAGATTTTACATGATTTTCGTGACAGGGTGCTAGAGTCTAACTCGCACCAGATTTTCACATGATTTACATACAGAGTGCTAGAGCTTAGCTCGCACTAGTTTTACTTGATTTACCGACAGTGTTAGAGCACCGCTCTCACTACTTTTCAGAGATCATACGATAAGCCATGCTTGGAGCATCGGGTTGACTGTGTGTCATCGATTAAATAGGCTCGCACGTGCGTTTTGAGACATGGCATGTTAAAATAACCTGATGAGCCCGAATGAGGGATAAGGGTTAGAGAAACAACCTGATGAGCCCGAACGAGGGATAAGGGTTGGAGATCCACCTGATGAGCCCGAACGAGGGATAAGGGTTGGAGGACCAGCTAATGAGCCCGAACGAGGGATAAGGCTGGGGGTCCATGGAGTACGATGTACCGTGCAAGTAGCATGGAGTACGATGTACTGTGTGGTATCTTCGGATGCAGCATCTTCGGATGCCTGGGATCGGATAAGACTGACGGGATGGATTAACCCACCTCCCGGGCGGTTCTCGATCAGGGTGAGACCTTGCACACTAGGATCCGTGTAGCTGGAGGAACTCACGAGGACACATATGGCCATAGTCCTGGTTAATTGCCTATATACAGACGTTGCCTAGTCTCGCATATTGATGATTTGACGATGATTTAAACTGGGTTTTTAACCTAAATGTGCATGATGATTATTTGCATGCTTTTAAACCCATATGTGATGTAAATCGATTTTCATGATTTTGTGTGAGTCAGGATCACCCGAAGGAGGGGTCGAGTCTTGGCTCTATTGTGAAATTTTTATATGAGAAAGATATGATTTTTAATATAATTGCATGTTGAATTTTCCATGCAAATGTGTTTTACATAACATCATAATTCATATCATTTGTTTTAAAATGTGTGGAGAAAGGGTGGTTTATGCATGGCACCACGTTCATGTAGGTAGTATGGTTACCTACTTGTTCGTAGGATTGCCTTACTGAGCTTGATGTGCTCACCCCTTTCATTTTCTCCCACAGATAATCTCCAGTTGAAGTTGAGGCGACTCAGTACTGCATTCCGGATATCCGCTGCTGCCCATCGACATAAGGTATATACACTTGTACATATTGTATCTACATAAGCATATCACAGTAACATGTTTGTAAGTAACTTTAGGGGATGTATAAATAATGTAAACAATTATAAATGACTGGAGAAGAAATAAGTTAGATGGTAATTGAATGGTGGGACTGCATTGACGCACAGCCCAATTATTAGTGAAGTGTGGTCACGATTCGAGGACAGGTAAGAAGTTAAGTAAGAAAATAATAAAACGCGAAAAATTAACTCTGATTTTTGGGTAGTTTGGGTCGTGACATTGAGCATGATTAATCATCCATGACCTAATATGGGTTTAGAGTGAGAACTTGAGCTATGGTTGATTTAATGATGAATTGAGTGTACTATGGTGTTGGTGATGTTATATGCATGATTTTGAGATGGTTTTGTGAAATCAATATGTTGGAATAGATGATGATTCAAAGTAGGCATAAGAGGTGTATGATGAAATGCCTTAGTGAAGGAAAGTGATGAACTTAAGGCAAGCATACCAAGTGGTTGCTGAAATAACCATGAGAGCTAGACAACCGAGGTGTCAACCATGGCTAGGCATGGCGCACCACGCATGACCGAATGGTCAAGTGGACCAAGTGTTGAGTATTCGGCTTAATAAGGCATCGTGAGCCTAAGGTCAGCCCAATATGAATCAGTAGGCTTGATAGGCCTAATAGATTCTTGAGAAATGAATAGTATAATCAAAATGGACATAAGAGAAAGTAAGGTCCAATAAAAGTATATGGGCACAATAAGTTAAATCGATTGTAGTGAAAGTGAAATACAGATAAATAAATTGTATTTAATATAAATAATTTTGTGCAGCTCCGGAGAATACATTGGAAGCGAATTGGACTGCGCGATCGAGCAGCTCTGAGGAAGTGGAATTACTCGACGCAATTCCAGGTAAGGGAATTTTAGAGTATTTAGAGGTAGTTGCACTAATTTTGAGGGTATCTACAGGGCGTTAGATTTGCTTGGTTACCTAGAAAAGGAATAATAATTTTTGCGAATTATTTGAGTTAGGTGAAAAGGATGATTTTGTCTCTATGAGCAAATTTTACAAAAAAGGGTAGTTAGGGTAATAAATTACATTAATATCTTGTTTTGATATTTTTATGAAATGTATTGCTTCGATTTAAGCAAATTTACGGATAGGTTGGCTATTGATTTCATAATTTCATGAAATAGCACGGGTCAGGTGCTAACTTGGATTTCGAATGTGTTTTGTTGAAAATGAGTCGTCTATCAGATTTATATGAGTTTAATCGTGCTGGAGCTTTACTCGCACTGGATTTTGATATTTTAACATGCATGAAATGTGCTGGAGCCTAGCTCGCACCATATTTTGAGTTGAGATTCATGTAAGTCGTACTGGAGCTCTCGTTCGTACGTGGGTTTCACTTACTTCTTATGCATATAACCATACTTGAGCTTTGCTCGTACATGATTTTACCATTATTTATTTTGCATAAAGTTGTACTGGAGCGATTGCTCATACGAGGATTTTTACTGATTATGTATGCAATCGTGCTAGAGCCTTACTCGCACTGGGCTTTTCACATTGTGATATGTAATGAGTCATGTTAGATGCCTCGTGTAGACTGATGAGATGCTCTCATGAGCCGTGCTGGATGCCTCATGTAGACTATTAGTCACACAGATGAGATGCTCACACGTGCACTTGAGACTGAGTTGATTATACATGGTATGGGGTAGATAAGACCTACGACAGGCACCCCTGACCGTGATATAGGTCCATGGAGTACATTTTACCGTGTATATCACATGGAGTACGTTGTACCATGTTGTGATGATGTTGATTTATATTCTGACAGGTGGGGCATAACCCACCTCCTGTGCAGAAGCAGATAGGCGTGATACCCCGCACACTGGGATCCGTGTGGTCTGGGATAATAGTGACATAGTTGGCCAATAGAGTCCTCGATTGTATATAGTGACCAATTGTCTCACATGATATCACATGGTTTTATATGCACTAAACATGACTTGCGTTATCCAAGGTAGACCTGAAGGTGGGGTCAAACCTTGTGGGATGTTTTTAAAGGATGATATATTTATACACATGCGACATAGTTTTATCTATTTCCTCATGTTTAAAACGAAATGTGGCTTTGATGATGTGTTGATGAGTTTTACTAAGTTTTGATAATGTGTTAAACCTTGAGGGGTTGTTTTACGATGAGTTTTTCATTATGTTGAGCATGAGACGTTGACATGATGGTTTTCCATGTTTACATGCCTATTTTCATGTTTTCAGTACGATATATATATATATATATACATGTTGTCACAACCCTCTCTCTCTCTCTCTCTTGACTTTTACCTTACTTTCAACAGTTGGGCTATGAGTCAACATCCAATCCATATCTCGTCCATTTGTAATTTAATAAATTCCTTTAAATGAAGTAGAATAGAAACTGGACTTTTATATATATGTGCGGAGGCGTTTACATCAGTTTCTATTATATGCATCACCTAAAATACATAATACAGACTTTACTGTGCATTAATTTACTGGATACAAAATTTTTCATCTCAAGTGTATACCTCTCTATACTGCTAGAAGACTAAAGCAACACGATAGCATGAATGACTACAGTGTACTCACTACTGCATAGAATCTATGGAAGAGAAATAAAGGGGTGAGCTAACACGCTCAGTAAGGAAAATATGAAAGCAGGTAGATAACTATACTATCTACATGGTAAAAATATAGATATTCATTTTCCTTTATAAAACATATGCATTCTTTAAAATAACTTCCATCGATGCGAAATCATTACTTCACGGGATGAGTATATGCATATTCACACAGTAAACTCTTTTCACACAGCTCATTTTTAGAATCACACATTTAGAAATCACTTTAAACTCAACAAATCAATATACATGAGACATAATTATGGGTTATCATATCCCCAGACACACAGCAAGGGAAACATATGTCACCACACACAGTAGTGACAATGTCATATCACTCAGATAAATATAGGACTTATGGCCATTGTCGGATTCTAGGCAAGCACTGATCAGGTGTGTGAAAATCCTATGCTTGGGGAGGTGGATCAACTATCCCTTCAGCTCATACTGAAATCACAGCACATCTTACTCCATGGCTAACACTCACGGTACATCGTGCTCCCGTGGATCCTTATCACCCATTTCCATTGTCTCGAATCTCGTACGAGCAGGTCTGTGAAAGACACACAGTAATACATGATGACTTCAACATGCTTTTGTACTCATTACATCACATCCATAAACCACGTGTGAGCAGGTCAATGAAAGACGCACAGCAATACACGACGGCTCAAGCACGGTTTTACTCAACACACAGCATCATCATAAAAACCTCGTGCTAGCAACTCAGCGTAAGAACACACAGCATACCTGAGGCATCGAGCACGATTTTACTATGAAATTACATGCGAGCGTAGTCAGAGCAAGACACACAACAATACTCGAAGGCTCTAGCATGATTCCCAAATGTCTAGTGCGAGCTCTCGAGTGGAACACACAACATCACCCGAGGCATCGAGCACCCTTTTGCTTTTCTCAGAAATCCTTTTAAAAATGATGTGTGAGCATGACTGGTATATCTACCCATTGTCACATTAGCTCTAGCACGAGTCATACATAAAAATCGATAGCTGGCTCTACACACAAGTATGAGTGAGAGGGCAATCTCCCTTCAATCACTCATAAATACTTTTCACTCAGAAATACATGCATTCTATATGCAATAGTCAAACCGAGCGCCAGTTTATGATTATACACACTCAAAACATTTACAAACATCTTTTCACACCAAGACATTATAGGCATATAATTCATGCATATGAGCTTATACTTATGTTCGATTTTCACATAGATAATTCAGTATCTATCTACTTATTGATATTATCCATTCACATACAGGGATTTATCGAAATACGTCTAGCTATCTCTATAGCTTTGCATAAATCCCTTACCTCGAATCATGCTTGAATCACTTTCCTTCGATTTCCACTTCTCGTGATCCAGTCTTATCGACTCCAATTATATCTTCTGGAGCTAAAATTGTGTATTACACACATCAGTATACTTTCATATACCTCATTTCACTTGCATGATATTCAAATCAATGCATTGACCATTTACATCTTATTGGACATGATTCTCTCTTACGTCCATTTCGATTATACGATTCATTTCTCGAGAATCTCTACTAATTCACATTAAATCGTCATTTATCCCACAATGCCTTAGTTTCATTTTATATCTCATATGCTTATTTTCAACCATTATTGTTTTCTAGCATATGGACTTCACCAACTATCTTACAATCATATAAACATGCTCCCTAACATCAATTCATGCCTAATTCATCATCAATTCCATGCCTAAGCTAATTTCTCACACTAAGCCATTGGTAGGTCATGGAAGATTAAGTATGTTCATGGATGTTTCTACCATCAATACATACACCAATCAACTTATCAAAACATCTAGATTAATATACTAGAAGTTGGTGTATTGAAATCTTACCTATCTCAATTTTTTTCCTTTTTACAACTTTGGGGGAAAACTTCTTTTCTCCTTCAATCCAATGATTCACCCTCTCATTTTCAACTATGTTGTTCTCCTCCTATTTAGGAACAATTTTGCTGAACTGAACTTCTCTCAACACTGATTGGAAGGTAATGAGAATTTATAGAGAGAAACTAGGTTACTTTACTTCAAAAATGGAAGGTTTTGATCTTTTTTGGGGAAGAAGCTCAATGTCGAGCTCCTTATATAGAATTCACCTTGTGAGATCGATCTCCTAGGGTAGAGACCGATCTTCTCTTGCTTCAATTACATAATTTATAGCCTGAGTGATCGATCTGCTCTAAGGGAAAGGATCAATCTTGGCCAGGCAGAGAGCTTCAGAGATCGATCTGCCAGAGGGATGAGATCTATATGCTTCTAGCCGAGACACAATGAGATCGATCTGCTTGAGGATGAGATCGATCCTTGCTTGACAGAAGCATACAGAGATCGATCTAGCTTGAATGAGGGATCGATCTCCCCTTGCTCTGCAGCATACTTAGCTGAAATTTTTCCCAGATTCCTAAGGCTAACTTCATATCAATTTACTTCACTACTCATTTTACATTCATTCCACATTTATCACTTAAAAAGGTCAATTTCTTATAATTCATACATATGAAACTTGTGTGTACATCATGAACTCATATAACAAGTGTGTACATCAAGTTTACGGACCTTACATCTCTTATGATTCATTTTACATGAACAAAGTGTACACTTAGAGAATCATAAGGATTACATATGAAAATACGGGCCTTACACATGTGGTATAGTTTTAATTATACCTCATGCTCTGGATATAAATTATTTTCATATCATGACATTATAAGCATGTGGATAGTGTGGTTATCTACCTGATTGCATTACCTTACTGAGCGTGTGGTTGGTCATCCCTTTCATTTTCCCCCTCTACAAAGCTCACACTGTAATTAGTGAGTGGCCGAGGAGTTGCATCCAGATATTTGTTGCTTCCCATCATCGAGAAGTATACACACTGGTATCTTTTTGTATCTGAACATGTAATAGCACAGTAATCATTTTGGAATATAATATGGGGGATGTAAATATTAGTAAACACGTACAAGTATTGAATCTCAATTTGTAAAGTATATGTGTTTGCCTTTGAAATAAATTAAAAGATAAATGGCATAGTGGATGGTAAAGAGTGACTAATACTGACTCATAGCCCAACTATTTGGTGGCGAGAATGTTCCACGATCGGGAAAGGAAAGGAAAAAGTGAAAATTTTGTAACAATTTTAGGTAAAAAGGGGTCGTGACATAATATTAGTTATGTACTTTGCATTAGCTTATTTAGAAGTATGCATGAATATGAAAATAAAGTTGAGATATGATTGTTGAGTTATAATTTGAAAGTTGAAAGATTGAGAAGTATTCATAATCTTTGTCAAACACATTTTCTAACTTGTTTAGGTTGAGTCAAAAGTAAAGATTTTGTGAGTATATCACCTGAAAGCCCTTAAGAGACAAAACTCATCCACTAGGGGTGACCTAAGGGTTTAAAAGCTTATTACATAGACTAAATGCAATATGACTACGACAATAGTGTGTTAGGAGTAGAAACTTGGGTTGAATTTAGGATTTTAAGATATGCTAGAGGATTAGCAAAGCTTAAGTGTGGGGGAATTTGATAAATGTTTATTTTGCTATATTAATATTGTCTAATAATATCCTTTTTAGCTTTATTATTGTGTTTAAAAGTGTTATGTAACATTGTATTGGTGTTATAGGCATTGAAAATAGGCTTATGGAAGAAAATGAAAATAATATTGCACTTTTTGGATTTTTGAACTAGCAAGGGTATTTTGGAAATTTTGCTTTGTTCAATTTTTTTTTTGGAAAAAGTGACCCTTTCAAAGTGTAAATGACTTCTTAAGCTTTCAACATGTCCAAGACCATCCAAATCGGAGTTTGTTTGATAAGTCAAAAGTCCTTGCAAAGTCAGCGTTAAAATTAAAAAAGTCAAAGTTTTAGTCAAAGTGGGATTGGTACAAGGATAATTAAAAAATTAATTAAATCCTTTTTGGAAATTATTTACTGGAAAAGAATACTTTAATGAGTTGTCCTAATGAGTTGGCAAAGAAGAATTGGAAACCAAGTCTATAATTGAAGAGTTATTATTAGATTAATATTAGTAATTAGAATCCTAGTCACATTGTAATTAGACTTTTTACTTCAACTAGGATTAGAATTGTTCCCTCACTATATAAAGGAACCATAGGCTGTCCAATAAACTCACCAATTGGCCTTATTTTTATTTTAAAATTATTGCTTTAATACGTGTAAAAAGTGATTTCTCTCTTAGTTTTTATAAAGTGGCTGATTGGAATTTTTATGCTATTCTTATGTTCTTTTAATTCTGGCTTGCTTTATTTACATGTTTAATCATTCTTTACTATTCAAAACAGATTACATAAGTCCGCTTTAATATTTTTATTTCATAAAAATTGATTACTTAATCTTTAATTATTAAGTTGCTGATTGCATGTTTAATTTATTATAAAGTTTGTTGAATTCTTTCTATTTAATTTAAAGTTGTTGATTTCATTATATTGCATAGTCTTTCATCTTGTTTTGTGTTCTTGCATGATAATTAGGATCTTTCGCATCTAGATCGTGTGTTTTGCATGATAAATTAATCTTTAGCATAGTTTAATATGATAACTGATTATGTTGCATGATAATTTAGATTTTTGATTTCTTGGTTCTTGATTAGTTTAATTGCATAACTAGGTTGCTTTTTACAATTGCATAATTAATCTATAGTCTTTTCTCCTTATCCGTTTAGTCTTACATAATAGTTCAGGAAGTTACGATTTCTTTATTTATTGTTTCTTTTTTTTTCTTTCAATCTTTTCATGATCTTTATGTTAGTTCCAAACATATCTAGTTAGTAGTTATCTTAACTCAGTTAGTATACAATCTTGATCGATCTTGTATGATTATTTGTTATGAGAAATAAGAACTAATAATATATTATTGGTTAAATATCTTAGATTTTCCATAGCAAGTATGAATGATTGTTAATTTAATTATTTAGGAGGCCTAGTATTTCATTAAATATAATGGTCTAATGCTAAAATTAAATTGCTAAGTTCTTAATAGTTTAATTTACAAGCGTTCAAGGAAAATCTAAATTTAATTAGATAATTCAAGCTTTTGTTTTGATTGGTTAATTTCAATCAAAATCTTTCACAGATTTTAATGCTACTACATAAATGTCTAGGGAGTTCTCTGCTGGATGATTTAAGTAGTTAGGGATTAATTATGGAGTTTTCTTATAATTAACTGAGTAGTAAGAGAATATGGTGTTGGCGCGATTTTGTTGCAACACTATGATTAAATGCTTAATTTAATGATATCTTTAATTAGATAATTCAAGCTCTTGTTTTGATTGGTTAATTTCAATCAAAATCTTTCACAGATTTTAATGCTACTACATAGATGTCTAGGGAGTTCTCTACTGGATGATTTAAGTAGTTAGGGATTAATTATGGATTTTTCTTATAATTAACTAAGTAGTAAGAGAATATGGTGTTGGCACGATTTTGTTGCAACACTATGATTAAATGCTTAATTTAATGATATCTTTAGAATTCAATGATCAACAAATATGAAATCCAAGGTAGTCAAAGTGCATACTAGTAGAAGTTTTTTGCATAATAGTTTTTTAATTGTTTTCTTTGCATTCTTTTTTGTTCTTTATCAATTTCTTTAGTAGTTTAGTTAGTTAATTTTAGTTAAAATTAGTTTCTTTAATAAAAAAAACCTTTTTTTTACGTTTTTTGTTTTCTTAAACTATTAATTAACTTGATTCTTTTTGGTACAGTCTCTATGGGATCAACCTTTACTTCCACTAGCTAGTTGTTAGTGATTTAGAGTACTTATTTTTAGTAGCCTACTGACTTACTAGTTGATCTGACCGAATGGCATCACTAGGAACTCAAAGTGGCTATATCGCGTCCAAAAAGCTGTCTTAGGGATATCCGCCTTCTTAATGTTCAATTGATAAAGCCTCAACCTTAGATCAATCTTAAAGAATACCGTGGCTACTCGAAACTGATCAAATAAGTAATTGATCATTGGTAGTCAATACACAACCTTAGCCTACCATCCTTCTTCTTCACAAACAGAACTGGATTATCCCAAGGTGAGATGCTCGGGCGTATAAACCCCTTATCCAATAGCTCTTGGACTTTTTCTTTAGTTTTTCCAATTCCACCAATATCATTCTATAAGGAGGCATAGATATGGGTTTCGTTTTACCAAGTCAATGGTAAACTTCAGCTCTCTATCTAGAGGGAGTCTAAGCAACTCATTAGGAAAGACATTCCAAAAATTTCATACCATTAGAATCTCTTGAAGCTCCGGATGCTTCCTTCCGGTATCTTCCATATAGGCAAAATAACATTTACATCAACATAATTCATAAGACTTCATAAAACAAAACATAAATCTTTATTTCTTACTTTCCAAAGCTTACAACATATTTATCAAGTGAAAAGGAGGTTAGAGTCTTAGTGTAGCAGTCTAGAGACTTGCTTGATTAATAGTTAACCAATCCATGCCTAATATCACATTAAATCTATGCATATATAACATAATTAGATCTACTATTGATTCCCTATCTCTTACCCTTAGCTTAAAATCCTTATACACTAGGTCGGTCATTTACAATTCTCTCATAGGAGTACTAATATGCAGAAGGTGACCAAGGGGTACAAACTCTATATGCATCTTGTGTGCATAAATCTTACCTTGGATGATGTTTATGGAGTAAAACTCGAATCAAACTGAGCTAAAGCTTCACAACCATAAACATAAATCTTACCTTGGATGATGTTTATGGAGTTATCGGTAGACTCCATGTCTAGTACGAGGCCTTGAGCTCTAGGATTCTTGCCTTATCTCTACCGCAGTAGCCTTCCTCTACTCTGTAGGTCTAGTAGCTGATGCCTGAGTGGGCTGCCTCGCAGTTTGTCTTGGGGGAACCTTAAGCTATGGGCAGTCTCTAATTTGGTGGCTTATCTGTCCACAGTTAATGTAGGCACCCGATGCCCAATAGCAAAGTCTAGTCTCATGGTCTTTGCCACATTCCTTGCCAACCCTTTGAGTACCGGTAATAAGGGTAGGTCTGATGGTAGTTGATCTAAGTTTTATCCTCTTCTATCTCTTATCGGGGCCTTGGGAACCTTTCTTGTGCTGACGCCTGCTATCAAAAGATTTTTTGTCATTGTCCTCTCTCGGAGCCTCACAATCTCCCTAATGGAGCTCAAAGTCCTGCTCTACCAATTAGGCCCTCAAGATGGCCTCATCATAAGTGGTGATACCAAATGGAGCCAACTTGGCCCTGATGGTCGACTTCAACCCCTCCAAGAACCTCTTTACCTTCTTTCTCTTTACTTTTGCAGGTGTCAAGGTCATAACGGCTCAAAGCAGTGAACTTGGACTCATATTTCTCCATCGACATTTACAATTGTGTCAAGCTTAGAAACTCCATCTGCATTTTTTTTAACTGTGTGGGGATGAACTGGCGTCAAAAGGCCTCTAGAAAGATTTCCCCAGTGAGAACCGAATGCTTGGCCCTCAAGACTGTCTTGATGGCTATCTACCAATGCTTGGCCCCTTTGTTACTCATTATCTTTACTCAACCTATATCCAAAATCATTCGTATAAGCATACTTAGAGTGATTACATGCAGTTTATAATCAGACATGCACAGACACTGGGATGTAACTCCTAATTATAATCTAGTTACATTGGTTCATAGCAGACAAACTGTGATTTGATGCCAACTCTGTCACATCCCATTTCAATAAAAAATGGACTAATTTTCTCTTTTCCATACCTATGTTTGTCTATAATCAGTGTAGCACCTAATCGCTTCTGTTGATCTTATTACCCAACTCTAATAAGTTTTCTTTATTCCTGGTCCATCCATAAGTGTGTGATGTGACAATCCATATTTCCATACATAAAACATGTCATAGACCATAATTAGATTTCATCGATAAATTATCTACAAAAGAATTACAATCATTCTTGTGTTGATCATTCATCACACTTCTCTTACTTGCCATAATCGATATCTAATATAGTACTAAGACTACATTTAATATCTATTATAACTTATCATTACATCCTAAAAAGAACTACATGAGTTCTGCATGAACAAGTCTGATATATAAACTAAGATATATAGTTGTGTATATACATTCAAAAGAATAAAGCTGGGTGGCAAGACGATGTTCTCCTTGCCTGCCTTGAAAAAAGACACGCTCTCGTACCTAATGCAGATAATCTATGGAGAAAGGGAAAATGGGTGAGCTTAATGCTTAGGAAAAGTGCATGTAAGGGAGGCAAAACATACATACATACTTCATTTAAAACATAAAAGGTAGTTTTATTTGCAATATACTTAATTCAAAACATACTTAATTTCATAAATCATAAGTCATAAACATAGCTTAATGTGTTTCATAAAGCATAGGCATGGAATAAGTCAGGCTTGGATGCATCTTGCAAATCGTGGCTTAAAACATACATTCATATAAACTGAAAATCATAAGTAGAGATTAGGTAGTTAATCCCATTGGTAACCTTATGCGACATACCTACACAGATCCCTTAAAAAGGGAGGGTTAACCTATGACCATGGTTAAAATTTCCTTAGCTCCACTGGAACAGTGAGTATTGAGAATACTGTTGACTAATTTAGGTCATACAACCATACATACATAAGCATAAAGGCATAAATGCCACATAAAGGGTGGATGTTATACGTCCCATAAGCACGTACTAATGGCGGCCTTACCATCTCTCAAAACATACATAAATCATAGTTGGCATGATTCCATAACATAAAAAACATAATCGTAGCTTTCAAAGCACAGTACATAAGTAGGTGGGATGGTGATCCCATAGAATCATCCTTTTTCATAGCATAACATAGTACCTCACATCAAAACATGTCAAACACATTTTTTTTTGAAAAACCAATTTAATGCATTAGTTTTGCTTTAAATACCTAAAATAAGTTTTATCAAGAAATTTTTCGAAATGAAGTTTTTTAATGTATCTTGTGGGATTTCATGCTTAAATCATAAAATCATAAGCTTATCAAATCATGCATATATTGAATTTAAACCAAAATGGGTTAATTGAGCAAGAAAAAACCATTCTTAAGCATAAAACAAGGGAGGGGATCAATCCCCTGCCTCATGGGATCAATCCTCAAGCACAAATTATGCCTTTTCATAGGTTTTTATGTCGTAAAACATACTTAAATCATCATAAATTTGCATGTATGTATCAAAAACAAATAAACGTCGTGACTATGCACATATCCCTTATCTCAAGGCAATTGCAACACTTAACTTTAGTTCTTTGACTCCAAGCTTAAGTTAGGTAATGCATCTACATTGTCCAACATTTCCTAAAAGCCCTTTTTTGCTACAAAAGTCAAAGTATACAACTAAGATCCTTAGTCTTTTGACTTTCTTAAGTTCCCATAAAACCAAACCCTTCTTAACAAACATTTTCTCTTAATTCCTCTTAGGCTTCAACTTAGAAAATCATAACTTATAAGTTCTTATAGATCTTTCTGATCATCTCTTGTTATCATAATTCATTCCTTACACATCCTACATTCATCCTCAACATCATACCATCATCATTTCACCAATGTCAACACCCATAAATAAAAACCCTCAATTCATTAACTTCAAACCCTAAATTATCATTCCATAAAATTTATAGCCAAAATCTACTTAAGCAATTCAACATATTTTGCCATAATTCACAACATATATTAATTCTAGAATTTTGAAAAATCATACATTGTAAAGAGAAACCTTAGGTTTTTGTCTCTTTCTACACTTCTACATCAATCAACCACCTTCAATCATATATATCCATTAATACAACAACCAATTCTCATAAATAATCTATACCTGTAAGACCCGTAAATTTTTATGTAATGTCTATGATTATTTGATGTACAGACAAGTTACATTACATATGAATTACAAGAAATGAATGTTTGTAAGTTCTAAGTGCGAATAAATCACAGATTGGATATTGAATGGATTAAATGAGAATCTCACATGGAAAATTACAGCAAAAGGGTGCAGGATAAAGGCCAGATCAATCTCATGCAATGAGAGATCAATCTCATGGCCAGGAAAACACAAATGCCAAGCATTCTGTAAGAGGGAGATCGATCTCCATTGGTCTCAGGTTGGACCAGATTGATCTCTTCTTAATGGTCAGATCGATCTCCTAAACTTTCTGCTTGAAACAAATCGATCCTATTCCATTGAGCAGATCGATCGCATGCAACATGGCAAATCGATCTCATACATTTAACAGATCGATCCCTTACCTGTAAAATGTTGATAAACTGAAGGATTCAAACAAGGTCAGATTGATCTCTACCCAGATCGATCTCCTAAGTTGTTTTCTATAAAAATAGAGCAGTTGGATCTGCATTTCATGAGAACAAATCCATTTCTTCCATTTCTAACCTTAAACCTAGCTTTCTCTATCTAAAACCATCCCATTTCCATAAAGATTTGAGGAAAAGCTATTAGAGCAAAGTTGTTCATTATAAAGAGAAGAATAACATAGCTAAGAATCAACACCTCATTGGTTAGATTGAAGGAGCAAAGGAATATTCTTATTTGGAGCAAGAAGAAAGTCAAGCTAGGTGAGTTTCTAATACACCAACTTAAAGTATATTCATCTAGTTATTGTTGGGAGTAGATGGGTGTATGTATTGATGATAGAAACTACCTAGAATGTAATAGAACAAGTATAACCTAGAATGAGTCTAGTGTGAGAAAGTGTGATATTGGTGAGTTGATGATAAATGGATTATGCTAAGGTGCTAGTGAAGTAATATGCAAGATTTTTAGATGATTGAATGAAGCTACAATGTGAGATTAGTCAAGTTATGAAAATAAGCATATGAGGTGTTTGATAAATTGCCATGGTGAAGTAAATTATGGACTAGAGACACTATGAGCTTAATATCGATTTAGTGTGAATCAATAGGGCCAAAAGATTTCAATAAGCTCTCGAGAAATTAAATAAAGTGATCAAAACAGACTTAAGAGGAGGTGAGGCCTTATAAGTGTGAATGAAAACTATAAGTCGAATCAACTATATTAAACGCAAGAATTATGTTATATTAGACTGAATTGATGTGATTTATGATTTTGTACTTCCCCGGAGATTTCGTTGGAGGCAAATCAAACTGCACAAATGAGCAACACTAAGGAAGTGGAATCATTCGACGCGATTCCATGTAAGGGAATTCTGTAAGTACTTAGAGATAACTGCTCGTAATTTGTAGGTGAATATAGGGCTTTGTAAATCCATGGTTATCTAGAAAAGTGATTGATGGTATATGTGAATGACTACTAATATGTATATATGATTTCGTTCTGAAGCGAATCTTACAAAGGGGATAGTAAGGCTAATAATTGCATGAATCGTATGTTTTAATTTTTTTACGAAACACATTGCTTTGGTTTAAGAAAAATTGACAGATAGGTTGGCTAGTGATTTCATGATTTTGTGAAATAGCACAAGTGAGGTGCTAAATTTGCTTTTGAGAGTGTTTTGTTGAAATAGAGCCACCTATCGTACTTATATGAGTTAAATTGTGCTAAAGCCTAGCTCATACCATATTTTGATTTGTGATGTTTTGTAGGCCGTACTGAAACTGATAGCTCATACGTGTGTTTTTCCTTGACTTACTTTTGCATATAACTGTATTGGATCTATGCTCGTACGTGATTTCTTCATTATTTGTTATACATAAAGTTGTACTAAAGCATTGCTCGTACTAGGATATTTGCTGATGATGCATGAAACCGTGCTAGAGCGTTACTCGCACTGAGTTTTCACACTGTGATATGTAATGAGTCATGTTTAATGCCTCGTATAGACTTTGTGTCACACGGATGAGATGCTCGCACGAGCCATGCTGGATGCCTCGTGTGGACTGCTAGTCACACGGATGAGATGCCCGCACGTGCACTTAAGACTGAGTAGGTTATGCATGGTATGGGGTAGATAAGACCTACCGCAGACACCCCTAACCATGATATAGGTCCGCGGAGTACGTTGTACCATGTAGATCACATGGAGTACACTGTACCGCGTGGTTGTGATGATGATTTAAAAGTCAGGCGAAGAACTAACCCACCTTCATTCCAGCATGATGCCCCACACACCAAGATCCATGTGGTCTGGGATGATTATGACATAGTTGGCCAACATAGTCCTCGAGATATAGTGACCACCTGTCTCACATGATATCACATGGTTTTGTATACTGAATATGATTTGTGTTGTCCAGGGTAGACCCGAGGGAGGGGTCGAACCCTGTGGGATTGTGTTTAAAGAGATGGTATTGATATTTGCGATGGATTTTGACGTGTTTTAAGGAAGTGATAAATCCTGAGGGATGTTTTGTGATGAATTACCCTTTTTATGTTGAGTTTTAATGATGATGAGCGTGAGAGGTTTTACATGATGATTTTCCATGTTTTACTTGCCTATTTCCATGTTTTCAGTACATGATATATGTATATACATGTGGCATAGTTTTATTATTTCCTCATGCTCTGGTTGTTACTGATTTTTATGCATGACACTATAAGCATGTAGATAGTGTAGTTATCTACCATACTTGCATTATTGCCTTACTGAGCGTCTAGTTGCTCATCCCTTCATTTTCCCCCTCTACAGAGCTCGCATAGTAGCCTAGTGAAGGACTAGGGCGTTATATTTTGATATCCGCTGCTCTCTATCGCCCTAAGGTATACACAAAGGAATTCCTTTTGTATCTAAACATGTAATAGCACAGTAATTATTATGAATTGTAATATGGGGGATGTAAATGTTAGCAAAACAGGTCATGCATAAGTAAGTGACTTAACTTTCAAATGTATGAAATTGTTTTTGATTTATTGGGAAATGGATAGTAGATGATTATTACTACAGACTCACAGCCCAACTGTATTTGTAAGGGTTGTTCACGGCCGAGTAAGTTAACAAATAAAATGAAAAATTTACGATCATTTTTAGATGAAAAGGATAAAAAGGGGTCGTGACAATACCCACCAAAACAAATCAACATTAAAGCATCTTACCTTGTTTCCCCCTATTTGGAGTCAAAATCCAACTTTTATTCTTCTCATTTTTTTCCTTTCTCTCACTTCAATCTCTCTCTAAATCTAGTGTTTTGGTGAAATGGAGGTAGATAGTGAGAGTAGAACTCTTTAACTTTCTCTTTCCTTTTTCCTTCTCTTTTCTCATTTCTTTTCTCTTTTCTCTTTTCCTTTTCTTCTATCGGTTTCCTTTAATTTTTCTAAGTTTCCCATGTTTTAAAACCCATTTTTAAGGCTTCAGAACACTACGAGATCGATCCCTTAATAGAGGGGACTGATCCTCTCCCTTTAAAATGCCCAATTTCGTGTTTTGGGTGAGGAGATCGATCTTCCTTTAGTTTTTACCTTTAAATTCTCAGGTTTAGAAGAGGGAGATCGATCTGCTTATTAGGGAGAGATCGATCTTGGATTGCCAAAAGCTTAAGGAGATCGATCTGGTCATGGGGAGAGATCGATTTGTTCTTTACAGAATACAATGGAGATCGATCTGCACTTATGGGGGATCAATCTGGGCTTAGCAGATTCACTTGGAATGGCTCTTTTTACACAAGGGATCAATCTGCCTTGAATGGGAGATCGAACTGGCCTTCATCTGCAGCCTATTTTGCTGTAATTTTTCTAGAATTTCTAAGGGAGAACTTGCATTCGATTGCTTCACTAGTCATTTTACAATTTATTTACACTTCAAGCATGGAAATGTTCATTTCCTATGATTTTCGTGTTATGGAACTTGTGTGTATTGCTTGGAAATTAGAATGGATACACAAAATTCATCATCCATGTATCATCATTTCGCATCTTCATTACTTATCTTCAATCCAAGTGTTTAAAGTTTTATTTTTTTAGTTTATGGCTACTTTAGCCCTTATTTATCCTTTACGTGCATCATGACATTTGTCCAACCCATTTGCAAATTCATTCACATTTACTTGATCCAAAAATCATCCATCTTATAATTCCATTTACATATATTACAAAGTTATACATATATGGGGTCTCACAATCTCCCCCACTTAAGGAAATTTGGTCCTCCAAATTGGAACCAATTCAGTCTGTGAACAACTCGGGATACTTTTCCCGTATCAAACTCTCCACTCCCATGTAGCTTCTTCTACAGTGTGATGCTACCAAAAGACTTTCACTAAGGGGATCGTCTTCGATCTCAACACCTTCTCCTTCCTATCCAATATCTGAATCGGGTTCTCAACATATGACATGTTCTCATTGAGCTCCAATGGCTCATATCCTATGACATGTGTTAGATTCGGGAGGTACTTCCGTAACATAGAGATATGGAAGACATTATGAACGCCTGCTAGCTTTGGTGGCAATGCTAACCTGTAGGCCTTATCTCCCACTCTATCCAATATCTCAAAGGGTCCAATGTAACGAGGACTTAACTTTCCTTTCTTTTCGAACCTCGTTATACCCTTGGAAGGAGAAACTCGTAAAAACACTGATTCACCCACTGCGAATTCCAATGGTCTCCATCTCTTGTCAGCATAACTTTTCTGTCTGCTCTGACTGTCCGTAACCTCTCACAAGTCAACTGGACATCCTTAGAAGCTTGTCTTATTAAGTCAGGAGTAAATATCAGTTAGTCACCAACCTCTTCCCATCCAATAGGGGAACGACATCTACGACCATACAAAGCCTCATACTGTGCCATCCCGATACTCGAATGATAACTGTTATTATAGGCAAACTCTGCGAGGGGCAAATGGTCATCCCAATAGCCTCCAAAATCCAAAGCACATGCTCTTAACATATCCTCCAAGGTCTGTATAGTCCTCTCTAACTGACCATCTGTCTAAAGATGAAACGCTATGCTAAAACTCAATTGGGTCCCTATCGCTTCTTGAAAATGTTCCCAGAAGTGAGAAGTGAAATAGGCATCCCTATCAGATATAACGCTCACTAGAACACCATGCATTCTCACTATCTCGCGCACATATAGTTTCGCCAGTGTACTCAGAGTATCGATGGCTCTCATAGCTAGGAAGTGTGCCGACTTTGTCAATCTGTCCACTATCACCCAAATCGCCTCATGATTCCTACGGGTCCTGGGTAAACCCATCATGAAGTCCATAGTGACATGCTCCCAATTTCAAGTCGGTATAGGTAGAGGTTGTAATAGCCCTGTAGGCTTCTGATGCTCTACCTTCACCTGCTGACAGATGAGACACTTGGTCACAAATTCAGCTACCTCTCTTTTCATCCCTGACCACTAATACACTTTTCAGAGATTTTGGTACACCTTGTTACTTCCCGGATACAGTGTATACTTCGTTAAATGAGCTTTTGGTAAAATCAACCTCCTAATCTCTGGATCATTGGGAACAGATATCCTACCCCTGAACCTCAGCAAACCATCTGAACTCAAATCAAAATCAGTCTCTGTATCCCTCTGTATCTAGCTGACAATATCACTACATTGCTGATCAATCCGTTGAGCCTGCCGGATAAGATCTGCCACATCCGGTTCCAACCGTAGGCTAACTAACATACAACTATTATCAGCATCAGGCGGGGTTACATCCAAATTGAGGCTCGCAAACTGTTCTAACAACTCGTGTTCCCTGATCATCATGTACGATACCATCCCGAGATGTTTCCTGCTCAATGCATCAGCTACTACATTTGTTTTACCCGGGTGGTACAAGATCTCACAATCGTAGTCCTCAAGAACCTCAAGCCACCTCTGTTGTCTCATATTTAATTCTTTCTGTGAGAACAGATACTTGAGGCTTTTGTGATCTGTAAATACTTAAAATTTCTCACCGTAAAGATAATGACGCCATATTTTCAAAGCAAATACCATGGTCGCCAACTCTAAATCGTGGGTCGGGTAGTTCCTCTCATGATCCTTCAGCTGTCTTAATCCATAGGCTACTACCTTCCCATCTTCCATCAATAACAACCCAGTCCTTGGTACGAAGCATCTGTATATATAGAAAAACCTCTTGAGCTGGTAGGAATGGTGAGAATCGGAGTTGTAGTCAATCTCTTCTTCAACTCCTAAAAACTCTTCTCACATCTATCGTCCCACACAAATTCAACATTCTTCCTCAAGAGACGTGTCAATGGAGCAACTAATCTTAAGAATCCTTCCTCAAACCGTCAATAATATCCAGCTAAACCCAAGAAACTTCTGATCTCTATGACTGTCTGGGGTCTCCACCACTGAACCACTGCCTTAATCTTGGATGGGTCTACTGACACACCATCCTTCGACAAAATATAACCCAGGAAAGAGATCTGCTCTAGCCAAAATTCATACTTATTGAGTTTAGCGTACAACTTCTTCTCTCGGAGGGTCTGTAGCACTATCCTTAGGTGTTGCTCATGCTTCTCTCTAGATCTTGAATACACTAGAATGTCATCGATGAACATGATAACAAATCTATCCAAATATTGGTGAAACACCTCATTCATCAACGACATAAAAGTTGTGGGGGCATTCGTCAAGCCGAATGACATAACCATAAACTCAAAATGACCATACCGGGCGCAGAAAGCTGTCTTGGGTACATCTCCACCCCGAATTCTCAATTGATGGTACCTAAATCTCAAATCTATCTTAGAAAAGACCTCGCTCCCCGAAGCTAATCCAACAAGTCATCGATGCGTGGAAAGGGATACTTATTCTTGATGGTCGCCTTATTCAACAACCTATAGTCAATACATAATCGAAAGCTTCCATCTTTTTTCCTTACAAACAGTACCAGTGCTCCCCAAAGTGATACACTCGGTTTGATGAACCCCTTATCTAATAACTCCTGTAACTGCTTCTTCAATTCCTCTAACTCAATCAGAGTCATTCTGTACGATGACTTGAATATTGGCTTTGTACCAGGTGCCAAATCTATACAAAATTCCATCTCTCTACCCGGTAGTATGTCACGACCCTCTGTGACTTAACCAAAACCACTACAAATTTTTCGCTTTTTACTTACATTTCTCCTCATAAATAGTTGGGTTGTGATTCGATGTTAGTATCCTCGCTTACCATTCCACTCATCCATTATCATATATACATGTCAATATACTATCTACTGACTGTAATTTCTCTTATAACATAAGTGAGCTCATATAAAATCTAATACAAATACATCCCTCATAATTTGCATCGTTTACATCACTGTGTTGTTTATATGTTTAGATACAAAATTGTAGAAAATGTATACCTGTCGATCGATAGGAAATGGCAGCGGACAACAGGAATACTATCCCTCAATCGTACTCACTCTACTGCAGATGCTCTGTAGAGAGGTGTAAAAAAAAAGGGTGAGCTCACAGCTCAGTAAGGAAATCAGGCAAGCAAATAGACATCTACACTATCTACTCAAAATAATGTTATGCCTCGAAAATATTATTTCATTAACTCACTTTAAAAGCATGTATTTAAAATATATACATATACTTTTACAGATTAAATCTCATGTACAGAAATCATGCTTAGTTCTCAAATGTAGGCATTTCGTGCAAAATAATGCATCTTTATAATTTCATAATGCCTTTAAATAAATCATGTAATTTATATTCAAATCACAGTAAATATGGCATTTCAATCATTCACAACACAACAATCGGATTTCGACCCATCCCTCAAGTCTATCCGTATCATAAAATCAAGTGATATATCATGTGAGACTCAATGGCTAAATGCAATGATATCTTGGACTACGACCATATTCTATAATGGTGATCCTAGGCTACACGAATCCTAGTGTGCGGGGCAATCATTGTTGTAATGGGAGGGGGGTCAGTCCATCACAACCGCCAACTATCAACTCCTCAACTCCTTATACACATCACAACAACACATGGTACAGCGTACTCCGTGACATATACATGGTACAGCATACACTCGTGGACCCTATCTCAATGGATAATCAATACCACTTCTCTAAATCCACGTGCGAACATCTTAACAATGTGACACGCAGTCTACACAAGGAAATCATCATGGTTTTTAACATGTCTTATATATCACAGTAAAACAACAGTGTGTGCCTTTGAGTGTGACTCACAGTCGACACTCCATTCAAACACTGTTTCACACATCACAAACTCAAACTCTAGTGCGAGTAACACTCCAGCACTAGGTCATGCATAGTTCATGTTTCAAATCAAGTACGAGCAATCGTTCCAGTACCATGCTATACACAAAACATATAAAACTGAGTACGAGTAATGCTCTAGAACTTTATAATACATATCATGGAAATCTAATGTGAATCATACTTCAGCACTAATATATGTGGAAAACATATGAAATCAAATGGGAGCTGTGCTCTTGCACGATTTATTCTCACATAATTTGATAAATGGCTCTTTAAAAAGGGATGATTTTCAAACATAAAAATCAGCACTATAAATTGTGTTGTTTCTCATCAACCATGAAAACATTACCCATCTACCTACTCTTCTGCTAAACAACAGTAAAAACATTCATAATGGTGGTTTCCATGCTTTTTACAACTTTTCCTAAAATTTGACTTTTTTTCCTAACTATGGGCAAATCATAATTTTCCACTATCGGGTCGCTATAATTATTATTCCCTTTGTTTGACCTTCAAAGTTTTTAAGTGAATGCAAAAGCAGATGAAAATACGTGCAGGTATCTCTAACTACTCACAAAAGTTCCTTACTTGAAATCACTCGAGAAATTTTACTTTCTCAACGCTGCTCGATCCAGCAGTCTGATTAGCTCCTCCAAAAATCTCTGGAGCTGCATATAATCATTCATCAGGTTAATTTTACTTTTCCTAATGTATTCCACATTCAATACAGTCTATTTCACTTAATGGGCCTTAATAAACCTTAATGGGCTTAACTCTGCCTTAAGCCCATTTCTATTTTACTATCCATTTTTGTTGGGTCTATTGGGCTTGTGGGGCCTACCAACTCTTATTGGGCTTGTCCGAGACCCATTACATCACATTAGACCAAAACCAATTGGGCTTGGCCCATTGGACCTCTCGGCCACATGCCATGGCCGAGAACCACGCATGCCTAGCCATGCCGAGCACCACACCACCGTCGGCCATTTCACTAGCCATTCACTTAGGCATTTTCACAAACACTTGGTTGGCAATGTTCTTAAGTTTAACTTAGTTCATTTAGGCATTTTCACAAACACTTGGTTGCCAACTTAATTCATCCACCAATTTATCAAATTGATTAATTCTAACTATACCATTATCATAAACACATGTATATCAACTCATTCATGCCTTAAAATCATATGGGTATTCATCAATTTACCATTACTCACTCTCGATAAATCCATGTTCATAGTGATTTCATGTGTTTCAATGGTTAAAACATATACCAATCAACTTAGAATAATCCATACATTAACATATATGAATTTGAAAGCTTGAAATTATACCTAACTTGCACTTTCACACTTAGCCGAAACTTTGAAACTTCTCGATTTGCTCACTTTGGCTCCTTGATAGCCAATTCCAACATATGTTAATCCTCTCTCTATTTAGAACAACTTTCATGAAGATTGTAAGTTCTAAATATGCCTTTTTCCTAGTGATTTCAAGTAAGAGAAAGCTTGACTATGTGTTTGTTAATGGTTTCTTCTCTTTGTCGAATTCTTAAGGAAGAAGATGAAGTTGTGTTGGCTGATTTTATAAGTCAATTACTTAGTCATTAAGTCTTAAATTTCAGCTAACAAGTTTGAATTGAATTCAGTTAGGTAATAGTTACCAATTTGGCTATGGTTACCTTTTACTAATGGGCTTGATTTTACCAATTTGGGCCTAGCTTTTGGGCCTCTCAGTTTGGGACTTCCTAATGGACTCGGGCTAAATTTTTTACTACACATCGGGCCTTCAATTGTCTAAATATTGGGCCCACAAATAGGTCCTACAATTTAGTCTAATGGACCTAAGAAATTCGGTCCACACTTATTATACCTTAATAGGCTTTAAATTTTCCACTTTGGCCCATTACGTTTTTATCCGTTAAATTTAATCCAAATTTTAATTAAATGCATTTTCCTCACTTTCGGGGATGATTATCTTGTATTTTGACCAAAATTATTTTCCCCCAATTTTTTCTCCATACTTAGGTTAATTTTTAACCATGGTTAGTCAACTATGGCCAAAGTCCACTTTTCTTAACTACCTTTGACTTTTCTTGACCATTGACCACGTTTGACTTTTTTTTAAAAATTCGAAAGTGTCATATTTTATAGTTTACACTCATCTTTACGTTTGGCTGTTTTCGGTAGGTGAATATACCTAAAATACCTTAAACGGACCATTTCAGACTCGTTTAACCCTTTTTGGCTTTTTCTCTCGTTCTTTGTGTTCGAGACCAAATCAAACCGACTTTCCCTCATGAGCTCCCTATATTTTCTCATTTTCAGTTCTTCCTTCCATTTAGAACGATCCAGATCCACTCGGTTTAGCCATGTGGCTCTTATAGCCCTTATTCGACTTTTATGTAGCTTATAAGTGTTAAATCATTTCACTAACACTTAAATCTAGTAAATACTCTTCTTATGATTCCATTAACGAAATAAAGTGTTCGTACACATAGAAATCATAAGTAACAAGCTATATAAAAATATAGGTCTTACACGGTAACCCTGGTAAATCATTCAGAAAGACATCCGGAAACTCCCTAACCATTGGGATGTCTCACAATTCCGGGCATGCCTTACCCGTCTCAACCACGTACGCAATATAAACTTTCAAAATATCAATCATCAAATCAATACAAAGATTCATATATTTCACTCACAACCACAACTGCTTTCATTACTTTTTAAGGGAATTTACATTACATTTCTCGGTGAAACTTACGGTAACACTATCTACCCCTGGGAATGTTACCTTCTTAGGAAAACAATCCACTACAGCACGATTTGTAGCCAACCAATCCATTCCTAGGATTACATCAAAGTCTCTCATATACATTAAAATGAGGTCGGTTGACATTTCCCTTTCACCTACTTTCAACTTACAATCACTAAATACATACTCCACTAGCTAACTATTATTCATGGGAGTACTTTTCAGCATCCTCCTACTCAACGGGGCAAGTTTCACATATTTAAATAATTTAAATGCAAATGCAGGTGTTACAAATGAATGTGTGGCACCAAGATCTATTAAAACATAAGCTTCAAGATCAAAGATTAAGATGGTACCTTTCACCACATCTGACGACTGATCTACAGTATCCTGGTCCAAGGGGTGTACTCGCCCTCTACCAACCACCTGCTTCCCATTCTCTTCAACTGTCGCCTTATGTCTCGGAGCAGGAGTATCAACAGGAGCTCTCTCTGGCTCCTTGCCCTTCTGTAGGGCACTCTCAGTCATCTCTGGGTAATTTTTGATCATATGCCCTGGTTTCCCACATCGAAAACATACTACAGGAGATCCATAACATGGTTGAGTCCTATGGTACCTATCGCACTTATTACACTACTTTGTAGTAGGTCATGCCCTTCAATTACTATTCCCTTTACTGGAGCTATGGCCGGATACACGAGAGGCATAACTGTCCTCTCTCAGATTTCCTCAATCCTCAGCCTCTTCTTAGAAAATCTCTTGGTTCCTCTATAACTGAAGCCTCTATCCCCTGTCGATCTCTTTCTATCTCTATCCCTCACTCTACCAACCTTTCCAAACTCTAAGGCAACCCGCTCAATATCTTGCTCACACAACTATGCCCTGTGCACTGCCTCCTCGTACGTTGGTATGTCAAAAGGGACCAATCGAGATCTGATGGATGGTCTCAGTCCGTCCACAAACTTTCAAACCTTCTTGACCTCACTGTCCATTGTATCAAGATCGTATCTACCCAGGGAGATAAATTTAGTCTCATACTCATCCACCGATCTACTCCCCTGGGTCAAATCCAAAAACTGCATTTGTAGTCTCCGCTGCGCAGTGTCCGAGACATATTACCTTTGGAAGACCTCCAAAAATACCTCTCAGCTGATCTCAGTATGTCAGGCTCTCAAAATAGGTCGGGTGGGCTTCCACCAGTGCTCTGCTGATCCCTTCAGTATGAATGCGGCAAACGCTACCATCTCGGTAGTAGTGCACTCGAAGAACTCTTATAGTTTCTCAATCTCATTCACCCAGTTATTTGCAGCTACTGGGTTCTTAACTCCACTGAAAGATGGTGGGTTAAATTTTTAAAACTGCCTTAACCTATCCAAGTCACATCCATAACCCCAATCTCTACTTCTCTATGGTGGAGTAACAGTAGAAGGTGTTTCCCATACTAATGGGGGTGTGGGAATATCTGTAGCCTGAGGTTCTTGGGCTGGCTGTGCAGGCATCTTAGGAGAAACAGTCGGCTTATCATCGTCATCCTGTGTAGCTGGCTCTTTTGTCATGACCCAAATTACCTAAAAATCAGAGTAAATTTTTCGCTTTTTCATTTATTATTTAATTCTTACCTTTCTCTCATCGTGACCATCCTACAACACAGTTGGGCTATGATTCGGTGTTAGTCACCTCTCACCTATTTACCATTTCCATTTCCATATTCACATATCAGAGTTTACTATCTTTACATTTTAAATAAATACATACCCAATGGTATTTACATAACCTTACATCCCCAACGTCAAATCCGTTTACAGTACTGTGCATTACATATTTAGATACAAAACCATACAAATGTGTATACCTATCTCTCGATGGGAAGCAGCAGATACCTAGCATGCAAATCTTCAGCTGCTTACTAATTACTGTGCTCTGAAAAGATGAAAAAATAAGGGGGTGAGCAAACCACACGCTCAGTAAGGCAATTATGCAAGTAAGTAGATAGCTCCACTATCTACATGCTCATAATGCCATGCCTTTAAAATCCATTTCTTTTCATTAAAATCTCAAGCACAAATCATGTATTTCATCATGACTTAGTTTATAAAACTGTTCATGCATATATAAATCATACTACTTATGCATCAATAGCATTTTATGTGACATCAGTAAATCATACTTAGCATGAATTAAATCAAAATCATGCATTCTTCCATGTCATGTAAGACAAATCATGAATTTGAAATGAAAGCATGGAAAACATCGTCATGTACTATATTCAAATCATTTCATTTAAAACGCAGTATAAAACAACCCTTCCGGGTTAATCATCTCATAAAACAACTCGTTATAAAATTCTCACAAAAATCTATCATCATATTACAAAATCATAAAATTAGGGGCCTGACCCCTCCCTCGGGTCTACCCTAGTCTATCCAGACCACAAGTTATATCATGAGAGACATGTAGGTGATTGTATCAGTAACATCGAGGACTATGGCCATATCCTAATGATCCCTGGCAACACGGTACCTAGTGTGCGGGGTATCACACCTGAAACGGGAGGTGGGTCGTCCTACCCGCCAGAACAGTATAATACCAGGATTGCGAGGGCAAGGCTTGCTGTCTCGTGGCTAATGCCACTCCACTCCAACAATCCCCACAGTACAACGTACTTTGCGTGATATACACGGTACAATGTACTTTGCGTGATATACACGGTACAACGTACTCCGTGAACCCAAGCTCAGTCAGGGGTGCCTACAATAGGTCTTATCCACCCATATCATCTCTGTCTCAATATGCACGTGTGAGCATATCATCTCACTGTGACACACACTCTACAGGAGGCTCCAACACGTCTATATGCATGTCATATCAATCCCTGTGCGAGCGAAGCTCTAGCACGGCTCTATGTATATTCATGATATCAGAAAACCTCGTGTGAGCAAAGCTCTAGCACGGTTTCATAGAAATCAATGAAATCTGCATACGTGCAGCGCTCTAGTACGACTTAAACTAATTATAAATTCAAGTAAAATCCACGTATGAGCAATGCTCTAGTACGGATATGTATAAAAACTCAGTGAAAACCTCGTACGAGAAAAACTCCAGTACGACATTCAAATGAATTATAAAACCATATAAAACTTTGTGCAAGCAACGCTCCAGCACAAATGAATGCTCAAGTAAATCAAATCTCGTGCGAGTTACACTCCAGCATGGCTTTATGCATAATTAAATCAAATCTCATGAGAGTTACACTCCAGCACGGCTTTTATGCAATATCATATCAAAACAGGATGCGAGCTAAGCTCCATCATTTCTCATGCATGTCAAATCATAAAAACTAGTGCGAGCAATCGCTCCAACACCTTTTTATGCATATCAAGTCAAAACAAATCAGAATAGCCAAAACATGTCAAAACAGAGTGCGAGCTAGGCTCCAGTAGCTCTCATGCATATCAAATCATAAATCAGTGCGAGCAACTGCTCTAGCACATTTTATGCATATAATGTCACACATATCGGTGCGAGCAACCGCTCAAGCACATTTATACACATTCAAAAATGCAGGTATAGTGCGAACTACGTGTCGGCACTATCTGTTTCCATATAAACTTGATAGTTGGCCTATTTTCCAAAGAAATTCCATTTAAATATGAATAACACCTACGTAGTGTTATCTTGTGAAATTTATATAATTTCTGGCCAATCTATCGATTTACTTTGCTTAAAAACCAATAAAATTCCTTAAATCACAATTTTCTTAAATCATGCATTTCATGCATGTCATGCTTTCACCATCCTTAGGTGAACTTCCCTCAATAGGGGTAAAATAGTCTTTTCACCTATTTCGATCCTTAAAATCATTTAAACCATTTTTAGGATCATTATACAATATCAATGTATACATACATATTCAGTGTACAGAAAAGCAATTAAAATACGCGTAGCTACCTCTAGCTACTCACACGATTCCCTTACCTCATTTTTCTGTACAGTCTGACTTTTCCACTGATGACTTGTCACGCAATCCGATTTGCTCCCAATCTAATCTTCGAAACTGCGGATACATATTCATCAGGTCAAATACAATACAATTTAATTGTATTTCATATTTTTTGGGCTTAATTTAAATCATTGGGCTCGTTTACCCATATTGGGCCCGATTATACCATAACGGGCCTTAATCGGCCTTAAGCCCGTTTACTACACTTTATCGAGGCCTATTGGGCTCATTGGGCCCATCAGTATTTATTTAGCCTCGTTCTAAATTCTAGGATATCTCAATTTAGTATTTACGACAATTTATCCAATTTTTCCAGAATTTAATTCATTTAATGCAGAAATTAAATCTGTAATTTATGCGATAAATATCAATCACGCATAACCTGTCACACCCCACTTCCGGGAACCATTCTATCCACACTTACTCTAATACGGTTGGGCTGTGAGAAGATGCAATTACTAAAATTCATTCACTTACAGCCGAAGATTTAAAACTTTAATTCACACTCCCAAGTGTGTAAGACCCCGTATATGTATAAGGGTATATATGTACATAGAAGTGTAAATAGAGTTGTACTATGAATTCATAAGTGAAGTATATGTGATGTAAGTCCATAAGTAATGTACACACTTGTAATGAGAGTGGTAATCGTACATACAAGTTTCATTATGTATGAATGTGTAGAAATGGACTTAAACATGTGGAGAATGTGTGTAGAGTGGATTATGAATAGTTTGATAAAATGGAAGTAGAATTGCATAAGATGTGCACTTCCATTTTTGTTTATATTAAATACCATTGGTCACACAAAGATCCTACACAAGTTTTAATGTGTATGAAGTGAGGATGGATGCCATTTTCAAGTCTCAAAGATGAATGAATGAGGAAATGATCATGGTAGCAAATTAAGGATGTTTGGTAAGTGTTGTTGCAGAGGAACTGCAGAAAATCTGGAAATTTTGAAGGGCAGATCGATCTCATGGGATGAGAGATCGATCTGGAAGAGCCAGAATGCTCTTATTTGAGCAAAAGAATAGAACAGATCGATCTCCAATGGACCAGATCGATCTCCTTAGCTCTCTGTTTGGGAGCAGATCGATCTCATGCTTCGACAGATCGATCTCATGCCTCGACAGATCGATCTCATGCTTCGACAGATCGATCTCAGGCTTAAAAATGCCGTGAAAAAGAGGGATTTTAAGGGACCAGATCGATCTCCTCTTGGACCAGATCGATCTCCTCAAGTTATTTCTATATAAGGAGTGCTGGAAATCAGAAAATTTCGGGAAAAACACAAACCTTTCACTTTCAACCCAAAAACCTAACATTCTCTCTCAAAAATCAGCCATTTTCAGTGAGGTTTGAAGAGAGACCATTAGAGACAAAGTTGTTCCTATCAAAGAGAAGAACAACATAGTTTGAAAGCAATTTCCCATTGTTGATATTGAAGGATTTAAGGGCATTGCCATTGGAGCAAGAAGAGAAATCAAATTTGGTAAGATTCTAACACTCCAACTATGGCACATTATTTATTTAATTGATTTTGGAGTTGTTTGGCATGAGTATGGATGGTTAGAAACTATCTAAATACATTGGAATGATTTTGACCTAGAAATGGTCTAGAGTGAGAAAGTGGAATGTATGGAGATTAATGATGAATGAGATATGTAAAAGTTATTTATAGTGTTGTGGTATGATTTTAAGATGTGGTTAGTGGATAAATTGGGAGATTTACCTAAAAGAGGTAAAATGAGGGTTAAGGCATTTGTAAAATGCATAAGTAAATAATGTTGACTAGTGAGGTCAATTATGGGTTAAATACGTTAACTCAATCGATTTAATGAATGAATCGCAGCTTCCGAGGATACGCCGAGGCGAGTTGACCCAAGAGCGTGAGGAGCTAAGAGAAAAGGAGTCACACCAAGTAAATCGAGGTAAGGGAATTGTGTGGACTCTTAGAGATATTGTGCGCAATTTGGGCGCATAAATGTTTTGCTAGAATGCATGAGATTAGGAAATGTTGTTGTTGGGTGATTGAAGGGTAAAAGTTGGGAGTTTGAGAAATGTGCATGAAAACAAAAGCATATTGCTTTGAAAATCATGTTTTATTGCTTTTTAGCAAATGATTGGTAGGTTGGCTAACATTGAAATGATTTGCAAAAGAAATGAGTATGTTTTGGTTTTGATAACCACATTTTGCAAGTTTTGAGCCACCTACATGATTTCGTGAGTATGGAAGAGTGCAAGAGGCACTAGTTTTCACATGGATTTCATATTGTTTTGGCATTGTGCTTTGAGTTTGTCTCGCACTGGATGCCCATCTTGCATGTTGCCGTGTTTGGAGCTTCGAGTAGACTTGGTGTCACATCGATTAAATAGGCTCACACGTGCATTGTTTTGAGACATGGCATGTTAAAACAACCTGATGAGCCCGAACGAGGGATAAGGGTTGGAGGAACAGCTGATGAGCCCGAACGAGGGATAAGGCTGGGGGTTCACGGAGTACGTTGTACTGTGCATGTAGCATGGAGTACATTGTACCGTGTTGTGATGTGATGTGCCGTCTTCGGACGAGATCTGCTATGGACCGGCGGGTAGGATTTGACCCACCTCCCGTGTGGAAGCAGATGGTGGTGATATCCCGCACACCTAATCCGTGTAGCCGGTATCACAGGTTATGTACATAGACCTTGAGGTTATTACCTATTGTTGAAACTGCCTATCTCACATGTATAATGCTATTTGAGAATAAATCCATGTTTGAAGTGTTTGTGGTCAGGAAAGCCCGAGGGATGGGCTGGGACCTGACGTTGAATTGATTTGTTAATGGTTTTTAAAGTGCACGAATGCATGATGTTTAATGCAATGCCTTATTGTGAAAATGCATGATGTTTAATGCCATGCTTTTATTGTGAATTATGCATGATGATTTATACCATGCTTTGAGTTGAAATGTGCACTGAATTTTTATAGCATGAATGCTTTACATACCATTAACACAATCATACACTCATGTTTTGAGATAAACAATGAATAAAATGCTTTTGAGCATGGCATCACGATAACGTAGATAGTACAGTATCTACCTGTTCGCATGATTGCCTTACTGAGCGTGTGGTTTGCTCACCCCCCTTATTTTCCCCTCTTTACAGAGATTTGAGTATAGATTGGACGTGACTGGAGGCATTCCCTTTTTGGTAATCCGCTGCATCCCATCGCTAAAGGTATACACACTTGGATTATTTTGTATCTAAACTAGACATAGCACAGTAGCATTTTGTATGTAACTACTGGGGATGTAAAACAATGTAAACACATGTAACAACTCTGATATATATACATTTATACAAGTGTTTACTCATAAATAATGTTTCATATTGAATTGGTATGGTGGAGTGAGTTAGACGTCGACACATAGCCCAACTGTTAAGCGTGTGGTTGTTCACGATCGAGGAAGGATGATTAAGGATTGATGCATGAAAATGCGAAAAATTTGTGCGTATTTTGGTAAGTTGAGGGTCGTGACAGAAGTTGGTATCAGAGCTCGAGTTGGTCTGACGTGTGTCGTGTCTAAAATACTTAATAAGTGAAAAAAATTACATCCCCAAGTTACTGTGCTTGTTTAGATACAAATAGTGTATGTCGATGGGTTGACTAAGTAGTTGGTTGTGAATGTAGGGAACTGAGTAAGTATGCCTAATACCAGTCGCGGTAGAGGGATGAGAGCACAAGCTCGAGGCCGTAGAGGTAGGCCTGGGGGTCGTGTTGAGCCGGAAACACACGAGGCTCAGGAGGATGTTGAGGTGGAGGTCGATGTTGAGCACGCTCCACAGGGTCCAGAGGAGAGGCCCGAGAGTACTGAGGCTCGCTTCGCGAGGATTGAGCGGAGCATTGAGATGATCTTGGAATTGGTCACTCAATCTTTACCTGGAGTTGGCGGTAGACAGAGTCCCGCTACGCAGAGTGATGCCGAGCAGGCAGCTGCTCCCGAGGCACGGGCGAGGCAAGCCCAAGGACCTCAGACGACAGATACCCCACCCCCACAGGATGTACCTACGCCGGTTGCTACGCCAGGCAGTAGAGGTTGGGGATATGGATGTGATTTGGATAGACTGCGGCAATTCCAGAAGTTTGGACCGCCATCTTTCAGTGGAGTAAAGGACCCAGTAGCGGCTGAGGATTGGATCAATGAGATCGAGAAATTATATGGGTTCTTCGAGTGCACTACTACCGAGATGGTAGCATTTGCCGCTTTCATGCTGAAGGGATCAGCAGAACATTGGTGGAAATCCACCAGGCCTATTTTGAGAGCCCGGCATACTGAGATCAGCTGGGATGTGTTTCTAGAGGCCTTTCGGAGACAGTATGTCCCAGATACCGCCCAGCGAAAGCTAAAGATGGCATTTTTGGGACTGACCTAAGGGAGCAGGACTGTGGATGAGTATGAGACTGCTTTTATATCCCTGGGCAGATATGATCCCAACACGATGAGTAATGAGGTCGAGAAGATCCAGAAGTTTGTGGATGGATTGAGACCAACCATCAGGTCTAAATTGGTTCCCTTGGATATACCGACCTATGAAGAGGCAGTGCGCAGGGCGCAATTATGTGAACAAGATGTTGATAGAATCGCCTCGGAATTTGGAAAGGTTGGTAAGATGAGGGACAGAGATAAGAAGAGACCTATGATGGATAGAGGCTTCAGCTATAAAGGAAGCAAGAGATTCTCTAGAAGGAGGCCAAGAATTGATGAAATCCGGGAGAGGACAGTTGATACTCCCATGTATCCGGCCATTGCTCCAGCTAAGGGAATCGTGATTGGAGGACCACGGCCTACTACAGAACAGTGTGGCAGGTGTGGTAGGTACCATGGTACTCGACCATGTTACGGACCTCAGGTTGTATGCTTCAGATGTGGGAAGCCAGGCCAAGTAATCAGAGATTGCCCAGAGATGATAGAGAGAGCCCCACAGAAGGGCAAGGAGCCAGAGAGAGCTCTAGTTGGTACAGCTGCTCCGAGGAGGAAGGCTACAGCTGAAGAAAAGGGGAAACAAGCAGTGGGTGTAAGCAGAGGACGAGTGCACGCACTGGATCAGGATACTGCAGATCAGTCTTCAGATGTGGTAAAAGGTACCATCCAAATCTTTGATTTAGAAGCTTATGTACTGATTGATCCTGGTGCCACACACTCCTTTATTTCGCCATCCTTTGCATGTAAATTGTTGAAGCATGTAAAACCCACGCTGCTTGATAAGATGTTATTGATATCTACCCCTATGAATGATAGTCAGTTGACTGAGCATATATATAAGGATTGTAAAATGAAGATAGGAGGTAAAGAGATGGCAGCCGATTTAATTTTATTAAACATGAGTGATTTTGATGTGATCCTAGGAATGGATTGGTTGGCTGCCAATCATGTTGTTATGGATTGTCATGCTAAAACCTTGATGTTTCCAAAGATAGACAATCTTGTAGTTAATTTTGTGAAATGAAATTAAAGAACATGATTTTTATAAGTGTGATGAGTACAATCTTGATACATGATGTATGAAAGATAATTTTGATTTCATTTATGTATGTGATGTGATGATTTATGATACTAATGGTGGAAGGAATAATGTGAAGGATTCATCGCTTTTGTGATTGAGACGGATAAGGCACATCCGAAATTGGAAGACATACCAGTGGTTAGGGAATTTCCAGATGTCTTTCCGGATGAGTTACCAGGGTTACCTCCAGATAGGGAGATGGAGTTTGGGATAGATTTGGCACCTGGTACAGAGCCGATGTCCAAGCCACCATACAGAATGGCTCAAGTTGAGTTAGAGGAGTTAAGGAAACAATTACAAGAGTTGCTGGAGAAGGGGTTCATCAGGCCGAGCGTCTCACCTTGGAGAGCACCGGTCCTGTTTGTAAGGAAGAAGGATGGAAGCCTCCGACTGTGTATAGACTACCGGTTGTTGAATAAGGCCACCATCAAGAATAAGTATCCCCTCCCACGCATCGATGATTTGTTGGATCAGCTTAAGGGAGCGCAGGTCTTTTCCAAGATAGATCTAAGGTCAGGGTACCATCAGTTGAAGATACGAGATGGAGATGTACCCAAGACAGCTTTTCGCACCCGGTATGGACATTACGAGTTTATGGTTATGCCATTCGGGCTGACGAATGCTCCCGCAGCTTTTAGGTCCTTGATGAATGAGGTATTCCACCAGTATTTGGATCGATTTGTTATTGTGTTTATTGATGATATACTGGTGTATTCAAGGTCTAGAGAGGAACATGAAAGGCATTTGAGGATAGTGCTACAAACCCTCCGAGAGAAGAAGTTGTACGCTAAACTCAGTAAGTACGACTTTTGGTTGGAACAGATCTCTTTTCTAGGTCACATAGCATCAAAGGATGGAGTATCAGTGGATCCATCTAAGATTGAGGCCGTAGTTCAGTGGCAAAGACCCCAAATAGTGACAGAGATCAGAAGTTTCCTGGGTTTAGCTGGGTATTATCGAAGGTTTGTAGAGGGATTTTTGAGGTTAGCTGCTCCTTTGACACGTCTCACAAGGAAAAATGTAGAGTTTGTGTGGGACAAAAAGTGTGAAGACAGTTTTGAGGAGTTGAAAAGGAGATTAACTACAGCTCCAATACTCACCATTTCTACCAGCTCAGGAGGTTTCTCGGTGTATGCAGATGCTTCACACCTAGGACTGGGCTGTGTATTGATGCAGGATGGGAAGGTAGTAGCCTATGGATCAAGATAGTTAAAGGATCATGAGAGGAACTACCCGACCCATGACTTGGAGTTGGCAGCGGTGGTGTTTGCGCTGAAGATATGGCGCCACTACCTCTATGGTGAGAGATTCCAGATTTATACAGATCATAAGAGCCTTAAGTACCTGTTCTCATAGAAAGAGTTGAACATGAGACAGAGGAGATGGCTCGAGTTGTTAAAGGATTATGATTGTGAAATCTTATACCACCCGGGTAAAGCAAATGTGGTTGCTGATGCATTGAGTAGGAAGCATCTCGGGATGGTATCATTCATGATGATCAGGGAACACGAGCTGTTGGAACAGTTCATGAACCTCAGTTTGGATATGACCCCGCCTGACGCTGATAGTGGATTTATGATAGCTAGCCTGCAGTTGGAACCGGATCTAGTAGATCGAATCCGACAGGCTCAGCGAGTTGATCAGCAGTGTAGTGATATTGTCGGGCAGATACAGAGGGGTATAGAGACGGACTTTGGGTTGAGTTCGGATGGATTGTTGAGGTTCAGAGGTAGGATATGTGTTCCTGATGACGCAGAGATCAGAAGGTTGATCCTGACAGAGGCTCACTCATCGAAGTATACGATACATCCAGGGGGTACCAAAATGTATCAAAACCTTCGAAAGGTTTATTGGTGGTCGGGAATGAAAAAGCACATTGCTGAATATGTTGCTAAGTGTCTCATTTGTCAGCAGGTGAAGGTAGAGCATCAGAAGCCTGCAGGGTTATTGCAGCCTTTACCGATACCGACATGGAAGTGGGAGCATGTCACCATGGATTTTATGATGGGATTGCCGAGGACCCGGAGAGGTCATGATGCCATATGGGTGATTGTGGATCGGTTGACGAAATCAGCCCATTTTCTAGCTATGAGAGCTACCGATACTCTGAGCCAGTTAGCGAACCTATATGTGCGCGAGATAGTGAGGCTACATGGAATTCCAGTGAGCGTTGTTTCTCATAGGGATGCCCGCTTCACTTCCCACTTTTGGGAACATTTTCAGGAAGCGATGGGGACCCAGTTGAATTTTAGCACCGCGTTTCATCCTCAGACAGATGGTCAGTCAGAGAGGACTATACAGACCCTGGAGGACATGTTGAGAGCATGTGCATTGGATTTTGGAGGCTCCTGGGATGACCATTTACCACTCGCAGAGTTCGCGTATAATAACAGTTTTCATGCGAGTATCGGGATGGCACCATATGAGGCATTGTATGGGCGTAGATGCCGTTCCCCAATTGGATGGGAAGAGGTTGGTGACAGACAGATCTTTGCTCCCGACTTGGTTAGACAAGCCTCTGAGGACGTCCAATTGATATGTGAGAGGTTACGGACAGCTCAGAGCAGACAAAAGAGTTATGCTGACAAGAGACGGAGACCACTAGAGTTTGAGGTGGGTGAGTCAGTGTTTCTGAAAGTTTCCCCTTCGAAGGGAATTATGAGATTTGGGAAGAAGGGAAAGTTGAGCCCTCGATATATCGGGCCATTTGAGATACTTGATAAGGTGGGAGACAAGGCGTATAGACTGGCATTGCCACCAGAGTTGGCAAGTGTGCATAACGTCTTCCACGTATCCATGTTGAGGAAGTATCACCCGGACCCGACACATGTGATAAGATATGAGCCTTTGGAGCTCAATGAGGGTATGACCTATGTTGAGAAGCCAGTTCGGGTATTGGACAGAAAAGAGAAAGTGCTGAGGACAAAGACAATTCCCTTGGTGAAGATACTTTGGCAACATCACACTGTGGAAGAAGCCACATGGGAATTGGAGAGTTTGATGCGGGAGAGGTATCCCGAGTTGTTCACAGAATAATTGGTTCCAATTTGGAGGACCAAATTTTCTAAGTGGGGGAGAATGTGAGACCCCGCATATGTATAAGGGTATATATGTACATAGAAGTGTAAATAGAGTTGTACTATGAATTCATAAGTGAAGTATATGTGATATAAGTCCATAAGTAATGTACACACTTGTAATGAGAGTGGTAATCGTACATACAAGTTTCATTATGTATGAATGTGTAGAAATGGACTTAAACATGTGGAGAATGTGTGTAGAGTGGATTATGAATAGTTTGATAAAATGGAAGTAGAATTGCATAAGATGTGCACTTCCATTTTTGTTTATATTAAATACCATTGGTCACACAAAGATCCTACACAAGTTTTAATGTGTATGAAGTGAGGATGGATGCCATTTTCAAGTCTCAAAGATGAATGAATGAGGAAATGATCATGGTAGCAAATTAAGGATGTTTGGTAAGTGTTGTTGCAGAGGAACTGCAGAAAATCTGGAAATTTTGAAGGGCAGATCGATCTCATGGGATGAGAGATCGATCTGGAAGAGCCAGAATGCTCTTATTTGAGCAAAAGAATAGAACAGATCGATCTCCAATGGACCAGATCGATCTCCTTAGCTCTCTGTTTGGGAGCAGATCGATCTCATGCTTCGACAGATCGATCTCATGCCTCGACAGATCGATCTCATGCTTCGACAGATCGATCTCAGGCTTAAAAATGCCGTGAAAAAGAGGGATTTTAAGGGACCAGATCGATCTCCTCTTGGACCAGATCGATCTCCTCAAGTTATTTCTATATAAGGAGTGCTGGAAATCAGAAAATTTCGGGAAAAACACAAACCTTTCACTTTCAACCCAAAAACCTAACATTCTCTCTCAAAAATCAGCCATTTTCAGTGAGGTTTGAAGAGAGACCATTAGAGACAAAGTTGTTCCTATCAAAGAGAAGAACAACATAGTTTGAAAGCAATTTCCCATTGTTGATATTGAAGGATTTAAGGGCATTGCCATTGGAGCAAGAAGAGAAATCAAATTTGGTAAGATTCTAACACTCCAACTATGGCACATTGTTTATTTAATTGATTTTGGAGTTGTTTGGCATGAGTATGGATGGTTAGAAACTATCTAAATACATTGGAATGATTTTGACCTAGAAATGGTCTAGAGTGAGAAAGTGGAATGTATGGAGATTAATGATGAATGAGATATGTAAAAGTTATTTATAGTGTTGTGGTATGATTTTAAGATGTGGTTAGTGGATAAATTGGGAGATTTACCTAAAAGAGGTAAAATGAGGGTTAAGGCATTTGTAAAATGCATAAGTAAATAATGTTGACTAGTGAGGTCAATTATGGGTTAAATACGTTAACTCAATCGATTTAATGAATGAATCGCAGCTTCCGAGGATACGCCGAGGCGAGTTGACCCAAGAGCGTGAGGAGCTAAGAGAAAAGGAGTCACACCAAGTAAATCGAGGTAAGGGAATTGTGTGGACTCTTAGAGATATTGTGCGCAATTTGGGCGCATAAATGTTTTGCTAGAATGCATGAGATTAGGAAATGTTGTTGTTGGGTGATTGAAGGGTAAAAGTTGGGAGTTTGAGAAATGTGCATGAAAACAAAAGCATATTGCTTTGAAAATCATGTTTTATTGCTTTTTAGCAAATGATTGGTAGGTTGGCTAACATTGAAATGATTTGCAAAAGAAATGAGTATGTTTTGGTTTTGATAACCACATTTTGCAAGTTTTGAGCCACCTACATGATTTCGTGAGTATGGAAGAGTGCAAGAGGCACTAGTTTTCACATGGATTTCATATTGTTTTGGCATTGTGCTTTGAGTTTGTCTCGCACTGGATGCCCATCTTGCATGTTGCCGTGTTTGGAGCTTCGAGTAGACTTGGTGTCACATCGATTAAATAGGCTCACACGTGCATTGTTTTGAGACATGGCATGTTAAAACAACCTGATGAGCCCGAACGAGGGATAAGGGTTGGAGGAACAGCTGATGAGCCCGAACTAGGGATAAGGCTGGGGGTCCACGGAGTACGTTGTACCGTGCATGTAGCATGGAGTACATTGTACCGTGTTGTGATGTGATGTGCCGTCTTCGGACGAGATCTGCTATGGACCGGCGGGTAGGATTTGACCCACCTCCCATGTGGAAGTAGATGGTGGTGATATCCCGCACACCTGATCCGTGTAGCCGGTATCACAGGTTATGTACATAGACCTTGAGGTTATTACCTATTGTTGAAACTGCCTATCTCACATGTATAATGCTATTTGAGAATAAATCCATGTTTGAAGTGTTTGTGGTGAGGAAAGCCCAAGGGATGGGCTGGGACCTGACGTTGAATTGATTTGTTAATGGTTTTTAAAGTGCACGAATGCATGATGTTTAATGCCATGCCTTATTGTGAAAATGCATGATGTTTAATGCCATGCTTTTATTGTGAATTATGCATGATGATTTATACCATGCTTTGAGTTGAAATGTGCACTGAATTTTTATAGCATGAATGCTTTACATACCATTAACACAATCATACACTCATGTTTTGAGATAAACAATGAATAAAATGCTTTTGAGCATGGCATCACGATCACGTAGATAGTACAGTATCTACCTGTTCGCATGATTGCCTTACTGAGCGTGTGGTTTGCTCACCCCCCTTATTTTCCCCTCTTTACAGAGATTTGAGTATAGATTGGACGTGACTGGAGGCATTCCCTTTTTGGTAATCGGCTGCATCCCATCGCTAAAGGTATACACACTTGGATTATTTTGTATCTAAACTAGACATAGCACAGTAGCATTTTGTGTGTAACTACTGGGGATGTAAAACAATGTAAACACATGTAACAACTCTGATATATATACATTTATACAAGTGTTTACTCATAAATAATGTTTCAAATTGAATTGGTATGGTGGAGTGAGTTAGACGTCGACACACAGCCCAACTGTTAAGCGTGTGGTTGTTCACGATCGAGGAAGGATGATTAAGGATTGATGCATGAAAATGCGAAAAATTTGTGCGTATTTTGGTAAGTTGAGGGTCGTGACAAAGTGTGTGTGTAGATATACAAAATTAATTGTATAAATACCATGTGCTTACATATCATCCCCATAATACTGTTTACAATTCCAAGATATAACTGTGCGATGCAATATTTAGATACAAATGTGTGTACGGAGCTGGTAGTGAATTAAATGTTTGTTATAACGCAGGAAAGTTATCAGACTAGTGAGTTATGCCTGAGAGACAGCGCAAGAGGGGAGAGAGCTCGAAAGCTCGAGGGCGAAATGACAGGACTGAGAGGCATAGTAGATCATCCTCTAGTCATGAGCCCTAGGAATAGATAGAGGCTTCTGATCCTCGAATAACTCGATTGGAGGAAGACATGCGCACGATGATGACCATGATGGGTCAGATCATGGCTAGGTTTGAGGGTACACCTGGTACAACGGGACAGGCTGCATCAAATCCCCCAGCAGCTGCACCAGAACCTGAGAATGTTGCACCTACACAAGCTGAACCGGTTAGGCCACGGGAACCTCATATTTGACCAGTACCTCCTCCAGTAGCCCCACAGTAGCATGATGATGATTTGGGGTATGGATATGATTGTGATATGGAGAGATTGAGGCATTTATGGACTTTAAGCCCCCTTCGTTTAGCGGGGTAAAGGATCCGATAGTGGCTAAGGACTAGATCAGTCAGATGGAGAAGTTATTCGACTTCTGTAGATGTTTAGCTACGGAGAGAGTAGCGCTTACGGCCTTTGTATTGAGAGGCAAAGCAGAGCACTGGTGGAAGTCCACCAGGCCGATGTTAAGAGCTCAAGGTATGGCTATCACTTGGGATATGTTCTTGGACGTTTTCAGAGAGCAATACATCTCAGATACTGCTCGACGGATACTACAGATGGAATTTCTAAACCTGACTCAAGGGAATCGAACAGTTGATGAGTATGAGTCACGATTCACTTCACTGGGTAGATATGATTCGGACTCGATCAAGAGTGAGGCTATCAGAGTCCGTAGATTTGTAGATGGACTGAGGCCTTCGATCCGAGCGAAGTTGGCCCCATTTGATGTCGCTACATATAGAGAGGCTGTGCGACGGGCCCAGTTATGTGAGCAGGATTATGACTTGCAGACTTCTGAGTTTAGTTAGGGTAAGGACAAGGGTCTGAGGAAGCTGGGAGATGGCAAGAGTGCCAAATTTAGTCGAAAATTCATGAGTAAGCGTTGGAGAGAGGCAGACGAGTTTCAGAAAAAGGTTGCTAGACCTTTTATGCCTCCGACTCAAACACCAGCCAAGGGTATAGTGATTGGTGGACCCCGACCGACTATAGATCAGTGTAGACTATGCGGTCGATACCATGGTGGTAGGCCATGTCATCTTCAGGGTACCCGATGCTTCAGATGTGGTAAATTTGGACATTATGCCAGAGAGTACCCGGAGATAGTTGAGGCAATTCCACAGAGGGGTAAAGAGCCAGAGAGGGTTCCTACAGTTGCACCTCCTGTAAGGAAGAAAGCCTCGGCTGAAGAAAAAGGGAAACAAGTTGTGGGTTAAGGCAGGGTGTATGCGATAGACCAGGCATCGGCTGATACCTCTTCTGAAGTGATAAAAGGTACAATCTTGATTTTCAATTTGGAGGTTATAGCTTTGTTTGATTCTGGTGCTACGCATTCCTTCATATCACCTGCATGTGCATCAAAGTTAAAAGGTTTTGTAGAACCCACATACTTGAGTAGGACTTTACTAATAAGTACTCCAATGAGAGTTAGCCAATTAGTTGAGCAAGTGTATAAAGATTGTAAAGTGAGGGTGGGAGATAAGTGCATGATAGCTAACCTGATTTTATTAAATATGTATGACATTGATGTAATCTTGGGAATGGATTGGTTAGCCACCAATCATGCTGTCATAGACTGTCGTTCTAAGTCCATTAAGTTTTCTCTACCTGAAGAATGTGTTGTAAGATTTTAAGAGAAGAAATGAAATCTTAAATTTTGTGTTAAGTAAAGTACTTTAGTATAAATGACTTGAGTGTTGTTTTGAAGGTTTTGTTGCATATGTCGTGGATATTTCTAAGTCCATTAAGTTTTCTCTACCTGAAGAATGTGTTGTAAGATTTTAAGAGAAAAAATGAAATCTTAAATTTTGTGTTAAGTAAAGTACTTTGGTATAAATGACTTGAGTGTTGTTTTGAAGGTTTTGTTGCATATGTCGTGGATATTTGATTACCGAAAAAATTCCATGTCTGTCTCAGAGATTCGAGAAACAGAGATAATCTCAGAAAAGAAAGAGATTTGCGGAAAGAGTGATTTGAGAAAAGAAAGAGATTTTGTGTTTTTGATAAATCTCTGAATTCACATTTATGCCGTGAGGGCACTATTTATGAACATGTTTTAAATGGAAGCTTGATATTTGATTTACACGAAAATGCTATTGAGAAATATATGTTTAAATGCATTTTTCGTATGATATTTCCATTTATAACGAAAACATGGTTTTGGTTTATGCATGCATGGGCTATGTAGGTAGTACGATATCTACCTGCTAGCATACATTTCCTTACTGAGCTGTGGTTTGCTCATCCCACTATTTTCCCCCTCCAGGTACTGAGAAGTAAGAGAGAGGTGGTCCCTAGGTCTTTTGTGTCAAACAGCTCCCACAATCCGCAAAGGTATAAGATTTGTATACACGAGTATTTTGTATCTAATATATTGTATCGCACAGTTATATCTTGGAATTGTAAACAGTATTATGGGGATGATATGTAAGCACATGGTATTTATACAATTAATTTTGTATATCTACACACACACCTGGGAGTGTGAATTAAAGTTTTAAATCTTCCGCTGTAAATGAATGAATTTTAGTAATTGCATCTTCTCACAGCCCAACCGTATTAGAGTAAGTGTGGATAGAATGGTTCCCGGAAGTGAGGTGTGACATAATGATACAAAATTGTTGTAAATAAGGGTTACTTACCCGTGATTCCATGATAGTATGCAAATCGAGACTGTCTCGAGCTCTCGGTTGATGCCAATTGTCGAGCTACACAATTTAACATTTTTTCGGGTAAACTTTTTAGTCAATTAATAATCAAATTAAATATTCCAAAATTTAAATCGATCATTTTGATCGCTTACCGACTTACCCGTAGCTCGATTGCATCACTAGAATTTTCTCCAATTTTTCCTCTTTTTCTTTTTCCCTTTTTCTTCTTTTTTTGGGCTGAACCGGTTCGGTCCGGTTCAGCACAGTCACTTTCTCACTGAATCGTCGATCGGTTCAGTCCCTTTTTGGTCGTACCAACATCGTCTGGCCGGTTCTTGGTGTCTCATCACCGCCGTTCGACGCGTCTTGGACAGGGGACCTCTCGGTTGGCCTCGATCGGAGCCAACTCTCGCTGGTGGCCGCCGAATGCCCTCTTTTCTTCCCCGGCTTTCTCCTTTCGATTCACCAGATTTCGGCGCCGGTGGTGCAGGTCCCAGTGGCAGGGAGGTCGCACGGTGCCGGCCTTCCTTTTCCGTTCGCATGCCTAGCCGCTGGTCACCGGAGGTGGCCGCCCGGTGGTACTTCTTCCCCGTTGATCTTCGCGAGCTTGATTTCCTCTTTTCTAATTTCTTTATTTTCTCTCTCCCTAAAATTCCTTTCCAGATTTCATTTTTTTAACTTTATTTATTTATTTATAATTTATTTTAATATTATTTTAATTATTAAAATAATATTAAAATCCCAAAATATCTAAAATTATTATTTTATTCATTTATTTTATAAATGAATTTATCGATATTATTTCGTCTTTCGGGTATAATTTTTGATTATTTTTGGGAATATTTTTCGATACGAAAATTCCGATTTATTCCAATAAATTAATATCTTGATCAATTTAACCCGAAATTTAATTATTTCTTCGTTATTGATCAAGATTTCTCAATTTCATTATTATTAATTAAATATTCTTGTCGAAATTGTACCGAGTTTCAATCTTTTGACTGTTTTACCCTTGCACATTTCGAGAATGCCATTTAAATCCTTTTTGCATTTTTAAATGCACTCTAAAATTTTTATTCATTCCATTTGCTCTTACGAAAAAAGTCGGGTCTTACATCTTTCCCTCCCCTAGCTCTAGGCAACGATTGGGCAATCAATTTCAAAATTACCTCTAAGCTCTGCTCTATCCTCGTAAAGCGTGCCTCAGTACTCTCCAGTCTCTCTGTCGGACCCTATGGAGCATGCTCAACATCAACCTCTACCTCAACCTCCTAGTGAGTCTCATATGGCAATGACTCAGCATGTCCCCCAAGCCTGCCTCTCTGGCCTCTAGCTCGTGCTCTCGCCCCTCTACCACGACTGGTATTAGGCATTATGCCAAGATTCCTACATTCACAATCATTTCTTAGTCAAACTCATCTCAATATCCACAATTGTAACTAGATAAGCACAGTAACATGGGGATGAAATATTCCTAGATTTTTCACCGACACACATCATACCAATTCGGCTCTGATACCACCTCTATCATGACCCTCAATCCACTACAAATTTTTCATTTTTCGTTTATTATTTAATTCAATTTAGTCCATTTCTTATTATTTGTTCTTTACCCTTACCTTACCTGATTGTGAACAGCTACACCTCTAATAGTTGGGCTGTGTATCGGTATCAATCTCATCTAATCATACCATTTCAAATTTACAATTCATTTAAATGTAAACACTTATATCACTAAATCAGAGTTATTGTTTACATGTGTTTACAATCTTCTACATCCCCAAAAATTATATTTAAAGGTATTACTATGCTTTGACCGGTTTAGATACAAAAATTATACAAATGTGTATACCTTGTGTGATGGGATGCAGTGGGCTCCAAAATCTAATCCTCAGTCGCCCACTATTCTATTGTAAGTTCTCTGTAGAGGGGAAAAATAAAGAGAGGTGAGCAAACCACGTGCTCAGTAAGGCAATCATGCAAGCAAGTAGATAACTGTACTATCTACGTGGTCGTGATGCCATGCCTAAATCATGCATTTGTTTATCTTATTCCAAAACATGTGGTCATGCTTGTGTTAATGCCATGTAAAGCAATTCATGCTAATAAAATCAGTGCACAGTTCTCAAAACATAGCATGAAAAATCATTATGCGTAATTCAAAATCAGAGCATGGTAAATCATCATGCAAAGTGCACTTATAAGACATTTCAAATATCAACACGAACGGTATAAAATCATCACTCGTCAGGACTCAGCTCCTCTCATAGACTATCCTGACCCATAAACATATTTCAAAACTTGGATTTCTCATTCAATAATAGACATGTGAGATAGGCATACAATATCAATAAAGGTAATAACTAGGACTATGGTCATATCCTCTGTGATCCCAGGCTACACAGATCCTAGTGTACCGGGTATCACCTCTATCTACTTCAACACTAGAGCTGGGTCACGTCCAACCCGTCGATCCATAGCAGAATCCATCATCCGAAGATGGCATATATACAATATCACACATGGTACATCGTACTCCATGCTACTTGCACAGTACAACATAATCCGTAGACCCATATCATCACAATATATCTTGCCACATTTCAATTCGCACGTGTGAGCTATTTAATCGGTGTGACACACAGCCTACTCGAAGTTTCTAGCACGGCTCCCGACATGTCATAAAGCCATGTGCAAGTAGTCTCAAGCACGACAAGAAGTGTAATAGACATCTAGTAGGAGCTATGCTCCAACATCATGTCAAAACTCGTATGAAAACTAGTGCAAGCTAGGCTCCAACACTCGTGCATGTGTAAAACTCTAGTGCGAGCATCGCTCCAGTACTAATACATGTATAAACATTTCAAATCTCGTGTGAGCAACGCTCTAGCACGTTTCATTTCCATAAAATTCACGCAGGAGGCTCATTCTTTGCAAAGTAAGGTTAAGAAAACCAGATTAAGCTACTTTTGTGCAAATCATTTCAAATGCTAGCCACTCTAGCAATCACATGCTAAAAAGCAATAAAATTATTTCAAAGCATCATGCTCTTGTTTTTAATGCTCATTTCTCAAAAACCCAACTCTTTACCCTTCAAACATTCATTTCATCCTATGACTCTTAGGTACTTTAAAATCACCCATGTGTCGAAAGGCGTATAGATATCCTTAGGGCTAACACAATTCCCTTACCTCGATTCTCTTGGAAGCAACTCTTCCTTCTTTTTCTCGCTTTGCAATTTTGCTCAACTTGCTCCGGTTTTATCTAAGGAGGTGCAAATATACATCAATCATATGAGTCAATACCAGTAACTCATATTCTAACTTCAACCAATCGATATATCTCATCGATCCTATTTCATTACATTTGACCCATTTTCACATTGGGCCATTATTATGCCATTTTTAGTGAATTTATCTAGTAACATACTTGGTTACTCATCAAATACTTGGCATGAGTGTTTACCCATAACTTCCCATCATTTAAGCTTTCTCTACAACACCATTTATGCACATTTTTATCACTTGACTAATCTCACAATGTGTTTTCATCCAATCATCTCAAAATCATGCACATTGCCTCACTAACAACTTGATATAACCATATTTTATCATCAAATCAACTACATTTTACTTTCTTACACTAGATTCATTCTAGTTTATGCTTGTATCATTACATTCTAGGTGTTTTCAATCATCAATACATACACCAATCTACTCACAACAACAACTAGATGAATATACTTGGAGTTGGTGTATTGAAAACTCACCTAGCTTGACTTTCTTCCTTTCCAAGTTTGGAAGACTCTTTAGCTCCTTCAATCCAATGAGTTGAATGTTGGCTCCAAGCTATGTTGCTCTCCTCCTCAAAATGAACAACTTTGGCTCTAATAGCTCTTTCCCAATTCTTTTTGGAAGAAGGTGTATTTTAGAGAGAGAAAGCTTGGTATTTTGGATGAAAATGGAAGAGGTGTGTTGGTTTGTTGAAGAAAGAGTGTTTTACATGGGGTATTTATAGATTGAGAGTGATGAGATCGATCTGCTAGGTTGAGGAGATCGATCTTCCTTTGGTTTTTTCCTTCGAATTCTCGGGTTTAGAAGAGGGAGATTGATCTGCTTATTGGGGAGTGTAAATCCCCAAAATTTTCCTGTAAATTTGTTCATAAAAACATACAAATGGAAATAAAAAAATGTACGTTTGATATAAAAATAAAACAAATAGATAAATAGATAAATAAAAATAATAAAAAAAATAAACAAATAAATATATATATATATATTTATATAAATATATATATACATATAAATATATATATAGCATATATATATAATAATAATTGTTATAATTAAAAAAATAAAAATAAAAATAAAAATGAAAAAAAAAAGAGAAACTCTGTCGCGCGAAACAGAGTCGCGTGACAGAGGGAAGGGGCATCGGGAAAACCCGATCCTCCTAAATTCTTTCCCTCCCCGGTGAGGAGGCCACCAGAAAAGGAGACTGAGGCGAGCGGCAGAGAGGGGTGAAAGGCTACAGATGCCGACCCAGGCGAGAAACGCTGACGGAAGGAGGGAGAAACGATAAGACCAAGAGAAAGAGAGGAAAAAAAAAGAGAAAATAGAGGAAAAAGAGGCCAACGGAGGCCGAAGGAAGGGGGAACGCCTTGCCACCGGCCAGAGGGGACAACAACGGTGCCAATCTAGGCGCGAATCGGTGAAAAACGACGTTGATCGGGAAAAGAGAAAGATGACAGTGACGCCAAAGAGAGTAGAGGCCAGACCAGCCACTTTTCGACCAGTCCTGACGAAATCAACACCAGATCCATGCACTGCACGGCCCCGCGGACCTGCCGGAGGAGGAAGCTGATGAAGAACCGATCGACGAAGCTCCGAACGATGAAGGAGAGAACCAAATCGGACTGAACTGGGCTGAACCGATTCGAATCGGTCCAAACTGGTTCAGCCAGGAAAAAAAAGAAAGAAAAAGAAAAAGAGAAGAAAAAGAGAAAAAAAGGAAAAAGGAAGAGAAAATTTCGAAGATGCGTCGATTTGACGGTAGACTAGTAAGTGGTCGAAAAAGACTGTTTAAATTTTTAAAAAAATTATTGAAATTTATATATGAACGAAATTGACCCAGTTTGAAAATATGTGTGTGTAGCATGACAATGAGCAACGAAGAGAGATCGATACAACCTCGATTTACGTGCCATTATGGAATCTTGGGGAAGCGAATCTCACTTGGTACCACTTGTATAATTATACGAGTTAGAAATTAATCGCATAAATTTCGGATTACTTTCGTGTAAATTGCGTTATAATTGGAATTAGGAAATCGACTATCGCAAACGATATTATGAACTATCCAAAGAAATTAGAAAAAGGTTTAAAATGACGTGATGGTGATAGTATGCCATGTAATCAACTAAACGTTTATAATGGGCCCAACTTGTGTAACAATCAGCCTAAACTCGTTAATGACTTTATGGACGGCCCATAAATTGTAATTGAGCCTAAATAGTTAAATGGATTTTAAGGATTGAGTAAGGGAGTTGAAACGGGCTTAGGATAAAGGTAGGCTCGTTAAGAGACTATAAGGCCCAATAAAAATAATTGGGTCTAAATTTTTATCTGAAGTGAAATTACACTGCGTACGTGTTTATAAGAAATAATGATAAGCGATATTTGATTAATTACAACTCCAGATGATCGAATTGGGAGCAAATCGAACTGAGCGAAACCTCAGCTTTGGAAAAGTTAGACTGTACAGAGAAATCGAGGTAAGTGGTGTAATTTAATATGGTAATGGTATCCCTACCCTTAGACTCCGATTTATTTATACATTTTCGAGCTTTCTCGTGTAGCCCTTGATTGTAAAACAAAACCCTACACTTATTAAGCCTAAGTTTTATTTAGTCATGTTTTCGAAATAAAGAAATGACATATGAAATTAAATGCATAGGTTCGAGCATGATTTCTGAATAAATGTTATGGTTTCGACCTACGTATGAATCGATTTCATGTTTTTGAAAGAAATGAAATTTGGCATGTGAACACATGCTTAAGAAAAGAAATTTGCTTTCGAAATGTGATTGTGGGGGCCACCTCTTGAGTCCTGCGAGAATAAAGTGTCACACAGTCTTTTTGTTTTATGAAAGAGTTTTCAGATTACAAGAAATTCAATTTTATCACTCGGAATGAGTTTATGGGCTATAAAACCAAAGAAAGATTTTGAAAACTCTGTTTTGAGATGAAAAGGCAATGTATAGTGGAATTGTGGGGGCCACCTCTTGAGTTCGATAGGAGCAAAGTGTCACGCAATTGTCCACAATGACATGTGAACGTGAGGGCCACCTCTTGAGTTCGATGGGAGCAAAGTGCCACGCGGGTCACAATGACATGCGATCGTGGGGGCCACCTCTTAAGTTCTATGGGAGCAAAGTGCCACATAGTCTGTTTGACTGTGGCGGCCACCGTTGAGTCCTACAAATGCAAAGTGCGATACGGTTAATGCATTTTTGTCATGCACGCCTTCGTGGAGTATATGAATTTCTCCTTCGGGTGTGATTGATTTGTTGTACGACCTTGATCACGTCTACAGCCTTGCCATGGCCATGTTTATGATTTCCCTTTATAGAGGATGACTATGTTATCGTCGCAGGACATTCCTATAAGTTAGCCTAGTCTCCATCCGATATGAACTATGTTATAAGATTTTGATCCTTCGATACATGTTTATGCATCAGTTATGCTTTTGAAGTTCTATGGGTTTGAAAGATTCTGAAGTTCTGTATGTCTCAAAAGATTTTGATGTAACTGAATAGATTTGTTACCTCAAAATTATATTTTCATTGATTATGTCTTCCATTTACTCATTTTGGAAGCTATGTGATATTTGTAAAGAAATGCTATATCTTAGTTTTATCATTCATTCAGTGTGATTCAGCCACCATGATCATTTTAAATGCATTTCTTACTGGGCTTTTTCCCAAAAGCTCACCCCTTCACCTCTTAGATGTGTTGCAGTGAAACTACTGTGATAATTGCTGCATAGACGACGTAGGCTGGTAGATACGAGTTTCCCCAGGCTACCTTTTGTACATGTGTAAGGTATACATTTCTATCTCTTTACCAGACCATTTGTATGCACAGACATCTATTGAAAGTAATGTGTCGGGATATAATCTGTATAAGGATAAATGAAATGTTTTTAAGGATTGATTATTGGGAGTAACTAGACGTGTTTGGAATACGTGGAATGATTTGATGATATGACTTAGGAAGCATGTCTGATAGTTGTAGATAGCTAGGGTTGATATTGTGAGAACATTTCAGTAGGTAGGCTTATATATAAGTCGTTATGCTGCCGAAATTTCTATCGGCCATATAAATTCAAATGTGAAACTTAATTATAATTACGGATAAAGAAGTAAGAAAATGAATTGACACTGAACATGAAGACAACCTAAGTGAATAAAGGGATTAAGTTGCAAGCTGAAGTTTAAAAAAAATTAAAAAAATTCCCAAATTTTTAGTGTCAGACCCAAGTTTTCGATTTACGTATGTAGCTTGTACCTTATGATTCCTATGTGTACGAACGTTATATTTCATAGTTGAATCATAAGAAGAGTATTTACTATCATGCAATCGATTTATTGAGAATTAAAAATGCATGTAAGCTACATAATAGCGAGATAAGGGTTAAAGTGATCCCCGAGTAAGTGCAGGGGTAAAACGGTCAAATGACCAAAATTCGGTATAAATTCGATGAGGAAATTTCATTAAAAATATGAAATCGAGAGATCTTGATCAATAACGAGAAAAATATTGAATTTCGAGTCCAATTGATCGAGATATGAATTTAATTAATATTTTTGGAATTTTTATCTCGAAAAACGAGCTCAAAAATATTAGAAAATATACCGAAAAAGTAAAATCGGACTGATAAATTCATTTACGGACTAAATGAATTTAATAGGAATTTTTGGGATATTTTAGGATTTTTAATATTATTTTAAGGATTAAAATAATATTAAAAATATATTATAAAAAAAAAGGAAAAAAAATTTTTTTGGGAATTCACTGGACTTCGGGTAAGTCGATACGAGGTCAAAAGTGACCGATTTAATTTCTGATAAATTTATTTAAATTATATTTAATCGAAAATTGACCCGGAGTTAAATATATGAAATTGTGCAGTTCGACGATTAATTCCGAACGGAAGCCCGATTCGAACTCCGATTCACGCACCATCACACAATCTCGGGTGAGTAAAGCTCATTTACGACAATTTATGTGATTTATGCGTATTTAAGATTTAATTTACGCATTTCGGATTAAATTTCGGATTTAGTGAATTATATTCGAAAAATTGAATAAAATGTCATAAATAATATATGGGCTATCCAAAGAGTTTGGAATAAAGCCCAATGGGTATTGATAAGCCCAATGAGTCAATAGACCTTGATGAACTGGCTTAATACGGGTTAAGGCCCAATTAAAGTGATTAAGGCCCATTAAGCGTAAACAGGCCCATTTTAGTGAAACGAAGTGTATTAAATGTGTAATACAGTAGGAAAAATGTAATTAACCCAGTGAATGGTTAAATGCAGCTCTAGAGTCATATTGAGAGTTGACCGGACTGTGAGATTAGACAGCACAGAGGAAGAGAGGTCACACGACGTGATCCGAGGTAGGGGACTCTTGCAAGTAGCTAGAGATATCTGTTCATATTTTCATTGGATTTGACATTCACTGAAATTGTTTGAGGGTCAAAGAGAACCTATAATAATTATAGGGACTCGATATGGGTAAATTACGGTTTTGCCCCTAGTGAGGTAAAAAGTGAAATTTTGGGAAAAGTTCCAAAAAGCATGAAAATGATGTTTTGAGTGGCTTTTCCTGCTGTGTGGCAGAAGAGTACGTAAATGGGCTAATGTTTTGAGGTCGATGTAAACTAAGCACACTTTATAGTGCTGATTTTAATGATTTTAACATCCCTATTTTTAAAGAGCCATCTACCGAATTATGTGGAAACAATCGTGCTAGAGCACAACTCGCACTTTATTTCAGATGTTTTTCACATACATTAGTGCTGGAGGTTTACTCGCACTACATTTATTTGACATGCATGATAGAGTACTGGAGCGTTGCTCGTACTCAGTTTTTATGTGATTTGTGCATGATAGAGTGCTGGAGCGATTAGCTCGTACTCGAGTTTTACATGAGATGCATGATAGAGTGCTGGAGCGTTGCTCGTACTCGATTTTTCACGATTTGTACATGACATCGTACTAGAGCGATTTGCTCATACTTGATTTGTAATGAGAACTATGCATGACCTGGTGCTGGAGGTTTACTCGCACTAGTGTTGATATTTTGACATGCATATACAGTGTTTTGAGGCGGAGTGTTGACTGTGTGTCACACTCAAGACGCGCACTGTAGTTTTTCGTGATATATACACATGTTAGAAAAATCGTGACGATTTCCTCCGTATAGACTGAGTGTCACACTGTTGAGATGTTCTCACGTGGATTTAGAGACGTGGCATTGATTTCATAGTATGAGGGCTAAGACCTATAGCAGGCACCCCACTATAATGTATTTCCATGGTATGAGCGGCTAAGACCTATGGCAGGCACCCCGACCATGATGTATGGGTCCACGGGTGTACGTTGTACCGTGCATGTGACATGGAGTACAGTGTACCGTGTTTTATGTTGTGGAGTTGTGGAGGAGAGTTGTTGATAGCTAGCGGTTGTGATGGACTGACCCCCTCCCGTTACAGCAGTGATAACCCGCACACTGAGTACTGTGTTGCCTGAGATTTCACCACATGTTAGGATATGTACATAGTCCAGAGATACTCTCTTACGGTAAGATCCTTAAGCCTAACATCCTCAAGCCAGAGTGGGCGGGGAGGCTCTGTTCGACGGGAAGGCTCTCTTACATAGTCTAGAGAGATTGTATTTAGCCACTGAGTCTCGCATGATATATCACATGTGTTTTATGACAAGGGTAGACCTGAGGGATGGGTCGGAACCCAATTTGTTTGTGTTGTGATGAGAAACGCCATATTTACCGTGTTTTGAATGTAAATGGCATATTTTATATAAAGGCATTCTTAAATGATTAAATATGCACTGTTTTGCATGAATGCCTCTGATTGATAAACCAACATGTGTTTAGTACATGAGATTTTAAATCTGTACTATATTATATATATATTTTAAACATGCTTTTGAATTGAGAGAAGGAAAGGCAAAGCACTATTTTCAAGTAGATAGTATGGATGTCTACTTGCTTGCCTGATTTCCTTACTGAGTGCATTGATAGCTCATCCCATTCATTTTCCCCCATCTCTACAGATTCTCGTCAATAGATCGAGTCGGCCAAGGTATTGCATTCCTTTGATCCGCTGCCACTCCCCATCTAACGAAAGGTATACACATGCGTACTCTTTTGTATCTGAACAATGCATAAACACAGTGATGTACACGGTTTTAATGTTAGGGATGTAAATGTAATGATGTAATTATATTTAAGTACATGAATTTACTTACAATATGAATGTCACATATGTATGATACGAAAAAGAATGGTAAGGTATGTATGGATGAGAAGACTGATGCCTATTCACAGCCCAACTGTTGAGGAAATAAAGGCAAGTAAAAAGTGAAAAATTTGTTGTGATTTTTGGTAAAGTCGCTTGTGAGAGGAGGGCGTGACATTTAGAGGTCACGGGTAGTTACAGTTTAAGGTGGTATCAGAGTGAAAGTTGTCTAGTACTGTCAGTGTCAATAATAAGGATAAGATTACGTCCCAAATGTCTATGCTTGTCTGGTTGTAGACTAAGTATACCTAATAAAGTTAAGACTTAATGTTTGATTTATCTGAGGAATTGGATGGGCTAGAGACCGTAAAAGTAGGCCTGAGAATCATACAGAGTTGTCATATGAGACTCATAAATGATACTGAGATTGAAACTAATGTTGAGCGTGCTCCATAAGGTCTTGTGGAAAGGACAGATTGTACTGAGATACAGTTTGCTAAGATTAAGCAGAGTATTGAACATACTATGGAAAAAAATTGGGACACAGGCTATGTTAGGTGATTGGGTATACGGAAGAATAGACATGCAGATTACTTTTGATATGCCTGCACAGCCTGTAGAGATGTTTCAGAACTACAAATATGTCTACTCTTGTAGCTCCACAGCAGAATGATGATGACTTGGGTTAAGGGTAGGAGCTACACGAGATGAGGCAGTTTCAGAAGTGCAGACCGTCATTGTTAAATGGGATAAAGGACCCAGTAGTTATAGAGAACTTAATGAATGAGATTAAGGAAACTACAAATGGAATTTATGAGTCTAGCACATGAAAATCGATCTGTCAATGAGTATGAATTATGATTTATATCCCCAGAAAGGTATGACCCAACGTTATGAGCAGTGAAGTTAAGAAATGTCTGTAAGTTCACTAATGGATGGAGACCGAGTTGATTTCGGAGGATAGTATGCTATTACATACTAGAGTCAAGAATCCAATTGTAATGGAAAACTGGAAAATTAAATGGGAGAACTTGCATGGATTCTTAGAGTATAACTGCGAACTTAATATACTGAGGGCAGTTTCAAGAGTTTAAGCCTCCGTTTTTCAACAAGGTTAAGAATTCAGTGATTCAGAGTGTTGGATGAATGAGATAGAAAAGTTTAATGATTTTAGAAGTAACTCTACCGAGAAAGTTGCTTTTACAACTTTTGTGTTAAGGGATTGGAGAAGCTACATGGATTTTTAGAGTGTTCTACTATAAAGAAAATAGCACTTGTAGCATCAGTATCGAAATGGAAAGTCGAACTCGGAGGGGAGTTCCCTGATTTAATCCGAGAGCTAACATCAAAAAAGTACATAGGATATGTTTTTAAAGGCCCTTAGACAACAACACATTCCAAATGAATCAAAGTGGCAATTATGAATGAAATGATTGCAATCGGACATAAAGTAACAAGTCTATGAATGATTATGAAATTAAATTTATAGCTTTGGAAAAAGAATAATCCGGATAAGTAGAGATGTGAAACGGAGGAAATCCAAGAAACTCATAGGAGGTACTAAGATCCTCAATTGAGCTTAATTAGCCCCATTGGAGGTTATATTGAAGAAGCAGTGTGCAAAGTGCAACTATGGTAATATGAACTGTATATTTCAAGGTTACTAAGAAAATGACAAGGTAAAGAGAGTGACAGAAAAGTGATGTACTAAGGAAGCAATGGGAGTGATAGAGTAAAGTCACTGTAACTGAAAAGATGAATCACATAACTAAAAGTATAAGTGAAGGTCACACTTCTTATGTGATTGATAAGTTAGGGCGTGTTCGGGTTAAAAAAGACACCCAGTAGACAGAGAGTTTTTCGACACACAATCAGATGATATATCAGAATTACCACTTAATTAGAAGATGAAGTTTGAAATTGATTTAGCAGTGGTATCGAATTAATTATTTAGACCACTGTACTGAATAGCTTTGATTGAATTAGAAATGCTAGAAAAAAAAACAATTATAAGAATTACATTAAAAGGAGATTATCGGACCAGGTGATTCACTTTGGTGTGTACTGACATTAATTATTAAGGAGACCCGAAGTCTTCTGGGTCACGATATGTCTAGAACGAGAGTTAATTGGATTCTCCCAAAGTAAAAATTATGGATCAGTGGGGAAGACCCAAAACTCTTAAAGATGATTCAGAGTTTGAGATAATGGAGACCTTGGAATATGAATTACGTATCGAGTCTAAGGATTGTAAATTGCTCATGCTTATGTTTCGAATGCAAGACTTAATTGGAATAAGGAAAGAGTTTTGATATAATTGATGTACGAAATGAGACAAGTATGAAATGTGATAGATTTGGAATAGAAGTTACATTGGAATAAGAGCTGTATGCAAAGTAAAAATATCTCTGTTATATGAATTGATTAGGAATCAAGTGATATGAATTGAGAATAAGTTCTGACTAAAGGATAAATGTGAAATTGTGATAAATTATGGTATTCTACTTCCCATTGGGACTGAACCTTGAATCCTTATATCCATAACCAGTTTATGTGGTCAAGTCTGATGGCTAACAAAGGTATTTGAAAATACCTCCCCTCCTGAGAGACTTGACAGCGTCTAGAAGTAACCTAATCCATAACCTATAAATTGAAATTGACAGTCGTCATATTCGTGTTGAAAGTCAGGATACCATTACTTGTGAAGGTGAAGAAATGAATTTCATTCTAACGAAATCGTATGAACTATGGAATATGGATCAATGGTTCGATATCAAGTGCAAAGGAATGCTATGTGGGAACGTAGATTTTAGGCAGTAATTGAAAATCATTAGCAGAAAATTTATCATTGTATATTGTAGGATTTTCTATTGGCTAGAATCAATCTTGCATTTAAAGAGGATAATTGCTTAATTTGAAGTGATTTTGATTTAGTAAAAGAAAGAGAAAAGTATCTTAACTTGAGGATATGAATTGATATTTATTCAGGTCGATGCATGATAACCCTTAAACTTCCACATGGAGTGCTATTAATATGTTAATGATGAGAGTGATTAATTTGTGATAATGGTTCCAAAGATCGAGGAATCAATGAGATTATGTGATGTATGTGATTGATGTTTGGAGTTGTGATCTTGATATGAATTTTATTATTTAGAGTTATAATGATTGAAATTATCAACTGATTTTTCCTATTATTCTTGTGCTCTAACTTTAGTTGGAGTTAATAGTGTATTTGGCTAATGGAAAATTTTGGATTATGATATTATGAGCTTTTCGAAGAGTTTCATCGTCATCTATAATTGATCTATGGGACTTGAAAGCTATTAACATTTGAGATTAGAGATGAGTTGGATACTCATAGAATTATGTTTGAATTTGTTGGGTGCGAAAAAATTTATGTTTATTACAAATTTCTATTCTATTGATTTCATCTTTATCGTAGTATATGATGGTCAACTGATGAAAAATATTCTGATACAGTGAAAAAGAAAAGGAAATCAATATCCAATAGTTTATAAGTAACTAGAAAAAAAAATTATGGATATCATTATTCAGATTTAAAGTTTTATGTGGTTATAATTACTTAACATGAACTGAAAATTTTATTCTAAGAAATTTGGTGAACAAGGAATTATGTTAATCCCGAACAATGTTAAGAACAATAACTTTGAGGTTTTCTCAATTATATTAGAATGACATATCAGAGGGAGCAGTTGAAGTGTGATTGGATTTAAGCTACAAACTTTTGGATTATTGTTAATTTAACAAGTGGTTGATCTTTAATATGGAGGTTAATTTTAACTGAAGCCCATAGTAGTAAGTACATTCTGCATCCTGGTAGTACCAAAATGTGCCAAAATCGACGAAGGGTATTTTGATAGCCTGAAATGAAACGGGATTTTGCAGAGTCTGCTTATAACAACAGCTATCATGCGCTATGGAAAGAGGGGAGAAACTGAGTGTGAGACCCCATATATGTATAATTGTAATATGTACATAGAAATGTAAATGGAGTTATACTATGAATTCGTAAGTGAAGTATATGTGATGTAAGTCCATAAGTTAATATACACACTTGCAATAAAAGTTGTGATTTTACATACAAGTTACATTATGTATGAATGTGAAGAAATGGACTTAAATATGTGAAGAATGTGAGTAAAATGGAAAGTGAGTAGAGTGGTAAAATGAAAGGAGGATTTCATAAGTTATGCCTTCCATTTGGTTTATATTAAGTACCTTTAGTCATACAAAGATTCTACACAAGTTTTAATGTGTATGAAGTATTAATGGATGCCATTTTCAAGTCTCAAAGATGATTGGATGAGAAAATGACCATGGCAGCAAATTAAGGATGTTTGAGTATGAGTTGCTGCAAAAAAACTACAGAAAATTTGAGAAATATGAAGGGCAGATCGATCTCATAAGATGAGAGATCGATCTGGAAGAGCCAGAATGCTCTTATTTGAGCAATGAAATAGAGCATATCGATCTCTAATGGGGGAAAATCGATCTCATAAACATTCTGTAATGAAAAGATTGATCCTCAAGCACATAGATCGATCTCCTTAGCTCTCTATTTGGGAGCAGATCGATCTCCAGCTTTGACAGATCGATCTCATGCTTAGAATGTCGTGAAAATGAGGGATTTAAAGGGACCAGATCGATCTCCTCCTAGTGCAGATCGATCTCATCAAGTAATTTCTATAAATAGGAGCAGTTGAATCTACAGATTTCGGGACAAAACCATTTCCTTCCATTCCAAATCCAAAGCATAGCTTTCTCACTCCTAAATCCAGCCATTTTCAGTAAGAGTTGAGGGAAAGCTATTAGAGACAAAGTTGTTCACATCTAATAGAAGAACAACATAGTTTGGAGGCATTTCCCCATTTGTTGAATTGAAAGAACAAAGGGCATTTCTATTTGAAGCAAAGAGGAAATCCAAAGAGGTGAGTTTCTAAAGCATCAACTTAAGTACATTGTTAAGCTATTGATGTTTGGGGTTGATTGGGCTGCTTAGTATTGTTAGAAACTGTCTAAAATGCATTGGAATGATTATGACCTAGAAATGGTCTAGTGTGAGAAAGTGGAATGAATAGAGAGGCTTACCCAAAAAGGGTAAAATGTGGATTAAGGCATTGGTAAAATGCATAAATGAATTATATTGACTAGTGAGGTCAAATATGAGTTAACAACATTAACTCAATTGATTTGGATGAATGAATCGCAGCTCCCGAGGATACACCGGAGCAAAGCGAACCAAGAGCACAAGAAGCTAAGAGGAAGAGAGTCACACTCAAATAAATCGAGGTAAGGGAATTGTGTGGACTCTTAGAGATATCTGTGCGCAATTTGGGCACTTATATGCTTTGCTAGATTGCATGAGATGTTAGAAAATGAAATTGGGTGATTGAAGGGCAAAAGTTGGGTGTTTGAGAAAAGTGCATGAAAACAAAAGCATAATGCTTGAAAATCATGTTTTATTGCTTTTTAGCAAATGATTTGGTAGGTTGGCTGATATTTGAAATGATTTGCAAAAGAAATGAGTTGTTTTGGTTTGTTAACCATACTTTGCAAAGAATTGAGCCACCTACATGGTTTTTCGTGAGAACGAAAGCGTGCTAGAGTATAACTCGCATGAGATTTGGCGTGTTTTATACACATGAGTGCTAGAGCTTAGCTCGCACTAGTTTTCACATGGATTTCATACTAGTTTTGGCATGGTGCTTAGAGCTTAGCTCGCACTAGATGCCTACCTTATTTGTTGTCGTACTTGGAGCTTTGGGCAGACTGGGTGTCGCACCGATTAAATAGGCTCGCACGTACAGTTTGTGATTTTGACATGTTGATAGCCGTACCAATTAAATAGGCTCACACGTGCGTTTCGAGATATGGCTTGATGCGATGTGTTGATTGGGTCTATGGAGTACATTGTACCGTGCATGTAGCATGGAGTATGTTGTACCGTGTTAAGATGTAATATGTCATCTTCGAACGAGATCTGCTATGGAACGACAGGCTGGATTTGACTCACCTCCTGTGTGGAAGCAGATAGTGGTGATATCCCACACACCTGATCCGTGTAGTCGGTATCACAGGTTATGGCTATAGACTTAAAGGTTATTACCTTTTATTGAATTGCCTATCTCACATGTCTATTGCTTTGAGAATAAATCCATGTTTGAAATGTTTTGTGGGTCAGGATAGTCTGAGGGAGGGATCGAATTCTGACTAGAGTTGAAGTGTTTTGAGATGAAAGTATATTAATGGTTTTAAAGTGCACCGAAGCATGATGATTAATGCCATGCTTTATTGTGAAAAAAATGCATGATGGTTAATGTCATGCTTATTTGAGAAAAAACGCATGATGGGTAATGCCATGCTTTATTATGAATTATGCATGATGATTTATACCATGCTTTGAATTGAATTGTGCACTGAATTTTAATAGCACGAATGCTTTACATACCATTAACACAATCATACACTCATGTTTTGAGATAAAATGATGAACTAAATGCTTTTGAGCATTGCATCACGATCACGTAGATAGTGCAGTATCTACATATTCGCATGATTGCCTTACTGAGCGTGTGGTTTGCTCACCCCCCCTTATTTTCCCCCTCTCTACAGAGATTTGAGTATAGAGTGAGTGTGACTAGAGGCTTATCCCTTTTGGTATCCGCTGCATCTCATCGCTAGAGGTATACACACTTGAATTATTTTGTATCTAAACTAGACATAGCACAGTAGCATTTTGTATGTAAACATTGGGGTGTAAAACAATGTAAACACATGTAACAACTCTGATATATACATTTATATAAGTGTTTACTCATAAATAATATACAAATTGAATTGGTATGGTGGAGTGAGTTAGACATCGACACATAGCCTAACTATTGAGGAGAGTTGCTGTTCACGATTGAGGTAAGGACGAATAATAAATGATGCATGAAAATGCGAAAAATTTATACGTATTTTAGTAATTTGAGGGTCATGATAGAAGTTGGTATCAGAGCTCGAGTTGGTCTGATGTGTGTCGTGTCTAAAATACTTAATAAGTTGGAAAATTACATCCCCATGTTACTATGCTTGTTTAGATACAAATTGTGTGTGTGTCGATGGGTTGACTAAGTAATTGGTTGTGAATGTAGGGAATTGAGTAATTATGCCTAATACCAGCCGCGGTAGAGGGGCGAGGGCTCAAGTTAGAGGCCGTCGAGGTAGGCCTGGGGGTCGTATTGAGCCAGAAACACACGAGGCTTAGGATGATGTTGAGGTGGAGGCTGATATTGAGCACGCTCCATAAGGTCCATGAGAAAGGCCCGAGAGTATTGAGGCTCGCTTCGCGAGGATTGAACGGAGCATTGAGATGATATTGGAGTTGGTCACCCAATCTGTACTTAGAGTTGGCGGTAGACAGAGTCCCGCTACACAGGGTGATGCCGAGCAGGTAGCAGTTCTTAAAGCACGGGCATGGCCAGCCCAGAGACCTCAGATGACAGATACCCCACCCACACAGGATATGCCTACGTCGGTTGCTACACCAGGCAGTAGAGGTTGGGGATATGGATGCGAGTTGGACAGATTACGGCAATTTTAGAAGTTTGGACCATCGTATTACAGTGGAGTAAAAGTCCCAGTAGCTGCTGAGGATTGAATAAATGAGATCGAGAAGCTGTATGGGTTCTTTGAGTGTACTACTACCTAGATGGTAGCGTTCGCAGCTTTTATACTGAAGGGGTCAACAGAACATTGGTGGAAATCCACCCAGCCTATTTTGAGAGCCCCGCATATTGAGATCAGTTGGGATATATTTTTGGAGGCACTCTGGAGACAGTATGTACCGGATACCGCTCAAAGAAAGATGAAAATGGCATTTTTGGGACTAACCCAAGGGAGCAGGACTGTGGATGAGTATGAGACGACTTTTATCTCCCTGGGCAGATATGATCCCAACACAATGAGTAATGAGGTTGAGAAAATCCAAAAATTTATGGATGGATTGAGACTGACCATCAGGTCTAGATTGGTTCCCCTGGATATACTGACCTACGAGGAGGCAGTGCGCAGGGCGCAATTGTGTGAACAAGATGTTGATAGGATTGCCTCAGAGTTTGGAAAGGTTAGTAAGATGAGGGACAGAGATAAGAAAAGACTAGTTATGGATAGAGGCTTCAGTTATAAGGGAAGCAAGAGGTTTGCTGGAAAGAGATCAAGGATCGAGGAGATCCGGGAGAGGACAAATAATACTCTCATGTATCCGGCCATTGCTCCAGCTAAGGGAATTGTGATTGGAGGGCCACGGCCTACGACAGAGCAGTGTGGCAAGTGTGGTAGGTACCATGGTACTCGACCATGTTATGGACCTCAGGTAGTATGCTTCAGATGTGGGAAACCAGGGCACATAATCAAGGATTGCCTAGAGATGATAGAGAGAGCCCCACAGAAGGGCAAGGAGCCGGAGAGAGTTCCAGTTGGGACAATTGCTCCGAGGAGGAGGGCTACAGCTAAGGAAAAGGGGAAGTAAGCAGTGGGTGTGAGCAGAGGATGAGTGCACGCACTGGACCAAGACACTGCGGATCAATCTTCGGATATGGTAAAAGGTACCATCCAAATCTTTGATTTAGAAGCATTTGTATTGTTTGATCCTGGTGTCACGCACTCTTTTATATCACCATCCTTTGCATGTAAATTGATGAAGCATGTAAAACCCACATTACTAGATAAGATGCTGATGATATCTACCCCTATGAATGATAGTCAATTGACTGAGCATATGTATAGAAGTTGTAAGATGAGGATAGGAGGTAAAGAAATGGTCGTCGATTTGATCTTATTAAACATGAGTGATTTTGATATAATCCTAGGTATGGATTGACTGGCTGCAAATCATGTTATTATGGATTGTCATGCAAAAACTTTGATGTTTCCAAAGATAAACAACCTTATTGTAAATTTGGTGAAATGAAATGAAAGAATATGTCATTATAATTGAGAAGAGTATAATCTAGTTACATGATAATTTAGAGATGAATTTAATTTATAACTTATATATGTTGATGTGACGATTTATGATTTCTAATGGTGGAAAGAATAATGTGAATGGTTCATCACTTATGTGATTGACACAGATAAGGCACGTCCAAAATTGGGAGACATGCCAGTAGTTAGGGAATTACTTGATATCTTCCCGAATGGATTACTAGGGTTACCTTCAGATAGGGAGATGGAGTTTGGTATAGACTTGGCACCTAGTACAGAGCCGATATCCAAGCCACCTTACAGAATGGCTCAAGTTGAGTTGGAAGAATTAAGGAAACAGTTACAAGAGTTACTAGAGAAGGGATTCATCAGGTCGAGCGTCTCACATTAGGGAGCACCGGTTCTATTTGTAAGGAAGAAGGATGGAAGCCTCCGACTGTGTATAGATTACCGATTGTTGAATAAGGCCACCATCAAGAATAAGTATCCCCTTCCACGCATCGATGACTTGTTGGATCAGCTTAAGGGAGCGCAGGTCTTTTCCAAGATAGATCTGAGATCAGGGTACCATTAGTTGAAGATACGAGGTAGAGATGTACCCAATATCACTTTTCGCACCCGGTATGGACATTATGAGTTTATGGTTATGTCATTCGGGTTGACGAATGCTCCCGCAGTTTTTATGTCGTTGATGAATGAGGTATTCCACCAGTATTTGGATCAATTTGTAATCGTGTTTATTGATGATATACTGGTGTACTCAAAGTCTAGAGAGGAGCATGAACGGCACCTAAGGATAATGCTGTAGACCCTCCGAGAGAAGAAGTTGTACACTAAACTCAGTAAGTGTAACTTTTGGTTGGAACAGATCTCTTTCCTTGGTCATATAGTATCAAAAGATGGAGTGTCAGTGGATCCATCTAAGATTGAGGCAGTAGTTCAGTGGCAGAGACCCCAGACAGTGACAAAGATCAGAAGTTTCCTGGGTTTAGTTGGGTATTATCGAAGGTTTGTAGAGGGATTTTTGAGGTTAGCTGCTCCTTTGACACATCTCACGAGAAAGAATGTTGATTATGTGTGGGACGATAAGTGTGAGGAAAGCTTTGAGGAGTTGAAGAGGAGGTTAACTACAGCTCCAATACTCACCATTCCTACCAGCTCAGGAGGTTTCTCGGTGTATATAGATGCTTCACACCTAGGATTGGGCTGTGTATTGATGCAGGATGGGAAGGTAGTTACATATGGATCAAGACAATTAAAGAATCATGTGAGAAACTACCCGACCCATGATTTGGAGTTAGCGACCGTAGTGTTTACATCGAAAATATAGTGCCACTATCTTTATGGTGAGAGATTTCAAATCTACACAGATCATAAGACCCTTAAGTACTTGTTCTCGTATAAAGAGCTGAACATGAGACAGAAGAGATGGCTCGAGCTGTTAAAGGATTATGATTGTGAGATCCTGTACCACCCGGGTAAAGCAAATGTGGTTGCTGATGCATTAGGTAGAAAGCATCTTGGGTTGGTGTTATTCATGATGGTCAGGGAACACGAGCTGTTGGAATAGTTCACGAACCTCAGTTTGGATATGACCCCGCCTAACGCTGATAGTAGATTTATGATAGCTAGCCTACAATTGGAATCGGATCTAGTAAATCGAATTTGATAGGCTCAGCGAATTGATCAGCAGTGCAGTGATATTGTCAGGCAGATACAGAAGGATACAGAGATGGACTTTGAGTTAAGTTCAGATGGATTATTGAGGTTTAGAGGTAGGATATGTGTTCCTGATGATGTAGAGATCAGAAGGTTGATCTTGACAGAGGCTCACTCATCGAAGTATACGATACATCCAGGGAGTACTAAGATGTATCAAAACCTTCGAAAGATTTATTGGTGGTCTGGGATGAAAAAGCACATTACTGAATATGTTTCTAAGTGTCTCGTTTGTCAGCATGTGAAGGTTGAGCATCAGAAGCCTGCAGGGTTATTGCAGCCTCTACCGATACCAACTTGGAAGTGGGAGCACGTCACCATGGATTTTGTGATGGGATTGCCGAGGACCCGCAGAGGTCATGATGCCATATGGGTGATTATGGATCGGTTGACGAAATCAACCCATTTTCTAGCTATGAGAGCTACCGATACTCTTAGCCAGTTAGCGTACCTATAAGTGTGCGAGATAGTGAGGCTACATGGAATTCCAGTGAGCGTTGTTTCTGATAAGGATGTCCGCTTCACTTCCCACTTCTGGGAACGTTTTCAGGAAGCGATGGGGACCCAGTTGAGTTTTAGCACCACGTTTCATCCTCAAACAGGTGGTCAATCAGAGATGACTATACAGACCCTGGAATATATGTTGAGAGCTTGTGCGTTGGATTTTGGGGGCTCCTGGGATGACCATTTGCCACTCACAGAGTTCGCCTATAATAACAGTTTTCATGCGAGTATCGGGATGGCATCTATGAGGCATTGTATGGGAGTAGATGTCGTTCCCCTATTGGATGGGAAGAGGTTGGTGACAGACAGATTTTTACTCCCGACTTGGTTAGACAAGCCTCTGAGGATGTCCAGCTGATTTGTGAGAGGTTACGGATAGTTCAGAGCAGGAAAAAGAGTTACGTTGACAAGAGATAAAGACCATTAGAGTTTGATGTGGGTGAGTCGGTGTTCTTGAAAGTTTCTCCTTCGAAGGGAATTATGAGATACAGGAAGAAAGGAAAGTTGAGCCCTCGATATATATGGCCATTTGAGATACTTGATAAGGTGGGAGATAAGTCTTATAGATTGGCATTGCCACCATAGTTGGCAAGTGTGCATAACGTCTTCCACGTATCCATGTTAAGGAAGTATCACCCGGACCCAGAGCATGTGATAAAGTATGAGCCTTTGGAGCTCAATGAGTGTATGACATACGTTGAGAAGCCAGTTCGAATACCGGATAGAAAAGATAAAGTGTTGAGGACAAAGACAATTCCCTTGGTGAAGGTTCTTTGGCAACATCACACGGTGGAAGAAGCCACATGGGAATTGGAGAGTTTGATGCGGGAGAAGTATCCCGAGTTATTCACGGATTAAATTGGTTCCAATTTGGAGGACCAAATTTTCTAAATGGGGGAGAATGTGAGACCCCGTATATGTATAATTGTAATATGTACATAGAAATGTAAATGGAGTTATACTATTTATTCGTAAGTGAAGTATATGTGATGTAAGTCCATAAGTTAATGTACACACTAGCAATAAGAGTTGTGATTGTACATACAAGTTACATTATGTATGAATGTGAAGAAATGGACTTAAATATGTGAAGAATGTGAGTAAAATGGAAGGTGAGTAGAGTGGTAAAATGAAAGGAGGATTTCATAAGTTGTGCACTTCCATTTGGTTTATATTAAGTACCTTTGGCCATACAAAAATTCTACACAAGTTTTAATGTGTATGAAGTATTAATGGATGTCATTTTCAAGTCTCAAAGATGATTAGATGAGAAAATGACCATGGCAGCAAATTAAGGATGTTTGAGTATGAGTTGCTGCATATCGTCTCTCAGAGAAGTTGACTAGCCTAATTAAGTACCGGTTCATCTTACCCTAAGTATATCCTAGCAAATTATGAAATTAAAAGTGGGTGATCAATTAAGGCTAAAAATTAAAAGTACTGAAAATAATAACACTAAAAAATAAAGAAAATAAACTGAACTAAGATTTGCTTACCGAACTCCGAGCAATTAAAGAAAATACCTACAAAAGAAAATTAAAACAGTTAAAATGTATTAACACAACTAAAATAAAATGCAAATATGAAAGTAAAGCAATAAAATTAATTAAACTAAAATTTAAACAAACTTAAAATAAAAATGCATGTAATTAAACTAACTAATAAAAATGCAAATTAAACTAAACTAAAATTTAATGAAGATAAAGACTAAATTAAAAATGCATGAATCAAATTCTAAATGCAACTAAACTAAAATAAAGTCCTAAAACATATAATATAAAATTAATTATTAACTAAAAATTAAAACTGAAAATTAAATTAACATGCAAAGATATTAAAACTAACCTACCATTTTACTTGATTAAATTACCTAAAGAACAACTAACAAAGGATCAAACAATTTAACTCATTAATGTAAAAGCATGAAATAACAAGTCTGCAGAATGCATAAGTGGCCAAACAATGGCTTAACCGAATGCTCAGCCAAGTGGTCCCGCGTACTACACTGTACACATTTCTTCACCAAATTCCAGCTTTGCTCTCGGTCTTGCCCATCTCTCTATTGCTCGCGCGTTCTGCATTCTAGTTCTGTTGTCCTGCGTTCCTGGCACCAACTTCATTCCCCGCTGCAGCAGTAGATTCTCCCTTAGCCAGCAAGTGTACTCTGCAGTGCCAGGATAGTAATGGAATGTAGCAGCTACATCTTACTATCCTCACTTGTATCTCTTGCAGCAGAACCGACAAACACCAGCAACTGCTCCACTCACCATGTTCGGCAGCTGTTCAACATGGATCAGTCCTTCAACATAGAGCAGACGTGGGTTGCCTTCTACTCTGAGAACAGAAAATTCCACTCTTCTGATTCAGCAAGGACAGGCACTTGAATGATCTGAGAACTCAGCTATCAACTAGCCATGTTCGGCGTCCTCTTCCTCTGTCTAGTGCACCCCACCAGTAGCCACAGCCCGTCCAACCTCAATCAATCCAGCCTCCGGCAACAGAGGAGCAGCAGAGAACAAGGAGATAAGCTTAACAGAATGCAAAGAAAGGTAATTCAGTGATTAAAATAAACTAGAAGATTAACCAACTATTGAACAATACAGATGAATGGAAACAGAGCAGAACAAAGGTGACACGGATAAAAATAAATAAATATAAGATTAAATCTCAGCATCGTTAAGGAGAAGTGCATCTAATGGAACTAAAGCAATCGATGAAAACGAAAGAGTCAACTGGACTAAACCCGAGAACAAAGGCCACGGTTCCCCTGCTTTAGCTTTTTACCCGATTCCTCATGTTACCCGGTAAGCAAGCAGTAGTGAAGCCTCCTCGGTTCAGCCACTATAACTTCCCTGTGCTAGCTCCAAGAGACCAATGTTAGCAACAAATCGGCACCACAAACCAGGAATGCCTTTGCTCAGAACAGTGACATTTTCATTTTTAAACTCTAATAAATGCATATAGAAAATAATGGATAGATGATGAAATAACCGGACTGTAAACAGAAAAAATAGAAAATGATAAAACACTCAAACCGAGAAATGGAAGATAACCAGCATAAAGAAAAATGTGCAGTGAATGAAAATTAAACAAAGGCAACAGGTTGAGTAAGATTGCTGCTATCACCCGCCCCTCAAACCCAAAAAAAAAAAACAGTAATAGAGAAACGAAATCCGAATAGTAAATAGAAAACTAGTAAAAACGAGATTCTAACTTTTTATTTGTAAAAATTAAATGTGCCAAATTTAAAGGAAAAGTAAAACTTGCAATCCTAGAACAATGGTGGCTGAAAAGAAAAGAAAAACCTTAAAAACAATAAATCCTAAAATAAACCCTAAAACTATTCTACCCTAATTTACCTCTATTCTGACCTAGGCTCCCCCTTTTTTGATTGCCATCTTTTTCTATTTATACACATACTTACGGGTACAATTGTTATTTTTTTTTCATCTTAGATGAATTGGTATTGTTTGGCCACTTGTCTTCACACCATTGGCTCCTTGAAAAATAATATTTCCATGTCATCTATCTTTTTGTCCAATTGGATGTGCTAAGCTCGTGTTGTCCGCGTGGTCCAATCTCGATTTTAGCTCAATTCTGGTCCATTTTCTAACGAAATATTCAAAATTCATCCGGATTTAATTTATCTACAAACATGAGAATTTTAATTAAATAAAGGAGATAATTAACAAAATAAATTGGGGATTTAAATAATTAATTAGGAAATTAAGCACAAATAATTCTAAAAATATAGAATTATCACACCCCCAAACTTGAGCTTTTGCTTGTCCTCAAGCAAAACAAAATAATTGTAGGAATGACAAGTACTAAACACAATATTTTCCCCAATATTATCCTCAAAGAAAAAGTACACACTATGAAATCAAAGAATCACAATTATAAGTCCAACACTCATAATCATTCAATCATAAGTCCTAACCCAAATTGGATCCCTCGTGTGTGTGTGTGAAAATGTCAAAGTCACTTCAAAGTACATTACCTGGATCAGATTATGCAAATATAGTGAATGCAAAGTCAAAGACATGTGATCATTCCCATAAGTTTGCTTTTCACTTCTCTCTCCACTAATGTAGTCACACTTAACTAAAGATCAATAGGATTTCATTAAACTTGTAATGTAAGGCTGGGGCTAAGGTATGATAAAGTCGATTTAGGTTTAATTACCCCTTAACATGCATTACTTCTAGGATCTTTAATGTAAGAGCTCAATTTATTTCCCCCAAACTTATTTCTTTCACTAAACATTTTATTCTATTTTTGTATTTTTCTTCTTCTTCTTTCTTCTTCTTTTTCTTTTTCTTTTCTTTTTTTTTTTTGAAATTTCACTATCACCAGATACCCATATGTACAAAGCTCAAAATATATCCCAATGACTTTTCATGCTTTCGGGGTAAGGGATAGGAAAAGAGTTTTTAAGCTAAGGAAAATAATGCAGGTGTATTTACAGAGAAAAGTTTTTTTAGCCCAGATGGGTGACTAGGGGTAGAATATATACAAGAAAGGCTAGAAAGGCTCAAACAATCCAAAGATGGCTTAAATCATCTCCCAAATTAAATGTGATCTAATATTTCACCTCGAGATCAGATCAAACGAATTCTAGAATATGATACATAAAATCAACTGAACAAATGCAATCCTATGTTCACATAAGCTTTCTCTAAATAAATATACAAATTCATGACATGACATGTGCATAAAATGAGGAAATCACAATCAGAATCAAGACAAATTCAAGAAGTCAACTTCATGCTTTTCCTATAATCATACTTCTTAGTCAATCAAAATCAGACTTAATCATAGGGTCATATCATCGGAATATGGGAAAACTACATGCTAAGTACTAAATCATCCCAAAATCAAACAATTTAAGCTCATATTTTCGACAAAATTTCAAATTTGCTCAAATTTTTGAAAAATACTCAAGTGATATCCCCTCCCCCAAACTTGAAGTGCACAGTGTCCTCAGTGTGCAGATAATATAAGAATTTAAGCTCAAGAACATAGTACTCCCCTATCTGATGTTGATGAACTATTGAAGCTTTTATTGAAAGCGTAAAACTTAGAAAATAAACCTGCAAAATAAACAAAGAAAGAAACAACAGAAAAGAAAAAGAAAAAGAACTATATACAAGGTGAACAGAAAAACACAACCACTTCAAATGCAGCTGAAGAACACAACACTCAGCAGCAGGGCGAAGAGTAGGAGGATTAGCCAGAATGGTGATAGAATGTTAACAGCTAAATCCTCCTTAGCTCTATCTACTTCCCTCCTTCTTTCAGATTTCATGTGCTTAAGCCTTATATCCTCATTAATCTCTATCTTAAAACACTCTTGAGAGTTATCAGAGAGCTTCAAAGGTTTGAAAACATTAAATTTCACTTCCTGATCTAGGACTCTCATAGTTAACTCCCCCTTCTGTACATCAATTAAGGTTCTACCAGTCGCTAGGAAAGGTCGACCTAGTATAATGGGGACTTCCCTGTCTTCCTTCATATCCAAAACAATAAAATCTGCAGGGAAAATAAATTTATCCACATTTACTAGCACGTCCTCAATGACCCCTTTTGGATATTTAATGGATCGATCAGCTAGCTGAAGGGTCACTGTGGTAGGCTTGATATCCTCTATTCCTAACTTTTGGTATATAAACAGAGGCATCAGATTGATACTGGCTCCTAAATCACACAGGGCTCCACCAAAGAACATATTTTCAACAGTGCAGGGTATGGTAAAACTCTCGGGATCTTTAAGCTTGGGGGGTAATTTCCTCTGGATAATTGCACTACATTCCCCAGTTAAGGCCACTATCTCATAATCTTCCAATCTCCTTTTCCTAGAGAGGATATCCTTCAGAAACTTCACATAACTTGGCATTTGCTCTAAGGCATCTACGAAAGGAATGTTTATGTGAAGTTTCTTAAAAACCTCAAGAAATTTAGCAAATTGTTGTTCCAGTTTTTGATTTTGGAACCTCTGAGGAAAAGGTACTGGTGGTTTAACTAGAGGCAATATAGTGGGAACCTGTGTAGACTCAGAGGACGAGGAAAGCAATGAAAAAGAAGAAGGTATAGATGAAGAAGTGCCTAACTTTGTTTCCTTTGCAGCCCGATCCTGATGTTCCTGCTCCTTCTGAGCTGCCTCTTTAGAACTTAAGGGTTTATCAACTATGGGTTGTTCAGGTACAGATTTAACTTGTGCCTCATCTAGCTCTCTGCCACTCCTAAAGGTGATGGATCTAACATGTTCCTTACCCTCCCTTTGCTTAATAGGATTAACTTCAGTGTTACTAGGAAGGGTCCCTTGAGCACGTTGGCTAATAACACTAGCTATTTGTCCAACCTGAACTTCTAAGTTCTTAATTGAGGCAACTTGATTTTGCAGGATAGTCGTGAACATTTCCTCAAGCGAGGGCTTCTTCTCAGTTGCTAGTGCATGGTAATGTTGGGACTGCACTGGTTATGGTAGTAGTGGTGGTGGTGATGGATGATGTGGTGGATGGTATGAAAATTGAGGCTGTGGTGGTGCCTGAACCGGTGGAGCCTGAAAACCAGGGAGTCCTACAAGTCTAGAGCTAGAAGTTTGCCCTTTGTTTTGGCTCTAGGAGAAGTTAGGATGGTTCCTCCACCCTGGACTATAGGTGTTTGAAAAAGGGTTGTTCTGTTGCGATTGAGAAGGGGCAACATACTGAACCGATTCTAAGTTGAGCGGACACCTATCTACAAAGTGGGTACCACTACACAGCTCGTAAGAAAGAAAAGGACTTTGGATAGAATAAATTGGATTAAGACTGGTGGGAGGATTATGTTGGGTACTGAGCGACTCTACCTTCTTCATAAGGTTAGCGATTTGAAAGGTCAAGGTAGACAGTGTGTCGAGCTCATAAATACCCATCGACTTCTTTAGCATTTGCCTCTCCGAGGACCATAGATAGTTGTTAGCCGCCAACTTTTCTAACAACTCGTAAGCTTCCTCCTCTGTTTTACACATTGTGCTCCACCCGCAGCAGCGTCAATAATGGTCCTATTTGGGCTTGTAAGTCCGTTGTAAAAGGTCTGGACTTGCAACCACAAAGGTAGGCCATGGTGGGGGCACTTTCTAAGAAGCTCCTTATATTGTTCCCATGCTTCATAAAGAGATTCAAAGTCGTACTGGGCAAAGGAAGATATATTACTACGGAGTTGGGCCATTTTAGAGTGAGGGAAAAACTTAGATAGAAATTGATGGGCTAACTCATCCCGTGTAGAAATGGATCCTAGAGGTAAGGAGGTTAACCAGTGTCTCGCCCTATCCTTAAGTGAGAAGGGGAATAATCTAAGCCTAAGCGCATCATCAGATAATCCATTGTGTTTAAACGTGTTGCACAAGTCCAGGAATTACCCAAGGTGAGCATATGGGTCATCATGTGGAAGCCCACTGAACTGTAAAGAAGTCTGAATCATCTGGAGGATTGCGGGCTTAATTTCAAAGTTATTTGTAGGGACAGCTGGTGGCCTAATGCCGGAATAATATCCTCTAATCGTCGGCATTGCATAATCTCCAACGGTTCTAATTTCCCTATTTTCTGTCATTATGTTTTGCAGCGGAGCTATTAATTTCCTAGAGTCCTTTCGAATTTTTCTAAGAGTACGTTCAATTTCAGGATCTAGAGGAAAGCAATCAAAACTCTTGGCTCTACGCATGCAAACATCAGAAAGTCCTTAGAAAATTTTTTGAATTTTTAAATTTTTGATTTTTTTTTTAAAATTTTTTTTAATTAACTAATCTAGATTAAACTTCTAAATATTAACAACCTAAATATTTTCAAGCTAGAATTACACCTAAGCATAATTTCACCAATATTAATTAACGACTAATTAAAACTTCCCCAACAACGGCGCCGAAAACTTCACACGCCCTAAGGGTATTGTTCGTAAGTGCACGGGTCGTACAAGTAATAATGGGATTTGAGTCCCGAGTTATCGTCCCTCAGAGAAGTTGACTAGCCTAATTAAGTACCGGTTAATCTTACCCTAAGTATATCCTAGCAAATTATGAAATTAAAAGTGGGTGATCAATTAAGGCTAAAAATTAAAAGTACTGAAAATAATAACACTAAAAGATAAAAAAAAATAAAACTGAACTAAGATTTGCTTACCGAACTCCGAGCAATTAAAGAAAATACCTACAAAAGAAAATTAAAACAATTAAAATGCATTAACGCAACTAAAATAAAATGTAAATATGAAAATAAAGCAATAAAATTAATTAAATTAAAATTTAAACAAACTTAAAATAAAAATGCATGTAATTAAACTAACTAATAAAAATGCAAATTAAAGTAAAATAAAATTTAATGAAGATAAAGACTAAATTAAAAATGCATGAATCAAATTCTAAATGCAACTAAACTAAAATAAAGTCCTAAAACATATAATATAAAATTAACTATTAACTAAAAATTAAAACTAAAAATTAAAACTAAAAATTAAATTAACATGCAAAGATATTAAAACTAACCTACCATTTTACTTGATTAAATTACCTAACTAACAACTAACAAAGGATCAAACAATTTAACTCATTAATGTAAAAGCATGAAATAACAAGTCTGCAGAATGCGTAAGTGGCCAAACAAGGCCTTAATCGAATGCTCAGCCAAGTGGTCCTGCGTACTACACTGTACACATTTCTTCACCAAATTCCAGCTTTGCTCTCGGTCTTGCCCATCTCTCTGCTGCTCGCGCGTTCTGCATTCTGGTTCTGTTGTCCTGTGTTCCTGGCACCAACTTCATTCCCCGCTGCAGCAGTAGATTCTCCCTTAGCCAGCAAGTGTACTCTGCAGTGTCAGGATAGTAATGGAATGCAGCAGCTACATCTTGCTATCCTCACTTGTATCTCTTACAGCAGAACCGACAAACACCAGCAACTGCTCCACTCACCATGTTCGGCAGCTGTTCACCATAGATCAGTCCTTTAGTATACAGCAAACGTGGGTTGCCAGCTACTCTGAGAACCAAAAATTCCACTCTTTCGGTTCAGCAAGGATAGGCACTTGAATGATCTAAGAACCCAACTATCAACTAGCCATGTTCGGCGTCCTCTTCCTCTGTCCAGTGCACCCCACCAGTAGCCACAGCCCATCCGACCTCAATCAATCCAGCCTCCGGCAACAGAGGAGCGGCAGAGAACAAGGAGATAAGCTTAACAGAGTGCAAAGAAAGGTAATTCAGTGATTAAAATAAACTAGAAGATTAACTAATGTAAACACCGCAAATTTTATGTATTTAAATTAAACAAAATATATATATAATAAATGGAAATAGGTTATAGGGAAATATGAGAATATATATATATATATATATATATTTGTTAAGTTTAAAAAAAAATGAAGGATAAAAATAATTACAATAAAATATATACATGTAATTGTCCAAGAATGAAATTATAATTAAAAAAATATACATATATATATAAAAAATACAAATATAACATATATAATAAAAATATAAAAATATATATATATAAATATAAATATAAATAGATATATATATATATATAAATAATATATATAATAAAAATAAAAATAAATAAAATAAAACAAACGAAAAAAAAGGATCGCGCAATTGTCGAGCGATCCCGAAGAGAAAACCCCCCTGTTACTATTCTCTGCTACCGCCGGCAATCTTTCTCCCCATTTTCGCCTGCCGATTCCTCCCTTTCCCCCACCGGTCAACAGAACCGAGACCAAGCCAGCGACCATCGGGACCTCCCCTTTCTCCCTTCCTTCCTCTTCGCCCGAACCTGAAAATCTCTCCCCATTTTTGCCTGCTGTCTTTCGTTTCACATCCGACGGCCACACCAGCGCCAGAAGTTCACTGGGACCGATAGCTCCCCTCACCTGGACGTGGACCGACCATTCCCTCCTTTTTCCCTCTTCCCTCGCCGAACCGAGAGCTCAGCCAAGAAAACCCTTCTGTTCTCGCGGACTCTGACGGTTGGAGACAAGACAGTGAACCGGTGACCCCGGGGACCGTTCAGTCACCCTTCTGGCTGTCCCCCTGCCCCCTCCGACGCCATAGTACATCTACAGTAGCAGTATACCAGAAAAAATAATAAAATAAATATAAAAAAATACCCAGTTGACATTCCTCATCCTTGTACCAGTTGATTCCTAGGTAAAAAAAACCTAAGCTTTATTTAGTTTAATGTATTTATAAATTTTATGTATATAGCATGTTTAGTGTAGATTTAATTTGGCAAAAATTGGAAAGATGAGAAGTAGACAAATATGTGTATGTATGAGATAAGAAAAAAAATGGGAAAACAATATTAATATATATACATGTATAGGGGTGTATATATATATATGTATATGTATATATATATATGTATATTTATTTATTTAGGTACATGTACAAATAGGTGTATATAATGAATTGGATATGCTAGTATTTGTACGAAAAAAATATGGATGCAAATGTGATAAGGAAAAATGAAAAACAATTATATATATATATATATATATATATATATATATAAAGGAGTGTATATAAATATATATTTATTTAGGTGCATATACATATGGATGTACATAGGATGAATGTGTGCTAGTGTATGTATATACAAAGAATGTATATATGTGAGATAGGGGAACATGAAAACAATAAAAGTATATATATCTATATATATACATATAGGAGTGTGTATATATATATATATATATGCGTGTATACATGTGGATGTATATAATAAAGGTATATGTTAATACTTGTAGGAGCAAATAAATAAATAGTGAAGAAATATATATAAACGTGCGTGTCGGCCTAAGGATATACAATAATACGTACACACGCAGTAGCAACGATAAATTACTATTTTAACACAATTCGCATGAATAGGATGCTAAGTCTACAATTTTCGGTGTAGGTGATTGTAGAAGGGATTAAAGGAGGTACTAGGAGACGTCACCGTTCGAATTTGAGATACCCGATAAATCGAGGTAAGGGGTATTACTTAACTTAGTTCTGATATTGCATTCTTGTTTCTTTGATAAATGATTTTATGAAAGAGCATATGATTTGAAATGAATTATCAATGCTTCCATACTTGCGAAACTGCTTACAAAACATGATTTCATTTTATAAAATGTTTGCTAGAACATCTATGTTTATGAAATAAACTTTCGAATTATGAAAATGTATGAAAGTTTTATGATAGCTCGAAAACCCATATTTATGCTTTGAAATGGAACTTTTGACGTTTTCAAAAGCATTTACGAAAAGAGAAAAGATGTTTTAAGACTATAGGCTTCATGCAGGGTTACTTCTTGTGGTGTTCCGGCTCCACCACTTGGGTGACGGTACGTAGGCCCCTTTAGCACTTGACTCTATCTGTGTGGAAGATGTCGTGCTACTGGTGGTTTATGATGATGTTTCGGTAGTGTCTCGTGCCCGCGTAGCACGCAATTATGTTGCCTACACGGAGAGTGCCTTTGGTGCCCGTGTCCTAACTAGGTGCTAGCGAAAGTAAGTAAGATGGATACTACCCATATTTTATGAAAGGGCTGTACGACCCTGATCCATGGCCATAGGTATGATGACTCTCTACGGAGAATGACACGTATCGCATGACTTAGTTATAACCTAGTCTCCTCGATTTTAATTATAAAATCGACTATGATGAGAGTTTATGAAATGATTATGAAATATGCATGAGATGTTTATGAAATGATTATGAAATATACATGAGATGTTTATGAAATGATTATGAAATATTCATGATATGTTTACGAAATGTTTTATGAAATGTTCATGAAAATGGTTAAGCATGTTAATGGTTTTATTGACACGCATGCTTTATGACGTTTATGCATGAAATGAAAATTTCTGTATTTCATTAAGTTTTGTTCCATGAACAATTTCAAATACTTTTATATGTCAGAACTGTTTTAATAGTACTATCTTCTGGGCTTTTCCCTAAAAGCTCACCCCTCTACCTTCAGATCATTTGCAGTGAATCTATAGACGCTACCTACCGCATACATGACGTAAGCTGGTGGGAAGAGCTACCCTAAGCTACTTTTGTACACGTGAAAGGTATACATTTACATTCCTGTATCGGACATAATTGTATGCACAGACATATATTGGAAACATCAGTTGGGATGTAATTTTGTAAGGAACGATGTAAACATTACTACTTTGGGATAATGTTTTGAGATAATATTTTGAGATGACTAGTATTAAATTGAAATGGATGTATTGAGTGGTAAAGATGAATTTGGAAAGTATGCTTGGTAATGGTGGATATCTAGGATTGTTGGAAAGCATGCTTGGTAGTTGTGGATATCTAGGATTGCCAAAAAAAAAAATTGATTTGCAGGTGGGTAGGCTCATATATAAGCCGTTGTGCTGCCTAAATTTCTATCGGCCATATAATTTAAAATATGGAAATCAATTACAAGTTACGAGAAAAGAATTAGGAAAATGTTATGACACTGTACAGGAATACAACCTAAGTGAATAAGGGATTAAATGGGTAAATTAAATTTAAAAAAAAATTCCCTCAATTTTCAAGGGTCTAGGGTCGTTACAGTTTAAGGTGGTATCAGAGCGAAGGTTGTCTAGTACTGTCAGTGTCAAAAATAAGGATTAAATTACATCTCAATGTTTGTGCTTGTCTGGTTGTAGGTAATGTATACCTAACGAGTTTAAGGTTTGATCTTTGGAATTACGCGCAGGTAGTAGATCACTACACGATGAGGGGAAGACGCGGACGTCCTTGGAGGTAGGCTCAGCCACCTCCACCTCCTCCACTGGAGCCAGAGAGTCCTAATACTTGTATGACTCAGCTCGAGCAGCGTTTAGAGCAACGCCTCAAGCGAGGTTTGGAGTCGATTGCTGCCATGGTTGCCCAACACGTAGGGGCAAACATTTCGAATTCAACTGGCACGGCACCAACTCCTAATCTGGTGCCAACTCCTCCACAAGCACCACCACCTCCTCCTCCACAAGTTTCTCCAGTACCTATGGCACCTCAGCCTCCTATACAGGCCCGGAGGGAGGAGAAGGATTTCGATAGGATGAGAGATTTCCTGAAGATGAAGCCTCAAGCATTCAAGGGAATTAAGAACCCAGTAGAGGTTGAAAAGTGGCTGGTGAGCCTCGGGAAGATCTTCAATTTTTTGGGGTGTTCTGATGTTGAGAAGGTTTCTATGGCCACCTACATACTACAGGGCCAAGCAGAGTATTGGTGGGGATCCACCAAGGTCCTTCTTAATGCTCAGCATCCGGTGATTAGTTGGGATGCATTCTCTACAGCTTTTAAGAAGTAGTATGTTCCACTAGCTGCCCAGCAGAAGTTGAGGATGGACTTTCTGAGTTTGGTACAGGGCAGTATGACTGTGGATGAGTACGAAAGTAAGTTCACCATGCTGATAAGGTATGATCCGGAGATGTTTCAGAATGAAGAACTTCAGACTGAGAGGTTCTTAGTAGGATTAAGGCCAGCTATCAGAGATCGTCTTTTAGGGTTATGGATTATGAAATTTCAGGATGCCTTGGGTAGAGCACAAATGGTCGAGAGAGGCTTAAATGTCACACAGGTATAGTATGGCTTTAAGGGAAAGAGCAAGGATAAGGGTAAGCAGACAGAGTTTATGAGACAGGATTCCAGGAGGGGTCAACCCAAGAGGCAGAGGACGGATGAGTTTCGGCCTAGACTTGATAGACCCATCATTCCAGTACCTGCTCCTCAGTTTGCTAGAGGTCCGCAACAGTATAGGTCAGTGTGCAAACAGTGTGGAAAGCTTCATGGAGGTGTGTGCCTTTTGACCACCGGGAGCTACTTTGCGTGTGGGCAAAAGGGGCATATAATGAGAGATTGCCTATAGAACCAATTTCTACAACGCCCAGAGCCACCACGACAACCTGAGAGGCAAGCTCCCCGGAAACAGAACCCACAGAGACGAGCTACCGCAGCAGAGAAGGGTAAGAAGCCTGTCATGCATGGGAGGGTCTTTGCCTTGGATAAAGAGACGACTGATACCTCCACTGAGACCATTCATGGTAAGCTTTAAATTTACAATCATGAGGCACAAGTATTGTTTGATTCAGGTTCCACCCACTCTTTTATATCACCACATTTTGCACGTTATTTGCATGTTAAGTCTGAATCTCTAGACTTTACGTTACACGTTAGTATACCCATGTATAAATCACAAAAGACTAATATGGTGTGTAGAAATTGTGAAATCAAGGTAGGAGATAGGATCATATTAGCAGATCTAATCTTGTTGAGCATGTATGGCTTTGATGTAATTTTGGGAATGGATTGGCTAGCCACCAACCGTGTAAGTTTAGACTGCTACTCTAAGACTGTAACCTTCTCCTTACCTAGTAAGTTTAGTGTATGCTTTGCAATGAAGGAATAAACTTTATGATTTTGACAATTGATGAATAATTTTGATGAATGTGTTAATATGAAGGTTATGTTGCATTCATCCTCGATACTAGTCGAAAATGTCCAAGTATTCAGGACATACGGATGTATTTCCTGATGAACTATCGGGATTACCACCGGAGAGAGTTAGAATTCACGATAGATTTGGCACCAGAGACTCAACCAATCTTAAGGTCTCCTTACCATATGGCCATTGTGGAACTTGAGGAATTGAAGAAGCAGTTGCAAAACTTGCTAGACAAAGGGTTCATTAGGCCAAGTGTATCTCCGTGGGGAGCTCCGATATTATTTGTGCGGAAGAAGGATGGTAGTCTTAGGTTATGTATAGACTACAGGCTGCTGAATAAAGCCACAATTAAGAACAAGTATCCCTTGCCCATAATAGATGATCTATTTGACCAGCTAAGAGGGGCTACGGTGTTCTTGAAGATTGACCTGAGATCGGGCTATCACTAATTGAGGATTAGGAATGAGGATGTTCCGAAGACGGCCTTCAGAACGAGATATGGCCACTATGAGTTTCGTGTGATGCCCTTTGGTCTAACTAATGCCCCAGCTGCATTCATGAGCTTGATGAATGAGGTGTTCCGAGAGTATCTAGATCGGTTCATTATTGTTTTCATCGACGATATTCTAATCTACTCAAAGTCTCGAGAGGAGCATAAGCAGCATTTGAGAGTAGTACTCCGAACTCTCAGAGAGAAGCATTTGTATGGGAAGTTGGATAAGTGTGAGTTTTGGTTGGAGCAGATAGCATTTCTGGGCCATGCTATTTCTAAAGATGGGGTGTCGGTGGATCCGTCTAAGGTTAAGGCAGTACTCAATTGGGAGAGATCGAAAATTGTTACAGAAATTCGAAGTTTTCTGGGACTAGCTGGATACTACAGGAGGTTTGTAGAAGGTTTCTCCAAGATTGTCGCTCCACTGACTAAGTTGATAGGCAAGGATGTTCCATTCGAGTGGACTGATCAGTGTGAGCAGAGTTTTGAAGAACTCAAGAAGATGTTGACTACAGCCCAATCTTAACCATTCCTAGTGGGTTTGGAGGCTATGCAGTATACAGTGATGCATCATACCAGGGTTTGGGGTGTGTACTTATGCAGCATGTGTCACGACCCAAACTACCCAAAAATCAGAGTTAATTTTTCGCGTTTTTGTTTATTTATTTTCTTATATTATATTCTTACCTATCCTCGAATCGTGACCAACACTCCAAAATAATTGGGCTGTGCGTCAATGCCAGTCCCACCATACACCTACCCTAATACTTATTTCTTCTCCAGTCATTTATAATTGTTTATACTATTTATACATCCCCTAAAGTTACTTACTAACATGTTACTGTGCTATGCTTATGTAGATACAATATGTACAAGTATATATACCTTATGTTGATGGGCAGCAGCGGATATCCGGAATGCAGTACTGAGTCATCGCAACTTCAACTGGAGATCATCTGTGGGAGAAAATGAAAGGGGTGAGCACATCAAGCTCAGTAAGGCAATCCTACGAACAAGTAGGTAACCATACTACCTACATGAACGTAGTGCCATGCATAAACCACCCTTTCTCCACACATTTTAAAAACAAATGATATGCGTTATGATGTTATGTAAAACGCAATTGCACGGAAAATTCAACATGCAAGTATATTCAAATCATTTCTTTCTTATTTAAAAATTTCACAATAAAGTCAGGACTCGACCCCTCCTTCGGGTGATCCTGACTCACACAAAACCATGAAAATGGTTTACATTTCACACATGGGTTGAAAAGCATGGAAATACCATCATGCAATTTAGTTTTAAAACCCAGTTTAAATCATCGAAATCGTCGACATGCGAGACGAGGCAGTAATTGTATAACGGCAATAACCAGGACTATGGCCATATCTGTCCTCGGGAGTTCCTCAGCTACACGGATCCTAGTGTGCGGGTTCTCACCATGATCGGGAACCGCCCGAGAGGTGGGTCACTCCATCTCGTCGGTCTTATCCGATTTCCATGCATCCGAAGATGCTGATGCATCATATCGTGACGGCCAACCCCTGCCCGGCCAACCCCTGCCAACGGCCATGGCAACCAAGCTCAGGCCCACTGACCCGCAAGGCCCATCGACAACGCTGGTGGTCTAACAACGGGTGGTCCAACAACGCCACAAGTCCAACGTATCACGAAGATACTACACGGTACATCGTACTCCATGCTATTTGCACGGTACATCGTACTCCGTGGACCCATATAATGTCTCTATACTCATGCCATGTCTCAAAACGCACGTGCGAGCCTATTTAATCGGTGACACACAGTCAACCCGATGCTCCAAGCACGGCTTATCGTATGATCTCTGAAAAGTAGTACGAGTGGTGCTCTAACACTGTCAGTAAATCAAATAAACTAGTGCGAGCTAAGCTCAAGCACTCTGTCACGAAAATCGTATATAAAAATATGGTGCGAGTTAGACTCCAGCACCCTGTCATGAAAATCATGTAAAATCTGATGCGAGTTAGACTCTAGCACCATGTCACGAAAAAGCATGTGAAATCTGGTGCGAGTTATACTCTAGCACCTATGCATGTAAAACTCTAGTGCGAGCTCTCGCTCCAGCACTAATGTATGCATCACACAAGTCAAACATCGTGCGAGCTGAGCTCTAGCACGTCACATGTAAATAAAAACACGTAGGCGGCTCGGTTATCTCCAAATAATTTTCACAGAAAACACATCGTTCAAGATATGCAATGCTATGCATTTATCTTTAAAAGTGAGCCAGCCTACTCATGCATGTGTTAAAATACCTCCAGAATGAGCAGGAACCTTTTGTTCTTGCTCCTCCCAATTTTTCCTAAACTTTTAGATTTTTACCCTTAGCAAGGGTATTTTAGTAATTTGCCCATTCGGGGCACTAAAATTATTAATTGACCTCTAGACCCTTCAGAATACTTTAAAGGACTGCATATGAATTTAAAATTGCGTAAAGTTACCTCTAGCAGTCCCAGAATTCCCTTACCTCGATTCTCGTCGAGTCTGACCTTTTTCTTTTCCATTGTCGTCTCATCGCGCAGTCCGATATGCTCCAACCAAATGCTTGGAACTGCGTATTAATATTCTTCAGGTCATATAATATTCAATTTAATTGTATTTAATACTTTTTGGGCTTAATTTAAATCGTCGGGCCCATTTACCCCTATTGGGCCCGATTGCACCTTAATGGGCCTTAATCGGCCTTAAGCCCGTTTTTCACTAAATTCTCACTTTATCGAGGCCTATTGGGCTCATTGGGCCCACCAATAATTTATCGGGCCTCGTACTAATTCTCGAATAGCTAAATTTAATATTTACGACAATTAATCTAAATTTCCATAATTTAATTCAATTTATGCGTAAATTAAATCAATATCACGCATAACGAGGTAATTGTCGTAAATAGGGGTCACTTACCCCAGATTCCATGCTAATTCGCAAATCGAGGCTATCTCGAGCCTTCGGTGGATGCCAATCATCGAGCTACACAATTAATTATATTTCAGGTAAACTTTTCGGTCGAAATTTAATTAAATAAAATATTTTGAAATTTAAATCGGTCAATTTGACCGCTTACCGACTTACCCGAAGCTCGATTGCATCACTGGATTTTTCCCCAATTTTTTCTCTTTCTTTTTTTTTCCCTTTTTTCTCCCTTTTTTCTCCTCTTTTTGGCTGAACCGGTTCAGTCCGGTTCGGACCGGTTCAGACCGCCGGTTTTCTCCGGTTCGACCGGTTCACCGCCGGTTCACCCCTTTTTTGGCCGGTTCTCCGCCGGCTTCCACCGCCAATCGCTCCGCTGGGTCGTCCGCATCATGAATCTGGCCTCGGTTTGGGTCAAGCTCGCCGGAACGCTGCCGGTCCGGCTGTTCTCCCTCTCGCCGTCGGACCCATTTCTCCTATTGGCCGTCGCCGGCGATTCTCGTCGTTTCGTCGCATGAGACCGGTGCAGAAATGATCACCGTCGCCTGGGCTTTCGAAATCTGGCCTCGGTTTCGCCTGGATCGCCGCCGTTCGCCGCCGGTGGCCATCTCTTCTCCCGCGGCTGCCACCTCTCGATTCGGCGGATTTCGGGGGTTTCGCCGGCCGGTACTGGTCTCAAAAGGACCGGCTCTTCTCCCCGGTCACGCCGGTGCCCGCCGATCGCCCCCAGCTGCCGTGGATCACCGGCACCGACTCCGTTTTTCCCCGTGGCTTCTCTTCCTCCGTTCGCCGTTTTCCGGTCTCCTTTGGGCGCGTCGCCGGCGCCGATGGATTCGCCGGCCTCTCCTCTTGCTGATCGGCCCCTCGTCGGAGGCCGTCGGTGCCCGGTGGCCGTGGGTCGGTCGGCCACGCGCGGCAGCTTCTTCTTCTCTGTTTTTCTGCTTCATTTTCTCTCTCCCCGATGGTTTTCCAATTTCTCTCTTCTTTTTTTTTTTCTTTATTTATATTTATAATTTATTTTAATATTATTTAATTGATTAAAATAGCCTAAAATATTCAAAATATCTTTAAAAAAAATTATATTTTATTCATTTAGTCTATAATTTAATTTCTCGGTATTATTTCGACTTCCCGGTATAATTTTCGATTATTTTTCGAGATTGCTTTTCACAGCGAAAATTTCGGTTAATTTTAAAAATTAATATTTTAATCAATTTTAACCCGAAACATGTTATTTCTTCGTTAATGATCGAAATTCTTTAATCCTTATTTCTAATAATTATTTCTCATTAAATTTATACCGGCCTTCGATCATTTGACCGTTTTGCCCCTCACGTGTTCGGGATTAATTTAACCCGATTTCCCTTCACGAATACTCATTCCTTTAAATTTGTGAACATTTTTATCCCTCATAAAATTTAAATTTAAATTTCGGGTCTTACAAATCTCCCCCACTTAAGAAATTTGGTCCTCCAAATTAGAACCAATTCATATGAGTCCATATACAACTCCGGGTACATCGATCGTATCATACTCTTAAATTCTTATGTGACCTTCTCCGGAGTGCATTACTACCAAAGGACTTTAATTAGGGAGATTATCTTAAACCCCAATACTTTCTCTTTCCCGTTTAATGCCCGAATCAACTTCTTCAATATACTTATATTTTTTATTAAACTGAACTTTTGGAGTTCATATCCCATCACCTATGCTGGATCTGCATAGTATCTCTGAAGCATCAAAAGCTGGGACACATTGTGGGTGCCTGTTAATTCAGGTGATAACACCAACCTACAGGTCTTATCTCCCACTTGTCCAATCTCTTAAAATATTCAATCCAGCAAAACTCAATTTACCTTCTTCCAAAAGCTCGCTATATCCTTATTCTCTTAGGACAAGAATTATTTCAACCACACTAATTCACCAAGGGTGAATTCCAATACTTATCTATCTGCTCTGAGGTGTTCTTAATCTCTCATCCTTAACTAAACATCCTCAGAGACTTATTATCCAAAGTCGTAAATGATTCTATCTGTCACCCACTTTTTCTTATCCAAATTTGGGGAACAACCCCTACAGCCATACACTGCCTCATATCTTGTTATCCCGATACTCAACTGCCAACTGTCACTATTGACAACTTTAATTTAGAAATCAACTGATCATTTCAGGAGCTTATAAAATCAAGGGCACACGCTTTCATCGGATCCTCCAAAACATGTACAGTCCTCTCTGACTGACCATCTGTCTGAGGGCGAAAAGCTGTGCTAATACTCAGTCGAGTTCCCATAGCTTCCTTAAATATATTCCCTGAAGTAGAAAGTGAAGCGGGAATCTCTATATGATACCATGCTCACTGGAACGCTACTTAATGTTCCACAATCTTCCTTATACATAAATCCTCATACACACTCTGAGTATCTGGGGAGTTCATAACCAGAAGGTGGGTGGACTTAGTCATTCTATCGGTTATCATCCAACTAGTCTCGTAATTCACCTGGGTTCTCCGTAACCCATCATAAAATTCATGGAGACTTGCTCTCATTTTTTCTTTTCGTGCCGTGTCGATATAGGTAGGTACTGCAATAACTCTGCAGACTTTTAATACTCTACCTTATTCTGCTGACACACTAGGCACTTTTCCACAATCTCTACTATGTCTCTTTTTACATCTGACCACCAATACCCTTTTCGAGATTTTAATATATTCTTATTACCTTCCGTATGCACTGTATATCTTGAAGAGTGAGCTTCTGACAACATTACTGTCTCATCAACTGTGGTCCTGGGGAGCACTCATACTGTCTCTGAATCCTCAGTAACTCATTATCACCCACTGTGAACTCTATCACTGTACCCTTCTGAATCAGACCCAAACTATCGACATCCGGTCGATCATCACGCTAAGCCTGGCAAATCCGGGCACTCTCATCCGGTTCTAATCATCAGGCTAGCTGTCACACAATCACTGTCTTCATCAGAAGGGATCACATCTATACTGAGGCTCACAACTGCATCTAGCAGCTCACGCTCCCTGACCATCATGTGTAGTACCATCCCGAGGCTCTTTCTACTCAAAGCATCAGCCTTTCCTGGGTGGTACAATTTTCACGATCAAATCCCTCAGAAGCTCTTTCCCATTATGTATTCTCATATTCGTCTCTTTCTGTAAAAATAGATACTTGGGACTTTATGACCAGTGCATATCCGTAATTTCTCATCGTGTATATAATAGTACCATATCCTCGGTACAAATACTGTTGCCAACTTTAAATCATGGGTCAGATAGTTTATTTCATTACAAGGAGTTGTCCAACTCCAAAATTGACTATCTTCCCATTATACATCAATGCACAGCTCCATCGTAACTTTGAGGTATCCATGCTCACTGAGAACCTCCTGAGCTGTTGGGTATGGTGAAATTAATCGCGGTGGTCAGTTCATACTTCACTACACCGAAATTCACGTCGCATCCATAATCTTATTTATCATCTCCTTCCAAGACCACGTTTCTTAGTTAAACGTGTCAACCAAGTAGTCCATATTGAGAACTCACAACAATCCATCTGTAAAAGCCATCTTCCAACTGTTGCTTATAAATCGTCCTAGACTTTAACTACACCCAACATATCATCGATAATGATGATTTACAATTCGGTCCAACCCTTGACTTATTTACGCATAAGCGTATAAAATCCTTCAAAAGCGCTTACGTTTTCAGGTACTAACCTGCGTCATTTCCTTTTCTTACCTTAACGGCTCTTATTAAATTTTATTATATTAGTCTTTATGATTTGTCAAATTTAAATATTCTTATCGTCTTAGTAAAGGTATCCTAATGCCAAAGGTATCTATTACGACGCTCGATTTCACGTTATAGGTTATACATATATACTTTTAGACGCTGTCAAGTCTTCAGGCGGGGAGGTATTTTAAAATACCTTTATTAGCCCTCAGACTTAACCACAACTACTGGTTATGGTTATACCCATCTTTGTCCTTGGTTATAATTTGTATTCGCTACTAATTGCCTTAATCCTTATTACTTCGCATAATAAGGGTATTCCTTACCTAGCATATATCTCTTACTCCAATACATCTTATATTTATAATCAACACATCTCCTCAGTGTATCAATCATGACAAAACTCTTGTCATTATCATTCCGTGAGTACAATCCTTTACTCCTGTAAATTCAACTGTTGCACCCCTGTTTTTAACTTAAAATCTCAATATCCATATTCCGTTAATTAATCCTCCTCTATTGGGGTACTCATTTATCAGTATTGCCCAATGATGTAGGCATTCATGCCTTTTACTCACTTATATGTGAATGAAGACAGTATGAATAAATATGTGGCACCAGGATCAATAAACATATGTACTTTATTATTCATAATAAGTGTAGTATCTTACACCACATCCATGAAACATCAATAGTGTCCTGGTCCAAAACATCCTCTCGCCTTCGTCCAACAGCCTACTTTCCTTTTTCTTTACGGCTATGTCCTCCCTTTTCGTTGCAGCTATACCAACGAAATTTTCTCTGCCTCTTTACTTTCCTGTGAGGCAATCTCGCTCAACTCTGAGCAATCAAAAATTAATGGTCCGTCTTACCACACTTAACGGCCATTTTCATCAATATAGTGTAGGTATAGACCCTCCTTCTGTGGTATCCACCACACATCTCACACTGCTTACAGTGCTTCGTAGCAGGTCGGGGTCCTCCAATCACAGTGCCCTCAAGAGTGCCAAAATTAGATGCACTGAGGCCTTACCAATTATCTTAGCCCATAACTCGTCAAATTTAACCTTTTACCAATTTCCATTTTTTTTCATTTTGACATCTCTGTCATTTCTCGATTCTCTTTTCTGTCTCTATTTCAGCCCTCATTACCTTTCCCAATCTCAGAGGTGTGCAATTTGTATTCTCATTTACCCAACTGTAAATCTGCGCACTGCCTCGGTATAGGTAATATTTCACGGGCCAATCAGACTCTAATTGAAAAGTTGAGTCATTTTCATAAACTTTTAGACATCTCGACTGTCACTTATTCATAGTGTCGAGGTAATATCTGCCCAAAATATAACCGAGTCTCCATACTCGTCAATAAATCAAATCCTCTGGGTCAGAGTATTGACTTTTATCCATAATTTTCTTTAAACAGTGTCCGGGATAATTCTGTCACCGGAATACATCCATAAACATTTCTCACGTCAGCTCTGGATGTTTAACACTTAAGATGGGTCAAGCGGATTTCCACCAATGCTCCGCTGCGCCCTCTGATCTTATTCATAATCTGAGCAATTTGCTCCTCAAGTAATCTCCACACTCCGCTCCAACATCGCGAAGCGTGTCTCAATATTGTCCGATCTCTCTGTCGGACTCTGAGAGGCATGCTTGACATTAGCCTCCATTTTCAATTTCATTCTGGTTCTCATAAGTCAACTCAGCACGACTAGCAGACTCAGGTCTACCTCCACGACCTCTGCCTCGTGCACTATATCATCTAACGCGACTCATATTAAGCATTCCTGCATTCTCAACCATTTCTTGGTCAAGCCCATCTCGATATACACTATTGTATCTAACTAAGCACAATAACACGGGGATGTAATTTCCTAATTACTGACACTGACACACATCAGACCAATTATGCTCTGATACCACCTTTATATGTCACGACCCAAACTACCCAAAAATCAGAGTTAATTTTTCGCGTTTTTGTTTATTTATTTTCTTATATTATATTCTACCTATCCTCGAATCGTGACCAACACTCCAAAATAATTGGGCTGTGCGTCAATGCCAGTCCCACCATACACCTACCCTAATACTTATTTCTTCTCCAGTCATTTATAATTGTTTATACTATTTATACATCCCCTAAAGTTACTTACTAACATGTTACTCTGCTATGCTTATGTAGATACAATATGTACAAGTATATATACCTTATGTTGATGGGCAGCAGCGGATATCCGAAATGCAGTACTGAGTCGTCGCAACTTCAACTGGAGATCATCTGTGGGAGAAAATGAAAGGGGTGAGCACATCAAGCTCAGTAAGGCAATCCTACGAACAAGTAGGTAACCATACTACCTACATGAACGTAGTGCCATGCATAAACCACCCTTTCTCCACACATTTTAAAAACAAATGATATGCGTTATGATGTTATGTAAAACGCAATTGCACGGAAAATTCAACATGCAAGTATATTCAAATCATTTCTTTCTTATTTAAAAATTTCACAGTAAAGTCAGGACTCGACCCCTCCTTCGGGTGATCCTGACTCACACAAAACCATGAAAATGGTTTACATTTCACACATGGGTTGAAAAGCATGGAAATACCATCATGCAATTTAGTTTTAAAACCCAGTTTAAATCATCGAAATCGTCGACATGCGAGATGAGGCAGTAATTGTATAACGGCAATAACCAGGACTATGGCCATATCTGTCCTCGGGAGTTCCTCAGCTACACGGATCCTAGTGTGCGGGTTCTCACCATGATCGGGAACCGCCCGAGAGGTGGGTCACTCCATCTCGTCGGTCTTATCCGATTTCCATGCATCCGAAGATGCTGATGCATCATATCGTGACGGCCAACCCCTGCCCGGCCAACCCCTGCCAACGGCCATGGCAACCAAGCTCAGGCCCACTGACCCGCAAGGCCCATCGACAACGCTGGTGGTCTAACAACGGGTGGTCTAACAACGCCACAAGTCCAACGTATCACGAAGATACTACACGGTACATCGTACTCCATGCTATTTGCACGGTACATCGTACTCCGTGGACCCATATAATGTCTCTATACTCATGCCATGTCTCAAAACGCACGTGCGAGCCTATTTAATCGGTGACACACAGTCAACCCGATGCTCCAAGCACGGCTTATCGTATGATCTCTGAAAAGTAGTGTGAGTGGTGCTCTAACACTGTCAGTAAATCAAATAAAACTAGTGCGAGCTAAGCTCAAGCACTCTGTCACGAAAATCGTATATAAAAATATGGTGCGAGTTAGACTCCAGCACCCTGTCATGAAAATCATGTAAAATCTGATGCGAGTTAGACTCTAGCACCATGTCACGAAAAAGCATGTGAAATCTGGTGCGAGTTATACTCTAGCACCTATGCATGTAAAACTCTAGTGCGAGCTCTCGCTCCAGCACTAATGTATGCATCACACAAGTCAAACATCGTGCGAGCTGAGCTCTAGCACGTCACATGTAAATAAAAACACGTAGGCGGCTCGGTTATCTCCAAATAATTTTCACAGAAAACACATCGTTCAAGATATGCAATGCTATGCATTTATCTTTAAAAGTGAGCCAGCCTACTCATGCATGTGTTAAAATACCTCCAGAATGAGCAGGAACCTTTTGTTCTTGCTCCTCCCAATTTTTCCTAAATTTTTAGATTTTTACCCTTAGCAAGGGTATTTTAGTAATTTGCCCATTCGGGGCACTAAAATTATTAATTGACCTCTAGACCCTTCAGAATACTTTAAAGGACTGCATATGAATTTAAAATTACGTAAAGTTACCTCTAGCAGTCCGCAGAATTCCCTTACCTCGATTCTCGTCGAGTCTGACCTTTTTCTTTTCCATTGTCGTCTCATCGCGCAGTCCGATATGCTCCAACCAAATGCTTGGAACTGCGTATTAATATTCTTCAGGTCATATAATATACAATTTAATTGTATTTAATACTTTTTGGGCTTAATTTAAATCGTTGGGCCCATTTACCCCTATTGGGCCCGATTGCACCTTAATGGGCCTTAATCGGCCTTAAGCCCGTTTTTCACTAAATTCTCACTTTATCGAGGCCTATTGGGCTCATTGGGCCCACCAATAATTTATCGGGCCTCGTACTAATTCTCGAATAGCTAAATTTAATATTTACGACAATTAATCTAAATTTCCATAATTTAATTCAATTTATGCGTAAATTAAATCAATATCACGCATAACGAGGTAATTGTCGTAAATAGGGGTCACTTACCCCAGATTCCATGCTAATTCGCAAATCGAGGCTGTCTCGAGCCTTCGGTGGATGCCAATCATCGAGCTACACAATTAATTATATTTCGGGTAAACTTTTCGGTCGAAATTTAATTAAATAAAATATTTCGAAATTTAAATCGGTCAATTTGACCGCTTACCGACTTACCCGAAGCTCGATTGCATCACGGGATTTTTCCCCAATTTTTTCTCTTTCTTTTTTTTCCCTTTTTTCTCCCTTTTTTCTCCTCTTTTTGGCTGAACCGGTTCAGTCCGGTTCGGACCGGTTCAGACCGCCGGTTTTCTCTGGTTCGACCGGTTCACCGCCGGTTCACCCCTTTTTCTACCGGTTCTCCGCCGGCTTCCACCGCCAATCGTTCCGCTGGGTCGTCCGCATCACGAATCTGGCCTCGGTTTGGGTCAAGCTCGCCGGAACGCTGCCGGTCCGGCTGTTCTCCCTATCGCCGTCCGACCCATTTCTCCTCTTGGCCGTCGCCGACGATTCTCGCCGTTTCGTCGCATGAGACCGGTGCAGAAATGATCACCGTCGCCTGGGCTTTCGAAATCTGGCCTCGGTTTCGCCTGGATCGCCGCCGTTCGCCGCCGGTGGCCATCTCTTCTCCCGCGGCTGCCACCTCTCGATCCGGCGGATTCCGGCGGTTTCACCTGCCGGTACTAGTCTCAAAAGGACCGGCTCTTCTCCCCGGTCACGCCGGTGCCCGCCGATCGCCCCCAGCTGCCGTGGATCGCCGGCACCGACTCCGTTTTTCCCCGTGGCTTCTCTTCCTCCGTTCACCGTTTTCCGGTCTCCTTTGGGCGCGTCGTCGGCGCCGATGGATTCGCCAGCCTCTCCTCTTGCTGATCGGCCCCTCGTCGGAGGCCGTCGGTGCCCGGTGGCCGTGGGTCGGTCGGCCACGCGCGGCAGCTTCTTATTCTCTGTTTTTCTGCTTCATTTTCTCTCTCCCCGATGGTTTTCCAATTTCTCTCTTCTTTTTTTTTTTAATTTCTTTATTTATATTTATAATTTATTTTAATATTATTTAATTGATTAAAATAGCCTAAAATATTCAAAATATCTTTAAAAAAAATTATATTTTATTCATTTAGTCTATAATTTAATTTCTCGGTATTATTTCGACTTCCCGGTATAATTTTCGATTATTTTTCGAGATTGCTTTTCACAGCGAAAATTTCGGTTAATTTTAAAAATTAATATTTTAATCAATTTACAATTAAATTTTTATCCCTCATAAAATTTACAATTAAATTTCGGGTCTTACAGCATGGAAGAGTGGTTGCATATGGTTCTCGACAGCTTAAGAACCATGAAAGGAATTACCTCACCCATGACTTGGAGTTAGCCGCGGTTGTTTTTGCTTTGAAGATATGGCGGCATTATCTGTATGGAGAGAGATTTCAGATTTTTACTGACCATAAGAGCTTGAAGTATATATTTGATCAGAAGGAGCTAAATATGAGACAGAGACGGTGGATAGAGCTCCTCAAGGATTATGATTACGAGATTCTGTATCACCCTGGCAAGGCAAACGTAGTGGCAGATGCTTTAAGCAAGAAGGGAATGATTTCTTTTATGATGGTTAGAGAATGGGAGTTACTAGAGCAGTTTATCGAGCTCAGTGTTAGTGTTAAAACAACAAATGTTGGGTTCGTAGCTAGTTTACAGATTGAACCTAGTATACTTGATCAGATCAGAACTGGACAGAGGGGTGATCAGAAGTTATTGGATATGGTCAGACAAGCAGGACAAGACGTACAGTCAAACTTTATGGTCGGTGAGGATGGATTGATGAGATTTAGGGGCCGTATATGTGTCCCAAATGATGATGCCCTACAGCAAAGGATCTTAAAGGAGTCCTATTGTTCTCGGTACACCATGCACCCGGGAAGCACTAAGATGTACCAGGATTTACGGAGGGTGTATTGGTGGGTTGGTATGAAAAGAGATGTAGCTGAGTTTGTGGCCAAGTGTCTGATTTGTCAACAGATTAAGATCAAACACCAAAGACCAGCAGGACTACTTAAGTCTCTTCCAGTGCCTACTTGGAAATGGGAGCACATTACTATGGATTTTATTATAGGTTGACCAAGGACCTGAAAGGGGCATGATGCAATCTGGGTAATCGTAGACAGATTGACTAAGAGTGCTCACTTCCTAGCCATAAAAAATACAGACTCCTTGAGTTCTTTAGCAGAGTTGTATGTGTGAGAGATAGCTCGACTGCATGGGGCACCTGTGAGCGTTACGTCAGATAGAGATTCCCGATTCACTTCTAGATTTTGGGCTCATTTTCAAGAAGCCATGGGATCTCAGCTTAACTTAAGCACAGCCTATCATCCTCAGACCGATGGTCAGTCCGAGAGGACCATTCAGACCTTAGAGGATATGCTGAGGGCGTGCGTTTTGGAGTTCCAGGGCTCATGGGATGATCACTTGCCTCTTGCAGAGTTTGCTTATAACAACAGCTATCTTGCTAGCATCGGGATGGCACCTTATGAGGCCTTGTATGGTAGGAGATGTAGGTCTCCAGTGGCTTGGGAAGAAGTGGGTGACAGAAAGATCTTGGCTCCCGAGTTGGTAGAACAGGTAGCAGAAGGTGTTCGGATAATCTGTGATAGACTTAAGACTGCACAAAGCAGGCAAAAGAGTTATGCGGATAAGGATAGACGGCCACTTGAGTTTCAGATTGGGGACTCCGTGTTTCTTAAGGTATCTCTGAACAAGGGTATTATGCGCTTTGGAAAGAAGGGGAAACTGAGTCCTCGCTTCATTGATCCTTTTGAGATTCTAGAGAGAGTGGGAGACGTAGCCTACAGACTTGCCCTACCCCCGCAGCTCTCCAGGTACATAATGTCTTCCACATCTCGATGTTAATGAAGTATAATCCGGATCCCTCACATATCATTGAGTATGAGCCTTTGAGCATTCAAGAGGACATGAGCTACATTGAGCGACCTATCCGGATTTTGGACAGAAAGGAAAAGGTACTTCGATCGAAGACGATTCCTCTAGTAAAGGTTCTCTGGCAACACCATTCAATTGAAGAAGCTAAATGGGAGTTAGAGAGCCTCATGAGGGAAAAGTACTCTCATCTATTCTGAAGGACTAAGATGAATTTGGAGGACCAAACTCTTTAAAGGTAGGGAGAATGTAAACACCGCAAATTTTCTGTATTTAAATTAAACAAATATATATATATATATATATATAATAAATGGAAATAGGTTATAGGGAAATATGTGAATATATATATATATATATATTTGTTAAGTTAAAAAAAATGAAGGATAAAAATAATTAAATAAAAATATATACATGTAATTGTCCAAGAATGAAATTATAATTAAAAAATATACATATATATAAAAAATACAAATATAACATATATAATAAAAATATAAAATATATATAAATATAAATATAAATAAATATATATATAAATAATATATATATAATAAAAATAAAAATAAAAAAATAAACTAAACGAAAAAAAAAAGGGATCGGGCGATTGTCGCGCGATCCCAAAGAGAAAATCCCCCATGTTACTATTCTCTGCTACCGTCGGCAATCTTTCTCCCCGTTTTCGCCTGTCGATTCCTCCCTTTCCCTCACCGGTCGACGGAACCGAGCCCAAGCCAGCGACCATCGGCGACCTCCCCTTTCTCCCTTCCTTCCTCGTCGCCCGAAGCCAAAAACCACTCCCCGTTTTTGCCTGCTGTCTTCCGTTTCACATTCGACGGCCACACCAGCGCCGGGCAGTTCACAAGGACCGACGGATCCCCTCACCTGGACGTGGACCGACCATTCCCTCCTTTTTCCCTCTTCCCTCGCCGAGCCGAGAGCTCAGCCAAGAAAACCCTTCCGTTCTCGCGAACTCCTACTGCCGACGACAAGACAGTGAACCGACGACCCCGGCGACCGTTCAGTCACCCTTCTGGTCGTCCCCCTGCCCCCTCCGACGCCACAATACATCTACAGTGGCAGTATACCAGAAAAAAATAATAAAATAAATACAAAAAAATACCCAGTTGATATTCCCCATCCTTGTACCAATTGATTCCTAGGTAAAAAAACCCAACCTTTATTTAGTTTAATGTATGTATAAATTTTATGTATATAGCATGTTTAGTGTAGATTTAATTTGGCAAAAATTGGAAAGATGAGAAGTAGACAAATATGTGTATGTATGAGATAAGAAAAAAAAATGGGAAAACAATATTAATATATATATATATATATACATGTATAGGGGTGTGTATATATATATATATATGTATATTTATTTATTTAGGTACATGTACAAATAGGTGTATATAATGAATTGGGTATGCTAGTATTTGTACGAAAAAAATATGTATGCAAATGTGATAAGGAAAAATGAAAAACAATGAGATATATATATATATATATAAATATAAAGGAGTGTATATATATATATATATATATATATATATATATTTATTTATTTATTTAGGTGCATATACATATGGATGTACATAGGATGAATGTGTGCTAGTGTATGTCACGACCCATTTTTACTAAAAATCGCTACAAATTTTTTGTGTTTTCTTTTCCTTTCCCTGTCGTGAACATTCTCACCACTAAACAGTTGGGCTATGAGTCAGTATTAATCACCCTTTACCATTTACCATGATATCTATCTTTTAATTTATATAAATGCAAACACGTATACTTTATAATTGAGACTCTATACTTGTACGTGTTTACTAATATTTACATCCCCCATATTACATTCCAAATTGATTACTGTGCTATTACATGTTTAGATATAAAATCATACCAAATGTATATACCTTTCAATGATGGGAAAGCAGCGGATACCAAGAATGCAAGTCCTCAACCGCTCACTAATTACTGCAAGTGCTCTAAAAAGAGGGGAAAATAAGGGGAATGAGCAAACCACGCACTCAGTAAGGCAATGCAAGCAAGTAGATAACCACACTATCTAAATGCTCATGATGCCATGCATAAGAATCATTCTCTTTCGAAATCATGCTTAAATATGAATTTCATGCATACTTTTATGCCAGGTAAAATAATTCGTATAAAACAATTTATTTCATGAAATGGAAGATAAAGCATGGAATTATACTTCATGCTGTTTAAATAATGCACATTATGTCAAAACATGCCATTTATTTCAAATTGGCAATTCACTGCGTGAAATGGCAGATAAAGCATGGAATTATGCGTCATGCTATTTAAATAATGCACATTATATCAAAACATGCCATTTATTTCAAATCCACATCCACCCCAAAATCATCAGGACTCAGTCCCACAATATAAAATCATGAAATCACAAAATCAAGTAATGAGTAATATGTGATTTCGCAAAGCAAATAATATGCGATTTCGCAAGTAAGTGACATGCAATTTCATAAAGTAAGTGACATGTGAGACTAGGCAAGAATAAGGGTAATAACTCTAGGACTATGGCTATATCCTGTGATCCCAGGCTACACTGATCAGGTGTGCGGGGTATCACCTCATCTGCTTCCACATGGGAGGTGGGTCAAGTCCAACCCGCCGGTCCATAGCAGATCTGAACATCGTCCGAAGACGGCATATCACAATCTCAACATGGTACAATGTACTCCATGCTACCTACACGTTACAGTGTACTCCGTGGACCCATATCAACATATCACATCACGCCACGTCTCAATAAGCACATGCGAGCCTATTTAATCGGTGTGGCACACAGCCTACCCGAAGCTCCCAGCACGGCCTTATGCATGTCATATAAAAATCTAGTGCGAGCAAAGCTCTCAGCACTATGTCATGTATAAAATCATGTAGGTGGCTCAGTTTTCAAAGAATGATTTTCAAAACCAAAATCAGCACCTGCCACGTGCTATTTCATGCAATTGATAAAACTTCAGCCAGCCTACCCAAATTTCTTGTTGAAAAGCATTAAAATAGATCAAGAACACCCAGTTCTTGCTTTTCATGACTTTTTCTAAAAGTAGAAATATTTACCCTTCACAGGGGTAAAATCGTCATTTACCTTCTCAGGTCAAAATAAATATTAAATCATGTGTTAAAAGCAACATTTCATTGTGAAAACACTCAAAGCATGATATTTATGCATATTTTAATCCAATCCTAACTTTTTCAAAATTTTCCTTAGTAGGGGCAAAACGGTAATATTTGCTTTGTCGGGTTTTCTACCCATAATTTCCATATATAATTTAATTATTCGAAACTCTGCTCGAAAATACGTGTAGCTACCTCTAGCTACTCACACAATTCCCTTACCTCAATTTCTCTGATCATTTCTACCTTTTTCGTCGTTATCGATCACCCGATCTGTTTAACTCCCAATATATTCTCTAGAGCTGCAGAAAATCATTTATCGGGTTAAATACAATACAATTTACTTGTATTTCACTTTTAATGAGCTTAATTTATAACATTGGGCCCGTTTACCCTTAATGGGCCCGATTGCACCTTAATGGGCCTTAACCGGCCTTAATCCCATTTTGTTTTCATTTACTAATCATATCATCGAGGCCTGTTGGGCTCATTAGGCCTACCAACAATTTATTGGGCCTCGTTCTACACTCTTGGATAACTCCAATAATTATTTACGACATTTTATCTCAAATTCCAGGATATATTTCATTTAATGCGGAAATTAAATCCGTAATTTATGCGATAAATTTTTAACACGCATAACGATATAATTTATCGTAAATAAGGGTTAATTATCCGAGATTCCATGATAGTACGCAAATCGAGGCTGACTCGAGCTCTCGTTTGTCATCGATTATCTAGCTATACATTAAAATTTTTCGGGTTAAATCCGATTGAATATATATTTAAATAATTATTCTGAAAATTAAATTGATCCATTTGATCACTTACCGGCTTACCCGGACCTCGATTGCATCACTGAATTTTTTTCATTTTTCCTTTTTTCTTTTTCTGTTTTTCTTTTTCTTTTTTTTCTTTTTTTTGGCTGAACCGGTTCGGTCAGACCGGTCCGGTTCAGCCCGATTCAGTCCCGGTCCAACTTTCTCCCAGCTGTTCGGGGCTTTTTCGGCTGGTTCTCCACTGGCTTTCGCCTCCAGCTTGTCCGCGGGGTAGTCCGGTGCATGGATCTGGGGTCGACTTTGCCAAAGCTCGTCAGAAAGTGGCCGGTCCGGCCTCTTCTCTCCTCCGGCGTCGGTACCCATTTCTTTCCACGCCGTTCGGCGGCGTTTCAGGCCGATCTGCTCCTGGATCAGCGTCGCAGACGTTCCCCTATGGTCGGTGGTGGGTCGCTCCTCCCCTCCTCGGCTGCCGGTCACCTCCTTTTCCTCTTTTTCTCTCTTTCTCTCTCGGTCTCACTCTCTCCCTCTCTTTTCCCTCGTCAGCTACGTCTTCTTCTCCCTCTTTCGACACCGGCGAGGCTCGATCGCCCCGTCTGGTCCGTCCGTCGGGCTCCGTCAGTGAGGCAAGTAAGGGGGCTGGCTTCCTCAGGTTTCTGCTCTTGCCTTCTGTCTCCTTTTGCATTTTTACAGTCGCAATTCGCGACTTTCTTTTTTTTTTCAATTATTGACTTTGACTTTTCTTTCTTTCTTTTTTTTTTTAAATTATATTATATTTTATCAAAATATAATATAATATTTTATATACCTAAATATTTAAATATATATATATTTAAATCCATTAAATATATATATTTTATCTTATTTATTTTTTTTCGGGGTATTTTTCCAATATTCTCGGGGTAATTTCCCGATGTGAAAATTTCGATTTATTCCAATAAATTCATATTTTGATCAATTTAACTCAAAATTTAATTATTTTTCCTTTATTGATCAAGATTTCTTGAATCTATGTTTACAGTGTAAATTTCTTATCGAATTAACACCGAATTTTGGGTCTTTTGATCGTTCTACCCTTTAACGTATTCGGGACCAAATCGACACAACTTCCTTTCACGAACACTTCCTCATTTCGTGTTTTAAATTCTTATCTTCAATCTGAATGGTCCGAATCTCATTCATTTAATATATGGCCATTTAAATCTCCATTTGATCTCTAAATGCATTCAGGAATCTTTATTCATTCCATTTGCATTTTTCATTTACGTAAAACTCTTCTTATGATTCAATTTACATATATCTATGTTTACATCAGGTGAATCATAAGAAAATATGATAAAAATTCGGGTCTTACAATGTATGTATATACAAAGAATGTATATATGTGAGATAGGGGAACATGAAAACAATAAAAGTATATATATATTTATATATATATATATATATTTATGCGTGTATACATGTGGATGTACATAATAAAGGTATATGTTAATACTTGTAGGAGCAAATATATAAATAGTGAAGAAATATATATAAACGTGCGTGTCGGCCTAAGGATACACAATAATACGTACACACGCAATAGCAACGATAAATTACGATTTTAACGCAATTCGCATGAATAGGGTGCTAAGTCTACAATTTTCGGTGTAGGTGATTGTAGAAGGGATTAAAGGAGGTACTAGGAGACGTCACCGTTCGAATTTGAAATACCCGATAAATCGAGGTAAGGGGTATTACTTAACTTAGTTCTGATATTGCATTCTTGTTTCTCTGATAAATGATATTATGAAAGAGCATATGATTTGAAATGAATTATCAATGCTTCCATACTTGCGAAACTGCTTACAAAACATGATTTCGTTTTATAAAATGTTTGCTAGAACATCTATGTTTATGAAATAAACTTTCGAATTATGAAAATGCATGAAAGTTTTATGATGGCTCGAAAACCCATATTTATGCTTTGAAATGGAACTTTTGACGTTTTCAAAAGCATTTACAAAAAGAGAAAAGATGTTTTGAGACTATAGGCTTCATGCAGGGTTACTTCTTATGGTGTTTCGGCTCCATCATTTGGGTGACGGTACATAGGCCCCTTTAGCACTTGACTCGACCTGTGTGGAAGATGTCATGCTACTGGTGGTTTATGATGATGTTTCGGTAGTGTCTCGTGCCCGCGCAGCACGTAATTATGTTGCCCACACGGAGAGTGCCTTTGGTGCCCGTGTCCTAGCTAGGTGCTAGTGAAAGTAAGTAAGATGGATACTGCCCATATTTTACGAAAGGGCTTTACGACCCTGATCCAGTCTACAGCCCACTTACCATGGTCATAGGTATGATGACTCTCTACGGAGAATGACACGTATCGCATAACTTAGTTATAGCCTAGTCTCCTCGATTTTAATTATAAAATCGACTATGATGAGAGTTTATGAAATGATTATGAAATATGCATGAGATGTTTAGGAAATGATTATGAAATATGCATGAGATGTTTATGAAATGATTATGAAATATTCATGATATGTTTATGAAATGTTTTATGAAATGTTCATGAAAATGGTTAAGCATGTTAATGGTTTTATTGACACGCATGCTTTATGACGTTTATGCATGAAATGAAAATTTATGTATTTCATTAAGTTTCGTTCCATGAACAATTTCAAATACTTTTATATGTCAGAACTGTTGTAATAGTACTATCTTACTGGGCTTTTCCCCAAAAGCTCACCCCTCTACCTTCAGATCATTTGCAGTGAATATATAGACGCTACCTGCCGCGTACACGATGTAAGCTGGTGGAAAGAGCTACCCTAAGCTACTTTTGTACACGCAAAAGGTATACATTTACATTCCTGTACCAGACATAATTGTATGCACAGACATATATTGGAAATATCAGTTGGGATGTAATTTTGTAAGGAACGATGTAAACATTACTACTTTGGGATAATGTTTTAAGATAATATTTTGAGATGACTAGTATTAAATTGAAATGGATGTATTGAGTGGTAAAGATGAATTTGGAAAGTATGCTTGGTAATGGTGGATATCTAGGATTGTTGGAAAGCATGCTTGGTAGTTATGGATATCTAGGATTGCCAAAAACAACTGATTTGCAGGTGGGTAAGCTCATATATAAGCCGTTGTGCTGCCGAAATTTCTATTGGCCATATAATTTAAAATATTGAAATCAATTACAAGTTACTAGAAAAGAATTAGGAAAATATTTTGACACTGTACAGGAATACAACCCAAGTGAATAATGGATTAAGTGGGTAAATTAAATTCAAAAAAAAAATTCCCCCGATTTTCAAGGGTTTAGGGTCGTTACAACCAACTATTGAACAGTACAGATGAATGGAAACAGGGCAGAACAGAGGTGACCATGGATAAAAAAAATAAATATAAGATTAAATCTCAGCATCGTTAAGGAGAGGTGCATCTAATGGAACTAAAGCAGTCGATAAAAACGGAAGAGTCAACTGGACTAAACCCGAGAACAAAAGCCACGGTTCCCCTGCTTTAGCTTTTTACCCGATTCCTCATGTTACCCGGTAAGTAAGCAGTAGTGAAGCCTCTTCGGTTCAGCAACTATAACTTCCCTATGCTAGCTACGAGAGACCAGTGTTAGCAACAAACCGGCACCACAAACCAGGAGTGCCTTTGCTCAGAATAGTGACATTTTCATTTTTAAACTCTAATAAATGCATATAGAAAATAATGGATAGATGATGAAATAACTGGACTGTAAACAGAAAAAATAGAAAATGATAAAACACTCAAACCGAAAAATGGAAGATAACCAACATAAGGAAAAATGTGCAGTGAATGAAAATTAAACAAAGGCAACGGGTTGAGTAAGATTGCTGCTATCACCCTCCCCTCGAACCCAAAAAAAAAACAGTAATAGAGAAACGAAATCCGAATAGTAAATAGAAAACTAGTAAAAACGAGATTCTAACTTTTTATTTGTAAAAATTAAATGTGCCAAATTTAAAGGAAAAGTAAAACTTGCAATCCTAGAACAATGGTGGCTGAAAAGAAAAGAAAAAACTTAAAAACAATAAATCCTAAAATAAACCCTAAAACTATTCTACCCTAATTTACCTCTATTCTGACCTAGGCTCCCCCTTTTTCAATTGCCATCTTTTTTCTGTTTATACACATACTTTGAGGTACAATTGTAATTTTTTTCATCCTAGATGAATTGGCATTGTTTGGCCACTTGTCTTCACACCATTGGCTCCTTGAAAAATAATATTTCCATGTCATCTGTCTTTTTGTCCAATTGGATGTGCTAGGCTCGTGTTGTCCGCGTGGTCTAATCTCGATTTTAGCTCAATTTCGATCCATTTTCTATCGCAATATTCAAAATTCATCCGGATTTAATTTATCAGCAAACATGAGAATTTTAATTAAATAAAGGGGATGATTAATAAAATAAATTGGGGATTTAAATAATTAATTAGGAAATTAAGCACAAAAAATTCTAAAAATATAGAATTATTATCGATCTCATGCTTCGACAAATCGATCTCATGCTTAGAATGTCGTGAAAATGAGGGATTTAAAGGGACCAGATCGATCTCCTCCTAGTGCAGATCGATCTCATCAAGCAATTTCTATAAATAGGAGCAGTTGAATCTGCAGATTTCGGGACAAAACCATTTCCTTCCATTCCAAATCCAAAACCTACCTTTCTCACTCATAAATCCAACCATTTTCAGTAAGAGTTGAGGGGAAGCTATTAGAGACAAAGTTGTTCACATCCAAGAGAAGAACAACATAGTTTGGAGGCATTTCCCCTTTTGTTGAATTGAAAGAACAAAGGGCATTTCTATTTGGAGCAAAGAGGAAATCCAACGAGGTGAGTTTCTAAAGCACCAACTTAAGTACATTGTTAAGCTATTGATGTTTGGGGTTGATTGGGGTGCTTAGTATTGTTAGAAACTGTCTAAAATGCATTAGAATGATTATGACCTAGAAATGGTCTAGTGTGAGAAAGTGGAATGAATAGAGAGGCTTACCCAAAAAAATGTGGATTAAGGCATTGGTAAAATGCATAAATGAATTATATTGACCAGTGAGGTCAAATATGAGTTAACAACATTAACTCAATCGATTTGGATGAATGAATCGCAGCTCCCGAGGATACACCGACGTAAAGTGAACCAAGAACACAAGAAGCTAAGAGGAAGAGAGTCACACTCAAGTAAATCGAGGTAAGGGAATTGTGTTGACTCTTAGAGATATCTGTGTGCAATTTGGGGCTTATATGCTTTGCTAGATTGCATGAGATGTTAGGAAATGAAATTGGGTAATTGAAGGGTAAAAGTTGGGTGGTTGAGAAAAGTGCATGAAAATAAAAAGTATAATGCTTGAAAATCATGTTTTATTGCTTTTAAGCAAATGATTTGGTAGGTTGGCTGATATTTGAAATGATTTGCAAAAGAAATGAGTTGTTTTGGTTTATTAACCATACTTTACATAGAATTGAGCCACCTACATGGTTTTCATGAGAATGAAAGGTGCTAGAGTATGACACGCACGAGATTTGGCATGTTTTATATACATGAGTGCTAGAGCTTAGCTCGCACTAGTTTTCCCATGGATTTCATACTGGTTTTGGCATGGTGCTTGAAGCTTAGCTCGCACTAGATGCCTACCTTATTTGTTGTCGTGCTTGCAGCTTCAGGCAAACTGGGTGTCGCATCGATTAAATAGGCTCGCACGTACAGTTTGTGATTTTGACATGTTGATAGCCGTGTTAGGAGCTTCGGGTTGACAAGAGGTCGTACCGATTAAATAGGCTCACACATGCGTTTTGAGATGTGGCGTGATATGATGTGTTGATTAGGTCCATAGAGTACGTTGTACCGTGCATGTAGCATGGAGTACGTTGTACCGTGTTGAGATGTGATATGTCGTCTTCAGACGAGATCTGCTATTGTAAGACCCGAATTTAGTTAAAAACACAAAATGAGTGTGTTTGTGAAAGAAATGATTGAAATGGTCCCAAATTAAACGAACGGGATTCAGACTGGAGATAAGGATTCAAAACACGAAATTAAAAATGCAAAAGGACTTAAATGGAATTTTCGAATACGTTGAAGGGCAAAATGGTCAAAAGACCGAAAGCCGAAATAAATTCGACAAGAAAATTTAATTAAAAATAATGGATTTGAGAATCTTGATCAATAACGAAGAAATAATTAAATTTCGAGTCCAATTGATCAAGATCCAAAATTTTTAGAAATACCGAAAAGTCATTCGGGACAATATCCTGAAAATACGAAGAAATTATACCGAAAAAAGGGTTAAAATAAATTAAATAAATTAAATAAAATAAAATATAATTTTATTTAGATATTTTTGAGATTTTAGAATAAAATAATGAATATAATAATAATAAACTAATTTATAAATAATAATAAATAAATAAATAATTAAACAAAGTGCGAAAGATTGGAAAACCGAAGACCATCGAAGAGGTCGAGCCCCTCTGCCTCACCGGACAGAGCGGTCGGCGACGGACCAAGCGATGGGGGGGAGAGGTAACCGAGACACCGGCGACCCTCCAGGCACCGGAACCACCGCCAATAACGTCGAAATCCGGCAAAATCAAAGGGAGAGAGAGAACCCGAGGGAGAAAAGAAGATCGGCGACAACCGGCGTCGATATAACCCCAACCGACCCCAGCCGAGACTTCCCCAAGCCCAGACGACGTGATCGGTGGTGGCCACGACTGGCGAAATCGACGGACGGCGTCGAAAACGACGAAAAAGGAAAATGGGTACCGACGCCGAGGGAGAACAACCGCACCGGCCACTTTTCGGTGACCTTGGATGAAGCCAACCCCAGATCCGAGCTGCGGACAACCTCGCGGAGCTGTTGGTGACAGAAGCCAACGGAGAACTGGCCAGCGAGGCCTTGAACCGGTCGAATCGACGTGAACCGGATTGAACCGGACGGGTATGAACCGGGTTAAACCGGACCGAACCGGTTCAGCCAAGAAAGAGAGGAAAAAAGGAGAAAAAAGAGAAAAAGGGAAAAAGGGAAAGAATTTTTGGGGATACACCGGACTTCGGGTAAGTCGATACGAGGTCAAAAGTGACCGATTTGATTTTCGAAAAATTTATTTAAATTATATTTAATTGGAAATTAACCCAGAATTAAATATATAATTGTGTAGTTTTACGACAAAATTTGAACGAGAGCCGATTGAGCTTTGATTTTTGTACCCCGCATCATATTGGGTAAGTATATTTTAATTACGATAATATGATCCTTTAATACAGAGTTTCGATTATTTTACGAAATTTACGGATTAATTCTGTATAAAAAAAGGAATATTAATTGAAATTGCTATGTAATTATCGTAAATAGTATACAAGCTATCCAATGAGTTTGGAACGAAGCCCGATGATTATTGGTAAGCCAAATGAGCCCAATAGACCCGAAGAAGGGATTTAATAAGTATAAACAGGCTGAAAATGAGTCGAGGCCCATTAAGGTGCAATTGGGCCCAATAAAGTAAAATGAGCCCAATACGTTAGATTCGATCAGTAAATGTGATATACTAATAAAGATAAGTGAATTAACCAAAAATATGTGGTTATATGCAGTTTCGTGGACTTGGTTGACGCGCAATTGGATTAAGAGATCGGGTATTATCAAGACGAGATAAGTTTGCGCGTAAATAGAGGTAAGAGAATTTTGTAGGTGCATAGAGATTTCTATACGTATTTTTGAGGGGATTTACAGGGCCTAGGATTTCTTAAAGTATCTAGAAACGAAATAATAATTTTTATGAAAATTGGGGCATAGGTGAATAAGGAAAAAGACGATTTTTCCCTTGGGAGTAAAATTTCCAAAAAAGATAGTAAGGCAGATAAATTGCATGATTATCATGTTTTAATGTTTTATATGAATGTATTGCTTTGATTTAAGCAAATATACACATAGGTTGACTGTTGATTTCATGAATTATACGAAAAGGTACCGGTTTGTACCGGTTACGATTTTAAAAGATGTTTTTATCAAGATTGAGCCACCTATCGTATTTACATGAATAAAAAGAGTTCTACAGTCTTACTCGCACTCAAGTTTACTGATTTATTACTCATGAAAAGTCGTACTGGAGCATTGCTCGTACGAGAAATTTGTGTGTGCACAAAACCGTGCTGGAGCTTCGCTCGCACGAGATTTTAGATATCATGATATGCATAGCGTGGTGCTAGAGCCTCGCTCGCACTAGACGTGAGTTGACATGCATATAGTCGTGCAGAAGCCTCCTGTAGACTGTGTGTCGCAGAGAGTTGATATGCTCGCACGTATACTTTGAGACATGGGTTGGTTATCGACATAGTATTGGGGTGGGTAAGACCTACGGCAGGCACCCCTAGACTATGATATGGGTCCACGGAGTACGATGTACCGTGTATGTCACACGGAGTACGCTGTACCGTGCAGTCATGATGACTCGATAATGTTACTTGATATTCTGGCGGGTAGGATTTGACCCCACCTTTCGTTGCAGTTGTGATGCCTCGCACACCGGGATCCGTGTAGCCTGGGATCACAGGGACATAGTATGGCCATAGTCCTCGATTTTCATACAGTAACCTACATGCCTCACATGATATCATACGGTCTGAATAGACCAGGACAAACTCGAAGGAGGGGTAATGTCACGATTTATGTTTTTAAACGAGATGCGATTTAATGAATCAAGGTATTCCCGAGAGATGGGTTTAGCCTTGATGTGGTTGTTTTATAATGAAACAAATAAGTTTTAAAGTGATGAGTTTTGTGATAAAACAAATAAGTTTTAACGTGATGAGTTTATGATGAAACAAATAAGCTTTAAGTGTTGAGTTTATGATGAAACAAATAAGTTTTAATGTGACGAGCATGAGATGTATATATGATGATCTTTCCATGTTTGATTTATATGTCGATTTCATTATTTCTCTTATATGATATATACATACATGTGGCATCGTTTTAGTCATACCTCATGCTCTAAATATAAACAATTTTATATCATGACATTATCAGCACGTAGATAGTATAGTTATCTACCTGCTTACATTATTACCTTACTGAGCACGTTTCGCTCACCCTTTCATTTTCCACCCAACAGGGTACATTTAGTAGAAGAGAGCGACAGTAGTCTTGCGTTTCAGTTATCCGCTGCATCCTATCAAGACCAAGTATACACATTCATATAATTTTTTGTATCCAAATATGTAATGCACAGTACTGTAAATGGATATGATGTCGGGGATGTAAGGTTATATAAATATCAAAGTGTATGTATTTAGTCAAAGTCAAAAGATAGTAAACTCTAATATGTGAATGTGATTATAGAAATGGAATAGTAAATAGGTGAGAGGTGACTAACACTGAATCATAGCCCAACTGTTTAGTAGTGTAACTGTTCACGATGGGTAAGGAATTGAAGAAAGCAAAAAAATTTGTAGTGATTTTAGGTAATTTGGGTCGTGACAGCTATGGACCGACGGGCTGGATTTGACCCACCTCCCGTGTGGAAGCAGATAATGGTGATATCCCGCACACCTGATCTGTGTAGCCGATATCACAGGTTATGGCCATAGACCTAGAGGTTATTACCTTTTATTGAATTACCTATCTCACATGTCTATTGCTGAGAATAAATCCATGTTTGAAATATTTTGTGGGTCAGGATAGTCCGAGGGAGGGACCGAATTCTGACTAGAGTTGAAGTATTTTGAGATGAAAGTATGTTAATGGTTTTAAAGTACACCAAAGCATGATGATTAATGCCATGCTTTATTGTGAAAAAAAATTCATGATGGTTAATACCATGCTTATTTGAGAAAAATGCATGATGGGTAACGCCATGCTTTATTGTGAATTATGCATGATGATTTATATCATGCTTTGAATTTAATTGTGCACTGAATTTTAATAGCATGAATGCTTTACATACCATTAACACAATCATACACTCATGTTTTGAGATAAAATGATGAACTAAATGCTTTTGAGCATAGCATCACGATCACGTAGATAGTGTAGTATCTACCTGTTCGCATGATTGCCTTACTGAGCGTGTGGTTTGCTCACCCCCTTATTTCCCCCTCTCTATAGAGATTTGAGTATAGAGTGAGCGTGACTGGATGTCACGACCCAATTCCATTCTCTATAACTGAAAATCACTGAAAATTTTTCGCGTTTTACCATTACCTTACCCGGTCGTGAGCTAACTCACTACACACTGTTGGGCTGTGAGTCAATAATAAACTCCACATCTCACTCATTCTCAGATAAATAAACGATGTCATACATTTACATTTAAATCTTGTACTGATACAAAAGTATGTTTTACTGACATCTACATCCCCCATGATTACAATTCAAAGAATACTGTGCTTTTACATTGTTTAGATACCAAAAAGAATTACTGTGTATATACCTCTTAGCGATGGAGATGCAACGGAATCCAAAATAACACGCCTCAGTCCTCACTGGGCTACTATGCACGCTCTGTAGGGGGAAAAATAGAGTGGGATGAGCAACCACACGCTCAGTAAGGAAATAATGCAAGCATGGTAGATAACTACTCTATCTACATGCTGATAATGTTATGCATAAATCATTTATAGTAGGAGCATGAGGAATAAAACTATGCCATATGAGTATACATATATATCATGTATTAAAATCATGTACATTGGCATATAAAACATGGTAAAAACATCATGTATAAATCATCTCATGCTCAATCTCATTTAAATTCATAAAAGGACAATTCATTAAGAAACCTCCTTTTTAAACCAACATCATAAACACCACCAAATCAACTCACAATCACAACCACATTTTCATTCCACAATTCACGCATGTGTATAAATCTAGGTCACTATATCAAAAGTGCCTATGTGAACCATTACATCATAAATCATCCCAGACCACACTCATCCAGGTGTGCGGGGTATCATGCTGGCACGAAGATGGATTATCCCTCGCCAGACTTTCTCATCACATAACCATTATGCGGTACATCGTACTCCATGTGATATACACGGTACAGCGTACTCCGCAACTCATATCGTGATTGGGGGTGCCATTCCTAGGTCTTATCTACCCCATACCAAGAGTTTTCCATATTCCGTGAAGGAGAGCCTCCCTGCCGAACAGAGCCTCCCCGCTTAACAGAGCCTCCCCGCCTAACAGAGCCTCCCCGCCTCTTTAGGCTTAAGGATGTTGGCTTAAGGATGTTAGCTTAAGGATGTAGGGCTTAAGGATCCTTTGTAGGAGAGCCTCCCCACCGAACAGAGCCTCCCCGCCTAACAGAGCCTCCCCGCCTCTTTGGGCTTAAGGATGTTGGCTTAAGGATGTAGGGCTTAAGGATCTTACTGTACCCATGTAGGAGAGCCTCCCTGCCTAACAGAGCCTCCCCGCCTCTTTGGGCTTAAGGATGTTGGCTTAAGGATCCCACCGTAAGAGAGCCTCCCCACCGAACAGAGCCTCCCCGCCAAACAGAGCCTCCCCGCCTAACAGAGCCTCCCCGCCTCTTTGGGCTTAAGGATGTTAGCTTAAGGATGTAAGGCTTAAGGATGTAAGGCTTAAGGATCTTACCAACTTTCACAACCTTATGCTTATCACAATGTGCAAGCTTGTGCGAGCAAATCTCTAGCACGACTCATGCATCCTCTCGTAAGGAGACGCGTACGAGCATAGCTCTAGTACGGTTATACTCATAAGACAACTACTCAAAAGCCACGTACGAGCAAAAGCTCTAGTACGATTTATAAACATCAACATAATTTCCAATCAAGGTGCGAGCTAAGCTCCAGCACGTTTCATACAAATGAAAACATAGAAATCCAGCGCGCGCGAGGCTCTAGCGCGATTTATGTCATACAAATACGATAGGCGGCTCATACGCAATAAAACAATCCCGGCAATCGGGTTTAGCACTCACAAATGCTTTTCCACAACAACCATACAATACTAGCCGACCCATCTACTAGCTTGCTTAAAACCAAGCAATTTCATTTTGAAAAGCATCAAAACATTAGATTTATGCAATTATTAGCCTTACTATCCCATTTCATCAAATCCACTTCAAATCCAAAACCACGCATATACTCATCATCATTCACGAATACCATCAATCATTTATTTGAGCAACCATGCATTTCATAAAACACCCAATATTCACCCACAAATTCAAGGTACGAGCAGCTACCTCTATATACTCACAAAATTCCCTTACCTGGAATCGCGATGCGTGATTCCACTTCCTTAAGCTGCTTACTCGTACGGTTCAATTCGTCTTCAACGAACTCTTCGGGACTGCACAAAATCGTATCCCGCATTATATTCGATCCATACAATGCAACCCTTGTGCTTGCTATATCCAATATAATCTATAGCCTCTATTAAAGCTTATTTGGCCTCGTTTCATTACTTTACCCATAGCTCGAGTCTATGGATCTTCTTAGGCCTATTATCTTATTCAAAATCGATATCAAATCGACATAAAGCTCATAGCGTTCATATTTCATGAATCCCCTCACTATGGCATTTATCAATCATATACATACCCATTTTCACAATTCCTCCAACTCACCATGTAATTCCATCTAACCATCTAAAATCATAAACATTACCCCAATAACAACTTTAGCATGTCATAAATCATAAGCTCATTCAATCCCACATATTCTCACATTATACCCATTTTTGATTTCTAGGTCACCTCAATTCCACTACATCCCTAGATAGTTTATTCATCAATACTCATACCAACCAACTCCAAAATCAATTAAATAGCTAATGCATTTGGATTGGAGTGTTAGAATCTTACCAATATGATTTTTCTTCTTGCTCCAAATGGAAATGCCCTTAACTCCTTCAATTCCAAAAATGGGAAAATGCCCTCTCACTATGTTGTTCCTCTCTTTGATAGGAACAACTTTGCCTCTAATGATCTCTCTTCAAATTTCACTGAAAATGACTGATTTTAGAGAGGAAAAGTTAGGTTTTTTGGGGTTAAGATTGTAAAGTTAAGTGTTTTTTCGAGATTTCCAGATTTTCAGCCCTCCTTATATAGAAATAGCTTGAGGAGATCGATCTGGTCCAAGAGGAGATCGATCTGGTCCCTTAAAATCCCTCTTTTTCACGGTAGTTTTAAGCATGAGATCGATCTGTCGAAGCATGAGATCGATCTGTTGAAGCATGAGATCGATCTGTCGAAGCATGAGATCGATCTGGTCTCAAACAGAGAGCTAAGGAGATCGATCTGGCTCCATTGGAGATCAATCTGCTTTATTCTTTCGCCCAAATAAGAGCATTCTGGCTCTTCCAGATCGATCTCTCATCCTATGAGATTGATCTGGCCCTCATGTTTTCCAGATTTCCTGTAGTTTCCTTGCTACAACTCATACCAATACATCTTTAATCTATTTCCATGGCCATTTTCTCATCCATCCACCTTTTATAACTTGAAAATGGCATCTATCCATACCTTATGCACATTGAATCTTGTGTGCATTCATTGTATGTTCAAAGGTATGCTACATAAACCAAAAGGAAGCATAACTCCATTCCATTTCACCACACAACCCATTTTGAGTTTCAATCACATCTATCACTTATAAAAACTCATTTCTTCATATTCGTACTCAATGAAACTTGTATGTACGTTACAATTCATATTACACATACATACATTGAATCCATGGACTTACATCAATCATACTTTACATTACAAGTCCATTCATATTATTTGATCCAATTATACATATTACCATCATACATACACGGGGTCTTACATTCTCCCCTCCTTCAAGGAATTTGGTCCTCCAAATTAGAACCAAGTCACTCTTCAAAAAGTTGGGGGTACTTCTCCCGTATTAAGTTCTCCAATTCCCACGTGGCCTCTTCCGCCGTGTGGTGTTGCCAAAGAACTTTCACCAAGGGAATTGTCTTATTCCGTAACACTTTCTCTTTTCTGTCCAATATCCGAACCGGCTTCTCAACATACGTCATACTCTCATGGAGCTCCAACGGCTCATATCTTATCACATGTGCCGGGTCCGGGTGATACTTCCGAAGCATCGAGACGTGGAAGACGTTGTGGACATTTGCCAAGTCCGGTGGCAATGCCAATCTATACGCCTTATTTCCCACTCTCTCCAAAATCTCGAAGGGTCCGATATATCTAGGGCTCAGCTTGCCCTTCTTACCAAATCTCATAATACCCTTCGATGGTGATACCCTCAGAAACACCGACTCACCCTCATCAAACTCCAGTGGTCTTCGTCTCTTGTCAGCATAACTCTTTTGTCGGCTCTGAGCTGTCCGTAATCTCTCACATATCAACTGGACATCCTCAGATGCCTGCTGCACTAAGTCCAGAGTAAAAATCTGTATGTCACCAACCTCTTCCCATCCAATGGGGGAACATCATCTACGCCCGTACAATGCCCCATAGGGTGCCATCCCGATACTAGCATGATAGCTATTATTATAAGCGAACTCGGCTAACTGCAGGTGGTCATCCTAGGAGCCTCTAAAATCCAGCACACACGCTCTCAACATATCCTCGAGGGTCTGTATAGTCCTATCTGACTGCCCATCTGTCTGAGGATGAAAAGCGGTGCTAAAACTCAGTCGGGTCCCCAGCGCTTCCTGAAAATGTTCCCAGAAATGGGAAGTGAAGCGGGCATCCCTATCAGAAACAACGCTCACTGGTACACCATGTAGCCGTACTATCTCTCGAATATACAGGTTCGCCAACTGACTCAGTGTATCGGTAGCTCTCATACCCAGGAAATGGGCGGACTTAGTCAACCAGTCCACAATAACCCATATGGCATCATGACCTCTACGGGTCCTCGGCAACCCCATCATAAAATCCATGGTGACATGCTCCCACTTCCATGTCGGTATCGGTAGAGGCTGCAATAATCCTGCAGGCTTCTGATGCTCTACCTTCACTTGCTGACAAACGAGACACTTAGCGACATATTCAGCAATGTCTCTCTTCATTCCAGACCACCAATAAACCTTCCGAAGGTTTTGATACATCTTGGTACTTCCCGGATGTATCGTATACTTTGATGAGTGAGCCTCTGATAAAATCATTCTCCTGATCTCAAGATCCTTGGGAACGCATACTCTGCCTCTGAATCTCAATAAGCCATCAGCACTCTGCTCAAAATCAATACCCACACCTGTCTGTATCTGCCTCAGCCAATCGGTGCATCGTCGGTCACTCTGCTGGGCTTGCCGAATACGGCCAATCAACTCAGGCTCTAGTCTCAAACTAGCCATGATCTCAAGCCTCTCAGATCCAGGTGGGGTTACATCCAAACTGAGGTTCGCAAAGTGTTCTAACAATTCATGTTCCCGTACCATCATATAAGACACCAACCCAAGGTTCTTTCTACTCAAAGCATCGGCAACTACATTTGCCTTACCCGGGTGGTACATGATTTCACAATCATAGTCCTTCAGGAGTTCGAGCCATCTCCTCTGTCTCATATTCAGCTCTTTCTGCGAGAACAGGTACTTAAGGCTCTTATGATCTGTGAACACCTGAAATTTCTCACCATAGAGATAGTGGCGCCATATTTTCAAAGCAAATACTACAGCCACCAACTCCAAATCATGTGTCGGGTAGTTCCTCTCATGATCTTTCAACTGTCTAGATCTATAGGCAACTACCTTCCCATCCTGCATAAGCACACAGCCCAGTCCCTGGTGTGATGCATCCAAATACACCAAGAATCCTCCTGAGCTGGTAGGAATGGTGAGAACTGGAGCAGTCGTCAGTCGACGCTTAAGCTCCTCAAAACTCCTCTCACATGCCTCATCCCATGTAAACTTAACATCCTTACGCGTGAGGCGTGTCAACGGAGCAGCTAGTCTGGAGAAACCCTCTACAAATCTCCGATAATATCCTGCCAATCCCAGGAAACTTCTGATCTCAGTAACTGTCTTGGGCTGTTCCCACTGTACAACTGCCTCTATCTTGGATGGATCCACTGATACCCCATCCTTTGACACAACATGCCCCAAAAATGAGATCTGTTCCAACCAGAAGTTACACTTGCTGAGTTTGGCATACAATTCTCTCTCTCGGAGGGTCTGCAGAACTATCCTCAAGTGCTCCTCATGATCTTCCCTGGACTTAGAGTACACCAAAATATCATCTATGAAAACAATCACAAACTTGTCCAGGTATGGCTTGAATATGTCATTCATCAATGCCATAAATGCTGCGGGAGCATTCGTCAATCCGAATGGCATCACCAAAAACTCGTAGTGGCCATAACGGGTACAAAATGCTGTCTTGGGTATATCCCCACTCCTGATCCTCAACTGATGATACCCTGACCGTAGATCTATCTTAGAAAATACTTCGGCTCCCTAGAGCTGATCCAACAAATCATCGATTCTTGGAAGGGGGTACTTGTTCTTAATGGTGGCCTTATTCAACAACCGGTAATCTATACACAGTCGGAGGCTTCCATCTTTCTTCCTTACAAATAGAACCGGTGCTCCCCAAGGTGAGACACTTGGTCTAATAAACCCCTTCTCCAGCAACTCTTGCAGCTGTTTCTTCAGCTCTTCCAATTCTATCGGAGCCATTCTATAGGGTGGTTTCGATATCGGCTCTGTACCAGGCACTAGCTCAATGCAAAATTCCATTTCCCTTTCAGGTGGTAGTCCTGGTAATTCATCCGAAAAGACATCAGGGTAATCCGTAATTATGGGTATGTCCCTCAATTTCGGGCGTGCCTCATCTATATCAACCACGTATGCAATGAACCCTTCACATTATCCTCTCCATCGTTACTAACGTAAATCATCACTCCACATTCAACATTTATCATAAACAATAAATTTATCTCTCAAGCATTAAGCATTTAAGAATCATACACTTTTATTTACCACAATTATACAAGTTTCATATCATTTCTTTTCATCAAAATTTACAATAAGATTGTCTAATCCTGAAAACATCAATGTTTTGGCATGACAATCCATCACAACACGATTGGTAGCCAACCAATCCATTCCCAAAATTACATCAAAATCATTCATATTCAATAAAATCAGATTGGCTATCATTTCCTTCCCCTCTATCTTTAACTTACAATCTCTACATGCATGCTCAGTCAATTGACTATCATTCATGGGTGTGGAAATCATCAACATTTTATCCAACAATGTTGGTTTCACATATTTCAACAATTTATGTGCAAAGGAAGGTGATATAAAAGAATGCGTGGCACCAGGATCAAATAATACCAATGCTTCTAAATCAAAGATTCGGATGGTACCTTTAATCACATCCGTCGATGCGTCTGCAGTGTCTTGGTCCAGTGCATGTACTCTTCCTCTGCTCACACCCGCAGCCTGTTTCCTTTTTTCCTCAGCTGTAGCCCTCCTCCTCGGGGCTGCTGTCTCAACTGGAGCTCCCTCAGGCTCCTTGCCCTTCTGTGGGGAAATCTCCATCTTCTCGGGACAATACTTAGCCATATGTCCTGGTCTCTCACATCTAAAACACACCATAGGGGCCATCAGACAGGGTCTATTCCCATGAAATCTCCCACATCTCCTACACTGATCAGTAGTAGGCCGTGGTCCTCCAATAGTCATGCCCCTCGGCGCAGTTAAGGCTGGGTATACGGGAGGTCTAGCAGCTCTCTCCCGCACCTCCTCGAGCTTAGGTCTCTTCTAAAAATACCTTGGGCCTCCTTTCCTGGCCACTCTATCCCTCCCGGATCTCTTCCGGTCTCTGTCCTTTCCAACGTTGAATCTCCCAAGCTCGGAGGCATTTCGCTCAAAGTCTTGCTCACACAACTGAGCCTTATGTACAGCCTCCTCATAAGTCAAGATGTCAAAGGGAGCTAACTTAGTCCGGATGGCCAATCTCAATCCATCCGTGAACTTTTGAATCTTTCGGGTCTCACTACCCATCGTGTCAGGGTCATATCTCCCCAATGACATAAACTTGGACTCATACTCGTCCACTGTTCGGTTCCCCTGAACCAAATTCATAAATTCCATCCGCAATTTCCTCTGTGCGGTTGCTGGAATATACTGTCTCCTGAAGCCCTCTAGAAATATCTCCCACGAGATCTCAGAGTGTCTGGCCCTCAAAATAACCTCGGTGGACCTCCAACAATGCTCGACCTCGCCTTTCAGCATAAACACGGCAAAGGCAACCTTCTCACTTGAAGTGCATCGGAAAAATCTATACAGTTTCTCCATCTCATACACCCAATCCTCCATAATCACTGGGTCCTTCACCCCTCTAAACACTGGGGGTTTTAACGCTTGAAACTCTCGCAACCTGCTCAAGTCGCAGTCATAACCCAAATCACTACCGCTCTGCTGTGGAGCGATAGGAGAAGCTATATCCTGGGCTGGAGGTGGTGTAACTGTAGCTGTCTCAGCAGTCTGAGGTCTCTCCGCCTCTGCAGCTGCCTGTTCAGTAGTAGGCTGTGCCGTGGGACCTCGTCTGTCACCGGCACCCAATGCCTGCGTGACTATCTCCACCAAACTCTCGATACTCCGCTCTAACCTAGCGAAGCGAGCCTCGGTATCCTCTGCTCTCTCAGCAGGGTTCTGTGGAGCCTGTTCAGTCTGTGGCTCCGTACGGCTCTCAGGCCTACCTCTACGGCCTCTAGCACGTGCTCTCGCCCCTCTACCTTTGCGTGTAACTGGCATAGTGCCTAACTTCCTGTATTATAATAATTCGTTAAGCTCAATCCATCACGGTATACACAGTTATATCTAAACAAAAGCACAGTACAATGGGGATGTACTTTCCTACGTTTTATTAATGACTCACATCAGGCCAACACAGCTCTGATACCAATCTCTGTCACGACCCAATTCCATTCTCTATAACCGAAAATCACTGAAAATTTTTCGCGTTTTACCGTTACCTTACCCGGTCGTGAGCTAACTCACTACACACTGTTGGGCTGTGAGTCAATAATAAACTCCACATCTCACTCATTCTCAGATAAATAAACGATGTCATACATTTACATTTAAATCTTATACTGATACAAAAGTATGTTTTACTGACATCTACATCCCCCATGATTACAATTCAAAGAATACTGTGCTTTTACATTGTTTAGATACCAAAAAGAATTACTGTGTATATACCTCTTAGCGATGGAGATGCAGCGGAATCCAAAATAACACGCCTCAGTCCTCACTGGGCTACTATGCACGCTCTGTAGGGGGAAAATAGAGTGGGATGAGCAACCACATGCTCAGTAAGGAAATAATGCAAGCATGGTAGATAACTACTCTATCTACATGCTGATAATGTTATGCATAAATCATTTATAGTAGGAGCATGAGGAATAAAACTATGCCATATGAGTATACATATATATCATGTATTAAAATCATATACATTGGCATATAAAACATAGTAAAAACATCATGTATAAATCATCTCATGCTCAATCTCATTTAAATTCATAAAAGGGCAATTCATTAAGAAACCTCCTTTTTAAACCAACATCATAAACACCACCAAATCAACTCACAATCACAACCACATTTTCATTCCACAATTCACGCACCACCAAATCAACTCACAATCACAACCACATTTTCATTCCACAATTCACGCATGTGTATAAATCTAGGTCACTATAACAAAAGTGCCTATGTGAACCATTACATCATAAATCATCCCAGACCACACTCATCCAGGTGTGCGGGGTATCATGCTGGCACGAAGATGAATTATCTCTCGCCAGACTTTCTCATCACATAACCATCATGCGGTACATCGTACTCCATGTGATATACACGGTACAGCGTACTCCGCAACTCATATCGTGATTGGGGGTGCCATTCCTAGGTCTTATCTACCCCATACCAAGAGTTTTCCATATTTCGTGAAGGAGAGCCTCCCTGCCGAACAGAGCCTCCCCGCTTAACAGAGCCTCCCCGCCTAACAGAGCCTCCCCGCCTCTTTAGGCTTAAGGATGTTGGCTTAAGGATGTTAGCTTAAGGATGTAGGGCTTAAGGATCCTTCCGTAAGAGAGCCTCCCCACCGAACAGAGCCTCCCCGCCTAACAGAGCCTCCCCGCCTCTTTGGGCTTAAGGATGTTGGCTTAAGGATGTAGGGCTTAAGGATCTTACTGTACCCATGTAGGAGAGCCTTCCTGCCTAACAGAGCCTCCCCGCCTCTTTGGGCTTAAGGATGTTGGCTTAAGGATCCCACCGTAAGAGAGCCTCCCCACCGAACAGAGCCTCCCCGCCAAACAGAGCCTCCCCGCCTAACAGAGCCTCCCCGCCTCTTTGGGCTTAAGGATGTTAGCTTAAGGATGTAAGGCTTAAGGATCTTACCAACTTTCACAACCTTATGCTTATCACAATGTGCAAACTTGTGCGAGCAAATCTCTAGCACGACTCATGCATCCTCTCGTAAGGAGACGCGTACGAGCATAGCTCTAGTACGGTTATACTCATAAGACAACTACTCAAAAGCCACGTACGAGCAAAAGCTCTAGTACGGTTTATAAACATCAACATAATTTCCAATCAAGGTGCGAGCTAAGCTCCAGCACGTTTCATACAAATGAAAACATAGAAATCCAGAGCGAGCGAGGCTCAAGCGCGATTTATGTCATACAAATACGATAGGCAGCTCATACGCAATAAAACAATCCCGGCAATCGGGTTTAGCACTCACAAATGCTTTTCCACAACAACCATACAATACTAGCCGACCCATCTACTAGCTTGCTTAAAACCAAACAATTTCATTTTGAAAAGCATCAAAACATTAGATTTATGCAATTATTAGCCTTACTATCCTATTTCATCAAATCCACTTCAAATCCAAAACCACGCATATACTCATCATCATTCACGAATACCATCAATCATTTATTTGAGCAACCATGCATTTCATAAAACACCCAATATTCACCCACAAATTCAAGGTACGAGCAGCTACCTCTATATACTCACAAAATTCCCTTACCTGGAATCGCGATGCGTGATTCCACTTCCTTAAGCTGCTTACTCATACGGTTCAATTCGTCTTCAACGAACTCTTCGGGACTGCACAAAATCGTATCCCGCATTATATTCGATCCATACAATGCAACCCTTGTGCTTGCTATATCCAATATAATCTATAACCTCTATTAAAGCTTATTTGGCCTCGTTTCATTACTTTACCCATAGCGCGAGTCTATGGATCTTCTTAGGCCTATTATCTTATTCAAAATCGATATCAAATCGACATAAAGCTCATAGCGTTCATATTTCATGAATCCCCTCACTATGGCATTTATCAATCATATACATACCCATTTTCACAATTCCTCCAACTCACCATGTAATTCCATCTAACCATCTAAAATCATAAACATTACCCCAATAACAACTTTAGCATGTCATAAATCATAAGCTCATTCAATCCCACATATTCTCACATTATACCCATTTTTGATTTCTAGGTCACCTCAATTCCACTACATCCCTAGATAGTTTATTTATCAATACTCATACCAACCAACTCCAAAATCAATTAAATAGCTAATGCATTTGGATTGGAGTGTTAGAATCTTACCAATATGATTTTTCTTCTTGCTCCAAATGGAAATGCCCTTAACTCCTTCAATTCCAAAAATGGGAAAATGCCCTCTCACTATGTTGTTCCTCTCTTTGATAGGAACAACTTTGCCTCTAATGATCTCTCTTCAAATCTCACTGAAAATGGCTGATTTTAGAGAGGAAAAGTTAGGTTTTTTGGGGTTAAGATTGTAAAGTTAAGTGTTTTTCCGAGATTTTCAGATTTTCAGCCCTCCTTATATAGAAATAGCTTGAGGAGATCGATCTGGTCCAAGAAGAGATCGATCTGGTCCCTTAAAATCCCTCTTTTTCACGGTATTTTTAAGCATGAGATCGATCTGTCGAAGCATGAGATCGATCTGTTGAAGCATGAGATCGATCTGTCGAAGCATGAGATCGATCTGGTCTCAAACAGAGAGCTAAGGAGATCGATCTAGCTCCATTAGAGATCGATCTGCTTTATTCTTTCGCCCAAATAAGAGCATTCTGGCTCTTCCAGATCGATCTCTCATCCTATGAGATCGATCTGGCCCTCATGTTTTCCAGATTTCCTGTAGTTTCCTTGCTACAACTCATACCAATACATCCTTAATCTATTTTCATGGCCATTTTCTCATCCATCCACCTTTTATAACTTGAAAATGGCATCTATCCATACCTTATGCACATTGAATCTTGTGTGCATTCATTGTATGTTCAAAGGTATGCTACATAAACCAAAATGAAGCATAACTCCATTCCATTTCACCACACAACCCATTTTGAGTTTCAATCACATCTATCACTTATAAAAACTCATTTCTTCATATTCGTACTAAATGAAACTTGTATGTACGTTACAATTCATATTACACATACATACATTGAATCCATGGACTTACATCAATCATACTTTACATTACAAGTCCATTCATATTATTTGATCCAATTATACATATTACCATCATACATACACGGGGTCTTACACTGGAGGCTTATCCCTTTTGGTATCCGCTGCATCCCATCGCTAGAGGTATACACACTTGAATTATTTTATATCTAAACTAGACATAGCACAGTAGCATTTTGTATGTAAACATTGGGATGCAAAACAATGTAAACACATGTAACAACTCTGATATATACATTTATACAAGTGTTTACTCATAAATAATATACAAATTGAATTGGAATGGTGGAGTGAGTTAGACGTCGACACACAGCCCAACTATTGAGGAGAGTTGCTGTTCACGATTGAGGTAAGGAGAATAATAAATTATGCATGAAAATGCGAAAAATTTGTATGTATTTTGATAAGTTGAGGGTCGTGATACTGAGTCCTCACTTCATTTGGTCCATTTGAGATTCTAGAGAGAGTGGGAGACGTAACCTATAGACTTGTCTTACTACCACAGTTTTCTGAGGTACATAATGTCTTCTATGTCTCGATGTTAAGGAAGTATAATCTGGATCCTTCACACATCATTGAGTATGAGCCCTTGCGCATTCAAGGGGATATGAGCTACATTGAGCAATCTATCCGAATTTTTGGACAGAAAGGAAAAAGTACTTCAATCAAAGACTATTCTTCTGGTAAGGGTTCTCTGGCAACACCATTCGATTGAAAAAGTGACATGGGAGCTAGAGAGCCTCATGAAGGAGAAGTACCATCATCTATTCTGATGGACCAAGATGAATTTGGATGACCAAATTCTTTAAAGGTGGGGAGAATGTAAATCCCTAAAATTTCCCTGTAAATTTGTTCATAAAAATGTATAAGTGGAAATAAAAAAATGTATGTCTGATATAAAAATAAAACAAATAGATAAATAAATAAATAAATAATAATAATAATAAATAAATAAATAAATATATATATACATATAAATATATATAGCATATATATACAATAATAATAATAATAATAATAATAGTAATAATAATTGTTATAATTAAAAAAATTAAAAAAAATTAAAAAAACAAACAAGAAAAACGAAAAAAAAAAGAGAAAAACTCTGTCGCGCGAAACAGAGTCGTGCGACAAAGGGAAGGGGGATCGAGAGAACCCGATCCTCCCAAATTCTTTCCCTCCTCGACGAGGAGGCCACCGAAAAATGAGACCGAGGCAAGCGGCAGAGAGGGGTGAAGGGCTGTCGACGCTGACCCAGGCGAGAAACGCCAACGGAAGGAGGGAGAAACGGCGAGACCGAGAGAAAGATAGGGAAAAAAGAGAAAAGAGAGAAAAAGAGGCCAACGGAGGTCGAAGGAAGGGGGAACGCCTTGCCACCAGCTAGAGAGGACGACAACAGCGTCGATCTAGGCGCGAATCGATGAGAAACAGCGCCGATCGAGAAAAGAGAAAAACGACAACAACGTCGAAGAGATAAGAGGTCGGACTGGCCACTTTTCGGCAAGTCCTGGCGAAATCGACACCAGATTCGTGCACTGGACGACACCGCGGACCTGCTGGAGGTGGAAGTCGATGAAGAATTGGCCGACGAAGCTCCGAACAACGAAGGAGAGAATCGAATCGGACTAAACCGGGCTGAATCGGTCCGAGCCGATTCAGCTAAGAAAAAAAAGAACAAAAAGAACAAAAAGAGGAAAAAAATGAAAAAGGAAAAGGAAAATTTCGAAGCTGCGTCGATTTGACGGTAGACCGGTAAGCGATCGAAAAAGACTGTTTAAATTTTTAGAAAAATTATTGAAATTTATATATGAACGAAATTGACATGGTTTGACAATATGTGTATGTAGCATGACAATGGGCGACGAAGAGAGATCGATACAACCTCGATTTACGTGCCATTATGGAATCTTGGGTAAATGAATCTCACTTGCTACCACTTGTATAATTATACGAGTTAGAAATTAATCACATAAATTTCGGATTAATTTCGTGTAAATTGCGTTATAATTGGAATTGAGAAATCGACTATCGTAAACGATATTATGAACTATCCAAAGAAATTAGAAAAGGTTTAAAATGACGTGATGGTGATAGTATGCCATGTAATAAGCTAAACGCTTATAATGGGCCCAACTTGTGTAACAATCAGCCTAAACTCGTTAATGACCTAATGGACGGCCCATAAATTGTAATTGAGCCCAAATAGTTAAATGGATTTTAAGGATTGAGTAAGGGAGTTAAAACGGGCTTAGGATAGAGGTAGGCCCATTACGAGACTATAAGGCCCAATAAAAATAATTGGGTCTAAAATTTTATCTGAAGTGAAATTACACTGCGTACGTGTTTATAAGAAATATTAATAAGCGATATGTGATTAATTATAGCTCCAGATGACCGAATTAGGAGCAAATCGGACTGAGCGAAACCTCAGCGTTTGGAAAAGTTAGATTGTACAGAGAAATCGAGGTAAGGGGTGTAATTTAAGATGGTAATAGTATCCATACCCTTAGACTCCGATTTATTTATACATTTTCGAGCTTTCTCGTGCAACGCTTGATTGTAAAACAAAATCCTACACCTATTAAGCCCAAGTTTTATTTGGTCATGTTTTCAAAATAAAGAAATGCCACATGAAATTAAATGCATAGGTTCGAGCATGATTTCTGAATAAATGTTATGGTTTCGATTTACGTATGAATTGATTTCATGTTTTTGAAAGAAATGAAATTTGGTATGTGAACACATGCTTAAGAAAAGAAATTTGTTTTCGAAAGGTGATTGTGGGGGCCACCTCTTGAGTCCTGCGGGAACAAAGTGCCACATAATCTTTCTGTTTTATGAAAGAGTTTTCAAATTACAAGAAATTCGATTTTATTACTCGATATGAGTTTATGGGCTATAAAACCCAAGAAAGATTTTGAAAACTCTGTTTTGAGACGAAAGGGCAATGTATAGTGGAATTGTGGGGGCCACCTCTTGAGTCTGACAGGAGCAAAGTGTCAAGCAATTTTCCACAATGACATGTGAACGTGGGGGCCACCTCTTAGGTCCTACAGATGCAAAGTGCCACATGGTCAACGCATTTTTTTCATACGCTCCTTTGTGACGTATATGAATTTCACCTTCGGGTGTGATTGATTTGTTGTACGACCTTGATCACGTCTACAGCTTTGCCATGGCCATGTTTATGATTTCCCTCTACAGAGGATGACTATGTTATCATCGCATGATAATCCTATAAGTTAGCCTAGTCTCCATCCGATATGAACTATGTTATAAGATTTTGATCCTTCGATACATGTTTATGCATCAGTTATGCTTTTGAAGTTCTATGGGTTTGAAAGATTCTAAAGTTTTGTATCTCTCGAAAGATTTTGATGTAACTGAATAGATTTGTTACCTCGAAATTATATTTCTATTGATTATGTTTTCCATTTACGCATTTTGGAAGCTATGTGATATTTGTAAAGAAATGTTATCCTTTAGTTTTATCATGCATTCAGTGTGATTCAGCCACCATGATCATTTTAAATGCATTTCTTACTGAGTTTTTTCCCGAAAGCTCACCCCTTCACCTCTCAGATGTGTTGCAGTGAAACTATAGTGATAATTGTTGCATAGACGACGTAGGCTGACGGATACGAGTTTCCCCAAACTACCTTTTGTACATGCATGAGGTATACATTTCTATCTCTTTACCAGACCATTTGTATGCACAGACATCTATTGAAAGTAATGTGTCAGGATGTAATCTGTATAAGGATAAATGAAATATTTTTAAGGATTGATTGTTGGGAGTAACTATACGTGTTTGGATTATGTAGAATGATTTGATGATATGACTTGGGAAGCATGTCTGATAGTTGTGGATAGCTAGGGTTGATATTGTGAGAAAATTTCAGGTAGGTAGGCTTATATATAAGCCGTTATGCTGCCGAAATTTCTATCGGCCATATAAATTCAAATGTGAAACTTAATTATAATTACGGATAAAGAAGTAAGAAAATGAATTGACACTGAACAGGAATACAACCTAAGTGAATAAAGGGATTAAGTTGCAAGCTGAAGTTTAAAAAAAATAAAAAATAAATTCCTAAATTTTTATAGGTCACGAGTCGTTACAGGGAGAGATCGATCTTGGATTGGCAGAAGCTTAAGGAGATCGATCTGCTCATGGGGAGAGATCGATATGCTCTTTATAGAATACAAAGGAGATCAATCTGCACTTAAGGCGGATTGATCTGGGCTTGGTAGATTCACTTGGAATGGCTCTGTTTACACAAGGGATCGATCTGCCTTGAATGGGAGATCGATTTGGCCTTCATCTAGAGCCCTTTTGCTGCAATTTTTCTAAATTTCCAAGGGAGAACTTGCATTTGATTGCTTCGCTAGTCATTTTGCAATCTATTTACACTTCGAGCATGGAAAGGTTCATTTCCTATGATTTTCGTGTTATGGAACTTGTGTGTATTGCTTGGAAATTAGAATGGATACACAAAATTCATCGTCCATGTATCATCATTTCGCGTCTTCATTACTTATCTTCAATCCAAGTGTTTAAAGTTGTCAGACCCGTATTTTTATGTAGCTTGTTCCTTATGATTTATATATGTACAGACATGTACTAAGTTATTTAAATCATAAGAAGAGTATTTACTAGATTTAAGTGTTAGTGAAATGCTTTAACACTTAAAAGATACATAAAAGCCTAATATGCGCTATAAGAGCCACAGGTTAAACCGAGTGGATCTGAATCATTTTGACTGAAGATAAGAACTTAAAATGAAAAAATATAGAGAACTCATGAAGGAAAGTCAGTTTGATTTAGTCTCAAACACAGAAAACAAGAGTAAAATCTAAAAATGGTAAAACATACTTTTTAGCGAGTTAAGGTATTTTGGGCATATTTACCTACCGGGAACAGTTAAAACGTAAAGACGAGAGTGTAAAACATAGACACTTTCTAATTTTTGAGAAAAAGTCAACGTGGTAGATGATTAAGGGAAAAAGTCAACTATAGTTAAGAAAAGTGGACTTTTACCATAGTTGACTAACCATGGTTAAAAATTAACCTAAGTATGGAGAAAAAATTGGAGAAAAATATTTTTGGTTAGAATACAAGATAATCATTCCCAGAAATAAAGAAAATTTATTCGAAAGGATTCCAGATTAAATTTAATGGATAAAAACGTAATGGGCCAAAATGAAGATTTTAAAGTCCATTAAGATATACTAAATGTAGATCGAATTTCTTGGGTCCCTTAGATTTAAACCAATTGATAGGCCAAATATTTAGACAATTAAAGGTCTGAGGTATAGTAAAAATTTCAACCCAAAAGCTCATTAAGAAAACCCAAATCGAGAGGCCCAATTGTAAGGTCCATTAGGATTAAATATCTAACCTTAGTTAAAGCTAACTATGACTCATTAGATGACTCATTAGGTGACTCATAACTAAATCTTAGGAAGTCAATTATAATGGCTGGAAAGTAAGGCTTAATGGATAAGTTAATGGCTTATAAAATCAGCCACACCATTATCATCTTCACCATACCATTCTCGGCTAGAAGAATAAACCATTGAAATACATTCATCCAAGCTTTCTCTCACTAGAAATCACTAGGAATTAGGCATATTTGGAACTTGCATTCTTCATGAAAGTTGTTGCAAATTGAGAGGAGAGTGACATATGTTGGAATTGGCTATCAAGACGCCATAGTGTGCAAACTGTGAGGCTCCAAAGTTTCGACCAAGTGTGAACACAAATACTAGGTATATTTTCAAGCTTTTAAATTCGTATATGTTAATGTATGAATGATTTTAAGTATATTGGTATGTTTTTTAAGCATTGAAACATATGAAATCACTATGATCATGGTTAGGCTGAGAGTGAGTAATGAAATATTGATGAATGCACATATAATTTTAAGGTACAAATGAGATGATATACATGTGTTAATGATTATGGTATAGTTAGAATTAATCAATGTGATTAATTGATACATGTATTTAGTTGGCAATCAAGGTGTTTGATAAAATGCCTAAATGAACTATATGAAGCTTAAGAACATTGACAACCAAGTTTTTGTGAAAATGCTGAAGTGAAATTGGCTAAACAAATTGACATGGATGGCATGCCATGGTGTGACCGACGGCATGGGATGCTCTCGGCCATGGCATGTGGTCGAGAGGTCCAATGGGCCAAACCCAATTATTTGAGGCCCAATGTGATGTAATGGGTCTTGATAAGCCCAATAAGAGTTGATGGGCCCCACAAGCCCAATAGGCCCAACGAAAATGAATAATAAAATAAAAATGGGCTTAAGGCATAGTTAGGCCCATTAAGATTTATTAAAGCCCATTAAGGAAAATAGATTGTATTTAATGTGAAATACAGTGGGAAAAAGATATTTAACCTGATAAATGGTTATATGCAGCTCTAGAGATTATTGGAGGAGCGAATCGGACTGCTGGATCGAGCAGCGTTGAGAAGTAAAATTTTTAGAGTGATTGCAGGTAAGAGACTTTTGTGAGTAGTTAGAGATATCTGCACGTATTTTTGTCTGCTTTTACATTCACTTAAAAACTCTGAGGGTCAGAGAAAGTGAATAATAATTATTGTGCCAAATAATGGCAAATTACGATTTTACCCTTAGTTAGGAAAAAAGTCAACTTTTTTAAAAAGTTGTAAAAAGTATGGAAACCACTATTTTGACTATTTTTGCTATTGTTTAGCAACAGAGTAGGTAGATTGCCTAATGATTTTAAGGTTGATGTAAATTAAGCACATTTATAGTGCTGATTTTGATATTTGAAAAACATCCCTTTTTAAAGAGTCATCTATCGAATTATGTGATAATAAATCGTGCTAGAGCACAGCTCGCACTTAATTTCATATATCTTCCACATGTATTAGTGTTGATGTATGATTCGCACTGGATTTTCATGACATGCATGATAGAGTGCTGGAGTTATTATATGTACTCAGTTTTATATGATTTATGCATGAGAGAGTGCTGGAGCGATTAGCTCGTACTCGAATTTTACATGAGATACATGACAGAGTGCTAGAGCGTTGCTCGTACTCGATTCTTCATGATTTATATATGACATAGTACTTGAGCTATTGCTCGTACTTGATTTGATGAGTTTTGTGCATAGTATGGTACTGAAGCTATTACTCGTACTTGATTTGAAACATGAACTATGCATTAACCTAGTTGTTGGAGGTTTACTCGCACTAGAATTTGAGTTTGTGACGTGAAACAGTGTTTGAGCGGAGTGTCGACTATGAGTCACGCTCAAAGGCGCGTACTGTATTTTATGTGATATATAAGACATGTTAAAAAATCGTGCTTGATTTTCTTGTGTAGACTAAATGTCACACTATGAGATGTTCGCATGTGGACTTAGAGACGTGGTATGTATATTTCATGGTTTGAGAGCTAAGACCTATGGCAGGCACCCCGACTGTGATGTAGGGTCCACGGAGTACGTTGAACCATGCGAGTGGCATGGAGTACACTGTACCGTGTGGTGTTGTGGAGTTGAGGAGTTGATAGCTGGCGGTTATGATGGACTGACCCCCTCCCATTGCAGCAGTGATGCCTCGCACACTAAGATTCCGTGTAGCCTAGGATCACCATTATAAGATATGGCCATAGTCTAGGATATTATTGCATTTCACCACAAAGTCTCACATGATATATCACCTGACTGATTGAATTATTTATGATACGGATAGACCTGAGGGATGGGTTAGAATCCGATTTTGTGTTGTGAATGATTTAAATGCCATATTTACTGTAATTTAAATATACATGGCATGATTTATCTAAGGCATGGTGATATTATAAAAATGCATTATTTTGCACTACATGCCTATATTTGAGAACGAAAGTATGATTTATGTACATGGGATTTAATCTGTACAAGTATATGTATATATTTTAAAGACATGCTTTGAAAGTGAGTTAAGAAAATGATATTTTGAGTAGATAGTGTAGATATCTACTTGCTTGCCTGATTTCCTTACTGAGCGCGTTGTATGCTCATCCCCCTTTATTTTCCCTCTCTACAAAGCATCAGCAGTAGAGCGAGTGTGCTTGAGGGATAGTATTCTTGTTGTCCGCTGTTATTTCCTATCGATCGACATGTATACATATTTTGTACGGTTATGTATCTAAACATAGAAACAGCACAGTGATGTATACGATATATATTATGGGGAATGTATTTGTATTAGATTTTATATGATCTTACATGTATTATAAAAGAAGTTTACAGTTAGAAACAATATATTGACATGTATGTCTGGTAATGAGTGATATGGTACACGAGGAAGCTAATATTGAATCACAACCCAACCATTGATGAAAGGAAAGGTAAGTTAAAATGCGAAAAATTTGTAGTGGTTTTGGTTAAGTCAAGGCAGGGTCTTAACAAAAGTTTTATTCGTTTAGTTTATGGCCACTTCGGCCCTTATTTATCCTTTACGTGCATCATGATATTCGTTCATCCCATTTGTAAATTCATTATCATTTACTTGATCCAAAAATCATCAATCTTATAATTCCATTTACATATATTATAAAGTTATACATACATTGGGTCTCACAAGACCTCTACTAAAGTTAGGTACTTGCAAATCTAAGCTCAAGGATAGAATGATGAAGAATTACATGATAAGAAAAATTGATTCTAAACCCTTAAACACTCTTGAATTTGCTGGAAAGTTGATTTAATAAGCTTGGAGAAGAAATCTCATGCCTCTTCCATTTTTCTTAGTGTTCGAAGACTCTTTATATAGGTGAAATGGTGTTTGGAGCCATTGGAGGAGTTTTAAGTATAAAAAAGTTGTTACAAGACACAATAAAAGAGCTGTTGGAGATGAATTTGGTAGAATCCATGCACGCTAAAGGGAGGGATAGATTCCTGGCTGATAGGATGGATGTCTGCTTTCTTAGGAGATCAGTGCCTGCCTTTATAAGAGGATGGATCCCCATGTAAGGGAAAGTAGGAGAATGCTACCATTTTAGGATAATGATAAAAGTATTTATACCATACCTTATTGGTATTAAAACCTTTACCAAGCATGAAATTGCTTTACCAAGGCAATTTTAAGTCCTGAAAACGTGTATTAACAATATTTACATTCAATGACATGCATATTTAAGATTTAACCATTTTTCTAAATTTTCTTTCTTTATAAAAAACTGATTGTGTTAAGTCCAATCAAAATAATTCTATTAAGAACAATTTGACTTATTTTTCAAATTAAGCACATAAAATAACCATCAAGAGTATCTTTTAGTTTGATTAGCGAAAAATTGATTGATTAACAGAAAATGACTTCCTGATCAATAGAAAATTAAGATATTTTTTTAAATTGTCTAACTTTTTCGAATTAAGAAGATATTTATTGGAAAATAGCTGTCTTTATGTAAGGTTATTTACCAAACTCATGCGTATAATTCTTCAAGTTAGATTCTGGATATAATTTTTTAGAACTTTGATATGATTTAACTCTATATAAAATATTATTTTATTAATAAAAATATTTTTTATTTAATTAGATTAAAAATTTTAAATATAAAAACATTAACAATAAAAATATTTCAATAATTTGTTAATATTTTAATTTAAGATATAATGTTTTTATATTTTATTTAAAAGTATTTTATATTAATATTTTAATAACAAATATAAATAAATAATACTTTTGTTATGATTTTAATAGTAAATACTTTTAGTATAAAATATAACTATTTTAATAATATAAATATTTTAATATTTCAAAAAATAAATATTAATATACTATTTATATTATATATATCTGTATTAAAATAGTAATATTATTTCAATTTTTTAAAAATATTAACATAAGTTATAATAAATAGTTTTCTTTTCTTTTAAATGTTTAATAATATAATACTTTAATATTAAATATTATTTTTAAAATATAATTATATTTTTATATTAATAAATTAATTAATCATAACAAAATAATTTTTAATATTTTGTTAGTTGTGTTAATATCATTTTAAAAAGGAAAATCGATTTTTAAAAAAACAACCAAATAAAATAAAATATTTTTTTGGCTTATTCAAACAATAAAAAATTTTATTTTTCAAAAATCCTTTTATGTGAATCAAACAAAAATCGAATGAAAGTGAACCCTAAAAAGGGACGTTGAACTTGAGACCCACAATCATTTTGGATGACGTAGAAGGGGAGTCTTATCAGTTACCATCCTCAGCAAATTCCCCGTGGCCCATAATTGCAGGGCCATCCCGAAGCAGCGAGACTATGGAACAAACCTTTCCCTCACTTTAAGAAGTTGACTCTCATTTTTGGCAAAGATAGGGCAACTGGTTTGATAGCAGAAACTCCTGAAGAAGTTGTTGATAATATCGAAACTGCAAATGCAAATGCTGAAACCTGGCTTGAGGACATGAATCTTAAAGCTGATGTTGGTGACAATGATGCCTTCACACCATTCAGTGATCCATCCGTTGGTACTCAAAGACGTTCAGTTTGTAATGCTGACAATGTCACTTGCAATATAAACAAGAAAAGGAAATATGGAGATCATGGTATGGAGGCAGTTGCAGATGCTTTAGTCTAGAATATGAATGACCTTCATAGCATATGTGAGAAAGCAAGTGAACAAGTTGGTAAGTTGGCTGACTGCTACAAATTTATGGCTGATGATGCTGCTAGAAGGATGAAGGTGATGGATTTAATTTCAGAGTTAAAGAATGATGTAGAAGAACCGACAGAAAATGATATAGTTGAGATTACAGAAATCATCTTCAGTAGCCCAACTAAAGTTGACATTTTCTTCTCATGTTCTTATGAAAGGAGAATGCTTTATGTGAAGAAGTATCTTCGTCAACTTTGTGCTGCATTTGAGATATAGGAGTTTGAGTTTTGGATGGTTGACTTAGATGTTTATGACTTATTGTAACTTGGATTATTATAATGTATTTTGGATTATTATGCATAGGGATATGTTAGTGGGATTCCGTTGGATTATTATGACTTGATGGATGATTATGGGTAGGTATGAATTATTATGTATGAGAATATTCTAGTAGGACATATTGTATTTTATAACTTGATGAATGGCATGACATTATGAATTATGTATGAAAAATATCTTATTAGGACTTGTATGAATTATTATGACTTTTATAAATGTTTATAGGAATTATGTATTTTATATGGATTTGTATGAATTATTATAACTTTTATGAATGTTATATGTATTATGTTGATGTCATGATAATTGAAAATTTACAATTGATACATTAAAATTTCGAATTACATTAATAATATATGAATTATTAATATTATACTAATTAAAATTTAAATTAATAATAATACATGACAATTTAAAATTACAAATTATGAGTAATATTAATAATACAACTTTTATTTTAATTAATTTTCATTGAAAAATTATTTTTATAGTCAGAAATATTTTTAGAATTTGTCACTACTTTTTCTCAGCAAAGTAACTGCATATCAAACGCTACAAAGTTACTTTCCCTGCAATTTAAACAAAATTTTACATTATCATACAAAATACTACAAAATTATTTTTTCAACAATCACATTCTCTATAATTATTTTCTCTAGAATCACTTTATACCTCACTCTCCTTACAAATTATCAATCGCCACCTAAAGCCTAGCCTGGTAACCCAACAACAACATGTGCTTATCTTTGATTCAATATCTCCCTTATCCCACTCTGGAAAACTCGCTTCTCCACTGCTTCTCTCTTCTCTCTCCTCTCTCCTCTCTCCCAACGTCCTCTCAGGTTCCTTAACCTCTCCCACTCTCTCTTTCACTTCATCGTAACTTTAACGTTGCCGATTTCTTTATGGATGCAGATATGCTGTTCTTGGTGCTGGTTTAGCTGGCCTCTCGGTTGCTTGGCATTTACTCAAGGTACTGATTTTGCTTTCAAATTCAATATCTTTTGTCACTACTATTAGTGGGTTTCATTTTAATTCTCTGCTTGTTGTCACCATTGCCTTCGCAGGAGAGTCCTAAGGATTTGCATCAGCACATTGACTTGTATGATGAAGTGGGCATTGGGGGAGGTGCTTCAAGAGTCTCTGGAGGACTCCTCCACCCCTATTCTTCTAAAGGTTTTCCATTAACTCCTTTCGATGTATGCTAATCCTTTATGCTATAGAAAGAATCCAATTCTTTTACGCTAGAAAAATCCTATTGAGCTTATCAGTGAATAAGCTGGCAGTTAAGCTTCTATGGCGAGGTTCCGAGTGTTGGAAAGAATGTCTAAAGCTCTTAAGAATTGCAGAAGAAGCTGTTAGTTCCTAGGAATTGTTTTCTGAAAGTGGGGAGTTTATAGTCCGGAGAAGGTTTGTTTTTGTTTTGCTAAATATGTTTGCTTTCGCTTATTTCACATCTAAATGTATAAGTTTTACCGTCCTTCTTTAAAATCTTTACCTTTTAAAAGGAATTTCTCAATTAATTTCATATGTATTTGCTAATGTTTCTGAGGGTTCTATGCTCACAGGGGCATTTTAAGGCCAGCCACAAAAATGAAGACTTTGAATGTATTGAATGATGTAATTTCCTCAACCCTTCATATGCAGCCCTAATTTCTTAATATATGAAATCAATTTTTATGCTAATGTTGGTTTTTTTTTTTTTTCTTGATGAAATCAGAATGCTCAGAACTGCCTTGCCAGTTGCAAGATAGAGATCATTGATAAGAACGCTGCCATAAAGCTTGTACCCCATTTACATTTACATTTCGACTTAGCTTATTATATGCCTAAAGCTGTAAATGTGAATTCTCAGTATTATCTCAAGGTAAGAAGAACTAGGCCCCTGTTGTTGGACATCTATCTAATCCATCTGTGCTTTTTGGTAATTTCGTTCTTGTTTTGTTTACTCTACCAGGCACTATTCTTAACTTTGTCAAAATTTAGTGAAACAATTATCTGCCTCTGGATTCGGAAAGAAAAAGCTATGTTTGTAGAAGAAATCCGTTTATGAACTCCATGAATTAGAAGATAACCATGTAAGATTCTTATCAGCTTTTTCATTTTCCTAGTAAGATGTTCTTTGTTAGTAGTGGTGGCGGTCAAAACATGTAAAAGCCAGTTCATACTCTGGTGGACTTCCCTTAAATATTTAAAGATTTATGCGCTCAGCCTTACGAAAAAAAATGTGGGGCACTAGGAAGAAAGCTATGGAAGATTTTTTAGGCATAAAAGTTGAATGTTTTTGTTGATTTTTGGGCTGGTTATTATTCTTTCCTATTCAATTAATTTATGCTTTTGTTTGTCTGTTAGGAGAATATGATGCTGTAATAATATAGGGTAAGACTTGTCTTCTCGTTTGCGCTACGAAACTTGAGGACTGGTAATTCAGGCAATAGTTCCAGATATGGAAAGCAAAATTTTCTGAATTCAAAAATATTTGATATAATAATACATCAAAATGCTGCTAAGAATGAGTTAATGTTACAAGGATCTAAATATGGCAGAAAAAATGATAACTCTACTTTCCTTTTGCTTTTGTAAACCACCCCTAACCCTAAGCCCAACAAATGCACTCAAAGTCTTCTCTCTAGAGATCTGGGTTCACTAACAATAATCTAGAATAATGTTCTTCAGGGAAGATTATCCAATCCATGGGCTCTCGTTACTGTCAGATGCATGGCTTGCTATCTAGGGGAACCGTAGTTTGTATATGGGTTCAACATGGGAATGGAAGTCAAGAAATTCTTCACCGAATGTCTCAACAGCTGAAGCATCCAATGCTCTTCAAGAGCTTTTACCGAAGGCATCTGCTATTTACCCAGGGATAAAGGGCTGGACTATTTCAGGAGCAAGGGCAGGTTTGAGGGCAATGCCACCTCTCACTCCTTATGAATCGCTTCCCCTTTTGGGTTGTGTCAATAATTTTTTAGTTGATAATCTTAAATGTAAATATTGGTTTGTTGGAGGGCTTGGTTCGAGGGGTTTGTTGTATCACGCTTGGCTGGGAAAGTTGACGGCGGAGGCCGTTCTCTCTGTAATGAACAAATAATTCCTTCTGAACTAATTTCATGGAAGAGCAAAGATAGTTGAACTTTTGGTAACATTTTTATCTGGACTCTTGCCATTATGGACGAGAGTGAACCACACCTGAAGGAGCAGAAGAATATGGAATAATAGATGCAAAGAGTTTCAAGTTCTATTTTTAACCGGCATCTGAATATTCGACAGTCTTAAAAGTGAAAAAGGGATCCGCTTATCTCCGGATTTTACACCTGCTATTAGTACACTGTTTGATAATTATCCGTACTTCCCAAACTCCTAACTGCCGCCCAAACAGGATACTTGGAGGCCCGTCTTAGACAGCTGATTCCAAATATAGCGTTCTGACAATATTCTGATCCTTATTCACGATGATTTATAGCAAATTTAATCATTTGTCAGTGTATAGACTCCAAATTTACTCAATCCGCCAGCAGTTTCCGTATGTTTGGGCAAGGAGTAAGGAACGTTAGGAGAAATTATCATCCACATTTCCCCATCGCAACATGAGATTAATTATCTGAACACAGAATACAGACCAAATCCTGAAATAGAGTACATTGATTTCCTGCTTCGTAGAATTGTACTAAAAGATACAAAATCATATATGTTAACATTAGCTAACAAGTGCAAATATTCAATCATCAGAAATCAGTATTTCTATCTTGGTGTCCACATATAAACTTGACCCCCACTCGTGGCTCCTGCTAACATCCCAATTTCATAAGGGTGTGAATCAAATCTACAGGGAATTGCAGACATCTGTGAACTCTGTAAAGTCTTGATGGTTCTTCTTTGAGCTGGAGAGATGATATCAACACCTCTTTTCATGTTGCCAATGAAGATGTATGCATCGTCCCACCCCCATATTGCTCTGCTTACAGAAAAGATGATATAATATAAAAATTAAAACTCACTTTATTAATGCCAGATAGAGCATCAACAAGATTAAAAGTACTTCAGAATTTCCGGGTACACCACAGAACAAGAAGCAGATTATTTGAGAAGAAAAAAGTAGTTCATGACAGGCAGGCCAAACCTACCTGAAGGAAGAAAGCCACCTTCCTGTCCAATTATCATGGTATATCATAGAAATGTCCTCAAAATTGACTCCAGTTATCATACCAACATTGCTGTCCAAACTATATGAAAAGGAAAAAAAAAAATAGTCGAATAAGGACCAGGATCAAATTAAATACTAATTATGTAAGTTAACTGTAGAAGATACCATGCAACCAGAACAAAATTCTCCAGTTATCCAGAAAAAAGCACCAATTTAAGCAATGAATTCCACCTTGAATAAATGTTAGAAGAGTTTCTGCATGTATATATATGCCAAAAGTAGGAAATCAATTAACAAAAGACATGCTCAAAGGAATAGAAGAGATGTCCTTGACACAAAAGGATATCCATTCAAGTTAATTCTTTATCTGACATACAATATCATTTTTTTCCTGCAAAGCAGGTTTGCTTAATCAGTGTTGAAGATAAATTCTACAAATAAATTTGAAATAAAAGGTATCAGTTAACAACTAAAGACTCACACTTGCCAAAGTGCTAAAACTATATATTGAAGTAGAATGAAAATTAAGCATCAAGATACATATGTACCCTGAGAAATCACCAAAAAATGATTACGTTCAGAAAAAACTTAATACCTAGTTGTTGCCAGAGAGCTTCCAGAGGGTGAGAAGTACGCAGAATGAACAGCCCTGTCATGGCTCACAGTCTTCAAAGTTTTGGGTTTATGAGCACTCATACTCCTTAAATCCCAAATGCAAGCAGTACCATCTGTGGAACTGGTTGCCATAATGTTGGAGTTCTGTGAGTTGAAATCTATGGTGTTGATCCTGTCTTCATGCAACATCCAGTTTTTGCTGGACTTCCCTGCCCGAATATCCCAGATGTTCAATCGACCACGACCCTCACCAAAATATAAGCTTGTCAAATTATTAGGCTGTTGAGAAAGGGAAAATATAGTATCATCACAGGAATGCACCAGATCAAATACTTCCTTCTCAGCATCCATTAGTCGAATAAAACCATCATAGCAGCTGGTAAAGATCTGTACTCAAGTGCAATAAATATAGCGAAAACATTATAAATGTATTCATTATAAATGTATTCACCTTTAGCAAATTGCAAACCTGAAAACATAAACTCTGCATTCAAAATTTAAAAAAGTGAATGCGAAACTAATGTAGTACAAATTTTTAAACCTACAGTACCTTTGTCATTGAATATTGCTGAATCAAAATTCCAGAAATAGGACCTGTATGCGGACGATACAGATATATCCCATCTTTTCCGTCCTCACAATCCGCATTCCAAAATGAAATGTTCCCAAACTTGTTCCCCGCTGCAATCATCCTCATACTGCTGCAAGGGAAGAACTTAACCACCATAATCCTTCCAGGCAAAAGCCGTGCTACATTCTCTGGTTTCAAATCCAATGATTCCAGCCAGGGATCAATCTTTTCAATCTTAACTAAGCCATCCAAATACTCATTTTTAACCTTACCCTTAACCAACCCACAAGAAACCAACTTATCTTTTCCACTCAAATTCTCATCAAAATCTTCTTTAGCTTTCTCTACCTTAATTGAACATTCCAGAACCTCACTTTTGCAAGATTCCAGATTACCTTTTCCATTAAAATCACTCAAATTCTCCTCTTTAACATCCTTAACACCATCAAACTCTTCATTAATTGAAACATCAACTTGGGTATTCTTCGCAATACTCAAAATTGTTTCAACCAGCATCTGATGAGACTCCACCTCATCTCCACCAAAAGCATCTCTCATGCTAATAGGACCCAAAACACGCGGCGATTGCGGCTTTAAAGGGCTAAAAGATTTTAGGTTTTTATCAAAATTTTCAAAAAAATCATCAGCCAAACCCTTTGAATCTGGTGGCATACCTCTTGCTCTCAAAGATCGTCGGATTACAATCGGGGTCTCCGTCTTGGGTTTCTTCACTGGGCTTACTTTGTAAGTTTTAGCCCTGCAATGCAATCATATTTAAAGTACAGACAATAAAACTCCGCATTGAATTATTGTAACAAAAATAGATGAAAACGAAGATGGATTTACCTTTGGCGCTTTGTAATGGCAGAGAGAGTGGCGGCTTTGGAGTGGATATTGAGAGCGGCGACCATTTCAGCATTTCTCTTTATGTTCTCAAGTCTTTGACGTTCATACTCTGTTAGTTTCTGAGACGCCATGAAAGCCTAAGATTTTGATAGTGCAGGAGAAGGGATGGAAAAAAGGGCTTTTTCCTCGTTTGAGGGTTGTTTTTTACTTTTATCTATGTACATACGGACGTTTCGGTTTATTATGATTGGACGGTTTTGGGCGGGAAATAATCTTTGGCGGCAAAAGAATTTACTCCGTACGTGGCCGGTTTCTGGCCGTTGACTGTACTGAGCTTCGGAAATTGCAGGAAATGGACATTGGATCATCAATGAAGGCGCGGAAAGTGGCCCGTGTTTATTTTTAATGCAGAAAAGTTATTATAATTTATTTATCATGCTTGAATCTGGATAAAAATTATATGATTATTATTATTATTATTATTATTATTATTATTCTTATGTTCCTTAAATATTTTAGTTAGAAATCCAACCCAAGTAAAGTTTAATTCAATTTCTAAGTAGTCTTGTCTTCCCAAGGAAATTGTTACAGCAAAATCATGATTGATGTTGTTCTTCTTTTTCTTTTTCTTCTGGAAATTCATACACCAAAATTCATTTTTTTTTTAATTTGAATATAATTTTGTTAGAGAGAAGCATGACATAAAAAAATGCATGGAAGATTGACAAAAATTAGGATATCCACAGTAGCATGATTATAGTAATTATACTTCATTTTCTTTTAAAAAAATATATTTTCTTTCATTCTAATGGCTGACATCGTTCTCAAATTCAATAACAACGAATCTCACGATTTCCCCCTCCCTATAAAGATTATAAAGAAAGAACAGTAACAAAGAAGGGGGATCAATCGTTGCTTCCTTTGTAATCTCTTCTTTATCATGCTTCTCCCCTCAATTATACTGTGTAGTGCTGCTGAATGGTATCAATGTCTAATCCCTTCAACTTCACCACTGATTCAACGTGACCCTTGAGAGTTTGGAGCTCCCTCAGCCTGTAGTCCAATGAAGCCAAGTTAAATATGTGGCCATAGTTTAGGGAAATAAAAAACATGCTGCTCGATAATGATGATTGAGGAGTCGGGGCTTTGGACTATACCTTGCAATCTCAGCTCGCTTCTTAGCCTGCTCAGCTATTTCAGACAACTCGTGGTTCTTGTCATTCGACATGGCTTCAGGGGGTGAAAGGCCGTGAAGGGTACGTTGAGCTGCTGCCCATTGTGCCTCCCTCTCTCCCTTGCCGTAATCCTTCTTTGTTGTGAATGCGGTCTAAATTGATTATTGTAAGAACAAAGGAAATTTTAAAAAAGAGAGTAATATATAAAGTAAAAAATAATAATAATAAAATAAGCTTAAAATGTCTTAAAAGGTCAAAAGTTTGACCTTGTTCTGAAGCAGGTTGTCCCAGGCCTTGCCACTCAAAGAGTAGCGGATAATGAACTTGAGGATATCAAGAGGAATGTAGGTAATCACACTGAAGATCCAGATGACTCCTGCCCATCCCCATCCAATGCCTTGGATCCTGGCAAAGCCCCAGCTTGCATACACAGCAATGATAGTAGCCACCTTATTGAACAAGAAATAAAAGTTATAATTTTAAGAAAAACTAGCCAATGATGTAACTCCAATCAATGCATGGAAGTAAAATTCAGAAATAAAATCGATATGTATAGAAAGAAACCAGTTGTGCTGCAATGAAGGCTCCGAGAAGCAAGAGACCAGGACGCTCAACAAAGGACCAACTCCTTGACCTTGTCACAAAGATGAGTGCTTGACTGATTATGCTCACTTGAAGGTAGAGAGCTGAAGTAAGCTCATCCATATTATCATTGATTGGTTTGACGCCAAGCTTTTCCTGAAAAATGGAAGACAATATTAATGTCTTTTTCTTCTATATAGAATCATTTTATTTGTTTGATTCATTTGCCGTGTGATTCACTCACGGTGAAGAAGTCAGTGTCGTGAGCAAGCCAGAAAAATAGCACAGTCACGAAAGCCATATAGGCCCCAAGGACAACGCCAGTGGCGAAGATTTCCTTCAGCTTCCATGAGTCAGGCATTGGAGATGGCTTAACCCTGTCCTTGGAGATTGTCATGATGGTTCCATCATTGAGGATTGCAATGATCAAGACCATAAATGGCGAGAAGTCAAACTCCCAGATGAGAGCAACCAGCATGAATCCCATCACAATACGAATTGTGATAGAAACGGCATAGATTGTGTAGTTCTTCATCCTCTGGAAGATAGCTCTGCTTGTCAACACTGCGCTCACAATCACACTCAATCCTGGCTCAGTTAATACTATGTCTGAGGCACTCCTGGCAGCATCAGTTGCATCATCCACCGCAATACCAATATCCGCCTTCTTAAGGGCTGGTGCATCGTTCACACCATCTCCTGTCATGCCGCAGATATGCTTCCTGTCTTGGAGCCTCTTAACAATCTCGTACTTATGCTCTACACGCAACAAATTTTAAGTAATTAAGCAATAGTTTTTCCTGACGCATTAAATCTTCTATGAATATCTTTGCTGCTTTTAGTAAACTTGAGAACTTTGAGATGGTTAACCAATTACCAGGGAAGACTCCGGCAAATCCATCAGCTTTCTCAATGAGCTCATCAACAGGAATGGCAGCAATAGCCTCATCCTTACTTTGGCCAAGGAGGGAGGAAGAAGGATACATGTTAGTGCCCATTCCAAGTCTGCGAGCAGTCTCTTTGCCGATGGCAAGCTGGTCACCAGTGATCATCTTAACATTGACACCAAGGTCAAGGGCCCGTCGAATAGTCTCAGCACTATCATGCCTGGGAGGATCAAAGAGAGGCAAGAGACCCACAAACTCCCAAGGTCCTCCAGCACTTTCCTTTGTTTTCTCTGGAATTGTCTGCGAAAGACAGAATAAATTAGTTAGAGAAATGGTACACTACCATGATGTCTAGTAAATATATTAGTATTGGGGTCATCCACCTGTCTAGCAACTCCCAAGGATCGAAGGCCGCGATCAGCAAAGTTGTCAATGACGTCATGAGCCTTTTTTCTTAAGTCTCCAGTGAGCCCGCAAAGCTCAATGATCTGGTACCAACATTAGACTTTGAATTAAGAAGCTACACTTTTGCAACCAGTGATTATTTAGAGATCAAAAATGAACTACCATGGCAATTCAATTGATGTAGTATCTTACCTGCTCAGGAGCACCTTTGCTGCAACGATGCCACTCTCCATTGCTGTCAATGTAGGTGATAGCAGTGCGCTTATCCACAGGATTGAAAGGAAAGAAGTGTAACTCAGTGATTCCAGCCCTTGCCTATAGATTCATATATAAGCAACAAACTTAGATTTTTTTTTTTTTTTTGGTGGTGGGTGGTGTGTGGGTGGGAGGGGGCATATTATGGGTTGCACCGGATACCTCTTTGGGGTCGCCCAACATCCCTACAATTGAAGCATCAATGGCATCTTGGTTTTCTACCCTGGAAGCCCTTGCAGCAAGCAGCAGTAGGGTGTCCTTGTCCATGCCATTTACGAACACCTATAGATATAAATATACTCATAGATAAATACTAGGTTTATGCTGGTGAAACCATATTAGAAAGATAGCAAAAGTGCTGATAACCAACCTCAATGAGATTCTTGTCAACCGTTAGCTTGTTGAGTGTGAGAGTCCCGGTCTTATCACTGCACAAGACATCCATCCCTGCCATTTCCTCAATGGCAGTCATCCTCTTAGTGATGGCTCCTTGTTGTGACAAGCGATGGGACCCAATTGCCATTGTCACAGACAAGACTGTGGGCATAGCGATTGGGATTCCTCCAATGAGAAGCACCAAGAGGTTGTCAATACCATCTCTGTACCTCCTGTGCTGGATTGGGTACATCACTACAATCTCAATGAGCATTCCCAAAGCAATAGAGCAGATACAGAAGTTACCAATGGCTGTCAACACCTGCACCATTAATAAGGATCGACCGTGACGTGATGTTTTATTATATAATGTAAATACGATTGAGTTGGATCATCATAATGAACAACAGCAATTCCTGTACCTTTTGGAAGTGACCAACATTATTGGTGCTATCAACAAGGTGAGCAGCCTTGCCAAAGAAGGTGTGGACACCAGTGGCAATGACAACAGCCTCAATCTCACCCTGTTTGCAGGTGGATCCAGAGAAGACCTCATCACCTGGATTCTTGTTAACCGGTAAGGACTCGCCGGTGAGGGCAGATTGATCAATTTTGAGTGCATCACCCTCCAAGAGACGAGCATCCGCTGGGATGATGTCTCCCAATTTCACACTAATAACATCTCCTGGTACCAAAATTGCTGCATCTTGCTCACCCCATTTTCCATCTCTCAACACCTGCAAAGTGAACCATGATGTTGATGGAACCTCAAAAGGGACCCCAAAGAGGCAATGAGACATATACAAAAATGAACAAACAAATGTACCTTAGTTTTGGGTGCAAGACCAGCCATCAAAGCAGCTGCCGCGTTGCCAGCATTGTTTTCCTCAATGAAACTGATGGTCGAGTTGATGAGAAGCAAAGTAATGATACCAACGAAGTCTTGCCAGTCTGGAGGCTTGCCTCCTCCATTGGCCAAAACAATGGCCATGATAGCTGCAGCCTCCATCACCCACGACAGAGGATTCCACATAAAGCCCAAGAACTTAAGAAGTTTGCTCTCTTTTTTCTCTTCAAGCTTGTTAGGACCAAAGATTTGGAGCCTTTTCTCTCCTTCTGCTGTTGTCAAACCCTCCCTCGTACATTTCAGCTGCTCGAACACCTCCGCCACGGGGATTCGCTCCTACATAAAAGCACACAAAGAGCGGGGTAGTTTAGCTTTAATCTTTTTTCTCAACATATTTAGTATTAGAAACAAATCAACGAGAAAGCAATACAAATGGAAGCTAATAGAAAAAAAAAAAAAAAAAGGTTTCAAATGCTTACAAGATCAATAGTCTCGTTCTTGATCTGCTCTAAAGAGATGTCACCATCGGAAGCCATGGCTACGGACAATCCAAATAAAGTAACAAAGCAGGACTTTGTTTAAGAGAAGAAAGAAGAAAACTCTTGATCAGTACAGGAGCTGATCTTTGAGCTTCCTTCTTCAGTTTTTATTGTAGCAGCACGTCAGGCTTCCATGTCCTCCATAAGACTAGGATGGAGCAGTGCCGAGACAAAGAAAAAGAGACGAAAAGAGGAGATTAGTTGTTGTTGAACGAGACAGCAATTTTTTTGCTTGAAATGTACTGTTTTTATAACAAACTTTGAAAGAAAATGAGAGGCAGACAGTAACGACATTGAATTCGCGGTGATTTCTACGGGGCTCTGTGGCTTGCCAGAAGTCCCGGTCTTTTAGTTTGGCTAATTGTTTTGTAGAGTGTCTGACAGCCTTTTATATTAGAGAACTGAATTGTCCGTACTTTTTTTTTGGGAGGTTTGTGTAAAAAGAACAAGTGCCAACGCAACGCCCAGACACAAATTTTCCTTGTTTCCATTTTCCTCATTTTTTGAGCGGCGTCAAAATATCAGACACTGAAAAGTCAAACAAACCAAGCAGAGCAGTGAAAACTAACGCTGGCTTTTTATGGGAATCCGCTAACTACGACTAGCCTGCCATAAATTGTAACGAAAGAAGAAAAAAAGTGTTATGGGTAATAAAGTCACATTGAATTTAATGTTTTAAAAATAATTCTAGATAGATATAATAAAAAAAATTAGCATGTATAAACACGCGACTCCACTTGTCACTATCAAAAAGTGAACCCGTATCATGTGACAATAAATACGTGCGTTACGTGACGTAATCGGGTTACACCACGTGACGTAATCAGATTGCGTCACGTGGCGCGAGCAAGATGTGCCACGTGGTGCAATCGGGTTGCATGGAGCGAGCAAGATATGCCACGTGGTGCAAGCTTCACAATTAAAGGAGGTGTGCCACGTGACGTACTCTCATGTGTACGAGAGTCTATTACTTTCTCATACACGCGAAAAAGTTTGAACAGTCTGCACAAGAGCGTTGCGCTTGGGAAGATCTTGTGTTCAGAGGGCCCATGCATTGCAATTTATTTTATTCGGATGAAATTCATAATTGGACGATTTTATCCTTAAATATATTTGATTACGTGAGACCCATAAAACAGTAAGAAACACTTAATTAGTGGACAAATATGTAATTAAAAATGGAATCAATCCCTATAAATAGGAGGCAGATATGATTCATCGGACTAAAACTCTATTTTGTTTATAGAAACTCTGTCAAACTCTCTTTCTGACTTAAGCATCGAAGTGCTTACGCAGGAAAAAACTCCTACATCCCTTTGATTATTCTTTTCCTTGCAAAACTTTTCAAGTAGATGGCATGAAGATCAAGACTTTGACATTAGTAATACATCATTGTTGTGTTTAGTAATAACAATTAGCATCGTCAGTGGAAAACTGGAAAAAAAAAACCTTTTGCTCTATAAAAAAATAGAGAAGATACAATCAACAGCAATGAGGAGTAATTGAAATGAAGATACCGTTAGTTCCCCAGTTCGTAACTCGGGTCATGAAGCTCAAGGGGAGAGAAAGGCACTTGTGAACACGGTCTCTGTGGTAGAATTTGAAGTCATGAAGAAGTAGGGTGAAGAGACAGCCCAAGCATTACGGGTTATGGTTGACTTGTTCAGGGGCGCATTCCCGCAAATGATCTTGCCTCTAATTGTTCAAAACTTGGTAGGAGATGGAAACCAAAGGAGGAATACTTCAGACGTAGTGAACGCTAAATGCCAAGGTACTAGAGAGACTTGGCATCAGGCTGTGGGAGACCCCGTGCGTGAGATTACGGTAGACTTGAGACATCAAGGTGTCGGAGAGCTATAGCGCCAGAGTGCGGGAGGCCCTGTGCATGAGACTGCGGGGGCCTGAGACGCAAAGCTGTTGGAGAGCCTTGGCGTCAGGCTGTGGGAGACCTTATGCGTGAGACTGCAGCAGACTTGAGATATCAAGGTGTCGAAGAGCCATGGAACCAGGGTGCGGGAGACCCTGTGTGTGAGACTGCAGGGGGCCTGAGACGTCAAGGTGCTGAAGATTTTGGGAGTCAGGGTGTGGCAAATCCTAGACATTTAAAGGCGGAAGACCCTTGGCTCCAGAATGCAAATGGTCTGCCAAAGAATGGTATAGGAGGTGTTGGAATGACAATGTCCTATACTTGGAGGACAAGCTCGGAAATAGACCCAACTTGGAATCCTGAAATGGAAAGGGTGGATTTGCCACCTATGACTCATTAAAGGCCAACTTATACCCCACAAAGTAAAGGAAAAGAGATTGCTGATTGTGATCAGGCTAATTAATGTAACATTAAAAAAGGTACAAAATCGACCTGCACCTCTGGCATAAGAGGATACAGATATGAAGAAAATGGTGAAACGAATCTTGAAAGAAAAAAAAGGCTAGTTTTAGCTGAAGAAAGCCAAAGGAGAAGAATCTCGTTCAATGCGGCGATCATGAGAAAATCTCTGCCCCCAAAATTCAAGATGTCGCGGATAACGGCATATACTGGGAAGACCGACCCTTATGACCACATTCAGAATTATGAGTCATTAATTCTCTTGCATGGATGGGAGGATGAAATTATATGTAGGGCATTCTCGTTAACTTTAACTGTTCATGCGCTGAAGTGGTTCAATAATTTGGCGGAAGGGTCCATTTTGTCTTTTGATCAATTGAAGAGTAAGTTTTTAAAGACATTCGTGATAAATAGTCAGAAGAATAAGGATGCCACTTATCTGCTTTATGAGACCCCATATATGTATAATTGTAATATGTACATAGAAATATAAATGGAGTTATACTATGATTTCATAAGTGAAGTGTATGTAATGTAAGTCCATAAGTTGAAGGTACGCACATGTAATAAGAGTAGTGATTGTACATACAAGTTACTTTATGTATGAATGTGAAGAAATAGACTTAAACATGTGGAGAATGTGAGTAGAATGGATTATGAGTAGTGTGGTAAAATGGAAGGAGAATTGCATAAGTTGTGCACTTTCATTTGGTTTATATTAAGTACCTTTGGATATACAAAGATTTCACACAAGTTTGAATAGATATAAAATATGAATTGATGTAATTCCCAAGTCTCAAAGATCATTGGACGAGGAAATGACCATGGCAACAAAAGGTATGAAGTTTGGTATGTGTTGCTGCAGAAAAACTACAGAAAATCTGGAAATATGAAGGCCAGATCGATCTCATATGATGAGAGATCGATCTGGAAGAGCCAAAATGCTCTTATTTTAAGCTATGAAACAAGACAGATCGATCTCCTAGACATTCTGTGAAATGCAGATCGATCCTTAAAGGAACAGATCGATCTCTTTAGCTCTCTGTTTGGGAGCAAATCGATCTCAAGCTTCGACAGATCGATCTCATGCTTGAAAATGCCGTGAAAAAGAGGAAATTAAGGGGGCCAGATCGATCTCCACCAAGGAAGATCGATCTCATCAAGCTAAATCTATAATTAGGAGCAATTGAAATCTGCAAATCACGAAAATAACCATTCCCTCTCCATTCCAAACCCAAAAACCTAGATTTTACTCTCTAAATCCGACCTTTTCAAGAAGATTTGAGGGAAGACCATCAGACGTAAAGTTGTTCACATCAAAGAGAAGAACAACATAGCTTGGAGGCATTTCCCCATTTGTTGGATTGAAGGACAAGGGTGCATTTCCATTTGGAGCAAAAAGGAAATCAAGCTAGGTGAGTTTCTAATGAAACAACTTAAGTATATTGTTTGGATATTGATTTTAGAGTTGCTTAATGTACATATGAATGATAGGAACAACCTAGAAAGTAAAGAATCCACCATAACCTAGAAATGGTCTAGTGTGAGAAAATAAAATGTGGAAATATTAATGATGAATGAGTTATCTTAGGATGATGATTATGTCGTGGGTATGATTTGGAGGTGTTGATTTTAGGATAAATGGTGAGATTTACCACAAATGGGTAAAATGTGTATTTAAGGCATTGGATAAATGCATAGTTGAATAAGAGTTAAAGGTGTTAACTCAAGTGTTTGATGAATGAATGGTAGCTCCTGAGGATACACCGGAGCAAGACGAGCCAAGAGCGTAAGAAACTAAGAGGAAGAGAGTCGCACTCAAGTAAATTGAGGTAAGGGAATTGTGTGGACTCTTAGAGATATTTGTTCTCAATTTGGGCGCTCAAATACTTTGCTAGAATGCATGAGATGTTTGGAAATGAAATTTGGTAATTGAAGGGTAAAAGTTGGGTGTTTGAGAAATGTGCATGAAAACAAAAGCATAATGCTTTGAAAATCATGTTTTATTGCTTTTTAGCAAATGATTGGTAGGTTGGCTAACATTTGAAATGATTTGTAAAAGAAATGAGTTGTTTTGGTTTGTTAACCATACTTTGCAAAGAATTGAGCCACCTACATGGTTTTCGTGAGGATGAAAGAGTGCTAAAGTATGACTCGCATGAGATTTGACGTGTTTTATACAGATGAGTGCAGGAGCTTAGCTCGCACTAGTTTTCACATGGATTTTTACTGGTTTTGGCATGGTGCTGAAGCATAGCTCGCATTAGATGCCCACCTTACTTGTTTTCGTGCTTGAAGTTTCGGGTAGACTGGGTGTCACACCAATTAAATAGGCTTGCATACGCATTGTTTTGACATGATTGATTAGCCGTGTTAGGATATTTGGGTAGACAAGAGGTCGTACCGATTAAATAGGCTCACACGTACATTTTTTAGATGTGGTGTGATATGATGTGTTGATGTGGGTCCATAGAGTACGCTGTACCGTACAGGTAGCATGGAGTACGATGTATCGTGTTGAGATTGTGATATGCCGTCTTCGGACGAGATTTTCTATGGACCGACGGGCAGGATTTGACCCACCTCCCGTATGAAAGCAGATAGTGGTGATAACCCGCACACTTGATCCGTGTAGCCGATATCACAGGATATGGCCATAGTCTTTGAGGAGATTTCCCTTGTTATATTGTCTATCTCACATGTCTACTGCTTTGAGAATAAATTCATGTTTTGAAATGTTTTGTGGGTCAGGATAGTCCGAGGGAGGGACCGAATCTTGACTAGAGTTGAGTTGTTTGAGATGAAAGTATGTTAATGGTTTTTAAAGGGCACTGATGCATGTTGTTTAATGCCATGCTTAACTTGTGAAATATTCATGATGATTAATGCCATGCCTTACTTATGAAATATGCATGATGGTTAATGTCATGCTTTGAATGGGTTTTGTGCACTAATATTTTAATAGCATGAATTGCTTTACATACCATTAACACAATCATACACTCATGTTTTGAGATGAAATGAGCATGGCATCACGATCACGTAGATAGTGCAGTATCTACCTGTTAGCATGATTGTCTTACTGAGCGTATGGTTTGCTCACCCCCCCTTTATTTTGCCACTCTCTATAAAGCTTTGAGTATAGATTGTGGGTGACTGGAGGCTATCCCTTTTGTTATTCGCTGCATCTCATCGCTTAAGGTATACACACTTGAATTATTTTGTATCTAAACTAGATATAGCACAGTAGCATTTTGTATGTAAACATTGGGGATGTAAAGTAATGTAAACGCTTGTAAACAGTAACTCTGATGTATTTATAAAAGTGTTTACTTTTGAAATTAAATTGTTATGGATGGATGAGGTAGATATTGACACACAACCCAACTGTTAAGTGTGTAGCTGATCACGATCGAGGTAAGGATGATTAATAAACAACACATGAAAATGCAAAAAATTTGTACGTATTTTGGTAAGTTGAGGGTCATGACAAAAGTTGGTATCAGAGCTCGGTTGGTCTGATGTGTGTCGATGTCTAAAATACTTAATAAGTTAAAAAATTACATCCCCATGTTACCGTGCTTGTTTAGATACAATTGTGTGTGTGTCGATGGGTTTGACTAAGAAATTGATGTAAATGTAGGGAATTGAGTATTATGCCTAAAACCATTCGCGGTAGAGGGGCGAGAGCGCAAACTAGAGGCCTTAGAGGTAGGTCTGGGGGTAATATTGAGCCGAAAACACACGAGACTCAAGATGAGGTTGAGGTGGAGGCTGAGGTTGAGCACACTCCACAGGGTCCAGATGAGAGACCTGAGAGTACTGAGGCTCGCTTCGCGAGGATTGAGCGGAGCATTGAGATGATTTTGGAGTTGGTCACCTAATCTTTTCCTGGAGTGGGTGGTAGACAGAGTCTTGCTACACAAGGTGATGCCGAGCAGGCGGCAGCTCCTGAGGCACGGGCCCGGCCAGCCTAGAGACTTCAGACGACAGATACCCCACCCACACAGGATGTGCCTACGTCGGTTGCTACACCAGGCAGTAGAGGTTGGGGATATGGATGCGATTTGGACAGATTGCGGCAGTTTCAGAAGTTTGGACCACCATCTTTCAGTGGAGTAAAGGACCCAGTAGTTGCTGAGGATTCGATAAATGAAATCGAGAAGCTGTATGGGTTCTTTGAGTACACTACTACCGAGATGGTAGCGTTTGTCGCATATATGCTGAAGGGATCAACAGAACATTGGTGGAAGTCCACCAGGCCTATTTTGAGAGCCCGTCATACAAAGATTAGCTGGAAGGTGTTTTTGGAAGCTTTCCAGAGATAGTATGTCCCGGATACTGCACAGCGAAAACTAAAGATGGCATTTTTGGGACTGACCCAAGGGAATAGGACAGTGGATGAGTATGAGACGACCTTTATCTCCCTGGGTAGGTATGATCCCAATACGATGAGTAATGAGGCTGAGAAAATCTAGAAATTTGTGGATGGATTGAGACCGACCATCAGGTCTAGACTGGTTCCCTTGGATATACCGACCTACAAGGAGGCAGTGCGTAGGGCACAATTGTGTGAACAAGATGTTGATAGAATCACCTCAGAGTTTGGGAAAGTCGATAAAATGGGGGATAGGGATAAGAAGAGACCAATGATGGATAGAGGCTTCAGCTATAAAGGAAGCAAAAGATTTTTTGGAAAGAGGTCGAGGATCGAAGAGATCCGTGAGAGGACAGTTAATACTCCCATGTATACGGCCATAGCTCCAACTAAGGGAATTATGATTGGAGGGCCACGGCCTACGACAGAGCAGTACGATAAGTGTGGCAGGTACCATGGTACTCGACCATGCTATGGACCTCAGGTAGTGTGCTTTAGATGTGGAAAACCAGGGCACATAATCAGAGATTGCCCAGAGATGACAGAGAGAGCCCCACAGAAGGGCAAGGAGCCAGAGAGAGCTCCAGTTGGGACAGCTGCTCCGAGGAGGAGGGCTACAACTAAGGAAAATGGGAAGCAGGCAGTGGGTGTGAGCAGAGGACGAGTACACGCGATGGATCAGGACACTACGGATCAATCTTCAGATGTGGTTAAATGTACCATCCAAATCTTTGATTTAGAAGCATTTGTATTGTTTGATCCTGGTGCCACGCATTCCTTTGTATCGCCATCCTTTGCATATAAATTGTTGAAGCATGTAAAACCCACACTGCTAGATAAAATGTTGATGATATCTACCCCTATGAATGATATTCAGTTGACTGAGCATGTATATAGAGATTGTAAGATGAGGATAGGAGGTAAAGAGATGGCAGTCGATTTAATTTTATTAAATATGAGTGATTTTGATGTGATCCTAGGGATGGATTGGTTGGCTGCCAATCATGTTGTGATGGATTATCATGCAAAAACTTTGATGTTTCCAAAGATAGATAACCTTGTTGTAAATTTGGTGAAATGAAATGAAAGAATATGTTATTGCAATTGAGAATGGTATAATCTAGTTACATGATAATTTAGAGATAAATCTAAGTTACAAATTATATATGTTGATGTGATGATTTATGATTTCTAATGGTGGAAAGAATAATGTGATGGCTTCATCGTTTATGTGATTGAGACGGATAAGGCATGTCCGAAATTGGGAGACATACCAGTGGTCAGAGAATATCCAGATGCTTCCCGGATGAATTATCAGGGTTACCGCAAGATAGGGAGATGGAGTTTAGTATAGATTTGGCACCTGGTACAGAGCCGATATCCAATCCACCATACAGAATGGCTCAAGTTAAGTTGGAAGAACTAAGGAAATAGCTGCAAGAGTTGCTGGAGAAGTGGTTCATCAGACCGAGTGTCTCACCTTGGGGATTGTCGGTTCTGTTTGTAAGGAAGAATGATGGAAGCCTCTGACTATGTATAGATTACTGATTGTTAAATAAGGCCACCATTAAGAATAAGTATCCCCTTCCATGCATCGATGACTTGCTGGATCAATTTAAGGGAACGCAGGTCTTTTTCAAGATAGATTTGAGATCTGGGTACCATCAGTTGAGGATATGGAGTGGAGATGTACCTAAGATAGCTTTTCGCACCCGGTATGGACATTATGAGTTTATGGTTATGCCATTTAGGTTGATGAATGCTCCCGCAGCTTTTATGTAATTGATGAATGAGGTATTCCACTAATATTTGGATCGATTTGTAATCGTGTTTATTGATGATATACTGGTGTACTCAAGATCTAGAGAGAAGCATGAAAGGCATTTAAGGATAGTGCTACAGACCCGCCGAGAGAAGAAGCTGTATGCTAAACTTAGTAAGTGTAACTTTTGGTTGGAACAGATCTCTTTTCTAGGTCATATAGTGTCGAAGGATAGAGTGTCAGTGGATCCATCTAAGATTGAGGCGATGACACAGTGGCAGAGACCCTAGACAGTGATAGAGATTAGAAGTGTCTTGGGTTTAGCTGGGTATTACCGAAGGTTTACAGAGGGATTCTCGAGGTTAGCTGCTTCTTTGACACATCTCACAAGAAAGAATGTTGAATTTGTGTGGGACGATAAGTGTGAGAAAAGATTTGAGGAGTTGAAAAGAAGATTAACCACAGCTCCAATCCTCACTATTCCTACTAGCTCAGAAGGTTTCTCGGTGTATGTGGATGCTTCACACTAAGGATTGGCTGTGTATTGATGCAAGATGGGAAGGTAGCAGCCTATGGATCAAGAGAACTGAAGGATTATGAGAGGAACTACCCGACCCATGATTTGGAGTTGGCAGCGGTGGTGTTTGCGCTGAAGATATGGCGCCACTACCTTTATGGAGAGAAATTCCAAGTTTTTACGGACCACAAAAGCCTTAAATACATGTTCTCGCAGAAAGAGTTAAACATGAGATAGAAGAGATGGCTCGAGCTCTTAAAGGATTATGATTGTGAGATCCTGTACCACTTGGGTAAAGAGAATGTGGTTGCTAATGCATTGAGTAGGAAGCATCTCGGGATGGTATCATTTATGATGATCAGGGAACACGAGCTGTTGGAACAGTTCACGAACCTCAATTTGCATGTGACCCCGCCCAGTGCTGATGGTGGTGTTATGGTAGCTAGCCTGCAGTTGGAACCGGATCTGGTAGATCGAATCTGACAAGCTCAGCGGATTGATCAGCAGTGCAGTGATATAGTCGGGCAGATACAGAGGGGCACAGAGATTGATTTCGAGTTGAATTCAAATGGATTGTTGAGGTTCAGAGGTAAGATATGTGTTCCTGATGATGCAGAGATCAGAAGGTTGATCTTGACAGAGGCTCACTCATCGAAGTATAGATACATCCAGGGAGTACAAAGATGTATCAAAATCATTGAAAGGTTTATTGGTGGTCTGGGATGAAAAGCACATTGCTGAACATGTCGCTAAGTGTTTCGTTTGTCAATAGGTGAAGGTAAAGCATCAGAAGCCTGTAGAGTTATTGCAGCCTCTACCAATACCGACTTGGAAGTGGGAGTATGTCACTGTGGATTTTGTGATGGGATTACCGAGGACCCGCAGAGGTTATGATGCCATATGGGTGATTATGGATCGGTTGACGAAATCAGCCTATTTTCTAGCTATGAGAGTTACCGATACTCTGAGCTAGTTAGCGAACTTGTATGTGTGTGAGATAGTGAGGTTACATGGAATTCCACTAAGCGTTATTTCTAATAGGGATGCCCGCTTCACTTCCCACTTCTGGGAACGTTTTCAAGAAGTGATGGGGACCCAGTTGAGTTTTAGCACCGCGTTTCATCCTCAGACAGATGGTCAGTCAGAGAAGACTATACAGACCCTGAAGGATATGTTGAGAGTGTGTGAATTGGATTTTGGAGGCTCCTGGGATGACCAATTGCCACTCGCAGAGTTTGTCTATAATAACAGTCTTCATGCGAGTATCGGGATGACACCATATGAAGCATTGTATGGGCGTAGATGTCGTTCCCCTATTGGATGGGAAGAGGTTGGTGACAGACAGATTTTTACTCTGGACTTGGTTAGATAAGCCTCTGAGGATGTTCAGTTGATTTGTGAGAGGTTACGAACAGCTCAAAGCAGACAAATGAGTTATGCTGACAGGAGACGGAGACCACTAGAGTCTGAGGTGGGTGAGTCAGTGTTTCTAAAAGTTTCCCCTTCGAAGGGAATTATGAGATTCAGGAGGAAGGAAAGTTGAGCCCTCGATATATAGGGTCATTTGAGATACTTAATAAGATGGGAGATAAGGCATATAGATTAGCATTGCCACCAAAGTTGGCAAGTGTTCATAATGTCTTCCATGTATCCATGTTAAGGAAGTATCACCCGGACCTGGCGCATGTAATAAGGTATGAACCTTTGGAGGTCAATGAAGATGTGATGTACATTGAGAGGCCAGTTCGGATACTGGATAGAAAAGATAAAGTGTTGAAGATAAAGACAATTCCCTTGGTGAAAGTCCTTTGGCAACATCACACTGTGGAAGAAGCCATATGGGAATTGGAGAGTTTGATGCGGGAGAAGTATCCCGAGTTGTTCACAGAATGATTGGTTTCAATTTGGAGGACCAAATTTTCTAAATGGGGGAGAATCCCCGTATATGTATAATTGTAATATGTACATAGAAATATAAATAAAGTCATACTATGATTTCATAAGTGAAATGTATGTAATGTATGTCCATAAGTTTAAGGTACACACATGTAATAAGAGTTGTGATTGTACATACAAGTTACTTTATATATGAATGTGAAGAAATGGACTTAAACATGTAGAGAATGTGATAAGAATGGATTTGAGTAGTGTGGTAAAATGGAAGGAGAATTGCATAAGTTGTGCACTTCCATTTGGTTTATATTAAGTACTTTTGGATATACAAAGATTTCACACAAGTTTGAATAGGTATAAAGTATGAATTGATGCCATTTCCAAGTCTCAAAGATCATTGGATGAGGAAATGACCATGGCAACAAAAGGTATGAAGTTTGGTATGTGTTGCTGCAGAAAAACTGCAGAAAATCTAGAAATATGAAGACCACATCGATCTCATAGGATGAGAGATCGATCTGGAAGAGCTAAAATACTCTTATTCTGAGCTATGGAACAGGACAGATCGATCTCCAAGGAAGCCAGATCGATCTCCTAGACATTCTATGAAATGCAGATCGATCCATAAAGGAACAGATCGATCTCCTTAGCTCTTTGTTTGGGAGCAGATCGATCTCAAGCTTCGACAGATCGATCTCATGCTTAAAAATGCCTTGAAAAATAAGAAATTAAAGGGACAAGATCGATCTCCACCCAAGGAAGATCGATCTCATCAAGCTGAATCTATAAATAGGAGCAGTTGAAATATACAAATCACGAAAATAACCATTCCCTCTCCATTCCAAACCCAAAAACCTAGATTTTACTCTCTAAATCCGACCATTTTCAAGAAGATTTGAGGGAAGGCCATCAGACGTAAAGTTGTTCACATCAAAGAGAAGAATAACATAGCTTGGAGGAATTTCCCCATTTATTGGATTGAAGGACAAGGGTGCATTTCCATTTGGAGCAAAAAGAAAATCAAACTAGGTCAGTTTCAAATGAAACAACTCAAGTACATTGTTTGGATATTGATTTTAGAGTTGTTTAATGTACATATGAATGATAGGATCAACCTAGAAAGTAAAAAATCCACAATAACCTAGAAATGATCTAGTGTAAGAAAGTGAAATGTGAAAATATTAATGATGAATGAGTTATCTTAGGATGATGATTATGTCGTGGGTATGATTTGGAGGTGTTGATTTTGGGATAAATGGTGAGATTTACCACAAAATGGTAAAATGTGTATTTAAGTCATTGGATAAATGCATAGTTAAATAAGAGTTAAAGGCGTTAACTCAAGTGTTTGATGAATGAATGGCAGCTCCCGAGGATACACCGGAGCAAGACGAGCCAAAAGCGTAAGAAACTAAGAGGAAGAGAGTCGCACTTAAGTAAATTGAGGTAAAGGAATTGTGTCAACTCTTAGAGATATCTGTGCGTAATTTGGGCGCTCAAATGCTTTGCTATAATGCATGAGATGTTTGGCAATGAAATTTGGTATTTGAAGGGTAAAAGTTGGGTGTTTAGGTTGGCTAACATTTGAAATGATTTGCAAAAGAAATGAGTTGTTTTGGTTTGTTAACCATACTTTACAAAGAATTGAGCCACCTACATGGTTTTCATGAGGATGAAAGAGTGCTAGAGTATGACTTGCACGAGATTTGATGTGTTTTATACACATGAGTGCAGGAGCTTAGCTCGCACTCATTTTCACATGGATTTTTACTGGTTTTGGCATGGTGCTGGAGCATAGCTCGCATTAGATGCCCACCTTACTTGTTTTCGTGCTTGAAGTTTCGGGTAGACTGGGTGTCACACCAATTAAATAGGCTTGCATACGCATTGTTTTGACATGATTGATTAGCCGTGTTAGGATATTTGGGTAGACAAGAGGTCGTACCGATTAAATAGGCTCACACGTACATTTTTTAGATGTGGTGTGATATGATGTGTTGATGTGGGTCCATAGAGTACGCTGTACCGTACAGGTAGCATGGAGTACGATGTATCGTGTTGAGATTGTGATATGCCGTCTTCGGACGAGATTTTCTATGGATCGACGGGCAGGATTTGACCCACCTCCCGTATGAAAGCAGATAGTGGTGATAACCCGCACACTTGATCCGTGTAGCCGATATCACAGGATATGGCCATAGTCCTTGAGGAGATTTCCCTTGTTATATTGTCTATCTCACATGTCTACTGCTTTGAGAATAAATTCATGTTTTGAAATGTTTTGTGGGTCAGGATAGTCCGAGGGAGGGACCGAATCTTAACTAGAGTTGAGTTGTTTGAGATGAAAGTATGTTAATGATTTTTAAAGGGCACTGATGCATGTTGTTTAATGCCATGCTTAACTTGTGAAATATTCATGATGATTAATGCCATGCCTTACTTATGAAATATGCATGATGGTTAATGTCATGCTTTGAATGGGTTTTGTGCACTAATATTTTAATAGCATGAATTGCTTTACATACCATTAACACAATCATACACTCATGTTTTGAGATGAAATGATGAATTAAATGCTTTTGAGCATGGCATCACGATCACGTAGATAATGCAGTATCTACCTGTTCGCATGATTGCCTTACTGAGCGTGTGGTTTGCTCACCCCTCTTTATTTTGCCACTCTCTATAGAGCTTTGAGTATAGATTGTGGGTGACTGGAGGCTATCCCTTTTGGTATCCGCTGCATCCCATCGCTTAAGGTATACACACTTGAATTATTTTGCATCTAAACTAGACATAGCACAATAGCATTTTGTATGTAAACATTGGGGATGTAAAGCAATGTAAACACTTGTAAACAGTAACTCTGATGTATTTATAAAAGTGTTTAATTTTGAAATTAAATTGTTATGTATGGATGAGGTAGACATTGACACACAACCCAACTGTTAAGTGTGTAGCTGATCACAATCGAGGTAAAGATGATTAATAAACAACGCAAGAAAATGCGAAAAATTTGTACGTATTTTGGTAAGTTGAGGGTCGTGACATGTTTACCTTGAGACAAGGGAATAAAGAATCACTAAAAAGCTATGTAGATCGATTTCGTGATGCTACTCTTGAAGTGCGTGATCTACAAGCTAGAATAGCTGTGACAGCTATGCTACAAGGGTTAAAGTCTGAAAAGTTGCAAGAGTCGCTATCATTAGATCAACCAACAACAATTTCAGACTTGTTCTCTAGAGCAAATAAGTATTCGCTCAAGAAGAAGTGATGAAAATGATACAGACGTGTGACCCTAAGGAAGGAAGGAACCGAGAGAGAACCTGATGATATAAACACAAAAAGATCAGATAAATAAAGTAAAGCTCCAAAGTTGAAGTATGCTAATTACACATAGTTTACCGAGCCACGTGTTTCAATCTTAGCTGCAATCGAGAAAATTGGAATGCCCCAATTCCCTATAAAAGGTGAGGAAAATTTAAGACGAGACTTTGGGTCCTATTGTAGTTTCCACTCTATCTTTGGCCATACAACCGAAAAATGTCGGGATTTAATGAACTAACATGAAAAGTTAGCTAGAGAAGGGAAGTTAGACCGCTATGTATAGAGGAGTGAAAGGATTTAATATCCTATGCGTGGTCAAGGAGACAATAGACCACATGATAGGTGCGACAATGACAGAGAAAATGTAAGGAGAAGCGAAGGAAGAGGAAACGAGGCTAGAAGAGAAGAACGTAGGAATCAACAGGTAGACAATGAACCTACAGGAGCTGTTATTAATGTCATTTCTGACGGAGAGTACATAGTTGGTAGCTCATCTGCTTCATGAAAAGCTCCCACTAGACAGACGTATCAAGTCCACTCTGTAATGAAGATGACTGAAAAAGAAGAGGCGATTACGTTTACGCCTGCTGATCGAGGAGAAGTGATTATCCCGCATGACGATCCTATAATCATATCGATAGTTGTGACCAAACATCTGATAAGTCAAATTCTAGTAGATAATGGAAGTTCGATGAACCTTATCTATTGAATTTGTTTTAAAAAAAAATGAGTTTATCTGAAGACAGATTGAAGCTCATGATTACCCCCTATTTGGCTTCTTAGGAGAGAAAGTGAAGGTGGAAGGGTCCATTCAGCTACATGTTACTTTGGGTGAGAACCCTAAAAGTGTTACGAGACAAGTTCTATTTATGGTGGTCAAATCGACATCTCTAGCATACAACGTTATTTTAGGACGGCCAATGTTAAGTGACATGAGGGTCGTACTCTTTCTATGTTATTTGTTGATGAAGTTTCCAACTCTTAAAGGTGTGGGGCAAGTAAGAGGAGATCAAAGAAGAGCAAGAACATGCAATATTGCGTGACTACATGTAAGGGAATCTAAAGGAAAGAAACCTTTACTATTACCGAGCCATCTAAGCTAAAACCTGTTGAAGAGATGGAAGAGATAGAGTTGAGGGCTGATAATGAAGAGAAGAAAGTGTACATTGGGGGCCAATTGAGGCCTGAAGTAAAAGAAGAGATAGTAAAGAGCTTAAGAGAGAATGTTGATGTGTTACCTGGGGTAAAACTCGTTAAACAGAAAAAAAGGGAATTTTGCCCCTAAGAGACAGCAAGTCATTGAAGAAGAGATCGACAAGTTGCTTGACGCTGGATTCATTTGGGAAGTCCAGTATCCAGAATGGCTTGTGAACATGGTGATGGTAAAGAAAGCCACCGAAAAGTGGAGAATGTGTGTAAACTTCACCGACTTGAATAAGGTATGTCCAAAGGATACGTACTCGTTGCCTCGGATTGACAAGCTAGTGGATGAAACCTCAGGGTATGAGTTTTTTAGCTTCTTGGACGCTTTTTTTGGTTATCATCAAATCTTAATGCACCCTAAAGACGAAGAAAAGACGTTTTTTTATCACTGATAAAGGCACTTAATGCTACAGAGTGATGCCCATTAGCTTAAAAAATACGGTTGCTACATATCAACACATGATGAATAAAATATTTAAGGATCTACTTGGTAACACGATGGAAGCATATGTGGATGACATGATTGTGAAAACTAGAGAAAGGGAATCTCATGCTATGTAATTGTCTAAAGTTTTTGAAGTTTTGAGGAAGTATAACATGAAGTTAAACCCCAATAAGTGTTCATTCAGGGTTTAATCTGGGAAGTTTTTAGGGTTTATGATAACCAAGCGAGGAATCGAGGCCAACCCCAAAAAGGTCTAAGCCATTTTAGACATGAAACCTCCGGTCACTTTTAGAGAGGTGCAAAGGTTGATAGGGAGAATAGTCGCATTAAATCGTTTCTTATCGAAATCTATTAAAAGAAGCCTACCGTTCTTTAAGACACTTCGAGGCGAAAAGAACTTTAAATGGACTAAAGAGTGTCAAGTGGCCTTCGAAGAACTAAAGGAGTACTTGAAAGAACTACCGTTACTGTCAAGACCTTTAACTGGGGAGCACTTGTTCATGTACCTTAGAATAGGCGATAAAGTCGTTAGCGCAGTCTTATTAAGGAAAACTGTAAAAGGGGATAAACCAATTTACTATGTTAGTAAAATGTTGTTGAAGGCAGAAAAAAGGTTTCCTCGAGCTGAGAAAGTAGTTTTAGCACTTGTTATGGCTGCACGAAATTGTGCCCTTATGTTTAAGCACATTCGATAATGATGTTAACAGATCAACCCTTGAGGCAAATCCTCCAAAAGCCCGAGCATTCAGGGAGGCTAGTCAAATAGGCTGTTGAACTTTGAAAGTATGACATCTCTTTCCAACCTCGACAAGCTATTAAAGCACAACTTAACAGATTTTATTGTTGAGTGCACATGTCGAGAAGATCCCAAAAAGAAAGAATTGGAGTGGTGAAAGTTATTTGTGGATAGGGTATCAAGTAACAAGGGGAGTGGAGCTAGCATTGTACTAGTGTCACCAAAAAGAGAAATGTTGGAGTATTCTCTACGTTTTGACTTCCCTAGTTCCAACAATGTTGCCGAATATAAAGCCTTGATTGGCCGCATGAAACTTGCAAGAGAGCTCCAAATTTGGAACTTGCTAGCCCATAGCGACTCGCAGCTTGTTGTTAACCAATTTAATGGGCAATATAAGACTCGATAGTTTGCGCTTATTCCATACTTGCAAAAGGTTCAGTGGTTAGCTCGATCATTTAATAATTTCCAGCTAACTCAAATCGATCAATTTGAAAATAATCATGCAGATGCTTTGTCTAAGTTGGCATCATCTAAAGAAGCAATTGGAAGGTCTATAAAGGTAGAGAAATTGGAGAAACCTAGCATAGAGAAAGAAAAAGTGCAAGGACTTGAAGCGAAAAATGTGTGAGCTAAGCCACGAACTCAAATAAATAAGGGTTTGAAGCGAAAAACACGCGAGATAAGCCACGAACTCAAATTAATAAGGGTTTAAAGCAAAAAATGCGCGAGGTAAGCCACAAAGAAAAAGTGCAAGGGCTTGAAGTGAAAAATGCACGAGGTAAGCCACGTACTCAAACTAATAAGGGCTTGAAGTGAAAAATGCACGAGGTAAGCCACAGAGAAAAAGTGCAAGGGCTTGAAGCGAAAAATGCTCGAGGTAAGCCATAAAGAAAAAGTGCAAAGGCTTGAAGCGAAAAATATGCGAGGTAAACCACGCACTTAAACTAATAAGGGCTTGAAGCGAAAAATGCATGAGGTAAGTCACGCACTCAAATTAATAAAGACTTAAAACAAAAAGTGCGTAAGAAAAACCACATTCTCAAAATAAAGAATGCATAAAACAAGCCATACTTCTGAAAGAAAGTGAAACTTCATAACAAAAGTAGCAAAAAAAAAGGTTCTTTATGAAATAATAAGTATGGCTTATTAATATAGATAAGAACTTGAAACTTCTTTAAGAAATCGAAATTAAAAATATTACCAGAAACTTTCTAATCAAATCCTAATGAAAAATCTTCTAAGCCCTAACAATCATTTTCTTCCAAGTCCTAAAGTATCATAACTAACTTCTTCCTTACAATATAGGAAAGTAATAACAAGAAAAACAAGAAAACATTGAAAATTAAGTTACTCTTCGGCCAAAGGAGAAGCGCCTTCACCGAGAGGATTTAAATCATCATAATCTAAATCATCCAAGGTATCTATAACCCCATGTTGCTGACGAGGCTCCCAAGGACCCGAAAAGTTAGAGATCATTATAAGCCTCATTCTCCACACAAGTCTTAAAATTCTCACTATCAGGCTTGTGCTTTGTTCAACCACGAAAGTCATCAGTATAGTCTTCTAATTGTTTTGACCACTGCAATTTTGGAAAAGTCTCGCCTTATCTCTCCTTTTTCCAACCAAAAGCGTGACATATAGAAACCATATTTGACAAAGCCTATAGAAAATATAAGCTTCTTATCATGGTAGTCCTGTAACAGGCGATATTCTCGAACAGCCTCGGAACAAATTCTATTGCGCACGTCTTGACTAATAGAAGAAGACTAAGGTTCTCTATGAAGATTAATAATGTCCTCTTCTATTTCTTGATTTCGATCGGCTAGCCTCCTATGGTCAGACATGAGCTCGTCATAACTGGTTTGAAGGTTTTGAAGCTTAGACAAAACAGAATCGTAGTTGGACTTGAAAGAATTAAGTTCTTCGCAAGTCGCGGTATAAGCCTCTTTATACTGCTTTAATGATTCAGACTTCTCTTGTTCCTTGGAAAATTTCTCCTGAAGGCGAAGATAATCAAGATTCAAATTTCTTTTTCCTTCTTTAATCACTCAATTTGTCTCAAAAACTTTTTGTATTAATTCCTTTTAGTAAGCCACTTAGATTTTTTAGCCTTCAGTTGAGGGAGCTCAGTTCAGTCTGAGCTTTATACGTCTTGTACCACGCATTGCAGGCTATCACTTGTTGAACCATCTAAAAATGAACAAAAATTAAATTAAAAGGTTAAAAGAAGAAGAAAAAAGAGAAGAAAAAAGAGGTGGGAAATACAGAAAGATACCAGCGTTGCTAGATAATCAGTTCGATCCTTAGGTTGAGGTAAACCCCTAAATAATTTAGCTTCATCTCAAGGAAGTATGATCGACCATCCTAGACGAGATGCAACTCTCGGATTATGGATTGAGTCATTATCATTAACATCTGGATAGATAACAAAATTTTGCCCATGAACCGTCTCACCACCATCCACCTGACATTGAGAAGTATTAAGTTCAGCAATTTGTGGGAGCGTTGGTTTATCCCTCATGGCTGACTCAATATACAATATTCGCCTTTCGGTACAAGAGGGGTAAGTAATATTGCATTCTGCTCGATTATTTTGGTGAAATTCCTCTAACTTGGGATCAAGAGATTAGGTCTCTAAAGCTGGCTGTTTTCCCTTGTCTTGATTTCGAGAACTTGACAGCTCATGATGAGATGGAGGAAGAGCGTGAGGAGACCTCGAGTTTTCACCTTGAGAAGCTGGAGGAGTAGAAGTTCGGACTCGACCTCGAGAAGATGTCTCCCTAGCTTGTTCCTGAATGGATTCTTTAGGGCATCTGCGCTTATGAGTATGAGCAGCCCTGGCAACATTTTCAGTACCTTCCCTGTAAGACCTGAACTTTGTGTTATTTCTTTAAGAATATATCATTTTGAACATGTGTTTATGATATAGGAGAAAATAATACATTTTCGAGTACAACTGATGAAATTCTGAACAAATAAGTTTTAAAATGTCAAAATACGAGTTTAGGTGAATTGGGATAAACCAAATGAAATTTGGTTAAACCGGATGAAAATATGGACTGAGAACGTGAAAATATAGGGAGTTCAAGAAGGGAAGTTAGTCCGAAAATGATAACCCGAAAATTACCCCACCTTGGGAATTTATCTTGGAAATATGGAAAAGTATATTTCCAGAGAAATAATAGACATAGAATAGGATGTACATATATATATATATTTGTCGAAACAAAGTAAATAATATATATGTACATAGGTGTGTGCACATTAATGTATAAAATACATTATGGTAATATAATATTTTATAATAATATAAAATATTTGTTTTATTAGTATTATTATAATAATATTGTATTAAGAGATATTTTATTTATATTTGGGTAATATATTATATTAGAGTATAATATAATATATTAAAAAAAGAAGTGAAATCTGGAAAAAGAAAAAAAAAGAAAGAAAACGAAACAGATAAGGAATCGGGAACCCGATTCCCTCTCTCTGCCCTCCTCTGGATCTGAGGAAAATAGGGGAAGATGGAGCGCGGGAGGAAAAGAAAAGACAGGGCGATGCCGGTTGACCCAGTGACCGAGGAGATGACCACCGACGAAGCCAGGAAAGGGAGATCGGCGAGAGAGATAGCCGAGAGAGAGAGAGAAAAGAAATCAACGAGCTTAGAGTCGATCTACCCAGCACCGATCGAAGACTCCACAGGCAAAGGCGAGTCGACTGGCGGAAGAATCGGTCGAAGAACCGGCCGCAGCGCCGGTAACGGCGAAGAAAAGACTAAACTGGTATGGAACCGATTCAGTGCAATATATATATGCTGAACCAGGCCAGTCTGGTTCAGCTAGCAAAACAAAAAGAAGAAAAAATTGAGAAAAAAATTCGGTGTCGCCCCGACACAACAGTAGACTGCGTGACGGTAGGCGACAAACACGAGTTCGAGTGAGCCTCGATTTACGTGCCATTAAGAAATTTGGTTAAGTGATCCTCACATACTATAACTTGTATAGTTATACGAAATTGAAATTAATCGTATGTGAATTAGAAATTGATCGCGTAAGTTACGGATTAATTTCGTATAAATTGCTATATGTGTGGAATTGAAAATCGACGATCGTAACTGATATAGTGAACAATCTGAAAGACTAGAAAAGGATTAAGATGGCACGATGTTAGGGTGAGGCCCATTAGAGAGTAATTGGGCCCAATATGTTAAATTAATTGTAGAAAAGTGAAAAATAAGTATATCGGGGTGAATTAATATGATTGGTAATTAATTGCAGCTCTTGAGGACGTAAACAGAGCCACAAAGATTGCGTGATCTAGAGCGATCAAGAATTAAAATTCGCAGTTGACCTATTTCGAGGGAAGAGATTTCGTAAGCTCTTAGAGACAACTGTACGAATTTCCACTGCTATTTTTAATTCCTTAAATTGTATAAGGAACCCAAATATGATACTTGTCAAATTTACACTGGGATGGGTAAATTACCAAAATGCCCTAAGTTACGAAAAATACGAAAGTGACCAAAATGGCCTATTTTGATGTGTTTTGCATGAATAACTGTGTGTTGTGAATAAGAAATGATAGAACGGCTCCCAATTTGATTATCTACATTAAATTGCATGTTTTTCTAAATTTAATATATGTGACGAGTGATTTGATGGGAGATGTTCACTCTCACTCAAGTGGGTGCTATTTTCTGTATTTGATTTAACCATAAGCACCACTCTTATCAGAATTGAGCCATCTATCAGATTTATGTGGAAACAAATAGTGTTGGAGCTTGCTCGCACTATATTTGATACGATTTTCACATGACATAGTGCTGAAGCTTTGCTCGAACGAAACTATATATGTTTTATGCATGATAACGTGCTGGAGCTTTGCTCGCACTAGTTTGTGATTTTGTGATATGCATAAAACCAAGTTTGGAGACGTCGTAGGTTGTGTGAGCTTGCAGTGATTCTAGCACGTGATTTGATAAGGTCGTGTTGGAGCCTCGTGTAGACTGTGTCACACCGATTTGATATGGTCGCACATGCATTTTTGGAGACCTAGTATTGATACAGCTGGAGATGGGATGATAAGACCTGGATACTTCGTGCTCTCCTAATCTCGTTGATTTGTGATATTGGGGTTCATGGAGTACGATGTACCGTGTGGACGCACATGGAGTATGAAGTACCGTGATTTATGTGTTTGTTGTCTGATGGGAGACTGCCCCCTCTTCCCTCAGCCATCCGGGGACATTCATGCACACCTGATCAATGATTGCATGAAGTCAAGTGACTATGGTCATATGTCTATTTGTTTCTGTATGCTCTGCTTTGTCTCCATTTCGATTTGATTTGTTATGAGAACATGTTTTGGGTTTTGTATTCGATCATGTGTTTGGAAAAGCTCATGTGATTTGATGTGGTTTTGAGAAAGTGCATATGTGTGGTTTTGCGTAGCTATGGTTATTTGAGAAAGTAAGGATTTTCTGCATGATAAGAGATTATGCATAGGTAGGTAGTTTAGTTATCTACTTGCTTGCATAATTCCTTGTTGTGCGTGTGTAGCTCACCCCCCTTTTTTCCCCTCTACTCCACAGAGTTACCCCAGTAGTGAGCACTGCGAATTTTCCTGAGCGGTTGAGAGCCCATACTTCGTAGTGCGCAAAGGTATACACCTCTTTAGATTTTTTATCTAAACTTTTAAGACACAGTTATGTATTTAAAAGGATATTGGGATGTAAACATACGTGTGTATAATATATGTAAATAAAGAAATCAGTTGCATCATAGTGAAGTGATATCAATTACTATGGATGCCGTGTATTATGTGTGTAAGATAAATATTGGCTCGTGTGCCCAACCATTCGTGTGTTCTCTACTCCATTATTTGTATGAATGAATAATCAGAATTAAGCGTGAAACAGGGTGTAACAGAAGTTGGTATCAGAGTACGGTTGGTCTAAACACAAGTCTGTATAAGTGATTAGGAAAGAGTACATCCATTTGGTATTTGCCTTGTTTAGATACAAATGTGTATACCGAAGTGTTAATGTACTAAGAATTGATTGTGTGTGAAGGAAATCATCAGTATGATTGATGGACACTGCAGTAGAGGGGAAAGTACTCGATCTTGAGGGTTAAGAGATATGCTCAAGAGACGTATTCAGTCATCTTCGGACCATGTCTCCTAGGATCCGACAGAGACTACTGACACTCGAGTGGCGAGGTTAGAACGAACTGTGGAGAACATGACACAGTTGTTTAGACAAGCGATGGCTAGATTGGAGAGTCTGTAGGGTATGGGTGAACCAGTAATAACCCCTGCCACGCCTGTACCCCATACCGCTGACCCCTCTAGTTCTGCTCGACCTGCTCCATGACCACCTGTACAGCTTGAGGCAGTGCCTCCACCTGTTAGACCTCGGGCACCACCACCTGCCCTAACAGAGCCTCAGAGAGCTCCACAAGGGAGAGCTAATGAGGTAGGGTATGGTTGTGATTTAGACAGGATGAGACAGTTCCAAAAACTTGAACTGCCATTGTTCAGTGGGGTCAAGGATCCGGTAGCAGCAGAGAACTGGGTAAACAAATTAGAAAAGTTGTATGAGTTCTCTAAGTGTTCTCCGACAGAGAGAGTGGCCTTTGCCACGTTTATGTTGGTTGGTGATGTTGAGCATTGGTGGAAATCCACTTTACTGATATTAAGAGTATGGAACCCAGTAGTGACTTCGGAAGTGTTTTTAGATGCCTTCCGGAGGCAGTATATTTCAGAGATGACTACAGATGGAATTCTTTGGTTTGACTCAGGGTAGCCAATCAATGGACAAGTATGAGTCCCGGTTCACGTCTCTGGGGAGATACGATATTGGTCACTTTGAGTTTTTAGTTATGTCTTTTGGGTTAACGAATGCTCCTGCAGCTTTTATGGCTCTGATGAACGATGTATTCAAGTCATACCTAGACCAATTTGTGATTGTCTTTATCGATGATATTTTGGTATATTCGAAGTCCAAGGAGGAACATGAGCAGCACTTATGGATTGTTCTGTAATCCCTCTGAGAGAGGCAACTACAAGCCAAGCTCAGTAAGTGTGACTTCTGGTTGGAACAAATATCGTTTCTGGGTCATGTAGTATCGAAGGAGGAGGTATCTGTTGATCCGTCCAAGATCGATGCAGTAGTCTAGTGGGACAAACCCAAGACAGTCACAGAGATCAGAAGTTTTTTAGATTTAACTGGGTATTAAGTAGGTTAGTAGAGGATTTCTCAAAATTGGCTGCTCCTATGACTCGGGTCACGCAGAAGGATGTGATATTCGAGTGGAATGATACTTGTGAAAAGAGATTTCAAGAGTTAAAAAATGTCTAACCACCACACCTATTCTCACCATACCTACCAGCTTAGGAAACTTTTCTGTGTATGCTAATGCCTTAAGCCATGGACTGGGCTGTGTACTGATGTAGAACGGGAAGGTAGTTGCTTATGGACCCCGACAACTTAAGGTCCATGCGAAGAATTATTCGACCCATGATTTAAGTTGGTTGTCGTAGTATTTGCATTGAAAATATGGCGCCACTATTTGTACGGTGAGAAATTTCATGTTTTTACTGATCATAAAAGCCTCAAGTATCTATTTTCGCAGAAAGAACTGAATATGAGGTAGCAAAGATAGTTAGAACTCCTAAAAGATTATGATTGCGAGATCTTGTACCACCCAAGAAAGACAAATGTAGTGGCTGATGCTTTGAGCAGAAAGAACCTCGAGATGGTCTCATATATGATGGTCAAGGAACACGAGCTGTTGGAACAGTTTATGTAAGACCCGAATTTAATTAAAATACGAAAAATAAATAAGAAAAGATAGGGGACGTATGAAGGAAGTCGGGTTAAATTAATCCCGAACACGTGTAAGGGTAAAATGGTCAAAAGACCGAAAGCCGGTATAATTTCGATAAAGAAATTTAATTAAAAATATGGACTTAAGAAATCTTGGTCAATAAAAGTGAAATAAATTTAATTCGGATTAAATTGATCGAGATATTAATTTATTGGAATTAATCGGGATTAATCGAAATTTTTAGTTCAGAAAAATAATCCCGAAAATAATCGAAAAATATATCGAAAAGTCACCCGGGATAATATCCCAAAAATACGGGGAAATTATACCCGAAAAAGAGGTTGAAATATAATAAATAAATTAAATAAAATTAAATTAATTAATTTAGAATAAAATAATAATTTTAAGGGATATTTGGGTATTTTTAGTGGATTTTAATGAATAAAAGTAAGTTGTTAAATAAGATAATAATTGTAAAAAAAAATAAAAAAAAATAAAAAAATCAGAAGTATCGGGGAGAGAGAAAGAAAGAAACAGAAAAAGAAACGGAGCGGAAAAACGGGGCCGAAAAGGGGGAGGAGATCCGGCGATCCTTGATCGTCGACGACCACCGGGAAATGGAGAGGAGAGGCCGGTGAGCAAAATGGCACCGGCAGCACGGCCAACCGACACCGGAGGAGGCCGGAATCGAGGAGAGAAGCCGCGAGAGAAAGATTCCCGATCGGCGGCGAAAGGCGCCGATCTGGCCGACCCCATCCCCAGCCGAGGACTCCCCAGGCCCAGACGATGCGATTGGTGGCGGTGGCAGCCACCGAAACCGGCGGACGGCGCCGGAAACAGCAAGAGGAGAAAATGGGTTTCCGACACCGGGGAGAAGAGGCCGAACCGGCGGCATTCTGGCAACGTTGAGGCGAACCGAGGCCAGATTTGAGGTGCGGACGACCCAGCGGAGCTCCTGGCGGTGGAAGCCGGTGGAGAACCGGCCGGCAAGGCAGTGAACCGGCGGTGAACCGGTCGAACCGGGGTGAACCGGCGGTCTGAACCGGTCCGAACCGGACTGAACCGGTTCAGCCAAAAAGAGGAGAAAAAAGGAGAAAAAGGGAAAAAAAAGAGAAAAAAATTGGGGAAAATTCCTATGATGCAATCGAGCTTCGGGTAAGTTGATAAGCGGTCAAATTGACCCGATTTAAATTTGGAATATTTTATTTAATTAAATTTCGATCGAAAAGTTTACCCGAAAATGTAATTAATTGTGTAGCTCGACGATTGGCATCCACCGAGGGCTCGAGACAGCCTCGATTTACGGACTAGCATGGAATCTCGGGTAAGTGACCCCTATTTACGACAATTTTCTCGTTATGCGTGATATTGATTTAATTTTCGCATAAATTGAATTAAATTATGGAAATTTAGATTAATTGTCGTAAATATTAAATTTAGCTATTCGAGAATTAGAACGAGGCCCGATAAATTATTGGTGGGCCCAGTGAGCCCAATAGGCCTCGATAAAGTGAGAATTAAGTGGAAAACGGGCTTAAGGCCGATTAAGGCCCATTAAGGTTCAATCGGGCCCAATAGGGGTAAATGGGCCCAACGATTTAAATTAAGCCCAGAAAGATAAAATACAATTAAATTATATGTTATCTGACCTGAGGAATGTTAATACGCAGTTCGGACATTGGATTGGAAGCATATCGGACTGCGCGACGAGACAACATTGGAAAAGAAAAGGTCAGACTCGACGAGAATCGAGGTAAGGGAATTCTGCGGACTGCTAGAGGTAACTTTACGCAATTTTAAATTCATACGCAGTCCTTTAAAATTTATCTGAAGGGTCTAGAGGTCGAATAATAATTTTAGGGCCCCGGATGGGCAAATTTACTAAAATACCCTTGCTAAGGGTAAAATTCTAAAAATTTAGGAAAAATTGGGAGGAGCAAGAACAAAAGGTTTCTGCTCATTCTGGAGGTGTTTTGATGCATGCATGAGTAGGCTGGCTCACCTTGAAAGAAAATGCACAGCATTGCATACTTTCAACGTGAAATTGTTTTGAAAACTGTTTTGAGGAAACAGAGCCGCCTACGTGTTTTTATTTACATGTGACGTGCTAGAGCTTAGCTCGCACGATGTTTGATTTGTGTGATGCATGCATTAGTGCTAGAGCGAGAGCTCGCACTAGAGTTTTACATGCATAGGTGCTGGAGTCCAACTCGCACCAGATTTGTATACATATATATATGATTTTCGTGACAGGGTGCTAGAGTCTAACTCGCACCATATTTTTATATGATTTTGAGACAGGGTGTTAGAGCTTCGCTCGCACCAGATTTTTATACGATTTGCATACAGAGTGCCGAGCTTAGCTCGCACTAGGTTTACCGGATTTGTGGAGTACCGCTGTCTGCCCTTGGAGTCAGCCAAAAGGCCCAACAGGCTCAAGAGACCTCTTAGGTGGGGTGAGAGTGAGGGATGAGGTTGGCGGCCTTGTGGGGATGTAAAGCGGGCTCTGCCAGTTTTATTTGAGTTGATGAGAGTGCTGAGCATCGCTCGCACAGCTTTTATGAGAACATGCGATGAGCCGTGCTTGGAGCATCGGGTAGACTGTGTGTCACCTATTTAATAGGCTTGCACGTGCGTTTTGAGACATGGCATGAGTATTGAGAAACAAACCTCTGTGGGAAGCAGGCCAATTGGGCTGGAGTACCTAGAGATATTATATGGGTTCACGGAGTACGATGTACCGTGCAAGTAGCATGGAGTACGATGTACCGTGTGGTATCTTCGGATACGACATCTCCGGATGCAGCATCTTCGGATGCCGGGGATCGGATAAGACTGACGGGATGGACTGACCCACCTCCCGGGCGGTTCCCGATCATGGTGAGAACCCGCACACTAGGATCCGTGTAGCTGAGGAACTCACGAGGACAAATGTGGCCATAGTCCTAGTTATTTACCTATATACAGACGTTGCCTAGTCTCGCATGTTGATGACTTTTATGATGATTTAAACTGGGTTTTAAAACTAAATTGCATGATGGTATTTCCATGCTTTTCAAAACCCAAGTGTGATGTAAACGTTTTCATGATTTTGTGTGAGTCAGGATCACCCGCAGGAGGGGTCGAGTCCTGACTTTATTGTGAAAATCTTAATTGAGAAAGAAATGATTTATAATAATTGCATGTTGATTTTTCGTGCAAATGTGTTTTACATATCATCATAATGCATAGCATTGTTTTTAAATGTGTGGAGAAAGGGTGGTTTATGCATGGCACTACGTTCATGTAGGTAGTATGGTTACCTACTTGTTCGTAGGATTGCCTTACTGAGCTTGATGTGCTCATCCCTTTCATTTTCTCCCACAGATAATCTCCAGTTGAAGTTGCGACGACTCAGTACTGCATTCCGGATATCCGCTGCTGCCCATCAACACAAGGTATATACACTTGTACTTATTGTATCTACATAAGCATAGCACAGTAACATGTTTGTAAGTAACTTTAGGGGATGTATAAATAATATAAACAATTATAAATGACTGGAGAATAAATAAGTTAGATGGTAATTGAATGGTGGGACTGGCATTGACGCACAGCCCAATTATTAGTGGAGTGTTGGTCACGATTCGAGGACAGGTTTCATTTTAAGTAAATAACAAAACGCGAAAAATTTACTCTGATTTTTGGGTAGTTTGGGTCGTGACAATTATTATGGTATCAGAGCACAATTGGTCTGATGTGTGTCAGTGTCAGTAATTAGGAAATTACATCCCCGTGTTACTGTGCTTAGTTAGATACAATAGTGTATATCGAGATGGGCTTGACTAAGAAATGGTTGAGAATGCAGGAATGCTTAATATGAGTCGCGTTAGATGAGATAGTGCACGAGGCAGAGGTCGTAGAGGTAGACCTGAATCTGCTAAGTCGTGCTGAGTTTGACTATGAGAATCATGCTAAAATTGAAATAGAGGCTAATGTTGAGTATGCCCCACAGAGTCCGACAGAGTGATCGGACAGTATTGAGAGACGCTTCGCGAGATTGAAGCGGAGCATGGGTATCATTTTGAGGAGCTAATTGCTCAGATTATGTATGAGATCAGAGGGCGCAGCGGAGCATTGGTGGAAACCCGCTCGACCCATCTTAAGTGTTAAACATTCAGAGCTATGATGAGAAATGATTATGGATGTATTCCGGTGACAGGATATCCCGGACATGATTTAAAGGAAAAATTTCTTACATTGCCCAGGAATACTAAATTGATTATGAGTATGAAAACTCAGTTATAATTTTGGGCAGATATTACCTCGACACTATGAAAAGTGACAGTCGAGATGTCTAAAGATCATGAAACGACTCAACTTTCCAATTAGAGTCTGATTGGCCCGCGAGATATTACCTATACCGAGGCAGTGCGCAGATTTACAGTTGGATAAATAAAAATATGAATTGCACGCCTCTGAGATTCGGAAAGGTAGAGAGGGCTGAAATAGAGACAGAAAAGAGAATCGAGAAATGACAGAGATGTCAAAATGGGAAAATGGAAATTGGTAAAAGATTAGATTCAATGAGTTATGGGCTGAGATAATTGGTAAGGCCCTAGTGCATCCAATTTTGGCACTGTTGAGCGGCATTGTGATTGGCGGACCCCGACCTGCTACTAAGCAGTGTAGCAGTGTGAGCACTGTAAGCAGTGTGAGATGTGTGGTGGATACCACGGAAGGAAGGTTTATACCTACACGGTATAGATGAAAATGGCCGTTAAGTGTGATAAGACGGACCATTGATTTGATTGCACAGAATTGGGCGAGATCGTCCCACAGAAAAGTAAAGAGACAGAGAAAAACTTCGTTGGTATAGCTGCAACGAAAAGGGAGACCATAGCCGAAAAGAAAAAGAAGAAAGTAGGCTGTTGGACGAAGGCAAAAAGATGTTTTGGACCAGGACACTATTGATGTTTCATGGATGTGGTATAAGATACCACACTTGTTATGAATAATGAAGTACATATGTTTATTGATCCTGGTGCCACATATTTATTCATACCGCCTTCATTCGCATATAAGTGAGTAAAAGGCATGAATGCCTACATCATTGGGCACAATACTGATAAATGAGTACCCCAGTGGAGGAGGATTAATTAGCGGAATATGGTTATCGAGATTTTAAGTTGAAAACAGGGGTGCAACAGTTGAAAATCAAAGGAGTCATTAGGATTAAAGCAATGAGTATACGAAGTAATAAGGATTAAGGCAATTAGTAGCGAATACAAATTATAACCAAGGACAAAGATGGGTATAACCATAACCAGTAGTTGTGGTTAAGTCTGAAGGTTAATAAAGGTATTTCAAAATACCTCCCCGCCTGAAGACTTGACAGCGTCTAAAAGTATATATATGTATAATCTATAACGTGAAATCGAGCGTCGTAATAGATACCCTTAGCATTAGGATACCTTTACTAAGACGAAAAGAATATTAAAATTCGACAAATCATAAGGTTAATATAGTAAAATTTAATAAGAGCCGTTAAGATAAGAAAAGGAAATGGCGCAGGTTAGTACCTGAAAACGTAAGCGATTTTAAAGGATCTTATACGCTTATGCGTAAATAAGTCAAGGATTGAATCGAGTTGTAATCATCATTATTGATGATATATTGGGTTTAGTTTAAGTCCAGGGCAAATTATAAGCAATAATTGAAGATGGCTTTTACAGATGAATTGTTGCGAGTTCAAAAAGGATATACCTTGACGACACGTTTAACTAAGAAACGTGGTCTTGGAATGAGATAATAAATAAGATGATGGATGTGATATAAATTTCGGTGTAGTAAAGTATGAACTGACCACCGTGAATAATTTCACCATACCCAACAGCTCAAGAGGTTCTCAGTGAGCATGGATACCTCAAAGTTATGATGGAGCTGTGTATTGATGTATAATGGGAAGATACCCATGATTTAAAAATTGACAGCAGTAGTACTTGTACCGAGGATATGGTACTATTATGTACATGGTGAGAAATTGTAGATATGCACTGATCATAAAGCCCGAGTATCTGTTTTTACAGAAAGAGGCGAACATGAGAATATACATATTGGGTTAGAGCTTCTGAGAGATTTTGATTGTGGAAATTGTACCACCCAGGAAAGGCTGATGCTTTGAGTAGAAAGAGCCTCGGGATGGTATTACATATGATGGTCAGGGAGCGTGAGCTGCTAGATGCAGTTGTGAGCCTCAGTATAGATGTGATCCCTTCTGATGATGACAGTGATTGTGTGACAGCTAGCCTGATGATTAGAACCGGATGAGAGTGCCCGGATTTGCCAGGCTTAGCGTGATGATCGACCGGATATCGATAGTTTGGGTCTGATTCAGAAGGGTACAGTGATAGAGTTCGCAGTGGGTGATGATGAGTTACTGAGGATTCAGAGACAGTATGAGTGCTCCCCAAGACCACAGTTGATGAGATAGTAATGTTGTCAGAAGCTCACTCTTCGGGATATACAGTGCATACAGAAAGTAATGATTATATATTGAAATCTCGAAAAGGGTATGGGTGGTCAGATGTGAAAAGAGACATGGTAGAGATTGTGAAGAAGTGCCTAGTATGTCAACAGAATAAGGTAGAGTATTAAAAGTCTGCAGAGTTATTGCAGCACCTACCTATATCGACACGGCACGAAAAATGAGAACAAGTCTCCATGAATTTTATGATGGGTTACAGAGAACCCAGGTGAATTACGAGGCTATTTGGATGATAGCCGACAGAATGACTAAATCCACCCACCTTCTGGTTATGAAATCCCTAAATACTCAAAGTGTGTACGAGGATTTATATATAAGAAAGATTGTGGAACATTAAGTAGCGTTCCAGTGAGCATGGTATCATATAGGGATTCTCGCTTCACTTCTTACTTCAGGGTATATTTTTCAGGAAGCTATGGGAACCCGACTGAGTATTAGCACAGCTTTCCATCCTCAGACAGATGGTCAGTCAGAGAAGACTGTACAAGTTCTGGAGGATCCGATGAAAGCGTGTGCCGTTAATTTTATAAGCTCCTGGAATGATCAGTTGATTTCTAATTGAAGTCGCCAATAACGACAATTGGCAATTGAGTATCGGGATAACGAGATATGAGGCAGTGTATAGCTGTAGGGGCTGTTCCCCAAATTGGATAAGAAAGAGTGGGTGACAGGTAGAAATTATTTCTGACTTTGGATAATAAGTCTTTGAGGATGTTTAGTTAAGGATGGGAGATTAAGAACACCTCAGAGCAGATAGACAAGTATTGGAATTCACCCTTGGTGAATTAGTATGATTGAAATATTTCTTGTCCTAAGAGAATAAGGACGTAGCGAACTTTTGGAAGAAAGTAAATCGAGTTGCGCTGGATGGAATATTTTGAGAGATTGGACAAGTGGGAGATAAGACCTGTAGGTTGGTGTTGTCACTTGAATTAACAGGCACCCACAATGTGTCTCAGCTTTTGATGCTTCAGAAATACTATACAGATCCAGCATAAGTGATAGAATATGAACTCCAAAAGTTCAATTTAATGAAAATATAAGTATATTGAAGAAGTCGATTCGGGCATTAAACAGGAAAGAGAAAATATTGAGGTTTAAGACGATCTCCCTAATTAAAGTCCTTTGGTAGTAATACACTCCGGAAGAGGTCACATAAGAATTAAAGAAGTATGATACGATTGATGTACCCGGAGTTGTATATGGACTCATATGAATTGGTTCTAATTTGGAGGACCAAATTCCTTAAGTGGGGGAGAGTTGTAAAACCCGAATTTAATTAAAATACGGAAATTAAATAAGAAAAGATAGGGGACGTATGAAGGAAGTCGGGTTAAATTAATCCCGAACACGTGTAAGGGTAAAATGGTCAAAAGACTGAAAGCCGGTATAATTTCGATAAAGAAATTTAATTAAAAATATGGACTTAAGAAATCTTGGTCAATAAAAGTGAAATAAATTTAATTCGGATTAAATTGATCGAGATATTAATTTATTGGAATTAATCGGGATTAATCGAAATTTTTAGTTCGGAAAAATAATCCCGAAAATAATCGAAAAATATATCGAAAAGTCACCCGGGACAATATCCCAAAAATACGGGGAAATTATACCCGAAAAAGAGGTTAAAATATAATAAATAAATTAAATAAAATTAAATTAATTAATTTAGAATAAAATAATAATTTTAAGGGATATTTGGGTATTTTTAGTGGATTTTAATGAATAAAAGTAAATTGTTAAATAAGATAATAATTGTAAAAATAAAAAAATAAAAAAAATAAAAAAATCAGAAGTATCGGGGAGAGAGAAAGAAAGAAACAGAAAAAGAAACGGAGCGGAAAAACGGGGCCGGAAAGGGGGAGGAGATCCGGCGATCCTTGATCGTCGACGACCACCGGGAAATGGAGAGGAGAGGCCGGCGAGCAAAATGGCACCGGCAGCACGGCCAACCGACGCCGGAGGAGGCCGGAATCGAGGAGAGAAGCCGCGAGAGAAAGATTCCCGATCGGCGGCGAACGGCGCCGATCTGGCCGACCCCATCCCCAGCCGAGGACTCCCCAGGCCCAGACGATGCGATTGGTGGCGGTGGCAGCCACCGAAACCGGCGGACGGCGCCGGAAACAGCAAGAGGAGAAAATGGGTTTCCGACGCCGGGGAGAAGAGGCCGAACCGGCGGCATTCTGGCAACGTTGAGGCGAACCGAGGCCAGATTTGAGGTGCGGACGACCCAGCGGAGCTGCTGGCGGTGGAAGCCGGCGGAGAACCGGCCGGTAAGGCAGTGAACCGGAGGTGAACCGGTCGAACCGGGGTGAACCGGCGGTCTGAACCGGTCCGAACCGGACTGAACCGGTTCAGCCAAAAAGAGGAGAAAAAAGGAGAAAAAGGGAAAAAGAAAAAGAGAAAAAAATTGGGGAAAATTCCTATGATGCAATCGAGCTTCGGGTAAGTTGATAAGCGGTCAAATTGACCCGATTTAAATTTGGAATATTTTATTTAATTAAATTTCGACCGAAAAGTTTACCCGAAAATGTAATTAATTGTGTAGCTCGACGATTGGCATCCACCGAGGGCTCGAGACAGCCTCGATTTACGGACTAGCATGGAATCTCGGGTAAGTGACCCCTATTTACGACAATTTTCTCGTTATGCGTGATATTGATTTAATTTTCGCATAAATTGAATTAAATTATGGAAATTTAGATTAATTGTCGTAAATATTAAATTTAGCTATTCGAGAATTAGAACGAGGCCCGATAAATTATTGGTGGGTCCAGTGAGCCCAATAGGCCTCGATAAAGTTAGAATTAAGTGGAAAACGGGCTTAAGGCCGATTAAGGCCCATTAAGGTTCAATCGGGCCCAATAGGGGTAAATGGGCCCAACGATTTAAATTAAGCCCAGAAAGATAAAATACAATTAAATTATATGTTATCTGACCTGAGGAATGTTAATACGCAGTTTCGGGCATTGGATTGGAAGCATATCGGACTGCGCGACGAGACAACATTGGAAAAGAAAAGGTCAGACTCGACGAGAATCGAGGTAAGGGAATTCTGCGGACTGCTAGAGGTAACTTTACGCAATTTTAAATTCATACGCAGTCCTTTAAAATTTATCTGAAGGGTCTAGAGGTCGAATAATAATTTTAGGGCCCCGGATGGGCAAATTTACTAAAATACCCTTGCTAAGGGTAAAATTCTAAAAATTTAGAAAAAATTGGGAGGAGCAAGAACAAAAGGTTTCTGCTCATTCTGGAGGTGTTTTGATGCATGCATGAGTAGGCTGGCTCACCTTGAAAGAAAATGCACAGCATTGCATACTTTCAACGTGAAATTGTTTTGAAAACTGTTTTGAGGAAACAGAGCCGCCTACGTGTTTTTATTTACATGTGACGTGCTAGAGCTTAGCTCGCACGATGTTTGATTTGTGTGATGCATGCATTAGTGCTAGAGCGAGAGCTCGCACTAGAGTTTTACATGCATAGGTGCTGGAGTCCAACTCGCACCAGATTTGTATACATATATATATGATTTTCGTGACAGGGTGCTAGAGTCTAACTCGCACCATATTTTTATATGATTTTGAGACAGGGTGTTAGAGCTTCGCTCGCACCAGATTTTTATACGATTTGCATACAGAGTGCCGAGCTTAGCTCGCACTAGTTTTACCGGATTTGTGGAGTACCGCTGTCTGCCCTTGGAGTCAGCCAAAAGGCCCAACAGGCTCAAGAGACCTCTTAGGTGGGGTGAGAGTGAGGGATGAGGTTGGCGGCCTTGTGGGGATGTAAAGCGGGCTCTGCCAGTTTTATTTGAGTTGATGAGAGTGCTGAGCATCGCTCGCACAGCTTTTATGAGAACATGCGATGAGCCGTGCTTGGAGCATCGGGTAGACTGTGTGTCACTGATTTAATAGGCTCGCACGTGCGTTTTGAGACATGGCATGAGTATTGAGAAACAAACCTCTGTGGGAAGCAGGCCAATTGGGCTGGAGTACCTAGAGATATTATATGGGTTCACGGAGTACGATGTACCGTGCAAGTAGCATGGAGTACGATGTACCGTGTGGTATCTTCAGATACGGCATCTCCGGATGCAGCATCTTCGGATGTCGGGGATCGGATAAGACTGACGGGATGGACTGACCCACCTCCCGGGTGGTTCCCGATCATGGTGAGAACCCGCACACTAGGATCCGTGTAGCTGAGGAACTCACGAGGACAAATGTGGCCATAGTCCTAGTTATTTACCTATATACAGACGTTGCCTAGTCTCGCATGTTGATGACTTTTATGATGATTTAAACTGGGTTTTAAAATTAAATTGCATGATGGTATTTCCATGCTTTTCAAAACCCACGTGTGATGTAAACGTTTTCATGATTTTGTGTGAGTCAGGATCACCCGCAGGAGGGGTCGAGTCCTGACTTTATTGTGAAAATCTTAATTGAGAAAGAAATGATTTATAATAATTGCATGTTGATTTTCCGTGCAAATGTGTTTTACATATCATCATAATGCATAGCATTGTTTTTAAATGTGTGGAGAAAGGGTGGTTTATGCATGGCACTACGTTCATGTAGGTAGTATGGTTACCTACTTGTTCGTAGGATTGCCTTACTGAGCTTGATGTGCTCACCCCTTTCATTTTCTCCCACAGATAATCTCCAGTTGAAGTTGCGACGACTCAGTACTGCATTCCGGATATCCGCTGCTGCCCATCAACACAAGGTATATACACTTGTACTTATTGTATCTACATAAGCATAGTACAGTAACATGTTTGTAAGTAACTTTAGGGGATGTATAAATAATATAAACAATTATAAATGACTGGAGAATAAATAAGTTAGATGGTAATTGAATGGTGGGACTGGCATTGACGCACAGCCCAATTATTAGTGGAGTGTTGGTCACGATTCGAGGACAGGTTTCATTTTAAGTAAATAACAAAACGCAAAAAATTTACTCTGATTTTTGGGTAGTTTGGGTCGTGACAGTTTACGAGCCTCAGATTAGATGTGACCCTTTTTTATACTGACGCCAATCATTTTATGGCTAGCTTGAGAGTAGAACCAGATCTGATGGATCGAATTAGATAGGCTCAACGTGTCGATCAAAGTTGTATTAACTAGGTGAGTCAGATTCAGTTGGGTATTGGAACCGATTTTGAATTAAGTAATGATGGTTTACTGAGGTTTTGAGGCAGAATATGTGTTCCTGATGACCCAGAGTTGAAGAGGTTGATTTTGTCAAAGGCACACTCTTCACAATATACGTTACATCCGAGGAGTAGTAAGATTTATCAGAATCTTCGAAAAGTATATTAGTGGTCCGGTATGAAGAGGAATATTATTGCATATGTTGTTAAGTGTCTCATATGTCAGCAGATTAAGGTAGAGCATCAGAAGCCTGCAGGGTTATTGCAGCCTCTACCTATTTCGACATGGAAATTGGAGCACATCACCATGGATTTCATTATGGGGTTACCTAGGACTCGGAGGAACCATGATGCTATATGGGTGATTGTAGATCAATTGACGAAGTCAGCCCACTTTCTAGCTATGAGAGCCATGGATACTCTGAGTGCTCTGGCAAATCTGTATGTTTGTGAGATTATGAGCTTATACGGTGTTCCAGTGAGCATTGTATCTGATCAGGATTCCCGCTTCACTTCTCACTTTTGGGAACATTTTTAGGAAGCGATGGGGACCCAGCTGAACTTTAGCATGACTTTCCATCCTCAGACAGATGATCAGACAGAGATGACCATTTAGACTCTGATGGATATGTTGAGAGCTTGTGTTTTGAACTTTAGAGGCTCCTGGGACAACCATTTTCCATTAGTAGAGTTTGCCTACAACAACAGTTATCACTTGAGTATTGAGATGACACCGTATGAAGCCTTATATGGTCGTAGGTGTCGATCTCCTATTTGGATAGGAAGAAGTGGGTGACCAGAGAATCTTTGATTTCGATTTAGTGAAGCAAGCCTCTGAGGATGTCCAGTTAATATGCGAGAGATTGAGGACAGCTCAGAGCAGACAGAAGAGCTATGCTGACATGAGACGCAGACCATTAGAGTTTATGGTCGGTGAATCAGTATTTCTAAAGGTATCTTTTTCTAAAAGCATTATGAGATTCGACAAGAAAGGCAAATTGAGTCCTCGTTATATTGGACCATTTGAGATCTTAAACCAAATGGGAGGTAAGGCATACATGCTAGCATTACCCCCTGAGCTAGCAGGCATCCATAACGTCTTCCATGTGTCCATGCTTTGAAAATACCATCCAGACCCGTCCCATGTGATCAGGTATGAACCATTAGAGTTAAATGAAGATATGTCATATGTGGAGAAACCGGTTCAGATATTGGACAGCAAGGACCAAGTGCGGCGGTCTAAGACAATTTCGTTGGTTAAGGTTCTCTAGCAACACCACACTTCAGAGGAGGTTACATGAGACCCAGAGAGCCTAATGCGAGAAAAGTATCTCCATTTATTCGAGGAGTGACTTGGTTCTAATTTGGATGACCAAATTTCTTAATAGGGGAGGAAATGTAAGACCCAAACCTTGTGTTATTTCTTTAAGCATATATCACTTTGAATATGTGTTTATGATATAGGGACCAATAAAGAAGAAATAATACAATTTCGAGTACAACTAATGAAATTATGAACTGATAAGTTTTAAAATACCAAAAAAAGAGTTTGGGTGAATTGGGACAAACTGAATGGAATTTGGTTAAACCAAATGAAAATATGGACTCAGATTGCGAAAATATAGGGAGTCCAATAAGGGAAGTCAGTCCGAAAGTGATAACTCGAAAATTACCCCACCTTGAGAATTTATCTTGGAAATATGAAAAAGTATATTTCTGGAGAAATAATAAAAATAGAATATGATGTACTTATATATTTATCAAAGCAAATTAAATAATATATATGTACATAGGTGTGTAGACATTAATGTATAAAATACATTATGGTAATATAATATTATTATAATAATATAAAATATATTTTTATTAGTATTATTATAATATTATTATATTAAGAGATATTTTATCTATATTTGGATATTATATTATACTAAAGTATAATATATATATATATATATATATAAGAGAAATCAGGGAAAAAAGAAAGAAAGAAAGGGAAACAGAGAAGGAATCGGGGAAAACCCGATTCCCTTTCTTTACCCTCCTCTAGATCTAAGAAGAATGGAGGAAGACGAAGCGCGGGAGTTAGAGAAAGGACGGGGCAACACCGGTTGACCCAATGATGGAGGAGATGACCGTCGACGAAGCAAGAGAGAGAGATCGTCGAGAGAGATAGCCGAGAGAGAGAGAGAAGAGAAATCAGCAAGCTTAGAGACGATCTACCCAGCACCACCACCGATCGAAGACTCATCAGGCGAAGGCGAGTCGACTGGCGAAAGAATCGGCTAGAGAACCGACAGACAACACTGGTAACGACAAAGAGAAGACTAAATCGGTACGGAACCGGTTCAATGAAATAGATATAGACTGAATCAGACATGTTCAGCCATAAAAAAAAGAAAAAAATTAGGAAAAAAATTCGATGTTGCCCAGATACAACAGTAGACTGCACGACGATAGGCAAAAAATACGAGTTCGAGCGAGCCTCGATTTACGTGTCATCACAAAAATTCGGGTAAGTGATCTTCACATACTATAACTTGTATAATTATATGAAATTGGAATTAATCGTATGTGAATTAGAAATTGATCGCGTAAGTTATGGATTAATTTTGTATAAATTGCTCTATGTGTGGAATTGAAAATCAATGATCGTAATTGATATAGCTAACGATCTGAAACACTAGAAAAGGCTTAAGATGACACGATGTTAAGGTGAGGCCCATTAAAGAGTAATTGGGCCCAATACGGGCAATTGGGCCCAATATGTTAAATTAATTGTAAAAAAGTGAAAAATAAGTATGTTGAGGTGAATGGATATGATTGGTAATTAATTTCAGCTCCCGATAATGTAAATAGAGCCACAAAGACTGCGTAATCCAGAGCGATCGAGAATTAAAATTCGCAGTCGACCTATTTCGAGGTAAGGATTTCATAAGCTCTTAGAGATAGCTGTACGAATTTCCACTACTATTTTCAAATCCTTAAATTGTATAAGGAACCCAAATATAATACTTGTCAAATTTACACTGGGATGGACAAATTACCAAAATGCTCCCAGTTACGAAAAATACGAAAGTGGCCAAAATGGCCTATTTTGATGTGTTTTGCATGAATAAGTGTGTTTTATGAATGAGAAATGATAGAATGGCACCCAATTTGATTATCTACATTAAATTGCATGTTTTTCTGAATTTAATATATGTGATGAGTGATTTGACGAGAGATGTTCCCTCTCACTCAAGTGGGTGTTATTTTCTGTATTTGATTTAACTATGAGCACCACTCTTATCAGATTGAGCCATCTATCAGATTTATGTGGAAACAAATAGTGCTGAAGCTTTGCTCGCACTAAACTCTATGTTTTATGCATGATAACGTGCTAGAGCTTTGCTTGCACTAGTTTGTAATTTTGTGATATGCATAAAATCGTGTTTGGAGACGTCGTGTAGGCTATGTGAGCTTGTATTGATCCTCGTACGTGATTTGATAAGGCCGTGCTGGAGCCTCGTGTAGACTGTGTCACACCGATTTGATATGCTCGCACGTGCATTTTTGGAGACCTATTATTGATACAGCTGGAGATGGGATGATAAGACTTAGATACTTCGAGTGCTCCTAATCTCGTTGATTTGTGATATTAGCGTTCACAGAGTACGATTTATCGTGTAGACGCACATGGAGTATGAAATACCGTGATTTGTGTTTTTGTTGTTCAAAGGGAGACTGCCCCCTCTTCCCTTAGCCAGCCGGGAACATTCATACACACCTGATCAATGATTGTATGAAGTCTAATGACTATGGCCATATGTCTATTTGTTTCTGTATGCTCTGTTTTGTCTCCATTTTGATTTGATTTGTTATGAGAACATGTTTTGGGTTTTGTATTCGATCATATGTTTTGAAAAGCTCATGTGATTTGATGTGGTTTTGAGAAAGTGCATATGTGTGGTTTTGAGAATCTGTGGTTATTTGAGAAAGTAAGGATTTTCTGCATGACAAGAGATTATGCGCATGTCGGTAGTATAGTTATGTGATAACCTGAAATTTTTCCAACTTCTGGAATTTATTTCGAAATTATGGGGCAATATTCCCAAAAAAAATGTGTGTCCAAATATATTTTTAAAGATATATAAAATTATAAAAATAAATAAAATAAAAAAACAAAAATGTATATAGATATATATAATTGATTAAATAAATATATAGTTATGTGTATATATTTATATATAATATATTATACTAATATATTATATATAAAATATATTTTATAATATAATATATTATATTATATTTAAACAAAAAAACAGAAAAGGATGAAGTCGGTGGGAAAATATTCCACTGACCATCACGTTTCCTCTGTTAAGAAAATAGAGGAAACGAAGCCGAATAGAAGGAGAAGAGAAGAGGGGAAGAAGAAGAGAAGGGAAGGGAGAGAAGCGGCCGGAAGGGAAGCGAGGAGCAACACCGGCCAACCCAGGGAAGAAGGCAGTGACCGTCGGCGACGCCGAAAGGAATAGATCGATGAGACAGAAAATGGAGGGAGACACCGAGGAAAGAAAAGGCCAAACTGGCTACTTTTCGGCCAGCCCAGGCGTGACCGCCACTAAACCCACGCGTCGTACGATCAGAAGGAGCAGTTGGAGGCGAAAACCAGGGAAGAATCGACCGTCGGCGCCAGATCGAAGGGAAACGATGCTGAACTGGTTCATACCGGTTCAGCTGAAGGGAATAGGCTGAACCGGGACGAATCGGTTCAGCCAGAATAAAGGAAAAAAAAGAAAAAATGGAGAAAAATTCGGTAATGACTCGGGTTTAAGGACAAGTCAGTAAGTGGTCAGATTTGACCGTTTTAATTTTCAAAAAATTTATTTAAATTTATATTTGATCGAATTTGACCCGATTTAAATTATAAAAATGTGTAGCGCGACAATAGGCAACGAATGAGAGTTCGATTCAGCCTTGATTTACGTTCTAGCACAAAAATTCAGGTAAGTGAACCCCACTTGCTACCACATGTATTATTATACTAGTTAGATTTAATCGTATAAGTTACGATTTAATTTCGTATAAATTGCATTATGCTTTGAAATTTAACAATTGTTGTCGTAAATAATTATTTGAACTTCTCTAAGACATATGTGAACTGTTTAATCGATTTGAAAGATGTCAAGTGATAAATAAACTAGATTGGGAATACAAATTACTTTCTCCTTGCAGGCTGGGTAACGAGTAAATGAAACTCGGTCTTATTGTAAAAATTTAACAATTTTGTAAATTATCGGTATCCCGAGTTGGAACCTCTGGACTATCAAAAATGCGATTTTAGGCCGTTTTGACTTGTTTTCGAAACTCACAATGATTTTCGAACATTAAATTCATTACCTGATGTTTCGTGAAAAATTTAGAAGATTATACAGATTTTGTTTGTAAATTAAGTTTTGGACTAAATGGAGCATATAGTTTAGTTAGCTTATGCTCAGTATTTCGGATAAGTGATAAGAAAGAATGATAGAATAGAAATAAATTAGAAATACATTAGAAATTCAGTATCATGTAAGTAAATTCCTCGGTACTTGTGTGGTTTGCTTACTGAGCTTCCCAAAGCTCACTCCTTTCTTCTTTCTATCACGGGTACAGACTAGAGGCACACTGGCATCATTATCAGTATCAGCTTCGAAGTAAGTGCTTCAAGATCTCGTAGCTTACAATGATATAATTGTTTATACTGATTTAATTTTTAGATCGTTACTTTTCAGTGCATGTGTCGGGATGTGTATTAAATTAAGAAATGATTACAAAAACTAATAAGAAGTTAGGTTGGGAGTTTAAGTTCATAACCTTAAACTAAACTAGGAAAATTGAGACCTAGAAAATAGTTATAATTGTACTCACATGACAAACATGTATGGAAAGAAAAATTGAAAATTTTAGCCTAAAATTTTCATACTTCCATAATAAATTACTTAAAATAAGCAGTTTCGAGTCGTTATAGATTTGGTGGTATCAGAGCAAGTTTGTTTTGTTGAATCAGTCAAGAAAGGTTTAAAGAGTTAATCACATCTCATGCACTGTATCTGTCTGATTTTGAGCTGCGATTTAGTGATACTGTTCTAATGCATGTAATGTTATCCGTATTGAAATAGTGAATCGGATAGTGAGATAAGGACGTATAAGCAGTCCCGAGAAAGATTGACTTTGGTATTGTCATTTCTTTGCCTCCTCAAATAGTAATTGAAGTCGATATTGTGAACTTCTGAAAGGATTTGAGTAAGAACAAGTAACTCTGATGGCATCACTCTCCCTAAAGGAGTGATTCGAATATGAGTTCAGTTAACCCATTTATATAGGAAGAAATTCGGAGGACCGAATCTTTTTAAAGGGGTGGGATATGATAACCTGAAATTTTTTCCACTTTCAAAATTTATTTTGAAATTATGGGCAATATTCCCAAAAAAATGTGTGTCTAAATATATTTTTAAAGATATATAAATTTGTAAAAGTAAACAAAATAAAAACAAAACAAAAAAATATATAGATATATATAATTGATTAAATAAATATATAGTTATGTGTATATATTTATATATAATATATTATAATAATATATTATATATAAAAGATATTTTATAATATAATATATTATATTATATTTAAACAAAAAAAAGAACAGGATAAAGTCGGTGGAAAAATATCCCATCGACCATCACGTTTCCTCTGTTCTTAATAGTGGAAACGAAACCGAACAAAAAGAGAAGAGAAGAGGGGAAGAAGGAGAGAAGGGAAGGGAAGGGAGAGAAGCGGCCGAAGGGGAAAAAAAGAGCAACACCGGCCAACCCAGGGAAGAATACGATGACCGTCGGTGATGCCGAGAGGAGTAGATAGGTGAGACAGAAAACGGGGGGCGACGCCGAGGAAAGGAAGTGTCGAACCGACCACTTTTCAGCTAGCCCAGGCGTAACCACCACCAAACCCACGGTTGCGCGGCCAGACGGAGCGGTAGGAGGCAAAAACCAGGAAGAACCGTCTGCCGACGCCAGATCGGAGGGAAACGATGTTGAACCGGTTTAAATCGGTTCAGCTGAAGGGAATGGGCTGAACCAATCCGAACTGGTTCAGCCATAATAGAGGGAAAAAAAAAGAAAAAATGGAGAAAAATTCGGTGATGCCCCGAGTTTAAGGACAAGTCAGTAAGCGGTCAGATTTGGCCGTTTTAATTTTAAAAAAATTTATTTAAATTTATATTTGATCGAATTTGACCTGGTTTAAATATATAAATGTGTAGCACGATAATAGGCAACGAACAAGAGTTCGATTCAACCTTGATTTGCATGCTAGCACAGAAATTCAAGTAAGTGAACCCCACTTGCTACCACATGTATTATTATACTGGTTAATCATATAAGTTACGATTTAATTTCGTATAAATTGTGTTATGCTTTGGAATTTAACAATTGTTATTGTAAATAATTATTTGAACTTCTCTAAGACATATGTGAACCGTTTAATCGATTTAAAAGATGTCAAGTGATAAATCCGATGGATTGGGAATACAAATTACTTTCTGCTTGCAAACTAGATAATAAGCAAATGAAACCCGATCTTATTACAAAAATTTAATAATTTTGTAAATTATCGGTATCTCGAGTTGGAACCTCTGGACTATCGACAACGCGAGTTTAGGCCGTTTTGATTTGTTTTCGAAACTCACAATGATTTTCGAACATTAAAATCATTACATGGCGTTGCGTGGAAAAATTTAGAAGATTATACAGATTTTGTTTGTAAATTGAGTTTTGGACTAAATGGAGCATATAGTTTAGTTAGCTTATGCTCAATATTTCAGATTTAAGCATCAACTGCTTTTCGTCTCGATCGTGATATGGATTTTGGAAACACGATTGTTGGATGTTCTTCGTTTACGGATGATTTAATTAAGTTAATTATGATATAGTATATATAGACCTTCGGATCTGTAATCAAGATAATATCTTAGTCACTGGGTAATTTCAACTCACTGATAGCTACAACAAGAAAGTCCTTATCGAAATATAATTGCGGACGCCGCTTATATTAGTAAGATCGTATTATCAAACTCTGCGAACGAGATATCAGGTTAGTTGCTCCCTTTTAAGATGCAAAAAGCATCATATGGGATAGTTCTAAAATTAGAAAATTCTAAGTTAAATCCATAGCTGCAAGACAACATTATAACAAGTAAATTTGAGTTCTCGAATAGAAATTAGATACTGGTTAAGAATTATAAATGTCAAAGAATACTTGATTGGAATATTGATAAGAATATAAAATCGATCAGTGTTCATTTAGGTGCGAAGTAGCACCATGAAGTACAAACTAATTTTGTAGATGCGTGATAACATCATATGAAATGAAATGAGTCTTATAACATAAATTGAAGAATGTTTCAAGGACTAGGCGAAATTGGTATGAGTGATAAATAAGTGATCCTTAGGATACAATGTACCATCTTAAGGTATAAATTAGTTTCTGTTTATGCGAGGAAGCATCGCACTGATTATCGGGTCCTAGAATACAAACGAAATGATGTTCAAGGATCTTAGATGTTACAAGTATATGGAAACATCGACGATAAAATTATCGAAAAGGATATGTTCTTATGTGAACCTTGTTTTACATTACAATTTGCATCTTAATGTATATTATGATTTTGTGAGATTTAGAAAGTTTTCATTAATTTATATCTGCGGTAAAGAAGCTTTAAAATCTCACTTACAACATGTTTTGAGAGTATGTAAGACATATGTCTCTGTGTTTTGGATTTAGGCTAACTCTGCTTTTATCTGCACCATGATTAGCACAAATTTCTAAATGACGGGTAGTCCATGTTTGGTTACCTACAAATTCGTGGCGTTTGTAAAATGTTTTGAAATGTAATTTGCTACGCAAAAATGAAAGTTTATGAAACGAGGTTTATATATATAAGTGTTTTCCAAAACACGATTTTCGTAAGCTTTTGTATGAAAATATTTGAAAATGATTTCAATGTGATAAGGAAGTAAAGATTTTGAGACAATAGACTACTATTAGTATATGTTGAATGCATAATCATGTTCGCTACTTGTGGTGTCCGGCTCCACCACCTGCAGTGTCAGTTTAGATTCACCTGTGTAGTGCATATTCTGCCTTAGTGGTGTTTGTTTTCACAACACGTGGTGTCTATTTCCGTAGTATTTCGTCACCCGCATGGTGAGTGCCACTGGTGCCCATGCCCTGGCGGTGTGCTAGTTATATGATTAGATATTATATTAGAATTTATCTATGACTCGGGCCTAATCTACAATCCCCATGGCCAGGGGTATGATATTCCCTCTTTCGAGGATGTCCTCTTTTGAGGATGAAGTATGTTTGCATGATAACTATTCAGATGTAGCCTAGTCTCCACGTTTCAGTATATGAATGATTTAAATTACGGAAGTAAGTAAGTAAGTATATATGTTTGTATACTTTGATATTGAAAGTATGTATGTTTTATTTCAAAGTAAGTACGTAAGTATGGAAGTTTGATTTAAGTATGTATGTATGTACGAATGTTTCATTTCAAAGTATAAAAGTAAATATTGTTCTTATGTTTTGCTTCGATAAGCAAGTAATTCGATGAAAGATGTTTTGAATTTCGAACTATGTTTTGAAAAGTGCTTTGAAATATGAAAAGTATTTTGAAACGTGAAGAATTTTTTAAAGTATGAAATTATGTTTTCGAAAATGTTTTTATGTACATGAGCATAGTTCCCAGAACATATCTTAACAATGTGAAATAAGTATGTTGTTGCCTCCGCTAACGGGGAAGAAATAGTTAGTAATGGAGTCCTAACTGAAGGAATATAATGGTTAGTGGTGTCACTACTAACGGGTTAAAATAGTTAGCAAAAGATAGTACGAGATACGCTTTGAATTTTGATTTATGTTTCGGAATAAGAACTACATTTCGAGAACGAAGAGAGTTTGGAATACGAAAAATGTTTCGAATATAGGGATCATATTTTGAATGGAATATGTTTTGGATGTAAAACCAATCCCAAATAAGGTAAATGTTTCGATATAGATGATGCTCGAAATAAGATAAATTTAAAGTATGATAAGCTTCGAATATGAGTGATGTATGAGTAACTGATGTTTTGAAGTACGATTATTTTCGGTATATGAATATTCTTGATGTATAATATAATTTTGAGAACGGTTGTGTTTGAAGGATGATTGAGGATTGCAATAAATTTTGCTTTCTGCTTTCGACTATGGTTTAAAATTTTGAATTCTTATGACTATGTTAGTACGAGTGGTCAGGTTTGATGGCTAATGAAGGTATTTCAAAATACCTCCCTACCTGAAAAACTTGACAGCGTCTAGAACATACCCTAGTCCATAAACTCAAGAGAAATATGACATTTCGATAAGTTTCAATTGTAAAGTATGTTGTGGAACAGGACATGTTTCAGAATGTGAAAAGTTCGGATAAGTGATAACAAAGAATGATAGAATAGAAATAAATTAGAAATGTATTAGAAATTCAATATCATGTAAGTAAATTCCTCGGTACTTGTGTGGTTTGCTTACCGAGCTTCCCAAAGCTCACCCCTTTCTTTGAGATCAGTATTGGCTTCGAAGTAAGCGCTTCGAGATCTCGCAGCTTACAACGATATAATTGTTTATACTGATTTAATTTTCAGACCGTTTCTTTTTAGTACATGTGTCGAGATGTGTATTAAATTAAGAAATGATTACAAAAGCTAATAAGAAGTTAGGTTGAGACCTTAGGTTCATAACCTTAAACTAAACTAAGTAAATTGAGATCTAGAAAATAGTTACGACTGTACTCACTTGACAAACATGTATAGAAAGAAAAATTGAAAAATTTAGTCTAAAATTTTCATACTTCCGCAATAAATTACTTAAAATAAGCAGTTTTGGGTCGCTACAAGTTATCTACTTGCTTGCATAATTCTTTATTGAGCGTGTGTAGCTCACCCCCTTTTTTCCCTCCACTCCACAGAGTTACCCCAATAGTGAGCACTATGGATTTTCCTGAGTGGTTGACAGCCATACTTCGTAGTGCGCAAAGGTATACACCTCTTTTGATTTTGCATCTAAACTTTTAAGGCACAGTTATGTATTTAAAGGGATACTAGGATGTAAACGTATGTGTGTATAATATATGTAAATAAAGAAATCAGTTGCATCATAGTGAAGTGATATCAATTATTATGGATGTTGTGTATTATGTGTGTAAGATAAATATTAGCTCGTGTGCCCAACCATTCGTGTGTTGTCTACTCCGTTATTTGTATGAATGAATAATCAGAATTAAGCATGAAACGGGGTGTGACATTCCCATTGGCTGAAAGCTCTTCTAAGAGAATGCATTCTTGAAAGAAAAATAGGTGAATAAAAGTTAGAACAACCATTAAGAAAATAAACGATTATCCGCATGATAAAATGCGATATGAAATCACCTAAATTAAGATAGTCTTCAAGAAAATGGATGTTAGCCAAGCTCTCAACCGAAGGAAGATCTAAAAAAGGACTCCCAAAAGTCCGCCTCGGCCCCAATCCAAGTTCTCCTCGAAGTCTTCTTCAGAGGAATCGTTGAAATTTCTTACACATTGGCTTCTTCCGGGGGAACTAGAGGACAAAACAGGCTCAGGCTCAGAAATCAGGTCAACAAAGTGTTTTCATCATTTACTTGCAATTGATATAATAAAATGACCATATAAATTTCTTAAATTAGACATTTGACTGATGTTTGAAGGTCCATGGAGACACCATTGAGTGGGAATATCTAAAGTTGAAGGAATTCCATCGATGAGCTAATCGTAGACATAATTATATGGCTTAGCTGGAGGATTTTCAAAAAACTTGTTATTTTGACCTCTCTTAGATACCTTTTTGGATACAAAAATGCATCAAATTACGAATGCCATGAACTCTAAAAAAGGAGTTAAACAAGGGGACAGTAGACACAACACTAAATTTATGACACATAATTGTGAACCCGATCAATTGCGCCCATCCATGAGGATGAAGTTGGGCAAGACCTATATCATAGTGTTGGAGGAAAGCAATTCCAAAGTCAGGTAACAGAAAGCGAAATCCAAATTCTAATGAGGCTTGATGTGTAGGAATGTCTCTACTAACGGCTTGAGGAGCATGTTCTGGATTAGTTGGGAGCCTATAAACGTAGCCTTTAGGAAGATGAAAAGTGTTACGAATAGATCGAAGATTAGATTCCCTAAGCCTGGAAGAGGAACCTAAATTTATTTGTTTTTCGCTACCTTGTCCAGACATCGGGGAGCAAGTAATAAAATCGACGATTAGAAAATATTAAAAACTGAGCAGATATCTTCAGCCGGAGAGTTTGGCGTAAGAATTTAACTTCAGAGTTTGATTTGAGAATTTGACTGCAGAGTTTGAATGAGAATTTGACTTCAGAGTTTGACTTGAGAATTTGGCTTCAGAGTTTGATGTGAGAAGTTGACTTAAGAGTTTGACGTGAGAATTAGACTACAGAGTTTGGCGTAAGAATTTGACTACAGATTTTACCATGAGGATTTGACCTTAGAGTTTAACGTGAGGACTTGACCTGAGACTATGACAAGAACATATGAATGAATGACGAAAGCAAATTAATAGACTCAACATATATATATATATGTAAGACCCGATTTTATCGTAAGAGTAAAAAAGAGAATGAATAGAAATTTTCGAGTGCATTTAAAAATGCAAAGGACTTAAATGGTATTCCCGAAAATGTGCAAGGGTAAAATGGTCAAAAGATCGAAAGCCGGTATAAATTCGACAAGAAAATTTAATTAAAAATATGGGATTGAGAAATCTTGATCAATAATGAAGAAATAATTAAATTTCGGGTTAAATTGATCAAGATATGAATTTATTAGAATAAACTGAAATTTTTGTATCGGAAAACGATCCCGAAAATAATCAAAAAATATACCGAAAAGGTAAAATCGGACTGAAAAATTCATTTACGGATTAAATGAATTTAATATGAATTTTTTAAAGATATTTTTGGATATTTAATAATATTTTAATGAATAAAATAACAATAAAATTTAATTATAAATAATAAAATAAAGTAAATGTAAAAAAAAAATTCGCGAAAATCTGGAAATTTGAGAAACAGAGAAGAAATGAAACAGAAACGAAGCAGGAAACCGAGGGAAGGTTTCCCTCTCACCGGCAAGTCACCGTCGAGGCTGAGGGGCCGACGAGGGCCAGCGAAGACAAGTTGACCTCGGGCGAACCATCAGGGGCCAAGATGCGCCGTGGAGACCGCCGAAAAATGCCAAAAAGGAGGGGAGAAGCCGCGGGAGAGAAACCCCAATAGGCGACCATCGGCGCCGTTTTGACTCCAGCCGAGGCCCGATTATGGAAGCCCAGGCCATGGCGCATCGATTGGTGCCGGAATCACGCCGGGAACCGGTCGGACGACGTCGGAACGGTGAAATGATGCCTGAATCGATCGAACCGGACTGAATTGTTGAACCAAATCAGATTGAACCGGCGGTCTGAACTGGGTTGAACTGGACCGAACCGGTTCAGTAAAAAAGAAAAGAAAAAAAGGAAGAAAAAGGGAAAAAGAAAAAGAGAAAAAATTGAAGAAAATTCCAATGATGCAATCGAGCTACGGGTAAGTCGATAAGTGATCAAAATTGACCGATTTAAATTTTGAAATATTTAAATTGATTAATATCCGACTGAAAATTTACCCGAAAAAATATTAAATTGTGTAGCTCGACAATTGGCGTCAACTGAGAGCTTGAGACATCCTCGTTTTGTGTACTATCATGGAATCTCGGGTAAGTAACCCTTATTTACGACAATTTTCATCGTTATACGTGTTAGATAAATTTTGGATTTAATTTTTGCATAAATGAATTATATTCTAAAAATTTAGATAAATTGTCGTAAATAATTAATTGAGATATCCGAGAGTTTAGAATGAGGCTCAATAATTACTGATGGGCCCAGTGAGCTCAATAGGCCTCGATAATATGAATAGTAAGTGGAAAAACAGGCTTAAGGTCGATTAAGACCCATTATGGTACAATCGGGCCCAATATGGGTAAACGGGCCCAATGATTTAAAATAAGCCTAAAAAATATGAAATACAATTAATTATATTGTATTTGACCTGATGAATATGTATCCGCAGTTCCAGAGAATGGATTGAGAGCAAATCGAACTGCGTGACGAGTCATCAGTGGAAAGGTCAGACTGTACAGAAAAACGAGGTAAGGGAATTGTGTGAGTAGCTAGAGGTAGCTACGCGTATTTTAATAGCTTTTCTGTACAGTGAATATGTATGTATACACTGATATTGTATAAAGGTCCTAAAAGTGGTTTAAATGATTTTAAGGATCGAAATAGGAAAATACTATTTTACCCCTATTGAGGGAAGTTCACCTAAGGATGGTGAAAGCATGACATGCATGAAATGCATGATTTAAGTAATTTCTGATTTAAGGAATTTTCGTGGTTTTAAGTAAAGTAAATCGATAGATTGGCCAGTAACTGCATAAATTTCACAAGATAACACTACGTAAGTGTTATTAAGATTTAAATGAAAATTCTTTGGAAAATGGGTCAACTATCAAGTTTATATTGAAACAGATAGTGCTGGCATATAGCTCGCACTATATCTACGTTAGTGAATGTACGTAAATATGCTTGAGCTGTTGTTCGCATCGATTTGTGTGACATCATATGCATAAATTGTGCTAGAGCGGTTGCTCGCACTGATTTTATGATTTGATATGCATGAGAGCTGCTGGAGCCTAGCTCGCACTCTATTTTGACTGTTTTGACGATTTTGAACTGTTTTCACTTGATATGCATAAAAAGGTGCTGGAGCTTAGCTCGCATCCTGTTTTGATATGATATTACATAAAAGTCGTGCTGGAGTGTAACTCGCACGAGATTTGATTTACTTGAGCATTCATTCGTGCTGGAGTGTTACTCGTACGAAGTTTAATATGGTTTTATAACTCATTTTAAAGTCATACTGGAGTTTTCTCGTACGAGGTTTTCACTGAGTTTTTATACATATCCGTACTAGAGCATTGCTCGTACGTGGATTTTACTTGAATTTATAATCAGTTTAAGTCATACTGGAGCGCTGCTCGTACGCAGATTTCATTGATATCTATGAAATCGTGCTAGAGCTTCACTCGCACGAGATTTTCGGATTTTATGAATATGCATGGAGTCGTGCTAGAGCTTCGCTCGCAAAGGGATTTATATGACATGCATATAGCCGTGTTGGAGCCTCCTGTAGACTGTGTGTCACAGTGAGATGATATGCTCACACGTGCATATTGAGACAGAGATGATATGGGTGGATAAGACCTATTGCAGGCACCCCTAATTAAGCTTGGGTCCACGGAGTACGTTATACCGTGTATGTCACGTAGAGTACACTGTACCGTGGGGATTGTTGCAGTGGAGTGGTATTAGCCACGAGGCAGCAAGCCTTGCCCTCGCAATCCTGGTGTTATGCTGTTTTGGCGGGTAGGAAGACCCACCTCCCGTTTCAGGTGTGATACCCAGCACACTAGGTACCGTGTTGCCAGGGATCACTAGGATATGGCCATAGTCCTCGATGTTACTGATATAATCAGCTGCTTGTCTCACATGATATAACTATTGGTTTATAGACAAGGGTAGACCCGAGGGAGGGGTTGGCCCCCGATTTTACGATTTTATGATTTTATGATATGTGACCCTGAAAGAATAGTGGTTTTATAATCGAAGTTTTTATAATGAATTTTAATGAATTGTTTTATGAGATGATTGACCCGGAAGGGTTAGTTTATACTGTAGTTTTAATGAAATGATTTGAATGCAGTTGCATGATGATGTTTTTCATGCTTTCATTTCGAATTCATGATTTATCTTACATGACATGAAAGAATGCATGATTTTGATTAAATTCAGGCTAAGTATGATTTACTGATGTCATATAAAATGCTATTGATGCATGAATTACATGCTTTTCTATATGCACAAATAGTTTTGGATAAACTATGTCATGATATATGCATGGTTTTGTGCTTGAGATTTTAATGAAAAGAAATGGATTTTAAGGGCATTGTATTATGAGCATGTAGATAGTGGAGCTATCTACTTACTTGCATAATTGCCTTACTGAGCGTGTGGTTTACTCACCCCCTTATTTTCCTATCTTTTTAGAGCACTTGCAATAGTTATTGAGCGGCTGATGACTTGCAATCTTGGTATCCGCTGCTTCCCATCGAGAGACAGGTATACACATTTGTATAGTTTTGTATCTAAATATGTAATGCACAGTACTGTAAATGGATATGATGTCGGGGATGTAAGGTTATGTAAATACCAATGTGTATGTATCTAGTTAAAGTCAAAAGATAGTAAACTCTGATATGTGAATGTGATTATGGAAATGGAATGGTAAATAGTATGAGGTGACTAACACCGAATCATAGCCCAACTGTTTGTAGGATGGTCACGATGAGAGAAAGGTAAGAATTAAATAATAAATAAAAAGCGAAAAATTTACTCTGATTTTTAGGTAATTCGGGTCGTGACAATATACATGTGGAAGGGTGTGTACGAAAACTCCTAACACCTTAGATCGCAGAAGAATATTACGGAAGATAACATGAGCAGTTGATATATTAAAGAAAAAATATATGTACTCTTCCGCAAGGTTATACCTAGTGAAAGAGTAGGGAGCAATTGTTGTTGGTAATAAAGCTCGATTAAACCTTAACACCCCAAAATTAACCCGAGACATATATAACCAAAACTAAATTGACACGTGTAGAAGCCTGGCCCCACATGCCACTACTGAAAAGTGGACTCACACCATGTGGCAACAAATGCATACGTCACGTGGTGCAAGCTCCACAATTAAAGGAGGTGTGCCACATGGCGCACTCTTATGCGTACGAGAGTCTATTACTCTTGCATACTGCGGAAGAGTCTAAACAACCTACACCAGGGCATTGCGAGTGGGAAGATCTCCCGTTCAAGGGGCCTATGCATTGAAATTTATTTATTCAAATGAAATTCATAATTGGACAATTTTATCTTTAAATACCTTTGATTAAAGTTACGTGGGACTCATAAAACAGTAAGAAACACTTAATTAGTGGACAAACATGTAATTAAAAGTGAAGTCAATCCTTATAAATAGGATGCAAGTATGATTTTTCGGACTAAGGCTCTATTTTGTTTTCAGAAACTATGTCAAATTCTCTTTCTGACTTAAGTATCAGAGTGTTTATGTAGGGAAAAACCTCTACATCCCAAGTGGCACATGAAGATCAAGGTTTTGACATCTGCAGTACATCATTTTATGTCTGGTAACAACAAGAAAAAGAAAAAAATGACAATAACCTAAAATGGGTGAACGTGGAGAACGGATTCTATAAAACAATTAAACCACCACCACCATAGTATATGTCATGTCAAGTAACATAAAATTATTTATTTATTATCCTAATTATTAAAAGATCTCTTATCATAAATATTAAAAATATTTTTAAGGTTTTTATGAATTTTTAAATTTTGTTCATTAGTGAAGTGATATTTTAATACTATGTGGTTGTTTGATAATATTATCAATTCATCCTATATTCTCCTTATAAGTAAATATTAATAATTTTTTTAATTTACTTTTAAGGATTTGTGTATTTCTAAATTTTGCTTATTAATAAGGTATCACTCGATAATTATTTAACAATAAATAGAAGATATACACTATCAATATATCATATTCATCATTTAATTATCACATGTGATATGTAATAAATGATTGATTTTTTTAATAATAAAATTACATAACATAATTTGAACAAAATTAATACATTCTAACATAGAATAACCATTTTATACAATTATTTTTTCGATTTATGATGTCTCATGTAATCATACCATATAATTTATAAAAAGATATTTGGGGTGTACCTAAACAATTTGAGGCAAAGACTGAAATATTTGTTAATTTAATTATTAAATTATAAAGTATATATTAAATAAAAGAATTTCAAAAACAATAAAGGAAATAGGTAACAATAATTGTTCATTGGAGAAAGCGAAAGCAATGGTACCGCAGACTGTTATGTATTATTATTATCCATCTTACCAAGCTCATTCAACCGAGAGTGTTCATTTGGATGACTTAGGTACTATACTCCCATGGTGTTAGACCTTGACTACTTAACCTGGCACCTAGCTCGCAAGGGATCGACTGGGGGCGCTGTGAGGAGTGCGGAGCACGGGGAAGCTTTGCACGAGGACGGGGTGCGCACCAAAACAGGCAAGACAGGCACTTGGCCTGGACGCCTTACCAGGCTTGAAACAGAGACGCTGACGAACGATGATCGTGGTTTGCGGGTTGCGGGAGAACCTGTTTACTTTCAAGAAATGTGAACCAAGTGACTTGACAACAGCCATAGCGAACATTGTGCAGTCATGGTAGACGTACGCGAAAGCTAAGGCAGATCCTTGAAAGTCGGGATAAGGATGAATGCGAGCCATAAGCCAGGATAAGCGGAGTAGTCTTGGCAGACTGAATCACTAGAGATTATCACGGACCTTGACTCTGAAGAGCATTGAGGTGGCGATCATCCGAAAAGTCCTTAGTTTAGTGGAAACTAATCTTAGAGAGTTTCTATTGTAATAAAACTTTAATGCCTACGTGAAGGGGATGTCCTCACTTGCCTATATAAACCCCAGTAGAGGGGGTAGAATGTATTCTTGAGAGATTCATTCAAAGAATTAAAGAAAGTGTGAGAGAAAAGTAGAGATCTTAGAGAGTTTCTATTGTAATAAAACTTTAATGCCTACGTGAAGAGGATTTCCTCACTTGCCTATATAAACCCCAGTAGAGGGGGTAGAATGTATTCTTGAGAGATTCATTCAAAGAATTCAAGAGAGTGTGAGAGAAAATTAGAGAGCGGTCTTCTCTACTAGATTGTATTCCTTTTTATTGTGGATTAATAGAAATGTTATTCTCTTAAAAGCTTGAGTATTCTTCATTGTTTCAGTATACTTTGGCTAGTCATTTTCTTGCTTGAATGTTATATCGCTGCATATTAGCCCGAATTTGGGTTAATTTGGAGATTGGCTATACAAAGTTATGGAGAACTTAGGCCATCATTGGGAATTGTTCTATAGGAGAGAACGCCCCTAAGACAATTTAGTATCCGAGCTGAGTTTTGGATCATGGCACACGAGTTGGCTGATCGAGTTACTGTCCTTGAAATGATGGTGGGCGTACCGCAAGAGGAGACGGGTACAATGGCTGAGGAGATTCAGGCCATTGTAGGCAGTGTCTAGGATTTGACACAGCTAGCATTCGACATGCAGAATGAGCATGCTAATAGCTACACCAGCGTCATGCAGCATGTTTGCGATCTATCGGATAAATTTGAGGTGCAGTTAAATTCCCTGAAAGCTGACATTTTACTGATGAAACGCGTAATGACTGCTATAGAACATGGGGAGGCGTCTAGTAGCAGCAAAGGGGGTGATAGTAGCGATCTTCAGAAGAAGATCAAGGTGCCAGAACCTAAGGAGTTCGTAACGCTAAGGAGCTTGAGAATTTTCTGTGGAACATGGAGCAGTACTTTAAGGCTGCCAGAATATCAGAGCAGGACTAAGTTACGATCACTAGCATGTACCTCTCGAGTGATGCTAAGCTATGGCGGCGAGGCAGACTAGCTGATGACGATAGTGCTGGTCGTCCGAGGATTGAAACATGGGACGCACTGAAGAAGGAGTTGCGGGATCAATTCCTTCCCTTGAACGCGACATGGGTCGTAAGAGAGGCACTCAAGAAGCTTAAGCACACGGTTATGTGCGAGATTATGTTAAGAAGTTTAGCTATTTGATGCTGGATGTCAAGAATATGTCAAAGGATGACAAGTTATTTAACTTTTTCTCAAGACTTCAGTCATGGGCTCTGGCTGAGTTACGTAGGCAGAATGTGAAGGACCTACCTCAAGCAATTGCGGCTACAGACAGTTTGGTGGATTACAAACTGAGTTCTTTTTTGAACATTGAGGAAAGGAAGAAGAACCATCCTGATGAAAATAGGGGGAAAGGCAAGAAAGACTGGAAGAAGCACCAGAGAAATAAGGAGAAGGCTAAGTCTTCTAAGCCGAGGGGACCAGATCCACCCCAAAGCAAGGGAGATTAGAGTTGTTTCTTGTGTAATGGGAATCACAAGGCTCAAGATTACCCCGATGCAGTTGCTCAACGCCATTCAAATTGAGCAACAAACTCCTCATAAGGGATTAATGTATGTGAAAATTGAGGTGAATGGAAAGCCGATTCGAGCTATGCTTAATACCGGAGCAACCAACAACTTTGTGTCATTGAACGCAGTTGATCATCTTGGTTTGAAAGTCACGAGTAACAATCAAGTGAAAGCAGTCAATTCTAAGGCCTAAGGTATCCAGGGAACGGCTATCTCGTTGGTGAAGATAGGGACTTGGCAACAAGATTGCAAGTTCTTGGCTTTGCCTATATATGGTTTTGATGTGATCATGGGCATTGAATTCTTTGTACAAGCAAAGACATTTGTTATTCCACATTTGGGTGGATTGATGATATCTGACGAGACATGTCCAAACTTTGTCCCTGCAGAGAGAGGATAAGGTGCTGTGAAGTCTTTGCTGCAGTTGGCTTCACAAGTAAACACTGGGTTAAAGAAGGGGGAGACAACCATACTTGCTACCCTGGTTAAGGTGAAACCAGATACGGTTGTCGAGGTACCGTATGAAGTAGCGACGGTACTAGAGGATTACAAGGACGTAATGCCCCCAAAATTACCCAAGGCGCTACCACCTAGGTGCGCCATTAATCATAAGATCGAGTTGGAACTGAGAACTAGACCACCTCCACAAGCACCTTACAAGATGGGTCCTTTGGAGCTAGCCGAGTTAAGGAAACAACTTGGTGAGTTGTTGGATGTAGGATATATCCAACTGTCGAAGGCACCATACCTAGGTGCATCATTGATCATAAGATCGAGTTGGAACTGAGAACTAGACCACCTGCACAAGCACCTTACAGAATGGGTCCTTTGGAGCTAGCCGAGTTAAGGAAACAACTTGGTGAGTTGTTGGATGTGGGATATATCCAACTGTCGAAGGCACCGTATGGAGCCCCAGTTTTATTCCAGAGGAAGTAGGATGGCACACTAAGAATGTGTGTAGATTACCGAGCCCTGAACAAGGTAACGATCAAGAATAAGTATCCAGTTCCAAATGTCGATAATCTGTTTGACCGGTTGTCGAAGGCGGCATATTTTACAAAGTTAGACCTAAGATTAGGATATTGGCAAGTAAGGATTGCCAAAGGAGATGAAGCTAAGACGGCTTGCGTGACGAGGCATAGCTCATTTGAATTTTTAGTTATGCCATTCAGTTTAACTAATGCACCTGCGACGTTTTGCAACGTGATGAATGATGTGTTTTATGAGTACCTGGATCACTTTGTGGTAGTATACCTAGACGATATTGTGGTGTATGGCGAGACGCTAGCAGAACATGTGGAGCACCTCAGGGTGGTGTTCGAGACTTTGAGAAAGCACTCTCTCTATGTGAAGAAGGAGAAGTGTGAGTTTTGCCAATGAGAGATCATGTTCCTAGGTCACAAAGTTAGCAGTGGCAAAATATGGATGGATGAGAGGAAAATCTTAGCCATTGTTGAATGACAAGCCCCTGCGAAGGTCCCGGAGTTGCGGTCATTCTTAGGACTGACCAACTATTATAGATGGTTTATCAAGGGATAAGCAAGATGGTGAGTCCTTTGACAGATCTCTTGAAGAAGGACAAAAAGTGGGTGTGGTTTAATGAATGTGAGCGAGCTTTTCAAGAAATCAAGGAGGCAGTGACATTCGAGCAAGTGTTGAGACTGTCAGATTTCAAGCTACCATTAGAAGTTCACACAGATGCCTCAAACCGAGCCATAGGACAGGTGCTGGTCCAAGAAGGACACCTCATTGCTTATGAAAGCTGCAAGCTTAAGGATGCAGAAATGCGATACTCAGCTCATGAGAAGGAGATGACAGCGGTTATGCATTCTTTGGAGGTGTGGAAGCATTATCTATTGGGAATGAAATTTGTGGTGGTGACAGACAAAGTAACTAACACTTATTTCAAGACATAGAAGAAGTTGAGCCAGAAACAGGCACTATGGCAAGAATTTCTTGCAGAGTTCGATTTCACCTGGGTACATAGACCAGGAAGGGAAAACTAGGTGGCGGACGCTCTGAGTCGTAAGATAGTCCAGTCTTATGTTACTTCATTATCCACTATTGAGACTAACCTGATTGACAGGATAAGGTAGCAGGCATCAGCGGATAAGACTTATGAACAGCTCAGGGAGAATATAAAGTTAGGCAAAGTTCGTAGGTATTGGCTCGATGGGGATCTGCTGTATGCCAAAGGCAATAGACTCTATGTTCCATCTGGAAGGGGACTAAGAAAAGAGTTGCTGAAAGAAACCCATGACCCTCAGTGGGCAGGACATCCTGGAGTGGAAAGGATGTTGCCATTGTTGTCGATGGCATATTTTTGGCCGAAGATGGAGGGATACATCGAATTATATGTCTGCACATTCCACATATGCCAGATTGATAAGACCGAGAGGAAGAAGCAAATGAGTTTGCTTCAACCACTACCTATTCCTGAGAGGATATGTGTCACAACCCAAAAATTAGAGTAAATTTTTCATTTTTTTTCATATTTAATTCTTACCTTCCTCTCATCGTGACCATCCTACCAACAGTTGGGCTATGATTCGGTGTTAGTCCCCTCACACTACTTATCATTCCATTTCCATGTTACATTTACACATTAGGATTTTTCTATCCTTTGACTTAAACTAATACGTTCACAATTGCATTTACAAAACCTTACATCCCCGACGTCATATACGTTTACAGTACTGTGCATTTACATATTTAGATACAAAACCATACAAGTGTGTATACCTTTTCTCGATGATGGGAAGCAGTGCATACCAAGAATACAAGTCATCAGCCACTCACTATCTACTGCGAGTGCTCTGAAAAGAGGACAAAATAAGGGGGGTGAGCAACCACACGCTCAGTAAGGAAATTATGCAAGGAAGTAGATAGCTCCACTATCTACATGCTCATAATGCCATGCCCTTAAATCCATTTCTTTTCGTTTAAAGCTCATGCACGAAATCATGCCCACATCAATGCCATAGTTTATCAAAGTTGTTCGTGCTTATGGAAATCATGCAACTCATGCCTCAATGGCATCTCATGTAAAATAATAAAACATATGAATTAAATCAAAATCAAGCATTTGCAATTGAAGCATGGATAACCTCTTCATGCTAAAACCTTTCATTACATGAATTATAAATAATTATGAAAAATACATCATGCTGAGTTTCCACAAAACCTTCACGCATACCCATATGCCACATCATGAATATCATGTAAAATCAGTTTACCTCACACATGGGTTTAAATAGCATGGAAATAACGTCATGCAAGTTTCAGTTTAAATCACAATTTCATTCTCATCAAAATCATATCTCAGTCAGGATCCAACCCCTCCCTCGAGATATACAGACTCACACAAAAGTCCACAAAACACGATTCTCAAAACATCAAGTAATAACATGCAAGACTAGACAATATATATATATATATATATATATATATATATATATATCTTAGGCAAATAACCAGGACTATGGCCATATCTTGTGATCCCTCTGCTACACAAATCCTGTGTGCGGGGTCTCACCACTATCAGGAACCGCCCCGGGAGGTGGGTCAGTCCATCCCGTCGGTCCTGCCCGATTACTCGCATCTGAAGATGCCACTCGCATCCGAAGATACCACTCGCATTCGAAGATGCCACATAAATATAATACAGCACGGTACAATGTACTCCATGCGATATGCACGATACAACGTACTCCGTGGACCCATATCTCATATCCATACTCGTGCCCTGTCTCAAAACGCACGTGTGAGCCTATTTAATCGATGTGACACATAGTCTACTCGATGCTCCAAGCACGACTCATAGCATGTTCTCATAAAACTAATGCGAGCGATGCTCCAGCACTCTCATAAAATCAAGAAAAATCTCGTGCGAGCTAAGCTCCAGCACGTGTTTCATAAAATCTCATAAGATCTAGTGCGAGCTAAGCTCCAGCACTCTGTCAAAATCATGTAAAACTAGTGCGAGCTAGGCTCCAGCACTCTGTCATAAAAATTTAGTGAAAATCTGGTGCGAGTTAGACTCTAGCACCCTGTCACGAAAATCATGTGAAAATCTGGTGCGAGCTAGGCTCCAGGACCCTGTCACGAAAAATCATGTGAAAATCTGGTGCGAGCTAGGCTCCAGCACCCATGCATGTAAAACTCTAGTGCGAGCCCCTGCTCCGACACTAATGCATGCGTCACACAGTTTAAAACTCATGCGAGCTAAGCTCTAGCACCTCTCATGCATGTCAAATCATTAAAACTAGTGCGAGCAATCGCTCCAGCACCTTTTTATACATATCATGTCACACAAATCGGTGCGAGCAACCACTCCAGCACCATTATTATGCACACTCACAAACTCAGATATAGTGCGAGTAAGGCTCCAACACTATTTGTTTCCATATAAACTTGATAGTTGGTCCTTTTTTCCAAAGAAATTTCATTTAAATCAAAATAACACTTACGTATTGTTATCTTGTGAAATTTATGCAAATACTGGCCAGTCTACCAATTTACTTTGCTAAAAAGTCATGAAAATTCCTCAAATCATGTATTTCATGCATGTCATGCTTTCACTATCCTTAGGTGAATTTCCCTCAGTAGGGGTAAAATAGTCTTTTAACTATCTCGAGTCCTTAAAATTTTTAATCTATTTCTAGGACCTTTATACATTTTCAGTGTATACAAAAGCTATTAAAAATACGCATAGCTATCACTAGCTACTCACAAAATTCCCTTACCTCATTTTCTCTGTATAGTCTGACCTTTTCACTGATGTCTCGTCACACAGTCCGATTTGCTCCCAATCAAATCTCTGAAGCTGCGTATAATTATTTATCGGGTCAGAAATCATTCAATCAACTGTATTTCATAATTTCTAAGCTTAATTCAAAGTATTGCGCCCGTTTACAATTTTGGGCTTGATTGCACCTTAATGGGCCTCAATCGGCCTTAAGCCCATTTTTCACTTACTATTCACATTATCGAGGCCTATTGGGCTCATTGGGCCCATCAGTATTTATTGGGCCTCGTTCTAAACTCTCGGATAGCTCAATTAATTATTTACAACAATTTATCTCCAATTCCAGAATATAATTCAATTTATGCGAAATTAAATCCGTAATTTATGTAGTAAATTTCTAATATGCATAACTATGCAAATTGTCGTAAATAAGGGTTATTTACCCAAGATTCCATGATAATACGTAAATCGTGGCTGACTCGAGCTCTCGTTTGACGTCAATTGTCGAGCTACACAATTACAAATTTTTTCGGTCAATTTTCAGTTAGATATTAATCAACTTAAATATTTCAAAATTTAACTCGGTCAATTTCGACCGCTTACCAGTTTACTCGTAGCTCGATTGCATCACTGGAATTTTTCTCTCATTTTTCTTTTTTTTCCCTTTTTCTTTTTCTTTTTCGTTCTTTTTCTTCTTTTCTGGCTGTACCGGTTCGGTCCGGTTCAGCCCAGTTCAGACCGGTTCGGTTCAACCGGTTTAGTCCAGTTCAATTTTCTCCTTCGTCGTTCAGAGCTTCGTCGATCGGTTCTTCGTCGACTTTCATCTCCAGTAAATCCGTAAGGTCGTCCGATGCACGGATCTGGTGTCAATTTTGACAGGTCTTGCCGGAAAGTGGTCGGTTCGGCCTCTTCTCCCTTCGGCGTTAGTGTCGTTTTTTTCTCCCGCGTTGTTCGACGTCGTTTCTCGCTGATCCACGCCTGGATCGACGCCGTTGTTGCCCCCTCTGGCCGATGGCGAGGCGTTCCCCCTTCCTCTGATCGCTGTTCGTCTCTCTCTCCTCTATTTTCTCTCTTCTCTCTTGGTTTCTCTCTTTCTTTCTCTTTTCCCCATTTCTCTCGCCGACCGCGCTCCTCCTCCGTCTACCAGCGTCGGCGAGGCTCGGTTGCCCCTCTCGTCTGGGTTTCTCCTCGATGGCGGCCTCTGATCGGTGAAGGCAGAAGGAAAGGCTGGTCTCCTCCGCCTTCCTTCTGTTTTCCTTCCCTTTTTCTTTTATAGAATAGCGATTCGCGATTCTATTGTTTTTTTTTTCAATTTCCTATTTCTTTTATTTATTTATTTATTTATTTATTATTATTATTATTTTAATTGAATAAAATATAATATTTTTGCCAAAATATCTCAAAAATATTATATTTTATTTATTTAATCAATTAATATATTTATTTGTCTGATTTTATCTTTTCGGTATATTTTTTCAATATTTTCGGGATAATTTCCCGATGTGAAAATTTCGATTAATTCCGATAAATTCATATCTTGATCAATATAACCTGAAATTTAATTATTTCTCCTTTATTTATCAAGATTCTCTAAATCCTTATTTAAAATGATAATTTCTTCCTGAATTGATACCGAATTTTGGGTCTTTTGACTATTTTACCCTTTAATGTGTTCAGGTCCAAATCAACACAACTTCCCTTCACGAACCCTTTCTCATTTCATGTTTTAAATTCTTATCTCCAATCCAAATGGTCTGAATCTCATTCGTTTAATATGTGGCCATTTCAATCTCTATTTGTTCTTTAAATTCATTCGAAAATTTTTATTCATTCCATTTGCATTTTTCATTCACGTAAAACTCTTCTTATGATTCATTCTACATATAATCATGTTTACATCACGTGAATTATAAGGAAATATGATAAAAATTCGGGTCTTACATAATCTCCCCCACTTAAAAAATTTGGTCCTCCAAATTAGAACCAAGTCAAATGGGTCCATAAACAACTCTGGTACGTCTATCGCATCATACTCTTTAATTTCCATGTGACTTTTTTCGGAGTTTAATACTACCAAAGGACTTTGACTAGGGAGATCGTCTTAAACCTCAACACTTTCTCCTCCCTATTTAATGCCTGAATCGATTTTTCAACATACGACCTACTCTCTTTGAGCTTCAACGGTCTTCGTCTCTTGTCAGCATAGCTTTTCTGTCTGCTCGGAGGTGTTCTTAATCTCTCACACATCAACTGAACATATTTAGAGAATTGTTTTACCAATTCAGGAGCAATTCTCTATCTGTCACCCACTTCTTCCTATCCAAGTCGGGGAACAACTCCTACGGTCATACAATGCCTCATATAATACTATCCCGATACTCAGTGATAACTGTCGCTATTGGCAAATTCAATTAGTAACAACTGATCATCCCAAGAGCTTATAAAATCAAGAGCACACGCTTTCATCATATCCTCCAGAACATGTACAGTCCTTTTTGACTGACCATCTGTCTAAAGACGAAAAGCTACGCTAATACTCAATCGGGTACCCATAGCTTCCTGAAAAAGGTTCCCAAAAGTGGGAAGTGAAGCGAGAATCCATATCTGGTACCATGCTTCCTGGAACGCTACATAATGTTTCACAATTTTTCATACACATAAATCCGTATACACACTCCGAGTATCTAGGGATTTCATAACCAGAAGGTGGGTAGACTTAGTCAATCTATCGACTATCACCCAGATAGCCTCGTGATTCCTACGATCCTCTATAACCCATCACGATATCCATGGTAACTTGCTCCCATTTTCGTGTCGATATAGGTAGAGGCTACAATAACTGTAAGACCCGAATTTAATTAAAATATGAAATAAATGAGTATTCGTGAAGGGAAGTCGGGTTAAATTAATCCCGAACACGTGTAAGGGCAAAACGGTCAAAAAGATCGAAAGTCGAAATAAATTCGATGAGAAAAATTTATTAAAAATAATGGATTGGGAAATCTTGGTCAATAAAGGTGAAATAAATTTATTTTGGATTAAATTGATCAGGATATCAATTTATTGAAATTAATCGGGATTAATCAAAATTTTTAGTTCGGAAAAATAATCCCGAAAATAATCAAAAAATATACCGAAAAGTCATTCGGGATAATATCCCGAAAATACAGAGAAATTATACCCGAAAAAGGATTAAAATATAATAAATAAATTAAATTAAATTAAATAGATTAAATTTGGAATAAAATAATATAGTTTGTAGATATTTTGGATTTTTATAGAGTATTTTAATGAATAGTGTAATAATTAAAATAAATAATAAAACAAATTGTTCAATAAAATAATAATTGTAAAAAAAAAAGAAAACAAAAAGAGGAGAATCAGAAAATGTATCGGGGAGAGAGAAAATGATTGAAACCGAGGAGACCCGCGCGTGGCCGACCGACCCACGTCCACCGGCGATCGTCACCCTCCGATGAAGGGCTGAGGAGGAAGAGGAGAGGCCGGCGAAGCTTTGGGCACCGGTGACGCGCCGTTAGGAGGCTGGAGATCGCCGAACGGAGGAAGAGGAAGCCGCGAGGAAAACGGAGTTGGTTCCGGCGATCCACGGCAGCTGGGCTCGAATGGCGGGTACCGGCGTGATCGGGAAGAGGAGCCGGTTCTTTTGAGACCAGTATCGGCCGACGAAACCGTCGGAATCCGTCGGATCGTGAGGTGACAGTCGCGGGGGGAGAAGGAAAGATTCACCGGCGATGGTTGCGTTTCGACTCCAGCCGAGGCTCGATCTTGGATGCCCAGGTGCAGACGCGTCGAACGGCGGTGGTGAGGCATCGGGAACCGGTCGGACGGCGTCGAAATGACCAAATGGGGACTGAACCAGCCAAATCGGACTGAACAGGCCAAACTGAACCGAACCGGACCGAGCTGAACCGACGGTCTGAACCGGTCTGAACTGGACTGAACCGGTTCAGCCAAAAAGAGAAGGAAAAAGGAGAAAAAGGGAAAAAGAAAAAGAGAAAAAAATTTCAGTGATGCAATCGAGCTTCGGGTAAGTCGATAAGCGGTCAAAATTGATCGATTTGAATTTTGAAATATTTTATTTAATTAATTTTCGACTGGAAAATTTACCCGAAAAATTATGAAATTGTGTAGCTCGACAATTGGCATCCAAAGAGAGCTCGAGACAGCTTCGATTTACGGACTAGCATGGAATCTCGGGTAAGTAACCCTTATTTACGACAATTTGCATCGTTATGCGTGATTCAGATTTAATTACCGCATAAAATAGATTAAATTTTGGAAAGTCGGATAAATTATCGTAAATAATAAATTTAGCTATTCGAGAGTTAGAACGAGGCCCAATAAATTTTCGAAGGGCCCAATGAGCCCAATAGGCCTCGATAATGTGAAAATTAAGTGGAAAACGGGCTTAAGGCCGATTAAGGCCCATTAAGGTGCAAACGGGCCCAATAGGGGTAAATGGGCCCAATGATTTAAATTAAGCCCAGAAAATAGGAAATATAATTAAATTGTATAATATCTGACCTGAAGAATATTGATACGCAGTTCCGGAGGTTTGATTGGGAGCAGATCGGACTGCGCGACGTGACATCAGTGGAAAGGTCAGACTCGACATGAAAATAAGGTAAGGGAATTTTGTAGGTATATAGAGATACCTATACGTATTTTTGAGGGGATTTACAGGGTCTAGAATTTATTAAACTATCTAAAAACGAGAAAATAATTTTGCGAAAATCGGGGCATAGGTGAATAAAGGAAAAATGATAATTTTGCCCCTGAGAGTAAAATTTACAAAAAAGGTAGTAAGGCAGATAAATTGCATGATTTCATGTTTTTAATGCTTTATATGATTATATTGCTTTGATTTAAGCAAATATGCACATAGGTTGGCTATTGAATTCGTGAATTTTACGAAAGGATACTGGTTTATACCGGTCATGATTTTAAAAGATGTTTTATTAAAATCGAGCCACCTATCGTATTTACACGAATAAAAAGAGTGCTAGAGTCTATCTCGCACTAAAGTTTACTGATTTATTCTCATGAAAAGCCGTACTGGAGCATTGCTCGTACGAGAAATTTGTGTGTGCACAAAATCGTGCTGGAGCTTCGCTCGCACGAGATTTTAGATATCATGATATGCATAGCGTGGTGCTGGAGCTTCGCTCGCACTAGACGTGAGTTGACATGCATATAGTCGTGCGGAAGCCTCCTGTAGACTGTGTGTCACAGAGAGTTGAGATGCTCGCACGCATACTTTGAGACATGGGTTGGTTATCGACATAGTATTGGGGTAGATAAGACCTACGGCAGGTACCCCCAGACTATGATATGGGTCCACGGAGTACGATGTACCGTGTATGTCACACGGAGTACGCTGTACCGTGCAGTCATGATGACTCTATGATGTTACTTGATATTCTGGCGGGTAGGACTTGACCCCACCTCCCGTTGCAGTTGTGATACCCCGCACACCGGGATCCGTGTAGCCTGGGATCACAGGGACAAAGTATGGCCATAGTCCTCGATTTTTCATACAGTAACCTACATGCCTCACATGATATCATACGGTCTGGATAGACCAGGACAAACCTGATGGAGGGGTAGTCCCGATTTATATTTTTAAAAGAGATGTGATTTAATGAATCAAGGTATTCCCGAGAGATGGGTTTGACCTTGTTGAAGTTGTTTTATGATGAAATAAATGAGTTTTAAAGTGATGAGTTTTGTGATTAAACGAATAAGTTTTAAAGTGAAGAGTTTATGATGAAACTAATAAGTTTTTAATGTGACGAGCATGAGATGTCATACATGATGATTTTTCCATGTGTGCTTTATATGCCGATTTCATGAGTTCTCTTATATGATATATACATACATGTGGCATCGTTTTAGTCATACCTCATGCTCCAAATGTAAACGATTTTATATCATGACATTATCAGCACGTAGATAGTATAGTTATCTACCTGCTTACATTATTGCCTTACTGAGCACGTTTCGCTCACCCTTTCATTTTCCACCCTACAGGGTATATTCAGTAGAAGAGAGCGACAATAGTCTCGCATCTTGGTTATCCGCTGCTTCTTATCAAGATCAGGTATACACATTCGTATAATTTTGTATCTGAACATATAGATGCACAGTACTGTATATGGATGTAATGTTGGGGATGTATTTAGTTTAAATAAATTGATATGTAAATGAAATATGAAAATTGAATGGTAAATAGGTGAGAGGTGACTAACACCGAATCATAGCCCAACTGGTTAGTAGTGTAACTGTTCACGACGGGTAAGGAAATGAAAAAGAGAAAAATTTGTAGTGATTTCAAGAAATTTGGGTCGTGACAAATTTAATGGTATCAGAGCCGAGTTGGCCTGATATGAGTCGGTGTTAGTGGTTAAGTAAATTTACATCCCCATGTACTGTGCATTGTTTAGATACAATTGTGTATATCAAGGTGGAACAGCAGCTAAGAATTTAGTTTCGAATGCAAGAATATAGTGTTTATAACTGATAGCCGCTATGGTAGAGGGGCGAGTATAGATGCTCGAGACCATAGAGATCGGCCTGAGAGTCAAATGAGTCGTCACATGACTTAAGATGAGCGTGAGGTGGAGGCTGATGATGAGCATACTCCACAGGGTCCTATAAAGAGACCAAACAGTATTGAGACACGCTCCAAGTGGATGGAGTGGAGTGTAGAAAATATTTCAGACTTGTTTACTCAGTCTATTGCAAGTAGTTGAGGATAGGCAGAGTAAAGCCTAAACAGATGCCTCAGAGTATAGAGATCTTCACACCCCTTCGGTATATAGCGAAGTAAAGAAATCAATAATTACTAAGGACTGGGTGTATGAGATAGCGAAGTGCTATGGATTTTTCGGTGTAGGTCGACCGAGAAAGTAACTTTTAAATACGTTTATGTTAAAGAGTCGAGGCGGGATATTGGTGGAAGTCCGCTCGACCTATCTGAATAGTTAGACGTCCAGAGTCGACATGAAGAATCATTATGGATGTATTCCGGTGACAGAATATCCCGGACATTTAAAGAAAATTTCAGATGAAATTATTTACTCTGACCCAGAGGAACTAGCTGATTAACGAGTATGAAACTCAGATTACATCCCTGGGCAAGTATGAACCCGATATTGTGGACAGCGAGAGTTGAAAAAGCCCAAAAGTTCATGAAATGACTCAAATTGTCGATTAGAGTCCGATTGGCTCGCTACTTATGTCGAGGCAATACGCAGAATACAGTTGCGTGAATAAGATCGAGTGTTGCACGCCTATGAGATTGGGAAAGGTAGTAAGGGTCCGAATAGAAACAGAAGAGAATCGAGAAATGACAAAGATGTTAAAATGGGAAAAAATGGTTATTGGTAAAAGATTTAATTTGACGAGTCATGGAGTAAGATAATTGGTAAGGCCCCAGTGCATCCAATTTTGGCACTCTTGAGGGGCATTGTGATTGGAGAACCCCGACCTGCTACGAAGCAGTGTAGCAGTGTAAGCACTGTAAGCAGTGTGGGATGTGTGGTAGATACCACGGAAAGAGGGTCTATACCTACACTGTATTGATGAAAATGGCTGTTAAGTGTGGTAAGACGGACCATTGATTTTGATTGCACAAAGTTAGGCGAGATCGCCCCACAGAAAAGTAAAGAGACAGAGAAAAACTTCGTTGGTATAGCTGCAACGAAAAGGGAGGCCATAGCCGAAAGGAAAAAGGAAAGTAGGTTGTTGGACGAAGGCGAGAGGATGTCTTGGACTAGGACACTATTGATGTTTCATGGATGTGGTGTAAGATACCACACTTGTTATGAATAATGAAGTACATATGTTCATTGATCCTGCTGCCACACATTTATTCATACCGCCTTCATTCGCATATAAGTGAGTAAAAGGCATGAATGCCTACATCATTGGGCACAATACTGATAAATTAGTACCCCAATAGAGGAGGATTAATTAACTGAATATGGATATACAGATTTTAAGTTGAAAACAGGGGTGAAAAAAAAAAAACATCACTGAAAAGTATACTAAGTGTTGACAAGTGATAAAAAGGGGTGCAACAGTTGAAATTAAAGGAGTAAAGGATTGTACTCACGGAATGAATAATGAAAGAGTTTTGTCATGATTGATATACGAAAGAGATAATCTTTGAGATATGTTGATCCTAAATACAAGATGTACTGGAGTAAGAGGCGTATGCTAGGTAAGAACATCTTTACGATATGAAGTAATTTGGATTAAAGCAACTAGTAACGAATATGAATTGTGACCATATGGACTAATATATAAAGTATATGTGGTTAAGTCTGAAGGTTAATAAAGGTATTTCAAAATACCTCCCCGCCTGAAGACTTGACAGCGTCTAAAAGTATATATATATATATATATATATAACCTATAACGTGAAATCGATCGTCGTAATAAATACCTTTAGCATTAGGATACCTTTACTAAGACGATAAGAATATTAAAATTTGACAAATCATAAAGGTTAACATAGCAAAATTTAATAAGAGCCGTTAAGATAAGAAAAGGAAATGACGCAGGTTAGTACCTGAAAACGTAAGCGATTTTGAAGGATCTTATACGCTTATGCGTAAATAAGTCAAGGATATGGACGATTGAAATATGTGGTGGAGCTCAACTACAATGAGTTATTTAAACTCTACCTGGACCGATTTGTAATCATCATTATCGATGATATGTTGGGTGTAGTTAAAGTCCAGGACAAATTGTAAGCAATAATTGGAAAAATTGCTTTTACAAATGGGTTATTGCGAGTTCTCAATATGGTCTACTTGGTTGACACGTTTAACTAAGAAAACGTGGTCTTTGAATGAGATGATAGATGTGACATGAATTTCGGTGTAATGAAGTGTGAGCTGACCACCGTGATTAATTTCACCATACCCAACAGCTCAAGAGGTTCACAGTGACTATGGATACCTCGAAATTATGAAGGAGCTGTGTATTGATGTATAATGGGAAGATAGTCAATTTTGGAGTTAGACAACTCCTTGATCACGAAATAGACTATCTGACTCATGATTTTAAGCTGGCAACGGTAGTGTTTGTACCGAGGATATGGTACTACTAGGTACATGGTGAGAAATTTTGGATATGCACTGGTCATAAAGTCCCGAGTATCTATTTTTACAGAAAGAGGCGAATATGAGAATACCTAGTGGGTGAGAGCTTCTTAGAGATTTTGATTGTGAAAATCGTACCATCCAGGAAAGGCTAATGTGATGGCTGATGCCTTGAGTAGAAAAAGCCTCGGGATGGTATTACATATGATGGTCAGGGAGCGTGAGCTGCTAGAGCAGTTGTGGACCTCCGTAGTGATGTGATCCCTTCTGATGATGACAGTGATTGTGTGACAGCTAGCCTGAGATTAGAACCGGATGAGAGTGCTAGGATTTGACAGGCTTAGCGTGATGATCGACTTGGTGTCGATAGTTTGAGTCAGATTCAGAAGGGTACAGTGATAGAGTTCACAGAGTGATGATGATTTACTGAGGATTCCGAGACAGTATAAGTGCTCCCCAGGACCACAGTTGATGGGATAGTAATATTGACAGAAGCTCACTCTTCGGGATATACAGTGCATACGGAAGGTAATAAAAATATATTGAAATCTCGAAAAGGGTATTGGTGGTCAGATGTGAAAAGAGATATGGTAGAGATTGTGGAAAAGTGCCTAATATGTCAACAGAATAAGGTAGAGTATTAAAAGTCTACAGAGTTATTGCAGCACCTACCTATATCGACACGGCACGAAAAATGAGAGCAAGTCTCCATGAATGTCGTGATGGGTTACAGAGGACCCAGGTGAATTACGAGGCTATTCGGATGATAGTCGATAGAGTAACTAAGTCTACCCACCTTTTGGTTATGAAATCCCCAAATACTCAAAGTGTATATGAGGATTTATGTGTAAGGAAGATTGTGGAACATTAAGTAGCATTCCAGTGAGCATGATATCATCTAGGGATTCCCGCTTCACTTCCCACCTCTGAGGATATTTTTAGGAAGCTATGGGAACCCGACTGAGTATTAGCACAGCTTTTCATCCTCAGATAGATGGTCAGTCAGAGAGGACTGTACAGGTTCTGAAGGATCTGATGAAAGCGTGTGCCCTTGATTTTTATGCTCCTGGGATGATCAGTTATTACAAATCGAATTCGTCAATAGTGACAGTTGCCACTTGAGTATCGGGATAACAAGATAGGAGGTAGTGTATGGCTGTAGGGGTTGTTCCCCAAATTGGATAAGAAAAAGTGGGTGACAGATATAATTATTTTTGACTCTGGATAATAAGTCTCTGAGGATGTTTAGTTAAGGATGAGAGATTAAGAACACCTCAGAGCAGATAGAAAAGTATTGGAATTCACCGAGGGTGAATTAGTATGGTTGAAATGTTTCTTGTCCTAAGAGAATAAGGACATAGCGAACTTTTGGAAGAAGGTAAATTGAGTTTCGCTGGATTGAATCTTTTGAGAGATTGGACAAGTGGAAGATAAGACCTGTAGGTGGCATTTCCACTTGAATAAGCAGGCACCCACAATGTGTCCCATCTTTTGATGCTTCGAAAATATTATCCAGATCCAGCATAGGTGATAGGATATGAGATCCAACAGTTCAGCTTAATGAAAATATAAGTATATTGATAAGTTGATTCGGGCATTAAACAGGAAAGAGGAAGTATTGAGGTTTAAGATGATCTCCCTAATTAAAGTCCTTTGGTAGTAATACACTCCGGAGAAGGTCACATGAGAATTTAAGAGTATGATACGATCGATGTACCCGGAGTAGTCTATAGACTCATATGAATTGGTTCTAATTTGGAGGACCAAATTCCTTAAGTGGGGGAGATTTGTAAGACCCGAATTTAATTAAAATACGAAATAAATGAGTATTCGTGAAGGAAAGTCGGGTTAAATTAATCCCGAACACGTGTAAGGGCAAAACAATCAAAAAGATCGAAAGTCAGAATAAATTCGATGAGAAAAATTTATTAAAAATAATGGATTGAGAAATCTTGGTCAATAAAGGTGAAATAAATTTATTTTGGATTAAATTGATCAGGATATCAATTTATTGGAATTAATCGGAATTAATCGAAATTTTTAGTTCGGAAAAATAATCCCGAAAATAATCGAAAAATATACCGAAAAGTCATTCGGGACAATATCCCGAAAATACAGAGAAATTATACCCGAAAAAGGATTAAAATATAATAAATAAATTAAATTAAATTAAATTAAATTAAATAGATTAAATTTGGAATAAAATAATATAGTTTGTAGATATTTTGGATTTTTATAGAGTATTTTAATGAATAGTGTAATAATTAAAATAAATAATAAAACAAATTGTTAAATAAAATAATAATTGTAAAAAAAAAAGAAAAAAAAGGAGAATCAGAAAATGTATCGGGGAGAGAGAAAACGATTGAAACCGAGGAGACCCGCACGTGGCCGATCGACCCACGTCCACCGACGATCGTCACCCTCCGACGAAGGGCCGAGGAGGAAGAGGAGAGGCCGGCGAAGCTTTGGGCACCGGTGATGCGCTGTCAGGAGGCTGGAGATCGCCGAACGGAGGAAGAGGAAGCCGCGAGGAAAACGGAGTTGGTTCCGGCGATCCACGGCAGCTGGGCTCGAATGGCGGGTACCGGCGTGATCGGGAAGAGGAGCCGGTTCTTTTGAGACCAGTATTGGCCGGCGAAACCGTCGGAATCCGCCGGATCGAGAGGTGACAGTCGCGGGGGGAGAAGGAAAGATTCACCGGCGATGGCTGCGTTTCGACTCCAGCCGAGGCTCTATCTTGGATGCCCAGGTGCAGACGCGTCGAACGGCGGTGGTGAGGCGTCGGGAACCGGCCGGACGGCGCCGGAATGACCAAATGGGGACTGAACCGGCCAAACCGGACTGAACCAGCCAAACTGAACCGAACCGGACCGAGCTGAACCGGCTGTCTGAACCGGTCTGAACTGGACTGAACCGGTTCAGCCAAAAAGAGAAGGAAAAAGGAGAAAAAGGGAAAAAGAAAAAGAGAAAAAAATTTCAGTGATACAATCGAGCTTCGGGTAAGTCGATAAACGGTCAAAATTGATCGATTTGAATTTTGGAATATTTTATTTAATTAATTTTCGATTGGAAAATTTACCCGAAAAATTATGAAATTGTGTAGCTCGACAATTGGCATCCAAAGAGAGCTCGAGACAGCTTCGATTTACGGACTAGCATGGAATCTCGGGTAAGTAACCCTTATTTACGATAATTTGCATCGTTATGCGTGATTCAGATTTAATTACCGCATAAAATAGATTAAATTTTGGAAAGTCGGATAAATTGTCGTAAATAATAAATTTAGCTATTCGAGAGTTAGAACGAGGCCCAATAAATTGTCGAAGGGCCCAATGAGCCCAATAGGTCGATAATGTGAAAATTAAGTGGAAAACGGGCTTAAGGCCGATTAAGGCCCATTAAGGTGCAAACGGGCCCAATAGGGGTAAATGGGCCCAATGATTTAAATTAAGCCCAGAAAATAGGAAATATAATTAAATTGTATAATATCTGACCTGAAGAATATTGATATGTAGTTCCGGAGGTTTGATTGGGAGCAGATCGGACTGCGCGACGTGACATCAGTGGAAAGGTCAGACTCGACATGAAAATAAGGTAAGGGAATTTTGTAGGTATATAGAGATACCTATACGTATTTTTGAGGGGATTTACAGGGTCTAGAATTTATTAAACTATCTAAAAATGAGAAAATAATTTTACGAAAATCGGGGCATAGGTGAATAAAGGAAAAATGATAATTTTGCCCCTGAGAGTAAAATTTACAAAAAAGGGAGTAAGGCAGATAAATTGTATGATTTCATGTTTTTAATACTTTATATGATTATATTGCTTTGATTTAAGCAAATATGCACATAGGTTGGCTATTGAATTCATGAATTTTACGAAATGATACTGGTTTGTACCGGTCATGATTTTAAAAGATGTTTTATTAAGATCGAGCCACCTATCGTATTTACACGAATAAAAAGAGTGCTAGAGTCTATCTCGCACTAAAGTTTACTGATTTATTCTCATGAAAAGCCGTACTGGAGCATTGCTCGTACGAGAAATTTGTGTGTGCACAAAATCGTGCTGGAGCTTCGCTCGCACGAGATTTTAGATATCATGATATGCATAGCGTGGTGCTGGAGCTTTGCTCGCACTAGACGTGAGTTGACATGCATATAGTCGTGCGGAAGCCTCCTGTAGACTGTGTGTCACAGAGAGTTGAGATGCTCGCACGCATACTTTGAGACATGGGTTGGTTATCGACATAGTATTGGGGTGGATAAGACCTACGGCAGGCACCCCCAGACTTTGATATGGGTCCACGGAGTACGATGTACCGTGTATGTCACACGGAGTACGCTGTACCGTGCAGTCATGATGACTCTATGATGTTACTTGATATTCTGGCGGGTAGGACTTGACCCCACCTCCCGTTGCAGTTGTGATACCCCGCACACCGGGATCCGTGTAGCCTAGGATCACATGGACAAAGTATGGCCATAGTCCTCGATTTTTCATACAGTAACCTACATGCCTCACATGATATCATACGGTCTGGATAGACCAGGACAAACCCGATGGAGGGGTAGTCCCGATTTATGTTTTTAAAAGAGATGTGATTTAATGAATCAAGGTATTCCCGAGAGATGGGTTTGACCTTGTTGAAGTTGTTTTATGATGAAACAAATGAGTTTTAAAGTGATGAGTTTTGTGATTAAACGAATAAGTTTTAAAGTGAAGAGTTTATGATGAAACTAATAAGTTTTTAATGTGACGAGCATGAGATGTCATACATGATGATTTTTCCATGTGTGCTTTATATGCCGATTTCATGAGTTCTCTTATATGATATATACATACATGTGGCATCGTTTTAGTCATACCTCATGCTCCAAATGTAAACGATTTTTATATCATGACATTATCAGCACGTAGATAGTATAGTTATCTACCTGCTTACATTATTGTCTTACTGAGCACGTTTCGTTCACCCTTTCATTTTCCACCCCACAGGGTATATTCAGTAGAAGAGAGCGACAATAGTCTCACATCTCGGTTATCCGCTGCTTCTTATCAAGATCAGGTATACACATTCGTATAATTTTGTATCTGAACATATAGATGCTCAGTACTGTATATGGATGTAATGTTGGGGATGTATTTAGTTTAAATAAATTGATATGTAAATGAAATATGAAAATTGAATGGTAAATAGGTGAGAGGTGACTAACACCGAATCATAGCCCAACTGGTTAGTAGTGTAACTGTTCACGACGGGTAAGGAAATGAAAAAGCGAAAAATTTGTAGTGATTTCAGGAAATTTGGGTCGTGACAATAACCCTGCAAACTTCTATTGCTCTACCTTAATCTGCTGACATACGAGACACTTCTCCACAATCTCTACAATGTCTCTTTTCATATCTGACCACCAATACCCTTTTCAGAGATTTTGATATATTTATTACTTCCCGGATGCACTGTATATCCCAAAGAGTGAGCTTCTGACGATAACACTATCTCATCAACTGTGGTCCTGTGGAGCACTTATTCTGTCTCTGAACCTCAATAAGCCATCATTATTCACTCTGAACTTTGTCACTGTACCCATCTGAATCTGACCCACACTATCGACACCCTGCTGATCATCACGCTAAGCCTGTCAAATTCGATCACTCAAATCTGGTTCTAATCTCAGGCTAGCTGTCACACAATCATTGTCATCTTCAGAAGGGATCACATCACTACTGAGTCTCACAACTGCTCTAGCATCTCACGCTCCCTGACCATCATCTGTGATACCATCCTGAGGCTCTTTCTACTCAAGGCATCAGCCATTACATTAGCCTTTCCTGGTTGGTACAATTTTCACAATCATAATCCTTCAGAAGCTCTAACCCTCTATGTTATCTCATATTCTACTCTTTCTGTGAAAACAAATACTCGGGGCTTTTTATGACCAGTGCGTACCCGAAATTTCTCAATATGTACATAGTAGTGTCATATACTCAGTATAAACACTATCGCTGCCAACTTTAAATCATGGGTCGGATAGTTTCTTTCATGATCCTTGGGTTGCCTGGATCCATAATCGACTTTCTTCCCATTTTGCATCAATACTCAGCTCACTCATTATTTTGAGGTATCCATATACACTGCGAAACCTCCTGAGCTACTAGGTATGGTGAAAATAATTACGGTGGTCAGTTCATACTTCAATACACCAAAACTCACCGAAGTTACCTTTATACTTATCATCACACTCGTATGTAATCTTTTTCCGAATGAGATGTGTCAACTGAGCAGCCCATTTCGAGAAACTCTAACAATTCATCTGTAAAATGGTTTTCAGTTGTTGTTCATGCTCTTCCCTGAACTTCGAATACATCAAAATATCATCGCTAAGGATGACCATAAATCAATCCAGGTAAAGTTTAAATACCTTGTTCATCAATGCCCTAACGGTTACGAAAATCATTTTGGGCACATTCACATTTTGAATTCTTAACGGATGTTACCCAGACTTTAAACTGATCTCTAAAAAGATCTGATGAACTTTTATCCAATTACTCCTACAATTGCTTCTTTAGTCATTCCAATTCCACTAATATCATTTTATATCGTGGTTAGGATATCGGCTCCGTACCAGGTACCAAATCAATACAAAACTCCATTCCTTTAACGGGTGGTAACCTTGGTAGATTATCCGGGAAGATATCAGGAAACTCACTGACCATAAGGATATCTGTTAACTCCGGATGTGTCTTATCCATACCAACCACACAAACGAGAAAACATTCCCATCATTACTCATTCTGTGAGTACAATCATTTACTCCTTTAATTTCAGTCGCTACACCCTTTTTCATTACTTGTCAAAACTTACAGTATACTTTTTAGGGGTAACCATATCACTATCTTAGGATAGAAATCTGAACAGCATAGTTTGCAGCCGACCAATTTATTCTCAAATATTACTTCAAAATTATTCATATTCCATTGAATAAAATCGGCTTACTTATACTTCTTCCCCTGTTTTCGACTTATAATTTATTCATAATTATTCCGTTAGTTAACCCTCCTTCATTGGGGTGCTAACTATCAGCATTATGCCCAAGGGTGTAGGCATTCACGTCTTTCACTAACTTATATGCAAATAAGGGCGGTATGAATAAATGCATGGCACCAGGATCAATTAAGATAGTTGCTTCATTATTCACAATCAAGGTGGTACCCTCTACCACATCAAATGAACATCAATAGTGTCCTGGTCCAAGGCTTACGCTCGCCCTCGTCCAACATCTAATTTCTGTGGTAACTACCACATATCCAACCCTGCTTAGTAGCAGGTCGGGACCCTCTAATCACAATACCCCTCGTAAGTGTTGAAACTAAATACACTAGAGGTTACCAATCATCTTACCCCATGACTCGACAGCTGTAAATCTCTTACTAAATGGTCTCTTTCCCGCTCTGACATCTCTATCATCCACTATTCTCTTTCTGTTTCTATTTCGGTCCTTACTACCTTTCCCAACCTTAGAGGCGTGCAACTCATAATCTTATTCACACAACTGTAGTCTGCGCATTACCTCGGCTCAGGTAGTGATATTTAACGGGGCCAATCAGACTCTAATTAACAGTCTGAGCCTTTCCATGAACTTTCGAACATTTCGACTCTCATTGTTCATAGTGTCGGGGTCATACCTGCCCAGGGATATAAACTGAGATTCATACCCGTCAGTCAATCAATTTTTTCTAGGTTAGAGTAAAGAATTTTTTTTGTAATTTTCTTTAAGTAGTGTCCGGCATATGCCGTCACCGAAATACATCCAGAATTATCTCTCATGTCAGCTTTGGATGTCTAACTTTTAAGATAGGTTGAGCGAACTTCCACCAATACTCCGACTCGTCCTCAAATTCGATGCATACTCTGAGCAAATAGGTCCCAAAATATTCTCCACACTCTGCTCCAACCTCGCGAAGCGTGTCTCAATATTGTATGGTCTCTCTGTCAGACTCTGTGGGGGCATACTCAATACCAGCCTCTACTTCAATCTCATCCTGAGTCTCCAGCACATGTACTCTCGTCCCTTTACCATAGCGGCTATCAGTTATAATAATTAGATTCTTGCGTTCAAAACCAAATTCTTAGCTGCAATTCCATCTCGATATACACAATTGTATCTAAGCAAAGTACAATACATTGGGATGTAAACTTCCTTAACTGCTAACACCGACTCATATCAAGCCAACTCAGCTCTGATACCACTAATTGTCACAACCCAAAAATTAGAGTAAATTTTTCATTTTTCTTTCATATTTAATTCTTACCTTCCTCTCATCGTGACCATCCTACCAACAGTTGAGCTATGATTCGGTATTAGTCCCCTCACACTACTTATCATTCCATTTCCATGTTACATTTACACATTAGGATTTTTTTATCCTTTGACTTTAACTAATACGTTCACAATTGCATTTACAAAGCCTTACATCCCCAATGTCATATACGTTTACAGTACTGTGCATTTACATATTTAGATACAAAACCATACAAGTGTATATACTTTTTCTTGATGATGGGAAGCAGCGGATACCAAGAATACAAGTCATCAGTCGCTCACTATCTACTGCCAGTGCTCTGAAAAGAGGAGAAAATAAGGGGGGTGAGCAACCACACACTCAGTAAGGCAATTATGCAAGTAAGTAGATAGTTCCACTATCTACATGCTCATAATGTCATGCCCTTAAATCTATTTCTTTTCGTTTAAAGATCATGCACGAAATCATGCACACATCAATGCCATAGTTTATAAAAGTTGTTCGTGCTTATGGAAATCATGCAACTCATGCCTCACTGGCATCTCATGTAAAATAATAAAACGCATGAATTAAGTTAAAATCATGCATTTGCAATTAAAGCATGGATAACCTCCTCATGCCAAAACCTTTCATTGCATGAATTATAAATAATTATGAAAAATACATCATGCTGAGTTTCCACAAAACCTTCACGCATACCCATATGTCACATCATGAATGTCATGTAAAATCAGTTTACCTCACACATGAGTTTAAATAGCATGGAAATAACGTCATGTAAGTTTCAGTTTAAATCACAGTTTCATTCTCATCAAAATCATATCTTAGTCAGGATCCAACCCTTCCCTCAAGTGATCCAGACTCACACGAAAGTCCACAAAACATGATTATCAAAACATCAAGTAATAACATGCGAGACTAGGCAATATATATATATATATATATATATCAGAAAAATAATCAGGACTATGGCCATATCCTCGTGATCCCTCTGCTACACGGATCCTGTGTGTGGGGTCTCACCACTATCGAGAACCGTCCTGGGAGGTAGGTCAATCCATTCCGCTGGTCCTGCCCGATCACTCGCATCTTAAGATGCCACTCACATCCGAAGATGCCACATAAATATAATATGGCACGGTACAATGTACTTCATGCGATATGCACGGTACAACGTACTCCGTGGACCCATATCTCATATCCATACTCATGCCCTATCTCAAAACGCACGTACGAGCCTATTTAATCGGTGTGACACACAGTCTACCCGACACTCCAAGCACGGCTCATAGCATGTTCTCATAAAACTAGTGCGAGCGATGCTGCTGCACTCTCATAAAATCAAGGAAAATCTCGTGCGAGCCAAGCTCCAGCACGCGTTTCATAAAATCTCATAAGATCTAGTGCGAGCTAAGCTCCAGCACTCTGTCAAAATCATGTAAAACTGGTGTGAGCTAGGCTCCAGCACTCTGTCATAAAAATCAAGTGAAAATCTGGTGCGAGTTAAACTTTAGCACCCTGTCACAAAAATCATGTGAAAATATGGTGCAAGCTAAGCTCCAGCACATTGTCACGAAAATCATGTGAAAATCTGGTGCAAGCTGGGCTCCAGCACCCATGCATGTAAAACTCTAGTGCGAGCCCTTGCTCCGGCACTAATGCATGCGTCCAACAGTTCAAAACTCGTGCGAGCTAAGCTCTAGCACCTCTCATGCATGTCAAATCATTAAAACTAGTGTGAGCAATCGCTCCAGCACCTTTTTATGCATATCATGTCACACAAATCGATGTGAGCAACCGCTCGAGCACCATTATGTACACTCACAAACTCAGATATAGTGCGAGCAAGGCTCCAGCACCATCTGTTTCCATATAAACTTGATAGTTGACCATTTTTGCAAAGAAATTTCATTTAAATCTAAATAACACTTATGTAGTGTTATCTTGTGAAATTTATGCAAATACTGGCCAATCTACCAATTTACTTTGCTAAAAAGTCACGAAAATTCCTCAAATCATGCATTTTATGCATGTCATTCTTTCACCATCCTTGGGTGAATTTCCCTCAGTAGGGGTAAAATAGTCTTTTACCTATCCCGAGTCCTTAAAATTTTTAATCCATTTCTAGGACCTTTATACATTTTCAGTGTATACAAAAGCTATTAAAAATACACGTAGCTACCTCTAGCTACTCACAAAATTCCCTTACCTCATTTTTCTGTACAGTCTGACCTTTTCACTGATGTCTCGTCACACAGTCCGATTTACTCCTAATCAAATCTCTGAAGCTACGTATAATTATTTATCGAGTCAGAAATTATTCAATTAACTGTATTTCATAATTTCTGAGCTTAATTCAAAGTATTGGGCCCGTTTACAATTTTGGGCCTGATTGCACCTTAATGGGCCTTAAGCCCATTTTTCACTTACTATTCACATTATCGAGGTTTATTGGGCTCATTGGGCCCATCAGTATTTATTAGGTCTCGTTCTAAACTCTCGGATAACTTAATTAATTATTTACGACAATTTATCTCCAATTCCAGAATATAATTCATTTTATATGGAATTAAATCCGTAATTTATGCGGTAAATTTTTAACACGCATAACTATGCAAATTGTTGTAAATAAGGGTTACTTATCCGAGATTCCATGATAGTACGCAAATCGAGGCTAACTCGAGCTCTCGTTTGACGTCAATTGTCGAGCTACACAATTACATATTTTTTCGATCAATTTTCAGTCGGATATTAATCAACTTAAATATTTCAAAATTTAACTCGGTCAATTTTGACCGCTTACCGGTTTACCCATAGCTCGATTGCATCACTGAAATTTTTCTCCCATTTTTTTCTTTTTTTTTTCCTTTTCCTTTTTCTTTTTCTTTCTTTTTCTTCTTTTCTGGTTGAACCGGTTCGGTCCAGTTCAGCCCGATTCAGACCGGTTCGGTTCAGCCGATTTAGTCCAGTTCAGTTTTCTCCTTCGTCGTTCGGAGCTTCGCCGACCGGTTCTTCGTCGGCTTCCGTCTCCAGCAGATCCGCAAGGTCGTCCGGTGCACGGATCTAGTGTCGGTTTTGCCAAATCTGGTAGGAAAGTGGCCGATCTAGCCTCTTCTCCCTTTGGTGTCGGTGTCGTTTTTTTTCTCCCGCTCCGTTCAGCGTCGTTTCTCACCAATCAGCGCCTGGATCGGCGCCGTTGTCACCCTATGGCCGATGGCGAGGCGTTCCCCCTTCCTCCGGCCGCTGTTCGTCTCTCTCTCCTCTATTTTCTCTCCTCTCTCTTGGTTTCTCTCTTTCTCTCTCTTTTCCCCATTTCTCTCGCCGGCCGTACTCCTCCTCCATCTACCAACGCTGGCGAGGCTCAGCTACCCCTCTCGTCCGGGCTTCTCCTCGGTGGCGACCTTCGATCGGTGAAGGCAGAAGGAAAGGCTGGTCTCCTCGACCTTCCTTATGTTTTCCTTCTCCTTTTCTTTTACAAAATCGCGATTCGCGATTCTGTTGTTTTTTTTTTCAATTTTCTATTTCTTTTTTGTTTATTTATTTATTATTATTATTTTAATTAAATAAAATATAATATTTTTGTCAAAATATCCCAAAAATATTATATTTTATTTATTTAATCAATTAATGTATTTATTTGTCTGATTTTATCTTTTCAGTATATTTTTCCAATATTTTCGGGATAATTTCTCGATGTGAAAATTTCATTTAATTTCGATAAATTCATATCTTAATCAATATAACCTGAAATTTAATTATTTCTCCTTTATTGATCAAGATTCTCTGAATCCTTATTTAAAATAATAATTTCTTACCGAATTTCGGATCTTTTGATCGTTTTACCCTTTTAACATGTTCGAGACCAAATCAACACAACTTCCCTTCACGAACCCTTTGTCATTTCATGTTTTAAATTCTTATCTCCAATCCGAATGGTCTGAATCTCATTCGTTTAATATGTGGTTATTTCAATCTTCATTTGTTCTTTAAATGCATTCAAAAATTTTTATTCATTCCATTTGCATTTTTCATTCATGTAAAACTCTTCTTATGATTCATTTTACATATAATCATGTTTACATCACATGAATCATAAGGAAATATGATAAAAATTCAGGTTTTACAATATGGGAATCTGTTTCTATGGATTTCATCATGGGATTTCTGGAAATAAACAAGATGAGATCTATAATGGTGGTGGTAGATCGTTTTTCTAAGTATGTTGTGTTCATAGCAGCCCCACATGCGTGTACCGCTCATGAAGATGCTGAATTGTTTTTAAACCATGTGGTGAAGATCTTTGGTTTGCCCAAGGATATAGTGAGCGATCAGGATGCTCGGTTTACTGAGAGATTCTGGACTTACTTGTTCAAGTTGATGGGTTCAGAGTTAAAATTTTTCACGACTAATCATCCGCAGACAGATGACTAGACGAAACAGATTAATGCATTGTTGGAAGAATATTTGAGTCACTATGTGTCTGCGAGCCAAAAGAATTGGGTGAGTTTGCTCGATTCCGCACAGTTTTGCTATAATATGCATATATCATCTTCCACGGGTTTGAGTTCAACGGAGTTAGCAAAGATTAAGTCCCAAGGGGAATGCCCAACGACATACAGATTTGTGCGAGATCGTTAAGAGTTGATGGAACAGGCTAGGGAGAGCTTGAAAAAGGCACAAAAGAGGATGGTGAAATATGCGAATCAGCATAGATGGCCACTAGAATTCGAGGTGGGTGACAAGGTGTTACTCAAACTGACGCCTCAGATATGGAGAAACGTTACAGACAAGCGGTGTCACAAAGGTCTAGTGCATAAATACGATGGCCCTTTTGAAGTCGTGAAGCGAGTAGGCGCGGTGGCTTATCAGCTGAAACTGCTTAAGAGGATGAATTTACATCCTACTTTCCATGTGAGCTTTTTGAAGCCTTACCATGAAGATGCTGATCCAGGAAGGCAACAGGAGAGAAAGGCTCCACCCACTGTGAGAAGCCATTTCGAGAAAAGAGTGGCTAAGATACTTGACCACAAAGTTGAGGGAGCTAGTAGGAAGAATCGGAGAAACTATTACTTGGTGCAGTGGGACGGTGAAGATGAGACAGACGCTACTTGGGAGAAAGACATTTCTTTGTGGTAATTCAAGGATAAGATCAAGGTGTATTTGGAGCTCAGTCCGATGAGAGCATCGGCTTCCTTCGACGGGGGGAGGGTTTGTTAGACCCTAACTACTTGACCTGGCGCCCAGCTCGTAAGGGATCGACTAGGGGCGCTGTGACGAGTGCGGAGCACGGGGAAGCTTTGCACGGGGCGTGCACCAAAACAGGCAAGATAGGCACTTGGCCTGGGCGGCTTACCAGGCTTGAAACGGAGACGCTGACGGACAATGATCATGGTTTGTGGGTTGCGGGAGAACCTGCTTACTTTCAAGAAACGTGAACCAAGTGACTTGACAACGACCATAGCGAGAATTGTGCAGTCGTGGTAGACGTGCACGAAAGCTATGACAGATCCTTGAAAGTTGGGATAAGGATGAATGCGGGTCATAAGTCGGGATAAGCGGAGAAGTCTTGGCAGACCGAATCACTGGAGATTATCACGGACCTTGACTCTGAAGAGTATTGAGGTAGCGATCATCCGGAGAGTTCTTAGTTTAGTGGGAATTAATCCTAAAGAGTTTCTATTGTAAAAAAACTCTAATACCTACGTAAAGAGATATTCTCACTTGCTTATATAAACTATAGTGGAGAGGTTGAATGTATTCCTGAGAGATTCATTAGATTGTATTCATTTTTATTGCGAATTAATAGAAAGATTATTCTCTTGAAAGCTTGAGTGTTATTCATTGTTTTAATATACTTTGATTAGTCGTTTTCTTGTTCGAATGTTATATCGCTGCGTATTAACCCAAATTTGAATTTGTTTGAAGATTAACCGTACTAAACAGCAAAGAATTTAGAACATCACTTAGAATTGTTCCATAAAAGAGAACACCCCTATGACACACGACATATATGGAAATGCATCCTGCTTGTGAACCTCAGTGATCAAATAATTCCCTCAAAATTATACGAGTAAATCATCTAAACATGAATAATTTATTTGTTTTTTTTTTTAAGATTCAAAATTAAAATCAAATTCGATAAACTTTTTTTTATATATTTGAATTCAATTTGTCAAGGTAAAATGTTTAAAACCATTTGAAATTCATTTATTTAGGTTCTACGAACTCATTCGTAAATGTTAAGAAAAATGTTAAAAACAATTAAAAATGTATTCATAAATAATAAACAAAACATAACTAAATAAATCTAAACAAACAAATAAACAATTATAAATTTAGATATATTAAAATAAATAAATAATATATAAACTATCAACATTTTTACAATTTTTAAGTGAACTTGTTTATAAAAATAACTACATAAATAAAATTCATTCAATAAACAAATCTTGGAATATTGTCAAAACATATTTTAAATATATTATCAAACATAAATTTAATATTATTAAACGTAAAATATAAATAAAATATCGTAAAACATAAACATAATATTTTTACAACAAATTATATTTATATTTATTTTTATTGTACTTTTAACATATTTTACACATAATAATACTAAATTTAAATTTAATCGTGATTTTACTGTAAAATTAGAATATTTACCCTTACCGTAGATTTCCCTTTGTGATACTAAAGAATCAATCCTATTTACCATCATTTACAACCTACCCAAAAACTCAAAAGGTATTTTCCATTTCAAACTACCTAAAACGTACAAAGCATTAGCCTTTTCGAACAAACTTCAAGAACATCTTAAATAGAACAGATAATATCCACACCATAAATCAAGGTTGTAATTCCTACTCTTGGTATTGTCTCTAATAGCTGTCTAGAGATTTAATGCCTACTCGCAAGAAAAAATACCGTTACCTAATTATTTCAAGTTCATTGATTCTCAGATTCAAATAAACTCAACACGGCCATTCTCAAGAACATACACAAAAGCTCAAATGAAGATAAAGATAGTAAGGAACTAAAAGCAGAATATGAAATCAAACATTAGCTAGAGAACAATGTTGCAACTCTGACTTGAAAAATTGCCAATCTCTAATGAAAGAACCCCTCAGTAGTTCCCAATATTAAATCTCACATAAAAAATTCTGCAAATAAACTACGAAAAACAAAGCTTGAATCCAAATAAGCTTATCGAGCTTAGAACCCTAGCTTGGTGCGGCGCCAGTGCCTGCGCTTCGCATTGTACCTGTAACGCAAAAGCAAAAATTCATAACAATCCATTAATAAATGCTCTCAAAATAAATTAAAAATGGAACTGGAAACAAAAACGTTCAAGCATAGTTAAACGAAAAGTGAAGAAAATATATTACCTAATGGTGTTGTCGGTGCGCATGCGGATCCAATAAGGGATGGGCCTATTCTGCCTCATCTTCTTGGCTAGCTTCTTCTTGATCCTGAAGGTCTTGTGCGAAGGCTGCCATGTCAAAATAAAATATTTAAAACATCAGAGTGGTACCTTTAAAAATCAACTTTGTTTACAGATAAAAGAGGATAACCAGGAACTTTTGCAAAGGAAAAATGGAAAAGAAAATGAGGCAATTCAAGCTTGAAACAAATGGCTCGACTATTAACTAAGGAAGAAAGGAAAGGGACGAGGAAAAATACCATGTTTGGCGGTTGCGAGGGGATGCGGCGCTAGGGTGTCGAAGCTGCGAAATCAAATTACAAGCTTTGAAGAAGATAGAAAGTGCCTCACTCACATCATTAACTTCTGCTCCAGCTGGGATTTTAGGGTTTACTATGTTGGGCCTGTAGTGGAGTGGTTATGGTTATGAGATCTGTTGATTTTCGGCCCAAATGATGCTGCGGTTACCACCCATGTGAATAGGTCGCTCTATTCATTGTTTGGGCCTTCTCCTATTATTATTATTATTATTATTATTATTATTATTATAAAGTGATGTCACGTGTTGAACAACTTTTACATAAACAGAGCATAGGCCTTATAATATGACATTTGAACTTCAAATCCTTATGTATTTTATATAACCAATGGTAGAACGGAGCTTTTAATTCACAAAAATAAATGAATAATAATATAATAACAAGTAAAGTTATTATGTTCTATATACTGAATATTACACAGTTATAAAATGTGATTAAAATTTTAAACTTAATTTGATTTTGTCAATACTAAATAAAAATTATTTAAATTTTAATTTCAAATTCATTGATGGTTAAACAATTATAAAATAAGAACAGTATTTTCATGTCCCTTAAATCAACTGCATGATTTGTCTTTGTCGTAAGTTATAACTAATAGTATTGAGAAAACAATCGTAGTTTTATTTTTCATTTTTCTTAATATAATCTCTTATTAATATTTTTTTTATTTTTTTTATTTTTTTTATACATGGAATTAATGAAAAATAATCATATCTTATCCTCATTAGCAACACAGTTGTAGCTCTCATTGAAAAGATTTAGGTGTAAAGTTTTGATTTCCTATTCCCACTCTCACAATTTTTATGTGAATAAAAAAAAAAATTCAAGTGGACATCTTCAAATCAAAATCTCATATTTTTTTTTATTATATTCCTATAAATACCTCTATAAGAATATATATTTACTTATAAATATATATATCAAATGATTTAAAACATTATAAAATAAAAAGAAAATTAGGGTTTACCAAGAATTGATGATGGAATTGGAATGGATGATTTTTGACCCAATGGGCCTAAGTGGCAGTCTATAGTCTATACTCTGCAATAGATTCCAATGCCCTCGTCCAAGAACAAACAAAACCGCTCGCGCACCAAAAAAAAAATGGACCTTTTTAAAGAATCTTCCGATTTCCGTCTTGTAAAATTCACTCTTTTCTTCCATCTTTTTTTTTTTTTTTTTTTTAAGTAACTGAAGTAGAGTCTCTCTCTCATATCATTGGATCTGCGGTTCTGGGTTTCTCTAACTTTGTCATTTGGTCACTAAATCAAGCGGCTCTGGTTGCTCCTCCGCTGCAATCTCTCTTAACACAATGCCTCCTCGCGCATCAAAGCGAAAAAGGGCCCCACCCAAGTCTTCATCCGACGGTCGTTCTGGTACCTTCTCGCCCTTTTTTATTTTCATTTTTCTTTTTTGAAAAAAATGAAAAGATACAAAGATTTTGCTATTTTTGGTACGCGAGAAAGCGCGGGAAAAAAGGATTAAAGAAAATACAAGAATTTAAGCAAGAATTGCATTAACCCGATTAATTTAGTTCTGATGAAAAGTTCTTTACTGTCAGTAGCGTTAGTTCTTGTTTTTGTTTCTTTCGAATGTGAATGATGATTGATTCTATTCCGATCGGTTTCTTAGAAACCGCTGGAAAAGAGAATATATTAAATGGAAAAATCATACGGTAACGATCTTCGGTTAACTATTTTGTAAGGATGCTCTGAAGGAATAGAAACGCAGCATATTATAGCCGTTATGTTTGAGTCGGAAGATCCTAGAATGTGATCTAAATTGATTAATGACCTACTAAGTCTGATTCGGATATTCTTTAATTCTTTTCATTGATTGTTTATCTTGGGTTTTCTGGCTGAATCTAATTGCAACTTATTTCTACATTTGCACTGAAATTTAGTAACTTTTCCTTTTTAATGAATTATTATTAATATTAAAATTGATTTCCCAGACTTAACCCTTTAACTCAAGTTAGGTAAAATAGCAGTATTGATGTGTTTGGGAGACTGTTATCAAAAAAGGATCTGTTAGCATTCGACCTGAATTTTATGTAAGGAATGCATAAGGCACAGGTTGAAACTATTAAAAACGATCTTCCTTTGTATTTAGGATAGTTTTAAATAGAGTATAATGACATCCATGAAATGAACCCATCTTAGGCTCGGTTTCCTGTTGTTGTTAACATTTGTCTTTTCGTTCCACCCTGAATTTTATATAGTCTCATTAAATTAGCATCCTGAGAATGTTGATTCCTATAATTTTGGTCATTTTCGTAGAGAATTGATTGCCTGATGTTTACTCCTTAAACTTATATGAATTGGATGTTTTTAAAATAGATAAAACTAATGATCATGCTGGCTGTCCTCTTGATTCGGTTGGATTTTTTTCTCTTCAAATATGTTTTTTATTATTCAACTAAACTTTTTTGTTTTCTCATGAATTGGCCGGTATTCTAATTAGACATGCTACGTTTTTTTTTTTTCCGGTCTCAAGTAAAGTTAAAAACAGAAGGGATGGAAAAAATAGATCGCATGTTCAATTCATATGCAAATAGTTCACTAGGCATGATTGAGTAAGTATATTCCATCTACATTTTCAAATTTGTGGAGTTAATGATATGGTATCATGTTTTACTCTAGCAATTGCCAATGGTGACTGGTTACCTAGAAACAAAAGAAGAACAAGCCAAATACATTTAGAAAGGAGTTAAATCTCATCTCTTGTCTGTTCTAAATTGTGGTTTGAATATGATGCGTATGAAAATTTCATGAACCTTCTTAACTTGCTGTTTCAACATAATATCTCAGATTTTTTTTTTTTGTAGATTTATGTTTCATATAAAGGTACTTACTGAAAAGTGTTTCTACTAAAACAAGTTTTGGTTGTAAGGATTTTTTTTACCTGGATTTCCATTGGGTCAAAAAGAGATGAGTTCCATTGAAAAAAAGAGCTCTGATTTTTTTTTTTCTTTATCTGCATGTTAAATAAATCTGATCATTTTGATGTGAGGCCATACACCCTCACGAATCTATTTTGTCTGAAAAGTTAACATAAGCCCCACTGGATGTGCAAGGACAGATTTTCTTTAGAGGATTCTAGGCATGTCTTTTTCTAATACACCTAGTTTACTTGAGCAGTCCAGATGGTATTGAAGCACTCTGTTCTGATCTAGGAGTGGACCACTCTGATGTGAGGATATTGATGCTTGCTTGGTATGTTATATTCTGTAGATATATGACTGAACTCATTCTTTAGTGTGAGTTTCTTCTCACATGTATTCTGCATTTCTCAGGAAATTAAAAGCCAAAAGGCAGGGCTATTTTACCCAGGTAAGCAGAAGCACTACTTACATGCCGTGCTGCATTTGATGGATGCCATAATAGAAAAAAATGACTAACATTAGATGAATGACTGCCATTTTTCTTCTCTTGCACTGAATCAGGATGAGTGGCGAACTGGCATGAAAGCATTGGGGGTTGATTCACTTAGCAAACTAAAAAAAAGGCTTCCCAAACTGAAGAATGAGGTATTTGTATCTGTTGCAACGGTTTTTCCCATCATTGTAAAGTCATTTTCTGGTTTACAAGTAAGCGATTACTGATTTTATCTGTTTTATGTCTGAAAAAAAAGGTGGGGAAGCCATCGAATTATGAAGATTTCTATTCCTATGCATTCCGATACTACCTGATAGGTTTGCCCATTAATTGAATGGAAGCAGCCCCTTTTTTTCACCATCCCCAGCTTCTCTTTTATAGTATTTTCTTATTTAATAAAAAGCTGACAATGATCAAGTGCCCCAGAGGAGAAGCAAAAGAGCGTGGACATTGATATCATCTGTGAATTGTTGAATCTTGTTCTAGGGGACCAATTTCGACCTCAGGTTGATTTACTAATTGAGTATCTAAAGGTAGGCACTAGGCAGCCAATTTTGTATAGAAGGCTGTTATTCTTTAATCTTTAGAAAAAGAAATGCTAATACAATGCACTGTTTATTATCGGAACATGCATTCCATGACATGTTTATGATGCTTAGACTTGATTTCCTGGCAGGTCCAAAGAGATTACAAAGCAATAACTTTTGACCAGTGGATAAATTTTCTACGTTTTTGCAAAGAGGCAAGTCTTTTTGAAAATTGGCATGAATTTTTTCTTTCGCCATGCATTGAAATTTAGCGTTGACTGCCAAAAGGTAGAAAGAAGAAATACAAAGAAAACAAGAAATGGCATGTAAAAGGATAAATAATTCATCTTAGATCATTTTGATTTCTTGATGGTTGATGTATGTACTAATTGTCTTGCATTGATCGAACTGAACTATGCATGATATTTGATTAAAAGGTTTTAGTTTGCTTTTCCTCCTCAACCAATTGTAGACATCTATATTAACTTTGAATCCTTGCTAGCAGATCAGTTTTCCAGATTTCGAAAATTATGATGCAATCGAAGCTTGGCCCTTGATCCTTGTAATTTTGTCGAATGGATGAGAGCAAAGCATAGCTAGAATTGGCATCTTTTGTGTGTCTCGCACATTGCTGATTTCTTAAGGTAAATGATCACTCTCTGGATTTGATCAGATTTTATTCTCTTGAAAGTATTAAAAGAACGATCAAATTCATTTTATTCATCTATTCACAGGACCTTTTGGAAACCCAAACCAGAAACGATGGAGCTGGCTCATCTCTGATTAAACTAATTTTGCTGTACTTTTTCTCAGGCTAAAACTACATTTTGTTGTCTGGATATGGTTTCATTAATGCTTTAGGTTTCTTCTTCTTTTCCCTTGTTAAACTACTTTAAGCGGAAACAATTGTGTTACTCAACGAAGGATAATTCTATAAATGTAGTGTTAAAGCAACTTCTCTCACCACAGTTTCATTTTGCTTCAAACATCCAGTGGCTTGTGCAGCGTCAAATTTTCTTGCGGAGCCTCTTTCATCTATGCAAACATATGGCAAGGTGGCGGCCTGTTTAGTGCAAATTTTTAAAGCTCAATATAATTATTTTCAATACACAAACAATGCTGGCCATTATGAAGCTAGGCTAAGCTAAAACAAGTTTGCTGTTAGCATAGCAGTACAATCTTTGCCACCAGGAATTCAGGACAAAATGCAAAGCAAAGAAGCATTAACTAAAATTTCAGGCCAGCATCGCTTTGGCTCTGTTTAATTTTACCTTAGGACCGTGTGCAAATGCGAAGATCGCAGATCACTCCCAACTCTCAACTCTCAACTCTCAACTCTCAAGCTCTTCTTGGATGTTGGATCTGCTTACTACGTCATTGCATCGAGTAATGTTAGGCCATTGGAAGGATCGCTTTTGTTTCCTTCCTACAACCACTAAGCTGCTTGCAGCTGGTCTTTGAAGTCCTGCTTGTCACCTAGCGTTTCTGTTTGTTACTCTAGATTGCATATATATATATATCAGAGTGAATGGATTTATCGGTTCATCCAAAAAGTAAAGTAGTACAGAATGAAACGTAAAGAATCAATAATGCGAAGAGAAATTGAATTAATTATCAACTTCTTCTTCCTCCATTGGAAAGCTAAAGTAACATGAAAAGAAACAACACGAAAATAAATTGAACATTGTAGCCTTGCCCTTGGGACAATATCGACGGGAACTTGCTTAACCATAATTAAAAGGAAAAGCTTCTCCAATTCATTCCCGAATAACAGTACCCCAATGTGATCTTTTCAAGCATGTTCAAATTTGTAGCTAGGAATATGATCTTTTGACAAAATTAACAGGACTGCTGGCCGATAGCAAACCTAGGAAACAACATATGCTTCTCACCTAGAGTCAAGTTTCTTCGAACATAACATAACAAACAAGCAAAACAACCAAAGTAAATCGATAAAATCCTAGCTTACTTATTCTTCTGTCACATGCTCTATATTAACAGCATATACTCTTCTCGTTCAATTTCCGAGCTTGTAATCATCACACTAGTCCTAAATGGCCAAGCAAAAACTAGCATCATTCTACTTGGCCGTTGTCGTAATTATTGGTGCAAATATCTCCATCTCCACTGCTTCATTTCCTACTTTGTTAACCCGAAATTACTGGCAGAAATCTAGACCAACGAAACTAATAGAGTGGAGTACACCGGGCCCTGAGCCCGCCAATTCCGCCCCATCTCCATCTCCTATACCGGCTCCTACTCCTAGTCCACCTTGTTCCTATCAGGGAATTAAAGGTGGCTATGGGCCTCCATGGCTAGCTTATAGTGTCCCTCCCTCCTCAATCCCTACCTTGTACTTCACACACGTGTTTTATGCCTTTGTTGGCATTGATGCTTCTTCTTACCACTTGTCCATCACCCATTCTGATGATCAATCGATGGGAAACTTTACCGCCACCCTTCATGCCAAAAGGCCACCAGCAAAAGCCATGTTATCCATAGCCAATTCTAGTACTGGTACTTTCTCCAACATGGTTAGTAACCCTGACAATCGGGCTGCTTTTATCAATTCCACTATTGCTATAGCCAGAAAATATGGTTTTGATGGCCTTGACATTGATTGGGAATTTCCTAGCAACCAATATGACATGTCAAACCTCTCACTGCTTTTTCAAGAGTGGCGTCAGCCTGTTGAGAGTGAGGCTTCAGGATCAGACAAGGATCCCCTTCTTTTAAGCGCTGCTGTTTATTTTGCTTCCAGCTTTTTCACTGATCAGCCTAGGACATACCCTGCTCATGCCATTGCACAATATCTTGATTTTGTGAATCCTATGTGTTTTAATTATCATGGAAGTTGGGACACTTCTGTCACTGGTGAGCATGCTCTACTTTATGACAAAAATAGTAATACCAGCACTAGTTTTGGTATATCATCCTGGATTGAGGCTGGAGTCCCCGCAAAGAAGCTGGTTATGGGCATGCCACTTTATGGAAGAACGTGGAATTTGAAGGACCCAAATAACCATGGGATCGGAGCACCTGCTGATGGAGTTGGGCCTGGATATAATGGCGTATTTTTTTACAACGAAATTGTAAGATACAATGCTGGACACAATGCCCATGCTGTGTATGACGGGGATACCGGATCAGAATACTCATACTCAGGAACCGATTGGATTGGTTATGGTGGGCCAACATCAGTAAAAACGAAGGTTGAGTATGCTAAGGCCCAAAACCTTGCTGGATATTTTTTATGGGCCCTTGGGCAGGACATGAACTGGACCCTTTCGGAAACTGGCAGGTTCTAAAATTTATATTTGCTTTTTTCTTTTTATATTCATTGCATTGGGATGATGGAGCTTGATCCTTAGACTTCCCAGAACTCATTGCCACATCAACATTCAAAGCATATTGGCCATTTAATTAACATTTTTTATGGAGCTACGAGGCTACTTCTGTTATGTTTTATGTGTTTGGCAGCATCAAATGCATGGGAAAGAATTCACCAATAGAGTATGAAGTCCGATGAAATATTCACAATCTGATCTGGAGCATGATTCATTTGGAGGTTGGAGCTCTCTGAAACTGTTCTTTTTCCTCTTCCTTTTATGCTTGTTCGCATGTGTTGCAGATAAACTTGATTTGTCGTTGTAAACTATCATTAGTTTGCAACTAATCATCTAGACATGCAAATCCATATCACGAAAAAAATAAAGGATTATTTCCTGTTGTTTAAACTCAAAGTCTGATTCTGATGGTCGCAAGTATTCAACACGATTGATCAATTAGTCATTGCTTTTATTATTTATATGAAAGGCACAAAATTAAAGATTGAAACTGAAGGATTTCTCACTGTATCATCAATCACCGTCACTCAAATCTATCTTCAAGCCAGTGCTACGAACTTCAATTTCAATCACCAAGAACCCACGCTCTTGAAGCTGCGAAAACATAAAAAATAATAGAACAAGTGAAATTTTAATCAGCCAACCCATCGGATTACTGAAATTAATATCATATCAATAAAGTGTTATCACCTTGTCTGGAGATTTTCCACTCTTCATCGTAGCTGAGAGCCCAAAAGAAATAGCCACGAATTCCAAGGGCCTGAGCGAACCCAATCTTCAATGTCGTTGATATAGCATCATCATAGCCAACCCAGGCTGAACCAGCATAAGAATACGTTGATACAGTTTCCAAGTCATGTTCTACCTTGGCACCATTCTTCCTGTTGAACTCCTCTATCTCCACAAATGTCAGCACCCCTTCGTCTCCTGGGCCTACTGCAACTGCAGCTGATCCAATCTCATGAGATTTTGGGTCCTTAAGTTGCCAAGTCCTCCCATAAAGTGGCAGACCCATAACCAACTTGCTCCTGGGCACCCCAGCTTTGATCCATGACCTAAGTCCATAACTCGTACTTATATTACTGTTTGGGTCATAAAGAGCTGCATGAGCCCCTGTTTTTGAAGTGTCCCATCCTCCATGATAATCGAAACACATTGCACTGACCCAATCCAAATTTTGATTAATGGAGCTCACTGGGTATTTCCTGTCGACTTCATCCAAGAAAAAGTTGACAGAGAAGTAAACAGCCGCGGTGAGAAGTAGAGGAGCTCGGCGAGTAGCCTTAGCCTCGTAGTTGATAGCTTGTCGCCATTCCTTAAACAAAAGGCCTAGGTCTTGCAGATCTCTTGGGTTTTTAGGGAATTCCCAATCCAGGTCCATCCCATCAAAACCGAACTTTCGTGCAACATCAATGGCTGAAGTTACAAACGCCTTACGTGACTTCGCCTCTGAAGCCATGCGAGCAAAGAGAAGAGAATCAGAACCTCCGCCACCAATAGAGAAAAGAGTTTTGACTGGCGGATTCTTGTGATGAAGGGTTGTAGTAAAATTCGACAGCAGTAGAGCTGTGGAACTTGGAATTTCAAATTTATAGGTGCCGTTGCTTGGCATGAGAAAAGCATAATAGATATGAGTAAACAAGGTTGTATCTATGGCTGATGGTGGGAAAGTTGTCGTCCATGAAGGCCAATAAGCTGCTTTCACAGCCGGTGTCGACGCCATGACAAGTCTTGCTAAAAGCACAATAAGAATGGTAAAGAGCTGAAAATATTTCAGGAGGCCTGCCATTATTGAAAGAGGGCTGGTCAGAAATTATTTTGAAATGGAGTCGAGAATATATATATATATATATATATATATATATATATATATATATATATATATATATATATTGCAATCGCCGGTGTTGCTAATAGTCAAAAAAAAAAAAAAAAAGGTTGAACAATTCATTTGTTTATAGTCTTGTGGATAATTTTAGATGATCTAGGGAAGCTGAAATTATAGCATTGGGTTGAAATTTTATTTTATTTACTTTTCATAAATTAATTTAGTCATCATTGGTGGATTGGGCGTGCGTCCACTCTTGAAAATCTGACCTATTCAACTCAACTTTTGATTTGAATATGAATCAAGGTTGTCCATTCCGATTGGAATCAAGGTAAAATACAAGTCTATTGGGTAACTATTCACAACGACACTAAATATAAAACAGAGCATATTATTTTCTACTCATGGTGTGTATGAACCTTTCCATAATGGACCTTAGCGTTTGTCTGGCACTAGCGTCTGCTTGTGGAGAGACTGAGAGGACATGAATGCGGATGTGAAGGGACAAGTGGAAGTGGCATTCACACTTATCACGCTTATTTATGAGGCCACATTTAATTCAAGCAACTTGGCTTTTCCCCGTATACCTTTGGTAAAAGTTTTATTCAATGTATCAGCCAAATCGAATGCCACATTCTCTTTCAATGATTTGTCAATGCAGTTGCATGTCATTTTCAATAATTAGGTATGATGGTTATGGGATACCCTTGATTTTCTCATGTTTTTGTGTGTGAGAATTGTTTGACTTTATTATATGCTGAAAATGGAATAAGAAGATTCTAAATACAATCAATTTTTAGTCTTCACACCCTATTCTCTTTGTATTTAAACGGTAATTTATTCAAGAAAATAAGGTGTGTAGAGTAAAAAACTGATTATATTTAATAATTTTCTTGACTTGGGGAGCTTGAGCTTGACCCTTAGGTGGGGTAACAAGGAGCTAACCGAGTTAATACATAGAAAGTTCATGATTTGATTCAACCTTGAATGTATAAATTTTACTGAAAAATTTAGGCGATTTGAGTTTTAAACTTTTCTTTGGTAGAGGTGTTCATAAGTCAAGTTATATTTAAGTATTAAAAGATTGAAAGTGAGATTAATCCTAATTTGACTTTATTTTTAAGGTGTAATATTTTATCAAAACTCGTTTTTACGTAAAAATGAATAAGCTCTACCCTTTTAAACCTACCTAAATACTATTAATTTTTTTAAAAAAAAATATAATAAAATATAAAATAAAAATTTAAACACGTAATAATTAATAAGTTTAACACAATAAGTTTAAATAAAATTTTAAAGAATATTACAAGAAGCATGAAAATTAAAATTAAAAAATACAATATAAGCTTAAATTAAATTGCACAAAAATAAAAGTAATTAAAAAAATAGTATAAAAAATAGTAAAAAACTTACAATTGGAGAGTCGGTCGAGCTAAGTTTGGACTTGAAATAGTAAATTTATGTCAGGTCCAATTTTTATAAGGTTTCAATTTTTAAATCTAAATTTATTTAATAAATTTATTATTTTTATCCAAACCAATTCAAAATTTGAATAAACTTTTGCGGGAGATCGTGACCTTTAAACAAATCTATTTATATGTTGTATAAAAAAAATTATTATGTTATATATTTATATATATTTCATAATAAATTGATTTTTCATTAATTAAGAGAACATTTTATTAATTATTTTTAAAATTAATTTTCATTTAATTATAACTCTAGTGGTCGGCCGCGGCGGTGGCGTCGGACACTAGAATTTGGATTTGAAGAAGTTTCTACCGACACTTGTAGAGAGTAGGGAAATGAAATGATTGGTACAGAAAGAAAGCTAGAAGAAAAGGAAAGAAAAAATGAAAGAAAAAATTATAATAAATAATTATTAGTCATTTTTTAAAGTAACTTTCATTCCATTATAATTATTATTATTATAATAACTTATAATTATTTTAACAAAAGGGTAAATTAGTCTTCTACGCTTATTTTTATCATATTCAATGATTTAACCAAAAATATTAATATTATTTCGTATTATAGTCTATTTCACTCAACCAATCACCATTGCTTTAAAAAAATAAAAAAGAAAGAAAACTATATATGCAAGAAAATTTTAAATTTCTAGGAAACTCAAGTGCTTGGTTCGGGGAATGGAAATTGTACTTTGCGAAAATAAAAAATAAAAAAAAATAAAAGTAAAATATGTATTATGTTATTTGGTTGGTGACGTAAAATAATTATTCAGAATTTATTTTTTGTTTTGTTTGGTTTAAATATAAAGTAGGAATAGTATGCATAATGACTAAAATATCCTTCATATGAATTTATTATATTGTGATTATATTTTTATTCTTATTTTGCTAATTATCAAATTACCCCTTCCTTTTTGTTTTTTAATTACCAAAATACCCTCTTCTATTCTATTTATCAAAATAGAATCTCTTATCATAATTATCAAAATACTCTTTTTGTCTTATTTTAATTATCAAAATACCCTCTGTTGGCTCTACCGAGAGAGGGGGGGGGTGAATCGGTTTTCTAACAATTATGACAAATTAAAAATTAATAACAATTTAATCACAAATGATAATGAGCAATAAAGTGCAATGTAATAATGTAATGCAAAGTAGGGAAGAGAGAAACAAACACAATCGTTTATAGAGGTTCGGCCAAACTCTTGCCTACGTCCTCTCTCCTTGACCTTCTTGTCAAGTGTTTTCTTTCTCTCTATCAATAGAGCTTACACAGTTCCTTTTTGCAGGTTAAGGAATAACCTCTCTACCCTTAGCAATACAGAAAAAGTATTCAGCCTCTTACAATATACTCTCACTGAGGAACAATCCTCTTCTCTTTTAAGATAAGACTGAATACAATATAATGCTTTAAAGTGGTAGGACAAATGTAGCTTTTTTGCACTTAAGCTTTTACAATGATTCTCAATGAATGAGCAATAGGGACACAAAGAATGAAAGAATTAAAGCTTGAGAATGTTTGGAATATGCAGCAATAGTGTCTCTATTCTCTTTGTCTTCAATGCTTGGTTAAATACTGAAGGATGGGTAGTTGGAGCATTAAATGCTATTCTTCCCGTTATGTTTTGCAGAAACTAGCCGTTGGGTGCCTCCAGTAGAGTGCCAGATCGATCTGCCTTCTTGGCCAGATCGATCTCTTAGTTATAAATCCTGCAAGATTGAAGCACAAATACACAAGGAGATCGATCTCATAGGTTAGCAGATCGATCTGTTAGTTTAAAAGTAATGAGGCAGATCGATCTGTCGAATAGGCAGATCGATCTCCTTAACTCTCTGTTTGAAGCAAGATCGATCTCCAGATTGATCTGCCATGCAATCTCGTAGAGAGGAGATCGATCTCTCAACACTACAGATCGATCTCTTTAGCTCTCTGACTTTGAGGAGATCGATCTCTTCCTTACCAGATCGATCTCATAAGTTCTCTGACTTTGAGGAGATCGATCTCTTCCTTACCAGATCGATCTCATAAGTTCTCTGACTTTGAGTGTGGATCGATCTCTCAGATCGATCTATAGTCTTAAGCTCTTAAAGGGAGATCGATCTCTTCATAGACCAGATCGATCTCTCAACTCTAGCTTTAGCCAGATCGATCTCTTAACCCTTGCAGATAGATCTTATTTTACCTTAATCTCTTTACAATGTTATAAGGCTAGGCAGATCGATCTCTTACTTCATGAGATCGATCTCTCATCAAGTAAAAGCCCAAGAGATCGATCTCTCATACCCCAGATCGATCTCTCATCAGCAGAACTCTAAGTTCTGGTACTAATAACATCTAAACATGTTTGTATATCATCTTAACATTATTGAATTAACTTGTTTTGTCATTTCAAAATACATTAACTCAACAATCTCCCCCTTTTTGATATGACAAAACTCATCAATTTAAACATGTTTAGTGATTTTGCAAAACTCCCCTTTTTGTGAACTTTTGATTTTGTTAATGACTTAACTCCCCCTCAGTTAAATCTTAACTCTCCCTCAGTTAAATCTTAACTCCCCCTCAATTTAAATCATAGCTCCCCCTCAATTAAATCATTCTTTTAAACATTTAACACAACCACAACACATGTTTCTTCTCCCCCTTTTTGTCATATCAATCACACACGAAAGAGAAGATTCATGGCATTTCAAAATTAACATTTTCATTAACTCACCAAATATCCAATCAAATCACATTTCATTCAAGCAAAATTTTCACAGATAACATCAAGTAGCTTAATAGTGTTGTAACTACACTAAATCAAAGTACCTAATGCCTATTGTGAGGGAGGATCACGATCCAAAATATGCTCAACGTGCGTGCGTGTTACTTGGAGCTCATCGAACATCGCCTCTTGAGTCTCTTGAATCTTATCCACTCTTTGGGTTAAGTCCTCGATCATACGCCGCTGAGTGGCAAAGCCGTCATTAATCAGCTGACTGAGGTCCGTCACCATCGTTATGAGCATCTCCAATTCAGCAGGAGAGGATGTTGGTGCAGTGGGCGGAGCCGATGGTTCCTGAGCTGGTGCAGCAGGTTGGTGTGCTGGTTCATCAGTGGGGTCCTCCTCAGCCTCAGCAGGTTGCTGTTCTTGCTTTTTCGTCCACTCTCCCCGGAAATTTTTGTAGTACCCCATATGATGTAGGGTCCCAATGTTAAGCACGCTTTTTGGAGATGGGAGTTCGCCAGTTTCGCCGCTGCAGTTGATACCAAGGCGGTGGAGAAGATAAGCCACTGGTTGTGGAAAAACTATTGTGGTAGCTTGGCCACGCACAATCTTCAGCCAATCTTCGTATATAAAGTGAGGGAGGTTAGGTTTTTGGCTTGTGGTGTGAATGTGATGGAGCCAAAAACGATCTAGACGCCTAACGGTAGAATGACGAGTACCGAAAGGGCGGAGGTTCCACGAGATTATGAGGTGGAGTAACCGAAGGTGCATTGGAAGGTTACTCGCCTTGTCCCCGGGGAGTTCAAACGCAAAGGGGACTTCCTCATCCTCATTTGTTAAGCCTTCATCGCGTATATCAAACACTTTGGCTAGAACTTCAGAGTCAATTATAATGGATTGACCCATGACGAAGGTTTTGAAGGCAAGGATTTTGCAGGTGTCATCGGGGTCATAAACGAGTTCGGCATTGGAAAAGAATGCGCGAACGAGATTTGGAGGGACAGGAGTGTTGATTTTCAAGAAGTTTGTCCAACCAAGCTCCTCAAATTTTGACAAATAGGGAAACTCTATGCGATTGAGGAACGAAAAATCGATAGTGCACCAATGCTTGATTGGCATGGTTGAAAAATATTCCTCATCCGCTTTCTTTTTGCTGGTGTTTTAAAACACCAATTGAAGGAAGCGATAGGAGGTGGAGGAATGGGTTGTGATGAGGAACCTGCCTCTCCTGTGGTTCTAGGGGGTTTGTTTGCTACTGACTTCCTAGGCATGATTCTAGATTCTAAAGAGGCACTAAATGGATTCAACAACGAGAAAAGCAATGAAACAGTACCTAGGTTTGACCTAGAATCAAAATGAACACAAATTGAAGACAGATTTTGAGAAAATCAGTAAGGAATGTTGGTTACAATACCGGATTTTGACACCGAGACGCAAGGAGGACCGTACAGAGATCGATCTGAGGAGGAATCGGAGGAAAAGATGCGAGGGAGATTTGGGAATTTGAAAATTGGGTTTCTGAAATTCGGGAATTTTACGCGGGTATTTATAGTCCAGGGCACAGGAGATCGATCTGTCGAGTCGACAGATCGATCTGTCATTTCCAGAAAGCCAAGGAAGATCGATCTGTCGTAAGGCCAGATCGATCTGGTCGCAAACAGAGGCTTAGGCAGATCGATCTACCAAATGCAAAGATCGATCTGTAGAATGCGGAAGCTTGAAGAGATCGATCTGTCGTGTGGACAGATCGATCTGCCTTTAAACAGAGACGTAAGGAGATCGATCTTATGGTTAGAAGATCGATCTGCTTAGCTTAACCTTGATGATTTAGGCTTGTTGGAGGTATGGAGATCGATCTATATTGCAAGGAGATCGATCTCTCATCCTCATTGCCAGAAAATCTTTGCAAAAACTCATTTAAAATCAATTTGAAACCAAGATTTTTGAAACACAAAAAATCCTAAGGCTTATCCATCAGTCCTAATTCACCTCTGAGGATACAAAACCTATCTCTATCAAGGGGTTTGGTGAATATATCAGCTATTTGATGTAGAGTGTCAATGTACTCTAAAATTATATCCCCTTTTTGTACATGGTCTCTAAGAAAGTGATGTCTAATTTCTATGTGCTTGGTTCTGGAGTGTTGTATAGGATTCTTAGACAGATTAATGGCACTGGTATTATCACATTTAATAGACACTTGTTTCATGTCAATACCATAATCTCTCATTTGTTGTTTAATCCACAACACTTGAGCACTACAACTACCAGCCGCTATATACTCAGCTTCAGTTGTGGACTGAGCTACACTGTTTTGCTTCTTGGAGAACCAAGAAATTAACCTATTTCCTAAGAATTGGCAAGTACCTGAAGTACTTTTCCTATATATTTTGCAGCCTCCAAAATCAGCATCTAAAAATGCATGAAGGGCAAAAGTAGAGTCCTTGGGGTACCAGAGTCCTAGTGAGGGAGTGTCTTTGAGGTATCTAAAGATTCTCTTAGTTGCCAATAGATGTGATTCCCTAAGAGATGATTGAAATCTAGCACAAAGGCACACACTAAACAATATATCTGGTCTACTAGCAGTTAAATAAAGCAAAGAACCAATCATAGACCTATAGAGTTTAGTGTCTACACACTTGCCACTTTCATCTTTGTCAAGCTTGATGTTGGTGCCCATTGGAGTGGTTTGAGGTTTGCAATTGTCCATCCCAAATCTCTTGAGCAAGTCCTTGGTGTACTTTGCTTGATTGATGAATGTTCCATCCTTTGTTTGCTTCACTTGAAGTCCCAAGAAGAATGTGAGTTCTCCCATCATGCTCATCTCAAATTCTCCTTGCATGATCTTAGCAAATTCTTGGCATAAAGACTCATTAGTTGAACCAAAAATAATATCATCTACATATACTTGTACAACTAGTAAGTCCTTATTTTTATTTTTTATGAATAATGTGGTGTCTACCTTTCCTCTTGAGAACCCTTTTTCTATTAAGAACTTTGACAACCTTTCATACCAAGCTCTAGGAGCTTGTTTTAACCCATAAAGTGCCTTAGATAATTTGAAAACATGTTCAGGAAATTCATGATTTTCAAATCCGGGAGGTTGCTCTACATAGACTTCTTCATTAATGAAACCATTCAAGAATGCACTCTTTACATCCATTTGATATAACTTGAAATCTTTATAACATGCAAAGGCAAGTAACATTCTTATTGCCTCTAATCTAGCTACCGGTGCATATGTTTCATCATAGTCTATGCCTTCCTCTTGTCTATAGCCTTGAGCAACTAGCCTAGCCTTATTCCTTACGATCACACTATTTTCATCCATCTTGTTCTTGAATATCCATTTAGTTCCAATTATTGAGTGATCACTAGGCCTAGGAACTAGTTTCCATACTTTGCTTCTCTCAAATTGATTTAATTCTTCTTGCATTGCTAGGAACCAATTATTGTCTTCTAAGGCTTCATTGACATTCCTAGGTTCAATTTGAGATACAAAGGCTATATATTGGCACATATTCCTTAGGGATGATCTAGTTCTAACTCCAAGAGTTGGATCTCCTACTATTTCACAATCTTTTACATATCCTAACTCTCTTGGTGCTCTAGGCTCTCTTTCTAAAACCTCTATTTCTTCTTCATCTTCTTTATTCAAGTCAAGCTTTTCTAGAAAGTCATCTTCTAAGCCTTCATCAAATATTCCAGCATTTTCATCATTGGTTGAATCTTTAGGTATATTATTTGATTCATCAAATACAACATGAATAGACTCTTCAACCACTAATGTTCTTTTGTTATATATTCTAAAGGCCTTTGAATTCAATGAATATCCTAGAAATATTCCCTCATCACTCTTGGCATCAAATTTTCCTAAGTTATCTTTTCCATTATTTAGAACAAAGCATTTGCAGCCAAAAGGATGGAAGTAACTAATGTTAGGCTTCTTGCCTTTGTAGAGCTCATAAGGAGTTTTCTTTAGCATGGGTCTTATCATAGCTCTATTAATTATATAACATGATGTATTTATAGCTTCAGCCCAAAAGTACTTTGGCAAGTTATTTTCACATAACATGGTCCTAGCCATCTCTTCCAAAGTTCTATTTCTTCTCTCAACTACACCATTTTGTTGTGGTGTCCTAGGGGCTGAAAAATTATGGCTAATTCCTTGATCATTGCAATACTCATCAAATCCTATATTTTCAAATTCTTTGCCATGATCACTTCTAATGCTTGTTATTGTATATCCTTTTTTATTTTGAGTCACCTTTGAGTAAGTTATGAATTTCTCTAAGGCTTCATTTTTTACTCTCAAAAAGAACACCCAAGTGTATCTAGTGTAATCATCAACTATTACAAAACCATAGTGTTTCCCACCTAGGCTAGTGGTTCTAGTTGGTCCAAACAAGTCTAAATGCAGTAATTGAAGAGGCCTAGTGGTGGATACACTATTCTTAGGCTTGAAAGTTGTCCTCTTGTGTTTTCCTTTGACACAAGCTTCACATATTTCTTCATGATCAAAGGATATTTTGGGTAAGCCTATAACTAAATCCTTTCTAGCTAATTTAGATAGCACATGCATGCTAGCATGACCTAGTCTTCTATGCCATAACCAAGATTCCTTTTTGTTGTCTACCATTAAGCATATGTTTTCATTTTTGAGTTCATTAAGGTAGACTATATATATGTTACCTTGCCTATGACCTAGAAGGAGAATTTTATTTGACTTAGGATCTATAACATTACACTTCATACAATCAAAAATTACTTTGTAACCTTTGTCACAAAGTTGACTAATGCTTAGTAAGTTATGCTTTAAACCCCTAACAAGTAATACTTTTTCTAAAGAGAAATGATCATTACCTATTGAGCCACTCCCTTCCACTTGGCCTTTGGAGTTGTCCCCAAAAGTGACTTCTCCACCAATTTTCGATTTGAAGGAATTGAAATGGCTTTTATCACCCGTCATGTGCCTTGAGCATCCACTATCTAAGTACCAAGCTTCTTTTGTTTTAGCTTTGTGGCTATGCTCAATCACCTATAACAAAAAAAAATAAACACACTCAAGTCTTAGGTACCCAAATTCTCTTGGGTCCTTGGAGGTTAGTAAATGCAATTCTTGATCCCATTGGGATCCATTTTGCTAATGCATTGCAGTCCTTGGAATGAATTACCTCTTTTGGAATCCATATCCTTTTTACAATTTTTCCTTTAAGATTCCTCATCTTTATATTGCAATAATGTGACTTATGTCCCTTCTTATTACAATATGAGCAAGTAATTGCAGTTTTATTCATGCTCTTCCTAGCAATAAAACTCTTAAGATGGGTCTCCCTACTTTGTGCATTATACCCTAAGCCATTTTTGTCAAAAAATGCCCTTTGGGTTTCTAACATGCTATCTAGCTTTTGTTGCCCCATGTGAAATCTATTAAAGGAGTTATGTAAATTGCTATTTTTCTCCTTAAGGTCACAAATTTCTAGATTTGCAATCTCTAGTTTCTTCTCACATTCCAATTTATCTTTTAACATTATCTCATTTTCCCTTTTTAGTTTAGATATTAACTTTTTATACTTCATGCTCATAGATTCATACTCTAATGCAAGTTCATCAAATGCATCTTGCAATTCATCAAAAGAGTATTCATTGAGATTAGATGTTACCTTTTGATCATCATCAATAGCCATGAAGCATAGGTTGGCAATGTCCTCATTTGATTCATCATCGGAGCAGTCACTGTCACTCCATGTTGCTACCATTGCCTTCTTTTTATGAAACCTATCATTAGATCTTTTGAGAAGAGGGCAGTTAAATTTTATGTGTCCAGGTTTTTTACATTCATAACACACAATAGAGTCTTTTCTACCTACTTCCTCTTGTTCTCTCCTATTGTTTCTCCTATTATTACTACTAGCTTTCATTCTCATGAATTTGTTGAATCTTTTGGCAAACATTGCCATCTCAATATCCTCCTCACTCCCACTCTTATTTTTAATCTCCTCTTGAGCTGTGGATTTTAGAGCAACACCCACTTTCTTGGGTGGCTCTTCATTTCTTTTAAGTTTCATCTCATAAGTAAGCAAAGATCCTATCAATTCATCTAGACACAATGTGTGAGGATCCTTAGATTCCTCAATTGCCGTTACTTTAGCTTCCCATGACTTAGGTAAGCTATTTAAAATTTTCTTTACCATTTCAATGTTAGAATATATTTTTCCTAAGGATTTTAGTCCATTAATTACGTCTGTAAATCTAGTGAACATATCACTAATTGATTCTCCTTCCTTCATCCTAAAAAGCTCATAATCATGTGTGAGCATGCCTACTTTTGTCTCCTTCACTTGGGTTGTACCCTCATGAGTTATTGCCAATTTATCCCATATTTGCTTGGCATTATCACACCCGGAGACTCTATTATATTCATTAGGACCTAAAGCACAAAATAATGTGTGCATAGCTTTAGCATTTAGTTGTGCACATTTAATGTCATTAGAATCCCATTCATCTTCTTCTTTGGGGATATCTCTTCCCTCTATTTTCTTTGTAGGGATTTGAGGTCCCTTAACTATAATTCTCCATACTTCATAGTCATTTGCTTGAATGAATAGCATCATCCTAGTCCTCCAATATGAATAATGTTCACCATTGAACATGGGAGGTCTAACCGTGGAGTGCCCTTCTCCTATCAAACTAGTTGCTACATTGTTAAGAGCCATTTGATCGTTTTCTAACTCTTAGGAAGTTGTTCCTACGTGATTAAAGAGTCCTAGCTCTGATACCAATTGTTGGCTCTACCGAGAGGGGGGGTGAATCGGTTTTCTAACAATTATGGCAAATTAAAAATTAATAACAATTTAATCACAAATGATAATGAGCAATAAAGTGCAATGTAATAATGTAATGCAGAGTAGGGAAGAGAGAAACAAACACAATCATTTATAGAGGTTCGGCCAAACTCTTGCCTACGTCCTCTCTCCTTGACCTTCTTGTCAAGTGTTTTCTTTCTCTCTATCAATAGAGCTTACACAGTTCCTTTTTGCAGGTTAAGGAATAACCTCTCTACCCTTAGCAATACAGAAAAAGTATTCAGCCTCTTACAATATACTCTCACTGAGGAACAATCCTCTTCTCTTTTAAGATAAGACTGAATACAATATAATGCTTTAAAGTGGTAGGACAAATGTAGCTTTTTTGCACTTAAGCTTTTACAATGATTCTCAATGAATGAGCAATAGGGACACAAAGAATGAAAGAATTAAAGCTTGAGAATGTTTGGAATATGCAGCAATAGTGTCTCTATTCTCTTTGTCTTCAATGCTTGGTTAAATACTGAAGGATGGGTAGTTGGAGCATTAAATGCTATTCTTCCCGTTATGTTTTGCAGAAACTAGCCGTTAGTTGCCTCCAGTAGAGTGCCAGATCGATCTGCCTTCTTGGCCAGATCGATCTCTTAGTTATAAATCTTGTAAGATTGAAGCACAAATACACAAGGAGATCGATCTCATAGGTTAGCAGATCGATCTGTTAGTTTAAAAGTAATGAGGCAGATCGATCTGTCGAATAGGCAGATCGATCTCCTTAACTCTCTGTTTGAAGCAAGATCGATCTCCAGATTGATCTGCCATGCAATCTCGTAGAGAGGAGATCGATCTCTCAACACTACAGATCGATCTCTTTAGCTCTCTGACTTTGAGGAGATCGATCTCTTCCTTACCAGATCGATCTCATAAGTTCTCTGACTTTGAGGAGATCGATCTCTTCCTTACCAGATCGATCTCATAAGTTCTCTGACTTTGAGTGTGGATCGATCTCTCAGATCGATCTATAATCTTAAGCTCTTAAAGGGAGATCGATCTCTTCATAGACCAGATCGATCTCTCAACTCTAGCTTTAACCAGATCGATCTCTTAACCCTTGCAGATCGATCTTATTTTACCTTAATCTCTTTACAATGTTATAAGGCTAGGCAGATCGATCTCTTACTTCATGAGATCGATCTCTCATCAAGTAAAAGCCCAGGAGATCGATCTCTCATACCCCAGATCGATCTCTCATCAGCAGAACTCTAAGTTCTGGTACTAATAACATCTAAATATGTTTGTATATCATCTTAACATTATTGAATTAACTTGTTTTGTCATTTCAAAATACATTAACTCAACACCCTCTACTTATTTAATCATAATTGGGAATGTAATCTTAATGTTCAAAAATGTCGTCATAGAGAAAGATAGGGTTTATACATTATTATTAATTATTATTATGTTAAAACGTTATTAGTGTAATTATAATTATTACTATAGTAAATGTGTTTTAACACAAATATGAACATTAATTTGATATTTCATTTTTGAGTTATAATTTTGGTTTGAATATGAACTTAAAATTCTATCATTGGGTATAAAATGAATAAATTTGCATATTTCATAGTTCTAAACCATCCTAAAGATATCGATTCCATTCATTAGTGTAGAGAAAATTTTATTTTCTAGTTCTTGACAAACGAGCCTTAATACTCAAATTGCTGCATCTTAAACCCAAAAAAAAAAAGTGTTTCGTTGAATTACTTTACTTCAATTTCAAAGATCAACAATTCCAAAAGTAAATAATTAAATTTAAACTACTATGATCCAATTTATCAGTTACTCTTTAGCAGGCCCCGAATTTTTTTTTTTTGAATTTATAAAGCTCATAGAATTAATATTTCACACTAGCATACGCGGCTAAAGCAGTGATGGCATTTCAAAAAAGCGCCGTAAAAAATGGCTGCTGTGCTTGCATCGAGAATTTTGTGGTGTTTTCGAATAGAACACCGCTATCATGGTGACGTTTATTAAATGTTCTGCGGCCTTTAGGAAGGCCATTAGAGTTCATTATTTAGTGGCGTTTCTTGTTGGAATAATTAAAAGAATAATTTTAAAAAAAAATATTATTTATGATTTAAAAATATTTAATTTGATTTCTTTATTTACACTACAATTATACAATAACATTTAATTTATTTTAATTTTATTATGTAAAAATTATGAAATATTAAAATACATTAATTGTCTAAATAAATTTACAAGTTGAAATATTTAAACAAAATTCAAATTACAAAAACAACTTAATAATAATAATAATAATAATAATAATAATAATAATAATAATAATAATCATCATTTCTGTAACGTCCCGAAAGTGTAGAAATTGAGGTTAACTTTTTTTTTTAATACTTAATTTCTTACTTAGGTTGCGTTATTGTATAATGTTGGTTACTTCGTTTCTTTTTTAATTTGTTTAATCTTTTAATCGTTTAAAGTTTGTTTTAAATTCGGCAACATAACCTCTTATATTTTAAAATACCCCCTGCAAATAGACAAGATCACCATTTATAACCTCAAGCAGTTGTTTTTATTTTTCTTAAACTTATTATCTCATGATTTGTTATACTTCTCAACTAACCAAGTTGTTAATATTATCAAAATATTTCATTTGCTTCCAAAACCATTTATATACAAATCCATGATAATAGATTACATCGCAAAAGTGTTTACAAACTAGTATCTGTACAATACAAAGTCTGAAAATAAATATCGGATGATATACCTTGGCGTGTACCAAAAGTATCCTAGGGAGGCTCAAAATCCACTAGTCTAACTCGAGTACTCCGTGAATAGCTGAAATGATATCACTGCATGTAATCTCAAATAGAGAAAGAGGGAGATGAGCTTATGAAAAAGCCTAGTAAAAAAAGCATTTAAAATAATCATGACAATCCCAAAACATAATGGGAATCATGATTATCATGTGTTCAAAAGTTTTCATACTTACTTTATCCAAATCATATATGCTTATTCACTTACTTTTACAAAATCAATACTTACTTACTTTGAAATAAAACATACATTCTTACTTTAACAAAGTATACATACTTACTTACTTACTCACTTAAACATAGTTTACTTACTTATTTTTTATAATTCAAAACATTTATACATGAAAAACATGAAGACTGGGCTGGGTCCATATAGTTATAATGCAAAACAGAGATATCATCCTCTGTAGAGGGAATAAAACACTAATGGTCATGGTAGGGGCTGTACACTTGATCAGGGTCTATAGCAAAACTGGCACAGTATCTGAATAAAATAGCACACAGCTAGGACATGGGCACCAGTGACACTCATCGTGCGGGTAACATAACATACATGCAGGCTACGCTTATGTGAGATCTGAGAATTTTAGATATATTTTAATTATGTAATAAGAACTTGAAGTATAATTTATTGAGCTAAGTGGATTGTGGGAATGATATTTGGAGATTTATATGTAAAGTGTTTAAAATAAGTGTGAAGCTATGAGGACAGATCGATCTTGGAGAAGGAGAGATCGATCTGGTGAGTTAAAAATGACAAGGAAGGAGGAATTTAATGAGCAGATCGATCTCCAATGGAAGAGGATCGATCTCCTTATGATTCTGTTTGAGAGAAGATCGATCTCATGAGGAAGGGATCGATCTCCAAATGTTTCTGTTTGGGAGAAGATCGATCTCCTCAAGGAGCAGATCGATCTCATAAAGCCATAAAGAGATCGATCTCACCCCTCGACAGATCGATCTCCTAGGCATAAAATTACCCCAAATCGTCCTCAAATTCAAATGCAGATCGATCTCATCAAGAGCCAGATCGATCTCCTACCCTCAGTCTATATAAGGAACCCCTACTTTCTCCTACAATTTTATTTTCTCTCTCCTCCAACCCCCATTTCTACCGAAGCCCTAGCTTTCTCACTCATCCAAAGCACCCATTTTCGTCCAAATCAGAGGCTGTGACAAGAAGGAAAGTTGTTCCTCATCAAAGGAAGAACAACATACTTGGAAATCGTAAGACGGATTGAATCGAGGCAAGAGATAAGCTCTCCACAAGTTTTGAGTAATTTCTAAACCTCGATCTTGATATTTGAGATGATTTTGGTAATGATAGTTGTTGGCATTGTGTTGAAGTAGCTGAAAAATGATTAGGGATTGATGAAATTACAATGTAGTTGGAGTGATAATGATATTTAGCAATTTTGGGAATTTTGAGCTATAAATGGAAATTAGACAATGTGGTGAATTAGCATAGATAATTTGGCATGAGAAATGTAGGACGTTGAGATGTTGTGAATGAGAGTGTAGTTTAGGGTAGAGTTACGAGAATCAAGAGATTTGAGGTGTTATGAGCAATTATGCTCGATTTTGAGAATTGAGGTTACTGTGATGATGAATATTGATGTTTTAATATCGTTTGGACAGCTCGGGAGTTCCAGAGTGGAGTGCGAGACTAGTCCGTGACAAGGGGGAAACAATTGCACTATACGAGGTGCAAAGAGGTAAGGGAAACTAAACCAATTGTGTATGTGATTTTGAACTATTATAGCATGATTTGTGATTTATAAAACAAACATGTTTGATGTGTTGTGTTTTGATGAGAATGCACACGATTTTTATAGTCGGCTGGAGCCCAATGTTTTTATGAGTTTATAATTGGGCTCTACGTCAAGGCGATCTTGAAATTTGAGAAATGTGTGCGTGTTTTGCCGGTTGGGACTCGGTTTCAATATGTTTTGTGTTGAGTACAAAACGGTTTTAAATGAGTTTTATGAGAGAAAAACCACTATGAGTTCTACGCGAAAGCAAACCAATCTTATGTGATAAAGACTTAGGTGTGTGATTTTGAGTACACATCGGGCACTGCTCTGGTAGCATGTAAGTCCGATTCTTCTCCGTTCTGGTAACGTGAGATCCCCCATTTAGTGGCTATGCCACGTATATTTGGTGGCCGTTGCCACGTGAGAACCCTAATTGGTGGCCGTTGCCACGTGAGACCCCCCATTCAGTGGCTATGCCACGTATATTTGGTGGTCGTTGTCACGTGAGAACCCTAATTGGTGGCCGTTGCCACGTGAAACCCTATCCTGTGGCTGTGCCACGTGTGAATTTAAATCAGTGGCTATGCCATGTGTTTAGTGGCTGCGCCACGTATATTATTATTACAGTGATTTTATCACGTTTATTGAGAAAGCGATTATCGCATTGTTTTCACACGCTTGTTACTACTCTATACTGAGCCTTTTACTTCATGTTTCTGCATGATTTTGAGATGTGAGAATATTGTTCTGAGAACTTTCATGCTATAGTTTTCAAAAGAGTATAATGAGTTTCACATACAAATAAATATTTTGTGATGTGCATTTTGGTTTATGTAATAAGTCCCTTACCCCCTTACTGAGCGATTTAGAAGCTCACCCTATTTTCTTTCCCCCAGATTTCTTTAAGTGAAAAGAGTTTCCTTGCGACGTACGGAGTAGTGGCTAGTGGAGGACTTGAGCTCCAGGCCATATATTGTACTTTGAGGTATCGTTTATCTTTTCATGTACCCAGACAATTATTGTAATTACAGACACTTAATGTATAACATTGTATGGGATGTATTAGGACTAATTAACTTCAGATTGAGTAATGTATACGATATGGTATATACTATTTAATGACGAGATCCTGAGGTATAATAAGTGTGATGATGTATGACACTGCACAGGAATGCACTCTTAATTGTGAATCAATGAGTAAAAAGTTTTAAATTGGCCCTATTTTTTGCATTTTCGGGGCGTGACAGAGTTTTCTTGGTATCAGAGCTTAGGGTGTCTAGTACTGTCAGTGTCGGTTAAGTAAAATAGAAGACATCCCAAGTGTCTGTAATAGTCTGATCGTGAACTGAATCTGAGGATTGAGATTTCAATCGATTTTGATATGTACGCGCAGGAGACGAGTTAAGATAGAGAATGAGTGGACGACGAGGTCGTTCGAGGAGGTAGGCAGAGTCCCCTCCGCCACCTGCCCCCTAACCAGAGAGTCCTAACTCTCGATTTAATCGGATTGAGACCGATGTGAGGTAAGGTTTTGAGTAGATGGCAGCGTTATTCGCGCAACACTTTGGAGTTAATGCCTCGGGTACTACTCCTACACCACCACCAGGACCTCCCGTACCCCCAGTACAGATGAATCCAGTGCCTTCCGTCACTCAGCCTGGTGATGGAAGTATAGTCTGACTGAAGGATTTTTTGAAGATGAATCCACCCGTATTTAGGGGAAAGAAGGATCCTACCGAGGCTGAGGAGTGGCTGACGGAGTTGAGAATTATATTTGATTATCTGGGGTGCACCGATACTGAGAGGGTCAGTATGAGTATCTATATGTTGAAGGGGAGAGCTCGAGATTGGTGGGGTACTACCCAGGGTATTCTGATGTCCCGCCAGGATGTGATTGGTTGGGAAGAGTTTCAGACAGCCTTTAGGACCCAATATGTACCACGAGCCGCCCAGAGAAAGAAACAGGCTGAGTTTTTAAGTTTGGTACAGGGTGATATGTCTGTGGATGACTATGAGAGCCAATTCACCGCACTATTGAGATATGACCCAGAGACCTTCAAGAATGAAGAGCTCCGTACAGAGAAGTTTGTGTATGGATTGAAGCCCGTCATCAGAGATAGATTGATAGGGCTATGTATTACTGAGTTTGGAGATGCTCTGAGCGAGCACAAGAGATTGAAAGAGGAATTGAAATGGTACAATCCCAGAATGAGCTCAGAGCAGTGAATAGAGATAAGGGCAAGAGGCCAGCGATTTTCCAAACAGATGCTCGGAGAGGTTCCTTCAGAAGAGGAAGGATTGAGGTACAGAAGGACAGGTTAAAGAGACTCAGAGTTTACCCTAACATCAGGGGGACCCCTCAAGATGTTAGGCCTGAGAAAAGGTTTTACAGAAATTATGGCCGAATGCATGAGGGAAGTTGTACTAGGTCGATCCATGGATGTTTTAGATGTGGAGACATGGGTCACATGGTGAAGGATTGCCCTCAACCTCAGAAACCACATGTCTTGGAGCCCACTAGACAACAACCTCAAAGAGTGAACCCCTAGAGACGAGCCACTGCTGCAGAGAAAGGGAAGAAACCTGTGGCACAGGGACATGTGTTTGCCCTGGATAAGGAGACCGCAGACACTTCTGTAGAAACCATAAGAGGTACACTTTCTGTCTGTGATTATAAGGCTCATGTGTTAATTGATCCAGGATCCACACATTCGTTCATTTCTGAGCATTTTGTATGTAGATTAAACTTGAAGTTTGAACCTCTAGAATATATACTATATGTAAATACCCCTATGAGTGAATCCCAGAGAACTGAGTTAATCTGTTGAGGATGTGGAATAAAGGTGGGAGATAGAGTGATGTTAGCAGATCTAATCATGTTAAATATGCATGGGTTTGATGTAATTTTGGGAATGGATTGGTTGGTAACCAATCGAGTGAGTTTAGACTACTACACTAAGATTATAACTTTCTCCTTACCTGAACCTTACAGTGTACATTTGAAGTATTAAGTAAATAGACGTATGAAGTTTTGTAAACAATTTGAGAATTTTAATATTATTTTGGAGAGTATTAAATATGATTATTCATGTGAAGGTTATGAAACACTCATATCGGATGATGATCGGGAACATCCGAGGATTGAGGATATACCTGTGGTGTGTGAATTTCTGGATGTTTTTTCAGATGAGTTGCCAGGTTTACTACCAGAGAGAGAGCTAGAGTTTACCATTGATTTGGTACCAGATACTCAGCCGATCTCTAAACCTCCCTACAGGATGGCATTAGTGAAACTCGAGGAATTGAAGAAACAACTACAGGAGTTATTGGATCAAGGGTTTATTAGACCCAGTGTTTCACCGTGGGGAGCACCAGTTTTATTTGTTAAGAAGAAGGATGGTAGTCTTAGATTATGCGTAGACTACCGATTGTTGAATAAAGCCACGATGAAGAATAAATATCCATTGCCCAGGATTGATGATCTACTTGATCAGCTGAGAGGGGCATCAGTCTTTTCTAAGATTGATTTGAGATCGGGCTATCACCAATTGAGGATCAAGGAAGAGGATATTCCAAAGACGGCCTTCAGGACGAGGTATGGCCATTATGAATTTCTGGTGATGTCGTTTGGATTGACGAACGCCCTTGCAGCGTTTATGAGATTAATGAACGAGGTGTTCAGAGACTATCTAGATAAGTTTGTGATAGTCTTTATTGATGATATCCTAGTATACTCTCAGTCGTATGAGGAGCATGCACAACATTTGTGGTTAGTACTTCAGATACTCTGAGATAAACAATTATATGGAAAGCTTAGTAAGTGTGAGTTTTGGCTGGATCGGATAGCTTTCCTTGGCCATATAGTCTCAGAGGAAGGAGTATCAGTGGATCCAAGTAAAGTGGAGGCTGTGCTTAATTGGGAGAGACCGAGGACAGTTACTGAGGTACGAAGCTTCCTTGGTTTGGCAGGGTATTACAGAAGATTTGTGGAAGTATTTTCAAGGATTGCCGCTCCTTTGACTAAACTCACGCGTAAGGAGACTCCGTTCATATGGACTGATCAGTGTGAGCTCAGTTTTTAGGAGTTAAAGAGGAGACTAACAGCGGCACTTGTGTTAACTATTCCTGAGGGATCAGGAGGATTTTGCGGTGTATAGCGATGCTTCTCATCAAGGATTGGGGTGCGTGCTTATGCACCATGGAAGAGTGGTCGCATATGGATCACGACAGTTGAAAGACCATTAGCGAAATTACCCCACGCATGATCTGGAGTTAGCAGCTGTGGTATTTGCCTTGAAGATCTGGCGACACTACTTATATGGAGAAAGATTCCAGATCTTCACTGATCATAAGAGTTTGAGATATCTCTTTGATCAGAAAGAGTTAAACATGAGACAGAAGAGATGGATGGAACTCCTTAAGGATTATGACTGCGAGATTCTATATCATCCGGGTAAGGCGAATGTAGTTGCTGATGCCCTGAGCAGGAAGAGTATGATATCTGCTATGATGATCAGGGAATGGGATTTACTGGAGCAGTTTGTCGAACTCCGGATCAGAGTTAAAGAGATAGAGACTGGATTTTGGCTAGCTTGCGAATAGAGCCCAGGATCATGGATTATATGAGAAATGGACAGCGCAGTGATCAGAGATTGATAGATATGGTTAGCCAAGCTGAACAGAGTTCGCAGTCGGATCTCACAGTCAGTGAGAATGGATTGTTGAGATTCAGAGGACAGATTTGTTGAGATTCAGAGGACAGATTTGTGTACCGGATGATGATACCCTGAAAAGACAGATACTGAGAGAATCCCATTGCTCGCGATACACCATGCACCCCGGGAGTACTAAGATGTACCGAGATTTGAGAAATGTGTACTGGTGGAGTGGTATGAAGCGAGACGTGGCGGAATACGTAGCCAGATGTTTAGTATGCCAGCAAGTGAAAGCTGAGCATCGGAAGCCTGGAGGACTACTACAACCTTTACTTGTACCTACATGGAAATGGGAGCATGTCACTATGGACTTTATTATGGGTTTACCGAGGACCCGAAGAGGTCGTGACGCTTTATGGGTTATAGTGGATAGATTGACCAAGAGTGCCCACTTCCTTGCCATCAAGAGCACAGATACTGTGGATGCCTTAGCCGAGCTGTATGTCAGCGAGATAGCTAGATTACATGGGGCTCTAGTGAGTATTACTTCTGATAGAGATTCCCGATTTACTTTCAGATTTTGGACCCAGTTTCAGGAGTCCATGGGATCTCGATTGAGTTTTAGTACCGCCTATCATCCTCAGACAGATGGTCAGTCAGAGAGGACTATTTAGACCCTGGAGGATATGTTGAGGGCGTGTACGATGGATTTTAAGGGATCATGGGATGATCACCTGCCCATAGCAGAGTTTACGTACAATAACAGCTATCATGCGAGTATTGGAATGGCACCTTTTGAGGCTCTATATGGTAGGAGGTGTAGATCCCCTGTAGCTTGGGAAGAAGTCGGTGACAGAAAGATAAATGCTCCCGAGCTTGTTGAGCAAGCTGTACAGAGTGTGAAACTCATATGTGAGAGGTTACGGGCTGCACAGAGTAGACAGAAAAGCTACGCGGATATGCGTAGACGGCCACTCGAGTTTGATGTTGGTGATGCAGTATTTCTGAAAATATCACCGAGTAAGGGTATCATGCGATTTGGGAAGAAAGGGAAATTGAGTCCTCGATACATAGGACCATTCGAGATTCTTGAGAGAGTGGGAGAGGTAGCTTACAGATTAGCATTACCCCTATAGATGTCCGGAATACACAATGTTTTTCATGTGTCTATGTTGAGGAAGTACCACACGGACCCTTCTCATGTCATAGAGTATGACGAGATGGACATTCAAGAGGATATGAGCTATACTGAGGAATCCGTTCGGATTCTCGATAGAAAGGAGAAGGTACTGAGAACTAAGAGCATTCCATTAGTGAAAGTTTTGTGGAAACATCACTCAATGGAAGAGGCAACGTGGGAACTAGAGAATCTCATGAAGGAGAAATACCCCCATCTATTTGACTAGTTGAGTTGAATTTGGAGGACCAAATTCTTTTAAGGTGGGGAGGATGTGAGATCTGAGAATTTTAGATATATTTTAATTATGTAATAAGAACTTGAAGTATAATTTATTGAGCTAAGTGGATTGTGGGAATGATATTTGGAGATTTATATGTTAAGTATTTAAAATAAGTGTGAAGCTATGAGGACAGATCGATCTTAGAGAAGGAGAGATCGATCTGGTGAGTTAAAAATGACAAGGAAGGAGGAATTTAAGGAGCAGATCGATCTCCAATGAAAGAGGATCGATCTCCTTATGATTCTGTTTGAGAGAAGATCGATCTCATGAGGAAGGGATCGAACTCCAAATGTTTCTGTTTGAGAGAAAATCGATCTCCTCAAGGAGCAGATCGATCTCATAAAGCCATAAAGAGATCGATCTCACCCCTCGACAGATCGATCTCCTAGGCATAAAATTATCCCAAATTGTCCCCAAATTCAAATGCAGATCGATCTCATCAAGAGCCAGATCGATCTCCTACCTTCAGTCTATATAAGGAACCCCTGCTTTCTCCTGCAATTTCATTTTCTCTCTCCTCCAACCCCCATTTCTACCGAAGCCCTAGCTTTCTCACTCATCCAAAGCACCCATTTCCGTCCAAATAAGAGGCTGTGGCAAGAAGGAAAGTTGTTCCTCATCAAAGGAAGAACAACATACTTGAAAATCGTAAGACGGATTGAATCGAGGCAATAGATAAGCTCTCCACAAGTTTTGGGTAATTTCTAAACCTCGATCTTGATATTTGAGATGATTTTGGTAATAATAGTTGTTGGCATTGTGTTGAAGTAGCTGGAAAATGATTAGGGATTGATGAAATTACAATGTAGTTGGAGTGATAATGATATTTAGCAATTTTGGGAATTTTGAGCTATAAATGGAAATTAGACAATGTGGTGAATTAGCATAGATAATTTGGCATGAGAAATGTAGGACGTTGAGATGTTGTGAATGAGAGTGTAGTTTGGCGTAGAGTTACGAGAATCAAGAGATTTGAGGTGTTATGAGCAATTATGCTCGATTTTGAGAATTGAGGTTACTGTGATGATGAATATTGATGTTTTAACATCGTTTGGATAGCTCGGGTGTTCCAGAGTGGAGTGCGAGACTAGTTCGTGACAAGGGGGAAACAATTGCACTATACAAGGTGCAAATAGGTAAGGGAAACTAAACCAATTGTGTATGTGATTTTGAACTATTATAGCATGATTTGTGATTTATAAAACAATCATGTTTGATGTGTTGTGTTTTGATTAGAATGCACACGATTTTTATAGCCGGTTGGGGCCCAATGTTTTTATGAGTTTATAATTGGGCTCTACGTTAAGGCGATCTTGAAATTTGAGAAATGTGTGCGTGTTTTGCCGGTTGGGACTCGGTTTCAATATGTTTTGTGTTGAGTACAAAACGGTTTTAAATGAGTTTTATGAGAGAAAAACCACTATGAGTTCTACGTGAAGGCAAACCAGTCTTATGTGATAAAGACTTAGGTGTGTGATTTTGAGTACAAACTGGGCACTGCTCTGGTAGCATGTAAGTCCGATTCTTCTTCGTTCTGGTAACGTGATATCCCCCATTCAGTGGCTATGCCATGTATATTTGGTGACCGTTGTCACGTGAGAACCCTAATTGGTGGCCGTTGCCACGTGAGACCCCCCATTCAGTGGCTATGCCACGTATATTTGGTGGCCACGTATATTTGGTGGCCGTTGCCACGTGAGAACACTAATTGGTGGCCGTTGCCACGTGAGATCCCCCATTCAGTGGCTATGCCACGTATATTTGGTGGCCGTTGCCACGTGAAACCCTATCCTGTGGCTGTGCCACGTGTGAATTTAAATCAGTGGCTATGCCACGTGTGTTTAGTGGCTGCGCCATGTGTATTATTATTACAGTGATTTTATCACGTTTATTGAGAAAGCGATTATAGCATTGTTTTCACACGCTTGTTACTGCTCTATACTGAGCCTTTTACTTCATGTTTCTGCCTGATTTTGAGATGTGAGAATGTTGTTCTGAGAACTTTCATGCTATAGTTTTCAAAAGAGTATAATGAGTTTCACTTACAAATAAATATTTTGTGATGTGCATTTTGGTTTATGAATGAATCCCTTACCCCCTTACTGAGTGATTTAGAAGCTCACCCTGTTTTCTTTCCCCCCAGATTTCTTCAAGTGAAAAGGGTTTCCTTGCAACGTACGGAGTAGTGGCTAGTGGAGGACTTGAGCTGCAGGCCATATATTGTACTTTGAGGTATCGTTTATCTTTTCATGTACCCAGACAATTATTGTAATTACAGACACTTAATGTATAACATTGTATGGGATGTATTAAGACTAATTAACTTGAGATTGAGTAATGTATACGATATGGTATATACTATTTAATGACGAGATCCTGAGGTATGATAAGTGTGATGATGTATGACACTGCACAAGAATGTACTCTTAATTGTGAATCAATGAGTAAAAAGTTTTAAATTGGCCCTATTTTCCGCATTTTCGGGCCGTGACAGCTTACATGAGATATTATGAAACAGGCACTACGTGTAGCGGAGACAACGCCATAAATGCGGAGATGAGCACTACACGGGCGAAACATGCACTACAAGTGGCGAAGAAGAGCTCCATAAAGACGAAGATGGGCACCATAAAAGCGGAGACGGGCACCATAAGTAGCGGGCATGACATGTACACAACATACACTATCGGGATATGTGACAGCTCGGAAGCGCGAAAAATAGAGCTAATTTAAAATTTTCTTACATTAAATCCTCTTACTCGGGTTGCATTCCTGTACATTGTCATTTAATCACTTGTGTTTATAATAATTCAGTAACCCTAAGATCAAACAATTTTTGTTTCATAAAATCAAATACATAATATCCCAAAGGGGGTCAGCCCAAAAAACTCAATTCACTTTCTTCATATTGTCCTATTTACATCCCAAAAATACTTAACACAAATGTCTGTATTACATCATCGCCTGGATACAAAATAAACTGAATTTATACCTTGTGCGTGTATAAACAATAGTCTGGGGAGATCTTGTACACCAGTCTATATCACGCACGCGGCAGGTACTAGCTCGATCACTATAAGTAATCTGGAGGGGGAGGAAAAATGGTGAGCTCTCAAAACAGTCAGTAAAGAGGATAAGACAGATTTTATAAAATCTTCATTACATCACAACTCATCATTTAGGCATGTCAAACATTTATGGAAATAATGGTAATAATAATGGCATCAGTTTACATCAGCATAATTTACATGATAAAAATCACAATTCTTTGCAACATCAAAACAGTCGAGACGAGGCATTTAATAAAACTCATTTAAAAACAACGTCATAAGCACATCGGATCAAATCATCCTCAAGGAGGGCATCCTCAGAAGAGAAAAAAACGTCGCCATCTATCCATGACCATGATATTGCTGTAGACTTGATCAAAGTCATACAGCCTCGGTCTTACATGCTATCAAAGCAAGGTCACCTATCCCTACCAGAGCGGGGTCATTTCACGTTACCAGAACAGAGGCATCGGTCTTACATGCTACTAGAGCAAGGCTCGGTTTTATATGCTACCAGAGCAAGGCCACTCAACGTGTCACGCCCGAAAATGCGAAAAATGGGCAATTTTAAAACTTTTTAACTTATTTAACTGAGTTGTGTTCCTGTCTATGTCAGTTTCTTAACCTTTATCATTTTATAAAAATTCCGCAGCATAACAACTGCATTTTGACTTAACCCAACCTACAGAGTTTAAAACGCAGTTTATAATTTTCAACCCACATCCGCAACACCATTTTCAATTCTATTCCAGGATCTCATAATATATATTTATTCTGCGAAATAAAAACTCTGTACATAAATATAATCCCTTACAACTATTACATCCCGACTGTAATATACATTAGTGTCTATGATGTACATCGTGTCTGGAACAAAAGTAAAGCTGTACCTCGTCGCTACAAATGATTTGACGAAAGGTCGGACTGCCTCATCCACGACCTCTAGCGAGTGAGTGCAGTAAAATCACTATAGGAAATCTAAAAGATGGAAAGGAAAGGGGTGAGCTTTTCAGGCTCAATAGGAGATACATTTAAAGTAACCTTAATACTTAAAACAAGTAAAACACGTGGTTTTACAAATCAGCATAAACATGTACTGGAGTAGAGATGCTTGAATTCATCAAAGTAGTAAAAACATGCTTAAATCATAAGTTTACAAATCATGCATCTTTTTAGTAAAACTCATATATAGTATGCATATCATGTAGTGTAAACAAGTGAAAAGCATCTCAAAACTCAATTATGCATATCATAACATGCTTATCACTTTGAAAGTGAAATCATACTATCATATGCGTATTTCATAAAACATAACTCATAACTACCTTTTAAATCACATCATAGAAAAAAAACATGTGCTAAAAAGCAAATAACACATAAGGTAGCATGAAATGTGCGAAAACATATTTCATTTCTCTTGAAGACATGGCTTCATCATAACTGGTCCCGAAGGACATCATTAACATAACTGGTACATATGGCCATAGTACAGAGAACTGTAAGACTGGATCAGGGTCGTACAGTGCCCTACTGGACTGTGTGGTACGGGGCTATGGTGGGGTGACTCATTACGTGCCTGCAAAGGACTCGCAGTCTCTAAGTAGTCTCAACGCATGAACTTTAAATGGTTACATGGTACCACAAGTCATCTCATCTCGTCAGAGTCCTGCCCGTTCCCTGGCCATCGGCTAGGAAGATCCTTGATCGTCTTTGTACACTTTTCTCAACGTACAAGATCGACCCCAGATCACTCTGACCTCATAACATCAATACTTCGTGCCATAGTCTCAAAACAGTAAGCACGTTTTTCATAAACACATATATCTCGAGTATATATGTACCCCATATAATGAAACCATAGTTTCGTAAAACATTCCCGGGACTTTAACCTGTAAACTCATGGAAAAACATACTATGTTTTTATTTCATAAGTGAAAATCACTTTTATATACATAAACCTATATACTAAAATGTATCTCATGCAATAAAAGTCATTTTGAAAAGCTTGGATAAGTTTATTCCGGTTTTGAGTGAATAGTACTCTTTTCAACTTTCGAGAATGCTCTTTTTCATGGAAACTCAACTAACTATCCACATAAACATTTGGCAAGGTTGAGGAGTACTAATGCTACTCTAAATTATATCCCTTACCTCTTAACGTCGAAGGTAGTGCACGTTCCTCGATTTTGAGCTCACCTCGAAAAGCGTGCCGATAACCCGAGCTGTCACATACCAAGTTATCTCATCACATATAGCTCAAATTCATGTTAATATATTCAATATGTGATTACATCTAAAATGTTGATCAAAAGTTGACTTCTTGCTACTTTACTCATTTTGCTCGATTTTATCGGTTTAAGCCTCAGTTTTAAGCTTTCTTAATATATTCGACACCTTTAAATTTATTTTCAATACCTCTACATCATGTCTTACATTTCAGCAACTCATTCCACTTCAAACAAGACCTTAAATTATCGATTTTTGCATTATTTCGATAATTCACCTAGTTAAACACTAAACCGAACCTTTGCAGTATAATTTTTACTGTAATTTCACTTTCCTTCAACAAAAAAATTCCATTAAAAATCACAAATTAACAACCTATCTCATCATTATCACCATACCTCAACTTCTTCACTCCTTTGACCAAGTTTGACTTCGGTTTTAGGTCTCCAAATTGCCACTCAGCTGTAACACAACATGTATAGAGCTTAGAAGTATTCAGAATCATCCAAGAACCTCATCAAATTCATCCAAAAATTGAATTTTTGCTTACCTCGAAACAGGGCAATTTTCTATCCTGTTCGTCTCTCTAACTTTTCATGGGGTAAATGACTTCTTTTAGATCTGAATTTTTTATATGTGTTATAGGGGAGGAAGAGGAAGATTTCATATGAAGGGACCATTGCCTAAAAATGGCTGGAAGGTGGCCGGAAAATTCATGCCAGTCATGAACAGGGGTAACGTCTGAGCAGAATGGGTGAGGGATAACTCTCGGGTTTTGCAACAGTTCTGGATGGTTCTTACCTTTTTATGAAGCTTATCCAGTTGACTTTCAATCTGGAAAATATCAGAGGCAAAGAAAATCGGGAAGGTCATCAAATGGGATTGTTTTCATTGGCTGACAGTTTACTAAGTACAGGGGAAATGACTGTTCTGTTTTATAAAATTTACCAAAATTAATCCTGATCAGATTTCTTCAAAATTCCACTTCTCAATTGTTATAATATGTCTATAGTATGTTTCATAAAAATTTTGGGGTCACTTTTTTGAGAAAAATTTCATGAACGAGCTCATTTTGCGCGATTTGGCTAATACCGAGCAAAATGAAAATAAGCTTTCGGTTAGCTTTAAAAATTTATTTGAACCCCTAAATCTCCATATTTCTTCATGATTTTTATTTCCCATGTCACTTTCACCTTATAATAATTTTCTACTACCTCAGAATAATTTTCACAAATTTCTAAAATTTTATTCGGATTTATTTCCCTTATTAGGTCCGTTTTCTCGATTTAATTTAAAACCCGAGTTTAACTAACTTTTGCATTTCCAATCACTTAGTTTTCCCTTCTACACATCATTCCATGCATGAACATGACATTTTAAAGAAATTCTTGGATCTAGGACCCTACCTCGATTTGCGTGCCATTGGGTCCCACGCTACAATCGAGTGCTTTAATCGTCTACGAGCCTGTAAAATGTTATATTGAGCTATAATTTACTTCTCATAAGCATCATAATATGAAAAAATATCGGGTTTCACACAACGCTATCAAGCGGAGTATCAATGTGCATCTCATGACAAGCCTTAGTCTCAGTAAAATATGTCATTATTGTATAAAAATCGTTTTGCCTTCACGTAGAGCTCATAGTGGTTATCCCGAAGAAAACTCATTTCTGTTATAACACATTGTTTTCACAATTACACAAAATTCATTAAAACCGAGCTCAAATCGGCAAAACACTCAAACATTCATTAAAGCATCAAATCAAATCATTTCTCATAAACATGCTCATTCATCAAACCTTTTTCAAACTAAAAAGGTATTTTTATCGTTTAGAAACTCACATGTACAAACATTTTATTTCCCTTACCTCTTGCACTCTGAGTGGTGCAACGTCCCCCGGGTCTTGGATCAACCTCGTTTCTCGTGTCGAATTCCCGAGCTGTCCAAACATCATCAAATTGTCAATATACATCATTCTCATTGCCCATTTCTTTCTCTTACTCATTCTATCTTAACATTTCCCTTTTCATCCTATTTATACTCATACACCCTAAACTACATCCAAGCTACATAATCTTACATATATACATTGTCTCAAAACTCTTCCTACATCTTTATCAACACCTTAGCTAGCTCATGATCCCTTCTTGACTTAAACATTTCCAACTAAATATATATATATATATATATATATATTTATTCACCAATATCTATATAAAATGATAATACTTAAAAACAATGGTTTTGTGAGCTCACCTAGCTTGTCTTCTCTTGAGCAACTTGTATAATGTTTGACTCTTTCCTTTTTGTTCAAACCACCCTTTTGATTTTCTAGTATGTTGTTCTCTTCACCAAGAGGAACAACTTTGTCTCTTACCTCTTTTTCTTACTCTGTCCAGAATATGGTGAATCTTAGAGAGACAAAAGCTTGGTTTTGGGTAAAAATGGTAAGTGTTGGTGTTTATAGGTGAGAGAGATTCGGTTTCAGAAAAAAATCTCGTGATTCTTATATAGATAGGGCGTGTGAAATCGATTTGGTATCATGAGGAGATCGATCTCTGCCTGGTTTCAACTACTCAAATTGCTCAATTACCAACTCTAAGATCAATCTGGTAGAGGGTAGGGATCGATCTGTTCTTTACAAAACCAAATGGAGATCGATATGTTTTCTAAGGGGGATCGATTTCTTCCAGGCTGAGACAAATGGAGATCGATTTGCCCTTGTGACAAGATCGATTCTTGCTAGGCAGAGGCAGTATGAGATCGATCTGCCTGTCTGCAATTGTATACTTATTGTATTATGGAGTCATGGGATCGATCTTCCTTCCCAATGAGATCGATCTGACCTTTATAATTTCCATTGCTGTTGCATAAATTTGCAAGAAACTCAAGGCATAACTTACCACAATCTACTTCATAGACCATATTTCAATCCATACACATATAAGACTTAAAAACTTTATCTTCTTATACTTCATTAAATTTAAAACTTGTGTGTACATCGAAATATCATAATTACATTCACCAAATTATGAATCTCACATTGTAACCTCATAGCTAAAGTACATAGAATTCTCAGGTCTCACATCCTCCCCACCTTTGGAGAATTTGGTCCTCCAAATTTAATTTGATCTATTGAATAGTTGAGGGTACTTGTCCTTTATCCGACTCTCTAGTTCTCAAGTTACCTCCTCTATTGAGTGGTGCTTCCAGAGGATCTTAACCAAAGGGATTCTCTTTGTCCGAAGTACCTTTTCCTTCTTGTCGAGTATCCGGATGGGTTCTTCTACATAACTCATATCTCTCTGAATATCCAATGCTTCATACTCGATGACATGAGAGGGATCCAGATTATATTTCCTCAACATGGATACGTGAAAGACATTATGTATCCCGAAAAACTACGGAGGTAAAGCCTACCGGTAAGCAACATCTCCCACTCTCTCAAAGATCTCAAACGGTCATATCTATCGAGGACTAAATTTCTCTTTCTTCTCGAAATGCATGATACCCTTACTTAGAGATATCTTAAGGAATACAAAATCTCCAAATTGAAACTCGAGTAGCCGTCTATGCACATCTGCGTAACGTTTCTGTCGACTCTGAGTAGCCCATAGTCTATCACAAATGATTGTCACATCCTGAGCTGCCTGTTTAACGAGTTCGGGGGCATTTATTTTCCTATTGCCCACTTCTTCCCAAGCTATAGGGGATCTACACCTCCTACCATACAGAGCCTCATACGGTGCTATACCAATACTCGCATGATAGCTATTGTTGTACGCAAACTTAGCAAGGGGTAGGTGATCATCCCATGATCCCTTAAAGTCCATCGTACACGCCCTCAACATGTCCTTTAAGGTCTGTATAGTCCACTTGGATTGACCATCAGTTTGAGGATGATGGGCGGTACTAAAACTCAATCAAGATCCCATGGCCTCCTGGAAATGAGTCTAGATCCTGGAGGTAAATCGAGAATCTCTATTAGATGTAATACTCATTGGAGCCCCATGCAGTCTAGCTATCTCTATAACATATAACTCCTCTAAGGTACTCAATGTATCTGTGCTCTTGATGGCAAGGAAGTGGACACTCTTCGTTAATCTATCCATTATCATCCATATAGCATCATGACCTCTTCGGGTCCTCGGTAATCCCATGATAAAGTTCACCGATATGCTCCAATTTCCATATAGGCACAGACAAAGGTTTAAGCAATCCTCCAGGCTTCTGGTGCTCAGCTTTCACTTGTTGGCACACCAAACATTTGGCCACGTATTCTGCCACATCTCACTTCATACCACTCCACCAATATACCCTTCTCAAATCCTAGTACATCTTAGTACTTCTTGGGTGTATGGTGTATCGTGAGCAATGAGACTCTCTTAGTATTTGTTGCTTCAGGGTATCATCGTTCGGAACACAAATTTGACCTTTAAGCCTTAATAATCCATCGTCACTGACCATGAAATATGATTGCAAGGTCTGTCCAGCTTGGCTAACCATATCCAATAGCCTCTGATCATTTTGCTGCCCGGTTCTAATCTAATCCATAATACTGGGCTTTATCTGTAGGCTAGCCATAAACCCGACCTCTGTTTCCTCAACTCTGATCCTGAGTCCGACAAACTGTTCTAACAAGTCCTATTCCCTGATCATCATAGTAGATACTATACTCTTCCTGCTTAGGGCATCGACAACTGCGTTCGCCTTCTCCGGATGATAGAGTATCTCGCAATCATAGTCCTTAAGGAGTTCCATCCATCTTCTTTGTCTCATGTTTAACTCCTTTTGGTCGAATATATATCTCAGGCTCTTATGGTCAGTAAATATCTAGAACCTTTCCCCATATAAGTAATGTCACCAGATCTTTAATGCAAACACCACTGCGGCCAACTCCAAATCATATGTGGGGTAGTTTCGTTCATGGGTCTCCAGCTGTTGCGAACCATAGGCGGGTACTCTCCCATGCTGCATGAGCATACATCCCAATCCTTGTTGAGAGGCATCACTGTACACTGCGAAGCCTCCAAGTCCATTTGGGATAGTTAACACATGTGTCGTCATTAATCTCCTCTTTAATTCTTGAAAACTTTGCTCACACTGCTCAAACCATACAAAAGGAATCTCCTTACGCGTGAGCTTGGTCAAAGGAGCGGCAATCTTGAAAAATCCTTCAACAAACCTTCTATAATACCCTGCAAATCCCAGAAAACTCTGAATCTCTGTAACTATCCTCGGTCTCTCCCAATTAAGTACAATCTCTATCTTAGATGGATCAACTGACACCTCGTCCTTAAATACAATATGACCAAGGAAAGCTATTTGATCCAACCAAAACTCACTATTACTGATCTTCCCATAAAGCTACCTATCTCTGAGTATCTATAGCACAATCCTTAAATGCTGTGCATGTTCCTCATGAGATCGAGAGTATCAATGAAGACTATCACAAACTGATTTAGATGGTCCCGAAATACCTCATTCATTAGACTCATGAAAGTAGCAGGGGCATTCGTCAAACCAAAGGGCATCACTAAAAACTCGTAGTGGCCATATCTAGTTCTAAAGATTATCTTTGAAATATCCTTCTTCTTGATTGTTAACTGGTGATAGCCCAATCTTAAGTCAATCTTTGAAAAGACAGAAGTCTCTCTCAACTGATCAAATAAATCGTCTATTATTGGCAGGGGATATTTGTTCTTCACTGTATGTAACGACCGTGTGGCACTTTGCTCTCGCAGGATTCAAGAGGTGACCCTCACAATCTCACACATACTCTAAGAATCCATGCAAGTTTTCTAATTTTCCATTACAATTGGATTCTTGACTCCAGTATGTAATAGCATACTATCCTCTGAAGTCAGCTCAGTCTCCATCCGTTAGTGAACTTACAGACATTTCTTAACTTCATTGCTCACAACGTTGGGTTACACCTTTCTAGGGATATAAATCATAATTCATACTCATTGACAGATCAATTTCCTTATGCTAGACCCCTAAATTCCATTCGTAGTTTCCTTAATCTCATTCATTCAATTTTCTATAACTACCGGGTCTTTTATCCCATTTGACAATGGTGGTCTGCAGTTCTTAAACTGTCTCATCTAGTGTAGCTCCGACTCCTACTCAAGTCATCATCATTCTACTATGGGGTTACAAGAGCATGCATATTTATAGTTCTGAAACATCTCTATAGGCTGTGTCGACGCATCGGGAGTAATCTGTCTGTCTATTCTTCCGTCTACCCCATCACCTAACATAGCCTGTGTCCTAATTTCTCATAATATGTTCACTACTCCACTCAATCTTAGCAAAGTGTGTCTCAATACCCTCTGTCCTTTCCACAGGACTTGATGGAGCACGCTCAACATCAGTTTCAATCTCGGTATCATTTATGAGTCTCATATGATGACTCTGCATGATTCTCAGGCCTATCTCTGCAGCTTTTATCTCGTGATCTAATTCCTCACGTAAACCCAACATTAAGTCTTAATTTAATTAGGTTTACTTACTCTATAACCAGACAAGCATAGACATTTGGGATGTAATCTTATCCTTATTATTGACACTTACAGTACTAGACAGCCTTTGCTCTGATACCACTTAAACTGTAACGACCCTTAACCCTTGAAAATCGGGGGATTTTTTTTTGAACTTACCTACTTATTCCCTTATTCACTAAGGCTGTATTCTTGTTCAGTGTCAATCCTTAAAAATATTTCATTTCATTTATTCTTATACAGATTTCATCCCGACACATTATTTTCAATAGATGTCTGTGCATACAAATAGTCTGGTAAAGAGATAAGAATGTCTACCTCACGCATATACAAAAGGTAGTCTGGGGAGGCTCATATCCTCCAGCCTATGTCGTCTACGCAGCATTTTATTAACTGTAATTCACTGCAAAAATCTGAGAGGTAGAGGGGTGAGCTTTTGGGGAAAAGCCCAGTAAGGTAATACTTTTAAAGCAGTTTTGATATATATAAAAACATTTGAAGTTGTTCATAGAACGAAACTTAATGCAATACATAAATTGCCATTTCATGCATAATCGTCATAAAGCATGCGTGTCCTTAAAACAAATCACATGCTTAACCGTTTTACAACTTTTCATAAACCTTTCATGAACATTTCATAAATCATTTCGTAAACATTTCATGAATATTTCGTAGTCATTTCGTAAACATTTCATGCATATTTCATAATCATTTCATAAACATTTCATGAATAATTCATAATCATTTCGTAAACATTTCATGAATAATTCATAATCATTTCGTAAACATTTCATGAATATTTCGTAATCATGAAAACACATATTCATTCATCATAGTCGATTTTCATAATCAAATCGAGGAGACTAGGCTATAACTAAGTCATGCGATACGTGTCATTCTCCGTGGAGAGTCATCATACCTATGGCCATGGTAAGGGGGCTGTAGACTGGATCAGGTTCGTACAGCAATAATAATTATAAACATGGGTAGTATCTTCTTATTTCTTATCATATACTAGCACATAGCTAGGGCATGGGCACCTGTGGCACTCACTGTGCGGGGATCATTCATGCGTGCTGCGCGGGCACGAGATACTACCAAAACATCATCGTAAACCACCAGTAGCACGACATCTTCCACACAGGTTGAGTCAAGTGCTAAAGGGGCCAACGTACCGGCACCCCAAGTGGTGTAGCCGGAACACCACAAGAAGTAACCATGCATGAAGCCTATAGTCTCAAAACATAGTTTTCAAAATCTTTCTTGGGTTTTATAACCCATAAACTCATATTGAGTAATAAAATCGAATTCCTTGTAATCTGAAAACTCTTTCATAAAACAGAAAGATTGTGTGGTACTTTGTTCCTGTAGGACTCAAGAGGTGGCCCTCACAATCCCCTTTTCGAAAACAAATTTCTTTTCTTAAATACTTTTGAAATTGTCGAAAGTTTCTTTAATAATATGGACATAAAAACATAAGTAAATGTAAAACATCCATACACTTCATACCATAGGAAATTCATTTCATAACATGGAAAGTACTTGGGGAACATTTCGATAAATTAAAACATGCTTCACAAGTATGAAATTATTGATAAATCATTTTAAATCACATGCTCTTTCATAAAATCATTTATCGGTGAAACAAAAATGCATTATCAGAACTGAGTTAAATAATACCCCTTACTTCGATTTAACGAAAATCCCGAATTCGAGTGGTGACGCCTCCTAGTATCTCCCTTAAATCCTTTTACGATTCTCCTACATCGAAAATTTGTATTTCTTAGTATCCTATTTATTAAATTAACTACGATGTGTCAAAATCGTAACCTTGCTTACCCAAGAAAAATACGCTCGAAATTATAAAATACTTAAAATTATCTCTAAAACTTGTATAAATTTATTACCTCGGTGTCTATCCATAATCCTTGATTATTCGACTTAACGAGTCGATGGCTCCGGTCCTCTCGGTAAATTTCTCAGGACTCTTCCTCAAATTTCCAAAATTTAGTACACCTATTTTTCTTCCTCGATTTTTTCTCTATCTTCAATAATATATATATAATAAATATTATATATATATATATATATTTATATTACTTTCTTCTTCTATTTTTTTTCTTTTTCTTTTGTTTGAATTTTTTTTCCCGCCTACTCTTTTCTTTTCTTTTTGAACACTATTCACTCCTTACTATTCCTTTTTTTCTTCTTCCTCTGTTTCCTCTCCTCGACACTATTCATCATCTTCTTTCCTTCTTTCTCATTCATCAGTCATCCGTTTGTCATCATCGGCCCCTTCATTCTCGGCTTTCAACACATTTCCCGTTTCGACGTGAGGGTTATAGCCCCTCGGCCACTTCGTTTCGAGCTTCCCCTACCAGCTTCGGCGTCTCTATTTTGTTCAGTTCTCTCCTCCATTCCTCCTCGATTTTAGACTCCCTTCATCACCTCCACGACTCGGCCATCATCACCCTTCCCTCTACTGTCCGTCTGTTGCTTCAGCCTTCATCTCTACTAGGTCTCCTCTCCAATCTTTTATGCCAACCTTCACTCAAGTCTCTCGTCCCCTGCTCAGCTTTGGTTTTACTCTGTTACAGCCTCCCACTGTTTCCATTTCCAGTCCTCACTTCCTCTGCTGCTGAGTTTCACGTTTCATTGCTCCTCTCTTGTTTTCAGAAATGCCCAAATTCTAGCAACTAACTTATTTAACCTTAATCATCTGCAGCTGCTCTCTCAATCATTTCCTTTGTTCTCGGTTTTACATCAGTTTCCTTTTTATTGCTTCTCCAGGCCAGATTCGGCCTTCCCTTATACCCCTCATGTTTTCTTTCCACTATTCTTCACCCCTCAACGTAAGTTCCCCTCTTAACCCGAGACCATATGTATGTATATTTTTTTCTCCATCGGGTCTCGCATTTTTCAGGGTCTGCAGTAGCTTCAACAACTCTATCACTTGTTGCAGACCGAATACTTCTTCAGCCAAGAACTCACGCCTCACTGCAGCAGTTCTGGTTCCCATTAAATGTTGATCAGTTTCTTCCTTATTCCAGCAACTGATCATACTCAATTTCCATATGACCATACTCTCACGTCTTCATTTTCTTCCTCACTATCAGACCCTGTGTTCTAGTAAATGATTTTGACAGCAGTAATGAGGTTAGTTTCTCTCTTTCATCTTCAGTTTGATGAGGAAGCGTGATGATGCATGTCTGATGGCGTGGAAGTGTAGAGAAAAGCTCGGCAGTTAGCTCCCTTACGTCCCCTATCCACTGCTTTCAAATTGTTTACTTCTATTCACTGTACTGCCAGAACATTTCCCATTTCTTTAATCCATTTCCTTCTTCCACCGAAATCACCACCTCCTGCACACGTTTTCTGCTTCAGGTTTTCCTACTGTCCTTCCACGTTTTCTTTCTTTTCTTTCTTTTCAGTTCAAACTGTATTTTATTTCCTCTACAGTGGCTATCCATCTTACATTTATAAATATATATCACGTATACACTTATGTAGATTTAAATAAATATATATATATATATATATATATATATATATATATATATTTAGGTATACATATACGTACACATCCGTATATCTAAATTAAATCGGGAAACACTTATGGCAGCACATGTAATTATTTATATATATATATACAAATATGTGTACACCCATGTACTTAAATAAATAAATTATTTATTTATTTATTTGTTTATTTATTTACTCATTTAATTTATTTTATTAATAAATTTTAAGTAGTTATTTTATACTTCATCATGTATTATGTTCAAAACGAAATCGGCCTATTATTAGTACTTATCTAGTATGGAGGAATAAACACATATTAAATCTAGCTCAAAAATTTTAGTTTTACACCTCATAATTATTTATTCCTCAAATCAAAATATTTTAGTAATTTAGCCTCGTCTAAGTTTCTCATATTATAATTCAACTTAATTATCCACCAATAAGTGTATTCTCCATTATTATTTAAACTGGGTACATGAAAATTCTTGGGGTTTACATTCTCACCCTCTTAAGAAATTTGGTCCCCTAAATTTAAAATTACCTCCGTTTTCAAACAAGTGTGGTTATTTCTCGCGTATTAGACTTTCTAATTCCCACGTGGCCTATTCCAAAGTGTGATACTGCCACAAAACTATGACCAGAGGACTCATCTTAAACTGCAATATCTTCTCTTTCCTATCCAGTATCCGAACCGATTTTCCATATACGTCATATCCTCTTACAATTCCAGTAGTTCATACTTAATCATATGCGTCGGTTCCGGATGATATTTGTGTAGCATTGAAACGTGGAAGACACTATGGAAAACATTATGAATATTCGCTAATTCCAATTTTTTTCTCTTATCGTACTTGACGATTACTGTACTTTCAGGAGAGTTGATAAGTCTGTACTATTCTCCGGATGCAGAATATGTCTCTATAAATGAGCCTTTGACAACATCAATTCCTTTGACTATTTATAATTGGGTACACAATTCTGTCTTTAAATCTCAATAAATTATCAGTATCAATATTCAAGCTAGTTGTAACACCCATCTGGGCCTGATTAGCTACATCCATACGGTACTTATTAATATGCTGAGCTTGCTCAATTAGATCAATCAATTATAGTTTTCAACTCTCAGGCTCGCAACCACGAGATAAATGTCAGTACCCTCCAAAGTGGATCACCTGGTGTCACGACCCTCAACTTACCAAAATACGTACAAATTTTTCACATTTTCATGCATCAATCCTTAATCATCCTTCCTCGATCGTGAACAACCACACGCTTAACAGTTGGGCTGTGTGTCGACGTCTAACTCACTCCACCATACCAATTCAATTTGAAACATTATTTATGAGTAAACACTTGTATAAATGTATATATATCAGAGTTGTTACATGTGTTTACATTGTTTTACATCCCCAGTGGTTACATACAAAATGCTACTGTGCTATGTCTAGTTTAGATACAAAATAATCCAAGTGTGTATACCTTTAGCGATGGGATGCAGCGGATTACCAAAAAGGGAACGCCTCCAGTCACGCTCAATCTATACTCAAATCTCTGTAGAGAGGGGGAAAATAAGGGGGGTGAGCAAACCACACGCTCAGTAAGGCAATCATGCGAACAGGTAGATACTGTACTATCTACGTGATCGTGATGCCATGCTCAAAAGCATTTAATTCATTGTTTATCTCAAAACATGAGTGTATGATTGTGTTAATGGTATGTAAAGCATTCATGCTATTAAAATTCAGTGCACATTTCAACTCAAAGTATGGTATAAATCATCATGCATAATTCACAATAAAAGCATGGCATTAAACATCATGCATTTTCACAATAAAGCATGGCATTAAACATCATGCATCCGTGCACTTTAAAACCATTAACAAATCAATTCAACGTCAGGTCCCAGCCCATCCCTCGGGCTTTCCTGACCACAATCACTTCAAACATGGATTTATTCTCAAATAGCATTAGACATGTGAGATGGGCAGTTTCAACAATAGGTAATAACCTCAAGGCCTATGTACATAACCTGTGATACCGGCTACACGGATCAGGTGTGCGGGATATCACCACCATCTGCTTCCAAACGGGAGGTGGGTCAAATCCTACCCGCCGGTCCATAGCAGATCTCGTCCGAAGACGGCACATCACATCACAACATGGTACAATGTACTCCATGCTACATGCACGGTACAACGTACTCCGTGGACCCCCAGCCTTATCCCTCGTTCGGGCTCATCAGCTATTCCTCCAACCCTTATCCCTCATTCGGGCTCATCAGGTGGATCTCCAACCCTTATCCCTCGTTCGGGCTCATCAGGTTGTTTTAACATGCCATGTCTCAAAACAATGCACGTGTGAGCCTATTTAATCGATATGACACCAAGTCTACTCGAAGCTCCAAACACGGCAACATGCAAGGTGGGCATCCAGTGCGAGACAAACTCAAGCACAATGCCAAAACAATATGAAATCCATGTGAAAACTAGTGCCTCTTGCACTCTTTCATACTCACGAAATCATGTAGGTGGCTCAAAACTTGCAAAAATGTGGTTATCAAAACCAAAACATACTCATTTCTTTTGCAAATCATTTCAATGTTAGCCAACCTACCCATCATTTGCTAAAAAGCAATAAAACATGATTTTCAAAGCAATATGCTTTTGTTTTCATGCACATTTCTCAAACTCCCAACTTTTACCCTTCAATCACCCAACAACATTTCCTAATCTCATGCATTCTAGAAAAACGTTTAAGCGCCCAAATTGCTCACAGATATCTCTAAGAGTCCACACAATTCCCTTACCTCGATTTACTTGGTGTGACTCCTTTCCTTTTAGCTTCTCACGCTCTTGGCTCAACTCGCCTCGGCGTATCCTCGGAAGCTGCGATTCATTCATTAAATCGATTGAGTTAACGTATTTAACCCCTAATTGACCTCACTAGTCAACATTATTTACTTATGCATTTCACAAATGCCTTAACCCTCATTTTGCCTCTTTTAGGTAAACCTCACAATTTATCCACTAACCACATCTTAAAATCATACCACAATCACTATTAATGATTTCTACATATCTCATTCATCATTGATCTCCATCAATTTCACTTTCCCACACTAAACCATTTCTAGGTCAAAATCATTCCAATGCATTCTAGATAGTTTCTAACTATCCATACTCATGCCAAACAACTCCAAAATCAATTAAATAAACAATGTACCATAGTTGGAGTGTTAGAATCTTACCAAATTTGATTTCTCTTCTTGCTCCAATGGCAATGCCCTTAACTCTCCAATACCAACAATGGGAAAATGCTTTCCAACTATGTTGTTCTTCTCTTTGATAGGAACAACTTTGTCTCTAATGATCTCTCTTCAAACCTCACTGAAAATGGCTGATTTTTTTGAGAGAGAATGTTAGGTTTTTGGGTTGAAAGTGGAAAGTTTGTGTTTTTCCCGAAATTTTCTGATTTCCAGCACTCCTTATATAGAAATAGCTTGAGGAGATCGATCTGGTCCAAGAGGAGATCGATCTGGTCCCTTGAAATCCCTCCTTTTCACGGCATTTTTAAGCCTGGGATCGATCTGTTGAATCATGAGATCGATCTGTCAAGGTATGAGATCGATCTGTCGAAGCATGAGATCGATCTGCTCCCAAACAGAGAGCTAAGGAGATCGATCTGGTCCATTGGAGATCGATCTGTTCTATTCTCTCGCCCAAATAAGAGCATTCTGGCTCTTCCAGATCGATCTCTCATCCCATGAGATCGATCTGCCCTTCAAAATTTCCAGATTTCCTCTGCAACAACACTTACCAAACATCCTTAATTTGCTACCATGATCATTTCCTCATTCATTCATCTTTGAGACTTGAAGATGACATCTATCCTCACTTCATACACATTAAAACTTGTGTAGGATCTTTGTATGACCAATGGTACTTAATATAAACAAAAATGGAAGTGCACATCTTATGCAATTCTACTTCCATTTTACCAAACTATTCATAATCCATTCTACACACATTCTCCACATGTTTAAGTCCATTACTACACATTCATATATAATGAAACTTGTATGTACGATTATCACTCTCATTACAAGTGTGTACATTACTTATGGACTTACACCACATATATACCCTTATACATATACGGGGTCTCACATTCTCCCCCACTTAGAAAATTTGATCCTCCAAATTGGAACCAATTATTCTGTGAACAACTCGGGATATCTCTCCCGCATCAAACTCTCCAATTCCCATGTGGCTTCTTCCACAGTGTGATGTTGCCAAAGTATCTTCACCAAGGGAATTGTCTTTGTCCTCAGCACTTTCTCCTTTCTGTCCAATACCCGAACTGGCTTCTCAACATAGGTCATACCCTCATTGAGCTCCAAAGGCTCATATCTTATCACATGTGCCGGGTCCGGGTGATACTTCCTCAACATGGATACGTGGAAGACGTTGTGCACACTTGCCAACTCTGGTGGCAATGCCAACCTATAAGCCTTGTCTCCCACTTTATCAAGTATCTCAAATGGCCCTATATATCGAGGGCTCAACTTTCCCTTCTTCCCAAATCTCATAATTCCCTTCGAAGGGGAAACTTTCAGAAATACTGACTCGCCCACCTCAAACTCTAGTGGTCTCCGTCTTTTGTCAGCATAACTCTTTTGCCTGCTCTGAGCTGTCCGTAACCTCTCACATATCAATTGGACGTCCTCAGAGGCTTGTCTAACCAAGTCGGGAGCAAAGATCTGTCTGTCACCAACCTCTTCCCATCCAATAGGGGAACGGCATCTACGCCCATACAATGCCTCATATGGTGCCATCCCGATACTCGCATGAAAACTGTTATTATACGCGAACTCTGCGAGTGGCAAATGGTCATCCCAGGAGCCTCCAAAATCCAATGCACACGCTCTCAACATGTCCTCCAGGGTCTGTATAGTCCTCTCTGACTGACCATCTGTCTGAGGATGAAACGCGGTGCTAAAATTCAACTGGGTCCCCATCGCTTCCTGAAACTGTTCCCAAAAGTGGGAAGTGAAGCGGGCATCCCTATCAGAAACAACACTCACTGGAATTCCATGTAGCCTCACTATCTCGCGCACATATAGGTTCGCTAACTGGCTCAGAGTATCGGTAGCTCTCATAGCTAGAAAATGGGCTGATTTCGTCAACCGATCCACAATCACCCATATGGCATCATGACCTCTCCGGGTCCTCGGCAATCCCATCACAAAATCCATGGTGACATGCTCCCACTTCCATGTCGGTATCGGTAGAGGCTGCAATAACCCTGCAGGCTTCTGATGCTCTACCTTCACCTGCTGACAAACGAGACACTTAGCAACATATTCAGCAATGTGCTTTTTCATTCCCGACCACCAATAAACCTTTCGAAGGTTTTGATACATTTTGGTACCCCCTGGATGTATCGTATACTTCGATGAGTGAGCCTCTGTCAGGATCAACCTTCTGATCTCTGCGTCATCAGGGACACATATCCTACCTCTGAACCTCAACAATCCATCCGAACTCAACCCAAAGTCCGTCTCTATACCCCTCTGTATCTGCCCGACAATATCACCACACTGCTGATCAAGTCGCTGAGCCTGTCGGATTCGATCTACCAGATCCGGTTCCAACTGCAGGCTAGCTATCATAAATCCACTATCAGCGTCAGGCGGGGTCATATCCAAACTGAGGTTCATGAACTGTTCCAACAGCTCGTGTTCCCTGATCATCATGAATGATACCATCCCGAGATGCTTCCTACTCAATGCATCAGCAACCACATTTGCTTTACCCGGGTGGTATAGGATTTCACAATCATAATCCTTTAACAGCTCGAGCCATCTCCTCTGTCTCATGTTCAACTCTTTCTGTGTGAACAGGTACTTAAGGCTCTTATGATCTGTATAAATCTGAAATCTCTCACCATAGAGGTAGTGGCGCCATATCTTCAGCGCAAACACCACCGCTGCCAACTCCAAGTCATGGGTCGGGTAGTTCCTCTCATGAGCCTTTAACTGTCTTGATCCATAGGCTACTACCTTCCCATCCTGCATCAATACACAGCCCAGTCCTTGGTGTGAAGCATCCGCATACACCGAGAAACCTTCTGAGCTGGTAGGAATGGTGAGTATTGGAGCTGTAGTTAATCTCCTTTTCAACTCCTCAAAACTGTCTTCACACTTTTTGTCCCACACAAACTCTACATTTTTCCTCGTGAGACGTGTCAAAGGAGCAGCTAACCTCGAAAATCCCTCTACAAACCTTCGACAATACCCAGCTAAACCCAGGAAACTTCTAATCTCTGTCACTGTCTGGGGTCTCTGCCACTAAACTACGACCTCAATCTTAGATGGATCCACTGATACTCCATCCTTTGATACTATGTGACCCAGAAAAGAGATCTGTTCCAACCAAAAGTCGCACTTACTGAGTTTAGCGTACAACTTCTTCTCTCGAAGGGTCTGTAGCACTATCCTTAGATGCCTCTCATGCTCCTCTCTAGACCTTGAATACACCAGTATATCATCAATAAACACAATCACAAATCGATCCAAATACTGGTGAAATACCTCATTCATCAACGACATAAAAGCTGCGGGAGCATTCGTCAACCCGAATGGCATAACCATAAACTCATAATGTCCATACCGGGTGCGAAAAGCTGTCTTGGGTACATCTCCACCTCGTATCTTCAACTGATGGTACCCTGATCTCAGATCTATCTTGGAAAAGACCTGCGCTCCCTTAAGCTGATCCAACAAATCATCGATACGTGGGAGGGGATACTTATTCTTGATGGTGGCTTTATTCAACAACCGGTAGTCTATACACAGTCGGAGGCTTCCATCCTTCTTCCTTACAAACAGAACCGGTGCTCCCCAAGGTGAGACGCTCGGCCTGATGAACCCCTTCTCCAGCAACTCTTGTAATTGTTTCCTTAACTCCTCTAACTCAACTTGAGCCATTCTATATGGTGGCTTGGACATCGGCTCTGTACCAGGTGCCAAATCTATACCAAACTCCATCTCCCTATCTGGAGGTAACCCTGGTAGCTCATCCGGAAAGACATCTGGAAATTCCCTAACCACGGGTATATCTTTCAATTCCGGACATGCCTTATCATTCTCAATCACAAAAGCGATGAATCCTTCACATTATTCTTTCCACCATTAGTATCATAAATCATCACATCACATACATAAATGAAATCAAATTTATCTTTCATACATCATGTATCAAGATTATACTCATCACACTTATAAAAATCATGTTCTTTAATTTCATTTCACAAAATTAACTACAAGATTGTCTATCTTTGGAAACATCAAGGTTTTAGCATGACAATCCATAACAATATGATTGGCAGCCAACCAATCCATTCCTATGATCACATCAAAATCACTCATGTTTAATAAAATTAAATCGGCTGCCATCTCTTTACCTCCTATCTTCATTTTACAATCCCTATATATATGCTCAGTCAACTGACTATCATTCATAGGGGTAGATATCAATAACATCTTATCAAGCAGCGTGGGTTTTACATGCTTCAACAATTTACATGCAAAGGATGGCGAAATAAAGGAATGCGTGGCACCAGGATCAAACAGTACATAAGCTTCTAAATCAAAGATTTGGATGGTACCTTTTACCACATCTGATGACTGATCTGCAGTATCCTGATCCAGTGCGTGCACTCGTGCTCTGCTTACACCCACTGCTTGCTTCCCCTTTTCCTCAGCTGTAGCCTTCCTCCTCGGAGCAGCTGTACCAACTAGAGCTCTCTCTGGCTCCTTGCCCTTCTGTGGGGCTCTCTCTATCATCTCGGGGCAATCTTTGCTTATGTGCCCTAGCTTCCCACATCTGAAGCATATAACCTGAGGTCCATAACATGGTCGAGTACCATGGTACCTACCACACTTGCCACACTGTTCTGTAGTAGGCCGTGGTCCTCCAATCACGATTCCCTTAGCTGGAGCAATGGCCAGATACATGGGAGTATCAACTGTCCTCTCCCGGATCTCATCAATTCTCGGCCTCTTTCCAGAGAATCTCTTGCTTCCTTTATAGCTGAAGCCTCTATCCATCATAGGTCTCTTCTTATCTTGGTCCCTCATCTTACCAACCTTTCCAAATTCTGAGGCGATTCTATCAACATCTTGTTCACATAGTTGCGCTCTGCGCACTGCCTCCTCATAGGTCGGTATATCTAGGGGAACCAGTCTAGACCTGATAGTCGGTCTCAATCCATCCACAAACTTTTGGATCTTCTCGACCTCGTTACCCATCGTGTTGGGATCATACCTGCCCAGGGATATAAAAGTAGTCTCATACTCGTCCACAGTCCTGCTCCCTTGGGTCAATCCCAAAAATGCCATCTTTAGCTTTCGTTGGGCGGTATCCGGAACATACTGTCTCCGGAAGGCCTCTAGAAACACATCCCAGCTGATCTCAGTTTGCCGGGCTCTCAAAATAGGCCTGGTGGATTTCCACCAATGTTCTGCTGATCCCTTCAGCATAAAAGCGGCAAATGCTACCATCTCGGTAGTAGTGCACTCAAAGAACCCATATAATTTCTCGATCTCATTGATCCAATCCTCAGCCGCTACTGGGTCCTTTACTCCACTGAAAGACGGAGGTCCAAACTTCTGGAACTGCCGCAGTCTATCCAAATCACATCCATATCCCCAACCTCTACTGCCTGGCATAGCAACCGGCGTAGGCACATCCTGTGGGGGTGGGGTATCTGTCGTCTGAGGTCCTTGGGCTTGCCTTGCCCGTGCCTCGGGAGCTGCTGCCTGCTCGGCATCACCCTGTGTAGCGGGACTCTGTCTACCGCCAACTCCATTTAAAGATTGAGTGACCAATTCCAAAATCATCTCAATGCTCCGCTCAATCCTCGCGAAGCGAGCCTCAGTACTCTCGGGCCTCTCCTCTGGACCCTGTGGAGCGTGCTCAACGTCGACCTCCACCTCAACATCCTCCTGAGCCTCGTGTGTTTCCGGCTCAACACGACCCCCAGGCCTACCTCTACGGCCTCGAGCTTGTGCTCTCATCCCTCTACCACGACTGGTATTAGGCATACTTACTCAGTTCCCTACATTCACAACCAATTACTTAGTCAACCCATCGACATACACTATTTGTATCTAAACAAGCACAGTAACTTGGGGATGTAATTTTTTTCACTTATTAAGTATTTTAGACATGACACACGTCAAACCAACTCGAGCTCTGATACCAACTTCTGTCACGACCCTCAACTTACCAAAATACGTACAAATTTTTCGCATTTTCATGCATCAATCCTTAATCATCCTTCCTCGATCGTGAACAACCACACGCTTAACAGTTGGGCTGTGTGTCGACGTCTAACTCACTCCACCATACCAATTCAATTTGAAACATTATTTATGAGTAAACACTTGTATAAATGTATATATATCAGAGTTGTTACATGTGTTTACATTGTTTTACATCCCCAGTGGTTACATACAAAATGCTACTGTGCTATGTCTAGTTTAGATACAAAATAATCCAAGTGTGTATACCTTTAGCGATGGGATGCAGCGGATTACCAAAAAGGGAACGCCTCCAATCACGCTCAATCTATACTCAAATCTCTGTAGAGAGGGGGAAAATAAGGGGGGTGAGTAAACCACACGCTCAGTAAGGCAATCATGCGAACAGGTAGATACTGTACTATCTACGTGATCGTGATGCCATGCTCAAAAGCATTTAATTCATTGTTTATCTCAAAACATGAGTGTATGATTGTGTTAATGGTATGTAAAGCATTCATGCTATTAAAATTCAGTGCACATTTCAACTCAAAGCATGGTATAAATCATCATGCATAATTCACAATAAAAGCATGGCATTAAACATCATGCATTTTCATAATAAAGCATGGCATTAAACATCATGCATCCGTGCACTTTAAAACCATTAACAAATCAATTCAACGTCAGGTCCCAGCCCATCCCTCGGGCTTTCCTGACCACAATCACTTCAAACATGGATTTATTCTCAAATAGCATTAGACATGTGAGATGGGCAGTTTTAACAATAGGTAATAACCTCAAGGCCTATGTACATAACCTGTGATACCGGCTACACGGATCAGGTGTGCGGGATATCACCACCATCTGCTTCCACGCGGGAGGTGGGTCAAATCCTACCCGCCGGTCCATAGAAGATCTCGTCCGAAGACGGCACATCACATCACAACACGGTACAATGTACTCCATGCTACATGCACGGTACAACGTACTCCGTGGACCCCCAGCCTTATCCCTCGTTCGGGCTCATCAGCTGTTCCTCCAACCCTTATCCCTCATTCGGGCTCATCAGGTGGATCTCCAACCCTTATCCCTCGTTCGGGCTCATCAGGTTGTTTTAACATGCCATGTCTCAAAACAATGCACGTGTGAGCCTATTTAATCGATATGACACCAAGTCTACTCGAAGCTCCAAACACGGCAACATGCAAGGTGGGCATCCAGTGCGAGACAAACTCAAGCACAATGCCAAAGTAATATGAAATCCATGTGAAAACTAGTGCCTCTTGCACTCTTTCATACTCACGAAATCATGGAGGTGGCTCAAAACTTGCAAAAATGTGGTTATCAAAACCAAAACATACTCATTTCTTTTGCAAATCATTTCAATGTTAGCCAACCTACCCATCATTTGCTAAAAAGCAATAAAACATGATTTTCAAAGCAATATGCTTTTGTTTTCATGCACATTTCTCAAACTCCCAACTTTTACCCTTCAATCACCCAACAACATTTCCTAATCTCATGCATTCTAGCAAAACGTTTAAGCGCCCAAATTGCTCACAGATATCTCTAAGAGTCCACACAATTCCCTTACCTCGATTTACTTGGTGTGACTCCTTTCCTTTTAGCTTCTCACGCTCTTGGCTCAACTCGCCTCGGCGTATCCTCGGAAGTTGCGATTCATTCATTAAATCGATTGAGTTAACGTATTTAACCCCTAATTGACCTCACTAGTCAACATTATTTACTTATGCATTTCACAAATGCCTTAACCCTCATTTTGCCTCTTTTAGGCAAACCTCACAATTTATCCACTAACCACATCTTAAAATCATACCACAATCACTATTAATGATTTCTACATATCTCATTCATCATTGATCTCCATCAATTTCACTTTCCCACACTAAACCATTTCTAGGTCAAAATCATTCCAATGCATTCTAGATAGTTTCTAACTATCCATACTCATGCCAAACAACTCCAAAATCAATTAAATAAACAATGTACCATAGTTGGAGTGTTAGAATCTTACCAAATTTGATTTCTCTTCTTGCTCCAATGGCAATGCCCTTAACTCCTCCAATACCAACAATGGGAAAATGCTTTCCAACTATGTTGTTCTTCTCTTTGATAGGAACAACTTTGTCTCTAATGATCTCTCTTCAAACCTCACTGAAAATGGCTGATTTTTTTGAGAGAGAATGTTAGGTTTTTGGGTTGAAAGTGGAAAGTTTGTGTTTTTCCCAAAATTTTCTGATTTCCAGCACTCCTTATATAGAAATAGCTTGAGGAGATCGATCTGGTCCAAGAGGAGATCGATCTGGTCCCTTAAAATCCCTCTTTTTCACGGCATTTTTAAGCCTGGGATCGATCTGTCGAATCATGAGATCGATCTGTCAAGGTATGAGATCGATCTGTCGAAGCATGAGATCGATCTGCTCCCAAACAGAGAGCTAAGGAGATCGATCTGTTCTATTCTCTCGCCCAAATAAGAGCATTCTGGCTCTTCCAGATCGATCTCTCATCCCATGAGATCGATCTGCCCTTCAAAATTTCCAGATTTCCTCTGCAACAACACTTACCAAACATCCTTAATTTGCTACCATGATCATTTCCTCATTCATTCATCTTTGAGACTTGAAGATGACATCTATCCTCACTTCATACACATTAAAACTTGTGTAGGATCTTTGTATGACCAATGGTACTTAATATAAACAAAAATGAAAGTGCACATCTTATGCAATTCTACTTCCATTTTACCAAACTATTCATAATCCATTCTACACACATTCTCCACATGTTTAAGTCCATTACTACACATTCATATATAATGAAACTTGTATGTACGATTATCACTCTCATTACAAGTGTGTACATTACTTATGGACTTACACCACATATATACCCTTATACATATACGGGGTCTCACACCTGGTCTGAAAATCTCATTTTCGTGCAATTCTTGTAATTTTTTTCTCAGCATTTTTAATTCAATCAAAGCCACTGAGTACAATGGTCTAAATAATTAATTCGGTACCAGGTGCTAAATCAATTTCAAACTTTACCTTTCAATTTATTGGTAACTCTGATAGATCCTTCGAATACGTGTCGAAAATCCCTCCGTCTACTGGGGTGCCTTTTTATTTCGAGCAGGCCCTGACTTTATCAAACATGCAAGCAGTGTAACCTTCACTTATACTTTTAGTCCCGTAATTCATCTTTTCAGTTATAGTGGCTTTACTTTATCACTCTCACTGCTTCCTTAGTACATCACTTTTCTATCACTCTCTTTACCTTTTCATTATCTTAGTAACCTCGAATATGCATTTCATATCATCATAGTTACGCCTTGTGCACTGTTCCCTCAAAATAACATCAAGTGGAGCTAACTTAGCTTGATTAAGGATCTTAGTACCTCCCATGAGTTTCTTGGATTTTCTCCATTTCACATCTCTACTTATCCAGCTCATTCTTATTTTTATTTCACATCTAATTTAACTTACCTTATCAAACTTATACACCATCACATATATATACATGTAAAATTAAATATACATATATACATATCGATTTTTACCTCTTTTCCCTTCTTTTTCATTTCACACCTTAATACACACCAAGCCTATATCTCAAGCATGTATACATATATATTCATACATGTATATATGTACATTAAATTTACCTTTTCTCCCTTTTTTTTTGGTCTCTTCCAATCTACACTAACATGCTTATTTATACTACCACATGTATATACGCATAAATATATATATATATATATATATATATATATATATATATATATATACACTCCTATATGTATATATATATATACTTTTATTTATTTTCATGTTTCCCTATCTCATATATATACATTCTTTGCATATACATATATATACTTTTATTTGTTTTCATGTTTCCTTATCTCATTTATATACATTCTTTGTATATACATATACTAGCACACATTCATCTTATATACCCACACATGTATATGCACCTATATATATATATGTATGTAAGACTCGAATTTAATTAAAAACACAAAATGAATGAGTATTCGTGAAGGGAAGTCGGGTTAAATTTATCCCGAACACATGTAAGGGCAAAACGGTCAAAAGATCAAAAGACGAAATAAATTCGATAACAAAATTTAATTAAAAATAATGGATTTGAGAATCTTGATCAATAACGAAGAAATAATTAAATTTCGAGTCCAATTGATCAAGATCCGAAATTTTTAGAAATACCGAAAAGTCACTCGGGACAATATCCTGAAAATACGAAGAAATTATACCCGAAAAATGGTTAAAAATATAATAAATAAATTAAATTAAATTAAATTAATTTATTTGGAATAAAAAATTAATTGTGTAGATATTTTAGAATATTTTTGACTAAAATAATGATTATAATAATAATAAATTAATTTATAAATAATAATAAATAAAAAATAATTGTAAAAAAAAAGAGAGAAATCAGAAAACTATCGGGGAGAGAGAAAGAAGAGAGAAATGGGAAACCGAGGGAGATGGCCCGTGCGGTGTCCGACCGATCCAAGGTCACCGACGACCGATGGCTCCAACGAACAGCCGAGGAGAAAGAGGAGAGGCCGGCGAAGCTCTGGGCATCGGTGACGCACACCAAGGACCGCCGAATCTGACGAACGAAGGAGGAGAAACCGACGGGAGAAATGGGATGATTCTCGGCGATCCATGGCTGCTGGGTGTAAACGGAGGCCACCGGTGTGATCGGGATGATGAGCCGATTCTTTTGAGATCGGTATTTGTCGGCGAAACCACCGAAATCTGACGGATCGAGAGGGAGAGTGCCGCGGAGGGAGAAGACGAATCCGGCGGCCACCGGCGAGATTCGGCCAACCCCGACCCTAGCCGAACACTCCCCTAGTGCAGGCGCACCGTTTGGCGCCAAAAACGAGCCGAAAACTGGCCGAAAATGCCATGAACGGCGGCGAAAACATCTGAACCGGTACGGACCGGTTCAGCAAAGGGGTGAATCGAGTTGAACCGGCTGAACCGGACCGGTCTGAACCGGGGTTGAACCGGACTGAACCGGTTCAGCCAAGAAAGAAGGGAAAAAGGGAGAAAAAGAGAAAAAGGAAAAAGGAAAGAATTTTCGGGGGTACACCAGACTTCGGATAAGTCAATACAAGGTCAAAAGTGACCGATTTGACTTTCAAAAAATTTATTTAAATTATATTTGATCGAAAATTAACCCGAGATTAAATATAATAATTGTACAGTTGTACGACAAAGCCCGAACGAGAGCCGATTGAGCTCCGATTTTCGTACCCCGCATCATATTGGGTAAGTATATTTTAATTTCGACAATTAGAATCCCTTAATACAGAGTTTCGATTATTTTACGAAATTTACGGATTAATTCTGTATAAAAGGGATATTAATCGGATTTACAACGTAATTACCGTAAATGGAAACTCGATGATTATTGGTAAGCTGAATGAGCCCAGTAAACTTGAAGAAGGGATTTAATAAGTAAATACGGGCTGAAAATGGGTCGAGGACCATTAAGGTGCGATTGGGCCCAATAAGAGTAAATTGGCCCAATTAGTTAAATCGACTGTAGTAAACAGGAAAATTATATTTATTGGGTTAAATTGACATGATAAATAATTATCTGCAGCCCCAGAGACTGGATTAATAGCAAATTGGATCGGACGAGCCTCCGACAGTGGAATTTAGATACGAGCTCGACGAGAATCGAGGTAAGGAAATTTTGTAGGTGCATAGAGATACCTATACGTAATTTTGAGGGGATGTACAGGGTTTAGAATTCCTTAAAGTATCTAGAAATGAAATAATAATTTTTACGAAAACCGGGGCTTAGGTGAATAAAGAAAAAGATGATTTTACCCCTGAGAGTAAAATTTACAAAAAGGGTAGTAAGGCAGATAAATTGCATGATTTCATGTTTTTATTGCTTTATATGAATGTATTGCTTTGATTTAAGCAAATATGCACATATGTTGGCTGTTGATTTTGTGAATTATACGAAAGGGTACCGGTTTGGATCGGTTACTATTTTAAAAGATGTTTTATAAAGATTGAGCCACCTATCGTATTTACATGAATAAAAAGAGTGCTAGAGTCTTTCTCGCACTCAAGTTTACTGATTTATTTCTCATGAAAAGCCGTACTGGAGCATTGCTCGTACGAGAAATTTGTGTGTGCACAAAACCGTGCTAGAGCTTCGCTCGCATGAGATTTTAGATATCATGATATGCATAGTGTGGTGCTGGAGCTTCGCTCGCACTAGACGTGAGTTGACATGCATATAGTCGTGCGGAAGCCTCCTGTAGACTGTGTGTCACAAAGAGTTGAGATGCTCGTACATATACTTTGAGACATGGGTTGGTTATCGACATAGTATTGGGGTGGATAAGACCTACGGCAGGCACCCCCAGACTATGATATGGGTCCACGGAGTACGCTGTACCATGTATGTCACACGGAGTACGCTGTACCGTGCAGTCATGATGACTTTATGATGTTACTTGATATTCTGACGGGTAGGACTTGACCCCACCTCCCGTTGCAGTTGTGATACCCCGCACATCGGGATCCGTGTAGCCTGGGATCACAGGGACAAAGTATGGCCATAGTCCTCGATTTTCATACATTAACCTACATGCCTCACATGATATCATATGGTCTGGATAGATCAGGACAAACCCGAGGGAGGGGTAATGTCCCGATTTATGTTTTTAAAAGAGACGTGATTTAATGAATCAAGGTATTCTCGAGAGATGGGTTTGACCTTGATGAAGCTGTTTTATGATAAAACAAATAAGTTTTAACGAGAAGAGTTTGAAATGAAACAGATAAGTTTTTGAGTGTTGAGTATATGATGAAACAAATAAGTTTTAAATGTGACGAGCATGAGATGACATACATGAGGATTTTTCCATGTTTGTTTTATATATGGATTTCATGATTTCTCTTATATGATATATACATACATGTGGCATCGTTTTAATCTTACCTCATGCTCCAAATACAAACGATTTTATATCATGACATTATCAGCACGTAGATAGTATAGTTGTCTACCTGCTTACATTATTGCCTTACTGAGCTGTTTATGCTCACTCTTTCATTTTCCACCCCACAGGGTACATTCAGTAGAAGAGAACGACAGTAGTCATATCCGCTGCTTCATATCAGGACCAGGTATACATATTTGTATAATTTTTGTATCGAACATATAGATGCACAATATTATACATGGATGTAATATTGGGGATGTATTTATTTAAAATAAATTGATATGTAAATAAAGTATGAAAATGGAATGGTAAATAGGTGAGAGGTGACTAACACCGAATCATAGCCCAACTGTTTAGTAGTGTAACTGTTCACGACGGGTAAGGAAATTAAAAATGCGAAAAATTTACTCTGATTTTTAGGTAATTTGGGTCGTGACAATATATTATCATTGTTTTCCATTTTTCCTTATCACATATGCATACATATTTTTCTTGTGTATAAATACTAGCATACCTTCATCTTATATACACCCATATGTATATGCACTTAAATATATATATATATATATACATTATTATTGTTTCCCATTTTTCCTTATCACATGTACATACATATTCTTTTTATGTACATATACTAGCATATCCATTCATTATATATATACCTACATGTATATACCTAAATATATATATATATATTCACATAAATACATATATATATATATTATTACTTGTTCCCATTATTCATCATCACATATATATATATATATATACATATATATCGTTTTTTTGTAACGACTGTGTGGCACTTTGCTCCCGCCCAGCTGATGCCTCTGTTTTCTTTTGTTTCCAATTGAAACAATCGGGATTGGCTTTCTTTGAAAGCCAATCCCGTACAATGCCCCTTTTTCTTTTCTTTTTATATTATATTAATATATTTATTATATCAATATATATATATTATTAATATATAGATAGATATTATTTGTTTTGTCTTTGTTTAGTGTTAATTTATTTGTTGTTTTCTTGTTTTGTGTTATTGTTTTCCATTTCATTTCATCATTTTTATTTTTATTTGTCTCATGCTTTATTTATTTATTTGTTAATACTATATATTAAATACTATACACTAAATAATATATATATGCTATATATATTATTATTCTTTTATTTAAATGTTTAGTATATATGTATATATATATATATATATATATATAGACATATTCACCTATGTATATATCTACATATATACATTTTCTTATATAATTTATTCAAAGACATAATATCATGCCTTCCATGAAATTTTCCTTATTCCGAAAATGAAATAGTATCGGGATTCCATCATTCTTCATAAATTCTCGATACAAGTGTTTACATCGACAATTTTCAACTAACAATTTAAAATTTTCCAAGTCCCTCCGTGCTTGCATTTGCTTTATCACTTTTTGTATCTTCGGGTTCCCAGTCATTCACGGGCTTCTCGGTTCCTATAGTCATCGAGCCCTACAACGAATATTCACACTTCCATTAATATATATTATTTTCATTTTTATATAATTTAATTAAACGTAGGAAATTTGTGGGGTTTACATCCTCCCCACCTTAAAAGAATTTGGTCCTCCAAATTCATTCGGGTCCATCTGTCTACGTTCACCCAATTTGTATCATGCCCCTTTCGGGTCCTTGGTAATCTCATTATGAAATCCATAGTAATGTGCACTCATTTCCAAGTAGGCACTGGAAAAAAAATCTCAAGTAACCCCGTTGGTCTTTGGTGTTCGATCTTAATCTGTTGGCAAATCTAATACTTGACCACAAACTCAACTACATTTCTTTTCATACCGACCCACCAATACACCTTTCGTAAACCATGGTACATCTTAGTGCTTTCCGGGTGCATGGTGTACCGAGAACAATGAGACTCCTTTAAGATCCTTTGCCTTAGGGCATCATCGTTTGAGACACCAAACTTATCACAATTTCTCATTTTATAATTCAACTTAATTATCCACCAATAAGCGCATTCTCCATTATTATTTAAACCGGGTACATGAAAATTCTAGGGGTTTACATTGTAGCCTTGTTCGGCAATTTGTAATCTATGCACAATCTGAGGCTACCATCTTTTTTCTTTACAAATAAAACTGGAGCTCCCCATGGTGACGCACTGGGTCTAATAAAACCTTGATCAAGTAGTTCTTGTAACTATTTCTTTAACTCTTCCAATTCAACCAATGCCATCCTATAGGGAGATTTAGAGATTGGCTGGGTATTTGGCACCAAATTGATAGTGAACTCCAACTCTTTTTCCGGTGGTAAGCCAGGCAATTTATCTGGGAATACATCCGAAAACTCACATACTATCGGTATGTCCTCTATCCTTGGATGTTCCTGACTCATGTCAGAGATGAGTGCGATGTAACCTTCACATCAATAATTTAATCAGTATTTTCATGGTAACATCATTATGTTCTAAAATCTCTAACAATAAACTTCACACATTTTCATTCCTTAACATTCAAACGTACACTGAACTCTTCAAGTAGGGAGAAAGTTACAGTCTTAGTATAACAGTTTAGACTCACACGATTGGTAGCTAACCAATCCATCCCTAGAATCACATCAAAATCACGCATACTTAACAAAACTAGGTATGCTAACATTACCCTTTCTCCTACCTTGATCTCACATCTTTTACATACCATATCAGTCCTCTGCGACTCACGCATAGGTGTACTTACATGTAAAATATAATCTAGGGATTCATGCTTTAAACTCCGTTTACATGCAAAGTATACATCAATAAAAGAATGCGTGGATCCCGAGTCAAACAACACATGAACCTCATGATTACAGACAATAAGTATACCTCATATGGTCTCAGACAAAGTGTCTATGATCTCTTTATTCAAAGCAAACACACTTCCTTCTGTGACCGACTTCTTACCCTTATTAGTAGTCGTAGCTCGTCTTTGGGGAATCATCCTCTAAGACTACTGTCTAGGAGGCTCTTGAGAATGTGACTTCTGTAGCTGCGGGCAATTTCTTATTCTATGACCCATGTCCTCACATCTAAAACATCCTTCTATGGTTCGGGAACAACTTCCCTCACGTGATCGACCACAATCTCTACAAACTTTAACCTTTGTCCTGACACCTCGAGGGGTCTCCATAGTACTAGGAGGGAACCTGGATCTATCAACTCTCTCTTTAGGTCCCTCGTCCATATGTCTCTTAAAAGAACCCTGTAACGACCCTTGACCCTCGAAAATCGAGAAATTTTTTTTAAAATTTAATTTACCCACTTATTCCCTTATTCACTTAGGTTGTATTCCTGTGCAGTGTCAAAACACTTTTCCTAATTCTTTACTCGTAATTGTAATTAATTTCCATATTTTAACTTATATGGCCGATAGAAATTTCGGCAGCAATGGCTTATATATGAGCCTACCCACCTGCAAATCAATTGTTTTTTCGACAATCCTAGATATTCATAATTACCAATCATGCTTTCCAACAATCCTAGATATCTACAACTACCAAGCATACTTTCTCAATCCACTTTTACAACTCAATGTATCGATTTCGATTTAATGCTAGCCATCTCAAAATATAAACCCAAAATACTATCGTTTACATCGTATTTCCTTACAAATTACATCCCAACAAAAATATTCCCAATATACATGTCTGTGCGTACAAATATGTCTGGTACAAGAATGTAAATGTATACCTTTCTGCGTGTACAAAAGGTAGCCTAGGGTAGCTCTCTCCACCAGCCTACGTCGTGTACGCGGCAGGTAGCACCTACGGATCACTGCAATTAATCTGAGAGGTAGAGGGGTGAGCTTTCGGGAAAAAACCCAGTAAGAAGATGTATTTAAAACGATCCTAGCAATTCAAATATGTAGAAACACAATAGTACGTATAATGATACTTTCTGAAAACTAATATAAATGACATTCAAGGATTAAGGAAAATCAGAAACATCGAGATTCAAAACGTAATTCTTTAAGCATGTGAACTTAACAAATATTACATAAACTGGTCGTATAATCAGAATTCCAAAAAACATGAATATATATCAAATCACATAATATAGAATCACATTCTAAAAACAGAGTTTAATTTTCAAATCGAGACTACATCGACCCATCTAATTATCATGCGGCAAATAACCAAGTCATCCTCCGTAGAGGGAATTCAGAACCTATGGCCACGGCGAGACAGAACCCGAAGGTGAAATTCAGAACCTATGGCCATGGCGAGACAGAACCTGAAAGTGAAATTCAGAACCTATGGCCACGGCGAGACAGAACCCGAAGGTGAAATTCAGAACCTATGGCCACAGCGAGACAGAACCCGAAAGTGAAATTCAGAACCTATGGCCACGACTAGACAGAACCCGAAGGTGAAATTCAGAACCTATGGCCATGGCGAGGCTGTAGATGGAATCAAGGTCATACAGCGTTTCAAAACCACAAGGGAAAAGTTTCAGACGCCACACAAGCAAAGTTCAGACGCCACACAGGTGAAGTTCAGACGCCACACAGGCGAAGTTAACATGCATTAGCATACAACATAAATGGCCCTTAGTCTCAAAAACATATTATATTTCTCATATGCGAAAACATCGAAATAAAAATCATCTTGTTCAAAAGATTATTTTAGTAAACATGTTCTTATTTCAAAAGCACAAATACAGAAAGCATAGTCTTGATCAAAAATATAATTTAGAAACATGCATGAAAATTATACTTCATGTCTTTGTAAGCTTTCCTTAATCAAAATTCAGAAAGTAACTATTACCATTTTAAATCATATCCCCTTACCTCGATCTATCAAAATCTCCGTGCTCGAGTGGTGACGCCTCTTAGTACCTCCCTTAATTCCTTCTACGATCACCTACATCGAAATCGTGCACTTAGTACCCTATTCATGCGAATTGTCCGAATTACGTTAAAATCGTAACCTATTCGTTACTACTGCGTGTATACATATTATTGTATGTACTTAAGTCAACACGCACGTTTATATATTTCCTCTTACCACATATTATTTTGTATGTACACTTATTGACATACACCTTATTATATACCTCTACATGTATGTACACATAAATATATATATATATATATTTATATATATATATATATATATATCCCATATGTATATATATATATTTTTTTGTTTTCATTCTTTTCCTATCTCATATATATATTCTTTGCATGTACCTAAACTAGCACACATTCATCTTATATACACCCATATGCATATACACTTATATATATATATATATATATATATATACATATACACTCTTATACATATATAAATATATATATATATATATTTATTGTTTTCCATTTTTTTTCCTTATCACATTTACATACATATTCTTGTATGTACATATACTTAACATATCCATTCATTATATACACCTATAAGTATACACCCAAATATATATATATATATATATATATATATAAACACACATATATATACATATATTATTATTAATTTTCATTTTTCAATATCACAAATATACATACATATATATATATATATGTATATATATATATATATATATATATGTTTGCCTACTCCTCATCAATCCCACTTTTAATCTAATTCAAGCTATACTAGCATGCTTATATCTACAATCCATTTATTTACATGTACATTGAATTTACATACATATATATACATATATATACTTTACCTTATCATACTTATGCACAATCACATAAATATATATACATGTACAATTAAATATACATATATACATTAGATTCTTACCTCTTTTCTCTTCTTTTTTTTTTCTTTTTCCTTTTTCCTTTCTCCTTTCTTCCCTCTCGGTTTTCTCCTTTCTTCCCTCTGTTTTCTCCTTCTTCAACTCTCAATTTTTCCAGCCTTCACTGCCCTGCTCCAGTTCGGATCCGTTCCTGCCCCCTCTCGGTTCCGTTTCAGTTCTCTTGCGGTCTCCCCTCAGCCCCGATCTTCTTCTTCCCTGCCTCACGGTTCCAACTCTTCCATCATCATCCTCGTTTTCTGTTCTTCACCATTTTTTCTGTCTCACCACAATAGTAGGATCGAAACAACACGACAGCAGAACGATAGACTCCTCTTCCAGCAATACTCACAGCAACCCACGTTACTGCTCTGCACGTTCTTGGTTACTGCTCTTCTTCTTCCTCTTCTCTTTTCTTGTCACGACCCAAACTACCCAAAAATCAGAGTTAATTTTTCACATTTTATTATTTACTTAAGTTCTTACCTGTCCTCGAATCGTGACCACACTCCACTAATAATTGGGCTGTGCGTCAATGCCAGTCCCACCATTCAATTACCATCTAACTTATTTCTTCTCCAGTCATTTATAATTGTTTACATTATTCATACATCCCCTAAAGTTACTTACAAACATGTTACTGTGCTATGCTTATGTAGATACAATATGTACAAGTGTATATAATACCTTATGTTGATAGGCAGCAGCGGATATCCGGAATGCAGTACTGAGTCGCCTCAACTTCAACTGGAGATTATCTGTGGGAGAAAATGAAAGGGGTGAGCACATTAAGCTCAGTAAGGCAATCCTACGAACAAGTAGGTAACCATACTACCTACATGAACGTGATGCCGTGCATAAACCACCCTTTCTCCACACATTTTAAAACAAATGATGTGAATTATGATGCTATGTAAATCGAGTTTGCACGGAAAATTCAACATGCAATTATTTTAAATCATTTCTTTCTCTTTAAAAATTTCACAATAAAGTTAGGACTCAACCCCTCCTGCGGGTGATCCTGACTCACACAGAACCATGAAAACGGTTTACATCACACGTGGGTTTGAAAAGCATGGAAATACCATCATGTAAATTTAGTTTAAAAACCCATTTTAAATCATCGAAATCGTAGACATGCGAGACGAGGCAATATCTGTATAATGGCAATAACTAGGACTATGGCCATGTGTGTCCTTGGGAGTTCCTCAGCTACACGGATCCTAGTGTGCGGGTTCTCACCATGATCGGGAACCGCCCGGGAGGTGGGTCACTCCATCTCGTCGGTCTTATCCGATCTCATGCATCCGAAGATGCGTTTTATTGTGACGGCCAACCCCTGCCCGGCCAACCCCTGCCATCGGCCATGGCCACCCCTCTTGGGCCCACGCACAATGATGGTGGTCTAACAACGGGTGGTCCAACAACGTCAACAAGTTCAACGTATCACGAAGATACCACACGGTACATCGTACTCCATGCTACTTGCACGGTACATCGTACTCCGTGAACCCATATAATATCTCTATACTCATGCCATGTCTCAAAACGCACGTGCGGGCCAATTTAATCGGTGACACACAGTCTACCCGATGCTCCAAGCACGGCTTATCGTATGATCTCTGAAAAGTAGTGCGAGCGGTGCTCTAACACTGTCAGTAAATCAAATAAAACTAGTGCGAGCTAAGCTCAAGCACTCTGTCACGAAAATCGTGTATAAAAATATGGTGCGAGTTATACTCCAGCACCCTGTCATGAAAATCATGAAAAACTGGTGCGAGTTAGACTCTAGCACCGTGTCACGAAAAAGCATATGAAATCTGGTGCGAGTTATACTCTAGCACCTATGCATATAAACTCTAGTGCGAGCTCTCGCTCCAGCACTAATGCATGCATCACACAAAACAAACATCGTGCGAGCTGAGATCTAGCACGTCACATGTAAATAAAAACACGTAGGCGGCTCAGTTATCCCCAAACAATTTTCACAGAAATCACATCGTTTAAGATATGCAATGCTATGCATTTTTCTTTAAAAGTGAGCCAGCCTACTCATGCATGATGTTGAAATACCTCCAGAACGAGCAGGAACCTTTTGTTCTTGCTCCTCTCAATTTTTCTTAAATTTTTTAGATTTTACACTTAACAAGGGTATTTTAGTAATTTTGCCCATACGAGGCACTAAAATTATTATTCGACCTCTAGACCCTTCAGATAAATTTTAAAGACTGCATATGAATTTAAAATTTCGTAGAGTTTACCTCTAGCAGTCCGTAGAATTCCCTTACCTTATTTTCCTGTCGAGTCTGACCTTTTCTTTTCCACTGTTGTCACGTCGCGCAGTCCGTTATGCTCCCAATCAAATGCCCGGAACTGCGTATCAATATTTCTTAGGTCAGATATTATACAATTTAATTGTATTTAATCTTTTCTGGGCTTAATTTAAATCGTTGGGCCCAATTACCCCTATTGGGCCCGATTGCACCTTAATGGGCCTTAATCGACCTTAAGCCCGTTTTCCACTTAATTTTTCACTTTATCGAGGCCTATTGGGCTCATTGGGCCCACCAATAATTTATTGGGCCTCGTTCTAATTCTTGAATAACTAAATCGATTATTTACGACAATTTATCTAAATTTCCATAATTTAATTCAATTTATGCGGAAATTAAATCAATATCACGCATAACGAGGTAATTGTCGTAAATAAGGGTCACTTACCCGAGATTCCATGCTAGTACGAAATTCGAGGCTGTCTCGAGCCCTCAGTGGATGCCAATCGTCGAGCTACACAATTAAATATATTTTCCGGGTAAACTTTCAGTCGATAATTAATTAAATAAAATATTCCAAATTTAAATCGGGTCAATTTGACCGCTTATCGACTTACCCGAAGCTCGATTGCATCATAGGAATTTTCCCCAATTTTTTCCTCTTTTTCTTTTTCCCTTTTTCTCCTTTTTTTCTCTCTTTTTGGCTGAACCGGTTCAGTCCGGTTCGGACCGGTTCAGACCGCCAGTTCTCTCCGGTTCGACCGGTTCACCACCGGTTCACCACCTTGCCGGCCGGTTCTCCGCCGGCTTCTACCGCCAGCAGCTCCGTGAGGTTGTCCGCAACTCGAATCTGCCCTCGGTTTGGGTCAAGCTCGCCGGAACGCCGCCGGTCCGGCTGTTCTCCTCTTCCGTCGGTACCCATTCCTCTTTACGCCGTTTTTCGACGTTTACCGGCAGTTTCGCCGGTCGGGGCTGCCACCAATCGGCTCACCGGTGCCTGGGGAAGCTTCGGCTGGGGTCGATCGGGCCTGAATCGTCGTCGGCCGTCGGGATCGGCTTCTCTCCTCTTGGTTTTCGATTTCCTCGGTTTCGTCGCCTTTTTGCCCCCGTTCGTGCCTCTGTTAGGCCGGTGGTGGTCAGGCGCTCGTCGGGCTCCCTCCTCGGCCTCGCCTGGTCTCCACCGATCGCCGGCAGGGGCTCGGCCTGACTCCGTTTTCCGTTTCAATTTTCTTTCGCTTTTCGCGTTTCTATCTTTTTTCTTTTTTTTTTCAGCTTCTCTTTTTTTTTTATTATTATTATTATTTTTATTTATTTTAATTATTTTACTATTCAATAAAATACTCCATAAAATCCCAAAATATCTACCTTATATTATTTTTATTCTACTTTAATTTATTTAATTTAAATTTAATTTATTAATTATATTTTTCTCTAAATTTCGATATTATTTCTTCACGTTTTTCGAGATATCATTCCGGTAATTTTTTCGGTATTTTTTTAAAATTTTCGAATCTTGATCAATTCACCCAAAATTGATAATTTTCTTATTGTCGATCAAGATATCTTACATCCAAAATTTTTAATTAAAATTTTTTATTGTCCTAATACCGGGTTTTGGTATTTTACCATTTTACCCTTGCTCTTGTTTCGGAATCAATTTAACCTGACCTTCCTTCATGCAACCCCCATCTTTTCTTATTTAATTTTCGTATTTTAATTAAATTCGGGTCTTACAACTCTCCCCCACTTAAGGAATTTGGTCCTCCAAATTAGAACCAAGTCATATGAGTCCATATACAACTCCGGGTACATCAATCGTATCATACTTTTTAATTCTTATGTGACCTTCTCCGGAGTGTATTACTACCAAAGGACTTTAATTAGGGAGATCATCTTAAACCTCCATACTTTCTCTTTCCTGTTTAATGCCCGAATCATCTTCTTCAATATACTTATATTTGCATTAAGCTGAACTGTTGGAGTTCATATCCAATTACCTATGCTGGATCTGGATAGTATTGCCGAAACATCAAAAGCTGAGACACATTGTGGGTGCCTGTTAATTCAAGTGATAACGCCAACCTACAGGTCTTATCTCCCACTTGTCCAATCTCTCAAAATATTCCATCCAGCGCAATTCAATTTACCTTCTTCCAAAAGCTCGCTATGTCCTTATTCTCTTAGGACAAGAATTATTTCAACCATACTAATTCACCAAGGGTAAATTCCAATACTTATCTATCTGCTCTGAGGTGTTCTTAATCTCTCATCCTTAACTAAACATCCTCAGAGACTTATTATCCAAAGTCGTAAATGATTCTACCTGTCACCCACTTTTTCTTATCCAATTTGAGGAACAACCCCTACAGCCATACACTGTCTCATATCTTGTTATCCCAATACTCAAGTGACAACTGTCACTATTGACGAATTCAATTTGAAATTAACTGATCATTCCAGGAGCTTATATAATCAATGGCACACGCTTTCATCCTCTCCTCCAAACGTGTACAGTCCTCTCTGACTGACCATCTGTTTGAGGATGGAAAGCTGTGCTAATACTCAGTCGGGTTCCCATAGCTTCCTCAAAATATCCTCAGAGGTGGGAAGTGAAGCGGGAATCCCTATATGATTCCATTCTCACTGGAACGTTACTTAATGTTCCACAATCTTCCTTACACCTGAATCCTCATACACACTTTGAGTATTTAGGGAGTTCATAACCAGAAGGTGGGTGGACTTAGTCACTCTATCGACTATCATGCAAATAGTCTCCTGATTTATCCGGGTCCTCTATAACCCATCACGACATTCATGGAGACTTGCTCTCGTTTTTTCGTGCCGTGTCAATATAGGTAGGTGCTGCAATAACTCTGCAGACTTTTAATACTCTACCTTATTCTGTTGACATACTAGGCACTTCTTCACAATCTCTACCATGTCTCTTTTCATATCTGACCACCAATACCCTTTTCGAGATTTTAATATATTCTTTACTTTTTGTATGCACCGTATATCCCGAAGAGTGAGCTTCTGACAACATTACTATCTCATCAACTATGGTCCTGGGGAGCACTTATACTGTCTCTGAACCTCTCTGTAAATCATTAACATACTCGTGAACTCTGTCACTGTACCCTTCTGAATCAGACCCAAACTATCGACATCCTGTCGATCATCATGCTAAGCCTGGCAAATCCGAGCACTCTCATCTGGTTCTAATCATCAGGCTAGCTTTAGGAAAAATTGGGTCAGTTCAGGTCGGTTCGACCGGTTCAATCCCCATTTGCTCATTCCGACGTCGTCCGACGATTCCCGATGCGATTTCGGTGCCGTTCGGCTTGGCTACACCTGGGCATTCAAAATCGGGCCTCGACTGGGGTCGAAACGCAGCCATCGTCGGCATATCACCTCTTCTCCCCCGCGGCTGCCACCTCTCAATCCGACAGATTCCGGCGGTTTCACCGGCCAACACCCGTCTCAAAAGAACCGGCTCCTCTTCCCGATCACACCGGTACCCGCCGTTCGCCCCCAGCTGCCGTGGATCGTCGGCACCGACTCCATTTTCCCCGCGGTCTTCTCCTCCTCCGTTCGGCGATCTCCGGCCTCCTGACGGCGAGTCACCGGTGCCATTGGCTTCGCCGGCCTCTCCTCTTGCTGCTCGGCCCTTCGTCGGAGGCCGTTGGTGCCCGGTGGCCGTCGGTCGGATGAGCCACGCGCGGTCTCCCCTCTCCGTTTCCCTTTTCTTTCTCTCTCCCCGACGTTTTACAGATTTCTGATTTTTTTTTTCTTTTATTAATTATTTTTATTATTATTATTTATTTTAATTTTTACACTATTCCTTAAAATACTCCATAAAATCCCAAAATATCTACCTTATATTATTATTTTTTTCAATTTAATTTATTTAATTTAAATTAAATTTATTAAATATATTTTTCTCTAAATTTTTGATATTATTTCTTCGCGCTTTTCGAGATACCGTTCCGATAATTTTTTGGTATTTTTAAAATTTCCAAATCTTGATCAATTTAATCCAGAATAATTATATTTCATCTTTATTGACCAAGATTTCTCAAATCCATATTTTTAATTAAATTTTTCTTATCGAAATTATACCGACCTTCGATCTTTTGACCGTTTTGTCCTTACACATATTCGGGATTAATTTAACCCGACTTCCTTTCACGAAAACTCATTCATTTCGTATTTTAATTAAATTCGGGTCTTACAACTCTCCCCCACTTAAAGAATTTGGTCCTCCAAATTAGAACCAAGTCATATGAGTCCATATACAACTCCGGGTACATCGATCGTATCATACTCTTAAATTCTCATGTGACCTTCTCCGGAGTGTATTACTACCAAAGGACTTTAATTAGGGAGATCATCTTAAACCCCAATACTTTCTCTTTCCTATTTAATGCCCGAATCAACTTATCAATATATTTATATTTTCATTAAACTGAACTTTTGGAGTTCATATCCTATCACCTATGCTGGATCTGGATAGTATTCCCGAAGCATCAAAAGCTGAGACGCATTGTGGGTGCCTGTTAATTCAGGTGATAACACCAACCTACAGGTCTTATCTCCCACTTGTCCAATCTCTCAAAATATTCCATCCAGCGCAACTTAGTTTACTTTCTTCCAAAAGTTCGTTATGTCCTTATTCTCTTAGGGCAAGAAACATTTCAATCATACTAATTCACCAAGGGTGAATTCCAATACTTGTCTATCTGCTCTGACATGCAATTATTTTAAATCATTTCTTTCTCTTTAAAAATTTCACAATAAAGTCAGGACTCAACCCCTCCTGCGGGTGATCCTGACTCACACAGAACCATGAAAACGGTTTACATCACACGTGGGTTTGAAAAGCATGGAAATACCATCATGTAAATTTAGTTTAAAAATCCATTTTAAATCATCGAAATCGTCGACATGCGAGACGAGGCAATATCTGTATAACGGCAATAACCAGGACTATGGCCATGTGTGTCCTCGGGAGTTCCTCAGCTACACGGATCCTAGTGTGTGGGTTCTCACCATGATCGGGAACCGCCCGGGAGGTGGGTCACTCCATCTCGTCGGTCTTATCCGATCTCATGCATCCGAAGATGCGTTTTATTGTGACGGCCAACCCCTGCCCGGCCAACCCCTGCCATCGGCCATGGCCACCCCTCTTGGGCCCACGCACAACGATGGTGGTCTAACAACGGGTGGTCCAACAACGTCAACAAGTTCAACGTATCACGAAGATACCACACGGTACATCGTACTCCATGCTACTTGCACGGTACATCGTACTCCGTGAACCCATATAATATCTCTATACTCATGCCATGTCTCAAAACGCACGTGCGGGCCAATTTAATCTGTGACACACAGTCTACCCGATGCTCCAAGCACGGCTTATCGTATGATCTCTGAAAAGTAGTGCGAGCGGTGCTCTAACACTGTCAGTAAATCAAATAAAACTAGTGCGAGCTAAGCTCAAGCACTATGTCACAAAAATCGTATATAAAAATATGGTGCGAGTTATACTCCAGCACCCTGTCATGAAAATCATGAAAAACTGGTGCGAGTTAGACTCTAGCACCGTGTCACGAAAAAGCATATGAAATCTGGTGCGAGTTATACTCTAGCACCTATGCATATAAACTCTAGTGCGAGCTCTCGCTCCAGCACTAATGCATGCTTCACACAAATCAAACATCGTGCGAGCTGAGCTCTAGCATGTCACATGTAAATAAAAACACGTAGGCGGCTCAGTTATCCCCAAACAATTTTCACAGAAATCACATCGTTTAAGATATGCAATGCTATGCATTTTTCTTTAAAAGTGAGCCAGCCTACTCATGCATGATGTTGAAATACCTCCAGAACGAGCAGGAACCTTTTGTTCTTGCTCCTCCCAATTTTTCCTAAATTTTTTAGATTTTACCCTTAATAAGGGTATTTTAGTAATTTTGTCCATACGGGGCACTAAAATTAATATTCGACCTCTAGACCCTTCAGATAAATTTTAAAGACTGCATATGAATTTAAAATTTCGTAGAGTTTACCTCTAGCAGTCCGTAGAATTCCCTTACCTTATTTTCCTGTCGAGTCTGACCTTTTCTTTTTCACTGTTGTCACGTCGCGCAGTCCGTTATGCTCCCAATCAAATGCCCGGAACTGCGTATCAATATTTCTTAGGTCAGATATTATACAATTTAATTGTATTTAATCTTTTCTGGGCTTAATTTAAATCATTGGGCCCAATTACCCCTATTGGGCCCGATTGCACCTTAATGGGCCTTAATCTACCTTAAGCCCGTTTTCCACTTAATTTTTCACTTTATCGATGCCTATTGGGCTCATTGGGCCCACCAATAAGTTATTGGGCCTCGTTCTAATTCTTGAATAACTAAATCGATTATTTACGACAATTTATCTAAATTTCCATAATTTAATTCAATTTATGCGGAAATTAAATCAATATCACGCATAACGAGGTAATTATCGTAAATAAGGGTCACTTACCCGAGATTCCATGCTAGTACAAAATTCGAGGCTGTCTCGAGCCCTCAGTGGATGCCAATCGTCGAGCTACACAATTAAATATATTTTTCGGATAAACTTTCAGTCGATAATTAATTAAATAAAATATTTCAAATTTAAATCGGGTCAATTTGACCGCTTATCGACTTACCCGAAGCTCGATTGCATCATAGGAATTTTTCCCAATTTTTTCCTCTTTTTCTTTTTCCCTTTTTCTCCTTTTTTCTCTCTTTTTGGCTGAACCGGTTCAGTTTGGTTCGGACCGGTTCAGACCGCCGGTTCTCTCCGGTTCGACCGGTTCACCACCTTGCCGGCCGGTTCTCCGCCGGCTTCCACCGCCAGCAGCTCCGTGAGGTTGTCCGCAGCTCGAATCTGCCCTCGGTTTGGGTCAAGCTCGCCGGAACGCCGCCGGTCCGGCTGTTCTCCTCTTCCGTCGGTACCCATTCCTCTTTAAGCCGTTTTTCGGCGTTTGCCGGCAGTTTCGCCGGTCGGGGCTGCCACCAATCGGCTCACCGATGCCTGGGGAAGCTTCGGCTGGGGTCGATCGGGCCTGAATCGTCGCCGGCCGCCGGGATCGGCTTCTCTCCTCTTGGTTTTCGGTTTCCTCGGTTTCGTCGCCGTTTTGCCGCCGTTCGTGCCTCTGTTAGGCCGGTGGTGGTCAGGCGCTCGTCGGGCTCCCTCCTCGGCCTCGCCTGGTCTCCACCGATCGCCGACAGGGGCTCGACCCGACTCCGTTTTCCGTTTCGATTTTCTTTCGCTTTTCGCGTTTCTATCTTTTTTCTTTCAGCTTCTCTTTTTTTTATTATTATTTTTATTTATTTTAATTATTTTACTATTCAATAAAATACTCCATAAAATCTCAAAATATCTACCTTATATTATTTTTATTCTACTTTAATTTATTTAATTTAAATTTAATTTATTAATTATATTTTTCTCTAAATTTTGATATTATTTCTTCACGTTTTTCGAGATATCGTTCCGGTAATTTTTTCGGTATTTTTTTAAAATTTTTGAATCTTGATCAATTGACCCAAAATTTATAATTTCCTTATTGTCGATCAAGATATCTTACATCCGAAATTTTTAATTAAAATTTTCTTATTGTCCTAATACCGGGTTTTGGTATTTTACCATTTTACCCTTGCTCTTGTTTCGGAATCAATTTAACCTGACCTTCCTTCATGCAACCCCCATCTTTTCTTATTTAATTTTCGTATTTTAATTAAATTCGGGTCTTACAACTCTCCCCCACTTAAGGAATTTGGTCCTCCAAATTAGAACCAAGTCATATGAGTCCATATACAACTCCGGGTACATCAATCGTATCATACTTTTTAATTCTTATGTGACCTTCTCCGGAGTTTATTACTACCAAAGGACTTTAATTAGGGAGATCATCTTAAACCTCCATACTTTCTCTTTCTTGTTTAATGCCCGAATCATCTTCTTCAATATACTTATATTTGCATTAAGCTGAACTGTTGGAGTTCATATCCAATTACCTATGCTGGATCTGGATAGTATTGCCGAAACATCAAAAGCTGAGACACATTGTGGGTGCCTGTTAATTCAAGTGATAACTCCAACCTACAGGTCTTATCTCCCACTTGTCCAATCTCTCAAAATATTCCATCCAGCGCAACTCAATTTACCTTCTTCCAAAAGCTCGCTATGTCCTTATTCTCTTAGGACAAGAATTATTTCAACCATACTAATTCACCAAGGGTAAATTCCAATACTTATCTATCTGCTCTGAGGTGTTCTTAATCTCTCATCCTTAACTAAACATCCTCAGAGACTTATTATCCAAAGTCGTAAATGATTCTACCTGTCACCCACTTTTTCTTATCCAATTTGAGGAACAACCCCTACAGCCATACACTGTCTCATATCTTGTTATCCCAATACTCAAGTGACAACTGTCACTATTGACGAATTCAATTTGAAATTAACTGATCATTCCAGGAGCATATATAATCAATGGCACACGCTTTTATCCTCTCCTCCAAACGTGTACAGTCCTCTCTGACTGACCATCTGTTTGAGGATGGAAAGCTGTGCTAATACTCAGTCGGGTTCCCATATCTTCCTCAAAATATCCTCAGAGGTGGGAAGTGAAGCGGGAATCCCTATATGATTCCATTCTCACTGGAACGTTATTTAATGTTCCACAATCTTCCTTACACCTGAATCCTCATACACACTTTGAGTATTTAGGGAGTTCATAACCAGAAGGTGGGTGGACTTAGTCACTCTATCGACTATCATGCAAATAGTCTCCTGATTTATCCGGGTCCTCTATAACCCATCACGACATTCATGGAGACTTGCTCTCGTTTTTCCGTGCCGTGTCAATATAGGTAGGTGCTGCAATAACTCTGCAGACTTTTAATACTCTACCTTATTCTGTTGACATACTAGGCACTTCTTCACAATCTCTACCATGTCTCTTTTCATATCTGACCACCAATATCCTTTTCGAGATTTTAATATATTCTTTACTTTCTGTATGCACCGTGTATCCCGAAGAGTGAGCTTCTAACAACATTACTATCTCATCAACTATGGTCCTGGGGAGCACTTATACTGTCTCTGAACCTTTCTGTAAATCATTAACATACTCTGTGAACTCTGTCACTGTACCCTTCTGAATCAGACCCAAACTATCGACATCCTGTCGATCATCATGCTAAGCCTGGCAAATCCGGGCACTCTCATCCGGTTCTAATCATCAGGCTAGCTGTCACACAATCACTGTTATCATCAGAAGGGATCACATCTATACTGAGGCTCACAACTGCATCTAGCAGCTCACGCTCCCTGACCATCACATGTGGTACCATCCCGAGGCTCTTTCTACTCAAGACATCAGTCATCACATTAGCCTTTCCTGGGTGGTACAATTTTCACAAATCAACTCTCTCAGAAGCTCTAACCCACTATGTATTCTCATATTCGTCTCTTTCTGTGAAAACAGATACTTGGGACTTTATGATCAGTGCATATCCACAATTTCTCACTATGTACATAATAGTACTATATCCTCAGTACAAATATTGTTGCCAACTTTAAATCATGGGTATCTTCCCATTATACATCAATACACAGCTCCTTCATAATTTTGAGGTATCCATACTCACTGAGAACCTCTTGAGCTGTTGGGTATGGTGAAATTAATCACGGTGGTCAGTTTATACTTTACTACACCAAAATTTATATCACATCCATCATCTTATTTATCGTCTTATTCAAGACCACGTTTTCTTAGTTAAACGTGTCAACCAGGTATATCCTTTTTAAACTCGCAGCAACCCGTTGCAAAAGAAATTTCTCAATTGTTGCTTATAAATCGCCCTAGACTTTAACTACACCCAACACATCATCAATACTGATGATTACAATTCGGTCTAATCCTTGACTTATTCACGCATAAGCGTATAAGATCCTTCAAAATCACTTACACTTTCAGGTACTAACCTGCATCATTTCCTTTTCTTATCTTAGCGGCTCTTATTAAATTTTCTTATGTTAACCTTCATGATGTGTCGAATTTTTAATATTCTTATCGTCTTAGTAAAGGTATCCTAAAGCTAAAGGTAGTTATTACGACGATCGATTCACGCTATAAATTATATGTATATTTTTAGACGCTGTCAAGTCTTCAGGCGGGGAGGTATTTTGAAATACCTTTATTTACCTTCAGACTTAACCACAACTACGTTATATCTCAGTCTATGTGGTCACAATTTATATTCGCTACCACTTGCTTTAATCCTAATGACTTCATATTTTAAGGATGTTATTACCTAGCATACGCCTCTTACTCCAATACATCTTGTATTTAGGATCTATCTTATCTCAAAGATTTTCTCCTTTGTATATCAATCATGACAAAACTCTTGTCATTATTCATTCCGTGAGTACAATCCTTTACTCCTTTAATTTCAACTGTTGCATCCCCTTTTTTTTTTTTACTTAAAATCTCTATATCCGTATTCCGTTAATTAATCCTCCTCTATTGGGGTTCTCATTTATCAGTATTGTGTCCAATGATGTAGGCATTCATGCCTTTTTCTTACTTATATACGAATGAAGGCTGTACGAATAAGTGAGTGGTACCAGGATCAATGAACATATGTACTTCATTATTCATAACAAGTGTGGCATCTTACACCACATCCATGAAACATTAACAGTGTCCTGGTCCAAAACATCCTCTCGCCTTCGCCCAACAGCCTACTTTCCTTTTTCTTTTCGGCTATGGCCTCCCTTTACGTTGCAGCTATACCAATGAAGTTTTTCTCTGTCTATTTACTTTTCTGTGGGGCGATCTCGCCCAACTCTGTGTAATCATAATAAATTGTCCGTCTTACCACACTTAACGGCCATTTTCATCAATACAGTGTAGGTATAGACCCTCCTTCCGTGGTATCTACCACACATCCCACACTGCTTACAGTGATCACACTGCTACTCTGCTTCGTAGCAGGTCGAGGTCCTCCAATCACAATGCCCCCCAATAGTGCTAAAATTGGATGCACTGGGCCTTACCAATTATCTTACTCCATGACTCGTCAAATTAAATCTTTTACCAATTACCATTTTCCCATTTTATCATCTTTGTCAATTCTCCATTCTCTTTCGGTCTCTATTTTAGCCTTTGCTACCTTTCCCAATCTCAGAGGCGTGCAAGTCATGTTCTTATTTACCCAACTGTAAATCTGCGCACTGCCTCGGTATAGGTAATATCTCACGGGGCCAATTCGGACTCAAATTGAAAAATTGAGCCATTTCCATAAACTTTAGACATCTCGACTGTCACTTGTTCATAGTGTCGAGGTAATATCTACCAAAGAATATAACTGAGTTTTTTTTTTCCACACTCGTCAATAAATCAATTCCTTTTAAACAGTGTCCGGGATATTCTGTCACCGGAATATATCCAAGATATTTCTCATCTCAACTCTTAAGATGGGTCGAGCGGGTTTCCACCAATGTTTCGCTGCGCCCTCTGATCTCATTCATAATCTGAGCAATTTGCTCCTCAAAATAATCTCCACACTCCGCTCCAATCTCGCGAAGCGTGTCTCAATACTGTCCGATCTCTTTGTCGGACTCTGTGAGGCATTCTCAACATTAGCCTCCATTTCAATTTCATCCTGATTCTCACAGGTCACCTTAGCACGACTTAGCAGACTCAGGTCTACCTCTACGACCTCTGCTTCGTGCACTATCTCATCTAACGCGACTCATATTAGGCATTCCTGCATTCTCAACCATTTCTTAGTCAAAACCCATCTCGATATACACTATTGTATCTAACCAAGCACAGTAACACGGGGATGTAATTTCCTAATTATTGACACTGACACACATCAGACCAATTGTGCTCTGATACCATAATATTTCTGGTTTCCCACTCCCCTATTTTCTTTGAATTTGTCTTCCAATTTCTCTTCATTTTCCAGGTGTGCGGGATTGGCTTCTTTTTGAAGCCAATTCCGTACACCATTTTAGTTATATAAAATAATAATAATATATATTATATATATTTATATATTATCTTTTATATTAACACCTATACATTGTATAAATATAGGTTTATGCATTATATTAATATACATATACATTAGTTGTTTGTTTATTGTTATTGTTATTATTTATTTATTTATTTTTTTCCATTTCCTGTTATTTCATCTAATCATTTTTTTATTTGTCTCAAGCTTTATTTATTTATTTATTAATACTTATCTATTATATACTATGCATTTCATAGTATATATATATATATATATATATTTGTTACATATATATATATATTATTATCTATCTATTTAAATGTCTGTATATTTATATATACATATACACCTATGTATATATATGTATGTATATCTATATATACCCATTTCCTTGTAAGATTATCCAAGGACACAATATTCATGCCTTCCATGAAATTCCTATTATTTCGAAAATGAAATATTATTGGGATTCCATCACTCCTCACGAATTCCCGATACAAGTTTTTACATCATCAATTTTCAACTAATACTTTAAAGTTTTCCAATCCTTCCGTACTTGCATTTGCTTTATCACTTCTTATATCTTCGGGTTCCCGGTCATTCTCAGCTTCTCGGTTTCTATAGTCTTCGAGCCCTACAACGAATATTCACACTTCCATTAATATATATTATTTCCATTTTTATATAATTTAATTAATGTAGGAAATTTGTGGGGTTTACATTCTCCCCACCTTAAAAAGAATTTGGTCCTCCAAATTCATTCAGGTTCATCTGTCTACGATCACCTAGATTGTATCATGCCCCTTTCGGGTTCTTGGTAATCTTACTTACACCCATTCTTAATGCACTGTGACCCAAGAGACTCGGAGTCTCTTTAAATTTTAACACTAGTACACTCCAAAGTGGGTTACTCGATCTGAAAATCTCCCCTTCATAAAGCTTTTATAATTGCTCTCTCAGCACTTCTAATCCAAGCAAAGTCACTCAGTACAGTGGTTTGTGTAATTAATTCAATACCACCCACTAAATCAATTCTAGAACTTCTCCTCTTAGTTTTAGGGGTAACTTTGATAAATCATTTGATCATGTGTCGAAAAACTTTCCCTGTTCACTGGGATGTTTCTATACTCCGAACACGCCCTATCTTTATCAATCACGTAAGCAGTGTGATCTTTAGAGTCTTATTTATACCGTTAATTCCCTGATTCATTCTTCCAGTATAGTGACGGTGCTCTTGCATTGTCACTATTTCCTTTGTAAATCTCTTTTCCGTCATTCTCTTTATCCTTCCCATTATCTCATATGAGTTTCTGAACTTTCTTTATCTAATAGTTCTTGCAACTCCTTTTTCTTTGTTCCTCAAGATCTATAAAGTCCATCTGGTAGGGAGACTTCGAGATAGGCTGCACATCTGGAGCCAAATCCATAGTGGACCCTAGTTCTTTCTCTTGATGTAATCCCGGTAGTTCACCAGGAAAATACATCCGAAAACTCGCATACCACTGGTATGTCCTGAATACTTGGACATGTTAGACTAGTATCGAGGATGAATGCAACATAACCCTCACATTAATATGTCCACCAAAAATTTCCATCACAAACAAGATCATAAAATTTATTCCTTAACTGCAAAGCATACATTAAACTTACTAGGTAAGGAGAAGGTTACAGTCTTATAGTAGCAGTCTAAACTTACACGGTTGGTGGCTAGCCAATCCATACCCAAAATTACATCAAAGCCATACATGTTCAACAAAATTAGATCTGCTAATATGATCCTATCTCCTACCTTGATTTCACAATTTCTACACACAATATCAGTCTTTTGTGATTTATACATGGGTGTGCTAACATGTAACGTAAAGTCTAGAGATTCAGGCATAACATGCAATTGACGTGCAAAATGTGGTGATATGAAAGAGTGGGTGGAACCTGAATCAAACAATACTTGTGCCTCATGATTGCAAATTAAAAGCTTACCCAGAATGGTCTCGGTGGAGGTATCAATAGTCTCTTTGTCTAAGGCAAAGACCCTCCCATGAGGGACAAGCTTCTTGCCCTTCTCTGCTGTGGTAGCCCGTCTCTATGGGACTTGTCTCTGGGGAGCTTGCCTCATAGGTGGTCGTGGTAGCTCTGGGGGTTGTGAAAACTTATTCAATGGGCAATCATTGATCAAGTGTCCCCTCTGTCCACACCTAAAACAGCTCCCTGAGGACCAGTGACATGCACCTCTATGGTAACTACCACAACTAGTGCACAATCTCTCATACTGCTGGAACCCCCTAGTAGTCTGTGGGGTAGCTATAGGAGATGTGGGCCTATCAATCCTAGCTCGAGACTCATCTGTCCTCTATCTCTTGGCCTGGCCCCTCCGGAAGTCCTGTCTCACCCGCTCCATTCACTTACCCTTATCCATGGTCTTTCCTTTAAAACTATACTCCGTCTGGGTGACATTAAGGCCCCTCTCGACCATCTGTGCTCTACCCAGGGCATCCTAAAATTTTGTAATCCATAGCCGTAAAAGACGACCTCTGATATCTGGCCTTAACCCTGCTAAGAACCTCTCAGTCCGACGCTCTTCATTCTGGAATGTCTCCGGATCATACCTCATCAGCATAGTAAACTTACTTTCGTACTCATCCACAGTCATATTGCCCTGTACCAAGCTCAGAAAGTCCATCCTCAACTTTTGCTGGGCAGCTAGTGGAATATAATGCTTCCTAAAAGCTGTGGAGAATGCATCCCAACTGATCACCGGATGCTGAGCAGTCAGCAGGACCTTGGTGGATCCCCACCAATACTCTGCTTGGCCCTGTAGCATGTAAGTGGCCATAGAGACCTTCTTAACATCAGAACACCCTAGAACGTCGAAGATCTTCCCAAGGCTCACCAGCCACTCTTCGGCCTCTACCGGATTCTTAATTCCCTTAAATGCTCGAGGCCTCATCTTCATGAAATTTCTCATCCTACCAACATTCCTCTCCTCCCTCCGGGCCTGTACAAGAGGCTGAAGCGCCATAGGTACTGGAGGAACTGGTGGAGGAGGAGGTGGGGGTGCTTGCGGAGGAGTCTGCACCGAAGTAGGAACTGGTGCCGTGCCAGCAGAATGAGAAACATTTACCCCTAGATGTTGGGCAACCATGACAGTTATCGACTCCAAACCTCGCTCGAGGCGCTGCTCCAATCGCTGCTCAAATTGAGCCATACGAGTACCAGGACTCTCTGGCTCGGGTGGAGGAGGTGGAGGTGGCTGAGCCTGCCTCTGAGTACGTCCGTGTCTTCCACTTATCGTCCAGTGATCTAATACCTACGCGTAATTCCAAAGATCAAGTCTTAAACTCGTTAGGTATACATTACCTACAACCAGACAAGCACAAACATTGGGAAGTAATTAAATCCTTATTTTCGACACTGACAGTACTAGACAACCTTCGCTCTGATACCACTTAAACTGTAACGACCCTTGACCCTGGAAAATTGAGAATTTTTTTTTTGAATTTAATTTACCCACTTATTCCCTTATTCACTTAGTTGTATTCCTGTGCAGTGTCAAAACACTTTTCCTTATTCTTTACTCGTAATTGTAATTAATTTCCATATTTTAACTTATACGGCCGATAGAAATTTCGGCAGCACAACGGCTTATATATGAGCCTACCCACCTGCAAATCAGTTGTTTTTTCGACAATCCTAAATATTCACAACTACCAAGCATGCTTTCCAATAATCCTAGATATCTACAACTACCAAGCATACTTTCTCAATCCACTTTTACAACTCAATGTATCGATTTCGATTTAATACTAGCCATCTCAAAATATAAACCCAAAATAATATCGTTTACATCGTATTTCCTTACAAATTACATCCCAACAAAAATATTCCCAATATACATGTCTGTGAGTACAAATATGTCTGGTACAAGAATGTAAATGTATACCTTTCTGCGTGTACAAAAGATAGCCTAGGGTAGCTCTCCCCACCAACCTACGTCGTGTACGCGGCAGGTAGCCCCTACGGATCACTGCAATTAATCTGAGAGGTAGAGGGGTGAGCTTTCGAGGAAAAGCCCAGTAAGAAGATGTATTTAAAACGATCATCGCAATTCAAATATGTAGAAACACAATAGTACGTATAATGATACTTTCTGAAAGCTAATATAAATGACATTCAAGGATTAAGGAAAATCAGAAATATCGAGATTCAAAACGTAATTCTTTAAGCATGTGAACTTAACAGATATTACGTAAACTGGTCGTATAATCAGAATTTCAAAAAACAGGAATATATGTCAAATCACATAATATAGAATCACATTTTAAAAACAGAGTTTAATTTTAAAGTAGAGACTACATCGGCCCATCTAATTATCATGCGACAAATAACCAAGTCATCCTCCGTAGAGGAAATTCAGAACCTATGGCCACGGCGAGACAGAACCCGAAGGTGAAATTTAGAACCTATGGCCACGACGAGACAGAACCCGAAAGTGAAATTCAGAACCTATGGCCACGGCGAGACAGAACCCGAAGGTGAAATTCAAAACCTATGGCCACGACGAGACAGAACCCGAAGGTGAAATTCAGAACCTATGGCCACAGCGAGGCTGTAGATGGAATCAAGGTCATACAGCGTTTCAGAACCACAAGGGCAAAGTTTCAGACGCCACACAGGCGAAGTTCAGATGCCACACAGGCGAAGTTTAGACGCCAAACAGGCGAAGTTGACATGCATTAGCATACAACATAAATGGCCCTTAGTCTCAAAACATATTATATTTCTCATATGCGAAAACATCGAATTAAAAATCATCTTGTTCGAAAGATTATTTCAATAAACATGTTCTTATTTCAAAAGCACAAATACATAAAGCATAGTCTTGATCAGAAATATAATTTAGAAACATGCATGAAAATCATACTTCATGTCTTTGTAAGCTTTCCTTAATCAAAATTAAGAAAGTAACTATTACCTTTTTAAATCATATCCCCTTACCTCGATCCATCAAAATCTCCGTGCTCGAGTGGTGACGCCTCTTAGTACCTCCCTTAATTCCTTCTACGATCACCTACATCGAAATCGTACTCTTAGTACCCTATTCGTGCGAATTGTCCGAATTGCGTTAAAATCGTAACCTATTCGTTACTACTGCGTGTGTACGTATTATTGTACGTACTTAAGTCAACACGCACGTTTATATATTTCGTCTTACCACATATTATTTTGTATGTACACTTATTGACATACACCTTATTATATACCTCTACATGTATGTACACATAAATATATATATATATATGTGTATATATATATATTTTTGTTTTCATTATTTTTCTATCTCATATATATATATTCTTTGCATGTACCTAAACTAGTACACATTCATCTTATATACACCCATATGCATATGCACTTAAATATATATATATATATATATATATATATATATATATACACATATACACTCCTATACATATATATATATATATATTTATTGTTTTCCATTTGTTTTCCTTATCACATTTACATACATATTCTTGTATGTACATATACTTAACATATCCATTCATTGTATACACCTATATGTATACACCCAAATATATATATATATAAATATTCACTTAAATACACTTTTATCTTATATACACCCACATGTATGTATATACACCAATATATATATATATATATATATATATATATATATATATATATATACACACACACACACACATATATATATATACATGTATTATTATTAATTTCCATTTTTCAATATCACAAACATACATATATATATATATGTTTGCCTACTCCTTATCAATCCCACTTTTAATCTAATTCAAGCTATACTAGCATGCTTATATCTACAATCCATTTATCTACATGTACATTGAATTTACATACATGTATATACATATATATACTTTACCTTATCATACTTATACACAATCACATAAATATATATACATGTACAATTAAATATACATATATACATTAGATTCTTACCTCTTTTCTCTTCTTTCTCTCTTCTTTTTTTTTTCTTTTTCCTTTCTCCTTTCTTCCCTCTCGATTTTCTCCTTTCTTCCCTCTGTTTTCTCCTTCTTCAACTCTCGATTTTTTCAGCCTTCACTGCCCTACTCCAGTTCGGATCCGTTCCTGCCCCCTCTCGGTTCCGTTTCAGTTCTCCTGCGGTCTCCCCTCAGCCCCGATCTTCTTCTTCCTTGCCTCATGGTTCCAACTCTTCCATCATCATCCTCGTTTTCTCTTCTTCACCGTTTTGTTTGTCTCACCACAATAGCAGGATCGAAACAGCACGACAGCAGAACGATAGACTCCTCTTCCAGCAATACTCACAGCAACCCACGTTACTACTCTGCACGTTCTTGGTACTGCCCTTGCTTCATGGTTACACTGATTCCAATCGGCACAGCAACAACCTTGGATTCCATCAGCAGCTCTCCTGCTCTGTTTTCTCCTCTCTCGGCCTTTGCTTCTCCTTCAGCTTGGCTAGCCTCAATTATTTTTTTCCTCTCGGTTTGCTACTATTTTCTTTTCTCTCGGCTCTTGCTTCAATTTTCAGCCCTGTTTTCTGCCCCAGTCAGCTTCATTTTCTTCTACCCCTTCCTCGCGCCCCTGCTCCTAGCTTCGATTTTCCTCTTCTCTTCTTCTTCTTCTTCTTCTTCCCTCCTCTTCCTTTCTTTCTTTTCTTTTCTTTCTTTTCTTCCTCTTCTTTCCTTTTCTTCTCCCGGCCAGCCCTCTCCTTCTCCCTTTCTTTTCTTTTCTCTTCTTCTTTTCTCTAAGTCATCTCCTCTTTCTTCCCTTCCTCTCTTCTTCTCTTCCTCGGTTTCCCTCTTCTTCTTCCTTCTTTCCTTCTTTCTCCCCTCAGCAGACCGGCTCTCTCTCCTTCTTTCCCCTTTCCTTCTTCCCTTTTCTTCTTCTTCCTCTTCTCTTTTCTGGTTTCCCGCTCCCCTGTTTTCTTTGAATTTGTCTTCCAATTTCTCTTCATTTTTCAGGTGTACGGGATTGGCTTCTTTTTGAAGCCAATTCCGTACACGATTTTAGTTATATAAAATAATAATAATATATTTTATATATATATATTATCTTTTATATTAACACCTATACATTGTATAAATATAGGTTATTACATTATATTAATATACATAGACATTAGTTGTTTGCTTATTGTTATTGTTATTATTTATTTATTTTTTTCCATTTCCTTTTATTTCATCTAATCATTTTTTTTATTTGTCTCAAGCTTTATTTATTTATTAATATTTATATATTATATACTATGCATTTCATAGTATATATATATATTTGTTACATATATATATATATATCCATCTATTTAAATGTCATGTATATTTATATATACATATACACCTATGTATATATATGTATGTATATCTGTATATACCCATTTCCTTGTAAGATTATCCAAGGACAGAATATTCATGCCTTCCATGAAATTCCCATTATTTCGAAAATGAAATATTATCGGGATTCCATCACTCCTCACGAATTCCCGATACAAGTTTTTACATCATCAATTTTCAACTAATACTTTAAAATTTTCCAATCCTTCTGTACTTGCATTTGCTTTATCACTTCTTGTATCTTCGGTTCCCTGTCATTCACGGCTTCTCGGTTCCTATAGTCCTCGAGCCCTACAACGAATATTCACACTTCCATTAATATATATTATTTCCATTTTTATATAATTTAATTAACGTAGGAAATTTGTGGGGTTTACAAACCCCTTCTGAAGTCAGTGTGGGAAGCTGCGGGTCTCTTACCCTTGTCCCTGGTTATCACTCGGGACCCAGACTGAGAATATATCAACACTAGTCCCCTCTCAACCTCTTGTGCCCATCTCTTAGCATCATTAAACTCAATAATGTAGAGCCCCATCAGTCTATCTCGAATGGCTGGTCTCAGCCCATAAACAAACCGCTCTGTTCGGCATTCCTCATCTTTGACAGTTTTCGGATCATATCTCAACAAGGCAGTGAATCGGTTCTCATATTCATTGACTGTCGTGCTGCCCTGTACTAGATTCAAAAATTTCGCTTACATATTTCTCTGGGCAGCCCGAGGGATATACTGGGTTCTAAAAGTTGACTGAAAAATCTCCCGACTGATCACTGGATAGATGGTAGCCAATATACTCTGGGTGGTATTCCACCAACATCGGGCTTGTTCTTTAAGCATGTAGTTACCCATACTAACCCTCTCCGCATCAGTACATCCTAGAAAGTCAAAGATGATCCTCATCTCGGTCAACCACTCCTTTGCTTCTGCTGGACCCTTCACCCCTTTAAATGTCGATGGATTCATCTTAAGAAAGTCGTTCAACTGACCCTTACCTCCATCATCAGGTCTAGTTTGTTCTGGAGGTTGTGCGACTGGTGGTACTGGGTCAGTCTGTACAGGAGGCGGGGGCGGATCTTGTGGTGGTGTAGGAGCTGGGGGAGGTGTGGTACCTAAGGCATTAGCCCTGAAATGTTGCGTAAATAGTGCCACCATTTGTTCAAACCCTGTCGCACATCCTGTTCAAGCCGATTAATACGAGAGTTAGGACTCTCCGGCTGGGGTTCAGGTGGTGGAGGTGGCTGTGCCTGCCTTCCAAGATGACCTCGTCTCCCGCTCATCTCTTATCTCTTAAGTACCTGCGCATATACTGTCACGCCCCAGAAACGTAAAAAATAGGGCAAATTTAAAAACTTTTTACTCATCGAATCACAATTAAGGGTGCATTCCTGTGCAGTGTCATACATCATCATGCATATCATACCTCAAGATCTCATCATTAGGTAGTACATATCATATCATATACATTACTCAATATTAAGTTAATTAATCCTAATACATCCCATACAATGTTATACATCAAGTGTCTGTAATTACAATAATTGTCTGGGTACATGAAAAGATAAATGATACCTCAAAACACAATATATATGGCCTGGAGCTCAAGTCCTCCACTAGCCACTACTCCGTATGTCGCAGGGAAACCCTTTTTCACTTGAAGAAATCTAGGGGGAAAGAAAAACAAGGTGAGCTTCTAAATCGCTCAGTAAGGGGGGGTAAAAGACCCGTTATATAAACCATAATGCACATCATAAAATATTTATTTGTACGTGAAACTCAGAATACTCATTTGAAAACCATAGCATGAAAGTTCTCAAAACAACATTCTCATATCTCAAAATCATGTGAAAACATGAAGTAAAATGCTCAGTATAGAGCAGTAACAAGCATGTGAAAATAATGCGATAATGGCTTGCTCAATATACGTGATAAAATTACTATAATAAAAATGCACGTGGCGCAGCTACCAAACACACGTGGCATAGCCACTGATTTAGATTCACACGTGGTACAGCAACAGAATAGGGTTTCACGTGGTAACGGCAACCAAATATACGTGGCACAGCCACAGAATGGGGGATCTCACGTGGCAACGGCCACCAAATATACGTGGCACAACCACAGAATGGGGGATCTCACGTGGCAATGACCAACAAATATACGTGGCACAGCCACAGAATGAGGGATCTCACGTGGCAACAGCCACCAAATATATGTGGCACAGCCACAGAATGGGGGATCTCACGTGGCAATGGCCACCAAATATACGTGGCATAGCCACAGAATGGGAGATCTCACGTGGCAACGGCCACAAAATATACGTGGCATAGCCACATAATGGAGGATCTCACGTTACCAGAATGGAGAAGGATCGGGCTTACATGCTACCAGAGCAATGCCCGGTGTGTACTCAAAATTACACACCTAAGTCTTTATCAATAGCCATTATCATATAAAACTGGTTTGCCTTCACGTAGAACTCATAGTGGTTTCTTTATCATAAAACTCATTTAAAACCGTTTTGTACTCAACACAAAACATATTAAAACCGAGTTCCAACCGACAAAGCACGCACACATCTCTCAAATCTCGATATTGCCTTAACGTAGAGCCCAATTCATTACTCACACAAATTCAACGGTTTATAAAGCAATTTCACACTCAGCTTATAAACTCATAAAATAATGGGCTCCAACCGGTTATAAAAATCGTGTGCAATTATATCACAACACAACACTAAACATGCTTGTTTTATAAATCACAAATCATGCTATAATAGTTCACAAATCACATACACAAATGGTTTAGTCTCCCTTACCTCTTTGCACCTCGTATAGTGCAATTGTTTCCCCCTTGTCACGGACTAGTCTCGCATTCCACTCTGGAACTCCCGAGCTATCCAAACGATGTTAAAACATCAATACTCATCATCACAGTAACCTCAATTCTCAAAATCGAGCATAATTGCTCTTAACACCTCAAATCTCTCATTTCTCCTAACTCTATCTCAATCCACAATCTCATTCACAACATCTCAACATCCTACACTGCCCATGCCACAATATCTATGCTAATTCACCTCACTGTCTAAATTTTCATTTATAGCTCAAAATTCTGAAAATTACAAAAATTGCTAAATATCATTATCACTCCAACTACATTGTAATTTCATCAATCCCTAATCATTTTCCAGCTACTTCAACACAATGCCAACAACCATTATCACCAAAATCATCTCAAATATCAAGATCGAAGTTTAGAAATTACCCAAAACTTGTGGAGAGCTTATCTCTTGCCTCGATTCAATCCGTCTTTCGATTTCCAAGTATGTTATTCTCCCTTTGATGAGGAACAACTTCCCTTCTTGCCAAACCTCTGATTCGAAACGAAAATGGGTGCTTTGGATGAGTGAGAAAGCTAGGGCTTCGGCAGAAATGGGGGTTGAAAGAGAGAGAAAATGAAATTGCAGGAGAAAGCAGGGGTTCCTTATATAGACTGAGGGTAGGAGATCGATCTGGCTCTTGATGAGATCGATCTGCATTTGAATTTGGGGACGATTTGGGGTAATTTTATACCTAGGAGATCGATCTGTCGAGGGGTGAGATCGATCTGCTCCTTGAGGAGATCGATCTTCTTCCAAACAGAAACATTTGGAGATCGATCCCTTCCTCATGAGATCGATCTTCTCTCAAACAGAATCATAAGGAGATCGATCCTCTTCCATTGGAGATCGATCTGCTCCTTAAATTCCTCATTCCTTGTCATTTTTAACTCACCAGATCGATCTCTCCTTCTCCAAGATCGATCTGACCTCTTAGTTTCACACTTATGTTAAACACTTACACATAAATCTCCAAATATAATTTCCACAATTCACTTAGCTCAATAAATTACAATTCAAGTTCTTATTACATGATTAAAAGATGTCTAAAATTCTTAGATCTCACATCCTCCCCACCTTAAAAGAATTTGGTCCTCCAAATTCAACTCAACTAGTCAAATAGATATGAGTATTTCTCCTTCATGAGATTCTCTAGTTCCCACGTTGCCTCTTCCATTGAGTGATGTTTCCACAGAACTTTCACTAATGGGATGCTCTTGGTTCTAAGTACCTTCTCCTTCCTATCGAGAATCCGGATGGGTTCCACAGTGTAGCTCATGTCTTCTTGTATGTCCATCCCTTCATACTCTATGACATGAGAAGGGTCCGGGTGGTACTTCCTCAACATAGACACATGAAAAACATTGTGTATTCCAGACATCTGTGGGGGTAAGTCCAATCTGTAGGCTACCTCTCCTACTCTCTCAAGAATCTCGAATGGTCCTATGTATCGAGTACTCAATTTTCCTTTCTTCCCAAATCGCATGATACCCTTACTCAGTGATATTTTCATAAATACTACGTCACCAACATCAAACTCGAGTGGCCATCTACGCACATCTGCGTAGCTTTTCTGTCTACTCTGTATAGCCCGTAACCTCTCACATATGAGTTTGACACTCTGTACAGCTTGCTCAACAAGCTCGCGAGCATTTATCTTTTTGTCACCGACTTTTTCCCAAGCTACAGGGGATCTACACCTCCTACCATATAGAGCCTTAAAAGGTGCCATTCCAATACTCGCATGATAGCTGTTATTATACGTAAACTCTGCTAGGGGTAGGTGATCATCCCATGATCCCTTAAAATCCATCGTACACGCCCTCAACATATCCTTTAGGGTCTGAATAGTCCTCTCTGACTGACCATATGTCTGAGGATGATAGGCGGTACTAAAACTCAATCGAGATCCCATGGACTCCTAAAATTGGGTCCAAAATTTGGAAGTAAACCGGGAATCTCTATCAGAAGTAATACTCACTGGAGCCCCATGTAATCTGGCTATCTCGCTGACATACTGCTTAGCTAAGGTATCCACAGTATCTGTGCTCCTGATGGCAAGGAAGTGGGCACTCTTGGTCAATCTATCCACTATAACCCATATAGCGTCACGACCTTTTCGGGTCCTTGGTAAACCTATAATAAAGTCCATAGTGACATGATTCCATTTCCATGTAGGTACAGGTAAAGGTTGTAGTAGTCCCCCAGGCTTCCTATGCTTAGCTTTCCCTTGCTGGCATACTAAACACCTGGCCACATACTCTGCCACGTCTCGCTTCATACCACTCCACCAGTACATCTTTCTCAAATCTTGGTACATCTTAGTACTCCCTGGGTGCATGGTGTATCGCGACCAGTGAGATTCTCTCAGTATCTGTCTCTTTAGGGTATCATCGTCCGGTACATAAATTCATCCTCTGAATCTCAACAATCCATCCTCACTGACTGTGAGATCCGACTGTGAACTCTGTTCAGCTTGGCTAACCATATCTATCAACCTCTGATCATTGCGCTGCCTAGTTCTAATTTGATCCATGATCCTAGGCTCTATCCGCAAGCTAGCCAAAAATCCAGTCTCTACCCCTTTAACTCTGATCCGGAGCTCGGTGAACTGCTCCAATAAATCCCATTCCCTGATCATCATAGCAGATATCATACTCTTCCTGCTCAGGGCATCAACAACTACATTCGCCTTACCCGAATGATATAGAATCTCGCAGTCATAATCCTTAAGGAGTTCCATCCATCTTTTTTGTCTCATGTTTAACTCTTTCTGATCAAAGAGATACCTCAAACACTTGTGGTCAGTGAAGATCTGGAATCTTTCCCCATATAAGTAGCGTCGCCAGATCTTCAAGGCAAATACCACAGCGGCTAACTCCAAATCATGCGTGGGGTAGTTTCGTTCATGGTCTTTCAACTGTCGCGATCCATATGCGACCACTCTTCCATGCTGCATAAGCACACACCCCAATCCTTGGTGAGAAGCATCACTATAAACAGAAAACCCTCCTGATCCCTCAGGAATAGTTAACACAGGTGCCGCTATTAATCTCCTCTTTAATTCCTGAAAACTGAGCTCACATTGATCAGTCCATATAAACAGGGTTTCCTTGCGCGTGACCTTAGTCAAAGGAGCGGCAATCCTGGAAAATCCTTCCACAAATCTTCTGTAATACCCTGCCAAACCAAGGAAGCTTCGCACCTCTGTAATTGTCCTCGGGCTTTCCCAGTTAAGCACAGCCTCTACTTTACTTGGATCCACTGATACTCCTTCCTCTGAGACTATATGACCAAGGAAAGCTATCTGATCCAGCCAAAACTCACACTTACTAAGCTTTCCATATAATTGTTTATCTCGGAGTATCTGAAGTACTAACCATAAATGCTGCGCATGCTCCTCATACCACCGAGAGTATACTAGGATATCATCAATAAAGACTATCACAAACTTATCTAGATAGTCTCTGAACACCTCGTTCATTAATCTCATAAACGCTGCAGGGGCGTTCGTCAATCCAAAGGACATCACCAGAAATTCATAATGGCCATACCTCATCCTGAAGGCCGTCTTTGGAATATTCTCTTCCTTAATCCTCAATTGGTGATAGCCCGATCTTAAATCAATCTTAGAAAAGACTGATGCCCCTCTCAGCTGATCAAGTAGATCATCAATCCTGGGCAGTGGGTATTTATTCTTCACCGTGGCTTTATTCAACAACCGGTAGTCTACGCATAATCTAAGACTACCATCCTTCTTCTTAACAAGTAAAACTGGTACTCCCCACGGGGAGATACTGCGTCTAATGAACCCTCGATCCAATAACTCATGCAGTTGTTTCTTCAAATCCTCAAGTTTCACTAATGCCATCCTGTAGGGAGGTTTAGAGATCGGCTGAGTATCTGGTACCAATCAATGGTAAACTCCAGCTCTCTCTCTGGTGGTAAACCTGGTAACTCATCTGGGAAAACATCCAGAAATTCACACACCACAGGTATATCCTCAATCCTCAGATGTTCCCGATCATCATTTGATATGAGTGTTTCATAACCTTCACATGAACAATCATATTTAATACTCTCCAAAATAATATTAAAATTCTCAAGTTGTTTACAAAATTTCATACGTCTATTTACTCAATATTTCAAACGTACACTGTAAGGTTCGGGTAGGGAGAAAGTTACAATCTTAGTGTAGCAGTCTAAACTCACCGATTGGTTGCCAACCAATCCATTCCCAAAATTACATCAAACCCATGCATATTTAACATGATTAGATCTGCTAACATCACTCTATCTCCCACCTTTATTCCACATCCTTTACAGATTAACTCAGTTCTCTGGGATTCATGCATAGGGGTATTTACATGTAGTATATATTCTAGAGGTTCAAACTTCAAGTTTAATCTACATGCAGAATGCTCAGAAATGAACGAATGCGTGGATCCTGGATCAATTAACACATGAGCCTTATAATCACAGACAGAGAGTGTACCTCTTATAGTTTCTGCAGACGAGTCAGCGGTCTCCTTATCTAGGGTAAACACACGTCCCTACGTAACAGGTCTCTTTCCTTTCTCTGCAACAGTGGCCTGTCTCTAGGGGTTCACTCTTTGAGGCTGTTGTCTAGTGGGCTCCAAGACATGTGGTTTCTGAGGTTGAGGGCAATCCTTCACCATGTGACCCTTGTCTCCACATCTAAAACATCCATGGATCGACCTAGTACAACTTCCCTCATGCATTTGGCCACAATTTTTGCAAAACCTTGTCTCAGGCCTGACATCTCGAGGGGTCTCTCTAATGTTAGGTTAACCTCTGGGTCTCTCTAATCTGCCCTTCGGCACCTCAATCCTTCCTCTTCTGAAGGAACCTATCCGAGCATCTGTTTGGAAAATCGCTGGCCTCTTGCCCTTATCTCTATTCACTGCTCTGAGCTCATTCTGGGATTGTATCATTTCAATTCCTCTTTCAATCTCTTGTGCTCGTCTCAGAGCATCTCCAAACTCAGTAATACATAGCCCTATAAATCTATCTCTGATGATGGGCTTCAATCCATACACAAACTTCTCTGTGCGGAGCTCTTCATTCTTAAAGGTCTCTGGGTCATATCTCAATAGCGTTGTGAATTGGCTTTCATAGTTATCCACAGACATATCACCCTGTACCAAACTCAAAAACTCGGTCTGTTTCTTTCTCTGGGCGGCTCGTGGTACATATTGGGTCCTAAAGGCTGTCTGAAACTCTTTCTAACCAATCACATTCTGGCGGGACATCAGAATACTCTGGGTGGTACCCCACCAATCTCGAGCTCTCCCCTTCAACATATAGGCACTCATACTAACCCTCTCAGCATCGGTGCACCCCAGATAATCAAATATAATTCTCAACTCCGTCAGCCACTTCTCAGCCTCTGTAGGATCCTTCTTTCCCCTAAATACGGGTGGATTCATCTTCAGAAAATCCTTCAGTCGGACCATACTTCTGTCCTCAGGCTGAGTGACGGGAGGCACTGGGTCCATCTGTACTGGGGGTATGGGAGGTCCTTGTGGTGGTGTAGGAGTAGTACCCGAGGCATTAACTCCAAAGTGTTGCACGAATAGCGCTGCCATCTGCTCAAAACCTTGCCTCACATAGGTCTCAATCCGATTAAATCGAGAGTTAGGACTCTCTGGTTGGGGGCAGGTGGCAGAGGGGACTCTGCCTGCCTCCTTGAACGACCTCGTCGTCCACTCATTCTCTATCTCAACTCGTCTCCTGCGTATACATATCAAAATCGATTGAAATCTCAATCCTCAAATTCCGTTCATGACCAGACTATTACAGACACTTAGGATGTATTCTATTCACTTAACCGACACTGACAGTACTAGATACCCTAAGCTCTGATACCAAGAAAACTCTGTCACGCCCCGAAAATGCGAAAAGTAGGGCAAATTTAAAAACTTTTACTCATCAAATCACAATTAAGGGTGCATTCCTGTACAGTGTCATACATCATCATGCATATCATACCTTAGGATCTCATCATTAGGTAGTATATATCATATCATATACATTATTCAATATTAAGTTAATTAATCCTAATACATCCCATACAATGTTATACATCAAGTGTCTGTAATTACAATAATTGTCTGGGTACATGAAAAGATAAATGATACCTCAAAACACAATATATATGGCCTGGAGCTCAAGTCCTCCACTAGCCACTACTCCGTACGTTGCAGGGAAACCTTTTTCACTTGAAGAAATCTAGGGGGAAAGAAAAACAGGGTGAGCTTCTAAATCGCTCAGTAAGGGGGGTAAGGGACTCGTTATATAAACCATAATGCACATCATAAAATATTTATTTGCACGTGAAACTCAGTATACTCATTTGAAAACCATAGCATGAAAGTTCTCAAAACAACATTCTCATATCTCAAAATCAAGTGAAAACATGAAGTAAAATGCTCAGTATAGAGCAGTAACAAGCATGTGAAAATAATACGATAATGGCTTTCTCAATATACATGATAAAATCACTGTAATAATAATGCACGTGGCGCAGCCACAAAACACACGTGGCATAGCCATTGATTTAGATTCACACATGGCACATCCACAGAATAGGGTTTCACGTGGCAACGGCCACCAAATATACGTGGCACAGCCACAAAATGGGGGATCTCACGTGGAAATGACCACCAAATATATGTGGCACAGCCACAGAATGAGGGATCTCACGTGGCAACGGCCACCAAATATACGTGGCATAGCCACAAAATAGGAGATCTCACGTGGCAACGATCAGCAAATATACGTGACATAGCCATAGAATGGAGGATCTCACGTTACCAGAATGGAGAAGGATCGAGCTTACATGCTACCAGAGCAATGCCCGGTGTGTACTCAAAATTACACACCTAAGTCTTTATCAATAGCCATTATCATATAAAACTGGTTTGCCTTCACGTAGAGCTCATAGTGGTTTCTTTCTCATAAAACTCATTTAAAACCGTTTTGTACTCAACACAAAACATATTAAAACCGAGTTCCAACCGGCAAAGCACGCACACATCTCTCAAATCTCGATATTGCCTTAACGTAGAGCCCAATTCATTACTCACACAAATTCAACGGTTTATAAAGCAATTTCACACTCAGCTTATAAACTCATAAAATAATGGGCTCCAACCGACTATAAAAATCGTGTGCAATTATATCACAACATAACACTCAACATGCTTGTTTTATAAATCACAAATCATGCTATAATAGTTCACAAATCACATACACAAATGGTTTAGTTTCCCTTACCTCTTTGCACCTCGTATAGTGCAATTGTTTCCCCCTTGTCACGGACTAGTCTCGCATTCCACTCTGAAACTCTCGAGCTGTCCAAATGATGTTAAAACATCAATACTCATTATCACAGTAACCTCAATTCTCAAAATCGAGCATAATTGCTCTTAACACCTCAAATCTCTCATTTCTCCTAACTCTATCTCAATCCACAATCTCATTCACAACAACTCAACATCCTACATTGCCCATGCCACAATATCTATGCTAATTCACCTCATTGTCTAAATTTCCATTTATAGCTCAAAATTCCCAAAATTACCAAAATTGATAAATATCTTTATCACTCCAACAACATTATAATTTCATCAATCCCTAATCATTTTCCAGCTACTTCAACACAATGCCAACAACCATTATCACCAAAATCATCTCAAATATCAAGATCGAGGTTTAGAAATTACCCAAAACTTGTGGAGAGCTTATCTCTTGCCTCGATTCAAGTCGTCTTTCAATTTCAAAGTATGTTGTTCTCCCTTTGATGAGGAACAACTTCCCTTCTTGCCACAACCTCTGATTCGGAACGAAAATGGGTTCTTTGGATGAGTGAGAAAGCTAGGGCTTCGGCAGAAATGGGGGTTGGAAGAGAGAGAAAATGAAATTGCAGGAGAAAGCAGGGGTTCCTTATATAGACTGAGGGTAGGAGATCGATCTGGCTCTTGATGAGATCGATCTGCATTTGAATTTGGGGACGATTTGGGGTAATTTTATGCCTAGGAGATCGATCTGTCGAGGGGGGAGATCGATCTCTTTATGGCTTTATGAGATCGATCTGCTCCTTGAGGAGATCGATTTTCTCCCAAACAGAAACATTTGGAGATCGATCCCTTCCTCATGAGATCGATCTTCTCTCAAACAGAATCATAAGGAGATCGATCCTCTTCCATTGGAGATCGATCTGCTCCTTAAATTCCTCATTCCTTGTCATTTTTAACTCACCAGATCGATCTCTCCTTCTCCAAGATCGATCTGACCTCTTAGTTTCACACTTATGTTAAACATTTACACATAAATCTCCAAATATAATTTCCACAATTCACTTAGCTCAATAAATTACACTTCAAGTTCTTATTACATAATTAAAAGATGTCTAAAATTCTCAGATCTTACATATTCGTTAAGCATCGATCATAATTTTACCCGTTAAATTCAATTCATTACCAGACAATACAGACTATTGGGATGTAATCTATTTTCAATTACTCGACACTGACAATACTAGGCAACCTTCGCTCTGATGCCAAATAAATATGTGACAGCCCGGAAGCGCGAAAAATAAGGCTAATTTAAATTTTTCTTACATTAAATCCTCTTACTCGGGTTGCATTCCTGTACAATGTCATTTAATCACTTGTGTTTATAATAATTCAGTAACCCCAAGATCACACAATTTCTATTTTATAAAATCAAATACATAATATCCCAAAGGGGTCAGCCCACAAAACTCAATTCACTTTCTTCATATTGGCTTATTTACATCCCAAAAATACTTAACACAAATGTTTGTATTACATCATTGCCTGAATACAAAATGAAGTGAATTTATACCTTGTGCGTGTACAAGTGATAGCCTGGGGAGATCTTGTCCACCAGCCTATATCACGTATGTAGCATGTACTAGCTCGATCACTGCAAGTAATCTGGAAGGGGGAGGAAAAATGGTGAGCTCTCAAAACGGTCAGTAAGGAGGATAAGAGAGATTTTATAAAATCATCATCATATCACAACTCATCATTTAGGCATGTAAAACATTTATGGAAATAATGGTAATAATGGCATCAGTTTGCATCAGCATAATTTACGTGATAAAAATCACAATTCTTCGCAATATCAAATCTCAATATGTGATAGAAATCACAGTCATAAAATACGTCATTCATCAAAACAATCGAGACGAGGTATTTAATAAAACTCAGATAAAAACAACGTCATAAGCACATCATATCAAATCATCCTCAAGGAGGGCATCCTTAGAAGAGGGAAAACGTCGAAATCTATCCATGGCCATGATATCGCTATAGACTTGATCAGAGTCGTATAGCCTCAGTCTTACAGGCTATCAAAGCAAGACCCGATCTTACTTGCTATCAAAGTAAGACCACCCATCGCTACCAGAGCGGGGTCATCTCACGTTACCAGAACGGAGGCATCGGTCTTACATGCTATGAGAGCAAGACCCTGTCTTACATGCTACCAGAGTAAGGCCACTCAACGCTATCAAGCAGAATATCGATGTGCATCTCATGACAAGCCTTAGTCTCAATAAAATATACCATTATTGTATAAAAATCATTTTGTCTTCACGTAGAGCTCATAGTGGTTATCCCGAAGAAAACTCATTTCTGTTATAACACATTGTGTTCACAATTACACAAAATTCATTAAAACCGAGCTCAAATCTGTAAAACACTCACACATTCATCAAAGCATCAAATCAACTCATTTCTCATAAACATGCTCATTCATCAAACCTTTTTCAAACTAAAAAGGTATTTTCATCGTTTAGAAACTCACATGCACAAACATTTTATTTCCCTTACCTCTTGCACTTTGAGTGGTGCAACGTCCCCTGGGTCTCAGATCAGCCTTGTTTCCCGTGTCAGATTCTCGAGCTGTCCAAACATTATCAAATTGTCAATATACATCATTCTCATTGGCCATTTCTTTCTCTTACTCATTCTGTCTCAACATTTTCCTTTTCATCCTATTTATACTTATACACCCTAAACTACATCCAAGCTACACAATCTTACATACATACATTGTCTCAAAACTCTTCCTACATTTTTATCAACACCTTAGCTAGCTCATGATACTTTCTTGACTTAAACATTTCCAACTAAATATATATATATATATATTTATATTTATTCACCAATATCTATATAAAATGATAATACTTAAAAACAAGGGTCTTGTGAGCTCACCTAGCTTGTCTTCTCTTGAGCAACTTGTATAATGCTCGACTCTTTCCTTTTTGTTCAAACCACCCTTTGATTTTCTAGTATGTTGTTCTCTTCACCAAGAGAAACAATTTTGCCTCTTACTTCTTTTTCTTACTCTGTCTAGAATGTGGTGAATCTTAGAGAGACAAAAACTTGATTTTGGGTAAAAATGGTGAGTGTTGGTGTTTACAGGTTAGAGAGATTCAGTTTCAGGCAAAAATCTCCTGATTCTTATATAGACAGGGCATGTGAAATGGATCTAGTATCATGAGGAGATCGATCTCTGCCTTGTTTCAACTACTCTAACTGCTCAATTACCAACTCCAAGATCGACCTGGTAGAGGGTAGGGATCGATCTGTTCTTTACAAAACTAAATGGAGAACAATCTGTTTTCTAAGGGGGATCGATTTCTTCCAGGCCGAGACAAATGGAGATCGATCTGCCCTTGTGATAAGATCAATTCTTGCTAGGCAGAGGCAATATGAGATTGATCTGCTCCCTTATGAGATCGATTTGCCTGTCTGCTGTTGTATACTTATTGCATTCTGGAGTCATGGGATCGATCTTCCTTCCCCATGAGATCGATTTGACCTTCATAATTTCCACTGCTGCTGCATAAATTTGTAGGAAACTCAAGGCAAAACTTACCATAATCTACTCCATAGACCATATTTCAATCCATACACATGTAAGACTTAAAAACTTTATCTTCTTATACTTCATTAGATTTAAAACTTGCGTGTACATCGAAATATCATAATTACATTCACCAAATTATGAATCTCACATTGTAACCTCATAGCTAAAGCACATAGAATTCTCAAGTCTCACAGGATAGCATCTAGTCTAAAAAAAAAAAAAATTCCTTTCTTACTTACTTACATACTTAAAAATCATATGAAAAACTTTAATCATTGAATCATACATTTCAATTATAAAATATTAATATTTCAAAGACTTATGCATCATAGTAAAAATATGAGCTTCGGTAAAGTTTTAGGTTCGGGGTTTAATCGAGGCTTCATTTCTTTCGAAAACTTATGTTGAAAGGTTTGGGTTTCATGTAAATTCTTCATGCATACATCAAATCATTTCAAGAATTATAAATAGATAAAGGAAGTCATTATTACTTTAAATTGCATCTTTTACCTATTGAATTTCAGAGCAATACAAAATTGTCGGATATCAGGCTTGTCTCGATTTAAGTGCCAACACCTCGCGCTACCTAAGATAATTTCAAAACCATCAAATAATACTCAAATTCATCTTAATTTATTTAAACATACACCAACTTACATAAACTTCATTAAACTTGGCCATTTTTACCAACTTTGTTATTTACTTGGTTTTATTGATAAACGTGCCAATTAGCTATTTCGATGATTTTTTATTTCTTAAAATTAGACTTATCAAATAACACTTTATTCATTCATTTTAGCCCATAAATTATGTTTTACAACTTATATGCCACTTTTCCTCATTTCATATTATATAGTTAAACCGAGACATATACCGAGCCTTTTCGGTTTTGCTCATTCACTTTAATTTAAACTTGCTCAATTCTTATACATGCTAAACAACATTTATTTTAAGCCTTTCTATAACAATCCATAACATGCCAAAGTATCGCTTTCATCATTTTTATCGTTTTCAACTTAACCTAACTTAAATTGAGCTTTTTCGGTATTAAACTAACACCATACAAAAACTTTTTCATGCAAACCCTATACTGGTTACAACATAGCATTATCTCAGAAAACTTAATTCAAAATTCCACTTTAGCCAAAATCACACAAATCCAACATACATCAACATATATCAACTTTACCTTTTTCCAACAATTTTACCTTAGGGTTGACCAACTTTAACCCAAGATTCATCTACCAATAATCTTTCTCAGTTGTATAACCACAAGTATACAACTTAGAAATACCATAATCAAACTTAAAAATCCATCAAAGAAGGAAGAAAATCACTTTCTCTCACCTTAGTGAACATGGTAGTTTTGCCTAGATTTCTTATCACTAACTTTTCTCTAAGTAAATGACCTTGGTTTTGGCTTAAATTTTAATATGTTGTAGGGGACTTCCAAGGATAAAATTGGTCCTTTTTGGCCAAACTCTAATTCTCTTTGCAAGATAGTTGAAAAAATCTTACAAGGTGAAACAAGGGAAGTACGCTTTGGGAGGTTCCAAGAGCAATATCTCTCTAGTTTCTTCGAGTTTTAGGGCATATGATACCTTTCTAAATATTGATTGGGTCTACTTTCTAGGTTTAAAAGGCCAAGTCCAAAGTTTATCTCTAACCCATCCAAATTGGGCAATTTCTTTACCCCAATAGAAATTGTGCAGGCTACCCTGCATTCAAAAAATTCTTAAAAATTATTTTTCAGTTTATTTGTTAAAATTTTCACTTCTCCAATGTTCTAATGTCTCAAGTTATTGTCCAAGAAATTTGGGGTCCACTTGTTTTGAAATTGTTTTTCGTTTTATGCGATTTAACCTTTCCCGATATTAAACCATTAAAATTTTCGGTTTGCTTTAAAACTTTATTTAAGGGTTTTAACCTCACTTTTTCCAGTTCAATTTAATTCTATAAATTAAATATAGACCATATTGATTTCCTATTGGTTCAGAATAATTTTCTAAAATTTACAGAATTTATTTTGAATTTATTTAAGGTTCTTGGAAAATTTCTCGGTATAATGGTAACTCGAGTTTCACTAGTTTTCTCACTTCCAAAACTTGAGTTCTACTTTCTAACCATCAAATCATACTTATATGCATATAACTCTCAAGAATTACTTATATTTAGAATCTCACGTCAGGTTTCATGCCCAGGGCTTCGTGCCACTAATCCAGCCCTTCAGTTGCTCCAGGCCCTATACCAACATCAAAGCCAGTCTCTTAACTTCTTTATGGTTTTCCAAATAAATAATAATAATAATAATGATATTTTAGGTTTCATACTTTCAATCCATCTGCTTCGCTTTATATTTTAATATTATATTATTTAGTTTGGTTATATTTTTTAAAATATATATATATTAATGACTTATAATAAAATCTAATTATATTTTTTAATTACATATTAATATAAATTATAATAAAATCTGATGCTATATTTGTTGAAAGGGAGATTTGTAAGTCTAAAGCTTTGATGGTTTAATTTTCTAGAGATTGTCATTAAAGAATGCTAGAGCAACACATCTTAAAAAATTATAAGTGAAATATATATATATATATATATATATATATATATAAACAGAGCTTAATCAAATTCTATGACCTTCCAAGATGAATTGCCTCACAGGGTCAATAATTGGACCTAATGATAGAGCACTTTCGCATAGAAGATATAAAGGAAATATTGGGCATTCTAGAAGAGAAGTAGAAAAGCATTTCGAAATTGATTTATCAAAATTTTAAATCTATTGCATTTATTTCATTTTTTTCTAAAGTAAAATAAAAAGAGAATGGATTTTTAACTTTCAGCGCAATCCATATATTCGGACCAAAATTGAATAAATGTATCCAGGGAGAATTCTTTGGCTTTAAAGTGACTACTCTATAGATACGCACATCATGATATATATATATATATATATATATATATATATATATATATATATATATATATATATTAAAATTGAATCAATTTAAAAAAGACATGAAGAGTTAGGGATTTATCAATCGGTAATAAGACATAAACACGACCCTTTATCACAACTAGGAAATGTAATTGAAATGAAACAATTACATATAAAAAACTTACGAGTATAAATGTGATGTCCTTATCAAATAAAGATCCAAAACCTACAACCAGCAAATTAAAAACATGACAATTATTATTTGTAAATTATAATAAACATACATATTATGCTCAGAGGAAAAAAAGGGCCAGTAGAATTCGACCAACATTTTTGGAGTTCAAAATTTCCTGGCTTGACTTGCCCATCTGATTTTATTATGAAACAGTAAAAAGATTTGAAGCAAATGACGAGCACGTTGACTGGCACCTCTCACTCGAGACAGTTCATCCACATTATCATTGAGATGATCAAGAGCTTTAGTTTGTCTGCACTCACCAAATCATTTAGCAATTAAGAAAGATGTAAACAACGTAGATCTATTATAACATATTGCCAAACAATCTGGTTCTGCTATGTGGTGTAAGAAACAAATGCATGAAACTAAGGAAGCAATATAAGGCAAGGACTCCTAAATTAGCTTTCCTTGATAGTTCATTTCAGAAGATGTGAAAATATTCCTTGAAATAAAAGTTAAAAGAGATTATTGCAAATACTACAGGGAAGCCTGTTGAGAAAAAGGTCAACAGGAATTGCAGAATTTCGAGCAGTGCAGAAGTTTACTAGCACTTGGACATGCTACGAGCGAGATAACAAACCTTTCAAACTCGGATCCCATGTCCATAGCCATGCCTTTAAGATCACCCAAGACATTACTCAGATCTGAAAGTGCATCATCTTGCTTTGCCTTCTCAAGCTGGAGTTAGATAACTGATTAATCTTAGCGCAATCAGATATTTACTAAAAACTTGTATAAAAATCATAATACTAACCTCAACTTTCTGTATGGCATCAGTTGGTTCAGGAGGAGGTGTCTTATTAGAATTGTCTGAGTTGGTTCTGTATGGCTGACATTAGGTCAGGAGCCAAATCCAGCTTTCTCTCTGCTCCTTCCAGTTCTCATTTTTCTTCGATGAATTATCTGCTAAACCAATGCAATACAGAATCTAGTTAAAAAGAATCTTAGAACACAAGAACAACAATATGAATTCTAAGTAGGGGTTTGAGTTCTAAAAAGAAGAAAATTCTTAGAAAAAAAGTGCCATTCTAGTTCTGATTCTAAATAACAAATAACAAATCATTATAAATGATCAGAATAACCAAGAAAATGACAAAAGCTTGGCTCTTTCTATATAGAAAAAATAAAATAATATTTTATGGTCCAAAAGACCAGAAGATTGTAACATGGAAATATGTCTAAATTGACCCACTTCTATTTTCTTTTGTAATTTTTGGATCACAGAAACATCAACCAGGAGATAAGAAACATGTTTACCTAAAGTCTTGCAGATATGAATAGCTTATAAGCATCAAAAGCTTACACTTTCCTGTACATTAAAACATGCTTAAGGCATAGAAATTCTATGTGTGAATCTCAGACAATTTCAACTTAAAGCCCTTGTATGAACAGATTATAAAGAGGCCAATAATGATTAGCATGCAAGTTTTCGAATTATTACATCTATTTTTGCATTCTTATGATCTCTTACTAGACCATACTCACCCCCTTCTTTTTCACCTTGCAGGTAAGCCATCCGAGTGACTTGTAACTGTTGCAGGTCTTTGCTCGACTCCTCGAGCATTGTGATTTTGCATTTAAGGTAAATTGGATGGGTGGGTATATAGATGTTGTGGTAAGACACAATGGTTGTAGATATGAAGTTGGGATGTAAGTTAACTTTTGTAATTTGAGGTTATTATGTTGGTGATGATGATATGTTAATGTTATTTTGATGTTATTAATGATCATGGAGATCATCTGATCTTATGTCGTGTTGCAGTTATTGTTATGTAAGTACTGATTGTGGTGCTGATGATGTAAATTGTTTGATGTTATTTTTGTATTGGTGGTCACGGAGACCATCTTAAGTTTTATAATATGCTGATATTGTGAGTTAAGAAATTTGAAGTTGAGATGAGATTGTAGTTGAGTTTATGATTTCGAGTGAGATTGTTGTGTTGGGGTTTAAGAACCTCATTAAAGATTACTTTTGTTTAATTGAGTATTTGAATTTGGATTATAGGCTCTAGGCAAATGATCACTGATAAATATTAAATTTGAGATTTAAAGACCTCGACAATGATGAAAATAAAATCGTGAAGCTTGGGAATAAATTTGTATGAGTTAAATTGAAGACTTCTTAGTTTTGAAAGTGCATGATGAACATAATTGATAAATTGAAGGTTTTGGGAATTAAGGAGCCAAATGGTGTAAGAACCTTTTTGGTCCAAAGACCTTAGAATGTTTTTTTTTTTTTTGGGGGGGATAACGACCAAATTGGTATTGCTTTGAAGTACCAAATGGTATTCATTTTCCATTTGCTTATAAATCAAGTTGGTGGAGGGTAATCCAATGAAGGTGAAGCTTAGTTAATGCTTAAATGAGGTAGATCTACTTTTGGTTGCAACATTGAATGGCCAATTGAGTGATCTTGGAGTAAGTATGAAAATGTAAATTCGTCCATGTAATGAGATGTGATAGATCATGTTGACTGGTAGTTTCTCGAGACAGAAGGTAGGCATCCTTTATTTTCAACTCTTTACCAAAATCATATGGATGATACTGAAATATTTGCTGAGGATGGTATCTGTTGAAACTTGTGACTAGGGACCTAAGTTAACTGATAAAAGTTATGTAGAAATTAAATTAAATTGATTTGTAATGCTTGTGGCTTATACTACATATACAAAATATTGAGAAAATAAATTAAAAAAATTAGCTCTTAAATTTTAAGCTTCCGTAACTGGTATAATTTTTGGGTGTTACACAAGCCCTCATAGATATGTAGATTTCAAACTTTTGACAATTTATCATGTCACATGAGAAAAAGAAATAAGGATTTACCTTCTTTTTGAGTAGTGACATCTGCCAGTTGAGGCTGCACATCACATCACATCGGATTACATTGACCCATCAAGGAGGGTAAGCAATTTTCTGGTTCCGTTTATTGCAGCTTAGGCCGCAAAGCTTACTTCTTGAATGTTTCTCTTTCGACTTTGACCAGAAATGCAAGTAAACAGGTGATTGGCACGTCTGAAACTGCTTTAAACAAACTTCATGAACTTTGAAATCCCCATCCCGGGTTTTCATTGAAACACAAACACCTAAAACTTCTGTCATGATTTTGTAAATTACCACTATATGCACTAATGACATAAAAATGACATTTGAATCTACCTAATAAAGCCTGAAATCTTGCAAAAGCAACAAAAAAACCTTTAATCTAATGATTATGTTCTGCATGTATAAAAAGGACATAGGCTAGAGAGATTTTAAACCAAGTTTTTAATATAACCTATGTACCAAAACAACCTATAGATAAACCTTGCATTAATTTTGTGTACTAACCGAATGAGCCAAATATAGAAAATCAACTTCATAAAGACTACTTGATCTTTTAAAGTACACATCTGATCACATCTAACTCTCTGCCCTCACTATCAACGGTGGCTCGGGTTAGACAAAACTCTAACCAATGTACTCCATAACCAGAGTAGTATCAAAATTAGCAACACATAATCCACCAACAACCACTTGCTCTAATACCACCAATATCAAACAAAATGATGAAATCTCAAAAGAAATGTCATTAAATATATTGTTTGTTTAATAATATATAGGATTTAAAAATTAAAATTCGAAATTGTTAAACAGAACAAACTACAGATAAGCTAATTGTATTATTAAAAAACAAAGTGGAAATAACATAGGAAATATATTCAAAATAAATAAACAAATAATTTTTATTGATCCTACTCTTTACACGCATAACATTCAATTTTCAATATGAACAAAAAATTTTGAATTCACTTAAAAAAATTCATTGTTTCTCAATTTTCTCTAAAATAAAATTGTTGTGGCGTCCTAGCTAAGCCGATAGCGACCCACTCAACCGTATTGTCCGCTGTGGACCCCGCTTTTACGGCCCCGTCCTCACGGTTTTATCGCGTCCTCAGAGGTTCGAACCCAAGACCTTAAAGTCTTTGTTCTTACACAAACGATACCAATTGTTCTACTAGAACAATTGGTATCGTTTGTGTAAGAACAAAGACTTTAAGGTCTTGGGTTCGAACCTCTGAGGACGCGATAAAACCGTGAGGACGGGGCCGTAAAGGTGGGACCCAAAGCGGACAATACGGTTGAGTGGGTCGCTATAGAACAATTGGTATCGTTTGTGTAAGAACAAAGACTTTAAGGTCTTGGGTTCGAACCTCTGAGGACGCGATAAAACCGTGAGGGCGGGACCGTAAAGGCGGGGCCCAAAGCGGACAATACGGTTAAGTGGGTCGCTACCGGCTGAGTTAGGACGCCACAATCACTATCAATGATTGCGTGTTGCTGACGTCTCTATCTCGATCTTCGTGCCTCGTACTTTGGAATATTCTGCAATGGAAGAAATGATCATAGGGACGTAGGGATTGTTCCCTACATTTTCACTCCGACGCTTAAGTCAGAGAGTAATTTTTTTCAGAGTTTCAGTAGAAAAATAGTTATCTACCTTCAAGAATCATACCTGTTCCCTATTTATAGGGAATTTCCTCATTTTGAAATTACGCCTTTGTCCTCTTTTATCCAAATGCCTTATTATGCTCGATCCCTCTCGAATTTACCACGTGTCTTCATATAATTAGCTAAAATAATATTCGAATTACTATTCATAACAAAAATAAAATAAAATAATTTTAATCATCAAGCTAACATAAAATCAATTACTATTCAAAAAGCATGCAACATTCCTTCAAGAAACAAATTCTTGAACTATGTAATAAAGGAAAAATTAAGTCTAAGACCAAGAGACGCGAAATCCCCTTGCAATGCTAGAACTAATAACAGAAGGAGTGGTCTTCTGTTTTATGTATTAAACCTTGTAGCAAGCCACAAATGGGACTCAAACCGAGCATTTGCGTTCAAATCATAACCATCATCAATGACTAAGGACGTGGAAGAACTAAGCAAACAGCAGTGACGATAGCATTTAATTTTTTTCATCGGTTTTGAAGCTAAAAAACGATGGAAGGGGGAAACATAGCAGCTGGGGAGATTTTTGAGAGAATGGATAAGGCAGGAAAAAAAAAAGGAAAACAGATGCGTTGGAAGTCATACATCAATCATATATTACATATAATATCATATTCACAATCAAAATATAAAAAACAATTAAATATACAATTGATAATACAATTTTCGAATAATAATTTGTGGAACTTAAACACTTACAATTTCGGATGAAATTGTTTGCTTGGTTTATTGGTTTGGTATAAAATCACGAAGTGGCGGTTGTACTTGTTTCACAGCCTAAATTCTTAGACAATTGCAAAGCGAATTTCAAGGGTTTTTTTTTGTTTTTACTGCCTCCGTTTCTTTTTATTTTCTTTTCTCTTCAATTTTTTTTTCATTAATGGTCGATTGCCATTATCTTCTCTCTTCAGATTCAGTTCTTGCCATTTGCTAAAATTTTTTTATATGTTTGGCAGTTAAATTTGTAACGCCCCAGAAATGAAAAAATGAGGGCCGATTTAAAGTTTTTTTTTAACTTAATCTTATACACGAGGTGTATTCTTGTTTAGTGTCAGTTCATGACTTATCATTAATTTCTTAAACTGTTATACGCTGTAACCTCAAGAAATTACTTGCTTATCCATTTCCATATTGTTGGCTCAATCGAGGGGGGGGGGTGAATTGGTTTTTCTTGTCTATATGCTAAATTTGAACTCTCTTAGTTAGAATTGTAATTAAACAAATCAATGATAACAATAAGTAATAAAGTAAAATGCAGTAAAACAAAAGAGATAAGGAAGAAGATTAGCAAACCCATGAATTATAGAGGTTCGGCTAAAACGCTTGCCTACGTCCTCTCTTCTTGACCTTCTTGTCAAGGTTTCTCTTTCACTATGAAAGTGATCAATACAATTTCCTTTTCAAGGTTAAGGAATAACCTCTCTACCTCTTCACAAGTAAGGCTATTCACTCTCTTTTACAAAACTTAATCACAAGAAAACTCTCTCTCCTTTTTCTTTTGGATGAGAATGAATATAACAGTGAATTTATCAAGGTAGGTACAACAAGAGAACAACTAGTTACAAGCTATGAATGTAGATTTAATGGACTCTAAATTAAAGACACAAAGAATATGCTTGTAGAAATTTTCAGGCTTGCTTCAATTCTTCTGAATGTCTTAATGACTTCAATTTATAGGCTCAACAAGTTGGTGAAGCATTAAATGCAGTTTTTCACGTTGAAAGTTTACAGAAAGAGCCGTTGGGAACCTCTAGTAGAGTGTTAGATCGATCTTCCATCTTGACCAGATCGATCTTCTAAATCAAATTCCTACAATTTCAAAGCAATCCAAAGTAAGGAGATCGATCTCATTCTTGGAGAGATCGATCTCATAATTCCTAACATGTTAGTGAAGATCAATCTGTCGAACCAATAGATCGATCTTAGAAACTCTCTGTTTGAAGAAGATCGATCTTGCAAGTGTTCTCGTGTGAAGGAGATTGATCTCTAAATACACCAGATCGATCTCATAAACTTACTGTCTTGAGAAGATCGATCTCTATCCCTAGAAGATCGATCTCATAGACTTTCTGTCTAATAGAGATGGATTTGTAGATCGATCTAAGACATAACCTTGTCTTAGAGGAGATCGATCTCATAAACATTCTGTCTAATAAGGATCGATCTCATAACCCTCAGAGATTGATCTCTCATCCTTTAAAACCCAATTTTTGAAAAAAACTTTATCTCAAAATGTTCTAATTAATTTCTTAACATGTTTTAAACATTCCTTGATTTATCATAGCCACTTTTGAATTACCGTTTTGTCATTTTAAAATATATCAACTTAACAATCTTCCCCTTTTTGATATGACAAAACCTATTCAATAAACTTAGTTTAAAACATGTTTTATCTCCCCCTTAACATATGCAACCAGTTCAAAACTCCCCCTTAATTTATGCTTCCCTTTAAACAATGTATAACATGTTCTTTCTCCCCCCTTTTGTCATATCAAGAAAGCATATGTCTAAAAATGAACAATATCAACAAGGCATAATAAAAAAAATCATTGAGCATAAATCTAAACCATAATTCTGAAATTTTAATGTCAGTTCAAAATATATATAGATATAGGTTCATACACCCATCAAAAATGAGAATCTAAATAGTCATGTCCTAAGAGGATGGCGGGGGAAATGATCACAAAGATCATCAACTCGAACACGAGTAGATTGTAGCTCATCAAACATGGCCTGTTGTGTCGCCTTTAGTTCTTCAAGTTGAGACACAATGTAGTCTTGACATGTCTCAAGATGTGTGTAGCATTGTGCAACACTCTCTATTGTTGTATCACAATGTTGCCTAAAATCCATTAGCATGGATGTAAAGGTATCAGTTGGAGTAGTAGACGGGGCAGTAGACACAGCAGGATCCTCAGTGGGTGGTGTTGTAGGCTCAGCTGGAATGTCTTCCTCCATGGTTATCACGCCCTCCTCCCACACGCGACTTTACCAAAAACCACAATAAATTTTTCACTTTTTACTTACCTTTATCTCCTCAACAGTTGGGCTGTGAATAGGCATTAGTCTCCTCATCCAGACATACCTTCCCATTCTTTTTCGTATCATACATACATGACATTTATATCATAAGTAAATTCGTATACTTAAATATAATTACATCATTACATCCCCCATATTAAAACGTGTACATCACTGTGTTTATGCATTGTTCAGATACAAAAGAGTACGCATGTGTATACCTTTCGCTAGATGGGGAGTGGCAGCGGATCAAAGGAATGCAATACCCTGGTCGACTCGATCTACTGGCGAGAATCTGTAGAGATGGGGGGAAAATGAATGGGATGAGCTATCAACGCGCTCAGTAAGGAAATCAGGCAAGCAAGTAGACATCCATACTATCTACTGAAAATAGTGCTTTGCCTTTCCTTCTCTCATTTCAAAAGCATGTTTAAAATATATATAATATAGTACAGATTTAAAATCCCATGTACTAAACACATGCTGGTTTATCAATCAGAGGCATTCGTGCAAAACAGTGCATATTTAATCATTTAAGAATACCTTTATATAAAATATGCCATTTACATTCAAAACACAGTAAATATGGCATTTCTCATCACAACACAAACAAATCGGGTTCCGACCCATCCCTCAGGTCTACCCGTATCATAAAACACATGTGATATATCATGCAAGACTCAGTGGCTAAATGCAATCTCCCTAGACTATGTAAGAGAGCCTCCCCACCGAACAGAGCCTCCCCGCCCACTTTGGCTTAAGGATGTTGGGCTTAAAGATCTTACCGTAAGAGAACATCTCCGGACTATGTACATATCCTAACATGTGGTGAAATCCCAGGCAACACAGTACTCGGTGTGCGGGTTATCACTGCTGTAACGGGAGGGGGGTCAGTCCATTACAACCGCCAGCTATCAACAACTCTCCTCCATAACTCCACAACATAAAACATGATACAGTGTACTCCATGCCACACGCACGGTACAACGTACACTCGTGGATCCATACATCATGGTCGGGGTGCCTGCCATAGGTCTTAGCCGCTCATACCATGGAAATACATCATAGTGGGGTGCCTGTCATAGGTCTTAGCCCTCATACTATGGAATCAATGCCACGTCTCTAAATCCACGTGAGAACATCTCAACAGTGTGACACTCAGTCTACACGGAGGAAATCGTCACGATTTTTCTAACATGTGTATATATCACGAAAAACTACAGTGCGCATCTTGAGTGTGACACACAGTCAACGCTCCGCCTCAAAACACTGTATATGCATGTCAAAATATCAACACTAGTACGAGTAAACCTCCAGCACCAGGTCATGCATAGTTCTCATTACAAATCAAGTACGAGCAAATCGCTCAAGTACGATGTCATGTACAAATCATGAAAAATCGAGTACGAGCAACGCTCCAGCACTCTGTCATGCATCTCATGTAAAACTCGAGTACGAGCTAATCGCTCCAGCACTCTATCATGCACAAATCACATAAAAACTGAGTACGAGCAATGCTCCAATGCTCTATCATGCATGTCAAATAAATGTAGTGCGAGTCAACCTCCAGCACTAATGTATGTGAAAAACATCTGAAATCAAGTGCGAGTTATGCTCTAGCACGATGGTTTCCACATAATTCGGTAGATGGCTCTTTAAAATAGGGATGTTAAAAATCACTAAAATCAACACTATAAAGTGTGCTTAGTTTACATCGACCTCAAAATATTAGCTCATCCACCTACTCTTCTGCTACACAGCAGTAAAAATCATTTAAAACATCATTTCATGTTTTTTTTACAACTTTTCCCAAAGTTTCACTTTTTGCCTAACTAGGGACGAAATCATAATTTACCCATATCGGGTCCCTATAATTATTATAGATTTTCTCTGACCCTCAAACAATTTCAGTGAATGTAAAATCCAACGAAAATATGCACAGATATCTCTAGCTACTTGCAAGAGTCCCCTACCTCGGATCACGTAGTGTGACCTCTTTTCCTCTGTGCTGCTCTAATCTGGTAGTCCGGTCAATTCTCAATATGACTCTAGAGCTGCATTTAACCATTCACTGGATTAATTACACTTTTTCTACTGTATTACACATTTAATACAGTTCATTTCACTAAAATGGGCCCGTTTACTCTTAATGGGCCTTAAACACTTTAATTGGGCCTTAATCCGTATTAAGCCCGTTTATCAGGGTCTATTGACTCATTGGGTTTATCAATACCCATTGGGCTTTATTCCATGCTCTTTGGATAGCCCGTATATCATTTACGACATTTTATTCAATTTTTTGAATATAATTTATTAAATCCGAAATTTAATCCGAAATGCGTAAATTAAATCTCAAATACTCATAAATCACATAAATTGTCATAAATGAGCTTTACTTACCCGAGATTGTGAGATGGTACGCGAATCGGAGTTCGATCGGGCTTCCATTCGGAATTAATTGTCGAACTGCACAATTTTGTATATTTAACTCCGGGTCAATTTTTGATTAAATATAATTTAAATAAATTTATCGAAAATTAAATTGGTCACTTTTGACCTCGTATCGACTTACCCGAAGTCCGGTGAAATCTCAAAAATTTTCCTTTTCCTTTTTCTTTCTTTTTCCTCTTTTTCCCCTTTTCTCCTTGGTTGAACCGGTCCGGTCCGATTCAGTTTAGAAGGTTCTGCCCTGAACCACCGACCGGTTCAAGGGTGATTTAGCCGTGCCGACATCGTCTGGCCGGTTCCCGTCATCTCACCACCGCAGTTCGGCGCGCCTCGGCCTGGGGATCTCTCGGCTGGGCTTGATCGGAGCCAAGCACCGCCGGTGGCCGCGATTTCGCTTTTTCCTCCGCGGCTTCAACCTCGTCGATCTCCCTTTTTCGGCGCCGGTGAGGCGCGTTACCGGTGCCAGGGGGTTCGCGCTGTGCCCCTCTCCCTTTTTCGGGCGTTAGCTGGCCGCTGGGGTCGCCGGATGGTGGCCATCCGGTGGTCTCTCCTCTCCTCGGTTTGCGTCGGTTCCGTTCCTTCTCTCTCCCCGTGTTTTCTGATTTCCTTTTTTTTTTCAGAATTTCGTTGTTCTTTTTTTTTCTTTTTCTTTATAATATATTTTTAATATTATTTTAATCCTTAAAATAATATTAAAAATCCTAAAATATCCCAAAAATATCCCAAAAATTTTTATTAAATTCATCTAGTCCGTAAATGAATTTATGAGTCTGATTTTACCTTTTCGGTATATTTTTTCACTATTTTCGGGCTCATTTTTCTAGACAAAAATTCCAAAAATATTAATTAAATTCATATCTCGATCAATTGGACTCAAATTCAATATTTTTCTCGTTATTGATCAAGATCTCTCGATTTCATATTTTTAATGAAATTTCCTCATCGTATTTATATCGGATTTCGATCAAATGATCGTCTTACTCCTGTACTTGCTCGAAAATTAATTTAACCCTCATCTCGCTGTTATGTAGCTTACATGCATTTTTAATTTCTTAAATAGTCGATTGCATGTTAATAAATACTCTTCTTATGATTCAACTATGAAATATAACGTTCGTACACATAGGAATCATAAGGTACAAGCTACATACGTAAATCGAAAACTCGAGTCTGACAATCCTCCCCAACTAAAAGAATTTGGTCCTCCAAATTAGAACCAAATCAATCCTCAAACAAATGGGGGTGCTTCTCTCGCATCAAGCTCTCTAACTCCCAAGTAGCCTCCTCGGAAGTGTGATGCTGCCATAGTACCTTCACTAACCCAATAGTCTTTGATCTCAAAACCTTCTCCTTCCTATCCAGTATTCGAATCGGCCTCTCAACATATGACATGTCCTCACTGAGCTCCAAAGGCTCATAACTAATCACATGTGCCGGATCCGGGTGATACTTCCTAAGCATCGAAATGTGGAAGACGTTGTGCACGCCTAATAAATCTGGTGGCAATGCCAACCTATAGGCCTTATCTCCCACTCGATTGAGTATCTCAAAGGGTCCAATGTAGCGAGGACTCAGCTTACCTCTCTTCCCAAACCTCGCTATACCCTTGGAAGGAGAAACCTTCAGAAACATGGACTCACCAACTGCGAACTCAAGTGGCCTACGTCTCCTGTCAGCATAACTCTTCTGTCGACTCTGAGCTGTCCTCAATCTCTCAACTATCAACCGGACATCCTTAGAAGCCTGTGTAACCATATCAGGAGCAAAAATCTTACGGTCACCCACTTTTTTCCACCCAATAGGGGAACGACATCTACGGCCATACAAGGCCTTATACGGTGCCATCCCGATACTCGAATGATAACTGTTGTTGTAGGCGAACTCGGCTAATGGAAAATGATCATCCCAGGAGCCTTTAAAATCCAGCACACATGCTCTCAACATATCCTCTAAAGTCTGTATCGTCCTCTCTGACTGACCATCTGTCTGAGGATGGAAAGCTGTGCTCAAACTCAACTGGGTTCCCATAGCTTCCTGAAAATGTTCCCAAAAGTGGGAAATGAAGCGGGAATCCCTATCCGAGACAATGCTCACTGGAACACCATGCAACCTCACTACCTCGCGTACATACAACCCCGCCAATGTACTCAGAGTATCAGTAGCTCTCATAGCTAGGAAGTGGGCTGACTTCGTCAGTCTATCAACGATCACCCATATAGCATCGTGATTCCTCCGGGTCCTCGGTAAACCCATCACGAAATCCATGGTGATATGCTCCCATTTCCATGTCAGTATAGGTAGAGGCTGCAACAATCCTGCAGGTTTCTGATGCTCTACCTTCACCTGCTGACATACGAGACATCTCGCCACAAAATCTGCCACATCTCTCTTCATACTCGACCACCAGTACACCTTCCGGAGGTTCTGATACATCTTGCCACTCCCCGGATGCAACATGTACCTCGATGAATGAGCTTCCGACAATATCAATCTCCTGAGCTCTGGGTCCTCGGGAACACACAATCTACCTCTGAACCTCAGTAGTCCATCAGGACTTAACTCAAAATCTGTCACTGTGCCCCTCTGCATCTGAGCAATCACATCGATGCACTGCAGATCTGTCTGCTGAGCCTGTTTGATCCTGTCCAATAGATCTGGCTTTAAGCGTAGACTCGCAATCATACAATCCGCATCTATGTCCGAAGGCACAACTCCCAAACTGAGGCTAGCAAACTGCTCTAGCAGCTCGTGCTCCCTGACCATCATATACGATACCATCCCAAGGCTCTTCCTACTCAAAGCATCTGCTACTACTTTAGCCTTACCCGGATGATAAAGTATCTCATAATCATAATCCTTCAGAAGCTCTAGCCATCTTCTCTGTCTCATGTTCAGTTCCTTCTATGAGAACAGGTACTTGAGGCTCTTGTAGTCGGTAAAAATCTAAAACTTCTCACCATACAAGTAGTGGCGCCATACCTTCAATGCAAACACTACTGCTGCTAACTCTAAATCATGGGTCGGATAGTTCTTCTCATGGTCCTTCAGCTGTCTGGATCCATAAGCAACTACCCTCCCATCCTGCATCAACACACAGCCCAGTCCCTGATGCGAAGTATCGGTATATACTGAAAATCCTCCTGAGCTGGTAGGAATAGTGAGAATTGGAGCGGTGGTCAATCGACTCTTCAGCTCCTAAAAACTCCTCTCACAATCCTCGTCCCACACGAATGCAACACTCTTCCGAGTGAGACGTGTCAACGGAGCAGCCATCTTCAAAAATCCCTCAACAAATCTTTGATAGTACCCTGTTAAACCTAAAAAACTCCTGATCTCGGTAACTGTCCTCGGCTGTTCCCACTGAACTACAACCTCAATCTTGGATGGGTCTACTGACACACCATTCCTCGACACTATGTGTCCCAAAAACGAGATCTCTGTCAACCAAAAATCACACTTGCTGAGTTTAGCATACAACTGCTGCCCTCGTAGAGTCTGCAATACAATCCTGAGGTGCTCCTCATGCTCCTCCTTAGATCTCGAATATACTAATATGTCATCGATGAATATGATAACAAACTGATCCAAATATGGCTTAAACACATCGTTCATCAAAGCCATGAAAGCTGCAGGAGCATTCGTCAGTCCGAATGGCATAACTAGGAACTCATAGTGGCCATATCGAGTCCTAAATGCTGTTTTAGGTACATCTCCACTCCGAACTCTCAACTGATGATACCCAGACCTCAAATCAATCTTAGAAAAGACCTGCGCTCCCCGAAGCTGATCCAGTAAGTCGTCAATGAGTGGAAGGGGATATCTATTCTTGATGGTAGCCTTATTCAACAATCTGTAGTCTATACACAATCGGAGGCTTCCATCCTTCTTCCTCACAAATAGAACCGGTGCTCCCCACGGTGAAACACTCGGTCTGATAAAACCCCTATCCAACAGCTCCTGCAACTGTCTCTTGAGCTCCTCCAGCTCAACTAAGGCCATGCGATACGGTGGTCTCGAAATAGGCTCAGTACCAGGCACCAAATCTATACAAAACTCCATCTCTCTGTCTGGTGGTAACCTTGGCAACTCATCCGAAAAAATATCTGGGTACTCAGTGACCACAGGAATATCTACCAACTCCGGATGTACCTTATCCGTATCCACTACGTACGCAATGAAACCTTCAAGATTTTATCTCTCAGTCAGCAAAATATTTTTTTATTTATTAACAACATATTTATTTCTTTCATTTCTTCCCATCAAACTTTACAATAATTTTCGTAGGGTTAGGAAACATAACTGTCTTAGCATAACAATCTAAAACAGTATGGTTTGCAAATAACCAATCCATACCTAATATTACATCAAAGTCACTCATACTTAGCAATATTAGATTGGCTGTCATATCCTTTTCCCCTACTCTTAACTTACAATCGTTATACACATGCTCAACTAGCTGAGTGGAATCCATAGGCATACTAATCAACATCATCATCTTTAAAGGAGTACGTTCTACATGCTTTTTTAACTTACATGCAAATGATGGCGATACAAATGAATGTGTGGCACCAGGATTAATTAAAACATATGCTTCTAAATCATAAATTAGGATGTTACCTCAAATCACATCCGCAGAAGCATCAGCTGCATCCTAGTCCAAGGCATGTACTCGCCCTCGACCCATCACCTGCTTCCCCTTCTCATCTGCCGTCGCTCTACCTCTCTGAGCAGACGTACCAGCTGAAGCTCTATCATGCTCCCTGCCCTTCTGTGGGGCAGTCACATATGTCTCTGGGCACTCTCTAGCAATATGCCCATGTTTCCCACATCGAAAACACACAACAAGGCTCAACGGACAAGGTCTACTGCCATGATGTCTACCACATCGGCTGCACTGATCAGTAGTAGGCCTCGATCCTCTAATCACAATGCCCTTCGTTGGAGCTATGGCCGGGTATGTAGGAGGTCTAACTGGTCGCTCTCGCACCTCCTCTATCCGTGGTCCCTTACCGAAGAGTCTCCTCCCTCCTCCATAACTGAACCCTCTATCTCTAGCCGACCTCTTCCTCTCTCTATCTCAGTCCCGACTGAACTTCCCAAACTCAAAGGCATTTCTCTCGTAATCCTGCTCACAAAGCTGCGCTCTGCACACTGCCTCATCATATGTACCAATGTCCAGTGGTACCAATCTAGACTGCAACACCGGTCTCAATCCGTCAACAAATCTGCAGACCTTCCTGATCTCGCTATACATGGTATCGGGATCATATCTCCCCAGGGCCAAAAATCTAGTCTCATACTCATCCACTGTGAGACTCCCCTGGCTCAATCCTAAAAACTCAACCTGCAGTCTACACTGCGCAGTATCAGGAACAAACTGCTTCCTGAAGGCCTCTAGAAACATCTCCCAACTAATCTCAGCATGTCGGGCTCTCAATATCGGCCTGGTGTACTTCGACCAATGCTCTGCCGTTCCCTTTAGTAGGAATGCAGCAAATGCGACTCTCTCAGAAGTCGTACACTCAAAGAAATCGTACAACTTCTCCATCTCGCTAATCCACTCCTCTGCACTAGCTGGGTCCTTGACCCCTCGAAAAGATGGAGGTCCAAGCTTCTGGAACTGTCGCAACCTATCCAAATCACACACATATCCTCTACCACCCTGAACTGGTGGGGGTGTAGGAGTATCAATAGTCTGTGGCCTCTGTACAGGCTGCGCAGGTGTATCAGGTGCAACTGCCTCCCTAGTCACAGTCTCTACATCCTGTCTCTGTCTACCTGGCAAAGTCTGTGCCAACAGCCCTACTATCGCCTCTAGGCTACGCTCTATCCTCGTGAAGCATGCCTCAGTAGTATCCGGTACCTCAAAGTATCTGGTACCTTAGTAGTACTTGGGGGTGTATGGGTAGTCGAAGAATCACCCTGGCTAGTCGGCCTACCTCTACGACCTCTAGCCCTACCTCTCGGCCCTCTATCACGGCGGGTAATTGCCATAAAGGCTCAATTCCTGCATTCACAAACATTAATTTGTCAACTCCCATCTTGTATACACAATTGTAACTGAACAAAACATAGTGATTTGGGGATGTACATTTTCCTAATTACAAACACCTATTCACATCAGACCAACTACGCTCTGATACCACTCTAACGCGCCCTCCTCCCACACGCGACTTTACCAAAAACTACAATAAATTTTTCATTTTTTACTTACCTTTATCTCCTCAACAGTTGGGCTGTGAATAGGCATTAGTCTCCTCATCCAGACATACCTTACCATTCTTTTTCGTATCATACATACATGACATTTAAATCATAAGTAAATTCGTATACTTAAATATAATTACATCATTACATCCCCCATATTAAAACGTGTACATCACTGTGTTTATGCATTGTTCAGATACAAAAGAGTACGCATGTGTATACCTTTTGCTAGATGGGGAGTGGCAGCAGATCAAAGGAATGCAATACCCTGGTCGACTCGATCTACTGACGAGAATCTGTAGAGATGGGGGGAAAATGAATGGGATGAGCTATCAACGCGCTCAGTAAGGAAATCAGGAAAGCAAGTAGACATTTATACTATCTACTGCAATCTCTCTAGACTATGTAAGAGAGCCTCCCCGCCGAATAGAGCCTCCCCGCCCACTTTGGCTTAAGGATGTTGGGCTTAAGGATCTTACCGTAAGAGAACATCTCCAGACTATGTACATATCCTAACATGTGGTGAAATCCCAGGCAACACAGTACTCGGTGTGCGGGTTATCACTGCTGTAACGGGAGGGGGGTCAGTCCATCACAACCGCCAGCTATCAACAACTCTCCTCCACAACTCCACAACACAAAACACGGTACAGTGTACTCCATGCCACACGCACGGTACAACGTACACTCGTGGATCCATACATCATGGTCGGGGTGCCTGCCATAGGTCTTAGCCGCTCATACCATGGAAATACATCATAGTGGGGTGCCTGTCATAGGTCTTAGCCCTCATACTATGGAATCAATGCCACGTCTCTAAATCCACGTGAGAACATCAACAGTGTGACACTCAGTCTACACGGAGGAAATCGTCACGATTTTTCTAACATGTGTATATATCACAAAAAACTACAGTGCGCGTCTTGAGTGTGACACACAGTCAACGCTCCGCCTCAAAACACTGTATATGCATGTCAAAATATCAACACTAGTGCGAGTAAACCTCCAGCACCAGGTCATGCATAGATCTCATTACAAATCAAGTATGAGCAAATCGCTCAAGTACGATGTCATGTACAAATCATGAAAAATCGAGTACGAGCAATGCTCCAGCACTCTGTCATGCATCTCATGTAAAACTCGAGTACGAGCTAATCACTCCAGCACTCTATCATGCACAAATCACATAAAAATTGAGTACGAGCAATGCTCCAATACTCTATCATGCATGTCAAATAAATGTAGTGCGAGTCAACCTCCAGCACTAATGTATGTGAAAAACATCTGAAATCAAGTGCGAGTTATGCTCTAGCACGATTGTTTCCACATAATTCGGTAGATGGCTCTTTAAAAATAGGGATGTTAAAAATCACTAAAATCAACACTATAAAGTGTGCTTAGTTTACATCGACCTCAAAATATTAGCTCATCCACCTACTCTTCTGCTACACAGCAGTAAAAACCATTTAAAACATCATTTCATGTTTTTTTTTTACAACGTTTCCCAAAGTTTCACTTTTTGCCTAACTAGGGACGAAATCGTAATTTACCCATATCGGGTCCCTATAATTATTATAGATTTTCTCTGACCCTCAAACAATTTCAGTGAATGTAAAATCCAACGAAAATATGCACAGATATCTCTAGCTACTTGCAAGAGTCCCCTACCTCGGATCACTAGTATGACCTCTCTTCCTCTGTGCTGCTCTAATCTGGCAGTCTGGTCAATTCTCAATATGACTCTGGAGCTGTATTTAACCATTCACTGGATTAATTACACTTTTTCTACTGTATTACACATTTAATACAGTTCATTTCACTAAAATGGGCCCGTTTACTCTTAATGGGCCTTAAACACTTTAATTGGGCCTTAATCCGTATTAAGCCCGTTTATCATGGTCTATTGACTCATTGGGTTTATCAATACCCATTGGGTTTTATTCCATGCTCTTTGGATAGCCCGTATATCATTTATGACATTTTATTCAATTTTTTGAATATAATTCACTAAATCCGAAATTTAATCCGAAATGCGTAAATTAAATCTCAAATACTCATAAATCACATAAATTGTCGTAAATGAGCTTTACTTACCCGATATTGTGCGATGGTGCACGAATCGGAGTTCGATCGGGCTTCCGTTCGGAATTAATCGTCGAACTGCACAATTTCGTATATTTAACTCCAGGTCAATTTCTGATTAAATATAATTTAAATAAATTTATCGAAAATTAAATTGGTCACTTTTGACCTCGTATCGACATACCCGAAATCCGGTGAAATCCTGAAAATTTTCCTTTTCCTTTTTCTTTTTTTTTCCTCTTTTTCCCCTTTTCTCCTTGGCTGAACCGGTCCGGTCCAGTTCAGTTTAGAAGGTTCTGCCCTGAACCGCCGACCGGTTCAGGGGTGATTTAGTCGTGTCGGCGTCGTCTGGCCGGTTCCCGTCGTCTCACCACCGCAGTTCGGCGCGACTCGGCCTGGGGATCTCTCAGCTAGGCTTGATCGGAGCCAAGCACCGCCGGTGGCCGTCGGATTTTGCTTTTTCCTCCGCGGCTTCAACCTCGTCGATCTCCCTTTTCCGGCACCAGTGAGGCGCGTTACCGGTGCCAGGGGGTTCGCGCTGTGCCCCTCTACCTTTTCGGCTGTTAGCTGGCCGCTGGGGTGGCCGGATAGTGCCCGTCCGGTGGTCTCTCCTCTCCTCGGTCTGCGTCGGTTCCGTTCCTTCTCTCTCCTCGCGTTTTCTGATTTCCTTTTTTTTTTTTCAGAATTTCGTTGTTCTTTTTTTTCTTTTTCTTTATAATATATTTTTAATATTATTTTAATCCTTAAAATAAATTAAAAATCCTAAAATATCCCAAAAATATCCCAAAAATTCTTATTAAATTCATCTAGTCCGTAAATGAATTTATCAGTCCGATTTTACCTTTTCGGTATATTTTTCACTATTTTCGGGCTCATTTTTTGAGACAAAAATTCCAAAAATATTAATTAAATTCATATCTCGATCAATTGGACTCGAAATTCAATATTTTCCTCGTTATTGATCAAGATCTCTCGATTTCATATTTTTAATGAAATTTCCTCATCATATTTATATCGGATTTCGATCAATTGACCGTCTTACCCCTGTACTTGCTCAAAAATTAATTTAACCCTCATCTCGCTGTTATGTAGCTTACATGCATTTTTAATTTCTTAAATAGTCGATTGCATGTTAATAAATACTCTTCTTATGATTCAACTATGAAATATAACATTCGTACACATAGGAATCATAAGGTACAAGCTACATACGTAAATCGAAAACTCGGGTTTGACTGCCTCCTGAGATGATTCGCTCTTCTTTCGCCATTGCCCTTGGAGGTCTTTGTAGTACCCCACGTGATGAAGTGTGCTAACGTTAAGAACACTTTTTGCAGAGGGTACCTCTCCAGTTTCACAAGAGCAGTCAACCCCGAGTTTTTGTAGTAAAAAGGCAAGCGGTTGAGGAAAAACGATGGTTGACGCTTGACCCCGCATTATCTACAGCCAATCTTCATATATGAAATGAATGAGGTTTGGTTTTTGGCCTTGAGGGGAATAAAGGTGATGAAGTAAAAAATGATCTAGTTTTCGGATTGTGAAGTGATGGGTACCATAGGGACGGAGGTTCCAGGAGATGATGAGGTGAAGTAACCTAAGGTGCATAGGTAGGTCACTAGCTTTATCTCCTAGAAGATTAAATTCTAGAGGTACCTTTTCTTCCTCATTAGTTAAACCCTCGTCTTCAATCTCAAAAACTTTTGCTAAAAGGTTGGTATTGACTCTGATAGTTTTGGCCATGACAAAAGTTTTAAAATCGAGAATTTGACATTGGTCTTCGGGATTATAGATGAGTTCAGCGTTGTAGAAAAAAACCCTAATGATATTAGGAGGAACATGGGTCTTAATTTTAAGAAAGGGAAGCTAACCATACTCTTGCATTTTTATGAGATATGGAAATTTAATGAGTTCTAAAAAAAAGAAGTCTATTGTTCTCCAGTGTTTGATAGGCATGGTTGAAAAGTATTCCTCAAATCTTTTTCTTTTTGCAGGTGTTTGAAAACACCTGCTAAATGTTGTGACAGAGGATGGAGGGACATTTGAGGGTTGGGAGGTGGATGGTCTAGATTCTTTGTGTGCGACTCTCTTAAGACGAGGCGTTTTGTTCACTATGGTAGCAGCCAAAGACAACTTAAGAGTGTCCTAAGACTTCTCTAACCAATTTCTAGACAATAGAACAGTTTAATAGGAACCCTAATGAAGATTAATCTATGAAAATAAGAAATTTTGAATTAAAATCAACAATGTAGGTTGCTAAAATGAAGAACAAGTGAATAGATTTGACGAATAACTTACCCAAGATCGATTCCAAAGAGAAATAAGAAGAAGAGGCGCGATGAAGGGTTAGGGATTTTGATTTTGGGTTTATGAGATTTTGGGGATTTTCGAACGGTTTATATAGTCCAGGGCTAATGAGATCGATCCGTCGAGTTACCAGATCAATCTATAATTCCCAAAAACTCAAGGAGATCGATCTGTTGTATTATGGGATAGATCTGAAGAATACAAAAACTTTAGAAGATCGATCTGCCTAATGCAATGATCGATCTACAAAATACAGAAACTTAAGAAGATCGATATGCCAAAAGCTAGGATCGATCTGAAGAATACATAATCAAAAGGAGATCGATCTTATGAGATTGAAGATCGATCTGCCTGGCACAACCTTACTGCTTTAGGCCAGTTTGAGCATGTTAGATCGATCTATAGCAAAAAGAGTTCGATCTCTCATACCTTTTGCCCAGAAAACTGATTGAAAAACAAGATAAAAATGATTTTGAAAATCAAGTTTTGGAATCTACAAACCTTATGGAGCATTCATGTCACGCCCCGAAAATGAGGAAAATAGGGCCAATTAAAAACTTTTTACTCATTGATTCACAATTAAGAGTGCATTCCTGTGCAGTGTCATACATCATCACACTTATCATACGTCAGGATCTCGTCATTAAATAGTATATACCATATCGTATACATTACTCAATCTCAAGTTAATTAGTCCTAATACATCCCATACAATGTTATACATCAAGTGTCTGTAATTACAATAATTGTCTGGGTACATGAAAAGATAAACGATACCTCAAAGCACAATATATGGCCTGGAGCTCAAGTCCTCCACTAGCCACTACTCCGTACGTCGCAGGGAAACCCTTTTCACTTGAAGAAATTTGGGGGGGAAAGAAAACAGGGTGAGCTTCTAAATCGCTCAGTAAGGGGGTAAGGGACTCATTACATAAACCAAAATGCACATCACAAAATATTTATTTGTATGTGAAACTCATTATACTCTTTTGAAAACCATAGCATGAAAGTTCTCAGAACAACATTCTCACATCTCAAAATCATGTAGAAACAAAAAGTAAAAGGCTCAGTATAGAGCAGTAACAAGTGTGTGAAAACAATGCGATAATCGCTTTCTCAATAAACGTGATAAAATCACTGTAATAATAATGCACATGGCGCAGCCACTAAACACACGTGGCATAGCCACTGATTTAAATTCACATGTGGCACAGCCACAGGATAGGGTTTCATGTGGCAACGGCCACCAAATATACGTGGCATAGCCACTGATTTAGATTCACACGTGGCACAGCAATAGAATAGGGTTTCATGTGGCAACGACCACCAAATATACGTGGCATAGCCATTGATTTAGATTCACACGTGGCACAGCCAAAGAATAGGGTTTCACGTGGCAACGACCACCAAATATACGTGGCATAGCCACTGTTATGCCACTGATTTAGATTCACACGTGGCACAGCCACAGAATAGGGTTTAACGTGGCAACGACCACCAAATATACGTGGCATAGCCACTGATTTAGATTCACACGTGGCACAGCCACAGAATAGGGTTTCACGTGGCAACGACCACCAAATATACGTGGCATAGCCACTAATTTAGATTCACACGTGGCACAGCCACATAATAGGGTTTCACGTGGCAACGACCACCAAATATACGTGGCATAGCCACTGATTTAGATTCACACGTGGCACAGCCACAGAATAGGGTTTCACGTTACCAGAACGGAGAAGAATCGGATTTAAATGCTACCAGAGCAGTGCTCAGTGTGTACTCAAAATCACACACCTAAGTCTTTATCACATAAGACTGGTTTGCCTTCACGTAGAACTCATAGTGGTTTTTCTCTCATAAAACTCATTTAAAACCGTTTTGTACTCAACACAAAACATATTGAAACCGAGTCCCAACCGGCAAAACACACACACATTTCTCAAATTTCAAGATCACCTTAACGTAGAGCCCAATTATAAACTCATAAAAATATTGGGCTCCAACCGGCTATAAAAATCGTGTGCATTCTCATCAAAACACAACACATCAAACATGCTTATTTTATAAATCACAAATCATGCTATAATAGTTCAAAATCACATACACAATTGGTTTAGTTTCCCTTACCTCTTTGCACCTCGTATAGTGCAATTGTTTCCCCCTTGTCACGGACTAGTCTCGCACTCCACTCTGAAACTCCCGAGCTGTTCAAACGATGTTAAAACATCAATTTTCATCATCACAGTAACCTCAATTCTCAAAATCGAGCATAATTGCTCATAACACCTCAAATCTCTTGATTCTCGTAACTCTACCCCAAACTACAATCTCATTCACAACATCTTAACGTCCTACATTTCTTATGCCAAATTATCTATGCTAATTCACCACATTGTCTAAATTTCCATTTATAGCTCAAAATTCCCAAAATTGCTAAATATCATTATCACTCCAACTACATTGTAATTTCATCAATCCCTAATCATTTTCCAACTACTTTAACACAATGCCAACAACTATCATCACCAAAATCATCTCAAATATCAAGATCGAGGTTTAAAAATTACCCAAAACTTGTGGAGAGCTTATCTCTTGCCTCGATTCAATCCGTCTTACGATTTCCAAGTATGTTATTCTCCTTTTGATGAGGAACAACTTTTCTTCTTGCCACAGCCTCTGATTTAGACAAAAATTGGTGCCTTAGATGAGTGAGAAAGCTAGGGCTCGGTGAAAATGGGGTTTGAAAGAGAGAGTAAATAAAATTGCAGGAGAAAGAAGGGGTTCCTTATATAGACTGAAGGTAGGAGATCGATCTGGCTCTTGATGAGATCGATCTGCATTTGAATTTGGGGACGATTTGGGGTAATTTTATGCCTAAGAGATCGATCTGTCGAGGGGTGAGATCGATCTCTTTATAGCTTTATGAGATCGATCTGCTCCTTGAGGAGATCAATCTTCTCCCAAACAGAAACATTTGGATATCGATCCCTTCCTCATGAGATCGATCTTCTCTCAAACAGAATCATACGGAGATCGATCCTCTTCCATTGGAGATCGATCTGCTCCTTAAATTTCTCATTCCTTGTCATTTTTAACTCACCAGATCAATCTCTCCTTCTCCAAGATCGATCTGACCTCTTAGTTTCACACTTATGTTAAACACTTACACATAAATCTCCAAATATAATTCCCACAATTCACTTAGCTCAATAAATTACACTTTAAGTTCTTATTACATCATTAAAATATATCTAAAATTCTCAAATCTCACATCCTCCCCACCTTAAAAGAATTTGGTCCTCCAAATTCAACTCAACTAGTCAAATAGATGGGGGTATTTCTCCTTCATGAGATTCTCTAGTTCCCACGTTGCCTCTTCCATTGAGTGACGTTTCCACAAAACTTTCACGAATGAGATGCTCTTAGTTCTCAGTACCTTCTCCTTTCTATCGAGAATCCGGACGGGTTCCTCAGTATAGCTCATATCCTCTTGAATGTCCATCTCGTCATACTCTATGACATGAGAAGGGTCCGGGTGGTACTTCCTCAACATAGACACATGAAAAACATTGTGTATTCCGGACATCTGTGGGGGTAATGCTAATCTGTAAGCTACCTCTCCCACTCTCTCAAGAATCTCGAATGGTCCTATGTATCGAGAACTCAATTTTCCTTTCTTCCCAAATCGCATGATACCCATACTTGGTGATATTTTCAGAAATACTGCGTCACCAACATCAAACTCGAGTGGCCATCTGCGCACATCCGCGTAGTTTTTCTGTCTACTTTGTGTAGCTCGTAACCTCTCACATATGAGTTTTACACTCTGTACAGCATGCTTAACAAGCTCGGGAGCATTTATCTTTCTGTCACCGACTTCTTCCCAAGCTACAGGGGATCTACACCTCCTACCATATAGAGCCTCAAAAGGTGCCATTCCAATACTCGTATGATAGCTGTTATTGTAGCAAACTCTGCTAGGGGCAGGTGATCATCCCATGATCCCTTAAAATCCATCGTACATGCCCTCAACATATCCTCCAGGGTCTGAATAGTCCTCTTTAACTGACCATCCATCTGAGGATGATAGGCGGTACTGAAACTCAATCGAGATCCTATGGACTCCTAAAACTGGGTCCAAAATCTGGAAGTAAATCAAGAATCTCTATCAGAAGTAATACTCACTGGAGCCCCCTGTAATCTAGCTATCTCGCTGACATACAACTAGGCTAAGGCATCCACAATATCTGTGCTCTTGATGGCAAGGAAGTGGGCACTCTTGGTCAATCTATCCACTATAACCCATATAGCGTCACGACCTCTTCGGGTCCTCGATAAACCCATAATAAAGTCCATAGTGACATGCTCCCATTTCCATGTAGGTACAGGTAAGGGCTGTAGTAGTCTTTCGGGCTTTCGATGCTCAGCTTTCACTTGCTGGCATACTAAACACCTGGTCACATACTCTGCCACGTCTCGCTTCATACCACTCCACCAGTACACCTTTCTCAAGTCTCGATACATCTTAGTACTCCCTGGGTGCATGGTGTATCGCGAGTAGTGGGATTCTCTCAGTATCTGTCTCTTCAGGGTATTATCGTCCAGTATACAAATCCGTCCTCTGAACCTCAATAATCCATCCTCATTGATGGTGAGATCCGACTGCAAAGTCCATTCATCTTGGCTAACCATATTTATCAACCTCTGATCACTGCATTGCCTAGTTCTAATCTGATCCATGATCTTGGGCTCTATTTGCAAGCTATCCAAAAATCCAGTCTCTACCTCTTTAACTCTGATCTGGAGTTCGACGAACTGCTCCAGTAAATCCCATTCCCTGATCATCATAGCAGATATCATACTCTTCCTGCTCAGGGCATCAGCAACTACATTCGCCTTACCCGGATGATATAGAATCTCGCAGTCATAATCCTTAAGGAGTTCATCCATCTCCTTTGTCTCATGTTTAACTCTTTCTGATCAAAGAGATATCTCAAACTCTTGTGATCAGTGAAGATCTGAAATCTTTCCCCATATAAGTAGTGTCACTAGATCTTCAAGGCAAATACAATAGCGGCTAACTCCAGATCATGCGTGGGGTAATTGCGCTGATGGTCTTTCAATTGTCGTGATCCATAAGCGACCACTTTTCCATCCTGCATAAGCACACACCCCAATCCGTGATGAGAAGTATCACTATAAACAGAAAACCCTCCTGATCCCTCAGGAATAGTTAACACAGGTGCCGCTGTTAATCTCCTCTTTAATTCCTGAAAACTGAGCTCACATTGATCAGTCCATATAAAAGGAGTTTCCTTACATGTGAGCTTAGTCAAATGAGCGGCAATCCTGAAAAATCCTTCCAGAAATCTTCTGTAATACCCTGTCAAACCAAGGAAGCTTCGTACCTCAGTAACTGTCCTCGGTCTCTCCCAATTAAGCACAGCCTCCACTTTACTTGGATCCACTGATACTCCTTCCTCTGAGACTATTTGACCAAGGAAAGCTATCCGATCCAGCCAAAATTCACACTTACTAAGCTTTCCATATAATTGTTTATCTCAGAGTATCTGAAGTACTAGCCACAAATGTTTTGTAGGCTCTTCATACGACTGAGAGTACACCAGGATATCCTCAATAAAGACTATCACAAACTTATCTAGATAGTCTCTGAACACCTCGTTCATTGATCTCATAAATGCTGTAGGGGCGTTCGTCAATCCAAAGGACATCACCAAAAATTCATAATGGCCATACCTTGTCCTGAAGGCCGTCTTTGGAATATCTTCTTCCTTGATCCTCAATTGGTGATAGCCTGATCTCAAATCAATCTTAGAAAAGACTGATGCCCCTCTCAGCTGATCAAGTAGATCATCAATCTTGGGCAATGGATATTTATTCTTCACCGTGGCTTTATTCAACAATCGGTAGTCTACGCATAGTCTGAGACTACCATCCTTCTTCTTAACAAATAAAACCGGTGCTCCCCACGGCGAAACTCTGGGTCTAATAAACCCTTGATCCAATAACTCCTGTAGTTGTTTCTTCAATTCCTCGAGTTCCACTAATGCCATCCTGTAGGGAGGTTTAGAGATCGACTGAGTATCTGGTACCAAATCAATGGTAAACTCTAGCTCTCTCTCTGGTGGTAAACCTGGCAACTCATCTGGGAAAACATCCAGAAATTCACACACCACAGGTATATCCTCAATCCTCGGATGTTCCCGATCATCATCCGATATGAGTGTTTCATAACCTTCACATGAACAATCATATTTAATACTCTCCAAAATAATATTAAAATTCTCAAATTGTTTACAAAACTCCATTCGTCTACTTACTCAATATTTCAAACGTACACTGTAAGGTTCAGGTAAGGAGAAAGTTACAATCTTAGTGTAGCAGTCTAAACTCACTCGATTGGTTGCCAACCAATCCATTCTCAAAATTACATCAAACCCATGCATATTTAACATGATTAGATTTGCTAACATCACTCAATCTCCCACCTTTATTCCACATCCTCTACAGATTAACTCAGTTCTCTGGGATTCATGCATAGGGGTATTTACATGTAGTATATATTCTAGAGGTTCAAACTTCAAGTTTAATCTACATGCAAAATGCTCCGAAATGAACGAATGCGTGGATCCTGGATCAATTAACACATGAGCCTTATAATCACAGACAGAGAGTGTACCTCTTATAGTTTCTGCAGAAGTGTCTGCGGTCTCCTTATCTAGGGCAAACACACGTCCCTGTGTAACAGGCTTTTTCCCTTTCTCTGCAGCAGTGGCCCGTCTCTGGGGGTTTACTCTCTCAGGCTGCTGTCTAGTAGGCTCCGGAACATGTGGTTTCTGAGGTTGAGGGCAATCCTTCACCATGTGACCCATGTCTCCACATCTAAAACATCCATGGATCAACCCAGTACAACTTCCCTCATGTATTCGACCACAATTTCTGCAAAACCTTTTCTCAGGCATGACATCTTGAGGGGTCCCCCTGATGTTAGGGTAAACTCTGGGTCTCTCTAACCTGTCCTTCTGTACTTCAATCCTTCCTCTTCTGAAGGAACATCTCCGAGCATCTGTTTGGAAAATCGCTGGCCTCTTGCCTTATCTCTATTCACTGCTCTGAGCTCATTCTGGGATTGTACCACTTCAATTCCTCTTTCAATCTCTTGTGCTCGTCTCAGAGCATCTCCAAACTCAGTAATACATAGCCCTATCAATCTATCTCTGATGATGGGCTTTAATCCATACACAAACTTCTCTGTACGGCGCTTTTCGTTCTTGAAGGTCTTTGGGTCATATCTCAATAGCGCGGTGAATTGGCTCTCATAGTCATCCACAGACATATCACCCTGTACCAAACTCAAAAACTCAGCCTGCTTCTTTCTCTGGGTGGCTCGTGGTACATATTGGGTCCTAAAGGCTGTCTGAAACTCTTCCCAACCAATCACATCCTAGCGGGATATCAGAATACCCTGGGTGGTACCCCACCAATCTCGAGCTCTCCCCTTCAACATATAGATACTCATACTGACTCTCTCAGCATTGGTGTACCCCAGATAATCAAATACAATTCTCAACTCCGTCAGCCACTCCTCAGCCTCTGTAGGATCCTTCTTTCCCCTAAATACGGGTGGATTCATCTTCAGAAAATCCTTCAGTCAGACCATACTTCTGTCAGCAGGCTGAGTGACGGGAGGCACTGGATCCATATGTACTGTAGGTACGGGAGGTCCTGGTGGTGGTGTAGGAGTAGTACCCGAGGCATTAACTCCAAAGTGTTACGCGAATAACGCTGCCATCTGCTCAAAACCTTGCCTCACATCGGTCTCAATCCGATTAAATCGAGAGTTAGGACTCTCTAGTTGGGGGACAGGTGGCAGAGGGGACTCTGCCTGCCTCCTCTAACGACCTCGTCGTCCACTCATTCTCTATATTAACTCGTCTCCTGTACATATCAAAATCGATTGAAATCTCAATCCTCAGATTCAGTTCATGACCAGACTATTACAGACACTTGGGATGTATTATATTTCACTTAACCGACATTGATAGTACTAGACACCCTAAGCTCTGATACCAAGAAAGCTCTGTCACGCCCCGAAAATGCAAAAAATAGGGCTAATTAAAAACTTTTTATTCATTGATTCACAATTAAGAGTGCATTCCTGTGCAGTGTCATACATCATCACACTTATCATACCTCAGGATCTCGTTATTAAATAGTATATACCATATCGTATACATTACTCAATCTCAATTTAATTAGTCCTAATACATCCCATACAATGTTATACATCAAGTGTCTGTAATTACAATAATTGTCTGGGTACATGAAAAGATAAACGATATCTCAAAGCACAATATATGGCCTGGAGCTCAAGTCCTCCACTAGCCACTACTCCGTACGTCGCAGGGAAACCCTTTTCACTTGAAGAAATCTGGGGGGGAAAGAAAACAGGGTGAGCTTCTAAATCGCTCAGTAAGGGGGTAAGGGACTCATTACATAAACCAAAATGCACATCACAAAATATTTGTTTGTATGTGAAACTAATTATACTCTTTTGAAAACCATAGCATGAAAGTTCTCAGAACAACATTCTCACATCTCAAAATCATGTAGAAACATGAAGTAAAAGGCTCAGTATAGAGCAGTAACAAGCGTGTGAAAACAATGCGATAATCGATTTCTCAATAAACGTGATAAAATCACTGTAATAATAATGCACGTGGCGCAGCCACTAAGCACACGTGGCATAGCCACTGATTTAAATTTACATGTGGCACAGCCACAGGATAGGGTTTCACGTGGCAACGGCCACCAAATATACGTGGCATAGCCACTAATTTAGATTCACATGTGGCACAACCACAGAATAGGGTTTCACGTGGCAACGGCCACCAAATATACGTGGCATAGCCACTGATTTAGATTCACACGTGGCACAGCCACAGAATAGGGTTTCACGTGGCAACGGGCACCAAATATACTTGGCATAGCCACTGATTTAGATTTACCCGTGGCAACGACCACGAAATATACGTGGCTTAGCCACTGATTTAGATTCACACGGGGCACAGCCACAGAATAGGGTTTCACGTGGCAACGGCCACCAAATATACGTGGCATAGCCACTGATTTAGATTCACACGTGGCACAACCACAGAATAGGGTTTCACGTGGCAACGACCACCAAATATACGTGGCATAGCCACTGATTTAGATTCACACGTGGCACAGCCACAGAATAGGGTTTCACGTGGCAACGGCCACCAAATATACATGGCATAGCCACTGATTTAGATTCACACGTGGCATAACCACAGAATAGGGTTTCACATGGCAACGGCCACCAAATATACGTGGCATAGCCACTGATTTAGATTTACACATGGCACAGCCACATAATAGGGTTTCACGTGGCAACGACCACCAAATATACGTGGCATAGCCACTGATTTAGATTCACACGGGGCACAGCCACAGAATAGGGTTTCACGTTACCAGAACGGAGAAGAATAGGACTTACATGCTACCAGAGCAGTGCCCGGTGTGTACTCAAAATCACACACCTAAGTCTTTATCACATAAGACTGGTTTGCCTTCACGTAGAACTCATAGTGGTTTTTCTCTCATAAAACTCATTTAAAACCGTTTTGTACTCAACACAAAACATATTGAAACCGAGTCCCAACCGGCAAAACACGCACACATTTCTCAAATTTCAATATCGCCTTAACGTAGAGCCCAATTATAAACTCATAAAAATATTGGCTTCCAATCGGCTATAAAAATCGTGTGCATTCTCATCAAAACACAACACATCAAACATGCTTGTTTTATAAATCACAAATCATGCTATAATAGTTCAAAATCACATACACAATTGGTTTAGTTTCCCTTACCTCTTTGCACCTCGTATAGTGCAATTGTTTCCCCCTTGTCACGGACTAGTCTCGCACTCCACTCTGGTTAAAACATCAATATTCATCATCACAGTAACCTCAATTCTCAAAATTGAGCATAATTGCTTATAACACCTCAAATCTCTTGATTCTCGTAACTCTACCCCAAACTACAATCTCATTCACAACATCTCAACGTCCTACATTTCTCATGCCGAATTATCTATGCTAATTCACGACATTGTCTAAATTTCCATTTATACCTCAAAATTCCCAAAGTTGCTAAATATCAGTATCACTCCAACTACATTGTAATTTCATCAATCCCTAATCATTTTCTAGCTACTTCAACACAATGTCAACAACTATCATCACCAAAATCATCTCAAATATCAAGATAGAGGTTTAGAAATTACCCAAAACTTGTGGAGAGCTTATCTCTTACCTCGATTCAATCCGTCTATGATTTCCAAGTATGTTGTTCTCCTTTTGATGAGGAACAACTTTCCTTCTTGCCACAGCCTCTGATTTGGATAGAAATTGGTACCTTGGATGAGTGAGAAAGCTAGGGCTCGGTGAAAATGGGGTTTGGAAGAGAGAGAAAATAAAATTACAAGAGAAAGCAGGGGTTCCTTATATAGACTGAAGGTAGGAGATCGATCTGGCTCTTGATGAGATCGATCTGCATTTGAATTTGGGGACGATTTGGGGCAATTTTATGCCTAGGAGATCGATCTGTCGAGGGGTGAGATCGATCTCTTTATGGCTTTATGAGATCGATCTGCTCCTTGAGGAGATCAATCTTCTCCCAAACAGAAACATTTGGAGATCGATCCCTTCCTCATGAGATCAATCTTCTCTCAAACAGAATCATAAAGAGATCGATCCTTTTCCATTGGAGATCGATCTGCTCCTTAAATTCCTCCTTCCTTGTCATTTTTAACTCACCAGATCGATCTCTCCTTCTCCAAGATCGATCTGACCTCTTAGTTTCACACTTATGTTAAACACTTACACATAAATCTCCAAATATAATTCCCACAATTCACTTAGCTCAATAAATTACACTTCAAGTTCTTATTACATCATTAAAATATATCTAAAATTCTCAAATCTCACAATTCATAAGTCCTAATTCACCTCTAAGAACACAAAATCTATCTCTGTCAAGGGGTTTGGTGAAAATATCAGCTACTTGATGCAATGTATCAATATATTCTAGAACTATATCCCCTTTTTGCATATGATCCCTAAGAAAATGATGCCTAATTTCAATATATTTAGTTCTAGAGTGTTGAATTGGATTTTTGGAGAGATTGATTGCACTGGTATTATCACACTTAATGGAAACTTGTTTCATGTCTATACCATAATCTCTCATTTATTGCTTAATCCACCACACTTGAGCACTACAACTACCAGTTGCTATGTATTCTGCCTCAGTTGTGGATTGTGCTACACTATTTTTTTCTTAGAGAACCATGATATTAATCTATTCCCTAAAAATTGGCAGGTTCTTGAAGTGCTTTTCCTATCTATTTTACATCCTGCAAAATCTGCATCCAAATAAGCATGAAGAGCAAAGGTAGAATCCCTAGGGTACCATAGTCCTAGTAAAGGTATGTTTTTAAGATACCTAAAAATTCTTTTTGTAGTTAGTAAGTGAGATTCTCTAGGTGAGGATTGAAATCTAGCACATAAACACACACTAAACAAAATATCAGGTCTACTTGCAGTAAGATAAAGGAATGAGCCAATCATAGACCTATATAGCTTAGTGTCAACACACTTACCACTTTCATCTTTATCAAGCTTTATATTGGTGCCCGTTGGAGTTGCTTGAGGTTTGCAATTATCCATTCCAAATCTTTTGAGCAAATCATTTGTGTACTTAGCTTGATTGATGAAGATTCCATCGTTAGTTTGCTTTACTTGAAGTCCCAAGAAATAGGTGAGCTCTCCCATCATACTCATTTCAAATTCAGCTTGCATAATCTTAGTAAACTCTTGACATAAGGATTCATTAGTTGATCCAAAAATGATATCATCTATAATCTTGAACAACTAGTAAATCTTTATTCTTAGTTTTGATAAATAATGTTGTATCTACTTTTCCTCTTGAAAATCCCTTTTCTATTAAGAACTTTGAAAGTCTCTCATACCAAGCTCTAGGAGCTTGTTTCATACCATAAAGTGTCTTAAAAAGTTTGTAAACATGTTCAGGAAAATCTGGACTTTCAAAATCGGGAGGTTGCTCTACATAAACTTCCTTATTGATGTATCCATTTAAAAATGAACTTTTCACATCCATTTGATACAATTTGAAATTTTTTTAGCATGTAAAAGCAAGTAACATCCTTATTGCTTCTAATCTTGCTACCGGTTATAGGTTTCATCATAGTCTATCCCTTCCTCTTACCTATAACCTTGTGCTACCAACCTAGCCTTGTTTCTTATGATCACACTATTTTCATCTATCTTGTTCTTGAAGATCCATTTAGTTCCAATTATAGGATGATCACTAGGTCTAAGAACTAAATTCCACTTTTTACTTCTCTCAAATTGATTTAGTTCCTTTTGCATAGCTAAAAACTAATTGTCATCATCTAAAGCTTCATTGACATTCTTTGGTTCAATTTAAGATACAAAAGCTATATATTAACATACATTTCTTAGTGAAGATCTTGTTCTAACTCCTAGATTTGGATCGCCTACAATTTCACAATCTTTGACATATCCTAGTTCTCTTGGTGCTCTAGGTTCTTTTTCTAGGATTTCTAGTTCTTCTTCATCTTCTTCCTTTTTATTAATGTCAAGATTTTCTTGAATGTTATCTTCTATCCTTGAGGATTCCTTCAAATTCTCATCAAATATTTCTATATCCTCATCATTGATAGGAATTTTAGATGCATCATTTGATTCATCAAATATTACATGAATTAACTCTTCTACCATCAAAGTTCTTTTATTGTACACTCTATATGCTTTTGAATTTAGAGAATAGCCTAAAAAGACTCCTCCATCACTTTTAGCATCAAATTTTCGCAAGTTGTCTTTCCCTTGTTAGCATCAAATAACTAACATTTGGTTTCTTTCCCTTGTAAAGCTCATAAGGGGTTTTTTTTAAAATTGGTCTAATCATTGCTCTATTTATAATGTAGCATGAGGTGTTAATGGCTTCAGCCCAAAAATACTTAGGTAGATTATTTTCACATAACATGGTTCTAGCCATTTTCTCTAAGGTTCTATTTCTCATCTCAACAACCTCATTTTGTAGTGGTGTCCTAGGAGCTGAAAAGTTATGGCTAATCCCTTGATCATTGCAAAAATTATCAAACCCAAGATTTTCAAATTCCTTGCCATGATCACTTTTAATACTTGTTATAGTATAACCTTTTTCATTTTGGGCTAATTTTGAATAAGTGATAAATTTTTCTAAAGCTTCATTCTTAACTCTTAAGAAAAATACCCATGTAAATCTAGTATAATCATCTACAATAACAAATCCATAGTGCTTACCCCCAAGACTAGTTGTTCTAGTTGAGCCAAAAAGATCTAGATGAAGTAGTTCAACGGGTCTAGAGGTTGACACATAATTTTTAGACTTAAATGATATCCTTTTATGTTTTCCCTTGACACAAGCTTCACAAATTGTGTCATAATCATAGGACAACTTAGGTAAACCTACAACAAGATCTTTTCTAACTAGCTTAGATAATACATGCATGCTAGCATGATCTAGTCTCCTATGCCACAACCAAGGTTCATTTTCTTTATCGATCATAAAACATACATTTTCATTTCTAAGTTCATTTAAATATACAATATATATGTTGCCTTGTCTATGTCCTAAGAAAAGAACTTTATTTGATTTAGTATCTATCACATGGCAATTCAAGCAATCAAATATTATATTGTAACCTTTGTCACAAAGTTGACTAATGCTAAGCAAATTATGTTTTAGTCCCTTAACAAGTAAAACTTTTTCTATTGAGAAAGAATCATTATCAATAGAGCCACTTCCTTCAACTTGCCCTTTGGAGTTGTCCTCAAAAGTGACTTCTCCACCAACCTTTGATTTGAATGAGTTGAAGTGACTTTTATCTCCCATTATATGTCTTGAGCATGCACTATCAAGATACCATGCTTCCTTTGATTTAGCCTTGTAACAATGCTTAAGCTCTTACAATCATCATTTAAACTTTTGTTTTAGGTATCCAAATTTTCTTGGGTCCTTTGGAGTTAGTAAGCAGAAGTTTTGATCATTTTGGGATCCATTTCAATATTAAATCAATATTTTTCGAATTTACAACATTTTTTGGTATCCAAACTTTCCTAACTACTTTACCTTTAAAAGTAGTTTTTCTAACCTTCCAATCTCTTGATAGATGTCCTATTTTGTTACATAGTGAGCAAGTATGAGATAGATTGTGTTTATTTTGTTTACTCACTAAGAAGTTCTTTAAATGAGTTTCTTTAATCTTACCATTATATCCTAAACCATTTTTGTCAAAGAAGGCTCTTTGTGTTTCTAACATATGATCTAATTTTTGTTGCCCCATATAGAATCTAGAAAAAGAATTATGTAAATTACTATTCTTTTCTTTTAAGTCATGGAATTCTAGATTTGCATTTTCTAATTTCTTTTCACATTCTATTTTAGCATTTAAGAGCACTTCATTTTCTTTCTTTAGTTTTGAAATCATCTTCTTATATTTCAAATTCAAAAATTCAAATTTCATGGCAAACTCATCAAATGCATCTTGTAACTCATCAAAAGAGTAATCAATAGAAGTAGAAGTTACCTTCTCATCTTCAAGTGCCATGAAGCATAGATTGGTAATTTATTCACTTGTATCATCATCGGAGCTATCACTATCGCTCCAAGTTACCATCATTGCCTTCTTTTTATGTTTCCTATCACTTAATTTCTTTAGTAAAGGACAATTAAATTTAATGTGACCAGGCTTTGTGCATTCATAGCTAACAATAGAATCTCTATCTTTTCTACTAAACTCTCATTTGTCTTGTTCTTTCCTATGGATTTTCCTAGAACTACCATTTTCCCTTATTTTCATAAATTTCTTGAACCTTTTAGCAAACATTGCCATTTCTATATCTTCCTCACTACAATCATCCCTTAGTTCTTCATGAGTAGTAGATTTTAGTACAACTCCTACCTTTTTGAGAATTTCTTCATTTCTTTTGAGTTTCATCTCATAAGTAAGGAGTGACTCAATTAGTTCATCTAGAGATAATGTATGAGGGTCCTTTGATTCCTCAATGGCCGTTACTTTGGCTTCTCAAGTTTTTGGTAAGCTATTTAAAATTTTCTTAACCATTTCTATGTTAGTATAAATCTTTCCCAAGGATTTAATGTAAGACCCGAATTATATCGTAATTTCGTATGAAGGATTGAAATGGCCCCAAATTAAACGAACGGGATTCGGACAGGAGATAAGGATTTAAAACACGAAATGAGTGAGTGTTCGTGAAGGAAAGTTAGACTGATTTGGTCCCGAACACGTGTAAGGGTAAAACGGTCAAAAGGTCGAAATCCGATATAAATTCGATAAGAAAATTTCATTAAAAATATGGATTTGAAAAATCTTGATCAATAACAAAGAAATAATTAAATTTCGAGTCAAATTGATCAAGATATGAATTTATTGGAATAAACCGAAATTTTTACATCGAAAAATTATCCCGAAAATATTGGAAAAATATATCGAAAAGACGAAATAAGACCGATAAATTCAATTATTGATTAAAAGAATAAAATATAAATTTTTTAGATATTTTTAGAATTTTTAAGAATATTTTAATGAATAAAATATAATAAAAATAAATAAATAAATAAATAAAGAAGTGGAAATCTGCAAAAATGCGAAATGAAGCAAAGCAAGCAAAAGACGAGAGCCCCCTAGCCCGACGAGCCACCTTGGTGACTGAGGAAGCCAAGCGATGCTCGAAAAAGATGGCCGACAACCGTGCGACCCTTCTGCCACCGGAACGCGCACCGACGGTGTCGGAAACAACCAAATCAACGAGTTGAAGCCGCGACGGAGAGAGGATCAATCCGACGGCCATCAGCGCGATTTGGCCCCGATTGAGGCTAGCCAAAGGTTGCCCGACCAAAGACGAGCCGAAAAGCACCGGAATCGAGCTAAGAACCTGTCAGAAATGCCGTGAACGGCTACGGGGAAGTCTAGATCGGTATGGACCGGTTCAACAAGAAGTGAACCAGACTAAACCGACTGAACTGGACCAGTCTGAACCGGGTTGAACTGGACCGAACCGGTTCAGCCAAGAAAGAGAGGAAAAAGGGAGAAAAAAGAAGAAAAAGAGAAAAAGGAAAAAAGGGAAGAATTTTTGGGGATACACCGGACTTCGGGTAAGTCGATAAGAGGTCAAAAGTGACCGATTTGATTTCTAAGAAATTTATTTAAATTATATTTGATAAAAAATTAACCCAAAATTAAATATAAAATTGTGCAGTTCGACGATAAATTTCGGACGTGAGCGGATCGAACTCTGAGTTGCGCACCATCACATAATTTCAGGTAAGTAAAGCTCATTTACGACAACAATATGATTATTACGCAATTGGAATTTATTTTACAGATTTCAGATTAATTTCTGCATAAAATAAATTATATTCGTATTTTTGAATTAATTGTCGTAAATGATATATGGGCTATCCAAAGAGTTTGGAATGAAGCCCATTGGGTATTGAGAGCCCAATAGACCCGAAGAAAGGATTTGATAAGTGGAAACAGGCTGGAAATGGGTCGAGGCCCATTAAGATGAAATCGAGCCCAATAAAGTAAAACGGGCCCAATGGTTTAAATTAAGCTCAGTAAAAGTGAAATATGAATAATTATGCTTGGATTTAACCAGATAAATGATTATCTGTAGCTACGGAGTACATATTGGGAACTAAATAGATCGGGTGATCAGTAGAGTTGGGAAAGTCAAACTGTACAGAAAAATGAGGTAAGGGAATTTTACGGACTGCTAGAGGTAACTTTACACAATTTCAACTTCATTTGCACTCTCTTAAATTGTTTGAAGGGTCTAGATTTCAGATAAAAATTTTAGTGCCCCGGATGGGCAAATACCAAAATACCCTTGTGAAGGGTAAAATTTTTGAATTTAGGAAAAGTTGGGAGGAGCAAGAACAAGAGGTTCCTACTTGTTATTGAGGTGTTTTGACATGTGAATGAGTAGGCTGGCTAACTTTTAAATAAAAATGCACAGCATTGCATATTTTTCAATAATGTTGATTTTCTCTGAAATTGATTTGAGAAATATAGCCGCCTACGTGATTTTATGAAAATGTGAAGTGCTAGAGCTCAGCTCGTACGAGTCTTGATTTGTGTGATGCATGCATTAGTGCTGGAGTGAGAGCTCGCACTAGAGTTTTACATGTATTGGTGCTGGAGTCTAAGTCCACCAGATTTTTATATGATTTTCGTGACACGGTGCTAGAGTCTAACTCGCACCAGATTTTCATATGATTTTGTGACAGGGTGCTGAAGTCTAACTCGCATCGGATTTTCACTTTATTATTTATGACACAATGTTGGAGCCTACCTCGCACTAGTTTTGCATGATTTTGATAGAGTGCTGGAGCTTAGTTAGCACTAATCTTACGAGATTTTATGAAACGCGTGCTGGAGCTTGGCTTGCACAAGATTATCCTTGATTTTATGAGAGTGCTGGAGCATCGCTCGCACTGGTTTTATGAGAACATGTGATGAACCGTGCTTGGAGCGTCGGGTAGACTGTGTGTCACGTCGATTAAATAGGCTCACACGTGCATTTTTGAGACAGAGCATGAGTATGGATATGAGATATGGGTCTACGGAGTACGTTGTACCATGCAAGTAGCATGGAGTACGCTGTACCGTGCTGGGATTGATTATATGGCATCTTCGGATGCGAGTAGCATCTTTGGATGCGTGGCATCTTCAGATGCGAGTGATCGGGCAGGATCGACGGGATGGACGGACCCACCTCCCGGGGCAATTCCTGATAGTGGTGAGACTCCACACACTAGGATCCGTGTAGCAGTGGGATCACAATGACATATGGCCATCGTCTTAGTTATTTGCCCGAGATATATACATATATTGCCTAGTCTCGCATGTTGATGTTTTGAGAAACTCGTTTTGTGGATTTTTGTGTGTGTCTGGATCACCCGAGGGAGGGGTTGGATCTTGACTGAGATATGATTTTGATGAAAAATTAAATTGGGTTTTAAACGAAAACTTTCATGATGTTATTTCCATGATATTTAAACCCATGAATGATGTAAACTGGTTTTACATGATATTCATTGTATCGCATGATACTATTGCTTTGAAAAGCATTTAATTTCATGGTTTTGTGTGAGTCAAGAACACCCAAGGGAGAGGTTGAGTCTTGACTATATTGTGAAATTTTAACAAGAATGAAATGTTTTAAATGGATTTACATGTCGAGTTTTCCATACTTTTGAAATCCATATGTGAACTTGTTTTACATGACATCATGACATCATGAATTGTAGCAACGATTTTGAAATGTGTGGAGAAAGGGTGGTTTATGCACGACACCACGTTCATGTCGGTAGTATGGTTGCCTACTTGTTCGTAGGATTGCCTTACTGAGCTTGATGTGCTCACCCCTTTCATTTTCCTGCACAGATTTCCTCCAGTAGACTTTGAGGCGACTGAGTACTGCATTCCTGATATCCGCTGCTGCCCATCATTTTGAGGTATATACACTTCTACATATTATATCTAAATAAGAATAGCACAGTAACATGTTTGTAAGTAACTATAGGGGATGTATAGATAATGTAAACACTTGTAAATGAATGGAAAAGAATAAATGAAAAACGCATGTGTTTACCTTTTTCTGTAATACGGAAGTAAGTTATATGGTGATTGAATGGTGGGACTGGTATTGACGCACAACCCAATTGTTAGTGGAGTGTGGTCACGATCAGAGGACAGGTGAGTATGTAAGAAAAATGAAAAAATTTACTCTGATTTTTGGGTCTTGACAAATGGTGGTATCAGAGCAAAATTGGTTTGATGTGTGTCAGTGTCAGTAATTAAGAAATTTCATCCCCGTGTTACTGTGCTTGGTTAGATACAATAGTGTATATCGAGATGAGTTTTAACTAAGAAATGGTTGAGAATGCAAGAATATAGGCATTATGCCTAATATTAGTCGCGGTAGAGGAGGTAGAGCATGAGGTAGAGGTCGTAGAGGTAGGCCTGAGCCTGCTAGTCATGCTGAGTCGACCTATGAGAACCAGGATGAGATTGAAATGGAGGCTAATGTTGAGCATGCCCCATAGAGTCTGACAGAGAGATCAGACAGTATTGAGACACGCTTCACGAGGTTAGAGCAAAGTGTGGAGAATATTTTGATACCTAATTGCTCAAAGTATGCATGGGATTTGAGAGTGAGTCGGAGCATTGGTGGAAGTCCACTCGACCCATCTTAAGAGTTAGACATCTAGAGATGACATGAGAAATATTCTGGACGTATTTCGGTGGCAGAATATCCTGGACACTACTTAAAGGGAATTACAGATAAAATTCCTTATCTGACCTAGAGGAATTGATTGATTGATGAGTATGAAACTCAGTTTATATCCCTTGGCAGGTATTACCCCGACACCACGGGCAATGAGAATCAAAAAGCCCAAACGTTCATGGAAGGGCTCAAATTGTCAATTAGAGTCTGATTAGCCCCGTTAGACAGCACTACCTATGCCAAGGCAGTGTGCAGACTACAGTTATGTGAATAAGATCATGTGTTGTACGCCTCTGAGATTGGGAAAGGTAGTAAGGGTCGAAATAGAGACAGAAGAGAATAGAGAATGATAGAGATGTCAGAGTGAGAAAGAGACCAGTTGGTAAGAGATTAGAGTTGATGAGTCACAGGATAATATGATTGGTAAGGCTCCAGTGTATCCAATTTTAGCACTTTTGAGGGGTATTATGATTGGAATACCCCGACCTGCTCCGTAGCAGTGTAAGCAGTGTAGGATGTGTGGTAGATACCACAGAAGTAGGGCCTATACCTACACTTTATTGACTAAAATAGGCGTTAAGTGTGGTAAGACGGGCCATTTATTTAGTGATTGCTAAGAGTTGGGTGAGACTGCCCCACAGAAGGGTAAAGAAACAGAGAAAACCCTGTTAATATCTCTGCACCGAAAAGGGAGGCGACAGTCGAAGAGAAAGGGGAAAGTATGCTATTGGACGAGGGCGAGTATATGCCTTGGACCAAGACACTATTGATGTTTCATATGATGTGGTGAAAGATACCACACTGGTTATGAATAAAGAAGTAATTATGTTACTTGATCCTGATACTACGCATTTGTTCATACCGTCTTCATTTGCATATAAGTTAGTGAAAGACATGAATGCCTACAACCTTGAGCACAATGCTGATAGTTAGTACCCCAATGAAGGAGGGTTAACTAACGGAATAATTATAAAGAGATTATAAGTTGAAAACGGGGGGAAGAAGTATAAGTTAGCCAATTTTATTCAATGGAATATTAATAATTTGAAGTAATATGTGAGAATAAATTGGTCGGCTGCAAACTATGTTGTTCAGATTTCTATCCTAAGATAGTGATATGGCTACCACTGAAAAATATACTGTAAGTTTTGACAAGTAAAAAAAGGGGTGTAGCGATTGAAGTTAAAGGAGTAAATGATTGTACTCACGGAATGAGTAATGATAGAGTTTGTTATAAGTGATATACGAAAGGAGATAAGCTTGTAGATGTGATAGATCTTGAATACAAGAGTAAGAATATCTTTGATATGTGAAGTAATTTGGATTAAGCGATATGTTGTAGATATGAATTACGACCAAGGATAAGGGGTGGATATATCAATAACTAGTCCATGTGGTCAAGTCTGAGGGTTAATAAAGGTATTTCAAAATACCTCCCCGCCTGAAGACTTGACAGCTTCTAGAAGTACACATCACCTATAAATTGAAATCGACAGTTGTAATATATACATTTAAAATTAGGGCACCTTTACTAGTATAATAAAGAAATATAGAATTTGATTAATCAGGAAGGTTTAAAAATTAAAATTTTATAAAGTCGTTAATATAAGAAAAAGGAAATGACGCGGGTGAGTATCTTGAACGGAAGCGATTTCAAAATGACATTATACGTTTATGCATACATAAGTAAAGGATATGAGTGATTAAAATATTTAGTGGAACTCAACTACGAGGAGGTATTTAAACTTTACCGGGACTGATTTGTTATCATCCTTATTGATAATATTTTGGGTGTATTTAAAGTCCAGGGACGAACACGAGCAGCAACTAAAAACTATTTTACAGATGAATTGTTGAGAGTTTCTTGAAATGGGCTGCTTAGTTGACACATCTCATTCGAAAAAAGATTTCATACGAGTGGGATGATGATAAGTATGAAAGTAGCTTCGGTGAGTTTTGGTGTATTGAGGTGTGAATTGACCACCGTAATTATTTTCACCATACCCAACAGTTCAAGAGGTTTCTCAGTGTATATGGATACCTCAAAAATAAAGAGTGGGCCGTGTATTGATGTAAAATGGGAAAATAGTCGATTATGGATCCAGACAACTCAAGGATCATGAAAGAAACTATCTGACCCATGATTTAAATGTTGGCAGCGATAATGATTATACTGAGTATGTGGCACTACTATGTACACAATGAGAAATTTTGGGTATGCACTGATCATAAAAAGCCCTGAGTATTTGTTTTCACAGAAAGAGTCGGATACAAGATAACATAGTGGGTTAGAGCTTCTGAGGGATTATGGTTGTGGAAATTGTACCACCCAGGAAAAGGCTAATGTAATGGCTGATGCCTTGAGTAGAAAGAGCCTCGGGATGGTATCACATGTGATGGTCAGGGAGCGTGAGCTGCTATAGCAGTTGTGAGCCTCAGTAGTGATGTGATCCCTTCTGGTGATGACAGTGAATGTGTGACAGCTAGCCTGAGATTAGAACTGGATTTGAGTGACCGAATTTGACAGGCTTAGTGTGATGATCGGCATGGTGTCGATAGTGTGGGTCAGATTCAGAGGGGTACAGTGACAGAGTTCACAGAGTGTGATGATAGCTTACTGAGGTTCAGAGACAGTATAAGTACTCCCTAGGACCACAGTTGATGAGATAGTGTTGTTGTCAGAAGCTCACTCTTCGGGATATACAGTGCATCCGAGAAGTAATAAATACATCAAAATCGCAGAAAAGGGTATTGGTGGTCAGGTATGAAAAGAGATATTGTAGAGATTGTGGAAAAGTGTCTCGTATGTCAGTAGATTAAGGTAGAGTACTAGAAGTCTGCAAGGTTATTACAGCCTCTACCTATATGTCGACACGAAAATGGGAGCAAGTTAACATGGATATGGTGATGGGTTACAGAGGACCTGGATGAATCACGAGGCTATCTGGGTGATAGTTGATAGATTGACTAAGTCCACCCACTTTCTGATTATGAAATCCCTAGATACTCTGAGTGTGTAGGTGGATTTATGTGTATGGGAGATTTTGGAACATTATGTAGCGTTCTAGTGAGCATGGTATCAGATAGGGATTCCTGCTTCACTTCCCACTTCTGAGAATATTTTTCAGGAAGCTATGGGAACCCGACTGAGTGTTAGCACAGCTTTTCGTCCTTAGACAGATGGTCAGTCAAAGGGGACTGTACAAGTTCTTGAGGATATGATAAGAGTATGTACCATTGATTTTATAAGCTCCGGGATGATCAGTTGTTACTAATTGAATTCGTCAATAATGACAGTTGTCACTTGAGTATCAGGATAACATTATGTGAGGCCTTGTATGGCCGTAGGGGTTGTTCCCTGACTTGGATAAGAAGAAGTGGGTGACAGATAGAGAATTGCTCCCAAATTGGTAAGACAAACCTCTGAGGATGTTCAGTTGATTTGTGGGAGATTAAGAACACCTCAGAGCAGATAGAAAAGCTATGCTGACAAGAGACAGAAACCATTGGAATTCACCGAGGGTGACTTAGTATTGTTGGAAATTACATGCCCTTAGGACATAACGAGATTCGAAAAGAAGACAAATTGAGTTTCGTTAGATTGAATCCTTTGAGAGATTGGACAAGTGGGAGATAAGGCCTGTAGGTTGGCGTTACCCTTGAATTAGCAAGCATCCACAATGTGTCTCATCTTTTGATGCTTCGAAAATACTATTCGAACCCAACATATGTGATCAGATATGAGCTCCAACAGCTTAGCTCAATGAAAGTATAACGTATGTTGAAAAAGCTTGATACGGGTGTTAGATGGAAGGAAAAAGTGTTGAGGTTTAAGACGATCTCCCTAGTCAAGTCCTTTGGTAGTAGTACACTCCGAAAAAGTCACATGAGAATTAAAGAGTATGATGCGATAGACGTACCCGAAGTTGTTTATGGACCCATTTGACTTGGTTCTAATTTGGAGGATCAAATTTCTTAAGTGGGGGAGATTATTTAAGACCCGAATTATATCGTAATTTCCTATAAAGGATTGAAATGGTCCTAAATTAAACGAACGAGATTCAGACTGGAGATAAGGATTTAAAACACGAAATGAGTGAGTGTTCATGAAGGGAAGTTGGACTGATTTGGTCCCGAACACGTGTAAGGGTAAAACGGTCAAAAGATCAAAATTCGGTATAAATTCGATAAGAAAATTTCATTAAAAATATGGATTTGAGAAATCTTTATCAATAACGAAGAAATAATTAAATTTCGAGTCAAATTGATCAAGATATAAATTTATTGGAATAAATCGAAATTTTTACATCGAAAAATTATCCCGAAAATATTGGAAAATATACCGAAAAGATGAAATAAGACCGATAAATTCAATTATTGATTAAAAGAATAAAATATAAATTTTTTAGATATTTTTGAAATTTTTAAGAATATTTTAATGAATAAAATATAATAAAAATAAATTAATAAATAAACAAATAAAAGAAGAGGAAATCTGCAAAAACGCGAAACGAAGAGAAACGAAGCGAAGCAAGCAGAAGCCGAGAGCCCCCCAGCCTGATGAGCCACCCCAGTGATCGAGGAAGCCAGGCGATGCTCGGAAAAGATGGCCGACAACCGTGCGACCCTTCTGCCATCGGAACGCGCACCGACGACGCCTAAAATAGTTAGATCGGTGAGTTGAAGCCGCGAGGGAGAGAGGGCGAATCCGACGGCCATCGGCGTGATTTGGCCCCGATCGAGGCTAGCCAAAGGTTGCCCGGCCAAAGAAGAGCCGAACAGCACTGGAATCGAGCCAGGAACAGGCCAAAAACGCCGTGAATGGCGACTGGAAAGTCTGAACTGGTATGGACCGGTCAACAAGAAGAGAACCGGACTGAACGTGTTGAACTGAACCGATCTGAACCGGGTTGAACTGGACCGAACGGTTCAGCTAAGAAAGAGATGAAAAAGGGAGAAAAAGGAAGAAAAAGAGAAAAAGGAAAAAGGGAAAGAATTTTTGGGGATACACCGGACTTCGGGTAAGTCGATAAGAGGTCAAAAGTGACCGATTTGATTTTCGAGAAATTTATTTAAATTATATTTGATCAAAAATTAACTCGAAATTAAATATAAAATTTTGCAGTTCGACGATAAATTCTGAATGTGAGCCGATCGAACTCCGAGTTGTGCACCATCACATAATTTCGGGTAAGTAAAGCTCATTTACGACAACAATATGATTATTACGCAATTGGAATTTATTTTGTAGATTTCTAATTAATTTCTACATAAAAATAAATTATATTCGTATTTTTGAATTAATTGTTGTAAATGATATACGGGTTATCCAAAGAGTTTGGAACGAAGCCCAATGGGTATTGAGAGCCCAATAGACCCAAAGAAAGGATTTAATAAGTGGAAACAGGCTGGAAATGGGTCGGGGCCCATTAAGATGAAATCAGGCCCAATAAAGTAAAACAGGCCCAATGATTTAAATTAAGCTTAGTAAAAGTGAAATATGAGTAATTATGCTTGGATTTAACCCGATAAATGATTATCTGCAGCTCCGGAGTACATATTGGGAGCTAAACGGATCGGGTGATCGGTAGAGTTGGGAAAGTCAGACCGTACAGAAAAATGAGGTATGAGAATTTTATGGACTGCTAGAGGTAACTTTACGCAATTTCAACTTCATTTTCAGTCTCTTAAATTGTTTGAAGGGTCTAGATTTCAGATGAAAATTTTAGTGCCCTAGATGGGCAAATTACCAAAATACCCTTGTGAAGGATAAAATTTTCAAATTTAGGAAAAGTTGAGAGGAGCAAGAACAAGAGGTTCCTGCTTGTTCTTGGGGTGTTTTAACACGTGCATGAGTAGGCTGGCTAACTTTTAAATAAAAATGCACAGCATTGCATATTTTTCAACAATGTTGATTTTCTCTGAAATTGATTTGAGAAATATAGCCGCCTACGTGATTTTATGAAAATGTGACGTGCTAGAGCTCAGCTCGCATGAGTCTTGATTGGTGTGATGCATGCATTAGTGTTAGAGTGAGAGCTCGCACTAGAGTTTTACATCTATTGGTACTGGAGTCTAACTCGCACCAGATTTTTATATGATTTTCGTGACACGGTGCTAGAGTCTAACTCGCACCCAATTTTCATATGATTTCGTAACAGGGTGCTGAAGTCTAACTCGCACCAGATTTTCACTTGATTATTTATGACACAGTGTTGGAGCCTAGCTCGCACTAGTTTTGCATGATTTTGACAGAGTGCTGGAGCTTAGCTCGCACTAATCTTATGAGATTTTATGAAACGCGTGCTGGAGCTTGGCTCGCACGGGATTTTCCTTGATTTTGTGAGAGTGCTGGAGCATCGCTCGCACTGGTTTTATAAGAATATGCGATGAGCCATGCTTGGAGCTCGAGTAGACTGTGTGTCACGCCGATTAAATAGGCTCGCACGTGTGTTTTTTGAGACAGGGTATGAGTATGGATATGAGATATGGGTCAACGGAGTACGTTGTACCGTGCAAGTAGCATAGAGTATGCTGTACCGTGCTGGGATTGATTATGTGGCATCTTCGGATGCGAGTGGCATCTTCGAATGCGTGGCATCTTCGGATGCGAGTGATCAGGTAGGACCGACGGGATAGACCGACCCACCTCCCGGGTCAGTTCCCGATAGTGGTGAGACCCCACACACTAGGATCCGTGTAGCAATGGGATCATAAGGACATATGGCCATCGTCCTAGTTATTTGCCTGAGATATATACATATATTGCCTAGTCTCGCATGTTGATGTTTTGAGAAACTCGTTTTGTGGATTTTTGTGTGAGTCTGGATCACCCGAGGGAGGGGTTGGATCCTGACTGAGATATGATTTTGATGAATAATTAAATTGGGTTTTAAACGAAAACTTGCATGATGTTATTTCCATGCTATTCAAACCCATGAATGATGTAAACTGGTTTTACATGATATTAATTGTATCGCATGATACTATTGCTTTGAAAAGCATTTGATTTCATGGTTTTGTGTGAGTCAGGACCACCCGAGGGAGGGGTTGAGTCCTGACTGTGTTGTGAAATTTTAACAAGAATGAAATGTTTTAAATGGATTTGCATGTTGAGTTTTCCATGCTTTTGAAATCCATATGTGAACTTGTTTTACATGACATCATGACATCATGAATTGTAGCATCGGTTTTGAAATGTGCTGAGAAAGGATGGTTTATGCACGGCACCACGTTCATGTAGGTAGTATGGTTGCCTACTTGTTCGTAGGATTGCCTTACTGAGCTTTTTGTGCTCACCCCTTTCATTTTCCTATATAGATTTCCTCTAGTAGACTTTGAGGTGACTGAGTACTGCATTCCTGATATCCGCTGCTACCCATCATTTCGAGGTATATACACTTGTACATATTGTATCTAAATAAGAATAGTACAGTAACATGTTTGTAAGTAACTGTAGGGGATGTATAGATAATGTAAACACTTGTAAATGAATGGAAAAGAATAAATGAAAAACGCATGTGTTTTCCTTTTTCTGTAATACAGAAGTAAGTTATATGGTGATTGAATGGTGGGACTGACATTGACGCATAGTCTAATTATTAGTGGAGTGTGGTCATGATCAGAAGACAGGTAAGTATGAAAGAAAAATGAAAAAATTTACTCTGATTTTTGGGTCGTGACATTTAAGCCCATTTATAATGTCTGTAAATCTAGTGAACATTTCACTTATGGACTCTCATTCTTTCATTCTAAACAACTCATAGTCATGAGTAAACATTCCTACTTTGGTTTCCTTGACTTGTGTAGTTCCTTCATGAGTTATAGACAGTTTATCCCACACCTGTTTTGCATTTTCACATGTAGAAACTCTATTGTACTCATTTGGTCCTAAAGCAAAAAATAATGTGTGCATTGCCTTAGCATTTAATTGAATAGTTTGTATATCATAATTTTCCCACTCATCTTCCTCCTTAGGAACATCTTTTCCCTCTACTTTCTTAGTTGGGATTTAAGGTCCTTTAACTATAATTCTCCATACTTCGTAATCATTGGCTTGAATAAATAACATCATCCTAGTCTTCCAATAGGCATAATGTTCACCATTGAACATGGGTGGTCTAACCGTAGAATGCCCTTCCCCTACCATATGAGTTGCTACATTAGTTTGAGCCATAGGATCTTTCTAAACTCTTAGGATTTCACTCCAATATGATCCAGAGTCCAAGCTCTGATACTAATTGTTGGCTCAACCTAGAGGGGGTGAATCGATTTTTCTTGTTTATATGCTAAATTTGAACTATTTTAGTTAGAATTGCAATTAAACAAATCAATGACAAGAATAAGTAATAAAGTAAAATGCAGTAAACAAAGGAGATAGGTAAGAAGATTAGCAAACTCAGGAATTATAGAGGTTCGACCAAAGCACTTGCCTACGTCCTCTCTTCTTGACCTTCTTGTCAAGGCTTCTCTTTCACTATGAAAGTGATCAATACAATTTCCTTTTCAAGGAAGGAATAACCTCTCTACCTCTTCATAAATAAGGCTATTCACTCTCTTTTACAAAACTTAATCACAAGGAAACTCTCTCTTCTTTTTCTTTTGGATGAGAATGAATATAATAGTGAATTTATCAAGGTAGGTACAACAAGAGAATAACTTGTTACAAGCTTTGAATGTAGATTTAATGCACTCTAATTTGAAGACACAAAGAATATGCTTGTAGAATTTTTCAAGCTTACTTCAATTCTTTTGAATGTCTTAATGACTTCAATTTATAGGCTCAGCAAGTTGGTGAAGCATTAAATGCAGTTTTTCCCGTTGAAAGTTTGCAGAAAGAGCCGTTGGGAACCTCTTGTAAAGTGTCAGATCGATCTTCCATCTTGACCAGATCGATCTTCTAATTCAAATTCTTGCAATTTCAAAGCAATCCAAAGCAAGGAGATCGATCTCATTCTTGGAGAGATCGATCTCATAATTCATAACATGTTAGTAAAGATCGATCTGTCGAACCAGCAGATCAATCTTAGAAACTCTCTGTTTGAAGAAGATCGATCTTGCAAGTGTTCTCGTGTGAAAGAGATCGATATCTAAATACACCAGATCGATCTCATAAACTTACTGTCTTGAGAAGATCGATCTCTATCCGTAGGAGATCGATCTCATAGACTTTTTGTCTAATAGAGATCGATTTGTAGATCGATCTAAGACACAACCTTGTCTTAAAGGAGATCGATCTCTAACCTGACCGGATCGATCTCATAAACATTTTTTCTAATAAGGATCAATCTCATAACCCTTGGAGATTGATCTCTCATTCTTTAAAACCTAGTTTTTGGCAAAAACTTTATCTCAAAATGTTCTAATTAATTTCTTAACATGTTTTAAACATTCCTTGATTTATCATAGCCACTTTTGAATTACCTTTTTGTCATTTCAAAATATATCAACTTAACACACACATATATATAAGTAATTACATCTCAAATGCTCATTTACATATAAGTATTTGTACTATGCAGGCGTCTAGATACAACAGAAATATACATTAAATGTGTACAAGAGATAGTCTGGGGAGAGTCTCGTCCACCAGCCTATATCAGATACGTAGTAGGCACGAAAGTTCATACTGTAAATAATCTAGAAAGAAGGACAAAGGGGAGTGAACTTCAAATAGTCTAGTAAGGAGTGCATTGAAATAATAATAATAATATTCGAAACATTTAGAAAACAATACTATTACTAGATAACTGAATCCCACTTCAAAATGAAAGATTAAAATCATATACTTTTTTCATACTAAAACATAACTCATATATATATATATATATATATATATTTCTTACTTCAATCAAGGTCTCGAAAATAAGTGTTTGCATAACCAATCATAGGTGATAAACAAATCGTAATGAAATCGAATTATGGAGACCAGACATTCCCTATTACTGTCATGAGGGTAATCACTACTTCATCATCAAAAGAGGGCATCTTTCGTAGAGGGAACATAATATCTATGGCCATGGTAGGGTTATAGACTGGATCAGAGTTGTACAACGTCACATAAACACCACACAGGCAGAAACACATACTGCCACGAAGGCGACATGACAGATACATAGAAGTATGCGTGATAGAATCAAGGCTCAGCCTATTCATGGGCCGTCAGCTAGAATTCCCTTGGGTTCATTTAAATCGACCTCTAGGTTTACCCTAACTCGCATGCTTTAGTGCTCTTAGTCTCAAAACACACTGTTATCGTGCTGAGAATATTTTCGATCGATTTGTGCAAAATATATAAAATTCATGCTTCAGAAATCACATATATATAATCATGTTCACAAATATTCAGAATTATAAGGTTATACATAATTGTGCACTCGTATGAAATCGAACAGGGCTCAAGGTCACTTCAAAATTCGTGTTTATTATATAAAAGGTTTTCCATGCTGTAAATATCTATTTGCAGGTAAGGAATATCGTTACTAAAATAGATTGCATCCCTTACCTGATTGAGGCTTGGACAACATTCAATCGTCAGGTACTGAGTTTACCTCGTTTTACATGCTAACGCTTCAGGCTACCAAAAATAATTTCAAATCCATAAAATGATACTCATATTCATCTTAATATACTTAAATATACATCAACCTACATAAAACTCACTAGATTCGACCATTTTGTCGATTTTCCTCACTTTCTCGATTTTACCGATAAAGTCTCAGTTTAAGCTATTTTCGATAGTTTCTTTCCTTCTAATTTCAATTCATTAACCTAATGTCTTACACACTTATTTTTACCTCATATTAACAATTCACAGCATACCAAATCATCAGATTTTCACACTCTCATAGTTCTCAGTTAAACCGAGCTATAAACCGAACGTTTCGGCATAAATCTAACATTCCACAACTTCAAACTCAACCAAATGTCATCCTTACCCTAATAGCCAAGGGCTAGATGAACCTATACATGCTCGTAGAAAATTTTTCTTCAAATTCTACTTAAGCAAAAACTATCCAAATTCATCAAACATCAACATATCTAGCCATCATCAACTTCCAACAACTTTACCTCGGGTCAGACCTAGTTTAACCTGAGATTCATCCTTCAACAATGACCCTCAACTATAGATAAACATGTATACTACTTATAATCATAAAAAATAAGCTCAAAAATCAACCAAACAATTATAAATTTAAGTTTCTCTCTTACCCTGAAACAGGGTAGATTCTGTCCCTGTTCTTCTCACTAACTTTTCACCTAGGAAACAAGATTGTTTGGGGTTGAATTTTTTATATGTTGTATAAGACTTAAGAGGGAAGATTTTATCTTTCTTGACTGAACTCTAAAGTGACCGGAAGGTGGCCAAAAAAATCGTACAAGTCTAGTTTAGGGATGACACATATGACAAAATGAAGGGGATCGTTCTCTTGAGTTGTAAGTCGGTTTAGGGTGTTCCATACTGTTCTAGAAAGGGCATGAAGTCTATTTTTATTTTGGAGAAGCTCAGGATTTAAGGCCTTCCTGAGGGTTTTTAGATTGGCCTTTTTCTATTGGGTTATGAAAATTTTGGGCGAGGGCAGCTTGTTGCCCTGTTTTCATAATTTCCAAAAAAACTATTTCTAGCCCATTTTCTTTCAAATTTTCACCATTCATGTGTTATACTAGGTCCCTAGTATGTTCCATAAAAATTTGGGGCCCACTTGTTTAGGAAAACTTTCCCGATTGAGCCCATTTTGCCCGATTTAGTCATTACCGATTGAAGTGGCTTATGGTTTTCAGTTTACTTTAAAAATTAATTTGATCACCGAAACCTTAAGATTTCCACTCAATTTTGATTCTACAAGTCAAATATACCTTACTTTAATTTCCTATTGTCACGACCTCTTTTTTTTTTTAAAAAAAAATCACTACAAATTTTTCATTTTTTCATTTCCTTACCCATCGTGAACAATTTCACTACTAACAGTTGGGCTATGAGTCGACATTAGTCCCTCTTGTCATGTTACTTACCTTAAAATCCATTTCCTTATCACATTTACATATTAGGATCTACTGTCCTTTGATTTTAACTAATTAGATTCATAATTGTATTTACATAGGTTTACATCCCCGATATTCCATCGATGTACAGTATTGTGCTTTTACATGTTCAGATACAAAAACTATACAAATGTGTATACCTTGTCTCGATGGGAAGTAGCTGATAATAGAAATGCAAGACCAATGTTGCTCTCTTCTACTGAAGGTACTCTGTAGGGGGAAAGTGAATAGGTGAGCACAACTTACTCAGTAAGGCAATAATATAAGAAGGTAGATAACTACACTATCTACATGCTTATAATGTCATGATATATAAAAATCATTTGTCTCCAGAGTATGAGGTATAATTAAAACTATACCACATGTATATAAATATATCACGTACTGAAAACATGAAAATAGGCATGTAAACATGGAAAATCATCATGTCAATGTTTCATGGTCAACACATTAAAAACTTATCATAAAATAACCCCTCAAGGTTTAACACCTTATTAAAACTCAGTGAAACTCATCAACACATTATTAAAATCATATTTCGTTCTAAAATCACAAATCGAGGCGTAACCCCTCCTTCGGGTTTACCTTGGTCTATCTAGACCGTATGATATCACGTAAGGCATGTAGGTTACTGTATAGGAAAAATCGAGGACTAAGTCCCTGTGATCCTAGACTACACAGATCCCGGTGTGCGGGGCATCACAACTGCAACGGGAGGTGGGTCAATCCTACCGGCTAGAACATCAAATCACCAATCTCATAGTCATGACTACATGGTACAGCGTTGTCACGACCCTCCGTGAATTAACCAAAATCACTACAAATTTTTTGGTTTTTACTTACCTTTCTCCTTATCAACAGTTAGGCTGTGATTCGATGTTAGTATCCACGCTTACCTTACCATTCATCCATTATCATACATACATGTCAATATACTATCTATTGACTGTAATTTCTTTTATAATATAAGTGAGATCATATAAAATCTAACACAAATACATCCCCCATAATTTACATCGTTTACATCACTGTGCTATTTATATGTTTAGATACAGAACCGTACGGAATGTGTATACTTGTCGATCGATAGGAAATGGCAGCGGACACCAAGAATACTATCCCTCAATCGTACTCACTCTACTACGGATGCTCTGTAGAGAGGTGTAAAAAAAGGGGTGAGCTCTGTCATGACCCTCCGTGACTTAACCAAAACTACTACAAATTTTTCGCTTTTTACTTACCTTTTCTTTCATCAACAGTTGGGCTGTGATTTGATTTCAGTATCCTCACTTACCATATCATCCAATATCATACATACATGTCAATCTGCTATCTACTGACTATAATTTCTTTTATAACATAAATGAGCTCGTATATAATCTAATACAAATACATTCCCCCATAATATACATCGTTTACATCACTATGTTGTTTATATGTTTAGATATAGAACCGTACAAAATATGTATACTTGTTGATCGATAGAAAATGGCAGCGGACAACAGGAACACTATCCCTTTCTCGTAATCGCTCTACTGTGGATGCTCTGGAGAGAGGTGTAAAAAAAAAGGGTGAGCTCACGGCTCAGTAAGGAAATCAGGCAAGCAAGTAGATATCCACACTATCTATTCAAAATAATGCTATGCCTTAAAAATATCATTTCTTTAACTCACTTTAAAATCATGTCTTTAAATATATATATACTTGTACAGATTAAATCCCATGTACAGAAATCATGCTTAGTTCTCAAATGTAGGCATTTCGTGCAAAACAATGCATCTGTATAATTTCACAATGCCTTTAGATAAATCATGCCATTTATGTTCAAATCAAAGTAAATATGGCATTTAAATCATTCTCAACACAACAAATCGGATTCCGACCCATCCTTCAGGTCTATCCGTATCATAAAATCAATCAAGTGATATATCATGTGAGACTCTGTGGTGAAATACAATAATATCCTAGACTATGGTCATATCCTATAGTGGTGATCCCAGGCTACACAGATCTCGGTGTGCAAGGCATCACTACTGCAACGGGAGGGGGGTCAGTCCATCACAACCACCAGCTATAAACTCCTCAACTCCACAACAACACACGGTACAGTGTACTTCATGCCACTCGCACGGTACAACGTGCACTCGTGGACCCTATCTCAATGGATAATCAATATCACGTCTCTAAATCCAGATGCGAACATCTCTACAGTGTGACACTCAGTCTACACGAGGAAATCAGCATGGTTTTTCAACATGTCTATATATCACATAAAATTATAGTGCGCACCTTTGAGTGTGACTCTCAGTTGACACTCCGCTCAAACACTATTTCACATCACAAACTCAAACTCTAGTATGAGTAAACCTCCAGTACTAGGTTATGCATAGTTCATGTTCAAATTAAGTACGAGCAATCACTCCAGTACCATGCTATGCACAAAACTCATCAAATTAAGTACGAGAAAATCGCTCAAGTACTATGTCATGTATAAATCATGAAGAATCGAGCACAACGCTCTAGCACTCTATCATGCATCTCATGTAAAATTCGAGTATGAGCTAATCGCTCCAGCACTCTATCATGCATAAATCATATAAAACTGAGTACGAGTAATAACTCCAGCACTCTATCATGCATGTCATGGAAATCTAGTGCGAATCATACATCAGCACTAATATATGTAGAAAATATATGAAATCAAGTGCGAGCTGTGCTCTAGCACGATTTATTCTCACATAATTCGATAGACGGCTCTTTAAAAAGGGATGATTTTCAAAATATCAAAATCAACACTATAAAGCGTGCTATTTCTCATCAACCATGAAAACATTAGCCCATCTACCTACTCTTCTGCTAAACAACAGTAAAACACTCATAAATGCGGTTTCCATGCTTTTTACCACTTTTTCCAAAAGTTGACTTTTTTTAACTAAGGGTAAAATCGTAATTTGTCACTATCGGGTCACTATAATTATTATTCACTTTCTCTGACCCTCAGAATTTTTAAGTGAATGCAAAAGCAGATGAAAATACGTGCAGGTATATCTAACTACTCACAAAAGTCCCGTACCTGCAATCACTCGAGAAATTTTACTTTCTCAATGTTGCTCGATCTAGTAATCTGATTCGCTCCTAATAATCTCTGGAACTGCATATAACCATTCATCAAGTTAATTATAATTTTTCTACTGTATTACATATTTAATACAGTCTATTTCACTTAATGAGCTTTATTAAACCTTAATGGGCCTAACTCTACCTTAAGCCCATTTTCATTTTACTATTCATTTTCGTTGGGCCTATTGGGCTTGTGGGGCCCATCAACTCTTATTGAACTTATCTGAGACCCATTACATCACATTGGGCTAAAACTAATTGGGCTTTGCCCATTAGACCTCTCGACCACATGCCTTGGCCGAGAGCTCCCATGCCGTCGGTCACACCACACCATGCCGTCCATGGCCATTTGCTAGCCAATTTCACTTAGGCATTTTCACAAACACTTGGTTGGAAATGTTCTTAAGCTTCACTTAGTTCATTTAGGTATTTTATCAAACACCTTGATTGCCAACTTAATTCATGTATCATTTGATCAAATTGATTAATTCTAATTATACCATAATCATGAACACATGTACATTAACTCATTTATGCCTTAAAATCATATGGGCATTCATCAATTTATCACTACTCACTCTCGGCCAATTCATGTTCATAGTGATTCCATGTGTTTCAATGCTTAAAACATATACCAATCTACTTAGAATCATTTATACATTAACATATATGAATTTAAAAGCTTGAAATTATACCTAGTCTATGCGTTCACACTTGGCCGAAACTTTGAAGCCTCTCGGTTTGCACACTATGGCTCTTTAACAGCCAATTCCAACATATGTTAATGCTCACTCAATTTGGAACTACTTTCATGAAGATTGAAAGTTCTAAATATACCATTCTCGTAGTGATTTCTAGTGAGAGAAAGCTTGAATATATGTGTTTTAATGGTTTCTTTGTGTAGCCGAGAATGATGGGTTGAAGAAGACCATGTGGTGGCTGATTTTATAAGCCAATTACTTAGTCATTAAGCCTCACTTTTCATCCAACAAGTTTGAATGGAATTTGTTTAGTTAATGGTTACCAATTTGGTTATGGTTACCTTTTACTAATGGGCTTGGTTTTAACCAATTTGGGCTTAGCATTTGGGCTTCTCGGTTTGGGCTTTCCTAATGGGTTTTCAGGCTGAAATTTTTACTATACATCGGGTCTTCAATTGTCTAAACATTTGACTTACCAATTGGTCCAACCATTCAGTCAAATGGACCTAAGAAATTCGATCTACAATTATTATACCTTAATGGGCTTTAAAATATTCACTTTGGCCCATTACATTTTTACCCGTTAATTTTAATATGGAATCCATCCAAATAAATTTTCCTTACTTCCAGGGATGATTATCTTGTATTCTGATCAAAAATATTTTTTCCCAAATTTTTCTCCATACTTAGGTTAATTTTTAATCGTGGTTAGTCAACTATGGTAAAAGTCCACTTTTCTTAACTATAGTTGATTTTTTCCTTAATCATTGACCACGTTGATTTTTTCTCATTTTAAGTTCTTCTTTTCAGTCAGAATGAATCAGATCCACTCGGTTTATCCATTTGGCTCTTATAGCCCTTTTTCGACTTTTATGTAGCTTATAAGTGTTAAAGCATTTCACTAACACTTAAATCAAGTAAATACTCTTCTTATGATTTAATTAACTTAATACAATGTATGTACATACATAAATCATAAGGAACAAGATACATAAAATACAGGTCTTACAAACTCACAGTTCAGTAAGGAAATCAGGTAAGCAAGTAGACATCTACACTATCTACTCAAAATAATGCTATGCCTCAAAAATATTATTTCCTTATCTCACGTTAAAAGTATGTATTTAAAGTATATACATATACTTGTACAGTTTAAATCCCATGTACAAAAATCATGCTTAGTTCTCAAATGTAGGCATTTCGTGCAAAACAATGCATCTTTATAATTTCACAATGCTTTTAGATAAATCATGCCATTTATATTCAAATCACAGTAAATATGGTATTTAAATTATTCACAACACAAAAATCAGATTCCGACCCATCCCTCAAGTCTATCAGTGTCATAAAATCAAATGATATATCATGTGAGACTTTGTGGTTAAATACAATAATATCCTAGACTATGGCCATATCCTATAATAGTGATCCCATGCTACACAGGCCTCAATGTGCGGGGAAATCACTGGTGCAACGGGAGGGGGGTCAGTCTATCACAACCGCCAGCTATCAACTCCTCAACTCCTCATACACATCACAACAACACACGGTACATCGTACTCCGTGACATACACACGGTACAACGTACACTCGTGGACCCTATCTCAATGGATAATCAATACCACGTCTCTAAATCCATATGCTAACATCTTAACACTGTGACACTCAGTCTACACGAGGAAATCAGCATGGTTTTCAACATATCTTATATATCACAGTAAAACTACAATGCGCGCCTTTGAGAACGACTCATAGTCGACACTCCGCTCAAACACTATTTCACACATCAAAAACTCAAACTCTAGTGTGAGTAAGCCTCTAGCACTAGGTCATGCATAGTTCATGTTTCAAATCAAGTACGAGCAATTGCTCCAGTACCATGCTATGCACAAAACATGTAAAACTGAGTACGAGCAATAGCTCCAGCACTCTATCATGCATGTCATGGAAATCTAGTGTGAATCATACTTCAACACTAATATATGTGGAAAACATATGAAATCAAGTGCGAGTTGTGCTCTAGCACGATTTATTCTCACATAATTCGATAGATGGCTCTTTAAAAGGGATGATTTTCAAACATGAAAATCATCACTATAAATTGTGTTATTTCATCAACCATGAAAACATTAGTCCATCTACCTACTCTTCTACTATACAACAGTAAAAATACTCATAATTGTGGTTTCCATGCCTTTTACAACTTTTTCCAAAAGTTGACTGTTTTTTTAACTAGGGGTAAAATCATAATTTACCACTATCGGGTCGCTATAATTATTATTCACTTTCTTTGACCCTCAGAGTTTTTAAGTGAATGCAAAAACAGATAAAAATACGTGCAAGTATCTCTAACTACTCATAAAAGTCCCTTACCTAAAATGTGAGATATGAGAATTTTGTACATATCTAAACTATGTAATGAGAACATGAAGTGCAATTGAATTGAACTAAATGTGATGTACCTCTATATTGAGGTGGTATGGAATGAAATTTTAAGTGATGAATTAGTTATAGATGAGAATTTATGTTAAAGTGTGAAACTATGGGGCCAGATCGATCTTGGAGAAGAGAGGATCGATCTGGTAGGCTAAAAATGACAAGGAAGGAGGAATTTAAGCAAGCAGATCGATCTCCAATGGAAGAGGATCGATCTCCTTATGATTCTATAATGAAGAGATCGATCTCATGAGGAAGGAATCAATCTCAAAATGTTTCTGTAAAGGAGAAGATCGATCTCCTCAAGGAGTAGATCGATCTCCTCAAGGAGTAGATCGATCTCATGAAGCATTCTGTAAGGAGAAGATCGATCTCCCCAAGGAGCATATCGATCTCATAAAGCATTCTGTAAACTAAAGATCGATCTCACAATTGGAACAGATTGATCTCATAAAGCCATTAAGAGATCGATCTCACCCCAAGACAGATCGATCTCCTAAACGTAAAATTTTCCCAAATCATCCCCAAATTCAAATACAGATCGATCTCATTGAGAGCCAGATCGATCTCCTGCCCTCAGTCTATATAAAGATCCTTTTATTTTTCCTGGAAATGGATCTCTCTCTCTCTCTCCCAAACCTCCATTTTAGCTGAACCCTAACTTTCTCTCTCTTCTAAAGTCCCCATTTTCATCCAAATCAAGGGTTGTGGCAAGAAGGAAAGTTATTCCTCACCCAAACGAGAACAACGTACTTGGAAATCGAAAGACGAATCGAATCGAGGTGTGAGTGGAGCACTCCACAAGTTTGGGTAATCTCTAAACTTCAATCTTGGATTTTGAGGTGATTTTTTTGTGATTGTGAATATGGGCATTGTGATGAAATAGTTAGGAAAGGATTAGAGTTGAAAAAAGATGTCATTTTATTAGGGTGATGATGATATTAAGTAAATTGAGGTAAATTATGATTTTTGTCTATAAATTGGAAATTGAGGCAATGATGTGATTTTGGCATGGGTATTATGCATGAGAAATGTAGAATGTTGAGATGTAGTGGATGAGATTATGAATTGTGATAAAGTCATAAGAAATGGGACAATTGAGGTATTTAATGAGAATATGGGCAATATGTTCGATGTAGAGATTTGAAGGTTATGTGATAATGAGTTATGGATGTTTTAACATCGTTGGATAGCTCGAGAGTTCCAGAGAGGAATGCGAGACTAGTCTGTGATACGGGGGAACAATTACACTATATGAGGTGCAAAGAGGTAAAGGAAACTTAAACTCATTTGTGTATGTGAATTGTGAAATATTGTAGCATGAATTGCGATTGAGAAAACAAGCATGTTTTATGTGTTGTGAATGAGTAGTGCACACGATTTTATAGCCGGTTGGGGCCCAACTTTTATGAGTTGTAAACTAAGCGTAAAAATGTTTTACAACCATTTTGTGTTTAAAACGTGAAAAGAGATTTGGGCTCTACGTTAAGGCGTACTGAGATTGAGAAATGTGTGCGTAGTTTTGTCGGTTGGGCCTCGGTTTGTAACATGTTTTGTGTTGAGTACACAAATATTTTGAATGAGATTTATGAGAGAAAACCATTATAAGTTCTACGTGAAGGCAAAACGTTTTATATGATAATGGCTAATGATTGAGACTTAGGCGTGTCATGTTGAATACACATCAGGCCTTGCTTTAGTAGCATGTAAGTCTGAGCTTTGTTCTGGTAACATGTAAGTTCGATTAGTCATTCGCTTTGGTAGCGTTGGGAGGGCTTGCTTTGGTAGCATGTAAGTTCGAGCCTTGTTCTGGTAACATGTAAGTCTGATTATTCCTCCGCTTTGGTAGCGTTAGGAGGCCTTGCTCTGGTAGCATGTAAGTCCGGGCCTTGTTTTGGTAACATGTAAGTCAGATTATTCCTCTGCTTAGGTAGCGTTGGGAGGCCTTGCTCTGGTAGCATGTAAGTCTGATATTCCTCTATTTTGGTAACAAGAGATGCCTCTGTTTTGGTAACGTGAGATGACCCCCATTCTGGTAACGCTAGGTGGCCTTGCTTTGGTAGCATGTAAGACCGAGAGAGTGGGCCGCCTGGGAACCGACCTAGGGACCACGTGATAGTGTGCATGAGAAGAGGCATTACTCTGGTAGCATGTAAGGTTAGGCTTTGTTCTGGTAACACGTAAGTCCAATATACCATGTACACGACCATATGTCGACGTTCCCTCTTATGAGGATGCCTGAGATCCGCACCCAGAGGAAATTTATTATGATGTGCCATGACAAGTTTTATATGAGTTTTATTGCCTAGTCTCCTTTTTATACACGTGAGTTGTGTTTTGTGGCTGTGCCACGAGCATTTTATTGCAGTGATTTTTATCACGTTTTAATGAGAAAAGCCATTATCGCATCATGATTTTCACATGCTTGTAACTGTGATTTATACTGAGTTATGTACTCTCATGTTTTTACATGATTTTAGAGAATGAAATGAGAATGATGTTTTATTGAGTCATGCTACATTTTCTAACGAGTTTTCAACTATGAGTTAAAATGATTGTGTTGTGCAAATCATTATTTTATTGATGAGTCCCTTACCCCCTTACTGAGCGATTTAGAAGCTCACCCTGTTTTCTCTCCTCCCAGATTTCTTCAAGTGAAAAGGGTTTCCTTGCGACGTACGAAGTAGTGGCTAGTGGAGGACTTGAGCTCCAGGCCATATATATTGTATTTTGAGGTATAATTTATCTTTTCATGTACCCAGACAATTATTGTAATTACAGACACTTGATGTACAACATTGTATGGGATGTATTGGGATTAATTAACTTGGAATTGAGTAATGTATATGATATGATATATACTATTAAATGATGAGATCCTGAGGCACGATATGCATGATGATGTATGACATTGCACAGGAATGCACCCTTAATTGTGATTGATGAGTAAAAGGTTTTAAATTTGCCCTATTTTTCGCGCTTCTAAGGCGTCACATAAAATCACTCGAGAAATTTTACTTTCTCAACGCTGCTCGATCCAGCAGTCCGATTAGCTCCTCCAATAATCTCTGGAGCTACATATAACCATTCATCAAGTTAATTTTACTTTTCTTACTATATTTCACATTTAATACTGTCTATTTCACTTAATGGGCTTTTGTGAGAACTATAAATTTTATGAGATTTGCTAAGTGAGAATTGTAATTTGGTGAATGTAATTATGATATGTTGATGTACACATAAGTTTTAAATTTACTGAAGTATAAGGAGATGAAGTTTTTAAGTCTTAAATGTGTATGGATTGAAATATGGCCTATGGAGTAGATTATGGTGAGTTTTGCATTGAGTTTCCTGCAATTGATGCAGTAGCAGTAGAATCTGTGAAGGTCAGATCGATCTCCAAGGATGAGAGATCGATCCCATAGCTCCAGAATGCAGAAAACGTGTAAAAGCAGACAGGCAGATCGATCTCATAAGGAAGAAGATCGATTTTCTAATGCCTCAACCTAGTAAGGATCGATCTTGTCACAAGGGCAGATCGATCTCCTTAACTCTCGGCCTGGAAGAGATCGATCTTTACCCTCTAGTAGATCGATCTCCACTTAATCTTTTTATGAAAAGCAGATCGATCTCCACCATCGGCCAGATCGATCTTGTAGTTGTTTAGGGAGCAGTTGAATCGAGCAGAGATCGATCTCCTTCAAATACCAGATCGATCTCATAGCCTCTGTTTATATAAGGACCATGGGATTTTCGCCTGAAATCGAGCCTTTCTCTCTCTGAAACCTAAACCTTCACAATTTTCACCCAAACCAAGCTTTCTCTCTCTAAGATTTCCCCTATTCTAGATAAAATTAGACAAAGGGGCAAGAGACAAAGTTGTTCCTCTTGGCAAGGAGAACAACATACTAGAAAATCAAAGGTTGGCTTGAACGAAGGGAAGAGACAAACATTCTACAAGCTTGGTCAAGAGAGGACAAGCTAGGTAAGCTCACAAGACCCTTGTTCTTGAGCATTATCATTTTATATATGGGTGGATAAACATATATGTTTAAATATTTGGTTGGAAATGTTTTAGGCATGATGGAACCAACAAATGGGTTTAGTTAGGAGATTTAATATGGATGTCTTGTGATGGTTATGAGTTAACTAAAGTGTTGATAAAGATGTAGAAAGAGTTTTGAGATAAGGTTGAGTTAGAATGAGTAAGAGAAAGAAAAGAGAAATGAGAATGATGTATATTGATGGGTTAATGATGTGTGTGGACAGCTCGAGAATTCTACATGGGAAATAAGACTAGTCCGAGAACCTGAGGATATTGTACCATTCAAGGTGCAAGAGGTAAGGGAAATAAACCATTTGTGCTTGTGAGTTTTCAAATAAATGAAAACATTTTAATAGCATGAAAAAGGTTTAATGAGATGAGCATGTTTATGAGAAATGAGATGAATTGATGTTTTGATGAATGTGTGAGTGTTTTGCCAGTTTGAGCTCGATTTTGATGAGATTTGTGTAATTGTGAACACATATGCTTTATAACTGAAATGAGTTTTATGATAACCACTATGAGCTCTACCTGAAGGCAAAACGATTTTTATACAACAATGAGCATGTGTGAGTGTTTTACTGGTTTGAGCTCAATTTTGATGAGTTTTGTGTAAATGTGAATACAATGTGTTATAACCGAAATGGGTTTTGTGATAACCATTAAGAGCTCTACGTGAAGGAAAAATGATTTTTACTGAGACTATGACTTGTCATGAGATGCACATCAGGCTTTGCTCTAGTAGCATTTAAGGCCGGGCTATGCTCCAGTAGCATGTAAGATCGACGCCTCCGTTTTGGTGACGTGAGATGAGCGATGGGTGGCCTTGATTTGATAGCATGTAAGATCGGGTTGTGCTTTGATAGTATGTAAGACCAACGATTGTACGACTGTACGCGTATGACGTTGATTTCATAAGAGTTTTTATAAATGCCTAGTCTCGATTTATTTGATGATGATGTGATTTTACAACTGTGATTTGTATCACACATTGATATTTGTTGTAATGTGATTTGTGATTTTTATCATATGAAGTATGCTGATGCCATTATTTTCTACTGTTATTTCTATAACGATTGTATGATCAAATATTTCCATCATATTGTATTTGTGATGATGATTTAATAAACCCCCCTTATCCTCCTTACTGAGTGTTTTGAGAGCTCATCCTTTTTTCTCCCCCCTCCAGATTACTTGAAGTAAGCGAGATAGAGCCTGTCGCGTACGTGTAATAGGCTGGTGGACAAGATCTCCCCAAGCTATCGCTTGTACACGCATAAGGTATAATTCAGTTCATTTTGTATCCAGACAATGATGTAATACAGACATTTGTGATAAGTATTTTGGGATGTAATTAGGTTGATATGTAAGAAACGAGTTGAGACTTATGGTTGATTCTTTTTGGGATATTATGTATTTGATTTCATTAAGTATGAGATTTATGATCTTGGGGGATAATGTTGGTTTATAAACGTGTAAGACCCGATTTTTATCGTAAGATCAAATGAAGGATTGAAATGGAAATAAATTAAAAGAATGAGATTCGAACTGGAGATAAAGATTTAAAACACGAAATAAGTGAGTGTTCGTGAAGGGAAGTTGGATTGGTTTGATCTCGAACACGTGTAAAGGTAAAACGGTAAAAAGACCAAAATTCAGTATAAATTCGATAAGAAAATTTCGTTAAAAATATGGAATTGAGAAATCTTTATCAATAAAGAAAGAAATAATTAAATTTCGAGTCCAATTGATCAAGATATGAATTTATTGGAATTAATCAAAATTTTCACTTCGAGAAATTATCTCGAAAATATTGAAAAATTTTACCGGAAAGATAAAATTAGACAAATAAATACATTAATTGATTTAATGAAGAAAATAATATATTTTGGGATATTTTGGAAAAATATTATATTTTATTGATTAAAATAATAATAAATAACAAATAAAAATAATAATAATAATAAAATAATAAATAAATAATAATAATAATAATAAAGGCTGAAATCGCGAAAAAGGAAAATGAAGCCTGAAAACGAAGCAAAAAATCGAGGGAGTCGGTTCCCTCACCGACGAGCCACCGACGAGGCAGAGGGGCAGGCGACGACCGGGAGAGGAGCCCGACACCGTGAGAGCCACCACCGGCTAGCACGCATGCCCCCAGCTACCGGAAAACCCAAAATCGATAAGAGAGAGAAAAGAGACTTTCGTCGGCATTGACGTCGATCTAGGCCCGACCATCGCCAACTGAAGGAGCCCCACGCGAAGACTGACCGATCAGTGGCTGAATCGGCCAGTGGAACAGCCGACAGCGCCATCAACTGCGACAGAAAGGAAACGACACCGACGCCGATGTGAGATCTGAGATCTGAGAATTTTACACTTATCAAATTATGTAATGAGAACATGAAGTGTAATTGATTGAACTAAATATGATGTATTCATATATTGAGGTGGCATGGAATGAAATTTTAAGTGATGAATAAGTTATAAATGAGATTTTATGTTAAAATGTGAAACTATGGGGCCAGATCGATCTTGGAGAAGAGAGGATCGATTTGGTAAGTTAAAAATGACAAGGAATGAGGAAATTAAGTGAGCAGATCGATCTCCAATGGAAGAGGATCGATCTCCTTATGATTCTGTAATGAAGAGATTGATCTCATGAGAAAGGAATCGATCTCAAAATGTTTCTGTTAAGGAGAAGATCGATCTCCTCAAGGAGCAGATCGATCTCATGAAGCATTCTATAAACTAGAGATCGATCTCATAATTGGAGCAGATAGATCTTCCAGGCATAAAATTACCCCAAATCGTCCCTAAATTCAAATGTAGATCGATCTCATCAAAAGCTAGATCGATCTCTTACCCTCAGCCTATATAAAGACCCCTGTGTTTTCTTGCATTTCATATTTTCTCTCTCTTTCAAACCTCCATTTCAGTCGAACCCTAGCTTTCTCTCTCTTTCAAATTGCCCATTTTCGTCCAAATCAAGAGTTGTGGCAAGAAGGAAAGTTGCTGGTCACCCAAAGGAGAACAACATACTTGGAAATCAAAAGACGAATCGAATTGAGATGTGAGTTGAGCACTCCACAAGTTTAGGTAATCTCTAAACTTCAATCTTGGATTTTGAAGTGATTTTTGGTGATTGTGAACATGGGCGTTGTGATGAAATAGCTAGGAGATGGCTAGAGATTGATGAAATTGTGATTTTATTAGAGTGATGATGATATTAAGTAAATTGAGGTAAATTGGGATTTTTGTCAATAAATTGAAAATTTAGGCAATGAGGTGATTTTGGTATGGGTATTATGCACGAGAGATGTAGAATGTTGAGATGTAGTGGATGAGATGACATATTGTGATAGTCATGAGAAATGGGATAATTGAGAGATTTAGGTGTTAGTGAGAAATATGAGCAAATGTATGCTCAATAATGCGATTGAGTTGAGATATTGATGTTTTTAACATCGTTTGGACAGCTCGAGAGTTCTAGAGTGGAATGCGAGGCTAGTCCATGATACGGGGGAACGATTGCACTATACGAGGTGCAAGAGGTAAGGGAAAACTAAACTCATTGTGTATGTGTTTTGTGATAATATTGTAGCATGATTTTCGATTTAGAAAACAAGCATGTTTTATGTGTCGTGAATGAGAATTGCACACGATTCTATAGCCGGTTGGGGCCTAAATTTTATGAGTTGTAAACTATACGTGAAAACGTTTTATAACCAATTTGTGTTTAAAATGTGAAAAATGTTTTGGGCCCTACGTTAAGGAGTATTGAAATTTGAGAAATGTGTGCGTGGTTTTGCCGGTTGAAGCTCGGTTTTAACATGTTTTGTGTTGAGTACAAAACGGTTTGAAATGAGTTTTATGAGAGAGAACCATTATGAGCTTTACGTGAAAGCAAAACGATTTATATGATAATGGCTATTGATTGAGACTTAGGTGTGTCATTTTGAATACACACCGAGCATTGCTCTAGTAACATGTAAATTCGATATTCCTCTGTTCTGGTAACGTGAGATGACCCCTACTCTGGTAGCGTTGGTTACTTACCACGTGTATTTGGTGGCTATGCCACGTGTGAATCCTAATCAGTGGCTGCGCCACGTGTATTTAGTGGCTGTGCCACGTGAGAATCTTAATCAGTGGTTATGCCACGTGTGTTTGGTGGCTGTGCTACGTACGAATTTTAATTAGTGGCTGTGCCACGTGTAGATTTTATTTAGTGGCTGTGCCACGTGCATTACTATTGCAGTGATTTTATCACATTTTAAAGAGAAAATCCATTATCGCATCTTGATTTCTACATGCTTGTAACCTTGAATTGAGCCATTTAATTATCATGTTCTTACATGGGCTTTGAGATGATGTGTTAACTATTCATACTACATTTTCCACTTAGACTATTGAGTTTATCATGTAAAACAAAATGAGTGTGTTGTGCAAATCATTTTCTTATTAATGAATTGCTTATCCTCTTACTGAGAGATTTAGAAGCTCACCTGTTTTATCTCTCCCCTAGATTTCTTCAAGTGAAGAGAATTTTCCTACGACGTACGGATTAGTGGCCAGTGGAGGACTCGAGCTCCAGGCCACATATTGTACTTGAGGTACATTTTATTATTTCATGTAACCAGACTATAATTGTATTTACAAACACTTGATGTACTATGATGTATGGGATGTATTAGGATCTATTAACTCAGAATTAAGTAATGTATATGATATGATATATACTATTTTATGATGAGATCCTGAGGTATGATAAGTATGATAATGTATGACACTGCACATGAATGCACCCTTAATTGTGATTTGATGAGTAAAAAGTTTTAAATTTGTCATATTTTTCGCATTTTCGGGACATAACAGAGTTTTCTTTGTATCAGAGCTTAGGGTGTCTAGTACTGTCAGTGTTGGTTAAGCGAAATAAAATACATCCCAAGTGTCTGTAATAGTCTGGTCATGAACTGAATTTGAGGATTGAGATTTCAATCAAGTTTGATGTGTACGAGCAGGAAACGAATTGAGATTGAGAATGAGTGGACGACGAGGTCGTTCGAGGAGGCAGGCAGAGCCACCTCCACCACCTGCCCCACAACCATTGAGTCCTAACTCTTGATTTAACCGGATTGAGACCAATGTGAGGCAAGGTTTTGAGCAAATGGTTGCGCTATTTACGCAACATTTTGGAGTTAATGCCTCGGGTACTACTCCTACACCACCACAAGGACCTCCCGTGCCCCCAGTACAGATGGACCCAGTGCCTCTTGTTACTCAGCCTGATGATAGGAGTATGGTCCGATTGAAGGACTTTTTAAAAATCAATCCACCTGCATTTAGGGGAAAGAAGGATCCTATAGAGGCAGAGGTGTGGCTGACGGAGTTGAAAGTTATATTTGACTATCTGGGGTGGACAGATGCTAAGAGGGTCAGTATTAGTGCCTATATGTTAAAAGGGAGAGCTCGAGATTTGTGGGGTACTACCCAGGGTATTCTGATGTCTCGCCAGGATGTGATTGGTTGGGAAGAGTTTCAGACAGCCTTTAGAACCCAATATGTACCACGAGCTGCCCAGAAAAAGAAGCAGGCAGAGTTTTTGAATATGGTACAGGGCAATATGTTTGTGGATGATTATGAGAGCCAATTTACCACTCTATTGAGATATGATCCAGAAACCTTCAAGAATGAAGAGCTCTGCACAGAGAGATTTGTGTATGGATTGAAGCCTATCATCAGAGATCGATTGATAGGGTTATGTATTACTGAGTTCGGAGATGCTCTGAGACGAGCACAAGCGATTGAGAGGGGAATCAAGATGGTACAATCCTAGGATGAGCTCAAAGCGGTGAATAGGGATAAGGGCAAGAGGCCAGCGATTTCTCAAACAGATGTTCTGAGAGGTTCCTTTAGAAGAGGAAGGATTGAGGTGCAGAAGGGCAGATTAGAGAGACCTAGAGCTTATCCCATCATTAGAGAGACCCCTCAAGATGTCAGGCCTGAAATAAGGGTTTGCAGAAATTGTGGCCGAATGCATGAGGGAAGTTGTACTGGGTTAATCCATAGATGTTTTAGATGTGGAGATATAGGTCACATGGTGAAAGACTACCCTCAACCTCAGAGACCACATGCTCTGGAGCCTACTAGACAACAGCCTCAGAGAGTGAATCCCCAGAGACGGGCCACTGCTGCAGAGAAAGGGAAGAAGCCTGTTACATAGGGACGTGTGTTTACCCTGGATAAGGAAACCGCAGACACTTCTGCAGAAACTATAAGTGATACACTCTGTCTGTAATCATAAGGCTCATGTGTTGATTGATTCAGGGTCCTCGCATTCGTTTATTTCTGAGTATTTTGCATGTAGATTAAATTTGAAGTTTGAACCTCTAGAATATATACTACATGTAATACCCCTATGCGTGAATACCAGAGAACTGATTTAATCTTTAGAGGGTGTGAAATAAAGGTGGAAGATAGAGTGATGTTAGCAGATCTAATCATGTTAAATATACATGAGTTTGATGAAATTTTGGAAATGGATTGGCTGGCAACCAATCGTTTGAGTTTAGACTGCTACACTAAGATTGTGACTTTCTCCCTGCCTGAACCTTACAGTGTACGGTTGAGATATTGAGGAAATGAATGTGTGGAATTTTTGTAAGTAATTTGAAATTTTAATATTATTTTTTAGAGTATTAAATATGATTGTTCATGTGAAGGTTATGAAACACTCATCTCAGATGATGATCAGGAACGTCCGAGGATTGAGGATATACCTGTGGTGTGTGAATTTTCGGATGTTTTCCCAGATAAGTTACCAGGTTTACCACCAGAGACAGAGTTAAAGTTTACCATTGATTTGGTACCAGATACTCAGCCGATCTCTAGACCTCCATACAGGATGGCATTAGTGGAACTTTAGGAATTGAAGAAACGACTACAGGAGTTATTGGATCAAGGGTTTATTAGACCGAGTGTTTCACCGTGGGAAGCACCAGTTTTATTTGTTAAGAAGAAGGATGGTAGTCTTAGATTATGCGTAGACTACCGATTATTAAATAAAGCCATGGTGAAGAATAAATCCCATTACCCAGGATTGATGATCTACTTGATCAGCTGAGAGGGGCCTCAGTCTTTTCTAAGATTGATTTGAGATCGGGCTATCACCAATTGAGGATCAAGGAAGAAGATATTTCGAAGATGGCCTTCAGGACAAGGTATAGCCATTAAGAATTTCTAGTGATGTCCTTTGGATTGACGAACACACCTGCAACCTTTATGAGATTAATGAACTAGGTGTTCAGAGACTATCTAGATAAATTTATGATAGTTTTTATTGATGATATCTTGGTATATTCTCGATTATATGAGGAACATGCACAACAATTGTGGTTAGTACTTCAGATAGTCAGAGATAAACAATTATATGAGAAACTTAGTAAGTGTGAATTTTGGCTGGATCAGATATCTTTCCTTGGTCATATAGTCTCAGAAGAAGGAATATCAGTGGATCCAAGTAAAGTAGAGGCTGTGCTTAATTGGGAAAGACCAAGGACAGTTATAGAACTACGAAGCTTCCTTGGTTTGGCAGGGTATTACAAAAGATTTGTGAAAGGATTTTCCAAGATTGCCACTCCTTTGACTAAGCTCACGCGCAAGGATACTCCGTTCATATGGACTGATCAGTGTGGGCTCAATTTTCAGTAATTAAAGAGGAGATTAACAGCGACACCTGTGTTGACTATCCTTGAGGGATCAGTAGGATTTTCGATGTATAGTGATGCTTCTCATCAAGGATTGGGGTGTGTGCTCATGCAGCATAAAAGAGTGGTCGCTTATGGATCGTGACAATTGAAAGACCACAAGCGAAATTACCCCACGCATGATTTGGAGTTAGCTACTGTTGTATTTGCCTTGAAGATTTGGCGACACTACTTATATGGGGAAAGATTCCAGATCTTCACTGATCATAAGAGTTTGAGGTATTTGTTTGATCAGAAGGAATTAAACATGAGACAAAGGAGATGGATGAAACTCCTTAAGGATTATGATTGCGAGATTTTGTACCATCCGGGTAAGGCGAACGTAGTTGCTGATGCCCTGAGCAGAAAGAGTATGATATCTACTATGATGATCAGGGAATGGGATTTACTGGAGCAGTTCGCCGAACTCCAGATCAGAGTTAAAGAGGTAGAGATTGGATTTTTGGCTAGCCTGCGAATAGAGCCCAAGATCATGGATCAGATTAGAACTGGGTAGCGCAGTGATCAGAGGTTGATCGATATGGTTAGCCAAGCTAAGAAGACTTTGTAGTTGGATCTCACAATCAGTGATGATGGATTATTGAGGTTCAGAGGACGAATCTGTATACCGAACGATGATACCCTAAAGAGACAGATACTGAGAGAATCTCACTCTTCGCAATACACCATGCACCTAGGAGTACTAATAAGTACCGAGATTTGAGAAAGGTGTACTGTTGGAGCGGTATGAAGCGAGACGTGGCAGAGTATGTGGCCAGATGTTTAGTATGCCAGTAAGTGAAAGCTGAGAATCGAAAGCCCAGAGGACTACTACAGCCTTTACCTGTACCTACATGGAAATAGGAGCATGTCACCATAGACTTTATTATAGGTTTACCGAGGACTCGAAGGGGTCGTGATGCGATATGGGTCATAGTGGATAGATTGACCAAGAGTGCCTACTTCCTTGCCATCAAGAGCATAGATACTGTGGATGCCTTAGTTGAGTTATATGTCAGCAAGATAGCTAGATTACATGAGGCTCCAGTGAGTATTACTTCTAACAGAGATTTTTGATTTACTTCCAAATTTTGGACCCAGTTTTAGGAGTCCATGGGATCTCGATTGAGTTTCAGTACTGCCCATCATCCTCAGACAGATTGTCAGTCATAGAGAACTATTCAGACCTTGGAGGATATGTTGAGGGCGTGTACGATGGATTTTAAGGGATCATGGGATGATCACCTGCACCTAGTAGAGTTTGCGTACAATAATAGATATCATGCAAGTATTGGAATGGAACCTTTTGAGGCTTTATATGGTAGGAGGTGTAGATCCCCTATAGCTTGTGAAGAAGTCGGTGACAGAAAGATAAATGCTCCTGAGCTTGTTGAGCAAGCTGTACAGAGTGTGAATCTCATATGTGAGAGATTACGGGCTGTGTAGAGTAGACAAAAAAGCTATGCAGATGTACGTAGATGGCCACTCGAGTTTAATGTTGGTGATGCAGTATTTCTGAAGATATCATCGAGTAAGGGTATCATGAGAATTGGGAAGAAAGGGAAGTTAAGTCATTGTTATATTGGACCATTCGAGATCCTTGAGAGAGTGGGAGAGGTAGCCTACAGATTGGCATTACCCCCACAGATGTTCGGAATACACAATGTCTTTCATTTATCAATGTTAAGGAAGTACCACCTGGACACTTCTCATGTCATAGAGTACGAAGAGATGGACATACATGAGGACATGAGCTACACTGAAGAACCAGTTCGGATTCTCGATAGAAAGGAGAAGGTACTTAGAACCAAGAGTATCTCATTAGTGAAAGTTTTATGGAAACGTCACTCAATGGAAGAGGCAACGTGGGAACTGGAAAGTCATGAAGGAGAAATACCCCCATCTATTCGACGAGTTGAGTTGAATTTGGAGGACCAAATTCTTTTTAAGGTGGGGAGGATGTGAGATCTGAGAATTTTACACTTATCAAATTAGGTAATGAGAACATGAAGTGTAATTGATTGAACTAAATATGATGTATTCATATATTGAGGTGGTATGAAATGAAATTTTAAGTGATGAATAAGTTATAAATGAGATTTTATGTTAAAGTGTGAAACTATGAGGCCAGATCGATCTTGGAGAAGAGAGGATTGATCTGGTAAGTTAAAAATGACAAGGAAGGAGGAAATTAAGTGAGCAGATCGATCTCCATTGGAAGAGGATCGATCTCCTTATGATTCTGTAATGAAGAGATCGATCTTATGAGGAAGGAATCGATCTCAAAATATTTTTATTAAGGAAAAGATCGATCTCCTTATGATTCTGTAATGAAGAGATCGATCTCATGAGGAAGGAATCGATCACAAAATATTTCTGTTAAGGAGAAGATCGATCTACTCAAGGAGCAGAACGATCTCATGAAGCATTCTGTAAACTAGAGATCGATCTCATAATTGGAGCAGATCAATCTCATAAAGCCATTAAGAGATCGATCTCACCCCTCGACAGATCGATCTCCCAGGCATAAAATTACCCCAAATCGTCCCCAAATTTAAATGTAGATCGATCTCATCAAGAGCCAGATCGATCTTCTATCCTCGGCCTATATAAAGACCCTTATGTTTTCCTGTATTTCATCTTTTCTCTCTCTCTTTCAATCCTCCATTTCAACCGAACCCTAGCTTTCTCTCTCTTCCAAATCACCCATTTTTGTCCAAATCAAGAGTTGTGGCAAGAAGGAAAGTTGTTGGTCACCCAAAGGAGAACAACATACTTGGAAATCGAAAGACGAATCGAATCGAGGTGTGCGTTGAGAACTCCACAAGTTTGGGTAATCTCTAAACTTCAATCTTAGATTTTGAAGTGATTTTTGGTGATTGTGAACATGGGCGTTGTGATGAAATAGCTAGGAGATGGATAGAGATTGATGAAATTGTGATTTTATTGGAGTGATGATGATATTAAGTAAATTGTGGTAAATTGAGATTTTTGTCTATAAATTGGAAATTTAGGCAATGAGGTGATTTTGGTATGGGTATTAAGCACGAGAGATGTAGAATGTTGAGATGTAGTGGATGAGATGACATATTGTGATAGTCCTGAGAAATGGGATAATTGAGAGATTTAGGTGCTAGTGAGAAATATGAGCAAATGTATGCTCAATAATGCGATTGATTGAGATATTGATGTTTTTAACATCGTTTGGACAGCTCGGGAGTTTCAGAGTGGAATGCGAGGCTAGTCCGTGATATGGGGGAACGATTGCACTATACGAGGTGCAAAGAGGTAAGGGAAAACTAAACTCATTGTGTATGTGTTTTGTGATAATATTATAGCATGATTTTCGATTTAGAAAACAAGCATGTTTTATGTGTCGTGAATGAGAATAGCACACGATTTTATAGCCGGTTGGGGCCTAACTTTTATGAGTTGTAAACTATACGCAAAAACGTTTTATAACCATTTTATGTTTAAAATGTGAAAAATGTTTTGGGCCCTACATTAAGGCTACTGAGATTTGAGAAATGAGTGCGTGGTTTTGCCGGTTGAAGTTCGATTTTAACATGTTTTGTGTTGAGTACAAAACGGTTTGAAATGAGTTTTATGAGAGAGAACCATTATGAGCTTTACGTGAAGGCAAAACTATTTTTATGATAATGGCTATTGATTGAGACTTAGGTGTGTCATTTTGAATACACACCGGGTATTGCTCTAGTCGCATGTAAGTACGATATTCCTCCGTTCTGGTAACGTGAGATGACCCCTACTCTAGTAGCGTTGGTTACTTACCACGTGTATTTGGTGGCTGTGCCACATGTGAATCTTAATCATTGGTTGTGCCACGTGGGAATCCTAATCTGTGATTGTGTCATGTGCGAATCTTAATCAGTGGCTGTGCCACGTGTAGATTTTTTTTAGTAGCTGTGCCAAGTACGGATTTTAATTAGTGGTTGTGCCACGTGTAGATTTTATTTAGGGGTTGTGCCACGTACATTACTATTGCAGTGATTTTCATCACGTTTTAAAGAGAAAAGCCATTAATTATCATGTTTTTACATGGGCTTTGAGATGATGTGTTAACTATTCATGCTACATTTTCCACTGAGATTATTGAGTTTATCATGTAAAACAGAATGATTGTGCTGTGCAAATCATTTTCTTATTAATGAATCCCTTATCCTCTTACTGAGCGATTTAGAAGCTCACCCTGTTTTATCTCTCCCCCAGATTTCTTCAAGTGAAGAGAATTTTCCTGCGACGTACGGATTAGTGGCCAGTGGAGGACTCGAGCTCAAGGCCACATATTATACTTGAGGTACATTTTATTATTTCCTGTAACCAGACTATAATTGTATTTACAGACACTTGATGTACTATGATGTATGGGATGTATTAGGATCAATTAACTCAGAATTGAGTAATGTATATGATATGATATATACTATTTTATGATGAGATCTTGAGGCATGATAAGTATGATGATGTATGACACTGCACAAGAATGCACCCTTAATTGTGATTTGATGAGTAAAAAGTTTTAAATTTGCCATATTTTTCGCGTTTCTGTGGCGTGATAGCCGAAGGGAGAACAGGCTGGACCAGCCACTTTTCTGCCAGCCATGGCGAAACCGAAGGCAGATCCGTGCATCTAACGAATCTGCGGTCGCTGGCAACGGAAGCAGGCGAAAAATCGACCGACGAAGCCCCAAACTAGGTCAAATCGGACTGAACCGACAGAACTGAAGCGGTCTGAACCGGGCTAAACTAGACCCAACTGATTCAGCCAGAAAAGAATAAAAAAAAGGAAGGAAAAAAGGGAAAAAGAAAAAGCGAAAAAAATTGGGAAAAAATCCTAAGGATGCAATCGAGCTAGGGGTAAGTCGATAAGCGGTCGAAATTGACCGATTTAAATTTTGGAATATTTAATTTGATTAATATTCAACTGAAAATTGCCCTGAAAAAATATGTAATTGTGTAGCTCAACAATTGACGTCAAACTAGAGCTCGAGTCAACCTCGATTTACGTACTATCATGAAATCTCAGGTAAGTAACCCTTATTTACGATAATTTACATCGTTATGCGTGTTAAAAATTTACCGCATAAATTACGAATTTAATTTCCGCATAAAATGAATTATATTTTGGATTTAGAGATAAATTGTTGTAAATAATTAATTGAGTTATTGAAGGGTTTAGAACGAGGCCCAATAAATACTGATGGGCCCAATGAGTCCAATAGGCCTCGATAATGTGAATAGTGAGTGAAAACAGGCTTAAGGTCGATTTAGGCCATTAGGGTACAATCGGGCCCAATAGGGGTAAACGGGCCCAATGATTTAAATTAAGCCCAAAAAATATGAAATACAATTAATTATATTGTATTTGATCTGATGAATATTTATCCGCAGTTTCGAAGATTAGATTGGGAGCAAATTGGACTGCGTGACGAGTCATCAGTGGAAATGTCAGACTGTACAAAAAAATGAGGTAAGGGAATTGTGTGAGTAGCTAGAGGTAGCTACGCGTATTTTAATAGCCTTTGTATACACTGAAAATGTATAAAGGTCCTAGAAATAAATTAAATATTTTAAGGAATCGAAATAGGTAAAAGACTATTTTACCCTATTGAGGGAAATTCACATAAGGATGGTGAAAGCATGACATGCATGAAATGCATGATTTGAAGAATTTTTGTGGTTTTTAAGCAAAGCAAATCGATGATTGGCCAATAATTGCATAAATTTCACAATATAACACAACGTAAGTGTTATTAAGATTTAAATGAAATTTCTTTGGAAAATGGGCCAACTATCAAGTTTATATGAAAACCGATAGTGCTAGCGCATAGCTCGCATTATATCTGCATTTGTGAGTGTGCATAAAATGTGCTAGAGTAGTTGCTCGCACCAACTTGTGTGACATCATAAGCATGAAATGTGCTAGAGCGGTTGCTCGCACTGATTTTTATTATTGTGAAATGCATGAGAGGTGCTAGAGCTTAACTCGCACTCTGTTTTGACTGTTTTGAGTGTTTCTACTTGATATGCATAAAAAAGTGCTAGAGCGATTGCTCGCACTAGTTTTAATGATTTGACATGCATGAGAGGTGCTGGAACTTAGCTCACATCCTGTTTTGATATGATAAGTGCATAAAAGTCGTGCTGGAGTGTAACTCGCACGAGATTTAATTTATTTATGCATGAAACTGTGCTGGAGCGTTGCTCGCACGAAGTTTTGATTTACTTGAGCATTTATTGTGCTGGAACATTTCTCACACGAAGTTTTGAATGATTTATGCATGATGCCCTGCTGGAGCATTACTCGCAGGAGGTTTTGATGGATTGTATGCATAAAACTGTGCTGGAGCTTGCTCGCACATGATTTTATATGGATTTATAATTCTTTTAAAGTCGTACTGGAGTGCTACTCGTACACAGATTTTACTGATTTTTATGAAACCGTGCTAGAGCTTCGCTCGCACGATATTTTTAGATATCATGAATATGCATGGAGCCGTGCTAGAGCTTCACTCGCACATGGATTTATATGACATGCATATAGCCATGTTGGAACCTCTTGTAGACTGTGTGTCACAATGAGATTATATGCCCACACGTGCATACTGAGACATATTTGGTATGGGTGGATAAGACCTATTATTGGCACCCCCTGACTGAGATTGGGTTCACAGAGTACGTTGTACTGTGTATATCACATGGAGTACGTTATACTGTGGGGATTGTTGGAGGAAGTGGCATTAGCCTGAGGTAGCAAGCCTTACTCTCGCAATCCTGATGTTATGTTGTTCTAGCGGCATGATTGACCCACCTCCCGTTTCATGTGTGATACCCTGCACACTAGGTACCATGTAGCCAGGGATCACTAGGTTATGGCCATAGTCCTCGTTGTTACTAATATAGTCACCTACATGTCTCACATGATAATTTGTGGTCTCGATAGACCAAGGTAGACCCGAAGGAGGGGTCAGACCCTCGATTTTATGAATTTCTACTTTGATGATAGATTTTTATAAGGATTTTATGACATGTGACCCTAAAAGAAGGGTGATTTTATAACAACATTTTATAATGAATTTTAATGAGTTTGAAATTGGTTTATGAGATGATTGACCGGAGGGGTTATTTTATACTACAACTTTAATGAAGTGATTTAAATGCAGTAGTATGATGAGTTTTCCATGCTTTAATGATAAATTCATGAAAGGATTATTTCTCATGATTTGTTTTATATTGCATGAACTAATACATGATCTTGATTTAATCCATGCTAATTTTTATTTTATGATTTTACATAAAATGCCATTGATGCATAAGTTGCATAATTTCTATATGTACGAATAGTTTTTATAACTATGGCATTGATATATGCATGATTTTGTGTGTGAGATTTAAACGAAAAGAAATGGATTTAAGGGCATGGCATTATGAGCATGTAGATAGTGGAGCTATCTACTTACTTACATAATTGCCTTACTGAGCGTGTGGTTTGCTCACCCCCCTTATTTTTTCATCTTTTTAGAGCACTCGCAGTGGTTAGTAAGCGGCTAAGAACTTACATCTTGGTATCCGCTGCTTCCCATCGAGAGATAAGTATGCACATTTGTATAGTTTCGTATCTAAATATGTAAATGCACAGTACTGTAAAACGTATATGATGTCGGGGATGTAAGGTTAAGTAAATCCAATTGTGAATGTATTAGTTTAAGTCAAAGGATAGAAAAATCCCAATATGTAAATGTAACATTGAAATGGAATGGTAAGTAGTATGAGGGGACTAACACCGAATCATCGCCCAACTGTTAGTAGGATGGTCATGATGAGAGAAAGGTTACAATTAAAGAATAAATGAAAAACAAAAAAATTTGTAGTGATTTTTAGGTAATTTGGGTCGTGACAGTTTTTGGTATCAGAGCTAAGTTGGCCTGATATGAGTCGGTGTTAGTAGTTAAGAAAGTTTATATCCCCATGTACTGTGCATTTTTTAGATACAATTGTGTATATCGAGATAGAAGTGCAACTAAGAATTTGGTTTGAATGCAAGAATATAGACTCATTAACTGATAGCCGCTATGGTAGATAGGCGAGTACACGAGCTTAAGGCCATAGAGGTAGGCCTGAGGTTGTACTGAGTCGCCACATGAGACTCAAGATGAGAGTGCAATGGAGGTTGGTATTGAGCATGCCCCCACAAAGTCTGACAGAGGGATCGAACAGAGTCCGACAGAGAGATCGGACAGTATTGAGACACGTTTCGCGAGGTTGAAGCCGAGTGTGGAGAATATTTTGGGAGCTAATTACACATAGTATACATGGAATTGAGGGTGAGTCGGAGCATTGGTGGAAGTCCGCTCGACCCATCTTAAGGGTTAGACATCTAGAATGGACATGGGAAATAATCCTAGATGTATTCCGGTGACAGAATATCCCGGACACTACTTAAAGGAAATTACAGATAAAATTCTTTACTCTGACCCAGAGGAACTGGTTGATTAACGAGTATGAATCTCAGTTTATATACCTGGGCAGGTATGACCCCGACACTATGAACAGTGAGAGTTGGGATGTCTAAAAGTTCATAGAAGGGCTCAGATTGTCAATTAGAGTCCGATTGGCCCCGTTAGATATCACTACCTATGTCGAGGCAGTGTGCAGACTACAGTTGTGTGAATAAGGTCATGAGTTGCACGCCTCTGAGATTGGGAAAGGTAGTAAGGGCCGAAATAGAGACAGAAAGAGAATAAAGAATGTCAGAGATATCAGAACGGGAAAAAAGTAGTTGGGTAAAAGATTAGAGCTGATGAGTCACGGGGTAAGATGATCGGTAAGGCCCAGTGTATTCAATTTCAACACTTACGAGGGGTATTGTGATTGGAGGACCCTAACCTGCTCCGTAGCAATGTAGGATGTGTAGATACCACGGAAGTAGGGCCTACACCTACACCTTATTGACTAAAATAGGCGTTAAGTGTGGTAAGACGAGCCATTTATTTAATGATTGCTCAGAGTTGGGTGAGACTACCCCACAGAAGGGCAAAGAAACAAAGAAAACACTGTTGATATCTCAGCACCAAAAACGGAGGCCACAGCTGAAGAAAAGGGGCAAGTAGGCTGTTGGATGAGGGCGAGTGTATGCCTTGGACCAGGACACTACTGATGTTTCATCTGATGTGGTGGAAGAGACCACGCTGGTTGTGAATAATGAAGTAATTATTTTAATTGATCCTGGTGCCACGCATTTATTCATACCGCCTTCAGTTGCTTATAAGCTAGTGAAGATGTGAAGCCTGTACCCTTAGGAAAGATGACAATGATAGTTAGCTGATTCTCACTAACTGAATATGCGTATAGGGATTGTAAGTTGAAAACAGGGGAAAAAGGATATGTCAGCCGATTTTATTCAATGAAATATGAATAATTTTGAAGTAATATTTGAGAATAGATTAATTCGGCTGCAAACTATGCTGTTTAGATTACTATCCTAAGATAGCGATGTTTTCAGCCCTGAAAAGTGTACTGTAAGTTGACACATAATGAAAGGGGTGTAGCGATTGAAATTAAGGGAGTAAATGATTGTACTCATGGAATGAGTAATAATGGGAATGTTTCATCGCTTGTGTGGTTGGTATGGATAAGGCACATCCGGAGTTAACAGATATCTTTATGGTTAGGGAGTTTCTTGATATCTTCTCGGATAATCTACCAGGGTTACCACCCCTTAAAGGAATGGAGTTGGTATTGATTTAGTACCTGGCACGGAGCCGATATCCTAACCACGGTATAAAATGGTATTAATGGAACTAGAAGGACTAAAGAAGCAATTATGGGAGTGATTGGATAAGCGTTCCTCAGACTGAATGTGTAACTGGAGGAACACTTGTTCTGCTTGTGAAAAGAGAATGGAAGCCTCCGACTACGTATTGAATTTTGATTGTCGAATGAGGCCATCATCAAGAATAATTATTTCCTCCCACTATAGATGATTTATTCGATTAGCTGTGATAAGCGCTGATCTTTTTGGAGATTGATTTGAAGTCTAGGTAACATCCATTAAGAATTCGGAAGGTGAATGTACCGTAACTGTTAGGACATTGATGAACAAGGTATTTAAACCTTACTAGGACCGATTCGTTATCATCTTTAGCGATGATATTTCGATGTATTCGAAGTCCAAGGAAGAGCATAAGTAACAACTGGAAACTATCTTACAGACAAGGTGTTGTGAGTTTCTCGAAATGGGTTGCTCAGTTGACACATCTCATTCGAAAAAGATTGCATGCCAGTGGAATGATAAGTATGGAAGTAGTTTTGGTGAGTTTTGGTATATTGAAGTAATAAACTGACTACCGTGATTATTCTCACCATAACCAACAACTCAAGAGGTTTCAGTGTGTATAGATACCTCAAAATAAGGATTGGGCTGTGTATTGATGCAAAATGGAAAGATAGTCGTTTATGGATCCAGATAGTTCAAGGATCATAAGAGAAACTATCCGACCCATGATTTAGGGTTGGCAGCCATAGTGTTTACACATAAGGTATGGCTCCACCACTTATACATTGAGAAATTTTAGATATGCACTGATCATAAAAAGCCCCGAGTATCTGTTTTCACAGACAGAGTAGAATTTGAGATAATATAGAGGGTTAGAACTTTTGAGGGATTATGATCGTGAAAATTGTAACACTCAGGAAACGCTAATGTAATGGCTGATGCCTTGAGCAGAAAGAGCCTCGGGATGGTATCACATATGATGGACATGGAGCGTGAGCTGCTAGAGCAGTTGTGAGCCTCAGTAGTGATGTGATCCCTTTTGATGATGACAGTGATTGTGTGACAGCTAGCCTGAGAGATTTGAGTGATCGAATTTGCCAGGCTTAGCGTGATGATCGACAGGGTGTCGATAGTGTGGGTCAAAATCAGATAGATACAGTGACAGAGTTCACAGTGAATGATGATGACTTACAGAGGTTCAGAGACAGTATAAGTGCTCCCCAGGACCACAGTTGATGAGATTGTGTTGTTGTCAGAAGCTCACTCTTCGAGATATACAGTGAATCCGAGAAGTAATAAATATATCGAAATCTCTGAAAAAGGTCTTGGTGGTCAGATATGAAAAGAGACATTGTAGAGATTGTGGAGAAGTGTCTCGTATGTCAACAGATTAAGGTAGAGTACTAGAAGTTTACAGGGTTATTGCAGTCTCTACCTATATCGACACGAAAATGGGAGCAAGTTACCATGGATATCGTGATGGGTTATAGAGGACCGTAAGAATCACGAGGCTATCTGGGTGATAGTCGATAGATTGATTAAGTCTACCCACTTTCTGGTTATAAAATCCCCAGATACTCTGAGTGTGTAGGCAGATTTATGTGCACAAAAAAATTGTGAAACATTATGTAGTGTTCCAGTGAGCATGGTACCAGATAGGGATTCCCGCTTCACTTCCCACTTCTGGGAATATTTTTGGAAGCTATGGGAACCCAACTAAGTGTTAACACAGCTTTCCGTCCTCAGATAGATGGTCAGTCATAGGGGACTGTACAGGTTCTGGAGGATATGATGAGAGCAAGTGCCATTGATTTTATAAGCATGATCAGTTGTTAATAATCGAATTCGTCAATAATGACAGCTGTCACTTGACTATCGGGATAACATTTTATGAGGCATTGTATGGTCGTAGGGGTTGTTCCCCGACTTGGATAAGAAGAAGTGGGTGACAGATAGAATTGTTCCCAAATTGGTAAGACAAACCTCTGAGGATGTTCAGTTGATTTGTGAGAGATTAAGAACACCTCAGAGCAGACAGAAAAGCTATGCTGACAAGAGACAGAGACCATTGGAAGTCACCGAGGTTGAATCAGTATTGTTGGAAGTTTTTTTATCCTAAAGACATAACGAGATTCAGAAAGAAGGCAAATTTAGTTCGTTAGATTGAATCCTTTGAGATATTGGACAAAGTGGAAGATAAGGCCCGTAGGTTGGCGTTACCACTTGAATAAGCAGGCATCCACAATGTGTCCCATCTTTTGATGCTTCGAAAATACTATCCGGACCCAGCATATGTGATCGGATATGAGCTCCAACAACTTAGCTCAATGAAAGTATAACGTATGTTGGAAAATCGATTCGGTTATTAGACGGAAGGAGGAAGTGTTGAGCTTTAAGATGATCTCCCTAGTCAAATTCGTTGGTATTATTACACTCCGAACAAGTCACATGAGAATTAAAGAGTATAATGCGATAGACGTACCCGGAGTTGCCTATGGACCCATTTGACTTGGTTCTAATTTGGAGAACCAAATTTCTTAAGTGGGGGAGATTATGTAAGACCTGATTTTTATCGTAAGATCAAATGAAGGATTGAAATGGCAACAAACTAAAGGAATGAGATTCAGACTGGAGATAAGGATTTAAAACACGAAATGAGTGAGTGTTCGTGAAAGGAAGTTGGATTGGTTTGGTCCCGAAGATGTGCAAGGGTAAAACGGTCAAAAAACCAAAATCCGGTATAATTTCGATAAGAAAATTTCGTTAAAAATATGGAATTGAGAAATCTTGATCAATAAAGAAGAAATAATTAAATTTCGAGTCCAATTGATCAATATATGAATTTATTGGAATTAACTGAAATTTTCACTTCGAGAAATTATTTCGAAAATATTGAAAAATTTTACCGAAAAGATAAAATCAGACAAATAAATACATTAATTGATTTAATGAATAAAATATAATATTTTGGGATATTTTGGAAAAATATTATATTTTATTGATTAAAATAATAATAATAAATAATAAATAATAAATAATAATAATAAATAATAAATAAATAATAATAATAAAAAAAGGCCGAAATCGCGAAAATCGTGAAAAAGGAAAACGAAGCAGAAAACAGAGGGAGTCGATTCCCTCACCGACGAGCCACCAGTAAAGTAGAGGGACAGGCGACGACCGGGAGAGGAGCCCAACACCGGGAGAGCCGTCACCGGCCAGCATGTGTGCCCCTAACCACCGAAAAACTTGAAATCGATGAGAGGGAGAAAAGAGACTTTCGTCGGCATTGACGCCGTCTAGGCTCGACCACCGCCAACCGAAGGAGCCCCACGCGAAGATTGACCAATCAGTGGCTGAATCGGCCAGTGGAACAGCCGGCAGCGCCGTCAACGACAGCAAAAAGGAAATGACACCGACGCCGAAGGGAGAACAGGCCGAATCGGCCACTTTTCGGCTAGCCGGCAGATCCGTGCACTGGACGATTCCGCGGAGCTACTGGCGACGGAAGCGGGCGAAGAACCGACCGGTGAAGCCCTGAACCGGGTTGAACCGGACTGAACCAGCTGAACCGAACCGGTTTGTAAGCGATGCAATCAAGTTATGGGTAAGTCGGTAAGCGGTCGAAATTGATCGATTTAAATTTTAGAATATTTAATTTGATTAATATTCGACTGTAAATTAACCCGAAAAAATATGTAATTGTGTAGCTCGACAATTGATGTCACACGAGAGCTAGAGTCAACCTCGATTTACGTACTATCATGGAATCTTGGGTAAATAACCCTTATTTACGATAATTTGCATTGTTATATGTGTTAGAAATTTACCGCATTAATTACGGATTTAATTTCTGCATAAAATGAATTATATTCTGGATTTAGAGATAAATTGTCGTAAATAATTAATTGCGTTATCCAAGAGTTTAGAACGAGGCCCAATAAATACTGATGGGCCCAATGAGTCCAATCTGCCTCGATAATGTGAATAGTGAGTGAAAAACGGGCTTAAGACCGATTTAGGCCCATTAGGATACAATCGGGCCCAATAGGGGTAAACATGCCCAATGATTTAAATTAATCCTAAAAAATATGAAATACAATTAATTATATTGTATTTAATCTGATAAATATTTATCCGCAGTTTCGGAGATTGGATTGGGAGCAAATCGGACTGCGTGATGAGTCATCAGTGGAAAGGTCAGACTGTACAGAAAAATGAGGTAAGGAAATTGTGTGAGTAGCTAGAGATAGCTATGCGTATTTTAATAGCCTTTGTATACACTGAAAATGTATAAAGGTCCTAGAAGTAAATTAAAGATTTTAAGAACTCGAAATAGGTAAAATGCTATTTTACCCTATTGAGGGAAATTCACCTAAGGATGGTGAAAGCATGACCTGCATGGAATGCATGATTTGAAGAATTTTTGTGGTTTTTAAGCAAAGCAAATTGATAGATTGACCAGTAATTGCATAAATTTCACAATATAACACTACGTAAGTGTTATTAAGATTTAAATGAAATTTCTTTGGAAAATGGGCTAACTATCAAGTTTATATGAAAACAAATAGTGCCGGCGCATGGCTTGCACTATATCTGCGTTTGTGAGTGTGCATAAAATGTGCTAGAGCGGTTGCTCGCACCCACTTGTGTGACATCATATGCATGAAATGTGCTAGAGCTGTTGCTCGCACTGATTTTTATTATTGTGATATGCATGAGAGGTGCTAGAGCTTAGCTCGCACTCTGTTTTGACTGTTTTGACTGTTTCTACTTGATATGCATAAAAAGGTGCTAGAGCGATTGCTCGCACTAGTTTTAATGATTTGACATGCATGAGAGGTGCTGGAGCTTAGCTCGCATCCTGTTTTGATATGATAAGTGCATAAAAGTCATGCTGGATTGTAACTCACACGAGATTTGATTTATTTATGCATGAAACCGTGCTAGAGCGTTGCTCGCACGAAGTTTTACTTTACTTGAGCATTTATTTGTGCTGGAACATTTCACACACGAAGTTTTAAATGATTTATGCATGATGTCGTGCTAGAGCATTGCTCGCAGGAGGTTTTGATGGATTGTATGCATAAAACCGTGCTGGAGCTTGCTCGCACGTGAGTTTATATGGATTTATAATTCCTTTAAAGTCGTACTGGAGTGCTACTCGTACGCAAATTTTACTGATTTTTATGAAACCGTGCTAGAGCTTCACTCGCACGAGATTTTTAGATATCATGAATATGCATGGAGCCGTGCTAGAGCTTCGCTCGCACAGGGATTTATATGACATACATATAGCCATGTTGGAACCTCCTATACACTGTGTTACAGTGAGATGATATGCCCACACGTGCATACTGAGACATATTTGGTATGGGTGGATAAGACCTATTGCAGGCACCCCCTGACTGAGATTTGGTTCACGTAGTATGTTGTACCGTGTATATCACATGGAGTACGTTGTACCATGGGGATTGTTGGAGTGGAGTGGCACTAGCCACGAGGTAGCAAGCTTTACCCTCGCAATCCTGATGTTATGTTGTTCTGGAGGCAGGATTGACCCACATCCCGTTTCAGGTGTGATACCTTGCACACTAGGTACCGTGTAGCCATGGATCACTAGGTTATGGCCATAGTCTTCGTTATTACTGATATAGTCTCACATGATATAACTTGTGGTCTCGATAGACTAGGGTAGACCCAAGGGAGGGGTCAAGCCCCTGATTTTATGAATTTCTACTTTGATGATAGATTTTTCTGAGGATTTTATGACATGTGACCCTAAAAGAAAGGTGATTTTATAACAACATTTTATAATGAATTTTAATGTGTTTGAAATTGGTTTATGAGATGATTGACCCGGAGGGGTTATTTTATACTGCAGCTTTAATGAAGTGATTTAAATGCAGTAGCATGATGAGTTTTCCATGCCTTAATGATAAATTCATGAAAGGATTGTTTCTCATGATTTATTTTACATGGCATGAACTAATACATGATCTTGATTTAATTCATGCTAATTTTGATTTTATGATTTTACATAAAATGCCATTGATGCATAAGTTGCATAATTTCTATATGTACGAATAGTTTTTATATCTATGACATTGATATATGCATGATTTTGTGTGTGAGATTTAAAGAAAAAGAAATGGATTTAAAGGCATAGTATTATGAGCATGTAGATAGTGGAGCTATCTACTTACTTATATAATTGCCTTACTGAGCGTGAGGTTTGCTCACCCCCTTATTTTCTCATCTTTTCAAAGCATTCGTAGTAGTTAGTAAGCGGCTAAGAACTTGCATCTTGGTATCCGCTGCTTCCCATTGAGAGACAGGTATACACATTTGTATAGTTTCGTATCTAAATATGTAAATGCACAGTACTGTAAAACGTATATGATGTCGGGGATGTAAGGTTAAGTAAATCCAATTATGAATGTATTACTTTAAGTCAAAGGATAAAAAAATCCCAATATGTAAATGTAACATGGAAATGGAATGATAAGTAGTATGAGGGGACTAACACTGAATCATAGCCCAACTGTTAGTAGGATGGTCACAATGAGAGAAAGGTAAGAATTAATGAATAAATGAAAAATGAAAAATTTGTTGTGATTTTTAGGTAATTTGGGTCGTGACAAAACTAAAGCGATTTAAAGATACTACACAGGAATACACCCAGAGTTGGTAGTTTTGTCTTAAGAAAAATTTTAAATTTGCCATATTTTTCACGCTTTCGGGCTGTCACAGATTTTCTTAGTATCAGAGCAAAGGATGTCTAGTACTGTCAGTGTCGATCGATTGGAAATAGATTACATCCCAAGTGTTTGTATTGTCTGGTGATGAATTGAATTTAACGAGTAACATTATGATCAATGCTTAATGAATACGCACAGGCACGTAAGAGATAGAATATAAGGGGGAGAAGAGGACGTTCTGGGAGGCAGGCACAGTCACCTCCGTCACCTGAACCGCAGCCGAAGAGTCTTAACTCTCGAATGAATCGCTTAGAGCACGATGTGCGTCAGGGATTCGAGCAGATGGCAGCGCTGTTCGCGTTTCATTTTGGGGCTAATGCCTCGGGTACTACACCAGTTTTGACTCCTTAACCACCACAGGGACCACCTGTACCCCCATTACAGATTAACCCGGTGCCTCCTACTACACAGTCTGTGGTATAGACACAATTTGATGACGGAGATAAGGGTCGAATGAAGGACTTTCTAAAGATGAACCCACTGACTTTTAGAGGGGTGAAAGATCTCGCGAGCTGAGGAATGGCTGACAGAGTTGCGAGTTATTTTTTACTTTTTGAGATGCACCGATGTTGAGAGGGTCATTATGGGCGCTTTTATGTTAAAGGGACAAGCCCGAGATTGGTGGAACACTACTCAGAGTATATTGGCGACTAGCCATGAGGTGATTAGCTAGGAGATGTTTCAATCGGCATTTAGAACGCCATATGTGCCAAGAGTCGCCTTTTTGTAATTTATTAGCCTTACTACCATTTTTTGTAAAATTCCTAACTAGGGGCAAAACAGTCTTTTTTCACCAATACCCCAATTTTCACAGAAATTATTATTTCATTTCTAGATACTAGGCCTTGTAAATCCCCTAAAAATACGCATAAATATCTCTAAAAACTTACAAAATTCCCTTACCTCGTATCAAGTCGAGTGCGGTAAATTTTCACTGCAGGTAGCTTGTCCAGTCTGATCTACTCCTAATCCAATCTCTAGAGTTGCAGAAAATTATTTATCAGATCAATTTAACCCAATAACTATATTTCCTTCGTTTACTACAGTCAATTTAATTTATTGGGCTCATTTACTTTTATTGGGCTTTTTGTGGGGCTCATAATCTAAATTGGGCCGATTGCTACTGAAGCTTGGCCCATTATGAACATTTGGTCGAATTCTTGGCCTAACATCACTGTTACATTATCTGATCCAATTTCTAGTCTTTTTCGACTGTTTAAAATCATTTACGACAGTCTATTTTCAATTCTAAGCATTAGGAAATTTTATACGAAATAAATCGCAACTTATGCGATTAATTTCTAACTTGTATAACTATCCTAATTATAGAAATCGAAATTCACTTACCCGAGATTCTGTGATAGCATGCAAATCAAGGCTGACTCGAACTCTCGTTTGTCGTCAATTGTCATGTTACACGTTTATATTTTTACCGGGTCAATTTCGGTCAAATATAATTTCAATTAAATATTTCAAAAATTAAATCGATCAATTTTGACCGCTTGCCGACTTACCCGTAGCTCGATTGCATCCTTGGTTTTTTCTCTCTTTTTCCCTTTTTTTCCTTTTTTTTGGTTGAACCAGTCCTGTCTGGTTCATCACAATTTCATTTCACTGAACCGACCCATACCGGTTCAGTCTCCCCTTTCGGTGTCTTCCCTCTCCAATCTACCGATTTCGACGTCGTCAAGGCGCGTGCTAGCGCCTGTTGGCTCTCACGTGGTCGGGCTTCCTTCGTCGGCCCTCGCCTGCCCTTCTCTCCGGTCGGTGGCTCGTCGGTGCAGGGAAACCGTTTCCCTCGGCTTTCGTCTCCTTTTTCCTTTTCCAGAATAACGATTTCTGCCTCTTTTTTTTGTTTTCATTTATATATATATTATAATATAATATAATATAAATATCTAAAAAAATTTAATATAATTAAAAAAATTATCTTAAAATTTTGCACTATTATTTTATTGATAATTATAATAATAAAACAATTATTAATATTATTATAATTGTATTTTATTTCGACAATGTATTTTATACATTAATATTTATACACTTTTGTAGTGTATTTTATTTAATTTATTTTTACAACAATATATGGGCATCATATTTTTTTTTATTGTCTTTATTTATTCCTCCATAAATATATTTTTCTATATTTTCGGGATAAATTGCCCAAAATAGGGTAATTTTTGGTTTATCATTTTCGAACCAACTTCCTTTTTGGACTCCTTTTACTTTCGCGTTCTGAGTCTATATTTTAAATCGATTTAACCTAATTTCATTCGGTTTATTCCGAATTTACCCAAACTCTTATTTTGCACTTCAGTGCATTTGGATGTCTAACTTAATAATTAAGACTTAAAATCCACACGAAATCTCTTTATTGATTAACCTATTACGTACAAAGGTTCACACTAACATGTTCTTAAAGAGAAGACACCGAATTTTAGGTCTTACACCTATAGCCTCAAAATAAGTTTTATGAATTTATAGAATTTATTCAGAATTTATTTCTCTCATTGGGCCCAATTGCTCGGTTTAGTGCAAATCCAAGTTTTTACTAATTTTTTCACTTCCAATACCTTAGTTTCACCTTCTAACTACAAAAACATACCTATACAAGCAATCTTTGAGAAATTCTTAAATTTAAAACCTTACCTCGATTTTCATGTCCCAAGCTTCGTCCACTATTCCGAGCGCTCCGGTTATTTCGGGCCCTACATAAACACTTAGGTAAGTCTTTGAACCCCTAATCTTAGCTTTTAAATAAATAATAGTACAAAAAAGTTGGGTCTCACAAAATTGCCTAAAGGTAGTTTACTTATCCAAAACTGCCTTAAGCAGTTTCGAAAGTGCTTAAGTAGTTTAGATGGTGTCAACTTCCACCCATTATGAGCGGATTTGACATCCATCATCTTCCACTCACACATAACAGGTGTGCAACCCTCATAATCAATTCTAAAGGAACATATCTCTTTTCTATGCGAAGTTCATACTAGAAAATAGGTCGTGCAACCACCATATCTTATCGCCTTAAAAACTCGTTATTATACAACTATTAGGCATATATAGCAACCCAAAAATATAAGTAGAGTTAGTATGTAGTACCTTAAATCCATTCAGTCACAATTCAAGTTTCCTATGATCTCTCATTTATCAAACTGTATGATATACTTTTGTATTCACAATTATGTCTAACTATTTAACCATAATTGGCCGACTAGTGAATACAATTAAATGTAACATCAGAATGATCTTCCTTTCTTCTAGAATCTATCCATTTCAATTCAATTGCTCTCTAGATACGTCTCATTAGATCGAATCATCCATAATCATTAGTAACATTCTAAGATAGCTAACATCAAACTGAAACATTAATAAACAGTCAAAGGTCATAGGGGTACTAATTTGAGTTCCTTTTGACTTAATGGTCTCACACAACATTGAAGCAAAAATCAATTCTTTTGTTACCCTTATTGGTCGAGTAATGCACATGTGGTATGAAACACATGCTACAGTATTACTCTTCTTTTCCCATAAATCGTATGTCTTTATCATAATTTCAATACTGTATAGGTGATGGTTCAGATACACTTAATATCTAACTTGAGTCCACAACTCTATTTTCTTTAAGATATAACAATAGGAGTTTCACTTGGCATTCAAAGACAGATAAAGTGAATGGTGGGGTCATTCACTTCCTCTCACAAATCTCATTATCATATGACCTTATCTTTACTCACTGTGAAGGCGATTCCATTTTAAGCTTGGGCTCTTAGGTTCTTATTGCTTCAAAACTAATCTCATATCTGTGGCATTGAGTTATAAAGGCGATTGCCTGTGTGAGAAAGCCAATCATCCGTCCGACATACCATTAACATGATACTGTATATGTACTTGACATATATATATGTATGTATTGTAAAACCTCAAATTTTCGTTATATAAGCTTAGTTTTATATCGAATAAGTTGATTTTGTAATGAATGAATATTATGGATTGTTGGATATAATTGTAAGAGTTATGGATACTTGTGAATAAATTCCTTATGATGATTTATGTTTATGAAATTTATATGTGTTTGAAATATTAAGTATAAGTTATGGATTTAAATCTTATGAGATGTATGAATATGTTATTAATGGTTTAGATGTGTTTGTGGATGTTTTGAGAATTGATTTCGAGTAGAAGGATGATTCGTGTAAGTTTAGAGGTGAAAAATTAGGTGTTTCTAGACTTAAAGCATTAAGATGATGAAGTTCCAAGTCAAGGAACCAATCCCCATGCTAGGGGACCAATCCTCTTGAAGTCATAAGGTAAAAATGAATAGTAAAGAGTCAAGGGACCAATCCCTTAGGCCAAAGGACTAATCTCCACGCAAACAGAATGCAAAAATAAATAATAAAGGCACAAAATGATTGATTCCCTCCATAAGGGAATCAATCCCTTTGGGACAGATTATGTCCCGAGTAAATTTTAAAGGAGAGGACTGATCTCCTTAATTAAGGGACCGATCCCCTAGCTTCCTGATGACTTAAAATTGGGTTTTAAAACTCGAAAGAATAGATGAAAGAAAGGGGAAAGCCGAGAGAAAAAGGAAAATGAGAAAAGAGAAAGAAAAAGGGAGAAAGAAAGGGAAAAAGGAAGGAGAAAAGCAAAGAGACCCAACCCATTCCCATTTTTCACCTCTATTCCTTCAAGAGCACTAGATCTAAAAAGAGATTTGAGTGAGAGAAAGTAAAAAAGAGAAGAAAAAAAAGGATTTTTGGTCCAAAAAGGGGAAACAAAGGTAAGAGGCTTTAATGTTGGCTTGTTTTGTTGGGTATAGATTATTTATGAGTACTGAATGTGGTATTAATGGATATTTATGATTGAAGAAGGTTTATTAGTGTGAAAGGCTCTAAGAGATAAAGTTAGGGTTTTCTCTATCTGTATGGTAAGATTTTCTAAATTTATGGAACAAATATATATTGTGATTTGTGGTGTAATATGTTGATTTGCCTAAGCAGATTTTCAAAATAAAATTTATGGAAAGATGAATTAGGGTTGAAGTTGATGAAAGTTGGGGGTTTATGTATGAATGGTTAGAATGATGAATTTAATAAATGTTATGATGTTAAAGATGAATGTAGGATTGTGTATAGTATGATTTATGATAAAGAATGATTTGGTTGAGCTTTTAAGAGCATGTAAGTTAAGGTTTTTAAGTTTACGCTTAAGAGAAAAATGTTAAGTAGGAAGGGTTTGGTTTGGAAGCTTAAGAAAGTTAAAATAATAAGAATCTAAGTTGTATGCTTTGGCTTTTGAGGCAAAGATGTCTTTTGGGAAAAGTGTATTGTCTAACTTGAACTAGGTGCCAAAAAACCAAAGTTAAGTGCCGCAATCACCTTGAGGTAAGGGATATTTGTAGAGTCATGGCATCGATTTGCCTTTAATACATGATTGCAAGTTTTTATGCTTTAAGTATGTTTTATGACATATGAGTTTATGAAGATATATGATTTATGCTTGAGGATCAATCCTATGAGGTAAGGGATTAAAACCTCTTATATGTTTTATAATTATGAATGGCTTTTCATGCTCATTAACCTGTTTTGGTTTAAAGTCAATAAAAGCATGATTTCATAATCTTATGATTTTGTGACTTATGTAGAAGATCCCACAAGAATGCATCAAAGGATTTTATTTTACAAAAGTGCATGATAGAACATGTTTTAAGGTTTCAAAACAAACCAATGCATTAAAATGATTTACCTATTTAGCATGTTTTAAGTGAGTTCTTTATATTTAAGTTTATAGAAAGAATGATTCCAAGGGATAACTATCCCATTTACTTAAGCATTACGATTGAAAGCTAAGCTATGTTTATGAAGTTTAGGAATCATACCGAGTATGCTTTATGAACTGTTTTAATGATACTGGAAGGCTACCGTTTGTAACATGCTTAAGGGGTGTATAACGTCTATCTAAGTTATATAGGTGAATTTGCCTTATGTTCTTAAGTTAAGCTAAGTTAAGGTTGTTAGACCTGAACAAGTCAACAACATTCCTAGTACTCACCGATCTAGTAGAGTTGAAGAGACCCTAATCATAGGCATAGGTTAACTCTTTCCCTTTTTAAGGGCTCCCATTTTGGGATACAAGAAAGGTGCACAACACTTTTGGAATCAAATGTCGATTCTCTAATCTATGTTTAAGGTTTCGTTGAGCTTATGAATTAGGTTTATACAAATGTATGTTTAAGCTATGATTTGTGAAAATGCATCACATGCATAATCTATTTGTGTGTCTATGTCTTTTTAAGAATACTTCTGCTAAGTTTATGACTTATGATTCATGAAATTAAGTATGCTTTAAACTAAGTATATTTGCAAATAAGGCTACCTTATATATTTTTAAATGAAGTATGCATGTATGTTTTGCCTTCCCTTTTGCATGTACTCTGGTTAAGTGTTAAGCTCACTCCGTCTTCTTTCCTCCATAAATTATCTGTGCTACGCACGAGAGCGCCATTTTTTTTGGGACAGGTTAGGAGAGCGTCTTCCTATTTTTCGTTTGCATTCTTGTGAAGGTATATACATAGCTATATATCTTATATATATTTATATATATATATATATATATATATATCAGACATTGTTCATGCACAGTTTATGTAATTCTTTTTGGGATGTAATGATTGGTTATAATAGGCATTAAATGTAGTCTTACGACTGTATTAGATACCATTATGACCTGAAAGGATGTGTGATGAAATGATTAAGCTCATTATAATTTTATTCTTTTGATGAACAATTAATGAATGATACTACTTATGGTTTTATTATATGTTGTATGTATGAAATGTATGGATTGTCACGTAACACACTTAAGGATGAGATGAGGACTAAAGAAAACTTATCAAAGTTGGCTAATAAGACCAATAGAAGCGATTAGGTGCTACACTGATTATAAACAAACATAAGTAAAGAAAAGAAAAATTAAGTCCATTTTTCACTGAAACAGGACGTTACAGAGTTGGTATCAAATCATGGTTTGTCTTGTACAAATTAGTATATTTAGGTTAGAACTAGAAGTTACATCTCAGTGTTTATACATGTTTGATTATAGGTTGCGTTAAATAGCTCGAAGTATGCTTATATGAATGATTTTTGCATATAAGATGAGCTAAAAAGATGAGTAGAAGATGTGGGCAACCAATGAGGTAAGCTCTTGCACCTCCTCCCTCTCCATAGCTTGATAGCCCTAATACCAAGATTGCTTGCCTCGAGTAGAAGCTTGAGAAGGGTTTTAGTGATATGGCTGTGATTATGGTGGCCATGATTATATAGCACTTAGGTGGCGTCAACAACTATTAAAGAGAATCAAGTTATAACACCTTAATCTTCAGTATCAAAGCCTCCAATATCACAATCACCAGCACCACAGGCTCCTTCACCTTAGCTACAACTTCCTTACCCATGGACCATAAATGAAGATGATAGGTACTTGAGTCGAGTGAGGCAATTCTAGAAGTTTAACCTTCAAGCATCCAAGAAGGTAAAAGATCCAGTATTGGCCGAGAACTAGGTCTTGAAAGTGGAAAAGATATTTAAGTACATGAAAAGTCATTCTACCGAGAAGGTTGACTTGGTCATGTTCGCATTGGTGGACAACCACTGAGATAGTCTTGAGGGCTAAACACTTAATCATCTCTTAGAAGATCTTTCTCTGAGCCTTCTGTCATCAATTCATCCCACTCATAGCTTAGAAGAAGATGCAAATAGAGTTTCTAAGCCTGACTTAGAGGCAATTAGCGATGGAAAAGTATAAGTCTAAGTTCACTGCTTGATACGCTATGATCCCGACACCTGTAAGAGTGAAAAGAAGAAGGTGGAAAGGTTCTTGGAGGGGTTGGAGCTGGCTAGGTCAAGTTAGCTCCATTCAACTTCTCCACCTATGATGAAGCCATCTTGATGGCCTAATTGGTGGAGTAGGACTATGAGCTCTATCAGGAAGATGATGGACCCAGGTAAAGACAAGGATAAAAGATCTTTTGAGAGCAGGCCTTAGCACAAGAAAGGTTCCTAAGGCTCTGATGAGAGATAGAAGGAGGTCGAGATTAGATCAGCTACCACCAGACCTTCTTTTGCCTCATATACTTAGAAGATCTATAAGGATTATGGCAAAGACCGTGGTAATAGGCCTTACAGTTGGGCATCAAGCGCCTGTTTTAACTGTAGCAAAGACTGCCCATAACCTAAACCCTTTCTAGGACAGACTGTAAGATAATGTACTTAGGCACCGATAACTAGACCTAATGAGTAGAAGAGAGCTACTATGGCAAAGAAAGGCAAGAAACCCATAGCTTATGGCAAAGTATTCACCTTAGACAAGGAATCTGCTAATGCCTTTTCCAATGTCATTCAGGGTAAGATTTATGTTTATGATTATGAAGCTTTAGCTTTGTTTGATGATGGTTCTGCCCTATTTTTGTATCACCATCATTTGCATACAAGATGCATGTAGAGCCTATACCTCTAGGTCACCTTTTGCACATTAGTACCCTAATGAGAAAATCCCAAATGACTGACCCAATGTATAAAGATCGTAAACTAAGGGTAGAAGATAGGGATTCAATAGCAAATCTAATTATGTTATGTATGTATGGATTCAATGTGATTTTAGGCATGAATTAGCTAACTGCCAACCATGTTAATCTAGATTGCTACGCTAAGACTGTAACCTTCTCCTCACTCGATAAGTATGTTATAAGTTTTGGAAAGTAAGAAATAAAAGGAAAGTAGGAAATTAAGATTTATCTTTTGTTTTATGAGGTCTTATGGATTATGTTGATGTGGAGGTTAGCTTACCTACGTGGAAAACACCAGAAGGAAGCATTCAAAACTTCAAGAGATTCCAATAGTACGAGATTTTAGGATGTCTTTCCTAATTAATTGCTTGGATTGCCATCGGATTGTGAGATATTATACCACTCGAGTAAAGAAAATTTAGTAGCAAGTGCATTGAGTAGAAAGAACATATGGTTAGTTTCTTACATGATGATCAGGAAGCATGCATTGCTAGAGTAGCTAGCTGGTTTGAGGTTGGATGAGTTTATTTTTTATGTTGATTGTAAGATGGCTAGTTTATGGATTGAGCCAGATTTGATAGAGCAGATTAGGCAAGCTTAGATGGAGGATTAATTTTGTATAGAAGAAGTGGGAGGGATTAAGCAACGACAGGTCCCAGTTTTTTATATTGATAGTAATGGAGTTTTAAGGTTCCAAGACTGGATTTGTGTACAGAATGATGAGGCCTTAAAGAAATTGATTTTGGATGAAGCCCACACATCCAGATTCACTTTACACCTAAGGAGCAATAAGATGTACCATAATTTAAACAAGGTGTATCGATGGATTGGTATGAAGCAAGATATCACTGAGTATGTGGTTGAGTGTCTCGTGTGTTAGAAGGTTAAGGTAGAGCACCAGAAATCAACAATATTACTTAAGCCTCTACATAGACTAACATGAAAATGAGAGCACATCACTATGGATTTTGCTACGGGGTTATCGAGGACCCAAAAGAATCATGATGCAATTTGGGTCATTGTAGATAGATTGACCAAGTCGGTGAACTTCCTAGCCATTAAGGTTATAGACTCTTTCACTGTTTTAGCTTATTTGTATGTCAGGGAATTATCAGGCTATGTGGGATTCCAATAAGAATCACTTCGGATAGAGACTTCAGGTTTATTTCTCACTTTTGGGAATAGTTTCAAAAAGCTATTGGGCCTCGGTAAGCTTTAGTATAACCTTCTATCCCCAAACGGATGGTCAGTTAGAGAGAACCATTTAACTTTGGAGAACATGTTATGAGCTTGTGTTATAGATTTTAAAGGCTCTTGGAATGATCATCTATCATTAGCCAAGTTTGCATGCAACAAAAACTACCACTTCAGCATTGAGATGGCTCCATATGAAGCTCTTTATGGATAGAGATGCAGGTCTCCTATATGCCAGGAGGAAGTTGGTGATATGAAGGTGTTTGCTCATGAATGGTTGAGTAGGCCTTTAAGAAGGTTCGATTAATTTATAAGAAACTTAATGCAGCTCAAAGCTAACAAAAGAGTTAGGTTGACACTTAAAGATGAGATTTTGAGTTTGTAGTCGGCAATACAGTTTTCTTAAAGGTTTCTCCATCTAAAGGGATTATGAGATTTGAGAAGTAAGGAAAGTTGAGTCCTTGGTTTATTGAGCCATTTAAGATATTGGATCGAGTGGGAGAGGTGGCATAGTGATTAGCATTACCACCAGAGCTATCAAGAGTGCACAATGTCTTCAACGTATCCATGCTTTTGAAGTATCACTCAGATCCCTCTCATGTTATCGAGTATGAGCCATTGGAGATTAAGAAGGATCTCAGTTATGATGAACGACCAATTCAAATTTTGGACAAGAAAGAAAGGGTGTTAAGGTCAAAGACGATTTTAGTGGTCAAAGTCCTCTAGCAACACCAGTCATCTGAGAAAGCTACGTAGGAGCTAGAGAGCTTCTTGAGGAGAAGTACTCGCACCTGTTTTGAGTTCCCAAAGTAATTTGGAGGATCGAATTTCTTAAGGTAGGGAGGATGTAAAACCCTAAATTTTTATTGTATAAGCTTAGTTTTATATCGAATAAGATGATTTTGTAATGAATTACTATTATAGGTTATTGGACATGATTGTAAGAGTTATGAATGCTTATGAATAAATGCCTTGTGATTATTGTGGATTAAGATGATTTATGTTTATTAACTTTATATATGTTTGATGTATTAAGTATAAGTTATGGATTTAAATCTTATGATATGTGTGGATACTTTATTGACGGTTTAGATGTATTTGTGGATGTTTTAAGAATTGATTTTGAGTTATGGGATAATTGGTGTACGTTTAGGAGTGAAAAATTGAGTGTTTTTGGACTTTAAGCATCAAGATGATGAAGTTCTAGGTCAAGGAACTGATCCCCAAGCTAAGGGGACTAATATTCTTGATGTCAAAAGCTAAAATTGAGCAGTAAAGAGTCAAAGGATTGATACCCTAAGCTAAAAGACCGATCCTATCGCAAATAGAATGCAAAAAGGAATAATAGAGACATAAAGGGACTGATCCACTGCCTAAGGGGACCAATCCCCTCAGGACATATTGTGTCCTGAGTGCAAATTTTAAATGTTAAGATCGATCCCCTTAATTAAGATACTGATCCCCTAGTTACCTGATGACTTAAAATTAGGTTTTAAGACTTGGGAGAACAAAGGTGTAAGACCCACTTTTTATTACTTATGATGCATTTCCTTATGATTCATGTGATATACACTTCCACATATTGATTGAATCATAAGAAGAGCTTTGACTGAATTAAACTTGCAAATGGAATAAAACAAAATATCGGTGAATGTATTTAGTAGCCAAATAAGGGCCAAGATGGCCATAGGCCAAACGAAAGGGATCGAAATTAAGCTTACAGAAAATACGAATTTAAAATAAGAAAAGATAGTAGGTGTATGAAGGAAAGTCGGGTTAAATTGGTTTCAAAACAAGTGCAGGGGTAAAACGGTCAAGAGATTAAAATTCGGTATAAATTCGATAAGAAATTTTTAATTAAAAATAAGGATTTAGGACATCTTGATCAATAATGAGGAAATTATCAAATTTCGAGTCCAATTGATCAAGATTCAAAATTATTTAGAATTATCGAAAATTCACTCGGGACAATATCCCAAAAATACGGAGAAAATATACCGGAAAAGGGTTAAAATATAATAAATAAATTAGAATAAATTAAATAAATTAATTATTAATAAAATAAAGAATTTATAGATATTTTGGAATATCTTAGAGTATTTTAATGATTATTATAATGATAAAATAAATTACAAATAATAATAATAATAAGAATAAAAAAAAGAGATTGAAAATCTGAAAATCGGGAAGAACCCGAAAGCGAAAACCGAAAAGAAAATCGAGGAAGACCCGAGCCACTCGATGGCCACCGGCGACCGACAGAGCCAAACGAAGGTCGAAGAAGAAAGAGGAGAGGCCGACGAACTCAACGGCACTGACGACGCGCCGTATAGACGCCGAAAACCGACTAACGGAGGAGGAGAAAATCGCGAGGAAAACGGCCTGATTTTTGGCAATCCATGGTAGCTGGGCGTGAACGGAGGGCACCGGCTTGATCAGGAGGAAGAGGCGGTGCTTTTGAGACCAGTAGTGGTTGACGAATTGACCAGAACCGTCGGCAATGACAAACCCCCAGAAACGGCACCGTTTGGCCGAAAGGAAAAGGAAGGAAAAGGAAGGAAAAAGGGAAGAAAAAGAAAAGAAAATGGGAAAAAGGAAAGAAAAATTATCGGGGATGACTCAAGATTCAGGTAAGTTAATCGAGGGTTGAGTTGACCTACGGGTAAATTTTAAAAATTTATTTAATATTATATTTAATAGAAAATAACTCGGATTTACCTAATTGTGCAGTTTTACAACAGAGCCCAAATGGGAGCCAATTGAGCTTCGATTTTCGTACCCCGCATAACATTGGGTAGGTACATTTTAATTACGACAATTCGAGTCCTTAATGCAAAGTTAAGATTATTTTACGGGTTTAACGGATTAATTCTGCATAAAAGAAATTTTATTCAAAATTTTAAAGTAATTATCGTAAATGTATAGGAGTATCCAATGAGTTTGGAACGAAGCCTGATGAGTATTGGTGAGCCATATGAGCTCAGTAAAATCCAAAGAAGGGATTTAATAAGTAGAAACAGGCTGAAAATGGGTCGAGACCCATTAAGGTGTAATCGGGCCCAATAAAGTAAAACGAGCCCAGTACTTTAGATTCGATTAGAAAGAGTGAAACACTGCTAAATATATTAGAACTGACCTTAAATATGTGGTTATATGCAGTTCCGTAGACTTGATTGGCGCGAATTTGGACTGAGAGATCTGGTATTATTGAGACGAGATAAGTGTGCGCGTGATTGCAGGTAAGGGAATTTTACGGAATGCTAGAGGTAACTTTATGCAATTTTAACTTCATTTGCAGTCTCTTAAAATGGTTTCAAGGGTCTAGATTTAAGATAAAAATTTTAGTGCCCTAGATGGACAAATTACTAAAATACCCTTGTTCAGGGTAAAATTTCCAAATTTAGAAAAAATTGGGAAGAGCAAGAACAAGAGGTTCCTGCTTGTTCTTGAGGTGTTTTAACACGTTCATGAGTAGGCTGGCAAACTTTTAAATAAAATACACAGCATTGCATAACTTTAATCACTGTTGAATTTCTCTGAAATTGTTTTGAGATAATAGAGCCGCCTACGTGATTTTATAGACATGTGACGTGCTAGAGCTCAGCTCGAACGAGTTTTTATTTGTGTGATGCATGCATTAGTGCTGGAGCGAGAGCTCGCACTAGAGTTTTACATGCATTAGTGCTGGAGTCTAACTCGCACCTGATTTTTACACGATTTTTGTGACACGGTGCTGGAGTCTAACTCGCACCAGATTTTTTACATGATTTTCGTGACATGGTGCTGGAGTCTAACTCGCACCAGATTTTCACATGATTTGTATACAAAGTGCTAGAGCTTAGCTCGCACTAGTTTTACTTGATTTTATGAAAGTGCTGGAGCATCGCTCTCACTAGTTTTCTGAGAACATGCGATGAGCCGTGCTTGAAACGTCGGGGTAGACTGTGTGTCACACTGATTAAATAGGCTCGCACGTGCGTTTAGAGACAGGGCATGAGTATGGATCTGAGATATGGGTCCACAAAGTACGTTGTACCATGCAAGTAGCATGGAGTACGTTGTACCATACTGGGATTGATTATGTGGCATCTTCATATGCATGGCATCTTCGGATGCGAGTGGCATCTTTGAATGCGAGTGATCGGGCAGGACCGACGGGATGGACTGACCCACCTCCCGGGGCGGTTCCTGATAGTGGTGAGACGTCGTACACTAGGATCCGTGTAGTAGTGGGATCACGAGGACATATGGTCGTAGTCCTAGTTATTTGCCTGAGATATACATATATTGCCTAGTCTCCATGTTGATGATTTTGAGAAACACATTTTGTGGATTTTTGTGTGAGTCTGGATCACCCGAGGGAGGGGTTGAGTCTTGACTGAGATGTAATTGTGATGAGAATAAAATCGAGATTTAAACTCTTACATGTTACCATTACTTTGAAAAGCATTTTATTTCATGATTTTATGTGAGTCAGGAACACCCGAGGGATGGGTTAAGTTTTGACATTGTTGTGAAATTTTAACGAGAATGAATGATATAAATGGATTTGCATGATGAATTTTCATGCTGTTTGAAATCCATATGTGAACTTGTTTTACATGACATCATGAATCATGGCATCTGTTTTGAAATGTGTAGAGAAGGGGTGGTTTATACATGGCACTACGTTCATATAGGTTGTATGGTTATCTACTTGTTCGTAGGATTGCCTTACTGAGCTTGATGTGCTCACCCCTTTCATTTTCTCATACAGATTTCTTTCAATAGACTCTGAGGAGGCTGAGTACTGCACTCCAGACATCCGCTGCTGCCCATCTTTAGAGGTATATACACATTGTATAAATATTGTATCTAAATAACATAAGCACAATATTATATTTTGTATTGACATTGAGATGTATAGAGTGGGTACATATTGTAAAGAAATGAAAAGAAATTAGTGTATAACGTATGAGTTAATATTTTAATTTAAATTGTACACTATCTGTAAAATGTATGGTGATGATATGGGCACTGACACACAGCCCAATTATTAGTTGTGGTTGGTCACGATTAGAGGTCAGGTAAGTATAAAACAAAAACAAAAAAAAAAAATTACTCTAATTTTTGGGTAGTTTTAGGTTGTGAAAAATGGTGGTATCAGAGCGAAATTAATTTGATGTGTGTCAGTGTCAGTAATTAGGAAATTACATACCCATGTTATTATGCTTGGTTAGATACAATCGTGTATATTGAGATGGGTTTTAACTAAGAAATGGTTCTGAATGCAGGAATATAGGCATTATGCCTGTTACCCGTAGCGGTGGAGGAGGTTGGGTACGAGGCAGAGGCCGTAGAGGTAGACCTACGCCTGCTGGACATGTCAAGTTGCCTTATGAGACTCAAGAAGAGGCTGAGGTAGAGATCGGGGTTAAGCATGCCCCACAGGGTCCTGCAGAGAGGGATACTGTAGAGAGACCTGCTGAGACGATCGAGGCACGTTTTGCTAGGATAGAGCGGAGCCTCGAGATGATTATGGGGTTATTTGCGCAGTCAGTGTAGGGAGTTAGGGGTGGACAGGATGATCCTGTACATGCAGCTACTCCTAATGCGCCTGCTCAGCCAGTTCAGGATGCGAATATTCCTACACCCCTACTAGTCCAGGACATAAATTCTCCTGTTGCCCCACAGTAGAGTACTAGAGATAGGGGTTATAGTTGTGACATGAACAGACTGCGACAGTTTCAGAAGTTCAGACCACCGGTATTTAGCAAGGCGAAGGACCTAGTGGTAGCTGAGGATTGGTTGAGTGAGATGGAGAAGCTATACGAGTTCTTTGAGTGTACCCCTACTGAGATGGTAGCATTCGCTGCATTTATGTTTAGGGGATCGACGGAACATTGCTGGAAGTCCACCAGACAGATTTTTAGAGCCAGACATACAGTGATCAGTTGGGAGGTATTTTTGGAGGCCTTTTGGAGGCAGTACATCCCGGATACAGCGCAGCGAAAGCTGCAGACTGAGTTTTTGAGTTTAACCTAGGAGAGTAGATCGGTAGATGAGTATGAGACGAGGTTCATCTCCCTAGGCAAATATGATCCGAACACTATGGGTAGTGAGGTTAAGAAGGTCCAAAGATTTATTGATGGTTTGAGGCTGGCAATCAGATCTAGATTGGTCTCTTTGGTTATCCCGACTTACGAGGAGGCAGTGAGCAGGGCGCAATTGATAGATGATTTAGAAGCATATGTGTTAATAGATCCTGGTTCTACGCATTCATTTGTATCGCCTCTGTTTGCATGTAAATTATGTAATTATGTAAAACCTACCCCTTTGAGTAGTAAGATGTCGATAATTACACCCATGAACACTAGTCAATTAGTGGAGTATGTATTGAGGACTTGCGAGCTGAAATTAGGTGGCAGAGTGATGACAGCCGATCTAATCTTGATACACATGAGCGACTTTGATGTAATCCTAAGAATGGATTGGTTGGCTGCTAATCGAGCTATTTTAGATTATTTTGCTAAGACAGTCACATTTCATACTCCAAAAAAATGTATTGTGCAATTTCCTTGAAGTTAATGAGAATAAGAATTTTGTAACAGTATGAATGAATGAATGATGTACTAATTGGATGAATAATGTTTTGAAGGTTATATTGCGTACGTAGTAGATACGACTAAGGCACGTTTGGAATTGATAGACATTTCAATAGTCAGAGAATTTTCAGATGTCTTTTTGGATGAGTTACCAGTATTAACGCCAGTGAGGGAGACAGAGTTCTGTATTGATTTGACACCTGGTACAGAGTCGATATCTAGACCACCGTACAGGATGGCTCGATTGAGTTGGAGGAGCTGAGGAAACAGTCACAGGGATTATTAGAGAAGGGGTTCATCAGACTGAGTGTATCACCGTGGGGAGCACCGATTCTGTTTGTGTGAGATCTGAGAATTTCAGACATATTTTATTGATGTAATAATAATTTGAAGTGTAATTTATTGAGCTAAGTGAATTGTGGGAATTATAATTGGAGATTTATATGTTAAGTGTGTAAAATGAGCATGAAGTATGAGGACAGATCGATCTGGGAGAAGGAGAGATCGATCTGGTGAGTTAAAAATGACGAGGAAGGGGAAATTTGAGGAGCAGATCGATCTCCAATGGAAGAGATCGATCTCCTAATGAATCTGTTTGAGAAGGGATCGATCTCATGTGGAAGAGATCGATCTCCAAATGATTCTGTTTGGGGAGAAGATCGATCTCCTTAGGAGCAGATCGATCTCATAAAGCCATAAAGAGATCGATCTCACCCCTCGACAGATCGATCTCCTAGGCATAAAATTGCCCAGATCGTCCCCAAATTTCAAACGCAGATCGATCTCATCAAGAGGCAGATCGATCTCCTACCTCCAGCCTATATAAGGAACCCGTGTTTTCTCCTGAAGTTTCACTTTCTCTCTCTTCCAACCCCCATTTTTCCGAAAACCTAACTTTCTCACTCATCCAAATCCCCCATTTTCGGCCGAATCAGCTGTTGTGGTAAGAAGGAAAGTTGTTCCTCATCAAAGGGAGAACAACATACTTGGAAATCGAAGGACGAATCGGATCGAGGCGTGAGTTGTGCGTCTCACAAACTTTGGGTAATTTCTAAACCTCGATCTTGATATTTGAGCTGATTTTGATGTTGTTGGTGGTTGTCATTGTGTTGAAATAGTTGAGAAATGATTAGGAATTGATGAAATTTCAATGTGGTTAGAGTGATATGATATTTAGCGATTTTGGTAATTTTAGGAATTTTGAGCTATAAATGGAAATATAGACAATGTGGATAATTAGCCTAGATAATTGGCATGAGAAATGTAGGACATTGAGATATTGTGAATGAGGTTGTAGTTTAGGGTTGAGTTACGAGAAATCAAGAGATTTGAGGTGTTATGAGCAATTATGCTCGATTTTGAGAATTGAGGGTTATGAGATAATTGAGTATTGATGTTTTAACATCGTTTGGACAGCTCGAGAGTTCCAGAGTGGAATGCGAGGCTAGTCCGTGATACGGGGGAAACGATTGCACTATACGAGGTGCAAAGAGGTAAGGAAAATCTAAACCATTTGTGTATGTGATTTGTAAACTATTTTAGCATGAATTGTGGTTTATAAAACAAGCATGTTGAGTGTTTTGTGTTGAGATTAAATTGCACACGATTTTATAGCCGGTTGGAGCCCAATGTTTTATGAGTTTATAACTGGGCTCTACGTTAAAGCAATATTGAGATTTGAGAAATGTGTGCGTGTGCTTTGCCGGTTGGAACTCGGTTTTATTACGTTTTGTGTTGAGTACAAAACGACTTTTAAATGAGTTTTATGAGAGAAAAACCATTACGAGTTCTACGTGAAGGCAAACCTGTCTTATGTGATAAGACTTGTGTGTGTAGTTGTGAGTACACACCGGGCATTGCTCTGGTAGCATGTAAGCCCGAATTCTTCTCCGTTCTGGTAACGTGAGAATAAACTATTCTATGGCTATGCCACGTAAAATTGGTGGCTGTGCCACGTTGAGAAACCCCATTGGTGGCTGTGCCACGTTATACCCCATTGGTGGCTGTGCCACGTTGAGAAACCCCATTGGTGGCTGTGCCACGTTATACCCCATTGGTGGCTGTGCCACGTTGAGAAACCTCATTGGTGGCTGTGCCACGTTATACCCCATTGGTGGCTGTGCCACGTTATACCCCATTGGTGGCTGTGCCACGTTGAGAAACCCTATTCTGTGGCTATGCCACGCAAGAAATTAAATCAGTGGCTTTGCCACGTGTGTTTTGTGGCTATGCCACGTGAGAAATTAAATCAGTAGCTATGCCACGCGTGTTTAGTGGCTGTGCCACGTGCATTATTTTTACTGTGATTTTATCACGTATTTGAGAAAGCGTTTAACGCGTTATTTTCACATGCTTTGTTAATGCTCTAGAGTGAGCCTTTTTACTTCATGTTTTCACATGATTTGAGATATGAGAATATTGTTTTGAGAACTTTCATGCTATGGTTTTCAAATGAGTTTCACATACAAATAAACCTTTTGTGATGTGCATTTTTGTTTATGAAATGAGTTCCTTACCCCCTTTACTGAGCGATTTAGAAGCTCACCCTGTTTTCCTTTCCCCCCAGAGTTCTTCAAGTGAACAAGGATCTCCCTGCGACGTACGAAGTAGTGGTTAGTGGAGGATTCGAGCTCCAGGCCATATAAATTGTATCTTGAGGTATATTTCATCTTTTCATGTACCCAGACTATTATTGTAATTGCAGACACTCGATGTATAACATTATATGGGATGTATTAGGATTAATTAACTTGAGATGGATTAATGTATTTGATATGATATATAAATCCTAGTGATGAGATCCTGAGGCATAATAATTATGATGATGTATGACACTGCACAGCAATGCACCTTTAACTGTGAGTTAATGAGTAAAAAGTTTTAAATTAGCCCTATTTTCCGCATTTTCGAGGCGTGACAGAGTTTTCTTGGTATCAGAGCTTAGGGTGTCTAGTACTGTCAGTGTCGGTTAAGTGAAATAGAATACATCCCAAGTGTCTGCAATAGTCTGGTCATGAACTGAAATTGAGGATTGAGATTTCAATCAATTTTGATATGTACGCGCAGGAGACGAGTTGAGATAGAGAATGAGTAAACGACGAGGTCGTTCGAGGAGGCAGGCAGAGTCCCCTCCGCCACCTGTCCCACAACCAGAGAGTCCTAACTCTCGATTTAATCGGATTGAGACCGATGTGAGGCAAGGTTTTGAGCAGATGGCAGCGTTATTCGCGCAACACTTTGGAGTTAATGCCTCGGATACTACCCCTACACCACCACAAGGACCTCTCATACCCCCAGTGCCTCCCGTCGCCCAGCCTGAGGATAGAAGTATGGTCCGACTAAGGGATTTTTTAAAGATGAATCCACCCGCATTTAGGGGAAAGAAGGATCCTACAGAGGCTGAGGAGTGGTTGACGGAATTAAGAATTATATTTGATTTCCTGGGGTGCACCGATGCTGAGAGGGTCAGTATCAGTGCCTATATGCTGAAGGGGAGAGCTCGAGATTGGTGGGGTACTACCCAGGGAATTCTGATGTCCCACCATGGTGTGATTGGTTGGGAAGAGTTTCAGACAGCTTTTAGGACCCAATATGTACCACAGGCCGCTCAGAGAAAGAAACAGGCCGAGTTTTTGAGTTTGGTACAGGGTGACATGTCTGTGGATTACTATGAGAGCCAATTCACGGCGCTATTGAGATATGACCCAGAGACCTTCAAGAGTGAAGAGCTCCGCACAGAGAAGTTTGTGTATGGGTTGAAGCTCGTCATCAGAGATAGATTGATAGGGCTATGTATTACTGAGTTTGGAGATGCTCTGAGACGAGCACAAGAGATTGAAAGAGGGATTGAGATGGTACAATCCTAGAATGAGCTCAGAGCGGTGAATAGAGATAAGGGCAAGAGGCCAGCACTTTTCCAAACAGAGGCTCGGAGAGGTTCCTTCAGAAGAGGAAGGATTGAGGTGCAGAAGGACAGATTAGAGAGACCCAGAGCCTATCCTATTATCAAGGAGACCCCTCGATATGTCAGGCCGGAGACAAGGTTTTGTAGAGACTGTGGCCGATCGCATGAGGGAAGTTGTACTGGGTCGATCCATAGATGTTTTAGATGTGGTGACATGGGTCACAGAGTGAAGGACTGTCCCCAACCTCAGATACCACATGCTCCGGAGCCCACTAGACAACAGCCTCAGAGAGTGGATCCCCGGAGACGGGCCACTGCGGCAGAGAAAGGGAAGAAACCTGTGGCACAGGGACGTGTGTTCGCCCTGGATAAGGAGACCGCAGACACTTCGGCAGAAACTATAAGAGGTACACTCTCTGTCTGTAATTATGAGGCTCATGTGTTGATTGATTCAGGATCCACGCATTCGTTTATTTCTAAGCACTTTGCATGTAGATTAAACTTGAAGTTTGAACCTCTAGAATATATACTACATGTAAATACCCCTATGCGTGAATCTCAGAGAACTGAGTTAATCTGTAGAGGATGTGAGATAAAGGTGGGAGATAGAGTGATGTTAGCAGATCTAATCATGTTGAATATACATGGGTTTGATGTAATTCTGGGAATGGATTGGTTGGCGACCAATCGAGTGAGTTTAGACTGCTACACTAAGATTGTCACTTTCTCCCTACCTGAACCTTACAGTGTACGGTTGAGATATTGAGGAAATGTATATGTGAAATTCTAGTAAGTAATTTGAGAATTTTAACATTATTTTGGAGAATATTAAATATGATTATTCATGTGAAGGTTATGAGACACTCATCTCAGACGATGAGCGGGAACATCCGAGGATTGAGGATATACCTGTGGTGTGTGAATTTCTGGAAGTTTTCCCAGATGAATTGCCAGGTTTACCACCAGAGAGAGAGCTGGAGTTTACCATTGATTTGGTACCAGATACTCAGCCGATCTCTAAACCTCCTTACAGGATGGCATTAGTGGAACTTGAGGAATTGAAGAGACAACTACAGGAGTTATTGGATCAAGGGTTTATTAGACCCAGTGTTTCACCGTGGGGAGCGCCAGTACTATTTGTTAAGAAGAAGGATGGTAGTCTCAGATTATGTGTAGACTACCGACTGTTGAATAAAGCCACGGTGAAGAATAAATACCCACTACCCAGGATAGATGATCTACTTGATCAGCTGAGAGGGGCATCAGTCTTTTCTAAGATTGATTTGAGATTGGGCTATCACCAATTGAGGATCAAGAAAGAAGATATTCCAAAGACGGCCTTCAGGACAAGGTATGGCCATTACGAATTTCTGGTGATGTCCTTTGGATTGACGAACGCCCCTGCAGCATTTATGAGATTGATGAACGAGGTGTTTAGAGACTATCTAGATAAATTTGTGATAGTCTTTATTGATGATATCCTGGTGTACTCTCGGTCGTATGAGGAGCATGCACAGCATTTGTGGTTAGTACTTCAGATACTCCGAGATAAGCAATTGTAAGAGAAGCTTAGTAAGTGTGAGTTTTGGCTGAACCTGATAGCTTTCCTTGGACATATAGTCTCAGAGGAAGGAGTATCAGTGGACCCAAGTAAGGTGGAGGCTGTGCTTAATTGGGAGAGACCGAGGACAGTTACTGAGGTACGAAGCTTCCTTGGTTTGGCAGGGTATTACAGGAGATTTGTGGAAGGATTTTCAAGGATTGCCGCTCCTTTGACTAAGCTCACACGTAAGGAGACTCCGTTCATATGGACTGATCAGTGTGAGCTCAATTTTCAAGAGTTAAAGAGGAGATTAACAACGGCACCTGTGTTAACTATTCCTGAGGGATCAGGAGGATTCTCGGTGTATAGTGATGTGTCTCATCAAGGATTGGGGTGTGTGCTTATGCAGCACGGAAGAGTGGTCGTATATGGATCACGACAGCTGGAGGACCATGAGCGGAATTACCCCACGCATGATTTGGAGTTAGCCGCTGTGGTATTTGCTTTGAAGATCTGGCGACACTACTTGTATGGGGAAAGATTCCAGATCTTCACTGATCACAAGAGTTTGAGATACCTCTTTGATCAGAAAGAGTTAAACATGAGACAAAGGAGATGGATAGAACTCCTTAAGGATTATGACTGCGAGATTCTATATCATCCGGGTAAGGCGAATGTGGTTGCTGATGCCCTGAGCAGGAAGAGTATGATATCTGCTATGATGATCAGGGAATGGGATTTGTTAGAGCAGTTCGTCGAACTTCGGATCAGAGTTAAAGAGGTAGAGACTGGATTTTTGGCTAGCTTACGGATAGAGCCCAGGATCATGGATCAGATTAGAACTGGGCAGCGTAGTGATCAGAGATTGATAGATATGGTTAGCCAAGCTGAGCAGAGTTCGCAGTCAGATCTCACCATCGGTGAGGATGGATTGTTGAGATTCAGAGGACGGATTTGTGTACCGGACGATGATACCCTGAAGAGACAGATACTGAGAGAATCCCACTGCTCGCGATACACCATGCACTCAGGAAGTACTAAGATGTACCGAGACTTGAGAAAGGTGTATTGGTGGAGTGGTATGAAGCGAGACGTGGCAGAGTATGTGGCCAGGTGTTTAGTATGTCAGCAAGTGAAAGCTGAGCATCGGAAGCCCGGAGGACTACTACAGCCCTTACCTGTACCTACATGGAAATGGGAGCATGTCACTATGGACTTTATTATGGGTTTACCGAGGACCCGGAGAGGTCGTGACGCGATATGGGTCATTGTGGATAGATTGACCAAGAGTGCCCACTTCCTTGCCATCAAGAGCACAGATACTGTGGATGCCTTAGCTGAACTGTATGTCAGCGAGATAGCTAGATTACATGGGGCTCCAGTGAGTATTACTTCTGATAGAGATTCCCGATTTACTTCCAGATTTTGGACCCAGTTTCAGGAGTCCATGGGACCTCGATTGAGTTTTAGTACCGCCTATCATCCTCAGACAGATGGTCAGTCAGAGAGGACTATTCAGACCCTGGAGGATATGTTGAGGGTGTGTACGATGGATTTTAAGGGATCATGGGATGATCACCTGCCCCTAGCAGAGTTTGCGTACAATAACAGCTATCATGCGAGTATTGGAATGGCACCTTTTGAGGCTCTATATGGTAGGAGGTGTAGATCCCCTGTAGCTTGGGAAGAAGTCGGTGACAGAAAGATAAATGCTCCCGAGCTTGTTGAGCAAGCCGTACAGAGTGTGAAACTCATATGTGAGAGGTTACGGGCTGCACAGAGTAGACAGAAAAGCTATGCGGATGCACGTAGACGACCACTCGAGTTTGATGTTGGTGATGCAGTATTTCTGAGAGTATCACCGAGTAAGGGTATCGTGCGATTTGGGAAGAAAGGAAACTTGAGTCCTCGATACATAGGACCATTCGAGATTCTTGAGAGAGTGGGAGAGGTAGCCTACAGATTGGCATTACCCCCACAGATGTCTGGAATACACAACGTTTTTCATGTGTCTATGTTGAGGAAGTACCACCCGGACTCTTCTCATGTTATAGAGTATGATGAGATGGACATACAGGAGGACATGAGCTACACTGAGGAACCCGTCCGGATTCTCGATAGAAAGGAGAAGGTACTGAGGACCAAGAGCATCCCATTAGTGAAAGTTTTGTGGAAACATCACTCAAGGGAAGAGGCAACCTGGGAACTAGAGAGTCTCATGAAGGAGAAATACCCCCATCTATTTTGACTAGTTGAGTTGAATTTGGAGGACCAAATTCTTTTTAAGGTGGGGAGGATCTGAGATCTGAGAATTTCAGACATATTTTATTGATGTAATAATAATTTGAAGTGTAATTTATTGAGCTAAGTGAATTGTGGGAATTATAATTGGAGATTTATATGTTAAGTGTGTAAAATGAGCATGAAGTATGAGGACAGATCGATCTGGGAGAAGGAGAGATCGATCTGGTGAGTTAAAAATGACGAGGAAAGGGAAATTTGAGGAGCAGATTGATCTCCAATGGAAGAGATCGATCTCCTAATGAATCTGTTTGAGAAGGGATCGATCTCATGTGGAAGAGATCGATCTCCAAATGATTCTGTTTGGGGAGAAGATCGATCTCCTTAGGAGCAGATCGATCTCATAAAGCCATAAAGAGATCGATCTCACCCCTCGACAGATCGATCTCCTAGGCATAAAATTGCCCAGATCGTCCCCAAATTTCAAACGCAGATCGATCTCATCAAGAGGCAGATCGATCTCCTACCTCCAGCCTATATAAGGAACCCGTGTTTTCTCCTGAAATTTCACTTTCTCTCTCTTCCAACCCCTATTTTTCCGAAAACCTAACTTTCTCACTCATCCAAATCCCCCATTTCTGGCCGAATCAGCTATTGTGGTAAGAAGGAAAGTTGTTCCTCATCAAAGGGAGAACAACATACTTGGAAATCGAAGGACGAATCGGATCGAGGCGTGAGTTGTGCGTCTCACAAACTTTGGGTAATTTCTAAACCTCGATCTTGATATTTGAGCTGATTTTGATGTTGTTGGTGGTTGTCATTGTGTTGAAATAGTTGAGAAATGATTAGGAATTGATGAAATTTCAATGTGGTTAGAGTGATATGATATTTAGAGATTTTGGTAATTTTAGGAATTTTGAGCTATAAATGGAAATATAGACAATGTGGAGAATTAGCCTAGATAATTGGCATGAGGAATGTAGGACATTGAGATATTATGAATGAGGTTGTAGTTTAGGGTTGAGTTACGAGAAATCAAGAGATTTGAGGTGTTATGAGCAATTATGCTCGATTTTGAGAATTGAGGGTTATGAGATAATTGAGTATTGATGTTTTAACATCGTTTGGACAGCTCGGGAGTTCCAGAGGGGAATGCGAGGCTAGTCCATGATACGGGGGAAACGATTGCACTATACGAGGTGCAAAGAGGTAAGGGAAATCTAAACCATTTGTGTATGTGATTTGTAAACTATTTTAGCATGAATTGTGGTTTATAAAACAAGCATGTTGAGTGTTTTGTGTTGAGATTAAATTGCACACGATTTTATAGCCGGTTGGAGCCCAATGTTTTATGAGTTTATAACTGGGCTCTACGTTAAGGCAATATTGAGATTTGAGAAATGTGTGCGTGTGCTTTGCCGGTTGGAACTCGATTTTATTACGTTTTGTGTTGAGTACAAAACAATTTTTAAATGAGTTTTATGAGAGAAAAACCATTACGAGTTCTACGTGAAGGCAAACCTGTCTTATGTGATAAGACTTGGGTGTGTAGTTGTGAGTACACACCGGGCACTGCTCTGGTAGCATGTAAGCCCGAATTCTTCTCCGTTCTGGTAACGTGAGAATAACCTATTCTGTGGCTATGCCACATAAAATTGGTGGCTGTGCCACGTTGAGAAACCCCATTGGTGGCTGTGCCACGTTATACCCCATTGGTGGCTGTGCCACGTTGAGAAACCCCATTGGTGGCTATGCCACGTTATACCCCATTAGTGGCTGTGCCACGTTGAGAAACCCCATTGGTGGTTGTGCCACGTTATACCCCATTGGTGGCTGTGCCACGTTGAGAAACCCTATTCTGTGGCTATGCCACGCGAGAAATTAAATCAGTGGCTTTGCCACGTGTGTTTTGTGGCTATGCCACGTGAGAAATTAAATCAGTGGCTATGCCACGCGTGTTTAGTGGCTATGCCACGTGCATTATTTTTACTGTGATTTTATCACGTATTTGAGAAAGCGTTTAACGCGTTATTTTCACATGCTTTGTTAATGCTCTAGAGTGAGCCTTTTTACTTCATGTTTTCACATGATTTGAGATATGAGAATATTGTTTTGAGAACTTTCATGCTATGGTTTTCAAATGAGTTTCACATATAAATAAACCTTTTGTGATGTGCATTTTGGTTTATGAAATGAGTTCCTTACCCCCTTTACTGAGCGATTTAGAAGCTCACCCTGTTTTCCTTTCCCCCCAGAGTTCTTCAAGTGAACAAGGATCTCCCTGCGACGTACGGAGTAGTGGTTAGTGGAGGATTCGAGCTCCAGGCCATATAAATTGTATCTTGAGGTATATTTCATCTTTTCATGTACCCAGACTATTATTGTAATTGCAGACACTCGATGTATAACATTATATGGGATGTATTAGGATTAATTAACTTGAGATGGATTAATGTATTTGATATGATATATAAATCCTAGTGATGAGATCCTGAGGCATAATAATTATGATGATGTATGACACTGCACAGGAATGCACCTTTAACTGTGAGTTAATGAGTAAAAAGTTTTAAATTAGCCCTATTTTCCGCATTTTCGGGGCGTGACAGTTTTTGAGGAAGAAGGATGAGACCCTTCGATTATGTATCGACTATCGATTGTTGAATAAGGGTACCATTAAGAACAAGTATCCCCTTTCGAAGATTGATGGTTTACTGGATCAGCTACGGGGAGCACAGGTCTTTTTTAAGATTGATCTAAGATCTGGGTACCATCAGTTGAGAGTTCGGGATGGAGACGTACCCAAGATAGCTTTTTGCACCCGTTATGGTCACTATGAGTTTATGGTTATGCCATTCGGGTTGACGAACGCTCCCGCAGCTTTTATGTCATTGATGAATGAGGTGTTTCGACCATATTTAGATCGATTTGTGATTGTCTTCATCAATGACATTCTGGTTTATTCGAGATCCAGAGAGGAGCATGAGCAGCACCTGAGGATTGTATTGCAGACCCTCCGTGAGAAGCAGTTGTATGCTAAACTCAATAAGTGTGACTTTTGGTTGGAGCAGATCTCTTTTTTTGAGACATATTGTGTCGAGGGATGGTGTGTCAGTGGACCTATCCAAGATTGAGGCAGTAGTTCAGTGGCAGAGGCCTCAGACAGTTACAGAGATCAGGAGCTTTCTGGGTTTAGCTGGATATTATAGACGATTTGTGGAGGGGTTTTCGAGGTTGGCTTCTCTGTTGACACGTCTAACCCGGAAGAGTGTTGCATTTGATTGGGACGACAAATGTGAGGAGAGCTTTCAGGAGCTGAAGCGTCGATTGACCTCTACTCCGATTCTCACCATTCCTACCAGCTCAGGAGGTTTTTCTGTTTATACAGATGCTTCTTACCAAGGACTGAGCTGTGTATTGATGCAAGACGGGAAGGTAATCGCTTATGGATCTAGGCAGCTAAAGGATCACGAGAGGAACTACCAGACCCATGACTTAGAGTTGGCGACCGTATTGTTTGCACTGAAGATATGGCGCCACTATCTGTATGGTGAGAAATTTCAGATATTTACCGATCATAAAAGCCTCAAGTATCTGTTCTCGTAGAAGGAATTGAACATGAGACTGAGAAGGTTGTAAGACCCGAATTTAATAAAAATACGAAAACTAAATAAGAAAAGATAGAGGAAGTATGAAGGAAGTCGGGTTAAATTAATCCCGAACACGTGTAAGGGCAAAATGGTCAAAAGACCGAAAGCTGGTATAATTTCGATAAAGAAAATTAATTAAAATATGGATTTGAGAAATCTTGGTCAATAAAAGTGAAATAAAATTATTTCGGATTAAATTGATCAAGATATTAATTTATGAAAATTAATCGGGATTAATCGAGATTTTTAGTTCGGAAAAATAATCCCGAAAATAATCGAAAAATATGTCGAAAGGTCACCCGGGACAATATCCCGAAAATACGGAGCAATTATACCCGAAAAAGGATTAAAAATAAATTAAATTAAATTAAATTAGTTAAATTAGAATAAAATAATAATTTTGTAGATGTTTTGAGGTATTTAATATATTTTAAATGAATAGTAAAATAATTAAAATAACTAAAAATAAAAATAATAAAATTGATAAAATAGAAGAAAAAAAAAAGTAATTGAAACAAAAAAAAAAAAAAGAAACAGAATTGGAAAACCATCGGGGAGAGAGAAAGAAGCAGAGAAGCTGAAGACGAAGCAAAACGGAAGCAGAGGCCCGACCCCGTCGGCGGCCAGGGACCCCAGGCGAGGGCCGGCGAGGATGGCCCGACCTCAGGCAACTTATCAGCGGCGACGACGCGCCGTGGGGACGCCGAAATCTGGCGGAAATCGGAGGAGAAGCCCGCGGGAAAGAGAGGGCTACCGGCGGCGAACGGCGGCGATCCAGGCGAAACCAAGGCCCGATTTGGAGAGCCCAGTCGACGGCGGTGCTTTTGGCACCGGTGGCACTCAACGAGACTGCCGGAATCGGCGGCGACGGCCAAGGGAAGAGAATGGGTCCGACGGCGAGGAGAGAAGAGGCCGGACCGACGGCATTCCGGCGGCCTTGGGCGAATCCGAGCCCAGATTCGAGGTGCGGACGGCCTTGCGGAGCGTTTGGCGGTGGAAGCAGGCGGAGAACCGGCCGGCAAGGTGGCGAACCGGCGGTGAACCGGCCGAACCGGAGAAAAACCGGCGGTCTGACCGGTCTGAACCGGTCTGAACCGGTTCAGCCAAGAAAGAAGGGAAAAAAGGAAGAAAAAGGGAAAAAGAAAAAGAGAAAAAAATTGGGGAAAATTCCTACGATGCAATCGAGCTTCGGGTAAGTCGGTAAGCGGTCGAATTGACCGATTTAAATTTCGGAATGTTTTATTTAATTAAATTTCGACCGGAAAGTTTACCCGAAAATAAAATTAAATGTGTAGCTCGACGATTGGCATCAACCGAGGGCTCGAGACAGCCTCGATTTGCGGACTAGCATGGAATCTCGGGTAAGTGATCCTTATTTACGACAATTTTCTCGTTATGCGAGATGTTGAGTTAATTTCCGCATAAATTGAATAAAATTATGGAAATTTAGATTAATTGTCGTAAATATTTAATTTAGCTACTCGAGAAGTAGAACGAGGCCCGATAAATTATTGGTGGGCCCAATGAGCCCAATAGGCCTCGATAAGTGGGAATTTAGTGAAAAGCGGGCTTAAGGCCGATTAAGGCCCATTAAGGTGCAATCGGGCCCAATAGGGGTAAACGGGCCCAATGATTTAAATTAAGCCCAGAAAAGATTAAGTACAATTAAATCATAATATCTGACCTGAGGAATATTAATACGCAGTTCCGGACATTGGATTGGAAACATATCGGACTGCGCGATGGGACTACATTGGAAAAGAGAAAGGTCAGACTCGACGAGAATCGAGGTAAGGGAATTCTGCGGACTGCTAGAGGTAACAGTACGCAATTTTAAATTCATATGCAGTCCTTTAAAATATCCTGAAGGGTCTAGAGGTCAAATAATAATTTTAGTGCCCCGAATGGGCAAATTACTAAAATACCCTTGTTAAGGGTAAAATTCCAAAAATCTAGGAAAAATTGGGAGGAGCAAGGACAAGAGGTTCCTGCTCGTTCTGGAGATATTTCAACGCATGCATGAGTAGGCTGGCTCGCCTTGAAAGAAAGTGCACCGCATTGCATACTTTTAACGTGAAATTGATTTGAAAACTGTTTTGAGTAAATAGAGCCGCCTACGTGTTTTATTGACATATGACGTGCTAGAGCTCAGCTCGCACGGTAATTTCGATTTGTGTGATGCATGCATTAGTGCTGGAGCGAGAGCTCGCACTAGAGTTTTACATGCATAGGTGCTAGAGTATAACTCGCACCAGATTTCACATGCTCTTTCGTGACACGGTGCTAGAGTCTGACTCGCACCATATTTTTACATGATTTTCGAGACAGGGTGCTGGAGTTTAACCCGCACCAGTATTTATAAAATTTTCATGTGATTTATAATATACAGAGTGCTGAGCTTAGCTCGCACTAGTTTTACCGGATTTGTGGAGTACCGCTGTCTGCCCTTGGAGTCAGCCAAAAGGCCCAACAGGCTCAAGAGACCTCTTAGGTGGGGTGAGAGTGAGGGATGAGGTTGGCGGCCTTGTGGGGATGTAAGCGGGCTCTGCCAGTTGACGTGTTTTGATGAGAGTGCTGAGCATCGCTCACACAGATTTTATGAGAACATGCGATGAGCCGTGCTTGGAGCATCGGGTAGACTGTGTGTCACCGATTTAATAGGCTCGCACGTGCGTTTTGAGACATGGCATGAGTATTGAGAAACAAACCTCTATGGGAAGCAGGCCAATTGGGCCGGAGTACCTAGAGATATTACATGGGTTCATGGAGTACGATGTACCGTGCAAGTAGCATGGAGTACGATGTACCGTGTTGTATCTTCGGATACGGCATCTCCGGATGCAGCATCTTCGGATGCCGGGGATCGGATAAGACTGACGGGATGGACTGACCCACCTCCCGGGCGGTTCCCGATCATGGTGAGAACCCGCACACTAGGATCCGTGTAGCTGAGGAACTCACGAGGACAGATGTGGCCATAGTCCTAGTTATTTACCTATATACAGACGTTGCCTAGTCTCGCATGTTGATGATTTCTATGATGATTTAAACTGGGTTTTAAAACTAAATTGCATGATGGTATTTCCATGCTTTTCAAAACCCACGTGTGATGTAAATGTTTTCATGATTTTGTGTGAGTCAGGATCACCCGCAGGAGGGGTCGAGTCCTGACTTTATTGTCAAAATCTTAATTGAGAAAGAAATGATTTATGATAATTGCATGTTGATTTTCCGTGCAAATGTATTTTACATATCATCATAATGCATAGCATTGTTTTAAAATGTGTGGAGAAAGGGTGGTTTATGCATGGCACTACGTTCATGTAGGTAGTATGGTTACCTACTTGTTCGTAGGATTGCCTTACTGAGCTTGATGTGCTCACCCCTTTCATTTTCTCCCACAGATGATCTCCAGTTGAAGTTGAGGCGACTCAGTACTGCATTCCGGATATCCGCTGCTGCCCATCAACATAAGGTATATACACTTGTACTTATTGTATCTACATAAGCATAGCACAGTAACATGATTGTAAGTAACTTTAGGGGATGTATAAATAATATAACAATTATAAATGACTGGAGAAGAAATAAGTACTAGGGTAGATGTATGGTGGGACTGGCATTGACGCACAGCCCAATTAGTAGTGGAGTGTTGGTCACGATTCGAGGACAGGTAAGAATTAAGTAAGAAAATAAACAAAAACGCAAAAAAATTCACTCTGATTTTTGGATAGTTGGGTCGTGACATATAAAGGTGGTATCAGAGCATAATTGGTCTGATGTGTGTCAGTGTCATTAATTAGAAAATTACATCCCCGTGTTACTGTGCTTAGTTAGATACAATAGTGTATATCGAGATGGGCTTGACCAAGAAATGGTTGAGAATGCAGGAATGCTTAATATGAGTCGCGTTAGATGAGATAGTGCACGAGGCAGAGGTCGTAGAGATAGACCTGAGTCTGCTAATGTCGTGCTGAGTTTGGCTATGAAAATCAGTATGAGATTGAAATAGAGGCTAATGTTGAAAATGCCTCACAGAGTCCGACAGAGAGATCGGATAGTATTGAGACACGCTTCGCGAGATTGGAGCGGAGTGTGGAGATTATTTTGAGGAGCTAATTGCTCAGATTATGTATGAGATCAGAGGGCGCAGCGGAGCATTGGTGGAAACCCGCTCGACCCATCTTAAGAGCTGATATGAGAAATATCTTGGATATATTCCGGTGACAGAACATCCCGGACATGATTTAAAGGGAATTATGGATAAAATCCTTACTTTGACCCAGAGGATTTGATTTATTGACGAGCATGGAGACTCGATTATATTCTGGGCAGATATTACCTCGACACTATGAACAAGTGACTGTCGAGATGTCTAAAAGTTTATGGAAGGGCTCAGATTTTCAATTAGAGTCTGATTGGCCCGTGAGATATTATCTATACCGAGGCAGTGCGCAGATTTACAGTTTGGTAAATAAGAACATGAATTGCACGCCTCTGAGGTTTGAAAAGGTAATGAGGGCTGAAATAGAGATAGAAAAGAGAATCGAGAAATGATAAAGATGTTGAATGAGAAAATGGTAATTGGTTAAAGATTAGATTTGATGAGTTATGGGCTGAGATAATTGGTAAGGCCCTAGTGCATCCAATTTTGGCACTGTTGAGGGGCATTGTGATTGGCGGACCCCGACCTGCTACGAAGCAGTGTAGCAGTGTGAGCACTGTAAGCAGTGTGAGATGTGTGGTGGATACCACAGAAGGAGGGTCTATACCTACACGGTATTGATAAAAATGGCCGTTAAGTGTGATAAGACGGACCATTGATTTTGATTGCACAGAGTTGGGCGAGATCGCTCCACAGGAAAGTAAAGAGACAAAGAAAGATTTCGTTGGTATAGCTGAAAACGAAAAGGGAGGCCATAGCCGAAGAGAAAAAGGAAAGTAGGCTATTGGACGAAGGCGAGTGGATGTCTTGGACCAGGATGCTATTGATGTTTCATGGATGTGGTGTAAGATACCACACTTGTTATGAATAACGAAGTACATATGTTCATTGATCCTGGTACCACATATTTATTTATACCGCCTTCATTCACATATAAGTGAGTAAAAGGCATGAATGCCTACATCATTGGGTAGTACTGATGAATGAGTACCCCAATAGAGGAGGATTAATTAACGGAATATGGATAGTGAGATTTTAAGTTAAAAACAGGGGTGCAACAGTTGAATTTACAGGAGTAAAGGATTGTACTTACGGAATGAATAATGACAAGAGTTTGTCATGATGGATATACGAGGGAGATAATATTCAAGATAAGATAGATCCTAAATACAAGATGTATTGGAGTAAGAGGCGTATGCTAGGTAGGGATTACCCTTAATATATGGAGTCATTAGGATTAAAGCAATGAGTATACGAAGTAATAAGGATTAAGGCAATTAGTAGTGAACACAAATTATAACCAAGGACAAGATGGGTATAACCATAACCAGTAGTTGTGGTTAAGTCTGAAGGCTAATAAAGGTATTTCAAAATACCTCCCCGCCTGAAGACTTGACAGCGTCAAAATATATATATATATATAATAACCTATAACGTGAGATCGATCGGCGTAATAAATACCCTTAGCTTTAGGATACCCTTACTAAGACGATAAAGAATTATTAAAAATTCGACGAAACATAAAGATTAACATAATAAAATTTAATAAGAGCGGTTAAGGCAAAGAAAAGGAAATGACGCAGGTTAGCACCTGAAAACGTAAGCGGTTAAGAAGGATCTTATACGCTTATGCGTAAATAAGTCAAGGATTAGATCGACTTGTAATCATCATTATCGATGATATGCTGGGTGTAGTTAAAGCCTAGGGCGATTTATAAGCAACAATTGGAAGATGGCTTTTACAGATGGATTATTGCGAGATTTAAAATGGATATACTTGGTTGACACGTTTAACTATGAAAACGTGGTCATTGAATAAGATGATAAATAAGATGATTGAGGTGACGTGAATTTCGGTGTGGTAAAGTATGAATTGACCACCGTGATTAATTTCACCATACCCAACAGCTCAAGAGGTTCTCAGTGAGTATGGATACCTCGAAATAATGAATGAGCTGTGTATTGATGTATAATGGGAAGATAGTCAAGTATGGAGTCAGACAACTCCTTGATCATGAAATAAACTATCTGACCCATGATTTAAAGTTGACAACAGTATTTGTACCGAGGATATGGTACTATTAGGTACACGATGAGAAATTACGGATATGCACTGATCATAAAGCCCGAGTATCTGTTTTCACAGAAAGGGGCGAATATGAAAATACATATTGGGTTAGAGCTTCTGAGAGATTTGATTTATGAAAATCGTACCACCCAGGAAAGGCTAATGTGATGACTGATGCCTTGAGCAGAAATAGCCTCGGGATGGTATTACATATGATGGTCAGGGAGCGTGAGCTGCTAGATGCAGTTGTGAGCCTCAGTATAGATGTGATCCCTTCTGATGATGACAGTGATTGTGTGACAGCTAGCCTGATGATTAGAACCGGATGAGAGTGCCCGGATTTGCTAGGCTTAGCGTGATGATCGACCGGATGTCGATAGTTTGGGTCTGATTCAGAAGGGTACAGTGATAGAGTTCACAGTGGGTGATGATGAGTTACTGAGGATTCAGAGACAGTATGAGTGCTCCCCAGAACCACAGTTGATGAGATAGTGATATTGTCAGAAGCTCACTCTTCGGGATATACAGTGCATACGGAAGTAAGAAATATATCGAAATCTCAGAAAGGGTATGGGTGGTCAGATGTGGAAAGAAATATTTGTGGAGATTGTGGAAAAGTGCCTAGTGTGTCAGCAGAGTAAGGTAGAGTACTAAAAGTCTGCGGAGTTATTGCAGCACCTACCTATATCGACACGGCACGAAAAACGAGAGTAAGTCTCCATGAATGTCGTGATGGGTTATAGGAGACCCGGATAAATCAGGAGACTAGTTGGATGGTAGTCGATAGAGTGACTAAGTCCACCCACCTTCTGGTTATGAACTCCCCAGATACTCAGAGTGTGTATGAGGATTCAGGTATAAGAAAGATTGTGGAACATTAAGTAGCGTTCCAGTGAGCATGGTATCATATAGGGATTCCCGCTCCACTTCCTACCTCAGGGAATATTTTTAGGAAGCTATGGGAACCCGACTAAGTATTAGCACAGCTTTACATCCTCAGACAGATGGTCAGTCAGGGAGGACTGTACAAGTTCTGGAGGATCCGATGAAAGCGTGTGCCATTGATTTTATAAGCTCCTGGAATGATCAGTTGATTTCTAATTGAAGTCGCCAATAACGACAATTGGCAATTGAGTATCGGGATAACGAGATATGAGGCAGTGTATAGCTGTAGGGGCTGTTCCCCAAATTGGATAAGAAAGAGTGGGTGACAGGTAGAAATTATTTCTGACTTTGGATAATAAGTCTCTGAGGATGTTTAGTTAAGGATGAGAGATTAAGAACACCTCAGAACAGATAGAAAAATATTGGAATTCACCCTTGGTGAATTATTATGGTTGAAAGTTACACGTCCTAAGAGAATAAGGACATAGCGGAACTTTTGGAAGAAGTAAATTGAGTTGAGCTGGATCGAATTCTTGAGAGATTGGACAAGTGGGAGATAAGACCTGTAGGTTGTTGTTAATCACTTGGATTAATAGGCACCCACAATGTGTCCCAGCTTATGATGCTTCGGTACTACTATCCAGATCCAGCAGAGGTGATAGGATATGAACTCCAAAAGTTCAGTTTAATGAAAATATGAGTATATTGAAGAAGTTGATTCGGGCATTGAACAGGAAAGAGACAGTATTGGGGTTTAAGATAATCTCCCTAATTAAAGTCCTTTGGTAGTAATACACTCCGAAGAAGGTCGCATAAATTTTAAGAGTATGATATGATCGATATACCCGGAGTTGTATATGGACTCATATGACTTGGTTCTAATTTGGAGGACCAAATTCCTTAAGTGGGGGAGAATTGTAAGACCCGAATTTAATAAAAATACGAAAACTAAATAAGAAAAGATAGAGGAAGTATGAAGGAAGTCGGGTTAAATTAATCCCGAACACGTGTAAGGGCAAAATGGTCAAAAGACCGAAAGCTGGTATAATTTCGATAAAGAAAATTAATTAAAATATGGATTTGAGAAATCTTGGTCAATAAAAGTGAAATAAAATTATTTCGGATTAAATTGATCAAGATATTAATTTATGAAAATTAATCGGGATTAATCGAGATTTTTAGTTCGGAAAAATAATCCCGAAAATAATCGAAAAATATGTCGAAAGGTCACCCGGGACAATATCCCGAAAATACGGAGCAATTATACCCGAAAAAGGATTAAAAATAAATTAAATAAAATTAAATTAGTTAAATTAGAATAAAATAATAATTTTGTAGATGTTTTGAGGTATTTAATATATTTTAAATGAATAGTAAAATAATTAAAATAAATAAAAATAAAAATAATAAAATTGATAAAATAGAAGAAAAAAAAAAGTAATTGAAACAAAAAAAAAAAAAAGAAACAGAATTGGAAAACCATCGGGGAGAGAGAAAGAAGCAGAGAAGCTGAAGACGAAGCAAAACGGAAGCAGAGGCCCGACCCCGTCGGCGGCCAGGGACCCCAGGCGAGGGCCGGCGAGGATGGCCCGACCTCAGGCAACTTATCAGCGGCGACGACGCGCCGTGGGGACGCCGGAATCCGGCGGAAATCGGAGGAGAAGCCCGCGGGAAAGAGAGGGCTACCGGCGGCGAACGGCGGCGATCCAGGCGAAACCAAGGCCCAATTTGGAGAGCCCAGTCGACGGCGGTGCTTTTGGCACCGGTGGCACTCAACGAGACTGCCGGAATCGGCGGCGACGGCCAAGGGAAGAGAATGGGTCCGACGGCGAGGAGAGAAGAGGCCGGACCGACGGCATTTCGGCGGCCTTGGGCGAATCCGAGCCCAGATTCGAGGTGCGGACGGCCTTGCGGAGCGTTTGGCGGTGGAAGCCGGCGGAGAACCGGCTGGCAAGGTGGCGAACCGGCGGTGAACCGGCCGAACCGGAGAAAAACCGGCGGTCTGACCGGTCTGAACCGGTCTGAACCGGTTCAGCCAAGAAAGAAGGGAAAAAAGGAAGAAAAAGGGAAAAAGAAAAAGAGAAAAAAATTGGGGAAAATTCCTACGATGCAATCGAGCTTCGGGTAAGTCGGTAAGCGGTCGAATTGACCGATTTAAATTTCGGAATGTTTTATTTAATTAAATTTCGACCGGAAAGTTTACCCGAAAATAAAATTAAATGTGTAGCTCGACGATTGGCATCAACCGAGGGCTCGAGACAGCCTCGATTTGCGGACTAGCATGGAATCTCGGGTAAGTGATCCTTATTTACGACAATTTTCTCGTTATGCGAGATGTTGAGTTAATTTCCGCATAAATTGAATAAAATTATGGAAATTTAGATTAATTGTCGTAAATATTTAATTTAGCTACTCGAGAAGTAGAACGAGGCCCGATAAATTATTGGTGGGCCCAATGAGCCCAATAGGCCTCGATAAGTGGGAATTTAGTGAAAAGCGGGCTTAAGGCCGATTAAGGCCCATTAAGGTGCAATCGGGCCCAATAGGGGTAAACGGGCCCAATGATTTAAATTAAGCCCAGAAAAGATTAAGTACAATTAAATCATAATATCTGACCTGAGGAATATTAATACGCAGTTCCGGACATTGGATTGGAAACATATCGGACTGCGCGATGGGACTACATTGGAAAAGAGAAAGGTCAGACTCGACGAGAATCGAGGTAAGGGAATTCTGCGGACTGCTAGAGGTAACAGTACGCAATTTTAAATTCATATGCAGTCCTTTAAAATATCCTGAAGGGTCTAGAGGTCAAATAATAATTTTAGTGCCCCGAATGGGCAAATTACTAAAATACCCTTGTTAAGGGTAAAATTCCAAAAATCTAGGAAAAATTGGGAGGAGCAAGGACAAGAGGTTCCTGCTCGTTCTGGAGATATTTCAACGCATGCATGAGTAGGCTGGCTCGCCTTGAAAGAAAGTGCACCGCATTGCATACTTTTAACGTGAAATTGATTTGAAAACTGTTTTGAGTAAATAGAGCCGCCTACGTGTTTTATTGACATATGACGTGCTAGAGCTCAGCTCGCACGGTAATTTCGATTTGTGTGATGCATGCATTAGTGCTGGAGCGAGAGCTCGCACTAGAGTTTTACATGCATAGGTGCTAGAGTATAACTCGCACCAGATTTCACATGCTCTTTCGTGACACGGTGCTAGAGTCTGACTCGCACCATATTTTTACATGATTTTCGAGACAGGGTGCTGGAGTTTAACCCGCACCAGTATTTATAAAATTTTCATGTGATTTATAATATACAGAGTGCTGAGCTTAGCTCGCACTAGTTTTACCGGATTTGTGGAGTACCGCTGTCTGCCCTTGGAGTCAGCCAAAAGGCCCAACAGGCTCAAGAGACCTCTTAGGTGGGGTGAGAGTGAGGGATGAGGTTGGCGGCCTTGTGGGGATGTAAGCGGGCTCTGCCAGTTGACGTGTTTTGATGAGAGTGCTGAGCATCGCTCACACAGATTTTATGAGAACATGCGATGAGCCGTGCTTGGAGCATCGGGTAGACTGTGTGTCACCGATTTAATAGGCTCGCACGTGCGTTTTGAGACATGGCATGAGTATTGAGAAACAAACCTCTATGGGAAGCAGGCCAATTGGGCCGGAGTACCTAGAGATATTACATGGGTTCATGGAGTACGATGTACCGTGCAAGTAGCATGGAGTACGATGTACCGTGTTGTATCTTCGGATACGGCATCTCCGGATGCAGCATCTTCGGATGCCGGGGATCGGATAAGACTGACGGGATGGACTGACCCACCTCCCGGGCGGTTCCCGATCATGGTGAGAACCCGCACACTAGGATCCGTGTAGCTGAGGAACTCACGAGGACAGATGTGGCCATAGTCCTAGTTATTTACCTATATACAGACGTTGCCTAGTCTCGCATGTTGATGATTTCTATGATGATTTAAACTGGGTTTTAAAACTAAATTGCATGATGGTATTTCCATGCTTTTCAAAACCCACGTGTGATGTAAATGTTTTCATGATTTTGTGTGAGTCAGGATCACCCGCAGGAGGGGTCGAGTCCTGACTTTATTGTCAAAATCTTAATTGAGAAAGAAATGATTTATGATAATTGCATGTTGATTTTCCGTGCAAATGTATTTTACATATCATCATAATGCATAGCATTGTTTTAAAATGTGTGGAGAAAGGGTGGTTTATGCATGGCACTACGTTCATGTAGGTAGTATGGTTACCTACTTGTTCGTAGGATTGCCTTACTGAGCTTGATGTGCTCACCCCTTTCATTTTCTCCCACAGATGATCTCCAGTTGAAGTTGAGGCGACTCAGTACTGCATTCCGGATATCCGCTGCTGCCCATCAACATAAGGTATATACACTTGTACTTATTGTATCTACATAAGCATAGCACAGTAACATGATTGTAAGTAACTTTAGGGGATGTATAAATAATATAACAATTATAAATGACTGGAGAAGAAATAAGTACTAGGGTAGATGTATGGTGGGACTGGCATTGACGCACAGCCCAATTAGTAGTGGAGTGTTGGTCACGATTCGAGGACAGGTAAGAATTAAGTAAGAAAATAAACAAAAACGCAAAAAAATTCACTCTGATTTTTGGATAGTTGGGTCGTGACAAAGGTGGCTTGAGCTTCTGAAAGATTACGATTGTGAGATTCTATACCACCCGGGTAAGGCGAAGGTAGTGGCTGATGCGCTGAGCAGGAAGCATCTTGGGTTGGTTTCATATATGATGGTACGGGAACACGAGTTGTTAGAGCAGTTTGCGAACCTCAGTTTGGATATGACCCCGCCTGATGCTAAAAATGGGTATATGATTGCTAGCCTACGATTAGAGCCGAATTTGATGGATCGAATCCAACAGGCTCAGCGTGATGATCAGCAGTGTATTGAGATAGTCAAGCAGATGCAGAGGGGTATTGAGACTGAGTTTGAGTTGAGTTCGGATGGATTACTGAGGTTTCGAGACAGGATATGTGTTCCCGAGGATCCTAAGATCAGGAAGTTGATCATGACAGAGGCTCATTTGTCGAGGTATACCTTGTATCCTGGTAGTACAAAGATGTATCAGAATCTCCGAAAGGTTTACTGGTGGTCGGGAATGAAGAGAGACATAGCAGAGTTAGTTGCGAGATGTCTCGTCTGTCAGCAGGTGAAGTTAGAGCATCAGAAGCTTGCAGGGTTATTGTAGCCTCTACCTATACCGACTTGGAAGTAGGAGCATGTCACCATGGACTTTGTGATGGGTTTACCGAGGACTCGTAGAGAGAATGATGCCATATGGGTGATAGTTGACAGATTGACGAAGTTGGCACGTTTCCTAGCTATGAGAGTCACCGATACTCTGAGTAGATTGGCGGAGCTATATGTGCGCGAGATTGTGAGACTGCATGGTATCCCAGTGAGTATTGTGTCGGACAGGGATTCTCGATTCACTTCCCGTTTCTGGGAACACTTTTAGGAAGCTATGGGAACCCAGTTGAGATTCAGTACAGCTTTCCATCCTCAGACAAATGGGCAGTCAGAGAGGACTATACAGACCCTCGAGGATATGATGAAAGCTTGTGTACTTGATTTTAGAGGCTCCTGGGATGATCACCTACCACTCGCGGAGTTCACCTACAATAACAGTTACCATTCGAGTATCGGGATGGCACCATATGAGGCCTTGTATGGTTGTAGATGTCGTTCTACTGTAGGATGGGAGGAGGTTGGTGACAGGCAGATATTTGCTCCCGATTTGATACGCCAGGCCTCTGAGGTTGTCCAGTTGATTTGTGAGAGGTTGAGGACAGCTCAGAGTCGACAGAAGAGTTATGCTGACAGGAGACGTAGATTGTTGGAGTTTACAGTAGGGGAGTCAGTATTCTTCAAAGTTTCTCCTTCCAAGGGTATTACAAGATTCGAAAAGAGAGTGAAGTTGAGCCCTCGCTTCATATGACCTTTTGAGATACTCGAGAGAGTGGGAGATCGAGCTTACATGCTAGCGTTGCCATCGGAGCTAGCAAATGTCCATAACGTCTTCCACGTCTCCATGCTTTGGAAGTATCAGCCAGATCCATCGCATGTGATCAGATACGAGCCACTGGAGCTCAGTGAGAGTATGTCCTATGTTGAGAGACCGATCCAGATTGTGGATAGGAAGAAGAAGGTATTGAGATCGAAGACGATTCCCCTGGTGAAAGTACTGTGGCAACATCATACTCCAGAGGAAGCGACTTGGGAGTTAGAGAGTTTGATGAAAGAGAAGTACCCGGAGTTGTTCAGAGACTGATTTGGTTCCAATTTAGAGGACCAAATTCCTTTAGTGGGGGAGATTCTGTAAGACCCACTTTTTATTACTTGTGATGCATTTCCTTATGACTCATGTGTTATACACTTCCACATATTGATTGAATCATAAGAAGAGCTTTGACTGAATTAAACTTGCAAATGGAATAAAACAAAATATCGGTGAATGTATAAAGTAGCCAAATAAGGGCCGAGATGGCCATAGGCCAAACGAAAGGGATCGACATTAAGTTAACGAAAAATACGAATTTAAAATAAGAAAAGATAGTGGGTGTGTGAAGGAAAGTCGGGTTAAATTGGTTTCGAAACAAGTGCAGAGGTAAAATGGTCAAAAGACCGAAATCTGGTATAAATTCGATAAGAAAATTTTAATTAAAAATAAGGATTTAGGACATCTTGATCAATAATGAGGAAATTATCAAATTTTGAGTCCACTTGATCAAGATTCGGAATTATTTAGAATTATCAAAAATTCACTCGGGACAATATCCCAAAAATATGGAGAAAATATACCGAAAAAGGGTTAAAATATAATAAATAAATTAGAATAAATTAAAAAAATTATTTATTAATAAAATAAAGAATTTATAGATATTTTGGAATATTTTAGAGTATTTTAATGATTATTATAGTGATAAAATAAATCATAAATAATAATAATAAGAATAATAATAATTAAAAAAAAGAGATCGAAAATCTGAAAATGGGGAAGAACCCGAAAACGAAAACCAAAAAGAAAATCGAGGAAGACCCGAGCCACCCGATAGCCACCGACGATCGACAGACCCAAACGAAGGTCGGAGAAGAAAGAGGAGAGGCCGGTGAACTCAACGGCACCGACGACACGCAGTATAGACGCCGAAAATCGGAGAACGAAGGATGAGAAAATCGTGAGGAAAATGGCCCAATTTTCGACGATCCATGGCAGCTGGGCGTGAACGGAGGGCACCAACGTGATCGGGAGGAAGAGGCGGTCCTTTTGAGATTGATAGTGGCTGGCGAATCAGCTGGAACCGCCGACAACAACAAACCCCTAGAAACGGCATCGTTTGGCCGAAAGGAAAAGGAAGGAAAAGGAAAGAAAAAAAGGAAGGAAGGGAAATGAAAAGAAAGAAAATGGGAAAAAGGAAAGAAAAATTACCGGGGATGACTCGAGATTCTTGTAAGTTGATCGAGGGTCGAGATTGACCTACGGGTAAATTTCAAAATTTTATTTAATATTATATTTAATGGAAAATACCTCGGATTTACCTAATTGTGCAGTTTTACGACAGAGCCCGAACGAGAGCCGATTGAGCTTTGATTTTTGTACCCCGCATAACATTGGGTAAGTACACTTTAATTATGACAATTAGAGTCCTTAATGCAGAGTTAAGATTATTTTACAGGTTTTATGGATTAATTCTGCATAAAAGGAATTTTATTCAGAATTTTAAAGTAATTATCGTAAATAGTATGCGGGCTATCCAATGAGTTTGGAACGAAGCCCGATGTGTATTAGTAAGCCATATGAGCCTAGTAAAATCTGAAGAAGGGATTTAATAAATAGAAATGAGCTGAAAATGGGCCGAGGCCCATTAAGGTGTAATCGGGCCCAATAAAGTAAAACGGACTCAGTACTTTAGATTCGATCAGAAAGAGTGAAACACTGCTAAATATATTAGAATTGACCTCAAATATATGGTTATATGCAATTCGGTAGACTTGGTTGGCGCGAATTTGGACTGAGAGATCTGGTATTATCGAGACGAGATAAGTTTGCACGTGATTCCAAGTAAGAAAATTTTACAGACTGCTAGTGGTAACTTTATGCAATTTCAACTTCATTTGCAGTCTCTTAAAATGGTCTGAAGGGTCTAGATTTAAGATAAAAATTTTAATGCCCTGGATGGGCAAATTACTAAAATACCCTTGTTAAGGGTAAAATTTCCAAATTTAGGAAAAATTGGGAGGAGCAAGAACAAGAGGTTCCTGCTTGTTCTTGAGGTGTTTTGACACGTTCATGAGTAGCCTGGCTAACTTTTAAATAAAATGCACAGCATTGCATAACTTTAATCACTGTTGATTTTCTCTAAAATTGTTTTGAGATAACAGAGCCACTTACGTGATTTTATAAACATGTGCCGTGCTAGAGCTCAGCTCGCACGAGTTTTGATTTGTGTGATACATGCATTAGTGCTGGAGCGAGAGCTCGCACTAGAGTTTTACATGCATTGGTGCTGGAGTCTAACTTGCACCAGATTTTTACATGATTTTCATGACACGGTGCTGGAGTCTAACTCGCACCAAATTTTTACATGATTTTCGTGACACGGTGTTGGAGTCTAACTCGCACCAGATTTTCACATGATTTGTATACAGAGTGCTAGAGCTTAGCTCGCACTAGTTTTACTTGATTTTATGAGAGTGCTGGAGCATCGCTCGCACTAGTTTTCTGAGAACATGCGATGAGCCGTGCTTGGAGCGTCGGGTAGACTGTGTGTCACACTGATTAAATAGGCTCGCACGTGCGTTTTGAGACAGGCATGAGTATGGGTATGAGATATGGGTCTACAGAATACATTGTATTGTGCAAGTAGCAAGGAGTACGTTGTACCATGCTGGGATTGATTATGTGGCGTCTTCAGATGCGTTGCTTCTTCGGATGTGAGTGATCGGGCAGGATCGACGGGATGGACTGACCCACCTCCCGGGGCAGTTCTCGATTGTGGTGAGACCCCGTACACTAGGATCTGTGTAGTAATGTGATCACGAGAACATTGGTCATAGTCCTAGTTTTTTGCCTGAGATATACATATATTGCCTAGTCTTGCATGTTGATGATTTTGAGAAACACATTTTGTGAATTTTTGTGTGAGTCTGGATCACCCGAGGGAGGGGTTGAGTCCTGAATGAGATGTAATTGTGATGAAAATGAAACTGGGATTTAAACTCTTACATGTTACCATTGCTTTGAAAAGCGTTTTATTTCATGATTTTATGTGAGTTAGGAACACCAGAGGGATGGGTTAAGTTCTGACTTTGTTGTGAAATTTTAACGAGAATGAAATGATTTAAATGGATTTGCATGATGAATATATGTGCTCTTTGAAATCCATATGTGAACTTATTTTACATGACATCATGAATCATGGCATCTATTTTGAAATGTGTGGAGAAGGGGTGGTTTTGTCACGACCCAAATTTCCTAAAATCACTACAAATTTTTTTCGCTTTTTTCTATACTTCTCATCTCCTCGTGACAATTCCATTTTTAATGAGTTAGGCTATGAGTCAGTAATAATCCCAACTCTTATCCCAATTGATCATATCATTCTTACCATGGTAATCATGTTAGAATTTCAAGCAGTGTAATAATAAGTACATATATTATACAACTGTATGTACATATGTTTCCATATATTTACATCCCCCATAATTATATTCGTTACAAAACTGTGCTACTAATTGTTTAGATACAAAACTGTACGATGTGTATACCTGGTTCGCGATGGGAGTAGCGGACAACTAGGGATGCAGTCTCTACCCGCTCTCGACTACTGTAGATGCTCTGTGGAAGGTGGAAAATGAAAGGGTGAGCATAAACAGCTCAGTAAGGCAATAATGTAAGCAGGTAGATAACTATACTATCTACGTGCTGATAATGTCATGATATAAAATCGTTTACTTTTGGAGCATGAGGTAAGATTAAAACGATGCCACATGTATGTATATATCATATACAAGAAATCATGAAATCGACATATAATTCAAACATGGAAAATCATCATGTATGACATCTCATGCTCGTCTCATTAAAACTTATTTATTTCATCATAAACTTTTCACTTTAGAACTTATTTGTTTCATCATAAACAAATCACATCAAGGCTAAACCCACCACTCGGGAATACCTTGAGTCATTAAATCACATCTCTTTTAAAAATATAAATCGGGACATTACCCCTCCTTCGGGTTTGTCCTGGTCTATCCAGACCGTATGATATCATGTGAGGCATGTAGGTTACTGTATGAAAATCGAGGACTATGGCCATACTTTGTCCCTGTGATCCCAGGCTACACGGATCCCGGTGTGCGGGGCATCACAACTGCAACGGGAGGTGGGGTCAATTCCTACCTGCCAGAATAGCAAGTAACATCATAGAGTCATCATGACTGCATGGTACAGCGTACTCCGTGTGACATACACGGTACATCGTACTCCGTGGACCCATATCATAGTCTGGGGGTGCCTGCCGTAGGTCTTATCCACCCCAATACTAGGTCGATAACCAACCCATGTCTCAAAGTATACGTGTGAGCATCTCAACTCTCTGCGACACACAGTCTACAGGAGGATTCCGCACGACCATATCCATGGCAACTCACGTCTAGTGCGAGAGAAGCTCCAGCACTACACTATGCATATCATGATATCTAAAATCTCGTGCGAGCGAAGCTCCAGCACGGTTTTGTGCACACACAAATTTCTCGTACGAGCAATGCTCCAGTACGACTTTTTATGAGAAATAAATCAGTAAACTTGAGTGCGAGTAAGACTCTAGCACTCTTTTTACTTGTATAAATACGATAGGTGGCTAAATCTTGATAAAACATCTTTTTAAAATAATAACCGGTACAAACCGGTACCCTTTCGTATGTTTCATGAAATCAATAGCCAACCTATGTGCATATTTGCTTAAATCAAAGCAATATAATCATATAGAACATTAAAACATGATAATCATGCAATTTATCTGCCTTACTACCCTTTTTTGTAAATTTTACTCCCAGTGGCAAAATCGTCTTTTTCTTTATTCACCTATGCCCCGATTTTCACAAAATTATTATTTCGTTTCTAGATAGTTTAAGTAATTCTAGACCTTGTAAATCCCCTCAAAATTACGTATAGGTATCTCTATGCACCTACAAAATTCCCTTACCTGGAATCGTGCGCAGACTTAACTTGTCTCGATGATACCGAATCTCTCAGCCCAAATGCGCGCCAACCAAAGGTACGTAACTGTATATAACCACACAATTGAGGTCAATTCAATTATCTTGATCAGTATATCGCATTTACTGACCAACTTAAGGTATTGGGCCCTATCTACCTTATTGGGTCTCGGCCCATTTTTAGCCCCTTTTATTTTTATTAATTACCTTTTTCAGGTATACCGGGCTCATGCAGCTTACCGATAATTATCGAGCTTCATTCCAAACTCATTGGATAGCCCGTATACCATTTATGACAATTACATTACAATTTTGAAAAATATTCCTTTCTATACGAAATTAATCCATAATTCCGTAAAATAATCAAAGCTCTATATTAAAGAACTCATATTGCCGAAATTAAAATGTACTTACCCGATACGATGTGGGGTACGAAAGTCAGAGCTCAATCGGCTCTCGTTCGGGCTTTATCGAAAAGCTGCACAATTAGGTAAATCCGGGTTATTTTCCATTAAATATAATATTAATTAAATTTTCGAAATTTACCCGTAGGTCAATCTCGACCCTCGGTCAACTTACCCGAATCTCGAGTCGTCCACGGTAAATTTTTCTTTCCTTTCCCCTTTTTTTCCTTTCTTTTCTTTTTTTTCCTCTTTCCTTCCTTTTCCCTCCTTTTCCTTCCCTTTCCTTCCGGCCAAACGGTGCCGTTTCTGCCACTTTGCCTTCGCCGGCGTTTTCGGCGGTCTTACCGGCAGATACCGATCTCAAAAGAATCGGCTCCTCCCCCTGAACGCGTCGGTGGCTTCCGTTCAAGCCCAGTCACGGTGGTTCGCCGGGAATCGGCCCGTTTCTCCCTCGGCCTTCCTTCACTCCGATCGGCGTCCTCCGGTCACCTGACGGCGCGTTTTCGGTGTCCACGTGATCGTCGGCCTCTCATCTTCCTCCTCGTAGCTTCGTTGGAGGTTGTCGGTCGCCGGTGTGCTGGGATCGTCGTCGATTCTCACGGGTCGTTTTCGGTTTCATTTTTTCCTGTTTTCGGGTTCTCCCGATTTCAGAGTTTTTTCTTTTCTTTTTTTTTATTATTATTATTATTTAACAATTTGTTTTATTATTAAAATATTCATTAAAATATTCAAATATATTCTAAAAATATCTACAACTATATTATTTTATTCCAAATAAATAAATTTAGTTTAATTTAATTTGTTTATTATATTTTTAATCATTTTTTTTGTATAATTTCTCCGTATTTTCGAGATATTGGCCCGGATGGCTTTTTCGGTATTTCTAAAAATTCTGGATCTTGATCAATTGGACTCAAAAGTATATAATTTCCTCATTATTGATCAAGATATTCTAAATCCTTATTTTTAATTAAATTTTTCTTATCGAATTTATCCCGAATTTCAATCTTTTGACCATTTTACCCCTGCACTTGTTTCGAAACCAAATTAACCTAACTTTCTTTCATACATCCACCATCTTTTCTTATTTAATTTTGTATTTTCGGTTAACTTCATTTTTGATCCTTTTCGTTTGGCCTGTGACCATTTCGATCCGTATTAGGGTACTTCCGACGTTCACCGAGATTTCATTTTTATTCTACTTGCAAATTGTATTTCAGTCAAAGCTCTTCTTATGATTCATCGAATATATGAAATGGTACATCACATGAATCATAAGGAAACACATCAACAGATAATAAAAGTGGGTCTTACATAATCTCCCCCACTAAAAGAATTTGGTCCTCCAAATTAGAACCAAATCAGTCTCTGAACAACTCCGGATATTTCTCTTTCATCAAACTCTCTAACTCCCAAGTTGCTTCCTCCGGAGTGTGATGCTACTACAGTACTTTCACCAGGGGAATCGTCTTCGATCTCAATACCTTCTCCTTCCTATCCACAATCTGGATCGGTCTCTCGACATAGGACATACTCTCACTGAGCTCCAGTGGCTCGTATCGGATCACATGCGACGGATCCAACTGATACTTTTGAAGCATGGAGATGTGGAAGACGTTATGGACATTTGCTAGCTCTGGTGGCAACGCTAGCCTATAAGCTCGATCTCCCACTCTCTCGAGTATCTCAAAAGGTCCTATGAAGCGAGGGCTCAACTTTCCTTTCTTTCCAAATCTAGTAATACCCTTGGATGGAGAAACTTTCAAAAATACTGACTCCCCTACTGCAAACTCCAACGGTCTACATCTCCTGTCAGCATAACTCTTCTGTCGACTCTGAGCTGTCCTCAACCTCTCACAAATCAACTGAACATCCTCAGAGGCCTGACATATCAAATTGGGAGTAAATATCTGCCTGTCACCAACCTCCTCCCATCCTACAGGAGAACGACACTACGGCCATACAAGGCCTCATATGGTTCCATCTCGATACTCGAATGATAACTGTTATTGTAGGCGAACTCTGCGAGTGGTAGGTGATCATCCCAGGAGCCTCTAAAATCAAGTACACAAGCTCTCAACATATCCTCGAGGGTCTGTATAGTCCTCTCTGACTACCCATCTGTCTGAGGATGGAAAGCTGTACTGAATCTCAACTGGGTTCCCATAGCTTCCTGAAAATGTCTAAAAAATGGGAAGTGAAGCGAGAATCCCTATCCGACACAATACTCACTGGGACACCATGCAATCTCACAATCTCGCGTACATATAGCTCCGCCAATCTACTCAGAGTATCGGTGACTCTCATAGCTAGGAAATGTGCTGACTTCATCAATCTGTCAACTATCACCCATATGGCATCATTTCCCCTGCGAGTCCTCGGTAAACCCATCACAAAGTCCATTGTGACATGCTCCCATTTCCAAATCGGTATAGGTAGAGGCTGCAATAACCCTGCAGGCTTCTGATGCTCTACCTTCACCTGCTGACAGATGAGACATCTCACAACAAACTCTGCTATATCTCTCTTCATCCCTGACCACCAGTATACCTTCCGGAGATTCTGATACATCTTTGTACTACCCGGATGCAAGGTATACCTCGACGAATGAGCCTCTATCAAGATCAACCTCCTGATCTCAGTATCCTTGGGAACACATATCCTGTCTCGGAACCTCAGTAATCCATCCGAACTCAACTCAAACTCAGTCTCAATACCCCTCTGCATCTGCCTGACTATCTCAATACACTGCTGATCCTCACGCTGAGCCTGTCAGATCCGATTCATCAAATCCGGCTCTAATCGCAGGCTAGCAATCATATATCCACTCTCAATATCAGGCGGAGTCACATCCAAACTGAGGCTCACAAATTGCTCTAACAACTCGTGTTCCCGTACCATCATATAAGAAACCAACCCGAGGTGCTTCCTGCTCAACCTTAGAGACTATGTTGTTCTTCTCTTTGATGTGAACAACTTTGTATCTAATAGTCTTCCCTCAAATCTTTATGAAAATGGGCAGATTTAAGAGTGAGAAAGCTAGGTTTTTGGATTGAAATGGAAAGGAATGGTTTGTCCTGTGAAATGTAGATTTTAACTGCTCCTATTTATATAATTAGCTTGATGAGATCGATCTGCATATGGTGGAGATCGATCTGCATATGGTGGAGATCGATCTGGTCCTCTTAAACCCTCTTTTTCATGACATTTTAAAGGCATGAGATCGATCTGTCGAGGGCTTGAGATCAATCTATCTCAAGCAGAGAGTTAAGGAGATCGATCTGGCTAGGGAGGAGATCGATCTGCTCCAACCCGAGAGTTAAGAAAATCGATTTGCTTGCATTAGGGATCGATTTCTTCATTACAAAATGTTTAGAAGATCGATCTGGCCCCATTGGAAATCGATCTGCCCTATTCCATTGCTCAAATAAGAGCATTTTTTTCTCTTCCAGATCGATCTCTCATCCTATGAGATCGATCTGGCATTCGTATTTTCCAAATTTTGCTGCAGTTTTCTGTAGTAACTGTAAGACCTGATATTTTCCAGTGCATTTAAAAATGCAAAAGGACTTAAATGGTATTCTCGAAAATGTGCAAGGGTAAAACGGTCAAAAGACCAAAATTTGGTATTAATCGGGACAAGAAAATTTAATTAAAAATAATGGCTTGAGAAATCTTGATCAGTAACAAAGAAATAATTAAATTTCGAGTTAAATTGATCAAGATATAATTTTATTTAATATTTTTAGAACTTTCGCCTCAAAAAATAATCTTGAAAATAATCGAAAATTTTACCAGAAAGACGAAATAATACCGATAAATTCATGTAGTGATTAAATGAATAAAATATAAATTTTTAAAGGTATTTGTGGATTTTAATATTATTTTATTGAATAAAATATTATTAAAAATAAATTATAAATAAATTAAAAAAGAAATCTAAAAAAAAAGATATCGCATTTCACGATTTCTGAAGGAAAAAGGAAACAGAAACGAAAACAGAGAAGCGAAGGCCGACTGAGGAAGAGGAGGCTCACCGACGAGCTACCGGTGGCCAAGAACCCCAGGCGAGGGCCAACGAAGCAGGCCCGAAACCCGCGCAACCCATAGGCAGCATCGGCGCCGATTTGGTCCAACCCGAGGCTCGATTTTGGAAGCCCAATGAATGGAGTGTCGAACGGTGGTGGAATCGACCGGAGAACCGGTCGGACGGCTATGGAACGACTAAATCGTGACTGAACTGACCGAACCGGACTGAACCGACCGAACCAAACTGGACTGAACCGGCGGTCTGAACCGGGTTGAACCTGACCGGACCAGTTCAGCCAAAAAGAAAAGGAAAAAAGGAAGAAAAAGGGGAAAAAAAGAGGAAAAAAGGAAGAAAAATTCCAGTGATGTAATCGAGCTTCGGGTAAGTCGGTAAGCAGTCGAATTGATAGATTTAATTTTTTGAATATTTAATTTGATAAATAATCGACTGAAAGTTTACCCAGAAATATATTTAATTGTGTAACTCGACGATTGGCATCAACCGAAAGCTCGAGACCGCCTCGATTTGTGTACGATCATGGAATAACAGGTGAGTGATCCTTATTTACGACAATTTGCATCGTTATGCGTGATTGATATTTATCGCATAAATTACAGATTTAAATTTCGCATTTAATGAATTAAATTTTGGAAATTGGATAAATTGTCGTAAATATTAAATTGAGATATCTAAGAATTTAGAACGAGGCTAAATAAATATTGATGGGCCCAATGAGCCCAATAGGCCTCGATAAAGTGTGGTAAATAAGCTTAAGGTCGATTAAGGCCCATTATGTTGCAATCGGGCCCAATATGGGTAAACGGGCCCAATGATTTAAAATTAAGCCCAGAAATTATGAATTACATTAAATTGTATTGTATTTGACCTGATGAATGTGTATCCGCAGTTCCGGAGATTAGATTCGGAGCAAATCAGACTGCATGACGAGTCATCAGTGGAAAGGTCAGACTGTACAGAAAATGAGGTAAGGGAATTATGTGAGTAGCTAGGGGTAGCTACGCGTATTTTAATAGCTTTTCTGTACACTGAATATGTATGTATACATTGATACTGTATAATGATCCTAAAAATGGTTTGAATGATTTTAAGGATCGAAATAGGTGAAAAGACTATTTTACTCCAATTGAGGGAAGTTTCACCTAAGGATGGTGAAAGCATGACATGCATGAAATGCATGATTTAAGGAAATTTATGGTTTAAGGATTTTATTGGTTTTAATCAAAGCAAATCGATGGATTGGCCAGTAATTGCATGAATTTCACATGATAACACTACGTAAGTGTTATTTGTATTTAAATAGAACTTTCTTTGGAAAATAAACCAACTATCAAGTTTATATGGGAACAGATAGTGCCGACACATAGTTCGCACTATATCTGCGTTTGTGAATGTGCATAAATGTGCTGGAGCGGTTGCTCGCACTGACTTGTGTGACATCAAATGCATGAAATGTGCTAGAGCGGTTGCTCGTACTGATTTTTATTATTGTGAAATGCATGAGAGGTGCTGGAGCCTAGCTCGCACTCTGTTTTGACATGTTTTGACAGGTTTTGACTGTTTTGACGTGATATGCATAAAAAGGTGCTGGAGCGATTACTCGCACTAGTTTTTATGATTGACATGCATGAGAGATGCTGGAGCCTAGCTCGCATCCAGTTTTGATATGAAAATTTCATAAAAGCCGTGCTGGAGTGTAACTCACACGAGATTTGATTTAATTATGCATAAAGTTGTACTGGAGCATTGCTCGTACGAAGATTTGATTTATTTGAGCATTCATTTGTGCTAGAGCGTTGCTCGCACAAAGTTTTATATGGTTTTATAATTCATTTTAATGTCGTACTAGAGTTTTTCTCGTACGAGGTTTTCACTAAGTTTTTATACATATCCGTACTTGAGCATTTCTCGTACATGGATTTTAATTGAAATTTATAATCAGTTTAAGTCGTACTGGAGCGTTGCTCGTACGCAGATTTCATTGATTTCTATGAAACCGTGCAAGAGCTTCGCTCGCACGAGATTTTCAGATATCATGAATATGCATGGAGCCGTGCTAGAGCTTCGCTCGCACAGGGATTTATATTACATGCATATAGCCGTGTTGAAGCCTCTTGTAGACTGTGTGTCACAGTGAGATGATATGCTCACACGTGCATTCTGAGACAGAGATGATTTGGGTGGATAAGAACTATTATAGGCACCCCTGATTGAGCTTGGGTTCAAGGAGTACGTTGTACCGTGTATATCACGCGGAGTACGCTGTACCGTGGGGATTGTTGGAGTGGAGTGGCATTAGCCACGAGGCAGCAAACCTTGCCCTCGCAATCCTGGTGTTATGCTGTTCTGGCGGGTAGGACGACCCACCTCCCGTTTCAGGTGTAATACTCTGCACACTAGGTACCGTGTTTTCAGGGATCATTAAGATATGGCCATAGTCCTCGATGTTACTGATAAAATCAGCTGCTTGTCTCACATGATATAACTATTGGTCGATAGACCAGGGTAGACTCAAGGAAGGGGTCAGGCCCCCGATTTTATGAGTTTCTACTGTGATGCTAGATTTCAAATGATTTTATCATATGTGACCCTGAAAGAAGGGTGATTTTATAACCGAAGTTTTATAAAGAATTTTAAAGAATTGTTTTATGAGATGATTGACCCGGGAAGGGTTAGTTTATACTGCAGTTTTAATGAAATGATTTGAATACAATAGCATGATGTTGTTTTCCATGCTTTCATTACAAATTCATGATTTGTCATACATGGCATGAAAGACTGCATGGTCTTGATTTACTTCATGCTTATTATGATTTAATAATGTCACATAAAATGTTATTGATATATGATTTATATATGCACGAACAGTTTTATAAACTAAGTCATTGATGGTTGCATGACTTTGTGCTTGATGATTTTAATGAAAAGAAATGGATTTAAGGGCATGGCATTATGAGCATGTAGATAGTGGAGCTATCTACTTACTTGCATAATTACCTTACTGAGAGTGTGGTTTGCTCACCCCTTTTATTTACCCATCTTTTCAGAACACTCGAAATAGTTATTGAGCGGCTGAGGACTTGCATGCTTGGTATCCGCTGCTTCTCATCGAGAGACAGGTATACACATTTGTATAGTTTTGTATCTAAATATGTAATGCACAGCACTGTAAACGAACATTGATGTCAGGGATGTAGAGACATAAATACCATTGTGTATGTATTTAATTAAAGTCAAAGATAGTAAACTTTGATATATGAATGTGAATATGGAAATGGAATGGTAAATGGTGTGAGGTGACTTACACCGAATCATAGCCCAACTGTTTGTAGGATAGTCACGATGAGAGTAAGGTAAGAATTAAATAATAAATGAAAAAAGCGAAAAATTTACTCTGATTTTTAGATAATTTGGGTCGTGACAGTAACTCACACCAAACATCCTTAATTTGCTGTCATAGTCATTTTCTCATCCAACCACCTTTAAAACTTGAAAATGACATGCATTCATACTTTATACTCATTAAAACTTGATTGCAATTCTTGTATAACCAAAGGTATACAATAAATGACTAAATGGAAGTACAAATATTATGCATCTCATTCAACTTCTTTCCATTTTACCACACTACTCATTTTTCATTCCAATCACACTCATCACATACAAAAGTCCATTTCTTCATATTCTTACATAATGAAACTTGTACGTACATCACAAACTCTTATTACAAGTATGTACATTGAATTTATGGACTTTACATATTTTATGCTTCACATTACAAGTACATCCCATACTTATGAATTCATAATTACTTGATCCAAAATCATCCATTTTATAATTCCATTTACATATATACATGGTTAAACATAAATGGGGTCTCACATAGAGTCATGACATCGATTTGCTTTTAATACATGCATGCAAGTTTATTATGTTTTAAGTATGTTTTATGACATATGAGTTTATGAAGATATATGTTTTATGCTTGAGGATCAATCTTATGAGGCAAGGGATCGAAACCTCCTATATATTTTATGCTTATGAATGGCTTTTTATGCTCATTGACCTGTCTTGGTTTAAAGTAAATAAAAGCATGATTTGATAAGCTTATGATTTTATGACTTATGAATTAAGATCCCACAAGAATGCATCAAAGGTTTTATTTTACAAAAGTGCATGATAAAACTTGTTTTAAAGTTTCAAAACAAACCAATGCATTAAAATGATTTCCCTTAAACCTATTTCACATATTTTAAGTGGGGTCCCTATGTTTAAGTTTATAGAAAAGATGATTTTGTGGGATGACTATCCCACTTACTTAAGTATTACATTTTGTAAGTTAAGCTAAGTTTATGATGTTAAGGGATCATACAAAGTATGTTTTATAAATTGTTTTGATGAGATTATAAGGCTACGATTTGTAATGTGTTTAAAGGGCGTACAACGTCCATCTAAGTTATGTAAGTGAATTTATCTTACATTCTTAAGTTAAGTTAAGTTAAGTTAAGACTGTTAGACCTGGACAAGTCAACAACATTCCTAGTACTCACTAGTCAGTGGGACTAAGGAAACCCTAACCATAGTCAAGGTTAACCCTTTCCCATTTTAGGGGCTCCCATTTTAGGATGTAAGTAAGGTACGTGACACTCTTGGAATCAGATGTCGAGTCTCTAACCTATGTTTAAGGTTTCATTGAGCTTATGAATTATGTTCATACGAATTTATGTTTTAAGCTATGATTTGCGAAAATGCATCACATGCATGATTTATTTGCATGCCTAATCTTTGTAAGAATACTTATGCTAAGTTTATAACTTATGATTCATGAAATTAAGCATGCTTTGAACCAAGTATTTTTGCAAATAAAGTTGCCTTATATATTTTTAAATGAAGTATGTATTTCTGTTTTGCCTCCCCCTCTGCATGTACTCTTGTTGAACGTTAAACTCACCCTCTTCTGCCTTCCTCCACAGATTATCTACACTAGGTACTAGAGCGCGACTTCCTTTGGGATAGGTTAAAAGAGTGTCACCTACTACCTATTTGCATTTTTTCGGAAGTATGTACACAGTTATATATCTTATATCAGACATTCTTCATCCACAATTTATGTAATTGTTTTAGGATGTAACAATAGGTTATAATAGGTATCAAATGTAGTCTTATGGCTGTATTAGATACCAATTATGACCTACAAAGATGTGTCATAAAATGATTAAGCTAATTATAATTATTTTCTTTTGAAGAATAATTAATGGATGATACCACTTATGGTTTTATGATATGTTGTATGTTTAAAACGTATGGATTGTCACATCACACATTTAAGGATGAGACTAAGACTAAAGGAAACTTATCAGAGTTGGCTAATATGACCAACAGAAGTGATTAGGTGTTACAGTGATTGTAAATAAACATCGGTAAGGAAAAGAAAAATTTATTCTATTTTCAGCTGAAATAGGATGTTACATGTATGCTTCATAAAACAAAGTATTGAACTTTATAATATTAATGGAAATTAAAATTAGTTAACATCAAATTCAACTGGGAAAATAATCATAAATTGTTCACTAAGAACATCTTAGCATAAGTATCATTATTTAGGATCTTTAGTGAATGCGATCGCTACTTAACTATCGCAGTTCACCAATAATGAGTTTGGTTCATTATTATTAAATCCTAAATGATTCAAAAATCTCTTGAGCTAAATAGCCTCTTGTACTGCTGTTGAAAATGCAATAAATTCAGCTTCCATTATGGAAAGAGCTATACATGTCGGTTTCTTACTACTCCATGATATTGCCCTGTTATTCAGTAAGAAAATATAGCCTAAGTTAGATTTCCTTTCATCTAAATCTCCTCCCCAATCAGCGTCCGTATAGCCAATCAGATGCATCTCACTTCATGATAGCACAAAGAATAATCTGCAGTCCTTTATGATACCTTAATATCCTTTTAATAGCTTTCTAATGTGGTTGTGGTACGATCTGAAAGTATTGTCCTCAAGTGCACGGGTCATACAAGTAATAATGAGATTTGAGTCCCGAGTTATCGTCCCACAGAGAAGTTGACTAGCCTAATTAACTACCGGTTAATCTTACCCTAAGTATATTCTAGCAAATTATGAAGTTTAGTTATGAGTGATCTACTAGGCTAATTAAAATTATTGGAAAGCAATAAAATAATAAGAACTAAATGAAATAAAACCGAGCTAAAAGTACTTATAATGCTCCAAGCAATTAAAAGCAACAACCTACAAAAGAAAATTAAAACAATTAAAATTAATTAACGCAATGAAATGCAAATATGAAAATAACTAAAAAAGACTAATTAAACTAAAATTAAACAATCCTAAAATAAAATGTGCATGTAATTAAACTAACTAAGAAAATGCAATTTAAACTAACTTAAAGTCTAATAAAATAAAAATCTACTTACCTAAAGAAATTCTTAAACTTAACTCTAACTAAATGCTAACAATAAAACAAAATCTAACTAATTCATGAAAATATTTTTGGATTAAATTAAAAATGAAAACAAACTTAAAATTGCTTGGAATAAATCTACCCCTAATCTAATTCTAAATGAACACTTGATTAACTATCATCCTAATTAAAACTAAGTTTTATACCACTAAACAATAATACTAACATGCAATTTAATTAAAGACTTTAATCTAAGCTAACAAGGATTAATAAAAATATAAAAATAGGCATCATGAAAAATTGGAAATGATTAAAATGACATGGCCAAACATGGCCTTAAACTACTTTGCCAGGAGAGTGGTCCCGATTTGTCACTGGCAATGTGCATGTCTTCTTGGCTGCTCCAGCTTTGTTCTCCATTTCCAGGTACTGCTCTGTCGATTTTGTGCCTCTGCTCCTGTCGTGCTCCACATCCCACATTTCTGCCCAGCTAGTCAGGGTCCTGTGCACCGTACTGTGCATGTTGTATCATTTCCAGGTGCTCCAAATGCTGTCCGACAATCTGCTACACGGGTACTACTCCAGCCGTGTTGTCTGCTGCACATTCTGCACATTACCAACGCAACTGCATCTCTTTTTATACTGTTTTGCCATCATCTATTTCGTGCACCACACTAGTCGGGTAGCAAACAACAGCTCACCAACTCCTGAAACAACAACACGATAGAATGCACACAAGGAACTCCCGAAAATCAGCAGTTAACAACAAGCAAAATGCAAAAAACAAACAAATGGAAGAACTAAGCAGAACTAGTGATCCTATAAAAGAAACTATAGATTTTAGGATGACTAAACTTAAGATAAATATAAAACTAATGAAGCAGAAAACTGAACTTGAAAGTGTAAATGAGTAAACATAAAATAATGCAGAAAGCAGAAATAATGGACGCAACAACAGTGCTGAACCCGAGCTTAATCACGCAGCTCTGCACCCTTCCAGACTTTAGCTACAACCTGCCGATCTATGTCCATCATTCTTCACAGCAGCTCGGTACTGGTCACAGCACACATCAATGAAAACTTGCAGCAGCCAAACGCTAGGTTAGTTCAGAATGAGACCCCGCAAAGAATATGAACAGTACACAGCTCTTGAAACAGGGTAGGACAAAGGAAAATATGAGTGTCTCTATCCATTGAAGCCATGAAGTAGCATTAGTTCTGCCAGCTTCAGTACCGGCCTACACCTCCTGCTTGCTTCACTGAACCACCAGTACACGATACAGCCTCCAGTCATGCTCGTAGGGCCATCGACTCATGCAGTAAGTTCATGCCAGAAGCTATTAACATAAGCTAAGTTAAAAAAAAAAAACAGAAATTAAATAAAACAATGGAAGATTAAAGAACAACGCAATAGCATGGATGAAGAGAAACTGCCTGTCACCTGGTCTTCTACCTCCCTATTCTCTACTGCTCATCAACTTAAGCTAAAAAATAAAAAAAATAAAAGCTAGAAGAAGTTGAAAAACAAATGTGGAGCAAGACTCCTGTCAGCCGAACCTCCTCTCCATTCAACCTTAAGTGTATCAAATCAACAATAAACAAATGCACTTGTAAACCTGAAAAGAACAATGAACATTGGTGAATGATTGCTGAAACGAAACTTGCAAAGCTTTTAATAAGTATTGAAATTGTTGTGAACAGTAGCAAAAGAAAATGATGACAAACGAAAAAGCATAAGAAAAATTAAAACTAAAACTACTCCTAAATTACTCTACACTACTCGTAACCTAGGCTACCTACCCTACTCCTACTTCCTACACTACTTCATTTTTTCAATTGCCATCATGTTCTATTTATACACACACTTAGGGGTACAATGGTAATTTTTCCATCCTAGATGAGTTGGCATTGTTTGGCCACTTGTTTTCATTTGATTTGCTGCAGAGCAGATATTTCCACGTCATCAATCTTTTTGTCTAATTGGCTGTGCGATGTGGCCCGACGTGTATCTTCCAGAGGTTTGGCACGGTGTCCTTTGATTTTATCGTTTCGAAGCGAATAAAATACTGACACATGACATCACGCGTGTCCAGATGACTTGTGACTCAGTCTGCAATTTTGAAGTGGTCCAATCTCCTTTAGCTCGTTTTCAGCCTAATTTTGATGAAACGACTGAGTTTCATCCGAATTTAATTTATCTGCACATTAAAGAAATTTAATTAAATAAAGGAGATTTTTAATAAAATAATATGGGGATTAAATAAATAATTAGGAAATTAAGCACAAATAATTCTATTAAAAATAAAATTATCACACCCCCAAACTTGAGCTTTTGCTTGTCTTCAAGCAAAACAAAATAATTGTAGGAATGACAAGTACTGAACACAATAATTTTTCCAATATTATTTTCAAAGATAAAGTATAGACTACGATCTCAAAGATTCATAATTACAAGTCCAACATTCAGAATCATTTAATCATAAGTCCTAACCCCAAATTGGATCCCTCGTGTGTGTGAAAATGTCAGAGTCACTTCACAGTACATTACCCGGATTAGATTATGCAAACACAGTGAATGCAAAGTTAATGACATGTGATCATTCTCATAAGTTTGCTTTTCACTTCTCTCTCTACTAATGTAATCACTTTTAACTAAAGATCAATAGACTTCATTAAGCTTGTAATATAAGGCTGGGGTTAAGGTATGATAAAGTCGATTTAGGTTTAATTACCCCTTAACATGCATTACTTTCTAAGATCTTTATGTAAGAGCTCAAATTTATTTCCCCCAAATTATTTCACTAGACATTTTATTCTATTTTTGTATTTTTCTTCTTTCTTCTTTTCTTTTTCTTTTTCTTTCATCACATTTTTTTTTGAACTTTCACTATCACCAGATACCCATATGTACAAAGCTCAAAATATATCCAATGACTTCCATGCTTTCGAGGTAAGGGATAGGAAAAAAATGTTTAAGCTAAGGAAAATAACGCATGTGTATTTACAGAGAAAAGCTTATTTGGCCCAGATGGGTGACTATGGGTAAAATATGTACAGGGATGGCTAGAAAGGCTTAAACGATCCAAAGATGGCCTAAATCATTTCCCTAATTAAGTGTGATCTAATATTTTACCTCGAGATTAGATCAAACAAATTCTAGAATATGATGCGCAAAATCAATTGAACAAATGCAATCCTAGGTCCACATAAGTTTTCTCTAAATAAATATATAGATTCATGACATGACATGTGCATAAAATGAGGAAATCACAATCAGAATCAAGATAAATTCAAGAACACAACTTAATGCTTTTCCTATAATCATGCTTCTCAATCAATCAAAGGCATACTAAATCATGGGGTCATATCATCAGAATATGGGAAAACTACATGCTAAGCACTAAATCATCCCAAAATCAAACAATTTAAGCTCATATTTTCAAAAAAATTTTGAAAAAATTTTCAATTTTGCTCAAATTTTCGAAAAATGCCCCCAAACTTAAAGTGCACAGTATCCTCAGTGTGCAGATAATATAAACATTGAAGCTCAAGAACAGAGTACTCCCCTATCTGATGATGATGAACAACTGAAACTTGATTGAAAACGTAAAAATAGAAAAGCAATCTGCAAAATAAACAAAGAAAGAAAGAGTAGAAAAGAAAAAGAACTATATACAAAGTGAAAAGAAAAATATAGCAACTTCAAATGCAAGTAAAGAACACAACACTCAGCAGCAGGGCGAAGAGTAGGAGGATCAGCCAAATTGGTGATAGAATGTTAACCGTTAAATCCTCCTGTGCTCTAGCTACTTCCTTCTTTCTCTTAAATTTCTTATGTTCAAGCCTTATATCCTCCATCCCAAAAAAGTATTAAGAGTCATCAGGGAGCTTCAAAGGTTTGAAAACATTAAATGTTACCTCCTGATTTAGGACTCTCATGGTTAACTCCCCCTTTTGCACGTCAATCAAAGTCCTACCTGTAGCTAGGAAAGGTCTGCCTAGTATAATGGGGACTTCTCTGTCTTCCTCCATATCCAAAACAATAAAATCCACAAGGAAAATAAATTTGTTCACCTTTACTAACACATCCTCAATGACCCCCTTCGGATATTTAATGGATCTATCAATTAGCTGAAGGGTCATTGTGGTGGGTTTGGCATCCCCTATTCCTAACTTATGTTAGATAGACAAAGGCATTAAATTGATACTAGCTTCTAAATCACACTGGGCTCTACCAAAGAATAGATTTCCTATCGTGCAAGGTATGGTAAAACTCTCGGGATCCTTGAGCTTGGGGGGTAGTTTCCTCTGAATAATTGCACTACATTCCTCAGTTAAAGCCATCGTCTCATAATCTTCCAATCTCCTTTTCCTAGAGAGGATATCCTTCAGAAACTTCACATAACTTGGCATTTGCTTTAAGGCATCTGCGAAAGGAATGTTGATGTGAAGTTTCTTAAAAACCTCAAGAAATTTAGCGAATTATTGATCGAGCTTTTTATTCTTGAACCTCTGAGGAAAAGGTATTGGTGGTCTAACCGGAGGGGATGTAGTGGAAACATGTGTAGCATCACAGGATGAGGAAGGCTGTGAAGTAGAAGAAGGTACAGATGAAGAAGCGCCTAGCTTTGTTTCCATTGCAGCCTGATCTGTAGGTTCCTACTCTTTCTGAGCTGCTTCGTTAGAACTTAAGAATTCTTCAACTATGAGCTATTCAGGTTGGGACTTAACTTGTGGATCATCATCTAGCTCTCTGACGCTCCTAAGGTTAATGGCTTTCACATGTTCTTTACCCTCCCTTTGCCTAACAGGATTGGTTTCAGTGTTACTAGGAAAGGTCCCTTGAGGACGTTGACTAAGAGCGTTTGCTATTTGTCCCACTTGAACCTCTAAGTTCTTAATTGAAGCAGCTGGATTTTACAGGATCGTTGAGAACATTTCCTCAAGCGAGGGCTTCTTCTCAGCTACTGGTGCTGATGCAAGTACGTGTTGTGGTTGCATATGTGGTGAGGGTGGTGGTGGTTGATGGAAGTGAGGTGGATGATGTTGAAATTGAGGTGGATGGGGATGATGAGAAGGCGAATGATATGGAAATTGCGACTGTGGTGGTACATGAACTAGTGGAGCTTGAAAACTAGGGGGTTCTACAGGTCTAGAGCTAGAAGTTTGCCCTTGGTTTTGGCTCCAGGAGAAGTTAGGATGGTTCCTCCACCCTGGATTATAGGTGTTTGAAAAAGGGTTGTTCTGTTGCTTAGGGGGGGCAACATACTAAACTGATTCTAGATTAAGCGGACACCTATCCACAGAGTGTGTACCACTACACAGATCGCATGAAAGGAAAAGACTTTGGACAGAATAAATCGGATTAGGACTGGTAGAAGGATTATGCTGGGTACTAAGTGACTCTACATTCTTCGTAAGATTAGCGATTTGAGAGGTCAAGGTAGACAGCGTGTCGAGCTCATACATACCCGTCGACTTCTTTGGCAATCGCCTCTCCGAGGATTATAAATAGTTGTTAACAGCCATCTTGTCCAAGAGCTCGCAAGCTTCCTCCTCTGTTTTACACATTAGAGCTCCACCCGCAGCAGCGTCAACAATGGTCTTATTTTAGCTTCTAAGTCCATTGTAGAAGGTCTGGACTTGCAGTCACAAAGGTAGGCCATGGTGAGGGCACTTCCTAAGAAGCTCCTTATATCGTTCCCATGCGTCATAAAGAGATTCAGAGTCGAACTGGGCAAAGGAAGATATGTCGCTACGAAGTCTGGCCATTTTAGAGGGAGGGAAAAACTTTGCTAAAAATTGATGGGCTAACTCGTCCCAAGTAGAAATGGATCCTAGAGGCAAGGAGGTTAACCAGTGTCGTGCTCTATCCCTAAGCGAAAAGGGGAATAATCTAAGCCTAAGCACATCATCAGATAATCCATTGTGCTTGAACGTGTTGCACAGGTCTAGAAATTGCCCAAGGTGAGCATGTGGGTCATCGTGCAGAAGCCCACTAAACTGCAATGAAGTCTGGATCATTTGAAGGATTGCAGGCTTAATTTCGAATTTGTTAGCAGGGACAACTGATGGCCTAATGCCGGTGTAATGTCCTCTAATAGTCGGCATTGCATAATCTCCTATGGTCCTAATTTCTCTATTTTCTGCCATGGTGATTTTCAGCGGAACTATTAATTTCCTAGAATCCTTTCGAATTTTTCTAAGTGTTCGTTCAATTTCAAGATCTAAAGGAAAGCAATCATAACTTCTGACTCTACGCATGCAATCATCAAAAAGTCCTTAGAAAATTTTTTTAAGTTTTAAATTTTTCAATTTTTTTTAATTAAATAGAGAAAATTTAACTAACCTAAACTAAGGCTCTAAATATTTACAACCTAAATATTTACAAGCTAGAATTACACCTAAGCATAATTTCACCGATATTAATTAACGACTAATTAAAACTTCCCCGACAAGGCGCCAAAAACTTGGTACGATCTAAACGTATTGTTCACAAGTGCACGGGTCATACAAGTAATAATGAGATTTGAGTCCCGAGTTATCGTCCCACAGAGAAGTTGACTAGCCTAATTAACTATCGGTTAATCTTACCCTAAGTATATTCTAGCAAATTATGAAGTTTAGTTATGAGTGATCTACTAGGCTAATTAAAATTACTGGAAAGCAATAAAATAATAAGAACTAAATAAAATAAAACCAAGCTAAAAGTACTTACAATGCTCCAAGCAATTAAAAGCAACAACCTACAAAAGAAAATTAAAACAGTTAAAATTAATTAACGCAATAAAATGCAAATATGAAAATAACTAAAAAAAATAATTAAACTAAAATTAAACAATGCTAAAATAAAATGTGCATGTAATTAAACTAACTAATAAAATGCAATTTAAACTAACTTAAAGTCTAATAAAATAAAAATCTACTTACCTAAAGAAATTCTTAAACTTAACTCTAACTAAATGCTAACAATAAAACAAAATCTAACTAATGCATGAAAATATTTTTGGATTAAATTAAAAATGAAAACAAACTTAAAATTGCATGGAATAAATCTACCCCTAATCTAATTCTAAATGAACACTTGATTAACTATCATCTTAATTAAAACTAAGTTTTATACCACTAAACAATAATACTAACATGCAATTTAATTAAAGACTTTAATCTAAGCTAACAAGGATTAATAAAAATATAAAAATAGGCATTCATGAAAAATTAGAAATGATTAAAATGACATGGCCAAACATGGCCTTAAACTACTTTGCCAGGAGAGTGGTCCCGATTTTTCACTGGCACTGTGCATGTCTTCTTGGCTGTTCCAGCTTTACTCTCCATTTCCAGGTACTGCTCTATCGGTTTTGTGCCTCTGCTCCTATCGTGCTCCACATCCCACGTTTCTGCCAAGCTAGCCACGGTCCTGTGCACCGTACTGTGCATGTTGTATCATTTCCAGGTGCTCCAAATGCTGTCCGACAATCTGCTACACGGGTACTGCTCCAGCCGTGTTGTCTGCTGCACGTTTTGCACATTACCAACGTAGTTGCAGCTCTATTTGTACTGTTTTGCCATCATCTATTTCGTACACCACACCAGTCATTTAGCAAACAGCAGCTCACCATCTCCTGAAACAACAACACGACAGAATGCACACAAGGAACTCCCGAAAAATCAGCAGTTAACAACAAGCAAAATGCAAAAAACAAATAAATGGAAGAACTAAGCAGAACTAGTGATCCTATAAAAGAAACTATAGATTTTAGGAGAACTAAACTTAAGATAAATATAAAACTAATGAAACAGAAAACTGAACTTGAAAGTGTAAATGAGTAAACAGAAAAAAATGCAGAAAACATAAATAATGGATGCAACAACAGTGCTGAACCCGAGCTTAATCACGCAGCTCTACACCCTTCTAGACTTCAGCTACAACCTGCCTATCTATGTCCATCATTCTTCACAGCAGCTCGGTACTGGTGACAGTACACATCAATGAAAACTTGCAGAAACCAAACGCTAGGTTAGTTCAGAATGAAACCCCGCAAAGAATATGAACAGTACACAGCTCTTGAAATAAGGTAGAACAAAGGAAAATATGAGCTCCTCTATCCATTGAAGCCATGAAGTAGCATTAGTTTTGCCAGCTTCAGTACTGACCTACACCTCCTGCTTGCTTCACTGAACCACCAGTACACGATGCAGCCTCCAGTCATGCTCGTAAGGCCATCGACTCATGCAGTAGGTCCACGCCAGAAGCTATTAACATAAGCTAAGCTAAAAAAAAAAAACAAAAATTAAATAAAACAATGGAAGATTAAAGAACAACGCAATAGCATGGATGAAGAGAAACCGCCTGTCACCCGGTCTTCTACCTCCCTATTCTCTACTGCTCATCAACTTAAGCTATAAAATAAAAAAAATAAAAGCTAGAAGAAGTTGAAAAACAAATGTGGAGCAAGGCTCCTGTCAGCCGAACCTCCTCTCCATTCAACCATAAGTGTATCAAATCAACAATAAACAAATGCACTGGTAAACCCGAAAAGAACAATGAACATTAGTGAATGATTGCTGAAATGAAACTTGCAAAGATTTTAATAAGTATTGAAATTGTTGTGAACAGTAGCAAAAGAAAATGGTGACAAACAAAAAAGCATAAGAAAAATTAAAGCTAAAACTACTCCTAAATTACTCTACACTACTCGTAACCTAGGCTACCTACCCTACTCCTACTTCCTACACTACTTCATTTTTTCAATTGCCATCATGTTCTATTTATACACACACTTAGGAGTATAATGGTAATTTTTTCATCCTAGATGAGTTGGCATTGTTTGGCCACTTGTCTTCATTTGATTTGCTGCAGAGCAGATAGTTCCACGTTATCAGTCTTTTTGTCCAATTGGCTGTGCGATGTGGCCTGGCGTGTGTCTTCCATAAGGTTGGCACGGTGTCCTTTGATCTTATCGTTTCGGAGTGAATAAAATACTGACACCTGACATCACGCGTGTCCAGATGACTTGTGACTCGGTCTGCAATTTTGAAGTGGTCTAGTCTCCTTTAGCTCGTTTTTAGCCCAATTTCGACTGAAACGACTGAGTTTCATCCGGATTTAATTTATCTGCTCATTAAAGAAATTTAATTAAATAAAGGATATTTTTAATAAAATAATATGGGGATTAAATAAATAATTAAGAAATTAAGCACAAATAATTCTATTAAAAATAGAATTATCAGGTTGTCCTGGGTTAGATTGGTACTTGCATACCATTCCAACTGCATATCAAAATCTGGCCTTATGCACATTATAACATACATAAGGCTTCCAACAGCACTGGAATAAGGAACTCTTTCCATATGTTCCTTTTCATAAGGAGTTTTAGGACACATGTTTTACTTAGGCTTTCGCCTTTAGCAATAGGAGTATCTATTGGCTTGTAGTCTTGCATGTGGGATTGTTTAAGAATTTTTTTAATATATTACTCACATGAAAGAGGTAATAATTTCTTGGAATGATCCCTTTCAATTTTAACGCCAAGTATGTAAGGAAAGTATGCACGCAGTAGATAACCATACTATCTACATGCATAAAATGCTATGCATTATGCAGAAATCATTTCTGTTGGAAACAAAATCAAAGTGAAAGTAGATAGCAACCTTCGCTATATATATAAATATATATATATATATATGGATAAAACACATCAATGTAAAACTTGTTTCCGATTCAGAAATTGTACCTAAAACAATAAATTCAATAGCGTTCACCGCTATGCATAGAAGTTTACCCTGTACAAAATCAAAACAGGTTCCCAACTTAGTGTAGTGAAACCCTAATTCACTCACCGGTATAAGATAAGTTTTAATTTGGTGTAGTGAAACCCAATTCACCCACCAGTACCATCAGGTACATACAAACCAGAAACATCAGAGATCAGGCAGGGATGTCACAATGTATAACGGACTCATGGCCATAGTTGGAGACCCCAAACATCACGGGCCAAGTGTGCAAAAGTGTCTCGTTACCGCGGAAGGAGGTCAAATGCTACCCGTCGGTTAATCAGTCGTCTAACGACTCTCAGTAACGGTACAGTGTACTTCGTGTTACTTACATGGTACAACGTACTCTGTCGACCTCGATTTTTGAATCACAAGTCTGGGGGTGCCTACCATAGGAACTTACCGCCCCAACTTGGATCATCAACCATCGTTTCTCTCAAAATCCAGTACGAGCAAGTCGACCTAACACATAGTAGACCCGACGGCTCAAGCATGGTTTTATGCATATCATATAAAATCAAGTACGAGCAAGGCTCCAGCACTATTTCATGCATAATCTTATAAATCCAGTGCGAGCAAGGCTCCAGCACCATGTCATGTATAAATCGTATAAATCAAGTGTGAGCAAGGCTCCAGCACGATTTCACATATAAAATCAATAGACGGCTCATTTCTCATGGATCGGTACCCCAAAATCGAGTTCCACACAAAAATGATACGAAACGGAGTGAGAGGGACCACTTCCCATCAAATAACTCATCATATAGAAAAATATGCAATTTAATGCAATTAGTCAAATCTAGAGTCTGTCTACTATTTTAATCATCAAAAATAACTTCTTCACTAAGAAAACAGTGAGATATGTTATTTCATGCATTTTTAGATTTTTCAAATTTTGTCATAACTAGGGGTATTTTGGTAATTTACCCATACTCGGGAGTAATCTAAAAATTCTCATATCTAGACTCTGCACAATTTTAAAGTTACTGTAAGTGGAAATGAAAATACATGTAGCTATCTCTATAGCTCACATAGTTCCCTTACCTCGAATCACGTTGAAGGTATTTTTCCTCCTTTTCTCACGTCGCGTAATTCGATCTATCCGACTCCGTGTATATCTTCGGGAGTTGCAGATAGTTACCAACCACATCAATATAATTTAATATATTTATTTGTCACTTCCAGTATATTTAACTTAAAGCACTGGACTAGTTTACTCTTATTGGGCCTTATTGCTCTTTATTGGGCCCAACTCTATTCTAAGCCCATTTAGCTCATTAGGCCCATTTACACTTATTGGGTCGTCGTAAGCCTTTTCTAGTCTCTTCGGATAGTCCATACAATTATTTTTTATAGTCGTTTTCAATACCATAACATAAAACATTTCATTAGGAATAAATCTGCAACTTATGCGATTAATTTCTAACTCATATAACTATACAAGTTATAGTAAGGGAGATTCACTTACCCGAGATTTCGTGATGGTACGCAAATTGAGGCTCAATCAAACTCATGTTTGTCGCCTATTGTCGCGCTACACATTTATATATTTGAACCGGATCAATTTCGGTCAAATATAAATTCAAATAAATCTTTCAAAAATTAAATCGGTTAATTTTGACCGCTTACCGACTTATCCTTAGCCCGATACCTTAACCCAATGCATCATCGAATTTTTCTCCCTTTTTTTATTATATATATATATAATATTATACCTTAATATAATATAATACACAATTATATATAATATCTCATACTATAATATAATAATAATAATAATAATAATACTAATAATAATAATAATAATATAATAATAATAATAATAAATATCTTATATTATTATAATAATATTGTTGAGTTAATGTATTTTGAAATGACAAAACAAGTAAATTCAATAATGTAAAGATGATATAAAAACATGTTTAGAGGTTATCAGTACCAGAACTTAAAGTTCTGTTGATGAGAGATCGATCTCCTGGGTTTTTCTTGGATGAGAGATCGATCTCAGGAAGACATGAGATCGATCTGCCAAGCTTTGAACCTATACAAAGGCATTGAGGAAGAGTGAGATCGATCTATAAGGGTTATGAGATCGATCTGCCTAATACTAGAGTTGAGGAGATCGATCTGATCTAGGAAGAGATCGATCTCCCTTAAAGCAAAGACAGTAGATCGATCTGTAAGATCGATCCACACTCAAATAGAGAACTTATGAGATCGATCTGGTATGGAAGAGATCGATCTTCTCAAAGTCAGAGAGCTAAGGAGATCGATCTGGGTTATTGAGAGATCGATCTCCCCACTACGAGAATGCATGGCAGATCGATCTATAGATCGATCTTGCCTCAAACAGAGAGATTGGAAGATCGATCTGCCTATTCGACAGATCGATCTCCCCTAACATTTTCAAATTAAGAGATCGATCTGCTCATATATGAGATCAATCTCCTTGTGTTATTTTGCTTTGATCTTGCAGGATTTATAACTAAGAGATCGATCTGGCCAAGATGGCAGATCGATCTGGCATTCTACTGGAGGTACCCAACGGCTAGTTCTGTAAAAATCTCAACGGGAAAAACAGCATTTAATGCTCCAACCACCAATCCTTTAGTATTTAACCAAGCACTGAAGATAATGAGAACTGAGACACTATTGCTGCACATTTCTTACATTCTCAAGAGTTTAATACTTTCATTCCTTGTGTCTTCATTCCTCATTTATTGAGTTTGTTGTATAAGCTTAAGTGCAAAAGCTGTAATTGTCCTACCCACATTACAAGCTTGATTTTGTATTCATCCTTACCTTAAGAGAGAAGAGGATTGTTCCTCAGTGAGATAAAATTGTAAAAGGGTGAATACATCTTTGTATTGCAAAGGGTAGAGAGGTTATTCATTAACCTGAAAAAGGAACATTGTAACTTCAGTTGAAGGAGAGAAAGAAAGCACTTGATGTAAGACCCGAATTTAATTAAAATACGAAAATTAAATAAGAAAAGATGGGGGAAGTATGAAGGAAGTCGGGTTAAATTAATCCCGAACACGTGTAAGGGCAAAACGGTCAAAAGACTAAAGGCCGGTATAATTTCAATAAGGAAATTTAATTAAAAATATGGATTTACGAAATCTTGGTCAATAAAAGTGAAATAAAATTATTTTGGGTTAAATTAATCAAGATATTAATTTATTAGAATTAATCGGGATTAATCGGGATTTTTAGTTCGGAAAAATAATCCTGAAAATAATCGAAAAAATATACCGAAAAGTCACCCGGGACAATATCCCGAAAATACGGGGAAATTATACCCGAAAAAGAGGTTAAAATATAATAAATAAATTAAATAAAATTAAATTGATAAATTTAGAATTTAATAATAATTTTAAGAGATAGTTGGGTAATTTTAATGTATTTTAAGGAATAGTAAAATAATTAAAATAAATAAAAATAATAATAAAATTAATAAAAATAAATTAATAAAACAAAAGAAAAAAAAAGAGAGAAACGAAAGTCTGGAAAAAACGAAACAGAGGAGAAAACGCGAAGCAAAAAGGGCGAAAGGCGAACCCGAAGAGGAATCCACCGGCGAGCCACCACCGGCGGGATCTAGGGGCCGGTGAGGGCCGGCGAACGCAGCCCAGCACCGGGCGACATCACAGCGGCCAAGACGCGCCGTGAATCAAGCCAGAAAACGCCAAAAATGGGGGAGAAGCCGCGGGGGAGAGAACCCCGATTCGCCGGCGATGGGGCTGATTCGACCCCAGCCGAGGCCCGATCAAGTGAGCCCAGACGATTGCGCGCCGATTGGCACCGGAATCGCGTCGGGAACCGACCGGACGGCGCCGGCACGACCAAAGGAGGATTGAACCGGCCGAACCGGACAGAACCGACCGAATCGGACCAGACCGAACCGACGGTTCGAACCGGGTTGAACCGGACCGGACCGGTTCAGCCAAAAAGAGGAGGAAAAAAGGAGAAAAAGGGGAAAAGAAAAAGAGAAAAAAATTGGAAAAAATTCCTGTGATGCCATCGAGCTTCGGGTAAGTCGAAAAGCGGTCAAATTGACCCGATTTAAATTTGGAATATTTTATTTAATTAAATTTCGACCGAAAAGTTTACCCGAAAATGTAATTAATTGTGTAGCTCGACGTTTGGCATCCACCGAGGGCTCGAGACAGCTTCGAATTTCGTACTAGCATGGAATCTCGGGTAAGTGACCCTTATTTACGACAATTGCCTCGTTATGCGTGATATTGATTTAATTTACGCATAAATTGAATTAAATTATGGAAATTTAGATAAATTGTCGTAAATATTAAATTTAGATATTCGAGAATTTGAACGAGGCTCCATAAATTATTGGTGGGCCCAATGAGCCCAATAGGCCTCGATAAAGAGAAAATTAAGTGGAAAACGGGCTTTAGGCCGATTAAGGCCCACTAAGGTGCAATCGGGCCCAATAGGGGTAAATGGGCCCAATGATTTAAATTAAGCCCAGAAAGTATTAAATACGATTAGATTGCATAATATCTGACCTGAGGAATGTTGATACGCAGTTCCGGGCATTTGATTGGAAGCATATCGGACTGCGCGACGGGACTACATTGGAAAAGAAAAGGTCAGACTCGACGGGAAAATAAGGTAAGGGAATTCTGCGGACTGCTAGAGGTAACTTTACGCAATTTTAAATTCATATGCAGTCCTTTAAAATTTATCTGAAGGGTCTAGAGGTCGAATAATAATTTTAGTGCCCCGAATGGGCAAATTACTAAAATACCCTTGTTAAGGGTAAAATCTAAAAATTTAGGAAAATTTGGGAGGAGCAAGAACAAAAGGTTTCTGCTCATTCTGGAGGTGTTTTGAGGCATGCATGAGTAGGCTGGCTCACCTTGAAAGAAAATGCACAGCATTGCATACTTTCAACGTGATATTGTTTTGAAAACTGTTTTGAGGAAACAGAGCCGCCTACGTGTTTTTATTGTCGATTTGTGTGATGCACGCATTAGTGCTGGAGCGAGAGCTCGCACTAGAGTTTTACATGCATAGGTGCTGGAGTCCAACTCGCACCAGATTCTTATATATATATGATTTTCGTGACAGGGTGCTAGAGTCTAACTCGCACCATATTTTTATATGATTTTGAGACAGGGTGTTAGAGCTTCGCTCGCACCAGATTTTTATACGATTTGCATACAGAGTGCTAGAGCTTAGCTCGCACTAGATTTACTTGATTTGATGAGAGTGCTGAGCATTGCTCGCACTGATTTTTATGAGAACATACGATGAGCCGTGCTTGGAGCATCGGGTAGACTGTGTGTCACCGATTAAATAGGCTCGCACGTGCGTTTTGAGACATGGCATGAGTATTGAGAAACAAAACCTCTGTGGGAAGCAGGCCAATTGGGCTGGAGTACCTAGAGATATTATATGGGTTCACGGAGTACGATGTACCGTGCAAGTAGCATGGAGTACGATGTACCGTGTGGTATCTTCGGATACGGCATCTCCGGATGCAGCATCTTCGGATGCCGGGGATCGGATAAGACTGACGGGATGGACTGACCCACCTCCCGGGCGGTTCCCGATCATGGTGAGAACCCGCACACTAGGATCCGTGTAGCTGTGGAACTCCCGAGGACAGATGTGGCCATAGTCCTAGTTATTTACCTATATACAGACGTTGCCTAGTCTCGCATGTTGATGACTTTTATGATGATTTAAACTGGGTTTTTAAAACTAAATTGCATGATGGTATTTCCATGCTTTTCAAAACCCACGTGTGATGTAAACGTTTTCATGATTTTGTGTGAGTCAGGATCACCCGCAGGAGGGGTCGAGTCCTGACTTTATTGTGAAAATCTTAATTGAGAAAGAAATAATTTATAATAATTGCATGTTGATTTTCCGTGCAAATGTGTTTTACATATCATCATAATGCATAGCATTGTTTTAAAATGTGTGGAGAAAGGGTGGTTTATGCATGGCACTACGTTCATGTAGGTAGTATGGTTACCTACTTGTTCGTAGGATTGCCTTACTGAGCTTGATGTGCTCACCCCTTTCATTTTCTCCCACAGATAATCTCCAGTTGACGTTGCGGCGACTCAGTACTGCATTCTGGATATCCGCTGCTGCCCATCAACATAAGGTATATATACACTTGTACATATTGTATCTACATAAGCATAGCACAGTAACATGTTTGTAAGTAACTTTAGGGGATGTATAAATAATGTAAATAATTATAAACGACTGGAGAATAAATAAGTTAGATGGTAATTGAATGGTGGGACTGGCATTGACGCACAGCCCAATTATTAAGTGGAGTGTTGGTCACGATTCGAGGACAGGTGAGAATTTAAATAAGAAAAAATAAAACGCGAAAAATTAACTCTGATTTTTGGGTAGTTTGGGTCGTGACATATAAAGGTGGTATCAGAGCGCAATTGGTCTGAAGTGTGTCAGTGTCAGTAATTAGGAATTACATCCCCGTGTTACTGTGCTTAGTTAGATACAATAGTGTATATCGAGATGGGCTTGACTAAGAAATGGTTGAGAATGCAGGAATGCTTAATATGAGTCGCGTTGGATGAGATAGTGCACGAGGCAGAGGTCGTAGAAGTAGACCTGAAATCTGCTAAGTCGTGCTGAGTTTGACTATGAGAGTCAGTATGAGATTGGAATAGAGGCTAATGTTAAGCATGCCTCACAGAGTCCGACAGAGAGATCGGACAGTATTGAGACACGCTTCGCGAGATTGGAGCGGAGTGTGGAGATTATTTTGAGGAGCTAATTGCTCAGATTATGAATAAGATCAGAGGGCGCAGCGGAGCATTGGTGGAAACCCGCTCGACCCATCTTAAGAGTTGAGATGAGAAATAATTATAGATGTATTCTGATGATATGATATCTCGGTCATGATTTAAAGGAAATTTCGGATTAAAGTCCTTACTCTGACCCAGAGGATTTAATTTATTGACGAGTATGGAGACTCGGTTATATTCTGGGCAGATATTACCTTGACATTATGAAAAGTGACAGTCGAGATGTCTAAAAGTTTATGGAAGGGCTCAACTTTTCAATTTGAGTCTAATTGGCCCGCGAGATATTACCTATACCGAGGCAGTGCGCAGATTTACAGTTGGATAAATAAAAATATGAATTGCACGCCTCTGAGATTGAGAAAAGTAATGAGGGCTGAAATAGAGACAGAAAGAGAATCGAGAAATGACAAAGATGTTGAATGGGAAAATGGTGATTGGTAAAAGATTAGATTTGATGAGTTATGGGCTGAGATAATTGGTAAGGCCCTAGTGCATCCAATTTTGGCACTGTTGAGGGGCATTTGTGATTGGAGGACCCCGACCTGCTACGAAGCAGTGTAGCAGTGTGAGCACTGTAAGCAGTGTGAGATGTGTGGTGGATACCACGGAAGGAAGGTTTATACCTACACGGTATAGATGAAAATGGCCGTTAAGTGTGATAAGACGGACCATTGATTTGATTGCACAGAATTGGGCGAGATCGTCCCACAGAAAAGTAAAGAGACAGAACAACTTCGTTGGTATAGCCGCAACGAAAAGAGAGGCCCTAGCCGAAAAGAAAAAAGCAAAGTAGGCTGTTGGACGGAGGCGAGAGAATGTTTTGGACCAGGACACTATTAATGTTTCATGGATGTGATGTAAGATACCACACTTGTTATGAATAATGAAGTACATATGTTTATTGCTCCTGGTGCCACATATTTATTCATACCGCCTTCATTTGCATATAAGTGAGTAAAAGGCATGAATGCCTACATCATTGGGCGCAATACAGATAAATGAGTATCCCAATAGAGGAGGATTAATAAACGGAATAGGGATATTGAGACTTTAAGTTAAAAACAGGGGTGCAACAGTTCAATTTACAGGAGGAAGGGATTGTACTCACAGAATGAATAAAGACAAGAGTTTTATTATAATTGATACGCAAAGGAGAAAATCTTTAAGATAAGGTAGATTCTAAATACAAGACGTATTGGAGTAAGAGGCGTATGCTAGGTAAGAACATCCTTACGATATGAAGTAATTGGGATTAAGCAATTAGTAAGGAATATAAATTATAACCAAGGATAAAGATGGGTATAACTATAACCAGTAGTTGTGGTTAAGTCTGAGGGCTAATAAAGGTATTTCAAAATACCTCCCCGCCTGAAGACTTGACAGCGTCTAAAAGTATGTATATATAACCTATAACGAAAAATCGAGCGTCGTAATAGATAACTTTAGCATTAGGATACCTTTACTAAGACGATAAGAATATTAAAATTCGACAAATCATAAAGGTTAACATAGTAAAAATTTAATAAGAGCCGTTAAGATAAGAAAAGGAAATGACGCAGGTTAGTACCTGAAAACGTAAGCGGTTGAGAAGGATCTTATACGCTTATGCGTAAATAAGTCAAGGATTATATCGATTTGTAATCATCATTATCGATGATATATTGGGTGTAGTTAAAGTCTAGGGCGATTTATAAGCAACAATTGGGGAAATTGCTTTTGCAATGGGTTGCTGCAAGTTCTAAAAGGATTTACCTTGTTGACACGTTTAACTAAGAAACGTGGTCTCAGAAAGAGATGATAAATAAGATTATTGTTGTGACGTGAATTTGGCGTGATGAAGTATGAACTGACCACCGTGATTAATTTCACCATACCCAACAGCTCAAGAGGTTCTCAGTGAGTATGAATACCTCGAAATTATGAAGGGGCTGTGTATTGATGTATAATGGGAAGATAGTCAATTTTGGAGTCAGACAACTCCTTGATCACGAAATAAACTATCTGACCCATGATTTAAAGTTGACAACAGTATTTGTACCGAGGATATGGTACTATTATGTACACGGTGAGAAATTGTAGATATGCACTGATCATAAGCCCGAGTATCTGTTTTTACAGAAAGAGGCAAATATGAGAATACATAGTGGGTTAGAGCTTCTGAGAGATTTTGATTGTGAAAATTGTACCACCCAGGAAAGACTGATGCTTTGAGTAGAAAGAGTCTCGGGATGGTATTGCATATGATGGTCAGGGAGCGTGAGCTGCTAGAGCAGTTGTGGACCTCAGTATTGATGTGATCCCTTCTGATGATGACAGTGATTGTGTGACAGCTAGCCTGATGATTAAAACCGGATGAGAGTGCCCGGATTTGCCAGGCTTAGCGTGATGATCGACAGGATGTCGATAGTTTGGGTCAGATTCAGAAGGGTACAGTGACAGAGTTCACAGAGTATGTTAATGATTTACAGAGAGGTTCAGAGACAGTATAAGTACTCCCCAAGACCACAGTTGATGAAATAGTGATATTGTCAGAAGCTCACTCTTCGGGATATACAGTGCATACGGAAGATAATAAAAATATATTAAAATATCTAAAAAGGGTATTGGTGGTCAGATGTGAAAAGAGATATTGGTGGAGATTGTAGAAAAGTGCCTAGTATGTCAACAGAATAAGGTAGAGTATTAAAAGTCTGCAGAGTTATTGCAGCACCTACCTATATCGACACGGCACGAAAAACGAGAGCAAGTCTCCATGAATTTTATGATGGGTTACAGAGAACCCAGGTGAATACGAGGCTATTTGGATGATAGCCGATAGAGTGACTAAGTCCACCCACCTTCAGGTTATGAAATCCCCAGATACTCAGAGTGTGTATGAGGATTCAGGTATAAGAAAGATTGTGGAACATTAAGTAGCGTTCCAGTGAGCATGGTATCATATAGGGATTCCCGCTTCACTTTCGATTTCAAAGGATATTTTCAGGAAGCTATGGGAACCCGACTGAGTATTAGCACAGCTTTCCATCCTCAGACAGATGGTCAGTCAGAGAGGACTGTACAAGTTCTGGAGGATCCGATGAAAGCGTGTGCCGTTAATTTTATAAGCTCCTGGAATGATCAGTTGATTTCTAATTGAAGTCGCCAATAACGACAATTGGCAATTGAGTATCGGGATAACAAGTTATGAGACAGTGTATGGCTGTAGGGGTTGTTCCCCAAATTGGATAAGAAAAAGTGGGCGACAGATAGAATCATTTCTGACTTTGGATAATAAGTCTCTGAGGATGTTTAGTTAAGGATGAGAGATTAAGAACACCTCAGAGCAGATAGACAAGTATTGGAATTCACCCTTGGTGAATTAGTATGGTTGAAAGTTACTCGTCCTAAGGGAGTAAGGACATAGCGAACTTTTGGAAGAAAGTAAATTAAGTTACGCTGGATGGAATATTTTGAGAGATTGGACAAGTGGGAGATAAGACCTGTAGGTTGGTGTTATCACCTAAATTAACAGGCACCCACAATGTCTCAGCTTTTGATGCTTCGACAATACTATCCAGATCCAGCATAGGTGATAGGATATGAACTCCAACAGTTCAATTTAATGAAAATACAAGTATATCGAAGAAGTTGATTCGGGCATTAAACAGGAAAGAGAAAGTATTGAGGTTTAAGACGATCTCCCTAATTAAAGTCCTTTGGTAGTAATACACTCCGGAGAAGGTCACATAAGAATTTAAGAGTATGATATGATCAATGTACCCGGAGTTGTATATGGACTCATATGAATTGGTTCTAATTTGGAGGACCAAATTCCTTAAGTGGGGGAGAGTTGTAAGACCCGAATTTAATTAAAACACGAAAATTAAATAAGAAAAGATGGGGGAAGTATGAAGAAAGTCGGGTTAAATTAATCTCGAACACGTGTAAGGGCAAAACGATCAAAAGACTAAAGGCCGGTATAATTTCAATAAGGAAATTTAATTAAAAATATGGATTTACGAAATCTTGGTCAATAAAAGTGAAATAAAATTATTTTGGGTTAAATTGATCAAGATATTAATTTATTGGAATTAATCGGGATTAATCGGGATTTTTAGTTCTGAAAAATAATCCTGAAAATAATCGAAAAAATATATCGAAAAGTCACCCGGGATAATATCCCGAAAATACGGGGAAATTATACCCGAAAAAGAGGTTAAAATATAATAAATAAATTAAATAAAATTAAATTGATAAATTTAGAATTTAATAATAATTTTAAGAGATAGTTAGGTAATTTTAATGTATTTTAAGGAATAGTAAAATAATTAAAATAAATAAAATTAATAATAAAATTAATAAAAATAAATTAATAAAAAAAAAGAAAAAAAAAAGAGAGAAACGAAAGTCTGGAAAAAACGAAACAGAGGAGAAAACGCGAAGCAAAAAGGGCGAAAGGCGAACCCGAAGAGGAATCCACCGGCGAGCCACCACCGGCGGGATCTAGGGGCCGGTGAGGGCCGGCGAACGCAGCCCAGCACCGGGCGACATCACAGCGGCCAAGACGCGCCGTGAATCAAGCCGGAAAACGCCAAAAATGGGGGAGAAGCCGCGGGGGAGAGAACCCCGATTCGCCGGCGATGGGGCTGATTCGACCCCAGCCGAGGCCCGATCAAGTGAGCCCAGACGATTGCGCGCCGATTGGCACCGGAATCGCGTCGGGAACCGACCGGACGGCGTCGGCACGACCAAAGGAGGATTGAACCGGCCGAACCGGACAGAACCGACCGAATCGGACCAGACCGAACCGACGGTTCGAACCGGGTTGAACCGGACCGGACCGGTTCAGCCAAAAAGAGGAGGAAAAAAGGAGAAAAAGGGGAAAAGAAAAAGAGAAAAAAATTGGAAAAAATTCCTGTGATGCCATCGAGCTTCGGGTAAGTCGAAAAGCGGTCAAATTGACCCGATTTAAATTTGGAATATTTTATTTAATTAAATTTCGACCGAAAAGTTTACCCGAAAATGTAATTAATTGTGTAGCTCGACGTTTGGCATCCACCGAGGGCTCGAGACAGCTTCGAATTTCGTACTAGCATGGAATCTCGGGTAAGTGACCCTTATTTACGACAATTGCCTCGTTATGCGTGATATTGATTTAATTTACGCATAAATTGAATTAAATTATGGAAATTTAGATAAATTGTCGTAAATATTAAATTTAGATATTCGAGAATTTGAACGAGGCTCCATAAATTATTGGTGGGCCCAATGAGCCCAATAGGCCTCGATAAAGAGAAAATTAAGTGGAAAACGGGCTTTAGGCCGATTAAGGCCCACTAAGGTGCAATCGGGCCCAATAGGGGTAAATGGGCCCAATGATTTAAATTAAGCCCAGAAAGTATTAAATACGATTAGATTGCATAATATCTGACCTGAGGAATGTTGATACGCAGTTCCGGGCATTTGATTGGAAGCATATCGGACTGCGCGACGGGACTACATTGGAAAAGAAAAGGTCAGACTCGACGGGAAAATAAGGTAAGGGAATTCTGCGGACTGCTAGAGGTAACTTTACGCAATTTTAAATTCATATGCAGTCCTTTAAAATTTATCTGAAGGGTCTAGAGGTCGAATAATAATTTTAGTGCCCCGAATGGGCAAATTACTAAAATACCCTTGTTAAGGGTAAAATCTAAAAATTTAGGAAAATTTGGGAGGAGCAAGAACAAAAGGTTTCTGCTCATTCTGGAGGTGTTTTGAGGCATGCATGAGTAGGCTGGCTCACCTTGAAAGAAAATGCACAGCATTGCATACTTTCAACGTGATATTGTTTTGAAAACTGTTTTGAGGAAACAGAGCCGCCTACGTGTTTTTATTGTCGATTTGTGTGATGCACGCATTAGTGCTGGAGCGAGAGCTCGCACTAGAGTTTTACATGCATAGGTGCTGGAGTCCAACTCGCACCAGATTCTTATATATATATGATTTTCGTGACAGGGTGCTAGAGTCTAACTCGCACCATATTTTTATATGATTTTGAGACAGGGTGTTAGAGCTTCGCTCGCACCAGATTTTTATACGATTTGCATACAGAGTGCTAGAGCTTAGCTCGCACTAGATTTACTTGATTTGATGAGAGTGCTGAGCATTGCTCGCACTGATTTTTATGAGAACATACGATGAGCCGTGCTTGGAGCATCGGGTAGACTGTGTGTCACCGATTAAATAGGCTCGCACGTGCGTTTTGAGACATGGCATGAGTATTGAGAAACAAAACCTCTGTGGGAAGCAGGCCAATTGGGCTGGAGTACCTAGAGATATTATATGGGTTCACGGAGTACGATGTACCGTGCAAGTAGCATGGAGTACGATGTACCGTGTGGTATCTTCGGATACGGCATCTCCGGATGCAGCATCTTCGGATGCCGGGGATCGGATAAGACTGACGGGATGGACTGACCCACCTCCCGGGCGGTTCCCGATCATGGTGAGAACCCGCACACTAGGATCCGTGTAGCTGTGGAACTCCCGAGGACAGATGTGGCCATAGTCCTAGTTATTTACCTATATACAGACGTTGCCTAGTCTCGCATGTTGATGACTTTTATGATGATTTAAACTGGGTTTTTAAAACTAAATTGCATGATGGTATTTCCATGCTTTTCAAAACCCACGTGTGATGTAAACGTTTTCATGATTTTGTGTGAGTCAGGATCACCCGCAGGAGGGGTCGAGTCCTGACTTTATTGTGAAAATCTTAATTGAGAAAGAAATAATTTATAATAATTGCATGTTGATTTTCCGTGCAAATGTGTTTTACATATCATCATAATGCATAGCATTGTTTTAAAATGTGTGGAGAAAGGGTGGTTTATGCATGGCACTACGTTCATGTAGGTAGTATGGTTACCTACTTGTTCGTAGGATTGCCTTACTGAGCTTGATGTGCTCACCCCTTTCATTTTCTCCCACAGATAATCTCCAGTTGACGTTGCGGCGACTCAGTACTGCATTCTGGATATCCGCTGCTGCCCATCAACATAAGGTATATATACACTTGTACATATTGTATCTACATAAGCATAGCACAGTAACATGTTTGTAAGTAACTTTAGGGGATGTATAAATAATGTAAATAATTATAAACGACTGGAGAATAAATAAGTTAGATGGTAATTGAATGGTGGGACTGGCATTGACGCACAGCCCAATTATTAAGTGGAGTGTTGGTCACGATTCGAGGACAGGTGAGAATTTAAATAAGAAAAAATAAAACGCGAAAAATTAACTCTGATTTTTGGGTAGTTTGGGTCGTGACACTTGACAAGAAGGTCAAGGAGAGAGGACGTAGGCAAGAGTTTGGCCAAACCTCTATAAACGATTGTGTTTGTTTCTCTCTTTTTTATCTTGCATTAAATTGTTTAATTTCATTGTATTGCTCACTATCATTGCTGATTAAATTAGGATTAATTTAAAATTTCCCATTAACGTTAGAAAACCGATTCACCCCCCTCTCGGTAGAGCCAATAATTGGTATCAGAGCTAGGACTCTTTAATGACATAGGAATAACTTCCTAAGAGTTAGAAACGATCAAATGGCTTACAACAATGTAGCAACTAGTTTGGTAGGAGAGGGGCACTCTACGGTTAGACCTCCTATGTTCAATGGAGAACATTATGCTTATTGGAAGACTAGGATGATGTTATTCATTCAAGCAAATGATTATGAGGTGTGGAGGATTATAATTAAAGGACCTCAAATCCCTACAAAGAGAATAGAGGGAAGAGATATCCCTAAAGAAGAAGATGAATGAGATTCAATTGATATTAAATGTGCTCAGCTAAATGCTAAAGCTATGCACACATTATTTTGTGCCTTAGGTCCAAATGAATACAATAGAGTCTCCGGCTGTGATAATGCCAAACAAATTTGGGATAAATTGGCAATAACTCATGAGGGTACAACCCAAGTAAAGGAGACCAAGGTAGGCATGCTCACACATGACTATGAGCTTTTTAGGATGAAGGAAGGAGAATCAATTAGTGATATGTTCACTAGATTCACGAATGTAATTAATGGATTAAAGTCCTTAGGAAAAATATACTCTAATATTGAAATGGTCAAGAAAATATTAAATAGCTTACCTAAATCATGGGAAGCTAAAGTGACTGCAATTGAGGAATCTATGGATCCTCACACATTGTCTTTAGATGAATTAATAGGATCACTACTCACTTATGAGATGAAATTAAGAAGAAATGAAGAGCCACCCAAGAAAGTGGGAGTTGCTCTAAAATCCACTGCTCAAGAGGAGATTAAGAATGAGAGTGGTAGTGAAGAGGACCTTGAGATGGCAATGTTTGCCAAAAGATTTAACAAGTTCATGAGGATGAGAGCTAGTGGTAGTAATAGGAGAAACAATAAGAGAGATCAAGAAGAAGTAGGTAGAAAGGATTCAATTGTGTGTTATGAATGTAAAAAACCAGGACACATAAAATTTAACTGCCCTCTTCTTAAAAGGTCCAATGATAGGTTCCACAAAAAGAAGGCAATGGTGGCAACATAAAGCGACAGTGACTGCTCCGATGATGACTCATATGAGGACATTGCCAACTTGTGCTTCATGGCTATTGAGGATGAAAAGGTAACTTCAAACCTCAATGAATATTCGTTTGATGAATTGCAAGATGCCTTTAATGATCTTGCATTAGAGTATGAATGCATGAGTATGAAATATAAAAAGATAATATCCAAATTGAGAAAAGAAAATGAGTTGATGCTAAGGGACAAATTAGAATGTGAAAAGAAACTAGAAATTTCAAATCTTGAAATTTGTGACCATAAAGAGAAAAATGGCAACCTACATAATTCCTTTAATAGGTTCCACATGGGTCAACAAAAGTTAGATAGCATGCTAGAGACCCAAAGGGCATTCTTTAACAAAAATGGGTTAGGATATAATGCAAAAAGTAGAGAGACTCATCTTAAAAGCTTTATTGCTAGAAATAGTATAAATAAACTCTCAACTTCTTGTTCATATTGTAATAGAAAGGGACATGCATCACATAATTGCAATATAAATATCAGCACTCTTAAAGGAAAAATAGTAAAAAGGATATGGATTCCAAAAGAAGTAATTCACTCAAAGGATGTTAATGCATTAGCAAAATGGATCCCAAAGGGATCAAGAATTGCATTCATTAACCTCAAAGGACCCAAGAGAATTTGGGTACCTAAGACTTGAGTTTGAATCTTTTTGTAGGTGATTGAGCATGGACACAAAGCTAAAACAAAGGAAGCATGGTACTTGGATAGTGGATGCTCAAGGCACATGACGGGTGATAGAAGCCACTTCAATTCTTTTAAATCAAAAGTTGGTGGAGAAGTCACATTTGGGGACAACTCCAAAGGCCAAGTTGAAGGAAGTGGCTCAATAGGTAATGACTACTTTTCATTAGAAAAGGTATTACTTGTTAGGGGTCTAAAGCATAACTTACTAAGCATAAGTCAACTTTGTGACAGAGGTTACAAAGTAATTTTTGATTGCATGAAATGTCATGTTGTAGATCCTAAGTCAAACAAAGTTCTTTTTCTAGGTCATAGGCAAGGTAATATATATATTGTCTATCTTAATGAACTCAAAAATGAAAATATATGCCTAATGGTAGACAATAAAAAGGAATCTTGGTTATGGCATAGAAGACTAGGTCATGCTAGCATGCATGTGCTATCTAAGTTAGCTAGAAAGGATCTAGTCATAGGTTTACCCAAGCTATCCTTTGATCATGAAGAAATATGTGAAGCTTGTGTTAAAGGAAAACATAAAAGGACAACATTTAAGCCTAAGAATATTGTATCCACCACTAGGCCTCTTCAATTACTTCACTTAGACTTATTTGGACCAACTAGAACAACTAGCCTAGGTGGGAAACACTATGGATTTGTAATAGTTGATGATTACACTAGGTTCACTTGGGTGTTCTTTTTAAGAGTAAAAAATGAAGCCTTAGAAAAATTCATAGCCTATACAAAAATTACTTAAAATGAAAAAGGGTATACAATAACTAGCATTAGAAGTGTTCATGGCAAGGAATTCGAAAACATAGGATTTAATGAGTATTGCAATGATCAAGGAATTAGTCATAATTTTTCAGCCCCTAAGACACCACAATAAAATGGAGTAGTTGAGAGAAGAAATAGAACCTTGGAAGAAATGGCTAGAACCATGTTGTGTGAGAATAATTTACCAATGTATTTTTGGGCTGAAGCTATAAACACATCTTGCTATATAATTAATAGAGCTATGATTAGACCCATGCTAAAGAAAACTCCTTATGAGCTTTACAAGGGTAAGAAGCTTAATATTAGTTACTTCCATCCTTTTGGCTGCAAATATTTTGTCTTAAATAATGGTAAAGATAATTTAGGAAAATTTGATGCCAAAAGTGATGAAGGAATCTTTCTAGGGTACTCATTGAATTCAAAGGCTTATAGAGTATATAACAAAAGAACATTAATGGTTGAAGAATCTATTCATGTTATATTTGATGAGTCAAATGATGTATCTAAAGATTCAACCAATGATGAGGATGTTGAAATATTTGATGAAAACTTGGAGGAAATTCCAAACTTAGAAGATGATTTATTAGAAAAACTTGACTTGGATAAAGAAGATGAAGAAGAAATAGAGATATTAGAGAGAGAATCTAGGGCACCAAGAGAGTTAGGATATGTAAAAGATTGTGAAATAGTAGGAGATCCAACTCTTGGAGTTAGAACTAGATCATCTCTAAGAAATATGTGTCAATATATAGCCTTTGTATCTCAAATAGAGCCTAGGAATGTCAATGAAGCCTTAGATGACAATAATTGGTTCCTAGCAATGCAAGAAGAATTAAATCAATTTGAGAGAAGCAAAGTATGGAAACTAGTTCCTAGGCCTAGTGATCACTCTATAATTGGAACTAAATGGATATTCAAGAACAAGATGGATGAAAATAGTGTGATCATAAGGAACAAGGCTAGGTTAGTTGCACAAGGATATAGACAAGAGGAAGGTATAGACTATGATGAAACCTATGCACCGGTAGCAAGACTAGAGGCAATAAGAATGTTACTTGCCTTTGCATGTTATAAAAACTTCAAATTATATCAAATGGATGTAAAGAGTGCATTCTTAAATGGTTTCATTAATGAAGAAGTCTATGTTGAACAACCTCCCGGCTTTGAAAATCATGAATTTCCTGAACATGTTTTCAAATTATCTAAGGCACTCTATGGCTTGAAACAAGCTCCTAGAGCTTGGTATGAAAGGTTGTCAAAATTCTTAATAGAAAAGGGATTTTCAAGAGGAAAAGTGGATACCACCTTATTCATCAAAAATAAAAATAAAGATTTACTAGTTGTACAAGTGTATGTGGATGATATTATTTTTAGTTCAACTAATAAGTCTTTATGTCAAGAGTTTGCTAAGATCATGCAAGGAGAATTTGAAATGAGCATGATGGGAGAACTCACCTTCTTCTTGGGACTTCAAGTGAAGCAAACAAAAGATGGAACCTTCATCAATCAAGCAAAGTATACTAAGGATTTGCTCAAGCGATTTGGAATGGACAATTGCAAACCTCAAGCAACTCCAATGGGCGCCAACATCAAGCTTGATAAAGATGAAAGTGGCAAGTGTGTAGACACTAAACTCTATAGGTCTATGATTGACTCATTGCTCTATTTAACTGCAAGTAGACCAGATATTTTGTTTAGTGTATGCCTTTGTGCTAGATTTCAATCCTCTCCTAGGGAATCACATTTATTAGCAACTAAAAGGATCTTTAGATACCTTAAGGACACTCCCTCTCTAGGACTTTGGTACCCCAAGGACTCTACCTTTACACTTCATGCATTTTCAGATGCAGATTTTGGGGGATGCAAAATAGATAGGAAAAGTACTTCAGGTACTTGCCAATTCTTAGGAAATAGATTAATCTCTTGTTCTCTAAGAAACAAAACAGTGTGGCTCAATCCACAACTGAAGCTGAATACATAGCAGCAGGTAGTTGTAGTACTCAAGTGTTATGGATTAAACAACAAATGAAAGATTATGGTATTGACATGAAACAAGTTTCTATTAAATGTGACAATACCAGTGCTATCAACCTATCTAAAAATCCTATTCAACACTCTAGAACCAAGCACATTGAGATTAGGCATCATTTCCTTAGAGACCATGTGCAAAAAGGGGATATAATTCTAGAGTACATTGACACTTTACATCAAATAGCTGATATATTCACCAAACCCCTTGATAGAGATAGGTTTTGTATCCTTAGAGGTGAATTAGGACTCATGAATATCCCTTAAGATATATATGCTTCAAAATCTTGGTTTTAAGTTGGTTTTAAAAGAGTTTTACAAAGATTTTTCTGGGCAACAAGTATGAGAGATCGATATCCTATCAATATAGATCGATCTCCATACTTCCAACAAGCCTAAAGCATTAAGGTTAAGCTAAGCAGATCGATCTTCCATCCATAAGATCGATCTCCTTAAGCCTCTGTTAAACAGCAGATCGATCTGTGCATACGACAGATCGATCTCTTTAAGCCTCTGTATTCTGAAGATCGATCTTATGGAACCACAAATCGATCTCTTTGGGCTTCTGGAAATGACAGATCGATCTGTCATCTCGACAGATCGATCTCCTGTGCCCTGGACTATAAAAACTGGCGAAAAATCCCCAAATTTGAAATCCCCAAAACCTCAAATCCCTAACTTCCTTCGCACTTCCTCTCTCGATTCCTCCTCAGATCGATCTTGGTACGGTCTTCGTCGCATCTCTCCTTCGTTTCCTGGTATAGTAACCTACATTCCTCATTGTTTTCTCAAAAATTTCTTAAGATTTGTGTTAAATTTCACTCTAGGGCAAATCTAGTCACTGTTCCATTGATTTTTGTTGTGAACCTGTCTTAGAGTAATTCCCGAGTCTAGAACCATGCCTAGACTTAAGAGAGCAGGCCAAAAACCTCCCCGATCTAATGTAGAACTAGGGTCATCTTCCCAATCCATTCCTCCCTCTTCAGTCGCTACCTTCAACAGGTGTTTTAAAACACCTGCAAAGAGGAAGCGATATGAAGAATAATTTTCCACCATGCCAATTAAACATTGGCGAACAATCGATTTCTCCTTCGTAAACCGCATCGATTTTCCCTATCTATCCAAATTTGAAGAATTTGGTTGGATGTCATTCCTAAAAATCAATACTCTCGTACCTCCAAATATCGTTCGAGCATTCTTTTCCAATGCCGAACTCACCTATGATCCTAATGACACTTGTAATATTCTTGGGTTTACAACGTATGTCATGGGAAAATCCATTGCAATAGACACTGAAATCCTAGCCCACGCGTTCAACATAAGCGATGAAGGGTTGACAAACGAAGATGAGGAAGTCCCTTTGGAGTTTGATATTCCCGGGGATAAGGCGAGTGACCTCCCAATGCACCCCCGGCTACTCCACCTCATCATATCATGGAACCTTCATCCATTTGGTACCCGTCACTCCACCGTTAGGCGGTTAGATAGGTTCTGGATTCATCACATTCACTCCACCAGTCAAAAACCCAACCTCATCCACTTTATCTTTCAAGACTGGTTAAAGATCGTACGCGGCCAAGCCACAACGATAGTGTTTCCACAACCATTGGCGTACTTTCTCCAACGACTCGGAGTGGACAGCAGCTGCGAAACGTGTGAAATGCCCTCTCCAAATAGCGTCCTCAACATCGGGACACTCCACCACATGGGCTACTACAAGGACTTCCGGGGCGACTGGAAGAAGAAGAGGGAACAGCAGTCTGCTGAAGCTATGGAGGAAGATCCCTCCGATGAGCCTATGGATCCACCTGCTGCACCGACTGCGGGTCCATCGTCCTCGACTCCTCAGCCCACTGCACCTGCTACCTCAACCGCTGACATAGAGTCCATTGTGACAATGTTGAGTACACTGAACAGGAAGATCGATGAAGGTTTTGCAAACCTTCATGCAACCCAGCAGCGGATGTTCGAGGAGCTGAACCGCAAAGTGGATGAAGGTTTTGCAAATCTTCATGAGGCTCAGGAGGCGATGTTTGATGAGCTTCAAGTCACTCGTACTCATGTTGAGGATCTCATAGATCAATTTCCTCCTCCACCATAGGACTTATTTGATAGATCTAGTTTTGTTATATGTTTTCATTACTCGTTGTTGTTTGAACTGAATTTGCTTGAATGATCTGCCCTCTGTGTTATTGAATGAGTTATTAATGAAATGTTAATTTGAAATGACAGGAGTATTGTTTAGATTTCTTTCTTCCCATTGATATGACAAAAAGGGGGAGAAGAAATAATGTTAAGAACACATGCGTTGGTTAAAACATGTTTAAATGACTTTAAGAATTATATCAATGGTTTAAAAGGAATGATTAAAATGAGGGGGAGTTAAGAAAGTTTAGAGATCAAAAGCCAAAAGTAAGGGGGAGTTTACAAAAAGGGGGAGTTTGTGCAAAATGAAAATAGGCAACTAAACATGTTGATTGAATAGGTTTTGTCATATCAAAAAGGGGGAGATTGTTGAGTTAATGTATTTTGAAATGACAAAACAAGTAAATTCAATAATGTAAAGATGATATAAAAACATGTTTAGAGGTTATCAGTACCAGAACTTAAAGTTCTGTTGATGAGAGATCGATCTGGGTTATGAGAGATCGATCTCCTGGGTTTTTCTTGGATGAGAGATCGATCTCAGGAAGACATGAGATCGACCTGCCAAGCTTTGAACCTATACAAAGGCATTGAGGAAGAGTGAGATCGATCTATAAGGGTTATGAGATCGATCTGCCTAATACTGGAGTTGAGGAGATCGATCTGATCTAGGAAGAGATCGATCTCCCTTAAAGCAAAGACAGTAGATCGATCTGTAAGATCGATCCACACTCAAACAGAGAACTTATGAGATCGATCTGGTATGGAAGAGATCGATCTTCTCAAAGTCAGAGAGCTAAGGAGATCAATCTGGGTTATTGAGAGATCGATCTCCCCACTACGAGAATGCATGGCAGATCGATCTATAGATCGATCTTGCCTCAAACAGAGAGATTGGAAGATCAATCTGCCTATTCGACAGATCGATCTCCCCTAACATTTTCAAATTAAGAGATCGATCTGCTCATATATGAGATCGATCTCCTTGTGTTATTTTGCTTTGATCTTGCAGGATTTATAACTAAGAGATCGATCTGGCCAAGATGGCAGATCGATCTGGCATTCTACTGGAGGTACCCAACGGCTAGTTCTGCAAAAATCTCAACGGGAAAAACAGTATTTAATGCTCCAACCACCAATCCTTCAGTATTTAACCAAGCATTGAAGACAATGAGAACTGAGACACTATTGCTGCACATTTCTTACATTCTCAAGAGTTTAATACTTTCATTCCTTGTGTCTTCATTCCTCATTTATTGAGTTTGTTGTGTAAGCTTAAGTGCAAAAGCTGTAATTGTCCTACCCACATTAAAAGCTTGATTTTGTATTCATCCTTACCTTAAGAGAGAAGAGGATTGTTCCTCAGTGAGATAAAATTGTAAAAGGGTGAATACATCTTTGTATTGTAAAGGGTAGAGAGGTTATTCCTTAACCTGAAAAAGGAACATTGTAACTTCAGTTGAAGGAGAGAAACAAAGCACTTGACAAGAAGGTCAAGGAGAGAGGACGTAGGCAAGAGTTTGGCCGAACCTCTATAAACGATTGTGTTTGTTTCTCTCTTCCCTATCTTGCATTAAATTGTTTAATTTCATTGTATTGCTCACTATCATTGCTGATTAAATTAGGATTAATTTAAAATCTCCCATTAATGTTAGAAAACCGATTCACCCCCCTCTCGGTAGAGCCAACAAATATTATATTACCATAATGTATTTTATACATTAATATTTCCACTCACATGTTGTCAGACCCGAGTTTTCGATTTACGTATGTAGCTTGTACCTTATGATTCCTATGTGTACGAACGTTATATTTCATAGTTGAATCATAAGAAGAGTATTTATTAACATGCAATCGACTATTTAAGAAATTAAAAATGCATGTAAGCTACATAATAGCGAGATAAGGGTTAAAGTGATTTTCGAGCAAGTACAGGGGTAAAACGGTCAAATGACCAAAATTTGATATAAATTCGATGAGGAAATTTCATTAAAAATATGAAATCGAGAGATCTTGATTAATAACGAGGAAAATATTGAATTTCGAGTCCAATTGATCGAGATATGAATTTAATTAATATTTTTGGAATTTTTGTCTCGAAAAATGAGCCCAAAAATAGTGGAAAAATATACCGAAAAGGTAAAATCAGACTGATAAATTCATTTACGGACTAAATGAATTTAATAAGAATTTTTGAGATATTTTTAGGATATTTTAAGATTTTTAATATTATTTTAAGGATTAAAATAATATTAAAAATATATTATAACGAAATTGAAAAAAAAAACGAAATTGAAATCAGAAGAGAAACGTGGGGAGAGAGAAACAGAAGAGGAAACGCGAGCCAACCGACGCAAGGGAGAGACCACCGGACGGCCACCATTCGGCGACCCCAGCGGCCAGCGAACGGCCGGAAAAGGTAGAGGGCACCGCGCGAACCCCCTGGAACCGGTAACGCGCCTCACCGGCGCTGGAAAGGGGAGATCGACGGAAAAGTTTACCGCGGAGAAAAATGTGAAATCCGATGGCCACCGGCGGTGCTAGACTCCGATCGAGCCCAGCCGAACGATCCCCAGGCTTTGGCGCACCGAACGGCGGCAGCAGCTCCCGGAGAACCGACCGGACGATGCCGACACGACCAAATCATCCCTGAACTGGTCGGCGGTTCAGGGGAGAACCTTCTAAACTGAACCGGACCGGACCGGTTCAGCCAAGGAGGAGAGAGAAAAAAGAAAAAAAAAGAAAGAAAAAGAAAAAGGAAAATTTTTGGGATTTCACCGGACTTCGGGTAAGTCGATACGAGGTCAAAAGTGACCAATTTAATTTTTGATAAATTTATTTAAATTATATTTAATCGAAAATTGACCCGAAGTTAAATATACGAATTGTGCAGTTCGACGATTAATTCCGAACGGAAGCCCGATCGAACTTCGATTCGCGCACCATCGCACAATCTCGGGTAAGTAAAGCTCATTTACGACAATTTATGTGATTTATGCGTATTTAAGATTTAGTTTACGCATTTCGGATTAAATTTTGGATTTAGTGAATTATATTTGAAAAATTGAATAAAATGTCGTAAATGATATACGGGCTATCCAAAGAGCTTGGAATAAGGCCCAATGGGTATTGATAAGCCCAATGAGTCGATAGACCTGATGAACGGGCTTAATACGGATTAAGGCCCGATTAACGTGATTAAGGCCCATTAAGCGTAAAAGGGCCAATTTAAGTGAAATAAACTATATTAAATGTGTAATACAGTACGAAAAGTGTAATTAACTCAGTGAATGATTAAATACAGCTCCAGAGTCATATTGAGAGTTGACCGGACTGCGAGATAGACAGCACAGAGGAAGAGAGGTCACACGACGTGATCCGAGATAGGGGACTCTTGCAAGTAGCTAGAGATATCTGTGCATATTTTCGTTGGATTTTACATTCACTGAAATTGTTTGAGGGTCAGAGAAAATCTATAATAATTATAAGGACCCGATATGGGTAAATTACGATTTTACCCCTAGTTAGGCAAAAAGTGAAACTTTGGGAAAAGTTGTAAAAAGCATGAAAATGATGTTTTAAATGGTTTTTACTACTGTGTAGCAGAAGAGTAGGTGGATGAGCTAATGTTTTGAGGTCGATGTAAACTAAGCACACTTTATAGTGCTGATTTTAATGATTTTAAACATCCCTATTTTAAAGAGCCATCTACCGAATTATGTGGAAACAATCGTGCTGGAGCACAACTCGCACTTGATTTCAGATGTTTTTCACATACCTTAGTGCTGGAGGTTGACTCGCACTACATTTATTTGACATGCATGATAGAGTACTGGAGCATTGCTCGTACTCAGTTTTATGTGATTTGTGCATGATAGAGTGCTGGAGCGATTAGCTCGTGCTCGAGTTTTACATGAGATGCATGACAGAGTGCTGGAGCGTTGCTTGTACTCGATTCTTCATGATTTGTACATGACATAGTACTTGAGTGATTTGCTTATACTTGATTTGAATGAGAACTATGCATAACCTAGTGCTGGAGGTTTACTCGCACTAGTATTGATATTTTTACATGCATATACAGTGTTTTGAGGTGGAGCGTTGACTGTGTGTCACACTCAAGACGCGCACTGTAGTTTTTCGTGATATATACATATGTTAGAAAAATCGTGACGATTTTCTCGTGTAGACTGAGTGTCACACTGGAGATGTTCGCACGTGGATTTAGAGACGTGGCATTGATTCCATAGTATGAGGGCTAAGACCTATGGCAGGCACCCCACTATGATGTATTTTCATGGTATGAGAGGCTAAGACCTATGGTAGGCACCCCGACCATGATGTATGGGTCCACGAGTGTACGTTGTATCGTGCGTGTGGCATGGAGTACACTGTACCGTGTTTTGTGTTGTGGAGTTGTGGAGGAGAGTTGTTGATAGCTGGCGGTTGTGAAGGACTGACCCCCCTCCCGTTACAACAGTGATAACCCGCACACCGAGTACTGTGTTGCCTGGGATTTCACCATATGTTAGGATATGTACATAGTCCGGAGATGCTCTCTTACGGTAAGATCCTTAAGCCCAACATCCTTAAGCCAGAGTGGGCGGGGAGGCTCTGTTCGGCGGGGAGGCTCTCTTACATAGTCTAGAGAGATTGCTTTTAGCCACTGAGTCTCGCATGATATATCACATGTGTTTTATGATACGGGTAAAACCTGAGGGATGGGTCGGATCCCGATTGATTTGTTTGTGTTGTGATGAGAAATGCCATATTTACTGTGTTTTGAATGTAAATGGCATATTTTATATAAAGGCATTCTTAAATGATTAAATATGCACTGTTTTACACGAATGCCTCTGATTGATAAACCAGCATGTGTTTAGTACATGGGATTTTAAATCTGTACTATATTATATATATTTTAAACATGCTTTTGAATTGAGAGAAGGAAAGGCAAAGCACTATTTTCAGTAGATAGTATGGATGTCTACTTGCTTGCCTGATTTCCTTACTAAGCGCGTTGATAGCTCATCCCATTCATTTTCTCCCCATCTCTACAGATTCTCATCAGTAGATTGAGTCGGCTGAGGTATTGCATTCCTTTGATCCGCTGCCACTCCCCATCTAGCGAAAGGTATACACATGCGTACTCTTTTATATCTGAACACTGCATAAACACAGTGATGTACACGTTTTAATATGAGGGATGTAATGATGTAGCTATATTTAAGTATACGAATTTACTTATGATATAAATGTCATGTATGTATGATACGAAAAAGAATGGTAAGGTATGTCTAGATGAGGAGACTAATGCCTATTCACAGCTCAACTGTTGAGGAGATAAAGGTAAGTAAAAAGTGAAAAATTTATTGTGGTTTTTGGTAAAGTCGCGTGTGGGAGGAGGGCGTGAGACATGTACATATATATTATTTAATTTGTTTCTACATATATATATATATATATATATATATATATATATATATATATATATATATATATATATGTACATCCTATTTTATTATTTCTCCATAAATATATTTTTTCCATATTTTCGAGATAAATTCTCAAGGTGGGGTAATTTTCGGGTCTTACAAATCCAGACTAATTTTTCTTCTTGGACTCCTTATATTTTAGCGTTCTGAGTCCATATTTTTAGTCAGTTTAGCCGAATTTCGTTTGGTTTGTCCCGAGCTCATCGAAACTCTTATTTCTCAATTTAAAGCACTTAACTTTATTTTCTTAATTCAAATGAACTTAATATTGTATCATTCCTTCTTTATAAATCTATATATTACAAATGTACATTTACAATGATATATTTACAATGGAATAATACAAATTTCAGGTCTTACAATAGGTTACACTCTCTCTTTTTAGGATGTTCCTTCATGGAATGATTGGGTCTCTCCGTGAGACGATTATGTTCCTTCATGGAACGATTATATTGTGTATGTTACCCTTGGGATGTTAGTCTAGTCTCTCAATTTCCATTGAAAGTATTTTACTGATCAGTTTATGAATTGATTCGATTTGAAAGCATGAACTTACATTGCAAAAGTTGATTTGAATGTATGTTTTGATATATATATATATATATATATATATATATATATATATATATATATATATATATATATATATATGCATACTGATTGAAGTTATGATTTGAATTGCATTATTTCATATGCCTCCCTCTTCTCATGTAACCTTTACTAGACATTAGCTCACCCTTCTTCTTTCTCAAATTATCTTCAATAGACATCAAGAGTGTCCATTGTGAGTAGGCTTGGGGAGTGTCTTCTTGCCACCTGCTTGTTACTTTTGACAGGTATATATACACATATATATATATATATATCTTTAGTTTGTATTTCAGACAAGCATTGCAAACTTTATGCATATTCATTTTGAGATGAAGCAATATGTTATAATAAGTATCAAATGTGGTCTACAAGCTATATTGGATGTCGATTATAACTTGTATATTGAGGTGTGATGTAACAAATGAATTAATGATGAAAAAACTCTTTGTTGTCAATGTATTATGATGTTAAATGTGATTGATTGGATGTATAACTTGTATGATTGGAGTTAATTGGGATCACATTGTACAAAATTGTGTGGGACCATTGGAGTTAATTGGAATCACATTGCACAAAATTGTGTTAGACCAGGACTACAGAAAATTATTAATCGAGTTGATGAAATAAAATCAACCAAAGTGATTAGGAGCTGCACCGGTTGTTGACAAATCAAAGTAAGAAAAAGAAAACATTAGTCCAATTTTCATTGATTTTGGATCATTATAATGTCTAAATATACAAGATTTGGCGGCATTTTTTTATTGAAACGCTGCTAAATAAGTGCCACTAAAAGTCTAATTTCCTAGATTGATTCTATATTACAGCTAAAATATTTCTTACTATAATCCATTTTTTCTAATTTTATGATAAAAATACTCTTAAAGAAAAGGAATTTTTCAACTGAGTGAAAATTACTTAATTATTCCTTCTTTCTTCCTCTTTCTTTCTCTATGTATGGCTGGCAACAGTTGTCAAATTCTATGAATGGCTGTTTAAGTTGTGAAAGTTGTGAAGTTTTAAAAAGAAAAAAATATTAAATGAGAAATTGATTTTGATTGCAATGACGCACTCAGGCTGGATCACTGACTGGAAGTCCGAAAGTAAGGTAAGCGTGTGGAATAAAGATAAAAGGCTTTTCGCTTAATGTTATTTGCTGCTGCCGCATAAGATGAATGGGAAGCTAATTAAGCTATTATTCTTTCCTTTCCGTGACATGAAAGCTAAGATGTGAGTCTTTCGGCTATGATCTTTTTTAGTGCAAGTTCCGCTTAAAAATCTTATTGACAAATCTTCTTCCAGCGGAGGTAAAGAAAAAAAAAATTTTTGATTGAATTGAATTTAGTAAATGGTTGTAAAGAAAATAACTTTTTTTAATATACTCCTAATAAACGTTTAAAACTATTGAATTTCAAGATTTTTTTTAATAATATAATGTAATAAAAAGTAATCATTTATTTATATAATAATACAAATGAATATATGAATATGATCTCGTCGAATTTTTTTCTGGCTACACCATTAGAGCTAAAAACGATATTGTCAAGAATTAATCCAACAAAACCAGGTTAGGTTGAGCATAATAATTACAATATTAATATTGAAGAGAATATGAAACATTATTAATTAGAACAATGAATTGAATTTCCAAAATTACCCTTTTTGTTTTTTGCAATTACAGAAGTAGACTGCCTGGCATGCTCTCCTGCTTTCTTTTCATTTTTGTTATATCTTCATTCCTAGCTAAACTTCTTCCACTATCGGACGTATCGTTCGAGCTTTTAAAGAGGATAAATTCCATCCAAAGTAACTTTTTCACTTGCTGTCACGGGGTCGTTCTCTCCTATAGAACTTTTCCCAGTGATGGCCTAAGTTTCCCGCAACTTAGTACAGCCTATCTTCACACTAACCCAAATCTGGGTCAATACGCAGCGATATAGCACTTGAGCAAAAAAATGACTCGACAAAGTATACCAATAAAGCAAATAACACTCAAGCTTTAGAGAAAAGAGCCTTTCTATTAATCCGCAATAAAAAGATTACAAACTTAGCCAAGAAGACCGCTCTTAGCTATCACTCTCTTTCTCCCTGAATGATTCTCTCACTGAATGATGATTGAATATTCTACCCCCTCCCCTGGGGTTTATATAGGCAAGTGAGGACATCCCCCTCACGTAGGCAACTGAGTTTGATTACAACAGAAACTCTATAGGATTAATTCCTACTAAACTAAGGACTCTCCGGATGATCGCCACCTCAATGCTCTTCAGAGTTTATATCTGTGATAATCTCTAGTGATTCGGTCTACCAAGACTTCTCCGCTTATCCTGGCTTATGACCCGCATTTATCCTTATCCTTATCCCGATTTTTAAGGATTCGTCTTAGCTTGCCACCCGCAAACTATGATCATCGTCCGTTAGCGTCTCCGTTTCATGCTTGGCAATCCGCCCAAGCCAAGTGCCTGTCTTGCTTGTTTCGGTACGCGTCCCGTTGCGCCCCGTGCAAAGCTTTCCTGTGCTCCGCACTCGTCACAGTGCCCCCAGTCGAACCCTTGCGAGCTGGGCGCTTGGTCAAGTAGTTAGGGTCTAACAAACCCTCCCCCCGTCGAAGGAAGCCGATGCCCTCATCGGAATGAGCTCCAAATACGCCTTGATCTCATCCTCGAATTGCCACAAAGAAGTGTCTTTCTCCCAAGTAGCGTCTGCCTCATCTTCACCTTCCCACTGCACCAAGTAGTAGGTTCTCCGATTCTTCCTACTAGTTCCCTCAACCTTGTTGTCAAGTATCTTTGCCACCTTCTTCTCGAAATGGCTTCTCACAGTAGGTGGAGCTTTCCTTACCTGTTGTCTCCCCGGATCAACATCTTCATGGTAAGGTTTCAAAAAGCTCACGTGAAAAGTAGGATGCAACTTCATCCTCTCTGGCAGTTTCAGCTGATAAGCCACCGCGCCTACCCGCTTTATAACTTCAAAAGGGCCATCGTATCTTTGCACTAGACCTTTATGATACCGCTTGTCTGTGACTTGTCTCCATATCTGAAGCGTCAGTTTGAGTAACACCTTGTCACCCACCTCAAATTCTAGTGCCCGCCTATGCTGATCCGTATATTTCACCATCCTCCTTTGTGCCTTCTCCAAGCTCTCCCTAGCCTGTTCCATCAACTCCTGACGGTCTCGCACAAATCTGTATGCCGCTGGACATTCCCCTTGGGACTTAGTCTTTGCTATTTCCAAAGGTGTAGTAGGTTGATGTCCAAATACTAACTCCGCTGGACTCATACCCGTGGAAGATGATCTATGCATATTATAGCAAAACTGTGCAGAATCGAGCAAACTCACCCAATTCTTTTGGCTCGCGGTCACATAGTGCCTCAAATACTCTTCCAACAATGCATTAATCCGCTCTGTCTGGCCATCTGTCTGCGAATGATTAGCCGTTGAAAACTTTAATTCTGAACCTATCAACTTGAACAAGTAAGTCCAGAATCTCCCAGTAAATCGAGTATCCCGATCGCTCACTATATCCTTGGGCAATCCAAAGATCTTCACCACATGATTCAAAAATAACTCTGCAGCTTCATGTGCGGTACATGCATGTGGGGCTACTATGAACACAGCATACTTAGAAAAACGATCTACCACCACCATTATAGATTTCATCTTGTTTATCTCCGAAAATCCCGTAATGAAATCAATAGAAACTGATTCCCATATCCTCTCAGGGATAGGCAGTGGTTGAAGCAAACCCGCTTGCTTCTTCCTCTCGGTCTTATCAATCTGGCATATGTGGCATGTACGGACATATAGTTCGATGTCTTCCTCCATCTTCGGCCAGTAATATGTCCTTGACAATAATGCCAACATCCTCTCCACTCCAGGATGTCCTGCCCATTGAGGGTCGTGGGTTTCTTTCAGCAACTCTTTCCTTAGTCCCCCGTCAGATGGAACATAGAGTCGATTGCCTTTGGCATACAGCAAATCCCCCTCGAGCCAATACCTACGAACTTTGCCCAATTTAACGTTCTCCTTGAGCTGTTCATAAGTCTTATCTGCTGATACCTGCTGCCGTACCCTGTCAATCAGGTTAGTCTCAATAGCTGATAATGAAGCAACATAAGACTGGACTATCTTACGACTCAGCGCGTCCGCCACCTGGTTCTCCCTTCCTGGTCTATGTACCCAGGTGATATCGAACTCTGCAAGAAATTCTTGCCATCGTGCCTGCTTCGGACTCAGCTTCTTCTGCGTCTTGAAATAAGTGTTAGCCACATTGTCTGTCACCACCACAAATTTCGTTCCCAACAGATAATGCTTCCACACCTCCAAACAATGCACAACCGCCGTCATCTCCTTCTCATGAGCTGAATATCGTATTTTCGCATCCTTCAGCTTGCGACTTTCATAAGCAATGGGGTGTCCTTCTTGGACCAACACCCCTCCAATGGCTCGGTCTGAGGCATCCGTGTGAACTTCAAACGGTAACTTGAAATCTGGCAGTCTCAACACTGGCTCGGATGTCACTGCTTCCTTGATTTCTCGAAATGCCCGCTCACATTCATCAGACCACACCCACTTCTTGTCCTTTTTCAAAAGATCAGTTAAAGGACTCACCATCTTGCTATATCCCTTGATGAACCGTCTGTAATAGTTGGCCAGTCCTAAGAAAGACCGCAACTCCGGGACCTTTGCAGGGGCTTGCCATTCAACAATGGCTTGGATCTTTCTCTCATCCATCCGTATTCTCCCACTGCTGACTTTGTGACCTAGGAACATAATCTCCCGCTGACAAAACTCACACTTCTCTTTCTTCACATAGAGAGAGTGCTTCCTCAAAGTCTCGAACACTACCCTGAGGTGCTCCACATGTTCTGCAAGCGTCTGGCTATACACCACAATATCGTCTAGGTATACCACCACAAAGTGATCCAGGTACTCATAAAGGACATCATTCATCAAGTTGCAAAATGTCGCAGGTGCATTAGTTAAACCAAAAGGCATAACTAAAAATTCAAAAGAGCCATACCTCGTCACACAAGCTGTCTTAGCTTCATCTCCTTCGGCAACCTTACTTGCCAATATCCTGATCTCAAGTCTAACTTTGTAAAATATGCCGCCTTTGACAATCGGTCGAACAGATCAGCGACATTTGGAACTGGATACTTATTCTTGACCGTTACCTTGTTCAGGGCTCGGTAATCAACACACATCCTCAGTGTGCCATCCTACTTCCTTTGGAATAAAACTGGGGCTCCATATGGTGCTTTCGACGGTTGGATATATCCCGCATCCAACAACTCACCAAGTTGTTTCCTTAACTCGGCCAACTCCAAAGGACTCATCCTGTAAGGTGCTCGTGCAGGTGGTCTAGTTCCCGGTTCCAACTCGATCTTATGATCAATGGCGCGTTTAGGTGGTAGCGCCTTAGGTAATTCTGGGGGCATTACATCCTTGTAATCGTTCAGCACCGCCGCTACTTCATCCGGTACCTCAACAACCGTGTCTGGTTTCACCTCAACCAGGGCAGCAAGTATGGTTGTCTCCCCCTTCTTCAACCCGGTGTTTACTTGTGAAGCCGACTGCAGCAACGGCTTCCCAGCACCTTGTCCTCTCTCCGCAGGGACAAAGTTTGGACACGTCTCGTCAGATATCATCAATCCACCCAAGTGTGGAATAGCAAATGCCTTTGCTTGTACAAAGAATTCAATGCCCATGATCACATCAAAATCATCTATAGGTAAAGCCAAGAACTTACAATCCTGTTGCCAAGTCCCTATCTTCACCGATGCGGTAGCCGTTCCTTGGATACCTTGGGCCTTAGAATTGACTGCTTTCACCTGATTGTTACTCCTCGTGACTTTCAGGCCAAGATGCTCAACTGCGTTCAATGAAACGAAGTTGTTGGTTGCTCCTGTATCAAGCATCGCTCGAATCGGTCTCCCATTCACCTCAGCTTTGACATACATTAGTCCCTTATGAGGAGCTTGTTGCTCGGTCCGAATAGCGTTGAGCAACTGCATCGGGGCAACTCTTGGACATTCGTCATCCGGATCCTTCTTACTCATGAAGGCCGCCAACTTGGTCCGTCTAGGGCAATCTCGGGCCTTGTGATTCCCATTACACAAGAAACAACTCCAATCTCCCTTGCTTTGGGGTGGATCCGGTCCCCTCGGCTTAGAAGACTCAGCCTTCTCCTTGTTTCTCTGGTGCTTCTTCCAGTCCTTCTTGCCTTTCCCCCTATTTCCATCAAGATGGTTCTTCTTCCTTTCCCTAATGTTCAAAGAAGAACCCAGTTTGTAATCCGCCAAACTGTCTGCAGCCGCAATTGCCTGTGGCAGATCCTTCACGTTCTGTCTACGTAACTCAGCCTGAGCCCATGGCTGAAGTCCTGAGAAAAAGTTGAATAACTTGTCCTCCTCTGACATATTCTTGACGTCCAACATCAAAGAGCTAAACTCCTTGACATAATCTCGCACATAACCTCTCTCGCGACCCATGCCGCGTTCAAGGGAAGGAATTGATCCCGTAACTCCTTCTTCAGTGCGTCCCATGTTTCAATCCTCGGACGACCAGCACCATCATCATCTGCCAGTCTGCTTCGCCACCATAGCTTAGCATCACCCGAGAGGTACATGCTAGTGATTGTAACTTGGTCCTGCTCCGGTATTCGGGCAGCTTTGAAGTACTGCTCCATATCCCAAAGAAAATTCTCAAGCTCCTTCGCATTGCGAACTCCTGCGAACTCCTTAGGTTCAGGCACCTTGATCTTCTTCTGAAGATCGCTACTATCACCTCCCCTACTACTACTAGACGCCTCCCCATGGTCTGTAGCAATCATTGCGAATTTCATCAGTAAAACGTCAGCCTTCAGGGAATTTAACTGCATCTCAAATTTATCCGATAGATCATGAACATGCTACATGACGTTGGTGTAACGATTAACATGCTCCTTCTGCATGTCCAATGCTAGCTGTGTCAACTCCTGGATACTGCCTACCATGGCCTGAATCTGCTCAGCCATTGTACCCGCCTCCTCTTGCGGTACGCCAACCATTGCTTCAAGTACAGCAACTCTGTCAGCCAACTCGTGTGCCATGATCCAAAACTCAGCTCGGATACCAAATTGTCACGGGGTCGTTCTCTCCTATAGAACTTTTCCCAGTGATGGCCTAAGTTTCCCGCAACTTAGTACAGCCTATCTTCACACTAACCCAAATCCGGGTCAATACGCAGCGATATAGCACTTGAGCAAAAAAATGACTCGACAAAGTATACCAATAAAGCAAATAACACTCAAGCTTTAGAGAAAAGAGCCTTTCTATTAATCCGCAATAAAAAGATTACAAACTTAGCCAAGAAGACCGCTCTTAGCTATCACTCTCTTTCTCCCTGAATGATTCTCTCACTGAATGATGATTGAATATTCTACCCCCTCCCCTAGGGTTTATATAGGCAAGTGAGGACATCCCCCTCACGTAGGCAACTGAGTTTGATTACAACAGAAACTCTATAGGATTAATTCCTACTAAACTAAGGACTCTCCGGATGATCGCCACCTCAATGCTCTTCAGAGTTTATATCTGTGATAATCTCTAGTGATTCGGTCTACCAAGACTTCTCCGCTTATCCTGGCTTATGACCCGTATTTATCCTTATCCTTATCCCAATTTTTAAGGATTCGTCTTAGCTTGCCACCCGCAAACTACGATCATCGTCTGTTAGCGTCTCCGTTTCATGCTTGGCAATCCGCCCAAGCCAAGTGCCTATCTTGCCTGTTTCGGTGCGCGTCCCGTTGCGCCCCGTGCAAAGCTTTCCTGTGCTCCGCACTCGTCACAGCGCCCCCAGTCGAACCCTTGCGAGCTGGGCGCTTGGTCAAGTAGTTAGGGTCTAACACTTGCCGACAAGGCGACTGCCCTGCCTCATCGCGCGTTTTCTCAAGATCGTACGACGTAGACAACTTTCCGTCAAGATCGCTTGATTAATAATTGTAATTACACATAGTGGACCAAATAGTTCTTGAAATGAAACACAAGAAGTCAAGCACTGCTTGACAGAGATTAAAAATACAGTAATTTTTTTTAAAATTAATGAAATAATTAATAAATTTATTTTAATATTTAAAATTTTGATTTGAATTATTTTATAAATTGATAATTTGATAAAAATTGCCAATGTTATTAGATACTATTTAAGAAATAGAAAGATATTTTAAGAAATTAATTTGCAAAAAATAATAATATTTGAGATTTTTTATTTCAAAAAATAAAAAAATAAAAAAAAATTATATGAGATATATTTGTATGTAGCTTAATTTAAAATTAGATTTATAAAGAAATTTAGTTTTACAGAGTGATTGTAAATTTTTTTTTTAAAAAATGTAAAAATTAAATACATATTTTAAGATAAAATAATAATTTGTAAAATAAAATCTATCAAATTAATAACTTTTGTAAATTAATATCTAATAACGACTTTTGAAAATATTAATTTAAAAAGAGTTTAGCGTTTATGACTTTACTAATTATAAATCGCACGTGTAGGGTGTGCATTAGTCAGTTACACCTGAAATAATCGATCGAAACTGAAGCAAATTTATTAAATTGGGTCGATTTTCTTGGATTTTCGATTAAAATGGTTAAAGGATAGGCTAATTTGGATTAATCGATCAGTTTTCGGTTAGGAAATTCCAAACCAAAATAACCGATTTAACCGAATACTATTTAGTGTAAAAAATAATATTTATTTTTATATTTTTAAATATTATTGGCTAAAGATTTGGTTGGAGAGGCTGGCATAAAAATTTTTTTGGAGTTGCTCAATCTTCTTACTTTAAATGACAACCATCCAGATATTCTTAATAAACCATTCACGGAGGGGGAAATTAAGACTGTGGCTTTTCAGATTGGACCTCTCAAGGCACCAGGTATTGACAGCAAACCGAGGATCTTTTACGAAAAGTTTTGGGACATTGTTGGACCCTTTACCGTGACTTCGGCCCTTTCTTTCCTGCATTCGGGGCATATGTTGAAGGAACTCAATAAAGCTCTCATCACTCTTATCCTTAAATGCAATTCTCCCCAAAAGTAACCGATTTTAGTCATATTCACTTATGCAATGTAGCACATAAAATCATTACAAAAACCATGGTGAACAGACTTAAACTTATCAAGAGAATGTGATTTCACCGTTCCAGAATGCCTTTGTTCAAGGTAGGACAATATTGTTATTGAAGGGGAAATCATTAATACCTTTCAAAATAAGAGAAAAGGGAAAGGTAGCCTTGGCGCGCTTAAAATTGATATGAACAAAGCGTATGACGGGATCAACTGGAGGTTCATCAAGGCTGTCTTACATAGAATAGGATTTGATGATAAATGGGTGAAACTGATTGAGGAATGTATTGGTATAGTTTCTTACTAGATTTTGATCAATGGTGCATCATCAAAACCAATTCAACCTACAAGGGGTCTTAGATAGGGAGATCCCCTTTCTCCATATCTTTTCATTCTTTGCCAAAATGTGCTTCATGTATGATTGAGAGGGCAAAGAAGAGGGCTTCATTCGACGCATCTAAGTTAGCAGAGATGAGCAAGTTTTCCCCCATCTACTCTTCGCAGATGATACCTTCATTAAGGCTAACATCCATTCATGTAGAACCATTAAAGGCATACTCTGAAAGTTTTGCAATTTTTCAGGGCAACTTATGAATCAAGGCAAATATGAAATCTTTCTTAACCCTGCATGTAAGCCACAACATAGACGATGGTGGTATTCCAAATGTCAAAAGTGTCAGACAGCCGGGGAAATACTTGGGAGCTGATTTTAGCCAACTAAGACTAAGAGGTAAGTTTTTCAGCCCTTTTTTTGATAAAATCCAGAATAAGCTTGCAGGGTGAAAGGCTAGTTGTTTGTCTCAAGGGGCAGGCTCACTCTCATCAAGTTTACATTGTGTTCCCTTCCCGTTTATACCTTCTCTTGCTTCAGAGTGCCAAAAATGATCTGCCATAAAATTGACCAAATCGTTCGAAGTTTTTGGTAATGGCATGAACCGGGGGAAAGAAAACTTCGTCTTACCAATTTGGGATAAACTTTGTCTTTTGATGAATTTCAGGGGGTTAGGTATCAGAAGAGCTGATTTCATGAACAAAGCGCTTCTCGCAACACAGGCATAGAGAATCCTTTCCAATCCCACATCCCTCCTTGTTACCGCTTTGAAAAAAAAAAAAAAAAAATACTGTAAGAGATCAAGCTTTGAGAAGGTTCTACCAAAACCAGGGGACTCGTGGATTTGGAAAAAGTATCCTTGTAGGAAAAGATGTCTACCTTAAAGGAATGGATGTTCAAATTGGGGATGGAAGCAAAGTTGCTACAAAAAATGGGAAATTATGCATTCATGGAAGTAGTGCCTACTCTAAAAGAGAAGTGACCCGATAAAAGTATTCATTGACCAAATCTAAAACACCTAGCACCCATTGCTCTCACTTTGCGCATTGGAACCAAGGTTAATACAGAATCTTCAAAATAAGACTTTCTCTTACATTGGAGGAGTAGACAAGTTGGTTTGGAGACCCAACTTTCATGGGACCTTTACTGTAAAATCTGCATATCAACTATTTCAACAAGAAGATCTTCTTAGGGTTGATGAACTGAACGCTCATTGGCGAAAACTATGGTCACTTAAACTGCCTTTCAAACTGAACCTTTTTCTTTGGAAACTGTGTAATAATTGTATTCCTATGCGTGGTGAGCTGGTCAGACGTAACATAGGGACTCTTAACAGGTGCCTCCCATGTCAAAGGGAAGAATTGATTATCTCTTCATCCACTTCCTATGTGCACGTGCAGTCTGGTTTGCATCTGATCTTACAATGGGGATTGATTGTCTTAGACTTGAAGACTTAATTCCTATATCAATCAGCTGCTGAACTCCGAGGACATTAATACCTATAAAGCTTTTTGGTTCTACAGTCAATTTGTTAGCATACTTTGGTCGCTATGGGTGCATCGGAAGAAGATTATCTTCCAAGAGCCCAAACTAAATCCAATAGCAATTCTATTCCACCACAACAGCCAACTTTCGATATTGACGACAGCTTTTTCTAGGGAACAGTGGTTTCAGCCCCATGGTTAAACACTTCAGGAGAACAGTAATAGAGAGATGGCCATCCCAAGGTTCCTCTCAAACAATGCAGGATGACTTTTTCTGGATATCTACAAGGATACGACCGCTGATCGGTTTGGAAGTAATGTGATGTTTAAGGACGATGAGGGCTTTCCTATGTTTATCGTAGAAGTGTTGAGGCACCCTCAAGATGTGCTGTAAAAATCATTCTCCTCAGGCAGGTTCTCTTAAGATTGACCCATTATAATGTTAATTTCATTATGTGCAGGGAAGAGAAGAATAAATGGCAAGTGATCACCAAGGAACGTCCGAGAGTCCATTGGAGCTTGTGACCTCTCTTAATAACATTGGGTGTCTGAAAAATGATGGCTTGTTCATCTCTTACTTCTAGGAATGGCACCTACTTGCGAGACAGACGAAGAAATTGGCTAGGATGGCGGCCCAACTTAGAACCTTCTTCAACTGGCCTTAATATCTTTTATTTATCTTGTCTCTTTACCAAAAAAAATAAAAAAGAGTTCCAAGGAATAAGAATGAGCCACAAAATTACAAATGCTTGTTCATATGATACGTTAATCAAGGTCGACTTTCGGTCCTATGAGGTCAATGCTATAACCTCGGTAGAAAAAATATTAAAAAAATCTTTGTTAGGTTTTTTTTTTTTTTTTTTTTCTTTTCTTTATAAGAAGAGTTAAAAGAAAAAGAGTTAAAAAGAAAAAAGAATGAGCCACAAAATTACAATTGTTTGTCCATATGCTACGTTAATCAAGGCCGGCTTTCGGTGCTATGAGGTTGGTGTTTGTCACGCCCCAGTTTTTCTAACTTTTAAAAAGCTACAAAATTACGAGCTAAGATTTTGCTTTTAAAACTTCTTTTACGTTTGTGTGTATATGTGTAGCCATCTATATGATTAATCTCTTTCTGACTAACTCAAATAATAATTGTGCTCTGTTCCCATTTATAACGTATACATAAATTCAAATATAATTAAATCAACTTAATGTCACTCACATGATTTTGGTAGAGAGTTCAATAAGTTTAGCTACTGGATTATCTTGTGCTTGGTACCTATTTGGTCACTTTCCCTTTTATTCAATTTCATAAGTATTGGCTACTCCTCAACCTACCATTTCAGCTATATTCAAATCAATTGTGTAGCTTACCTAAACACAACTCCTAACATCATGCAAGTTATACCATTTGGGTGCTAGTATAATTCATACATTTTGAAATCACTATCCCTTATTGTCTATTAAGCATTCGACCATTATGATTAATTACCCATGTGCATTTCATTTAAGTGTTCATCAACTCTATACAACTACACCATTTAATTCACAAATAATCATCCAAACCGAGACCATATAAGTCAAGTACAAGCAATCTACCATTTAGATCCAATAATAATAACTTATATCTAACATGCATCAATCTATATATCTCTCGACCAAATAAAAACTACATTAAGATCACAATTTCAAATAACCATATTAGATCAAATACAAACATGGCAAGAACAAGACCTATTCCATAATGTATCATCAAATCCAATTCGGATTACATGTAATAGCTGTGCCAAGTAATAATTCACCACATCAATACCAACATGAATATCCTAAGATCATCTCACAACCATTCGGCTAATACATAAATGTCCATTTCAACATAAGCTTCAATATCCACATCAATGCACAAAAGGAATATACATCACCAATATTGCAACAGATCATAGAAACTGCAAGATAAGAAAATATACAAGCAGCTCCAACATCATTACAAGCAGTTCCAAGTATATATGTACAATCCACAACGTCATCAACATTAACTTAAGACATCAGTTTACATCCCAAAAGTTTAACTATGTACATTGTGCCAAAAATATAAAAGTATGTGTCTATAGACCATCAGCATACCAAATATACCTTAGCGCACTATGTGGAAACCTCAGAAACTGTACAAAAAGACCCTCAAAAGTCAGCAGGGTCCTTGAGGTTCAATTTGTGAAAAAAAGGAGAAAGGGGGTAAGTTTGGGTGCCCAGTAAGTAATCATACAAAAGTATTAAAACAATATAAAACAGTTGATAAACCTGCATGTTGAGTGAAAATCTTTCACATGTGAAATACAGTAAAACATACTATGTAATAATTGAACTAACGAAAGCATGCAGATAAAAAGTGGACCGTTAAACCAATACATCAAATAAATAACAATCAAGTGAACATACAGAATCAAGGAAAGAATCAACACGCTAGTATCAATGCAACAAACTCCCTGTCTCTCTATAAGGTCCTATCCATTATCATAGACGATTGATTCCCCGGGCCCGGCGAAACCAGTACCTACCAGTTCGGGATAAGACAAAATGTTCCTACTATGTTAGGAACAACTATGGTGTACCCTGAGGGGCTTTGCCACCTCGAATAGCTTACAATTCAATTGTGTTTAACATCCAGAAACAATTAATCGAATAAGTAAGAGACCAAGTATCAAGAAGGTATGGTCTATTTTAAGTCATTAAATTTATTAATTAAACATGTATATTTATATAAATAAAACTCTTATAAAAGGTTTTAGTATTCAAATCACATTTCCAAAACAACTATCCATAGATAGAGAAATCTGGTTTAACGCCAAAATCATGCAATTTAAATAACCAAGGCCTCGGGTTTCACATCTCCTTTGGTCGTGACCATACCAATAAAGTTAAGTATTTAAATCACGAAAGTCTTTATTACCAACAAGATTTCGGAACCAAACATGCTAGGTCAGCTAGTATATATCTACTTGCCCTCTTCTCAAGCTATAAGCCGAAATACCTTAGCCATACAGTCCACAAGAAATCACTTCAAAAGTTTAGCCAATAATGATCCCTAGTTCATGACAACGCATCACTCTAAGTCTCTCATTTCAATAGATTCGTAAACTACAGTATTCAAGAAAATTAGTTTTGGTGTCTTACCTAAAATGGTTTGGTTGAGAGCCGAAAGAAAATAGTCACCCGTGCCAAGAATGAATACTAACTGAGAGCTATCTAGCTCTATGTCATCAAGATACATAAACACAGCCAATTCCCAATCAATTTTGAGGCGTTCCACACCATTGATACCATTAGTTTAAAAATAAATAATGGTTTTGATGGTGGTCGTGTCACCAGAATCCACGTGTACAACTATTCGCCAACCATTGACTGCCACGTGTCAGAACGAAGATAAGCCACGTGGCTGATTTCACGACAGAGTTGCTACGCGACACAGTTGCTTGTTGAACGACAGAGTGTTCGAGGCGATAGACACTCTGTCGCCTGGGATGTATGCCGCACAGTAGGCGCGACAGACTCCATCGCCTCTATTGCGACATAGGTCTCCCGCATTGCCCTCGCAGCAAAAGTCTCCCGCACAGCCCGCGGTAGAGGTCTCCCGCATTGCCCTCGCGGCAAAGGTCTCCCGCACAGCCTGCGGCATAGTCTCCCGCACAGTCTGCGGCATAGTCTCCCGCACAGACGGCGATAGAGGTCTCCCGCACAGCCTGCGGCATAGGTCTCCTGCACAGCCCGCGGTAGAGGTCTCCCGCACAGCCTGCGGCATAGTCACCCGCACAGACGGCGGTAGAGGTCTCCCGCACAGCCTGCGGCAGAGGTCCATGGGTACTCTGCCGCCTGCCGACTCCCCCGCAAGCTGCTTGACCCGAAGCGCGACAGAGTGCTCTATGACTCTGTCGCGGCCCAGACACGCGCCTGGGCCTCAGCTCGAACCGACTTGAAGAAACCTATAAATATGCCGAGGAGCTCTCAGAAGAGGGGGACGAAACCAAAGAACAAAAATCAGGGAAAAATACTTCAACTCTTTGAATTAAGAAACACATTCTCTTCCCCTTACTTACACAACTCCCGATTACTTACTTAATCATCGGAGTGCGCGTGCAGGGATAAATCCCTGCCCCCTCTGATTCCTGTTGTTTTTGCAGATTATACGAAAAACACGTGGAACAAATCGCACGGACGTCACACTTTTGTCGTTAGTGCAATCAGAATACGTGAAAGGTAAATTCCTGTTGCTGTTCGTTCGGGCAACATCAGGTTTAATCAGTAAGTCACCACCAATCTCGCTAATTTCTCTTGGGTCGAGAGTTTATAGAACTATCTACCAAAAATCAAGCGCCAACCTTACACCAAGTTATCAACTAAGTCAAAAACCACACTATCTTCTCAAATCATTAAATGGAAAAAAAATCTTACCTTACGCATGTCTCAGCAAAGACTTGATTCTTACTTTGCTTTCGATTTCTCACGCCTACACATGAAGACACATACATGGTCACATCAATGAATTAATTATAATCTCAAACTTGAAAGTCCAAAATTTTAACTTAACACCTTAGTGACTAAACCAAGACTCCACAAGGCCTTGATGTTCTTGGCCTACACCTAGAGCCACCATGGTTGTTGCATTCAATGTCACTCCACCACCATACACGGTTTCACTTCTGCCGCCGTTCAAGCCACCATAGCCGAAGGCTATCATCGTCGCTACCTCTAGACTCCACCCAAAAATTTTCCTAACTCACCCATGAAAATGCTTATTAATAATAATTTATGAAAATCCACCTTAAACCAAAAGATTACGACTTCATCACCTTGTTTTCTTCTCGACCGAGAGCTTCCCACTATGCTTCACTCTCGGTTCAAGCCAAAAACCAATACCAACTCTACATGTAAACATGATTAATGGTTAGTTTTCATAATTCAAGCTTAATTAAGATTGAAGATGGTATTTTTCACCTTGCAAGGACAAAACCGTATCTCCTTATGTCTTTCTTGCACTCAGTTTAAGCCCACAAAATCGATAACCCAACGTGCAACCTCCCACAAGTTTCTTTCACAATTTTCCAAAATTTTCCATGAAATTTCTTTAAGGTTTCCCTATGAACCCATGGCTATCTATGGAGGATTTTCATGGCTTTTCTCTCAATGCCGAAAGAGAAGGCTGGAGAAGAAAGTGAATAGTGATGTTAGGATTAGTAAAATTTGTTTTAGTTTAATAACACTCATTAAACATACTAATTTCTTCATTAACCCAAGGCCCCACGGTTAAGCTAGCTTTGGCCTCTCTTGATTTATTAAATTAATACCATATAATACGATTAATATCAGAATTAAAAGTATGAAAGATAGTTAGTGGGATTAGACATAATCCATGCAAATGATTATGTGGGAACATAATCATTACATGCCCAAAACCATGTCTCCTACTAACTTGCAACTTGGTTAATTACTTTCCAATTTAATCATTTATTCTATCAAATCACCAAATAACTCAAATTTTCAGCAAATGACACTCCAAACCCCTGGCCCATAACAAAATTAGAATACTAGGCTCTGAAAATTACCTTTTTTCCTTTGGGATCGGAATTCTGCCAAACTTGACACTCAACCTCGAGACATCATAACTGCAATAAATCTGTTCAAAAAATTTATCAAAATAAATTTATATTAACTTAAATTCACTTAAATACATTTAAACATATTTACGAATTTTTAAGAATGTAACAATGTTATTACCTAGGTAGAAAATTACTACAAAATCTTGGTTAGGCCACAAAACAACAAACTATTGTCCATATACATTTAAGTATAGTTTGTTCTAAGACAAATTAATTTTCATAACAAATTATTTTAATTACAAGTTCACTTGGTAATAAATTTTTTTCCAATATTTAAATCGTCCTACAAATATATATTAATTGCATATGTAAACATATTATTATGTCTACACGTGTTAAATGTGTACTCGTGTGACAGTTTATTTGAACATATCATGTCATCTATGTTAATTGTGTTAGTCGTATGATGTTAATCATGTTATATTATATAGATAATTATAAATGTGTTGATTGTATTGTATTGTATTGTGTGTAACACATATAATAAATGTTTCATATTCGTGCTTAAGATTTAGATATGTTTTATAATTCGTGTCATGTTTGTATGTTACTGTGAGACCCCGTGTATGAATGACTTTATTATATGTTAATGGAATCATAAGACGGATGATTTTGAATCATTAGATGTGAATGGAAATTTGCAATGAGAATGCAAGTACTGGCTAAATAAGGGCTGAAGTGGCCACAGACTAAACAAATGAAACAAAAAAAATTCAGACTGAATATAAGGATTTAAAACACGAAACGGTCATGCAAGGACTGTGAATTCTGTCTACCCTTTTATGATTCCAAGCAGTACACACAAGTTTCTTAACACGAGAATCATAAGAAATAGATCCTTTCATACCTTAAGTGTGAATAGAATGCAAAATAGACAGTGAAGCAATTGAATACAAGTTATTCTTTGAAAATTTGGGAAAAACTGCAGGTGGGAACCTGCAGAAGAAGGCCAGATCGATCTTTTATTCAAAGCAGATCGATCTCTCATTCAAGCAGATCGATTCCCATGTGATTCTGTAAGGAACAGATCGATCCCTTCCCTAGTGTAGATCGATCTCCATTTGAATCTGCCAAGAGCATATCGATCCTTTCACTAGAGCAGATCGATCTCATGGCTTACTTATAGGAAAAATCATGTAGTTTAACCCAAGAAAGATCGATCTCTCACCCTAGGAGATCGATCTCACCATGCCAATTCTATAAAAAGGCCCGACAATCGAGTCTTCTTCTCCAGAAATCCTAAAACCCCTACATTTTTACCCAAAACAACAAGCTTTCTCACTCTAGGATATCCTTACCTTCCCACCAGATTTGAGAAAAAGCTATTTGAGCAAAGTTGTTCCTTGTGATGAGGAGAACAACATAGTTTGGAATCAACATTCAACTTGTTAGATTGAAGGAGCAAAAGGGTCTTCCAATTACGGATAAGAGAAAAGTCAAGCTAGGTGAGTTTCCAATACAACAACTCCAAGTATGTTTATCTAGACATTGTTATGGGTTGATTGGTGTATGTATTGTAGGTTGAAACTATCTAGAGCATGTTTAATCAACCATGACCTAGAAATGAGTTTAGTGTGAGAAAATGAGATATGGTTGATTTAATGATAAATGCACTATACCAAGGTGTTAATAATGTTATATGCATGATTTTGAGATGGTTATGTGAAATCGATTTATGGGATTGGTCAAAGTGATGAAATGTGCATATATGATGCTTGTGAAAATGCTTGAATGAATGGAAAACTAAGATTAAAGCATTGCATGCCAAGTGCTAGATAGTATAACTAAGTGAGTTTGATAGTCGAATTAGCTAGGAATGACATGAGGGGTGTTCAGCCACCATGCCATGGCCGAATGTAATCATGGGGCCAAGCTTACTATAATAAGGTCCAATAAGATATATCGATAATGATGAAGTCGTAAAACGAATTACCAGTGTTGACTAAAGTGATTGATGAATGTTTGCAGCTCTAGAGAATGGATTAGGAGCAAATGGGATTTGACGAGCTTCCAGCGATGAAACTTGTTGTCACGACCCTCAACTTACCAAAAGTCAGCGCGAATTTTTCGCTTTTCATACATTATTTATTATTCGTTCTTACCTTACCTCGATCGTGATCAGCTATACTCTCAAACCGTTGGGCTGTGTGTCAATGTCTACCTCATCCAACCATAATAATTTAATTTGCAATATAGTTTATAAGTAAACACTAGTATAAGTAAATCAGAGTGTTGTTTACATGTGTTTACATTGCTTTACATTCCCAATAGTTACATACATAATGCTACTGTGCTATCGAAAGTTTAGATACAAAATTACATCAGTGTGTATACCTTAAGCGATGGGATGCAGTGGATACCAAAAGGGAAAGCCTCCAGTTTCTCTCGTCTAAACTCAAATCTCTGTAGAGAGGGGAAAATAAGGGGGTGAGCAAACTACACGCTCAGTAAGATAATCATGCGAACAGGTAGATACTGCACTATCTACGTGATCATGATGCCATGCTCAAATCCATTCATCTCATCATTTCATCTCAAAACATGAGTTCATGCTGGTGTTAATGGCATGTAAAGTAATTCATGCTATAAAAGTTTAGTGCACCATTCAAATACAAAGCATGGCATTAAACATCATGCATATTTCATAAATAAGGCATGGAAAAATCATCATGTGTAAGTACACTTTAAAACCATTAACATACTTTCTTATCTCAAACAAATCAACACTTGTCAGGACATCAGCCCCTCCCTCGGACTGTCCTGACTCGCAAAGTATTTCAAAACATGGATTCATTTTAAATAAAAGACATGTGAGATAGGCAATATAATAAGGAAAATCTCCTCTAGGACTATGGCCATATCTTGTGATCCTAAGCTACACTGATTAGGTGGGCGGGGTATCACCACTATCTACTTCTACACGGGAGATGGGTCACGTCCAGCCCGCCGGTCAATAGCAGATCTCGTCCGAAGATGGATTATCACAATCTCAACACGATATAATGTACTCCATGCTACCTGCACGGTACAACGTACTCTGTTGACCCATATCAACACATCATATCACGTCACATCTCAAAAATGCATGTACGAGCCTATTTAATCGGTACGACCTCTTGTCTACCGAAGCTCCTAGCACAGCTATCAACATGTTAATTCTAAAAAATGCACGTGCGAGCCTATTTAATCGGTGCGACACCCAGTCTACCCGAAGCTCCTAGCACGACAATAAGTATAGTGGGCATCTAATGCGAGCTATGCTCCAGCACCATGCCAAAACCAATGTAAAGTCTATGCGAGCTCAACTCTAGCACAACATCATAAAAATCCATGTGAAAACTAGTGCGAGCTACGCTCTAGCACTCATGCGTATGAAAACACATCAAATCTCGTGCGAGTCATACTCTAGCATGCTTTCATTCTCACGAAATCCATGTAGGTAGCTCAATTCTTTACAAAGCCTGGTTATCAACCAAATCAAATCATTTCTTTTGCAAATCATTTCAAATGTTAGCCAACCTACCAATCGTTTGCTAAAAAGAAAAAAAATAAGGTTTTCAAAGCATCATGCTTTTGTTTTCATGCACATTTCTCAAAACCCAACTCTTTGCCCTTCAATCACCCAATTTCATTTCCTAGTGTCACATGCACTCTAACAAAACATTTAAGCGCCAAAATTACGCACAGATATCTCTAAGAGTTTACATAATTCTCTTACCTCGATTTACTCGGGGTGCGACTCTTTTCCTTTACGCTTATCGCGCTCTTGACTCAACTTGCTCCGGTGTATCATCGGAAGTTGCAATTCATTCATCAAATGCTCGAGTTAGTGTTGTTAACTCTCATTCAACTATGCATTTTACCCAATGCCTTAACTATTCATGTTACCCTTTTTGGGTAAATCTCACTATTCATTCCATAACACTATCTTAAATCCATATCCACAATACCATTATCATTTTAAGATGTCCTATTCATCATTTGTTCCACTACATTTCACTTTCTCACACTAATCCATTTCTAGGTTATAATCCTTCCATTGCATTCTAGATAGTTCTACCATTAATATGCACACCAAATCAACTTCACATCAATAATTAAACAAATGTACTTAGATTGGTGCACTAGAAACTCACCTCTTTGGATTTCTTTCTCACTCCAAATGACAATGCTCCTAGCTCCTTCAATACAACAAATGGGGCAATGCCTCCAGGCTATGTTCTTTTTCTCCTTGATATGATCAACTTTGTGTCTAATAGCCTTCCCTCAAATCTTCTTAAAAATGGGTGGATTTAGAGAGAGAAAACTAGGTTTTTGGGTTGAAAATGGTGAGGTGAGAGTGTTTCCCAAAATCTGCAGATCCAACTGTGTCTATTTATAGATTTAGCTTAATGAGATTGATCTGGTCCCCGTAAAATCCCTCTTTTCATGACAATTTGTAGGCATGAGATCGATCCGTTAACACCTTGAGATCGATCTGTCTCAGACAGTAGCTTAAGGAGATCGATCTGGCTAGAGAGGAGATCGATCTGCGCCAACCAGATAGGTAAGGAAATCGATCTGTTTGCCTTAAGAATCGATCCTCATTTTACAAAATGTTTAGGAGATCGATCTGGCTCCATTGGAGATCGATCTGCATTGTTCCTATTGCTCGAATAAGAGCATTTTCGCTCTTCTAGATCGATCTCTCATCCTATAAGATCGATCTGGCCTTTATATTTTTTAGATTTTCTTTAGTTTTTCTGTAGCAACTCACATCCAAACATTCTTAATTTGCTGTCATGGTCATTTTCTCATCCAATTACCTTTAAGTCTTGAAAATGGCATCCATTTATACTTTATACACATTAAAACTTGTGTACATTCATTATATACCTAAAGGTATACGATACAAAACCAAATGGAAGTGCATAACTCATGCAATCTTCATTCCATTTTACCATACTACTCTTATTCCAGTCCACTCACATTCATCACATACAAATGTCCATTTCTTCATATTCATACATAATGAAACTTGTTCGTACATCACAATTCTTATTACAAGTGTGTATATTGAACTTATGGACTATACATCATTTATGCTTCACATTACAAATACATCAGCATTTACACATATACAAGGTTATACATATATGGGGTCTTATATTCTCCCCCACTTATAAAATTTAGTCCTCCAAATTAGAACCAAATCATTCTGTGCAAAGCTCGGGATACCTTTCTTGCATCAAACTCTCCAAGTCCCATGTGGCCTCCTCCACCGTGTGATGTTGCCAAAGAACCTTCACCAAGGGAATTGTCTTTGTCCTTAACACTTTCTCTTTTCTATCCAATATTCGAACCGACCTCTCAACGTATGTTATACTCTCATTGAGCTCCAAAGGCTCGTACCTTATCATATGCGCCGGGTCTGGGTGGTATTTTCGTAACATGGATATGTGGATGACATTATGTACACTTGCCAACTCTGGTGGCAATGCCAACATGTATGCCTTATCTCCTACCTTATCAAGTATCTCAAATGGCTTTATGTATCGAGGGCTCAACTTCCCCTTCTTCCCGAATCTCATAATCCCCTTCGAGGGAGAAACCTTCAAAAACATTGACTCACCCACATTAAACTCTAGTGGTCTCCGTATCTTGTCAGCATAACTCTTTTGTCTACTCTGAGCTGTCGTAACCTCTCACAAATCAGCTAGACATCCTCAGAGACTTGTCTAACCAAGTCAGGAGCAAAGATCTGTCTGTCACCAACCTCTTCCCATCCAATAGGGGAACGGTATCTACGCCTGTACAATGCCTCATATGGTGCCATCCCGATACTCGCATGAAAGCTATTATTATAGGTAAACTCTGCGAGTGGCAAATGGTCATCCCAGGAGCCTCTAAAATCCAATGCACACGCTCTCAACATATCATTCAGGGTCTGTATAGTCGTCTCTGACTGACCATTTGTCTAAGGATGGAACACGGTGCTAAAATTCAACTGGGTCCCCACCGCTTCCTGAAAATGTTCCCAAAAGTAGAAAGTGAAGCGAGCATCCCTATCAGAAACAACATTCACTGGAATTCCATGTAGCCTCACGATCTCGCGCACATATAGGTTCGCTAACTGGCTCAAAGTATCGGTAGCTCTCATAGCTAGAAAATGGTCTAATTTCGTCAACCGATCCCCAATCACCCATATGGCATCATGACCTCTGCGGGTCCTTGGCAATCCTATCACAAAATCCATGGTGACATGCTCCCACTTCCAAGTCGGTATCGGTAGAGGCTGTAATAACCCTGCAGGTTTCTGATGCTCTACCTTCACCTACTGACAAACAACACTTAGCGACATATTCAGCAATGTCTTTCTTCATCCCAGACCACTGATAAATATTTCGAAGGTTTTGATACATTTTAGTACTCCCTGGATGTATCGTATACCTCGATGAGTGAGCCTCTATCAAGATTAACTTCTTAATCGCTGGATCATCAGGAATACATATCCTACCCCTGAACCTCAACAATCTATCGAAACTCAATTCAAACTCCAACTCGTACCCCTCTGTATCTGCCCGACAATATCACTGCACTGCTGATCAACTCGCTGAGCCTGTCGAATTCGATCTATCAGATCCTGTTCCAACTGCAGACTAGCTATCATAAATCCACTATCAGAGTCAATCGGGGTCACATCCAAACTAAGGTTCATGAACTGTTCCAATAGCTTAGTTCCCTGATCAACATGAATGACACCAACCCGAGATTCTTTCTACTCAATGCATCAACAACCACGTTTGCTTTACCCGGGTGGTACAAGATCTCACAATCATAATCCTTTAACAGCTCGAGCCATCTCCTCTGTCTTATGTTCAACTTTTCTACGAGAACAGGTACTTAAGGCTCTTATGATCAGTGTAAACCTGAAATCTCTCACCATAGAGATAGTGGCACCATATTTTCAATGCAAACACTACAGCCGCAAACTCTAAATCGTGGGTCGGGTAATTTCTCTCATAATCCTTCAACTGTCTTGATCCATAGGTGACTACTTTCCCATCCTGCATCAATACACAGATCAATCCTTGGTGTGATGCATCCGTATACACCAAGAAACCTCTTGAGCTGGTAGGAGTGGTGAGTATCAGAGCGTGGTTATTCTCCTTTTCAACTCCTGAAAGCTCTCATCGCATCTATCGTCCCACACAAACTCCGTATTTTTTCTCGTGAAACGTGTCAATGGAGCAGCTAATCTTGAGAATCCCTCCACAAACCTTCGATAATATCCAGCTAAACCCATGAAACTTCTGATCTTTGTCACTGTCTGGGGTCTCTGCCATTATATCACTATCTCAATCTTTGATGGATCCACTGACACACTATCCTTCGATACTATATGACCTAGAAAAGATATATATTTCAACAAAAAGTCACACTTGCTGAGTTTAGCGTATAACTTCTTCTCTCGGAGGGTCTGTAGCACTATCCTTAGATGTTGTTCATACTCTTCTCTAGATCTTGAGTACACCAGTATATCATTAATAAACACAATAACAAATCGATCCAAGTAGTGTGGAATACCTCATTCATCAATGACATAAAAGCTGCGGGAGCATTCATCAACCCGAATGACATAACCATAAATTCATAATGTCCATACCGGGTGTGAAAAGCTACCTTGGGTACGTCTCCACTCCGTATCTTCAACTGATGGTACATAGATCTCAAATCTATCTTGAAAAAGACCTGCGCTCCCCTGAGCTGATCCAACAAGCCATCGATGCATGGAAAGGGATACTTATTCTTGATGGTGGCCTTATTCAACAACCAATAATCTATACATAGTCGGAGGCTTCCATCATTTTTCCTTACAAGCAGAACCGATGCTCCCCAAGGTGAGACGCTCTGCCTGATGAACCCCTTTTCCAGTAACTCTTGCAGCTGTTTCCTTAGTTCTGTCAACTCAACTTGAGCCATTCTGTACGGTGGCTTGAATATCGACTCCGTACTAGGTGCCAAGTCTATACCAAATTCCATCTCTCTATTTGGAGGTAACCCTGGTAATTTATCCGGGAAGACATCTTGGAATTTCCTGACCATTGGGATGTCTATCAACTCCGGACGTGTCTTATCCGTCTCAATCATAAAAGCAAGGAACCCTTCACATTATTCTTTCCACCGTTAGTAACACAATTATCACCTCCACATGCACAATTGATAAATAGATTCATTTCTTAAGTATTATGAATTTAAATCATACTTTTTTCATTTATAAAGATTATGTCATTTCATTTCTTTTCATCAAAGTTTACAATAAGATTGTCTAATCCTGAAAACATCAAGGTTCTGGCACGATAATCCATAACAACATGGTTTGCAGCCAACCAATCCATCCCTAGGATTACATCAAAATCACTCATATTCAATAAAATTAAATCGGCTGCCATTTCTTTACCTCCTATCCTCATCTTACAATTTCTATATATATGCTCAGTCATTTGACTATCATTCATAGGGGTAGATATCATCAACATCTTATCTAGCAATGTGGGTTTTACATGCTTCAACAATTTACATGCAAAGGATGGAGATATAAAGGAATGCGTGGCATTAGGATCAAACAATACAAATGCTTCTAAATCAAAGATTTGGATTGTACCTTTAACCACATCCAAAGACTGATCCGCAGTGTTCTGGTCCAGCGCGTGCACTCATCCTCTGCTCACACCCACGACCTGCTTTCCCTTTTCCTCAATTGTAGCCCTTCTCCTCAGAGCAGGTGTCCCAACTGGAGCTCTCTTTGGCTCCTTGCCCTTCTGTGGGACTCTCTCTGTCATCTCTGGGCAATCCCTGACTATGTGCCCTGGTTTCCCACATCTAAAGCATACTGTAGGAGGTCTATAGCATGGTCGAGTACCATGGTATCTGCCACACTTGCCGCACTGCTTCGTAGTAGGTCGTGGCCCTCCAATCATAATTCCCTTACCTGGAGCTAAAGCCGGATACATGGAAGGATTAATTGTCCTCTCTCGAATCTCTTCGATCCTCGGCCTCTTCCCATCAAACCTCTTGCTTCCCTTATAACTGAAGCCTCTATCCATCACTGGCCTCTTCCCATCACTGGCCTCTTTTTATCTTTATCCCTCACTTTACCAACCTTTCCAAACTCTAAGGCGATTCTATCAATGTCTTGCTCACATAATTGTGCCCTGTGCACTGCCTCCTCGTAGGCCGGTATGTCAAAGGGAACCAATCTAGACCTGATGGTCGGTCTCAATCCATCTACAAACTTCTGGATCTTCTCGAACTAATTACCCATCGTGTTGGGATCATATCTGCCCAGGGAGATAAAAGTCGTCTCATATTCATCCACCGTCCTACTCCCTTGGGTCAGTCCCAAAAATGCCATCTTCATCATTCGTTGTGCAGTATCCGAAACATTTTGTCTCCTGAAAGCCTCCAAAAATATATCACAGCTGAACTCTGTATGTCAGGCTCTCAAAATAGGCCTGGTGGATTTCCACCAATGTTCTGTTGATCCTTTCAGCATGAATGCTGTAAAAGCTACCATCTCGGTAGTCGTGCACTCAAAGAACCCATATAACATCTTAATCTCATTTATCCAATCCTCAGCAGCTACTGGGTCCTTAACTCCATTGAAAAACAGTGGTCTAAACTTTTGAAACTGCCGCAGTCTATCTAAATCACCATCGTAACCCCAGCCTCTACTGCCCTGCAGTGTAGCAATAGGTGTAGGCACATCTTGTGCAGGTGGGGGTGTAAGTGTATCTGTCGTTTGAGGTCTCTGGATTGGCCGTGCCCGTGCCTGAAGAACTATCGCCTACTCGACATTACCCTCTATAGCGAGACTCTGTCTGCCCATAACTCCAGGCAACGATTGAGTGACCAACTCTATGATCATCTCTATGCTCCGCTCAATCCTTGCGAAGCGTGCCTCAACACTCTCGGGTCTCTCCTCTGGACCCTGTGCAGCATGCTCAACGTCAGCCTCTACCTCAATCTCTTCCTGAGCCTCGTGTGTTTCTAGCTCAAAACTACCCCTATACCTACCTCTACGGCCTCGAGCTTATGCTCTCGTCCCTCTACCGCGATTGGTGTTAGGCATTATGTTAAGATCCCTACATTCACATCAATTTCTTAGTCAACTCATCAACAAACACACAATTTGTATCTAAACAAGCACAGTAACATGGGGATGTAATTTTTTGACTTATTAAGTATTTTAGACACCGACACACATCAGACCAACTTGGCTCTGATACCAACTTCTGTCACGACCCTCAACTTACCAAAAATCAGCGCGAATTTTTCACTTTTCATACATTATTTATTATTCGTCCTTACCTTACCTCGATCGTGATCAGCTACACTCTCAAACCGTTGGGCTGTGTGTCAATGTCTACCTCATCCAACCATAATAATTTAATTTGCAATATAGTTTATAAGTAAACACAAGTATAAATAAATCAGAGTGTTGTTTACATGTGTTTACATTGCTTTACATCCCCAATAGTTACATACATAATGCTACAGTGCTATCAAAAGTTTAGATACAAAATTACATCAGTGTGTATACCTTAAGCGATGAGATACAGCAGATACCAAAAGGGAAAGCTCCAGTCGCTCTCGTCTAAACTCAAATCTCTGTAGAGAGGGGAAAATAAGGGGGGTGAGCAAACCACACGCTCAGTAGGGCAATCATGCGAACAAGTAATTACTGCACTATCTACGTGATCGTGATACCGTGCTCAAATCCATTCATCTTAAAACATGAGTTCATGCTGGTGTTAATGGCATGTAAAGCAATTCATGCTATAAAAGTTCAGTGCACCATTCAAATACAAAGCATGGCATTAAACATCATGCATATTTCATAAATAAGGCATGGAAAAATCATCATGCGTAAGTGCACTTTAAAACCATTAACATACTTTCTCATCTCAAACAAATCAACATTTGTCAGGACATCAGCCCCTCCCTCGGACTGTCCTGACTCACAAAGCATTTCAAAACATTGATTCATTTTAAATAAAAGACATGTGAGATAGGTAATATACTAAGAAAAATCTCCTCTAGGACTATGACCATATCTTGTGATCCCAGGCTACACTGATCATGTGTGCGGGGTATCACCATTATCTGCTTCCACATGAGAGGTGGGTCACGTCCAGCCCGTCGGTCTATAGCAGATCTCGTCCAAAGATGGCTTATCACAATCTCAACATGGTACAATGTACTTCATGCTACCTGTACGGTACAACGTACTCCGTTGACCCATATCAACACATCATATCATGCCACATCTCCAAAATGCACGTACGAGCCTATTTAATCGGTACGACCTCTTGTCTACTCGAAGTTCCTAGCACGGCTATCAACATATCAATTCTAAAAAATGCACGTGCGAGCCTATTTAATGGATGCGACACCCAGTCTACCCGAAGCTCCTAACACGGTAACAAGTATGGTGGGCATCTAATGCGAGCTATGCTCCAGCACCATGCCAAAACTAGTGTAAAGTCTGTGCGAGCTCAACTCTAGCACAACATCATAAAAATCCATGTGAAAACTAGTGCAAACTACACTTTAACACTCATGCATATGAAAACACATCAAATCTTGTGCGAGTCAGACTTTTGCATGCTTTCATTCTCACGAAATCCATGTAGGTGGCTCAATTCTTTACAAAACATGGTTATCAACCAAATCAAATCATTTCTTTTGCAAATCATTTCAAATGTTAGCCAACCTACCAATCGTTTGCTAAAAAGAAACAAAACAAGGTTTTCAAAGCATCACGCTTTTATTTTCATGCACATTTCTCAAAACCCAACTCTTTGCCCTTCAATCACCCAATTTCATTTCCTAGTGTCATATGAACTCTAGCAAAACATTTAAGCACCCAAATTGCGTACAGATATATCTAAGAGTCCACACAATTCCCTTACCTCGATTTACTCGGGGTGCGACTCTTTTCCTTTACGCTTATCCCGCTCTTGATTCAACTTGCTCCGGTGTATCCTTGGGAGCTGCAATTCATTCATCAAACGCTTAAGTTAGTGTTGCTAACTCTCATTCAACTATGCATTTTACCCAATGCCTTAACTATTCATGTTACCCTTTTTGGGTAAGTCTCACAAGTTATTCCATAACACCATCTTAAATCCATACCCACAATACCGTTATCATCTTAAAATGTCCTATTCATCATTTATTCCACTACATTTCACTTTCTCACACTAACCCATTTCTAGGTTATAATCCTTCCATTGCATTCTAGATAGTTATACCATTAATATGCACACCAAATCAACTTCACATCAATAACTAAACAAATGTACTTGGATTGGTGCACTAGAAACTCACCTCTTTGGATTTTCTTCTCACTTCAAATGACAGTGCTCCTTGCTCATTCAATACAACAAATGAGGCAATGCCTCCAAGCTATGTTGTTCTTCTTCTTGATATGATCAATTTTGTGTCTAATAGCCTTCCCTCAAATCTTCTTAAAAATGGGTGGATTTAGAGAGAGAAAATTAAGTTTTGGGTTAAAAATGGTGAGGTAAGAGTGTTTCCCAAAATCTGCAGATCCAACTGCGTCTATTTATAGATTTAGCTTGATGAGATCGATCTGGTCCCCTTAAAATTCCTCTTTTTACGATAATTTGTAGGCATGAGATCGATCCGTCGAACCTTAAGATCGATCTGTCTCAGGCGGTAGCTTAAGGAGATCGATCTGGCTAGAGAGGAGATCGATCTGCTCCAACCCGAGAGGTAAGGAAATCGATATGTTTACCTTAAAAGTTGATCCTCATTTTACAGAATGTTTAGGAGATCGATCTGGCTCCATTGGAGATCGATTTGCACTGTTCCTATTGCTTGAATCAAAGCATTTTGGCTCTTTCAGATCGATCTCTCATCCTATAAGATCGATCTAACCTTCATATTTTGTAGATTTTTTACAGTTTTTCTGCAACAACTCACACCCAAACATTCTTAATTTGCTGTCATGGTCATTTTCTCATCCAGTTACCTTTAAGTCTTGAAAATGGCATCCATTCATACTTTATACACTGTAAAACTTGTGTGCATTCATTATATACCCAAAGGTATACGATACAAAACCAAATGGAAGTGCATAACTCATGCAATCTTCATTCCATTTTACCACACTACTCTTATTCCATTCCACCCACATTTATCACATACAAAAGTCCATTTCTTCATATTCATACATAATGAAACTTGTACATACATCACAACTCTTATTACAAGTTTGTACATTAAACTTATGGACTCAACATCATTTATGCTTCACATTACAAATACATCACCATTTACACATATACAAGGTTATACATATAAGGGGTCTCACACTTGTACTACGCTCGACGTGATTCGAGGTAAGGGGGTTTTGTAAGTGCCTAGAGGTAGCTATATGTATTTTGAGGGAAATTATTGGCCGTGAATTTCTCTAGCTATCTAATAATGCATTAAGAATTTTTTAAAAAGGTTCTAAAAATAAGGAAAGAAAAGATGAGTTTACCTTGGTAGGAATTTTATGAAAGGGGTAATAAGGATCCTAAAATGCATGGATTTTCATGACTTTAATGTTTTCATGATGAAATGCTTTGATATGAATGAAATGAGGATAAGTTGGCTATTGCTTTATGTGGTTACATGAAATAGCACAGATTGTGTGCTAAGTTGTATATTTGAAAATACTTTATTTTAACTGGAGCCACCTATCATATTTGTGTGAGTACAAATGGTGTTGGAGCCTAGCTTGCGCTAGATCGATGTTTTGACTCATGCTGATCGTGCTGGAGCTCTACTCGTACTAGTTTTTACTGATTTACTATGTATGAAAAGTCATACTGGAGTGTTGGTTGTACGTGATTTAATATCGATTTACTATGCATGAAAAGTCGTACTGGAGCGTTGCTCGTACGTGAATTTATAATGATTTACTATGCATGAAGGCCGTACTGGAGCGTTGCTCGTAAGGAGATTTTATATGCTTTACAAAAAATCGTGCTGATGAATTCCTCACACGAGATCTTGGATATCATAACATGCATAAACCTTGCTGAAGCCTCCTGTAGACTGTGTGTCATAGTAAGATGATATATTGCACGCGTATTTTATGACATGAGATGGTTACCGACATGGTATAGGGAGGCTAAGACCTATGGCAGGCACCCCCGAACCATGATATGGGTTAAGTCCTATGGCAGGCACCCTAAACAGTCATGTGGGCTAAGTCCTATGGCAAACACCCCAAACAATGATGTGGGCTAAGACCTATGGTAGGCACCCTCAGACCATGTGGGTCCACGGAGTATGTTGTACCATGTATGTCACATGGAGTACGCTGTACCGTGTAGTCTTGATGACTAGCTGGTTGAGTTATTGTACGAGTAAGGTTGACCTCACCTCTCGTTGCAGTGTATCCGCGTAGCCTGGGATCACAGGGATTTATACCTGGCCATTATTCTTAATTTGTTTCCAAAATGTAACCTACATGCCTCACGTGATACCATAATTTAGTGATAGACCCGGGTAGACCCGAAGGAGGGGTGACATCCGTGATTGTGTTTTTATAAGAAATGTGGTTTTTGCACAAGATGTTCCCGATGGGTGGGATTAGCTTTGATTTAAATGATTTATGATGAGTTTTGTTATGATAAGCATGAGATGTTTTTTACATGATGATTTTCCATGTGTTATCATGCTTGATTTTATGAGTTTTCATATATATATATATATATATTCTATATACATCCATGTGACATGGTTTTATTTCACCTCATGCTCCGAATGTAAATGATTTTATATCATGTCATTATCAGCACGTAGATAGTGTAGCTATCTACCTGCTTACATTTTTTCCTTACTGAGTAAGTTGTGCTCACCCTTTCACTTTCTATCTTCACAGAGCATCCATAGGGGTTGAGAGCAAGTGGAGACTTACACTCCCAGTGTCGACTGCTGCCCATCGCTGAGAGGTATACACATTAATATTGTTTTGTATCTAAACAAGTACAACATAGTAATACTTTTGGAATGTAAATTTGGGGGATGTAAATATTTGTAAACACGTATGAGTTAATAAAGTTCAGTGTAAGCAATTTAAGTGTTTACAGTTATTGTATATAAATGTTAAGTGATAGGGTTTATGGTAAGAGGTAACGAACTCCGGATCATAGCTTAACTAGTTGGTGTTGGAAACTGTTCACGACAGGGAAAGATTATGAATAAAGTGAAAAAAATTTGTAGTGATTTTTGGATGAAAGAGGGTCGTGATAGTTACTAATTTGTATCGCGTCCTATGTTATCTCTGACACAAAACACGATACAAAAACATGAATTACCAATACGTGACATAATTGAGCAACTAGTTCTTACAAGTCGCTTGATTTTAGCATTTTCAAGCAAGCATTGTTCTATTCATAGTCGATTGATAAGATAATTGATAAAATGGTATTTTCAATCAAAAAATTTATTAAGAAATTTTTTATTTCAATCTCAAAGTTCAAGTAATTACTTATGCAAAAACCAAATTTTATCCTATACTTGAAGTGGTTTGGACTTGAGAGTTAGTTAAAATTAAAGCTTTGTAGTAGTTGAGCTTTTGTAGATGATATTTAATTAAAATTGGACCTTAATTGAATTTAAGTTTGATTGAAATCGAATCTGAATCTAAAAGCTTGATTAGATAATAAGATTAACATTGGAGCTTAAGTTATCTAGCACAAAAGCCTAATCATAAAGATGCCCAATGTAAATACCGTAAATTTTCACGTACTTGGTATTGTCTGTATTACTAATCTAGGAAATAAGATTGATATGAGATTATCGGTGAATCTAAATTAAGCATAAGTATTAGACTAACATTATTCTACAGTACATGAAAATTCAAATTGAGTGCATAGACATACATATGTATATATGTATGCAACATTTTGTTTATTCCTCAAGATTTATGAATGGATATACATGTGTGCAAAGGTATAGTACTATACACATATAATTATATATATAAAAGGATTAGTGCACACACGTAGATATATGTATATATATATATATAAGAGAATATATATATATATGTGTGTGTGTGTGTGTGTGTGTGTGTGTAAACATACCAAGGAACCCGAGAGCTTCTTGCAAGAATATAAACAAGGTAAACTGAGATACTCATGCACATATATATATATATATGTACATAGATGGGTTGATGGAAGGATGGAAATATTCGGTGGATAAAGAGAAGATTGACAAAAGCAAATTGCTGGAAATTGGGATAAAAACCTGGGAGAAGAAATTGGTAGAATTCGGTAGCTTCAGTATACTTTGTCTGCACCTATATTGTTAGGGTACTGTAGGGGGAATTAGAGGAAGAAATGATGGCCACCCATAATTGTTTATGGGCAGTAGGTGGAGTGAGACCGAAAGAAAGGAAAGAGCATGAGAGGGGCTGGAGCAGGTTAGTGTATGGTCTGTGAGTAAGTAATTGATCGAGAGACGTAGCTTGGAAAATGCAGGGAGTAAACCGGGAAAGGGATGGCTGCTGCAGAGAGGCGTGTGGTAAAAAACTTGCAAAGTTGCTAAAATACAAGAAGAAATAGTAGACCTACAATATACTATGGGTAACTGAGGAGACTGAAGAGGGCGTGCATATATATATATTCATTTTATGAATAGGTGAAGAGTGAAGTCGAGAGAAAACAGAGAAAGGAGGCAAAAGTCAAGAGCAAGAGGGGCGAGTAAGGGGGCGCCAACTCATGGGCAGTAGCAAGCTAGTCCCGGAGCTGAAGGCGGTTGTGTGAGCAGGAAGGCCACCACTGTACTCATGTCATGCATGATATCGAAAACAGAATGAAGAAGCCATAATAGGGGTGTAAACCGAAGCAGGAACGAGGAAGAGGGCAGAGGGGGAAGGCTGAAAATTAGAGCAGGAAACCCGAGAGAGAGATTGGTTGCTGAAGGAACAAAGCTGAAGAGAAAGCTTGATGATTGGTGAAGGAAACCGAGGAAAGGAGGTGAGGTCGAAATAAAGAAATGAAGACTAAAGCTGAAATAGAGTGAAACGAGAGAATGGAGGAAACTGTGAGAGGCAAAAACGGTGGTGGACGAGAGGTTGTAGATGTCGCTGGAAGTGGAGTGAACAGAAAACCCACCAGCACCAAACAAAACCATAAACGGTGGATGAGAGGCAGCACAGAGGGCTCGACTACACGATGAACAATGCCATCATGTAGTAGTGGAGGAAACGAAAAAAAAAAGAAGAGGGAAAATGCGGGAAGGAAGAAAATCTAAAAAATATATTAAATTTATGTATATATATATATTTAGGATAGAGAATAAGGTGCAGAGAGTTTGGGAAAAACTCACGGAAAAGACTGTCAAAATATCAGTTCAAAATTTTAGAGAAATAAATCGATAAAAACAGATCCGCTGACTCACACCGTTGAGACATCGAGGGGTACGGACGGACACCGAGGTAAGAAAAATTTGTCGTGTGCTATTAGAGATAATTATACGTATTTTTTGTCGATTTGTAGATTTAAATTTTTGGCTAAATTTCATAGTTATCGAAATTATCGAAAATTCTATGCCGAATTTTATGACTCTGAAAATTATAGAATTTAGCCTAGTTGAACAACCTAACTTTACCGTTTAAATTTAAATGCTTTGCATAGATACTGATATGGCTTGAATTATTGTTCAAAATCAAAAATCCTAAATTTTAAATTCCATAGACTGTTTATTGAGATTTTAATCGAAAAAGGGCTAGTTAGCCTTTTTTAAATGGTTTTGTGAATCAAACTGAATTTATATGCGATTTGAGAAAAAAAGATTTGTTTATAAAGAAATACTGATGAAATGTACTTGAGTGCGTGCTGACTGTGTGTCGCACAATCCAACTCGCACTGATTTTGAGACAAAGACGATGATTAGTCATGCTACACTGTTACTATTACTGAACTGTCACTGTTACTGAACTGTATTATTACTGAACTATTACTATTACCGTGGTCTAAGGAGTACGATGTACAATGCAACATGCATGTGAGTACGATGTACCGTGTTACTGGTATTCAGACATACTGTACTCTGAGTCGCTTGGGTAGCTAATCACTCCTATTGCGATTGACATCCCGACACACCTGATCAATGATTGCCCGAAGTCAATGACATTGGCCAATTGTCCTACTGATTACTGTTATAGCATATTTCGCCTTATCTCATCCATTTAAATTATTGAACTGAATGTATGAACTGAGATACGGTATGAAATTGATTTGTTTACTGTACTCAATTTAAATGTTTACCGCAGTGCGATGTTCATGATACCGTTATTATTACTTTTAATTACTTCACTGAACTATAAATGATTTTGGACATTTCAAACCTATATAGATAGATAGTGTGCTTATATGTCTACCACGAGATTTATATTCTCTTACTGAGCACGTTAAGCTCACCCCTTACTCTTCTCCACAGATCCTTATCTATAGTTGGACCGTCTCGTAATTCGAATTATTTTGCACAGCCTTACATCAGCAAAGAATCTTTCTGCATTAAAGGTATACCTAGGATAAACATTTATTTTATATCTAAATTTTTTGTACGTATAGTAATGTATACAAGATGTGACTAGGGATTGTAAACATGATTATTTTGTATAAGAATAATTAAGTTTATTTAATTGGAAGGCTTTTATATTAATTTGTTTTAAATTAAATACTAATAGACTGAATTGAATAGACGGATTCAGTGTGTTTGATCTATTATCAACTCGTAGCCCAACCAAATGTGTGGTTAAAAGGGTTGTTATAGAAGTTAGTATCAGAGCAAGGTTGGCCTGATACGAGTCGATATTAGGTGCAAGAGAAATTTGGAAAGTTCATATCCCCAGCGTTACAGTACATTGTTTAGCTACAAACGGGTATTTGTGGCTTTGTTTTGCTAAGAAATTGCTACTGAATGTAGGAAGCCGATTAGTTATGGCTGGTGGACGATGAGGTCGACCGAAGGGACGAAGGGGCAAGTCATCTCGAGGCTGTGAAGAGAGGCTTGAAGGATCCGGTGGCCCCATTGCTGAACAGCCCACCCGTAACCCTACTGAGAGCTCCGAGGCTCGAATTACTAGTCTGAAACGGGGCGTGGAGTCCATACTGAATCTAATCGGGTAAGTGATGGCTGGGCTGGACAACCCATCGGGCACTGCTACTCAGACTGCACCGACTACTCCAGCAATCGCGCCTGATATGTTCACGCCAGCCCAGACAGCGCCAATGCCACCAGCAAAAGAACCCTCTACATCCCCGCCTACTACAATACCGTAAACCCCAACTGTGCCCCATTCACCAGCACCAGTGGCCCCACAACAGCGTAGTAATGATACGAGGTTTAAGTGTGAACTAGATAGATTGAGGCACTTTCAGGAATTCAAGCCTCCGTCTTTTAGTGGGGTTAAGAATCCAATAGTTGCAGAGGACTTGATAAATCAGATGGAGAAACTTTATGGATTTTTTCAATGTAACTCTACCGAGAAAGTTGCTTTCGCAGCTTTTGTACTGAATGGAGAAGCCGAGCACTAGTGGAAGTCCACTTAACGGATCTTCAGAAATAGGCATTGGGTAATTACTTGGGATTTATTTCTCGATGCCTTTTGGAAGAAATACATTTTAGATATTGCCTAAAGCAGACTGCAAATAGAGTTTTTGAACTTAACTCAGGGGAATAGATCGGTGGATGAGTATAAGTCAAAGTTTACCATATTAGAGAGATATGATCCGGACACCATAGACAATGAGGCGAAGAAGGTTTGAAAGTTTATGGACGGACCGAGGCCCTCAATTCAAGCCCGACTAGCTCCGTTGGATCTCAGTACTTATGAGGAGGTGGTTCACCAAGCCCAGTTGTGCGAACAAGATTTCAAGATGCATACCTCTGAGTCTAATAAGGTGGGCAAAGGTAAAGAGTAGGATCGAAAGAGGCCAACTGGGTACAGGAGTGGCAGAGAGGGTAGAAGGCCATTGTTTAAGCGATAGAGGCACTGTGAGGAGTTGCAGGGTAAGACTATTAGGTCTCTCATCTATCAAGCCTCAGCACTTACTAAGGGGATTGTGATCGGGGGACCCCAGCCTAATATTAAGGTGTACAGATAGTACAAAAGGTATCATGGTATCAGGCTCTGCTATTTGATGATTGGGGCTTGCTTTAGATGTGGTAAGACGGGGCACTTAGTCAGAGACTGTCTAGTGAGTACTGATATAACCCTGTAGAGGAACACAGAATAAATAAGAGCACCTGCTACTACCTCTGCACCGAGAAGGAAGCATACAACAGAAGAAAAAGGTAAGTAGGTTGCAGGACAGGGGCGAGTGTACGCCCTTGAGCATGAGGCAACAGAAACTGATGCACCAGTTGAAGCATTTAATGATACTATTTTAATTTTTGATATTAAAGCAGTAGTTTTATTTGACTCTGGTGCAACTCATTCATTTATATCGCCCATGCTTGCATGTAAATTGATTTCATATGTACAACCTGAACCATTAGGAAGAATACTGACGATTAGGACACCAATGAAAGATAGTCAAATGACAGAGCAACTGTATAAAGATTGTAAACTTAAAATAGGAGACAGAAACATGTTAGCAAACCTGATCCTATTAAATGTATGATTTTAATGTGATATTGGGCATGGACTGGTTAACAACAAATCAAGCTATTCTTGATTGTCAAAATAAGACAGTGACATTTTTACCCGAAAAATATGTTGTAAATTTTTCTGATATAAAATAGAAGAGAAGTTATAGTTAAATGACAAAGTTTTACTAACTATATATATAATAATATTTTAAAAGTTACATTACGTATGTAATCGATACAGATAAAACGAGTCCGAAATTGAGTGGTATTCCAGTAGTCAGGGAGTTTCCCGATGTATTCCCGAATGATTTACCAAAGCTACTTCTAGATCGGGAGATGGAGTTCTGTATTGACTTAGTGCCTGATATCGAGCCGATATCTAATTACAGACTGCTCAGGTGTTTACAAGAGTTATATAGAATTACCCCAGTAGTGTTGAAAGAATTGAGGAAGTAATTACAAGAGTTGCTAGATAAGGGGGTTCATCAGACCGAGTGTTTCACCATAGGGTGCACCAGTATTATTTGTTAAAAAGAAAGATGGGAGTCTTAGGCTGTGTATCAATTACAGTCTGCTCAACAAGGCAACCATAAAAAACAAATGCCCCTTACCCTGAATTGATGATTTACTGGACCAACTACGAGGAGCACAAATCTTTTCCAAGTTCGATATGAGGTCAGGGTACCATTAGTTGAAGATTAGGAGTGAGGATGTACCCAAGATAACTTTCAAGACCTGATATGGACATTATGAGTTTTTGGTTATGCCTTTCGGGTTGACGAATGCTCCTATAGCTTTCATGACATTGATGAACGAAGTACTTAAGTTCATTGATGATATTTTGGTATACTCCAAGTCCAGAGAAGAACATGAACAACATTTGAGAATGGTCCTGCAAACCCTCAAAGAGAAGAAGTTGTTTACCAAGCTCAGCAAGTGTGATTTTTGGTTAGATCAAATAGCATTTTTGGGTCATATTGTGACGAAACATCGGGTGGCTGTGGATCCATCTGAGATCGAGGCTGTGGTGAAATGGGAAAGACCCAAGACTGTTACTGAGATTCGAAGTTTTTTGGGTTTGGTCGGGTATTACAGAAGGTTTGTTGAGAGTTTCTCTAAGTTTGCTTCTCTTTTGACACGGCTTACGATGAAAAATGTCAAGTTCGAATGGAATGACGCTTGTGAGAAAAGTTTTTAAGAACTAAAGCATAGACTTACCACTGCACCTATTTTGACTATACCCGCTAGTTCGGGAGGATTCTCAGTGTATACTGATGCATCTAGCCAAGGTTTGAGATGTGTGTTGATGCAGAATGGGAAGGTAGTTGCTTATGGTTCCCGTAAGTTAAAATATCATGAGAGGAACTATCCAAACCATGATTTAGAATTGGCAACCGTAGTGTTTGTACTGAAAATATGGTGCCATTATCTGTATGGAGAGAAGTTCCTGATCTTCACAGACTATAAAAGCCTAAAGTATTTATTTTCTCAAAAGGATTTGAACATTCGGCAGATGAGGTGGATAAAGCTTTTAAAAGACTATGACTGTGAGATCCTATACTACCTAGGGAAGGCGAATGTAGTAGCAGATGCTTTGAGCAGAAAGAATATCGGGATGGTATCTTACATGATGATTCAGGAGTATGAATTGTTGGAACAGTTTATGAGCATAAGCTTGGACATTGAGCCATCTGACACTGCCGGTTGTGGCATAATAGATAGCCTGAGATTAGAACTGGACTTGATTGATAGAATCCGACAGGCTCAGCGTAATGATAAGTATTGTATAGATATGGCTAGTCAGATCCAGTTGGGCACTGTGACAGATTTTGAAGTTAGCCTCGATGGTCTGCTAAGGTTCAGGGGTAGAATTTGTATTCTTGATGATGCACAGTTGAGGAAACTAATATTGACAGAAGCTCATTCCTCGAGGTATACATTACACCCAGGAAGTAATAAGTTGTATTAGAATTTACGGAAAGTTTATTGGTGGTCAGGGATGAAGAAAGATGTGGCTGAATTTGTGGCTCGATGTCTTATGTGTTAGCAAATTAAAATAGAACATCAGAAACCTGCAGGGTTGTTATAGCCGCTACCGATACCCACATAGAAATTAGAGCATGCTACCATATATTTCATTATGGGGTTGCCAAGAACCCGGAGGAACCATGATGGGATTTGGGTAATTGTTGATAGACTGACAAAGTCCACCCACTTCCTAACTATGAAGTCTACTGATACTTTGAGTGCTCTAGCGGGTCTATATGTATGAGAGATTGTAAGATTACATTGTCACGACCCAAAACTACCCAAAAATCAGAGTAAATTTTTCGCGTTTTGTTATTTTCTTTCATGCTTACCTGTCCTATGATCGTGACCACACTCCACTAACAATTGGGCTGTGCGTCAATGCCAGTCCCACCATTCATTTACCATATAACTTAATTCCTTCTCAGTCATTTATAAGTGTTTACAATATTTATACATCCCCTAAAGTTACTTACAAACATGTTACTGTGCTATGCTTATTTAAATACAATATATACAAGTGTATATATATACCTTAAATGATGGGCAGCAGCGGATATCTGGAATGCAGTACTCAGTCACCTCAACATCTACTGGAGATTATCTGTGTGAGAAAATGAAAGGGGTGAGCACATCAAGCTCAGTAAGGCAATCCTACGAACAAGTAGGTAACCATACTACCTACATGAACGTGGTGCCATGCATAAACCACCCTTTCTCCACACATTTCAAAACTGATGCTATGATTCATGATGTCATGTAAAACAAGTTTGCATGGAAAATTCAACATGCAACTGTTTCAAATCATTTCTTTCTCATTTAAAATTTCACAACAAATCCAGGACTCAACCCATCCCTCGGGTGGTCCTGACTCACACAAAACCATGAAAATCAGTTTACATCACACGGGTTTAAAAAGTATGGAAATAACATTATGCAAATTTAGTTTAAAACCAAGTTTCAATCTCATTTAAATTATCAACATGCGAGACTAGGCAACATCTGTATATCGGTAATAACCAGGACTATGGCCATGTATCCTCGGGAGTCCCTCTGCCTACACGGATCCTAGTGTGCTGGGTCTCACCACGATAGGGAATCGCCTGGGAGGTGGGTCAGTCCATCTCGTCGGTCTTATCCGATCCTACGAATCCGAAGATGCCACATGTATCCGAAGATACCACGCATCCGAAGATGCCACACGGTACATCGTACTCTATGCTACTTACACGGTACATCATACTCCGTGGACCCATATATCATACCCTATCTCAGAACGCACGTGCGAGCCTATTTAATTGGTGACACACAGTCTACCCGACGCTCCAAGCACGGCTCATTAGATGTTCTCATAAAATCAGTGCGAGCGATGCTCAGTACTCTTATCAAATCAAGTAAAACTAGTGCGAGCTAAGCTCTAGCACTCTGTATGCAAACCATGTGAAAATCTGGTGCGAGCGAAGCTCCAACACCCTGTCTCAAAAATCATATAAAAATATGGTGCGAGTTAGACTCTAGCACCGTATCACGAAAATCATGTAAAATCAGGTGCGAGTTAGACTCCAGCACCAATGCATGTAAAACTCTAGTGCGAGCTCTCGCTCCAGCACTAATGCATGCATCACCCAAATCAAAATATCGTGCGAGTTAAGCTCTAGCACGTCACATGTCAATAAAAACACGTAGGTGGCTTTGTTTCCTTAAAACAGTTTTCAAAACAATTTTCTCGTTGAAAATATGTAATGCTGTGCATTTTTCTTTCAAGGTTAGCCAGCCTACTCATGCATGCGTCAAAACATCTCCAGAACGAGCAGGAACCTCTTGTTCTTGCTCCTCCCAATTTTTTTTTCCTAAAATTGAAAATTTTACCCTTAACAAGGGTATTTTGGAAATTTGTCCATTCGGGGCACTACAATTTTTAACTTACTTCTAGACCCTTCAGATAATTTAAAAGACTGCATATGACTTTGAAATTTCGTAAAGTTACCTCTAGCAGTCCGTAGAATTCCCTTACCTTATTTTTCTGTAGAGTCTGACCTTTCCTTTTCCACTGCTGTCTCATCACGCAGTCCGATCTGCTCCCAACCCAAAGTCCAAAAATGCGTATAAATATTCCTCAGGTCAGATATCATACAATTTAATTGTATTTCCTATTTTCTGGGTTTAATTTAAATCATTGGGCCCATTTACCCCTATTGGGCCCGATTGCACCTTAATGAGCCTTAATCGGCCTTAAGCCCGTTTTCCACTTAATTTTCACATTATCGAGGCCTATTGGGCTCATTGGGCCCACCAACAATTTATTGGGCCTCGTTCTAACTCTCGAATAGCTCAATTTATTATTTACGAAAATTTATCTAAATTTCCAGAATTTAATTTATTTTATGCGGTAATTAAATCTGAAGCACGCATAACGATGTAAATTATCGTAAATAAGGGTTACTTACTCGAGATTCCATGCTTGTACACAAATCGAGTCTGTCTCGAGCTCTCGTTTGACATCAATTGTCGAGCTACACAATTTCATAAATTTTCGGGTAAATTTCCAGTAAAAAATTAATTAAATTAAATATTCCAAAATTTAAATCGGTCAATTTCGACCGCTTACCGACTTACCCGTAGCTCGATTACATCACTGGGATTTTTCTCCAATTTTTTCTCTTTTTCTTTTTCCCTTTTTCTCCCTTTTTTTCTCTCTTTCTTGGTTTAACTGGTTCGGTCCGGTTCAGACCCAGTTCGGACCGTCGGTTCACTCCGGTTCGGTCTGTTCACGGCCTTGCCGACTGGTTCTCCATTGGTTTCCACCTCCAGTGGCTCCGCTAGGCTTTCCGCAGCTTGAATCTGCCCTCAGTTTCGTCCAAGGCCGCCGGAAGGTCGTCGGTCCGGCCTTCTCTCTCTCGACCGTCGGAACCTATTTCTTCCTCCTCCGTTTTTCGACGTTAGCCGCCATTTCGACTGTTGCTTCCGGTGCCATTCGGCGCACTGTCACCTGGGCTTCCAAAATCGAGCCTTGGTGGGGCTCAAATCGGCGCCGATGGTCGCCGATCGGAGCATTCCTTCCCATGGCTTCTCCTTTCGTTTTCGGCCTCCTCCGGCGTTGTCGGCGCGCGTGCCGGTGCCTGGTGGTTCCCACGAGGCTCGTCGTCCTTCGTCGGCCTTCGTCGGCCCCTCAGTCCCGCCAGTGGTGGCTCGTCGGTCTTCCTCGGTTTCGGCTTCGTTTTTCCATTTCTCTCTTCTTTCTCTCTCCTCGATTTTTAATTTTTGATTCTTTTTTTTATTATTATTATTTATAATTTATTTTATTATTAAAATATTCTAAATTATTCAACAAATATCTACAAATCTATTATTTTATTCCAAATAAATTAATTTAATTTAATTTAATTTATTTATTATATTTTTAACCCTTTTTTCGGTATAATTTCTTCGTATTTTCGGGATATTATCCCGAATGACTTTTCGATATTTCTAAAAATTCCGGATCTTGATCAATTTAACCTGAAATTTAATTATTTCCTCGTTATTGATCAAAATTTCTCAATCCATTATTTTTAATAAAAATTTTCCTATCAAATTAATACCAAATTTTGGTATTTTGACCATTTTGCCCTTACAAGTGTTCGGGATTAATTTAACCTGACTTCCCTTCACGAACACTCACTCATTTTGTGTTTGATTAAAATCGGGTCTTGCATACATGGCGTACTAGTGAGCATTGTGTCCGACAAGGATTCCTGGTTCACTTCGCACTTTTAGGAACATTTCTAAGAAGCTATGGGAACCCAACTGAATTTCAGCACAGCTTTCCACCCTCAAACAGATGGCCAATCGGAGAGAGCTATCTAGACATTAGAGGACATGTTGAGAGCTTGTGCTCAAGATTTTAAAGGCTACTGAGACGACCATTTACCGCTAGCAGAGTTTGCATATAATAATAATTACCACTCAAGTATTGGAATAGCAGCGTACAAAGCACTGTATAGACGAAGGTGTCGTTTGCCAATTGGATTGGAAGAAATGGGTGAAAGAAAAAAATTTGCTCCTGATTTGGTTAAGCAAGCTTCAGAGGATGTTTAATTGATTTGTGAGAGGCTGAGGATGGCTCAGCGTAGGCAAAAGAGTTATGCTGACGAAAGACAAAGACCCTTGGAATTTTCAGTCGGAGATTCAATATTTCTAAAAGTTTCACCTTCCAAGGGTATAATGAGATTTGGAAAGAAAGGGAAATTGAGTCCTTGCAATATTGGACCTTTCGAGATCTTAGACCGAGTGTGAGACAAAGCTTACAGATTGGCGTTATCGTCAGAATTATCAAGTATCCATAATGTTTTCCACATCTCGATGCTTCGTAAATATCATCTGGATCCGACGCCTGTGATAAAGTATGAGCCACTATAGTTGAAGGAGGATATGACTTATGTGGAAAAGCCAATTCGGATACTGGGTAGAAAAGAAAAAGCATTACGGTCTAAGACAATTCCACTACTTAAAGTTCTGCGGCAGTACCACACCTCGGAGGAGGCCACGTGGGAATTAGAAGGTTTAATGCGAGAAAAATACCCAGACTTCTTCGAAAACTGATGTAACCTTAAAAAAATTTTGGGACCAAATTTCCTAAGGTGGAGAGAATATAAATACAGTAAATTTTCACGTACTTGGTATTGTTTATATTGATAATGTGGGAAATTAAGATTGATATGTGACTATGGGGGAATCTAAATTAAGTATAAGTATTAGACTAACATTAATCTATACTACATGGAAATTCAAATTGAGTGCATAGACATACATATGTATATATGTATGCAACATTTTGTTTATTCCTCAAGATTTATGAATGAATATATGTGTACAAAGGTATACTAATATACGCATACAATTATATATTTATATAAAGAGATTAATGCACACACGTAGATATATGTATATATATATAAGAGAATATATATATATATATGTGTGTGTGTGTGTGTGTATACATACCAAGGAACCCGAGAGCTTCTTGCAAGAATCTATACAAGGTAAACTGAGATACCTATGCACACACACACACACACACACACATATATCGGTACAGAAATGGGTTGGTGGAAGGATGGAAATATTCGGTGGATAAAGAGAAGAGTGACAAAAGCAAATTGTTGGAAATTGAAACAAAAACTTAGGAGAAGAAATTGGTAGAATTTAGTATCTTTAGTATACTTTGTCTGCACCTATATTGTTAGGGTACTATAAGGGGAATTAGAGGAAGAAATGATTGCCACCCATTATTGTTTATGGGCAGTAAGTGGAGTCAGATCGAAAGAAAGAAAAGAGCATGAGAGGGGCTGTAGCAGGCTAATGTATGGTCTGTGAGTGGGTGACTGATCGAGAGACGTAGCTTGGGAAATGCAGGGAGTAAATCGGGAAAGAGGTGGCTGCTGCAGAAAGGCGTGTGGCAGAAAGCTTCCAGAGTTGCTGAAATACAGGAAGATGCAGTAGACCTGTGATATACCATGGGTAACAGAGGATACTGATGAGGGCGTGCATATATGTACATTCATTTTATGAATAGATGAAGAGTGAAGCTGAGAGATAACAAAGATGAGAGGTAGTAGCTGAGAGCAAGGGGGTGCGAAATCGTGGGCAGTTGCAGGCTCGTGCCGAAGCTGAAGGCGACTGTGCAAGCAGGAAGGCCACCACTGTACTCATGTCATGCATGATATCAGAAATCGAATGAAGAAGCCATAACAGGGGTGTAAACCGATGCGGGAACGAGGAAGAGGGCAGAGGGGGAAGGTTGAAAACTAGAGCAGGCCCAAGAGAGAGATTGGTTGCTGAAGGAATGAAGCAGAAGAGAAAGCTTAATGATTGGTGAAGGAAACCGAGGGAAGAAGGTGAGGTCGAAATAAAGAAATGAAGACTGAAGCTGAAACAGAGTGAAACGAGAGAAGGGAGGAAACCGTGAGAGGCAAAAACAGTAGTGGGCGAGAGGCCGTAGAGGCCGCCGAAAGTGGAGTGAATGGAAAACCCACCAGCACCGAACAGAACAGCCAACGGTGGAGGAGAGGTAGCATAGAGGGCTCAACTACACGATGAACAATGTCATCTTATAGTAGTGGAGGAGAAGAAAATAAAAGAAGAGGGAAAAAGTGGGAAGGAAGGAAGGAAATAAATAAAAAAAAGAAGTAAAATATTTAATTTAGGTATATATATGTATATTAGATTATATATATTTGGGATAGAGAAGAAAGCGCAGAGAGTTTGGAAAAAAACTGGGGAAAAGACAGTAAAAAATATTAGTTAGAAATTTTGGAGAAATAAATCGATTAAAACAAACCCGCTGACTCGCACCGCTGAGACATCGAGGGCTATGGATAGACAACGTGTAAGACCTGTATTTTTATGTAGCTTGTGCCTTATGATTCCTTTGTGTACGAACACTTTATTTCGTTAGTGAATCATAAGAAGAGTATTTACTAGAATACAATTTGCAAAAATTGAATGAAAATGCATATAAGCTACATAAAAGCTAAATAAGAGTTATAAGAGCCATAGGCTAAACCAAATGGATTTGAATCATTCTAACTGAAGATAAGAACTTATGAAATGAAAGTATAGAGAGCTCAAGAAGGAAAGTCAGTTTGATTTGGTCCCGAAAACATAGAAGTAGAGTAAATGCCAAAAAGGGGCTAAACGAGTCCGAAATGGTCCGTTTGAGGTGTTTTAGGTATATTCACTTCCCGAAAATAGCCAAAACATAAAGACGAGAGTGTAAACCATAAGATATGACACTTTTGGAATTTTGAGAAAAAGTCAAACATGGTCAATGATCAAGGAAAGTCAAAGGTAGTTAAGAAAAGTGGACTTTGACCATAGTTGATTAACCATGGTTAGAAATTAACCCAAGTATGGAGAAAAAAATTGGAAAAAAATATTTTTGGTTAGAATACAAGATATTCATCCCCCGAAGTAAAGAAAGTTATTTTAATCAAGTTTCGGATTAAATTAAATGGGTAAAACTGCAATGGGCCAAAGTTGAAATTTTTAAAGCCCATTAAGGTGTGACAAGTGTGGGCCAAAATTGTTAAGCTCATTAGGACAAATTGTTGGACCGATTTGTGAGCCCAATATTGAGACAATTGAAGGCCTAATAGGTAGTAAAAATTTCAGCCCAAAAGAAAAGCCCAAACCGAAAGCCCAATTGCAAAGCCCATTAGTATAAGTTAAAAACCATTAATAAAAGGTAGCAAAATCCAAATCACTAACCATCAACTAAACCTTTTGAAAGTCAATTCAGGTGGTTGAAATTGTGACTTAATGGCTATGTTTTTAAGCTTAAATATCAGCCAACACATCATCATCTTCATCCTTTCCATTTTCGGCAAAGTGAAGAAAACCATAACCAAATAGTTTCCAAGCTTTCTCTCACTAGAATCACTAGGATAAAGGTATACTTGGAACTTGCAATCTTCATGAAAGTTGTTCCAAATTGAGAGAGGAGTAACATATGTTGGAATTGGCTATCAAGGAGCCGAAGTGAGCAACCCGAGAGGCTACAAAGTTTCAGCCAATTGTGAAAGTACAAGCTAGGTATAATTTCAAGCTTTCAAATTCATATATGTTAATCTATGGATTATATGGAGTTGATTTGTATATGTTTTATGGATTCAAACACATGAAATCACCATAAACAAGTGAGGGCTGAAAGTTGGTATATGAGTTTTGATGAATACCCATGTGATTTTAAGACATGTATAGGTTGATATGCATATATACATGATTATGACATGGTTAGTTTTAAGCAATTTGTTCATATGGATGGTTGTATGATGTTGGCATATAAGGTGTTTGATAAAATGCCAACATGAAGACATGCCAACCAAGTGTATGACAAAATGCCTAAGTGAAGTGGCTAGAAAATAGCCATGAGTGGCATGGTGTGGCATGACCGACGACATGCATGGCTCTCGGCCACATGCCATGGCCGAGAAGGCCAATGGGCCAAGCCAACTTGGTTTCAGCCCAATGAGGTGTTATGGGCCTCAAAAAAGCCTAATAAGAGTTGATGGGCCCCATAAGCCCAATAGGCCCAATTGAAATGAATATTAAAGTGTAATGAGCTTAAGATAGTGTTAGAGCCATTAAGAGTAAACGAGCCCATTAAGTGAAATAAATTGTATTAAATGTGTAATACAGTAAGAAAAGTGAAACTGACCTAATGAATGTTTATATGCAGCCCCAGAGTTTATATTGGGAGCTGATCGGACTGCGAAAGTGAGCAGCACCGATGAAATCAGGTCACGTGATGTGATCCGATGTAAGGGACTTTTGCGAGTAGTTAGAGATACATGCATGTAATTTTGTCTGCTTTTACATTCACTTAAAAACTCTGAGGGTCAAAAAAAAGTGAATAATATTTATAGCATCCCAATAATAGTAAATTACGATTTTGCCCCTAGTTAGGAAAAAAGTCAACTTTTAGAAAAAGTTGTAAAAAGCATGGAAACCACGGTTTTGAGTGTTTTTACTGCTGTTTAGTAGAAGAGTAGATAGATGGGCTAATGTTTTCATGGTTGATGTGAAATAGCACAATGTATAGTGCTGATTTTAATTGTTTTGAAAACATCCCTGTTTAAAAGAGCCACCTATCAAATTATGTGAAAACAAGGGTGCTAGAGTATGACTCGCACTAGATTTCAGATGCTTTTCACATACATTAGTGCTGGAGTATGACTCGCACTTGATTTCCATGACATACATGACAGAGTGCTGAAGCGATTTGCTTATACTCGAATTTTACATGATTTATATATGACATAGTACTGGAGCGATAGCTCGTACTTGATTTGATGAGTTTTATGCATAGCATAGTACTGAAGCGATAGCTCGTACTTGATTTTTTCACGCCCTTCCCCCACACGCAACCTACAAAAAATTACCACAAATCTTTCGCATTTTACTTACCTCTTCTTCTGTCATCTCTCACATCGAACGTTGGGATGTGATTCGATATTAGTCACCCATCCACACTCATTCATAACATGTATAGAATTTAATATTTTTTTATACATTAATAGCATTATTTGTACATATACATCCTGACCGTACATTAATTTACATAGCTGTGCTTATACAATGTTCAGTACAAAATGTCTAATGTGTATACCTATCACAAAATGGTTATGCAGCGGATATCAGGGAATGTTAGTCCTCAGCCGTGTCCACCTACTGTGGATACTCTGAAAAGAGGAAAATAATAAGGGGGTGAGTTCACAGCTCAGTAAGGAAATCAGGCAAGTAAGTAGATAACCGCACTTTCTACAAAATACAGTGCTTATGCCTTGAAATCTTTTCTTTACCCAATTGTATCTAAAACATGCATCTCTCTCAAATCATTATGCAATATATATATAGATAGATACAAAACGTCAGTTATAAAACTAGAAATATGCTGGTTTAACAACTTCATCATTTTATGCAAAACACTGAATTTATCATGTAATTTTACACAAATCACATTTATCTTGCCATTCATTTAAATCAAAATCATATGGCATTCATCATGTTTAAAAACATGGAAATCTGGGTCTCACCCATCCCTCGGGTTACCCTTTTCACAATTCACAAACTCACTTGTTTATATCATAAAACCATGTGGTAATTCATTCAAGAAATTCAATTATACATAGCATGAAAGAAAATAGAGATAAGCGACTACAGGTTCTGAGTGTATGATCATAACTCATTTTTCGTGATCCCATGTTACACAGTACTCGATGTGCGGGGACTCATAATTACTGTAACGGGAGGTGGGTCAAATCCTAGCCGTCAGCTCACAACTCACTCTCATCGTGTACTCACAGTACAACATACTTCATGTGACATACACGGTATACAGTACTCCATGAACCCTATCTCAAGGTGGGATGCTCGCCATGAGTCTTAGTCCTCAAACCTTGGATATACCTCATAGTCAGGATGCTAGCCATGAGTCTTAGTCCTCATAACATGGGTTTACCTCATAGTTAGTATGCTCGCCATGAGTCTTAGTCCTCACACCTATGGGTTATTTCGATAGCCCTCTGTCATATCTCAAAATAATGCATGTGTGAGCATATAATATCAGTGCGATACACAGTCAGCACAGGCTCCCAACACAGCTATTTCATGCTTTTTTTCAAAACTGATACGTGTTAGTAAAACTCCCAACACGACCATATCACAATATCACAATCTCTAGTATGAGCAATGCTCCCAACACTAGGTCATATAAAAACATGAGTATGAGCAAAGCTCCCAATACTCTATAATGTTTAATATATGAAAACTGAGTACGAACTAAGCTCTCAGTACTCTATCATGTAAATTTGAGTATGAGCATAGCTCCCAATACTCTATAATGCATCAATCACAATTTGAGTATGAGCAATGCTCCCAGTACTCTAACATGCATAAATCACATTAAAATCTAGTACGAGTATAACTCAAGTATTATATGATGTATATCTCAAAATATAGTGCGAGTAATCTCTAGCAGTTATGGTTTTCACACAAAACCTGATAGATGACACATTTAATCACAATTCACCCAAGTAAATCAAATAAGCACTCAAATGTGTATGTTTTCGCATATACATGAAAACAATTGCCATTCTATTATGCAAAATCATGAATCTTAGTCACAACATGCTTCTATGGTATTTTCGCCCTAGTTTTGGATAAAACACACTTATCCTCTTTGGTTTCTATCATATTATCATGCCTGTTCATGGGAATTCATATAGCATATAATATCAAAATGATATTCAAAATACGTGGAGCCATCTCTAGCTACTCATGAAATTCCCTTACCTCGGATCACGTAAAGTGACCTCTCTTCCTCGGTTCTACTCACTCTTGCTGTTCGATCAGCTTCCAATAGGATTTTCGAAGCTGTTATAGTTATTTGCGTTAGTATATCGTATTAAACTCTTTTCATTTGCCAAATCTCAACTTAGCACATCATTTTTATAATTTTCTCCCAATATGGTATTATATCACATTTTTCATATAGTTATATTTATTTCTCCTTATTTCCAATATACACATTTTATAATCTCCCATACATGCATATTCCATCATCAAATCCATGTTAACACCATTTCCTCATCATTTTCCATTTACATGCCAAAACTAGGTCATGCTCATTTTTCATGAATCTTTCATTTTCAACAATTCATATATATACCAATAAACTCATCAATACACCTAGTTTAACATATATAAACTTGGTGCATTAAATCTTACCTAGCTGAGATTTCCTTCTTTTTTCACCAATTTGGTACAAATCCTCCTTGATCTTGAAATCTTTAATTTTAATCTCTTGTTTCCAAGTATGTTGCTCTCCGTTTACCAAGAACAACTTTGCTCAACTATATCTCACTCAAAACTGCTCACAAACAGAAGTTTCCTAGCTTAGAAATGTTAGGTTACACTTTTGTTCTTGAATGGAATAGTAAATCTCATGAAAAACTAAAGTGTAGAAGTCCAGTATTTATAGAACTGTCTCTATGAGATCGATCTGCTCTCTAATGAGATCGATCTGCCCTACATTTTTCCTCTCGAAATTGACCTTCCAAACTTAATGAGATCGATCTGCTTCCAAGCATGAGATCGATCAGAACAACACAAAACCTTAAGAAGATCGATCGGTTCCAAGGTGAGATCGATCTTCTCCAAGTTAGTAGCATTTGGAGATCGATCTGGCCCTTCAGAGATTGATTCTTTCTTCATAAAATGCATGGGAGATCGATCTGACCCCATGGGAGATCGATCTGCTCCTATTCCATTGCTCGAATAAGAGCATTTTTTGCTCTTTCAGATCGATCTCTCATCCTATAAGATCAATCTGGCCTTCGTATTTTTTAGATTTTACTGTAGTTTTCTGTAATAACTCATACCAAACCTCATAAATTTTACTGTTGTATGAACAAGATTATGAGAGGAATGTCTCAGAGTTTAAAACAGTCAAAAATGGTAGAGACAGAGATAAGAAGAGGCCAGCGAGTGACAGTGCTCGAGGTTTTGGATATCGAGGAGGGATGAGACTCTTCGGTAAAAGACCAAGGATCGATGAAGTACATGAGAAGACTGTTAGATATCCTGCATACTCAGTTATAGCTCCAGCTAGAGGAGTTATGATTGGAGGATCGAGGCCTACCACTGAGCAGTACAGTAGATGTGGTAGATTCCATAGAGGTAGACCTTGTCCTATTTCTAGTGGTTTATGCTTCAGGTGTGGGAAGCCAGGACACATAGCCAGAGTTTGTCAAGAGGTGATAGATATTGCCCCACAAAAGGGTAAGGAGACTGAGAGAGCTCCAGCTGATATATCTGTATTGAGGCGGAGAGCGACGACAAAAGAGAAAGGAAAGCAGATTTTTATATGAGGGCGAGTGCATGCCTTGGACCAGGGGACAGCCGATGCTTCTTCAGATGTGATTATATGTAACATCCTGATATATGATTTAGAAGCACATGTTTTAATTGATCCTGGTGCCAGCATTCATTTGTATCGCCTTTATTTGCATGTAAATTAGCAAAGCATGTAGAGTGTACACCTATGAGTAGGATGATGTTGATTAATTCGCCTATGGATAATAGTCAGCTAGTGGAGTATGTATTAAATGATTGTAAGTTAAGAGTCGGGGAAGAGGACATGACAACTAATCTAATACTGTTAAGTATGAGTGATTTTGATGTAATCTTAGGAATGGATTGGTTATCGTCAAACCATGCTGTGTTAGATTGTTATGCTAAGACAGTTATGTTTCCTAACCCTGAAAAATATGTTATAAAGTTTGATGAAAAGAAATAAAAGTAGTAGTTATGGTTTCAATAAATAATGTACTATGCTAACTAAGAAATGAAAATGTTGAAGCTTTTATTGCATACGTGGTTGATACGGATAAGGTACATCCAGAGTTATCAGATATTCCTGTGGTTAGTGAAGTTTGAGATGTCTTTTCGGATGAATTGTCAGGGTTACCACCAGACAGAGAGATGGATTTCTGTATAGACTTGGTGCCTGGTACTGAACCTATATCGAAACCACCATATCGCATGGCCTTAGTTGAGTTGGAGGAGCTCAAGAGACAGTTACAAGAGTTATTGGATAGGGGTTTTATCAGACCGAGTGTTTCACCTTGGGGAGCACCGATTTTGTTTGTAAAGAAGAAGTATGGAAGCCTCCGATTATGTATAGATTACAGATTATTGAATAAGGCAACCATCAATAATAGATATCCCCTTTCACGCATAGATGATTTGTTGGATCAACTCCGAGGAGCGCAGGTCTTTTCTAAAATTGATCTAAGGTCTGGGTATCATCAATCAAGAGTTTGGAGTGGAGATGTGCCCAAGCCAGCATTTAGGACCTGATTTGGCCATTATGAATTCTTGGTTATGCCATTCGGATTGACGAATGCTCCCGCAGCTTTCATGGCTTTGATGAACGATGTGTTCAAGCCATATTTGGACCAGTTCGTTATCGTCTTCATCGATGACATCTTGGTATATTCTAAATCTGAGGGAGAGCATGAGAAACACCTCAGGATTGTATTGCATACCTTACAAGAGCAGAAGCTGTATGCTAAACTCATAAGTGTGATTTCTGGTTGTCATAGATATCATTTTTGGGACATGTTGTGTCGAAAGATGGTGTATCAGTAGATCCATCTAAAATTAAGGTTGTAGTTCAGTGGGAACAGTCGAGGACAGTCACCGAGATCAGGAGTTTCTTGGGTTTAGCAGGGTATTATCAGAGATTCATAGAAGGATTTTCGAAGTTAGCTGCTTCGTTGACATGTCTCACTCGGAAAGGTGTAGCATTCGTGTGGGACAATGATTGTGAGAAGAGTTTTGGGGAGTTGAAGAGTCGATTGACCACTGCTTCGATTCTCACTATCCCTACCGACTCAGGAGGATTTTCAGTGTATACCGATGCTTCGCATCAGGGACTGGGCTGTGTATTAATGCAGGATGGGAGGGTAGTTGCTTATGAATCTAGACAGTTGAAAGACCATGAGAAGAACTATCCGACCCACGATTTGGAGTTAGCAGCAGTAGTGTTTGCATTGAAGGTATGGTGCCACTACTTGTATAGTGAAAAGTTTTAGATTTTTACCGACCATAAGAGCCTTAAGTATCTGTTCTCATAGAAAGAATTGAACATGAGACATAGAAGATGGCTAGAGCTTCTAAAGGACTATGATTGTGAGATACTTTATCATCCGAGTAAGGCTAATGTTGTAGCTGATGCTTTGAGAAGGAAAAGCCTTGGGATGGTATCATATGTGATGGTCAGGGAACATGAGTTGCTAGAGTAGTTTGCTAGCCTCAGTTTGGGAGTTGTGCCTTTTGACGTGGATATAGACTATATGATTGTTAGTCTACTCTTAGAGCCAGATCTATTGGACAGGATCAGACAGGCTCAACAGACCGATCCGTATTGCATTGACATGACTGGTCACTTATAGAAGGGCACAGTGACAGATTTTGAGATAAGTTCAGATGGACTTCTGAGGTTCAGAGGTAGATTGAGTGTTCTCATGGACCCAGAGCTCAGGAGACTGATATTGATGAAAAGTCACTCATCGAGATACACGTTGCATCCGGGAGTAATAAGATGTATCAGAATCTCCAGAAGGTATACTAATGGTCAGGTATGAAGAGAGATATGGCGAAATTCATCGCAAGATGTCTCGTATGTCAGCAAGTGAAGGTAGAGCATAAAAAACCTGCAAGGTTATTGCAACCTCTACCTATACCGACATGGAAATAGGAGCATATCACCATGGATTTCGTGATGGGTTTACCGAGGACTCGGAGGAATCACGATGCAATATGGGTGATTGTTGATAGACTGACGAAGTCAGCCCACTTTCTAGCTATGAGAGCTACTGATACTCTGAGTTCATTGGAAGAGTTGTATGTACGCGAGGTAGTGAGGTTACATGGTATTCTAGTGAGCATTGTTTCAGATAGGGATTCCCGCTTCACTTCCCACTTTTGGAAACATTTTTAGGAAGCCATGGGAACCCTGTTGAGTTTGAGCACCGCTTTTCATCCTCAGACAGATGGTCAGTCAGAGAGGACTATACAAACTCTGGGGGATATGTTGAGAGCATGTGTTTCGAATTTTAGAGGCTCCTAGGATGATCATTTGCCACTAATTGAATTCGCATACAACAACAGTTATCATGCAAGTATCAAGATGACACCATATGAGGCTTTATATGGTCGTAGATGTCGCTCCCCTATCAGATGAGAAGAAGTGGGTGAAGGAAAGATTTTTGCTCCTGATTTGGTTACACAAGCCTCTGAGGATATCTGATTAATTGTTGAGAGACTGAGGACAGCTCAGAGTAGATAAAAGAGTTATGCTGACAAGAGACGGAGACCACTTGAGTTCGCAGTTGGTGAGTCAGTATTTTTGAAGGTTTCTCCTTCCAAGGGTATAACGTGATTTGGGAAGAGAGGTAAGTTGAGTCCTTGCTACATTAGACCCTTTGAGATACTAGACAGAGTGGGAGATAAGGCATATAGATTGGCTTTGCCACCAGATTTATTGGGAGTGCATAATGTCTTCCAAGTTTCGATGTTGAGAAAATATCATCTAGATCCAAATCATGTAATTCGGTATAAGCCATTGAAACTCAAAGATGATTTGACATATGTAGAGAAACCAATCCGGATACTAGAAAGAAAGGAGAAAGTCTTAAGGAATAAGACCATCGGGTTAGTGAAGATTCTCTAGCAGCATCACACTTCGGAGGAAGCTACTTGGGAGCTAGAGAGTTTGATGCGAGAGAAATGCCCCCAATTGTTTATAGAGTAACTTGGTTCTAATTTGGAGGACCAAATTTTTTAAGGTGGGGAGGATTGTAAGACCCGTAATTTAACATGTAATCTTTATGATTTTGTGATGTATAGACAAGTCACAAATTATATAAATCATAAGGAATGGATGTTTTGAAGTTGTAAATGTGTATGGAATGTAAAATGGATGGTTAAGTAAATCAAATACCAATGTAACAGTGATTTTGGGATGACAGTTGCAGCAAAATTGCTTTAGAAGGGGAGCAGATCGATCTCATAGGGTGAAAATGCAATATTACAACATCTGTAAGGGACAGATCGATCCCTCAGCAAGAGCAGATCGATCCCTTAATGATACAGATCGATCTTGAGAAAGTTTTGGCTAAAGCAGATCGATTTCCATAAGGCTCAAGTTGCAACAGATCGGTCTGCTTAAGGTTCTGAGTAATGCAAATCGATCTCATTTGGCCTGAAAGGTCGGTTCTGAGGAGAAAAGTGCAGGGAAGATCGATCTCATGTAGTTGGCAAATCGATCTCTATGAGTCAATTCTATAAATGCGGGGCTTTGCACTTCAGTTTTTCCCGAGAAATAATATTCCATTCAAGAAACTAAGTTAAACATAACCTTTCAACACTAGAAAACTTCAGTTTGCAATCAGTTTTGAGTGAGTTTCAGTTAAGTAAAGTTGTTCTTCGTAAAGAGGAGAACAACTACTTGGAAATAAAAAGTTGGAATCAAAGATTGAAAGAGCAAGAAGGATTTTACCAATTTTGGAGAAAAGAGAAAAAGTTCAAGCTAGCTTCGAAAATCACAATGGAAGTTAATCAGACTGCGAGAGTGAGCAGTACCGAGGAAGAGAGGTCACGTAACGTGATCCGAGGTAAGGAAATTTTGTGAGTACTTAGAGATAGCTACGCGTATTTTGAATAGAATTCTATACTATATTCTATATGAATTTTCTTGAATAGACATGTTGTGATAGGAATCAATGAGATAAAGTGTGATTTTATCCAAAAATAGGGTGAAAATGCCTTAGAAGCATGTTGTGACTAAAATTCATAGTTGCATGATAGGATGGCTAATGTTTTCATATATGTGCGAAAACAACACATTTGAGTGCCTAATTGATTTTCTTAGGTGAATTATGATTTGAATAAGCCATCTGTCAGGTTTTGTGTGAAAACCATAAGTGTTAGAGAATACTCGCACTTGATTTTGAGATATACATCACATAGTACTTGAGTGTATTCTCGTACTAAATTTTAAATGCGATTTATGCATATTAGATTACTGAGAGGGTTGCTCGTACTCAGATTTATTGATTATATATTATAGAGTATTGGGAGCTTTGCTCATACTCGTGTTATTACATAACATAGTGCTGGGAGTATTGCTCGCACTAGAGTTATATCATTGTGATATGGTCATGTTGGGAGTTTACTCACACGTACTGGATTTGAAAAGAGCATGAAACAGCCATGTTGGGAGCCTGTGCTGACTGTGTGTCGCACCGATTATATGTTCACACGTGCATTATTTTGAGATAAGGTCGAGGGTTATCGAAACAACCCATAGTATGCGGACTAATACTTATGGCAAGCATCCTGACTATGAGGTACATCCAAGGTATGATGACTGAGACTCATGCCGAGCATCCTACCTCGAGATAGGGTCTATGGAGTACTGTGTATCGTGAGTACTTGAATGTACTTGGAAGGACAGTTTAGCAGTGGGAGCGGGATCCAGAGGGATCTGGTGTGCTCCGGGATCAAGTCCTCAGTTGAGAGCTGACGGTAGAGATTTGACCCACCTCCTATTACAGTAAATGTGAGACCCCGCACACCGAGTACTGTGTAGCTTGGGATCATGGAAAATGAGTTATGATCATAATCTCAAAACATGTATTCGCCTATGTCGGTTTTCTTTTCATGCAATGTATACTGAGATTTCTTGAATGAACAATCACATGGTTTTATATTGTGAACATGTGAATTTGTGTGTGATAAAGGGTAACCCGAGCGATGGGTGAGGCCCAGATTTCCATATTTTTTAAACTTGATGATATGCCATATTATTTTGATTTAATTGAATGGCATGATAAATGTGAGATTTATGAAAGTACATGAGAAATGTAGTGTTTTGCATAAACTGCTGAGGTTGTTAAACCAACATATTTCCAGTTTTTATAACTGATGTTTTGTATCTATATATATAAATACTGTATAAAGGCTTTAAGCAAGATGCATGCTTTAGATACGAATAAATAAGGAAATGATTTCAAGGCATGAGCATTGTATTTTGTAGATAGTGTGGTTATCTACTTGCTTTCTTGATTTCGTTACTAAGCATGTGAGCTCACCCCCTTATTATTTCCCTCTTTACAAAGCATCCACAGTAGGTGGACACTGCTGAGAACTGGTAGACTTTGATCCGCTGCCTATCCATCTTACGAGAGGTATACACACTTGACATTTTGTACTGAACATTGTAACAGCACAGTTATGTAAACGATTGTACGATCGGGGATGTATATGTACAAATATTTGTATTAATGTATAAGAGCTTACATTACTGAAAAGAATGTTAAATTGTATGCATGTTATAAATGAATGTGACTAGGTGACTAATATCGAATCACAGCCAAATGTTTGACGTGAGTAATGACAAAAGGAAAGGTAAGTAAAATGTGAAAAAAATTGGTGATGATTTTGGTAGGTCGCGTGTGAGAGAAGGGCTTGACATCTCATCCCTATGACTTCACTGAACTACTACTGCAGCTTGTTGAAAAACATTTGATAGCCCCAACTTATGTTGAACCCCTTAAGCTTCCATACCTCAAATGGTATGATTCCAATGCTCGTTGTGATTATCATTTTGGGATCGTTGGTCACTCAACAGAAAATTGCACTGGACTTATGATCTCAATGCCTGCTGTGATTATCATTTTGGGATCATTGGTCACTTAATAGAAAATTGTACTGGACTTAAGTTTAATGTTCGTGACCTCATAAAAGTAGGGATTTGGAGAAAATGTGAATGCCATTATTGAAGAAAAAGCATGTTGGGTCAAAAAAAAGCATCAGTAATGTAAAAAAGGCCAATGAAGGAAGTATTTGATGCCATGATTAAGGGAAAAATGATTCAACCTAACTCAAGACTAAGTGTTGAGGAAAAAAAATATGATTGAAGGAATTTTTGTAAGTATCATGGGAAGTCAATTGGACATTCCATTTAGTTCTGTAATCAATTTCATGGAGAAGTACATAAAATGATGAATGATGGTACAATGGAGTTTTATGAGGAAGTAAAAAAAGATTCAGTTATTGTTATTGTAAAGGAATTATTGAATAATGAAAGAAATTCTTTACTTTATTTGAAGGAATAAAGTCAGTAATTATATTTAAAAATAGTAAAAAAAAAAGATTCAATGTTTGATACAACTCTAAAGGTTCCCATGGTTATTATCAAAGTTCCAAAGCCATTTCCATATAATGATGACAAAACAGTATCGTGGAATTGCAATTGCAGCACTGTAACTCAAAGAATTCAAATGTTAATGCTGCAACCTTTAGGGATTTAATAGGTGTAAGTGGAATAACTCATAGTGGGCGTTACTATACACCTGAAATGTTGCAAAATGGAAAGAAATTTAAGGATACTTCAGTGAAAAATGATCACAGAAAGACTGTGGTACCAATAGAATCTAAGCAGCCTATAACATAAAGGGGGGCTTATGAATTCCTAAAATTCATAAAGCATAGCAAGTACGGTGTTGTAAAGCAGTTGAATAAATTACCAGCTCGCATAACAATGCTCTATTTACTGTTGAATTCTGAGCCACATAGAATTGCCTTACCGAAAGTACTTAATGAAGCACACATGACACATAACATTTCAGTTGAAAAGTTAGGTCGATTGGTAGGAAATATCACAATAGATAATTTTATTTCATTTAGTGATGATCAGATTCCACTTGACAAAAAAGGTAGTACCAAGGCCTTACACATAATTACAAGGTGCAAAAATCGTATTCTACCACATGTTCTCATTGATAACGGCTCAACTTTAAAAGTAATGCCAATGACTACCTTATCCAAGTTACCTGTTGATATTTCCCATATGATAAAGTGACATTCAATAGTCAAAGTTTTCAATGGTACTTGTCGACAAATCAGAGGGGAAATTGAGTTGCCTATCTAGATTGGACCATGTGTATTTAATATCAGGTTCATAGTGAAGGATATCTCTCATTCATACAATTGCCTTTTGAGAAGGCCATGGATTCACTAAGCTGGTGTAGTCCCCTCAGCATAACACCAAAAGATTAAATTTGTTGTAAATGAACGCCTAGTGAGTGTAGGCGCGGAGGAATATATGATTGCCACAACCTCTTTGTCAACTCTATATGTGGAAGTGGCAAAAAATATATGGAAATGTTCTTTTGCAGCTTTAGAACTGGTCACTGCTACTTTTATAGGAGAAAGATCAAGTATTCATATGCCATGTTTGTCAAAGGTTACTAAAGCGAGTGTTAGTCAGATTGTGGGAAAAAGATGTCGTGTTGGGTTCGGGTTGGGAAAAAGGTTACAAGGAATCAAGATGTCAGTAAAGGTTTTAATGAAAAAGGATAGGTTTGGCTTAGGTTATAAGCCAAAAGTATAAGAAATGAGGAAGTTTGTCTAACAAAACAAAAAGAGAAAGGTAGCTATGTTCTACAAGATGGAACCTGAGACTGAACCAATGGCATTCCCACCATTATATGATACCTTTCGCGTAGGGGGATACATATATCCTTATACAAACAATTTGGCATTTGTATTAGAGGAGTCTTTCGAGAAACTTTCCATCAATATGGTGAATAAAGAAGAGATTAGAAGGAACAAGATGCCAGATACGCCCTTGCCCACCAAATTTTGAGTTGAAAAGTTGGAGCACCATTGAGATCCTTGTTGTCTAAGTTTCCTTCAAAGTAATGCAATAAATTCTTTCTCAATGCTTCTGCCCAAGAGCATTAGAGATTCATGTAGGGCGTTTATTCAATTAAAATAAAATAAAAGCATGTTGCATTTGTTTAATTTTCCTTTTCATCCATTTTTCGCGTTACATTCTTTTTGTTTATACAATCTTTTATATTCTTCTATCTTTTTTCGCCCATTGCTAGGTACTCACATGATGAATGTATTGACAATTATAATAATGATCTAGGATTTGATTTTGAGGGGTCTAGTTATGTATATGAGCTTAATGAAGATGGGAATTTTGATGACCACGTTTTGCCTCCAAATTTGTTTAGATTAGTATAGTAGAAAGAAAAACAAATTATGTCTCACAAAGATCCTACTGAGGTTATCAATTTAAGGGATTAAGAAGTTAAGAAAGAAGTCAATATTAGCCCTTCGATTTCATCATCTATAAGAAGGAATCTGAGAAATTTGCTTCATGAGTATAATGATGTATTTGCATGGTCAAATCAAGAATGCCTAGTTTAGACACAGATATTGTGGTGCATAAATTACCTTTGAAACCAAAATGTAAACCAATTCAACAGAAATTAAGGAGAATGAAACTAGAAATGCTTTTGAAAATAAAAGAAGAGGTTAAAAAGCAGTTCATGCGGTTTTTTTAGAAGAAACAAGATACCTCCAATGGGCAGCAAACATTGTCCCGATTTTGAAGAAAGATGGAAAGGTACGAATGTGTGTTGATTACAGAGATTTAAACAGAGCCAGCCCAAAAGTCAACTTCCCATTGCCACATATCGACAATTGGGTTGATAACACTACTAGACATTCTTGATTCTCTTTCATAGATAGCTTTTCAGGTTACAATCAGATCAAAATGTATAGAGAAGATATGGAGAAAACCATGTTTGTAAGTGTAAGACTCAAAAATTCGGTGTCATTTCCTTAAAAAGTTGACATTGTAAATATGGATTCATGTAATCTTGATCAATAAAGAAGAAATAATTAAATTTCAAGTCCAACTGATCAAGATATGATTTTATTTGGATAACTCAAATTTTCTACATCGGGAATTATTTCAGAAATAGGAAAAAATAATTCCAAGAAAATAAAAATAAATAATGATGTCTATTTATATGCATAAAGTATATATAGAAAAACAATTTGGGTGTCTAAATATATACATGTGTATGTGGAAATCAATGCATATATAATACATTGTAATAATATTTTTATAATAATATAAATAATATGGGATATTTATTATTGTATTAAATTATATTATATTAAAAATATAATATAATATATATAAAAGGAAATTGTATCGCGCGAAATAGAGTCGCACAATACACAGGGAAGGGGGATCGGGAAAACCCGATCCTCTCAAAATTTCTTCTCCACTGACAAGGAGACCCCGGCGAGAGGACGAGAGGAGGGGCGTGAGCTATCGCTAGCAGCGATCCAGCTGGAATTCATGAGAAACGATGGCCAACGAGAAGGAGAGAATGCGAGCTCGGGAGAAAACAAGAGGAGGGAAAGAGAGCAAAAGAGGGAAAGCGATGGCTAGAGGGGGAAGATCACACCATGGCCGGCCAGAGGGAGGCCGAGGAGTAGCCAGTGGTGTGAGGAAAATGGCAAATCGATGAGAAGAAATGGAGCAGCGCTGCCGAGGGGGAGAATGGCCGAATCGACCATTTTTCGGACATGCTAGGCTTACCCCAGCCAGCCACAGGCATCGGATGGCCTCACGGAGTGGTAGGATATGAAAGCCAGCGAAGAATCGGTCGACAGAGCTACGAACGACGACAAGGGCACTGAACCGGCTCGGACCGGTTCGGTGAAAAAATGGGTTGAGCCGGTAGAAAAAGAAGAAAGAAAAAAAGGAAAAATTGGGAGGAAAATTGGATAATGCACCAAGCTACGGGTAAGCCAGTAAGCGGTTGAAATTGATCGATTTAATTTTTGAAAGATTTATTGAAATTATATTTAATCGAAATTGACTCGGGCTAAATATATAAATGTGTAGCGAGACAATAGGCGACGAACGTGAGTTCGATCGAGCCTCGATTTGCAAGCCATCATGGAAACTCGGGTAAGTGAATCTTACCTGCTATAACTTGTATAGTTATACGAGTTAGGAATTAATCGCATAAGTTGTGGATTAACTCCGTATAAAATGTTCTATATTAGAAAAGGCTTAAGATGGCGTGATGGTAGTGTTAATGGGCCCCATAAATACCCCAATAATTGTTAGAGAGCCTAATAAGCCCAATGGGCGTTAATGGAATGAATAGTAAAGTTGAAATGGGCTTAAAATAAAGTTGGGCTCATTAAGAGGCAACGAGGCCCAATAAGAGCAATTGGGCCCATCGGATGAAATAGACTGGATAGAAAGAGATAAATGACTTATTAGACTTAATTGATGTGATTGATAATTATCTGCAGCTCCAAGAGATATATTCGGAGCCGAATAGACTGATTTACGAAAAGTGAAAAAATGTGAAAAAGTGCATTCTACAGGATTCCAGGTAGGGGATCTATGCTAGCTCTTAGAGATAGTTGTACGTATTTTTATCATTGTTTGCATACACTTAAATTTCGTATAGAGTATGAATATGAAATTTCTAGATAGTACCCAAATATGAGAAAATTATGAAAATACCCCTAGAGTCGAGAATTTTTAGAAATGCATAAAGTGCATGAAATTCATATTTTCTCTGTGAAAAAAAAATTTGTAAAGCTAGAATGATAGACTGACTCACGATTTGACTGTATGCATTCAATTGTACGTTTTTATAAAGTATGATTTGATTGACGAGTGATTTGATGGGATGTTACCCTCTTACTCTGTTTTGTACCGTTTTGTGTATCGCACTCAATTTTGAGTACCACTGTTGTGGGAAATAGAGTTAGTTGTCTATTTTTTGTGTGTGAAATCGTGCTGAAGTCGTCCGATTACCTTTAAGTTACACAGACTAGCTCGCACAGGATTTTATATGATTTGATAAACGATATGGTGCTGGAGCTATGGTGAGGTATGTGGATTTATCCAGATCCACTCGTACTTGATTTTCGTATGGCATATGAACAGACTGTTCTGGATCACTGCTCGCACTGGGTTCTGTTGTAATGAGTGATTGAAACCGAGTTAGAGCCCTCGTGTAGACTGTGTGTCACATTGACTTGCTCGCACTGGATTTTAGACAAGTGACGGTTGATTTCTTATATTAAGGTGGTAATACCTTGAGATTACTCGGTTCCCTCAGTATTTCTAGGTTCCACGTAGTACGTTGTACCGTGTGATGAGAAATGGAGTACTCTGTATCGTGTAGTTTTCGGACTTCTATCAGTCTTCAGACTTCTGATTGACCCAGGGGATGGATTGACCCACCTCCCTGAGGCATATGATATCCCACACACCTGATCCGTGATGCCTGGAATCATCGACTATGTACATATGTCCATGCTATTATTACTAAATCTCATCCAAGTCTTCAGAATAATCAGATTGTTGAATTGTTTACTGATTGATTTGAAAGTGAAATGAAAAAAAAATGATTGAGCTTCTATCGATTGATGATTATCTTATAGAATGTTCTATTTTCAGTGAATACATTTGTTTACGAAATGATTGAGCTTCTATCGATTGATGATTATCATATAAAATGGTTATGTTTTCAGTGAATACATTTGTTTAGGAAATGATTGAGCTTCTATCGATTGATGATTATCTATAGAATGCTCTGTTTTCAGTAAATGCAAGTGATTTGAAAAGTGAATGCATTTGTTTTACGAGATGATAAAACATGCATTATGAGCATCGTAGATCGTATAGTTATCTACATGCTTTCATTTATTCCTTATGAGGGTGTTGTGCTCATCCCTTTACTTTTCGCCCTCTACAGTGCATTTCCAGTAGAGTGTGTTAGCTGCGTCCGTCCTGCGATTCTTTACACACAACTATTCAGCAGCATCGAGGTATTCACACATATGTACTTTTTATATCTAAATAATAGTGTACAGTGATGTAGTCGCATTATATGGGGGATATATATATAATGCAATGTAAACGACTTTCTAATTATGAAATGATAACTTTATGAGCTTCCACGAATGTTAGTGTCTGGGACGAAAGCATTACCCAATATGTATATTATAACATATGAAACTGAGTGATTGATATTGACTTATAGCCCAACAAGTGAAGTGAGGTAAGTTCACGAAAAATTTGTAGTGATTTTTTGGAAAACAGGTCGCTACAGAAGTGGTATTAGAGCAGTGTTGGTCTGATATGAGTCAGTGTTAGTAGTTAAAAAATATACATCCACATGTTACTGTACATTATTAGATGCAATTGTGTGTACCGAGCTGCGGTTAAACTGAGAAATTGACTCTGTATGCGGGACGATCGGGATGTCTGTTAGACATCGCAGCCGAGGGGAGAGTTCGCGTTCTCAGGGCCATAGAGATAGGTCTGAGAAACGCAGTGATAGGTACGAGAGACCTAGTGAATCGTCATATGGTCATGTCCCATCAGGTTCAACTGAGACTACTAATGCTCGTGTTATGAGATTAGAGCGGAGTTTGGACACATTTATGGAGTTGTTCACTTAAGCTATGGCTAGGTTAGAGAGTAGGCAAGGTCTGGCTTCTCAGATGACTCTTACTAAGTCCATAGCTACTCCTGAGACACCTGCTCCTACACAGCCTGCACCTATGCCACGTACTGCTGAGACCCCTGTACCACCTGTAGTTCCACGATAGACTGGTGAGGATTCAGGGTTTGATTATGATCTTGATCGATTGAGACAGTTTCAGAAGCTGAAGTCTCTATCGTTCAGTGGGGTCAAGAACCCTATAGTAGCAGAGGATTGGATCAACCGATTAGAGAAGTTATATGGTTTTTTTTTATGTTTGAGCACTGAGAGAGTGGCCTTTGCTACATTCATGATTGAGGGCGAGGCAGAGCATTGGTGAAAATTTGCCAAACCCATCCGAAGAAAAAAATATCAGGCAATTGACTGGAGATCTTTTTTGATGCCTTCAGGAGGCAGTATATCCCAACCACAGCTCAAAGAAGATTACAGATGGAATTTCTTAGTTAGATTCAGGGGAACAGGTTGGTAGACGAGTATGAGCCTCGATTTACATCCTTGGAAAGGTATGACCCGGATACCATGAGCAGTGAGATGCGAAAGGTCCGCAAGTTTATGGATGAATTAAGACCTTCCATCAGAGTCAGGTTTGCCCTATTTAACAACACGACATACAAGGAGGCCGTGTGTAGAGCTCAATTGTGTGAGCAAGACTATAAGATGCATGTCTCCAAGTTTGGTAAGGTCATGAAGGGCAGGAATAAAGATCAGAAGAGATCAGTAGAGGACCATACTGTACGAGTGGGGAAGAGGTCGTTTGTTAGACTATCGAGGATCGATGAGTCACGGGGTAGAATGATTAAGCCCCCGGTGTATCTGGTCTCGACTCCAGCTAGGGGTATAGTGATTGAAGGACCCCAAACAACTACAGATCAGTGTAGAGAATGTGGTAGATACCACGGTAATAGGCCATGCCCCCTATCAACTAAGACATATTTTACATGTGACAAGACGGGGCATATAATAAGGGAGTGCCTAGAGTTGGCCGAAATAGCCTCATAGAAGGGTAAAAAGTTAGAGAAGGATACAGCTGGTACTTCTGCCCCGAAGAGGAGGGTTATAGCTAAAGAGAAGGGGAAGCAAGTGGTAGGATGCGGTCGAGTGTTTGCCTTGGACTAGGCGACCGCAGATGCTTCAGCCGATGTGATTAAAGGTATGTCACATATGTGGTTAATACAGATAGAGAAATGGAGTTTTATATGATTTGGTGTCTGGTACTGAGCCGATAGCCAAGTCACCATATCGCATGGCTCCAGTGAAATTAGAAAAGCTAAAGAAGTAATTGCAAGAATTGTTGGATAAAGGGTTCATTAGACCGAGTGTCTCACTTTGGAGAGCTCTGGTCTTGTTTGTTAAGAAGAATGATGGAAGCCTCTGACTGTGTATTGATTACAGGTTATTGAATAAGGCTACCATTAAGAACAAGTACCCTCTTTCATGCATTGATGATCTGTTGGATCAGCTTCGGGGAGCACAGATCTTTTTCAAGATCGATCTAAGGTCTGAGTACCATCAGTTGAGAATCTAGAGTGGAGATGTACCTAAGACAGCCTTTCGTGCTCGTTATGGTCATTATGAGTTTTGGTAATGCCTTTCAGGTTAACGAATGCTCCCGCAGCTTTTATGGTAATGATGAATGGAGTGTTCAAGCTAAACCTAGATCGATTTGTCATAGTGTTCATAGATGACATTTTGGTGTATTCAAAGCCCAAGGAAGAGCATGAACAGCGTCTGAGCATTGTGCTACAGACCTTCAGAGAAAGAAAGCTATATGCGAAGCTCAATAAGTGTGACTTCTGGTTAGAACAGATATAATTTTTGGGTCATGTTGTATCAAGGGATAGAGTGTCAGTTGATCCGTCCAAGATTGAAGAGGTAGTTTAGTGAGACGGGCCCAAGATTGTTATAGAGATTCGCAGTTTTCTGGGTTTGGCTGGATATTACCGCTGATTTGTAGAGAGTTTCTCGAAATTGACTACTCCATTGACACGTCTCACTCGGAAGAATGTTGCATTTGAGTGGAACAGTGCATGTGAGAAGAGTTTTCAAGAACTAAATCAGCGACTGACCACTGCACTGATTCTCACCATTTCGACCAACTTAGGAGGTTTCTTTGTATATACAGACGCCTTAGGATAGGGACTAGGTTGTGTATTGATGTAGAATGAGAAAGTAGTTACTTATGGATCCAGATAATTTAAGGACCATTAGAAGAAATATCCGACCCATGATTTAGAGTTGGCAGCCGTAGTGTTTTCACTAAAGATATGGCGCCACTAATTGTACGGTGAGAAATTTCAGGTATTCACTGATCATAAGAGCCTCAAGTATCTGTTTTCACAAAAAGAATTGAATATGAGGCAGAGACGATGGGTAGAGCTTTTGAAGGACGATGATTGTGAGATACTTTATAATCTGGGTAAAGCTAATGCAGTCGATGATGCCTTGAGCAGGAAGAGCCTTGGGATGGTATCGTATAAGATGGTTAGGGACCATGAACTGTTAGAGCAGTTTACTAGCCTCGGTCTGGATATAGATCCTTCTAACACTGGCAGTGACCGTGTGATTACTAGTCTGAGATTGGAACCAGATTTGAGTGATCGGATCAGACAAGCTCAGCGTATTGATCGCTTCTGTGTTGATTTGGCTAGTCATATTCATATAGGTACCGGTGTCGATTTTTAGTTGAGCACTGATGGATTACTTAGATTCAGAGGCAAAGTGTGCATTCCCAATAATCCTGAGTTGAGAAAACTCATTTTGTTCGAAGCTCATTCATCACATTATACGTTGCATCCGGAGAGCAATAAGATGTATTAGAATCTCCGAAAAGTATATTGGTGGTCAAGGATGAAGAGAGATGTGGCAGAGTATGTGGCTAAGTGTATGGTATGTCAACAGGTTAAGGTAGAGCATCAAAAACCTGCAGGGTTATTATGGCCTTTACCTATATCGACATGAAAATAAAAGCATATCACCATGGACTTTATCATAGGTTTACCAAGGACCCAACGGAACCATGATGCCATTTGGGTGATTGTGGATAGATTAACGAAGTTAGCTCACTTCTTAGCTATGAGAGCTACGGATACTCTGAGTGCATGGGTGAACCTGTATGTACGAAAAATTGTGAGGCTACATGGCATTTCAGTGAGTATTGTGTTTGACTTTCAGTAAACTTTTGGGAACATTTTCAAGAAGCAATAGGAACCCGATTGAGTTTCAAAACAGCTTTTCACCCTTAATCCGATGGTCAGTCAGAGAGAACCATCCAGACTTTAGAGGATATGTTTAGAGCTTGTGTGATGGACTTTAAAGGCTCATGGGATGACCATTTGCCATTAGCCAAGTTCACCTATAACAATATTTATCACTCGAGTATTAGATTGGCACCGTATGAGGTGTCATATGGTCGTAAGGGTCGATCTCTAATTGGATGGGAAGAAGTGGGTGACCGAAAGATGTTTGCTCCCGATTTAGTGAAGCAAGCCTTTAAGGATGTTCAGTTGATATGTGAAAGATTGAGGACAACTTAGAGTAGGCAGAAAAGCTATGCTGACACAAGGCGAATGCCTTTAGAATTCACTGAGGGTGAATCAGTATTCTTGAAAGTTTCTCCCGCGAAAGGGATAATGAGATACTGGAGCGACTAGGAGATAAGGCATGTAGGATAGCCTTGACACCTGAGCTAGCAGGCATTCATAACGTCTTCCACATTTTAATACTTCGGAAGTATTATCCTGACTCGGCACATGTGATTCAATATGAACCATTGGAGCTCATAGAGGAAATGTCATATATAAAGAAGCCGATTCGGATATTGGACAGAAAAGAGAAGGTCTTACGGTCTAAGACGATCTCTCTGGTTAAGGTTCTCGGGCAGTACCACACTTCGGAGGAAGTTATGTGGGAATTGGAGAGCCGGATGTGAAAGAAGTATCCGCAGTTCTTGAGGATTGACTTGGTTCTAATTTGGAGGACCAAATTTCTTAAGGAGGAGAGGAATGTAAGACCCAAAAATTCAGTGTCATTTCCTTAAGAAGTTAACATTGTAAACAGGGATTCGTGTGATCTTGATCAATAAAGAAGAAATAATAAAATTTCAAGCCCAATTGATCAAGATATGAATTTATTTGGATAACCTGAATTTCCTACATCGGGAATTATTTCGGAAATAAGGAAAAATATTTCCAAAAAAAAAATAATGATGTCTATATCTACGCATAAAGTATATATCGAAAAACAATTTGGGTGTCTAAATATATACGTGTGTATGTGGAAATCAATGTATATATAATACATAGCAATAATATTTTTATAATAATAATATAAATAATATGGGATATTTATTATTGTATTATTATTATAATAATATTATATTATAGATATTTTTATCTATATATTAAATTATATTATATTAAAAATATAATATAATATATATAAAAAAAAATAGTATCACGTGAAACAGAGTCGAGCGATACACAGGGAAGGGGGATCGGGAAAACCCGATCCTCCCAAAATTTCTTCTTCGTCAACGAGGAGACCCCGATGAGAGGGGGAGCGTGAGCCACAGTTGGCAGCGATCCAGTTGGAATCCGACGAGAAACGATGGCCAACGAGAGGGAGAGATGTAAGACCCACTTTTGGTGATGTATTCCTTATGATTCAGATGATGTACACACTTTCATATGTTAATTGAGTCATAAGAAGAGCTTTTGCTTGAATGAAATTGCAAAGAGAATGAATGAATACTCATGAATCCATGTAATGGCTAAATAAGGACTTAAAACACGAAATGAGAAGGATTCATGAAAAGAAGTCGGTTCGGTTTGATCCCGAACATGGTAAAATAGTGAAAATGCCAAAAAGGGGGCAAGCGAGCTCAAAATAGATCGTTTGAGCTGTTTTAGCAAATTCACCTCCGGAAATGACTAAAACACAAAGATGTGTAAGGCATGTAAATTCTATGTACCCTTTATTGATTCCATGATATACACACAAGTTACATAATATGTGAATCATAAGAAATTGATCTTTTCATGCTCTAAGTGTGAATAGAATGCAAAATAGTTTGTGAAGCAAATGAAGGTAAGGCTTCCTTTGGAATTCTGGGAAAAATTCCAGTTGGAATGCTGTATATGAAGGCTAGATCGATCTCTTATTTAAAGCAGATCGATCTCCTATTCAAGCAGATCGATCTCAATTTAGTTCTACCTGAAAAGGATTGATCCCTTCCCAAGTCCAAATCAATCTCCATTTGATTCTGCCAAGAGCATATCGATCCCTTCATTAAAGCAGAACAATCTCACAGCTTCCTTACTAGAAAAGTTGTGTAATTCAACCCAGGGAAGATCAATCTCTCACCATGGAGATCGATCTCACAATGCCAATTCTATAAAAAAGGCCCGACAATCGAGTCTCCTTCCCCAGAAATCCCAAAAACCTCTCCATTTGAGCAAAGAAGCCTAACTTTCTCACTCTAGAAAATCATCACCCTCCAACCAGATTTGAGAAAAGTTGTTTTAGCAAAATTGTTCATTTTGATGAGGAAAACAACATAGTTTGGAATCAACATTCAAGTTGTAGAGTTGATGGAGCAAAGTTTTCCCTTAAGATTGGGCCAAGTGAGGAAGTATAAGCTAGGTAAGTGTTCAATACACCAACTTCAAGTATGTTTATCAAGACATTATCATGAGTTGAATGGTGTATGTATTGTTGGCTAAAACTACCTAGAGCATGATGAACCACCCATGAGAAAAAAATGGTTTAGTGTGCCAAAGTGAACTATGGTTGATTTAATGATGAAGTGATTATACTATGGTGAAAGTGATGTTATATGCATGATTATGAGATGGTTTTGTGAAATTAGTTAATGGAATTGGATTAACTTATTTAATGTACACATAAGGTGTTTACGAAAATGCATGAATGAATGAAGTGTGAAGTAGAGGTATAATAAGTATCTGTTGATGGTTTAACGTTATTTTGAGCAGCTCAGAAATTTGACAAGTGAAACGAGGCTAGTCCGGGACCCGAGTATATTTCACCGCCTAAGGTGCAAGAGGTAAGGAATGCAACCGTTTTGTGCATGTGTGTTCTTTACCGATGAAAATGCTTTGGTAGCATAAAATAATCTTATAAACGAGCATATTTCTTGAGAAAAGTGTTTAACTTGGGATTTTTTACTTGAGTGCATGTTTTGCCGGTTTGAGCTCCGTTTTGTAATTTCAATGTTTTGTGAACAAATATATTTTTATATTTAACCGAGATTTATAAGCAAAACTATTATGAGCTCTACGTGAAGGCGAAAGTATTTTCAGCATAATAATGACATGTTTTTTAGACTAAGGACTCGTCATGATATCTGCAAATCGATACCTCCGCTTTGGTAGTGTGAGATGCCTCCGTTTTGGTAACGTGAGATACCTCCGCTTTGGTAGTGTGAGACGCCTCTGTTTTGGTAACGTGAGATGCCTCCGCTTTGGTAGTGTGAGTGCCTCTGTTTTCGTAATGTGAGATGCCTCCGCTTTGGTAGCGTGAGATGCCTCCGTTTTCGTAACATGAGATGCCTCTGTTTTGGTAACGTGAGATGCCTCCGCTTTGGTAGCGTGAGATACTTCAGTTTTGGTAAAGTGAGATACCTTAGCTTTGGTAGCGTGAGATGCCTCCGTTTTGGTTACGTGAGATGGCTGCACTTTGGTAGAGTAGAGCCGAGGCTGTACGACCCTGATCCAGTCTACAACGATGTCGTGGCCAAAAGTAGATGATTCCCTCATTTGAGTATGCCCTCGTTGAGGATGATGTGATGATTGCTTTCATGACACTTATATTATGCCTAGTCTCCATAACTGTTTTGAAAAATGACATGTTGTGAAATTGAGATAATGATGTTTTGATGAATTGTTATTTTAATCACGTGTTTATAATTATGTGAAATTATGCCATTATTACACTTATGCTTTCATGATGATTTTTATATCTCATATGCACACCTTACTGAGCTAGTTGAAGCTCACCCCCCTTCTTTCCTCCCCCACAAATTATTTACAATGAGCGCAAGTACCTGCTGCGTACGTGACATAGGCTGGTAGACGTGACTCTCCCTAGGCTATTGCTTGCACGCGCGTGAGTTATAATTCAATTCATTTTGTATCCAGACAATTATGTAATGCAGACACTTATATTTAAGTAACGTAGGGATGTAATCAGGATGGTATATGTATATAAATTAGAAAAATGGGTTTCTTTTGATATCATGTTATTTGGCTAAGTAAATGTTGATGTTAAGAGATCCTTGGGGTATTGGTTGATAAAATAGAAATAAAATCAATTGGATTGTGGATATTGAACTGCTTTTTAAATTTACAGGAGGATAGCGATGAATATAAGGGGAGATGCTGCCGAATTTTCGTTAGAAAATGGCATAAGTATAATTAAGTATAAGCAGTTTAATAACGAATAGATATGAGGTTAACTGACACTGTACAGGAATGCACCTCGAGTAGGAAGTTTAAGTTAAGTGACCAAAAAAATTAAAATTAGCCTTATTTTTCACACTTTTGGGTTATCACAGATTTGGTGGTATCAGAGCGAATGGTGTCTTGTACCGTCAGTGCAGACATTTGAAAATAGATTACATCACAAGTGTCTTTACTTGTCTGGTTATAAATTAAATATTTCGATCAAAATTATGAAAAAAATATTAATGTATACGCGCAGGTACATTAGACCTACGATATGAGGGGGAAATAAGGTTGTCCCCGGAGGCAGGTACAACCATCACCACCACCTGCCCCACAGCCTGAGAGTCCTGACTCTCGAATTAATCGGTTGGAACAGGATGTACGACAAGGGTTTGAGCAATTGGCAGGGCTATTTACACAGCATTTCGACGCTAATGCCTGAGGTACCACACCTACCCCGGCTCTTACACCTACACCACCACGAGATCTGCCCTACCTCCTCTACGGACTGACTCGGTGCCACCCGTCACTCAGCCTCTGTGTCACGACCAAAAAATCATAGTAAATTTTTCATTTTTCTTTTATACTTACCTGTCCTCTGATCGTGACCACACTCCACTAACAATTGGGTTGTGCGTCAATGCCAGCCTCACCATTCATTCACCATATAACTTAATTCTTTATTAAAAGAGAGGTAAACACATGAGTTTTTAACTAATTCTTTCTCATTCATTTACAAGTGTTTACAGTATCTATACATCCCCGAAAGTTACTTACAAACATGTTACTGTGCTATTCTTATTTAGATACAATATGTACAAGTGTATATACCTCAAAATGATGGGCAGTAATAGATATCAGAAATGCAGTACTCAATCGCCTCAAAGTCTACTGAAAGAAATCTGTGTAGGAAAATGAAAGGGGTGAGCACATCAAGCTCAGTAAGGCAATCCTACGAACAAGTAGGTAACCATACTACCTACATGAACGTGGTGGCATGCATAAACCACCGTTTCTCCACACATTTCAAAATAGATGTTATAATTCATGATGTCGTGTAAAACAAGTTCACATATGGATTTCAAAGAGCATGAAAAACTCAACATGTAAATCCATTTAAATCATTTCATTCTCGTTAAAATTTCACAACACAGCTAGGACTCCACCCATCCCTCAAGTGTTCCTGAATCACATAAAATCATGAAATCAGATGCTTTTCAAAGCAATAATAACATACGACAAAATGAATGTCATGTAAAACCAGTTTACATCATGTCTGGGTTTAAATAGCATGGAAATAACGTCATGCAAATTTCAGTTTAAATCCCAGTTTCATTCTTATCAAAATCACATCTCAGTCAGGATTCAACCCCTCCCTCGGGTGATCCAGACTCACACAAAAGTTCACAAACATGATTTTCAAAACATCAAGTAACAACAAGCGAGACTGGGCACTATATATCTATATATATATATATATATATATATATATATATATATATCAGGCAAATAACCAGGAGTATTGGCCATATACTCGTGATCCCACTGCTACACGGATCCTGTGTGTGGCGTTTCACCACTATCGGGAACCGTCCCTGAAGGTGGGTTAGTCAATCCCGTCAGTCATGTCCGATATCTCGCATCCGAATATCCCATTCGCATCCGAAGATGCCACTCGCATCCGAAGATGCCACATAATCAATCCCAACATGGTACAGCGTACTCCATGCTACTTGCACGGTACAACGTACTCCGTGGACCCATATATCATATCCATAATTGTACCTGTCTCAAAACGCACGTGCGAGCATATTTATTCGACGTGACACACAGTCTACCCGATGCTCCAAGCATGGCTCATCGCATGTCTCATAAAATCAGTGCAAGCGATGCTCCAGCACTCTCATAAAATCAAGAAAAATCTCGTACGAGCAAAGCTCCAACACACGTTTCATAAAATCTCATAAGATCTAGTACGAGCTAAGCTTCAGGACCCTGTCAAAATCATGTAAAACTAGTGCGAGCTAGGCTCCAGCACTGTGTCATAAATAATCAAGTGAAAATCTGGTGCGAGTTAGACTCTAGCACCCTATCAACGAAAATTATATGAAAATCTGGTGCGAGTTAGACTCCAGCACCTATGCATGTAAAACTCTAGTGCGAGCCCTTGCTCCAGCACTAATGCATGCATCACACAAATCAAAACTTGTGCGAGCTAAGCTCTAGCACGTCGTACTTTCATAAAATCACGTAGGCGGCTCTTTTATCTCAAAACAATTTTCACAAGAAATCACATTGTTTAAAATATGCAATGCTGTGCATTTTTTATTTAAAAGATAGCCAGCCTACTCATGAACGTGTCAAAACACCTCAAAACAAGCAGGAACCATTTGTTCTTGCTCCTCCTAACTTTTCCTAATTTTGGAAATTTTACCCTTCACAAGGGTATTTTGGTCATTTACCCATCCGGGCACTAAAAATTTTTATCTGAAATCTAAACCCTTCATACAATTTAAGAGACTGCAAATGAAGTCAAAATTGCGTATTGCTACCTCTAGCAGTCTGTAAAATTCTCTTACCAGGAATCAAGCGCAAGCTTATCCCGTCTCGCCAATACCAAGTCTCTCAGTTTAAATTCGCTCCAACCAAGTCTACGGAGCTGCATATAACAACGTATTTAGGTCAATTCTAATATTTTTATCAGTATTTCACTCTTACTGATCGAATCTAAAGTATTGGGCCCGTTTTATTTTATTGGGCCCGATTGCATCTTAATGGGTCTCGACCCATTTTCAGCCCGTTTCCACTTATTAGATCCCTTCTTTGTGTCTATTGGGCTCATTTGGCTTACCAATACTCATCGGGCTTCGTTCCAAACTCATTGGATAACCCATATATCATTTACGATAATTATGTTAAAAGTTCGAATACAATGCATTTTATGCAGAATTAATCCGTAAACTCCGTAAAATAATCTTCACTCTGCCTTAAGGACTCAAATCATCGTAATTAAATTATACTTACCCAATACTATGTGGGGTACAAAAATTGGAGCTCAATTGGCTCTCGTTCGGGCTCTGTCATAGAACTACACAATTATATTAATCCGTGTTATTTTCCATTAAATATACTTTCAAATAAATTTTTCGAAAATCAATTCGATCACTTTTCACCTCTTACCGACTTACCCGAAGTCCGGTGTATCACCGAAAATCTTCCTCTTTTTTTCCTTTTTCTCTTTTTCTTTCTTTTTCTCCTTTTTTCCTCTCTTTCTTGGTTGAACTAGTTCGGTCCGATTTAGCCCAGTTCAGACCGATCAGTTCAGCCGGTTCAGTCCGGTCCGATTTTCTTCTTCACCGTTCCGTGCTTAGCCGGCCTGTTCTTCGCTGGCTTCCATCTCCAGTAGGTCCGTCTGGCTGTCCGATGCACAAATCTGGTGGCATCCACGCTCGGATCGACGGCGATGAGGCCGGTTCAGCCTTTCTCCTCTTCGACGTCGGTGGTGCCTCTCCTTTCCACCGTTTTCGACCATTTTTGTCACCGACAGTTGCAGATCGAGCCTCCTCCTGGCCGGTGGCGAGGCCCTCTCCCTTCCTCCGACCTCCGTCCACCACTGTTCCCTCTCTTTCTCTTTATTTTTCGCTCTTTCTCTCTCGATTTCTCTCTTTCTCTCACTGGTCTCCATTTTTCCTCAACTGTCGGTGCCGACGAGCTCGGGCTGCTCGGCTGTCTTGCCTGGTCAGTTCTCCGGTGGCGTCCGATGGCTGAGGCAGACGCGGGGCTGGGTTCGGCTTCCTCGATTTTTGTCTTCTGTTGTTTTAGTTTTTAGAATCGTGATTTCGCGATTCTGATTCTTTTTTTTAATTAATTAATTAATAATTTATTTATTATTTATTATTATTATAATCATTAAAAGAATATTAAATCCTAAAATATCAACCAAAAATTTATATTTTATTTAAATTAATTTATTTAATTTATTTATTGTATTTTAACCTTTTTCGATGTATTCTCTCCGTATTTTCGGGATACGGTCCCGAGTAAAAATTTTGATTAATTCCAATAAATTTATATCTTGATCAATTGGACTTAAAATTTAATATTTTCCTCGCTATTGATCAAGATTTCTTAATTCCATATTTTTAATGAAATTTTCTTATCGAATTTATACAAGATTTCGATCTTTTGATCGTTTTACCCTTCTACACGTTCGGGACCAATTTAGGTCGACTTTCCTTTTTGGACCCACTATAATTTCTCATTTAAAATTCGTATCTCTGTCCAGACAATTCAAATCTCATAAATTTAATCTGAAATTCCTTAATTGTCCGTTTTTAGATTTTACGTACATTCGACTACTTCATTTATATTTATATGATCAAAATCATCTGTCTTATGATTCCATTAACATATAACAATATTCATACAATGTGTGAATCATAAGGAAATACAATAAAAATCGGGTTTTACACTCTGGCACAGACCATACCCCATGATAGAGGTATGGGTCGATTACGAGACTTTCTTAAGATGAATCCGTCGACATTTAAGGAGGTGAAGGACCCCGTAGTGGTAGAGGAGTGGTTGACAGAGATGATGATAATTTTTTATTTCCTGGAGTGCACTGATGCAAAGAGAGTCAGTATGAGTGCTTATATGTTTAAGGAACAAGCACGATATTGGTGGAGTACGACCCAGTATATTGACTACCAGTCATCCAGTGATCAGCTGAGAAACTTTTCAGTCAGCCTTCAGGACCCCATATATCCCTCTCTTTGCCCAAAGGAAAATGCAAGCAGATTTTTTGAATTTAGTTTAGGGTAGTATGACAGTCAACGAATATGAGAATCGGTTCACCACTTTGCTGAGATATGACCCGAAGATTGTCAAGGACGAGAAGTATCGTACAGAGCGGTTTGTATATGGGCTGAGACCAGCCATTCAAGATAGATTGATGGGGTTCTGGATTACTAAGTTTACAGATGCTTTGAGACGGGCACAGGAAGTCGAGAGGGGACTAGATTTAGTACAGTCCCAGTGTGAATCCAGGGTACAGGTTTGAGATAAGGGTAAGAGACCTTAATTTTCCCGAACAGACCTTAAGAGGGGTTCATTTAAGAGACGTAAGATCGAGGGGCCTACGGTGAGGGTTGATAGACCCGGGGTTCTTCCAAGTGCTACAGAGACTCCTCGAGGTGTCATATCGGATATTAAGATCGGTAGAAACTGTGGTCGGCCACATGAGGGTAATTGTTTCTGTATGATATGAGGATGTTTTAGATGCGGGGACATGGGTCACAGGGTGAAGGACTGCCCGCAGCCTCAGAGACCACATCCCCAAGAACCTCTTCGACAACAGCCTTAGAGAGTGACTCCCTAGAGACGGGCCATAGCTGCTAATAAGGGTAAGAAGCCTGTCACAGAGGGGCGTGTATTTACTATGGATAAGGAGGCTGCAGACACTTCGTTCGAGGCTGTACGAGGTACACTTCTTCTCTGTAATCATGAGGCTCATGTGTTGTTTGACCCAGGGTCCACACATTCTTTTATTTCAGTACACCTTGCATGTAAATTGAATTTAGAGCCTAAACCCCTAACTCATATTTTACATGTAAGTACACCTATGCGTGAGTCGCAGAGGACTGATTGGTATGTAGAAAGTGTGAGATTAAGGTGGGAGACAAAGTAATGTTAGCAGATCTAGTTTTATTAAACATGTGTGGTTTTGATGTGATTCTAGGGATGGATTGGTTAGTGGCCAATCGCGTGAGTCTAGACTGCTACACTAAGACTGTAACTTTCTCGCTACCTAAAAAATTTAGTATACGCTTGAATGTTAAGGAATGAAAATGTGTGAAGTTTATTGTGAGAAATCTTAAGATGTAATTATGATTTCCTGAAAACACTAATTAAATTATTGATGTGAAGGTTACATTGCACTCATCTCTGATATCAGTCGGGAACATTCCAAGATAGAGGACATACCAGTGTATGTGAGTTTTCGGATGTTTTCCCAAATGAATTATCAGGTTTACCATGGAGAGAGAGTTGGAGTTCACTATCGATTTAGTGTCAGATACCTAGCCGATCTTTAAACCTCCCTATAGGATGGCATTGGTTGAATTGGAAGAGTTAAAGAAACAATAGCGAGAGCTGCTTGACCAGGGTTTTATTAGACCCAGGTGTCACCATGAGGAGCTCCGATTTTGTTTGTGATTGTAGTCTCATATTGTGCATAGATTACAGACTACTAAACAAGGCTACGGTGAAGAATAAATACCCCTTGCCAAGAATAGTCGACTTGTTTGATCAACTGAGAGGGGTTTCTATCTTTTCTAAGATTGACTTAAGATTGGGCTATCACCAGTTAAGAATCAAGAAAGAGGATATTCTGAAAACGACCTTCAGAACTAGATATGGCCACTACGAATTCTTAGTGATGCCCTTTGATTTAACGAATGCCCCTACTGCTTTCATGAGTCTGATGAATGAGGTATTTCAGGACTATCTAGATCAGTTTGTGATAGTCTTCATTAATGATATCCTTATATATTCTTGGTCCCAAAAAGAGCATGCACAACATTTGAGGACTGTACTACAGATACTTTGAGATAAGTAGCTTTATGGAAAGATCAATAAATGTGAGTTTTGGCTGGATCAGATAGCTTTCCTTGGTCATATTGTATCTAAAGATGGGATATTAGTTGATCCGTTTGAGGTAGAGACTGTACTTAATTGGGAGAGACCGAGGACAGTTATAGAGATTCAGAGTTTTTTGGGACTTACGGGGTATTACAGGAGGTTTGTTGAGGGATTCTCCAAAATTGCAGCTCCTCTGACTAAACTTACATGCAAAGATGCTCCATTTGTATGGTCTGAGCAGTGTGAACAGAGTTTCCTAGAGCTTAAATGGCGATTGACTACAACACCCATTTTGGTTATCCCGAGTGGATCTGGAGACTTTGCAGTGTATAGTGATGCTTCGTACTCATGCAGCACAGAAGAGTAGTCGCTTATGGGTCATGCCAGCTGAAGGACCATGAGTAGAACTATCCCACGCATGATTTGGAGTTAGCCGCAGTGGTGTTTGCCTTGAAGATATGGCAGCATTATCTGTATAGGGAAATGTTTTAGATCTTCACTAACCATAAGAGTCTGAAGTATATCTTCGACCAGAATGAGCTTAATATGAGACAAAGACAATGGAAGGAGCTCCTTAAGCACTATGACTGTGAGATTTTATATCATCCAGGGAAGGCGAACGTAGTTGCTGATACCCTGAGCAGGAAGAGTAAGGTTTCTGTTATGATGATCAGGGAATGAAATTTATTGGAACGGTTCGTCGGACTCAGGATCAGAGTTGAAGAAACAGAGGTCAGATTTATGGCTAGCCTACAGATAGAGCCCAGCATTATGGATCAGATTAGAATCGGACAGAGAAGTGATCATAAGCTATTGGATATGGTTAGCCAAGCTGAAAAGACCTTGCAGTTAAATTTTACGATCAGTGATGATGGATTGTTGAGGTTTAAGGGTCGTACTTGTGTTTCGAGCAAAGATACCTTGAAGCAGTAAATTTTGAGGGAGTCTCACTATTCCCGTTACACCATGCACCCATGTAGTACTAAAATGTACCAAGACATGTGTAAGGTGTATTGGTAGAGTGGTATGAAATGGGAAGTGGCAGAATTTGTAGCCAAGTATTTAGTGTGTCAACAGGTAAAGGCTAAGCATCAGAAGCCTGGGGGATTACTTAAGTCCTTGCCAGTACCTAAATGGAAATGGGAGCATATCACCATGGACTTCATCATGGGATTACCGAGGACCCGGAGAGGTCATGATACAATTTGGGTGATAGTAGACAGATTAACTAAGAGTGCCCACATCCTTGCCATCAAGAGCACCGATATTTTGAGTGCCTTAGCAGAGTTATATGTCAGAGAGATAGCTCGACTGCATGGGGCCCTAGTGAGTATTACATCTGATAGAGATTCCAGGTTGACCTCCAGATTTTGGACTCATTTCCAGGAAGCCATGGGATCTCGATTAAATTTTAGTACCGTCTATCACCCTCAGACTGATGGTCAGTCCAAGCGGACTATACAAACCTTGGATGATATGTTATGGGTGTATACGATGGACCTTAAGGGATCATGGGATGACCATTTGCCCCTTGCTGAGTTTGCTTACAACAATAGCTATCATGCGAGTATTGGTATCACACCTTATAAGGCTCTGTATGGTAGGAGGTGTAAATCCCCTATAGCTTAGGAAGAAGTGGGTGACAGGAAAGTAATTGCTCTTAACCTTGTTGAGCAAGCAACTCAAAACATACAGATTATTTGTGATAGATTACGGGCTGTTCAGAGCCAACAGAAGAGTTACGCTGATGTGCGTAGATGGTCACTTGAGTTTTAAACTGGAGATTTTGTGTTTCTTAATGTGTCTCCAAGTAAGGGTATCATGCCATTCGAGAAGAAGGGGAAGCTGAGTCCTCATTTTATTAGTCCGTTTGAGATATCAGAGAGAATGAGAGATGTTGCCTACCGATTAGCTCTACCTCTATAGCTTTTTGAGATACATAATGTCTTCCACGTCTCCATGTTGAGAAAGTATAATTTGGATCCCTCCCATGTCATTGAGTATGAAGCATTAAACATCCAGGGAGACATGAGCCATGTAGAAGAACCTGTCCAAATCCTCGACAAGAAAGAAAAAGGCACTTCAGACAAAGAGAATTTCATTGGTAAAGGTTCTCTGGAAGCATCACTCAACAGAAGAGGCAACTTGGGAACTAGAGAGCCTGATGAAAAAGAAGTACCCTCGTCTATTTGATGAACCCTAATGAATTTGGAGGATAAAATTTCTTTAAAGGGGGAGATTATGTAAGACCCACTTTTGGTGATGTAGTCCTTATGCTTCATATGATGTACACACTTTCATATGTTAATTGAGTCATAAGAAGAGCTTTTGCTTGAATGAAATTGCAAAGAGAATGAATGAATACTCATGAATCCATGTAATGGCTAAATAAGGACTTAAAATACGAGATGTGAAGGATTCATGAAAAGAAGTTGGTTCGATTTGATACTGAACATAGTGAAGTAGTGAAAATGCCAAAAGGGGGCAAGCAAACTCAAAATAGATCGTTTGAGATGTTTGAGCTAATTCACCTCCGAAAATGACTAAAATGCAAGGATGTGTAAGGTACGTAAATTCTATGTACCCTTATTGATTCCATGATGTACACAAAAGTTACATAATATGTGAATCATGAGAAATGGATCTTTCATACTCTAAGTGTGAATAGAATGCAAAATAGTTAGTGAAGCAAATGAAGGTAAGGTTTCCTTTGGAATTCTTGGAAAAATTCCAATTGGAATGCTATAGATGAAAGCCATATCGATCTCTTATTTAAAGCATATCGATCTCTTATTCAAGTAGATCAATCTCAATTTGGTTCTGCCTAGAAAGGATCGATCCCTTCCCAAGTGCAGATTGATCTTCATTTGATTCTCATAAGAGCAGATCGATCCCTTCATAAGAGCAGTTCGATCTCACAGCTTCCTTACTGGAAAAATTGTGTAATTCAACCTAGGGAAGATCGATCTCTCACCATGGAGATCGATCTTACAACACCAATTCTATAAAAAGGCCCGACAATCGAGTCTTCTTCCCCAGAAATCCCAAAAACCTCTTCATTTTAGCAAAGAAACCTAACTTTCTCACTCTAGAAAATCATCACACTCCTACCAGATTTGAGAAAAGTTGTTTTAGCAAAATTGTTCATTTTGATGAGGAGAACAACGTAGTTTGGAATCAACATTCAAGTTGTTGAGTTGAAGGAACAAAGTTTTCCCTTAAGATTGGGCCAAGTGAGGAAGTATAAGCTAGGTAAGTGTTCAATACACCAACTTCAAGTATTTTATCTAGACGTTATCATGAGTAATGGTGTATGTATTGTTAGCTAAAACTACCTAAAGCATGATGAACCAACCATGGCCAAAAATGGGTTTAGTGTGAGAAAGTGAACTATGGTTTATTTAATGATGAAGTGATTATACTATGGTGAAAGTGATGTTATATGCATGATTATGAGACGATTTTGTGAAATTAGTTAATGAAATTGGATGAAGTTATGAAATGCACACATAAGGTGTATATGAAAATGCATGAATGAATGAAGTGTGAAGTAGAGGTATAATGAGTATCTGTTGATGGTTTGACGTTATTTTGAGCAGCTCAAAAATTCGATAAGTGAAACGAGGCTAGTCCGAGACCCAGGTATATTTCACCGCCTAAGGTTCAAGAGGTAAGGGATGCAACCGTTTTGTGCATATGTGTTCTTTACCGATGAAAATGCCTTGGTAGCATAAAATAATATTATAAGCGAGCATATTTCTTAAGAAAAGTGTTTAACTTGGGATTTATTACTTGAGTGAATGTTTTACCGGTTTGAGCTCAGTTTTGTGATTTGAATGTTTTTTGAACAAATATATTTTTATATTTAAACGAGATTTAGGAGGAAAACTATTATGAGCTCTACGTGAAGTCGAAACTATTTTCAGCATAGTAATGGTATGTTTTTTAGACTAAGGACTCATCATGATATCTACACATCGATACCTTTGCTTTGGTAGTGTGAGATGCCTCCGTTTTGGTAATGTGAGATGCCTCCGCTTTGGTAGTGTGAGATGCCTCCATTTTGGTAACGTGAGATGCCTCCATTTGGGTAGTGTGAGATGCCTCTGTTTTAGTAATATGAGATGCCTCCGCTTTGGTAGCATGAGATGCCTCTGCTTTGGTAACTTGAGATGCCTCCGCTTTGATAGTGTGAGATGCCTCTGCTTTGGTAACATGAGATGCCTCCGCTTTGGTAGCATGAGATGCCTCCGTTTTGGTAACGTGAGATGCCTCCGCTTTGGTAGCGTGAGATGCCTCCATTTTAGTAACGTGAGATGGCTGCGCTTTGGTAGCGTAGAGCCGAGGCTGTACGACCCTGATCCAGTCTACAGCGATGTTGTGGCCACAGGTAGATGATTCCCTCGTTTGAGGATGCCCTCGTTGAGGATGATGTGATGTGATGTGATTGTTGCTTTCATGACACTTATATTATGCCTAGTCTCTATAACTGTTTTGAGAAATGACGTGAGATAATGATGTTTTGATGAATTGTGATTTTAATCACGTGTTTATAATTATGTGAAATTATGCCATTATTACACTTATGCTTTGATATGATTTCTAAATCTCATATGCATCCTTACTAAGCTAGTTAAAGCTCACACCCCTTCTTTCCTACCGCACAGATTATTTATAGTGAGCGCAAGTACCTGCTACATACGTGACATAGGCTGGTGGACGTGACTCTCCCCAAGCTATTGCTTGTACACGCGTGAGATATAATTCAATTCATTTTGTATCTAGACAATTATGTAATGCAGACACTTATATTTAAGTAACATTGTGATGTAATCAGGATGGTATATGTATATAAATTAGAAACGTGGGTTTCTTTTGACATCATGTTATTTGGTTAAATAAATGTTGATGTTAAGAGATCCTTGGGGTATTGGTTGATGAGATTGAAATAAAATCAACTAGATGTGGATATTGAACTGCTTTTTAAATTTACTGGAGGATAGCAATGAATATAAGGGTAGATGCTGTCATATTTTTGTTAGAAAGCGGCATAAGTATAATTAAGTATAAGCAGTTTAATGACGAATAGATATGAGGTTAACTGACACTGTATAGGAATGCACCTCGAGTAGGAAGTTTAAGTTAAGTGACAAAAAAATTAAAACTAGTCATATTTTTCACTCTTCTGGGCTGTCACAAAAGAAGGCGAGCCCGAGAGAGAAAAGGAGGCGGGAAAGAGAGGAAAGGAGGGAAACTGGTGGCTAGAGGGGGAAGATAACACCGTGCCCGACCAGAGGGTGGCTGAGGAGTAGCAGGCGGTGTGAGGAAAACGGTAAATCGGCGAGAAGAAATGGAGCAGCGCTGTCGAGGGGGAGAATGACCAAACCGGCCACTTTTCGAACATGCTAGGCTTGCCCCAACCAGCCACAGGTATCAGATGGCCTCACTGAGAAGCTGGATATGGATGCTGGCGAAGAATCGGTCGGCAGATCTCCGAACGGCGACGAGGGCACTGAATCGGTTCGGACCGGTTCAGTGAAAAAATGGGCTAAACCGATTAATGGGGAGAAAAATTCGATGATGCATCGGGCTACGGGTAAGCCAATAAGCAGTCGAAATTGACCGATTTAATTTTTGGAAGATTTATTGAAATTATATTTGATCAAAATTGACCTGGGTTAAATATATAAATGTGTAGCGAGACAATAGGCGACGAACGTGAGTTCGATTGAGCCTCGATTTTTGAGTCATCACAAAAACTCGGGTAAGTGAATCTTACTTGCTATAACTTGTATAGTTATACGAGTTAGGAATTAATCGCATAAGTTGCAGATTAACTCCATATAAAATGCTTTATGTTAGAAAAGGCTTAAGATGGTGTGGTGGTAGTGTTAATGGGCCCCACATATGGCCCAATAATTGTTAATGAGCCTAATAAGCCCAATGGGCCTTGATCGAATAAATAGTAAAGTCGAAATTGCTTAAAATAGAGTTTGGCTCATTAAGAGGCAACGAGGCCCAATAAGAGCAATTGGGCCCATTTGATGAAATAGACTGCATAGAAAAGGATAATGAGTTATCAGACTTAATTGATGTGATTGATAACTATCTGCAGCTTCAGGAGATATATTCGGAGTCAGATAGACTGATTTACTAAATATGGAAAAAGGCAAAAAAGTGCATTCAACTGGATTCTAGGTAAGGGACTATGCTAGCTCTTAGAGATAGATATACGTATTTTTATCGTCGTTTGCATACACTTAAATTTCGTATAGAGTATGAATATGAAATTTCTGGATAGTACCCAAATATGAGAAAATTACAAAAATACCCCTAGACCTGAGAATTTTTGAAAATGCATAAAGTGCTTGAAATTCATGTTTTCTCTGTGAAAAAGAGATTTTGTAAAGCTGGAATGATATACGGGCTCACAATTTGACTGTATGCATTCAATTGTTCGTTTTTAAAAAGTATGATTTGATTGACGAGTAATTTGATGGGATGTTACCCTCTCACTTTGTTTTGTACCGTTTTACGTATTGCACTCGGTTTTGAATACCACTGTTGAGGGAAATAGAGTCGGCTATCTATTTTATGTGTGTGAAATCGTGCTGGAGCCTTCGAATTACTTGTGAGTCACACAGACCGGCTCGCACAGGATTTTATATGATTTGATAAACGATATGGTACTGGAGCTATGATGAGGTCTGTGGATTTATCCAGATCCGCTCGGACATGATTTTGGTACGGCATATGAAAAGACTTTGCTAGAGCACTGCTCGCAGTGGGTTCTGTTGTGATGCATGATTGAAACCATGGTGGAACCTCGTGTAGACTGTGTGTCACTGCCTCACACTGGATTTTAGATAAGTTATGGTCGATTTCTTATATTGAGGTGGTAATACCTTGAGATTACTCGGTTCCCTTAGTATTCTTGTCACGACCCTTTTTATCCTTTTTATCCAAAAATCACTGCAAATTTTTCGCATTTTCAATTCTCTTACCCAGTCGTGAACTATCCTCACCAATAACAGTTAGGCTGTAAGTAAATAATAATCATAATTTACCATCCATTTCCAACAAATTAAAAGCCATGTCATACACTTATAAAAGTTAAGTTATACACTTATACAAGACATGTTTACTAACTTCTCCAGACTTTTCAAATCATCATCACAACCACGCGGTACAACGTACTCCATGTGATATACAAGGTACAACGTACTCTACGGACCCATATCAAGGTTGGGGGTGCTAGCCGTAGGTTTTATCTACTCTAATGCCATGTGTAACCTATATAGTCTCAAGTGCAAGTGGAGCTTTTCATCTTGTAAGAGAGCCACCCCACCAATAGAGCCTCCCTACCTCATCGGGCTTAAGAATGTTAGCTTAAGGATCCTACCATTAGAGAGCCTCCCCACCCCGTCGGGCTTAAGGATGTAGGGCTTGAGGATCTTACCATCTCTACGGCATCATACATACCACAGTGTGAAAACCTATACGAGTTAAGCTCTAGCACAATTCATGCATCATCAATAAATCTCCTCGTACGAGCAACGCTCTAGTACAGCTTTATGCTTAAAATCATGAAGAAATCACGTACGAGTATAGTTCCAGTATGGTTATATGCATAAGAAAGTCAATCAAAATCCATGTACGAGCAAAAGCTCCAGTACGGTTTATGAAACATCATCACAATTCAAATTAAGGTGTGAGCTAAGCTCCAGCACATTTCGTACATGTGAAAACACCAAAATCCAGTGCAAACGAAGCTCTAGAACGATTTAACTCACGTAAGCACTATAAGCGGATCCTTTTCAACAAAACATTCTTAAAACAATGGTTAGCACCTCATTTGTGCCTTTTTACAGAATCAGGAAATCACTAGCCAGCCTATCCGTCATTTTGCTTAAACCAAAGCAATGTGTTTTCATAAAAGCATCAAAACTTGTGATTTATGCAATTATTACCCTTACTATCCCTTTCATAAGAATTATTTCAAAAATCAAACCACATACATCTAAACTAGTAGTCATTAACATACACCATCAATTCACTTTTCTAGATAATCATGCACTTTCCAAAGCCCCATATTTACACATAAAATATGAGCAGCTATCTCTATATACTCACAAAATTCCCTTACCTGGAATCACGTCGCATGATTCCACGTCCTTAGAGCTGCTAGATAACGCAATTCGATTCGTCTCCAACGAAGTCTCCAGAACTGCACGAGATTACGTTTCACGTCAATTTAGTCCCATACAACACAACTCTTGTGTTTACTATAGTTGATTCAACCTATAGTCTCCATTATCACTTGTAAAGCCTCATTTGATTGCTCTACTAATATTTTGATAGTCTATTGATTCTCACTAAATCGATATTTAAGCCCATAGTGTTTCTATTTCATCATTTACTTCACTATGGCATTTTGACAAACACCTTATATACTCATTTTCTTAAATTAACCATCCTCACAATGTAACTTCATTCCATCATCTTAAAATCATGCATATTACCTTATTAACACCCTAGCATGGTCCATTTATCATCAACTCAACTATATCACATTTTCTCACTCTAAACTTATTCTAGGTTTTACTTGTTCCATTACATTCTAGGTAGTTTCTATCATTAATATGCACACCAATCAACTCCAAAATCAATAACTAAACAAATGTACTTAGGTTGGTGCATTAGAAACTCACCTAACTTGATTTCCTTCTTGCTCCAAATGAGAGCACTCCTTGCTCCTTCAATCCAATCAATGGGGTATTGATTCCAAGTTATGTTGTTCTTCTCTTTATGATGAATAACTTTACTTTAATGATCTTTCCTCAAATCTTTATGAAAATGGGGTGATTTTAGAGTGAGAATGCTGGGTTTTAGATTGAAAATAGAAGGATAGGTTGTTTCCCGTGAAAATGCAGATCCAACTGCTCCCTATTTGTAGAATTGGCTTGATGAGATCGATTTGCATAGGGTGGAGATCAATCTGATCCTCTTGAATTCCTCATTTTCACGACATTTTACAAGCATGAGATTGATCTGTCGAATTCATAAGATCGATCTGCTTTAATGAAATGAGATAATCTAGTTAAAAAAACAGGATCGATTTGTCTCAGGCAGAGAGTTAAGGAGATCGATCTGACCTTAAGGGGAGATCAATCTGCTTGTGTAAGGGATCGATCTCCCTCTTCCAACATGCTTGATTTTGCATTTTCCAGGCCTTGAGATCGATCTTTCCTTGCATGGGATTGATCTGGACTCATCCTACACCTTTTTTACTGCAAATTCTCCTTTTAAACTCATACTCTAACACTTTGTCAACCGATCCACAATAACCCAAATGGCATCATGACCTCTACGGGTCCTCGGTAATCCCATCACAAAATCCATGGTGACTTGCTCCCATTTCCATGTCGATATTGGTATAGGCTGCAATAATCCTGCAGGCTTCTAATGCTCTACCTTCACCTGCTGATAGACGAGACATCTAACGACATATTCGACAATGTCTCTTTTCATTCCAGACCACCAATGAACCTTTTGAAGGTTTTGATACATCTTAGTACTCCCCGGATGTATCGTGTACTTCGATGAGTGAGCCTCTGATAAAATTAATCTCCTGATCTCTAGATCCTCAAGAACACACTGCCTCTGAACCTCAATAATCCATCAGTACTCAGCTCAAAATCAGTACCCACACCCGTCTAAGCCTGACTCAACCAATCAATGCACTTTCGATCGCTCTGCTGAGCCTGTCGAATACGACCAATCAACTGTTGCTCCAATCTCAAACTAGCCATAATATCCATTCTCTCTAAACTAGGTGGGGTTACATCCAAACTGAGGTTCACAAATTGCTCCAACAACTCGTGTTCTCGTACCATCATATAAGACACCAACCCGAGGTTCTTCCTGCTCAAAGCATCGGTAACTACATTCGCCTTACCCGAGTGGTACATGATCTCACAATCATAATCCTTCAGGAGTTCGAGCCATCTCCTCTATCTCATGTTTAACTCTTTCTGCTAGAACATGTACTTAAGGCTCTTATGATCTGTATAAACCTAAAATTTCTCTCCATAGAGATAGTGGCGCCATATCTTCAATGCAAACACTACAGCTGTTAACTCTAAATCGTGGGTCGGGTAGTTCCTCTCATGATCTTTCAGCTGTTTAGATCCATAGGCTACTACCTTCCCATCCTGCATAAGTACACAACCCAGTCCCTGGTGTGATGCATCCGTATACACAGAGAAACCTCTTGAGCTGAGCAGTGGTCAACCGACGCTTAAGCTCTTGAAAACTCCTCTCACATGCCTCATCCCGTACAAACTTAGCATCTTTTCGTGTAAGGCGTGTCAACGGAGTAGCTAGTCTGGAGAAACCCTCAACAAATCTTCGATAATAACTTGCCAATCCCAGAAAACTTCTGATCTCAGTAACTGTCTTGGGCTGTTCCCACTGTACAACTACCTCAATCTTGGATGGATCCATTGATACCCCATCCTTCGATACAACATGGCCCAAAAATGAGATCTACTCTAACCAAAAGTTACACTTACTGAGTTTGGCGTATAATTCCTTCTCTCGAAGGGTCTGCAGAACTATCCTCAAATGCTGCTCATGATCTTCTCTGGACTTGGAATAAACCAAAATGTCATCAATAAATACTATCACAAACTGGTCCAGGTATGGCTTAAATCCATCATTCATCAACCCCATAAATGTTGTGGGGGCATTCGTCAATCCAAATGGCATAACTAAAAATTTGTAGTGGCCATAATGGGTACGAAATGCTGTTTTGGGTGCATCTCCACTCCGTATCCTCAATTAATGGTACCCAGATCGCAGATCTATCTTAAAAAAGACCTGTGCTCCCCGGAGTTGATCCAATAAATCATCAATGCGTGGAAGGAGGTACTTGTTCTTATTTGTGGCCTTATTCAACAACCGGTAATCTATACACAGTCGAAGGCATCCATCCTTCTTCCTTATAAATAGAACCGGAGCTCCCTAAGGTGAGACGCTCGGTCTTATAAGCCCCTTCTCCAGCAACTCTTGCAACTGCTTCTTTAACTCTTCCAACCTATCGGAGCCATTCTATACAGTGGTTTTGATATCGACTCTGTACCAGGCACTAACTCTATGTGAAATTCCATTTCCCTATCAGGTGGTAGCCCTGGTAAATTGTCTAGAAAGACATCAGGAAATTTCGCAATTATGGGAATGTCTCTCAATTTCGGATGTGCCTTATCAATGTCAACCACGTAGGCAATGAACCCTTCACATTATCCTTTCCATCGTTAGCAACATAAGTCACCCATTTAACATTCATAAATAATAAATAAATTCATCTCTCAAATATGACGGATTAAAATTATACTTTTTTCATTCATAATAATCATGTTCTTTATTTCATTTCACAACACTTACAACAAGATTATCCATCTCTGGAAACATCAATGTCTTAGCATGACAATCCATAACCACATGATTTGCAGCCAACCAATCCATTCCTAGGATTACATCAAAATCATTCATACTCGGTAAAATTAAATCGGCTACCATCTCTTTTTCCCTTATCTTCAACTTACAGTTCCTATATACTTGCTTAATCAATTGACTATCATTCATCGGTGTGAAAATCATCAACATTTTATCTGGCAATGTGGGTTTCACATGTTTCAACAATTTATGTGCAAAGGATGGCGATATGAAGGAATGTGTGGCACCAGGATCAAACAATACAAATGCTTCTAAGTCAAAAATTAGGATTATACCTTTAATCACATCCGTCGATGCATCTACTGTGTCTTGGTCCAGTGCGTGCACTCGTCCCCTGCACACGTCAACCGTCTGTTTCCTTTTTTCCTCAGCTTTAGCCCTCCTCCTCGGAGCAGCTGTCTCAACTGGAGCTCTCTCTGGCTTCTTGCCCTTCTGTGGGGCAGTCTTCATCATCTCAGGACAATATCTCGCAATATGCTCTGGCTTCCCACATCTATAACATGTAACAGGGGGCGTCTGACAAGGCTTAGTCCCATGAAATCTACCACATCTCCTACACTGATCAGTAGTAGGTCGTGGTCCTCCAATAACCATACCCCTCGATGCAGTCAAAGCTGGATACATAGGAGGTTTAGCAGTCCTCTCATGTACCTCCTCTGTCACGCCCCGAAAATGCGGAAAATAGGGCTAATTTAAAACTTTTTTTTTACTCATTAATTCACAATTAAGAGTGCATTCCTGTGCAGTGTCATACATCATCATAATTATCATGCCTCAGGATCTCATCATAATATAGTGTATATTGAATCATATACATTACTCAATTCCAAGTTAATTAATCCTAATACATCCCATATAATGTTATACATCAAGTGTCTGTAATTACAATAATAGTCTGGGTACATGAAAAGATAAATATACCTCAAAGTACAAAATATATATAGCCTGGAGCTCGAATCCTCCACTAGCCACTACTCCGTACGTCGCAGGGAAGTCCTTATTCACTTGAAGAACTCTGGGGGGAAAGGAAAACAGGGTGAGCTTCTAAATCACTCAGTAAAGGGGGTAAGGAACTCATTTCATAAACCAAAATACACATCACAAAAGGTTTATTTGTATGTGAAACTCATTTGAAAACCATAGCATGAAAATACTCAAAACGACACTCTCATGTGTCAAGTCATGTGAAAACATGAAGTAAAAGGCTCATTCTAGAGCAATAACAAAGCATGTGAAAACAACGCGATAAACGCTTTCTCAATTATGTGATAAAATCACAGTAAAAATAATGCACGTGGCACAGCCACTAAACACACGTGGCAAAGCCACTGATTTAAATTCTCACGTGGCATAGCCACAAAATACACGTGGCAAAGCCACTGATTTAATTTCTCGCGTGGCATAGCCACAAAACACACGTGGCAAAGCCACTGATCTGATTTAATTTCTCACGTGGCATAGCCACAAAACACACGTGGCAAAGCCACTGATTTAATTTCTCACGTGGCATAGACACAAAACACACGTGGCAAAGCCACTGATTTAATTTCTCGCGTGGCATAGCCACAGAATAGGGTTTCTCAACGTGGCACAGCCACCAATGGGGTTTCTCAACGTGGCACAGCCACCAATGGGGTATAACGTGGCACAGCCACCAATTTTACGTGGCATAGCCACAGAATAGGTTATTCTCACGTTACCAGAACGGAGAAGAATTCGGGCTTACATGCTACCAGAGCAATGCCCGGTGTGTACTCACAACTACACACCCAAGTCTTATCACATAAGACAGGTTTGCCTTCACGTAGAACTCGTAATGGTTTTCTCTCATAAAACTCATTTGAAAATCGTTTTGTACTCAACACAAAACGTAATAAAACCGAGTCCTAACCGGCAAAGCACGCACACATTTCTCAAATCTCGATATTGCCTTAACGTAGAACCCAGTTATAAACTCATAAAAACATTGGGTTCCAACCAGCTATAAAATCGTGTGCAATTTAATCTCAACACAAAACACTCAACATGCTTGTTTTATAAACCACAAATCATGCTAAAACAGTTTGCAATTCACATACACAAATGGTTTAGATTTCCCTTACCTCTTTGCACCTCGTATAGTGCAATCGTTCCCCCGTATCACGGACTAGCCTCGCATTCCACTCTGGAACTCCCGAGCTGTCCAAACGATGTTAAAACATCAATACTCAATTATCTCATAACCCTCAATTCTCAAAATCGAGCATAATTGCTCATAACACCTCAAATCTCTTGATTTCTCGTAACTCAACCCTAAACTGCAACCTCATTCACAATATCTCAATGTCCTACATTCCTCATGCCAATTGTCTAGGCTAATTCTCCATATCGTCTATATTTCCATTTACAGCACAAATTCTCAAAATTACCAAAATTATCAAATATCTACATTTCTCCAACTACATTGTAATTTCATCAATCCCTAATCCTTTCTCAACTATTTCAACGCAATGACAACCACCAACAACATCAAAATCAGCTCAAATATCAAGATCAAGGTTTAGAAATTACCCAAAGTTTGTGAGACGCACAACTCACGCCTCGATCGATTCGTCCTTCGATTTCCAAGTATGTTGTTCTCCCTTTGATGAGGAACAACTTTCCTTCTTACCACAATAGCTGATTCGGCCGAAAATGAGAGATTTGGATGAGTGAGAAAGTTAGGTTTTCGAAAAAAAATGGGGGTTGGAAGAGAGAGAAAGTGAAATTTCAGGAGAAAACACGAGTTCCTTATATAGACTGGAGGTAGGAGATCGATCTGCCTCTTGATGAGATCGATCTGCGTTTGAAATTTGGGGACGATCTGGGCAATTTTATGCCTAGGAGATCGATCTGTCGAGGGGTGAGATCGATCTCTTTATGGCTTTATGAGATCGATCTGCTCCTAAGGAGATCGATCTTCTCCCCAAACAGAATCATTTGGAGATTGATCTCTTCCTCATGAGATCGATCCCTTCTCAAACAGATTCATAAGGAGATCGATCTCTTCCATTGGAGATCGATCTGCTCCTCAAATTTCTCATTCTTTGTCGTTTATAACTCACCAGATCAATCTCTCCTTCTCCCAGATCGATCTGTCCTCATACTTCATGCTCATTTTACACATTTAACATATAAATCTCCAATTATAATTCCCACAATTCACTTAGCTCAATAAATTACACTTCAAATTCTTATTACATCATTAAAATATGTCTGAAATTCTCAGATCTCACATCCTCACTCTTAGGTTTCTTCTCAAAAAATCTCTGGCCTCCTCTCTTGGTCACTCTATCCATCCCGAATCTCTTCTGGTCTCTGTCCTTCCTGACACTAATCTTTCCAAGTTCAGAGGCATTCCGCTCAAAGTCCTGTTCGCACAACTGTACCCTATGTACAGCCTCCTCGTAAGTATGAATGTTAAAGGGAGATAGCTTAGTCCGGATGGCTAATCTCAATCCATCCATAAACTTTTGGACCTTTCGAGTCTCACTGCTCATCATATCCGAGTCATATCTCCCCAAAGACATGAATCTCGATTCATACTCATCCACAGAACAGTTCCCCTAAACCAAGTTAATGAACTTCATCTGCAATTTCCTCTGTGCGGTGGCCCGGATATATTGCCTCCTAAAGGCCTCCAAGAATATCTCCTATGTGATCCCCCATATCACAATTCAAAATGACTACTGTGCTTTTACATGTTTAGATACAAAAAGAATCCATGTGTGTATACCTCTTTGTGACGGAGTGCAGTGAATGTCCCAATTCAACACTTCAATCCTCACTAGGCTACTATTTACGCTCTGTATAGGGGGAAAGTAGAGGGATGAGCAACCACACGCTTAGTAAGGCAATAATGCAAGCATGGTAGATAACTACTTTATCTACATACTGATAATGTCATGGCATAAATCATTTATAATAGGAGCATGAGGAAATAAAACAATGCCGCATGTATATACATATATCATGTACTAAAAACATGGAAATAGGCATGTAAAACATGGTAAAATTCATCATGTAAAACCTCTCATGCTCATTGTTATAAAAACTCATCATGTAAAGTGAAATTCATTAAGAAACATTCTTTAAGATTTTTCATCTTCTCAAACACATCAATTCTCATCACAAACAGATATCATTTCTTTAAACAAAATCCCACAAGGTTCGACCCCTCCCTCGGGTCTACCCTGGACAATACAATCACACTCAGTGTATAAAACCATGTGGTACTATGTAATATTATGTGAGACAGGTGATCACTCTATCTCAAAGACTATGTTGGCCAACTATGTCATAATCATCCCAGACCACACGGATCCCGGTGTGCGGGGCATCATGGTTGAACGAAGGTGGATTAGTTCTTCGCCAGACTTTTTAAATCATCATCACAACCACACGGTACAACGTACTCCATGTGATATACACGATACAACATACTCTGCAGACCCATATCATGGTTGGGGGTGCCAGCTGTAGGTCTTATCTACCCTAATGCCATGTGTAACCTATATAATCTTAAGTGCACGTGGAGCTTTCATCTTGCAAGAGAGCCTCCCCACCCCATCGGGCTTAAGGATGTTAACTTAAGGATCCTACCGTAAGAGAGCCTTCCCACCGAACAGAGCCTCCCCACCCCATCGGGCTTAAGGATGTAGGGCTTGAGGATTTTACCATCTCCATGGCATCATTCATACCACAGTGTGAAAACCTGTGCGAGTTAAGCTCTAGCACAATTCATGCACCATCAATAAATCTCCTCGTACGAGCAATGCTCTAGTACGACTTTATGCATAAAATCATGGTGAAATCATGTTCGAGCATAGCTCCAGTACGGTTATATGCATAAGAAAGTCAATTAAAATCCACGTACGAGTAAAAACTCCATTACGGTTTATGAAACATCACCACAATTCAAATCAAGGTGCGAGCTAAGCTCCAGCACATTTCATACATGTGAAAACACCAAAATCTAGTGCGAGCGAAGCTCTAGCACGATTTAACTCACGTAAGCACGATAGGCGGCTCCTTTTCAACAAAATATTCTCAAAACAATGGTTAGCACCTCATTTGTGCCTTTTTACATAATCAGGAAATCACTAGTCAGCCTATCCGTCATTTTGCTTAAACCAAAGCAACGTGCTTTCATAAAAGCATCAAAACATGTGATTTATGCCATTATTAGCCTTATTATCCCTTTCATAAGAATCATTTCAAAAATAAAACCACATACATCTACACTTGTAGTCATTAACATACACCATCAATTCACTTTTCTAGATAATCATGCACTTTTCGAAGCCCCATATTTATCCTCAAAATACGAGCAGCTATCTCTATATACTCACATAATTCCCTTACCTGGAATCGGTTCGCGTGATCCACCTCCTTAGAGCTGTTAGATTGCGCAGTTCGATTTGCCTCCAACGAAGTCTCCGGAACTGAACGAGATTACGGTTCACGTCAATTTAGTCCCATATAACACAACTCTTGTGTTTACAATAGTTGATTCAACCTATAGTCTCTATTTTCACTTGTAAAGCCTCATTTGATTGCTCTACTAATATTTCGATAGTCTATTGATTCTCACTAAATCGATATTTAAGCTCATAGTGTTTCTATTTCATCATTTACTTCACTATGGCATTTTGTCAAACACTTTATATACTAATTTTCATAAATTAACCATCCTCACAATGTGACTTCATTCCATCATCTTAAAATCATGCATATTACCTTATTAACACCCTAACATAGTCCATTTATCATCAACTTAACTATCTCACATTTTTTCACTCTAAACATATTATAGGTTTTACTTGTTCCATTACATTCTAGGTATTTTCTATCATTAATATGCACACCAATCAACTCCAAAATCAATAACTAAACAAATGTACATGGGTTGGTGCATTAGAAACTCACATAGCTTGATTTCTTTCTTGCTCCAAATGGGAGCACTCCTTGCTCCTTCAATCCAATCAATAGGGTATTGATTCTAAGTTATGTTGTTCTTCTCTTTATGATGAACAACTTTGCTCTAATGATCTTTCCTCAAATCTTTATGAAAATGGGGTGATTTTATAGCGACAAAGCTAGGTTTTAGATTGAAAATGGAAGGATAGCTTGTTTCCCCTGAAAATACAGATCTAACTGCTCCCTATTTATATAATTGGCTTGATGAGATCGATCTGCATAGGGTAGAGATCGATCTGGTCCTCTTGAATTCCTCATTTTCATGACATCTTACAAGCATGAGATCGATCTATCAAATGCATGAGATCGATCTGCTTCAATGAAAAGAGATCAATCTACTCAATGGAACTGGATCGATTTATCTCAGGCAGAAAGCTAAGGAGATCGATCTGGCCTTAAGGGGAGATCGATCTGCTCCAACCCGAGAGTAATGGAGATCGATCTGCTTGTATGAGGGATCGATCTCCCTCTTCCAACATGCTTGCTTTTGCATTTTCCAAGCCTTGAAATTGATCTCTCCTTGCATGGGATCGATCTGGCCTTCATCCTACACCCTTTTTACTGCAAATTCTCTATTTAAACTCATACTCAAACACTTTTACATTCATTTATCATTCCATATACACTTAGAACTCAAAAACATTTATTTCTTACAATTCATATGTAAGGTAACTTGTCTATACATCAATGAATCATATACATTACATAGAAATTTAAGGGTCTTACAATTTTGGGGTCCATAGAGTACGTTGTACCGTGTGATGAGACATGGAGTACACTGTATCGTGCAGTCTTCGAACTTCTGTCAGGCGTCAGACTTCTTATTGACCCACAGGATGGATTGACCCACCTCCCTGAGGTATATGATATCCCGCACACCTGATCCGTGATGCCTGGAATCATCGACTATGTACATATGTCTATTGCTATTATTATTGAATCTCATCCAAGTCTTCAAAATAATTAGATTGTTGAATTGCTTACTGACTGATTTGAAAGTAAAATGAAAAGAAATGACTGAGCTTCTATCGATTGATGATTATCGTATAGATTGTTTCTGTTTTTAGTGAATGCATTTGTTTACGAAATGATTGAGCTTCTATCGATTGATGATTATCGTTTAGAATGCTTCTGTTTTCAGTGAATGCATTTGTTTAAGAAATGATTGAGCTTCTATCGATTGATGATTATCGTATAAAATGCTTTTTTTTCAGTAAATGCAAGTGATTTGAAAAGTGAATGCATTTGTTTTACGAGATGATAAAACATGCATTATGAGCATCGTAGATAGTATGGTTATCTACCTGCTTTCATTTATTCCTTACTAAGCTTGTTGTGCTCAACCCTTTACTTTTCCCCCTCTATAGAGCATTTCCAATAGAGTGTGTTAGATGCGTTTGTCCTGTGATTCTTTACACATAGCTATTCAGTAGCATCAAGGTATACACACATATGTACTTTTTCTATCTAAATAATAGTGTACAGTGATGTAGTCACATTATATGGGGGATGTATATGTAAGGCAATGTAAACGACTTTCTAATTATGAAATGATAACTTTATGAGCTTTCGTGAATGTTAGTGTCTGGGATGAAAGCATTGCCTGATATGTATATATAACATATGAAACTGAGTGATTGATATTGACTTACAGCCCAACAAGTGAAGTGAGGTAAGTTCGCAAAAAATTTGTTGTGATTTTTGGGAAAACGGGTCGCGACAATAACAATGTGGGTAACTTTCTATTATAAAGCGATGTCATTCGAGTAAAAAAAATCCATGCGCAACCTATCAAAGAGCTATAGTGACCTTGTTCCATGATATGATACACAAAGAGGTAGAAGTATATGCCAACGATGTGATTGCCAAATCTCGTAAAAAAAAAACCATTTGGTTAGTCTTAGAAGGTTATTTGAAAGATTGAGAAATTTCAACTTAAGTTGAATCTGACCAAGTACACTTTTGGAGCAACTTTACAGAAATTGTTAGGATTTATTGTTAGTGAAAAAGGCATCGAGGTGGACCCAGATAAAATTCATGCTATTCAAAACCTGCCTCCACCACGTACTCAGAAAGAAATAAAGGGCTTTCTAGGAAGATTGAATTACATTGCCTGTTTCATCTCTCAGTTGACAGCCAAATGTGATCCAATTTTCAAATTCCTAATGAAGAACGATGCAAAGACTTGGGATGAATACTTTCAGTCAGCTTTTGACAAGGTCGAGGAATACCTCTTAAATCCACTAGTATTGGTCCCTCCTGTTTCAGGAAGGCCTCTTATTCTCTATCTAACTATCTATGAGAAATCTATGGGATGTGTATTGGGGCAACATGATACTACAAGTAAAAAAAAGGGCATTTATTATCTAAGCAAGAAATTCACTGATTATGAGTCAAGTATTCATCATTAAAGAAGATGTGTTAGTGCTTTAACATGGCTAGCTCATAGACTCAAACAATACATGTTGTGCTATACTACTTGGTCGATTGCAAAGTTAGATCCTATTAAGTATATCTTCGAGAAACCCTCCTTATCAGGAAGAATAGCAAGATGACAAGTGTTACTTTATGAATATGATGTTATTTACTTGTCGAAAAAAGTGATCAAAGGAGGTGCTATTACTAAAATCCTTGTAGAATGAGCCATAGAAGATTATGAACCCATAAAGTTTGACTTTTCAGATGAAAGATGTATTTTCATAGCACATTAAATGCCTTAGGGCATGACATAGGAGTAATCCTGATATCCCTAGAAAAAGATTAATTCTTGTTTGCTGCAAGGTTGGATTTCGATTGCACTAACAATGTGACAAAATATGAAACATGCATCAAGGGGCTTCAGGCTACCATTGAAAAGAAAATCAAGAATATAGAGGTTTATGGTGATTCAGCTTTAGTAAATTATCAATTACGAGGAGATGAGAGACAAGGGATTCAAAGTTACTTCTCTACCGTGACTTTATAGTTGATTTGATTGAACAGTTTGAGGAAATTCAGTTTAATCACTTACCTTAGGAAGATAATCAAACAACCGATGCATTGGCCACCTTAACTGCGATGTTCAAAGTAAATTCTGATGTCCAGTCCATTCCAATAAGATGAAGATAAAAGAGTCCCTTGCAGATTGTTTCAATGTTGAAGAAGAAATTGATAAAAAACCATGGCATTATGATATTTTAATATATCTGAAGTACCAGTAATACCCAGATCAAATTTTTAAAAACGATAAGAGAATGTTGTGAAGACTAGCGATGAATTTCTTTCTAGATGGAGAAGTCTTATATAAAAAAGGAAGAGATCAAGTACTTTTGAGATGTGTAAATGTTGTTAAAGCTAGGAAAATTCTCGAAGAAGCTTATGAAGGAGTTTATGAAACTCATGCCAATGGTCGAAGAATGGCTAAACAAATTATGAAAGCAAAATATTATTAAATGACTATGGAAGGTGATCATATTAAGTGTGCTAGAAAGTGTCATAATTGCAAAATATATGTAAACAAGATGCATGCCCCTTCTATACCTGTGTATGTTATGGCAACTCTTTGGCCATTTCCTATGTGGGGCATGGATGTCATTGGGCCTATTAATCCAAAAGCTTCGAACGGACATTGTTTCATCTTTGTGGTCATTGACTACTTTACAAAATGGGTCGAGGCGGCTTAATAAGCAAGTGTGACAAAATTTGTGGTATACAGATTTATCAATAAAGAGATAATATGTTGATATGGTCTCTTAGAAAGAATTATCTCAAATAAAGGACTTAATTTGAACAATTCAATGATAGAAGAAGTGTGTAGTCAGTTCAAAATCAAACACCACAATTCGGCACCATATCGTCCAAAAATGAATGGGGAAGTAGAGGCAGCCAATAAGAACTTAAAGAAAATCATTAGTAAGATTACGAAAACATTTAGGGATTGGCATGAAAAATTGTCATTTGCCTTACATGCTTACCGTACATCAATTCGTACATCTACATGAACCACTCCATTTTCATTGGTCTATGGTATAGAGGCAACGCTACCTACTAAGATAGAAATCTCGTCACTACGATTATTGATGAAGGTTGAGTTAGAAGAAGCAAAATGGGTTCGTTGTCAATATGAAAAACTAAATTTGATCGAAGAAAAAAGGTTCAAGGCTCTTTGTCATAGGCAGTTGTATCAAAGAAGGAGGATACGAGCACAAGATAAGAAAGTTTACCCTAGAAGTTTCCATGAAGAGGAATTGGTTTTACAGAAAATTATGCCCAACCAATCAGATCCTTGTTAAAAAAAAAAGGGCATCAAATTGGGAAGGTCCTTATGTAGTAAAGAAAGCTTTCTCTAGAGGGGCATTGTTGCTAAGTGAAATGGACGGAATTGATTTACCAAATCTAATAAATATTAATGCAGTGAAGAAGTGTTATGTATAAGAAAATTAAAAAGAAAAAGAAAAAAAAGTTCAAGTTGAAAACCTGAAAAGGTGGCTTGAATTCAAAAAAAAAAAAAAGTTCAAGTTGAAAACCTAAAAAGGCGGCTTAAATTCCAAAAAAAAAGGCTCCAATTGAAAACCTAAAAAGGCGATTTGAATCTGAAAGGGATATTTGAATCGAAAACTTGAAAAAGGCAACTTAAGAGAAGAAGATATGGCACAAATGAAAGACATCAACTACATCTGAGGTGCATCCCACAGTAAATGGGGCAAAGTTTTGGTCTGAAAGGTTCTTAAAAGATTACGGGTATCTACCAATGACGCATCCGAACCAAGTCTTGTGATGGTTGATTTATAATTGTCTGGATATTCATTATATGGGATTCATTTTTTTTCTTTTCTCTTTTTTTGTACCCATTTCTATCATTTCTTGAAAATGTTCACTCTTCATTCAAATAAACATACCTTCTTGTTCATATCTTACCTATCTTGTTTTTGTTTTGTTGAAATTGAATAACGTATTATAAGGTCATAAAAAAATAAAATAAAAAGGAAAATCGTTGCATTACAATGAAAGGAAATGGGTAATAATGCCAACTTAATCGGGGCAAGAATAGTAAAGAAAATGATTTATTTAGACGTGATATTTTAGTGATGCCAATTTCATTTCGGGGAAGAATAGTATAACAAAAGAATTGATGACATCGATGCCAATTTCATTTCGGGGAAGAATAGTATAACAAAAGAATTGATGACATCATGACATCAAAAAAAGAATATGGGGAACAAGATTGTTGGACGTTGAGACAAGGATTTTGATTAAAAAATGGTTTTCACATTTGCATCATGCATTATAATTGTAGTCATTCTCATCATGATAAGAAATGTTATTATTAAAGTGTGCATGAGGTATTTGCATTTGCATTATTTTGGTGCATATGTTTATATTTGCATCATTTAGGCCATGTATTTTTCATTTGCATACATTTTTATCATAAACAAATAACAAATGGTGAAGAATACTTAAGAATAAAATGTTGATTAGATGAGAAATTTGAAATCTAAGATTGTTATCATTGTGACTGTTTAAGTCTAGTAAAAATACAGCAAATTTTATATAACTGGTACTATTTGTGTGGTAATAAGACAAGTGAAACTACATTCTTCTGTTTTCAAAGTAGTACAGCCGTTGGTGAGAGGACCACTGTTCATGTTTTTAAAGTGATACAACTTCTAGTGAGCTATTTCCAAAGTGGTACAATCTCTGGTGAAAGCACCACTCTTTTGTTTCCCAAAGTGGTACCGCTTCTAGTGAAAGGACCATTGTTCATTTTTTATCTTCCAAAGTGGTATGGCCTCTAGTGAGAGGATCACTATTTTATTTTTCAAAGTCGTAAAACCTCTAATGAGAGGAGCACAAATAAAAATTCAAAAATTGTAAAATAAAAGAAAAAACAAAAGAAAAAAATATAATAAGTGGGGCAAATAAACAAATACGAACAAAATAGTTGTCTAAGTCTTCGCACAATTCCTAATTCTCAAAAAATGCGCAAAGAGTTGCAACTGTAGACACCATATTTTGTCTAGATAATATTAAGCTTGAAATGGTTTGGACTTCAGAGTTAGTTAAAATTAAAACTTTGCTATAATTGAGTTTTTGTAAATGAGATTTAATTAAAATTGGACCTTAATTGAATTTAAATTTGATTGAAATCGAATCTGAATCCAAAAACTTGATTAGATAATGAGATTAACATTTGAGCTTAGGTTGTCTAGCCCAAAAGCCTAATGATAAAGATACCCATTATTGTTTTCTTTTTATTATTTTATTATTTTTATCTTTTTCTTCATTTTTGCTATTTATCTTGTTTCTATCATATTATCTCTTATTCTTTTAATGTAATAATAAGGATGATCTTTATTTCCATTTGAATTAAAAAAAAGGATAAAATTGGAAAAATAAAAATAAAAGTAAATTACGTTAATATGATAAATAAATTATCTTAGTAGATTTTTTTTATAAATCTGAAGTTTAAAAAATGAGATATATATATATATATATATATATATATATATATATAAGATAAACCAAAACAGATAAAGATAAGTTCAATTTGAACTGATCATGAACTCATCATATGCTTCAAAATTTTGCTATGAATACTCAGCAATTGGAAGAAAAGGGAAAAACAGAGAAGGAAGACACTCCGCTCATAACCTGAAAACTTCAGCCAAATTGGGTTACCCAGATTCAAGCAAAACTAGAATTCTATCAGTCTCAAACTACCTAGAACCCCATTCAACATCGACCCAATAAACACAGCAATTACAGAGTAAGCAACAGAGAAAGAATAAAAAAAGCATCAAGGATTTCTAGCAGCCGTCGACCAGAATAAAAGCCATGGCAAGCGAAAGCAATAATGTTTCGATTTCATAGAAGGAAGAAGAAGTCCAAAATGCTTTACAGTCCAATCTTGCGTCGTAATCCAAGCTTGATAGCTTTATTATTTTGCTCCTATTTTTCATACCACGCAGTTTATAGTTTTAGCCCACATTCTGCAACTCATGTAAGCTGACTTCAACAATTAAGCTTGGAATATCAATCATTTTGTAATTGGCAAAACCATATACATCTTCAAAATTGGTACTCATTCTTACATTGTTTTATTTTATTATTTATATATGTGTTTTGCCTACGTTGGCTAACGTGTGTCTTAATGTTTTTTTTAGGAGATAAAATAATAAAATAATGTACAAGAAGAATAGTGATATTTAAGTAAGATTTAGGGTAAAAAAATAACAATAATTAAAATGATAATAAATTAGTAGAGAAGAAATAAAAATAAACTTTAAATAAGTAAATATTAGAATTAATCTTATAATGAATGTTGAGAATAAAGTTAGCTAAATTTGTCCGATGATGAAATTTTGAAGTGTCATGAACAATTGATATGTCAAGAATTCCTAAGTGAGAATGCTCTTTATGAATTTTGCCACAATGATGAAAAATTTATGAAAAAATTCGATATTAAAAATATATGTTCCTTAAAAAATTATAAAAACCTTAACATTTATTATTTTAAATTAAAACTAATATGATGATGGAACTCTTAAGTGTCGCCAGAATGATGGAAAATTCATAAAAAATGTTCAATATTAAAAATATACATTCCATAAAAAAGTTATTACAAAATCGTAACATTTAAATTAAAATTAATCCAATGATGGAATTCAAGGTATCACGAATGGTTGATATTTTTGAAATTCCTAGGTGATAATGATCTCTTTAAATTTCACCTGAATAAGGAAATCTAAAGATAATTGTTCAATATAAATTAATAAATAGAGAATAAAAATAATTAAAAGAGTAATATTAGAGATAATAATAAGTTTTCAAAAAGTGTTAAATGAATCCAACGATAGAGCCTCTCTAAAAAGACAAATGGGATTTTCTGGATACTCTTGGAGTGAGGGAAAAATTCTTAAGAATTCTACTAGAATGATCGAAAACATTTTAGAGTTTGCCCAATATTTAAATAGAAGACTTAATAGAGGAGATTGTTTAGTTAAAATTCTAAAATTTCACAAAATTAATTGGTACCATCCTAGATGGGTGCTAATCCTTCCCTATCTGTAATCGAACTCCCGAACCCTAATATTTTAGACATAGACCAATGTTTTCTCCTTAATGTCATTTAGGTGACCAATCACACTTAGATTAAAAAAAAAAAGATTTGTGGCTACTTCATATATTTAATGTCTAGCATCCTAGGTCTACGAAACATTATGGCAACTTGACTTCTGTGATGTTGTGCCAGTGTTTCTAAAGACATTAAATTGCTGGGGCTACAAGTGGGTGTCTAGTGGACATCAAAGGTGTGCTTTGTAAGGTAGAAAGTGAGAAGATGTATAGGGGTGTGTGAAGAAGTGGAAAAAATGGTTAGTATTTGGTAGTGTAAGGCCCGTAAATTCATATGTATTCCTTATGATTTCATGATGTACAGACAAGTTACATTTGATATGAATCATAAGAAATGAATGTCTTTAAGTTCCAAATGTAAATGAAATGCAAAACGAGTAGTGAAGCAAATTGAATATGAATATACCTTTGAATTTTAGGGAAAATTGTAGCAGGAATGCTGTAGATGAAGGGCATATCGACCTCATTGCAACGGGAGATCAATCTCATTGCTTAAATTTGCAATGCCAAAGCATTCTACAAGAGGGAGATCGATCCCTTATCAAAACCAGATTGATCCCTCATTCAAAGTAGATCGATCTCGGGTGAATTCTGGTTGAGACAGATCGATCTCTTATTATAAGACCTGTAAATTTCTATGTAATGTTATGATTCCGGAATGTAAAAACAAGTTACATTACATATGAATCTTAAGAAATGGATGTTTTTAAGCTCTAAGTGTGAATGGAATGTAAAATGAGTATAGAAGCAAATGAATGGGAGTTTAACTTCGAAAATCTGGGAAAACTGCAGTTGGAATGCTACAGGATGCAGGGCAGATCGATCTCATTGCAAGGGGAGATCGATCTCATCTGCTTAAAATGTCATGCCAAGACATTCTGTAAAAGGGAGATCGATCCCTCATTCAAGCATATCGATCTCAAGTTGTTTCTGTATAGACCAGATCGATCTCCTCCCATAAGGCAGATCGATCTCTAGTTGCCTCTGGATAGGCCAGATCGATCTCTTCTTAAGGTCAAATCGATCTCTAAAACATTCTGCCGGAACAAGATCGATCCCACCCCATGAACAAAAATCGAAGTTATCCCCTTGAGCAGATCGATCTCCTGCCTGCATTTTTAAAATTTTGAAGGAGTTTAAGTAAGGGGAGATCAATCTCCACCCCTTGGAGATCGATCTCATAATGTAAATTCTATAAAAGCCCGACGATTCGTGCCTTCTTCCTCAGACATTCACATCCTTTCCATTTTAAGCAAAGAAAAACTTAGTTTCTCACTCTAGAATACCACCGTTTCCAAAAAGATTGGAAGAAAAGCTATTTGAGAAAAGTTGTTGCTTAAGAGGAGGAGAACAACATAATTGAAAACTAGAAGTGTAGATGATCGATTGAAGGAGAAAAAAGATTTTTCCCCAAATTTGGCAAAAGAGGAAAAAGTCAAGCTAGGTAAGATTTCAATACACCATCTTCTAGTATGTTAATCTAGACATTTAGATGAGTTGATTAGTGTATATAATGTTGGCTGAAATATTAATGTACATGCTTAAACAACCATGACCTAGAATGGGTTTAGTGAGAGAAAGTTGAAATGGCATGGAGTTAATGATGATTTAAACATGTAGAGATGTTATTAATCATGTATAGAGGATTCTAAGATAACTTTGTGAAATCCATATGTTGGAATGGATGATGATTGAAAATGGGCAAAAGAAGTGTTGATAAAAGGCCATAGAGAAAGAAAATGATGAATTTGAGGCATTGTGAGGCTAATGTCGGTTCAATATGAATCAGTAGACCCGATGAATCTAAAGGACTCTCGAGAAACAAATAGAACAATCGAAATGGACTTAAGAGGATATAAGGTCCAAAAGATGTAACAAGGCCAAATTTGGGGTAAAATGGCCCCATACATTGAATTGAAATTCATGCAAATGAGAATTACGTATATTGAAGTATACTAATGTGAATAGCAAGTGCTTGTAGCTCTTGAAGATTGAATTGGAGCCGGTAAAGTCGGATCACGAGCATTGAAAAACGAAGGAAAATGATTTGCACGTGATTCGAGGTAAGGGATGCAACCGTTTTGTGCATATGTATTCCTTACGGATGAAAATGCATTGGTAGCATGAAAATATTTTATTAATAAGCATGTGTTTTGAGAAAAGCGTTTAACCTGAGATTTATTACTTGAGTGCATGTTTTGTCGGTTTAAGCTCAGTTTTGTGATTTGAATTGTTGTGAACAAATATACTTTATGATTGAATGAGATTAATGAAGCAAAACTAATATGAGCTCTACGTGAAGGCGAAACTATTTTCAGCATAATAATGGCATGTTTTTTAGACTAAGGACTCCTCATGATATCTGCACATCGATGCCTATGCTTTGGTAGCGTGAGATGCCTTCGCTTTAGTAGTGAGAGATGCCTTCGTTTTGGTAACGAGAGATGTCTCCGTTTTGATAATGAGAGATGCCTCTGTTCTGGTAACGTGAGATGCCTCCGTTTTGGTAACGAGATGCATCCGTTCTGGTAACGTGAGATGCCTGCGTTTTGGTAACGAGAGATGTCTCCGCTCTGGTAGTGTGAGATGCCTCTGTTTTGGTAACGTGAGATGATTTCCCTCGTTTGAGGATAACCTCGTTGAGGATGATGTGATCTGATGATTTTTTTCATGACAACTATGATATGCCTAGTCTCTACAACTGTTTTGAGATAATAATGTTTTGACGGATTACGATTTTTATCACGTGTTTATAATTATGTGAAATTATGTCATTATTACACTTATGTTTTGATAATGATTGTAAAATCTCATATGCACTCCATACTGAGCGAGTTGAAAGCTCACCCCCCTCATTTTCCTCCCCCCACAAATTGTTTATAGTGAGTGATAGTACCTGTTGCGTATGTGACATAGGCTGGTGGACGAGACTCTTCCTAGGTTATTGCTTGTACACATGAGAGGTATAATTCAATTCATTTTGTATCCAGATAATTATGTAACACAAATACTCATATTTAAGTAACATTGGGATATAATCAATATGATATATCTATGATAAGTGGATTTCTTTTGATATCATATTATTTGGTTAAGAGATTTGGATGTTTGAATGATCCTCAGGATATTTGGTTGAAGAGGTTAATTGACACTATACAGGAATGCACCTCAAGTAGGAAGCTTAATTTAAGAAAATTTTAAATTAGCCCTATTTTTTGCGCTTCTGGGCTGTCACACTTCTCAAGCCAGATTGATCTCTAAGTGATTCTGCTTGGTCTAGATCGATCTCATACCAACAGGCAGATCGATCCCCTAGCCTAAATACCAAATTCTATAGAGTTTTAATACAGAGCAGATCGATCTCTCATGGTATGGAGATCGATCTTCTAAGGTAATTCTATATAAACCCGACTGCTGCACCTTCCTTCTCCGAGAAACAGAAACCCCCTTTGAAACCAAGTGAAAACCTAAGTTTCTTACTCCAAAAATCATCACTTTGCTCAATCAGTTTTGAGAGAGATTCATTTCAGCAAATTGTTCCTAGTGAATAAAAGAACAACATAATTGGAAACTAGAAGTTGAAACCTTGGATTGAATGAGCAAAGTGAGTTTCCCCCCAATTTGGCAAAAAAAAAAGAAAAATCAAGCTAGGTAAGATTCAATACACCAACTTCAAGTATGTTAATATAGGTATTTTGGTGAGTTGATTGGTGTATGTTTTGATAGCTATAAACTCCTTGAACATGTTAAATCTTCATGACCTAAAAATCAGTCTAATGTGATTTAATGAGAGAAAACTGATTTGGCATGGATTTAAGGATGATTTAAGCATGTAGTGATGTTATTAATTATGTATATATGATTGTAAGATAGTTTTGTGAAATACATGTGTTGGTATAAATGATGAATGAAAATAGGTATATGAGATATATAGTGAAATACCATAGTGGGAGAAAATAATGAACTTGAGGCATTGGGAGATTTATTATGGTTCAATTCGAATTCGTAGACTTGATGAGTCTAATAGGTTCTCGAGAAATGACTTGTAAAATCGAAATGGACTTAAGAGAGAGTAAGGTCCAATAAGATGTAATAAGGCCAAATGGGTGTAAAAAGAGCTAAATGCATTGATTGAAATTCATGCAAGTGAAAATTAACTATACTAAGGTATACTGATGTGAATAGTTATTTACAGCTCCGAAGTTTATATTGGAAGTTGATCGGACTGCGAGAGTGAGCAGCACCGAGGAAGTGAGATCACGTGACGTGATTAGAGGTAAGGAAATTTTATGAGTAGCTAGAGGTAGCTTTACGTATTTCGGATAGATTGAGTATCTAAATTGTATATGGATTTCCGAATAAGGGAAAATTTCAGTAGAAATCGACATGGTAAAACTGCAATATTACCTCAAATTTAGGGTAAAAAGCTTAGGAAGCATGTTTGTGACTAGTTTTGACAGTTGCATAGATATATTGGCTAATGTTTTCCTGTTATATGCGAAAATAGCACGTTATAGTGCCGATTTGATTTAATTAAGTGAATTTCAATTGAAATAAGTCATCTATCAGTTTATGTGAAAACCAACCGTGTTAAAGCACAGCTCGCACGAGATTTTATAAGATCTGCATCACATAGTACTTGAGTATTTCTCGTACTTGATTTTAATGTAATTTGTGCATGATAGAGTACTAGAGCATTGCTTGTACTCAGTTTTATTGATTGATGCATGATAGAGTACTGGAGCATTGTTCGCACTCAATTTTACATGACATAGTGCAGGGAGCATTGCTCGCACTAGATTTATATGACTTTATGCATGAGGTCGTGTTGGAGTTTACTCGCACGTACCGATTTTGAAAGAGATAGCTTAAAACAGCCGTGCTGGGAGCCTGTGCAGACTGTATGTCACACCGATTATGTCACGCCCCGGAAACGCGGAAAATAGGGCTAATTTAAAACTTTTTATTCATTCATTCACAATTAAGAGTGCATTCCTGTGCAGTGTCATACATCATCACCTATATTATACCTCAGGATCTCGTCATTGAATAGTATATATTATATCATATACATTACTTGATCTCAAGTTAATTAATCCTAATACATCCCATACAATGTTATACATCAAGTGTCTGCAATTACAGTAATTGTCTGGGTACATGAAAAGATAAAAGATACCTCAAAATACAATATATGGCCTGGAGCTCAAGTCCTCCACTAGCCACTACTCCGTACGTCGCAGGAAAACCCTTTTTCACTTGAAGAGATCTGGGGGGGAAAGAAAACAGGGTGAGCTTCTAAATCGCTCAGTAAGGGGGGTAAGGGACTCATTTCATAAACCAAAATGCACATCACAAAATATTTATTTGTATGTGAAACTCATTAATCTCATTTGAAAACCATAGCATGAAAGTACTCAAAACGACATTCTCATGTCTCAAATCATGTGAAAACATGAAGTAAAAAGGCTCAGTCTAGAGCAATAACAAAGCATGTGAAAATAATGCGATAAACGCTTTCTCAATTAACGTGATAAAATCACTGTAATAATAATGCACGTGGCACAGCCACTAAACACACGTGGCATAGCCACTGATTTAAATTTACACGTGGCATAGCCACTAAACACACGTGGCATAGCCACTTATTTAAATTCACACGTGGCATAGCCACAGGATAGGGTTTCACGTGGCAACGGCCACCAATTAGGATTCTCACGTGGCAACGGCCACCAAATAGGGTTTCTCACGTGGCAACGGCCACCAAATGGGGTTTCTCACGTGGCAACGGCCACCGAATAGGGTTTCTCACGTGGCAACGGCCACCGAATAGGGTTTCTCACGTGGCAACGGCCACCAAATGGGGTTTCTCATGTGGCAACGGCCACCGAATAGGGTTTCTCACGTGGCAACGGCCACCAAATGGGGTTTCTCACGTGGCAACGGCCACCAATTATACATGGCATAGCCACAGAATGGGTTATTCTCACGTTACCAGAACGGAGAAGAATCGGGCTTACATGCTACCAGAGCAATGCCCGGTATGTACTCAAAATTACACACCTAAGTCTTATCACATAAGACTGGTTTGCCTTCACGTAGAACTCATAGTGGTTTTTCTCTCATAAAACTCATTTGAAAACCGTTTTGTACTCAACACAAAACATAATAAAACTGAGTTCCAACCGGCAAAGCACGCACACATTTCTCAAATCTCGATATTGCCTTAACGTAGAGCCTAGTTATAAAGTCATAAAAACATTGGGCTCCAACCGGCTATAAAAATTGTGTGCAATTGTATCACAACACAACACTCAACATGCTTGTTTTATAAATCACAATTCATGCTATAATAGTTTGCAAATCACATACACAAATGGTTTAGTTTCCCTTACCTCTTTGCACCTCGTATAGTGCAATCGTTTTCCCCGTATCACGGACTAGCCTCGCATTCCACTCTGGAACTCCCGAGCTGTCCAAATGATGTTAAAACATCAATACTCAATTATCTCATCAACCTCAATTCTCAAAATCGAGCATAATTGCTCATAACACCTCAAATCTCTTGATTCTCGTAACTCTACCCTAAACTACACTCTCATTCACAACATCTCAACGTTCTACATTTCTCATGCCAATTATCTATGCTAATTCATCACATTGTCTAAATTCCTATTTATAGCTCAAATTCCCAAAATTGCTAAATATCATTATCACTCCAACCACATTGCAATTTCATCAATCCCTAATCATTTTTCAGCTATTTCAACACAATGCCAACAACCATTATCATCAAAATCATCTCAGATATAAGGATCGAAGTTTAGAAATTACCCAAAACTTGTGGAGAGCTTATCTCTTGCCTCGATTCGATCCGTCTTACGATTTCCAAGTATGTTGTTCTCCCTTTGATGAGGAACAACTTTCCTTCTTGCCACAACTTCTGATTTGGCCGGAAATGGGTGCTTTGGATGAGTGAGAAAGCTAGGTTTCGGTGAAAATGGGGGTTGGAAGAGAGAGAAAGTGAGATTGCAGGAGAAAAACAGGGGTTCCTTATATAGGCTGAGGGTAGGAGATCGATCTAGCTCTTGATGAGATCGATCTGCATTTGAATTTTTTGGACGATTTGGGCAATTTTATGCCTAGGAGATCGATCTGTCGAGGGGTGAGATCGATCTCTTTATGGCTTTATGAGATCGATCTGCTCCTTGAGGAGATCGATCTTCTCCCAAACAGAATCATTTGGAGATCGATCTCTTCCTCATGAGATCGATCTTCTCTCAAACAGAATCATAAGGAGATCGATCCTCTTCCATTGGAGATTGATCTGCTCCTCAAATTCCTCCTTCCTTGTCATTTTTAACTCACCAGATCGATCTCTCTTTCTCCCAGATCGATCTGTCCTCATAACTTCACACTTATTTTAAACACTTAACATATAAATCTCCAATTATCATTCCCCAATTCACTTAGCTCAATAAATTACACTTCAAATTCTTATTACATCATTAAAATATATCTAAAATTCTCAGATCTCACATCCTCCCCACCTTAAATAGAATTTGGTCCTCCAAATTCAACTAACTATTCGAATAAATGGGGGTATTTCTCCTTCATGAGACTCTCTAGTTTCCACGTTGCCTCTTCCATTGAGTGATGTTTCCACAAAACTTTCACTAATGGGATACTCTTAGTTCTCAGTACCTTCCCTCTTCTATCGAGAATCTGGACGGGTTCCTCAGTGTAGCTCATATCCTCTTGAATGTCCATCTCGTCATACTCTATGACGTGAGAAGGGTCCGGGTGGTACTTCCTCAACATAGACACATGAAAAACATTGTGTATTCCGGACATCTGTGGGGGTAATGCTAATCTGTAAGCTACCTCTCCCACTCTCTCAAGAATCTCGAATGGTCGTATGTATCGAGGACTCAATTTCCCTTTCTTCCCAAATCGCATGATACCCTTACTCGGTGATATTTTCAAAAATACTGCATCACCAACCTCAAACTCGAGTGGCCGTCTACGCACATCCGCGTAGCTTTTCTGTCTACTTTGTGCAGCCCGTAACCTCTCACATATGAGTTTCACACTCTGTACGGCTTGCTCAACAAGCTCGGGAGCATTTATCTTTCTGTCACCGACTTCTTCCCAAGCTACAGGGGATCTACACCTCCTACCATATAGAGCCTCAAAAGGTGCCATTCCAATACTCGCATGATAGCTGTTATTGTATGCAAACTCTGCTAGGGGCAGGTGATCATCCCATGATCCCTTAAAATCCATCGTACATGCCCTCAACATATCCTCCAGGGTCTGAATAGTCTTCTCTGACTGACCATCTGTCTGAGGATGATAGGCGGTACTGAAACTCAATCGAGATCCCATGGACTCCTGAAACTGGGTCCAAAATCTAAAAGTAAATCGAGAATCTCTATCAGAAGTAATACTCACTGGAGCCCCATGTAATCTAGCTATCTCGCTGACATACAGCTCAGCTAAGGCATCCATAGTATCTGTGCTCTTGATGGCAAGGAAGTGGGCACTCTTGGTCAATCTATCCACAATGACCCATATCGCGTCACGACCTCTTCGGGTCCTCGGTAAACCCATAATAAAGTCCATAGTGACATGCTCCCATTTCCATGTAGGTACAAGTAAGGGCTGTAGTAGTCCTCCGGGCTTCCGATGCTCAGCTTTCACTTGCTGGCATACTAAACACCTGGCCACATACTCTGCCATGTCTCGCTTCATACCACTCCACCAATACACCTTTCTTAAGTCTCGGTACATCTTAGTACTCCCTGGGTGCATGGTGTATCGCGAGCAGTGGGATTCTCTCAGTATCAGTCTCTTTAGGGTATCATCGTCCGGTACACAAATCCGTCCTCTGAATCTCAACAATCCATCCTCACTGATGGTGAGATCCGACCGCGAACTCTGTTCAGCTTGGCTAACCATATCTATCAATCTCTGATCACTGTGATGCCCAGTTCTAATCTGATCCATGATCCTGGGCTCTATTCGCAAGCTAGCCACAAATCCAGTCTCTATCTCTTTAACTCTGATTCGAAGTTCGGCAAACTGCTCCAGTAATTCCCATTCCCTGATATCATACTCTTCCTGCTCAGGGCATCAGCAACCACATTCGCCTTACCCGGATGATATAGAATCTCGCAGTCATAATCCGTAAGGAGTTCCATCCATCTCCTTTGTCTCATGTTTAACTCTTTCTGATCAAAGAGATATCTCAAACTCTTGTGATCAGTGAAGATCTAGAATCTTTCCCCATATAAGTAGTGTCGCCAGATCTTCAAAGCAAACACCACAGCGGCTAACTCCAAATCATGCGTGGGGTAATTCCGCTCATGGTCTTTCAGCTGTCGCGATCCATTGCGACCACTCTTCCGTGCTGCATAAGCACACACCCCAATCCTTGATGAGATGCATCACTATACACTGAAAATCCTCCTGATCCCTCAGGAATAGTTAACACAGGTGCCGCTGTCAACCTCCTCTTTAATTCCTGCAAACTGAGCTCACATTGATCAGTCCATATAAATGGAGTCTCTTTGCGCGTGAGCTTAGTCAAAGGGGCGGCAATCCGGGAAAATCCTTCCACAAATCTTCTGTAATACCCTGCCAAACCAAGGAAGCTTCGTACCTCAGTAACTGTCCTCGGTCTCTCCCAATTAAGCACAGCCTCCACCTTGCTTGGGTCCACTGATACTCCTTCCTCTGAGACTATATGACCAAGAAAAGCTATCTGATCTAGCCAAAACTCACACTTACTAAGCTTTCCATATAATTGCTTATCTCGGAGTATCTGAAGTACTAACCACAGATGCTGTGCATGCTCCTCATACGACCGAGAGTATACCAGGATATCATCAATAAAGACTATCACAAATTTATCTAGATAGTCTCTGAACACTTCGTTCATCAACCTCATAAATGCTGCAGGGGCGTTCGTCAATCCAAAGGACATCACCAGAAATTCATAATGGCCATACCTCATCCTGAAGGCCGTCTTCGGAGTATCTTCTTCCTTGATCCTCAATTGGTGATAGCCCGATCTCAAATCAATCTTAGAAAAGACTGAGGCCCCTCTTAGTTGATCAAGTAGATCATCAATCCTGGGTATTTATACTTCACCGTGGCTTTATTCAACAACCGATAGTCTACGCATAATCTGAGACTACCATCCTTCTTCTTGACAAATAAAACCGGTGCTCCCCACGGTGAAACGCTGGGCCTAATGAACCCTTGATCCAATAACTCCTGTAGTTGTTTCTTCAATTCCTCAAGCTCCACTAATGCCATTCTGTAGGGAGGTTTAGAGATCGGCTGAGTATCTGGTACCAAATCAATGGTAAACTCTAGCTCTCTTTTTGGTGGTAAACCTGGCAATTCATCTGGGAAAACATCCAGAAATTCACACACCACAGGTATATCCTCAATCCTCGAATGTTTTCGCTCATCGTCTGAGATGAGTGTCTCATAACCTTCACATGAACAATCTTATTTAATATTCTCCAAAATAATATCAAAATTCTCAAATTACTTAATAGAATTCCACATATTCATTTCCTCAATATCTCAATCGTACACTGTAAGGTTCAGGTATAGAGAAAGTTACAACCTTAGTGTAGCAATCTAAGCTCACTCGATTGGCTGCCAACCAATCCATTCCCAAAATTATATCAAATCCATGTATATTCAACATGATTAGATCTACTAACATCCCTCTATCTCCCACCTTTATCTCACATCCTCTACTGATTAACTCAGTTCTCTGGGATTCACGCATAGGGGTATTTACATGTAGTATATATTCTAGAGGTTCAAACTTCAAGTTTAATCTACATGCAAAATGCTCAGAAATAAACGAATGCGTGGATCCTGAATCAATTAACACATGAGCCTTATGATTACAGACAGAGAGTGTACCTCTTATAGTTTCTGCAGAAGTGTCAGCAGTCTCCTTATCTAGGGCAAACACACGTCCCTGGGTAACAGGTCTCTTTCCTTTCTCTGCAGCAGTGGCCCGTCTCGGGGGATTCACTCTCTGAGGCTGTTGTCTAGTGGGTTCCAAGACATGTGGTTTCTGAGGTTGAGGGCAATCCTTCACCATGTGACCCATGTCTCCACATCTAAAACATCCATGGATCGACCCAGTACAACTTCCCTCATGCATTCGGCCACAATTTCTGCAAAACCTTGTCTCAGGTCTGACATCTCGAGGGGTCTCTCTAATGTTAGGGTAACCTCTGGGTCTCTCTAATCTGCCTTCTGTACCTCAATTCTTCCTCTTCTGAAGGAACCTTTCCGAGCCTCTGTTTGGAAAATCGCTGGCCTCTTGCCCTTATCTCTATTCACCGCTCTGAGCTCATTCTGGGATTGTACCATTTCAATTCCTCTTTCAATCTCTTGTGCTCGTCTCAGAGCATCTCCAAACTCAGTAATACATAGCCCTATCAATCTATCTCTGATGATGGGCTTTAATCCATACATAAATTTCTCTGTGCGGAGCTCTTCATTCTTAAAGGTCTCTGGGTCATATCTCAATAGCACTGTGAATTGGCTCTCATAGTCATCCACAGACATGTCACCCTGTACCAAACTCAAAAACTCGGCATGTTTCTTTCTCTGGGCAGCTCGTGGTACATATTGGGTCCTAAAGGTTGTCTGAAACTCTTCCCAACCAATCACATCCTGGCGGGACATCAGAATACCCTGGGTAGTACCCCACCAATCGCGAGCTCTCCCTTTCAACATATAGATACTCATACTGACCTTCTCAGCATCGGTGCACCCCAGATAATCAAATATAATTCTCAGCTCCGTCAGCCACTCCTCAGCCTCTGTAGGATCCTTCTTTCCCTTAAATGCGGACGGATTCATCTTCAGAAAATCCTTCAGTCGGACCATACTTCTATCATCAGGCTGAGTGACGGAAGGTATTGGGGGTATGGGAGGTCCTTGTGGTGGTGTAGGAGTAGTACCCGAGGCATTAAATCCAAAGTGTTGTGCGAATAACGCTACCATCTGCTCAAAACCTTGCCTCACATCGGTCTCAATCCGATTAAATCGAGAGTTAGGACTCTCTGGTTGTGGGACAGGTGGCGGAGGGAACTCTGTCTGCCTCCTCGAACGACCTCGTCGTTCACTCATTCTCTATCTTAACTCGTCTCCTGCGCGTACATATCAGAATCGATTGAAATCTCAATCCTCAATTTCAGTTCATGACCAGGCTATTACAGACACTAGGGATGTATTCTATTTCACTTAACCGACACTGACAGTACTAGACACCCTAAGCTCTGATACCAAGAAAACTCTGTCACGCCCCGGAAACGCGGAAAATATGGCTAATTTAAAACTTTTTATTCATTCATTCACAATTAAGAGTGCATTCCTGTGCAGTGTCATACATCATCACCTATATTATACCTCAGGATCTCGTCATTGAATAGTATATATTATATCATATACATTACTTAATCTCAAGTTAATTAATCCTAATACATCCCATACAATGTTATACATCAAGTGTCTGCAATTACAGTAATTGTCTGGGTACATGAAAAGATAAAAGATACCTCAAAATACAATATATGGCTTGGAGCTCAAGTCCTCCACTAGCCACTACTCCGTACGTCGCAGGAAAACCCTTTTCACTTGAAGAGATCTGGGGGGAAAGAAAACAGGGTGAGCTTCTAAATCGCTCAGTAAGGGGTTTGTATGTGAAACTCATTAATCTCATTTGAAAACCATAGCATGAAAGTACTCAAAACGACATTCTCATGTCTCAAATCATGTGAAAACATGAAGTAAAAAGGCTCAGTCTAGAGCAATAACAAAGCATGTGAAAATAATGCGATAAACGCTTTCTCAATTAACGTGATAAAATCACTGTAATAATAATGCACGTGGCACAGCCACTAAACACACGTGGCATAGCCACTGATTTAAATTTACACGTGGCATAGCCACTAAACACACGTGGCATAGCCACTGATTTAAATTCACACATGGCATAGCCACAGGATAGGGTTTCACGTGGCAACAGCCACCAATTAGGATTCTCACGTGGCAACGGCCACCAAATAGGGTTTCTCACATGGCAACGGCCACCAAATGGGGTTCTCACATGGTAACGGCCACCAAATGGGGTTTCTCACGTTGCAACGGCCACCGAATAGGGTTTCTCACGTGGCAACGGCCACCGAATAGGGTTTCTCACGTGGCAACGACCACCAAATGGGGTTTCTCACGTGGCAACGGCCACCAATTATACGTGGCATAGCCACAGAATAGGTTATTCTCACGTTACCAGAACGGAGAAGAATCGGGCTTACATGCTACCAGAGCAATGCCCGGTGTGTACTCAAAATTACACACCTAAGTTTTATCACATAAGACTGGTTTGCCTTCACGTAGAACTCATAGTGGTTTTTCTCTCATAAAACTCATTTGAAAACCGTTTTGTACTCAACACAAAACATAATAAAACCGAGTTCCAACTGGCAAAGCACGCACACATTTCTCAAATCTTGATCCTTAACGTAGAGCCCAGTTATAAACTCATAAAAACATTGGGCTCCAACCGGCTATAAAAATCGTGTGCAATTGTATTACAACACAACACTCAACATGCTTATTTTATAAATCACAATTCATGCTATAGTAGTTTGCAAATCACATACACAAATGGTTTAGTTTCCCTTACCTCTTTGCACCTCGTATAGTGCAATCGTTTCCCCCGTATCACGGACTAGCCTCGCATTCCACTCTGAAACTCCCGAGCTGTCCAAACGATGTTAAAACATCAATACTCAATTATCTCATCAACCTCAATTCTCAAAATCGAGCATAATTGCTCATAACACCTCAAATCTCTTGATTCTCGTAACTCTACCCCAAACTACACTCTCATTCACAACATCTCAATGTTCTACATTTCTCATGCCAATTATCTATGCTAATTCATCACATTGTCTAAATTCCTATTTATAGCTCAAATTCCCAAAATTGCTAAATATCATTATCACTCCAACCACATTGTAATTTCATCAATCTCTAATCATTTTTCAGCTATTTCAACACAATGCCAACAACCATTATTATCAAAATCATCTCAGATATAAGGATCGAAGTTTAGAAATTACCCAAAACTTGTGGAGAGCTTATCTCTTACCTCGATTCGATCCGTCTTACGATTTCCAAGTATGTTGTTCTCCCTTTGATGAGGAACAACTTTTCTTCTTGCCACAACTTCTGATTTGCCAGAAATGGGTGCTTTGGATGAGTGAGAAAGCTAGGTTTCGATGAAAATGGGGGTTGAAAGAGAGAGAAAGTGAGATTGTAGGAGAAAAATAGGGGTTCCTTATATAGACTGAGGGTAGGAGATCGATCTGGCTCTTGATGAGATCGATCTGCATTTGAATTTTTGGGACGATTTGGGTAATTTTATGCCTAGGAGATCGATCTGTCGAGGGGTGAGATCGATCTCTTTATGGCTTTATGAGATCGATCTGCTCCTTGAGGAGATCGATCTTCTCCCAAACAAAATCATTTGGATATCGATCTCTTCCTCATGAGATCGATCTTCTCTCAAACTGAATCATAAGGAGATCGATCCTCTTCCATTGGAGATCGATCTGCTCCTCAAATTCCTCCTTCCTTGTCATTTTTAACTCACCAGATCGATCTCTCCTTCTCCCAGATCGATCTGTCCTCATAACTTCACACTTATTTTAAACACTTAACATATAAATCTCCAATTATCATTCCCCAATTCACTTAGCTCAATAAATTACACTTCAAATTCTTATTACATCAATAAAATATATCTAAAATTCTCAGATCTCACAGATTATATGCTCGCACGTGCATTTTGAGATATGGCCGAGGGCTATCGAAACTATTATCAATGGTATGAGGGCTAAGACCTATAGCAGGCACCCCAACCTTGAGATTGGGTCCATGGAGTACTTTGTACCGTGTATGTCACATGGAGTAGATGTATCGTGAGTACACGATGATATTGAGTTGTTGGCTGACGGTAGAGGATTTGACCACCTCCCGTTACAGTAAATGTGAGGCCCCGCACACCGAGTACTCTATAGCCTGTGATCACGAAAAATGAGATATGATCATAATCTCGAAACAAGTAGTTGCCTATCTCACCTTACGAATATTTCTTGTTTGAATTGTCACATGAGTTTTATAAATTGGGTAGACCCGAGGGATGGGTTAAGCCTCGACATGTGACTTTATGTGTGATATGGGTAACCCGAGGGAAGGGTGAGGCCCTGATTTCCATGTTTTTACATGATGATATGCCATTTTTGTTTTGATTTAATTGAAATGGCATGATAAAATGTGATTTATATTAATTACATGAGAAATGCAATATTTTGCATAAATTGTTGAGGTTATTAAACTAGTATGTTTTCAATTCATACTGACGATTTGTATATATATATATATATATATATTGCATAAATGTTTCAAGAAAGATACATGCTTTAGATGTGAATCGAAAAGGAAATGATTTAATGGCATGAGCATTATATTTTGTAGATAATGTGGTTATCTATTTGCTTACCTTATTTCCTTACTGAGCTAGTGAGCTCACCCCCTTTTTATTTCCTCCTCTCTACAGAGCGTTCACAGTAATCGAGCACGGCTGAGGACTGGTATTCTTTTATTCGCTGCATACCCATCTTATGAAAGGTATACACCTTCGAAACGTTTTGTATTGAACAATGTAAAAGCACAGTTATGTAAATGAATGTATCATCGGGGATGTATATGTACAAGTATTTGTATTAATGTATATGAGTTTACTTTTAAGAAAAGAGTATTTACAGTCAATAAATAGTTGTATGGACATGTATGCATGATATGAAAGGAATGTTGTTGAGATGATTAATATCGAATCACAGCCCAACGTTTGGTGGATAAATTATAACAGAAGGAAAGGTAAGTAAAATACGAAAAAATTATAGTGGTTTTTGGTAAGTCACGAGCGGTCGTGACAAAATGGTATCAGAGCTAAGTTGGTCTGATGTGAGTTAGTATTAGTTATTAGAAAAGTGTACATCCCTATATTACTGTGCTTTGTTCAGTTACAATTGTGTATACGAGATGAGAGTCAGACTAATTATTGGTTATGAATGCAGGAATTTAGTCATTATGGCTAATACCAGCCGTGGTAGAGGGGCTAGAGGTAGGGCTCAAGGTCGTAGAGGTAGGCCTGAGACCCGAGATAAGTCGATAAGTCCTACTCAGGTACCAGAGAGTATCGAGACACGTTTCACGAGATTAGAACGTCGCCTTGAGACCATAATAGAGTTACTGGCACAGACTTTGCCAAGTAGACAAGGGCAGGATGCAAAGACTGCGCCTAGAGAGGCAGCTACACCTGGTACGCCTGTACAACCAGTTCAGACACCACAACCTACAGATACTCCTACACCCCCACCAGTTCAGAATATGCCTTCTCATGTTGCTCCATGACAGGGTGGTAGTACTTTGGGGTATGGTTGTGAGCTTGATAGATTGCGAAAATTCCAAAAGTTTAGACTTATGTCGTTTAGTGGGGTGAAGGACCCCATTGTTGTAGAGGATTGGCTGGGAGAGATGGAGAAGCTATATGGATTCTTTGAGTATACGACGATTGAGACGATCGCATTTGCTGCATTCCTACTAAAGGGATCGACAAATCATTGGTGGAAGTCCACCAAGGTTATATTAAGAGCACGACACTCAAAGATCACTTGGGATATCTTTTTGGATGCTTTCAGGAGGTAGTATGTCTCGGACACAGCGCAGAGGAAACTGCAGATGGAATTCTTGGGGTTGAGCTAGGGGAGTCAGTCAGTGGATGAGTACGAGACACGATTTATATCCCTGGGTAGGTATGACCTCGATATTATGAGTACCGAGACCAAAAAGGTCCGTAAATTTATTGATGGACTAAGACCAGTACTACGGTCTAGATTGGTTCCATTTGATATCTCTACCTATGATGAGGCAGTGCGTAGGGCGCAACTCTGTGAGCAAGACAATGAGAGGAATGTCTCTAAGTTCAGAATAGTTGGCAGAGGTAGGATCGAGATAGAGAGAGGCCGGTGAGTGACGGTGATAGAGGTTTCGAATATCGAGGAGGGAGCAAACTCTTCGGTAAGAGACCACGAATCGAAGAGGTATAAGAGAAGACTATTAGATCTCCTCCATACTCGGCTATAGCTCCAGCAAGAGGTGTTGTTATTGGACAATCGAGGCCTACCACTGAGCAGTATAGTAGATGTGGTAGATTCCATGGCGGTAGACATTGTCCTGTTTCTAGTGGATTGCGCTTCAGATGTGGGAAGCCAAGACATATGACGAGAGTTTGCCAAAGATTATTGATATTGCCCCACATAAGGGCAAGGAGCCGAAGAGAGCTCCAGCGAAAATGTCTGCATCGAGGAAGAGAGCGATGACAGAGGAGAAAGGGAAGCAGGTCATTGGACGAGGGCGAGTACATGCCTTGGACCAGGGTACAGTCGATGCTTCGTCGGATGTGATTAGAGGTAACATACTAATGTATGATTTAGAAGCACATGATTTAATTGATCCTAGTGCCACGCATTCATTTGCATCGCCTTCATTTGCATGTAAGTTAGCAAAATATGTACAGCATACACCTTTAAGTAGGATGATGTTAATCAATACACCTATGGATAACAGTCAGCTGGTTGAGTATGTATTAAATGACTGCAAACTAATAGTAGGGGAAAAGGATATGACAGACAATCTAATGTTCTTAAGTATGAGTGATTTTGATGTAATCTTAGGAATGGATTGGTTATCTTCAAACTATGTTGTTTTATATTATCATGCTAAAACGGTTATGTTTCCTACCCTCACAAATCATGTTGTAAAGTTTAATGATAAGAAATGAAAGTAGTAATTTTGGTTACAATGAACAATGTACTATGTTAACTGTGAAATGAAAATATTGAAGGTTTTATTGCGTACGTGGTTAATACGGATAAGACACATCCGGAGTTGACAGATATTTTTGTGGTTAGTGAGTTCCCAGATGTCTTTTCGAATGAATTGTCAGGGTTACCACCAGACAGATAGATGGAGTTCTGTAAAGATTTGGTGCCTGGTACTGAACCTATTTCGAAACCATGTATCGCATGGCCTTAGTTAAGCTGGAGGAGATAATGAGACAGTTGTAGGAACTGTTGGATAAGGAGTTTATCAAATCGAGTGTTTCACCTTAGGGAGCACCGATTTTGTTTGTGAAGAAGAAGGATGGAAGCCTCCGATTGTGTATAGACTACAGGTTGTTGAATAAGGATACCATCAAGAATAGGTATCCCCTTCCACATATTGATGACTTGTTAGATCAGCTCCGGGGAGTGCAGGTCTTTTCTAAGATTGATCTGAGGTCTGGGTATCATCAGTTGAGAGTTCAGAGTGGAGATGTACCCAAGATAGCATTTAGGACCTGATATGGTCAATATGAGTTTTTGGTTATGCCATTCGAATTGACGAATGCTCCCACAACTTTCATGGCTTTAATGAACGATGTGTTCAAGCCATTTTTAGATCAGTTTGTTATTGTCTTCATCGATGACTTATTGGTATACTCAAAATTTGAGAAGGAGCATGAGCAGCACCTCAGGATTGTATTACAGACCTTACGAGAGCAGAAGCTGTATGCTAAACTCAATAAGTGTGATTTCTGGTTGGCAGAGATCTCATTTTTGGGACACGTTGTGTCGAGGGATAGAGTATCAATAGATCCATCCAAGATTGAGGTTGTAGTTCAGTGGGAACAGTCAAGGACAGTCACCAAGATCAAGAGTTTTTTGGGTTTGGCAAGATATTATTGGAGATTCGTTGAGGGATCTTCGAAGTTAGCTACTCCGTTGACACGTCTCACTCGGAAGAGTGTAGCATTTTGTATGGGATGAGAATTGTGAGAGGAGTTTTCAGGAGCTGAAGCGTCGATTGACCACCGCTCCAATTCTCACTATCCTTACCAACTCAGGAGGATTTTTAGTGTATACTGATGCTTCACATCAAAGACTGGGCTGTGTATTGATGTAGGATGGGAGGGTAGTTGTTTATGGCTCCAGACAGTTGAAGGACCATAAGAAGAACTATCCGACCCACGATTTGGAGTTAGTAGCAGTAGTGTTTGTGTTGAAAGTATGGCGTCATTACATGTATGGTGAGAAGTTTCAAATTTTTACCGACCACAAGAGCTTAAAGTATTTGTTCTCGCAGAAAGAGCTGAACATGAGACAGAGAATATGGCTAGAGCTTCTGAAGGACTATGATTATGAGATTCTTTATCATCCGGGTAAGGATAACGTTGTAGCTGATGCTTTGAGCAAAAAGAGCCCTGGGATGGTATCGTATATGATGGTTAGGGAGCATGATTTGCTAGAGCAGTTTGCTAGCCTCAATTTGAGAGTTGAGCCTTCTGACATGGATACGGACTGTATGATTGCTAGTTTACGCTTAGAGCCAAATCTATTGGACAGGATTAGACAGGCTCAGTAGATTGATCTGTATTGTATTGATGCAAGTAGTTAGATACAGAAGGGCACAGTGACTGAGTTTGAGTTGAGTTTTGATGGACTACTAAGGTTTAGAGGTAGATTGTGTGTTCCCGAGGACCCAAAGCTCAAGAAATTGATTTTGTCAGAAGCTCATTCTTCGAGGTACATGTTGCATCCGGGGAGTAACAAGATGTATCAGAACCTTCTAAAGGTGTACTAGTGGTCAGGTATGAGAAGGACATGGTGAATTTTGTGGCGAGATGTCTCATATGTCAGCAAGTGAAGGTAGAGCATCAAAGGCCTGCAGGGTTATTACAGCCTCTACCTATACCGACATGAAAATATGAGCATATCACCATGGATTTTGTGATGAGTTTACTGAGGACCCGGAGGAATCACGATGTGATATGGGTGATTGTTGATAAACTGACGAAGTCAGCCCACTTTCTAGCTGTGAGAGCTACCGATACTCTAAGTTCATTGGCAAAGATGTATGTACGTGAGGTAGTGATGTTACATGGTGTTCCAGTGAGCATTGTCTCATATAGGGATTCCCGCTTCACCTTCCATTTTCGGGAACATTTTCAGGAAGCCATGGAAACCCAGTTGAGTTTGAGCACCGCTTTCCATCTTCAGACAGATGGTCAGTCAAAGAGGACTATACAGACTTTAGAGGATATGTTAAGAGCATGTATGCTAGATTTTAGAGGCTCTTGGGATGATCATTTACCACTAGCCGAATTCGCCTAACACAACAGTTATCATTCGAGTATTGGGATGGCACCGTATGAGGTTTTGTATAGCCATAGATGTCGTTCCCCTATCGATTGGGAAGAAATGGGTGACCGAAAGGTTTTTGCTCCTGATTTGGTTAGACAGGCTTCTGAGGATGTCTGGTTGATTATTGAGAGATTGAAGACAGCTCAGAGTAGACAGAAGAGTTATGCTAACAGGAGACAGAGACCACTTGAATTCGCAGTTAGTGAGTCAATGCTTCTGAAGGTTTCTCCTTCCAATGGTATAGCAAGATTCGGAAAGAGGGGTAAGCTGAGTCCTCACTACATTAGACCCTTTGAGATACTTGATCGAGTGGGAGATAAGGCCTATAGGTTGGCATTACCACCGGACTTATCAGGCGTGCATAATGTTTTTCACATTTCGATGCTTTAGAAATATCATCCAGATCTGACCCATGTGATTCGGTATGAGCCATTGGAGCTCAAGGATGATTTGACATATGTAGAGAAACTGATCCGAATATTGGATAAGAAGGAAAAAGTCTTGAGGTCAAAGACCATCAGGTTAGTTAAGGTTCTTTGGCAGCATCACACTTCAGAGGAGGCTACTTGGGAGCTAGAGGGTCTGATGCGAGGGAGACACCCCCAGTTGTTTGATGATTAACTTGGTTCTAATTTAGAGGACCAAATTTCTTGAATGAGGGGAGGAATGTAAGGCCTGTAAATTTATACGTATTCTTTATGATTTCATGATGTATAGACAAGTTACATTAGATATGAATCATAAGAAATGAATGTCTTTAAGCTCCGAATGTAAATGAAATGTAAAACGAGTAGTGAAGAAAATTGAATATGAATATACCTTTGAATTTCTAGGAAAATTGTAGCAGGAATGCTGCAGATGAAGGGTAGATCAATCTCATTCAAGGGTAGATCAATCTCATTCAAGGGGAGATCAATCTCATTGCTTAAATTTGCAATGCCAAAGCATTCTGCAAGAGGGAGATTGATCCCTCATTCAAAGCAGATCGATCTCTGGTGAATTCTGGTTGAGACAGATCGATCTCTTCTCAAGCCAGATCGATCTCTAAGTGATTCTGCTTGGTCCAGATCGATCTCATACCAGGAGGCAGATCGATCCCCTAGCCTAAATATCGAGTTTTGAAAGAGTTTCAATACAGAGCAGATCGATCTCTCATGGTTAGGAGATCGATCTCCTAAGGCAATTCTATATAAACCCGACTGCTGCACCTTCTTTCTCTGAGAAACAGAAATCCCCTTTGAAACCAAGTGAAAACCTAAGTTTCTTACTCCAAATATCATCACCTTTCAATCAGTTTTGAGAGAGATTTATTTTAGTAAAGTTGTTCCTAGTGAAGAGGAGAACAACATAGTTGAAAACTAGAAGTTGAAACCTTGGATTGAAGGAGCAAAGTGAGTTTCCCCCCAATTTGGCAAAAAGAGAAAAAATCAAGCTAGGTAAGATTCAATACACCAACTTCAAGTATGTTAATATAGGTATTTTGGTGAGTTGATTGGTGTATGTTTTGATGGATGGAAACTCCTTGAACATGTTAAATCTCCATGACCTAACAATTAGTCTAATGTGATTTAATGAGAGAAAACTGATTTGGCATGGATTTAAGGATGATTTAAGCATGTGGTGATGTTATTAAGCATGTATATATGATTGTAAGATAGTTTTGCGAAATACATGTGTTGGTATAGATGATGAATGAAAATAGGTATATGAGATATATGGGGAAATACCATAGTGGGAGAAAATAATGAACTTAAGGCATTGGGAGATTTATGACGGTTCAATTCGAATCAGTAGACTTGATGAGTCTAATAGGTTCTCGAAAAATGATTTGTAAAATCGAAATGGACTTAAGAGAGAGTAAGGTCCAATAAGATGTAATAAGGCCAAATGGGTGTAAAAATGGCTAAATGCATTGATTGAAATTCATGCAAGTGAAAATTAAGTATATTAAGGTATATTGATGTGAATGGTTATTTACAGCTCCGAACTTTATATTGGAAACTGATCAGGCTGCGAGAGTGAGCAGCACCGAGGAAGTGAGATCACGCGGCGTGATCAGAGGTAAGGGAATTTTGTGAGTAGCTAGAGGTAGCTATACATATTTCGGATAGATTTTGAGTATCTAAATTGTATATGGATTTTCGAATAAGGAAAAATTTTGGTAGAAATCGACATGGTAAAACTGCAATATTACCCCAAATTTAGGGTAAAAAAGCTTCGAAAGCATGTTTGTGACTAGTTTTGACAGTTGCATAGATAGACTGGCTAATGTTTTCCTGTTATATGAGAAAACAGCACGTTATAGTGTCGATTTGATTTAATTGAGTGAATTTCAATTGAAATAAGTCATCAATCAGTTTGTGTTAAAACCAACCGTGTTAGAGCACAGCTCGCACGAGATTTTATAAGATATGCATCACATAGTACTTGAGTATTTCTCGTACTTGATTTTAATGCAATTTGTGCATGATAGAGTAATGGAGCGTTGCTCGTACTCAGTTTTATTGTTGATGCATGATAGAATACTGGAGCATTGCTCGTACTCAGTTTTACATGACATAGTGTGCTGGGAGCATTGCTCGCACTAGATTTATATGACTTTATGCATGAGGCCGTGTTGGAGTTTACTCGCACGTACCGGTTTTGAAAGAGATAGCATGAAACAGTCATGCTGGGAGCCTGTACAGACTGTGTGTCGCATCGATTATATGCTCGCACGTGCATTTTAAGATATGGCCAAGGACTATCGAAACTATTATCCATGTATGAGGGCTAAAACCTATGGCAGGCACCCCAACCTTGAGATTGGGTCCATGGAGTACTTTGTACCGTGTATGTCACATGGAATATGATGTACCGTGAGTACACGATGATATTGAGTTGTTGGCTGACGGTAGAGGATTTGACCCACCTCTCGTTACAGCAAATGTGAGGCCCCGCACACCGAGTACTGTGTGACTTGGGATCATGAAAAATGAGATATGATCATAATCTCGGAACAAGTAGTCGCCTATCTCACATTACTGATATTTCTTGTTTGAATTGTCACATGAGTTTTATAAATTGGATAGACTCAAGGGATGGGTTGAGCCTCGACATGTGACCTTGTGTGTGATATGGGTTACCTGAAGGATGGTTGAGGCCCGAATTTTCATGTTTTTACATGATGATATGCTATCTTTGTTTTAATTTAATTGAAATCGCATGATAAAATGTGATTTACATTAATTACATGAGAAATGCAATGTTTTTGCATAAATTGTTGAGGTTATTAAACCAGCATGTTTTCAATTCATACTGACGATTTGTATCTATATATATATATATATATTGCATAAATGTTTCAAAAAAGATACATGCTTTAGATGTGAATCGAAGAGGAAATGATTTAATGGCATGAGCATTATATTTTGTAGATAGTGTGGTTATCTACTTGTTTGCCTTATTTCCTTATTGAGCTAGTGAGCTCACCCCCCTTTTATTTCCTCCTCTCTACAAAGTGTTCACAGTAGTCGAGCACGGTTGAGGACTGGTATTCCTTTATCCCCTGCATACCCATCTTACGAAAGGTGTACACCTTCGAAACGTTTTGTACTGAACAATGTAAAAGCACAGTTATGTAAACATGTTAACTTTGAATGATGTATTTTGAAATAACAAAACATTAAACTCAATGAACTTGTTTTCAAATCATTTGTAAGAAACTATTTCTAAGTAATTATCTTGAAATCATATTACATCAATATTCACTTAGAAATATTGTCAACCTACAAATCTTTTTAAAACTAAACTTTGGTGGGAAACTAAAAATCAAGCTAAAGAAATCGGTCTAAGAGGTTGTCTGGATCGATCTCCATTAAGCAAAAGCATTGCAGGATCGATCTCAAATAATAGTGAGATCGATCTCCTCAAGGTAGAGGTTTTGCAAGATCGATCTCAAGGAATTGTGAGATCGATCTCCTTAAGGCAGAGGTTTTGCAAGATCGATCTCAAGGAATTGTGAGATCGATCTCCTCAAGGCCGAGATATTGTAAGATCGATCTCATGAGGTTATGAGATCGATCTCCTATAAGCGGTAGCAATATTTCAAAGCAAAGATCAATCTCCTCTTTAACAAGAAATTGATCTCCCTTGTTTTTACTGAGTATAATAACTAACGAGAAGATCGATCCCTCGATAATAAGATCGATTTTCCCTTCGTAGAGTTCCTTTGTGTTACAAGTTTTGGAATTAAGAGATCGATCTCCTCAGATAAATGAGATCGATCTGGACTTCATCTGCAGAACTCCAATGGCTACTTTTGCAGGTTTTCAACGAGAGAAAATGCATTAAATGCTTCACCAACCAATTGGGTGTATAAATACAAGCCATAAAGACATTGGAGACAAGAAGAAAGAAAGTAGAAAAACTCTAAAAATCGAAGAGGAAATGATTTAATGGCATGAGCATTATATTTTGTAGATAGTATGGTTATCTACTTGTTTGCCTTATTTCCTCACTGAGCTAGTGAGCTCACCCCCCTTTTATTTCCTCCTCTCTACAAAGCGTTCACAGTAGTCGAGCACAGTTGAGGACTGGTATTCCTTTATCCGCTGCATACCTTTCTTACGAAAGGTATACACCTTCGAAACATTTTGTACTGAACAATGTAAAAGCACAGTTATGTAAACGTGTTAACTTTGAATAATGTATTTTGAAATAACAAAACATTAAACTCAATGAACTTATTTTCAAAGCATTTGTAAGAAACTATTTCTAAGTAATTATCTTGAAATCATATTGCATCAATATTCACTTAAAAATATTGTCAACCTACAAATCTTTTTAAAACTAAACTTTGGCGGGAAACTAAAAATCAAGCTAAAGAAATCGATCTAAAAGGTTGTCTGGATCGATCTCCATTAAGTAAAAGCATTGCAGGATCGATCTCAAAGAATAGTGAGATCGATCTCCTCAAGGCAGAGGCTTTGCAAGATCGATCACAAGGAATTGTGATATCGATCTCAAGGAATTGTGAGATGATCTCCTCAAGGCAGAGGCTTTGCAAGATCGATCTCAAGGAATTGTGAGATCGATCTCCTCAAGGCTGAGATATTGTAAGATCGATCTCATGAGGTTATGAGATCGATCTCCTATAAGCGGTAGCAATATTTCAAAGCAGAGATTGATCTCCTCTTTAACAAGAAATCGATATCCCTTGTTTTTACTAAGTATAATAACTAACGAGAAGACCGATCCCTCGATAATAAGATTGATCTTCCCTTCATAGAGTTCCTTTGTGTTACAGGTTCTAGAATTAAGAGAGCGATCTCCTCAGATAAATGAGATCGATCTGGACTTCATCTACGGAACTCCAACGGCTACTTTTGTAGGTTTTCAATGGAAGAAAATGCATTAAATGCTTCACCAACCAATTGGTTGTATAAATACAAGCCATAAAGACATTGGAGACAAGAAAAAAGAAAGCAGAAAAACTCTGAACATTCTTGAAAAATATTCTTTGTGTCCAAAGTGCTTGAGCTGCATTTAATTCATTTCAATTCATCAACTACCTTATGAGGAAGGCTTTGTTTGTATTCATTCTCTATTATAAAGAAGAGGGAAAGTGTTCCTCTGAGTGAAAGCTATTGTGAAAGAGTTTGGGTAGCTTCATTGGCTAAGGGTAGAGAGCTTATTCCTAAACCTTGAAAAGGAAGTTGTAAAGATCACCTTGATTAGTGAAAGAGACTCCTTGACAAGAAGGTCAAGAACAGAGGACGTAGGCAAGAGATTTGGCCGAACCTCTATAAATTACTGTGTTTGCTACTCTTCCTCTTTATCTTCTTTTTACTGCATATTTACTCTATTGCTTATTGTTGTCATTTATTTGGTTAAGTACAATTTGAGTTAAGAAAGCTTGAATTTAGTAAATTGCTAGAAAAATCGATTCACCCCCCTCTCGATTGAGCCAACAAAACAAATGTACCGTCAGTGATGTATATGTACAAGTATTTATATTAATGTATATGAGTTTACTTTTAAGAAAACAGTATTTACGGTCAATAGATAATTGTATTGACATGTGTGAATGATATGAAAGGAATGTGGTTGAAGTGATTAATATCGAATCACAACCCAACGGTTTGGTGGTTAAATTATGACAAAAGGAAAGGTAAGTAAAATACAAAAAATTTGTAGTGATTTTTGACAAATCACGGGCGATCGTGACAGGTAGGAAGGAAAAGCCAAAGGAAAAAAATAGAAAAGATTGTTATTTTCTTTCCTTATTAACAAAATCAAATCATTCCAACTTATCTTTTATTTTTTTAATTTTATTTCGTTACCTTAACAAATTATTGGTGTAATGGTAAATTAATGTATTTTTATTTTCTACCTTTCCATTTTTCAACTCTGCTAAGCAATGTAAGGAAAGAAAATTACATTATCTTTCACATTTTCCTTCTTTCCTAGTAAGCACACCTAACAAAAAAAAATTAATGTTTTCCGTCTCTCCATTTTTCTTTCCTTTCAATTTTTAGTTTTGCATTTTCTTTCCACCTTACCAGGCAAAACTTAAGGGTGTGCTTGGTAGGGTCTAAAAATGGAAGGATGGATAGGTATACATGAAAAAATGAAAAAAAATGGTTTTGTTAGTATTTGGTATGAAAGAAAAAAGCAAAAAAAAGAAAATAAGAAAGATTTTTTTTTTATTAATAAAATCAAATCATTCCAAATTTAAAATATTAATATAAAAAAATCGAAGAAATGAGTCAAGCATGTATATTTACAAAAATTATTCTTTATTTTTTTAATTATATTTTATCATCTTAACTAATTAATAATTTATTGATAAATTAATATAATTTTATTTTTTTCTTTTCATTTTTCAACTTTATCAAGTAATGAAAAAAAAATTTCTTTCACTTTTTTCATCTTTCCTATTAAATACATCAATGAAAAAAAGAATTTATCGTTTTTTTTTTTCCTTTTAATTTTTCATCTTTTCTTGTTTCTTTTCACTACAGTGAGTAAAGCCTAAATTCTTGGATCGCACTTTTATCTCGATTTGACTAATTAATTGTTCTAGGGCTACGGGAGGGTGTCCCATGGAAATTGAGTGGTCTAAATTGTTACCGAGAAATGGGAATCAATCGCAGTATCATGACCTCAAACTTACCATATCTCCCAACTTCAAATCAAATAGATTTACTATAAAAAAGTGCAACTTATACTTTCGAAAAGCCAGCTACTTTACAACCTGGACTGTGGCCAAATTAGCTTTGTTACTTTCTTTCTTGGAATTTTCATCTTCCTTGATTGAAATTAAAAAATTAAAAAGATAAATTAAATGTAAATGGAATGCTTCTTTCATGCTTGTTGAATTGATTTAAAATTAAAGTAAAAGCCGTATGCTAATTAAATTCAAAAGGATAGTTGATTTAATTGCAATGTATATTTCACTAATCAATAATTAAAGTTTTTTCTTTTTTTAAAATTTATTTTATTAATGTATTCTTCTATGCCCTCATTCAGCAATTAGTGCGTCAACATATACTATTAACCAATTGAAAAGGTAAAATTCGTAGTTCAAGGAGTTAAAACTCAAACGTAATAATGTTCATATTCAAAATAGTAAAAATATAATAAAATAAACATTTAGCTTAAATCTTAAAAAGTAATCAAATTATAAATATTACAATACTAACTAGGAACTTTCATAAATTCTTATAGGAATCAAGGTCAAGGTTTGATCGATTTCTTGAGAAATAGTTCATAGTGTAGCCAAGCTTCAAAAGCCAGACAAGAGTCGGGGCTTCGGCCAGTCCGCCTGGCCGGCTCCGCCCTAATCTCGTATGGGTTTGTCCCCATTGCTCATACGAGGAGCTGAAAGCAATGAATGATGAAGGAGAAGCTGGCGTTAGCTTTAGCTTGGAGCTAACACTCAAATTCTAACAAACAGTTGGATGAATGTAAATGGAGTGGTTGGTATTATATACACGATTAAGACATCATTTTGAATAAAAATTAAAGAACAAAACTGAGACAAGGTTGATTCAAGTCTCAAAAGATTTGATAAAGGATTTATTTGTGATATATATTGATAGTGGTCGTGTCACCAGAAACCACGTGTGCAACTATTCGCCTGCCACGTGTCAAACCAAGACCGAGCCACGTGGCGGATTTGGCGACAGTGTGGCGCGGCAGACCTCCATCGCCCATATCGCGGCATTGGTCTTCCGCACAGTCTGCAGTAGAGGGCTCCCGCACAACCCGCGATAGAAGTCCCCCGCTCAGTCTGCGGCATAGTCTCCCGCACAGCTTGCGACATAGCCTCCCGCACATTCTGCGGTAGAGGGCTCCCGCACAGCCCGCGATAGAAGTCCCCCGCTCAGTCTGCGGCATAGTCTCCCGCACAGCTTGCGACATAGCCTCCCGCACATTCTGCGGTAGAGGGCTCCCGCACAGCCCGCGATAGAAGTCCCCCGCACAGCTTGCGACATAGCCTCCCGCACATTCTGCGGTAGAGGGCTCCCGCACAGCCGGCGATAGAAGTCCCCCGCTCAGTCTGCGGCATAATCTCCCGCACAGCTTGCGACATAGCCTCCCGCACATTCTGCGGTAGAGGGCTCCCGCACAGCCCGCGATAGAAGTCCCCCGCACAGCTTGCGACATAGCCTCCCGCACATTCTGCGGTAGAGGGCTCCCGCACAGCCCGCGATAGAAGTCCCCCGCTCAGTCTGCGGCATAGTCTCCCGCACAGCTTGCGACATAGCCTCCCGCACATTCTGCGGTAGAGGGCTCCCGCACAGCCCGCGATAGAAGTCCCCCGCATAGCTTGCGACATAGCCTCCCGCACAGTCTGCGGTAGAGGGCTCCCGCACAGCCCTCGATAGAAGTCCTCCGCTCAGTCTGCGGTAGAGGTCCCCCGCTAGCTGCTTGAACTCGAGGCGCGACAGAGTGCTCTATGACTCTGTCGCAGCCCAGACACGCGCCTGGGCCTCAGCTCGAACCGACTTGCAGAAACCTATAAATACCAGGTGAGCTCTCTAAATCAGGGGCCGAAACCAAAAAACAAAAAAGAAGGGAAAAGCTTTAAACTCTCTGATTTAAGCAATATATTCTCTTCTTCATACATTCACAACTCCGATTATTGACTTAATCATCGGAGTGCGCGTGCAGGGACAAATCCCTGCCCCCTCTGATTCCTGTTATTTTTGCAGGATATACGAAGAACACGTGGAACAAATTGCACCGATGTCACCCTTTTGTCGTTAGTGCAATTAGACTACGTGGAAAGCATTTTCTTGTTGCTGTCAGGTAGGCAACATCAATTGGCGCTGTCTGTGGGAACTCTGACAAAAAGTCAGGTTCTCTATCAAAATGGTGAGAACGCGCTCTACAGCAGGGTTGACAGGAGGGCAGAATTCGGTGAGTCCCCCTGTCAGATTAGAACAAAGACAAAGACATGGTGAAAGGGGTCAGGGAGAAACCATGGTTTCTCTAGAAGAATTTGAGACCCTGAAACGCAAAAATGAAGAGACCACGACAGCGTTGAAGGCTATGGTGAGTTTCTTCAGAGACACTCTCCCCCAATTCAGCTTGCCCCATGAAGTGCAGTAGTTAGTGGGGGAAAACACACCTCAGCGGACCTATGAGAGAGGTCAGCCCTCCACCCTGGTAAATGCTGGACAAGAGGCAGGAACACGAAATAATGCCACTACGGATCCAGCAAGGCAGAGGTCTTCTCCACCAAATATGCGACAGAGCCCACCAAATGTGCGGCAGGGCTCAACCGCGAACCTTAGGAGACAGAGTTCGCCCATAGCACCTGTGCGGCAGGGCTCACCCGCAGACCTCGTGCGGCAGAGGTCTCCCCCAGCAGATGTTCCACGGAGCTCACCCGCAGCTCAACGGCAGCAGTGTTCACCACTAGCCGATAGGCGACAGAGCCCACCAAATGTACGGCAGAGCTCTCCTAGGGACTACATGCGGCAGAGCTACCCCGCAACATATGTGCGACGGTGCTCTCCCGCCGTTGATAGGCGGCAGAGTTCTCCTCTGCCCGGCAGGCGGCAGACTTCTTCGATAGCCGATAGGCGGCAGAGTTCCCCCACATATCGCAGCTCATCTCCCGTGGAGTTGAAACATGGTTTAAGAGAATGTAGGGCTGGGGAGCGACGGGAACAGAGAGGCCAAGACCCACGAGAAGGTCTCGAAATTACAAGTCCCGGAATGGGAGGTGCTGGAAGAGGTGCTTATCAGTCAGACTCTTCTAGACCCGAAGGGACAAGGCCATGCTCAGCTCGAGGGTCGGAGGACGTGGAGAAGGTCGTCCAAAGGATCCTCGAGAAGAAAAAATTGGTGTTTCCAGATGACGGCCAAAGGAGGAGGATCCCATTCAGCCTGGCGATCATGAACAAACCTTTGCCAAAGAAGTTCAAAATGCCATCCATGGCCATTTACACCGGCAAAGCAGACCCCTATGACTACATACAGAGTTACGAGTCCCTCAGGCTGCTGCATGGGTGGGAGGACAAAATTATGTGCAGAGCTTTTTCCCTCACATTGTCCGGGCACGCTCTAAAGTGGTTCAACGGGTTGAGCGAAGGTTCAATCTCCTCTTTTGACGAGTTGAGAAATGAATTCCTCAAAGTCTTCATGATCCACAGCCAGAGGAAGACAGATTCTACCTACCTACTCACGCTTAAACAAGGGAATAAAGAACCCTTGAAAAGCTTTGTAGACCGCTTCCGAGATGCAACCTTGGAAGTGGAAGATCTACCGGTAGGTGTAGCCTTGGCTGCAATGCTACAAGGGACAAGCTCCGAAAAGCTGCAAGAATCCCTCTCTCTTGATCAACCGATGACAATCTCCGACCTCTTTGCCCGGGCTAACAAGTATGTAGCTCAAGAAGAAGTGATGAAAATGATACAGCCCAGGGAGGCAAAGGAAGGAAAGAAGAGAGAGAGAGATGCACCCGAGAGAAGCTCCCCAAGACCCGTGAGAGTAGACAAAGCCCCTAGGCTCAGGTATGAAGGTTATACCAGGTTGAACGAGCCTCGCACTGCGATACTGGCAGCTATCGAAGGGGCAGGACTATTGGAATTCCCCAAGAAGAAAATTGGAGATGTAGGACGAAACCTCGAAACCTATTGCGAATTCCATTGTGCTCACGGTCACCCAACAGAGAGGTGCAGAGATTTAATGGACCAGTTGGAAAGGCTGGCCAGAGAAGGGAAGATCAACCGCTTCCTATGGAGGAGCGAGAGACCCCGTTATCCTCCGCGTGACCAAAAGAATGATCGTCCACGGACTGGGGCAAATAATGACAACAGAAGGGATAGGCCTAGAAACGAAGCAGTCAGGCCAATCCCCCGTGCTAATCCGCCAAACAACGAACCTACAGCCCCCGCAATAAATGTCATCGCAGGGGGGGACTCAAGTACAGGAAGCTCCTCTACTTCCCGCAAAAGTTACGCTAGGCAAGCGTATCAGGTTAACGTTGTGATGGAAGAACAGGCGGATGAAGAGCCCATCATGTTCACTCCGGCTGACAAAGGTGATATTGTCATGCCCCACGAAGACCCATGGTGATATCCACTGTAGTGGCCAAACACCCGGTGAGCAGGGTTCTGGTCGATAACGGGAGCTCAGTAAACCTAATCTATTGGAATTGCTTTGAAAAAATGAGCATATCCGAAGATAGGTTAAAGCCCGTTATGGCGCCACTATACGGATTCACGGGCGAACGAGTGAAAGTTACCGGGTCCATAGAGTTGCCTGTGACTCTTGGAGAGCACCCGAAGAGCGTGACCCGGCAAGTGTTGTTCATGGTGGTCAGATCAACCTCCGCTGCCTACAACATGATTTTGGGCAGACCTGTGCTGAATGACATGAGGGCGGTGATATCCTCTTGCTATCTATTGATGAAGTTTCCCACTCCCAACGGAGTCGGGCAAGTACGAGGAAACCAAAGGAGTGCCCGTACTTGTTATCTCGCTTCCACTGCTAACAAGGTAGCACAGAGAAAAGAAACCTTATGTATCGACGATCCGCCCAAACCTCAGCCTGTGGAGGAAACAGAAGCCATTGAGCTAATAGAAGGGGATGGGAGAAAAAAGGTATTCATAGGGACTCAACTGGGCAAACAACTAAAGAATGAGATAGTCGAGTGTCTGAGAAGAAACTCGGATGTCTTCGCCTGGAGTCCGACGGACATGCCTGGAATTAATCCCGAAGTGATATGCCATGAGCTTAATGTCATACCCGGACACAGACCCGTCAAACAGAAGAAGAGGAGTTTCGCCCCGGAACGACAAAAAGCAATCACTGAAGAAGTGAATAAACTCCTGGACGCCGGATTCATCCGAGAGGTCTACTACCCTGAGTGGTTGGCCAATGTAGTGATGGTAAAGAAATCTAGCGGGAAGTGGCGAATGTGTGTGGATTTCACCGACCTGAACAAAGCCTGCCCTAAAGATTCTTACCCCTTACCTCGGATAGACAGACTAGTAGACGAAACATCCGGCTACGAATTCCTCAGTTTCTTGGATGCATTCTTCGGGTATCACCAAATCATGCTTCACCCAGAAGACGAAGAAAAGACTTCCTTTATAACCGACGACGGAACCTATTGCTATAGGGTAATGCCGTTCGGTCTAAAGAACGCGGGAGCCACCTATCAACGAATGGTGAGCAAAGTGTTCAAAGATCTTCTGGGAAATACCATGGAAGCCTACATGGACGATATGATAATCAAGAGCCGCGTAGGAGAGTCTCATACTGATCAAATGTCCAGAGTATTCGAAGTATTGAGGAGATTCAACATGAAGCTAAACCCTGAAAAGTGCTCATTCGGGGTAAGATCAGGGAAGTTCTTAGGCTTCATGATCACTAACAGGGGCATTAAGGTAAATCCTGAGAAGGTACAGGCGGTCATTGACATGAAACCCCCAACCACCGTAAGAGAAGTCCAGAGATTGACAGGCAGAATAGCAGCTCTGAATCGCTTCTTGTCAAAATCAGCAGAAAGGAGCCTGCCGTTCTTCAAAACTCTACGGGGGGGAAGAACTTCGAATGGACAGAAGATTGTCAAAAAGCCTTTGAAGACCTCAAGGAATACTTGAAACAATTGCCTTTATTAACAAGGCCCCTGGAAGGAGAACAACTCTATATGTATTTGGGAGTCGGTGATTTCGCCGTCAGTGCGGTGCTACTGAAAAAAGATGAAATGGTGCACCGTCCCATCTACTACGTGAGTAAAGTGTTATTGGATCCAGAGACCCGCTATCCGCTGGCCGAAAAGCTAGCATTAGCCCTTTTGATGGCCTCGCGAAAGTTGCGCCCGTATTTCCAAGCACACCCTATCACCGTCTTGACAGATCAACCGTTAAGACAGATCCTCCAGAAACCTGAACATTCAGGAAGGTTAGTGAAATGGGCAGTGGAACTTGGGGGATACGAAGTCACATTCCAACCACGGCAGGCTATCAAAGGTCAAGATCTGGCCGACTTCATCGTAGAATGCACTATCCCAAGCGACAGCAGTGAAGGGGAGGCTCACCCATGGTTGCTGCATGTCGACGGGGCATCAAGTGCCAACGGAAGTGGAGCGGGTATAGTCCTGGTATCACCCGAAGGAAGATCCCTTGAATACTCCCTACGGTTCGGATTCCCCAGTTCGAACAATATAGCGGAGTATGAAGCTCTTATAGCAGGGATGATGTTAGCGAAGAAGCTACAGGTTCACCACTTGATAGCACACAGTGATTCTCAATTGGTGGTGAACCAATTCAGCGGAGAGTACGAGGTACGGGAACCGATGCTGGTCCCTTACTTGAAGAAAGTCCAACTTCTGGCACAGACTTTCAAAAGCTTTCAGCTGATACAAATCAACCGGTCCGAAAACACACATGCTGATGCATTGTCTAAGTTAGCCTCTTCCACCGAAACACGAGAAAGGACAGTGAAGGTGGAGAGGCTCGAACGACCTAGTATTGAAGAGGTCGAAGTGTGTGACATTCAAGTGGGAAACGATTGGAGATCCCCATACAAACAGTATCTCACCGAAGGAACACTCCCCCAAAATAAGGACGAGGCTCGTCACTTAAAAATACAAGGGGCGAAGTTCACACTCATCAATGGAGAACTGTATAAAAGGGGATATTCGTCGCCCTTATTGAAATGTCTGGGACCGGAGCAAGCAAGCTCCACTTTAGCCGAAGTGCATGAAGGAATTTACCGCGAACATTTAGGAGCGAGAGCTCTTGCTGCTAAAGTACTGCGATCGGGATTCTACTGGCCAACGTTGAAGAAAGATGCGATGGACCAAACCCGCAGATGTGACAAATGCCAGAGGTTTGCGCCTATCACAACAGCCCCAGTGACTCCCTCTCAAGGAACAGTACAGCCAATTCCTTTTGCACAATGGGGATTGGACATCCTTGGACCTTTCCCCTTAGCCACGGGTCAAAGAAAGTTCCTATTAGTGGCTACCGATTACTTTACAAAGTGGATTGAAGTAGAGCCTTTAGCCACAATCACGGAAAAGAAAGTGGAGGCAATGGTGTGGAAAGACATTATCTGTCGATTCGGAATTCCCCGCATCTTAAATGCCGACCATGGAAAGCAATTTGATTGCAACGCCTTCCGTGAATTTTGTAAGAGCCTCAACATTCAGCTAAGGATCTCCTCGGTATCATATCCTCAAGCTAATGGACAGGCTGAAGTCAGTAATCGAACTATCCTTCATGGGCTAAAGACCAGGCTAGACAAAGCAAAAGGGGCATGGGTGGACGAATTGCCTAGTGTTTTATGGACATATCGTACCACCAGTCGTGTGTCGACTAAAGAAACGCCATTCAGCCTTGTATACGGCGCAGAAGCACTGATCCCCGTGGAAATTGGAGCGTCATCACCAAGAGTGATACCCTTAATAGAGGAAGAAAATTCACAAGCTCTAAGGGAAGGCTTGGTCCTACTCGACGAACTAGAGAAACCGCGGCTATTCGATTGGCATCCTATCATCAGAGGGTAGCCAACTACTACAATAGCCGGGTGAGAGATAGGCCAATGTCTGAGGGAGATCTAGTGCTTAGAAAGTCGCAGATCACGAATGCCCTGAAGGAGGATGGGAAATTCAGAGCCAATTGGGAAGGTCCATACAGAATCAGATACAAGATTGGACCTAACACCTGTGTTCTGGAAACTCTACAAGGGAATAAGATAGGGAAAACATGGAATTCAAATCACCTAAAGCTGTATTTGAATTAAGCACCATATTTTCTTTCCCAAACATTATTATTATCATTTGTTTATACCATCACAAGATATTGTCATCAAATCATCACGTAGAATGTCATTTTATTATACATCTGCAACTTCTATGCATCTAAATCTTGTGACAGGTATTCAGACGAGCCATAAGAGCCTGAGGCGCTATGCGTCACTGTGGCCAGGCGTAGTTCAGACGAGCCGTAAGAGCCTGAGGCGCTATGCATCACTGTGGCCAGGCGTAGTTCAGACGAGCCGTAAGAGCCTGAGGCGCTATGCGTCACTGTGGCCAGGCGTAGTTCAGACGAGCCGTAAGAGCCTGAGGCGCTATGCGTCACTGTGGCCAGGCGTAGTTCAGACGAGCCGTAAGAGCTTGAGGCGCTATGCGTCACTGTGACCAGGCGTAGTTCAGACGAGCCGTAAGAGCCTGAGGCGCTATGCGTCACTGTGGCCAGGCGTAGTTCAGACGAGCCATAAGAGCCTGAGGCGCTATGCGTCACTGTGGCCAGGCGTAGTTCAGACGAGCCGTAAGAGCATGAGGTGCTATGCGTCACTGTGGCCAGGCGTAGTTCAGACGAACCGTAAGAGCCTGAGGCGCTATGCGTCACTGTGGCCAGGCGTAGTTCAGACGAGCCCTAAGAGCCTGAGGCGCTATGAGTCACTGTGGCCAGGCGTAGTTCAGACGAGCCGTAAGAGCCTGAGGCGCTATGCGTCACTGTGGCCAGGCGTAGTTCAGACGAGCCATAAGAGCCTGAGGCGCTATGCGTCACTGTGGCCAGGCGTAGTTCAGACGAGCCGTAAGAGCCTGAGGCGCTATGCGTCACTGTGGCCAGGCGTAGTTCAGACGAGCCGTAAGAGCCTGAGGCGCTATGCGTCACTGTGGCCAGGCGTAGTTCAGACGAGCCGTAAGAGCCTGAGGCGCTATGCGTCACTGTGGCCAGGCGTAGTTCAGACGAGCCGTAAGAGCCTGAGGCGCTATGCGTCACTGTGGCCAGGCGTAGTTCAGACGAGCCGTAAGAGCCTGAGGCACTATGCGTCACTGTGGCCAGGCGTATACAATCAACCGAGCCGTAAGAGCCTGAGGCGCTATGCATCACTGTGGCCAGGCGAGTACAATTAACCAAGCTGTAAGAGCCTGAGGCGATATGCGTCACTGTGGCCAGGCGATAAAAATATCAAGGCTATAAAAACTAAAGACGCATACACGTCACAGTAATCAAGCCTTAAACAATTATACGTTCACTCAAAAAATTCTTTCTGAAAGTTTACCTTTCTATCAAGAATTGGGGAGCATGCACGAATACATTCAAACGAATGCATTCAACCAAAATAAACAGACAAAGAATGACAAATGATAAATAGAGAAGTAATGCAATACAAAGCATGAACAAAAATCTCAATTTCATTTCATTCAAAAGTCATTGCAAACAGATCTTTAACAGATCTTTACGATTACATTCGACAAAAGTACAAAGTTAAAATAAAAAACAACAAAGTACTTGAAAAGAAATACAAAAAAACAAAAATAGCTATCTACTCTTCGGGAGGAAGCTGGGGATCAGCTGCAGACGGACCATCACTTCCCAAGGACTGCTGACCCTCCTCGTCGTCTAAATCAATAAGAGCCTCGATAGGCTCGGGAGCACCATCCAAATCCATGGGCTCCCAAGGACCAGTGAGGTTGACGAGGTCATCTTGGGCAGTCCTCTTAAATAACTCGTTTGCAGGTTCAGCTTCAGGCTCATATTTAGTCCAGTCGGGGGCCTCAAATAGCATCGCCTCGGTGGTGTACTGGAGCTCGGGGAATTCCTCTCCTTCCCTATGTACTTCTAACCATGATCGGGCAAGATAGAACCCGTACTTTACATAGGGATTTGAGAAATCCTCCTTCCGTCTCAAGCAATCCTTGGAGAGACGGTACTCCTTCACAGCCTCGGCCCGTATGCTATTGATCTCCACTTGGGTCAGCGTAGGAGCAGCCTGACTTTCCAACTCGGCAACGCGCTGCTTGAGCTCCTGATTCCGAGCAAGTAAAGACCCGTAGTTGGATTGCATACAGTCTAGCTCAGAGTGGGCATCCCGAAGATCCTCTTGAAATCTGCTAGACCGAGCCTTCTCTACAGTAAGATCCCCCTGGGCGTGATTAAGGTCTTGATGAACCTTTGTGAGCTGCTCCTCCAAGCTTCGAACTAAATCCGGAAGTTTGGACAAGTTGTTGATGGTGTTCTGCAACTCCATAACTTGATCCTTTAACTCCCGGATTTCCCTATCAGCACGCTCCCGATAAGCCCGATGCTGGGCATTGTTGGCCACAGTTCGTTGAGCCAGCTGCAAAGAAATACAAAAAGTTAGATTCAAAGAATGCGGCAAAAATGAGTCAAACGAAGAGGAGTATGAAACTTACCCTCAATGCCTCCATGTCGGCTAAATCCTCCCCCTCCGGGTAGTTTCTGAATATCCTTGCCTCGTCCCGAGGAAGGATGGTGGACCAGCTTAACCGGGAGGCCACCCCGGGAGTGTCCAAAATGTCGTTGTCACGAACCCCAGGGTAGACTCGGAACTCGTGGCCCCTCATAATGTTTCCCCCATCCACGAAATAGGGCCTCTCATCGGCAGGGCCTATCCTCGGCAATATTGGCCTGCTTCCCATCGAACCTTCGATGTACAAGCGCCTTCTATTCTTCCGCTGAGACGGAATGATATTGCATTCCGCGCGCTCCTCAGAGCGTGATCGCCCGGATGACCCGGAAGCCCCCCGTGAAGATGAGGCAACTCTCCCCCTATCCCGAGAGAGATCTCTCTGTTCTGAAGGAGGGGGAGGCATCGCCTGCCTAGAAACAGGAGGGGTCCGAGCAGGAGGTGGATGAGAGGGGACCGGTGCCTCACTTGGGACATCGTCAGCCAAACGATGCCTCTTCCTGGCAGGAGCGCTGGAAGGACCAGCCTCAGAAACCTGGCAACCTAACGATTGCCGAAAATGACTCATATCTGCAAAAAAGAAAAAGAAGACAAATCAGTAGTCAAAAACTGATCAAAAACAGCAAGCCGTAAAGAGAATTAAAAGTTACCGTCAGGAGAATCGAGATGCTCCTGAAGGGACTCTATATTTATGGTGTCGTCATCAGGGAACACCATGAAAGTAGAGCCGAACCCTTCCCAACCAGTCAGATTGGCTAAGGGTTCGCTGCCAGAACTTGATTCTACGTTGGTGCTCCCTATATCCTCTTGTGGCCTAGGTGCTTCAGGATTTAACTCGGGGGAAACCGAAGGCAGAGGATCTGACGAAGGAATAGAGGGTCCGGCAACAGGGACCGGACCCACACCCCAGCCTGCTAATATCAAATTTTCATTTGATATAAGGGTGTCGAGGCTAAGGGGATGAGGGACTAGCAGTTTGTTGACGTCAGAAGACAACTGCTCCCTAAGTGTGGCAACCCGGGGATCCTTGGGAATCTCACGCCTATTCTCCCAACGAGTGGGAAAATCCAGGCCCTCGGGCACTTCCACAACCAGCCATTCCGTTTCGAAACCATGAAGCTTGTTAGCCGATTTCTCGAATAATCGGTTCTCAAAACCGGGCTGGTACACCCGCTGAAGCGAATAAGGCACCAAGCCGGGGCTCCCTCGAAGCCTAAAGAATACTTATAAAAGAGGAAGGGACGGAGGGCCGCCCCTTAAATGGCAGTGCACGGTAAATGCTACCAATTGCATCCATGCATGAGGATGCAGTTGTCCCGGGGATACCCTGTGCGTTCTAAGGAAGGAAGTCCCGAAGTCGGACAAGGGGAAGCGGAGTCCTAACTCCAAAGCTGCCCTAAAAACGACAGCCCCGTCGGACACACGACGTATGTCGCTCTCCTGAGGAGTTGGGAGCCTATAAGAGTATCCCTCAGGTAAAGGAAATCTGGATTCTAGGTCTTGGACGTCGGCTTCCTTTAAAGTCGACTTAACGCCTAGATCAATTTGTTTTCCTATACCATGGCCAGCCATTTTAGGAGTCTGTAAATCAAAAGAGTGGGACTACGGACTATGAAATTACCTAAAATGAAGAAAAGGAGGGACTGGCGACAGAGTATGAAGAAGCTGCGGTAGAGTTGCGACACAGTGATGTGTACGCGACAGAGTTGCTGTAGAGTACAGTTGAGTTGCGGCAGAGTTGCGAGAGAGTGTCCAGAGAAAATCGCGGCTGACTGTTTTTTGCGGGAGAACTCAATAGCGACAAGGACAGTAGGGGCCCAGTATATATAGCGGCTCGCCTGCATCGACACACGAGCGGAGATCCGACCCGACCCGAGAAAATCCAGACCCAGATACTCTTTCGCAGGAAAAATTCTTACCAAAGAGTGGGGAGCAATTGATGGTGGTCGTGTCACCAGAAACCACGTGTGCAACTATCCGCCTGCCACGTGTCAAACCAAGACCGAGCCACGTGGCGGATTTGGCGACAGTGTGGCGCGGCAGACCTCCATCGCCCATATCGCGGCATTGGTCTTCCGTACAGTCTGCGGTAGAGGGCTCCCGCACAGCCCGCGATAGAAGTCCCCCGCTCAGTCTGCGGCATAGTCTCCCGCACAGCTTGCGACATAGCCTCCCGCACATTCTGCGGTAGAGGGCTCCCGCACAGCCCGCGATAGAAGTCCCCCGCTCAGTCTGCGGCATAGTCTCCCGCACAGCTTGCGACATAGCCTCCCGCACATTCTGCGGTAGAGGGCTCCCGCACAGCCCGCGATAGAAGTCCCCCGCACAGCTTGCGACATAGCCTCCCGCACATTCTGCGGTAGAGGGCTCCCGCACAGCCCGCGATAGAAGTCCTCCGCTCAGTCTGCGGCATAGTCTCCCGCACAGCTTGCGACATAGCCTTTCGCACATTCTGCGGTAGAGGGCTCCCGCACAGCCCGCGATAGAAGTCCCCCGCACAGCTTGCGACATAGCCTCCCGCACAGTCTGCGTTAGAGGGCTCCCGCACAGCCCGCGATAGAAGTCCTCCGCTCAGTCTGCGGTAGAGGTCCCCCGCTAGCTGCTTGAACTCGAGGCGCAACAGAGTGCTCTATGACTCTGTCGCGGCCCAGACACGCGCCTGGGCCTCAGCTCGAACCGACTTGCAGAAACCTATAAATACCAGGTGAGCTCTCTAAATTAGGGGCCGAAACCAAAAAACAAAAAAGAAGGGAAAAGCTTTAAACTCTCTGATTTAAGCAATATATTCTCTTCTTCATACATTCACAACTCCGATTATTGACTTAATCATCGGAGTGCGCGTGCAGGGACAAATCCCTGCCCCCTCTGATTCCTGTTGTTTTTGCAGGATATACGAAGAACACGTGAAACAAATTGCACCGATGTCACCCTTTTGTCGTTAGTGCAATTAGACTACGTGGAAAGCATTTTCTTGTTGCTGTCAGGTAGGCAACATCATATATATTTTTTACTATTGAACATGATAATTAAATTTATGTGGTGGTTACGTTGATATGCCAAGAAATAAAAAGTTTCAATAGAATTATGTACGAGTAAAAGATTTAAGCAGAACAGTATGATTTTAGGGATTAAGTGTGTAGACATCTTTGAGGTTCGAGAAAAGTGTTGATGAATATGATTGTTTGACATTTGATTAGAAATTGTTGGCGACAAAATGAGAGTGCTTATTGATTTGTTTAGACCGCAATTGATTTGTGGGTTGAATATTTCAGTGTTTTATTGTTGGAGTGAATTGTTAATTTGTTTGATATGATTGTAATTTCTTATGATTAAATATTTTTTTATTTATGAACATAAACAAGTCGGTTGTTGAATTATGTTAAATTATGTTCTTATGGGTATGAATTTTTTTGTTCAATTTTGCTTCATTAAAATATTATATATGATTATTTTTTATAAATTATTATTCAATACATTATCAGTGAAATTTTTAATCTTCATAAATACAATTAAGATAAAATACATATTTTTAAGAAATATTAAAAATAAAAAAATTAAAATAAGGGGTATGTACATTGTTTTAATTTTACTTGTAAAATTTAAAAATGCTATAATGTATTAAATAATAAATTTTCTTTTATAAATTTAAACACTTAAGATTAAAGATAATCATCTTATATATTACTAATAAGATTTTTTGACTTCACAAAAGGAATTGAAATAATTACATATGTTATATTTTATTTATTTTTTATTTTATTAATATTTTTAAAGGACATATATAATTATCTTAACTCTATATGTGAAATCAAAAAATTTTAATAATAATATATAGAATAATTATCTTAAAATTAATTTAGATAGACGGTAAAGGAAATTGAAAAAAAATAATCATTAGAGATATAAATATTTTTTAATAAAATAATAAAAAGTTAAAATCAAACATGAGGAGTTAATTTTATTTAGCCGACCCACTTTTTATTTTTGTACGGGATTCGACCGCACTTAACGTGTTCATAATAGTCGAGGAGAAAATATTTCCCACTTGTTAAATACTTCCCTAACAAGAATGCCGGGCCTTTGAAATGGTTTTTATTTTCCTACTGGAAATTGGAAGGAAATAACCGAAAGCCGCGGGGTGTTGAGAGAATCAATTCGACAAACCCACTTTTATAAAGAGTGTTATTTCCTCGTCTATGTCTGTTTGGGAGCAAGCAATCTTGTCTGCTGTCTCAGGCCTGTTCCTAAGACATAAGTTAACCTTGCTCGGTTTTAGCAGGGAACGTCTCCTCCCCACAACACAATCCCATTTAGACTCATCTCTCTCTGCCTCTCTAAGCTAATATCTTTCAATATTTTCTTAGGATCATATTGGCACATCAGTTGTCATCGATGCAGTGCTATTGGTGCACCACATATAAAAAAAAATGAGGTGAAATTATTTTTTTATTTTTATTTTTAATTTTTTAATTATTTTATTAAAAATATGTGTTTGATAGTTATTTTATTTTTTAAATTTCATCTTAATATCAAAATTAGTCTTATCGTTCATTGGTTTTGGAGTAACTATTTTATTTGTTTGTATCAATTTATATTTATTTCCATATAGTTAGGTTATTCCGGTGAAAACTGGAATAGCAACTTGTATAGTCTCGGCTTTTTTGGTATCTTGAATGGTTATTTGTATAGTTAGGTTATATTCCATGGATCTGGAATAGTTAGGTTATATTAAATAGCTATTTGTATGGTTAGGTTATATTAATTTGTAGACGTAGACATTGCATTTGTCCAAGTTATACTGTTGGGTTTCATTTGAGTTTAAATTGAAATTTGATCTTATATAAGTTTTGGGTTTAATAGATTCATATCTTGTTAGAGACTGCTTTTAACTTAAAAATCCAAGTATTGGATTCATTCAGTTATATATTCATTTTATTTTATTATATGGTTTAATATTCATCTTATTTGATAAGGTAGATAATTTAGTTAAGTTTAGATTTTTTAGAAATTTAGATAAATTTTGATGATTTAGATAATTTAAAATTTAGATCAAGTAAATAAATTAAGATATAGATTAAATTCGATCTAAATGTAAAAATTTAAGCTTATAAATTAAGTGTAAGAGACATTAGCAACGAAACAACAAAGGAAAAAGAAAGCAAAATACCAAAAAGCAATCATGATAAAATTCTTAAGAGTTTCGGTGTTTTGGGGTTTATGCGTAATGGCTTTTAGGCTCTTTGCTTGGTTTCTAAGTTTGGTATAAAATAGTTTTAAGGTAGCGGAGAATGTTTGCGGGGTAGTCGAGGATCCACATGTCCAGCAGCAGGTTGATCCGTTTCATCCCATATACCATGTGGGTTTTCACTTATTTATTTACTTCTTAATTTCTTTCTTATCGATAGAAAATTAGCTTATTTTCATTTCGTATATTCTTGTATTTCTATACATGTCTTTAATTAATTTATTAATATATTTCATTAGAATTTTTTTATTATTAAGGACTACCATAATACTTACGTAGGCACTTTATTATATATTTTATTTAGGTCTATAAATATTATATTAAAAAATCTTTACCTTGTACTCGAAAATGTTTAAGTTGTGTAAGCAACTGTGTTGCCTTCATAGTCAATCGTTCAGGTATAAAACCTAATTAATTTTTCAATATCTCTATAGTCTTCTTTAATCTTCATTTTATCACTCTCTCATATAATTACATTGTATGAATCGTTCAGTTTTATACCGTAGTAATTGGAACAACTTCATTCTTTAGGAATCTTGCGAGTGTACCAAATCTTGTTAAAAGGATTTGTCCACCACCAAATTCTTACCTCTGCATAGTATTTTCAAACTTCATTGGGAATGTTGTTAGGCCCAACGACTTTCTTCCTCTTCATCCTTTTTTACTGTCTCATTTACCTTTATTTATCTAATTCTGAGCATAAAACACTAATTCGGAATCTCAAGATGTCCAAAATTTGGTTTTGTCTATCATTAAATAGATTGTTGAAATAATCACGTCACTTTTCTTTAATCTTCTTCTCCTTAAGGAGAATTATTTGGTAATCATCATTAATAAATTTTACAACTCCTAGGTCTTAACTCTTTCTCTTGCTCACGTCAATCTTTAAATCTCTTTCTCTCCATCCTTTATGTCTCACTTTTCATAAATCTCTTTCATATTATTTACTTTGGCTTCTGCTACGGACTTTTTTGCCTCTTTCTTAGCTAACCTATAATTTGCGAATGTCTCATCAGTATTGTTCTTTTTCAAGGTCTTCTAACAGTCTTGTTTAGTCTTTATAGCTTCCTTAACTAATGTAATCCACTATATTGCATTCTTTCTAGCAAGTGATATTCCATTTAATATACCTAGTATCTCCTTTTCTCACTTTTCAAATGTATTTTTTCATCTCGTTCCACAATATATATGGGTTCTCCTCTATTGTCCAATCCTCTTTTTGGATCCAAATCTCTCGAAAAATGAAATAATATCTAATAATAATAACAAAAATCATAAAAACAAAAACAGAAAGATTCAAGAAAAAATAAATATATATAGGATATGTGTCATCATCATAATCCTATTTGTGGAATAAAAACTTCATTTACCATATATTGGATATGTAACGACCCGAATTTACACAAATTTTGGTTGGATTACAAGTCGATATTAGGTCAGAACAACAACTTAGCTTGATTAATTTTCTCTCTTAGTAACAAATTTTAAACAAAATATATTCACATTCCCCAGACACATCTTATATTGTATTACTGTACTTACAAAAATTTTAGATACAAAGGAATTTTCTTAAAACTGAATATACCTTCGACGCAGAAATATACTTCGCGAAATCACAGCTATACGAAATGCCCTACTAAAGGAAGCGGTCCAAGTTACCGATGGGCTTTGTGGAGGAAGGTAAGGGGTGAGTTCAACATGCTCAATAAGAAAAATACGTAGCAGGTAGATAAATACACTACCTATATATTTATGCCACAATTGAGTTTCTCATAAAATATACTGGGAATTTGCAATTTCAACGATATCAAAAATGGAAATCAATAAATAGTATCTTCACAGTTTACTGCACTGATTTCACAATTTTGAAACTTCAAGCAGTGAAATACACAGTTTCAAATCACAACACAATTCACATTTTCATTTCAGAAATTTCAAATAGACGAGGAAAGGTATTTCAAGCTATAACAGTAATCAGTAGGACAATTAGCCAATGTCGGTGACTCCGGGCAATCACGGGCCAAGTGTACCGAGATGTCAGGTGCTGTGAGAGTGGTCAGCTACCCAAACAACTCACACAGTATACTATTTTTCAGTAACATGGTACATCGTACACACATGCACACTGCATTGTACATCGTACTCCATGGACCTCGGCATCCTTCACAATTCAGTATAATTTCATCATTCACAATTCCATATACTTTCATCGCCGCCTTTTTGCCTCAAATCACGTGTGAGCAGGTTAGTGTAAGACCACACAACAATACACACATGACTAGCACGGTTTTATCGTCAAAATACTTAAATCTCGTGCAACAGATTCGTGCAAGATCACACAACAATACACGTCTGACTAGCACGGTTTTAACGTTAGAACACTTAAATCTCGTTTCAGCACATAAAATAGAGTAAAAGGGGCTGGTCTTGCCCTCTTTCAGTTAAAATCCACAAAGCACATTTTTTTCAGTATAATTTCGAAATATAAGATTTTTTTCCACAAATAATTTTAAAACTATTCAAATATTTATTTAAATAGGCTAAATAATACTATACCGAAAATCAGGCCGTTTTACGGAGTTTTAAAACTCTTCATTAAATTTCAAAGTGTAAAATCGACCTAAGGTTTTCTATAATTCAGATGACTAAAAATTTATGTCCTAAAGTTCACAGTCTCAAATACCCAGAAAATATACGCAGATATTTTTTAGCAGTTCACGAATATTTTTCTACAGTAGAAATACGTCCTAAATTTATATCTACAAAGCATCAGAATCTTACCTCGGTGTCCGTCCGTAGTCCTCGATTTGTCTCAACGTAGCGAGTCGACGAGTCCGGTCCACTCGGGTTATTTCGACCGGAACCCTTTTTTCATTACATTCTCTTCTTTCTTCATTTTTCTTCTATCTTCTAATATATATATATATATATATATATATATATATTTACTATTTTTCAAATTAGTTTTCTCCCGCCAATCTCTTTTTTTCTTTCTTTCTTTTCTTCTTCTTCTTCTTCTTGCACTGTTCACTCGATTTTTGTTTGTCTCCCTCATCTCGTTACTATTCATTGTCACCACCATTCTCAACACTACCACTTCATCCTCTATTCTCCCCGATTCTGCCACCCTTCATTTTCATTCTCACATCTCGACCACCATCCTCCCATCATTGCCAACTCCAGTTCAACCTCCCACCGTGGCTACCGTTGCCCATCTCTTAGTCCCTTGCTTCCAGGCTCTGTTTCGACCAAGGTAAGACAGCCTTCTATTGTTTTTCTCCTCCTTCACTGCTTTGTGTAAGCCAGAGGAAATGAATAATCACAGCTCTTTTGCTACAATAAATCTTGTACTCCACCTCCTGCATAAATGAAATCCTTCAGCCCTTCGTTGTCACCTTCAGCCCTCGACTATACTTATCGTGACCCTTTTTACTTATATTTACATCATTATTTATCACAATTCACGACACACACTGATTGGCTGGGCTATGAGTCAATGTCAGTCACTCGATTCTTCCTTTTTAACATTTACTTCATGCCATAATAAAATAGGCTGATAATTTTTTTTAACTATAATATATACGTAACTATATTTACAATAATTTACGTCCCCCATGTTTATAAAATGTATTACTGCGCATATACATGTTCAGATACAAAAGTTACTAGAGTGTATACCTTATACGGACTAGGAGCTATGCCAACAAATACAGGAGGATGGCAGCGAATACTCTACTGAAATTGATCTGTGGAGAGAGGAGAGAAAGGGGGTGAGCTAACGCGCTCAGTAAGGAAAATATGCAAGCAGGTAGACAACCATATTATCTACATGCTTAAAATATCACCTTTATGCATGAAACATATGCATCTTTCAAAACACAATAACCTTTACTCAAAACTGATACGGATAGCGATCTTTTCGCTACAGACATATATACATATATATAGAAAACTCATGCGGTGTAAAAATTGTTTCAGAATTTCACATTTTCAAATTAGATTCCTACATAAGTCATCCCTTTCTCTTATGAGCTTATATAATTCCCTATATGTTACTTCATTGTGTGTGTATTCAATTGTACATACCTAGGCAAAAACAAGTATATACATTTTGTTCATATGCACTTATACCAACACATATTATATATATATATATATACACACACATAAGTATATATATATATATATATATATATATATATATATTGGCTTACCTATGTCCTATGTTTCAACGTGAATCTCCACCTCACCGATCACTTCTCTTCTTCCTTCACCGAATTTCTGTCTCTCCAAACTAGCTGTATTTTTTTATTACTTTTTTTCTACTGATTTATCCCTTCTACACCGAAGCTTCCTCACTTTCCTTCCTCCTTGGTGCTGAACAACCAAAATGATGGGGGTGATGGCAGACCCGAAGCTTCTCCTTCCAGCTACTGTTCTCGTCCAGCTTCCTTCTTCTTCCCTCTTTTTGTTCTTCCTTCTAGTCACAATGTTGATCTCTCTCTTTCCCTTTAGCAGCCTATGCCCATTTCTTTGGTCAATTTTTTTTTTTTGCTCCCCTGTTTCCCTTCTTGTCCATTGTTCACGCTTCACGATCAGCTTTCGACTGCACTGCTTCAGTTTAGTTTAATCTCTTCCCTCTAGGTTCTGTTTTCAGCTTTCTTCCTCTCTTTTTGCTTCCCCTTAAGCCCTCTCGGTTCTACTCTCCTTCAGCTATCGATCTGCGTGGCCTGCACTCTCAATCTGCTTCTCTTTCACTCTCGGTCCTACTCTCCTTCAGCCGACCAGCCTCTCCTCTCTTCCTTTCTCCTTCAGCTAACTTCAGCTTCAGTTCTCTCCTTTCTTTCCCCCACGCCCCTTTCCTTTCTTCTTTCTTTTCTTTTCTTTCTTCCCCTTTCTCGGCCAACCCAGTTTTCCTTCTCTCTTTTTTTTTTCTGGTTTTCCCGCTCAACAGAGGCAACTTTGCCTTTGAAACAACAGGGTGCGGAATTGGCTTCCTTTGGAAGCCAATTTCGTACACACACACACACACATATATATATTATATTAATTAATATATATTTATTTGTTGTTTGTTTTTGTTCTATTTATTAACACATATGTTTCATAACATATATTTGTTATATATATATATATATATATATATTACTATTTATTTATTTATTTATATTTTAATTTGTCTTAGTATATATATATATATATTTAAAATAAAATTATTCAATTGTACAATATTCATGTTTTCATAAAATTTTTATTACTTCAAAATGAAAATATTCTTGGGATCTCATCATTCCTTATAAATCCACAATATAGGCTTTACATAAAATTTTCCAATTAATAAACCAAAATTTTTCAATCCCTCCATACTTGCATTTGCTCCTCACCTCCTGTATTTCGGGCTCTCTGTCATTACGGGCTCCTTGACTCCCATACTTCTCGAACCCTACAACAAATATTCGCATTTCCATTAAAAATATATTATTTTTATTTTTATTTTTTTATATAGTCTAATTAAATATAGGAATTTTATGGTGTTTACAGTACCAACCCTAGTCATTTCTTTTTTTCTTGTATTAAATTGCCTTTGTGAAATTTAAGTTTTAAACCTTCTTGATCAATAGAATTCCATAATTCTTTGCCGCACAAATAACGGTATCCTGATTTCCAACACGAATATTACAACTGTCAACTTCAGTTTATGGATTAAGGATCAGGGTATTTCTAGACGCTGTCAAGTCACTCAGGCGGGGAGGTATTTTGAAATACCTTTATTAGTCATCAGACTTGACCATATAAACTGGTTATAGATATAAGGGTTCAAGGTTCAATCCCAATAAGAAGTAGGATACCAAAACTTATCACAATTTCACATTTATCCTTTAGTCACAACTCATTCCGCGTTCACTTCACTTGATCCGAATCATTTCACATACCCAAAAATATTCATACGTTATGTACATCTCTCATTCTCATATAACTTGTATTCAAAATTTATCACACTTCCAAATTTGTTTCATTTCGTACATCAATTATAACGAAATCATTTCCTTGCGCAAATTGAGTATTGCATCCAAAACATTAGCACACACAAATTTTAAATTCTTAGATTTGAAACGTATTTCATATTCCAAGGTCTCTTTATACCCCAAAACTTTGAATCTTCTACTAGTTTCGGGTCTTTCCCACTGATCTATATCCTCTACTCTAGGAGAATCCAATTGACACTCGTTCTTGATCCAACATGACCCAGAAGACTCCGGATCTCAAATAATACCAGTACACTCCAAAGTGGATCACTCGATCTAATAATTTCCTTATCATATAATTTATGTAATTGCTTCATTACCTCTTCTAATTTAATCAAAGACATTCAGTATAGTGGTTTGTATATCAGTACGGTACCAAGTACTAAATCACCTCAAACTTCATCCTTCGATCTAGTGGTAACTCTGACAGATCATCCAAATATGTGTCGAAAGATTCTATGTCTACAGGGGTGTCTCTTTACTCCGAACACACCTTATCTCTATCAATCATATAAACAATGTGACCTTCACTTATACTTTTAGTTCTGTAATTCATCTTTTTAGTTACAGTGACTTTACTCTATCACTTTCACTACTTTCTTAGTACATCTATTTTCTGTCACTCTCTTTACCTTTTCATTTTCTTAGTAACCTCAAAATATACATTTCATATCATCACAGTTGCACCTTGCGCATTGCTTCCTCAAAATAACATCCAATGAGGCTATTTAGCTCGATTGAGGATCTTAGTACCTCCTACGAGTTTCCTAGACTTCCTTCGTCTCACATCTCTACTTATCCAGATTATACTCCTTCCAAATCTATTTAATTTCATATTCATTCTCGAACTTGTTTCCTTATGTCCGATTCACTCATTTCATCTATAATTGCCACTTTATTTCATCCGGAATGTGTTGTAGTCTAAGAGCCTTCAGAAATATATCCCATGTAATTTCTTGATGTCGGCTCTTGAATTAAATCGGGGAACTTCCTTCCAATTTTGACTTTCTATTTTGATGTTGATGCTACAAAGACTACTTTCTTTATAGAAGTGCACTCTAAAAATTTGTGTAGCTTTTTCAATTCTCTAACACAAAAGTTGCAAAAGCAACTTTTTCGATAGAGTTACCACAAAATTCCATAGGGTTTTTTCATCTCATTTATCCAGTCATTTGAAATCACTAAATTCTTAACCTCATCAAAAAAAAACGAAGGCTCAAACTTCTGAAATTGTCTTTATTAGGTTTACAGTCGTACCCTAGCGTCACTATCTTAGGCCCCTACTTGCCCATGGCCTAAGTGTCAGTCCGTTAGGCTTCCAATCACCTGTAGCATAAATACTAATATCATGGACTTCCATTCATCGGTGGCCTAAGCGCCAGTATCCTAGACTCATGCTCGCCCATAACCTAGGACTTCTCCTCGCCATGGGATACAGCCCCTAGAATGCAAGACGAGCAATGAAAGGTCTATGGCGAACACCGATCACTTTATAATTTTCATTCGCTAGAAGGCATTATGTTAGTACCCAATGACATGGGTCCAAAATATAAGGGCATAACCACCCACAAACTACCACTTCCCACCAATATATAAGGAAACTTCGCACTATCTCCACAATTACTGACTTCGACACTAAGCCTTCTGAAACAAGGGTGTGGGGATCTATCAAATGAGAGTTGACCACTATAAAAAGGGTCTCATGGTAAGGCAATGAGGACTTTAACTCTCTGGTTTTTATAAATTCTCTTTAATACTCTCACTAACTTAGGCATTAGAGAAAGTTCCACCAGGAATAATTTTGACAGACCTTTTATTTTGCAGGTTGATCTAAGAAGGAAAGAGTTAGTCCACCATTGAAGAAGTCTCGTATCTTTTAGGCATCAACACATGGAGCTCAAGGTGGAAGAATTTGTGTGTGAAAGAATGATAAGGAAAGAAAGGTTAAAGGAGAAATAAAGAAACTATTAAAGGGACTAGCTGCTAATAGGATTACACAGATTATGCAAAGTTGATAGCACGTCCTTTAAAGGTTTGTTTTCTTTTCTTTCTTTTTTTATTTCTTAATATCTTTGTTATATTATATTTTTTAATGAATACCTTATAATTCGTTTAATATGTTTAGTTATTAGTTCAACTTATTATCTAATTTATTTTATTAGTTTAATTAGCTTGTAATTCATGCAATGCACAAATTAATTTTATTTATTTAAATATGTATGTAAACATATATATATATATATATATATATATATATATATATATGTGTGTGTGTGTATGTAAATTTATATGTTTTATAAATGAATTTTGTTTATTTAGAAAAATAATAATTTTAAATATTTAAATAGTATACATAATATTGATGGCTTATATTTATACTTTTTAGTTTAGCTAATAAAATATATCTTTAAGTAAATTAAAATTAAAATTATTTATTTTATACAATTACCAATTAATATTTTATTTAGTTTTTTAAAAAGATAATATTAAAATTATATATTTGTAAATATTTTTGGATTATATAGCATTTAAAATTATTTTAAGATATTTATTTTAAAAGATTGAGAGAAATTAAGGATTAAATAAATTTTAGGAAAATGAAAAACTTTATAGCATTTACTACTCATTTTGGCTTAGGTGGATATGAGATTAATTATACTTATATGTCATTCAAAGAGAATAGATTTGGTAATTTATTTAGTAGGATTAATAATTTTTGTTTTGTTTTTTTTATCATTTTGTGTTAGAGTTAGTTTTTTTTTTTTTTGTTACAAGAGAAATATTAATAACTAGGTGTAGAGTCATTTGAATTCAAATTCAAACTTTACAATATGCTACAACTCCTTAACCACTCGACCAAGATGATGTTGATTTTTTAATTACTACATAATTAAAAAGCTAGAATAAATTATAGTTTTGGAAAACCATTTTCGGTCTACCTAGAAAATATAAAATTAAGGGTTGGTAAAATACTTTTTTTCATTTTAAATTAAAATTTAATTGTAAATTATTTGAAATAAAATAATTAAACGAGGATGAACAAAATATTATTCTGATGCTGAAGTTTTAAGGAAATTGCTCTTAAGTAATATTTTAGAAAATTCTTAGATGAGAGAAATTATTTTAGGTTGATTAGCTTGATGGAAGATCTAAAAAGAAAATTTTCAATATTTAATAATTTGTATTTATTTTTTAATAGCGATATAAAAATTAAAATTAAAATAAAACTTGGAATATAAGAAAATAGAGCTGGGTAGAAAGTTAAAATTAGAAGAATGTCATAAAACATTTAATTGATCGGACAACCAAGTTTCTTCAAGAAAAACGATTGATTCTACCTAAATGCTCTTGAGGGAAGGAAAATTTTTCCAATGATTTGACCAGCTTGATAAAAGATGCTTAGAAAATGTTTTCCAATATTTAATTATTTAAATTAGTCATAAAAAGGAAAAATCAAAATAACCTTAAACTAATTGGTACCAACATTTAGGCGGGTATTGTTGTCGTGTTAATTCTTCCCAACACGTAAATAGACTCTAAAAGTCAGGCTCTTAAATATATATTAGTCCTTAAATTAATTAGGTGGTCAATCACATTTAAGAAAAAAGATTAATAGAGACTCCACATTTATTTCTAGCATTTAGGGATTTTAGAATTTAGCACATTATGACAAATACTTAAAGGATGAATTTTTTCGGATGATATTTTCATGAAAGAGATGAGATTTTTTTTTTCATATGATTTTTAAAGATAAGATCAAAGCAGATGGGATTTTTAGATACGATTTTAAAATATGGGATTTTTTAGAAGGGTTGTGACTGATAATAATAATACTAAATAAAAAGTGGCAAAAAAGAGTAATTGATGTTAGATTCAAACTCAACCTCATCTACATGGTTGTAACATTATCAAGATAAAAATCAGAATATATATAGATAAAGAAAGAGAGTTTCAATCAGATACAAACTCATGTCTTTAAAAACACAATCACCACCAACAAGTGAAGGGGGAGAGGTATGAGACGTGAAACTAAGTCTCTATTTTATTTACAGAAACTCTGTCAAATTCTCTGGCTAACTTAAGTATCGGAGTGCTTACGCAGGGAACAACCCCTGCGTCCCTCTGATCATTATTTTTCTTGCAGAGTTCTCGGTAACATGTGGCAGGAAACCCGAAGAGAAGACGTCAGCGATTCGTCACCATTGTTTCAAGTAAAAACAATTGGCGCCGTCTGTGAGAAACGGATAAGCAGATGCGAATTCAAAACTAGTCTATTTCATTTATCGCGTTGTCATGCATGAATTCTCTATTTCGCAACGCCCAAAAGCTATTTGCAAAAATTACCCATTAGTCTCTTTTCCTCAAAAACCTAGATTTTTGTTTCCATTTGCTGGGTTCTTTTTCTATCAAAGAGAGAGAAAAGAAGTGACTGTGTGAGGGAGAAAGATGGCTCCACTCACAAGAATAGGACTTGCTGGTTTGGCTGTTATGGGCCAAAATCTTGCGCTTAACATTGCTGAGAAAGGTTTTCCCATTTCTGTTTATAACAGAACTACCTCCAAAGTTGATGAGACTATTGAAAGAGCTAAACAAGAAGGGGATCTACCTGTATTTGGTTTCCACGATCCTCAATCTTTTGTTCAGTCAATCCAGAAACCTATAGTGATAATCATGCTTGTTAAGGCTGGGGCCCCCGTTGACCAAACCATTAAGACTCTCTTTGCATACATGGAGAAAGGTGATTGTATTATTGATGGTGGCAACGAGTGGTATGAAAACACTGAAAAACGATAGGGGATTGGAAACTATTGGTGATCTTAAAATGAGAAAACGCTCCCTTAGCATTCCAGCCATAGGAAAGCATGGATCGATAATCAGTGATCCCATATTCTCTGGGGCACCTCAGCGGTAGCAAAACAATTTTGTTCTTGCTTGCAGCTTCGAGATCCTTTTTGTACGCAGAGAGAGCACTCTTCTAGTATACGCCCTCAGAAGCTTGAACCATTATCATCACCTCTCAGCAGCATCTCCTGTTTGTTGTTTAATGGATATCCACCTTGCCAAGTTTCCATATGAAGTCGAATTTCTTTTACCTCATCTGGCTTGAGAGACCCAAGCGTCTTGGAAGCGTTCTCTCGGACTACACCTAAATCAGTTTTTAAGCACTTTATTTCTTCCATCTCATGTATCAGTATTTCCTGCCTACTAAATTTCTTTCTTCGCATTATTAGCCGATCGCAGATGTGAAGCTTAGTGATTTAGAGCATATACCTCTTTTAATCATTATGTTCATCAGCATCTTTGCTTTCTCTATACGACAAGCTTCACACAGTAATTTCCCCATCTGATTGGATACAGATATATCAGTATGAAATCCTCTCCTTTCCATTTTAATTTGCAACTCAAAAGCTTCATCAACCATCTTATTTCAATTTTCAAACCACAAATGAGAAGAATTCTTTTCACATATCTCTTTGTTCTTAAACCTCAAACTTGTTTCTCTGCAAACATAATCCAATTCATGGGAATTCGTTTACTGTTTCTTGAATACCCATTCACCCACTCTTTACGATTCCCTCATTTTGCTCCATTGCAAGAGCATTCGATTCGCATTTTACTGATGTGGCTAAGTTATATGTGACTGTCATGGATAACTCTAATGCATATGATAACATGGAGCAATCGCTTGAACAACTCGGTCTCCGATTAACTACCCTTTTGGTTTTGAAGCTTCTCCAAAGGCTTTCTCTCGAGGAGAAACTAGCATTCAGGTTTTTTACATGGGATGAAATCAATAAAATTATGCTCATGAGCCTCGAGCTTATGATCAAATGATTGACATTTTGTCCAATACAAAGTATAAGAGTAAGCAGTTTCGAATTGTCTGTGACGTGCTTGATTGTATGAAGAGGAGTGACGGGAAAGCCATCTCTGTTGAAGTTTTGCTTCCCATTTTAAGACAATATACTGAAAAGCATTTGACAAGGCCAAGGTCACAGCCTGACCGGTTACCAATATGGCTTGGGATTACATCATTACTTGAGTTCTTGGAACCTCCAACTTTTGAAGAGGGAATACTGGAGCATTATCCTATCCTTTTTTATATTGTCCTCAACCACATTAATGGTGATTCACCTGAATTTTCCTATGTTGCTAATTGCTTGAGGGAACTCTTAAAAATGCTTGGTTGTAAGCTTTGGCTAAGATCTACATTATCTCCAAGTGTGATGCGCGACACATTGTTGGGTCAATGTTTTCACACTAGAAATGAGAAGATACATAAATATATTTTTGATCTTTTCCAGCCATTTTTTCAGTCACTTGAAGCTTTGCAAGATGGGGAACATGAAAAGCAACGCAGGAATTTTCTTTATTTTCTTCTCCACCAAGTCCCTGTGAGCAGTAACTTCAGTGTTTTAACAAGAAAAACAGCCTGCAAGACTGCACTTCTTATCATACACTGAGGCTACAAGATGATTCCACCATGTCCTCCTTTTGAATGTGCACATATGTGGGGTCCTTCACTTGTATCTTCTTCGAAGGATTCTTCACTTCACAGTTCCCTGCGCCAACCTGCCTTTGATCTCATACAAACCATTCTGGTGTCTAATGCTGCTGCCTTAATAACTTCAATGCTGAATTGCAGCACTGCTACCAGTATTTCGAAAAACACTTCTATTGAATTAGATTATGAGGAAGAAAATATTGAGCTCCCATCTACTCGTGATGTTCAAGAGAAAGATATTAGTTGTTGGAGTGAATTTAATGCTCAGAGGCAAATTACTTCTCGGGAGTATAGAGAGTGGATGTGTATTCCCATGTTGTGGATTGATGTTCTAGTTGATATTGATCTTCCAGTTCTCCCAATAACATTTTCCAAGGCTGTATTTTGGGCTCGATCTCGTTTCTCTCTGGTAGAACCTGAGAATAGTGCTGAATTAGTTCTTGATATTAGAAGTTGGCTTTCATCCTCTGCTACAGAAATCTTAAGTACATTTGGATGGAAGTATCAGATCATCCACAACATTACAGCCTCTTCATTTCCTTCTTTCTCAACCTTGACCTAAAAGATGTTCCATGCATCATTACATAGCTCGAAACATACACCTACATCAGCAGTTCACAAAAAATGAACCATTTTTTACCAGCAGTGCCTGGTTCTTCTCTATGTAGGGCCAAATTGAACAATCTATATGTGGTACCACCTGCTGAGAATTTGATTCCCAAAAATCCATTGCAAGAAAGCTTCCCAGTTGTGAATCTAAACCCTACAGAGGAAAAAAGTAAGGTTGCAGCGAGCTTTCCTGGTATTGCCAGGAAAAATAAAAAAAAATCTGACTGCACCAATTTCATGGACATAGCACAGAGAAAGCAGGTTGTGGTTCAATAGGCTCCCAAACCAGCACTTGCTGGTAACTAGATGCATAGCCCTACTTTGATACTCCCCTTGAGCCAACACCATACAACAGCAAATCAATCTGGGCTTTCTAAATCTGCTACCTCAACTAACAAAGCATCATTGATTAATAATTCAACACCTGGAATTTTAACTAGCTCTATGGCACTGCCAGGAGTAACATCGGTTGTGAGCTTTAACTACCCAAATTGGGGTGCTAATGAAGGTCCATACTTGACTACACTACAAAACAGTGGTTACCCTTGTGATATCGCTGCTCCTGTCGAAAACCCATCAACTATGAGAGAAGGAAACCCCACTCAAGCGTTTCCTTTCTTTAATAGGTCTTTTTATTCTTCTCATATGTTCCATCATGAAGCTCACTCTCAGCCTCCGGTTCAACCAGTGTATCAGAATGGAGTAACATCTAGTGGCTCGTCATCATCCCACAAGCAACTGAAAAGTCAGCAGCCACAAGGTGCACAAGTTAGTGGCAATAATTTTTTGATCTCAACAAGCGTGCATTCACAGTAGTTGCAGAAGTATCATGTGTTTCCATCCAATCAATCTCGCAATGTGGAACCTAGGATGCATGGGTAGAACACAACTGCAAGCACTCAAAAAAAGTGTTTATGGCTAGAACGCAGCACTTCCTCATCAGCCGCTCAACTATGCCCTGATACCCTCTCCAACGTTGGGTGGTGGCAGTGTGAATGGAAATCACAGCGAGAAGCAGCTTTCACAACAAAAAAAAATTGAAAGGTGGAGTTGATCTCGTCCCTCCACAAGCATTTGCCATGTCATTTGCCTCTTTCATGGGAAACAATATTGCCTCAAATCTTAACTTCTCATCTATGGCACAAAATCCCGCAATCTTTCATAGCCTACCTGATATAGCTTGACAAGGATACCAGGTTGCTACTGCACCACAAGCTGTACAGAAGAAGAATCACCAAATATCTAATGGAAGGAATGGAGCAGGTTCGACCAGTCTGGATGATGGAAAAAAGGTAAGTTCAGGGAAGTCACATACAACAAACGGGCAGACTTGTGTTTTTGAGAATTCAGCTGGATCTTTGAACTTTGTATCCTCTCCTGTCAATGGAAATTGGCTTCCTTGCTCTGTCACCTCCACTGCAGTAACTATAAATCCTCTCATTGGTGCTAATTTATCAAATTCCCATATCCTGCTTTTCCATTTCCCAGCTGGTCTTTATTTCTGCTGCAAGCTGTTGTTAGATGCCACTATATTTATCGTCATGTATGGTCTTACAAGCATGTATGTTGTAGGTGTCATGGTTTGGTTGATTCTTGTTGCTACGCCTGTAGTCTGCCTTATTAGTGCTATTATTGTTTCTGCCACTGTGAAGAGTTTGACTGTACTTTTAAGGTCTAAGAACAAGGTTGTCTAGGCTGGTTCCACTAAAGGCGCAATCAGTGGAAGGGCCTCTTCTAAGGCTTCACTTGATCAATCCCAGCCTTTCCAGATAAATGGTACTATGGCATTGCTCTTTGGTGCTTTTTACTTGCTCAGTAAGTATGCTACCCACTGTACCTGGGTCACTTCTGAGGTATACTCATCTCCCTCAATTGTGCTGGCTGCAAGAGGTGCCTATGGGAATAGAGTTATCTTTGATGATTATCGTGAGGCATACTTTTGGCTTCGGCAAAATACTCCTCCAGATGCTAAGGTAATGTCTTGGTGGGATTATGGGTATCAAATAACTGCCATGGGAAACAGAACTGTTATTGTCGACAACAACACTTGGAATAATACACATATTGCTACTGTTGGGTGTGCAATGTCATCTTACGAAGACGAGCCGTAAGAGCCTAAGGGGCAATAGCATCACTGTGGCCAGGCGTAAAAAGTCAGACGAGCCGTAAGAGCGTGAGGCGAAATAGCGTCACTGTGGTCAGACGTGAAAATCAGATGAGCCGTAAGAGCCTGAAGCACGATAGGGTCACTGTGGCCAGGCGTAAAATCAAACAAGCTGTAAGAGCCTAAGGCGCGATAGCGTCATTGTGGACAAGCGTAAAAAATCAGACAAGCCATATGAGCCTAAGGCGCGATAGCGACACTGTGGTCAGGAGTAAAAATCAGACGAGCCGTAAGAGCCTGAGGCGCAATAGCGTCACTGTGGCCAGGTGTAAAAAATCAGACGAGCCCTAAGAGCCTGAGGCGCAATAGCGTCACTGTGGCCAGGGGTAAAAATCAGACGAGCCATAAGAGCCTGAGGCGCGATAGCGTCACTGTGATCAGGCGTAAAAAATCAGACGAGCTGTAAGAGCCTGAGGGGCGATAACGTCACTGTGACCAGGCGTAAAAAATTAGACGAGCCGTAAGAGCCTGAGGCGCGATAGCGTCACTGTGGCCAGGCGTAAAAAATCAGATGAGCCGTAAGAGCCTGAGGCGCGATAGCATCACTGTGGCCAGGCGTGAAAAACAGACGAGCCGTAAGAGCTTGAGGCGCGACAGCGTCACTGTGGCCAAGCATAAAAGACAGACGAACCGTAAGAGCCTGAGGCGCAATAGCATCACTGTGGCCAGGCGTTGAAGATAGATAAGCCGTAAGAGCTTGAGGCGCGATAGTGCCACTGTGGCCAGGCGTTGGAAACTTATAAGCCGTAAGAACCTGAGGCGCGATAGAGTCAATGTGGCCAAGCGTTGAAGACAAATAAGCCGTAAGAGCCTGAGGCGCGATAGCGTCATGGTGGTCAGGCATTGAAGACAAATAAGCCGTAAGAGCCTGAGGCGCGATAGCGTCACGGTGGCCAGGCGTTGAAGACAAATAAGCCGTAAGAGCCTGACTCGCGATAGCATCACGGTGGCCAGGTGTTGAAGACAAATAAGCCGTAAGATCCTGAGTCGCGATAGCGTCACGGTGGCCAAGCGTTGAAGACAAATAAGCCGTAAGAGCCAGAGGCGCAATAGCGTCACGACGACCAGACATTTGAAAAGACTTGCCGTAAGAGCCAAAGGTGCAAAGGTGCCATGGCGGCCAGGCATTTGAAAACAAACATGTCATAGTGCCAGAGGCGTAAATGCGTCACGGCGGCCCGGCATCAAGAGAATATTTATACAAAAGAGCTTGAAATGAAAAATGCGTGAGGTAAGCCACGTACTTAACAAACAAAGGGCTTGAAGCGAAAAATGAGCGAGGTAAGCCACGCACCAAAATAAAGGACTTGAAGCGAAAAATGCACGAAGTAAGCCACGAAAAAAAAAGTGTAAGAGCTTGAAGCAAAAAGTGCGCGAGGTAAGCTATGCACTCAAAGTAAGGGCTTGATGCGTGAGGTAAGCCACACACTCAAACAAGAGCTTGAGAATTTGGTATCAAAGTCTAGCTTGAGAATTTGACTTCAGAGTCTAATGTGAGAACTTGACCTGAGGCTACGATGTGAATAGATGTACTCTTTCGCAAGATTATACCTAGCGAAAGAGTGGGGAGCAATTGTTGTGACTAATAATAATAATAAATAAAAAGTGGCAAAAAAGAGTAATTGACGTTGGATTCAAACTCAACCTCATCTACATGGTTGTAACATTATCAAGATAAAAATCAGAATATATATATAGATAAAGAAAGAGAGTTTCAATCAGATACAAACTCATGTCTTTAAAAGCACAATCACCACCAACAAGTGAAGGGGGAGAGGTATGATACGTGAAACTAAGTCTCTATTTTATTTACAGAAACTCTGTCAAATTCTCTAGCTAACTTAAGCATCGGAGTGCTTACGCAGGAAACAACTCATGCGTCCCTTTGATCATTATTTTTCTTGCAGAGTTCTCGGCAATACGTGGCAAGGAACCCGAAGAGAAGACGTCAGCGATTCTTCATCATTGTTTCAGGTAAAAACAAGAAGATTTTTATGAAAATTTCAATATGATAGAGAAAAGCTTTTCAAGGTATTAAGAAAAATTCAAATATGAGAATTTATTTTTCAAAGTGTAAAACTTTTAATTTTTGGGTTCTCATAGATATGAATCTCTCAAGATGTAAACCTCCTAATTTCCAAAATTCTTATATGTGAACCTCCTAGGGTATGAATCTTCTAATTTCCTAAACTATTAAGATGCAAATCTCTTTAGATGTGAAACTCCTAATTTTAATTTTTCAAAATTGTTTATTAGATTGTGAATCTCATAATTTTTAAAGTGTGAATCTCTTAGGAGTAATTCTTTAAAGTTCTATTGAGATGTGAATTTCTTAATTTTAAAAGATGAACCTCTTAGGATGTGAATATCCAAAATTATATTCAGATGCAATTCTCTTAATTTTTGAAAGATGCAAATCTTTTAGAATATGAATCTCTAAAATTCTAATTTACATGATTTGAAACTCAAATTGTTGACGTGAATTCCAAATTTTTTATTTTCAAAAGAGAATCTCTAAATCCAGATGTTAATCTCTTAACTAAGATGTGAATCTACAAACTTTCGATTACTGGAATTTTATCTCCCAAAATTTTATCTTTTAAGATGCAAATCTCCAAATTTTCATTTTCAAGATATGAACCTCTAAATTTTCAAGATGCAAATTTCTAAGCTTTTAAATATGAATCTCTTAGGATGGTGAGGTTTTTTTTTTTTGTGTGAATCTTAAGTATGTTTTAATTTCATATTTTAAAAAAAAATTGAAATCCAAACAAAATTGATGTATAAGTCTTTGTACAATGTCTAGTACTCATAAGTGTGCTAAGAGGGAAAGCTGCACACATCATATTGTGTAAGCAATGCTGTTGGGTCTTAATTGAGCTTAAACTCAAATTTGTTCTTAGGTAAGTTTTAGGCCTTTATAGACCCATATCTTGTTAAAGCCTAATTTTGAGTTAAGCCCCGCGTGTTTGGACCAATTATATTATTCATTTTATTTTATTATTTGTTAAGGTAGATAAATTAAGATAAATCTAGATAATTTATATAAAGTTAGATAATTAGTATAATATAAAAATTTAGATAAATTTAGAAAATTTAGATAATCTAAAAATTTAGATTTATTTAGATAATTTAGCTATATTTAGAAATTTAGATAATTTAGATCATTTAAAAGTTCAAAAGTATGGATAAAGTAAAAGATTAGGATAAAGATTAAATTCGATCTTGTTGTTGCTCTAAACAACAATGAAGTGATGCTGATGCGATCCTTTTCACGTGTCTTAAATATTCTGCAAAAACAGTAAAAGTCAGAGAGGCGCAGGGATCTGTCCCTGCACACGCACTCCGATGCTTAAGTTAGAAAACTGTTTAAGCAGAGTTTCTGTATGTGAAATAGAGATTAGGGTTCTTTTTTATCATACCTGGTGTATTTATAGACATCTCTTAGAATTGAGTCGGGCTTCATATTATTCCAGGGCTTGAGAATATTTTAGGCCTATAATCATAGGGTTTGGATCTGAGGCCTAGGCGCGTGCCTGGGCTGCGACAGAGTTATTAGATACTCTGTCACGGACTCAGAGTTGGCCGATTTGCGAATGAGTTCAACATGCGGCAGAGGTACGCGGACCTCTGCCGCAGTTCTTGCGGTAGAGTTCTATCGCAGTCCTTGCAGTAGAGTTCTGTCGCAGTCCTTGCAGTAGAGTTCTGTCGCAGTCCTTGCGGTAGAGTTCTGTCGCAGTCCTTACGGTAGAGGTCTATCGTCTCTTGCTGCTGGATTCCCATCGCAGAACTCTGTCGCATATATACTTTGTCGCCAAAAGGACTCTCTCGCATGGTGACTCTATCGCCAAAGAGTCTGTCGCATGGAGACTCTATCGCGTAACAACTCTACCGCCAGGGGAGTCTGTCGCATGGAGACTCTATCGCCACCTTTCTTTGTGTGCCACGTAGCTTATTGCTTTTGGTGGTTCTGTTTGACACGTTGCTATCCTTTGTTAGTCAATGTTTGTACACGTGGACTTGAATGATATGACCATTATCAATTGCTCCCCACTCTTTGGTAGGAATATTTCCTGCGAAAGAGTATTTTTGATTTACTGTTCCAGAGCGCGTGCGGATTACCTTACACGTGTGGATGCAGCCGCACTTATATATAAGCTAAAAGGCATTGCGGTATCTGCTGAGTTCTCTCGCTTAGGATCACTCTATCGGATATTCTCTCCGTACTCTGTCGCAACTCTGTCGCCAGTCAACCGCACACTATCGCAACTCTATCGCCACTTCACTGATACTCTATCGCCACCTCACTAATACTCTATCGCCACTTCACTGATACTCTGCCTTAACTCTATCGCCACTTCACTGATACTCTGCCGTAACTCTATCGCAACTCTATCGCCACTTCACTGATACTCTGCCGCACTGTTTTGCAACTCTGTGGAGTTTACAAAACTTTGTCGCGCCGTTGCAAGTGCGTTTTTGTTAGGTAAACTCTATCGCGGGTAGTTTTTTCTTTGTTATTTTTCTTGAGTTTAAAAATGGTCGGTCATGGTGTAGGGAAGCATATAGAACTAGGAGTCAAATCGATTTTGAAGGCAGTTGACATCCAAGACCTTATGTCTAGGTTTCCTTTGCCCGATGGATACTCCTATAGACTTCCAAACCCTCAAGAAAACGATATACGTAGTGTGTCTGACGGGATAGTTATTTTCAGGGCATCCTTAGAGTTAGGACTCCGTTTTCCAATATCCGACTTTGGGGCTTCTTTCCTTAGGACGCACAAGATTGCCCCTAGACAACTGCACCCTCACGCATGGATGCAATTAATAGGATTTACCGTGCATTGCCCACTAAGGGGCATTTCTCCGTCTCTTCCCTTACTTGATACATTTTTTAGGTTTCGAGGTAGCCCCGGTTTAGTTCCCTATTCTCTTCAGCGGGTGTATAAGCCCGGATTTGAAAACAGGTTATTCAAAAAATCCACAAATAAGCTTCATGGTTTTGAATCAGAGTGGCTTATTATGGAGATACCTGGGGGCCTGGATTTCCCTACTCGTTGGAAAACTAGGTGTGAAATCCCTAAGGGCCCCCGAATTTCTACACTTAGAGAACAGTTGTCCTTAGATGTTAATAGGTTATTAGTTGATAGTCCTATTAGTCTTGACAGTCTTCTATCAAATGAAAATTTGATATTTGTTGGCTGGGGTGTGGGTCCCGTTCCTGTTGTCGACCCTTCTGTTTATCCCTCGAATCCTTCATCATCGATTCCCTCTGAGTTGAACCCTGAACATTTAAGGTTGCAAGAGGATATAGGGAGCACAAATAGAGAATCTAGTTCTGATAGTAAACCCTTAGCTGATCTGAACGACTGGGAAGGGTTTGGTTCAACTTTTATATAAACATAGAGTCCCTTCAGGAGCATTTTGATTCTCCTGATGGTAACTTTTCATGTTTTTTTATTGTTTGTTGGTTCTGATCACATTTTTGACCACTTATTTGTTCTTTTTCTTTTTTGTAGAAATGAGCCATTTTAGACGATCTTTGGCACTTCAAGGTTTGGAGGGAGGTTCGTCTAGTGACCCTACTAGAAAGAGGCCTCGCTTGGCTGATGATGTTCCCAGGGAGGCACCAGTTCCACCTCAATTGCCTCGGGCTCGGACCCCGCCTCCTCCTAGACAAGAGATGCCTCCTCCTTTGGAACAAAGGGATCCTTTTCAAGATAGAGGGAATGCTCCTTCCTCTTCGAGGAGGGTTTTCGATTCGTCTGGATGGTCTCGATCTGAAGAGCGTGCCGAGTGCAATATAATTTCGTCCCAACAAAAGAATCGGAGGCATTTGTATATCGAGCCGTCAATGGGGAATAGGCAATTCTCCCGAGGATAGGTCCTGTTGATGAGAGATCCTACCCTGTAGACTGTGGTTTCATCATGAGGGGATCTGAGTTTCAGGTTTACCCGGGAGTTCGTGACAACGATACCTTGGATTCCCCGGGTGGCGTCTCGACTAAGTTGGGCCAATATTCTCCCGAGGGACGAAGCTCGAATATTCAGGAATTATCCAGAGGGAGAAAACTTAGCTAATGTGGAAGCGCTGAGGGTAATCTTCATGTTCTTTTTTCTTTTAATTTCTTTTTGCTATACTTTGAGTTTGACTTTTTGTGTTTCTTTTCAGCTTGCTCAGAGGACTGTGGCCAACAACGCTCAACACCGAGCCTATCGGAAGCGAGCTGACAAGGAGATCCGGGAGTTGAAGGACAAAGTCATGGAGTTGTCAAATACTGTTAACAACTTATCCGGGCTTCCAGACGTGGTGTGAAACTTAGAAGATCAGCTCTTGAAGGCGCGTCAAGATTTGAATCAGGCCAAGGGGGATCTTACTGTCGAGACGGCTAGGTTTAACAAATTTAATGAAGATCTTCAACGGGCCCAAGCCGAACTGGACAGTATGCAGTCTAAATATGGGTCCTTAATGGATCGCAATCAGGAGCTGGAACAATATGTCGCTGAACTAGAAAGTCAGGCCACTCCTTCTCTAAATCAAGTGGAGATTGATAGCATCAGGGCAGAAGTCGTAAAAGAGTACTATCTTTCTAGGGATTGCTTGAGGTGAAAGGAGGAATTTTCAAACCCATATGTAAAATATGGTTTTTACCTTGCTAGATCTTTGTTGGAGAAGCATAGGCAAGGTGAAGAATTCCCTGAGCTTCAGTATACGCGTGAAGCGATGCTATTTGAGGCTCCTGACTGGACTAAGTATGAACCAGGGGCTGAGCCCCCTGATGAGCTTTTTAAGAGGACTGCACAAGATGATCTCACAAATCTGACCGGTCCTTCGGAGCCTGTGAACCTGGACAATGCTCCTGAACCTATTGGTGCCCTCGACGACTTGGATGGAGAAGAAGGTCAGCAGTCTTTAGAGTGTGAGGGTTCGTCGGCGCTTGATCCCCAGCCTCCTCCTCATGCAGACTGAATTATTTTTCGTTTTTCTTTTTGAACATTTTGTTGTTTTGTTGTTCTTTTTTGAACATTTTGTTGTTCTCTTCTTCTTTTGACTTATTCGTACTTGTAAAGATTTTCTTGAATAAATAAAGTCAAAGTTCTGTTCATGCTTCATATTGCTTTGTTAGTTAACCTTTCGCTATTTAATCGCTTATATGTTCATTTGTTGTAAGACTTACTTACTCTATGTTTATTTATTCGTATACGCTCCCTAATTCTTGATAGAAAGATATACTTTCAGAAAGGATTACGTATATAAACATACCTTTTTCTGAGGCCTAACCATCATGACGTGAGTGCGTCTTCAGTTCTTACGGCCAATATGTTTCCATTGCCTGGCCACAGTGACGCTATTGCGCCTCAGGCTCTTACGGCTCGTCTGATTTTTTACGCCTAGCCACAGTGACGCTATTGCACCTCAGGCTCTTACGCCTCGTCTGATTTTTTACGCCTGGCCACAGTGACGCTATTGCGCCTCAGGCTCTTACGGCTCGTCTGATTTTTTACGCCTGGCCACAGTGACGCTATTGCGCCTCAGGCTCTTACGGCTCGTCTGATTTTTACGCCTGGCCACAGTGACGCTATTGCGCCTCAGGCTCTTACGGCTCGTCTGATTTTTACGCCTGGCCACAGTGACGCTATTGCGCCTCCGGCTCTTACGGCTCGTCTGATTTTTTACGCCTGGCCACAGTGACGTTATTGCTCCTTAGGCTCTTACGGCTCGTCTGATTTTTACTCCTGGCCACAGTGAAGCTATTGCGCCTCAGGCTCTTACGGCTCGTCTGATTTTTTATGCCTGGCCACAGTGACGCTATTGCGCCTCAGGCTCTTACGGCTCGTCTGATTTTTCACGCCTGGCCACAACGGCGCTATTGCGCCTCAGGCTCTTGCGGCTCGTCTGATTTTTTACGCCTGGCCACAGTGACGCTATTGCTCCTCAGGCTCTTACAGCTCGTCTGATTTTTACGCCTGGCCACAGTGATGTTATTGCGCCTCAGGCTCTTACGGCTCGTCTGATTTTTTACGCCTGGCCACAGTGACGCTATTGCTCCTCAGGCTCTTACGGCTCGTCTGATTTTTACGCCTGGCCACAGTCACGCTATTGCGCCTCAGGCTCTTACGGCTCGTCTGATTTTTACGCCTGGCCACAGTGACGTTATTGCGCCTCAGGCTCTTATGGCTCCTTTGTATCCTGCCACAAGATTTAGATTTATAAAAGCTGGAGATATAATAAAAGAACAATCTGCATAATGATCGGATAATGGTATCTTGTGACAGTATAAACAAATAACAATAATACGACAATATAAGGTTCAAGAAAGAAAACATAATGATTAATTCAAATACAATTTCAAGTGATTTGAGTTCCATGTTTTCCCTATTTTCTTCCCTTACAGAGTTTTCAGGATGCAGGTGTTGGGCCCAATCTTTCGTTTGATTCTGAATGGACCTTCCCAATTGGCTCTGAATTTTTCGTCTTCCCTCAAGGCATTCATGATATGTGACTTTCTGAGCACCAAATCTCCCTCGAATATCGGTCTATCTTTCACCCGACTGTTGTAGTAGTTGACCACCCTCTGATGATAGGATGCCAACCGAATAGCTGCGGCTCTCTATGCTCATCAAGCAAATCTAGGTTTTCCCTCAGCCCCTGTGAATTCTTTTCTTCCACTAAAGGCACCACCCTGGATGACAATGCTCCAATTTCCACGGGAATCAATGCTTCAGTGCCGTATACGAGGCTAAACGGCGTTTCCCCAGTCGATACCCAACTAGTGGTGCGATATGCCCATAAGACACTAGGCAACTCGTCCACCCATGCTCCATTGGCTTTGTCCAATCTGGTCTTCAACCCATGAAGGATAGTTCGATTACTGACTTCGGCCTGTCCATTAGCTTGAGGATATGATACAGAAGAAATCCTTAGCTGAATGTCAAGGCGCTGACAGAATTCACGAAAGGCGTCACAATCAAATTGCTTTTCGTGATCAGCATTTAAGATATGTGGGATTCCAAACCGGCAGATAATATCTTTCCACACCATCGCTTCCACTTTCTTCTCTGTGATTGTAGCTAAAGGCTCTGCCTCAATCCACTTTGTAAAGTAATCGGTGGCAACCAACAGAAACTTTCTTTGACCCGTAGCTAATGGGAAAGGCCCTAGAATGTCCAATCCCCATTGTGCAAAAGGAGTTGGTTGTACCGTACTCTGGGAGGGAGTCACTGGGGCCGTTATTATTGGTACAAACCTTTGGCACTTGTCACACCTGCGGGCTTTATCCATCGCATCTTTTTTCAATGTCGGCCAATAGAATCCCGATCGTAATATCTTAGCAGCAAGAGCTCTAGCTCCCAAGTGCTCGCCGCAAATTCCTTCGTGTACCTCAGCTAGGGCATAGTTTGCTTGCTCTGGCCCCAGGCACTTTAACAAAGGCGATGAATACGCCCTTTTGTACAGTTCTCCGTTTATTAGTGTGAATTTCGCCCCTTGTATCCTTAAGTGACGAGCCTCGTCCTTGTCTTGGGGGAGTGTACATTCAGTGAGATACCATTTGAATGGGGATCTCCAATCGTCTCTTATTTCAATGTCACACACCTCGATCTCTTCAATGCTAGGCTGCTCGAGTTTCTCCACCTTCACTATTCTTCCTCCTGTCTTATTGGAGGAGGCTAATTTAGATAGTGAGTCTGCATATGTGTTTTCAGACCGATTAATTTGTATTAGCTGGAAGTTCTTAAAAGTCCGAGCCATAGATTGGACTTTCTTTAGATAAGGGACCAGCATCGGCTCTCGAATCTCATACTGTCCACTGAACTGGTTTACCACCAATTGAGAATCATTATGTGCCACCAGGTGGTGAACTTGCAACCTCTCTGCCAGCTTCATTCCAACTATCAAAGCCTCATACTCTGCTATATTGTTTGAACTGGGGAACCCAAACCGCAAGGAGTATTCCAAGGATTTCCCTTCCGATGATACTAAGACTACACCTGCCCCACTTCTATTGGCACTTGATGCCTCGTCGACATACAGTAGCCACGGTTGAGTTTCCTTCCCACTATTGTCGGTCGGGCTAGTACATTCTACTATAAAGTCTACCAGAGTTTGACCTTTGATAGCCTGTCTGGGTTGAAATGTGATATCATATTCTTCAAGTTTCACTGCCCATTTCACTAGTCTCCTTGAGTGTTCAGGCTTCTGAAGGATTTGTCTTAACGGTTGATCTGTCAAGACAGTGATGGAGTGTGCCTGAAAATAAGGGCGCAACTTACGAGAGGCCATCACAAGGGCCAATGCTAGTTTTTCGGCTAGCGGATAACGGGTCTCCGGGTCCAGTAGTACTTTGCTCACATAGTAGATGGGACGGTACACTATTTCATCTTTCTTCTATAGTACCGCACTAACGGCGAATTCACCGACTCTCAAGTACATATATAATTGTTCCCCTTCCAAAGGTCTTGTCAATAAAGGTAACTACTTCAAGTATTCCTTTAGGTCTTCAAAAGCTTTTTGACAATCACTTGTCCATTCAAAATTCTTTCCTCCCCACAGAGTTTTGAAGAATGGCAAGCTCTTTTCTGCAGACTTTGACAAAAAGCGATTTAGAGCTGCTATTCTGCCCGTCAACCTTTGGACATCTCTCACCGTGGTTGGTGGCTTCATGTCTATAATTGCTTGAACCTTTTCAGGGTTCACCTTAATCCCCCTATTGGTGATCATAAATCCCAAGAATTTCCCGGACCGAACCCCGAATGAGCATTTATTGAGATTTAACTTCATATTGAATTCCCTCAATACATCGAACACCTTGGACATCTGATGAGCGTGAGACTCTCCTGCTCTGCTCTTGATAATCATATCATCCACATAGGCTTCCATAGTATTTCCCAGAAGATCTTTGAACACTCTGTTCACCATTCGCTGATATGTGGCTCCAGCGTTCTTCAAACCGAATGGCATTACCCGATAACAGTGTGTCCCATCATCGGTTATAAAAGAAGTCTTCTCTTCATCTTCTGGGTGGAGCATAATTTGATGATATCCGGAGAAAGCATCTAAAAAACTGAGGAGTTCATATTCGGACGTTTCATCCACAAGCCTATCTATTCGGGGCAAGGGGTATGAATCTTTAAGGCAGGCTTTATTCAAATCAGTGAAATCCACGCACATTCGCCATTTCCCATTGGATTTCTTCACCATTACTACGTTGGCCAGCCACTCAGGGTAATAGACCTCTCTAATAAACCCGGCTTCTAAAAGTTTATTGATTTATTCAGTGATCGCCTTCTGTCTTTCCGGGGTAAAATTTCTCTTCTTCTGCTTGACAGGTCTATGCCCGGGTGAGACATTAAGCTCATGACAAATCACTTCAGGATTAATCCCAGACATATCAGCCGGGGTCCAAGCAACATCCGAGTTTCTTTGTAGGCATTCAGCTATCTCCCTTCTTGCTTGTTCATTAAGCTGAGTCCCTATGAATGCCTTCTTCTCTTCATCCCCATTGGCTAGCTCAATGGCTTCCGTTTTCTCTACAGGCTGAGGCTTGGGCGGATCGTCTATACACAAAGTCTCATTTCTCTGTACTCTTTTGCTGGTGGTAGACGCGATGTAACAAGTACGAGCCTTCCTTTGATCTCCTCGTACTTGCCCAACTCCGTTGGGAGTAGGGAACTTCATTAATAAGTAACAAGAGGATATCACCACCCTCATATCATTTAATACAGGCCTTCCTAGGATCATGTTGTAAACAGCTGAGGTTGACCTCACAACCATGAATAATACCTGTCGTGTCACATCCTTTGGACTTTCTCCTAGAGTCACAGGCAACTCTATAGACCCAGCCACCTTCACCTTTTCACCCGTAAACCGTACAATGGCGACATAACAGGTCTTAATCTATCTTCGGATATGTTCATTTTCTCGAAGCAATTTCAATAGATCAAGTTCACCGAACTTCCATTATCGACTAGGATTCTGCTCACCGGATGTTTCGCCACCACTGCGGATATTACCATGGGATCATCATGAGGCACGACAATATCACCCTTGTCTGTTGGAGTGAACACAATAGGTTCTTCATCTGCCTTCTCCTCCATCACAGCATGAACCTGATACGCTTGCCTTGCGTAACTTTTACGGGAAGCAGAGGAGCTTCCTGCCATCGATTCTCCTCCTGCGATAACATTTATTGCCGGGGCGGTAGGTTCGTTATCTGGCTGATTACCTCAGGGGATAGGCCTAGCTGCTTCATTCCTTGGCCTATTTCTTTCGTTATCATTATTTTGCATATGCCGCGGACAATCATTCCTTCGATCTCGCGGAGGATAACGGGGCCTTTCACTTCTCCACAGGAAGCAGTTAATTTTCCCCTCTCTAGCTAGCCTCTCTAGCTGATCCATCAGATCTCTGCATCTTTCCGTGGGGTGGCCGTGAGCAGCGTGAAATTCGTAGTAGGCATCAGGGTTTCGCCCTACATCTCCAATCTTCTTTCTAGGGAATTCCAACAGTCTCGTCCCCTCAATAGCTGCTAGTATCGCGGTGCGAGGCTCATTCAATCTGGTATAACCTTCATACCTGAGTCTAGGAGTCTTGTCTAATCTGACAGGTCTTGGAGAGCTTCTTTCAGGTACATCTCTCTCTCTCTTTCTTCCTTCCCTTGTCTCTCAGGACTGTACCATCTTCATTACTTCTTCTTGAGCCATATATTTATTAGCTCTAGCAAACAAATCAGAAAGTGTCATCGGCTGATCGAGGGAGAGGGATTCTTGAAACTTCTCAGATTTTGTCCCTTGCAGCATTGCAGCCATGGCTACTCCTACTGGTAGATCTTTCACCTCTAGGGTTGCATCTCAGAAACGATCTACATAGCTCTTTAATGATTCTTTGTTCCCTTGTTTAAGGGTGAGCAGATAAGTAGCGTCCTTCTTCCTCTGGCTGTTGATCATGAAGGCTCTCAAAAATTCACCTCGCAATTGGTCGAAGGATGAGATAGAACCTTCACTCAACCCATTAAACCATTTCAGCGCATGCCCAGACAGTGTAAGCGAAAAGGCTCTGCACATGATTTCATCTTCCCATCCATGTAGCAACATGAGGGACTCATAACTTTGTATGTGGTCGTATGGGTCTGTTTTGCCTGCGTAAGTGGCCATAGAAGGCATCTTGAACTTCTTCGATAAGGGTTTGTCCATAATCTCTGGACTGAAGGGAACTCTCATTCTTTGACTATCATCAGGAGACACCAGTTTCTTCTTTTCTAAAATCCTTTCGACAACCTTCTCCACATTTTTTGACCCTCGAGTCGAGTACCCTCCCCTAGAAGAGTCTGAGTGGTAAGCACTCCTTCCTCCTCTGTTCCAGAGAATTTGCACATGGTCAGCTCCCCGGCTAAGTATCTCTTCCTCGTTTAAGGTTTCTCGGCCTCTAGGGGCCTACCCTGTATCCTTTCTTCCAGCACCTCCCATTCCGTGATTTGATCTGGTACCCTTGAAATAGTCTCGAGGGTCATGACTATTCCGTCTCCGTCGCTCCCCAGACCTGTGATCTTCAAATTCATGCTCCAATTTCGCTGAAAAAATCCTGTGCCACGCGAGAGAACTCTACCGCCTATGCTCTGAGGGAGAGCTCTGCCGCCTATACTCTGTGGGATTGCTCTGTCGCCTGTGTCCTGCGGGTGAACTCTGTCGCCTGTGTTCTGCGGGTGAGCTCTGTCGCCAGTGTGCTGCGGGAGAGCTCTGTCGTCTGCTTTTTGCCGGAGAGCTCTGTCGCTAGTGCTTCGTGGGAGAGCTCAGCTGCATGTACTCTGCAGGAGAACTCTACCGCTTGTGCTCTGCAGGAGTTCTGTTCAGTCGTGTTTGCGGCAGTGTTCATTCCCCTCAGACCTGCGGCAGGGTTCACTTCCCGTAACCCTGCCGCAGGGCGCCTCCTCTGACATGCGGTAGAGTTTACTCTCAAGGTCGCTGCAGGGTTATCCTCCAAACCTGTGGCAAAGTTCGGAATCAGTCCAGTGGTAGTATTCTGCGCCCCTTCTCCTTATCCAGCATTCACCATGGTGGAGGGTTGACCTCTCTCGTAAGTCTGCCTCGGGATGTTTTCCCCCACCATCTGTTGCACTTCTGGAGGTAAGCTAAATTGCGGGAGAGCGTTTTTGAAGAAATTCACCATAGCCCTCAACGCTGTCGTAGTCTCCTCATTCTGACGCTTCAGAGCCTCAAATTCATCGAGAGAAACTGAGGCGACTCTGCCACCCTCTTCATTCTGCTCTTGTCCTTGCTCTGGTTTGACAGGGGGACTCACAAAATTTTCTTCTCCCAGATTTGCTGCTGTCGAACGTGTTCTCACCATTTTGATAGGGAATCTGACTTTTTCATTATGATTCCCACAGACAGCGCCAATTGGTGTTGCTCTAAACAACAATGAAGTGATGCTGATGCGATCCTTTCCACGTGTCTTGAATATTCTGCAAAAACAGTAAAAGTTAGAGAGGCGCAGGGATCTGTCCCTGCACGCGCACTCCGATGCTTAAGTCATAAAACCGTTTAAGCAGAGTTTCTGTATGTGAAATAGAGATTAGGGTTCTTTTTTATCATACCTAGTGTATTTATAGACATCTCTTTGAATTGAGTCGGGCTTCATATTATTCCAAGGCTTGAGAATATTTTAGGCCCATAATCATAGGGTTTGGATCTGAGGCCCAAGCGCGTGTCTGGGCTGCGACAGAGTTATTAGATACTCTATCGCGGACTCAGAGTTGATCAGTTTGCGGATGAGTTCAACACGCGGACCTCTGCCGCAGTCCTTGCGGTAGAGTTCTGTCGCAGTCCTTGCGGTAGAGGTCTATCGCCTCTTGCTGCTGGATTCCCATCACAGAACTCTGTCGCATATATACTCTGTCGCCAAAAGAACTCTCTCGCATGGTGACTCTATTGCCAGAGAGTCTGTCGCATGGAGACTCTATCGCGTAACAACTCTACCGCCAGGGGAGTCTGTCGCATGGAGACTTTATCGCCACCTTTCTTTGTGTGCCACGTGGCTTATTGCTTTTGGTGGTTCTATTTGACACGTGGCTATCCTTTGTTGGTCAATGTTTGTACACGTGGACTTGAATGATATGACCATTATCAGATCTAAACACTAAGACTTATATTATATATTTAGCTTGGTATACACAACAACAGAAAAGAAACAAAGGAGAAAAATAATAAAGCAATCTTGATAAAATTCTTAATGGTTTCGATGTTTTATGGTTTTGATGTTTTAGGGTTTCGAGGATAATATTTTTTAGACTCTTTATTGGGTCTTTAAGTTTGTATAAAGCAGCTTAAATGTACCGGATGAAGCTTTGTGGGATAATGGAAAATCTGCTTGCCTCCTACAGGTTTACCCTTTCTGCCCAACCCATTTGTGCTTTGATCATGTGGACCATGTGAGTTTTCACTTATTTTTCATTTACTTACTCTATCATTTATCTATTTAATAACTTTATATTGCTTAATTTAATTTCTTTTCTTAGGGGTAGTTTAATTTATACCTACATTTAGGTCTTTTAGATTTGATCCTAATCCAATTTTAATCCATTAGTATTAAAAATGAACATTTCGCCTCAAATTTTTCTATATTATAGGATAAGTTGGTCATTTTGTTAGTGAATCATTAATTTTAAAATCATTTTACCCTTAAATCATTTGAAATGTTTTAAATAATCAAGTCAATTAATAATGATAAGAAAATACTAAGAGTCGACTTTGAAATGTTAATTTTATTTTTTAAATTTATTTTTTGTTTAGTTATTTACTTATTATTTTTATTTAGCACAAAGTTTGGAGCAAAGTGTTTTTTTTTATACTAATGAACTAAAGTTGAATTAGGCCAAACCTTAGAGACATAGATGACCCTTAATTTATTCAACCTTAAAGACATAGATGGAATTTACCCTTAATTTATTCATTTATTTATGTAATTTGTTGTTATTTTGAATAAATAAGAAATTTTAAAAATAAAATGAAATAAAAAAGGAAATGTAAGAAATGTTAAGAAAAAAACTAAAAATAAATAATTCTTTTTAAAACTTAAGACAATAAAAGAAATGTAATAATAAAATTGGATAATTTGATCAAAAAGGGAGAAAATTATAAAAATAATAATTAAGTAAAATTTTTAATTAAAAATTGGAATGATTGGAAACTCGATCAATGACGAAAATCTTAAATTTTGCAAGTGTGCAATTTTAAAGAAATTCTTAATTCAGAAAGAACTTTTCCGAAATGGATCATGAGTGTTCAAGGATTTAGATAACAATTTCATTATTAAGAAATTTCATTTATTTCCAAAATAAAATAATTTTTTTTTATAAAAGTAAGATAAAATCTGAAAATGCAAAATATAGTAAAATCCCTTTAAATTAATCTATCATAAATTAATAACCTCTCTAGATTAAAAAAAATCACAATCCCAACTCGAGCTATTATAAAAATATGATAAACTGCTCTATTGTAATAATTTATAATTTAGTTTTAAAATTCAATGTAAATTTCAATCCCAATTGTCGAATTAATTAATAATTTGATAAAAATACAAAATATATTATGCAATATTCAAGAACTAAAAAGAACTTCAAGATCTTAAATTTGTAAAAGATTACCATATTTAAGATTTTATTTTTTCATAAACTAAAAATATAAAATATATTACAAATATATATATATATATTTGTACCGAGATTTTAAGAAAATTAAAGACTATAGAATTATTAAAGGGATTTAAAGAATGTAACAATTAATTTAAGACAGACAATTTACATTATGAAACCCTTTAAGTTAGTATTCGCTCTAAATTAATATTCAAATATGGGTCTCAAGGTATTAATTTAAAGGGTTCTTCTTTAATTATGTTTAAGATTTTCATGATAAAACATTTAATAAATTCGACTAGAAAAATATGTTTTTTGAATAGAGTGTGTTTGGACGAGGGATTTCAAGGAGGAAATTTATTTCAATCATAATATTCAAAAATTCAAAACTCAATTTCCTTGGTTGGCAAAAAATTTTGAAGAATTTTGGTTTTCAAGAGGTAATTTGAAATGTACAAATTCGTTCTTGAAATTTCACCTAAAGAGGTGGTTTTTCAAAATTCCTCTAACATATAACTCACTATTAAATATAATACTAAAAAAAAAAATATTATTTTAGTTAATATAATATATACATCTTTTACTTTTTTGTTATTAAAAATATCTACACATTTTTACAAATTTAATGATACTCATATTACATATTTTTTTTTGATATTTTTTTCTTATATAAAATATAATTATTTTCTTTTGTAATTATTTTTTTATTTCATCAAATTTTAGTATTCAAAAATTCTTTCTAAAATATATTTATCTAAACAAGACAATTATAAATGCAAGTATTTTAAATTTATGAATTTTAATCATAAAGTTGGAAGATTTCTAAAGAAAATTTCAATATTTTAAAATAAAAATTAAAAAACAATTATAAAAGGATAAATGAATAAAGACCATTTTAATTAAGGATATCTAGGATAAAATTGATCAAATGGTACTTGTGGTAACAATTTTTTTTTTAGAACTCAATTGGTTGACAATTTTAAAAACGCAAAAAAGAGAGTCGCCACTATTTTTTTTTTTTTTACTAGAAATGATTGGCAACTTAAGAAAACTTATCTATTTAACAAAATTTTAAAATTAAATAATTTTTTAAAAAATATAATTTTTATTCTGCGAGAACAAAGTTTGAATTCCGAAATCCGATTACACGTAATGACTAGCATCCCCACAAGCCCTTGTTTTGAAAAATAGTATCATATAATTATGTGTTATCCTTTAAACTTAATAAAATGGTCAGATTTTGATACTTAATACAATTTTTTATTTTTGTTGTTATTATTTTTTTTAAATCATTTTTCATTTTTTTGTTGTAGAATTATTTGAATTTCATTTTGTCGAAAATAAATGAAAACCTTTTTATATTGAAGTACCCAATACTTTTATCAGTATTCTGAATAATTTTGCACCTATGGATTTCTTAAAAATCGCTTATGATTTTTATAGAATCTCATTTTCAAATATTCACATTCATTTCGAAATTAAAATCAAGGCATATGATGCAAACGGACATGGCATTATGCATATGAATCGAATTTTTATTATTTTCTTATAAACTATTTCTTTTAAATAATAAATGAGAATCTGTTATATCAAAAAATCTTATTAAATATTCGAATACTTTGGATTATATTTAATAAAAAAATTATTTAGAGATTACAATTTGTGAATTCCATAAAGTACTATTATCGGGCAATTCTCGTTTACATTATTTGTTAACAATATCTTATGTTAAAATATATATATATATATATATATATATATATATATATATATATTCCGATACTTCTGACAACATTTAATGACTTTTTCTCATCTGGGTATTATTAAGGATTTGGTACTTATGATTTCTCAAAATCTCATGATCGAAAAAATCTTTATTCATTTTAAAGAATTTTTTAAAAATATAATGATAACAATTTACAAATTCATTTCACTAGCCTAATATTCTAATTCTATGTACTTCATGAAATCATTTTTTCTAGTATAATAATTTAGCCACTCTTAAAATAAGATAAATTAACGAGGAAAATGAAGAAAAATAACTGTCGGACAAATAAATTTAAACCAGAAAAAAAAAAAAAAACAACAAATGAATTCAAATGGAATGGATTCAAGTTTTTTGGGCTGATGAGGATAGTCCAGGGTCCAGTTGGAAAAGGTATATATATATATATTTTTTTACGCTAGTTCTAAACATAATGATTGGCCCTAATACTTAGGCTTAGCAACCTAACAACTTTGTCAAATAGTTATATAAGTGTAAAAATTGTTTGGTTATACTTTCGAGAAAGAAAAAAAAATTTAAGGGAAAAAGAATGAGCCTAAAATTACAAATGGTCGTCCATATGCCTCCGTTAATCAAGGCCGGCTTTGGATTCCATTAAGTCGGTGTGTTAGACCCTAACTACTTGACCAGGCGCCCAGCTCGTAAGGGTTCGACTGGGGGCGCTGTGACGAGTGCGGAGCACGGGAAAGCTTTGCACGGGGCGCAACGGGACGCGCACCGAAATAGGCAAGACAGGCACTTGGCTTGGGCAGATTACCAAGCATGAAACGGAGACGCTAACGAACGATGATTGTAGTTTGCGGGTGGCAAGCTAAGGCGAATCCTTAAAAATCGGGATAAGGATAAGGATAAATACGGGTCATAAGCCAGGATAAGCGGAGAAGTCTTGGCAGACCGAATCACTGGAGATTATCACAGATATAAACTCTGAAGAGCATTGAGGTGGCGATCATCCGGAGAGTCCTTAGTTTAGTAGGAAGTAATCCTATAGAGTTTCTGTTGTAATCAAACTCAGTTGCCTACGTGAGGGGGATGTCCTCACTTGCCTATATAAACCCCAGGGGAGGGGGTAGAATGTATTCAATCATCATTCAGTGAGAGAATCATTCAGGGAGAAAGAGAGTGATAGCTAAGAGCGGTCTTCTTGGCTAAATATTGTATTCCTTTTTATTGCGGATTAATAGAAAGGCTCTTTTCTCTAAAGCTTGAGTGTTCTTTACTTTATTGGTATACTTTGTCGAGTCCTTTTCTTGCTCGAGTGTTATATCGCTGCGTATTGACCCGGATTTGGGTTAGTGTAAAGATTGGCTGTACTAAGTTGCGGGAAACTTAGGCCATCACTGGGAAAAGTTCTATAGGAGAGAACGACCCCGTGACAATTTGGTATCAGAGCTGAGTTTTGGATCATGGCACACAAGTTGGCTGACAGAGTTGCTGTACTTGAAGCAATGGTGGGCGTACCGCAAGAGGAGGCGGGTACAATGGCTGAGCAGATTCAGGCCATGGCAGGCAGTGTCCAGGAGCTGACACAGCTGGCATTTGACATGCAAAAGGAGCATGCTAATCGCTACACCAACATCATGCAGCATGTTCGTGATCTATCGGATAAATTTGAGTTGCAGTTAAATTCCCTCAAGGCTGACGTTTTACTGATGAAACGCGCAATGACTGCTACAGACCATGGGGAGGCGTCTAGTAGTAGCAGGGGGTGATAGTAGCGATCTTCAGAAGAAGATCAAGGTGCCTGAACCTAAGGAGTTCGCAGGAGTTCGTAATGCGAAGGAGCTTGAGAATTTTCTATGGGACATGGAGCAGTACTTCAAAGCTGCCCGAATATCGGAGCAGGACCAGGTTACAATCACTAGCATGTACCTCTCGGGTGATGCTAAGCTATGGTGGCGAAGCAGACTGGCAGATGATGATAGTGCTGGTCGTCCGAAGATTGAAACATGGGACGCACTGAAGAAGGAGTTACGGGATCAATTCCTTCCCTTGAACACGGCATGGGTCGCGAGAGAGGCACTCAAGAAATTGAAGCACACGGGTTCTGTGCGAGATTATGTCAAAGAGTTTAGCTCTTTGATGTTGGAAGTCAAGAATATGTCAGAGGAGGACAAGTTATTCAACTTTTTCTCAGGACTTCAGCCATGGGCTCAGGCTGAGTTACGTAGGCAGAACGTGAAGGATCTGCCACAGGCAATTGCGACTGCAGACAGTTTGGCGGATTACAAACTGGGTTCTTCTTTGAACATTGGGGAAAGGAAGAAGAACCATCTTGATGAAAATAGGGGGAAAGGCAAGAAGGACTGGAAGAAGCACCAGAGAAACAAGGAGAAGGCTGAATCTTCTAAGCCGAGGGGACCGGATCCACCCAAAAGCAAGGGAGATTGGAGTTGTTTCTTGTGTAATGGGAATCACAAGGCCCGAGATTGCCCTAGACGGACCAAGTTGGCGGTCGTCATAAGTAAGGAGGATCCGGATGACGAATGTCCAAGAGTTGCCCCGATGCAGTTGCTCAACGCTATTCGGACCGAGCAACAAGCTCCTCATAAGGGACTAATGTATGTTAAAACTGAGGTGAATGGGAGACCGATTCGAGCGATGCTTGATACAGGAGCAACCAACAACTTCGTTTCATTAAACGCAGTTGAGCATCTTGGCCTGAAAGTCACTAGGAGTAACAATCATGTGAAAGCAGTCAATTCTAAGGCCCAAGGTATCCAAGGAACGGCTACCGCATCGGTGAAGATAGGGACTTGGCAACAGGATTGTAAGTTCTTGGCTTTACCTATAGATGATTTTGATGTGATCATGGGCATTGAATTCTTTGTGCAAGAAAAGGCATTTGCTATTCCACATTTGGGTGGATTGATGATATCTGACGAGACGTGTCCAAACTTTGTCCCTGCGGAGAGAGGACAAGGTGCTGGGAAGCCGTTGCTGCAGTCGGCTTCACAAGTAAACACCGGGTTGAAGAAGGGGGAGACAACCATACTTGCTGCCCTGGTTGAGGTGAAACCAGACACGGTTGTCGAGGTACCGGATGAAATAGCGACGGTGCTGAACGATTACAAGGATGTAATGCCTCCAGAATTACCCAAGGCGCTACCACCTAAGCGCACCATTGATCATAAGATCTATTTGGAATCGGGAACTAGACCACCTGCACGAGCACCTTACAGGATGAGTCCTTTGGAGCTAGCCGAGTTAAGGAAACAACTTGGTGAGTTGTTGGATGCGGGATATATCCAACCATCGAAGGCACCATATGCAGCCCCAGTTTTATTCCAAAGGAAGCAGGATGGCACACTGAGGATGTGTGTTGATTACCGAGCCCTGAACAAGGTAACGGTCAAGAATAAGTATCCAGTTTCAAATGTCGCTATCTGTTCGACCGATTGTCGAAGGCGGCATATTTTACAAAGTTAGACCTGAGATCAGGATATTGACAAGTAAGGATTGCCGAAGAAGATGAAGCTAAGACAGCTTGGGTGATGAGGTATGGCTCTTTTAAATTTTTAGTTATGCCTTTTGGTTTAACTAATGCACCTGCGACATTTTGCAACTTGATGAATGATGTCCTTTATGAGTACCTGGATCACTTTGTGGTGGTATACCTAGACGATATTGTGGTGTATAGCCAGACGCTTGCAGAACATGTGGAGCACCTCAAGGTGGTGTTTGAGACCTTAAGAAAGCACTCTCTCTATGTGAAGAAAGAGAAGTGTGAGTTTTGCCAGCGGGAGATTATGTTCCTAGGTCACAAAGTTAGCAATGGGAGAATACGGATGAATGAAAGGAAGATCCAAGCCATCGTTGAATGGCAAGCCCCTGCAAAGGTCTCAGAGTTGCGATCTTTCTTAGGACTGGCCAACTATTACAGACGGTTCATCAAAGGATATAGCAAGATGGTAAGTCCTTTAACTGATCTTTTGAAAAAGGACAAGAAGTGGGTGTGGTCTGATGAATGTGAGCGGGCATTTCGAGAAATCAAGGAAGCAGTGACATCCGAGCCAGTGTTGAGACTGCCAGATTTCAAGCTACCATTTGAAGTTCACACGGATGCCTCAGACCGAGCCATTGGAGGGGTGCTGGTCCAAGAAGGACACCCCATTGCTTATGAAAGTCGCAAGCTGAAGGATGCGGAAATGCGATATTCAGCTCATGAGAAGGAGATGACGACGGTTGTGCATTGTTTGGAGGTGTGAAAGCATTATCTGTTGGGAACGAAATTTGTGGTGGTGACAGACAATGTGGCTAACACTTATTTCAAGACACAGAAGAAGCTGAGCCCGAAGCAGGCACGATGGCAAGAATTCCTTGCAGAGTTCGATTTCACCTGGGTACAAAGACCAGGAAGGGAGAACCAGGTGGCGGACGCGCTGAGTCGTAAGATAGTCCAGTCTTATGTTGCTTCATTATCCGCTATTGAGACTAACCTGATTGACAGGATAAGGCAGCAGGCATCAGCAGATAAGACTTATGAACAGCTCAGGGAGAACGTTAAATTGGGCAAAGTTCGTAGGTATTGGCTCGAGGGGGATTTGCTGTATGTCAAAGGCAATCGACTCTATGTTCCATCTGGCGGGGGACTAAGGAAAGAGTTACTGAAAGAAACCCACGACCCTCAATGGGCAGGACATCCTGGAGTGGAGAGGATGTTGGCATTATTGTCAAGGACATATTACAGGCCAAAGATGGAGGAAGACATCGAATTATATGTCCGCACATGCCACATATGCCAGATTGATAAAATCGAGAGGAAGAAGCAAGCAGGTTTGCTTCAACCACTGCCTATCCCTGAGAGGATATGGGAATCAGTTTCTATGGATTTCATTACGGGATTTCCGGAGATAAACAAGATGAAATCTATAATGGTGGTGGTAGATCATTTTTCTAAGTATGTTGTATTCATAGCAGCCCTACATGCATGTACTACACATGAAGCTGCAGAGTTGTTTTTGAATCATGTGGTGAAGATCTTTAGATTGCCCAAGGATATAGTGAGCGATCGGGATACTCGATTTACTGGGAGATTCTGGACTTACTTGTTCAAGTTGATAGGTTCAGAATTAAAGTTTTCAACGGCTAATCATCCGCAGACAGATGGCCAGACGGAGCTGATTAATGCATTGTTGGAAGAGTATTTGAGGCACTATGTGACCGCGAGCCAAAAGAATTGGGTGAGTTTGCTCGATTCTACACAGTTTTGCTATAATATGCATAGATTATCTTCCACGGGTATGAGTCCAACGGAATTCGTATTTGGACATCAACCTACTACACCTTTGGAAATAGCAAAGACTAAGTCCCAAGGGGAATGCCCAGCGGCATACAGATTTGTGCGAGACCGTCAGGAGTTGATGGAACAGGCTAGGGAGAGCTTGGAGAAGGCACAAAGGAGGATGGTGAAATATGCGGATCAGCATAGGCGGGCACTAGAATTTGAGATGGGTGACAAGGTGTTACTCAAACTGACGCCTCAGATATGGAGACAAGTCACAGACAAGCGGTATCATAAAGGTCTAGTGCAAAAATACGATGGCCCTTTTGAAGTTATAAAGCGGGTAGGCGCGGTGGCTTATCAGCTGAAACTGCCAGAAAGATGAAGTTGCATCCTACTTTTCACTTGAGCTTTTTAAAGCCTTACCACGAAGATGTTGATCCGAGGAGACAACAGGTAAGGAAAGCTCCACCTACTGTAAGAAGCCATTTCGAGAAGAAGGTGGCAAAGATACTTGACCGCAAGGTTGAGGGAACTAGTAGGAAGAATCGAAGAACCTACTACTTGGTGCAGTGGGAAGGTGGAGATGAGGCAGACGCTACTTGGGAGAAAGACACTTCTTTGTGACAATTCGAGGATGAGATCAAGGCGTATTTGGAGCTCATTCCGATGAGGGCATCGGCTTCCTCCAACCAGGGGAGGGTTTGTTAGACCCTAACTATTTGACCAGGCGCCCAGCTCGCAAGGGTTCGACTGGGGGAGCTGTGACGAGTGCGGAGCACAGGAAAGCTTTGCACGGGGCGCAACGGGACGCGCACCGAAACAGGCAAGACAGGCACTTGGCTTGGGCGGATTGCCAAGCATGAAACGGAGACGCTAACGGACGATGATCGTAGTTTGCGGGTGGCAAGCTAAGGCGAATCCTTAAAAATCGGGATAAGGATAAGGATAAATGCGGGTCATAAGCCAGGATAAGCGGAGAAGTCTTGGCAGACCGAATCACTGGAGATTATCACAGATATAAACTCTGAAGAGCATTGAGGTGGCGATCATCCGGAGAGTCCTTAGTTTAGTAGGAATTAATCCTATAGAGTTTCTGTTGTAATCAAACTCAGTTGCCTACGTGAGGGGGATGTCCTCACTTGCCTATATAAACCCCAGGGGAGGGGGTAGAATGTATTCAATCATCATTCAGTGAGAGAATCATTAAGGGAGAAAGAGAGTGATAGCTAAGAGCGGTCTTCTTGGCTAAATATTGTATTCCTTTTTATTGCGGATTAATAGAAAGGCTCTTTTCTCTAAAGCTTGAGTGTTCTTTACTTTATTGGTATACTTTATCGAGTCCTTTTCTTGCTCGAGTGTTATATCGCTGCGTATTGACTCGGATTTGGGTTAGTGTAAAGATTGGTTGTACTAAGTTGCGGGAAACTTAGGCCATCACTGGGAAAAGTTCTATAGGAGAGAACGACCCCGTGACACGGTGTTGTTATTATCACCTAGCTAGCGATGCTTATCTTCACGCAAATCGCTCGACTGTCAATGTATTCATAGAAGCATTGCTCTATTCACAGGCGATCGATAGTCGGCAAAATGACGCAGGTTAAAATGTCTTTAAATTAACACTTTTATGGCTCATTATTTGTAAATTATTATTTTATTTAATATTTAAGTATTTATTTTTGCTCTTTTTAAACTCTTACAATCAATTTATGCGACATTTTTTGACAAATTTTACATCTACCTAGTATAATAGAGATGCTTATAACTCCATACATATAGTGAGATATTTTAAAATTATAAAGACCAATGTATTAAGGAAGACAATATCATTAGTATGTTGAACTATTATTTAATGGTACAAGAGTGGTTCCGTGCGACTTCTTGAATGACGCTGGGACAAATCATATTAAGTCTCGAAGGGAGATGTATGTAACAATTCTAGACAAATCTCACCTCGACAAAGCACGATAAAAATGTTGGGTATATATGTTAACATATTTTTTCATATCTTTAATGAAATTTTTTAAAACTGTTCAATCGGTCAAAGATGACACTATTATTAATGGGTTGAGTTGTTACTTTTTTACAACATTAATTTCTTAAAAAAATTAATTAATCTGGTTTTAAATATATATGATATAATATATTTTGTATTTTTTAATTCTTGAAATAAAATATATCAAATATGAGGACCTTCTTGTAAATTAGTATCTTGATGTGTTTTTTATTTTTTAAATAGTATCTACTATATTTTTATATTTTTATCAAATTATTAATTTATGAAATAATTAAAATCAAAATTTCACATTAAATTTTTAAAATAAAATTAATAATTATTATGATAGAAATTTATTATTTTTTTACAATTGATAGAGTTTGGATTACGATTTTTTTTAATTATGAGAGATGATTAAATAAAATATTTTTACCGTATTTTTAATCTCTGAAAGTTTTGCTTTTGAGTTTCAAGCACTGTTTGGTATATTGTGACAATTATTAATCGCACGATCCCTTGCTCCAAACTCTTGAACTATTCGCTCCAAACGCGCGAGTCTCGACGACGTATGGGCCTCCTATAAATGATCCAAACTCTTTGAACTATCCGCTACAGAGTGAAGAAGTAGTAGGTACTACCTGGGAAAGACGATTATAACAAAAATGAGAGGAGAGCATGCCGCTGCCCTACGAAACAGGCAATCCACCCACTTCTGTAATTGCCAAAAATAAACAAGGTAATTTTAGACTTTCAGTTCCTTGTTCTCATAATCTTTCATACTATCTTCAATATCAATATTGTAACTATTATGTTTATCATAACTTGGTTTTGACGGATTAATTTTTGACAATATGGTTGTTTAGGCTCTAACGGTGTAGCCTAAAATAAAAATTCGATGAGATCATATTCGTCTGTTCATGTGCATTATATAAATAAAGAGAAATTCTTGAAATTTAATAGTTTTAAATGTTAATTAAAAGTATATTTAAAAAAAGTTACTCTTTACCTCCAATTATTAAATTCAATCCAATTAAAATTTAAAAATTTTCTTTATATCCATTACTGTTGTGCATGATAAAAGAATAATAAAAGTATGTCATGTGGTGCACGAAGAATGTACCACGTTGCATATGAAGAAAACATATGAGAAGTGATACAAGCCCTGAGTAAGAAAAAATGACAGAAATGTAATTAATGACGAGTAAATCCCTATAAATAGGGGTCAGGTATGATTCGTTAACCTAATTCTGAATTTTCCTACTGAAACTCTGCTCAATTCTCTGGCTGACTTAAGCATCGGAGTGCCAACGCAGGGAAAAACCCCTGCGTCCCTCTGATCTTTCTCTCTTTTGCAGAGGCATTCTAGAACACGTGACGCGAAGATCGAGGTGAAGACGTCTGCAATTCGACACTGTTGTAACCGAGCAACAACAATTGGCGCCGTCTGTGGGAATCAGAAGAAAAGCTTTCGACAACGATGGTACGGACACGCTCAACAGCAATCAGAAGTGAAGAAAGTGAGGACATGGCGAGCTCCCCAATGGCGGACTTAGGTGATGGAGTTCAGACCGAGAGAGGGTCGAATATGATGACGATTCCTATTGCCGAATTTGAAGCCATGCGGAAGCAAGGGGAAGAGACTGTTCAAGCCTTGCGGACAATGGTTGATCTGTTCAAAGGAGCTTTCCCGCAAGTGAACCTGCCGCTGACCGTCCAGAATTGGGTAGGAGAAGGGAGAACTGCGCGAAGTCCTGGCACGCAAGACCCTCACGGCAGGGGAGCGCGAGACCCTGCGCAAGACTCTCGTGGCATGGCTATAGGAGATCCTCGCGGCACTCTGGCGACAGACCCTCGTGGCACTCTCGCGGCAGACTCTCGCGGCACACCAGCGACAGAGCCTCGCGGCACACACGCGACAGACCCTCGTGGTACTCTGGCGACAGAGCCTCGCGGCACTCTCGCGGCAGACTCTCGCAGCACACCAGCGACAGAGCCTCGCGGCACACATGCGACAGACCCTCGTGGCACACCCGCGACAGACCCTCGCAGCACTCTGGCGGTAGACCCTTGCGGTACACCCGTGACAGACCCTCGCGGTACTCCCACGGTAGACCCTCACGGTGCTCCTGCGCCAGACCTTCGCGGTAAGGGTGCACGAAACTCTCACGGCATGGCCGCACAAGACCCCCCGTTTGCTTCGCGCGCCACGTGGCGCACTCATAGCGCGGGGATGCTAGCTCACGCGAGACCCTTCTGTGCGAGACCCTCACTGTAGGGGTGCGCAAGATCCTCCCTGCATGGCCGCACGAGACCCTATGTGTGAGACTGAGGAAGACATGAGGCGTCAAGGTATGGGAGACCCTGTGCGTGAGGCCTCGGAAGGCCTACGACGCCAAGCTACGGAAGACCCTATGCCTGAGACTCCAATGAATTGGAGACATGAGGGTGTCAAAAAATCACGGCGTCATGGTACAAGGAATTCAACACGGGAGATTACTGGTGGCCGAAGACGCCAAAGTACCAGAAACCTTGAGGGTCAAGCTCGGGTAGATTCTAGATATTTGGGTGCGAAAGATCCTTGGCCCCAGAACACAAATGACCCTCCAAACAATGGAATCAAAGGTGTGGGAATGACAAGGTCTCATGTTGGGAGAGACTCAGAAATGGATCCAACACGAAATCTTGAAACTGGAATGACAAACTTTCAACCTCAGATTCGTCGAAACCAAACTCAGGGTAACGGGAGAGAAGCTATGGACTAGGACCAAGCTGATTCATATGATGCTAAGAAAGTGCAAAACAAACCTCCGTCCAAGGCACAAGTTGCCACAGATATGAAAAGAATAGTGGAACGAATCTTAGAAGAGAAAAGGTTAGTCCCAGCTGAAGAAAACCAGAGGAGGAGAATCCCATTCAGTACAAAGATCATGGAAAAATTGCCGCTTCCAAAATTTAAGATGCCGCAGATGATGGCGTATACGGGAAAGACTGACCCTTATGACCACATTCAGAATTATGAGTCATTGATGCTATTACATGGATGAGAGGATGAGATTATGTGTAGAGCATTCCCCTTAACTTTAACTGGCCATGCACTAAAATGGTTTAACAGTTTGTCGGAGGGGTCTATTTCGTCTTTCAATCAATTAAGAAGTGAATTCTTGAAGGCCTTTGTGATAAAAAGCCAGAAAAGGAAGGAGGCCACCTATCTGCTCACATTAAGGCAGGAGAGCAAGGAATCACTCAAAAGCTATGTGGATCGATTCCGTAATGCTACTCTTGAAGTACATGATCTAGAAGTTGGAGTAGTTGTGACAGCTATGCTACAAGGGACAAGGTCTGAAAAGTTGCAAGAGTCGCTATCTTTAGATCAGCCGACGACGATCTCAGACTTGTTCTCTAGAGCAGATAAATATATCACTCAAGAAGAAGTGATAAAAAGGATACCGATGCTGAATTACATATAAGGGAGTTCAAAGAAAAGAAACCCTTACCGTCGTCGGGCTACCTAAGCCATCACCAATGCCTTGAGAGAAGATGGAAATGTCACAAGGCAAGAGGATAGCAAAAACACGGAATATCAACCACTTGCAACTACACTGGCAGCGAGACTTTATGTCATTTAATGTTATTTTTTGTTAATTCAACTATGGGTAGAAATTTAATTTGTTGAACTATTATTTATGCCATATTGATATTTTATTGGCTGTTGAGATTCTCACATAATTGATAAATGACTGATCACATCAGCTACACATGTGCAGGGGCTTGAAGCGAAAAATGCGCGAGGTAAGCCACGAAGACAATGTGCAAGAGCTTGAAGCGAAAAGTGCGCGATATAAGCTAAGCACACAAATCAAGGGCTTGAAGCGAAAAATGCGCGAGGTAAGCCACGAAGACAATGTGCAAGAGCTTGAAGCGAAAAGTGCGCGATGTAAGCTAAGCACACAAATCAAGGGCTTGAAGCGAAAAATGCGCGAGGTAAGCCACACACTCAAGACAAAGGGCTTGAAGCGAAAAATGAGCGAGGTAAGCCACGAAGACCATGTACGAAAGCTTGAAGCGAAAAGTGCGCGATGTAAGCTAAGCACACAACCAAAGGGCTTGAAGCGAAAAATGCGCGAGGTAAGCCACGCACTCAAGACAAAGGGCTTGAAGCGAAAAATGCGCGATGTAAGCCACGAAGACCATGTGCGAAAGCTTGAAGCGAAAAGTGCGCGATGTAAGCTAAGCACACACACAAGGGCTTGAAGCGAAAAATGCGCGAGGTAAGCCACGAAGACAATGTGCGAGAGCTTGAAGCGAAAAGTGCGCGATGTAAGCTAAGTACACAACCAAAGGGCTTGAAGCGAAAAATGCGCGATGTAAGTCATGAAGAAAATGTGCGAGAGCTTGAAGCGAAAAATGCACGAGGTAAGCTAAGCACCCAAGCAAAGAGCTTGAAGCAAAAAGTGCGCGAGGTAAGCTACGCACTCAAAACAAGAGCTTGAGAATTAGAAGGCCAGAGAATTTGACTTCAGAATCTGATGTAAGGACTTGACCTGAGGCTACAATGAGAACATATGTACTATTTCGCAAGGTTATACCTAGCGAAAGAGTGGGGAGCAATTGTTGTGTATGATAAAAGAATAATAAAAGTATGCCATGTGGTGCACGAAGAATGTACCACGTTGCATATGAAGAAAACATATGAGAAGTGATACAAGCTCTGAGTAAGAAAAAAGGGCAGAAATGTAATTAATGACGAGTAAATCCCTATAAATAGGGGTCAGGTATGATTCGTTAACCTAATTCTGAATTTCTCTACTGAAACTCTGCTCAATTCTCTGGCTGACTTAAGCATCGGAGTGCCAACGCAGGGAAAAACCCCTGCGTCCCTCTGATCTTTCTCTCTTTTGCAGAGGCATTCTAGAACACGTGACGCGAAGATCGAGGTGAACACGTCTGCAATTCGACACTGTTGTAACCGAGCAACAACAATTACATTCAAATCAACTTTTTCATTTGAAAATTCTATTTACAATGCGATTTTTTATTGGAAGCTACTAAATGCATTTCGCTTTTTTATCTTCAAATTCACAAAATATGAAAAAGACAAACGAAGTGCATTTAGTTTGTGGGTTTGTGAAGGTAAAAAATGTGAGATGCATTTAGTAGCATTCTTTTTTATCCTCGCAAACCAACTTTAAAAAATAAAAAAAATTATGACAAAGATATTTTTTTTTTATCTTAAATTCTTTAAAAAAGACTCAAAAACAAATAATCGTTTATTGTATCAACTTCATTTATTATAGTCCGACTCCATTTGTGGTTATCAAAAAACTCAAAAAAATTATCTGAATTTTTTTGATCTCTTTCCAATTCTTACACAATTTTTACGAAAATATACTCATATTTTTCTGGATTTAAAATGATATATCTAATTTTTAGAGTTAAATCTAAAAAATTAAGAGTACATTTTTTGTAAAAAATGGTTCAAGAAAAGAAAAGAGGAGGTCGAGAAATGTTCCTGAATAATTTTAAAAAATTTTAAACGCTGACTAGTGATGATCAACAGCAGCGGCCGGTGGCCGGCATGGTTGTGGATTGTCAATTTATTTTTAAATTTATATTTCAGGCTGAATTTTTTAAGAGAGGGTAAAAAATTAAAGGTAGAAAGAAATATTTTTGTCATATCATAAAAAATTTAGATTTTAGGATTAAAAAAAAAGATTGTGAATAGAATTTATCTTTCTATTTAACTTTCGCAACATAAATCACCGCACTTAGATTTTGACGACTGATTAGTCGCCTATTCTTGTCATCGGTCGCGGTTTGCTTCAAAAAAACACTAAAACTTTTTTTATTTTTACTTCCTTTTTTCTACTTAATTAGTTTTTTTTAAAAATATATAAAAAGTCATCGATGTAATATCTAAATCTATGGCTTCAATTCTAGATGTATTGTCTTGAATAAACTATTTTTATGTATTAAATAATTATCTTTTTAATTTTGTCTTTTATGTAATAAACAATATATTAAATAATTATTTTTATATACAATATTTTCAATATTCAACACAAGGGGAAAAATATGTATTTACTATCTATAGAAAATTGTTGAAGTTATTGGTTTGGCAAGATCTTCAGTGGAGCAATTATTTCTTGTGTCTCACTTATAATGCTATTTTCGGGGCTTGCAAACAAAAGGAAAAGCGGGCAGCCGCAGAGCAGTTGTTCGAGAAAAGTTGAACAAATCTAGCATCCGGGTATGTGATTAAATCTTGATTGAAAATATTACATTTATTTTCTTAATTACAAAAAGTTTATTATAGTTTTGAATAAATCTTGTGCTCAAACAGAAAGCACAAGAGGCTATTCCAATTGAGATGATGAATATTGAGGAGAGGCAAAAGGTCATGACAAATTCAGTAATGGCAATCAGAGGAGATGCTTCAGATACAGAAGCAGAATTTGCGTTGCTGAAGATGAGAATGAAGCAACGGATGGATGAGCTAAAGAGAGAAATCAACCTCTTCCGGACATTGTGTGAAGTGGAGAATTATCTGATTTTAGCGCTGCTTGGTTAATTTCCTTTTATCAATAACCCTATTCGAGAGTTCGATAAATAAACAAATAAATTAACTGCTTTTCTTGGAGTGATCGAGATTTCGACTAGGGTTTTAATCAAATTGATATGTTTTCTTTTCTTGCTTTGTGTGATCGATCGTGTGCCTTGTTTCGCTTTGCTTTGCTCATCGTCTGAAAACTCTTTTGAGTTCTGATGCAATAAAAATATGATCTTTTAATTTAAATATTGTCCTTGTCTGGTCAATTAGTGGGCGCCCTTAGCAGCCTCCCATATCAAAAACATTAAAGAGCAAATACCAAACAAGCGTTTGATCCAAATATATTTACAAATTTACCACCGAAATATCCTACAAAACCGGACAAAGAACCAAAAATAAAGTACAGGAGCAGTGATTTATATATATACATCAAGATTATTTAGTTTGGAAAAAAAATATTCTTTTATAAAAATTCAGATTTTAATTTAATTTCATCCATTAAAGAGTTCACTAAAAAATCTTTTAAATAGTGTATATTTTAAATATTAAAATTTATAAATCAATACAAAATAAAAAAAATTATGTTTTGTCAGTTGTTAAGCAAATTGTATAATTTATAATAAAAAGTTTCAATGTAATTTTCTTTGATTTATTAAAAATAAATTAAAAATATTCCTAATAATAAATAATTCAAATATTAAAAAATATAAATCAATAAAAAATAAAACAAATTAACTATCACAACTCAAACAGATAATTTCGCTTAATCAATTTTCTCACACTCTTTTCTCTCGATTTGACTAATTAATTTTCTTGGGGCTACGAGCCTACGACTGGGGCAGCCCCATGGAAATTGAGTGGCCTAAATTATTACTGATGTGCACCAATCGCAATTTAATACATTATAAGTTAACGTACGATGTCGCACGATTTTGGAACAAAAGTCGCCAGCGATCGCACGAGACGTCGTGCGATATTTTTTGTGGGGTATAGGAAAGTTTAAGATGATGAGATGTTTTTCTAGTTCGGAGACAAAACATGTTACAAATTTCAAGGAAGATTTATATTGTAATTGTAGATAATGATTGGTAACGAGAATATTGTAATCAATTATAATATAATATATTACCAATAAAATTTTTAAAAGTTGTTTATTTTTTTGATATTTTTAAAAATAATACTTTAAGTTCATTTGTAAAATTTATTTATTTTTTTAATTTATAAAAAAGTTTTTTTTTTTTAAAAAAAGTCTACTATTAGAATTAATTTCTCATTTTTAATCCAACGTGTGTACCATTTCCGTTTACCCTTACCTTCATAGGTGGGTGCTGTGTGTTAATCTTCATTATTCATGCACCTTTCCTTCTTTCTTCAAGCTCAGGGCCCTTTAAAATCATAACACTTCTTTAATTACTTTATAAAATTTAATAAACAAAGTTGGCCAATGAATTCTTACCACCTTAAAAAAATTAATTCAAAATTTGAATCATCCTTTCTCTTTTTATTTTTTTTTAATTTTATAAAAAATAACAGTTTTGTTATTCATGTTTATAAGCTGCATTTATTTAGTAAATAGATGTAGGTAATTTTTTTTAAATATATATTATGTTTACAAATTTTAATATTTTCATTTAATAATTAAAATATTTTTTTAGTGAATGTAAATATTTTGAATTTTTAGTAAAATGTATACATTGATAAACCACGGCTCATGAGTTTTTGAGTCACATGTCATACTGGATCATATCCCTAATTTTTATGGATCATGCCTAGTTTGAAACCTTTAGCATCAACATATATTGAACTAGTTTGGAATTAATAACAACTCCATTACCGTGTGATTGATATATTACTAAAATACTCATATTTTGATTTTTATATATTTTTAAAAATTTTTAATTATATATTTATTTAAAATATAAATAAATGATTATATGTGTGAGTAAATTTTGTATGTAAAATACTATATAAATATATATGTTAATAATTGTTAATTATGTATAAATAAATATATGTAAATAATTTTTTAAATATTTAATAATAATAAAAATTTGATATAAAAATTATTTTAGTACTTTTAATTTTATTAACAAAAATATTATTTTATGCTAAAATAATTTTAATAAATTTTAATGATTTATTAATTCACAAATATTAAATATATATTTTAAATTTTATTTTTATTTCAATGATGATTATTTTCTCTTCTCACAACCATTTCATTTCACCGCCACCGCCATGTTTGCGAACAAATTTATATTTAACCTTTAATTTTAATTACACTGCTATAGTACTCGATCTCATTACTCTAGTAATTAATCATTTTCTATTATTATTTTCAATGTTATTGAAGTTAATCTTATCGCTTATCTGAACTAGCTCATTATTAATAAAATAAAAAATTAAATTCATAAATTAGAAAGTTGAAACCCAATTTCTTAGCTAACTTAATATTTTTAAAATAAAAATATCATTTATAGATATTTGTTAAAATTATTGGTTTGAGATCTTTTTCATAATGAAAGATGAACAAAGTTGTAAAATATTAATTCAAGAACAATTATTATTTAATACATAGTGAAATTTTAAATTTCATCAGCAAAATTAAGATAATGACAAATACTATATTTTGTTTATTATTTATTATTTATTTATATTTCCTATAGAACATATATGTCAACATTTAATTTCTCTTGTGAAATCTAAAATCTCCACTAAAAATGTATTAAATTATAATTTTTTAAGAAGAAGGATCCACTTACACTAATGGAAAACAAACTTAATTTTACACACTTTCATTTTTTTATACAATTTATATATTTTTTATCTGATCGTTGGATTCTATATTCTATTCATGGATATTATGCATGCTAAATTTTAAATTAATTGAATATGTCTAATTTTTTATTCCATAATATTAAAATTTCAACCATTTATATATTTTGAAAAAAATATTATTATTGATTGAAATTATATGAAAATCGGATTGATTCAAAAATTAACGTGCATTATAGATACAAGTAAATTATTAAATCTAACAGTTGAGTTGTAAAAATATTGATCATATATAAAGTTATAAAAAGTGCGTAAAATAATTTTTAGATTGATGTAAATGAATTCCTTACATTAGTATAAAATAATTTGTTTTACACTATTTTCATAATTTTATATAGGATTAATATTTTTTCAAATTAACCTTTAGATTTAATAACTTACTCGTCTTCATCATTGATGTAAATTTTTTAATTAATCTGATATCTCTATTATTTTAATCGAGAATAACATGTTTTTCAATATATTTTAATGGTTGAAATTTTATTATTATAAAATTAATACTTAAAAATTGTCTATTAACTTGAAATTTTGTATGGATAATCTACTTAAATAAACACTTAGACAAAGTATAATACTTAGCGGTTGGAAGTATAAGTAGATAAATCCTTCAAAAATTATATGCTATTGATACACCAAATATAAACTCATTTAATATTTATAAAATTAATAAATAACTAAAAATTATCAAAATTAACTATAATAATAATAATAATAATAAAACTTACATTTATATTACTATTTCTTAAATGAATATTATTTTCGTAATCATCTAAACAAAAAAACTTGCCTATATAATTTATTTAAAACTTTGAATAAGTATATAATTAAAAACTTTAAAATAAAAATAACAAAATGAAAAAAAGAAAGAAAAACATTGAGGATAAAAAAATAAATTAAAAAAATATATAAAACCTAGTCTAATAATAGATAAAAACGAAAAAAATTGGAAGTCCAGTTGAAGACTAACCATACTGGAGGGGGACTCGAACTAACGGCACGGTGAGGTCAAACCAGGTGCACCTCAGGCTGAGATAAGGCACCAGATCAGTTGTTCGACAAAAGCTGAACAAATCGAGCATAGCTATTAAATTTGATTGATAGATTAGATTTATATTTTGAACTGCAAAGAGTTTCTTTATAGTTTTCTGTGCCCAAACAAAAAGCAAAAGGAAGTCGTCGGATTATGATGATGAAAACTGGATTAGCAAATACGACAGAGGAGGAAAAGGTCATGGCAAAGCCGTTATTTGCGACAAGAAGGATGGCGGTTGCAAAAGGATGCCGCAGAAACTTAGGCAGAATTTAGCGCCTGTGCCATGACTCTTTCCTTTTCCGTCGGTCTTTGCAATATCTCTTCGTTGTTGCAGCTTCCGCATAGGTTAAATTTTCATTTGTGACGGTGAAACAAAGAAAAGAAAGTAAATAAGGATGAGAGATTCATCGAGGGGCTGAAGATGAAAGGAAAGAGATATGAAGAAAAGGGTAGACATGGATCTATCGGGAAAACGTAGTACTGAATTTATAAAGAGTTCTTAACCACATCCTGTATATTAAAAAGTCGATTGTCAAATTATTGTTCTTTTTAACTTAATTCTCTTAAATTTTTGTCATGTAATCACTATGTTAAAAATTTACCATAACTTGTGTCTCTCTTTTTATTTTCAGAAATTTCTTTCTTTTCTTTCAAATTTTAAAGAGTTAGATTTTTTTTCATATTAAAAGTTTATAAAATATATGAATATTTCTTTCAAAATTTGAATTGAAATAGAAATTAAAACAAAAAAAACCTTGTTGAGGATAAAAATATTCAAAAAACACGGTCCAATTAAAAATTACCACGTGACATGAAGAAAATCAAATATTTTATTCATTATATATATATATATATATATATATATATATTTTAAATAAAACAAAAAAGAACATTTAGTCCAAGGATACATACGTAATTACAGGCAGAATAAATTCCTATAAATAGGGAACATGTATGACTCAAAAACTTAAGTCTCTACTTTCTCGATAGAAACTCTGCTGAAATTCCCTTCTGACTTGTATCGGAGTGCTTACGCAGGGAACAACCTCTGCGTCCCTCTAATCATTTATTTTCTTACAGAAAATTTGATTACACGTGGCACGAAGATTGAAGCGAGGACGTCAGCAACATGTCATCATTCTGTTGGGTAACAACAATTGACGTCGTCTGTGGGAACCGAAAGAAAACTTCTTAGCTCTACAATAATGGTGAGAACACGATCAGCAGCGATGATGAGTGATGAGAATGAAGATGCGGAAAGCTTTCTAATTGGTGACACGGGTGATGGAGTCCAAGGGGAGAGATGGTTAAGTATGATGTCAATTTTCGTAGCTGAATTTGAAGCTATGAGAAAACAAGGAAAAGAAACCGTTTAAGCCTTAAGGGCTATGGTGAATCTGTTCAAAGGCACCTTCCAGCAAGTGAATCTGCCGGCAACTGTACGAAAGTTGGTAGGAGAAAGAAGTGTCATGCAAGACCCTCATGGCATGCCTGTGCAAGGCCCTCATGGCATGCTCGCGTGAGGCTCTGATGGCATGCCCGCACTATACCCTCACGACATGCCCGCTCCGGACCCTCATGGCATGTCCGCTAAAGACCCTCACGGCATGTCCTCTCGAGAATCTCACTGCATGTCCGCACGTGACCCTTGTAATACCCGTAACTTCCCATGTATCTGTTTTATGAAGATATAATGTACACGTACGTTGTTACAAAAATAGCTTGAGGACCTATGATGTAAGTATATGTATTTTTACATATGTATAAGTGATAAAAGGAATGTAAGGATTTCGAAAAATTTAATGAAACCTCCATGATTCTAAGTTGTGTGCACAAGTTTCATTAACTATAAAGTAGGTGGAATGGATGCCATTGTGTGTAAAGTGTCCACGGAATGCAAATTGAAGTATGCAACAAATTTGGATGAGTGTATAGGCAAAAATCTGCAGAAAACTGCAGAAAATGAGGGTGCAGGGGATGAGAGATCGATCTTATATGAAGGAGAGATCGATCACCCCTCATGAAATGCCCAGAAATTATCCAGTTGGAACTAGGCAGATCAATCTCATGGGAAGACAGATCGATCTCCTTAACTCTCTGTTTGAGACAGATCGATCTCAAGCCTCGACAGATTGATCTCCTTAAGGTTCTGTAAAGAGAAGATCGATCTCCTACAAGAGGCAGATTGATCTCTAAGAACGAATTTTCTTGCAAACAGATCGATCTCATCATGGAAGAAGATCGATCTGGTAGTAGTTGCGTTTGGTAAAAAGGACTATCAAACCTTGCAAAGATCGATCTCCACAAGGACTAGATCGATCTCATGTCTTTGTATCTATAAAAAGGGCATGAGATTTGGAGTGAAAACTCATATTTCTCCCACCAAACCCGCACCTGCCATTTTCTCTCAAAGACCCAAGCTTTCTCACTCTAAAAATCACTACATTCCAGCCAGTTTTGGAAGAAGCTCAAGAAGGGAGAGTTGTTCCTTGAAGCAAGGAGAACAACATACCCAAAAATCACACATTGGTGTGACTAAGGGAGGGAGCTTTGTGTGAGACCCCGCATATGTATAGCTAGGTATATAGGAACATGAGAATGTAAATAAAATCATAAGTATGATGATACATTGTAATGTGAAGTATATGCAATGTAAGTTCATAAGATTATGTACGCACTTGTAATAAGAATTGTGATTATACGTACAAGTTGCATTATGAATGAGTAGGAGGAAATAAACTTGAATACGAGAAGAATGTGATCGAAATGGAATATGAGTAGTATAGTAAAATGGAAGGAAAGATTTACATAAGTGTATATTTCCATTCGAGTAATATCGTGTATATTTGGTTATACAAAGATTTCCCACAAGTTTTAAAATATATTAAGTGCGATGGGATGACATTTTTAAGTCTCAAGGAGCGTTGAATGAGGAAAGGACTATGAAGGTAAATTGAGGAAGTCTTGAAGGGAGTTGTTGCAGAAAAACTGCAGGAAATCTGGAATTTGTGAATGCCAGATCGATCTCATAGGATGAGAGATCGATCTGGGAGAGCCAGAATGCTCTTATGTGAGTAATGGAAGGGAACAGATCGATCTCCAAAGGAAGCAGATCGATCTCTTTAGCTCTCGGGTTGGAAGCAGATCGATCTCCCCTAAGACCAGATCGATCTCCTTAAGCTTCTGTTCGACAGCAGATCGATCTCCAGTCTCGACAGATCGATCTCCTGCCTTTAAAATGCCTTAGAAAAGAGGAATTTTCAGAGGACCAGATCGATCTCCACCCAAGGGAGATCGATCTCATTAAGTCAAAACTATAAATAGGAGCAGTTGGATCTGCAGAATTTTGGGATAAACCGTTTCCTCTCACTTCAACTCAAAGAAAACTAGCTTTCTCACTCCTAAATCCAGCCATTTTCAGTGAGATTTAAGGAAAGTCTATTGGAGACAAAGTTGATCACGACAAAGAGAAGAACAACATAGTCTAGAGGCGTTTCCCCATTTGATGGATTGAAGAAATAAAGGGCATTCCTAATTGGAGCAAGAGAAAATCCAATGAGGTAAGTTCTAGTGCACAAATCTAAGTACATTGGTTTAGTTAATGATTATAAAGATATTTGGTTGTGCACATTGTGGGTAGAACCACCTAGAATGGCATGAAATGAATATAACTTAGAAATAGTCTAGTGTGAGAAAGTGGAATGCAGAGGTGTTAATGATGAATGAGATATCTTGAGTGGAGGAACATGTTGTGGGAATGGTTTGGGCATATTAATATTGGGATAAAATTGTGAGATTTACCACAAGGGGTAAAATGTGTATTTAAGGCATTGGCTAAGTGATTAGTTGAACAAGAGTTAGAAACGTTAACTCGAGTGTTTGATGGATGAATTTCAGTTTCGGATTATACGCCGGAGTAAGTCGAGAGGAGAACGCGAGAAGCATAAAGGCGGATAGTTGCACACAAGTAAAGCGAGGTAAGGGACTGTGTGTTAGCTATAGAGATGTTCGTGCATATTTTACAGCAATTTCGTAGATATATTACTAGAACTAGTACGATATTATAATTCTATGAAATGATATGGAAGTATGAAAAGTACTATGATGTATATATGTATTGAGAAATGGGATAGGGTAAGGAAATAGCATGATATACATGTTTTCAATGATATTCTCAATTTTATATTGTTATTGATGATTGAGAAATGTTGATGATAGGTTGGCTAATTTTTACATGTTTTAGCATGAAGAGGCATGCTGTATGAATAAACGTGTTTTGAGTTTTAAAAGAGAAAATAGCCATCTATCAGCTTTGAGATGAGATTTGGTGTTGAAGCGCTAGCTCACACCTGTTTTTAATGCCTTGATGTACCGTGTTGGAGTTTAACTCGCACGATGGTTTTGAGAAAGTGCGAGAACTTTGCTCGCACCTGTTTTGGTTGAGTTGAGGTAAACCTGGGGGTCTGGGACCCAAGGGGATACCAGCCGACGACCATTTGAACGGGCTGGGCCTTAACGATAGATCGTACCGCGCTGGAGCTTTGCGTTGACTGTGTGTCACGCTGCTTGCTCGCCTGGTATATGAGACATGGTTTAGGATGAAAAGTCCATCGGAGTTGGAGTATGGACTTGGGTCCACGGTCGTACGTAGAATAGTGTAGTCACCCGTTGGTATACTATGTACCGTGCTGGGTGCACGTGAGTACGAGTATCGCGTAGATGACACACGACGTATCTTCACCGTGAGTATACGAGGAGATGAGGTGGATTGAGATGAGCCGGAGGGTAGGACTGACCCATCCCCCTTCAGGCGAAGTGATACCCTATGCACACTTGATCAGTGAGGCCTGGGATCCCTGACTATGGCCATATGTCGTGGATATTTGATTGTCGAAAATTCCATGCCTGTCTCAGAGATTTGAGAAACAGAGATAATCTCAGAAAAGAAAGAGAATTGCGGAAAGAATGATTTGAGAAATGAAAGAGATTTCATGTTTTTGATAAACCTCTCATTTCACATTCGTACCGTGAGGGCACTATTTATGAGCCTGTTTTAAATGGAAGCTTGATACTCATCTTACACGAAAATGCTATTGAGAAATATAGTTTAAATGCATTTTTCGTATGATATTTCCATTTATAACGAAAACATGGTTTTGGTTTATGCATGCATGGGCTATGTAGGTAGTACGATATCTACCTGCTAGCATACATTTCCTTATTGAGCTGTGGTTTGCTCATCCCACTATTTTCCCCCTCCAGGTACTGAGAAGTAAGAGAGCGGTGGTCTCTAGATCTTTTGTGTTAAACAGCTCCCACAATCCGCAAAGGTATAAGATTTGTATACACGAGTATTTTGTATCTAATATATTGTATCGCACAGTTATATCTTGGAATTGTAAACAGTATTATGGGGATGATATGTAAGCACATGGTATTTATACAATTAATTTTGTGTATCTACACACACACCTGGGAGTGTGAATCAAAGCTTTAAATATTCCGCTGTAAATGAATGAATTTTTAGAAATTGTATCTTCTCACAGCCCAACCGTATTAGAGTAAGTGTGGATAGAATGGTTCACAAAAGCGGGGTATGACACTTTGGCTACCACAAGTTTGGCTAAATAAAAGGGTAAGCTCTTCAACCTCCAAGCTTTAAAATATGGATTTTTAGACATTTGTGGGTTGGATAATATGTGAAATATTGATAGGAATGATGAATGTAGTGATGGGTGAGTGATATTAAGGGAGATTTGTAAAGAGGGAATCCATGGAAAAGTGATGGGAAGCTTAAGAGACGATAAAACGACATTAGTGGAGGAGTGAAATGCGATTTAAGGGTTTGAGGAGTATGAATAGACAAATAAGTGAAATGTGGATGTGTAGAAGATTGAAAAGAAAATAACTTAACGATTTATACGTGTAGATTGAAATACGTGGAATACAACTAACCCGGATCGCGAACAAAGAAAATGAGACAAAGGAAAATACGAGCGCGATTCGAGGTAAGGGACTGTATGTTAGTGATAGAGGTATTTATATGTATTTTACTGCGATTTGAGTAATGACGACGCTAGAAATAGTGTGTTTAGCTATTGAGCTATGGAAATTGATATGAAAGCATGAAATGTATCATATATATATATGTATGTTGTGAAAATGGGATGTGGTAAGGAAATAGCATGATATGCATGTTTTCGATGTTTTTCTCAACTATGTATTGATTTTGAGATTGAGAAATGATGATGGATAAGTTGGCTAGTTTTACATGTTTAGCATGGGACAACATGCTACGTAAATAAACTTGTTTTGAGTTTTGAAAAGAGAAAATAGCCACCTATCATATTTGAGATGTGAATTGGTGTTGGAGCTCTAGCTCACACTCGTTTTAATGATTTTAACTATGCTGGAGTTTCACTCGCATATGTCTGGATGTTTTGATAAACCGTGCTGGAGCGTGACTCGCACGTGGTTTTATAATGATAATGTGCTGGAGTTTTAGCTCGTATATGTTTCTATGTTTTGATATGCTGTGCTGGAGTTTTGTCTCGCACGATGGATTTGAGAAAGGTGCTGGAGTATTGCTCGCATAAGTTTTTACTGAGTTGAGATGATACAGTGCTAGAAGTTGTTGCTCGTACTGAGAAATACTGCACTGGAGCCTTGCGATGACTGTGTGTCACGCTGATTACTCGCTTGGTATATGAGACACGGTTCATGATGAAAAGTCTATTGGAGTTGGTAGATGGACTGGGTCCACGATTGTACGTTGAACTGTGTAGTTGTCCATTGGTATACTATGTACCATGCTGAGTGCACGTGAGTACGAGTATCATGTAGATGACACATAACGTACATTTGCACCGTGAGAATATGTGATATAAGGAGATGAGGTTGATTGAGATGAACCGGAGGGTAGGACTGACCCATCCCTCTTCAGGTGAATTGATGCCTTGTGCACACCTGATCAGTGAGGCTTGAAATCACTGACTATGGCCATATGTTATGGATATTAGATTGTTGAGAATTTCATGGCTGTCTCAGAGATAAGAGAAATTGAGAAACTCAGAAAAGAAATGGTTTGAGAACAACAAAGAGATTTTATGATTTGATAAATCTCTTGATTTGAATGCTTGTGCTGTGATAGCATTGTTTATGACATGTTTTCAAATGGGAATATCTTATACTTGTTTTCTTGAAAATGCTTATGTGAGAAGTAATGTTTAGATGCATTTTCTAGTAATATTTCCATTTACATTGAAACATGGTTTTGTTTATGCATGCATGAGCTATGTAGATAGTACAATATCTATCTATTAGCATCCATCTCCTTGTTGAGCTGTGGTTTGCTCATCCCACTATTTTTCCCCTCCAGATACTGAGAAGTAGGATAGTGCGGTGGTCTCGAGATCCCTTTTTGTATTGGACAGCTCCCACCAGTTGCAAAGGTATAAAGATTTGTATACACATGAGTATTTTGTATCTATTAAAGGTATCGCACAGTCATGAATTGAAATTGTGAACAGTTGTATGGGGATGTTATGTAAAGTTAATATATTAAACAATTGATTTTGTATATCTACACACACCTGGGAGTGTGAATTAAAGTTTTAAATATTTTCGCTGTAAATTTATGAAATTTAGTAATTGCATCATCTCACAGCCCAACTGTAAGTAGTGTATGTATGGATGAAGGGCACCCGGAAGCGGGGTGTGATAGAATTTGGTATCAGAGCTTGGTTGATCTGATGTGAGTCGATGTTTAGGACTAAAAAACATACATCCCCAAGTTACTGTGCGATATTTAGATACAAATGTGTATATGGAGCTGGTAGTAAATTAAAAGTTTGTTGTAAATACAGGAAGTTATCAGGCTTGTGAGAAATGCCTGAGAGACATCGCAAGAAGGGAGAGAGCTCGAGAGCTTAAGGGCGGAATGACAAGACTGAGAGGCATAGTAAATCGTCCTCTAGTCATGAGCCCTAGGAACAGATAGAGGCTTTTGAACCTCGGATGGCCCGATTTGAGGAAGATATGCGTACGATGATGACCATGATGGGTCAGATTATGGCTAGGTTTAAGGGTACACCTGGTACAGTGGGACAGGCTGCACCGAATCCCCCAGCAACTGCACCTGAACTTGAGGATGTTGTACCTGCACAACCTGAACCGGTTAGGCCACGAGATCCCCATATTCGACCAGTACCTCCTCCAGTAGCACCACAGCTGTATGATGAGGATGATTTGGGGTGTGGATATGACTGTGATATGGAGAGGTTGAGGCGTTTCATGGATTTGAAGCCTCCTTATTTTAGCGGGGTAAAGGATCCAACAGTGGCTGAGGATTGGATAAGCCAGATGGAGAAATTGTTTGATTTCTGTAGATGCTCGGCTACAGAGAGAGTAGAGCTTGCGGCCTTTGTACTGAGAGGCGAAGCAGAGCACTGGTAAAAGTCCACCAGGCCTATGTTGAGAGCTCAAGGTATGGTAATCACATGGGATATGTTTTTGGGTGCATTCAGAAAGTAATACATCCCAGATACCACTCGACGTAGGTTACAAATGAAATTTCTGAATCTGACTTAAGGGAATCGAACAGTTGATGAGTATGAGTTACGATTCACCTCATTGGGTCGACATGATCCAAACTCTATCAGGAGTGAAGCTATCAGGGTCCGTAGATTTGTTGACGGACTGAGGCCTTCGATTCGAGCTAAGTTGGCCCCGTTTGATGTCGCTACATATAAAGAGGCTGTGCGACGGGCCCAGTTGTGTGAGCAGGACTATGACCTGCATATTTTTGAGTTCAGTTGAGGTAAAGATAATGGTCTGAGGAAACTGAGAGATGACAAGAGTGCCAGATTTGGACGAAAAACTATGAGTAAGCGTCGGAGAGAGGTAGATGAGTCACAGAAGAAGGCTGCTAGACCTTTTGTACATTCGACTCAGACACCAGCTAGGGGTATAGTGATTGGTGGACCCCAGCCGACTACTGATCAGTGCTGAGTATGTGATCGATATCATGGTGGTAGGCCCTGTCATTTTCAGGGAGCACGATGCTTCAGATGTGGTAGGTTTGGGCACTATGCAAGAGATTGCCCAGAAGCCATTGAGGTAGTCCCACAGAGGGGTAAGGAGCCAGAGAAAGCTCCTATAGCCACACCTCCTGCAAGGAAGAGAGCTACAGCCAAAGAAAAAGGGAAGTAAGTTGTGGGTCAAGGCAAGGTATATGCGATAGACCAGACATCAGTAGATACCTCTTCCGAGGTGATAAAATGTACAATCTTGATTTTTAACTTGGAAGTTATAACATTGTTTGATTCTGGTGCTACGCATTCCTTTATATCGCCTACATGTGCATCAAGGTTGACAAGTTTTGTAGAACCCATATACTTAAATGGAACTCTATTGATAAGAACTCCAATGAGAGTTAATCAAATAGCTGAACAAGTGTATAAAGATTGTAAGGTGAGGGTAGGAAATAAGTGTGCGACGACCAACTTGATCTTATTGAATATGTATGACATTGATGTAATCTTAGGAATGGATTGGTTAGCTATCAATCATGCTGTCTTAGACTGTCATTCTAAGTCTATTACATTTTCTTTACCCGAAGAATGTGTTGTAAGATTTTAAGAGAAGTAATGAGATCTTGAATTTTGTGATAAGTAAAGTGCATTGGTGTATACAATGACATGAATGTTATTTTGAAGGTTTTATTGCTTATGTGGTGGATTTGGACAAAACACATCCGGATATGGATGACATTCCAGTGGTCAGAGAATTCCCTGATGTCTTTTCAGATGACTTACTGGGATTGCCATCGGATAGGGAAATAGAATTTGGTATAGATTTGACACTTGGAACAGAGCCAATATCCAAGTCACCATATAGGATGGCTCCAGTTGAGCTAGAGGAATTAAGGAAGCAGTTGCAAGATATGCTAGATAAGGGGTTTATAAGACTGAATGTCTCACCATGGGGAGCTCCAGTATTGTTTGTGAAGAAGAGAGATGGGAGCCTTAGGTTATGTATTGACTATCAGATGTTGAATAAGGCTACCATCAAGAATAAATACCCCTTGCGGCGCATCGATGATCTATTGGATCAGCTTCGAGGAGCACAGATCTTTTTCAAGATAGATCTGAGGTCTAGGTACCATCAATTGAAGATTCGAAAGGAGGACGTGCCCAAGACAGCTTTTCACACCCGCTATGGCTATTACGAAGTCTTGGTGATGCCTTTCGGGTTGACGAATGCGCCAGCAGCTTTTATGGTTCTGATGAATGAAGTATTCAAACCATACCTGGACCAGTTCGTGATCATTTTCATTGATGATATATTGGTGTATTCAAGGTCCAGGGAAGATCATGAGCAGCACTTAAGGATTATTTTGCAAACCCTTCGAGAGAGAAAGTTGTATGCTAAACTTGGTAAATGTGACTTTTGACTAGAACAGATTTCCTTTCTAGGCCATGTTGTAACGAAGGATTGGGTGTTAGTAGATCCATCTAAGAGAGGCTATTGTTTAGTGGGAACAGCCCAGGACAGTCACAGAGATCATAAGCTTTCTGGGTTTAGCATGTTACTATAGGAGATTTGTAGAGGGTTTTTCTAGACTGACTGCTTCGTTGACACGACTTACGAGGAAGAATGTAGAGTTTACTTGGGATGAAGCTTGTGAGAGGATTTTTTAGGAACTTAAGCACAGATTAACCACCGCGCCAGTTCTCATCATCCCTAACAGCTTAGGGAACTATTCTGTTTATACAGATGCTTCACATCAAGGGTTAGGTTGTGTTTTGATGTAGAATAGAAGGGTAGTCGCTTATGGATCTAGACAGCTGAAAGATCATGAGAAGAACTACCCTACTCACGATTTAGAGTTGGCGATCGTAGTATTTGCATTGAAGATATGGCGCCACTACTTATATGGTGAGAGATTTCAGATCTTTACGGATCACAAGAGTTTGAAGTATCTATTCTCACAGAAAGAATTAAATATAAGACAGAGAAGGTGGTTAGAACTCCTCAAGGACTATGATTGTGAGATTTTGTACTACCCAGGGAAGACAAATGTGGTTGCCAATGCATTGAGTAGGAAGAGTCTCGGGTTGGTATCATATATGATGGTTAAAGAACATGAGTTATTGGAACAATTCACGAACCTTAGCTTGGATATGACCCCACCTGAGATTGGCAGTTATGGGATTATTGCTAGCTTGAGATTAGAACCGAAGTTGATTGAGAGAATTCGCAAGGCTCAGCAGAATGATAAATGGTATGTTGATGTGATTAGCCAAACTCAGAAAAGTGAGGGCATAGACTTTGTATTGAGTTCAGATGGAGTACTAAGGTTCGAAGATAGAATATGTGTTCCTAAGGATGCAGAGCTGAGAAAGTAGATCTTATCAAAGGCTCACTCATCGAGATATACAGTATACCCGGGGAGTAGTAAAATGTATCAGAATCTTCGAAAGGTATATTGGTGGTCTGGAATGAAGAGAGACATAGTTGGGTATGTTGCTAGATGTCTCATCTGTCAGCAGGTAAAGATTGAGCATCAGAAACCTGGGGGATTATTGCAACCTCTACCGATACCAACATGGAAGTGAGAGCACGTCACTATGGACTTTGTGATGGGGTTACCGAGAACTCGTAAGAACCATGATGCTATATGGGTTATAGTAGATCGGTTGACGAAATCGACACACTTTTGAGCCATGAGATCTGCAGATACATTGAGTGCACTGGTGAACCTATATGTGTGGGAAATAGTGAGATTGCATGGAGTCCGAGTGAGTGTTGTTTGTGATAGGGATGCCCGCTTCACTTCTCACTTTTGGAGATATTTTCAAGAAGCGATGGGGACCCGATTAAGCTTTAGCATCGTTTTTCATCCTCAGACAGATGGTCAGTCAGAAAGGACTATATTGAGAGCATGTGTGCTGGATTTTAGAGGCTCATAGGACGACCACTTGCCATTGATTGAGTTCGCCTATAATAACAGTTACCACTTGAGTATTGGTATGGCCCATTATGAGGCACTATATGGTCGTAGATGCCGATCACCTATTGGTTGGGAAGAAGTTGGTGACAGACAGTTGCTCGCTCTCGATTTGGTTAGATAAGCCTCCGAGGATGTTCAGATAATATGTGAGAGGCTACAAACAGCCCAAAGTCGACAAAAGAGCTACGCTGACAGGAGGCGGAGACCACTTGAGTTTGATGTGGGTGAGTTTGTATTTTTGAGAGTATCTCCTTCCAAGGGAATAATGAGGTTCGGGAAGAAAGGAAAATTAAGTCCTCCTTACATTGGTCCTTTCGAGATTTTGGATAGAGTGGGAGATAGAGTATATAGGCTAGCCTTACCACCTGAGCTAGCGGAGGTCCATAATGTCTTCCATATTTCTATGCTTCGAAAGTACTACCCAGATCTGACACATGTAATTAGCTATGAGCCATTGGAGCTTAAGGAGGATATGTCGTATGTGTAAAAATCGATCCAGCTATTGGACAGAAAAGAGAAGGTGCTGCGAAATAAGTCGATTTCATTGGTTAAAGTCCTGTGGCAGCATCATACATCGAAGGAAGCCACATGGGAGTTAGAGGATCTAGTGAAAGAGAAATATCCCTAACTTTTCGAGGAATAGACTTGGTTCAATTTGAAGGACCAAATTTTCTAAGGATTGGAGAAATGTAATACCCGTAACTTCCCATGTATCAATTTTATGAAGATATAATGTACACGTACGTTGTTACAAAAATAGCTTGAGGACCTATGATGTAAGTATATGTATTTTTACATGTGTATAAGTGATAAAAGGAATGTAAGGATTTCGAAAAATTTAATGAAACCTCCATGATTCTAAGTTGTGTGCATAAGTTTCATTAACTATAAACTAGGTGGAATGGATGCCATTGTGTGTAAAGTGTGCACGGAATGCAAATTGAGGCATGCAACAAATTTGGAAGAGTGTATAGACAAAAATCTACAGAAAACTGCAGAAAAAAAGGGTACAAGGGATGGGAGATTGATCTCATATGAAGGAGAGATCGATCACTTCTCATGAAATGCCTAAAAATTGTCAATTGAAACTAGGCTGATCGATCTCATGGGAAGACAGATCGATCTCCTTAACTCTCTATTTGAGACAGATCGATCTCAAGCCTCGACAAATCGATCTCCTTAAGGTTCTGTAAAGAGCAGATCGATCTCTTACAAGAGGCAGATCGATCTCCAAGAAGGAATTTGCCTGCAAACAGACCGATCTCATCATGGAAGAAGATCGATCCGATAGTAGTTGCGTTTGGTAAAAGGGACTACCAAACCTTGAAGAGATCGATCTCCACAAGGACCAAATCGATCTCATGCCTCTGCATCTATAAAAAGGGCACGGGATTTGGAGTGAAAACTCAGATTTCTCCCACCAAACCGATACTTGCCATTTTCTCTCAAAGACCCAAGCTCTCTCACTCTAAAAATCACTACATTCTAGCCAGTTTTGGAAGAAGCTTAAGAAGGAAAAGTTGTTCCTTGAAGCAAGGAGAATAACATACCCAAAAATCACACATTGGTGTGACCAAGGGAGGGAGCTTTAGCTACCACAAGTTTGGTTAAGTAAAAATGTAAGCTTTTCAACCTCCAAGCTTTAAATATGGATTTCTAGACATTTGTGGGTTGGATAATATGTGAAATATTGATAGGAATGATGAATGTAGTGATGGGTGAGTGATATTAAGGGAGATATGTAAAGAGGGAATCCATGGAAAAGTGATGGGAAGCTTAGGAGATGATAAAACGACATTAGTGGAAGAGTGAAATGTGATTTAAGGGTTTGAGGAGTATGAATAGACAAATAAGTGAAATGTGGATGTGTAGAAGAATGAAAAGAAAATAACTTAACGATTTATACGTGTAGATTGAAATACGTGGAACACGACTAACCCGGATCGCGAACAAAGCAAATGAGACGAAGGAAAATACGAGCGTAATTCGAGGTAAGGGACTGTATGTTAGCGATAGAGGTATTTGTACATATTTTACTGCAATTTGAGTAATGACGACGCTAGAAATAGCATGTTTAGCTATTAAGCTATGGAAATTGATATGAAAGCATGAAATGTATCATATATATATGTTGTGAAAATGGGATGTGGTAAGGAAATAGCATGATATGCATATTTTCAATGTTTTCCTCAACAATGTATTGATTTTGAGATTGAGAAATGATGATTGATAGGTTGGTTAGTTTTACATGCTTAGCATGGGACAACATGCTACGTAAATAAACCAATTTTGAGTTTTGAAAAGAGAAAATAGCCACCTATCGGATTTGAGATGTGAATTGGTGTTAGAGCTCTAGCTCACACTTGTTTTAATGATTTTGACTATGCTGGAGATTCACTCGCATATGTCCGCTTGTTTTGATAAACCGTGCTGGAGCGTGACTCGTACGTGGTTTTATAATGATAATGTGCTGGAGTTTTAGCTCACATATGTTTCTATGTTTTAATAGGTTGTGCTAGAGTTTCGTCTCACATGATGGATTTGAGAAAGGTGCTGGAGCATTGCTCGCACTAGTTTTTACTGAGTTGAGACGATACAGTACTAGAAGCTGTTGCTCGCACTTAGAAATACCGCGCTGGAGCCTTGCGATGACTGTGTGTCACGTTGATTGCTTGCCTGGTATATGAGACACGATTCAAGATGAAAGGTCCATTATAGTTGGTAGATAGATTGGGTCCACAGTCGTACGTTGAATTGTGTAGTTGTCCGTTGGTATACTATGTACCGTACTGAGTGCACGTGAGTACAAGTATCGTGTAGATGACACATGGTGTACATTTGTACCGTGAGAATATGTGATATAAGGAGATGAGGTTGATTGAGATGAGCCGGAAGGTAGGACTGACCCATCCCCCTTTAGGTGAAGTGACGCCCTATGCACACCTGATCAGTGAGGCCTGGAATCACTGAGTATGACCATATGTCGTGGATATTAGATTGTCGAGAATTCCATATCTGTCTCAGAGATGAGAGAAATTGAGAAACTCAGAAAAGAAATGGTTTGAGAAAAGCAAAGAGATTTTATGATTTGATAAATCTCTTGATTTGATTGCTTGTGCTGTGATAGCACTGTTTATGACATGTTTTGAAATGGGAATATCTTGTACTTGTTTTCTTGAAAATGCTTATGTGAGAAGAAATGTTTAGATGCATTTTCTAGTAATATTTCCATCTACCTTGAAACATGGTTTTATTTATGCATGCATGAGCTATGTTGATAGTATAATATCTACCTCTTAGTATCCATCTCCTTACTGAACTGTGGTTTACTCATCCCACTATTTTCCCCCTCCAGATACTGAGAAGTAGGACAGTAAGGTAGTCTCGAGATCCCTTTTTGTATTGGACATTTCTCACCATGAGTATTTTGTATCTATTATAAGGTATCGCACAGTCATGAATTGAAATTGTATGGGGATGTTATGTAAAGTTAATATATTAAACAATTGATTTTGTATATCTACACACACTTGGGAGTGTGAATTAAATTTTTAAATATTTTCACTGTAAATTTATGAAATTTAGTAATTGCATCGTCTCACAGCCCAACCGTAAGTAGTGTATGTATGGATGAAGGGCACTCGGAAGCGGGCTGTGACAACCCTCACGGTATGCCCGCTCCTGACCCTCACAGCATGTCCGCTGGAGACCTTCACAGCATGCCCGCTCCTGACCCTCACGGCATGTCCGCTCGAGACCCTCACAACATGTCCACTCCAGACCCTCACGGCATGTCCGTTCTAGGTCCTCACAAATTCTCGCTCGAGACCTTCAAGGTATGACAGTTCAAGACCCTTACGGCCAGTCCGCACAAGACACTGACAGTCGGATGGCGCGAGATCCTGTAGGTCGGGCGACTGGAGATCTATTACGTGAGGTTGCAGTTGATCTTATACGTGAGGCTGTGGAAGAATTGAGGCTAAAGGGCACCCCAGATCCCGTACGGGAAGTTTCAGAAGGCCCTGGACGTGAAGCAGTAGGTGGCATGAGGTCCCAAGGTATGCGAGGCTCTGAGCATGAGGGTTCGAAAGGCCTGAGACACCAAGCTACAGAAGATCCCATGCGTGAGAATCCAATTCACCGGAGGCATCAGGGTTTTGGAGAACCAGGACGTCAGGGGGCGAGGAATGTGACGCGAGAGATTGTTGATGGCCGGAGACGCCAAAATACTCAAAGCTTTAAGAATCCGGCTATGGTAGATTTTGGATATTTGAATATAGAAGATCCCTGGTCCCTGAATACAAATGTCTTGCCAAAAAATGGGGTCAGAGGCGTTGTAATAACAGATACACATACTAGAAGGAATTCAAAAGCAGATTCGACGTGAAATCCGAAAATTGAAATGGCCAATTTTCAACCTAAGGCTCATCAAAACCAAATGCATGATAATGAGAGAGAGGCTGTTGAATATGATCAAGCTGATTCATGTAAGGTCCAAAATAGGCCTGCATCCATGACATATGATGCTTTAGATATGAAGAAAATGGTCGAACAAATCTTGGAAGAGAAAAAGTTGGTTCCGGCTGAAGAGAACCAGAGGAAAAGAATCCCATTCAGCACAGCGATCATGGGAAAGCCACTGCCCCCAAAGTTCAAGATGCCGCAAATGGCAGCATATGCCGGAAAGACTGATTCTTACGACCATGTTGAAAATTATGAGTCGTTAATGCTACTACATGGATGAGAAGATGAGATTATGTGTAGGGCATTCTCCCTAACCTTAACTGGCCATGCACTGAAGTGGTTCAACAACTTACCAGAAGGGTCAATTTCATCTTTCAATCAGCTGAGGAGTGAATTTTTGAAGGCCTTTGTGATAAATAGCCGAAAAAGGAAGGAGGCCACCCATTTACTCTGTAAGACCCGAATTTTGTGTTATTTCTTTAAAATATATCATGTGAATATATAATTATGATATATTGAGCAATAAAGAAGAAATAATACAATTTCAAGTACAAATAATTAAATTGGATACTGATAAGTTTTAAAGTACCGAAATAAGATTTTGGGTAAATTCGAAATAAACCGAATGAAATTAAGGTAAACCGATTGAAAATATGGATTCAGGACGCGGAAATATAGGGAGTCCAAGAAGGGAAGTTAGTTAAAAAATGATAACCCGAAAATTACCCAATTTAGCAATTTATCCCAAAAATATAAAAAAAATATATTTTTGGAGGAATAAATAAATGCGATAAAATGAAACAGAATGTACATATATTTTGTAGAATAAATTAAATAAAATATATGTACAAGGGTGTGTAAATTTTAGTGTATAAAATACACTATGAGAATAAAATATAATAATAATAATAATATTTGTTTTATTATTATTATTATTATTTTCTAAATTATAAGATATTGTAGTATTATTATATGTATTTTTTTAGATATTTTGGTATATATATTGTATTATATTGAATGTAACATAATATATATAAATTAAAAGAAAAAAAAGAATTAGAAAAAAGACGGAAAAGGAACTGAAAAAAAAGAAACTGGAAACCATCGCGAGGGACCCCGACAAATCGAAACCCGACTTCTGTGCACTCACCTCCGGCAACTGAAGGATTGGCCAGAACTCTCGAGATGTGACCGACGAGGGACGACCGGCAACCCAGGAAGCGACCGAGCATGTCACGCGTCGTGAAGACCGTCGGAGAAGGCAGATTGACTAGGTGAAGGCCGCGGGGAGAAAAGGGAGATTCGATGCCACCGACGTCGATTTGACCTCAGCCCTGCCAGCCGAAGGTTTCCCAGGCCGACGCGGGTCGAACTATCATCAAACCACCCCGAGAACCGGTCGGCAGCGTCGTCAATGACAAAAATCCACCTGAACCGTTTCTGATCGGTTCAATGTGAAAGGGTCTGAACCGGTTTAGTCAAAGGAGAGAGAAAAATATTTTGGTAAAAAATTCAGTGTTACCCCGACATAGCAATAGACTGGTAAGTGGTCGAAAATCGATCGATTTATCTTTCGGATAATTAATTTGAATTTATATTAGACCAAAATTAATCGGTTTAAATATATATTGCTGTGTAGCGAAAAAAATGATAGGCAACGTGTACAAGTTTGAGTGGATCTCAACTTACGTGCCACCAAGGAAAGATTTTGTTCCTGAGGATACGTCTAGAGCCAATTAGACTGTGTGATCCGGAGAGATCAAGAATTAAAATTCGCAGTCGACACATTTCGAGGTAAGGGATTTCGTAAGCTCTTAGAGATAGTTGTACAATTTTTATCATCGTTTAAGTACACTTAAATTTCGTATAGAGTTTGGATATGAAATTTCTAGATAGTACCCAAATATGGGAAAATTACGAAAATGCCCAAGGTACGAAAAATATGAAATTGGCCGAAATGACATATTTTGATGTGTTTTGCATGAATAAGCGTGTTTTATGAATAAGTGGTGATAGAATGGCTCTGAATTTTATTATCTGCATTAAATTGTATGTTTTCATAATAAAAAGTGTTTAATGAGTGATTTGATGGAAAACGTTTCCTCTCACTCAAGTGGGTACTACCTTCCGTGGTTGAGGTTGGTTTGTACGCCCCTTTTGTGCATCGAGCCATCTATCAGTTTTGAGATTAAAGTATTACTGGAGCCTTGCTCGCACTAGATTTCATATGATTTATGCATAAAGTCATGCTAGAGCGTTGCTCGTACTAGACTTTGCATGATTTGTACTTGACACCGTGTTGGAGCTTTGCTCGCACTAGTTTGTGATTTTGTGATGTGCATAAAATCTTGTTTGGAGACATCGTGTAGGCTGTGTGAGCTTGCACTGATCCTCGCACATGATTTGATAAGGTCATGCTGGAGCCTCGTGTAGACTGTGTCACACTGATTGATATGCTCGCACGTGCATTTTGGAGACTCAGTATTGATATAGCTGAAGATGGGATGATAAGACCCGTTGGACGGGTACTCCTAATCTCTCTGATTTCAGATATTGGGGTTCACAGAATACAATGTACCGTGTGGACGCACATGGAGTACGATGTACCGTGTTGTTTGTTTGCTGTCTGATGGGTAGACTGACCCCCTGCCCTCAGTCATCTGGGGACATTCATGCACATCTGATCAGTGATTGCATGAAGTCCAATGACTATGGCCATATGTCTATTCGTTCCACATGCTCTGCTTTGTCTCCATACTATATGATTTCTGATTTAAATTTTGAGATTTTTGATTTGTCTCTTATTTGATTTAAATCAGCTTTATGAGAACATGTGTTTTGAGAAATTCGTTTGTGTTATGACATGGCTTTGAGAAAGCATACGTGTGTGGTTTTGTGATTCGATTGGAATTGAGAAAGTAAGGATTTTCTGCATGACATGATTTCACGAGCATGTAGGTAGTATGGTTATCTACCTGCTTGCGTGATTCCTTAGTGAGCGCATTGTAGCTCACCCCTTTTTGTTCCCTCCACTCCACAGAGTTACCCAAGTCTTGTGAGTTGTGGTAGTCCTGAGCAGTTGACAACCCACACTCCATTGTGCGTGAAGGTATACACCTCTTTTGATTTTGTATCTAAACTTGTAAGGCACAGTTAAGTATATAAAGAATTACTGTGATGTAAATGTACGTATGTAAATACATATTTGAATAAAGAAATTCAATTATAATGTACGATTTATATTTAAGTGTGTAAGTCAATATCGGCTCGTATGCCCAACCATCCGTATGTTGTCTGCTCGTTATGTGTGTGTATAGGGGAATAATAAGAATTTAGGTGTGAAAACGGGGTGTGACATACTCACCCTGAGACAAGGGTATAAAGAATCACTAAAAAGCTATGTAGATCAATTTCGTGATGCTACTCTTGAGGTATGGGATCTACAAGTTGGAATAGCGGTGACAGCCATGCTCCAGGGGACAAGGTCTGAAAAGCATTAAGAATCATTGTCTTTGGATCAGCCAAGGACAGTTTCAGACTTGTTCTCTAGAGCAAACAAGTATATTACCCAAGAGGAGGTGATGAAAATGATACCAACGCGGGACTTTAAAGAAGGAAGGAAGCGAGAAAGAGCCTGATGAGAAGAACACAGGAAGATCAGACAGATCAGGCAAAGCCCCAAAGTTGAAGTATGATAATTACACACAGTTTATCAAACTGTGTGCTTCGATCCTAACGGCGATCGAAAGAACTGGGATGCTTCAATTCCTTAAGAGAGGAGAGGGAAATCTATGACGAGACCTCAGGTCCTATTGTAGCTTCCACTCCGCCTTTAGTCATTCGACTGAGAAATGTCGTGATTTGATGAATTAGCTTGAGAGATTAGCTAGAGAAGGGCTGTTAGGTCGTTACGTACAGAGGAATGAGAGGAATCAATATATTGTGCATGGTCGAGGAGACAACAGATTACGAGATAGGCGTAATGATAACAAAGTAAATAGAAGGAGGAACGAAGAGAGAGGAAATGGGGCAAGGTAGGGAGAACGTAAGAATTAGAAGATAGATAATGAGCCTACAGGGGCCGCCATTCATGTTATCTCTGGTGGAGAATGCACAGCTGGTGGCTCATCTGCTTCCTGGAAGGCATATGCTAGGTAAGCGTACCAGATCCATTATGTGATGAAAGTAGCCGAAGACGAAGACGTGATTACATTCACGCCTGCTAATCAAGGATGTTATTGTTCCACATGATTATCCCATGGTCATATCAGCAGTCGTGGCTAGACACCCAATAGACCGAATTCTGGTAGATAATAGAAGCTCGGTAAACCTTATCTATTGGACCTATTTCGAAAAGATGAATTTAAGTGAAGACAAATTGAAGCTTGTAACTACCTCCCTGTTTGGCTTCACCGGAGAGAAAGTAAGGGTGACAGGGTCGATTGAACTACCAGTTACTTTGGGAGAAGACCCTAAGAGTGTTACGAGACATGTATTATTTATGGTGGTCAAATCAACATCTCTAGCCTACAATGTTATTCTTGGACGGCCATTGTTGAGTGACATGAGATCCGTACTCTCCTCGTGTTATCTGCTGATGAAGTTCCGAACCCCCAGAGGTGTGGGGCAAGTAAGAAGAGATCAAAGGAGAGCTAGAACATGTAATATTGCATCAACTAGATGTAAGGGGGTTCAGAGAAAAGAAACTCTTACTATCACAGAACCATCTAAGCCAAGACCTGTTAAAGAGATGGAAGAAATAAAGTTAAAGGTGGATGACGAAGAGAAGAAGGTGTACATTGGAGGCCAATTGAGGCCTGAAGTAAAGGAAGAGATAGCGAAGTACTTAAAAGTGTAACGACCCTTGACCCTTGAATATCTGAGGGATTTTTTTTTGAAATTAAATTCCCACTTATTCCCTTATTTACTTAGGTTGTATTCCTGTTCAGTGTCAATTCATTTTCCTACTTCTTTATCCAGAATTATATTTAAATTTCACGTTTTAAATTATATGGCCGATAGAAATTTTGACAGCATAACGGCTTATACATAAGCCTACCCACTTGCAAACCAATTGTTTTAACAGTCCTAGATATCCACAACTACCAAACATGCTTTTCCAATCCACATCATCAATCGAATACATCCATTTCAATCGAGACCAATCAGTTAGACAAATTCCCCAAAAGTAGCATTCTTTACATCTGTTTTCTTACAAATTACATCCCAACAAAAATATTTTTAAAATATGTCTGTGCATACAAAATGTGTCTGGTAAGGGAATGTAATTGTATACCTCTTTTGTGTGTATAAAAAGTAGCCTAGGGTAGCTCTTTCCCACCAGCCTACGTCGTGTACGCGGCAAGTAGCGCCCATGGATCACTGCAAATAGTCTGAAAGGTAGAGAGGTGAGCTTTTGGGGGAAAACCCAGTAAGATAATATGTTTAAAGTAGTTCTGATATGTAAAAGCATGTAAAATCATTCGTAAAACCAATCTTTAACATGACATGTAAATTGTCATTTCATGCATAGTCATCATAAAAATTATAAAGCATGAGTTTCTTTAAAACAAATCACATGCTTAACTATTTTACAAACTTTTCATTATTCATGGATGAGTTCTTAAAAGTCATCTCTATTCATAAACATTTCATAACACATATCTGTTCGTAACCCATTATCATAAATATCATAAAAGCACATAATCATTCATAATCAAATCGAGGAGACTAGGCTATAACTAAGTACGTGTCATTCTCCGTAGAGAGTCATCATACCTATGACCATGGTAAGGGGGCTGTAGACTGGATCAAGGTCGTACAACACTTTCATAAAATATGAGTAGTATCTATCTTTCTTACTTTCTCTAGCACCTAGCTAGGACACAGGCACCAAAGGCACTCTCTGTGTGGGAAACATAAATGCGTGCTACGCGAGCACGAGATACTACAGAAACATCATCATCATAAACCACCAGTAGTAAGACATCTTCCACACAGGTTGAGTCAAGTGCTACAGGGGCCCTACGTACCGGCACCCAAGTGGTGGAGCTGGAACACCACAAGAAGTAACCATGCATAAAGCCTATAGTCTCAAAAACTTCTTTTCCCCTTTTTCATTTTTTCTCTATGCTTTTGAAATTGTCAAAAGTTTCTTTAAAAATATGGATATAGAATCATAAATCAATGTAAAGCTTCCATACGTTTCATACCTTAGGAAAATTCATTTAATAAACATGGAAGTACTCGGGGAATATTTCTTAAAACTAAATCATGCTTCGTAAACAGTTTCACAAGTTTGAAAGCAGTTATAAATCGTTTCAAAATATAATGTTGCTTCATAAAATCTTTTATCGATGAAACAAGAATACATTATCAAAACTAAGTTAAATGGTACCCCTTACCTCGATTTATCGAATATTCCGAGTTCGAGTAATAACGCCTTCAAGTGTCTCCCCTAACTCCTTCTACGATTCTCCTACACCGAAATTTGTATACTTAGTATCCTATTATTGCCCGAAATGCGTCAAAATTGTAACCTATTCGTTACTACTTCGTGTGTGCGTATAATTGTACATACCTAGGCTAACACGTGTGTTTTTATCTTTTTGTATGCACATATACTAACACACTCATTTATAATACACACACACACACACATATATATATATACACACATAAGAATATACACATATATATATTTCATTATTTATTTTTATTATTCATTATTACATATATTTTTTTGTCTACTTTTCATTCCTCCCCTTTTTATTTCACACATATTTTAATTTACACTTACATGCTGATATCCCAACATATATGTATACATGTACATTATATGTATATACATATATATAAATTTTACCTTTTTTTTTTCAATTTCTAGATTTTTTTCCTCTTTTCTCTTTTTCCTTCCTTCTTCCTCGGTTATTGCTCACTGTTTTTGTTCTTTCTTTAGCTGTCGTTATTGCCTCTGCTCCAGCCTTCCATCACACCCATCGGCTACTCTGTTTTGTGGCACAATCTTACACCTCACAGCCACTGATCACCACCTCTAAAACAACTCTCCACACACCAAAAAACCTCCCTTCGTATCCACTGTACACGCCTCACGATCAGCCTTCACTACACTGCTTCAGTTCGGTTAATCCCTTCCCTCTCAGTTCTATTTTCAGCTTTACTTCAGCCCATCTCTTCCTCGATTTTGTTTCAGCCAGTGGCTCTCGGTCTTTGCTTCGATTCCCAGCTTCAGTCTACTTCAATTCCCAGCTCTAACTTGCGTCTCTCTTTCCTTGTTTCCTCGGTCTACTTCTCCCCTTCAGCCTCGGTTCTGCTTCGAATTTCTCCCTTTTAGGTCTTCTTGTAGCTTCAGTCTCGGTTGCCTCTCCTTCCTTTCCCTTTCTCCCTTTCCTTTTCTTCTTTCTTTTCTTTTCTTTTTTTTTCCCTCTCTCGGCCAACCCAGCTTTCCCCCTTTTTCCTGGTTTTTCTTTTCTCGCTCCAGCTAAGGCAATTTTGCCTTTCGAAATGTAGAATGCAGAATTGGCTTTCTTTGAAAGCCAATTCCTTACATTACATATATATATATATATATTATTATATATATATATATATATCTATTAGTTGTTAGTTGTTTGTTTTGTTTTTTTTTGTTCTATTTATTAACACACATGTTTAATCACATGTATTTGTTATATATATATATATATATAACCATTTATTTGTTTTATTTATTTATTTATCTATTTTTTTAATTTTATATTATTTTGATTTGTCTTAGTATATATATATATATATATTTAAAATAAAATTATTCCATGATACAATGTTTATGTTTTTCATGAAATTTTCATTATTTCAAAATGAAAATATTCTTGGGATTTTATCATTCCTTATAAATCCCAAATATAAGTTTTACATCAAAATTTTCAACTAATGAACCAAAATTTTCTAATCCCTCCATGCTTGCATTTGCTTCATCACTTCCTGTATTTCAGACTCTCTGTCATTCACGAGCTTCTCGGCTCCAATACTTCTCGAGCCCTACAACGAATATTCGCACTTCCATTAAAACATATTATTTTTATGTTTATATAGTCTAACTAAATATAGGAATTTTGTGGTGTTTACATTCTCCCCACCTTAAAAGAATTTGGTCTTCCAAATTCATTTGGGTCCATCAGAATAGATGTGGGTACTTCTCATTCATAAGGCTCTGTAGCTCCCATGTGGCTTCTTCAATCGAATGGTGTTGCTAGAGAACCTTTACCAGATGTATCGTCATCGATCGAAGTACCTTTTCCTTTCTGTCTAAAATTTGGATAGGTCGCTCAACGTAGCTCATATCCTCTTGAATGCTCAAGGGCTCATACTCAATGATGTGTGAGACATCTGGATTATACTTCCTTAACATCGAGACATGAAAGACATTATGTACCCCAGAAAGCTGTGGTGATACGGCAAGTTTGTAGGCTACGTCTCCCACTCTATCTAGGATCTCAAAAGGATCAACGAAGCGAGGACTCAATTTCCCATTCTTTCCAAACCGCATGATATCCTTGCTCGAAGATACCTTAAGAAACATAGAGTCCCTGATCTAAAACTCAAGTGGCCGCCTATGCTTGTCCGCATAACTCTTCTGCCTACTTTGTGCGGCCTTAAGCCTATCACAGATTATCCGAACACCTTCTGTTGCCTGTTCCACCAACTCAAGAGACAAGATCTTTCTGTCACCCATTTCTTCCCAAGCCACAAAAGACCTACATCTTCTAACATACAAGGCCTCATATAGTGCCATCCCGATGCTAGCATGATAACTGTTGTTATAAGCAAACTCTGCAAGAGGAAGATGATCATCCCATGAGCCCTTAAACTCCAAAACGCACGCCCTCAACATATCCTCTAAGATCTGAATGGTCCTCTCGGACTGACCATTGGTCTGAGGATGATAGGCTGTGCTTAAATTAAGCTGAGATCCCATGGCTTCTTGAAAATGAGCCCAAAATCTAGAAGTGAATCGAGAATCTCTATCGATGTAATGCTAGCTGGAGCCCCATGCAATCGAGCTATCTCCTTCACATACAACTCTGCTAAAGCACTTAAGGAGTCTGTACTTTTGATGGCTAGGAAGTGGGCACTCTTAGTCAATCTTTCTACAATCACCCAGATTGTATCATGCCCCTTTCGGGTCCTTGGTAAACCCATAATAAAGTCCATAGTACTGTGCTCCCATTTTTAAGTAGGCACTCGAAGAGACTTAAGTAATCCCGTTAGCCTTTGGAGTTCGATCTTAATCTGCTGACAAATCAGACACTTGGCCACAAACTCAGCTACATCTCTTTTCATACCGACCCACCAATACATCTTTCGTAAATCATGGTACATCTTAGTGCTTCTTGGGTGCATGGTGTACCGAGAACAATAGGACTCCTTTAAGATCCTTTGTCATAGGGTATCATCGTTTGGGACACATATACGGCCCATCAATCTCATCAACCCGTCCTCACCGACCACAAAGTCTGACTGTACGTCCTGTTTTTCTTGACTGACCATGTCCAATAATTTCTGATCACCCCTTTGTCTAGTTCTGATCTGATCTAGTATATTGGGTTCAATCTGCAAACTAGCTATGAACCCAACATCTGTTGTTTCCATACTAATACTGAGTTTGGCAAACTGCTCCAACAACTCCGATTCTTTGACCATCATAAAAGAAATCATCCCCTTCCTGCTAAGAGCATCTGCCACCACGTTTGCCTTACCCAGGTGATACAAAATCTCGCAATCATAATCCTTGAGGAGCTTTATCCACTGTCTCTATCTCATATTCAGCTCCTTCTGGTCAAAAATGTACTTCAAGCTCTTATGGTCAGTGAAAATCTAAAATCTTTCTTCATACAGATAATGCCGCCATATCTTCAAAGCAAAAACAACCGCGGCTAACTCCAAGTCATGGGTGGGGTAATTCCTTTCATGGTTCTTAAGCTGGCGAGAACCATATGCGACCACTTTCCCATGCTGCATAAGTACACACCCCAAGCCCTGGTATGATGCATCACTGTATACTGCATAGCCTCTAGACCCACTAGGAATGGTTAAGACTAGGGCGGTGGTCAACCTCTTCTAAGTTCTTCAAAACTCTACTCACACCGATCAGTCCACTCAAATGGAACATCCTTGCTTACCAGCATGGTCAGTGGAGCGACAATCTTGGAGAAACCTTCTACAAACCTCCTGTAGTATCCAGCTAGTCCTAGAAAACTTTGAATTTCCGTAACGATTTTCGGCCTCTCCCATTTGAGTACTGCCTCAACTTTAAACGGATCCACTGACACTCCGTCCTTAGAGACAATATGGCATAGAAATGCTATTTGTTCCAACCAAAACTCACACTTATCCAACTTCCTATACAACTGCTTCTCTCTGAGAGTCTGGAGGACTACTCTCAAATGCTGCTCATGCTCCTACCGGGACTTAGAGTAGATCAGAGTATCGTTGATGAAAACTATGACGAACCGATCTAGATACTCCCAGAACACCTTATTCATCAGGCTCATGAATGCAGCTGGGACATTAGTTAGACCAAAGGGCATCATGAGGAACTCATAGTGACCATATCTTATTCTGAAGGTCGTTTTCAGAACATCCTCCTTCCTAATCCTCAATTGGTGATAGCTCGACTGTAGGTTAATTTTTGAGAACACTGTAGCCCCTCTTAGCTGGTCAAATAGATCATCTATTCTGGGCAAGGGATACTTGTTCTTGATTGTGGCCTTGTTCAGCAGCCTATAGTCTATACATAACTTAAGACTACCATCCTTCTTCCGTACAAATAATATCGAAGCTCCCACAAGGATACTCTTGGCCTAATGAACCCCTTATCTAGTAGGTCTTGTAACTGCTTTTTCTGTTCCTCAAGTTCAACAAGGGCCATCCGGTAAGGAGACTTCGAGATTGACCGAGTTTCTGGTGCCAAATCTATAGTAAATTCTAACTCTCTCTCCGGTGGTAGTCCCAGTAGTTCATCAGGAAATACATCCAAGAACTCGCATACCACTGATATGTCCTGAATACTTGGACATTCCCGACTAGTATCGGAGATGAATGCAACATAACCTTCACATTAACATGTTCATAAAAATTTTCATCAATAGTCAAAATCATAAAATTTATTCCTTAACTACAAAACATACATCAAACTTACTAGGTAAGGAGAAGGTTACAGTCTTAGTGTAGCAGTCTATACTTACACGGTTGGTGGCTAGCCAATCCATACCCAAAATTACATCAAAGCCATACATGTTCAACAAGATTAGATCTGCTAACATGATCCTATCTCCTACCTTGATTTCACAATTTCTACACACCATATCAGTCTTTTGTGATTTATACATGGGTGTACTAACGTGTAACGTAAAATCTAGAGATTCAGGCGTAATATGCAAATTACGTGCGAAATGGGGTGATATGAAAAAGTGTGTGGAATCTGAATCAAATAGACATGTGCCTCATGATTGCAAATTAAAAGCTTACCCCGAATGGTGTCAGTGGAGGCATCAACAGTCTCTTTGTCCAAAGTAAAGACTCTCCCATGAGTGACAAGCTTCTTGCCCTTCTCTGCTGCGGTAGCCCGTCTCTATGGGATTTGTCTCTGGGGAGCTTGCCTCTCAGGTTATCGTGGTTGCTCTGGGGGTTGTGGAACTTGGTTTTGTGGGCAATCCCTTATTATGTGTCCCTTCTGTCCACACACAAAGCACTCCCTGTGGCCAAACGACACACACCTCTATGGAGTTTCCCATACTCTTTGCACAACTGCCTATACTGTTGCGGACCTCTAGCAATCTGGGGGGGCAGGTACAGGAACTGTGGGTCTATCAACCCTAGTTCGAAACTCATATGTCCTCTGCCTCTTGGGCTGGCCCTTCCGATAATCCTATCTCACAAACTCCGTCCTCTTACCCTTATCCCTGCTCTTTCCCTTAAAACCATACTCTGTCTGTGTGACATTAAGACCCCTCTCAATCATCTGTGATCTACCCAAGGCATCCTTGAACTCAGTAATCCATAACCCCAAAATTTGATCTCGGATAGCTGGCCTTAACTCGGCTAGAAACCTTTCAGTACGATGCTTTTCATTCTGGAACGTCTCCGGGTCATACCTCATCAGCATAGTAAACTTATTCTCGTACTCGACCACGGTCATACTGCCTTGTACCAAATTCAAAAAGTCCATCCTCAACTTCTACTGGGCAGCTCATAGAACATATTGATCTCTAAAGGCTGTAGAGAATGTATCCCAACTAATCACCGGATGCTGGGCAGTCAGAAGGACCTTGGTGGATCCCCACCAATACTCTGCTTGGCCCTTCAGCATGTACGTGGCCATAGAAACCTTCTCTACATCAGAACACCCTAGATAATCAAAGATCTTCCCGAGGTCTACTAGCCATTCTTCAGCCTCTACTGGATTCTAAATTCCCTTGAATACTGGAGGCTTCATTTTCAGGAAATCCTTCATCCTACCAATATCTCTCTTCTCCCTCCGGGTCTGTATAGGAGGCTGAGGCACCATAGGTACTAGAGGAACTTGTGGAGGAGGTGGAGGTGGTGCTTGTGGAGGAGTCGGCACCGAAGTAGGAATTGGTGCTGTACCAGCTGAATCAGAGACGTTTGCCCCTAGGTGTTGGGCAACCATCGCGACTATAGATTCCAATCCTCGCTCGAGGTGCTGCTCCAACCGCTGTTCAAACTGAGCCATACGAGTATTGGGGCTCTCTGGCTGCGGTGGAGGAGGTGGAGGTGGCTGAGCCTGCCTCCGAGGGCGTCCTCTTCTTCCACTCATTATGCAAGTGATCTAATACCTGCATGTAAACTAAATATCAAATCATAACTTCATTAGGTATACATTACCTACAACCAGATAAGCACAGACATTTGAGATGTAATTTTATCCTTATTTTTGACACTGACAGTACTAGACAACCTTCACTCTAATACCACCTTTAACTGTAACGACCCTTAACCCTTGAATATCTAAGGTATTTTTTTTGAACTTAAATTCTCACCTATTCCCTTATTTACTTAGGTTATATTCCTGTTCAGTGTCAATTCATTTTCCTACTTCTTTATCCAGAACTATATTTAAATTTCACGTTTTAAATTATATGGTCGATAAAAATTTCTGCAGCATAAGAGCTTATACATAAGCCTACCCACCTGCAAACCAATTGTTTAAACAGTCCTAGATATCCACAACTACCAAACTTGCTTTTCCAATCCACATCATCAATCCAATACATCCATTTCAATCGAGACCAATCACTTAGACGAATTCCCCCAAAGTAGCATTCTTTACATCTATTTTCTTACAAATTACATCCCAGCAAAATATTTTTAAAATATGTCTGTGCATACAAAATGTGTCTGGCAAGGGAATGTAATTGTATACCTCTTCTACGTGTACAAAAAGTAGCCTAGGGTAGCTCTTTTCCACCAGCCTATGTCGTGTACGAGGCAGGTAGCGCCCACGGATCACTGCAAATAGTCTGAAAGGTAGAGGGGTGAGCTTTTGGGGAAAAACCCAGTAAGATAATACGTTTAAAGCAGTTCTGATATGTAAAAGCATGTTAAATTGTTCGTAAAACCAATCTTTAACATGACATGTAAATTGTCATTTCATGCATAGTCATCATAAAAATTATAAATCATGAGTTTCTTTAAAACAAATCACATGCTTAACTATTTTACAAACTTTTCATTATTCATGGATGAGTTCTTAAAAGTCATCTCTATTCATAAACATTTCATAACACATATCTGTTCGTAATCGATTATCATAAATATCATAAAAGCACATAATCATTCATAATCAAATCGAGGAGACTAGGCTATAACTAGGTCAGGCGATACGTGTCATTCTTCGTAGAGAGTCATCATACCTATGGCCATGGTAAGGGGGCTGTAGACTGGATCAAGGTTGTACAACACTTTCATAAAATATGAGTAGTATCTATCTTTCTTACTTTCTCTAGCACCTAGCTAGGACACGGGTACCAAAGGCACTCTTTGTGTGGGAAACATAAATGCGTGCTGTGCGGGGGCGAGATACTACCGAAACATCATCATCATAAACCAACAATAGTAAGACATCTTCCACACAGGTTGAGTTAAGTGCTAGAGGGGCCCTACGTACCGGCACCCAAGTGGTGGAGCCAGAACACCACAAGAAGTAACCATGCATGAAGCCTATAGTCTCAAAAACGTCTTTTCCCCTTTTCCCTTTTTTTTCTATGCTTTTGAAATTGTCAAAAGTTTCTTTAAAAATATGGATATAGAATCATAAATCAATGTAAAGCTTCCATACGTTTCATACCTTAGGAAGATTCATTTCATAAACATGGAAGTACTCGGGGAATATTTCTTAAAACTAAATCATGCTTCGTAAACAGTTTCACAAGTATGAAAGCAGTTATAAATCGTTTCAAAATATAATGCTGCTTCATAAAATCTTTTATCGATGAAACAAGAGTGCATTATCAGAACTAAGTTAAATGGTATCCCTTACCTCGATTTATCGGATATTCCGAGTTCGAGTAATGACGCCTCCAAGTGTCTCCCCTAACTCCTTCTACAATTCTCCTACACCAAAATTTCTATACTTAGTATCCTATTCATACGAATTGCCCGAAATGCGTCAAAATTGTAACCTATTCGTTACTACTTCGTGTGTGCGTATAATTGTACATACCTAGACTAACACGTGTGTTTTTATCTTTTTGTATGCACATATACTAATGCACTCATTTATTATATATACACACACACACACATATATATATACACATAAGTATATACACACACATATATATATATATTTCATTATTTATTTTTATTATTCATTATTACATATATTTTTTTGTCTACTTTTCATTCCTCCCCATTTTATTTCACACCTATTTTTATTTACACTTACATGCTTATATCCTAACATATATGTATACATGTACATTATATGTATATACATATATATAAATTTTACCTTTTTTTTTTTTTTCAATTTCCAGCTTTTTCTTCTCTTTTCTCTTTTTCCTTCCTTCTTCCTCGGCTATTGCTCACTGTTTTGTTCTTTCTTCAGCTGTCGTTAATGCCTCTGCTCCAGCCTTCCATCACACCCAATGGCTACTCTGTTTTGTGGCACAATCTTGCACCTCACAGCTATGAGATCTGAGAATTTTAGACATATTTTAATTATGTAATATGAACTTGAAGTGTAATTTATTAAGCTGAGTGAAATGTATAAGTAACGAATGAGAAATAATCAAACTAGTGAATTGTGGAAATTATATTTGGAGATTTATATGTTAAGTGTTTAAACCAAAGTGTAAAACTATGAGGTTAGATCAATCTTAGAGAAGGAAGATCGATCTGGTGGGCTAAAAATGACAAGGAAGGAGGAGTTTAGGTGAGCAGATCGATCTCCAATGGAAGAAGATTGATCTCATGAGGAAGAGATCGATCTCAAAATGTTTCTGTTTGGGAGAAGATCGATCTCCTTAAGGAGCAGATCGATCTCATAAAGCCATGAAGAGATCGATCTCACCCCTCGACAGATCGATCTCCTAGGCATAAAATTATCCCAAATCGTCCCCAAATTCAAATGCAGATCGATCTCATCAAGAGCCAGATCGATCTTCTACCCCCCGTCTATATAAGGAACCCCTGCTTTCTCCTGTAATTTCATTTTCTCTCTCTTTGAGCCCTAGCTTTCTCACTCATCCAAAGCACCCATTTCAGTCCAAATCAGAGGCTATGGCAAGAAGAAAAGTTATTCCTCATCAAATGGAGAACAACATACTTGGAAATCGAAAGACGGATTGAATCGAGGCAAGAGATAAGCTCTCCACAAGTTTTGGGTAATTTCTAAACCTCGATCTTGATATTTGAGATGATTTTGGTGATAATGGTTATTGTCATTGTGTTGAAATAGCTGGAAAATGATTAGGGATTGATGAAATTACAATGTAGTTGGAGTGATGATGATATTTAGCAATTTTGGTAATTTTGGGAATTTTGAGTTATAAATGGAAATTTAGACAGTGTGGTGAATTAGCATAGATATTGTGGCATGGGAAGTGTAGGATGTTGAGATGTTGTGAATGAGATTGTGGATTGTGATAGAGTTATGAGAATTGAGAGATTTGAGGTGTTATGAGCAATTATGCTCGATTTTGAGAATCGAGATTACTGTGATGATGAGTATTGATGTTTTAACATCGTTTGGACAACTCGAGAGTTCCAGAGTGGAATGCGAGACTAGTCCGTGACAAGGGGGAAACGATTGCACTATACGAGGTGCAAAGAGGTAAGGAAAACTAAACCATTTGTGTATGTGATTTGTGAACTATTATAGCATGATTTGTGATTTATAAAATAAGCATGTTTGATGTGTTGTGTTTTGATGAGAATGCACACAATTTTTATAGCCGGTTGGAGCCCAATGTTTTTATGAGTTTATAAGCTACGTGTGAAACCGCTTTATAAACCATTGAGTTTGTGTGAGAAATGAATTAGGCTCTACGTTAAGGTAATATTGAGATTTGAGAAATGTGTGCGTGTTTTGTCGATTGGAACTCGGGTTTAATATGTTTTGTGTTGAGTACAAAACGGTTTTAAATGAGTTTATGAGAGAAAAACCATTATGAGTTCTACGTGAAGGCAAACCAGTTTTATATGATAAAGACTTAGGTGTGTAATTTTGAGTACACATCGGGCATTGCTTTGGTAGCATGTGAGTCCGATTCTTCTCCGTTCTGGTAACGTGAGATCCCCTATTTTGTGGCTGTGCCACGTGAGATCCCCTATTCTGTGGCTGTGCCACGTATATTTGGTGGCTGTGCCACGTGAGATCCCCTATTCTGTGGCTGTGCCACGTATATTTGGTGGCTGTGCCACGTGTGAATCTAAATCTGTGGCTGTGCCACGTACAAATCAAAATCAGTGGTTGTGCCATGTGTGTTTGGTGGTTGCGCCACGTGCATTATTATTACAGTGATTTTATCATGTTTATTGAGAAAGCAATTATCGCATTGTTTTCACATGCTTGTTACTGCTCTATACTGAGCCCTTTTACTTCATGTTGCCACATGATTTTGAGATATGAGAATGTTGTTTTGAGAACTTTCATGTTATGGTTTTCAAATAAGCATACTGAGTTTCACATACAAATAAATATTTTATGATGTGCATTTTGGTTTATATAATGAGCCCCTTACCCCTTTACTGAGCGATTTAGAAGCTCTCCCTGTTTTTGTGAAACCCAATATTTTTCCATATTATGATGCTTATGAGAAGTAAATTATAGCTCAATGTAACATTTTACATGCCCGTAGACAATTAAAGCACTCAGTTGTAGCGTGGGACCCAATGGCACGTAAATCGAGGTAAGGTCCTAGACCCAAGAATTTCTTTAAAATGTCATGTTCATGGATGGAATGATGTGTAGAAGGGAAAACTAAGTGATTGGAAACGCAAAAGTTAGTTAAACTCGGGTTTTAAATTAAATCGAGAAAACGGACCTAATAAGGGAAATAAATGCGTATAAAATTCTAGAAATTCGTGAAAATTATTTCGAGGCCATAGAAAATTATTATAAGGTGAAATTGACATGGGAAATAAAAATCATGAAGAAATATGGAGATTTAGGGGTTCAAATAAATTTTTAAAGCTAATCGAAAGCTTATTTTCATTTTGCTCGGTATTGGCAAAATCGCGCAAAATGAGCTCGTTCGTGAAATTTTTCTTAAACAAGTGACCCCAAAATTTTTATGGTACATACTATTGACATATTATAACAATTGAGAAGTGTAATTTTGAAGAAATATGATCAGGATTAATTTTGGTAAATTTTATAAAATAAAACAGTCATTTCCCCAGCACTTAGTAAACTGTCAGCCAATGAAAACAAGCCCATTTGATGACCTTCCTGATTTTCTTTGCCTCTGATATTTTCCAGATTGAAATTAAACTGGATAAGCTTCATAAAAGATAAGAACCATCCCGAACTGTTGCAAAACCTGAGAGTTATCCCTCACCCATTCTGCCGCAGATGTTACCCCTGTTCTTGACTGGCGTGAATTTTTCGGCCACCTTTCGGCCATTTTCAGGCAACGGTCCCCTCAGAAGAAATATTGCTCTTCTTCCCCTCTACCACATATAAAAAAATTCAGCTCTAACTGAAGTCATTTACCCCCTGAAAAGGTAGAGAGACGAATAGGACAGAAAAATGCCCTGTTCCGAGGTAAGCAAAAATTCAATTTTTGGATGAATTTGATGAGGTTCTTGGATGATTCTGAACACTTCTAAGCTCTATATATGTTGCATTACAGCTGAGTGACAATTTTGAGACCTAAAACCGAAGTCAAACTTGGTCAAAGGAGTGAAGAAATTGAGGTATGGTGATGATGATGTGATAAGTTGTTAATTTATGAATTTTGATGAATTCTTGCTGAAAGAAAGTTGATGAATTGAATTATATGATTGAATTCAATTGCTGCCAGCATGATTTAGCTTCTGGAATGATGAAGATTGATGTAATTAAAATGAATTTACAGTTAAAATTATACTGTAAAGGTTTGGTTTAGTGTTTAACTAGGTGAATTATCGAAATAATGCAAGAATCGATACTTTAAGGTCTTGTATGAAGTGGAATGAGTTTCTGGAATGTAAGACACCATATAGAGGTATTGAAAATGAATTTAAAGGTGTCAAATATGTTAAGTAAGCTTAAATCGAGGTTTAAACCGATAAAACAGAGCACACCGAGCAAGATAGTTAGAAAGTCAACTTTTAGTCAACATTTTAGATGTAATCACATATTGAATATATTAACATGAATTTGATCTATATGTGATGAGATAACTTGGTATGTGACAGCTCGGGTTATCGACATGTATTTCGAGGTGAGCTCGAAAAACGAGGAACGTGCACTACCTCTGACTTTAAGAGGTAAGGGATATAATTTAGGGTAGCATTAGTACTCCACAATCCTTACCAATGACTTTATATATGTTAGTTGAATGAGATTGTATGAAATAGGTTATAATGCCTTAGAAACCGAAACTAAACCGTTCCCCGAGTTTTTCCACATGTTTTCCACTTGCATGAGATACATTTAACTTTACATGTTTATGAAAAGGTGATTTTTCAATATGAAGAAGAAAACATGATTTGATTTCATGCAATGACGGGGAAGAGCCCCGAGAATGCTTTACGAAAGCAATATTTTCATGACACGGGTTAAAGTCCCGAAATAGCTTTTAAACTATGTTTTTATAATTACTTGGGTTAAAATCCCAATAAATGATTTGAAACTATGGTTTTCCACAAGAAATGATTTGATAAAATGGGTAAGAGACCCGAAATGATTTGATAAAATGGGTGAGAGGCCCAAAATGAATTTGTAGGGTAAAAAGGCATGATTTGATGATAGTCAAAGGATCTGGGGTCGATCTCGCATACATAGGGTAGCGTATGGAGACAATCGAGGATCTACCTAGTCGACGGCCAGGGAACGGGCAGGCTCTGACTTGATATGAGAAATCTGCGCATAGACCACACTTGGTGATGCACGTGAGTTCGTGCATATAATCCCCATTTAATGGTGCACAAGAGATAGGGCAGCGTACAACCCTGATCCAGTCCTACGGCTCCCTGTACTATGGCCATAAGTACCCATGATTTTGTCCTACGGGACCAGATGTATGATGTCCTTTGGGACTAGTATATGAAACGATTGCCTGACCCTACACGATAATGATATGATGTTTTATGTTTTCACACATCTATGCTACCTGTTTTGTTGCTGTCGATTTTAGCACTATGTTATATAATGATATTTAATGGTAGCTATGTTTATGTTTTGAATAAATGACTTGTGAAAACATGATTTCACTTTTTAAAGTGATGATGGGATATGATATATTTGATTTGAGATTTTGAGATGCTCTTATGTATGTTTATGCTATGAAACATGTTTTTCAGCATGAGATGTTTTATGAAAACGAGATGCTTTATTACTGTTTACACTAATGATATATTTATAGCATGATACGTTTTACGAAAAGGATGCATGATGTGTAAACTAATTATTTTAAAGCATGATGTTGCTGCTTTTCTAAATGTAAGCATCTCTACTTTTGTACATGTTTATGCTAAGTTGTGAAATCACGTATTTTACTGGTTTTAAGTACTAAGATTACTTTAAATGTATCTCTTACTGAGCCTGAAAAGCTCACCCCCCTTCCTTTCCATCTTCCAGATTTCCTATAGCGAGTCTACTGCACCTACGAGACTGTGGTCGTTGACAAGGTAGTCTGACCTTTCATCGGATAGTTTTGTAACCTTGAGGTACAACCTTACTCATATTCCAGACATGATGTAATGCATGGACACTATTGTATATTACTTTTGGCATGTAATAGATGTAAATGATTGTATACAGAGTCTTAGTTACGCAGTATAAATGAATGAATATATTTAGTTGTTATATGATTCTAAGATATGAATGAAAAGTATTGAGGATGTGGGTTGAATAATATAAACTGCGTTTCAAACTCTGCAGGTTGGGTTAAGTCATAACGCAGCCGTTATGCTGCCGAAATTTTTAAAATAAAAGAGGTTTTAAATCTAGACATGGACAGAAAAACAACATAGTTAATGGATAAAAAGTTTAAATTAGCCCCATTTTTTTCGCGCTTCCGGGGCGTGACAGTTTTCTCTTCCCTCAGATTTCTTCAAGTAAAGTGAGTTCCCTGCGACGTACGGGTTAGAGGCTAGTGGAGGACTTGAGCTCCAGGCCGTATTTTGTGTATTGAGGTATATATTTAATATTCATGTATCTAGACTAGAGTTATATTTACAGACACTTATTGTACAATGATGTACGAGATGTATTAGGATTAATTAACTTGGAATTGAGTATTGTATATGATACGATATATACTATCTTATGATGAGATCTTGAGGCATGATGAGTATGATGATGTATGACACTGCACAGGAATGCACCCTTAATTGTGATTTGATGAGTAAAAAGTTTTTAAATTAGCCCTATTTTCCGCGTTTCTGGGGCGTGACAGAGTTTTCTTGGTATCAGAGCTTAGGGTTTTTAGTATTGTCAGTGTCGGTTAAGTGAAATAGAATACATCCCAAGTGTCTGTAATAGTCTGGTCATGAACTAAATTTGAGGATTGAGATTCAATCAAGTTTGGTATGTACGCGCAGGAAACAAGTTGAGATTGAGAATGAGTAGACGATGAGGTCATTCGAGGAGGCAAGCAGAGTCCCCTCCGCCACCTGCCCCATAACCAGATAGTCCTAACTCTCGATTTAATCGGATTGAGATCAATGTGAGGCAAGGTTTTGAGCTGATGGCAGCATTATTCGCGTAACACTTTGGAGTTAATACCTCGGGTACTACTCCTACACCACCACAAGGACCTCCCATACCCCCAGTATAGATGGACCCAGTGCCTCTCGTCACTCAACCTGATGACAGAAGTATGGTTTGACTGAAAGACTTTTTGAAAATGAATCCACCTGCATTTAGGAGAAAGAAGGATCCTACAGAGGCTGAGGAGTGGCTGACGGAGTTAAGAGTTATATTTGACTATCTGGGATGCACAGATACTGAGAGGGTCAGTATGAGTGCCTATATGTTGAAAGGGAGAGCTCGAGATTGGTGGGGTACTACCCAGGGTATTCTGATGTTTCGCCAGGATGTGATTGGTTGGGAAGAGTTTCAGACAGCCTTCAGAACCCAATATGTACCATGAGCTACCCAGAGAAAGAAGCAGGTCGAGTTTTTGAGTTTGGTACAAGGTGATATGTCTGTGGATGACTATGAGAGCCAGTTCACCGCATTATTGAGATATGACCCAGAGACCTTTAAGAACGAAGAACTCCGTACTGAGAGATTTGTATATGGATTGAAGCCTATCATCAGAGATAGATTGATAAGACTTTCTATTACTGAGTTTGGAGATACTTTGCGACGAGCACAAGAGATTGAAAGGGGAATCAAAATGGTACAATCCCAGAACGAGCTCAGAGCGGTGAATAGAGATAAGGGCAAGAGGCCAGCGATTTTCCAAACTGATGCTCGGAGAGGTTCCTTCAAAAGAGAAAGGATTGAGGTGCCGAAGGGCAGATTAGAGAGACCCAGAGTTTATCCTAACATTAGGGAGACCCCTCGAGATATCAGGCCTGAGATAAGGGTTTACAGAAATTATGGTCAAGTGCATGAGGGAAGTTGTACTGGGTTGATCCATGTATGTTTTAGATGTGGAGACATGGGTCACATGGTGAAAGACTGCCCTCAATCTCAGAAACCACATGTTCCGGAGCCTACTAGACAACAGCCTTAGAGAGTGAACCCCTAGAGATGGGCCACTGCTGCAGAGAAAGGGAAGAAGCCGGTTACACAGGGACGTGTGTTTGCCCTAGATAAAGAGACCACAGACACTTCTGCAGAAACTATAAGAGGTACACTCTCTGTCTGTGATTATAAGGCTCATGTGTTAATTGATCCAGGATCCACGCATTCGTTCATTTCTAAGCATTTTGCATGTAGATTAGACTTGAAGTTTGAACCTCTAGAATATATACTACATGTAAATACCCCTATGCGTGAATCCCAGAGGACTGAGTTAATCTGTAGAGGATGTGAAATAAAGGTGGGAGATAGAGTGATGTTAGCAGATCTAATCATGTTGAATATACGTGGGTTTGATGTAATTCTGGGGATGGATTGGTTGGCAACCAATCGAGTGAGTTTAGACTGCTACACTAAAATTGTAACTTTCTCTCTACCTGAACCTCACGGTGTATGTTTGAAATATTGAGTAAATAGACGTATGGAATATTGTAAACAATTTGAGAATTGTAATATTATTTTAGAGAGTATTAAATATGATTGTTCATGTGAAGGTTATGAAACACTCATCTCAGATGATGATCGGGAACATCCGAGGATTGAGGATATACCTGTGGTGTGTGAATTTTAGGATGTTTTCCCAGATGAGTTACCAGATTTACCACCAGAGAGAGAGCTGGAGTTTACCATTGATTTGGTACCAGATACTCAGACGATCTCTAAACCTCCCTACAGGATGGCATTACTGGAACTTGAGGAATTGAAGAAACAACTACAGGAGTTATTGGATCAAGGGTTCATTAGACCCAGTGTCTCACCATGAGGAGCACTAATTTTATTTGTTAAGAAGAAGGATGGTAGTCTCAGATTATGCGTAGACTACCGGTTGTTGAATAAAGCTACGGTGAAGAATAAATACCCATTACCCAGGATTGATGATCTACTAGATCAGCTGAGAGGGGTCTCAGTCTTTTCTAAAATTGATTTAAGGTCGGGCTATCACCAATTAAGGATCAAGGAAGAAGATATTCTGAAGACGGCCTTCAGGATAAGGTATGGCCATTATGAATTTTTAGTGATGTCCTTTGGATTGATGAACGCCCCTGCAGCCTTTATGAGGTTAATGAATGAGGTGTTCAGAGACTATCTAGATAAGTTTGTGATAGTCTTTATTGATGATATCCTGGTGTACTCTCGGTCATATGAGGAGCATGCACAGCATTTGTGGTTAGTACTTCAGATACTCCGAGATAAACAATTATATGGAAAGCTTAGTAAGTGTGAGTTTTGGCTGGATCAGATAGCTTTCCTGGGTCATATAGTCTCAGAGGAAGGAGTATCAGTGGATCCAAGTAAAGTGGAGGCTGTGCTTAATTGGGAAAGCCCGAGGACAGTTACAGAGGTACGAAGTTTCCTTGGTTTGGCAGGGTATTATAGAAGATTTGTGGAAGGATTTTCCAAGATTGCCGCTCCTTTGACTAAACTCAGGTGCAAGGAGACTCCGTTTATATGGACTGACTAGTGTGAGCTCAATTTTCAGGAATTGAAAAGGAGATTAACAGCGGCACCTGTGTTAACTATTCTTGAGGGATCAGGAGGATTTTCAGTGTATAGTGATGCTTCTCATCAAGGATTGGGGTGTGTGCTTATGCAACACGGAAGAGTGGTCGCATATGGATCGCGAAAGTTGAAAGACCATGAGCGGAATTACCCCACGCATGATTTGGAGTTAGCCACTGTGGTATTTACCTTGAAGATCTGGCGACACTACTTATATGGGAAAAGATTCTATAATCTTCACTGATCACAAGAGTTTGAGGTATCTCTTTGATCAGAAGGAGTTAAACATGAGACAAAGGAAATGGATGAAACTCCTTAAGGATTATGACTGCGAGATTCTATATCATCCGGGTTAGGCGAACGTAGTTGCTGATGCCCTGAGCAAGAAGAGTATGATATCTGCCATGATGATCAGGGAATGGGATTTACTGGAGCAGTTCGTCGAACTCCGGATCAGAGTTAAAGAGGTAGAGACTGGATTTTTGGCTAGCTTAGGAATAGAGCCCAGGATCATGGATCAGATTAGAACTGGGCAGCGTAGTGATCAGAGGTTGATAGATATGGTTAGCAAAGCTGAACAGACTTCGCAGTCAGATCTCGTAATTAGTGAGGATGGATTATTGAGGTTCAGAAGATGGATTTGTGTGTCGGACGATGATACCCTGAAGAGACAGTTACTGAGAGAATCCTACTGCTCGCGATACACCATGCACCCAGGGAGTATTAAGATGTACCGAGATTTGTGAAAGGTGTACTGGTGGAGTGGTATGAAGCGAAATGTGGCAGAATATGTGGCCAGATGTTTAGTATGCCAGCAAGTGAAAGCTGAGCATCGAAAGCCTGGAGGACTACTATAGCCTTTACCTGTACCTACATGGAAATGGGAGCATGTCACTATAGACTTTATTATGGGTTTACCGAGGACCCGAAGAGGTCGTGACGCTATATGGGTTATAGTGGATAGATTGACCAAGAGTGCCCACTTCCTTGCCATCAAGATCACAGATACTGTGGATGCCTTAGCTGAGCTGTATGTCAGCGAGATAGCAAGATTACATGGGGCTCCAGTGAATATTACTTCTGATAGAGATTCTCGATTTACTTCTAGATTTTGGACCCAGTTTCAGGAGTTCATGGGATCTTATTGAGTTTTAGTACCGCCTATCATCCTCAGACAGATGGTCAGTCAGAGAGAACTATTCAGACCCTAGAGGATATGTTGAGGGCATGTACGATGGATTTTAAGGGATCATGGGATGATCACCTACCCTTAGCAGAGTTTATGTACAATAACAGCTATCAGGCGAGTGTTGGAATGGCACCTTTTGAGGCTCTATATGGTAAGAGGTGTAGATCCCCTGTAACTTAGGAAGAGGTCGGTGACAGAAAGATAAATGCTCCTGAACTTGTTGAACAAGCTGTGGAGAGTGTGAAACTCATATGTGAGAGATTACGGGCTGCACAGAGTAGACAGAAAAGCTACGCGTATATGCGTAGATGGCTACTCGAGTTTGATGTTGGTGATGCAGTATTTCTGAAGATATCACAGAGTAAGGGTATCATGCGATTCGAGAAGAAAGGAAAATTGAGTCCTCGATACATAGGACCATTCCAGATTCTTGAGAGAGTGGGAGAGGTAGCCTACAGATTGGCATTACCCCCGCGAATGTCTAGAATACACAATGTTTTTCATGTGTCTATGTTGAGGAAGTACCACCCGGACCCTTCTCATGTCATAGAGTATAACGAGATGGACATACAAGAGGATATGAGCTACACTGAGGAACCCGTCCGGATTCTCAATAGAAAGGAGAAGGTACTTAGAACCAAGAGTATCCCATTAGTGAAAGTCTTGTGGAAACATCACTCAATGGAAGAAGCAACGTGGGAATTGGAAAGTCTCGTGAAGGAGAAATACCCCCATCTATTTGACGAGTTGAGTTGAATTTGGAGGACCAAATTCCTTTTAAGGTGGGGAGGATGTGAGATCTGAGAATTTTAGACATATTTTAATTATGTAATATGAACTTGAAGTGTAATTTATTAAGCTGAGTGAAATGTACAAGTAACGAATGAGAAATAATCAAACTAGTGAATTGTGGAAATTATATTTGGAGATTTATATATTAAGTGTTTAAACTAAAGTGTAAAATTATGAGGTCAGATCGATCTTAGAGAAGGAAGATCGATCTGGTGGGCTAAAAATGACAAGGAAGGAGGAGTTTAGGTGAGCAGATCGATCTCCAATGGAAGAAGATCGATCTCCTTATGATTCTGTAATGAAGAGATCGATCTCATGAGGAAGGGATCGATCTCAAAATATTTCTGTTTGGGAGAAGATCGATCTCATCAAGGAGCAGATCGATCTCATAAAGCCATAAAGAGATCGATCTCACCCCTCGACAGATCGATCTCCTAGGCATAAAATTGCCCCAAATCGTCCCCAAATTCAAATGCAGATCGATCTCATCAAGGGCCATATCGATCTCCTACCCCCCGTCTATATAAGGAACCCCTGCTTTCTCCTGTAAATTCATTTTCTCTCTCTTCAAAACCCCATTTTTCACCTGAGCCCTAGCTTTCTCACTCATCCAAAGCACCCATTTCCGTCCAAATCAGAGGCTGTGGCAAGAAGGAAAGTTGTTCCTCATCAAATGGAGAACAACATACTTGGAAATCGAAAGACAGATTGAATCGAGGCAAGAGATAAGCTCTCCACAAGTTTTGGGTAATTTCTAAACCTCGATCTTGATATTTGAGATGATTTTGGTGATAATGGTTGTTGTCATTGTGTTGAAATAGCTGGAAAATGATTAGGCATTGATGAAATTTAGCAATTTTGGTAATTTTGGGAATTTTGAGTTATAAATGGAAATTTAGACAATGTCGTGAATTAGCATAGATATTGTGTCATGGGAAGTGTAGGATGTTGGGATGTTATGAATGAGATTGTGGATTGTGATAGAGTTATGAGAATTGAGAGATTTGAGGTGTTATGAGCAATTATGCTCGATTTTGAGAATCGAGGTTACTGTGATGATGAGTATTGATGTTTTTACATCGTTTGGACAGCTCGAGAGTTCCAGAGTGGAATGCGAGACTAGTTCGTGACAAGGGGGAAACGATTGCACTATACGAGGTGCAAAGAGGTAAAGGAAACTAAACCATTTGTGTATGTGATTTGTGAACTATTATAGCATGATTTGCGATTTATAAAACAAGCATGTTTGATGTGTTGCATTTTGATGAGAATGCACACGATTTTTATAGCCGGTTGGAGCCCAATGTTTTTATGAGTTTATAAGCTAAGTGTGAAACCGCTTTATAAACCGTTGAGTTTGTGTGAGAAATGAATTGGGCTCTACGTTAAGGCAATATTGAGATTTGAGAAATGTGTGCGTGTTTTGCAGATTGAAACTCAGTTTTAATATGTTTTGTGTTGAGTACAAAACGGTTTTAAATGAGTTTATGAGAGAAAAACCACTATGAGTTCTACGTGAAGGCAAACCAGTTTTATATGATAAAGATTTAGGTGTGTAATTTTGAGTACACACCGAGCATTGCTCTGGTAGCATGTGAGTCTGATTCTTCTCCGTTCTGGTAACGTGAGATCCCCTATTCTGTGGCTGTGCCACGTATATTTGGTGGTTGTGCCACGTGAGATCCCCTATTCTGTGGCTGTGTCACGTTTATTTGGTGGCTGTGCCATATGAGATCCCCTATTCTGTGGCTGTGCCACGTGTATTTGGTGGCTGTGCCACGTATGAATCTAAATCTGTGGCTGTGCCACGTACAAATCAAAATCAGTGGCTGTTCCATGTGTATTTGGTGGCTGAGCCACGTGCATTATTATTACAGTGATTTTATCACGTTTATTGAGAAGCAATTATCGCATTGTTTTCACATGCTTGTTACTGCTCCATACTGAGCCCTTTTACTTCATGTTGCCACATGATTTTGAGATATGAGAATGTTGTTTTGAAAACTTTCATGTTATGGTTTTCAAATAAGCATACTGAGTTTCACATACAAATAAATATTTTATGATGTGCATTATGGTTTATATAATGAGCCCTTTACCCCCTTACTGAGCGATTTAGAAGCTTACCCTGTTTTCTCTTCCCCCAGATTTCTTCAAGTGAAGTGAGTTCCCTGCGACGTATGGGTTAGAAGCTAGTGGAGGACTTGAGCTCCAGGCCGTATTTTTTGTATTGAGGTATATATTTAATATTCATGTATCCAGACTAGAGTTATATTTACAGACACTTATTGTACAATGATGTACGGGATGTATTAGGATTAATTAACTTGGAATTGAGTAATGTATATGATACGATATATACTATCTTATGATGAGATCCTGAGGCGTGATGAGTATGATGATGTATGACACTGCACAGGAATGCACCCTTAATTGTGATTTGATGGTATAAAGTTTTTAAATTAGCCATATTTTCCACGTTTTTTGGGGCGTGACAACACCCACCGATCACCACCTCTAAAACAACTCTCCACAGCACCCAAAAACCTCCTTTCTTATCCACTGTACAAGCCTCACGATCAGCCTTCACTGCACTGCTTCAGTTCGGTTAATCCCTTCCCTCTCGGTTCTATTTTCAGCTTCACTTCAGCCCCTCTCTTCCTCGGTTTGGATTCAGCCAGTGGCTCTCGGTCTTTGCTTCGATTCCCAGCTTCAGTCCACTTCAATTCCCAACTCTAACTTGCGTCTCTCTTTCCCTGTTTCCTCGGTCTACTTCTCCCCTTCAGCCTTGGTTCTGCTCCGAATTTCTCTCTCTCGAGTCTGCTTCTAGCTTCAGTCTTGGTTGCCTCTCCTTCCTTTCCTTTCTTCCTTCCTTTTATCCATTTTCTTCTTTCTTTTCTTTTCTTTTTTTTTTCCTCTCTCGGCCTACCCAGCTTTCCCCCTTTTTCCTGGTTTTTTTTTTCCCGCTCCAGCTAAGGTAATTCTGCCTTTCGAAATGCAGAATGCGGAATTGGCTTTCTTTGAAGGCCAATTCCGTACATTACACATATATATATATACTCTATTATTATATATATATTTATTAGTTGTTTGTTGTTTGTTTTGTTTTTTTTTTTTTGTTCTATTTATTAACACATATGCTTAATCACATGTATTTGTTATATATATATATTACCATTTATTTGTTTTATTTATTTATTTATCTATTTTTTAATTTTATTTTATTTTGATTTGTTTAGTATATATATATTTATACATATATATAGATTTTTAAAATAAAATTATTCCATGATACAATGTTTATGTTTTTCATAAAATTTTCGTTATTTCAAAATGAAAATATTCTTGAGATTTTATCATTACTTATAAATCCCCAATATAAGTTTTACATCAAAATTTTCAACTAATGAACCAAAATTTTTCAATTCCTCCATGCTTGCATTTGCTTCATCACTTTCTGTATTTCGGGCTCTCTGTCATTCACAGGCTTCTCGACTCCCATACTTCTCGAGCCCTCCAACGAATATTCGCACTTCCATTAAAACATATTAATTTTATTTTTATATAGTCTAACTAAATATAGGAATTTTGTGGTGTTTACAAAAAGATAATGCCAATGTTTTTGCATAGACCCCTTCTGACATGCCTGGAATTGATCCGGAAGTCATTTGTCATGAGCTCAACGTGTTGCACGGGGAAAAACCTGTTAAACAGAAGAAAATGAATTTCGCCCCTGAGAGATAGCAAGTCATTGAAGAAGAGATAGACAAGCTACTTGAGGTTTGATTCTTTCGGGAAGTCCTGTACCCAAAATGGCTAGCGAATGTGGTGATGGTGAAGAAAGCCACTGGAAAATGGAGAATGTGTGTGGACTTTACAGATTTGAATAAGGCATGTCCAAAAGACTCGTATCCTGTAACGACCTTTGACCCTTGAAAATTAGGGGATTTTTTTTGAACTTAATTTACCCACTTATTCCCTTATTCACTTAGGTTGTATTCCTTTTCAGTGTCAAATCACTTTTCCTAATTCTTTATCCGTAATTATATTTAATTTCCATATTTTGACATATATGACCGATAAAAATTTTGGTAGCATAACGGCTTATATATGAGCCTACCCATCTACAATTCAATTGTTTTGACAATCCTTGATATCCATAACTACCAAGCTTGCGTTCCAACAATTCTAGATATCCACAACTACCAAGCATACTTTCCAAATCCACATTTACAACTCAATACATCCATTTCGAATCAATACCAATCATCTTAAAACCTAATCCAAAAAATAATATTCTTTACGTTGTTTTCCTTACAAATTACATCCCAACAAAATGTTTCCAATATATGTCTGGTAAAGGAATGTAATTGTATACCTTTTTGCGTGTACAAAAAGTAACCTAGGGTAGCTCTTTCCCACCAGCCTACGTCGTGTACGCAGTAGGTAACGCCTATAGATCACTGTAAATAGTCTGAATGGTAGAGGGGTGAGCTTTTGGGGAAAAACCCAGTAAGATAATACTTTTAAAGCAGTCTTGATATGTAAAAAACATAAAACCAATCTTTAATGTGATACATAAATCGTCATTTCATGCATAGTCATCATAAAAATCATAAAGCATACATGTCTTTAAAACAAATAACATGCTTAACTATTTTACAAACTTTTCATTGTTCATGAATGAGTTCTTAAAATCATCGTGTTCATAAACATTTCATAAAACATATCTGTTCGTAATCAATTATCGTAAATCTCATGAAAACACATATTCATTCATCATAGTCGACATTCATAATCAAATTGAGGAGACTAGGCTATAACTAAGTTATGCGATACGTGTCATTCTCCGTAGAGAGTCATCATACCTATAACCATGGTAAGGGGGCTGTAGACTGGATCAGGGTCGTATAGCCCTTTTGTAAAATATGGGTAGTATCTATCTTACTTAATTTCACTAGCACCTAGCTAGGACACGGGCACCAAAGGCACTCTCCGTGTGGAAAACATAGTTGTGTGCTGCGCGGGCACGAGATACTACCGAAACATCATCATAAACCATTAGTAGCAAGACATCTTCCACAAAGGTTGAGTCGAGTGCTACAGGGACCCTACGTACCGGCACCCAAATGGTGGAGCCGGAACACCACAAGAAGTAACCAAGCATGAAGCCTATAGTCTCAAAAACTTCTTTTCTTTTTCCCCTTTTCCCTTTTTTTTTTATGCTTTTGAATTGTCAAAAGTTTCTTTAATGGTATGGATATAAAATGATAAATAAATGTAAAGCTTCCATACGTTTCATACCTTAGGAAAAGTTCATTTCATAACATGGAAGGTACTCGGGGAATATTTCTTAAAACTAAAGCATGCTTCGTAAACAGTTTCACAAGTATGAAAGCATTGATAAATCATTTCAAATTATATGCTGCTTCATAAAATCTTTTATCGATGAAAGAAGAATGCATTGCCAGAACTAAGTTAAATAGTACCCCTTACCTCGATTTATTGAATATTTCGCGTTCGAGTAATGATGCCTCCCAGTGTCTCCCCTAGCTCCTCCTATGATTCTCCTACACCGACACTTGTATACTTAGTATCCTATTCATATGAATTGTCCGAAATGCGTCAAAATTGTAACCTATTCGTTAGTACCTCGTGTGTACATGTAATTGTACATACCTAGACTATTACATGCGTTTATATATTTTTATTACTATTATTTTTTTGTATGCACATATACTAACATACACATTCATTATATACACCCATATGTATATACACACAAATATATATATATATATATATATATATATACACACATATATATTATTATTTGTTTTCATTATTCATTATCACATATATTTATTTATTTGTCTACTTCTCATCTTTCCCATTTTTTTTGTTTAATTAAATCTACACTAACATGCTTATATATACAACATATATATACATGTACATTAAATATACATACATATATATATATATATATATATATATATATTTTACCTCTTTTTTTTCCAAATTTCCAGCTTTCCCTTTTCTTTTCTTTCTTTTTTTTCTCCTTTTCCTTTCTCCTCTCTCGGTCAGCCCAGCCTCGGTTTTGCCTGGTCTCCTTCCTCCTTCAGCTCTTCTCCCTCGGTTCTGTTTCAGCTTCCTGGTTCTACTTCCCCTCAAGCCTTGGTCTGCTCTCCTTCTTCTACCCTGCCTTTCGGTCCTACTCTCCCTCAATCTCTCAGTCTGCTTCAATCAATTTTTTTCAATCTCGGTTCCAACCTTCCCTCAACCCCTTCTCAGTTTGCTCTGTTTTCCTCATCTCCTCTTCTTCTTCTCCTTCCTTCTTCTTTTTCTTTCTTCCTTCTCTTTCTCGGCTGACAGCTTTCTTCTTCCTCTCTTCTTCCTTTTTTCTTTCTTTCTTCTCTTTCTCTCCCGGCTAGCCCTCCTCTTCTTTCCTTTCTCTCCTTCTTTCTCTCTTTTCCTTCTTTCCTTTCCTTCCTTCTTCCCCAGCCCACGAGCTCTCTCTTTTTTCTTTCCTTGTTTTCCTGCCCAGCTATCCTCCTCTGTTTTTTTTCAATTGTAGCAAACGGAATTGGCTTTCTTTGAAAGCCAATTCCGTACAATACTATATATATGTATATATATATATATATATATATATGTATATATATATATATGTATATATATATATATGTATATATATATATATGTATATATATATATATGTATACATATATATATATATGTATATATATATATATGTATATATATATATATATATTAATATAATATATATATATATATATATATATATATATTATATTAATATATATATTATATTAATTTATATATATATTATATTAATATATATATATATTATTTGTTTTTGTTTAGTGTTATTATTTGTTTTTGTTTGTTTTGTTTTGTAATTTTTGTTTTATCCATTTCATTTCATTTTTTTTATTTGTCTCATGCTTTATTTTTATTTATCAATACTTATATATTACATACTACACATTACATAATATATATATATATATATTTGTTATATATATATATATATATTATCTATCTATTTAAATTTATCTAGTATATATATATACATATGTATATATATATATATATATACATTTTCTTCTTTATAACTTATCCAAAGACATAATATTCATGTCTTCCATGAAATTTTCATTATTTCGAAAATGAAATATTATTAGGATTTCATCATTCCTCATAAATCCCCGATATAAGTTTTTTTTTTTACATCAAAATTATTTTCGATCCCTCCATGCTTGCATTTGCTTCATCACTTCCTGTATTTTTGGGTTCCCTGTCATTCATGGGCTTCTCAGCTCCTATACTTCTTGGGCCCTACAACGAATATTCGCACTTCCATTAAAATATATTATTCTCATTTTTATATAGTCTAATTAAATGTAGAAAATTTGTGGTGTTTACATATCCATTGCCCCGAATAGATAAGTTGGTAGATAAAACTTCGAGGTACAAGTTTCTTAGTTTCTTGGATGCATTCTCTGGTTATCATCAGATCCAAATGCACCCTGAAGACGAGGAAAAGACGTCTTTCATCACCGATAAAGGTACTTTCTGTTATAGAGTGATGCCATTTGGCCTAAAAAACGCAAGTGCTACGTATCAGCATATGGTGAACAGAATTTTTAAGGATCTGCTTGGCAACATGATGGAAGCTTATGTAGATGATATGATTGTGAAAAGTAAAGACGGAGAATCTCATGCTTTAAGGTTATCCAAAGTCTTTGAAGTTCTAAGGAAGTATAACATTAAGCTAAATCCCAACAAGTGTTCATTCGGAGTCCAATTCAGGAAGTTTTTGGGATTCATGATAACCAATCGTGGGATCGAGGCCAACCCCGAGAAGGTCCAAGCCATTTTGGATATGAGGCCTCCAGTTACTTTCAAAGAGGTGTAAAGGTTGACAGGGAGAATAGCCGCATTAAACTGTTTCTTGGCAAAATCTGTTGAAAAGAGCCTACCGTTTTTCAAGACACTCCGAGGTGGGAATAACTTTGAATGGACTAAAGAATGTCAAGTGACCTTTGAGGAGTTAAAGGAGTATTTGAAAGAGCTCCCATTACTGTCAAGGCCTTTAACTGGGGAACATCTATTTATGTATCTAAGGGTAGGCTGCCATCAGAGGTCTCACTTGCCGCGAGGGTATCTGCCACAAGGGTACGCTTGCTGTGAGGGTATGTGCCGCGAGTGTATGTACCGTAAGGGTATGTACCGTAAGGGTATATGCTACAAGGGTATCTGCTGCGAGAGGTGTAACGACCCTTGACCCTTGAAAATCGGGGGAAATTTTTTTTTTGAACTTAATTTACCCGCTTGTTCTCTTATTCACTTAGGTTATATTTGATAATTCTATATTTTTAGAATTATTTATGCTTAATTTCTTAATTAATTATTTAAATCCTCAATTTATTTTATTAATTATCCCCTTTATTTAATTAAAATTCTCATGTTTGCAAATAAATTAAATCCGGATGAATTTTGAATATTTCGGTAGAAAATGGATCGAAATTGGGCTAAAATCAAGATTGAGCCACGCAGACAACACGAGTCATGCCACCTAGCACATCCAATTGGACAAGAAGACCGATGACATGGAAATATCTTTGCAAAGAGCCAATGGTGTGAAGACAAGTGGCCAAAAAAAAAATGCCAACTCATCAAGGATGTAAAAATTACATTTTTACCCCTAGTGTGTTTATAAATAGGAAAGGATGACAATTGAAAGAGTATGTAATTTTAGGAGTAGGAGTAGTGTAATGTAATGTAAGTTAGGAGTAGTATAGTGTAGAATTAATCTTAGGATTTATTTTTCCTTGTTTCTTTTAGTCTAGTTTCCCGTTAGCTACAATTTACTTTTAATGTTTATTTCATTTTTATGTTCTTGATTTTTTCTAGTCTTGGATAATTCATTTTCATGTCAATCAATTTATCATTTTCATTTTCTCGGTTTGGTTATAATCTAGTTCTTTTATTTGTCAAGTTTTAGATACATATTTTTATCTCCATGTAGTTCTCGATTTCCTTGCATTTCAATCTCTTTTTTTTACTTGCTCATTTTATTTTCTAATAGCTTCACCATTCTGCATTTAAGTTCAACCATTTTAGTGTCTTAGCTATTCACACCTTGTTCATGCAAACCTGAGAGGACAACGGCAACAAGCAATCCTAGAGGACAGCAGCACGCCTGAAAATCGAGAGCTCTCCTCTGTTCTCCTTTGTTTTGTGAATTGCAGTAATACAAAGAAGAAACCATCGATGTAAGCAGTAGCTAAACGCCTGGAGCAGAAGCCCTAGACCGAGGAACAACAGCTGAAGGAGGTGTTGCAGTTAGCTGGGCAGACCGAAAGCAAAGCCTGGAGCATAAGACAATCTGAGAAGTGTGGATAGACCTAGACACCCGAGTGCAGCAGGACCGTGCTGGAGAAAGAAGACACGCCTGGAACCAAGAGCAAGACAAAGCACTGCCTGGAGCTGGGTAAAACAGAGAACCTTACTTGGATCAATCCTGGAACAGCACCTGCAACATAGCAGCACCTGGAACCGAGACACACCAGGGCAGAAACAGCAGAAGCAGAGTGCAGCAGGGCAGAGCCAAGAATGGAGTCTGGAACACTTGGGGTAGCAGGACACAGCAGACCGAGAAAGCCTAGAGCAGCAGAAATGGACCTTGCCTGGAACAGCAGCACAGTCTGAACCGAGATGCAGAGTGCAGCAGGGACAGTAGCCAAAAACGTGAAAGTCTGGAAATAAGCATTTGAAAGACACGTGAACAGTGTTTGGAGGGACTTGGTTGATTTAAATTTGCTAAGGCCATGTTTGGCCATAGTTCAATTTAGTCATGTTTTAGTTTAATGCATCATTAGTATTTTCATGCATTTGTTAGTTGTTAATTAGTTAGTTTAGTTAATTATAATGGTAGGTTAGTTTTATTATTTTTGCATGTTAATTTGTAGTGTTAATTTTTAGTTAGTAGTTAATTTTATATTATATGTTTTAGGATTTTATTTTAGTTTAGTTGCATTTAGAATTTGATTCATGCATTTTTTATTTAGTCTTTATCTTCATTAAATTTTAGTTTAGTTTAATTTGCAACTTTTATTAGTTTAGTTACATGCATATGTTATTTTAGGCTTGTTTAATTTTAGTAATTAATTTTGTTTCTTTATTTTCATTTTTGCTTTTTATTTTTATTGCGTTAATTAATTTTAGCTGTTTTAATTATTTTTGTAGGTATTTGTTTTTAATTGTGTGGAGCTCGGTAAGTAAATCTTAGCTCGGTTTTATTTTCTTTAGTTTATAGCTTTTATTATTTTCAGTATTTTTAATTTCAAACTTAGTAGACCACCTATAACCAAAACTTCATAATTTGCTAGGATATACTTAGGGTAAGAATAACTGGTAGTTAATTAGGCTAGTCAACTTCTCTGTGGGATGATAACTCGGGACTCAAATCCCATTATTATTTGTACGACCCTGCACTTGCGGTAATACCATTAGGGCGTGTCAAGTTTTTGGCGCCGTTGCCGGGGAAGTTTTAATTAGTCGTTAATTAATATCGGTGAAATTATGCTTAGGTGTAATTCTAGCTTGTGAATATTTAGGGTGTAAATATTTAGAAGTTTAATCTAGATTAGTGAATTGAAAAATTAAAAAAAAGTAAAAAAAACTTTAAAAAAAAACTTTAAAAAAAAACTTAAATTTTTTTTAAGGACTTTATGATGTTTGCATGCGTAGAGCCAAAAGTTATGATTGCTTTCCTTTAGATCTTGAAATTGAATGAACACTTAAAAAAATTCGAAAGGACTCTAGGAAATTTATAGCTCCGTTGCAAAACACGATGACAGAAAATAGGGATATTAGAACCGTTGGAGATTATGTAATGCCGACGATTGGAGGATATTATTCAGGCATTAGGCCACCAGCTGTCCCTACAAATAACTTTAAAATTAAGCCCGTAATCCTCCAGATGATTCAGACTTCATTGCAGTTCAGTGGGCTCTCTCATGATGACCCACATGCTCACATTGGGCAATTCCTGGACTTGTGCAACACGTTTAAGCACAATGGATTATTTGATTATGTGCTTAGGCTTAGATTATTCCCCTTCTCACTTAGGGATAGGGCGAGACACTAGTTAACCTCCCTGCCTCCAGGATCCATTTCTACATGGGACGAGTTAGCCCATTAATTTCTATCTAAGTTTTTCCCTCCCTCTAAAATGGCCCAACTCCGTAGTAATATATCTTCCTTTGCCCAGTACGATTTTGAATCTCTTTACGAAGCATGGGAGCGATATAATGAGCTTCTTAGGAAGTGCCCTCACCCTGGCCTACCTTTGTGGTTGCAAGTCTAGACCTTCTACAACGGACTTACAAGCCAAAATAGGACCATTGTTGACGTTGCTGCGGGTGGAGCCTTGATGTGCAAAACAGAGGAGGAAGCTTACGAGCTTTTAGACAAGATGGCGGCTAACAACTATTTATGGTCCTCGGAGAGGATATTGCCAAATAAGTCGACGAGTATTTATGAGCTCGACACACTGTCTACCTTGACCTCTCAAATCGCTAATCTTACGAAGAAGGTAGAGTCGCTCAGTACCCAGCATAATCCTTCTACCAGTCCTAATCCGATTTATTCTGTCCAAAGTCTTTTTCTTTCCTGCGAGCTGTGTAGTGGTACCCACTATGTAGATAGGTGTCTACTCAACTTAGAATCGGTTCAGTATGTTGCCCCTTCTCAAACGCAATAGAATAACCCTTTTTCAAACACCTATAATCTAGGGTGGAGGAACCTGTAAGACCCGAATTTAATTAAAATACAAAAATTAAATAAGAAAAGATGAAGGAGTATTTGTGAAGGGAAGTCGGGTTAAATTAATCCCGAACACGTGTAAGGGCAAAATGGTCAAAAGACCGAAAACCGGAGTAAATTCGATGAGAAAAATTAATTAAAATATGGATTTAAGAAATCTTGGTCAATAAAGGTGAAATAAATTTATTTTGAGTTAAGTTGATCAAGATATTAATTTATTGGAATTAATCGGGATTAATTAGAATTTTTAGTTCGAAAAAATAATCCCGAAAATAATCGAAAAATATACCGAAAAGTCACCAGGGACAATATCCCAAAAATACAGGGAAATTATACCCGAAAAAGAGGTTAAAATATAATAAATAAATTAAATAAAATTAAATTGATAAATTTAGAATTTAATAATAATTTTAAGAGATAGTTGGGTAATTTTAATGTATTTTAAGGAATAGTAAAATAATTAAAATAAATAAAAATAATAATAAAATTAATAAAAATAAATTAATGAAAGGAAAAAAAAAAGGAGACTGAAAACGAAAATATTGGGGAGAGAGAGAGAGACCGAACGTAGCAGCCGAACCCGAGGAGACCGGCGAGCCACCGGCGGCCGATGGACCCAGCCGATGGTTGGAGAAGCTAGAGCGAAGCCCGGCGGTTCCAGCAGTACCGGTGACGCGCGTCGACGGCCACGATTTCCGGCGGATCGACGGACGGAAAGGCGAGGGGGAAAATCGAGTCGGTCCCGGCGAACGGCGGCGAATCGGCCGGAACCGAGGCCCGATTTCGAGAGCCCAGGCGACGGCGGTGCTTTTGAGACCGATAGCACCCGACGAGGCTGCGGGAATCGCCGGCGACGGCCAAAAGAGGGAGACGGGTCCGACGGCGAAGAGGAGAACAGCCGAACCGGCCACTTTCCGGCGACGTTGAGTGAAGCCGAGGCCAGATTTGAGACGCGGACAGCCTTGCGGAGCGATTGGCGGTGGAAGCCGGCGGAGAACCGGCCGGCAAGGTGGCGAACCGGCGGTGAACCGACCAAACCGGGGTGAACCGGCGGTCTGAACCGGTCCGAACCGGACTGAACCGGTTCAGCCAAAAAGAGGAGAAAAAGGGAGAAAAAAAGGGAAAAGGAAAAAGAGAAAAAATTGGGAAAAATTCCTATGATGCAATCGAGCTTCGGGTAAGTCGATAAGCGGTCAAATTGACCCGATTTAAATTTGGAATATTTTATTTAATTAATTATCGACTGAAAGTTTACCCGGAAAATATATTTAATTGTGTAGCTCGACGATTGGCATCCACCGAGGGCTCGAGACAGCCTCGATTTACGGACTAGCATGGAATCTCGGGTAAGTGACCCCTATTTACGACAATTACCTCGTTATGCGTGATATTGATTTAATTTCCGCATAAATTGAATTAATTTATGGAGATTTAGATAAATTGTCGTAAATAGTGAATTTAGCTATTCGAGAGCTAGAACGAGGCCCAATAAATTATTGGTGGGCCCAGTGAGTCCAATAGGCCTCGATAAAGTGGAAATTTAGTGGAAAACGGGCTTAAGGCCGATTAAGGCCCATTAAGGTGCAATCGGGCCCAATAGGGGTAAATGGGCCCAACGATTTAAATTAAGCCCAGAAAATATTAAATACAATTAAATTGTATGATATCTGACCTGAGGAATATTAATACGCAGTTCCGAGCATTTGATTGGGAGCATATCGGACTGCGCGATGAGACAACAGTGGAAAAGAAAAGGTCAGACTCGACAGGAAAATAAGGTAAGGGAATTCTACGGACTGCTAGAGGTAAACTCTACAAAATTTTAAATTCATATGCAGTCTTTAAAATTGATCTGAAGGGTCTAGAGGTCGAATAATAATTTTAGTGTCCCGAATGGACAAATTACTAAAATACCCTTGTTAAGGGTAAAATCTAAAAATTTAGGAAAAATTGGGAGGAGCAAGGACAAGAGGTTCCTGCTCGTTCTGGAGGTATTTCAACACATGCATGAGTAGGCTGGCTCACTTTTAAAGAAAAATGCATAGCATTGCATATCTTAAATGATGTGATTTCTGTGAAAACTATTTTGAGATAACTGAGCCGCCTACGTGTTTTATTTACATGTGACGTGCTAGAGCTCAGCTCGCACGATGTTTGATTTGTGTGATGCATGCATTAGTGCTGGAGCGAGAGCTCGCACTAGAGTTTTACATGCATAGGTGCTGGAGTCCAACTCGCACCAGATTTGTATACATATATATATGATTTTCGTGACAGGGTGCTAGAGTCTAACTCGCACCATATTTTTATGTGATTTTTGAGACAGGGTGTTGGAGCTTCGCTCGCACCAGCTTCTTATATGGTTTGCATACAGAGTGCTAGAGCTTAGCTCGCACTAGTTTTATTTGATTTACTGACAGTGTTAGAGCATCGCTCGCACTACTTTTCAGAGATCATACGATAAGCCGTGCTTGGAGCATCGGGTAGACTGTGTGTCACCGATTAAATAGGCTCGCACGTACGTTTTGAGACATAGGCAATGAGTATTGAGAAACAAAACCTCTGTGGGAAGCAGGCCATTTGGGCTGGAGTACCTAGAGTGATATGGGTCCATGGAGTACGATGTACCGTGCAAGTAGCATGGAGTACGATGTACCGTGGGGTATCTTCGGATACGGTATCTTTGTGATACAGGGTATCTTCGGATACGGTATCTTTGTGATACGGGGTATCTTTGTGATACGGTATCTTTGTGATACGGGGTATCTTCGGATACGGCATCTTCGGATGCGTGAGATCGGATAAGACTGACGGGTTGGATTGACCCACCTCCCGGGCAGTTCCCGATCAGGGTGAGACCTCGCACACTGGGATCCGTGAAGCTAGAGGGACTCACGAGGACATATTGGCCAGTCCTGGTTATTACCGATATACAGTATTGCCTAGTCTCGTATCTTGTATATATATATACGTATGTTTTCGATATCGATGCTTTTGAGAGACTCAATTTCCATGGTTTTGTGTGAGTCAGGATCACCCGAAGGAGGGGTCGAGTCCTGACCTCATTGTGAAATTTTAAATGGGAAAGAAATGATTTAAAATGAATTGCATGTTGAATTTTCCGTGCAACTTGATTTACATAACATCATGAAGCATATCATTTGTTTTAAAATGTGTGGAGAAAGGGTGGTTTATGCATGGCACCACGTTCATGTAGGTAGTATGGTTACCTACTTGTTCGTAGGATTGCCTTACTGAGCTTGATTTGCTCACCCCTTTCATTTTCTCCCACAGATAATCTCCAGTTGAAGTCGCGACGACTCAGTACTGCATTCCGGATATCCGCTGCTACCCATCGACATAAGGTATATATACACTTGTACATATTGTATCTACATAAGCATAGCACAGTAACATGTTTGTAAGTAACTTTAGGGGATGTATAAATAATATAAACAATTATAAATGACTGGAGAATAAATAAGTTAGATGGTAATTGAATGGTGGGACTGGCATTGACGCACAGCCCAATTTTTAGTGGAGTGTTGATCACGATTCGAGGACAGGTAAGAATTTAAGTAAATAATAAAATGCGAAAAATTAACTCTGATTTTTGGGTAGTTTGGGTCGTGACATATAAAGGTGGTATCAGAGCACAATTGCTCTGATGTGTGTCAGTGTCAGTAATTAGGAAATTACATCCCCGTGTTACTGTGCTTAGTTAGATACAATAGTGTATATCGAGATGGGTTTGACTAAGAAATGGTCGAGAATGCAGGAATGCTTAATATGAGTCGCATTAGGCGAGATAGTGCACGAGGCAGAGGTCGCAGAGGTAGACCTGAGTCTGCTAAGTCGTGCTGAGTTTGACTATGAGAGTCAGTATGAGATTGAAATAGAGGCTAATGTTGAGAATGCCTCACAGAGTCCGACAGAGAGATCAGACAGTATTGAGACACGCTTCGCGAAGTTGGAGCGAAGTGTGGAGATTATTTTGAGGAGCAAATTGCTCAGATTATATATGAGATCAGAGGGCGCAGCGGAACAGTAGTGGAAACCCGCTCGACCCATCTTAAGAGCTGAGATGAGAAATCTTATAGGATATATTCCGGTGACAGAACATCCCGGACATTATTTAAAGGAAATTTCGAATTAAAGTCCTTACTCTGACCCAGAGGATTTAATTTATTGACGAGTATGGAGACTCGGTTATATTCTGGGCAGATATTACCTCGACACTATGAAAAGTGACAGTCGAGATGTCTAAAAGTTTATGGAAGGGCTCAACTTTTCAATTTGAGTCTAATTGGCCCGCGAGATATTACCTATACCGAGGCAGTGCGCAGATTTACAGTTGGATAAATAAAAATATGAATTGCACGCCTCTGAGATTCGGAAAGGTAGTGAGGGCTGAAATAGAGACAGAAAAGAGAATCGAGAAATGACAAAGATGTTGAATGAGAAAATGGTAATTAGTTAAAGATTAGATTTGATGAGTTATGGGCTGAGATAATTGGTAAGGCCCTAGTGCATCCAATTTTGGCACTGTTGAGGGGCATTGTGATTGGCGGACCCCGACATGCTACGAAGCAGTGTAGCAGTGTGAGTACTGTAAGCAGTGTGAGATGTGTGGTGGATACCACGGAAGGAGGGTCTATACCTACACGATATTGATGAAAATGGCCGTCAAGTGTGGTAAGACAGACCATTGATTTTGATTGCTCGGAGTTGAGCGAGATTTTCCCACAGGAAAGTAAAGAGACAGAGAAAAATTTCATTGGTATAGCTGCAACGAAAAGGGAGGCCATAGCCGAAAAGAAAAAGGAAAGTAGGCTGTTGGACGAAGGCGAAAGGATGTCTTGGACCAGGACGCTATTGATGTTGCATGGATGTGGTGTAAGATACCACACTTGTTATGAATAATGAAGTACATATGTTCATTGATCCTGGTGCCACATATTTATTCATACCGCCTTCATTCGCATATAAGTGAGTAAAAGGCATAAATGCCTACATCATTGGGCACAATGCCGATAAATGAGTATCCCATTAGAGGAGGATTAATAAACGGAATAGGGATATTAAGACTTTAAGTTAAAAAAAGGGGTGCGACAGTTGAAATTAAAGGAGTAAAGGATTGTACTCACGGAATGAATAATGACAAGAGTTTCATTATAATTGATACACTAAGGAGATAATCTTTGAGATAAGATAGATTTTAAATACAAGATGTATTGGAGTAAGAGATATATGCTAGGTAAAGAACATCCTTACGATATGAAGTCATTAGGATTAGAGCAATGAGTAGCGAATATAAATTGTGACCACATAAACTGAGATATAACGTAGTTGTGGTTAAGTCTGAAGGTTAATAAAGGTATTTCAAAATACCTCCCCGCCTGAAGACTTGACAGCGTCTAAAAGTATATATATAACATATAACGTGAAATCGATCATCGTAATAGATAACTTTAGCATTAGGATACCCTTACTAAGACGATAAGAATATTAAAATTCGACAAATCATAAAGATTATCATAGTAAAAATTTAATAAGAACCGTTGAGATAAGAAAAGGAAATGACGCAGGCTAGTACCTGAAAACGTAAGCGGTTGAGAAGGATCTTATACGCTTATGCGTAAATAAGTCAAGGATTAGATCGAGTTGTAATCATCATTATCGATGATATATTGGGTGCAGTTAAAGTCTAGGGCGATTTATAAGCAACAATTGGGGAAATTGCTTTTGCAGATGGTTGCTGCGAGTTCTAAAAGGATATCCTTTGTTGACACGTTTAATTATGAAAACGTGGTCATGGAATGAGATAATAAATAAGATGATGGATGTGATATAAATTTCGGTGTAGTAAAGTATGAACTGACCCCCGTGAATAATTTCACCATACCCAACAGCTCAAGAGGATCTCAGTGAGTATGGATACCTCAAAATTATGATGGAGCTGTGTATTGATGTATAATGGGAAGATAGTCAAGTATGGAGTCAGACAACTCCTTGATCATGAAATAAACTATCTGACCTATGATTTAAAGTTGGCAACAGTAGTTGTACCGATAATATAGTACTATTAAGTACATGGTGAGAAATTGTGGATATGCACTGATCATAAAGCCCGAGTATCTGTTTTCACAGAAAGAGGTGTACATGAGAATACGTAGTGGGTTAGAGCTTCTGAGAGATTTTGATTGGGAGAATTGTACCACCCAGGAAAGGCTAATGTGATGACTGATGCCTTGAGCAGAAAGAGCCTCGGGATGGTACCACATATGATGGTCAGGGAGCGTGAGCTGCTAGATGCAGTTGTGAGCCTCAGTATAGATGTGATCCCTTCTGATGATGACAGTGATTGTGTGACAGCTAGCCTGATGATTAGAACCGGATGAGAGTGCCCAGATTTGCCAGGCTTAGCGTGATGATCGACCGGATGTCGATAGTTTGGGTCTGATTCAGAAGGGTACAGTGACAGAGTTCACAGAGTATGATAATGAGTTACTGAGGATTCCGAGACAGTATGAGTGCTCCCCAGGACCATAGTTGATGAGATAGTAATGTTGTCAGAAGCTCACTCTTCGGGATATACAGTGCATACGGAAGGTAATAATAATATATTAAAATCTCAAAAAAGGGTATAGGTGGTCAGATGTGGAAAGAGATATTTGTGGAGATTGTGGAAAAGTGCCTAGTGTGTCAGCAGAGTAAGGTAGAGTATTAAAAGGCTGCAGAGTTATTGCAGCACCTACCTATATCGACACGACACGGAAAATGAGAACAAGTCTCCATGAATTTTATGAAGGGTTACAGAGAACCCAGGTGAATTACGAGGCTATTTGGATGATAGCCGACAGAATGACTAAGTCTACCCACTTTCTAGTTATGAACTCCCCAGATACTCAGAGTGTATATGAGGACTTATGTGTAAGAAAGATTGTGGAACATTAAGTAGCGTTCCAGTGAGCATGGTATCATATAGGGATTCCCGCTTCACTTTCTATTTCAGGGAATATTTTTTTTTTTTGGAAGCTATGGGAACCCGACTGAGTATTAGCACAGCTTTTCGTCCTCAGACAGATGGTCAGTCAGAGAGGACTGTACAAGTTCTGGAGGATCCGATGAAAGCGTGTGCCATTGGTTTTATAAGCTCCTGGAATGATCAGTTGATTTCTAATTGAAGTCGCCAATAACGATAATTGGCAATTGAGTATCGGGATAACAAGATATGAGGCAAAGTATGGCGTAGGGGTTGTTCCCCAAATTTGATAAGAAAAAGTGGGTGACAGATATGATCATTTTCGACTTTGGATAATAAGTCTCTGAGATTGGTTAGTTAAGGATGAGAGATTAAGAACACCTCAGAGCAGATAAACAAGTATTGGAATTCACCCTTGGTGAATTAGTATGATTGAAATATTTCTTGTCCTAAGAGAATAAGGACATGCGAACTTTTGGAAGAAGGTAAATTGAGTTGTGCTGGATGAAATATTTTGAGAGGTTGGACAAGTGGGAGATAAGACCTGTAGGTTGGTGTTATCACCTGAAGTAACAGGCACCCACAATGTGTCTCAGCTTTTGATGCTTCGGTACTACTATCCAGATCCAGCAGAGGTGATAGGATATGAACTCCAAAAGTTCAGTTTAATGAAATTATAAGTATATCGAGAAGTTGATTCGGGCATTAAACAGGAAAGAGAAAGTATTGAGGTTTAAGATGATCTCCCTAATTAAAGTCCTTTGGTAGTAATACACTCCGGAGAAGGTCACATAAGAATTTAAGAGTATGATATAATCGGTGTACCCGGAGTTGTATATGGACTCATATGAATTGGTTCTAATTTGGAGGACCAAATTCCTTAAGTGGGGGAGAGTTGTAAGACCCGAATTTAATTAAAATATGAAAATTAAATAAGAAAAGATGAAGGAGTATTTGTGAAGGGAAGTCGGGTTAAATTAATCCCGAACACGTGTAAGGGCAAAACGGTCAAAAGACCGAAAGCCGGAGTAAATTCGATGAGAAAAATTAATTAAAATATGGATTTAAGAAATCTTGGTCAATAAAGGTGAAATAAATTTATTTTGAGTTAAGTTGATCAAGATATTAATTTATTGGAATTAATCGGGATTAATTAGAATTTTTAGTTCGGAAAAATAATCCCGAAAATAATCGAAAAATATACCGAAAAGTCACCCGGGACAATATCCCGAAAATACGGGGAAATTATACCGAAAAAGAGGTTAAAATATAATAAATAAATTAAATAAAATTAAATTGATAAATTTAGAATTTAATAATAATTTTAAGAGATAGTTGGGTAATTTTAATGTATTTTAAGGAATAGTAAAATAATTAAAATAAATAAAAATAATAATAAAATTAATAAAAATAAATTAATGAAAGGAAAAAAAAAGGAGACTGAAAACGAAAATATCAGGGAGAGAGAGAGAGACCGAACGTAGCAACCGAACCCGAGGAGACCGGCGAGCCACCGGCGGCCGATGGACCCAGCCGATGGTTGGAGAAGCTAGAGCGAAGCCCGGCGGTTCCAGCAGTACCGGTGACGCGCGTCGACGGCCACGATTTCCGACGGATCGACGGACGGAAAGGCGAGGGGGAAATCGAGTCGGTCCCGGCGAACGGCGACGAATCGGCCGGAACCGAGGCCCGATTTCGAGAGCCCAGGCGACGGCGGTGCTTTTGAGACAGATAGCACCCGACGAGGCGGCGGGAATCGCCGGCGACGGCCAAAAGAGGGAGACGGGTCCGACGGCGAAAGGAGAACAGCCGGACCGGCCACTTTTCGGCGACGTTGAGTGAAGCCGAGGCCAGATTCGAGACGCGGACAGCCTTGCGGAGCGATTGGCGATGGAAGCCGGTGGAGAACCGGCCGGCAAGGTGGCGAACCGACGGTGAACCGGCCAAACCGGGGTGAACCGGCGGTCTGAACCGGTCCGAACTGGACTGAACCGGTTCAGCCAAAAAGAGGAGAAAAAGGGAGAAAAAAAGGGAAAAGGAAAAAGAGAAAAAATTGGGAAAAATTCCTATGATGCAATCGAGCTTCGGGTAAGTCGATAAGCGGTCAAATTGACCCGATTTAAATTTGGAATATTTTATTTAATTAATTATCGACTGAAAGTTTACCCGAAAAATATATTTAATTGTATAGCTCGACGATTGGCATCCACCGAGGGCTCGAGACAGCCTCGATTTACGGACTAGCATGGAATCTCGGGTAAGTGACCCCTATTTATGATAATTACCTCGTTATGCGTGATATTGATTTAATTTCCGCATAAATTGAATTAATTTATGGAGATTTAGATAAATTGTCGTAAATAGTGAATTTAGCTATTCGAGAGCTAGAACGAGGCCCAATAAATTATTGGTGGGCCCAGTGAGTCCAATAGGCCTCGATAAAGTGGGAATTTAGTGGAAAACGGGCTTAAGGCCGATTAAGGCCCATTAAGGTGCAATCGAGCCCAATAGGGGTAAATGGGCCCAACGATTTAAATTAAGCCCAGAAAATATTAAATACAATTAAATTGTATGATATCTGACCTGAGGAATATTAATACGCAGTTCCGGGCATTTGATTGGGAGCATATCGAACTACGCGACGAGACAACAGTGGAAAAGAAAAGGTCAGACTCGACAGGAAAATAAGGTAAGGGAATTCTACGGACTGCTAGAGGTAAACTCTACAAAATTTTAAATTCATATGCAGTCTTTAAAATTGATCTGAAGGGTCTAGAGGTCGAATAATAATTTTAGTGTCCCGAATGTGCAAATTACTAAAATACCCTTGTTAAGGGTAAAATCTAAAAATTTAGGAAAAATTGGGAGGAGCAAGGACAAGAGGTTTCTGCTCGTTCTGGAGGTATTTCAACACATGCATGAGTAGGCTGGCTCACTTTTAAAGAAAAATGCATAGCATTGCATATCTTAAACGATGTGATTTCTGTGAAAACTATTTTGAGATAACTGAGCCGCCTACGTGTTTTATTTACATGTGACGTGCTAGAGCTCAGCTCGCACGATGTTTGATTTGTGTGATACATGCATTAGTGCTGGAGCGAGAGCTCGCACTAGAGTTTTACATGCATAGGTGCTGGAGTCCAACTCGCACCAGATTTGTATACATATATATATGATTTTCGTGACAGGGTGCTAGAGTCTAACTCGCACCATATTTTTATGTGATTTTTGAGACAGGGTGTTAGAGCTTCGCTCGCACCAGCTTCTCATATGGTTTGCATACAGAGTGCTAGAGCTTAGCTCGCACTAGTTTTATTTGATTTACTGACAGTGTTAGAGCACCGCTCGCACTACTTTTCAGAGATCATACGATAAGCCGTGCTTGGAGCATCGGGTAGACTGTGTGTCACCGATTAAATAGGCTCGCACGTGCGTTTTGAGACATAGGCAATGAGTATTGAGAAACAAAACCTCTGTGGGAAGCAGGCCATTTGGGCTGGAGTACCTAGAGTGATATGGGTCCATGGAGTACGATGTACCGTGCAAGTAGCATGGAGTACGATGTACCGTGGGGTATCTTCGGATACGGTATCTTTGTGATACAGGGTATCTTCGGATACGGTATCTTTGTGATACGGGGTATCTTTGTGATACGGTATCTTTGTGATACGGGGTATCTTCGGATACGGCATCTTCGGATGCGTGAGATCGGATAAGACTGACGGGTTGGATTGACCCACCTCCCGGGCAGTTCCCGATCAAGGTGAGACCTCGCACACTGGGATCCGTGAAGCTAGAGGGACTCACGAGGACATATTGGCCAGTCCTGGTTATTACCGATATACAGTATTGCCTAGTCTCGTATCTTGTATATATATATACGTATGTTTTCGATATCGATGCTTTTGAGAGACTCAATTTTCATGGTTTTGTGTGAGTCAGGAGCACCCGAAGGAGGGGTCGAGTCCTGACCTCATTGTGAAATTTTAAATGGGAAAGAAATGATTTAAAATGAATTGCATGTTGAATTTTCCGTGCAACTTGATTTACATAACATCATGACGCATATCATTTGCTTTAAAATGTGTGGAGAAAGGGTGGTTTATGCATGGCACCACGTTCATGTAGGTAGTATGGTTACCTACTTGTTCGTAGGATTGCCTTACTGAGCTTGATGTGCTCACCCCTTTCATTTTCTCCCACAGATAATCTCCAGTTGAAGTCGCGACGACTCAGTACTGCATTCCGGATATCCGCTGCTACCCATCGACATAAGGTATATATACACTTGTACATATTGTATCTACATAAGCATAGCACAGTAACATGTTTGTAAGTAACTTTAGGGGATGTATAAATAATATAAACAATTATAAATGACTGGAGAATAAATAAGTTAGATGGTAATTGAATGGTAGGACTGGCATTGACGCACAGCCCAATTTTTAGTGGAGTGTTGGTCACGATTCGAGGACAGGTAAGAATTTAAGTAAATAATAAAATACGAAAAATTAACTCTGATTTTTGGGTAGTTTGGGTCGTGACAGAACCATCCTAACTTCTCCTAGAACTAAAACCAAGGGTAAAATTCTAGCTCTAGACCTGTAGGACTCCCTGGTTTTCAAGTTCCATAGGTTCAGGTACCACCACAGCCGCAATTTCCATACCATCCACCACATCATCCATCCCCACCTCAATTTCAATATCATCCATCACCACCACCACCACCACCACAACCTACGCAGCCACAACTTTACCATGCACTAGCAGCTGAGAAGAAGCCCTCGCTTGAAGAAATGTTCACGACTATCCTGCAAAACCAAGCTGCTTCAATTAAGAACTTAGAGGTTTATGTAGGACAAATAGCAAATGCTCTTAGCCAACGTCCTTAAGGGACCCTTCCTAGTAACACTTAAGCAAATCCTGTTAAGCAAAGGGAGGGTAAGGAATCTGTCAAATCCATCACCCTTAAGAGTGGCAAAGAGCTAGATGAGCCACAAAGTAAGTCCAATCCTGTTGAGCCCATAGTTGAAAAACCCATAAGTTCTAACGAAGCAGCTCAGAACGAGTAGGAACATCAGGATCAGGCTGCAAAAGAATCCAAGCTAGGCACTTCTTCATCTATACCTTCTTCTATTTCACAGCCTTCCTCGCCCTCTGATGCTATACATTTTTCCACTACATCCTCTCCGGTTAGACCACTAGTACCTTTTCCTCAGAGGTTCCAAAATAAAAAATCGGATCAACAATTCGCCAAATTTCTTGAGATTTTTAAGAAACTCCACATCAACATTCCTTTCACAGATGCTTTAGAGCAAATGCCAATTTATGTGAAGTTTTTGAAGGATATCCTCTCTAGGAAAAGAAGATTAGAAGATTATGAGACGGTGGCCTTAACTGAGGAATGTAGTGCCATTATCCAGAAAAGATTACCCCCCAAGCTCAAAGATCCAGGGAGCTTTACCATACCATGCACTATTGGAAATTTATTCTTTGGTAGAGCCCTGTGCAATTTAGGAGCGAGTATAAATTTGATGCCATTGTCTATCTATCATAAGTTAGGAATAGGGGATGCCAAGCTGTGAGACCCGAATGTTCATGCTATTGTTCATTTTAAGATAAATTGAGAAGTTTAAAACTTGAGTAAATGTTTATATAGGGTGTAGAAAGATCGAGATGCCCAGGATAGTGGCATGAAGCCTGAGGCACGTGTTTCGAGGTAAGATCTCGAATTTAAGTATTTTTCAATAAAGTATGATTTTAGGTATTTTATGATGATTAGAAAGTGAAACTAATACATTTGAAGTTGAAAATTTTGTAAAACTCGAGTTTACACTAAACTGAGCAAATGAGCCTAGAAATAGAAATAAATTCGAAATAAATTCTAGAAATTCACAAAAATTATTCCGAGGCTATAAGAAATTATTATAAGGCATAATTTATATAAGGAATGAAATTGAGTGGAGATATGGAGGTTTTGGTGATCAAATGAAATTTTAAAGTAAACCGAAAACCTTAAGTTACATTGTTCGGTAATGACCAAGTTGTGTAAAATGGGCCCAATCAGGAAACATTTCTTAAACAAGTGGCCCCAAATTTTTATGAGAGATACTAGAGAGATAGTATCACCCTTGAGAAGTGGAAATTTGGAAGAAAATGGGCCAGAACTATTTTTCATAGATTTTCTAAAACTGACCAGTGGGCTACCCCAACCCAGTGAACTGGATACACATTAGGAAAAGCCCAATTTTGACCTAACTAAAGATCTGATTTAAACCCAGCCTTTTAGGAAACAAAACTAGACTTATGTATCTTTCATAGGGCTCTGAAAACACCCAGAAAACACCTTCCACACCCTCTCACCTCCCTCCAGAAAGTTTCACAGGCGTTACTGTAGCTCTCCCCTTCTTGAATTTTTTTGACCCCTTTCAAGGCCGAATTGGACTCTGACCAAAAGGATGAAATCTTCCCCTTTAAATAATATATAACATATAAAAAATCCATCCATAAAGGAGTTCATTTACTAGGTGAAAACTTAGAGAGAAGAACAGGGGCAGAATCTGCCCTGTTTCGAGGTGAGAGAAAGTTTGATTTTTGAAAGTTTTTAGTTGGTTTTTCTTGTAGTTTTTGATGATTCTAAGCCATATACATGTTTAATTACAGCTGAGTATTTGTTTGGAAGATCAAAAACTTGGTCAACTTTGGTCAAAGGTGAGAGAAACTTGATGGATGATGAAGATGATGAGATATGTTTATGTTTGATGATTTTTAAGGATTTTTAGTTAAGTAGAATGTAAAGAAATAATTTATATGGAAGTGTGAAGTTCTGATCAGCATGCTTAAGTTGTGGAAATGATCAATTTTGGATGAATTCAAGGTTGTTAACAGTTAAATTTATACCGAAAAAATTCGATTTATAGCTTAGTTTAGTGAAAAATCGAAAGGTGTGAGAATTTGTAAGAATTGGATTGATAAAGTGTGGATTATGGATATGAATGGGTATGTAGGTTATTAATATAGTGAATGTGAAGTTAGAATGATTAAATTGGATAAAATAGCTTAAACCGACACTTAAATCGGTAAAACCGAAATTAATAGGAAAAGTTGACAAAAAGGTCAAATTTGGTCAAATCTTAAGGAGATAAATACATATTTGGATATGTTGAGATGAAATCAAACAATATTTGATAATTTGGTATCATTTTGGGCAGCTCAAGAATTTGGCACGTAAAACGAGGTAAATTGAACCCTGACAGAGTAACGTTGTTTTAGCTCCGTTGAGGTAAGGGATGCAATTTAAAATAGTACTAACCTCCTATATCTATTTATTATTCATAAATAACTTGAAAATCATAGAAAGAAATCTGTTTGAAAACCATACTTTCTTGGTTTAAGTCCGAAAGAAATAATAAACTATTTTTAGATACTGAAATCATGGTTTTCACTTGTTTTATATAAATAAAATAGATATACATATTTTGTATGAATTATGACATGATTTGATGATTAAGGTTTTCATATGAAAGTAAGTAAGTAAGTGTGAAAGTAAGGATTTTGAGACGACAGGCTACTATTAGTATATGCTGAGTGCATAATCATGCTTACTACTTGTGGTGTCCTGGCTCCGCCACACGTAGTATTAGTTTAGATTCACCAGTGTAGTGTCTATTCCGCCTTAGTGGTGTTGTTTTTTTCACTACACATGGTGTCTATTTCCGAAGTATCTTGTGACTGCACGGTGTGTGCCACTGGTGTCCGTGCCCTAGCTGTGTGCTAGTGTGATTTAGATATTATATTAGAACCGTTGTACGACCCTGATCCAGTCTACAGCCCTTACCATGGCCATAGGTATTATTACCTCTACTAAGGATATGATATGTTACATGATAACTATGTTGAAATAGCCTAGTCTCCTTGTTTTGATGTATAATATTTTAATAAAGAAAGTATGTATGATGTTTTAGTATATGAAAGTACGTACAACGTTTTGATGAAGTATGATGTATTTTAAAGTAAGCATGTAAAATGGTTTTCTAAGTATGTATGTACGGAAGTATGTTTATTCTGATTTTGTAATTGTTTTTAATTGGTTAGAATTGTTTTAAATGCATACCTTACTGAACTTTTCCCCAGAAGCTCACCCCTTCTCCTCTCCCATTTCAGAGTACCTGCAGTGAGATTATTCAGCCATTTACACGTACATGAGTAGTTGGTGGATTCAGTGCCTCCCAGACTACTTTCAATACTAGCTCAGGTATATCATCGGATATTTATTCCAAGACATGTATATTGTACAGATACTGGATTGTATATAAATACTTTTGGGATGTAATTAGTTGTTTTATGGATTATTTTGTAAACGTTTTGGGAAGTGAATGAAATGTCGATGATACTGAGTATGGATGTGGAAGTTGTAGTAGTAAAAATGTAGAGTTGAAAGTAATAAGTTTAAGAAATAAAATCAACTGCCTTGCGAATATAAACTGCGTTTACCTGCAGGGGGATAGGATATATTATAAAAGGTTATGCTGCCGAAATTTTTGGTAAAATTAAATGGTTAAAAGAATAAGTAAAGAAAGAAAAGAAGTAACCTACACTGTACAGGAATACAACCTAAGTAGAAAAATAATATTTAAAGGAAAAAGTTAGCCCCTATTTCCGCGCTTCCGGGGCATTACACAAGCCTACCACAGTGACCCTTCAGTTGGCTGATCGATTAATTAAATATCCGAAAGGGGCATTGAGGATGTGTTAGTAAAGGTGGAGAAATTTGTTTTCCCTATGGATTTTATTGTTTTAGACATGGAGGAAGACAGAGAAGTCCCCATTATTCTAGGCAGACCTTTCTTAGCGACGGGTAGAACTTTAATTGATGTACAAAAGGGGGAGTTAACTATGAGAGTCCTAGATCAGGAAGTGAAGTTTAATGTTTTCAAACCTTTGTAGCTCCCTGATGACTCTCAAGAATGTTTTAAGATGGAGATTGAGGAGAATATAAGGCTTAAAAATAGGAAATCTGAAAGAAGGAGGGAAGTAGATAGAGCTAAGGAGGAGTTAATTGTCAACATTTTGTCACCACTCTGGATGACCCTCCTACTCTTCGCCCTACTGCTGAGTGTTGTTTTCTTCAGCTGCATTTGAAGTGGTTGTGTTTTTCTTTTCACCTTGTATATAGTTCTTTTTCTTTTTCTTTTCTGTTATTTCTTTCTTTGTTTATTTTGCTGGTTTATTTTCTAGTTTGATGCTTTCAATCAAAGTTTCAATTGTTCATCACCATCAGAAAGGGGAGTACTCTGTTCTTGAGCTTAAATTCTTATATTATTTGCACACTGAGGACATTGTGCACTTTAAATTTGGGGAAGGGGATATTACTTGAGAATTTTTCAAAAATTTGGGCAAAATTGAAATTTTTTTCAAATTGTTTTCAATGATATGAGCATAAATTGTTTGATTTTGGGATGATCTAGTGCTTAGCATGTAGTTTTCTCATATTCCGATGATATGACCCCATGATTGAGTTTGACTTTGATTAACTGAGAATCATGATTATAGGAAAAGTATGAAGTTGAATTCTCAAATTTGTCTTGATTCTGATTGTGATTTCCTCATCTTATGCACATGTCATGTCATGAATCAGTATATTTATTTAGAGAAAGCTTATGTGGACATAGGATTGCATTTTTTCAGTTGATTTTGTGCATCATATTCTAGAATTTGCTTGATCTAATCTCGAGGTGAAATATTAGATCGTACTTAATTAGGGAGATGATTTAGGCTATCTTTGGATCGTTTGAGCCTTTCTAGCATTCCTTGTACATATTCTACCCCTAGTCACCCATCTGGGCCAAATAAGCTTTTCTTTGTAAATACACCTGCGTTATTTTCCTTAGCTTAAATACTTTATTCCTATCCCTTACCCCAAAAGCTTGAAATGTCATTGGGATAGATTATGAGCTATATGGGTATTAAGTGATAGTGAAAGAGTATGTATAAAAAAATGATGAAAAAAGGAAAAAGAAAAAGAAAAAGAAAAGAAGAAAGAAGAAAAAAAAGTTTAGTGAAATAAATAAGTTTGGGGGAAATAATTTGAGCTCTTTCATTAAAGATCCTAGAAGTAATGCATGTTAAGGGGTAATTAAACCTAAATCGACTTTACCATACCATAACCCCAGCCTTACATTACAAGCTTAATGAAGTCCTATTGATCTTTGATTAAGTGTAACTACATTAGTGGAAAGATTAGTGAAAAGCAAACTTATGGGAATGATCACTTATCATTGACTTTGCATTCACTATGTTTGCATAATCTGATCCGGATAATGTACTGTGAAGTGATGTTGACATTTTTCATACACTCACGAGGAGTCCAATTTGGGTTAGGACTTATGATTGAATAATTCTAAGTGCTAGACTTGTAATTGTGAGTTTTTGATTTCATAATCTCTACTTTTTCTTTGAGGATGATATTGGGGAAATTATTGTGTTTTGTACTTATCATTCCTACAATCATTTTGTTTTGCCTGAGGACAAGAAAAAACTCAAGTTTGGGGGTGTGATAATGTCACGACACAAAACTACCCAAAAATCAGAGTAAATTTTTCACGTTTTTGTTATTTTCTTTCATACTTACCTATCCTCTGATCGTGACCACACTCCACTAACAATTGGGCTGTGCGTCAATGCCAGTCCCACCATTCATTTACCATATAACTTAATTCTTTCTCAGACATTTATAAGTGTTTACAATATTTATACATCCCCTAAAGTTACTTACAAACATGTTACTGTGCTATGCTTATTTAGATACAATTTGTACAAATGTATATACCTTAAATGATGGGCAGCAGCGGATATCCGGAATGCAGTACTCAGTCGCCTCAACATCTACTGGAGATTATCTGTGTGAGAAAATGAAAGGGGTGAGCACATCAAGCTCAGTAAGGCAATCCAACGAACAAGTAGGTAACCATACTACCTACATGAACGTGGTGCCATGCATAAACCACCCTTTCTCCACACATTTCAAAACTGATGCTATGATTCATGATGTCATGTAAAACACGTTTGCATGGAAATTCAACATGCAACTCTTTTTAAATCATTTCTTTCTCATTTAAAATTTTCACAATAAAGTCAGGACTCAGCCACTCCCTCAGGTGGTCTTGACCCACACAAAACCATGAAAATCAGTTTACATCCACATCACACATGGGTTTAAAAAGTATGGAAATAGCATCATGCAAATTTAGTTTAAAACCCAGTTTCAATCATCGTCAAGATCATCAACATGCGAGACTAGGCAACATCTGTATATCGGTAATAACCAAGACTATGGCCGTGTGTTCTCGTGAGCCCTTCTGCTACACGGATCCTAGTGTGCGGGGTCTCACCCTGATCGGGAACTGCCCGGGAGGTGGGTCAATCCAACCCGTCAGTCTTATCCGATCCCACGCATCCGAAGATGCCGTATCCGAAGATACACCGTATCCGAAGATACCACACATCCGAAGATGCCACACGGTACATCGTACTCCATGCTACTTGCACAGTACATCGTACTCCGTGGACCCATATCATATCTCTATACTCATGCCATGTCTCAAAACGCACGTGCGAGCCTATTTAATCGGTGACACACAGTCTACCCGATGCTCCAAGCACGGCTCATCGCATGTTCTCATAAAAATTAGTGCGAGCGATGCTCAGCACTCTCATCAAATCAAGTAAAACTAGTGCGAGCTAAGCTCTAGCACTCTGTATGCAAACCATGTGAAAATCTGGTGCGAGCGAAGCTCCAACACCTTGTCTCAAAAATCATATAAAAATATGGTGCGAGTTAGACTCTAGCACCGTGTCACGAAAATCATGTAAAATTAGGTGCGAGTTAGACTCTAGCACCAATGCATGTAAAACTCTAGTGCGAGCTCTCGCTCCAGCACTAATGCATGCATCACACAAATCAAAACATCGTGCGAGCTGAGCTCTAGCACGTCACATGTCAATAAAAACCACGTAGGCGGCTCTGTTTCCTCAAAACAGTTTTCAAAACAATTTCATCATTGAAACTATGAAATGCTGTGCATTTTTCTTTCAAGGTTAGCCAGCCTACTCATGCATGCATCAAAACACCTCCAAAACGAGCAGGAACCTCTTGTTCTTGCTCCTCCCAATTTTTCCTAAAATTGTAAATTTTACCCTTAACAAGGGTATTTTGGTAATTTACCCATTCGGGGCACTAAAATTATTAACTTACTTCTAGACCCTTCAGATAATTTAAAAGACTGCATACGAACTTTGAAATTTCGTAAAGTTACCTCTAGCAGTCCGTAGAATTCCCTTACCTTATTTTTCTGTAGAGTCTGACCTTTTCTTTTCCACTGCTGTCTCATCACGCAGTCCGATCTGCTCCCAATCCAATATCCGAAGCTGTGTATAATTATTCCTCGGTCAGATATTATACAATTTAATTGTATTTCTTATTTTCTGGGCTTAATTTAAATCATTGGGCCCATTTACCCCTATTGGACCCGATTGCGCCTTAATGGGCCTTAATCGGCCTTAAGCCCATTTTCCACTTAATTTTCACATTATCGAGGCCTATTGGGCTCATTGGGCCCACCAACAATTTCTTGGGCCTCCTTCTAACTCTCGAATAGCTCAATTTATTATTTACAACAATTTATCCGACTTTCCAAAATTTAATTTAATTAATGCGAAAATTAAATTCGAAGCACGCATAACGATGCAAATTGTCATAAATAAGGGTTACTTACCTGAGATTCCATGCTAGCACGCAAATCGATGCTATCTCGAGCTCTCGTTGGATGCCAATTATCGAGATACACAATTTCATAAATTTTCAGGTAAATTTTCAGTCGAAAATTAATTAAATAAAATATTCCAAAATTTAAATCGGTCAATTTCGACCGCTACTGACTTACCCGTAGCTCGATTACATCGCCGGGATTTTTTTTCAATTTTTTCTCTTTTTCTTTTTCCCTTTTTCCCCTTTTTTCCTTTCTTTCTTGGCTGAACCGGTTCGGTCAGGTTCAGACCCGGTTCGGACCGTCGGTTCACTTCGGTTCAGGGCCTTGCCGACCGGTTCTCTGCCGGCTTTCGCCGCCAGTGGCTTCGCTGGGTCGTCCGCATCTCAGATCTGGGGTCGGCTTCGGTCGAGGTCACCGGAAAGTCACCGGTCCGACCTGTTCTCTCCACCGTCGGTACCCATTTCCTCTTTCCGTCGTTTTCGGCATTTGCCGGCAGTTTCACCGGTCGTTTCCAGCATCAATCGGCTCGACATTAAGTGGGGAAGCTTCGGTTGGCCGTGGTCGGGGTCAAATCTGCGCCGGTGGCCGCCGATTTTGCTTCCTCTCTCCGTGGCTTCTCCTTCCGTTTTCGGCCTCCTCCGACGTCGGTGTGGCGCGTCGCCGGTACCAGGGAGATCGCCGGCCTCTCCTCTTCCATTTCCGGCCCTTCGCCTGGCCGTTGGTCGCCGGACGGTGGCCGACCGGTCTTCCTCATTTTTCGTCTGCTTTGAATTTCTCTCTCCCCGACAATCCTTTCCTGATTCTCTCTTTTTTTTCTTTTTTTTTCAATTAATTAATTTATTTTTATTATTATTATTATTATTTATAAATTATTTTATTATCATACTATTCATTAAATTATTCTAAATTATTCAACAAATATCTACAAATATATTATTTTATTCTAATTTAATTAATTTAATTTAATTTATTTAAATACATTTTTCTCCATTTCTTTGATATTATTCCTTCGTATTTTCGAGATATCGTTCCGGGTGACTTTTCGGTATTTATAAAAATTCCGGATCTTGATCAATTGGACTCGGATTTGTATAATTTCCTCATTATCGATCAAGATGTCCTAAATCCTTATTTTTAAATAAAATTTTCCTATCGCATTAATATCGGGTTTCGGTATTTTGACCTTTTTGCCATTCAACGTGTTCGAGAATTCTATTTCAATCCTTTTGCATTTTTAATTTCGTGTTTTAACTAAAATCGGGTCTTACAGATAATTCTATATTTTTAGAATTATTTATGCTTAATTTCTTAATTAATTATTTAAATCTCCAATTTATTTTGTTAATTATCCATTTTATTTAATTAAAATTCTCATGTTTGCAGATAAATTAAATCCGGATGAATTTTGAATATTTCGATAGAAAATGGATCGAAATTGGGCTAAAATCGAGATTGAGCCACGCGGACAACACGAGTCATGCCACCTAGCACATCCAATTGGACAAGAAGACCGATGACATGGAAATATCTTTGCAAGGAGCCAATGGTGTGAAGACAAGTGGCCAAAAAAATGCCAACTCATCAATGATGTAGAAATTACAATTTTACCCTTAGTGTGTTTATAAATAGGAAAGGATGACAATTGAAAGAGTATGTAATTTTAGGAGTAGGAGTAGTGTAATGTAATGTAAGTTAGGAGTAGTATAGTGTAGAATTAATCTTAGGATTTATTTTTCCTTGTTTCTTTTAGTCTAGTTTCCCGTTAGCTACAATTTACTTTTAATGTTTATTTCATTTTTATGTTCTTGATTTTTTCTAGTATTGGATAATTCATTTTCATGTCAATCAATTTATCATTTTCATTTTCTCGGTTTGGTTATAATCTAGTTCTTTTATTTGTCAAGTTTTAGATACATAGTTTTTATCTCCATGTAGTTCTCGGTTTCCTTGCATTTCAATCTTTTTTTTTTAAATTTTACTTGCTCATTTTATTTTCTAATAGCTTCACCATTCTGCATTTAAGTTCAACCATTTTAGTGTCTTAGCTATTCACACCTTGTTCATGCAAACCCAAGAGGACAACGGCAGCAAGTAATCCCAGAGGACAGCAGCACGCCTGGAAACCGAGAGCTCTCCTATGTTCTCCTCTGTTTTGTGAATTGCAGTAATACAAAGCAAAAACCATCGACGTAAGCAGTAGCTAAACGCTTGGAGCAGAAGCATTGGACCGAGGAACAGCAGCTGAAGGAGGTGTTGCAGTTAGCTGGGCAGACTGAAAGCAACGCCTGGAGCAGAAGACAACCCGAGAAGTGTGGACAGACCTAGACACCCGAGTGCAGCAGGACCGTGCTGGAGAAAGAAGACACGCCTGGAACCAAGAGCAGGACAAAGCACTGCCTGGAGCTGGGTAAAACAGAGAACCTTACCTGGATCAATCTTGGAACAGCACCTGCAACATAGCAGCACCTGGAACCGAGACACACCAGGGCAGAAACAGCAGAAGCAGAGTGCAGCAGGGCAGAGCAGAGAATGGAGTCTGGAGCATTTGGGGCAGTAGGACACAGCAGACCGAGAAAGCCTAGAGCAACAGAAATGGACCTTGCCTGGAACAGCAGCACGGTCAGAACCGAGATGTAGAGTACAGCAGGGACAGTAGCCAAAAACGTGAAAGTCTGGAAATAAGCATTTGGAAAGACACATGAACAGTGTTTGGAGGGACTTGGTTGATTTAAATTTGCTAAGGCCATGTTTGGCCATAGTTCAATTTAGTCATGTTTTAGTTTAATGCATCATTAGTATTTTCATGCATTTGTTAGTTGTTAATTAGTTAGTTTAGTTAATTATAATGGTAGGTTAGTTTTATTATTTTTGCATGTTAATTTGTAGTGTTAATTTTTAGTTAGTAGTTAATTTTATATTATATGCTTTAGGATTTTATTTTAGTTTAGTTGCATTTAGAATTTGATTCATGCATTTTTAATTTGGTCTTTATCTTCATTAAATTTTAGTTTAGTTTAATTTGCAATTTTTATTAGTTTAATTACATGCATATGTTATTTTAGGTTTTTTTAATTTTATGAATTATTCTTGTTTCTTTATTTTTATTTTTGCTTTTTATTTTTATTGCGTTAATTAATTTTAGTTGTTTAAATTATTTTTGTAGGTATTTGTTTTTAATTGCGTGGAGCACGGTAAGTAAATCTTAGCTCGGTTTTATTTTCTTTAGTTTATAACTTTTATTATTTTCAGTATTTTTAATTTCAAACTTAGTAAACCACCCATAATCAAAACTTCATAATTTGCTAGGATATACTTAGAGTAAGAACAACCGATAGTTAATTATGCTAGTCAACTTCTCTGTGGGACGATAACTCGGGACTCAAATCCCATTATTACTTGTACGAACCGTGCACTTGTGGTAATACCCTTAGGGCGTGTCAATTTTTGGCGCCGTTGCCTGGGAAGTTTTAATTAGTCGTTAATTAATATCGGTGAAATTATGCTTAGGTGTAATTCTAGCTTGTGAATATTTAGGTACATGAACGTAATTCTTTAAGTACATGAACTTCACAGATATTACGTAAACGTTTCGTATATTAAGAATTTCAAAACAGGAATATATGTCAAAATCACATATTATAAAATCAGATTCTGAAAACAGAGTTTAATTCAGATAGAGACTGCATCGGCCCATATAATCATCATGCGAAAATAACAAAAGTCATCATGCGGCAATAAAAAATTATCATGCGAAAATAACAAAATCATCCTCCGTAGAGGGAATTCAGAACCTATGGCCATGGTAAGGCTGTAGACAGAATCAAGGTCATACAGCGTTCAGACACCCGAAGGTGAAGTTCAGACACCACGAAGGCAAGCATGACAAAAATACATTGACCATGTGGCACTTTACATCTGTAGGACCCAAGAGGTGGCCCCCACAGTCACACAGACTGTGTGGCACTTTGCTCCCACAAAACCCAAGAGGTGGCCCCCATGATCGCATATCTTGTGAACCGCGTGGCACTTTGCTCCCGTCGAACTCAAGAGGTGGCCCCCACTATACATTGCCTTTTAGTCTCAAAACAGAGTTTTCAAAGTCTTTCTTGGGTTTTATAACCCGTAAACTCATACCGAGTAATAAAATCGAATTTCTTGTGATCTGAAAACTTTTTCATAAAACAGAAAGACTGTGTGGCACTTTGTTCCTGTAGGACTCAAGAGGTGGCCCCCACAATCACCTTTCGAAAACAAATTTCATTTTTTAAGCATGTGTTCATATACCAAATTTCATTTCTTTCAAAAACATGAAATCAATTCATACATAAGTCAACACCGTAACCTTTATTCAGAAATCATGCTTGAAACTATGCATTTGTCACGACCCAAACTACCCAAAAATCAGAGTTAATTTTTCGCGTTTTGTTTATTTATTTACTTATTTAAATTCTCACCTGTCCTCGAATCGTGACCAACACTCCACTAATAATTGGGCTGTGCGTCAATGCCAGTCCCACCATACATCTACCCTAGTACTTATTTCTTCTCCAGTCATTTATAATTGTTATATTATTTATACATCCCCTAAAGTTACTTACAAACATATTACTGTGCTATGCTTATGTAGATACAATATGTACAAGTATATATACCTTATGTTGATGGGCAGCAGCGGATATCCGGAATGCAGTACTGAGTCGTCGCAACTTCAACTGGAGATCATCTGTGGGAGAAAATGAAAGGGGTGAGCACATCAAGCTCAGTAAGGCAATCCTACGAACAAGTAGGTAACCATACTACCTACATGAACGTAGTGCCATGCATAAACCACCCTTTCTCCACACATTTTAAAAACAAATGATATGCGTTATGATGTTATGTAAAACGCAATTGCACGGAAAATTCAACATGCAAGTATATTCAAATCATTTCTTTCTTATTTAAAAATTTCACAGTAAAGTCAGGACTCGACCCCTCCTTCGGGTGATCCTGACTCACACAAAACCATGAAAACGGTTTACATTTCACACATGGGTTGAAAAGCATGGAAATACCATCATGCAATTTAGTTTTAAAACCCAGTTTAAATCATCGAAATCGTCGACATGCGAGACGAGGCAGTAATTGTATAACGGCAATAACCAGGACTATGGCCATATCTGTCCTCGGGAGTTCCTCAGCTACACGGATCCTAGTGTGCGGGTTCTCACCATGATCGGGAACCGCCCGAGAGGTGGGTCACTCCATCTCGTCGGTCTTATCCGATTTCCATGCATCCGAAGATGCTGATGCATCATATCGTGACGGCCAACCCCTGTCCGGTCAACCCCTGCCAACGGCCATGGCAACCCCTCTTGGGCCCATCGACAACGCTGGTGGTCTAACAACGGGTGGTCCAACAACGCCACAAGTCCAACGTATCACGAAGATACCACACGGTACATCGTACTCCATGCTACTTGCACGGTACATCGTACTCCGTGGACCCATATAATATCTCTATACTCATGCCATGTCTCAAAACGCACGTGCGAGCCTATTAAATCGGTGACACACAGTCTACCCGATGCTCCAAGCACGGCTTATCGCATGTTCTCATAAATCAGTGCGAGTGATTTTATTGTGACGGCCAACCCCTGCCCGGCCAACCCTTGCCATCGGCCATGGCCACCCCTCTTGGGCCCACGCACAACGATGGTGGTCTAACAACGGGTGGTGCAACAACGTCAACAAATCCAGTAAAACTAGTGCGAGCTAGGCTCAGCACTCTGTATATAAATCGTATGAAGATCTTATAAAATCTGGTGCGAGTTAAACTCTCGCACCCTGTCATGAAAATCATGTAAAATCTGGTGCGAGTTAGACTCTAGCACCGTGTCACGCAAAAGCATGTGAAATCTGGTGCGAGTTATACTCTAGCACCTATGCATGTAAAACTCTAGTGCGAGCTCTCGCTCCAGCACTAATGCATGCATCACCTAAATCAAATATCGTGCGAGCTGAACTCTAGCACGTCACATGTAAATAAAAACATGTAGGCGGCTCGGTTATTTCCAAATAGTTTTCACAGAAATCACATCAATTAAGATATGCAATGCTATGCATTTTTCTTTAAAAGTGAGCCAGCCTACTCATGCATGCATCAAAATACCTCCAGAATGAGCAGGAACCTTTTGTTCTTGCTCCTCCCAATTTTTCCTAAATTTTTAGAATTTTACCCTTAGCAAGGGTATTTTAGTAATTTGCCCATTCGGGGCACTAAAATTATTAATTGACCTCTAGACCCTTCAGATAAATTTTAAGGACTGCAAATGAACTTGAAATTGTGTAAAGTTACCTCTAGCAGTCCGCAGAATTCCCTTACCTCGATTCTCGTCGAGTCTGACCTTTTCCATTGATGTCACGTCGCGCAGTCCGTTATGCTCCCAATCAAATGCCCGGAACTGCGTATTAACATTCCTCGGGTCAGATAACATATGATTTAATTGTACTTAATCTTTTCTGGGCTTAATTTAAATCATTGGGCCCGTTTACCCCTATTGGGCCCGATTGTACCTTAATGGGTCTTAATCGGCCTTAAGCCCGTTTTCACTAAATTCCCACTTTATCGAGGCCTATTGGGCTCATTAGGCCCACCAATAATTTATCGGGCCTCGTTCTAATTCTCGAATGGCTAAATTTAATATTTACGACAATTAATCTAAATTTCCATAAATTAATTCAATTTATGCATAATTTAGATCAATATCACGCATAACGAGGCAATTGTCGTAAATAGGGGTCACTTACCCGAGATTCCATGCTAGTCCATAAATCGAGGCTATCTCGAGCTGTCGTTGGATGCCAATTTGTCGAGCTACACAATTACATAAATTTTCGGGTAAATTTCTAGTCGAAAATTAATTAAATAAAATATTCTGAAATTTAAATCGGTCAATTGGATCGCTTACCGACTTACCCGAAGCTCGATTGCATCATAGGAATTTTCCCCAATTTTTTTCTCTTTTTCCTTTTCCCTTTTTCTCCCTTTTTTCTCCTCTTTTTGGCTGAACCGGTTCAGTCCGGTTCGGACCGGTTCAGACCGCCGGTTCAGATCGGTCCGGTTCGGTTCAATTTTGGCCGGTTCAGGCCGGTTCGGCCGGTTCAATCCTCCTTTGGTCGTGCCGGCGCCGTCCGGCCGGTTCTCCGGCCAATTCCGGTGCCAATCGGGGCGCAATCACATGGGCTTCCATAATCGGGCCTCGGCTGGGGTTGAATCGCCTCCGTCGCCGGCGAATCAGCTCTTCTCCCCCGCGACTGTTTCCTCCCGATCCGGCGGATTTCGACGATTTCGCCGGTCGGTATTGGCCTCAAAAGGATCGGCTCTTCTTCCTGGTCACGCTGGTGCCCGCCGATCACCCCCAGCTGCCGTGGATCGCCGGTACCGACTCCGTTTTCCCCGCGGGCTTCTCTCCCTCCGTTCGGCTTCCTCCGGCGTCGGTAAGCTGCACCGCCGGTACCATCGTGTTCGTCGGGCGTCGCTCTACGTTTTCCAACTTGCAGCTGGGACCATCGGCCGCCGGTGGCTCATCGGGCTCTTCGGGTTGCTCGGCTCCGTTCCTTTCCGTTTCTCTACTTCGGTTTCTCTCTCCCCGACCCATTCTCTCTCTCTCTCCTTTTTTTTTTGTTTCAATTACTTTTTTTTTCTTCTTATTTTATCAATTTTATTATTTTTATTTTTATTTATTTAATTTATTTTACTATTCATTAAAAAACTCCATAAAATCCCAAAATATCTACAAAATTATTATTTTTATTTTAATTTAATTTATTTAATTTTATTTAATTTATTTAATTTATTTTCAACCCTTTTTCGGGTATAAGTCCTCCATATTTTCGGGATATTGTCCCGGGTGACCTTTCGGCATATTTTTCAATTATTTTCGGGATTATTTTTTTTTTTTCCGAACTAAAAATTTCAATTAATCCCGATTAATTTTCATAAATTAATATCTTGATCAATTTAATCCGAAATAATTTTATTTCACTTTTATTGACCAAGATTTCTTAAATCCATATTTTTAATTAATTTTTCTCATCGAATTTACTCCGGCTTTCGGTCTTTTGATCGTTTTGCCCTTACACGTGTTCGGGATTAAATTTAACCCGACTTCCTTCATACTTTCTCCATCTTTTCTTATTTAATTTTTCGTATTTTAATTAAATTCGGGTCTTACAACTCTCCCCCACTTAAGGAATTTGGTCCTCCAAATTAGAACCAATTCATATGAGTCCATATACAACTCCGGGTATATCGATCATATCATACTCTTAAATTCTTATGCGACCTTCTCCGGAGTGTATTACTACCAAAGGACTTTAATTAGGGAGATTATCTTAAACCCCAATACTGTCTCTTTCCTGTTTAATGCCGAATCAACTTCTTCAATATACTTGTATTTTTCTCAAACTGAACTTTTGAATCTCATATCCTATCACCTACGCTGGATCTGGATAGTAGTACCGAAGCATCATAAGCTGGGACACATTGTGGGTGCCTGTTACTTCAGGTGATAACACCAACCTACAGGTCTTATCTCCCACTTGTCTAATCTCTCAAAGATTTAATCCAGCGTAACTAAATTTGCCTTCTTCCAAAAGTTCGCTATGTCCTTATTCCCTTAGGACAAGAAATATTTCAATCATACTTAATTCACCAAGGGTGAATTCCAATACTTGTCTATCTGCTCTGAGGTGTTCTTAATCTCTCATCCTTAACTAAACATCCTCAGAGACTTATTATCCCAAAATCAGAATGATTCTATCTGTCACCCACTTTTCTTATCCAATTTGGGGAACAACCCCTACAGCCATACACTGTCTCATATCTTGTTATCCCGATACTCAATTGCCAATTATCGTTATTGGCGACTTCAATTTGAAATCAACTGATCATTCCAGGAGCTTATAAAATCAATGGCACACGCTTTCATCGGATCCTCCAGAACTTGTACAGTCCTCTCTGACTGACCATCTGTCTGAGGATGAAAAGCTGTGCTAATACTCAGTCGGGTTCCCATAGCTTCCTTAAATATCCACAGAGGTAGGAAGTGGAGCGGGAATCCCTATATGATACCATGCTCACTGGAACGCTACTTAATGTTCCACATCTTCCTCACACATAAATCCTCATACGCACTATGAGTATCTGGGGAGTTCATAATCCAGAAGGTGGGTGAACTTAGTCAATTTGTCGGCTATCATCCAAATAGCCTCGTAATTCACCTGGGTTCTCTGTAACCCATCATGAAATTCATGGAGACTTGTTCTCATTTTTCGTGCCGTGTCAATATAGGTAGGTGCTGCAATAACTCTGCAGACTTTTAATACTCTACCTTATTCTGCTGACACACTAGGCACTTTTCCACAATCTCTACTATGTCTCTTTTTACATCTGACCACCAATACCCTTTTCGAGATTTTAATATATTCTTATTACCTTCCGTATGCACTGTATATCTTGAAGAGTAAGCTTCTGACAACATTACTGTCTCATCAACTGTGGTCCTGGGGAGCACTCATACTGTCTCTGAATCCTCAGTAACTCATTATCACTCACTGTGAACTCTATCACTGTACCCTTCTGAATCAGACCCAAACTATCGACATCCGGTCGATCATCACGCTAAGCCTGGCAAATCCGGGCACTCTCATCCGGTTCTAATCATCAGGCTAGCTGTCACACAATCACTGTCATCATCAGAAGGGATCACATCAATACTGAGGTCCATAACTGCTCTAGCAGCTCACGCTCCCTGACCATCATATGCAATACCATCCCGAGGCTCTTTCTACTCAAAGCATCAGCCTTTCCTGGGTGGTACAATTTCCACAATCAAAATCTCTCAGAAGCTCTAACCCAATATGTATATTCTCATGTTCGCCTCTTTCTGTAAAAACAGATACTCGGGCTTTATGATCAGTGCATATCTACAATTTCTCACCGTGTACATAATAGTACCATATCCTCGGTACAATTACTGTTGTCAACTTTAAATCATGGGCATCTTCCCATTATACATCAATACACAGCTCCTTCATGATTTTAAGGTATTCATACTCACTGAGAACCTCTTGAGCTGTTGGGTATGGTGAAATTAATCACGGTGGTCAGTTCATACTTCATCACGCCAAATTCACGTCACATCAATCATCTTATTTATCATCTCATTCCAAGACCACGTTTCTTAATTAAACGTGTCAACCAAGTATATCCATTTTGAACTCGCAGCAACCCATTTGTAAAAGCCATTTCTAATTGTTGCTTATAATTTGCCCTAGACTTCAACTACACCCAACATATCATCGATAATGATGATTACAACTCGGTCTAGGTAAAGTTTAAATACTTCATCGTAGTCGAGTTCCACTACTTACTTCAATCGTCCATATCCTTGACTTATTTACGCATAAGCGTATAAGATCCTTCAAAAGCGCTTACGTTTTCAGGTACTAACCTGCGTCATTTCCTTTTCTTACCTTAACGGCTCTTATTAAATTTTATTATATTAGTCTTTATGATTTGTCAAATTTAAATATTCTTATCGTCTTAGTAAAGGTATCCTAATGCCAAAGGTATCTATTACGACGCTCGATTTCACGTTATAGGTTATACATATATACTTTTAGACGCTGTCAAGTCTTCAGGCGGGGAGGTATTTTAAAATACCTTTATTAGCCCTCAGACTTAACCACAACTACTGGTTATGGTTATACCCATCTTTGTCCTTGGTTATAATTTGTATTCGCTACTAATTGCCTTAATCCTTATTACTTCGCATAATAAGGGTATTCCTTACCTAGCATATATCTCTTACTCCAATACATCTTATATTTATAATCAACACATCTCCTCAGTGTATCAATCATGACAAAACTCTTGTCATTATCATTCCGTGAGTACAATCCTTTACTCCTGTAAATTCAACTGTTGCACCCCTGTTTTTTAACTTAAAATCTCAATATCCATATTCCGTTTATTAATCCTTCTCTATTGGGATACTCATTTATCTGTATTGCGCCCAATGATGTAGGCATTCATGCCTTTTACTCACTTATATTCGAATGAAGGCGGTATGATTAAATATGTGGCACCAGGATCAATGAATATATGTACTTCATTATTCATAACAAGTGTGGTATCTCACACCACATCCCTGAAACATCAATAGTGTCCTGGTCCAAGACATCCTCTCACCTTCGTCCAATAGCCTACTTTCCTCTTTTTCTTTTCGGCTATTACCTCCCTTTTCGTTGCAGCTATTCCAACGAAATTTTTCTCTCTGTCTCTTTACTTTTCTGTGGGGCGATCTCGCCCAACTCTGTGCGATCAAAATCAATGGTCCGTCTTATCACACTTAACGGCCATTTCCATCAATACCGTGTAGGTATAGACCCTCCATCTGTGGTATCCACCACACATCTCACAGTAATGACACTGCTACTCTGCTTCGTAACAGGTCGGGGTCCTCCAATCACAATACCCCTCAAGAGTGCCAAAATTAGGTGCACTGGGGTCTTACTAATTGTCTTACTCCACAACTCGTCAAATCTAATCTTTTTACCAATTACCATTTCCACATCTCTATCATTTCTCGATTTTCTTTCCTGTCTCTATTTCAACCCTCATTACCTTTCTCAATCTCAGAGGCGTGCAATTTATATTCTTATTTACCCAACTGTAAATCTGTGCACTGCCTCGGTATAGGTAATCTCACGGGCCAATCAGACTCTAATTGAAAAGTTTGAGTCATTTCCTGAACCTTTAAACATCTCGACTGTCACTTGTTCATATGTCGAGGTAATATCTGCCCAGAATATAATCGAGTCTCCATACTCGTCAATAAATCAAATCCTCTGGGTCAAAGTAAGGATTTTATCCATAATTCCCTTTAAATCATGTCCGGGATATCCTGTCACCGGAATACATCCAAGATATTTCTCATATCAGCTCTTAAGATGGGTCGAGCGGGTTTCCACCAATGCTCCGCTGCGCCCTCTGATCTCATACATAATCTGAGCAATTTGCTCCTCAAAATAATCTCCACACTCCGCTCCAATCTTGCGAAGCGTGTCTCAACACTGTCCGATCACTCTGTCGGACTCTGTGAGGCATTCTCAACATTAGCCTCTATTTCAATCTCATCATGATTCTCATAGTCAAATTCAGTACGACTTAGCAGACTCAGGTCTACCTCTGCGACCTCTGCCTCGTGCACTATCTCATCTAACGCGACTCATATTAGGCATTCCTGCATTCTCAACCATTTCTTAGTCAAGCCCATCTCGATATACACTATTGTATCTAACTAAGCACAGTAACACGGGGATGTAATTTTCTAACTTCTGACACTGACACACATCAGACCAATTATGCTCTGATACCACCTTTATATGTCACGACCCAAACTACCCAAAAATCAAAGTTAATTTTTCGCGTTTTGTTTATTTATTTACTTATTTAATTCTCACCTGTCCTCGAATCGTGACCAACACTCCACTAATAATAGGGCTGTGCGTCAATGCCAGTCCCACCATACATCTACCCTAGTACTTATTTCTTCTCCAGTCATTTATAATTGTTATATTATTTATACATCCCCTAAAGTTACTTACAAACATGTTACTGTGCTATGCTTATGTAGATACAATATGTACAAGTATATATACCTTATGTTGATGGGCAGCAGCGGATATCCGGAATGCAGTACTGAGTCGTCGCAACTTCAACTGGAGATCATCTGTGGGAGAAAATGAAAGGGGTGAGCATATCAAGCTCAGTAAGGTAATCCTACGAACAAGTAGGTAACCATACTACCTACATGAACGTAGTGCCATGCATAAACCACCCTTTCTCCACACATTTTAAAAACAAATGATATGCGTTATGATGTTATGTAAAACGCAATTGCACGGAAAATTCAACATGCAAGTATATTCAAATCATTTCTTTCTTATTTAAAAATTTCACAGTAAAGTCAGGACTCGACCCCTCCTTCGGGTGATCCTGACTCACACAAAACCATGAAAACGGTTTACATTTCACACATGGGTTGAAAAGCATGGAAATACCATCATGCAATTTAGTTTTAAAACCCAGTTTAAATCATCGAAATCGTCGACATGCGAGACGAGGCAGTAATTGTATAACGGCAATAACCAGGACTATGGCCATATCTGTCCTCGGGAGTTCCTCAGCTACACGGATCCTAGTGTGCGGGTTCTCACCATGATCGGGAATCGCCCGAGAGGTGGGTCACTCCATCTCGTCGGTCTTATCCGATTTCCATGCATCCGAAGATGCTGATGCATCATATCGTGACGGCCAACCCCTGTCCGGTCAACCCCTGCCAACGGCCATGGCAACCCCTCTTGGGCCCATCGACAACGCTGGTGGTCTAACAACGGGTGGTCCAACAACGCCACAAGTCCAACGTATCACGAAGATACCACACGGTACATCGTACTCCATGCTACTTGCACGGTACATCGTACTCCGTGGACCCATATAATATCTCTATACTCATGCCATGTCTCAAAACGCACGTGCGAGCCTATTAAATCGGTGACACACAGTCTACCCGATGCTCCAAGCACGGCTTATCGCATGTTCTCATAAATCAGTGCGAGTGATTTTATTGTGACGGCCAACCCCTGCCCGGCCAACCCTTGCCATCGGCCATGGCCACCCCTCTTGGGCCCACGCACAACGATGGTGGTCTAACAACGGGTGGTGCAACAACGTCAACAAATCCAGTAAAACTAGTGCGAGCTAGGCTCAGCACTCTGTATATAAATCGTATGAAGATCTTATAAAATCTGGTGCGAGTTAAACTCTCGCACCCTGTCATGAAAATCATGTAAAATCTGGTGCGAGTTAGACTCTAGCACCGTGTCACGCAAAAGCATGTGAAATCTGGTGCGAGTTATACTCTAGCACCTATGCATGTAAAACTCTAGTGCGAGCTCTCGCTCCAGCACTAATGCATGCATCACCCAAATCAAATATCGTGCGAGCTGAGCTCTAGCACGTCACATGTAAATAAAAACATGTAGGCGGCTCGGTTATTTCCAAATAGTTTTCACAGAAATCACATCAATTAAGATATGCAATGCTATGCATTTTTCTTTAAAAGTGAGCCAGCCTACTCATGCATGCATCAAAATACCTCCAGAATGAGCAGGAACCTTTTGTTCTTGCTCCTCCCAATTTTTCCTAAATTTTTAGAATTTTACCCTTAGCAAGGGTATTTTAGTAATTTGCCCATTCGGGGCACTAAAATTATTAATTGACCTCTAGACCCTTCAGATAAATTTTAAGGACTGCAAATGAACTTGAAATTGCGTAAAGTTACCTCTAGCAGTCCGCAGAATTCCCTTACCTCGATTCTCGTCGAGTCTGACCTTTTCCATTGATGTCACGTCGCGCAGTCCGTTATGCTCCCAATCAAATGTCCGGAACTGCGTATTAACATTCCTCGGGTCAGATAACATATGATTTAATTGTACTTAATCTTTTCTGGGCTTAATTTAAATCATTGGGCCCGTTTACCCCTATTGGGCCCGATTGTACCTTAATGGGCCTTAATCGGCCTTAAGCCCGTTTTCACTAAATTCCCACTTTATCGAGGCCTATTGGGCTCATTGGGCCCACCAATAATTTATCGGGCCTCGTTCTAATTCTCGAATGGCTAAATTTAATATTTACGACAATTAATCTAAATTTCCATAAATTAATTCAATTTATGCGTAATTTAGATCAATATCACGCATAACGAGGCAATTATCGTAAATAGGGGTCACTTACCCGAGATTCCATGCTAGTCCATAAATCGAGGCTATCTCGAGCTGTCGTTGGATGCCAATTTGTCGAGCTACACAATTACATAAATTTTCGGGTAAATTTCTAGTCGAAAATTAATTAAATAAAATATTCCAAAATTTAAATCGGTCAATTCGACCGCTTACCGACTTACCCGAAACTCAATTGCATCATAGGAATTTTCCCCAATTTTTTTCTCTTTTTCCTTTTCCCTTTTTCTCCCTTTTTTCTCCTCTTTTTGGCTGAACCGGTTCAGTCCGGTTCGGACCGGTTCAGACCGCCGGTTCAGATCGGTCCGGTTCGGTTCAGTTTTGGCCGGTTCAGGCCGGTTCGGCCGGTTCAATCCTCCTTTGGTCGTGCCGGCGCCGTCCGGCCGGTTCTCCTGCCAATTCCGGTGCCAATCGGCGCGCAATCACATGGGCTTCCTAATCGGGCCTCGGCTGGGGTCGAATCGCCTCCGTCGCCGGCGAATCAGCTCTTCTCCCCCGCGGCTGTTTCCTCCCGATCCGACGGATTCCGGCGATTTCGCCGGTCGGTATTGGCCTCAAAAGGATCGGCTCTTCTTCCTGGTCACGCCGGTGCCGGCCGATCACCCCCAGCTGCCGTGGATCGCCGGTACCGACTCCGTTTTCCCCGCGGGCTTCTCTCCCTCCGTTCGGCTTCCTCCGGCGTCGGTAAGCTGCACCGCCGGTACCATCGTGTTCGTCGGGCGTCGCTCTACGTTTTCCAACTTGCAGCTGGGACCATCGGCCGCCGGTGGCTCATCGGGCTCTTCGGGTTGCTCGGCTCCGTTCCTTTCCGTTTCTCTACTTCGGTTTCTCTCTCCCCGACCCATTCTCTCTCTCTCTTCTTTTTTTTTTTGTTTCAATTACTTTTTTTTTTCTTCTTATTTTATCAATTTTATTATTTTTATTTTTATTTATTTAATTTATTTTACTATTCATTAAAAAACTCCATAAAATCTCAAAATATCTACAAAATTATTATTTTTATTTTAATTTAATTTATTTAATTTTATTTAATTTATTTAATTTATTTTCAACCCTTTTTCGGGTATAAGTCCTCCATATTTTCGGGATATTGTCCCGGGTGACCTTTCGGCATATTTTTCAATTATTTTCGGGATTATTTTTTTTTTTCCGAACTAAAAATTTCAATTAATCCCGATTAATTTTCATAAATTAATATCTTGATCAATTTAATCCGAAATAATTTTATTTCACTTTTATTGACCAAGATTTCTTAAATCCATATTTTTAATTAATTTTTCTCATCGAATTTACTCCGGCTTTCGGTCTTTTGACCGTTTTGCCCTTACACGTGTTCGGGATTAAATTTAACCCGACTTCCTTCATACTTTCTCCATCTTTTCTTATTTAATTTTTCGTATTTTAATTAAATTCGGGTCTTACAGCATTTAATTTCATATGGCATTTCTTTATCTCGAAAACATGATCAAATAAAACTTGAGCTTAATAGGTGTCGGGTTTTGTTTTACAATCAAGGGTTGCACGAGAAGGCTCGAAAACACATAGATAAATCGAAGTCTAAGGGTAGGGATACCATTACCATCTTAAATTACACCCCTTACCTCGATTTATTGAAATTTCCGAATTCGAGTGGTGACGCCTCCTAGTACCTCCTTTAATTCCTTCTACGATCACCTACACCGAAATTGTATACTTAGCACCCTATTCATGCGAATTGTCCGAATTGCGTTAAAATCGTAACCTATTCGTTACTACTTCGTGTGTACGTATTATTGTACATACATAGGCCAACACGCACGTTTATATATTTTCATTACTATATATATTTTGTACATACAAATATTAACATGCACATTTATTATATACATCTACATGTATATACACATAAATATATATATATATATATATATATATATATACTCCTATATATATTATTATTTGTTTTCATTTTTCCTTATCACATGTATATATATTCTTTGTATGTACATAAACTAACATACACATTTATCTTATATACACCCATTTGTATGTACACCTAAGTATATACACACATACATTTTATCATTTAATTTCCTTTTCCATCATCACATAAATATATATATATATATATTGTCTATTTCTCATCTCTCTCATTTATTTCACACACACCTTAATTCACACTAACATGCTTATATCTCAAACATATAAATATATACATGTACATTAAATATACATATATAAATTTACCTTATCTCTTTTCCAAATTTCCAGCCTTTCTTTTCTCTTTTTTTTTTTCTCCTCTCTCGGTCAGCCCTTCTTCTTCCTCGATTTGTTTCAATTTCCAGCCTCTGTCTTCCTCTTCCTCTCCCCTGCCTCTCGGTTTCACTTCCCTTCAGTCTCGATTTTCTTCCTCCTTCAGTCCTCTTCTCCTTCAGTTCTGTTTTTTTCAGTCTGTGGCTCTCGGTTCCCGGCTTCAGCTTGCTTCGATCCTGCTCTGCTTCCGTTTTACTCTGCTTCAATTCTGTTTTGCTCCATTCTCGGTCTACTCCAATTTCCAGCTTTCGGTCTACTTCAATTTCCTTTCCCTCGGGTCAGCTCCAGCTCCAGATTTCTCCTGCTTCAGTTTCGGCTTCCTCCCTACCCATCGGTCCCTTCCCTTTCTTCTTCCTTCTCCATTCCTCCTTTTCTTTCCTTTTCTTCTCTTCTTTTCTTCTTTCCTTTCTTTCTTTCTTCACCAGCCGACCAGCTCTTTCCCTTCTATCAGTTTGCTTCAAATTCTTCTCCCTTGCAGCCTCTCGGTTTCTTCTCCCTCATTCCTCCTCTTTCTTTATTCCTTCTCTTTCCCTTCCTTTCCTTCCCCCTTTCCTTCTTCTTCCTCTTCTCCTTTATCTTTTCTTTTCTCTCCCGGCCAGCCCCCTCTTTCTTTCTTCTATTTTCCCACTCCAGCAACAGGGAACCCCTGTTTTCCAATTCGAAAATATAGCTGACGGAATTGGATTTCAAAGCCAATTCCATACAATACTATATTTATATTTATATTTATATTTATATTATATTAATATATATATATTATATTAATATATTATATATTATTTGCTTATTGTTTAAGGTTATTATTTGTTTTTGTTTGTTTTTATTTTTGTTTGTTTAGTTTGTTTTTGTTTATTTATTAACCCATATTACATATATATATTTGTTATATATATATATATATATTATCTATTTATTTAAATTTTTCTAGTATATATATATATATATATATATATATATATATATATATACACATTTCCCTCTTTTTTTTTTATAGACTTATCCAAAAATATAATATTCATATCTTCCATGAAATTTTCATTATTTCGAAAATGAAATATTATTGGGATCCCATCACTCCGTATAAATCCCGATATAAGTTTTCTCATCAAAATTATTTTCGATCCCTCCATGCTTGCATTTGCTTCATCACTTCTGTATTTTCGGGTTCCCTGTCATTCACGGGCTTCTCGGCTCTTATACTCCTCGAGCCCTACAACGAATATTTACACTTCTATTAAGACATATTATTTTTATTTTTATATAGTCTTAATTAAATACAAAAATTTTGTGGTGTTTACAAGAGGTATCTGCCGCAAGGGAATATTGCTGCAAGGATCTGCCGTGAGATGAATATTGCCGTGAGAGTCTGTCAAGTCTGCCGCGAGAGTCTACCGAGAGTATCTTGCCCGAGAGAATATACAAGTAAAGCGACGCTGATGACTCACGGAACTTATATATATATGCCGTAAGCTGCATGGACTCTGCGATGATGACTCTAACGGCAAATACTGCTTAAAAAAAAAAAAGAAAAATAATAACAATAGTAGTACTCTTTCGCAAAGTTACAGCTTACGAAAGAGTGAGGTGCAATTGTTGAGGATAAAAATATTCAAAAAACTCGGTCCAATTAAAAATTACCACGTGGCATGTCAAATATTTTATTCATTATATTTATATATATATTTTAAATAAGACAAAAAAGAACATTTAGTCCAAAGATACATATGTAATTATAGGCAAAATAAATCTCTATAAATATGAGACATATATGACTCAAAAACTTAAGTCTCTACTTTTTCTATAGAAACTCTGCTAAAATTCTCTTTTGACTTGCGTCCCTCTGATCATTCATTTTCTTGAAAAAAAATCTGATTACACGTAGCACGAAAATCGAAACGAGAACGTTAATAACCCGTTATCATTCTGTTGGGTAACAACAATCCAATTTCCATAAAGAAACAGAAAAACATTTCCCTTCCTTGTGCTAAAAATTTCTCTCGCTATCATTCTTCTTCAATTGAGAGAAAATAAACAAGGATTATAATTTTTTTTAAAAAAATTATATTTCCATTACATTTTTTTTCTTAAATTTTATTCAGATATGGATTTTCATTGCATAAAGCAAAAAGAACAGATATTAAAACAACAATATAATTGTAGATTATGAATTCAATTTCAAAATTTTAATAATATAAACTCTTAATTGCTAAGAATTGATATTCAAAAACATTTTTTGAAAATATCTTCATTCTTAAAATACTAAAAAACATTTTTGTCTCTGTAAAATTTACTTCATCAATCATGTCATTTTTATAATTTATTTTCAGATTGATTAGTGTTTGGCCTTTTTTTCTCTTAATTAAAACCACAAGTTATGTTCGTATTTTTTACAAACGCATTTGGCATTACACTTTAGATACAACTGACTTTCTCTTTTAACTCTTTGTTTTTTTTTAATAGACTTATTTTGAATTGTTCTTTAAAATTCGAACTTTAATGCATTAATAAAAATATATATTATCAGATTTTTTTTATTATAAAAAAGTTGGTTTTGTTCTATTGATTTAGCGTAGAAAGATTAAATGTCAAAGTTTACTAAAAGAAAAAAGATTATAAAAAGAGGACGAAGGAGAAGAAGAAATCATAGGAAATTTTTTTAATAAGAAAAGACGAAGAAAGATATCTTAAAGACAATGAAAACTGTTTTATTTAATGCAAAATTAAGAAATTCTGACATAATAAAATATAATGATTTGAAAAATAAATTTAAATTGATAATTTTATTTTTATGGTTTTATCTTAATTTTTTATTATTATTATTTTATTTAAAAAATACATCATTAATAATTTTTTCAATATTTTTTATCTTATCAAAATCAATCCTATCGCATATCCAAACTAACATTGAGTTAACATATTTACTTCCAAATTTGCCTAATTATATGGCGTTCATGGAAAAGAAGGTGTTCTGTTGTGTTTAAACAGGCAGTGTAAGACCCGATTTTAGTTAAAACACGAAAATTAAAAATACAAAAGGACAGAAATGGAATTCTCGAACACGTTGAAGGGAAAAATGGTCAAAAGATCAAAAGTCAGTATAAATTCGATGAGAAAAATTTAATTAAAAATAATGGATTGAGAAATCTTGGTCAATAAAGGTGAAATAAATTTATTCTGGATTAAATTGAATAAGATATCAATTTATGGGAATTAATCGAAATTAATCGAGATTTTTACTTCGAAAAATAATCCCGAAAATAATCAAAAAATATACCAAAAATGGTTAAAATAAATTAAATAAATTAAATAAAATTAAAGAAATGAATTTAGAATTAAATAATAATTTTTAGGATATTTTAAGAGATATTTGGGTATTTTTAATGTATTTTAATGATTAAAAATAATAATAATAATAATAAAATAAAAATAACTAATAAATAAAATAATTTAAAAATAAATTTAAAAAAAAGGAAGAAAAAAAAAAGAGGATCGCGCGACTATGTCGCGCGACCCAAACAGAGAAACCCAAAACCGATCTTCGGGTGCTGACGAACGGCGATGACAACGGGGAAGAGAAGACCGGCGAAGCAAGGCCGGCACCGAAACAGCCTCCACCGGTCGGCACGCACTCCTCAGCCACCGAAATTCGTAAGAACAGCGAAGAGGGGGGAAACCGAAAAGAGATCGACGGCGAACGGCGTCGATCTGGACAACCCCAACCACCGTCGAACGTCCCCGAGGCCCAGACTACGTGATTGGTGGCGGCCACAACCAGTGAAACTGCCGGCAAATGCCGGAAACGGCGGAAGGAAGGAGACTCACCGACGCCGAAGAGGAGAACAGCCGGACCGGTGACTTTTCGGCGACCTCGATCGAAACCGACCCCAGATCTGAGATGCGTGCGACCCAACGGAGCCACTGGCGGTGGAAGCCGACGGAGAATCGGCCGGCAAGGCACCGATCCGGGTGAACCGGAGTGAACCGACGGTCTGAACCGGGTCTGAACCGGACCGAACCAGTTCAGCCAAGAAATAGAGGAAAAAAGGAGAAAAAGGGAAAAAGAAAAAGAGAAAAAAATTGAAGAAAAATCTCGGCGATGTAATCGAGCTACGGATAAGTCAGTAGCGGTCGAAATTGACCGATTTAAATTTTGGAATATTTTATTTAATTAATTTTTGACTGAAAATTTACCCGAAAATCTATGAAATTGTGTAGCTCGACAATTGGCATCCAACGAGAGCTTGAGACAGCTTCGATTTACGTACTAGCATGGAATCTCGGGTCAGTAACCCTTATTTATGATAATTTGCATCGTTATGCGTGCTTCGGATTTAATTATCGCATAAACTAAATTAAATTCTAAAAATTTAGATAAATTGTCGTAAATAATAAATTGAGCTATTCGAGAGTTAGAACGAGGCCCAATAAATTATTGGTGGGCCCAATGAGCCCCAATAGGCCTCGATAATGTGAAAATTAAGTGAAAAATTGGCTTAAGGCCGATTAAGGCCCATTAAGGTGCAATCGGGCCCAATAGGGGTAAATGGGCCCAATGATTTAAATTAAGCCCAGAAAATAGGAAATACAATTAAATTGTATGATATTTAACCTGAGGAATATTTATACGCAGTTTCGGAGGTTTGATTGGGAGCATATCGGACTGCGTGATGAGACAGCAGTGAAAAAGGAAAGGTCAGACTCTACGAAAAAATAAGGTACAGGAATTCTACGGACTGCTAGAGGTAACTTTACGAAATTTCAAAGTCATATGCAGTCTTTTAAATTATCTAAAGGGTTTAGAAGTAAGTTAATAATTTTATTCCCCCGAATGGGCAAATTACCAAAATACCCTTGTTAAGGGTAAAATTTACAATTTTAGGAGAAATTGGGAGGAGCAAGAACAAGAGGTTCCTGCTCGTTCTGGAGGTGTTTTGATGCATGCATGCACAGCATTTCATAGTTTCAACGACGAAATTGTTTTGAAAACTATTTTGAGGAAACAGAGCCGCCTACGTGTTTTTATTGACATGTGATGTGCTAGAGCTCAGCTCGCACGATATTTTGATTTGGGTGATGCATGCATTAGTGCTAGAGCGAGAGCTCGCACTAGAGTTTTACATGCATTGGTGCTAGAGTCTAACTCGCACCAGATTTTATATATATATATATGATTCACATGATTTTTGTGATACGGTGCTAGAGTCTAACTCGCACCAGGTTTTACATGATTTTTGTGAGAGGGTGCTAGAGTCTAACTCGCACCATAATTTTATATGATTTTTGAGACGGGGTGTTGGAGCTTCGCTCGCACTAGCTTTTCTCATGGTTTGCATACAGAGTGCTAGAGCTTAGCTCGCACTAGTTTTACTTGATTTGATGAGAGTGCTGAGCATCGCTCGCACTGATTTTATGAGAACATGCGATGAGCCGTGCTTGGAGCATCAGGTAGACTATGTGTCACCGATTAAATAGGCTCGCACGTGCGTTTTGAGACATGGCATGAGTATAGAGACATGATATGGGTCCACGGAGTACGATGTACCGTGTAAGTAGCATGGAGTACGATGTACCGTGTGGTATCTTCGAATACATGGTAACTTCGGATACGGCATCTTCGGATGCGGCATCTTCGGATGTATAGGATCGGATAAGACCGACGAGATGGATTGACCCACCTCCCGGGCGGTTCCCGATCATGGTGAGAACCCGCACACTAGGATCCGTGTAGCAGAGGAACTCCCGAGGACACATGGCCATAGTCCTGGTTATTACCGATATACAGATATTGCCTAGTCTCGCATGTTGATGATCTTGACGATGATTGAAACTGAGTTTTAAACTAAATTTGCATGATGCTATTTTCATGCTTTTTAAACCCATGTGTGATGTAAACTGATTTTCATGGTTTTGTGTGAGTCAGGATCACCCGAAGGAGGGGTCGAGTCCTGACTTTATTGTGAAATTTTAAATGAGAAAGAAATTATTTAAAAAGAGTTGCATGTTGAATTTTCCATGCGAACGTGTTTTACATGACATCATGAATCATTGCATCAGTTTTGAAATGTGTGGAGAAAGGGTGGTTTATGCATGGCACCACGTTTATATAGGTAGTATGGTTACCTACTTGTTCGTTGGATTGCCTTACTGAGCTTGATGTGCTCACCCCTTTCATTTTCTCCCACAGATGATCTCCAGTAGATGTTGAGGCGACTGAGTACTGCATTTCAGATATCCGCTGCTGCCCATCATTTAATGTATATACACTTGTGCAAATTGTATCTAAATAAGCATAGCATAGCACAGTAACATGTTTGTAAGTAACTTTAGGGGATGTATAAATATTGTAAACACTTATAAATGACTGAGAAAGAATTAACTTGGCGGGACTGGCATTGACGCACAGCCCAATTGTTAGTGAAGTGTGGTCACGATCAGAGGACAGGTAAGCATGAAAGAAAATAATAAAAAGCGAAAAATTTACTCTGATTTTTGGGTAGTTTTGGGTCGTGACATACAAAGGTGGTATCAGAGCAGAAATTGGTCTGATGTGTGTCAGTATTAGTAATTAAGAAATTACATCCCCGTGTTACTTTGCTTGGTTAGATACAATAGTGTATATCGAGATGGATTTTAACTAAGAAATGGTTGAGAATGCAGGAATGCCTAATATTAGTCGCGATAGAGAAGGTAGAGCACGAGGCAGAGGTCGTAGAGGTAGACCTGAGCCTGCTAATCATGCTGAGTTGACCTATGAGAATCAATATGAGATTGAAATAGAGGCTAATGTTGAGCATGCCTCATAGAGTCCGACAGAGTGATCGGACAGTATTGAGACACGCTTCGCGAGGTTGGAGCGGAGTGTGGAGAATATTTTGGGAGCAAATTGCTCAGAGTATACATAAGATTTGAGGGCGAGTCGGAGCATTGATGGAAGTCCGCTCGACCCAACTTAAGAGTTAGACATCCAGAGCTGACATGCAAAATATTTCTGGATGTATTCCGGTGATAGAATATCTCGGACACTGTTTAAAGGGAATGATAGATAAAATCCTTACTCTGACCCAGAGGAATTGATTTATTGATGAGTATGAATTATGAGTATGAAACTCAGTTATATTCTTGGGCAGATATTACCTCGACACTATGAAGAATGACAGTCGAGATGTCTAAAAGTTTGTGGAAGGGCTCAGATTGTCGATTAGAGTCCGATTGGTCTAAAAGATATTACCTATGTCGAGGCAGTGCGTAAACTACAGTTGTGTGAATAAGATCGAGTGTTGCACACCTCTGAGATTGGGAAAGGTAGTAAGGGCCAAAATAGAGACAGAAAGAGAATCGAGAATGACAGAAATGTCAGAACAGGAAAAAGGTAATTGGTAAAAGATCTAATTTGATGAGTTATACAGTAAGATGATTAGTAAGGTCCTAGTGCATCCAATTTCGGCACTCTTGAGGGGTATTGTGATTGGAGAACCCCGACCTGATCCGTAGCAGGGTAAGCAAGGTAGTAGTGTAGTAGTGTAAGCAGAGTAGCAGTGTGATCACTGTAGAATGTGTGGTAAATACTACGAAAGTAGGACCTGCACCTACATATTATTGATGAAAATGGTCGTTAAGTGTGGTAAGACGTACCATTTATTTTGATTGCTTAGAGTTGGGCTAGATTGCCCCACAGAAAGGTAAAGAGATAGAGAAAACCCTGTTAAGATAGCTGCATCGAAAATGGAGGCCATGGCCGAAGAGAAAAGGAAAGTAGGTTGTTGGACGAAGGCGAGTGTATGTCTTGGACCAGGACACTATTGATGTTTCACAGGATGTGGTGAAAGATACCACACTGCTTATGAATAAAGAAGTAATTGTGTTAATTGATCCTGGTACCACGTATTTCTTCATACCGCTTTCATTCGCATGTAAGTGAGTAAAAGACATGAATGCCTACACTCTTGGGCACAATGTTGATAAATGAGTACCCCAATAGAGGAAGGTTAACTAACGAAATAATTATGAAGAGATTTTAAGTTGAAAACGGGGGAAAAAGTATAAGTCAGCCGATTTTATTCAATGGACTATGAATAATTTAAAGTAATATTTGAGAATAAAATAGTCGGCTGCATATTATGATATTCGGAGTTTTATCCTAAGATAGTGTTGTTTTACCCCTGAAAAGCATACTGTAAGTTTTGACAAGTAATAAAAAGGGATGCAACGGTTGAAATTAAAGGAGCAAATGATGGTACTCACGAAATGAATAACGGCAGAGTTTGTTATAAGTGATATACGAAAAAAGATAAGTTTTAAGATGTAATAGATCCTGAATACGAGTTATATTGAAATAAGAGGCGTTTGTAAGGTACGAATATCTATGATACATGAAGTAATTAGGATTAAAGCAATTAGTAGAGAATATAAATTGTGACCACAGGGACTAATATGTAAAGTAATTGTGGTTAAGTCTAAGGGTTAATAAAGGTATTTCAAAATACCTCCCCGCCTGAAGACTTGACAGCGTCTAGAAATACATACATATATATATATATAATCTATGACTTGAAATCGACCGTGGTAAGATATATGCATTTAAAATTTGGACACCTTCACTAGTACAATAAAGAACTATAAAATTTGATTAATCATGAAGGTTAAAATATTAATATTTAATAAAAGTCGTTAATGTAAGAAAAAGGAAATGACGCGGGTTAGTACCTGGAAACAGAAGCAATTTTGAAGTGATACTATACGCTTATGTGTACATAGGTCAAGGATATGGGCGATGGAAATATGTAGTGGAGCTCAACTACAATGAGTTATATTAAACTTTACCTGGACCAATTTGTCATCATCCTTATTGATGATATGCTGGGTGTAGTTAAAGTCCAGGACAAATTATAGGCAACAATTGAAAAATTGCTTTTACAGATGGTTGCTGCGAGTTCTAAAAAGGAGTATACTTTGTTGGCACGTTTAACTATGAAAATGTGGTATTTGAATGAGATGATAAGTGAGATGATAGATGTGACATGAATTTCGGTGTAATGAAGTATGAACTGACCACCGTGATTAGTTTCACCATACCCAACAGCTTAAGAGGCTTCTCAGTGTGTAAGGATACCTCAAAATCATGAATGAGCTAGGTATTGATGCAAAAAGGGAAGATAGTCGATAGTGGATCCAGACAACTCAAGGATCATGAAATAAACTATCTGACCCATGATTTAAAGTTAGTAACGGTAGTACTTGTACTGAGGATATGGTACTATTATGTACATGGTGAGAAATTTTGGGTATGCACTGATCATAAAGCTCCAAGTATTTGTTTTCACAGAAAGAGACGAATATGAGAATACATAGTGGGTTAGAGCTTCTGAGAGATTTTGATTGTGGAAAAATTGTACCACCCAGGAAAGGCTAATATGGCTAAGGTCTTGAGCAGAAAGAGCCTCGGGATGGTATTACATATGATGGTCAGGGAGCGTGAGCTGCTAGAGCAGTTGTGAGCCTCGGTATTGATGTGATCCCTTTTGATGATGATAGTGATTGTGTGACAGCTAGCCTGAGACTAGAACTGGATGAGAGTGCCCGGATTTGACAGGCTTAGCGTGATGATCGACTTGGTGTCGTAGTTTGGGTCAGATTCAGAAGGGTACAGTGACAGAGTTCACAGAGAGTGTCGATGAATTACAGAGAGGTTCAGAGACAGTATAAGTGCTCCCCAGGACCACAGTTGATGAGATAGTAATATTGTCAGAAGCTTACTCTTCGGGATATACGGTGCATACGAAAAGTGACGAATAAATATATGAAATCTCTGAAAAGGGTATTGGTGGTCAGATGTGAAAAGAGATATGGTAGAGATTGTGGAAAAGTGCCTAGTATGTCAACAGAATAAGGTAGAGTATTAAAAGTCTGCAGAGTTATTGCAGAATCTACCTATATCGACACGGCACGGGAATGGGAGCAAGTCTTCATGAATTTCGTGATGGGTTATAGAGGACTCAGATGAATCACGAGGCTATTTAGATGATAGTCAATAAGTTGACTAAGTCTACCCACCTTCTGGTTATGAAATCCCCAGATACTCAGAGTGTGCATGAGGATTCAGGTATAAGGAAGATTGTGGAACATTATGTAGCGTTCCAGTGAGCATGGTATCATATAGGGATTCCCACTTCTGGGAATATCTGTTAGGAAGCTATGGGAACCCGATTGAGTATTAGCATAGTTTTTCGTCCTCAGACAAATGGTCAGTCAGAGAGGATTGTACAAGTTCTGGAGGATATGATGAGAGTATGTGCATTGATTTTATAAGCTCCTGGGATGATCAGTTGTTACAAATTGAAGTCGCCAATAACGACAGTTGGCACTTGAGTATCGGGATAACAAGATATGAGGCATAGTATGGCTGTAGGGGTTGTTTCCCCGACTTGGATAAGAAAAAGTGGGTGACAGGTAGAAATTTCTTTCGAATTAGTATTATAAGTCTCTGAGGATGTTCAGTTGAGTGAGAGATTAAGAAACACCTCAGAGCAGACAAAAAGCATTGGAATTCACCGAGGGTGGATCTGTATTGTTGAAGTTATTTGTCCTAAGGGAATAAGGACATAACGAGACTCGGGAAGAAGGCAAATTGAGTTTTGCTGAATGGAATTTTTGAGAGATTGGACAAGTGGGAGATAAGATCTGTAGGTTGACGTTATCACCTGAATAAACAGGCATCCACAATGTGTCCCATCTTTTGATACTTCGGCAATACTATCCAGATCCAGCATAGGTAATCGGATATGAACTCCAACAGATTCAACTCAGTGCAAGTATAAGTATATTGAAAAAGTTGATTCGGGCATTAAACAGGAAAGAGAAGGTATTGAGGATTAAGACGATCTCCCTAATTAAAGTCCTTTGGTAGTATTACACTCCGGAAAAAGGTCATATGAGAATTAAAAAGTATGATACGATTGATGTACTCGGAGTAGTCTATGGACTCATATGACTTGGTTCTAATTTGGAGGACCAAATTCCTTAAGTGGGGGAGATTATGTAAGACCCGAGTATAGTTAAAACACGAAAATTAAAAATACAAAAGGACTAAAATGGAATTCTCGAACACGTTGAAGGGCAAAATGGTCAAAAGACCGAAAGTCGATATAAATTCGATGAGAAAAATTTAATTAAAAATAATGGATTGAGAAATCTTGGTCAATAAAGGTGAAATAAATTTATTCTGGATTAAATTGATCAAGATATCAATTTATGGGAATTAATCAAAATTAATCGAGATTTTTACTTCAAAAAATAATCTCGAAAATAATCAAAAAATATACCAAAAATGGTTAAAATAAATTAAATAAATTAAATAAAATTAAAGAAATGAATTTAGAATTAAATAATAATTTTTAGGATATTTTAAGAGATATTTGGGTATTTTTAATGTATTTTAATGATTAAAAAAAATAATAATAATAATAATAAAATAAATAATAAATAATAAATAAAATAATATAAAAATAAATTTTAAAAAAAAAAGAAGAAAAAAAAAGAGAAACCCAGAACCGGTCTTCGGGTGCCGGCGAACGGCGACGACAAGGGGAAAGAGAAGACCGGCGAAGCAAGACCAGCACCGAGACAGCCTCCACCGGTCGGCACGCGCTCCTCAGCCACCGGAATTCGCAAGAACGACGAAGAAGGGGGAAACCGAAAAGAGAAAAGAGATCGGCGGCGAACGGCGCCGATCTGGACAACCCCAACCACCGTCGAACGTCCCCGAGGCCCAGACGACGTGATTGGTGGCGGCCACGACCGGCGAAACTGCCGGCAAACGTCGAAAACGACGGAAGGAAGGAGACTCATCGACGCCGAAGAGGAGAACAGCCGGACCGACGACTTTTCGGCGACCTTGACCGAAACCGACCCCAGATCTGAGATGCGGATGACCTAGCAGAGCCTTTGGCGGTGGAAGCCGAAGGAGAACCGGCCGGCAAGGCACCGAATCGGCCGAACCGGAGTGAACTGGCGGTCTGAACCGGAGTGAACTGGCGGTCTGAACCGGGTCTGAATCGGACAAGAAAGAGAGAAAAAAAAGGAGAAAAAGGGAAAAAGAAAAAGAGAAAAAAATTGGAGAAAAATCCCGACGATGTAATCGAGCTACGGGTAAGTGAGTAGAGGTCGAAATTGACCGATTTAAATTTTAGAATATTTTATTGAATTAATTTTCGACTGGAAATTTACCCGAAAATCTATGAAATTGTGTAGCTCGACAATTGGCATCCAACGAGAGCTTGAGACAGCCTCAATTTACGTACTAGCATGGAATCTCGGGTCAGTAACCCTTATTTATGATAATTTGCATCGTTATGCGTGCTTCGGATTTAATTATCGCATAAAATAAATTAAATTCTAAAAATTTAGATAAATTGTCGTAAATAATAAATTGAGCTATTCGAGAGATAGAACGAGGCCCAATAAATTGTTGGTGGGCCCAATGAGCCCCAATATGCCTTGATAATGTGAAAATTAAGTGAAAAATGGGCTTAAGGTCGATTAAGGCCCATTAAGGTGCAATCGGGCCCAATAGGGGTAAATGGGCCCAATGATTTAAATTAAGCCCAGAAAATAGGAAATACAATTAAATTGTATGATATTTGACCTGAGGAATATTTATACGCAGTTTCGGAGGTTTGATTGGGAGCATATCGGACTGCGTGATGAGACAACAGTGGAAAAGGAAAGGTCAGACTCTACGAAAAAATAAGGTACGAGAATTCTACGGACTGTTAGAGGTAACTTTATGAAATTTCAAAGTCATATGCAGTCTTTTAAATTATCTGAAGGGTTTAGAAGTAAGTTAATAATTTTAGTGCCCCGAATGGGTAAATTACCAAAATACCCTTGTTAAGGGTAAAATTTACAATTTTAGGAGAAATTGGGAGGAGCAAGAACAAGAGGTTCCTGCTCATTCTGGAGGTGTTTTGATGCATGCATGAGTAGGCTGGCTAACCTTGAAAGAAAAATGCACAGCATTTCATAGTTTCAACGACGAAATTGTTTTGAAAACTGTTTTGAGGAAACAGAGCCGCCTACGTGTTTTTATTGACATGTGATGTGCTAGAGCTCAGCTCGCACGATATTTTGATTTGGGTGATGCATGCATTAGTGCTAGAGCAAGAGCTCGCACTAGAGTTTTACATGCATTGGTGCTGGAGTCTAACTCGCACCAGATTTTATATATATATATGATTCACATGATTTTTGTGATACGGTGCTAGAGTCTAAGTCGCACCAGGTTTTACATGATTTTCGTGAGAGGGTGCTAGAGTCTAACTCGCACCATACTTTTATATGATTTTTGAGACGGGGTGTTGGAGCTTCGCTCGCACCAGCTTTTCTCATGGTTTGCATACAGAGTGCTAGAGCTTAGCTCGCACTAGTTTTACTTGATTTGATGAGAGTGCTGAGCATCGCTCGCACTGATTTTATGAGAACATGCGATGAGCCGTGCTTGGAGCATCGGGTAGACTATGTGTCACCGATTAAATAGGCTCGCACGTGCGTTTTGAGACATGGCATGAGTATAGAGACATGATATGGGTCCACGGAGTACGATGTACCGTGTAAGTAGCATGGAGTACGATGTACCATGTGGTATCTTCGAATACGTGGTATCTTCAGATACGGCATCTTCGGATGCATGGGATCGGATAAGACCGACGAGATGGATTGACCCACCTCCCGGACGGTTCCTGATCATGGTGAGAACCCGCACACTAGGATCCGTGTAGCAGAGGAACTCCCGAGGACACATGGCCATAGTCCTGGTTATTACCGATATACAGATATTGCCTAGTCTCGCATGTTGATGATCTTGACGATGATTGAAACTGAGTTTTAAACTAAATTTGCATGATGCTATTTCCATGCTTTTTAAACCCATGTGTGATGTAAACTGATTTTCATGGTTTTGTGTGAGTCAGGATCACCCGAAGGAGGGGTCGAGTCCTGACTTTATTGTGAAATTTTTAATGAGAAAGAAATGATTAAAAAAGAGTTGCATGTTGAATTTTTCATGCGAACGTGTTTTACATGACATCATGAATCATAGCATCAGTTTTGAAATGTGTGGAGAAAGGGTGGTTTATGCATGGCACCACGTTCATGTAGGTAGTATGGTTACCTACTTGTTCATTGGATTGCCTTACTGAGCTTGATGTACTCACCCTTTTCATTTTCTCCCACAGATGATCTCCAGTAGATGTTGAGGCGACTGAGTACTGCATTCCGGATATCCGCTGCTGCCCATCATTTAAGGTATATACACTTGTACAAATTGTATCTAAATAAGCATAGCACAGTAACATGTTTGTAAGTAACTTTAGGGGATGTATAAATATTGTAAACACTTATAAATGACTGAGAAAGAATTAATTTGGTGGGACTGGCATTGATACACAACCCAATTGTTAGTGGAGTGTGGTCACGATCAGAGGACAGGTAAGCATGAAAGAAAATAATAAAACGCGAAAAATTTACTCTGATTTTTGGGTAGTTTTGGGTCGTGACAGGCAGTGAGTGAGATATAGAAGGTGTTTGCCGAAGGTAATAGTGTGATTGGTAAACAACTTTTAATTTCTTGGTATGCTTTTGCTACTGATGTAAAGTTGAACAAAGATGGGGTTTCTAGAGGTAATCCGAAAATTTCTGAGGCTGGTGAGTGAAGGACATTGTATTGTTGGGTTCAAAGTTCATGTGGAAATATGCTCAAATACAGTTACCGAAGTCCAATCCATAAAGGTCGGTTTAGTCATTAGCGCTAGCATGTGTAAAAACGAGGGGATTTTTATGTGGATGCATTGGAAAAATTAGTATGCAAAATGGGAGAGGATAATGAGATTTTAGTTTCTCCACCGGCTGAGGTATTCTTGGAAGCTGATGCTTGGGTTGTGGTTTACCCCAGGAAATTTAGATTTGTTTAAGATAACTCCTTTTAGCTTTGCTTTAGTAACAAATAAAAAATATCTGTACTTTACGGTATTTATATGATATAAAATTAATTGGACGTCCAAAAACAAAGTCATTTCTTTGAAATTGTTTTATACTTTTAAAAAGGATTATTAATTTAATAATAAATAATAATTATTAATATAATAAAAATATTATTTAAATGATTAATATTTTTAATTTAAATATATTGTTTTTTATATTTTATTGACAATTATATTACTATTTCAATAATAAATAAAAATAGATAATACTTTTTTATAATTTAATAATAAATATTTTCAATATAAAATATAATTATTTTAATAGTATTAATATTTTAACATTAAATATTAATATAAATAATATTTTAATAGTAGTTATATTATTTTAAATATTTTAAAATATTATTTTAATTATACTAATTCATTTTCAAATTACTTTTTTTTTCAATTTAATTTGAGTTTGTATTTTTCAAACTTAAATATAAATTTTCATAGTTTTATAGTTTTTTTTTAAGAATTTATTCGAAATTATTGTATTATATTTCTTAACTATTATGAATAGCATTTTAATATTTTAATATTTTATTATAATTTTAAAAAAATTAATATCATTTGAGTAGGCTTTGACATATATGGATTTATTAGTTACATGAAAAAATGAGTTTAATCAAAAATTAAAACCACAAAATTGAATCGAATCAAGTTTAAACTTAATTTTAATTTCTTAATAACTTACTTGAATCCAATCCGAATAAACCCAAAAGATCTAGGATGGAGATTTCTAAATTAAAATGTAAGACACTGAACACAATTAGATGAGAAAAATGACACTAGATTACAAGGTCAAACAAAAACGATGAAGCAAAGATTAAAGAGTCAAAATATCAATTAATTGGCTAGAACATCCTGGAATATATTTGCAGAACCTAAAACTTAAAAGGGTCCAAGTCTTACTTCAAAATGTTTGATTTGGTAAGATGGATTTTGGGTAACTTGGCCATTTTTTTTAAAGGTTTGGAAGAAGAAAGGGGTCCTGGTGGAAGCTTATTGAACGTTTAAACTTTGTACTTTTGGACAAATTGTGGGAGTTGACGGGAGGCCATATTTATGAGAATTTTTATGGTTAAATCAAAATTTTTAATTTTATTATAAGATCAAAATAAACGTATATGATTAAAGGTAAATTTAATGTTCTTAGACTTAAAATATTTTAGAAGTATTGTAAATTTATGAAAATAAATATAAAATTAGAATCAATAAATGTAAACACATGATAATTTTGTTACAAGATGCGTTTATATTTATTTTGATAATTTAGGATACTTTTAACATACTTTATGTCAAATGATATTAAATTTAATTTTGATTGAACAAATTTGAGTTAACGTGACATGACATGATGAATGTCGTGATTGTACCACATGGATCAAAATCTAATAGAAACTTTGGGCGGCGCGTCGGGCTTCAATTGGCACACGGTTGGCTTGGCGGTGCAGACGTTTGGTAGTTTATGGATAGCTTAAATTAGTAGTGAAATTGAGAAAAATTATTAAACGTATATATTTTTTAATAAAATAACAAAAAAATTTACTCATAGTTGATTGAAAGAAATAAAAATGAAAAATTTTCAAGCATTTAATAAAGTTTAAATTTTGAATTGTCACTGTTAAATTTTTTTTCTTAAATACCATTTTTAATCCAAATAAAACTAATGCGAAAAAATTAAATGTATTTGTAATTAAAAAATTAAAAATAAACTGCTTTACTTGTTGAGTGAGCACATTAATTACTTGTTGCACGGCCTGCAAACAAATAAAATGAGTTAGGAAACTCACAAGATATTCATATGAATGTGAAACAGAGGATTCAAAACTTGTCTTCATCATTTCTAAATTATCTCTGTCTTCACCCAAGGAGAAGTTGCTTAATAATTCAATCTCATCATGAGGAAGGATTGTAGACCATCTTCAAACTAGCAGTGTTCTTTCATTGTCTCAAGGCAAATATTAACTTGCTTTTGTTGGTTAATATAACAAGGTTACAACTGATGGTGTAAACCTGTGATCTCACTTTCTCGCAAGAATTTTGTTAATCCACATAAAGAGTGTTATGCTTTTACCAAAGAAATTGGCGTTCGGACAATAGAGAGTTCAACTCGGTAGAAGCCGTTATTGAGTGCCTCTTTATACGCTCCAACAAATTTGCCCTGGCCTTCTCCGTATCTTGTTTAGCTTCGAGCCGAATCAACTCAAGATTCAACTGCTATTTATCTCTCTATAGATTGTCAACCTGCTTATAAGAGTTGGCACTATTGTTTCTTCTTTGTGAAACGCTTAACCTTCTTCTGATGCAATTATTGAAAATTTTTCTCAGCCTATGCTTTTCGTATTCAACTGCTATTTATCTCTCTATAGATTGTCAACCTGCTTATAAGAGTTGGCACTATTGTTTCTTCTTTGTGAAACGCTTAACCTTCTTCTGACACAATTATTGAAAATTTTTCTCAGCCTATGCTTTTCGTGCTTAATATTGAGTGTTGTAAGAAATTGCACTTTATGCAGTGTGCGAATTCAAGTTAGACATTTTGTAAAGCATGCGTAAATAAAATGAGAAGTTTACCTTCATGACTTCCTTATCAGATCGATCCTCTCCCTTCGAAAAGCTCTTAAATAACCTGATCTCATCATGAAGAAGAATGGTGGACTAGCCCAAAATGGAAAACAACCTTGAGATTTTTTATTGAATTGTTAATCTTGCCTATGAACGACACTCCTTCCATCACTTATGAAGTGATGAATGATAAGGGAAGCAATCCGGGGAGCACAAACTTGTCTCTCATTGGTAGTTTCATGAATAATTACCTTTTATCATTCATGAGGAACTTAGATATATTGCACTCGACCCGATTCTACTCATACAACTCTTCTAGTTGCTCTTGCTCTTCGGAACCCATCACTGATGGTTCACGAGTGATAGACTTGCTCTTTTTCATTGCTAGGGGATTGAGATGAACTGAATCCATCTTATGAGCGAGTACAAACTTGGGTATGTTTTAGAACCACAACTTCAAAGTGGACTTGTCTTATGGGACAAGGAACTTTTGTCTTAATTTTAAAAGTGTTATTGAAGTCTTTCCTCTTTCGAAAAGTTTGTCTAACGAAATCCATTTCTGTACATGAGAAACAAAATGTGTAAGAATACCATTGAAACGCTTAAAGAACTTCTGAAGAGACTTAATGTTGGCCAAGGATTCATCTGAAGGAAGTGTCATGAAAGGACTTTCAAGTCCTTCTTTTTGGCCTTAGTCAAGACCTCCACCAGAAGCATTATACTTATCTGATGCTTCTTCTCTCTCAACTCCTAAAGAAAAACCCTTTGATAGCGGGTTCTCATAGATGAGATGTAAACACCGTAGATTTTTCATGTACTTGGTTTTGTCAATAAATAATAATTTAAAAAATTAAGATTAAAATATGTGGTTATAGATGATAGTTTAGACTTGTATTTTGACATGAGAACTTAGGTAAATTAAATTAAGTACAATGTTAGATTTACTTTATATTATATGGAAAAATTTAATTAGGCACATAGGCATACATATATATATAAGTAGTATTTTATTCATTCCTTATGTTAAATATATATATATATATGTAAGGGGTATACACACACACACACACACACACACATATATATATATATGTTTACATATAAATAACACATATGAGCTCAAGGATTGGCTTCCGAAATGAAGCCAATCCCAAGAGGATTCCCATTAGTAACATAAGTATATGCATATGAGATTTAAAGAAAAGGCATGAAGAGATGATAGTGGAATAGTGTTCGGTGGTGAAAGGAAAGGAAGGAGATTAACATACAAGTAGTGTCCAATCAACTAAATGAGTATGGGAAGCTGAAACAAAAAAAAAAAAAGAGACGGATGACAGTGTTGTTGCTGTGGCAGGAAAGGCTGGCATGGTATGGGAAATACTATAAATATAAGTATACATACTGAACCTGCAACAGAAAAACGTGAAGAGGTGAGTGGAAGGGATGGCTCTTGGGAGAGAAAGAAAAAAAGGAAAAAGAAGCAGGTGAAAGGGAGCAAAAAACGAAATTGAAGATGAGACAAAACTGAGAAAGTTAGTGGAGTTGAAAATCGAAATGGAAATTGGATGAGAGGAGGGCAATAGTGCTACAACACACTGTTAAGACTGAACGAGATGATTGAAGGACTGGAAACGAGAATAGAAATAAAATCGAAGGAAGGCGTGAAGATTTCTACCAAAAGTGAAGTCGACTTGCTACCTGGAAACATTAGGAGAATGAAACACACACACACACATATATATATATATGATTAGTTCATAGTTTTGAACTACAATAGAGAAGGAAAGTATGGAAGTCCATAGACCTGAGGCAGTTGTGAGGTCTCGGAGATAGGAAGTGTTGAGGAAATATATATTTGTATATATGTATATTAGAACTGGGTTGTCAGCCACGGTGGAGAAGGAAGACAGATGAAAGGTTGAGACCAAGCAGATGAGGAGAGTACCCTGTTCTTTGTAAGCCGAGAAGGGTGAAGTAGTAGGCAGCAACAGAGAGCTCTCAACTTTGGCCAGACAATTTCAAGGAAGCCTCCTGTGATGATTGCCCTCCTCTCACTGTGAGGCCTCTCGATGAAGGAGAAGAAAAACATGAACAGTGGCCTGAGAAAGAAAGAAAGAAAGAAAGAAAAGAAGAAAAGCGCGCAAAGATAAGGAAATTGAAAAGAAAAAAAGAAGAAGAAGGAAGTATATTTATATATATATATATATCTATATATAAATATTTGGAGATAAGAATTAAGGCACATAGAAAATTGGGAAACCCGAGGGAAATAGCTCCAGAGAAATAAACCAAGTAGACTGGACCCATTGACTCTAGTCACTAAGGCATTGAGGATTGAGGGTCGATACTGAGGTAAGAAAAACTTCCATGTGCTACTTGAGATAGATTCACGTATTTTTCTATGGAATTGTAGATATAAAATTCTAGGCCGAATTTTATAGTTACCGAAATTCTAGAAAACCCTAGGCTAATTTTACAGTTTTTGGAATTAGGGAAAACTTTAACCTTAGTAAGTCGGCCCTTTTATTGATATAAATTTATTTAGTTTATTTAGATAAATATCACTGGAGTTTGTAATTATTGTTTTAAATAAAAAATCCCAAATTTAATTTTCATAGACTGTTTACTGGGATTTTTAACCGAAAAATGGCGAAGTAGCCTCTATCTGAATGTTATATTTTTCGAACTGAAATTTACAGTTGATTTTAATGAAAAATGATTTGCTTATAAGTGATACTGATGATATGTGCTTGAGCACGTGTTTACTGTGTGTTGCACGGTCCGACTCGCACTGATTTTGAGATAAAGACGATGGTTAAATCATGCTACACTATTGTCTGTTTCTATTTTTGTGGTCCACGGAGTACGATGTACCATGTGACACCCACGTGAGTATGATTTACCATGTATTCTGGTCTTTAGACATTCTATTCTGTGAGCCGTTAGGGTAGCTGACCACTCCCACGGAGATTGACATCCTAGCACACCTGATCAGTGAGGCCCGGAGTCACCGACATTGGCCAATTATCTTTTTGAATTTTGATATAGCATGTTCTGCATTGTCTCGTCTATTTGATGTTCTGGATTTGATCGTAAGAACTGTAATATTTTGTGGAAATCGTTTATTCTATTGTTTGAAGTTTTCAGAACCTTGCATTTACTGCAGTGAACGGTTCATACTATCGATATTGTTACTGTTTTCGAATTTTGATTATGGTATTATTAATTTTTCCAAGTTATCTTTATATTTTCGTGAGAATTCTTATTTTGGCATATATATATAGGTAGTGTATTTATCTACCTGCCGCGTGTTTTTCTTACTAAACATGTTGAACTCACCCATTACTTTCCTTCACAAAGCCTCACTAGTAACTGAGCCCGCTTTTAGAAGTTAAATTATTTTGCACAGCCATACATCAGCAAAGCATTCTACTGTGTTAAAGGTATACCCAATATAGACATCTATTTTTGTAAGACCCGAGTTTTTTTTATGTAGCTTATTCCTTATGATTCCTATATGTACAAACATTATATTGTGTTAGTTGAATCATAAGAAGAGTATTTACTAGAATGAATTTGTAAGTGAAGTGATTAAATATAGATAAGCTACGTAAAGGTCAAATAAGGGATATAAGAGCCACATGCTAAACCGAGAGGATCTAAATCATTCTAACTAAAGATAAGAACTTATAATGTGAGAATATAGAGAACACATGAAGGAAAGTCGATTTGATTTGGTCCATACACATTGAAGTAGAGGAAACGCCAAAAAATGGCTAAACGAGTCTGAAATGGTTCGTTTGAGGTGTAATTGACATATTCGCCTCCTAGAAATGATCAAAATGTAAAGATGAGAGTGTAAACCATAGAATACGAAACTTTTAGAATTTTGAGAAAATGTCAAACGTGGTCAATGGTAGTTAAGAAAAGTAAACTTTGACCATAGTTGACTAACCATGGTTAAAATTTGACCTAAGTAAGGTTAAATATTAGGGAAGAAATATTTTTGGTTAAAACACTCGATATTCATCCCCTGAAGTATGGAAAATTAATTTAATCGAAATCCAAATTAATTTAAACGGGTAAAACGCAATAGGCCAAAGTTAAAATTTTTAAAGTCCATTAAGGTATATCAAGTGTGGGCCGAATTTCTTAGGCCCATTGGGCCGAGTTGCTAGGCTAATTGGTGGGCCTAATATTAAGTCAATTTAAGCCCCAATTGGTAGAAAAATTTTCAGCCCAAAAGCCTAATTTGATAACTATAACCCAAACCCAATTAGCCAACATTAAGGGCTGAAATTTAAGACTTAAGGGTTAAGTCTACTAAGTTAAAATCAGCCAACTCAATTGTCTTCTTCAACCTTTCATTCTTAGCGACAAGGGGAAAAGCCATTAAAACACATAGTTTAAGCTTTATCTCACTAGAAATCACTAAGCTAGAGACATATTTAGAACTCGTAATCTTAATGGAAGTTGTTCCAAATTGAGATAGGATTAACATACCTTGGAATTGGCTATCAAGGAGCCATATTGAGAGAGGAAGATTTCTTCAAAGTCTCGGTCACAAGGGAGAACACCAAGCTAGGTATAATTTCAAGCTTCCAATCTCATATATGTTTATCTATGGATTAATTCAAGTTGATTGATGTATGTTTTATGGATCAAAACACACAAAAACACCATAAACAAGTGATGGTAAAAAATGGGTATTTGTGAATTGATGAATACCCACTTGATTTTAAGACATGTATAGGTTGGTATGTATGTGTACATGATTATGACATAGTTAATTTTAATCAATTTTATCAATTGGTTAGTGAATTTAAGATGGTACATAAAATGTTTGATAAAATGCCTAAGTGAACATAAACTAAGGCTAAGTCATGCACACATAGTGTTTGATGAAATGCCTAAGTGAAAAGGCTAGCTAAATGGCCATGGGTGGCGTGGTGCTCAACATGGTGTGGCGAGATGGTTCTCGGCCATATGCCATGGTCGAGAGGCCAATGGGCCTTGTCGATGTGGCCTCGGTCCAAAAAGTGATCATGGGCTTCGGACCAAGTCCAATAAGAGTTGGTAGGCCCCACAAGTCTAATAAGCCCAACTGAAATGAATAGTAAAGTGAAATGGGTTTAAGACAGTGTTAGACACATTAAGAGTAATTATGGCCCAATAAGAGTCAATGGGCACATTAAGTGAAATTGTGAGACCTACGAATTTTATACACATCTAACTATGTAATGTGAACATGAATATAATTAATTGAGTTAAATGTGATGTACTCATAAATTGAAGCGGTACGGAATGAAATTTCTAAATGATGAATGAGTATTGAATGAGAAATAATCAAATGAGCAAACTATGACAATTATATATAGAGATTTTATGCCAAGTGTACAACCATAGTGTGAAACTATGAGGCCAGATCTTTCTTGGAGAAGAGGGGATCAATCTGGTAGGTCAAAGTGACAAGAAATGAAAAATTTAAACGAGTAAATCGATCTCCAATGAAAGCAGATCGATCTCCTAGTGATTCTGTCTTAAAGGGATCGATCTCCTACAAGAGCATATCGATCTTCAAATGTTTCTGTAAAAATCATATCGATCTCCTCACAAGGAGCAGATCGATCTCCTCAAGATTATGAGATCGACCTTGCCCCCACGATAGATCAATTTGGTAGGCATAAAAATTGCCTAAAACGTTCACAATTCAAAGGTAGATCGATCTCTACCCAAGCACAGACCAATCTCCTGCCCTCTGCCTATATAAGCACCCTTGTGTTTTTGCTGGAATTCATCTTCTCTCTCTCCAAAAAATCAAAAACCCCCATTTGGCTCGAATCCCTGGCTTTCTCTCTCCTCCAAAACACTAATTTTCTTTCGAATCAGAGGTAGTGGTAAGAGGGAAAGTTGTTCCTCATCGTAAGGTAAACAACATACTTGGAAATCGAAGGACGATTTGAGCTGAGGCGTGAATTGAGTACTCCACAAGTTTTGGGTAAATTTCTAAGCTTTAATCCTTGATTTTGAAGTAGATTTCTGCGATTGTGGCTGTAGATGTTGTGATGAGTTCGCTGAAAATGGTTAGGGTTGTTAGAATTATTGAGGTATTAAGAAATTATAAGAATGTGAGCAATTATGCTCGATGTTGAGATTTGAGACAATGTGATGACGTGTTGATGATTTTTTTTTACATTGTTGAGACAAGCCGGGAGTTTTCGAGATGAATACGAGGCTAGTCCGTCGTTCGGGGGAAATGATTGCACTATACGAGGTGCAATGAGGTAAAGGAAAACTTAAACTCATTTGTGTATGTGATTTGTGATGATATTTGTGGCATGAAATATTTTTGAGAAACAAGCATGTTTTTACGAGTTATGATTGATTTATTGCACACGGTTTTATAGTCGGTTGAGGCCTAATTCTTAAGAGTTGTTGTCACGACCCAAACTACCCAAAAATCAGAGTTAATTTTTCGCTTTTTATTATTTTCTTACTTAAATTCTTACCTGTCCTCGAATCGTGACCAACACTCCACTAATAATTGGGCTGTGCGTCAATGCCAGTCCCACCATACATTTACCATAGTACTTATTTCTTCTCCAGTCATTTATAATTGTTTACATTAATTATACATCCCCTAAAGTTACTTACAAACATGTTACTGTGCTATGCTTATGTAGATACAATATGTACAAGTGTATATACCTTATGTTGATGGGCAGCAGCGGATATCCGGAATGCAGTACTGAGTCGCCTCAACTTCAACTGGAGATTATCTGTGGGAGAAAATGAAAGGGGTGAGCACATCAAGCTCAGTAAGGCAATCCTACGAACAAGTAGGTAACCATACTACCTACATGAACGTGGTGCCATGCATAAACCACCCTTTCTCCACACATTTTAAAACAATGATATGCGTTATGATGTTATGTAAAACACATTTGCACGGAAAATCAACATGCAATTATTATAAATTATTTCTTTCTCAATTAAGATTTTCACAATAAAGTCAGGACTCGACCCCTCCTGCGGGTGATCCTGACTCACACAAAATCATGAGAACGTTTACATCACACGTGGGTTTTGAAAAGCATGGAAATACATCATGCAATTTAGTTTTAAAACCCAGTTTAAATCATCATAAAAGTCATCAACATGCGAGACTAGGCAACGTCTGTATATAGGTAAATAACTAGGACTATGGCCATATCTGTCCTCGGGAGTTCCTCAGCTACACGGATCCTAGTGTGCGGGTTCTCACCATGATCGGGAACCGCCCGGGAGGTGGGTCAGTCCATCCCGTCAGTCTTATCCGATCCCCGGCATCCGAAGATGCTGCATCCGAAGATGCCGTATCCGAAGATACCACACGGTACATCGTACTCCATGCTACTTGCACGGTACATCGTACTCCGTGAACCCATATAATATCTCTAGGTACTCCAGCCCAATTGGCCTGCTTCCCACAGAGGTTTGTTTCTCAATACTCATGCCATGTCTCAAAACGCACGTGCGAGCCTATTAAATCGGTGACACACAGTCTACCCGATGCTCCAAGCACGGCTCATCGCATGTTCTCATAAAATCAGTGCGAGCGATGCTCAGCACTCTCATCAACTCAAATAAAACTGGCAGAGCCCGCTTTACATCCCCACAAGGCCGCCAACCTCATCCCTCACTCTCACCCCACCTAAGAGGTCTCTTGAGCCTGTTGGGCCTTTTGGCTGGCTCCAAGGGCAGACAGCGGTACTCCACAAATCCGGTAAAACTAGTGCGAGCTAAGCTCAGCACTCTGTATGAAAATCGTATAAAAAATCTGGTGCGAGCGAAGCTCTAACACCCTGTCTCAAAATCATATAAAAATATGGTGCGAGTTAGACTCTAGCACCCTGTCACGAAAATCATATATATATGTATACAAATCTGGTGCGAGTTGGACTCCAGCACCTATGCATGTAAAACTCTAGTGCGAGCTCTCGCTCTAGCACTAATGCATGCATCACACAAATCAAACATCGTGCGAGCTAAGCTCTAGCACGTCACATGTAAATAAAAACACGTAGGCGGCTCTGTTTCCTCAAAACAGTTTTCAAAACAATTTCACGTTGAAAGTATGCAATGCTGTGCATTTTCTTTCAAGGTGAGCCAGCCTACTCATGCATGCATCAAAACACCTCCAGAATGAGCAGAAACCTTTTGTTCTTGCTCCTCCCAATTTTTCCTAAATTTTTAGATTTTTACCCTTAACAAGGGTATTTTAGTAATTTGCCCATTCGGGGCACTAAAATTATTCTTCGACCTCTAGACCCTCCAGAACATTTTAAAGGACTGCATATGAATTTAAAATTGCGTAAAGTTACCTCTAGCAGTCCGCAGAATTCCCTTACCTCGATTCTCGTCGAGTCTGACCTTTTCTTTTCCAATGTTGTCTCGTCGCGCAGTCCGATATGCTTCCAATCCAATGCCCGGAACTGCGTATTAACATTCCTTAGGTCAGATAACATATAATTTAATTGTATTTTATCTTTCTGGGCTTAATTTAAATCGTTGGGCCCATTTACCCCTATTGGGCCCGATTGAACCTTAATGGGCCTTAATCGGCCTTAAGCCCGTTTTCCACTTAATTCTCACTTTATCGAGGCCTATTGGGCTCACTGGGCCCACCAATAATTTATCGGGCCTCGTTCTAATTCTCGAATAGCTAAATTTAATATTTACGACAATTAATCTAAATTTCCATAATTTAATTCAATTTATGCGGAAATTAAATCAATATCACGCATAACGAGAAAATTATCGTAAATAGGGGTCACTTACCCGAGATTCCATGCTAGTCCGCAAATCGAGACTGTCTCGAGCCCTCGGTGGATGCCAATCGTCGAGCTACACAATTAATTACATTTTTGGGTAAACTTTTCGGTCGAAATTAATTAAATAAAATATTCCAAATTTAAATCGGGTCAATTTGACCGCTTATCGACTTACCCGAAGCTCGATTGCATCATAGGAATTTTCCCCAATTTTTTCTTTTTTTCTTTTTCCCTTTTTCTTCCTTTTTTCCTCCTCTTTTTGGCTGAACCGGTTCAGTCCGGTTCGGACCGGTTCAGACCGCCGGTTTTCTCCGGTTCGGCCGGTTCACCACCGGTTCACCCCTTTTCCGGCCGGTTCTCCTCCGGCTTCCACCGCCAGCAGCTCCGCTGGGTCGTCCGCACCTCGAATCTGGCCTCGGTTCGCCTCAACGTCGCCGGAATACCGCCGGTCCGGCTGTTCTCCTCTTCGCCGTCGGACCCATTTCCTTCTCCCACCGTTTTCGGCGTTTTCCGGCAGCTTCACCGGTCGGGGCTGCCACCAATAGCACCGTCTGGGTCTGGGCTCTCGAAATCGGCCCTTGGTTCAGGCCGGATCGCCGCCGTTCGCCGCCGGTGGCCTTCTCTTTCCCGCGGCCTTCTCCTCCGTTTTCCGCCGGATTCCGGCGTTCCCACGGCGCGTCGTCGCCGCTGATAGATTGCCTGAGGTCGGGCCGTCTTCGCCGGCCCTCGCCTGGTCGCCTGGCCGCCGGCAGGGGCTCGGTCGGTTGCTTCCGTTAGCTTCGTTTCCGTTTCTCTGCCTCTTTCTCTCTCCCCGACCCCTTTCCAGTTTTTCAGACTTTTTTTTTTTTTCAATTCATTACTTATTTTTATATTTTTATTATTATTATTTTTATTTATTTTAATTATTTTACTATTCAATATAATATATTAAAATACCCCAAATATCCACAAAAATTATTATTTTTATTCTAATTTAATTTATTCAATTTAAATTTAATTTATTAAATATATTTTTCTCTAAATTTTCGATATTATTTCTGCGCGCTTTTCGAGATACCGTTCCGATAATTTTTTGGTATTTTTAAAATTTTCGAATCTTGATCAATTTAATCCAGAATAATTATATTCCATCTTTATTGATCAAGATTTCTCAAATTCATATTTTTAATTAAATTTCCTTATCGAAATTATACCGACCTTTGGTCTTTTGACCATTTTGCCCTTACACGTGTTCGGGATTAATTTAACCCGACTTCCTTCATACGTCCCCCATCTTTTCTTATTTAATTTTTGTATTTTAATTAAATTCGGGTCTTACAGTTGTAAACAAAGTGTGAAATTGTTTTACAAACTGTTTGAGTTTAAAAGTGAAATGGGATTTGGGCTCTACGTTATGGCGTACTGAGATTTGATAAAAGTGTGCGTGGTTTTATTGGTTTGAGCTCGATTTTGACATGTTTTGTAATGAGTACAAAAAGGATTTCATATGAGTTTTATGAGAGAAACCATTATGAGCTCTACGTGAAGGCAAAACAGTTTTATATGATAATGGTTGTTATTGAGACTTAGGCATGTCATGTGATACACATCGAGCCTTGCTTTGGTAGCATGTAAGTTCGGGCCTTGCTCTGGTAGCATGTAAGTCTGACATTCCTCCGCTTTGGTAGCAAGAGATGCCTCTGTTCTGGTAACATGAGATGACCCCCTCTCTGGTAGCACTGGGTGGCCTTATTTTGGTAGCATGTAAGTCTGGGCCTTGCTTTGGTAGCATGTAAGACCGATAATGTGCATGAGGAGAGGCCTTGCTCTGGTAGCATGTAAGTCTGGGCCCTGTTCTGGTAACACGTAAGACCAATATACCATGTACGCGACCACATTGTCGACGTCCCCTCTTTTGAGGATGCCTGGGATGCGCACCCAGAGGAGATTATTTTGATGTGCCATGACGGATGTTCTTATTTGAGTTTTAATTGCCTAGTCTCCATCTTTTTATATACATGAGATTGTGTTTTGTGGCTCTGCCCCGTGCATTACTACTGAGGTTATTTCTATCACATTTTTAAAGCTATTATCACATCCTAATTTCCACATGCTTGTAACTATGATTTTTGTACTGACCCATTTACTCTCATGTTTCTGCATGATCTTAGAGAAATGAGATGATAAGGAGGTTTTAATGATTTCATGCTACGTTTTCTATTGAGCTTATTGAGTTTCACCTACAAAACAAAATGATTGTGTTGTGTAATTAATGATTTTGTAATATGTCCCTTACCACCTTACTGAGTGATTTAGAAGCTCACTCTATTTCTAATATCCCTCAGATTTCTTCAAGTGAAGTGAGTTTCCTGCGGTGTACGGAGTAGTGGCTAGTGGAGGACTTGAGATCCAGGCCGTATATTGTATTTTGAGGCATACTTTAACATTTCATGTACCCAGACTAAAGTTGTAATTACAGACACTTAATGAACAATGATGTATGGGATGTATTAGGATTAATTAACCCTGAATGGAGGAATGTATATGGTATGATATATAAATATTAGATGATGAGATCCTGAAGTGAAAGTTTTATAATGTATATATGATGATGTATGACACTGCACAAGAATGCACCTAGAATTGTGTATTGATGTAAATAAGTTTTAAATTTGCCTTGATTTTTGTGCTTTCGGGGCGTCACAGAGTTTATTTGGTATCAGAGCCTAGGGTGTTTAGTATTGCAAGTGTCGGTTAAGTGAAAAAGGATACATTCCAAGTGTCTGTATAAGCCTGGTCATGAACTCAAATTGAGGATTGAAATTTCAATCAAGTTTGTTATGTACGTGCAGGAACGTATTGAGATTAAAAATGAGTGGACGACAAGGTCATTCGGGGAGGCAGGTAGAGCCACCTCCGCCACCTGCCCCACAACTGGAGAGTCGTAACTCTCAAATTAACTGGATTGAGAAAGATGTGCTGCATGCTTTTGAACAGATGGCAGTGCTATTTGCGCAACATTTAGGAGTTAATGCCTTGGGTACTACTCCTACACCACCACAAGGACCTCCCTCACCCCCAGTACAGATGGACCCGGTGCCTCCCTCCACTCAGCCTAATGACAGAAGTATGATTCGACTGAAGTTTTTTTTTAAAATAAATCCACCCGCATTCAAGGGGAGAAAGGATCTCGTAGAGGCTGAGGAGTGGCTGACTGAGTTGAGAGTCATATTTGATTATTTGGGATGCACTGATGCTGAGAGGGTCAGTCTGGGTGCTTATATGTTGAAAGGGAGAGATCGGGATTGGTGGGGTACTACCTAAAGTATTCTGATGTCCTGCCAGGATGTGATTAGCTGGGAAGAGTTTCAAACGTCCTTTAGAGCTCAATATGTACCACGAGCTGCCCAGAGAAGGATGCAGGCTGAGTCAAGTCTGGTACAGGACAATATGTCTGTGGATGATTACAAGAGCCGATTTACCACTCTATTGAGATATGATCTAGAGACCTTTAACGATAAAGAGCTCTGCACCGAGAGATTTGTATATGGACTAAAACCCATCATCAGAGATCGATTGATAGGGCTGTGTATTACTGAGTTTTGAGATGCTCTCAGACGAGCACAAGAGATTGAGAGGGGAATCAAAATTGTACAATCCCATAATGAGTTTAGAGTAGTGACTAGCGATAAGGGTAAGAGACCAGCGATTTCCCAGACAGATATTCGGAGAGGTTCCTTCAGAAGGAAAGGATTGAGGTACAGTAAGGCAGATTGGAGAAACCCAGAGCTTATCCCATCATTAGGGACACCCCTCGAGATGTCAGGCCTAAGATAAGGGTTTTTAGATATTGTGGCCGACCGCATAAGGGAAGTTATACTGGGTTGATCCGTGGATGTTTTACATGTGGAGACATGGGTCACAGAGTAAAAGACTGTCCTCAACCTCAGAGACCACATGCTCTGGAGCCTACCAGACAACAGCCTCAGAGTGTGAATCGCCCGAGATGGGCCACTGCTACAGAGAAAGGAAAGAAGCTCGTCACAGTGGGACGTGTGTTCGCTCTGGATAAGGAAACAACAGACACTTCTGCAAAAATTATAAGAGGTACACTCTCTATCTGTAATCATAAGGCTCATGTGTTGATTGATCCGGGATCCACGCATTTATTTATTTCTGAGCATTTTGCATGTAAGTTAAATTTGAAGTTTGAACCTCTAGAGTATATCCTGCATGTAAATACCCCTATGCGTGAGTCCCAGAGAACGGATATGATATGTAGAGGATGTGAAATAAAGGTGGGAGATAGAGTAATGCTAGCAGATATAATGATGTTAAATATACATGGGTTTGATGTAATTTTGGGAATGGATTGGCTGGCAACCAATCGAGTGAGTTTAGACTGCTATAATAAGATTATTACTTTCTCCTTACCTGAACCTTACAGTGTACGTTTGAAATATTGAGGAAATAAATGTGTGGAATTTTTGTAAGCAATTTGAAAATTATAATGTTACCTTTTGAGGGTACTAAATTTAATTATTAATGTGAAGGTTATAAAGCACTCATCTCGGATGATAATCGAGAACATCCGAAGATTAAGGATATACCCGTGGTGTATGAATTTCTGGATGTTTTCCCAGATGAGTTGCCTAGTTTACCACCAAAGAGAGAGCTGGATTTTACCATCGATTTGGTACCAGATACTCAGCCTATCTATAGACCTCCGTATAGGATAGCATTAGTGAAACTAGAGGAATTGAAGAAACAACTATAGGAGTTATTGAATCAGGGATTTATTAGACCTAATGTCTCATTGTGGGGAGCACCGGTGTTATTTGTAAGGAAGAAGGATGGTAGTCTCAAATTATACATAGACTACCGACTATTGAATAAAGTCACGGTGAAGAATAAATACCAATTGCCAAGGATTGACGATCTGTTTGATCAGCTGAGAGAGGTCTCAGTCTTCTCTAAGATTTATTTAAGATTGGGCTATCACCAATTGGGGATTAAGGAGGAAGATATTCTGAAGACAGCCTACAGGACAAGGTATGACCATTATGAATTTCTAGTGATGCCCTTTGGATTGACAAACGCCCTTGCAACCTTTATGAGGTTAATGAATGAGGTGTTCAGAGACTATCTAGATACATTTGTGATAGTCTTTATTGATGATATCTTGGTGTACTCTCGGTCTTATGAGGAGCACATACAGTAATTGTGGTTAGTACTTCAGATATTCTGAGATAAGCAATTATAGGGAAAGCTTAGCAAGTTTGAGTTTTGGTTGGATCAGATAGCTTTCCTTGGTCATATAGTTTCAGAGGAAGGAGTATCAGTTGATCTAATTAAAGTAGAGGCTGTGCTTAATTGGGAAAGATCGAGGACAGTTACAGAGGTACGAAGTTTCCTTGGTTTGGTAGGGTATTACAGAAGATTTGCGGAGGGATTTACAAGGATTGTCGCTCCTTTGACCAAGCTCAAGCGCAAGGAGACTCCGTTCATATGGACTAATCAATGTTAGCTCAATTTTCAAGAATTAAAGAGGAAATTAACAGTGGCGCCTGTGTTAACTATCCCTATGGGATCTGGAGGATTTTCAGTGTATAGTGATGCTTCCCATCAAGGATTGGGATGTGTGCTCATGCAGCATGGAAGAGTGGTCACCTATAGATCACGATAGTTGAAAGATCATGAGTGGAATTACCCCACGCCTGATTTGGAGTTAGCCGCTGTGGTATTTGTCTTGAAGATCTGGCTGCACTACTTATATGAGGAAAGATTCCAGATCTTCACTGACCACAAGAGTTTGAGGTATCAGTTTGATCAGAAAGAGTTAAATATGAGACAAAGGAGGTGGATGGAACTCCTTAAGGATTATGACTACGAGATTCTGTACCATCCAGGGAAGGCGAACGTAGTTGTTGATGCCCTGAGCAGGAAAAGTATGATATCTGCTATGATGGTCAGGGAATGGGATTTATTGGAGCAGTTCGTCGAACTCCGGATCAGAGTTAAAGAGGTAGAGACTGGATTTTTGGCTAGCATGTGAATAGAGCCCAAATCATGGATCGAATTAGAACTGGACAATGTGATGATCAGAGGTTAATTGATATGGTTAGCCAAGCCGAGTAAACTTCGTCGGATCTCATAGTCAGTGAGGATGGGTTGTTGAGATTTAGAGGATGAATTTGTGTACCGGACGATGTGTAAGACCCGATTTTTATTTTATTTTCTTATGATTCAAACATTGTATGGATATTGTTATATGTAAATGGAATCATAAGACGAATGATTTTGATCATATAAATATGAATCAAGTAGTCGAATGTACGTAAAATTCGAAAACGAACAGTTAAGGAATTTTTAATTAAATTTATGAGATTTTAATTGTCCAGACAGAGATACGGATTTTAAATGAGAAATTATAGTGGGTCCAAGAATGAAAGTCGGCCTAAATTGGTCCCGAACGTGTAGAACGGTAAAACGATCAAAAGACCAAAATTTGGTATAATTTTGATAAGAAAATTTCATTAAAAATATGAATTTAAGAAATCTTGATCAATAAAGGAGAAAATATTAAATTTCGAGTCCAATTGATCAAGATATGAATTTATTTGAATTAATCAGAATTTTCACATCGAAAAATTATCCCGAAAATATTGAAAAAATGCACCGAAAAGATGAAGTAAGACAGATAAATTCATTTATGGATTAAATGAATAAAATATAATTTTTTAAGGATACTTTGGGATTTTTAGAATATTTTAATGATTAAAATAATAATAAAATAAATTATAAATAATAATAATTAAAAAAAAGAAAAACGAATCTGAAAACCCGAAAGGAAAAAAAAAGAAAACGAAATGAAGAGGGCGACTCGAGGAAGACAAGAGCCCCGGACGATCACCGACGACCCAGCGGCCAGGCGAAGGGCCGGAGAAGGAAGAGGAAGACCGCGCGATCATCTAGCCACCGGCGACGCGCTCCACCGACGCCGAAATCCGACGGATCGAGGGAGAGAAGCCGCAGAGAGGAGAAGCGAATCCGGCGGCCACTAGCGAGATTTGGCCCCGATTAAGGCCAGCCGAACATTGCCCGGCCAGAGACGCGCCGAACGGTGATAGCAGCACACCGAGAACCAGCCGGACGACGTCGAAACAGCAAAAAGGGACTGAACCGGTCGGCGGTTCAGTGAGAAAGCCACTGTGCTGAATCGGACCGGACCGGTTCAGCCAATGAGGAAAGAGGAAAAGGGAGAAAAAGAAAGAAAAAGAGAAAAAGGAAAAAGGGAAAGATTTTTGGGGATACACCGAACTTCGGGTAAGTCGATAAGAGGTCAAAAGTGACCAATTTGATTTCCAAAAAAATTATTTAAATTATATTTGATCAAAAAATAACCCGAAATTAAATATAAAATTATGCAGTTCAACAATAAATTCGGAACGTGAGCCGATCGAACTCTGATTTACGCACCATCGCATAATTTCGGGTAAGTAAAGCTCATTTACGACAACAGTATGATTATTACGCAATTGAAATTTATTTTGCAGATTTCTGATTAATTTCTGCATAAAAATAAATTTATTCATATTTTTGAATTAATTATCGTAAATGATATACGGGCTATCCAAAGAGTTTAGAACGAAACCCAATGGGTATTGAGAGCCCAATAGACTCGAAGAAGGGATTTAATAAGTGGAAATGAGCTGAAAAATGGGTCAAGGCCCATTAAGGTGCATTCGAGCCCAATAAAGTTAAACGGGCCCAGTGCTTTAGATTCGATCAGTGAGAGTGAAATACTGATAAATATATTAGAATTGACCCAAATACGTGGTTATATGCAGCTCCGTAGACTTGGTCTGGAGCGAATTGGATTGAGAGACCTGGTACGATCGAGACAGGATAAGCTCGCACGTGATTCCAGGTAGGGGAATTTTACGGACTGCTAGAGGTAACTTTACGCAATTTCGACATCATTTACATTCCCTAAAATTGTCTGAAGGGTCTAGATTTAAGATAAAAATTTTGGTGCCCCAGATGGAAAAATTATCAAAATACCCTTGTGAAGGGTAAAAATTTCTAAATTTAGAAAAAGTTGGGAGAACATTGCATATTTTCAATAATGTGATTTCTTGTGAAAATTGTTTTGAGATAACAGAGCCGCCTACGTAATTTTATGAAAGTGTGACGTGCTAGAGCTTAGCTCGCACGAGTTTTGATTTGTGTGATACATGCATTAGTGCTGGAGCAAGGGCTCGCACTAGAGTTTTACATGCATAGGTGTTGGAGTCTAACTCGCACCAGATTTTCATATGACTTTCGTGACAGGGTGCTGGAGTCTAACTCGCACCAGATTTTCACTTGATTTTTATGACACAGTGTTGGAACCTAGCTCGCACTAGTCTTACATGATCTTGACAGAGTGCTGGAGCTTAGCTCACACTAGATCTTATGAGATTTTATGAAACACGTGCTGGAGCTTTGCTTGCACGAGATTTTTTTTCATTTTATGAGAGTGTTGGAGCATCGCTCGCACTGATTTTATGAGACATGCGATGAGCCGTGCTTGGAAAGTTGGGTAGACTGTGTGTCACGCCGATTAAATATGCTCACACGTGCGTTTTGAGACAGGCACGATTGTGGATATGAGATATTGGTCCACGGAGCACGTTGTACCGTGCAAGTAGCATGGAGTACGCTGTACCATGTTGGGATTGATTATGTGGCATCTTCGAATGCAAGTGGCATCTTCAGATACGAGATATCAGACAGGACCGACGGGATGGACTGACCCACCTCCCGGGATGATTCCCGATAGTGGTGAGACCCCGCACACAGGATCTGTGTAGCAGTGGGATCACAAGTATATGGCCAATACTCCTGGTTATTTGCCTGAGATATATATATATATAGTGCCAAGTCTCGTATGTTGTTACTTGATGTTTTGAAAATCATGTTTGTGAACTTTTGTTTGAGTCTGGATCACCCGAGGGAGGGGTTGAATCCTGACTGAGATGTGATTTTAATAAGAATGAAACTGGGATTTAAACTGAAATTTGCATGACGTTATTTCCATGCTATTTAAACCCAGACGTGATGTAAACTGGTTTTACATGACATTCATTGTGTCGCATGTTATTATTGCTTTGAAATGCATCTGATTTCATGATTTTGCGTGAGTTAGGAACACCCGAGGGATGGGTGGAGTCCTGGCTGTGTTGTAAAATTTTAACGAGAATGAAATGATTTAAATGGATTTGCATGTTGAGTTTTTCCATGCTCTTTGAAATCCATATGTGAACTTGTTTTACATGACATCATGAATTGTAGCATCTATTTTAAAATGTGTGGAGAAAGGGTGGTTTATGCACGGCACCACGTTCATGTAGGTAGTATGGTTACCTACTTGTTCGTAGGATTGCTTTACTGAGCTTGATGTGCTCACCCCTTTCATTTTCCTACACAGATTTCTTTCAGTAGACTTTGAGGCGACTGAGTACTGCATTCCTGAATATCTACTACTGCCCATCATTTTGAGGTATATACACTTGTACATATTATATCTAAATAAGAATAGCACAGTAACATGTTCGTAAGTAACTTTCGGGGATGTATAGACACTGTAAACACTTGTAAATGAATGATAAAGAATTAGTGAAAAACTCATGTGTTTACCTTTCCTTTAATAAGGAATTAAGTTATATGGTGAATGAATGGTGGGATTGGCATTGACGCACAGCCCGATTGTTAGTGGAGTGTGGTCACGATCAGAGGATAGGTAAGTATAAAAGTGATAATTCTATTTTTAATAGAATTATTTGTGCTTAAATTCCTAAATATTTATTTAATCCCCATATTATTTTATTAATAATCCCCTGTATTTAATTAAAATTCTTTAATGTGCAGATAAATTAAATCCAGATGAAACTCAGTCGTCTCAGTCGAAATTGGGCTGCAAACGTGCTAAAGGAGATTGGACCACTTCAAATTTTGCAGACCGAGTCACCAGTCGTCTGGACACGCGTGATGCCAGGTGTCCATATTTTATTTGCTCTAAAACGATAAGATCAACAGACACCGAGTGAATATTCTGGAAGGCACACGTCGGGCCACCTCGCACAGCCAACTGGACAAACCGACAAGTGACGTGGAAATATCTATCTGCAGCAAATCAATTGAAGACAAGTGTCCAAATAATGTCAACTCATCTAGGATGAAAAATTACCATTGTACCCCTATGTTTGTGTATAAATAGAATATGATGGCAATTGAAAATGTAAGTAGGTTAGGGTAGAATAGCTTTTAGATTAATTTTAAAAGTTTTCTTTAAATTTCTTCATAGTTTTTCTTTTACAAATTGTCTTACTATTCATTTCATGTTCTTCATTACAATTTGTTAAATTTCATTTTCAATAGAAGTTCACTCTCTTTTTCATAATCTCGGTTTCTTTTCCATGAAGTCTCTATTTGTCAAGTTTTATTTACATAACTCATTTTCCTAGTTCATGTCTCAGTTTCTTTTCCAGATGCATTACTTATGCTTTGTTTTCTTTATTTGTTAAACCATCATTTTAGTAGCTTTCGATTAGATTTCAAGAGGTGCAGTCGGGTGAACAAAGTTCTTTGATTACTGCCTTAGGTATTCTGATGCTTTGATGTGGATTTAATGTTAAACATTTTATCTACATCAAAAGCTCGGTGGAACCATGATGGCAGCAGAAACTCAAGCAACCCGAGGCTTCAGTAGCTTCACTACTTCTCTGTTTTGCGGATGATTAATATTTCAGTTTTTAGATATTGATTTTGCATGGTTCATTCGGCGTTAAGATGAATACACACTAATGCATGGTCATTTCTGTTGCATGATGTATTTCCATTTGCTGCAGTATATTAGGATTGTTCTTGTCTGCATTTTATAATATATATATAATTTCAGTTACTACATATCAGCCCTTAGCTTATTTTTAATCGGTTCTGCAATTGATCATTTCAGTAGTTAATTGTCTTTGTTTATCTCATTTGATTGCTGGAAGATGGTGAAGATGGTGTTTTAGTTGCTACTGTGTGCGAATCTTAGCAATAGTGTGCTATCCGAAAACATATTTCCTTCTTTGTTCACCCCTGTTTCAAATCTATTCTACTGTTCATTATCTTTACAAGCATTCCTTTTCTGATTTCTGTCTTAATATTCTGATATTCACTGCTGAATGTTGTTACTGCTTTGGGCTTTCACTAATGCCGAGCTGCTGATGAATGCTAGCTGCAGCTGTGGCATGGTGATCAAGGGCTGAGTAACGCATGTTACAACACCTGAAGGAGGAAGTTGCTGAATGTGAGTGCATGCTCAGAGCAGAAAGTATTTAATACCGAAGGGTGTTTAACTGCGGGGCATAGCAAACCACTGGTGGCGTGAACTAAACTGTTGTGTAGCTGCTGCTGGACGTGCACAGCAGCTGATGTCCTGTTGCTATGCATGAACTAAAGCAGGGCATAATAGAGCAGTAGAGAAAGACGCGTCTGCTATCTGGCAGAGTTATGTGCATTATTAGTACGAGAGAGGCAGTCCAAGGAATGTGCAGTAATGTCTGGAGTCTGGAGCATGACAGGAGCAGAGACACAAAATGCAGCAGTGCAGGACAATGCCAGTAGCTGGAACCGTGAGCAGCACAATGAAGAAGGCAGTGAAGAGTGTCCCACATCGGGACCACTTGGTTTAGTAATTGGTTAAGGCCACGTTTGGTTATGGCTTCTTTGCAATTTATTGCATTCTTTATTGTTTTCATTAGTATTAATTAGAATAGTGGTAATTGATAGATAAATTTAATGTTTTAAGTTGTTAATTTAATCTTTAGTCTTAAGTCTTAGTTAATAGTTAATTTTAGTTTATGCATGTTAAGATTTAATCTTTAGTTTATTATTTTATGAGTTATATTTAGATTTAATTTGATTAAATTTATTTGCATGCATTAGTTAAATTTTGTTTTATTAAGCATTTAGTTAGAGTTAAGCTTAAGAATTTCTTAGGAAAGTAGATTTTTATCTTATTAGATTTTAAGTTAATTTAGATTACATTTTCTTAGTTAGTTTAATTATATTCACATTTTACCTTAGGTTTGTTTAATTTTAGCTTAATTAATTTTGTTCTTTAGATTAGCATTTTATTTTGATTGTGTAATTAATTATTTTAATTTTCTTTTGCAGGTTATTTGCTTTTAATTGCTTGGAGCATTGTAAGTATTTTTAGCTCGATTTTATTTTCGTTATTTCAATGTTCATTGTTTTCAGTATTTTTAATTAGCCTTATTAGATCACCCACTTTAATTTCATAATTTGCTAGGATATACTTAGGGTAAGATTAACCGGTAGTTAATTAGGCTAATCAACTTCTCTGAGGGACGATAATCTGGGACTCAAATCCCATTATTACTTGGACGACCCGTGCTCTTGCGGATATATACCCTTAGGGCGTGTCAAGTTTGTGGCGCCATTGCCGGGGAAGTTTTAATTAGTCTTTAATTAATATCGGTGAAATTATACTTAGGTGTAATTCTAGCATGTAAATATTTAGGTTGTAAATATTTAGATTAGTTAATTTTCTCATAATTAATTAAAATCAAAAAAATTGAAAAATTAAAAAACTTAAAAATTTTTCTAAGGACTGGTTGATGTTTGCATGCGCAGAGCCAGGAGTTTTGATTGCTTTCCTCTAGATCCTGAAATCGAACGAACTCTTAAGAAAATACGAAAGGACTCTAGGAAATTTATAGCTCCGCTGCAACACACGATGGCAAAAAATAGGGAAATCAGGACCGTTGGGGATTATATAGTGCCGACGATTGGAGGATACTATACTGGCATCAGGCCACCAACAGCCCTGCTAATAATTTTGAAATAAAGCCGTCCATCCTTTAGATGATCCAGTCCTCTTTGCAGTTCAGTGGGCTTCCACACGATGACCCACGCAATTCTTAGACTTATGCAATACGTTCAAACACAATGGATTATTTGACGATGCACTCAAGCTTAGATTATTCCCCTTCTCACTTAGGGATAGGGTGAGACACTGGTTGACCTCCCTGCCTCCAGGATCAATTTCTACATGAGATGAGTTAGCCCACCAATTTCTAGCCAAATTCTTTCCTCCCTCTAAAATGGCTAGACTCCGTAGCGATATATCCTCCTTTGCCCAGTACGACTCTGAATCTCTTTACGAGGCATGGGAATGATACAAGGAGCTTCTTAGGAAGTGCCCTCACCACGGCTTACCTCTATGGCTGCAAGTCCAGACCTTCTACAATGGACTCACAAGCCAGAATAGGACCATAGTGGACGCTGCTTTGGGTGGAGCCTTGATGTGCAAAACAGAGGAAGAGGCTTATGAGTTGCTAGACAAGATGGCGGCTAACAACTATCAATGGTCCTCGAAAAGGCAAATGCCAAAGAAATCGACGGGTATATATGAGCTTGACACGCTGTCCACCTTTACCTCTCAGATTGCCAATCTTACAAAGATGGTGGAGTCGCTCAGTACCCAACCTAATCCTTCCAACAATGCTAACCCTGTATTTTCTGTCCAAAGTCCTTTTCTCTCATGTGATCTATGTAGTGGTACCCACGCTGTGGATAGGTGTTCACTTAATCTAGAATAGGTTCACTACGTTGCCCCTAAGCAACAGAACAACCCTTTTTCAAGCACCTATAATCCAGGGTGGAGGAACCATCCAAACTTTTCTTGGAGCCAAAACCAAAGGCAAGCTTCTAATTATAGACCAGTAGGACCCCCAGGTTTTCAAGCTCTACAGGTTCAGGTACCACCAAAGCATCAATTTCCTCACCACCCACCACCTCCATATCCACATCATCCACCTAATCATTTTCATCCCTCCCACTTCCATCAACCACCACCACCACAACCCCAGCATTCACCTACAGCTGATAAGAAACCCTCTCTTGAGGAAATGTTCACAACAATCTTGCAAAATCAAGCAGCTTCAATTAAGAACCTAGAGGTTCAGGTAGGACAGATAGCAAACGCTCTTAGTCAACGTCCTCAGGGAACCCTTCCTAGTAACACAGAAGCCAATCCTGTTAGGCAAAGGGAAGGGAAGGAACATGTGAAAGCTATCACCCTTAGGAGTGGCAGAGAGCTAGTAACTCCTCCTGTTAAGTCCAGACCTAACCAGCCCACAGTTGCAAAACCCATAGGTTCTAGTGAAGCAGCTCAGATGGAGCAAGAATCAAAAGATCAAGCTGCAAAGGAAACAAAGCCATGAATTTCTTCACCTTTACCTGTTTCTTTGTCACAACCTTCTTTAACCTCTGATGCTACAAAAGTTCCCACTACATCTCCTCCTGTTAGACCACCAGTCCCTTTTCCTCAGAGGTTTCGTAATAAAAAACTGGACCAACAATTTGCAAAATTCCTTGAAGTTTTTAAGAAACTTCACATCAACATTCCATTCACAGATGCCTTAGAGCAAATGCCAAGCTATGTGAAGTTTATGAAAGACATCCTCTCTAGGAAAAGAAGATTGGAAGATTACAAAACTGTGGCCTTAACTGAGGAGTGTAGTGCCATCATCCAGAGAAGGTTACCCCCCAAGCTCAAGGATCCCGAGAGCTTTACCATACCATGTACTATTGGAAATTTATTCTTTGGTAGAGCCCTGTGCGATCTAGGAGCTAGTATAAATTTAATGCCATTGTCTATCTATCAGAAGTTAGGAATAGGGGATGCCAAGCCCACCACAGTGACCCTCCAGTTGGCCGATCAATCAATTAAATATCCAAAGGGGGTCATTGAGGATGTCTTAGTGAAAGTGGACAAGTTTATTTTCCCTGCAGATTTTATCGTGTTGGACATGGAGGAAGACAGGGAAGTCCCAATCATACTAGGCAGACCATTCCTAGCAACTGGTAGAACTTTAATAGATGTACAGAAGGGGGAGTTAACAATGAGAGTTCAAGATCAGAAAGTCAAGTTTAATGTGTTCAAATCTCTAAGGTTTCCTGATGACTCTCATGATTGTTTTAGGATGGATTTAGTAGATAAGGACATCATTGAGGAGTTTTCTAAGACACATCCTTTAAACCCTTTAGAAGCTTCCTTAGTGAAATCTTTTGATCTTAGAGAATACAGTGAAGATGATAATGAGGTCTACGAGACTTTACAGTTATTAGAGGTCACTCCTTTTGAGGAAATTGCCCAATTTGAGACACTAGACTGTTCATCTATTCCAGCTTCAAATATCTTTCCATCCACCAGTGATCCTCTAGTATTAGAACTCAAACCTTTACCCTCACACCTTAGGTATGCTTACTTAGGTGAATCCTCAACACGACCGGTAATAGTATCTACTGCTCTCTCCAGTGATTAGGAAACAAAATTACTACAAGTGTTAAGAGAGCATCAGAAGGCTATAGGCTGGTCTATCTCTGCCTGTAAGACACGAATTTAATTAAAATACGAAATGAAAGAGTATTCGTGAAAGGAAATCGGGTTAAATTGATCCCGAAAACAAGAACAGGGGTAAAATGGTAAAAATACCAAAACCTGGTATTAAGGCGATAAGAAATTTTAATTAAAAATAAGGATGTAAGATATCTTAATCGATAATGAGGAAATTATACAATTTTGGGTCAATTGATCAAGATTCAAAAATTTTAAAAATATCAAAAAATTACCGGAATAATATCTCGAAAAGCGCGAAGGAATAATATCGAAAATTTGGAGAAAAATATATTTAATAAATTAAACTTAAATTAAATAAATTAAATTAGAATAAAAATAATATAAGTGTAGATATTTTGGATTTTTATAGAGTATTTTAATGAATAGTGAAATAATTAAACAAATAATAATAATAATAATAATAATAAAACAAAAAAAAGAAGAATCTGAAAACAAAAAAAAAGGAGAAAAAAAACATCGGGGAGAGAGAAACGAAAACGAAGCCGAGCGAACCAAGGATGGCCGGCGAGCCGTCCGGCGACCAACGACCCCGACGAGGAGCCGAAGAGGAAGAGGAGAGACCGGCGATCCTTCAGCCACCGGTGACGCGCGTCGGAGAAGCCCGAATCCGACGAAACGACGGACAAAAGCCGAGAGGGAAAATCCAGTCGGTTCCCGGTGAACGGCGGCGTCTTGGATCCGATCCGACCCCGCAAAACGATCCCCAGGCCGAGACGGTTCTGTTGAGGCCATTGGATGCCGACGAAACGGCAGGAATCGCCGGCGACGGCCAAGAGAAGAAATGGGTTTCCGACGCCGAGGGAGAAGAGCCGGACCGGCGGCGTTCCGGCGACCCCGACCGAAACCGAGGGTAGATTCGTGCTGCGGACGACCTTGCGGAGCTACTGGCGGTGGAAGCCGGCGGAGAACCGGCCGACAAGGCGGTGAACCGATCGAACCAGAGTGAACCGGGGTGAACCGGTGGGTCTGAACCGGTCCGAACCGGACTGAACCGGTTCAGCCAAAAAGAGAGGAAAAAAGGGAGAAAAAGGGAAAAAGAAAAAGAGGGAAAAAATTGGGAAAAAAATCTCGATGATGCAATTGAGCTACGGGTAAGTCAGTAGTGGTCGAAATTGACCCGATTTAAATTTTGGAGTATTTAATTTAATTAATTTTGGACTGAAAACTTACCCGAAAAATTGTAGAATTGTATAGCTCGACGATTGGCATCCACCGAGAGCTCGAGACAGCCTCAATTTAAGTACTAGCATGGAATCTCGGGTAAGTGACCCTTATTTACACAATTTACATCGTTATGCGTGATATGAATTTAAATTTCGCATAAATTGAATTAAATTATGAAAATTTAGATAAATTGTCGTAAATAATAAATTTAGCTATTCGAAAGTTAGAACGAGGCCCAATAAATTGTTGGTGGGCCCAGTGAGCCCAATAGGCCTCGATAAAGTGAAAATTAAGTGGAAAACGGGCTTAAGGCCGATTAAGGCCCATTAAGGTGCAATCGGGCCCAATAGGGGTAAACGGGCCCAATGATTTAAATTAAGCCCATAAAATAGGAAATACAATTAAATTGTATGTTATCTGACCTGAGGAATATTTATACGCAGTTCCGGAGGTTTGATTGGGAGCATATCGGACTGCGCGACGAGACAACAGTGGAAAAGGAAAGGTTAGACTCTACAGAAAAATAAGGTAAGGGAATTCTGCGAACTGCTAGAGGTAACTTGTACGAAATTTTAAGTTCATTTGCAGTCTTTAAAAATTATCCGAAGGGTCTAGAGGTCAAATAATAATTTTAGTGCCCCGAATAGGCAAATTACCAAAATACCCTTGTTAAGGGTAAAATTTACAAATTTAGGAAAAATTGGGAAGAGTAAGAACAAGAGGTTCCAGCTCATTCTGGAGGTGTTTTGACGCATGCATGAGTAGGCTGGCTAACCTTGAAAGAAAATGCATAGCATTGCATACTTTCAACGATATAGTTGTTTTGAAAACTGTGTTGAGGAAACAGAGCCGCCTACGTGTTTTTATTTACATGTGACGTGCTAGAGCTCAGCTCGCACGATGTTTGATTTGTGTGATGCATGCATTATTGCTGGAGCGAGAGCTCCCACTAGAGTTTTACATGCATAGGTGCTAGAGTATAACTCGCACCAGATTTCACATGCTTTTTCGAGACAGAGTGCTGGAGTTTAACTCGCACCAGATTTTATAAGATTTTCATGTGATTCATATATAGAGTGCTAGAGCCTAGCTCGCACTAGTTTTACTTGATTTGATGAGAGTGCTGAGCATTGCTCGCACCGATTTTATGAGAACATGCGATAAGCTGTGCTTGGAGCATCGGGTAGACTGTGTGTCACCGATTAAATAGGCCCGCACGTGCGTTTTGAGACATGACATGTTAAAATAACCTGATGAGCCCGAACGAGGGATAAGGGTTAGAGAAACAACCTGATGAGCCCGAACGAGGGATATGGGTTAGAGAAACAACCTGATGAGCCCGAACGAGGGATAAGGGTTGGAGGTCCAGCTGATGAGCCCTAACGAGGGATAAGGCTGGGGGTCCACGGAGTACGATGTATCGTGCAAGTAGCATGGAGTACGATGTACCGTGTGGTATCTTTGTGATACTTTGGTATCTTTGTGATACGTTGGCATCTTCGGATGCATGGGATCGGATAAGACCGACGAGATGGAGTGACCCACCTCCCGGACGGTTCCCGATCAGGGTGAGACCCCGCACACTAGGATCCGTGTAGCAGAGGGGCTCACGAGGACACATATGGCCATAGTCCTGGTTATTGCCGATATACAGATGTTGCCTAGTCTCGCATGTTGATCTTGACGATGATTTAAACTGGGTTTTTAATTAAATGTGCATGATGGTTATTTCCATGCTTTTTAAACCCATGTGTGATGTAAACTGATTTTCATGATTTTGTGTGAGTCAGGGTCACCCGAAGGAGGGGTCGAATCCTGACTTTACTGTGAAATTTTAAACGAGAAAGATATGATTTTGAATATAATTGCATATTGAATTTTTCGTGCAAATGTATTTTACATAACATCATAACTCATATCATCTGTTCTAAAATGTGTGGAGAAAGGGTGGTCTATGCATGGCACTACGTTCATGTAGGTAGTATGGTTACCTACTTGTTCGTAGGATTGCCTTACTGAGCTTGATGTGCTCACCCCTTTCATTTTCTCCCACAGATAATCTCCAGTTGAAGTTGAGGCGACTCAGTACTGCATTCTGGATGTCCGCTGCTACCCATCATTTAAGGTATATACACTTGTACATATTGTATCTACATAAGCATAGCACAGTAACATGTTTGTAAGTAACTTTAGGGGATGTATAAATAATGTAAACATCTTATAAATGACTGAGAAAGAATTAAGTTATATGATAAATGTATGGCGGGACTGGCATTGACGCACAGCCCAATTTGTTAGTGGAGTGTGGTCACGATCAGAAGACAGGTAAGAATTTAAGTAAGAAAATAATAAAACGCGAAAAATTAACTCTGATTTTGGGTAGTTTGGGTCGTGACATACAAAGGTGGTATCAGAGCAGCAATTGGTCTGATGTGTGTCAGTGTCAGTAATTAGGAAATTACATCCCCGTGTTACTGTGCTTGGTTAGATACAATAGTGTATATCGAGATGGGTTTTGACTAAGAAATGGTCGAGAATGCAGGAATGCCTAATGTGAGTCGCGTTAGATGAGATAGTGCACGAGGCAGAGGTCGTAGAGGTAGACCTGAGTCTGCTAAATTGTGCTGAGTTGACTATGAGAATCAGGATGAAATTGAAATGGAGGTAAATGTTGAGCATGCCCCACTGAGTCTGACAGAATGATCGGACAGTATTAAGACACGCTTCGCGAAGTTGGAGCAGAGTGTGGAGATTATTTTGAGGAGCAAATTTCTCAGATTATGTATGAGATCAGAGGGCGCAGCGGAGCATTGGTGGAAACCCGCTCGACCCATCTTAAGTATTAAACATTCAGAGCTGATATGAGAAATATCTTGGATATTTTCCGGTGACAGGATATCCCGGACACTGTTTAAAGGGAATGATAGATAAATTTCCTTACTCTGACCCAGAGGATTTGATTTATTGAAGAGTATAATTTATGAGTATAAAACTCAATTATATTCCTGGGCAGATATTACCTTGACACTATGAACAAGTGACAGTCGAGATGTCTAAAAGTTTATGGAAGGGCTCAGATTTTCAATTAGAGTCCGATTGGCCCGTGAGATATTACTTATACCGAGGCAGTGCGCAGATTTACAGTTGGGTAAATAAGAACATGAATTGCACGCCTCTAAGATTGGGAAAGGTAGTGAGGGCCGAAATAGAGACAGAAAGAGAATTAAAAATGACAGAGATGTTAAAATGGAAAAATGGTAATTGGTAAAAGATTTAATTTGATGAGTTATGGAGTAAGATGATTGGTAAGGCCCCAGTGCATCCAATTTTGGCACTCTTGAGGGGTATTGTAATTGGAGGACCCCGACCTTCTACGAAGCAGAGTAGCAGTGTGATCACTGTAGAATGTGTGGTAGATACCACGGAAGGAGGGTCTATACCTACACTGTATTGATAAAAATGGCCGTTAAGTGTGGTAAGACGGACCATTGATTTTGATTACACAGAGTTGGGCGAGATCGCCCCACAGAAAAGTAAATAGACAGAGAAAAACTTCGTTGGTATAGCTGCAATGAAAAGGCAGGCTATAGCCGAAAAGAAAAAGGAAAGTAGGTTGTTGGACGAAGGCGAGTGCATGTCTTGGACCAGGACACTATTGATGTTTCATGGATGTGGTGTAAGATACCACACTTGTTATGAATAATGAAGTACATATGTTCGTTGATCCTGGTGCCACACATTTATTCATACTGCCTTCATTCACATATAAGTGAGTAAAAGGCATAAATGCCAACATCATTGGGCACAATACTGATAAATGAGTACCCCAATAGAGGAGGATAAATTAACGGAACATGGATATGAGATTTTAAGTTGAAAACAGGGGTGAAAACATCACTGAAAAGTATACGATAAGTGTTGACAAGTGATAAAAAGGGGTGCAACAGTTGAAATTAAAGGAGTAAAGGATTGTACTCACGGAATGAATAATGAAAGAGTTTTGTCATGAGGGATATACGAAAGGAGATCATCTTTAAGATATGTTGATCCTAAATACAAGATGTATTGGAGTAAGAGTGCGTATGCGAAGTCATTAGGATTAAAGAAATTAGTAGCGAATATAAATTGTAACCACATGGACTGGTATATAAAGTATATGTGGTTAAGTCTAAAGGTTAATAAAGGTATTTCAAAATACCTCCCCGCCTGAAGACTTGACAGCGTCTTAAAGTATGTATATATAACCTATAACGTGAAATCGATCGTCGTAATAAATACCTTTAGCAATGGGATACCTTTACTAAGACGATAAGAATATTAAAATTCGATAAATCATAAAGGTTAACATAGTAAAATTTAATAAGAGCCGTTAAGATAAGAAAAGGAAATGACGCAGGTTAGTACCTAAAAACTTAAGCGATTTTGAAGGATCTTATACGCTTATGCGTAAATAAGTCAAGGATTGGACCGATTTGTAATCATCATTATTGATGATATGTTGGGTGTAGTTAAATTCTACGGCAAATTGTAAGCAATAATTGGAAAATTGCCCTTACAGATGGTTGCTGCGAGTTCTAAAAAGGGTCTACTTGATTGACACGTTTAACTAAGAAAAACGTGGTCTTTGAATGAGATGATAAATAAGATGATAGATGTGAAATGAATCTCGGTGTAGTGAAGTATGAACTGACCACCGTGATTATTTTCACCATACCCAACAGCTCAAGAGGTTCTCCGTGTGTATGAATGACTCAAGATAATGAATGAGTTGTGTATTGATGTATAATGGGAAGATAGTCAATTTTGGAGTCAGACAACTCCTTGATTACGAAATAAACTATCTGACCCATGATTTAAAGTTGGCAGCGATAGTACTTGTACTGAGTAGATGGCACTACTAGGTACACGATGAGGAATTGTGGATATGCACTAATCATAAAGCCTCAAGTATCTGTTTTCACAGAAAGAGGCGAATATGCGAATACGTAGTGGGCTAGAGCTTTTGAGAGATTTTGATTGTGAAAATTGTACCACCCAGGAAAGGTTAATGTGATGGCTGATGCCTTGATGCAGAAAGAGCCTTGGGATGATATTGCATATGATGGTCAGGGAGCGTGAGCTGCTAGAGCAGTTGTGAACCTCGGTAGTCATGCGATCCCTTCTGATGATGACAGTGATTATGTGACAGCTAGCCTGAGATTAGAACCGTATGAGAGTGCCCGGATTTGACAGGCTTAGCGTGATGATCGGCATGATATCGATAGTTTGGGTCAAATTCAGAAGGGTAGAGTGACAGAGTTCACGGAGTGTGTTGATGGTTTACAAAGAGGTTCAGAGACAGTATAAGTGCTCCCCAGAACCACAGTTGATGAGATAATAATATTGTCAGAAGCTTACTCTTCGGGATATACAGTGCATACGAAAAGTAACGAATATATATATGAAATCTCTGAAAAGGGTATTGGTGGTCAGATGTGAAAAGAGACATGGTAGAGATTGTGGAAAAGTGCCTAGTATGTCAGCAGAATAAGGTAGAGTATTAAAAGTCTACAGGGTTATTGCAGCCTCTACCTATATCGACACGGCACGAAAAATGTGAGCAAGTCTCCATGAATTTTATGATGGGTTACAGAGAACCCAGGTGAATTACAAGGCTATTTGGATGATAGTCGATAGAGTGACTAAGTCTACCCACCTTTTGGTTATGAACTCCCCAGATACTCAGAGTGTGTACGAGGATTTATGTAGAAGAAAGATTGTGAGACATTATGTAGCGTTCCAGTGAGCAGGGTATCATATAGGGATTCCCGCTTCACTTCACATTTCGGGAAATATTTTTCAGGAAGCTATGGGAACCCGACTGAGTATTAGCACAGCTTTCCGTCCTCAGACCGATGGTCAGTCAGAGAGGACTGTACAAGTTCTGGAGGATATGATGAGAGTGTGTGCATTGATTTTATAAGCTCCTGGAATGATCAGTTATTACAAATCGAAGTCACCAATAGTGACAGTTTTCACTTGAGTATCGGGATAACAAGATATGAGGCAGTGTATGGCTGTAGGGGTTGTTCCCCAAATTGGATAAGAAAAAGTGGGTGACAGATAGAATTATTTTTGACTTTGGATAATAAGTCTTTGAGGATGTTTAGTTAAGGATGAGAGATTAAGAACACCTCAGAGCATATAGACAAGTATTGGAATTCACCCTTGGTGAATTAGTATGGTTGAAATGTTTCTTGTCCTAAGAGAATAAGGACATAGCGAGCTTTTGGAAGAAGGTAAATTGACTTTCGCTGGATTGAATCTTTTGAGAGATTGGACAAGTGGAAGATAAGATCTGTAGGTTGGCGTTATCACTTGAATAAGCAGGCACCCACAATGTGTCCCATCTTTTGGTGCTTCGAAAATACTATCCAGATCTAGCGTAGGTGATAGGATATGAGATCCAACAGTTCAGCTTAATGCAAATATAAGTATATTGAAGAGGTTGATTCGGGCATTAAACAAGAAAGAGAAAGTATTGAGGTTTAAGACGATCTCCCTAATTAAAGTTCTTTGGTAGTGTTACAGTCCGGAAAAAGGTCACATGAGAATTAAAGAAGTATGATACGATTAATGTACCCGGAGTAGTCTATGGACTCATATGAATTGGTTCTAATTTGGAGGACCAAATTCCTTAAGTGGGGGAGAGTTGTAAGACCCGAATTTAATTAAAATACGAAATGAAAGAGTGTTCGTGAAAGGAAGTCGGGTTAAATTGATCCCGAAAACAAGAGCAGGGGTAAAATGGTAAAAATACCAAAACCTGGTATTAAGGCGATAAGAAAATTTTAATTAAAAATAAGGATGTAAGATATCTTGATCGATAATGAGGAAATTATACAATTTTGGGTCAATTGATCAAGATTCGAAAATTTTAAAAATATCAAAAAATTACCGGAATAATATCTCGAAAAGCGCGAAAGAATAATATCAAAAATTTGGAGAAAAATATATTTAATAAATTAAACTTAAATTAAATAAATTAAATTAGAATAAAAATAATATAAGTGTAGATATTTTGGATTTTTATGAAGTATTTTAATGAATAGTGAAATAATTAAACAAATTATAATAATAATAATAATAATAATAATAATAATAATAATAATAATAAAACAAAAAAAAAGAATCTGAAAGCAAAAAAAAAAAAAGAAAAAAAAAACATCGAGGAGAGAGAAACGGAAACGAAGCCGAGCGAACCAAGGATGGCCGGCGAGCCGTCCGACGACCAACGACCCCGACGAGGAGCTGAAGAGGAAGAGGAGAGACCGGCGATCCTTCAGCCACCGGTGACGTGCGTCGGAGAAGCCCGAATCCGGCGAAACGATGGACAAAAGTCGAGAAGGAAAATCGAGTTGGTTCCGGTGAATGGCGGCGTCTTGGCTCCGATCCGACCCCGCAAAACGATCCCCAGGCCGAGACGGTTCTGTTGAGGCCATTGGATGCCGACGAAACGGCGGGAATAGCCGGCGACGGCCAAGAGAAGAAATGGGTTTCCGACGCCGAGGGAGAAGAGCCGGACCGGCGGCGTTCTGGCGACCCCGATCGAAACCGAGGGTAGATTCGTGCTGCGGACGACCTTGCGGAGCTACTGGCGGTGGAAGCCGGCGGAGAATCGACCGACAAGGAGGTGAACCGGTCGAACCGGAGTGAACCGGGGTGAACCGGCGGGTCTGAACCGGACTGAACCGGTTCAGCCAAAAAGAGAGGAAAAAGGGGAGAAAAAGGGAAAAAGAAAAAGAGGGAAAAAATTGGAGAAAAATCTCGATGATGCAATCGAGCTACAGGTAAGTCAGTAGTGGTCGAAATTGACCCGATTTAAATTTCGGAGTATTTAATTTAATTAATTTTGGACTGAAAACTTACCCGAAAAATTGTGGAATTGTATAGCTCGACGATTGGCATCCACCGAGAGCTCGAGACAGCCTCAATTTACGTACTAGCATGGAATCTCGGGTAAGTGACCCTTATTTACGATAATTTACATCGTTATGCGTGATATGAATTTAAATTCCGCATAAATTGAATTAAATTATGAAAATTTAGATAAATTGTCGTAAATAATAAATTTAGCTATTCGAGAGTTAGAACGAGGCCCAATAAATTGTTGGTGGGCCCAGTGAGCCCAATAGGCCTCGATAAAGTGAAAATTAAGTGGAAAACGGGCTTAAGGCCGATTAAGGCCCATTAAGGTGCAATCGGGCCCAATAGGGGTAAACGGGCCCAATGATTTAAATTAAGCCCATAAAATAGGAAATACAATTAAATTGTATGTTATCTGACCTGAGGAATATTTATAAGCAGTTCCGGAGGTTTGATTGGGAGCATATCGGACTGCGCGACGAGACAATAGTGGAAAAGGAAAGGTCAGACTCTACAGAAAAATAAGGTAAGGGAATTCTGCGGACTGCTAGAGGTAACTTGTACGAAATTTTAAGTTCATTTGCAGTCTTTAAAAATTATCCGAAAGGTCTAGAGGTCAAATAATAATTTTGGTGCCCCAAATGGGCAAATTACCAAAATACCCTTGTTAAGGGTAAAATTTACAAATTTAGGAAAAATTGGGAGGAGCAAGAACAAGAGGTTCCTGCTCATTCTGGAGGTGTTTTGACGCATGCATGAGTAGGCTGGCTAACCTTGAAAGAAAATGCACAGCATTGCATACTTTCAACGATATAGTTGTTTTGAAAACTGTTTTGAGGAAACAGAGCCGCCTACGTGTTTTTATTTACATGTGACGTGCTAGAGCTCAGCTCGCACGATGTTTGATTTGTGTGATGCATGCATTATTGCTGGAGCGAGAGCTCCCACTAGAGTTTTACATGCATAGGTGCTAGAGTATAACTCGCACCAAATTTCACATGCTTTTTCGAGACAGGGTGCTAGAGTTTAACTCGCACCAGATTTTATAAGATTTTCATGTGATTCATATATAGAGTGCTAGAGCCTAGCTCGCACTAGTTTTACTTGATTTGATGAGAGTGCTGAGCATTGCTCGCACCGATTTTATGAGAACATGCGATAAGCCGTGCTTGGAGCATCGGGTAGACTGTGTGTCACCGATTAAATAGGCCCGCACGTGCGTTTTGAGACATGGCATGTTAAAACAACCTGATGAGCCCGAACGAGGGATAAGGGTTAGAGAAACAACCTGATGAGCCCGAACGAGGGATAAGGGTTAGAGAAACAACCTGACGAGCCCGAACGAGGGATAAGGGTTAGAGAAACAACCTGATGAGCCCGTACGAGGGATAAGGGTTGGAGATCCACCTGATGAGCCCGAACGAGGGATAAGGGTTGGAGGTCCAGCTGATGAGCCCGAACGAGAGATAAGGCTGGGGGTCCACGGAGTACGATGTACTGTGCAAGTAGCATGGAGTACGATGTACCGTGTGGTATCTTTGTGATACGTTGGTATCTTTGTGATACGTTGGCATCTTCGGATGCATGGGATCGGATAAGACCGACGAGATGGAGTGACCCACCTCCCGGACGGTTCCTGATCAGGGTGAGACCCCGCACACTAGGATCCGTGTAGCAGAGGGGCTCACGAGGACACATATGGCCATAGTCCTGGTTATTGTCGATATACAGATGTTGCCTAGTCTCGCATGTTGATCTTGACGATGATTTAAACTGGGTTTTAATTAAATGTGCATGATGGTTATTTCCATGCTTTTTAAACCCATGTGTGATGTAAACTGATTTTCATGATTTTGTGTGAGTCAGGATCACCCGAAGGAGGGGTCGAATCTTGACTTTACTGTGAAATTTTAAACGAGAAAGATATGATTTTGAATATAATTGCATGTTGAATTTTTCGTGCAAATGTATTTTACATAACATCATAACTCATATCATCTGTTTTAAAATGTGTGGAGAAAGGGTGGTTTATGCATGGCACTACGTTCATGTAGGTAGTATGGTTACCTACTTGTTCGTAGGATTGCCTTACTGAGCTTGATGTGCTCACCCCTTTCATTTTCTCCCACAGATAATCTCCAGTTGAAGTTGAGGCGACTCAGTACTGCATTCCGGATGTCCGCTGCTGCCCATCATTTAAGGTATATACACTTGTACATATTGTATCTACATAAGCATAGCACAGTAACATGTTTGTAAGTAACTTTAGGGGATTTATAAATAATGTAAACATCTTATAAATGATTGAGAAAGAATTAAGTTATATGGTAAATGTATGGTGGGACTGGCATTGACGCACAGCCCAATTTGTTAGTGGAGTGTGGTCACGATCAGAAGACAGATAAGAATTTAAGTAAGAAAATAATAAAACGCGAAAAATTAACTCTGATTTTGGGTAGTTTGGGTCGTGACACTAACCTTAAGGGTATTAGTCCCTCTATCTGTATGCATAAGATACTATTGGAGGAAGGGTATAGGTCATCCATAGAGCACCAGCGTCGATTGAACCCTATAATGAAAGAAGTTGTCAAGAAGGAGATCATTAAGTGGTTAGATGCAGGGATTATCTATCCCATTTCTGACAGTGCCTGGGTGAGCCCAGTACAATGTGTCCCTAAAAAGGGAGGGATGACAGTGATCGAGAATGAAAATAATGAGCTCATCCCCACTAGGACTGTCACTGGTTGGCGAGTATGTATGGATTATAGGAAACTCAATAAAGCCACCAGGAAAGACCACTTCCCTTTACCCTTCATTGACCAAATGTTAGATCGATTAGCTGGTCACAAATTCTACTGTTTGTTGGATGGATACTCTGGTACAATCAGATAGCTATAGCCCCGGAAGACCAAGAAAATACTACCTTCACTTGTCCCTATTGGACCTTTGCTTTTAGAAGAATGCCTTTTGGCCTATGCAATGCACCTGTTACATTCCAGTGTTGTATGATGGCCATATTCCATGATTTGGTGGAGGATTTTCTTGAGGTTTTCATGGACGATTTCTCAGTATTTGGGGATAGCTTTGATTTATGTTTGCAGAATTCAGCACTAGTACTGAAGAGGTGCGAAGAAACAAACTTAGTGCTTAATTGGGAGAAATGTCACTTCATGGTAAAAGAAGGTATAGTGCTGGGGCACAAAATCTCTGCTAGGGGGATAGAAGTGGATAAGGCTAAGGTGGAAATTATTGAGAAGTTACCTCCCCCTACCACTGTAAAAGGAATTCGAAGTATCCTGGGCCATGCGGGATTTTACAGAAGGTTCATTAAGGATTTTTCGCAGATATCTAAACCTTTATGTAATCTCCTTGAAAAGGACACTATGTTTTGATTTGATGAGAAATGCTTAGAAGCATTTAAGACTTTGAAGGACAAATTAGTTACAGCCCCTGTAATCATAGCTCCAAATTGGAGTTTACCTTTTAAGCTTATGTGTGATGCAAGTGATTATGCTGTGGGGGCTATACTAGGACAAAGAAGAGGAAGAGTCTTTTATGCTATCTATTACGGAAGCAAAACACTTAATGAGGCCCATATGAACTATGCTACTACCGAGAAGGAGTTGTTAGCTGTAGTGTTTGCCTTTGATAAGTTTCGCTCCTATCTCATTGGTACTAAGGTAGTAATATGTACTGATCATGCTGCCATTAAGTACTTAGTCTCCAAGAAGGATGCAAAGTCGAGGCTGATTTGATGGATCCTCCTACTACAGGAGTTTGACTTGGAGATTAAGGACAGGAAAGGTATGGAGAATCAGGTTGCTGACCATCTATCTAGATTAGAGAGTGGACTTAAAGAAGATGGTACAACTAGTAATGAGTCCTTTCCTGATGAGCAGCTATTTACTTTCGGGCACTCCAGATTGCCTTGGTATGCTGATTTTGTAAATTATCTGGTGAGCAATGTGATGCTACCTGATTTGACTGCTCAGCAAAAGAAAAAGTTTTTGAGTGATGTCAAGTATTATGTTTGGGATGAACCCTTCCTATACAAACAATGTAAAGATTAGATTTTGAGAAGGTGTGTTCCCATGGAAGAAGTAGAGGATATACTTAGACATTGCCATTCTTCTGATTATGGAGGGCATTTTGGAGGAGAGAGGACAGCAGCCAAGGTTTTGCAATCTGGATATTACTGGCCCACATTATTTAAGGATGCCCACTACTTTGTGATGAAATGTGATAGATGTTAGAGGGTAGGTAATATTTCAAAAAGAAATGAGATGCCTCTGACTAATAGTTTAGAAGTAGTACTCTTTGATGTCTGGGGCATTGATTTCATGGGACCATTTGTTCCTTTATATGGCAACCTCTATATTCTTGTAGCTATGGACTATGTGTCAAAATGGGTTGAAGCAATGGCTTTACCAACTAATGATGCCAATATGGTGGTAAGATTTTTGAAGAAGAATATTTTCACACGATTTGGCACACCTAGGGCTATCATTAGTGATGGAGGATCCCACTTTTGCAATCGAAGTTTTGATGGGCTGTTAAAGAAATATGGGGTCAAACATAAGGTAGCCACTGCTTATCACCCACAGACGAGTGGCCAAGTAGAGTTATCCAACAGGGAAATTAAGGGGATATTAGAGAAGACAGTAAACCCAAGTAGGAAGGACTGGTCCATTAGGTTAGAGGATGCACTTTGGGCCTATAGGACAACCTTCAAAACACCTTTAAGAATGTCCCCTTATCAGCTTGTGTATGGTAAAGCCTGTCATCTACCAGTAGAGCTTGAGCACAAGGCTTATTGGGCCCTTAAGAACCTGAATTTCAATTTAGAAGCAGCATGGGAGAAGAGGCTGCTACAACTCAATCAGTTAGATGAGTTCAAGTTGCAGGCATATGAGAATGCCAAGCTCTACAAGGAAAAAACTAAGCGATGACATGATAAGAAAACTAAGGAGAGACACTTTGAGCCAGGCCAGTAGGTTCTGTTATTTAATTCACGCTTGAAGTTGTTTCCAAGAAAGTTTAAGTCCAGGTGGTCAGGTCCCTTTACCATTACACAAGTATTCCCTCATGGAGCCATTGAAATTATGGATGAGGCCCTGAATCAACCCTTTAAGGTTAATGGGGGCAGACTGAAACACTATTTTGGGGGAGGGTTTGATCGTCAGCATTCTGTGACCACTTTAGCTGACCCTCCTACTTCTGATCCTGTTACTTAGCTTTATTTTTCATTTTCACTTTGTATATAGTTCTTTTTCTTTTTCTTTTATGTTGTTTCTTTCTTTGTTTAATTTGCAGGTTTATTTTCTAGTTTTACGTTTTCAATCAAAGCTTCAGTTGTTCATCATCATCAGAAAGGGGAATACTCTATTTTTAAGCTTAAATTCTTATAGTATCTGCACACTGAGGACACTGTGCACTTCAAGTTTGGGGGAGGGGATACTACTTGAGCAGTTTTCAAAAATTTGGGCAAAATTGAAATTTTTTTCAAAATTTTTTGAAAATCTGAGCTTAAACTGTTTGATTTTGGGATGATTTAGTGCTTAGCATGTAGTTTTCCCATATTTCGATGATATGACCTCATGATTTAGTATGATTTTGATTTACTTAGAAGCATGATTATAGGAAAAGCATGAAGTTGAATTCTTGAATTTGTCTTGATTCTGGTTGTGATTTCCTCATCGTACGCACATGTCATATCATGAATCTGTATATTTATTTAGAGAAAGCTTATGTGGACTTAGGATTGCATTTGCTCAATTGATTTTGTGTATCATATTCTAGAATTTGTTTGATCTTGTCTCGAGGTGAAATATTAGATCACACTTAATTAGGGAGATGATTTAGGCCATCTTTGGATTGTTTGAGCCTTTCGAGCCATCCTTGTACATACTTTACCCCAAGTCACCCATCTGGGCCAAATAAGCTTTTCTCTGTAAATACACCTGCGTTATTTTCCTTAGCCTAAAGCTTTCTTTTCCTATCCCTTACCCCGAAAGCATGAAAAGTTACTGGATATATTTTGAGCTTTGTACATATGGGTACCTGGTGATAGTGAAAATTCGAAGAAAAAAATGTGTGAAGAAAAAGAAAAAGAAAAAGAAGAAAGATGAAAAATACAAAAATAGAATAAAATGTCTAGTAAAAGGAACAAGTTTGGGGGAATAAATATGAGCTCTTACATTAAAGATCCTAGAAGGTAATGCATGTTAAGGGGTAATTAAACCTAAATAGACTTTATCATACATTAACCCCAGCCTGACATTACAAGCTTAATGAAGTCCTATTGATCTTTGATTAAGTGTGACTACATTAGTGGAGAGATTAGTGAAAAGCAAACTTATGGGAATGATCACATGTTATTGACTTTGCATTCACTGTGCTTGCATAATCTGATCCGAATAATGTACTTTGAAGTGGCTTTGACATTTTTCACCTATACACGAGGAGTCCAATTTGGGTTAGGACTTATGATTGGATGATTTTGAGTGTTTGACTTGTAATTGTGAATCTTTTAGATCATAGTCTGTACTTTATCTTTGAGGATAATATTGGAAAAAGTATTATGTTTTGTACTTGTTGTTCCTACAATTGTTTTGTTTTGCTTGAGGACAAGCAAAAGCTCAAGTTTGGGGTGTGATAATTCTATTTTTAATAGAATTATTTGTGCTTAAATTCCTAAATATTTATTTAATCCCCGTATTATTTTATTAATAATTCCCTGTATTTAATTAAAATTCTTTAATGTGCAGATAAATTAAATCCAGATGAAACTCAGTCGTCTCAATCGAAATTGAGCTGAAAACGAGCTAAAGGAGATTGAACCACTTCAAACTTTGCAGACCGAGTCACCAGTCGTCTGGACACGCGTGATGCCAGGTGTCCATATTTTATTTGCTCTGAAATGATAAGATCAACAGACACCGAGTGAATATTCTGGAAGGAACACGCGGGGCCACCTCGCACAGCCAACTGGACAAACTGACAAGTGACGTGGAAATATCTATCTGCAGCAAATCAATTGAAGACAAGTGGCCAAATAATGCCAACTCATCTAGGATAAAACATTACCATTGTACCCCTATGTTTGTGTATAAATAGAACATGATGGCAATTAAAAATGTAAGTAGGTTAGGGTAGAATAGCTTTTAGATTAATTTTAAAAGTTTTCTTTAAATTTCTGCATAGTTTTTCTTTTACAAATTGTCTTACTATTCATTTCATGTTCTTCATTACAATTTGTTAAATTTCATTTTCAATAGAAGTTCAATCTCTTTTTCATGATCTCGGTTTCTTTTCCATGAAGTCTCTATTTGTCAAGTTTTATTTACATTACTCATTTTCCTAGTTCATGTCTCGGTTTCTTTTCCAGATGCATTACTTATGCTTTGTTTTCTTTATTAGTTAAAACATCATTTTAGTAGCTTTCGATTAGATTTCAAGAGGTGCAGTCGGGTGAACAAAGTTCTTTGATTACTGCCTTAGGTATTCTGATGCTTTGATGTGGATTTAATGTTAAACATTTTATCTACATCAAAAGCTCGGTGGAACCATGATGGCAGCAGAAACTCAAGCAACCCGAGGCTTCAGTAGCTTTACTACTTCTCTGTTTTACGGATGATTAATATTTCAGTTTTCAGATATTGATTTTGCATGGTTCATTCGGCGTTAAGATGAATACCCACTAATGCATGGTCATTTCTGTTGCATGATGTATTTCCATTTGCTGCAGTATATTAGGATTGTTCTTGTCTGCATTTTATAATATATATATAATTTCAGTTACTACATATCAGCCCTTAGCTTATTTTTAATCGGTTCTGCAATTGATCATTTCAGTAGTTATTTGTCTTTGTTTATCTCATTTGATTGCTGGAAGATGGTGAAGATGGTGTTTTAGTTGCTACTGTGTGCGAAGCTTAGCAATAGTGTGTTGTCCGAAAACATATTTCCTTCTCTGTTCACCCCTGTTTCAAATCTATTCTACTGTTCATTATCTTTACAAGCATTTCTTTTCTGATTTCTGTCTTAATATTCTGATATTCACTGCTGAATGTTGTTATTGCTTTGGGCTTTCACTAATGCCGAGCTGCTGATGAATGCTAGCTGCAGCTGAGGCATGGTGATCAAGGGCTGAGTAACGCATGTTACAGCACCTGAAGGAGGAAGTTGCTGAATGTGAGTGCTTGCTCGAAGCAGAAAGTATTTAATACCGGAGGGTGTTTAACTGCGAGGCATAGCAAACCACTGGTGGCGTGAACTAAACTGTTGTGTAGCTGCTACTAGACGTGCACAGCAGCTGATGTCCTGTTGCTATGCATGAACTAAAGCAGGGCAGAATAGAGCAGCAGAGAAAGACGCGTCTGCTATCTGGCAGAGTTGTGTGCATTATTAGTACGAGAGAGGCAGTCCGAGGAATGTGCAACAATGTCTGGAGTCTGGAGCATGACAGGAGCAGAGGCACAAAATGCAGCAGTGCAGGACAATGCCAGTAGCTGGAACCGTGAGCAGCACAATGAAAAAGGCAGTGAACAATGTCCCACATCAGGACCACTTGGTTTAGTAATTGGTTAAGGCCACGTTTGGTTATGGCTTCTTTGCAATTTATTGCATTCTTTATTGTTTTCATTAGTATTAGTTAGAATAGTGGTAATTGATAGATAAATTTAATGTTTTAAGTTGTTAATTTAATCTTTAGTCTTAAGTCTTATTTAATAGTTAATTTTAGTTTATACATGTTAAGATTTAATCTTTAGTTTATTATTTTATGAGTTATATTTAGATTTAATTTGATTAAATTAATTTGCATGCATTAGTTAAATTTTGTTTTATTAAGCATTTAGTTAGAGTTAAGCTTAAGAATTTCTTAGGAAAGTAGATTTTTATCTTATTAGATTTTAAGTTAGTTTAGATTACATTTTCTTAGTTAGTTTAATTATATTCACATTTTACCTTAGGTTTGTTTAATTTTAGCTTAATTAATTTTGTTCTTTAGATTAGCATATTATTTTGATTGCGTAATTAATTATTTTAATTTTCTTTTGCAGGTTATTTGCTTTTAATTGCTTGGAGCATTGTAAGTATTTTTAGCTCGATTTTATTTTCATTATTTCAATGTTCATTGTTTTCAGTATTTTTAATTAGCCTTATTAGATCACCCACTTTAATTTCATAATTTGCTAGGATATACTTAGGGTAAGATTAACCGGTAGTTAATTAGGCTAATCAACTTCTATGAGGGACGATAATCCGGGACTAAAATCTCATTATTACTTGGACGACCCGTGCACTTACGGATATATACCCTTATGGCGTGTCAAAACGAAAAACAAAAAAAAATTTACTCTGATTTTTTGGTTGTGACAATTGGTGGTATCAGAGCGAAGTTGGTCTGATGTGTGTCAGGGTCAGTAATTAGAAAATTACATCCCCGTGTTACTGTGCTTGGTTAGATACAATCGTATATATTGAAATGGGTTTTAACTAAGAAATGGTTAGGAATGCAGAATTTGGGCATTATACCGAACACCAGTCGCAGTAGAGGAAGTAGAGCACGAGACAAGGGCCGTAGAAGTAGGCCTGAGCCTGTTAATCGTGCTAAGTTGACCCATGAAACCCATGAGGAGGTTGAGATGGAGACTGATGTTGAGCATACTCCACAAGGTCTTGTAAAGAGATCAGACAGTATTGAGACAAGCTTCACGAGGATAGAGTGGAGTGCAGAAAATATGTTAGAGTTGTTTACTCAGTCTATGCAGGTAGTTGAGGATAGGCAGGGTAAAGTCTGAACAGATGCCTCAGACTATAGAGATTCTCTCACCCCTCCGGTATTTAGCGAAGTAAAGAAACCAACAGCTACTAAGGACTGGGTGAATGAGATAGCGAAGTTGTATGGATTCTTTCGGTGTATGTCGACCGAGAAAGTGACTTTTAAATTTGTTTATGTTGTGTAACGACCCTTGACCCTTGAAAATCGAGATAAATTTTTTTTTGAATTTATTTTACCACTTATTCCCTTATTCACTTAGGTTGTATTCTTGTGCAGTGTCAAAACACTTTTCCTATTTCTTTACTCGTAATTATAATTAATTTTTCATACTTTAACTTATATGGCCGATGGAAATTTCGGCAGCATAACGGCTTATATATAAGCCTACCCACCTGCAATTCAGTTGTTTCCAACAATCCTAGATATCCACAACTACCAAGCATGCTTTTTCAACAATCCTAGATATCTACAAGTACCAAGCATACTTTCTCAATCCACTTTTACAACTCAATATATCGATGTCGATTAATACCAATCATCTTACAATCTAATCCCAAGAATCATATTCTTTACATCGTTTCCTTACAAATTACATCCCGACAGATTATTTCTATTATATGTGTCTGTGCGTACAAATATGTCTGGTACAGGAATGTAAATGTATACCTTTCTACGTGTACAAAAAAAGTAGCCTATGGTAGCTCTTCCCACGAGCCTACGTTGTGTACGCGTGTCACGACGCAAATTACCTAAAAATCAGATTAAATTTTTTGCTTTTTCACTTCCTTACCCGTCGTGAACAGTTACACTACTAAACAGTTGGGCTATGATTCGGCGTTAGTCACCTCTCACCTATTTACTATTGCATTTCCATAATCATATTCACATATCAGAGTTTACTATCCTTTGACTTTGACTAAATACATACACATTGATATTTATATAACCTTACAACCCCGACATCATATCCATTTACAGTACTGTGCATTACATATTTAGATACAAAAATTATATGAATGTGTATACCTGGTCTTGATAGGACGCAGCGGATAACTGAAACGCAAGACTAGTGTCGCTCTCTTCTACTAAATGTACCCTGTGGAGTGGAAAATGAAAGGGTGAGCATAAACAGCTCAGTAAGGCAATAATGTAAGCAGGTAGATAACTATACTATCTACGTGCTGATAATGTCGTGATATAAAATCGTTTACATTTGGAGCATGAGGTAAGATTAAAACGATGCCACATGTATGTATATATCATATAAGAGAAATCATGAAATCGACATATAAATCAAACATGAAAAAATCATCATGTATCACATCTCATGCTCGTCACATTAAAATTTATTTGTTTCATCATAAACTCAACACTTAAAAACTTATTTGTTTAATCATAAACTCATCACATTAAAACTTATTTGTTTCATCATAAAACAATCACATCAAGGCTAAACCCATCACTCGGGAATACCTTGATTCATTAAATCGCATCTCATTTAAAAACATAAATCGGGACATTACCCCTCCTTCGGGTTTGTCCTGGTCTATCCAGACCGTATGATATCATGTGAGGCATGTAGGTTACTGTATGAAAATCGAGGACTATGGCCATAATTTGTCCCTGTGATCCCAGGCTACACGGATCCCAGTGTGCGGGGCATCACAACTGCAACGGAAGGTGGGGTCAGATCCTACCCGCCAGAATATCAAGTAACATCATCGAGTCATCATGACTGTGCGGTATAGCGTACTCCGTGTGACATACACGATACATCGTACTCCGTGGACCCATATCATAGTCTGGGGGTGCCTACCGTAGGTCTTACCCACCCCAATACTATGTCGATAACCAACCTATGTCTCAAAGTATACGTGCGAGCATATCAACTCTCTGTGACACACAGTCTACAGGAGGCTTCCGCACGGCTATATGCATGTCAACTCACGTCTAGTGCGAGCGAAGCTCCAGCACCACGCTATGCATATCATGGTATCTAAAATCTTGTGCGAGCGAAGCTCTAGCACGGTTTTGTGCACACACAATTTTTTCGTACGAGCAATGCTCCAGTACGTCTTTTCATGAGTAATAAATCAGTAAACTTGAGTGCGAGTAAGACTCTAGCACTCTTTTTACTCGTGTAAATATGATAGGTGGCTCAATCTTAATAAAATATCTTGTTAAAATCGTAATTGGTACAAACCAGTACCCTTTCGTATATTTCATGAAATCAACAGCCAACCTATGTGCATATTTGCTTAAATCAAAGCAATACATTCATATAAAACATTAAAAAAATGAAATCATGCAATTTATCTGCCTTACTACCCTTTTTTGTAAATTTTACTCCTATGGGCAAAATTATCTTTTTCCTTTATTCACTTGTGCCACGATTTTCGCAAAAATTATTATTTCGTTTTTAGATACTTCAAGAATTTCTATGCCCTATAAATCCCCTTAAAATACGTATAGGTATCTCTATGCACCTACAAAATTCCCTTACCTCGATTACGCGTAAACTTATCCCGTCTCGATAATACTCGATCTCTCAGTCCAACTGACGTCAACCAAGTCTACGAAACTGCATATAACCACATAATTGGGGTCAATTCAATTATCTTTATCAGTGTATCACCTTTACTGATCAAATCTAACGTATTGGGCCTGTTTTACTTTATTGGGCCCAATTGCACCTTAATGGGCCTCGACCCATTTTCAGCCCCTTTATACTTATTAAATCCCTTCTTCGGGTTTACTGGGCTCATTCAGCTTACCAATAATCGTCAGGCTTCGTTCCAAACTCATTGGATAGCCCGTATACTATTTACGGTAATTACGTTGCAATTTCGATTAATATTCCTTTTTATACAGAATTAATCCATAAATTTCCTAAAATAATCGAAACTCTATATTAAAGGACTCATATTATTGTAATTAAAATATACTTACCCAATATGATGCGGGGTATAAAAATCGAAGCTCAATCGGCTCTCGTTCGAGCTTTGTCGTAAAACTGCACAATTATATATTTAATCCCGGGTTAATTTCTAATTAAATATAATTTAAATAAATTTCTCATAAATCAAATCGGTCACTTTTGACCTCGTATCAACTTACCCAAAGTCCGGTGTATCCCCAAAAATTCTTCCCCTTTTTTTTCTTCTTTCTTGGCTGAACCGGTTCGGTCCGGTTCAACCTAGTTCAGACCGGTCCGGTTCACTCTGATTCACTCCGGTTCAGCCGATTCAGGGCCAGTGGCTCCGCTGGGCCGTCCGATGCACGGATCTGGGGTTGGTTTCGTTCAAGGCCGCCGAAAAGTGGCCGGTCCGACCTTTCTCCTCTTCGACGTCAGTGGGTCTCCTTCCTTCCGCCGTTTTCGGCGCCGTCCGTCAGTTTCGACGGTTGTGGCCACCACCAATCAGCTCGTCTTGGCCTGGGGTAGCCTCAGCTGGGGTCGATTGGGGCTAGATCGACGTCGATTGCCGTCGATCTTCCTTTCTCCCTCGGGTTCTTTCTCCTTCAATTTCGTCAGATTTCGACGTCGGTGGGCTGCGCCGCCAGTACCAGGGAGGTCGTCAGCTTCTCCTCTTCCTTTTCCAGCCCTCCGCTTGGCCGCTGGGTCACCGGTGGTCGTGTCTTCCTTGTCGGTTTCATTTTTTTTTGTTTTCATTTCTTTCTCTCTCTTCGACAAAGTTTTCTGATTTTTTTTACTTAATTTAGTTAATTAATTATTTATTTATTTATTATTTATTATTATTATATTCAATATTTTATTATTATTTGACAAAAATATCTAGAAATATTCATATTTTATTCATTTAACCCATAAATAAATTTATCGGTATTATTTCGACTTTTCGGTATATTTTTCGAGATTATTTTTCGAAGTAAAAATCCTTATTAATTTCGATTAATTCTCATAAATTTATATCTTGATCAATTTAACCCTAAATTTAATTATTTCTTCGTTATTGATCAAGATTTCTCAATCCCATATTTTTAATAAAATTTTCTTATCGGGTTTATACCGAATTTCAATCTTTTGACCTTTTGCCCTTACACGTGTTCAGGATGAATTTAACCCGACTTCCTTTCACGAATACTCATTCATTTCGCATTTTAAATCCTTATTTCCCGTCCGAATCCCATTCGTTTAATTTGGGACCATTTCAATCCTTCCTTTCACGAACATACTCATTTCATGTTTTAACTAAATTCGGGTCTTACATAATCTCTCCCACTTAAGAAATTTGGTCCTCCAAATTAGAACCAAGTTAGTCTGTAAATCACTCCGGATATTTCACACATATCATACTCTTAAACTCTTATGTGACTTTTTCCGAAGTGTAATACTACCAACATACTTTAATTAGGGAGATCGCCTTAAACCTCAACACTTTCTCCTTCTTGTTTAATACCCGAATCGATTTTCCAATCATACGTTATACTTTCATTGAGCTAAATTGTTGGAGCTCATATCCAATCACGTATGTTGGATCCGGATAGTATTTTCGAAGTATCATAAGATAGGACACATTGTGGATGCCTGCTAATTCAGGTGGTAACGCCAACCTACAGGCCTTGTCTCCCACTTTGTCCAATCTCTTTCCGAATCTTGTTACGTCCTTATGCTATGTCCTAAGGGCATGTAACTTCCAACAATACTAATTCATCCTTGGTGAATTCCAATGGTTTCTATCTCTTATCAGCATAGCTTTTCTATCTGCTCTGAGGTGTTCTTAATCCTCCACAATTAACTTAACATCCTCAGAGGTTTGTCTTACCAATTCGAGAACAATTTTCTATTTGTCACCCACTTCTTCTAATCCAAATCGGGGAAACAACCCTTACGGCCATACAATGCCTCATCTGAAGTCATCCCGATACTCAAGTGACAACTGTCATTATTGGCGAATTCGATTAGTAACAATTGATCATCCCAGGAGCTTATCAGATAAATGGCACACGCTCTCATCATATCCTCCAGAACCTGTACAGTCCTCTCTGACTGACCATATGTCTGAGGACGAAAAGCTGTGCTAACACTCAGTCAGGTTCCCATAGCTTCCTGAAAAATGTTCCCAGAAGTGAGAAGTGAAGCGAAAATCCCTATATGATATAATGCTCACTGGAAAGATAATTGGTGTTCCACAATTTTCCATACACAAATCCACCTACATACTTAGAGTATCTGGGGATTTCCTAACCAGAAGGTGGGTAGACTTAGTCAATCTATCGACTATCACCCAGATAGCCTTATGATTCATCCGGGTCCTCTGTAACCCATCACGAAATTCATGGTAATTTGTTCCCATTTTTCGTGTCAATATAGGTAGAAACTGCAGTAACCCTGCAACTTCTTTTGCTCTACCTTACTCTGCTGACATACGAGACACTTTTTCACAATCTCTACCATGTCTCTTTTCATATTTGATCACCAATACCCTTTTCCAAAGATTTCAATATATTTATTACTTCTCGGATGCACTGTATATCCCGAACAGTGAGCTTCTGACAATAACTCTATCTCATCACTGTGGTCCTGGGGAGCACTTATACTGTCTTTGGACCTCAGTAAGTCATCATCACTCTCTGTGAACTCTGTCACTGTACCCATCTGAATCTGACCCACACTATCGACACCCTGCCGATAATCACGCTCAGCCTGTCAAATCCGATCATTCAAATCCAGTTCTAATCTTAGGCTAGCTGTCACACAATCACTGTCATCATCAGAGGGGATCACATCGTTACTGAAGCTTACAACTGCTCTATCAACTCATGCTCCTTGACCATTATATGTAATACCATCCCAAGGCTCTTTTTGCTCAAGGCATTAGCCATTACATTAGCCTTTCCTGGGTGGTACAATTTTCACAATCATAATCCCTCAGAAGCTCTAACCCTCTTTGTTCTCATAACCGACTCTTTCTGTGAAAACAGATACTCGGGGCTTTTATAATCAGTGCATACCTAAAATTTCTCACCGTATACATAGTAGTGTCATATACTCAATACCACCACTATCGCTGTCAACTTTAAATCATGGGCCGGATAGTCCTTTCATGACCCTTGAGTTGTCTGGATTCATAAATGACTATCTTCCCATTTACATCAATACACAACTCAATCCTTATTTTGAGTTATCCATACACACTGAAACCTCTTGAGCTGTTGGTTATAGTGAGAATACTTACGGTGGTCAGTTCATACCTCAATATACCAAAATTTATCGAAGCTATATTCATACTTATCATCCCACTCGTATGCAATCGTTTTTCAAACGATACATGTCAACTGAGCAGCCAATTTCAAGAAACTCTCAACACCTCGTCTGTAAGACAGTTTCCTGTTACTACTCATGCTCTTCCCTGGATTTCGAATATATCAAAATATCATCTCTAAAGATGACAACCAATAGGTCCAGTTAAGCTTTAAATACCTCCTCATAGTTGAGTTCCACTGAATATTTCAATCACCAATATTCTTGACCTACGTACGCATAAACGTAAAACGTCATTTCAAAATCGCTTCCGTTCAAGCTACTAACCTGCGTCATTTCCTTTTTCTTATAATAACGGCTTTTATAAAATTTTAATTTTTAAACTTTCATGATTAATCGAATTCTATATCTCTTATCATACCAGTAAAGGTACCCAAATTTTAAATGTATACATAGCGACTGTCGGTTTCAGTTTATAGGTTATATGTGCGCTTCTAGACGCTGTCAAATCTTCAGGCAGGGAGATATTTTGAAATACCGTTATTAACCCTCAGACTTGACCACAATTACTTTACATATCAGTCCATGTGGTCATAATTCATAGTCACTACATATCGCTTAATCCTTACTTTGCATATCAAGGATATCCTTAGCTTGCATACGCCTCTTATTCCAATATATCTCGTATGCAGGATCTATCACATCTCAAAGCTTATCTCTTTTCGTATATTACTTATGACAAACTCTGTCATTACTCATTCCGTGAGTACAATTATTTACCCCTTTAATTTCAATCGCTGCACCCCTTTTATTACTTGTCAACACTTACAGTATACTTTTTAGGGGTAAAACAGTACTGTCTTAGAATAGAACTCTGAACATCATAATTTGCAGCCAACTAATTTATTCTCAAATATTACTTTAATTTATTCATAGTCCATTGAATAAAATCGGCTGACTTATACTTCTTCCTCCGTTTTCAACTTATAATTTCTTCATAATTATTCCGTTAGTTAACCCTCCTTCATTGGGGTACTAACTATCGGCATTGTGCCCAAGGTGTAGGCATTCATGTCTTTTACTAACTTATATACAAATGAAGGCGATATGACTAAATATGTGGCACCAGGATTAATTAAAATAATTACTTCACTATTCATAACCAGTGTGGTATCTTTCACCACATCATATGAAACATCAGTAGTGTCTTGGTCCAAGGCATACACTCGCCCTCGTCCAACAGCCTACTTTCCCTTTCTTTTCAGCTGTGGCCTCCCTTTTTGGTGCAGAGCTATCAACAAGGTTTTCTCTGTCTCTTTGCCCTTCTGTGGGGTAGTCTCACCCAACTCTGAGCAATCATTAAATAATTAGCCCGTCTTACCACACTTAACGCCTATTTTAGTTAATAAAGTGTAGGTGTAGGCCCTACTTCTTAGGTATCTACCACGCATCCTACACTGCTTACACTGCTACACTACTTACACTGTTACACTGCTAATATTGCTCTATTGCTCTCACTGCTACGGAGCAAGTTGGAGTGCTCAAATCACAAAACCCCTCAAAAGTGCTGAAATTTGATACACTGGGGCCTTACCAATCATCTTACCCCGTGATTTATCAACTCTAATCTTTTACCAAACTACCTTTTCCCTGTTCTAACATCTCTGTCATTCTCTATTCTCTTTTTGTCTCAATTTCGGCCCTTACTACATTTCCTAATCTCAGAGGTGTGCAACTCATGATATTATTCACACAACTGTATTTTGCGCACTGCCTCAACATAAATAGTGAGCCAATCGGACTCTAATCGACAATTTGAGTCCTTCCATGAACTTTTGAGCTTTTCGACCCTCACTGCCCATAGTGTCGGGGTAATATCTGCCCAGGTATATAAATAGAGATTCATACTCATCAATCAACCAGTGTCTCTGGGTCAGTGTAAGAAATTTTACCTGTAATTTCCCTTAAGTAGTGTCCGAAATATTCTGTCACCGGAATACATCCAAAAATATTTCTCATGTCGGCTCTGGACGTCTAACTCTTCAGATGGGTCGAGCGGACTTTCACCAATGCTCCGTGATAATTCTATTTTTAGTAGAATTATTAGTGCTTAAATTCCTAATTATTAACTTAATCCTCATATTATTTCATTAATAATCCCCTTTATTTAATTAAAATTCTAGATAAATTAAATCCAGATGAAATTCAGTCGTTTCAGACGAAATTGGGCTGAAAACGGGCTAAAGGAGACTGGACCACTTCCAATTTGCAGACTGAGTCATCAGTCGACTGGATACGCGTGATGTCAGGTGTTCGTATTTTATTTGCTCCGAAATGATAAGATCGAAGGACACCGTGCCAACCCTCTGGAAGACACACGCCGGGCCACATCGCACAGCTAATTGGACAAAAAGACTGATGACGTGGAAATATCTACGCTGCAGTAAATCAAATGAAAACAAGTGGCCAAACAATGCCAACTCATCTAGGATGACAATTTACCATTGTACCCCTATGTTTGTGTATAAATAGAACATGATGGCAATTGAAAAATCAAGTAATTTTAGGTTAGTTTAGAAGTAGAGTAGCCTAGGGTAAGGTAGAGGCTAGGATAGAATAGTTTTTAAAGTTTTCTTTAGATTTCCGCATAGTTTTTCTTTTACAAAATTGTTTTAACTATTCATGTTCTTCATTACAAGTTGTTAAATTCATTTGCAATAGAATTTCAATCATTTGTTTTATGCTTTCGGTTTCTTTTAATTTACATGCTCTCGTTTTATTTTCTTTTCCATCTTCTCGGTTTCTTCCCTTGTTTTGATTTGTTTTCCTTACTCATTAATCCGTTACTTTACAAGCTTTCAGTTACCTTCATCATTTCAAGTCTCGGTTTCCCTCCCAAATGCACCATTTATGCTTTGGTTTCTTTATTTTGTTAACCCATCAAATGAAGCTCTCGGTTAGAATTTAAGGGGTACATTCGGGTGATAAAACTTTGTGATTTCTGTCATAGATGTTCTGATGCCTTGATGTGGATTGAATGATAAACATTGTTTCTACATCAATGGCTCGGTGGAACCATGATGGCAGCAGTAACGGAAGCAACCCGAGGATACATTAGCTTCATTTCTTTTCTGTTTTGTGGATGTTTAATATTTCCGTTTTCAGCTTTTGATTTTGCAAGGTTCAGTCAGCATTAAGATAATTGCACCCTTTTTGCATGATCAGTTCAGTTATATGATGTTCTTCCATTTGCTGTAGCATGAGGATGGTTTTTGTTTGCATTCTTTGATGTTTATATAAGTTTAGTTACTGTCAGTTTTTAAGATAGTCTTAATCGGTTATGCAATTAATTTTTAGTTAACTTTGTTCATTTCATTTAATTGCTGGAAGAAGGTGAAGATGGTGTTTTAGAGCTACTGTGTGTATAGCTTAGCAATAGTGTGCAGTCCGTTAGCATAGTTCTTTCTCTGTTTAGCTCTGTTTCTTTTTTATTTTGTTATTGCTCATCTCAGTGTATTGGTTGCATTGTTTGCAAAAGTTTTAGGAAGTCTCGGTGTCAAGAATAGGTAAAGAGGATGATAGTGCATGTTCAGCAGTAAGCTGTTTTCGGGTTTTATGTTACAAAGTATTGCTAATTGCAATCACAGAGCTTGTCGTAGCAGAGCTTGTTGCTGGTCACGATGAATGCAAGTGCAGTAGCAGCGACTGAAGCAACATGATGAACGAGAATTGGCAGTGAACATACAACGCCAGTAGCTGGGACCGTGTGCACCTGGTAAGGAGAATGTGCACAGTGTGCAGTACACTGAATCAGGTGTAAGTGTTGCAGGCCGAAGAAGGAGCGTGTACAGCAGACTGTACCTGGGTAGAGGACAGAGCAGTCCGAGGAATGAGCAGCAGTGTCTGGAGCCTGAAGGAAGCAGAGCAGCGGATGACAACGCAGCAGGACAGGACAGTACCAGCAACCCGTACGCAGTACGCCTGGAGGCAGAGCAGCACACTGGAGAAGAAAATGAACAGGACATTTCGGGACCACTTGCTATTTTGTTGATAAGGCCACGTTTGGCTTGGTCTTATTAATGATTAATTCATTTTTCATGCATAGTTGTTAGATTAATTTTAAGTTAGCTTAGTTAGAAGAATGTTAACATGCAAGTAGATATACTTAATTTGTTTAATTAGTTTAATTTAGATCTAAGTAGGTTATTAAATAATTTTTAATCTAGCATTAGGAATTTACTTAATATTAATTTAGATAATTCATTTTATGCATTTTTAGTCTTAGATAAAAATTACAAAAATATGTTCATGCATTAGTTAGTATTAGCATTTAGATATATTTAGGAGTAAATTTTAATCTATTAGTTTAGACATTTAAATTCATGATTAATTTTCTAGGATTTTATTAGATCTTAGGTTAGTTTAAATTGCAAGTTGTTATTAATTAGATTAATTTACATGCATACTTCATCTTAGCTTGTTTAATTTTAGTTTAATTAGATTTATTGCTTATTGTTTATATTTGCATTTTATTTTAGTTGCGTTAATTCATTTTAATTGTTTTAATTTTCTTTTGTAGGTTCTTGATTTTATTGCTTGGAGTCTTGTAAGTAATTTTAACTCAATTTTATTTTCTTTATTATTTATTATTTTATTGCTTTCCAGTATTATTTTTAATTAACCTTGTAGACCACCCATCAAGACTTCATAATTTGCTAGGATATACTTACGATAAAAGTAACCGGTAGTTAATTAGGCTAACAACTTCTCTGTGGGACGATAATTCTGGGACTCAAATCCCTTTATTACTTGGACGACCCGTGCACTTGCCGAAAGATTACCCTAAAGGCTTCATCACTCCGCCCCACCCTCTAACATAAACGTATTTAAAAGTCACTTTCTCGGTCGACATACACCGAAAGAATCCATACAACTGCGCTATCTCATTCACCCAGTCCTCAGCAACTATTGGTTTCTTTACTTCGCTATATACCGGAGGGGTGTGAAAATCTCTATAGTCTGAGGCATCTGTTTAGGCTTTACCCTGCCTATCCTCAACTACCTGCATAGACTGAGTAAACAACTCCGAAATATTTTCTACACTCCACTCCATCCTCTTGGAGCGTGTCTCAATATTGTTTGGTCTCTTTATAGGACCCTGTGGAGTATGCTCAACATCAGCCTCCACCTCACTCTCATCTTGAGTCTCATGTAACGACTCATTCAACTCTCAGGCCTATCTCTACGGCCTCGAGCATGTGTACTCGCACATCTACCATAGCGGCTATCAGTTATAAAAACTATATTCTTGCATTCAAAACTAAATTCTTAGCTGCAGTTCTATCTTGATATACACAATTGTATCTAAATAATGCACAGTACATGGGGATGTAAACTTACTTAACTACTAACATCGACTCATATCAGGCCAACTCTGCTCTGATACCACCTTTTTGTCATGACCCAAATTACCTAAAAATCAAAGTAAATTTTTCGCTTTTTCATTTCCTTACCCGTCGTGAACAGTTACACTACTAAACAGTTGGGCTATGATTCGGTGTTAGTCACCTCTCACCTATTTACCATTGCATTTCCATAATCACATTCACATATCAGAGTTTACTATCTTTTGACTTTGACTAAATACATACACATTGATATTTATATAACCTTACATCCCCGACATCATATCCATTTACAGTACTGTGCATTACATATTTAGATACAAAAATTATACGAATGTGTATACCTGGTCTTGATAGAACACAGCAGATAACTGAAACGCAAGACTAGTGTCGCTTTCTTCTACTAAATGTACCCTGTGGTGTGGAAAATGAAAGGGTGAGCAGAAACAGCTCAGTAAGGCAATAATGTAAGCAAGTAGATAACTATATTATCTACGTGTTGATAATGTCGTGATATAAAATCGTTTACATTTGGAGCATGAGATAAGATTAAAACGATGCCACATGTATGTATATATCATATAAGAGAAATCATGAAATCGACATATAAATCAAACATGAAAAAATCATCATGTATGACATCTCATGCTCGTCACATTAAAACTTATTTGTTTCATCATAAACTCAACACTTAAAAACTTATTTGTTTAATCATAAACTCATCACGTTAAAACTTATTTGTTTCATCATAAAACAATCACATCAAGGCTAAACCCATCACTCGGGAATACCTTGATTCATTAAATCGCATCTCATTTAAAAACATAAATCGAGACATTACCCTCATTCGGGTTTGTCTTGGTCTATCCAGACCATATGATATCATGTGAGGCATGTAGGTTACTGTATGAAAATCGAGGACTATGGCCATAATTTGTCCCTATGATCCCAAGCTACACGGATCCCGGTGTACGGGGCCTCACAACTGCAACGGGAGGTGGGGTCAGATCCTACCCGCCAGAATATCAAGTAACATCATCGAGTCATCATAACTGCACGGTACAGCGTACTCCGTGTGACATACACGGTACATCGTACTCCGTGGATCCATATCATAGTCTGGGGGTGCCTGCCGTAGGTCTTACCCACCCCAATACTATGTCGATAACCAACCCATGTCTCAAAGTATACGTGCGAGCATATCAACTTTCTGTGACACACAGTTTACAGGAGGCTTCCACACGGCTATATGCATGTCAACTCACGTCTAGTGCGAACGAAGCTCCAGCAACACGCTATGCATATCATGATATCTAAAATCTCGTGCGAGCGAAGCTCCAGCACGATTTTGTGCACACACAAATTTCTCGTACGAGCAATGCTCCGGTACGGCTTTTCATGAGTAATAAATCAGTAAACTTGAGTGCGAGTAAGACTCTAGCACTCTTTTTACTCGTGTAAATATGATAGGTAGCTCAATCTTAATAAAATATCTTTTTAAAATCGTAACCGGTACCCTTTCGTATATTTCATGAAATCAACAGCCAACCTATGTGCATATTTGCTTAAATCAAAGCAATACATTCATATAAAACATTAAAAACATGAAATCATGCAATTTATCTGCCTTACTACCCTTTTTTGTAAATTTTACTCCAGAGGCAAAATCATCTTTTTCCTTTATTCACCTGTGCCCCGATTTTCGTAAAAATTATTATTTCGTTTTTAGATACTTTAAAAATTTTTAGGCCCTGTAAATCCCCTTAAAATACGTATAGGTATCTCTATGCACCTATAAAATTCCCTCACCTCGATTCACGCGTAAACTTATCCCGTCTCGATAATACCCGATCTCTCAATCCAACTACGCGTCAACCAAGTCTACGAAACTGCATATAACGACATAATTGGGGTCAATTCAATTATCTTTATCAGTATATCACCTTTACTGATCAAATCTAACGTATTGGGCCCGTTTTACTTTACTGGGCCCAATTGCACCTTAATGGGCCTCGACCCATTTTCAGCCCCTTTATACTTATTAAATCCCTTCTTCGGGTTTACTGGGCTCATTCAGCTTACCAATAATCGTCGGGCTTTGTTCTAAACTCATTGGATAGCCCGTATACTATTTACGGTAATTACGTTGCAATTTCGATTAATATTCCTTTTTATACAGAATTAATCCGTAAATTTCGTAAAATAATCGAAACTCTGTATTAAAGGTCTCATATTATCGTAATTAAAATATACTTACCCAATATGATGCGGGGTACGAAAATCGGAGCTTAATCGGCTCTCGTTCGGGCTTTATCGTAAAATTGCACAATTATATATTTAATCCCGGGTTAATTTCTGATTAAATATAATTTAAATAAATTTCTCGAAAATCAAATCGGTCACTTTTGACCTCGTCTCAACTTACCTGAAGTCTGGTGTATCCTCGAAAATTCTTCCCCTTTTTTTTCTCTTTTTCTCTGTTTTTTTCTTCTTTCTTGGCTGAACCGGTTCGGTCCGGTTCAACCCGATTCAGACCGGCCCGGTTCACTCTGGTTCACTCCAGTTCGACCGGTTTAGGGCCTCGCTGGTCGGTTCTTCGTCGGCTTCCACCACCAGTGGCTTCGTTGGGCCGTCCGATGCACGGATCTGGGGTTGGTTTCGTTCAAGGCCGCCGGAAAGTGGTCGATCCGACCTTTCTCCTCTTCGGCGTCGGTGGGTCTCCTTTCTTCCGCCGATTTCAATGCCGTCTGTCGGTTTCGGCCGTTGTGGCCACCACCAATCAGCTCGTCTTGGCCTGGGGTAGCCTCGGCTGGGGTCGATTGGGGCTAGATCGACGCCGGTTGCCGCCGATCTCCTTTTCTCGCTCGAGTTATCTCTCCTTCGATTTCGCCAGATTTCGGCGTCGGTGGGCTGCGCCGCCTGTACCAGGGAGGTTGCCGGCTTCTCCTCTTCCTTTTCCAGCCCTCCGCCTGGCCGCTGGGTCACCGGTGGTTGTCCGGTGGTCATGTCTTCCTCGTCGGTTTCATTTTTTTCATTTCTTTCTCTCTCTTCGACAAAGTTTTCTTATTTCTTTTTTTTTACTTAATTTAATTAATTAATTATTTTTATTATTATTATATTCAATATTTTATTATTATTTGACAAAAATATCTAGAAATATTCATATTTTATTCATTTAACCCATAAATAAATTTATCGGTATTATTTCGACTTTTCGGTATATTTTTTGATTATTTTTGGAATTATTTTTCGAAGTTAAAATCCCAATTAATTTCGATTAATTCTCATAAATTTATATCTTGATCAATTTAACCCTAAATTTAATTATTTCTTCGTTATTGATCAAGATTTCTCAATCCCATATTTTTAATAAAATTTTCTTATCGGGTTTATACCAAATTTCAATTTTTTGACCGTTTTACCCTTACACGTGTTCAGGATGAATTTAACCCGACTTCCCTTCACGAATACTAATTCATTTCGTATTTTAAATCCTTATTTCCAGTCCGAATCCCATTCGTTTAATTTGGGACCATTTCAATCCTTCCTTTCACGAACAAACTCATTTCGTGTTTAACTAAATTTGGGTCTTACAACGCGGCAGGTAGCGTCTATAGATACACTGCAAATGATTTGAAGGTAGAGGGGTGAGCTTTTGGGGAAAAGCCCAGTAAGATAATATTCTTAAAGCAGTTCTGATATATAAAAGCATTTGAAATTATTCATAGAACGAAACTTAATGCAATACATAAACTTTCATTTCATGCGTAATCGTCATAAAGCATGCGTGTCTTTAAAACAAATCGCATACTTAGCCGTTTTGCAACTTTTCATAAACCTTTCATGAACATTTCATAAATCATTTCGTAAACATTTCATGAATATTTCATAATCATTTCATAAACATTTCATAAATATTTCATAATCATTTCGTAAACATTTCATGAATAATTCATAAGTCATGTTCCCGTAGGACTCAAGAGGTGGCCCCCACAATCCCCTTTCGAAAACAATTTCTTTTCTTAAATACTTTTGAAATTGTCGAAGTTTCTTTAACAGTATGGATATAAAAATATAAAAAAATGTAAAACATCCATACACTTCATACCTTAGGAAATTCATTTCACAACATGGAAAGTACTTGGGAAATATTTCGATAAATTAAAACATGCATCGTAAATAGTTTTACAAATATAAAAGTATTGATAAATCACTTCAAACCATATGCTCTTTCATAACATCATTTATAAGTGAAACAAGGATGCATTATCAGAACTAAGTTAAATAATACCCCTTACCTCGATTTATTGGATATCCCGACTTCGAATGGTGACGTCTCCTAGTACCTCCTTTAATCCCTTCTACAATCACCTACACCGAAATTGTAGACTTAACACCCTATTCATGCGAATTGCGTTAAAATCGTAATTTATCGTTGCTACTGCGTGTGTACGTATTATTGTATATCCTTAGACCGACACGCACGTTTATATATTTCTTCACTATTTATATATTTGCTCCTACAAGTATTAACATAAACCTTTATTTTATACATCTTCATGTATACACGCATAAGTATATATTTATTTATATACACTCCTATATGTATATATGTATATATATATATATATATATATATATATATATATACTTTTATTGTTTTCATGTTTTCCTATCTCACATATATACATTCTTTGTATTACATATATATATACATACACTAGCACACATTCATCCTATGTACATCCATATGTATATGTACCTAAATAAATAAATAAATAAATAAATATATATATATATATATATATATATATATACACTCTTTTATATATATATATATATATATATATATCATTGTTTTCCATTTTTCCTTATCACATTTGCATACATATTATTTTTTTTTGTACAAATACTAGCATACCAAATTCATTATATACACCTATATGTACATGTACCTAAATAAATAAATATACATATATATAAATACACTCCTATACATGTATATATATATTAATATTGTTTTCTCATTTTTTTTCCTCATCTCACACATACACATATTTGTCTACTTCTCATCTTTCCAATTTTTGCCAAAATTAAATCTACACTAAACATTCTTGTGTTTCAATCTAAATGTACATGTATGTTAATTATACACATATACATGAATATACTCTTTTACCTTTTCTATTTTCTTTTTTCTTTTTCCTCTTTTTTTTCTTCTCTTTTCTCCTTTTCTTTTCTCCCTTCTCGGTTCCAGCTGCTCTTCCTCTTTATGCCTCTCGGTTCCAATGCTTCACCCTCTGTTTCGTCTCCTCTCAGCCCCACCTCCTTCTTCTACCATTTCCAGCACCAACTCCCATTGTTCTGCTACCTCTTCAGCCTCTGTTTTGGGTTTCGATTTCCCCCTTTCGATGCTGCCTTCGGTCTCCCTCAATTCTCGGTTCCCAGCTTCATTGTTGGTCTCGGTTTCCAGCATCAGTTTTGGTCTCGATTTCCATCTCTAATAGCAGTCTCCTTCTTCCTCGGTTCCAGCTTCATTCTTCCCCTGTTATCATCACTACCTGGCTGCCACTGCTTCAGTCTATCCTGTTCTGCTCCTGGCTTCGGTTCCTTCTTCTTCTCGGTGCTGTTGTCCCCCTTTCCTTCCTCTTGATTTCCCCTTCTTTCTTTTTTTTCCCTTCTCTTCTTCCTCGGCAGCAATCCCTCTATTTTCTTTTCTTCCTTTCTTTCTTCCTCCCTTGGCTGGACAGCTTCCCTTTCCTTTCTTTCCTTTCTTTTTCTTCTTCCTCGGCAGGACAGCTTCCTCTTCTTTCCTGGTTTCCTTTCTCTCCCGGCCAGACCTCTCTTTCTTTCCTCCCTCTTTTCTTCTCCTTCCTCTTCTCCTCTTTCTCTCTTCTTCCCTTCTTCTCCAGCCGAGCACCTCCTCCTTTTCTCCTCTTCTTTTTCCCGCCCGAGCCTCCTCTGTTTCGAATATCTCTATCCAATTTCTTTCCCATTTTCAGGTGTGCGGGATTGGCTTTTTTTTTAAGCCAATTCCGTACACCATTTAGTTTATATATTATAATAATATTATATATATTTTATATTTTATATTAACACCCATACATTATATTAATATACCTATACATTAGTTGTTTGTTTATTATTAGTGTTGTTATTATTTTTATTTTTATTGTCTCATGCTTTATTTATTTATTAACACTTATTTATTAAATAGTATACATTAAATAATATATATATGCTATATATATTATTATTCATTTATTTAAATGTCTAGTATATATGTATATATATATATATATACACATATTCACCTATGTATATATCTACATATATACATTTTCTTGTATAATTTATCCAAAAGCATAATATCATGCCTTCCATGAAATTTTCCTTATTCCGAAAATGAAATAGTATCGGGACTCCATCATTCTTTATAAATTCTCGATACAAGTGTTTTACATCAACAATTTTTCATTTAACAAATTAAATTTCTCTAATCCCTCTATACTCACATTCGTCTTATCACTTCTTGTATCTTCGGGTTCCCGGTCATCCCACGGGTTTCTCGGTTCCTATAGTCCTCGAGCCCTACAACGAATATTCACAATTTCATTAATATATATTATTTCTATTTTTTATATAATTTAATTAAACGTAGGAAAATTGTGGGGTTTACATTCTCCTCACCTTAAAAGAATTTGGTCCCCAAATTCATTCGAGTCCATCTGTCTACGTTCACCCAATTTGTATCATGCCCCTTTCGGGTCCTTGGTAATCCCATTATGAAATCCATAGTAATGTGCACTCATTTCCAAGTAGGCACTGGAAAAATCTTAAGTAATCCCCGCTGGTCTTTGGTGTTCGACCTTAATCTGTTGGCAAATCAAATACTTGGCCACAACTCAACTACATTTCTTTTCATACCGACCAACCAATATACCTTTTGTAAATCATTGTACACTTTAGTGCTTCCCGAGTGCATGGTGTACCGAGGACAATGAAACTCTTTTAAGATCCTTTGCCTTAAGGCATCATCGTTTGAGACACCAAACTTACCACAATTTCTCATTTATCCTTAATGAGAACTTATTCTTAATTTATATCATTTGATCCAAATCACTTCACATACCAGAAATATTCGTTCTTTGCATACATCTCTTAATTCAATATGACTCGTATATTCAAGATTTATCTCATTTCAAACTTGCCTCATTTCGTACATCAATTATATTAGAACTCTTTCCTCATTCCAATTAAGTCTCACATTCAAAACATAAAAATATAGAAGTTACAATCCTTAGATTCAATATGTAATCTATATTCCAAAGTTTCCTTATATCTCAACTTTAAATCATCTTTAAGAGTTTTGGATCTTTCCCCATTGATTTACAATCCTTGTCTTGGGAATCTAATTAACACCCGTTCTTAACATATCGTGACCAAAACAACTCCGGGTCTCCTTAAAATTTAACACCGGTACACTCCAAAATGAATCACCTAATCCGACAATCTCTTTTTCATGTAATCCTTATAATTGTTCTCTCAGCATATCTAATCCAAGCAATGTCACTCAGTACAGTGGTTTGAGTAATTAATTCAATACCACCTGCTAAAATCAATTCTAGAACTTCTCCTTGTAGTTTAGGGGTAACTTTGATAAATCATTTGATCATGTGTCAGAAAACTTTCCTTGTTTACAGGGATGTTTCTATACTCCAAACACTCCCTATCTATATCAATCATATAAGCAGTGCGACCTTTAGAGTCTTATTTATATCGTTGGTTCCCTGATTCATTCTTCCAGTATAGTGACTGTGCTCTTTCATTGTCACTATTTCCTTTGTAGATCTCTTTGTCGTCATTCTCTTTATCTTTCCCTTTCTTAGTAACTTTAGAAATATAGAATTCATATCAACATAATTGCGCCTTGCGCTCTGTTTCCTCAAAGTAATTTCAAATGGAGTCATCTTAGCTTGACTAAATATCTCAATATCTCCTACGGGTTTCTGAACTTCCTTTACCTAACAATTCTTGCAACTCCTTTTTCTTTGTTCCTCAAAATCTACAAAGTCCATCCGGTAGAGAGACTTCGAGATAGGCTGCACATCTGGAGTCAAAACCATAGTGAACTCTAGTTCTTTCTCTTGATGTAATCCAGGTAATTCACTAGGAAAATACATCGGGAACTCACATACCACTGGTATGTCCCGAATACTTGGACATTTTTTACTAGTATCGAGGATAAATGCAACATAACCCTCACATTAATATGTTCACCAAAAATTTCCATCATAAACAAAATCATAGAATTTATTCCTTAACTGCAAAACATACATTAAACTTACTAGGTAAGGAGAAGGTTACAGTCTTAGAGTAGCAGTCTAAACTTACACGGTTGGTGGCTAGCCAATCCATACCCAAAATTACATCAAAGTCATACATGTTCAACCAGATTGATCTGCTAATATAATCCTATCTCCCACCTTGATTTCACAATTCCTACATACCACATTGAGCCTAAGTAAAGATCCTTCCATGAGTGGTAGGCTTCTTGCCTTTCTCTGCCGCGGTAGCCCGTCTCTGTGGGACTTGTCTCTAGGGAGCTTGCCTTTCAGGTTGTCCTGGTAGCTCTAGGGGTTGTAGAATCTGCTTCTGTGGGCAACCCTTTACCATGTGCCCTTCTGTCTACACCCAAAGCAACTCCTTGTGGCCTTGTAACAAATACCTTCATAGGGTTTACCGCACGTCCTACATAACTTCCTATTTTGCTGCGGACCTTTGGTAGTCTGTGGGGTAGCTACAGGAGCCGTGGGCCTATCAACCCTAGCCCGAGACTCATCTGTCATCTGTCTCTTAGGTTGACCTCTCCTGGACTCCTGCCTCACAAACTCTGTCTGCTTATTCTCATCCCTGCCTTTTTCCTTAAATGCTAGAGGCTTTATTTTTGGGAGATTCCTCATCCTACCGATATCCTTCTCCTCCCTCCGGACTTGTACAGGGGGCTGAGGCGCCATAGGTACTAGAGGAACTTGTGGAGGAGGAGGCGGTGTTGCTTGTGGAAGAGTCGGCACCGGAGTAGGAATTGGTGCCGTGCCAACAGAATCGGATACATTTACCTCTAGATGTTGGGCAATCATGACAGCTATCGACTCCAAACCTCGCTCGAGGCGCTGCTCTAACCGCTGCTCGAACTGAGCCATACGTGTATTGAGGCCCTCTAACTGCGGTGGAGGAGGTGGAGGTGGCTAAGCCTGCCTCCGAGTACGTCCGCGTCTTCCACTCATCGTGCAGTGATCTAGTACCTGCGCGTAATTCCAAAGATCAAGTCTTACATTCATTAGGTATACATTACCTACTACCAGACAAGCACATACATTGGGATGTAATTTAATCCTTATTTTCGACACTGACAGTACTAGACAACTTTCGCTCTGATACCACCTAAACTGTAACAACCCTTGACCCTTGAAAATCGAGATAAATTTTTTTTTTTGAATTTATTTTACCACTTATTCCCTTATTCACTTAGGTTGTATTCCTGTCCAGTGTCAAAACACTTTTCCTATTTCTTTACTCGTAATTATAATTAATTTTTCATACTTTAACTTATATGGCCGATGAAAATTTTGACAGCATAACGGCTTATATATAAGCCTGCCCACCTGCAATTCAGTTGTTTCCAACAATCCTAGATATCCACAACTACCAAGCATGCTTTCCAACAATCCTAGATATCTACAACTACCAAGCATACTTTCTCAATCCACTTTTACAACTCAATCTATCGATATCGATTAATACCAATCATCTTACAACCTAATCCCAAGAATCATATTCTTTACATCATTTACTTACAAATTACATCCCGATAGATTATTTCTATTATATGTGTCTGTGCGTACAAATATGTCTGGTACAGGAATGTAAATGTATACCTTTCTGTGTGTACAAAAAAAATAGCCTATGGTAGCTCTTCCCACGAGCCTATGTCGTGTACGCGGCAGGTAGCGTCTATAGATACACTGCAAATGATCTGAAGGTAGAGGGGTGAGCTTTTAGGGAAAAGCCCAGTAAGATAATATTCTTAAAGTAGTTCTGATATATAAAAGCATTTGAAATTATTCATAGAACGAAACTTAATGCAATACATAAACTTTCATTTCATACGTAATCGTCATGAAGCATGTGTGTCTTTAAAACAAATCACATACTTAGCCGTTTTGCAACTTTTCATAAACCTTTCATGAACATTTCATAAATCATTTCGTAAACATTTCATGAATATTTCATAGTCATTTCGTAAACATTTCATGCATATTTCATAATCATTTCATAAACATTTCATAAATATTTCATAATCATTTCGTAAACATTTCATGAATAATTCATAATCATTTCGTAAACATTTCATGAATATTTCGTAATCATGAAAACACATATCCATTCATCATAGTCGATTTTTTATAATCAAATCGAGGAGACTAGGCTATAACTAAGTCATGCGATACGTGTCATTCTCCATTGGAGAGTCATCATACCTATGGCCATGGTAAGGGGGGCTGTAGAATGGATCAGATTTGTCCAGTAATAATAATTATAAATAGGGGTAGTATCTTCTTATTTCTTATCATATACTAGCACATAGCTAGGGCACGGGCACCTATGGCACTCACCGTGCGGGGAACATTCATCCGTGCTGCGCGGGCACGAGATACTACCAAACATCATTGTAAACCACCAGTAGCACGACATCTTTCACACAGGTTGAGTCAAGTGCTAAAGGGGCCAACGTACCGGCACCCAAGTGGTGCAGCCGGAACACCACAAGTAGTAACCATGCATGAAGCCTATAGTCTCAAAACATAGTTTCAAATCTTTCTTGGGTTTTATAACCCATAAACTCATATCGAGTAATAACATCGAATTTTCTTGAAGTCTGAAAACTCTTTCATAAAACTGAAAGACTGTGTGGTACTTTGTTCCTGTAGGACTCAAGAGGTGGCCCCCACAATCCCCTTTCGAAAACAATTTCTTTTCTTAAATACTTTTGAAATTGTCGAAGTTTCTTTAACAGTATGGATATAAAAATATAAATAAATGTAAAACATCCATACACTTCATACCTTAGGAAATTCATTTCACAACATGGAAAGTACTCGAAAAATATTTCGATAAATTAAAACACGCATCGTAAATAGTTTCACAAATATAAAAGCATTGATAAATCACTTCAAACCATATGCTCTTTCATAACATCATTTATAAGTGAAACAAGGATGCATTATCAGAACTAAGTTAAATAATACCCCTTATCTTGATTTATCGTGTAAGATCTCGTATATGTATAATGGTAATGTGTGTAATTGGATCAATTAATGTGAATGGACTTGTAATGTAAAGCATAAGTGGTGTAAGTCCATGGATTCAATGTAGATAATGATAATATAATTTGTAATGTACACACGAGTTCCATTTTATATGAATATGAAGAAATGAGTTCTGGCAAGTGATGGATGTGATTGAAACTCAAAATGAGTAGTGTGGTAAAATGGAATGAAGTTATGCTTCCATTTGGTTTTATGTAGCATACCTTTGGACATACAATGAATGCACACAAGTTTCAATGTGCATAAGGTATGAATAGATGCCATTTTCAAGTTATAAAGGTGGATGGATGAGAAAATGGCCATGGCAACAGATTAAGGATGTGTTGGTATGAGTTGCAGCAAGGAAACTGCAGGAAATCTGGAAAACATGAAGGCCAGATCGATCTCATAGGATGAGAGATCGATCTGGAAGAGCCAGAATGCTGTTATTTGGGCAATGGAATAGAGCAGATCGATCTCCAATGGGGCCAGATCGATCTCCTAAGCATTCTGTGATGAAAAGATCGATCCTCAAGCACCCAGATCGATCTCCTTAGCTCTCCGTTTGGGACCAGATCGATCTCATGCTTTGACAGATCGATCTCATGCTTAAAATTTCGTGAAAATGAGAGATTTAAGGGGACCAGATCGATCTCCTCTTGGACCAGATCGATCTCCCCAAGCTATTTCTATATAAAGAGGGCTGAAAATCTGGAAATTTCAGGAAAAACACAAATCTTCCATTTTTAACCCAAAAACCTAACTTTCTCTCTTTAAAATCAGCCATTTTCAGCAAGAATTGAGGGGAGATCATTAGACATTAAGTTGTTCATCTTGAGGAAGAGAACAACATAGTTGGAACCCAAAATCCCATTGTGGGTATTGAAGGAGATAAAGGCATTGACATTTGGAGCAAGAAGAAAAATCATATTTGGTAAGATTCTAACACTCCAATCCAAGTACATTGTCTATTTAATTGATTTTGGAGTTGTTTGGCATGAGTATGGATGGATGGAAACACATAGGTTGTGGTAGAAACAAATGTAACCTAGAAAATGGAATGCCTCTAGGGTGAGAAAGTATGATTTGGGGAATTGGTGGTTTATGGGTTATGATAAGTTGTTAAATGAGTAATGTGGGTGATTTGGAATGGTTATGTGGAGTTATAATATGGGTTTAAGTGAAATTATGAAAATGAGTATGTATATGCTTGATAAAATGCCATAGTGAGGGAATTCATGAAATATGAACACTATGAGTTTAATGTCGATTTAATATCGATTCGGAATAAGTTGATAGGCCTAAGAAGATCCATAGACTCGAGTTATGGGTAAAGCAATGAAACGAGGCCATATAAGCGTTAATAGAGGCTATAGATTAAATTGACTATAGCAAGCACCAGGGTTGCATTATATGGATCGAATATAATGTGAAATATGATTGTGTGCAGTCTCAAAGAGTTGTTGAAGACGAATCGAACCGTACGAGTAAGCAGCTTAAGGAAGTGGAATCACGCATCGCGATTCCAGGTAAGGGAATTTTATGAGTATATAGAGGTAGCTGCTCGTACTTTAAATTTGTAAGTGAATATTGGGTGTTTTACGAAGTGCATGGTTGCTAAAGTAAATGATTGATGGTATTCATGAATGAGAAAGAGTATATGTGTGATTTTTGGTTTTGGAAGTGGATTCTATGAAATGGGATAGTAAGGCTAATAATTGCATAAATCTAATGTCTTGATGTCTTTCAAAATGAAATTGCTTTGTTTTAAGCAAGCTTGTAGATGGGTCAGCTAATGTTTATTAATGTTGTGGAAAGAAAGGCATTTGTGAAGTGCTAAACCCGGTTGTCGGGATTGTTTGATTGTGTATAGGCCGCCTATCGTATTTGCATGACATAAATCACGCTAGAGCCTCGCTCGCGCTGGATTTCTATGTTTTCACTTGTGTGATACGTGCTTGAGCTTAGCTCGCACTTTGATTTGAATTGAGATGATGTTTTATAAACCGTACTGGAGCTTACGCTCGTACTTGGATTTGAGTGGTTTTTCTTATGCATATAACCGTACTAGAGCTATGCTCGTACGTGGTTTCTTCATATTTTATGCATAAATGCCGTACTAGAGCGTTGCTCTACGAAGTGATTGGTTTTGATGCATGAATTCGCGCTAGAGCATAGCTCGCGCTGGTTTTCACACTGTGGTATGTATGAGGCCGTGGTGAGAGATACGGATTAACTCAGGGAACCCAACAGGCCTGGCAGACCTCTTCAGTGGGGTGAGGGTGAGGGGCTAGGACCTGACATAATCCATTCAGGGAACCCAACAGGCCTAACAGACCTCTTGAGTGGGGTGAGGGTGAGGGGCTAGGACCTGAATCAGGGAACCCAACAGGGGCGAGAAAAGGCCATGAGGGGCTAGGACCTGGTATTGAGGTTACTCCCACGCGCTCTTGAGGCTATAAAGGTTACACTTGGTATGGGGTAGATAAGACCTATGGCAGGCACCCCCAACCATGTTATGGGTCCGCGGAGTACGATGTACTGTGTATATCACATGGAGTACGATGTACCGCGTGGTGGTTACTTGATTTGAGAAAGTCTGGCGGAGAACTAACCCACCTTCGTACCAGCATGATACCCCACACACCGGGATCCGTGTGGTCTGGGATGATATGTGATGATTGGCCAACGTAGTCACTTGAGATATAGTAACCTGTCTCCTTGCTTGATTTACTTACTTTCACATGATTTTAAATCTCTAAGTGTGATTGTGATTGTTTAAGGTAGACCCGAAGGAGGGGTCGAGCCTCGTGGATTTGACTTGTGAAATGAAAATGAGGTTGTGATTGTGAATTGATGTGATGTGATTGTATGTGTTGAGAAAGAGTTTTATGACGTGGGTTTAAAAAGGAGGTTTCTTAATGAATTGCCCTTTTTATGAATTTAAATGAGATCAAGCATGAGATGATTTATACGTGATGTTTTTACCATGTTTTATATGCCAATGTACATGATTTTGATACATGATATATATGTATACTCATATGGCATAGTTTTACTTCCTCATGCTCCCACCATAAATGATTTATGCATAACACTATTAGCATGTAGATAGAGTAGTTATCTACCATGCTTGCATTATTGCCTTACTGAGCGTGTGGTTGCTCATCCCTCTTTATTTTCTCCCCTACAGAGCGCGCATAGTAGCCCAGTGAGGACTGAGGCGTGGTATTTTGGACTCCGCTGCATCTCCATCGCTTAGAGGTACATACACAGTGATTCTTTTTGTATCTAAACAATGTAAAAGCACAGTATTCTTTTGAGTTGTAATTATGGGGGATGTAGATGTCAGTAAAACATGCTTTTGTATAAGTACAAGATTAAATGCAAATGTATGACATCGTTTTATTTAACTGAGAATGAATGAGATGTGGTGTTTATTATTGACTCACAACCCAACAGTGTGTGGTGAGTTAGTTCACGACCGGGTAAGGTAACAGTAAAACGTGAAAAATTTTCAGTGATTTTCGGTTAAAGAGAATGGAATTGGGTCGTGACAGAGATTGGTATCAGAGCTATGTTGGCCTGATGTGAGTCATTAATAAAACGTAGGAAAGTACATCCCCATAGTACTGTGCTTTTGTTTAGATACAACTGTGTATACCGTGATGGATTGAGCTTAATGAATTATTATAATACAGGAAGTTAGGCACTATGCCAGTTACACGCAAAGGTAGAGGGGCAAGAGCACGTGCTTGAGGCCGTAGAGGTAGGCCTGAGAGCCGTGCGGAGCCACAAACTGAGCAGGCTCCATAGAATCCTGCTGAGAGAGCAGAGGATACTGAGGCTCGCTTCGCTAGGTTAGAGCGGAGTATTGAGAACTTGGTGGAGATAGTCACGAAGGCATTGGGCGCCGGTGATAGACGAGGTCCCGCAGCACAGCCTACTACTGAACAGGCAGCTGCAGAGGTGGAGAGACCTCATGCTGCTGAGACAGCTACAGTTACACCACCTCCAGTACGTGATATAGATTCTCCTATCGCTCCACAGCAGAGCGGTAGTGATGTGTGTTATGACTGCGACTTGAGTAGGTTGCGAGAGTTTCAAGCGTTGAAACCCCCAGTGTTTAGAGGGGTGAAGGACCCAGTGGTTACGGAGGATTGGGTGTATGAGATGGAGAAACTATATAGGTTTTTCCGATGCACTTCAGCTGAGAAGGTAGCCTTTGCCGTGTTTATGTTGAAAGGCGAGGCCGAGCATTGGTGGAGATCCACTGAGGCTATTTTGAGGGCCAGACACTCTGAGATCTCATGGGAGATATTTCTAGAAGCCTTCAGAAGACAGTATATTCCAGCTACCGCACAGAGGAAACTGCGGATGGAATTTATGAATTTCGTTCAGGGAAACCATACTGTGGACGAGTATGAGTCCAAGTTTATGTCATTGGGGAGATATGACCCAGACACGATGGGTAGTGAGACCCGAAAGATATAGAAGTTCATGGATGGATTGAGATTGGCCATCCGGACTAAGCTAGCTCCCTTCGACATTGTGACTTATGAGGAGGCTGTACATAAGGCTCAGTTGTGTGAGCAAGACTTTGAGCGAAATGCCTCCGAGCTTGGGAGAATCAGTGTTAGAAAGGACAGAGATCGGAAGAGATCCGGGAGGGATAGAGTGGCCAGGAAAGGAGGCCCAAGGTATTTTGAGAAGAGACCTAAGATCGAAGAGGTGCAGGAGAAAGCTGCTAGACCTCCCGTATACCCAGCCTTGACTGCACCGAGGGGTATGACTATTGGAGGACCACGACCTACCACGGATCAGTGTAGGAGTTGTGGGAGATACCATAGGACTAGGCCATGTTAGGTGCCCCCTGTTTCGTGTTTTAGGTGTGGGAGGCCAGGACATATATCGAGGTTCTGCACTGAGATGATTGAGGTTGCCCCACAGAAGGGCAAGGAGCCTGAGGGAGCTCCAGCGGAGACAGCAGCCCCGAGGAGGAGGGCTACAGCTGAGGAGAAAGGGAAACAGGCTGCGGGTGTGAGCAGAGGAAGGGTGCACGCACTGGACCAGGACACTGCAGACGCATCGACAGATGTGATTAAAGGTACCATCCGAATATTTGATTTAGAAGCATTGGTATTATTTGATCCTGGTGCCACGCATTCTTTCATATCACCTTCCTTTGCACATAAATTGTTGAAATATGTGGAACCAACATTGTTGGATAAAATGTTGATGATTTCCACACCCATGAATGATAGTCAATTGACTGAGCATGTATGTAGAGATTGTAAGTTAAAGATAGAGGGAAAGAAAATGATAGCCAATCTGATTTTATTGAATATGAATGATTTTGATGTAATATTGGGAATGGCTTGGTTGGCTACCAATCGGGTTGTTATGGATTGTAATGCTAAGACATTGATGTTTTCAGGATTAGATAATCTTATTGTAAATTTTGATGAAAAGAAATGATATGAAACTTGTATAATTGTGGTAAATAAAAGAGTATAATTCTAAATGCATATTGCTTGAGAGATAAATTATTTGTTTATAATAAATATTAAATGTGGAGTGATGGTTTATGTTACTAACGATGGAGAGGATAATGTGAAGGGTTCATTGCATACGTGGTCGATATAGATGAGGTACACCCGAAATTGAGGGACATACTCGTAATTGCGGATTACCCTGATGTCTTTCCGGATGAATTACCAGGACTACCACCTGAAAGGGAAATGGAATTCTACATAGAGTTAGTGCCTGGTACAGAGCCGATATCGAAACCACCATATAGAATGGCTCCAATAGAATTGGAAGAGCTGAAGAAACAGCTGCAAGAGTTACTGGAGAAGGGGTTTATAAGACCGAGTGTCTCACCTTGGGGAGCACCGGTATTGTTTGTAAAGAAGAAGGATGGAAGCCTTCGACTGTGTATAGATTACCGGTTGTTGAATAAGGCCACCATTAAGAACAAGTACCCCCTTCCAAGAATCGATGATTTGTTGGATCAGCTCCAGGGAGCCGAAGTATTTTCTAAGATAGATCTGCGGTCAGGGTATCATCAGTTGAGGATCAGGAGTGGAGATGTACCCAAGACAGCATTTTGTACCTGTTATGGCCACTACGAGTTTTTGGTGATGCCATTCAGATTGACGAATGCTCCCGCAGCATTTATGGCATTGATGAATGATGTGTTCAAGCCATACCTGGACAAGTTTGTGATAGTGTTTATCGATGACATTTTGGTTTATTCTAAGTCCAGGGAAGATCATGAGGAGCACTTGAGGATAGTTCTGCAGACCCTCCGAGAGAGAGAATTGTACGCCAAACTCAGCAAGTGTAACTTTTGGTTGGAACAGATCTCATTTCTGGGTCATGTTGTGTCCAAGGATGGGGTATCAGTAGATCCATCCAAGATAGAGGCAGTTGTACAGTGGGAACAGCCCAAGATAGTAACTGAGATCAGAAGTTTCCTGGGATTGGCAGGATATTATCGAAGATTTGTATAGGGTTTCTCCAGACTAGCTGCTCCATTGACACGCCTCACGCGAAAAGATATTAAATTTGTATGGGATGAGGCATGTGAGAGGAGTTTTGAGGAGCTTAAGCGTCGATTGACCACTGCTCCAGTTCTCACCATTGCTACCAGCTCAGGAGGATTCTCAGTGTATACGGATGCATCACACCATGGACTGGGCTGTGTGCTTATGCAGGATGGGAAGGTAGTTGCCTATGGATCTAGACAATTGAAAGATCATGAGAGGAACTACCCGACACATGATTTAGAGTTGGCGGCCGTGGTATTTGCTTTGAAAATATGGCGCCACTATCTCTATGGTGAGAAATTTCAGGTGTTCACAGATCATAAGAGCCTTAAGTACCTGTTCTCGCAGAAAGAGCTGAATATGAGACAGAGGAGATGGCTCGAACTTTTAAAGGACTATGATTGTGAAATCATGTACCACCCGGGTAAGGCAAATGTAGTTGTCGATGCTTTGAGTAGAAAGAACCTTGGGTTGGTGTCATATATGATGGTACGGGAACATGAATTGTTAGAACACTTTGTGAACCTCAGTTTGGATGTAACCCCACTTGGATCTGAGAGACTTGAGATCATGGCTAGTTTAAGACTGGAGCCAGAATTGATTGGCCGTATTCGGCAAGCCCAGCAAAGCGATCGATGGTGCATCGATTGGCTGAAGCAGATACAGACAGGTGTGGGTATTGATTTTGAGCAGAGTGCTGATGGCTTATTGAGGTTCAGAGGCAGAGTATGCGTTCCCAAAGATCCTGAGATCAGGAGAACAATTTTATCAGAGGCTCACTCATCGAAGTATACGATACATCCGGGAAGTACCAAGATGTATCAAAACCTTCGAAAGGTTTATTGGTGGTCTGGAATGAAAAGAGACATTGCTGAATATGTCGCTAAGTGTCTCGTTTGTCAGCAAGTGAAGGTAGAGCATTAGAAGCCTGCAGGATTATTGCAGCCTCTACCGATACCGACATGGAAGTGGGAGCATGTCACCATGGATTTTGTGATGGGGTTGTCGAGGACCCGTAGAGGTCATGATGCCATATGGGTTATTGTGGACCGGTTGACTAAGTCCGCCCATTTCTTGGCTATGAGAGCTACCGATACACTGAGTCAGTTGGTGAACCTGTATATTCGAGAGATAGTACGGCTACATGGTGTACCAGTGAGCGTTGTTTCTGACAGGGATGCCCGCTTCACTTCCTATTTCTGGGAACATTTTCAGGAAGCACTGGGGACCCGACTGAGTTTTAGCACCGCTTTTCATCCTCAGACAGATGGGCAGTCAGAGAGGACTATACAAACCCTCGAGGATATGTTGAGAGCGTGTGTGCTGGATTTTAGAGGCTCTTGGGATGACCACCTGCAGTTAGCCGAGTTCGCTTATAATAATAGCTATCATGGGAGTATCGGGATGGCACCCTATGAGGCATTATACGAACGTAGATGTCGTTCCCCTATTGGATGGGAAGAGGTTGGTGACAGACAGATTTTTGCTCCGGACTTAGTGCAGCAGGCATCTAAGGACGTCCAGTTGATATGTGAGAGATTACGGACAGCTCAGAGCCAGCAAAAGAGTTATGCTGACAAGAGACGAAGACCACTAGAGTTTGATGAGGGTGAGTCGGTGTTTCTGAGGGTATCACCATCAAAGGGTATTATGAGATTTGGTAAGAAGGGCAAGCTGAGCCCTAGATATATCGGACCCTTCGAGATTTTGGAGAGAGTGGGAGATAAGGCGTATAGGTTGGCATTGCCACCAGACTTGGCAAATGTCCACAACGTATTCCATGTCTCGATGCTTCGGAAGTATCGCCCGGACCCGACACACGTGATAAGATATGAGCCGTTGGAGCTCAATGAGAGTATGACGTATGTTGAGAAGCCGGTTCGGATATTGGATAGAAAAGAGAAAGTGTTGCGGAATAAGACAATTCCCTTGGCGAAAGTTCTTTGGCAACATCACACGGCAGAAGAGGCCACATGGGAATTGGAGAACTTGATACGGGAGAAGTACCCCCAACTTTTTGAAGAGTGACTTGGTTCTAATTTGGAGGACCAAATTCCTTGAAGGAGGGGAGAATGTAAGACCCCGTATATGTATAATGGTAATGTGTGTAATTGGATCAATTAATGTGAATGGACTTGTAATGTAAAGCATAAGTGGTGTAAGTCCATGGATTCAATGTACATAATGATAATATAATTTGTAATGTACACACGAGTTCCATTTTATATGAATATGAAGAAATGAGTTCTGGCAAGTGATGGATGTGATTGAAACTCAAAATGAGTAGTGTGGTAAAATGGAATGAAGTTATGCTTCCATTTGGTTTTATGTAGCATACCTTTGGACATACAATGAATGCACACAAGTTTCAATGTGCATAAGGTATGAATAGATGCCATTTTCAAGTTATAAAGGTGGATGGATGAGAAAATGGCCATGGCAACAGATTAAGGATGTGTTGGTATGAGTTGCAGCAAGGAAACTGCAGGAAATCTGGAAAACATGAAGGCCAGATCGATCTCATAGGATGAGAGATCGATCTGGAAGAGCCAGAATGCTCTTATTTGGGCAATGGAATAGAGCAGATCGATCTCTAATGGGGCCAGATCGATCTCCTAAGCATTCTGTGATGAAAAGATCGATCCTCAAGCACCCAGATCGATCTCCTTAGCTCTCTGTTTGGGACCAGATCGATCTCATGCTTCGACAGATCGATCTCATGCTTAGAATTTCGTGAAAATGAGAGATTTAAGGGGACCAGATCGATCTCCTCTTGGACCAGATCGATCTCCCTAAGCTATTTCTATATAAGGAGGGCTGAAAATCTAGAAATTTTGGGAAAAACACAAATCTTCCATTTCTAACCCAAAAACCAAACTTTCTCTCTCTAAAATCAGCCATTTCCAGCAAGAATTGAGGGGAGATCATTAGACATTAAGTTGTTCATCTTGAGGAAGAGAACAACATAGTTGGAACCCAAAATCCCATTGTGGGTATTGAAGGAGATAAGGGCATTGACATTTGAAGCAAGAAGAAAAATCATATTTGGTAAGATTCTAACACTCCAATCCAAGTACATTGTCTATTTAATTGATTTTGGAGTTGTTTGGCATGAGTATGGATGGATGGAAACACATAGGTTGTGTTAGAAACAAATGTAACCTAGAAAATGGAATGCCTCTAGGGTGAGAAAGTATGATTTGGGGAATTGGTGGTTTATGGGTTATGATAAGTTGTTAAATGAGTAATGTGGGTGATTTGGAATGGTTATGTGGAGTTATAATATGGGTTTAAGTGAAATTGTGAAAATGAGTATGTATATGCTTGATAAAATGTCATAGTGAGGGAATTCATGAAATATGAACACTATGAGTTTAATGTCGATTTAATATCGATTCGGAATAAGTTGATAGGCCTAAGAAGATCCATAGACTCGAGTTATGGGTAAAGTAATGAAACGAGGCCATATAAGCGTTAATAGAGGCTATAGATTAAATTGACTATAGCAAGCACAAGGGTTGCATTATATGGATCGAATATAATGTGAAATATGATTATGTGCAGTCTCAAAGAGTTGTTGAAGACGAATCGAACCGTACGAGTAAGCAGCTTAAGGAAGTGGAATCACGCATCGCGATTCCAGGTAAGGGAATTTTGTGAGTATATAGAGGTAGCTGCTCGTACTTTAAATTTGTGGGTGAATATTGGGTGTTTTACGAAGTGCATGGTTGCTAAAGTAAATGATTGATGGTATTCATGAATGAGAAAGAGTATATGTGTGATTTTTGGTTTTGAAAGTGGATTCTATGAAATGGGATAGTAAGGCTAATAATTGCATAAATCTAATGTCTTGATGTCTTTCAAAATGAAATTGCTTTGTTTTAAGCAAGCTTGTAGATGGGTCGGCTAATGTTTATTAATGTTGTGAAAAGAAAGGCATTTGTGAAGTGCTAAACCCGGTTGTCGGGATTGTTTGATTGTGTATAGGTCGCCTATCGTATTTGCATGACATAAATCGCGCTAGAGCCTCGCTCGCGCTGGATTTCTATGTTTTCACTTGTGTGATACGTGCTTGAGCTTAGCTCGCACTTTGATTTGAATTGAGATGATGTTTTATAAACCGTACTGGAGCTTACGCTCGTACTTGGATTTGAGTGGTTTTTCTTATGCATATAACCGTACTGGAGCTATGCTCGTACGTTGTTTCTTCATATTTTATGCATAAATGCCGTACTAGAGCGTTGCTCGTACGAAGTGATTGGTTTTGATGCATGAATTCGCGCTAGAGCGTAGCTCGCGCTGGTTTTCACACTGTGGTATGTATGAGGCCGTGGTGAGAGATACGGATTAACTCAGGGAACCCAATAGGCCTGACAGACCTCTTGAGTGGGGTGAGGGTGAGGGGCTAGGACCTGACATAATCCATTCAGGGAACCCAACAGGCCTAACAGACCTCTTGAGTGGGGTGAGGGTAAGGGGCTAGGACCTGAATCAGGGAACCCAACAGGGGCGAGCAAGGCCATGAGGGGCTAGGACCTGGTATTGAGGTTACTCCCACGCGCTCTTGAGACTATAAAGGTTACACTTGGTATGGGGTAGATAAGACCTATGGCAGGCACCCCCAACCATGTTATGGGTCCGCAGAGTACGATGTACTGTGTATATCACATGGAGTACGATGTACCGCGTGGTGGTTACTTGATTTGAGAAAGTCTGGCGGAGAACTAACCCACCTTCGTACCAGCATGATACCCTGCACACCGGGATCCGTGTGGTCTGGGATGATATGTGACGATTGGCCAACGTAGTCACTTGAGATATAGTAACCTGTCTCCTTGCTTGATTTACTTACTTCCACATGATTTTAAATCTCTAAGTGTGATTGTGATTGTTTAAGGTAGACCCGAAGGAGGGGTCGAGCCTCGTGGATTTGACTTGTGAAATGAAAATGAGGTTGTGATTGTGAATTTATGTGATGTGATTGTATGTGTTGAGAAAGAGTTTTATGACGTGGGTTTAAAAAGGAGGTTTCTTAATGAATTGCCCTTTTTATGAATTTAAATGAGATCGAGCATGAGATGATTTATACGTGATGTTTTTACCATGTTTTATATGCCAATGTACATGATTTTGATACATGATATATATGTATACTCATATGGCATAGTTTTACTTCCTCATGCTCCCACCATAAATGATTTATGTATAACACTATTAGCATGTAGATAGAGTAGTTATCTACCATGCTTGCATTATTGCCTTACTGAGCGTGTGGTTGCTCATCCCTCTCTATTTTCCCCCCTACAGAGCGTGCATAGTAGCCCAGTGAGGACTGAGGCGTGGTATTTTGGATTCCGCTGCATCTCCATCGCTTAGAGGTATATACACAGTGATTCTTTTTGTATCTAAACAATGTAAAAGCACAGTATTCTTTTGAGTTGTAATTATGGGGGATGTAGATGTCAATAAAACATGCTTTTGTATAAGTACAAGATTAAATGCAAATGTATGACATCGTTTTATTTAACTGAGAATGAATGAGATGTGGTGTTTATTATTGACTCACAGCCCAACAGTGTGTGGTGAGTTAGTTCACGACCGGGTAAGGTAACAGTAAAACGTGAAAAATTTTCAGTGATTTTCGGTTAAAGAGAATGGAATTGGGTCGTGACATATCGGATATCCCGACTTCAAACGGTAACGTCTCCTAGTACCTCCTTTAATCCCTTCTACAATCACCTACACCGAAATTGTAGAGTTAGCACCCTATTCATGCGAATTGCGTTAAAATCGTAATTTATCGTTGCTACTGCGTGTGTACGTATTATTGTATATCCTTAGGCCGACACGCACGTTTATATATTTCTTCACTATTTATATATTTGCTCCTACAAGTATTAACATATACCTTTATTATATACATCCTCATGTATACATGCATAAATATATATTTACTTATATACACTCCTATATGTGTATATATATATATATATATATATATATATATATATATATATATATACTTTTATTGTTTTCATGTTTTCCTATCTCACATATATACATTCTTTGTATATACATATATATACTTTTATTTGTTTTTCATATTTCCCTATCTCATATATATATACATTCTTTGTATATACATACATACACTAGCACACATTCATCCTATGTACATCCATATGTATACGTACCTAAATAAATAAATAAATACATATATATATATATATGCACTCCTTTATATATATATATATATATATATCATTGTTTTCCATTTTTCCTTATCACATTTGCATACATATTATTTTTTTTGGTAGAAATACTAGTATACCAAATTCATTATATACACCTATATGTACATGTACCTAAATAAATAAATATACATATATATATATACATATATATATATGTATATATATATATATACACTCTTATACATATATATATATATATATATTAATATTGTTTTCCCATTTTTTTCCTCATCTCATACATACACATATTTGTCTACTTCTCATCTTTCCAATTTTTGCCAAAATTAAATCTACACTATACATGCTTGTATTTTAATCTAAATGTACATGTATGTTAATTATACACATATACATAAATATACTTTTTTACTTTTTCTATTTCCTTTTTCCTCTTTCCAACTTTTTTTCCCTTCTCTTTTCTCCTTTTCTTTTCTCCCTTCTCGGTTGCAGCTGCTCTTCCTCTTTATACCTCTCAGTTCCAATGCTTCACCCTCTGTTTCGTCTCCTCTCAGCCCCACCTCCTTATTCTACCATTTCCAGCACCAACTCCCATTGTTCTGCTACCTCTTCAGCCTCAGTTTTAGGTTTCGATTTCCCCCTCTCGATGCTGCCTTCGGTCTCCCTCAATTCCCGGTTCCCAACTTCATTGTTGGTCTCGATTTCCAGCATCAGTTTTGGTCTCGGTTTCCATCTCTAATAGCAGTCTCCTTCTTTCTCGGTTCCAGCTTCATTCTTCCCCTATTATCATCACTACCTGGCTGCCACTGCTTCAGTCTACCCTGTTCTGCTCTTGGCTTCGGTTCCTTCTTCTTCTCGGTGTTGTTGTCCCCCTTTCCTTCCTCTCGGTTTCCCCTTCTTCTTTTTTTCCCTTCTCTTCTTCCTTGGCAGTAGTCCCTCTATTTTCTTTTCTTCCTTTCTTTCTTCCTCCCTCGGCCGGACAGCTTCCCTTTCCTTTCTTTCCTTTCCTTTTCTTCTTTCTCGGCAGGACAGCTTCCTCTTTTTTCCTGGTTTCCTTTCTCTCCCGGCCAGACCTCTCTTTCTTTCCTCCCTCTTTTCTTCTCCTTCCTCTTCTCCTCTTTCTCTCTTCTTCCCTTCTTCTCCAGCCGAGCTCCTCCTCCTTTTCTCCTCTTCTTTTTCCAGCCCGAGCCTCCTCTGTTTCGAATATCTCTATCCAATTTCTTTCCCATTTTCAGGTGTGTGGGATTGGCTTCTTTTTGAAGCCAATTCCGTACACCATTTAGTTTATATATTATAATAATATATATTTTTTATATTTTATATTAACCCCCATACATTATATTAATATATGTTTATACATTATATTAATATACCTATACATTAGTTGTTTGTTTATTGTTAACGTTGTTATTATTTTTATTTTTATTGTCTCATGCTTTATTTATTTATTAACACTTATTTATTAAATACTATACATTAAATAATATATATATATGCTATATATATATATTATTATTCATTTATTTAAATTTCTAGTATATATGTATATATATATACACATATTCACCTATGTATATATCTACATATATACATTTTCTTATATAATTTATCCAAAAACATAATATCATGCCTTCCATGAAATTTTCCTTATTCCGAAAATGAAATAGTATCGAGTCTCCATCATTCTTCATAAATTCTCGATACAAGTGTTTTACATCAACAATTTTCCATTTAACAAATTAAAATTCTCTAATCCCTCTATACTTACATTCGTCTTATCACTTCTTGTATCTTCGGGTTTTCGATCATCCCACGAGCTTCTCGGTTCCTATAGTCCTCGAGCCCTACAACTAATATTCACACTTTCATTAATATATATTATTTCCATTTTTTATATAATTTAATTAAACGTAGAAAAATTGTGGGATTTACATGTTGGATGGCGAGGCGAAGCATGGGTAAAAGTTCGCTCGACCTATTTTAAGAGTTAGACATCCGAGAATGATATGAGATATAATTATGGATGCACAGAGATAGTATATTTCGGACATTGTTCAGAGGAATTTACGGATAGAGTTCCTTACTCTAACCTAGAGGAACAGGTCAATCGACCAGTATGAATCTCAATTTACATCCCTGGGCAGGTATAATCCGACATTATGAACAGTGAGAATCGGAAGGTCCGATATACATGGAAAGACTCAAACCGTTTACCATTGTCTGATTGGCCCCGTTAGATATCACTATTTACGATGAGGCAGTGCGCAGATCACAGTGCATGAATAAGATTAGGAATTGCATGCCTCTGAGTTTGAGAAAGGCAATAAGGGCTGAAATAGAGAAAAAAAGGAAATAGTGGATAACAGAGATGCCAAAGCGGGAAAGAGGCGATTTGGTAGGAAATTTAGAGTTAGTGAGTTATGGGGTAAGATGATTGGTAAACCCAGTGTATCCAGTTTCAGTACTTACACGGATATTGTGATTGGAGGACCCCGACCTGCTAATGGGCAGTGTTGGATTTGTGGTAGTTACCACGAAAATAGGCGGTTGAATGAGGACGAGTGTATGCCTTGGACTAGGACACTATTGATGCTTCATTTGATATGGTGTAAGGTACCATCTTGATTGTTAATATTGAAGCAATTATTTTAATTGATCCTGGTACTACACATTTATGCATATCGTCGTCATTTGCATATAAGTTAGTGAAATATGTTAAGCCTATATCATTAGGCGAAATGCTGATAGTTAGCACCCCAATGAAGGATAGTCTGCTAATTGAGTATGTCGGTAGAGATTATAAGTTGAAAGTGAGGGAAAGGAACATGCGGATCAATCTCATTCTATGAAATATGAGTGTTTTGATGTAATATGGGGAATAAATTGATTGGCTGCAAACTATGTTGTTGAAATTGCTATTCTAAGATAGCGTTGTTTCACCCTAGAAAAGTGTACAGTAAGTTTTAACAAGTAATGAAAGAGTTTTGTTATAGTTGATATACGAAATGAGATAAGCTTTGAGATGTGATAGATCTTGAATACAAGATATATTGGAATAAGAGGTGTATGCAAGGTAAGAATATCTCTGATATGTGAAGAAATTTGGATTAAACGATATGTAGTGAATATGAATTGCGACCAAAGATAAGGGGGGATATACCCACAACCAGTTCATGTGGTTAAGTCTGAGGGATAATAAGGGTATTTCAAAATACCTCCCCACCTGAAGACTAGAGAGCGTCTAAAAGTACACATAACCTATAAATTGAAATCGTCAGTCATAATATATACGTTTAAAATTATGGTACCTTTACTTATACGATAAATAAATATAGAATTCGATTAATCATGAAGTTTTTTAAAAAAATTAAACTTGTATAAAAGCCATTAATATAAGAAAAAGAAAATGACGCGGGTGAGTATATTGAACGGAAGCGAATTCGAAATGACATTATACGTTTATGCGTACATAGGTCAAGGATATGGGTGATTGAAATATTTAGTGGAATATGGATGTGCCCAAGACAATTCTTTGTACTCGTTAGGGCATTGATGAATGAGGTATTTAAATTTTACCTAGACCGATATGTTATCATCCTTATTGATGATATTTTGGGTGTATTTAAAGTGTAGGGAAAATCATAAGCAACAATTGGAAATCATTTTTTTTTGTTTTTACAGATGATTTGTTGAGAATTCTTGAAATGGACTACTTTGTTGACCCGTTTAACTAAGAAACAAGTGGTATTTGAATGAGATGATAGACGTGACAAGAGTTTTGACATATTGAAGTAATAAACTGACTACTGTAATTATTCTCACGATAGCCAACAGCTCAAGAGGTTTCAGTGTATATGGATCCTCAAAATAATGAGTGGGCTGTGTATTGATGCAAAATGAGAAGATAGTCAATAATGGATCTAGACAATTCTAAGATCATGAAAGAAACTATCTGACCCATGATTGTAAGTTAGCAGCGGTAGTATTTGTACTGAGTATATGGTACTACTATGTACACGGTAAGAAATTTTGAATATGCACTGGTCATAAAAGCCCCGAGTATCTGTTTTCACAGAAAGAGTAGAATATGAGATAACATAGAAGGTTAGAGCTTCTGAAGGATTATGATTGTGAAAATTGTACCACCCAGGAAAGGCTACTGTAATGGCTGATGCCTTGAGCAGAAAGAGCATCGGGATGGTATCACAAATGATGGTCAGGGAGCGTAAGCTGCTAGAGCAGTTATGAGCCTCAATAGTGATGTGATCCCTTCTGATGATGACAGTGATTGTGTGACAGCTAGCCTGAGATGAGAATCGAATTTGACAGGCTTAGCGTGATGATCGGTAGGGTGTCGATAGTGTGGGTCAGATTCAGAAGGGTACAGTGATAGAATTCACAGTGAGTGATGATGGCTTACTGAGGTTCAAAGATATATAAGTACTCCCCATGACCACAGTTGATGAGATAATGTTATTGTCAGAAACTCACTCTTCGGGATATACAGTGTATCCGAAAAGTAATAAAATATATCAAAATTTTTGAAAAAGGGTATTGGTGGTTAGGCATGAGAGAGATATCGAAGAGTTGTGGCGAAGTGTCTCATATGTCAGTAGATTAAGGTAGAGCACTAGAAGTCTGCAGGATTATTGCAGCCTCTACCAATTCTGACATGGAAGTGGGAGCAGGTTACCATAGATTTTGTGATAGGTTACAGAGGACTATAGGAATCACGAGGTTATTTGAGTGATGGTCGATAGATTGATTGAGTCTACCCACTTTCTGGTTATGAAAGCCAAAAATACTCTGAGTGTGTGAGCAAATTTATATAAGAAGATTGTGAAACAATAGGTAGCATTCTAGGAAGTATTATATCAGATAGGGATTCCCGATTCACTTTCCACTTCTGGGAACATGTTTCAGGAAGCCATGGGAACCCAATTGAGTGTGAGCACAACGTTCCGTCCTCAAACAGATGGTCAGTCAGAGATGACTGTACGGGTTCTGGAGGATATCATGAGAACGTGTGCAATTGATGTTAGAAACTCCTGGAATGATCATTTTTTATTAGCTAAATTGCCCACAGTGATAGTTATCACTCGAGTATCGATATGGCATTGTGTGAAGCATTGTTTAGCCATAAGGGTTGTTTTTCCAACTGGATAGAAAGAAGTGGGTGATAGATAGAAAATTGCTCCCGATCTATTATAATAAGCCTCTGAGGGTGTTCATCTGATTGTGAGAGAATGAGAACACCTCAGAACAGATAGAAAAGCTATGCTGATAAGAGATGGCGATCGTGAGGATTCATCGAGTGTGAATCAGTGTGTTTGGAAGTTTCTCTTTTTAAAGGTATAATGAGATTCGGGTCTTAAACAGAAAGGAGAAGGTGTTGAGGTTTAAGATGACCTCCTTAATTAAAGTCTTTCGGCAGTATTACACTCCGAAGGAATTTAAATAGGAGCTAAAGAGTAAGAGTATGATATGTGTGAAGTATCCGAAGTGGTTTACAAACAAACTTGGTTCTAATTCGGAGGACCAAATTTCTTAAGTGGGGGAGATTATGTAAGACCCGATTTTTATTTTATTTTCTTATGATTCAAACATTGTATGGATATTGTTATATGTAAGTGGAATCATAAGACGAATGATTTTGATCATATAAATATGAATAAAGTAGTGGAATGTACGTAAAATTTGAAAACGGACAGTTAAGGAATTTTAAACTAAATTTATGAGATTTGAATTATCCAGACAGAGATACGGATTTTAAATGAGAAATTATAGTGGGTCCAAGAAGGAAAGTCGGCCTAAATTGGTCCCGAACGTGTAGAAGGGTAAAACGGTTAAAAGATCAAAATCCGGTATAAATTCGATAAGAAAACTTCATTAAAAATATGGATTTAAGAAATCTTGATCAATAAAGGAGAGAATATTAAATTTCGAGTCCAATTAATCAAGATATTAATTTATTGGAATTAATCGAAATTTTCACATCAAAAAATTATCCCGAAAATATTGGAAAAATACACCGAAAAGATGAAATAAGACAGATAAATTCATTTATGGATTAAATGAATAAAATATAATTTTTTAAGGATATTTTGGGATTTTTAGAATATTTTAACAATTAAAATAATCATAAAATAAATTATAAATAATAATAAATAAATAAATAAGAAAAACGAATCTGAAAACACGAAAGGGAAAAAAACGAAGTGAAGAGGGCGACCTGAGGAAGACAAGAGCGTCGACGATCACCGGCGACCAAGCGGCAGATGAAGGGCCAGAGAAGGAAGAGGAAGATCGCACAATCATCTAGCCACCGGCGACGCACTCCGCCGACGCCGAAATTCGGCGGATCGAGGGAGAGAAGCCGCAGAGAGGAGAAGCGAATCCGACGGCCAACAACGATATTTTGCCCCGATCGAGGCTAGCCGAATGTTGCCCGGCCAGAGACGCGCCGAACGCCGGTAACGACACATCGGGAACCGACTGGACAACGCCAGAACGGCAAAAAAGGACTGAACAGGTCGGCGGTTCAGTGAGAAAGCCACTGTGTTGAACCGGACCGGACCGAACCGGTTCAGCTAAGGAGGAAAGAGGAAAAGGGAGAAAAAGAACGAAAAAGAGAAAAAGGAAAAAGGGGAAGATTTTCGGGGATACACCGAACTTCGGGTAAGTCTGTAAGAGGTCAAAAGTGATCGATTTGATTTTCGAGAAAATTATTTAAATTATATTTGATCGAAAAGTAACCCGAAGTTAGATATAAAATTGTGCAGTTTGACGATAAATTTCGAACGTGAGTCGATCGAACTCCGATTTGCTCACCATCACATAATTTCGGGTAAGTAAAGCTCATTTACGAAAACAGTATGATTATTACGCAATTGAAATTTATTTTGCAGATTTCGGATTAATTTCTACATAAGAATAAATTATATTCGTATTTTTGAATTAATTGTCGTAAATGATATACGGGCTATCCAAAGAGTTTGGAACGAAGCCCAATGGGTATTGAGAGCCCAATAGACCTGAAGAAGAGATTTAATAAGTGGAAATGGGCTGAAAAATGGGTCGAGGCTGATAATTCTATATTTTTAGAATTATTTGTGCTTAATTTCCTAATTAATTATTTAAATCCCCAATTTATTTTGTTAATTATCCCCTTTTATTTAATTAAAATTCTCATGTTTGCAAATAAATTAAATCCGAATGAATTTTAAAAATTTTGATAGAAAATGGATCGAAATTGGGCTAAAATCGAGATTGGACCACGCGGACAACACGAGCCTAGCACATCTAATTGGACAAAAAGACAGATGACATGGAAATATTATTTGTCAAGGAGCCAATGGTGTGAAGAAAAGTGGTCATACAATGTCAACTCATCTAGGATGAAAATATTACAATTGTACCCCTAAGTGTGTGTATAAATAGAAAAAGATGTCAATTGAAAAGGGGGTAGTCTAGGTTAGAATAGAAGTAATTTAGGAGCAGAGGTAAATTAGGGTAGAATAGTTTTTAGGTTAATTTTTAAAGCTTTCTTTGAAATTTTCGATTAGTTTTACAAGTTGTTTACTGTTCATTCCATTTTCTTTATGTTCACACTAGTCTTGGATTCATTTTTCAATGAAAATCAATTTCATTTTATGTTCTCGGATTGATAAAAACTAGTTCTTTATTGTTAAGTTCTATTTGCATAGTTGATTTCCTAATTGATTTGCTCTCTGTTTCCCTTAAATATCTATGTTTTTGGGTTGATCAATCTTTACTTTTTCTGTTTTTTTTTTTTTGTTCTCGGTTTTCATTTTAACTTGTTGATTTCTTTCTTTGATTCACCAATTGTTGGACATGAGGAAGTAAGAAAGCTTGGTTGGTGACAGTGGCCACAGTCTTCTTTCCTATTCAACAAATTTTTTTTACATAGTTGTTGCTCCCGGTTTGGCAAGTTAATCTTTTTTTATTTTTTTATTAATGTTGTCGCCTGAAACAACAATGATAAATTGCTGACGTCCTTCGTGCCACGAGTTGTTGAAATCTCTGCAAGAAAAATAAATATCAGAGGGACGCAGGGCTTTCCCTGCGTTTGCACTCCGATACTTAAGTCAGACCCAGAATTTGGCAGAGTTTCTGTAGGGGAAATAGAGACTTAGCTTAACGAATCATACCTGACCCCTATTTGTAGGGATTTACTCTGTCATTAATTACATTTTTGTCCTTTTTATCTTGCTCAGGGTTTGTATCATTTATCACAGTTTTATTCGTGCGCCACGTGGCATTCTTTTATTATTTTTTTTATCATCCACAACAATTGCTCCCCACTCTTTCGCTAGGTATAACCTTGCGGAAGAGTACATATGTTCTCCTTGTAATCTTAGATCAAGTCCTTACATTATGTTCTGAAGTCAAATTCTCTTGCTGTATAATTCTTAAGCTCTTGTTTGAGTGCGTGGCTTGCCTCGCGCATTTTTCACTTCAAGCCCTTGGTTGAGTGCTTAGCTTACCTCACGCATTTTTCGCTTCAAGCTCTCGGACATTGTCTTCGTGGCTTACCTCGCGCATTTTTCGCTTCAAGCCCTTTGTTGTGTGCTTAGCTTACATCGCGCACTTTTCGCTTCAAGCTCTCGCACATTGTCTTCGTGGCTTACCTCGCGCATTTTTCGCTTCAAGCCCTTTATTTGTGTGCTTAGCTTACATCGCGCATTTTTCGCTTCAAGCTCTCGCACATGGTCTTCGTGGCTTACCTCGCGCATTTTTCGCTTCAAGCCCTTGATTTGTGTGCTTAGCTTACATCGCGCACTTTTCGCTTCAAGCTCTTGCACATGGTCTTCGTGGCTTACCTCGCGCATTTTTCGCTTCAAGCCCTTGATTGAGTGCTTAGCTTACCTCGCGCATTTTTCGCTTCAAGCTCTTGCACATTGTCTTCGTGGCTTACCTCGCGCATTTTTCGCTTCAAGCCCTTGATTGCGTGCTTAGCTTACCTCGCGCATTTTTCGCTTTAAGCTCTCGCACATTTTCTTCATGGCTTACCTCGCGCACTTTTCGCTTCAAGCCCTTGGGTTGTGTGCTTAGCTTACATCGCGCACTTTTCGCTTCAAGCTCTCGCACATTGTCTTCGTGGCTTACCTCGCGCATTTTTCGCTTCAAGCCCTTGATTTGTGTGCTTAGCTTACATCGCGCACTTTTCACTTCAAGCTCTTGCACATGGTCTTCGTGGCTTACCTCGCGCATTTTTCGCTTCAAGCCCTTGATTGAGTGCTTAGCTTACCTCGCGCATTTTTCGCTTTAAGCTCTTGCACATTGTCTTCGTGGCTTACCTCGCGCATTTTTCGCTTCAAGCCCTTGATTGCGTGCTTAGCTTACCTCGCGCATTTTTCGCTTTAAGCTCTCGCACATTTTCTTCATGGCTTACCTCGCGCACTTTTCGCTTCAAGCCCTTGGGTTGTGTGCTTAGCTTACATCGCGCACTTTTCGCTTCAAGCTCTCGCACATTGTCTTCGTGGCTTACCTCGCGCATTTTTCGCTTTAAGCTCTCGCACATTTTCTTCATGGCTTACCTCGCGCACTTTTCGCTTCAAGCCCTTGGGTTGTGTGCTTAGCTTACATCGCGCACTTTTCGCTTCAAGCTCTCGCACATTGTCTTTGTGGCTTACCTCGCGCATTTTTCGCTTCAAGCCCTTGATTTGTGTGCTTAGCTTACATCGCGCACTTTTCGCTTCAAGCTCTTGCACATGGTCTTCGTGGCTTACCTCGCGCATTTTTCGCTTCAAGCCCTTGATTGAGTGCTTAGCTTACCTCGCGCATTTTTCGCTTCAAGCTCTTGCACATTGTCTTCGTGGCTTACCTCGCGCATTTTTCGCTTCAAGCCCTTGATTGCGTGCTTAGCTTACCTCGCGCATTTTTCGCTTTAAGCTCTCGCACATTTTCTTCATGGCTTACCTCGCGCACTTTTCGCTTCAAGCCCTTGGGTTGTGTGCTTAGCTTACATCGCGCACTTTTCGCTTCAAGCTCTCGCACATTGTCTTCGTGGCTTACCTCGCGCATTTTTCGCTTCAAGCCCTTGGTTGAGTGCTTAGCTTACCTCGCGCATTTTTCGCTTCAAGCTCTCGCACATTGTCTTCGTGGCTTACCTCGCTCATTTTTCGCTTCAAGCCCTTGATTTGTGTGCTTAGCTTACATCGCGCACTTTTCGCTTCAAGCTCTTGCACATTGTCTTCGTGGCTTACCTCGCGCATTTTTCGCTTCAAGCCCTTGGTTTGCGTGCTTAGCTTACATCGCGCACTTTTCGCTTCAAGCTCTTGCACATTGTCTTCATGGCTTACCTCGCGCATTTTTCGCTTCAAGCCCTTGATTTGCGTGCTTAGCTTACATCGCGCACTTTTCGCTTCAAGCTCTTGCACATTGTCTTCGTGGCTTACCTCGCGCATTTTTCGCTTCAAGCCCTTGATTGAGTGCTTAGCTTACCTCGCGCATTTTTCGCTTCAAGCTCTTGCACATTGTCTTCGTGGCTTACCTCGCGCATTTTTCGCTTCAAGCCCTTTGGTTGAGTGCTTAGCTTACCTCGCGCATTTTTCGCTTCAAGCTCTTGCACATGTGTAGCTGGTGTGATCAGTCATTTATCAATTATGTGCGAATCTCAACAGCCAATAAAATATCAATATGGCATAAATGATAGTTCAACAAATTAAATTTCAACCCATAGTTGAATTAACAAAAAATAATATTAAATGTCATAAAGTCTCGCTGCCAGTGTAGTTTGCAAGTGGTTGATATTCCGCATTTTTGCTATCCTCTTGCCTTGTGACCTTTCCATCTTCTTTCACGGCATTGGTGATGGCTTAGGTAGCCCGACGATGGTAAGGGTTTCTTTTCTTTGAACTCCCTTATATGTAGTTCAGCGTCGGTATCCTTTTCATCACTTCCTCTTGAGTGATATATTTATCTGCTCTAGAGAACAAGTCTGAGATCGTCGTCGGCTGATCTAAAGATAGCGATTCTTGCAACTTTTCAGACCTTGTCCCTTGTAGCATAGCTGTCACAGCTACTCCAACTTGTAGATCATGTATTTCAATAGTAGTATTACGGAACCGATCCACATAGCTTTTGAGTGATTCCTTGCTCCCCTGCCTTAAGGTAAGCAGATATGTGGCATCCTTCCTTTTCTGGCTTTTTATCACAAAGGCCTTCAGGAATTCGCTTCTTAATTGCTTGAAAGACGAAATAGACCCCTCTGGCAAACTATTAAACCATTTTAGTGCATGGTCAGTTAAAGTTGAGGGGAATGCTCTACTCATGATCTCATCCTCCCATCCATGTAATAGCATCAATGACTCATAGTTCTGAATGTGGTCATAAGGATCAGTTTTTCCTGTATACATCGTCATCTGCGGCATTTTGAATTTTGGGGGCAACGGTTTTCCCATGATCGTTGTACTGAATGGGATTCTCCTTCTCTGGTTTTCTTCAGTCTGAACCAACCTTTTCTCTTCTAAGATTCGTTCCACAATTCTTTTCATATAAGTGGCAACTTGTGCCTTGGAGATAGGTCTGTTTTGCACTTTCTTAGCATCGTATGCATCAGCTTGGCCGCAGTCCATAGCTTCTTTCCTGTTACCTTGAGTTCGGTTTTGATGAGTCTGAGATTGAAAGTTTGTCATTCCAGTTTCAAGGTTTCGTGCTGGATCTATTTTCGAGTCTCTCTCAACATGAGACCCTGTCATTCCCACATCTTTGATTCCGTTGTTTGGTGGGCTGTTTGTGTTCTGGGGCCAAGGATCTTCGACGCCCAAATATCCAGAGTCTACTCGAGTCGGACCCTCAAGGTTTCTAGTACTTTGGCGTCTCCGACCACCAACAATCTCCCGTGTTGAATTCTTTGTACCACGACGCCGTAGTTTTTTGACACTCTGATGTCTCCAGTTCATTGGAGTCTCACGCATGGGGTCTTCCGTAACTTGGTGCTGCAAGCCTTCCGAGGCCTCACGCACAGGGTCTCCCATACCCTGACTCCTCATATCTTCCTCAGTTTCACACATAGGGTCTCGTGCGATCATGCCACGAGGATCTCGCGTACCCTTGTCATGAGGGTCTCGCGCAGCAGGGTCTTGCGTAAGCTGGCATCCCCGCGTTATGAGTGCGCCACGTGGCGCGCGAAGAACGTGCCACGTGGTGCACGAAGCAAACGGGGGGTCTTGCGTGGCCATGCCGTGAGAGTTTCGTGCACCCCTACCTTGAGGGTCTCGAGCTCCACTGCCGTGAGAGTCCGCCGTGAGAGTGCCGCGAGGCTCTGTCGCCAGAGTGCCACGAGGGTCTGCCGCCAGAGTGCCGCGAGAGTCTCCTATAGCCATGCCGCGAGGGTCTGTCGCCAGCATGCCGTGAGGGTCTAAGGCCAGTGTGCCGCGAGGGTCTGTCGCCAGCATGCCGTGAGGGTCTAAGGCCAGTGTGCCGCGAGGGTCTGTCGCCAGCATGCCGTGAGGGTCTGTCGCCAGCATGCCGTGAGGGTCTCCTGCAGCCAAGCCGCCCATGCCGCGAGGGTCTCCAGCAGCCATGCCGCGAGGGTCTCCTGCAGCCATGTCGCCCATGCCGCGAGGGTCTCCAGCAGCCATGCCGCGAGGGTCTCCTGCAGCCATGCCGCCCATGCCGCGAGGGTCTCCAGCAGCCATGCCGCCCATGCCGCGAGGGTCTCCTGCAACCATGCCGCCCATGCCGCGAGGGTCTCCAGCAGCCATGCCGCGAGGGTCTCCTGCAGCCATGCCGCCCCTGCCGCGAGGGTCTCCAGCAGCCATGCCGCGAGGGTCTCCTGCAACCATGCTGCCCATGCCGCGAGGGTCTCCAGCAGCCATGCCGCGAGGGTCTCCAGCAGCCATGCCGCGAGGGTCTCCTGCAGCCATGCCGCCCCTACCACGAGGGTCTCCAGCAGCCATGCCGCGAGGGTCTCCTGCAGCCATGCCGCCCCTGCCGTGAGACTCATGCGCAACACTTCCTTCTCCTACCAAATTTCGCACCGTTACCGGCAAATTCACTTCCGGGAAGGTGCCTTTGAACAGGTTCACCATAGCGTGCAAAGCTTGGGCGGTTTCTTCCCCCTGCTTCTGCATGGCTTCGAATTCAGCCACGGGAATCGTCATCATCTCCGACCTTCTCTCAGTCCGAACTCCATCACCTAAGTCTGCCATTGGGGAACTCGCTATGTCCTCACTTTCTTCACTTCTAATTGCTGTTGAACGTATCTGTACCATCGTTGTCAAAAGCTTTTCTTCCGTTTCCCACAGACGGCGCCAATTGTTGTCGCCTGAAACAACAATGATAAATTGCTGACGTCCTTCGTGCCACGAGTTGTTGAAATCTCTGCAAGAAAAATAAATATCAGAGGGACGCAGGGCTTTCCCTGCGTTTGCACTCCGATGCTTAAGTCAGACCCAGAATTTGGCAGAGTTTCTGTAGGGGAAATAGAGACTTAGCTTAACGAATCATACTTGACCCCTATTTGTAGGGATTTACTCTGTCATTAATTACATTTTTGCCCTTTTTATCTTGCTCAGGGTTTGTATCATTTATCACAGTTTTATTCGTGCGCCACGTGGCATTCTTTTATTATTCTTTTTATCATCCACAACAATTAACATTTGTGTTCTCAAATATTTTTTTTTTAGCTCTCGATTTTGCTCATCTTTTTTGCTTTACGAGTGTTGGTAGTTTGTTTTGATTTTCAGTTGATGATTTTTACTTATTTCTTCTCTAGCCAGTAAGAAGAATAGTTGCTTTCACCATACTGTTTCTGCACTAGGTGTTTCGATTTTCTGGGCAGTTTACCTCCTCTGTTATGCTCTGTTTTGGTTTTTGTTTACTGTTTCTATGAGTGTTGTGCTTTCTGGTTTTTGTTGCTTTGTTGTTAAGGTTGCTGAGAACAAGTTGGGCACCGAGGAGGCTGAAGATGATGTTAGACTAGGATGCAGCTGCTGCTGTTGAAGCAATCCCTGGATGCCCAGCTGTTGTACACGAGATGAGGGATGCAGAAACCAAAAGCAACATGCTGCAGTAGACGCTAGCTGGGCAGAAGATGTGTGAAGTAGAACAGCAGGTTGGACGTGCCTGCTAGCTGGGAAGGTCGAGCACAACAACCCGAAATCGCAGAAGTAGACCGAGGATAAACAGCAGAATCGGAACAGCAGCTAGGCATGTCGAGGACAGTGTAGCAGAGGCAGCAGCAGCACCTGGAGCAGAAGCCATGGACGAATGCTGGACATACCTGGATACCCGAGAACAGCAGGATCGTGCTGGAAAAGGAAGACACACCTGGAACCGAGACATACCTGGACAAACCAGAAAGAAATCACGCCTGGAATCGAGAGCAATGAGCAAGCCGAGAATGCTGGAAATGCAATTTGTGAAGACGTGAACAGTGTTTGGAGGGAATGGTTTAAATTTACTTAAGGCCATGTTTGGTATATTTGCATTATAACTTTAATCCATTTTCATGCATTGTTAGTTTAGTTTAATTCCAATTTAATTTGTTAGCTTAGTTTAGAAGTTTAGAGTCTTTGATTAAATTGCATGATTAGTATTCTTGTTTAATGGTTTAGAACTTAGTTTTAATTAGGCTGATAGTTAATTAAGTGTTCATTTAGAATTAAATTAGGGGTAAATTTATTTCATTAAATCTTAAGTTAGTTTAAATTGCATTTTGATTAAGTAGTATTATTGCATTTTAGGATTGTTAATTTTAGTTTAATTAATCTTACTTTGTTATTTTCATATTTGCATTTTATTTGCGTTAATTAGTTTTAACTGTTTTAATTTCTTTTGTAGGCTTTTGATTTTAATTGCGTGGAGCACTGTAAGTAATTTTGCTCGATTTTATTTAGTTTATCTTATAGTTTTATTATTTTCAGTACTTTTAATTAGCCTTAGTAGATCACCAACTAAAATTTTATAATTTGCTAGAATCTACTTAGGGTAAGATTAACCGGTAGTTAATTAGGCTGATCAACTTCTCTGTGGGACGATAACTCGGGACTCAATTCCCATTATTAATTGTACGACCTGTGCACTTGTGAACATATACCTTTTGGGCGTGTCAAGTTCTTGGCGCCGTTACCGGGGAAGTTTTAATTAGTCGTTAATTAATATCGGTGAAATTATGCTTAGGTGTAATTCTAGCTTGTGAATATTTAGGGTGTAAATATTTAGAAGTTTAATCTAGATTAGTGAATTGAAAAAAAAAATTTAAAAAATTCAAAAAAAATCAAAAATTTAAAAATTCAAAAAAAATTTCTAAGGACTTTCTGATGTTTGCATGTGTAGAGCCAGGAGTTTTCATTGCTTTCCTCTAGATCTTGAAATTGAATGCACTCTTAGAAAAATTCGAAAGGACTCTCGAAAATTTATAGCTCCGCTGCAAAACACGAATGGTAGAAAATAGGGAAATTAGGACCGTTGGAAATTATGCAATGCTAACGATTGGAGGATATTATTTCGGCATTAGGCCACCAGCTGTCTCTACAAATAACTTCGAAATTAAGCCCGCAATCCTCCAGATGATCCAAACTTCTTTACAGTTCAGTGGGCTTCCACACGATGACCCACATGCTCACCTTGGGCAATTCCTGGACTTGTGCAACACGTTCAAACATAATGGATTAACTGATGATGCGCTTAGGCTTAGATTATTCCCCTTCTCACTTAGGGATAGGGCGAGACACTGGTTAACCTCCCTGCCTCCAGGATCTATTTCTACATGGGACGAGTTAGCCCATCAATTTCTATCTAAGTTTTTCCCTCCCTCTAAAATGGCCAAACTCCATAGTAATATATCTTCCTTTGCCCAGTACGACTCTGAATCTCTTTATGAAGCATGGGAACGATATAAGGAGCTTCTTTAGAAGTGCCCTCACCATGGCCTACCTTTGTGGTTGCAAGTACAGACCTTCTACAACGGACTTACAAGCCAAAATACGACCATTATTGATGCTGCTGCGGGTGGAGCCCTGATGTACAAAACAGAGGAGGAAGCTTACGAGCTGTTAGAAAAGATGGCGGCCAACAACTATCTATGGTCCTCAGAGAGGCAAATGTCAAAGAAGCTGACGGGTATTTATGAGCTCGACACACTGTCTACCTTGACCTCTCAAATTGCTAATCTTACGAAGAAGGTAGAGTTACTCAGTACCCAACATAATCCTCCCACCAGTCCTAATCCGATATATTCTATCCAAAGTCTTTTCTTTCCTGTGAGCTGTTTAGTGGTACCCATTCTGTAGATAGGTGTCCGCTCAACTTAGAATCGGTTCAGTATGTTGCTCCTTCTCAAACGCAACAGAATAACCCCTTTTTAAATGCCTACAACACAGGGTGGAGGAACCATCCTAACTTCTTTTGGAGCCAAAACCAAGGGCAAACTTTTAGTTCTAGACCTGTAGAACCCCCTAGTTTTCAAACTCCACTGGTTCATGTACCACCACAGCAACAATTTTCTTATCACCCGTTACATCATCCACCTCATCCACCACCACCACCACAACCTACGCAGCCCCAACTCTACCATGCACCAGCAGCTGAGAAGAAGCTTCGCTTGAGGAAATGTTCACGACTATCCTGCAAAATCAAGCTGCTTCAATTAAGAACTTAGAAGTTCAGGTTGGACAAATAGCTAGTGCTCTTAGCCAACATCCTCAAGGGACCCTTCCTAGTAACACTGAAGTTAATCTTGTTAAGCAAAGGGAGGGTAAGGAACATGTTAGATCCATCACCCTTAGGAGTGGCAGAGAGCTAGATGAGCCACAAGTTAAGTCTGGACCTGAACAGCCCATAGTTGATAAACACATAGGTTCTAACGAGGCAGCTCAAAAGGAGCAGGAACATCAGGATCGGGCTACAAAGGAAACAAAGCTAGGCACTTTTTCACCTTTACCTTCTTCTACTTCAATGCTTTCCTCGTCCTCTGATGCTATACATGCTTCCATTACATCCTCTCTGGTTAGACCACCAGTACCTTTTCCTCAGAGGTTTCAAAATAAAAAACTAGATCTACAATTTGCCAAATTTCTTGAGGTATTTAAGAAACTTCACATCAACATTCCTTTTGCAGATGCCTTAGAGAAAATGCCAAGTTATGTGAAGTTTCTAAAGGACATCCTCTCTAGGAAAAGAAGATTAGGAGACGGTGGCCTTAACTGAGGAATGTAGTGCAATTATCAAGAGAAAATTATCCCCCAAGCTCAAAGATCCCGGGAGTTTTACCATACCCTACACTATTAGAAATATGTTCTTTGGTAGAGCCCTGTGTGATTTAGGAGCCAGTATCAATCTGATGCCTCTGTCTATCTACCAAAAGTTAGGAATAGGGGATATCAAGCCTACCACAATGACCCTTCAACTAGCTGATCGATCCATTAAATATCCAAAAGGGGTTATTGAAGACGTGCTAGTAAAGGTGGACAAATTTATTTTTCCTGCAGATTTTATTGTTTTAGATATAGAGGAAGATATGGAAGTCCCCATTATACTAGGCAAACCTTTCCTAGCGACTGGTAGAACCTTAATTGATGTACAGAAGGGGGAGTTAACTATGAGAGTCCTAGATCAGGAAGTGAAATTTAATGTTTTCAAACCCTTGAAGCTCTCTGATGACTCTCAAGAGTGTTTTAAGATTGATATTGAGGACATAAGGCTTGACCATATAATATCTGAGAGAAAGAAGGAAGTAGATAGAGCTCAGGAGAAGTTAACTGTTGACATTTTATCACCACTCTGGTTGATCCTCCTACTCTTCGCCCTGCTGCTGAGTGTTGTTTTCTTCAGCTGCATTTGAAGTGGTTGTGTTTTTCTTTTCACTTTTTGTATATAGTTCTTTTTCTTTTCTATTGTTTCTTTCTTTGTTTATTTTGCAGGTTTATTTTCTAGTTTTACGCTTTCAATAAAAGCTTTAGTTGTTCATCATCATCAGAAAGGAGAGTACTTTGTTCCTGAACTTCAATTCTTATATTATTTGCACACTGAGGACATTGTGCACTTTAAGTTTGGGGGAGGGGATATCACTTGAGTATTTTTCGAAAATTTGAGCAAATTTAAAAATTTTTTCAAATTGTTTTCAAAAATCTGAGCTTAAATTATGTTATTTTGGGATGATTTAGTGCTTAGCATGTAGTTTTCCCATATTCCAATGATATGACCCCCATGATTAAGTATGATTTTGATTGACTGAGAAGCATGATTATAGGAAAAGCATAAAGTTGAGTTCTTGAATTTGTCTTGATTCTGATTGTGATTTCCTCATCTTATGCACATGTCATGTCATGAATTGGTATATTTATTTAGAGAAAGCTTATGTGGACCTAGGATTGCATGTGTTTAGTTGATTTTGTGTATCATATTCTAGAATTTGTTTGATCTAATCTCGAGGTGAAATATTAGATCACACTTAATTAGGGAGATGATTTAGGCCATCTTTGGATCGTTTGAGCCTTTCGAGCCATCCTTGTACATACTTTATCCCTAGTCACCTATCTGGGCCAAACAAGCCTTTCTCTATAAATACACCTGCTTATAATTTTCCTTAGCTTAAATACTTTGTTCCTATCCCCTACCCCGAAAGCATGAAAGTCATTGGGATATATTTTGAGCTTTGTACATATGGGTATCTGGTGATAGTGAATGTTCAAAGAAAATGAAAAAAAAATAAAAAGAAAATGAAAGAAAAAGAAAAAGAAGAAAGAAGAAAAATACAAAAATAGAAAAAAATGTTTAGTGAAATAAATAAGTTTAGGGGAATAAATTTGAGCTCTTACATTAAGATCCTGAAAGTAATGCATGTTAAGGGGTAATTAAACCTAAATCGACTTTATCATACCTTAACCCCAGTCTTACATTACAAGCTTAATGAAGTCCTATTGATCTTTAGTTAAGTGTGACTACATTAGTGGAGAGAGAAGTGAAAAGCAAGCTTATGGGAATGATCACATGTCTTTGACTTTGAATTCACTATGTTTGCATAATCTAATCCGGATAATATACTGTGAAGTGACTTTGACATTTTTCACACACTCACGAGGAGTCCAATTTGAGTTAGGGCTTATGATTGAATAATTCTAAGTGCTGGACTTGTAATTGTGAGTCTTTGAATTCATAGTCTGTACTTTTTCTTTGAGGATAATATTGGGGAAATTATTGTGTTTTGTACGTGTCATTCCTACAATTTTTTTGTTTTGCTTGAGGACAAGCAAAAGCTCAATTTTGGGGGTGTGATAATTCTATATTTTTAGAATTATTTGTGCTTAATTTCCTAATTAATTATTTAAATCCCCAATTTATTTTGTTAATTATCCCCTTTTATTTAATTAAAATTCACATGTTTGCAGATAAATTAAATTCGGATGAATTTTGAATATTTTGGTAGAAAATGGATCGAAATTGGGCTAAAATCGAGATTGGACCGCTTGGACAACATGAGCCTAGCACATCCAATTGGACAAAAAGACAGATGACATGGAAATATTATTTTTTAAGGAGCCAATGGTGTGAAGACCAGTGGCCAAACAATGTCAACTCATCTAGGATGAAAATATTACAATTGTACCCCTAAGTGTGTGTATAAATAGAAAAAGATGTCAATTGAAAAGGGGGTAGTCTAGGTTAGAATAGAAGTAATTTAGGAGTAGAGGTAAATTAGGGTAGAATAGTTTTTAGGTTAATTTTTAAAGCTTTCTTTGAAATTTCCGATTAGTTTTACAAGTTGTTTACTGTTCATTCCATTTTCTTTATGTTCTCACTAGTCTTGGATTTATTTTTCAATGAAAATCAATTTCATTTTATGTTCTCGGATTGATAAAAACTAGTTCTTTATTGTTAAGTTCTATTTGCATAGTTGATTTCCTAATTGATTTGCTCTTTGTTTCCCTTAAATATCTATGTTTTTGGGTTGATCAATCTTTACTTTTTCTGTTTTTTTTTTGTTCTCGGTTTGCATTTTAACTTGTCGATTTCTTTCTTTGATTCACCGATTGTTAGACATGAGGAAGTAAGAAAGCTTGGTTGGTGACAGTGGCCACAGTCTTCTTTCCTGTTCAACAAATTGTTTTTACATAGTTGTTACTCCCGGTTTGGCAAGTTAATTTTTTTTATTAGCATTTGAGTTCTCAAATATTTTTTTTAGCTCTCGGTTTTGCTTATCTTTTCTGCTTTACGAGTGTTGATAGTTTGTTTTGATTTTCAATTGATGATTTTTACTTATTTCTTCTCTAGCCAGCAAGAAGAATAGTTGCTTTCACCATATTTGTAACGACCCTTGACCCTTGAAAATCGGGGAATTTTTTTTTTGAATTTAATTTACCCACTTATTCCCTTATTCACTTAGGTTGCATTCCTGCTCAGTGTCAAATCGCTTTTCCTAATTCTTAATTCTTAATTATATTTAAATTTCATATTTTGACCTATATGGTCTATAGAAATTTCGGTAGCATAACGGCTTACATATGAGCCTACCCACCTACAATTCAGTTGTTTTAACAATCCTAGATATCCACAACTACCAAGCATACTTTCCAAATCAACATTTACAACTCAATACATTCATATCGATTAATACTAATCATCTTACAACCTAGTTCCAAGAATCATATTCTCTACATCGTTTCCTTACAAATTACATCCCAACAAAATATTTTCAATATATGTCTGTGCGTACAAATGTGTCTGGTAGAGGAATGTAATTGTATACCTTGACTGCGTGTACAAAAAGTAGCCTAGGGTAGCTCTTTCTCACCAGCCTACATCGTGTACTCGGTAAATAGCGTCTATAGATCACTGCAAATAATCTGAAAGGTAGAGGGGTGAGCTTTCGGGAAAAGCCCAGTAAGAAACGCATTTAAAATGATCATGGTGGCTAAATCACATTGAATGCATGATAAAACCAAGAGATACGTTTCCTTACAAATATCACGTAGCTTTCAAAGGGCATATATATAAAACATAATTGATAGAAATATAATTTCGAAGAACAAATCTATTCAGTTACATCACAATCTATCGAAACACACAGAACTCCAGAATATTTCAAAAACGATAGAACTTCAAAAGCATAATTGATGCAAAAACATATATCGGAGGATCAAAATCATATAGCATAGTTCATATCGGATGGAGACTTGGATAACCTATAGAGGGAAATCATAAATATGCCCGAAGGCAGTATTTATATACATTCATATACGCCACAAAGGTGCGCATGACAAAAATGCATTGACCGTATGGCACTTTGCATCTGTAGGACTCAAGAGGTGGCCCCCACAGTAACATAGACTGTGTGGTACTTTGCTCCCACAGAACTCAAGAGGTGGCCCCCATGATCGCATGTCTTTATAAACCGTGTGACACTTTGCTCCCGTCGGACTCAAGAGGTAACCCCCACAGTAACATAGACTATGTGGCACTTTGCTCCCACAGAACTCAAGAGGTGACCCCCACGTTCGCATGTCTTTGTGATCCACGTGGCACTTTGCTCCCACAGAACTCAAGAGGTAACCCCCACAGTAACATAGACTGTGTGGCACTTTGCTCTCGTCGGACTCAAGAGGTAACCCCCACGTTCACATGTCATTGTGAAAATTGCGTGGCACTTTGCTCCCACAGAACTCAAGAGGTAACCCCCACAATAACATAGACTGTGTGGCACTTTGCTCCCGTCGGACTCAAGAGGTAACCCCCACAAGTCCACTATACAATGCCCTTTTTGTCTCAAAACAGAGTTTTCAAAATCTTGGGTTTTTATAGCTCATTAACTCATATCGAGTAATAAAATCGAATTTCTTGAAATCTGAAAACTCTTTCATAAAACAGAAAGACTGTATGGCACTTTGTTCCCGTAGGACTCAAGAGGTGGCCCCCACAATTGCCTTTCAAAAACAAATTTCATTTCTCAAGCATAAGTTCACATACCAAATTTCATTTCATTCAGAAACATGAAAGTAATTATACATAAGTCGAAACCATGACATTTATTCAGCAATCATGTTTAAAACTATGCATTTAATCTCATATAGCATTTCTTTATCTCGAAAACATGATCAATTAAATCTTGGGCTTATTAGGTGTCGGGTTTTGTTTTACAATCAAGGGTTGCACGAGAAGGCACGAAAACACATAATTAAATCGGAGTCTAAGGGTAGGGATACCATTACCATCTTAAATTACACCCCTTACCTCGATTTATCGAAGTTTTCGAATTCGAGTGGTGACGCCTTCTAGTAACTCCTTTAATTCCTTCTACGATCACTTACATCGAAGTTATATACTTAACACCCTATTCATGCGAATAGTCCGAATTGCGTTAAAATCGTAACCTATCGTTACTACTGCATGTGTACGTATTATTGTATATACTTAGGCCAACACACACGTTTATATATTTCTTTACTATTTATATATTTTGTACCAACAAGTATTAACATATACCTTTATCATATACATCCACATGTATATACGCATATATATATATACACTCTTATACGTATATTTATATACTTTTATTTGTTTTCATGTTTCCCTATCTCATATATATACATTCTTTGTATATACATATACTAGCACACATTCATCTTATATACCCCCACATGTATATGCACCTAAATAAATAAATAAATATATATATATATATTATCATTGTTTTCCATTTTTCCTTATCACATATGCATACATATTTTTTTGTACAAATACTAGCATATCCATTCATTATATACACTCCTATAAATATATATATATATATATATATATATATATATTATTGTCTTCCCAATTTTTTTCTCCTTATCACATATACATACCAAGCCTATATCTCAAGCATGTATACATATATATACTTAATCTTATCATACTTATACACAATCACATATCTATATACATGTACTATTAAATATACATATATACATATAGATTTTTACCTCTTTTTTTTTTTTTTTTTCAACTTGCTTGTCTTCTCTCTCGGTTTTCTCCTTTCTTCCCTCTCGGTTTTCTCCTTTCTTCAACTCTTGGTTTTCCAGCCTTCACTGCCTTGCTCCAGTTCGGATCCGTTCCTGCCCTCTCTCGGTTCCGTTTCAGTTCTCTTGCGGTCTCCCCTCAGCCTCGATCTTCTTCTTCCTTACCTCACGGTTCTAGCTCCTCCATCATCATCATCCTTGTTTTCTCTTCTTCATCGTTTTTTTTTTCGTGTCTCACCACAGTAGCAGGATCAAAACAACATGACAGCAGGACGATAGACTCCTCTTCCAGCAATATTCACAGCAACCCACGTTACTGCTCTTCACGTTCTTGGTACTGCCCCTGCTTCACGGCTTCACTGATTCCAGTCTGCACAACAACAACCTTGGATTCCAACAGCAGCTCTCCTGCTCTGTTTCACGTTCCAAGTTTTACATTGATTCAATTCAAGCCTCGGTTTGCTCTGCTTTCTCCTCTCTCGGCCTTTGCTTCTCCTTCAACTTGACCAGCCTCAATTATTTTTCTTTCCTCTCGGTTTGCTGCTGTTTTCTTCTCTCTCGGCCCTTGCTTCAATTTCTAGCCCCGTTTTCTACCCCAGTCAGCTTCAATTGCTTCTCCCCTTCCTCGCGTCACTGCTCCTAGCTTCGGTTTCCTCTTCTCTTCTTCTTCTTCTTCCTCTCTCCTCCTTTCTTTCTTTTATTTTCTTTCTTTTCTCTCTCGACCAGCAGCTTCCCTTCTCTTCTTCTCTTTTCTGGTTTTACTTCCCGCCCAGCTCCCTCTGTTTCGAATTGCTTTTTTTTTCCTGTTTCTTTAGTTTTCCAGGTGTGCGGGATTGGCTTCTTTTTTAAGCCAATTCCGTACACCTAATATGTAGATACATATTAATATTATACTATATACATATATATTATATTTTATATTATATTAATATATATATTATTTGTTTATGGTTTTTGAGGTTATTGTTATTTTATTTGTTGGTGTTCATCTATCAATTCTTTTTTTTTTATCATTTGCATTTTTATTTGTCTCATGCTTTATTTATTTATTAATATTCATATATATTATATACTATACATTTCATAGTATATATATATTTGTTATATATATATTATTATCCATCTATTTAAATGTCTAGTATATTTATATATACATAGACACCTATGTATATATCCGTATATACACATTCTCTTGTAAAATTATCCAATGACATCATATCCATACCTTCCATGGAATTTACATTATTCCGTAAATGAAATAGTATCGAGATTCCATCATTCTTCATAAATTCTCGATACAAGTGTTTACATCAACAATTTTCAACTAATAAATTAAAATTTTCCAATCCCTCTGTACTTGCATTCGCTTTATCACTTCTTATATTTTCGAGTTCCCGATCATTCACGGGCTTCTCGGTCCCTATAGTCCTCGAGCCCTGCAACGAATATACGCACTTCCATTAAAATATATTATTTTCATTTCTATATAATCTACTTAAATGTAGGAAATTTGTGGGGTTTACAATACTGTTTCTGCACTAGGTGTTTCGATTTTCTGGGCAGTTTACCTCCTCTGTTATGCTCTGTTTTGGTTTTTGTTTACTGTTTCTATGAGTGTTGTGCTTTCTTGTTTTTGTTGCTTTGTTGTTAAGGTTACTGAGAACAAGTTGGGCACCGAGGAGGTTGAAGATTATGTTAGACTAGGATGCAGCTGCTGTTGAAGCAATCCCTGGATGCCCGGTTGTTGTACACGAGATGAGGGATGCAGAAACCAGAAGCAACATGCTGCAGTAGACGCTAGCTGGGCAGAAGATGTGTGAAGTAGAACAGCAGGTTGGACATGCCTGCTAGCTGGGAAGGTCGAGCACAACAACCTGGAACAGCAGAAGCAGACCGAGTACAAACAGCAAAATCGAAACAGCAGCTGGGCATGTCGAGGACAGTGTAGCAGAGGCAGCAGCAGCACCTGGAGCAGAAGCCACAGACGAATGCTGGACAAACCTGGACACCCGAGAACAGCATGACCGTGCTGAAGAAGGAAGACACACTTGGAACCGAGACATACCTGGACAAACCAGAAAGAAGAGACGCCTAAAACCGAGAGGAGTGAGCAAGTCGAGAATGCTGGAAATGCAATTTGTGAAGACGTGAACAGTGTTTGGAGCGAATGGTTTAAATTTACTTAAGGCCATGTTTGGCACATTTGCATTATAGCTTTAATCCATTTTCATGCATTGTTAGTTTAGTTTAATTCCAATTTAATTTGTTAGCTTAGTTTAGAGTCTTTGATTAAATTCATGACTAGTATTCTTGTTTCATGGTTTAGAACTTAGTTTTAATTAGGTTGATAGTTAATTAAGTGTTCATTTAGAATTAAATTAAGGGTAAATTTATTTCATTAAATCTTAAGTTAGTTTAAATTGCATTTTGATTAAGTAGTATTATTGCATTTTAGGATTGTTAATTTTAGTTTAATTAATCTTGCTTTGTTATTTTCATATTTGCATTTTATTTGCGTTAATTAGTTTTAACTGTTTTAATTTCTTTTGTAGGCTTTTGATTTTAATTGCGTGGAGCACTGTAAGTAATTTTGCTCGGTTTTATTTAGTTTATCTTATAGTTTTATTATTTTCAGTACTTTTAATTAGCCTTAGTAGATCACCAACTTAAATTTTATAATATGCTAGAATATACTTAGGGTAAGATTAACCGGTAGTTAATTAGGTTGATCAACTTCTCTGTGGGACGATAACTCGGGACCCAAATCCCATTATTACTTGTACGACCCGTGCAATTACGGACATATACCTTTTGGGCGTGTTAGAGGCCCATTAAGGTGCACTCTGGCTCAATAAAGTAAAGCGGACCCAGTGCTTTAGATTCGATCAGTAAGAGTGAAATACTGATAAATATATTAGAATTGACCCAAATACATGGTTATATGCAGCTCCGTAGACTTGGTCTGGAGCGAATTGGACTGAGACACCTGGTACGATCAAAACAGGATAAGCTCACACATGATTCTAGGTAAGGAAATTTTATGGACTGCTAGAGGTAACTTTACGCAATTTCGATATCATTTACATTCCCTAAAATTTTCTGAAGGGTCTGGATTTAAGTTAAAAATTTTAGTGCCCCGTATGGGCAAATTACCAAAATACCATTATGAAGGGTAAAAATTTCCAAATTTAGGAAAAGTTGGGAGAAGCAAGAACAAGAGGTTCCTGCTTGTTTTTTAGGTGTTTTGACACGTGCATGAGTAGGCTGGCTAACTTTTAAATAAAAATGCACAACATTGCATATTTTCAATAATGTGATTTCTTGTGAAAATTGTTTGAGATAATAGAGCTGCCTACGTGATTTTATGAAAGTGTGACGTGCTAGAGCTCAGCTCGCACGAGTTTTGATTTGTGTGATGCATGCATTAGTGCTGGAGCAAGGGCTCGCACTAGAGTTTTACATGCATAGGTGCTGGAGTCTAACTCGCACCAGATTTTCATATGATTTTCGTGACAGGGTGCTGGAGTCTAACTCGCACCAGATTTTCACTTGATTTTTATGACACAGTGCTAGAGCCTAGCTCGCACTAGTTTTACATGATCTTGACAGAATGCTAGAGCTTAGCTCGCACTAGATCTTATGAGATTTTATGAAACGCGTGCTAGATCTTTGCTCGCATGAGATTTTTCTTGATTTTATGAGAGTGCTGGAGCATCGCTCGCACTGATTTTATGAGACATACGATGAGCCATTCTTGGAGCATCGGGTAGACTGTGTGTCACATCGATTAAATATGCTTACACGTGCGTTTTGAGACAAGTATGATTGTGGATATGAGATATGGGTCCACGGAGTACGTTGTACCGTGCAAGTAGCATGGAGTACGCTGTACCGTGTTAGGATTGATTATGTGGCATCTTCGGATGTGAGATATCAGACAAGATCGATGGGATGGACTGACCCACCTCTCGGGACGGTTCTCGATAGTGGTGAGACCCCGCACACAGGATTCGTGTAGCAGTGGGATCACGAGTATAAGGCCAATGCTCCTGGTTATTTGCCTAAGATATGTATATATATAGTGCCAAATCTCACATGTTGTTACTTGATGTTTTGAAAATCATGTTTGTGAACTTTTGTGTGAGTCTGGATCACCCGAGGGTGAGGTTGAATCCTGACTGAGATGTGATTTTGATAAGAATGAAACTGGGATTTAAACTAAAATTTGCATGACGTTATTTTCATGCTATTTAAACCCAGACGTGATATAAACTGGTTTTACATGACATTCATTGTGTCGCATGTTATTATTACTTTGAAAAACATCTGATTTCATGATTTTGTGTGAGTCAGGAACACCCGAGGGATGGGTGGAGTCCTGGCTGTGTTGTGAAATTTTAACGAGAATGAAACAATTTAAATGGATTTGCATGTTGAGTTTTTCCATGCTCTTTGAAATCCATATGTGAACTTGTTTTACATGACATCATGAATTGTAGCATCTATTTTAAAATGTGTGGAGAAAGGGTGGTTTATGCACGGCACCACGTTCATGTAGGTAGTATGGTTACCTACTTGTTCGTAGGATTGCCTTACTGAGCTTGATGTGCTCACCCCTTTCATTTTCCTACACAGATTTCTTTCAGTAGACTTTGAGGCAACTGAGTACTGCATTCCTGAATATCCGCTGCTGCCCATAATTTTTGAGGTATAGACACTTGTACATATTGTATCTAAATAATAATAGCACAGTAACATGTTTGTAAGTAACTTTCGAGGATGTATAGACACTGTAAACACTTGTAGAATGAGAAAGAATTAGTGAAAAACTCATGTGTTTACCTTTCCTTTAATAAGAAATTAAGTTATATGGTAAATGAATGGTGGGACTAGCATTGACGCATAGCCCAATTGTTAGTGGAGTGTGGTCACGATCAGAGGACAGGTAAGTATAAAAGAAAAAAAAATTTACTCTGATTTTTGGGTCGTGACACGATGATACCCTGAAGAGATAGATACTGAGAGAATTCCACTGCTCGCGATACACCATGCACCCAAGGAGTACTAAGATGTACCGAGATTTGAGAAAAGTATATTGGTGGAGTGGCATGAAGCGATGTGTGGCAGATTATGTGGCCAGATGTTTTGTGTGCCAGCAAGTGAAAACTGAGAATAAGAAGCCCGAAGAATTATTACAGCCTTTACCTGTGCCTACATGGAAATGGGAGGATGTCACCATGGACTTTATTATGGGTTTACCGAGGACCTGAAGGGGTCGTGACGCTATATGGGTCATAGTGGATAGACTGACAAAAAAGTGCCAACTTCTTTGCCATCAAGAGCATAGATACTATGGATGCCTTAGCGGAGTTATATGTCAGCAAGATAGCTAGATTACATGGGGCTCTAGTGAGTATTACTTCTGACAGAGATTCTCGATTTACCTCCAGATTTTGGACCCATTTTCAAGAGTCCATGGGATCTCGATTGAGTTTTAGTATCGCCTATCACCCTCAGATAGATGATCAGTCAGAGAGGACTATTCAGACCCTAGAGGATATGTTGAGTGCATGTACGATGGATTTTAAGGGATCAGGGGATGATCAGCTGCCCCTGGCAGAGTTTGCATACAATAATAGCTATCACACGAGTATTGGAATGACACCTTTTGAGGCTCTATATGGTAGGAGGTGTAGATCCCCTATAGCGTGGGAAGAAGTGGGTGATAGAAAGATAAATGCTCTCGAGCTTGTTGAATAGTCTGCATAGAGTGTGAAACTTATATATGAGAGATTACGGGCTATACAGAGTAGACAGAAAAGCTACGCGGATGTGCGTAGACGACCACTCGAGTTTAATGTTGGTGATGCAGTATTTCTGAGGATATCACCGAGTAAGGGTATTATGAGATTTGGAAAGAAAGGGAAATTGAGTCCTCGATACATTGGACCATTCCAGATTCTTGAGAGAGTGGGAGAGGTAGCCTACAAGTTGGCGTTACCCCTACAGATGTCTGGAATACACAACGTCTTCCATGTATCTATGTTGAGGAAGTACCACCCGAACCCTTCTTATGTCATAGAGTATGAAGAGATGAACATACAAGAGGACATGAGCTACACTGAAGAACCCGTCTGAATCCTCGATAGGAAAGAGAAGGTACTTCGGACTAAAAGCATCTCATTAGTGAAAATTTTATGGAAGCATCACTCAATGGAAGAGGCAACTTGGGAATTGGAAAGCCTCATGAAGGAGAAGTGCCCTTATCTATTTAACGAGTCAAGTTGAATTTGGAGGACCAAATTCTTTAAAGGTGGGGAGGATGTGAGACTTGAGAATTTTATACAAATCTAACTATGTAATGTGAACATGAGTATAATTGATTGAGTTAAATGTGATGTACTCAAAAATTGAGGCGGTAAGGAATGGAATTTCTAAATGATGAATGAATATTGAATGAAAAATAATCAATGGAGCAAACTATGACAATTATATATAGAGATTTCATGCCAAGTGTATAACCATAGTATGAAACTATAAGGTCAGATCGATCTTGAAGAAGAGGGGATCGATATGATAGGCCAAAGTGACAAGAAATGAAAATTTTAAACAAGCAAATCGATCTCCAATGAAAGCAGATAGATCTCCTAGTGATTCTGCCTTAAAGGGATCAATCTCCTACAGGAGCAGATCGATCTCCAAATGTTTTTGTAAAAATCAGATCGATCTCCTCACAAGGAGCAGATCGATCTCCTCAAGATTATGAGATCGATCTTGCCCCCACGACAGATCGATCTGGTAGGCATAGAAATCGCCTAAAACGTTCACAATTCAAAGGTAGATCGATCTCTACCCAAGAGCAGATCGATCTCCTGCCCTCTGCCTATATAAGGACCCATGTGTTTTTGCTGGAATCCATCTTCACTCTCTCCAGAAAATCGAAAACCCCCATTTTGGCCAAATCTCTAGCTTTCTCTCTCTTTTAAAATGCCCATTTCCGTTGGAATCAGAGGTAGTGGCAAGAGGGAAAGTTGTTCTTCATCGCGAGGGAAACAACATACTTGGAAATCGAAGGACGATTTGAGTTGAGGCGTGAATTGAGCACTCCACAAGTTTTGGGTAAATTTCTAAGCTTTAATCCTTAATTTTGAAGTAGATTTCTGCAATTGTGACTATAGATGTTGTGATGAGTTGGTTGAAAATGGTTAGGGTTGTTAGAATTATTAAGGTATTGAGAAATTATGAAAATGTGAGCAATTATGCTCGATGTTGAGATTTGAGACAATGTGATGACATGTTAATGATGTTTTTTTACATCGTTCGGATAGCCCGAGAGTTCCCCAGAGGAATGTGACGCTAGTCTGTCGTTCGGGGGAAACAATTGCACTATACGAGGTGCAACGAGTAAGGAAAAACTTAAACTCATTTGTGTATGTGATTTGTGATGATATTTGTAGCATGAAATATTTTTTAGGAACAAGCATGTTTTTAGGAGTTATGATTGATTTATTGCACACGGTTTTATAGCCGGTTGTGGCCCAATTCTTATAAGTTGTAAACAAAGTGTGAAATTGTTTTACAAACTGTTCGAGTTTAAAACTGAAACAGGATTTGAGCTCTACGTTAAGGCGTACTGAGATTTGAGAAAAGTGTGTGTGGTTTTGCCGGTTTAAGCTCGGTTTTGACATGTTTTGTAATGAGTACAAAAAGGTTTTCAGATGAGTTTTATGAGAGAAAATATTATGAGCTCTACGTGAAGGCAAAACGGTTTTATATGATAATGGTTGTTATTGAGACTTAGGCGTGTCATGTGATAGCACATCGGGCCCTGCTTTGGTAGCATGTAAGTCCGGGTCTTGCTCTTGTAGCATGTAAGTTTGATATTCCTCCGCTTTGGAAGCGAGAGATGCCTCCGTTCTGGTAACGTGAGATGACTGCACGTATTTTCGTCTGCTTTTACATTCACTTAAAAAGTCTGAGGGTCAGAGAAAGTGAATAAAAATTATATCGACTTGAAAAAGGTAAATTACGATTTTACCCCTATTAAGGGTAAAATTAGGAAAATTATAAAAATTAGGAAAAGTCCTAAAAAGCATGGAAAACATGTTTTTAATTGTTTTTAATGTTGTTTAACAGATGTATAGATAGATTGGCTGGTGTTTTCATGATAAATACGAAAACAGCACAATATAGTGCCGATTTGATTTAATTGAGTGAGACTTTTAAATAAGCCATCTATCGAGTTGTGTGAAAATAAATCGTCCTGGAGCACTGTTCGTACTTGATTTTATATGTAATCTGCATAACAAAGTACTGGAGCGTTGCTCATACTTGATTTTATATGATTGATGCATGATAGAGTATTGGAGCATTGCTCGTACTCAGTTTTACATGATTGTGCTTGACATAGTGCTGGAGCATTGCTCGCAGCATTGCTCGCACTAGATCTTTATTAATTGTGCATGAGGTCGTGCTAGAGTTTACTCATACGTGCCAGTTTTGAAAGAGATAGCATGAAACAGCCGTGCTGGAGCCCTAGGCAAACTGAGTCGTACCGATTTATATGCTCGTACGTGCATTTTGAGATATGGCAGAGGGCTATCGAAACTGTTATCGGGTCCATGGAGTACTTTGTATCGTGTACAGCACAAAGAGTACGTTGTACCGTGTCTAGATGTTATTATATGTTGTGGAGTTGTGGAGTTGTGGATGTCACGACCCTCATTCCACCGAAAATCCACTACAAATTTTTTATTTTTCGTTTATTATTTGATCCATTTCTTATCTTTTGTTCTTTACCTTTACCTTACCTGGTCGTGAACAACTACACCACCAATAGTTGAGCTGTGTATCGGTGTAAATCTCATCCAAATTAAGTCATTTCAATTTACAATTCATTTAAATGTAAACACTTGTATTTCTAAATCAGAGTTGATGTTTACATGTGTTTACAATTCTTTACATCTCTAAAAATCACATTTAAAGATATTACTGTGCTTTGACAAGTCTAGATACAAACCTATACAAATGTGTATACCTCGTGTGATGGGATGCAGCGAACGCCAAAATCCAATCCTCAGTCGCTTTCTTTATCTACTGTAAGTGCTTTGCAGAGGGAGAAAATAAGGGGGTGAACAAACCATGTGCTCAGTAAGGCAATCATACGAGCAGGTAAATAACTGTACTATCTACGTGATCGTGATGTCATGCTAAAACCACACAGTTCTTGTCATACCCAAAATATAACAGTTCATGCTCGTGTTCATGATAAGTAAAGCAGTTCATGCTACTTAAAACAGTGCACAATTCTTAAACAAAGCATGAAAATTCATCATGCACAAATCGAAATCAAAACATGGTAAGTCATCATGCAAAGTGCACTTCAAAGCATTTAAAAACTCAACACAAATCGATTCAAATCACCATATGTTAAGACTCAGCCCCTCTCATGGACCGTCCTGACCCACAAACACATTTCAAACATGGATTCTTCATAAAACAATAAACATGTTAGATAGGCATATAATATCAATAAGGGTAATAACTAGAACTATGACCATATCCTCTGTGATCACAGGTTACACGGATCCTAGTGTGTGGGGTATCACCTCTATCTGCTTTCGCATGAGAGGTAGGTCACGTCCAACCCGTCTGCCCATAGCAGAGTATTCATCATCTGAAGACGGTATATATATAATATCCATACACGGTACAACGTACTCCACACTATATGTACGGCACAACGTACTCCGTGGACCCATATCATCAAATCATACACTGACACATCTCAATATGCACGTGCGAGCCTATTTAATCGATGTGGCACACAGCCTACCTGAAGCTCCCAGCACGGTTCCCAACATGTCATAAAACCACGTGCGAGTAGTCTCAAGCATAGCAACAAGTATAGTGGACATCTAGTGTGAGCAATGCTCCAGCACAATGTCAAAACCAGTATGAAAATCAATGCGAGCTAGGCTCCATCACAATACCATAAAAATCCATGTGAAAATTAATACGAGCTAGGCTCTAGCACTCATGCATGTAAGCGAGCTATGCTCCAGCACTACATCGTGAAATCCATGTAAAAATTAGTACGAGCTAGGCTCCAACATTAATGCATATGTAACCATATCAAAACTCATGCGAGCTACGCTCTAGCACGTCTTATTTTCAGAAAACTCATGTAGGTGGCTCATCCTTTGCAAGCATGGTTATAAAAACCAAACCATGTTATTTTCGTGTAAATCATTTAAATGCTAGTCAGCCTACTAATTTTACATGCTAAAAGTAGTACAAGATTCAATAACTTCATGTTCTTGCTTTTCATGAACTTTTCTCAAATCCCATTTTTATTGCCCTTCAATCATTCATTTCATTCTAAGACCCTTAGACACTTTAAGGAAATCACTCATGCACCCGAAAATGTGTACAGATACCTCTAGGGCTAACATAATTCCCTTACCTCGATTCACTTGGAAGCAACTCCTTCTTCCTTTCTCACTTCTCACAATTGAGCTCAATTTGCTTCAAATATATCCCCAATAGTTGTAAATATTCGCCTATCATATGAGTCAATACCGATAACTCATGTTCAAATGTCAACTAGCCAGTTTATCTTATCGATCCTATTTCATCAAGTTCGGCCTTTTATCGCATTTGACCATCATTATGCCATTCCTAGTCAATTTAGCTAGCAACTCACTTAGTAACTTATCAAACACTTGGCATAGGTGTTTTACCCATCATTTCCCATTCATTTATGCATTTCTACAAACAACATATATGCACATTTCATCATCTCACCATATTTCATAAACTCATTTCACAAAACTATCTCAAAATCATGCATATAACCTTGTTGACACCTTAGTATAATCCATTCATCATCTAATCAGCCATACATATTATTTTCTCACATTAAACCCATTTTAGGTCATGCTCGATTCATCACATTCTAGGTAGTTCCAACCAAAAATACATACACCAATCATCTCCTAACAACATCTAGATAAATATACTTAGAGTTGGTGTATTGAAAACCCACTAGCTTAACTTTCCTCTTGTCCCAAATAAGAAGACTCATTTTCTCCTTCAATCCAACAAGTTGAGTTTTGATTCCAAGGTATGTTGTTCTCCTCCTCAAGATAAACAACTTTACTCTAATAGCCTTTATCTTAAATCTTTTTGGAAAGTGTGGTATTCTAGAGAGAGAAAGCTTATTTTTTTGGGTAAAAATGGAGGGGAAAGGTTTGGTTTGCTGAAGAATGAGGTTTGGCCATCGGGTTTTTATAGAGCAAGGATGATGAGATCGATCTGCTAGGGTGAAGAGATCGATCTTTCCTTGGTTTTAGCTATCAAATTTTTAGGTTTGTAATGGAAGAGATCGATCTGCTCCTTGGGGAGAGATCGATCTCCTCTTGGCTTGAACCTTCGAATTATTCAGTTTTGAAAGGGAGAGATTGATCGCTCATTGAGGAGAGATCGATCTTTGCTAGGCAGAGGCAACATGAGATCGATCTGCACTTAGGAAGGGATCGATCTCTGCTAGGTAGAAGCATATGTATATTGATCTACTCCTGGGGGAGATCGATTTGTTCTAAGGGGGGATTGATCTGGCCTTGGCAGATTCATTTGAAATTGTTCTACTTGCACAAAGGATCGATCTGCCTTGAATAGGAGATCAATCTAGCCTTCATCTGCAGGCTTCCTGCTGTAAATTTTTTAGTTTTTCAAGGAAAAAATTTATGTTTGATTGCTTTACTAGTCATTTTGCAATCTATTCACACTTTGAGCATGGAAAGGTTTATTCCTTATGATTTTCATGTTATCGAACTTGTGTGTATTGCTTGGAATTAGAAAGGATACATATAATTCACAATCCATGCATTATCATTCGTGTTTTAAATCCTTATCTCTAGTCCGGATGCTTTAAGTTCTATTCGTTTAGTTTATGGCCACTTCAGCCCTTATTTAACCTTTACTTGCATTCATGATACTCATTTTTCCCATTTGCAATCCATTTGCATTTATATGATCAAAAAATCATTTGTCTTATAATTCTATTAACATATAATAAGGTCATACATACATGGGGTCTCACAATCTCCCCCACTAAGAAAATTTAGTCCTCCAAATTGGAACCAAATCAGTTCGTGAATAACTCAGGGTACTTTCCTCGCATCAAACTCTCTAACTCCCATGTTACTTCTTCTGCAGTGTGATGCTGCCAAAGAACTTTCTCTAGAGGAAACATCTTTGATCTCAATACCTTATCCTTCCTATCCAATATCCGAATCGGTTTCTCAACATACGACATGCTCTCGTTGAGGTCTAATAGCTCATATCTAATTACATGTGTCGGGTCCTGGTGGTACTTCCGTAACATAGAGATGTGGAAGATGTTGTGAATACCTGTTAACTCAAGTGGCAATGCTAGCCTATAGGCCTTATCTCCCACTCTATCAAGTATCTCAAAGGGTCTGATGTAACGAGGACTTTACTTTCCTTTCTTTTCTAACCTTGTTATACCCTTGGAAGGAGAGACTCGCAAAAACACTGATTCACCCACTGTAAACTCAAATGGTCTTCGTCTCCTGTCAGCGTAACTCTTTTGTCTGCTCTGAGCTGTTCCTAACCTCTGACAAATCAATTGGAAGTCCTCAGAGGCTTGTCTCACAAAGTCAGGAGCAAATATCAGTCGGTCACCAACCTCTTCCCATCCAATAGGGGAATGACATCTACGGCTATACAAAGCTTCATATGGTGCCATCCCGATACTCGAATGATAACTGTTATTATAGATAAACTCTAGGAGTGGCAAATGGTCATCCCAGGAGCCTCCAAAATCCAATGCACACGCTCTCAACATATCCTCTAGGGTCTATATAGTCCTTTTTGACTGACCATTTGTCTAAAAATGGAACGCTGTGCTAAAACTCAGTTCGGTCCCCATCGCTTCCTGAAAATGTTCCCAGAAGTGGGAAGTGAAGCGGGCATCCCTATCAGAAACAACGCTCACTAGAACACCATGCAACCTCACTATCTTGCTCACATATAGTTCTACCAGTGTACTTAGAGTATCAGTGGCTCTCATAGCTATGAAGTGTACCAACTTTGTCAATCTGTCCACTATCATCGAAATCACATCGTGATTCCTACAGGTCCTGCGTAAACCTATCATAAAGTCCATAGTGACATGCTCCCATTTCCAAGTCGATATAAGTAGAGATTGTAATAGCCTTGCAGGCTTCTGATGCTCTACCTTCACCTGCTGATAGACGAGACACTTAGTCACATATTTAGTTACATCTCTCTTCATTCCGGGCCATCAATACACTCTCTGAAGGTTCTAATACATCTTATTACTTCCCGGATGCAGTGTATACTTCGTCGAATGAGCCTCTGATAAAATCAACCTCCTGATCTCTAGATCATTGGGAACACATATCTTACCCCTGAACCTCAGCAAACCATCTGAACTCAAATAAAAATCAGTCTCTGTACCCCTTTGTATCTGCCCGACAACATCACTGCACTATTGATCAATCTGCTGAGCCTGCCAGATATGATCTACCAGAACTGGTTCCAACTGTATGCTAGCTACCATAAAGTCACTATCAGTATCAGGCGAGGTCACATCCAAACTAAGGCTAGCAAACTGTTCCAATAGCTCGTGTTCCCTGATCATCATGTATGATACCAACCCGCGATGCTTCCTACTCAGTGCATCAGCTACTACATTCACCTTACCCGGGTGATACAAGATCTCACAATCATAATCTTTCAGAAGCTCAAGCCACCTCTTCTGTCTCATGTTCAATTCCTTCTGTAAGAACATATACTTAAGGCTCTTGTGGTCACTAAATACTTGAAATTTCTCACCATAAAAATAATGGCGCCATATTTTCAAGGCAAATACCACGGTAACCAATTCTAGATCGTGGGTCGGGTAGTTTCTCTCATGATCCTTCAACTATCTGATCCATAGGCGACTACCTTGCATTAGTACACAGTCCAGTATTGTCACACCCCACTTCCGGGAACCATTCTATCCACACTTACTCTAATACGGTTGGGCTGTGAGAAGATGCAATTACTAAAATTCATTCATTTACAGCGGAAGATTTAAAACTTTAATTCACACTCCCAGGTGTGTGTGTAGATATACAAAATTAATTGTATAAATACCATGTGCTTACAAATCATCCCCATAATACTGTTTACCATTCCAAGATATAACTGTGTGATACAATATATTAGATACAAAATACTCGTGTATACAAATCTTATACCTTTGCGGATTGTGGGAGCTGTTTGACACAAAAGACCTAGGGACCACCGCTCTCTTACTTCTCAGTACCTGGAGGGGGAAAATAGTGGGATAAGCAAACCATAGCTCAGGAAGGAAATGTATGCTAGCAGGTAGATATCGTACTACCTACATAGCCTATGCATGCATAAACCAAAACTATGTTTTCGTTATAAATGGAAATATCATACGAAAAATGCATTTAAACATATATTTCTTAATAGCATTTTCGTGTAAATCGAATATCAAGCTTCCATTTAAAACATGCTCATAAATAGTGCCCTCACGGCACAAATGTGAATTCAGAGATTTATCAAAAACACAAAATCTCTTTCTTTTCTCAAATCACTCTTTCCGCAATTCTCTTTCTTTTCTGAGATTATCTCTGTTTCTCGAATCTCTGAGACAGGCATGGAATTTTCGGCAATCAAATATCCACGACATATGGCCATAGTCAGTGATCCCAGGCCTCACTGATCAGGTCTGCACAGGGCATCACTTCGCCTGTAGGGGAATGGGTCAGTCCTGCCCTCCGGCTCATCTCAATCCACCTCATCTCCTCGTATAATCACAGTAAAGATACGTCGTGTGTCATCTACGCGATACTCGTACTCACGTGCACCCAGCACGGTACATAGTATACCAACGGATAACTACACTGTTCTACGTACGACCATGGACCCAAGTCCATACTCCAACTCTGATGGACTTTTCATCCTAAACCATGTCTCATATACCAGGCGAGCAGCGTGACACACAGTCAACGCAAAGCTCCAGCGCCGTACGATCTATCGTTAAGGCCCAGCCCGTTCAAATGGCCGTCGGCTGGTATCCCCTTGGGTCCCAGACCCCCAAGTTTACCTCAACTCAATAAAACAGTTGCGAGCAAAGTTCTCGCACTTTCTCAAAACCATCGTACGAGTTAAACTCCAGTACGGTACATCAAAGGCATTAAAAACGGGTGTGAGCTAGCGCTTCAACACCAAATCTCATCTCAAAACTGATAGATGGCTATTTTCTCTTTTTAAAACTCAAAGCATGTTTATTCATACAGCATGCCTCTTCATGCTAAAACATGTAAAATTAGCCAACCTATCATCAACGTTTCTCAATCATCAAGATCAATGTAAAATAGAGAAAAACATTGAAAACATGCATATCATGCTATTTCCTTACCCTATCCCATTTCTCAATACATATATATATATCATAGTACTTTTCATGCTTCCATATCATTTCATAGGATTATAGTATCGTACTGATTCTAGCAATATATCTACGAAATTGCTGTAAAATACGCACGAACATCTCTATAGTTAACACACAGTCCCTTACCTTGCTTTACTTGTGTGCAACTATCCGCCTTTATGCTTCTCACGTTCTCATCTCGACTTGCTCCGGCGTATCATCCGAGACTGAAATTCATCCATCAACACTTGAGTTAACGTTTCTAACTCTTGTTCAACTAATCATTTATCCAATGCCTTAAATACACATTTTACCCCCTTGTGGTAAATCTCATAATTTTATCCTAATATCAACATACCCAAACCATGCCCACAACATAATCATCCTCTTAAGATATCTCATTCAGCATTAACACTTCTACATTCCACTTTCTCACACTAGAATATCTCTAAGTTATATTCATTTCATGCCATTCTAGGTAGTTCTACCCACAATGTGCACACCCAATTAACTTCATAATCATTAACTAGACCAATGTACTTGGATTTGTGCACTAGAACTTACCTCCTTGGATTTCCTCTTTGCTCCAACTAGAAATGCCCTTTATTCCTTCAATCCGACAAATGGGGAAATGCCTCTAGACTATGTTGTTCTTCTCTTTGACGTGAACAACTTTGTCTCTAATAGTTTTTCCTCAAATCTTACTGAAAATGGCTGGATTTAGGAGTGAGAAAGCTAGGTTTTTGAGTTGATGTGAAAAGAAATGGTTTATCCCGAAATCTGCAGATCCAACTGCTCCTATTTATAGATTTAACTTGATGAGATCGATCTTCCTTGGGTGGAGATCGATCTGGTCCTCTAAAAATCCCTCTTTTCTAAGACATTTTAAAAGCAGGAGATCGATCTGTCGAGGCTTGAGATCGATCTGCTGTCGAACAGAAGCTTAAGGAGATCGATATGGTCTTAGGGGAGATCGATCTGCTTCCAACCCGAGAGCTAAGGAGATCGATCTGATTCCTTTGGAGATCGATCTGCTCCATTCCATTACTCTCATAAGAGCATTCTGGCTCTTCCAGATCGATCTCTCATCCTATGAGATCGATCTAGCCTTCACATTTCCAGATTTCCTGCAGTTTTTCTGCAACAACTTCATTCAAAACTTTCTCAATTTACCTCCCTAGTCCTTCCCTCATTCATCGCTCTTTGAGACTTAAAAATGTCATCCAATCACACTTAGTATATATTAAAACTTGTGGGAAATCTTTGTACAACCAAATTTTCACGATATTACCCGAATGGAAGTATACAACTTATAAAAATCTTTCCTTCCATTTTACTACACTACTCATATTCCATTTCAATCACATTCTTCTTGTGTTTAAGTTCATTTCTTCCTACTCATTCATAATGCAACTTGTACATATAATCACGATTCTTATTACAAGTGCGTACATAATCTTATGAACTTACACTGCATATACTTCACATTACGAATGTATCATTACACTTATGATTTTATTTACATTCCCATGTTCCTATATACAGCTATACATATACGGGGTCTCACATTCTCCCCCACTTAGAGAATTTGTCCTCCAAATTAGAACCAATTCAATCTGTGAATAACTCGGGATACTTTTCCCGCATCAAACTTTCCAGTTCCCATGTGGCCTCTTCCACAGTGTGATGTTGCTACAAAACCTTAACCAATGAAATTGTCTTGTTCCGCAACACCCTCTCTTTTCTGTCCAACACCCTGATCGGTCTCTCGACATACGACATATCCTCGTTGAGCTCCAACGGCTCATAGCTAATTACATCTGTCGGATCCGGGTAGTACTTCCGAAGCATAGAAACATGGAAGACATTGTAGACTTCTGCTAGCTCAGGTGGTAAGGCTAGCCTATATGCTCCATCTCCCACTCTATCTAAAATCTTGAAGGGACCAATGTAACGAGGACTTAATTTTCCTTTCTTCCCAAACCTCGTTATTCCCTTAGAAGGAGATACTTTCAAAAATACGAACTCACCAACATCAAACTCAAGTGGTCTTCGTCTCCTGTCAACGTAGCTCTTTTGTCGGCTTTGAGCTGTTCGCAGCCTCTCGCATATTATCCGAACATCTTCGGAGGCTTGTTTAACCAAATCGGGAGCGAGCAACTGTCTGTCACCAACTTCTTCCCAACCAATAGGCGATCGGCATCTACGACCGTATAGTGCCTCATAAGGGGCCATACCAATACTTGAGTGATGACTGTTATTGTAGGCGAACTCAATCAATGGTAAGTGATCGTCCCATGAGCCTCTAAAATCCAGCACACACGCTCTCAACATATCCTCCAGGGTCTGTATAGTCCTCTCTGACTGACCATCTGTTTGAGGATGAAAAGCGATGCTAAAACTCAATTGGGTCCCCATCGCTTCCTGAAAATGTCCTCAAAAGTGGGAAGTGAAGCGGGCATCCCGATCAGAAACAACTCTCACTGGGACTCCATGCAATCTCACTATTTCTCGCACATACAGGTTCGTCAGTGCACTCAATGTATTTGTAGATCTCATGGCTAAGAAATGAGCCGATTTCGTTAACCGATCTACTATCACCCATATCGCATCATCGTTCTTACGGGTTCTCGGTAACCCCATCACAAAATCTATGGTGACATGTTCCCACTTCCATGTTGGTATCGGTAGAGGTTGTAATAATCCTCCTAGTTTCTTATGTTCGACTTTTACTTGCTAACAAATGAGACATCTAGCGACATACTCAGCTATGTCTCTCTTCATTCCAGACCACCAATATGCCTTTTGGAGATTTTGATACATCTTACTACTCCCCGAGTGTATCGTATATCTTGACGAGTGAGCATCTGATAAGATCAGCTTCCTCAGCTCTAAATCTTTAGGAACACATATTCTATCTCCAAACCTTAGTATTCCATCTGAACTCAATATAAAATCTGCACCCTTCCCTTTCCGAATTTGGCTAATCATGACAATACACCATTGATCAATTTGCTGAGCTTGTCGGATTCTCTCAATCAACTCTGGTTCTAATCTCAAGCTAGCAATAATCCCATAGCTGCCAATCTCAGGTAGGGTCATATCCAGACTAAGGTTCGTGAATTGTTCCAACAACTCAGGCTCTCTAACCATCATATGTGATACCAACCCGAGACTCTTCCGACTCAATGCATCGACAACCACATTTGCCTTCCCCAGGTGGTATAAGATCTCACAATCATAGTCCTTGAGGAGTTCCAACCACCTCCTCTTTCTCATGTTTAACTCCTTCTGTGAGAATAGATATTTCAGACTCTTATGATCCGTAAAGATTTGAAATCTCTCACCATATAAGTAGTGGCGCCATATCTTCAAAGCAAACACTACGGCCGCTAACTCCAAATCGTGAGTGGGGTAGTTCTTCTCATGATCTTTCAGCTGTCTAGATCCATAAGCTACTACCCTTCCATCTTGCATCAAAACACAGCCTAGTCCTTGATGCAAGCATCTGTATACACCGAGTAATTCTCTGAACTATTAGGGATGATAAGAACTGGCGCGGTGGTTAATCTGCGCTTAAGTTCTTGAAAACTCCTCTCACAAGCTTCATCCCATGAGAACTCCACACTCTTCCTTGTAAGACGCGTCAATGGAGCAGCTAATCTAGAGAAAACCTCTACAAATCTCCTGTAGTAACCAGTCAAACCCAGAAAGCTTCTGATCTCTGTGACTGTCCTAGGTTGTTCCCACTGAACAACTGCCTCAATCTTAGATGGATCCACTGACACCCCATCCTTCGATACAACATGGCTTAGAAAAGAAATCTGTTCTAGCCAAAAGTCACATTTGTTAAGCTTGGCATATAACCTTTTCTCTCGGAGGGTCTGCAAAATAATCCTCAAGTGCTGTTCATGCTCTTCTCTGGACCTTGAATACACCAATATATCATCAATGAAAACAATTACGAACTGGTCCAGGTATAGCTTGAATACTTCATTCATTAGAGCCATAAAAGCTGCCGGCGTATTGGTCAACCCAAAAGGCATCACTAAGAATTTGTAATGGCCATAGCGGGTACAAAATGCTGTCTTGGGCACATCCTCCTTTCGAATCTTCAATTGATGATACCCAGACCTCAGATCTATCTTGGAAAAGATCTGTGCTCCCCGAAGTTGATCCAATAAATCGTCAATACGTGGCAAGGGGTACTTATTCTTGATGGTAGCCTTGTTTAACATCCGATAGTCAATGCACAACCTGAGGCTCCCATCTCTCTTCTTTACAAACAATACCGGGGCTCCCCACGGTGAGACGCTCGGTCTTATGAACCCCTTCTCTAGCAACTCTTGCAGCTGTTTCCTTAATTCTTCTAGCTCAACTGGAGCCATCCTATATGGTGACTTGGATATTGGTTCGGTTTCAGGAGTCAAGTCTATACCGAATTCCGTTTCTCTGTCGGGTGGCAGTCCTGGTAGATCATCTGGAAAGACATCAGGGAATTCTCTGACCACTGAGATGTCTTCTATATCCGGATGTACTTTGTTCAAATCCACCACATAAGCAACAAAACCTTCAAAACAACACTCAAGTCATTTATACCAAAGTACTTTACTTAACACAAAATTTAAGATTGTATTTCTTCTCTTAAAATCTTACATCACATTCTTCAGGTAGAGAAAACTTAATAGACGTAGAACGACAGTCTATGACAGCATGATTGGCGGCTAACCAATCCATTCCCAATATTACATCAATGTCATACATATTCAATAAAATCAGGTTAGCTGTCATGCACTTATCTCCCACCCTCACTTTACAATCTTTATACACTTGCTCAACTAATTGGCTAACTCTCATTGGAGTACTTATTAGTAAAGTCCTACTCAAGTATGTGGGTTCTACAAAACCTTTTAACTTTGATGCACATGCAGGTGATATGAAGGAATGCGTTGCACCAGAATCAAACAAAGTTATAACCTCCAAATTGAAAATCAAGATTGTACCTTTTATCACTTCAGAAGAGGTATCAACCGATGCCTGGTCTATCGCATACACCCTGCCTTGACCCACAACTTGTTTTCCTTTTTCTTCAGCCGAGGCTTTCTTCCTTGCAGGAGGTGCAACTGTAGGAACCCTCTCTGGCTCTTTACCCCTCTGTGGAACTGCCTCAACTATCTCCGGGCACTCTCTGGCATAATGTCCAAATTTACCACATCTAAAGCATCGGGTACCCTGAAGATGACAGGGCCTACCACCATGGTATCGACCACATAGTCTACACTGATCTGTAGTCGGCCGGGGTCCACCAATCACTATACCCCTGGCTGGTGTCTGAGTCGGAGGCATAAAAGGTCTAGCAACCTTTTTCTGGAACTCATCTGCCTCTCTCCGACGCTTACTCATGAATTTTCGACTAAATTTGGCACTCTTGCCATCTCCCAACTTCCTCAGACCCTTGTCCTTACCCCAACTAAACTCAGAAGTCTGCAAGTCATAATCCTGCTCACATAACTGGGCCCGTCGCACAGCCTCTCTATATGTAGCGACATCAAATGGGGCCAACTTCGCTCGGATCGAAGGCCTCAGTCCATCTACAAATCTACGGACTCTGATAGCCTCACTCCTGATCGAGTCCGGATCATATCTACCCAGTGAAGTGAATCGTGACTCGTACTCATCAACTTTTCGATTCCTTTGAGTCAGATTCAGAAATTCCATCTGTAGTCTCCGTCGAGTAGTATCTGGGATGTATTGCTCTCTGAAAACGTCCAAGAACATATCCCAAGTGATAGCCATACCTTGAGCTCTTAACATCGGCCTGGTGGACTTCCACCAGTGCTCTGCTTCGCCTCTTAATACAAAGGCCGCAAGCGCTACTCTCTCCGTAGCTGAACATCTATAAAAGTCGAATAACTTCTCCATCTGACTGATCCAGTCCTCAGCCACTGTAGAATCCTTTACCCCTCTAAACGAAGGGGGCTTAAAGTCCATAAAATGCCTCAATCTCTCCATATCACAATCATATCCATACCTCAAATAATCATCATGCTGCTGTGGGGCTACTGGAGGAGGTACTGGTCGAATATGAGGTTCCCGTGGCCTAACCGGTTCAGCTTGTGCAGGTGCAACATTCTCAGGTTTCGGTGCAGCTGCTGGGGGATTCGGTGCAGCCTGTCCCGCTATACCAGGTGTACCCTCAAACCTAGCCATGATCTGACCCATCATGGTCATCATTGTGCGCATGTCTTCCTCCAATCGAGTTATTCGAGGATCAGAAGCCTCTATCTGTTCCTGGGGCTCATGAATAGAGGATGATCTACTGTGCCTCTCAGTCCTGTCATTTCGCCCTAGAGCTCTCGAGCTCTCTCCCCTCTTGCGGTGTCTCTCAGGCATAACTCACTAGCCTGATAACTTTTCTACGTTATAACAAACATTTAATTCACTACAAGCTCCGTACACACATTTGTATCTAAATATCGCACAGTAACTTGGGGATGTATGTTTTCTTAGTCCTAAACATCAACTCACATCAGACCAACCATGCTCTGATACCAAATCTGTCACACCTCTTCCGGGAACCATTCTATCCACACTTACTCTAATACGGTTGGTCTGTGAGAAGATGCAATTACTAAAATTCATTCATTTACAGCGAAAAATTTAAAACTTTAATTCACACTCCCAGGTGTGTGTGTAGATATACAAAATTAATTGTATAAATACCATGTGCTTACATATCATCCCCATAATACTGTTTACCATTCCAAGATATAACTGTGCGATACAATATATTAGATACAAAATACTCGTGTATACAAATCTTATACCTTTGCGGATTGTGGGAGCTGTTTGACATAAAAGACCTAGGGACCACCGCTCTCTTACTTCTCAGTACCTGGAGGGGGAAAATAGTAGGATGAGCAAACCATAGCTCAGTAAGGAAATGTATGCTAGCAGGTAGATATCGTACTACCTACATAGCCCATGCATGCATAAACCAAAACTATGTTTTCGTTATAAATGGAAATATCATACGAAAAATGCATTTAAACATATATTTCTTAATAGCATTTTCATGTAAATCGAATATCAAGCTTCCATTTAAAACATGCTCATAAATAGTGCCCTCACGGCACAAATGTGAATTCAGAGATTTATCAAAAACACAAAATCTCTTTCTTTTCTCAAATCACTCTTTCCGCAATTCTCTTTCTTTTCTGAGATTATCTCTATTTCTCGAATCTCTGAGACAGGCATGGAATTTTCGGCAATCAAATATCCACGACATATGGCCATAATCAGTGATCCCAGGCCTCACTGATCAGGTGTGCACAGGGCATCACTTCGCCTGAAGGGGAATGGGTCAGTCCTGCCCTCCGGCTCATCTCAATCCACCTCATCTCCTCGTATAATCACGGTAAAGATACGTCGTGTGTCATCTACGCGATACTCGTACTCACGTGCACCCAGCACGGTACATAGTATACCAACGGATAACTACACTGTTCTACGTACGACCGTGGACCCAAGTCCATACTCCAACTCCGATGGACTTTTCATCCTAAACCATGTCTCATATACCAGGCAAGCAAGCAGCGTGACACACAGTCAACGCAAAGCTCCAGCGCGGTACGATCTATCGTTAAGGCCCTGCCCGTTCAAATGACCGTCGGTTGGTATCCCCTTGGGTCCCAGACCCCCAGGTTTACCTCAACTCAATAAAACAGTTGCGAGCAAAGTTCTCGCACTTTCTCAAAACCATCGTGCGAGTTAAACTCCAGCACGGTACATCCAAAGCATTAAAAACGGGTGTGAGCTAGCGCTTCAACACCAAATCTCATCTCAAAACTGATAGATGGCTATTTTCTCTTTTTAAAACTTAAAGCAGGTTTATTCATACAGCATGCCTCTTCATGCTAAAACATGTAAAATTAGCCAACCTATCATCAACGTTTCCCAATCATCAAGATCAATGTAAAATAGAGAAAAACATTGAAAACATGCATATCATGCTATTTCCTTACCCTATCCCATTTCTCAATACATATATATATCATAGTACTTTTCATGCTTCCATATCATTTCATAGGATTATAGTATCGTGCTGATTCTAGCAATATATCTACGAAATTGCTGTAAAATACGCACGAACATCTCTATAGCTAACACACAGTCCCTCACCTCGCTTTACTTGTGTGCAACTATCCGCCTTTATGCTTCTCACGTTCTCATCTCGACTTGCTCCGGCGTATCATCCGAGACTAAAATTCATCCATCAACACTTGAGTTAACGTTTCTAACTCTTGTTCAACTAATCATTTATCCAATGCCTTAAATACACATTTTACCCTCTTGTGGTAAATCTCATAATTTTATCCTAATATCAACATACCCAAACCATGCCCACAACATAATCATCCTCTCAAGATATCTCATTCAGCATTAACACTTCTACATTCCACTTTCTCACACTAGACTATCTCTAAGTTATATTTATTTCATGCCATTCTAGGTAGTTCTACCCACAATGTGCACACCCAATTAACTTCATAATCATTAACTAGACCAATGTACTTGGATTTGTGCACTAGAACTTACCTCCTTGGATTTCCTCTTTGCTCCAACTAGAAATGCCCTTTATTCCTTCAATCCGACAAATGGGGAAATGCCTCTAGACTATGTTGTTCTTCTTTTTGACGTGAACAACTTTGTCTCTAATAGTTTTTTCCTCAAATCTTACTGAAAATGGCTGGATTTAGGAGTGAGAAAGCTAGGTTTTTGAGTTGAAGTGAAAAGAAATGGTTTATCCCGAAATCTGCAGATCCAACTGCTCCTATTTATAGATTTAACTTGATGAGATCGATCTTCCTTGGGTGGAGATCGATCTGGTCCTCTAAAAATTCCTCTTTTCTAAGACATTTTAAAAGCAGGAGATCGATCTGTCGAGGCTTGAGATCGATCTGCTGTCGAACAGAAGCTTAAGGAGATCGATCTGGTCTTAGGGGAGATCGATCTGCTTCCAACCCGAGAGCTAAGGAGATCAATCTGATTCCTTTGGAGATCGATCTGCTCCATTCCATTACTCTTATAAGAGCATTCTGGCTCTTCCAGATCGATCTCTCATCCTATGAGATCGATCTGGCCTTCACATTTCCAGATTTCCTGCAGTTTTTCTGCAACAACTTCATTCAAAACTTCCTCAATTTATCTCCCTAGTTCTTCCCTCATTCATCGCTCCTTGAGACTTAAAAATGCCATCCAATCACACTTAGTATATATTAAAACTTATGGGAAATCTTTGTACAACCAAATTTTCACAATATTACCCGAATGGAAGTATACAACTTATAAAAATCTTTCCTTCCATTTTACTACACTACTCATATTCCATTTCAATCACATTCTTCTCGTGTTTAAGTTCATTTCTTCCTACTCATTCATAATGCAACTTGTACGTATAATCACGATTCTTATTACAAGTGCGTACATAATCTTATGAACTTACACTGCATATACTTCACATTACGAATGTATCATTACACTTATGATTTTATTTACATTCCCATATTCCTATATACAGCTATACATATACGGGGTCTCACAAGTATATGGTACGAAGCATCTGTATATATAGAAAAACCTCCTGAGCTGGTAGGAATGGTGAGAATCGGAGCTGTGGTTAATCTCTTCTTCAACACCTAAAAACTCTTCTCACATTTATCGTCCCATATAAATTCAACATTCTTCCTCGTGAGACGTGTCAATAGAGCAGCTAATCTTGAGAATCCCTCCACAAACTGTCGATAATATCCAGCTAAACCCAAGAAACTGCTGATCTCCATGACTATCTGGGGTCTCTGCCACTGAACCACTATTTCAATCTTGGATGGGTCTACTGACACACCATCCTTTGATACAATATGACCTAGAAAAGAGATATGCTCTAGCCAAAAATCACACTTACTGAGTTTAGTGTTTAACTTCTTCTCCTGAAGGGTCCGTAGCACTATCCTTAGGTGCTGCTCATGCTCCTCTCTAGATCTCGAATACACCAGAATGTCATCGATGAACACGATAACAAATCTATCCAAATATTAGTGAAACAACTCATTCATCAACGACATAAAAGTTGTGGGAGCATTCGTCAAACCAAATGACATAACCATAAACTCAAAATGACCATACCTGGTGCAAAAAGCTATCTTGGGTACATCTCCATCCCGAATTCTCAACTGATGGTACCCAAATCTTAGATCTATCTTAGAAAAGACCTGCGCTCCCCGAAGCTGATCCAACAAGTCATCGATGCATGGAAGGGGGTACTTATTCTTGATGGTCGCCTTATTCAACAACCTGTAGTTAATACACAATCGAAGGCTCCTATCTTTCTTCATTATAAATAGTACCGGTGCTCCCCAAGGTAATACACTCGGTCTGATGAACCCCTTATCCAACAACTCTTGTAATTGCTTCTTTAGTTCCTCCAACTCAACCAGAGCCATTCTGTACGGTGGCTTGGATATCAGCTCTGTACCAGATGCCAAATCTATACAAAACTCCATCTCCCTATCTGACGGTAACCTTGGTAAATCATCCGAAAAGACGTCTGGGAATTCCCTAACCTTTGGGATATCTTTCAATTTCGGACGTGCCTTATGTATCTCAACCACGTATGCAATGTAACCTTTCAAAACAGCAACCATTTAGTCAGCATAGAAGTGCAATCTATTTCACTTACAACAATTATTGCTTTCATTACTTTTCAATAGGATTTTACATTACATTGTTTGGGGAAACTTACGGTAACACTATCTATCCTTCAAAAAGTTACCGCCTTAGAAAAATAATCTACCACAGCACAGTTTGCAGCCAACCAATCCATTCCTAGGATTACATCAAAATCTCTCATATATATCAAAATGAGGTCGGCTGACATTTCCTTTTCCCCTACTTTCAACTTACAACCCCTAAACATGACTATTATTCATGGGAGTGCTTATCAGCATCCTTCTAGTTAATGGGGTAAGCTTCACATACTTAAACAATTTATATGCAAATGAAGGCGATAAAAATGAATGCGTGGCACCAGGATCTATCAAAACATAAGCTTCATGATCAAAGATCAAGATGGTACCTTTCACCACTTTTGACGACTGATCTGCAGTATCCTATTCCAAGGCGTGTACTCGCCCTCTGCCCACTACCTGCTTCCCCTTCTCTTCAGCTATCGCTCTTCGTCTTGGAGTAGGAGTATCAACTGGAGCTCTCTCCAGGTCCTTACCCTTATGTGGGGCACTCTCAGTCATCGCAGAGTAATTTCAGATCATATGCCCTGGCTTTCCACATCAGAAACATACTGCAGGAGATCTATAACACGATCGAGTACCATGGTACCTATCGCACTTACTGCACTTTTCTGTCGTAGGCTAAGACCTTCCAATCACTATACCCTTTGCTAGAGCTATGACCGAATACACGGGAGGCTTAACTGTCCTCTCTCGGATCTCTTCAATCCTCGACTTCTTCTAAAAAATCTCCAGCTTCCTTTTTAACTGAAGCCTCTATCCACTATCAGTCTCTTCCTATCTCTGTCCCTCACTCTATCGACCTTCTCAAACTCTGAGGTAACTCGCTCAATATCCTATTCACATAACTGTGCCCTGTGCACTGCCTTCTCGTAGGTCGGTATGTTAAAGGGAACCAATCGGGACCTGATGATTGGTCTCAGTCCATCCAAAAACTTTCGAACCTTCTTGATCTCACTGTCTATCGTGTCAGGATCATACCTACCCAGGGAGATAAATTAAGTCTTATACTCATCCACCGATTTGTTCCCTGGGTTAAATCCAAGAACTCTATCTGTAGCCTCCGCTACGCAGTATTCAGAACATATTGCCTCCGAAAGGCCTCCAAAAATACATCCCAGCTGATCTCTATATGTCGGGCTCTCAAAAATGGGTCTAGTGGACTTCCACCAATGCTCTGCTGATCCCTTCAGTATGAATGAGGCAAACGCTACCATTTTGGTAGTAGTGCACTCGAAAAACCCATATAATTTCTTAATCTCATTTACCCAATCCTCAGCAGCTATTGGGTCCTTAACTCTATTGAAAGATGACAGGAGAAATTTTTAAAACTGTCGTAACCTATCCAGGTCACATCCATAACCCCAATCTCTACTACCCTGTGGTGGAGCAACAGTATATGGTGTATCCTGTACTGGTGGGGGTGTGAGAGTATCTGTAGTCTGAGGTTCTTGGGCTGGCTGTGCAGACCTCTCAGGAGCAGTCGCCCATTCAGCATCACTCTGTGCAGCTAGCCCCTACCCATCCCCAACTCCAAGTAACGATTGGGCAATTAACTCCAAAATTACCTCGAAGCTCCACTCTATTCTCGTGAAGCGCACCTCAGTACATTTCGATCTCTCTGTCGGACCCTGTGGAGCATGCTCAACATCAGCCTCCACCTCTACCTCTTCATGAGCCTCATGTGGTATCGGCTCAACATGACCCCCCAGCCTACCATTACGACCTCTAGCTCGTGCTCTCGCCCCTCTACCACGACTGATGTTAGGCATTATGCCAAGATACCTACACTCACAATCATTTCTTAGTCAAACCCATCTCGATATACACAGTTGTATCTAGACAAGCACAGTAACATGTGGATGTAATTTTCTTAAATTTTGACATCGACACATATTAAACCAACTCGGCTCTGATACCAAATAAATTTTCATGATCCTCAATTCACTGAAAATCCACTACAAATTTTATATTTTTTATTTTTTATTTGATCAATTTCTTATCTTTTGTTCTTTACCTTTACCTTACCTGGTCGTGAACAGATACACCACCAACAATTAGGCTGTATATCAGTGTAAATCTCATCCAAATTGAGTCATTTCAATTTACGATTCATTTAAACGTAAACACTTGTAAATCAGAGTTATTGTTTACATGTGTTTACAATTCTTTACATCCCTAAAAATTACATTTAAAGATATTACTGTGCTTTGACAAGTCTAGATACAAAACTATACAAATGTGTATACCTCGTGTGATGGGATGTAGCGGACACCAAAATCCAATCCTTAGTCGCTTTCTCTATCTACTATAAGTGCTCTGTAGAGGGGGGAAATAAATGGGTTGAGCAAACCACGCACTCAGTAAGGCAATCATGCGAGCAGGTAGATAATTGTACTATCTACGTGATCGTGATGCCATGATAAAACCACACAGTTCTTGTCATACCCAAAATATAAGAGTTCATGCTTGTGTTCATGATATGTAAAGCAGTTCATGCTATTTAAAATAGTGCACAATTCTTAAACAAAGCATGAAAATTCATCATGCACATATCGAAATCAAAGCATGGTAAGTCATCATGCAAAGTGCACTTCAAAGTATTTAAAAACTCAACACAAATCGATTCAAATCACCATATGTTATGACTCAGCCCCTCTCATGGACTGTCCTGACCCACAAACACATTTCAAACATGGATTCTTCATAAAACAATAAACATGTTAGATAGGCATATAATATCAATAAGGGTAATAACTAGAACTATGACCATATCCTTTGTGATCCCAGGCTACATGGATCCTAGTGTGTGAGGTATCACCTCTATCTGCTTCCGCACGAGAAGTAGGTCACGTCCAACCCGTCTGCCCATAACAGAGTATTCATCTTCTAAAGACAATATATATATATATATATAATATCCATACACGGTACAACGTACTCTACGCTATATGCACAGTACAACGTACTCCGTGGACCCATATCATCACATCATACACTGCCACATCTCAATACGCACGTGTGAGCCTAATTAATCGACGTGGCATACAGCCTACTCGAAGCTTCCAGCACGACTCCCAACATGTCATAAAACCACGTGTGAGCAGTCTCAAGCATGATAACAAGTATAATGGACATCTAGTGCAAGCAACGATCCAGCACAATGTCAAAACCAGTATGAAAATCAGTGCGAGCTAGGCTCCAGCATAATACCATAAATATCCATGTGAAAAACTAGTGTGAGATAGGCTCCAGCATTCATGCATGTAAAATTCTAGTGCAAGCTATGCTCCAGCACTATATCATGAAATCCATGTAAAAACTAGTGCGAGCTAAGCTCCAGCACTAATGCACGTGTAACCACATCAAAACTTGTGCGAGCTACGCTTTAGCACGTCTCATTTTCAGAAAACTCGTGTAGGTAGCTCATCCTTTACAAGCATGGTTGAGCTCAATTTGCTTCTCGCTTCTCACGATTGAGCTCAATTTGCTCCGGATATATCCTCGGTAGTTGAAAACATTCTCCAATCATATGAGTCAATACCGATAACTCATGTTCAAACGTCAACTAGCCAATTTATCTAATCGATCCTATTTCATCAAGTTCGGCCCATTATCGCATTTGGCCATCATTATGCCATTCCTAGTCAATTTAGCTAGCAACTCACTTAGTAACTTATCAAACACTTGGCATAGGTGGTTTACCCATCATTTCCCATTCATTTATGCATTTCTACAAACATCATATATACACATTTCATCATCTCACCATATTTCATAAACTCATTTCACAAAACTATCTCAAAATCATGCATATAACCTTGTTGACACCTTCTTATAATCCATTCATCATCTAATTAACCATATATATTATTTTCTCACACTAAACCCATTCTAGGTCATGCTTGATTCATCACATTCTAGGTAGTTCCAACCAACAATACATACACCAATCATCGCTTAACAACATCTAGATAAATATACTTAGAGTTGGTGTATTGAAAACTCACCTAACTTGACTTTCCTCTAATCCCAAATAAGAAGCTTTCTTTGCTCATTCAATCCAACAAGTTGAGTTTTAATTCCAAGGTATGTTGTTCTACTCCTCAAGATGAACAACTTTGCTCTAATAGCCTTTATCTCAAATCTTTTTGGAAAGGGTAGTATTCTAGAGAGAGAAAACTTACTTTTTGGGTAAAAATGGAGGGGAAAGGTTCGGTTTGCTGAATAATGAGGTTTGGCAGTCGGGTTTTATAGAGCATGGATGATGAGATCGATCTGCTAGGGTGAAGAGATCGATTTTTTCTTGGTTTTAACTATCAAATTTTCAGGTTTGTAATGAAAGAGATCGATTTGCTCCTTGGGGAGAGATTGATCTCCTCTTGGCTTGAACCCTCGAAATATTCAGTTTTGAAAGGGAGAGATTGATCAGCTCATTAGGGAGAGATCGATCTTTGCTAGGTAGAGGCGACAGGAGATCGATCTGCACTTAGGAAGAGATCGATCTCTGCTAGGCAGAAGCAAATGCAGATCGATCTACTCCTGGGGTAGATCGATTTGCTCTAAGGGGGGATCGATCTAGCCTTGGTAGATTCACTTGAAATTTTTTTTCTTGCACAAGGGATCGATTTGCCCTGAATAGGAGATCGATCTGACCTTCATCTGCAGGCTTCCTACTGTAAATTTTCCAATATTTCAAGGGAAAAATTTATGTTTGATTGCTTCACTAGTCATTTTGCAATCTATTCACACTTTAAGATTGGAAAGGTTCATTCCTTATGATTTTCATGTTATGGAACTTGTGTGTATTGCTTGGAATTAGAAAGGATACACAGACTTCACAATCCATGCATTATCATTCGTGTTTTAAATCCTTATCTCCAGTCCGGATGCTTTAAGTTCTATTCGTTTAGTTTATGGTCACTTCAGCCCTTATTTAACCTTTACTTGCATTCATGATACTCATTTTTCCCATTTGCAATCCATTCACATTTATATGATCAAAAAATCATCTGTCTTATAATTCCATTAACATATAATAAGGTCATATATACATGGGGTCTCACAGTGGAGTTGTTAGCTGACGGTTGAGGATTTGATCCACCTCCCGTTACAGCAAGTGATGCCCCGTACACCAGGATCCATGTAGCATGGAATCACCGAAAAAGAGATATGATCATAATCCTCGAAACCAAAAACAATTATCGCTAAGCTCACCTGATAATTTCTTGTTTGAATTGTCACATGATTTTATGAAATTGGGTAGACCTGAGGGATGGGTTTAGCCTCGACATGTGACTATGTTTTATAAAGGGTAAACCCAAGGAATGAGTGAAGCCTCGATTTTCATGTTTTAACATGATGAAATGCCATCTTTACTTTGATTTATTTGAAATGACATAATATAATATGATTTACATTATTTACATGAGAATGCAATATTTTGCATGAATTGCTGATGTTTATAAACAAGCATATTTTCAGTATACACAAATGAGTGTGTAACTATATATATATACTTGCATAAATGCTTTTAAAGAAAGATACATGCTTTAGATATGAAATGAAAAGGAATATTTTCAAGCCACAACATTATATTCATGTAGATAGTGTGGTTATCTATTTTCTTGCCTGATTTCCTTTCTGAGCTAGTGAGCTCATCCCTTTTTATTTCCCCCTCTCTACAAAGCATCCACAATAGATAGAGTAAGGTTGAGGACTAGCGTTCCTTTTGTCAGTTGCATTCCCATCGTGCAAAAGGTATACATACACATGTACGACTTTGTATCTAAACAATAAAACAACACAGTGATGTAAACGTATGTAATATTGGGGATGTATTGTATTTGTATATTATTATAATGAAATTACTTATGATACAAGAATTAATTACAGTCAATAGATGGTTATTATTGACATGTATGCATTGATATGAATGGTTAACATGGTAAGTAAATGGAGGATACTAATGTCGAATCACAGCCCAAGTGTTTAGTGATGGAGTTATTATAGAAAGAAAGGTAAGGTAAAAGCGAAAAACATTTGTAGTGGTTTTTGGTAAAAGTCGGTCGTGACAATTTTGTATCTAAATTTTGTAAGTATAGTAATGTCTATGGAAATGTGTCTGGGAATCTGAATATTGAATATTTTGTAAAAGAACGATTATGTTGATTTAATTGAAAAGTACTACCCCTAGTTTGGTATTTGTCACCAAGAAATAGAATTGAATAGATGAATTTATTATTCTGATCTATTATCGACTTATAACCCAACCATATAGTTTCGTAAAATCGGGTCGTTACCTGGAACAATTGGTATCATGTGTGTAAGGATTAAGGACTTAAGGTCCTATGTTCGAACCATGTGGGACGTAAATTGTGGTATTTACCTCGATAAAACCGTGCGGGTTAGTGGACCCAAAGCGGACAATACATATGAGTAATGATGTTATAGCAGTCGATGTTATGGGCCCAAAGAGGGTTAGGCCATGGCCGGCTAAGTTGGGCCGTTACAAAAAAAAAAAGCTCGTTTTATTGTAAGGACTCGGAGTGCACTAGGGTGCACCATCCCTAGCTGCCCACTGCTCCACCTCACTCAACCGTACTGTCATCTTTGGTTGCGCAGCGGAAGCCTCAAGGTTTTATCGTGGAGGGTGTCTAGAGGGCTACCGTTCCACAATTCACGTCCCACATGGTTCGAACCTAAGACCTTAAGTCCTTAGTCCTTAAACACATGATACCAATTGATCCACCGGAACAATTGGTATCATGTGTGTAAGGATTAAGGACTTAAGGTCTTGGGTTTGAACCATGTGGGACACGAATTGTGGAACAATGGCCCACTGGACACCCTCAACGATAAAACCTTGAGGTCTCCGCTACGCAGCCAAAGAGGATAGTATGGTTCAGTGAGGCGGAGCGGTGGACAGCTAAGGGTGGTGCACTCCAGTTCACTCCGGGTCCTCACACGAGATCTACAAGAGCAGGGGAAAGATTAACGAAAATGTCTACAATATCCCAACTAGTAGCTAGGTTGTCTTCTTGAGCAAGGAAGTAGAATAAGTTATCTTCTCTTCCTGTGCACAGCAGGCTAATCTGCTACTCATATAGCCTCCCCAAGCCTGAAAATGTTAGGTCCTTAGTGGCTCCTTGTGATCCATACACCTAGTTGGGTAGGAATCCTAGATCTTTTGGGATTTCAACAATTATCCAATCAGACTCGTATCTACGAGATTAACTTGGGAGTTCCCTAAAAAGTGTATCTCGACTTGAAAACCTATTAGACGAAATAAGGTGCTGACGCATAGAACCCGTGACTCCTGAAAAAAGGAACTTAACAAAGGAAGTGATGGCATGATGCCACTAATATAGCAAATTTGGGTGAATCTCACTAATTAAGCCTGAGAGTAAGATGATGAGTCTTTTGCGATAATTCCAAAAAAGGGAGTCGCGAGAGAGTTTAAAAAGTCCATATACCCGAAATAAATAAATAAAACTCTTATTTATTCTTCCACAGGGTATACTCTGTGAAAGAGTGAGGAGTAATTGATGAGATTTATACTACAGGTCATTGAGCCTTGACATGAGTCAGATTGAAGGTCATTGGGCTTAAAGGGCCTAAAGGTAAACTTAACCTAAGAGGAAAGAGAACTTAAGTTGGCTATGGAAGACCCATAATGAGATCATTTAAGTAAGGGGTCTTAACAATAATTACGCGCTAAATAACTCTTATAAATAAGTCACATGTATCAACTTTACTCTCTAATCTCTATTGGTTTACTGAAATTCTGTCAAAATCCTGTTCAACTTAAACATTGGAGTGCACACATAGGGGAAAGCTTCTGCGCCTATCTAATCATTTTCCTTCTTACAGAGTTATTGGAGACAGACTAGCGCAAAGATTGAGGTCTCTATGACATCATAAATTCATTGTTGTAAACATGCAACAACATATTTATAATAATTAAAATATTTTCTAACTCATCTTTATTTTAATTTTGTGCATAATTAAATTTATTAAAATATTAATTTTAAAAATAATAAGTTTAAAAATAATTGAATAAATAAAAAATAAAAACAATTATTTAGAAATAGAACATAATAGTTCTTTCGGATAATTAAATAATATAAATAAAAATTTAATGAAATATATTTTTGAATTTAAATAATTAAAAAAATTGAGAAAACATATAAATGTTATTTGTTTAATTATTATATTTGTTTAATAAGAATTAAATTAGAAAGAGTTGTATAAATATATTTTTTCATTAAAATAAAATTTTAAGTAACTTATATCTTAAAAGAATATATAATCCCTTGTGTAGCTAGGATGCGCAACTTTTTATGCAGAAGATTCTCGTTAATTAAAAAAAAGTAAATTTTATTTAAGTTTTTGAGATTTAAATTTAATTCAATTTTAATATATTAGTATTAAAAATGGATGGTTCACCTCAAATAACTTAAACTAATAATAAGAAGTTAATAGAAAGTGCACACTTACAAAATTACCCAACCCTAAACTTTTCAATCAAAATAATTTTTCATTCTTCTATTTTTCCTTTATCTTCCATGATTCTTCACTTTTTTTTCACAATTTTCACTCTTTTTCATGATTATTATTCAATCAGTGATTTTATTCTTAAATTTATTATATTTAATCTTATTAATTTTTAAAAAGTAAAACTATACTCTATTTAAATTTTAATAAATCCAATCAACGTTTCAAAATTTTCAAATTTTAAACTATTTCAATTTTGAATAATTTTAAATATAAATTATTTTGTGTTATGTTATTTTAATTTAAGTTGTTTACTTTTTTGTTAAACCAATTTAGATGAACTCAAATGAATTTTTTTAGCCTACATCAATTTTGAGTTTTCTACTCAACCTGACTTGTAATAACCTAATATACAAAAAGTAATATTTTTCACAAATCTTATAAATTTCAAATGACATGTAAGTATTAACATGATATTCTTTAAAAAAGTGGTTATATAATAAATAATAAACAAATAAGTAAATAACAAATAAATTAGAAAAAAAAAACAAACGTTTTAAATACAATATCTCTTCGACATTTCTTTCTTTATTTTTGTTTAATTTTGAGTATTTAAAGTATTCCAAATAGGTCAAGTGGTAAAATAATTTCAAATTTAAATTTTTAACTATTTACTTAACAATTGATGAACTAAAAAATTATTTGTCCAACGAAATAGAAAAATTTAAAATATACTAATGGATTCAATTTGAATTAGATTCTAATCTTAAAGACTAATTTAGAATATACCAAAAAATTAACTATATTTGTAGTAATAAAATAATAATAACAATAGATATTATTTTTTATCAGAACATCGTAATCATTCAAATTACATTAAATTAAATAATTATTAAATGAGTGGCTATTAATGGTCACCCACTAACCGGGCTATATTTAAATATAAACATGCCTTGCCTAAACCAAGGGATCTCCAGTTTCCACTATCACCACACCAAAAAGTTTTTCAGAGTATGGACATAGAGCAAGAAAAGCAAACATAAATTAAAACCTCAAAAGGCTTCGTTAAAATCGGATGATTTTATATTGTTATAATAATGTTTGGGGTTTTGGAATGCAGCAAACATGAATCAGTGTCTAAGCACTAACTTTCAGTCAAAGGAATTAGTACTTGAGGTGGATGTTTCATGGCCAGTTTTATTTAGTTGTATTTAATGGTTTATCTGGAAATCGAGGAATAATTTAGAGGTTGTTTGGAATTAATTTTTTTTTATATTTTATATTTTTGTTTTTAAAATTTTGCAACATAAAGTATAAATTGTGTTTGGTTGACTTATTTTGTTTTACAATTTAAAAATTTGACAACAAAATTTTCAAAATTATAAGAAACATAAATTTTGTATTTTCTATAATTTTCAAAATATTTTGGAAACATGTTTTATTTAAAAACACTGATTAACAGTAACTTTTAATGAAGTCTTTATTTCAAATCTCACCAATAGCAAGTTACCTTATTTTTATCTATAATATTAAAAAACGTCTATGCACAATCTTTTTTCCGTTTCTCATTCCTTCTCAACCCATGTTGTTATGTTAATCCTCACTTTTCATTGCATTTGGTTTTCTCCTTCAAATCTTGATCTCTTAAACTCTTTTTTTTTTATATAATAAATTTTACTTTTTTATTTTCAATTGTATTTATATAATTTTACAAATATCATATTAAAACTTAGTTGTATTAAATTTAAATATTAATTATGTATAGATACATAGAGTATGAAATAAATCTCATCAAGTCAATTACGATATATGCATAAAATTCATGATGAAATTGCTATTGAATTATGAAATGCATATCAAAGTAATTGATTGTTTAATTTATATCAAGACTTAAAACTCTTCTTTTTTTGTATTTGTATAATTAATTTTCCTTTTTTTTTTAAAATTTGTTCTTATAATTTTACGGCATAGTATTAAAATTTAGTTATATTTTTTAAATATTAATTGTGTATAGATACAAAAGTAGGAAATAAATCTCATATAATTTTTGAAATCATAATTTTAAGAAAAAATTTAAATAATAAAAAATGAAATAATTTTTGTAATGTATCAAAATTAAGAATAAAATAACATATTATTAATCATAAATTAAATTATATAATTTTAATAAAAATATTTAATGTTTAGTATTAATAAATTATGAAATAAAAAAATGATGTTTTAAAATTTTTATTTCATGTCAAACATGTTTTTTATTTTTAGTTTTTAAAATTGTACAATAATATTAACTCACCAAACATGTTTTTTGTTTTCAAAATTTTTAAACAAAACAAAATAAAAACAAAATTAAAATTTTTAAAAATAAAAAATATAAAACATAAATTTAACAATAATACCAAACGACTCTTTAATATTTGAGGAAGGGGCCAGATTTTGGAGACCAATTAATTCTCCTATACATAGGAGAATTTAAGCAAATATAATTTTACAAATTCAGGACAGAGCAGTGAGAGGTGTTGTTAGAGATGACGGTGGAGGTTGGATTGCTGGATTTGCAAGGTGGTTGGGATGGCGTAGAGCCTTTAAGAGAGGAAGTTCTAGCCATTCTAATGTTGATTAGGATTCCAGATTTCGTTAAGGTTGTAGTTAAGTTAGATTCTTTATTCGCTGTGCAGAAAGTTAAAAGTCCTATTAAAGCTCGTGATTTGACCTCCAAACAATCCACGTGGTTCATAGTACGAGGAATTGGTTGTAGCAGACTCCTTATGGAATAAAGCATTTTTTATGCTCTTCACTCCGCAGCACCAAATAATAATAATAATAATAATAATAATAACGCCCACAAATTAAAATTAATTCTACTGACAGTCTGTTTGGCCAACTCTTAATTGACATATTAAATTCTAGATTTGACCTCCAAACAATCAAGTTGGCTAGATAATAATCGTAAGAATATACATAAGCAAATGATAGACTAATCAATTGAACTTCAAAGAAAATACAAGTTTATATCATTGACAGTATATCTTATACAATACAAATGATGTTTTCAGAGCACTTTCCAATTCAAATGATTCCACCATTTTTGGCGTCCCTGCAACAAGGCAAGATTTCTAGCTGAAATTCTTCACTTGATGAGAGATGAGAATTCTTGATAGAGATCTTTGAATATTTATACACTGAATAGTCTTCGCTCAAGGAGCAGATATAAAACTTTACCAAGTCATTTGTGATTTTTTTTTTGTTGCTGTTGTGAGCAAAATAAGGTAAATAAAAAATAATAATAATAATAGGACGTGTCGTTCAGATAAAGCGCCATGTGTCACGTTGAAATCGAATACAGATGAATATAGACTCTGTATCTAAAATTTAGCTCTGGACAGTTTTATCCACAGATACCTACAGTTAATATTACTGGGTAAATACGTCATTGAAGACAAAATTGTTCCCTATAAATAGGGCACAGGTATGACTTTTTAACCTAATTGAGATTTTACTTGAGAATACACTGAAACTCTGCCGAAATCTTTTTCTGACTTAAGCATCGGAGTGCTAACGCAGGGAAGACCCTGCGCTCCTTTGACTATTCTGATTTTTGCAGAAGAGTGACGTGACTGGAAGATCGAGGTACTGACGTCAGCAATCCATCACTGTTGTGCTGTTCAACAACAATTGGCGCCGTCTGTGGGAAACGAAAGAAAAGCTGTGATTCTACAACGATGGTGAAGACACGATCCACGGCAATCAAGGATGCGGAGAATGAAGACACGGCCAATTCTCCCCTGGATCGTGGAGAAGAAGCTCGGGAGGAGAGTCATATGATGACTATCCCTGTGGCAGAGTTCGAAGCGATGAGGAAACAGGGCGAAGAAACTGCCCGAGCCCTGCGCGAGATGGTAGACCTGTTCAAAGGTGCCTTTCCGCAGACAAATCTTCCACCGGCTGTCTAGAACTGGGCTGAACCGGGGACGCAGGGAAGGAATGCTTCGGAGGCTGGTGAGATCGAGGGCGAGACTGCGAAAGACTTAAGGCGTCAGGGTGCTAGAACTCCGGTGCGTGTGGCTGCGGAAGACCTGTTGTGCGAGGTCGCAGAAGACCTTATACGTGAAGCCGCGGAGCACCAAGAAGCGCAAGAGTCTCTTCGCCCGGATCCGCGAGACTGCCTCCAGGGTGCGAGAGGATCAGATGGAATAATAGTGCACCAGGGTCCGCGAGACCTCCTCCAGGGTGCGAGAGAGTCGGACGGGAGGATGCTACACCAGGGTCCGCGAGACTTCCTCCAGGGTGTGAGAGAGTCAGACGGGAGGATGCTACACCAGGGTTCGCGAGACTCCGATGACAGGGTGGCGCACCAGAGTGCGCGAGAGTCGATATTGGCATTAATGCGCCAGAGTGCGCGAGAGACAGTAGCCATTGTACGCCAGGGTGCGTCAGTGGTCGGACGCCAGGGTGCGCCAGTGGTCGGAAGCCAGGGTGCGCCAGCGGTCGGGCGCCAGGGTGCTCCGGTGGTCCCACTCCAGGGTGCGAGAGACGCGGTTCGTGATCCCTGCCGCCAGTATGCGCGAGAGTCTATGGAGGATTTGCTGCGCCAATTCGCGCCAGAAGCTGGCCACCCGGTTTCGAGAGACTCAGTTCGTGAGAATGCTCGAGACTCACTCCGACAGGGTGCGCGAGAGTCCGAGGACGAACCAGTGCACCATGGTGCACCGGAGGTCTGCCGCCAGGATGCGCGAGAGCCGAGTGGAGATCTGATGCGCCAGGGTACACGAGGGCGAGACTGCAGTGAATTGCAGGGCATCGAGGAAGGTACCAGAGGAATGGGTTGCCCGAGTATACAGGACCCCGCACGTATGGAGAACCCATCACAAGAAACTGGCGAAGGTTCAAGGCGTCCAAGGGCAAGAAGCGCGGCACGGGAGATTGTTAAGGGTCTCTGACGTCCAAATGTTGAAAATCTCGCTATGGATGGTATAGGAGGTGCTGGGATGATGGAGTCTCATATGAATAGGAGAGGCTCAGAGGTAGATCCGACATGGAACCCCCTACTGAAGTAGCAAACTTTTTATCTCGAACCGAGAGGAATCAAGCCCCTAATCTATACAGCAAGGGGAAAGAGACTGTCGATTGTGATCAAGCTGATTCATGTAATGTCGGAAAGATCCAAGATGCTATGGACATGAAGCGAATAGTTGAACAAATTTTAGAAGAAAAGAGATTGGTTCCAACTGAAGAGAACCAGAGACGGAAGGTCCCATTCAGCGCAGCAATCATGGGGAAACCACTACCCCCAAAGTTTAAAATGCCGCAAATAGCAGCGTATGCAGGAAAAACAGACCCTTCCGATCATGTAGAAAGCTATGAGTCATTGATGCTACTACATGGCTGGGAGGATGAGATAATGTGCAGGGCGTTCTCTCTAACCTTGACAGGTCATGCATTGAAATGGTTCAACAATTTGCCAGAAGGGTCTATTTCTTCCTTCAACCAGCTAAGAAGAGAATTTTTGAGAGCCTTTGGGATAAATAGTCAGAGAAGAAAGGAGGCCACCTATTTGCTCACCCTAAAACAAGGAGACAAAGAATCACTGAAGAGCTATGTAGACCGATTTCGAGATGCTACTCTGGAGGTGCGTGATCTGCAAGTGGGGATAGCCGTGACAGCCATGCTCCAGGGAACACGGTCTGGAAAACTCCAGGAATCATTGTCCTTGGATCAGCCAACGACAGTCTCAGACTTGTTCTCTCGAGCCAACAAGTACATTACCCAAGAGGAGGTGATGAAATCAATTCTGATGGGAGATTCCAAGGAAGGAAAGAAGCGGGAGAGAGACCTCGATGAGAGGAATATGGGGAGATCAGACAGATCCGGCAAAGCCCCAAAGTTGAAATATGCAAGCTACACACGACTTTCTGAACCACGCGCTTCGATCTTAGCAGCAATCGAGAGAACCGGAATGCTCCAATTCCCTAGAAGAGGTGAGGGAAACCTGGGGGGAGATCTCAGATCCTATTGTAGTTTCCACTCCTCCTTTGGTCATTCAACGGAAAGGTGCCGCGATCTTATGAATCAACTTGAGAAGTTAGCTAGAGAAGGGCTGTTGGATCGCTACACTCAGAAAATCGAGAGGAATCAATATCCTGCTCATGGTCAGAGGGACAATAGACCACGGGATAGACGTAATGACGGTAGAGTCTACAGAAGAAGAATCGAGGAGAGAGGAAATGTGGCAAGACAGGGGGAACGTAGGAATCAGCAGATTGATAATGAGCCTACAGGACCCGCAATTAATATCATCTCTGGAGGAGAGTACACGGCAGGCACTTTATCTATCTCACGGAAGGCTTATGCTAGACAAGCGTACCAGGTTCATTCGGTAATGAAAGTGGCTGAGGACGAAGAGACGATTACTTTCACGCCCGATGATCAAGGAGATGTTATCGTTCCACATGATGATCCAATGGTTATATCAGCGGTAGTGGCCAAGCATCCGATAGGGCGAATCCTGATAGACAATGGGAGCTCGGTGAACCTCATCTATTGGAACTGTTTCGAGAAAATGAATTTGAGCGAGGACAGGTTGAAGCCGATAACTACTCCCCTCTTTGGTTTCACAGGAGAAAAGGTTAAGGTGGCAGGGTCAGTCGAACTACCTGTTACTCTGGGTGAAGAACCTAAGAGTGTTACAAGACAGGTTCTATTTATGGTGGTCAGGTCGACCTCTCTGGCTTATAACGTTATCCTCGGGCGTCCATTATTGAGCGATATGAGAGCCATACTTTCCCCGTGTTACTTGCTGATGAAGTTCCCAACTCCAAAAGGAGTGGGACAAGTTAGAGGAGATCAAAGGAGAGCAAGAACATGTAACGTGGCATCGACTACATGTAAGGGGATTCAAAGGAAGGAAACCCTCACTATCATGGAACCATCGAAGCCAAAGCCGGTTGAAGAAATGAAAGGAGTGAAGTTGGGGATTGAGGGCGAAGAGAAGAAGGTGTATATCGGAAGCCGATTGAAACCGAAAATGCAGGAAGAAATAATAAAATGCTTGAGGGATAATGCTGATATTTTTGCATGGACCCCCGCTGATATGCCTGGAATAGATCCGAAGGTCATTTGTCATGAACTTAACGTGCTACCCGGAGCTAAGCCTATCAAACAGAAAAAAAGGAATTTTACCCCCGAGAGGCACCAAATCATTGAAGAAGAGATAGACAAGTTGCTTGGGGCTGGATTCATTTGGGAAGTCCTGTATCCGGAATGGTTAGCAAATGTGGTGATGGTGAAGAAAGCCACCGAAAAATGGAGAATGTGTGTAGACTTTACGGATTTGAATAAGGCATGTCCGAAAGACTCATATCCACTACCTCGGATAGACAAACTCGTAGATGAAACTTCAGGATACGAGTTTCTTAGCTTCTTGGACGCTTTCTCCGGCTACCATCAAATCTTAATGCACCCGAAAGACGAGGAGAAGACGTCTTTCATCACTGGTAAAGGAACTTACTGTTACAGAGTAATGCCGTTTGGACTAAAAAACGCAGGTGCCACATACCAGCGTATGGTAAATAGAGTTTTTAAGGACTTACTCGGAGTTACAATGGAAGCTTATGTGGATGACATGATTGTGAAAAGTAAAGAAGGGGAGTCTCATGCTTTGCAACTATCCAAAGTCTTCTCGGTCCTAAGGAAGTACCACATGAGACTGAATCCCAACAAGTGTTCATTCGAAGTCCAGTCTGTGAAGTTTTTGGGGTTCATGATAACCAACCGTGGGATCGAGGCTAATCCCGAGAAGGTCCAAGCCATTCTGGATATGAAACCTCCAGTTACAGTTAAAGAGGTACAGAGGTTGACGGGGAGGATAGCCGCACTAAACCGCTTCCTGTCAAAATCAGCCGAAAGGAGCTTGCCTTTCTTCAAAACACTCCGAGGCGGAAAGGACTTTCAGTGGACCGAGGAATGTCAAACAGCTTTTGAGGAATTGAAGGAGTACTTGAAAGAGATCCCATTACTGTCAAGGCCTCTAACCGGGGAACAGTTGTTTGTGTACCTCGGAATAGGTGATAAAGCGGTAAGTGCAGTTTTGCTGAGGAGAACCGCAGAAGGAGATAGACCTGTTTATTATGTAAGCAAAGTGCTCTTGGAAGCAGAGACGAGATATCCCCAGATTGAGAGAGTTGCGTTAGCACTTGTTGTAGCAGCTCGAAAACTACGCCCCTATTTTCAGGCACATTCTATAATCGTATTAACAGATCAGCCACTGAGACAGATACTCCAAAAGCCAGAACATTCCGGAAGGTTAGTGAAATGGGCGGTGGAGCTCGGGGAACACGATATTTCTTTTCAGCCTCGACAAGCTATTAAAGCACAAGCTCTGGCAGATTTTATCGTTGAATGCACGTGTCGAGATGATGCCAAGAAGGAAGGGTTGAACAGGTGGAAGCTATTTGTTGACGGGGCGTCAAGTGTCAGGGGGAGCGGAGCTGGCATCGTGCTAATATCACCTGAAGGAGAAATGATAGAATACTCTCTACGCTTCGATTTTCCTAGTTCCAATAATGTGGCAGAGTATGAAGCATTAATTTGTGGCATGAAACTTGCAAGGGAGCTCCAAGTTCAAAATTTGCTAGCCCATAGCGATTCGCAACTCGTCGTCAACCAATTCAAAGGACAGTATGAAGTGCGAGAATCTACCCTTGTTCCGTACTTAGAGAAGGTTCGGTGGTTAGCTCAAATATTTGACAATTTTCAGATAACCCAAATTGACCGATCTGAGAATGGTCATGCCGACGCTCTATCTAAGTTGGCATCCTCCAAAGAAGCTACTGGGAGAGTCGTAAAAGTGGAAAGATTGGTTAGGCCGAGTATAGAAGAAGAAGAAGGGGTGTTAGAGATTGACGTCGGTTCTGACTGGAGAGTGACTATGAAACAGTATTTAATGGAGGGAACGCTCCCTAGTGAAAAGGAAGCAGCCCGGAAAATGAGAACTCAGAGTGTGAAATTTACTTTGATCAATGGGGAACTTTATAAAAGGGGATATACCATGCCGCTGCTAAAATGTTTAGGACCAGAACAAGCCAACTACACATTGGCTGAGGTCCACGAAGGGATATGTGGAGAACACTTAGGAGCACGAGCTCTGGCAGCAAAAATACTCAGGGCAGGATTTTATTGGCCCACACTCAAGCAAGATGCACTTGATAAGGTGCGAAGATGTGACAAATGTCAAAGGTACGCCCCCTGATGACTACCCCAGTATCGGCCCTTCAAAGTACATTCCAGCCCACGCCGTTTGCCCAATGGGGTTTGGATATACTTGGACCATTCCCAGTGGCTACGGGTCAACGAAAGTACTTGTTGGTAGCCACGGATTACTTTACCAAATGGGTCGAAGTAGAGTCCCCGGCCACAATTACTGAGAAAAAGGTCGAAGCAATGGTTTGGAAGGAGATAATTTGCCTATTTGGAGTCCCAAGGATCTTGAACGTAGATCATGGGAAGCAGTTTGATTGCGAAGCATTCCGAAATTTCTGCGAGGGATTGAAGATTCAGCTCAAGATATCCTCTGTAGCATATCCGCAAGCCAATGGCCAAGCAGAAATCAGTAATAGGACCATACTTCATGGCCTCAAGACTCGCCTGGACAAAGCAAAAGGGGCCTGGGTGGACGAGCTGCCAAGTATTCTATGGGCATATAGAACGACGAGTCGGGTACCGACTGGGGAAACACCGTTCAGCTTAGTATATGGAACTGAAGCATTGATACCTGTAGAAATCAGAGCTGGCTCACCGAGGTTAATTCCCTATGAGCAAGAAGTGAATTCTCAAGGGTTACGAGAGAATCTGGATCTGCTTGACGAGCAGCGAGATCTTACCGCTATACGGCTGGCCGCTTACCAGCAAAGAGTTGCTCGTTATTATAACTCCCGTGTAAAAGATAGACCCCTACATGAAGGAGATCTTGTGCTGCGAAAGTCAATTATCACCAATACCTCAAGAGAAGATGAGAAGTTCAGAGCAAATTGGGAAGGGCCCTACAGAGTCAGGAAGATGATCGGACCTAGTACCTGCATCTTGGAAAGTTTGCTAGGCAAGAAGATAGCAAAGACATGGAATGCTAATCACCTGAAGCCATATTGGCAATGAGATGTTCATTTTTATCTTTATTCTTTTTATTATTCTATTGTCAAAACTATGAATTGAAATTAAGCAATGAATTATTAAATACTTTCAGCTATGTTGCGTGAAAAGGGCTTGAAGCGAAAAATGTGCGAAGTAAGCCACGCACTCAGGATAAAGGGCTTGAAGCGAAAAATGCGCGAGGTAAGCCATGAAGAAAACGTGCAAGGGCTTGAAGCGAAGAATGTGCGAAGTAAGCCAAGCACTCAGGATAAAGGGCTTGAAGCGAAAAATGCGCGAGGTAAGCCATGAAGAAAACGTGCAAGGGCTTGAAGCGAAAAATGCGTGAAGTAAGCCACGCACTCAGGATAAAGGGCTTGAAGCGAAAAATGCGCGAGGTAAGCCATGAAGAAAACGTGCAAGGGCTTGAAGCGAAAAATGCGCGAGGGAAGCCACGCACTCAAGATAATGGGCTTGAAGAAAAAAATGCGCGAGGTAAGCCCCCCAATATAAAAAGAGAATATGCAACCAATAAGCAATAATGAGAATTTAAAACATAATATGGTAAAGAAAATTGATTTATTAAATTTGGTAAAAACTTTATACATGAGAAGCTATCAAAGTCTCCAATACAAAGAACAACAAAAGAAAAAAGAAAAATAACTAAAACTATTCGTCAGCTGGTGGAGGATTGCCTTCGCCCGACGCATCGGATTCATCGCCTTCCAAATCACCCAGAGCATCAATCACTCCTGATTGCGGGCGAGGCTCCCAAGGGCCCGACAGGTTGGAGAGATCGTCATGGGCTCCCTTCTCAAGGTAGGTCTCGAAGTCCTCCTCGTCAGGCTCATACTCTGCCCAACCTCGAAACTCGCCAGTATAATCCTCCAACCGCGTCGACCACTGCAGCTCGGGAAAAGTCTCCCCTGATCTCTCATTCTCTAGCCAAGAACGCGCCATATAAAAACCGTACTTCGCAAAGCCAGTGGCAAATAACATCTTTCTGCCGTAACAGTCTTGCGATAAACGGTACTCCCGTACAGCTTCGGAACGAATCTCGTTCCTCGCGTCCTGGCTAACTGAGGAAGATGAAGGTCCTCTACCTAAACTCGAGACCTCCTCTTTCAACTGCGTGTTGTCAGATTTCAGTTCATCATAACTAGTCTGGAGGTCTTAGAGCTTTAGCAGAACTGAGTCCAACTCCTCTTGAGTTGTAGTTAAGGACTCCTTGTACTCCTTGGACCTCTCTTGCTCCTTGACAAAATCCTCTTGAAGGCGGACATGGCTGAGGTTTAGGTCCTCGTTTTCCCTCTTCAGCCGGTCAAGTTGCTCGGGAAGCCTCCTATACTGATTCTTCTCGGTTATCCACTCAGCCTTCTCACCCCTCAATTGCTGAAGATCAGCATCAGCCCGAGTCCTATAAGCTCGATATCGTGCATTGCACGCGATCACTTGTTGAACTGTCTAAGAACACAAGGAAAATCAAAACATCAGTCAAGGAAATACCGCAAAGAATAAAAAGAAGAAAGTAGAAAAAGAAAACGGGTTAAATAGATACCATCATTGCTAAATATTCGGCTCGATCCTCGGATTGGGAAAAACTCTTGAACAACTCCGCCTCGTCTCTAGGGAGTATTGTCGACCAGCCTAACCGGGCCGCTACGCCAGGGTCGTGAATGGAGTCGTTGTCATTGACGCCCGGATACACCACGAAATTTTGCCCGTGAACCGCCACACCACCGTCAACCACGTATCGGGAAGTGTTAAGGTCTGCAACGGGGGGAAACGCTGGTGTATCTCTCATGGACGACTCGATATACAAACATCGTCTCCCAATTCGAGATGGACGAGTTGTATTGCACTCGGCCCGATTCGCCCGGTGATGCTCCTCTATCTCAAGGTCTAGAAGCTGGGGATCCACGGCTGGTTGCTTCCCCCTATCTCGATCACGAGAACCGGATCCCTTAGGAGGAGTGAGGGTGGAAGCTTGAGGAGGCCTCGACCTCTCGCCTCGAGAATCGGGGTCCGAAGCATGAGCATGGCTCCCGGACTCCCGAGTTTGATCTCGCTGGCGTCTACGCTTGGAAGGATGGGTGACCCTAGCCGCATCCTCATCACCTCCGCGTCGCCTAAAAGCGCTTCTGAGATGGTTCATCCCTGAAAAAGAAACAGAAAAAGCAAAAGTTAAAACAAACAAGAGAAAAATGGACAGACATCTATGCAATGAAATGCGATATGAAATCACCCGGATTCAAATAATCATCAAGTGAATGGATGTTAGCTAAGCTCTCATCCGTGGGCAATTCTAGAAAAGGGCTGCCAAACGCCTCGCCCTGGCCCCAATCTACATCTTCCTCCGACTCTACCTCCGAAGGGTCAGTGGAACTACCCACACCATGACCTCCCTCGAGAAAACCAGATGGAGAAGAAGGCTCAGGCGTAACAGCTGAGGCGCATCCCCAACTCGCAGCAGTTATGCTCTCCGGAGTTAATACCGACAACAAGGCACCCTCATCCTCTACTTGAAGCTGAGAAATGAGGGGGCCATATGCGTCTCTTAAATTAATAATCGGGCTAAGATTATTGCGTCCACAATGACTCCACCGAGTAGGAATATTCAAAGATGGGGGGACCTCGACGACAAACCAATCGGATGCATAATTGTGAAGCTTAGAGGGAGGCTTTCCGAAAAGCTTAGTACTCTGACCCCTTCCAGAGACTTTTTGAATACAAAAACGGGTCGAATTACGTACACTACGGACTCTAAAGAAAGAATTGAATAGTGGGACAGTAGGCCTGACGCTAAGCCTATGGCATACGACCGTAAACCCTACTACTTGGGCCCACCCGTTGGGATGAAGTTGAGCGGGAACTATGCCATAATGGCGAAGAAAAGCAACTCCAAATTCAGGAAGAGGAAAGCGAAATCCAAATTCCAACGAAGCCCGATGTATAGGAACACCGCTGCTAACGGATTGGGGAGCGCGCTCAGTTGTCGTAGGAAGCCTATAAACATAACCCTCCAGAAGAGGAAAGTTACTCCTAAACTGTTCAAGATCAGACTCTCTAAGCCTAGAATGGGGATCTAGAACTATTTCTTTTCCACGACCGTGCCCGGCCATTAGGAAATACCTAAATGCCGTGAGGGTCTAGAGGCCGTGAGGGTCTAGCTGCCGTGAGGGTCGTCTCATTACGCGAGGGTCCGCCGTGAGGGTCCTAGAGGCCGTGAGGGTCCTAATGCCGCGAGGGTCCTAGAGGCCGCGAGGGTCCTAATGCCGTGAGGATCCTAGACGCCGTGAGGGTCCTAGAGGCCGTGAGGGTCCTTATATGCCGTGAGGGTCCTAGAGGCCGTGAGGGTTCTTATAGGCCGTGAGGGTCCTAGAGGCCGCGAGGGTCCTAGAGGCCGTGAGGGTCCTTATATGCCGTGAAGGTCCAAGAGGCCGTGAGGGTTCTTATAGGCCGTGAGGGTCCTAGAGGCCGCGAGGGTCCTAGGGGCCGTGAGGGTCCTTATATGCCGTGAAGGTCCAAGATGTCGTGAGGGTCCTTAGAGGCTGTGAGGGTCCTAGAGGCCGTGAGGATCCTAGAGGCCGTGAGGGTCTAGCTGCCGTGAGGGTCTAGCTGCCGTAAGGGTCTTGTGCAGTGAGGATAAAATGCTGCGAGAATCTAATGCCGCGAGAGTCACTTGCCGTGAGAGTATAGGGTCGTAAGGATTGCCGCAGGAGTTCGCCGCAAGGGTCTGCAACAAGGGTTCACCGCGAGAGTAGAACGAGAGAATTTACTGTCAAGAGCCGTCGAATTCAAGGGAAAAATGAAATCTGAGCCTCCACTCTCACGCTATATGTATGCCGTCAGTGGCGATGGTAAAACAGTTACTCTTCCACGTTTAATAATCCGCAAAAGAGTGGGGAGCAATTGTTGTGAGCAAAATAAGGTAAATAAAAATAATAATAATAATAGGACGTGTCGTTCAGATAAAGCGCCATGTGTCACGCTGAAATCGAATACAGATGAATATAGACTCTGTATCTAAAATTTAGCTCTGGACAGTTTTATCCCCAGATACCTACAGTTAATATTACTGGGTAAATACGTCATTGAAGACAAAATTGTTCCCTATAAATAGGGCACAGGTATGACTTTTTAACCTAATTGAGATTTTACTTGAGAATACACTGAAACTCTGCCGAAATCTTTTTCTGACTTAAGCATCGGAGTGCTAACGCAGGGAAGACCCTGCGCTCCTTTGACTATTCTGATTTTTGCAGAAGAGTGACGTGACTGGAAGATCGAGGTACTGACGTCAGCAATCCATCACTGTTGTGCTGTTCAACAACAGTTGCTATTTTCAGAAAATACAATATGAAAATCTTCTGAAGTTCTTCCATATTTATTTGGGAATAGGTAACACTGGAAAACTCCTCTTTAACACAGCATTCAAAATCAGACTCGCTTTATATATTAAAAAAAAAGGGAAAACTAAAAATGACGGTTAATGGGTCTTCCATATTCACTATTTTGATTCAATTCAAGATTAAACCTAAAATGTTCAATAATGTTTCTCTTCTGTTCGTTAATGGTAATTAATAAGAAAATTTGAACTTGTTCGGGTGGGGTGCGCCAGGTCCGATTTGTAGTGCAAGGCTTGGGCGACTCGCGAGTGGCCTAGTAGCAAGCTAGTGTAAAAGATCCACATACCACTTATTAAACTAATAAGAACAGATTTGATATTAACCAAATGATTCAAAAAAGGTGTTCATGTGGAGAGGCAGAGCAATTCAATAGATGTAAAAACTTAGCGAAAAGGAAAACCGTGGAGGAGGCAAGGTGTGCGATTTATAAGGAAGATTTTGAATCTACCTTTCATGCGCTAGCATTATGTTATCAAAACTTGATGATTCATCTTCAAGAAAAAAAGCAGAGTTTATAGATCCATCTCTTGATGATTCATCTTCACCTTGTATAATTTTGAGATGTATGCAGATAGCATTGCTCTTTGTCCGAGAAAATCCAGAAGATAGTAGCGTTCACCATGCTAAAAAATGGTGCAGTGGCGGAACATTCCTTTAGGAAACGAATTCTTGAACTATGCAATAAAGGAAAAATTGAAAGTCTAAAACCAAGAGAAGCGAAATCCCCTTGCAGTGCTAGTGTCACGGGGTCGTTCTCTCCTATAGAACTTTTCCCAGTGATGGCCTAAGTTTCCCGCAATTTAGTACAGTCAATCTTTACACTAACCCAAATCCGGGTCAATACGCAGCGATATAACACTCGAGCAAGAAAAGGACTTGACAAAGTATACCAATAAAGCAAAGAACACTCAAGCTTTAGAGAAAAGAGCCTTTCTATTAATCCGCAATAAAAAGATTACAAACTTAGCCAAGAAGACCGCTCTTAGCTATCACTCTCTTTCTCCCTGAATGATTCTCTCACTGAATGATGAATGAATACATTCTACCCCCTCCCCTGGGGTTTATATAGGCAAGTGAGGACATCCCCCTCACATAGGCAACTGAGTTTGATTACAACAGAAACTCTATAGGATTAATTCCTACTAAACTAAGGACTCTCCGGATGATCACCATCTCAATGCTCTTCAGAGTTTATATCTGTGATAATCTCCAGTGATTCGGTCTGCCAAGACTTCTCCGCTTATCCTGGCTTATGACCCGCATTTATCCTTATCCTTATCCCGATTTTTAAGGATTCGCCTTAGCTTGCCACCCTCAAACTACGATCATCGTCCGTTAGCGTCTCCGTTTCATGCTTGGCAATCCGCCCAAGCCAAGTGCCTGTCTTGCCTGTTTCGGTGCGCGTCCCGTTGCGCCCCGTGCAAAGCTTTCCCGTGCTCCGCACTCGTCACAGCGCCCCCAGTCGAACCTTTGCGAGCTGGGCGCCTGGTCAAGTAGTTAGGGTCTAACAAACCCTCCCCCGGTCGGAGGAAGCCGATGCCCTCATCGGAATGAGCTCCAAATACGCCTTGATCTCATCCTCGAATTGCCACAAAGAAGTGTCTTTCTCCCAAGTAGCATCTGCCTCATCTCCACCTTCCCATTGCACCAAGTAGTAGGTTCTTCGATTCTTCCTACTAGTTCCCTCAACCTTGTGGTCAAGTATCTTTGCCACCTTCTTCTTGAAATGGCTTCTCACAGTAGGTGGAGCTTTCCTTACCTGTTGTCTCCCCGGATCAACATCTTCGTGGTAAGGCTTCAAAAAGCTCACGTGAAAAGTAAGATGCAACTTCATCCTTTCTGGCAGTTTTAGCTGATAAGCCACCGCGCCTACCCGCTTTATAACTTCAAAAGGGCCATCGTATTTTTGCACTAGACCTTTGTGATACCACTTGTCTGTGACTTGTCTCCATATCTGAGGCGTCAGTTTGAGTAACACCTTGTCACCCACCTCAAATTCTAGTGCCCGCCTATGCTGATCCGCATATTTCACCATCCTCCTTTGTGCCTTCTCCAAGCTCTCCCTAGCCTGTTCCATCAACTCCTGACGGTCTCGCACAAATCTGTATGCCGCTGGGCATTCCCCTTGGGACTTAGTCTTTGCTATTTCCAAAGGTGTAGTAGGTTGATGTCCAAATACTAACTCCGCTGGACTCATACCCGTGGAAGATGATCTATGCATATTATAGCAAAACTGTGCAGAATCGAGCAAACTCACCCAATTCTTTTGGCTCGCGGTCACATAGTGCCTCAAATACTCTTCCAACAATGCATTAATCCGCTCCGTCTGGCCATCTGTCTACGGATGATTGGCCGTTGAAAACTTTAATTCTGAATCTATCAACTTGAACAAGTAAGTCCAGAATCTCCCAGTAAACCGAGTATCCCGATCGCTCACTATATCCTTGGGCAATCCAAAGATCTTCACCACATGATTCAAAAACAACTCTGCAGCTTCATGTGCGGTACATGCATGTGGGGCTGCTATGAATACAGCATACTTAGAAAAACGATCTACCACCATCATTATAGATTTCATCTTGTTTATCTCCGGAAATCCCGTAATGAAATCCATAGAAACTGATTCACATATCCTCTCAGGGATAGGCAGTGGTTGAAGCAAACCTGTTTGCTTCTTCCTCTCGATTTTATCAATCTGGCATATGTGGCATGTGAGGACATATAATTCGATGTCTTCCTCCATCTTCGGCCAGTAATATGTCCTTAACAATAATGCTAACATCCTCTCCACTCCAGGATGTCCTGCCCACTGAGGGTCATGGGTTTCTTTCAGCAACTCTTTCCTTAGTCCCCCGCTAGATGGAACATAGAGTCGATTGCCTTTGGCATACAGCAAATCCCCCTCGAGCCAATACCTACGAACTTTGCCCAATTTAACGTTCTCCCTGAGCTATTCATAAGTCTTATCTGCTGATGCCTGCTGCCTTATCCTGTCAATCAGGTTAGTCTCAATAGCGGATAATGAAGCAACATAAGACTGGACTATCTTACGACTCAGCGCGTCCGCCACCTGGTTCTCCCTTCCTGGTCTATGTACCCAGGTGAAATCGAACTCTGCAAGGAATTCTTGCCATCGTGCCTGCTTCGGGCTCAGCTTCTTCTGTGTCTTAAAATAAGTGTTAGCCACATTGTCTGTCACCACCACAAATTTCGTTCCCAACAGATAATGCTTCCACACCTCCAAACAATGCACAACCGCCGTCATCTCCTTCTCATGAGCTGAATATCGCATTTTCGCATCCTTCAGCTTGCGATTTTCATAAGCAATGGGGTATCCTTCTTGGACCAGCACCCCTCCAATGGCTCGGTCTGAGGCATCCGTGTGAACTTCAAATGGTAGCTTGAAATCTGGCAGTCTCAACACTGGCTCGGATGTCACTGCTTCCTTGATTTCTCGAAATGCCAGCTCACATTCATCAAACCACACCCACTTCTTGTCCTTTTTCAAAAGATCAGTTAAAGGACTCACCATCTTGCTATATCCTTTGATGAACCGTCTGTAATAGTTGGCCAGTCCTAAGAAAGATCGCAACTCTGGGACCTTTGCAGGGGCTTGCCATTCAACAATGGCTTGGATCTTCCTTTCATCCATCCGTATTCTCCCACTGCTAACTTTGTGACTTAGGAACATAATCTCCTGCTGGCAAAACTCACACTTCTCTTTCTTCACATAGAGAGAGTGCTTTCTCAAGGTCTCAAACACCACCCTGAGGTGCTCCACATGTTCTGCAAGCGTCTGGCTATACACCACAATATCGTCTAGGTATACCACTACAAAGTGATCCAGGTACTCATAAAGGACATCATTCATCAAGTTGCAAAATGTCGCAGGTGCATTAGTTAAACCAAAAGGCATAACTAAAAATTCAAAAGAGCCATACCTCGTCACACAAGCTGTCTTAGCTTCATCTCCTTCGGCAATCCTTACTTGCCAATATCCTGATCTCAGGTCTAACTTTGTAAAATATGCCGCCTTCGACAATCGGTCGAACAGATCAGCGACATTTGGAACTGGATACTTATTCTTGACCGTTACCTTGTTCAGGGCTCGATAATCAACACACATCCTCAGTGTGCCATCCTGCTTCCTTTGGAATAAAACTGGGGCTCCATATGGTGCCTTCGATGGTTGGATATATCCCGCATCCAATAACTCACCAAGTTGTTTCCTTAACTCGGCTAGCTCCAAAGGACTCATCCTGTAAGGTGCTCGTGCAGGTGGTCTAGTTCCCGGTTCCAACTCGATCTTATGATCAATGGTGCGCTTAGGTGGTAGCGCCTTGGGTAATTCTGGAGGCATTACATCCTTGTAATCGTTCAGCACTGCCGCTACTTCATCCGGTACCTCGACAACCGTGTCTGGTTTCACCTCAACCAGGGCAGCAAGTATGGTTGTCTCCCCCTTCTTCAACCCGGTGTTTACTTGTGAAGCCGACTGCAGCAACGGCTTCCCAGCACCTTGTCCTCTCTCCGCAGGGACAAAGTTTGGACACGTCTCGTCATATATCATCAATCCACCCAAATGTGGAATAGCAAATGCCTTTGCTTGCACAAAGAATCAATACCCATGATCACATCAAAATCATCTATAGGTAAAGCCAAGAACTTACAATCCTGTTGCCAAGTCCCTATCTTCACCGATGCGGTAGCCGTTCCTTGGATACCTTGGGCCTTAAAATTTACTGCTTTCACCTGATTGTTACTCCTCGTGACTTTCAGGCTAAGATGTTCAACTGCGTTCAATGAAACGAAGTTGTTGGTCGCTCCCATATCAAGCATCGCTCGAATCAGTCTCCCATTCACCTCAGCTTTAACATACATTAGTCCCTTATGAGGAGCTTGTTGCTCGGTCCGAATAGCGTTGAGCAACTGCATCGGGGCAACTCTTGGACATTCGTCACCCGGATCCTCCTTACTCATGAGGGCCGCCAACTTGGTCCATCTAGGGCAATCTCGGGCCTTGTGATTCCCATTACACAAGAAACAACTCCAATCTCCTTTGCTTTGGGGTGGATCCGGTCCCCTCGGCTTAGAAGACTCAGCATTCTCCTTGTTTCTCTGGTGCTTCTTCCAGTCTTTCTTGCCTTTCCCCCTATTTCCATCAAGATGGTTGTTCTTCCTTTCCCCAATGTTCAAAGAAGAACCCAGTTTGTAATCCACCAAACTGTCTGCAGCCGCAATTGCCTGTGGCAGATCCTTCACGTTCTGCCTACGTAACTCAGCCTGAGCCCATGGCTAAAGTCCTGAGAAAAAGTTGAATAACTTGTCCTCCTCTGACATATTCTTGACGTCCAACATCAAAGAGCTAAACTCCTTGACATAATCTCGCACAGAACTCGTGTGTTTCAATTTCTTGAGTGCCTCTCTCGCGACCCATGCCGCGTTCAAGGGAAGGAATTGATCCTGTAACTCCTTCTTCAGTGCGTCCCATGTTTCAATCCTCAGACGACCAGCACTATCATCATCTGCCAGTCTGCTTCGCCACCATAGCTTAGCATCACCTGAGAGGTACATGCTAGTGATTGTAACCTGGCCCTATTCCGGTATTCGGGCAGCTTTGAAGTACTGCTCCATATCCCAAAGAAAATTCTCAAGCTCCTTCGCATTACGAACTCCTGCGAACTCCTTAGGTTCAGGCACATTGATCTTCTTCTGAAGATCGCTACTATCACCTCCCCTACTACTACTAGACGCCTCCCCATGGTCTGTAGCAGTCATTGCGCGTTTCATCAGTAAAACGTCAGCCTTCAGGAAATTTAACTGCACCTCAAATTTATCCGATAGATCACGAACATGCTGCATGACGTTGGTATAACGATTAACATGCTCCTTCTGCATGTCCAATGCTAGCTGTGTCAACTCCTGGACACTGCCTGCCATGGCCTGAATCTGCTCAGCCATTGTACCCGCCTCCTCTTGCGGTACGCCCACCATTGCTTCAAGTACAGCAACTCTGTCAGCCAACTCGTGTGCCATGATCCAAAACTCGGCTCTGATACCAAATTGTCACGGGGTCGTTCTCTCCTATAGAACTTTTCCCAGTGATGACCTAAGTTTTTCGCAACTTAGTACAGCTAATCTTTACACTAACCGAAATCCGGGTCAATACGCAGCGATATAACACTCGAGCAAGAAAAGGACTCGACAAAGTATACCAATAAAGTAAAGAACACTCAAGCTTTAGAGAAAAGAGCCTTTCTATTAATCCGCAATAAAAAGATTACAAACTTAGCCAAGAAGACCGCTCTTAGCTATCACTCTCTTTCTCCCTGAATGATTCTCTCACTGAATGATGAATGAATACATTCTACCCCCTCCCCTGGGGTTTATATAGGCAAGTGAGGACATCCCCCTCACGTAGGCAACTGAGTTTGATTACAACAGAAACTCTATAGGATTAATTCCTACTAAACTAAGGACTCTCCGGATGATCGCCACCTCAATGCTCTTCAGAGTTTATATCTGTGATAATCTCCAGTGATTCGGTCTGCCAAGATTTCTCCGCTTATCCTGGCTTATGACCCGCATTTATCCTTATCCTTATCCCAATTTTTAAGGATTCGCCTTAGCTTGCCACCCGTAAACTACGATCATCGTCCGTTAGCGTCTCCGTTTCATGCTTGGCAATCCGCCCAAGCCAAGTGCCTGTCTTGCCTGTTTCGGTGCGCGTCCCGTTGAGCCCCGTGCAAAGCTTTCCCGTGCTCCGCACTCGTCACAGCGCCCCCAATCGAACCCTTGCGAGCTGGGCGCCTGGTCAAGTAGTTAGGGTCTAATAGCTAGCACTTAACAACCGAACGAGTGGTCTTCTATTTTATATATTAAACCATGTAGCGAGACGCAAAAGGGACCCAAACCGAGCATTTGTGTTCAAATCATAACCATCATCAATGATCCGCACGTGGAAGAACTATGCAAACAGCAGTGAAGATAGCATTTTATCTTTTTTTCATTGGTCTTGAAGCTCAAAAACGGTGGAAGGGGGAAACATACCAGCTGAGGAGGTAAAAGAAAGGAAAATTGATGGGAATATTGGCATGGCAGAGAAAACGTGGAGTGAAAGACCAAAAATTAGGTAATTTAGTCGTCGTTCGGGTCGGGTCCTTGGTTAGGAAAACGGGGAGAACTAGATTTGTCTACAGCGATCGGATCAGCCAACACCCAAACATGAAAGCTGACAGAGCCACACCCTCTTCAATTGTTGCTCACCGAATCTAGTGCTTAGGAAGAAGTAGAAGATTAACGGGGGAGGGGTCATAGAAGGCGTATAGAGAAATTTGTGGACAAAAGAACTTCAAATTTATTTTAACAAATCAACAATATTTTGCCAGAAAATACATTTCAGGAGTAGAAAAAAAAAAGGCTTTCACTATTATATATCCAAGCTAAGCTAAGCGATTGCATTCTCATCGGGGCTCCAATTCGGAAATTTGTGGATCATTGAAGGAGCATATTTCTTGTTGCGATGCGGAAGTACTTCCTGTATTTTTACCTGATTTCACAGAGAAAGCTGGCCTTTTAGGAGTAGTTGCCGCCACTGAACCATTTTTTAGCATGGTGAACACTTCTAACATGGATGGTCTATCCTCCGGATTTTCTTGGACACAAAGCAATGCTATCTGCATACATCTCATGATTTTACAAGGTGAAGATGAATCATCAAGTGAAGGATCGATAAACTCTGTGCCTCTATCATCAATCCACAATTCATATGCCTGCATCAATAGATTCTAAATGAATTCATTGCCAAAGTGCAAACACTTTGGGAGATCATCCTACAGGGGGCCACTAGGCAGGAGGGGTTTGTGAATGTCATCGTTTAACACCTTAGCCCCTTGAACAAAATCTCAAAACCTTAATCTGATAGAAGTCAAGTGAATAGTAAAATAGAGTGATTAACTTACATATTGAAGAAGGTTTAAGTTCTCATATGGTCCATAATAACACGTAGTCCTCTTGCCACTGATAATTTGCAGAAGTAGAACTCCAAAGCTGTAAACGTCATACTTCATGGAGTATATACCTTTTGTAACATATTCAGGAGGAACATAGCCGCTGTATTGATGAGTTGATTAAAATGCTAAGCAAGTAAGCATACATCAAAGAGAGCAATTTTGTTTTGAAGTTCACTTACTATGTTCCAACAATTCTTCTAGTGTTTGCTTCATAGACATCCTTCTTGAAAAGCTTAGCCATCCCAAAATCTGATATTTTGGGGTTCATCTCAGCATCCAGTAGAATGTTACTAGCTTTTAAATCCCGATGAATTACTGTAATATTTGAATATTCTTGGAGATACAAAAGCCCTTGAGTGACCCCTTCAATGATATGCACACGCTTTGCCCAATCTAACATATACCGCCTGATTGGGTCTGCAAAAAAACTATAGTAGCTCAGTTGAAAAGTTCAGAAGTTTTGATCATGTTATTAGGTATAGAATTCTGTCAAACTGAGGTAAAAGACTTAGCATACCAAATAGGTAGACGTCTAAGCTTTTATTTGGCATGTACTCGTATATCAGCATGCTTTCATCCTTCTCAGCGCAATATCCCAACAATCTGACTAGATTTACATGTTGAAGTCTCGCTGTCAAGGTAACCTCATTTTGGAACTCCTCCAGTCCTTGAGTTGAAGATGCGGAAAGTCTCTTTACCGCCATTTCTTCACCTCTTGGTAGTATACCCTATCAAAATTCAGAAGGGATACTCGTCATTTGCCTTGTTTGCCACCGAGCTTTACTGCTGAATCAAAATGCATTAAACAGATATAAAACTCCAACTACTTAAGAAAGCTTAATGATCATGTGTACTCTGCTACATGCCCTTTTTATTCCTTTATGAACTTATATATATATAAAGTTGTAGTTTTCAGTTTTGTTTGGACTCCATGTAATTTTTTTTTCAATCACATCTGTTGTATATCCCAACGTCAGTGGTTTACACTAGTAACTGAGCACTTTTATTGGCCATATACACGTTATATACCTTGTACACAGGACCAAAACCTCCTTCTCCAAGCTTATTTGCACTTGAAAAATTATTTGTAGCCGCTTTGATGTTGGCAAACCTAAACACTCGCAAATGAGAAGCATCACTGCCAAAATTTTCAGCAGCTGGTGTATTAATGCTGGGCCTTGGAATGCCTCTTAAAACCATTTCCCCTGTGTACAAGAAACAACCAAAAAGTGATTCCTTTTATGCCTCGTTAACAATTAAAATATTTGCCTATCCTCATGGTCGAAGCTAGTTACCTTTCGATTTGACCTTTCTCCTTCGCAAGTAATACAGCATAGCAACAGCCAGGACAACAACTACAGAAACTGGGAGGATAATTTTAAGCAACAGCAGCTTATTCTTTTCTCGATTTTCTCCCCCTTGAGCTGCCAATGTGTTTAGCATATTAATTAGACTCTGTGATCAACATTGCTTAAGTTTTCAGTATCTAATTGTTTGATTTCTCTAGGATCTATTGAGAAAGTTATGAAGATCTTAAGCTACACAAGTCCAGCTCTCTAAAGCAGAGTTCTTAAATGTGAAACAAAAAATCTTCTGAGATGTCAGAGAAATGAAATTCCTGCTCGTCTAATTTTGTTCATCCCAGATGTTTTACTCTTCTTAAGACCAAAATCTTGTAGCATATGAGTCAGTCTCATGCCCTGAGGGAATAGACGGATGCCAAATTGAAATTATCACTAGCCTGAAACATTAGAAGAAAATTTAGTACCTACCTGCACGCGATAGAGCCCAATTCTCATCGTTGGAAAGCTGAAACGCTTTAAAACCAATAAGCCTTCTCTCCTTTGCATAGGAAATTTTTGCTTTGACAGTCTCTATACCATCAAAATTGATCCAAATTGTTGGAGATGTGAACAAGTTCACTACATAAGTTGCATTGTATACAGAAGCAGCTCCATAACCATAATCCTGAATGTATGATTTGATCTGCTTATAGCCCATAGAACCATCAATGGTGATACCTGGACCTGAAGCTGGTGCACCGATAGCATTATCTTGGCTTCTCACCAATTTCCATGCATATCCATGGTAAGGCAATCCCAAAACTAGCTTGGTTGGTGGAAATCCCTTTTTTAACCATTCTCTGATGCCAAAATCTGTGTTAACATGACTAGATGGATTATACAAAGCAGCATGGACGCCTGTAAAGTTCTCCCTGGTAGGCAAATGGTAGTCATATGCCACCACATGCGCCCAATCAACGTTTCTACGTATGGAGTCGATCGGATAACTTACCATTTCAATTGTTGGCAAGTAATGAACTGCCATGGTTAAGATCAACTGTGACTCACTTGGTTTTCTTGATTCTGAATTTATGGCAGCTCGCCACTCATCTAATAAAGCACCAATATTGAACAAGTCTGTGCTGTTAGGCCAAATCCAGAACAAGTCAATTCCATGAAAACCATAACGCCTAGCTGTTTTTATGGAGGAATCAATGAAAGACTTCCTTTTAGAAGACTCTGAGATCATTGAAGATAACACTGAGTCATTAACTTTTTCACCTGCGATAGATTTTCCTGTTGCAGATTGTCCATTCCAAACGGACATCAGTGCCTTAACATACGGGTTTTTTCGCTTGACGATGCTTGTAAAGGTTGAGAAGTATTGTTCAGAGACAGAGGGGACAAATATCTGATAAGTTGAACTGTTCACTTCTGCAAAAGCGTATGAAAGATGAGTGAACAAGGCAGAATTTATGTCTTGTATGGGAAATTCACCATTAGCATACCAGTAACCAGCTTTAACCCAAGTTTGTGCTTCCGAGAAGTGCAATTGAGGAGAAAGGAATAAGATGAAAAGAAAGATGAAGATAATTTTTGATGCCATGGAAACTCGAAGGCCGATATTTGGATTCTTTTACCGACTGGAATGATGCTTTCTAACTACTATCATTCTTCAAAGTCCAGGATGGGGTCGGCTCTATTAACAGGAAGGACTAGGTAGAAGTAATCTGACCAAAGTAGATTTACTTTGGGTTGGTCCCTGCAGTGCAGTTGAGGGCTATGCCCCTCCCGTAGGCAAGGGGTCATTCGAAACTATAGGGATCACCGGTGGAAAGCTTTTTTTTTCTTTTTAAAAAATCTTTTAAAAAACTAATTATTATTATTTTTAATTATTTTATTAAATTTTATTTATTTATAATAATTTTTAAAAATATATTTTATTTTTTAAAATAAAATAATAATTGGGCCACAGGGGAATAGTGTTTTTAATGACAGGAAGTTTCCAGTAAATAAGAATATACCCAATTGTCAGCCACAGCGTAATTGTAGGAAACTTAATAAACTTTGAAATGATTGTATTTAAGTAAGGAAAAGAAAACGGAAAGAAAGAAAAGAATTTCCTCATTCTCTCATCTATTCTCGACTGAACCTTCTCTTCTCTCCTTCTTTTGTTACTTTCTCTGCTATGTTCTGTTGGTTGATTCCTTTACCCTTACAAAACCTCATCAAATTAGTGCTTTCATTGCCCTCCTGCAACCATGCCGCTGAAATCAACTACTGGATTGGAAGATGCCATCGCCAACCTATCCGAGTCATTTTCTACTTAACTTCGAGAGGTTAAAGCTTTTCTGGAATCAAAATTTGATTCCAAATGCAATGATGTAACCACTATTATCCAGGATCAACACACTACCATTCATGATCTACAAATCAAGCTCGCTCGAATGGAGAAAACTTCAATCCAGCCGCTATTGTTACCCACACCTTCCAGCACCATTCTTCATCAATCATCCTGTTCATCGATTACTTCCTGTTAACCAAACCCCTCTCCAACTTTTTCCATCAAGCCACTAAAATTCCATATTACCTTGTTTGATGGCTCCAATCCTTTAGATTGGACTTTCCAGAGAAATAATTTGAGTTCCACAATATACCACCTCCTCAACGACTCTCCATGGTGGCCTTTTATATGACCGGTCGAGCTCTATCATGGTACCAGTGGATGCACAAAAACAATCAGCTCCTTAACTGGAGCTCATTTCTGCAAGCTCTCGAGCTGCGTTTTGGTCCTTCCTCCTCTGTCAATCAGCAGGCTACCCTGTTTAAAACTTAAGCAAACATCATTTGTTACCACCTACCAGATTGAGTTTGAAAGCATTTCCAACCGAGTCTCAGACCTCACCTATGAGCACCTATTAAATTGCTTTATATCAGGCCTCAAGCCCAAAATCTAGATAGAACTTTTAATCCTAAAGCCACATTCCCTTTCCCAAGCTTTTGGATTAGCCAAACTTTTTGAAGCCAAATTTATTGATAGTCGATCTTTCCAGAACCGCTTCTTTCAAAAACCACCACCACCTCCCATTATCCAAAAAAACCTACCTACTAGTACCACATTACCAATTAAAAGGCTAACCCCTTCTGGGATGCAGGCTCATCGTGATAAGGGATTATGTTTTAATTGTGATGAGCTTTACAGACCTACTCATCGCTGCAAAACAACACCATTCTAAGTGTTGCAAGCTGAGGATTATGAACTTCCACTGTCCATCCTTTAAGCATCGATACCATTAGCCTCTATTCCACCACCACCACCAACATCACCACCTCTATTCCATACTTATTGATTCTGGGAGCACGCATAACTTGATGCAACCAAGGATTGCTAAATTTCTGGGGTTACCAATTCAATTCCCACCACGTTTCTCAGTCACAGTTGGCTATGGTGAACATTTGCAATGTTTGGGCCTCTGTTCTAATGTTGATCTGGAACTTCAACAATATCATTTTACAATTGATCTTTTTCTTTTGGATGTGTTTGGAGCTGATGTCATTCTTGGGGTATAGTGGCTCTCTCAATTAGGGCCGATCATGGCAGATTTTGGCAACCTTCACAAGTCCTTTACTCACCAGGGCTCTGACATCACCTTAAATGGTAATTAACCAACTTCCAATTTTGCTCTGTCTTATAGCACTTTCTGTAAGCTATGGCACAATAACTCTATTGCTTCTGCTCTTCTTATGTGCACAAGTGATACACAGACCCACCAACCCATATACCATCTTGACATTCAAGCAACTCTCGATGCCGACTCCTCTGTGTTTACTACACCTTATGGACTTCCACCCTCAATACCAAATGACCACAACATTCATCTTTTTCCCAATACTTCTTCAGTCAACGTCAGACCATATAGATACCTCCATCACCAGAAAGTTGACATGGCCAACCTTATACAAGAAATGCTTACAAGCCCATTCTGCTCACAGGTCTTACTGATTAAGAAAAGAGACGGCGCATGGCGGTTTTGCTTTGATTACAGAGCTCTTAATGCATTCACCATACGCGACAACTTCTCAATACCTACAGGGACGAACTCCTTGATGAATTGCAGAGGACAACAATATTCTCTAAGATTGACCTACGGGCTGGTTATCACCAAACCCATATGGCACCTGAAAACATCCATAAAATAGCATTTTGAAAAATTGATGGGCATTTTGAATTCCCTGTTATGCTGTTTGGATTGAGCAATGCTCCCTCTACCTTTCAGGCCACCATGAATGATCTGTTCCGGCCTTTCTTACGATAGCTCGTATTGGTTCTTTTTGACAACATCTTGGTCTACAGTCCAGATTGGTCATATCATCTAAAACACTTAGCCACTGTTTTGGAGCTCCTTCAACAGCATAAGTTTTACGCCAAGATGTCCAAGTGTTCATTTGATTGCCACAGTAGATTACTTGGGACATATCATTTTAGCCCAAGAAGTATAAGTCGATCCATCCAAGATTACTGCCATCGTCAATTGGCCAACTTCAGTCTCCCTTACAAACCTCAGAGTATTTCTTGGATTTTCAAGGTGCTATCAAAAGTTCATTCACCATGATGCAACCTTGGCTGCTCCCTTCACCGACTTATTGAAGCGAGACCAGTTTGCTTGGAACCTATATACTGAGGCTGCTTTTATCAATCTTAAATGGGCCTTAACCTCTGCCCCAGTTTTGGCTCTTTCGAATTTCAATCAACCTTTTTTCTACGGAAATCGATGCTTCTTCAATAGCTATGGGTGCGGTCTTGTCACAAAATGGTCATCCAATTGCATTCTACAGTAGAAAATTGGGCCCTCGTACGTAGATTGCCTCCACTTATGTGAGAGAGATGTTTGCCATGACTTCAGCCATTCATAATTGGCGCCAACATTTATTGGGCAGACCTTTTACTATTTATATAGATCAGCAGAGCTTGAAGAATCTCATGACTCAAACTATCCAAATATCGAAATAGCAGAAATGGTTGCCAAATTATTGAGTTTCCAATATACCATAGTGTATCAACTTGGTAAAAAGCAGCATATGCGTTATCTAGATATCCCGAAATGGTTGCCAAATTATTGAGTTTCCAATATACCATAGTGTATCAACTTGGTAAAAAGCAGCATATGCGTTATCTAGATGTCCTTCTTCATTAGCTTGTTATGCTATCTCAGGGCCTCATCTTTCTTATTTGGATGACTTATGTCATTTTATCTCTTCCACTCCTGGAGGAATTGATTTCTATAACGCTATAAGAGCTGATGCTACCAAGACTGTTGATTACTCATTTCGGGATGAGTTACTCTTCTATAGGGATAAGGTGGTAATTCCTCCTAACCACCCCTTATAGCAGCTCTTACTCAGAGTTTCATTCATCCTTTACTGGGGGACATGCTGGAGTCATTAAAACTATTGCAAGGTTAGCAGTCAACTTTTACTGGCCGGGGTTACATAACTCTGTTAAACAATTCATTGCTGCCTACCAAGTATGTCAACAGAGCAAATACTTAACAAGTAAACCAGCTGGTTTACTTCAACCCTCGCCCATACCATCTCAAATTTGGCAAGACATAACCATGGATTTCATCACACTTACTTCCTTCTCCAGGAAAAACAACAATCTGGGTCTACGTGGATCACCTTTCTAAGTATGGCCATTTTTTGCCCCTTCCACCAGCCATTACAGCTCTGCTATTAGCTGGGATTTTTGTTAAAGAAGTTGTTAAACTCCATGGGTCACCACGGTCAATAGTTTTTAATGATGACCCTCTCTTCATCAACAAGTTTTGGCGTGCAATATTTAAACACCAGGGCACTGAGTTAAAATATAACAGCTCCTACCATCACAAATGGACGACTAATCAGAAGTTTTCAACTGCTGCCTTGAAACGTATCTTCGCTGTTTTGTCAATGACAAACCGAGACAACGGAAAAAATTGTTGCATTGGGCCGAGTGGTCTTATAACTTTTCATATCATTTAGCTATTGGAACAACTCTATTTCAGGCAGTATATGGCATTCCTCCACCAACACTTCAGACATATCTCCCTGGTTCATTCACTATTGACCAAGTTGACGATGCTCTGTCTCAGAGGCAAACCATCTTAACCAACCTTAATCAACACTTGGCTTAGGCCCGCAACCGCATGAAAATGCAAGTAGATAGAAACCACCAAGAAAAATCTTTTAATGAGGGAGATTGGGTCTAATCAAATGGAACAATCTTCTACTCGAGGATACCACGTGGGAGTGGGAAGATTATACACGTCATTAGTTTCCTACTTTCAACCTTGAGGACAAGGTTGTTCTAAAGGATGGGGGCAATGATACAAATGCCGCGCCTTACAGTTTAGACGAGAGCAGGACATTTGATGGGAGACCTAAACGCACTATCAAGAAACCTAGATTGGTTGCTGATTATGTTACACCTTAATTGGGCCACAGGGAGTAGTGTTTGCAAAAACAGGAAGTTTCTAGTAAATAAGAATCTACCCAGTTGTTAGCCATAGCATAATTGCGGGAAACCATAATGAACTCTGAAATGATTTTATTTATGTAAGGAAAAAAAAGGAATGAAAGTCAGAAAAGAATTTCCTCATTCTCTCATCTATTCTGGGCTGAACCTTCTTTTCTCTCCTTTGGAAATTTTCTCTGCTATATTCTGTTAGTTGATTCCTTTACCCTGACAAAACCCCAGCACTATTGTTCACGTGAGATAAAAAGACTTTTTAATTAGTACCACCTAAGATTGGTTTTATTACAAGGTATAAGCTTTCTTATTTTAAATGTTTGCATCCTTCAAGTTTCCCTCAGCTGCTGCAATGAACATTAAATTTGCTTTGTTGCCACAGTTTTTGCTAGGTGTTGACGGTTGGGCTGCTTCAACGTCCCTTCACACGTAGGTGTTTTCATTTTTTATTTGACAAGATTGTGTTAAAAGTAGACCAATGGAACAAAGCAACGTTCTTTTTTAAGCAGCCAGGGACAATTTACCTTAGCTTCAAATGAATCATCCACCACACCTATCGTATACGAAAAATACATCTTTGGGTGTGCAAAGTCCTCTGAAGTTTCAACTTTAGGACATAATGGGTCCATGGCTTATTGCATGTGTGCACTTAATTAGATGATATGTTGATAATACCTAATTTTATTTAATTATGGTTTTAATTAAACATTTAAGCTTTATTTGGTAGAAACAATAAAAAAGAATGAGCATTAAAAATTTGTTAATCCCAACAACCAATGCTTGGTTTTTACTCTTTAGGTCTATGGTTTGAAAATTGTGTTAGTCCTATGATTAAGTTACAATATAAGAAAGTGGTTATGAGACCCAATCATTGTATTAACAAGATTTTCATTCTCATCCCTTTACATCATTCTTACCAAGTAAAACTCTAAGGTTCTTAATAGGAAATAATATCAATAGATAAAAAGTAATCAATTCAAACTGTACTCTAATTAGTTAAAAGGAAAAACCGAAATTTGATGTAAAACGATGAAATTCAGATATTCAATAATAACAATATTTAAATTAGAAATATCTACATCTCTTAAAATTAATTCTTTAAAGAGGTACATGAACACTTTCCGAGCCCTATCAAATAAACTTAAAATTAGAAAAACATTTGGATACTCGGGGTGTCCGGATGTGGCCATCACTTGCTTCACTTTTGTCTAGCTCTATGGTCTCAGCATCTAACAAGCATAGTGATAGGTAGTTGAGGGCATGAGCCTGTTAGATTGGTTGTCTCATTTGTTCTTTGACTTTTTTCCCTTCTTCAATCCGATTTGGTTGCTCTGTGTTAGACCTGCCAATTCTAAACACGATGTAGTGACAAGACACGAATTGAAAACATAAATGTGACACTGGCTAAATTAGGTAAAAATTGTATAGAAATATGATAAAAGCTAAATATAAGAGTAAATTCCATCTATATTCTTGAGGTTTGAATTTAATTCAACTTTTGTCCATTAGTATTAAAAATTGACACTTCACCCCAAATAACATAACACCGTTAACAAAAGTTAATGAAATATGAGCAATTACAAAATTATCCAATCTTAAACTATAAATAATTATTCATTCTTCTATTTTTCCTCTATCTTCCACGATTCTTTACTCTTTTTCACTATTTTTTCACTATTTTCACGAGTACCGTTCAATCCATGATTTTCTTCTCAAATTTATTAGACTTAATCTTATTAATTATTAAAAATAGAATCATACTTAATTTAAATTTTAATAATTTCAGTCAATGTTCCAAAATTTTCAAATTTTAAATTATTTTGATTTTAAATAATTTTAAATAAAAGTTATTTTATGTTATATTATCTTAAATTAAGTTATTTGCATTTTTATTAGAAGTAAATAAACAAAAATAAAGCAGAAGTAAAAATAAATAAAAATAATTTTAAATATATAAAGAAAAAATAAATTAGGTGCAAACCTCAAAAACTTATATGGAATTTACCCTAAAATAAAGTTTTGTGCTTCTCGTATAAACATAAAATTCTTATGTTTTACACGACATGAACACGATTTTACATGATACGAACACAAATTATAAACACAAATTGTCAGGTCTACTTCGTGTTATGTCTTTGAGGGATTATGGATGTTATTCAAGTATATCTATAGATTTTGTTATTTCCTTTCTTCCTACCTTACCCTTTTAGGGTTTTCATGGGAGCAGAAAGTCGGGTTATCGGGAACCTAATGACTTTCAAGCTTGTATTTTTTTTTTATGCTTCTTTAGCACTTGAGACACGTAAGTTTCCTTCCTTTGTCATTGGTCATTGGATGGGGCTATTTCAATTATCTCCTTTCGAGTTTGGTGTGAGAATTATCTAGTTGTTACCTAGTTTCCAACTAATCATGTAAGTTTAAATATCTTCCTTGCAATGGTTTATTTACACCTATCATATGTTTCTTTTCCTTTTATTTATGGTTTTCTTATTTTCTCATATTTTTCTTCTTTTTTTTTTGGGAATGCTGGATCTACAGCTTTCTAAGCTCATGCATTAGTAGATTATTACATGAATTTTAGAGATTTGAAGTGGAATATAAACATTAAAACACCAAAAAATTGAAAACAAGGTTCTCTTTGATCAATATTTGCTAATCATGTTAGTAAAACATGCAAAAGTCATATAAAAAAAGATTAGAAGAGCATACCTAACACTTGATATAGTAATCTAGTGTTTCTTCTTTTGTTAATACTTGTTCTCTTTCAAGATTTACTAACCACCCTAAGTGTGATGGTATCTAGTGTTGACCTATGCAAACACTATGTTGAAACCTTCTCTAACGTAGGAAGAAGTTGTGTTAGCAAGCTTTTGCTTTTCAAGCAAAAATTTTTAGATAGCTTCTTTGCCTTGTGAGCATTTAAGAACCTTTTTCAATGGTGACAAGAAATAGAAATGCTATGTGGTGTTGTGTTATAGCAAGACAAGTGGAAAAGAGCAGAAAAAAAGTAACAATATGGCTACGAGAGTTCTTTCTCCAATCTTCAAGCTTTACCAAATTCCCCTTAGGTTTAATGCAATTCACTTCTTGATTTATTTTCTCTTTCAACATTATCCTTATATAGCGAGACATGTTTTCCTGGTTTTGCAATTAAGTTGTGCAACTTTTTACACATTTGCAATTAGGTCTTTAAGATTTTAATAATTCAAATTACAAAACTTTTAGTAGACTTGACAATTCTAGACATGACATAGTGACACGACATGAATAAAAGACACAAAGGTGACACAAGCTAAAATTTATTAAAAATTGTATATGAATATATATATATATATATATATATATATATATGGAAAAAGCTAAGAAAGGTTTTATGTTTAATGTGTCGACATGAATTTTGAAATAAAATTTTCATGTTTTGTATTATATGCACATGATTTTACATAACACAAATTTTATACACAAACTGCCAAGTTTAGCTTTTATGAAAATTCAATTAAGTCCTTAACAAAATCCTAATTTTAACTTTGTCATGTGTCTTATGTCTATTACCCTTTAAGCTCTTAACATGTTCACAATATGATTATAAATTAAATACATAATTTTACATCACAATTATAATTTATATGCATAGATCATGAGTAGGATCTAGTAAGCCATATTGGCCACTAAATTTTTAGAGAGTTATATTGTGAATCTTAGCTCAAATCTTTCAATGACAAATATTTCAGTATAATTCAATCCTTTCATCAAATTATATCTTAAAGAATTAACAAGTATGGTTTAATGTCTACTTATTAATTCTCTACATTAGTTCTTTTAACTTTAGATCGGCTTCAATAAATATAAGTCAAAATTAATTTCAACTTAATCCATTACACCATGGCCATGGATTTAATTAAGTTAATCCAAACTTAAGAACAAGTAAGATTTGTATCTTTATATCAACCGAAATAAAGAATTCTCTCTTTAACTCATCATTTTTCATATGCTTAATGTCGTGCAAAAAAGTACCTTTTTAGGCATTTGGTATACAAGATGACTCAGTGTCTCTAGTTTGAGGATCACTTATATAGCTGTCACATGATAATATTTTGAGTAAGTTTCATCTAGGTCCCTAAGGTTTGACTTTAATCTAACTTTAGTCTATTAGTTTAAAAAATAGACACTCCGCCCCAAACTTTTATGTTTCCCAAGACAAGTTAGTTTTTCCATTAGTCAACCGTTAAGCTAATAGTTAAAAACTTAATGTTGATGCCATTTTAACCCCTTAAAAAACCATTTGGAGTGCTTTAAATACTCAAGTCAATCAATAATAAATAAGAAAATACTAAGAGCTATTAGGATTTGAAATGTTAGTTTTCTTTTTTCTTTTTAATTTATTTTTTTGTTAATTTATTTATGTAAGACCCATAAATTTCTATGTAATGTTTATGATTATTGAATGTATAGACAAGTTACATTACATATGAATTACAAGAAATGGATGTTTTTAGGTTCTAAGTGTGAATTGATTGCTAAATGAGTATTGAAGTAATTGAGTATAAGTTTAACTAGGAAAATATGGGAAAATTTGCAGTTAGAATGCTGCAGGAAGCAGGGCAGATCGATCCCATGTAAGAAGAGATCGATCTCATGGCCTGGAAAACACAATGCCAAGCATTCTATAGAGGGAGATCAATCCCTCACTCAAGTAGATCGATCTCATAATGTCTCGGGTTGGACCAGATCGATATCCTCCCATAGGTAGATAGATCTCCTCCTATAGGCAGATCGATCTCCATTGGTCTCTGGATAGGCCAGATCGATCTCCTCTTAAGGCCAGATCGATCTCCAAAGCCTTCTGCCTAAAACATATCGATCTCATTACCTTGAGCAGATCGATCTCATGCACTTCAATAGATCGATCCCCTGTTTGCAAATTGTCGAAATTCTGAAGGATTCAAGCAAGGGCAAATTGATCTCCCCCTATGGAGATCGATCTCCTAAGGCATTTCCTATAAAAACTGGGCAGTTGGATCTGCATTTCACGGGAACAAATTCATTTCCTCCATTGTTAACATTAACCTAGCTTTCTCACTCTAAAAACCATCATATTTCCATAAAGATTTGAGAAAAAACTATTAGAACAAAGTTGTTCATTGGGAAGAAAAGAACAACATAGCTTGGAGTCAACATTTCATTTGTTGGATTGAAGGAACAAAGGAGTCTTCAAATTTGGAAAAGAGGAAAGTCAAGCTAGGTGAGAAAATGTGATATGGTTGAGTTGATGATAAATGGCTTATACTAAGGTGTTAGTGAGGTGATATGTATGATTTTGAGATGGTTGAATGAAGCTACATTGTGAGATTAGTCAAGTTATGAAAATAAGTATATGAGGTGTTTGATAAATTGCCATAGTGAAGTAAATGATGAACTAGAGGTACTATGAGCTTAATACTGATTTAGTGTGAATCAATAGGCCTAAAGAGTTCAATAGACTCTCGAGAAACAAATAGAGCGATAAAAATAGACTTAGGAGGAAATGGGGTTTTATAAGTGCTAATGAAAACTATAAGTCGAATCGACTATAGTAAACGTAAGAATTTTAATTTCATTGGATTAAATTAATGTGATACGTAATTTCGTGCAGTCCCGGAGATTTCTTTAGAGGCGAATTGAACTGCACAATCGAGCAGCTCTAAGGAAGTGGAATCACTCGACGTGATTCCAAGTAAGGGAATTTTGTAAGTACTTAGAGATAGCTATACGTATTTTTTGGGTGTATATAGGGCTTTGCAATTGCTTGATTATCTAGAAAAGAATTAATGAGTCATGTGAACGACTATGAATATATATATATATATATATATATATATATATATATGATTAGGTTTTTGAAGTGAATCTTACAAAAAGGGATAGTAAGGCTAATAATTTCATAAATATAATGTCACACCTCGACTCTGGGTGCCCTTCATGCATACATATGCCACTTACGGTTGAGCTATAAGCCGATAAATGTACACACTCCTAGGCATGTGTGTAGATATACAAAATCGATCTGTATAATTATAATATCTTTACATAACTTCCCCATACATTTTTTTTGTATGACTATGTGATACAATACAATAGTTACAAAATGCTTTTGTATATACAATTCTTATACCTTAGCAACTGGTGTGAGCTGACCGACACTAACGGATCTGAAGACCACAGTACTTTTCTATTTCTCAATATCTGGAGGGGGAAAATAGTGGGGTGAGCAAAGCACAACTCAGTAAGGAAAATGATGCTAACATGTAGATATTGTACTATCTACGTAGCCCATGCATGATCAACAAAATCATCTTTCGTTATAGATGAAAATTTCAATGGAAAAAGGCATTAATACATTCCTCTCTCTTAGGCATTTTCATAAAAACCAATGCTCAATATTTCCATTTAAAAACATGTCATAAAACAGTGCTATCACAACACAAGCATTTAAATCAAGTTATATATCAACTCATATTATTTCTTTTCTTCTCACAAACCATTTCTTTTCATCAAATTTCTCTTATCTCTAAGACAGGTAGGAAATTTTAGGCAAACAAATATCCACGACGTATGACCATAGTTAGTGATCCCAGGCCTCACTGATTAGGTGTGCTCAGGGTATCACTTGCCTGAAAGGGGATGGGTCAGTCTTACCCTTCGGCTCATCTCAATTATCATCATCATCTTTCTCATCATATCATATATACTCACGGTGCAATGTACTCCATGTGTCATCTATGCGATACTCGTACCCCCGTGCACACAGCACAGTACATAGTATTCCCCGGACAACTACACAGTATAACGTATGCCCGTAAACCCAATCCATCCACACTACAATGACGGACTCATCATCCTAACCCATGTCTCATATACCAGGCGAGCAGAATCAGTGTGGCACACAATCTCCGCAAGGCTCCAGCGTGGTATTTCTCAGTGCGAGCAACTGCTTCTAGCATTGTATCATCTCAAAATCATCGTGCGAGCTAGGCTCCAGCACATTATGATCATTATAAAATCACATGCGAGCTATGCTCCAGCACAGTTTATCAATTCATGAAACATATGAGAATAAAATCTCCAGCATAGTCAAAATCATCAAAACTGGGGTGAGCTAAAGCTCCAACACCTTTTTATATTTCAAATTGGATAGATGACTATTTTCTCTAAAAAGGAAAACTCAAATCGTATTTATTTATGTAGCATGCCGATCCATGTAAAACATATAAAACTAGCCAACCTATCCTTCATCATCCCTCCGTCACAATAACAACATATAGTTGTAAGAACATTAAAAACATGCATGTCATGCTGTTTCCCTTACCACATCCCATTTTCACAATTTATACCATAATACATTTCACACGTTCATGTCACTTCATGGCTCAATAGCTAAACATAATATCACTAGCGTCATAACTACTAAAATCGCTGCAAAATACGTACGAATATCTCCATCGTTAACATACAATCTCTTACCTTGAATCGCACTTGTATCTCCTTTGTCTCGTTTGCTCTGTTCGCGATCCGGGTTAATCGTGTTCCAGCGTATTCCAATCTACACTTGTAAATCATTAAGTTATTTTCCCTTTCTTTTCCTAAACATTCACTTTGTCATTTACTTATCTATTCATATTTCTCAAGTCTTTTTATCAAATTTCACCTTGATATTTCTTTGTATATCCATCTAAAATCATTCACTCAACACCATCAATATCATAGTATTCCAAGATCATCCTAGTAGCAACTCAATCTATCGCTTTTCTGGATATATTTTAGATCAAGTGAGTTCTACGCATCTTAGCCATATTCTAATAACATAATATGCATCCATCAACTCCTAAAATCATTTAAAACATCATGCTCGGAGTTGAGGGTGTGAGACCCCATATATGTATAACTTTGTATACATGTGTAAATGGAAGTATAATATGGATGACTTTGGATTAAGTAATTATGGATTCATAAGTGATGTAAAGTCCAAAAATTCAATGTACACAATTATAATAAGAGTTGTGATGTACGTACAAGTTCCATTATGAATGAATATGAAGAAATGGACTTTTGTATGTGATGAAAGTGAGTGGAATGAAAAATGAGTAGTATGGTAAAATGGAATGAAGTTGCATAAGTGGTGTGAATCTTTATGCTTCCATTTAGTTTATATTATATACCTTTGGTTATGTAAGACCCGTATTTTATGTGTAACTTTATAGATTCATAAGTATGGTAATGTACTTGTAATGTGAAGTATAATTGATGTAAAGTCCATAAATTCAATGTGCGCACTTGTAGTAAGAGTTTGTGATGAACATACAAGTTTCATGGTGTATGAATGTGAAGAAATGAGCTTTTATAAGTGATGAATGTGAATGGAACTCAAAATAAGTAGTGTGGTAAAATAGAATGAAGTTGTACTTCCATTTGGTTTTGTATTGTGTACCTTTAGTTGTACAATGAATGCACACAAGTTTTAATGTGTATAAAGTATGAATGGATGCCATTTTCAAGTCTTAAAGGTAATTGGATGAGAAAATGATCATGGCATCAAATTAAGGATGTTTGGGTGTGAGTTGCTGCAGAAAAACTGCAGAAAATCTAAAAAATATGAAAGTTAGATCGATCTCATAGGATGAGAGATCGATCTCATAGGATGAGAGATCGATCTGGAAGAGACAAAATTACTCTTATTCGAGCAATAGGAACAGTGCAGATCGATCTCCAATGGAGACAGATCGATCTCCAATGGATACAGATCGATCTGCTAAACATTCTGTAAAATGAGGATCGATTCTTAAGGCAAATAGACAGGTCGATCTCCCTTAGAAGCAGATCGATCTCCTTAAGCTACTGCTTTCGACAGATCGATCTCAAACACTCGATAGATCGATCTCATGCATTCAAAATTGGCGTGAAAATGAGGGATTTAAGGGGGCAAGATTGATCTCATGCTTCGACAGATCGATCTCATTGAGCAATTTCTATAAATAGGAGCAGTGAAATCTGCAAATCATGGAAACAAACCCCTATTTCTTCCATTTCAACCCAAAACCTAGATTTATCTCTCTAAAATTAACCCATTTCTAGTAAGAATTTAAGGGAAGCTATTAGATATAAAGTTATTCAAATCCAAGAGGAGAACAACATAGTTTGAAATCGAAACCTCATTAGCTGGATTGAAGGAGCAATGGGCATTTTCATTGGAGCAAGAAGAGAAACTACATTTGGTAAGTTTCTAACACTTCAGCCCCAAATACATTGTCTATTTAATGGTTTTGAAGTTGATTTGCATGTGGATTGATGGATAAAACTACTTAGGATGTGGTGGAACTAGTGTAACCTAAAAAATGGAATGAATCTAGTGTGAGAAAGTGTGACTGTGATGAGTTGGTGGTTTATGGATTATGATGAGTTGGTGGTTTATGGATTATGATAAGTTGTTATTAAAGTAATATGAATGATTTGTAGTGGTTAAATGAAGCCACATTGTGAGTTTAGAGGATTTATGGAAAATGAGTATGTAAGATGTTTGATAAAATGCCATAGTGAAGAAATTGATAAAATATGAACACTATGAGGTTAATCTCAACTTAATATCAACTGGTATGAAACGATAGGCCTAAATGAATCAATAGACTCGAGATTATGAGTAGAACGATAAAGTTAGGCCTTATAAGTATTAATGGAGGCTATAGGTTAAATCGACTATAGCTAACACAAGAGTTGTGTTATATGAACTAAATTGGTGCGATATACGATTGTATGCAGCTCCGGAGAGATCGTTGGAGACGAATCAAACCGCATAAGTACGCAGCTTTAAGAAAGTGAAATCACGCAACACAATTCTAGGTATGGGAATTCTGTAAGTATATAGAGGTAGCTGCTCGTATTTTGTGGGTGGATATAGGGCGTTTATGAAATGCATGACTGTTGAGAAAATGATTGATGATGTATGCGAATAGCTATGAGTATGTATACGATTTGGTTTTCGACATGGTTCTTGAAAAAGGGATAGTAAGGTTAATAATTGCATAAATCACGTGTTTTGAATTTTTTCACAAAACACAATGCTTGTTTTGAGCAAAGTAATGGATAGGATGGCTAGTATTTGCATGATGTTGTGAAATAGCCCATGTGAGGTGCTAAACATGTTTTAAGATGGTTTTGAATGTATATGAGCCGCTTATTGTGTTCATGTTATTTAAAATGCGCTGGACCTTCGCTCGCGCTAGATTTTGATTCCTTCATTTGTATGAAACATGCTGGAGCTTAGCTCGCACCATGATTTGATTTGTGATGATGTTCTATAAACCATACTGGAGCTATGGTCGTACTTGGTTTTTCCCATGTTTTATGCATAAATGCCGTATTAGAGCGTTGGTCGTACGAGGTGGTTTAGTTATGATGCACAAACTGTGCTAAAGCTTAGCTGGCACGAGTTTTCATACTGTGGTACGTATAATGCCGTAAAAGTTGGTAAGATCCTCAAGCCCTACATCCTCAAGCCAGAGTGGGCGGGAAGGCTCTGTTCGGTGAGGAAGCTCTTGTACGGTAAGACCCTCAAGCCCAATATCCTCAAGCCTGAGGAGGCGGGGAGGCTTTTTTACGGAAGGATCTTTAAGCCAACATCCTTAAGCCCTATAGGGGTGGGGAGGCTCTGTTTAGCTGTGAGGTTCTCCTACATGGGTACGAAAAGTTCTTGGTTTGTGGTAGATAAAGCCTAAGGCTGGCACCTCCAACCACGATATGCGTTCGTGGAGTACAATGTACCATGTATATCACATGGAGTGCGATGTACTGCGTGGTAATTTTGGTAATGAGAGAGTCTGGCTAAGGACCAACCCCATTCATACCAGCATAATACCCTGCACACCTGGATGCGTGTGGTCTGGGATGATTTATGACATTGTTGGCCAACATAGTCTTTGAGATATAATGACTTGTCTCATTTGATATCACGTAGTACCACATGATAGTTATACACTGAGTGTGACTCGTGTTCGTCCAGGGTAGACCTGAAGGAGGGGTCGAGCCTTGAGAGAATTGTGATTTTAAAATGATTGTGATGGGATATTAAGGTGTTTTGAGAAAGAGATGAACTTTAAAGGATGTTTCTTAATGAATTTCCCTTTTTATTATGAGATTTGATAAAGATGAGCATGAGAGCTTTTACATGATGATGATTCCATGTTTTATATGCATGTTTTCCATGTTTTCTGTACATGATATATGTATATTCATACGGCATAGATTTATTTCCTCATGTTCTGACTACAATCGATTTATGCATAATGTTATTAGCATGTAGATAGAGTAGTTATCTACCATGCTTGCATTATTGCCTCACTGAGCGTGTGGTTGCTCATCCCTCTCTACTTTCCCTCTACAAAGGGTACATAGCAGCCCAGTGAGGACTGAGGCCTTGTATTTTGGATATCCGCTGCTTCCATCGCCAAAAAGGTATACACACAGAGATTCTTTTTGTATCTAAACAATGTAAAAGCACAGTAGTCAAATTGTGATGTAATGTGGGGGATGTAACTGTTAGAAACGTGTCATGTATAACTCAACTTTCAATGAATGACACTTCTTTTGATTTATTTGAGAATGAATGTGGAGTGATGTTTATTATTGACTTACAGCCCAACTGTTTAGTGGTGAGTTGGTTCATGATCGAGTAAGGAAAGGAAAAATGTGAAAAATATACAGTGATTTTCGGTTAAAAGGATAAAATGGGTCGTGACAGAGATTGGTATCAGAGCTGTGTTGGCCTAATGTGAGTCAGTAATAAAACGTAGGAAAGTTACATCCCCATGTTATTGTGCTTTTGTTTAGATATAACTATGTATACCGTGATGGATTGAGTCTAATAATGATTTTAATGCAGGAAGTTAGGCATTATGCCATTTACGCGCCAAGGTAGAGGGGCGGGAGCACGTGTTAGAGGTCGTAGTGGTAGGCCTGAGAGCCGTGCGAAGCCACAAACTGACCAGGCTCCACAGAACCCTGCTGAGAGATTAGGGGATACAGAGGCACGCTTCACTAGGATAGAGCAGAGTATAGAGAGCCTACTGGAGATTGTCACACAGACACTGGGTGCCGGTGATAGACGAGGTACATCAGTACAACCTAATACTACTGAACAGGCAGCTGCAGAGGCAGAGAGACCTTAGGTTACTGAGATTGTTACACCACCTCCGGTCCAGGATACAGCTTCTCCTATCGCTCCGTAGTCGAGCGATAGTGATTTGGGTTATGACTGCGAGTTGAGTAGATTACGAGAGTTCCAAGGGTTGAAACCTCCAGTGTTCAGAGGGGTGAAAGACTCGGTTATTACAGAGGATTGGGTGTATGAGATGGATAAACTGTATCGGTTCTTCAGATGTACATCAGCTGAGAAAGTAGCCTTTGCCGTGTTTATGTTAAAAGGCGAGGCAGAGCACTGGTGGAGATCCACCAAAGCTATTTTGAGGGCTAGACACTGAGATTACATGAGAGATATTTTTGGAGGCCTTCAGGAGGCAGTACATCTCAGCCACCGCACAGAGGAAATTACGGATGGAATTTATGAATTTAGTTCAGGGGAATCGTACTATGGATGAATATGAGTCTAGATTCATGTCGTTAGGGAGATATGACCCGGACACGATGGGTAGTGAGACTCGAAAGATCCAGAAGTTTGTTGATGGATTGAGATTGGCCATCCGAACTAAGCTACCTCCCTTTGACATACAGACTTGTGAGGAGGCGGTACACAAGGCTCAGTTATGAGAGTAAGACTTTGAAAAGAACTCCTCCGAGCTCGGGAAGATTAATGTCAGAAGAGATAGAGATCGAAAGAGATCCGGGATGGATAGAGTGGCCAGGAGAGAGGGCTAAAGATATTTTGAGAAGAGACCTAAGATTGAGGAGGTGCAGGAGAGAGCTGCTAGACCTCCCTTATACCCAGCTCTGACTGCACCGAGGGGTACGATTATTGGAGGACCACGGCCTACTACTGAGCAGTGTAGGAGATATGGCAGATACCATAAGACTAGACCATGTCAGACGACCCCTGCAGTGTGTTATAGGTGTGGGAAGCCCAGACATATTTCAAGATTTTATACCGAGATGGTTGAGACTGCCTCACAGAAGGGCCATAAGCCAGAGAAAGCTCTAGTTGAGACAGCTGCTCCGCGGAGGAGGGCTATAGCTGAGGAAAAAAGGAAGCAGACAGTGGGTGTGAGCATAGGAAGAGTACATGCACTGGATCAGGATACCGCAGATGCTTTGACAGATGTGATAAAAGGTACCATCCTAATCTTTGATGTAGAAGCATTGGTATTGTTTGATCCTGGTGCCACGCATTCCTTCATATCGCCTTCCTTTGAACATAAATTGTTGAAGCATGTGAAACCTACATTGTTGGATAAAATGTTAATGATTTCCACACTCATGAATGATAGTCAATTGACTGAGCATGTATGTAGAGGTTGTAAGTTAAAGATAGAGGGAAAGGAAATGACAACCAATTTAATTTTATTGAATATGAATGATTTTGATGTAATATTAGGAATGGATTGGTTGGCTACCAATTATGTTGTTATAGACTGTCATGCTAAGACTTTGATGTTTCCAGATATAGAAAATCATGTTGTAAGATTTGTGAAATGAATTTAAAGAAAATAATTATGATAAATGAAAAGAGTATGATCTTATTGAATTTATTGATGTAATGGTTTATGTTACTAATGGTGGAAAGGATCATATGAAGGGTTCATTGCCTACGTGGTCAATATAGATAAGGCACACTCGGAATTGAGGGACATACCTGTAATTGCGGATTACCCTGATCTCTTTTCGGACGAGTTACCAGGGCTACCACCTGAAAAGAAAATGGAATTTGCATAGAGTTAGTGCTTGGTACCGAGCCTATATCGAAACCTCCATATCGAATGGCTCTGATAGAGTTAGAAGAGTTAAAGAAGCAGCTACAAGAGTTACTGGAGAAGGGGTTTATTAGACCGAGTGTCTCACCTTGGGGAGCACTGGTTCTGTTTGTAAGGAAGAAAGATGGAAGCCTCCGACTGTGTATAGATTATCGGTTGTTAAATAAGGCCACCATTAAGAACAAGTACCCCTTTCCACGTATAGATGATTTGTTGGATTAGCTCCGAGGAGCCCAAGTGTTTTCAAAGATAGATCTGCGGTCAAGGTACCATCAATTGAGGATCAGGAGTGGAGATGTACCTAAGATAGCATTTTATACCCGTTATGGCCACTATGAGTTTTTGGTGATACCATTCGGATTGACGAATGCTCCTGCAGCGTTTATGTCACTGATGAATGATATGTTTAAGCCATACCTGGATAAGTTTGTAATTATTTTTATTGATGACATTTTGGTATATTCCAAGTCCAGGGAAGAGCATGAGGAGCACTTAAGGATAGTTCTGCAGACCTTCCGAGAGAAAGAATTATATGCCAAACTCAGCAAGTGTAACTTTTGGTTAGAGCAGATCTCATTTCTGGGCCATATTGTGTCGAAGGATGGGGTATCAGTGGATCCATCCAAGATAGAAGCAGTTGTACAGTGGGAATAGCCCAAGACAGTTGCTGAGATTAGAAGTTTTCTGGGATTGACAGGGTATTATCGAAGATTTGTTGAGGGTTTCTCTAGACTAGCTTAAGGATGTTAAGTTTGTGTGGGATGAGGTATGTGAGAGGAGTTTTGAGGAGCTTAAGCATCGATTGACCACTGCTCTGGTTCTCACCATTCCTACCAGCTTAGGAGGTTTCTCTGTATATACGGATGCATCACACCAGGGACTGGGCTGTGTGCTTATGAAGGATGGGAAGGTAGTTGCCTATGGATCTAGATAGTTGAAAGATTGTGAGAGAAACTACCCGACACATGATTTGGAGTTGGCGATCGTGATGTTTGCTTTGAAAATATGGCGCCGCTATCTCTATGGAGAAAAATTTTAGGTTTTCATAGATTATAAGAGCCTTAAGTACATGTTCTCACAGAAAGGTTAAATATGAGATAGAGGAGATGGCTCGAGCTTTTAAAAGATTATGATTGTGAAATCATGAACCACCCGGGTAAGGCAAATGTAGTTGCCAATGCTTTGAGCAGGAAAAATCTCAGGTTGATGTCTTATTTGATGGTACGGGATCATGAGTTATTGGAATAATTTGTGAACCTCAGTTTGGCTGTAACCCCACCTGGTTGAGAGAGACTTGAGATCATGGCTAGTTTGAGACTAGAGCCAGAGTTGATTGGCCGTATTCGGCAGGCTCAACAGAGCGATCGACAATGTATCAATTAGCTGAGATTGATACAGGTAGGTGTGGGTATTGATTTTGAGATGAGTACAGATGACTTATTGAGGTTCAGAGGCAAAGTATGTGTTCCCGAGGATCCTGAGATCAGGAGACTGATTTTATCAGAGGCTCACTCATCGAAGTACATGATACATCCGGGGAGTACCAAGATGTATCAAAGCCTTCAGAAGGTTTATTGGTGGTCTGGAATAAAGAGAGACATTGCAGAATATGTCGCTAAGTGTCTCATTTGTCAGCAAGTGAAGGTAGAGCATCAGAAGCCTGCAGGGTTATTGCAGCCTCTACCGATACCTACATGGAATTGAGAGCATGTCACTGTGGATTTTGTGATGGGATTGCCAAGGACCTATAGAGGTGATGATGTCATATGGGTTATTGTGGATTGGTTAACTAAGTCAGCCCATTTCTTAGCTATGAGAGCTACCGATACTCTGAGTCACTTGACGAACCTGTATGTTTGAGAGATAGTACAACTACATGGTGTACCAGTGAGCGTTGTTTCTGATAGGGATGTCCGCTTCACTTACCATTTCTATGAACATTTTTAGGAAGCTTTGAGGACCCGCTTAAGTTTTAGCACCGCTTTTCATCCTCAGACAGATGGGCAGTCAGAGAGGACTATACAGACACTGGAGGATATGTTGAGAGCGTGTGTGATGGATTTTGGAGGCTCTTGGGATGATCACCTGCAGTTAGTCGAGTTCGCCTATAATAATAGTTATCATACGAGTATCGGGATGACACCTTATGAGGCACTGTATGGACATAGATGTCGATCCCCCATTGGATGGGAAGAGGTTGGTGACAGATAGATTTTTGCTCTAGACTTAGTGCAGCAGGCATCTGAAGAAGTCCAACTGATATGTGAGAGATTACGGACAGCTCAGAGCTGGCAAAAGAGTTATGCTGACAAGAGACGAAGACCACCAGAGTTTGATGTTGGTGAGTCGGTATTTTTGAGAGTTTCACCTTCGAAGGGTATTATGAGATTCTGTAAGAAGGGCAAGTTGACCCCTAGATATATCGGACCCTTCGAGATTTTAGAGAGAGTGGGAGATAAGGGGTATAGGTTGGAATTGCCACCGAACTTGGCAAATGTTCATAACATCTTCCACGTCTCTATGCTTTGGAAGTATCACCCGGACCTGGCACATGTGATAAGATATGAGCCGTTGGAGCTTAATGAGAGTATGACGTATGTTGAGAAGTCGGTTCGAATATTGGACAGAAAAGAGAAAGTGTTATGGAATAAGACAATTCCCTTGGTGAATGTTCTTTGGCAACATCACATGGTGGAAGAGGCCACATGGGAGTTGGAGAACTTGATACGTGAGAAGTACCCCCAACTTTTTGAAGAGTAACTTAGTTCTAATTTGGACGACCAAATTCCTTGAAGGAGGGGAGGATTGTAAGACCCGTATTTCATGTGTAACTTTATGGATTCATAAGTATGGTAATATACTTGTAATGTGAACTATAATTGATGTAAAGTCCATAAATTCAATGTACGCACTTGTAGTAAGAGTTTGTGATGAGCATACAAGTTTCATGGTGTATGAATGTGAAGAAATGAGCTTTTATATGTGATGAATGTGAATGGAACTCAAAATGAGTAGTGTAGTAAAATGGAATGAAGTTTTACTTCCATTTGGTTTTGTCTTGTCTACCTTTGGTTGTACAATGAATGCACACAAGTTTTAATGTGTATAAAGTATGAATGGATGCCATTTTCAAGTCTTAAAGGTAACTGGATGAGAAAATGACCATGGCAGTAAATTAAGGATGTTTGGGTGTGAGTTGCTGTAGAAAAACTACAAAAAATTTAGAAAATATGAAGGACAGATCGATCTCATAGGATGAGAGATCGATCTGGAAGAGTCAAAATCGCTCTTATTTGAGCAATATGAACAGTGCAGATCGATCTCCAATGGAGATAGATCGATCTACTAAACATTTGGTAAAATGAGGATCGATTCTTAAGGCAAACATATCGATTTCCTTAGCCCTCGGGTTGTAGCAGATCGATCTCCCCTGGAAGCAGATCGATCTCCTTAAGCTACGACTTTCGATAGATCGATCTCAAGCACTCGACAGATCGATCTCATGCATTCAAAATTGGAGTGAAAATGAGGGATTTAAGGGGGCAAGATCGATCTCATTGAGCAATTTCTATAAATAGGAGCAGTGAAATCTATAAATCACAGAAACAAACCCCCATTTCTTCCATTTCAACCCAAAACCTAGATTTTCTCTCTAAAATCAGCCCATTTCCAGTGAGAATTGAAGGGAAGCTATTAGATATAAAGTTGTTCAAATCCAAGAGGAGAACAACATAGTTTAAAATCAAAACCTCATTGGTTGGATTGAAGGAGCAATGAGTATTTTCATTAGAGCAAGAAGAGAAACTACATTTGGTAAGTTTCTAACATTTTAGCCCCAAATACATTGTCTATTTAATAGTTTTGGAGTTGATTTGCATGTGGATTGATGGATAAAACTACTTAGGATGTGGTGAAACTAGTGTAACCTAGAAAATGGAATGAATCTAATGTGAGAAAGTGTGATTGTGATGAGTTGGTGGTTTATGGATTATGATAAGTTGTTATTGAAGTAATATGAATGATTTGTAGTGGTTAAATGAAGCCACGTTGTGAGTTTAGAGGATTTATGGAAAATGAGTATGTAAGATGTTTGATAAAATGCCATAGTGAAGAAATTGACGAAATATGAACACTATGAGCTTAATCTCAACTTAATATCGATTTGGTATGAAACGATAGGCCTAAATGAATCAATAGACTTGAGATTATGAGTAGAACGATAAAGTTAGGCCTCACAAGTATTAATGGAGGCTATAGGTTAAATCGACTATAGCGAACACAAGAGTTGTGTTATATGAACTAAATTGGTGCGATATACGATTGTGTGCAGCTTCGGAGAGATCGTTGGAGACAAATCAAACCGCATAAGTACGTAGCTTTAAGGAAGTTGAATCACGCGACACAATTTTAGGTAAGGGAATTCTGTAAGTATATAGAGGTAGCTGCTCGTATTTTGTGGGTGGATATAGGGCATTTATGAAATGCATGACTGTTGAGAAAATGATTGATGATGTATGCAAGTAGCTATGAGTATGTATACGATTTGGTTTCCGACATGGTTCTTGAAAAAGGGATAGTAAGGCAAATAATTGCATAAATCATGAGTTTTGAATGTTTTTCAGAAACACAATGCTTTGTTTTGAGCAAAGTAATGGATAGGCTGGCTAGTATTTGCATGATGTTGTGAAATAGCCCATGTGAGGTGCTAAACATGTTTTAAGATGGTTTTGAATGTATATGAGCCACCTATTGTGTTCATGTTATTTAAAACGCATTGGAGCTTCGCTCGCGCTAGATTTTGATGCTTTCATTTGTATGAAACATGCTGGAGCTTAGCTCACACCTTGATTTGATTTATGATGATGTTCTATAAATCGTACTGGAGCTATGCTCGTACGTGGTTTTCCCCATGTTTTATGCATAAATGCCGTACTATAGCGTTGGTCGTACAAGATGGTTTAGTTATGATGTACAAACTGTGCTAGAGCTTAGTTGGCATGAGTTTTCACACTATGGTAGGCATAATGCCGTGGAAGTTGGTAAGATCCTCAAGCCCTACATCTTCAAGCTAGAGTGGGTGGGGAGGCTCTCTTACGGTAAGACCCTCAAGCCCAAAATCCTCAAGCCCGAGGAGGCGGGGAGGCTCTGTTCAGTGGGGAGGCTCTCTTACGGAAGGATCCTTAAGCTAACATCCTTAGCCTTAGAGGGGTAGGGAGGCTCTGTTCGACAGGGAGGCTCTCTTACATGGGTACGAAAAGCTCTTGGTATGTGGTAGATAAGGCCTAAGGCTGGCACCCCCAACCATGATATGGGTTCGCAGAGTACGATGTACCGTGTATATCACATGGAGTATGATCTACAGCGTGGTAATTTTAGTAATGAGAGAGTCTGGCGAAGGACCAACCCCCTTCGTACCAGCATAATACCCCATACACCTAGATGCGTGTGGTCTGAGATGATTTATGACATAGTTGGCTAACATAGTCTTTGAGATATAGTGACCTGTCTCACTTGATATCACGTAGTACCACATGATATTTATACACTGAGTGTGACTCATGTTCGTCCAGGGTAGACCCGAGGGAGGGGTCGAGCCTTGAGAGAATTGTGATTTTAAAATGATTGTGATGGGATATTAAGGTGTTTTGAGAAAGAGATGAACTTTAAAGGATGTTTCTTAATGAATTTCCCTTCTTATTATGAGATTTGATAAAGATGAGCATGAGAGCTTTTACATGATGATGATTCCATGTTTTATATGCATGTTTTCCATGTTTTCTGTACATGATATATGTATATTCATACGGCATAGATTTATTTCCTCATGCTCTGACTACAATCGATTTATGCATAACATTACCAGCATGTAGATAAAGTAGTTATCTATCATGCTTGCATTATTGCCTTACTGAGCGTGTGGTTGCTCATCCTTCTCTACTTTCCCCCTACAGAGCGTACATAGCAGCCCAGTGAGGACTGAGGCATTGTATTTTGGATATTCGCTGCTTCCATCGCCAAAAAGGTATACACACAGAGATTCTTTTTTGTATCTAAACAATGTAAAAGCACAATAGTCAAATTGTGATGTAATGTGGGGGATGTAAAAGTTAGAAACGTGTCATGTATAACTCAACTTTCAATGAATGAAACTTCTTTTAATTTAATTGAGAATGAATGAGGAGTGATGTTTATTATTGACTCACAACCCAACTGTGTAGTGGTGAGTTGGTTCACGACCGGGTAAGGAAAGGAAAAATGAGAAAAATTTATAGTGATTTTCGGTTAAAAGGATAAAATGAGTCGTGACAGGTTATTCAAAGATTTCACACAAGTTTTAATGTATATAAAGTATGAATGGATGCCATTTTCAAGTCTTAAAGGTAACTGGTTGAGGAAATGACTATGACAACAAATTAAGGATTGTTTGGTATGAGTTACTGCAGAAAATCTGGGAAATATGAAGGCCAGATCAATCTCATAGGATGAGAGATTGATTTGGAAGAACAAAAAATGCTCTTATTTGAGCCATGGAACAGTGCAGATCGATCTCCAATGGAGCTAGATCGATCTGCTAAACATTTTGTAAGGAGAGGATCGATTTTAAGGCAAGCAGATCGATTTCCTTAGCTCTCGGGTTGGAGCAGATCGATCTCCTCCCTAGCCAGATCGATCTCCTCAACTTTTTGCCTGAGACAGATCGATCTCAAGGTTTCGACAGATCGATCTCATGCCTTCAAATGTTGTGGAGAAAAGGGATTTTAAGAGGACCAGATCGATATCCACCCAAGGCAAATCGATCTCATCAAGCTAAATCTATAAATAAGAGCATTTTAATGTACAGATTTTGAGAAACACTCTCACTCTACCAATTTCGACCCAAAACCTAGTTCTCTCAAGATCCACCCATTTTTAAGAAGATTTGAGGGAAGGCTATTAGTTACAAAGTTGTTCACATCAAAGAGAAGAACAACATAGCTTAGAGGCATTTTCTCCATTTGTTGGATTTAAGGAACAATAGGCATTTCTATTTAGAGCAAGGAGGAAATCCAAAGAGGTGACTTTCTAGTACACCAATCCAAGTACATTTGTGTAGTTATGGATTTTAAAGTGATTTGGTGTGCATATTAATGGTAGAACTACCTAGAATGCCATGAAACAATTATAACCTAGAAATGGGTTAGTGTGAGAAAGTGAAATGTAGAGGTATTAATGATGAATAGGATATCTTAAGATGATAATGGTGTTGTGGGTATGAATTTAAGATGGTGTTATGGAATGAATTGTGAGACTTACCCAAAAAGGGGTAAAATGAATATTTAAGGCATTAGGTAAAATGCATAGTTGAATGAGAGTTAGCAACACTAACTCAAGCATTTGATGAATGAATTGCAGTTTTCGAGGATACACCGGAGCAAGTTGAGCTAAAAACATGAGAAGCTAAAAGGAAGGGAGTCTCACCCCAAGTAAATCGAGGTAAGGAAATTGTGTGGACTCTTAGAGATACCTGTGCACAATTTGGGCACTTAAATGTTTTGCTAGAGTGCATGTGATACTAGGAAATGATATTGGGTGATTGAAGGGCAAAGAGTTGGGTTTTGAGAAATGTGCAAGAAAACAAAAGCATGATGCTTTGAAAATCTTGTTTTGTTGCTTTTTAGCAAGTGATTTGTAGGTTGGCTAACATTTGAAATGGTTTGCAAAAGAAATGATTTGATTTGGTTGATAACCATGTTTTGTAAAGAATTGAGCCACCTACATGGATTTTGTGAGAATGAAAACGTGCTAGAGTATGACTCGCACGAGATTTGATGTGTTTTCATACGCATGAGTACTAGAGCGTAGCTCGCACTAGTTTTCACGTGGATTTTTATGATGTTGTGCTAGAGTTGAGCTCGCACAGACTTTATACTGGTTTTGGCATGGTGCTGGTGTGAGACCCTGTATAAGTTTAACCTTGTATATATATGTAAATGAATTCACAAGTATGGTGATATACTTGTAATGTGAAGTATATGTAATGCAAGTCCATAAGTTTAATGTACACACTTGTAATAAGAGTTGTCATTGTACGTACAAGTTACATTATATATTAATATGAAGAAAATGGACTTAAACATGAGATGAATGTGAGTAGAATGGAAAATGAGTAGTGTGGTACATGGGAGGAAGATTGCATAAGTTATGCACTTTCATTTGGTTTATATCGTATACCTTTGGATATACAAAGATTTCACACAAGTTTTAATAGGTATAAAGTAGGAATGGATTCTATTTTCAAGTCTCAAAGATGATCGGATAAGAAAATGACTATGGCAGCAAATTGAAGTTGTTTTGGTGTAAGTACCTGCAGAAAATTACAGCAAAATCTGGAAATATGGAGGCTAGATCGATCTCATAAGATGAGAGATCGATCTGAAAGAGCCAAAATGCTCTTATTTTGAGCTATGGAACAGGATAGATCGATCTCCAATAGAGCCATATCGATCTCCTAAACATTCTGTAAAATGCAGATCGATCTCCCCTAAGACCAGATCGATCTTTTGAACCTTCTGTAAAATGCAGATCGATCTTCCCCAAGACCATATCGATCTCCTTAACCTTCTATTTGAAACAGATTGATCTCAAGCCTCGACAGATCGATCTCTTGCCTTCATATGTCGTGAAAAAGAGGGATTTTAAGAGGAACAGATCGATCTCTACCCAATGCAGATCGATCTCATCAAGAAAATTCTACAAATATGGAGCAGTTGGATCTGCAATTTTCCAAGACAAAACCAATCTTTTCCATTTCCAACCTAAAACCTAGCTTCTCACTCCTAAATCCACACATTTTTAGTAAGATTTAAGGGAAACCTATTAGAGGTAAAGTTGTTCACATCAAAGAGAAGAACAACATAGTTTAGAGGCATTTCCCCACTTGTTGGATTGAAGAATCAAGGTGCATTTTCATTTGGAGCAATGAGGAAAACAAACTAGGTGAGTTTCTAATGCAAATATTCAAGTACATTGTTTGGATATTGATGTGGGAGATGATTTGGTATGCATAGAAATGGTAGAAACTACCTAGAGTAGAATGAATCCACCATGACCGAGAAATGGTCTAGTGTGAGAAAGTGAAATGTATTGAGATTTATGATGAATGAGATATCTTGAAGTGATAATAGTGTTATGAGTATGATTTTAAGATGTTGTTAGTGAATAAATTGTGAGGTTTACCAAAAAGGGGTAAAATGTGGATTAAGGCATTTGTAAAATGCATGAATGAGTTAGATTGACTAGTGAGGTCAAAACGTGAGTTAACAACATTAACTCAAGTGGTTTGGATGAATGAATCGCAGCTCCCGAGGACACACTGAAGCAAGGCGAGCCAAGAGCGCAAGAAACTAAGAGGAAGAGAGTCGCACTCAAGTAAATCGAGGTAAGGGAATTCTGTGGACTCTTAAAGATATCTGTGCACAATTTGAGTGCTTAAATGCTTTGCTAGAATGCATGAGATATTAGGAAATGATATAGGGTGATTGAAGGGTAAAAAGTTGGATGTTTGAGGAATGTGCATGAAAATAAAAACATAATGCTTTGGAAAATCATGTTTTATTTCTTTTAGCAAGTGATTGGTAGGTTGGCTAACATTTGAAATGAATTGCAAAAGGAATGAGTTGTTTTGGTTTGTTAAACCATACTTTGCAAAGAATTGAGCCACCTACATTGTTTTCGTGTGAATGAGAGCGTGCTAGAGTATGACTCGCACGAGATTTGATGTGTTTTATACGCATGAGTGCTGGAGCTTAGCTTGCACTGGTTTTCACATGGATTTCATACTGGTTTTGGCATGGTGCTTGGAGCTTAGCTCGCATTAGATGCCCACCTTATTTGTTGCCGTGCTTGGAGCTTCGGGTAGACTTGGTGTCACGCCGATTAAATAGGTGCACACGTTTATTTTGAGAATTTGACATGATTGATTAGTCGTGTTAGGAGCTTCGAGTAGACAAGAGGTTGTATCGATTAAATAGGCTCACACGTGTGTTTTTGAGATGTGGCGTGATATGATGTGTTAATGTGGGTCCACGGAGTACGCTGTACCGTGCAGGTAGCATGGAGTACTTTATACCGTGTTGAGATTATGATATGCCGTCTTTGGACGAGAACTGCTATGGACCAACAGGTTGGATTTGACCCACCTCCTGTGCAGAAGCAGATAGTGGTGATATCCCGCACACCTGATCTGTGTAGCCGGTATCACAGGATATGGTCATAGTCCTAGAGGTTATTTCCCTTATTGAATTGCCTATCTCATATGTCTTTTGCTTTATGAATAAATCCATGTTTGAAAATGATTTGTGGGTCAGGACAGTTCGAGGGAGGGGTTAAGTCCTGATAAGTGTTGAATTGTTTTGAGATATCGGTTTGTTAATGGTTTTAAAGTGCACTAATGCATGATGTTTAATGCCATGCTTTACTTATGAAATGTGCATGATGATTAATGCCATGCCTTACTTATAAAATATGCATGATGGTTAATGCCATGCTTTGAATTGAATTGTACACTGGATTTTAATAGCATGAATGCTTTACATACCATTAACACCAACATGATCTCATATTTGAGAAAATGATGAAATGAATGCTTTGAGCATGGCATCACAATCACGTAGATAGTGCAGTATCTGCCGGTTCGCATGATTGCCTTACTGAGTGTGTGGTTTTCTCACCCTCTATTATTTTCCCCCTCTTTATAGAGCTTTGAGTGTAGATTGAGCATGACTGGAGGCGTTTCCTTTTTGGTATCCACTACATCCCATCGCGTAAGGTATACACACTTGAATTATTTTGTATCTAAACTAGACATAGCATTGTAACATTTTGTATGTAAACATTGGGGATGTAAAGCAATATAAACACTTGTAAATAGTAACTCTGATGTATTTATAAAAGTGTTTACCTTTGAAATTATGTTGCAAATTAAATTGTTATGGATGGATGAGGTTGTCACGCCCCGGAAACGTGGAAAATAGGGCAAATTTAAAACTTTTTTTTTACTCATCAAATCACAATTAAGGGTGCATTCCTGTGCAGTGTCATACATCATCATACATATCATACCTCAGGATCTCATCATTAAAGAGTATATATCATATCATATACATTGCTCAATTCCAAGTTGATTAATCCTAATACATCCCATATAATGTTATACATCAAGTGTACGTAAATACACATTAGTCTGGGTACGTGAAATGTAAATTATACCTCTAATATAAATATATGGCCTGGAGCTCAAGTCTTGCACTAGCCACTACTCCGTATGTAGCAGGAAATTCTCCTCACTGGAAGGAATCTGGAGGGGGGGGGGGGAGAGAAAATAGGGTGAGCTTCTAAATCGCTCAGTAAGAGGATAAGGGATTCATTAATAAGAAAATGATTTGCACAGCACAATCATTTTGTTTTACATGATAAACTCAATAAACTCAGTGGAAAATGTAGCATGAATAGTTAAAACATTATCTCAAAGCTCATGTAAAAACATGATAATAAATGGTTCAATTCAAGGTTACAACCATGTAGAAATCAAGATGCGATAATGGCTTTTCTCTTTAAAACGTGACAAAAATCACTGCAATAGTAATGCACGTGGCACGACCACTAAATAAAATCTACACGTGGCACAACCACTGATTAAAATCCGCCCGTGGCACAGCCACCAAATACACGTGGCACAACCATTGATTAAGATTCGCACGTGGCACAGCCACCAAATACAGGTGGCACAACCACTGATTAAGATTCGCAAGTGGCACAACCACCAAATACACGTGGCACAGCTACTGATTAAGATTCGCACGTGGTAGGTAACCAATGCTACCAGAGTAGGGATCATCTCATATTACCAGAACGGAGGAATATCAGACTTACATGCTACTAGAGCAATGCCCGGTGTGTATTCATAATGACACACCTAAGTCTCAATCAATAGCCATTATCATAAAAATTGTTTTGCCTTCACGTAAAGCTTATAATGGTTTTCTCTCATAAAACTCATTTCAAATCATTTTGTACTCAACACAAAATATGTTAAAACCGAGCTTCAACCGGCAAAACCACTCACACATTTTCTCAAACCTCAGTACGCCTTAACGTAGGGCCCAAAACACTTTTCACATTTTAAACACAAAATGGTTATAAAACGTTTTCACGTATAGTTTACAACTCATAAAAGTTGGGCCCCAACCAGCTATAAAATCGTGTGCAATTCTCATTCACAACACATAAAACATACTTGTTTTCTCAATAGAAAATCATTCTACAATATTATCACAAAACACATACACAAATGAGTTTAGTTTTCCTTTACCTCTTTGCACTTCATATAGTGTAATCGTTCCCCCGTATCATGGACTAGCCTCACATTCCACTCTGGAACTCCCGAGCTATCCAAACGATGTTAAAAACATCAGTATCTTGACTCAATTTCATTATCGAGCATACATTTGCCCATATTTCTCACTAACACCCAAATCTCTCAATTATGCCATTTCTCATGACTCTATCAAAATACGTCATCTCATCCACTACATCTCAATATTCTACATTTCTCATGCATAATTCCCATACCAAAATCACCTCATTGCCTAAATTTCCAATTTATAGATAAAAATCCCAATTTACCAAAATTTACTTGATATCATCATCACTCCAATAAAATCACAATTTCATCAATCTCTAACCATCTCCTAGCTATTTCATCACAATGCCCATGTTCACAATCACAAAAAATCACTTCGAAATCCAAGATTGAAGTTCAGAGATTACCCAAACTTGTGGAGTGCTTAACTCTTGCCTCGATTCGATTCGTCCTTCGGTTTCCAAGTATGTTGTTCTCCTTTAGATGAGGAACAACTTTCCCTCTTGCCATAACCTTCGATTTGGATGAAAATGGGGACTTTGGAAGAGAGAGAAAGTTAGGGCTCTGCTAAAATGGAGGTTTAGAAGAGAGAGAAAAGATGAAATGCAGGAAAACACGAGGGTCCTTTTATAGATGGAGGGTAGGAGATCGATCTGGCTCTTAATGAGATCGATCTGTATTTGAATTTAGGGATGATTTGGGGCAATTTTATGCCTAGGGGATCGATCTGTTGAGGGTGAGATCGATCCCTTAATGGCTTTATGAGATCGATCTTTAGTTTACAGAATACTTCATAAGATCAATCTGTTCCTTGAGGAGATCGATCTTCTCCTTAACAGAAACATTTTGAGATCGATTCCTTCCTCATGAGATCGATCTCTTCATTACAGAATCATAAAGAGATCGATCCTCTTCCATTGGAGATCGATCTGCTCACTTAATTTCCTCCTTCCTTGTCATTTTTAAATTACCAGATCGATCCTCTCTTCTCCAGGATCGATCTGGCCCTATAGTTTCACACTTTAACATAAAATCTCATTTGTAACTCATTCATCACTTAAAATTTCATTCCATACCACCTCAATATATGAATACATCATATTTAGTTTAATCAATTACACTTCATGTTCTCATTACATAATTTGATGTGTAAAATTCTCAGATCTCACATCCTCCCCACCTTAAAAAGAATTTGGTCCTCCAAATTCAACTCAACTCGTCAAATAGATGAGGGTACTTCTCCTTAATGAGACTCTCCAATTCCCACGTTGCCTCTTCCATTGAGTGATGTTTCCACAAAACTTTCACTAATGGGATGCTGTTGGTTATAAGTACCTACTCCTTTCTATCGAGAATTCAGACGGGTTCTTCAGTGTAGCTCATGTCCTCTTATATGTCCATCTCTTCATACTCTATGACATGAGAAAGGTCCGGGTGGTACTTCTGTAACATAGACACATGAAAGATGTTGTGTATTCTGGACATCTGTGGGGGTAATGCCAATCTGTAAGCTACCTCTCCCACTCTCTCAAGAATCTCGAATGGTCATATGTATCGAGGACTCAATTTCCCATTCCTTCCAAATCTCATGATACCCTTACTCGATGATATCTTCAGAAATACTGCATCACCAACATTAAACTCGAGTGGCCATCTATGCACATCCGCGTAGCTTTTCTGTCTACTCTGTACAGCTCGTAATCTCTCACATATGAGTTTCACACTCTGTACAGCCTGCTCAACAAGTTTGGGAGCATTTAACTTTCTGTCACCAACTTCTTCCCAAGCTACAGGGGATCTACACCTCCTACCATATAGAGCCTCAAAAGGTGCCATTCCAATACTTGCATGATAGCTATTATTGTATGCAAACTCTGCTAGGGGCAGGTGATCATCCCATGATCCCTTAAAATCCATCGTACACGCCCTCAACATATCCTCCCCAGGGTTTGAATAGTCCTCTCTGACTGACCATCTGTCTGAGGATTATAGGCGGTATTGAAACTCAATCGAGGTCCCATAGAATCCTGAAACTGGGTCCAAAATCTGAAAGTAAATCGAGAATCTCTGTAAGAAGTAATACTCACTAGAGCCCTATGTAATCTAGCTATCTCGCTGACATATAACTCAGCTAAGGCATCCATAATATCTGTGCTCTTGATGGCAAGGAAGTGGGCACTCTTGGTCAGTCTATCCATTATGACCCATATCGCATCACGACCTCTCTGGGTCCTCGGTAAACCCATAATAAAATCCATGGTGATATGCTCCCATTTCTATTATGACCTATATTTAGTTTAATCAATTACACTTCATGTTCTTATTACATAATTTGATGTGTAAAATTCTTAGATCTCACATCCCCCCCACCTTAAAAAGAATTTGGTCCTCCAAATTCAACTCAACTCGTCAAATAGATGAGGGTACTTCTCCTTAATGAGACTCTCCAATTCCCACGTTGCCTCTTCCATTGAGTGATGTTTCCACAAAACTTTCACTAATGGGATGCTCTTGGTTCTAAGTACCTTCTATTTTCTATCGAGAATCCGGATGGGTTCTTCAGTGTAGCTCATGTCCTCTTGTACGTCCATCTCGTCATACTCTATGACATGAGAAGGGTCCAAGTGGTACTTCCTCAACATAGACACATGAAAAACATTGTGTATTTCGGACATTTGTGGGGGTAATGCCAATCTGTAGGCTACCTCTCCCACTCTCCCAAGAATCTCGAATGGTCTTATGTATCGAGGACTCAATTTTTCTTTCTTCTCAAATTGCATGATACCCTTACTCGGTGATATTTTCAAAAATACTGCATCACCAACATCAAACTTGAGTGGTCATCTACGCACATCCGCGTAGCCTTTCTGTCTACTTTGTGCAGCCCGTAACCTCTCACATATGAGTTTCACACTCTGTACAGCTTGCCCAACAAGCTCGGGGGCATTTATCTTTCTGTCACCGACTTCTTCCCAAGCTACAGGGGATCTACACCTCCTCCCATATAGAGCCTCAAAAGGTGCCATTCCAATACTCGCATGATAGCTGTTATTGTACGCAAACTCTGCTAGGGGCAGGTGATCATCCCACGATCCCTTATGTTGAGTTAATGTATTTTGAAATGACAAAACAAGTTAATTCAATAATGTTAAGATGATATATAAACATGTTTAGAGGTTATTAGTACCAGAACTTAGAGTTCTGCTGATGAGAGATCGATCTGGGGTATGAGAGATCGATCTCCTGGGTTTTTAGTTGATGAGAGATCGATCTCATGATGGAAGAGATCGATCTGGCAAGCCTTAAATCTGTACAAAGGTATTTAGGAAGAATGAGATCGATCTGCAAGGGTTAAGAGATCGATCTGGCTAATGCTAGAGTTGAGAGATCGATCTGGTTGATTAAGAGATCGATCTCCCTTAAGAGCTTAAGACTATAGATCGATCTGAGAGATCGATCCACATTCAAACAGAGAACTTATGAGATCGATCTGGTAAGGAAGAGATCGATCTCCTCAAAGTCAGAGAGCTAAAGAGATCGATCTGTGTTGTTGAGAGATCGATCTCCTCTCTACGAGACTGCATGGCAGATCGATCTGGAGATCGATCTTGCCTCAAACAAAGAGACTAGGAGATCGATCTGCCTATTCGACAGATCGATCTGCCTCATTATTTTCAAACTAACAGATCGATCTGCTAACCTATGAGATCGATCTCCTTGTGTATTTGTGTTTCAATCTTGCAGGATTTATAACTAAGAGATCGATCTGGCCAAGAAGGCAGATCGATCTGGCACTCTACTGGAGGTACCCAACGGCTAGTTTCTGCAAAACACAATGGGAAGAATAGCATTTAATGCTCCAACTACCAATCCTTCAGTATTTAACCAAGCATTGAAGACAAAGAGAAGAGTGACACTATTGCTGAACATTCCAAACATTCTCAAGCTTTAATTCATTCATTCTTTGTGTCCCTATTGCTCATCAATTGAAATTCATTGTACAAGCTTAAGTGCAACAAGCTTTGTTAGCACTACCCATTGTAAAGCCTTATTCTGTATTCATCTATACCCAAAAAGAAAAGAGGATTGTTCCTCAGTGAGTGACATTGTAAAAGGGTGAATACATTTCTGTATTGCTAAGGGTAGAGAGGTTTTTTTCCTTAACCTGTAAAAGGAACATTGTAAGCTCTATTGAAAGAGAGAAAGAAAGCACTTGACAAGAAGGTCAAGGAGAGAGGACGTAGGCAAGAGTTTGGCCGAACCTCTATAAACGATTGTGTTTGTTTCTCTCTTCCCTACTTTGCATTAAATTGTTATATTGCACTATATTGCTCATTATCATTTGTGATTAAATTGTGATTAATTTTTAATTTGCCATAATTGTTAGAAAACCGATTCACCCCCCTCTCGGTAGAGCCAACAATTGGTATCAGAGCAAGGACTCTTTAATCATATAGGAACAACTTCCTAAGAATTAAAAACGATCAAATGGCTCTTAACAATGTAGCAACTAGTTTGATAGGAGAGGGGCACTCTACAGTTAGACCTCCCATGTTCAATGGTGAACATTATTCATATTGGAGGACTAGGATGATGCTATTTATTCAAGCAAACGATTATGAAGTATGGAGAATTATAGTTAAGGGACCTCAAATCCCTACAAAAAGAATAGAGGGAAGAGACATCCCCAAAGAAGAAGATGAATGGGATTCTAATGACATTAAATGTGCACAACTAAATGCCAAAGCTATGCACACATTATTTTGTGCTTTAGGTCCTAATGAATACAATAGAGTCTCCGGGTGTGATAATGCCAAGCAAATATGGGATAAATTGGCAATAACTCATGAGGGTACAACCCAAGTGAAGGAGACAAAAGTAGATATGCTCACACATGACTATGAGCTCTTTAGGATGAAGGAAGGAGAATCAATTAGTGATATGTTCACTAGATTCACAGACGTAATTAATGGATTAAAATCTTTAGGAAAAATATATTCTAATATTGAAATGGTAAAGAAAATTTTAAATAGCTTACCTAAATCATGGGAAGCTAAAGTGACGGCAATTGAGGAATCTAAGGATCCTCACACATTGTGCCTAGATGAATTGATAGGTTCGTTACTCACTTATGAGATGAAACTTAAAAGAAATGAAGAGCCACCCAAGAAAGTGGGAGTTGCTCTAAAATCCACTGCTCAAGTGGAAATTAAAAATGAGAGTGGCAGTGAGGAGGATATTGAGATGGCAATGTTTGCCAAAAGGTTTAATAAGTTCATGAGGATGAAAGCTAGTAGTAGTAATAGGAGAAACAATAGGAGAGAACAAGAGGAAGTAGGTAGAAAAGACTCTATTGTGTGTTATGAATGTAAAAAACCTGGACACATAAAATTTAACTGCCCTCTTCTTAAAAGATCCAATGATAGGTTTCATAAAAAGAAGGCAATGGTAGCAACATGGAGTGACAGTGACTGCTCCGATGATGAATCAAATGAGGACATTGCCAACCTATGCTTCATGGCTATTGATGATGATGAAAAGGTAACTTCTAATCTCAATGAATACTCATTTGATGAACTGCAAGATGCATTTGATGATCTAGCATTAGAGTATGAATCTATGAGCATGAAGTATAAAAAGTTAATATCTAAATTAAAAAGGGAAAATGAGATAATGTTAAAAGATAAATTGGAATATGAGAAGAAACTAGAGATTTCAAATCTAGAAATTTGTGACCTTAAGGAGAAAAATAGCAATCTACATAACTCCTTTGATAGATTTCACATGGGGCAACAAAAGCTAGATAGCATGTTAGAAACCCAAAGGGCATTTTTTGACAAAAATGGCTTAGGATATAATGCACAAAGTAGGGAGACCCATCTTAAGAGTTTTATTGCTAGGAAGAGCATGATTAAACCTACAATTACTTGTTCATATTGTAATAAGAAGGGACATAAGTCACATTATTGCAATATAAAGATGAGGAATCTTAAAAGAAAAATTGTGAAAAGGATATGGATTCCAAAAGAGGTAATTCATTCCAAGGACTGTAATGCATTAGCAAAATGGATCCCAATGGGATCAAGAATTGCATTTACTAACCTTCAAGGACCCAAGAAAATTTGGGTACCTAAGATTTGAGTTTGATTTTTTTTGTAGGTGATTGAGCATAGCCACAAAGCTAAAACAAAAGAAGCTTGGTACTTAGATAGTGGATGCTCAAGGCACATGACGGGTGATAAAAGCCATTTCAATTCCTTCAAATCAAAAATTGGTGGAGAAGTCACTTTTGGGGACAACTCCAAAGGCCAAGTGGAAGGAAGTGGCTCAATAGGTAATGATCATTTCTCTTTAGAAAAAGTATTACTTGTTAGGGGTTTAAAGCATAACTTACTAAGCATTAGTCAACTTTGTGACAAAGGTTACAAAGTAATTTTTGATTGTATGAAGTGTAATGTTATAGATCCTAAGTCAAATAAAATTCTTCTTCTAGGTCATAGGCAAGGTAACATATATATAGTCTACCTTAATGAACTCAAAAATGAAAACATATGCTTAATGGTAGATAACAAAAAGGAATCTTGGTTATGGCATAGAAGACTAGGTCATGCTAGCATGCATGTACTATCTAAGTTAGCTAGAAAGGATCTAGTTATAGGTTTACCCAAAATATCCTTTGATCATGAAGAAATATGTGAAGCTTGTGTTAAAGGGAAACACAAGAGGACAACTTTTAAGCCTAAGAATAGTGTATCCACCACTAGGCCTCTTCAATTACTGCATTTAGACTTATTTGGACCAACTAGAACCACTAGCCTAGGTGGGAAACACTATGGATTTGTAATAGTTGATGATTACACTAGATACACTTGGGTGTTCTTTTTGAGAGTAAAAAATGAAGCCTTAGAGAAATTCATAACTTACTCAAAGGTGACCCAAAATGAAAAAGGATATACAATAACAAGCATTAGGAGTGATCATGGCAAAGAATTTGAAAACATAGGATTTGATGAGTATTGCAATGATCAAGGAATTAGCCATAATTTTTCAGCCCCTAGGACACCACAACAAAATGGTGTAGTTGAGAGAAGAAATAGAACTTTGGAAGAGATGGCTAGAACTATGTTATGTGAGAATAACTTACCAAAGTATTTTTGGGCTGAAGCTATAAACACATCATGTTATATACTTAATAGAGCTATGATAAGACCCATGCTAAAGAAAACTCCTTATGAGCTCTACAAAGGTAAGAAGCCTAACATTAGTTACTTCCATCCTTTTGGCTGCAAATGCTTTGTTCTAAATAATGGAAAAGATAATTTAGGAAAATTTGATGCCAAGAGTGATGAGGGAATATTTCTAGGATATTCATTGAATTCAAAGGATTTTAGAATATATAACAAAAGAACATTAGTGGTTGAAGAGTCTATTCATGTTATATTTGATGAATCAAATAATATATCTAAAGATTCAACCAATGATGAAAATGTTGGAATATTTGATGAAGGCTTAGAAGATGACTTTCTAGAAAAGCTTGACTTGAATAAAGGAAATGAAGAAGAAATAGAGGTTTTAGAAAGAGAGCCTAGAGCACCAAGAGAGTTAGGATATGTAAAAGATTGTGAAATAGTAGGAGATCCAACTCTTGGAGTTAGAACTAGATCATCCCTAAGGAATATGTGCCAATATATAGCCTTTGTATCTCAAATTGAGCCTAGGAATGTCAATGAAGCCTTAGAAGACAATAATTGGTTCCTAGCAATGCAAGAAGAATTAAATCAATTTGAGAGAAGCAAAGTATGGAAACTAGTTCCTAGGCCTAGTGATCACTCAATAATTGGAACTAAATGGATATTCAAGAACAAAATGGATGAAAATAGTGTGATCACAAGGAATAAGGCTAGGCTAGTTGCTCAAGGCTATAGACAAGAGGAAGGCATAGACTATGATGAAACATATGCTCCGGTAGCTAGATTAGAGGCAATAAGAATGTTACTTGCCTTTGCATGTTATAAAAACTTCAAGTTATATCAAATGGATGTAAAGAGTGCATTCTTAAATGGTTTTGTTAATGAAGAAGTATATGTTGAGCAACCTCCCGGATTTGAAAATCATGAATTTCCTGAACATGTTTTTAAATTATCTAAGGCACTTTATGGGTTAAAACAAGCTCCTAGAGCTTGGTATGAAAGGTTGTCAAAATTCTTAATAGAAAAGGGATTTTCAAGAGGAAAAGTGGATACCACCTTATTCATTAAGAATAAAAATAAGGATTTATTAGTTGTACAAGTGTATGTAGATGATATTATTTTTGGTTCAACTAATGAGTCTTTATGCCAAGAGTTTGCTAAGATCATGCAAGGAGAATTTGAGATGAGCATGATGGGAGAACTCACATTCTTCTTGGGACTTCAAGTGAAGCAAACAAAAGATGGAACATTCATCAATCAAGCAAAGTATACTAAGGAATTGCTCAAGCGATTTGGAATGGACAATTGCAAACCTCAAGCAACTCCAATGGGCACCAACATCAAGCTTGATAAAGATGAAAGTGGTAAGTGTGTAGACACTAAACTTTATAGGTCTATGATTGGCTCATTGCTTTATTTAACTGCAAGTAGACCAGACATTTTGTTTAGTGTATGCCTTTGTGCTAGATTTCAATCCTGTCCTAAGGAATCACATCTATTGGCAACTAAGAGGATCTTTAGATACCTCAAAGACACTCCCTCACTAGGACTTTGGTACCCCAAAGACTCTACTTTTGCCCTTCATGCATTTTCAGATGCTGATTTTGGAGGCTGCAAAATAGATAGGAAAAGTACTTCAGGTACTTGCCAATTCTTAGGAAATAGGTTAATTTCTTGGTTCTCCAAGAAACAAAATAGTGTGGCTCAGTCCACAACTGAAGCTGAATATATAGCAGCTGGTAATTGTAGTGCTCAAGTGTTGTGGATTAAACAACAAATGAGAGATTATGGTATTGACATGAAGCAAGTCACTATTAAATGTGATAATACCAGTGCCATTAATCTGTCTAAGAATCCTATTCAACACTCCAGAACCAAGCACATAGAAATTAGACATCACTTCCTTAGAGACCATGTACAAAAAGGGGATATAATTTTAGAGTACATTGACACTCTACATCAAATAGCTGATATATTCACCAAACCCCTTGATAGAGATAGGTTCTGTATCCTTAGAGGTGAATTAGGACTCATGGATATGCCTTAGGACTTTCATGTTTTAAAAATCTTGGTTTCAAGTTGATTTTAAAAGAGTTTTTGCAAAGATTTTCTGGCAATGAGGATGAGAGATCGATCTCATTGCAATATAGATCGATCTCCATACTTTCAACAAGCCTAAATCATCAAGGTTAAGCTAAGCAGATCGATCTTCTAACCATAAGATCGATCTCCTTACGTCTCTGTTTAAAGGAAGATCGATCTGTCAACACGACAGATCGATCTCTTCAAGCTTCCGCATTCTACAGATCGATCTTTGCATTGGGCAGATCGATCTTCCTAAGCCTCTGTTAAACGACAGATCGATCTGTGTGTAACAGATCGATCTCCTTAAGCCTTTGTTTGCGACCAGATCGATCTGGCCTTACGACAGATCGATCTTCCTTGGCTTTCTGGAAATGACAGATCGATCTGTCGCCTCGACAGATCGATCTCCTGTGCCCTGGAGTATAAATACCCGCGTAAAATTCCCAAATTTCCCAAACCCAATCTTCAAAATTCCCAAATTTCCCTCGCATTTCTTCCTTTGATTCGCGACCAGATCGATCTCTGTACGGTCCTCCTTGCGTCTCGGTGTCCAATTTTGGTATTGTAACCAACATTCCTTACTGATTTTCAAAATCTTTCTTCAATTTGTGTTTTTTTAATTCTAGGGCAAACCTAGGTACTGTTTCATTGCTTTTCTCGTTGTTGAATCTATTTAGTGCCTCTTTAGAGTCTAGAATCATGCCTAGGAAGTCAGTAGAAAACAAACCTCCTAGAACCACTGTAGAGTCAGGTTCCTCATCACAACCCATTCCTCCACCTCCTGTCGCTTCCTTCAATCGGTGTTTTAAAACACCAGCAAAAAGAAAGCGATATGAGGAATACTTCTCAACCATGCCAATTAAACATTGGCGAACCATAGATTTTTCATTCCTCAATCGCATAGACTTTCCATACATGTCAAAGTTTGAGGAATTTGGTTGGATGAATTTTTTGAAAATCAACACTCCCGTTCCTCCAAATTTAGTTCGTGCATTCTTTTCCAATGCCGAACTCCTTTTTGACCCAAATGACACTTGCAAAATTATCGGTTTCAAAACCTATGTCATGGGTAAATCAATTATAATAGACACTGAAATTCTAGCCAAAGCGTTTGATATACGCGATGAAGGCTTAACGAATGAGGATGAGGAAGTCCCCTTTGCGTTTGAACTCCTCGGGGACAAGGCGAGTAACCTTCCAATGCACCTTCGGTTACTCCACCTAATAATCTCTTGGAACCTCCACCCTTTCGGTACTCGTCATTCTACCGTTAGGCGTTTAGATCGTTTTTGGCTCCATCACATTCACACCACAATCCAAAAACCTAACCTCCCTCACTTTATATACGAAGATTGGCTGAAGATTGTGCGTGGACAAGCTACCACAATCGTTTTTCCACAACCGGCAGCTTATTTTCTCCACCGCCTTGGCGTCGACTGCAGCAGCGAAACCGGCGAACTCCCCTCTCCCAAGAGCGTGCTTAACATTGGGACCCTCCATCATATGGGGTACTACAAAGACCTCCGGGGAGAGTGGACGAAAAAGAGGGATCAGCAACCTGCAGAGGCTATGGAGGAGGACCCCACTGCTGAGCCAGTGCACCGACCTACTGCACCAGCTCCAGAACCATCGGCTCCGCCCACTGCACCAACATCGTCTCCTGCTGACTTGGAGATGCTTATGACGATGATGAATGACCTCAGTCAGCAGATGAATGACGGCTTTGCCACTCAGCGGCGTATGATCGAGGACTTAACCCAAAGAGTGGATAAGATTCAAGAGACTCAAGAGGCGATGTTCGATGAGCTCCAAGTAACACGCACGCACGTTGAGAATCTTTTGGATCGTGATCCTCCCTCACAATAGGCATTAGGTGCTTTGATTTAGTGTAGTTACAACATTTTAAGCTACTTGATGTTATCTGTGAGAAATTTGCTTGAATGAAATGTGATTTGACTGGATATTGGGTGAGTTAATGAAAATGTTGATTTTGAAATGCCATGAATCTTTTATTTTGTGTGTGATTGATATGACAAAAAGGGGGAGAAGAAACATGTGTTGTGGTTACATGTGTTGTGGTTGTGTTAAATGTTTTAAAAGAATGATTTAATTGAGGGGGAGTTATGATTTAATTGAGGGGGAGTTAAAGATTTAACTGAGGGGGAGTTAAGTCATTAACAAAGTCAAAAGCTCACAAAAAGGGGGAGTTTTGCAAATTCACTAAACATGTTTATTTGATGAGTTTTGTCATATCAAAAAGGGGGAGATTGTTGAGTTAATGTATTTTGAAATGACAAAACAAGTTAATTCAATAATGTTAAGATGATATACAAACATGTTTAGAGGTTATTAGTACCAGAACTTAGAGTTCTGCTGATGAGAGATCGATCTGGGGTATGAGAGATCGATCTCCTGGGTTTTTAGTTGATGAGAGATCGATCTCATGATGGAAGAGATCGATCTGGCAAGCCTTAAATCTGTACAAAGGTATTTAGGAAGAATGAGATCGATCTGCAAGGGTTAAGAGATCGATCTGGCTAATGCTAGAGTTGAGAGATCGATCTGGTCGATTAAGAGATCGATCTCCCTTAAGAGCTTAAGACTATAGATCGATCTGAGAGATCGATCCACATTCAAACAGAGAACTTATGAGATCGATCTGGTAAGGAAGAGATCGATCTCCTCAAAGTCAGAGAGCTAAAGAGATCGATCTGTGTTGTTGAGAGATCGATCTCCTCTCTACGAGACTGTATGGCAGATCGATCTGGAGATCGATCTTGCCTCAAACAGAGAGACTAGGAGATCGATCTGCCTATTCGACAGATCGATCTGCCTCATTATTTTCAAACTAACAGATCGATCTGCTAACCTATGAGATCGATCTCCTTGTGTATTTGTGCTTCAATCTTGCAGGATTTATAACTAAGAGATCGATCTGGCCAAGAAGGCAGATCGATCTGGCACTCTACTGGAGGTACCCAATGGCTAGTTTCTGCAAAACACAACGGGAAGAATAGCATTTAATGCTCCAACTACCAATCCTTCAGTATTTAACCAAGCATTGAAGACAAAGAGAAGAGTGACACTATTGCTGAACATTCCAAACATTCTCAAGCTTTAATTCATTCATTCTTTGTGTCCCTATTGCTCATCAATTGAAATTCATTGTACAAGCTTAAGTGCAACAAGCTTTGTTAGCACTACCCATTGTAAAGCCTTATTCTGTATTCATCCATACCCAAAAAGAAAAGAGGATTGTTCCTCAGTGAGTGACATTGTAAAAGGGTGAATACATTTCTGTATTGCTAAGGGTAGAGAGGTTTTTTTCCTTAACCTGTAAAAGGAACATTGTAAGCTCTATTGAAAGAGAGAAAGAAAGCACTTGACAAGAAGGTCAAGGAGAGAGGACGTAGGCAAGAGTTTGGCCGAACCTCTATAAACGATTGTGTTTGTTTCTCTCTTCCCTACTTTGCATTAAATTGTTATATTGCACTATATTGCTCATTATCATTTGTGATTAAATTGTGATTAATTTTTAATTTGCCATAATTGTTAGAAAACCGATTCACCCCCCCTCTCGGTAGAGCCAACACCTTAAAATCCATCGTACTCCCCCTCAACATATCCTTTAGGGTCTGAATAGTTCTCTCTGACTGACCATCTGTCTGAGGATGATAGGCAGTACTAAAACTCAATCGAGATCCCATGGACTCCTGAAACTGGGTCCAAAATCTGGAAGTAAATTGGGAATCTCTATCAGAAGTAATACTCACTGGAGCCCCATGTAATCTAGTTATCTTGCTGACATACAGCTCAGCTAAGGCATCCACAGTATCTGTGCTCTTGATGGCAAGGAAGTGGGCACTCTTGGTCAATCTATCCACTATAACTCATATAGCGTCACGACCTCTTCGGGTCCTCGGTAAACCCATAATAAAGTCCACAGTGACATGCTCCCATTTCTATGTAGGTACAGGTAAAGGCTGTAGTAGTCCTTCGAGCTTCCGATGCTCAGCTTTCACTTGCTGGCATACTAAACATCTGGCCACATACTTTGTCACGTCTCACTTCATACCACTCCACCAGTACACCTTTCTCAAATCTTGGTACATCTTAGTACTCCCTGGGTACATGGTGTATCGCGAGCAGTAGGATTCTCTCAGTGTCTGTCTCTTCATGGTATCATCGTCCGGTACACAAATATGTCCTCTGAATCTCAATAATCCATCCTCACTGATTGTGAGATCCGACTGCGAAGTTTGTTCAGCTTGGCTAACCATATCTATCAACCTCTGATCACTGCGTTACCCAGTTCTAATCTGATCCATGATCCTAGGCTCTATTCGCAGGCTAGCCAGAAACCCAGTCTCTACTTCTTTAACTTTGATTTGGAGTTCGGTGAACTGCTCTAGTAAATCCCATTCCCTGATCATCATAATAGATATCATACTCTTTCTGCTAAAGGGATCAGCAACTACGTTCACCTTACCGGGATGGTATAAAATCTCGCAGTTATAATCCTTCAGGAGTTCCATCCATCTCCTTTGTCTCATGTTTAATTCCTTCTAATCAAACAAATACCTCAAACTCTTGTGGTCAGTGAAGATCTGGAATCTTTCCCCGTATAAATAGTGTAGTCAGATCTTCAAGGCAAACATCACAGCAGTTAACTCCAAATCATACGTGGGGTAATTTCGTTCATGGTCTTTCAATTGTCGTAATCCATATGCGACCACTCTTCCATGTTGCATAAGTACACACCTCAATCCTTGATGGGATGCATCACTGTAAACTAAAAATCCTCCTGATCCCTCAGGAATAGTCAACACAGGTGCCGCTGTCAATCTCCTCTTCAATTCTTGAAAATTGAGCTCACACTGATCAGTCCATATGAATGGAGTCTCCTTGTGCGTGAGCTTAGTCAAAGGAGCGGTAATCCTGGAAAATCCTTCCACAAATCTTCTGTAATACCCTGCCAAACCAAGGACGCTTCGTACTTCTGTAACTGTCCTCGGTCTTTCCCAATTAAGCACAACCTCTATTTTACTTGGATCCACTGATACTCCTTCCTCTGAGACTATATGACCAAGGAAAGCTATCTGATCCAGCCAAAACTCACACTTACTAAGCTTTCCATACAATTGTTTATCTCAGAGTACCCGAAGTACTAACCACAAATGCTGTGCATGCTCCTCATATGATCGAGAGTATACCAGGATATCATCAGTAAAGACTATCACAAATTTATCTAAATAGTCTCTAAACACCTCATTCATTAATCTCATAAAGGCTGCAGGTGCGTCCATCAATCCAAAGGACATCACTAGAAGTTTATAATGGCCATACCTTGTCCTGAAGGTCGTCTTCGAAATATCTTCTTCCTTAATCCTCAATTGGTGATAGCCCGATCTCAAATCAATCTTAGAAAAGACTGAGGCCCCTCTCAGCTGATCAAGTAGATCATCAATCCTGGGCAATGGGTATTTATTCTTCACCGTGGCTTTATTTAATAATCGGTAGTCTACGCATAATCTGAGACTACTATCCTTCTTCTTAACAAATAAAACTTGTGCTCCCCACGGTGAAACACTGGGTCTAATAAACCCTTGATCCAATAACTCCTGTAGTTGTTTCTTTAATTCCTCAAGTTCCACTAATGCCATCCTGTATGGAGGTCTAGAGATTGGCTGAGTATCTGGTACCAAATCAATGGTAAACTCTAGCTCTCTCTTTGGTGGTAAACCTGGTAACTCATCTGGGAAAACATCCAAAAATTCACACACCACAGGTATATCCTCAATCCTCGGATGTTCCCAATCATCATCTGAGATGAGTGTTTCATAACCTTCACATAAACAATCATATTTAGTACTCTCAAGAGCAACATCAAGATTTCAATTTGCTTACAAAATTCCATACGTCTATTTACTCAATATTTCAAACGTACACTGTAAGGTTCAGTTAGGGAGAAAGTTACAATCTTAGTGTAGCAGTCCAAACTCACTCGATTGGTTGCCAGCCAATCCATTCCCAAAATTACATCAATCTCATGCATATTTAATATTATCAGATCTGCTAACATTACTCTATCTCCCACCTTTATTTCACATCTTCTACAGATCAAATCAATTCTCTGGGATTCATGCATAGGGGTATTTACATGTAGTATATACTCTAGAGGTCCAAACTTCAAATTAAATCTACATGCAAAATACTCAGAAATAAATGAATGTGTTGACCCTGAATCAATCAACACATGAGCCTTATGATTACAGACAGAGAGTGTACCTCTTATAGTTTCTGCAGAAGTGTCTATGGTTTCCTTATCCAGTGCAAACACACGTCCCTGTGTAACAGGCTTCTTCCCTTTCTCTGTAACAATGGCCTATCTTTGGGGATTCACTCTCTGAGGCTGTTGTCTAGTAGGTTTCGGAGCATGTGGTCTCTGAGGTTGAGGGCAGTCTTTCACCATGTGACCCATGTCTCCACATCTAAAATATCCACTGATCAACCCAGTACAACTTCCCTCATGCATTCGACCACAATTTCTGCAAACCCTTATCTCAGGCCTGACATCTTTAGGGCTCTCTCAAATGATGGGATAAGCTCTAGGTCTCTCTAATCTGCCCTTCTGTACCTCAATCCTTCCTCTTCTAAAACCTCTTTGAACATCTATTTGGAAAATCACTGGCCTCTTGCCCTTATCCCTATTCATCGCTCTGAGCTCATTCTGGGATTGTACCATCTCGATTCCCCTCTTAATCTCTTGTGCTCGTCTCAGAGCATCTCCAAACTCAGTAATACATAACCCTTCAATCTATCTCTGATGATGGGCTTCAATCCATATACAAATCTCTCAGTATGGAGCTATTCATTCTTGAAGGTCTCTAGGTCATATCTCAATAGCACGGTGAATTGACTCTCATAGTCATCCACAGACATATCACTTTGTACCAAACTCAAAAACTTGGCCTGCTTCTTTCTCTGGGCAACTCGTGGTACATATTGGGTTCTAAAAGCTGTCTGAAACTCTTCCCAACCAATCACATCCTGGTGGGACATCAGAATACCTTGGGTAGTACCCCACCAATCTCGAGCTCTCCCTTTCAACATATATGCACTCATATTGACCCTTGCAACATCTGTGCACCCCAAATAGTCGAATATGACTCTCAACTCCGTCAGCCACTCTTTAGCCTTAGCGGGATCCTTTTTCCCTTTGAACGCGGGAAGATTCATTTTCCAGAAGTCCTTTAGTCGGGCCATACTTCTGTCATCAGGTTGAGTGACGGGAGGCACCGGGTCCATCTGTAATGGGGGCACGTGAGGTTCTTGTGGTGGTGTAGGAGTAGTACCCGAGACATTAACGCCAAAATGTTGCACGAATATCACTGCCTTTTGCTCAAAACCTTACCTCACATCGGTCTCAATCTGGTTAAATCGAGAGTTAGACTCTCTGGTTGTGGGGTAGGTGGTGGAGGTGGCTTTGCCTGCCTCCTCGAATGACCTCGTCGTCCACTCATTCTCAATCTCAATTCGATTCCTGTGCGTACACATCAAACTTGATTGAAATCTCAATCCTCAAATTCAGTTCATGACCAGACTATTACAGACACTTGGGATGTATTCTATTTTGCTTAATCGACACTGACAGTACTAGACACCCTAAGCTCTGATACGAAGAAAACTCTGTCACGCTCCGAAAATGCAAAAAATAAGGTAAATTTAAAACGTTTTTTTTACTCATCAAATCACAATTAAAGGTATATTCCTGTGCAGTGTCATACATCATCATACATATCATACCTCAGGATCTCATCATTAAAGAGTATATATATCATATCATATACATTGTTCAATTCCAAGTTGATTAATCCTAATACATCCCATATAATGTTATAGATCAAGTGTCTGTAAATACACATTAGTCTGGGTACATGAAATGTAAATTATACCTCTAATACAAATATATGGCTTGAAGCTCAAGTCCTCCACCAGCCACTACTCCATATGTCGCAGGAAATTCTCCTCACTTGAAGGAATCTGGGGGGGAGAGAAAACAGGGTGAGCTTCTAAATCGTTCAATAAGAGGATAAGGGATTCATTAATAAGAAAATGATTTGCATAGCACAATCATTTTGTTTTGCATGATAAACTCAATAAACTCAGTGGAAAATGTGGCATGAATAATTAAAACATCATCTCAAAGCTCATGTAAAAACACGATAATAAATGGCTCAATTCAAGGTTACAAGCATGTAAAAATCAAGATACGATAATGGCTTTTCTCTTTAAAACGTGACGAAAATCACAGCAATAGTAATGCATGTGGCACGGCCACTAAATAAAATCTACACGTGGCACAACCACTGATTAAAATCCACACGTGGCACAATCATTGATTCTGATTCGCAAGTGGCACAGCTACCAAATACAGGTGGCACAACCACTGATTAAGATTCGCACGTGGCACAGCCACCAAATACACGTGGCATAGCCACTGATTAAGATTCGCATGTGGTAGGTAACCAACGCTACCATAGTAGGGATTATCTCACGTTACCAGAACGGAGGAATATCAGACTTACATGTTACTAGAGCAATGCCCGGTGTGTATTCAAAATGACACACTTAAGTCTCAATCAATAGCCATTATCATAAAAATCGTTTTGCCTTCACGTAAAGCTCATAATGGTTTTCTCTCATAAAACTCATTTCAAATCGTTTTGTACTCAACACAAAATATGTTAAAACTGAGCTTCAACTGGTAAAACCACGTACACATTTTCTCAAACCTCAGTATGCCTTAACGTAGGACCCAAAACACTTTTCACATTTTAAACACAAAATGGTTATAAAATGTTTTCACGTATAGTTTACAACTCATAAAAGTTGGGCCCCAATCAACTATAAAATCGTGTGCAATTCTCATTCACAACACATAAAACATGCTTATTTTCTTAATAAAAAATCATGCTATAATATTATCACAAAACACATACACAAATGAGTTTAGTTTTCCCTTACCTCTTTGCACCTCATATAGTGCAATCGTTCCCCCGTATCATGGACTAGCCTCGCATTCCACTCTGAAACTCTGAGCTGTCCAAACGATGTTAAAAACATCAATATCTCGACTCAATTTCATTATCGAGCATACATTTGCCCATATTGCTCACTAACACCTAAATCCCTCAATTATCCCATTTCTCATGACTCTATCACAATACGTCATCTCATCCACTACATCTCAACATTCTACATTTCTCATGCATAATACCCATACCAAAATCACCTCATTGCCTAAATTTCTAATTTATAGACAAAAATCCCAATTTACCACAGTTACTTAATATCATCATCACTCCAATAAAATCACAATTTCATCAATCTCTAACCATCTCCTAGCTATTTCATCACAATGCCTATGTTCACAATCACCAAAAATCACTTCAAAATCCAAGATTGAAGTTTAGAGATTAGCCAAACTTGTGGAGTGCTTAACTCTTGCCTCGATTTGATTCGTCCTTCGATTTCTAAGTATGTTGTTCTCCTTTGGATGAGGAACAACTTTCCCTCTTGCCACAACCTTCGATTTGGATGAAAATGGGGACTTTGAAAGAGAGAGAAAGCTAGGGCTCGATTAAAATGGAGGTTTGAAAGAGAGAGAAAAGATGAAATGCAGAAAAACACAGGGGTCCTTTTATAGACGGAGGGTAGGAGATCGATCTGGCTCTTGATGAGATCGATCTGCATTTGAATTGAGGTACAATTTGGGGTAATTTTATACCTAGGAGATCGATCTGTCGAGGGGTGAGATCGACCCTTTAATGGCTTTATGAGATTGATCTGCTCCAATTATGGGATCGATCTTTAGTTTACAGAATGCTTTATGAGATCGATCTGTTCCTTGAGGAGATCAATCTTCTCCTTAATAGAAATATTTTGAGATCGATTCCTTCCTCATGAGATCGATCTCTTCATTACAGAATCATAAGGAGATCGATCCTCTTCTATTGGAGATCAATCTGCTCACTTAATTTCCTCCTTCCTTGTCATTTTTAACTTACCAGATCGATCCTCTCTTCTCCAAGATCGATTTGGGCTCATAGTTTCACACTTTAACATAAAATCTCATTTATAACTCATTTATCACTTAAAATTTCATTCCATACCACCTCAATAAATGAATACATCATATTTAGTTCAATCAATTACACTTCATTTTCTAATTACATAATTTGATATGTGTAAAATTTTTAAATCTCACAGAGGTAGACATTGGCACACAGCCCAACTGTTGAGTGTGTAGCTGATCACGATCGAAGTATGGATGATTAATAAGCAATGCATGAAAATGTAAAAAATTTACGCTGATTTTGGTAAGTTGAGGGTCGTGACAGAAGTTGGTATCAGAGCTGAGTTCGGTCTGACGTGTGTCGATGTCTAAAATATTTAATAAGTTAAAAAATTACATCCCCATGTTACTATGATGGTTTAGATACAAATTGTGTGTCTGTCGATGGGTTGATTATGAATTTGATGTGAATGTAGGGAATTGAGCAATTATGTCTAATACCAGTAACGGTAGAGGGGAGAGGGAGAAAGTTAGAGGCCGTAGAGGTAGGCCTAGGGGTCGTGTTGAGCCAGATACACACGAGGCTCAGGAAGAGATTGAGGTAGAGGCTGAGGTTGAGCATGCTCCACAGGGTCCAGAGGAGAGACCCGAGAGTACTGAGGCTCACTTCGCGAGGATTGAGCGGAGCATTGAGATGATCATGGAGTTGGTCACTCAATCATTGCCTAGAGTTGAAGGGCAGACAGAGTCCCGCTACACAGGGTAATGCCACATAAGCGGTAGTTCCTAAGGCATGGGCACGACCAGCCTAGAGACCTTAGATGACAGAGACACCTACACCCCCACCTGCACAGGATATGCCTACACCTGTTGCTATACCACAGGCCAGTAGAGGCTGGGGTTACGGTTGTGACTTGGATAGACTGTGACAGTTCTAAAAGTTTAGATCGCCGTCTTTCAGTGGAGTTAAAGACCTAGTAGCTGCTGAGAGTTGGATAAATGAGATCGAGAAGCTGTATGGGTTCTTTGAGTGTACTACTACCGAGATGGTAGCATTTACCGCTTTTATGCTGAAGGGATCAGTAGAACATTGGTGGAAATCCACTAGGCCTATTTTGAGAGCCCGACATACTGAGATCAGTTGAGATATATTTTTGGAGGTATTTCGGAGATAGTTTGTACTGGATACCGCACAATGAAAGATGAAGATGGAATTTTTAGGACTGACCTAAGGGAGCAGGACTGTGGATGAGTATGAGAGGACCTTTATCTCCCTGGACAAATATGATCCCAACACGATGAGTAATGAGGTCGAGAAGATCTAGAAATTTATGGATGGATGGAGATCAACCATCAGGTCTAGATTGGTTCCCCTAGATATACTAACCTACGAGGAGGTAGTGCGTAGGGTGCAATTGTGCTAACAAGATGTTGATAGGATTGCCTCAGAGTTTGGAAAGGTTGGTAAGGTGAGGGACAGAGATAAGAAGAGTGTGAGATCTGAGAATTTCAGACATATTTTAATTATGTAATATGAACTTGAAGTATAATTTATTGAGCTAAGTGAATTGTGGGAATGATAATTGGAGATTTATATGTTAAGTGTTTACAATAAGTATGAAGCTATGAGGACAGATCGATCTGGGAGAAGGAGAGATCGATCTGGTGAGTTAAAAATGACAAGGAAGGAGGAATTTAACGAGCAGATCGATCTCCAATGGAAGAGGATCGATCTCCTTATGATTCTGTTTGAGAGAAGATCGATCTCATGAGGAAGAGATCGATCTCCAAATGTTTCTATTTGGGAGAAGATCGATCTCCCCAAGGCACAGATCGATCTCATGAAGCCATAAAGAGATCGATCTCACCCCTCGACAGATCAATCTCCTAGGCATAAATTACCCCAAATCGTCCCCAAATTCAAATGCAGATCGATCTCATCAAGAGCCAGATCGATCTCCTAGCCTCAGTCTATATAAGGAACCCTTGCTTTCTCCTGCAATTTTATTTTCTCTCTCTTCCAACCCCCATTTTCACCGAACCCTAGCTTTCTCACTCATCCAAAGCACCAATTTTCGTCCAAATCAGAAGTTGTGGCAAGAAGAAAAGTTGTTCCTCATCCAAGGGAGAAAAACATACTTGGAAATCGAAAGACGGATCGAATCGAGGTAAGAGATAAGCTCTCCACAAGTTTTGGGTAATTTTTAAACCTCGATCCTTATATTTGAGATGATTTTGGTGATGATAGTTGTTGGCATTGTGTTGAAATAGCTGAAAAATGATTAGGGATTGATGAAATTACAATGTAGTTGGAGTGATGATGATATTTAGCAACTTTGGTAAATTTAGGAATTTTTGAGCTATAAATGGAGATTTAGACAATGTGGTGTATTAGCATAGATATTGTGGCATAGGAAATATAGAATGTTGAGGTGTTGTGAGCGAGATTGTGGTTTGTGATGGAGTTATGAGAATTGAGAAATTTGAGGTGTTATGAGCAATTACGCTCGATTTTGAGAATTGAGGTTAATGTGATAATGAGTATTGATGTTTTAACATCGTTTGGACAGCTCGGGAGTTCCAGAGTGGAATGCGAGGCTAGTCCGTGATACGGGGGAAATGATTGTACTATACAAGGTGCAAAGAGGTAAGGCAAAACTAAACCATTTGTGTATGTGTTTTGATGAATTGTTGTAGCATGAACCATGATTTGAGAATACAAGCATGTTTGGTGTTGTGTGGTGATATAATTGCACACGATTTTTATAGCCGATTGGAGCCCATTATTTTATGAGTTTATAAGCTGAGTGTGAAATTGCTTTATAAATCTTTGAGTTTGCGTGAAAAGTAAATTGGGCTCTACGTTAAGGCGAAATTGAGATTTGAGAAAATGTGTGCGTGTTTTGCCGGTTGGAACTCGATTTTAATATGTTTTGTGTTGAGTACACAAATGTTTTAAATGAGTTTTATGAGAGAAAACCATTATGAGTTTTACGTGAAGGCATATCGTTTTATAAGATAATGGCTAATGATTGAGAGTTAGGCGTGTCATGTTGAATACACATCGGGCCTTGCTCTGGTAGCATGTAAGACCGATATAGTGGGACGCCTGGGAACCGACCCAGGGACCACAGGCCTTATTCTAGTAACATGTAAGTCCGATTATTCCTCCACTTTGGTAGCGTTGGGAGGCCTTGCTCTGGTAGCATGTAAGTCCGATATTCCTCCATTTTGGTAACGAGAGATGCCTCCGCTTTGGTAACGAGAGATGCCTCCGTTTTGGTAACGTGAGATGACCCCCGTTCTAGTAACGCTGAGAGTGGGCCACCTGGGAACCGACCCAGAGACCACGTGATAGTGTGCATGAGGCGAGGCATTGCTCTGGTAGCATGTAAGGCCGGGCCTTATTTTGGTAACATATAAGTCCAATATACCATGCATACGACCATATTGTCGACGTTCCCTCTATATGAGGATGCCTGGGATGCGCACCCAGAGGAGATTACATATTTGATGTGCCATGACGAGTTTTAATTGAGTTTTATTGCCTAGTCTCGTTTTACACATGAGTTGTGTTTTGTGACCTTGTCACGTGTTATTTACTGAGGTGATTTTTATCACGTATTTTTTGAGAACAGCCATTATCGCATATATTTACACATGCTTGTGAGAGCTCGATATTGAGCCTTTTTATCTTCATGTTTTCACATGATTTATGAGTTATGAGACGATGATATTTTGAGAACTTTCATGCTACGATTTCAAATGAGCTTCATAAACAAATACATATTTGTGATGTGTGGTATGGTTTACATAACTGAGTTCCCTTACCCCCCTTACTGAGCGATTTGGAAGCTCACCCTGTTTTCTCTTCCCCCAGATCACTTCAAGTGAAGTGAGTTCCCTGCGGCGTACGAGTTAGAGGCTAGTGGAGGACTTGAGCTCCAGGCCCTATTTTGTGTATTGAGGTAGATATTTAATATTCATGTACCCAGACTAGAGTTATATTTACAGACACTTATGGTACAATGATGTACGGGATGTATTAGGATTAATTAACGTGGAATTGAGTAATGTATATGATACAATATATACTATATTATGATGAGATCCTGAGGCATGATAATTATGATGATGTATAACATTGCACAGGAATGCACCCTTAATTGTGAATTGATGAGTAAAAAGTTTAAAATTAGCCCTATTTTCTGCGCTTCCGAGGCGTCACAAAGAGATCAATGATGGATGGAGGTTTTAGCTATAAGGGAAGCAAGAGATTTTTAGGAAAGAGATCGAGGATCAAAGAGATCTGGGAGAGGACAGTTAATACTCCCATGTATCCGACCATTGCTCCAGCTAAGGGAATTATGATTAGAGGGCCACGACCTATGACAGAGAAGTTTGACAAGTGTGGCAGGTACCATGGTACTCGACTATGCTATGGACATCCTATAATATGCTTTAGATGTGAGAAATCAGGGCACATAATCAGAGATTGCCCAGAGATGATAGAGAGAGCTGCATGGAAGGACATGGAGCCAGAGAGAGCTCTAGTTGGGATAGCTGCTCCAAAGAGTAGGACTACAGCTGAGGAAAAGGGGAAGTAGGTAGTGGGTGTGAGCAGAGGGCCAATGCACGTGTTGGACCAGGACACTGCGGATCAATCTTCGGATGTGGTTAAAGGTACATCCAAATCTTTGATTTAGAAGTATTTATATTGTTTGATCCTGGTGCCATGCATTCCTTCATATCGCCATCTTTTGCATGTAAAACCCACACTGCTAGATAAGATGTTAATGATATCTACCCCTATGATTGATAGTCAATTGACTGAGCATGTATATCAGAATTGTAAGATGAGGATAGGAGGTATAGAAATGGTTGCCGATTTGATCTTATTAAATATGAGTGATTTTGATGTAATCTTAGGGATGGATTGGTTGGCTACAAACCATGTTATTATGGATTGTCGTGCTAGAACCTTGATGTTTTCAGGGCTAGACAATTTTATTGTAAGTTTTGATGAAAGGAAATGAAATGACATGATCTTTATAAATGAAAAGAGTATGATCTTAATTCATGATATTTGAGAGATGAATTTGTTTATCAATTATATGTGTGTATGTGATGATTGTGTTACTAACGATGGAAAGGATAATGTGAAGGATATATTGCTTATGTGGTTGAGACGGATAAGGCACGTCCGGAGTTGATAGACATCTCAGTGGTCAGGGAATTTCCAGATGTCTTTCCAAATGAATTACCAAGGTTACCTCCAGATAGGGAGATAAAATTTGGTATAGATTTGGCACTGGTATAGAGTTGATATCCAAGACACTGTACAAAATAGCTCAAGTTGAGTTGGAAGAATTAAGGAAACAGTTGCAAGAGTTGCTGGAGAAGGGGTTCATCAGGCCGAGCGTCTCACATTGGGGAGCACTAGTTCTGTTTGTAAGGGAGAAGGATGGAAGCCTCCGACTGTATATAGATTACCGGTTGTTGAACAAGGCCACTATCAAGAATAAGTATCCCCTTCCACGCATCGATGACCTATTAGATCAGCTTAAGGGAGCGCAGGTCTTTTCCAAGATAAATCTGAGGTTTGGGTACCATCTGTTGAAGATACGGAGTGGAGATGTACCCAAGACAGTTTTTTACACTCGGTATGGACATTATGAATTTATGGTTATGCCATTCGGGTTGATGAATGCTCCCGCAGCTTTTATGTCGTTGATGAACGAGGTATTCCGCCAGTATTTGGATCGATTTGTGATTTTGTTTATTAATGATATACTGGTGTATTTAAGGTTTAGAGAGGAGTATGAACGACACCTAAGGATAGTGCTGTAGACCCTCCGGGAGAAGAAGTTGTACGCTAAACTCAGTAAGTGTGACTTTTGGTTGGAACATATCTCTTTTCTAGGTCATATAGTATCGAAGGATGGAGTGTCAGTAGATCCATCTAAGATTGAGGTCGTAGTTCAGTGGCAGAGACCCCAGACAGTGATAGAGATCAGAAGTTTCCTGGGTTTAACTGGGTATTACCGAAGGTTTGTGGAACGATTCTAGAGATTAGCTGCTCCTTTGACACGTCTCACGAGAAAGAATGTTGAACTTGTGTGGGACGATAAGTGTGAGGAAAGTTTTGAGGAGTTAAAGAGGAGGTTAACTATAGCTCCGATACTCACCATTCCTATCAGCTCAGGAGGTTTCACGATTTATACAGATGCTTCACACCTAGGACTGGGCTATGTATTGATGCAGGATGAGAAGGTAGTAGCCTATGGATCAAGGCAGTTAAAGGATCATGAGAGGAACTACCCAACCCACGATTTGGAGTTTACAGCTGTAGTGTTTGCGTTGAAAATATGGCACCACTACCTCTATGGTGAGCGATTTCAAATTTACACAGATCATAAGAACCTTAACTACCTGTTCTCGCTGAAAGAGTTAAACATGAGACATAGGAGATGGCTCGAGCTGTTAAAGGATTATGATTATGAAATCTTATACCACCCGGGTAAAGCTAATGTAGTTGCTTATGCACTGAGTAAGAAGCATATCGGGTTGGTGTCATTCATGATGGTCAAGGAACACGAGCTGTTGGAACAGTTCACGAACCTCAGTTTGGATATGACCTCGCCTGACGCTGATAGTGGATTTATGATAGCTAGCTTGTAGTTGGAACCTGATCTGGTAATTCGAATCCGACAAGCTCAGCGAGTCGATTAGCTGAGCAGTGATATTGTCGCGCAGATACAGAGGGGTACAGAGATGGACTTCAAGTTGAGTTCAGCTGGATTGTTGAGGTTCAGAGGTAGAATATGTGTTCCTAATGATGCAGAGATTAGAAGGTTGATCTTGACAGAGGCTCACTCAATGAGGTATACGATACATCTAGGAAGTACCAAGATGTATCAAAACCTTCGAAAGGTTTATTGGTGGTCTGGAATGAAAAAAGCACATTGCTAAATATAATGCTAAGTGTCTCGTTTGTCAGTAGGTGAAGGTAGAGCATCAGAAGCCTGCAGGGTTATTGCAGCCTCTATCGATATCGACATAGAAGTGGGAACATGTCACCATGGATTTTGTGATGGGATTATCGAGGACCCACAGAGGTTATGATGCCATATGGGTGATTGTGGATCGATTGACGAAGTTAGCCCATTTTTTAGCTATGAGAGCTATCGATACTCTGAGCTAGTTAACGAACTTATATGTGCGTGAGATAGTGAGGCCACATGGAACTCCAGTTAGCGTTGTTTGTGATAGGGATGCTCGCTTCACTTCCCACTTCTGGGAACATTTTCAGGAAGTGATAGGGGCCCAGTTGAGTTTTAGCAGCGCGTTTGATCCTTAGACAGAAGGTCAGTCAGATAGGACTATACATATCCTGGAGGATATGTTGAGAGCATGTGCATTGGATTTTGGAGGCTGCTGAGATGACCATTTGCCACTCGTAGAGTTCACCTATAATAACAATTTTCATGCGAGTATCGAGATGGCACCATATGAGGCATTGTATGGGTGTAGATGTCGTTCCCCTATTAGATGGGAAGAGGTCTGTGACAGATAGATCTTTGCTCCCAACTTAGTTAGACAAGCCTCTGAGGATGTCCAGTTGATTTATGAGAGGTTAGGACAGCTCAGAGAAGACAAAAGAGTTATGCTGACAGGAGACAGAGATTACTAGAGTTTGAGGTGGGTGAGTCAGTGTTTTTTAAGGTCTGTCCTTCGAAGGGTATTATGAGATTCGGGAAGAAGGGAAAGTTGAGCCCTCGATATATATGGCCATTTGAGATAATTGATGAGGTGAGAGATAAGGCTTATAGATTGGCATTGCCACCAAAGTTGGCAAGTATGCATAATGTCTTCCACGTATCCATGTTAAGGAAGTATCACCCGGACATGCGCATGTGATAAGGTATGAGCCTTTGGAGCTCAATGAAGGCGTGACGTATGTTGAGAAGCTAGTTTGGATATTGGACAGAAAAGAGAAAGTGTTGAGGATAAAGACAATTCCCTTGGTGAAATTCTTTGGCAACATCACACGGTGGAAGAGGCCACATGGGAATTAGAGAGTTTAATGCGGGGAAGTATCTCGAGTTGTTAACAGAATGATTGATTCCAATTTGGAGGACCAAATTCTCTAAGTGAGGGAGAATGTGAGACCACGTATAAGTTTAACCTTGTATATATATGTAAATGAATTCATAAGTATGGTGATATACTTGTAATGTGAAATGTATGTAATGAAAGTCCATAAGTTTAATGTACACACTTGTAATAAGAGTTGTGATTGTACGTACAAGCTACATTATATGTGAATATGAAGAAAATGGACTCAAACATGAGAATAATGTGAGTAGAATGGAAAATGAGTAGTATGGTAAAATGCGAGGAAGATTGCATAAGTTATGCACTTCCATTTGGTTTATATCGTATACCTTTGGATATACAAAGATTCCACATAAGTTTTAATAGGTATAAAGTGGGAATGGATGCCATTTTCAAGTCTAAAAAATGATCGGATAAGACAATGACTATGGCAGCGAATTGAAGTTGTTTTGGTGTAAGTACCAGCAGAAAACTACAGCAAAATATGGAAATATGGAGGCTAGATCGATCTCATAGGATGAGAGATCGATCTGGAAAAGCCAAAATACTTTTATTTTGAACTGTGGAATAGGATAGATCGATCTCCAATGGAGCTAGATCGATCTCCTAAACATTCTGTAAAATGCAGATCGATCTCCCTTAGGACTAGATCGATCTTTTAAACCTTCTGTAAAATGCAGATCGATCTTCGCCAAGACCATATCGATCTCCTTAACCTTCTGTTTGAAATAGATCAATCTCAAGCTTCGACAGATCGATCTCCTGCCTTCATATGTCATGAAAAAGAGGGATTTTAAGAGGACCAGATCGATCTCTACCTAATGCAGATCGATCTCATCAAGCAAATTCTATAAATATGGAGTAGTTGGATCTGCAAGTTTCTGAGACAAAACCAATCTTTTCTATTTCCAACCTAAAACCTAGCTTCTCACTCCTAAATCTACACATTTTTAGTAAGATTTAAGGGAAACCTATTAGAGGTAAAGTTGTTCACATCAAAGAGAAGAACAACATAGTTTGGAGGCATTTCCCCACTTGTTAGATTGAAGAATCAAGGTGCATTTTCATTTGGAGCAAAGAGGAAAACAAACTAGGTGAGTTTCTAATGCAAATTTTCAAGTACATTGTTTGGATATTGATGTGGGAGATGATTTGGTATCCATAGAAATGGTAGAAATTACCTAGAGTAGAATGAATCCACCATGACCTAAAAATGGTCTAGTGTGAGAAAGTGAAATGTATTGAGATTTATGATGAATGGGATATCTTGAAGTGATAATAGTGTTATGAGTATGATTTTAAGATGTTGTTAGTGAATGAATTGTGAGGTTTACCAAAAAGGGGTAAAATGTGGATTAAGGCATTTGTAAAATGCATGAATGAGTTATATTGACTAGTGAGGTCAATACGTGAGTTAACAACATTAACTCAAGTGGTTTGGATGAATGAATCATAGCTCCCGAGGATACACCGGAGCAAGGCGAGCCAAGAGCGCAAGAAACTAAGATGAAGAGAGTCGCACTCAAGTAAATCGTGGTAAGGGAATTCTGTGGACTCTTAGAGATATCTATGAGTAATTTGGGCGCTTAAATGATTTGCTAGAATGCATGAGATATTAGGAAATGATATGGGGTGATTGAAGGGTAAAAAGTTTGGTGTTTGAGGAATGTACATGAAAATAAAAGCATAATGCTTTGGAAAATCATGTTTTATTTCTTTTAGCAATTGATTGGTAGGCTGGCTAACATTTGAAATGAATTGCAAAAGAAATGAGTTGTTTTGGTTTGTTAAACCATACTTTGCAAAGAATTGAGCCACCTACATTATTTTCGTGTGAATGAGAGCGTGCTAGAGTATGACTCGCACGAGATTTGATGTGTTTTATACGTATGAGTGCTGGAGCTTAGCTCGCACTAGTTTTCACATGGATTTCATACTGGTTTTGGCATGGTGCTTGGAGCTTAGCTTGCATTAGATGCCCACTTTATTTGTTGTCGTTCGTGAAGCTTCGGGTAGACTTGGTGTCACGTCGATTAAATAGGCTCGCATGTGCATTTTGAGAATTTGACATGATTGATTAGCCGTGTTAGGAGCTTCGGGTAGACAAGAGGTCGTATCGATTAAATAGGCTTACACGTGCGTTTTTGAGATGTGGCGTGATATGATGTGTTGATGTGGGTCCACGGAGTACGTTGTACCATGCAGGTAGCATGAAGTACGTTGTACCGTGTTGAGATTGTGATATGCCGTCTTCGGACGAGAACTGCTATGGACAGGCGGGTTGGATTTGACCCACCTCCCGTGCGGAAGGAGATAGTGGTGATATCCCGCACACCTGATCCGTGTAGTCGGTATCATAGGATATGACCATAGTCCTAGAGGTTATTTCCCTTATTGAATTGCCTCACATGTCTATTGCTTTATGAATAAATCCATGTTTAAAAATGATTTGTGGGTCAGGACAGTCTGGGGGAGGGGTTGAGTCCTGACAAGTGTTGAATTGTTTTGAGATATCAGTTTGTTAATGGTTTTAAAATGCACTAATGTATGATGTTTAATGCCATGCTTTACTTATGAAATGTGCATGATGATTAATGCCATGCCTTACTTATAAAATATGCATGATGGTTAATGCCATGCTTTGAATTGAATTGTGCACTGGATTTTAATAGCATGAATGCTTTACATACCATTAACACCAGCATGATCTCATATTTGAGAAAATGATGAAATGAATACTTTGAGTATGGCATCACGATCACGTAGATAGTGCAGTATCTACCTGTTCGCATGATTGCCTTACTGAGCGTGTAGTTTGCTCACCCCCTTATTTTCCCCCTCTCTATAGAGTTTTGAGTATAGATTGAGCGTGACTGGAGGCTTTCCCTTTTTGGTATTCACTGCATCCCATCGCGTAAGGTATACACACTTGAATTATTTTGTTTCTAAACTAGACATAGCACAGTAGCATTTTGTATGTAAACATTGGGGATGTAAAGCAATATAAACACTTGTAAACAGTAACTCTGATGTATCTATAAAAGTGTTTACCTTTGAAATTATGTTGCAAATTAAATTGTTATGGATGGATGAGGTAGACATTGGCACACAACCTAACTATTGAGTGTTAGCTAATCACGATCGAAGTAAGGATGATTAATAAACAACGCATGAAAATGCAAAAAATTTACGCTGATTTTGGTAAGTTGAGGGTCGTGACAATTGGAGTATAGCTTGCATTAGATGCCCACCATACTTGTTGTCGTGCTAGGAGCTTCGAGTAGAGTGGGTGTTCCACCGATTAAATAGGCTCGCACGTGCATTTTTGAGAATTTGACAAGTTGATAGCTGTGATAAGAGCTTCGGGTATACTGGGTTTCTCACCGATTAAATTGGCTCACACATCCATTTTTGAGAATTTGACATGTTGATAACCATGCTAGGAGCTTCGGGTAGACTGGATGTCATACCAATTAAATAGGCTCGCACGTGCTTTTTTGAGATATGGCGTGATATGATGTGTTGATATAGGTCCACAGAGTACGTTGTACCATACAGGTAGCATGGAGTACGTTGTATCATGTTGAGATTTTCATATGTCATCTTCGGATGATGATTAGATCTGCTATCGACTGACGGGCTGGACGTGACTCACCTCCCATGTGGAAGCCGATAGTGGTGATACCCCGCACACCTGATCAGTGTAGCTTGGGATCAGAGGATATGGCCATAGTCCTAGAGGAGATTTCCCTTATTATATTGCCTATCTCACATGTCTTTTATTTGAATGAATCCATGTTTTGAAAACGTATTGTAAGTCAGGATAGTCCGAGGGATAGGCTGAGTCCTGATAAGCATTGATCTCATTGAGATGAAATAACATGATTTGCTTGAGAAGTATGATAATGGCTTTAAAGTGCACTTATGCATGATGATTTTTCCATGCTTTACTTATGAAATATGCATGATGATTTATGCTATGATTCGAATTTGATTTGTGCACTGATTGAAATAGCATGATTTGCTTTACATGCCATTAACACAAGCATGAAACTAATGCTTTTGAAGTGTGATGAGAAAATGTATGGTTTTGAGCATGGCATCACAATCACGTAGATAGTGCAGTATCTGCCTGTTCGCATGATTGCCTTACTGAGCGTGTGGTCTGCTCACCCCCCTTATTTTCCCCTCTCTATAGAGCTTTGAGTATAGATTCTGAGCGACTGGAGGCGTTCCCTTTTTGGTATCCGCTGCATCCCATCGCGTAAGGTGTACACACTGATGAGATTTTGTATCTAAACTTTCCATAGCACAGTAGCATTTTGTATGTAACTATTGGGGATGTAAAGCAATGTAAACACATGTAAACAACAACTCTGATTTATTTATACAAGTGTTTACTTCTAAATTTAAATGCAAATTAAATTGTCATGGTTGGATAAGGTAGACATTGACACACAGCCTAACTGTTTGAGAGCGTAGCTGATCACGATTGGGGTAAGAAAAGAACGAATAATAAATAATGTATGAAAAGCGAAAAAAAAATTTGCGCTGATTTTTGGTAAGTTGAGGGTCGTGACAGAGGGTTTTGAAGACTTACCAAGCTTGCCCCTTTCTCTAGACCAAACTTGTGGGATGCTTAGCTCTTTTCCTTGAGCAATCCAAATTTTTAGATTTTTGGATATATTATTCTTTTCACTACAAGGAACAATTTTGCCTCTTTAAACTTCCTCCAAATCTGCTGGGAATGTAGTGTTTTCTAGAATGCAAAAGCTTAGTTTTATGTGAAAATGGTGAGTGTTGGAGTGTTTAGGAAAGAGGGAAACGTGTTCCAGTCCAAAAGCCGTGTTTCTTATATAGACAAAGCCTAGAAGATCAATCTACTAGTGGTTCAACTACTCCAACCACTCAGATTATCCGCTACAAGATTGATCTGGTAGTAAGGGAAGATCGATCTGTTTCAACCAGAGGCATTTGGAGATCGATTTGTTCCTTGAGAGAGATCGATTTCTTCTAGGCAGCAGCTTAAGGAGATCGATCTGCCTTGTTATGGGATCGATCTGCCATGTTCCAATTAAACTGATACTTGACATTTCGTGAGAGGGGATCGATCTCTCATTCATAAGAGATCGATCTGCTCTTCTTCTGCATCCACATTACAACAGTTTTCTGCAGATTCCCAATGTGTAACTCATCCTTATTTGCCTAATACCTCATTTTACATTTCGTACACAACCAACGTATAATAGTAACCATTCCATAAAATTCATAGGTAATAAAACTTGTGCACAACTTGAAATCATGGATTGTACATTAAATTTCATAATCCCTACATCCTTTATTATCTATACACCTGTAACAATGTGCATATACATCATAGCTTCATAAGAATTACGTGTAAAACTACAGGCATTACATATCATGTTTTGACATTTTTATGAAATACATTGCTTTGGTTTAAGCAAACTTACGAATAAGCTGGCTATTTGATTTCCATGATTTCAAAAAATAGCACGAGTCAGGTGCAACTTATGATTTCGAATGTATTTTGTTAAAGTGGAGCTGCCTATCGGATTTGTATGAGTTAAATTGTGCCGGAGCTTTGCTCGCACTAGATTTTGATGTTTTGATATGTATGAAATGTGCTGGAGCTTAGCTTGAACCACGTTTTGAGTTATGACATTTTAGAAACTGTACTGGAGCTTTTGCTCGTACGTGGATTTAAATTGATTTTCTTATGCATATGATCGTACTGGACCGATGCTCGTACGTGATTTCTTCATTATTTATTATGCATAAAGTCGTACTAGAGTGTTGCTCGTATGAGGGAATTTATTGATGATGCATGAATCGTGCTTGAGCTTAGCTCGCACTAGTTTTCACACTGTGATATGTAATGAGTCGTGTTGGATGCCTCGTGTAGACTGTGTGTCACACGGATGAGATGCTCGTGCGAGCCATGCTGGATGCCTTGTGTAGACCGTTAGTCACACGGATGAGATGCTCACACGTGCACTTAAGACTGAGTAGGTTATACATGACATGTGGTGGATAAGACCTACGACAGGCACCCCCAACCATGATATGGGTCTACAGAGTACGTTGTACCATGTACATCACATGGAGTACGCTGTACCATGAGGTTATGATGTTGATTTAAAAGTCTGGCGTAGGACTAACCCACCTTCATTCTAGAATGATGCCCCATACACTGGAATCCATGTGGTCTGGGATGATAATGACATAGTTGGCCAACATAGTCCTTGATATCTATAGTGACCACTGTCTCACATGATATCACATGGTTTTGTATATTGAGGGAGGGGTCGAGCCTTGAGGGATATTTTTAAAGGGATGACACTTGTAGTGATGAGTTTTGATATGTTTTGAGAAAGTGATAAATCTTGAGGGATGACTTTGTGACGAGTTACCCTTTTTATGATGAGTTTTATTATGATGAGCATGAGAGGTTTTACATGATGATTTTCCATGTTTTACTTACCTATTTTCATGTTTTCAGTACATGATATATGTATATACATGTGGCATAGTTTTATTATTTCCTCATGCTCTGGATATAAATGATTTTTATGCATGACACTATAAGCATATAGATAGTGTAGTTATCTACCATACTTGCATTATTGCCTTACTGAGCGTGTGGTTGCTCATCTCATTCACTTTCCCCCTCTACAGAGTGCGCATATTAACCTAGTGAAGGATTGAGGCGTTGTATTTGGATATCCACTGCTCTCCATCGCCAATAGGTATACACACAAGAATTCTTTTTGTATCTAAACATATAATAACACAATAATCATTTTGAATTGTAATATGGGGGATGTAAGTGTTAGGAAACATGTCATGTTTAAGTACACAACTTAAACTTGCAAATGTATGTGTTGCTTTTTGATTAATTGAAAGAGGTAGGGTAAATGATGATTAATACTGACTCACAGTCCAACTGTATTTGTGAGGGTTGTTCACGGCCGAGTAAGTTAACGAATAAAGCGAAAAATTTATAGTGATTTTTAGATGAAATGGATGAAAAGGGTCATGAAAATTTACTTATTATTTATTATTTTTTGTTTATTAGTTATTGTACTAAGTAGTATATTGTTGTTATTTTTATACCTTATTTTAGTTGCTAACTTTCCATTGATTGCCTTATAAATTGTTTAAAACTATGAATGGACATAATATTTTTAAGGCAATCGATAGAAAGTTAGCAACTAAAACAGGGTATAAAAACAACAACAATGTGTTACTTAGTACAATACCTAATAAATAAAAATAATAAATAATAAATAATAAGCAAATAAATAAACCGAAAATAAATTAAAAAGAAAGAAAACTAAAATTTCAAAACCTATTAGCTCTTTGAGTATTTTCTTTTTCATTATTATTGACTTGAGTATTTAAAGCACTCCAAATGGTTTAAGGGGTAAAATGGTCTAAACATTAAGCTTTTAACTGTTGACTTAACATTTGTTTAATGGAATGACTAACTTATCTTACGAAATAGAAAAGTTTAAAGCGAAGTGTCCATTTATGAAAATAATGGATTGAAGTTAGATTGTGATCAAACCTTAGGGATCTAGATGGAATTTCTCATAATATTTTCATAGTAACTCGAGAGATACTACTATATGGAATTTTCATGTTAGGTCACATTCAATAAACTTGTTCTTTAACAAGCATCCACATGTTATCATCAAGTAATTCTTGTAATTCAATTCATGAGATTGACTACTTACTTCCTAAGTAAGGAGGTTTAGCATGAGTATTGTCGATGTCCTTTCTTAACACTACAATGATTAGAAACCTTTTTAAGAATAAAGTTTTGACACATAAGGATTTCACAATTATAACACATTATAATTCCTTTGCAACGACTATTATGCTCCATGGGCTTTTCCTCACTTAGTAACTAATAATTATATTATTCTTATACCAAATGGTGAAAAAAAACCTTTTCTCACTTATAATAAGTGATCATATGTGGTCACGACATTATGCCTTATTCCAAGTTAGTTGGCTCTAGGGTATACATTATTAGGATCTTTTGTTGCACAATTACTTGGTTCCTTTTTCTTACTACATGGTTCACACTAGTCTTGTTGTTTGTTGACCAGAATGTGGCTTTCTTGTGGATGTTGAGTTACTTCTCCCTTTTATGGTATCCTCTCTTAGCTGTTAACATCTTGCCTTTGACAAACCAAATAAAAACAATTAAGAAAAAGTTATTTGTTCTTTCCTTGGTGCTAGCTTTTACCTTTTGTTGTTACTAAACTTGAAAGTCATTTTTGTTTATTTGCGGTTGGTTAAGAACAACTTCGAGTTTTGATTGTCATTAAATGCATCACGAGTCTCTAATTATCTTGTTGTAATTTAGGTGTCTTGTTTTTGTTTTTTCTCTCACTCGTTTTACTCGAAGGTTTGAATAAAGGGTTTGTTGTGTGTGAAATATTATCCTTTTTTTTTGTGTAGGTTTTGTTTCTTCATTTTGTTTTTATTTAGTATTGTAGGAGCTTTTTAGAAGCTTTAGGGTCTTATCCTATGGGTCATGAGTATTAAATGCCTTTACTTCGTAATGAATAGAAAAATGATTTTTTTAATCCTTTTCTCTCATAAACGTTTTCTTTAATATTTCCCCTTGCCATATTTCACGTTGAATGGGATGTTTCAAGTTATTTCGCGATATTTTCTGATTCTTTTACATTGTCTTTCTTTCCACTAATTTACTACTTATATTAGTTTATTAATGCATCTTCGTCGAGAAAAATAGAATTATTATTATTGTAATAAGTCTTGGTTTTGTTATTTTATTTCTTCTATGTTGCTTGACACACCAAAGGGGACCAACTTTCCATTAAATGTGTTACTTTTAAATGAGAAAATTTAGATTATGATTTTACATTTTCTGTCTTTTTTTTTTCTCGTTAGAGGAAGCAATTTCTTCATATGTCTTGTCATATCTTAGTCATTGTGATTTACCTATGTTCATATTCGTTTGCATTAAGTTTTGCCAAGCTTTAATGAAGATGAAGTGTTTTTCAATTTTATTACTAAAAATGAGTTCCATACTGTAATACCCTGAATATTTGTTTTACAAGCTTATTTCTATGTTAAATAAGTTGATTTTGTAAAGAGTGAATATTATGGATTGTTGACATAATTGTCAGAATTATGGATGCCTTGTGAATAAATGCGTTATGATGATTGCGAATTGAGATGATTTATGTTTATTAACTTTATGCGTGTTTAAGGTATTAAGTATAAGTTATAGATTTGGATTTGGTGAGATGTGTGAATATGTTATTGATGGTTTAATGTGTTTATGGATATTTTGGGGATTGATTTTGAGTTGTTGGATGATTGGTAGAAGTTTAAGGGTTGAAAGTTAGGTGTTTTTGGAGTTAGAACATCAAGAGAATGGCGTTCTAGGTCAAGGGATCAATTGCGTACCCAATAAGGACCGATCACTAAATTACAAAATCTAAAAAAAAAAGAAAAGTAATGAGGCAAGGCATCGATCCTCTAGGCCAATGGATTGATCCCCTAAAGGCAGAATGTTAAATTTGGATAGTAATGCATAGATGGATCGATCCCCTCCTCAAAGGGATCGATCCATTCAATCCAAAATGTGATTTTAGGGCATTTTAAAGGAAAATGATCGATCCCTTCCATAAAGGGATAGATCTCCTAATGTCCTGAAGTTTTAAAAAGTGTTTTAAAGACACGAGAAATCAAAGGAAAAACCAAAGGAACCAAAAAAGAAAAAGGAAAAGAGGGAAAAGAAAGAAGAAGGAGAAAAGAAAAGGAAAAATGAAGAATAAAGATAATGTAAGACCCACAATTTTTGAATCCTATTACTTATGATTCACTTTTGTAAACATTTATATATGTTATCGAAATCATAAGAAAGATTTGTATTACAATGCAAAGTGCAAGTAAAGGTGGAAAATGCTTTAAAGGCGTTAAAATGCCAAAAGTGAGCTAAGGTGAGCTCAGACTAAATCGAAGGGATGCCAACTATTCTGACTAAAGATAAGAACTTAAAGTATTCAAATAAGGATAGTTCAAGAAGGAAAGTTGGTTTGATTTGGTCCCGATAAGGTTAAAGTAATGAAAATGCCAAAAATGGGCTCAACGAACTCAAAATGGTCTGTTTGAGGTGTTTTTGACACATTCACCTCCTGAAAATGGCCAAAACGTGAAAATGAGAGTGTTAACCATGATACACTTTTGGATTTTTGAACAAAAGTCAAATATGGTCAATGGTCAAGAAAAGTCAAAGTTAGATGGAAATGTTGATTTTGACTAAAAGGAACTAACCATGGTTAAATTTTAACCCAACCAAGGATAAAAAGTGGGGAAGAATTATTTTTTGCTAAAACACTCGATCTTCAACTACTCAAACATAGAAAATTAATTTAATCGAAATTTGGATTAAATTAAATGGTTAGAAATTGATGGGCTAACTAATGGAAATTTTAAAGCCCATTAAGGTGAAATAAGCATGGGCCGAATTGTGTAAGCCTAATGGGCCAAATTGTTGGGTAATTTGATGGGAAAAATATTAAGCAAATTGAAGGCCCAAATTATGGTGAAACTTTCAGTCGAAAAGCCCAAGAGAAAAGCTCAAACCAAAGCCCAAAATGGAAAGCCCTAAACTAAGCCCATTAGTTTAATGTTAAAGCCCAAAATTTTAAGCCCAAAGTTACCGTGCCCAAAACCAATAGCAAGCCCAAATGGTGGGATGAAAATTAAGACTAAAGGGATAGAAATTTCCAAGTAAAAATCAGCCAAGAAAAGTCTTCTTCTCCCTTAAGTGTTTGGTAACAAGGAAACATCATGGAAACATAAATTAGTCAAGCTTTCTCTCTCTAGATTTCACCCTTGTACAAACCAAATTGGAAAAAGTTGTCTTAATGAAAGTTGTTACCCATGATGAGGAGAGTAACATATTCTAAAACCAGCTCCTAAAGAGCTGATTTTAACCACCCAAGAATTCCCACAAGTTTCGGCCAAGTGAAGAACACCAAGCTAGGTGAGTTTTCAAGCTTCCAACTTCTAGTATGTTTATCTAGGAATTATTCTAAGTTGATTGGTGTATGTTTTATGGATCAAAACACACAAAATCACCATAAGCAAGTGATGGCTAAAAATGGTTATTTGTGTTTTGATGAACAAGAATGTGATTTTAAGGCATGGATAGGTTGGTAAACATGTATACATGATCATTACATGCTTAATTTCATTCAATTTGATGAATTGGTTGGTAAATTAATGCTGGCATGTAAGGTGTTTGTTGAAATACCTTAATGAACAAAAACTAAAGGCTTAAGGCATGCATAGTAAGTGTTTGATAAAATGACTAAGTGAATGGCTAGTAAAATGGCATGATGGTGGGATGAATGTTATGACTCTCGGCCATGGTGGCGTGCATGGCTCTCGGACACCATGCCATGGCCGAGAGGTGCAATGGGCCAAGCATTGATGGTTTCGACCCAATAAGAGTTAATGGGCCTTTGATAAAGCCCAATAAGTGTTAATGGGCTTAATGAGCCCAATGAGCTTTGATAGAATGAATAGCAAAGTGAAAATGGGCTTAAGACAGAGTTAGGCCTAATAAGGTGTAATAAGGCCCAATAAGAGTATTCGGGCCCAATACTTTAAATTAACCATACAGAAAGTGGAATACAGGTTAATAAAGTTAAATGATGTGAGTAGTAATTATCTGCAGCTCCCGGAGATACATTCGGAGCAAGATAGATGAATATCCGAAAAGTGGGAAAAAGTGAAAGGAGCAATCGACGTGATTCCAGGTAAGAGATCTTTGCATGCTCTTAGAGATAGCTGTGCGTAGATTTTTCACAGTTTTCAAGTCTTTAAATTCTGTAGGGATTACAGATATAGAATAATATTTATGACATCCAAATATGGGAAAATTATGAAAATACCCCTGGACCCGAGAAATTTTGAAAATGCATAAAGTGCATGAACTCGATGTTTTACATGTGAAAAAGAGATTTTGTGAAGCTGAGATGATAGACAGGCTCATGAGTTGACTGTATGCATTAAAAATGCACGTTTTCCTAAAGTTTGATTTAATTGATGGGTGATTTGATGGGAAGCTACCCTCTCACTCTGTGTTGTACTGTGTTGCGTATTGTACTCAGGTTTTGAATATCAATTTGTGGGAAATCGAGCCAACTATCTATTTTGTGTGTGTGAAATCGTGCAGAGCTATGATGAGATCTGCGAACTATCCAGATCCGCTTGCACTTGATTTTGATATGACTTATAAACAAACAATGCTGAAGCTATATGGTTGACTGGAGATTACACAGACCTGCTCGTACTGGATTTTGATAAACTATGCTTGAGCCCTCGTGTTGACTGTGTGTCATACTGGTTTTCTCACACTAGAATTGAGACATGCTATGGTTGATAAATATTTGGTTGGGGTGAGGAGTCTTTGACTCATGGGCCACCAACAATTGTGTGATACTTGCACCGTGATTCATGGAGTACATTATACCGTATAGATAACACAGAGTACACTGTCCTGATAATTCTATTAAAATAGAATTATCTGTTCTTAATTTCTCAATTAATTATTTAAATCCCTAATTTATTTTTTTAATTATCCCCTTTATTTAATTAAAATTCTTTAATGTGTAGGTAAATTAAATCCAGATGAAACTCTGTCGTTTCAGTCAAAAATAGACTGAAAATGGGCTAAAGGAAACTAGACCACCTCCAATTTGCAGACTGAGTCACCAATCATCTGGACACGTGGGATGCCAGATGTTTAGTATTTTATTCGCTTCGAAACGATAAGATCGACGGACACCGTGCCAACCTTCTGGAAGACACACATCGAGCCACATCTCACAATGAAGTGTACTAGAAGACGGATGACGTGGAAATATCTACTCTGCAGCAAATAAAATGAAAACAAGTGGCCAAACAATGTCAACTCATCTAGGATGAAAAATTACCATTGTACCCCTAAGTGTGTGTATAAATAGAGCATGATAGCAATTGAAAAAACTAGTGTAGGTAGAATAGTCTTATTTTTAGATTAAATTTTTCATTACTATGTTTTATTCTCTTATTTTATTTTAGTTCTCACGTTAGTTTTTGTTAACAGCCACCATTGTTGAAATTTTACTAGCTTTTATTTTTGAAGAAAATCTCATTCTAGTAGTTAGCATAGTCTTTTATCACATTTGTTTTTTTTTTTTTTTATGTTCCTTTCCTTTTATCTTCTTGTTGGTTCTCGATTTTCATTTTTTTTTTACTGTTCATGTATAGTTGATTAAAATGGCTACTGCCATTTACCATTTCTTCACTCATTTTTCATGAAGACGGTTGAACGAGGTTACGAGACTGTCGCTTATGCTTACTATTGATGGTCCTCATCCACGAGGTTGAGGTGTTGAAGGAAGAATCGTTGCTGGTACAACATTGCTGCTGGATACTTACCGCTGTTGCATTTATGAGGACGTGTGCAGGACCAGAAGGGACGTTGGGTGCAGCTGAAGCCTACACTAGCTGGGGAGAGACGTGGGCTAGGTTGCAGGGACAGCAGCTGAGCAGTACTACAGCAGCAACCTGAGAGCAAAGCAGCAGCAGTAACCCGAGAGCAAAGCAGTAGCAGCAACTCGAGAGCAAAGCAACAGCAGTAGCAGGAGCTTTCCTCTGTTCTCCCCTGTTTCATTATTCTCTTTACTGTTCATTTTCTTTGCTATCTCTAATTCTCAGTTTTAGTTAATTCACAATTGCTATTGTTTATTTATTGCTTTAAATTACAAAGGCTAACTTCTGCTTATGTTTTCTTTGTGTGTTCTGCACTATTTCAGATTAGTTGAAGGTGAACAGAACCGAGACATGGTTATCACAGGAATTTCATGTTGTTGTCGCTGCTTCCTTTGGTTGGACATCTCTCGGTGTAATTGGCATTGCGGGATGTGTTGAGTGTGGCAGTATTCGACTAGGGGCATTGCTGGACTGCTGTTGCAAAGGTTATTACAGAGACAGTAGAACAAGGGATGATGGTGACCGAGAGCAGTACTGGAGTAGGAACTGAGAGCAGGAGATGGCAACACAAGCAGGAAGATAAACGTAGGGCCGGCATGTTGGAGCATGCCTTGCTGATGATAGAAGCAAGGCAGGAGGTGGTGTGTGTGCTGGGCTGCGCAGAATAAGCTGGAGCATGCCGAGGATGTGTAGTGGAGCAGAGCAGGACTGGTGCAGAGCAGGAATGGACATGCACCATCTGCCGAGTGCAGTGCACAGTCGGGGGCAGTGCACAGTCGGGGCAGTTGGTTATATTGCAAACCGAGTAGGGCCACATTTGGCATTTAACTTTTGCACAATTCCATTTTTCATGCGTACCTACTATCATATTTTTATTAGTATTTCTTTTAATGTTATTGTTAGCTTAGATCATAGGCTTAGTTGAATTTACATATTATTGTTCCTAGCTTATTAGTATAAATTTAGTTCAATTTAGGAATTTAGAATTAAATTTAGTATTTAGGTAGTACATAATTAAAATTAGTAGTAGAATTCTTTTAGGTAATTTTAAGTAAGTTTGCACTTTAAATTCATAAATCCAAAAATATTAGTTCTCATGCATTATTTAGATTTTGTTTTATTGTTAGTAATTAGTTAGAGTTAGATTTAATTTAGGATTATTTTATAGGTAGTTAATTTCTTAGTTAGATTTAAGAATTTCCTTAAGTTAATAGGATTTTATTTCATTAGACTTTAGGTTAGTTTAATTTGCATTTCTATTAATTAGTTTAATTACATGCATATTTTATTTTTAGGATTGTTGAATTTTAGTTTAATTAATTTTGTTTCTTATTTAATTACATGCATATTTGCATTTTTAATTACGTTAATTAATTGTTTTAATTATCTTTTGCAGGTTATTACTTTTAATTACTTGGAGCTCTGTAAGTAATTTTACCTCGATTTTTTCTTTAGTTTATAGTTTTTATTATTTACAGTATTTCTAGCCTTGTAGATCACCCACAAAAATTCATAAATTGCTAGGATATACTTAGGGTAAGATTAACCGGTAGTTAATTAGGCTAATCACTTTTTTGTGGGACGATAATCCGGGACTCAAATCCCATTATTACTTGTACGACCCGTGCATTTGCGGATACACGTCTAGGTCACTTAGAGTGGGTGTAGTTCGTACCAAGTTTTTGGCGCCATTGCTAGGGAAAATAATTAGTCATTAATTAATATCAGTGAAATTATGCTTAGGTGTAATTCTGGCTTGTAAATATTTAGGTTGTAAATATTTAGAGCTTTAATCTAGATTAGTTAATTTTCTGTAAAAAAAAGAAATTGAAAAATTAATAACTTAAAAAAAAATTCTAAGGACTTTTTGATGTTTGCATGCGTAGAGCCAAGAGTTTTGATTGCTTTCCTCTAGATCCTGAAATTAAACGAACTCTTAGGAAAATTCAAAAGGATTCTAGGAAATTAATAGTTCCGCTGCAAAACACCATGGCAGAAAATAGAGAAATTAGGACCGTTGGAGATTATGTAGCATTGACCATTGGAGGGTATTATATAGACATTAGGCCACCAACTGTCCCTGCAAATAATTTCTAAATTAAGCTTGCAATCCTTCAGATGATCTAGACTTTTTTACAGTTTAGTGGGCTTCCGCACGGTGACCCACATGCTCACCTCGGGCAATTCCTGGACCTGTACAACACATTCAAGCACAATGGATTATCTGATGATGCGTTTAGGCTTAGATTATTCCCCTTCTCGCTTAAGGATAGGGCGTGACACTGGTTAACCTCCTTACCTCCAGGATCCATTTCTACTTGGGATGAGTTAGCCCATCAATTTTTAGCTAAGTTTTTCCCTCCCTCTAAAATGGCCAAACTCCGTAGTGACATATCTTCCTTTGTCCAATTCGATTTTGAATCTCTTTACGAAGCATGGGAACGATATAAGGAGCTTCTTAGGAAGTGCCCTCATCATGGCCTACCTTTATGGCTGCAAGTCCAGACCTTCTACAACAGACTTACAAGCTAAAATAGGACTATCGTTGATGCTGCTGTGGGTGGAGCTTTAATGTGCAAAACAGAGGAGGAAGCTTACGAGTTGTTAGACAAGATGCATGCTAATAATTATCTATGGTCCTCGGAGAGGCAACTGCCTAAGAAGTCAGTGGGTATCTATGAGCTCAAGACGCTGTCTACCTTAACCTCTCAAATAGCTAACCTTATGAAAAAGGTTGAGTCCCTCAGTACATAGTATAATCCTTCCATCAGTCCTAACCCTGTTTATTCTGTCCAAAGTCCTTTTCTTTTCTGTGATCAGTATGGTGGTACACACTCTGTAGATAGGTGTCTGCTTAACCTAGAATCGGTTCAGTACGTTGCCCCATCTTAGAAGCAACAGAAGAACCCCTTTTCAAACACCTACAACCCAGGGTGGAGGAACCATCCTAATTTTTCTTGGAGCCAAAATTAAGGACAACCTTCTAATTCCAGACCTATAGGACCCCCTGGTTTTCAAGCTCCACCGGTTCATCTACCACCACAGCAAGAATTTCCACATCACTCATTTAATCATCCCCATCCACCTTAAATTCACCATCCACCACCACCACCACCACTTATGCAACCCCAACATTACCTTGCACCAGCACCAGCAGCTGAGAAGAAGCCTACACTAGAGGAAATGATCACGACTATCCTGCAAAACTAAGCTGCCTCAATTAAGAACTTAGAAGTTCAGGTTAGACAAATAGCAAATGCTCTTAGCCAGTGTCCTCAAGGGACCCTTCCTAGTAACACTGAAGCCAATCCTGTTAGGCAAAGGGAGGGTAAGGAATATGTTAAAGCCATCACCCTTAGGAGCAGCTGAGAGCTAGATGATCCACAAGTTAAGTCCAGCCTTAAACAACACATAGTTGAGGAATCCTTAAGTTCTAACGAAGCAACTCAGAAAGAGCAGGAACATCAGGATTGGGCTACAAAGCAAACAAAGCTCGACGCTTCTTCATCTTTACCTTCTTTTACTTCACAGCCTTCCTCGTCCTCTGATGCTATACATGTTTCCACTACATCCTCTCTAGTTAGACCACCAGTACCTTTTCCTCAAGGGTTTCAAAATCAAAAACTGGATCAACAGTTCGCTAAATTTCTTGAGGTTTTTAAGAAACTTCACATTAACATTCCTTTCACAAATACTTTAGAGCAAATGCCAAGTTATATGAAATTTTTGAAGGATATCCTCTCTAGGAAAAGAAGATTGAAAGATTATGAGACAATGGCCTTAACTAAGGAATGCAGTGTAATTATTCAGAGGAAATTACCCCCCAAGCTCGTGGATCCCGGGAGTTTTACCATACCCTGCACAATAGGAAATATGTTCTTTGGTAGAGCCCTGTGTGATTTAGGAGCCAATATAAATCTGATGCCTTGGTCAATCTACCAAAAGTTTGGAATAGGGGATGTCAAGCCTACCACAGTGACCTTTCAACTAGCTAATAGATCCATTAAGTATCCGAAGGGAGTCATTGAGGATGTATTAGTAAAGGTGAAAAAGTTCATTTTCCCTGCAGATTTTATCGTGTTGGACATGGAGGAAGATAGGGAAGTCCCCATTATACTAGGCAGACCTTTCCTAGTAACTGGTAGAACTTTAATTGATGTATAGAAGGGGGAGTTAACTATGGGAGTCCTAAATTAGGAGGTGACATTTCATGTTTTCAAACCTTTGAAGTTCCATGATGACTCTCAAGACTGTTTTAGGATGGAGGATATAAGGCTTGAGCATAAGAAATCTGAAAGAAAGAGAGAAGTAGATAGAGCTCAGGAGGATTTAACTATTAACACTCTGTCACCACTTTGGCTGACTCTCCTACTCTTCGCCCTGCTGCTGAGTGTTGTTTTCTTCAGTTGCATTTGAAGTGGCTGTATTTTTCTTTTCATTTTGTATATAGTTCTTTTTCTTTTTCTTTTCTGTTGTTTCTTTCTTTGTTTATGTTGCATATTTCTTTTCTAGTATTACGCTTTCAATCAAGCTTCAGTTGTTCATCATCATCAGAAAGGGGAGTTCTCTGTTCTTGAGCTTAAATTCTTACATTATCTGCACACTGAGGACACTGTGCACTTTAAGTTTGGGGGAGGGGATATCACTTGAGCAGTTTTGCGCAAAATTGGAAAAAATTTCAAAATTTTTTTGAAAATCTGAGAAAAAAATTTTGAAAATTTTTTCAAAAATATGAGCTTAAATTGTTTGATTTTGGGATGATTTAGTGCTTAGCATGTATTTTTTCCATATTTCGATGATATGACACCATGATTTAGTCTGACTTTGATTAACTGAGAAGTATGATTATAGGAAAGGCATGAAGTTGAATTCTTGAATTTGTTTTGATTCTAATTGTGATTTCCTCATTTTATGCACATGTCATGTCATGAATCGGTATATTTATTTAGAGAAAGCTTTTGTGTACATAGGATTGCATTTGTTCAATTGATTTGGTGCACATATTCTAGAATTTGTTTGATCTGATCTTGAGGTGAAATATTAGATCACACTTAATTAGAGAGATGATTTAGGTCATCTTTGGATCATTTGAGCCTTTTTAGCCATCCTTGTACATATTTTACCCCTAGTCACCCATCTGGGCCAAATAAGCTTTTCTCTGTAAATACACCTGCTTATTTTTTTTCCCTTAGCTTAAATACTCTGTTCCTATCCCTTACCCCGAAAGTATGAAAAGTCATTGGGATATATTGTGAGCTATGTACATATGGGTATTAAGTGATAGTGAAGGAGTATATATTAAAAAAAATGAAAATGAAGGAAAAAGAAAAAGAAAAGAAGAAAGAAGAAAAATTCAAAAATAGAATAAAAAGTTTAGTGAAATAAATAAGTTTGGGGGAAATAAATTTGAGCTCTTACATTGAAGATCCTAGAAGTAATGCATGTTAAGGGGTAATTAAACCTAAATCGACTTTATCATACCTTAGCCCCAACCTTACATTACTAGCTTAATGAAGTCCTATTGATATTTGGTTAAGTGTGACTACATTAGTGGAGAGAGAAGTGAAAAGCAAACTTATGGGAATGATCACTTGTCATTGACTTTGCATTCATTGTGTTTGCATAATCTGATATGGGTAATGTACTGAGTAGTGGCTTTGACATTTTCACACACACACGATGAGTCTAATTTGGGTTAGGACTTATGATTGAATGATTCTGAATGTTAGACTTGTAATTATGAATTCTTGAGATCATAGTCTGTATTTTTTCTTTGAGGATAATATTAGGGAAATTATTATGTTGATACTTGTCATTCCTGTATGAATTTTGTTTTGCTTGAGGACAACCAAAAGCTCTAAAGCAAAAGCAAAAGCTGTACCGTACCACCATGTGATGTGATAGTTTCCGGACTCAGGCATGAAGTGTCGTGCTCTGATCGTGATAGTCCTTAGATTGGATAGCCAATGGGTAGACTGATCCCCTCCTCGTGCTTATAGATACCCTTGTACACTTGATCCGTGATTGCTTGGGGTCTCTGACTTTGGCCAAATGTCACCTGGATTATGTGTAGATCCCTGTCTAGTCTTATATGTTTTATAGGTTTCTGTGATGAAACTATATGTGATTTGAATGCGATTTTAAACGTGGGGTTTTCACATAGAACTATAAACTATTTTACTCCAAATGAGTTTTGATATTCGGTTTTATGACAATAAATTACTATGTTTTTTATTATGATGATTTTATGAATGACATTATTTTTTCGATATAAAGTATCCATTATGAGCATCGTAGATAGTATGATTATCTACCTGCTTTCATTTATTCCTTACTAAGCGTGTTAGCTCACCCTCTTTCTCTCCTTTCTCCATAAATTAGTTCCAGCATTTTGAGAGCTCTGTGGTAGATTCCTGTATTTTCCTTCCGCTAGTAGCTGTTATCACTTGCGAAAGGTATACACACTTTTTAAATCTTTTTTATCTAAATAGGACAGAGCACAATGATGTATTTATGTTAGTACTGGGATGTAAACCAATGTAAACGAATGTAAATTGTTGTAAATTATTGTAAGTACAATTTCTTATTATGGATGCATGATAAGTGAATGAATTAGAGTATATGGGGAGTGATCGACTGACATCGACTCATAGCCCAACTATCAGTATGTATAGTTGTGATATGTGGTAATAAATGATATGAATGTAAGGAAATTTGGGTCGCGACAGGTAAGGGCTCTTCCCCACTCTTACTCTTCACCTCATTTTCACTAAAAAACACTAAGTTAAGAGAGAGACTTGAGTGAGAGAAAGGAAAAAAATGAAGAAGAAGAAAAAAGGTTTTGGCTACAAAAAGGAGAAACAAAGGTAAGATGTTGTAAACTTGAACTTGTTGGAGTATTTATGATTGAAGGTGGAAGATTGGTGTGAAAGTCTTGAGAGAAAAAAAAAACTAGGGTTTTCCTCTCTACAAAGTATGATTTTCTAAAATTCTAGAAAAATTATATGTTGTGAATTATGGTTGAATATGTTGATTTGTTTAAGTAAATTTCTAGAATAAAATTTATGGAATTATGATTTAGGGTTTGAAGCTGATGAATTGGAAGTTTTATACGTAAGTATAAGACATTGATGAATTGATGATGGTATGATAATGAAGATTAATGTAGGATATGTATGGAATGAATTATGATAAAAAGGGACAGTTAGAAAGGTATAAAAGAGCTTATAAGTAATGGTTTTTAAGTTAAAGCTTAACAGAAATGTTAAGTTAGGAAGGGTTTGGTTTTATGAAAACTTAAGAAAGTTAAAAGAGTAGGAATCTAAATTTTATGATGCGGCTTTTGTAGTAAAGAGGACCATTGGGTAGTGTTGTGCAATGTAGATGCATTGCCTAACTTGAGCTTGGTGCTAAAAACCAAGGTTAAGTGCTACGATTGATTTGCTTTTTAATACATGCATGTAAGTTTATTATGCATTAAGTATATTTTATGATATATAAGTTTATGAAGATATATGTTTTATATTTAAGGATCAATCTCATGAGGCAGGGAATCGAAACCTTCGATATGTTTGATGCTTATGAATTGCTTTTCATGCTTATTGATCCGTTTTGATTTAAAGTGAATAAAACCATGATTTGGTAAGTTTATGATTTTATGACTTATGTAAGAGGATTCCACGAAAATGCATTAAAAGATTTTATTTTACAAAAATGCATGATAAAACTTGTTTTAAGGTTTCAAAACAGATTAATGCATTAAAATGATTTCTCTAAAAATGTGTTTGGCATGTTTTGATGTTGGGTCACTATATTTATGCTATGAAGAAGGGTGATTCCATCGGATAATCATCCCACCTATGTTTATACTATGTTTTGAAAACTGTGATTATGTTTTTTTATGTATGGAATCATACAAACTATGATATATGTATGTTTTTGAGATATGGTAAGGCCATCATTAGTACGTGCTTATGGGACGTATCGTGTCCACTTGTTATCGGGCATTTATGCATTCATGCTTATGCATGTATGGCTATATGACCTAGACAATTCAACAGTATTCCCAATGCTCACTTGTCCAGTGGGGCTGAGAAACCCTAACCATGACCATAGGTTAACCCTCCTTTTTACGAAATTTATATATGTATGTGCTCAAAGTTGCTAATGAGATAAATTGCCTAGTCTCCACTTATGATTTTAAGTTATACAAGCATATGTTTCTAAGTATGTTTTACAAGATACATCCAAGCATGACTTATTCCATAACTATGCTTTATGAAAACACATAAAGCTTTGTTTATAACTTATGATTTATAAACTTAAGTATGGTTCGAATTATGTATGTTTTCAAACTAAAGCGACTTATATGTTTTAAATGAAGTATGCATCTATGATAAGCTCACCCCTTTTCCCTTTCTTCTACAGATTATCTGATAGGTACTAGAGCACGACTTCTATTAGGGTAGGCTAGAAAAGTGTTATCCTACTACTTGTTTGCTTTCTTTTAAAGGTTTATACACAACTATATATCTTAATTTATATGTCAAACATTGTTTCATGGACAATTCATGTATTCTTTTTCGGATGTAATGATAGGTTATAATAGGTATCAAATGTAGTCTTAGGGCTGTATTAGATATCGATAATGACCTGTAAGGATGTGTGATGACACGATTAAACTAATTATAATAGTATTCTTTTAAAGAAGAATTAATGGATGATTTCACTTATGGTTTCATGATATATTGTATATATGAAGTGTATAGTTTGTCACATCACGTACTTAAGGATAGGACCAGGACTAAAAGAAACTTATCAGAGTTAGCTAATAGGACCAACAAAAGTAATTAGGTACTACACTGATCGTAGAGAAACATAAGGAAGAAATTCAATCCAAATTTCGGTGAAATGGGGTGTTACAGATTGGGCATTATAAAATGATTTATTTGGTAAGAATCAATGTTGTTAGGATGGAATTAGAGGTCACATCCCAAACTCCGAGCATGTCTAATTACAAACTACTTTTAATCGCTTTAAGTATGCTTATATGAACGATTTTGGATATTCGTTAAGCTAAAAAGATGAGTGGAAGATGTGGACAACCAAAGAGGTAAGCTCTTCCATCTCCACCTCCACCTCCACCACACCTTGATAGCCCCAACATCAAGATAGCTTGCTCAAGTAGAGGCTTGAGCAGGGGTTTAGTGATATGGTTACGACCACGATGACCATTATTGCGCAGCACTTGGGTGGCACCAATACTCCTACCTCTACCTGTCAGACCCCTTTTACCTAAAAATCACTACAAATTTTTCTTTTTTTCATTTCCTTTCCTGGTCGTGAACATTCTCACCGATAGCAGTTAGGCTATGAGTCAGTATTAGTCATCCTTTACCATTCATCTTTTAATTAATCAAGAGAAAACACATACATTTGAAAATTTAAGTTCTATACTTACACATGTCTGCTAACACTTACATCCCCCATATTACATTTCAAAATGATTACTGTGCTATTACATTGTTTAGATACAAAATGATTCCTGTGTGTATACCTCTCGGTAATAGAGACCAGCAGATATCCAGATACAACTTTTTAGTCCCTCACTAGACTACTGTGTGAGCTCTGTAGAGGGGGGAAATGAAGGGGATGAGCAACCACACGCTCAATAAGGCAATAATGCAAGCATGGTAGATAACTACACCATCTACATGCTTATAATGTCATGGCATAGAGATTAGTTATACTCAGAGCATGAAGAAATATTAAAACTATGCCACATGTATATACATATCATGTACTGAAAACATGAAAATAGGTATCTAAACATAGAAAATCGTCATGTAAAACCTCTCATGCTGTCACGACCGCCCGAGACTTAACCAAAACCATTACAAATTTTTTCGCTTTTTACTTACCTTTCTCCTTATCAACAGTTGGGCTGTGATTCGATGTTAGTCTCTTCGCTTACCATACCATTCATCCATTATCATACATACATGTCAATATACTATCTAATGACTGTAATTTCTTTTATAATATAAGTGAGCTAATATAAAATATAATACAAATACATCCCCCATAATTTACAATGTTTACATTACAGTGCTGTTTATATGTTTAGATACAAAATCGTACAAAACGTGTATACCTGTTGATCGATAGGAAATGACAGCGGACAACAGGAATACTATCCCTCAATTGTACTCGGTCTAATGCGGATACTCTGTAGAGGGGTGTAAAAAAAAGGGGTGAGCTCACAGCTCAGTAAGGAAATCAGGCAAGCAAGTAGACATTTATACTATCTACTCAAAATAATGCTATGCCTTAAAAATATTATTTCCTTAACTCACTTTAAAAGCATGTATTTAAAATATATAAATACTTGTACAGATTAAATCCCATGTATAGAAATCATGCTTAGTTCTCAAATGTAGGCATTTCATGCAAAACAATGCATCTTTATAATTTCACAATGCCTTTAGATAAATCATGCCATTTATATTCAAATCATAGTAAATATGGCATTTCAATCATTCACAACACAACAATCAGATTCCGACCCATCCCTCAGGTCTATCCGTATCATAAAATCAAGTGATATACCATGTGAGACTCTGTGGTTAAATGCAATAATATCCTGGACTATGGCCATATCATATAATGTGATCCCAGGCTACATGGATCCTAGTATGCGGGGCAATCACTGTGGTAACGGGAGAGGGGTCAGTCCATCACAATCGCCAGCTATCAACTCCTCATACACATCACAATAACACATGGTACAGCGTACTTCGTGACATACACATGGTACAACGTACACCCGTGGACCTTATCTCAATGGATAATCAATACCACGTCTCTAAATCCATGTGTGAACATCTCAACAGTGTGACACTCAGTCTACATGAGGAAATCATCACAGTTTTCAACATGTTTTATATATCACAAAAAAACTACAGTGCGCTCCTTTGAGTGCAACTCATAGTCGACACTCCGCTCAAATACTATTTCACACATCACAAACTCGAACTCTAGTGCGAGTAAACCTCCAGCACTAGGTCATGCATAGTTTATATTTCAAATCAAGTATGAGCAATCGCTCCAGTACCATGCTATGCACAAAACATATAAAACTGAGTATGAGCAATAGCTCAAACACTCTATCATGCATAAATCGTATAAAACTGAGTGCAAGCAATAGCTCCAGCACTCTATCATGCATGTCATGGAAATCTAGTGCGAATCATACTTCAGCACTAATATATGTGGAAAACATATGAAATCAAGTGCAAGCTGTGCTCTAGCACTATTTATTCTCACATAATTCGATAGATGGCTCTTTAAAAAGGGATGATTTTCAAAACATCAAAATCAACACTATAAATTGTGCTATTTCTCATCAACCATGAAAATATTAGCCCATCTACCTACTCTTTTGCCAAACAGCAGTAAAAACACTCATAATGGTGGTTCCCATGCTTTTTATAACATTTCTCAAAAGTTGACTTTTTTCCTAACTATGGGCAAAATAATAATTTACCACATCGGGTCGCTATAATTATTATTAACTTTCTCTGACCCTCAGAGTTTTTAAGTGAATGCAAAAGCAGATGAAAATACGTGCAGGTATCTCTAACTACTCACAAAGTCCCTTACCTGAAATCACTCGAGAAATTTTACTTTCTCAACGCTGCTCGATCCAGTAGTCCGATTAGCTCCTCTAAAAATCTCTGGAGCTGAATATAACCATTCATCAGGTTAATTTTACTTTTTCTACTATATTTCACATTTAATACAATCTATTTCACTTAATGGGCCTTAATAAACCTTAATAGGCATAACTCCGCTTTAAGCCCATTTTCATTTTACTATTCATTTTTGTTGGGTCTATTGGGCTTATGGGGCCCACCAACTCTTGTTATACTTGTTCGAGACCCATTACATCATATTGGGCCAAAACCAATTGGGCTTGGCCTATTGGACCTCTCGACCATATGCTATGGTCGAGAACCACGCATGCCTAGCCATGCCGAGCACCACGCCACCGTCGGCCGTTTCACCAGCCATTCACTTAGGCATTTTCACAAACACTTGGTTGGCAATGTTCTTAAGCTTAACTTAGTTCATGTAGGCATTTTATCAAGCACCTTGATTGCCAACTTAATTCATTCACTAATTGATCAAATTGATTTATTCTAACTATACCATAGTCATTAACACATGTATATTAACTCATTCATGCCTTAAAATCATATGTGTATTCATCAATTTATCATTACCCAATCTCGACCAATCAATGTTCATAATGATTTCATGGGTTTCAATGCTTAAAACATATACCAATAAACTTAGAATAATTCATACATTAACATATATGAATTTGAAAGCTTGAAATTATACCTAGTTTACACTTTCACACTTGACGAAACTTTGAAGCTTCTCAGTTTGCTCACTTTGGATCCTTGATAGCCAATTCCAACATATGTTAATCCTCTCTCAATTTGGAACAACTTTCATGAAGATTGCAAGTTCCAAATATTCCTTTTTCCTAGTGATTTCTAGTGAGAGAAAGCTTAACTATTTGTTTGTTAATGGTTTCTTCTCTTTGCCGAATTCTTAAGGAAGAAGATGAAGTTGTGTTGGCTGATTTTATAAGTCAATTACTTAGTCATTAAACTTTAAATTTCAGCTAACAAGTTTGAATTGAATTGAGTTAGGTGATAGTTACCAATTTGGCTATGGTTACCTTTTACTAATGGGATTGATTTTTGAACCAATTGGGCCTAGCTTTTGGGCCTCTTGGTTTGGGCCTTCCTAATGGGCTTTCGGGCTGAACTTTTCACTATACATTGGGCCTTCAATTGTATAAATATTTGGCCCACAAATTGGTCCAACAGTTCAGTCTAATGGACCTAAGAAATTCGTTCCACTCTTGTTATACCTTAATGGGCTTTAAAATTTCCACTTTGGCCCATTACGTTTTTACCCATTAAATTTAATCCGAATTTCGATTAAATAAATTTTCCTTACTTTTGGGTTTGATTATCTTGTATTTTGACTAAAAATATTTTTCCCCAATTTTTTTCTCCATACTTAGGTTAATTTTTAACCATGGTTAGTCAACTATGGTCAAAGTCCACTTTTCTTAACTACAATTGACTTTTCTTGACCATTGACCACGTTTGACTTTTTTTCAAAAATCCAAAAGTGTCATATCTTATGGTTTACACTCTTGTCTTTACGTTTTGGCCGTTTTCTGTAGGTGAATATACCTAAAATACTTTAAACGGACCATTTCGGACTCGTTTAGCCCTTTCTTTGGCTTTTACTCTTGTTCTTTATGGTCGAGACCAAATCAAACCGACTTTCCTTCATGAGCTCCCTATATTTTCTCATATTAAGTTCTTATTTTCGGTCAAAATGATCTAGATCCACTCAGTTTATCCATGTAGCTCTTATAGCCCTTTTTCGACGTTTATGTAGCTTATTAGTGTTAAAGCGTTTCACTAACACTTAAATCAAGTAAATACTCTTTTTATGATTCAGATAACTTAATATAATGTTTGCACATGTATAAATCATAAGGAACAAGCTACATAAAAATATGGGTTTTACAATCCTCCCCAACTAAGAAAATTTGGTCCTCCAAATTAGAACCAAGTCAGTCATCAAACAACTGGGGTTGCTTCTCTCGTATCAGACTCTCTAGCTCCCATGTAGCCTCCTCTAAAGTGTGATGCTGTCAGAGAACCTTCACTGATCTGACAGTCTTCGATCTCAAGACTTTCTCCTTCCTATCCAGTATCCAAATCGATCTCTCAACATATGACATGTCCTCTCTGAGCTTCAACGGCTCATAACTAATCACATGTGCCGGATCCAGGTGATACTTCCGATGCATCAAAATATGGAAGACGTTATGTACACCAGATAAGTCTGGTGGCAATGCCAACCTATAGGCCTTATCTCCCACTCGATCAAGTATCTCAAAGGGTCCAATGTAGCGAGGACTTAGCTTTCCTCTCTTTCCAAATCTTGTTATACCTATGGAAGGAGAAACCTTTAGAAACATTGACTCACCAACTGTAAACTCTAGTGGCCTCCGTCTCCTGTCAGCATAACTCTTCTGTCTACTCTGAGCTGTCCTCAGTCTCTCTACAATCAAGCAGACATCCTCAGAGGCTTGTGTAACCAAATCAGGAGCGAAAATCTTTCAGTCACCCACTTCTTCCTATCCAATAGGGGAACAACATCTACAACCATATAAAGCCTCATACGGTGCCATCTCGATACTCGAATGATAACTGTTGTTGTAGGCGAATTCGGCTAGTGGCAAGTGATCATCCCAGGAGCCTCTAAAATCTAGCACACACACTCTCAACATGTCCTCCAGAGTCTGTATAGTCCTCTCTGATCTATCTGAGGATGGAAAGCGATTCTCAAACTCAAATGGGTTCCCATGGCTTCCTGAAAATGTTCTCAAATGTGGAAAGTGAAGCGGGAATCCCTATAAGAGATGTGAGATCTAAGAATTTCAGACATATTTTAATTATGTAATATGAACATGAAGTATAATTTATTGAGCTAAGTGGATTGGGGAATGATAATTGGAGATTTATATGTTAAGCGTTTAAAATAAGTATGAAGTTATGAGGACAGATCGATCTGGGAGAAGGAGAGATCGATCTGGTGAGTTAAACATGACAAGGAAGGAGGAATTTAAGGAGCAGATCGATCTCCAATAGAAGAGGATCGATCTCCTTATGATTCTGTTTGAGAGAAGATCGATCTCATGAGGAAGAGATCGATCTCCAAATGATTCTGTTTGGGAGAAGATCGATCTCCTCAAGGAGCAGATCGATCTCATAAAGCCATAAAGAGATCGATCTCACCCCTCGACAGATCGATCTCCTAGGCATAAAATTGCCCAAATCGTCCTCAAAATTCAAATGCAGATTGATCTCATCAAGAGCCAGATCGATCTCCTACCCTCAGCCTATATAAGGAACTCCTATTTTTCTCCTGCAATCTCACTTTCTCTCTCTTCCAACCCCCATTTTCACCGAAACCTTAGGTTTCTCACTCATCCAAAGAACCCATTTCCGTCCAAATCAGAAGTTGTGGCAAGAAGGAAAGTTGTTCCTCGTCAAAGGGAGAATAACATACTAAGAAATCGAAGGACGAATCGAATCGAGGCGTGGGTTGTGCACCTCACAAGCTTTGGGTAATTTCTAAACCTCGATCTTGATATTTGAGATGATTTTGGTGATAATAGTTGTTGGCATTGTGCTGAAATAGCTAGAAAATGATTCGGGATTGATGAAATTACAATGTGGTTGGAGTGATAATGATATTTAGCAATTTAGGAATTTTGAGGTATAAATGGAGATTTAGACAATGTGGTGTATTAGCATAGATATTATGACATAGGAAATATAGAATGTTGAGGTGTTGTGAGCGAGATTGTGGTTTGTGGTGGAGTTATGAGAATTGAGAAATTTGAGGAGTTATGAGCAATTATGCTCTATTTTGAGAATTGAGGTTGATGTGATAGTTGAATATTGATGTTTTAACATCGTTTGGACAGCTCGGGAGTTCCAGAGTGGAATGCGGGACTAGTCCGTGTCAAGGGGGAAACGATTGCACTATACGAGGTGCAAAGAGGTAAGGGAAATTAAACCAATTGTGTATATGATTTTGAACTATTATAGCATGATTTGTGATTTATAAAACAAGCATGTTGAGTGTGTGTTGTGATATAATTGCACACGGTTTTTATAGCCGGTTGGAGCCCATTATTTTATGAGTTTATAAGCTGAGTGTGAAATTGCCTTATAAACCGTTGAATTTGTGTGAGTAATGAATTGGGCTCTACATTAATGCAATATCAAGATTTGAGAAATGTGTGCGTGTTTTGCCGGTTGGGACTCGGTTTCAATATGTTTTGTGTTGAGTACAAAACGATTTTAAATGAGTTTTATGAGAGAAAAAAAACCACTATGAGTTCTACGTGAAGGCAAATGTGATTAAGACTTTGGTGTGTAATTCTGAGTACACACCGGGCATTGCTCTGGTAGCATGTAAGCCCAATTCTTCTCCGTTCTGGTAATGTGAGAATAACCCATTCTGTGGCTATGCCATGTATACTTGGTAGCCGTTGTCACGTGAGAACCCCATTTGGTGGCCGTTGCCACGTGAGAACCCCATTTGGTGGCCGTTGCCACGTGAGAACCCCATTTGGTGGCCGTTGCCACGTGAGAAACCCTAATTGGTGGCCGTTGCCACGCGAGAAACCCTATTCTGTGGCTGTGCCACAGGTGAATTTAAATCAGTGGCTATGCCACGTGTGCTTAGTGGCTGTGCCACGTGTGAATTTAAATCAGTGGCTATGCCACGTGTGTTTAGTGGCTGTGCCATGTGCATTATTATTACAGTGATTTTATCACATTAATTGAGAAAGCGTTTATCGCATTATTTTCACATGCTTTGTTATTGCTCTAGACTGAGCCTTTTTACTTCATGTTTTCACATGATTTGAGACATGAGAATGTCGTTTTGAGTACTTTCATGCTATGGTTTTCAAATGAGATTAATGAGTTTCACATACAAATAAATATTTTGTGATGTGCATTTTGGTTTATGAAATGAGTCCCTTACCCCCTTTACTGAGCGATTTAGAAGCTCACCCTGTTTTCTTTCCCCTTAGATCTCTTCAAGTGAAAAGGGTTTTCCTGCGACGTACGGAGTAGTGGCTAGTGGAGGACTTGAGCTCCAGGCCATATATTGTATTTTGAGGTATCTTTTATCTTTTCATGTACCCAAACAATTATCATAATTGCAGACACTTGATGTATAACATTGTGTGGGATGTATTAGGATTAATTAACTTGAGATCAAGTAATGTATATGATATATAATTTCTAGTGATGAGATCTTGAGGTACGATAAATATGATAATGTATGACACTGCACAGGAATGCACTCTCAATTGAGAATTGATGAGTAAAAAATTTTAAATTAGCCCTATTTTCCGCGCTTTCGGGGCGTGACAAGAGACTATGCTTACTGGAACATCATGTAACCTCACTACCTCGCGTACATACAGCTCTATCAATGAACTCAGTGTATCGATAGCTCTCATGGCTAGAAAGTGGGTTGACTTCGTCAATCTGTCAACGATCACCCATATAGCATCGTGATTCTTGCGGGTTCTCGGTAAACCCATCACGAAATCCATGGTGATATGCTCCCATTTCCATGTCGGTATAGGTAGAGGCTGCAATAACCCTGCAGGCTTCTGATGCTCTACCTTCACCTGATGACACACGAGACATCTCAGTATAAATGCTGCCACATCTTTCTTCATACCTGACCACCAGTACACCTTCCAGAGGTTCTGATACATCTTGTTACTCCCCGGATGTAACGTGTACCTCGATAAATGAGCTTCTGCCAATATCAATTTCCTGAGCTCTGGGTCTTTGGGAACGCACAATATACCCTTAAACCTCAGTAATCCATCAGTACTCAACTCAAAATCAGTCATTGGGCATGTTTGCATCTGACTAGTCATCTCAACACAATATGGATTAATCTACTGAGCCTGTCTGATCCTGTCCAATAGATCTGGCTCCAAGCGTAGACTCGCTATCACCTAGTCTGTATCCATGTCAGAAGGCACAACCCCAAAACTGAGGCTAGTAAACTGCTCCAACAGCTCGTGTTCCCTGATCATCATGCATGATACCATCCCTTGGCTTTTCCTACTTAAAGCGTCAGCTACAACGTTAGCCTTACCCGAATGATAAAGTATCTCACAATCATAGTCCTTCAGAAGCTCTAGCCATCTTCTCTGTCTCATGTTCAACTCCTTCTGCGAGAACAGATACTAGAGGCTCTTGTGGTCGGTGAATATATGAAACTTCTCATCATACAAGTAGTGGTGCCATACCTTCAACGCAAACACTACTGCCGGTAACTCCAAATTGTGGGTGGGATAGTTCTTCTCATGGTCCTTCAGCTGTCTGGATCCATAAGCAACTACCCTCCTATCCTGCATCAATACACAGCCCAGTCCCTGATGCGAAGCATCGGTATACACTACAAATCCTCATGAGCTGGTAAGGATAGTGAGAATTGGAGCGGTGGTCAATCGACGCTTCAACTCCTGAAAACTCTTCTCACAATCCTCGTTCCACACGAATGGTACACTCTTTCGAGTGAGACGTGTTAGCGGAGCAGCTAACTTCAAAAATCCTTCACCGAATCTTCGATAGTGTCTTGGTACTGATCTTGGTTACTATCCTCGACTGTCTCACTGAACTATAGCCTCTATCTTGGATGGATCTACTGATACACCATCCCTCGACACAACGTGTCTCAAAAATGAGATCTCTGCTAACCAGAAGTCATACTTACTGAGTTTAGCGTATAACTCCTTCTCTCGAAGAGTCTATAATACGATCCTCGGGTGCTGCTCATGCTCCTCTTGAGACTTCGAATATACCAAAATGTCATCGATAAAGATGATAGCAAACTGATCCAAGTATGGCATGAACACATCGTTTATCAAAGCCATAAAAGTCGTGGGAGCATTCGTTAATCTAAATGGCATAACTAAGAACTCATAATGGCTATATCGGGTCCGAAACACTGTCTTGGGTACATCTCCACTCCGAACTCTCAACTGATGATACCCAGACCTCAGATCAATCTTGAAAAAGACCTGCGCTCCCCGAAGCTGATCCAACAAGTTGTCGATGCGTGGAAGGGGATACCTATTCTTGATGGTAGCCTTATTTAATAATCTGCAGTCAATTCACAATCAGAGGCTTCCATTATTCTTTTTCACAAATAAAACCAGTGCTCTCTAAGGTGAAACACTCGGTTTGATGAACCCCTTATCTAACAGCTCCTGCAACTGTCTCTTGAGCTCCTCCAACTCAACTAAGGCTATGCGGTACGGTGGTTTCGATATAGGCTCATTACTAGGCACCAAATCTATACAGAACTCCATCTCTCTGTCTGGTGGTAATCCTGGCAATTCATCTAAAAAGGCATTTGGGAACTCACTAACCACAGGAATATCTGCTAACTCCGGATGTGCCTTATCCGTATCAACCACGTACGCAATAAAACCTTCAACATTTTGATTTCTCAGTCAGCGTATCATATTGTTTATTTTAATAGGAACTACTATTTTCATTTCTTTTCAGCAAACTTTACAACATATTTTTCAGGGTTAGGAAACATAACTGTCTTAGCATAACAATCTAACACAGCATGGTTTGCAAATAACCAATCCATTCCTAAAATTACATCAAAATCGCTCATACTTAGCAATATTAGATTGGCTGTCATATCCTTTTCCCCTACTCTCAACTTGTAATCATTAAATACATACTCTACAAGTTGTGTTATTCATAGGCGTACTAATCAACATCATTATACTTAAAGGTGTACGCTCTGCATGTCTTGCTAACTTACATGCAAATGAAGGCGATACAAATGAATGCGTGGCACCAGGATCAAATAAAACATATGTTTCAATATCATAAATCAGGATGTTACCTCGAATCACATCCAATGAAGCATCACCTGTGCTCTGGTCCAAAGAATGTATGCGCCCTCGACTAATCACTTGCTTCCCATTTTCCTCTGCCGTCTCTCTCCTCCTCGAAGCAGACGTATCAACTGGAGCTCTCTCTAGCTCCTTGCCCTTCTGTGGGGCAGTCTCAACCATCTTCGGGCAAGCTCTAGCAATATCCCCCAGTTTCCTACATTGAAAATATACAATTGGAGTCATCGGACAAGGTCTACCGCCATGATGTCTATTGCATCTACTGCACTGCTCAGTAGTAGGCATCTGTCTTCTAATGACAATACCCTTTGCTGGAGCTATGGCCGGATAAGTAGGAGGTCTAGCAAGTCTCTCTTATACCTCCTTAATCTGTGGTCTCTTACCAAAGAGTCTCTGCCCTCCTTGATAACAGAAACCTCTATCTCTAGCCGACCTCTTCCACTCTCTCTATCTTGGCTCCGACTAAACTTCCCGAACTCAAAAACATTCCTCTCATAGTCCTGCTCGCATAGTTGCACCCTGCACACTGCCTCCTTATATGTGGCTATCTAATGGGACTTATATGGACCGTAGAGCTGGTCTCAGTCCATCAACAAATCTGTGGACCTTTCTGGTCTCACTATACATGGTGTCGAGGTCATACCTTCCCAAGGATAGGAATCTAGTCTCATACTCATCCACTGACAAACTCCCCTAGTTCAACCCCAAAAACTCAGCCTGTAGTCTTCGCTGTGCCGTATCTGGAACAAATTGGCTCCTAAAGTCATCCAAAATTATCTTCCAACTGATATCTGTATGTCGGGCTCTCAATATGGGTCTGGTGGGCTTCCACCAATGTTCTGCTGATCCCTTCAGTAGGAACGCAGCAAAGGCGACCATCTCCGATGTCGTACACTTGAAGAATCCATATAGTCTCTCCATCTCTCCGATCCATTCCTCAGCAGCAACTGGGTCCTTAACCCCACTAAAAGATGGAGGTCTAAACTTTTGAAACTGTCGCAACCGATCCAGCTAACATTCGTACCCCAAACCACTACTGCTCTGTCTCGGAGTAACAGGAGAAGGCGTATCTTGAATTGGTAGGGGTGTAGAAGTATTCGTAGGCTATGGGATATGTGTAGGCTGTGCATGTGTGTCAGGTGCAGCTGCCGTTCCAGTCGCAGTCCCTACATCCTATCCCTGTCTACCTGGCATAGTCTGTGCCAACATCTCCACTATTGTCTCTAAGCTACGCTCTAACCTTATGAAGTGCACCTCAATACTCTCTGGTACCTCAGTAGGACCTAGTGTCACGTCCTAAAAATCAGAGTAAATTTTTCGTTTTTCTTTCATATTTAATTCTTACCTTTCTCTCATCGTGACCATCCTACCAACAGTTAGGCTATGATTCGGTGTTAGTCCCCTCTCACTACTTACCATTCCATTTCCATGTTACATTCACAATTTCATTTATACAACCTTACATCCCTGACGTTCTATACGTTTACAGTACTGTGCATTTACATATTTAGATACAAAAACCATACAAGTGTGTATACCTTTTCTCGATGATGGGAAGCAGCAGATACTAAGAATGCAAGTCATCAGCCGCTCACTATCTACTGCGAGTACTCTGAAAAATAGGGATAATAAGGGGGGTGAGCAAACCACGTGCTCAGTAAGGCAATCATGCAATTAAGTAGATAGCTTCACTATCTACATGCTCATAATGCCATACCCTTAAATCCATTTCTTTTCGTTTAAAGCTCACGCACGAAATCAAGCACACATCAATGCCATAGTTTATAAAAGCTGTTTGTGCTTATGGAAATCATGCAACTCATGCCTTAATGGCATCTCATGTAAAATCATACAACGCATGAATTAAATCAAAATCATGCATTTGCAATTAAAGCATGAATAACCTCCTCATGCTAAAACATTTCATTTCATGAATGATAAACATGCATGGAAAATACATCATGCTAAGTTTCCACAAAACCCCATAAAACATTTTAATTAATTTCCTGAATCCACATCTATCACACTCATCAGGACTCCACCCCTCCCTCGGGTGATCCTGATCCACATAAAATCATTTATTTCCAAGCATTTTTGAAAACATTGAAAATTTCATTTATTCACAACAAAACCAATATCATCAGTCAGGATCTAACCCCTCCCTTGGGTGGTCCAGACTCACACAAAATCTACGCATTCTTAAGCTTTCAAAACATCAGATAGTAACATGTGAGACTAGGTAATATATATATCTCAGGCAAATAACCAGGACTATGACCATATCCTCATGATCCTACTGCTACACGGATCTTGTGTACGGGGTCTCACCCCTATCGGGAACTGCCCCGGGAGGTGGGTCAGTCCATCCTGTTGGTCCTGCCCGATCAATCGCATTCGATGATGCCACTCGCATCTGAAGATGCCACATAATTAATCCCAGCATGGTATAGCGTACTCCATGCTACTTGCACGGTACAACGTACTCCGTGGACCCATATCTCATATTCATACTCGTGCCCTATCTCAAAACGCACCTGCGAGCCTATTTAATCGGTGTGACACACAGTTTACCCGACGCTCCAAGCACGACTCATCGCATGTCTCATAAAATCAGTGCGAGCAATGTTCCAGCACTCATGAGGAAGAGATCGATCTCCAAATGATTCTGTTTGGGAGAAGATCGATCTCCTCAAGGAGCAGATCGATCTCATAAAGCCATAAAGAGATCGATCTCACCCCTCGATAGATCGATCTCCTAGGCATAAATTGCCCCAAATTATCCCAAAAATTCAAACGCAGATCGATCTCCTCAAGAGCCAGATCGATCTCCTACCCCCAGTCTATATAAGGAACCCCTGTTTTTTTCCTACAATTTCACTTTCTCTCTCTTCCAACCCCCATTTTCACCGAAACCTAACTTTCTCACTCATCCAAATCACCCATTTTCGACCGAATCAGAGGTTGTGGCAAGAAGGGAAGTTGTTCCTCATTAAAAGGAGAATAACATACTTGGAAATCGAAAGACGGATCGAATCGAGGCAAGAGATAAGCTCTCCACAAGCTTTGGGTAATTTTTAAACCTTGATCTTGATATTTGAGATGATATTGTTGGTTGTCATTGCGTTGAAATAGCTGAGAAATGATTAGGGATTGATGAAATTGCAATGTAGTTGGAGTAATGTTGATATTTGGTAATTTTGGTAATTTTGAGAATTTGTGCTATAAATGGAAATATAGACAATGTGGTGAATTAGCGTAGATGATTTAACATGAGAAATGTAGAGCGTTGAGATGTTGTGATGAGGTTGTAGTTTAGGGTAGAGTTACGAGAATCGAGAGATTTGAGGTGTTATGAGCAATTGTGCTCGATTTTGAGAATTGAGGTTTATGTGATAGTTGAGTATTGATGTTTTAACATCGTTTGGATAGCTGGGAGTTCCAGAGTGGAATGTGAGGCTAGTCCGTGATACGGGGGAAACGATTGCACTATACGAGGTGCAAAGAGGTAAGGGAAATCTAAACCATTTGTGTATGTGATTTGTAAACTATTATAGCATGATTTGTGGTTTATAAAACAAGCATGTTGAGTGTTGTGTTGAGTTATAATTGCACACGATTTTTATAGCCGGTTGGAGCCCATTGTTTTATGCGTTTATAAGCTGAGTGTGAAATTACTTTATAAACCGTCGAATTTGTGTGAGTAATGAATTGGGCTCTACGTTAAGGCAATATCGAGATTTGAGAAATGTGTGCGTGTTTCGTCGGTTGGAACTCGGTTTTATTATGTTTTGTGTTGAGTACAAAACAGTTTTTAAATGAGTTTTATGAGAGAAAAACCACTATGAGTTCTACGTGAAGGCAAACCTGTCTTGTGTGATAAGACTTAGTTGTGTAATTTTGAGTACACACCGGGCATTGCTCTGGTAGCATGTAAGCCCGATTTCTTCTCCGTTCTGGTAACGTGAGAATAACCCATTCTGGGCTGTACCACGTATACTTAGTGGTCGTTGTCACGTGAGAAACCCCATTGGTGGCCGTTGCCACGTGATACCCCATTTGGTGGCCGTTGCCAGGTGAGAAACCCATTGGTGGCCGTTGCCACGTGAGAAACCCCATTAGTGGCCGTTGCCACGTGATACCCCATTTGGTGGCCGTTGCCACGTGAGAAACCCATTGGTGGCCGTTGCCACGTGAGAAACCCCATTGGTGGCCGTTGCCACGTGATACCCCATTTGGTGGCCGTTGCCACGTGAGAAACCCTATTTGGTGGCCGTTGCCACGTGAGAACCCCTAATTAGTGGCCGTTGCCACGTGAAACCCTATCCAGTGGCTATGCCACGTGTGAAATTAAATCAGTGGCTATGCCACGTGTGTTTAGTGGCTATGGCACGTGTGAAATTAAATCAGTGGCTATGCCACGTGTGTTAGTGGCTGCGTCACGTGCATTACTATTTCAGTGATTTTATCACGTATTTGAGAAAGCGTTCATCGCATATTTTCACATGCTTTGTTATTGCTCTAGAGTGAGCCTTTTTACTTCATGTTTTCACATGACTTGAGACATGAGAATGTCGTTTTGAGTACTTTCATGCTATGGTTTTCAAATGAGTTTCACATACAAATAAATATTTTGTGATGTGCATTTTGGGTTATGAAATGAGTTCCTTACCCCCCCTTACTGAGCGATTTAGAAGCTCACCCTGTTTTCTTTTCCCCCCAGAGTTCTTCAAGTGAAAAAGGATCTCCCTGCGACGTACGGAGTAGTGGCTAGTGGAGGACTTGAGCTCCAGGCCATATATTGTATTTTGAGGTATCTTTTATCTTTTCATGTACCCAAACTATTATTGTAATTGCAGACACTTGATGTATATCATTGTATGGGATGTATTAGGATTAATTAACTTGTAATCGAGTAATGGGTATAATACAATATTTATTATATCATGATGAGATCCTGAGGAATGATACTTATGATGATGTATGACACTGCACAGGAATGCACCTTTAACTGTGAATTAATGAGTAAAAAGTTTTAAATTGCCCTATTTTCTGTAATTTTTGGGGCGTGACAGAGTTTTCTTGGTATCAGAGCTTAGGGTGTCTAGTACTGTCAGTGTCGGTTAAGTGAAATAGAATACATCCCAAGTGTCTGTAATAGTCTGGTCATGAATTGAAATTGAGGATTGAGATTTCAATCGATTGTGATATGTACGCGCAGGAGACGAGTTGAGATAGAGAATGAGTAAACGACGAGGTCGTTCGAGGAGGCAGGCAGAGTCCCCTCCGCCGCCTGTCCCACAACCAGAGAGTCCTAACTCTCGATTTAATCGGATTGAGACCGACGTGAGGCAAGGTTTTGAGCAGATGGCAGCGTTATTCGCGCAACACTTTGGAGTTAATGCCTCGGGTACTACTCCTACACCACCACAAGGACCTCCCATACTCCCAATACCTCCCGTCACTCAGCCTGATGATAGAAGTATGGTCCGGCTAAGGGATTTTCTGAAGATGAATCCACCCGCATTTAAGGGAAAGAAGGATCCTACAGAGGCTGAGGAGTGGTTGACGGAGTTGAGAATTATATTTGATTTCCTGGGGTACACCGATGCTGAGAGGGTCAATATGAGTGCCTATATGCTGAAGAGGAGAGCTCGAGATTGGTGGGGTACTACCCAGGGTATTTTGATGTCCCACCATGATGTGATTGGTTGGGAAGAGTTCCAGACAGCCTTTAGGACCCAATATGTACCACGAGCCGCCCAGAGAAAGAAACAGGTTGAGTTTTTGAGTTTGGTGCAGGGTGACATGTCTGTGGATGACTATAAGAGCCAATTCACAGCGCTATTGAGATATGACCCAGAGACCTTCAAGAGTGAAGAGCTTCGCACAGAGAAGTTTGTGTATGGGTTGAAGCCCGTCATCAGAGATAGATTGATAGGGCTATGTATTACGGAGTTTGGAGATGCCCTGAGACGAGCACAAGAGATTGAAAGGGGAATTGAAATGGTACAATCCCAGAATGAGCTCAGAGCGGTGAACAGAGATTAGGGCAAGAGGCCAGCGATTTTCCAAACAGAGGCTCGGAGAGGTTCCTTCAGAAGAGGAAAGATTGAGGTACAGAAGGGCAGATTAGAGAGACCCAGAGGTTACCCTAACATTAGAGAGACCCCTCGAGATGTCAGGCCTGAGACAAGGTTTTGCAGAGATTGTGGCCGAATGCATGAGGAAAGTTGTACTGGGTCGATCCATGGATGTTTTAGATGTGGAGACATGGGTCACATGGTGAAGGATTGCCCTCAACCTCCGAAACCACATGTATTGGAGCCCACTAGACAACAGCCTCAGAGAGTGAATCCCCCGAGACGGGCCACTGCTGTAGAGAAAGGAAAGAGACCTGTGGCACAGGGACGTGTGTTTGCCCTGGATAAGGAGACCGTAGACACTTCGGCAGAAACTATAAGAGGTACACTCTTTGTCTATAATCATAAGGCTCATGTGTTGATTGATTCAGGATCCACGCATTCGTTTATTTCTAAGCATTTTGCATGTAGATTAAACTTGAAGTTTGAACCTCTAGAATATATACTACATGTAAATACCCCTATGCGTGAATCCCAGAGAACTGAGTTAATCTGTAAAGGATGTGAAATAAAGGTGGGAGATAGAGTGATGTTAGCAGATCTAATCATGTTGAATATATATGGGTTTGATGTAATTTTGGGGATGGATTGGTTGGCAACCAATCGAGTGAGTTTAGACTACTACACTAAGATTGTAACTTTCTCCCTACCTGAACCTTACAGTGTACGATTGAGATATTGAGGGAATGATTATGTGGATTTCTAGTCAGTAATTTGAGAATTTTAATATTATTTTGGAGAATATTAAATATGATTATTCATGTGAAGGTTATGAGACACTCATCTCAGACGATGAGCGGGAACATCCGAGGATTGAGGATATACCTGTTGTTTGTGAATTTCTGGATGTTTTCCAAGATGAATTGCCAGGTTTACCACCAGAGAGAGAGCTGGAGTTTACCATTGATTTGGTACCAGATACTCAGCCGATCTCTAAACCTCCTTACAGGATGGCATTAGTGAAACTTGAGGAATTGAGGAAACAACTACAGGAGTTATTGGATCAAGGGTTCATTAGGCCTAGTGTTTCACCGTGGGGAGCACCGGTTTTATTTGTCAAGAAGAAGGATGGTAGTCTCAGATTATGCGTAGACTATCGATTGTTGAATAAAGCCACGGTGAAGAACAAATACCCACTACCCAGGATTGATGATCTACTTGATCAGCTGAGAGGGGCATCAGTCTTTTCTAAGATTGATTTGAGATCGGGCTATCACCAATTGAGGATCAGGGAAGAAGATATTCCAAAGACGGCCTTCAGGACGAGGTATGGCCATTATGAATTTCTGGTGATGTCCTTTGGATTGACGAACGCCCCTGCAGCATTTATGAGACTGATGAATGAGGTGTTCAGAGACTATCTAGATAAATTTGTGATAGTCTTTATTGATGATATCCTGGTGTACTCTCGGTCGTATGAAGAGCATACACAGCATTTGTGGTTAGTACTACAGATACTCCGAGATAAGCAATTATATGGAAAGCTTAGTAAGTGTGAGTTTTGGCTGAACTGGATAGCTTTCCTTGGTCATATAGTCTCAGAGGAAGGAGTATCAGTGGACCCAAGCAAGGTGGAGGCTGTGCTTAATTGGGAGAGACCGAGGACAGTTACTGAGGTACGAAGCTTCCTTGGTTTGGCAGGGTATTACAGAAGATTTGTGGAAGGATTTTCCAGGATTGCCGCCGCTTTGACTAAGCTCACGCTCAAAGAGACTCCATTTATATGGACTGATCAATGTGAGCTCAGTTTTCAAGAATTAAAAAGGAGATTGACAGCGGCACCTGTGTTAACCATTCCTGAAGGATCAGGAGGATTTTCGGTGTATAGCGATGCATCTCACCAAGGATTGGGGTGTGTGCTTATGCAGCACGGAAGAGTGGTCGCATATGGATCACGACAGCTGAAGGACCATGAGCGAAATTACCCCACGCATGATTTGGAGTTAGCCGCTGTGGTATTTGCTTTGAAGATCTGGCGACACTACTTATATGGGGAAAGATTCCAGATCTTCACTGATCACAAGAGTTTGAGATATCTCTTTGATCAGAAAGAGTTAAACATGAGACAAAGGAGATGGATGGAACTCCTTATGGATTATGACTGTGAGATTCTTTATCATCCGGGTAAGGCGAATGTAGTTGCTGATGCCCTGAGCAGGAAGAGTATGATATCTGCTATGATGATCAGGGAATGGGATTTGTTAGAGCAGTTCGCCGAACTTCGGATCAGAGTTAAAGAGGTAGAGACTAGATTTTTGGCTAGCCTGCGGATAGAGCCCCGGATCATGGATCAGATTAGAACGGGGCAGCGCAGTGATCAGAGATTGATAGATATGGTTAGCCAAGCTGAGCAGAGTTCGCAGTCGGATCTCACCATCAGTGAGGATGGATTGTTGAGATTCAGAGGACGGATCTGTGTACCGGACGATGATACCTTGAAGAGACAGATACTGAGAGGATCCCACTGCTCGTGATACACCATGCACCCAGGGAGTACTAAGATGTACCGAGACTTGAGAAAGGTGTATTGGTGGAGTGGTATGAAGCGAGATGTGGCAGAGTATGTGGCCAGGTGTTTAGTATGCCAGCAAGTGAAAGCTGAGCATCGAAAGCCCGGAGGATTACTACAGCCCTTACCTGTACCTACATGGAAATGGGAGCATGTCACTATAGACTTTATTATGGGTTTACCGAGGACCCGGAGAGGTCGTGATACGATATGGGTCATTGTGGATAGATTGACCAAGAGTGCCCACTTCCTTGCCATCAAGAGCACAGATATTGTGGATGCCTTAGCTGAGCTATATGTCAGCGAGATAGCTAGATTACATGGGGCTCCAGTGAGTATTACTTCTGATAGAGATTCCCGGTTTACTTCCAGGTTTTGGACCCAGTTTCAGGAGTCCATGGGATCTCGATTGAGTTTTAGTACCGCCTATCATCCTCAGACAGATGGTCAGTCAGAGAGGACTATTCAGACCCTGGAGGATATGTTGAGGGCGTGTACGATGGATTTTAAGGGATCATGGGATGATCACCTGCCTCTAGCAGAGTTTGCATACAATAACAGCTATCATGCGAGTATTGGAATGGCACCTTTTGAGGCTCTCTATGGTAGGAGGTGTAGATCCCCTGTAGCTTGGGAAGAAGTCGGTGACAGAAAGATAAATGCTCCCGAGCTTGTTGAGCAAGCTGTACAGAGTGTGAAACTCATATGTGAGAGGTTACGGGCTGCACAAAGTAGACAGAAAAGCTACGCGGATGTGCGTAGATGGCCACTCGAGTTTGACGTTGGTGATGCAGTATTTCTGAAAATATCACCGAGTAAGGGTATCATGCGATTTAGGAAGAAAGGGAAATTGAGTCCTCGATACGTGGGACCATTCGAGATTCTTGAGAGAGTGGGAGAGGTAGCTTACAGATTAGCATTACCCTCACAGATGTCTGGAATACACAACGTTTTTCATGTGTCTATGTTGAGGAAGTACCACCCGGACCCTTCTCATGTTATAAGTATAATGAGATGGACATACAGGAGGACATGAGCTACACTGAGGAAACCGTCCGGATTCTCGATAGAAAGGAGAAGGTACTGAGAACCAAGAGCATCCCATTAGTGAAAGTTTTGTGGAAACATCACTCAAGGGAAGAGGCAACGTGGGAACTAGAGAGTCTCATGAAGGAGAAATACCCCCATCTCTTTAACTAGTTGAGTTGAATTTGGAGGACCAAATTCTTTTAAGGTGGGGAGGATGTGAGATTTGAGAATTTCAAACATATTTTATTGATGTAATAATAATTTGAAGTGTAATTTATTGAGCTAAGTGAATTGGGGAATGATAATTGGAGATTTATATGTTAAGTGTTTAAAATAAATGTGAAACTATTAGGACAGATCGATCTGGGAGAAGGAGAGATCGATCTGGTGAGTTATAAATGACAGGGAAGGAGGAATTTAAGGAGCAGATCGATCTCCAATGGAAGAGGATCGATCTCCTTATGAATCTGTTTGAGAGAAGATCGATCTCATGAGGAAGAGATCGATCTCCAAATGATTCTGTTTGGGAGAAGATCGATCTCCTCAAGGAGCAGATCGATCTCATAAAGCCATAAAAAGATCGATCTCACCCCTCGACAGATCGATCTCCTAGGCATAAATTGCCCCAAATCGTCCCAAAAATTCAAACGCAGATCGATCTCCTCAAGAGCCAGATCGATCTCCTACCCCCAGTCTATATAAGGAACCCCTGTTTTTTTTCTGCAATTTCACTTTCTCTCTCTTCCAACCCCCATTTTCACCGAAACCTAACTTTCTCACTCATCCAAATCACCCATTTTCGACCGAATCAGAGGTTGTGGCAAGAAGGGAAGTTGTTCCTCATCAAAAGGAGAACAACATACTTGGAAATCGAAAGACGGATCGAATCGAGGCAAGAGATAAGCTCTCCACAAGCTTTGGGTAATTTTTAAACCTTGATCTTGATATTTGAGATGATATTGTTGGTTGTCATTGCGTTGAAATAGCTGAGAAATGATTAGGGATTGATGAAATTGCAATGTAGTTGGAGTAATGTTGATATTTGGTAATTTTGGTAATTTTGAGAATTTGTGCTATAAATGGAAATATAGACAATGTGGTGAATTAGCGCAGATGATTTAACATGAGAAATGTAGAGCGTTGAGATGTTGTGAATGAGGTTGTAGTTTAGGGTAGAGTTACGAGAATCGAGAGATTTGAGGTGTTATGAGCAATTATGCTCGATTTTGAGAATTAAGGTTTATGTGATAGTTGAGTATTGATGTTTTAACATCGTTTGGATAGCTCGGGAGTTCCAGAGTGGAATGTGAGGCTAGTCCGTGATACGGGGGAAATGATTGCACTATACGAGGTGCAAAGAGGTAAGGGAAATCTAAACCATTTGTGTATGTGATTTGTAAACTATTATAGCATGATTTGTGGTTTATAAAACAAGCATGTTGAGTGTTGTGTTGAGTTATAATTGCACACGGTTTTTATAGCCGGTTGGAGCCCATTGTTTTATGCGTTTATAAGCTGAGTGTGAAATTGCTTTATAAACCGTCGAATTTGTGTGAGTAATGAATTGGGCTCTACGTTAAGGCAATATCGAGATTTGAGAAATGTGTGCGTGTTTCGCCGGTTGGAACTCGATTTTATTATGTTTTGTGTTGAGTACAAAACAGTTTTCAAATGAGTTTTATGAGAGAAAAACCACTATGAGTTCTACGTGAAGGCAAACCTGTCTTGTGTGATAAGACTTAGGTGTGTAATTTTGAGTACACACCGGGCATTGCTCTGGTAGCATGTAAGCCCGATTTCTTCTCCGTTCTGGTAACGTGAGAATAACCCATTCTGGGCTGTACCACGTATACTTAGTGGTCGTTGCCACGTGAGAAACCCCATTGGTGGCCGTTGCCACGTGATACCCCATTTGGTGGCCGTTGCCAAGTGAGAAACCCATTGGTGGCCGTTGCCACGTGAGAAACCCCATTGGTGGCCGTTGCCACGTGATACCCCATTTGGTGGCCGTTGCCACGTGAGAAACCCATTGGTGGCCGTTGCCACGTGAGAAACCCCATTGGTGGCCGTTGCCACGTGATACCCCATTTGGTGGCCGTTGCCACGTGATACCCCATTTGGTGGCCGTTGCCACGTGAGAAACCCTATTTGGTGGCCGTTGCCACGTGAGAACCCCTAATTAGTGGCCGTTGCCACGTGAAACCCTATCCAGTGGCTATGCCACGTGTGAAATTAAATCAGTGGCTATGCCACGTGTGTTTAGTGGCTATGCCACGTGTGAAATTAAATCAGTGGCTATGCCACGTGTGTTAGTGGCTGCGTCACGTGCATTACTATTTCAGTGATTTTATCACGTATTTGAGAAAGCGTTCATTGCATATTTTCACATGCTTTGTTATTGCTCTAGAGTGAGCCTTTTTACTTCATGTTTTCACATGACTTGAGACATGAGAATGTCGTTTTGAGTACTTTCATGCTATGGTTTTCAAATGAGTTTCACATACAAATAAATATTTTGTGATGTGCATTTTGGGTTATGAAATGAGTTCCTTACCCCCCCTTACTGAGCGATTTAGAAGCTCACCCTGTTTTCTTTTCCCTCCAGAGTTCTTCAAGTGAAAAAGGATCTCCCTGCGACGTACGGAGTAGTGGCTAGTGGAGGACTTGAGCTCCAGGCCATATATTGTATTTTGAGGTATCTTTTATCTTTTCATGTACCCAGACTATTATTGTAATTGTAGACACTTGATGTATATCATTGTATGGGATGTATTAGGATTAATTAACTTGTAATTGAGTAATGGGTATAATACAATATTTATTATATCATGATGAGATCCTGAGGAATGATACTTATGATGATGTATGACACTGCACAGGAATGCACCTTTAACTGTGAATTAATGAGTAAAAAGTTTTAAATTGCCCTATTTTCCGTAATTTTCGGGGCGTGACACTACCAAAGGACTTTGAGTAAGGAGATCATCTTAAAGCTCGACACTTTCTCCTCCCTATATATGCCCGAATCGATTTTCAACATATGACCTACTCTCTTTGAGCTTCAACGGTCTCCTTCTCTTGTTAGCATAGCTTTTCTGTCTGCTCTGAGGTATTCTCATCACTCACAATCAGCTGAACACCTTCAGAGACTTATTATACCAATTCGAGAGTAATTCTCTATATGTCACTCACTTCTTCCTATCCAATTCGGGGAACAACTCTTATGGCCATACAACGCCTCATATAATGTTATCCTGATACTCAAGTGATAACTGTCGCTATTGGTGAATTCAATTAGTAGCAACTGATCATCCCATAAGATTATAAAATCAATGGCACATGCTTTCATCATATCCTCCAGCATCTGTACAGTCCCCTCTGACTGACAATCTGTCTGAGGGCGAAAAGCTGCGCTAACACTAAATCGGGTTCCCTTAGCTTCCTGAAAAACGTTCCCAGAAGTGGGAAGTGAAGCGAAAATCTCTATTTGATATCATGCTCCTTGGGACGCTACATAATGTTTCACCATTTTTTCGTACACATAAATCCGTCTACACACTCAGAGTATCTGGGGATTTCATAACCAGAAGGTGGGTAGACTTAGTCAATCTATCGATTATCACCCAAATAGCCTCGTGATTCCTACGGTCCTCTATAATCCATCACAATATCCATGGTAACTTGTTCCCATTTGTCACGACCCAACTATCCAAAAATCAGAGTGAATTTTTCGCGTTTTTGTTTATTTTCTTACTTAATTCTTACCTGTCCTCGAATCGTGACCAACACTCCACTACTAATTGGGCTGTGCGTCAATGCCAGTCCCACCATACATCTACCCCAGTACTTATTTCTTCTCCAGTCATTTATAGTTGTTATATTATTTATACATCCCCTAAAGTTACTTACAAACATGTTACTGTGCTATGCTTATGTAGATACAATAAGTACAAGTGTATATACCTTATGTTGATGGGCAGCAGCGGATATCCGGAATGCAGTACTGAGTCGCCTCAACTTCAACTGGAAATCATCTGTGGGAGAAAATGAAAGGGGTGAGCACATCAAGCTCAGTAAGGCAATCCTACGAACAAGTAGGTAACCATACTACCTACATGGACGTGGTGCCATGCATAAACCACCCTTTCTCCACACATTTTAAAACATATGATATGATGTTGTGATGTTATGTAAATCCAGTTGCACGGAAAACTCAACATGCAATTATTTTAAATCATTTCTTTCTCTTTAAAAATTTCACAATGAAGTCAGGACTCGACCCCTCCTTCGGGTGATCCTGACTCCCACAAAACCATGGAAATAGAATTTCTCAAAAGCATCGGTATCGAAAACATACGTATATATATACAAGATACGAGACTAGGCAATACTGTATATCGGTAATAACCAAGACTGGCCAATATGTCCTCGTGAGTCCTCTAGCTTCACGGATCCCAGTGTGCGAGGTCTCACCCTGATCGGGAACTGCCCGGGAGGTGGGTCAATCCAACCCGTCAGTCTTATCCGATCTCACGCATCCGTCGATGCCGTATCCGAAGATATCCCGTATCACGAAGATACCGTATCACAAAGATACCCCGTATCACAAAGATACCGTATCCGAAGATACTCTGTATCACAAAGATACCGTATCCGAAGATACCCCACGGTACATCGTACTCCATGCTACTTGCACGGTACATCGTACTCCATGGACCCATATCACTCTAGGTACTCCAGCCCAATCGGCCTGCTTCCCACAGAGGTTTTCATAACTCAATACTCGTTGCCATGTCTCAAAACGCACGTGCGAGCCTATTAAATCGGTGACACACAGTCTACCCGATGCTCCAAGCACGGCTCATTGTATGTTCTCTTAAGAATCAGTGCGAGCGATGCTCAGCACTCTCATCAAATCCAGTAAACTTGGCAGAGCCCGCTTTACATCTCCACAAGGCCGCCAACCTCATCCCTCACTCTCACCCTACTTAAGAGGTCTATTGAGCTTGTTGGGCCTTTTGGCTGACTCCAAGGGCAGACAGCGCTACTCCACAAATCCAGTAAAACTAGTGCGAGCTAGGCTCAGCACTCTGTATACAAATCGTATGAAAATCTTATAAAATCTGGTGCGAGTTAAACTCCCGCACCGTGTCATGAAAATCATGTAAAATCTGGTGCGAGTTAGACTCTAGCACCATGTCACGCAAAAGCATGTGAAATCTGGTGCGAGTTATACTCTAGCACCTGTGCATGTAAAACTCTAGTGCGAGCTCTCGCTCCAGCACTAATGCATGCATCACACAAGTCAAACATCGTGCGAGCTGAGCTCTAGCACGTCACATGTAAATAAAAACATGTAGGCGGCTCGGTTATTTCCAAATAGTTTTTCACAGAAATCACATCAGTTAAGATATGCAATGCTATGCATTTTCTTTCAAGGTGAGCCAGCCTACTCATGCATGCGTTGAAATACCTCCAGAACGAGCAGGAACCTCTTGTTCTTGCTCCTCCCAATTTTTCCTAAATTTTTTTTTTTTAGAATTTTACCCTTAGCAAGGGTATTTTAGTAATTTTGCCCATACGGGGCACTAAAATTGTTTTTCGACCTCTAGACCCTTCAATTAGTTTTAAAGGACTGCATATGAATGTAAAATTGCGTACTGTTACCTCTAGCAGTCCGCAGAATTCCCTTACCTCGATTCTCGTCGAGTCTGACCTTTTTCTTTTCCATTGTCATCTCGTCGCGCAGTCCGATATGCTCCCAATCCAATGCCCGGAACTGCGTATTAACATTCCTCAGGTCAGATATTATGCAATTTAATTGTACCTATTACTTTCTGGGCTTAATTTAAATCATTGGGCCCGTTTACCCTTATTGGGCCCGATTGCACCTTAATGGGCCTTAATCGGCCTTAAGCCCGCTTTTCACTAAATTCCCACTTATCGAGGCCTATTGGGCTCATTGGGCCCACCAATAATTTATCGGGCCTCGTTCTAATTCTCGAATATCTAAATTCACTATTTACGACAATTTATCTAAATTTCCATAAATTAATTCAAATAATTGCGGGAATTAAATCAATATCACGCAATACAAGGTAATTGTCGTAAATAGGGGTCACTTACCCGAGATTCCATGCTAGTATGTACTTCGAGGCTGTCTCGAGCCCTCGGTGGATGCCAATCGTCGAGCTACACAATTAATTACATTTTCGGGTAAACTTTTCGGTCGAAATTTAATTAAATAAAATATTCCAAATTTAAATCGGGTCAATTTGACCGCTTATCGACTTACCCGAAGCTCGATTGCATCACCAAAATTTTCCCCAATTTTTTTTCTCTTTCTTTTTCCCTTTTTTCTTCCTTTTTTCCTCCTCTTTTTGGCTGAACCGGTTCAGTCCGGTTCGGACCGGTTCAGACCGCCGGTTCTCTCCGGTTCGACCGGTTCACCGCCGGTTCGCCCCTTTTCCGGCCGGTTCTCTGCCGGCTTCCACCGCCAATGGCTCCGTGAGGTCGTCCGCGTCTCAGATTTGGGCTCGGATTAGCCCAAGGCCGCCGGAAAGCCGCCGGTCCGGCCTCTTCTCCCTGGCGTCGAAAACCCATTTTCGTCTCTTGCTGTTTCTGGCGCCGTCCGCCGGTTTCGGTGGCTGCCACCACCGCCGATCTACTCGCCAGTGCCTGGGGAAGCTTCAGCTGGGGTCGAGGTCCGCCAGAATCGCGCCGTTCGCCGCCGATCGGTCTCTTTCTCCCGCGGCTTCTCTCTCGGTTTTCTCTGTTTTTCGGCAATCTCGTCGCTCGTCGTGGCCGCCTGTGGGTTGCGCAGGTGTCGGGCCTGCTTCGCCGGCCCTCGGTCGGGGTCCTGGTCGCCGGTGGCCGTCGGCTGGACGAATCTCCCTCGGTTTCGCCTTTCGCGTTTCTTGCTTCCGTTTTCTGCTTTCACTTTCTCTCTCCCCGACCACTTTTTTTTTTTTTCAATTAATTTTTTTTTTCTTCTTATTTTATCAATTTTATTATTTTTATTTTTATTTATTTTAATTATTTTACTATTCATTAAAATATATTAAATACCCCAAAACATCTACAAATTTATTATTTTATTCTAATTTAACTAATTTAATTTTATTTAATTTATTTAATTTATTTTTAATCCTTTTTCGGGTATAATTCCTCCGTATTTTCGGGATATTGTCCCGAGTGACTTTTCAGTATATTTTTCGATTATTTTCGGGATTATTTTTCCGAACTAAAAATCCCGATTAATCCCGATTAATTCCAATAAATTAATATCTTGATCAATTTAATCCGAAATAATTTTATTTCACTTTTATTGACCAAGATTTCTTAAATCCATATTTTTAATTAAATTTCCTTATCGAATTTATACCGGCTTTCGGTCTTTTGACCATTTTGCCCTTACACGTGTTCGGGATTAATTTAACCCGACTTCCTTCACAAATACTCATCTTTTCTTATTTAATTTTCGTATTTTAATTAAATTCGGGTCTTACAATTCTCCCCCACTTAAGGAATTTGGTCCTCCAAATTAGAACCAATTCATATGAGTCCATATACAACTCCGGGTACATCAATCGTATCATGCTCTTAAATTCTTATGTGACCTTCTCCGGAGTGTATTACTACCAAAGGACTTAATTAGGGAGATTATCTTAAACCCCAATACTTTCTCTTTCCTGTATAATACCCGAATCAACTTCTTCGATATACTTGTATTTTCATTAAATTGAACTTTTGGAGTTCATATCCTGTCACCTCTGCTGGATCTGGATAGTATTGCCGAAGCATCAAAAGTGGGACACATTGTGGGTGCCTGTTTATTCAAGTGATAACCACAACCTACAGGTCTTATCTCCCACTTGTCCAATCTCTCAAAATATTCCATCCAGCGCGACTCAATTTACCTTCTTCCAAAAGTTCGCTATGTCCTTACTCTCTTAGGACGAGTAACTTTCAACCATACTACTTCACCAAAGGTGAATTTCAATACTTGTCTATCTGCTCTGAGGTGTTCTTAATCTCTCAACCTTAAATAAACATCCTCAGAGACTTATTATCCAAAATCAGAATGATTCTATCTGTCACCCACTTTTTCTTATCCAATTTGGGGAACAACCCCTATAGCCATACACTGCCTCATATCTTATTATCCCGATACTCAACTGCCAACTATCGTTATTGGCAACTTCAATTAGAAATCAACTGATCATTCCAGGAGCTTATAAGATCAATGGCACAAGCTTTCATCGGATCCTCCAGAACTTATACAGTCCTCTCTGACTGATCATCTGTCTGAGGAGGGAAAGCTGTGCTAATACTCAGTCGGGTTCCCATAGCTTCCTAAAAATATTCTCTGAAGTAGAAGGTGAAGCGGGAATCCCTATATGATACCATGCTCACTGGAACGTTACATAATGTTCCACAAACTGCCTTACACATAAATCCTCATACACACTCTGAGTATCTGGGGAGTTCATAACTAGAAGGTGGGTGGACTTAGTCACTCTATCGACTACCATCCAACTAGTCTCCTGATTTATCCGGGTCCCCTATAACCCATCACGACATTCATGGAGACTTACTCTCGTTTTTCGTGCCGTGTCGATATAGGTAGGTGCTGCAATAACTCTGCAGACTTTTAATACTCTACCTTACTCTGTTGACACACTAGGCACTTTTTCACAATCTCTATCATGTCTCTTTTTATATCTGACCACCCATACCCTTTTCAAGATTTTTAATATATTATTATTACCTTCCGTATGTACTGTATATCCCGAAGAGTGAGCTTCTGATAATAATCACTATCTCATCAACTATGGTCCTGGGGAGCACTTATACTGTCTCTGAATTCTCAGTAACTCATCATCACCCACTGTGAACTCTATCACTGTACCCTTCTGAATCTGACCCAAACTATCGACATCCGGTCGATCATCACGCTAGGCCTGGCAAATCCGGGCATTCTCATCCGGTACTAGTCATCAGGCTAGCTGTCACATAATCACACCAATCACTGTCATCATCAGAAGGGATCACATCAATACTGAGGTTCACAACTGCGTCTCGCAGCTCACGCTCCCTGACCATCATGTGTGGTACCATCCCGAGGCTCTTTCTACTCAAGACATCAGTCATCACATTAGCCTTTCCTGGGTGGTACAATTCTCATAAATCAAAATCTCTCAGAAGCTCTAACCCACTATGTAATCTCATATTTGCCTCTTTCTGTAAAAACAGATACTCAGGCTTTATGATCAGTGCATATCCACAATTTCTCACCATGTACATAATAGTACCATATCATCGGTACAAATACTGTTGCCAACTTTAAATCATGGGTCAGATAGTTTATTTCATGATCAAGGAGTTGTCTGACTCCATACTTGACTATCTTCCCATTATACATCAATACACAGCTCATTCATTATTTCGAGGTATCCATACTCACTGAGAACCTCTTGAGCTGTTGGGTATGGTGAAATTAATCACGGTGGTCAGTTCATACTTCATCACGCCAAATTCACGTCACATCTATCATCTTATTTATCATCTCATTCCATGATCACGTTTTCATAATTAAACGTGTCAACAAAGTATATCCATTTTGAACTCGCAGCAGCCCATTTGTAAAAGTCATCTTCCAATTATTGCTTACAATCTGCCCTAGACTTTAACTACACCCAGCATATCACCGTTACTGCTGATTACAATTCGGTCCAATCCTTGACTTATTTACGCATAAGCGTATAAGATCCTTCTCAACCGCTTACGTTTTCAGGTGCTAACCTGCGTCATTTCCTTTTCTTTGCCTTAACCGCTCTTATTAAATTTTATTATGTTAATCTTTAGGATTTGTCGAATTTTAATATTCTTATCGTCTTAGTAAAGGTATCCTAATGCTAAAGGTATTTATTACGCCGATCGATTTCACGTTATAGGTTATATATATATATATATACTTTTAGACGCTGTCAAGTCTTCAGGCGGGGAGGTATTTTGAAATACCTTTATTAGCCTTCAGACTTAACCACAACTACTGGTTATGGTTATACCCATCTTGTCCTTGGTTATAATTTGTATTCGCTACTAATTGCATTAATCCTAATGACTTCGTATATTAAGGGTATTCCTTATCTAGCATATATCTCTACTCCAATACATCTTGTACTTAGGATCTATCTTATCTCGAAGATCTTCTCCTTTGCGTATCAATTATAACGAAACTCTTGTCATTATTCATTTCGTGAGTACAATCCTTTTCTCCTTTAATTTCAACTGTTTCATCCCTTTTTATCACCTGTCAACACTTACAATATACTTTTCAGGGATGTTTTCACCCCTATTTTCAACTTAAAATCTCCATAGCCATATTCCGTTAATTTATCCTCCTCTATTGGGGTACTCATTTATCTGTATTGTGCCCAATGATGTAGGCATTCATGCCTTTTACTCACTTATATGTGAATGAAGGCGGTACGAATAAATGTGTGGTACCAGGATTTATGAACATATGTACTTCATTGTTCATAACAAGTGTGGCATCTTACACCACATCCATGAAACATCAATAGCATCCTGGTCCAAGACATCCTCTCGCCTTCGTCCAACAACCTACTTTCCTTTTTCTTTTCGGCTAGGGCCTCTCTTTTCGTTGTGGCTATACCAACGAAATTTTTCTCTGTCTCTTTACCTTTCTGTGGGACGATCTCGCCCAACTCTGTGCAAATCAAATCGATGGTCCGTCTTTACCACACTTAACGGCCATTTCCACCAATACCGTATAGGTATAGTCCCTCCTTTCGTGGTATCCACCACACATCTCACACTGCTTACAGTGCTCACACTGCTACACTACTTCGTAGCAGGTCGGGGTCCTCCAATCACAATGCCCACAAGAGTGCCCAAAATTAGATGCACTGGGGCCTTACCAATTATCTTACTCCATAACTCGTCAAATCTAATCTTTTACCAAATACCATATCAACATCTCTATCATTTCTCGATTTTCTTTTATGTCTCTATTTCAGCTCTTACTACCTTTCCCAATCTCAGAGGCGTGCAATTCATGTTTTTATTTACTCAACTGTAAATCTGCGCACTGCCTCGGTACCAGTAATATCTCACGGGCCAATCAGACTCTAACTGACAATCTGAGCCCTTCCATAAACTTTTAGACATCTCGACTGTCACTTGTTCATAGTGTCGAGGTAATATTTGCCCAGAATAAAATCGAGTTTCATACTCATAATTAAATCAAATCCTCTGGGTCAGAGTAAGGACTTTAATCCAAAATTTCCTTTAAATCATGTCCGGGATATCCTGTCACCGGAATATATCCATAATCATTTCTCATCTCAACTCTTAAGATGGGTCGAGCGGGTTTCCACCACTGTTCCGCTGCGCCCTCTGATCTCATACATGATCTGAGCAATTTGCTCCTCAAGTAATCTCCACACTCCGCTCCAATCTCGCGAAGCGTGTCTCAATACTGTCCGATCACTCTGTCGGACTCTGTGAGGCATTTTCAACATTAGCCTCCATTTCAATTTCACACTGGTTCTCATAAGTCAAACTCAGCACGACTTAGCAGACTCAGGTCTACCTCTACGACCTCTGCCTCGTGCACTATCTCATTTTTCGCGACTCATGTTAAGCATTCCTGCATTCTCAACCATTTCTTAGTCAAGCCCATCTCGATATACACTATTGTATCTAACTAAGCACAGTAACACGGGGATGTAATTTCCTAACTTCTGACACTGACACACATCAGACCAATTATGCTCTGATACCAAAATAATTGTCACGACCCAACTATCCAAAAATCAGAGTGAATTTTTCGCGTTTTTGTTTATTTTCTTACTTAATTCTTACCTGTCCTCGAATCGTGACCAACACTCCACTACTAATTGGGCTGTGCGTCAATGCCAGTCCCACCATACATCTACCCCAGTACTTATTTCTTCTCCAGTCATTTATAGTTGTTATATTATTTATACATCCCCTAAAGTTACTTACAAACATGTTACTGTGCTATGCTTATGTAGATACAATAAGTACAAGTGTATATACCTTATGTTGATGGGCAGCAGCGGATATCCGGAATGCAGTACTGAGTCGCCTCAACTTCAACTGGAAATCATCTGTGGGAGAAAATGAAAGGGGTGAGCACATCAAGCTCAGTAAGGCAATCCTACGAACAAGTAGGTAACCATACTACCTACATGGACGTGGTGCCATGCATAAACCACCCTTTCTCCACACATTTTAAAACATATGATATGATGTTGTGATGTTATGTAAATCCAGTTGCACGGAAAACTCAACATGCAATTATTTTAAATCATTTCTTTCTCTTTAAAAATTTCACAATGAAGTCAGGACTCGACCCCTCCTTCGGGTGATCCTGACTCCCACAAAACCATGGAAATAGAATTTCTCAAAAGCATCGGTATCGAAAACATACGTATATATATATACAAGATACGAGACTAGGCAATACTGTATATCGGTAATAACCAGGACTGGCCAATATGTCCTCGTGAGTCCTCTAGCTTCACGGATCCAGTGTGCGAGGTCTCACCCTGATCGGGAACTGCCCGGGAGGTGGGTCAATCCAACCCGTCAGTCTTATCCGATCTCACGCATCCGTCGATGCCGTATCCGAAGATACCCCGTATCACGAAGATACCGTATCACAAAGATACCCCGTATCACAAAGATACCGTATCCGAAGATACTCTGTATCACAAAGATACAGTATCCGAAGATACCCCACGGTACATCGTACTCCATGCTACTTGCACGGTACATCGTACTCCATGGACCCATATCACTCTAGGTACTCCAGCCCAATCGGCCTGCTTTCCACAGAGGTTTTCATAACTCAATACTCGTTGCCATGTCTCAAAACGCACGTGCGAGCCTATTAAATCGGTGACACACAGTCTACCCGATGCTCCAAGCACGGCTCATTGTATGTTCTCTTAAGAATCAGTGCGAGCGATACTCAGCACTCTCATCAAATCCAGTAAACTTGGCAGAGCCCGCTTTACATCTCCACAAGGCCGCCAACCTCATCCCTCACTCTCACCCTACTTAAGAGGTCTATTGAGCCTGTTGGGCCTTTTGGCTGACTCCAAGGGCAGACAGCGCTACTCCACAAATCCAGTAAAACTAGTGCGAGCTAGGCTCAGCACTCTGTATACAAATCGTATGAAAATCTTATAAAATCTGGTGCGAGTTAAACTCCCGCACCGTGTCATGAAAATCATGTAAAATCTGGTGCGAGTTAGACTCTAGCACCATGTCACGCAAAAGCATGTGAAATCTGGTGCGAGTTATACTCTAGCACCTGTGCATGTAAAACTCTAGTGCGAGCTCTCGCTCCAGCACTAATGCATGCATCACACAAGTCAAACATCGTGCGAGCTGAGCTCTAGCACGTCACATGTAAATAAAAACATGTAGGCGGTTCGGTTATTTCCAAATAGTTTTTCACAGAAATCACATCAGTTAAGATATGCAATGCTATGCATTTTCTTTCAAGGTGAGCCAGCCTACTCATGCATGCGTTGAAATACCTCCAGAACGAGCAGGAACCTCTTGTTCTTGCTCCTCCCAATTTTTCCTAAATTTTTTTTTTTTAGAATTTTACCCTTAGCAAGGGTATTTTAGTAATTTTGCCCATACGGGGCACTAAAATTGTTTTTCGACCTCTAGACCCTTCAATTAGTTTTAAAGGACTGCATATGAATGTAAAATTGCGTACTGTTACCTCTAGCAGTCCGCAGAATTCCCTTACCTCGATTCTCGTCGAGTCTGACACTTTTCTTTTCCATTGTCATCTCGTCGCGCAGTCCGATATGCTCCCAATCCAATGCCCGGAACTGCGTATTAACATTCCTCAGGTCAGATATTATGCAATTTAATTGTACCTATTACTTTCTGGGCTTAATTTAAATCATTGGTCCCGTTTACCCTTATTGGGCCCGATTGCACCTTAATGGGCCTTAATCGGCCTTAAGCCCGCTTTTCACTAAATTCCCACTTATCGAGGCCTATTGGGCTCATTGGGCCCACCAATAATTTATCGGGCCTCGTTCTAATTCTCGAATATCTAAATTCACTATTTACGACAATTTATCTAAATTTCCATAAATTAATTCAAATAATTACGGGAATTAAATCAATATCACGCAATACAAGGTAATTGTCGTAAATAGGGGTCAATTACCCGAGATTCCATGCTAGTACGTACTTCGAGGCTGTCTCGAGCCCTCGGTGGATGCCAATCGTCGAGCTACACAATTAATTACATTTTCGGGTAAACTTTTCGGTCGAAATTTAATTAAATAAAATATTCCAAATTTAAATCGGGTCAATTTGACCGCTTATCGACTTACCCGAAGCTCGATTGCATCACCGAAATTTTCCCCAATTTTTTTTCTCTTTCTTTTTCCCTTTTTTCTTCCTTTTTTCCTCCTCTTTTTGGCTGAACCGGTTCAGTCCGGTTCGGACCGGTTCAGACCGCCGGTTCTCTCCGGTTCGACCGGTTCACCGCCGGTTCGCCCCTTTTCCGGCCGGTTCTCTGCCGGCTTCCACCGCCAATGGCTCCGTGAGGTCGTCCGCGTCTCAGATTTGGGCTCGGATTAGCCCAAGGCCGCCGGAAAGCCGCCGGTCCGGCCTCTTCTCCCTGGCGTCGAAAACCCATTTTCGTCTCTTGCTGTTTCTGGCGCCGTCCGCCGGTTTCGGTGGCTGCCACCACCGCCGATCTACTCGCCAGTGCCTGGGGAAGCTTCAGCTGGGGTCGAGGTCCGCCAGAATCGCGCCGTTCGCCGCCGATCGGTCTCTTTCTCCCGCGGCTTCTCTCTCGGTTTTCTCTGTTTTTCGGCAATCTCGTCGCTCGTCGTGGCCGCCTGTGGGTTGCGCAGGTGTCGGGCCTGCTTCGCCGGCCCTCGGTCGGGGTCCTGGTCGCCGGTGGCCGTCGGCTGGACGAATCTCCCTCGGTTTCGCCTTTCGCGTTTCTTGCTTCCGTTTTCTGCTTTCACTTTCTCTCTCCCCGACCACTTTTTTTTTTTTTTCAATTAATTTTTTTTTTCTTCTTATTTTATCAATTTTATTATTTTTATTTTTATTTATTTTAATTATTTTACTATTCATTAAAATATATTAAATACCCCAAAACATCTACAAATTTATTATTTTATTCTAATTTAACTAATTTAATTTTATTTAATTTATTTAATTTATTTTTAATCCTTTTTCGGGTATAATTCCTCCGTATTTTCGGGATATTGTCCCGAGTGACTTTTCAGTATATTTTTTGATTATTTTCGGGATTATTTTTCTGAACTAAAAATCCCGATTAATCCCGATTAATTCCAATAAATTAATATCTTGATCAATTTAATCCGAAATAATTTTATTTCACTTTTATTGACCAAGATTTCTTAAATCCATATTTTTAATTAAATTTCCTTATCGAATTTATACCGGCTTTCGGTCTTTTGACCATTTTGCCCTTACACGTGTTCGGGATTAATTTAACCCGACTTCCTTCACAAATACTCATCTTTTCTTATTTAATTTTCGTATTTTAATTAAATTCGGGTCTTACACCATTACCATGTTGATATAGGTAGAGGCTGCAATAACCCTGCAAGCGTCTATTGCTCTACCTTAATCTGCTGACCTACGAGACATTTCTACACAATCTCTACAATATCTCTTTTCATATCTAACCACCCATACCCTTTTCAAAGATTCCGATATATTTATTACTTCTCGAATGAACTTTATATCCCAAAAAGTGAGCTTCTGACAATAACAATATCTCATCAACTGTGGTCCTAGGGAGCACTTATACTGTCCTTGAACCTCAGTAAGCCATCATTATTCACTATGAACTCTGTCACTGTACCTATATGAATCTGACCCACACTATTGACACCCTGTCGATCATCACGCTAAGCCTGTCAAATTCGATCACTCAAATCCGGTTCTAATCTCAGGCTAGCTGTCACACAATCATTGTCATCATCAGAAGGGATCACATCACTACTGAGGCTCACAACTGCTCTAGTAGCTCATGATCCCTGACCCTCATCTGTGATACCATCCCGAGTCTTTTTCTGCTCAAGGCATCAGCCATTACATTAGCCTTTCCTGGGTGGTATAATTTCCACAATCACAATCTTTCAGAAGCTCTAACCCATTATGTTATCTCATATTCTACTCCTTTCGTGAAAACAGCTACTCGGGGCTTTTATGACCAGTGCATACCCGAAATGTCTCACCGTGTACATAGTAGTGCCATGTACTCAGTACAAACACTACCGCTGACAACTTTAAATCATGGGTCAGATAGTTTCTTCCATGATCCTTAAGTTGTTTGGATCCATAATCGACTATCTTCCCATTTTGCATCAATTCACAGCCCAATCATCATTTTGAGGTATCCATATACACTGAGAAACCTCTTGCGCTATTGGTTATGGTGAGAATAATTAAGGTAGTCAGTTTATTACTTCAATATGGCAAAACTCATGGAAGCCATTTTCATACTTATCATCCCACTCGTAGGCAATCTTTTTCCAAACGAGACGTGTCAACTGAGCAGCCCATTTCGAGAAACTCATAACACCTCGTCTATAACATAGTTTTCAGTTGCTACTCATGCTCTTTCCTGGACTTCGAATACATCAAAATATCACCGCTAAAGATGACAACCAATTGGTCCAGGTAAGGTTTAAATACCTTATTCATCGATGCCCTAACGGTTACAAAAATCATCTTGGGCACATTCACATTCCAAATTCTTAACGGATGTTACCCAGACTTCAAATCAATCTCTGAAAAGATCTGTGCTTATCACAGCTGATCTAATAATTCATTTATAGTGGGAGGAAACACTTATTCCTAATGGTAGCCTCATTCGACAACAAAAAAATCAATGCTTAGTCGGAGGCTTTCATCTTTCTTTTCACAAACAGAATCGATGTTCCTCAAGGTGAAACATTCGATCTGATGAACTTTTATCCAATCACTCTTATAAATGCTTCTTTAGTCCTTCCAGTTCCACTATTGCTATTTTATACCGTGGTTAGGATATCGACTCCGTACCAGGTACCAAATCAATAAAAAACTCCATTCCTTTAATGGGTGGCAACCCAAGTAGATTATCCGGGAAGATATCAGGAAACTCCCTGACCATAAGGATATCTGTTAACTCCGGATATGCCTTATCCATACCAATCACACAAGCAAGAAAACATTCCCATCATTACTCCTTTAGTGAGTACAATCATTTACTCTTTTAATTTCAATTGCTACACCCCTTTCATTACTTGTCAAAATTATAGTACACTTTTTTAGGGGTGAAAACATCACTATCTTGGGATAGCAATCTAAACAGCGTAGTTTGTAGCCGAATCAATCTATTCTCAATATTACTTCAAAATTATTCATATTCCATTGAATAAAATCGACTGACATATCCTTTTTCCCCCTTTTTCAAATTAGAATCCCTATACCCATATTCAGTTAGTGATAATCAGCTAACTTGCATCATCTTGCCTAAGGGTACAGGCTTCACATCTTTTACTAGCTTATAAGTAATTGAAGGAGGTATGCATAAATGTGTGGCACCAGGATCAATAATTACTTCATTATTCACAATCAAGGTGGTACCCTTCACCACATCAAATGAAACATCAATAGTACCCTGGTCCAAGGCTTACACTCGCCCTCGTCTTACATCTTATTTCCGTGGTAACTACCACATATCCAACCCTGCTCAGTAGCAGGTCGGGGTCCTCCAATTACAATACCCCTCGTAAGTGTTGAAACTGAATACACTAAGGGTCACCAATCATCTTACCCCATGACTCGACAGCTCTAAATCTCTTACCGAATAGTCTCTTTCCCGCTCTGACATCTTTATCATCCACTATTCTTTTTCTGTCTCTATTTCGGCCCTTACTACCTTTCCCAATCTTAGAGGCGTGCAACTCAAAATCTTATTTACACAACTGTAGTCTACACTGCCTTGGTCTAGGTAGTGATATCTAACGGGGCCAATCAGACTCTAATTGACAATATGAGCCCTTCAATAAACTTTTAGACATCCCGACTCTCACTGTTCATAGTGTCGGGGTCATACCTGCCCAGGAATATAAACTAAGTTTCATACTCGTCAGTCAACCAGTTTCTTCTGGGTTAGAGTAAAGAACTTTATCTATAGTTTCCTTTAAGCAGTGTCCGAGATATGCTGTCATCGGAATACATCTAGAATTATTTTCCATGTCATTCTGGATGTCTAACTCTTAAGATAGGTCGAGCGAACTTCCACCAATGCTTCGACTCGTCCTCATATCCCATGCATAATCTGAGCAAATAGCTCCTAAAATATTCTCCACACTCCGCTCTAACCTAGCAAAACGTGTCTCAATACTGTCCGATCTCTCTGTCGGACTCTATGGGGCATATATAATACCAGCCTCCACTTCCATCTCATCTTGAGTCTCGAGCACGTGTACTCTCGCCCCTCTACCATAGTGGCTATCAGTTATAATAATTAGATTCTTGCATTCAAAACCAAATTCTTAGCTGTAATTCCATCTCGATATACACAATTTTATCTAAGTAAAGCACAGTACATGGGGATGTAAACTTCTTTAACGATTAACGCCAACTCATATCAGGCCAACTCAGCTCTGATACCACCAATTGTCACGTCCCAAAAATCAGAGTAAATTTTTCGTTTTTCTTTCATATTTAATTCTTACCTTCCTCTCATCATGACCATCCTACCAATAGTTGGGCTATGATTCGATGTTAGTCCCCTCACACTACTTACCATTCCATTTCCATGTTACATTCACAATTTCATTTACATAACCTTACATCCCCGACGTTCTATACGTTTACAGTAATGTGCATTTACATATTTAGATACAAAAACCATACAAGTGTGTATACCTTTTCTCGATGATGGGAAGCAGCGGATACCAAGAATGCAAGTCATCAGCTGCTCACTATCTACTGCGAGTACTCTGAAAAATAGGGATAATAAGGGGGTGAGCAAACCACGGGCTCAGTAAGGCAATCATGCAAGTAAGTAGATAGCTTCACTATCTACATGCTCATAATGCCATGCCCTTAAATCCATTTCTTTTCGTTTAAAGCTCACACACGAAATCAAGCACAGATCAATGCCATAGTTTATAAAAACTATTCGTGCTTATGGAAATCATGCAACACTTACCTCAATGGCATCTCATGTAAAATCATACAACGCATGAATTAAATCAAAATCATGCATTTGCAATTAAAGCATGGATAACCTCCTCATGCTAAAACATTTCATTTCATGAATGATAAACAAACATGGAAAATACATCATGCTGAGTTTCCACAAAACCGTAGAAAACATTTTAATTCATTTCCTAAATCCACATCTATCACACTCATCAGGACTCAACCCCTCCCTCAGATGATCCTGATCCACATAAAATCATTTATTTCCAAGCATTTTTGAAAACATTGAAAATTTCATTTATTCACAACAAAACTAATATCATCAGTCAGGATCCAACCCTTCCCTCGGGTGGTCCAGACTCACACAAAATCCACGGATTCTCAAGCTTGCAAAACATAAGATAGTAACATACGAGACTAGGCCATATATATACATATATAAGGCAAATAACCAGGACTATGGCCATATCCTCGTGATCCCACTGCTACACGGATCCTGTGTGCGGGGTCTCACCACTATCGGGAATCGCCCCGGGAGGTGGTTCAGTCCATCCCGTCAGTCCTACCCGATCAATCGCATCCGAAGATGCCACATAATCAATCCCAAAAGGGTACAGCGTACTCCATGCTACTTGCACGGTACAACGTACTCCGTGGACCCATATCTCATATCCATACTTGTGCCTTGTCTCAAAATGCATGTACAAGCCTATTTAATCGGTGTGACACACAGTCTACCCGACACTCCAAGCACGACTTATCACATGTCTCATAAAATCAGTTCGAGTAATGCTCCAACACTCTATTATAAAAATCATGTAAAACTTGTGCGAGCTAAGCTCCAGCACTCTGTCACACAAATCATCTGAAAATCTGGTGCGAGCTAGGCTCCAGCACCCTGTCACGAAAATAATGTGAAAATCTGGTGCGAGCTAAGCTCCAGCACCCTGTCACAAAAATCATGTGAAAATCTCGTACGAGAGCTAGGCTCCAACACCCTGTCACGAAAATCATGTAAAAATCTGGTGTGAGCTAGGCTCTAGCACCTATCATGCATGTCAAATCATTAAAACTAGTGCGAGCAATCGCTCCAGCACCTTTTTGTGCATATCATGTCAAAATAGGGTGCGAGCTAGGCTCCAACACCTCTCACGCATTTCACAATAATAAATATCGGTGCGAGCAACCGCTCTAGCATATTTCATGCATATGCTGTCACACAAATCGGTGCGAGCAATCACTATAGCACCATTATGCACACTCACAAACTCAGATATAGTGCGAGAAAATGCTCCAGCAGCATTTGTTTCCATATAAACTTGATAGTTGGCCACTTTTCCAAAGAAATTTCATTTAAATCTAAATAACACTTACGTAGTGTTATCTTATGAAATTTATGCAATTATTGGCCAATATACCAATTTACTTTGCTAAAAAGTCACGAAAATTCCTCAAATCTTATGTTTTCACCATCCTTGGTGAATTTTCCCTTAGTAGGGGTAAAATAGTCTTTTACCCATCTCGGGTCCTTAAAATTTTTAATCCATTTCTAGGATCTTTATACAGTTTCAGTGTATGTAAAAACTGTTAAAAATACGCGTAGCTACCTTTAGCTAGTCGTAAAATTCCCTTACCTCATTTTTTTGTACAATCTGACCTTTCTACTGATGTCTCGTCACACAGTTCGATTTGCTCCCAATCCAATATCTGGAACTGCATATAAATATTCATTAGGTCAAATACAATATAATTAATCGTATTTCATATTTTTTGGGTTTAATTTAAATCATTGGGCCCGTTTTCCATTTACAATTCACATTATCGAGGCCTATTGGACTCATTGGGCCTATCAGTATTTATTAGGCCTCGTTCTAAAATCTTGGATAGCTCAATTAATTATTTACGACAATTTATCTCAAATTCCAAATTTTAATTCATTTTACACAAAATTAATCTGTAATTTATGCGGTAAATTTCTAACACGCATAAATTTGAAAATTATCATAAATAAAGGTTACTTACTCGAGATTCCATGATAGTACGCAAATCGAGGCTGACTCAAGCTCTCGTTTGATGTCAATTGTCGAGCTACAAAATTATATATTTTTTCGGGTAAATTTTCAGTCGAATATTAATCAAATTAAATATTTCAAAATTTAAATCGGTCAATTTCAACCGCTTATCGACCTACTCGTAGCTCGATTGCATCACTGAAATTTTTCCCCAATTTTTTCTCTATTTATTTTTCTTTCTTTTCTTTCTTTTCTTTTTGGCTGAACCGATTCGATCCGGTTCAGCAAAACTGCACTGCACTGAACCGGTCTGTACCGATTCAGGCCCATTTTCATCGTTTCGACGCCGTCCGACCGGTTCTCTGACAGTTTTTGGTGCTGTTCCGCGCGCCATCGCGAGGGGAACCTTCGACTGGCCTTGGGGTGGGTTAAAACGGCACCATCACCGGCGAATCCCCCTTCTCTCTCGAGGCACTCTCCCTCTCGATCCGGCGTTCTTCGGTGACATTGACACCCGTGCCGACGCCTTGTGGCTTCCATAGTGATCGTCGCCCTTCGTCGGCCCTCGCTTGGGGTTCTTGATCGTCGGTGAGGGAAACCGATTCCCTCATCTTCATTCTCTTTCACCTAGTTCATTTCTTTCTCAGTTTCACGATTTCACATTTCTTTTCTTTTATTTATTTATAATTTATTTTATTATTATTTTATTCATTAAAATATTATAAAAATCTCAAAATATCTAAAAAAAATCTCAAAATATCTAAAAAAATCTTATTTAATTCATTTAATCAATAAATTAATTTATCTGTCTTATTTCGTCTTTTCGGTATATTTTTCCAATATTTTCGGGATAATTTTTTGAAGTGAAAATTCTGATTAATTCCAATAAATTCATATATTGATCAATTGGACTTGAAATTCAATATTTTCCTCGTTATTGATCAAGATTTCTCAATTCCATATTTTTAAAGAAATTTTTCTTATCGAATTTATACAGGATTTCGATCTTTTGACCATTTTACCCTTGCACATGTTCGGGACTAAATCAACACAACTTCCCTTCAAGAACCCTTTCTCATTTCGTGTTTTAAATCTTTATCTCCAATCTGAATGGTCCGAATCCCATTCATTTATTCTGTGACCATTTCAATCTTTCATTTGATCTTTAAATGCATTCGGGAATTTTTATTCATTCCATTTGCATTTTTCATTCTCGTACTACTCTTCTTATGATTCGATTTACATCCAACCCTATTTACATCTTATGAATAATAAGAAATTTTGATAAAAATCGGGTCATACACCTAGAGTCTCATAGGCAGGTAAGGACTCAGAATCATCTCGACTCTCAAGCCCTACCTCTAATCCCTCTACCACTGCGGGTATTCGCCATATAGGATCAATTCTTGCATTCACAACCATTAATTAGTCTATTTCCTATCTTGTATACACTATTGTATCTAAACACAGCATAATAATATGAGGATGTACACTTTCTTAATTACTAACACCAACTCACATCGGACCAACTCGGCTCTGATACCATTCTGTCACGACCGCTCGTGACTTAATCAAAACCACTATAATTTTTTTACTTTTTACTTACCTTTCTCCTTATCAACAGTTGGGTTATGATTCGATGTTAGTATCCTCGCTTACCATACCATTCATCCATTATCATACATACATGTCAATATACTATCTACTAACTGTAATTTCTTTTATAATATAAGTGAGCTCATATAAAATCTAATACAAATACATCCCTATAATTTACATCGTTTACTTCACTGTGCTATTTATATGCTTAGATACAAAATCGTACAAAATGTGTATACCTGTCGATCGATAGGAAATGGCAGCGGACAATAGGAATACTATCCCTCAATCGTACTCGCTCTACTACGGATGCTCTATCGAGGGGTGTAAAAAAAAAAGGGTGAGCTCACAGCTCAGTAAGGAAATCAGACAAGCAAGTAGACATTTACACTATCTACTCAAAATAATGCTATGCCTCAAAAATATTATTTCCTTAACTCTGTTTAAAAACATGTATTTAAAATATACATGCTTGTACAGATTAAATCCCATGTACAGAAATCATGCTTAGTTCTCAAATGTAGGCATTTCGTGGGAAACAATGTATCTTTATAATTTCACAATGCCTTTAGATAAATCATGCCAATTATATCTAAATCACACTAAATATGGCATTTCAATCATTCACAACACAACAATTGGATTTTGACCCATCCCTCAGGTCATCCGTATTATCAAATCAAGTGATATATCATGTGAGACTCTGTGGTTAAATGCAATAATATCCTGGTCTGTGGCCATATCCTATAATGTGATCCCATGCTACACAGATCCTAGTGTGCGAGGCAATCACTACTGTGAAGTGAGTGGGGTCAGTCCATCACAACCGCCAGATATCAACTCCTCAACTCCTCATACATATCACAATAACACACGGTACAACGTACTCTGTGACATACACACAGTCCAACGTACACCCGTAGACCCTATCTCAATGGATACTCAATACCATGTCTCTAAATCCACGTGCGAACATTTTAATAGTTTGACACTCAATCTACATGAGGAAATCGTCACGATTTTCTACATGTCTTATATATCATAGAAAAACTACAGTGTGCACCTTTGAGTGTGACTCATAGTCAACACTCTGCTCAAACATTGTTTCACACATCACAAACTCGAACTCTAGTGCAAGTAAACCTCCAGCACTAGGTCATGCATAATTTATATTTCAAATCAAGTACGAGAAATTGCTCCAGTAACATGCTATGCGCAAAACATATAAAACTGAGTATGAGTAATAGCTCCAGCACTCTATCATGCATAAATCGTATAAAATTGAGTACAAGCAATAGCTTCAACACTCTATCATGCATGTCATGGAAATCTAGTGCGAATCATACTTCAACACTAATATATGTGGAAAACATATGAAATCAAGTGCGAGCTGTGCTCTAGCACGATTTATTCTCACATTATTTGATAGATGGCTCTTTAAAAAGGGATGATTTTCAAAATATCAAAATCAAAACTATAAATTGTGCTATTTCTCATCAACCTTGAAAACATTAGCCCATCTACCTACTCTTTTGCTAAACAACAGTAAAAACACTCATAATGGTGGTTTCCATGCTTTTTACAACTTTTCCCAAAAGTTGACTTTTTTCCTAACTAGGGGTAAAATCGTAATTTTCCACTATCAGGTCGCTATAATTATTATTTACTTTCTTTGGCCCTCAGAGTTTTTAAGTGAATGCAAAAGCAGACAAAAATATGTGCATGTATCTCTAACTACTTACAAAAGTCCCTTACCTGAAATCACTTGAGAAATTTTACTTTCTTAATGCTGTTTGATCCAGCAATCCGATTAGCTCCTCCAAAAATCTCTGGAGCTGCATATAACCATTAATTAGGTTAATTTTACTTTTCCTACTGTATTTCACATTTAATACAGGGCCTTAATAAACCTTAATGGGTCTAACTCTGCCTTAAGCCCATTTCCATTTTACTATTCATTTTCGTTGGGCCTATTGGGTTTATGGGGCCCATTAACTCTTATTGGGCTTGTCCGAGACCTATTACATCACATTAGGCCGAAACAAATTGGGCTTGGCCCATTGGACCTCTCAGCCACATGCCATGGTCGAGAACCATGCATGCCTAGCCATACCGAGCACCACGCCAGCATCGGCCATTTCACTAGCTATTCACTTAGGCATTTTCATAAACACTTGGTTGGCAATGTTCTTAAGCTTAACTTAGTTCATTTAGGGATTTTATCAAACACCTTGATTGCCAACTTAATTCATTCACCAATTGATCAAATTGACTTATTCTAACTATACCATAATCATTAACACATGTATATTAACTCATTCATGCCTTAAAATCATATGGGTATTCATCAATTTATCATTACCCACTCTCGGCCAATCCATGTTCATAATTAATTCATGTGTTTCAATGCTTAAAACATATACCAATCAACTCAGAATAATTCATACATTAACATATATGAATTTAAAAGCTTGAAATTATACCTAGTTTGCACTTTCACACTTGGCCGAAACTTTGAAGCTTATCAGTTTGCTCATTTTGGCTCCTTGATAGCCAATTCCAACATATGTTAATCCTCTCTCAATTTGAACAACTTTCATGAAGATTGCAAGTTTCAAATATGCCTTTTTCTTAGTGATTTCTAGTGAGAGAAAGCTTGACTATGTGTTTATTAATGGTTTCTTCTCTTTGCCGAATTCTTAAGGAAGAAGATGAAGTTATGTTGGCTGACTTTATAAGTCAATTACTTAGTCATTAAGCCTTATATTTCAGCTAACAAGTTTGAATTGAATTGAGTTAGGTGATAGTTACCAATTTGGCTATGATTACCTTTTACTAATGGGCTTGATTTTTTAACCAATTGGGCCTAGCTTGTAGGCCTCTCGGTTTGGGCTTTCCTAGCGGGCTTTCGGGCTGAAGTTTTTACTATACATCGGGCCTTCAATTTTCTAAATATTTGGCCCACAAATTGGTCCAACAATTCGGTCTAATGGACCTAAGAAATTCGGTCCACACTTGTTATACCTTAATAGGCTTTAAAATTTCCACTTTTGGGGATGATTATCTTGTATTTTGACCAAAAATATTTTTCCCTAATTTTTTTCTCCATACTTAGGTTAATTTTTAACCATGGTTAGTCAATTATGGTCAAAGTCCACTTTTCTTAACTACAATTGACTTTTCTTCACCATTGACCAGTTTGACTTTTTCTCAAAAATCTGAAAGTGTCATATCTTATGGTTTACACTCTCGTCTTTACGTTTTGGCCTTTTTCGGTAGGTGAATATACCTAAAATACTTTAAACAGACCATTTCGGACTTGTTTAGCCCTTTTTTTGGCTTTTACTCATGTTCTCTATGTTCGAGACCAAATCGAACCGACTTTCCTTCATGAACTCCCTATATTTTCTCATTTTAAGTTCTTCTTTTCAGTCAGAATGATCCAGATCCACTCGGTTTAGCCATGTAGCTCTTATAGCCATTTTTCGACTTTTATGTAGCTTATTAGTGTTAAAGCATTTCACTAACACTTAAATCAAGTAAATACTCTTCTTATGATTCAAATAACTTAATATAATGTTGCACATGTATAAATCATAAGGAACAAGCTACATAAAAATACAGGTCTAACACATGCTCATCATAATAAAACTCATTAGTTCCACCTCAAATTATAAAGTTCTTGCTTATGATATTAAAGAAAACTCATCACAAACATCATTCTTTAAAAACATTCCACAAGGCTCGACCCCTCCCTCGGGTCTACCCTGGATAACACACCACGTGTTTAGTATATAAAACCATGTGATATCTTGTGAGACAGGTGGTCACTATATATATATAATCGAGGACTCTGTTGGCCAACTATGTCACTATCATCCCAAACCACATGGATCTTTGTCTGCGAGGCATCATGCTATAACGGGAGGTGGGTTATTCCTGCCTCCAAATTTTTAAATCAACCTTATTACCACATGGTACAACGTACTCTATGTGATATATACAGTACAACGTACTCCGTGGACCCATATCATGGTTAGGGGTGCCTACCGTAGGTTTTATCTACCCCATACCATGTATAACCGACGCAATCTTAAGTGCACGTGCGAGCATCTCATTCGCGTGACTATCAGTCTACATGAGGCATCCAGCACTGTTCATGCGAGTATCTCATCCGTGTGACACGCAGTCTACACGAGGCATCCAACACGACTCATTGCATATCACAGTGTGAAAAACACAGTGCAAGCAAAGCTCTAGCACAATTTCATGCAAAATAGGTAAAATCCTTGCACGAGCACTGCTCTAGTACGACTTTATGCAAAATAAACAATGATCAAATCACGTACGAGCATACCTCCAATACGGTTATATGCATAAGAAATAAATGTAAACCTACGTACGAGCAAAAGCTCTAGTACGACTTGCATGCATCTCAACTCAAAATATGGTGCGAGCTAGGCTCTAACACATTTCATGCATGTAAAAAATATCGAAAACCAGTGCGAACAAAGCTCCAGCACGATCAAACTCATATAAATCTGATAGGTGGCTCTATTTCAATAAAACACACTTAAAAACAAAGTTAGCACCTGACTTGTGCTATTTCATGAAGTTATGAAATCAAATAGCCAACATATCCATCAATTTTGCTTAAATCGAAGCAATGTAATTCATAAAAACATCAGAACGTGATATTTATGCAATTATTAGCCTTACTACCCTTTTTGTAAGATTTACTTCCAAGATAAAATCCTCATTTTCATCTATATCCGAAATCGTTTGCACAAATCATTAGTTCTTTTCTAGATAACCAAGCAATTATAAAGCCCTATAAACACCCTTAAAATACGTGCAGCTACCTCTAGATACTCACAAAATTCCCTTACATGGAATCGCGTCTAGTGATTCCATTTCCTCAGAGTTGCTCGATTGTGCAGTCTGATTTGTTTCCAATGAATCTCCGGAGCTGCACAATATTACTTATCACATCAATTTAACCCAATATAATATGATTCTTGTGTTTAGTATAGTCAATTCGACTTATTGAGTTCATTAACACTTATTGGGCCTTACTTTCTCTTAAGTCCATTTCGATTATACTATTCATTTCTCGAAAATCTATTAGAATCTTTTGGTTTATTGATTCACATTAAACCGACATTACTCTCACGATGCCTTAAGTTTATCATTTTCTTTCTCTATGACATTTTATCAAACACTTCTTATGCCCATTTCCAATCAGCATCCATTCCAACATATGCATTTCAGAAAGTTATTTTAGAATCATCTATACATGCTTAATAACATCGCTACATGTTTAAATCATCATTAACTCCATGTTATTTCAACTTTCTCTCCCTAAGCCCATTCTAGGTCATGGTTGTTTAAGCATGTACATGAACATTTTAGCCAACAATGTATACACCAATCAACTCATCAAAATGTCTAGATTAACATACTAGAAGATAGTGTATTGAAATCTTACCTAGCTTAAATTTTTCCTCTTTTTGCCAAATTGGGGGAAAACCTCTTTTCTCCTTAAATCCAAAGTTCCAGCTTCCAATCTTTGATTATGATGTTCTCTTCCTCACTAGGAAAAACTTTGCTCAAAGGAACTTCTCTCAAAATTGATTGAAAGGTAATGATTTTTAGAGTGAGAAAGCTACACTATTGTTAAAAATGGAGGAAATTTGGGTTTTCTCATCGAAATGAAGATTCAGTTGTCGGGTTTTATAGAATTTGCCTCATCAGATCAATCTCCTAGGGTGAGAGATCGATCTTTCCTTTGTTTATGTCAGACCTGGATATTTGTAGCTTATTTCCTTATGATTCTTATGTGTATGAACACTATGTTATTATAGTTGAATCATAAGAAGAGTATTTATTTGACATACAGTGTTATTGAAATGATTTAACACGCAAAAGCTACATAAAATGCCTAATGTGAGCGATAGGTATCATAGGCTAAACCGAGTTATTCTAAATCATTCTGACTGAAAATAAGAACTTAAAATAAAAGAGCGTAGAGAGCTCATGAAGAGAAGTCAGCTTGATTTAGACCCGAACATATAAAATAAGTGTAAAAGCTAAAAAGGGTAAAATGGACCTTTTTGGCGAGAAAAGGAGTTTCGGGTGAAATTATCCATCGGGAGCGGTTGGAATATAAAGACGAGAGTGTAAGACATAAGATATGACACTTTCGAAAATTGGAGAAAAAGTCAACATAGTCAATGGTTAAGGAAAAAGTCAACTATAGTTAAGGAAGTGGACTTTTACCATAGTTGACTAATCATGGTTAAAAATTAACCTAAGTGTGGAGAAAAATTTGGGAAAAAATATTCTTAGCCAGAATACAAGATAATCATTCCCGGAAGTAAGGAAAATTTATTCGAAAGGATTCCGGAATAAATTTAATGGTTAAAAACGTGATGGGCCTAAGGTGAAAATTTTAAAGCCCATTAAGGTATACTAAACGTATATCGAAATTCTTAGGTCCTTTAGACCGAATTGTTGGACCAATTGATCGGCCAAATTTTGAGACAATAAAAGGTCCGAGGTATAGTGAAAATTTCAGCCCGGAAGCCCATTAGGAAAGCCCAAACCGAGAAGCCCAATTGGAAAAGCCCATGAGATAAATATCTAACCATAGTTAAAGTTAACTATGACTCATAAGGTGACTCATAAGGTTACTCATGGTTCAGATTTGGAAAGTCAAGCATAATGGCTGAAAAGTAAGGCTTAATGGCTAAGTAAGTGGCTTATAAATGCAGCCACACCATTGTCATCTTCAACACACCAATTTCGGCTAGAGAAGAAACCATTGAAACATAAACATCCAAGCTTTCTCTCACTAGAAATCACTAGGAATTAGGCATATTTGGAACTTGCATTCTTCATGGAAGTTGTTCCAAATTGAAAGGAGATTAACATATGTTGGAATTGGCTATCAAGGAGCCATAGACTGCAAACCGAGAGCCTCCAAAGTTTCGGCCAAAGGGTGAACACAACAATTGGTATATATTCTAATTTCCAATTTCATATATGTTAATGTATGAATGATTTCAAGTATGTTGATGTATGTTTTAAGTATTGAAACATATTAAATCACCATGAAATGGGTTAGGCCGAGAGTGATCAATGGGGTATTGAAATATGTCAATTTGATTTTAAGACATAAATGGATTAGTATACATGTATTAATGTTAATGGTATAATTAGAATTAATCAAATTGATTAATTTATACATGTAAATTGTTGGCAATCAAGGTGTTTGATAAAATGCCTAAATGAACCATATGATGATTGGTAATGTTGCCTACCAAGTGTTTGTGGAAATGCCTAAGTGAAAATGGCTAGAAAATAGGCATGGATAACATGCCATGGTGAAACCGAGACATGGCTAGCTCTCGGCCATGGCATGTGGCCGAGAGGCCCAATGGGCCAAGCCCAATTATTTTAGGTCCAATAAGGTGTAATGGGCCTAGGACAAGCCCAATAAGAGTTGGTGGGCCCCACAAGCCCAATAGGCCCAACAAAAGTGAATAGTAAAATGAAAATGGACTTAAGGCCTAGTTAGGCCCATTAAGGATTTTAAGGCCCATTAAGGGAAAATAAACTGTATTAATGTGTAATACAGTAGGAAAATTATAATTAACCTAAGGAATGATTATTTACAGCTCCGGAGTTTACATTGAGAGCTGATCGGACTGCGGGATTTAGCAGCACCGAGGAAGTGAGGTCACGTGACGTGATCCGAGGTAAGGGACTTTTGTAAGTAGTTAGAGATACCTGCACGTATTTTCAACTGCTTCTGCATTCACTTAAAAACTCTGAGGGTCAGAGAAAGTGAATAATAATTATTGCGACCCGATAGTGGCAAATTACGATTTTGCCCCTAGTTAGTCAAAAAGTCAACTTTTGTGAGAAGTTGCAAAAAGCATGGAAAATACTATTGTGAGTGTTTAATTGCTATTAGCATGAAAATAAATAGATGGGCTAATGATTTTAAGGTTGATATGACTTAAGCACACTTTTAGTGCTGATTTTACTATTTTGTAAACAATCCCTTTTTAAATAGCCATCTATCATATTTTGTGAGAATGAATCGTGCTAGAGCATAGCTCGCACTGGGATTCATATGTTTTCCACATAATATTAGTGCTAGATTTTGATACGCACTAGATTTTCATGACATGCATGATAGAGTACTGGAGTTCTCACTCGTACTCAGCTTTGAATGATATATGCATGACAGAGTGCTAGAGCGTTGCTCGTACTCGATTCTTCATGGTTTATACATGATATAGTACTGGGAGCTATTGCTCGTATTTGATTTTGATATTGTTCATAGCATAGTACTGGGAGCTATTGCTCGTACTTGATTTAATACATAAACTATGCATAGACCTAGTTGCTGGAGGTTGCTCGCACTAGAGTTGAGTTTGTGACATGAAACAGTGTTTGAGCGGAGTGATGATTGTGAGTCGCACTCAAGATCACACTGTATGTGATATGTAATACATGTTAAAACCCATGCCTGAGTCCTTGTGTGACTGTGTGTCATAGCTAGAGAGGATATCCGCATGAGGTTGATATAGACGTGGTATAAATATTTCCATAGTTTCGAGGGCTAAGTCCTATGGGAGGCACCCTGGCTGTGAGGGTCCACGGGTGTACTTTGTATCGTGCCCGGGGCACGAGGTGTACGCTGTACTGTGTGTTACGCATAGCTGACGGCTGAGTGGACTGACCATCCTCCCGTTGCAGCAGTGATGCCCCGCACACCGAGATCTATGTTGCTTGGGATCACTTTTCGGATATGATCATAGTCCAGGATACTATTTGCATTTAACCATAGAGTCTTACATGATATATCACATTGATTGACTGATTTAAACTGCGGACAGACCTGAGGGATGGGTCGGACTCCGATTTTGTGTTGTGAATCATTTGATGCCATATTTATCATGATTTAAATATACATGGCATGATTTACATAAAGGCATGATTTATATACGATGCATTGTTTTGCACTGCATGCCTACATTTGAGAAAGAAAGCATGATTTTCTATACATGGGATTTATTCTGTACAAGTATATATATTATATTTCAAGACATGCTTTTTAAAGTGATTAAAGGAAATAATGTTTTCAAGGCATAGCATTATTTGGAGTAGATAGTGTTGATATCTACTTGCTTGCCTGATTTCCTTACTGAGCGCGTTGTATGCTCACCCCCCTTTCTTAACATCTCTCTACAGAGCGTCAGTAGAGCGAGAGCTATCGAGGGATAGTGTCCCAGAGTCCACTGCTAGTTCCTATCGATCGCTAGGTATACATATTATGTACAGTTGTGTATCTAAACATAGAAACAGCACAGTGATGTATACGTTATATATTATGGGGAATGTATTTATATGAGATTTTATATAGTCTTACATGTATAATACCAGCAGCTACAATCAGAATAAATATATTGACATGTATATATGAGAATGGATGATGTGGTAAGTGAAGACTCTGACATCGAATCACAGCCCAACCGTTGAAGAGAGGAAAGGTAAGTTAAAAATGCGAAAAATTTATAGTGATTTCTGGATAAAGTCATGGATTGAGAATGGGGTCCTGACAGTTTAAACTCCAAAATTTGGCAATGTAGGCTAGGGGATTAATCTGCCTCTTTAGATGAGATCGATCCGTTCAAAGGAATAAGATCGATCTTGGTCAGGCAGAATGTTTTAGAGATCGATCTGACGCTTAAGAAGAGATCGATCTTTACTAACCAGAGGCAACTAGAGATTGATCTGCCTTATGGGAGGAGATCGATCTTCTCCAAGCAAAAGTAGCTTGAGATCGATCTGCTTTGAATGAGAGATCGATCTTCCTCTTGCAGAATGCTTCGCATTGTCTTTCAAGGCAATGAGATCGATCTCCCCTTGCACTGAGATCGATCTGCCCTGCATCTGCAGCATTCCTGTTGTAATTTTCTTAGATTGTCAAAGTTAAACTCACATTCAATTGTTTCACTACTCATTTTGCATTTCATTCACCCCTAGAGCATGGAAAGATATGTTTCTTATGATTCTCGTGTTAAGTGCTTGAAATAAAAAAAGGGTACACATAATTCATAGTCCTTGCATTACCATTTCGTGTTTTAAGTCCTTATATTTAGTCTGAATGTCTTGAGTTCCTTTTGTTTAGTCTGTGGCACTTCAGCCCTTATTTTTCCATTACATGTGTTCACGAGTATTCATGCATTCTCTTTGCAACTGTCATTCGCATATATATATATATATATATATATATATATATATATATATATATATATATATATAAATACATGATCAAAATCATCCATCTTATTATTCCATCACTATATAACAAAGTCATACATACATGGGGTCTCACACTACCAAGGAGAACTAAGCTACCAAACCTTTTCCTCATTCGGCACCATAGCCTCCAATGCCACAACCACCAACACCATAGGCTCCCTCAGCTCAACGACAAGCTCCTCACCCATGGACTACGGCTGAGGATGATAGACACTAAGTCTAGTAAGGCAATTCTAGAAGTTCAACCCTTTAGTGTTAAAATGGGTAAAGAATCCAGTAGTAGATAAGAGCTAGGTCTTAAAAGTAGAAAAGATCTTTAAGTACATGAAGAGTCCCTTTATCGAGAAGGTTGACTTAGTTATGTTTCCTTGGAGGAAAAGGTTGAACATTGGTTGAGGACCATTAAGATCATTTTGAGGGCCAAGTATCTAGTTCTCACCTGAGAGATCTTTCATGCCTTTTCAAAATCAGTTCATTCCCCACATAGCATAGAAAAAAATGCTGATTGAGTTTTTGAGTCTGACTCAGGGCAATTATCGACGGATAAGTATAAGTCCAAGTTCACCGTCTTGATGCACTATGACCCACTATGACCCTGACACTTATAAAAGTAAAGAGACGAAGGTGGAAAAGCTTTTGGAGAGGTTGAAGCTAGCCATTAGGGCCAAGTTAGCTCTTTTTGACATCTCCACATATGACCAGGCCATCTTGAGGGCCTAACTGGTAGAGCAAGACTATGAGTTACATTAGAGTGATTATAGGGTTCAGGCTAAGGACAAGGGCAAAAGATCTTTTTAGAGTAGACTCCAGCACAAGAAAGGTTTTAAGGCCTTAAAAAGAGACAGAAAGAGGTCGAGATCAGATCAGCTACCACCAGACCTGCTCCTGCCATTGGTACTCCGAAGTCTGTAAAGAGTGTGGCAAGGACCATGGGACAAGGCCTTGGTACTGGGCATCGGGTGCTTGTTTCAACAGTGGAGACAGGCCACTATATTAGGGACTGCCCACATCTTAGGGTTCCCTATGGTAGACTGTGAGACAGCGTATAAGTACAAATGTTAAACCTGCAGAGCAAAAAAATGATAATGCGACAGAGAAAGGTAAGAAGCCTATAGCCCAAGGCAGAGTGTGTACTGGACGAGGAGCCTGTCGATACCTCCTCTGCATCATTCAGGATAAGATTTATGTTTACAGTTATGAAGCATTAGCTTTGTGTGATGTAGGTTTTACCCATTCTTTTGTATTTCCATCGTTTGCAAATAAGATGTATATAAAGCTTATGCCTTTAAGTCCCCTTTTGCACATTAGTACTCCTATGAGAGAATCCTAAATGATAAACCTAGTATACAAAGATTATAAACTAAGGGTAAGAGATAGGGAATCAATAGTAGATCTAATTATATTATTTATATAAAGATTTGATGTGATATTAGGCATGAATTGTGTTGGCTCAATCGAGGGGGGGGGGGAAGTGAATCGGTTTTCTATCAATTTACCAAATTTAAAACTTACTTAGCTAATATTACACTGAAATAAATTTATAACTACTATAAAATTGAGAACAAATGTGCAGTAAATGAGGAGATAAGGGAAAAAAGTAGCAAACACATTGAGTTATAAAGGTTTGGCTAAATCCTTTGCCTACATCCTCTCTTCTTGACCTTTTTGTCAATGAGTCACTTCCACTATCAAGATGAACTTTACAACTTCCTTTTCAAGGTTAAGGAATAACCTCTCTACCCACTTAGCAAATATTGCTATTTAAACTCTCTCTCACAGAGGAACTCTCCCCTTTGCTTTAAGATGAAGAATGAATACAATTAAGTCTTTCTTAATAGGTAGGTGATGAAAAATGAATAGTTTAACGAAAGCTTTCAATGACAATTAAGAACACTTTTAGCTGAAGACGCAAAGAATGTTTTCTGCAAGAATACTCTGAGATTCTCTTCCTCTCTCTAATGTCTTTATGACTTGTATTTATAGACCCAATTAGTTGGTAAAGCATTTAATGCAATTCTTCCCGTTGAAACCCTGAAAAACTAGCCGTTGGAGTCCTATAGACAAATGCTAGAATGATCTCCTTACCCGAGAGGATCAATCATTTAGTTCCAGAACCTGCAATCACTAAGGTATTCCAGGAAAGGAGATCGATCTCATCATACAGAGGGATCGATGTCCTCTTCTCGAGAAGTTAGTGTCATCACATTTCGTAAGAAAAAAAGGAGATCGATCTCTTATTCAAGGGAGATCAATCTCTTTGCTATTACTACATTGAACAGATTGTTACTGCCTAGAGGAGATCGATCTCTCTCTCAGAATAAATCGATCTCAGATTGTTACTGCCTAGAGGAGATCGATCTCTCTCCCAGAGCAAATCGATCTCTTGATCTTCTCATTGAGTTCTGATATAATTCTGCTAAAAGGAGATCGATAGGAGATCGATCTCACAATGATTCTGCCAAAAGGAGATCAATCTCACAACCTTAGGAGATCAATCTCTTGGCTTAAGTATCAGTTTTCCCAGCAAAAATTTAGTTTACAAAAGTTTCTGAGTTTCGATCTTCACAAGTTTTCTAAGTAATTTTTGGTACAATTGGCAATATATTCTCTAAGACAATTACTCAGAAATAATACCTCACAAATGATTTGAAGGTTTAAAATAAGCACATTTAAATTAATGTTTTGTTATTTCAAAATATATCATCCGAAACTAATAATCTCCCCCTTTTTGATATGACAAAACTCAGTTCAATATTTTATTATTTTGGTCCTTAATATATGCATGGTTTCCAAATCATTTGTATCTTAAAAATTTACTCCATCGTAATATGCATAATGTTTATGATTTGCTCCCCCTTAATATATGCATATCTTTTATCTTCTCCCCCTTTTTGTCATATCAAGAAAGCAAATATTAGCTTTCCAAATCACCAGTCAAAGAGGAAATAACATACCAAATGACTAGATAATTAAGGAACATATAGCAAACGTCATTTCAAAATATAGATGAGTTTTTCAAACAAACGTCTATAAAAGGAGTATAGATAACATGGATGTGTCTAATGAACCCTAAGATGATGGAGGAAAGTAATCAAAAAGTTCATCGACGTAGACACGAGTTGTTTGCAACTCGTTAAACATAGCCTGCTGAGTTTCCTGAAGTGTTGCAACTTGAGATTCAGGATTGGCTTGCCTTTCCACAACGTCATCTAAACGTTGATCAAGATGCTGATGAAAATCCAAAATCATGGCAACGAGTCCATTGCGACAATAGATGTAGTAGCAGGGGGTGCTGGTTCCTCAATTGGGGGTGCTGGTGCCTCAGCGGGAGCATCAGTCTCCATATCTGCATCTTGAGAAGGAGGTCCAGTCTTTTTGCTCCAATTGCCATCATCATCATGATAGTACCCAGCATGGTGAAGAGAGCTTATGTTTATAACATTCTTTTGTGAAGGCAGTTCACCAACTTCACAAGATCAGTTAACACCAAGTCTTTGAAGGAGGAAAGCAAGTGGTTGAGGAAAAACAATGGTAGTAGCTTGACCCCGAATAAATTTAAGCTAATCTTAAAAAATGAAGTAAATCAAGTTTGGTTTTTGACCGTGAGGAGAATGGATGTTATGAAACAAAAAATGATCAAGTTTCCTAATTGTTGAGTGTCGAGTACCAGAGGAACGTAGATTCTAAGAAATAATTAGATGAAGTAAGCGTTGATGCATAGGTAAATCACTAGCTCGATCATTTGTAATGTTAAACTCTAGTGGTACCTCTGCTTCTTCATCGGTAAGACCCGAATCGGATATACCAAAAACTCTTGCTAGAATCTCTGTGTCAATGTATAATGATTTAGCCATGACAAAAGTTTTAAAACCTATAGTTCGATACAGATCATTAAGTGAAATGACGATTTCAGCATTGGAAAAGAATGCACGAATTATGTTAGGAGGAACAAAAGTATTGATTTTCAAAAATGGAAGCCACTGGTACTCTTGAAATTTTAAGAGATATGGAAACTCGATACGCTAAAGAAAGGCAAAGTCTATGGTTCGCCAATGCTTAATGGTCATAGTGGAAAAATGTTCATCAAACCTTTTACGATTAGCCGAGGTTTGAAAACATCGACTAAACATGGTCGAGGAGTTGGACTGACGACTGAAGGTTGTGAGGTGGATGGTCTAGAGGAGGATGCTCAAGATGGTTTGGAGGAGTAAGGTTTAGATGCAACTGATTTTGTATTTGGTGACATAGTGTCTTAAGTCCTTGAGGAATTTCAACAAACACTTGATAGGCACAGTTTAAGGATATATGGTAATGGTGAGTGTAGTATTTGGGAATTTTCAATCCTGCAAAGAGAGACATATTCTAGAGAGATAACAACCAATTTAATTCAACCTACTAGATGAAGGAACCATGGGTTCAGTACAGCTATTAAGACACAACAAAAATCAAGTATTTTGATGAATATATGAACAATGAGATCACCAGATCGATCTATCCAAAAAAAAATGAAGAACAGAAAAGTTTGAACAAAATAGAAGATGTTGGGTCAAAAATACTGAGAGAAATTGAAGACAATTGGTGAAAACTTACCAAAGACTTGATCCCGAGGGCGAGAGAGGAAGATACGACGAGAGATGAGGGTTTTGTTCTTTTGAAAAAAATGTGATTTTTACGACGTTTTAAGTGTCCAGAACCTAAGGAGATCGATCTCAATTACCCAGAATGCATTTGAAAACCACGACAAAGACTAGAAGATCGATCTCATTTAATAACAGATCAATCTCCTAGTCATGACCTGTCACGACCCTTTTTCATTACCTTTTACCGAAAATCTCAATAAATTTTTCGCGTTTTACTGTTACCTTACCCGATCATGAACAACTCACCACATACAGTTGGGCTGTGAGTTAATAATAACCACCACTTATAATTCATTCACAATTTAATGAAACGATGTCATACATTCAAAGTTAATCATTTACTTATACAAAATATGATTACTGACATCTACATCCCCCATAATTACATTTCAAATGACTACTGTGCTTTTACATTGTTTAGATACAAAAGGAATCACTGTGTATATATACCTCTGAGTGATGGAGATGCAGCAGATGTCTGAAATACCATGCCTCAATCCTCACTGGGCTGCTATGCACGCTCTGTAGGAGGGGGAAAATAGAGAGGGATGAGCAACCACACGCTCAGTAAGGCACTAATGCAAGCATGGTAGATAACTACTCTATCTACATGCTGATAGTGTCATGCATAAATCGTTTATAGTTCGGAGCATGAGGAAAACAAAACTATTCCATATGCATATACATATATCATGTATTTAAATCATGTAAATTGGCATAATAAAACATGGTAAATCATCATGTGCAAGCCATCTCATGCTCAATTGTCAAATCACATAATAAAAAGGGAAATTCACTTGAAATATCCTTTTTAAATCACATCATAAAGCTCTTTCACAAACACATACAATCCCATCACAAACCATTTTCTCAATCACAAACATCATTAACATTTCACAAATCAAATCCCACGAGGCTCGACCCCTCCCTCGGGTCTACCTTGGACAATCACAATCACACATATGTAGTAAAAACTAGGTCACTATATCAAAAGTGCCTATGTGGACCAACTATGTCATAAATCATCCCAGATCATATGCATCCAGGTGTGCGGGGTATTATGCTGGCACGAAGGTGGATTATCCCTCGCCAGACTTTCTCATCACATAACCATCGCATGGTACATCGTACTCCATGTGATATACACGGTATAGCGTACTCCACTGACTCATATCATGATTGGGGGTGCCATTCCTAGGTCTTACCTACCCCATACTAAGAATTTTCCATATCCATGTAAGAGAGCCTCCTTGCAGAATAGAGCCTCCCTGCCCCTCCAGGGTTTAAGGATGTTAGCTAAGGATCTTTCTGTACCCATGTAGGAGAGCCTCCTTGCCAAACAGAGCCTCTCCGCCCCTCCAGGGCTTAAGGATCCTTCCGTAAGAGAGCCTCCCCACCGAACAGAGCCTTACCGCCTAACAGAGCCTCCCTGCCTCCTCGAGCTTAAGGATGTTAGCTTAAGGATGTAATACTTAAGGATCTTACCGTAAGAGAGCCTCTCCACCGAATAGAGGCTCCCCGCCTAACAGAGCCTCCTTGCCTCCTCGGGCTTAAGAATGTTAGCTTAAGGATGTAGGGCTTGAGGATCTTACCAACTTTCATGACCTCATACGTATCACAATGTGCAAACTTGTGTGAGCAAAGCTCTAGCATGACTCATGCATCCTATCATAAGGAGACCATGTATGAGCATAGCTCTAGTACGGTTATACTCATAAGAAAAACCACTCGAAAGCCACGTACGAGCAGAAGCTCCAGTACGGTTTATAAACATCATTATAGTTTCCAAATCAAGGTGCGAGCTAAGCTCCAGCATGTTTCATACAAATGAAAACATCGAAATCTAGCACGAACGACGCTCCAGCGTGACTTAAATCACATACATACGATAGACGGCTCACATACATTCAAAACATCTCAAAACATGTTTAGCGCCTCACATGGGCTATTTCACAACATCATTCAAGTACTAACCAGCCTATCCTTTTATTTGCTCAAATCAAAGCATTGTGTTTTGTGAAAACATTCAAAACACGTGATTTATGCAATTATTAGCCTTACTATCCCTTTTTATACATCCATATAAACCAAATCATATACGTACTCATAATTGTTCACATACATCATCAACCACTTTTCCAAACCATCATGAAAATTTACAACACCCTACATACCCACAAAATACGAGCAGCTACTTCTATATACTCACAAAATTTTCTTACTTGGAATCGCGACGCGTGATTTCGTTTCCTTAGCGCTGCTCACTCGTGTGGTCTGGTTTGTCTTTAAAGAACTCTTCGGGACTGGACACAATCATATTTCACATTATATTCGATCCATATAACAGGACATCATGCGTTCACTATAGTCGATTCGACCTATAGTTTCTATTAACGCTCATAAGGCCTCGTTTCATTTCTCGAGTCTATGGATTCCTTTTAGGTCTATTAACTCATTCCAAATCGATATTAAATCGATATTAAGCTCATAGTGTTCATATTTCATGAATTCCCTCACTATGACATTTATCAAGCATTTACATACTCATTTTCACAATTCCTCCAAACTCACAATGTGGTTTCATTTAACCATCACAAATTATTCATACTACTTTAACAACAACTTATCATAACCCATAAGTCATCAACATACCCAATTCACACTTTCTCACACTAGACTATATCCATTTTCAAGGTTATATGTGTTTCATTTCTTTCTAGATGATTTCTATCATCCATATACATGCCAATCAACTTCAAAATCAATTAAATACACAATGTACTTAGGCTGGAGTATTAGAAGCTTACCAAATCTAATTTCTCTTCTAGCTCCAAATGACAATGCCCTTAGCTCCTTCAATACCAACAATGGGATTTTGGGTTCCAACTATGTTATTCTCTTCCTCAAGATGAACAACTTAATGTCTAATGGCCTCCCGTCAATTCTTACTGGAAATGGTTGATTTTAGAGAGATAAACTTAGGTTTTGGGTGAAAAATGGAAGGGTGATGTTGTTTTCCCAAAATTTTCAGATTTCAGCGCTCCTTTTATAGAAATAGCTTGAGGAAATCGATCTGTACTAGGAGGAGATCGATCTGGTCCCCTTAAATCCCTATTTTTATGGCATTTTAAGCATGAGATCGATTTATTGAAGCTTGAGATCGATCTGCTCCCAAACAGAGAGCTAAGGAGATCGATCTGTATGCTTCAGGATCGATCTTTTCATTACAGAATGCTTAGGAGATCGATTTGCTCTATTCCATTGCTCAAATAAGAGCATTCTGGCTCTTCCAGATCGATCTCTCATCCTATGAGATCGATCTGGCCTTCATACTTTCTAGATTTTCTGCAGTTTTTTGGCAGCAACTCATACCAAAACACCCTTAATCTGGTACCATAGCCATTTTCTCATCCATCCACATTTATGACTCAAAAATGGCATCCATTCATACTTTATGCACATTAAAACTTGTGTGCATTCATTGTATATCCAAATGTATACTATATAAAACCAAATGGAAGCATTTATATTCATGCAACTTCCTTCCATTTACCACACTACTCATTTTGAGTTTCAATCACATTCATTACTTGTAAGAACTCATTTCTTCATATTCATACACAATGAAACTTGTATGTACATTACAAATCATATTACATGTATGTACATCGAATCCATGAACTTATATCAATCATACTTTACATTACAAGTCCATTCACATTTATTTGATCTAATTACACACATTACAACTATACATATACGGGGTCTCACATGACCCGACTGCTGTAGGCTATTTTGAGTAACAAGATAGATCTATAATGAACAGAGATCAATCTTTCTTACCATTTTGGCAAGACAAAGTCAGAAAAATGGTTTAAAATGTGTTTTATTAAATATGTATATATGGAAAAAAAGACATATTCATGACTTTTAACAAAATACATAAATTGTGTACATTGTAAGATATAAATCAAATGTGTATGCTTATAATTCTATTAAAATAGAATTATTTGTGCTTAACTTCTTAATTAATTATTTTAATCCCTATATTATTTTATTAATTATCCCCTCAATTTAATTAAAATTCGCTTGTGTGCAGGTAAATTAAATCTGGATGAATTTCAGTCGTTTCGATAGAAAATGGGTTGAAAATGGGCTAAAAGAGACTGGACCACTACCATTTCGCAGTTTGAGTCACCATTCATTGTAGAGATGTGTGATGCTGGGTGTTCGTATTTTATTCGCCTCAAAAATATCAAATTGACGGATATCGTGCCCACCTTCTGGAAGACACACGCTGGGCTACATCGCACATCCAAGTGGACAAAAAGACAAGTGACGTGGAAATATCTTCTCTGAAGCGAATGGAATGAAGACAAGTGGTCAAACAATGTCAACTCATCTAGGATTAAAAATTACAATTGTACCCCCAATTTTGTTTATAAATAGAATATGATGAGTAATTGAAGAGGGGGAGTTTTTTTTAGGGTAGCTTTAGTTTTTTTAGGTTAAAATTTTATTGTGAGGTTTTATTTTTCCTTTCGGTTTTCTTTTAAGCCTTTCACAGTGGCTGGTGATAGCAGCCACCATATTTTTTCTCGGTTGTGTTAAAATTCCATTCCTTTATTTTTAAGTTCGAGTTTTTATAGAAAACTTATATTCTTCTATAGTTTTTACTCTTAGTTTGCTTGTTATATGGGTTTTATTCCTTTGATTTTCTACTGTTCATTTAGATTTGCTGGTTTGGATGGGTTTAAACATTGTTGATCAGTTCAAGACTAAGTGACACATCAATGTCTTTATCAGCTTAGCCTCTATTCAATTTCTTTCCTTGCATGTGTTTATTTCAATACCTTTAAAGTTTCCAATCAGTGTCTTGTCATTTATGTTCATTTCTGGGTAAAGCCGAGTGGCGTGAGGAAGCTGCTGGTTGGTGATGAGCTGCGCAGAACAGAAGACGGACTGCACCATGGCAGTGGACCGAACCAACAATCCACCTCTCTGTTCTCCCTTGTTCCAAGTTTTATTTACAGTTCATTTCTTTTTTTTTTCTTCTTTTGTTTTAGCTTTTAGTTTCAATCTGTTTAAGTTGCTGTGCTCTATTTACTGCTTGGAACTTACATATTACATATTTTCTTCTGTTTGTGTTTTCTTTTTGGTTTTGCATTATTTTAGATTGGTTGATGATGTGCAGGATCGAGACTTAGCTGTTCGTGAGTAGCAGGAAAGCAGGGTGAACACCAGGTGCTATGATGCTGTGCGTGTAAGTAAGGGAATGTGCAGCACTGCACTGGTGTACAAATAGAGTTGCAGCTGGGCTGATGTTGTGCAGCATGTGTGCTACTGGTACATTTGAACCAAGGCTGCTGGTGCAGGGAATGAATAGCTAAGGTAGGAGATGGCATGATCGGTTCCAGGAGCTGCAGCTAGCACAATATTGCAGGGGTCGAACAACACCTGGACGCAGAAGAAACTGAACAGTACAGGGAGCAGGAGTAGGTTGCGGATAGCGCCTGAAGCAAATTAAGAAGAAACGTGCACATTACATGCACGGGTTCACCAAATTAGCTTGCAATATGGCTAAGGCCGTGTTTGGCCATTTCATTTTGATCACATAATCCATTTTTATTACATTTTTTATATTTTATTTTCAATATTATTTGTTAGCTTAAAAAATTAGAGTTTTAAATTAATTTGCATGTTAGTTATTTTTCCTTTGCTTGTTAGTTCAAAACTTAGATTTAATTATGTCACTAGTTAATTTTTATTTTAGTGTTAGGTGTTGCATTTAAAATTAAATTAGGGTTAAAATCATATTATGCATTTTTAAGTTTTCATTTTAAATTGAAAAATCCAAAAAATTTCTCATGCATTATTTAGATTTTATTGTTAATATAGTATTTAGCTATAGTTAGGAGTAAATTAGAATCAATATTTTAGACATTTAGACTTATAGTTATTTTCTTAACTTTCTAGGATTTTATTTCATTAGATTTTAAGTTAGTTTAATTTGCATTTTTATTAATTAGTTTAATTACATGCATATTTTATTTTAGGATTGTTTAATTTTAGTCTAATTAATTTTGTTTCTTTATTTTCATATTTGCATTCTAGTTTAATTGCATTAATTAGTTTTAACTGTGTTAATTATCTTTTGTAGGTTATTGCTTTTAATTGCTTGGAGCTCTGTAAGTAATTTTAGCTCTGTTTTATTTTCTTTATTTCATAATTTTTATTGTTGTCAGTACTTGTTAATTTCAGCCTTGTAGATCACCCACTGAATTTTCATAATTTGCTAGGATATACTTAGGGTAAGATTAATCGCTACTTAATTAGGCTAATTAGATTCTCTTTGGGGTGATAATCCGAGACTCAAATCCCATTATTACTTGTACGACCCATACACTTGCAGATAACACGACTAGGTCACTTAGAGTGGGTGTAGTCGGACAATCAAGTTTTTGGCACCGTTGTCGGGGAACCTTCATTGGCCAAAATTAATATCGGTGAAATTATGCTTAGGTATAATTCTAGCTTGTAAATACTTAGTTTGTGAATATTTAGAGTGTTAATCTAGATTAGTTATGTTCAGTATGTTGCTCCATCTCAAAAGCAATAGAACAACCCATTTTTAAACACCTACAATCCAGGGTGGAGGAACTATCCTAATTTTTCCTAGAGCCAAAATCAAGGGCAATCTTCTAATTCTATACTTGTAGGACCCCCTGGTTTTCAAGCTCCACAGTTCATGTACCACCACATCAGCAATTTCCATACCATCCACCACCTCAATTTCAACATCAGCCACCACCACCACCACTTATGCACCCCCAGCATTTACCTGCACCAGCAGTTGAGAAGAAGCCTACACTAGAGGAGATGTTCACGACTATCCTGTAAATTCAAGCTACTTCAATTAAGAATTTAGAAGTTCAAGTTGGATAAATAGCTAGTGCTCTTAGCCAGCGTCCACAAGGGACCCTTCCTAGTAACACCGAAGTTAATCTTGTTAGGCAGAGCGAGGGCAGGGAACATGTTAAGGCCATCACCCTTAGGAGCGACAGAGAGCTAGATGAACCACAAGTTAAGTCCAATCCTGTAAGCCCATAAGTTCTAAAGAAGCAGCTTAGAAAGAGTAGGAACCAAATGATCATGCTACAAAAGAAACAAAGATAGGCGCTTCTTCATCTTTACCTTCTTCTTCTTCTTCACAGCCTTCTTCTTCATCTGATGCTACACATGTTACCACTACACCTTCTCCAGATAGACCACCATTAGCTTTTCCTCAGAGGTTCCAAAACCAGAAGCTAGATCAACAATTCACTAAATTTCTTAAGATTTTTAAGAAGCTTCACATCAACATTCCTTTTGCAAATTCTTTAAAGCAAATGCCGAGTTATGTGAAGTTTATGAAGGATATCCTCTCGAGGAAGAGAAGATTGGAAGATTATGAGATTGTGGCCTTGACTGAGGAGTGTAGTGCAATTATTCAGAGGAAATTACCCCCCAAGCTTAAAGATCGAGGGAGTTTTGCCATACCATGCACCATAGGAGACCAATTTTTTGGTAGAGCTCTGTGTGATCTAGGAGCTAGTATCAATCTGATGCCTTGGTCTGTTTACCAGAAGTTAGGAATAAGGGATGCCAAGCCTACCACAGTGACCCTTCAGCTAGCTGATAGATCCATTAAGTATCCGAAGGGGATCATTGAGGATGTCTTAGTAAAGGTGGACAAGTTTATTTTCCCTATAGATTTTATTGTATTAGATATGGAGGAAGACAAGGAAGTCCCTATTATTTTAGGCAGGCCTTTCCTAACTACTGGTAGAACATTAATTGATGTACAAAAGGGGGAATTGACTATGAGAGTCCTAAATCAGGAGGTGACATTTCATGTTTTCAAACCTTTGAAGTTCCCTGATGACTCTCAAAATTGTTTTAAGATGAAGGTTAAGGAGGATATAAGGCTTGAGCATAAGAAATCTGAGAGAATGATGGAAGTTGATAGAGCTAAGGACGATTTGACTGTCAGCATTCTGTCACCACTTTAGCCAACCCTCCTACTTCTAAGCCTGCTGCTGAGTGTCGTTTTCTTCAGTTGCATTTGATATACTTTATCTCTCTTTTTACTTTTTGTATAGTTCTTTTTTTTTCTTCTTTCTTTTCTGCTGTTTCTTTCTTTGTTTCTTTTACAGATTGCTTTTCCAGTATCATGTTGTTAATAAAGCTTCAATTGTTCATCATCATCAGATAGGGGAGTATTCTATTCTTGAGCTTCAGTTCTTATATTATCTGCACACTGAGGACACTGTGCACTTTAAGTTTGGGGGAGGGGATATCACTTGAGCATTTTTAAAAATTTTTGGGCAAAATTACAGAAACGTTTTCAAAATTATGAGCTTATATTGTTTGATTTTGGGATGATTTAGTATTTAACATGTAGTTTTCCCATATTCCGATGATATGACCCATGATTTAGTCCGACTTTGATTGAATAAGAAGCATGATTATAGGAAAAGCATGATGTTGAATTCTTGAATTTGTCTTGATTTTGATTGTGATTTCCTCATTTTATGCACATATCATGTCATGAATCTGTATAGTTATTTAGAGAAAGCTTATATGGACCTAGGATTGCATTTGCTCAGTTGATTTTGTGCATCATATTCTAGAATTTGTTTGAACTGATCTCGACGTGAAATATTAAATCACACATAATTAGGGAGATGATTTAGGCCATCTTTGGATCGTTTGAGCCTTTCTAGCCATCCTTGTATATATTTTACCCCTAGTCACCCATCTGGGCCAAATAAGCTTTTCTCTGTAATACACCTGCATAATTTTCCTTAGCTTAAATAATCTGTTCCTATCCCTTACCCTGAAAGCTGTAAATTCATTAGGATATATCTTGAGCTTTGTACATATGAGTATTAAGTGATAGTGAAGGAGTATATATTGAAAAAAGAAGAAGAAGAAGAAGAAAAATACAAAAATAGAATAAAAATGTTTAGCGAAGTAAATAAGTTTGGGGGAGTAATTATGAGCTCTTACATTATAGATCCTAGAAGTAATGCATGTTGAGGGGTAATTAAACCTAAATCGACTTTATCATACCTTAGCCATAGCCTTACATTACAAGCTGAATGAAGTCCTATTAATCTTTGGTTAAGTGTGACTACATAAGTGGAGAGATAAGTGAAAAGCAAACTTATGGGAATGATCACTTGTCATTGACTTTGCATTCACTATGTTTGCATAATCTGATCCGGGTAATGTACTGTGAAGTGGTTTTGACATTTTCACACACACACGAGGAGTCCAATTTGGGTTAGGACTTATGATTGGATGATTCTGAGTGTTAGACTTAAAATTGTGAATATTTGATATCAAAGTTTGTACTTTTTCTTTGAGGATAATATTGGGAAAATTATTATGTTTAGTAATTATCATTCCTACATGAATTTTGTTTTACTTGAGGACAAGCAAAAGCTCAAGTTTGGGGGTGTGATAATTCTATTAAAATAGAATTATTTGTACTTAATTTCTTAATTAATTATTTTAATCCCCATATTATTTTATTAATTATCCCCTCAATTTAATTAAAATTCTCTTGTGTGCAAGTAAATTAAATCTTGATGAATTTCAGTCGTTTCGGTAGAAAATGGGCTAAAAGAGACTGGACCACTACCATTTCGCAGTCTGAATCACCATTCGTTGTAGAGACGTGTGATGTCGGGTGTTCGTATTTTATTCGCCTCGAAAATATAAGATTGACGGATACCATGCCCACCTTCTTGAATACACACGTCGGGCTACAACTCGCACATCCAAGTGGACAAAAAGATAAGTGACGTGGAAATATCTTCTCTGAAGTGAATGAAATGAAGACAAGTGGCCAAACAATGCCAACTTATCTAGGATTGAAAATTATAATTGTACCCCTAATTTTTTTTTTATAAATAGAATATGATGAGCAACTGAAGAGAGGGATTTTTTTTTTAAGGGTAGCTTTAGTTTTTTAGGTTAAAATTTTATGTGAGGTTTTATTTTTTCTTTAGTGGAAATGGGAGCATGTCACCATGGACTTTGTGTTGGATTTACCGAGGACTCGCAGGGGAAATGATGCCATATGGGTGATAGTTGACAGATTGACGAAGTCGGCACATTTCCTAGCTATGAGAGTCACCGATACTCTGAGTAGATTGGCGGAGCTATATGTACGCGAGATTGTGAGATTGCATGGTGTCCCAGTAAGTATTGTGTCGGATAGGGATTCCCGCTTCACTTCCCATTTTTGGGAACATTTTCAGGAAGCTATGGGAACCCAGTTGAGATTCAGTACAGCTTTCCATCCTCAGACAGATGGGCAGTCAGAGAGGACTATACAGACCCTCGAGGATATGTTGAGAACTTGTGTACTTGATTTTAGAGGCTCCTGGGATGATCACCTACCACTCGCAGAGTTCGCCTACAATAATAGTTATCATTCGAGTATCGGGATGGCACCATATGAGGCCTTGTATGGCCATAGATGTCGTTCTCCTGTAGGATGGGAGGAGGTTGGTGACAGGCAAATATTCGCTCCCGATTTGATACGTCAGGCCTCTGAGGATGTCCATTTGATTTGTGAGAGGTTGAGGACAGCTCAGAGTCGACAGAAGAGTTATGCTGACAGGAGACGTAGACCGTTGGAGTTTACAGCAGGGGAGTCAGTATTTTTGAAAGTTTCTCCTTCCAAGGGTATTACTAGATTTGGAAAGAAAGGAAAGTTGAGAGCCCTCGCTTCATAGGACCTTTTGAGATACTCGAGAGAGTGGGAGATCGAGCTTATAGGCTAGCGTTGCCACCAGAGCTAGCAAATGTCCATAACGTCTTCCACATCTCCATGCTTCGGAAGTATCAGCCGGATCCGTCGCATGTGATCAGATACGAGCCACTGGAGCTCAGTGAGAGTATGTCCTATGTCGAGAGATCGATCTAGATTGTGGATAGGAAGGAGAAGGTATTAAGATCGAAGACGATTCCCCTGGTGAAAGTACTGTGGCAGCATCACACTCCAGAGGAAGCGACATAGGAGTTAGAGAGTTTGATGAAAGAGAAATATCCGGAGTTGTTTAGAGACTGATTTGGTTCCAATTTGGAGGACCAAATTCTTTTAGTGGGGGAGATTATGTAAGACCCAATTATCTGTTGATGTGTTTCCTTATGATTCAGGTGATGTACATTTTCATATATTCGATGAATCATAAGAAGAGCTTTGACTGAAATACAATTTGCAAGTAGAATAAAAATGAAATCTTGGTGAACGTCGGAAGTAGCCAAATAAGGACCGAAATGGCCACAGGCCAAACGGAAAGGATCAAAAATGAAGTTAACCGAAAATACGAAATTAAATAAAAAAAGATGGTGGATGTATGGAGGAAAGTTAGGTTAATTTGGTTTCGAAACAAGTGCAGGGGTAAAACAGTCAAAAGACCGAAATTCGAGATAAATTCGATAAGAAAAATTTAATTAAAAATAAGGATTTAGAATATCTTGATCAATAATGAGGAAATTATATACTTTTGAGTCCAATTGATCAAGATCCGGAATTTTTAGAAATACCGAAAAAGTCACCCGGGACAATATCCCGAAAATACGGAGAAATTATATCGGAAAAATGATTAAAAATATAATAAACAAATTAAATTAAACTAAATTTATTTATTTGGAATAAAATAATAGAATTGTAGATATTTTCAGATTTTTTAGACTATTTTAATGAATATTTTAATAATAAAACAAATTGTTAAATAATAATAATAATAATAATAAAAAAGGCTGAAATTCGAAAAGCTCGGGAGAACCCGAAAAATAGAAACCGAAAATGACCCGCGACAACCGACGACGATCCCAGCACACCGGCGACCGACAGCGTCCGACGAAGCCACGAGGAGCAAGAGGAGAGGCCGACGATCACGTGGACACCGAAAACGTGCCGTCAGGTGACCGGAGGACGCCGATTGGAGCGAAGGAAGATCGAGGGAGAAACGGGCCGATTCCCGGTGAACCACCGTGACTGGGCTTGAACGGAAGCCACCAAAGCGTTCAGGGGGAGGAGCCGGTTCTTTTGAGACCGGTATCGACCGGTAAGATCGCCGGAAACGTCGACGAAGGCAAAGTGGCAGAAACGGCACCGTTTGGCTTGAAGGAAAGGGAAGGAAAAGGATGGAAAAGGAAGGAAAGAGGAAAGGAAAAGAAAAGAAAGGAAAAGAAAAGAAAAGAAAGGAAAAAAAAAAAGAGAAAGGAAAGAAAAAAATTACCGGGGACGACTCGAGATTCGGGTAAGTTGACCGAGGGTCGAGATTGACCTACGGGTAAATTCCAAAAATTTAATTAATATTATATGTAATGGAAAAAAATCTGAATTTACCTAATTGTGCAGCTTTTCGATAAAGCCCGAACGAGAGCCGATTGAGCTCTAACTTTCGTACCCCGCATTGTACCGGGTAAGTACATTCTAATTTCAGCAATATGAGTTCTTTAATATAGAGCTTTGATTATTTTATGGAATTATGGATTAATTTCGTATAGAAATGAATATTTTTTGGAATTGTAATCTAATTGCCATAAATGGTATACGGGCAATCCAATGAGTTTGGAACGAAGCCCGATAATTATCGGTAAGCTGCATGAGCCCGGTATACCCGAAAAAGGGAATTAATAAAAATAAAAATGGGCTAAAAATGGGCCGAGACCCAATAAGGTAGATAGAGCCCAATACCTTAAGTTGGTCAGTAAATGCGATATACTGATCAAGATAATTGAATTGACCTCAACTATGTGGTTATATGCAGTTACGTACCTTTGGTTGGCGCGCATTTGGGCCGAGAGATTCGATATCATCGAGACAGGTTAAGTCTGCGCGCGATTCCAGGTAAGAAAATTTTGTAGGTGCATAGAGATACCTATACTTAATTTTGAGGGGATTTATAGGGTCTAAAATTACTTAAACTATCTAGAAATGAAATAATAATTTTGTGAAAACCGGGGCACAGGTGAATAAAGAAAAAGACGATTTTGCCCCTGAGAGTAAAATTTACAAAAAAAAGGGTAGTAAGGCAGATAAATTGCATGATTATCATGTTTTGATGTTTTATATGATTATATTGCTTTGATTTAAGCAAATATGAACATAGGTTGGCTATTGATTTCATGAAATATACGAAAGGGTACCGGTTTGTACCGGTTACTATTTTAAAAAGATGTTTTATCAAAATTTAGCCACCTATCGTATTTATACAAGTAAAAAGAGTGCTAGAGTCTTACTTGCACTCAAGTTTACTAATTTATTTCTCATAAAAAGCCGTACTAGAGCATTGCTCGTACGAGAAATTTGTGTGTGCATAACACCGTGCTGGAGCTTCGCTCGCACGAGATTTTAGATATCATGATATGCATAGCGTGGTGCTGGAGCTTCGCTCACACTAGACGTGAGTTGACATGCATATAGTCGTGCGAAAGTCTCCTGTAGACTGTGTGTTGCAGAGAGTTGAGATGCTCGCACGTATACTTTGAGACATGGGTTAGTTATCGACATAGTACTGGGGTGGATAAGACCTACGACAGGCACCCCCAGACTATGATATGGGTCCACGGAGTATGATGTACCGTGTATGTCACACGAAGTACGCTGTACCGTGCAGTCATGATGACTCTATGATGTTACTTGCTATTCTGGCGGGTAGGAATTGACCCCACCTCCCGTTGCAGTTGTGATGCCTTGCACACCGGGACCCGTGTAGCCTGGGATCACAGGGACAAAGTATGGCCATAGTCCTCAATTTTCATATAGTAACCTACATGCCTCACATGATATCATACTGTTTGGATAGACCAGGACAAACCCGAAGGAGGGGTAATGTCCCAATTTATGTTTTTAAAAGAGATGTGATTTAATGACTCAAGGTATTCCCAAGTGATGGGTTTAGCCTTAATGTGATTTGTTTATGATGAAACAAATAAGTTTTAAAGTGAAAAGTTTATGATGAAATAAATAAGTTTTAATGAGATGAGCATGAGATGTTATACATGATGATTTTCCATGTTTGAATTATATGTCGATTTCATGATTTCTTGTATATGATATATACATACATGTGGCATCGTTTTAATCTTACCTCATGCTCCAAAAGCAAACGATTTTTATCATGACATTATCAGCACGTAGACAGTATAGTTATCTACCTGCTTACATTATTGCCTTACTGAGCTGTTTATGCTCACCCTTTTATTTTCCACCCTCCACAGAGCATCTACAGTAGTCGAGAGTGGGTAGAGACTACATCCCTAGTTGTCTGCTGCTCCCATCGCGAACCAGGTATACACATCGTACAGTTTTGTATCTAAACAATTAATAGCACAGTTTTGTAACGAATATAATTATGGGGGATGTAAATATATGGAAACATATGTACATACAGTTGTATAATATATGTACTTATTATTACACTGTTTGAAATTCTAACATGATTATCATGGTAAGAATGATATGATCAATTGGGATAAGAGTTGGCATTATTACTGACTCATAGCTGTGAGATCTGAGAATTTCAGACATATTTTATTGATGTAATAATAATTTGAAGTGTAATTTATTGAGCTAAGTGAATTGTGGGAATTATAATTGGAGATTTATATGTTAAGTGTGTAAAATGAGCATGAAGTATGAGGACAGATCGATCTGGGAGAAGGAGAGATCGATCTGGTGAGTTAAAAATGACGAGGAAGGGGAAATTTGAGGAGCAGATCGATCTCCAATGGAAGAGATCGATCTCCTAATGAATCTGTTTGAGAAGGGATCGATCTCATGTGGAAGAGATCGATCTCCAAATGATTCTGTTTGGGGAGAAGATCGATCTCCTTAGGAGCAGATCGATCTCATAAAGCCATAAAGAGATCGATCTCACCCCTCGATAGATCGATCTCCTAGGCATAAAATTACCCAGATCGTCCCCAAATTTCAAACGCAGATCGATCTCATCAAGAGGCAGATCGATCTCCTACCTCCAGCCTATATAAGGAACCCGTGTTTTCTCTTGAAATTTCACTTTTTCTCTCTTCCAACCCCCATTTTTCCGAAAACCTAACTTTCTCACTCATCCAAATCCCCCATTTCCGGCCGAATCAGTTGTTGTGGTAAGAAGGAAAGTTGTTCCTCATCAAAGGGAGAACAACATACTTGGAAATCGAAGGACGAATCGGATCGAGGCGTGAGTTGTGCGTCTCACAAACTTTGGGTAATTTCTAAACCTCGATCTTGAAATTTGAGCTGATTTTGATGTTGCTGGTGGTTGTCATTGTGTTGAAATAGTTGAGAAATGATTAGGAATTGATGAAATTTCAATGTGGTTAGAGTGATATGATATTTAGCGATTTTGGTAATTTTAGGAATTTTGAGCTATAAATGGAAATATAGACAATGTGGAGAATTAGCCTAGATAATTGGCATGAGGAATGTATGACATTGAGATATTGTGAATGAGGTTGTAGTTTAGGGTTGAGTTACGAGAAATCAAGAGATTTGAGGTGTTATGAGCAATTATGCTCGATTTTGAGAATTGAGGGTTATGAGATAATTGAGTATTGATGTTTTAACATCGTTTGGACAGCTCGAGAGTTCCAGAGTGGAATGCGAGGCTAGTCCGTGATACGGGGGAAACGATTGCACTATACGAGGTGCAAAGAGGTAAGGGAAATCTAAACCATTTGTGTATGTGATTTGTAAACTATTTTAGCATGAATTGTGGTTTATAAAACAAGCATGTTGAGTGTTTTGTGTTGAGATTAAATTGCACACGATTTTATAGCCGGTTGGAGCCCAATGTTTTATGAATTTATAACTGGGCTCTACGTTAAGGCAATATTGAGATTTGAGAAATGTGTGCGTGTGCTTTGCCGGTTGGAACTCGATTTTATTACGTTTTGTGTTGAGTACAAAACGATTTTTAAATGAGTTTTATGAGAGAAAAACCATTACGAGTTCTACGTGAAGGCAAACCTGTCTTATGTGATAAGACTTGGGTGTGTAGTTGTGAGTACACACCGGGCATTGCTCTGGTAGCATGTAAGCCCGAATTCTTCTCCGTTCTGGTAACGTGAGAATAACCTATTCTGTGGCTATGCCACGTAAAATTGGTGGCTGTGCCACGTTGAGAAACCCCATTGGTGGCTGTGCCACGTTATACACCATTGGTGGCTGTGCCACGTTGAGAAACCCCATTGGTGGCTGTGCCACGTTATACCCCATTGGTGGCTGTGCCACGTTGAGAAACCCCATTGGTGGCTGTGCCACGTTATACCCCATTGGTGGCTGTGCCACGTTGAGAAACCCTATTCTGTGGCTATGCCACGCGAGAAATTAAATCAGTGGCTTTGCCACGTGTGTTTTGTGGCTATGCCACGTGAGAAATTAAATCAGTGGCTATGCCGCGCGTGTTTAGTGGCTGTGCCACGTGCATTATTTTTATTGTGATTTTATCACGTATTTGAGAAAGCGTTTAACGCGTTATTTTCACATGCTTTGTTAATGCTCTAGAGTGAGCCTTTTTACTTCATGTTTTCACATGATTTGAGATATGAGAATATTGTTTTGAGAACTTTCATGCTATGGTTTTCAAATGAGTTTCACATACAAATAAACCTTTTGTGATGTGCATTTTGGTTTATGAAATGAGTTCCTTATCCCCTTTACTGAGCGATTTAGAAGCTCACCCTGTTTTCCTTTCCCCCCAGAGTTCTTCAAGTGAACAAGGATCTCCCTGCGACGTACGGAGTAGTGGTTAGTGGAGGATTCGAGCTCCAGGCCATATAAATTGTATCTTAAGGTATATTTCATCTTTTCATGTACCCAGACTATTATTGTAATTGCAGACACTCGATGTATAACATTATATGGGATGTATTAGGATTAATTAACTTGAGATGGATTAATGTATTTGATATGATATATAAATCCTAGTGATGAGATCCTGAGGCATAATAATTATGATGATGTATGACACTGCATAGGAATGCACTCTTAATTGTGAATTAATGAGTAAAAAGTTTTAAATTAGCCCTATTTTCCGCATTTTCGGGGCGTGACAGAGTTTTCTTGGTATCAGAGCTTAGGGTGTCTAGTACTGTCAGTGTCGGTTAAGTGGAATAGAATACATCCCAAGTGTCTGTAATAGTCTGGTCATGAACTGAAATTGAGGATTGAGATTTCAATCGATTGTGATATGTGCGCGCAGGAGACGAGTTGAGATTGAGAATGAGTAAACGACGAGGTCGTTCAAGGAGGCAGGCAGAGTCCCCTCCGCCACCTGTCCCACAACCAGAGAGTCTTAACTCTCGATTTAATCGGATTGAGACCGATGTGAGGTAAGGTTTCGAGCAGATGGCAGCGTTATTCGCGCAACACTTTAGAGTTAATGCCTCGGATACTACCCCTACACCACCACAAGGACCTCCCATACCCCCAGTGCCTCCTGTCGCCCAGCCTGAGGATAGAAGTATGGTCCGACTAAGGGATTTTCTGAAGATGAATCCACCCGCATTTAGGGGAAAGAAGGATCCTACAGAGGCTGAGGAGTGGTTGACGGAATTGAGAATTATATTTGATATCCTGGGGTGCACCGATGCTGAGAGGGTCAGTATGAGTGCCTATATGCTGAAGGGGAGAGCTCGAGATTGGTGGGGTACTACCCAGGGTATTTTGATGTCCCACCATGGTGTGATTGGTTGGGAAGAGTTTCAGACAGCCTTTAGGACCCAATATGTACCACGAGCCGCCCAGAGAAAGAAACAGGTCGAGTTTTTGAGTTTGGTACAGGGTGACATGTCTGTGGATGACTATGAGAGCCAATTCACGGCGCTATTGAGATATGACCCAGAGACCTTCAAGAGTGAAGAGCTCCGTACAGAGAAGTTTGTGTATGGGTTGAAGCCCGTCATCAGAGATAGATTGATAGGGCTATGTATTACTGAGTTTGGAGATGCTCTGAGACGAGCACAAGAGATTGAAAGAGGGATTGAGATGGTACAATCCCAGAATGAGCTCAGAGCGGTGAATAGAGATAAGGGCAAGAGGCCAGCACTTTTCCAAACAGAGGCTCGGAGAGGTTCCTTCAGAAGAGGAAGGATTGAGGTGCAGAAGGACAGATTAGAGAGACCCAGAGCCTATCCTATTATCAAGGAGACCCCTTGATATGTCAGGCCAAAGACAAGGTTTTGTAGAGACTGTGGCCGATCGCATGAGGGAAGTTGTACTGGGTCGATCCATGGATGTTTTAGATGTGGTGACATGGGTCACAAAGTGAAGGACTGTCCCCAACCTCAGATACCACATGCTCCGGAGCCCACTAGACAACAGCCTCAGAGAGTGGATCCCCGGAGACGGGCCACTGCGGCAGAGAAAGGGAAGAAACCTGTGGCACAGGGACGTGTGTTCGCCCTGGATAAGGAGACCGCAGACACTTTGGCAGAAACTATAAGAGGTACACTCTCTGTCTGTAATTATGAGGCTCATGTGTTGATTGATTCAGGATCCACGCATTCGTTTATTTCTGAGCACTTTGCATGTAGATTAAACTTGAAGTTTGAACCTCTAGAATATATACTACATGTAAATACCCCTATGCGTGAATCTCAGAGAACTGAGTTAATCTGTAGAGGATGTGAGATAAAGGTGGGAGATAGAGTGATGTTAGCAGATCTAATCATGTTGAATATACATGGGTTTGATGTAATTCTGGGAATGGATTGGTTGGCGACCAATCGAGTGAGTTTAGACTGCTACACTAAGATTGTAACTTTCTCCCTACCTGAACCTTACAGTGTACGGTTGAGATATTGAGGAAATGTATATGTGGAATTCTAGTAAGTAATTTGAGAATTTTAACATTATTTTGGAGAATATTAAATATGATTATTCATGTGAAGGTTATGAGACACTCATCTCAGACGATGAGCGGGAACATCCGAGGATTGAGGATATACCTGTGGTGTGTGAATTTTTGGATGTTTTCCCAGATGAATTGCCAGGTTTACCACCAGAGAGAGAGCTGGAGTTTACCATTGATTTGGTACCAGATACTCAGCCGATCTCTAAACCTCCTTACAGGATGGCATTAGTGGAACTTGAGGAATTGAAGAGACAACTATAGGAGTTATTGGATCAAGGGTTTATTAGACCCAGTGTTTCACCGTGGGGAGCGCCAGTACTATTTGTTAAGAAGAAGGATGGTAGTCTCAGATTATGTGTAGACTACCGGCTGTTGAATAAAGCCACGGTGAAGAATAAATACCCACTACCCAGGATAGATGATCTACCTGATCAGCTGAGAGGGGCATCAGTCTTTTTTAAGATTGATTTGAGATCGGGCTATCACCAATTGAGGATCAAGGAAGAAGATATTCCAAAGACGGCCTTCAGGACAAGGTATGGCCATTACGAATTTCTAGTGATGTCCTTTGGATTGACGAACGCCCCTGCAGCATTTATGAGATTGATGAACGAGGTGTTTAGAGACTATCTAGATAAATTTGTGATAGTCTTTATTGATGATATCCTGGTGTACTCTCGGTCGTATGAGGAGCATGCACAGCATTTGTGGTTAGTACTTCAGATACTCCGAGATAAGCAATTGTACGGGAAGCTTAGTAAGTGTGAGTTTTGGCTGAACCGGATAGCTTTCCTTGGACATATAGTCTCAGAGGAAGGAGTATCAGTGGACTCAAGTAAGGTGGAGGCTGTGCTTAATTGGGAGAGACCGAGGACAGTTACTGAGGTACGAAGCTTCCTTGGTTTGGCAGGGTATTACAGGAGATTTGTGGAAGGATTTTCAAGGATTGCCGCTCCTTTGACTAAGCTCACGCGTAAGGAGACTCCGTTCATATGGACTGATCAGTGTGAGCTCAATTTTCAAGAGTTAAAGAGGAGATTAACAGCGGCACCTGTGTTAACTATTCCTGAGGGATCAGGAGGATTCTCGGTGTATAGTGATGCGTCTCATCAAGGATTGGGGCGTGTGCTTATGCAGCATGGAAGAGTGGTCGCATATGGATCGCGAAAGCTGAAGGACCATGAGCGGAATTACCCCACGCATGATTTGGAGTTAGCCGCTGTGGTATTTGCTTTGAAGATCTGGCGACACTACTTGTATGGGGAAAGATTCCAGATCTTCACTGATCACAAGAGTTTGAGATACCTCTTTGATCAGAAAGAGTTAAACATGAGACAAAAGAGATGGATGGAACTCCTTAAGGATTATGACTGCGAGATTCTATATCATCCGGGTAAGGCGAATGTGGTTGCTGATGCCCTGAGCAGGAAGAGTATGATATCTGCTATGATGATCAGGGAATGGGATTTGTTAGAGCAGTTCGTCGAACTTCGGATCAGAGTTAAAGAGGTAGAGACTGGATTTTTGGCTAGCTTGCGGATAGAGCCCAGGATCATGGATCAGATTAGAACTGGGCAGCGCAGTGATCAGAGATTGATAGATATGGTTAGCCAAGCTGAGCAGAGTTCGCAGTCGGATCTCACCATCGGTGAGCATGGATTGTTGAGATTCAGAGGACAGATTTGTGTACCGGACGATGATACCCTGAAGAGACAGATACTGAGAGAATCCCACTGCTCGCGATACACCATGCACCCAGGAAGTACTAAGATGTACCGAGACTTGAGAAAGGTGTATTGGTGGAGTGGTATGAAGCGAGACGTGGCAGAGTATGTGGCCAGGTGTTTAGTATGCCAGCAAGTGAAAGCTGAGCATCGGAAGCCCGGAGGACTACTACAGCCCTTACCTGTACCTACATGGAAATGGGAGCATGTCACTATGGACTTTATTATGGGTTTACCGAGGACCCGGAGAGGTCGTGACGCGATATGGGTCATTGTGGATAGATTGACCAAGAGTGCCCACTTCCTTGCCATCAAGAGCACAGATACTGTGGATGCCTTAGCTGAACTGTATGTCAGCGAGATAGCTAGATTACATGGGGCTCCAGTGAGTATTACTTCTGATAGAGATTCCCGGTTTACTTTCAGATTTTGGACCCAGTTTCAGGAGTCCATGGGATCTCGATTGAGTTTTAGTACCGCCTATCATCCTCAGACAGATGGTCAGTCAGAGAGGACTATTCAGACCCTGGAGGATATGTTGAGGGCGTGTACGATGGATTTTAAGGGATCATGGGATGATCACCTGCCCCTAGCAGAGTTTGCGTACAATAACAGCTATCATGCGAGTTTTGGAATGGCACCTTTTGAGGCTCTATATGGTAGGAGGTGTAGATCCCCTGTAGCTTGGGAAGAAGTCGGTGACAGAAAGATAAATGCTCCCGAGCTTGTTGAGCAAGCCGTACAGAGTGTGAAACTCATATGTGAGAGGTTACGGGCTGCACAGAGTAGACAGAAAAGCTATGCGGATGCACGTAGACGGCCACTCGAGTTTAATGTTGGTGATGCAGTATTTCTGAGAGTATCACCGAGTAAGGGTATCGTGCGATTTGGGAAGAAAGGAAAATTGAGTCCTCGATACATAGGACCATTCGAGATTCTTGAGAGAGTGGGAGAGGTAGCCTATAGATTGGCATTACCCCCACAGATGTCCAGAATACACAACGTTTTTCATGTGTCTATGTTGAGGAAGTACCACCCGGACTCTTCTCATGTTATAGAGTATGATGAGATGGACATACAGGAGGACATGAGCTACACTGAGGAACCCGTCTGGATTCTCGATAGAAAGGAGAAGGTACTGAGGACCAAGAGCATCCCATTAGCGAAAGTTTTGTGGAAACATCACTCAAGGGAAGAGGCAACCTGGGAACTAGAGAGTCTCATGAAGGAGAAATACCCCCATCTATTTTGACTAGTTGAGTTGAATTTGGAGGACCAAATTCTTTTTAAGGTGGGGAGGATGTGAGATCTGAGAATTTCAGACATATTTTATTGATGTAATAATAATTTGAAGTGTAATTTATTGAGCTAAGTGAATTGTGAGAATTATAATTGGAGATTTATATGTTAAGTGTGTAAAATGAGCATGAAGTATGAGGACAGATCAATCTGGGAGAAGGAGAGATCGATCTGGTGAGTTAAAAATGACGAGGAAGGGGAAATTTGAGGAGCAGATCGATCTCCAATGGAAGAGATCGATCTCCTAATGAATCTATTTAAGAAGGGATCGATCTCATGTGGAAGAGATCGATCTCCAAATGATTCTGTTTGGGGAGAAGATCAATCTCCTTAGGAGCAGATCGATCTCATAAAGCCATAAAGAGATCGATCTTACCCCTCGACAGATCGATCTCCTAGGCATAAAATTACCCAGATCGTCCCCAAATTTTAAACGCAGATCGATCTCATCAAGAGGCAGATCGATCTCCTACCTCCAGCCTATATAAGGAACCCGTGTTTTCTCCTGAAATTTCACTTTCTCTCTCTTCCAACCCCCATTTTTTCGAAAACCTAACTTTCTCACTCATCCAAATCCCCCATTTTCGGCCGAATCAGCTGTTGTGGTAAGAAGGAAAGTTGTTCCTCATCAAAGGGAGAACAACATACTTGGAAATCGAAGGACGAATCGGATCGAGGCGTGAGTTGTGCGTCTCACAAACTTTGGGTAATTTCTAAACCTCGATCTTGATATTTGAGCTGATTTTGATGTTGTTGGTGGTTGTCATTGTGTTGAAATAGTTGAGAAATGATTAGGAATTGATGAAATTTCAATGTGGTTAGAGTGATATGATATTTAGCGATTTTGGTAATTTTAGGAATTTTGAGCTATAAATGGAAATATAGACAATGTGGAGAATTAGCCTAGATAATTGGCATGAGGAATGTAGGACATTGAGATATTGTGAATGAGGTTGTAGTTTGGGGTTGAGTTACGAGAAATCAAGAGATTTGAGGTGTTATGAGCAATTATGCTCGATTTTGAGAATTGAGGGTTATGAGATAATTGAGTATTGATGTTTTAACATCGTTTGGACAGCTCGGGAGTTCCAGAGTGGAATGCGAGGCTAGTCCGTGATACGGGGGAAACGATTGCACTATACGAGGTGCAAAGAGGTAAGGGAAATCTAAACCATTTGTGTATGTGATTTGTAAACTATTTTAGCATGAATTGTGGTTTATAAAACAAGCATGTTGAGTGTTTTGTGTTGAGATTAAATTGCACACGATTTTATAGCCGGTTGGAGCCCAATGTTTTATGAGTTTATAATTGGGCTCTACGTTAAGGCAATATTGAGATTTGAGAAATGTGTGCGTGTGCTTTGCGGGTTGGAACTCGGTTTTATTACGTTTTGTGTTGAGTACAAAACGATTTTTAAATGAGTTTTATGAGAGAAAAACCATTACGAGTTCTACGTGAAGGCAAACCTGTCTTATGTGATAAGACTTGGGTGTGTAGTTGTGAGTACACACCGGGCATTGCTCTGGTAGCATATAAGCCCGAATTCTTCTCCGTTCTGGTAACGGAGAATAACCTATTCTGTGGCTATGCCACATAAAATTGGTGGCTGTGCCACGTTGAGAAACCCCATTGGTGGCTGTGCCACGTTATACCCCATTGGTGGCTGTGCCACGTTGAGAAACCCCATTGGTGGCTGTGCCACGTTATACCCCATTGGTGGCTGTGCCACGTTGAGAAACCCCATTGGTGGCTGTGCCACGTTATACCCCATTGGTGGCTGTGCCACGTTGAGAAACCCCATTGGTGGCTGTGCCACGTTATACCCCATTGGTGGCTGTGCCACGTTATACCCCATTGGTGGCTGTGCCACGTTGAGAAACCCTATTCTGTGGCTATGCCACGCGAGAAATTAAATCAGTGGCTTTGCCACGTGTGTTTTGTGGCTATGCCACGTGAGAAATTAAATCAGTGGCTATGCCACGCGTGTTTAGTGGCTGTGCCACGTGCATTATTTTTATTGTGATTTTATCACGTATTTGAGAAAGCGTTTAACGCGTTATTTTCACATGCTTTGTTAATGCTCTAGAGTGAGCCTTTTTACTTCATGTTTTCACATGATTTGAGATATGAGAATATTGTTTTGAGAACTTTCATGCTATGGTTTTCAAATGAGTTTCACATACAAATAAACCTTTTGTGATGTGCATTTTGGTTTATGAAATGAGTTCCTTATCCCCTTTACTGAGCGATTTAGAAGCTCACCCTGTTTTCCTTTCCCCCCAGAGTTCTTCAAGTGAACAAGGATCTCCCTGCGACGTACGGAGTAGTGGTTAGTGGAGGATTCGAGCTCCAGGCCATATAAATTGTATCTTGAGGTATATTTCATCTTTTCATGTACCCAGACTGTTATTGTAATTGCAGACACTCGATGTATAACATTATATGGGATGTATTAGGATTAATTAACTTGAGATGGATTAATGTATTTGATATGATATATAAATCCTAGTGATGAGATCCTGAGGCATAATAATTATGATGATGTATGACACTGCACAGGAATGCACTCTTAATTGTGAATTAATGAGTAAAAAGTTTTAAATTAGCCCTATTTTCCGCATTTTCGGGGCGTGACAATAGCCCAACTCGTTAAAAATGGAATTGTCACGAGGAGGTGAGAAGAATAAAAAAAAGCAAAAAAAAAAAAATTTGTTGTGATTTTAGGTAATTTGGGTCGTGACACCGAGGATGCTAGTTTTTCATGTTTGTATGATTTATGGGTATTGATAACTTGAGTTAATTTTTTTAGTTGTTGATCTTCACTTGGTTCTCTTCGTTTTTAAGCTTTTATTCAGCAATGCACTGTTATTTGAATTTCTTTTCATTTTTCGTTATCTGCTTTGCACCGATTCTACTCTTTACTGCATGTTAATACTAGCTTCCATTATCTTCTACTGCATTTTATTCACTCTTCTCGGTTCTGTATTTGTCTTCTCTACATTTCCTATTTTTCTTTTATTTATTTGTTTATTTATTTTCAGCTTGCTTATTGTTCCTTATAGTCACCATGCATCGCGGAGCATAGGCTGAGTGCACCATGGCAGTGATCAGGGATTAGCAAATCACACTCTGTTATGCTCTGTTTTAGTGCAATGTTACTGTTCATCATTGTGTTGTTTGTATTCTGCATTGCTTATTATTTTCTGCTGCATTGTGTGAGGCACGAGTTGAGGTAGAATTTATGCTGGGTGGATAACTAAGTGGAACGTTACAACAAGGACTGGTTAATTAGCTATGCTGCTGCATTCCAATGTGTTACAGTAATTTTTTTTAATGTTGGTTTTACAGTGTTTAACCTCCTTTAAGATTTCAAATTAATGCATCAGCGTTAAAGTGGACAGCTGGAGCAGCAGGCAAGAGCTAGATGTGGCAGTCTAGTGCAGGGGACAAGGTTTCAGTACAAAGAAAAATTGTTCCGGAGCAGGGTACAGCAAATGGTTGTAGGGAATGGAGCTGAGGAGGACGTGGTGTTAATATGGATTGTGAAACAGTTTATAGTAAGAAACTCGGTGATTTCATGCTCTCGGTTACTCTCGGTTGCAAGAAGTTGAAGAGCAAGACAGGTTTCAACTGAAGCAAGAACTGGCGTGAAGGCAGAATGCTTGCTGGTTTGATGGCATCAAGTGTGGAGATACCGATAAGGAGATACGGTGCTGAGAAAATACAAAAGGCTGATGAAGCTGAAGCTGTTGGAGATGTACTAAGCTTGTTGCAGGAAGAAGTGCACAGAACCGAGGCAGAGTTGGAGAGAGTTACAGACAGGAAGCCTGGACAAGCCTGGACTCGCCTGGGCAATGGAACCAAGAGAAAGCATGGCAGATGCAGGACAGCAGGTAGAAACGTACAAGCTGTATGCAGTAGCTGGGCAGAGGACAACCCGAGAGGCGTGGATAGACCGGATGCAGCAGACAGCAAGCCTTGGCAACCCGTGAACTCCGAGGCAGCAAAAGGAAACCGAGAAGAACATGCACAGTGCCATGCTCGGGATCTCTCAACTGATTTTAGCTTAAGGCCATGTTTGGCCATGTCATTTTCTTTGTTTAATTTCATGTTTAATGCATTTTTATTACTTTGATTAGTTGATAGTTTAGGATAGTTGTTAATTGTTAATTGTAGGTTAGAACTAATGTTTTAAGTTGTTAAATTAAGCTTTAGTTTAATTTTTAGTTAAAAGTTAATTTTATATTATATGTTTTAGGATTTAATTTTAGTTTAGTATTTTATGAGTTACCTTTAGAATTAATTTAGATTAAATTTGTTTCCATGCATTAGTTAGATTTTATTGTTAAATTAGTAATTAGATATAATTAGGAGTAATGTAGAGTTAATATTTTAGACATGTAGTTTTATAGTTATTTTCTTAATTTCCTAGGATTTTATTTTCATTAAATTTTAGTTTAGTTTAATTTGCATTTTTATTAATTAGCTTAATTACATGCATATCTTATTTTAGGTTAGTTTAATTGTAGTTTAATTAATCTTGTTTTGTTATTTTCATATTTGCATTTTATTTTATTTGCGTTAATGAATTTTTAACTGTTTTAATTATTTTTGTAGGTACTTACATTTAATTGCGTGGAACACTGTAAGTAATCTTAGCTCGGTTTTATTTAGTTCATGTTATTTTATTGCTTTCCAGTAATTTTAATGTTAGCCATGTAGATCACATATAACTAAACTTCATAATTTGCTAGAATATACTTAGGGTAAGATTAACCGGTAGTTAATTAGGCTGATCAACTTCTCTATGAGACAATAACTCGGGACTCTAATCCCTTTATTCTTATACGACCCGTGCACTTGTGGACAATACGTTCAGATCATACCAAATACGTGGAACACGGATAACCCGAATCGCAAACGGAGCAAACGTGACGGAGGGAATAGGCGTATGATTCGAGGTAAGGGACTGTGTGTTAGCTATAGATATGTTCGTACGTATTTTACGACAATTTCTTAGATATATCGCTAGAATTAGTACGATACTACAATTCTATGAAATGGTATGGAAGCATTAAATGTACTATGATATATATGTATTGAGAAATGGGATGGGGTAAGGAAATAGCATGATATGCATGATTTCAATATTTTCTCAATTTTGTATTGATTTTGTGATTGAGAAATGATAATGATAGATTGGCTAGTTTTACATGTTTTAGCATGGAAAGGCATGTTGCATAAATAAATATGTTTTGAGTTTTAAAAGAGAAAGTAGCCACCTATCGGATTTGAGATGTGAAATAGTGTTGGAGCTTTAGCTCACACTTGCTTTAATGATTTTGACTATGCTGGAGTTTGACTCGCATACGTCTGCATGATTTGATAAACCGTGTTGGAGCGTGACTCGCACGTGGTTTTATAATGATAATGTGCTGGAGTGTTAGCTCGCACATGTTTTTACTGAGTTGAGGTAAACCTGGGGATCTGGGACCCAAGGGGATTACCAGCCGACAGCCTCGGAACGGGCTGGGTCTTAAGAATAAATCGTACCGCGCTGGAGCCTTGCAATGACTATGTGTCACGCTGATTGCTCGCTTGGTATATGAGACATGGTTCAAGATGAAAAGTCCATCGAAGTTGGAGTATGGACTTGGTTCCACGGTCGTACGTAGTACTGTGTAGTTGTCCGTTGGTATACTATGTACCGTGCTGGGTGCACTTGAGTATGAGTATCACGTAGATAAGACATGGCGTACCTTATACCTTGAGTATATGAGGAGATGAGGTTGATTAAGATGAGCCGAAAGGTAGGACTGACCCATCCCCCTTCAGGCAAAGTGATGCCCTGTGCACACCTGATCAATGAGGCCTGGGATCACTGACTATGGCCATTCATCATGGATATTTGATTGTCGAAAATTCCATGTCTGTCTCAGAGGTTCGAGAGATTGAGTAGAACTCAAAAAAGAAAGAGATTTTGTGTATTTGATAAATCTCTGAATTAAACACTTGTGTCGTGAGAGCACTGTTTTATGAAACATGTTTTAACTGGAAATATCGAATGTTTGTGTTACATGAAAATGCAAAATAAGAAATATATGTTTAACTGCATTTTCTGATAATATTTCCATTTACACTGAAAACATGGTTTTGGTTTATACATGCATGGGCTATGTAGCTAGTACGATATCTACCTGCTAGCATTCATTTCCTTACTGAGCTATGGTTTGCTCATCCCACTATTTTTCCCCTCCAGATACTGAGAAGTAGGAGAGCGGTGGTCTCTAAATTCCTTTTTGTGTTGGACAGCTCCCACCAGTTGCAAAGGTAAAGATTTGTATACACATGAGTATTTTGTATCTATTATATTGTATCGCACAGTTACAAATTGAAAATGTAAACAGTGGTATGGGGATGCTATGTAAAGATATTATTATATAATTAATTTTGTATATTTACACACCTGGGAGTGTGAATTAAATTTTAAATATTTTCGCTGTAAATTTTTGGAACTTTAGTAATTGCATCGCCTCACAGCCCAACCGTAGTAGCGTAAGTATGGATAAAGGACACCCGAAAGTGGGGTGTCACAAGTACGTTGTACAGTGTATGGATATTTATATATACCGTCTTCAGACGAAGGTTAGATCTGCTATGGATCGACGGGTTGGACGTGACCCACCTCCCATGCGGAAGCAGATAGAGGTGATACCCCGTACACTAGGATTCGTGTAGCTTGGGATCACAGAGGATATGTCCATAGTCCTAGTTATTACCATTATTATTATTATTTACTTAATCTCACATGTCACTTGGTTTATGATGAATCCATGTTTTTAAATGGTTTTGTGGGTCAGGACAGTCCAAGGGAGAGGCTGAGTCTTGATGAATACTGATTTGTGTTGAGTATGAACTGCTTTTATGTGCACCTCGCATGATGATTTTCCATGCTTTAATTATGAGTTGTGCATGATGATTTTCTATGCTTTAATTACGACTTCTGCATGATGATTTTCCATGCTTTATTTACAACTTGTACACTGATTTAAATAGCATGAACTATTTTATATATCATGAACACGTGCATGAACTGATGTTTTTGGGTATGACGAGTAACTGCTTGGTTTTACGCATGGCATCACGATCATGTAGATAGTATAACTATCTACTGTGAGACCCCATATATGTATGACCTTATTATATGTTAATGGAATTACAAAATGGATGATTTTGATCATATAAATGTGAATGAAATTACAAAGAGAATGCATGAATACTTATGAATACATGTAAAGGCTAAGTAAGGGCTGAAGTGGCCACAGAGTTAATGAATGGAATTTAAATCCTTCATACTAACATAAGGACTCAAACACGAATGGATAATACAAGGCCAATGAGTTCTATGTACCTTTTATGATTTCGCGCGATACACACAAGTCCAATAATACGTGAATCATAAGAAATGTATATTTTTAAGTTCTAAGCGTGAATGAAATGAAAAATGGGTATTGAAGGAAGTGAATGCAAAGTTACCATTGAAAATCTGGGAAAGTTGCAGTTGGAATGCTGCAGAGCAAGGGGAGATCGATCTTAGTGCAATGGGAGATCGATCTCATTGTGCACGAAATGCAGAACCAAAGCATTCTGTAAAGGGAGATCAATCCCTCATTTAAGCAGATCAATCTCAATATGCTTCTGGCTAGCAAAGATCGATCTCTTCCCAAAGCCCGATCAAACTCTAAAGTCTTTTGCCAGGCGAGGATCGATCCCATCCCAAGAGCTAATCGATCCCCTAACCTGCATGTCAAATTTTGAAAGAGTTTAAAGCAAGGGAAGATCGATCTCTCACCCTAAGAGATTGATCTCATAAGGCCAATTCAATAAAAAGGACCCGACAGTCGAGTCTTCTTCCATGAAAACATCAAACATCCCTCCATTTTCACAAAGTAACCTAGTTTTCTCACTCTATAATATCATCAACTCCCTACCAGATTAGAAGAAAAGTTATTTGAGCAAAGTTGTTAATTATGATGAGGAGATCAACATAGTTTGGAATCAACATTCAAGTTGTTGGATTGAAGGAGCAAAGTCTTCCCTTAAGATTTGGCCAAGGGAGGAAGAAAAAGCTAAGTAAGTTCTCAATACATCAACTTCAAGTATGTTTATCTATGCATTGTTATGGGTTATTTGGTGTATGTATTGTTGGTTGAAACTGCCTAGAGTATGATGAATCCTCTATGACCTAAAAGTGGGTTAGTATGAGAAAGTGAGCTATAATGGATTTATTGATGAAATGATTATACTATGGTGATAGTATTGTTAAATGCATGATTTTGAGATGATTTTGGGGAATCAATTAATAGGATTTGATGGAGTTATGAAATGTGCATAAGAGGTATATGATGAAATACCTTAGTGAAGGAAAATGATGAACTTAAGGCATTGTGAGCTTAATGCCGGCCTAATATGAATCATTAGACTGAATGAGTCCAATAGATTCTCGAGAAAAGATTAGTACAATCGAAATGAACTAAAGAGAAAGTAAGGCCCAACAAGTGTTAATGAACCAAATAAGTAGAATCAACTATAGTAAATGCAAGAATTGTATTATATTGGGTCAAATTGATGTGATAAGTAATTTCGTGCAGTTCCAGAGATTTCATTGGAAGCGAATCGAACTGCACGATCGAGCAGCTCCGAGGAAGTGGAATCACTCGATGCGATTCCCGGTAAGGGAATTCTGTAAGTATTTAGAGGTAGTTGCACGTATTTTGAGGGTATCTACCGGGCGTTAGATTTATTTGACTACCTAGAAAAGAAATAATAATCTTGCGAAAAATTTGAGTATATATGAAAATGATGATTTTTTCCTTGGAAGCAAATTTTACAAAAAGGGTTGTAAGGCTAATAAATTGCATGAATGTCATGCTTTGATATTTTTTATGAAATACATTGCTTCGATTTAAGTAAAATTGATGGATAAGCTGGCTATTTGATTTCATAACCTCATGAAATAGCACGAGTCAGGTGCTAACGTTGGTTTTTAAGCGTGTTTGTTGAAATAGTCACCTATCAGATTTATATGAGTTTAATCGTGCTGGAGCTTTGCTCGCACTGGGTTTTGATATTTTAATATGCATGAAATGTGTTGGAGTCTAGTTCGCACCATATTTTGAGTTGAGATATTTGCAAGTCGTACTGGAGCTTTTGCTCGTACATGGGTTTTCATTTATTTCTTATGCATATAACGGTACTGGATCTATGCTCGTACATGATTTTACCACTATTTATTTTGCATAAAGTCGTACTGGAGCGTTGCTCGTATGAGAATTTTTACCGATTATGCATGAAATCGTGCTAGAGCTTTGCTCGCACTAGGCTTTTCACACTGTGATATGTAATGAGTTGTGTTGGATGCCTTGTGTAGACTATGTGTCACACGGATGAGATACTCACACGAGCCGTGCCGGATGCCTCGTGTAGACTATTAGTCGCACGGATGAGATTCTTGCATGTGCACTTGAGACTGAGTCGGTTATACATGCTATGGGGTAGATAAGACCCACGGCAGGCACCCCTGATCATGATATGGGTCCATGGAGTACATTGTACCGTGTATATCACATGGAGTACGTTGTACCATGTGGTAATGATGTTGATTTAAAGTCAGGCGGTAGGATTAATCCATCTCTCGTTACAGCATGATATCCAGCACACCGGGATCCGTGTGGTCTGGGATGATAGTGACATAGTTGGCCAACAGAGTCCTCGATCATATATATAATGACCACCTATCTTAAATGATATCACATGGTTTTATATTCACTATACGCGATTTGTGTTATTCAAGGTAGACCCGAGGGAGGGGTCAAACCTTGTGGGGTGTTTTAAAGGATGATATGTTGTTTGTGATGAGTTTTACTAAATTTTGATAAGGTGTTAAACCCTGAGAGATGGTTTTATGATGAGTTTTATTATGATGAGGATGAAATGTTTTACATGATTTTTCATGTTTTTATGCATATTTTCATGTTTTCAGTACGTGATATATGCATATACATGTGGCATAGTTTTAATTGTACTTTAAGCTTTGGATATAAATGATTTTATATCATGACATTATAAACATGTAGACAGTGTAGTTATCTACCTGCTTGCATTATTGCTTTACTGAGCGTGTGGTTACTCATCCCCTTCATTTTCCCCCTCTACAGAGCGAACACAGTAGTCTAGTGAGGGACTGAGGAGTCGTATCTTGGTCTCCGCTGCTTCTCATCACCAAAAGGTATACACATTGGTGTTCATTTTGTATCTAAACATGTAATAGCACAATAATCATTTCGGAATGTAATATGGGGGATGTAAATATTAATAGACACGTACAAGTATCGAAATTCAGTTATAAAGTATATGTGTTTTGCTTTGGAATAAATTATAAGATAGATGGCATAGTAAATGGTAAAGAGTGACCAATGCTGACTCATTCCCCAGCTGTTTGGTGGTGAGAATGTTCACGACTGGAAAAGGAAAGGAAAAAGCGAAAAATTTGTAGTGATTTTAAACAAAAATGGGTCGTGACATACCTGCTCGCATGATTGCCTTACTGAGCGCGTGGTTTGCTCACCCCCCCCCTCTCTTATTTTCCCCCTTCTACAGAGCACTTTCAGTAGACTAAGAGCGACTAAGGAGTTGGTTTTTGGAGTCTGTTGCATCCCATCATTTAAAGGTATACACATTTGTATAGTTTCGTATCTAGACATGCAATAACACAGTAATATTTTGAATGTAACATTTAGGGATGTAAAGAATTGTAAACACATGTAAATAACAACTCTGATTAAGAAATGCAAGTGTTTACCTTTAAATACACTATAAATTGAAATGGTATGGTTGGATGAGATTTTGCATCAACACACAGTCCAACTGTTGGTGGTGAAGCTGTTCACGATCAAAGGAAGGCAAGAATAATGGGTTAAATAATAAACAAAAAATGAAAAATTTGTAGTGGATTTTCAGTAAATTGAGTGTCGTGACAGACACAGCTAGGTATACCGATTTGTATCTAAACAATGTACAGTAATGCTGGGGATGTGAACTTTTCAAATTTTCTCTTACTCCTAATATCGACTCGTATCAGGCTAACCTTACTCTGATATCAACTTCTGTAACGACCCTTTTTACCACACATTTTGGTTGGGCTACGAGTCGATAACAAATCAAAACAATAAATCCGACTGGTAAATTAATTTCTTGGTCATAAATTTTAACTAAAAATCCAATAGAGATACATTTCAATTAATCATCATAATTGTTCTTTCATGTTCACATTCACCGGACACATTTCGAATTTATTCCTGTACTTGCAAAAATATTAGATACAAAAGAATTGTTTAAAACTGGATATACCTTTGACGCAGAAAGATACTCCATGGAACTATAGCTATGCGAAATGCCCTACTAACAGAAGCGATCCAAGTTATTAATGGGGCTTTGTGGAGGAAAGTAAGGGGCGAGCTCAACATGCTCATAAGAAAAATACATAACAGGTAGATAAATACACTACCTAAAAATATATAATTGCTAAAACCAGAAAATTTTTATAAAGGTATACAGATACTTTGGCTAATTGTAGTTATCAGAAATAGAATTCAGAAACAGAACCAATATCGATAGTGTAATTAGTTACTGTGGTAAACACATAAATCCCAAAACTTTCAGTGGCAAAATAAACAGTTTCAGATAACTTAGTTCGTGCAGACAATTCAGAAAACTTTTCAAATAATCACAGAGCCACTGCCAGTTCCAAAAAATCAAACCGAAATATCCATAGCAATTTCAGTATAAATATGAAACTATAATCAATACCGATTCTAAAACTTTTTACAGCCTTTAAAACTAACGACCGTATGGTACTTTGGTCCCGCAGGATTCAAGAGGTGGCCCCCACGATGTTCTTATGCAATAGAAAAAAACAGCTCCATACAGTCAAATCAGTTTATACGATCAGGTCAGAAAATAAAATAGACGAGACAAAGTAGAGCATGCTATATCAGATATCATAAATGACAATTGGTCAATGTCGATGACTCTGGGTAATCACGGCTCAGGTGTGCCGGGATGTCAATTACCGCGGGAGTGGTCAGCTACCCAAACGGCTCACAAATCAGAATGTCTGAAGACCAGAATTATAATTAGAAACACGGTACATCGTACTCGCGTGCACTGCACAGTACATCATACTCGCGTGCGCTGCATGGTACATTGTACTCTGTGGACCACAGAAACAGATACAGAACAGACAGAAGTGCAAAATGATTTAATTATCGCCTTTGTCTCAAATTAGTGTGAGTCGGACCGTTCGACACTGTCTGCACGCGCTCTAGCACATCTCATTAGTGCAAGTCAGGTCGTGCGACACACAGTCAGCACGCGCTCAAGCACATCTCATCAATATTTATTTATAAACGGGTCATTTTTCCTATATAAATTCAATTTGGTTCATGAAACGATTCAAAACAGGCTGACTAGCCCTTTTTCGGATAAAATTCTAGAAAACAGTCTATGAAAATTTAAAAAAATTCTGGATTTCGATTTTAAACAGAATTCAAGCAATAACAGTATCTATGCAAACCTTTTAAATTCAATCGGTAAAATTAGGCAATTCAACTAGGCTAGAATCTATAATTTTCATAGTCATAAAATTCAGCATAGATTTTTCTATAATTTCAATAACTGCAAATTCAGTCTAAAATTTTATATCTATAAATACACGAAAATTACGCATATTTATCTCTAACAGCACAGAGAATTTTTCTTACCCTGATAGTTTACTGTAGTTCCTTTATGCCCTTGTATCCGAGAGTCGGTTAGTCCGTTCTTGCGAGTTGTTTTCCTCTAAAGCTGTAATAAGTTGTCGACCACCTAAATTAGTTATTGCAAGCTTAATTCCAACCCAGTATATCACATTTAAATTTCCAAACTTGGTATATCTAACTTGGCCATTTTGCAAGGAATTAAACTAAACGTCACTTAAATTTACTATTGTATAATTCTCGTAATTTTTATACTAAGCTAAATGTTTACCAACATCTCCTTGTACCTTTAACCTTGTTTCCTTTTAGTGCCTTAGTCTCCATATAACCACATCACAACATTAATAAATTTTTTTTCCTTTCAGCCCTTGGTGACCCCTGTTGAAACTCTTATTCTCTTCAGATTCACTATTCTTGTCGTTGTCGTTGTCCTGTCCAAGGTTGAGAGAAGTCCTTGCTTCAGCCAAGCTTGGTTATTATTTTTCAGTGCTGGCTGAGGGAAGGAACCCTCTTGCTGCTGTTTCAACCCTTAAAGAGATCTTGAAAAACACTCATAAGTTATACTGTTATAACACTTCTCTATGGCCCAAGAAGCTCCTGCCGAAAGCTCTTGCCTGGAGGCCCCTATTTGTGTTTCCTCTCGTCTCGTTTTTCTTTAGCTTTGCAAAAGTGGTTCAGGGAACAACGATCCCTTGCTCTCCCCTTAAATTCCTCTGTTTCAGTTTTGGGGGTCAGCCAGATCAGCCTCCCACAGTTGCTCTGCTCAACGTCTGCTTTGAATTCTTTCTCTACTGTTTCGCGTCTTTCTCAACTCTTTCGGCATCTCATCTTCAGTTTTTCCTGCTCCATCTTCTTCTCTTCCACAACTTCAACTATCCCACCTTCTGTTCCGGCCAATATCGCTGCACCAATAGCTACCAAATCACTTCAAACTCAACCTACTTAACGCCACAATCCAACCTTTACTCGCTCTCGGTTTTCCAGTCCCTCACACCTGCTGCTCTTATTTCTATTCAATTTCCCCATTCCACTGTCACGTTTTCTGCCTTTTAACTTTTCATTCCAGTCTCACCATCTCTCTCTCTTTCTCGATCAGTTTCTTCCCCATTCCAGCAACTGATCACACGCAATTCAGTATAACCAAATTCTCAAGTCTTCATTTTCTTCCTCACGTGTCCTGCATTCTATCATTTCACTTCCTTATTCCTATTCATTGCTGCAGCTTCAAATTGTATTTTATTTAATATATTTTTATCTATAATTGTTTCCTTGTGTCTGCAGACTGAACCATCCACTCCAGTAACCTCCTTCATACTGTAGCAGCATATCAATCTTTTGCTTATCATTAAACTCGGTTCAGGTTTCTGCCCTCCCTTCTTCGCTTCAGCTCTTTGTCTATCCTGCTCCTCATTGTCGAGGCTTCAGTCCTTAACATCTCCCTCGGTATTGTCCCATCTCCAGCAGCTAACCCTTTACCCGACTGCTACAGCCATCACACGCTACTACTATCCTTTCCTTTCGGTTTGCCTCAGCTGCAGTCTTTTATTTCATCATGTCATTCCCCTGTTTTCAATCAGACTCCCCAAGCCATTTTCCTTTATCCTTCGGTTTCCTCCTTACGTTACCCAGGCCATATCTCTCTATCAGGCACAAATTTCTTTACTTAGACTAACAGTTATTCAAGGATAGCAGCTCCCGCGTTCTTTACTGTATTTCCCTTGTACATAAATATGTATGTGTATTTATTTATGGTGTTTCTTAGTGCTGCTCTCCCTATAAATTATCAGCTTCAGCCTTATCTTCTCGATTTCACTGCCAACAACACTTTCCTTCTTTCATTTCATCGTTCGACACTTATCTGCAGGCTGTTTCTCGGCAAACATCACGTCTTCCTTTTTAGTTTCTTTTTTTTTTCGTATCTTGTTTGCCGCTTTACATAGTAGAAATTTTGCCATGATTCAGACTTTCCCTTATTCTGTTTCTAGTATAGCTCAGTACTCCTCTCTTCTTTCGTTTCATGCTACCTTTTTATATACATATATATATATATATATATATATATATATATATATATATATATATATATATATATATATTGTACATACTTGTAGATATATTTATATATGTATATATATATATATATATATATATATATATATATTGTACATACTTGTAGATATATTTATATATGTACAGATATATATATATATATATATATATATTTACATACCTAAATGTGTATATGTACATACCCATATACATAATTTGAAGGAATTATTACACACATGTAAACACATATATTTTTTATATTCTTGTACTTGATAATTTCCAATCAACTAATCTTACTATTCATGGTTAAAATAGGGTACAAGAAAATTTATGGGGTTTACAAAATATATTCAACTGCTAACCAAAACAATGTCAATTATGATGAAAAGCACCAAAGCAGCAGAACTTGCAACATATCATCACATCAGCCAAGCTAAATATGTCAACCAAACTTCCTCATGAAAAACATATATAGAACAATAAATGAAACATACAATGGTAAAGCAACAAATCTCAGCAAAGCATGCATCAACACCAAAGTCTTAATCTAATTTTATAATATAGAATAAATCCATCCCAACAGCTATGACAATGTTCAATTTTACCTCTCCTGAAACAAGATTTACAGAGTCTTCCGTTGAACCAGCAATGGTAGCTTATGTCCTTCTTCCTCTTCTACTTCCCCTTCCCCTTCCTCTTTCAGCAACACCAACAGTGGCTGTTTTTGTACTAGAGTACCAAAAGTGGTAGTTTCTCTACCAATCTCAGTTCCTCTTCCTCTTCCCCTCCCTCTTCCTTTCCCCCTTATTGATTCACTTGAATCAACAGTCTCTTATTGAACCTAGTAAAACAAGTAATAAGAAATGAAAGATTAGCCAAAAAAATATAAAACAAAAAATTAGTCAAAAGAAAATATTAAAATTTATAATAGTACGATAACTTACACAGCTAAAAGTACCCACAAAGTTGTTTTTTTTAGGGTAACCAACTTTGTTGTGTCCAGATTTTTTACAAAGCCCACAATGTTGCACATGTCCCTTTCTGGGCAACTTATATTTATTCCTACGCTCATCAGGCTCTCGAACTCTATTTCTTTTGGCCCTGCCAGCCATTCTTCTTATCAAAAGAGGCAATATTGCTTCTAATCCACTTTTTGACCATTCAGTTTCACCATTGATAGGCTGTAATGTGTGCTCATACGTCCGTAACTATGTCTCCTTTGAATAACAATCATGAATGTACTCTTCTGGCTAACCACCATCATAAAAAATGACACAAATTGTATGGCAGCATGGGATACCAGTTAGATCTCATAATCGACAAACACATGTTCTCCTGGTAAGATTGACTCTGAACTGCTTCTTACCACACTTAACCTCGTATCCATCACTGCCATTAAAAACGACTCGCCACTAAGTTACTTTATTCAAATTCTTGTTTAATTTTCCAATCACCTGTGGACCACGATTCCCCACTGATTTCCCCAGATTCTTTCTTTTTTCAGCTATCCTCATCATCACAGCCACTCTAATCTCCTTAAGCATGGTGATGATAAGCTGATATCTAGCTTTGACTAGAGTATCGTTGAATGTCTCACACAAGTTATTGTGGCAAACGTCACACTTGATGCCTATTCTGAAGAAAGCCTTACACTAATAGCGTGGTGGATATTTCAACAAGTCCTCTTTTCCTGACCCAAAGTTGTCTTTCTGGTGTAACAACTCCATCATATCTTCAAATTGCCTCTCGGTTGTTAAAGTAGCACACATCCAGAAATGTTTCTTTAGTAGCTTTCACCGATGCTTCTTGCTCCAATTTTCATGTATATGTCTAGCACACCTTTTGTGCTCAGCATTAGGGAACATTTCCTCCATAACATTAATTAGCCTCTACAAAACAACAAAAAGAAAATATATTACACATCAATCATATGTAACCGACCCTAAATCAAATAAATTAAATTAAAAAAGGAACCATACCTTCTGTTGGTCACTAATGAATGTCCAAGCTGCACGGTTGGTAATATCAAGATTAATTTTGAGAAATCACATCCATGAATCAATATTCTCATTTTCTACAATAGCCTAAGCAACGGGATACATTTGATTGTTTACATCCCTAGCAACGACACTTAAAATTTCACCCTTAATCGAGCCCTTCAAGAAACAGCCATCTAATCCTATAACTTTCCTATACCCTGCTTTGAATCCTTCTTTAAGGGCAGAAAAGTAGAAATAGATTCTCTAAAAATATGGCGAGCTAGTAGGGACTGCCCTCTCTGTCTTGATCACAACAATGCTACCTGGATTTTGATTGAGGCACTCATCAGCATAATCCCTTAGTTTAGAGAACTCTGCGGTGAAGGCATTTTGCGTACCCGCTAAAATCATCAGCATTGCCCTTCTCACTTTATCAAGAAAGGCAAACACCTTCAGCTCTGACTCAATATGAGCTCACAATTCACTTTGCTTCAAGTACGGTTCTTTTCAAATCTTCTCTTCAAATTTTCTCGCTAACCATTTTACACTAAGTAATTGTAACTTGTGCTTACAATTACATTTGTGCGCATTGCATAAAGTCTTCACCTGAAAACATTTCAACTCCTCATCGTAACAAGCAGTGCACTGAAAGGGGCATGTATTAGCATACATAACCCTCACTCTCCTAGGCTCGTTCTTAGTGAACCAAACATCCCTCTTGGTGTGCACCGTATAGTCCACTATGGCATCCTTAAACTGTGTCTTATCTTTAATTAACAAACCTAGCACAAGATCCAGGAAAAGGGAATTCGGATAATAAGATAGAAAACTATTTTCCCTTCTCCTCACTATTTCAACCTCCTCACCATCATCATCATTATCGGATTCATAGCTAGGAAGTTCAAGAGAATCAGCACACTCCTTCGACAATCCACCACTACTATGATCACTTTCAGCTGTAGAATGTGGAAGTGGCCTCTTTTTAATTTTTCTACCATGACTTTTTTCACCTAACGTTTCAGTAGTAGGTATTGCCTCATCTGTTTGATGCTCAGTACTTGGCCTCACATCATTATCATTGTAAGACCCAATTTTAGTTAAAACACGAAATTAAAAATGCAAAAGGATTGAAATAGAATTCTCGAACACTTGCAATGGCAAAATGGTCAAAAAATCGAAAGCCGGTATAAATTCGAGAAGAAAAATTTAATTAAAAATAATGGATTGAGAAATCTTGGTCAATAAAGGTGAAATAAATTTATTTTGGGTTAAATTGATCAAGATATAAATTTATTGGAATAAATCAAAATTTTTAACTCGAAAAAATTATCCCAAAAATACGGAGAAATTATACCCGAAAAAAAGGGTTAAAAATAAAAAAATTAAATTAAATTAAATTAAATTAATTTATTTGGAATAAAATAATAGATTTGTAGATATTTGTTGAATAATTTAGAATATTTTAATGAATATTTTAATAATAAAATAAATTATAAATAATAATAATAATAAAAACTGGAAAAAACGAAAAACGAAAACGCAGAATCGCGAAATCGCGATTCTACCAAAACGGAAGCTGAAGACTGGACGGACGGCACCGGCGACCCAGGCGAAGGAGACCTATGCGCCAGCGAGCCACCACCGGCACCATGGAGGCACGAACGGCGGCGATAGGCGGCGAAACGGAGAGAAATTGAGGGCCGAGAGAAGAGAAGGCGATTCCCGACGACCAGCGACGATTCGGCACCTACCGACCACAGCCGAACGTCCCCGAGGCACAGACGAGCCGATTAGCGGTGGCCACGGCCGTCGAAATGGCCAAAAATGTCGAAAACGGCGAAAAGAGGAAATGGGTACCGACGGTGGAGAGAACAGGCCGGACCGGCGACTTTTCGACGGCCTTGGACGAAACCGAGGGCAGATTCGTGCTGCGGACGGTCCAGCGGAGCCACTGGCGGCGGAAGCCGACAGAGAACCGGTCGGCAAGGCACTGAACCGGCTGAACCGGAGTGAACCGACGGTTCCAATCGGGTCTAAACCGGACCAAACCGGTTCAGCCAAGAAATAAAGGAAAAAAAGAGAAAAAGGGAAAAAAAAGAGGAAAAATTGGAGAAAAATCTCGACGATATAATCGAGCTATGGTTAAGTCAGTAGCGGTCGAAATTGATCGATTTAAATTTTGGAATATTTTATTTAATTATTATTCGACTGGAAATTTACCCGAAAATTTATGAAATTGTGTAGCTCGACAATCGACGTCAAACGAGAGCTCGAGACAGCCTCGATTTGCGTACTAGCATGGAATCTCGGGTAAGTAACCCTCATTTATGACAATTTACATCGTTATGCGTGCTTCGGATTTAATTTCCTCATTAATTAAATTAAATTTTGGAAAGTCGGATAAATTGTCGTAAATAATAAATTGAGCTATTCGAGAGTTAGAACGAGGCCCAAGAAATTGTTGGTGGGCTCAACGAGCCCAATAGGCCTCGATAATGTGAAAATTAAGTGGAAAACGAGCTTAAGGCCGATTAAGGCCCATTAAGGTGCAATCGGGCCCAATAGGGGTAAATGGGCCCAATGATTTAAATTAAGCCCAGAAAATATTAAATACAATTAGATTGTATGATATCTGACCTGAAAAATATTTATACGCAGTTTCAGACATTGGATTGGGAGCAGATCGAACTGCGTGACGAGACAGCAAAGAAAAAGGAAAGGTCAGACTCTACAGAAAAATAAGGTAAGGGAATTCTACGGACTGCTAGAGGTAACTTTACAAAATTTCAAAGTTCATATGCAGTCTTTTAAATTATCTGAAGGGTCTAGAAGTAAGTTAAAAATTGTAGTGCCCGGATGGGCAAATTACCAAAATACCTTTGTTAAGGGTAAAATTTTCAATTTTAGGAAAAATTGGGAGGAGCAAGAACAAGAGGTTCCTGCTCGTTCTGGAGATGTTTTGATGCATGCATGAGTAGGCTGGCTAACCTTGAAAGATAAATGCACAACATTGCATAATTTCAACGAGAAAATTGTTTGAAAACTGTTTTGAGAAAATAGAGCCGCCTACGTGTTTTTATTGACATGTGACGTGCTAGAGCTCAGCTCGCACGATATTTTGATTTGGGTTATGCATGCATTAGTGCTGGAGCGAGAGCTCGCACTAGAGTTTTACATGCATTGGTGCTGGAGTCTAACTCGCACCTGATTTTACATGATTTTCGTGATAGGGTGCTAGAGTCTAACTCGCACCATATTTTTATATGATTTTTGAGACAGGGTGTTGAAGCTTCGCTCGCACCAGATTTTCACATGGTTTACATACAGAGTGCTAGAGCTTAGCTCGCACTAGTTTTACTTATTATGAGAGTGCTGAGCATCGCTCGCACTGATTTTATGAGAACATACGATGAGCCGTGCTTGGAGCATCGGGTAGACTGTGTGTCACACCGATTAAATAGGCTCGCACGTGCGTTTTGAGACAGGGCATGAGTATTGAGATATGATATGGGTCCACGGAGTACGTTGTACCGTGCAAGTAGCATGGAGTACGTTATACCATGTGGTATCTTCGGATACTGCATCTTCGGATGCGTGGGATCGGATAAGACTGACGGGTTGGATTAACCCACCTCTCGGGCGGTTCTCGATCAGGGTGAGACCCCGCACACTAGGATCCGTGTAGCAGAGGGGCTCACGAGGACACACGGCCATAGTCTTGGTTATTACTGATATACAGATGCTGCCTAGTCTCGCATGTTGACAATTTTGATGAGATCAAAACTGGGTTTGAAATCAGATTTGCATGATGTTATTTCCATGCTTTTTAAAACCCATATGTGATGTAAACTGATTTTCATGGTTTTGTGTGAGTCAGGACCCAATGTTAAACAAAACCGTGAGGGCAAGGCCCAAAGCGGACAATACGGGCTGGCGTAGCGTTGTTGACCACATGTTATTGACCACAGGCATTGTTGTGGGCCCAAGAGGGGTGGCCATGGCTGTCTGGAGGGTTGGCCGTGGGGGGTTGGCCGTTACAATAAAACGCGCGTTTGGGTTGAGTCTTGACTTTACTGTGAAATTTTAAATGAGAAAGAAATGATTTGAAATAATTGCATGTCGAATTTTTCGTGCAAACTTGTTTTACATGACATCATGAATCATAGCATCAGTTTTGAAATGTGTGGAGAAAGGATGGTTTATGCATGGCACCACGTTCATGTAGGTAGTATGGTTACCTACTTGTTCGTAGGATTGCCTTACTGAGCTTGATATGCTCACCCCTTTCATTTTCTCACACAGATAATCTTTAGTAGATGTTGAGGCGACTGAGTACTGCATTCTGGATATCCGCTGCTGCCCATCATTTAAGGTATATACACTTGTATATATTGTACCTAAATATGCATAGCACAATAACATGTTTGGAAGTGACTTTAGGGGATGTAAAAATATTGTAAACACTTATAAATGACTGAGAAAGAATTAAGTTATATGGTAAATGAATGGTGGGACTGGCATTGACGCACAGCCCAATTGTTAGTGGAGTGTGGTCACGATTAGAGGACAGGTAAGCATGAAAGAAAATAACAAAACGCGAAAAATTTACTCTGATTTTTGGGTAGTTTTGGGTCGTGACATTTATTAAGGTGGTATCAGAGGGAAATTGGTCTGATGTGTGTCAGTGTCAGTAATTAGGAAATTACATCCCCGTGTTACTATGCTTGGTTAGATACAATAGTGTATATCGATATGGGTTTTAACTAAGAAATGGTTGAGAATGCAGAAATGCCTAATATTAGTCGTGATAGAGGAGGTAGAGCACGAGGCAGAGGCCGTAGAGGTAGGCCTGAGCCTGCTAGTCGTGCTGTGTTGACCTAGGAGAATCAATATTAGATTGAAATAGAGGCTAATGTTGAGCATGCCTCACAGAGTCCGACAAAGTGATCGGACAGTATTGAGACACGCTTCGCGAGGTTAGAACGGAGTGTGAAGAATATTTTGGGAGCTAATTGCTCAGAGTATGCATGGGATTTGAGGGCGAGACAGAGCATTGATGGAAGTTCGCTCGACCTATCTTAAGAGTTAGACATCCAGAGTTGACAAGAGAAATATTTCTGGATGTATTCCGGTGACAGAATATCCCGGACACTTCTTAAAGGAAATTATAAATAAAATTCCTTACTCTGACCTAGAGGAATTGATTTATTGTCGAGTATGGAACTCAGTTTATATCCCTGGGCAGGTATTACTTCGACATTATGGGCAGTGAGCGTCGGAAAGCCTAAAAGTTCATGAAAGGGCTCAAATTGTCAATTAGAATCTGATTGGCCCTGTTAGATATCACTACCTATACCGAGGCAGTGCGCAGAATACAGTTGTGTGAATAAGATCGAGTGTTGCACGCCTTTGAGATTGGAAAAGGTAGTAAGGGCCGAAATAGAGACAGAAGAGAATCGAGAATGATAGAGATGACAGAACGAGAAAAAGAGGTAGTTTGGTAAAAGATTTGATTTGATGAGTTATGGGCTAAGATGATTAGTAAGGCCACAGTTATCCAATTGTAGCACTTTTGAGGGGTATTGTGATTGGAGAACCCCGATCTGCTACGGATCACTGTAGAATGTGTGGTAAATACCACGGAAGTAGGACCTACACCTACATATTATTGATGAAAATGGCCGTTAAGTGTGGTAAGACGGACCATTTATTATGATTGCTCAGAGTTGGGAGAGATTGCCCCAAAGAAAGGTAAAGAGATAGAGAAAACCCTGTTGAAAAAGCTGCATCGAAAAGGGAGGCCATAGCCGAAGAAAAAAGGAAAGTAGGCTGTTAGACGAAGGCGAGTGTATGTCTTGGACCAGGACACTACTGATGTTTCACAGGATGTGGTGAAAGATACCACACTGCTTATGAATAAAGAAGTAATTGTGTTAATTGATCCAGGTACCACGTGTTTCTTCATACCGCCTTCATTCGCATGTAAATGAGTAAAAGACATGAATGCCTATACTCTTGGGCACAATGCTGATAAATGAGTACCCCAATAGAGGAAGGTTAACTAACGGAATAATTATGAAGAGATTTTAAGTTGAAAACGGGGGAAGAAGTATAAGTCAGCCGATTTTATTCAATGGACTATGAATAATTTAAAGTAATATTTGAGAATAAAGTGGTCGGCTGCAAGCTATGCTGTTCGGATTTCTATCCTAAGATAGTGTTGTTTTACCCCTGAAAAGTATACTGTAAGTTTTGACAAGTAATAAAAAGGGGTGCAACGGTTGAAATTAAAGGAGCAAATGATTGTACTCACGGAATGAATAATGACAGAGTTTCGTTATAATTGATACACTAAGGAGATAATCTTTGAGATATGCTTGATTCTGAATACAAGATGTATTGGAGTAAGAGGCATATGCAAGGTAAGAACATCTTTATGATATGAAGTCATTGGGATTAAGCGATAAGTCGTGAATATAAATTGTGACTACATGGATTGATATGTAAAGTAAATGTAGTCAAGTCTGAAGGTTAATAAAGGTATTTCAAAATACCTCCTCGCCTGAAGACTTGACAGCGTCTAGAAATATATATATATAATCTATAACTTGAAATCGACCATGGTAAGATATAAATTTAAAATTTGGATACTTTTACTAGTACGATAAAGAACTATAAAATTCGATTAATTATGAAGGTTAAAATATTAAAATTTAATAAAAGCCGTTAATATAAGAAAAAGGAATGACGCGGGTTAGTACCTTGAATGGGAGCAATTTTGAAGTGATACTACACGTTTATGCGTACATAGGTCAAGGATATGGGCGATTGAAATATGTAGTGGAGCTCAACTACAATGAGTTATTTAAACTTTACCTGGACCGATTTGTCATCATCCTTATTGATGATATGTTGGGTGTAGTTAAAGTCCAGGGCAAATTATAAGCAACAATTGAAAAATTACTTTTACAGATGGTTGCTGCGAGTTCTAAAAAGGGTATACTTTGTTGGCACGTTTAACTATGAAAACGTGGTATTTGAATGAGATGATAAGTGAGATGATAGATGTGACATGAATTTCGGTGTAGTGAAGTATGAACTGACCACCGTGATTATTTTCACTATACCCAACAGCTCAAGAGGTTTCTCAGTGTGTATGGATACCTCAAAATCATGAATGAGCTAGGTATTGATGCAAAAAGGGAAGATAGTTGATTGTGGATGCAGTCAACTCAAGGATCATGAAATAAACTATCTGACCCATGATTTAAAGTTGGCAGCAGTAGTACTTGTACTGAGGATATGGTACTCTTATGTACATGGTGAGAAATTTTGGGTATGCACTGATCATAAAGCCCCAAGTATCTGTTTTCACAGAAAGAGGCGAATATGAGAATACATAGTGGGTTAGAGCTTCTGAGAGATTTTGATTGTGGAAAATTGTACCACCCAGGAAAGGCTAATGTGATGGCTGATGCCTTGAGCAAAAAGAGCCTCGGGATGGTATTACATATGATGGTCAGGGAGCGTGAGCTGCTAGAGCAGTTGTGAGCCTCAGTAGTGATGTGATCCCTTCTGATGATGACAGTGATTGTGTGACAGCTAGCCTGAGACTAGAACCGGATGAGAGTGCCCGAATTTGACAGGCTTAGCGTGATGATCGGCATGGTGTCGATAGTTTGGGTCAGATTCAGAAGGGTACAGTGACAGAGTTCACAGAGAGTGTCGATGATTTACAGAGAGGTTCAAAGACAGTATAAGTGCTCCCCAGGACCACAGTTGATGAGATAGTAATATTGTCAGAAGATTACTCTTCGGGATATACAGTGCATACGAAAATTAACGAATATATATATATATATGAAATCTCAAAAAAGGGTATTGGTGGTCAGATGTGAAAAGAGATATGATAGAGATTATGGAAAAGTGCCTAGTATGTCAGCAGAATAAGGTAGAGTATTAAAAGTCTGCAGAGTTATTGCAGCCTTTACCTATATCGACACAGCACGGAAATGGGAGCAAGTCTCCATGAATTTCGTGATGGGTTATAGAGGACTCAGATGAATCACGAGGCTATTTAGATGATAGTCGCTAAATTGACTAAGTCTACCCACCTTCTGGTTATGAAATCCCCAGATACTCAGAGTGTGTGTCGTTAATTTTATAAGCTCCTAGAATGATCAGTTGTTACAAATTGAAGTCGCCAATAACGACAGTTGGCACTTGAGTATCGAGATAACAATTATGAGGCAGTATATGGTTGTAGAGGTTGTTCCCCGACTCAGACAAGAAAAAGTGGGTGACAGATAGAAATTTCTTTCGAATTAGTATAATAAGTCTCTGAGGATGTTCAGTTGAGTGAGAGATTAAGAACACCTCAGAGCAGACAAAAAGCATTGAAATTCACCGAGGGTGAATCAGTATTGTTGAAGTTATTTGTCCTAAGGGAATAAGGACATAACGAGACTCGGGATGAAGGCAAATTGAGTTTTGCTAAATGGAATTTTTGAGAGATTAGACAAGTGGGAAATAAGACCTGTAGGTTGGTGTTATCACCTGAATAAACAGGCATCCATAATGTGTCCCATCTTTTGATACTTTGGCAATACTATCCAGATCCAGCATAGGTGATCGGATATGAACTCCAACAGTTCAGCTCAGTGCAAATATAAGTATATTGAAAAAGTTGATTTGGGCATTAAACAGAAAAGAGAAAATATTGAGGTTTAAGACGATCTCCCTAATTAAAGTCCTTAGGTAGTATTACACTCCGAAAAAAGGTCACAAGAGAATTAAAAAAGTATGATACGATTGATGTACCCGGAGTAGTTTATGGACTCATATGACTTGGTTCTAATTTGGAGGACCAAATTCCTTAAGCGGGGGAGATTATGTAAGACCCAATTTTAGTTAAAACACGAAATTAAAAATGCAAAAGGATTGAAATGGAATTCTTGAACACGTGCAAGGGCAAAATGGTCAAAAAATTGAAAGTCGATATAAATTCGAGAAGAAAAATTTAATTAAAAATAATGGATTGAGAAATCTTAGTCAATAAACGTGAAATAAATTTATTTTGGGTTAAATTGATCAAGATATAAATTTATTTGAATAAATCGAAATTTTTACCTCGAAAAAATTATCCCGAAAATACAGAGAAATTATACCCGAAAAAAAGGGTTAAAAATATAAAAATTAAATTAAATTAAATTAAATTAATTTATTTGGAATAAAATAATAGATTTGTAGATATTTGTTGAATAATTTAGAATATTTTAATGAATATTTTAATAATAAAATAAATTATAAATAATAAAAAAATAATAATAATAAAAAAACTGGAAAAAACGAAAAACAAAAACGCAGAATCGCGAAATCGCGATTCTGCCAAAACGGAAGCTGAAGACAGGACGAACGACATCGGCGGCCCAAGCGAAGGAGACCTATGCGCCAACGAGCCACCACCGGCACCATGGAGGCACGAACGGCGGCGACAGGCGGCGAAACGGAGAGAAATCGAGGGCCGAGAGAAGAGAAGGCGATTCCCGGCAACCAGTGACGATTCGACACCTACCAACCACAGCCGATCGTCCCCGAGGCGCAGACTAGCCGATTGGCGGTGGCCACGGCCGTCGAAATGGTCGGAAACGTCGGAAACGGCGGAAAGAGGAAATAGGTACCGACGGTGGAGAGAACAGGCCGGACCGGCGACTTTACGGCGGCCTTGGACGAAATCAAGGACAGATTTGTGCTGCGGACGGCCCAGCGGAGCCACTAGCAGCGGAAGCCGACAGAGAACCGGTCGGCAAGGCACTGAACAAACCAAACCGGAGTGAACCGACGGTCTGAACCGGGTCTGAACCGGACCGAACCGGTTCAGCCAAGAAAGAAAGGAAAAAAGGAGAAAAAGGGAAAAAGAAAAAGAGAAAAAATTGGAGAAAAATCTCGGCGATGTAATCGAGCTACGGGTAAGTCAGTAGCGGTCGAAATTGATCGATTTAAAATTTCAAATATTTTATTTAATTATTATTCGACTAGAAATTTACCTGGAAATTTATGAAATTGTGTAGCTCGACAATTGACGTCAAACAAGAGCTCGAGAGAGCCTCGATTTGCATACTAGCATGGAATCTCGGGTACGTAACCCTTATTTACGACAATTTGCGTCGTTATACGTGCTTCGAATTTAATTTTCGCATTAATTAAATTAAATTTTGGAAAGTCGGATAAATTGTCGTAAATAATAAATTGAGTATTCGAGAGTTAGAACGTGGCCCAAGAAATTGTTGGTGGGCCCAATGAGCCCAATAGGCCTCGATAATGTGAAAATTAAGTGAAAAACGAGTTTAAGGTCGATTAAGGTCCATTAAGGTGCAATCGGGCCCAATAGGGGTAAATGGGCCCAATGATTTAAATTAAGCTCAAAAAATATTAAATACAATTAAATTGTATGATATCTGACCTGAGGAATATTTATACGCAGTTTCGGACATTGGATTGGAAGCAGATCGGACTGCGTGACGAGACAGCAGTGGAAAAGAAAAGGTCAGACTCTACAGAAAAATAAGGTAAAGGAATTCTACGGACTGCTAGAGGTAACTTTAAAAAATTCAAAGTTCATATGCAGTCTTTTAAATTATCTGAAGGGTCTAGAAGTAAGTTAAAAATTGTAGTGCCCCGGATGGGCAAATTACCAAAATACCCTTGTTAAGGGTAAAATTTTCAATTTTAGGAAAAATTGGGAAGAGGAAGAGTAAGAGGTTCCTGCTCGTTCTGGAGATGTTTTGATGCATGCATGAGTAGGCTGGTTAACCTTGAAAGAAAAATGCACAGCATTGCATATTTTCAACGAGAAAATTGTTTGAAAACTGTTTTGAGAAAACAGAGCCGCCTACGTGTTTTTATTGACATATGACGTGCTAGAGCTCAGCTCGCACGATATTTTGATTTGGGTGATGCATGCATTAATGCTGGAGCGAGAGCTCGCACTAGATTTTTACATGCATTGGTACTGGAGTCTAACTCGCACATGATTTTACATGATTTTCGTGACAGGGTACTAGAGTCTAACTCGCACCATATTTTTATATGATTTTTGAGACAGGGTGTTGAAGCTTCGCTCGCACTAGATTTTCACATGGTTTGCATACAGAGTGCTGGAGCTTAGCTCGCACTAGTTTTACTTTATTTGATGAGAGTGCTGAGCATCGCTTGCACTGATTTTATGAGAACATACGATGAGCCGTGCTTGGAGCGTCGGGTAGACTGTGTGTCACACCGATTAAATAGGCTCGCATGTGCGTTTTGAGACAGGGCATAAGTATTGAGATATGATATTGGTCCACGGAGTACGTTGTACCGTGCAAGTAGCATGGAGTACGTTGTACCGTGTGGTATCTTCGTATACGGGGTATCTTCGGATACGGCATCTCTGGATGCGTGGGATCGGATAAGACTGACGGGTTGGATTGACCCACCTCCCGGGAGGTTCCCGATCAGGGTGAGACCCCGCACACTAGGATCCGTGTAGCAGAGCGGCTCACGAGGACACACGGCCATAGTCTTGGTTATTACCGATATACAGATGTTGCCTAGTCTCGCATGTTGACGATTTTGATGAGATCAAAACTGGGTTTTAAATCAGATTTGCATGATGTTATTTCCATGCTTTTTAAAACCCATATGTGATGTAAACTGATTTTCATGGTTTTGTGTGAGTCAGGACCCAATGTTGAACAAAACCGTAAGGGCAAGGCCCAAAGCAGACAATACGGGCTGGCGTAGCGTTGTTGACCACAGGCATTGTTGTGGGCCCAAGAGGAGTGGCCATGGCTGTCTGGGGGGTTGGACGTGAGGGGTTGGCCGTTACAATAAAACGCGCGTTTGGGTTGAGTCCTGACTTTACTGTGAAATTTTAAATGAGAAAGAAATGATTTGAAATAATTGCATGTCGAATTTTTCGTGCAAACTTGTTTTACATGACATCATGAATCATAGCATCAGTTTTGAAATGTGTGGAGAAAGGGTGCTTTATGCATGGCACCACGTTCATGTAGGTAGTATAGTTACCTACTTGTTCGTAGGATTGCCTTACTAAACTTGATGTGCTCACCCCTTTCATTTTCTCACATAGATAATCTTCAGTAGATGTTGAGGCGACTGAGTACTGCATTCCGAATATCCGCTGCTGCCCATCATTTAAGGTATATACACTTGTATATATTGTATCTAAATAAGCATAGCACAGTAACATGTTTGGAAGTGACTTTAGGGGATGTATAAATATTGTAAACACTTATAAATTACTGAGAAAGAATTAAGTTATATGGTAAATGAATGGTGGGACTGGCATTGATGCACAGCCCAATTATTAGTGGAGTGTGGTCATGATCAGAGGACAGGTAAGCATGAAAGAAAATAACAAAACGCGAAAAATTTACTCTGATTTTTTGGATAGTTTTGGGTTGTGACAATCATTTTCTCATCTCATTTCATTCTGATTACCATACTATTACCTAATATTTTTCCTTGCCTCTCTAACCTCATCATCATCATCTGATAAAAACGTTGCATCATACAACATGTCATTATCACTATCAGCATCATCACCATTATCTTCTTCAAATCCTGTCTCTCCCTCACTGTTGGGCTCACCAGTCCTTTCCCCTGCCCCACTGTAACGCCCCGGAAGCGTGAAAATAGGGGCTAACTTTTTCCTTTAAATATTATTTTTCTACTTAAGTTGCATTCCTGTGCAGTGTAGGTTACTTCTTTTCTTTCTTTACTAATTCTTTTAACCATTTAATTTTACCAAAAATTTCGGCAGCATAACCTTTTATAATATATCCTATTCCCCTGCAGGTAAACGCAGTTTATATTCGCAAGACAGTTGATTTTATTTCTTAAACTTATTACTTTCAACTCTACATTTTTATTACTACAACTTCCACATCCATACTCAGTATCATCGACATTTCATTCACTTCCCAAAACGTTTACAAAATAATCCATAAAACAACTAATTACATCCCAAAAGTATTTATATACAATCCAGTATCTGTACAACATACATGTCTGGGAATAAATATTCGATGATATACCTGAGCTAGTATTGAAAGTAGTCTAGGAGGCACTGAATCCACCAACTACTCACGTACGTGTAATTGGCTGAATAATCTCACTGCAGGTACTCTGAATTGGGAGAGGAGAAAGGGTGAGCTTCTGGGGAAAAGCTCAGTAAGGTATGCATTTAAAACAATTCTAACCATTTAAAAACAATTAGAAAATTAGAATAAACATGCTTCCGTACATACATACTTAGAAAACCATTTTACATGCTTACTTTAAAATACATCATACTTCATCAAAACATTGTACGTACTTTCATATACTAAAACATCATACATATCAAAACGTTGTACGTACTTTCATATACTAAAACATCATACATACTTTCTTTGTTAAAATATTATACATCAAAACATGGAGACTAGGCTATTTCAACATAGTTATCATGCAACATATCATATCCTCGTAGAGGTAATAATACCTATGGCCATGGTAAGGGCTGTAGACTGGATCAGGGTCGTACAACGGTTCTAATATAATATCTCAATCACACTAGCACACAGCTAGGGCACGGGCACCAGTGGCACACACCGTGCAGTCACAAGATACTTCGAAAATAGACACCACGTGTAGTGAAAAAAATAACACCACTAAGGCGGAATAGACACTACACTGGTGAATCTAAACTAATACTACTTGTGGCGGAGCCAGGATACCACAAGTAGCAAGCATGATTATGCACTCAGCATATACTAATACTAGCCTGTCGTCTCAAAATCCTTACTTTCATACTTACTTACTTACTTTCATATGGAAACTTTAATCATCAAATCATATCATAATTCATACAAAATATGTATATCTATTTTATTTATACAAAATAAGTGAAAACCATGATTTCAGTATCTAAAAACGGTTTATTATTCCTTTTGGACTTAAACCGAGAAAGTATGGGTCAAACAGATTTCTTTATACGATTTTCAAGTCATTTATGAACAATAAAGAGATATAGGAGGTTAGTACTATTTTAAATTGCATCCCTTACCTCAACGGAGCTAAAACAGCGTTACTCTGTCGGGGTTCGAGTTTACCTCGTTTTGCGTGTCGAATTCTCGAGCTACCCAAAATGATACCAAATTATCAAATATTGTTTGATTTCATCTCAACATATCCAAATATGTATTTATCTCCTTAAGAGTTGACCAAATTTGACCTTTTTGTCAACTTTTCCTTATTTTCGGTTTTACCGATTTAAGTGCCGGTTTAAGCTATTTTATCCAATTTAATCATTCTAACTTCACATTCACAATCTTAATAACCTACATACCCATTCATATCCATAATCCACACTTTATCAATCCAATTCTTATAAATTCTCACACCTTTCGATTTTTCACTAAACTAAGCTATAAATCGAACTTTTTCGATATAAATTTAACTGTTAACAACCTTGAATTCATCCAAAATTGATCATTTCCACAACTTAAGCATGCTGATCAGAACTACACACTTCCATATAAATTATTTCTTTACATTCTACTTAACTAAAAATCCTTAAAAATCATCAAACATAAACATATCTCATCATCTTCATCATCCATCAAGTTTCTCTCACCTTTGACCAAAGTTGACCAAGTTTTTGATCTTCCAAACAAATCCTCAGCTGTAATTAAATATGTATATAGCTTAGAATCATCAAAAACTACAAGAAAAACCAACTAAAAACTTTCAAAAATCAAACTTTCTCTCACCTCGAAAAAGGGCAGATTTTGCCCCTGTTCTTCTCTCTACGTTTTCACCTAGTAAATGAACTCCTTTATGGCTTAATTTTTTATATGTTATATAGGGTTGAAAGGGGAATATTTCATTCTTCTTGGCCAAAGTCTAATTCGGCTTGTAAAGGGGTCGAAAAAATTCAAGAAGGGGAGAGCTATAGTAACGCCTGCAGAACTTTCGGGAGGGAGGTGAGAGCGCGTGGTAGCTGGTTTCTGGATGTTTTCAGAGCCCTATGAAAGATAAATAAGTCTAGTTTTTTTTTCCTAAAAGGTCGGGTTTAAATCAGATCTGTAGATAGGTCAAAATTGGGCTTTTCCTAATGGGTATCCAGTTCACTGGGTTGGGGCAGCCCACTGGTCAGTTTTAGAAAATCTATGAAAAATAGTTCTGGCCCATTTTCTTCCAAATGTCCACTTCTCAAGTGTGATACTATGTCTCTAATATCTCTCATAAAATTTTAGGGCCCACTTGTTTAAGAAATTTTTCCCGATTGGGCCCATTTTACTCAACTTGGTCATTACCGAACAATGTAACTTAAGGTTTTCGGTTTACTTTAAAAATTCATTTGATCACCAAAACCTCCATATCTCCACTCAATTTTCATTCCTCATGTAAATTATGCCTTATAATAATTTCCTATAGCCTCGGAATAATTTTCGTGAATTTCTAAAATTTATTTCGAATTTATTTCTATTTCTAGGCTCCTTTGCTCGGTTTAGTGTAAACCCGAGTTTTACAAAATTTTCAACTTCTAATGTATTAGTTTCACTTTCTAATCATCATAACATACCTAAAATTATACTTTATTGAAAAATACTTAAATTCGATATCTTACCTCGAAACGCGTGTCTCGGGCTTCATGCCACTATCCCGGGCATCTCGATCTTTCTACGCCCTGTATAAACCTTTACACAAGTTTTAAACTTCTCGATTTATCTTAAAATGAACAATAGCATGAAAATTCAGGTCTCACACTATTGGGCTCACCACTCTTTTCCCCTGCGCCACTATTGGGCTCACCACTTCCTTCCCCTGCCCCACTATCGGGCTCACCAGTCCCTACCTCTGTCTTTGCCCTATTGTTAGGGTCACCACTCCCTTCCCCTACCACAATGTTGGGCTCACTAATCCCTGCCCTTGTGCCTGCCCCACTACTTGACTCTACCACACTTACCTCTTCCTTTGCTGTACTTGGTTCAGGTCCTATTGATAAAGGTGTCTCTATTAAGATAAGTTCATCTACCCTATGATCCACATAAATATCACACTTACCCCAATGAATACAGACGACAATTAAATCAATTGCAGAAGTATCATCACATAATAATCTTAACTCACTAATATTTTCATCAGGGGCCTTAAATAAAATCTTACCCACATTAGCATAGTTTTCTGTCTTAATCAGCTTGATCAAGTGAGGATAGGAAATTAAAATTGGATCATACTCCACCTTATCTACCTCATAATTGATGTATTTCAGCTCAGGTTTATGCACAAAAATCCCTCCATGGTGGATTCTTAAAGTCACAATGTTCCAAATGTTGTTAAACAGCAAAATAAAATATTAGTATATAAGCCTTAAATAAACTATATAAATTAAATATTTTTTAGGTAAAAATGCATCATAAGTAGGCTACAAACCACACCAGACATAATAGATAAGTCAAGAAAATGCATGTGGGACCCTGAAAACATGGGAGAATCTAACACCATATAGGACTAGTTCTTGTATTCTGAAAAGAAATTCAGGAATCTAACAGTAAATGGGACTAGTTACTCAGAAATCAACCACAAAAATATTCTAAATTAACAAGTTGCACAATATACAAATTGACATTCACCTAGCTTCAACTCTTCAATAAGCTTCTCTCTCTCCTCAGTATACCTCTGTCTCTCTACAACAACCTTCTTTTTGTGGCTTTCTTCAGGAACCACCAAAACACTGAACTGACAAATCCCTTTCCCAGATTACAAACCCTAAGCCTCATCTTGTCATCAAGCTAGGCTAGACAATGCATATATATTGCCTACACCAACTTTCATCCAAATATTTCTTTAACTGCAATGCCACTTCAAGCATATTGTATCATTACCAAACATATTTAACTGATTACAAATCAATAGCTAATTCACATGGCTTAAGGCACTTTATTAAACTATGTTATGGGATCGAGAGCACCCTTAAAAGTTTTCTCAATTTTAAAACATATATCAACTTAAGCAACATGATTCCAATTGAATTGACATATGTCACTTACCTAACTTCCAAGCACTTGATATCTTATCCCACTGTGCTTTCGCCATAACTTCTACAAATATTTTTCCTCAATGTACTACATGAAATTACACAGGTGCATATAAATTCCCATGTTTGCACCAATAATTCAATAATTTACACTAATATTTACTTGCTTTCTCTTAGTTCACTATTAGAATTAGGTGGAAAAAAACCTATTCTTTTAAGGTTTTCTTTATGAATTAAAGTCACCTAACACTTTAACATTTAAATACCTATAACATATCTTAAAATCAAAATTAAATCAATTCATTTCCTTAGTGCCCTTCACCTTGGCCATAGGCATAAGCTCATGTATTTTCACTTTTCACTTCACTTTAACATTAATTATAATAATTCCATAAATAGAAATTATCACACTTCCATCTTATATCCTTAAAACAATAATTTCCTTTATGATATATACTATAGCCAATTAGCACCATTTTGTTTCTCTAAGTATTTGTCTCAATTTAACATCACAAATAAACTTTATATCATTATTATACGGCTTAATACCCAAATATACCCTCAACGTTACCAAAAAATGGAATTAAGCCCTTGGAGTTTAATTGCAAGGAAATAAGTCCATTACATTTTATTTTGAGCAATTTAAACCTTAATTTCTAAAAAAAATAATTAAACCTTTTTTCGTTAAATTCTAGAAATAGTCGTTAATCAGGCATACGTGGCATGCTGATGTGGAATATTTGTGCCATGTGGATTGTTGACGTGGAAATTTTTTTTCCACGTGTACAAATATAACTCAGCTTCAAAATGTTTTTTTTTTTAGATTTCCTTTTTCCTTTTTCTAGACTGAAAAAAGTTTAAGGCAAAAGCTTAAATCTTTCCTTCAACAGAGGTTAATTCAAAGGTTTAGGGTAGGAAGGAAGAATCAGGATGAGGGATTTCAAAAACATTTCAGGGATCGCTTAAAGGAAACTGCGGCTTAGGGTGCGAATCGATTTAGGGTTTTCTAATTAGGGATTAGGTTTTTTGAAGTAAAAGGAGTGAATCGATTTAGGGTTGTCTAAATATTGGGGGTTTAGGGTTTTCTGAAGTTAAGGTACCGAATTGATTTAAGGTTTTCTGAAGTGAGGGTTTAGGGCTCGTTTTAGGGTTTTCGAATTAAAGATTTTTAGTTTAGGATTTCGAATCGATGAAGGGTTATGAAAGTGGGGATTCTTAGTTTTTTTTTTCAATAAAGGTTAAGGTGCGATTAAGGGTACTGAGATTGGGTTTAAACGTTTGCTAAAGTAAGGGTTACGAATAGGGTGTTAATTTTGGGTTTTGATGCTCTGCTTTCTGGAGCAAAGAGGTCTCGATTCATAGTTTGTTGGGTTCACTGAGGCTTATCGAAGAGGATAAAGGGAAAGAGATTTGAAGTAAGTGCTGCTTTGCTAAGTAGGTAAGGGGCATATTTAAGAGATTAATGGTGTCCTTATTACCTTAATTTTATTATTTAAATTTTATTGAAGCATAAATTGTATGTGGAAATTCTTTTGGAAATCATTCGGAAGTTAGAAAATTAGGGATTTATGAGGAAGCACAGTTTTAAACTCATGAACTAGGTTTTAAGGAAAATTAGCATACTTTTATTGGGAAACTCAAGTTTTAAGATTTCTTTAACCGAAATAAGAATGCTTAATTATTTTAAGAGCATCAACAAATAAATTTGACTTTGAAAATGCATAATCCCTTTAAGATCTATGAAATAGCCCATGCTTATGTGACTTAATTATTTTTATGATTTTGAAGGTTACGTATTTTAGTATATTTTGAATTCTTTATGATTATGGGCTACCTTTGAAAAATCATGTGCATACTCATAAGATCTTTAAGGTATGATTTACATTCGAATAATTCTAAGCTTGTGAGCATGATTTGATTCCCACACTACGTTTTGAATTAATCACGCCAATTATTCGAAAGTACTTGAAGTACTCATTTGAAATATAGTTTAATTATATGTGAAAATGTTTTGAAACATAGGCCTCCAGTAGTGCATGCCACGAGCATGCTAGGTAACGCCTTATGGCGATTGATTTTGAGATTCATGTCCACACGACATGTTATATATGATTACTCGTACGGTGAGTGCTATTTGTGCTCGTGCCTTAGCTGTGTGCTAATACTTGATGTTGACAAGTTGGTTTTGAAATGATTTGGAGAACCCCTGTACGACCCCGATCCAATCTACAGCCTATGTTCTTCTGATAAGGACATTTTATTATGTGACTGCATGACGCTATAGGAAACTTTTGTCTAATCTTCTCTCGAATTATAATGTGAACATTGTGATTAAATTCTGAACTTCATGTGAATTATTCGAAAACTATGTAAAGCATTATGGTTAGACTTTTGAACTTATACTTGATCTACATACGAAAAATATGACTTTAACTTCAATTTTGATTATGAGAGTTGATATTTGAACGTTTTGAATGCATATTTTGATTTATACAATATCATTATATTTATAAATTGTTTTGATACTACTAAGATTTTCAATACATTTTTTACTAGACTTTTTCCAAATCTCACCCCCTCTACTCTCAAATTATATGCAATGATTTCGAGGATGCTTACATTTGGACTGATGGACACGCCGAGCCTCCCAAGCCACTTTTGTTCTTTTACGAGGTATACACCTATTATGTTTATGTTTATTTTCAAACAATGTATGCACAGATATATGTATTTATCTTATGACATATGTTAGGTACAAGATGTAATTAGGAAATATTGGATGTCAATTATGGCCTATTAATTAGGGTGATGTCTCAATACCTAAGTTTAATATTACACGATTATCGAGGTATGATATGGAAAAATATGATTTTGTGGAATGATAAATATTGCATGATGAATTGATCTTGAAGTTTAAAAGAGATTACGATATTGCGTTACTCATTATTTGGCTGGGATCACGGACTAAAGTATTTCATAATCAATTATTAAGGTCAGATAATGAAATAAACCGATAACTTACACTGAGCGTAAAACAACGATATGTAAGGAAAAGCAAATTTAGTTCTATTTTTCGCATTTTTTGGAGTGTTACAAATTTAACCGGGTTCAGAAATGGACCGAATCAATCCATTAACATGCCTACAAGAGGTGGAGGTGAGTGATACTTGACAGACCATACGGTGCAACCTAAATGTAGCCAACAGTACATCTAAAATATTTTCTCTTTGAGCCCCTAATCAATAGGATTAATTAATCATGCAGCTATTCCAAACTTCAGCTGGTAATCAATTTTTTTTATCCTGGAAATTCAATCATTATTACGGAATTGATCCCAGTCAAGCAAATTTTCGATAAAGCTATAGATTCAACAATTTGCTCCAATCTTTGCAATTGCATGATTGAAGATTGTAAAACCATAAATCTGTTATGTAAACTTTTCCAAAATGCATAAACTGTCAGTCATCGAGGTACCACTTGGGTTATTGTTGTATCATCGACTGAAGAAACTTTCTTCCTACAAATGTCTTTGCTTTCCTCCTTTTCATCCCTTGCAACTGAAAACGCAGGCTTCCTTGGGCTTGAGATTGCAACAGTACTTTCATTCTTGAGAATTGTAAAAACTTTTACCATTGATGGTCTATCAACAGGATTTTCCTGCACGCATAGCAATGCTACTTGCATACATCTAATGAGCTTACATGACGAAGATGAATCGTCCAGTGATGCATCAAAAAACTCTACCTCTCGACCTTGTTTCCACAGTTGGTATGCCTGGAATTGTTTGATATTATACATTTTAGCTTATTTGTACTACAAAAAGGAACAATGGGTGTGTTAAAGTTTCTTACATATTCAAGAAGACTCAAGTTTTCATTGCATCCATAGAGACAGGAATTCCTCTTGCCACTTATGATTTGCAGAAGTAGAACTCCAAAACTATAAACATCATACTTTATAGAATATATTCCTTTCTTAACATATTCTGGAGGAACATAGCCACTGCATTGAATGAATTAATTAATAAAACTAACGTGTATTCAAAGGAAAAGAAAGGAAAAAGATCTGGTATGTATTACTTGAGTCGAGTGCACCTGGTTCACTTACTATGTCCCAACGATTCTGCTGGTGTTTGCTTCAACTTCATCCTTTTTGAAAAATTTGGCCATACCAAAATCTGATATTTTTGGGTTCATATTATCATCTAATAAAATGTTGCTTGCCTTTATATCACGATGAACTATTGTGAAATTTGAGTATTCTTGGAGATATAAAAGCCCTTGAATAACACCTTCAATTATTGAAACAAGTCTTCTCCAATCTAGCAAATACCTTCTAACTGGATCTGCATTGATTAAATTTATGAACAATTTTCGTTATTTTTGTTTAAAAAGTTTAGGATAGGTTAATCTAACAGCTAGCTAATATGTAATAACATGCCATATAAATGTACTTAACAGTCATACTAGGTAGAATAAATTAAGTATTGCTTACCATAGAGATAGAAATCCAAGCTTTTGTTTGGCATGAACTCATAAATCAACATTTTTTCTTCCCTCTCAGTACAAATTCCTAGAACTCGAACTAGATTCACATGTTGAAGCCCTGCTGTAAGCGTGACCTCATTCTTGAACTCCTCAAGCCCTTGATTAGAGCTTTTTGAAAGTCTCTTCACTGCTATTTCCTGTCCCTTTGGTAACTTACCCTGTTACGGTCCGCATCAGTGTTATTATTAATGAGTGTTGGCTTCTTAGTGGCCTCAAAATCAAGCAAATGTTTGATAAAAAATTATTTTCTAAATAATAATAGAGTAGTTCATTGTTTGGATGTCCTTGGAATTTCAGAATCTTCAGCAGGTAAGCAGAATGCTCCTAGACTAAAACATATCAAAGAATGCCGTAAATTCCTCAACCACAGCTGATCTACTTGACTATCACGATTTCATGTTTAGCTCATATTAAATATGAGAGATAAAGATAGTTTTCCAATACTCGTTTTCAGGTTTTGTATAAGAAATTAGGCTAATAGTATTACCTTATAAACAGGTCCATATCCACCCTCCCCCAGCTTATTCTCACTTGAAAAGTTATTTGTGGCTGCTTTGATGCTAGTGAAACTGAAAACTTGGAGATTAGGAGAACTACTTTCATGATCTCTCTTAGCTGATATTTTGGTTTTTATCCATGACACTGATATTTTCACAGTACCCAAAAGCCCTGCAACTAAAACACTGTGGAATTAATGTATGATTATCATCTCTAATCATTGCAAATTCTCACATGTCTAGTAAGTTACCTTGTGACTTAAATATAGTTGTTTGCAGGTAACAAATGATAGTCCCCATCAAGAGAATCATCGCAGCAATTGTAACCAGAACAATCACCAATAACTGTTGCTTCTCCTGTTGATTGGCGCCTATTCCATAAGCTGTGAACATTATTCACTATATTAATAATAGTGCAATGTTTTATGAGGAGCTCCAATAAGCAAACTAATCTCTGTTCTTCTTTAATCTTTAGCATGCTTGTAGATATAGGGGTATGCCCTATAGTCAATTTGAATATTTTAAATTCTTGATGTTTAAACATTTATTGTTTTGAAACAATTATTTAATATAGACATTATTCTTTATCTATAATGTATATCGATTTCAACTATTAATACTTATGATAAGACCTTTGAAACAAAACATACTTTGCAATAGGAATTATAAGGTGGTTAGAATTATGAGATCCCTATTGCATAAAAGTATAATATTTCTAGCATAGTTTCTAGTTGAGCATTGTCAAGAAATAAGTATATTGATAAATGACGTTGATACTGGTACTGTGTTATATCTTTGCTTTGAGAAACTAAGCAGCTGATCTCGTAAGTTGAAGCATTAGTATGTTTAGATTAACAATGTAGATACTTGTTTGAAAAGACAAGTTCACTAAACTGACCTGCATCGAAAAGTCCACTTCGTATATTCACTTAAGTGTAGAAATATCTTCTCAAGTGACAATGGTATAAGAATCTTCAGACTTGAGATCACAATACTAACTTGTATGATTAATATTATACTTTAACTGTCTATACGAATTCCTATAAAGGATTGCCGATTGGGATGAAATTCGGTATAGTAGTAATTGCATGAAGATATATGTGTGATCAAGATAGGATTTATCACCTTAAGTGGACATTAGGGAATATATCCTAAGGCCTTTGATTAATGGTAGTTTAACTTAAGTCCTTTGCCAATGCAGAAAGGAAATTTGACTAAGAGTTTTCAAATCTCACCAAGATAAGTTAATTACTATGAATAAAAATAAAATATAATTAGACAATAATAGATTTGACACTATTCCAAGCTTTATGTTTAATTAAGATTTAATGATGAAAGGATTGAAGTATATGAGAAGATTGTACATAAATAGGTTTGTCATAACACTGTGACTCTTCCTTAACATATTTGGGGTTATGCAGCTATTACTAGTGGCTAGTCGCAATTTGCATTTATTGAATTTGTTCAATTGAGAATTAATTGACGATGGATGCAAATGAGTTTAATTCATTTTATTCTAATTAGTTTTAAAATGTACTTCATATATACTGCTAACTTGTTTTGGAACCTAATGTGTCACACATATTAGAGTTGCAAAAGAATAATTAAAATCAGAAATTAAGTTGAACTTAATTAAGAACATAATTACATATTAAATTGGATTTAGTTTAAACTATAAACCTAATTAAAATAATTAAGGTTCGAAAGTTGCACTACTGCTAGGACTAGGGATTAAGGGGGCAGCACCCTGTCTTGATGAACAAGGATTAACCGCACCTCTTTAAAATTATAACACAAGGTCAGTCATACATGCATGATGGACATTAGGCCTGCCACACCTCTTTATAGTTATAACTAGAGGTGGCAAAATTGGCTCGGCCTGGAAAACAACTAGATTGACCCGAATTCAATCTCGATCGATCCGATTTGACAAAAGAAATCAACAACCTAAACCCAACCAGATTTGAATCCGAATTGATTTAAACCCAAATTGATATAAATTCATATTGATCCAAATCTTACTTGATTTCAACCTAAATTGATAAGAACCCCATATTCATTCAAAGTAAGATTAAAAAAAACTCGACTCGACTCGAACTCAAATTGATCAAAACCCGAATTGACACAAACCTAAATTGATTTGAATTTAAATTAACCTAAATCCAAAAAGATTCAAACTTAAATTTAAGACTAATAGTAAATTTTTAAATGTTAGAATAAATGATCAAAGTATATTATTGTAAAAATATAATATTTTTCAATAGTACGAGTATTATATTTTTTTGAATCTGATTGAACTTAAAAGTTCACTTTTATATTGAACTCAACTAAAAACAAAATTCTACAAGAGTTAACATAGAATTTTTTAAAACTAATCTATCAGAGAGTACAGAAGCTACATCACCTACACTTAATGCCTCTAATTATTCTATAAAAAATCAAGAGAAATTAAAGAGATATATAATAGTTTACTATAGTATTTACTAGAGATTATTAAATCACGTCAGATGCCTAGAGTTAATAATTATTATAGATAATAAAAATAAAATGAAAAAGACGTAATTAATTTATGAATATTGATAAATATATTATAAAGAAAACTATCATATTTATTATTAAATATTTTGAATATTACAATCTCAATTTTATTTAGGTCATGCAAGAAAAAGAATTTATTTTCATGAGTTATGTGATTCTTAGAAATTCAATTTCAATTGACTTTCATATAAGACACATCATACTAGAGGAGTTAAAGGCATAACTCGAAAACCCTCTTGTCCAACCCCGAACCCAGACCCGACCAATCCGTTTGGCTAAAAAAGTCAACAACTTGAACCCAACCTAATCCAAACCCATCCTACAAATTGATTTTAACCCAAATTGACTCGAACTCATTGATCTAAACTGACCCAATTCGAACCTGAAATGATCTAAGCCCAAAATGGAGTAATTTTTTCTTGACCCAAACCCGATCTGAATCGAACTTTAAATAATCTGATTTTTCTCAAAATAATATGATCCAAAATAGACCAGCTCGAATCTGATCCGACTGCCTATTTGCCACCTCTAGTCATAACATTAAGGTTGTTGCACATATAAATATAATAATAAGGGCTACAACAACATCTAAGTGCAAGCCAAAAGAAAATTAATTCTAATCTTCTAATTTCAAGGCTGAAACTTTTGAAGCACTACTCGGACCTATCCTAAATAGTTTTTGACCAAACACATCTCTCTTCTACAATTAGTGTTTTTCTTGAAGAAGAAAGAACAAATAAAAAACATGTACTCTTTGCTATTCGTGTTGTTACTGTTAGGGGTTAGACGGTTGTATGATTCTGACGTGGAAGTATAGCTCCCTTAGTGGGAATTTGAGTAAAAAAAGAAACTGGATTAAGTTCAGATATCATCCACCTAAAAATTATTTAGGCTAAGGAGGATATCTGAAATAAAAGAGGCTAGGGAATCCGCAGAACTAGAAGGAGATAACCATCTTACCAGTTTGAGAAAGCACCCAATTTTCGTCATTGGAGAGTTGAAATGCATTGTAACCAAGTAGACCCTTCGCCTTGGCATAAGAAACCTTAGCTTTAATGGCTTCCACATCATCAAAATTGATCCAATTCAATCCAACTTTGCAAAAATTGACCACATAAGTAGAATTATACACAGATTCAACTCCATAACCATAATTTTGAATGAATGATTTGATAAACTTATAGCCCATGGAGCCATCAATTGTAACAGCCGGCCCTGAAGCTGGTGAACCAATGTCATTGTCACCAGAGTTAACAAGTGTCCATGCAAAGCCATGGTAAGGCAAACCTAAAACTAGCTTGTCAGCTGGAAATCCTCTCTGTAACCATTCCCTTATACCAGCATCAGTGTTAGCCCTTCCTAATGGGCCATACAAAGCTGCATGAACACCAGTAAAGCTGTCTACTGTTGGCACATAGTAGTCATATGACTTAATATTTACCCAATCCAGGTTTCTCTTTGCAGAATCAATAGGAAAAATCACTGAGTTGACAATTGGCATGTGATGAGCCGACATAATTAACAGCAGCTGTGCCTTACCAGAGTTTCTTGACTCAGAAGCTACCTCAGCTCGCCACTCATCCAAAAAAGTTCCCAAACTGGTCATGTTGGTGCCATTTGTAGGCACAACTCCACAAAGGTCTAGGCCATGAAAACCATAAAACCTGGCTGTTTTCACGGAAGATTCAATGAAAGATTTTCTATGGGAAGTCTGATTAATCATCGACGAAAAGGTTGTCAACTCACCTCTTCCAACCCAAATGGATAAAAGTGTAGTAATCGATCGATTTCTTAGTTTTAGAATGTTGGTGAAGTTAGAAAAGGGTTGTTCATCAGAGGACTTTATTAGAATTTGGTAGGAGGTGGAGTTTACAAAAGCAAAAGCGCAAGAAAGATGAGTGAAAAGAGCAGAATTTATATCAGAAATAGGAAGTTGACTGTTAGAGTACCAGTAACCAGCTTTAATCCATGCTTGTGAGCTTGAGCTTTGTAGTTTGAACGGAAGAAACAGGAGCAGGAGGAAGAAGATGGGTTTCGAAGCCATTCTGAAAAGAAGTCACTTGCTTAGAAAGTAGGAATGCAGGTAAAAAATGTTATAATTTGTTAAGCAAGGTCTATATTACACGTAGATTACGTAAGAAGAAATTCTTTTCGACAGATGTTGACTGAAATATACAGTCGGTAAGAGACAGAGAGCCTTTTCACACACATAAATCAAGACAGTTGTCCCTCGCATCTCTGGGCCTTAAATCCATTGGTCTGCCTACTTTTCATCACGAAAACCTTTGTCGAGATTTTTCTGTACCCTTCAAGTAATGGGTCCTTGCAACGTGTGGAAACTCGATCAAATTAAAGGGTTTGAACCTCCGCAAAGGCCTTCAGTGAATAATGGTATGTGAGAGAAAAGGAGAGGGAAGAAGGGGAGACTTTTATTGATCAGGACAAATTTCCTAACCATTTGAAGACCCGAAGAAAGTGCTACTTTCAGAACCAATGCATTCGGTTACACATTGAATCAAGTTTTCGTGTATGGATGAAAATATATAATTAGAAATTAGAACGCGTAAGGCAATTTTCAAGGCTTACCAATTTCCGAATTGACTACTGACTAATGAAGCTTCCCTTCCAAGTCGACAAGAAGCGTATGCTTGTTTTCCAGTCGTACAACGGGTCAACAATGGAAGTGTTGATGGGATTGGAGAAGAACATCTGTCTACATGTGGGTTCTATTTGCAAATTGCCAGCTTAATATTCAAGAAAGCTCTGTTGTTTCGTTATGAATACGCTGAAAAGTGAAAACCCAAGGCCCCTGGCCCATCTTATTAAAGCTGCTAAATGGTTGCTGCAACTAACAAAATTGAACCAGTTGAACTTGAACTTAATTAAAACAAATGGAATTTGTTCTCCTTCAAAAATTGGAAATGGCGAATTCTTACCCTGCTTTATCATCAATTGAAAGATATTCTTTTGTTACATAGAAGAAATGAGGTGATCAATACTCGGAGATGACATCGATGGCCTAATACAACAATGCATTGAAATAAATACAGCTATATTATTTCCACAAACAACATACAAATTTGGTTTATATGACCCAACATTTTCTTATTTGATGGATATAAGTATTCCCTCTTTCTACGAATCTGAACCATCTCTCTTGTTACTCCAATTGGGAAATTGGGATGTTATTTAGGTATTTATGTAGAGCTAATTAAGTCAAACTTGATTTAACATCATACTGGTTTTAATGAAGTATTATTAATCTCAATGTAATTAGAAGTTGATTGTTTCAACTTTCAAAGCATTTATCAATCACTAATTAGTATCATTCTAACTAAACGAATCATAATATTTTATAGCATTATGATTGGATCACAAATATTTCAAAACAAAGTGAAGAAGCCTACAATTATAACAAAGAAAATTCAGATGTTCGCTTTTTAATTCATATAGAATCAAACTGGTCTTAAAATGGAAGGTAAAACCTTCAAACCATCATCAGGATGAAAGGTAATCGAGCAAACCCCTGTAGGCCGAAAAGAAGGAAAATAAACATTTTAAGAAATATGATGACAAAGGTTTATCATCAAGAATGGGAGTTTTTATACAAATTTTTTTTCTTTTCCTTTAATATGAGAGATATCTTTCTCAAACTTGGACACCAAGAACAGGACACTTAATACATATCCAACACAACTGTGCTAAAATTTTTTAGGAACTATAAAACATATATAAAGTAAATGACTAAATGTTATATATAATGAGTTTCTTCAGCAGAGGAACGGGGAGGAGGGAGAAGTGGAGCAAACTTCTATGGTCGTAGTTTGATTACCATATAGATAAGCTTATATATCTAGAGGTGGCAAACGGGCGGGTTCGGGTGGGTTCGGTTTGAGTTCTCTTCGGTTTCGAGTTTTTTTGGGTTCGAACTTTTTCAAATTCGGGCTTTTTAGGATTCGCGTTTTTTCGGGTTCGGGTTTCTTCGAGTTCGAGCTTCTTCGGGTTCGGTCCCAGTTCTAGTTGGGCGGGTTTAGCGGGCCAACTTAAAATATTTTGAAATTTTATTAGTTATGATTTTTTTAAAAAATTTTGAATGTGATAATTAATTTAATTTTTATATGATTTTATATTTTAATAAATATTTATATAAAAACAAATTTCTATATTTTAATATTTGTTATTTGACAAAAATCATTTACTCTTTTTTAATTTTCTACAATATTTACTATAAAATAATAGATATAATTATATTCATTAAATGCAAAAGAAAATATTACATATAGATATTATAGGAAGAAAAGTACCAATTAATATTATCATTTACCAAAAAAATGCTTAATATGAATAAATGGTCAATTAATTAACTCTATTTTATTTCTAATTTGTTTTTTATTTATACATAAATCATAATTAACATTATTACATTAAATATAATCGTTTACATTAATTAATCAAATGTCTCATTAAAAATTTAGAATATTGAATTAAAAAAATTATATATTATTAACATTTGATATAATTATATCATATACAATTATACACTACCATATGAGCGATATTTTGTAGTTGATATAATACACTAAAAAAATATATTTATATAATAAAACTTTGTGAGCTTAAAAAAAATAAAGCATAATATAAATAATTATGAAATTAAATTAGATAATTATGATTAAAATAATAAGTTTGTTAAATTTTAAACAGAAGTCACTAAAATTAGATTAATAAAAGTTTCATACTTGTCGCTTCTCACTTAATCTCTCTGCTCTGCTGCCTCATTCAGCCGCTTCTCACTCAGTCTGTCTGCATTGCTCCCTCACTCAGCCGCTCATCGTCACTCCTGACTCAGTCTCTCACTCAGGCGTCGCCGATCCTTACTCAAGCGTCGTTGCCCCTCACTCAGTTAATTTAGGTAAATGATTCTATTTCTAAAAAGTAGGTCGATTTCACCTAGTAACATTTAGGTTTAACAATGAGGCAAACAGAGTATTCTCTGATAATATATTTACATAATTACATTGCCAACTTTGGTTGTTTTTTTGCTGCATGAAGTGTGCATTTTAAGCGGTTAGAATCGTTTGGTATTGGTTGAATCATAGAATGTGAAGGGCATGCCCATGCCCATGTATATCTTTTCCTGTCTTGTTTGATGTTTTGCTTGGTGTTTTTTTATTTTCATTTTGTGCAGAATCTAGTTTAGGATTTTCAATGTTTTCTCATTTATTTAAAGAAAAGAAACTCAGATTCAGGTGAAATTATCAGATCTGATTATTAAATTTTATCAAGTAAAAGCTCTTATTATTTGTTTTTTTATTGTTGTTATTTACTATGTGTAATGTTAACTTTGAATGATATATTTTGAAATGACAAAACATTAATCTCAAAACGAACTTATTTTCAAATCATTTGTAAGAAACGATTTCTAAGTATTTATCTTAAAATCATATTGCATCAATGATAACTTAGAAATATTGTCAAACTTCAAATCTTTATAAAACTAAAGTTTGGCGGGAAACTAAGAAAATGAATTAATCAAATCAGTCTAAAAGCCTTACAGGATCGATCTCCTTTAAGCTAAAGTCCTGCCAAATCGATCTCAGGGATTGGTGAGATCGATCTCCTCAAGGCAGAGGCTTAGCCAAATTGATCTCAAGGATTGGTGAGATTGATCTCCTCGAGGCAGAGGCTTAGCCAGATCGATCTCAATGATGGGTGAGATCGATCTCTTAAAGGCAGAGGCTTAGCCAGATCGATCTCATAGATTGGTAAGATTGATCTCCTTAAGGCAGAGACTTTGCGAAATCAATCTCAAGGAATGGTAAAATCGATCTCCTCAAGGCCGAGACATTGTAAGATCGATCTCATGGGGTTATGTGTGAGACCCCGTATATGTATAGTTGTAATGTATAATGAATGTGAATGGACTTGTAATGTAAAGTATGATTGATGTAAGTCCATGGATTCAATGTACGTATGTGTAATATGAATTGTAACGTACATACAAGTTTCATTGAGTATGAATATGAAGAAATAAGTTCTGGCAAGTGATGGATGTGATTGAAACTCAAAATGAGTAGTGTGGTAAAATGGAATGAAGTTATACTTCCATTTGGTTTTATGTAGCATACCTTTGGACATACAATGAATGCACACAAGTTTCAATATGCATAAGGTATGAATGGATGCCATTTTCAAGTTATAAAGGTGGATGGATGAGAAAATGGCCATGGCAACAGATTAAGGATGTGTTGGTATGAGTTGCAGTAAGGAAACTGCAGGAAATCTGGAAAACATGAAGGCCAGATCGATTTCATAGGATGAGAGATCAATCTGGAAGAGCCAGAATGCTCTTATTTGGGTAATAAAATAGAGCAGATCGATCTCCAATGGGGCCAGATCGATCTCCTAAGCATTCTGTGATGAAAAGATCGATCCTCAAGCACCCAGATCGATCTCCTTAGCTCTCTGTTTGGGAGCAGATCGATCTCATGCTTCGACAGATCGATCTCATGCTTAAAATTTCGTGAAAATGAGATATTTAAGGGGACCAGATCGATCTCCTCTTGGACCAGATCGATCTCCCCAAGCTATTTCTATATAAGGAGGGCTGAAAATCTGAAAATTTCGGGAAAAACACAAATCTTCCATTTCTAACCCAAAAACCTAACTTTCTCTCTCTAAAATCGCCATTTTCAGCAAGAATTGAGGGGACACCATTAGACATTGAGTTGTTCATCTTGAGGAAGAGAACAACATAGTTGGAACCCAAAATCCCATTGTGGGTATTGAAGGAGATAAGGGCATTGACATTTGGAGTAAGAAGAAAAATCATATTTGGTAAGATTCTAACACTCCAATCCAAGTACATTGTCTATTTAATTGATTTTGGAGTTGTTTGGCATGAGTATGTATGGATGGAAACACCTAGGTTGTGTTAGAAACTAATGTAACCTAGAAAATGGAATGCCTCTAGTGTGAGAAAGTATGATTTGGGGAGTTGGTGGCTTATGGGTTAAGATTAGTTGTTAAATGGTTATGTGGAGTTATAATATGGGTTTAAGTGAAATTGTGAAAATGAGTATGTATATGCTTGATAAATGCCATAGTGAGGGAATTCATGAAATATGAACACTATGAGCTTAATGTCGATTTAATATTGATTTGGAATAAGTTAATAGGCCTAAGAAGATCCATAGACTCGAGTTATGGGTAAAGTAATGAAACGAGGCCTCATAAGCGTTAATAGAAAACTATAGGTCGAATTGACTATACTGAACACACGATATCATATTATATGGATCGAGTATAATGCGGGAGACGATTTTGTGCAGTCCCGAAGAGTTCGTTGAAGACGAATCGAGTGGTACGAGTAGCAGCTTTAAGGAAGTGGAATCACGCATCGCGATTTCAGGTAAGGGAATTTTGTGAGTATATAGAGGTAGCTGCTCGTACTTTAAATTTGTGGGTGAATATTGGGTGTTTTACGAAGTGCATGGTTGCTAAAGTAAATGATTGATGGTATTCATGAATGAGAATGAGTATATGTGTGATTTTGGTTTTGGAAGTGGATTCTATGAAATGGGATAGTAAGGCTAATAATTGCATAAATATAATGTTTTGATGTTTTTCAAAACGAAATTTGCTTAGTTTTAAGCAAGCTTGTAGATGGGTCGGCTAGTGTTTTATTGTTGTTGTGGAAAAGCATTTGTGAAGTGCTAAACCCGATTGCTGGGATTGTGTGATTGTGTATGAGCCGCCTATCGTATTTGTATGGCATAAATCGCGCTAGAGCCTCGCTCGCGCTGGACTTCTATGTTTTCACTTGTGTGAAACGTGCTTGAGCTTAGTTCGCACTTTGATTTGAAATGTGATGATGTTTTATAAACCGTACAGGAGCTTACGCTCGTACTTGGATTTGAGTGGTTTTTCTTATGCATATAACCGTACTGGAGCTATGCTCGTACATGATTTCTTCATATTTTTACGCATAAATGCCGTACTAGAGCGTTGCTCGTACGAAGTGATTGGTTTAGATGCATGAATTCGCGCTAGAGTGTAGCTCGCACTGGTTTTCACACTGTGGTATGTATGAGGCCGTGGTGAGAGATACGGATTAACTCAGGGAACCCAACAGGCCTGACAGACCTCTTGAGTGGGGTGAGGATGAGGGGCTAGGACCTGACATAATCCATTCAGGGAACCCAACAGGCCTAACAGACCTCTTGAGTGGGGTGAGGGTGAGGGGCTAGGACCTGAATCAGGGAACCCAACAGGGGCAAGCAAGGCCATGAGGGGCTAGGACCTGGTATTGAGGTTACTCCCACGCGCTCTTGAGACTATAAAGGTTACACTTGGCATGGGGTAGATAAGACCTACGGCAGGCACCCCCAACCATGTTATGGGTCCGCGGAGTACGATGTACCGTGTATATCACATGGAGTACGATGTACCGCGTGGTGGTTACTTGATTTGAGAAAGTCTGGCGGAGAACTAACCCACTTTCGTACCAGCATGATACCCCGCACACCGGGATCCGTGTGGTCTGGGATGATATGTGACGATTGGCCAACGTAGTCACTTGAGATATAGTAACCTGTCTCCTTGCTTGATTTACTTACTACCACATGATTTTTAAATCTCTAAGTGTGATTTGTGATTTGTGATTGTTTAAGGTAGACCCGAAGGAGGGGTCGAGCCTCATGGAATTGATTTGTGAAATGAAAATGAGGTTGTGATTGTGAATTGATATGATGAGATTGTATGTGTTTGAGAAAGAGTTTTATGACTTGGGTTTAGAAAGGAGGTTTCTTAATGAATTGCCCTTTTTATGAATTTAAATGAAATTGAGCATGAGATGATTTATACATGATGTTTTTACCAGGTTTATATGCCAATGTACATGATTTTGATACATGATATATATGTATACTCATATGGCATAGTTTTACTTCCTCATGCTCCTACTACAAACGATTTATGCATAACACTATCAGCATGTAGATAGAGTAGTTATCTACCATGCTTGCATTATTGCCTTACTAAGCGTGTGGTTGCTCATCCCTCTCTATTTTTCCCCTACAGAGCGTGCATAGTAGCCCAGTGAGGACTGAGGCATGGTATTTTGGACTCCGCTGCATCTCCATCGCTTAGAGGTATATACACAGTGATTCTTTTTGTATCTAAACAATGTAAAAGCACAGTATTCTTTTGAGTTGTAATTATGGGGATGTAGATGTCAGTAAAACATGCTTTTGTATAAGTACAAAATTAAATGCAAATGTATGACATCGTTTTATTTAACTGAGAATGAATGAGATGTGGTGTTTATTATTGACTCACAGCCCAACAGTGCGTGGTGAGTTACTTCACGACCGGGTAAGGTAACAGTAAAATGTGAAAAATTTTCAGTGATTTTCGGTTAAAGAGAATGGAATTGGGTCGTGACATTATGAGATCGATCTCCTATAAGCGGGAGCAATATTTTCAAAGCAGAGATCGATCTCCTCCTTAACAAGAGATCGATCTCTCCTGTATAGAGCTAACAAGCAGATCGATCTATTGATAAATGAGATCGATCTGCCTTTTTTGTAAAATTCTTGTGTTGCAGGTTCAGGAATAAGAGATCGATCTCCTCAGATAAATGAGATCGATCTGGATCTCTGCTGCAGAATTCCAACAGTTATTTCTGCAGGTTCTCAACGGGAGAAAAAGCATTAAATGCTTCACCAACCAATGAGTGTATAAATACAAGTCATAAAGACATTGGAGATAAGAAGAAAAAAGTTAGTAGAAAAGCTCTGTATATTTTTTAGAGAACATTCTTTTTGTCTTCAGATTTGTACATTGAATTGTTATTGAAAGCTTCTGTTTTAGCTATTCGTCACATACCCATTAATATAGTTGTCCATTGTATTCACTCTTTATCTAAAATAAAATGGGAGAGTTCCCCTCTGAGAGAATTGTATATGAGTTGAATAGGAATACTTCGATAAGGGGTAGAGAAGTTATTCCTTAACCTTGAAAAGGAAGTTGTATTAATCACTTTGTTAGTGAAAGAGACTCCTTAACAAGAAGGTCAAGAAGAGAGGACGTAGGCAAGAGATTTGACCGAACCTCTATAAATTACTGAATTTTCTACTCTTCTTCCTTATCTCCTCTGCTTTACTGCACTTTTACTCTATTGCTAATTGCTATGATTTATTTGTTTAATTGCAATTCTAGCTAAGAAAGTTTAAATTAAGCATATTGTTAGAAAAACTTATTCACCACCCCTCTCGGTTGAGTCAACAATTAGTATCAGAGCTTGGACTTTTTGATTAAAAAGAAGTAAATTTTTAAGAGTTTATAACGATCCTATGGCTCATAATAGTGTAGCAACTAGCCTAGTAGGAAAAAGGCACTCCATTGTTAGACCTCCCATGTTTAATGGTGAAAACTATACCTATTGAAAGACTAGAATGATGCTATTTATTCAAACTAATGGCTATGAAGTATGGAGGATTATTGTCAAAGGTCCACAAATTCCTACTAAGAAAGTTGAAGGAAAAGATATTCCAAAAGAGGAATATGAGTGAAATTTTTCAATGACATGAAATGTGCCCAATCGAATGCAAAGGTCATGCTCACCTTATTTTGTGCATTAGGACCTAATGAGTATAATAGTCTCCACTTGTGAAAATGCCAAACAAATTTGGGATAAGTTTGCAATCACACATGAAGGCACAACTCAAGTCAATGAGACTAAAGTAGGAATGCTTACTCATTACAATGAACTATTTAGAATGAAACAAGATGAGTCAATTAGTGACATGTTTACAAGATTTACTGATATAATTAATGGACTCAAATCTTTAGGCAAAACCTATTCCAACATAGACATGGTGAAGAAAATCCTAAATAGCTTACCAAAATCTTGGGAAGCCAAGGTAACCGCTATTGAGGAGTCTAAGGACCCTCACTATCATTAGATGAATTGATAGAGTCATTACTCACCTATGAAATGAAGCTGAAAAGAAATGAAAAGCCACCTAAGAAAGTAGGAGTAGCTCTAAAATCTACCACTCAAGAGGAATTAAAAGAGGACAAAAATGAGAGTGGTGATGAAGAGGATTTTGAAATGACAATGTTTGCTAAAAGATTCAATAAATTTATGGGAATGAGAGGAAATGGTGGTATTAAGAGAACCCATAAGAGAGAACACAACAGAAGAGAGCCAAATAGGAAAGATAATATTGTATGTTATGAACGTAAAAAATTGGGTCATATTAAATTTGATTGTCCTTTGCTAAAGAAATAAAATGATAGGAAACCTAAAAAGAAGGCAATGATGGCAACATGGAGTGATAGCGACAGCTCCGATGATGATTGAGGAGAAAAAGTAGCTGATCTTTGCTTCATGGCTCTAGAAGATGATAAGGTATTGTCCACATCTAATGAATACTCTTTCGATGAGCTACAAGATGCCTTTGATGATCTTGCTATGGAATTTGAATGCATGAACTTAAAATATAAAAAGATGATATCTAAACTAAAGATAGAAAATGAGAAGTTAATAAATGACAAAATAGAATGGGAAAAGACTTTGTAAAGTGAAAATCTAGAAATAAATGATTTAAAAGAAAAGAATAATAACCTGCATAATTCCTTCTTTAGATTCTATATGAGACAACAAAAATTAGATCATATGTTAGAAACACAAAGAGCCTTCTTTGATAAAAATGGTTTAGGATATAATAGCAAGATTAAAGAAACTCATTTGAAGAACTTCTTAGTGAGTAAACATAATAAACATAATCTATCTCATACTTGCTCACTATGTAACTAAATAGGACATCTATCAAAAGAATGCAATGCTAGAAAAACTACTCTTAAAGGAAAAGTAATTAGAAAGGTTTGGGTGCCAAAGAATATTGTGAATTCGAAATACATTGATTTAATAATGAAATGGATCCCAAAAGGATCAAACTTTTGCTTACTAACTTCAAAGGACCCAAGAAAATTTAGGTACCTAAAACAAAAGTTTAATGATAATTGTAAGAACTTGAGCATTGTTACAAGGCAAAGAAAAATGAAGCTTGGTACTTGGATAGTGGATGCTCAAGACATATGACCGGTGATATAAGTCATTTCAATTTCTTAAAATCAAAGGCTGGTGGAGAAGTTACTTTTGGGGATAACTCCAAAGGCCAAATTGAGGGAAGTGGCTCTATTGGTAATGATTCTTTCTCTATAGAAAATGTGTTACTTGTTAGAGGACTAAAACACAATTTACTTAGCATTAGTCAACTTTGTGATAAGGGTTATAAAGTAATTTTTGATTGCTTAAATTGTCATGTGATAGATGCTAAATCAAATAAAGTTCTCTTCTTAAGACATAGACAAGGTAGCATATATATTGTATATTTGAGTGAACTTAGGAATGAAAATGTATGTTTTATGGTTGGTAAAGAAAATGAACCTTGGTTGTGGCATAGGAGACTAGGTCATGCTAGCATGCATGTATTATCTAAACTAGCTAGAAGAGATCTTGTTGTCGGTTTACCTAATTTGTCCTATGAAAATGACAAAATTTGTGAAGTTTGTGTCAAGGGAAAACATAAAAGAATATCATTTAAACCTAAAAATTGTGTGTTAACCTCTAGACCACTTCAACTACTTCACTTAGATCTTTTTGGTCCAACTAGAACCACAAGTCTTGGGGATAAGCACTATGGATTTGTAATTGTAGATGATTACACTAGATTTACATGGATATTTTTATTGAATATAAAAAATAAAGCTTTAGAAAATTTTGTTACTTATTCAAAAATAGCTCAAAATGAAAAAAGGTATACCATAACTAGTATTAGAAGTGATCATGGCAAAGAATTCGAAAATTTTAGTTTTAATGAATATTGCAATGATCAAGGAATTAGCCATAATTTTTCAGCTCTTAGGACACCACAAAATGGGGTTGTTGAGAGGAGAAATAGAACCTTAGAGAAAATGGCCAGAACAATACTTTGTGAGAATAATTTACCTAAGTATTCTTAGGCTGAAACTATTAATACCTCATGTTATATCATAAATAGAGCAATGGTTAGAGCAATCTTAAAGAAAACTCCATATGAACTTTACAAAGGAAAAAAACCAAATATTAGTTATTTTCATTCTTTTGGTTGCAAATGTTTTGTCTTAAATAATGGAAAAGATTATTTAGAAAAATTTGATGCTAAAAGTGATGAAGGAATTTTCTTAGGATATTCATTAAATTCTAAAGCATATAGTGTTTACAACAAAAGGACATATTAATGGTGGAAGAGTCCATCCATGTAATATTTGATAAGTCAAATGCAACAACTAGAAACTTTAGTAATGATGAGGATGTAGAAATATTTAATGAAGTCTTAGAAGAACCCTCAAGCATGAAAGATAATATCAATAGTTTAGAGGATCATGATATTGATAAAAGAGGAGATAATTATGCAAGAAAATATAGAGAGAGAACCTAGATGCTCAAGAGAACTGAAATATGTTAAAAATGGTGAAATAGTTGGTGATCCAAATCTAGGAGTTAAAACAAAATCCTCACTTAGAAATGTATGTCAATATATAGCTTTTGTATCACAAATTGAACCAAAAAATGTCAATAAAGCTTTAGATGATGACAATTGGTTTTTAGTTATGCAAAAAGAATTAAATCAATTTAAGATGAGCAAAGTATGAAATTTAATTCCTAGACCTAGTGATTACCTTATCATTAGAACCAAATGGATATTTAAAAATAAGATGGATGAAAACAGTATTATTATAAGAAACAAAGCTAGATTGGTTGCTCAAGGTTATAGACAAGAGGAAGGTATAGATTATGATGAAACCTATGCTCCGGTAGCTAGACTAGAAGCCATTAGAATGTTGCTTGCTTTTGCATGTTATAAGAACTTCAAATTATATCAAATGGATGTAAGAAGTGCATTCTTGAATGGTTTTATAAGTGAAGAAGTTTATGTGTAACAACCTCTTGGTTTTGAGAATCCTAAATATCTCAATCATGTTTACAAACTCTCAAAGGCGCTATATGGTTTGAAACAAGCTCTTGGAGCTTGGTATGAGAGACTTTCAAAGTTTTTAATTGAAAAAAGATTTTCAAGATGGAAAGTTGATACAACTCTATTTATCAAAACCAAGGATAAAAATTTATTAGTAGTTCAAGTTTACGTAGATGATATTATTTTTGGATCAACTAATGAATCCTTATGTCAAGAGTTTGTTAAGATCATACAAGGTGAATTTGAAATGAGCATAATGAGAGAACTCACAAACTTCTTGGGGTTTCAAGAAAAGCAAAGTAAAGATGGGATTTTCATCAATCAAGCTAAGTACACCAATGATCTGCTCAAAAGATTTGGAATGGATAATTGCAAACCTCAAGCAACTCCAATGGGCACTTGCATAAAGCTTGACAAGGATGAAAATGGTAAGTATGTAAACACAAAACTATATAGGTCTATAATTGGCTCACTGCTTTATCTTACTACAAGTAGGCCTGATATTATGTTTAGTGTGTGTTTATGTGCTAGACTTCAATCCTCACCTAGAGAATCTCACTTACTAGCTACAAAAAGAATTTTTAAGTATCTTAAAGACACACATTTACTAGGATTATGGTACTCTAGAGATTCTACCTTTGCCCTTCATGCTTATTTTGATGCAGATTTTGGAGGATGCAAAATAGAAAGGAAAAACACTTCAAGAACCTGTCAATTTTTAGGGAATAGATTAATATCATAGTTCTCAAAGAAATAAAATAATGTAGCAAAATCCATAATTGAGGCAGAATACATAGTAGTTGGTAGTTGCAGTGCTCAAGTATTATGGATTAAGCAATAAATGAGAGACTATGATATAGGCATGAAACAAGTTTCCATTAAATGTGATAATAACAGTGCAATTAATCTCTCAAAAAATTCAATTCAACATTCTAGAACTAAACATATAGAAATTAGACACCACTTCCTTAGAGATCATGTACAAAAAAAGGATATAGTTCTATAATATATTGATACAATGCATCAAGTAACTGATATTTTCACCAGACCTCTTGACAAAGAAAGATTTTCTGTTCTTAGAGGTGAATTAGGACTAATGAATGCTCTTTGATGTGTTTGACTTAAGTTTGCTTTATCAAATTCTTTTTCACTAAGTTTTCAAACGTTTTCTGGGAAAACTGGTAAGGAATATCGATCTTTGTTCATTATAGATCGATCTAGCTTAATCTGAATAGTCTATAGAAACTGGATCATGACTAGGAGATCGATCTTCTAATCTTTAAGATCGATCCCCTTACGATTCTGTATACCTAAGATCGATCTTCTATTTGTTTGAGATCGATCTCCTTAAGCTTCTATATAATTGAGATCGATCTATGCAATCTAACAGATCGATCTCCTTAAGTCTCAGGAAAATAGAGATCGATCTCTACCTCTAGCAGATCAATCTCCTTAAGTTTATGGGAAATAGTGATCGATCTCCTACCTCGACAGATCGATCTCCTTACCCTGGGCTATATAATGCATCGCGAAAATTTCCCAAATCTCAGAAACATAAATCCCCAATCTACAAAACCCTAACGAAAATCACCTCTATTCCTCCTTGTCTCTCGTCCTTAGAATCATTCCTTTAGTAAGTTTTCCTCCATTAATCTTATTTCTGATCTATTTCAACCCAACATTTGGTTTTCAAAAGTTTTTATTGTTCCATATATCGATCTGCTCATTCCTGTCACGTTACTATTAGTGAACCCATTAGGTGGTAGAGAATTTGTGTAGGCTAGTTTGATTTGGGATATTCTCTGTCTAGTTTAAATCTCTTTGTGCTTGATTAGAAACTCTCAAACCAACACTACTTCCATATTCCCTAACTCACAATGCCTCGTACTAAGACTGTAGCAGCTCGAGTCTCACGACCAACTCCTGTAAACACACCACCCACTACGTTTAGTTGATGTTTTCAAACCATGGCCAAACAAAAACGATTTGATGAATAATTCTCCACCTTACCAATTAAACATTGGCGCACAATTGACTTTTCTTTTCTAAATCGCATTGATTTTCCATATCTCGCCAAATTCGAAGAATATCAGTGGTTGTCATTCCTCAAAATCAAAACTCATGTTCCTCCAAACATCGTCTGTGCCTTCTTTTCGAATGCTAAAATTGTCACAGCCCCTAATAATCCTTGTCGCACTATAGAATTTAACACTTTCGTTATGGCCAAGTCTCTTTACATTGATAAACAACTCCTAGCGCGAGTCTTTGGTATACCCGATTTGGGTCTTACCAATGAAGACGATGAGGTAAACGCTAGATTTTCCTATCACTAATGATCGAGCTAGTAAGTTATCTATGCACCCACGCCTCCTTTATCTTATTATTTCGTGGAATCTTCGTCCTTTTGGTATGCGTCACTCAACCATTAGGAAATTCGATCGGTTTTGGCTCTATAACATCCATTCGCCCTCCGGTTGACAACCAAATCTGATCCACTTTATTTTCAAAGATTGGCTCAAGATCATTAGGGGGTAAACCAACACCGTTGTCTATCCGTAACCACTTGCCTATCTTCTTCAACACCTTGGTGTTGACTGCACGGTTGAAGCTGGTGAGCTCATATCACAAAAAAGTGTCATCAACATCAGAACACTTCACCGCGGGATACTATACAGCTGACAATGGAATTTGGCGCAAGAAGACTGGATTTCCCATGCAAGATGCAGAAATGGAGACATATGCTCTAGCTGAGCCTTCAACACCTACTGCTACGGAACCTGCACCTGCTACATCATCATCGGTTAACATGGACTTCAATGCGACCATGATTATGAACCTTCATCAGACAATGGATCAACGCTTTGCAACTATTGAGCAGACTCAGCAGACCATGGATCAACGCTTTGCATGTCTTGAGTCTCAAGTCGCAATCCTTCAAGAGACTCAACAGGTAATGTTCAATGAAGTGTAGACCACTCGTCGTGTTGATGAGCTCTTCGATCATTTTCCTTCGCCTTCTTGAGCTTTTTTGGTTGAACATTTGGTTGTGATATACATTGATTTTGAAATGATATTTGCTATGTTCTGTTTACTTATTTAAATGAATGTTCTTCATTGCTTAATTGTGTTTGATCATTTAATAACTGTTCTTGAATGGTTCATGTCTACCTTCTTGATATGACCAAAAAGAGGGGGGGGGGGGGGGGAGAAAGCATATCTTAAAGGGAGCATGTATTAAGGGGAAGCATGATTGGACATACTTTTAAAACCAAACTCTTAAATGATTGAATTAAATTTTGTCATATCAAAAAAGAGGAGATTGTTAACTTTGAATGATATATTTTGAAATGATAAAACATTAATCTCAAAATGAACTTATTTTCAAATCAATTGTAAGAAACTATTTCTAAGTATATATCTTAAAATTATATTGCATCAATGATCACTTAGAAATATTGTCAAACTTCAAATCTTTCTAAAACTAAAGTTTGATGGGAAACTAAGAAAATGAATTAATCAAATCAGTCTAAAAGCCTTGCAGGATCGATCTCCTTTAAGCTAAAGTCCTGCCAAATCAATCTCAAGGATTGGTGAGATCGATCTCCTTAAGGCAGAGGCTTAGCCAGATCGATCTCAAGGATGGGTGAGATCGATCTCCTTAAGGCAGAGGCTTAGCTAGATCGATCTCAAGGATGGGTGAGATCGATCTCCTCAAAGCAGAGGCTTATCCAGATCGATCTCATGGATTGGTAAGATCAATCTCCTCAAGGCAGAGACTTTGCAAAATCAATCTCAAGGAATGGTAAAATCGATCTCCTTAAGGCTGAGACATTGTAAGATCGATCTCCTATAAGCGGGAGCAATATTTTCAAAGCAGAGATCGATCTCCTCCTTAACAAGAGATCGATCTCCCTTGTATAAAGATAACAAGCCGATCAATCTGTCGATAAATGAAATCGATCTGTCTTTTGTAAAATTCCTTTATGTTGCGAGTTTAGGAACAAGAGATCTATCTACTTAGATAAAAAAGATCGATCTGGACCTCTTCTGCAGAATTCCAACAGCTATTTATGCAGATTCTCAACGTGAGAAAAAACATTAAATGCTTCACCAACCAATTGAGTGTATAAATACAAGTCATAAAGACATTGGATATAAGAAGAAAAAAGTCAGCAGAAAAGCTCTGTATATTTTTTAGAGAACATTCTTTTTGTCTTCAGATTTGTACATTGAATTGTTATTGAAAGCTTCAGTTTTAGCTATTCATCACATACCCATTAATAGAGTTGTCCATTGTATTCACTCTTTATCTAAAAGAAAATGGGAGAGTTCCTCTGTGAGAGAATTGTATAAGAGTTTAATAGCAATACTTGGATAAGGGATAGAGAGATTATTCCTTAACCTTGAAAAGGAAGTTGTATTGATGACTTTTTTAGTGAAAGAGAGTCCTTGACAAGAAGGTCAAGAAGAGAGGACGTAGGCAAGAGATTTGACCGAACCTTTATAAATTACTGAGTTTGCTACTCTTCTTCCTTGTCTCCTTTGTTTTACTACACTTTTACTGTATTGCTAATTGCTATCATTTATTTGTTTAATTACAATTCTAGCAAAGAAAGTTTAAATTAAGCATATTGTTAGAAAAACTTATTCACCCCCTCTCTCGGTTGAGCCAACATGTAAGACCGCTAGTTAAATACTAAATCATTTTTAATATTGATGCGTAAATTAGTTCATTGAGTTAAATTGAAAATTTGACTTTATAACTTAGAAACAAAATTTGAATTATATGCATGTATTTGAGTATATTTATTTGGGGTAAATTAGGAAATATAATTAAATAGGAAAAATTATGTAATTTAATAATAAAATTTATAGAAGAAATAAAACATAGTTAAAATTAAAATTTTCTAACTAGAAGTAAAAATTTGAAATATATATTTTTCTAGGTTAATTTGAAAATTATTTAAATAAATAAAAAATGAGAAAAGTAAAAAAAAAACGAAAAGTAAATAAAATTTATATTTTTGGGAGATCGCGCAACAGGGATTCCCTGTTGCGTGACCCTCGTTTTCCTTCCCCTCCCTCGCCCCCTCCCCTTCGCGAAAACAGAACCCCCCCTTTTGTTTTTTTTTCTGCTTCAGCCTTTGCCGCCGACCGACTCCCCTCTCCTCTCCTTCGCTTGTCGCCTGTTACCCCAAGCCGCCGACGACTTCTTTCCTTCCCCCCTGTTTTCTCTCTCTCTCCCCCTCTCCTGAACAACCCGAAAACCCCCCTTTCATTGTCTGTTCCACAAACAGACCGCCAGAGAAGAGTGACGCCGACTCCCACCCCCTACTCCGGGCCCGGGCGACCTCTTTCCTTCTCCCCTTTTTTTCTCTCTCTCTCTCTCTCTCTCTCTCTCTCTCTCTCTCTCCTGAACAACCCAAAAACTCTCCCCCTTTCACTGTCTGTTCCACGAACAGACCGCCGGAGAAGACCGACGCCGACTCCCACCCCCGACTCCAAGCCCCGGCGACCTCCACTGTCTGTCCTGTTCCCCCTGTGATGCCAACAGTACCCAAAATCGAAGAATACTCATTTTCCTGCATCTTCATTTTTGAACCAGAAAATTACTAGGTAAAAAAAATCTAAATTTTTATCTAGCTAAATTAGTATACAAATTGTGTTATAGATGAGAAATTGTTGTGGAATTAAATTTAAATTATATTTTTGAAAATTAGAAAAATTAGGGTTTGTAAGTTGACAAATTTATAAAAGTTATGGACAAGCCCTTGATTTTTTTTCTTGTCCAGCCTCTTCCAAAATACTATATCATTTAAATAGGATAGAACCTTTTGGTCATCATCTCATGATCAACCCATGTATGTTGTTTTAAATGATGTCTACTTATGAATGCTTCAACATACAGGAAAATTTGTTTTGGACTTTGATTTCTATTTCCCACCAGGTATTCCTTTCATGCTGAAGTTTTTAAATGGTTTGGCTTTAAGGATATCACTAAATCTAACAGAGTGGTAACTAGATCTGTATTATCAATCATGAGATTTAACTAAAATCTCTTACTTGCGAGAAGTTTTCTTCTTTTCATGGTTTTTTCTTTTATTGACAACAGTAATTGTGGTTGTTTCTTCAGGCAATCACAGATGTCATTTGTTAAAACTGGTTGCAAGTAACAGCCATCCTCGGTTCCAGATATTGTTGATACTGCTAATCGCATAAAATTGTCTATTCTCTATTTAAATTTTATTGAGGAGTAGTCTAGTTGTATCATTTTATAATTTGTACCCTAGAGAATAGAGACTTGATATAGAAAGTGAAAAATGAAGCCCATAGTTGAAATACTAGTCACAATTTATGAATTTGTTGGTTCCGATGTAGAAATACTCATTGAAATTCATCCACAATGAAATTCATTCCATATGTTTTATTGACCAATATGAATTTTGATGCATGTTTTATTGACTAATATGAATTTTGGGAAGAATCGGGATTTTAAGCAAGTTACTATAGCTATTGTAAATTTGTAATGAATATTTATGTTGGTATTATAGAATAATTTACAAAATTATAAAAGCTTGTGTAGGCAAATACAATTTAAATTGTTTTAATTTATAAAAGTTAAATAGTTGAATTTGTTTTTAATAGTTAAAATTTCATTTTTTTGTAGATACATTATGGAATCTAATTTAATCATGGTAGTGAGAGCTCTAATACTGTAGAATGTTCCTCAATACCTATGCTTTCTTTAAATTCTTCAAAAAGACAAAAAAAATCCAATGATTGGACCATTTTTTATATGATTGATCCTGAGGAACAACTCAAATATCAAACGAAATACAAATATACCAAAGAAAGAGCAAAATGCAAGTTTTGTGGGACTGTAATGATTGGTTCCTTACATTCAGGTACGTCTACTATGCGTCATCGTATTGAAACTTGCAAGAAAATAGACCGTTCTACTGAATCTACTCAGAGTGAGGGTGCGTGTGGAATTAAGAAAATAGATCCATCAGTTGCACGTGAAATGTTGGCTAAAAGTGCTATTGCTCATGGATATCCATTTAAAATTGTTGAAGATGCTAAACTTAGAGTCTTTCATTCCTACTTGAATGATCAATTCAAGCCTATTTGTAGGAATACTTATAAGGCTGATTGCTTGAAATTACATAAAAAAATGAAAGAGAAGATTAAATCTGATTTGAAAAAACTTTCGAGTAGAATTTTTTTTACTGCTGCTATGTGGACATCATGCACAACTGATGGATATCTTTTTTTAACTACGCATTTTGTTGATGATAATTGGAAGTTGCGTAGTTTAATTTTGAATTTTCAACATGTGCCACCATCCCATACTACATTTTCTTTTTACAATAAGATTTATGATCTATTAAAAGAATGGGGAATCAATCGAAAAATTTTTAGCATTACTTTAGATAATGCTAGTAATATGGACAGCATGCAATGACATTTATGTAGTCTTCTTAATCAACAAGGTGCATTATTATGTCATGAAAAATACTTTCATATACGTTGCGCTGCTCATATATTGAATCTTGTTGTTCAAAAGGGTTTATCAGTGATTGACGATGCTTTGAAAAAAGTAAGAGTGTAAAATATGTTGAGGGTTTTGAAGCAAGAAAGATAAAATTTCATGAATGTGTGTTCTAATCAAATTTGAACTATTCAAGGGGTTTGTGGTTGGATATGGCAACTCGATGGAACTCTACATATTTGATGTTAGAGAAATTTCTTTATTTTCGTGAAGATTTTGAGAAGCTAAAAATTTTGAATGGAAATTACGATGCACTTTTAAGTCCTCAAGAGTTCCTTTGAATTGAGAATGTTTCCAAGTTTTTGAGGCTTTTTTATGAGATTACCACTTTGTTTTCGGAAAGAGATTACCCCACTAGTAACTTGTATTTTGAAAATGTATGGCAAATTCAAAAGAATATTTAAAATATGCTTGTGTCTGAAGACGAAATTATGGAATTAATGGCAATGGAGATGAATGAAAAATTTTGTAAGTATTGGGATGATTACACTCGGGTTTTGTCTTTTGGAGCTATACTTGATCCTAGGTTCAATTTGCAACTTTTGCAATTTTTTTTTTTTGCAAAATTGGGTGTTGAATATGAAAATAAGTGAATGGATATTTTGGAAGAAATGAAACTACTTTTCAAGGAGTATGAGAATCAAAATAATCTTCTTTCTCAATCATTCATGATGACAGAGGATAAAGATCAAAGCAATAGAAGAAATATTTCTGAAGATTTGAGTGTAAATTTAATTTTTTTTAATTTGTTATTCAAAAGTTTAATATAAATTGCTTTAGTAACTTATTAAATTATTATTATTTTTATATTAAGTAATTCTTTTTTGAGTTTTAATTTACATTTGTTATTATAATTTCATATATGAATTTATTTTGTTATTGTAGGGATTTAGAAGCTTCAATTCTAGATCTCTTCTATATAGATCAAAGTTAGATTTATATTTGAATGAACCAAGAGAAGATTATGAGATTCAAATTGATGTTCTTCATTATTGGAAGAAAAATCAATTTCGATACCCTGTACTTTCACTTATGGCTAAGGATATATTGAGTATTCTAATTACCACAGTTGCATCTGAATTAGCATTCAGTATGGGTGGTAGAGTTATCAACAAATGGAGAAATTGTCTCACAACACATAATGCAAAAATTTTTATTACCACTCGTAATTGGCTGTATGGATATGATATAGATCATGATAGTAAGATTTTAGTGTCATTATTATTTTATTAATTTTTTATTATTTAAATTCTTATATGATTATTTTTATATATTTTATTAGATGAAGAAGATGAAACAATGAGATTTGAAAGAAATGTTGGATTAAATTGAACTAGTTGTTTTATGGAAGAGGATGAAGAGTTCTAATTGTAATGTATGTTGATATTTTATTTCTTACTAGTTATATTGTTAAAAATTTAAATTTTTTTATTAAGAGTAATTGTGATTGATCATTGCCTCATTAATCTTATTTGAAGACATTGTTGCTCTTGAAGAGTTTGATTGCTTCCTGCATTTACAATTTTTCTGAGCATGTTATTCATTAAGCCACTAGCGTTGAATGGAATGATCGTATTTTTTCTATTTTGTTTTTCATGCAATGTGTGGCTAGGGATTGGTTTCTTCATAGCTAAGTGACTGTGTATGAGAATGATTATATGTTTTCTATTTTGTTGTTCTTATAATGTTACATGTCATAGCTTTAGGTATTTGATGTTTTCTTTGCTGGTTTGTTTCCTACTATATTGGACTAATTTAGAACACAACAATCATTGACTTGTTAATGGCATGAAAACTTGGATGCAAACATGTCATAGTTAAGCCTGAATCTTTTTTTGCAGTGAAAAATTTATTACAACCTTTAAAAAGGTATGGTCCCCTCTTTCAACTTTCAATTATTATTTTTAGCATAATCACCATTTAAAAAACAAATCACTATTTTCTGTTTACGAGTTATAGGAGTCAGAATTTAAATTCTAATTTTGTTAATAATATATTCAATATTTTATACGAAATATCAAATTTAAATAAATTTTACAATTATATAATGATTTATATATATTTGATTTATTATTGTATTAAAATTATAATTTTAATATGAAATAAATATAATAAAATAGTATAATAATTGTTTTTATAATAAAATCAAATGTTATATTTAATAATATATTATTATTTATTATTACAAATATAATAAGCATAATATTGAAAATTATTTGATATTGAATATTATATTGTGTTTTAAAATAATTTTATTTAATAATTGAATTTAAATATTCAATAGTTATTTTGTTGATAATAAATTATTGATATAATTATATAATAAATAAATAATGATTGTTTGAAGATTTTATAAATTTTAATTAGAAAAAGTGTATTATTTATTTATTTATTAATATATTAATATAATAATTATAATTCAAATTTTTCGGGTTATAAATTCGGTTTTCTCGGGTTTCAGATTGGGTCGATTTCGGGTTCGGGTCGTATCGGGTTCGGATTTTTTCGGGTTCAGGTTTTTTCAAGCTCGGTCTTTTTCGAGCTCGGTCTTTATCGGGTTCAGGTTTTTTCGGGTCGGGGTTTTCTCGGGCTCGGGCCTTTGACTTTTTGGTCAATTCGATCCGGTCTCGAGTTTGGTCTCGGGCGGGCTCGGGCTGGTTTTCGAGCTCGGGCCAACTTTTTCCAGCTCTATATATACCTTAGGTCTGGAAGATCCAATCAGTTCAAAGGTTTCTAAATCTCAGAATTTTACTGTTCTGTTCGGTGAACCTGAAATTTTTGGTACACATATCAATATTCCTAAGAAAAGGCTAGTTCCAACAAGAGTAAAGAGAGTGAATAATTCATAAATATTTGGTACACGTTCCACATACAGAATGACAAAAGGAAAAAAAGTTGAAAGCTGTGAATTTTCTATATATTTTTACAAAAAAACAATTAAAGAGACATGGACTGATAAGTAATTTTCCTAAATTAATTATTAAAAGCATACAAAAAAAAATAAATCTTCGCAAGCAAGTTGAGGAAGTCTATTAAACTGAAAAATTTTATTTTTTATCAAACTAGCAATGATAAGCAAAACAGAAAATGCAAATGCAACTATGATAAACTCACTGACTCCTACTGAATCACACTCACTTGTAGCCAGGAGAAACTCAAGAGGATGGAAGTCTATGACGCAAATATGTCTTTCATGAAACTTAAACTCATTCAAGAGTTTTCCAGCAGTAAGATCCCACACCTATTCAGTAGTGATAGTATATAAATGATTAGATAAATAAAACTGATGACTCATTCAATGCAGATGATGGTGCGATCTCTAATTACCTTTACAACATTATCAAATCCATCAGAAACTACCCAGCAGCCATCAGGAGTGAATCTAATCGTACTAATGCCTTGAGTATGACATATAAGCATTAGGGAAACCAATATAACCCAAAAATTTTGAGCATTAACTTACAAGAATTATTCTCATAAAGTAATTAAAAACCATAATTTGTGGTTATGGTTATAATCCTTGAGTTATCAAAAATTACTCCCACAATTAGCCTTCAAAGTTCAAATCAATTTAAAGTCTCATCTACAAATGGAGCTACAAATTAAATGACTCATTCATCACTCACCAGAAACATTCTTAATATGAATTGAGCCCGATTCATTGGACTGGAGCCGAATAACTTGATCATCCCACCTGTAATAAATAAGAGAAACAAACACTTTACCAAAGTATGACTGCATAAGCTGTTCAAATAGCACATTATACCAAAGACTATACTCCTATAAAGAAAAGGAAATTGAACTGGTAACCTTGACTGATCTATAATGTGAATTTGGCCACCGAACAGGATCTAAGTCACTTACACCAGTTATGGTGCCCATGTATCTGGATAATGCACAATCATCAGATGCAGACTCCATATTGTTCAAAAGTAGAAATATGAAACGAGACACAAAACAAGGAAATATAACTCAGTGATCAGCTAGGTGATCAACAAAGGCATTAGAAAAGACCATGAATAAAACAACAGATCTAGCTTCAACATATAGCATAACTGCAATTTAATCTTTTTGTGAGGAAAAACAGTTAGATAACGATCCACTATTAAAAGAAAGATAATAGTATACTATTTTAAGGAAACCTATTTCAAACAGTAAGAATCTACTGATAAAGGCAAAAAGTTTGAAACCTACCAACGAAATCATGATTTTTCTGTTTCAAAAAGCATTCTAAAGCACATACCAACAGAAACTCAAGTATCATACACATTGTTAAAATATTTTGCCAGTGGAATTTACTATGAACACTCTTCACAATTGATTACCTAGTGCTTTGAAACCAAAACTCAGAACTTTCCCAACACATAAATAGAACTTAGCTTATTTTTAAGCATTATACATCACAAAATGCGTACAAATGTTGTATATAAATATATATAAAACAAAAGGAGGAAAAAGAAAGAAGCTCAGCGCATAATGCAGACACTATTCAAAACTCCATAAAATCCATAATATTCATTTATCTAACTCTAAAATTCAAGAGTTACGCCGCAGTTTACCTTTACATTTCTGTGAAATATTTAAGTAAAATGTATATTTGATTTGTTGCCTTAACTGTCACTGCCAAAGCTCTAATCTACATACTACATCGTATGACATTCCAGACAAATTAGAAAGCTCCTCATTAGAGACATTGCATGCCATGAAACTAAAAAAAAAAAGGTACAATTTGAGCTTAATTTATTATTTAGATGATATTTTGAGATTTTATGATGACAATTTTTGTATTTAACTTGCCCTTACTGTAAAAGCAAGAAATGAAAGTTAAGTCATGCATTTTCTTTCAATTAAAGCGAGGAATCAAGAAAATTACACCTTAATCCTAAATCTTTTGAAATCTAATTTGCTAATACTGTAATAATTTACTAATAACAAAAAAATTACATTTCCTCATCTAATTAACATATGCGTTGACAAATATAAAAATAAAGTTAATAAAAGGGGATATACCTCGGCTCCATGTGAGGGAAGAAGGCTTGGAGATGATAAGGGAGATGGCGGTAGAGTGAAAAAAGGGGATATATCCCGGTCCCAGCTTCTCCTTTGGTTCGAATCATAGAAGCTCCTTCTTGGATTCTCCGAGGCGCTTCCCCCAAATTTCGACTCACAAACGAAAGGAATTCGAAGATTATGTTTGTCTATATGGTTTTCTTCGTCCGGGGTAAGAATCCCTAACCCTACGTTTGCCTAAACATTAGCAAAGGAAAATAGGGAAAGCAAAGCAAACTAAGGAAAGGAGAGGCTATGTACAAATTTTGTTTGAATTGTTAAGATTAATAAAGAAAAAAATTATAAGAATCCTAAATATTATTATTTAGTTAAGAAGTTGAAAGTAAATGATCTATTATAATATGTTTTTTTAGTATAATTTTTTATAAAATATAATAATAATTTACAGAAAGGTTTCGATAGTAACTGATAAGGTAAATTTGTGGTGTTATCCAAATATGGGTAAAAAGCTTAGGAAGCATATTTGTGACTAATTTTGATAGTTGCATTGGTAGAATGGCTAATGCTTTCATTTATATGCCAAAACAACACATTTGAGTGCCGATTTGATTTGATTGAGTGAAATTCAATTTAAATAAGCCATCTATCGGTTTATGTGAAAACCATTAGTGCTAGAGATTACTCGCACTAGCTTTTTATGAGATATGCATCACATAGTATTTGAGTATATTCTCGTACTTGATTTTAATGCGATTTATGCATGATAGAGTACTGGGAGCATTGCTTGTACTCAGTTTTATTGATTGATGCATAATAGAGTATTAGAAGATCGCTCATACTAGGTTTTACATGACATAGTGTTTGAAGCATTGCTCGCACTAGATTTATATAACTTGTGTATGTGGTCTGATACAACTACGCCCGTCGTTACCCAGACGTGTTAACCGCAAGTGCACGGGTCGTACAAGTAATAATGAGATTTGAGTCCTAGATTATCGTCCCACAGAGCATCTAATTAGCCTAACTAAGTACCGGTTAATTTTACCCTAAGTATATCCTAGCAAATTATAAAAAATTCAGTGGGTGATTGTAAGACCCGAATTTATTTAAAATACGAAATGAATGAGTATTTATGAAGGGAAGTCGGGTTAAATTAATCCCGAACACGTGCAAGGGCAGAATGGTCAAAAGATCGAAAGTTGGAATAATTTCGATAAGGAAAAATTAATTAAAAATATGGATTTGAGAAATCTTGGTAAATAAAGGAGAAATAAATTTATTTCGGGTTAAATTGATCAAGATATGAATTTATGGGAATTAATCGGGATTTTTAGTTCGGAAAAATAATCCCGAAAATAATCAAAAAATATACTAAAAAGTCATTCGGGACAATATCCCGAAAATACAGAGAAATTATACCCGAAAAAGGATTAAAATATAATAAATAAATTAAATTAAATTAAATTAAATTAATTTGGAATAAAATAATAATTTTAAGGGATATTTGGGTATTTTTAAGGTATTTGAATGATTAAAATAATAAAAAAGAAAAAAAGAAAAAAAAAGAGAAATCTGAAAGTGTTATCGGGGAGAGAGAAGAAGAATGGAAAACGGAGAAGGAGACCCGCGCGTGGCCGACCGATCCACGGCCACCGGGGACCTAGCGACTCCGACGAAGGGCCGAGCAGGAAGAGGAGAGGCCGGCGAAGCTTTGGGCACCGGTGACGCGCGCCGACGATGGCCATGTCCGGCGAACGGAGAAAGAGAAGATCGCAGGGAAAACGGGGTTGATCCCGGCGATCCACGGTAGCTGGGCACGAACGGTGGGTACCGACGAGTTCAGGAGGAGGAGCCGGTTCTTTTGAGACTGGTATTGGCCGGTGAAACGGTCGAAATCCGACGTATCAAGGGAGAGAAACCGACGGGGAGAGGAGAGATTTTTTCGGCGATCGGCGTCGATTTGAGCCCCACCAAGGCTCGATTTTGGAAGCCCAAGCGACGGTGAGTTGATTGGTACCGAAAACAGCCACCGAAACCGGCGGACGGCGTCGGAAACGGTGAGGAAAGAAATGGGTTCCGACGTCGAAGAGGAGAACGACCGGACTGGCGACTTTCCGGCGGCTTTGGACGAAACCGAGGCCAGATTCGAGCTGCGGACAACCTCACGGAGCTGCTGGCGGTGGAAGCCGGTAGAGAACCGACCGGCAAGGCGGTGAACCGATAGTGAACGGGTCGAACCGGAGTGAACCGGCGGTCTGAACCGGACTGAACCGGTTCAGCCAAAAAGAGAAGGAAAAAGGGAGAAAAAGGGAAAAGAAAAAAAGAGAAAAAATTGGGGAAAATTTCAGCGATGCAATCGAGCTTCGGGTAAGTCGATAAGAGGTCAAATTGACCGATTTAAATTTTGGAATATTTAATTTAGTTAATTTTTCGCTTTTTGTTATTTTTATTACTTAAATTCTTACATGTCTTCTGATCGTGACCACACTCCACTAATAATTGGGCTGTGCGTCAATGCCAATCCCACCATTCAATTACCATCTAACTTATTTCTTCTCCAGTCATTTATAATTGTTTACATTAATTATACATCCCCTAAAGTTACTTACAAACATGTTACTGTGCTATGCTTATGTAGATACAATATGTACAAGTGTATATACCTTATGTCGATGGGCAGCAACGGATATCCAGAATGCAGTACTGAGTCGCCTCAGCTTCAACTGGAGATTATCTGTGGGAGAAAATGAAAGGGGTGAGCACATCAAGCTCAGTAAGGCAATCCTACGAACAAGTAGGTAACCATACTACCTACATGAACGTGGTGTCATGTATAAACCACCCTTTCTCCACACATTTATATTCAAAATCATATCTTTCTCGTTTAAAATTTCACAGTAAAGTCAGGACTCGACCCCTCTTTCGGGTGATCCTGACTCACATAAAATCATGAAAATTCGTTTACATCACATATGGGTTTAAAAGTATGGAAATAACCATCATGCACATTTAGTTTAAAAACCCAGTTTGATTTCATCAAAATCGTCGACATGCGAGACGAGGCAATATCTGTATAACGGCAATAACCAGGACTGGCCATATGTGTCCTCGTGAGTCCCTCTAGCTTCACGGATCCCAGTGTGCGAGGTCTCACCCTGATCGGGAACCGCCCGAGAGGTGGGTCAATCCAACCCGTCAGTCTTATCCGATCTCACGCATCTGAAGATGCCGTATTCGAAGATACCCCGTATCACAAAGATACCGTATCTGAAGATACCCCACGGTACATCGTACTCCATGCTACTTGCACGGTACATCGTACTCCATGGACCAATATCACTCTAGGTACTCCAGCCCAAATGGCCTGCTTCCCACAGAGAGGTTTTGTTTCTCAATACTCATGCCATGTCTCAAAACGCACGTGCGAGCCTATTAAATCGGTGACACACAGTCTACCCGATGCTCCAAGCACGGCTCATCGCATGTTCTCATAAAATCAGTGCGAGCGATGCTCAGCACTCTCATCAAATCAAGTAAAATCAGCAGAGCCCGCTTTATATCCCCACAAGGCCGCCAACCTCATCCCTCATCCCTCACTCTCACCCTACTTAAGAGGTCTTTTGAGCCTGTTAGGCCTTTTGGCTGACTCCAAGGGCAGACAGCGCTACTCCACAAATCCAGTAAAACTAGTGCGAGCTGGCTCTAGCACTCTATATATAAATCACCTGAAAATCTTATAAAATCTGGTGCGAGTTAAACTCCAGCACCCTGTCACGAAAATCATGTAAAATCTGGTGCGAGTTAGACTCTAGCACCGTGTCACGAAACAAGCATGTGAAATTTGGTGCGAGTTATACTCTAGCACCTATGCATGTAAAACTCTAGTGCGAGCTCTCGCTCCAGCACTAATGCATGCATCACACAAATCAAACATCATGCGAGCTAAGCTCTAGCACGTCACATGTAAATAAAAACACGTAGGCGGCTCTGTTTCCTCAAAACAGTTTTCAAGATAATTTCATCGTTGAAAGTATGCAATGCTGTGCATTTTCTTTCAAGGTTATTCAGCCTACTCATGCATGCATTAAAATGTCTCCAGAACGAGCAGAACCCTCTTGTTCTTGCTCCTCCCAATTTTTCCTAAATTTGTAAATTTTACCCTTAACAAGGGTAATTTGGTAATTTACCCATTCGGGGCACTAAAATTATTATTTGACCTCTAGACCCTTCAGGTAATTTTTAAAGACTGCAAATGAACTTAAAATTGCGTAAAGTTACCTCTAGCAGTCCGTAGAATTCCCTTACCTTATTTTCCTGTCGAGTTTGACCTTTCCACTGATGTCACGTCGCGCAGTTCGATCTGCTCTCAATCCAATGCCCGAAACTGCGTATCAATATTCCTCAGGTCAGATAACATACAATTTAATTGTATTTCCTATTTTCTGGGCTTAATTTAAATCATTGGGCCCGTTTACCCCTATTGGGCCCGATTGCACCTTAATGGGCCTTAATCGGCCTTAAGCCCGTTTTCCACTTAATTTTCATTTTATCGAGGCCTATTGGGCTCATTGGGCCCACCAATAATTTATTGGGCCTCGTTCTAACTCTTGAATAACTCAATTTATTATTTACGACAATTTATCCGACTTTCCATAATTTAATTCAATTTATGCAGAATTTAAATTCATATCACGCATAACGATGCAAATTGTCGTAAATAAGGATCACTTACCCGAGATTCCATGATAGTACAAAATTCGAGGCTGTCTCGAGCTCTCGGTGGATGCCAATCGTCGAGCTACATAATTCCATAATTTTTCGGGTAAGTTTTCAGCTCAAAATTAATTAAATTAAATATTCTAAAATTTAAATCGGTCAATTTGACCGCTTATCGACTTACCCGTAGCTCGATTGCATCGCTGAAATTTTCCCCAATTTTTTCTCTTTTTTTTCTTTTCCCTTTTTCTCCCTTTTTCCTTCTCTTTTTGGCTGAACCGGTTCAGTTCGGTTCGGACCGGTTCAGACCGTCGGTTCACTCCGGTTCGATCGGTTCACCATCGGTTCACCGCCTTGCCGGCCGGTTCTCTGCCGGCTTCCACCGCCAGCAGCTCCGTGAGGTTGTCCGCAGCTCGAATCTGGCCTCGGTTTCGTCCAAGGCCGCCGAAAAGTCGTCGGGCCGATCGTTCTCCTCTTCGGCGTCGGAACCCATTTCTTTCCTCACCGTTTCTGGCGCCGTCCGCCGGTTTCGGTGGCTGTTTTTGGTACCAATCGGCTCACCGTTGCCTGGGCTTCCAAAATCGAGCCTTGGTGGGGCTCAAATCGGCGCCGATCGCCGAAAAAATCTCTCCTCTCCCCGTCGGTTTCTCTCCCTTGATCCGCCGGATTCCGACGGTTTCGCCGGCCAATACCGGTCTCAAAAGAACCAGCTCCTCCTCCTGAACTCGTCGGTACCCACCGTTCGTGCCCAGCTGCCGTGGATCGCCGGGATCAACCCCGTTTTCCCCGCGATCTTCTCTTTCTCCGTTCGCCGGACATGGCCATCGTCGGCGCGCGTCACCGGTGCCCAAAGCTTCGCCGGCCTCTCCTCTTCCTGCTCGGCCCTTCGTCGGAGTCGCTCGGTCGCTGGTGGCCGTGGATCGGTCGGCCACGCACGGGTCTCCTTCTCCGTTTTCCATTCTTCTTCTCTCTCCCCGATAACACTTTCAGATTTCTCTTTTTTTTTCTTTTTTTTATTATTTTAATCATTCAAATACCTTAAAAATACCCAAATATCCCTTAAAATTATTATTTTATTCCAAATTAATTTAATTTAATTTAATTTAATTTATTTATTATATTTTAATCCTTTTTCGGGTATAATTTCTCTGTATTTTTGGGATATTGTCCCGAATGACTTTTTAGTATATTTTTTGATTATTTTCGGGATTATTTTTTCGAACTAAAAATCCCGATTAGTTCCCATAAATACATATCTTGATCAATTTAACCCGAAATAAATTTATTTCTCCTTTATTGACCAAGATTTCTCAAATCCATATTTTTAATTAATTTTTCCTTATCGAAATTATTCCAACTTTCGATCTTTTGACCATTCTGCCCTTGCACGTGTTCGGGATTAATTTAACCCGACTTCCCTTCATAAATACTCATTCATTTCGTATTTTAATAAATTCGGGTCTTACAACTCTCCCCCACTTAAGGAATTTGGTCCTCCAAATTAGAACCAAGTCATATGAGTCCATATACAACTCCGGGCACATCGATCGTATCATACTCTTAAATTCTTATGTGACCTTCTCCGGAGTGTATTACTACCAAAGGACTTTAATTAGGGAGATCAACTTAAACCTCAATACTTTCTCTTTCCTGTTTAATGCCCGAATCAACTTATCAATATACTTATATTTGCACTGAGCTGGACTGTTGGATCTCATATCCTATCACCTATGCTGGATCTGGATAGTATTTCCGAAGCATCAAAAGATGGGACACATTGTGGGTGCCTGCTTATTCAAATGATAACGCCAACCTACAGGTCTTATCTCCCACTTGTCTAATCTCTCAAAATATTCCATCCAGCGCAACTCAATTTACCTTCTTCCAAAAGTTCGCTATGTCCTTATTCTCTTAGGACAAGAAATATTTCAACCATACTAATTCACCAAGGGTGAATTCCAATACTTGTCTATCTGCTTTGAGGTGTTCTTAATCTCTCACCCTTAACTAAACATCCTCAAAGACTTATTATCCAAGTCGAAAATAATTCTATCTGTCACCCACTTTTTTTTATCCAATTTGGGGAACAACCCCTACAGCCATACACTGTCTTATATCTGGTTATCCCGATACTCAACTGCCAACTATCGTTATTGGCGACTTCAATTTGTGACAACTGATCATTCCAGGAGCTTATAAAATCAAGGGCACATGCTTTCATCGGATCCTCCAGAACCTGTACAGTCCTCTCTGACTGACCATCTGTCTGAGGATGGAAAGCTGTGCTAATACTCAGTCGGGTTCCCATAGCTTCCTAAAAATATCCTCAGAGGTGGGAAGTGAAGTGGGAATCCCTATATGATACCATGCTCACTGGAACGCTACATAATGTTCCACAATCTTCCTTATACATAATTCCTCATATACACTTTGAGTATTTGGGGATTTCATAACCAGAAGGTGGGTAGACTTAGTCACTCTATTGACTATCATCCAAATAGCCTCGTAATTCACTTGGGTTCTCTGTAACCCATCACGACATTCATGGAGACTTGCTCCCATTTTTTGTGCCGTGTCAATATAGGTAGGTGCTGCAATAACTCTGCAAACTTTTAGTACTCTACCTTATTCTGCTGACATACTAGGCACTTTTCCACAATCTCTACCATGTCTCTTTTCATATCTGACCACCAATACCCTTTTCGAGATTTCAATATATATATTCGTCACTTTCTGTAAGCACTGTATATCCCGAAGAGTGAGCTTCTGACAATATTACTATCTCAACAACTGTGGTCCTGGGGAGCACTCATACTGTCTCGGAATCCTCAGTAACTCATCACACTCTGTGAACTCTATCATTGTACCCTTCTGAATCTAACCCACACTATCGACATCGTGCCGATCATCACGCTAAGCCTGTCAAATCCGGGCATACTCATCCGGTTCTAATCTCAGGGTAGCTGTCACACAATCACTGTCATCATCAGAAGGGATCACATCAATACTGAGGCCCACAACTGTTCAAGCAGCTCACGCTCCCTGGCCATCATATGGGGTACCATCCCGAGGCTCTTTATACTCGAGGCATCAACCATCACATTAGCCTTCCCTTGGTGGTACAATTTTTACAAATCAAAACCTCTCAGAAGCTCTAACCCACTATGTATTCTCATATTCGCCTCTTTCTGTGAAAAACAGATACTCGGGGCTTTATGATCAGTGCATATCCAAAATTCTTCATCGTGTACATAATAGTACCATATCCTCAGTATAAGTACTATTGCTGCCAACTTTAAATCATGGGTTAAATAGTTTATTTCGTAATCGAGGAGTTGTCTGACTCCAAAATTGACTATCTTCCCATTATACATCAATACACAGCTCCTTCATTATTTCGAGGTATTCATACTCACTGAGAACCTCTTGAGCTGTTGGGTATGGTGAAATTAATCACGGTGGTCAGTTCATACTTCACTACACCGAAATTCACGTCACATCTATCATCTCACTCAAAGACCACGTTTTCATAGTTAAACGTGTCAACCAAGTAGACCATATCGAGAATTCACAACAACCCAATTGTAAGAGCAATTTCCAATTATTACTTACAATTTGCCCTGGACTTTAACTACACCCAACATATCATCGATAATGATGATTACAAATCGGTACAATCCTTGACTTATTTACGCATAAGCGTATAAGATCCTTCAAAATCGCTTATGTTTTCAGGTACTAACCTGCGTCATTTCTTTTTCTTATCTTAACGGCTCTTATCAAATTTTACTATGTTAGTTATATATATACTTTTAGACGTTGTCAAGTCTTCAGGCGGGGAGGTATTTTGAAATACCTTTATTAACCCTTAGACTTAACCACAATTTCTTTACATATATGTCCTTGTGGTCACAATTTGTATTCGCTACTAATTGCTTTAATCCTAATGACTTCATATCGCAAGGATGTTCTCACCTTGCATACGCCTCTTACTCCAATACATCTTGTATTCAGAATTAAGCATATCTCATCTTAAAGATTATCTCCTTTCGTATATCCCTCATGACAAAACTCTTTCATTATTCATTTCGTGAGTACAATCCTTTACTCCTTTAATTTCAACTATTACACCCCTTTTAATCACTTGTCAACACTTACAGTATACTTTTCAGTACTGTTTTCACCCATGTTTTCAACTTAAAATCTCTATATCCATATTCCGTTAATTAATCATCCTCTATTGGGGTACTCATTTATCAGAATTGTCCCCAATGATGTAGGCATTCATGCCTTTTTACTCACTTATATGCGAATGAAGGCGGTATGAATAAATGTGTGGCACCAGGATCAATGAACATATGTACTTCATTATTCATAACAAGTGTGGTATCTTACACCACATCCATGAAACATCAATAGTGTCCTAGTCCAAGACATCCTCTCGCCTTCGTCCAACAACCTACTTTCCTTTTTTTCTTTTCTTTTCGGCTATTGCCTCCCTTTTCGTTGCAGCTATGCCAACGAAGTTTTTCTCTGTCTCTTTACTTTTCTATGGGGCGATCTCGCCCAACTCTGTGTAATCAAAATCAATGGTCCGTCTTACCACATTTAACGGCCATTCTCATCAATACAGTGTAGATATAGACCCTCCTTCCGTGGTATCCACCATACATTCCACACTGCTTACAATGCTTACACTGCTACACTACTTCGTAGCAGGTCGGGGTCCTCCAATCACAATGCCCCCCAAGAGTGTCAAAATTGGATGCACTGGGGCCTTACCAATTATCTTACTCCATGACTCGTCAAATTAAATCTTTTACCAATTGCCATTTTCCCATTTTAACATCTTTGTCATTTCTCGATTCTCTTTTCTGTCTCTATTTCAGCCCTCACTACCTTTTCCAATCTCAGAGGCGTGCAATTCGTGTTCTTATTTACCCAACTGTAAATCTGCGCACTGCCTCGGTATAGGTAATATCTCACGGGGCCAATTGGACTCTGATTGACAATCTGAGCCCTTCCATAAACTTTTAGACATCTCGACTGTCACTGTTCATGTGTCGAGGTAATGTCTACCAAAGAATATAACTGAGTTTCATACTCATAATCAATTTAGTATTCCTGGGCAGTGTAAGAAATTTTTCCTTTAAATCATGTCCGGGATATCCTGTCACCGGAATACATTCATAAACATTTCTCTTGTCAACTTTGGATGTTTAACACTTAAGATGGGTCGAGCGGGTTTCCACCTATGCTCCGCTGCGCCCTCGAATCTCATTCATAATTTGAGCAATTAGCTCCTCAAAATAATCTCCACACTCCGCTCTAACTTCGCGAAGCGTGTCTCAATACTGTCCGATCTCTCTGTCGGACTCTGTGAGGCATTCTCAACATTAGCCTCTATTTCAATCTCATCCCGATTCTCATAAGTCAACTCAGCACGACTTAGCAGACTCAGGTCTACCTCTATGACCTCTGCCTCGTGCACTATCTCATCTAACGCGACTCATATTAGGCATTCCTGCATTCTCAACCATTTCTTAGTCAAAACCCATCTCGATATACACTATTGTATCTAACCAAGCACAGTAACACGGGATGTAATTTCCTAATTACTGACACTGACACACATCAGACCAATTGCGCTCTGATACCACCTTTATATGTCACGACCCAAACTACCCAAAAATCAGAGTTAATTTTTCCTTATCGAAATTATTCCAACTTTCGATCTTTTGACCATTCTGCCCTTGCACGTGTTCGGGATTAATTTAACCCGACTTCCCTTCATAAATACTCATTCATTTCGTATTTTAAATAAATTCGGGTCTTACAGTGATCTACAAGGCTTAATTTAAAAAGTACAAAAAACAATTAAAATAATGACAATTATAACATAAATAAAATAGAGCAAAAATTACTCACAGAGTTCCAGACAAATAAAATGATAATCTACAAAAGAAAAATACTGAAACTAAAATTAATTAGTGCAAATAATCTAAAGATGCAATTAAGAAAATAAGGAAATAAAATTAACTAGAATAAAACTAGACAATCCTAAAATAAAATGTGCATGTAATTAATCTAATTAATTTAAAAATAAAAATGCAAATTAATCTAACCTAAGGTCTAGAGAAATAAAATTTAAATAATTAAAGCAATAATTAAGTACTAACTTACTAAAATGCCTAGATTAAAAATAAAATCTACTCCAAGTGATGTATGCAAAATAATTAATTCCTATATATATGCATGAAAATAATTAAATTAAAATTTCAAATGCTTAAAAATATTGCAATTTAATCTAGACTAAAATCTAATTATCTAAAATCTAACAATCCTAATCATAAGCAATTTAACTAAACTAATGAAATACTACCTAAACTAATTAAAAGTGCACTAATTTAAAATACTACTAAACCACTAATAAAAGCTAAACTTTTGCAAATTAAACTATAAAACTAATCATCCATGCATCGGCAATATACTATTCTGCCATGCACACAGTTGCATTGCACCCTTGCTGCAGTCACGCCAACATGCTCCTGCACATACTACCAACAGTACAGCTTGCTCGACCTGGGATCAGTTTTGGTCCCAGCACTCACCACTTCCTGCTACTGGTTAGCTACTACCACATTCCCTGGCCAGTCCTGCAGCTGCTCAGCACGTCCCAACAATGTAGCACCTATGCACTGTTTCTGCAATCACCTTTGCTCCAGCTGTCCACGCAATGCCCCGGCCGAATCCAGCCAACTTGTGAAACCTAAAATTTTTTCACCGTACTTATTATTAAAGTATTGAGAAGTGACTAAGAAAACTTAGAATAATATTATGCAGGCCTAATGAAGTCCAAAGCACTCGGATCAATGGCATGGGGCCCAATGGCATGCAAATCGAGGTAAGGTCTTAAGCCCGAGAATATATTAATAATTACATATTCAAGCATTAAATGATGTCTAGGAGTGAAGATTTAGTCATTGAAAGTAAATACGTTAGTTAAACTCGAGTTTTACATTTAATCGAGAAAATGGGCTTAGTTAAGAAAATAAATTCAAATAAATTATAGAAATTTGATAAAATTATTCCGAAGTAATGGAAAGTTATTATAAGGTAAGATTTACTTGGGGAATTAAAATTAAGTGGAAATATAAAGTTTTAGATATTTAAATGAATTTTTAAAGTGAACGGAAAGCTTAAAGTCATTTTGCTCGGTATTGACTCAATCGAGTAAAATGAGCTCAATCGGGGAAACTTTCGTAAACAAGTGACCCCTAAATTTTTATGAGGGATACTAAAGACATGATAGAATACTGGAGAAGTGAAAATTTGGGAGAAATTGGACTAGAAATATTTTTTTGGGATTTTACAAAACAGAGCCAAAAATTTGCCCAGCACAGTCAACTGACCAGCTCATGTACACCCTTGGATTTGAAGCTCATCCAATGGTCCAAAAATTCCTATATCCTCCATATTTTTTCCCCACTTAATAATCTAACATTAGCCCTTAAGGACTAAATCTTCCCCTATGAGTCCTGTACAACATATAAAAAAAAGTTCATTTACTTAGATAAATCGTTGAGAGAAGTTTGCTGGACAGAAATTGTCCTGTTCATGGGTAAGTGAAAGCTTGGATTTTTGATGAATGTAGTTGATTTTTCTTGTGTTTTTAATTGAATCTAAGTTGTAAACTTGTTGATTTTCAGTTGAAGTCTGATTTGGAGATTTATTGGACTGATTTGCTTCGGTCAAAGGTAAGAAAAAATTTATGAATGATGAAGATGATGAACAATGTTCTTGATTTATGATTTTTATGGATTTTGTTGTTGAATGAAATTGATGGAAATGATTTTACAATGCTTAAGGGTTTCAGCCAACCTTGACTTCATGAGTTTAGGATATAATGTGGGTTGTTTTAAGGTTGATAGTTGTTAAAGATTATACTGAAAAGTTCGGTTTAAAGCTTAGTTTAACGAAAAATCGAAAAGTATGGAATTTGTCAAAATGGGTTTGATGGTAAGCATGAATGGTGTATGTGAATGATTATTTATGCCATTATGATGATAAATATGAAGTTAGAATAATAAAATTGGTAAGGATAGCTTAAACTGAAGCTTAAATCGATAAAATCGAAGAAATGAACAAAGTTAGCGAAAAGGGTTGAAAATGACTAATTTAAGGATGTAAATGCATGTTTGAATGTATTTAAGTAAGTTTTACCTATGTGTGATGAATTGGTGTTATTTTTGGATAGCTCGGGAAATCGACATGAGTAACGAGGTGATATTGGGTCCCCGGGAAATAGCGTCACTTAATCCCAATAGAGGTAAGGGGTACCATTTAACTTGGTTCTAATAATACATTTTTGTTTCATCGATAAAAGACTTTATAAAGCAGCATTATATTTTGAAATGATTTATCACTGCTTTCATACTTGTGTAACTATTTATGAAGCATGTTTTAGTTTGAAGAAATACTCCCCGAATACCTCAATGTTATGAAATGAATATTTCCTAAAGTATGAAATGCATAGAAGCTTTACATTGATTTATGATTTTATATCCATATTTTTAAAGAAACTTTTGACAAATTTCAAAGGCATAGAAAAAGGGAATAGGGGAAAAGAAGTTTTTGAGACTTAGGCTTCATGCATGGTTACTTCTTGTGGTGTTTCGGTTCCACCACTTGGGTGCCGGTATGTAGGGCCCCTGTAACACTTGACTCAACCTGTGTGGAAGATGTCTTGCTACTGGTGGTTTATGATGATGATGTTTCTATAGTATCTCGTGCCCGCGCAGCACGCATTTATGTTTCCCACACGGAGAGTGCCTTTGGTGCTCGTGTCCTAGCTAGGTGCTAGTGAAAGTAAGAAAGATAGAAACTACCCACATTTTATGAAAGGGCTGTACGACCTTGATCCTGTCTACAGCCCCCTTACCATGGTCATAGGTATGATGACTCTCTACGGAGAATGACACATATCGCATGACTTAGTTATAGCCTACTCTCCTCGATTTGAATATGAATGTCGATTATGATGAATGATTATGTGCTTTTATGAGATTTACGATAATTGGTTACGAACAGATATGTTTTATGAAATGTTTATGAAATGTTTATGAACACGATGATTTTAAGAACTCATCCATGAATAATGAAAAGTTTGTAAAATAGTTAAGCATATTATTTGTTTTAAGGAAACTCATGCTTTATGATTTTTACGATGACTAAGCATGAAATGACAATTTATGTATCACGTTAAAGATTGGTTTTATGAACAATTTCAAATGCTTTTACATATCAGAACTGCTTTAAAAGTATTATCTTACTGGACTTTTCCCCAAAAGCTCATCCCTATACCTTTCAGACTATTTGTAGTGATCTATAGGCGTTACCTGCCGCGTACACGACGTAGGCTGGTAGGAAAGAGCTATCCTAGGCTACTTTTTATACACGCAGAAAAGGTATACAATTACATTCCTGTACCAGACATATTTGTATGCATAGACATATATTGGAAACATTTTGTTGGGATGTAATTTGTAAGGAAAACAATGTAAATAATATTATTTTTGGGGTTAGGTTTTAAGATGATTGGTATTGAATCGAAATAGATGTATTGAGTTGTAAATGTGGATTTGGAAAAGTATGCTTGGTAGTTGTGGATATCTAGGATTGTTGAAAAGTATGCTTGGTAGTTGTGGATATCTAAGATTGTTAAAACAATTGATTTGCAGGTGGGTAGGCTCATATATAAGCCGTTATGCTGTCGAAATTTCTATCGACCATATATGTCAAAATATAGAATTTAAATATAATTACGGATAAAAAATTAGGAAAAGTGATTTGATACTGAACAGGAATACAACCTAAGTGAATAAGGGAATAAGTGGGTAAATTAAGTTCAAAAAAAAAATTTCTCAATTTTCAAGGGTCAATTGTCGTTACAGTTAAATGTGGTATTAGAGCGAAGGTTGTATAGTACTGTCAGTATCGAAAATAAGGATAAAATTACATCCCAAATGTCTGTGCTTGTCTGGTTGTAGGTAATGTATACCTAATGAATTTAAGATTTGATCTTTGGAATTACGTGCAAGCATTAGATCATTTGCATGATGAGTGGAAGACGAGGACGTCCTCGGAGGTAAGCTCAGCCACCTCCACCTCCTCCACCGCAGCCAGAGAGTCCTAGTACTCGTATGGCTCAGTTCGAACAGCGTTTGGAGCAGCACCTCGAGCGAGGCTTGGAATCGATAGCTGCCTTGGTTGCCCAACACCTAGGGACAAACGTTTCTGATTCAGCTGGCACGACACAAATTCCTACTTCGGTGCCGACTCCTCCACAAACACCACCTCCTCCTCCACAAGTTCCTCCAATACCTATGGCACCTCAGCCTCCTGTACAGACCCGGAGGGAGGAGAGGGATATTGGTAGGATGAGGGATTTCCTGAAGATGAAGCCTCCAGCATTTAAGGGAATTAAGAATCCAATAGAGGCTGAAGAGTGGCTAGTAGACCTTAAGAAGATCTTCAATTTTTTGGGGTGTTCTGATGTTGAGAAGGTTTCTATGGCCACGTACATGCTGAAGGGCTAAGTAGAGTATTGGTGGGGATCCACCAAGGTCCTTCTGACTGCTCAGCATCCAGTGTTTAGTTGGGATGCATTCTCTACAGCTTTTAGAAATCAGTATGTTCCACGAGCTGCTCAGCAGAAGTTGAGGACAGACTTTTTAAATTTTGTACAGGGCAGTATGACCATGGATGAGTACGAGAGTAAGTTCACTATGATGATGAGGTATGACCTGGAGACGTTCCAGAATGAAAAGCGTCGTACGGAGAGGTTTCTAGCAGTGTTATGGCCAGCTATCCGAGACCGACTTTTGGGGTTATGGATTACTGAATTTCAGGATTCCCAGAGTAGAGCACAGATGATTAAGAGGGGTCTAAATGTCACACAGACGGAGTATGGCTTTAAGGGAAAGAGCAGGGATAAGAGTAAGTGGATAAAGTTTGTGAGACAGGATTTTCGGAGGGGCCAGCCCAAGAGGCAGAGGACAGATGAGTTTCAGCCTAGAGTTGATAGACCCATAGTTCCAATACTTGCCCCTCAGATTGCTAGAGGTCCACAATAGTATAGGCTATTATGCAAAGAGTGTGGAAAACTCCATAGAGGTGTGTATCATTTGATCACAGGGAGCTGCTTTGTGTGTGGACAGAAGGGACACATAATGAGGGATTGCTCAAAGAACCAGGTTTCACAACCCCTAGAGCCACCACGATAACCTGAGGGGCAAGCTCCTCAGAGATAAATCCCATAGAGACGGGCTACCGCAGTAGAGAAGGGCAAGAAGCCTGTCACTCATGGGAGGGTCTTTGCCTTGGACAGAGAGACTGTTGATGCCTTCACTGAGACCGTTCGGGGTAAGCTTTTAATTTGCAATCATGAGGCACATGTGCTGTTTGATTCAGGTTCCACACTCTCTTTCATATCACCCCATTTCGCACGTAAATTGCATGTTAAGCCTGAAACTCTAGATTTTACGTCACACGTGAGTACACCCATGTATAAATCACAAAAGACTGATATGGGGTGTAGAAATTCTGAAATTAAGGTAGGAGATAGGATCATGTTAGCATATCTAATCTTGTTGAGCATGTATAACTTTGATGTAATTTTAGGTATGGATTGGCTAGCCACGAACCGTGTAAGTTTAGACTGCTACACTAAGACTGTAACCTTCTCCTTACCTAGTAAGTTTGATGTATGCTTTGCAGTTAAGGAATAAATTTTATGATTTTGACTATTGATGAAAACTTTTGATGAACGTGTTAATGTGAAGGTTATGTTGCATTCATCTCCGATACTAGTTGGGAATGCATAAGTATTCAGGACATATCAGTGGTATGCGAGTTCCCGGATGTGTTTCCTGATGAACTACCAGGATTACCACCAGAGAGAGAGTTGGAATTTACTATAGATTTGGCACCAAAGACTCAGCCAATCTCGAAGTCTCCTTACCGGATGGCTCGAGTTGAACTTGAAGAACTGAAAAAGCAGTTGCAAGACCTGCTAGACAAAGGGTTCATTAGGCCAAGTGTATCCCCATGAGGAGCTCCGGTATTATTTATGCTAAAGAAGGATGGTACTCTCAAGTTATGTATAGATTACAGGCTGCTGAACAAGGCCAAAATCAAGAACAAGTATCCCTTGCCCAGAATAGATAATCTATTTGACCAACTAAGAGGGGCTACAGTGTTCTCAAAAATTGACCTGAGATCGGGCTATCACTAATTGAGGATTAGGAAGGAGGATGCTCTGAAGACGGCCTTCAGAATAAGATATGGCCACTATGAGTTCCTCGTGATGCCCTTTGGTCTAACTAATGCCCCAGCTATGTAACGACCCGAATTTACTGATATTTCGGTTGGGCTACAAGTCGATAATAGATCAAAATCCATAAGGTTACCTATTTAATTTAATTTCACTTAGTAAAAGTTTAAGAACACAAAACAGTAGCATTACCATTTGAAAAATTCGACATTTTGTTCTCATACAAAATAGTATCAATCACATTTCCCCAGACATATGCTTGCATACATTACTGTACTTACAGATACAAAAATAATTATCCTTACTGGGTATACCTCTAGCTTAGGTGATTTCTTTCCGAAGCGCAGCTGTGCAAAATACCTCAACTTATAGAGTCGAATTCCACTACTGATGCGAATCTGTGGAGGAGAGTAAGGGGGGTGAGCTCAACATGCTCACTAAGAAAAACCCCATAGCAGGTAGATAAATACACTACCTACAAAATATATATTTTTATATTTGCTAAATCTCGAAACGTTTCACAGATGATTTTCTCAGATATCAGATTGTAAAATTCAGAAAACAGATTTAGTCTCGGCTAAAGCACAAATACTCAGAAACAGAATATGAAACAGTAATACATTTAACTACTGTTGTAAATCCAGAAAGTTCAGAGTTTTCAGTAGCAAAGCAAACAGATTCACAGATATTTCAGTTCAAGCAGACAAATTCAATTAAATATTTTCAAATAGACGAGACAAGGCATGCATGCTATATCAGATATCAGAAATGACTATTGGCCAATGTCGGTGACTCCGGGCAAATCACGGGCCAGGTGTGCCGGGATGTCAATCGCCGTGAGAGTGGTCAGCTATCCAAACGGCTCACAAATCAGAATGTCCAAAGACCAGAAACAGAATAAGAAACACGGTACATCGTACTTGTGGACCACAGATACAGATACAGATACAGAACAAAAGTACAGCATGATCTTACCAACGCCTTTGTCTCAAAATTAGTGCGAGACGGACCGTACAACTCACAGTCAGTACGCGCTCAAGCACATTTCATCAGAATAATTTTATAACAGATCATTTTCCTTAAATCACATATAAATTCATTTGTTTATGAAATCGTTCAAAACAGGCCGACTAGCCCTATTTCATTTAAATCTCAGAAAACGGTCTATGAAAATTTAAGATTTTTAATAATTAAAACCGAATTCAAGTCATACCGTAATTTTTGCAAATCATAAAATTTAGTCCGTAAAATTTGATTGCTTCAACTAAGCTAAAATCTCTAATTTTTCAGTCATAAAACTCGACCTAGTCTTTTCGATAATTTCGGTACTGCGAAATTCAACCTAAATTTTATATCTACAAATATACGAAAATTACGCATATTTATATCTAGCAGCGATAAGAATTTTCCTTACCTCGGTGTCTGTCCGCGATCCTCGGTTGTCTCGATGTAGCGAGTCGACGAATTCGGCCCACTCAGGTTATTTCGATCGGAGCCCTTTTTCCTGGGGTTTTCAAATTTCTCTGTGTCTTCTCTCCTATCTCCAAATATTTTTATATTTATATTTATATATATAATTATATATATATATATAAATATATATATACTTTTCTTTTCTTACTCTTTTTTTTTACTGTTCACTATTCTTCTTTTTAAATTTTCCCTCCATTTTCTTCATTTCTTTTCTTCTTCACAGTCGGCCACTGTTCATCGTCTTCCTCCCCTGGTGCTGTCGTTTTCCTTCCTTCCATGATCATTCTGTCTAGAGTTGAGTCCCTTCGGTCACATCCTTTTCCGACTACTTGCTTCCAGCTTCATTATTCACCACTGCCCGACGTCCGACGTCCTCTGTTTCGGCCCTCACTTTCCCTTTTCAGTTCCCTATTTCAGCACGCAGCAGCTCCAGCCCGTCGGTCTCACCGCCGTCTCCTTGTTTCGTCTCTGTTTTCTCCCTCGATCAGCTCTTTCACTCTAGTTTTACACCCTCAATCCTTTGCTATCCACCTTCTCACTTGTTTACCCAGGAACCGAGAGTGTTTCCTTCACTCCATTGATCTCTTTCTCACCCAGTTCAGTTGCTGAAACCTGCCTTCTCCACACGGGTCATTTCTTTTTTGTTTACTTCTTGCTTGCTCTAGGCTTCGATCTTTAGTCTAACTCCCATGTACCACACACTGCCATCCTCCCCTGTTCGCCTCTGTTTTCTTCTGCTTCGGTTTTGCAATTCTGTCTCCCTCGGTTTGTGCCACCACTCAACTGCTTATTTCCTCCCTTATCTCTCCTCTCTACACAGAGTCGGGCAGAGCTGGGTTTGGTAGCTGCTTCCTTCTCTCGGTCAGACCACCCAACAGATATTTTTGCCATGCTCCCATGCCCTCTTTCGTGCTTCAGTCATCTCCCTACTGTACACACACCCGATCCTCAAGATTGGTTTACATACCGTGCACATTTCCTCCCTTCTCTACTGTCATCCCAGAGTTATATACAGTATAAATATATCTAATATATTTTTTATGTTTCCTTTGTACACTTACTGCTCCCACGTTAGTATATATACATATACATAAATATATACATATATACATATACATAAATATATACATATATATATATACATATATATATGCACATTCCTATATGCTTAACACATATATTTATATTTGTATATACTTTCACTCTATAGAGTACTCTTAGTGGATCATACAAACGTCGGTATATATAAATACGTGTATACGCTCCTCCACGTATTTAATCACATTATTATTATTAGTTATTTATTTATAAATTAGATTTAGGTAATTGGCTTATCCGAGTTTCTTATATTCCAAAACATAATTTAACTTAATTGTCCACATTATCATTTATAGCTACACCGAGCATACTGAAAATTCACGGTATTTACATTCTCCCCACTTTGGGAAATTTGGTCCTCAAATTTAGGAATACATCAATTCATAAACAGGTGTGGGTACTTTTCTCGCATTAGACTCTCTAATTTCAATGTGGCCTCTTTCGAAGTGTGGTACTGCCATAAAACCTTGACCAGAGGAATCGTCTTAGACCGTAATATCTTCTCCTTCCTATCCAGTATCCGAATCGGTTTCTCCACATATGTCATATCCTCTTTTAACTCCAACGGTTCATACTTAATCACATGTGTAGGATCCGGATGATACTTCCGAAGCATGGAGACATGGAAGACATTATGAACGCTCGATAAATCAGGCGGTAACGCCAATCTGTATGCTTTATCTCCTACTCGGTCTAAGATCTCGAAAGGTCCTATATAACGAGGACTTAACTTTCCTTTCTTCCCGAATCTCATTATACCCTTGGATGGAGAAACGTTCAAAAATACTGAATCTCCTGCTGAAAATTCCAAGGGTCTGCGTCTTTAGTCAGCATAACTCTTTTGCCTGCTCTGAGCTGTTTTCAACCTCTCACAAATCAGTTGGACATCCTCTGAAGCTTGCTTAACTAGATCTGGAGCAAATATCTTCCTTTCACCCACTTCTTCCCACCCAATTGGCGACCGACACCTTCGACCGTATAGTGCTTCATAGGGCGCCATTCCAATACTTGAGTGATAACTGTTATTGTACGCAAACTCCACTAGAGGTAAATGGTCATCCCAATAGCCTTTAAAATCTTGAGCACAAGCCCTCGATATATCCTCCAGTGTTTGAATGGTTCTCTCCGACTGCCCATCTGTCTGAGGGTGGAACGCTGTGCTAAAATTCAGTTGGGTTCCCATGGCTTCTTGGAAATGTTCCCTGAAGTGTGAAGTAAACCGAGAATCCCTGTCAGATACAATGCTCATTGGTATGCCATGTAGTCTTATTATCTCTCGTACATATAGACCTGCTAGTGCACTCAAAGTATCGGTGGATTTCATAGCTAGGAAGTGGGCGGACTTTGTCAGTCTATCAACAATTACCCAAATCGCGTCATGGTTCCTCCGAGTTCTTGGTAACCCCATAATGAAATCCATGGTAACATGCTCCCATTTCCATGTGGGTATTGGTAGAGGCTGTAACAACCTTACTGGTTTTTAATGTTCTACCTTGATTTGCTGACACACAAGACACTGGGCCACAAATTCGGCCACATCCTTTTTCGTCCCTAACCACCAGTACACTTTTCGCAAGTTTTGATACATCTTACTACTTCCCGGATGTAACGTATACTTCGAGAAATGAGCCTCTGTCAATATCAATTTCTTCAACTGTGTATCATCGGGAATACAAATCCTGCTCTTGAACCTCAATAGACTATCGGAGCTAACTTCAAAATCAGTCATAGTACCTAACTGGATTTGACCAGCCATATCTATATAGTACTTATCAGTACGCTGAGTCTGTCAGATTCTGTCAATCAAGTCTGGTTCTATCCTCAGGCTAGCTACCATACCACAACCGACACTGTCAGAGGGTTTAATATCTAAGTTAAGGTTTGCAAATTGTTCCAACAACTCATGTTTTTGAATCATCATATGACATACCAGCCCCATATTCTTTTTGCTTAAAGCATCTGCTACCACATTTGCCTTTCCCGAGTGATATAGGATCTCGCAGTCATAGTCTTTCAAAAGTTCTATCCACCTCCTCTGCCTCATATTCAACTCCCTTTGAGAAAATAAATACTTGAGGCTCTTATGATCTATGTAGATCTGGAATTTCTCTCCATACAGGTAATGACGCCATATTTTAAGTGCAAACACTACAACTGCCAATTCTAAATCATGCGTTGGATAGTTCCTCTCATGGTTTTTTAACTGTCGAGAACCATAAGCCACTACCCTCCCATTTTGCATCAATACACATCCCAGACCTTGACCCGATGCATCCGTATACACCAAGAAGTCTCTCGAACTAGCGGGGATAGTCAATATAGGTGCGGTGGTCAGTCGGTGCTTCAACTCCTGGAAGCTTCTTTCACATGCGTTACTCCATTCAAACTTAACATTTTTCCTTGTAAGCCGTGTCAGAGGAGCAACTAACTTAGAGAAACCCTTTACAAATCTCCTGTAATATCCAGCCAAACCTAAAAAACTTCGGATCTCCGTGACAGTCTTGGGTCTTTCCCACTTCACCACTGCCTCGATCTTAGACGGGTCCACAGTCACCCCATCTTTTGACACAATGTGACCCAAAAATGTAATATGATCTAACCAAAAGTCACACTTGCTGAGCTTGGCATATAACTTCTTTTCCCTGAGGGTTTGTAGAACCATTCTCAAATGCTGCTAGTGTTCTTCTCTGGACTTGGAATAAACCAAAATATCATCAATAAAAACTATGACAAATCTGTCTAAGTACGGCTTAAGTGCTTCATTCATCAGCGCCATGAAAGCTGAGGGAGCATTCGTCAATCCAAATGGCCTGACCAAAAACTCATAATGGCTATATCGAGTTTTGAAGGCTGTCTTGGGTACATCCTCACTACTGATCTTCAATTGATGGTACCCTGACCTCAGATCAATCTTAGAAAAGATTTATGCTCCTCGCAGTTGGTCCAACAAATCATTGATACGGGGTAAAGGGTATTTGTTCTTGATGGTCGCCTTGTTGAGCAATTTATAATCAATACACAACCTGAGGCTACCATCTTTCTTTTTCACAAATAAAACCGGTGCACCCATGGTGAAACACTCGGTCTGATGAACCCTTTATCTAATAGTTCTTGCAGTTGCTTCCTCAACTCTTCCAACTCGACAGGGGCCATTCGGTATGGAGGCTTGGATATTGGCTCAGTACCGGACATCAAATCGATGCAGAACTTCATCTCCATATTCGGAGGTAGCCCCGACAGATCATCAGGAAACACGTAAGGAAACTCCCTGACTATAGGAATATCGCTCAAATCTGGGTTTGCCTTATCCATATCAATTACATACGCGATGTAACCTTCAAAAATATTATTATCCATGTTATCAATAAGATCATGTTATTTAGCAGTAAACTTTTCTTTCCATTACTTATCAAAATTTTTTTACAACATATTCTTCGGGCATAAATGTCACTGTCCAATTACGATAATCAAGAACAACTTGATTTGTTGCTAACCAGTCCATGCCCAATATCAAATCAAAGTCATACATATCCAGTAGGATCAGGTCTGCTAACATGTTTCTATCTCCTATTTTAAGCCTACAATCTTTATATAGTTGCTTTGCCATTTGACTATTTTTCATTGGTGTTCTAATCGTTAGTACTCTTCCTAGTGGTTTGGGTTGTACATATGGAATCAATTTACATGCGAACATGGGCAATATAAAGGAATGAGTTGCACCAGAATCAAATAAAACTATAGCCTTAATATCAAAAATTAGAATAGTACCTTTAAATGCTTCAACTGGTGCATCAGTTTCTGTCGCCTCCCGTTCTAGAGAGTACACTCGCCCCTGTCCTGCAACCCGCTTACCCTTTTCTTCCACTGTCGCCTTCCTCCTTGGTGTGGAGGTAGTAGCAGGTGCTGTATTCCGTTCCGTATACCTCTGTGGGGCCGTGTCAACACCTTTGGGATAGTCTCTGACCATGTGTCCCGTCTTACCACATCTGAAACAAACCCCCATTATTCTATAGCAAGGCCCGTTACCGTGATTCCCCCCACAGTGTCTGCACACCTCTACATTAGGCTGAGGTCCTTTGATTACAATCCCTTTGGTAGGTGCTGAGCCTTGATAAATAGGAGGCCTGATAGTCTTACCCCGCATCTCCTTATAGTGCCTCTGTCGTTTAAACAATGGTCTCCTACCATCTCTGCCACTCCTATCCCCAGCTGTCCTCTTCTGATCTTGATCCTTACCCTTGCCCAATCTATTAGACTCAAAAGTCTGCATCTCATAATCTTGTTCACACAATTGGGCTCGGCGAACTGCCTCCTCATAGGTGCTAATATCAAATGGGGTCAGTCGGGCCCGAATCGGGGGTCTCAGTCCGTCCATAAATTTTTAAACTTTCTTCACCTCGTAGTCCATGGTGTCCGGATCATATCTTCTCAATGAGGTGAACATTGACTCATACTCATCAACAGATTTATTCCCCTGAATCAAGTTTGAGAACTCTGACTGTAATCTCCTCTAAGCAGTATCTGGAATGTACTTCCTCCGAAAGGCATCAAGAAATAGATCCCAAGTGATTACCCCATGCCTGCTTCTTAAGATCAGTCGGGTGGACTTCCACCAGTGTTCAGCTTCGCCTTTTAGTACAAAAGCTGCAAAAGTAACTTTCTCGGTAGAGTTACACCGGAAAAACCCATAAAGCTTCTCCATCTCATTAATCCAGTCCTCGACAATCACTGGATCCTTAACCCCAGTAAAAGATGGAGGTTTGAATTCCTGAAAGTACCTCAACCTGTCCAACTCACAATCATATCCCATATCATTACTATGCTGCTGTGGGGCTATTGGTGCCGGCGATTGTGGTACAGGCGAGGTCTGTGGCAGTGTAGTAGAAGGTTCTTCCGCTGGCAGCACTGGCGCTGTTTGGGCTGGCATAGGCGTGTCTGGAGCAACTGCGGGAGTAGTAGGTGCAGTTTAAGCCGCAGTGCCCGGTGGGTTGTTCAGCCTGGCCAGCACTAATTTGATTCAGTATCGACTCCACGCTACGTTCCAGACTAGTAATTCGACCCTCGAAGCTCTTAGTAGGGTTACGAGTGGGATGTTCAGTAGTGGGGCCACCCGATCCTTTAAGCCTCTCCTCACGACCTCGGGATGACCTGCCCCCTCATCCCTTCGGTTGACCTCGTCGTCCACCAGCCATAACTAATAGGCTTCCTACATTTCAGTAGTAATTTCTTAGCAAAACACAACTACGTATACCCGTTTGTATCTAAATAACGTACAGTAATGCTGGGGATGTGAACTTTCTAAGTCTTTTCCACTTTTATTATCAACTCGTATCAGGCCAACCTTTGCTCTGATACCACTTATGTAACGACCTGAATTTACTGATATTTCAGTTGAGCTACAAGTCGATAATAGATCAAAATCCATAAGGTCGCCTATTTAATTTAATTTCACTTAGTAAAAGTTTAAGAACACAAAACAATAACATTACCATTTGAAAAATTCGACATTTTGTTCTCATACAAAATAGTATCAATCACATTTCCCCAGACATATGCTTGCATACATTACTGTACTTACAGATACAAAAACAATTATCCTTACTGGGTATACCTCTAGCTTAGGTGATTTCTTTCCGAAGCGCAGCTGTGTAAAATACCTCGACTTATAGAGTCAAATTCCACTACTGATGCGAATCTGTGTAGGAGAGTAAGGGGGGTGAGCTCAACATGCTCAGTAAGAAAAACCCCATAGCAGGTAGATAAATACACTACCTACAAAATATATATTTTTATATTTGCTAAATCTCGAAAAGTTTCACAGATGATTTTCTCAGATATCAGATTGTAAAATTCGAAAAATAGATTTAGTCTAGGCTAAAGCACAAATACCAGAAATAGATTCTTCAGAAACAGAATATGAAACAGTAATACATTTAACTACTGTTGTAAATCCAAAAAGTTCAGAGTTTTCAGTAGTAAAGCAAACAGATTCGTAGATATTTTAGTTCAAGCAGACAAATTCAATTAAATATTTTCAAATAGACGAGACAAGGCATGCATGCTATATCAGATATCAGAAATGACTATTGGCCAATGTCGGTGACTCCGGGCAAATCACGGGCCAGGTGTGCCGGGATGTCAATCACCATGGGAGTGGTCAGCTACCCAAACGGCTCACAAATCAGAATGTCCAAAGACCAAAAACAGAACCAGAAACATGGTACATCGTACTCGTGGACCACTGATACAGATACAGATACAGATATAGAACAAAAGTACAGCATGATCTCACTAACGCCTTTGTCTCAAAATTAGTGCGAGACGGACCGTACAACACACAGTCAGTACACGCTCAATCACATTTCATCAGAATAATTTTATAACAGATCATTTTCCTTAAATCACATATAAATTCATTTGTTTATGAAATCGTTCAAAACAGGCAGACTAGCCCTATTTTATTTAAATCTCAGAAAACGGTCTATGAAAATTCAAGATTTTTAATAATTAAAACCGAATTCAAGTCATACCGTAATTTTTACAAATCATAAAATTTAGTCCGTAAAATTTGATTGCTTCGACTAAGCTAAAATCTCTAATTTTTCAGTCATAAAACTCGACCTAGTCTTTTTGATAATTTCGGTACTGCGAAATTCAACCTAAATTTTATATCTACAAATATACGAACATTACGCATATTTATCTCTAGCAGCGACGAGAATTTTCCTTACCTCGGTGTCTATCCGCGATCCTCGATTGTCTCGACGTAGCGAGTCAACGAATCCGACCCACTCGGGTTATTTCGATCGGAGCCTTTTTTCCCAGGGTTTTCAAATTTCTCTGTGCCTTCTCTCCTATCTCCAAATATTTTTATATTTATATTTATATATATAATTATATATATAAATATATATATACTTTTCTTTTCTTACTCTTTTTTTTTTTTACTGTTCACTATTCTTCTTTTTAAATTTCCCTCCATTTTCTTCATTTCTTTTCTTCTTCACAGTCGGCCACTGTTCATTGTCTTCCTCCCCTGGTGCTGTCATTTTCCTTCCTTTCATGATGATTCTGTCTAAAGTTGAGTCCCTTCGGTCACATCCTTTTCCGACTACTTGATTCCAGCTTCATTATTCACCACTGCCCGACGTCCGACGTCCTATGTTTCGGCCCTCACTTTCCCGTTTCAGTTCCCTATTTCAGCACGCAGCAGCTCCAGCCTGTCGGCCTCACCACCGTCTCCTTGTTTTGTCTCTGTTTTCTCCCTCGATCAGCTCTTTCACTCTAGTTTTACACCCTCAATCCCCTACTATCCACCTTCTCACTTGTTTACCCAGGAACCGAGAGTGTTTCCTTCACTCCATCAATCTCTTTCTCACCCAGTTCAGCTGCTGAAACCTGCCTTCTCCACACGAGTCATTTCTTTTTCGTTTACTTCTTACCTGCTCTAGGCTTCGGTCTTCAGTCTTCAGTCCAGCTCCCATGCACCACACACTGCCATCCTCCCCTGTCGTGTTTTCTTCTGCTTCGGTTTTACAATTCTGTCTCCCTCGATTTGTGCCACCACTCAACTGCTCATTTCCTCCCTTGTCTCTCCTCTCTTCTCTTTTGTTTTCTGCTCTTTGACATCTCCCTTTTCTGCTTCAATCTTCTGTCGTTTTTATGCATGTACAGAGTCGGGCAGAGCTTGGTTTGGTAGCTGCTTCCTTCTCTCGGTCAGACCACCCAGCAGACATTTTTGCAATGCTCCCATGCCCTCTTTCGTGCTTCAGTCATCTCCCTACTGTACACACACCCGATCCTCAAGATTGGTTTACATACCGTGCACGTTTCCTCCCTTCTCTACTGTCATCCCAGAGTTATATATAGTATAAATATATCTAATATATTTTTTATGTTTCCTTTGTACACTTACTGCTCCCACGGTAGTATATATACATATACATAAATATATACATATACATATACATAAATATATATGCATATTCCTATATGCTTAACACATATATTTATATGTGTATATACTTTCACTCTATAGAGTACTCTTAGTGGATCATACAAACGTAGGTATATATAAATACGTGTATACGCTCCTCCACGTATTTAATCACATTATTAGTATTAGTTATTTATTTATAAATTAGATTTAGGTAATTGGCTTATCCGAGTTTCTTATATTCCAAAACATAATTTAACTTCCACATTATCATTTATAGCTGCACCGAGCATACTGAAAAGTCACGGTATTTACAAGCTACATTAATGAGCCTGATGAATGAGGTGTTCCAGGAGTATCTAGATCGGTTCGTCATATTTTTTATCGTCGATATTTGATCTACTCAAAGTCTCGAGAGGAGCATGAGCAGCATTTAGGAGTAGTGCTCCAAACTCTCAGAGAGAAGCAATTGTATGGAAAGTTGGATAAGTGTGAGTTTTGGTTGGAGCAAATAGCATTTCTAGGCCATGTTATTTCTAAAGACGGGGTGTCAGTGGATCCGTCTAAGGTTGAGGCAGTACTTAACTGGGAGAGGCCGAAAACTGTTATAAAAATCTGGAGTTTTCTGGGACTAGCTGGATACTACAGGAGGTTTGTAGAAGGTTTCTCCAAGATTACCACTCCACTGACTAAGCTGATACGCAAGGATGTTCCATTCGAGTGGACTGATCAGTGTAAGCAGAGTTTTGAAAAACTCAAGAAGAGGTTGACTACCGCCCTAGTCTTAACCATTACTAGTGGGTCTGGAGGCTATGCAGTATATAGTGATGCATTATACCAGGACTTGGGGTGTGTACTTATGCAGCATGGGAGAGTGGTCACACATGGTTCTTGCCAGCTTAAGAACCATGAAAGGAATTACCCCACCCATGACTTGGAGTTAGCCGCGGTTGTTTTTGTTTTGAAGATATGGCGGCATTATCTGTATAGAGAAAAATTTCAAATTTTTACTGACCATAAGAGCTTGAAGTGCATTTTTGACCAGAAGGAGCTGAATATGAGACAGAGACGGTGGATAGACCTCCTCAAGGATTATGATTGCGAGATTCTGTATCACCCGGGCAAGGCAAGCGTAGTGGCAAATGCTTTAAGTAGAAAGGGGATGATTTCTTTTATGATGGTCAGAGAATGAGAGGTGTTAGAGCAGTTTTCCAAACTCAGTGTTAGTATGGAAACGACAGATGTTGGGTTCATAGCTAGTTTGTGGATTGTACCTAGTATACTGATCAGATTAGGATTGGACAGAGGGGTGATCATAAATTATTGGACATGGTCAGTCAGGCAAAACAAGACGTACAGTCAGATTTTGTGGTCGGTGAGGACGGGTTGATGAGATTTATAGGCCGTATATATGTCCCAAACGATGATTCCCTACGACAAAGGATCTTAAAGGAGTCCTATTGTTCTCGGTACACCATGCACCCAGGAAGCACTAAGATGTACCATGATTTACGGAAGGTGTATTGGTGGGTCGGTATGAAAAGAGATGTAGCTGAGTTTGTGGCCAAGTGTTTGATTCGTCAATAGATTAAGATTGAACACCAAAGGCCAGCGGGACTACTTAAGTCTCTTCCAGTGCCTACTTGGAAATGGGAGCACATTACTATAGATTTCATTATGGGTTTGCCCAGGACCCGAAATAAGCATGATGCAATCTGGGTGATTGTAGACAGATTGACTAAGAGTGCCTACTTCCTAGCCATCAAAAGTACAGACTCCTTGAGTGCTTTAGCAGAGTTGTATGTGAGAGAGATAGCTCGGTTGCATGGGGCTCCCGTGAGCATTACATCAGATAGAGATTCCTGATTCACTTCTAGATTTTAGGCTCATTTTCAAGAAGCCATGGGATCTCAGCTTAATTTGAGCATAACCTATCATCCTCAGACTGATGGTCAGTCCGAGAGGAACATTCAGACCTTAGAGGATATGCTGAGGGCGTGCGTTTTAGAGTTTAAGGGCTCATGGGATGATCATCTACCTCTCGCAGAGTTTGCTTACAACAACAGCTATCATGCTAGCATCGGGAGGGCACCTTATAAGGCCTTGTATGGTAGAAGATGTAGGTCTCCAGTAGCTTGGGAAGAAATGGGTGACAGAAGGATCTTGGCTCCCGAGTTGGTGGAACAGGCAGCAGAAGGTATTCGGATAATCTGTGATAGACTTAAGACCGCACAATACAGGCAGAAGAGTTATGCGGATAAGCATAGGCGGCCACTTGAGTTTCAGATTGGGAACTCCGTGTTTCTGAAGGTATCTCCGAGCAAGGGTATCATGTGATTTGGGAAGAAGGGGAAATTGAGTCCTCGCTTCATTGGTCCTTTTGAGATCCTAGAGAGAGTGGGAGATGTAGCTTACAGACCTGCCTTACCACCGCAGCTTTCTGGGGTACATAATGTATTCCATGTTTCGATGTTAAGGAAGCATAACCCGGATCCCTCACACATCATTGAGTATGAGCCTTTGAGCATTCAAAAGGTATGAGCTACATTGAGCAACCTATCCGGATTTTCGACAGAAAAGAAAAGGTACTTCAATCAAAGACTATCCCTTTGGTAAAGGTTCTCTAGCAACACCATTCGATTGAAGAAGCTACATGGGAGCTAGAAAGACTTATGAAGGAGAAGTACCCACATCTATTCTGATGGACCTAGATGAATTTTGAGGACCAAATTCCTAAAAGGTGGGGAGAAATGTGAAACCCAAAATTTTTTCACCGTACTTATTATTAAAGTATTGAGAAGTGACTAAGAAAACTCAGAATAAAATTATGCAAACCCAAAGAAGACCAAAGCACTCGGATCAGTGGCAAGGGGCCCAGTGGCACAAAAATTGAGGTAAGGTCTTAAGCCCGAGAATACATTAATAATTACATATTCAAGCATGAAATGATGTCTAGGAGTGAAGATTTAGTCATTGGAAGTAAAAAAGTTAGTTAAACTCGAGTTTTATATTTAATCGGGAAAATGGGCTTAGTTAAGAAAATAAATTCAAATAAATTATAGAAATTTGAGAAAATTATTCCGAGGCAATGGAAAGTTAGTATAAGGTAAGATTTACTTGGGTAATTAAAATTAAGTGGAAATATAAAGGTTTAGATATTTAAATGAATTTTTAAAGTGAACCGAAAGCTTAAAGGCATTTTGCTCGGTATTGACTCAATTGAGTAAAATGAGCTCAATTAGGGAAAATTTCTTAAACAACTGAACCCCAAATTTTTATGAGGGATACTCAAGACATGATAGAATATTGGAGAAGTGAAAATTGGGGATAAATTAGACTAGAAATATTGTTTTGGGATTTTACAAAATAGAGCAAAAAATCTGCCCAGCACAGTTAACTGACCAGCTCATGTACACCCTTGGATTTGAAGCTCATAAAATGGTCTAAAAATTCCCATATCCTCCAGATTTTTACCCCACTTAATAATATAACAGTAGCCCTTGGAATCACCTCATTTGACTACCTATCCCGAGAGATCCAACAATTTCTTTCCCTCCTCCTTCCAGCCGAAACGTGACTGTTCATTCTGTCTTGTGAAATTTTTTCGGGGATCTTCCGGCAGGAATCAGGAAATGGCCAAGAAGGACAAAATATTCCCCTGTGAGTCCTGTACAACATATACAAAATCCAGCCAAAAAAACGTTCATTTACCTAGATAAATTATAGAGAGAAGTTTGCTGGACAGAAACTGTCCTGTTCATGGGTAAGTGAAAGCTTGGATTTTTTATGAATGTAGTTGATTTTTCTTGTGTTTTTGAGTGAATCTATGCTGTAAACTTGATGATTTTCAGTTGAAATCTGATTTGGAGATTTATTGGAGTGATTTTCTTGGGTCAAAGGTAAGAGAAAATTTATGAATGATGAACATGATGAACAATGTTCTTGATTTATGATTTTTGTGGATTTTGTTGTTGAATGAAATTGATGGAAATGATTTTAGAATGCTTAAGGGTTTCAGCCAGCCTTGACTTCATGAGTTTAGGATATAATGTGGGTTGTTTTAAGGTTGATAGTTGTTAAAGATTATACCGAAAAGTCCGGTTTAAAGCTTAGTTTAACGAAAAACTGAAAAGTATGGAATTTGACAAAATGAGTTTGATGGTAAGCATGAATGGTGTATGTGAATGAATATTTATGCCATTATGATGATAAATATGAAGTTAGAATAATAAAATTGGTAAGGATAGCTTAAACCAAAGCTTAAATCGATAAAATCGAAGAAATGAACAAAGTTAGCAAAAAGGGTTGAAAATGACTAATTTAAGGATGTAAATGCATGTTTGAATGTATTTAAGTAAGTTTTACCTATGTGTGATGAATTGGTGTTATTTTGGATAGCTCGGGAAATCGCCACGAGTAATCAGGCGATATTGGGTCCCGAGGAAATAGCGTCACTTAATCCCAATAGAGGTAAGCGGTACCATTTAACTTAGTTCTGATAATACATTTTTGTTTCATCGATAAAAGACTTTATAAAGCAGCATTATATTTTGAAATGATTTATCACTGCTTTCATACTTGTGTAACTATTTACGAAACATGTTTTAGTTTGAAGAAATATTCCTCGAGTACCTCAATGTTATGAAATGAATATTTCCTAAAGTATGAAACGCATAGAAGCTTTACATTGATTTATGATTTTATATCCATATTTTTAAAGAAACTTTTGACAAATTTCAAAGGCATAGAAAAAGGGAAAAGGGGAAAAGAAGTTTTTGAGACTTAGGCTTCATGCATGGTTATTTCTTGTGGTGTTCCGGCTCTACCACTTGAGTGCCGGTACGTAGGGCCCCTGTAGCAGTTGACTCAACCAGTGTGGAAGATGTCTTGCTATTGGTGGTTTATGATGATGATGTTTCGATAGTATCTCGTGCCCGCGCAGCACGCATTTATGTTTCCCACACGGAGAGTGCCTTTGGTGCTCGTGTCCTAGCTAGGTGCTAGTGAAAGTCAGAAAGATAGATACTACCCATATTTTATGAAAGGGGTGTATGACCCTGATCCTATTTATAGCCCCCTTACCATGGCCATAGGTATGATGACTCTCTACGGAGAATGACACGTATCGCATGACTTAGTTATAGCCTACTCTCCTTGATTTGAATATGAATGTCGATTATGATGAATGCTTATGTGCTTTTATGAGATTTACGATAATTGGTTACGAACAAATATGTTTTATGAAATGTTTATGAAATGTTTATGAACACGATGATTTTAAGAACTCATCCATTAATAATGAAAAGTTTGTAAAATAGTTAAGCATGTTATTTGTTTTAAGGAAACTCATGCTTTATGATTTTTACGATGACTATGCATGAAATGACAATTTATGTATCACGTTAAAAATTGGTTTTATGAACAATTTCAGATGCTTTTTCATATCAGAACTGCTTTAAAAGTATTATCTTACTGGGTTTTTCCCCAAAAGCTCACCCCTCTACCTTTTAGACTATTTGCAGTGATCTATAGGCGTTACCTGCTGTGTACACGATGTAGGCTGGTGGGAAAGAGCTACCCTAGGCTACTTTTTATACACGCAGAAAAGGTATACAATTACATTCATGTACCAGGCATATTTGTATGCACAGACATATATTGGAAACATTTTGTTGGGATGTAATTTGTAAGGAAAACAATGTAAAGAATATAATTTTTGGGGTTAGGTTTTAGGATGATTGGTATTGAATCGAAATAGATGTATTAAGTTGTAAATGTGGATTTGGAAAAGTATGCTTGATAGTTGTGGATATCTAGGATTGTTGGAAAGTATGCTTGGTAGTTGTGGATATCTAGGATTGTTAAAACAATTTATTTGCAGGTGGGTACGCTCATATATAAGCCGTTATGCTGCCGAAATTTCTATCGGCCATATATGTTGAAATATAGAATTTAAATATAATTACGGATAAAGAATTAGGAAAAGTGATTTGACACTAAACATGAATACAACCTAAGTGAATAAGGGAATAAGTGGGTAAATTAAGTTAAAAAAAAATCTTCAATTTTCAAGGGTCAAGGGTCGTTACACAACTGCTGCCACACTTAGTACGTCCTGCAGAGCAAAGCACACCGAGAGATGTCTAGCAAATGTAAGCAGCAACAACAACACATCCCGCACCGCTCTTGCATAAATGAAGCTAATGAACAGTACAATAGCCACATAATAGGGCAGAACAGAGGTGGCTAACAAATACTTGATGAAATAATAAAACTAAACATCAATAACATTAAGAAAGAGATGAAATGAATCTAGTAGACACTACAGCAATAGATGTAAATGAAATATGCAAACTAAAATAGAATAGAGAGCCACAGTTATGGTTCCATGATTTCTCTCCCCTTCGACAACAGCACATAACCAACGAGAATAGCCGAACATCACGTTCTCCTTTCAGCACCAAGCCAGCAATGTTTTGCCCTGTTCAGCTCGTCACGCTAACAGCTTCAGTTCTACTGCTTTGCTTAACTACTTTGTTACCGATCTTCCTTCTCCACACGAACCAAAGGATGATCGCCAGCAAACCACATTCTGCATCAGCAACACAACTCAGTCTCCTCAACAACCTTGCCACAACGCATCTTGGAACCACTTAAAAGGATTTGGAAACCGAATGCATCAGAAACCGGTCACAAGAACAAGTAACAACAAGGTGCAGAAATACAACAGAAAAACATAAAATGAAACTGAAAGAATCATAATGGCAAAATCGAACTCGATCAGTGAAGGAAACCATAAGTTAAAGAAGAGACTAAAATGCAAAAACAGGTTATATAACACTGAAAACAGAAGAAAAAAAATTGCTACTGGTCACTCGGCCTCAATTCACCATCCCGAATCAGTCTTGTAGCATCCTCAGACAGAATGTTTAAGCCCACCAGCTGATAAATGTAAAATCAACTCCATATAAATTTACAGGAAATGAAAGTGAAACAATGCAACGGGTTGGACAACATGGCAACAGTTACCTCTTCCTCACACCCGAGAAGTAAAAACAGTAACAAAAAAAAATGAAACTGAATAGTAAAAGAAAACTAGTAAAAACGAGAATCTAACTTTTCATTTGTTAAGATTAAATGTGTCGAATTTAAAGAGAAAGTAAAACTTGCAATCCTAGAACAATGGTGGCTGAAAAAAAAGAAAGAAAAAACTAACGTGAAAGGTAAAAGTGAAAACATAGAAAATAAAAACTTTAACCTAACACTACTTTTACACTAAAATTCTACTTGGTTTCCAATTGCTCATCATATTCTATTTATACACAAAATTGGGGGTACAATTATAATTTCCAATCCTAGATGAGTTGGCATTGTTTGGCCATTTGTCTTCATTCCATTCGCTGTAGAGAAGATATTTCCACGTCATTTGTCTTCTAGTCCACTTGGATGTGCGATGTGATCTGGCTTGTGTCTTCCATGAGGTGGGCACGGTATCCGTCGATCTTATCTTTTCGAGGTGAATAAAATACTAACACCCGACATCACACGTGTCCGGAGGACTAATGACTCATGCTGCGAATTGGGAGTGGTCCAGTCTCCTTTTAGCCCATTTTCAGTCCATTTTCTGCTAAAACGACTGAAATTCATTTGGATTTAATTTACCTGCACATAAGAGAATTTTAATTAAATTGAGGGGATAATTAATAAAATAATATGGGGATTAAAATAATTAATTAAGAAATTAAGCACAAATAATTCTATTTTAATAGAATTATCACACCCCCACACTTGAGTTTTTGCTTGTCCTCAAGTAAAACAAAACAAATGTAGGAATTGACAAGTACTAAACATATTAATCTCCCCAATATTATCCTCAAGGAAAAAGTACAAACTCTGATATCGAATATTCATAATTACAAGTCTAGCACTCAGAATCATTCAATCATAAGTCCTAACCCAAATTGGACTCCTCATGTGTGTGTGAAAATGTCAAAATCACTTCACAGTACATTACTTGGATCAGATTATGCAAACACAGTGAATGTAAAGTCAATGACAAGTGATCATTCCCATAAGTTTGCTTTTCACTTATCTCTCCACTAATGTAGTCACACTTAACCAAAGATCAATAGGACTTCATTCAGCTTGTAATGTAAGGCTAGGGCTAAGGTATGATAAAGTCGATTTAGGTTTAATTACCCCTTAACATGCATTACTTCTAGGAACTTTAATGTAAGAGCTTATATTTGCTCCCCCAAACTTATTTATTTTGCTAAACATTTTTATTTTATTTTCGTATTTTTCTTCTTCTTCTTTTTTCTTTTTTTTTTTCTTTTTTTTTTTAAATTTTCACTATCACCTATACCCATATGTACAAAGCTCAAGATATATCCTGATGAATTTTCATGCTTTTGGAGTAAGGGATAGGAAAATAGTGTTTAAGCTAAGGAAAAATGTGCAGGTGTATTTATAGAGAAAAGCTTATTTAGCCCAGATGGATGACTAGGGGTAAAATATATTCATGGATGGCTAGAAAGGCTCAAACAATCCAAAGATGGCCTAAATCATCTCTCAAATTAAGTGTGATCTAATATTTCACCTCGAGATAAGATCAAACAAATTTTAAAATATGATGCACAAGATCAACTGAACAAATGCAATCCTATGTCCGCATAAGCTTTCTCTAAATAAATATGCAGATTCATGACATGACATATGCATAAGATGAGGAAGTTACAATCAGAATGAAGACAAATTTAAGAACTCAACTTCATGCTTTTCCTATAATCATGCTTCTTATTCAATCAAAGTCAGACTAAATCATAGGTTATATCATCGAAATATGGAAAAACTGCATGCTGAGTACTAAATCATCCCAAAATCAAACAATGTAAGCTCAAATTTTTGAAATTTTTTTCAATTTTTGCCCAAAATTTTAAAAATGCTTAAGTGATATCCTCTCCCCCAAACTTAAAGTGCACAGTGTCCTCAGTGTGTAGATAATATAAAAATTGAAGCTCAAGAATAGAATACTCCCCTATTTGATGATGATGAACAATTGAAGCTTTATTGAGAACATGATACTGGAGAAGCAATCTGTAAAAGAAATAAAGAAAGAAACAACAGAAAAGAAAGAAAAAAAAGGAACTGTACAAAAAGTAAAAAGAGAGATAAAGCATATCAAATGCAACTGAAGAAAATGATACTCAGCAGGAAGGCTAGAAGTAGGAGGGTCAGCCAAAGTGGTGACAGAATGTTGACAGCTAAATCCTCCTTAGCTCTATCTACTTCCATCCTTTTATCAGATATCTTGTGCTTAAGCATTCTATCTTCCTTAACCTTCATCCTAAACCAATCTTGAAAGTCATCAGGGGACCTCAAAGATTTGAAAACATTAAATGACACCTCCTGATTTAGGACTCTCATGGTCAATTCTCCCTTTTGCACATCAATTATCGTCCTACCAGTAGTTAAGAAAGGTCTGCCTAGAATAATGAGGACTTCCCTATCTTTCTCCATATCCAACACAATAAAATCTGCAGGGAAAATAAACTTGTCCACCTTAACTAGCACATCCTCAATGATTTCCTTCGGATATTTATGGATCTATCAGCTATCTGAAGGGTCACTGTGGTAGGCTTTGCATCTCCTACTCCTCGCTTCTGTATATGGACCAAGGCATAAGATTAATACTAGCTCCAAGATCACACAGGGCTCTACCAAAGAACTGATCTCCTATGGTGCAAGGTATGGTAAAACTACTTGGATCTTTGAGCTTGGGGGTAATTTCCTCTGAATAATGGCACTACACTCCTCAGTTAATGCCACTGTCTCATAATCCTCTAATCTTCTCTTCCTCTAGAGGATATCCTTCATGAACTTCACATAACTAGGTATTTGTTCTAAAGCATCAGTAAAAGGAATGTTAATGTGAAGCTTCTTAAAAACCTCAAGAAATTTAGCAAATTGTTGATCAAGCTTCTGGTTTTGGAACCTCTGAGGAAAAGGTAATGGGGGTCTAACTGGAGGAAGTGTAGTGGTAATAGGTGTAGTATCAGATGAAGAGGAAGGCTGTGAAGAAGAAGATAAAGATGAAGAAGCGCCTGACTTAGTTTCCTTTGTAGCTTGATTATCATGTTCTTGCTCTTTCTGATCTGCCTCTTTAGAACCTAAGGATTCTTTAACTATGGGCTTAACAGGACTAGACTTAACATGTGGTTCATCTAGCTCTCTACCGTTCCTAAGGGTTATGGCCTTAACATGCTCATTACCCTCCCTCTGCCTAACAGGGTTAGCTTTGGTATTACTAGGGAGGGTCCCTTGTGGACGCTAGCTAAGAGCACTAGCTATTTGTCCAACCTGAACTTCTAAATTCTTAATAGAGGCTGTTTGATTTTGTAGGATAATCGTGAACATCTCCTCTAGCGAAGGCTTCTTCTCAGTTGCAGCTGTTGGTGCAGGTAAGTGCTAGGGCTGCATAGGTGGTGGTGGTGGTAGTGGATGATGTTGAAATTGAGGTGGGTGATGGGGATGGTTAGGTGAAAAATGATGAGGTGGTGGTACATGAATAGGTGGAGTCTGAAAATGCGGGGGTCCCATAAGTCTAGAATTAGAAGATTGCCCTTGATTTTGGTTCTAAGAAAAATTAGGATGGTTCTTCCACCCTAGATTGCAGGTGTTCGAGAATGGGTTGTTCTATTGCCTTTGAGGTGGGGTAACGTACTGAATAGACTCTAAATTTAGTGGACACCTATCTACAGAGTGTGGATGAGTTCATGATGAATACAAATAAGTTTTAATGTGACGAGCATGAGATGTCATACATGATGATTTTTCCATGTTTGTTTTATATGTCGATTTCATGATTTCTCTTATATGATATATACATACATGTGGCATCGTTTTAGTCATACCTCATGCTCCAAATATAAACGATTTTATATTATGACATTATCATGACGTAGATAGTATAGTTATCTACCTGCTTACATTATTGCCTTACTGAGCTGTTTATGCTCACCCTTTCATTTTCCACCCCACAGGGTACATTCAGTAGAAGAGAACCACACAGATCGTATGAAAGAAAAGGACTTTTGATAGCGAGAATAAGAGTAGGACTATTGGCAGAATTATGCTGGGTACTGAGTGACTCTACCTTTTTCGTGAGATTGGCTATTTGAGAAGTCAAGGTAGACAGTGTATCTAACTCATAGATACCCACTGATTTCTTAGGCAGCTGCCTCTCCGATGACCATTGGTAATTGTTAGCTGCCACCTTATCTAACAGACCGTAAGCTTCCTCCTCTGTCTTGCACATTAGAGCTCCTCCCGTAGCAGCATCAACTATGATCCTATTTTGGCTAGTAAGTCCGTTACAGAAAGTCTGGACTTTTAGCCATAAGGGTAGGCCATGATGAGGACACTTCCTAAGAAGGTCTTTATATCGTTCACATGCTTCGTAAAGGGATTCAGAATTGAATTGGGCAAAGGAAGATATGTCACTACGGAGTTTAGCCATTTTAGAGGGAGGAAAGAACTTAGCTAAAAATTGATGGGCTAACTCGTCCCAAGTAGTGATGGATCCTGGAGGTAAAGAGGTTAACCAGTGTCGTGCTTTATCTCTAAGAGAGAAAGGAAATAGCCTAAGCCTAAGTGCATCATCCAATAATTCGTTATGCTTAAAAGTGTTGCACAACTCTAGAAATTGCCTTAAGTGAGCATGTGAATCATCATTGGGAAGCCCACTGAACTGTAACGAAGTTTGGATCATCTGGAGGATTGATGGCTTAATTTCGAAATTGTTAGCTGGGACAGCTGGTAGCCTAATGCCAGTATAATAACCTCCTATAGTTGGTACAACATAATCTCCTACGGTCCTAATTTCTCTGTTTTCAGCCATCGTGTTTTGCAGCGAAGCTACTATTTTTCCTAGAATCCTTCTTGATTTTTCTAAGTGTTCTTTCAATATTAGGATCTAAAGGAAAGCAATCAAAGCTCTTGGCTCTACGCATGCAAACATTTAAAAGTCCTCAGAATGTTGTTTTTTTAAATTTTTTAGTTTTTTAATTTTTTAATTTAATTTTTTTATGAAAGAGAAAATTAACTAATCTAAATTAAAGTTCTAAATATTCACAATCTAAATATGTACAAAATTAGAATTATACCTACGCATAATTTCACCGATATTTATTAATGGCTAATTGTGAATCCCCAGCAATGACGCTAAAAACTTGATACAACTACGCTCGTCGTTACCCAGACGTGTTAACCGCAAGTGCACGGGTCGTACAAGTAATAATGAGATTTGAGTCCCGGATTATCGTCCCACAGAGAATCTAATTAGCCTAACTAAGTACTAGTTAATTTTACCCTAAGTATATCTTAGCAAATTATAAAAAATTCAATGGGCGATCTACAAGATTTAATTTAAAAAGTATTGAAAACAATAAAAATAATGACAATTATAACATAAATAAAATAGAGCAAAAATTACTTATAGAGTTCCAGACAAATAAAACGATAATCTACAAAAGAAAAATACCAAAACTAAAATTAATTAGTGCAAATAATCTAAAGATGCAATTAAGAAAATAAGGAAATAAAATTAACTAGAATAAAACTAAACAATCCTAAAATAAAATGTGCATCTAATTAATCTAATTAATTTCAAAATAAAAATGCAAATTAATCTAACCTAAGGTCCAAAGAAATAAAATTTAAATAAATAAAGCAATAATTAAGTACTAACTTACTAAAATGCCTAGATTAAAAATAAAATCTACTCTAAGTGATGTATGCAAAATAATTAATTCCTAAATATATGCATGAAAATAATTAAATTAAAATTTCAAATGCATAAAAATATTGAAATTTAATCTAGACTAAAATCTAATTATCTAAAATCTAACAATCCTAATCATAACCAATTTAACTAAACTAATGAAATACTACCTAAACTAATTAAAAGTGCACTAATTTAAAATACTACTAAACCACTAATAAAAGCTAAACTTTTTCAAAATAAACTATAAAACTAATCATCCATGCATCGACAATGTACTGTTTTGCCATGCACACAGTTGCACTGCACCCTTGCTGCAGTCGCACCAACATGTTCCTGCACACATCCCACACCGCTCCTGCATAAATGAAGCTAATGAACAGTACAATAGCAACATAACAGGGAAGAACAGAGGTGGCTAACGAATACTTGATGAAATAATAAAACTAAACATCAATAACGTTAAGAAAGAGATTAAATGAATCTAGTATATACTACAGCAATAGATGTAAACCAAATATGCAAACTAAAATAGAATAGAGAGCCACAGCTACAGTTCCATGATTTCTCTCCCCTTCGGCAGCAACACATAACCAGTGAGAATAGCAGAACATCACGTTCTCCTTTCAGCACCTAGCCAGCTATGTTCCGCCCTGTTCAGCTTGTCATGCCAACAACTTCAGTTCTACTATTCTGCTTAACTGCTTCGTTCCCGATCTTCCTGCTCCACACAAACCAAAGGACGATCGCCAGCAAACCACGTTCTGCATCAGCAGCACAACTTTGTCTCCTCAACAACCTTGCCACAATGCATCCTGGCACCACTTAAAAGGATTTGGAAATCGAATGCATTAGAAACTGATCACAAGAACACGTAGCGACAAGGTGCAAAAATAAAACAGAAAAACATAAAATGAAACTGCAAGAATCATAATGGCAAAATCGAACCTAATCAGTGAAGGAAACCATAAGTTAAAGAAGAGACTAAAATGCAAAATAGGTTATAGAACACTGAAAAAAAAAAAAGAAATTGCTATTGGTCACTCGGCCTCCATTCACCATCCCGAATCAGTCTTGTAGCAACCTTAAACAGAATGTTTATGCCCACCAACTGATAAATGTAAAATCAACTCCATATAATTTGTAGGAAATGAAAGTGAAACAATGCAACAGGTTGAACAACATGGCAACAGTCACCTCTTTCTCACACCTGAGAAGTAAAAACAGTAACAAAAGAAAAATGAAATCTGAATAGTAAATAGAAAACTAGTAAAAACGAGAATCTAACTTTTCATTTGTAAAGATTAAATGTGTCGAATTTAAAGAGAATGTAAAACTTGCAATCCTAGAACAATGGTAGCTTAAAAAGAAAAGAAAAAACTAACATGAAAGGTAAAAATGAAAACTAAATAAAAACTTTAACCTAGCACTACTTTTACCCTAAAATTCCACTTGGTTTATAATTGCTCATCATATTCTATTTATACACAATTTTACGGGTACAATTGTAATTTCCGATCCTAGATGAGTTGGCATTGTTTGGCCACTTGTCTTCATTCCATTCACTGTAGAGAAGATATTTCCACATTATTTGTCTTCTAGTCCACTTGGATGTGCGATGTGACCCAACTTGTGTCTTCAATGAGGTGGGCACGGTATCCGTCGATCTTATCTTTCTTAGGTGAATAAAATACTAACACCCGACACCACACGTGTCTAGAGGACTAATGACTCATGCTGCGAATTTGGAGTGGTCCAGTCTCATTTTAGCCTGTTTTCAGTCCGTTTTCTGATAAAACGATTGAAATTCATCTTGATTTAATTTACCTGCACATAAGAGAATTTTAATTAAATTGAGGGGATAATTAATAAAATAATATGGGGATTAAAATAATTAATTAAGAAATTAAGCACAAATAATTCTATTTTAATAGAATTATCATGGTCGTGTTGTGTGTTTATTCGCACGTACCGGTTTTGAAAGAAAGAGCATGAAACAGCCATGTTGGGAGCCTGTATTGACTGTGTATCGCACCAATTACATGCTAACACGTGTAATATTTTGAGATATGGCTGAGGGCTATCGAAAATATTATCCATACTATGAGGGCTAAGACTTATGGCAAGCACCTCGACTATGAGGTATAACCAAGGTATGAAGGCTAAGACTTATGGCAAGCACCCCGACCTTGAGATTGGGTCCATGGAGTACTTTGTACAGTGTATATCACATGGAGTATGATGTACCGTGAGTACATGAGGTTATTGAGTTGTGAGCTGACGGTAGAGATTTGACCCACCTCCCGTTACAGCAATTGTGAGGCCTCGTACACCAAGTACTGTGTAGCCTGGGATCACAGAAAATGAGTTATGATCATAATCTCGGAACATGTAGTCGCCTATCTCGTTTCATCACTTGAGTTTTCTTGATTGAATTATCACATGATTTTATAATATGAACATTTGACTTGTGTGTGATAAGGGTTACCCGAGGGATGGGTGAGGCCCAGATTTTCATGTTTTAACATGACAAAATGCCACATTGTTTTGATTTAATTGAAATGGCATGATAAATGTGAATTTTATAAATTACATGAGAAATGCAATGTTTTGCATAAACTGTTGTGATTATTAAACCAACATGATTTCAATTTTATAACTGGCAATTTATATCTATGTGTATATATTGCATAAATGTTTCAAGAAAGACACATGCTTTAGATATGAATCAAAAGGAAATGATTTAATGGCATGAGCATTATCTTTATAGATAGTGTAGTTATCTACTTGCTTGCTTTATTTCCTTACTGAGCTGTGAGCTCACCCCTTTTTTATTTCCTCTCTCCACAGAGCGTTCATAGTAGTCAAGCCCGGCTAAGGATTTGTATTCCTTGATCCGCTGCATACCCATCTTACGAAAGGTATACATATTCGAACATTTTGTACTGAACAATGTAAAAGCACAGTTATGTAAACGAATGTATGGTCGGGGATATATATGTACAAGTATTCGTATTAATGTATATGAGTTTACTTTTAAGAAAATAATGCTTACAGTCAATAGATAACTGTATTGACATGTATACATGTTATGGAATGAGTGTGGTTGAGGTGACTAATATCGAATAACAGCCCAACAGTATTGTGTCGAGTTATGAAAGAAGGAGAGGTAAGTAAATTATGAAATATTTGTAGTGGTTTTTGGTAGGTCACAGGAGGGGAGGTCGTGACAATAACGACCATCGTTATGCATAGAAATTTACCCTATATAAAATCAAAACGGGTTCCCAACTCAGTGTAGTGAATCCCCAATTCACTCACCGGTATAAAATAAGTTTTAATTCGGTATAGTGAAACCCGATTCACCCACCGGTACCCCCCAGGTACATAAAATCAACCATATCAGAGACTAGGCAAGGATGTCACACTGTATAATGTACTTATGGCCATAGTTAGAGACCCCAAGCATCACGGGCCATGTGTGCAAGAGTGTCTCGTTACTACTGGAGGAGGTCAAATGCTACCCGCCGATTAATCAGTCGTCCAACGACTTACAGCAACGGTACAACGTACTCCGTCGACCTCGATTTCTAAATCACAAGTCTGGGGATGCCTACCATAGGAACTTACTACCCCAACTTGGATCATTAACTATCGCCTGTCTCAAAATCCAGTGCGAGCATGTCAACGTAACACACAGTAGACCCGATGACTCAAGCACGATTTTATGCATATCATATAAAATCGAGTGTGAGCAAGGCTCCAGCACTATTTCATGCATAAATCTTATAAATCCAGTGCAAGCAAGGCTCCAGTACCATGTCATGTATAAATCGTATAAATCAAGTGCGAGCAAGGCTCCAGTGCGATTTCACATATAAAATCAATAGACGGCTCATTTCTGGTGGAAACGACACCCCAAAACTGAGTTCAACACACAAAACAACGCGAAACAGAGTGAGAGGGACCACATCCCATCAAATCACTAATCACGTAGGAAAATATGCAATTTAATGCAATTAGTCAAATCTAGAGCCCGTCTACTATTTTAATCATATAAAATCACTTTTTCACTAAGAAAACAAAGAGATATGCTATTTCATGCATTTTTAGACGTTTTCAAATTTTGTCATATCTAAGGGTATTTTGGTAATTTACCCATACTCGGGAGTAATCTAGAAATTCTCATATCTAGACTCTGCATAGTTTTTAAGTGACTATAAATGGTAATGAAAGTACGTGTAGCTATCACTATAGCTCACACAGTTCCCTTACCTCAAACCACGCTGAAGGTATTTTTCCTCATTTTCCTACTTCGCGAAATTTGATCTATCCTGCTTCGTGTATGTCTCTGGGAGCTGCAGATAGTTACCAATCACATCACTATAATTCAATATACTTATTTCTCACTTCCAGTATATTTAACTTAAAGTACTAGGCCCGTTTACTCTTATTGGGCCTTATTGCTCTTGATTGGGCCCAACTCTATTCTAAGTTCATTAAGCTCATTAGGCCCATTTACATTTATTGGGCCGTCGTAAGCCTTTTCTAGTCTCTTCGGATAGTCCATACAATTATTTTCGATAGTCATTTTCAATTTCAGAACATAAAACATTTCATTCGGAATAAATCTGCAACTTATGTGATTAATTTCTAACTCGTACAATTATACAAGTTATAGTAAGAGGGATTCACTTACCTGAGATTTCGTAATGACATGTAAATCGAGACTCGATCGAACTCATGTTCATTACCTATTGTTGCGCTACACATTTATATATTTGAATCGGGTCTATTTCGGTCAAATATAAATTCAAATAAATCTTTCAAAAATTAAAACGGTCAATTTCGACCGCTTACCGACTTATCCTTAGCCCGATGCCTTAGCCCGATGCATCATTAAATTTTTCTCCCTTTTTTTCTCTCATTTTCTTCCTGACTGCATCATCAAATTTTTCTCCCTTTTTTTCTCTCTTTTTCTTCCCGGTGAATCGGTTTAGATCGGTTCAGCCCCTTTTCACACTGAACCAGTCCGAATCGATTTAGGGGTTATTTGGCTGTTGCCAACGTTTTCGACCGATTCTCAAGCCGACTCTTCCACCAATCGACTCGCCTTCACCAGGGGAGTCTTCCGTTGGCCTAGGATGGGGTAGATTGACACAGGTGCCGTCGGTTTCTCCCTTTCTCCCTTTCGGCTTCTCCCCCTTCGATCTGGCGTTTTTCGACAAGCCAAGGCTCGTGACGACGCTTGGACGTTTCCTCGGTGCTGGTATTCCCTAGTTGGTCGTCTCCTTCTCGTTCTCATCCTCGATATCGCCGCAGGTGAAGGAAACAGTGGAGGATCGGGTTTCCCGATTCCTTCCCACTATTCGCCCGATTTCCAACTTCCTTTCCCTTTTTTTTCAATTCTTTTCTTTATATATATATATATATATTATACTTTAATATAATATAATACACATATATATATATATATATAATATCTCATACTATAATATTATTATAATAATAATATAACAAATATCTTATATTATTATAATAATATTATATTACCATAATGTATTTTATACATTAATATTTACACTCACATGTACATATATATTATTTAATTTGTTTCTACAAATATATATGTACATCCTATTTTATTATTTCTCCAGAAATATATATTTTTTCATATTTTCGAGATAAATTCCTAAGGTGGGGTAATTTTCGAGTCTTACAAATCCAGACTAATTTTCCTTCTTTGACTCCATATATTTTGACTACCTAAGACCAAATTTTCAGTCGGTTTAACCAAATTTCATTCGGTTTTTCCCGAACTCACCGAAGCTCTTATTTCTCAATTTAAAGCACTTAACTTTATTTTCTTAATTCTAATGAACTTAACATTGTATCATTCCTTCTTTATAAATCAATATATCACAAATGTACATTTACAATGATATATTTACAATGGAATAATACAAATTTTAGGTCTTACAACTAAAGGCTTCAGAGTTAATGTGAATTAAGATATGTGAGATATTATCTCCTGAAGTCACTTGAGGAGATTAATCCTTAACTTGATTACTCATCCACCTTCATATGCTTTGGGATATACCCGAAAACATTCGTTTTAGGCATTTGGCTCTTCCAACCTGTCATGTGATACAACAAAATGGAACTCTCATAGAGGGTTATGTTCAATGAACATATTCTTTAATAAGCACCCATATGCTATCCTCAAGTATCTCTATATTACAACCTATTGGATTGGTTGCATATTTCACAAGTATGAGGTTTAGCATGTACCAATTTTTTAGCATTGCAAATGCTCATTCTTGATAGTACAATGACCAAGAATAAAGCTTTGATGCATAATAATCTAATAATTGTAACACATTACAATTTACTTGCAAGACTATTATGTTCCATGAGCTTTATTTACATAAGTATAATAATTACAATTATCATCTAGACTTATAGATAAAAAAATACTTGATTTTAATTATCAAAACACAAAATGATAATTCATATATATATATATATATATATATATATATATATATATATATAAATGACATAAAGAATAACCAAAAAGTTTACATCCATAATAAGTCCTTATGGGCTTGCAGAGCTTACACTAACACCATTATGATGGGAAATTCGCTTGCTTATGTCAGACCAAAAATTTGGTCTGATGCGAGAGAAGCATCATACTTCAGAGGAGGCTACTTGGGAGCTGGAGAGTCTGATGCGAGAGAAGCACCCCCAACTATTTGATGACTGATTTGGTTCGAATTTGGAGGACCAAATTTTTTGAGTAGGGGAGGATTGTCAGACTCGTATTTTATGTAGCCTGTTCCTTATGATTCCTATGTGTATGAACACTCTATTATTATAGTTGAATCATAAGAAGAATATTTACTAGATTTAAAGAGTATGTGAAATGATTTAACACGCATAAGCTACATAAAAAGCCTAATATGAGCTATAAGAGTCACAGGCTAAACCGAGTGGATCTGAATCATTCTGACTGAAAATAAGAACTTAAAATGAGAAAATATAGAGAGCTTATGAAGGAAAGTTAGTTTGATTTAGTTCCGAACACAAAGAACGAGAGTAAAAGCTAAAAAGGGTAAAATGGACCTTTTTAGCGAGTTAAAGTATTTAAGGTGTTTCAGGTGTATTTATCAACCGAAAATGGCCAAAACGTAAAGAAGAGAGTGTAAAACATAAGATATGACACTTTCAAAATTTTGAAAAAAAAGTCAACTTGGTCAATGATTAAGGAAAAAGTCAACTATAGTTAATAAAAGTGGACTTTTACCATAGTTGACTAACCATGGTTAGGAATTAACCCAAGTATGGAGAAAAAATTGTGGAAAAATATTCTTAGTCAGAATATAAGATAATCATCCCCGGAAGTAAGAAAAAATTATTCGGAAGGATTTCGGATTTAATTTAATGGTTAAAAACGTAATGGGCCTAAAGTGAAGATTTTAAAGCCCATTAAGGTATACTAAACGTAGATCGAAATTCTTAGGTCCCGTAGACCAAATTGTTGGACCGATTAATAGGCCAAATATCGAGACAATAAAAGGCCCGAGGTATAGTAAAAATTTCAGCTCAAAAGCTCATTAAGAAAGCCCAAATCGAGAGGCCCAATTGTAAAGCCCATTAGGTAAATATCTAACTATAGTTAAAGCTAACTATGACTCATTAGATGACTCATTAGGTGACTCATAACTAAACCTTAGGAAGTCAATTTTAATGGCTGAAAAGTAAGGCTTAATGGCTAAGTAAATGACTTATAAAATCAGCCACACCATTGTCATCTTCACCATACCATTCTCGGCTACACAAGGAAACCATTGAAATACATTTATCCAAGCTTTCTCTCACTAGAAATCACTAGGATTTAGGCATATTTGGAACTTGCATTCTTCATGAAAGTTGTTCCAAATTGAGAGGAGAGTAACATATGTTGGAATTGGCTATCAAGAAGCCATAGTGTGCAAACCGTGAGGTTCCAAAGTTTCGGCCAAGTGTGAACACAAATACTAGGTATATTTTCAAGCTTTCAAATTCATATATGTTAATGTATGAATGATTTTAAGTATATTGGTATATGTTTTAAGCATTGAAACATATGAAATCACTATGATCATGGTTAGGCCGAGAGTGAGTAGTGAAATATTGATGAATGCTCATATGATATTAAGGCATAAATGAGTTAATGTACACGTGTTAATGATTATGGTATAGTTAGAATTAATCAATTTGATTAATTAATACATGTATTAAGTTGACAATCAAGGTGTTTGATAAAATGTCTAAATTAACTATGTGATGCTTAAGAACATTGCCAACCAAGTGTTGTGAAAATGCCTAAGTGAATTGGCTAAGGAAATGGACATGGACGACATGCCATGGTGTGACCGACAGCATGGCGTGCTCTCGACTATGGCATGTGGTTGAGAGGTCCAATGGGCCAAGCCCAATTATTTTAGGCCCAATGTGATATAATGGGTCTAGGACAAGCCCAATAAGAGTTGGTGGACCCCACAATCCCAATAGGCCCAACGAAAATGAATAGTAAAATGGAAATGGGCTTAAGGCATAGTTAGGCCCATTAAGGTTTATTAAAACCCATTAAGGGAAATAGACTGTATTTAATGTGAAATACAGTAGGAAAAATATAATTAACCAGATAAATGATTATATGCAGCTCCAGAGATTATTGGAGGAGCAAATCGGACTGCTGGATCGAGCAGTGTTGAGAAAGTAAAATTTCTCGAGTGATTGCAGGTAAGGGACTTTTATGAGTAGTTAGAGATACCTGCATGTATTTTCGTCTGCTTTTACATTCACTTAAAAACTCTGAGGGTCAGAGAAAGTGAATAATAATTATTGTGACCCGATAGTGGTAAATTACGATTTTACCCTTAGTTAGGAAAAAAGTTAACTTTTGTGAAAAGTTGTAAAAAAGCATGGAAACCATCATTTTGAGTGTTTTCTGCCATTTAGCAGAAGAATAAATAGATGAGCTAATGATTTTAAGGTTGATATGAATTAAGCACACTTTATAGTGCTGATTTTGATGTTTTGAAAATCATCTCTTTTTAAAGAGCCATCTATCGAATTATGTGAGAATAAATCGTGCTAGAGCACAGCTCGTGCTTGATTTCATATATTTTCCACATATATTAGAGCTGGATTGTGATTCACACTAGATTTCCATGACATGCTTGATAGAGTGTTGGAGTTATTACTCGTACTCAGTTTTATGTGATTTATGCATGATAGAGTGCTGGAGTGATTAGCTCGTACTCGAATTTTACATGAGATACATGACATAGTATTGGAGCTATTGCTCGTACTTGATTTGATGAGTTTTGTGCATAGCATGGTACTGGAGCTATTGCTCGTACTTGATTTGAAACATGAACCATGCATTGACCTAGTTGTTGGAGGATTACTCGCACTAGAGTTGAGTTTGTGATGTGAAACAGTGTTTGAGCGGAGTGTATACTGTGAGTCGCGCTCAAAGGCACGCACTGTAATTTATGTGATATATAATACATGTTGTAAACTATGCTTGATTTCCTCGTGTAGACTAAGTATCACACTATGAGAGGTTCGCATGTGGATTTAGAGACGTGGTATGATATTCCATGGTTTGAGGGCTAAGTGATAATTCTATATTTTTAGAATTATTTGTGCTTAATTTCCTAATTAATTATTTAAATCCCCAATTTATTTTGTTAATTATCCCCTTTATTTAATTAAAATTCTCATGTTTGCAGGTAAATTAAATCCGGATGAATTTTGAATATTTCGGTAGAAAATGGACCAGAATTGGGCTAAAATCGAGATTGAGCCATGCGGACAACACGAGTCATGCCACCTAGCACATCCAATTGGATATGAAGACCGATGACATGGAAATATATTTTCAAGGAGCCAATGGTGTGAAGACAAGTGGCCAAAAAAATGCAACTCATCAAGGATGTGGAAATTACCATTTTACCCCTAGTGTGTTTATAAATAGGAAAGGATGACAATTGAAAATGGAATGTAATTTTTAGGAGTAGGAGTAGTGTAAAGTAGTTAGGAGTAGTGTTAGAATAGTTTTAATTATTTTTCCTTGTTTTCAAGTTTTATTTTTCGTTTTAGCTCCCATTTAAATTTACCGTTCAAACAATTTCCATTGTTATTTTTACAAGCTTTTCAATGTAGTTTTTGATTCTCTTGGCAGCCACCATGGTTGTTAGCTCTCGGTTACTCCTAGCTCTCTATTTATGCTTCCTTTGTTTTAATTAAAGAACCAACATCTTTTTTAGCTCTCGGTTTGCAAGAGGATGACTTATGTTTTTTGTTGAAAAAACAAAAGAAAAATCTTCATTTTGCCTAGTGTAGCTCTCGGCTTGGTGCATTTTTCTCAATTGGACAGAGAGAATGATGCTGGTGATTGAACCAAAGTCACCTTGTATCACTTGCTTCATGTCATGAATCACTGCTCCCATTTTATTTACTGTTAATGATTTCCGGAAACTCCATTTCTTTTTTTTTTTTTGGAACTTGCATTAGTGAAAACTTAGGATTTGTTTCTAGCATCTGCTCGATGAGTTCCTTATTGGTATGAGAAGCTGAACTAAGGTAATGTATTTCTCATTGGAGCCGAGACCAGAAGCGTGGAAGGCCATTCTTACTGCTGTCCAGGGGGTTGCTGCTTTGCTTCACTGCTGTTGCTGTAGAGGAGAAGAGTTAGTAGGGGACGGTGCAATGAGACTTGGAGAGGAACTGGTTGCTGCGATGATGAACGGTTGGACAAGCTGCTAGAGGTAGAAGCTAGGCGGTGTCGTGGCAGCAATCAAGAACCATTTCCCACTCTGTTTGGCTCTGTTTCATTATTGAGTTGAATGTGAGAGTGCAAGACAGAGCACGCCGAAAGCAGCAGCATAACAGAAGCTGGTTTGCACCTACAGCACCTGTAAATGCAGCTGGAATGAGCTGAACCCGTGAGCAACTAAAACCAAGAGCCATAGACAGACTGGATGCAGCAGAGTTGGTGAGAGTTGCTGAAGCAAGCTGGAACAGCACCTGGAACCCGTGAGCATGCAGCAGCACACCTAGAGACAACCAACCTGTGACCTAGAAACACCAGAAGCAAGCAGAGTGCAGCGGACCAGAGGGCCAACAGTAGCAAGCTTGGACCAGCGGACAAAAGCAGCATACCGAGCCATACCCGAAAGCATGGAAAAGAAACATAATTTGGAAGGATGAATAGTGTTTGGAGGGAATGGTTTAAATTGCTAAGGGCTTGTTTGGCATTCAACTTTAGTTAATTAGCTCATTTTCATGCATTGTTAGTTTAGTTTAAATCCTATTTAATTTGTTAGCTTAGTTTAGAGTCTTTGATTAAATTGCGTAATTAATATTTTGCTTAATAGTGTAGAACTTAGTTTTAATTAGGTTGATAGTTAATTAAGTGTTCAATTAGAATTAAATTAGGGGTAAATTTATTTCATTAAATCTTAGGTTAGTTTAAATTGCATTTTGATTAAATAGTTTAATTGCATTTTAGGTGGGTTAATTTAGTTTAAATTATCTTGCTTTGTTATTTTCATAATTGCATTTTATCTTAATTGCGTTAATTAGTTTTAACTGTTTTAATTTCTTTTGTAGGCTTTCGATTTTAATTGCATTGAGTACTGTAAGTAATTTTACTCGCTTTTATTTTCTTTATTTTATAGTTTTATTATTTTATTGCTTTCGGTATTTTTAAATTTAGACTTAGTAGATCACCCACTTAAACTTCATAATTTGCTAGGATATACTTAGGGTAAGATTAACCAGTAGTTAATTAGGCTAGTCAACTTCTTTGTGGGACGATAACTTGGGACTCAAATCCTATTATTACTTGTACGACCCATGCACTTACGGACACATAGCCTTAGGGCGTGTCACTAAGACCTATGGCAGGCACCCCGCCTGTAATGTAGGGTCCACAGAGTACGTTGTACCGTACGAGTGGCATGGAGTACACTGTACCGTGTGGTGTTATGGAGTTGAGGAGTTGATAGATGGTGGTTGTGATAGATTGACCCCCCTCTCGTTGCAGCAGTGATGCCCCGCACACTAGGATTCCGTGTAGCCTGGGATCACCATTATAGGATATGGCCGTAGTCCAGGATATTATTGTATTTCACAACAGAATCTCACATGATATATCACCTGATTGACTGATTTATTTACGGATAGACCTGAGGGATGGGTCAAAATGCGATTGTTGTGATGTGAATAATTTAAATGCCATATTTAATGTGATTTAAATATACATTGCATGATTTATCTAAAGGCATTGTGATATTATAAAGATGCATTATTTTGCACTACATGCCTACATTTGAGAAAGCAAGCATGATTTTTATACATGGGATTTAATCTGTATAAGTATACATATATTTAAAGACATGCTTTTAAAGTGAGTTAAGGAAATGATATTTTCGAGGCATAGTATTATTTTGAGTAGATAGTGTAAATGTCTACTGCTTGCTGGATTTTCTTATTGAGCGCGTTGTATGCTTACCCCCTTTCTTTTACATCTCTCTACAGAGCATCAGCAGTAGAGTGAGAATTTGAGAGATAGTATTCCTGTTGTCCGCTGCTATTTCCTATCGATCGACAGGTATACATATTTTGTACGGTTATGTATCTAAACATAGAAACAACACAGTGATGTATAAGATATATATCATGGGGAATGTATTGTATTAGCTTTTATATGATCTCACATGTATTATAAAAAGAAGTTACAATTAGTAACAGTATATTGACATGTATGTATGATAATGGATGATATGGTATGCGAGGAAGCTAACATCGAATCACAGTCCAACCATTGAAGAGAGGAAAGGTAAGTTAAAAATGCGAAAAATTTGTAGTGGTTTTTGGTTAAATCATGGAAGGTCTTGACAGAATGGTATCAGAGCAGAGGTTGGTCTGATGTGAGTTAGTGTTAGAAAATAGGAAAGTGTACATCCCTATAGTACTGTGCTATATTTAGATACAACTGTGTATGCCAGATAGGAGACGGACTAATTCATGATTGTGAATGCAGGAACTTTGCCTATATGGCAAATACTCGTAGTGGTAGATGGACGAGAGGTAGGGCTCGAGGCCGTAGAGATAGGCCTGAGAGACGAGCTGCTGCTGAACCATTACCTACCTATGAGACTCTAGGTGCTACTGAGGCACCAGAGTGTGCTGAGATGCGCTTTGCAAGATTAGAGCGTAGTCTAGAGAAGATAGTAGAAATATTGGCACAGACGATGCCAGGTAGGCAGGAACAGGCGACAGGAGCTGCGACAGGAGAAGCAGTTGGCCCTGAGACACCTACACAGCCAGCTCATGCACCGAGTACTGTAGATACTCCTACACCCCTACCAGTTTCGGGTAGTAGTGGATTAGGGTACGAATGTGATCTGCATCAGTTGCGAGAGTTTCAAAAGTTTAGACCTCCATCTTTTAGTGGGGTCAAGGACCCTGTAGCTGCTGAGGAGTGGGTTGTTGAGATGGATAAGCTTTATGGATTCTTCGAGTGTACGACATCGAAGATGGTCGCATTTTCTGCGTTCCTACTGAAGGGAGCTGCAGAGCATTGGTGGAAGTCCACCAGACCCATATTGAGAGCTCGACATATAGATATTAGTTAGGAGATATTTCGGGATGCCTTTAGGAGGTAATTGGTCCCCGATACAGCACAACAGAAATTACAGGTTGAGTTTTTGGAACTAAACCAGGGGAGTTTGTCTGTGGACAAGTATGAGGCTCTATTTCTATCCCTTGGGAGATATGACCCAGATACCATGTATAGTGAGGCTAGAAAGGTCCACAGGTTCATCGATGGATTGAAATCGATTCTACGGTCCAGGTTGGTCCCATTAGATATAACCACCTACGAGGAAGCAGTGCGCAGGGTGCAACTGTGCGAGCAAGATTATGAGAGGAATGCTTTTGAGTTTGAGAAGTTTAACCGGAGCTGAGATATACAAAGGAAGAGATCGGCAATAGAGGTTTCAGTTATCTAGGAGGGAGGAAATTCTTCGGTAAGAGACCATAGGTTGAGGAGGCATGAGAGAGACCTGCTAGACCTCCTGCTTATCCGACCATAACTCCAGCAAAGGGTATTGTCATTGGAGGATAGAGACCTACTACCGATCAGTGTAGAAGATGCGGTAGATAACATAGAGGTAGACCGTGTCCGCTGACTCCTATAGTATGTTTTCGATACGGGAAACAGGGGCATATTACTAGAGCTTGCCTAGAGATGGTTGAGACTGCTCCACTGAAGGGCAGGGAGCCAGAGAGAGCTCTAGTTGATCCTTCTGCTTCGAAGAGGAGAACGACAGCAGAAGAAAAGGGGAAGCAAGTGATTGGTCGAGGGCGCGTACAGGCTTTGGACTAGGGGACAGCTGGTGCTTCATCGGATGTGATTCAAGGTAACATCCTGATTTATGATATTGAAACATATGTTTTAATTGATCCTGGTGCCACGTATTCTTTTGTATCACCTTCATTTACATGTAAATTAGCAAGACATGTAGAGCGTACACCGTTATGTATGATGATGTTGATTTGTACGCTTATGAATAGTAATCAAGTTGTAGAGTATGTATTTAATGACTTCAAGTTGAGAGTAGGGAACAAGGAGATGACAGCCATTCTAATATTGCTAAGTATGAGTGACTTTGATATAATCTTAGGAATGGATTGGTTATCTGCAAACCATGCTATTTTAGATTGTTATGCTAAGACATTTATGTTTCCTAACCCTACTAGATATGTTGTAAAGTTTAATAAAAATAAATGAAAGGAGTAGTTATGATTATGATATGATTTACTGACTTAGAAAACCTTTAACATATCAAGGTTTCATTGCGTACGTGGTAGATATGGATAAGGCACATCCGGAGTTGTTAGATATTACTGTGGTCAGTGAGTACCCAGATGTTTTTCTGGATGAGTTGCTAGGGTTACCACCAGACAGAGAGATGGAGTTCTGTATAGACTTGGTACCTGGTACGAAGCCTATTTCGAGACCACAATATCGCATGGCCTTAGTTGAGCTGGAGGAGCTCAAGAGGCAGTTGTAGGAGCTGTTGGATAGGGGTTTTGTTCGATCGAGTGTTTCACCTTAGGGTGCACCGGTTCTATTCGTGAGAAAGAAGGATGGGAGCCTCCGATTGTGTATAGATTACCGATTGTTGAATAAGGCCACCATCAAAAATAGGTATCCCCTTCCACGCATTGATGACTTGTTAGATCAGCTTCAGGGAGCACAGGTCTTTTCCAAGATTGATCTGAGGTCTGGGTATCATCACCTGAGAGTTCGAAGTGGAGATGTACCCAAGACCGTGTTTCGTACCCAATATGGCCATTATGAGTTCTTAGTCATGCCGTTCGAATTGACGAATGCTCCAGCTGCTTTCATGGCTTTGATGAACGATATGTTCAAGCCATATTTGGACCATTTTGTTATTGTTTTTATCGATGACATATTGGTGTATTCGAGATCTAAGAAGGAGCATGAGGAGCACAACAGGATTGTATTGCAGACTCTACGAGAGCAGAAGTTCTATGCTAAGCTCAGTAAGTGTGACTTTTGGTTGTCACAGATCTCATTTTTGGGACATATTGTAACAAGGGATGGTGTATCAGTCGATCCATCCAAGATAGAGACTGTAGTTCAATGGGAACAGCCGAAGACAGTCATCGAGATCAGGAGTTTTCTAGGTTTAGCTGGATATTATTGGAGATTCGTTGAGGGATTTTTGAAGTTGGTTGCTCCGTTGACACGTCTTACTCGAAAGAGTGTATCGTTCGTATGGAACGAGGATTGTGAGAAGAGTTTTCAGGAGTTGAAGCGTCGATTGACCACCGCTCTGATTCTCACTATCCTTACCAGCTCAGGAGGATTTGTAGTGTATACCGATGCTTCGCATCAGGGACTGGGCTGTGTATTAAGGCAGGATGGAAGGGTAGTTTCTTATGGATCCAGATAGTTGAAAGATCATGAGAAGAACTATCCGACCTATGATTTGGATTTAGCAGCAGTAGTGTTTGCGTTGAAGGTATGGCGCCATTACTTGTATGGCGAGAAAGTTTTAGATATTTACTGACCACAAGAGCCTCAAGTATCTGTTCTCACAGAAAGAATTGAACATGAGACAGCGAAGATGGCTAGAGCTTCTGAAGGACTACGATTGTGAGAAACTTTATCATCCGGTTAAGGCTAACGTTGTAGCTGATGCTTTGAGTAGGAAGAGCCTAGGGATGGTATCGTATATGATGGTTAGGGAACATGAGTTGCTAGAGCAGTTTGCTAGCCTCAGTTTGGTAGTTGTGCCTTCTGACATGGATACAGGCTATGTGATAGCTAGTCTACGCTTGGAGTCGGATCTGTTAGATAGGATCAGAGTGGCTCAGCAGACTGATCCATTTTGTATGGATGTGAGTGGTCAGATGCAGAAGGGCACAGTAATTGATTTTGAGTTGAGTTCTGATAGACTATTGAGGTTCAGAGGTAGATTGTGTGTTCCCAAGGATCCAGGACTTAGGAGATTGATATTGGCGGAAACTCATTCATCGAGGTATACGTTACATCCGGGGAGTAACAAGATGTATCAGAACCTCCGGAAGGTATACTGGTGGTTCGGTATAAAGAGAGATGTAGCAGATTTTGTGGCAAAGTGTCTCGTATGTCAGCAAGTGAAGGTAGAGCATCAGAAACCGACAGGGTTATTGCAGCCTCTACCTATACCGACATGGAAATTAGAGCATATCACCATGGATTTCGTGATGGTTTTACCGAGGACCCGTAGGAATCACGATGCTATATGGGTGATTGTCGACAGAGTGACGAATTCAGCCCACTTCCTAGCTATGAGAGCGATCGATACTCTGAGTTCATTGGCAGAGCTGTATGTAAGCGAGGTAGTGAGGTTACATGGTGTACCAGTGAGCATAGTCTCTGATAGGGATCCCCGCTTCACTTCCCACTTTTGGGAACATTTTCAGGAAGCCATGGGAACCCAGTTGAGTTTAAGCACCGCTTTCCATCCTCAAATAGATGGTCAGTCAGAGAGGACTATACAGACTCTGGAGGACCACTTCCCATTTGTTTTTGCTGGTCAGGTCACCATCATTTTTCATTTCCATTACTTGTAATGGGACATCATCACCCCTCACATATATCTAACAATTAGATATTTACTATTATATATGTATATATATATATATATACACACAGCTAACTTGCTAACATTTCCCTCGGCTTAATGGTCATACAGTTTGGTCCTCTTCAAACCTGTTTGGCTGTAGGACATTCGGGTTGGCTTCTTTGGAAGCCAGTCCTTGTTTTCTCTAAATGGTTTAGTGATAATAATACTATATAATTTCAATTATTGATAGTGTAATATTACATTGTACTTCACTTGGTATCATGTATTATTTTGTATTTATTTTCACTTAAAAATTTAATATTTTATTTAATTAAATTCACCTTAGTCTCTTGTGTTAAATTTCGATTCTAATTAAATTTCCACCGGCAAAATCATTCTCAATTTTATTTATTAACTTAATAATCATTGTTAAAACCAAATGCATATAAATTCGTGGAGTTTACATTCTCCCCACCTTAGAAAATTTGGTTTTCAAATTTAAAATTATATCAGTCCTCAAAGAACTGTGGGTATTTCTCTCACAATAAACTTTCAAATTCCCACGTAGCCTCCTCAAAAGTGTGGTATTGCCACAAAACCTTGATTAGCAGAATTGTCTTGGACGACACCTTCAACCATACAACGCTTTGTACAGTACCATTCCGATACTTGAGTGGTAGTTATTATTATATATGAATTCTGCTAATGGCATATGGTCCTTCTAAGAGAATTTGAAATCCTTGGCATATGCTTTCAATTCCATATTGGCATAGGTAAAGGTTGTAATAACCTCGTTGGGTTCTGGTGTTTTAACATAATCTGCTAATATTTGAGACATTTAGTCACAAGTTCAGTTATATCTCTTATCATATCTAATTACCAATATACCTTCAGGAGATTTTGATACATCTTACATGTCAGACCCGAAAATTCGGTGTCATTTCCTTAAGAAGTTGTTATTGTAAACATGGATTCATGTAATCTTGATCAATAAAGAAGAAATAATTGAATTTCAAGTCTAATTGATCAAGATACGAATTTAAGGTGATAACCCAAAATTTTACACCTCGAGAATTATTTCAGAAATATGAAAAAATATTTTAGAGAAAAAATATAAAAATAAAATAAATGTGTACATATAGATATAATTGGTAAAATATATATAAGTATGTAGATATTTATATATATATATATAATATATTATGATATAATATATTATATATAAAGATATTTTATAATATAATATACTAGATTATATTTTAATATAATATAATATATTATATAAAAAAATGAGAAAGAGAGGATCGGGCAAGCCCGATCTCTCTTTTCTTTTTCTCTAGAAACAGAGAAGAAGACAGTAGAGAAGAAGAACGAAGAAGGAGAAGGAGAAGGAGAGAAAGAGAGGATGAGAGCCAGGGGAGGATGTCGTCCCGAGGGTGTTCGTGCAGGAAAAAGGCGGTGACCATTAGTGACGTCAAGAGGAGCAAATCGATGAGACAAAAAATAAGGGGCGATGCTGAAGAAAGAAAGGGCCGAACTGGCCACTTTCCTGCCAGCCTAGGCGTGACCGCCACCAAATCCAAGCGTCGCGGGCCCAGACAAACCTGTTGGAGACAGAAGTCGATTATGAACTGATCGAAAAAGTCATCGAACGATGAGATTATGCTGAACCGGTTTGGACCGTTTCAGCTGAAGAGAAGGGGTTGAATCGGTCCGAACTGGTTCAGCCAAGGAAAAAGAAAAAAAAGGAGAAAAGGAAAAAAATTTGGTAAGGCCTCGGGTTTAAGGATAAGCTGGTAAGCGGTCGAAATTGGTCAATTTAATTTTTGAAAATTTTATTTGAATTTATATTTGATCAAAACTGACTCGGTTTAAATATATATTAATGTGTAGTGCGACGGTAGGCGACAAACACGAGTTCGAGTGAGCCTCGATTTATGTGGCATTAAGAAAATTCAGGTAAGTGATCCTTACATACTATAACTTGTATAGTTATACGAGATTGAAATTAATCATATGTGAATTAGAAATTGATCGCGTAAGTTACAGATTAATTTCATATAAATTGCTGTATGTGTGGAATTGAAAATCGACTATCGTAACTGATATAGTGAACGATCTGAAAGGTTAGAAAAGGCTTCAGATGTCACGATGTTAGGGTGAGGCCCATTAAAGAGTAATTGGGCCCAATACGGGCAATTGGGCCCAATATGTTAAATTAATTATAGAAAAGTGAAAAATAAGTATATCGGGGTGAATTGACATAAAGTATAATTATTTATAGCTCCCAAGGATGTAAACGGAGACACAAAGACTACGTGATCCAGAGAGATCGAGAGTTAAAATTCACAGTCAACCAATTTCAATGTAAGGGATTTCGTAAGCTCTTAAAGATAGTTGTACGAATTTCCACTACTATTTTCATTTCCTTAAATTGTATAAGGAACCCAAATATGATACTTGTCAAATTTACCTTGGGATAGGTAAATTACCAAAATACCCTCAGTTATGAAAATTTGAAAGTGGTCGAAATAACCAATTTTTATATGTTTTGTATGAAATAGGGTTTCTGTGAGTAAATAAGGATAGAATGGCTCTTGATTTGATCATTTACATTAAATTGCATGTTTTTTCGAATTGAATCTATGTGACGAGTGGTTTGATGGAAATGTTCTCCTCTCACTCAAGTGGGTGTTGTTTTCTGTATTTGATTTAATCATGAGCACCACTTTTATCAGAATTGAGCCATCTATCCGATTTTATGGAAACAAATAGTGCTGGAGTTTGTTAGCACTAGATTTGATATGGTTTTCACATGACATAGTGCTAGAACCTTGTTTTGCTCGCATTAGATTTTGATTTTGTGATGTGTATTAAATATTGTTTAGAGACGTCATGTAGGCTATGTGAGCTTACACTGATCCTCGTACGTGATTTGACAAGGTCATGTTGGAGCCTCGTGTAGACTGTGTGTCACACCGATTGATATGCTCGCACGTGCATTTTGGAGACTTCGTATTGATGTAGCTGGAGATAGGATGATAAGACCTGAATACTACGCACTCCTAATCTTACTGATTTATGATATTGGGGTTCAGGGAGTATGATGTACGTGTGGACGCACATGGAGTACAATGTACCGTGTTGTTGTGTTTGCTATTTGATGGGTAGACTGACCCCCTGCCCTCAACCATCCAAGGACATTCATGCATACATGATCGGTGATTGCATGGAGTCCAGTGACTATGGTCATATGTCTATTTATTTTCGTATGCTCTGCTTTATCTCCACTTATGTTTTTATATAATTTTGAAGTTTTTAGATTTGATTAGTTTTTGAAAATATATTCAGTTTGTGTTCAAATTTTGTTTGAATTCTGGATTTGCATCCGCAATGTGCTTTCTATGTTAAGCATGTGTTTTGATAAATCTATTTTGATTTGACATGCTTTAAAGAAAGTGCATATGTGTGGTTTTGAAAATCTATGGTTATTTTAGAAAGTAAGGATTTTCTGCATGACAAGAGATTATGCTAACGTAGGTAGTATAGTTATCTACTTGCTTGCATAATTCCTTACTGAGCGTGTGTAGCTCACCCCCTTTTTCCCTTCCACTCCACACAGTTACCCCAACAGTGAGTACTACGAATTTTCCTGAGGAGTTGACAGCCCACACTTCATAGTGCGCAAAGGATACCTATTTTGTTTCTTGTATCTAAACTTTTAAGGCACAGTTATGTATTTAAAAAAATACTGGGATGTAAACATACGTGTGTATAATATATGAAAATAAAGAAATTAGTTGCATCATAGTAAAGTGATATCAATTACTATGGATGACGTGTATTATGTGTGTAAGATAAATATGGGCTTGTGTGCCCAACGATCCATGTGTTGTCTATTTTGTTATTTGTATGAAAGAATAATCAGAAGTAAGTGTGAAATGGGGTGTGACATACGTTGGTATCAGAGCACGGTTCGGTCTGAATACGAGTCAGTATAAGTCATTAAGAAAGTTTGCATCCCTTTGGTATTGTGTCTTGTTTAGATATAAATGTGTATATCGAGCTGTTAATGTACTAAGAATTGATTGTGTGTGAGGAAAATCATCAGTATGACTAATAGATACTATATTCGAGAGGGAAGTTCTCGATCTCTAGGGTAGAGAGATAGGCTCAAGAGACGTACTGAGTCATCTTTTGACCATGTCTCCCAGGATCTGACAAAGACTATTAATGCCCAAGTGTCAAGGTTAGAGCAGACTGTGGAGAACATGACATTGTTGTTTGGATGGGCGATGGCTAGACTGGATAGTTTATAGGATGTGAGTGAACCTGCAACAACCCTGGCGATGCCTGCACCCCACACCGCTGACCCCTCTAGTTCTGCCCAACCTATTTTGACACCACCCCTACCTGTACAGCCTGAAGCAGCACCTCCACTTGTTAGACCTCCGGTACCACCACCAGCCCCAGCAGAGTCTCAAAGAGCTCCACAGGGGAGAGCTAACGAGGTAGGGAATGAATGTAATTTAGATAGGATGAGACAGTTTCAGAAGCTTAGACCGCCATCTTTCAGTGGGATCAAGGATCCAGTGGCAGCAGAGAACTGGATTAATCGGTTGGAGAAGTTGTATGAGTTCTCTCAGTGTTCTCCGATAGAGATAGTGGTCTTTGACATGTTTAGGTTGGAAGGCGAGGCCGAGCATTGGTGGAAATACACCCAGCCTATTTTGAGAGCCTAAGATCCGATAGTGACTTGGTAAACTTTTCTAGACGCCTTTCAGAGGATGTACATTCTGGAGACCACCTGCAGGCGTTTACAGATAGAGTTCTTTGATCTGACTCAGGGAAATCGTTCAGTAGATGAGTATGAGTCTTGGTTTACGTCTCTAAGAAGGTACAACCCTGACACTATGAGTTGTGAGGATATAAAGGTCAGGAAATTTATGGATGGATTGAGATCATCCATTAGAGCGAGATTAGCTCCTTTTGACATTGAGACATATGAGGAAGCAGTGCGTAGAGCTCAGTTGTGTGAACAAGACTACAAGTGGCACACTATTGATTTTGGTAGATTAGGTAAGGATAAGAAGAGAATTGTTGATGATCAGAATTTCAAAGAGGGGAAGAGGTCGTTTGGGAAGCGACCAAACTTTGAAGAGTTTCGGGGTAAGACAGCGAGACCCTCTATTCCACCGACTTCAGCTCCGTCTAGGGGTATAGTGATAGGTGAGCCTCAACCTACCACTGAGCCATGTAGAGTTTGTGGGAAGTTTCATGGTGGTAGGCAATGTTTTTAAGCATCCAGAGCATGCTTTAAGTGCGAAAAGATGAGCCATATGATTAGAGTTTACCAAGATCTCTTAGCCCCTACTCCACAGAGGCGAGAGGAGCCACAGAAAGCTCCCATTACACCCCTATCTCAAAGAAGGAAGGCCACAGCTGTGGAGAAGGGAAAGGAGATTGTTGGCAAGTGTCATGTGTACGCTTTGGATCAGGACGCTGCCAATGGTTCATCTGACGTGATTAAAGGTACTATTTTGGTCTTTAATTCTGAAGCATTATCGTTATTTGATCTTAGTGCCACACATTCATTTATATCCCCCTTATGTGCATTTAAAATGTCAAACTTTGTGAAGCCTATACCACTAGGTAGGAGGCTGTTAACCAGCAGACCCATAAGAGATAGTCAAGTGACTGAGATGATGTGTAAGGACTATAAATTGAAGGTAGGTGATAAGAGCATGATGACCGATCTTATTCTGTTAAATATATACGATTTTGATGTAATATTAGGGGATAGATTGGCTAGCGGCAAATTATGCTATCATAGATTGTACTCTAAGGAAATAATGTTTTCCCTACCTGAGAAACATATTGTAAAATTTTCTGAGAAGAAATGAAAGAAGTAGTGGTTATGGTTAGAACGGGTTAATATTGGTGCTAATCGAATAATTAATGTTCTGAACGTTTTATTGCCTACGTGGTTGATATGGATAAGGCACGTCCGGAGTTGACTGACATCCTCGTGGTTAGGGAATTCCTAAATATCTTTCCAGATGATCTACCAGGGTTACACCGGACATGAAGATGGAGTTTTGTATTGATTTGGTGCTTGGTATGAAGCCTATAGCTAAACCACCATACATAATGGCTTTAGTAGAATTGAAGAAGCTAAAGAAGCAGTTACAGGAGGTCTTGGATAAGAGGGTTATTAGACCTAGCGTGTCAACTTGGGGACCTCCAGTTCTATTTGTGAAGAAGAAGGATGGAAGCCTCCGACTGTGCATTGATTATCGATTGTTGAATAAGGCTACCATCAAGAATAAGTACCCCCTTCCACATTTCGATGATCTATTGGATTAGCTTCGGGGAGCACAGATCTTTTCTAAGATTAATATGGGATTTGGGTACCATCAGTTGAGAATCCGGAGTGGAGATGTACCTAAGACAGCCTTTCGTACCTGTTATGATCATTATGAGTTCTTGATTATACCTTTCAGGTTAACGAATGCTCTTCCAATTTTCATGGCTCTGATGAATGATGTGTTCAAGCAATATTTGTATCGATTTTTCATTATTTTTATCGATGACATTTTGATATATTAGAAGTCCAAGGAGGAACATGAGCAGCACTAATGGATTGTTTTGTAGACCTCTAAGAGAGGCAACTATATGCCAAACTCAATAAGTGTAATTTCTGGTTGGAACAAATATCGTTTCTAGGTCATGTAGTATCGAAGGATGGGGTATCTGTTGATCTGTCCAAGATCAAGGCAGTAGTTCAATGGGAATGGCCCAGGACAGTTGCAGAGATAAGAAGTTTTATGGGTTTAGCTGGGTATTACAAGAGGTTTGTAGAGGGTTTTTCAAAATTACCTGCTCCTATGACTCAGCTCACTCAGAAGGATGTAGTATTCGAGTGGAATGATGCTTGTGAAAAGAGTTTTTAGGAGTTAAAGCATCGTCTGACCACCGCACCTATTCTCACTAGACCTACCAGCTCAAGAGGCTTTTTTGTGTATATTGATGCCTCGAGACAGGGACTAGACTATGTACTGATGCAGAATGGGAAGGTAGTTGGTTATGGATCCTGGTAGCTTAAGATCTATAAGAAGAACTATCCGACCCATGATTTAGAGTTGGCAGCCATGGTGTTTGCAGTGAAAATATGGCGCCACTAATTGTACGGTGAGAAATTTCAGGTATTTACTGATCATAAAAGCCTCAAGTATCTGTTTTCGCATAAGGAACTGAATATGAGGTAGCAAAGATGGTTAGAACTCCTGAAAGATTATGATTGTGAGATCTTGTACCACTTGGGAAAAGCAAATGTAGTGGCTGATGCTTTGAGCAGAAAGAGCCTCGGGATGATCTAATATATGATGGTCAGGGAACACAAGCTGTTGGAATAGTTTGCGAGCCTGAGATTGGATGTATCCCTTTCTAATATTAACGCCAATTATTGTATGGCTAGCCTGAGAGTGGAACTAGATCAGATGCACCGGATTAGACAAGCTCATCATGTCGATTAGAGTTGTATTGATTAGGCGAGTCAGATTCAGTTAGGTACTAGAATTGATTTTGAATCGAGTAATGACGGTTTACTGAGGTTCCGAGGTAGAATATGTGTTCATGATGACCCAGAGTTGAAGAGGTTGATTCTATCAGAAGCACATTCTTCATGGTATACGTTACATCTGGGGAGTAGCAAGATGTATCAGAATCTTTGAAAAGTATACTGGTGGTCTGGTATGAAAAGGAACATTACCGAATATGTTGTTAAGTGTCTCATATGTCAGCAGATTAAGGTAATTTTGATGCTTTCTGAATATGTTGTTAAGTGTCTCATATGTCACCATGGATTTCATCATGGGTTTACTGAGGACTAGATGGAACCATGATGCCATATGGGTGATTTTGGATCGATTGACGAAGTTACCTCAGTTCTCAGGTATGAGAGCTATGGATACTGTGAGTGCATTGGTGAACTTGTATGTATGAGAGATTGTGAGGCTACATGGTGTTCAAGCGAGTATTGTGTCTAATAGGGATTCCCACTTCACTTATCAATTTTGGGAACATTTTCAGAAAGCCATGGGAACCCGATTAAGTTTCAGTATAACTTTCCATCCTCAGTCTGATGGTCAGTCAGAAAGAACCATCTAGACTTTCGAGGATATGTTGAGAGCTTGTGTTATGGACTTTAGAGGCTCCTGGGACAACCATTTGCCATTAGCAGAGTTTGTTTACAATAACAGTTATCACTCGGGTATTGGGATGACAACATATGAAGCCTTATATGGTCGTAGGTGTCGATCTCCTATTTAGATGGGAAGAAGTGGGTAACTGAAAAATCTTTGCTCCTGATTTAGTGAAGCAAGCCTCTGAGGATGTCCAGTTGATATGCGAGAGATCGAGAACAGCTCAGAACAGATAGAAGAGCTATGATGACTTGAGACATAGACCATTGGAGTTTATGGTCGGTGAATCAGTATTCCTGAAGGTATCTCCTTCGAAACGTATTATGAGATTCTGCAAGAAAGGAAAATTGAGTCCTCGTTACATTAGACCATTTGAGATCTTTGATCGAGTGGGAGATAAGGCCTATAGACTAGAGTTGCCACCTGAGTTGGCAAGCATGCATAACATCTTCTATGTGTCCATGCTTCAAAAGTACCATCTGGACCCGTCCTAAGTGATCAGGTATGAACTTTCGAAGTTAAAGGAAGATATACCATATGTGGAGAAATCGGTTCGGATATTGGACAGGAAGGACCAAGTGCTGCAGTCTAAGACGATTCCTCTAGTTAAGGTTTTTTGGAAACACCACACTTCAGAGGAAGTTACGTGGGAATTAGAGATCCTGATATGGGAGAAGGATCCCCATTTGTTTGAGAAGTGAGACTTGATCAATTTGGAGGACCAAATTTCTTAAAGAGGGGAGGAATGTCAGACCTGAAAATTCGATGTCATTTCCTTAAGAAGTTATTATTGTAAACATGGATTCATGTAATCTTGATCAATAAAGAAGAAATAATTGAATTCCAAGTCCGATTGATGAAGATACAAATTTATGGTGATAACCCAAAATTTTACACCTCGGGAATTATTTTGAAAATATGAAAAAATATTTTCGAGAAAAAAAAATAAAATAAATGTGTATATATATATATGTAATTGGTAAAATATATATATATGAGTATGTAGATATTTATATATAATATATTATATATAAAGATATTTTATAATATAATATACGATATTATATTTTAATATAATATAATATATTATATAAAAAAGAAAAAGAAAGAGAGGATCAGGCAAGCCCGATCTCTCTTTTCTTCTCATCTGGAAACATAGGAGAAGATAGTAGAGAAGAAGAATGAAGAAGGAGAAGGAGAGAAAGAGACGAAGAGAGGCCGAAAGTGAGGGGAGGATGTCGTCCCGAGGGTACCGACGCCGACCAACCCAGGGAAGAAGGCGGTGACCATCAGCGGTGTCGAAAGGAGCAGATCAAAGAGACAAAAAACGAGAGGCAACGCCTAGGAAAGAAAGGGCCGAATCGGTCACTTTTCGGCTAGCCCAGGCATGATTGACACCAAATCCACGCATCGTGCAGCCAGACGAACCTATTGGAGAGGGATGCCGACAAAGAATCGACCGAAAAAGTCATCGAACGACGAGATTATGTTGAACCAGTTCGGACAGGTTCTGCTGAAGAAAAGCGGCTGAGCTGGTTCAACCAAAGAAAAAGAAAAAGAAAGGGAAAAGAAAAAAAAGAAAAAAAAGGGCAAAAAATTGGTGATGCCTCGAGTTTAATGACAAGCTGGTAAGCGGTCGGAATTGGCCGATTTAATTTTTGAAAAATTCATTTGAATTTATATTTAACTGAAATTTTGAAAAATTTTCCAAATTTTATGAAAAATTGGAAAAATTTTGAAAATTCTTTCTCAGATTTTTGAAAAAAATTTGAAAATTTATCCAATTTTTCACAAAATTGCTCAAGTGATATCCCCTCCCCCAAACTTAAACTGCACAGTGTCCTCAGTGTGCAGATAATATAAGAATTAAAGTTCAAGAATAGAGTACTCCCCTTTCTGATGATGATGAACAACTAAAGCTTGATTGAAAGCATAATACTCGAAAATAAACCTGCAACAAAGACAAAGAAAGACACAACAGAAAATAAAAAGAAAAACAAACTATATACAAAGTGAAAAGGAAAACACATCCACTTCAAATGCAGCTGAAGAAGGCAACACTCAACAGCAGGGCGAAGAGTAGGAGGATTAGCCAAAATGGTGACAGAATATTAATAGTTAAATCCTCCTGAGCCCTATCTACTCCTCTCCTTCTTTCAGATCTCATGTGCTCAAGCCTTTTATTCTCCTCAATCTCCATCTTAAAACATTCTTGAGAGTCATCAGTGAGCTTCAAAGGTTTGAAAACATTAAACTTTACTTCCTGATCTTGGACTCTCATCATTAACTCCCCCTTTTGTACATCAATTACTGTTCTACCAGTAGCTAGGAAAGGTCTGCCTAATATAATGGGGACTTCCCTGTTTTCCTCCATATCCAAGACAATAAAATCTGCAGGAAAATAAACTTGTCCACCTTTACTAACACATCCTCAATGACCCCCTTCGGATATTTAATTGATTGATCAGCTAACTGGAGGGTCACTGTGGTGGGCTTGGCATCCCCTATTCCTAACTTATGATAGATAGATGATGGCATCAAATTTATACTAGCTCCTAAATCGCACAAGGCTCTACCAAAGAATAAATTTCCAATAGTGCATGGTATGGTAAAACTCCCGGGATCCTTGAGCTTGGGGGGTAATTTCCTCTGGATAATGGCACTACATTCCTCAGTTAAGGCCACCTCTCATAATCTTCCAGTCTCCTTTTCCTAGAGAGGATATCCTTCAGAAACTTCACATAAATTGGCATTTTCTCTAAAGCATCTGCGAAAGGAATGTTGATGTGGAGTTTCTTAAAAACCTCAAGAAATTTGGCAAATTGTTGATCTGATTTTTTATTTTGGAACCTCTGAGGAAAAGGTACTGGTGGTCTAACCGGAGAGGATGTAGTGGAAACATGTATAACATCAGAGGGCAAGAAAGGCTGTAAAATAGAAGAAGGTATAGATGAAGAAGTACCTAGCTTGGATTCTTTTGCAGCCTAATCCTGATGTTCCTGCTCTTTCTGAGCTGTTTCGTTAGAACTTATGGGTTTTTCAACTATGTGTTGTTCAGGTTGGGACTTAACTTGTGGCTCCTCTAGCTCTCTGCCACTCCTAAGGGTGATAGATCTAACATGTTCCTTACCCTCCCTTTGCTTAACAGGATTAACTTCAATATTACTAGGAAGGGTCCCTTGAGGATGTTAGCTAAGAGCACTAGCTATTTGTCCAACCTGAACTTCTAAGTTCTTAATTGAAGCAGCTTGATTTTGCAGGATAGTCGTGAACATCTCCTTTAATGTAGGCTTCTTCTCAGCTGCTGGTGCATGGTAGAGTTGGGGCTGCATAAGTGGTGGTGGTGATGGTGATGGATGATATGGGTATGGGTGCTGAGAAGGCGGATGAAATGGAAATTGCGGCTGTGGTGGTACCTGAACCGTTGGAGCTTGAAAACTAGGGGGTTTTACAGATCTAGAGTTAGAAGTTTGCCCTTGGTTTTGGCTCCAGGAGAAGTTAGGGTGGCTCCTCCACCCTGGGTTGTAGGTGTTTGACAAGGGGTTGTTCTGTTACTTCTGAAGTGGAGCAACATACTGAACCGATTCTAAGTTGAGCGGACACCTATCTACAGAGTGGGTACCACTACACAGCTCGCAGGAAAGAAAAGGACTTTGGACAGAATGAATCGGATTAGGACTGGTGGGAGGATTATGTTGGGTATTGAGTGACTCTACCTTCTTCGTAAGATTAGCGATTTGAGAGGTCAAGGTAGATAGTGTGTCGAGCTCATAAATACCCACCAACTTCTTTGGCAATTGCCTCTCCTAGGACCAAAGATAGTTGTTAGCCGCCATCTTTTCTAACAACTTGTAAGCTTCCTCCTCTGTTTTACACATTAGTGCTCCACCCGTCGCAGCGTCAACAATGGTCCTATTTGGGCTTGTAAGTCCGTTGTAGAAGGTCTGGACATGCAGCCACAAAGGCAGACTATGATGAGGGCACTTCCTAAGAAGCTCCTTATATCTTTCCCATGCTTCGTAAAGAGATTCAAAGTCGTACTGGGTAAAGGAAGATATATTACTACGGAGTTGGGCTATTTTAGAGGGAGGGTAAAACTTAGATAGAAATTGATGGGCTAACTCGTCCCATATAGAAATGGATCCTGGAGGTAGGAAGGTTAACCAGTGTCTCATCCTATCCCTAAGTGAGAAGGGGAATAATCTAAGCCTAAGCGCATCATCAGATAGTCCATTGTGTTTAAACGTGTTGCACAAGTCTAAGAATTGCCCAAGGTGAGCATGTGGATCATCGTGTGGAAGCCCACTGAACTGTAGAGAAGTTTGGATCATCTGGAGGATGGAAGACTTAATTTCAAAATTGTTTGTATGGACAGCTGGTGGCCTAATGCTGGAATAATATCCTTCAATTGTCGGCATCGCATAATCTCCAACAGTTCTAATTTTCCTATTTTCTGTCATGGTGAATTGCAGCGGAGCTAATAATTTCCTAGAGTCCTTTCGAATTTTTCTAAGAGTGTGTTCGATTTCAGGATCTAGAGGAAAGCAATCAAAACTTCTGGCTCTACGCATGCAATCATCGAAAAGTGCTTAGAAATTTTTTTTAAAATTTTTAAATTTTTTTATTTAAAATTTTCAATTAACTAATCTAGAGTGAACTTATAAATATTTACAAACTAGAATTACACCTAAGCATAATTTCACCGATATTAACTAATGACTAATTAAAACTTCCCCGACAATGGCGCCAAAAACTTGATGGGCCCTAAAGGTATTACCGCAAGTGCACGGGTCGTACAAGTAATAATGGAATTTGAGTCCCGGAATTATCATCCCACAGAGAAGTTGACTAGCCTAATTAACTACCGGTTAATCTTACCCTAAGTATATTCTAGCAAATTATGAGATTAAGGTGAGTGATCTACTAATCTAGAATTGAAAATACCGAAAGCAATAAAATAATAAAACTATAAAATAAAGAAAATGCACGTGTGAGCCTATTTAATCGATGTGACACCCTGTCTACTCGAAGCTCCAAACACGGCAACATGCAAGGTGGGCATCCAGTGCAAGACAAACTCCAAGCATAATGCCAAAACAATTATGAATTCCATGTGAAAACTAGTGCCTCTTGCACTCATGTGCATAAAACACGTCAAATCTCGTGCGAGTCATACTCTAGCACGCTTTCATACTCACGAAATCATGTAAGTGGCTCAAAACTTTGCAAAATATGGTTAACAAAACCAAAACACACTCATTTCTTTTGCAAATCATTTCAATTTTAGCCAACCTACCAATCATTTGCTAAAAAGCAATAAAACATGATTTTCAAAGCAAGATGCTTTTGTTTTCATGCACATTTTGTCAAACTCCCAACTTTTGCCCTTCAATCACCCAACATCATTTCCTAATATCTCATGCATTCTAGCAAAGCATTTAATGAGCCCAAGTTGTGCACAGATATCTCTAAAAGTCCACACAATTCCTTTACCTCGATTTACTTGGTGTGACTCCTTTCCTTTTAACTTCTCACGCTCTTGGCTCAACTTGCCTCGGCGTATCCTCGGAAGCTGCGATTCATTCATTCAATCAATTGAGTTAATGTTTTTAACCCATAATTGACCTCACTAGTAAATATTATACACTTATGCATTTTACAAATGTCTTAATCCACATTTTACCTCTTTTAGGTAAATCTCACAATTTATCCACTAACCACATCTTAAAATCATACCACAATACTATTAATAACTTCTACATATCTCATTCATCACTAATCTCCATACATTCCACTTTCTCACTCTAGACCATTTCTAGGTCATAATCATTCCAATGTATTTAGATAGTTTCTAACCATCCATACTCATGCCAAACAACTCCAAAATCAATTATATAGACAATGTACCATAGTTGGAGTGTTAGTACCCAATTTGATTTCTCTTCTTGCTCCAAATGACAATGCCTTTTGCTCCTTCAATACCAACAATGGGAAAATGCCTTCCAACTATGTTGTTCTCCTCTTTGATAGGAACAACTTTGCGTCTAATGGTCTCTCTTCAAATATTACTAAAAATGGTTGATTTTAGAGAGAGAAAGTTAGGTTTTTGGGTTGAAAGTGGAAGGTTAGTGTTTTTCTCAAAATTTTCTGATTTTCAGCACTCCTTTTATAGAAATAGATTGAGGAGATCGATCTGGTCCAAGAGGAGATCGATCTGGTCCCCTTAAATCCCTCTTTTTCATGACATTTTAAGCATGAGATTGATCTGTCGAAGCATGAGATCGATCTGCTCCCAAACAGAGAGCTAAGGAGATCGATCTGGGTGCTTGAGGATCGATCTTCTCATTACAAAATGCTTAGGAGATCGATCTGGCTCCATTGGAGATCGATCTGCTCTATTCCATTACCCATATAAGACCATTCTAGCTCTTCCAGATCGATCTCTCATCCCATGAGATCGATCTGCCCTTCATAGTTTCCAGATTTTCTGCAGTTCTTCTGCAGCAACTCATACTCAAACATCCTTAATTTGCTACCATGATCATTTTCTCATTCAATCATCTTGGAGACTTGGATATGACATCCCATAATACTTCATACCTATTAAAACTTGTGTAGAATCTTTGTATATCCAAAATTACATGATATAAACCAAATGGAAGTGCACAACTTATGCAATTCTACTTCCATTTTACCACACTACTCATAATCCATTCTACTCACATTCTCCACATGCTTAAGTCCATTTCTTTACATTCATACATAATGTAACTTGTATGTACCATCACAACTCTCATTACAAGCGTGTACATTAACTTATGGACTTACATCACATATACATCACTTAATTTACATTTCTATGTACATATTTACCATTATACATATACGGGGTCTCACATTCTCCCCCACTTAGAAAATTTGGTCCTCTAAATTAGAACCAATTATTTTGTGAACAACTCGGGATACTTCTCCCTCATCAAACTGTCCAATTCCCATGTGGCTTCTTCCACAGTGTGATGTTGCCAAAGTACTTTCACCAAGGGAATTGTCTTTGTCTTCAACACTTTCTCTTTTCTGTCTAATACCCGAACTGGCTTCTCAACATAGGTCATACCTTCATTGAGCTCCGAAGGCTCATATCATATCACATGTGCCGGGTCCGGGTGATACTTCCTCAACATGGATACGTGGAAGACGTTATGCACACTTGCCAACTCTGGTGGCAATGCCAACCTATACGCCTTATCTCCCACTCTGTCAAGTATCTCAAATGGCCCTATATATCGAGGGCTCAACTTTCCCTTCTTCTCAAATCTCATAATTCCCTTCGAAGGGGAAACTTTCAAGAACACTGACTCACCCACCTCAAACTCTAGTGGTCTCCGTCTCCTGTCAACATAACTCTTTTGCCTGCTCTGAGCTGTCCGTAACCTCTCACATAGCAATTGGACGTCCTCAGAGGCTTGTCTAACCAAGTCGGGAGTAAAGATTTGTCTGTCACCAACCTCTTCCCATCCAATAGGAGAACGGCATCTACGCCCATACAATGCCTCATATGGTGCCATCCCGATACTCGTATGAAAACTGTTATTATAGGCGAACTCTGCGAGTGGCAAATGGTCATCCCAGGAGCCTCCAAAATCCAATGCACACGCTCTCAACATATCCTCCAGGGTCTGTATTGTCTTCTCTGATTGACCATCTGTCTGAGGATGAAACGCGCTGCTAAAACTCAATTGGGTCCCCATCGCTTCCTGAAAACGTTTCCAGAAGTGGGAAGTGAAGCGGGCATCCCTATCAGAAACAACGCTCACTGAAATTCCATGTAGCCTCACTATCTCGCGCACATATAGGTTTGCTAACTGGCTCAGAGTATCGGTAGCTCTCATAGCTAGAAAATAGGCTGATTTCGTCAACCGATCCACAATCACCCATATGGCATCATGACCTCTACGGGTCTTCGGCAATCCCATCACAAAATCCATGGTGACATGCTCCCACTTCCATGTCGGTATTGGTAGAGGCTGCAATAACCCTGCACCTGCTGACAAACGAGACACTTAGCAACATATTCAGCAATGTGCTTTTTCATTCCCGACCACCAATAAACCTTTCGAAGGTTTTGATACATCTTGGTACCCCCTGGATGTATCGTATACTTCGATGAGTGAGCCTCTGTTAAGATCAACCTTCTGATCTCTGCATCATTAGGAACACATATCCTACCTCTGAACCTCAACAATCCATCCGAACTCAACCCAAAGTCCGTCTCTGTACCCCTCTGTATCTGCCCGACAATATCACTACAATGCTGATCAACTCGCTGAGCCTGTCGAATACGATATACCAGATCTGGTTCCAACTGCAGGCTAGCTATCTTATATCCACTATCAGCATCAGGCGGGGTCATATCCAAACTGAGGTTCGTGAACTGTTCCAATAGCTCGTGTTCCCTGATCATCGTAAATGATACCATCCCGAGATGCTTCCTACTCAATGCATCAGCAACCACATTTGCTTTACCCGGGTGGTATAGGATTTCACAATCATAATCCTTTAATAGCTCAAGCCATCTCTTCTGTCTCATGTTCAACTCTTTCTGTGAGAACAGGTACTTAAGGCTCTTATGATATGTATAAATTTGAAATCTCTCACCATAAAGGTAGTGGCACCATATCTTCAGCGCAAACACCACCGCTGCCAATTCCAAGTCATGGGTCGGGTAGTTCCTCTCATGATCCTTTAACTGTCTTAATCCATAAGCTACTACCTTCCCATCCTGCATCAATACACAGCCCAGTCCCAGATGTGAAGCATCCGTATACACCGAAAAACCTCCTGAGCTGGTAGGAATGGTGAGGATTGGAGCTGTGGTTAATCTCCTTTTCAGCTCCTCAAAACTTTCTTCACACTTTTTGTCCCACACAAACTCTACATTTTTCCTCGTGAGACGTGTCAAAGGAGCAGCTAACCTCAAAAATCCCTCGACAAACCTTCGATAATATCCAGTTAAACCCAGGAAACTCTTGATCTCTGTCACTGTCTGGGGTCTCTGCCACTGAACTACGGCCTTAATCTTAGATGGATCCACTGATACTCCATCCTTCGATACTATGTGACCCAGAAAAGAGATCTGTTCCAACCAAAAGTCGCACTTACTGAGTTTAGCATACAACTTCTTCTCTCGAAGGGTCTGTAGCACTATCCTTAGATGCCTCTCATGCTCCTCTCTAGACCTTGAATACACCAGTATATCATCAATAAACATGATCATAAATCGGTCCAAATACTGGTGGAATACCTCATTCATCAACGACATAAAAGCTGCGGGAGCATTCGTCAACCCGAATGGCATAACCATAAACTTATAATGTCCATACCGGGTGCGAAAAGCTGTCTTGGGTACATCTCCATCTCGTATCTTCAACTGATGGTACCTTGATCTCAGATCTATCTTGGAAAAGACCTGCGCTCCCTTAAGCTGATCCAACAAGTCATCGATGCGTGGAAGGGGATACTTATTCTTGATGGTGGCCTTATTCAACAACCGGTAATCTATATACAGTCGGAGGCTTCCATCCTTCTTCCTTACAAACAGAACCGGTGCTCCCCAAGGTGAGACGCTCGGTCTGATGAATCCCTTCTCCAGCAACTCTTGTAATTGTTTCCTTAACTCTTCCAACTCGACTTGAGCCATTCTGTATGGTGGCTTGGACATCGGCTCTGTACCAAGTGCCAAGTCTATACCAAACTCCATCTCCCTATCTGGAGGTAACCCTGGTAACTCATCTGGAAAGACATCTGGAAATTCCCTAACCACTGGAATGTCTCCCAATTCCGGACGTGCCTTATCCGTCTCAATCACAAAAGCGATGAATCCTTCACATTATTCTTTCCACCATTAGTATCATAAATCATCACATCACATACATAAATGAAATCAAATTTATCTTTCATACATCATGTATCAAGATTGTACGCATCACACTTATAATAATCATGTTCTTTAATTTCATTTCACAAAATTAACTACAAGGTTATCTATCTTTGGAAACATCAAAGTTTTTGCATGACAATCCATAACAACATGATTGGCAGCCAACCAATCCATTCCTAAGATCACATCAAAATCACTCATATTTAATAGAATTAAATCGGCTGCCATCTCTTTACCTCCTATCTTCATCTTACAATCCCTATATACATGCTCAGTCAACTGACTATCATTCATAGGGGTAGATATTAACAACATCTTATCAAGTAGTGTGGGTTTTACATGCTTCAACAATTTACATGCAAAGGATGGTGATACAAAAGAATGCGTGGCACCAGGATCAAACAGTACATAAGCTTCTAAATCAAAGATTTGGATGGTACCTTTTACCACATCCGATGACTGATCCGCAGTGTCCTGGTCCAGTGCGTGCACTCGTCCTCTGCTTACACCCACTGCTTGCTTCCCCTTTTCCTCAGCTGTAGCCCTCCTTCTCGGAGCAACTGTACCAACTGGAGCTCTCTCTGGCTCCTTGCCCTTCTGTAGGGCTCTCTCTGTCATCTCTGGGCAATCTCTGATTATGTGCCCTGGCTTCCCACATCTGAAGCATACTACAGGAGATCCATAGCAAGGTCGAGTACCATGGTACCTACCACACTTGCCACACTGTTCCGTAGTAGGCCGTGGTCCTCCAATCACGATTTCCTTAGCTGGAGTAATGGCCGGATACATGGGAGTATTAACTGTCCTCTCCCTAATCTCATCAATTCTCGGCCTCTTTCCAGAGAATCTCTTGCTTCCTTTATAACTGAAGCCTCTATCCATCACTGGTCTTTTCTTATCTCTGTCCCTCATCTTACTAACCTTTCCAAACTCTGAGGCAATCCTATCAACATCTTGTTCACATAGTTGCGCCCTGCGCACTGCCTCCTCCTAGGTCGGTATGTCCAGAGGAACCAATCTGGACCTGATAGTCGGTCTCAATCCATCCACAAACTTCTGGATCTTCTCGACCTCATTACCCATCGTGTTGGGATCATATCTACCCAGGGATATAAAAGTAGTCTCATACTCATCCACAGTCCTGCTCCCTTGGGTCAGTCCCAAAAATGCCATCTTTAGCTTCCGCTATGCGGTATCCGGGACATACTGTCTCCGGAAGGCCTCTAGAAATACATCTTAGTATGTCGGGCTCTCAAAATAGGCCTGGTGGACTTCCACCAATGTTCTGTTGATCCCTTCAGCATAAAAGCGGCAAATGCTACCATCTCGGTAGTAGTGCACTCAAAGAACCCATATAATTTCTCGATCTTATTGATCCAATCCTCAGCCGCTATTGGGTCTTTCACTCCACTGAAAGACGGCGGTCCAAACTTCTGAAACTGTCGCAGTCTATCCAAATCGTATCCATATCCCCAACCTCTACTGCCTGGTGTAGCAACCGGCGTAGGCACATCCTATGTGGGTGGGGTATCTATCGTTTGAGGTCTCTGGGCTTCCCTTGCCCGTGCCTTAGGAGCTGTCGCTTGCTCGGCATTACCCTGTGTAGCGGGACTCTGTCTATCGCCAACTCTAGATAAAGATTGGGTGACCAACTCCACAATCATCTCAATGCTTTGCTCAATCCTTGCAAAGCGAGCCTCAGTACTCTCGGGCCTCTCCTCTGGACCTGTGGAGCGTGCTCAACATCAGCCTCCACCTCAACATCATCCTGAGCCTCGTGTTTTTCTGGCTCAACATAACCCCCAGGCCTACCTCTACGGCCTCGAGCCTGTGCTCTCATCCCTCTACCGCGACTGGTATTAGGCACACTTACTCAATTCCCTACATTCACAACCAATTACTTAGTTAACCCATCGACACACACACAATTGTATCTAAACAACACAGTAACATGGGGATGTAATTTTCTAACTTATTAAGTATTTTAGACACGACACACGTCAGACCAACTCAGCGCTGATACCAACTTCTGTCACGACCCTCAACCTACCAAAATACGAACAAATTTTTTTTCGCATTTTCATGCATCAATTATTAATCATCCTTTCTTGATCATGAACAACCACACTCTCAACAGTTGGGCTGTGTGTCGACATCTAACTCACTCCACCATACCAATTCAATTTGAACCTTATTTATGAGTAAACACTTGTATAAATGTATATATATATCAGAGTTGTTACATGTGTTTACATTGTTTTACATCCCCAATAGTTACATACAAAACGCTACTGTGCTATGTCTAGTTTAGATACAAAATAATCCAAGTGTGTATACCTTTTAGCGATGGGATGCAGCGGATTACCAATAGGGAAATGCCTCCAGTCACGCTCAATCTATACTCAACACTGTGTAGAGAGGGGGAAAATAAGAAGGTGAGCAAACCACACGCTCAGTAAGGCAATCATGCGAACGGTAGATACTGCACTATCTACGTGATCGTGATGCCATGCTCAAAAGCATTTAATTCATCATTTATCTCAAAACATGAGTGTATGATTGTGTTAATGGTATGTAAAGCATTCATGCTATTAAAATCAAGTGCACATTTCAACTCAAAGCATGGTATAAATCATCATGCATAATTCACAATAAAAGCATGGCATTACCCATCATGCATTTTCTCAAATAGCATGGCATTAACCATCATGCATTTTCACAATAAAGCATGGCATTAAACATCATGCATTTTCACAATAAAGCATGGCATTAAACATCATGCATCCGTGCACTTTAAAAACCATTAACAAATCAATTCAACACTGCTCAGGTCTCGGCCCATCCCTCGGACTTTCCTGACCCACAAATCATTTCAAACATGGATTTATTCTCAAATAGCAGTACACATGTGAGATAGGCAGTTCAACAACAGGTAATAACCTCAAGGCCTATGTACATAACCTGTGATACCGGCTACACGGATCAGGTGTGCAGGATATCACTACTATCTGCTTCCACACGGGAGGTGGGTCAAATCCTACCCGCCGGTCCATAGCAGATCTCATCCGAAGATGGCACATCACATCTCAACACGGTACAATGTACTCCATGCTACATGCACGGTACACGTACTCCGTGGACCCAATCAACAAATCATATCACACCACATCTCAAACGCACGTGTGAGCCTATTTAATCGGTACGACCTCTTGTCTACCCGAAGCTCCTAACACGGCTAATTAATCATGTCAAAATAATGCACGTGTGAGCCTATTTAATCGATGTGACACCCAGTCTACTCGAAGCTCCAAACATGGCAACATGCAAGGTGGGCATCCAGTGTGAGACAAACTCCAAGCACAATGCCAAAACAATTATGAATTCCATGTGAAAACTAGTGCCTCTTGCACTCACGTGTATAAAACACGTCAAATCTCGTGCAAGTCATACTCTAGCACGCTTTCATACTCACGAAATCATGTAGGTGGCTCAAAACTTTGCAAAATATGGTTAACAAAATCAAAACACACTCATTTCTTTTGCAAATCATTTCAATGTTAGCCAACCTACCAATCATTTGCTAAAAAGCAATAAAACATGATTTTCAAAGCGAGATGCTTTTGTTTTCATGCATATTTTGTCAAACTCCCAACTTTTACCCTTCAATCACCCAACATCATTTTCTAATGTCTTATGCATTCTAGCAAAGCATTTAATGCGCCCAAGTTGCGCACAGATATCTCTAAGAGTCCACACAATTTTCTTACCTCGATTTACTTGGTGTGACTCCTTTCCTTTTAGCTTCTCACGCTCTTGGCTCAACTCACCTCGGCGTATCCTCGGAAGCTACGATTCATTCATTCAATCAATTGAGTTAATGTTTTTAACCCATAATTGACCTCACTAGTCAATATTATTCACTTATGCATTTTACAAATGCCTTAATCCACATTTTACCTCTTTTAGGTAAATCTCACAATTTGTCCACTAACCACATCTTAAAATCATACCACAATACTATTAATAACTTCTACATATCTCATTCATCACTAATCTCCATACATTCCACTTTCTCACTCGAGACCATTTCTAGGTCATAATCATTCCAATGTATTTAGATAGTTTCTAACCATCCATACTCATGCCAAACAACTCCAAAATCAATTATATAGACAATGTACCATAGTTGGAGTGTTAGAATCTTACCCAATTTGATTTCTCTTCTTACTCCAAATGACAATGCCTTTTGCTCCTTCAATACCAACAATGGGAAAATGCCTTCTAACTATGTTGTTCTCCTCTTCGATAGGAACAACTTTGCCTCTAATGGTCTCTCTTCAAATATTACTGAAAATGGTTAATTTTAGAGAGAGAAAGTTAGGTTTTTGGGTTGAAAGTGGAAGGTTAGTGTTTTCCCAATTTTTTTTGATTTTTAGCACTCCTTTTATAGAAATAGCTTGAGGAGATCGATCTGGTCCAAGAGGAGATCGATTTGGTCCCCTTAAATCCCTTTTTTCATGACATTTTAAGCATAAGATCGATCTGTCGAAGCATGAGATCGATCTGCTCCCAAACAGAGAGCTAAGGAGATCGATCTGGGTGCTTGAGGATCGATCTTCTCATTACAAAATGCTTAAGAGATCGATCTGGCTCCATTGGAGATCGATCTGCTCTATTCCATTGCCCAAATAAGACCATTCTAGCTCTTCCAGATCGATCTCTCATCCCATGAGATCGATCTGCCCTTCATAGTTTCCAGATTTTCTGCAGTTCTTCTGCAGCAACTCATACTCAAACATCCTTAATTTTCTACCATGATCATTTTCTCATTCAATCATCTTGGAGACTTGGATATGATATCCCATAATACTTCATACCTATTAAAACTTGTGTAGAATCTTTGTATATCCAAAATTACATGATATAAACCAAATGGAAGTGCACAACTTATGCAATTCTACTTCCATTTTACCACACTACTCATAATCCATTCTACTCACATTCTCCACATGCTTAAGTCCATTTCTTTACATTCATACATAATGTAACTTGTATGTACCATCACAACTCTTATTACAAGCGTGTACATTAACTTATGGACTTACATCACATATACATAACTTAATTTACATTTCTATGTACATATTTACCATTATACATATACAGGGTCTCATACATAACTCTAGTCTGGATACATGAATATTAAATATATACCTCAATACACAAAATACGGCCTGGAGCTCAAGTCCTCCACTAGCCTCTAACCCGTATGTCGCAGAGAACTCACTTCACTTGAAGTAATCTGGGGGAAAAGGAAATAGGGTGAGCTTCTAAATCGCTCAGTAAGGGGGGTAAGGGGACTCAGTTATATAAACCACATCACACATCACAAATATGTATTTGTTTATGAACTCAGTATACTCATTTGAAATCGTAGCATGAAAGTTCTCAAGACCTCATCATCTCATAGCTCACAAATCATGTGAAAACATGAAGTTAAAAAGGCTCAATATAGAGCATTCACAAGCATGTGTAAATATATGCGATAATGGCTTTTCTCAAATTATGTGATAAAGATCACCTCAGTAAATAGGACGTGACAATGTCACAAAACACAACTCATGTGTAAAACGAGACTAGGCAAAAAAACTCATATAAAACTCGTCATGGCACATCAAATATGTAATCTCCTCTGGGTGCGCATCCCAGGCATCTTCGTATAGAGGGAACGTCAACAATATGGTTGTATACATGGTATATTGGACTTATATGTTACCAAAACAAGGCTCGGCCTTACATGCTACCAGAGCAATGCCTCACCTCATGCACACTATCACGTGGTCCCTGGGTCGGTTCCCAGGCGACCCACTCTCTCGGTCTTACATGCTACCAAAGCAAGGCCACCCAGCGTTACCAGAACGGGGGTCATCTCATGTTACTAAAACAGAGGCATCTCTCGTTACCAAAACGGAGGAATATCAGACTTACATGCTACTAGAGCAAGGCCTCCCAACGCTACCAAAGCAGAGGAATAATCAGACTTACATGTTACCAGAACAAGGCCTATGGTCCCTGGGTCGGTTCTCAGGCGTCCCACTATATTGGTCTTACATGCTACCAAAGCAAGGCCCGATGTGTATTCAACATGACACGCCTAACTCTCAATCATTAGCCATTATCTTATAAAACGTTTTGCCTTCACGTAGAACTCATAAGGGTTTTCTCTCATAAAACTCATTTAAAACATTTGTGTACTCAACACAAAACATATTAAAACCGAGTTCCAACCAGTAAAACACGCACACATTTTCTCAAATCTCAATATTGCCTTAACGTAGAGCCCAATTGACTTTTCACGCAAACTCAACGGTTTATAAAGCAATTTCACACTCAACTTATAAACTCATAAAATAAAGGGCTCCAACCTGCTATAAAAATTGTGTGCAATTATTTCACAACACAACACTAAACATGCTTGTATTCTCAAATCATGGTTCATACTACAAACAATTCATCAAAACACATACATAAATGGTTTAGTTTTCCCTTACCTCTTTGCACCTCGTATAGTGCAATTGTTTCCCCCGTATCATGGACTAGCCTCGCATTCCACTCTGGAACTCTCGAGCTGTCCAAACAATGTTAAAACATTAATACTCATCATCATAGTAACCTCAATTCTCAAAACCGAGCATAATTGCTCATAACACCTCAAATTTTCTCAATTCTCATAACTCTATCACAAACCACAATCTCGCTCACAACACCTCAACATTCTACATTTCCCATGCCACAATATCTATGCTAATCCACCACATTGTCTAAATTTCCATTTATAACTCAAAATTCCCAAAATTACCAAAATTGCTAACTATCATCATCACTCCAACTACATTGTAATTTCATCAATCCCTAATCATTTTTCAGCTATTTCAACACAATGCCAACAACCATTATCACCAAAATCATCTCAAATATCAAGATCGAGGTTTAGAAATTACCCAAAACTTGTGGAGAGCTTATCTCTTACCTCGATTCAATCCGTCTTTCGATTTCCAAGTATGTTGTTCTCCCTTTGATGAGGAACAACTTCCCTTCTTGCCACAACCTCTGATTTGGACGAAAATGGGTGCTTTGGATGAGTGAGAAAGCTAGGACTCGGTTGAAAATGGGGTTTTGAAGAGAGAGAAAAATGAAATTACAGAAGAAAATAGGGGTTCCTTATATAGACGGAGGGTAGGAGATCTATCTGGTCCTTGATGAGATCGATCTGCATTTGAATTTGGAAACAATTTGGGGCAATTTTATGCCTAGGAGATCGATCTGTCAAGGGGTGAGATCGATCTCTTAATGGCTACATGAGATCGATCTTCTCCCAAACAAAAACATTTGGAGATCGATTCCCTCCTCATGAGATCGATCTTCTCTTAAACAAAATCATAAGGAGATCGATCCTCTTCCATTGGAGATCGGTCTGCTCACTTGCTTTCCTCCTTCCTTGTCATTTTTAGCTTACCAGATCGATCTTTCCTTCTCCAAGATCGATCTGACCTCATAGCTTCCCACTTGGTTAAGCACTTAACATATAAATCTCCAAATATAATTTTCACAATTCACTTAGCTCAATAAATTACACTTCAAGTTCTTATTACATAATTAAAATATGTCTAAAATTCTCAGATCTCATAGCAGGTATGCTGAATTGGATCGGACCGGTTCAGCCAAAAAGAAAAGACAGAAAAAAAAAAGAAAAGGGAAAAAGAAAAAGAGGAAAAATTGGGAAAAATTTCGGTGATGCAATCGAGCTATGGCTCGATAATTGACGTCAAACGAGAGCTCGAGTCAGCCTCGATTTGTGTACTATCATGGAATCTCAGTTCCGAAGATTGGATTGGTAGCAAATCGGACTGCGTGACGAGACATCAGTGGAAAGGTCAGATTGTATAGAAAAATGAGGTAAGGGAATTTTACGAGTAGCTAGAGGTAGCTACACGTATTTTTAATAGCTTTTACATACACTGAAACTGTATAAAGATACTAGAAATGGATTAAAAATTTTAAGGACCTGGGATGGGTAAAAGACTATTTTACCCCTACTGAGGGAAAATTCACTTAAGGATGGTGAAAGCATGACATGCATGAAATGCATGATTTGAAAGCTTTCCGTTAAATTTTAGCAAAGTAAATTGGTAGATTGGCCAGTAATTGCATAAATTTCACAAGATAACACTACGTAAGTGTTATTAAGATTTAAATTAAATTTCTTTGGAAAATAGGACAATTATCAAGTTTATATGGAAACAGATGGTGCTAGAGCATTTCCTCACACTATATCTACTTTTGTGAGTTTGCATAAAAGGTGCTGGAATGATTGTTCACACCGATTTGTGTGACATCATATCCATGAAATGTGCTAGAGAGGTTGCTCGCACTGATTTTTATTATTGTGAAATGCATGAGAGGTGCTGGAGCCTAGCTCACATCCTGTTTTGACTTTATATACATAAAAAGGTGCTAGAGTGATTGCTCGCACTAGTTTTAATGATTTGACATGCATGAGAGGTGCTAGAGCTTAGCTCGCATCCTGTTTTGATATGATATTTGCATAAAAGCCGTACTGGAGCCTTGCTCGTACGTGATTTAATCGATTTAATTTCATAAAAGTTGTGTTGGACTGTAACTCGCACAAGATTTGATTTCTTTAAGCATGAAACTGTGCTAGAGCGTTGCTCGCACGAAGTTTTGATTTACTTGAGCATTCATTCATGTTGGAGCATTTCTCAAACGAAGTTTTGAATGATTTATGCATAATGCCGTGCTGGAGCATTGCTCGCACGAGGTTTTGATAAATTTTATGCATAAACCGTGCTGGAGCTTGCTCGCACTTGATTTTATATAGATTTATAATTCTTTTAAAGTCGTACTGGAGTGCTACTCGTACGTAGATTTTACTAATTTTTATGAAAATGTGTTGAAGCTTCGCTCGCACGAGGTTTTCAGATATCATGAATATGCATGCAGCCATGCTGGAGCTTTGCTCACACAGGGATTGCTCGCACTAGTTTTAATGATTTGACATGCATGAGAGGTGCTAGAGCTTAGCTTGCATCCTGTTTTGATATGATAATTGAATAAAAGTCGTACTTGAGCCTTGCTCGTACGTGATTTAATTGATTTAATTTCATAAAAGCTATGTTGGAGTGTAACTCGCACGAGATTTGATTTCTTTAAGCATGAAACCGTGCTAGAGCGTTGCTCACACGAAGTTTTGATTTACTTGAGCATTCATTCATGTTGGAGCATTTCTCGAACGAAATTTTGAATGATTTATGCATAATGTTGTGTTGGAGCATTGCTCGCACAAGGCTTTGATAAATTTTATGCATAAACAGTGCTGGAGCTTGCTCGCATGTGATTTATATGGATTAATAATTCTTTTAAAGTCGTACTGGAGTGCTACTCGTACGCAGATTTTACTAATTTTTATGAAAATGTGTTGGAGCTTTGCTCACACGAGGTTTTCAGATATCATGAATATGCATGGAGCTGTGCTGGAGCTTTGCTCACATAGGGATTTATATGACATGCATATAGCCGTGTTGGAGCCTCCTGTAGACTGTGTATCACAGTGAGATGATATGCCCACACGTGCATGCTGAGACATAGGTTGGGTGGATAAGACCTACGGCAGGCACCCCCTGACTATGATTTAGGTTCACGGAGTACGTTGTACCGTGTATGTCACAGGGAGTACGCTGTACCGTGGGGATTGTTGGAGTGGAGCGGCATTAGCCACGAGGTTGTAAGCCTTCCCCTCACAATCCCGGTATTTATGTTGTTCTGGCGGTAGGACTGACCCACCTCCCATTTCAAGTGTGATACCCCGCACACTAGGTACCGTGTAGCCAGGGAGATATGGCCATAGTCCTCGATGTTACTGATATAGTCACCTACATGTCTCACATGATATAACTTTTGGTCTCGATAGACCAGGGTAGACCCGAGGGAGGGGTCAGGCCCCCGATTTTGTGATTTTCACTGTGATTTTCTACTATGATGATAGATTTTCAGAGGATTTTATGACACGTGACCCTAAAAGAAGGGTGATTTTATAACAGAATTTTTATAATGAATTTTTAATGAGTTGAGATTGATTTATGAGATGATTGACCCAGAGGGGTTATTTAATACCGAGTTTTAATGAAGTGATTTAAATGCAGTAGCATGAGGAGTTTTTCATGCTTTAATTACAAATTCATGAAAGGAATTGTCTCTCATGAATTGTTTTACATGGCATGAAATAATGCATGATCTTGATTTATTTCATGCTAATTATGATTTTACATAAAATGCCATTGATGCATGAGTTGCATGATTTATATATGCACGAATAGTTTTTATAAACTGTGGCATTAATGTATGCATGATTTTCTAAGTGGGATTTAAACGAAAAAAAATGGATTTAAGGGCATGGCATTATGAGCATGTAGATAGTGGAGCTATCTACTTACTTGCATAATTGCCTTACTGAGCGTGTAGTTTGCTCACCCCCCTATTTTCCTCCTCTCCAGAATACTTTCAGTAGTTTAAGTGCGACTAAGGACTTGCATCTTTGGTATCTGCTGCATTCCATCGAGAGACAGGTATACACATTTGTATAGTTTTGTATCTGAACATGTAAATGCACAGTACTGTAAACGGATATGATGTCAGGGATGTAAGGTTATGTAAATACCATTGTGAATGGTTTTAGTTAAAGTTAAAGGATAGTAAATCTTGATATATGAATGTGACTATGGAAATGGAATGGTAAATAGTGTGAGGGAACTAACACCGAATCATAGCCCAACTGTTGGTAAGATGATCACGATAAGAGGAAGGTAAGAATTAAATAATAAACGAAAAACGAAAAAATTTGTAGTGATTTTTAGGTAATTTAGGTCGTGACATTTCGGTTGGGTTACAAGTCGATATTATGTTAGAACAATAACCTAGTCTGATTAATTTTCTTTCTTAGTAACAAATTTAAACAAAATATGTTCACATTTCCCCTAAGCACATCTCAGCTACATTACTGTACTTACAAAAATGTTATATACAAAAGAATTGTGTAAACCTAGGTATACCTTCGACGCAGAAATATACTCCGTGGAGTCACAGCTGTGCGAAATGCCCTACTAACGAAAGCGGTCTAAGTTACCGATGGGCTCTATAGAGGAAAGTAAGGGGTGAGCTCAACATGCTCAGTAAGAAAACTCCATAGCAGGTAGATAAATACACTAGCTAAAAATATATATTGTTATATTTGCCAAATCCGAAACATTTTCACATAGTACATAAACAGTTCGGCAATTTTCACAAATACCAAAAGTAGATTTCAGAACAGTACATATATCGGTAGTGAAGTTAGCTACTGTGGTAAATACAGAAATTTTAGAGGATCCAGTAGCAAAATAAATAGATTTTTAGATATCTCAATTCATGCCGACAATTCAGAAAAAAAATATTTCAAATAAACACAGAGTCACTTATGTAACGGACCAGCCCAACCGGCCATGGCCACCCCTCTTGGGCCCACAAACAATGACTGTTGTAACAACATTATACGGTAACATCAATAGTGCAACATGATCTATCGCTCACGTAACGGACCAGCCCAGCCGGCCATGGCCACCCTTCTTGGGCCCACAAAAAAAACTGTTGTGACATCGTTACACGGTATCATTAACAGTGTAGCATAATCTCAATGTAACGGACCATCCCTGTCGGCCATGGCCACTCCTCTTGGGCCCACAAACAATGACTGTTGTTACATTGTTACCCGATATCATTAATAGTGTAGCATGATCTCACCAACTCCTTTATCTCGAAATCAGTGCGAGTCGGACAGTGCGACACACAGTCAACACGCGTTCTAGCACATCACATCAATATTTCTTTAAAATCAGATCATTTTTCCTCAAATCACATATAAATTCAATTTGTTTCATAAAGCAATTCAAAACAGCCTGACTAGCCCCTTTTTGGATAAAATCCCAGAAAACAGTCTATGAAAATTTAAAATTCTGGATTTTTTATTTTTAAACAGAATTTAAACCACATCAGAATCTTTGCAACCATTTAAATTCAATCCGTAAAAATTAGGTTGTTCAACTACGCTAAAATCTCTAATTTTCAGAGTCATAAAATTCGGCCTAGATTTTTCGGTAATTTCAATACTGCGAAATTCAGCCTAAAATTTTATATCTACAAATATACGAAAATAATGTATATTTAACTCTAGCAGCCACGAGAATATTTCTTACCTCGGTGTCTGTCTGTGGTCCTGAATTACCTCAACGTTGCGATTCGGCGGGTCCGATCCGCTCGGGTTATTTCTACCAGATTTTTTTTAATAAATATTTTCGAACTATCTTCCCCAAGTTTTTTCCAATTTTCAAACCTCTGTAGCTCGTTTCCTATTCTCATATATATATATATATATATATATACATATATGTATGTATATATATATGTATGTATATATATATATATACATATACATACATATATGTATGTATATATATATGTATGTATATACATATATATACATATATATATATATATACATACATATATATATACATACATATATATATATATATATGTATATATATATATAATTTCATATAAATATATACCCTCTCTTTTCTTTTCTTTTTCTCTTCTTTCTCTTTTTTTTTTTTTTTAATTTCCTTATCTTCCCGCTAAAACCAATTTCTTCTTTGTTCCTTCTTTTTCTTTTTCCATTATAGTATTCATTCCATTCTTCTCTCCCTGTTTCCTCATTTTTCAGCTTCACCATCCCCTCATGCCATTTCTTCCTTCTGTTTCCTTCTATCAACGGCAACATCAACCTTGCATTGGCATCACCGGCATCTTCCAGCACTGCTGACTCCTGTACCGACTTCCACCGTGGCTGGCGTTGCCCGAAGAGCTTCCCTTGTTCTCCTCTGCTTCAACTTTGGTTACCACTACACTGTTTCAGTTGCTTTCCTCTTAGTCTATAATTCTCCTTCCTTATCCATTCGGCCATTTCCTCCACACCTAGCCAACCCCGAGTCTTCCCTGCTATCACCGTTTTAGCGCCCCTGTCCGACTCCCTTGCCTACGTTTCAGCCGCTGCCATTTACCCAGTTTTCCACCAAGCTGAGAGGAGTCCCTCTTTACAATGCCTCATCACCTACAGCTACAGCTCTAGCTCTAAGCCTCAATACTCCTCTCGGTTTTCTCCACCGTCTTCAGCCACCCATCACAGTTTCCCTTAGGTCGTGAGTTACCAGCCACTAGTCCCTGTTTCCAGATTCATCACAGCTCTTCTCGGTTCTCCCTGCTCCAACCCAGTCTCCCGCGCAGGCCTCTATCCTTCAGCACGTCCTGCTTTAGTTCCTTATTTAATCAGCCTTCCACCTTCCTCGGCCCCTAAGAATTTTCCTACTAGCTGGTACAATCCCTTGCTTCAGCGTTTAACTTTACCATTTCAGCCTCTGTTTGTTGCTGTTTTGCTTCAGTCTTCCTCACGGCTCTCGGTCAGCTTCCATTTCTCCTCTGTGTGACCGACACACATAAAGCTTCAGACGAATTCAGTTTTCCAGCCAGCCCTCACGCGTTTCTTTTGCTTTCGGTTGCACTTAATCTGCTCCTTTGTACAACGTGCTTCAGTTTCCTTTTCTCAATTTCAGTCTTACACTCTTTCTTTCCTTATCTCTATCGTGTTGCCTTTTCTTTCTCTTTTTTTTTTTCTGACACCCGCTACAATTTCCTTTTAATTTGGTTATGGGATATGCTACTGTTCTTGGACTATTTTACGCAACACATCCTTTCCTCTCCCGAATGATCACCAAATCATTCTCCTAGTTTTTGCCAACACTGCAGTCACCCGACTTCAGCTGCTCCCATTGTCTTTCTTTTATTCCCTGTTTCATTCATCAACTACTTCCCTAGTTATTATGTTGAGCAACTCCATCGCACTCCCATTTTCTTCTATTTCTATCTGTTTCAGTTGCTTTCATCACCTGCCTCACGTCTTCTTTCTTACTGTACATACACATTTATTGTCTACTAACTTATGTCCTTATTTTACTCCACGCGGAAGACCATCATCATCCAATCCTTCTCACATTTTCTTCTTTGGTTCACTGACACAATCCACTCAATTGTGTATACATAATATATATATATATATATATATATATATATATATATATATATATAGCTAAATGGTGTTCCTTGCACGGGTACAGAGAAAGCTCTCGGCTTCACATATTTGTACATTAATATACACAGATATATTTAGGCATATACTCTTGTATGTATATGTATGCACTTATATACGTGGGTACATTTATTTCTATGCACACTCATATACACATATACATGCGTATATTTATTCATCTTGTATGTACATGTATGTTTATACATTAATCTTAGTAATAATTAAACATTGCCAACCAACGCGTACATGTATGTCCATGTATTAAATTGAATTTTCCACATTTTCATTTATGTATGACACTCATTACATAAAACTTCTCAGTATTTACAGGTCATGTATTGTTGTGTGATCTTGCATGGACCCACTCGTACGTGATTTTAAGTGAATTGATAAAACAGTGCCAGCCGATCATGTATTACTGAGTGATCCTTCACGGACCCGCTCGCACGTGATTTTAAGTGATTTGATAAAGCCATGTTTGACAGATGTGTATTGCTGTGTGATCTTGAACATATCTTCTCGCATGTGATTAGAGGCAAAGAGGGCGATGATGAATTACATGGAAAAGTGAATGACGAAATTTTATGGAAATGTGAATGATGCCGAGGTCCATGGAGTACGATGTAACGTACTGTGTGCACGAGAGTACGTTGTACCGTGTTATTGAGAAATAGTAAAATGAGTAAGCTGATTGGGTAGCTGACCACTCCCATGGTGCTTGACATCCCGACACACCTGATCAGTGATTGTCCGGAGTCATTAACATTGGCCAATTGTTCTATTGATTGATTATTGATGATGAATATTCCACCATACCTCACTTATTTGATTTATTTGAATTGAGTTTGATGAATTGAACTTTTGATATGAAATGAGTTTTATTTTACTGCATTTGATTTAATTGATATTTTGCAGTAATGTTTTCTGTGATACCGACACTATGAGAAAATGGTAATTTTCACTGTATTACACTGAACTATGTGGTATTACTTCAAGCCCGTATTTTGTAGATAGTGTATTTATCTACCTACCGCTTGATTTTTCTTACTGAGCATGTTGAGCTCACCCCTTACTTTACTCCACAGAGCCTCATTAATAGCTGAGAGTGTTTGTAAGGTCGAATAACTTTGCACAGCCATACATAAGCGAAGAATTCTTTAGCATTAAAGGTATACTCGACATAAACATTTATATTATATCTAAATTTTGCAAGTACAGTAATGTATAGAGAAATGTGTTTGGGGAAATGTGAACATGAAGGAACAATTATGAGGATTAATTAAAAAGTACCTCTATTAGAATTTTGTTTAAATTTGTCCCCTAAAAATGAAATCGAGTACTCGTATTTACTATTTTCAATCCTTTATCGACTCGTAACCCAACAAAAAATGTTTGTAAATCAGGTTGTTACAATATCTATACTTAATTAAAAGGTTTAATTAAGTTTTGAGGTCTAATTATAAAAAGTCTAAGAGTTAAGAGATAATTAGACCAGAAGTTGGAACATAAAATACCCTAACTATATAAGCTTATTCTGGCGGGTCATCCAAAAGACAATTAAGGCTACAAGATTTGTAGCAACTCTTCAGGGTTGTGTTGCCCTTTCTTTCTTTCACTAGCTCTTGAAGAAAAATGTTTTCTTCTTTGATTTGAGCTTGAAGAATTTGAGAAACTTGAGAGAGTGAGAGTATGAAACTCAATCTACTAGTATAGAGATAGTCACAATACAATCCTACAATATGAAGGTTCCATAGCTATTTGTGTGGATTATTATTAGAGGTCGAACAATTGAACGACTTTAGTTTGCAACAACCGAGCTTTTCTGTGCAAGAACAAGAGGTGATTCTAGGTCCTGAGACTATTGTATCTCAAGACATATGGTATGAAAATTTTAAAACTCCATTGTTTCCATGAAATACAAGCTTGCCAATTTCTAGGTAGTGTTCTTATATCAAGTTTATCCTTGTTGTTTCGATATTTATTTGCATCGCTTTCACCTAATTGTAAATACATGTTTTTGAATGGGTGAAGAGGTGTAGGCTACCTCACCATATTTCGCCGCATCCTAATGTAATCATATTATAAAGCATTCAACGTAGTGAAAATTAAAACATAAAAATACTAAAGCATTCACAGGACAACTTGATAACAAATAGAATCGATTTAGTTATTATAATAAGTAACCATTGTAACGACCCTTGACCCTTGAAAATCGGGGAATTTTTTTTTTTGAACTTAATTTACCCACTTATTCCCTCATTCACTTAGGTTGTATTCATGTTCAGTGTCAATCCTTAAAAATATCTCATTTAATTTATCCTTATTCATATTTCATCCCAACACATTATTTTCAATAGATGTCTATGCATACAAATAGTCTAGTAAAGAGATAAGAATGTATACCTCACGCATATACAAAAGGTAGTCTGGGGAAGCTCATATCCGCCAGCCTACGTCGTCTACGCAGCATTTATTAACTATAATTCACTGCAAAAATCTGAGAGGTAGATGGGTGAGCTTTTGGGGAAAAGCCCAGTAAGGTAATACTCTTAAAGTAGTTCTGATATATAAAAACATTTGAAGTTGTTCATAGAACGAAACTTAATGCAATACATAAATTTCCATTTCATGCATAATCGTCATAAAGCATGCGTGTCTTTAAGAAAAAATCACAAGCTTAAACATTTTACAACTTTTCATAAACCTTTCATGAACATTTCATAAATCATTTCGTAAACATTTCATGAATATTTTATAGTCATTTCGTAAACATCTCATGAATATTTCATAATCACTTCGTAAACATTTCATGCATATTTCATAATCATTTCGTAAACATTTCATGAATATTTCATAATCATTTCTTAACCTTTTCATGAATAATTCATAATCATGAAAACACATATTCATTCATCATAGTCGATTTTTCATAATCAAATCGAGGAGACTAGACTATAACTAAGTCATGCGATACGTGTCATTCTCCGTGGAGAGTCATCATACCTATAGCCATGGTAAGGGGGGCTGTAGACTGGATCAGGTTCGTACAGCAATAATAATTATAAACATGGGTAGTATCTTCATATTTCTTATCATATACTAGCACATAACTAGGGCACGGGCACCTGTGGCACTCACTGTGCGGAGAACATTCATCCGTGCTGCGCGGGCATGAGATACTACCAAAACATCATCGTAAACCACCAGTAGAACGACATCTTCCACAGAGGTTGAGTCAAGTGCTAAAGGGGCCAACGTACCGGCACCCCAAGTGGTGCAGCCGGAACACCACAAGAAGTAACCATGCATGAAGCCTATAGTCTCAAAACAGAGTTTCAAAATCTTTCTTGGGTTTTATAACTCATAAACTCATATCGAGTAATAAAATCAAATTCCTTGAAATCTGAAACTCTTTCATATAATAGAAAAACTGTGTGGCACTTTGTTCCCGTAGGACTCAAGAGGTGGTCCCCACAATCCCCTTTCGAAAACAAATTTCTTTTCTTACATACTTTGAAATTGTCAAAAGTTTCTTTAACGATATGGATATAAAAACATAAATAAGTGTAAAACATCCATACACTTCATATCTTAGGAAATTCATTTCACAACATGGAAAGTACTCGGGAAACATTTGGATAAATTAAAACATGCTTCGCAAGTATGAAAGCATTGATAAATCATTTCAAATCACATGCTCTTTCATAAAATCATTTATCGGTGAAACAAAAATGCATTATCAGAACTGAGTTAAATAATACCCCTTAGCTCGATTTACCGGATATCCCGAATTCAAGTGGTGACGCCTCCTAGTATCTCCCTTAAATCCTTCTACGATTCTCCTACACTGAAAATTGTATTTCTTAGTATCCTATTTATCGAATTAACTACGATGTGTCAAAATCGTAACCTTGCTTACCTAGGGAAAATACACTAGAAATTATACAATACATACAATTGTCTCTAAAACTTGTATAAATTTATTACCTCGATGTCTGTCCGTAATTCTTGATTACTTCGACTCAGCGAGTCGACGGGTCCGATCTACTCGGATTATTTCTGTCGGAGCCCCTTTCCCTTGAGTTTCCAAATTCGTTGTGTCTATCCTCTATTCCAAATATATATATTTAATTATATATATATACCCCTTTTTATTATTATTTTTTTCTTTCTTTTTTTTTCTCGGCTACTATTCATTCTTTTCTTTTCTCCTTTTTTTTTCAAATCTTTTTCTTTTCTTTTCCCGCCGTCCTCTTTTTTTTTTTTTTTCTTTGGTTTTCTTCTATGTTGACACTGTTCATGTCTTTCTTTCTTCCCTGTTTCCAAATTTTTGGCCTCGTTTCACCGCATCACCGGCTACTATCTCCTCCTCTATCGTTCCTAGTTTCAGTCCGGCTTTGGTGACCCCCCCTCCATTCATTCCGTTACCAGCTCCCACGTCTGGCCTCCGCCGTTCTCCACCTCTGCCTCCTCTCGGTCCCTTGCTCTATTTCGTTACCTGCTTTCGCCATCAATCGAACCAGTCGTCGGTCTCCTCTTCAGTTCTGTTCTGACTTCCTTCTTCTCCTTCACCGGACAGGAGCTGTTGCTCCGCCATCCTTCATTTATTTCTGCTACATGTTCTTCCTGACACCAGCAGCATCCTTCAAACTCTTCTTCCTCAGTTTGTTTCTCCCTCAACAAGTGCTGCATATTGTTTGGTCTCGTTTCAAGCAATTGAAATAAAGGTACACTGCCCCCGATCCTAAAGTTCCTTATCTTATTTTCTTTTCAAGCTTTCAGTTCTGTTTTGAGCAACAACTCCCAGCTAGTACACCCGCATAGCTCGATCCTCTGTTACACAATAGCTTCCCGCACCGGTTGGTGATCTACTTCACAGTTTGGCTCTATTTTCTGCTTCAGTTTACGTTTTAGCTTTTCGATTCCTTCCTATAAGTAATTAGCGATTGTACTCTTCTCTCCGGTTCTACTTGAGTCACAATCGGCTATGAAGAAGCCCTTCAGTCCAGGGATTGCTCTCCGTCTCTCGGGGTTTTGCTGGTCTTTAACAAACTGTCTTAACTATTTCTTCCCCTCTCTCAATTGCCCGTTTCTCACTTTTATGAATGTACGGGACTGTAGCAGAGAAGACGTGCCGGTGAGAGGTCGGTAGCGTGAGCGTGGAGAGGGAGCAGGGATGGGCTCGGCAGGTGCTTCCTTCCATTTCCGGTCACTCTGATTTTATTCTTACTTTACTCAAATACAATATAGGAGCAGCAGACCAGGCTGAATTCTACTCGTTCCTACCCCTGCTCCAGATTTTTTTTCTTTTCCTTCACGTTGCCTTTCATGTCTTTACCTTCCACTGACAGGAACATTACAATATATGTACTGTGTACATACATATTTCTTAATACTTTCACCCTTTCCTTCTCTGATTCCATTCCCTGCCGTGACAATTCCTCCATCGTGTATTTATGTATATAACTTGTATATAATACTGAAGAAAGCTCTCGGCTCACATGTATGTATACTTATATATATACATACACTCGTATATATACATTTATATACATGGGTACATTTATTCTTATATATATAATTATCTATGTATAATTGTATACCCTTGTACATGTATTTTAATCTTGAGAAATAAATTAAACATTGCATATATATATATAAATACATGTATGTCTACGTATTTGATTAAATTCTCCATGTATATATACACATATCGTTCACATATGCTACCTATCTTCAGACTCCTATTCACACTGCATTTGTACACATAAATCTTGTATGCGTGTGTGTGTATATATATATCTACAACGGCACATACAAATGTATATATATGTATATATACATATGTATTCTCATCCATGTATTTCAAATAAATTCTCATTTTTTTACTACCCAATTCTAGGTAATTATTTAATATTCCATCATGTATATATGTATATACATGTAAAAGAAAATTTGTAAATCAACCTCGTCTAAGTCTGAGTCTCTCGTATTAACATTAAGATATAATCTTGTTTGTTTGTTTTTTTTTATTATTTAGTTGTTTATTTATTTACTCATTTAATTTATTTTATTAATAAATTTTAAATAGTTATTTTATACTTCACCATGTATTATGTTCAAAATGTAATCGGCCTATTATTAGTACTTATCTAGTACGGAGGAATATACACATATTAAATCTAGTTCAAAAAATTTATTTTTACACCTCATAATTATTTATTCCTCAAATCAAAATATTTTAGTAATTTAGCCTCGTCCAAGTTTCTCATATTATAATTCAAATTAATTATCCACCAATAAGCGCATTCTCCATTATTATTTAAACCGGATACATGAAAATTCATGGGGTTTACATTCTCCCCACCTTAGGAAATTTTGTCCCCAAATTTAATATTACATTAGCCTTTAAACAATTGCGGGTATTTCTCTCATATTAAACTTTCTAATTCCCGCGTAGTCTCTTCTAATTATATCTCTTATTGTCTCTTTCAATTATATCTCTTATTATCCCTTTCGATTATATCTCTTATTGTCCCTGATTGCCAATATATCTTCAGAGGATTTGATAAATTCTATTATTCTCCGAATGTAGGGTATGTCTCTGTAAATGAGTCTCTGACGACATCAATTTCCTTTAACTATAGATCATTTGATATACAATTCTGTTTTTAAATCTCAACAAATTATCAGTACCAATACTTAAGCCAATTGCAACACCCATCTGGGTCTGATTAGCTACATCAATACAGTGTTTATCATTGCACTGAGTCTGCCTGATTCATTCAAATCAAGTCCAGTTTTCAACTCTCAGGCTCGCTACTACGATATAAGTATCAGCATCAAAAAGGAACCACATCCAGTTGAGGTTAGCTAAATATTTCAATAATTCATATCCTTGACCAATATACGTAACGCCGTCCCGTAATCACTTCTGCTCAAAGCACTAACTCGAGTCATTCATCATTTTTTTTTGTTTTTGACAGATTTTGTAAAATTTAATACTTAACCTTCATGATCAGTGGAATTCCATCATTCTTCACAGTACAAGTAATGGTATCCTGACTTCAAACACAAATATTTCGACTGTCATTTTCAATTTATCCTTTAGTCACACTCATTCTCTGTTCATATCACTTGATCAAAATAATTTAATTTACCAGAAGTATTCATACATCATATACATCTCTTGTTCATAGTATCACCTGTATTCAAAATCTATCACATTTCAAACTTGCCTCATTTCGTACATCAATTATATTAGAACTCTTTCCTTATTCCAATTAAGTCTCGCATTCGAAACATAAGCATGAGTAATTCACAATCTTTATACTCGATACGTAATTCATAGTCCCAAGTCTCCATATATCTCAAACTCTGAATCATCTTTAAGAGTTTTAGGTCTTTCCCCACTGATTTATAATCCTTGTCTTAGGAATCCAATTAACACCCGTTCTTAACATATCGTGACCAAAACGACTCCGGGTCTCCTTAAAAATTAACGCCAGTACACTCCCAAGTAAGTCACTCAGTTTGATAATCCCCTTTTCATATAGTCCTCGTAATTGCTTCCTCAGCATTTTAATTCAATCCTGTAAGCAGTGTGACCTTCACTTATACTTTTAATTCTGTAATTCATCTTTTCAATTACAGTGAGTTTACTCTATCACTCTCATTGCTTCTTTAGTACATCACTTTTCTGTCACTTTCTTTACCTTTTCATTTTCTTAGTACCCTCAAAATATACATTTCATATCATCACAGTTGCGCCTTGCGCACTGCTTCCCCAAAATAGTCTAGCTCGATTAAGGATCTTCGTACCTCCTGTGAGTTTCCTGGATTTCCTTTGTTTCACATCTCCACTTATCCAGATTATTCTCCTTTCAATTCTATTTACTCTTGTATTCCTTCACGGACTTGTTTCCTTATGTCTGATTCACTCATTTCATCTATAATTGCCACTTTTTTTCATTTGAAATGTGTTGTCATCTAAGGGCCTTCAGAATATATCCCATGTAATTTACTGATGTCGATTCTCGGATTAAATCGGGGAACTTCCCTCTGAGTTCGACTTTCCATATTTATATTGCTCCTACAAGGGCTACTTTCTTTATAGTAGCACACTCTTAAAATCCGTGTAGCTTCTCCGATTCCTTAACACAGAAGTTGCAAGTGAAACTTTCTCAATAGAGTTACTTCTAAAATCATCAAGTTTTTCTACCTCATCCATCCAACACTCCAAATCACTGAATTCTTATCTTTGTTGAAAAACGAAGGCTTAAACTCTTGAAACTGCCCCCAGTCTATTAAGCTCACTGTCATACTCTAAGAAGCCATGCAAGTTTTCCAATTTTCCATTACAATTGGATTCTTGACTCCAGTATGTAATAGCATACTATCCTCCGAAGTCAGCTCGGTCTCCATCCGTTAGTGAACTTACAAACATTTCTTAACTTCACTGCTCACAACGTTGGGTCACACCTTTTCAGGGATGTAAATCATAATTTATACTCATTGACAGATCGATTTCCTTATGCTAGACCCCTAAATTCCATTCGTAGTTTCCTTAATCTCATTCATATCATTCTCTATAACTACTGGGTCCTTTGTCCCATTTAACAATGGGGTCTGAACTTCTGAAATTATCTCATCTAGTGTAGCTCCGACTCCTACTCAAGTCATCATCATTCTACTGTGGGGCTACAGGAGCATGCATATTTGTAGTTCTGAAACATCTCTACAGGCTGTGTCGACGCATCGGGAGTAATCTGTCTGTCTATTCTTTCGTCTACCCCATCACCTAACATAGCATGTGTCCTAATTTCCCATAATATGTTCAATACTCCACTCAATCTTAGCAAAGTGTGTCTCAATACCCTCTGTCCTTTCCACAGGATCTGATGGAGCACGCTTAACATCAGTTTCAATCTCAGTATCATTTATGCGTCTCATATGATGACTCTGCATGATTCTCAGGCCTATCTCTGTGGCCTCTAGCTCGTGATCTAATTCATCACGTAAACCCAACATTAAGTCTTAACTTAATTAGGTATACCTATGTCACGACCCAAATTACCTAAAAATCAGAGTAAATTTTTTTCTTTTTCATTTCCTTACCCGTCGTGAACAGTTACACTACTAAACAGTTGGGCTATGATTTGGTGTTAGTCACCTCTCACCTATTTACCATTCCATTTTCATATTTTATTTACATATCAATTTATTTTAAATAAATACATCCCCAAAATTACATCCATATACAGTACTGTGCATCTATATGTTCATATACAAAATTATACAAATATGTATACCTGGTCTTGATAATAAGCAGCGGATAACCGAAATGCAAGACTACTGTCGTTCTCTTCTACTGAATGTACCCTATGGGGTGGAAAATGAAAGGGTGAGCGAAACTTGCTCAGTAAGGCAATAATGTAAGCAGGTAGATAACTATACGATCTATGTGCTGATAATGTCATGATATAAAATCGTTTATATTTGGAGCATAAGATATGACTAAAACGATGCCACATGTATATATATATCATATAAGAGAAATCATGAAATCGACATATAAAACAAACATGACAAAATCATCACGTATGACATCTCATGCTCGTCACATCAAAACTTATTAGTTTCATCATATACTCATCACTTTAAAACTCATTTGTTTCATCATAAAACAACTTCATCAAGGTCAAACCCATCTCTCGGGAATACCTTGATTCATTAAATCACATCTCATTTAAAAACATAAATCGGGATATTACCCCTCTCTCGGGTTCGTCCTGGTCTATTCAGACCGTATGATATCATGTGAGGCATGTAGGTTACTGTATGAAAATCGAGGACTATGGCCATAATATGTCCCTGTGATCCCAGGCTACACGGATCTCGGTGTGCGGGGCATCATAACTGCAACGGGAGGTGGGGTCAAATCCTACCCACCAGAATATCAAGTAACATCATCGAGTCATCATGACTGCATGGTACAGCGTACTACGTGTGACATACACGGTACATCATACTCTGTGGACCCATATCATAGTTTGGGGGTGCCTGCCGTAGGTTTTACCCACCCTAATACTATGTCGATAACCAACCCATGTCTCAAAGTATACGTGCGAGCATCTCAACTCTCCTCGACACACAGTCTACAGGAGGCTTCCGCACGACTATAGGCATGTCAATTCACGTCTAGTGCGAGCGAAGCTCCAGCACCACGCTATGCATATCATGATATCTAAAATCTCGTGCGAGCAAAGCTCCAGCACGATTTTGTGCACACACAAATTTATCGTACGAGCAATGTTCCAGTACGGCTTTTCATGAGTAATAAATCAGTAAACTTGAGTGCGAGTAAGACTCTAGCACTCTTTTTATTCATGTAAATACGATAGGTGGCTCAATCTTGATAAAACATCTTTTAAAATCGTAACCGGTGCAAACCGGTACCCTTTCGTATAATTCTTAAAATCAACAGCCTACCTATGTGTATATTTGCTTAAATCAAAGTAATACATTCATATAAAACATTAAAACATGGAATCATGCAATTTATCTGCCTTACTACCCTTTTTGTAAATTTTACTCTCAGGGGCAAAATCATCTTTTTCTTTATTTATCTAAGTCCCGATTTTCGTAAAAATTATTATTTCATTTCTAGATACTTTAAGGAATTCTAAACCCTGTAAATCCCCTCAATAAATACGTATAGAAATCTCTATACACCTACAAAATTCCCTTACCTCGATTTACGCGTAAACTTATCTCGTCTCGATAATACCCGATCTCTCAGTCCAACTGCGCGTCAACCAAGTCTACGGAACTGCATATAACCTCATAATTGGGGTCAATTCAATTATCTTTATCAGTATGTCACATTCACTAATCAATCTAAAGTACTGGGCCCATTTTACTTTATTGGGCCCGATTGCACTTTAATGGGTCTCGACCCATTTTCAGCCTGTTTCTACTTATTAAATCCATTCTTCGGATTTACTGGGCTCTTTCAGCTTACCAATAATCATCGGGCTTCGTTTCCAAACTCATTGGATAGCCCGTATACTATTTACGATAATTACGTTGCAATTTCGATAAATATTCCTTTTTTTGTACATAATTAATCCATAAATTCCGTAAAATAAACGAAACTCTGTATTAAAGGATTCATATTATCATAATTAAAATGCACTTACCCAATATGATGCGGGGTACGAAAATCGGAGCTCAATCGGCTTTCGTTCGGGCTCTGTCGTAAAACTGCACAATTATATATTTAATCCCGGGTTAATTTTCGATTAAATATAATTTAAATAAATTTTTCGAAAATCAAATCGGTCACTTTTGATCTTATATCGACTTATCCGAAGTCCGGTGTATCCTCAAAAATTCTTCCCCTTTTTTCTTTTTCTCTTTTTCTCCTTTTTTTCCTTCTTTCTTGGCAGAACCGGTTCAGTCCAGTTCAAACCGGTTCAAACCGGTCCGGTTCAATCCGGTTCACTCCGGTTCGACTGGTTCATCACCTTGCCAGCTGGTTCTCCATCAGCTTCCACCGTCAGTAGCTCCGCGGGATCATCCGCAGCTCGAATCTGCCATAGGTTTCGTCCAAGGCCGCCGAAAAGTCGTCGGTCCGGCCTGTTCTCTCCCGTCAGTACCCATTTCCTCTTTCCTCCGTTTTCGGCGCCGTCCGCCGGTTTCGCCGACCGTGGCCACCACCAATCTGCTCGGCATCACATGGGGAACCTTCGATGGTCAGTGGTTGGGGTCAAATCGACGCCAGTAGCCACCAATCGGAGCTCTTTCTCCTGTGGCTTCTTTCCCCGATTCGTCGATCTCCGACGAGTTCCACGGCGCGTCGCCGGAGTTGTGAAGTCCCCCAGGGTCAGGCTTCCTTTGCCAGCCCTCGCCTGGGTCTTTGGCCGTCGGTGGCTCGCCGGTGGTCTCCTCGGTTTTGTCTTCCATTTTTTTCCTTCTCTCTCCCCGAAAATTTTTCCAGTTTCTCTCCTTTTTTAAAAAATTTATTTATTTATATATAATTTTATTTTTAATATTATTTTATTTATTATTTTAGTCTTAAAAATCCCAAAAATATCTTTAAAAAATCTTATTTTATTCATTTTATCTATAAATGACTTTTTCAGTCTTATTTAGTCTTTTCGGTATATTTTTCGATTATTTTCGGGAGTATATTTCGAATTGAAAATTCTGATTAATTCAGATTAATTCTCATAAATTCATATCTTGATCAATTTAACCCGAAATAAATTTATTTCACCTTTATTGACCAAGATTTCTCAATCCATTATTTTTTAATAAATTTTTCTTGTCGAATTTATATCAAATTTTGGTCTTTTAACCTTTTTACCCTTGCACATTTTCGGGAATTCTATTTCAATCCTTCATTTGATCTTTCTCCTTTCGTGTTTGTCACCACCCAAACTACCCAAAAATCAGAGTAAATTTTTTGGTTTTGTTATTTTCTTTCATGCTTACCTGTCCTCTGATCGTGACCACACTCCACTAACAAATTGGGTTGTGCGTCAATGCCAGTCCCACCATACATTTACTATATAACTTAATTCATTCTCAGTCATTTATAAGTGTTTACAATATTTATAACATCCCATAGAGTCACTTACAAACATGTTACTGTGCTATGCTTATTTAGATACAATATGTACAAGTGTATATACCTTAAATGATGGGCAGCAGCGGATATCCGGAATGCAGTACTGAGTCGCCTCCACATCTACTGGGGATTATCTGTGTGAGAAAGTGAAAGGGGTGACCACATCAAGCTCAGTAAGGCAATCCTACGAATAAGTAGGTAACCATACTACCTACATGAACGTGGTGCCATGCATAAACCACCCTTTCTCCACACATTTTAAAACAGATGATATGAGTTATGATGTTATGTAAAACACGTTCGCATGGAAAATTCAACATGCAACTCATTTTAAATCATTTCTTTCTCATTTAAAAATTTCACAATAAAGTCAGGACTCGACCCCTCCTTCGGGTGATCCTGACTCACACAAAACCATGAAAATCGATTTACATCACACATGGGTTTAAAAAGCATGGAAATAGCATCATGCAAATTTAGTTTAAAACCCAGTTTCAAACATCGTCAAGATCATCAACAAGCGAGACTAGGCAACGTCTGTATATCGGCAATAACCAGGACTATGGCCATATGTGTCCTCGGGAGTTCCTCAACTACACGGATCCTAGTGTGCGGGTTCTCACCATGATCGGGAACCATTCAGGAGGTGGGTCACTCCATCTCGTCGGTCTTATCCGATCCCATGCATCCGAAGATGCCAACGTATCACAAAGATACAACATATCACAAAGATACCACACGGTACATCGTACTCCATGCTACTTGCACGGTACATCGTACTCCGTAGACCCCCAGCCTTATCCCTCTTTCGGGCTCATCAGCTGGACCTCCAACCCTTATCCCTCTTTCGGGCTCATCAGGTTGTTTTAACATTAAATCGTATTGCCATGTCTCAAAATGCACGTACGAGCCTATTTAATCAGTGACACACAGTCTACCGATGCTCCAAGCACGACTCATCGCATGTTCTCATAAAATCAGTGCGAGCAATGCTCAGCACTCTCATCAAATCAAGTAAAACTAGTGCGAGCTAGGCTCTAGCACTCTGTCTCAAAAATCATATAAAAATATGGTGCGAGTTAGACTCTAGCACCCTGTCACGAAAATCATATATATATATAAAATCTGGTGCGAGTTGGACTCCAGCACCTATGCATGAAAAACTCTAGTGCGAGCTCTCGCTCCAGCACTAATGCATGCATCACACAAATCAAAATATCGTGCGAGCTGAGCTCTAGCACGTCACATGTCAATAAAAACACGTAGGCGGCTCTGTTTCCTCAAAACAGTTTTTCAAAACAACTATATCGTTGAAAGTATGCAATGCTGTGCATTTTATTTCAAGGTTAGCCAGCCTACTCATGCATGCATTAAAATGTCTCCAGAACGAGCAGAAACCTCTTGTTCTTGCTCCTCCCAATTTTTCCTAAATTTGTAAATTTTACCCTTAACAGGGGTATTTTGGTAATTTACCTATTCGAGGCACTAAAATTATTATTTGACCTCTAGACCCTTCATATAATTTTTAAGGACTGCAAATGAACTTAAAATTTCGTAAAGTTACCTCTAGCAGTCCGCAGAATTCCCTTACCTTATTTTCATATCGAGTTTGACCTTTCCATTGATGTCACGTCGCGCAGTCCGCTCTGCTTCCAATCAAACCTCCGTAACTACGTATAAATATTCCTCAGGTCAGATATTATACAATTTAATTGTATTTAATATTTTCTGGGCTTAATTTAAATCATTGGGCCCGTTTACCCCTATTGGGCCCGATTGCACCTTAATGGGCCTTAATCGACCTTAAGCCCGTTTTCCACTTAACTTTCACATTATCGAGGCCTATTGGGCTCATTGGACCCTCCAACAATTTATTGGGTCTCGTTCTAACTCTCGAATAGCTAAATTTATTATTTACGACAATTTATCTAAATTTCCAAAATTTAATTCAATTTATGCGGAATTTAAATTCATATCACGCATAACGATGTAAATTGTCGTAAATAAGGGTTACTTACCCGAGATTCCATGCTAGTACACAAATCGAGACTATCTTGAGCTCTCGTTGGATGGCAAATGTCGAGCTACACAATTTCATAATTTTTCGGGTAAATTTTCAGTCGAAAATTAATTAAATAAAATATTCCAAAATTTAAATCGGTCAATTCGACCGCTTAGCGACTTACCCGAAGCTCGATTACATCACTGGAATTTTCCCCAATTTTTTCTCTTTTTCTTTTTCCCTTTTTCTCCTTTTTTCCTCTCTTTCTTGGCTGAACCGGTTCAGTCCGGTTCAGACCGGTTCGGACGGCCGGTTCACCCCGGTTCACTCCGGTTCACCGCTTTTCCTGCCGATTCTCCGCCGACTTCCACCGCTAGTGGCTCCGTTGGGTCGTCCGCAGCACGAATCTGGCCTCAGCTTCGGTCGAGGTCGCCGGAAGGTCGCCGGTCCGGCTCTTCTCCCTCGACCGTCGGAACCCATTTCTTTCTCTTTGTCGTCGCCGGCGATTCCCGCCTTTTCATCGGCTGCTATTGGTGCAGAAAGAACCGCCGTCGCCTGGGCTTTCAGAATCGGGCCTTAGTTCCGCCCGAATCGCCGTCGTTTGCCGCCGGTGGCCATTTCTTTCCCACGGCCTTCTCCTCCGTTTTTCGGCGTTCTCCGGCGTCCTTGGCGCGCGTCGCTGGTACCGTTGGAACCGCCGGGCTTCGGTCTAGCTTCTCCGATCGTCAACTAGGATCATCGACCGTCGGTGGCTCGTCGGGCTTCCTCGGTCGGCTGCTTTGTTTCCGTTTTCTCTTCTCTTTCTCTTTCCCCGACATTTCAATCTTTTTTTTTTTGTTTTCAGATTCACTTTTATTTTATTTTATTATTATTATTATTATTATTATTATTTATTTTAATTATTACACTATTCATTAAAATACTCTATAAAAATCCAAAATATCTACAACTTATATTATTTTATTCCAAATTTAATCTATTTAATTTAATTTAATTTATTAATTACATTTTAACCCTTTTTCGGGTATAATTCCTCCGTATTTTCGGGATATTGTCCCGAATGACTTTTCGGTATATTTTTCGATTATTTTTGGGATTATTTTTCTGAACTAAAAATTTCGATTAATCCCGATTAATTTTCATAAATTGATATCTTGATCAATTTAATCCAGAATAAATTTATTTCGCCTTTATTGACTAAGATTCCTCAATCCATTATTTTAAATTAAATTTTTCTTCTCGAATTTATACCGACTTTCGGTCTTTTGACCATTTTTCCCTTGCACGTGTTCGGGATTAATTTAACCCGACTTTCTTTCACGAATACTCATTCATTTCGTATTTTAATTAAATTCGGGTCTTACAGTGTTTTAATTAAAATCGGGTCTTACATTATCTCCCCCACTTAAGGAATTTGGTCATCCAATTTAGAACCAAGTTAATTGGGTCCATAAACAACTCCGGGTATGTCTATCGTATTATATTCTTTAATTCGCATGTGACATTTTTCGGAGTGTAATACTACCAAAGGACTTTGACTAAGGAGATCGTCTTAAGCCTCAACATTTTCTCCTTCCCGTTTAATACTTGAATCGATTTTCCAATCATACGTTATATTTCCATTGAGCTTCAATAGCTCATATTCGTTCACATATATCGGGTTCGGATAATATTTCTGAAGCATCATAAGATAGGACACATTGTGGATGCCTGCTAAATTAGGTGGTAACGCCAACCTACAGGTCTTATCTCCCACTTTGTCCATATCTCTTTCTGAATCTCGTTACGTCCTTATTCTCTTAGGATAAGAAACTTTCAACAATACAAATTCACCCTCAGTGAATTCCAATACCTTTCTGTCTGCTCTGAGGTGTTCTTAATCTCTCACAAATCAACTGAACATCCTCAGAGGTTTGTTTTACCAATTCGGGAACAATTTTCTATTTGTCACCCACTTCTTCTTATCCAAATCGGAGAAACAACCCTTACGACCATACTATGCCTCATCTGAAGTCATCCCGATACTCAAGTGACAACTGTCATAATCGACGAATTCAATTAGTAACAACTGATCATCCCAGGAGCTTATTAGATAAATGGCACACGCTCTCATCATATGCTCCAGAACCTGTACAGTCCTCTTTGACTGACCATCTGTCTGAGGATGGAAAGTTGTGCTAATACTGAATCGGTTTCCCATAGCTTCCTGAAAAATGTTCCCAAAAGTGGGAAATGAAGCGGGAATCCCTATATGATACAATGCTCACTGAAAAAATACTTGGTGTTCCACAATTTTCCATACACATAAATCCGCCTACGCACTTAGTGTATCTGGTAATTTCCTAACCAGAAGGTGGGTAGACTTAGTCAATCTATCGACTATCACCCATATAGCCTCGTGATTCATTCGGATCTTCTATAATCCATCACGATATTCATGGTAACTTGTTCCCATTTTCGTGTCAATATAGGCAGAAATTGCAATAACCTTGCAAACTTCTATTGTTCTACCTTACATATGAGACACCTTTCCACAATCTTTACCATGTCTCTTTTCACCTTTAACCACCAATACCCTTTTTAAAGATTCCGATATATTTGTCACTTCTCGAATGCACTGTATATTCCAAAGAATGAGCTTCTGACAATAACATTATCTCATCATTGTGGTACTGGTGAGAACTTATACTGTCTCTGAACCTCAGTAACATCATCACTCTCTGTGAACTCTATCGCTGTACCCCTCTAAATCTGACCCACACTATCGATACCCTGCCGATTATCACGCTAAGCCTGTCAAATCTGGTCACTCAAATTCGGTTCTAATCTCAGGCTAGCTGTCACACAATCACAGTCATTATCAGAAGGGATCACATCACGACTGAGGCTCACAACTGCTCTAGCAGCTCACGCTCCCTGACCATCATATGTAATACCATCCCGAGGCTCTTTCTGCTCAAGGTATTAGCCATCACATTAGCCTTTCCTGGGTGGTATAATTTCCACAATCATAATCCCTCAGAAGCTCTAACCCTCTTTGTATTCTCATATTCAACTCTTTCTGTGAAAACAGATACTTGGGGCTTTATGATCAGTGCATACCCAAAATTTCTCACCATGTACATAATAGTACCATATCCTCAGTACAAGTACTACCGCTGCCAACTTTAAATCATTGGTCAGATAGTTTATTTCATGATCCTTGAGTTGTCTGGATCCATAATCGACTATCATCCCCTTTTGCATCAATACACAGCCTATTCATTATTTTGAGGTATCCATAGACTCATGAGAAACCTCTTAATCTGTTGGGCATGGTGAGAATAAATGCAGTGGTCAGTTTATTACTTCAATACACCAAAACTCCTGTCACATCTATCATTCCATTCAAATATAACTTTTTCTAAGTTAAACGTGCCAACAAAGTAGTCCATTTCGAGAACTCTCAACAAATCATTTGTAAAAACAATCTCCAATTGTTGCTTATAATTTTCCCTGGACTTTAAATACACCAAAAATATCATCAATATGGATGATAACAAATCGGTCCAGGTAAAGTTTAATTAACTTGTCGTAGTTGACTTCCACTGAATATTTTAATCACTCATATCTTTGACCTATGTGCGCATAACGTATAATGTCCTTTCAAAATCGCTTCCGTTGAAGGTACTAACCCGCGTCATTTCCTTTTTAACGGCTTTTATAAAATTTTAAATTTTTAAACTTTCCTGATTAATCGAATTCTATATTTCTTATCATACCAGTAAAGGTACCCTAATTTTAAATGTATATATTACGACTGTCGCTTTCAATTTATAGGTTATGTGTATACTTTTAGACGCTGTCAAGTCTTCAGGCGGGGAGGTATTTTGAAATACCTTTATTAACCCTCAGACTTGACCACAATTACTTTACATATCAGTCCATGTGGTCACAAATCAATATTCGCTACTAATTGCTTTAATCCAAATTACTTCACGTATCATAGATATTCTTACCTTACATACGTATCTTATTCCAATCTATCTCTTTTCGTATATCACTTATAACAAAACTCTGTCATTATTCATTTCGTGAGTACCATCATTTGCTCCTTTAATTTCAATCACTACTCCTTTTTTATTATTTGTCAATACTTTTCAAGGGTAAAACAGAACTGTCTTAGAATAGAACTCTAAACATCATATTTTGCAGCCGACCAATTTTATTCTCAAATATTACTTCAAATATTCATATTCCAATCGGCTTGTTTATACTTCTTCCCTCGTTTTCAACTTATAGTTTGTTCATAATTATTTCGTTAGTTAACCCTCCTTCGTTGGGGTACTAACTATCAGCATTGTGGCCATAGGTGTAGGCATTCACGTCTTTTACTAACTTATATTCAAATGAATACGGTATGATTAATACGTGGCACCAGGATTAATTAAAATAATTACTTCATTATTCATAACCGGTGTGGTATCTTTGACCACATCATATGAAACATCAGTAATGTCCTGATCCAAGGCATACACTCGTCCTCATCCAACAGTCTACTTTCCCTTTTCTCTTCGGCTGCGGCCTCCCTTTTTCGGTGCAGAGATATCAACAAGGTTTTCTCTATCTCTTTACCCTTCTGTAGGGCAGTCTCACCCAATTCTGAGCAATCATTAAATAATTGGCCCGTCTTACCACACTTAATGCCTTTTTTTTGTAAATAAAGTGTAGGTGTAGGCCCTACTTTCGTGGTATCTACCACACATCCTACACTGTTTACACTGCTACACTGCTTATACTGCTTATACTGTTACACTGCTATACTGCTCACCTGCTAACATTGTTCTACTGTTCTGTAGCAGGTCGAGGTCCTCAAATCATAATACCCTTCAAAAGTGCTGAAATTGGATACACTGGGGCCTTACCAATCATCTTATCCCGTGACTCATCAACTCTAATCTCTTACCAACTGGTCTCTTTCCCACTCTGACATCTCTGTCATTTTATATTCTCTTCTATCTCTATTTCGGTCCTTACTACCTTTTCTAATCTCGGAGGCGTGCAACACATGATCTTCTTCACGTAACTATAATCTAAGCACTGCCTCGACATAAGTAGTGAGCCAATCGGACTCTAATCGACAATTTGAGCCCTTCCATGAACTTTTGGGCTTTTCGACTCTCACTGCCCATAGTGTCAGGGTAATATCTGGGCAGGTATATAAACTGAGATTCATACTCGTCAATCAACCAGTGTCTCTGGGTCAGTGTAAGAAATTTTACCTGTAATTTCCCTTTAAGCAGTGTCCGAAATATTCTGTCATCAGAATACATCCAAAAATATTTCTCATGTCAACTCTGGATGTCTAACTCTTAAGATGATTCGAGCGGACTTCCACCAATGCTTCACCTCACCCTCTAACATAAACGTATTTAAAAGTCACCTTCTCAGTCTACATACACCGAAAGAATGTATACAACTTCGCTATCTTATTCACCTAGTCCTCAACAACTATTGGTTTCTTTACTTCGCTATATACCGGAGGGGTGTGAAAATCTCTATAGTCTGAGGCATCTGTTTAGGCTTTACCCTACCTATCTTCAACTACCTGTATAGACTGAGTAAACAACTCCATAATATTTTATACATTCCACTCCATCCTCTCGGAGCGTGTTCAATACTGTTTGGTCTCTTTATAGGACCCTGTGGAGTATGCTCATCATCAGCCTCCACCTCACTCTCATCTTGAGTCTCACGTGACGACTCATTCGACTCTCAGGCCGATCTCTATGGCCTCGAGCATGTGTACTCGCCCTACTACTATAGCGGCTATCAATTATAAAAACTATATTCTTGCATTCGAAACTAAATTCTTAGCTGCTGTTCCATCTTGATATACACAATTGTATCTAAACAATGCATAGTACATGGGGATGTAAATTTACTTAACCACTAACACCGACTCATTTCAGGCCAACTCTGCTCGGATACCACCTTTTGTCACGACCCAAATTACTTAAAAATCAGAGTAAATTTTTTGCTTTTTCATTTCCTTACCCATCGTGAACAGTTACACTACTAAACAGTTGGGCTATGATTCGGTGTTAGTCACCTCTCACCTATTTACCATTCCATTTTCATATTTCATTTACATATCAATTTATTTTAAATAAATACATCCCCAATATTACATCCATATACAGTACTGTATATCTATATGTTCAGATACAAAATTATACAAATATGTATACCTGGTCTTGATAATAAGCAGCAGATAACCAAAATGCAAGACTACTGTCATTCTCTTATACTGAATGTATCCTGTGGGGTGGAAAATGAAAGGGTGAGCGAAACTTGCTCAGTAAGGCAATAATGTAAGCAGGTAGATAACTATACTATCTACGTGCTGATAATGTCATGATATAAAATCGTTTATATTTGGAGCATGGGATATGACTAAAACGATGCCACATGTATGTATATATCATATAAGAGAAATCATGAAATCGACATATAAAACAAACATGGCAAAATCATCACGTATGACATCTCATACTCGTCACATCAAAACTTATTTGTTTCATCATATACTCATCACTTTAAAACTCATTTGTTTCATCATAAAACAACTTCATCAAGGTCAAACCCATCTCTCGGGAATACCTTGATTCATTAAATCACATCTCATTTAAAAACATAAATCGAGACATTACCCCTCCCTCGAGTTCGTCCTGGTCTATTCAGACCGTATGATATCATGTGAGGCATGTAGGTTACTGTATGAAAATCGAGGACTATGGCCATAATATGTCCCTGTGATCTCAGGCTACACGGATCCCGGTGTGTGGGGTATCACAACTGCAACGGGAGGTGGGGTCAAATCCTACCCGCCAGAATATCAAGTAACATCATCGAGTCATCATGACTGCATGGTACAGCATACTCCGTGTGACATACATGGTACATCATACTCCGTGGACCTATATCATAGTCTGGGGGTGCCTGCCGTAGGTCTTACCCACCCCAATACTATGTCGATAACCAACCCATGTCTCAAAGTATACGTGCGAGCATCTCAACTCTCTACGACACATAGTCTACAGGAGGCTTCCACACGACTATATGCATGTCAACTCACGTCTAGTGCGAGCAAAGCTCCAGCACCACGCTATGCATACCATGATATCTAAAATCTCATGCGAGCGAAGCTCCAGCACGATTTTGTGCACACACAAATTTCTCGTACGAGCAATGCTCCAGTACGGCTTTTCATGAGTAATAAATCAGTAAACTTGAGTGCGAGTAAGACTCTAGCACTCTTTTTATTCATGTAAATACGATAGGTGGCTCAATCTTGATAAAACATCTTTTAAAATCGTAACCGGTACAAACCGGTACCCTTTCGTATAATTCTTAAAATCAACAGCCAACCTATGTGTATATTTGCTTAAATCAAAGCAATACATTCATATAAAACATTAAAACATGGAATCATGCAATTTATCTAACTTACTACCCTTTTTGTAAATTTTACTCTCAGGGGCAAAATCGTCTTTTTCTTTATTTATCTAAGTCCCGATTTTCATAAAAATTATTATTTCATTTCTAGATACTTTGAGGAATTCTAAACCCTGTAAATCTCCTCAATAAATACATATAGAAATCTCTATACACCTAAAAAATTCCCTTACCTCAATTTACGTGCAAACTTATCTCGTCTCTATAATACCCGATCTCTCAGTCCAACTGCGCGTCAACCAAGTCTACAGAACTGCACATAACCACATAATTGGGGTCAATTCAATTATCTTTATCAGTATGTCACATTCACTGATCAATCTAAAGTACTGGGCCCATTTTACTTTATTGGGCCCGATAGCACTTTAATGGGCCTCAACCCATTTTCAGCCTGTTTCTACTTATTTAATCTATTCTTTGGGTTTACTGGGCTCTTTCAACTTACCAATAATCATCGGGCTTTGTTTCCAAACTCATTGGATAGCCCGTATACTATTTACGATAATTACGTTGCAATTCCGATAAATATTCCTTTTTTTATACAGAATTAATCCATAAATTCTGTAAAATAATCGAAACTCTGTATTAAAGGATTCATATTATCGTAATTAAAATGTACTTACCCAATTTGATGCGGGGTATGAAAATCGGAGCTCAATCGGCTCTCGTTCGGGCTTTGTCGTAAAACTGCACAATTATATATTTAATCCCGAGTTAATTTTCGATTAAATATAATTTAAATAAATTTCTTGAAAATCAAATTGGTCACTTTTGACCTCATATCGACTTACCCAAAGTCCGGTGTATCCTCGAAAATTCTTTCCCTTTTTCCTTTTTCTCTTTTTCTCCTTTTTTTCCTTCTTTCTTGGCTGAACTGGTTCAGTCCGATTCAAAACGGTTCAGACCGGTCCGGTTCACTCCGGTTCGACGGGTTCATCTCCTTGCCGATTGGTTCTCCGCCGGCTTTCGCAACCAGTAGCTCCGCGGTATCATTCGCAGCTCGAATCTGCCCTCGGTTTTGTCCAAGGCTGCCGGAAAGTCGTCGGTCCGGCCTGTTCTCTCCACCGTCGGTACCCATTTCCTATTTTCACCGTTTTCGGTGCCGTCCGCCGGTTTCGCCGGCCGTGGCCACCACCAATCTGCTCGGCATCACGTGGGGAACCTTCGATGGTCGGTGGTTGGGGTCAAATCGGCGCCGGTAGCCGCCAATCGGAGCTCTTTCTCCCGTGGCTTCTCTCCCCAATTCGCCGATCTTCGACGAGTTCCACGGCGTGTCGTCGGGGCTGTGAAGTCGCCCGGGGTCGGGCTACCTTCGCCGGCCCTCGCCTGGGTCTCTAGCCGCATGTGGCTCGTCGGTGGTCTCATCGGTTTTGGCTTCCGTTTTTTTCCTTCTCTCTCCCCAAAAATTTTTCCAGTTTCTCTCCTTTTAAAAAAAAAAATTATTTATTTATTTATAATTTTATTTTTAATATTATTTTATTTATTATTTTAGTCTTAAAAATCCCAAAAATATCTTTAAAAATTCTTATTTTATTCATTTTATCTATAAATGACTTTTTCAGTCTTATTTTGTCTTTCAGGTATATTTTTCGATTATTTTCAGGAGTATATTTCGATTTGAAAATTTTGATTAATTCCGATTAATTCCCATAAATTCATATCTTGATCAATTTAACCCGAAATAAATTTATTTCACCTTTATTGACCAAGATTTCTAATTCCATTATTTTTAATAAATTTTTCTTGTCGAATTTATATCAAATTTTGGTCTTTTGACCTTTTTACCCTTGCACATTTTCGGGAATTCCATTTCAATCCTTATTTGATCTTTCTCCTTTCGTGTTTTAATTAAAATCGGGTCTTACAACTTACTCTGCAACCAAACAAGCACACTGACACTACTAGACAGCTTTTGCTCTGATACCACTTAAACTGTAACGACCCTTGACCCTTGAAAATCGGGGGATTTTTTTTTGAATTTAATTTACCCACTTATTCCCTCATTCACTTAGGCTGTATTCCTGTTCAGTGTCAATCCTTAAAAATATCTCATTTAATTTATCCTTATTCATATTTCATCCCGACACATTATTTTCAATAGATGTCTGTGCAGACAAATAGTCTGGTAAAGAGATACAAATGTATACCTCACGTATATACAAAAGGTAGTCTGGAGAAGCTCATATCCGCCAGCCTACGTCGTCTACACAGCATTTATTAGCTGTAATTCACTGCAAAAATCTGAGAGGTAGAGGGGTGAGCTTTTGGGGAAAAGCCGAGTAAGGTAATACTCTTAAAGTAGTTCTGATATATAAAAACATTTGAAGTTGTTCATAGAACGAAACTTAATGCAATACATAAATTTTCATTTCATGCATAATCATCATAAAGCATGCGTGTCTTTGAAACAAATCACATGCTTAAACATTTTACAACTTTTCATAAACCTTTCATGAACATTTCATAAATCATTTCGTAAACATTTCATGAATTTTTCATAGTCATTTCGTAAACATCTCATGAATATTTCATAATCACTTCGTAAACATTTCATGCATATTTCATAATCATTTCGTAAACATTTCATGAATATTTCATAATCATTTCGTAAACTTTTCATGAATAATTCATAATCATGAAAACACATATTCATTCATCATAGTCAATTTTTCATAATCAAATCGAGGAGACTATGCTATAACTAAGTCATGCGCTACGTGTCATTCTCCGTAGAGAGTTATCATACCTATGGCCATGGTAAGGGGGGCTGTAGACTGGATCAGGTTTGTACAACAATAATAATTATAAACATGGGTAGTATCTTCATATTTCTTATCATATAGTAGTACATAGCTAGGGCACGGGCACCTGTGGCACTCACCGTGCGGGGAACATTCATCCGTGCTGCGCGGGCATGAGATACTACCAAAACATCATTGTAAACCACCAGTAGCACGACATCTTCCATAGAGGTTGAGTCAAGTGCTAAAGGGGCCAACGTACCGGCACCCCAAGTGGTGCAGCCGGAACACCACAAGAAGTAACCATGCATGAAGCCTATAGTCTCAAAACAGAGTTTCAAAATCTTTCTTGGGTTTTATAACTCATAAACTCATCGAGTAATAAAATCGAATTCCTTGAAATCTGAAACTCTTTCATAAAACAGAAAGACTGTGAGGCACTTTGTTCCCGTAGGACTCAAGAGGTGGCCCCCACAATCCCCTTTCGAAAATAAATTTCTTTTCTTACATACTTTTGAAATTGTCAAAAGTTTCTTTAACGATATGAATATAAAAACATAAATAAGTGTAAAACATTCATACGCTTCATATCTTAGGAAATTCATTTCACAACATGGAAAGTACTCGGAAAACATTTGGATAAATTAAAACATGCTTCGTAAGTATGAAAGCATTGCTAAATCATTTCAAATTACATGCTCTTTCATAAAATCATTTATCGATGAAACAAAAATACATTATCAGAACTGAGTTAAATAACACCCCTTACCTCGATTTACCGGATATCCTGAATTTGAGTGGTGACGCCTCCTAGTATCTCCCTTAAATCTTTCTACGATTCTCCTACACCGAAAATTGTATTTCTTAGTATCCTATTTCCATCGTTCCTGGTTTCAGTCCGGCATTGGTGAGCCCCCCTCCATTCATTCCGTTACCAGCTCCCACATCTTTCCTTCGTTGTTCTTTACCTCTGCCTCCTCTCGGTCCCTTACCCTGTTTCGGTCCCTGCTTTCGCCATCAACCGAACCAGTCGTCGGTTTCCTCTTCAGTTCTGTTCTGACTTCCTTCTTCTCCTTCACCGGACAGGAGCTGCTACTCCGCCATCCTTCATTTATTTTTGCTTCATGTTCTTCCTGACACCAGCAGCATCCTTCAAACTCTTCTTCCTCAGTTTGCTTCTCCCTCAACAAGTGCCGCATATTGTTTGGTCTCGTTTCCAGCAATTGAAATAAAGGTGCACTACCCCCGGTCCTAAAGTTCCTTGTCCCGTTTTCTTTCTTCAAGCTTTCGGTTCTGTTTTGAGCAACAACTCCCAGCTACTGCACCCACATAGCTCGATCCTCTGTTACACAATAGCTTCCCACACCGGTTGGCGATCTACTTCACAGTTTGCCTCTATTTTCTGCTTCAATTTATGTTTTAGCTTTTCGATTCCTTCCTACAAGTTATTAGCGATTGTACTCTTCTCTTCGATTTTACTTGAGTCACAATCGGCTATGAAGAAGCCCTTCACTCCAGCGATTGCTCTCCGTCTCTCGGGGTTTTACTGGTCTTCAACAAACTGTCTTAACTATTTCTTCCCCTCTCTCAATTGCCCATTTCTCGCTTTTATGAATGTACGGGACTGTAGCGGAGAAAACGTGCTGGTGAGAGGTCGGTAGCGTGAGCGTGGAGAGGGAGCAGGGATGGGCTCGGCAGGTGCTTCCTTCCATTTCCTGTCACTCTGATTTTATTCTTACTTTACTCAAATACAATATAGGAGCAGCAGACCAGGCTGAATTCTACCCATTCCTACCCCTGCTCCAGATTTTGTTTCTTTTCCTTCACGTTTCGTTTCATGTCTTTACCTTCCACTGACAGGAACATTACAATATCTGTACTGTGTACATACATATTTCTTAATACTTTCATCCTTTCCTTCTCTGATTCCATTCCCTACTGTGACATTTCCTCCCTCGTGTATTTATGTAAATAACTTGTATATAATGCTGAAGAAAGCTCTTGGCTCACATGTATGTATACTTATATATAAACATACACTCGTATATATACATTTATATACATGGGTACATTTATTCTTATATATATATAATTATCTATGTATAATTGTATACCCTTGTACATGTATTTTAATCTTGAGAAATAAATTAAACATTGCATATATATATATATATATATAAAAATACATGTATGTCTACGTATTTGATTAAATTCTCCATGTATATATACACATATCGTTCACATATGCTACCTATCTTCAGACTCCTATTCACACTGCATTTGTACACATAAATCTTGTATGCGTGTGTGTGTATATATTTATCTACAACGGCACGTACAAATGTATATATATGTATATATACATATGTATTCTCATCCATGTATTTCAAATAAAATCTCATTTATTTACTAACCAATTCTAGGTAATTATTTAATATTCCATCATGTATATATGCATATACATGTAAAAGAAAATTTGTAAATCAACCTCGTCTAAGTCTGAGTCTCTCGTATTAACATTAAGATATAATCTTGTTTGTTTGTTTTTTTTTTTTTATTATTTAGTTGTTTATTTATTTACTCATTTAATTTATTTTATTAATAAATTTTAAGTAGTTATTTTATGCTTCACCATGTATTATGTTCAAAATGTAATCGGCCTATTATTAGTACTTATCTAGTACGGAGGAATATACACATATTAAATCTAGTTCAAAAATTTTATTTTTACACCTCATAATTATTTATTCCTCTAATCAAAATATTTTAGTAATTTAGCCTCGTCCAAGTTTCTCATATTATAATTCAAATTAATTATCCACCAATAAGCGCATTCTCCATTATTATTTAAACCGGATACATGAAAATTCGTGGGGTTTACAACCATGGAGTTTAAAATTTTCATACCTTAATTCTTGAAACTAGTAATTCAATAATCTTGCTCCAAATTTATCCCACACGGGTTCTTGGTTGTTGCCAAACCAAAGTTTTTCAAGTGCTTGGCCTCTATCAGTGATCCATAAGAGCAACACACGAACCCTTGGTAAGGTTGAATTGTGTTGTGGATGCATCTATGCTAGTAGCTCAAGTTTCTTGAAACTCTCCACTGGGGAATATCAAGAACACTTTTTGATATTGCATAGAGAGAGGCAGCAACTTAAGATTTCTTGCTAGGATGCTTTGTAGCAATTACTTCAATGCCAACTATACCAACAGGTTGTATAAAATGCAAGAGGACCTTTAGTAAGTGTCGAAGTCACCAAAAATAAATTACTCTAAGCAACTAGTAAATAGTGAAGTAGAGTTCGTCTTCATAGGGATTGCAAAAATCAAATCAATCAGATCAATTTCAAAAAGCATTTAGTTAATTTTTTTAATTACCCTGGATTTAATTTGTTGATCATCGAATTATAAAGATGTTACCCAATTAAACATTCAATCGTAGTGCAACAACAAACAGTGTTAACACCATCTTCCTTTACTTCTCAGTTAATTACAATAAGCTCTGTAATTATCCCAACTACTTAAACTACATAGAAAGAACTCCTTAGATATAATTTAGTAGCAGTATTAGAATCTTTGAAAGATATTGATTGATATTAAGCAACAAAAGCAAGAACTTGAATTGTTTAACTTAAACTTAGATTTTCCTCTATCTCTAAATAATTTCAAACATTAAGCAATTATGAACTTAAGTTTTAAATTTAGCAATAGATTATTAAATTTAATCAAATAATAGGCCTCTTATTAAACTAAACTAACAATCATAAAAAGACGCCATGGAAAATCTTAGATATCTAACCAAGTGGTATATAATTAAACCATACTTCTCATAACAATATTAACCCAAGAATAATTAAATCACACATAACTGAATTACGAAAACTATTCACACAACATTATAAAAATCAACAACAATGGTTAAAACAACTTCCAATAATATAAAATATAAAGAAATAATCGGCCAATAGACTTTACAATTTAAAAACTATCTTTAATAATGAAGTAAAAGAGTTTTACAACTTTTTAAAGCCAAACGTAGGCCAATTGTGAATTTAATTAGTCCCTTAAGGTCTTTTTATATAGTGAGGGAATGATAGGAATCTTACTTTAAGTGAAACTCTAATTACAATTTTTAATATTTAGCTAGGAATAATATTCAATTTACCTTAAGGTGTTAGATAGCTTTTCCAACACTTCTAGGATCTCCTCTCTCCTTGTATTTATATCCTCCAAAAGGCTTTAATTTAATTGCTTCAATTATCCTTGTAGTAATCCCACTGTTACTAGGAATAGGATTTTCTAGTTTTTAATGCTAACTTTGTAAAGACTTTTGATCATGATCTTTTGACTCAAACCCCCTGATTCCTAAATATAATAAAAAAAAATCGACTAGAAACTTTATAACATAAAAAAAAAACGACAAAAAAAAATGGTAAGTATAATGGTAAGTAATCTTGCTTGTCAAGCGAGCAACCCGTTCGATCCCCAATAGCGGCGCCAAAATTTGGTAAGTGTCAAAGTCACCAAAAATAAATTACTCTAAGCAACTAGTAGATAAAGGAATTGAGTTTGTCTCCACAAGGACTGCAGAAATCAAATCAATATTAAAAATCAAAGTTCTAAGTAAAAAAAAATAAAAATTGAGAGGGGATTTTCTATATATAGTAACGTTTTTCACCTTAATATTTACTAAAAGTAGCAATTATAAAGTGAGGAAATTGGTTTTATAAGAAAACAAACAAAAGCAATCGATTTTTAGATCAATTTCAATAAGCCTTCAGTTAATCTGTTTATTTAATTACCTGGAATTAATTTGTTGATCAATGAATTATAAATATGTCACTCAATCAAACATTCAATCGTAGTGCAACAATAAACAATGTTAATACTATCTTCCCTTATTTCTTAGTTAATTATAATAAGCTATGTAATTAACCCTTAACTACTTAAACTATCTCGAAAGAACTCCCTAGATATAATTTTATAGTAGCATTAGAAGCTTTGAAAAATATTGATCGAAATTAAGCAACAAAAGTAAGAACTTGAATTGTTTAACTTAAACTTAAACTTAAACTTTATCTCTAATTGATTTCAAACATTAATTATGGACTTAAGTTTTAAATCTAGCAATAGATTATTAAATTTAATTAGATAGTATGCCTTATACTAAACCAAACTAATAATCATAAAAAAATGCTATGAAAAATCTTAGATATTTAACCAAGCGTAACAACCCAATTTACGCACATTTTGGTTGGGTTACGAGTCGATATCAAATTAAAACCATAAATTTGACTACTCAATTTAATTTTCTCTTAGTAATAATTTAAACAAAAACCAAGGATAAATACTTCTCCAATTTAATCGGCACCATAATTTCTTCACAAAATACTCACATTCCCCAGACACATTTCTCTATACATTACTGTACTTACAAAAATTTTAGATATAAGAACAAATGTCTATATTGGGTATACCTTTGCCACGGACGAGTACCTTGTTGACGTATAGCTATGCAAATTTATTCATCTTATAGAAGTGGTCTTATGTCATGCCTCGAAAAAGCGAAAAATAGGGCAAATTTAAAAACTTTTTACTCATCAAATCACAATTAAGGGTGCATTCCTGTGCAGTGTCATACATCATCATGCATATCATACCTCAGGATCTCATCATTAGGTAGTATATATCATATCATATTTATTACTCAATATTAAGTTAATTAATCCTAATACATCTCATACAATGTTATACATTAAGTGTCTGTAATTACAATAATTGTCTGGGTACATGAAAAGATAAATGATACCTCAAAACACAATATATATGGCCTGGAGCTCAAGTCCTCCACTAGCCACTACTCCGTACGTCGCAGGGAAACCCATTTTCACTTGAAGAAATCTGGGGGGAAAGAAAAACAGGGTGAGCTTCTAAATCGCTCAGTAAGGGGGGTAAGGGACTCGTTATATAAACCATAATGCACATCATAAAATATTTATTTGCACGTGAAACTCAGTATACTCATTTGAAAACCATAGCATGAAAGTTCTCAAAACAACATTCTCATATCTCAAAATCATGTGAAAACATGAAGTAAAATGCTCAGTATAGAGCAGTAACAAGCATGTGAAAATAATGCGATAATGGCTTTCTCAATATACGTGATAAAATCACTGTAATAATAATGCACGTGGCGCAGCCACCAAACACACGTGGCGTAGCCACTGATTTAGATTCACACATGGCACAGCCACAGAATAGGGTTTCACGTGGCAACGACCACCAAATATACGTGGCACAGCCACAGAATGGGGGATCTCACGTGGCAACGGCCACCAAATATACGTGCCACAGCCACAAAATGGGGGATCTCACGTTACCAAAATAGAGAAGAATCGGGCTTACATGTTACTAGAGCAATGCCCGGTGTGTACTCAAAATTACACACCTAAGTCTTTATCAATAGCCATTATCATATAAAACTAGTTTGCCTTCACGTAGAACTCATAGTGGTTTCTTTCCCATAAAACTCATTTAAAACCGTTTTGTACTCAACACAAAACATATTAAAATCGAGTCCCAATCGGCAAAACACGCACACATTTCTCAAATCTCAATATCGCCTTAACGTAGAGCCCAATTCATTACTCACACAAATTCAACGGTTTATAAAGCAATTTCACACTCAGCTTATAAACTCATAAAATAATGGGCTCCAACCGGCTATAAAAAAAATCGTGTGCAATTATATCACAACACAACACTCAACATGCTTGTTTTATAAATCACAAATCATGTTATAATAGTTCACAAATCACATACACAAATGGTTTAGTTTCCCTTACCTCTTTGCACCTCGTATAGTGCAATCGTTTCCCCCTTGTCACAGACTAGTCTCTCATTTCACTCTAGAACTCCCGAGCTGTCCAAACGATGTTAAAACATCAATACTCATCATTACAGTAACCTCAATTCTCAAAATCGAGCATAATTGCTCATAACACCTCAAATCTCTCGATTCTCGTAACTCTACCCCAAACTACAATCTCATTCACAACATCTCAACATCCTACACTGCCCATGCCACAATATCTATGCTAATTCACCTCATTGTCTAAATTTTCATTTATAGCTCAAAATTCCCAAAATTACCGAAATTGCTAAATATCATTATCACTCCAACTACATTGTAATTTCATCAATCCCTAATCATTTTCCAGCTACTTCAACACAATGCCAACAACCATTATCACCAAAATCATCTCAAATATCAAGATCGAGGTTTAGAAATTACCCAAAACTTTGGAGAGCTTATCTCTTGCCTCGATTCAATCCGTCTTTCGATTTCCAAGTATGTTGTTCTCCCTTTGATGAGGAACAACATCCCTTCTTGCCACAACCTCTGATTCGGACGGAAATGGGTGCTTTGGATGAGTGAGAAAGCTAGGGCTTCGGCATAAATGGGGGTTGGAAGAGAGAGAAAATAAAATTGTTGGAGAAAGCAGGGGTTCTTTATATAGACTGAGGGTAGGAGATCGATCTGGCTCTTGATGAGATCGATCTGCATTTGAATTTGGGGACGATTTGGGGCAATTTTATGTCGAGGAGATCGATCTGTCGAGGGGTGAGATCGATCTCTTTATGGCTTTATGAGATCGATCTGCTTCTTGAGGAGATCGATCTTCTCCCAAACAGAAACATTTGGAGATCGATCCCTTCCTCATGAGATCGATCTTCTCTCAAACAGAATCATAAGGAGATCGATCCTCTTCCATTGGAGATCGATCTGCTCCTTAAATTCCTCCTTCCTTGTCATTTTTAACTCACCAGATCGATCTCTCCTTCTCCAAGATCGATCTGACCTCTTAGTTTCACACTTATGTTAAACATTTACACATAAATCTCCAAATATAATTTTCACAATTCACTTAGCTCAATAAATTATACTTCAAGTTCTTATTACATAATTAAAAGATGTCTAAAATTCTCAGATCTCACATCCTCCCCACCTTAAAAGAATTTGGTCCTCCAAATTCAACTCAACTAGTCAAATAGATGGGGGTATTTCTCCTTCATGAGATTCTCTAGTTCCCACGTTGCCTCTTCCATTGAGTGATGTTTCCACAGAACTTTCACTAATGGGATGCTCTTGGTTCTAAGTACCTTCTCCTTCCTATCGAGAATCCAGACGGGTTCCTCAGTGTAGCTCATGTCTTCTTGTATGTCTATCTTGTCATACTCTATAACATGAGAAGGGTCTGGGTGGTACTTCCTGAGCATAGACACATGAAAAACATTGTGTATTCCGGACATCTGTGGGGGTAATGCCAATCTGTAGGCTACCTCTCCCATTCTCTCAAGAATCTCGAATGGTCCTATGTATCGAGGACTCAATTTCCCTTTTTTCCCGAATCGCATGATACCCTTACTCGGTGATATTTTCAGAAATACTGCGTCACCAACATCAAACTCGAGTGGCCGTCTACGCACATCCGCGTAGCTTTTCTGTCTACTCTGTGCAGCTTGTAACCTCTCACATATGAGTTTCACACTCTGTACAGCTTGCTCAACAAGCTCGAGAGCATTTATCTTTCTGTCACCGACTTCTTCCCAAGCTACAGGGGATCTACACCTCCTACCATATAGAGCCTCAAAAGGTGCCATTCCAATACTCGCATGATAGCTGTTATTGTACGCAAACTATGCTAAGGGCAGGTGATCATCCCATGATCCCTTAAAATCCATCGTACACGCCCTCAACATATCCTCTAGGGTCTGAATAGTCCTCTCTGACTGACCATCTGTCTGAGGATGATAGGCAGTACTAAAACTCAATCGAGATCCCATGGACTCCTGAAACTGGGTCCAAAATCTGGAAGTAAACCGGGAATTTCTATCAGAAGTAATACTCACTGGAACCCCATGTAATCTGGCTATCTCGCTGACGTACTGCTCAGCTAAGGCATCCACAGTATCTGTGCTCCTGATGGCAAGGAAGTGGGCACTCTTGGTCAATCTATCCACTATAACACATATAACGTCACAACCTTTTCGGGTCCTTGGTAAACCCATAATAAAGTCCATAGCGACATGCTTCCATTTCCATGTAGGTACAGGTAAAGGTTGTAGTAGTCCCCCGGGCTTCCTATGCTCAGCTTTCACTTGCTGGCATACTAAACACCTGGCCACATACTCTGCCACGTCTCGCTTCATACCACTCCACCAGTGCACCTTGCTCAAATCTCGGTACATCTTAGTACTCCCTGGGTGCATGGTGTATTGCGAGCAGTGAGATTCTCTCAGTATCTGTCTCTTCAGGGTATAATCGTCCGGTACACAAATCCGTCCTCTGAATCTCAACAATCCATCCTCACTGACTGTGAGATCCGACTGCGAACTCTGTTCAGCTTGGCTAACCATATCTATCAACCTCTGGTCATTGCGCTGCCCAGTCCTAATCTGATCCATGATCCTGGGCTCTATCCGCAAGCTAGCCAAAAATCCAGTCTCTACCTCTTTAACTCTGATCCGGAGCTCGACGAACTGCTCCAGTAAATCCCATTCCCTGATCATCATAGCAGATATCATGCTCTTCCTGCTCAGGGCATCAGCAACTACATTCGCCTTACCCGGATGATGTAGAATCTCGCAGTCATAATCCTTAAGGAGTTCCATCCACCTCTTTTGTCTCATGTTTAACTCTTTCTGATCAAAGAGATACCTCAAACTCTTGTGATCAGTGAAGATCTGGAATCTTTTCCCATATAAGTAGTGTTGCCAGATCTTCAAGGCAAATACCATAGCGGCTAACTCCAAATCATACGTGGGGTAGTTCCGCTCATGGTCTTTCAACTGTCGCGATCCATATACGACCACTCTTCCATGCTGCAAAAGCACACACCCCAATCCGCGATAAGAAGCATCGCTATACACTGAAAATCTTCTTGATCCCTCAGGAATAGTTAACACAGGTGCCGCTGTTAATCTCCTCTTTAACTCCTGAAAACTGAGCTCACATTGATCAGTCCATATAAACGGGGTTTCCTTGTGTGTGAGCTTAGTCAAAGGAGCGACAATCCTGGAAAATCCTTTCACAAATCTTCTGTAATACCCTGTCAAACCAAGGAAGCTTCGTACCTTAGTAACTGTCCTCGGTCTTCCCCAATTAAGCACAGCCTCCACTTTACTTGGATCCACTGATACTCCTTCCTCTGAGACTATATGACCACGGAAAGCTATCCGATCCAGCAAAAACTCACACTTACTAAGCTTTCCATATAATTGTTTATCTCGGAGTATCTGAAGTACTAACCACAAATGCTGTGCATGCTCCTCATACGACCGAGAGTATACTAGGATATCATCAATAAAGACTATCACAAATCTATCTAAATAGTCTCTGAACACATTGTTCATTAATCTCATAAAGGCTGCAAGGGCGTTTGTCAATCCAAAGGACATCACCAAAAATTCATAATGGCCATACCTCGTCCTGAAGGCTGTCTTTGGAATATCTTCTTCCTTGATCCTCAATTAGTGATTGCCAGATCTCAAATCAATCTTAGAAAAGACTGATTCCCTTCTCAGCTGATCAAGTAGATCATCAATCCTGGGCAGTGGGTATTTATTCTTCACCGTGGCTTTATTCAACAACCGTTAGTCTACCCATAATCTGAGACTACCATCCTTCTTCTTAACAAATAAAACTGGTGCTCCCCACGGCGAGATACTGGGTCTAATGAACCCTCGATCCAATAACTCCTGCAGTTGTTTCTTCAATTCCTCAAGTTCCACTAATGCCATCTTGTAGGGAGGTTTAGAGATCGGCTAAGTATCTGGTACCAAATCAATGGTAAACTCCAGCTCTCTCTCCGGTGGTAAACTTGGTAACTCATCCGGGAAAACATCTCGAAATTCACACACCACAGGTATATCTTCCATCCTCAGATGTTCCCAATCATCATTTGATATGAGTGTTTCATAACCTTCAGATGAACAATCATATTTAATACTCTCCAAAATAATATTAAAATTCTCAAATTGCTTACAAAATTTCATACGTCTATTTACTCAATATTTCAAACGTACACTGTAAGGTTCAGGTAGGGAGAAAGTTACAATCTTAGTGTAGCAGTCTAAACTCGCTCGATTGGTTGCCAACCAATCCATTCCCAAAATTACATCAAACCCATGCATATTTAACATGATTAGATCTGCTAACATCACTCTATCTCCCACCTTTATTCCACATCCTCTACAGATTAACTCAGTTCTCTGGGATTCACGCATAGGGGTATTTACATGTAGTATATATTCTAGAGGTTCAAACTTCAAGTTTAATCTACATGCAAAATGCTCAGAAATGAACGAATGCATGGATCCTGGATCAATTAACACATGAGCCTTATAATCACAGACAGAGAGTGTACCTCTTATAGTTTCTGCAGACGCGTCAGCGGTCTCCTTATCTAGGGCAAATACACGTCGCTGCGTAACAGGTCTCTTTCCTTTCTCTGCAACAGTGGCCCGTCTCTGGGGGTTCACTCTTTGAGGCTGTTGTCTAGTGGGCTCCAAGACATGTGGTTTCTGAGGTTGAGGGCAATCCTTCACCATGTGACCTATGTCTCCACACCTAAAACATCCATGGATCGACCCAGTACAACTTCCCTCATGCATTCGGCCACAATTTTTACAAAATCATGTCTCAGGCCTGACATCTCGAGGGGTCTCCCTAATGTTAGGGTAAACTCTGGGTCTCTCTAATCTGCCATTCTGCACCTCAATCCTTCCTCTTCTGAAGGAACCTCTTCGAGCATCTGTTTGGAAAATCGCTAGCCTCTTGCCCTTATCTCTATTCACTGCTCTGAGCTCATTCTGGGATTGTACCATTTCAATTCCTCTTTCAATCTCTTGTGCTCGTCTCAGAGCATCTCTAAACTCAGTAATACATAACCCTATCAATCTATCTCTGATGATGGGCTTAAATCCATACACAAACTTCTTTGTGCGGAGCTCTTCATTCTTTAAGGTCTCTGGGTCATATCTCAATAGCGCGGTGAATTGGCTCTCATAGTCATCCACAGACATATCACCCTGTACCAAACTCAAAATCTCGACCTGTTTCTTTCTCTGGGCAGTTCGTGGTACATATTGGGTCCTAAAGGCTGTCTGAAACTCTTCCCAACCAATCACATCCTGACGGAACATCAGAATACCCTGGGTGGTACCCCACCAATCTCGAGCTCTCCCATTCAACATATAGGCACTCATATTGACCCTCTCAGCATCGGTGCACCCCAGATAATCAAATATAATTCTCAACTCCGTCAGCCACTCCTCAGCCTCTGTAGGATCCTTCTTTCCCCTAAATACGGGTGGATTCATCTTTAGAAAATCCTTTAGTCGGACCATACTTCTGTCCTCAAGCTAAGTGACGGGAGGCACTGGATCCATCTGTACTAGGCGTATGGGAGGTCCTTGTGGTGGTGTAGGAGTAGTACCCGAGGCATTAACTCCAAAGTGTTGCGCGAATAGCGCTGCCATCTGCTCAAAACCTTGCCTCACATCGGTCTCAATCCGATTAAATCGAGAGTTAGGACTCTCTGGTTATGGGGCAGGTGGCGGAGGGGACTCTGCCTGCCTCCTCAAACGACCTCGTCGTCCACTCATTCTCTATCTCAACTCGTTTCCTGCGCGTACATATCAAAATCGATTGAAATCTCAATCCTCAGATTCCGTTCATGACCAGACAATTACAAACACTTGGGATGTATTCTATTCACTTAACCGACATTGACAGTACTAGACAACCTAAGCTCTGATACCAAGAAAACTCTGTCACGCCCCAGAAACACGAAAAATAGGGCAAATTTAAAAACTTTTTACTCATCAAATCACAATTAAGGGTGCATTCCTGTGCAGTGTCATACATCATCATACATATCATACCTCAGGATCTCATCAATAGGTAGTATATATCATATCATATACATTACTCAATATTAAGTTAATTAATCCTAATACATCTCATACAATGTTATACATCAAGTGTCTGTAATTACAATAATTGTCTGGGTACATGAAAAGATAAATGATACCTCAAAACACAATATATATGGCCTGGAGCTCAAGTCCTCCACTAGCCACTACTCCGTATGTCGCAGGGAAACCTTTTTTCACTTGAAGAAATCTGGGGGGAAAGGAAAACAGGGTGAGCTTGTAAATCGCTCAGTAAGGGGGGTAAGGGACTCGTTATATAAACCATAATGCACATCATAAAATATTTATTTGCACGTGAAACTCAGTATACTCATTTGAAAACCATAGCATGAAAGTTCTCAAAGCAACATTCTCATATCTCAAAATCATGTGAAAACATGAAGTAAAATGCTCAGTATAGAGCAGTAACAAGCATGTGAAAATAATGCGATAATGGCTTTCTCAATATACGTGATAAAATCACTATAATAATAATGCACGTGGCGCAGCCACCAAACACACGTGGCATAGCCACTGATTTAGATTTACATGTGGCACAACCATAGAATAGGGTTTCACGTGGCAACGACCACCAAATATACGTGGCATAGCCACAGAATGGGGGATCTCACGTGGCAACGACCACCAAATATACGTGGCACAGCCACAGAATGGGGGATCTCACGTGGCAACAGCCACCAAATATACGTGGCATAGCCACAGAATGGGGGATCTCACGTGGCAACGACCACCAAATATACGTGGCACAGCCACAGAACGGGGGATCTCACGTGGCAATGGCCACCAAATATACGTGGCACAGTCACAGAATGGGGGATCTAATGTTACCAGAACGGAGAAGAATCGGGCTTACATGCTACCAGAGCAATGCCCGGTGTGTACTCAAAATTACACACCTAAGTCTTTATCAATAGCCATTATCATATAAAACTGGTTTGCCTTCACGTAAAACTCATAGTGGTTTCTTTCTCATAAAACTCATTTAAAACCATTTTGTACTCAACACAAAACATATTAAAATCGAGTCCCAATCGACAAAACACGCACACATTTCTCAAATCTCAATATCGCCTTAACGTAGAGCCCAATTCATTACTCACACAAATTCAACAGTTTATAAAGCAATTTCACACTCAGCTTATAAACTCATAAAATAATGGGATCCAACCGGCTATAAAAAAAATCGTCTGCAATTATATCACAACACAACACTCAACATGCTTGTTTTATAAATCACAAATCATGCTATAATAGTTCACAAATCACATACACAAATGGTTTAGTTTCCCTTACCTCTTTGTACCTCATATAGTGCAATCGTTTCCCCCTTGTCACAGACTAGTCTCGCATTCCACTCTGGAACTCCCGAGCTGTCCAAACGATGTTAAAACATCAATACTCATCATTACAGTAACCTCAATTCTCAAAATCGAGCATAATTGCTCATAACACCTCAAATCTCTCGATTCTCGTAACTCTACCCCAAACTACAATCTCATTCACAACATCTCAACATCCTACACTGCCCATGCCACAATATCTATGCTAATTCACCTCATTGTCTAAATTTTCATTTATAGCTCAAAATTCCCAAAATTACCGAAATTGCAAAATATCATTATCACTCCAACTACATTGTAATTTCATCAATCCCTAATCATTTTCCAGCTACTTCAACACAATGCCAACAACCATTATCACCAAAATCATCACAAATATCAAGATCGAGGTTTAGAAATTATCCAAAACTTGTGGAGAGCTTATATCTTGCCTCGATTCAATCCGTCTTTCGATTTCCAAGTATGTTGTTCTCTCTTTGATGAGGAACAACTTCCCTTCTTGCCACAACATCTGATTCGGACAGAAATAGGTGCTTTGGATGAGTGAGAAAGCTAGGGCTTCGTTAGAAATGGGGGTTGGAAGAGAGAGAAAATGAAATTGTAGGAGAAAGCAGGGGTTCTTTATATAGACTGAGGGTAGGAGATCGATCTGGCTTTTGATGAGATTGATCTGCATTTTAATTTGGGGACAATTTGGGGCAATTTTATGCATAGGAGATCGATCTGTCGAGGGGTGAGATCGATCTCTTTATGGCTTTATGAGATCGATCTGCTCCTTGAGGAGATCGATCTTCTCCCAAACAGAAACATTTGGAGATCGATCCCTTCCTCATGAGATCGATCTTCTCTCAAACAGAATCATAAGGAGATCGATCCTCTTCCATTGGAGATCGATCTACTCCTTAAATTCCTCCTTCCTTGTCATTTTTAACTCATCAGATCGATCTCTCCTTCTCCAAGATCGATCTAACCTCTTAGTTTCACACTTATGTTAAACACTTACACATAAATCTCCAAATATAATTTCCACAATTCACTTAGCTCAATAAATTATACTTCAAGTTCTTATTACATATTTAAAAGATCTCTAAAATTCTCAGATCTCACATCTTAGTTACTGATGGGGCTCTGTGGAGGAAAGTGAAGGGTGAGCTTAACGTGCTCAGTAAGAAAATTACGTAAGCAGTAGAAAACCATATTATCTACATGCTTATAATGCATGCCATGATCAGTTATAAAACACTGTAAAAGACTTGCTTTTAATTTGATTCGATAATACTGAAAACTATTCACACTCGATGAACTTTTCTTTGAAGACACTTCCATTAACGATCCATTTTCATTACGATACTTTAATACTTGTAAAACATATGCATTCGATATAATTGATACGATGAAACAATTTTCTGTTTAATCAATGCAAATAAAACACTTGAAATCATTTCCTCAAAATGTTTTATTCAATCAGTAAACAGTTTAATTCACTTTCAATTCGTTTAATAAACAATTCAGTTCACTGGAGACTAGGCTAAGATTCAATCAATAACGATACAGTTGACATATGGCCATAGTCAGTGACCCCAAGCAATTACAGGCTAGGTATGCAAGGATGTCATGCGCCTCAGGGAGATGGGTCAGTTCAGCCCGTCGGCCAATCAATACAATACAATCAATACGATATGATAGTCTGTAGACTCAATACACGGAGCAATGAACTCCATGTGCGTCCACACGATACAACGTACTCCATGGACCCCGATACAATACAATATGACTGAGGGCACCGAGTAATCTCAAGGATTTACTCCCAGCATCAATATCAACCATGACCTTGTCTCAAAATCCAGTGCGAGCAGGTCAGTGTAAGATCACACAGCAATGCATAACGGCCCCAACATGGTTTTACTCATAAATCATTTCAAATCCAGTGCGAGCAATTCAATGTGACACATAGTCTACACAAGGGCTCTAGCACTGTTTCATTCAAAAATCGGATAGGTGGTTCAATTCTTTCAAAAATGATATAAAAATCAATGTTCTGTGTAAAAATAGTGCATAAATGATATGTGAGTGGAGACTTCCCGAGAGCTCACCCATCGTGGAATTCTCCCACTCAAGCACGCTTAACTTCGTAAAACATGCTATTTTATGCAGATAGTAGAAAACAATAGCCAACCTATCCATATACCGTTGGAAACAATATTCAACGATGAAAACACTGAAAACATGCAATTTATGCATTTATGATTTTCCAATACTTTATGGTACGATTCAGTCTATAGGTAGGGGTAATATGAGATTTTCTATCTCCTGATTTTTACCTAGATTTGTCATTATTTATTTTCTCTACGATATCTATTTAGCTACTGGAGATCATAAAAATACGTATAGTTATCTCTAATAGCCTGCATAAATCTCTTACCTCGGTGTCTATCCATAGTCCTCGATGCCTTAGTGATGCGAGTCAGCAGATCCGCTCTAATCGTTTTATTCTTCTGAAAGTTTGAATAAATATTTTTTACCGTCTTTCCCTCGGTTTTGCCCAAATTCTCTATGCCTTATTTCCTATCTCGAAATATATATATATATATAAATACTCTTCTTCTTCTTATTCTTTTTCTTCTTCTTTTTCTTCTTCTTCTTTTTTCCTATCTCCAAATATTTATATATATATATATATATACTCACCTTGTTCTTCTTCTTCTTCTTCTTCTTCTTCTTCTTCTTCTTCTTCTTCTTCTTCTTCTTCTTCTTCTTCTTCTTCTTCTTCTTCTTCTTCTTCTTCTTCTTCTTCTTCTTCTTCTTCTTCTTCTTCTTCTTCTTCTTCTTCTTCTTCTTCTTCTTCTTCTTCTTTTTTCTAATTTTTTCCCTTCTCGTCAAATCCTTTCTTCTTATTCTCTTCTACTTCTCTTATCTTTCACGGTTACTACCCGAGGTTATTGTTCATCATCATCAGCGTCTCTTCCTCGTCGCTGCCATCTTCCTCTCTTGTCGTCAGTGCTATCCTCCTATCATCGCCGTCTCCAGTACTTTCCTCCATTTCGCTACCGCCTCTCTCGATCTCCTCCCTTGCCTCAGCTTGCTCTATTTTCACTCACTGCTTCAGGTTTCAATTTTGGTTCTCGGCTAGCTGGTTTCTCGTCCCTTCCCCTTTTATTCAACCACGTTTTATGTTTCTTTTATTTCCATGCAAAACTAGCCCATGTGATTAGAGCAACAATGGCCAACAACCCTTCCTCATCTTTCTCGATTTCCTTCTCTTCTTGTTTCACATTTGCTACCTCAACTTTCTCTTCATGCGTGCTCGCCTGGTTTCTACTGGTGTAAGTACCGCAAAATTTCAATGTACTCGACGTGGCTATAAATAATACCTTAGACAATATGTGAGTATGGGTGGATTGATCTAAATATAAATATTAGACTAACATTATTCTTATATACGAATATTATTTTTATATACTACATAGACATACATGTCTATTTAGATGTACACAACACTTTACTTATTTCTCAAGATTTATGTGTATATATATATATACACATATATATAAGGTATACAAATATGGACATGCATAATTATGAATGAATGTGCACTTGCATATATATATATATATATATATAAGTGTATATACATGTGAACAAATATATATACATAGATGAAAATATTTATATATATAGACTATGTACCGAAATCGTGAAGGGTGAACTGTAGCAGGGAGTGTAAGGCAGATGTGTCTATAGGTAATGGTGCTCAATGATAAAGGAAGAAGGAAACGTGTAGTATTATATAAAAGTTTAACAGGGAAATGACAGGCAAGGGTAAAGGGAGCAGTAGCAAGTAAAGCCAAGGACTGAGGGAATTGTGATGGTCAGTTAATCTGAATTATTAGGTAGATTATATATGTATAAATTACTAAAACAGCAGTAGGAATGTCAGGGGCTAGACAAACTTGTACATGATCTATTGCAGGAGAGGAAATCAAGCCAGACCGAGGTAGGAGACGATGAGAGACAGGAAAATAGGCGACAGGAAAACATGCTAGAAAAATCGGACAACATGAAGCAGAAACGTGATTTGAAGCAGAGAAGTAGAGAGGTGGCAGTTAGGCTGGAATAGGTGAAGAGAAGAGAAGCTCCTCGGGTCCTAGCAGCAGTGGCCAAAGGGAAATAGAAAGGAGGAAGGCAGATGCAAAGACAAAAATAGTGAAGCGAAACAAACAGAGGAGCGGAGCTGAAGTAGGTGACGTGTCGGAGAGGGAATAGGCCAAGGTCCAAGATGGTTGGTGCTAATAATCACCTGTAAATGGAAGGAAGAAATACTGGAGAAGCAAAAACCAGGAGGCTTTTGGCAGAGGACAAAAATGTTAGTCATTGGTTGGAAAAATGGTGTACTAGGAAAATAGAGGAGGAGACAGAAAACGAAGAAGGTGATGGCGAAAACTGAGAGGGAAGATTGATGATGGTGGTGGTGGGAGTAAGTTGAAACACGACGTGCATGGTAGAAAAAAATAGAAAACTGAGAAGAAGGCTGAAAATAGAACATCGGGGATCGAGGCAAATGACCAAGAAGTGTGATGATGGGTAGCATCGAGGGGGAGCGAGACGACCGTGAACAGGGGATGAGCCTCGGGTAGGAGCTGGAGGTTGGAAAGGAAGATCGGTGACGAGGGAGGCTAGATGACAACAAGAAAGAAACGGTGAAGAGAAAGAAGTCGTGGTTGGTGACGAATGAACAGTAGCTATGCAAACTGAAAACTGAAGAAGAAAGAAAAGAAAAGGATGAAGAAAAATGGCGAGAAAAAGGAAAGAAAGAAAGAAAAAAAGAAAAAAAAAGAAGAAAAGAAAAGTAATATAAATATATATTATTTGTTAATATATATATATATATATTATAGAAAATTGAGGAAGGAAAACCAAGTGTACTAAATTTTGGAAACCCAACGGAAAGGGGCTCCGACAGAAATAACCCGGTGGACTAGACCCGTCGATTCGCAACGTCGAGACAATCGAGGACTACGAAAGACATTGAGGTAAGGAAATTTATTCAAGTTTTAGAGATAACTGTACGTATTTTATGATTTCGAGTTGTAAAATAGATACCGTAGAGATAGAAATTTCCTATATTACCCCTACGTATAGACTGAATCACACCGTAAAGTGTTAAAAAATCATAAAATGCGTAAATTGCATGTTTTCAGTGTTTTCATCGTTGAATACTGTTTCTCACGGTATATGGATAGGTCGGCTATTATTTTTACTATCTATATAAAATAGCACGTTTTAAGAAGTTAAGTGTGCTCGAGTGGGAGAAATTTCCATGATGGGTGATCTCCCGGGAAGTCTCCACTCACATATCGTTTATGAACTGTTTTTGTACAGAACATTGGTTTCTATATTATTTTTAAAAGAATTGAACCACCTATCTGATTTTTTGAATGAAACGATGCTGGAGCGCATGCTGACTGTATCGCACGGATCAACTCGCACTGACGAGATGTGCTTCAGCTATCGCCCTCCGTCTCAGAGTAGGAGTATCAGCACAAGCTCTCTCTGGTTCCTTACCCTTCCGTGGGGCACCCTCAGTCATCTCTAGGCAATTCTGGATCACATGCCCTGGTTTCCCACATCTAGAACATACTGTAGGAGATCCATAACATGGCCGAGTACTGTGGTATCTACCACACTTACTGCACTGTTCGTCATAGGTCGTGGCCCTTCAATCACTATCCCCTTTGCTGGAGTTATGGCCAAATACACGAAAGGCTTAACTGTCCTATCTCAGATCTCCTCAATCCTCGGCCTCTTCCCAGAAAATCTCCCGCCTCCTCTGTAACTGAAGCCTCTATCCACTATCTGTCTCTTACTGTCTCTGTCCCTCACTCTACCAACCTATCCATACTCTGAGGCAACTTTCTCAATATCTTGCTCACACAACTATGCACTGCCTCCTCGTAGGTCGGTATGTCGAAAGGGACCAATCGAGATGATGGCTGGTCTCAGTCCATCCACAAACTTTTGGACCTTCTTCATCTCGCTGTCCATCGTATCAGGATCATACTTGCCCAAGAAGATAAATTTAGTCTCATACTCATCCACTGATCTGTTCCCCTAGGTCAAATCTATCACAACCCAAATTACCTAAAAATCAGAGTAAATTTTTCGCTTTTTCATTTATTATTTAATTCTTACCTTTCTCTCATCGTGACCATCCTACAAACAGTTGGGCTATGATTCGGTGTCAGTCACCTCTCACCTATTTACCATTCCATTTCCATAATCATATTCATATATCAGAGTTTCTTATCTTTTGACTTTAACTAAATACATTCATAATGGTATACATAACCCTACATCCCCGACATCATATCCTTTTAGAGTATTGTGCATTACATGTTCAGATACAAAACTATACAAATGTGCATACCTGTCTCTCGATGGGAAGCAACGGATACCAATGCATGCAAGTCCTCAGTCGTTTACTAATTACTATGCTCTGAAAAGGTGGAAAATAAGGGGGTGAGCAAACTACACGCACAATAAGGCAATTATACAGGTAAGTAGATAGCTCCACTATCTACATGCTAATAATGTCATGCCCTTAAAATCCATTTTTTTCATTAAAATCTCAAGCACAAATCATGTATTTCATCAATGACTTAGTTTATAAAACTATTTGTGCATATCGAAATCATGTATCAATAGCATTTTATGTGACATCAGTAAATCATACTTGGCATGAATTAAATAAAAATCATGCATTATTTCATGCGATATAAAACAAATCATAAGATACAATCCTTTCATGAATTTATCATTAAAGCATGGAAAACACATCATGCTACTACATTCAAATCATTTCATTAAAACTGCAGTATAAATTAACCCTTCCGGGTCAATCATCTCATAAAACAATTCATTAAAATTCATTATAAAACTTCGGTTATAAAACCAGTCTTCTTTCAGGCTCACATATCATAAAAATCATAAAAATCATAAAATCGGGGGCCTGACCCCTCCCTCGGGTCTACCCTGGTCTATCGACCAATAGTTACATCATGTGAGACAAGTAGGTGACTATCAGTAACAACATAGGACTATGGCCATAACCTCGTGATCCCTAGCAACACGGTACCTAGTGTGCGAGGTATCACACCTGAAACGGGAGGTGGGTCGTCCTACCCGCTAGAACAGCATAACACCATGATTTTGAGGGCAAGGCTTGCTGCCTCGTGGCTAATGCCACTCCACTCCAACAATCCCCACGGTACAGCGTACTCCGCATGACATACAAGGTACAACGTACTCCGTGAACCAAGCTCAATCAGGGGTGCCTACAATAGGTCTTACCCACCCATATCATCTCTGTCTCAGTATGCATGTGTGAGCATATCATCTCACTGTGACACACAGTCTACACGAGGCTTCAACACGATTATATGCATGTCATATAAATCCCTGTACGAGCGAAGCTCAAGCACGGCTCCATGCATATTCATGATATCACAAAATCTCGTGTGAGCGAAGCTCTAGCACGGTGTCATAGAAATCAATGAAATCTACGTACGAGCAGTGCTCCAGTACGACTTAAAATAATTATAAATTCAAGTAAAATCCACGTACGAGCAATGCTCTAGTACGGATATGTATAAAAACTCAGTGAAAACCTCGTACAAGAAAAACTCCAGTACGGCTTTAAAATGAATTATAAAACCATATAAAACTTTGTGCGAGTAACGCTCCAGCACGAATGAATACTCAAATAAATCAAATCTTGTGCAAGTTACACTCCAGCACGACTTTATGCATAATTAAATCAAATCTCGGGCGTGTTACACTCCAGCACGGCTTTTATGCAATATCTTATTAAAACAGGATGCGAGCTAAGCTCCAGCATCTCTCATGCATGTCAATCATTAAAACTAGTGCGAGCAATCGCTCCAGCAACTTTTTATACATATTCAGTCAAAACAAATCAGAACAGTGAAAACATGTTAAAACAGAGTGCGAGCTAGGCTCCAGCACTTCTCATGCATTTCACAAGAATAAAAATCATTGCGAGCAACTGCTCTAGCACATTTCATGCATATGATGTCACACAAGTCGGTGCGAGCAACCGCTCAAGCACATTTATGCACACTCACAAACGCAGATATAGTGCGAGCTATTTGCCAGCACTATCTGTTTCCATATAAACTTGATAGTTAGTCCGTTTTCCAAAGAAATTCCATTTAAATATGAATAACACCTACATAGTATTATCTTGTGAAATTTATACAATTTTTGGCCAATCTACCGATTTGCTTTGATTAAAACCAATAAATTTCTTAATTCGAAAAATTCCTTAAATCATGCATTCCATGCATGTCATGCTTTCACCATCCTTAGGTTAACTTCCCTCAATAGGGGTAAAATAGTCTTTTCACTTATTTCGATCCTTAAAATCATTTAAACCACTTTTAGGATCATTATACAATAATAGTGTATACATACATAATCAATGTATACAAAAACTATTAAAATACGCGTAGCTACCTCTAGCTACTCACACAATTCCCTTACCTCATTTTTTGTACAATCTGACATTTCCACTGATGACTCGTCACACAGTCCGATTTGCTCCCAATCCAAATTAAATCTCCGGCACTGTGGATAAATATTCATCAGGTCAAATACAATATATGTAATTGTATTTCATATTTTCTGGTCTTAATTTAAATCATTGGGCCCGTTTACCCATATTGGACCCGATTGTACCATAATGGGCTTTAATCGACCTTAAGGCTGTTTTTCCACTTACTATTCACATCATCGAGGCCTATTGGGCTCACTGGGCCCATCAATATTTATTGAGCCTCGTTCTAAACTCTCGAATAGCTTAATTTAGTATTTACGATAATTTATTTCAATTTCTCGAATTTAATTCATTTAATGCGAAAATTAAATTTGTAATTTATGCGGTAAATTCTAACACGCATAACGATGTAAAATTATCATAAATAAGGATTACTTACCCGAGATTCCATGATAGTACGCAAATCGAGGCTGTCTCTAGCTCTCGGTTGATGCCAATTGTCGAGCTACACAATTCCAATATTTTTTCGGGTAAATTTCCAATCGAATATTAATCAAATTAAATATTTCAAAATTTAAATCGGTCAATTCGACCAATTACCGACTTACCAGTAGCTCGATTGCATCACTGAAAGTTTCTCCAATTTTTTCTCTTTCTTTTTTTCCCTTTTTCTTCCTTTTTTCCTTTTCTTTTTTGGCTGAACCGGTTCGATCCAGTTCAACCCGGTTCAGACCGTCGGTTCAGTCCGATTCAATCGGTTCAGTGGCTCACCGGTCGGTTCTCTACCGATTTTCATCGCCAGTTGCTCAGCGGGGTCGTCCGATGCATGGATCTGGTCTCGGTTTCGTCCAAGGTCACCGAAAAGTGGCCGGTTCGGCTCTTCTCTCCTCCGTCGACGGTACCGTTTCTTTCCTCGTCGTTTTCCAGTGCTAGCCGTCGCCCCACAGGCCGATTCAGCCGCTGATCGGTCGGCCTTGGGTGGGCTACCTTTGGGTGGCAGTGGCCGGGCCCGAATCGGTGCCGGTCACCGGGAAACTCTCTTTCTCTTCTCGGTTTGCTTTCTTCCCCATTCGACGGCCGATTGCCGCCGTTCGTCAGCCCGTTCGGGTTGTTGGTGCTGGTGGATGGGTCGGCTGCCTCGCTTGGCTTCCTCAGCTTCTCCTCACGATGGCCATCGGTGAGGTAGAGGTCGGCCTTCCTCGTTTTCTCTTCAGTTCGCGTTTTACGAATTTTTTAGTTTATTTATTTTATTTTATTTTATTTTTTATTTTATATTTATTTTTATTATTATTTTATTTTTAATAATATTTTAATCAATTAAAATATTATTAAAATTTAAAAATATGTAAGAAAATTATTTTATTCATTTAATCCGTAATTAAATTTATCAGTCCGATTTTACCTATTCGGTATATTTTTTCACTATTTTCGGGATCGTTTTTCGATACGAAAATTCTGGTTTATTCCAATAAATTCATATCTTGATCAATTTAACCTGAAATTTAATTATTTCTTCGTTATTGATCAAGATTTCTCAAACTATTATTTTTAATTAATTTTTCTTCTCAAATTTATACCGACTTTCGATCTTTTGATCGTTTTACCCTTGCACATTTTTGGCAATACCATTTCAGTCCTTTTGCATTTTTAAATGCACTCAAAAATTTCTATTTATTCCCTTTTGCTCTTACGATAAAATCGAGTCTTACAAAATCAAAAAATTCCATTTACAGCCTTCACTGCGTAGTATCCAGAACATATTACCTCTGAAAGGCTTCTAAAAATACATCCCAGCTGATCTCTGTATGTCAGGCTGTCAAAATGGGTCGGGTGGACTTCCACCAATATTTTGTTGATCCCTTCAGCATGAATGCGGCAAACGCTACCATCTTAGTAGTAGTACACTCAAAGAACCCATATAGTTTCTCAATCTCATTCACCCAGTCCTCTGCAGCTACTGAGTCCTTAACTCCACTGAAAGATGGCGAGTTAAATTTTTGAAACTGCTGTAACTTATCCAGGTCACATCCATAACCCCAATCACTTCTACCATGTGGTGGATCAATAGTAGAAGGTGTATCCTGTACTGGTAAGGGTGTTGGAGTATTTGTAGTTTGAGGTTCTTGGGCTGGCTGTGCAGGCGCCCATTCAGCATCACGCTATGCAGCTGGCCCCTGCTCGCCCCTAGCTCCAGGCAACGACTGGGTAATCATGTCCAAAATCGCCTCTAAGTTCTGCTCTATTCTCACGAAGCGTGCCTCACTACTCTCCGATCTCTCTGCCGGACCATATGGAGTATGCTCAACGTCAGCCTCCACCTCTACCTCTTCGTGAGTCTCATATGGAAACGACTCAGCACGGCTCCCAAGCGTACCCCTCTAGCCTCTAGCTCGTGCTCTCGCCCCTCTACCGCGACTGGTGTTAGGCATTATGCCAAGATTCCTATATTCACAATCATTTCTTAGTCAAACCCATCTTGATATACACAGTTGTATCTAGACAAACACAATAACGTGGGGATGTAATTTTCCTAAATTTTGACACCGACACACATCAAACTAACTCCGCTCTGATACCACCTCTGTCATGACCCTCAATCCACCAAAAATCCACTACACATTTTTTGTTTTTCATTTATTATTTAATCCATTTCTCGTTGTTTGTTCTTTACCTTTAGTTTATTTGATCGTGAACAGCTATACCACTAACAATTGGGTTGTGTATCGATGTCAATCTCGTCCAATCATACCATTTCAAATTACAATTCATTTAAATGTGAACATTGGTATTTTCAAATCAAAGTTGTTGTTTACATGTGTTTACAATCTTTTACATCCCCAAATTACATTCCAAGATATTATTGTGCTTTGACATGTCTGTATACAAAAACTATACAAATGTGTATACCTAGTGTGATGGGATGCAGCGGACACTAAAATCCAATCCTCAGTCGCTCTCTCTATCTACTGTAAATGCTCTGTAGAGGGGGGTGAGCAAACCACGTGCTTAGTAAGGAAATCATGCGAGCAGATAGATAACTGTACTATCTACGTGGTCGTGATGCCATGCTTAAATCACACATTTACTTGTCATACTCCAAAATGTATGTTCATGCTTGTATTCATGACATGTAAAGCAATTCGTGCTATTTAAATCAGTGCACAATTCTTAAAACATAGCGTGGAAAATCATCATGCGTAAAACGAATTCAAGGCATGCTAAATCATCATGCAAAGTGCACTTATAAAGCATTTCAAATCTCAGCACAAATTATCATAAAATTCACCATTTGTCAGGACTCAGCCCCTCCCATGAACTGTCTTGACCCACAAAACATTTCAAACATGGATTATCATAAAGCGAGACACATGTGAGATAGGTAAATAATATAATAAGGGAAATAACTAGGTCTATGGCCATATCCTCTGTGATCCCAGGCTACACGGATCCTAGTGTGCGAGGTATCACCTTTATCTGCTTTCGCACTGGAGGTGGGTCACATCCAACCCGTCGGTCCATAGCAGAATATCCATCCTCCGATGATGGCATATATATAATATCACACACGATAAAGCGTACTCTATGCTACTTGAATGGTACAACGTACTCCGTGGACCCATATCATCACAACATATCCTGCCATATCTCAATACGCGTGTGCGAGCCTATTTAATCGACATGGCACACAGCCTACCTGAAGCTCCTAGCATGGCTCCCAACATGTCATAAAACCACGTGCAAGTAATCTCTAGCACAGGAACAAGTATAGTGGACATCTAGTGCGAGTTATACTTCAGCACCATGTTAAAACTTATATGAAAACTAGTGCGAGCTAGGTTCTATCACAATGTCATAAAATCCATATGAAAACTAGTGTGAGCTAAGATCCATCACTCATGCATGTATAAAACACATCAAATCTCAAGCGAGCAATGCTCTAGCACATTTCGTTTCCACAAAACTCATGTAGGTGGCTCATTCTTTGCAAAGTATGGTTAAAAAACCAAATCAAGCTATTTTTGTTTTGTGTAAATCATTTCAAATGCTAGCCAACCTACCAATCACATGGTAAAAGGAAAATAAAAAGATTCAAAAGCATCATGCTCTTGTTTTTCATGCACAATTCTTAAAACCCAATTCTTTTCCCTTTAAACAACCATTTCATCCTAAGACCCTTAGATATGTTAAGAAATCACCTATGCGCTCAAAAGGTGTACAGATACCTCTAAGGCTAACATAATTCCCTTACCTCAATTCTCTTAGAAGCAATTCCTTCTTCCTTTCTCGCTTTTCGCGATTTGACTCAACTTACTCCGGATATATCCTCGGGAGCTATAAACATTCATTAATCATATAAGTCAATACTGATAACTCATGTTTATGACTTCAACTAGTCAGTATATCTCATCGAGCCTATTTCATCAAATTTTGGCCTATTATCTCATTTGGCCATCATTATGCCATTTCTAGTCAATTTAGTATGCAACATACTTAGTAACTTATCAAACACTTGGCATAAATGTTTATCCATAATCTTCCATCATTTATGCATTCTCTACAACATTATTTATGCAAATTTTTATCACTTGGCTAATCTCACAATGTGGCTTCATCTAATCATCTCAAAATCATGCATATCACCTCACTAACAACTTGATATAATCCATTTTTATCATTTAATCAACCACATTCTATTTTCTCACACTAAACCCATTCTAGGTTATGCTTGTTCCATTACATTCTAGGTAGTTTCAATCATCAATAAATACACCAGTCTACTCACAACAATAACTGGATAAATATACTTAGAGTTGGTGTATTGGAAACTCACCTAGTTTGCCTTTCCTCTTTTCCAAATTTGAAGACTCTTTTGCTCCTTCAATCAAATAAATGAAATGTTGACTCCAAGCTATGTTGTTTTTCTCCTCACAATGAACAATTTTGCTCTAATAGCTTTTTCTTAAATCTTTATGGAAAATAGTGTATTCTAGAGAGAGAAAGCTTAGTATTTAGGTAAAAATGGAGGGGAAATGTTTGATTTGTTAAAGAATGAAGTTGGCCATCGAGTTTTTATAAATTGAGAGTGATGAGATTGATCTACTAGGGTGAAGAGATCGATCTTTCCTTGGTTTTAGCCATCAAATTCTCAGGTTTGAAATGAGAGAGATCAATCTGCTTATTGGGAAGAGATCGATCTTGGCTTGGTAGAAGCTTGATGAGATCAATCTGCTCATGGGGAGAGATCGATTTGCTCTTGACAGAATCAAATGGAGATTAATCTGCACTCGATAGGGGATCAATCTCTGCTAGGCAGAGGCAAATACAGATCGATCTACTCATTGGGGAGATCGATCTGGCCTTGGCAGATTCACTTGGAAATTGTTCTGCTTGCACAAAGGATCGATCTGCCTTGAATAGGAGATCGATCTGGCCTTCATCAGGGCATCCCTGTCACATTTTTCCAGATTTTTCAAGGGTAAATTCCTATTTCATTACTTCAATACTCATTTTTAATCTTAATCCCACTTAGAGCATGGAAAGACTCATTTCCTATGATTCACATACGATATGACTTGTGTGTATTACTTGAATTCAGAAAGGATGGGTAGAATTCACCGTCCATGCATTATCATTTCGTGTTTTCATTCCTTATATTCAATTCAATTGTTTAAAGTTCTATTCGTTTAGTTTGTGGCCACTTCAGCCTTTATTTATCCCTTACTTGTATCTTGACACTCATTTATCCCATTGCAATACATTCACATTTACATGATTCAAAAATCATCTATCTTACAATCCTATTAACATATAAATAAGTCATACATACATGGGGTCTCACATTTGTCTTGCCCGAAATTGGAAGACCTCCTACTCTTTCAATCCTTTAAGTTAAATGTTGATTCCAAGATATGTTGCTCTCCTCCTCACAATGAACAATTGTACTCAAATAGCCTTTTTCTCAAATCCTTTTTGAAAGGGTGGTATTCTAGAGTGAGAAACCAGGTTTTTCTTTGGAAAAATGGAGGGGTGGTTGATGTTTCAGGGAAGGAAGGCTTGGATTGTCAGGCTTTTTATATATTTCACATTATGAGATCGATCTCCAAGGGGTGGAGATCAATCTCCCCTTGCTTAAACTCCTCTAAAATCTCGACAATTGTAGGTAGGAGATCGATCTACTTATAGCATTAGATCGATCTGGTCCAGGCAGAATGCTTTAGAGATCGATCTGCCATAGGGATGAGATCGATCTGCTCTTGGCCGAGAAAAATTAAGATCGTTCTCCTAGAAAAGGGATCGATCTCTTCCAGGCAGAGCCACATTGAGATCGATCTTCTTAGAGAGGAGATCGATCTGCTCTTCATCAGGGGATCAATCTGGCTTAAATAAAGGATCGATCTTCTTGCCTAAAAACCTTATTGTTTTTATTCCAAAATTGTAAGATCGATCTTATCACAACATGAGATCGATCTGGCCTTCATCTGTAGGCTTCCTGCTGCAGTTTTTCTCAAAATTTCAAGGGAATTATTGCATTCGATTTGCTTCTATACTCATTTTACATTTCACTCATACTTAGAGCTTAAAAACATCTATTACTTGTGATTCATATGTAATGCAACTTGTCTATACATTCTGAAATCATACACATTACATAGGAATTTATAGGTCTTACAGCCTGCCTCCGGGGACGGCCTCGTTTCACCCTCATACCTTTTCTCTTACGTACCTGCGTGTATACATTAAACATCGGTTATAATTTTAATTGTTAAATTCAATTCATAGCCAAACAATTCCAGACACTTAGGAAGTAATCTATTCTCACTTATTCGACACTAACAGTACTAGGCAACCTTTGCTCTGATACCACCAAATCTGTGACAGCCCGAAAGTGTGAAAAATAGGGCTAATTTAAAAGTTTTCTTAGATTAAACTTCCTACTCGGGTTGCATTCCTGTACAGTGTCAGTTAACTTCTTTCTATCTCATCAATCAATATCTTAAGGATCTCTTAAAATTCACATTTATTTAATTAAATATCATGACATCAAAAGAAGTCTACTTCTCTATTCATTTACTAATACTAATCTGATTACATCCCAATATTACTCAAATACAAGTGTCTACATTACACAACTGTCTAGATACAAAATGAATTGAATTATACCTCTCGCATGTACAAGCAATGCCTGGGGAGAGTCTCGTCCACCAGCCTTATGTCACGTACACCGCAGGTACCAGCGCTCACTATAAATAATCTGTTGGGGGAGAAAAAAAGGGTGAGCTTTCAACATCGCTCAGTAAGGAGTGCATATGAGCTTTAAAAAGTCATTATTAAAGCATAACTGTAATAATGGCATAATTCACATGGTTATAAATACGTGATTTAAATCACAGTTCATGAAAACGTCTTTATCTCATTTCACAAACACGTCATATCTCGAAATAATTATGAAAGCTAGGCATAGTATAAAAGTCATGAATGCAATCATCACATTATATCATCCTCAATGAGGGCGTCTCTCGTTACCAAAACGGAGGCATCTCACGTTACCAAAGCGGAGGTATCTCACGTTACCAAAACGGAGGTATGGTCAGACCCGGGCCTAGCAAAGCCTCGACGTCAACCGAAATGGAGGTATCCACCGATGTGTAAGATTCATGACAAGCCTTTAGTCTCAAATTAAAACATGCCATTATTATGCATAAAATAGTTTCGCCTTCACGTAGAGCTCATGATAGTTTTGCTTATAAATCTCTTGTAAACAAAAAGATATATTTTCTCATAAATAACTCGAATCACAAAATCGAGCTCAAACCGCTAAAACATGCTTTCGAGTGATAAATCTCAAATCAAACACTTTTCTCAATAAGTATGATCATTTGTAAACTCATTTTATGCTAGCAAAGCATTTTCATCAGTAAGAAAATACATATGTACAAAAGGTTGCAACCCTTACCTCTTGCACCTTTGGTAGTGCAATATTCCCGTTTCACAGACTGGTTTTGACTCACGAGTCAAATTCCCAAACTGTCCAAAATAACGCCAAACCATCAATAAATGTTAATTAAATCTCTACTTCATACTTTTATTCATGTATTTTCTCAAACACCCTAGGTGTACGCTTTCTTAACTCCATCAAATTCCATTAACTAATTTCACCAAATCATCTCATAATCACACATACAACATCACCACCACTATAGTATAATCATTTCACGAATAAGTCAACTATAGTTCATTTTCTAACACGAAACCCATTTTTGACTATAGTTGGTTCATCATGCTCTAGGTGGTTTCAACCAACCTTTCATACACCAATCAACCCATAATAATATATAAATAAACATACTTGAAGTTGGTGTATTGAAATCTTACCTAACTTGACTTTTCTCTTTTTTGCCAAATGTGGGGAGAGATTTTTTTTCTCCTTCAATCCTTCGATTCTACCTCTAGTTTTCAACTATATTGCTCTCCTCCTCTTAAGCATCCACTTTGCTCAAATACATTTTTCTCAAATCTCTTTAGAAGGTGTTGAAAATCTAGAGTGAGAAATTAGGTTTTCTTGTTAAAAATGGAAGAATTATGATTGTCTAAAAAAGAAGGCACGAATTGTTGGGCTTTTTATAGATTTCACATTATGAGATCGATCTCCACGGAGTAGAGATCGATCTCCCCTTGCTTAAACTCCTCCAAAATCTCGATAATTGCAAGCAGGAGATCAATATGCTTATAGCATGTGTAAACTCCATGAATTTTCTTGTATTTTGATACAATTATAATCAGCAAAGTAAACAATGAAATTGAAAATGTGCACGTTGCTAAAAATTGTGAAATGTGAGTGTTACAATTCGGGCACCATGCTGCATTGGAATAATAGTAAATGATATAAATCAAAAATTAATTGAATTTATATTTAACACGTGAGATTTAGAGAAATATAATTAAATAAAATATTTATCATATGGGATAGATGAGTATAAAATTGACATAATGCCAGAGCGGATTAAATAAATAAAATAAGTATAAATATTAGATTCAATATTTTGTGAAAATAATACATGATAAAAATTACTAAGCAATTATATAAAATATAATAAAATAAAATAAAATGATGAAAAAGAAAGGAAATGATGTTTGAAATTATGGTTAAAAATAAAAAAGCTAGAAAGAAACGTTGGCTTAAGGAAATGATAATGATGTTGCTTGGAACCTTGAAGAAAACAATAGAAATGATGGAAATTGAAAAAAAAATGAAAGATGATGGTGGCCATACGTTGGAATGGAAAAGTCAAAGAAGGTGATGGTATGTATATATTTGTAATAAATAAAAAAAATGAATGAATGAAATGATAGAAGTGAAAGGAGGATGATGCTTTGGTGGGAAATGAAAGCATAAAGAAATAAATGTATATGTATAGTAAGAATGAAGTAAGAATTAAGGCATACGACAATAAAGATATGAAAATGTGGATTGAAGGCTGGTAGTGAAATAGGAAAGAATTGCACCGAAACACCAAAAAAAAAATATGAATGATGGCAGCTTAGCAACGTGGGAAGAGATGAATTAGGAAATGGAAGTCAATAAAAGTAGTCTAAGGGTAGTTGTGAGGATTGAACCCGATGATTTCAGCATGGCAGGGACAGAAGCAGGAATGAAAGTCTGAAGCTTGTAGTGGTTTGGTATGTTGCAATCAACCGGATGCCTAATTCCTGCATAAGCACTGAAATAAAAAGGAAGACTGAGAGGGAGACGAGGCGGAGAGTGTGAGAAAAAACAAGGGTTGGCGTTAGAGAAGAGTGAAACAAGCTGGGTCTTTGGTTAAGGTTGTAACAGGGTGAAATTGAGCTGAAACAGAGGCGACCGACAGGGGAAAAAAGGCTCGGGCTGCAGCAAGAGATGGAAATACAGGTTGGAGGTGGCAGTAAGATGTGAGACCTGTGAATTTTGTGTACTTTAACTATGAGATTTATAATTTGGAGAATGTAGTTATGATATTACAATGTACACGTAAGTTTTGAATCTAATGAAGTATAAGAATATGAAGTTTTTAAGGCTTAAATGTGCATGGATTGAAATATGGCATATGGAGCAGATTGTAGTAAGTTTTACCTTGAGTTTCCTACAAAATTATGTAGTAACAGTGAAGTTTATGAAGGCCAAATCGATCTCACGAGATGAAGGATCGATATCATACGGAGAAAGATCGATCCCATGACCCAAGGATTACAATAAGTATACTATAACAGACAGGCAAATCGTTCTCATGAGGGAGCATATCAATCTCCTACTGCCTTTGCCTAACAAGAATCGATCATGTCACAAGGGCAGATCGATATTTCTTATGCATATAACTGTACTGGAGCTTTGCTCGTACAAGATTTTACCATTATTTATTTTACATAAAGTCGTATTGGAGCATTACTCGTATAAGGATTTTTACTGATTTTGCATGAAATCGTGCTAGAGCCTTGCTCGCACTGGACTTTTCACACTGTGATATGTAATAAGTCATGTTTGATGCCTCATGTAGACTGTGTGTCACATGGATGAGATGCTCACACGAGCCGTGCTGGATGCCTCGTGTAGACTATTTGTCACACGGATGAGATGCTCGTATGTGCACTTAAGAGTCGGTTATACATGGTATGGGATAGATAAAACCTACGATAGGTACCCCCAATCGTGATATGGGTCCATGGAGTACATTGTACCGTGTATATCACATGGAGTACATTGTACCATGTGGTGATGGTGTTAGTTTATATTATGGCGGGTAGGATTTGACCCACCTGTCGTTACAACGTGATGCCCCACATACCGGGATCCGTGTGGCCTGGGATGTTAGGGACATAGTTGGCCAGCAGAGTCCTCGATTGTATACAGTGACCACCTGTCTCACATGATATCAGATGATTTTATATGCACTAAACATGATTTGTGTTATCCAGGGTAGACTCGAGGGAGGGGTCAAACCTTGTGGGATGTTTTTAAAGGATGATTTATTGTTTTATGATGAAACTGATAAGTTTTAATGTGACGAGCATGAGATGTCATACATGATGGTTTTTCTATGTTTGTTTTATATGTCTGATTTCATGATTTATCTTTTATGATAGATATATACATGTGGCATCATTTTTAGTCTTACCTCATGCTCTAAATGTAAGCGATTTTATATCATGACATTATAAGGATGTAGATAGTGTAGTTATCTACCTGCTTGCATTATTACCTTACTGAGCTAGTGAGCTCATCCTTTTCATTTTCCATATCTACAAAGCGTACACAGTAGTTACTGAATGGTTGAGGAGTTGTATCCTGATATCCGCTGCTTCCCACACCAAGAGGTATACACACTGGTATCTTTTTGTATCTAAACATGTAATAGCACAGTAATCATTTTGTAATGTAATATGGGGGATGTAAATATTAGTAAACACGTACAAGTATTGAACCTCAAATTATAAAGTATACATGTTTTTTTTGAATAAATTATTAGATAAATGGTAAAGAATGACTAATACTGACTCATAACCCAACTGTTTAGTGGTAAGAATGTTCATGACCGGTAAAGGAAAGGAAAAAGCGAAAAATTTGTAGCGATTTTAGGTAAAAAGGGGTCATCACACACACAGTCTACACGAGACATCCAGCACGACTCATTACATATCACAGTGTGAAAAGTCTAGTGCGAGCTAGGCTCTAGCACAATTTCATGCATAATTAGTAAAAATCCTCGTACGAGCAATGCTCTAGTAAGGCTTTATGCTAAATAAATAATGGTGAAATCATGTACGAGCAAAGCTCCAATACAGTTATATGCATGAGAAATAATGAAACCCACGTACGAGCAAAAGCTCTAGTACGGCTTGCATGCATCTCAACTCGAAATATGGTACGAGCTAGGATCCAGCACATTTCATGCATGTTAAAATATCAAAATCCAGTACGAGCAAGGCTCTAGCATAATTTATACTCACATAAACCTGATAGGTAGCTCTATTTAAGTAAAACCCCTTTCAAAATTAAAAACCAGCACTGACACGTGCTATTTCATGCAAATCATGAAACAAATTAGCCGACCTATCCTTGTTTTGTCCAAATCAAGGAATCACATCACATTAAAACATCAAAATCATGATATTCATCTTTTTACACCGATGCCCCATTTTTCGTAAAAATTATTGTTTTATTTCTAGATACCTTAAGGAATTTCATGCCCTATAAATAGCCTTGAAAAACGCGTAGATACCTCTAGGTACTCACAAAATCCCCTTACCTTAAATCACTCTAATCACTCTGCCTTTTCCAACGCTGAGATTCCATGCGATCTGTTTTGCTCCAAATTGAATCTCCGGAGTTGCATATAATCATTTATCAGATTAAATACAATACTTCCATCTGTATTTCACTTTCATTGGGCTTAATTTAAACTATTTGGCTCATTTACTCTTATTCGGCCCAATTACCCCTTAATCGGCCTTACTCAGTCTTAAGCTCATTTTCATTTACTATTCACTTTATATGGGCATATTGGGCTCATCAAGCCCATTAACGTTTAGTGTGCCTTTTCCTAGGCTTTTTGGATAGCTCATTTAGTCATTTACGACAATCGATTTTCAATTCTAATCATGAGACATTTTATACGGAATTAATTCACAACTTATGCGATGAATTTTTAACTCTTATAATTATACAAATTATGGTAAATGAGATTTACTTACCCAAGATTCCATGGTTTCACGTAAATCGAGATTGACTCAAACTCTCGTTTGTCGCTAATTGTCGCGCTATGCATTTGTATAATTAAATCGGGTCAATTTCAGTCAAATATATTTTTAAATAAATATTTCAAATATTAAAACGATCAATTTCAGTCACTTACTGGTTTATCCTTAGACCCGATGCGTCATCAAATTTTTCTCCCCATTTTTCCTATTTTTTTTGTTATTTTTTTGGCTGAACCGGTTCGGACCGATTTAGTCCCCCTCGTCTCCGTTTGGAGCTCTATCAATCGATTCTTCACCGACTTCCACTTCCAGCAGATCCGCGAGGACTCACGCTGCAGGGATCTGGTAGTGGTCAAGCCTCAGCTGGCCGACAAGTGGCTGGTTCGCCCATTTCTCTCTTCGACTTCATTGTCAGTTTTTTTCCCTTTCACCGTTATCGGCCCTGTGGACCAGTTCTCAGGTCGATTCCACCACCAATTGGCTCGGCTTCACCTCTGAAGTCTTTCTTTTGCTAGGGCTGGGGTAGATCGGTGTCAGATTCCGCCGATTCTCCCCTTCTCTCCCACAGTTTCTCCCTCTCCGATCTCCAGTTTTTCGGCGACCCACGGTGCTTGTTGGCGATCAGGCACTCCCTTCATGCTGGTCTTCCTTTGCCAGTGTCCTTGCGCCCCCTTCGTCGTTCGTTGCCTGCTTTGGTCAAGAAACATGGAGGATCTGGTTCCTGCCCTGTTTTCTCACGGGTTTCATTTTTTCTTTTCTGTTTTCATTTTTCTTTCAATTCTTTTACCTTTTTTTATTATATATATTTATTATATTCTAATATAATATAATATATTTAGAAATATCTTATAATAAAATACATATATATAAGAAAATATCTTATATTTTTAATAATATTATAATAATATTAATACCAAAACAAAGTATTTTATACCTTAATTTTCACACACATGTACATATAAAATTATTTAATTTATCTCAACAATTAAATATGTACATAATATTTTATTTTTACTTCTTCGAAAATATTTTTATTTATTATTATTATTTTTCCCAAAATATTATTCCATATTTTAGAAATAAAGTCCCGATGTGGAAAAATTCTGAGTTATCACCATAAATTCGTATCTTGATCAATTGGACTTGAAATTTAATTATTTCTTCTTTATTGATCAATATTACACAAATCCATGTTTCAAATGTCAATTTCTTAAAGAAATGACACCCAATTTCGAGTCTTACATTCCTCCCCTCTTTAAGAAATTTGGTCTTTCAAATTGAACCAGATCAGTTTGTAAACAACTTCGGGTACTTCTCACATATCATGCTCCCCAATTTCCATATGGCTTTTTCTGGAGTGTGGTACTGCCAAAGGATTTTAACTAAAGGAATCATCATAAATTGTAGTGTTTTCTCCTTCCTATCCACTATCCGAACCGATTTCTTTAAATACTACAGGTTCTCATCGAGCTCCGATGGCTCATATCTAATCCCATGTGTCGGGTCCGGATGATATCTCTAAAGCAATGAAATGTGGAAGACATTGTGGACACCGGCTAATTCAGGTGGTAACACCAACCTATAGGCCTTATCTCCCACTCTGTCTAATATTTAAAAAGGTCTAATATAACGAGGATTCTGTTTATCTCTCTTCTCGAATCTCGTTATACCTTTAGAGAGAGAAACTTTCAGAAATACTGATTCACCCACGATGAATTCCAATGGCCTCTGTTTCGTGTCAACATAGCTTTATTGTGTCTGCTCTGAGCTGTTCTTAATCTCTCACATATCGACTGAACATCCTCAGAGGCTTGTCTTACCAAATCGGGAGCAAATATCTATTTATCACCCACTTCTCCCTATCCAATTGGGGAACAACAACTACAGCCATACAATGCCTTTTCGATACTTGAGTAATAACTATTGTTGTGGGCAAATTTGACTAATAACAAATGATCATCCTAGGAGCCTTTCAAATCCATTTCGCATGCTCTCAACATTTCCTCCAATGTCTGGATGGTTCTCTCTGATTGACCATCAGTTTGAGGATGGAGAGTTGTGTTAAAAATCAACTGGGTTCTAATGGTTTCCTGAGAATGTTCTAAGCAATGGGAAGTGAAGCGGGAATCCCTATATGATATAATGCTCATTGGAACGTTACATTGTATTCCCAAATCTCCCTTACATATCAATCCGCCCACGTACTCAGAGTATCTGTGGATTTCATAGCGAAAGTTGGCTGACTTAGTTAATTTATCCATAATCACCCAATTAGCATTATGGTTTCGTAGGGTCCCTAGGTAAACCCATAATGAAATCTATGGTAACGTGCTCCCATTTCCATGTCGATATAGGTAGCGACTGCAATAATCCTGCAGGATTATGATGCTCTACCTTAATCTGCTGATATACGAGACACTTCGCTACAACTTTACGATGTCTCTTTTCATGCCTGACCACCAATACCCTTTTAGAGATTCTGATACATTTTATTGGTCCACGGATGTAATGTATATCTTGAAGAGTGAGCTTCTGATAATGATAATCTCATCAACTATGGGTCCTTCGGAACACTTATTCTGTAAGACACGATTTTTATCGTAATTTCTTATGATTCAAATGATGTAAACATGGTTATATGTAAATTGAATTATAAGAAGAGTTTTACATGAATGAAAAACAAAAATGGAATGAATAAAAGATTCCTGAATGCATTTAAAGGTCAAATGAAGGATTGAAATGGTCACAAATTAAATGAATGGGATTCGGACTGGAGATAAGGATTTAAAACATGAAATGAGTGAGTGTTCGTGAAGGGAAGTTGGATTGGTTTGGTCCCGAACACGTTGAAGGGTAAAGCAGTCAAAAGATTAAAATTCGGTATTAATTTGAAAAGAAAATTTCATTATAAATATGGATTTGATAAATCTTAATCAATAATGAAGAAATAATTAAATTTCAAGTCCAATTGATCAAGATATGAATTTATCGGAATTAACCAAAATTTTCACCTCGAGAAATTATCCCAAAAATATTGGAAAAATATACCGAAAAGATAAAATAAGACAGATAAATACATTTAATGGATTAAATAAATAAAATATTAATTTACTTGGGATATTTTGGGTTTTATTATATTTTATTTGATTAAAATAAAATATAATAAAAGAAAAAAAGGGAGACAGAACTGGAAATCACGAAAACGCGAAAAGGAAAGGAAAGAAGGAAGCCGAGGGAGACCCTAGCTCCAGCGAGCCACCGGTGAGAGAGAAGGCCAACCGAGGGTCAACGAAGGAAGTCCGACACTATGAGAGCCACCAGCCGCTAGCATGCGCGCCGATGACGCCGAAATCGATAGATCAGCGAGGGAGATTGCCGCGGGAGAGAAGGGGAGATTCACCGGCGATAGCGCAGATTCGACTCCATCCGAGGCCCAACGAAGAACACCGAGGTGATGGCTCACTGAACAACACTGAAAACTGCTGGAGAATCGGCCATATGGCACCGAAATGGCAAAGATGAGCCTGAACCGGTACGGACCGATTCAGTGCAGTGCAGATATATTGAACTGGACCAGTTCAACCAAAAAGAAAGAAAGAAAAAGAAAAAGAAAAAGAAAAAGGGAAAAGAAAAAAATAAAAATGGGAGAAAAATTCCACTAATGCAATCGAGCTAGGGGTAAACCGGTAAGCGGTCGAAATTGACCGAGATAAATTTTGAAATATTTAAGATGATTAATATTCGACTGAAAAATTGACCCAAAAAAATATGTAATTGTGTAGCTCGATAATTAAAGTCAAACGAGAGCTCGAATCAGCCTCGATTTACGTACTATCATGAAATCTCGGGTAAGTAACCCTTATTTACGACAATTTGTATAGTTATGCGTGTGAAAATTTATCGCATAAATTACGGATTAATCCTATATAAAATGAATTAAATTCTGGAATTTGAGATAAATTGTCGTAAATAATTAATTAAGCTATCCGAGAGTTTAGAATGAGGCCCAATAAATACTGATTGGGCCAATGAGCCCAATAGGCCTCGATGATGTGAATAGTAAGTGAAAAATGGGCTTAAGGCCGGTTAAGGCCCATTATGGTATAATCGGACCCAATATGGGTAAACAGGCTCAATGATTTAAATTAAGCCCAGTAAAAGTGAAATATGGATAAATATGTTTGGATTTAACCCGATAAATGATTATTTGCAGCTTCGGAGAACATATTGGGAGCTAAAAGGATCGAGTGATCGATAGCGTTGGGAAAAGTCAGACAGTACAGAGTAAATTGAGGTAAGGGAATTTTGCGAGTAGCTAGAGGTAGCTACGCATATTTTTAACAGCTTTTACATACACTGAAACTGTATAACGATCCTAGAAATGGATTAAAAATTTTAAGGACTCGGGATGGGTAAAATACTATTTTACCCCTACTGAGGGAAAATTCACCTAAGAATGGTGAAAGCATGACATGCATGAAATGCATGATTTGGAAGATTTTCATGAAATTTTAGCAAAACAAATTGGTAGATTGGCCAATAATTGCATAAATTTCACGAGATAACACTACTAAGTGTTATTTAGATTTAAATGAAATTTCTTTGGAAAATGAGCCAACTCTCAAGTTTATATGGAAACAGATAGTGCCGGAGCATTGCTCGCACTATATCTGAGTCTGTGAGTGTGCATAAAAGGTGCTGGAGCGGTTGCTCGCACCGATTTATGTGACATCATGTGCATAAAATGTGCTAGACCAGTTGCTCGCACTCATTTTTACTATTGTGATATGCATGAGAGGTGCTGGAGCCTAGCTCGCACCCTGTTTTGATTTGATATGCAAAAAAAAGGTGCTAGAGCGATTGCTCGCACTAGTTTTAATGACTTGACATGCATAAGAGGTGTTGGACCGTTGCTCGTATCCTGTTTTGATATGATAATTGCATAAAAGCCATACTGGAGCCTTACTCGTATGTGATTTAATTGATTTAATTGCATAAAAGCCTAACTCGCACGAGATTTGATTTCTTTATGCATGAAACCATGCTGGAGCATTGCTCGCATGAAGTTTTGATTTACTTGAGCATTTATTCGTGTTGGAACTTTTCTCACACGAAGTTTTGAATGATTTATGCATGATATCGTGCTGGAGCATTGCTCGCACGAGGCTTTGATGGATTTTATGCATAAAACCGTGCTGGAGCTTGCTCGCACGTGATTTTATATGGATTTATAACTTTTTTAAAGTCGTACTAGAGTGTTGCTCGTAGCAGACCTTTCTGACTTTTATGAAAACGTGTTGGAGCTTCGCTCGCACGAGGTTTTCATATATCATGAATATGCATGGAGTCGTGCTGGAGCTTTGCTCGCACAGGGATTTATATGACATGCATATAGCCGTGTTGGAGCCTTCTGTAGATTGTGTGTCACAGTGAGATGATATGCCCACACGTACATACTAAGACATAGGTTGGTATGGGTGGATAAGACCTACGGCAGGCACCTCCTCACTATGATTTGGGTTCATAGAGTACGTTATACAGTGTATGTCAAGCGGAGTACGCTATACCGTGGGGATTGTTAGAGTGGAGTGGCATTAGCCACGAGGCTGTAAGCTTTGTCCTCACAATCCTGGTATTTATGTTGTTCTGGCGGCAGGACTGACCCACCTCCCATTTCAGGTGTGATGCCCCGTACACTAGGTACTGTGTAGCCAGGGATCACTAGGATATGGCCATAGTCCTCAATGTTACTGATATAGTCACCTACATGTCTCACATGATATAACTTTTGGTCTTGATAGACCAGGGTAGACCCGAGGGAGGAGTTAGGCCCCCGATTTTGTGATCTTCATTGAGATGTGATTTTCTACTATAATGATAGATTTTTTAGAGGATTTTATGACATGTGACACTAAAAGAAGGGTGATTTTATAACAGAATTTGTTATAATGAATTTTTAATGAGTTTAAGATTGATTTATGAGATGATTGACCCGGAGGGGTTATTTTATACTGAGCTTTAATGAAGTATTTTAAATGTAGTAGCATGATGAGTTTTCCATGCTTTAATTACAAATTCATGAAAAGAATTGTCTCTTATGATTTGTTTTACATGGCATGAAATAATGCACGATCTTGATTTACTTCATACGAATTATATTTTACAAAAAATGCCATTGATGCATGAGTTGCATGATTTCTATATGCACGAATAGTTTTTATAAACTATGGCATTAATGTATGCATGATTTCTTGCGTGAGATTTAAACGAAAAGAAATGGATTTAAGGGCATGGCATTATGAGCATGTAGATAGTGGAGCTATCTACTTACTTGCATAATTACCTTACTGAGCGTGTGGTTGCTCACCCCCTTATTTTCCTCCTCTACAGAGTACTTTTAGTAGTTTGAGCGCGGCTGAGTACTTGCATCTTTGGTATCCGCTGCGTCCTATCGAGAGACATGTATACACATTTGTATAGTTTTGTATCTGAACATGTAAATGCACAGTACTGTAAACGGATATGATGTTGGGGATGTAAGGTTATGTAAATACCATTGCGAATGTATTTAGTTAAAGTCAAATGATAGTAAATCCTGATGTGTGAATGTGAATAAGGAAAATGGAATGGTAATAGGTGAGAGGGGACTAACACCGAATCATAGCCCAACTGTTGGTAGGATGGTCACGATAAGAGAAAGGTAAGAATTAAATAACAAACGAGAAAATTGTAGTGATTTTTAGGTAATTTGGGTCGTGACAGTTTTTTGTATCAGATTTAAGTTGGCCTGATATGAGTCGGTGTTAGTGGTTAAGGAAGTTTACATCCTCATGTACTGTGCATTGTTTAGATACAATTGTGTGTATTGAGATGAAATTGCAGCTAAGAATTTAGTTTTAAATGCAAGAATATAGACTTATTAACAGATAACCTCTATGGTAGAGGGGCGAGTACAAGAGCTCGAGGCCGTAGAGGTAGGCCTGAGAGTCGTACTGAGTCACCACATAAGAATCAAAATGAGGTTAAAGTGGAGGCTGATGTTGAGCATGCCCCACAGAGTCCGATAGAGAGATCGGACATAGTCCAACAGAGAGATCAGACAGTATTGAGACACGCTTCGTGAGGTTAGAGCGGAGTGTGGAGAATATTTTACGAGTTAATTGCTCAGAGTATGCATGGGATTTGAAGGCGAATCAGAGCATTGGTGGAAGTCTGCTCAACCCATTTGAAGAGTTGGACATCTAGAATGGACATGGGAAATAATTCTGGATGTATTTCGGAGAGAGACTATTTCGAACACTATTCAAAGGAAATTACAAATAAAGTTCCTTACTCTGACCCAGAAGAACTGGTTGATTGACAAGTATGAAACTCAGTTTATATCCCTGGGTAGGTATGACCCCGACACTATGGGTAGTGAGAATCGAAAAGCCCAAAAGTTCATGAAAGGGCTCAGATTGTCAATTAGAGTCCGATTGGCCCCGTTAGATATCACTACCTATGCTGAGGCAGTGTGCAGACTACAGTGTGTGAATAAGATCATAATTTGCATGCCTCTGAGATTGGGAAAGGTAGTAAGGATCGAAATAGAGACAGAAAGAGATTAGAGGATAATAGAGATGTCAGAATGGGAAAAAGGTAGTTTGGTAAAAGATTAGAGTTGATGAGTTATGGGGTAAGATGATTGGTAAGGCCCCAGTGTATCCAATTTCAGTACTTTTGAGGGGTATTGTGATTGGAGAACCCCGACCTGCTACAGAGCAGTGTAGGATGTGTGGTAGATACCACGGAAGTAGGCCCTACACCTTATTGACTAAAATATGCGTTAAGTGTGGTAAGACGGGCCATTTATTTAATGATTTCTCAGAGTTGGGTGAGACTGCCCCACAGAAGGGCAAAGAGAGAGATAAAACCCTGTTGATATCTCTACACCAAAAAGGGAGGCTACAGCCAAAGAGAAAGGAAAGTAGGCTGTCGGACGAGGGCGAGTGTATGCCTTGGACCAGGACACTATTGATGTTTCATCTGATGTGGTGGAAGATACCACACTGGTTGTGAATAATAAAGTAATTATTTTAATTGATCTTGGTGCCATGCATTTATTCATACCGCATTCAGTTCCTTATAAGCTAGTTAAAGATGTGAAGCCTATACCCTTAGGCAAGATGATGATAGTTAGCTGATTATCACTAACTGAATATGGGTATAGGGATTATAAGTTGAAAATGGAGGAAAAAGGATATGTCAGCCGATTTTAATCAATGGAATATGAATAATTTTGAAGTAATATTTGAGAATAGATTGATTCGACTGCAAACTATGTTGTTTAGATTGCTATCCTAAGATAGTGATGTTTTCACCCTTGAAAAGTGTACTGTAAGTTTGACACGTAATGGAAGAGGTGTAGCGATTGTAATTAAAAGAGTGAATAATTGTACGAACGAGATGAGTAATGATGGGAATGTTTCATCGCTTGTATGGTTGGTATGGATAAGGCACATCTAAAATTAACAGATATCCTAGTGGTCAGGGAGTTTCCTGATATCTTCCCGGATAATCTACCAGGGCTACCATCAAATAAAGAGATAGAATTTTGTATTGAGTTGGTACCTGGTATGAAGCCGATATCCTAATCACGGTATAAAATGGCATTAGTGGAATTGGAAGGACTAAAGAAACAATTACAGGAGTTATTGGATAAGCATTCCTCAGACCGAATGTGTAACTTGAGGAGCACTTGTTCTGTTTGTGAAAAGAGAATGGAACCTTCCAACCATGTATTAAATTTTGATTGTCGAACGAGGCTAACATCAAGAATAAGTGTTTTCTCCCACTATAGATGATTTATTGGATTAGCTATGAAAGGCGCATATCTTTTTAGAGATCGATATGAAAGTCTGGGTAAAATCCATTAAGAATTCAGAATGTGAATGTGCCCAAGATGATTTTCGTAACCGTTAGGCCATTGATGAACAAGGTATTTAAACCTTAGCTAGACCGATTGTTTGTCATCTTTAGCGATGATATTTTGATGTATTCGAAGTTCGGGGAAGAGCATGAGTAGCAACTGGAAACTGTCTTACAGATGAGGTGTTGTGAGTTTCTCGAAATGGGCTGCTCAGTTGACATATCTCGTTCGAAAAAAGATTGCATGTCGCTGGGATGATATGTATGAAAATGGCTTCCGTGAGTTTTGGTATATAGAAGTAATAAACTGACCACCATAATTATTCTCACCATGACCAACAGCTCAAGAGGTTTCCGTGTGTATGGATACCTCAAAATAAAGATTGAGCTGTGTATTGATGTAAAATAGGAAGATAGTCATTTATGGATCCAGATAGTTCAAGGACCATGAGAGAAACCATTCGACCCATGATTTAGAGTTGGCAGCCGTAGTGTTTACACTGAAGGTATGGCCCCACCACTTATACAGTGAGAAATTTTGGGTATGCACTGATTATAAAAGCTTCAGTATCTATTTTCACAGAAAGAGTGGAATATGAGATAACAAAGAGGGTTAGAGCTTCTGAGGGATTATGATTGTGAAAAAATTGTACCACCCAGGAAAGGCTAATGTAATGGCTGATGCCTCGAGCAGAAAGAGTCTCGGGATGGTATCACATATGATGGTCTGGGAGCGTGAGCTGTTAGAGCAGTTGTAAACCTTAGTAATGATATGATCCCTTCTGATGATGACAGTGATTTTATGACAGCTAGCCTAAGATTAGAATCGAATTTGAGTGACCGGATCTGATAGGCTTTGCTTGATGATTGGCATGGTGTCAATAGTGTGGCTCAGATTCAAATGGGTACAGTGACAGAGTTCACAGTGAGTGATGATGACTTACTAAGGTCCAGAGATAGCATAAGTGCTCCGTAGGACCACAGCTAATGAGATCGTTATCTTCAGAAGCTCACTCTTCGGGATATACAGGGCATCCGGGAAGTAAAAAATATATCGATATCTCTGAAAACGGTATTGGTGGTCAGATATGAAAAGAGACATTGTAGAGATTATGGAGAAGTGTCTCGTATGTCAACAGATTAAGGTAGAGCAATAGACGTTTGCAGGGTTATTGCAGCCTCTACCTATATCGACACAGAAATGGGAGCAAGTTACCATGGATATTATGATGGGTTATAGAGGACCGCGGGAATCACAAGGCTATCTGTGTGATAGTCGTTAGATTGACTAAGTCTACCCACCTTCTGGTTATGAAATCCCAAGATACTCTGAGTATGTAGGCAGATTTATGTGTACGAAAAATTGTGAAACATTATGTAGCGTCCCAAGGAGCATGATATCAAATAGGGATTCCCGCTTCACTTCCCACTTCTGGGAACATTTTTCAGGAAGCTATGGGAACCCGATTAAGTGTTAGCACAACGTTCCATCCTCATAGAGATGGTCAGTCAGAGGGGGCTGTATAGATGCTGGAGGATATGATGAGAGCATGTGCCATTGATTTTATAAGCTCATGGGATGATCAGTTGTTACTAATCGAATTCGCCAATAATGACAATTGTCACTTGAGTAGTGGGATAACATTTAATAAGACATGGTATGGCTTTAAGGGTTGTTCCCCGACTTGGATAGGAAGAAGTGGGTAACAGACAGAAAATTGCTCTTGATTTGATATAATAAGTCTTTGAGGGTGTTCTGTTGATTGTGAGAGATTATGAACACCTCAGAGCAGACAGAAAAGCTATGCTGACAAGAGACAGAAAACCATTGGAATTCACCGAGGGTGAATCAGTATTGTTGGAAGTTACTTATCCTAAGGGCATAACGAGATTCGGAAAGAAGGCAAATTGAGTTTCGTTAGATTGAATCCTTTGAGATATTAGACAAAGTGGGAGATAAGGCCTGTAGGTTGGCGTTATCACCTAAATTAGCAGGCATCCACAATGTGTCCCATCTTTTGATGCTTCGAAAATACTATCTGGACCCAGCATATGTGATCGGATATGAGCTGTTGGAGCTCAATGAAAGTATAACGTATGTTGAAAAATCGATTCGGGTATTAGACAGAAGGAGAAGGTGTTGAGGCTTAAGACGATCTCCCTAGTCAAAGTCCTTTGGTAGTATTACACTCCGAAAAAAGTCACATGATAATTAAAGAGTATGATGCGATAGACATACCCGGAGTTGTTTATGGACCCATTTGACTTGGTTCTAATTTGGAGGACCAAATTTCTTAAGTGGGGGAGATTATGAAAGACCCAATTTTTATCGTAATTTCTTATGATTCAAATGATGTAAACATGGTTATATGTAAATTGAATTATAAGAAGAGTTCTACGTGAATGAAAAACGCAAATGGAATGAATAAAAGATTCTCGAATGCATTTAAAGGTTAAATGAAGGATTGAATGGTCACAAATTAAACGAATGAGATTCGGACTGGAGATAAGGATTTAAAACACGAAATGAGTGAGTGTTCTGAAGGGAAGTTGGATTGGTTTGGTCCTGATCATGTTGAAGGGTAAAACGGTTAAAAGACTGAAATTCAGTATTATTTTGACAAGAAAATTTCATTATAAATATGGATTTGAGAAATCTTGATCAATAATGAAGAAATAATTAAATTTCGAGTCTAATTGATCAAGATATGAATTTATCGGAATTAACCGAAATTTTCACCTCGAGAAATTGTCCAGAAAATATTGGAAAAATATACCGAAAAGATAAAATAAGACAGATAAATACATTTAATGGATTAAATAAATAAAATATTAATTTACTTGGGATATTTTGGGTTTTATTATATTTTATTTTCTTAAAATAAAATACAATAAATAAGAAAAGAAAGAAAAAAGGGAGACAAAACTGGAAATCGCAAAAACGCGAAAAGGAAAGGAAGAAGGAAATCGAGGGAGACCCCAGCTCCAGCAAGCCACCAGCGAGAAGAAGGCCAAACGAGGGTCGACGAAGGAAGCCCGACACCGTGAGAGCCACCAGCCGCCAGCACGTGCGCCAACGACGTCGAAATCGGCAGATCGACGAGGGAGATTATCGCGGGAGAGAAGGGGAGATTCGTCGACGATGGCGCTGATTCGACTCCACCCGAGGCCCAACGATGAACACCCAGGCGAGGGCGAGCCGAACAGCATCGAAAACCATCGGAGAATCAGTCGGACGGCATCAAAACAACAAAGATGAGCCTGAGGCTGTACGGACTGGTTCAATGCAGTGCAGATATGCTGAAACGAACCGGTTCAGCAAAAAAGGAATGGAAGAAAAAGAAAAAGAAAAAGGGAAAAGAAAAAGAAGAAAAATGGGAGAAAAATTTCAGTGATGCAGTCGAGTTACGGGTAAACCGGTAAGCGGTCGAAATTGACCGAGTTAAATTTTGAAATATTTAAGTTGATTAATATTCAATTAAATAATTGACCCAGAAAAATATGTAATTGTGTAGCTCGACAATTAACGTCAAACGAGAGCTCAAGTCAGTCCCGATTTGCATACTATCATGAAATCTCGGGTAAGCAACCTTTATTTACGATAATTTGCATAGTTATGCGTGTTAGAAATTTACCGCATAAATTACGGATTTATCCCGTATAAAATGAATTAAATTCTAGAATTTGAGATAAATTATCGTAAATAATTTTAAGCTATCCGAGAGTTTAGAGTGAGGCCCAATAAATATTGATGGGCACAATTGACAGGCCCTAAGGGTATTATCCGCAAGTGCACGGGTCGTACAAGTAATAATGGGATTTGAGTCCCGGAATTATCGTTCCACAGAGAAGTTGTCTAGCCTAATTAAGTACTGGTTAATTTTACCCTAAGTATATTCTAGCAAATTATGAGATTAAGGTGGGTGATCTACTAATCTAGAATTGAAAATACCGAAAGCAATAAAATAATAAAACTATAAAATAAAGAAAATAAAACCAAGCAAAATTACTTACAGTGCTCAACACAATTAAAATCAAAAACCTACAAAAGAAATTAAAACAGTTAAAACTAATTAACGCAATTAAAATAAAATGCAATTATGAAAATAACAAGGCAAGATAAATTAAACTAAATTTAACAAACCTAAAATGCAATTAAACTACTTAATCAAAATGCAATTCAAACTAAACTAAAGCTTAATGAAAATAAAATCCTAGGAAATTAAGAAAATAACTATAAAACTACATGTCTAAAATATTAACTCTAAACTAATCCTAACTATATCTACTTACTAATTTAACAATAAAATTTAACTAATGCATGTAACAAATTTAATTTAACTTAACTAATGCATGTTAAAAATAAAGATGAGCTAAGGACATAATTAAATCTATTTCATGAACTAATTAAGAAAAATGGATTATTGTGCATAAGGTAATTGCCAAACAAACCTTAAGCATTTTTAAACCATTCCCTCCAAACACTATTCATCCTTCATTTCTTTATTTCCATTTCCAGGTATGGCTCGATTTTTGCCCTCTGGTCCGCTGCGTCCTACTGTTGCATCTGTTGTATCTCGGTTCCAGATGCTCACGGGTTCCTGCTGCCTAGTCTGTTCTCGGTTCAGGGCTACTCTCGGTCTGCTACTCCAGGCGCTTTTCCAGCTTGCTTCAGCAACTCTCACCAACTCTGCTGCATCCAGTCTGTCTATGGCTCTCGGTTTCATGCATTTCTTCTCTGCCCATGCTTCAATCACCAGTCTTCTACACCATGCTCCTGATTCCCTGCCTAACTTAATTCCAGCAGTGTTATACAGCAGTGATGACATAGTCCTGTAATGCCATCATCCTCGTCGCGTGCCCAGAAAATAAATGAACCGAGATAAAAAAAACAGAGCTGAACAGAGTGGAAGTTAGTCACTGATTTGCTGCTATGGTGAACTCATTCTATGTTCTACAATGAATGGTGACAGTAGGTAACAAAAAGAAAAGTGGAAATACTTAACTAAATAAAAGAAAAACAGGAAGTGCATTGATGAACAAACGCAAAACCGAGAGGCATAAATATACTCAGTAGAAAATAACAGAGGTTAGCATTAATATGTAGTAAAAGGACAGCATATGCGTAGTGCAATCAATGAAGCAAAAACCAAACCTTTCAAGGATACCAGCAATAAACCGAATAGGAAGAAGCAACATTTTACAACAGACCATTAAAATGATATTGTAAATAATTGAATAGCAAAGTAACGTGAAACCAGTCTCGGATTGCTTCATTCCTTTCTCTAACCAAGGTTCCATATTGCCATTGCTGAGAATAAATGCTAAGCATCAACCCACATCAAAGCATCAAAACCAAAAGGGATGATCAAGGGAAGAAGGTGCTACCGAATGCATCAAGGGAGCTCAAACCGAGAGCTAAAAAAAATAATAAAGATTGCTTCAACTAAAAACATAAACAAAGTATGAAACCGAGAATGAATCTACTAGATAATAAGCTATGAAAATAAAACTAAGGACACATAAACAATGTTCAAGGAAAAACCGAGAGCATGAAAATGAAAGTGATTTTTCATTGAAAATGAAAGTGATTTTTCATTGAAAATGAAAGTTAACAAAGATTAATGAAGAACATGAAATGAATACTAAAACATTGAGAAAAATGACTAACGGAAAATGGAGAAAACTTAAGAACAAAATAAAACCTAAGAATACCTTAAAACTATTCTACCCTAAAAATTACATACTCTTTCAATTGCCATCCTTTCCTATTTATAAACACACCAGGGGTAAAATAGTAATTTTCACATCCTTGATGAGTTGGCATTTTTTTGGCCACTTGTCTTCACATCATTGGCTCCTTGAAAAGATAGTTCTATGTCATCGGTCTTCTTGTCCAATTGGATGTGCTAGGTGGCATGACTCGTGTTGTCCGCATGGCTCAATCTCGATTTTAGCCCAATTTCGGTCTATTTTCTACCGAAATATTCAAAATTCATTCGGATTTATTTATCTGCAAACATGAGAATTTTAATTAAATAAAGGGGATAATTAACAAAATAAATTGGGGATTTAAATAATTAATTAGGAAATTAAGCACAAATAATTCTAAAAATATAGAATTATCACACCCCCAAACTTGAGCTTTTGCTTGTCCTCAAGCAAAACAAAATGATTGTTGGAATGATAAGTACAAAACATAATAATTTCCCCAACATTATCCTCAAAGAAAAAGTACAGACTATGAAATCAAAGAATTGCAATTATAAGTCCAGCACTTAGAATTATTCAATCATAAGTCCTAACCCAATTTGGACTCCTCATGAGTGTGTGAAAAATGTCTAAGTCAATTCACAGTGCACTATCTGGATCAAATTATGCAACACAGTGAATGCAAAGTTAATGACATGTGATCATTCCCATAAGTTTACTTTTCAGTTCTCTCTCCACTAATGTATTCACACTCAATCAAAGATCAATAGGACTTCATTAAGCTTGTAATGTAAGGCTGGGGCTAAGGTATGATAAAGTCGATTTAAGTTTAATTACCCCTTAACATGCATTAGTTCTAGGATCTATAATGTAAGGGCTCTAATTATTTCCCCAAAACTTATTTCTTTTGCTAAACATTTTTTTTTAATTTTTCTTCTTTCTTCTTTTCTATTTCTTTTTCTTTCTTTTTCATCATCATTTTTTTTATACATGCTCTTTCACTATTACTTAATACCCATATAGCTCACAATATATCCCAATGACTTTTCATGCTTTTGGGGTAAGGGATAGGAACAAAGTATTTAAGCTAAGTAAAATAATGCAGGTATATTTACAGAGAAAAACTTATTTGGCCCAGATAGGTGACTAGGGGTAGAATATGTACAAGGATAGCTAGAAAGGCTCAAACGATCCAAAGATGGCCTAAATCATCTCCCTAATTAAGTGTGATCTAATATTTCGCTTCGAGATCAGATCAAACAAATTCTAGAATATGATACACAAAATCAACTAAACAAATACAATCCTACGTACACATAAGCTTTCTCTAAATAAATATACCGATTCATGACATGACATTTGCATAAGATGAGGAAATCACAATCAGAATCAAGACAAATTTAAGAATTCAACTTCATGCTTTTCCTAGAATCATGCTTCTCAGTCAATCAAAGTCAAACTAAATCATGGGGTCATATCATCGGAATATAGGAAAACTATATGCTAAGCACTAGATCATCCCAAAATCAAACAATTTAAGCTCATATTATTGAAAAAATTTTAGAAATTCTGTCTCAGATTTTTTAAAAAATTTTGAAATTTTTTCCAATTTTTCACAAAATTGCTCAAGTGATATCCCATCCCCCAAACTTAAAGTATACAGTGTCCTCAGTATGCAGATAATATAAGAATTTAAGCTCGAGAACAGAGTACTCCCCTTTGTGATGATGATGAACAACTGAAGCTTTGATTGAAAGTGTAAAACTAGAAAATAAACCTGCAAAATAAACAAGGAAAGAAACAACAGAAAAGAAAAAGAAAAAACGAACTATATACAAAGTGAAAAGAAAAACACAGCCACTTCAAATGCAGCTGAAGAAAAGAAGAAAACAACACTCAGCAGCAGGGCGAAGATTAGGAGGATTAGCCAAAATGGTGACAGAATGTTAACAGTTAAATCCTCCTCAGCCCTATCTACTTCCCTCCTTCTTTCAAATTTTATATGGTCAAGCCTTATGTTCTCCTCAATCTCTATCTTAAAACACTCTTGAGAGTCATCAGGGAGCTTCAAAGGTTTGAAAACATTAAACTTTACTTCTTGATCTTAGACTCTCATCGTTAACTCCCCCATTTGTACATCAATTACTGTTCTACCAGTAGCTAGGAAAGGTCTACCTAGTATACTGGGGACTTCCCTGTATTCCTCCATGTCTAAAACAATAAAATCTGCAGGGAAAATAAACTTGTCCACCTTTACTAAGACATCCTCAATGACCCCCTTCGGATATTTAATTGATCGATCAGCCAACTGAAGGGTCACTGTGGTGGGCTTGGCATCCCCTATTCCTAACTTTTGATAGATAGACAATGGCATTAAATTTATACTAGCTCCTAAATCACACAGGACTCTACCAATGAATAAATTTCCAATGGTGCATGGTATGGTAAAACTCCCAGGATCCTTGAGCTTGAGGGGTAATTTCCTCCGAATAATTGCACTACATTACTCAGTCAAAGCCACCGTCTCATATTCTTCCAGTCTCCTCTTCCTCGAGAGGATATCCTTTAGAAACTTCACATAACTTGGCATTTGCTCTAAAGCATCTGCGAAAGGAATGTTGATGTGAAGTTTCTTAAAAACCTCAAGAAATTTAGCAAATTGTTGTTCGAGCTTTTGGTTTTGAAACCTCTGAGGAAAAGGTATTGGTGATCTAACCGGAGGGGATGTAGTGGAAACATGTATAACATCAGAGGGAGAAGAAGGCTGTGAAATAGAATAAGGTATAGATGAAGAAGTGCCTAGCTTGGATTCTTTTGCAGCCTGATCTTGATGTTCCTACTCTTTCTGAGCTACTTCGTTAGAACTTATGGATTCTTCAACTATGTGTTGTTCAGGTGCACCTTAACTTGTGGCTCATCTAGCTCTCTGTCACTTTTAAGGGTGATGGATCTAACATGTTCCTTACCCTCCCTTTGCTTAATAGGATTAACTTCAGTGTTACTAGGAAGGGTCCCTTGAGGACGTTGGCTAAGAGCATTTGCTATTTGTCCCACCTGAACCTCTAAGTTCTTAATTGAAGCAGCTTGATTTTATAGGATCGTTGAGAACATCTCCTCTAATGTAGGCTTCTTCTCAGCTGCTGGTGCTGCATAAGTGGTGGTGGTGGTGGTGGTGGTTGATGGAAGTGAGATGGATGATGCTAAAATTGTGGTGGGGATGGTTAATAAGGCGGATGAAATAGAAATTGCAGCTGTGGTGGTACCTGAATTGGTGGAGCTTGAAAACTAGGGGTTCTACAGATCTAAAGTTAGAAGGTTGCCATTGGTTTTGGCTCCAAGAGAAGTTATGATGGTTCCTCCACCCTGGGTTGTAGGTGTTTGAAAAAGGGTTGTTCTGTTACATTTGAGAAGGGGCAACATACTGAACTGATTCTAAGTTGAGCGGACACCTATCTACAGAGTGGGTACCACTACACAGCTCGCAGGAAAGAAAAGGACTTTGGACAGAATAAATCGGATTAGGACTAGTGGGAGGATTATGTTGGGTACTGAGCGACTCTACCTTCTTCGTAAGATTAGAGATTTGAGAGGTAAAGGTAGACAGTGTGTCGAGCTCATAAATACCCGCCAGCTTCTTTGGCATTTGCCTCTCCGAAGACCATAAATAGTGGTTAGCCACCATCTTGTCTAAAAACTCATAAGCTTCCTCCTCTGTTTTGCACATCAGGGCTCCACCCGTAGCAATGTCAACAATGGTCCTATTTTGGCTTGTAAGTCGGTTGTAGAAGGTCTGGACTTGCAGCCATAATGGTAGGCCATGGTAAGGGCACTTCCTAAGAAGCTCCTTATATCTTTCCCATGCTTCATAAAGAGATTCAGAGTCGTACTGGGCAAAGGAAGATATATTACTACGGAGTTGGGCCATTTTAAAGGGAGGGAAAAATTTAGATAGAAATTGATGGGCTAACTCGTCCCATGTAGAAATGGATCCTGGAGGCAGGGAGGTTAACCAGTGTCTCGCCATATCCCTAAGTGAGAAGGGGAATAATCTAAGCCTAAGCACATCCTCGGATAATCCATTATGTTTGAAGGTGTTACACAAGTCCAAGAATTGCCCAAGGTGAGCATGTGGGTCATTGTGAGGAAGCCCACTGAACTGCAATGAAGTTTGGATCATCTAGAGGATTGCAAGCTTAATTTCGAAGTTGTTACCAGGGACAGCTGGTGGCCTAATGCCGCTATAATAACCTCCAATAGTCGGCATTGCATAATCTCTAACGGTCTTAATTTCCCTATTTTCTGCCATGATGCTTTGCAGCGGAGCTATAAATTTCCTAGAGTCCTTTCGAATTTTTCTAAGAGTACGTTCGATTTTAGGATCTAGAGGAAAGCAATCAAAACTTCTGGCTCTACGCTTGCAATCATCGAAAAGTCCTTAGAATTTTTTTTTAAGTTTTTCAATTTTTCAATTTTTTTGATTTTAATTAAGAGAAAATTTAACTAACCTAACCTAAGGCTCTAAATAATTACACCCTAAATATTCACAAGCTAGAATTACACATAAGCATAATTTCACCGATATTAATTCATGACTAATTAAAACTTCCCCGGCAACGGCGCCAAAAACTTGACAGGCCCTAAGGGTATTGTCCGCAAGTGCACGGGTCGTACAAGTAATAATGGGATTTGAGTCCCGGAATTATCGTCCCACAGAGAAGTTGACTAGCCTAATTAAGTACCGGTTAATCTTACCTTAAGTATATTCTAGCAAATTATGAGATTAAGGTGGGTGATCTACTAATCTAGAATTGAAAATACTGAAAGCAATAAAATAATAAAACTATAAAATAAAGAAAATAAAACCAAGCAAAATTACTTACAGTGCTCAACACAATTAAAATCAAAAACCTACAAAAGAAATTAAAACAGTTAAAACTAATAAACACAATTAAAATAAAATGCAATTATGAAAATAATAAGGCAAGATAAATTAAACTAAATTTAACAAACCTAAAATGCAATTAAACTACTTAATCAAAATGCAATTTAAACTAAACTAAAGCTTAATGAAAATAAAATCCTAGGAAATTAAGAAAATAACTATAAAACTACATGTCTAAAATATTAACTCTAAACTAATCCTAACTATATCTACTTACTAATTTAACAATAAAATTTAACTAATGCATGTAACAAATTTAATCTAACTTAACTAATGCATGTTAAAAATAAAGATGAGCTAAGGACATAATTAAATCTATTTCATGAACTAATTAAGAGAAATGGATTATTGTGCATAAGGTAATTGCCAAACAAGTCTTAAGCATTTTTAAACCATTCCCTCCAAACACTATTCATCCTTCATTTCTTCATTTCCATTTCCAGGTATGGCTCGGTTTTTACCCTCTGGTCCGCTGCGTCCTACTGTTGCATCTGTTGTATCTCGGTTCCAGATGCTCACGGGTTCCTGCTGCCTAGTCTATTCTCGGTTCAGGGCTACTCTCGGTCTGCTACTCCAAGCGCTGTTCCAGCTTGCTTTAGCAACTCTCACCAACTCTGCTCCATCCAGTCTGTCTATGGCTCTCGGTTTCATGCATTACTTCTCTGCCCATGCTTCAATCACCAGTCTTCTACACCATGCTCCTGATTCCCTGCCTAACTTAATTCCAGCAGTGTTATACAGCAGTGATGACTGTAAGACCCGAATTTAATTAAAATACGGAAATTAAATAAGAAAAGATGGGGAAAGTATGAAGGAAGTCGGGTTAAATTAATCCCGAACACGTGTAAGGGTAAAATGGTCAAAAGACCAAAGGTCGGTATAATTTTGATAAGAAAAATTTAATTAAAATATGGATTTGAGAAATCTTGGTCAATAAAGATGAAATAAATTTATTTTGGGTTAAATTGATCAGATATTAATTTATGGGAATTAATCGAGATTTTTAGTTTGGAAAAATAATCCTGAAAATAATCAAAAAATATACCGAAAAGTCACCCGGGACAACATTCCGAAAATACGGAGAAATTATACCCGAAAAAGAGGTTAAAATATAATAAATAAATTAAATAAAATTAAATTAATTAAATTAGAATAAAATTATAATTTTAAGTGATATTTTGGGTATTTTAATATATTTTAATGAATAGTATAAAAATAATTAAAATAAATAATAATAATAATAAAATTAATAAAACAAAAAAGAAAAAAAAAAGAAAAAAAGAAGAATCTGAAAAAAAAAAAGGGTCGGGGAGAGAGAAAGAAAGAAACAGAAACAGAAATGGAAAAAAGAAACGGAATCCGAAAACGGAGGCTGAAGACCGGCGAGCCACCGGCGACCGTTGAGCCCAGGCGAAGGTCGAAAAACGTAGAGCGACGTCCGGCGAGCACGATGGTACCGGCGGTGCAGCCTACCGACGCCGGAGATCGGCGAATCGGGGGAGAGAAGCCGCGGGAGAAAGAGTTCCGATCGGCGGCGAACGGCGCCGATCTGGCCGACCTCGACCCTAGCCGAAGCTTCCCCAGGCCCAGACGATGCGTTTGGTGGTGGTGGCAGCCACCGAAACCGGCGGACGGCGTCGAAAACGGCGGAAGAAGAAAATGGGTCCGACGACCGAAGGGAGAAGAGCCGGACCGGCGGCATTCCGGCGAGCTTGACCCAAACCGAGGGCAGATTCGAGATGCGGACAACCTTGCGGAGCTGCTGGCGGTGGAAGCCGGCAGAGAACCGGCCGGCAAGGCGGTGAACCGGCCGAACCGGAGAGAACCGGCGGTCTGAACCGGTCCGAACCGGACTGAACCGGTTCAGCCAAAAAGAGAGGAAAAAAGGAAGAAAAAGGGAAAAAGAAAAAGAGAAAAAATTGGAGAAAATTCCTGTGGTGTAATCGAGCTTCGGGTAAGTCAGTGAGCGGTCGAATTGACCCGATTTAAATTTTGGAGTATTTAATTTAATTAATTTTGGGCTGAAAACTTACCCGGAAAATTATGAAATTATGTAGCTCGACGATTGGCATCCAACGAGAGCTCGCCTCGATTTGTGGACTAGCATGGAATCTCGGGTAAGTAACCCTTATTTACGACAATTACCTCGTTATGCGTGATATTGATTTAATTTTCGCATAAATTGAATTAAATTATGGAAATTTAGATAAATTGTCGTAAATAATCGATTTAGCTATTCGAGAATTAGAACGAGGCCCAATAAATTATTGGTGGGCCCAATGAGCCCAATAGGCCTCGATAAAGTGAAAATTAAGTGGAAAACGGGCTTAAGGCCGATTAAGGCCCATTAAGGTGCAATCGGGCCCAATAGGGGTAAATGGGCCCAACAATTTAAATTAAGCCCAGAGAGTATTAAATACAATTAAATTGTATGTTATCTGACCTGAGGAATATTGATACGCAGTTTCGGGCATTTGATTGGGAGCATAACGGACTGCGCGACGTGACAACAGTGGAAAAGAAATGGTCAGACTCGACAGGAAAATAAGGTAAGGGAATTCTACGGACTGCTAGAGGTAACTTTACGCAATTTTAAGTTCATTTGCAGTCTTTAAAAATTTACTTGAAGGGTCTAGAGGTTAATTAATAATTTTAGTGCCCCGAATGGGCAAATTACCAAAATACCCTTGTTAAGGGTAAAGTTTACAAAGTTAGGAAAAATTGGGAGGAGCAAGAACAAAAGGTTTCTGCTCATTCTGGAGGTGTTTTGATGCATGCATGAGTAGGCTGGCTCACCTTGAAAGAAAATGCACAGCATTGCATACTTTCAACGTGATATTGTTTTGAAAACTGTTTTGAGGAAACAGAGCCGCCTACGTGTTTTTATTGACATGTGACGTGCTAGAGCTCAGCTCGCACGATGTTGTCGATTTGTGTGATGCACGCATTAGTGCTGGAGCGAGAGCTCGCACTAGAGTTTTACATGCATAGGTGCTGGAGTCCAACTCGCACCAGATTTGTATACATATATATATATGATTTTCGTGATAGGGTGCTAGAGTCTAACTCGCACCATATTTTTATGTGATTTTGAGACAGGGTGTTGGAGCTTCGCTCGCACCAGCTTTTCATATGGTTTGCATACAGAGTGCTAGAGCTTAGCTCGCACTAGTTTTATTTGATTTACTGACAGTGTTAGAGCACCGCTCGCACTACTTTTCAGAGATCATACGATAAGCCGTGCTTGGAGCATTGGGTAGACTGTGTGTCACCGATTAAATAGGCTCGCACGTGCGTTTTGAGACATGGCATGTTAAAATAACCTGATGAGCCCGAACGAGGGATAAGGGTTAGAGAAACAACCTGATGAGCCCGAACGAGGGATAAGGGTTAGAGATCCACCTGATGAGCCCGAACGAGGGATAAGGGTTGGAGATCCAGCTGATGAGCCCGAACGAGGGATAAGGCTGTGGGTCCACGGAGTACGATGTACCGTGCAAGTAGCATGGAGTACGATGTACCGTGTGGTATCTGTGTGATACGTTGGTATCTTTGTGATATGTTAGCATCTTCGGATGCATGAGATCGGATAAGACTGACGGGATGGATTGACCCACCACCCGGGCTGTTCCCGATCATGGTGAGAACCCGCACACTAGGATCCGTGTAGCTGAGGAACTCCCGAGGACACATATGACCATAGTCCTAGTTATTACCGTTATACAGATATTGCCTCGTCTCGCATGTCGACGATTTCGATGATTAACTGGGTTTTTAAACTAAATTTGCATGATGGTATTTCCATGCTTTTCAAACCCACGTGTGATGTAAACCGTTTTCATGGTTTTGTGTGAGTCAGGATCACCCGCAGGAGGGGTCGAGTCCTGACTTTATTGCGAAAATATTAATTGAGAAAGAAATGATTTGTAATAATTGCATGTTGATTTTCCGTGCAAATGTGTTTTACATAACATCATAATGCATATCATTGTTTTAAAATGTGTGGAGAAAGGGTGGTTTATGCATGGCACCACGTTCATGTAGGTAGTATGGTTACCTACTTGTTCGTAGGATTGCCTTACTGAGCTTGATGTGCTCACCCCTTTCATTTTCTCCCACAGATAATCTCCAGTTGAAGTTGCGACGACTCAGTACTGCATTCCGGATATCCGCTGCTGCCCATCACTTAAGGTATATACACTTGTACATATTATATCTACATAAGCATAGCACAGTAACATGTTTGTAAGTAACTTTAGGGGATGTATAAATAATGTAAACAATTATAAATGACTGGAGAAGAAATAAGTTAGATGGTAATTGAATGGTGGGACTGGCATTGACGCACAGCCCAATTATTAGTGGAGTGTTGGTCACGATTCGAGGACAGGTAAGAATTTAAGTAAATAATAAAACGCGAAAAATTAACTCTGATTTTTGGGTAGTTTGGGTCGTGACAATGACACAGTCCTGTAATGCCATCATCCACGTCGCGTGCCCAAAAAATAAATGAACCGAGATAAAAAAAAACAGAGCTGAACAGAGTGGAAGTTAGTCACTGATTTGCTGCTATGGTGAACTCATTCTATGTTCTACAATGAATGGTGACAGTAGGTAACAAAAAGCAAGGTGGAAATACTTAACTAAATAAAAGAAAAATAGGAAGTGCAGTGATAAACAAATGCAAAACCGAGAGGCATAAATATTCTCAGTAGAAAATAACAGAGGTTAGCATTAATATGCAGTAAAAGGACAGCATATGCGTAGTGCAATCAATGAAGCAAAAACCAAACCTTTCAAGGATACCAGCAATAAACCGAATAGGAAGAAGCAACATTTTACAACAGACCATTAAAATGAGATTGTAAATAATTGAATAGCAAAGTAACATGAAACCAGTCTCGGATTGCTTCATTCCTTTCTCCAACCAAGGTTCCATATTGCCATTGATTAGAATAAATGCTAAGCATCAACCCACATCAAAGGATCAAAACCAAAAGGGATGATCAAGGGAAGAAGGTGCTACCAAATGCATCAAGGGAGCTCAAACCGAGAGTTAAAAAAAATAATAAAGATTGCTTCAACTAAAAAAATAAACAAAGTATGAAACCGAGAATGAATCTACTAGGCAATAAGCTATGAAAATAAAACTAAGGAAACAGAAACAATGTTCAAGGAAAAATCGAGAGCATGAAAATGAAAGTGATTTTTCATTAAAAATGAAAGTTAACAAAGATTAATGAAGAACATGAAATGAATAGTAAAACATTGAGAAAAATGACTAACGAAAAATGGAGAAAACTTAAGAACAAAATAAAACCTAAGAATACCTTAAAACTATTATACCCTAAAAATTACATACTCTTTCAATTGCCATCCTTTCCTATTTATAAACACACTAGGGGTAAAATGGTAATTTTCACATCCTTGATGAGTTGGCATTTTTTTTGGCCACTTGTCTTCACACCATTGTCTCATTGAAAAGATATTTTCATGTCATCGGTCTTCTTGTCCAATTGGATGTGCTAGGTGGCATGACTCATGTTGTCCACGTGGCTTAATCTCGATTTTAGCCCTATTTCGGTCCATTTTCTACCGAAATATTCAAAATTCATCCGGATTTAATTTATCTGCAAACATGAGAATTTTAATTAAATAAAGGGGATAACTAACAAAATAAATTAAAGATTTAAATAATTAATTAGGAAATTAAGCACAAATAATTCTAAAAATATAGAATTATCACCAATGAGCCCAGTAGGCCTCGATGATGTGAATAGTAAGTGGAAATGGGCTTAAGGCCCATTATGGTACAATCGGACCCAATATGGGTAAACGGCCTCAGTGATTTAAATTAAGCCCTGTAAAAGTGAAATATGGATAAATATGTTTGGACTTAACTCGATAAATGATTATCTGCAGCTTCGGAGAACATATTGGGAGCTAAACGGATCAGGTGATCGGTAGCGTTGGGAAAAGTCAGACTGTACAGAGTAAATTGAGGTAAGGGAATTTTGTGAGTAGCTAGAGGTAGCTATGTGTATTTTTAACAGCTTTTTTATACACTGAAACTGTATAACGATCCTAGAAATGGATTAAAAATTGTAAGGACCCGAGATGGGTAAAAGACTATTTTACCCCTACTGAGGGAAAATTCACCTAAGGATGGTGAAAGCATAACATGCATGAAATGCATGATTTGGAAGATTTTTGTGAAATTTTAGCAAAGCAAATTGGTAGATTGGCCAGTAATTGCATAAATTTCACAAGTTAACACTACTTAAGTGTTATTTAGATTTAAATGAAATTTCTTTGGAAAATGGGCCAACTATCAAGTTTATATGGAAAACAGATAGTGCTGGAGCATTGCTCGCACTATATCTGAGTTTGTGAGTGTGCATAAAAGGTGCTGGAGCGGTTGCTCGCACCGATTTGTGTGACATCATGTGCATAAAATGTGCTAGAGCAGTTGCTCCCACTAATTTTTACTATTGTAAAATGCATGAGAGGTGCTGGAGCCTAGCTTGCACCCTGTTTTGACTTGATATGCATAAAAAGGTGTCAGAGCGATTGTTCGCACTACTTTTAATGATTTGACATGCATGAGAGGTGCTGGCGTGAGATTTGATTTCTTTATGCATGAAACCGTGCTGGAGCGCTGCTCGCACGAAGTTTTGATTTACTTGAGCATTTATTCGTGCTGGAACATTTCTCACACGAAGTTTTGAATGATTTATGCATGATACCGTGTTGGAGCATTGCTCGCACGAGGCTTTGATGAATTTTATGCATAAAACCGTGTTGGAGATTGCTCGCACGTGATTTTATATGGATTTATAACTTTTTTAAAGTCGTACTGTAGTGCTGCTCGTACGCAGATTTTACTGATTTTTATGAAAACGTGTTGGAGCTTCGCTCGCATAAGGTTTTCAGATATCATGAATATGCATGGAGCCGTGATAGAGCTTTGCTCCTACAAGTATTTATATGACATGCATATAGTCGTGTTGGAGCCTCCTATAGACTGTGTGTCATAGTGAGATAATATGCCCACACGTACATACTAAGACATAGGTTGGTATGGGTGGATAAGACCTACGGCAGGCACCCCCTGACTATGATTTGGGTTCACGGAGTACGTTCTACAATGTTTGTCATGCGGAGTACGCTGTATTGTGGGGATTGTTGGAGTGGAGTGGCATTAGCCTTGAGGCTGTAAGCCTTACCCTCATAATCCTAGTATTTAAGTCGTTCTGGAGGCAAGACTGACCCACCTCCCGTTTTAGGTGTGATACCCAGCACACTAGGTACCGTGTAGCCAGGGATCACTAGGATATGGCCATAGTCCTCGATGTTACTGATATAGTCACCTACATATCTCACATGATATAACTTTTGGTCTTGATAGACCAGAGTAGACCTGAGGGTGGGGTCAGGTCCCTGATTTTGTGATTTTCACTGAGATGTGATTTTCTACTATGAAGCTAGATTTTTCATAGGATTTTATGACATGTGACATTAAAAGAAGGGTGATTTTATAACAGAATTTTTTATAATGAATTTTTAATTAGTTTGAGATTGATTTATGAGATGATTGACCCGGAGGGATTATTTTATACTGAGCTTGAAGTGATTTAAATGCAGTAGCATTAGGAGTTTTCCATGCTTTAATTACAAATTCATGAAAAGAATTGTCTCTCATGATTTGTTTTACATGGCATGAAATAATGCATGATCTTGATTTACTTCATGCGAATTATGATTTTACATAAAATGCCATTGATGTATGAGTTGCATGATTTCTATATGCACGAATAGTTTTTATAAACTATGGCATTAATGTATGCATGATTGCATGCATGAGATTTAAACGAAAAGAAATGGATTTAAGGGCATGACATTATGAGCAAGTAGATAGTGGAGCTATCTACTTACTTGCACAATTGCCTTACTGAGCATGTGGTTGCTCACCCCCTTATTTTCCTCCTCTACAGATTACTTTCAGTAGTTTGAGCGCGGCTGAGTACTTGTATCTTTGGTATCAGATGCGTCCCATTGAGAGACAGGTATACACATTTGTATACTTTTGTATCTGAACATGTAAATGCACAGTACTGTAAATGGATATGATGTTGGGGATGTAAGGTTATGTAAATACCATTGCGAATGTATTTAGTTAAAGTCAAATGATAGTGAATCCTGATGTGTGAGTGTGAATATGGAAAATGGAATCATAAATAGGTGAGAGGGGACTAATACCGAATAATAGCCCAACTGTTGGTAGCATGGTCATGATCAGAGAAAGGTAAGAATTAAATAACAAACGAAAAATTTATAGTGATTTTTAGGTAATTTGGGTCGTGACATATTCTGCCTCTGAACCTCAGTAAGTCATCATCACTTACTGTGAACTCTGTCACTGTACCCCTTGAATCTGACTCACATTATCGACACCCTGCCGATTATCACGCTAAGCCTGTCGAATCCGATCAATCCAATCCGATTCTAATCTCAAGCTAGCTGTCACATAATCACTGTTAGCATAAGAAAGGATCACATCTCTGCTAAGGCTCATAAACTGCTCTGACAACTCACACTCCGTAACCGTCATATGTGATATCATCCCGAGGCTCTTTCTGCTCAAGGCATCAGCCACTACATTAGCCTTACCCGAATGGTACAATACCTCACAATCATAGTCTTTTAAAAGCTCTAACCCTCTTTGTTATCTCATATTCAACTCTTACTATGAAAATAGATACGGGGCTTTTATGATCAGTGTATACTTGAAATTTCTCACAGTATAAGTGGTGGCGCCATACCTTCAGTGCAAACACTATGGCTACCAATTCTAAATCATGGGTCAAATAGTTTCTCTCATGGTCTTTAAACTGACGGGATCCGTAAGCGACTATCTTCCCATTTTACATCAGTATACAACCTAATCCTTATTTCGAGGCATCCATATATACTGAGAAACCTCTTAAGCTGCTGGGTATGGTGAGAATAGGTGTAGTGGTCAGTTTATGCTTCAATTCACTAAAACTCAGAGAAGCTACTTTCACACTTATCACCCCACTCAAATACAACCTTCTCCCGAGGGAGACGTGTCAACGAAGCAGCCCATTTCGAGAAATCCTCAACAAATCATCTGTAAAACAGTGTTCAATTATTGCTCATGATATTTCCTGGACTTTGAATGTACCAACGTATCATCAATAAAGATGATAACAAATAGGTCCAAGTAAAGTTTAAATACCTTGTTCATTAATGTTATAACGAGTGCAGAAAGTTATCTTGAGCACATCCACATTTCAAATCCTCAGGATGATAGCCAAACTTCAAATTGATCACGAAAAAAAATCTTTGGTCATCGAAATTGATCCAATAGATTATCAATAATGGAAGGAAACACTTACTCTTAATGGTAGCCTCATTCGACAACCAATAATCGATACATAGTTAGATGCTTTCATCTTTCTTTTTCACAAATAAGATCGATTCTCCTCGTGGTGAGATACTCAGTCTAATGAACCCCTTATCTACTAACTCCTGTAATTGCTTCTTTTGTCTTTCCAGTTCCACTAGTGCCATTTTATACAGTGGTTTGGATAACGACTCAGTACCAAGTACTAAATCAACATAAATTTCCATCTTTTTATTTGGTGGTAACCCTGGTAAGTCATCCGGGAAGATAACAGGAAACTCCATGACTACTAGGATATCTGTCAAATCCAGGTGTGCCTTATCCATACCAACCACATAACTGATGAAACCTTCACATCATTACTCAATTTTGTTAGTACAATCATTCACTCCTTTAGTTATAACCATTACATTCTTTCATCACTTGTTAAAACATACAATAAACTTTTCAGGGTGAAAACATCACTATCTTAGAATAGCAATCTAAACAGCATAGTCTACAGCCGACCAATCCATTCTCCATATTACATCAAAATCGTTCATATTCAATTGAATAAGATCAGCTGACGTATCATTTTCCCTCACTTTCTACTTATAATCTCTACATACATATTTAGTTAGCTGACTATCCTTCATTGGGGTGCTAACTATTAGTATTTTGCCTAAGGGTATAGGCTTCACATACTTTACTATCCTATCTACAAATGAAGGCAATATGAATAAATGTGTGGCACAAGGATTAATTAAAACAGTTGCTTCAACATTAACAATCTGGGTGGTACCTTCCACCACATCAGATGAAGCATCAATAGTGTCCTGGTCCAAGGCATACACTCGCCCTCAACCAACAGCCTATTTCCCTATTCTCTTCGATCGTGGCCTTCTTTTTCGGTGCAAAGGTATCAGCAGGGGCTTTTTCAAGCTCTTTGCCTTTCTATGGGGTAATCTCACCCAGCTCTAGGCAATCCTTAAATAGATAGCTCGTTTTACCACTTTTAACGCATGTTTTAGTCAAAGATGCGGGCCCTATTTCTATGGTATCTACCACACATCCTATACTGCTCAATAGTCGATCGGGGTCCTCTAATCACAAAACCCCTCGTAGGCGCTGAAATTGGATACACTGGGTGCTTACTAATCATCTTACCCCATGACTCATCAGCTCTAAATCTCTTGTCAAATGGCCTCATTCCCACTTTGACACCTTTGTCATCCATTATTCTATTTCTGTCCTTATTACTTTTCCCAAACTTAGAGGCGTGCAACTTATAATCTTATCCGCACCACTGCGGTCTGCGCACTGCCTCGTCGTATGTATTGATATCTAACGGGGCAAATTAAACTCTGGTAGACGGTTTGAGCCCTGCCATGACTTTCTAACCTTTTGATTCCCATCGTTCATAGTGTCGGGCCATACCAGCCCAAAGATGTAAGCTGAGATTTATACTCGTCGATTGACCTGTTCCTTTGGGCCAACCCCATAAACTTCATCTGTAGCTTCCTCTGAGCAGTGTTCGAAAGACACTATCTCTAGAAAGCCTCTAAAAATATCTACTAACTGATCTCAATATGTCGGGCTCTCAAAATCGGTCTGGTGGACTTCCACCAATGCTCTGTCGCTCCCTTTAGCAACGCGACAAAAGTAACCATCTCCGTAGTCGTACACTCTAAGAACCCGTACAACTTCTCAATCTCATTCACCCAGCCCTCTGCAACTACTGGGTCCTTCACCCTACTGAATGACGACGGTTTAAACTTTTAAAATTGTCGTAATCTATCCAAATCACAACCATATCCCCATCCTCTGCTACCCTACTATAGAGTAACATGAGATGTTATATCCTGAACTAGTGGGGGTGTAGGCGTATCTATAGCAACTGCTTGTCCAGCATCAGTAGGTTGTTCGACTAGACCTTATCTATCACCAGCCCCTAATGTAGCCCGTGTAACTATCTCAACGAGGTTCTTTATACTCCACTCAATCCTAGCAAAGCGTGTCTCGATATCCCTTGGTCTCTTAATAGGATCCTGCGGAGCCTGACCAGTCTGTGGCTCTACACGGCTTTCAGGCCTACCCCTATGGCCTCTAGCACATGAACTCGCCCCCTACCACGGTGGGTAACATGCATAATGCCTAAATTCTTGCATTCATAACCATTCATTAGTCTAATCTCATCTCAGTATACACAGTTATATCTAAACAAAGCATAGTAATATGGGGATGTAACTTTCCTACTTACTAGCACTGACTCAAATAAGGCCAACTCAGCTTTGATACCACATTTGTCACAACCTTTTTTTCTAAAATCGCTACAAATTTTTCGCTTTTTCCTTTCATTTCCCGGTTGTGAACAATATCACCACTAAACAGTTGGGCTATGAGTTAGTATTAGTCACCCTTTACCATATATTATGCCATCTATCTTTTAATTTATTCAAAATCAAACACGTATATTTTATAATTGAGGTTCGATACTTTTACGTATTTACAAATATTTACATCCCCCTTATTACATTCCAAAATGATTACTATGCTATTACATATTTAGATACAAAATGATAGCAGTGTGTATACCTCTCGGTGATGGGAACCAGCGGATACAAAGATGCAAGTCCTCAGCCACTCACTAACTACTGTGTGTGCTCTGTAGAGGGGAAAAATGAAAGGGATGAGCTCACTAGCTCAGTAAGGCAGTAATGCTAGCAAGTAGATAAATACACTATCTACGTGCTTATAATGTCATGATATAAAATTGCTTACATTTAGAGCATGAGGAAATAGATAAAACTATGTCGCATGTGTATAAATATATCATGTACCTTAAAACATGAAAGCATGTGATAATTCTATATTTTTAGAATTATTTGTACTTAATTTCCTAAATAATTATTTAAATCCCCAATTTATTTTGTTAAATATCCCCTTTATTTAATTAAAATTCTCATGTTTGCAGATAAATCAAATCCGGATGAATTTTGAATATTTCGGTAGAAAATGGACCGAAATTGGGCTAAAATCGAGATTGAGCCACGTGGACAACACGAGTCATGCCACCCAGCACATCCAATTGGACAAGAAGATCAATGACATGGAAATATCTTTTCAAGGAGCCAATGGTGTGAAGACAAGTGCCAACAAAAATACCAATTCATCAAGGATGTGGAAATTACCATTTTACCCCTAGTGTGTTTATAAATAGACAAAGATGACAATTGAAGGAGTATGTAATTTTCTAGGGTAGAATAGTTTTAAGGTATTCTTAGGTTTTATTTTGTTCTTAAGCTTCTCCATTTTTCGTTAGTCATTTTTTCTCTCAATGTTTTACTATTCACTTTCATGTTCTCCATTAGTCTTTGTAAAATTTCATTTTCAATGAAAATCACTTTCAATTCATGCTCTCAGTTTGGTAACTATGGGTTCCTCATTTGTCAATTTCTATTTCCATAATCTATTTTTCTAATGTATGTCTCGGTTTTACATAGAAACTTGATTTATATTTTTTTTTCTTCTTTTCTTGAAACACTAGTAGATTTAGTTGCTCTCGGGTAATACTCTTTATTCATTCGGTTCCTCACTTATTCCTTCCTCTTTGCCGTTTGGTTTTGGTGCTTTAATGTGGGCAAATGCTAGGCATTATTTCACATTTAAGCAATGTGGAACCATGACATTAAGAGCTCGATTTAGAGCAGTCCGATGATGATGTTTTTTCACGTTGATGATGCTATGGGATTGAGATTGTGACTTCATTTGTTATTTTGTTTGTTTTATAAATTACCTCTAGGTTGTAATCTCCTGTTTTACTATGTTCTTTTTTTTTTTGCTCTCTTTTTTCTGTATTTCTTTCTTAGTTGTATGATTTTCAGGTCTCGGTTCTTGATAATATAGCTTCCATTTTTACTGCATTTTCATTATGTTTCTTTAATCCATTCCGTTTACAACATTTCATTTTAACATTATAGTTGTTTGTTTATTTTCTGCTTGTTAATGGTTAGTGAAAAAGATGGGGTAAGCTTTTCGGTGTAGAATTTCAAGAAACAGTTCGTGGAGCATAGTTCACCCTTGGCTTCATGCTTTTGCTCTCTGTTACACTCTGTTTTAGAAGTTTATACTCTGGACCAGAGGACAAACAGCAGCAAGCCTGGACCAGAGGGCAAAAACCGAGCCATACCTGGAAATGGAAATGAAGGATGAATAGTGTTTAGAGGGAATGGTTTAAAATGCTAAGGGCTTGTTTGGTATTCAACTCTAGCAATTAATTCATTTTCATGCATTGTTAGTTTAGTTTAATTTCAATTTAATTTGTTAAGCTTAGTTTAAAGTCTTTAATTAAATTGCATGTTAGTATTCTTGCATAGTAGTATAAAACTTAGTTTTAATTAGGATGATAGTTGATTAAGTGTTCATTTAGAATTAGATTAGGGGTAAATTTATTTCATTAAATCTTAGGTTAGTTTAAATTGCATTTTGATTAAGTAGTTTAATTGCATTTTAGGTTTGTTAAATTTAGTTTAATTTATCTTGCTTTGTTATTTTCATATTTGCATTTTATTTTAATTGCGTTAATTAGTTTTAACTGTTTTAATTTCTTTTTTAGGTTTTTGATTTTAATTGTGTTGAGCACTGTAAGTAATTTTGCTCGATTTTATTTTCTTTATTTTATAGTTTATTATTTTATTGCTTTTGGTATTTTCAATTCTAGATTAGTAGATCACCCACCTTAATCTCATAATTTGCTAGAATATACTTAGGGTAAGATTAACCGGTACTTAATTAGGCTAGTCAACTTCTCTGTGGGACGATAACTCGGGACTCAAATCTCATTATTACTTGTACAACCCGTGCACTTGCGGACATTACCTTTAGGGCGTAACAAGTTTTTGGCGCCGTTGGCGGGGAAGTTTTAATTAGTCATTAATTAATATCAGTGAAACTATACTTAGGTGTAATTCTAGCATGTAAATATTTAGGTTGTAAATTTTTAGATCCTTAGTTTAGTTTAGTTAAATTTTCTTATAGTTAATTAAAATTTAAAAAAAATGAAAAATTAAAAAACTTAAAATTTTTTTTAAGGACTTTCTGATGTTTACATGCGTAGAGCAAGGAGTTTTGATTGCTTTCCTCTAGATCCTGAAGTCGAACGAACTCTTAGGAAAATTCAAAAGGATTCTAAGAAATTTACAGCTCCGCAGCAAAACACGATAGCAGAGAATAGGGAAAGTAGGACCGTTGTAGATTATGTTGTGCCGACAGTTGAAGGATATTATACCGGCATAGAGGCCACCATCTATCCCTACTAATAATTTCGAAATTAAACTTTTCATCCTCCAGATGATCTAGACCTCTGTACAGTTCAGTGGGCTTCCGCACGATGACCCACATGCTCACCTTGGGCAATTCCTGGACTTGTGCAACACGTTCAAACACAATGGATTATTGGATAATGCACTTAGACTTAGACTATTCCCCTTCTCATTTAGGGATAGGGCGAGACACTGGTTGACGTCCCTGCCTCCAAGATCAATTTCTACATGAGACGAGTTAGCCCACCAATTTCTAGCCAAATTTTTTCCTCCCTCTAAAATGGCCAGACTCCGTAGCAATATATCCTCCTTTACCCAGTACGACTCTGAATCTCTTTATGAGGCATGGGAACGATATAAAGAGCTTCTTAGGAAGTACCCTCACCACGGCCTACCTCTATGGCTGCAAGTCCAGACCTTCTACAATGGACTTACAAGCCAGAATAGGACCATAATGGATGCTGCTTCGGGTGGAGCCTTGATGTGCAAAATAGAGGAGGAGGAGGCTTATGAGCTGCTAGACAAGATGGCGGCTAACAACTATCAATGGTCCTCGGAAAGGCAATTGCCAAAGAAATCGGTGGGTATATATGAGCTTGACACGCTGTCCACCTTGACCTCTCAGATCGCCAATCTTACAAAGAAGGTGGAGTCGCTCAGTACCCAACCTAATCCTTCTAACAATCCTAACCCTGTGTTTTCTGTCCAAAGTCCTTTTCTATCTTGTGATCTGTGTAGTGGTACCCACGCTGTGGATAGGTGTCCACTTAACCTAGAATTGGTTCAGTACGTTGCCCCTAAGCAACAGAACAACCCTTTTTCAAACACCTATAATCTAGTATGGAGGAACCATCCGAACTTTTCTTGGAGCCAAAACCAAGGACAAGCTTCTAATTCTAGACCAGTAGGACCCCCAGGTTTTCAAGCTCCACAGATTCAGGTACCACCACAACATCAATTTCCTCACCACCCACCACCTCCATATCCTCATCATCCACCTAATCATTCCCATCCATCCCACTTCCATCAACCACCACCACCTCAACCCCAGCATTCACCTGCAGCTGATAAGAAACCCTCTCTTGAGGAAATGTTCACAATAATCTTACAAAATCAAGCAGCTTCAATTAAGAACCTAGAGGTTCAGGTAGGACAAATAGCAAACGCACTTAGTCAACGTCCCCAGGGGACCCTTCCTAGTAACATTGAAGCCAATGCTGTTAGGTAAAGGGAAGGGAAGGAACATGTGAAAGTCATCACCCTTAGGAGTGGCAGAGAGCTAGTAACTCCACCAGTAAAGTCCAGACCTGACCAATCCCTAGTTGAAAAACCCATATGTTCTAATGAAGCAGCTCAGAAGGAGCAAGAATCAAAAGATCAAGTTGCAAAGGAAACAAAAACAGGCATTTCTTCACCTTTACCTGTTTCTTTGTCATAACCTTCTTTAACCTCTGATGCTACAAAAGTTCCCACTACATCTCCTCCTGTTAGACCACCAGTCCCTTTTCCTCAGAGATTTCATAATCAAAAACTGGACCAACAATTTGCAAAATTTCTTGAGGTTTTTAAGAAACTTCACATCAACATTCCATTCGCAGATGCCTTAGAGCAAATGCCAAGCTCTGTGAAGTTTATGAAGGACATCCTCTCTAGGAAAAGAAGATTGGAAGATTTCGAGACGGTGGCCTTGACTGAGGAGTGTAGTACCATTATCCAGAGAAGGTTACCCCCCAAGCTCAAGGATCCCGGGAGCTTTACCTTACCATGCACTATTAGAAATTTATTCTTTGGTAGAGCCCTGTGTGATTTAGGAGCGACTATAAATTTGATGCTTTATCTATCTATCAGAAGTTAGGAATAGGGGATGCCAAGCCCACCACAGTGACCCTCCAGTTGGCCTATCGATCAATTAAATATTCGAAAGGGGTGATTGAGGATGTCTTAGTAAAAGTGGACAAGTTTATTTTCCCTGCAAATTTTATCGTGTTGGACATTGAGGAAGACAAGGAAGTCCCAATTATACTATGCAGACCATTCCTAGCTACTGGTAGAACTTTAATAGATGTACAGAAGGGGGAGTTAACAATGAGAGTTCAAGATCAGGAAGTCAAGTTTAATGTGTTCAAATCTCTAAGGTTCCCTGACGACTCTCATGATTGTTTTAGGATGGATTTAGTGGATAAGGACATCACTGAGGAGTTTTCCAAGACACATCCTTTAAACCCTTTAGAAGCCTCCTTATTGAAATCTATTGATCTTAGAGAATACAGTGAAGATGATGATAAGGTCTACGAGACTTTACAGTTATTAGAGGTCACTCCTTTAGAGGAAATTGCCCAATTTGAGAACCTAGACTCTTCATCTATTCCAGCTTCAAATATCTTTCCATCTACCAGTTATCCTCCAGCATTAGAACTCAAACCTTTACCCTCACACCTTAGGTATGCTTACTTAGGTGAATCCTCCACACGATCGGTAATAGTATCTGCTGCTCTATCCAGTGATCAGGAAGCAAAATTACTACAAGTGCTAAGAGAGCATTAGAAGGCTATAGGCTGGTATATCTCTGACCTTAAGGGTATTAATCCCTCTATTTGTATGCATAAGATACTATTGGAGGAGGGGTATAGGTCATCCATAGAGCACCAGTGTCGATTGAACCCTATAATGAAAGAAGTTGTCAAGAAGGAGATCATTAAGTGGTTAGATGAAGGGATTATTTATCCCATTTCTGACAGTTCCTGGGTGAGCCCAATACAATGTGTCCCTAAAAAGGGAGGGATGATAGTGATCGAGAATGAAAATAATGAGCTCATCCCCACTAGGACTGTCACTGGTTTGCGAGTATGTATGGACTAGAGGAAACTCAACAAGGCCACCAAGAAAGACCACTTCCCCTTGCCCTTCATTGACCAAATGTTAGATCGATTAGCTGGTCACAAATTTTATTGTCTGTTGGATGGATACTCTGGGTACAATCAAATAGCTATAGCCCCGGAAGACCAAGAAAAGACTACCTTCACCTGTCCCTATGGGACCTTTGCTTTTAGAAGAATGCCTTTTGGCCTATGCAATGCACCTGCTACATTCTAGCGTTGCATGATGGCCATATTCCATGATATGGTGGAGGATTTTCTTGAGGTTTTCATGGACCATTTCTTTGTATTTGGGGATAGCTTTAATTTATGTTTGCAGAATTTAGTACTAGTGCTGAGAAGGTGTGAAGAAACAAACTTAGTGCTTAATTGGGAGAAATGCCACTTTATGGTGAAAGAAGGTATAGTGCTTCGGCACAAAATTTCTGTTGGGGGGATAGAAGTGGATAAAGCTAAGGTGGAAATCATTGAGAAGTTACCTCCCCCTACATCTGTTAAAGGATTCAGAAGTTTCCTGGGCCATGCAGGATTTTACAGAAGGTTCATTAAGGATTTTTCTCAGATATCTAAGCCTTTATGTAATCTCCTGGAAAAAGACACTACATTTTGCTTTGATGAACAATGCTTAGGAGCATTTAAGACTTTGAAGGAGAAATTAGTTACAGCCCCTGTAATCAGAGCTCCAGATTGGATTTTACCCTTTGAGCTTATGTGTGATGCAAGTGATTATGCTGTTGGGGCTGTACTAGGAAAAAGAAAAGGAAGAGTCTTTTATGCTATCTACTATGCAAGCAAAACTCTGAATGAGGCCCAGTTAAACTATGCTACTACTGAGAAGGAGTTGTTAGCCGTAGTATTTGCTTTTGATAAGTTTCGCTCCTATCTCATTGGTACTAAGGTAATAGTTTTTACTGATCATGCTGCTATTAAGTACTTAGTCTCTAAGAAGGATGCAAAGCCGAGGCTGATTAGATGGATTCTTCTACTACAGGAGTTTAACTTGGAGATTAGGGACAGGAAAGGTACGGAGAATCAGGTTGTTGACCATTTAACTAGATTAGAGAGTGGACTTAAAGAAGATGGTACAACTATTAATGAGTCCTTTCCTGATGAGTAGCTATTTACTTTCGGGCACTCCAGATTGCCTTGGTACGCAGATTTTGTAAATTATCTGGTGAGCAATGTGATGCCACCTGATTTGACTGCCCAGCAAAAGAAAAAGTTTTTGAGTGATGTCAAGTATTATGTTTGGGATGAACCCTTCCTGTACAAGCAATGTAAAGATCAGATTTTGAGAAGGTGTGTTCCCATGGAAGAAGTAGAGGATATACTTAGACATTGCCATTCTTCTGATTATGGAGGGCATTTTAGAGGAGAGAGGACAGCAGCCAAGGTTTTGCAATCTGGATATTACTGGCCCACGTTATTTAAGGATGCCCACTACTTTGTGCTGAAATGTGATAGATGTCAGAGGGTAGGTAATATTTCCAAAAGAAATGAGATGCCTCTGACTAATATTTTAGAAGTAGAACTCTTTGATGTCTGGGGCATTAATTTCACGGGACCATTTGTTCCTTCATATGGCAACCTCTATATTCTTGTGGCTGTGGACTATGTGTCGAAATGGGTTGAAGCGATGGCTTTATGTCACGCCCCGGAAGTGCGAAAAATAGGGCTAATTTAAAACTTTTTATTCATTCATTCACAATTAAGAGTGCATTCCTGTGCAGTGTCATACATCATCACCTATATTATACCTCAGGATCTCGTCATTGAATAGTATATATTATATCATATACTTTACTTGATTTCAAGTTAATTAATCCTAATACATCCCATACAATGTTATACATCAAGTGTCTGCAATTACAGTAATTGTCTGGGTACATGAAAAGATAAAAGATACCTCAAAATACAATATATGGCCTGGAGCTCAAGTCCTCCACTAGCCACTACCCCGTACGTCGCAGGAAAACCCTTTTCACTTGAAGAAATCTGGGGGGAAACAAAACAGGGTGAGCTTCTAAATCGCTCAGTAAAGGGGGTAAGGGACTCATTTCATAAACCAAAATGCACATCACAAAATATTTATTTGTATGTGAAACTCATTAATCTCATTTGAAAACCATAGCATGAAAGTACTCAAAACGACATTCTCATGTCTCAAATCATGTGAAAACATGAAGTAAAAAGGCTCAGTCTAGAGCAATAACAAAGCATGTGAAAATAATCCGATAAACGCTTTCTCAATTAACGTGATAAAATCACTGTAATAATAAAGCACGTGGCACAGCCACTAAACACACGTGGCATAGCCACTAAGCACACGTGGCATAGCCACTGAGTTAAATTTACACGTGGCAACGGCAACCAATTAGGGTTCTCACGTGGCAACGGCCACCAAATAGGGTTCTCACGTGGTAACGGCCACCAAATAGGGTTTCTCACATGGCAACGGCCACCAAATAGGGTTCTCACGTGGCAACGGCCACCAAATAGGGTTCTCACGTGGCAAAGGCCACCAAATAGGGTTTCTCACGTGGCAACGGCCACCGAGTATACGTGGCATAGCCACAGAATGGGTTATTCTCACGTTACCAGAACGGAGAAGAATCGGGCTTACATGCTACCAGAGCAATGCCTGGTGTGTACTCAGAATTACACACCTAAGTCTTAATCACATAAGACTAGTTTGCCTTCACGTAGAACTCATAGTGGTTTTTCTCTCATACTCATTTGAAAACCGTTTTGTACTCAACACAAAACATATTGAAACCGAGTCCCAACCGGCAAAACACGCACACATTTCTCAAATCTCAATATTGCCTTAACGTAGAGCCCAGTTATAAACTCATAAAAACATTGGGCTCCAACCGGCTATAAAAATCGTGTGCAATTGTATCACAACACAACACTCAACATGCTTGTTTTATAAATCACAATTCATGCTATAATAGTTCGCAAATCACATACACAAATGGTTTAGTTTCCCTTACCTCTTTGCACCTCGTATAGTGCAATCGTTTCCCCCGTATCACGGACTAGCCTCGCATTCCACTCTGGAACTCCCGAGCTATCCAAACGATGTTAAAACATCAATACTCGATTATCTCATCAACCTCAATTCTCAAAATCGAGCATAATTGCTCATAACACCTCAAATCTCTTGATTCTCGTAACTCTACCCCAAACTACACTCTCATTCACAACATCTCAACGTTCTACATTTCTCATGCCAATTATCTATGCTAATTCACCACATTGTCTAAATTTCTATTTATAGCACAAATTCCCAAAATTGCTAAATATCATTATCACTCCAACCACATTGCAATTTCATCAATCCCTAATCATTTCTCAGCTATTTCAACACAATGATAACCACCATTATCATCAAAATCATCACAGATATCAAGATCGAGGTTTAGAAATTACCCAAAACTTGTAGAGAGCTTATCTCTTGCCTCGATTCGATCCGTCTTTCGATTTCCAAGTATGTTGTTCTCCCTTTGATGAGGAACAACTTTCCTTCTTGCCACAACTTCTGATTTGGCCAGAAATGGGTGCTTTGGATGAGTGAGAAAGCTAGGTTTCGGTAAAAATGGGGGTTGGAAGAGAGAGAAAGTGAGATTGCAGGAGAAAAATAGGGGTTCCTTATATAGGCTGAGGGTAGGAGATCGATCTGGCTCTTGATGAGATCGATCTGCATTTGAATTTTGGGACGATTTGGGGCAATTTATGCCTAGGAGATCGATCTGTCGAGGGGTGAGATCGATCTCTTTATGGCTTTATGAGATCGATCTGCTCCTTGAGGAGATCGATCTTCTCCCAAACAGAATCATTTGGAGATCGATCTCTTCCTCATGAGATCGATCTTCTCTCAAACAGAATCATAAGGAGATCGATCCTCTTCCATTGGAGATCGATCTGCTCCTCAAATTCTTCCTTCCTTGTCATTTTTAACTCACTAGATCGATCTCTCCTTCTCCCAGATCGATCTGTCCTCATAACTTCACACTTGTTTTAAACACTTAACATATAAATCTCCAATTATCATTCCCCAATTCACTTAGCTTAATAAATTACACTTCAAGTTCATATTACATAATTCAAATATATCTAAAATTCTCAGATCTCACATCCTCCCCACCTTAAAAGAATTTGGTCCTCCAAATTCAACTCAACTAGTTAAATAGATGGGGGTATTTCTCCTTCATGATATTCTCTAGTTCCCACGTTGCCTCTTCCATTGAGTGATGTTTCCACAAAACTTTCACTAATGGGATGCTCTTAGTTCTCAGTACCTTCTCTCTTCTATCGAGAATCTGGACAGGTTCCTCAGTGTAGCTCATATCCTCTTGAATGTCCATCTCGTCATACTCTATGACATGAGAAGGGTCCGGGTGGTACTTCCTCAACATAGACACATGAAAAACATTGTGTATTCCGGACATCTGTGGGGGTAATGCTAATCTATAAGCTACCTCTCCCACTCTCTCAAGAATCTCGAATGGTCCTACGTATCGAGGACTCAATTTCCCTTTCTTCCCAAATCGCATGATACCCTTACTCGGTGATTTTTTCAGAAATACTGCATCACCAACCTCAAACTCGAGTGGCCGTCTACGCACAACCGCGTAGCTTTTCTGTCTACTTTGTGCAGCCCGTAACCTCTCACATATGAGTTTCACACTATGTATGGATTGCTCAACAAGCTCAGGACCATTTATCTTTCTATCACCGACTTCTTCCCAAGCTGCAGGGGATCTACATCTCCTACCATATAAAGCCTCAAAAAATGCCATTCCAATACTCGTATGATAGCTGTTATTGTATGCAAGCTCTGCTAGGGGCAGGTGATCATCCCATGATCCCTTAAAATCCATCGTACACGCCCTCAACATATCCTCCAGGGTCTGAATAGTCCTCTCTGACTGACCATCTGTCTGAGGATGATAGGTGGTACTGAAACTCAATCGAGATCCCATGGACTCTTGAAACTGGGTCCAAAATCTGGAAGTAAACCGGGAATCTCTATTAGAAGTAATACTCACTGGAGCCCCATGTAATCTAGCTATCTCGCTGACATACAGCTCAGCTAAGGCATCCACAGTATCTGTGCTCTTGATGGCGAGGAAGTAGGCACTCTTGGTCAGTCTATCCACTATAATCCATATAGCGTCGCGACCTCTTCGGGTCCTCGGTAAACCCATAATAAAGTCCATAGTGACATGCTCCCATTTCCATGTAGGTACAGGTAAGGGCTGTAGTAGTCCTCTGGGCTTCCGATGCCCAGCTTTCACTTGCTGGCATACTAAACACCTGACCACATACTCTGCCACATCTCGCTTCATACCACTCCACCAATACACCTTTCTTAAGTCTCGGTACATCTTAGTACTCCCTGGGTGCATGGTGTATCGCGAGCAGTAGGATTCTCTCAGTATCTGTCTCTTCAGGGTATCATCGTCCGGTACACAAATCCGTCATCTGAATCTCAACAATCCATCCTCACTGACTGTGAGATCCGACTGCGAACTCTGTTCAGCTTGGCTAACCATATCTATCAATCTCTGATCACTGCGCTGCCCAGTTCTAATCTGATCCATGATCCTGGGCTCTATTCGCAAGCTAGCCACAAATCCAGTCTCTATCTCTTTAACTCTGATCCGAAGTTCGACAAACTGCTCCAGTAAATCCCATTCCCTGATCATCATAGCAGATATCATACTCTTCCTGCTCAGGGCATCAGCAACTACATTCGCCTTGCCCGGATGATATAGAATCTCGCAGTCATAATCCTTAAGGAGTTCCATCCATCTCCTTTGTCTCATGTTTAACTCTTTCTGATCAAAGAGATATCTCAAACTCTTGTGATCAGTGAAGATCTGGAATCTTTCCCCATATAAGTAGTGTCGCCAGATCTTCAAAGCAAACACCACAGCGGCTAACTCCAAATCATGCGTGGGGTAATTCCGCTCATGGTCTTTTAGCTGTCGCGATCCATATGCGACCACTCTTTTGTGCTGCATAAGCACACACCCCAATCCTTGATGAGATGCATCACTATACACCGAAAATCCTCCTGATTCCTCAGGAATAGTTAACATAGGTGCCGCTGTCAACCTCCTCTTTAATTCCTGAAAACTGAGCTCACATTGATCAGTCCATATAAATGGAGTCTCTTTGCGCGTGAGCTTAGTCAAAGGGGCGGCAATTCGGGAAAATCCTTCCACAAATCTTCTGTAATACCCTGCCAAACCAAGGAAGCTTCGTACCTCAGTAACTGTCCTCGGTCTCTCCCAATTAAGCACAGCCTCCACCTTGCTTGAGTCCACTGATACTCCTTCCTCTGAGACTATATGACCAAGGAAAGCTATCTGATCCAGCCAAAAACTCACACTTACTAAGCTTCCCATATAATTGCTTATCTCGGAGTATCTGAAGTACTAACCACAAATGCTGTGCATGCTCCTCATACGACTGAGAGTATACAAGGATATCATCAATAAAGACTATCACAAATTTATCCGGATAGTCTCTGAACACCTCGTTCATCAATCTCATAAATGCTGCAGGGGCGTTCGTCAATCCAAAGGACATCACCAGAAATTCGTAATGGCCATACCTTGTCCTGAAGGCCGTCTGTGGAATATCTTCTTCCTTGATCCTCAATTGGTGATAGCCCGATCTCAAATCAATCTTAGAAAAGACTGATGCCACTCTTAGCTGATCAAGTAGATCATCAATCCTGGGCAATGGGTATTTATTCTTCACCGTGGCTTTATTCAACAACCGATAGTCTACGCATAATCTGAGACTACCATCCTTCTTCTTGACAAATAAAACCGGTGCTCCCCACGATGAAACGCTGGGCCTAATGAACCCTTGATCCAATAACTCCTGTAGTTGTTTCTTCAATTCCTCAAGTTCCACTAATGCCATCCTGTAGGGAGGTTTAGAGATCGGCTGAGTATCTGGTACCAAATCAATGGTAAACTCTAGCTCTCTCTCTGGTGGTAAACCTGGCAATTCATCTGGGAAAACATCCAAAAATTCGCAATCCACAGGTATATCCTCAATCCTCGAATGTTCCCGCTCATCGTCTGAGATGAGTGTCTCATAACCTTCACATGAATAATCATATTTAATATTCTCTAAAATAATATTAAAATTCTCAAATTACTTACTAGAATTTCACATATTCATTTCCTCAATATCTCAATCGTACACTGTAAGGTTCACGTAGGGAGAAAGTTACAATCTTAGTGTAGCAATCTAAGCTCACTCGATTGGTTACCAACCAATCCATTCCCAAAATTACATCAAATCCATGTATATTCAACATGATTAGATCCGTTAACATCCCTCTATCTCCCACCTTTATCTCACATCATCTACAGATTAACTCAGTTCTTTGGGATTCACGCATAGGGGTATTTACATGTAGTATATAGTCTAGAGGTTCAAACTTCAAGTTTAATCTACATGTAAAATGCTCAGAAATAAACGAATGCGTGGATCCTGAATCAATCAACACATGAGCCTTATGATTACAGAAAAAGAGTGTACCTCTTATAGTTTCTGCAGAAGTGTCAGCAGTCTCCTTATCTACGGCAAACACACGTCCCTGGGTAACAGGTCTCTTTCCTTTCTCTGCAGCAGTGGCCCGTCTCAGGGGATTCACTCTCTGAGGCTGTTGTCTAGTGGGCTCCAAGACATGTGGTTTCTGAGGTTGAGGGCAATCCTTCACCATGTGACCCATGTCTCCACATCTAAAACATCCATGGATCGACCCAGTACAACTTCCCTCATGCATTCGGCCATAATTTCTGCAAAACCTTGTCTCAGGCCTGACATCTCAAGGGCTCTCTCTAATGTTAGGGTACCCTCTGGGTCTCTCTAATCTGCCCTTCTGTACCTCAATCCTTCCTCTTCTGAAGGAACCTCTCCGAGCCTCTGTTTGGAAAAGTGCTAGCCTCTTGCCCTTATCTCTATTCACCGCTCTGAGCTCATTCTGGGATTGTACCATCTCAATTCCTCTTTCAATCTCTTGTGCTCGTCTCAGAGCATCTCCAAACTCAGTAATACATAGCCTTATCAATCTATCTCTGATGACGGGCTTCAACCCATACACAAACTTCTCTGTGCGGAGCTCTTCACTCTTGAAGGTCTCTGGGTCATATCTCAATAGCGCGGTGAATTGGCTCTCATAGTCATCCACAGACATGTCACCCTGTACCAAACTCAAAAACTCGACCTGTTTCTTTCTCTGGGCGGCTCGTGGTACATATTGGGTCCTAAAGGCTGTCTGGAACTCTTCCCAACCAATCACATCTTGGCGGGACATCAGAATACCCTGGGTAGTACCCCACCAATCTCGAGCTCTCCCTTTCAACATATAGATACTCATACTGACCCTCTCAGCATCGGTGCACCCCAGATAATCAAATATAATTCTCAACTCCGTCAGCCACTGCTCAGCCTCTGTAGGATCCTTCTTTCCCCTAAACACGGGTGGATTCATCTTCAGAAAATCCTTCAGTCGGACCATACTTCTATCATCAGGCTGAGTGACGGGAGGTATTGGGTCCATCTGTACTGGGGGTATGGGAGGTCTTTGTGGTGGTGTAGGAGTAGTACCCGAGGCATTTACTCCAAAGTGTTGCGCGAATAACGCTGCCATCTGCTCAAAACCTTGCCTCACATCGGTCTCAATCCGATTAAATCGAGAGTTAGGACTCTCTGGTTGTGGGACAAGTGGCAGAGGGGACTCTGCCTGCCTCCTCGAACGACCTCGTCGTCCACTCATTCTCTATCTTAACTCGTCTCCTGCGCGTACATATCAGAATCGATTGAAATCTCAATCCACAATTTCAGTTCATGACCAGACTATTACAGACACTTGGGATGTATTCTATTTCACTTAACCGACACTGACAGTACTAGACACCCTAAGCTCTGATACCAAGAAAACTCTGTCACGCCCCGGAAGTGCGGAAAATATGGCTAATTTAAAACTTTTTATTCATTCATTCACAATTAAGAGTGCATTCCTATGCAGTGTCATACATCATCACCTATATTATACCTCAGGATCTCATCATTGAATAGTATATATTATATCATATACTTTACTTGATCTCAAGTTAATTAATCCTAATACATCCCATACAATGTTATACATCAAGTGTCTGCAATTACAGTAATTGTCTGGGTACATGAAAAGATAAAAGATACCTCAAAATACAATATATGGCCTGGAGCTCAAGTCCTCCACTAGCCACTACCCCGTACGTCGCAGGAAAACCCTTTTCACTTGAAGAAATCTGGGGGGAAAGAAAACAGGGTGAGCTTCTAAATCGCTCAGTAAAGGGGGTAAGGGACTCATTTCATAAACCAAAATGCACATCACAAAATATTTATTTGTATGTGAAACTCATTAATCTCATTTGAAAACCATAGCATGAAAGTACTCAAAACGACATTCTCATGTCTCAAATCATGTGAAAACATGAAGTAAAAAGGCTCAGTCTAGAGCAATAACAAAGCATGTGAAAATAATGCGATAAACGCTTTCTCAATTAACGTGATAAAATCACTGTAATAATAAAGCACGTGGCACAGCCACTAAACACACGTGGCATAGCCACTGATTTAAATTTACACGTGGCATAGCCACTAAACACACGTGGCATAGCCACTGAGCATAGCCACTAAGCACACGTGGCATAGCCACTGAGTTAAATTTACACGTGGCAACGGCCACCAATTAGGGTTCTCACGTGGCAACGGCCACCAAATAGGATTTTCACGTGGCAACGGCCACCGAATAAGGTTTCTCACGTGGCAACTGCCACCAAATAGGGTTCTCACGTGGCAACGACCACCAAATAGGGTTCTCACATGGCAACGGCCACCAAATAGGGTTCTCACGTGGCAACGACCACCAAATAGGGTTTCTCACGTGGCAACGGCCACCAAGTATACGTGGCATAGCCACAGAATGGGTTATTCTCACGTTACCAGAACGGAGAAGAATCGGGCTTACATGCTACCAGAGCAATGCCCGGTGTGTACTCAGAATTACACACCTAAGTCTTAATCACATAAGACTAGTTTGCCTTCACGTAGAACTCATAGTGGTTTTTCTCTCATAAAAACTCATTTGAAAACCGTTTTGTACTCAACACAAAACATATTGAAACCGAGTCCCAACCGGTAAAACACGCACACATTTCTCAAATCTCAATATTGCCTTAAGTAGAGCCCAGTTATAAACTCATAAAAACGTTGGGCTCCAACCGGCTATAAAAATCGTGTGCAATTGTATCACAACACAACACTCAACATGCTTGTTTTATAAATCACAATTCATGCTATAATAGTTCACAAATCACATACACAAATGGTTTAGTTTCCCTTACCTCTTTGCACCTCGTATAGTGCAATCGTTTCCCCCGTATCACGGACTAGCCTCGCATTCCACTTTGGAACTCCCGAGCTGTCCAAACAATGTTAAAACATCAATACTCGATTATCTCATCAACCTCAATTCTCAAAATTGAGCATAATTGCTCATAACACCTCAAATCTCTTGATTCTCGTAACTCTACCCCAAACTACACTCTCATTCACAACATCTCAACGTTCTACATTTCTCATGCCAATTATCTATGCTAATTCACCACATTGTCTAAATTTCTATTTATAGCACAAATTCCCAAAATTGCTAAATATCATTATCACTCCAACCACATTGCAATTTCATCAATCCCTAATCATTTCTCAGCTATTTCAACACAATGACAACCACCATTATCATCAAAATCATCACAGATATCAAGATCGAGGTTTAGAAATTACCCAAAACTTGTGGAGAGCTTATCTCTTGCCTCGATTCGATCCGTCTTTTGATTTCCAAGTATGTTGTTCTCCCTTTGATGAGGAACAACTTTCTTTCTTACCACAACTTTTGATTTGGCTGAAAATGGGTGCTTTGGATGAGTGAGAAAGCTAGGTTTCGGTAAAAATGGGGGTTGGAAGAGAGAGAAAGTGAGATTGTAGGAGAAAAATAGGGGTTCCTTATATAGGCTGAGGGTAGGAGATCGATCTGGCTCTTGATGAGATCGATCTGCATTTAAATTTTGGGACGATTTGGGGCAATTTATGCCTAGGAGATCGATCTATCGAGGGGTGAGATCGATCTCTTTATGGCTTTATGAGATCGATATGCTCCTTGAGGAGATCGATCTTCTCCCAAACAGAATCATTTGGAGATCGATCTCTTCCTCATGAGATCGATCTTCTCTCAAACAGAATCATAAGGAGATCGATCCTCTTCCATTGGAGATCGATCTGCTCCTCAAATTCTTCCTTCCTTGTCATTTTTAACTCACCAGATCGATCTCTCCTTCTCCCAGATCGATCTGTCCTCATAACTTCACACTTGTTTTAAACACTTAACATATAAATCTCCAATTATCATTCCCCAATTCACTTAGCTCAATAAATTACACTTCAAGTTCATATTACATAATTCAAATATATCTAAAATTCTCAGATCTCACACTTTACCAACTAATGATGCCAAGGTAGTAGTAAGGTTTTTAAAGAAGAATATTTTCACACGATTTGGCACACCTAGGGCTATCATTAGTGATGGAGGATCCCACTTTTGCAATCGAAGTTTTGATGGACTATTAAAGAAATATGGGGTCAAACATAAGGTAGCCACTGCTTATCACCCACAGACGAGTGGCCAAGTAGAGTTGTCTAATAAGGAAATTAAGGGGATATTGGAGAAAACAGTGAACCCAAGTAGGAAGGACTGGTCCATTAGGTTAGATGATGCACTTTGGGCCTATAGGACAACCTTCAAAACACCTTTAGGAATGTCCCCTTATCAGCTTGTGTATGGTAAAGCCTGTCATCTACCAGTAGAGTTTGAGCACAAGGCCTATTGAGCCTTTAAGAATCTGAATTTCAACTTAGAGGCAGCAAGGGAGAAGAGGCTGCTACAGCTCAATCAGTTAGATGAGTTCAGGTTGCAGGCATATGAGAATGCCAAGCTCTACAAGGAAAAGACTAAGCGATAGCATGATAAGAAAATTAAGGAAAGACACTTCGAGCCAGGCCAGCAAGTTCTGTTATTTAATTCACGCTTGAAGTTGTTTCCAGGAAAGCTTAAGTCCAGGTGGTCAGGGCCCTTTACCATTACACAAGTATTCCCTCATGGAGCCAATGAAATTATGGATGAGACCCTGAATCAACCCTTTAAGGTTAATGGGGGCAGACTGAAACACTATTTTAGGGGAGGGTTTGATCGTCAGCATTCTGTGACCACTTTAGCTGACCCTCCTACTTCTGATCCTGCTACTTAGCTTCATTTTTCTTTTTGTACCATTCTTTTCTTTTTTGTTGTTTCTTTCTTTCTTTATTTTGTAGATTGCTTTTGTAGACTTACCTTTTCAATCAAGCTTCAGTTGTTCATTAGCATCAGAAAGGGGAGTACTCTATTCTCGAGCTTAAATTCTTATATTATCTGCACACTAAGGACACTGTGCACTTTAAGTTTGGGGGAGGGATATCACTTGAGCTATTTTGGGAATAATTGGATAAATTTTCAAAATTTTTTCGAAAATCTGAGAAAGAATTTTCAAAAAATTTTCGATAATATGAGCTTAAATTACTTGATTTTGGGATGATTTAGTGCTTAGCATGTAATTTTCTCATATTTCGATGATATGACCCCATGATTTAGTATGACTTTGATTGATTGAGAAGCATGATTATAGGAAAAGCATGAAGTTGAGTTCTTGAATTTATCTTGATTCTGATTGTGATTTCCTCATCTTATGCACATGTCATGTCATGAATCGGTATATTTATTTAGAGAAAGCTTATGTGTATATAGGACTGCATTTGTTCAGTTGATTTTGTGCATCATATTCTAGAATTTGTTTGATCTAATCTCGAGGTGAAATATTAGATCACACTTGATTAGGGAGATGATTTAGGCCATCTTTGGATCGTTTGAGCCTTTCTAGCCTTCCTTGTACATATTCTACCCCTAGTCACCCATCTGGGCCAAATAAGCTTTTCTTTGTAAATATATTTGCGTTATTTTCCTTAGCTTAAATACTTTGTTCCTATCCCTTACCCCAAAAGCATGAAAAGTCATTAGGATATATTGTGAGCTGTATGGATATTAAGTGATAGTGAAGGAGTATGTAAAAAAAAGAAGAAGAAAGAAGAAAATACAAAAATAGAATGAAGTAAATAAGTTTGGAGGAAATGATTTGAGCTCTTACATTGAGATCCTAGAAGTAATGCATGTTAAGGGGTAATTAAACCTAAATCGACTTTATCATACCTTAGCCCCAGCCTTACATTACAAGCCTAATGAAGTCCTAATGATCTTTAGTTAAGTGTGACTACATTAGTGGAGAGAGAAGTGAAAAGCAAACTTATGGGAATGATCACATGTCATTGACTTTGCATTCACTATGTTGCATAATCTAATCCAGATAGTGTACTGTGAATTGACTTAGACATTTTTCCCACACTCACGAGGAGTCCAATTTGGATTAGGACTTATGATTGAATAATTCTAAGTGCTAGACTTGTAATTGTGAGTCTTTGATTTCATAGTTTGTACTTTTTCTTTGAGGATGATATTGGGGAAATTATTGTGTTTTGTACTTGTCATTCCTACAATCATTTTGTTTTGCTTGAGGACAAGCAAAAACTCAAGTTTAGGGGTGTGATAATTCTATATTTTTAGAATTATTTATGCTTAATTTCCTAAATAATTATTTAAATCCCCAATTTATTTTGTTAATTATCCCCTTTATTTAATTAAAATTCTCATGTTTGCAGATAAATCAAATTCGGATGAATTTTGAATATTTCGGTAGAAAATGGACCGAAATTAGGCTAAAATCGAGATTGAGCCACGTGGACAACACGAGTCATGCCACCTAGCACATCCAATTGGACAAGAAGACTGATGACATGGAAATATCTTTTCAAGGAGCCAATGCTGTGAAGACAAGTGGCCAAAAAAATGCCAATTCATCAAGGATGTGAAAATTACCATTTTACCCCTAGTGTGTTTATAAATAGAAAAAGATGGCAATTGAAGGAGTATGTAATTTTTTAGAGTAGAATAGTTTTAAGGTATTCTTAGGTTTTATTTTGTTCTTCAGCTTCTCCATTTTCTGTTAGTCATTTTTTTTCTCAATGTTCTACTATTCACTTTCATGTTCTCCATTAGTCTTTGTAAAATTTCATTTTCAATGAAAATCACTTTCAATTCATGCTCTCGGTTTGGTAACTATGGGTTCCTCATTTATCAATTTCTATTTCCATAACCTATTTTTTCTAATGTATGTCTCGGTTTTACATAGAAACTTGATTTATATTTTTTTTCTTCTTTTCCTGAAACACTAGTAGATTTAGTTGCTCTCGGGTAATACTCTTTGTGCATTCGGTTCCTCACTTATTCCTTCCTCTTTGCTGTTTGGTTTTGGTTCTTTAATGTGGGCAAATGCTAGGCATTATTTCACATTTAAGCAATGTGGAACCATGACATTAAGAGCTGGATTTAGAGCAGTCAGATGATGATGTTTTTTCACTTTGATGATGCTACGGGATTGAGATTGTGACTTCATTTGTTATTTTGTTTGTTTTATAAATTGCCTCTAGGTTGTAATCTCCTGTTTTACTATGTTCTTTTTTTTTTTTTTTGCTCTCTCTTTTCTGTATTTTTTTCTTAGTTGTATGATTTTCAGGTCTCGGTTCTTGATAATATAGCTTCCATTTTTACTGTATTTTCGTTATGTTTCTTTATTCCATTCCGTTTACAGCATTTCATTTTAACATTGATGGTAACCTGGCTAAGCAGCAACAGGAATATACCTTCCACGTATTCGGATAGCACTGTCGAGAAGGAGATGACGTCGATGTAATTTGTTCCTGGTATAATCTGCAAAAACAACAGGAGTCAGAGGGGGCAGGGATTTGTCCCTGCACGCGCACTCCGATGATTAAGTCAGAAATCGAGAATTGTGTATGAAGGAATGAAGAAGAGAATGTATTACTTAATTCAGAGAGTTTAAGTTTTTTTCCTTTCTTTTTTGGTCCTCCTCTTCTGAGAGCTCACCTGGATATTTATAGGTTTCTTCAAGTCGGTTCGAGCTGAGGCCCAGGCGCGTGTCTGGGCAGCGACAGAGTCATAGAGCACTCTGTCGCGTTTCGGTTCAAGCAGCTTGCGGGGGAGTCGGCAGCGGCAGAGTACCCGTGGACCTCTGCCCTCAGACTATGCGGGAGACCTATGCCGCAAGCTGTGCGGGAGACCTCTACCGCGGCATGCGGGAGACCTATGTCGCAATAGAGGTGATGGAGGTCTGTCGCCCCTACTGTGCGGCACACATACCAGGCGACAGAGTGCCTATTGCCTCGAACACGCTGTCGTTTAACAAGCAACTGTGTCGCGTGGCAACTCTGTCGCCACATCAGCCACGTGGCTCATTCTTGTTCTGACACGTGGCAGTCAATGGTTAGCGGATGGTTGTACACATGGATTCTGGTGACACAACCACCATCAATTGCTCCCCACTCTTTGGTAGGAATTTTTCCTGCGAAAGAGGATCTGGGTCCAGATTTTTCTCGGCTCGGGTCGGATCTCCGTGTGTGAGATGATGCAGTCGGGCCACTATATATACTGGGCCCCTGCTGTCCTTGTTGCTACTCAGTTCTTTCGCAAAGACACTCTGCCAACTCTCAGTACACTCTCTCGCAACTCTGCCGCAACTCCATCGCTACTCTGCCGCAACTCCATCGCTACTCATCACTGTGTCGCAAGTCTGTCGCAGCTTCTTGGGACTCTGTCGCCAATTCTTCTCTTCTTCATTTTAGGTGATTTAATAATCCGTAGTCCCACTCATTGGTTTTTGGACTCCTAAAATGGCTGGCCATGGTGTAGGAAAACAAATAGACCTAGGTGTTAAGTCGACTTTAAAGGAAGCCGACGTCCAAGACCTAGTATCTAGGTTTCCTTTACCCGAGGGATATTCCTATAGACTTCCAACCCCTCAGGAGAGTGACATACGTCGTGTGTCTAACGGGGTAGTCGTTTTTAGGGCAGCCTTAGAATTAGGACTCCGCTTCCCGTTGTCCGACTTCGGGGTTTCTTTCCTTAGGACGCACAGGGTATCCCCGGGACAACTACATCCTCATGCATGGATGCAATTAGTAGGGTTCACCGTGCACTGCCATTTAAGGGGCGTCCCTCTATCCCTTCCTCTCTTAGATGTATTTTTTAGGTTTCGAGGCAGCCTCGGCTTAGTGCCTTACACGCTTCAGCGGGTGTATCAGCCCGGTTTTGGGAACAGGTTATTCGAGAAACCTGCTAACAAGCTTCATGGTTTTGAGACGGAGTGGCCTGTTGTGGAAGGTCCCGAGGGCCTGGATTTCCCCACTCGTTGGGAGACTAGGCGAGAAATCCCCAAGGGCCCAAGGATTTCCACACTTAGGGAGCAGTTATCTTCAGACGTCAACAAACTGTTGGTCAATCATCCCATTAGCCTTGACAGCCTTATATCAAATGAAAATTTGATATCAGCTGGCTGGGGTGTGAGTCCGGTCCCTGTTGTCGGGCCTTCTGTTCCCTCGTCTAATCCTCCGCCTTCGGCTTCCCCCGAGTTAAATCCTGAACCTGTATGGCCACAGGAGGATATAGGGAGTACCAACGTGGAGTCTAGTTCTGGCAGTGAACCCTTAGCTGACCTGAATGGCTGGGAAGGGTTCGACTCCACTTTCATGGTGCTCCCTGATGACGACGCAATAAATATAGAGTCCCTTCAGGAGCATCTTGATTCTCCTGACGGTAACTTTCCATTCTTTTTAGTACTTGCTGTTTTTGATCAGTTTTTTGACCGCTGACTTGTTTTCTTTTCCTTTTTTGCAGAAATGAGTCACTTCGGGCAATCGTTGGCTCGTCAGGTCTCGGAGGCCGGTCCTTCCAGTGCTCCTACCAGGAAGAGGCGTCGTTTAGCCGACGATGTCCTAAGCGAGGCACCGGTCCCCTCTCCGTTACCTCGTGCTCGGACCCCACCCGCTTCTAGGCAGGTGATGCGTCCCCCTCCAGAACAAAGGGATCCCTCTCGGGATAGGGGGAGAGTCCCTTCATCTTCGTGGGGGGCTTTCGGGTCATCCGGGCGGTCCCGCTCTGAGGAGCGTGAGGAGTGCAATATCATTTCGTCGCAGCGAAAGAATCGAAGGCGCTTATACATCGAGGGTTCGATGGGAAACAGGCCAATACTACCGAGGATAGGCCCTGCTGACGAGAGGTCCTACCCCGTGGACGGGGGGTTTATTATGAGAGGGGTCGAATTTCGAGTTTACCCCGGGGTCCATGACAACGATACTTTGGACACTCCCGGGGTGGCTTCCTGGATTAGTTGGTCTTCCATCCTTCCTCGGGACGAGGCGAGAATATTCCAAAATTACCCGGAGGGGGAGGACTTAGCCGACATGGAGGCATTGAGTGTAAGTTACATACTCCTCTTCGTTTGACTCCTTTTTGCTACATTCTTTGAATCTAACTTTTTGCATTCCTTTGCAGCTGGCTCAGAGGACCGTGGCCAACAATGTCCATCACCGGGCCTATCGGGAGCGAGCTGATAAAGAAATCCGAGATTTGAAGGACAAGGTTATGGAATTATCCAACACTGTCAATAACTTGTCCAAACTTTTGGATTTGGTGCGAAGCTTGGAGGAACAGCTCGCCAAGGTTCACCAGGACCTGAACCAGGCCAAGGGGGATCTCACCGTCGAGGCTGCCCAATCTGGCAAATTTCAGGAGGATCTTCAGGAGGCCCACTTTGAACTAGACCGTATGCAGTCCAGCTACGGGTCTTTGCTTACTCGAAATCAGGAGCTCGAGCAACGCGTTGCCGAGTTAGAAGGTCAAGCTGCTCCTATTCTGACCCAAGTAGAGATCGATAGCATTCGGGCGGAAGCCGTAAGGGAGTATCGCCTTTCCAAAGATTGCTTGAGGCGGAAGGAGGATTTCTCAAACCCCTATGTGAAATACGGATTCTACCTTGCCCGGTCATGGTTAGAGGCGCATAGGGAAGGAGAGGAATTCCCCGAGCTCTAGTACACGAATGAGGCAATGCTATTCGAGGCCCCCGACTGGACCAAGTATGAACCTGGGGCTGAACCCACAGACGAACTATTCAAGAGGACCGCTCAAGATGACCTCGCCAACCTCACCGATCCTTGGGAGCCCACGGATTTGGGCGGTGCTCTCGAGCCTATTGACGCTCTTCTTGATTTGGACGGCGAGGAGGGTCAGCAGTCCCTGGGTAGTGGAGGTCTGTCGGTAGCTGATCCCCAGCTTTCTCCCGAAGATTAGATAGCTATTTCTGTTTTTTGTTTTTCTTTTCAAGTACTTTGTTGTCTTTTTATTTTAATTTTGTACTTTTGTTGAATGTAATTGCAAAGATCTACTAAAGATCTATTTGTAATGACTTTTGAATGAAATGAAATCGAGATTTTTGTTCATGCTTCGTATCGCATTACTTTTCTATTTATCATTTATCATTCTTTGTCTATTCGTTTATTTTGCTTGTATATATTCGCTTTGGATGTATTCGTGTATGCTCCCCAATTCTTGATAGAAAGGTATACTTTCAGAAAGAATTTTTTTTGCGTAAACGTATAACTGTTTAAGGCTTGATTACTATGACGTGAATGCGTCTTTAGTTTTTATAGCCTTGATATTTTTATTGCCTGGCCACAGTGACACATAGCGCCTCAAGCTCTTACGGCTCATTGGTTGTACGCCTGGCCACAGTGACGCATAGCGCCTCAGGCTCTTACGGCTCGTCTGATTGTACGCCTGGCCACAGTGACGCATAGCGCCTCAGGCTCTTACGGCTCTTCTGAATATACGCCTGGCCACAGTGACGCATAGCGCCTCAGGCTCTTACGGTTCCTCTGAATATACACCTGGCCACAGTGACGCATAGCGCCTCAGGCTCTTACGGCTCTTCTGAATATACGCCTGGCCACAGTGACGCATAGCGCCTCAGGCTCTTACGGCTCTTCTGAATATACGCCTGGCCACAGTGACGCATAGCACCTCAGGCTCTTACGGCTCCTCTGAATATACGCCTGGCCACAGTGACGCATAGCGCCTCAGGTTCTTACGGCTCCTCTGAATATACGCCTGGCCACAGTGACGCATAGCGCCTCAGGCTCTTACGGCTCCTCTGAATATACGCCTGGCCACAGTGACGCATAGCGCCTCAGGCTCTTACGGCTCCTCTGAATATACGCCTGGCCACAGTGACGCATAGCGCCTCAGGCTCTTACGGCTCTTCTGAATATACGCCTGGCCACAGTGACGTATAGCGCCTCAGGCTCTTACGGCTCTTCTGAATATACGCCTGGCCACAGTAACGCATAGCGCCTCAGGCTCTTATGGCTCTTCTGAATATACGCCTGGCCACAGTGACGCATAGCGCCTCAGGCTCTTACGGCTCGGCTGATATCCTGTCACAAGATTTAGATGCATAGAAGTTGCAGATGTATAATAAAATGACATTCTGCGTGAGGATTTGATAACAATATCTTGTGATAGTATAAATAAATGATAATAATGTTTGGGAAAGAAAATATGGCGCTTAATTCAAATACAGTTTTAGGTGATTTGAATTCCATGTTTTCCCTATTTTCTTCCCTTGTAGAGTTTCCAGGACACAGGTGTTAGGCCCAATCTTGTGTCTGATTCTGTATGGACCTTCCCAATTAGCTCTGAATTTTCCGTCTTCCTTTAGGGCATTCGTGATATGCGACTTTCTGAGCACTAGATCTCCCTCAGACATCGGCCTATCTCTCACCCGGCTATTATAGTAGTTGGCCACCCTCTGATGATAGGATGCCAATCGAATAGCTGCGGCTTCTCTGTGTTCGTCGAGTAGGTCCAAGCCTTCCCTTAGAGCTTGTGAATTTTCTTTTTCTACTAAGGGCACCACTCTTGGTGATAACGCTCCAATTTCCACGGGGATCAATGCTTCTGCACCGTATACGAGGCTGAACGGTGTTTCTCTGGTCGACACACGGCTGGTGGTACGATATGCTCACAAAACACTAGGCAATTCGTCCACCCATGCCCCTTTGGCTTTGTCTAGCCTGGTCTTCAGCCCATGAAGGATAGTCTGATTACTGACCTCGGCCTGTCCATTAGCTTGAGGATATGACACTGAAGAGATCCTTCGCTGAATGTTGAGGCGCTTACAAAATTCACGGAAGACGTTGCAATCAAATTGCTTTCCATGGTCGGCATTTAAGATGCGGGGAATTCTGAATCGACAGATAATGTCTTTCCACACCATTGCCTCTACTTTCTTTTCCGTGATTGTGGCTAAAGGCTCCGCTTCAATCCACTTTGTAAAGTAATCGGTAGCCACTAACAGGAACTTTCTTTGGCCCGTGGCTAATGGGAAAGGTCCAAGGATGTCCAATCCCCATTGTGCAAAAGGAATTGGCTGTATTGTGCCTTGAGAGGGAGTCACTGGGGCTGTTGTGATAGGCGCAAACCTCTGGCATTTGTCACACCTACGGGTTTGGTCCATCGCATCTTTCTTCAACGTTGGCCAGTAAAATCCCGATCGCAGTACTTTAGCAGCGAGGGCTCTTGCTCCTAAGTGTTCGCCGTAAATTCCTTCATGCACTTCGGCTAGGGCGTAACTTGCTTGTTCCGGTCCCAGACATTTTAATAAGGGTGACGAATATCCCCTTTTGTACAGTTCTCCGTTGATGAGTGTGAACTTTGCCCCTTGTACTTTCAAGCGACGAGCCTCGTCTTTATCTTGGGGGAGTGTTCCTTCGGTGAGATACTGTTTGTATGGGGATCTCCAATCGTCTCCCACTTGAATGTCACACACTTCGACCTCTTCAATACTAGGTCGTTCGAGCCTCTCCACCTTCACTATCCTTCCTCGTGTTTTGGTGGAAGAGGCTAACTTAGACAATGAATCAGCATGTGTGTTTTCGGATCGGTTGATTTGTATCAATTGAAAGCTTTTGAAAGTCTGGGCCAGAAGTTGGACTTTCTTCAAGTAAGGGACCAGCATCGGTTCCCGTACCTCATACTTTTCGCTGAATTGGTTCACCACCAATTGAGAATCACTGTGTGCTACCAAGTGGTGAACCTGCAGCTTTTCTGCCAATATCATCCCTGCTATCAGAGCTTCATACTCCGCTATGTTGTTCGAACTGGGGAATCCGAACCGTAGGGAGTATTCCAGGGATTTCCCTTCTGGTGATACCAAGACTATACCCGCTCCACTTTCGTTGGCACTTGATGCCCCGTCGAGATGCAGTAACCATGGGTGAGCCTCCCCCTCACTGCTGTCGCTCGGGATAGTGCATTCTACTATAAAGTCCGCCAGAGCTTGACCCTTGATAGCCTGCCGAGGTTGAAATGTGATATCGTATCCCCCAAGCTCCACTGCCCATTTCACTAACCTTCCTGAGTGTTCAGGTTTCTGAAGGATTTGTCTTAACGGTTGATCTGTCAAGACGATGATAGGGTGTGCTTGGAAATAAGGGCGCAACTTTCGCGAGGCCATCACAAGGGCTAATGCTAGCTTTTCGACTAGCGGGTAGCGGGTCTCTGGATCTAATAACACTTTACTCACGTAGTAGATGGGACGGTGCACCATTTCATCTTTCTTCAGTAGCACCGCACTGACGGTAAAATCACCGACTCCCAAGTACATGTGGAGTTGTTCTCCTTCCAGGGGCCTTGTTAATAACGACAACTGTTTCAAGTATTCCTTGAGGTCCTCAAAGGCCTTTTGACAATCTTTCGTCCATTCGAAGTTCTGTCCCCTCCGTAGAGTTTTGAAGAACGGCAAGCTCCTTTCTGCTGACTTCGACAAGAAGCGATTCAGAGCTGCTATTCTGCCTGTCAATCTCTGGACCTCTCTTACGGTGGTTGGGGGTTTCATGTCAATGACCTCCTGCACCTTTTCAGGATTTGCCTCAATGCCCCTGTTAGTGATCATGAAGCCCAAGAACTTCCCTGATCTTACCCCGAATGAGCACTTTTTGGGGTTTAGCTTCATGTCGAATGTCCTCAATACTTCGAATACCCTGGACATTTGATCAGCGTGAGACTCTCCTACGCGACTCTTGATGATCATATCGTCCACGTAGGCTTCCATGGTATTTCTCAGAAGATATTTGAACACTTTGCTCACCATTCGTTGATAGGTGGCTCCCGCGTTCTTTAAACCGAACGACATTACCCGATAGCAATAGGTTCCGTTGTCGGTTATAAAGGAAGTCTTTTCTTCGTCTTCTGGGTGAAGCATGATTTGGTGATACCCGGAGAAAGCATCCAAGAAACTGAGGAATTCGTAGCCGGATGTTTCGTCTACCAGTCTGTCTATCCGAGGTAGGGGGTATGAATCTTTAGGGCAGGCTTTGTTTAGATCGGTGAAATCCACACACATTCGCCACTTCCCGCTAGATTTCTTTACCATCACTACATTGGCCAACCACTCAGGGTAGTAGACGTCTCGGATGAATCCGGCACCCAGGAGTTTACTCACTTCTTCAGTGATTGCTTTTTGTCGTTCCGGGGCGAAACTCCTCTTCTTCTGTTTGACGGGTCTGTGCCCGGGTATGACGTTAAGCTCATGGCAGATCACTTCGGGACTAATCTCAAGCATATCGGCCGGGCTCCAGGCGAAGACATCCGAGTTTCTCCTCAGGCACTCGACTATCTCCTTTTTTAGTTGTTCGCCCAGTTGAGTCCCGATGAATGTCTTTTTTTCTCCATCTCCTTCTGTTAGCTCAATGGCTTCTATTTCCTCTACAGGCTGAGGCTTGGGTGGATCGTCTATACATAAGGTTTCTTTCCTCTATGCTACCTTGTTGGCGGTGGAAGCGAGATAACAAGTACGGGCACTCCTTTGGTTTCCTCGTACTTGCCCGACTCCGTTGGGAGTGAGGAACTTCATTAATAGATAACAAGAGGATATCACCGCCCTCATATCGTTCAGCACAGGTCTACCCAAGATCATGTTGTAGGCAGCGGAGGTTGACCTGACTACCATGAACAATACTTGCCGGGTCACGTCCTTCGGGTGCTCTCCGAGAGTCACAGGCAACTCTATGGACCCGGCCACCTTCACTCGCTCGCCCGTGAATCTGTATAGTGGCGTCATAACAGGCTTTAATCTATCTTCAGATATGCTCATTTTCTCGAAGCAGTTCCAATAGATTAGGTTCACCGAGCTCCCGTTATCAACCAGGACTCTGCTCACAGGGTGTTTGGCCACTACCGTGGATATCACCATAGGGTCGTCATGGGGCATTACAATATCACCTTTGTCAGCCGGAGTGAACACGATGGGTTCTTCATCCGCTTGTTCTTCCATCACAACGTTAACCTGATACGCTTGCCTAGCGTAGCTTTTGCGGGAAGTAGAGGAGCTTCCTGCTATTGATTCCCCGCCTGCAATAATATTTATTGTGGGGGCTGTAGGTTCGTTGTTTGGCGGATTGGCACGGGGGATCGTAGGCCTGAATGCTTCGTTTCTTGGCCTATTCCTTCTGTTATCATCATTTGGCCCAGTCCGCGGACGATCATTCCTTTGGTCACGCGGAGGATAACGGGGTCTCTCGCTCCTCCACAGGAAGCGGTTGATCTTCCCCTCTCTGGCCAGTCTTTCCAACTGATCCATTAAATCTCTGCATCTCTCCGTTGGGTGGCCGTGAGTGCTATGGAATTCGCAGTAGGCTTCAGAGTTTCATCCTACGTCTCCAATTTTCTTCTTGGGGAATTTCAACAATCCCGCCCCTTCGATAGCTGCCAGTATTGTAGTGCGAGGCTCGTTCAACCTGGTATAACCTTCATACCTGAGCCTAGGGGCTTTGTCTACTCTCACGGGTCTTGGAGAGTTCCTCTCGAGTGCATCTCTCTCTCTCTCTTCCTTCCTTCCTTTGCCTCCTTGGGCTGTATCATCTTCATCACTTCTTCTTGAGCGACATACTTATTAGCCCTAGCAAAGAGATCAGAAATTGTCTTCGGCTGGTCAAGAGAGAGAGATTCTTGCAGCTTTTCAGAGCTCGTCCCTTGCAATATTGCAGCCATGGCTACCCCTACCGGTAGATCTTCCACTTCCAAGGTTGCATCTCGGAAGCGGTCTACAAAACTCTTCAAGGATTCTTTATGCCCTTGCTTAAGTGTGAGTAGGTAAGTAGCGTCTTTCTTCCTCTGGCTGTGGATCATGAAGACTTTCAGGAATTCATTTCTCAATTGGTCGAAAGAGGAGATTGAAGCTTCGCTCAACCCGTTAAACCACTTCAGAGCGTGCCCGGACAATGTGAGAGAAAAAGCCCTGCACATGATTTCGTCCTCCCACCCATGCAGCAGCATGAGGGACTCATAACTCTGTATGTGATCATAGGGGTCTGCTTTGCCGGTGTAAGTGGCCATAGAAGGCATCTTGAACTTCTTCGGCAAAGGTTTGTTCATGATCTCCAGGCTGAATGGAATCCTCATCCTTTGGCCATCATCAGGAGACACCAGTTTTTTCTTCTCCAAGATCCTTTGGACGACCTTCTCCATGTTTTTTGACCCTCGAATTGAGTACGCTCCCGTCCCTTCGGGTCTAGAAGAGTCTGACTGATAAGCACCCCTTCCGGCACCTCCCGTTCTGGGACTTGACATTTCAAGGCCTTCTTGTAGGGCAGAACCCCTCTGTCTTCGTTGCTCCCCAGCCCTATATTCTTCTAACTCCTGTACAAACTCCACGGGAGATGAGCTGCGGTACTGGAGAAACTCTGCCGCCTATGGGCCGCGAGGGAACTCTGCCGCATATCAGCTGCGGGAGAGCACCGTCCCGTACGTGTTGCGGGAGACCTCTGCCGCATATCAGCTAGAGGGGAACACTGCCGCCGTTGAGCTGCGGGCGAGCTCTGCCGCACATTTGGTGAGCTCTGCCGCCTATCGGCCAGTGGAGAACACTGCCGCTGTTGAGCTGCGGGCGAGCTCTGTGGTCTATCTGCTGGGTGAGGCCTCTGCTGCGCGAGGTCTGAGGGTGAGGCCTCTGCTGCGCGAGGTCTGAGGGTGAGCCCTACCGCACAAGTGCTGTGGGTGAACTTTGTCTTGCTGGATCTGTAGTGGCATTATTTTGTGTTCCTGCCTCTTGTCCAGCATTTACCAGGGTGGAGGGTTGACCTCTCTCGTAGGTCTGCCTAGGCGTGCTTTCCCCCACTAACTGCTGCACTTCATGAGGCAAGCTGAATTGGGGGAGAGCGTCTCTGAAGAAGCTCACCATAGCTTTCAATGCTATCGTAGTCTCTTCATTTTTGCGTTTCAGGGTCTCAAATTCTTCTAGAGAAACCAAGGCTTCTCTGTCACCCCTTTCACTATGTCTTCGTCTTTGTTCTGATCTGACGGGGGGACTCACAGAATTCTGCTCCCCTGTCAACTCTGCTGTAGAACGTGTCCTCACCATTTTGATAGGGAATCCGACTTTTTGTTCTGATTCCCACAGATGGTGCCAATTGATGATAACCTGGCTAAGCAGCAACAGGAATATACCTTCCACGTATTCGGATAGCACTGTCGAGAAGGAGATGACGTCGATGTAATTTGTTCCTCGTATAATCTGCAAAAACAACAGGAGTCAGAGGGGGCAGGGATTTGTCCCTGCACGCGCACTCCGATGATTAAGTCAGAAATCGGGAGTTGTGTATGAAGGAATGAAGAAGAGAATGTATTACTTAATTCAGAGAGTTTAAGTTTTTTTTCTTTCTTTTTTGGTCTTCCTCTTCTGAGAGCTCACCTGGATATTTATAGGTTTCTTCAAGTCGGTTCGAGCTGAGGCCCAGGCGTGTGTCTGGACCGCGACAGAGTCATAGAGCACTCTGTCGCGCTTCGGTTCAAGCAGCTTGCAGGGGAGTCGGCAGCGGTAGAGTACCCGTGGACCTCTGCCGCAGACTATGCGGGAGACCTATGCCGCAAGCTGTGCGGGAGACCTCTACCGCGGCATGCGGGAGACCTATGTCGCAATAGAGGCGATGGAGGTCTGTCGCCTCTACTGTGCGGCACACATACCAGGCGACAGAGTGCCTATTGCCTCGAACACGCTGTCGTTTAACAAGCAACTGTGTCGCGTGGCGACTCTGTCGCCACATCAGCCACGTGGCTCATTCTTGTTCTGACACGTGGCAGTGAATGGTTGGCGGATGGTTGTACACGTGGATTCTGGTGACACAACCACCATCAAACATTATAGTTGTTTGTTTATTTTCTGCTTGTTAATGGTTAGTGAAAAAGATGGGGTAAGCTTTTCGGTGTAGAATTTCAAGTAGTCCGTGGAGCATAGTTCACCCTTGGCTTCATGCTTTTGCTCTCTGTTACACTCTGTTTTAGAAGTTTTATACTGTTCATTCCCCTTGCATGCTTTCATTTGTATTAATTTAGTAATTGGTAGTTGCAAGTTCATAGATATGTGCAGGCATCATTTTTGAACTGCTGTGAATGCCGTAGGCTGCAGCTAACGTTTTGTGTTCAAGCTTGGTTACAAGAAGTAGTGCAGGACAGCAGAGGAAGAAGACGTTAGACAGGGGTGGACGTGCAACGCTGGCAGGACTGACCAAAAAATGAAGCTTGAAGCAGACTTGGACGAGCAATACAGGAGCAGGACAGAACCGAGAATAGCAAGGCGCACCTGGAGGCAGCAGTAAAAAGAAGCAGAACAGCAACACCTGCAGCAATATATGACAGAATCGGGAGCATGCTGGAACAACTTTTGCTGATAATGTATTATGGAAAGACAATGGATGTAGGGAGGCAGGCCGAGATCAACACGGACAGCAGCTGGAGCATCTATGCTTTAGCTCAGCAGTAGCACAGAACTGCAATGAGAGCAGTGTTGTCCAGACCGAGAGCCAAGGATGTGGAGCAGCAGTGCAGGACACAGCAGACCCGAAAGCAAGCAGAGTGCAGCATCCTGATTTGACACAGCAAACTGAGTAGCCTGGAGCACCTAGCAGTAGTTGGAGCACAATTTGGTCAGAACCGAGAGCAGCAGAGATCGCCTGGACCAGAGGACAAACAGCAGCAAGCCTGGACCAGAGGGTAAAAACCGAGCCATACCTGGAAATGGAAATGAAGAAATGAAGGATGAATAGTGTTTGGAGGGAATGGTTTAAAAAACTAAGGGCTTGTTTGGCATTCAACTCTAGCAATTAATTCATTTTCATGCATTGTTAGTTTAGTTTAATTTCAATTTAATTTGTTAAGCTTAGTTTAAAGTCTTTAATTAAATTGCATGTTAGTATTCTTGCATAGTAGTATAAAACTCAGTTTTAATTAGGATGATAGTTGATTAAGTGTTCATTTAGAATTAGATTAGGGGTAAATTTATTTCATTAAATCTTAGGTTAGTTTAAATTGCATTTTGATTAAGAAGTTTAATTGCATTTTAGGTTTGTTAAAATTAGTTTAATTTATCTTTCTTTGTTATTTTCATAATTGTATTTTATTTTAATTGCGTTAATTAGTTTTAACTGTTTTAATTTCTTTTATAGGTTTTTGATTTTAATTGTGTTGAGCACTGTAAGTAATTTTGCTCGATTTTATTTTCTTTATTTTATAGTTTATTATTTTATTGCTTTCGGTATTTTAAATTCTAGATTAGTAGATCACCCACCTTAATCTCATAATTTGCTAGAATATACTTAGGGTAAGATTAACCGGTACTTAATTAGGCTAGTCAACTTCTCTGTGGGACGATAACTCGGGACTCAAATCCCATTATTACTTGTACAACCCGTGCACTTGCGGACATTACCTTTAGGGCGTAACAGCATGCATAAAATAATGGAAAGTCATCATGTAAAACGTCTTATGCTTAGCATGTCAACTTATCATAAAACAATACACCATCCTTTAAAAACATCCCACAAGGTTCGACCCCTCCCTCGGGTCTACCCTGCATAATACAAATCATGTTTAGTGTATATAAAATCATGTGATATCATGTTAGATAGGTGGTCACTGTATACAATCGAGGACTCTGCTGGCCAACTATGTCGCTATCATCCCAGACCACACGGATCCCGGTGTACGGGACATCACACTGTAACAGGACGTGGGTCAAATCCTACCCGTCAGAATATAAATCAACATCATCACCTCACGGTACAGCGTGCTCCATGTGATATACATGGTACAAAGTACTCCATGGACCCATATCGCAGTCTGGGGTGCCTGTCGTAGGTCATATCTACCACATATCATGTATAACTGACTCAGTCTCAAGTGCACGTGGGAGCATCTCATCCGTGTGACTAATAGTCTACACGACCTATTTAGCATGATTCATGCGAGCATCTCATCCGTGTGACACATAGTCTACACGAGGCATCCAGCCTAACTCATTACATATCACAGTGTGAAAATTCTAGTGCGAGCAAGGCTCTAGCACGATTTCATGCATAATCAATAAAAATCCTCGTACGAACAATGCTCCAATATGACTTTATGCTAAATAAATAATGGTGAAATCATGTACGAGCAAAGCTCCAATACAGTTATATGCATAAGAAAAAAATGAAACCCACGTATGAGCAAAAGCTCTAGTACAGCTTGCATGCATCTCAACTCGAAATATTGTGTGAGCTAGGCTCCAACACATTTTATGCATGCTGAAATATCAAAATCCAGTGCGAGCAAGGCTCTAGCACGATTTATACTCATATAAATCTATAGGTGGCTCTATTTAGGTAAAACCCTTTCAAAATTCAAAATCAGCACTGACACATGCTATTTCATGAAAATCGTGAAATGATTAGCAGACCTATCCTTGTTTTGAATAAATAAAGGCATCACATCACATTAAAACATCAAAATCATGATATTCATGCAGTTTTTACTAGCCTTACTACCATTTTCATAAAATTTACTCCCAAGGTAAAATCATCTTTTTACATCGATACCCCGAATTTCACAAAAATTATTATTTTCTTTCTAGATACCTTAGGGAATTTCATGCCCTATAACTACCCTAAGAAATACATGTAGATACCTTTAGGTACTCACAAAATCCCCTTACCTTAAATCACTCTGATCACTCTGTCTTTTCCAACACTAAGATTCCATGCGATCTGTTTTGCTCCCAATTAAATTTTCAGAGCTGCATATAATCATTTATCAGATTAAATACAATACTTCCATCAGTATTTCACTTTCATTGGTCATAATTTAAACTATTGGGCCCAATTACCCCTTAATGGGCCTTACACATTCTTAAGCTTATTTTCACTTACTATTCACTTTATCTGGGCCTATTGGGCTCATCAAGCCCATTAACACTTATTGGGCCTTTTCCTAGGCTTCTTGGATAGCTCATTTAGTCATTTACGATAATCAATTTTCAATTCTAATCATGAGGCCTTTTATACGGAATTAGTCCGTAACTTATGCGATGAATTTCTAACTCTTATAATTATACAAGTTGTTGTAAATCAGATTTACTTACCTATGATTCCATGATGGCATGTAAATCGAGACTGGCTCGAACTCTCGTTTGTCGTCAATTATCACGATATACATTTATATAATTAAATCGGGTCAATTTCAGTCCGATATGTATATTCAAATAAATTTTTCAAAAATTAAAACGATCAATTTCGGTCGCTTACCGGTTTGTCCTTAGACCCGAAGCGTCATCGAATTTTTCTCTTCATTTTTCCTCACTTCTTTTTTTTTCCTTTTTACTTTTGGCTTAATCGATTTGGACCGGTTTAGTCCCCCCCCGTCACCGTTCGGAGCTCTGTTGGTCGGTTCTTCGTCGACTTCCAATTCCAGCAGATCCTCGAAGACTTGCGGTGCAGCGATCTGGTTGTGGTCATGCCTCGGCTGGTCGAAAAGTGGCCGGTTCGCCCCTTTCTTTCTTCAACTTCACTGTCGATTTTTATCCCTTTCGTCATTACCGATGCTGTCAGCCGGTTCTCTGGCTGATTCCACCACCTATCAGCTCTGCTTCGCCTCTAGAGCCTTCTTTTGGCCTAGGCTGGGGTAGATCGGTGCTGGATTCTGCCAATTCTCCCCTTCTCTCCCCCGGCTTCTCCCTCTTAGATCTCCCTTTTTTCGGTGACCCACGACGCGTGGCGGCGATCAGGCACTCCCATCATGCCGGTCTTCCTTTAGCGGTGTCCTTGTGCTCCCCTTCACAGTCTGTTGTCTGCGTCGGTCAAGAAATAGGGAGGATCAAGTTCCTCCCCTGTTTTCTTGCGGGTTTCATGTTTTCTTTTCTATTTTCTTTTTTTCCCAATTCTTTTACCTTTTTTATTATATATATATATATATATATATTATATTCTAATAAAATATAATATATTTAGAAATATCTTATAATAAAATACATATATAAGAAAATATCTTATATTTTATAATATTATTATAATAATATTAGTACTAAAACAAAGTATTTTGTACCTTAATTTTCACACACATGTACATATAAAATTATTTAATTTATCTCGACAATTATATACGCACATCATATTTTATTTTTATTTCTCCAAAAATATTTTATTTATTATTATTTTTCCTGAAATATTTTTTCATATTTTAGAAATAAATTCTCGATGTGGGAAAATTTTGGGTTATCACCATAAATTCGTATCTTGATCAATTGGACATGGACATTAATTTTATGAGACCTTTTCTATATTCTTTTAGTAATGTTTTACATTCTTTTAATAATGGATTATGTTTCAAAATGGGTGGAAGTCAAAGCTACTAAGACTGATGATTTTGAAGTTACTATAGATTTTGTCAAGTCTAATATTTTGCTAGGTTTGGAATATCAAAAGCTTTGATAAGTGATAAAGGTACTCATTTTTGCAATAGAATAGTGGAAATGTTGCTTAAGAAGTACTATGTTACTCACAAGGTGTCAACAGCTTATCATCCACAAACAAATGGGAAAGCTAAGATCTCTATGCAAGAGATCAAATCCATTCTTGAGAAGACTGTCCATCCACAAAGGAAAGATTGGAGTTTAAGACTTAATGATGCATTATGGTCATATAAAACAGCCTATAAAACACCCAATGGTATCCCATTGGTATGTCTCCTTATAGATTGGTATATAAAGTAGTAGAAGCGTTTCTTAAGAAATACCATGTTATTCACAAGGTGTTGACATCTTATCATCCACCAACAAGTGGGCAAGTTGAGATCTCTAACCAAGAGATCAAATCCATTCTTGGGAAAACTATCAATCTACAAAGGAAATATTAGAGTTTAAGGCTTATAAGCATATAAAACAGCCTATAAAACACCCATTGGTATGTCTTCTTATAGATTGGTATATAGTAAGCCATACCATCTTCCTGTGGAATTAAAGTACAAGGCCTATTAGGCAATAAAATAATGCAAAATGAAAAATGATGACGTTGGTGAGCATAAAAAGTTGCAATGTAAGAGCTTGAGGAAATTCACAATGATACTTATAAAAGTTTAAAGATTTAGAAAGAGAAAACGAAAGCCTTTAATGATAAGATGATTTCAAGGAAGAATTATAAGATTGATCAAAAAGTTCTTTTCCATTCAAGGCTGAAATTATTTCTTGGTAAGTTACATTCTAAATGGGTTGGTCCTTTCACTGTTACTAATGTTTTTCCTCATGGTGCAACTGAGATTCAAAGTTTGACTACTTTAAAAGCATTAAAGGTCAATGGCCAAAGATTTAAGCTATATTATGAATGATTCCAAGTGTATGATGTGGAAAAAGTGCAGTTGAAAGAGACTATTTATGATCGAGAGGTGATGGAGTCAGACAAATGACATAAAACAAATGCACTACTTGGGAACAACCCAAGGATGACAAAAGTATCATGAAATAAGGGGAGATTCTCTTTACTCTTCCTTTTATTATTGATATTTGTTTCACTCTTCTTTGCATGATAGACTTACTTTAAGGATAAAGTAATAATTAAGTGTAGGGGAGAAGTAGTTGGTTTGAAAATTAGGAAAGGAGTCTAAGAATACATAGATGTTTAAATCTTAATAATATAAAAAGTCGAGTTTGTCGTTTTCTATTTATTAGGAATATATGTCAATTTTTTAAAAAAATTTGGGTTTAATATAGTGGAAATCGATTTCTCTAATTTATTTTAGAATTTTTTACTTTAATATTGTGAGATAAGATGTTGACTTTATTAATATTAAGGGGAGGAATCGGTTTTAGGGTTTAATATTATGTAGATATCGATTTTAGGATGTTTTACAACGATTTATGTTAAGTCTAGGTTTAATATTATAATATAGTTTGTGTTATCTTCATTAAGATCGTGAGTTAAGTTCATAAAGTGTTAAAGTATTAAGAAGATCATGATATTTTCCTCTTTTGATGATTAATTCTAAACTTAAACAAGGTTTTATAAGAAAGTTGAGAATGTTTTGATTGCTATAAATTCTTGAAGTAAATGCTTTCTAAAAAGTATATGTGAGTTCATGATTGGATGTGATTGTTCATGTGATGTTTATATGAGTTGGTGTTAGTGGTTAAGTAAATTTACATCCCCATCTACTGTGCATTGTTTAGATACAATTGTGTATATCAAGATGGAAGTACAGCTAAGAATTTAGTTCGAATGCAAGAATATAGTGTTTATAACTGATAGCCGCTATGGTAGAGGGGCGAGTACACAAGCTCGAGACCGTAGAGATAGGCCTGAGAGTCGAATGAGTCGTCACATGAGACTCAAGATGAGAGTGAGGTGGAGGCTGATGTTGAGCATACTCCACAGGGTCCTATAAAGAGACCAAACAATATTGAGACACACTCCGAGAGGATGGAGTGGAGTGTAGCAAATATTTCAGAGTTGTTTACTCAGTCACATAAGTCTTTATCGATAAATATATTTAAAGTCACTTGAAATATGAGTATGCAAAGCACTCTAAATACGAATATTGACTTGTTCTACAAGTGAGTACTTACAGAAGACATGTTATAAACTCAAAGGAAAAGAAAAGAAGGAAAAAAAATAAAAGAATCTGATTTATTACTTGTTGTAATAAAAGCCATGCTTGTAGTAAAAGAGATGGATAGTTACAATTTTATCTTACATGTTTCAATTAACTTAAATATGTATCTTACATGAATTTATTTAAAAGCATGCATGGATATGAGAAAAATGATTTCGATATAATTGATTTTGTTATTTGATTTTGCTGAGTTATGGATTAAGAGTTAGAAGTTGAAAAATGTTCATGACCTTGGTCATAAGTTTTAATTTTTAGGATTAAGACTATAAAAGATTTTATGGGTATAGCTTCTGAAAGCCTTCACGAGACACAACTCATCCACTAGTGGTGACTTAGGGGTTTAAAAGCTTATTACATATGCTAAATGCAATTTTGATTCCTACGAAAGTGAATTAGGATTTAGGTTGATAGTTAGATAGGATTTGCTAGAGGACTAACAAAGTTTAATTGTAGGGGAATTTGATAATCAAGAAAAACGTTAACTTTATTATGTTTAATATTGTTCTTCTAATTATACTTTGTGCCTAAAAGAGTTTACTAATGTTTATTTTATGTTTTAGGTGATAAAAATAAGCTTATGGAAGAAATTGGAGTTTAAATGACAAAATTTTGTAATTTCTTACCACCAAGGGTATTCTGATAATTTCACCATCTGAAATGATTTTTTATGAAAATGAAGTCTGTATGAAAGTTATAAGAGACTTCTCAAGCTTGCCAAGTATACTAGAACACATGATTTGAAGTTCGTTTTATGGGTCAAACGTCCTTGAAAAGTCAGCACTAAATCTAGGAAATGCTAATCCTAATAGGATAGGGATTACTAGATGGTTATATAAGGAGTAATTGTGCAAGCAATTTGGAACTTTTTAGAAGAGATCAAATGTAAGGAGAAGAGTCGAAGAAGAGGTAAGAAAGCTATAAACACTTCAAGTCAATCTAGAAGTGGCGGCAAGAGAAAGAATTAAAGATAAAGAATCCTACTTAAAGAAAAACTCTTAAAATTTTAATTAAAGTTTCACTAGAAGTTAAATCTTGTCATTCTCTCATTATAAATAGCTAATTTAGGGGCTGGTTAAAAACACAATCGGTAACTTTTTGTTTTATAAAGTTAACAAAACCTTGCTTTTATATTATAGACAACATTTTCTTTATTTTATGAAAGTGATAGATGATAAATGTCTCTTTGAACTCTATGTATTGCAACATACTTGGCTTAAAACGCTACATTAGTAAATTGACTTTTTCAATAATTACAAGTACATGAATCTCGGATGACAAAGCATTAAACACAAAAAATCATGTTTAAAAACCTAAGTCGTAGACTATTAAAATAAAAATCATAGTTTAATTTATTGAAATAGCAAAATACATGTTCAAAAATGACGTTGTAGTAGCCTTTATCTGAAACTAATGTTTTTCCGTATACTTGAATCTTCAATTTCAAGAGACGAAGCATTAAGCCACAAAAAACTGCGTTTGAATAATAAAAACATAGTTTATTCACATATAATATGTAAAACCCACCATTTTCCTAGCATTGTATAAATAATGAACGTAATTAAGTATGTAAGATTTGTATGAAGGAAAAGCTAATGCAATGGTGAATGAAAGTATATTAGTAGACTTAGAGTGTTCGTTTTGGCTTGAATATGCATGATGAGCAATATGAGGCTAAAAGAGGTAAAATAAATGGAAAATTAATGAAATGGATGAAGGATTGAGAAATCGATCTAAACAAGTGTATATTGATGTGTTTAAAGTGTTGGGAAGATTGGAAGTCTTGGTAAATGCTTTGGTATTATTTTGGTGTGATTTAGGAATGATTTGGAAGGTGAAAATTTGTATAACAAAAGGTGTTGTTTTGGTATGTCACGACCCTCTTCCCGTGACTTAACTTACTATTAACAGTTGGGCTGTGAGTCAACATCCATATCCACATCTCATCCATTCATAATTTAATTTTATTTACATGAAATAGAAACTGTACTTTCACAAATATGCAGAAGCCTTTACATCAGTTTCTATTATTGTCACGACCCTCCTTGACTTAACCAAAACCACTGTAAATTTTTCACTTTTTACTTACCTTTCTCCTTATCAACAGTTGGGCCGTGATTCGATATTATCATCCTCGCTTAACAAAACATTCATTTATTTTCATACATACATGTCAATATACTATCTACTGATTGTAATTTCTTTTATATCATAAGTGAACTCATATAAAATCTAATACAAATACATCCCCCATAATTTACATCGTTTACATCACTGTGCTGTTTATATGTTTAGATACAAAACCGTACAAAATATGTATACCCGTAGATCGGTAGGAAATGACAGTGGACAATAGGAATACTATCCCTCAAACATACTCGCTCTACTGTGGATGCTCTGTAGAGAGGTGTAAAAAAAAGGGTGGCTCACAGCTCAATAAGGAAATCAGGCAAGCAAGTAGACATCTACACTATCTACTCAAAATAATGTTATGCCTCGAAAATATCCTTAACTCACTTTAAAAGCATGTCTTTAAATATATATATATATACATATATATATACTTGTATAGATTAAATCCCACGTACAGAAATCATGCTTAGTTCTCAAATGTAGGCATTTCGTGCAAAAAATGCATCTTTATGATTTCATAATGCCTTTAGATAAATCATGTCATTTATATTCAAATCACATTAAATATGGCATTTAAATCATTCACAACACAACAATCGGATTCTGACCTATCCCTCAGGCCTGTCCGTATAAAATCCATGAAGTGATATATCATGTGAGACTCTGTGGCTAAGTGCAATAATATCCTAGACTATGGCCATATCCTATAATGGTGATCCCAGGCTACACAGGCCTCAGTGTGTAGGGCATCACTACTGCAACGAGAGGGGGGTCAGTCCATCACAACTACCAGCTGTCAACTCCTTAACTCCACAACAACACACGATACAATGTACTCCATACCACTCGCACTGTACAACGTACACCTGTGGACCCTATCTCAATAGATAATCAATACCACGTCTCTAAATTCACATGCGAACATCTCACAGTGTGACACTCAGTCTACACGAGGAAATCAGCATGGTTTTTCAACATGTCTTATACATCACATAAAACTACAGTGCCCACCTTTGAGCGCGACTCACAGTCGACACTCCACTCAAACACTGTTTCACACATCACAAACTCAAACTATAATGTGAGTAAACCTCTAGCACTAGGTCATGCACAATTCATGTTTCAAATCAAGTCCAAGCAATCGCTCCAGTACCATGCTATGCATAAAACTCATCAAATTAAGTACGAGCAATCAGTCAAGTACTATGTCATGTATAAATCATGAAGAATCGAGTACGAGAAACGCTATAGCACTCTGTGTCACAGCCTTCCCCCACACGCGATGTCACGACTCAAATTACCTAAAAATCAGAGTAAATTTTTAGCTTTTTCATTTCCTTACCCGTCGTGAACAGTTACACTACTAAACAGTTGGGCTATGATTCGGTGTTAGTCACCTCTCACCTATTTACCATTCCATTTTCATATTTCATTTACATATCAATTTATTTAAACTAAATACATCCCCAATATTACATCTATATACAGTACTGTGCCTCTATATGTTCAGATACAAAAATTATACAAATGTGTATACCTGGTCTTGATAAGAAGCAGCGGATAACCGAAATGTGAGACTACTGTTGCTCTCTTCTACTGAATGTACTCTGTAGGGTGGAAAATGAAAGGGTGAGCATAAACAGCTCAGTAAGGCAATAATGTAAGCAGGTAGATAACTATACTATCTACGTGCTGATAATGTCATGATATAAAATCGTTTACATTTGGAGCATGAGGTATCACTAAAACGATGCCACATGTATATATATCATATAAGAGAAATCATGAAATAGACATATCAAAACAACCATGGAAAAATCATCATGTATGACATCTCATGCTCGTCACATTAAAACTTATTTGTTTCATCATAAATTCATCACGTTAAAACTTATTTGTTGTATCATAAAACAACCTCATCAAGGTCAAACCCATCTCTCGGGAATACCTTGATTCATTAAATCACATCTTATTTAAAAACATAAATCGAGACATTACCCCTCCTTTGGGTTTGTCCTGGTCTATTCAGACCGTATGTTATCATATGAGGCATGTAGGTTACTGTATGAAAATCGTGGACTATGGCCATAATTTGTCCCTGTGATCCCAGGCTACACGAATCCCGGTGTACGGGGCATCACAACTGCAACGGGAGGTGGGGTCAAATCCTACCCGCCAGAATATTAAGTAACATCATCGAGTCATCATGACTGCACGTACAGCATACTCCGTGTGACATACACGGTACATCGTACTCCGTGGACCCATATTATAGTCTGGAGGTGCCTGCCGTAGGTCTTACCCACCCCAATACTATGTCGATAACCAACCCATGTCTCAAAGTATACGTGCGAGCATATCAACTCTCTGCAACACACAGTCTACAGGAGACTTCCGCACGACTATATGCATGTCAACTCACGTCTAGTGCGAGCGAAGCTCCAGCACGGTTTTGTGCACACACAAATTTCTTGTACGAGCAATGCTCCAGTATGACTTTTCATGAGTAATAAATCAATAAAATTTAGTGCAAGTAAGACTCTAGCACTCTTTTTACTCATATAAATATGATAGGTGGCTCAATCTTGATAAAACATCTCTTAAAATCGTAACCGGTACAAACCGGTACCGTTTTGTATAATTCATAAAATCAACCGCCAACCTATATGTAAATTTGGTTAAACCAAAGCAATACATTCATATAAACCATCAAAACATGGAAATCATGCAATTTATTTACCTTACTACCCTTTTTGTAAATTTTATTCCCAGGGGCAATATCGTCTTTTTCTTTATTCACCTATGCCCTGGGTTTTTGTAAAAATTATTATTTCGTTTCTAAATACTTTAAGAAATTCTAGGCCCTATAAATCCCCTCAAAAATACATATAGAAATCTCTATGCACCTATAAAATTCCTTTACCTCGATTTACGCGTAAACTTATCTCGTCTCGATAATATCCGATCTCTCAGTCCAACTGCGCATCAACAAAGCCTAGAAACTGCATATAACCACATATTTTGGGTTAATTCACTTATTTTTATCAGTATATCACATTTCTTGATCGAATCTAACGTACTGGGCCCGTTTTACTTTATTGGGCCCAATTGCACCTTAATGGGTCTCGACCCATTTTCAACCTGTTTCTACTTATTAAATCCCTTCTTCGGGTTTACTGGGCTCATTCAGCTTACCAATAATCATCGGGCTTCATTCCAAACTCATTGGATAGCTCGTATACTATTTACAGTAATTACGTTGCAATTCCGATATATATTCCTTTTTATACAGAATTAATCCGTAAATTCCGTAAAATAATCAAAACTCTATATTAACGACTCTAATTGTCGAAATTAAAATATACTTACCCAATATGATGCGGGGTACAAAAATCGGAGCTCAATCGTCTCTCGTTCAAGCTCAGTCGTAAAACTGCACAATTATATATTTAATTTCGGGTTAATTTCTGATCAAATATAATTTAAATAAATTTCTCGAAAATCAAATCGGTCACTTTTGACCTCGTATCGACTTACCCGAAGTCCGGTGTATCCTCAAAAATTCTTTCCCTTTTTCTTTTTTCTCTTTTTCTCTTTTTTTCCCTTCTTTCTTGGCTGAACCGGTTCAGTCCGGTTCAACTCGGTTCAGTCCGATTCAACTCGGTTCTGTCCGGTTCAACCAGGTTTAGACCGATCCGGTTCAGTTCAATTCACTCCGATTCGGCCGGTTCAGGGCCTCGTCGACCGATTCTCCGTCGGCTTCCACCGCCAGCAGCTCTGCGAGGTCGTCCGCAGCTCGGATCTGGTCTTGGTTTCGCATGAGGTGGCCGGGAAGTGGTCGGTCCGGCTGTTCTCCCTCTGTAGTCGGTACCCATTTTCCTTTTCTGTCGTTTTCGACGCCGTTCGTCGGTTTTGGCGACTGCCACCACCACCAATCTGCTCGTCTTGACCTCGAGGACGTTCGGCGGTGGTCGGGTGGGGCTAGATCGGTGCCAGTTGCTGCCGATCTCATTTTCTCCCTCGCGATTTTCAATCGCCGATTTCGGGTTTCCCGGTGGCTTGGGGATCGCGTCGCGGCTGCCGGTGGTCACGCGGGTGTCGGGCTTCCTTGGCCAACCCTCGTCGGCAACTCAGTCCCGCCAGTGGCTCGCCGGTGAGCTCCCTCGGTCAGCTTCGTTTTCTTTATGCAGAATCGCGATTTTGTAATTCTCTTTTTTTTGAATTAATTTAATTTAATTTATTATTTAATTTTATTAATATTTTAATCATTATTTTATTCTAAAAATCCCAAAAATATCTAAAAAATATATTTTATTCTAATTAATTAATTTAATTTATTTAATCTATTTTTCCACTTTTTCGGTATATTTTCTCCGTATTTTCGGGATATTGTCCTGAGTGACTTTTCGGTATTTCTAAAAATTTCGGATCTTGATCAATTGGACTCGAAATTGTATAATTTCCTCATTATTGATCAAGATATCATAAATCCTTATTTTTAATTAAAATTTTCTTATCGAATTTATACCTTTTTTTTGGTTTTTTGATCGTTTTACCCTTGCACGTGTTCAAAAATTCCATTTCAGTCCTTTTGCATTTTTAATTTTGTGTTTTAACTAAATTTGGGTCTTACAAAATCTCCCCCACTTAAGAAATTTGGTCCTCCAAATTTGAACCAAGTCAAATGGATTCATAAACAACTCCGGGTAAGTCTATTGTGTCATATACTGTCATTCTCATGTGACTTTTCCGGAGTGTACTACTACCAAAGGACTTTAATTAGGGAGATCGTCTTAAACCTCAACACTTTCTCATTCCTGTCTGATACCCGAATCGATTTTCAACATATGTTATACTTTCATTGAACTAAGCTGTTGGAGCTCATATCTAGTCACATACGCTGGGTCCGGATAATATTTTCGAAACATCATAAGATGGGACACATTGTGGATGCCTATTTAGTCAAGTGGTAACGCCAACCTACAGGCCTTGTCTCCCACTTTGTCCATATCTCTTTCTGAATCTTGTTACGTCCTTATGCTATGTCCTAAGAGCATGTAACTTCCAACAATACTAATTCACCCTCGGTGAATTCCAATGGTTTTCTGTCTCTTGTCAACATAGCTTTTATATCTGGCTTGAGGTGTTCTTAATCCTTCATAATTAACTGAACATCCTTAGAGGTTTGTCTTACCAATTCAGAAATAATTTTCTATCTGTCACCCACTTCTTCTTATCCAAGTAGGGAAACAACCCCTATGGCCATAGAATGCCTCTTCTGAAGTCATCCCAATACTCAAGTGACAACTGTCATTATTGGCGAATTCGATTAGTAACAATTGATCATCCCAGGAGCTTATCAGATAAATGGCACACACTCTCATCATATCCTCCAGAACCTGTACAGTCCTCTCTGACTGACCATTTGTCTGAGGATGGAAAGCTGTGCTAAAACTCAGTCGGGTTCCCATAGCTTCCTGAAAAACATTCCCAGAAGTGAAAAGTGAAGCGGGAATCCCTATATGATACAATGCTCACTGGAAAGATACTTGGTGTTCCACACTTTTCCATACACATAAATTCACCTACACACTTAGAGTATCTGGGGATTTCCAAACCAGAAGGTGGGTAGACTTAGTAAATCTATTGACTATCACCCAGATAGCCTTATGATTCATCCGGGTCCTCTGTAACCCATCACGAAATTCATGGTAACTTATTCCCATTTTCGTGTCAATATAGGTAGAAACTGCAATAACCCTGCAACTTCTTTTCTCTACCTTACTCTGCTGACATACGAGATACTTTTCACAATCTTTACCATGTATCCTTTCATATTTGACCAGTAATACCCTTTTTAACGATTTCGATATGTTTGTCACTTCTCGAATGCACTATATATCCCGAAGAGTGAGCTTCTGACAATATCACTATCTCATCAACTATGGTCCTGGGGAGTACTTATACTATCTCTGAACCTCAGTAAGCCATCATCTCTCTCGGTGAACTCTATCACTATACCCCTCTGAATCTGACCCACACTATCGACACCATGCCGATCATCATGCTAAGCCTGTCAAATCCGGTCACTCAAATCTGGTTCTAATCTCACGCTAGCTGTCACACAATCACTGTCATCATCAGAAGGAATCACATCACGACTGAGGCTCACAACTGCTCTAACAGCTCACGCTCCCTGACCATCATATGTAATACCATCTCGAGACTCTTTCTGCTCAAGGCATTAGCCATTACATTAGCCTTTCTTGGGTGGTACAATTTTCACAATCATAATCCCTCAGAAGCTCAAACCCTTTTTGTTCTCATGTCCGACTCTTTCTGTGAAAACAGATACTCGGGGCTTTTATGATCAGTGCATACCTAAAATTTCTCACCGTGTACATAGTAGTGTCATATACTCAGTACAACCACTATCGCTGTCAACTTTAAATCAAGGGTCGGATAGTCCTTTCATGATCCTTAAGTTGTCTGGATTCATAATTGACTATCTTCCCTTTTTGCATTAATACACAGCCCATTCATTATTTTAAGGTATCCATAGACTCATGAGAAACCTCTTAATCTGTTGGATATGGTGAGAATAATTGCGGTAGTCAGTTTATTACTTCAGTACACCAAAACTCCTGTCACGTCTATCATCCCATTCAAATACAACTTTTTCTAAGTTAAACGTGTCAATAAAGTGGTCCATTTCGAGAACTCTCAACAAATCATCTGTAAAAAAAAATTTTCAATTGTTGCTTATAATTTTCCTTGGACTGTAAATACACTCAAAATATCATCAATAAGGATGATAACAAATCGGTCCAAGTAAAGTTTAAATACCTCATCGTAGTTGTGTTCCACTAAATATTTCAATCACCCATATCCTTGACCTATGTACGCATAAACGTATAATGTCATTTCGAAATCGCTTCCGTTCAAGATACTAACCCGCGTCATTTCATTTTTCTTATATTAACGGCTTTTATAAAATTTTTAATTAAATTTTTAAACCTTCCTGATTAATCGAATTCTATATTTCTTTATCATACAAGTAAAGGTACCCTAATTTTAAATGTATATATTACGATTGTCGATTTCAATTTATAGGTTACGTATACTTTTAGACGCTGAAAAGTCTTCAGGCGAGGAGGCATTTTGAAATACCTTTATTAACCCTCAGACTTGACCACAATTACTGTACATATCAGTCCATGTGGTCACAATTCATATTCTCTACTAATTGCTTTAATCTAAATTACTTCACGTATCATAGATATTCTTACCTTGCATGCGTCTCTTATTCCAGTCTATCTCATATTCAGGATTTATCATATCTCAAAGCTTATCTCCTTTCGTATATCACTTATAACAACTATGTCATTACTCATTCCGTGAGTACAATCATTTTCTTCTTTAATTTCAATCGTTACACCCCTTTTTCGGTGCAGAGATACTAATAGGGTTTTCTCTGTCTCTTTACCCTTCTATGGGGCAGTCTCACCCAACTCTGGGCAATCATTAAATAATTGGTCCGTCTTACCACACTTAACGCCTATTTTAGTCAATAAAGTGTAAGTGTAGGCCCTACTTTCGTGGTATCTACCACACATCCTACACTGCTTACACTGTTCACCCTGCTAACATTGGTACATTGTTACACTGCTACACTGTTTACCCTGCTTAAACTACTTCGTAGCAGGTCGGGGTCCTCAAATCACAATACCCCTCAAAAGTGCTGAAATTGGATATACTGGGGCTTTACCAATCATCTTACCCCGTGACTCATCAACTCTAATCTCTTACCAACTAGTCTCTTTCTCGCTCTGACATCTCTATCATTCTCTATTCTCTTCTGTCTCTATTTCGACCCTTACTACCTTGCTTAATCTCAGAGGCGTGCAACACATGATCTCATTCACACAACTATATTCTGCGCACTGCCTCGACATAAGTAGTGAGCCAATCGAACTCTAATCGACAATTTGAGCCCTTCCATGAACTTTTGGGCTTTCCGACTCTCACTGCCCATAGTGTCGGGGTAATACTTGGGCAGGTATATAAACTGAGACTCATACTCATCAATCAACCAGTGTCTCTGGGTCAATGTAAAGAATTTTTATTTGTAATTTCCTTTAAGTAGTGCCCAAAATATTCTGTCACCGGAATACATCCAGAAATATTTCTCATGTCGGCTCTGGATTTCTAGCTCTTCAGATGATTCGAGCGGACTTCCACCAATGCTCTGCCTCACCCTCCAAGATAAATGTATTTAAAAGTCACATTTTCAGTCGACATACACCAAAAGAATCCATACAACTGCGCTATCTCATTCGCCCAGTCCTCAGCAACTATTGGTTTCTTTACTTCGCTATATACCAGAGGGGTGTGAGAATCTCTATAGTCTGAGGTATCTGTTTAGGCTTTACCTACCTATCCTCAACTACCTGCATAGACTGAGTAAACAACTCCAAAATATTTTCTACACTTCACTCCATCCTCTCGGAGCTTGTCTCAATACTATTTAGTCTCTTTATAGGACCCTGTGGAGTATGCTCAACATCAGCGTCCACTTCACCCCCATCTTGAGTCTCATGTGACGACTCATTCGACTCTCAAGCCGATCTCTATGGCCTCGAGCATGTGTACTCGCCTCTCTACCATAGCGGATATCAGTTATAAAAACTATATTCTTGCATTCGAAACTAAATTCTTAGCTGCACTTCCACCTTGATATACACAATTGTATCTCAACAATGCACAGTACATGGGGATGTAAATTTACTTAACCACTAACACCGACTCATATCTGTCACGCCCCGGAAGTGCAGAAAATAGGGCTAATTTAAAACTTTTTACTCATTAATTCTCAATTAAGAGTGCATTCCTGTGCAGTGTCATACATCATCATAATTATCATGCCTCAGGATCTCATCATAATATAGTGTATATTGAATCATATACATTACTCAATTCCAAGTTAATTAATCTTAATACATCCCATACAATGATATACATCAAGTGTCTGCAATTACAATAATAGTCTGGGTACATGAAAAGATAAAATATACCTCAAGATACAATATATATGGCATGGAGCTCGAGTCCTACACTAGCCACTACTCCGTACGTCGCAGGGAGATCCTTTTTCACTTGAAGAACTCTGGGGGGAAAGAAAACAGGGTGAGCTTCTAAATCGCTCAGTAAAGGGGGTAAGGAACTCATTTCATAAACCAAAATGCACATCACAAAATGTTTATTTGTATGTGAAACTCATTTGAAAACCATAGCATGAAAGTACTCAAAACGACATTCTCATGTCTCAAGTCATGTGAAAACATGAAGTAAAAAGGCTCACTCTAGAGCAATAACAAAGCATGTGAAAACAATGCGATAAACGCTTTCTCAATGAGCGTGATAAAATCACTGAAATAGTAATGCACGTGGCACAGCCACTAAACACACGTGGCATGGCCACTGATTTAAATTCACACGTGGCATAGCCACTAAGCACACGTGGCATAGCCACTGATTTAATTTCACACGTGGCACAGCCACAGAATAGGGTTTCTCACGTGGCAACGGCCACCAATGGGGTATAACGTGGCAACGGCCACCAATGGGGTATAACGTGGCAACGGCCACCAATGGGGTATAACGTGCCAACGGCCACCAATGGGGTATAACGTGGCAACGACCACCAAGTATACGTGGCATAGCCACATAATGGGTTATTCTCACGTTACCAGAACGGAGAAGAAATCGGGCTTACATGCTACCAGAGCAATGCTCGGTGTGTACTCAAAATTACACACCTAAGTCTTATCACACAAGATCGGCTTACCTTCACGTAGAACTCATGATGGTTTTTCTCTCATAAAACTCATTTGAAATCGTTTTGTACTCAACACAAAACATAATAAACATCGAGTCCCAACCGACAAAGCACACGCACACATTTCTCAAATCTCGATATTGCCTTAACGTAGAGCCCAGTTATAAACTCATAAAAACATTGGGCTCCAACCGGCTATAAAAATCATGTACAGTTGTATCTCAACACAACACTCAACATGCTTGTTTTATAAACCACAAATCATGCTAAAATAGTTTACAAATCACATACACAAATGGTTTAGATTTCCCTTACCTCTTTGCACCTCGTATAGTGCAATCGTTTCCCCCGTATCACGGACTAGTCTCGCATTCCACTCTGGAACTCCCGAGCTGTCCAAACGATGTTAAAACATCAATACTCAACTATCACATAAACCTCAATTCTCAAAATCGAGCATAATTGCTCATAACACCTCAAATCTCTTGATTCTCGTAACTCTACCCTAAACTACAACCTCATTCACAATATCTCAACGTCCTACATTTCTCATGCCAATTATCTATGCTAATTCACCACATTGTCTAAATTTCCATTTATAGCACAAATTCTCAAAATTGCCAAAATTTCCAAATATCAACATTACTCCAACTACATTGCAATTTCATCAATCCCTAATCATTTCTCAACTATTTCAACGCAATGACAACCACCAATATCATCAAAATCATCTCAAATATCAAGATCGAGGTTTAGAAATTACCCAAAGCTTGTGAGACGCACAACCCACGCCTCGATCCGATTCGCCCTTCGATTTCCAAGTATGTTGTTCTCCCTTTGATGAGGAACAACTTTCCTTCTTACCACAACTCTTGATTTGGCCAGAAATGGGTGTTTTAGATGAGTGAGAAAGTTAGGTTTTCAGTGGAAATGGGGTTGGAAGAGAGAAAAAGTGAAATTGCAGGAGAAAAACAGGGGTTCTTTATATAGACTGGAGGTAGGAGATCGATCTGGCTCTTGAGGAGATCGATCTGCGTTTGAATTTTTGGGACGATTTGGGGCAATTTATGCCTAGAAGATCGATCTGTCGAGGGGTGAGATCGATCTCTTTATGGCTTTATGAGATCGATCTGCTCCTTGAGGAGATCGATCTTCTCCCAAACAGAATCATTTGGAGATCGATCTCTTCCTTATGAGATCGATCTTCTCTCAAACAGATTCATAACGAGATCGATCCTCTTCCATTGGAGATCGATCTGCTCCTTAAATTCCTCATTCCTTGTCATTTTTAGCTCACTAGATCGATCTCTCCTTCTCCCAGATCGATCTGCTCCTTAAATTTTTCTCCTTCTTTGTCGTTTATAACTCACCAGATCGATCTCTCCTTCTCCCAGATCGATCTGTCCTCATAGTTTCACATTTATTTTAACACTTAACATATAAATCTCCAATTATCATTCCCCAATTCACTTAGCCCAATGAATTACACTTCAAATTATTATTACATCAATAAAATATGTCTGAAATTCTCAGATCTCACATCCTCCCCACCTTAAATAGAATTTGGTCCTCCAAATTCAACTCAACTAGTCGAATAGATGGGGGTATTTCTCCTTCATGAGACTCTCTAGTTCCCACGTTGCCTCTTCCCTTGAGTGATGTTTCCACAAAACTTTCACTAATGGGATGCTCTTGGTTCTCAGTACCTTCTCCTTTCTATCGAGAATCCGGACGGGTTCCTCAGTGTAGCTCATGTCCTCCTGTATGTCCATCTCATCATACTCTATAACATGAGAAGGGTCCGGGTGGTACTTCCTCAACATAGACACATGAAAAACATTGTGTATTCCAGACATCTGTGGGGGTAATGCTAATCTGTAAGCTACCTTTCCCACTCTCTCAAGAATCTCGAATGGTCCTACATATCGAGGACTCAATTTTCCTTTCTTCCCAAATCGCATGATACCCTTGCTTGGTGATACTCTCAGAAATACTACATCACCAACGTCAAACTCGAGTGGCCGTCTACGCACATCCGCGTAGCTTTTCTGTCTACTTTGTGCAGCCCGTAATCTCTCACATATGAGTTTTACACTTTGTACGGCTTGCTCAACAAGCTCGGGGGCATTTATCTTTCTGTCACCGACTTCTTCCCAAGCTATAGGGGATCTACACCTCCTACCATATAGAGCCTCAAAGGGTGCCATTTCAATACTCGTATGATAGCTGTTGTTGTACGCAAACTCTGCTAGGGGCAGGTGATCATCCCATGATCCCTTAAAATCCATCGTACACGCCCTCAACATATCCTCCAGGGTCTGAATAGTCCTCTCTGACTGACCATCTGTCTGAGGATGATAGGCGGTACTAAAACTCAATCGAGATCCCATGGACTCTTGAAACTGGGTCCAAAATCTGGAAGTAAACCGGGAATCTCTATCAGAAGTAATACTCACTGGAGCCCCATGTAATCTAGCTATCTCGCCGACATATAGCTCAGCTAAGGCATCCACCGTATCTGTGCTCTTGATGGCAAAAAAGTGGGCACTCTTGGTCAATCTATCCACTATAACCCATATAGCGTCATGACCTCTTCGGGTCGTCGGTAAACCCATAATAAAGTCCATAGTGACATGCTCCCATTTCCATGTAGGTACAGGTAAGGGCTGTAGTAGTCCTCCGGGCTTCCGATGCTCAACTTTCACTTGCTGGCATACTAAACACCTGGCCACGTACTCTGCCACGTCTCGCTTCATACCACTCCACCAATACACCTTTCTCAAGTCTCGGTACATCTTAGTACTCCCTGGGTGCATGGTGTACCGCGAGCAGTGGGATTCTCTCAGTATCTGTCTCTTCAGGGTATCCTCGTCCGGTACACAAATTCGTCCTCTGAATCTCAACAATCCATCCTCACTGATGGTGAGATCCGACTGCGAACTCTGCTCAGCTTGGCTAACCATATCTATCAATCTCTGATCACTGCGCTGCCCAGTCCTAATCTGATCCATGATCCTGGGCTCTATCCGCAGGCTAGCCAAAAATCCAGTCTCTACCTCTTTAACTCTGATCCGAAGTTCGGCGAACTGCTCTAACAAATCCCATTCCCTGATCATCATAGCAGATATCATACTCTTCCTGCTCAGGGCATCAACAACTACATTCGCCTTACCCGGATGATAAAGAATCTCACAGTCATAATCCTTAAGGAGTTCCATCCATCTCCTTTGTCTCATGTTTAACTCTTTCTGATCAAAGAGATATCTCAAACTCTTGTGATCAGTGAAGATCTGGAATCTTTCCCCATATAAGTAGTGTCGCCAGATCTTCAAAGCAAATACCACAGCGGCTAACTCCAAATCATGCGTGGGGTAATTTCACTCATGGTCTTTCAGCTGTCGCGATCCATATGCGACCACTCTTCCGTGCTGCATCAGGACACTCCCCAATCCTTGGTGAGATGCATCACTATACACCGAGAATCCTCCTGATCCCTCAGGAATAGTTAACACAGGTGCCGCTGTCAATCTCCTTTTTAATTCCTGAAAACTGAGCTCACATTGATCAGTCCATATAAATGGAGTCTCTTTGCGCTGAGCTTAGTTAAAGGGGCGGCAATCCGGGAAAATCCTTCCACAAATCTTCTGTAATACCCTGCCAAACCAAGGAAGCTTCGTACCTCAGTAACTGTCCTCGGTCTCTCCCAATTAAGCACAGCTGCTACTTTACTTGGATCCACTGATACTCCTTTCTCTGAGACTATATGACCAAGGAAAGCTATCCGGTTCAGCCAAAACTCACACTTACTAAGCTTTCCGTATAATTGCTTATCTCGAAGTATCTGAAGTACTAACCACAAATGCTGTGCATGCTCCTCATACGACCGAGAGTACACCAGGATATCATCAATAAAGACTATCACAAATTTATCTAGATAGTCTCTGAACACCTCGTTCATCAGTCTCATAAATACTGCAGGGGTGTTCGTCAATCCAAAGGACATCACCAGAAATTCATAATGGCCATACCTTGTCCTGAAGGCCGTCTTTGGAATATCTTCTTCCTTGATCCTCAATTGGTGATAGCCCGATCTCAAATCAATCTTAGAAAAGACTGAGGCCCCTCTTAGCTGATCAAGTAGATCATCAATCCTGGGCAGTGGGTATTTATTCTTCACCGTGGCTTTATTCAACAGCCGGTAGTCTACGCATAATCTGAGACTACCATCCTTCTTTTTAACAAATAGTACTGGTGCTCCCCACGGCGAAACACTGGGTCTAATAAACCTTTGATCCAATAACTCCTGTAGTTGTCTCTTCAATTCCTCAAGTTCCACTAATGCCATCCTGTAAGGAGGTTTAGAGATCGGCTGAGTATCTGGTACCAAATCAATGGTAAACTCCAGCTCTCTTTCTGGTGGTAAACCTGGCAATTCATCTGGGAAAACATCCAGAAATTCGCAAACCACAGGTATATCCTCAATCCTCGGATGTTCCCGCTCATCGTCTGAGATGAGTGTCTTATAACCTTCACATGAATAATCATATTTAATATTCTCCAAAATAATATCAAAATTCTCAAATTATTTACTAGAAATGCACATAATCATTTCCTCAATATCTCAATCGTACACTGTAAGGTTCAGGTAGGGAGAAAGTTATAATCTTAGTGTAGCAGTCTAAACTCACTCGATTGGTCGCCAACCAATCCATTCCCAGAATTACATCAAACCCATGAATATTCAACAGGATTAGATCTGCTAACATCCCTCTATCTCCCACCTTTATCTCACATCCTCTACAGATTAACTCAGTTCTCTGGGATTCACGCATAGGGGTATTTACATGTAGTATATATTCTAGAGGTTCAAACTTCAAGTTTAATCTACATGCAAAATGCTCAGAAATAAACGAATGCGTGGATCCTGAATCAATCAACACATGAGCCTCATAATTACAGACAGAGAGTGTACCTCTTATAGTTTCTGCCGAAGTGTCTGCGGTCTCCTTATCCAGGGCAAACACACGTCCCTGTGCCACAGGTTTCTTCCCTTTCTCTGCCGCAGTGGCCCGTCTCCGGGGATCCACTCTCTGAGGCTGTTGTCTAGTAGGCTCCGGAGCATGTGGTATCTGAGGTTAGGGACAGTCCTTCACTCTGTGACCCATGTCACCACATCTAAAACATCCACGGATCGACCCAGTACAACTTCCCTCATGCGATCGGCCACAGTCTCTACAAACCCTTATCTCCGGCCTGACATATCGAGGGGTCTCCTTGATAATAGGATAGGCTCTGGGTCTCTCCAATCTGTCTTTCTGTACCTCAATCCTTCCTCTTCTGAAGGAACCTCTCCGAGCCTCTGTTTGGAAAAGTGCTGGCCTCTTGCCCTTATCTCTATTCACCGTTCTGAGCTCATTCTGGGATTGTACCATCTCAATTCCTCTTTCAATCTCTTGTGCTCGTCTCAGAGCATCTCCAAACTCAGTAATACATAGCCCTATCAGTCTATCTCTGATGACGGGCTTCAACCCATACACAAACTTCTCTATGCGGAGCTCTTCACTCTTGAAGGTCTCTGGGTCATATCTCAATAGCGCTGTGAATTGGCTCTCATAGTCATCCACAGACATGTCACCCTGTACCAAACTCAAAAACTCAGCTTGTTTCTTTCTCTGGGCGGCTCGTGGTACATATTGGGTCCTAAAGGCTGTCTGGAACTCTTCCCAACCAATCGCACCATGGTGGGACACCAAAATACCCTGGGTAGTACCCCACCAATCTCGAGCTCTCCCCTTCAGCATATAGGCACTCATACTGACCCTCTCAGCATCGGTGCACCCCAAAAAATCAAATATAATTCTCAATTCCGTCAACCACTCCTCAGCCTCTGTGGGATCCTTCTTTCCCTTAAATGCGGGTGGATTCATCTTCAGAAAATCCCTTAGTCGGACCATACTTCTATCCTCAGGCTGAGTGACGGGAGGCACTGGGGGTATGGGAGGTCCTTGTGGTGGTGTAGGGGTAGTATCCGAGGCATTAACTCCAAAGTGTTGCGCGAATAACGCTGCCATCTGCTCAAAACCTTGCCTCACATCGGTCTCAATCTGATTAAACCGAGAGTTAGGACTCTCTGGTTGTGGGATAGGTGGCGGAGGGGACTCTGCCTGCCTCCTCGAACGACCTCGTCGTTTACTCATTCTCTATCTCAACTCGTCTCCTGCGCGTACATATCACAATCAATTGAAATCTCAATCCTCAATTTCAGTTCATGACCAAACTATTACAGACACTTGGGATGTATTCTATTCCACTTAATCGACACTGACAGTACTAGAACCCTAAGCTCTGATACCAAGAAAACTCTGTCACGCCCCGGAAGTGCGAAAAATAGGGCTAATTTAAAACTTTTTACTCATTAATTCTCAATTAAGAGTGCATTCTTGTGCAGTGTCATACATCATCATAATTATCATGCCTCAGGATCTCATCATAATATAGTGTATATTGAATCATATACATTACTCAATTCCAAGTTAATTAATCCTAATACATCCCATACAATGATATACATCAAGTGTCTGCAATTACAATAATAGTCTGGGTACATGAAAAGATAAAATATACCTCAAGATACAATATATATGGCCTGGAGCTCGAGTCCTCCACTAGCCACTACTCCATACGTCGCAGGGAGATCCTTTTTCACTTGAAGAACTCTGGGGGGAAAGAAAACAGGGTGAGCTTCTAAATCGCTCAGTAAAGGGGGTAAGGAACTCATTTCATAAACCAAAATGCACATCACAAAATGTTTATTTGTATGTGAAACTCATTTGAAAACCATAGCATGAAAGTACTCAAAACGACATTCTCATGTCTCAAGTCATGTGAAAACATGAAGTAAAAAGGCTCACTCTAGAGCAATAACAAAGCATGTGAAAACAATGCGATAAATGCTTTCTCAATGAGCGTGATAAAATCACTGAAATAGTAATGCACGTGGCACAGCCACTAAACACACGTGGCATGGCCACTGATTTAAATTCACACGTGGCATAGCCACTAAGCACACGTGGCATAGCCACTGATTTAATTTCACACGTGGCACAGCCACAGAATAGGGTTTCTCACGTGGCAACGGCCACCAATGGGGTTTCTCACGTGGCAACGGCCACCAATGGGGTTTCTCACGTGGCAACGGCCACCAATGGGGTTTCTCACGTGGCAACGGCCACCAATGGGGTATAACGTGGCAACGACCACCAATGGGGTATAACGTGGCAACGGCCACCAAGTATACGTGGCAGAGCCACAGAATGGGTTATTCTCACGTTACCAGAACGGAGAAGAAATCGGGCTTACATGCTATCAGAGCAATGCCCGGTGTGTACTCAAAATTACACACCTAAGTCTTATCACACAAGACCGGCTTGCCTTCACGTAGAACTCATGATGGTTTTTCTCTCATAAAACTCATATGAAATCGTTTTGTACTCAACACAAAACATAATAAACATCGAGTCCCAACCGGTAAAGCACACGCACACATTTCTAAAATCTCGATATTGCCTTAACGTAGAGCCCAGTTATAAACTCATAAAAATATTGGGCTCCAACCGGCTATAAAAATCGTGTGCAGTTGTATCTCAACACAACACTCAACATGCTTGTTTTATAAACCACAAATCATGCTAAAATAGTTTACAAATCACATACATAAATGGTTTAAATTTCCCTCACCTCTTTGCACCTCGTATAGTGCAATCGTTTCCCCCGTATCACGGACTAGTCTCGCATTCCACTCTGGAACTCCCGAGCTGTCCAAACGATGTTAAAACATCAATACTCAACTATCACATAACCTCATTCACAATATCTCAACATCCTACATTTCTCATGCCAATTATCTATGCTAATTCACCACATTGTCTAAATTTCCATTTATAGCACAAATTCTCAAAATTGCCAAAATTTCCAAATATCAATATTACTCCAACTACATTGCAATTTCATCAATCCCTAATCATTTCTCAACTATTTCAACGCAATGACAACCACCAATATCATCAAAATCATCTCAAATATCAAGATCGAGGTTTAGAAATTACCCAAAGCTTGTGAGACGCACAACCCACGCCTCGATCCGATTCGCCCTTCGATTTCCAAGTATGTTGTTCTCCCTTTGATGAGGAACAACTTTCCTTCTTATCACAACTCTTGATTTGGCCGAAAATGGGTGTTTTGGATGAATGAGAAAGTTAGGTTTTTGATGGAAATGGGGTTGGAAGAGAGAGAAAGTGAAATTGCAGGAGAAAAATAAGGGTTCCTTATATAGACTGGAGGTAGGAGATCGATCTGGCTCTTGAGGAGATCGATCTGCGTTTGAATTTTTGGGACGATTTGGGGCAATTTATGCCTAGGAGATCGATCTGTCGAGGGGTGAGATCGATCTCTTTATGGCTTTATGAGATCGATCTGCTCCTTGAGGAGATCGATCTTCTCCCAAACAGAATCATTTGGAGATCGATCTCTTCCTCATGAGATCGATCTTCTCTCAAACAGATTCATAAGGAGATCGATCCTCTTCCATTGGAGATCGATCTGCTCCTTAAATTCCTCATTCCTTGTCATTTTTAGCTCACCAGATCGATCTTTCCTTCTCCCAGATCGATCTGCTCCTTAAATTTCTCCTTATTTGTCGTTTATAACTCACCAGATCGATCTCTCCTTCTCCCAGATCGATCTGTCCTCATAGTTTCACATTTATTTTAACACTTAACATATAAATCTCCAATTATCATTCCCCAGTTCACTTAGCTCAATGAATTACACTTCAAATTATTATTACATCAATAAAATATGTCTGAAATTCTCAGATCTCACAATATCAGGCCAACTCTGCTCTGATGCCACCTTTTTTGTCACGACCCAAATTACCTAAAAATCAGAGTAAATTTTTAGCTTTTTCATTTCCTTACCCATCGTGAACAGTTACACTACTAAACAGTTGGGCTATGATTCGGTGTTAGTCACCTCTCACCTATTTACCATTCCATTTTCATATTTCATTTACATATCAATTTATTTAAACTAAATACATCCCCAATATTACATCCATATACAGTACTGTGCCTCTATATGTTCAGATACAAAAATTATACAAATGTGTATACCTGGTCTTGATAAGAAGCAGCGGATAACCGAAATGCAAGACTACAGTCGCTCTCTTCTACTGAATGTACTCTGTAGGGTGAAAAATGAAAGGGTAAGCATAAATAGCTCAGTAAGGCAATAATGTAAGCAGGAGATAACTATTCTATCTACGTGCTAATAATGTCATGATATAAAATCGTTTACATTTGGAGCATGAGGTATGACTAAAACGATGCCACATGTATATATATCATATAAGAGAAATCATGAAATCGACATATCAAAACAACCATGGAAAAATCATCATGTATGACATCTCATGCTCGTCACATTAAAACTTATTTGTTTCATCATAAATTTATCACGTTAAAACTCATTTGTTTCATCATAAACTCATCACGTTAAAACTTATTTGTTGTATCATAAAACAGCCTCATCAAGGTCAAACCCATCTCTCGGAAATACCTTGATTCATTAAATCACATCTCATTTAAAAACATAAATCGGGACATTACCCCTCCTTCGGGTTTGTCCTGGTCTATTCAGACCGTATGTTATCATATGAGGCATGTAGGTTACTGTATGAAAATCGAGGACTATGGCCATAATTTGTCCTTGTGATCCCAGGCTACACGGATCCCGGTGTGCGGGGCGTCACAACTGCAACGGGAGGTGGGGTCAAATCCTACCCACCAAAATATCAAGTAACATCATAAAGTCATCATGACTGCACGGTACAGTGTACTCCTGTGACATACACGGTACATCGTACTCCGTGGACCCATATCATAGTCTGGGGGTGCCTGCCGTAGGTCTTACCCACCCCAATACTATGTCAATAACCAACCCATGTCTCAAAGTATACGTGCGAGCATATCAACTCTCTGCAACACACAGTCTACAGGAGACTTCCGCAAGACTATATGCATGTCAACTCACGTCCAGTGTGAGCGAAGCTCCAGCACCACGCTATGCATATCATGATATCTAAAATCTCGTGCGAGCAAAGCTCCAGCACGGTTTTGTGTATACAAAATTTTCTCATACGAGCAATGCTCCAGTACGGCTTTTCATGAGTAATAAATCAATAAAATTTAGTGCGAGTAAGACTCTAGCACTCTTTTTACTCGTATAAATATGATAGGTGGCTCAATCTTGATAAAACATCTTTTAAAATCGTAACCGGTACAAACAGGTACCCTTTTGTATAATTCATAAAATCAACCGCCAACCTATATGTAAATTTGCTTAAACCAAAGCAATACATTCATATAAACCATCAAAACATAGAAATCATGCAATTTATTTGCCTTACTACCCTTTTTGTAAATTTTATTCCCAGGGGCAATATCGTCTTTTTTTATTCACCTATGCCCCGAGTTTTCGTAAAAATTATTATTTCATTTCTAGATACTTTAAGAAATTCTAGGCCCTATAAATCCCCTCAAAAATACATATAGAAATCTCTATGCACCTACAAAATTCTCTTACCTCGATTTACGCGCAAACTTATCTCGTCTCAATAATATCTGATCTCTCAGTCCAACTATGCGTCAACCAAGTCTACGAAACTGCATATAACCACATATTTTGGGTTAATTCACTTATTTTTATCAGTATATCACATTTACTGATCGAATCCAACGTACTGGGCCCGTTTTACTTTATTGGGTCCAATTGCACCTTAATGGGCCTCGACCCATTTTCAGCCTGTTTCTACTTATTAAATCCCTTCTTCGGGTTTACTGGGCTCATTCAGCTTACCAATAATCATCGGGCTTCATTCCAAACTCATTGGATAGCCCGTATACTATTTACGGTAATTACGTTGCAATTTCGATAAATATTCCTTTTTATATAGAATTAATTCGTAAATTCTATAAAATAATCGAAACTCTATATTGACGACTCTAATTGTCGAAATTAAAATATACTTACCCTATATGATGTGGGGTACGAAAATCGAAGCTCAATCGACTCTCGTTCAGTCTCAGTCGTAAAACTGCACAATTATATTTTTAATTTTGGGTTAATTTTCGATCAAATATAATTTAAATAAATTTTTCGAAAATCAAATCGGTCACTTTTGACCTCTTATTGACTTACCTGAAGTCCAGTGTATCCCCAACAATTCTTTCCCTTTTCCTTTTTCTCTTTTTCTCCCTTTTTCCCTTCTTTCTTGGCTGAACCGGTTCAGTCCGGTTCAACCCGGTTCAGACTGATCTGGTTCAGTCCGGTTCACTCCGGTTCGGCCAGTTCAGGGCCTCGCCGGTCGGTTCTTCACCTGCTTCCGCCGCCAGTAGCTCCGCGACGTCGTCTGCAGCTCGGATCTGGTCTCGATTTCGCACGAGGTGGTCGGGAAGTGGCCGGTCCGGCTGTTCTCCCTCGACCGTCGGTGCCCATTTTCCTTTTTCGTCGTTTTCGACGCCGTCCGTCGATTTCGGCAACTGCCACCACCACGGATCTGCTTGTCTTGACCTCAGGGACGTTCGGAGATGGTCGGGTGGGGCTAGATCGGCGCCGGTTGCTGTCGATCTCATTTTCTCCCTCGCGGTTTCCAATCATCGATTTCGGGTTTCCCGGTGGCTTGGGGAGCGCGTCGCGGCTATCGGTGGTCACGCGGGTGTCGGGCTTCCTTGGCTGACCCTCGTCGGCCCCTTAGTCCCGTCGGTGGCTCTCCGGTGAGCTCTCTCGGCCAGCTTTGTTTTCTTTACGCAGAATCGCGCTCTGTAATTCTCTTTTTTTTTTAATTAATTTAATTTAATTTATTATTTAATTTTATTAATATTTTAATCATTATTTTATTCTAAAAATCCCAAAAATATCTAAAAAAATTATATTTTATTCTAATTAATTTAATCTATTTTTTCACTTTTTCGGTATATTTTTTCCGTATTTTTGGGATATTGTCCTGAGTGACTTTTCGATATTTCTACAAATTTCGGATCTTGATCAATTGGACTCGAAATTGTATAATTTCCTCATTATTGATCAAGATATCATAAATCCTTATTTTTAATTAAAATTTTCTTATTGAATTTATACCTGTTTTTTGGTCGTTTGACCGTTTTACCCTTGCACGTGTTCGAAAATTCCATTTCAGTCTTTTTGCATTTTTAATTTCGTGTTTTAACTAAATTTGGGTCTTACACGCGACCTACCAACACCACCACAAATTTTTCGCAATTCACTTATCTTTTTCTTTTGTCATCTCTCACATCAAACGTTGGGTTGTGATTCGATATTAGTCACTCATTCACACTCATTCATAACATGTATAGAATTTAATATTCTCTTATACAATAATACAATTATTTGTACATATACATCCCGACCGTACATTAATTTACATAGCTGTGCTTATACAATGTTCAGTAAAAAATGTCAAGTGTGTATACCTCTCACAAGATGGATATGCAGCGAAAATCAGGGAATGTCAGTCCTCAGCAGTGTCCACCTACTGTGGATGCTCTGAAAAGAGGGAAATAATAAGGGGGTGAGCTCATAGCTCAGTAAGGAAATCAGGTAAGCAAGTAGATAACCACACTATCTACAAAATACAATGTTATACCTTGAAATCTTTTCCTTATCCTATCTGTATCTATAGCATGCATCTCTCTCAATTCATTATGCAATATATATATAGATACAAAATATCAGTTATAAAACTGGTAATATGTTGGTTTAACAATCTCAGCATTATATGCATAAATACTGCATTTCTCATGTAATTTCACAAAATCACATTTACCATTCCATTCAATTAAATCAAAATCATATGGCATTCATCATGTTTTCAAAACATGGAAATCTAGGTCTTACCCATCCCTCGGGTTACCCTTTCCACAATTCACAAACTCACAGGTTTATATCATAAAACCATGTGGTAATTCATTCAAAAAATTCAATTAGCATGAAAGGAGATAGGCAACTACATGTCCCAAGTGTATGATCATAACTCATTTTAATAGTGATCCCAAGTTACATAGTACTCGATGTGTGGGGTCTCACAATTGCTGTAACGAGAGGTGGGTCAAATCCTACCCGCCAGCTCACAACTCACTCTTATCGTGTACGCATGGTACAACGTACTCCATGTGACATACACGATACTTAGTACTCCATGGACCCTATCTCAAGGTGGGATGCTCGCCATGAGTCTTAGTCCTCAAACCTTGGATACACCTCATAGTCATGATGCTCGCCATGAGTCTTAGTCCTCACACCTATAGGTTATTTCGATAGCCCTCTACCATATCACAAAATAATGCACGTGTGAGCATATAATATCAGTGCGACACACAGTCAGTATAGGCTCTCAACACGGCTGTTTCATGCTCTTTTCAAAACTAGTACGTGTGAGTAAAACTCCCAACACGACCATATCACAATATCATAATCTCTAGTGCGAGCACTGCTCCCAACACTAGGTTATGTAAAAACACGAGTATGAGCAAAGCTCCCAATACTCTATAATGTATAATATGTGAAAACTGAGTACAAGCTAAGCTCCCAGTACTCTATCATGTAAAACTGAGTATGAGCATAGCTCCCAATACTCTATAATGCATCAATTACAATTTGAGTACGAGCAATGCTCCCAGTACTCTAACATGCATAAATCGCATTAAAATGTAGTACGAGTAAACTCAAGTACTATATTATGCATATCTCAAAATATAGTGCGAGTAATCTCTAGCACTTATTATTTTCACACAAAACCTGATAGATGGCTATTCAAGTCAAATAAGCACTCAAATGTGCATGTTTTCGCATATACATGAAAACAATTGCCACTCTATCATGCAACCATGCAATTTTGTCACAACATGCTTCTAAGGTATTTTCACCCTAGTTTTTGGATAAAACACAACTTATCCTCATCATTCTCAGTCATCATAATATGCCTATTCAAGGGATTTCATATAGCATATAATATTAAAATGCTATTAAAAATACGTGGAGCCATCTTTAGCTACTCACGAGATTCCCTTACCTCGGATCACGTCAAGTGACCTCTCTTCCTCGGTGCTGCTCACTCTTGCAGTCCGATCAGCTTCAATGTGATTCTCCGAAGCTGTTATATGTATTTACGTTAGTATATCGAAATATACTTATTTCATTTGTCAAATCTCAACTTAACACATAATTTTCATGGTTTTCTCCCAATATGGCATTACATCACATTTTCCATATAGCTATATTTATTTCTCCTTATTTCCAATATATGCATTTCATAAGATTAACTTACAATCTTGTATACATGCATATTCCCTCATTAAATTCATGCCAACACCATTTCCTCATCATTTTTCCATTTTCACACCAATAACTAGGTCATGCTTATTTTTCATGATCCTTTCATTTCCAACAATTCATATATATACCAATAAACTCATCAATACACCTAGTTTAACATATATCAACTTGGTGCATTAAATCTTACACCTAGTTTAACATATATCAACTTGGTGCATTAAATCTTACCTAGCTGAGATTTCCTTCCCTTTTCACCAAATTGGTACAAATACTCCTTGCTCTTGAAATCCTTGATTTCAACCTCTTGTTTCTAAGTATGTTGCTCTCCTCTTTACCAAGAACAACTTTACTCAACAAAGTCTCACTCAAAACTGATCACAACTGAAGTTTCCTAAGGTAGAAATGTTAGGTTACACTTTTGTTATTGAATGAAATAGTAAATCTCATGAAAATTGAAGTGCAGAAGTCCAGTATTTATAGAATTGTCTCGATAAGATCGATCTGCTCTCCAATGAGATCGATCTGCCCTGTATTTTTCCTCTCGAAACTGACCTTTCAAACTTAATGAGATCGATCTGCTCCCAAGCATGAGATCGGTCTGAACAACACAGAACCTTAAGGAGATTGATCTGCTTTTAAGGTGAAATCGATCTTCTCCGAGTCAGTAGCTTAAGGAAATCGATCTAGCCCTCTACGGATCGATTCCTTCTTCATAGAATGCTTAGCAGATCGATCTGGCCCCATTGGAGATCGATCTGTCTTATTCCATTGCTCGAATAAGAGCATTTTAAGCTCTTCCAGATCGATCTCTTATCCCATGAGATCTATCTCTCATTCATATTTTCCAGATTTTACTACAATTTTCTACAGTAACTTACACTAAACTTCATACATTTTGCTGCCATAGTCATTTTCTCATCCAATCACCTTTAAGATTTGAAAATGACATCCATTCATACTTTGTATACATTAAAACTTATGTACATTCATTGTATAACCAAAGGTATACAATACAAACGAAATGGAAGTACAAAGATTTACACAACTTATGCAGCTTCCTTCCATTTTACCACACCACTCTTTTTCCATTCCATTCACATTCATCATCTATAAAAGTCCATTTCTTCTTATTCTTATATAATGAAACTTGTACGTACATCACAAACTCATATTACAAGTGTGTATATTGAATTTATGGATTTTACATCACTTATGCTTCACATAGCATGTACATGTATATACTTATGAATTTAAGGGTCTTACACTCTGTCATGCATCTCATGTAAAATTCGAGTACGAGCTAATCGCTCCAGCACTCTATCATGCATAAATCATATAAAACTGAGTACGAGTAATAACTCCAGCACTCTATCATGCATGCCATGGAAATCTAGTGCGAATCATACATCAGCACTAATATATATGGAAAATATATGAAATCAAGTGCGAGTTGTGCTCTAGCACGATTTATTCTCACATAATTCGATAGATGGCTCTTTAAAAAGGGATGATTTTTAAAATATCAAAATTAGCACTATAAATTGTGCTATTTCTCATCAAGCATGAAAACATTAGCCCATCTACCTACTATTATGCTAAATAGCAGTAAAAACACTCATAATTATGGATTCCATGCTTTTTACAACTTTTCCCAAAAGTTGATTTTTTCCTAAATAAAGGCAAAATCGTAATTTGCCACTATTAGGTCTCTATAATTATTATTCACTTTCTCTGACCCTCAAAGTTTTTAAGTGAATGTAAAAGCAGACGAAAATACGTGCAGGTATCTCTAACTACTCGCAAAAGTCTCTTACCTATAATTACTCGAGAAATTTTACTTTCTCAACCCTGCTCGATCCGACAGTCCGATTTACTCCTCCAATAATCTCTAGAGCTACATAAAACCATTCATCAGGTTAATTATACTTTCCTATTGTATTTCACATTAAATACAGTCTATTTCACTTAATGGGCTTTAATAAACCTTAATGGGCCTAACTCTGCCTTAAACCCATTTCCATTTCACTATTCATTTTCGTTGGGCCTATTGGGCTTTAGGGCCTACCAACTCTTATTGGGCTTGTCCGAGACCCATGATACCTTATTTATGATAGTCGATTTTCAATTCCGAACATAAGGCAATTTATATGGAATTAATCTATAGTTTATATGATTAATTTCTAACTCTTATAATTATACAAGCTATCATAAATGAGATTTACTTACCTAAGATTCCATGATGACACGTAAATTGAGGCTCGATTGAACCCACGTTCATCGCCTATCGTCGTGTTACACAGTTATATATTTAAACTGGTCAATTTCAATCAAATATAATTTCAAATAGATTTTTTAAAAATTAAATCGGTCAATTTCGATCGCTTACCGGTTTATGCTTAATCCCGGGGCATCACCGATTTTTTCTCCATTTTTTCCTTTTTTCTCTCTCTTTTTTTCTCTCTCTTGGTTCAGACAGATTCAGTCTCTCTTTTCACAAAACCTGTTCCACCCGGTTCAGTGCCATTTTCTTCGTTGCCGGCATTGTCGGCCGGTTCCCTGGCCGATTCCACCACCAATCGGCTTAGCTTTGCCTCTAGAGCATTCGTTTGGCCTTGGCTGGGGTCTATCGGCACCGGATTCCACTGAATCTCCCCTTCTCTTCCGCGGCATCTCTCTCTCTGATCTCCTCGTCGCCGACGATTCACGGCGCGTGCTGGCGCTCAGGTACTCTCCCGGTGTTGGCCGTCCATTCACCTAGCACCTCTCGCGCCCTCCGCCTCTGGTTCTCCGTCGATGAGGAAAACCAAAGGAGGATCGGTTTTGCCTCCTGTTTCACGTTTCTCCAGTTTTCTTTTTTTTTTTTTCAATTCCTTTATTTTCTTTATATATATATATATATATATATTATATTCTAATATAATATACTAAATATTTAGAAATATCTTAATAATAAAAGACATATATATAAGAAAATATCTTATATTTTATAATATTATTGTAATAATATTAATACTAAAATAAAGTATTTTATACCTTAATTTCCACAAACATGTACATATAAAATTATTTAATTTATCTCGACAATTATATATGTACATCATATTTTATTTTTATTTCTCCAAAATTATTTTTATTTATTATTATTATTTTTCAAAAATATTTTTCTTTATTTTCGAGATAAATTCTCAATGTAAGAAAATTACGGTCTTCATGGTAAATTCGAATCTTGATCAATTGGATTTATAATTCAATTATTTCTTCTTTATTGATCAAGATTTCATGAATCCATGTTTATAGTAATAACTTCTTAAAAGCTGACATCGAATTTCGAGTCTGACAATCCTCCCCACCTTAAGAAATTTGGTCCTCCAAATTAGAACCAAGTCAATCCTCGAATAACTGGGGGTGTTTCTCACGCATCAGACTCTCTAATTCCCACATAACTTCTTCTGAAGTGTGGTGCTTATAGAAAACCTTAACCAAAACGATCGTCTTCGACTGTAACACTTTCTCTTTCCTATCCAATATCCGAATCGACTTCTCTACATACGACATATCATATTTGAGCTCTAATGGCTCATACTGAATCACATGTGTCTGATCTAGATGATACTTCTGAAGCATCAATATGTGGAAGACGTTATGTACACCTGATAAGTCTGGTGGCAATGCCAACCTATAGGCCTTATCTCCAACTCGATCAAGTATCTCAAAGGGTCCAATGTACCGAGGACTTAGCTTTCCTCTCTTTCCAAATCTCGTTATACCCTTGGAAGGAGAAACTTTCAGAAACACTGTTTCACCAACTACAAACTCTAGTGGCCTTCGTCTCCTGTCAGCGTAACTTTTCTGTCTACTCTGAGTTGTCTTAAGTCTCTCTACAATCAATTGGACATCCTCAGAGGCTTGTGTAACCAAGTCAGGAGCGAAAATCTTACGGTCACCCACTTCTTCCAATTCGATAGGGGAACGACATCTACGACCATATAAAGCCTCATACGGTGCCATCCCGATACTCAAATGATAACTGTTGTTGTAGGCGAACTCGGCTAGTGGCAAGTGATCATCCCAAGAACTTCTAAAATCTAGCACACATGCTCTCAACATGTCCTCCAGAGTCTGTATAGTCCTCTTTTACTGACAGTCTGTCTCAGGATGGAAAGCGGTGCTCAAACTCAACTAGGTTCCCATGGCTTCATGAAAATGTTCCCAAAAGTGGGAAGTGTAGCAGGAATCCCTATCAGAGACTATGCTCACTGGTACACCATGTAACCTCACCACCTCGCGTACATACAGTTCTGCCAATGAACTCTGAGTATCGGTAGCTCTCATTGCTAGGAAGTGAGTTGTCTTCGTCAGTCTGTTAATGATCACCCATATAGCATCGTGATTTCTCCGGGTCCTCGGTAAACACATCACGAAATCCATGGTGATATGCTCCCATTTCCATGTCGGTATAGGTAAAGGCTGCAATAACCCTACAGGTTTCTGATGCTCTACCTTCACCTGCTGACATATGAGACATCTCGCCACAAACTCTGCCACGTCTTTCTTCATACCAGACCACCAGTACACCTTTCGAAGGTTCTGATACATCTTGTTACTCCCCAGATGTACTGTGTACCTCGACGAATGAGTTTTCATTCTGGGTCATTGGGAACGCACAATCTACCTCTGAACCTCAGCAATCCATCAGATCTTAACTCAAAATCAGTTATTGTGCCCTTCTGTATCTGACTAATCATCTCAACATAATACAGATCAATCTGCTGAGCCTGTCTGATCCTATCCAACAGATCCAGGTTGAAGCATAGACTAGCTAACACATAGCCTGTATCCATGTCAAAAGGCATAACTCCCAAACTGAGGCTGGCAAACTGTTCCAACGGCTCATGTTCCCTGACCATCATATACGATACCATCCCTAGGCTCTTCCTACTCAAAGCGTCAGCTACAATGTTAGCCTTACCCGGATGATAAAGTATCTCACAATCATATTCCTTCAGAAGCTCTAGCCATCTTCTCTGTCTCATGTTCAACTCCTTCTGCGAGAATAGATACTTCAGGCTCTTGTGGTCTGTAAAGATCTAGAACTTCTCACCATACAAGTAGTGCCATCATACCTTCAACACAAACACTATTGCTGCTAACTCCAAATCATGCGTCGGATAGTTCTTCTCATGGTCCTTCAGCTGTCTGGATCCATAAACAACTACCCTCCCATCCTACATCAATACACAGTCCAGTCCCTGATGCGAAGCATTGATATACACTGTAAATCCTCCTGAGCTGATAGGGATAGTGAGAATCGGAGTGGTGGTCAATCGACGCTTTAGCTCCTGAAAACTTTTCTCACAATCCTCGTTCCACACGAATGGTACACTCTTCCAAGTGAGACGTGTCAATGGAGCAGCTAACTTCGAAAATCCCTCAACGAATATCCTATAGTATCCTACTAACCCCAAAAAATTCTAATCTTAGTAACTGTCCTCAGTTGTTCCCACTGAACTACAGCCTCTATCATGGATGGATCTATTGATACACCATCCCTCAACAATGTGTCCCAAAAATGAGATCTCCTCCAACCAGAAGTCACACTTACTGAGTTTAGCGTACAACTCCTTCTCTTGAAGAGTCTGTAATACTATCCTCAAGTGCTGCTCATACTCCTCATGAGACTTTGAATACACTAAAATGTCATCGATAAAGAAGATAACAAATTGATCAAAGTATGGCTTGAACACATCGTTCTTTAAAGCTATAAAAGCCGCGGGAGCATTCGTCAATCCGAATGGCATAACCAAGAACTCAAATTGGCCATATCGGATCCAAAACACTGTCTTGGGTGTATCTCCACTCCGAACTCTCAACTGATGATACCCAGACCTCAGATCAATTTTGGAAAAGTCTTGTACTCCCTGAAGCTGATCCAACAAGTCGTCAATGCGTGGAAAGGGATACCTATTCTTGATGGTAGCCTTATTCAACAATTTGTAGTCAATACGCAATCGGAGGCTTCCACCCTTCTTCTTCACAAACAAAACCGGTGCTCCCCAAGGCGAAACACTCGGTTTGATGAACCCCTTATCCAACAGCTCCTGTAATTGTCTCTTAAGCTCCTCCAGCTCAACTAAAGCCATGCGATACGGTGGTTTCGATATAGGCTCAATACCAGGCACCAAATCTATACAAAACTCCATCTCTCTATCTGGTGGTAACCCTGATAATTCATCCAAAAAGACATCTGGGTACTCAGTAACCACAAGAATATCTGCCAACTTCGGATGTGCCTTATCCGTATCGACGACGTATGCAATAAAACCTTTAATATATCGGTCTTTTCTAAGTTAGCATATCATATTGTTTATTTTTAATAGTAACTACTATTTTCATTTCTTTTCAGCCAACTTTACAACATATTTTTCAGGGTTAAGAAACATAACTATCTTAGCATAACAATCTAACATAGCATGGTTTGCAAATAACCAATTCATTCCTAATATTACATCAAAATTGCTCATACTTAGCAAAATTAGATTGGTTGTCATATCCTTTTCCCCTACTCTCAACTTGCAATCATTAAATACTACTCTACAAGTTGACTGTTATTCATAGGCGTACTAATCAACATCATCATACTTAAAGGTGTACGCTCTACATGTCTCGCTAATTTACATGCAAATGAAGGTGATACAAATGAATGCATGGCACTAGGATAAATTAAAACATATGCTTCAATATCATAAATCAAGATGTTACCTCGTATCACATCCGATGAAGTATCAGTTGTGCCCTGGTCCAAATCATGTACACGCCCTTGACTGATCACTTGCTTCCCCTTCTCCTCTGCCGTCCCTCTTCTTCTCAAAGCAGAAATATCAACTAGAGCTCTCTCTGGCTCCCTACCCTTCAGTGGAGCAGTCTCAACCATCTCTGGGCAAGTTCTAGGAATATGCCCTGGTTTCCCACATCAAAGATACACTATAGGAGTCATCAGACAAGGTATACCTCCTTGATGTCTACCTCATCTACTGCACTGCTCAATAGTAGGCCTCTGTCCTCCAATGACAATACCCTTCACTGAAGCTATGGTCGAATAAGCAGGAGGTCTAGCAGGTCTCTCTCGCATCTCCTTCATCCGTGGTCTCTTATCGAAGAGTCTCCTCCCTCCTTGATAATTGAAACCTCTATCTCTAGCCAGCCTCTTCCTCTCTCTATCACGGCTCTGACTAAACTTCTCGAACTCGAAAGCATTCCTCTCATAGTCCTGCTCGCATAGTTGTACCCTGTGCACTACCTCTTCATATGTGGCTATATCCAATGGGACTAATCTGGATCATAGAGCTAGTCTCAGTCCATCAATAAATTTGTGGACCTTTCTAGTCTCACTATACATGGTGTCGACGTCGTACCTTCCTAGGGATAGGAATCTAGTCTCTTACTCATCCACTGACAAACTCCCTTGGTTCAGCGCAAAAAACTAAGCTTGTAGCTTTCGCTGCGTGGTATCTGTGCGTATAGGTTTAACCTTGCAAAAATATGCAAATAAATTCATAAGTATGGTGATATACTTGTAATGTGAATTATATATAATGTAAGTCCATAAGTTTAATGTACACACACGTAATAAGAGCAGTGATTGTATGTACAAGTTACATTATGTATGATTATAAAGAAATGGACTTGAACATGTGGAGAATGAGAGTAGAATGGAAAATGAGTAGTGTGGTAAAATGAAAGTAGGATTTGCATAAGTTGTTCACTTCCATTTGGTTTATATCAAGTACCTTTGGTTATACCAATATTTTACACAAGTTTTAATAGGTATAAAGTATGAATGGATGCCATTTTCAAGTCTCAAAGATGATCGGATAAGAAAATGACTATGGCAACAAATTGAAGCTGTTTTGGTGTAAGTACATGAAAAAAACCATAGTAAAATCTGGTAATATGAAGGCCAAATCGATCTTATAGGATAAGAGATTGATCTGGAAGAGCCAAAAATGCTCTTATTCTAAGCTATGGAACAGGACAGATCGATCTCCAATGGAGCCAGATTGATCTCCTAAGCATTCTGCGAAATGCAAATCGATCTCTTTAACCTTCTGTTTGAAGCAGAACGATCTCAAGCCTTGACAGATCGATCTCTTACCTTCAAATGTCGTGAAAAAAAGGGATTTTAAGAGGACCAGATCGATCTCTACCCAATGCAAATCGATCTCATCAAGCAAATTCTATAAATATGGAGCAGTTGGATCTGGCTTATCACATAGAAAGCTTATAAAACCACGTGCGAGCAACTTAGCGTAAGATCACACAGCATACCTGAGGCATCGAGCACGGTTTTGCCCCATCACACAGAAAGCTTATAAAAACACGTGCGAGCAACTCAGCGTAAGATCACACAGCATACCTGAGGCATCGAGCACGGTTTTGTTTATCATCACTTTAAATTGAGGGGATCGCATGCGAGCATAGTAAGAGCAAGATCACTTAGCAGTACTTGATGGCTCTAGCATAATTCTCAAAATCTACTGCGAGCTCTCGAGTGGAACACACAGCTTCACCAAGTTCTAGCACCTTTTTCTTTTCTCAAAAGCCTTTTCAAAATGTTGTACGAGCAGGGCTAGTAAATCTACCTTTGCCACATAGGCTCTAGCATAAGTTCACACAGAAAAAGGAATAGATGGCTCCATTCACTAAGTATGAGTGAGAGGGCAATCTCCCTTCAATCACTCGTTAAAAGCTTTTCATCTAAAATAGCTAGACCGGGAGCCAGTCTATTATTAGTCTTTCTCAAAACACTTGCAAACATCTTTTCATAACAAGAACATTGAAGTCATGCAATTCATACTTATAAGCTTCTTCTCATACTTAGTTTTCACATAGCTATTTCAATATCTAAATACTTTATCATATTTATTTGCACACAGCAGGTAAGAAACATATGTATAGCTATCTCTAATAGCTCGCATAAATCCCTTACCTCGAATCACACTTGAATCACTTTCCTTGATTTCCAGTGCTCGTGATCCGATCTTATCGGCTCCAATTATGTCTCTCGGAGCTAGCTTAACTTTTTCCTTTTTTTGCCAAATTGGGGGAAAACCTCTTTTCTCCTTCTGTCCAAAGTTTCAGCTTCTAATCTTTGACTATATTGTTCTCTTCCTCACTGGAACAACTTTGCTTAAAGGAATCTCTCTCAAATCTGATTAGAAGGTGATGATTTTAGAGTGAGAAAGCTAGGTTCTTGTTAAAAATAGAGGAAATTTAGGTTGTCTCATGGAAATGAAGATTCGACTATCGGGTTTTATAGAATTTAACTCATCAGATTGATCTGCCCTTGTTTAAACTCCTTCAGAATTCTACTTGCAGGTTAGGGTATCGATCTGCCTCCTTGGATGAGATCGATCTGCTCAAGAGATGAGATTGACCCTTGCTCATGGGATGAGATTGATCTTGGCTAGGCAGAGGACTTTAGAGATCGATCTGACCTTAAGAAGATATCAATCCTTGCTAACCAGAGGCAACTAGAGATCAATCTGCCTTATGGGAGGAGATCGATCTTGTCCAAACAAAAGCAACTTGAGATCGATCTGCTTTGAATGAGGGATCGATCTCTCTCTTACAAAATGTTTGGCATTGTATTTTAAGGTAATGAGATCGATCTCCCTTTAATTTAAGATTGATCTGTCCTGTATCTGCAGCATTCTAGCTATAATTTCCCAAATTTTCAAAGTTAAGCTCACATTGAATTGCTTCTATACTCATTTTTCATTTCATTCATACTTAGAACTTAAAAACATCCATTTCTTATGATTCATATATAATGTAACTTGTCTATACATTCTAGAATCATAAACAATACATAGAAATTTGCGGGTCTTACATTCCTCCCCACCTTCAAGAAATTTGATCCTCCAAATTAGAACTGAGTCATTCGTCAAAAAGTCAAGGGTACTTTTCCCGTATCAAGCTCTCTAACTCCCAAGTGGCCTCTTCTGAATTGTGGTGCTACCAGAGAACCTTAACAAGTGGAATTGTCTTATTCCTTATCACCTCTTCTTTCCTGTCCAGTATCTAGATCGGTCTCTTTATATATGATAGATCATCCTTGAGCTCCAATGGCTCATATCGAATCACATAAGTCGGATCTGGATAGTACTTCCAAAGCATCGATATGTTGAAGACACTATGAATGCCTGCTAGCTCTAGTGGCAACACTAGGGTATAGGTCTTATCTCCCACACGCTCCAGTATCTCAAATGGTTCGATATATCGAGGGCTCAACATACCCTTCTTACCGAACCTTATAATCCTTTTCAAGGGAGAAACTTTCAAAAATACTGCGTCACCTACAGTGAACTCTAGTGGCCTTCGTCTCATGTTAGCATAGTTTTTTTGTATGCTCTGAGCTATTCTCAATCTCTCACATATCAGTTAAACAACCTTAGAGGCTTGCTGCACTAAATCGAGAGCAAAAGTCTTTCTATCACCCGCTTCTTCCCAACCAATAGGAGAACGACACCTTCTACCATACAATGCCTCATATGGTACCATCCCGATACTCGAGTGAAAACTGTTGTTGTAAGCGAATTCTGCTAATGGTAGATGATCATCCTAGGAGCCTTTAAAATTCATAACACTCGCTCTCAACATATCCTCTAACGTTTGGATGGTTCTCTTTGACTAACCATTGGTTTGAGGGTGGAAAGCGATGCTGAAACTTAATTGGGTTTCTATAGCTTTCTAAAAATGTTCCCAAAAGTGGGAAGTGAAGCGAGAATCCTTATCTGAGCTATTCTCAATCTCTCACATATCAGTTGAACGACCTTAGAGGCTTGCTGCACTAAATCGAGAGCAAAAGTCTTTCTATCACCCGCTTCTTCCCAACCAATAGGAGAACGACACCTTCTACCATACAATGCCTCATATGGTACCATCCCGATACTCGAGTGAAAACTGTTGTTGTAAGCGAATTCTGCTAATGGTAGATGATCATCCTAGGAGCCTTTAAAATTCATAACACTCGCTCTCAACATATCCTCTAACGTTTGGATGGTTCTCTTTGACTAACCATTGGTTTGAGGGTGGAAAGCGATGCTGAAACTTAATTGGGTTCCTATAGCTTCCTAAAAATGTTCCCAAAAGTGGGAAGTGAAGCGAGAATCCTTATCTGATACGATGGTCATTGGAACACCATGTAGCCTCACTATCTCTCATACATACAACTCTGCCAAAGTACTCAGAGTATCTATGGATTTCATGGCTAGAAAGTGGGTGGATTTCATTAATTTGTTTACCACTACCCAGATAGCATCATGGTTCCTCTTAGTCCTCCGCAATCCCATGATGAAATCCATGGTGACATGCTTTCATTTTCAAGTCGATACAGGTAGAGGTTGCAATAATCCTGCAAGCTGCAGGCTTTTGATGCTCTACCTTCACTTACTGACATACAAGACACCATGCCACAAACTCTGCGATATCCTTTTTCATCCCTGACCACCAATACACTTTTCAGAGGTTTTGGTACATCTTGTTACTCCCCGAATGCAATGTATAGCTCGATGAAAGAGCTTTTGTCAAAATCAATCTCTTTAGCTCTAGGTCATCGGGAACACAAATCCTGCCTCTAAACCTCAGTAGGCCATCATCACTCACTAAGAAATCAACCACGTCACCCCTCTGAATCAGACTTGTACGATCATCACACAATAGATCGGCATGCTGAGCCTATTGTATCCAGTCAATCAAATCCGATCCCACTCACAAGCTAGCTATCACACAGTCAGTGTCAACATCAAGAGGGTCTATACCAGACTAAGGTGAGCAAACTGCTCGAGCAACTCATGTTCCCTGACCATCATGTATGATACCATTCCAAGGCTCTTTCTACTTAGGGCATCTGCCACAACATTAGCCTTTCCTGGATGGTATAATATCTCGCAATCACAATCTTTTAGAAGCTCTATCAATCATCTCTACCTCATATTTAACTCTTTATGTGAAAACAAATATGTAAGGCTCTTATGATTTGTGAACACCAGAAATTTCTCACCGTACAAGTAATGGAGCCAAGTCTTTAATGAAAATATCACGGCTGCAAACTCTAAATCATGGGTCAGGTAGTTCCTCTCATGGTCCTTAAGCTGTCTGGATCTATAGGCTACTACCTTCCCTCCTGCATCAACACATAGCCTAGTCCTTGTCCCGAGGCATCTGTATACATTGAGTAACCTCTTGAGCTAGTGGCTATGGTGAGAATAGGTGCGATGGTCAGTCTGTGCTTTAGCTCACAGAAACTACTTTCACACTTATCATTCCACTCAAATACCATAGTCTTTCGAGTGAGACGTTTCAATGGAGCAGCCAGCTTAGAGAATCCCTTAACAAGCCGTCGGTAATAACTTGTTAAACCTAGAAAACTGCAGATCTCTGTAACCATCTTGGGTCTTTCCCACTGTATCACAGTCTCTATCTTGGATGGATCCACTGATGCCCCGTCTCTTGAGACTACATGACCCAAAAACGATATCTCACTTAGCTAGAAATCACACTTATTGAGTTTACCATACAACTCCTGATCTCGGAGGGTCTGTAACACTGTTCTCAAGTGCTACTCATGCTCTTCCCTGGACTTCGAGTACACCAATATGTCATCTATAAAGACAATCATGAAGCTGTCTAGGTATGGCTTAAACACATCATTCATCAATGCCATAAATGCTGGAGGAGCATTTGTCAACCCAAATGGCATAACTAAAAACTCATAATGGCTATAACGGGTCTGAAATGCTGTCTTGGGCATATCTTCACTCCAAATCCTCAATTGATGGTACCCAGACCTCAGATCAATCTTCGAAAAGATCTATGTTCCCTGCAGCTGATCCAATAGATCATTAATCCGTGGAAGGGGATACTTATTCTTGATGGTAGCCTTGTTCAACAACAGATAATCTATACATAGTCAGAGACTCCCATCTTTCTTCTTTACAAATAGAACCGGTACTCTGCAAGGTGATACACTCGGCTTGATAAACCCTTTGTTCAATAACTCATGAAGCTGTCTTTTTAGCTCCTTTAACTCAATTAGAGCCATTCTATATAGTGGTTTGGATATTAGTTCCATACTAAGCACCAAATCAATACAGAATTTCATCTCTCTGTCTGGTGGCAACCCTGGTAATTCTTTCGAAAAGACATAGGGGAACTTCCTAACCACTAATTTTGGGTCTGCCTTATCCAAGTCAACCACATATGCTATAAAACCTTCAGCATATTATGATCACATTTGTTAGTAAAATCATTCATCCTTGGAAATAATTTACTACCTCTTTCATTACTTTACAAATCTTATAACGTACATTTCAGCGATGGAAAACATTACTGTCTTAGCATAACAGTCTAAAACAGCATGGTTTACAGCCAACTAATTCATTCCTAGTATTACATCAAAATCCTTTAGATTAGCCAACATATCTTTTTCCCCTACTTTTAACTTACAATCCTTACATACATACTCAGTTACTACATTATCTCTCACTGGAGTGCTTATAAGCAATATCCTACCTAGAGGTACAAGATTCACATGTTCAAACAATTTACGTGCAAATGGATGCGATATAAATGAATGCGTGGCACTAGGATCAATTAATGATAATGCTTTAAAATCAAAGACTAGGATGATACCTTTAATCACATCCGTAGAAGCTTCTATAAATGCCTAGTCCAAAGCAAACACTCGCCCTCAACCAACAGCTTGTTTCCCTTTCTCTTCAGCTATGGCCTTTCTCTTCGGTGTCTCAACTATAGCCTTCTCTGGCTCTTTGCCCTTCTATGGGGCTGTATCAACCAACTCAAAGCATTCAAGAGTTATATGCCCTGGTTTACCGCATCTATAACATGATCTCATCAAATGGCATGGTCTACTCCTGTGATATCTACCACACATCCTGCACTGTTCGGTTGTAGGTCGGGGTCTGCCAATAACTATACCCCTCGATGTTGGAGGTAAAGCTAGATACATTAAAGGCTTCGCAGGACTCTCCGTACCTCTTCAATCTTTGGCCCTTTACCAAATAACCTCTGCCCCTTCCTGAATCCTCTATCATCAACTGACCTCTTCCAGTCTCTATCTCTGCCCTTACCACTCTTACGTAGCTCCGAGGCATGTAATTCATAGTCCTGCTCACATTGCTGAGCTCTGCATACTGCCTCGTCATAGGTGGTAATGTCAAATGGGGCCAACCGAGCTCTGATCGAAGATCTCAACCCCTCAATAAATTTTTGGACCTTCCTGTCCTGACAGCTCATGGTCACTGTGTCATACCTACCCAGGGATGTGAATCCAGACTCATACTCATCAACTGTACGATTCCCCTAAGTCAAGATCAGGAACTCCATCTGCACTTCCTCTGAGCAGTGGCTAGAATGTACTGCCTCCTAAAGGCATCCAAAAATATATCCCAAGTCACAATCGGGTGATGTGCATTTAGAATCGGCTGTGTGGCCATCCACCAATGCTCGACCTCACCCTATAGTACAAAAGCCGTAAAGGTGACCTTCTCTGTGGTAGAGCAATGGAAAAATCTGTAGAGTTTCTTCATACTTCAAATCCAATGCTCTGCTAACACTGGGTCTTTCACCCCACTAAATGAAGGTGGTCCAAACTTCCTGAATTGCCTCAATCTACTCAGGTAACAATCATAAACTCCTTCACCATCAACCTATTGTGGAGCTACAGGATCCTGAACTGGTGGTGGAATATCCTGAACTGGAAGAGGTGTAGGAATCTCTACCTCTATAGCATGAGGTCTCAGTGTAGGCTGTGCAGGCTCATGTCTCTCAAGTCCAGCAGCCTGACCAGTAGGGTTCTCTTGTCTACCCTCAAATCTGTCCATCGTCTATCTAAACATCTCGATAACTCTGTCTACACTGCACTATAGTTGCGCTATATGTGCCTTAGCGGCATCACTAAGAGCAGGTGGATCTCTACTAGAACTGGACCCACAGCGCCTCTCGGGCTCATCTCTATGCCCTTGAGAGCGTGAACTCTCTCATCTAAGAGTACATCATCTATTTGACATCCTACATACTCAATAACAAATGTCTCAGTTACAAATCCAGTTAGGTATACAAAGTTGTATCCAAATAATGCACAGTACTTTCGGGATGTATAATTTCTTAACTATGGATAGTGACTCACATCAGACCAACTCAGCTCTGATACCACTCTCTGTCACGACCCTCTTCCCATGACTTAACTTACTATTAACAGTTGGGCTGTGAGTCAATATCCATATCTATATCTCATCCATTCATAATTTAATTTCATTTAAATGAAATAGAAACTGTGCTTTTACAAATATGAGGAAGCGTTTACATCAGTTTCTATTATATACATCTCTTTCATACAAAAGATAACTTTACTTTGTACTAATTTGTAGGGTACAAAATTTTTCTCTTATAATTGTATACCTTTATACTGCTGGAAAACTAGAGAGCACAATAGCAGGGATAACTACAGTAAACTCACTACTGCACAGAATCTGTGGAGGAGGAAATAAGGGGGTGAGCTAACTCGCTCAGTAAGGAAAATATGAAAGCAAGTCGATAACTACACTATCTACATGCTTAAAATATAAATATTCATTTTCCTTATAAAACATATGCATTTTTTTGAAAATAGCTTCCATCACTAGCAAAATCATTAATTCGCTAGATGGGTATATGCATATTTCTTTCTCAAATCACACAAAATCACACAGTATACTCTTTAAAAATCACATAGCTTCTTTTTCAATCCACACAGTACATACTTAGAAATTTCTTTACATTTAGCAAATTACTTAGTAAATTAATTTACATGAGACATAGTATGGGATATCATATCACCCTATATCACACAGCAAGGGGCATATGTCACCTCACACAGTAGCGATAAAATGTCATATCACACATATAAAAGACTTATGGCCATAGTCCGGATTCCACGCGTCACTGATCAGGTGTGCGGGAATCCCACGCTTGGGGAGGAGGATCAACCATCCCTTCAACCCACACAGAATCACTAAGATATCACGGCACATCGTACTCTATGGCTAACGCTCATGGTACAGCATGCTCCCATGGATCCTTATCACCCATTTTCATTGTCACAAAATCACGTGCGAGCGGGTCTGTGCAAGATCACTCAGCAATACACGACGGCTCCAACACAGTTTTACTTATCACACAGCAAAGTTCAAAACACGACGTTCGAGCAACTCAGCGTAAGATCACAGAGCATACCTGACGCATCGAGCACAATTTTGCTTATCACACAGAAAGCCTATAAAACAACGTGTGAGCAACTCAGCGTAAGATCACACAACATACCTGAGGCATCGAGCACAGTTTTGTTCATTATCACTTTAAATTGAGGGGATCACATGCGAGCATAGTCAAAGCAAGTTCACTTAGTAGTACTCGATGGCTCTAGCATCATTCACAAAATCTAGTGCGAGCTCTCGAGTGGATCACACAGCTTCACTCAGCTCTAACACCTTTTTCTTTTCTCAAAATCCTTTTTAAAATGTTGTAAGAGAAAGGCTAGTAAATCTACCTTTGCCACATAGGCTCTAGTACAGGTTCACATAGAAAAAGGAATAGATGGCTCCATTCACTAAGTATGAGTGAGAAGGTAATCTCCCTTCAATCACTCGTTAAAAGCTTTTCATGTAAAATAGTTAGACTAGGAGCCAGCCTATTATTACTCTTTCTCAAAACACTTGCAAAACATCTTTTCACAACAAGAACATTGAAGTCATGCAATTCATACTTATAAGCTTCTTCTCATACTTAGTTTTCACATAGCTATTTCAATATCTAAATACTTTATCGTATTTATTTGCAAACAGCAGGTAAGAAACATATGTATAGCTATCTCTAATAGCTCGCATAAATCCCTTACCTCGAATCATGCTCGAACCACTTTCCTCGATTTCCAGTGCTCGTGATCCGGTCTTATCGGCTCCAATTATGTCTCTAGGAGCTAGCTTGACTTTTTCCTCTTTTTGCCAAATTGGTGGAAAACCTTTTTTCTCCTTCTGTCCAAAGTTTCAACTTCTAATCTTTGACTATGTTGATCGCTTCATCACTAGGAACAACTTTGCTCAAAGGAATCTCTCTCAAATTTGATTAGAAGGTGATGATTTTAGAGTGAGAAAGCTATGTTCTTGTTAAAATGGAGGAAATTTGGGTTGTCTTGTGGAAATGAAGATTCAGTTGTTAGTTTTATAGAATTTGCCTCATCAGATCGATCTCCTAGGGTGAGAGATCGATCTTCCCTTGTTTAAACGCCTTCAAAATTTGACTTGCAAGTTAGGGGATCGATCCGCCTCCTTGAATGACATCGATCTGCTCAATAGATGAGATTGACCCTTGATCATGTGATGGGATCGATCTTGGCCAGGTAGAGGACTTTAGAGATCGATCTGCCTTATGGGAGGAGATCAATCTTGTCCAAACAAAAGCAACTTGAGATCGATCTGCTTTGAATAAGAGATCGATCTCCCTCTTATAGAATGCTTGGTATTGTATTTCAAGGCAATGAGGTCGATCTCCCCTTCATCTAAGATCGATCTGCCCTGTATCTGCAACATTCCAGCTGTAATTTTCCTAGATTTTCAAAGTTAAACTCACATTCAATTGATTAGATACTCGTTTTGCATTTCATTCACACTTAAAACTAAAAAACATCCATTTCTTATGATTCATATATAATGTAACTTGTCTGTACATTCCAAAATCATAAACAATACATAGAAATTTATGGGTCTTACATGGTATGAGAGATCGATCCACTCTCTTAAAGGATCAATCCCTTTACCACAATATTGTAGAATTTTGCATTCTGGAAGAAAGGGACCTATCTCCTAATGGGAATGATCGATCCCCAAGCTTAAATCCTCGAAAATAAAGTAATTTTATGAATAAGGGATCGATCCTTTCCCTCAACTAATCAATCCCTCTGTCTCTTGAAGAGCTTACGTACTCCAATTAAGAAAATAAAAGCCACGAAATCCCATTTTCATAACCCCAAACACGTTTTTCTCTCTTATACTCTGAAAAACTCAACCAAATGAGGCAACAGAATATGAAAATGGAAGGAAGAGAGAATGAGAGAGAAAGAAGAAGAAGAAAAAGAAGAAGGAAAAAACCTATAGACCTTACACCAACCCTCATTTCAGCCTCTTTGCCACTGTGTTTTAATTTGAAGCTGGGAAATGTGGTTTTGTTGTTAAAGAGAGAGAAGTTTTGGAGTTTGAGGTATGTTGAAGGTTTGAGTTAGATATTAAAAGGTTTATAGTTTTTATACTTTGATAAGATGTTTAAAGGTTGCTTTGATATGGATTGTAGCCTAAGAACTTGAAGGAGGAAGAGCTAGGGTCTTGACATCTTTAAAGGGGGCTAAGGTAAGAGTTTTAGGATTTAAGGATTAATTTGTATACATAGCTAAGTTTTGATTTACGTTTTGATCTAAGATTATGGTTAAGGAAAATGTATTGAGGATTTCTTTACGGCTTAATCATGGTTAAACCATGGTGATGTGTATAAGCTTTTATAATTAAGTTGGGAAGTTAGTGGATATTTTGTGAAAGTACAGCTAAGGTGTTTTGAGGAGTGTTTTAAGTTAAGGAAGATTCTAGCACCTCATTTGTGTTAAGATATGCACATAAGAGGTAAATGATATATTTGTTAGTGTGATAATGTCAAAGAAGCATGTTTAGTGCATAAAAAGATTAGGAAACCATCAAAGTAGTCCAATTTGGAAATGTGTTGGAAATTTAGGTTCACATTTATTAGTTTTTGAAAGGTTTTAGTGCAAAATAGATTTTTCAAACACATCATGAAATTTTCGACATGAAAAAGGTTTCTATGAAATGTATTTGATGTTTTGAAATGTTTTGGTTAGGCTAGGGTCTCAAAACCCAACCAAAATTGAATTTATAGACTTAAGGGACCAATTCCATAAAACGAGAAATCGGTCATAATCGAAAAGTTCCCAAATTTTGCTTTTTGGCTTTAAGGGACCTCTTTGAGGTGGGGATCAATCCCCTCCACTTTTCATCAAAGGCAGAAGTTTTTTGCTCACCATGTCAGATCATGAGCCACGAAGTATCTATACACGCATGTGTCGTGTCAAGGCCGAGCCCATTTCTAGGCCATCAGCTGGCATCCCTTTGGGGCTTAGATCCCCCAGGTTTACCTTGACTCGTACGTGTGTCCGCTTTAGGTCCACTAATCCGCACAGTTTTTTCAAGGTAAATAACCCAATTCGCATCCCCACAGGTTCAAACCAGGACCTTAAGTCCTTAAGCCTTACACACATGGTACCATTTTATCCAATCCATCGACTGTCATCCCCTTGGGGCTTAAATCCCCCCAGGTTTACCTTGACTCATACATACTGTCTGTTTTAGGTCCACTGACCCGCACGGTTTAATCGAGGTAAATACCCCAATTTCAGTCCCCATAGGTTCAAACTCAAAACTTTAAGTCATTTGTTCTTACACATATGGTACCATTTGTGTAAGGTTTTTGTACTTAAGGGTCCTAGGTTCGAACCACAATGGGGATGAGAATTGGGGTATTTACCTCGATAAAACTGTGCGGGTCAGTGGACCCAAAGCAGACAGTACGGTTGAGCCAAAGTAAACCTGGGGGGATCTAAGCTCCAACGGGATGTCAGGCGACGTCCTAGGAATGGGCTGGGCCTTAACACCAGACTGTATCATAACCCTTTTGGGTCCTTGGTAATCCCAAAATGAAATCCATAGTAATGTGCTCCCATTTTCAAGTAGGCATTGGTAATGACTTAAGCAACCCTACTAGCTTTTGGTGCTCAACCTTAATCTGCTTGTACACTAAACATCTGGCCATAAAGTCTGTCACGCCTCTCTTTATTCCAATCCACCAGTACACCTTACGTAAATCATGGTACATCTTAGTACTTTCTGAGTGCATGGTGAATCAAGAACAGTCAGCACGTTAATATGGCCCCGAAACCTTACCAATCCATCATCACTGATGGAGAAGTCTGACTACAATCTCTGTTCAGTCTGGCTAACCATATCCAATAACTCTTAATCATTTCTCTACCCTGACCTAATCTAATTCAAAATGTTGGATCAATTTGTTGGCTAGCCATAAAACCATCTTCATCTATATCAATAATGATACTAAGCTCGACGAACTATCCCAACAAATCCCAATCTTTGATCACCATATAAGACACCATACACTTTCAAATTAGGGCATCTGCAACCACATTACCTTTCCGGGATGGTACAAGATTTCATATTCATAATCCTTTAGGAGCTCTATCCATCTTCTCTGTCTTATATTGAGCTTTCTCTAATAAAAAATACTTAAGGCTCTTGTTGTCAGTGAAGATCTGAAACTTCTAGCCATATAAATAATGTCGCCATATTTTCAAAGCAAAAACCATTGTGGCTAATTCCAAGTCATGAGTAGGGTAGTTTCGATCATGGTCCTTAAGTTAACGAGAGCCATAAGCAACCACTCTATCATTCTGCATAAGCACACAACCCAAACCTTGGTGGGAGGCATCATTATACATTGCAAGCCTGCCCAATCCACTCGAAATGGTCAAGACTGGTGCGGTAGTCAACCAATACTTTTGTTCTTGGAAGTTCTGCTCACACTGATCAGACTACTCAAATGGAACATCCTCACGTGCCAATCTGGTCAATAGAGTTACAATTCGAGAAAACCCCTCAACAAATCTTTATTAATACCCTGTCAATCCCAGAAAACTCTGTGTAAGGGCTTAAAATTCATATGTATTCTTTATGATTCTATAATGTACAGACAACTTACATTTTATATGAATCATAAGAAATGAATATTTTTAAGTTCCAAGTGTGAATGAAATGCAAAATGAGTAGTGAAGCAAGCGAATATGAATTTACCTTAGGAAAATCTGGGAAAGTTGTAGTTGGAATGCTGCAGATGAAGGACAGATCGATCTCATTGCAAGGGGAGATCAATCTCATCGCCTTGAAATGCAATGTCAAAGCATTCTGCAAAAGGGAGATCGATCCCTCATTCAAAGGAAATCGATCTCGGATGAATTTTGGTTAGCACAGATCGATCTCTTCCCAAAGACAGATCGATCTCTAAAGGATTTTGGATAGCAAAGATCGATCTCTTCTCAAGCCCAGATCGATCTCTAATTGATTCTGCATGGCCAAGATCGATCCTATACCAAAAGGCAGATCAATCCTACCTTCTAAATGTCGAATTCTAAAGAGTTAAGACATAGGGCAGATCGATCTCTCATTACTAGGAGATCGATCTCATAAGGAAATTCTATAAAAACTCGACTATTGCATCTTCTTCCTCGAAAACAGCAAATCCCCTATTTACAGAAATGTGAAAACCTAACTTTCTCACTCTAAAAATCATCACCTTTTAATCAGTTTTGAGAGAGATTTATTTTAGTAAAGTTGTCCCTTGTGAAGAGGAGAACAACATAGTTGAAAACTAGAAGCTAAAATCTTCGATTGAAATAGCAAAGTGATTTTTCCCCAATTTGGTAAAAAGAGAAAAAATCAAGCTAGGTAAGATTTCAGTACACCAACTTCATGTATGTTAATGTAGGTATCTTGGTGAGTTGATTGGTGTATGTTTTGTTGGCTGAAAACACCCATGAACATTCTATATCCTCCATGACCTAAAATGAGCTTAGGGTGATTTAGTGAGAGAAAGTTGATTTGGCATGGATTTAATGATGATTTAAGCATGTAGTGATGTTATTAAGCATGTATACATGATTATGAGATAGTTTTATGAAATACATGTGTTGGAATAGATGATGATTGAAAAAAGGCATATGAGATGTGTCACGACCGTCAACTTACCAAAAATCAGCGTAATTTTTTTTACTTTTCATGCATTATTTATTTTTTGTCCTTACCTCACCTCGATCATGATCAGCTACCCTCTCAACAGTTGGGCTGTGTATCAATGTCTACCTCATCCAACCAACAATTTACTTTGCATTATAATTTAGAAGTAAACACTTGTATAAATAAATCAGAGTTGTTGTTTACATGTGTTTACATTGCTTTACATCCCCAATGGTTACATTTAAAATGCTACTGTGCTATAGAAAGTTTAGATAGAAAATTACATCAGTGTGTATACCTTACGCGATGGGATGCAGCGGATACCAAAAGGGAAAGCCTCCAATTGCTTTCAGTCTATACTCAAATCTCTGTAGAGATGGGAAAATAAGGGGGTGAGCAAACCACACGCTCAGTAAGGCAATCATACAAACATGTAGATACTACATTATTTATGTGATCGTGATGCCATGCTCAAAACCATACAGTTTCTCATTCACAACTTAAAAGCATTAGTTCATGCTTGTGTTAATAGCATGTAAAGCAAATCATGTTATTTGTTAGTGCATAATTCAATTTCAAAGCATGGCATAAATCATCATGCATATTTCATAAGTAAAGCATGGAAAACCATCATGCTTAAGTGCACTTTAAAGCCATTATCAAGCTTTCTCATCTCATAAAATCATCACTTGTCAGGATTCAGCCCCTCCCTCGGACTATCCTGACCCACAAAGAATTTCAAACATGGATTTATTCATAAAATAATAGACATGTGAGATAGGCAATATAATAAGGGAAATCTCATCTAGGACTATGGTCATATCTTGTGATCCCAAGCTACACTGATCAGGTGTGTGGGGTATCACCACTATCTGCTTCCACATGGAAGGTGGGTCACGTCCAGCCCACTGGTCCATAGCAGATCTAATCATCGTTCGAAGATGACATATTACAATCTCAACACAGTACAATGTACTTTATGCTACCTGCATGCTACAGCGTACAGCGTAGACCCATATCAACACATCATATCAAGCCACATCTCAAAAATGCACGTATGAGCCTATTTAATCGGTATGACACCCAGTCTACCCAAAGCTCCTAGCACGGCTATCAACATGTCAAATTCTTAAAAATATACTTGCGAGGCTATTTAATCGGTGCGACACCTAGTCTACCCGAAGCTCCTAGCACGACAACAAGTATGGTGGGCATCTAATGCGAGCTATACTCCAGCACCATGCTAAAACCAGTATAAAGTCTGTGTGAGCTCAACTCTAGCACAACATCATAAAAATCCATGTGAAAACTAGTGCGACCTACGCTCTAGCACTCGTGCGTATGAAAACACATCAAATCTCATGCGAGTCATACTCTAGCACGCTTTCATTCTCATGAAATCCATGTAGGTGGCTCAATTCTTTGCAAAACATGGTTATCAACCAAATCAAATCATTTATTTTGCAAATCATTTCAAATGTTAGCCAACCTACCAATCACTTGCTAAAAAGCAACAAAACAAGGTTTTCAAAGCATCATGCTTTTGTTTTCATGCACATTTCTCAAAACCCAACTCTTTGCCCTTCAATCACCAAATATCATTTCCTAGTATCACATGCACTCTAGCAAAACATTTAAGTGCCCAAATTATGCACAGATATCTCTAAGAGCCCACACAATTCCCTTACTTCGATTTACTCGGGGTGCGACTCTCTTACTCTTAGTTTCTGGCTCTTTTGGCTTAACTTACTTTGGTGTATCCTCAGGAGCTGTAATTCATTCATAAAATGCTCAAGTTAGTGTTGCTAACTCTCATTTAACTATGCATTTTACCCAATTTCTTGAATATTCATTTTACCCCTTTTTGGGTAAGTCTCACAATTCATTCTATAACATCATCTTAAATTCATACCCACAACACCATTATCACCTTAAGATATCCTATTCATCATTTATTCCACCACATTTCACTTTCTCACACTAACCCATTTCTAGGTTATAATCATTCCATTGCATCCTAGGTAGTTCTACCATTAATAAGCACACCAATCCACTCCAAAATTAATAACTTAAACAAATGTACTTAGATTGGTGCACTAGAAACTCACCTCTTTAGATTTCTTTCTTGTTCCAAGTGGAAATGCCCTTTGTTCCTTAAATCCAACAAATCGTGAAAATGCCTCCAAGCTATGTTGTTCTTCTCTTTGATGTCAACAACTTTGTGTCTAATAGCCTTTCCTCAAATCTTCTTAAAAATAGGTGGATTTAGAGAGAGAAAACTAGTTTTGGGGTTGAAATTGGTAGAGTGAGAGTGTTTCCTAAAATCTACAGATCCAACTGCTCCTATTTATAGATTTAGCTTGATGAGATCGATCTGCCTTGGGTGGAGATCGATCTGGTCCTCTTAAAATCTCTTTTTTCCATGACATTTTAAAGGCAGGGGATCGATCTGTCGAGGGCTTGAGATTGATCTGTCTTAGGTAGTAGCTTAAGGAGATCGATCTCCATCCAGAGGAGATCGATCTGCTCTAACCCGAGAGCTAAGGAAATCGATCTGTTTACTTTAAAAATCGATCCTCTCATTACAGAATGCTTAGCAGATCGATCCAGCTCCATTAAAGATCGATCTGCACTGTTCATATTGCTTGAATAAGAGCATTTTGGCTCTTTCAGATCATTCTCTCATCCTATGAGAATAATTTAGCCTTCATATTTCCATATTTTACTGCAGTTTTCTGTAGAAACTTACACCAAAACATCCTTAATTTGCTGTCATAGTCTTTTCCTCATCCAATTACCTTTAAGACTTGAAAATGGCATCCATTCATACTTTATACACATTAAAACTTGTGTGAAATCTTTGTATAACCAAAGATATATAATATAAACTAAATGGAAGTGCACAACTCATGCAATCTTCATTCCATTTTACCACACTACTCTTTTTTCATTCCACTCACATTTATCACATACTAAAGTCCATTTCTTCGTATTCTTACATAATGAAACTTGTACATACATCACAACTCTTATTACAAGTGTGTACATTAAATTTATGGACTTTACATCACTTATGAATTCATAATTACTTGATCTAAAGTCATCCATATTATACTTCCATTCACACATATATTCAAAGTTATACATATATGGGGTCTCACAAGATGTATGGTGAAATGCCATTGTGGAAGAAAATGATGAACTTGAGGTAGTGGGAGATTTATGTCGGTTCAATTAGAATCTGTAGACTTGATGAGTCTAATAGGTTCTCGAGAAAATAATGGTAAAATTGAAATGGACTTAAGAGAGAGTAAGGTCCAATAAGATGTAAAAGGCCTAATGCATTGAATTAAAATTCATGCGAGTGAAAATTAAATATATTAAAGTATACTGATGTGAATGGTTATTTACAGCTTCGGAGTTTATATTGGGAACTGATTGGACTGTGAGATTTAGCAGCACTGAGGAAGTGAGGTCACATGACATGATCTGAGGTAAGGGATATTTTTGAGTAGCTCGAGGTAGCTATATGTATTTCAGATAGATTCTTGAGTATTAAATTGTATATAGATTTTCGAGTATGGAAAAATTTCGGTAGGAACCCAACATGGTAAAACTTCAATTTTACCCTAACTTAAGGGTAAAAAGGTTAGGAAACATGTTTGTGACTAGTTTTAACATTGTTTTGATAGATGCATAGATAGATTGGCTAATGTTTTCATGTTAAATGCGAAAACAGCACGTGATAGTGTTGATTTGATTTAATTGAGTGAATTCATTTAAAATAAGCCATCTATCAATTTGCGTGAAAACTAATCATGCTAGAGCACAACTCGCACTGGATTTTTGTATGTTTTCCACCCCATTAGTGCTAGAGGGATACTCGCACTAGATTTTACATGATATGCATCACATAGTACTTGAGTATTTCTTGTACTTAATTTTACTGCGATTTGTGCATGACATAGTACTGGAGTGTTGTTCGTACTCAGTTTTATTGATTGATGCATGATAGAGTATTGGAGCATTGCTCGTACTCAGTTTTACATGACATAGTGGTGAGAGCATTACTCACACTAGATTTATATGACTTGTACATGAGGTCGTTCTGGAGTTTACTCGTACGTACCGATTTTGAAAGAGATAGCATGAAACAGTCGTGCTGGGTGCCTATGCAGACTATGTGTCACACCGATTATATGCTCGTACGTACATTTTTTAGATATGGTCGAGGGCTATCAAAACTATTATACATGGCATGAGGGCTAAGACCTATGGCAGGCACCCCAACCTTGATATTGGGTCCATGGAGTACTTTGTACCGTATATGTTACATGGAGTATGATGTACCGTGAGTACACGATGATATAGAGTTATTGGCTAACGGTTGTGGATTTGACCCACCTCACATTACAACAAATGTGAGGCCCTGCACACCGAGTACTGTGTGGCCTGGGATCACGAAAAAAATAGGATATGATATAATCCTCGAGCATGTAGTCGCATATCTCATCTCACTTCATTTCACTGGATATTTCTTGTTTAAATTGTTAAATGATTTGTGAATTGTGAAAGGGTAACCCAAGGGATGGGTGAGGCCCGAATTTCCATGTTTTTACATGATGATATGCCATCTTTGTTTTGATTTAATTGATATGGCATAATGAAATGTGATTTACCGTATTTACGTAACAATGCAATGTTTTGTATATATTGCTAAGGTTATTAAACCAGCCTGTTTTCAGTTCATACTGATGATTTGTATCTAGATATATATACTTGCATAAAGGTTTCAAGAAAGATACATGTTTTAGATGTGAATCGAAAAGGAAATGATTTAATGGCATGAGCATTATATTTTGTAGATAGAGTGGTTATCTACTTGCTTGCCTTATTTCCTTACTGAGCTGTGAGCTCACCCCTTTTTTATTTTCTCCTCTCTATAGAGCATTCATAGTAGTTAAGCACGACTGAGGACTGATATTCCTTTATCCGCTGTACACTTATCATACGAAAGGTATACACATTTGAAAGGTTTTGTACTGAACAATGTAAAAGCACAGTGATGTAAACGAATGTATTGTCGGGGATGTATATGTACATGTATTTGTATTTAATATATATAAATTACTTATACGAGTGAATACTTACGGTCAATAGATAATTGTATTGACTTGTATTCATGTTATGAAATGAATGTGGTTAAGGTGACTAATACTGAATCCAGCCCAACAGATTGGTGATTGAATTATGACAGAAGGAAGGTAAGTAAAATGTGGGTTTTGGTAAGTCACGGGCGGTCGTGACAGAATGTTATCAGAGCGAAGTTGGTATGATGTGAGTCAGTATTAGTATTTAGGAAAGTGTACATCCCCATATTACTGTGCTTTGTTCAGTTACAATTGTGTATACGAGATGGGAGTCAGACTAATTAATGGTTATGAATGCAAGAATTGAGCCATTATGGCTAATACCAGTCATGGTAGAGGGGCTAAAGGTAGGGCTCGAGGCCATAGAGGTAGGCCTGAGACCCGAGAAGAGTCTTTGTTTGACCATTAGCTAACAGGTCCCACTCAGGGACTAGAGAGTATCAAGGCACGCTTCACAAGATTAAAACGTTGCCTTGAGACTATAGTGGAGTTACTGGCAGACTTTGCCAGGTGGATAGGGGCAGGATACAGGGACTGGGCCTAGAGAGGCAGCTACACTTGGTATGCTTATACAGCCAGCTCAAACGCCATAGCCTACAGATACTCCTATAACCCCACCAGCTCAGGATACGTATTCTCCTGTTACTCCACGACAGGACAGTAGTACTTTGGGGTATGGTTGTGAGCTTGATAGATTGTAACAGTTCCAAAAGTTTGGACTTTCATCATTTAATGGGGTGAAAGACCCCGTTATTGTAGAGGATTGGCTGGGAAAGATGGAGAAGCTATATGGATTCTTTGAGTGTACGACGATCGAGATGGTCGCGTTTGCTACGTTCCTACTGAAGGGATCGGTAGAGCATTGGTGGAAGTCCACCAGGGTTATATTGAGAGCACGACACTCAGAGATCACTTGGGATATCTTTTTGGATGCCTTCAGGAGGTAGTATGTCCTAGACAAAGCGCAGCAGAAGCTGTAGATAGAATTCTTAGGGTTGAGCCAGTGGACTCAATCTGTGGATGAGTACGAGACACGATTTATATCTCTGGGTAAGTATGACCCCAATACTATAGGTAGTGAGCCCAGGAGGTCCACAGATTTATTGATGGACTGAGACCAGTATTACGATCTAGACTGGTTCCACTAGATATCTCTACCTATAATGAGGCATTGTGTAGGGCGCAACTTTATGAGCAGGTCTTTGAGAGGAATGTCTTTGAGTTTAGGACAGTTGGCAGGGGCAAAGACCGAGATAGAAAGAGGTCGGTGAGTGATGTGAGACCCCGTACATGTATAGTTGTAATGTGTGTAATTGGATCAAATAAATGTGAATGGACTTGTAATGTAAAGTATAATTGATGTAAGTCCATGGATTCAATGTACATATGTGTAATATGATTTGTAATGTACATACAAGTTTCATTGAGTATGAATATGAAGAAATGAGTTCTTATAAGTGATGAATGTGATTGGAACTCAAAATGAGTAGTGTGGTAAAATAGAATGAAGTTATGCTTCCATTTAGTTTGGAATGTGATACTTTTGGATATACCAGTAATGCACACAAGTTTCAATGTGTATAAGGTATGAATGGATGCCATTTTCAAGTCATAAAGGTGGATATATGAGAAAATGACTATGACAGCAGATTAAGGATGTTTTGGTGTAAGTTACAGTAGGAAAATTACAGGAAATCTAAAAAACATGAAGGCCAGATCGATCTCATAGGATGAGAGATCAATCTAGAAGAGCCAAAATGCTTTTATTTGGGCAATGGAATTGAGCAGATCGATCTCCAATGGGGCCAAATCGATCTCCTAACCATTATGTAATAAAAAGATCGATCCTCAAGCATACAAATCGATCTCCTTAGCTCTCTGTTTGGAAGCAGATCGATCCCAGGCTTCGACAGATCGATCTCATGCTTAAAATGCCATGAAAAAGAGGGATTTAAGGGGACCAAATCGATCTCCTCCTAGTGGAGATTGATCTCCTCAAGCTATTTCTATAAAATGAGTGTTGAAAATCTGAAAATTTAAAAAACAAAACATCAACCAACCATTTTCAACCCAAAAACCTAACTTTCTCTCTCTAAAATCAGCCATTTCCAGTAAGATTTGAGGGAAGGCCATTAGACACTAAGTTGTTCATCTTGAGAAAGAGAACAACATAGTTAGAACCTAAAATCCCATTGTTGGTATTGAAGGAGCTAAGGGCATTGACATTTGGAGCAAGAATAGAAATTAGATTTGGTAAGATTCTAACACTCCAACTCTGGTACATTGTCTATTTAAATGATTTTGAAGTGGTTTGGCATGAGTATGGATGGTTGGAAACACCTAGGTTTTGTTAGAAACTAATGTAACCTAGAAAATGGAATGCCTCTAGTGTGAGAAAGTGTGATTTGGGGAGTTGGTGGTTTATGGGTTATGATAAGTTGTTATTTGAGTAATGTGGGTGATTTGGAATGGTTATGTGGAGTTATATTGTGAGTTTAGAGAAGACATGAAGATGGGTATATGAGATGCTTGATAAAATGCCATAGTGAGGAAATCAATGAAGTATGAACACTATAAGCTTGATATCGATTTAATATCGATTTGGAATGAGTTAATAGGCCTAAAAGGAATCCATAGACTCGAGAAATGAAACGAGACCTTATGAGCATTAATAGAAACTATAGGTCGAATCGACTATAGTGAATGCACGATGTCCTGTTATATGGATTAAATATAATGTGAAATACGATGTTGGTGCAGTTTCGGAGAGCCGTTGGAAACGAATCGAGTTGTACGAGTAAGCAGCTTTAAAGAAGTGAAATCACGCATTGCGATTCTAGGTAAGGGAATTTTGTTAGTATATAGAGATAGTTGCTCGTACTTTGAACTTATGGGTGAATATTGGGTGTTTTATGAAATGCATGGTTGCTCAAGTAAATGATTGATGGTATTCATGAATGATGATAAGTATATGCGTGATTTTGGTTTTAAAGTGGATTCTATGAAATGGGATAGTAAGGCTAATAATTGCATAAATCTAATGTTTTGATGTTTTACAAAACGTAATTGCTTTGTTTTAAGTAAGCTTGTAGATGGGTCGGCTAGTGTTTTATTGATGTTATGGAAAAAGCATTTGTGAAGTGCTAAACCTGGTTACCGAGATTGTTTGATTGTGTATGAGCCGCCTATCATATTTGTATGACATAAATCGCACTAGAGCCTCGCTCGTACTGGATTACGATATTTTCACTTGTGTGACACGTGCTAGAGCTTAGCTCGCACTTTGTTTTGGAACTATGACGATGTTTTATAAGCTGTATTGGAGCTTTTGCTCGTACGTGGATTTTGGTTTTCTTATGCATATAACCGTACTGGAGCGATGCTTGTACGTGGTTTCTTCATATTTTTATGCATAAATGTCGTATTAGAGCGTTGCTCGTACAAAGTGATTTATTATTATGCATAAATTCATGCTAGAGCATAGCTCGCGCTGGTTTTCACACTGTGGTATGTATGAGGCCATGGTGAGAGATATGGATTGGTGTTCAGGGAACCTAACAAGCCTAACAGACCTCTTGAGTGGGGTGAGGATGAGGGGCTAGGACCTGACACAATCCATTCAGGGAACCTAACAGGCCTAACAGACCTCTTGAGTGGGGTGAGGGTGAGGGGCTAAGACCTAAATCAGGGAACCCAACAGGGGCGAGCACGGCCATGAGAGGCTAGGACCTGGTATTGAGAGTACTCCCACGTGCACTTGAGACTATAGAGGTTACACTTGGTATGGGGTAGATAAGACCTATGGCAGGCACCCCCAATCATGTTATGGGTCCGCGGAGTATGATATACCGTGTATATCACATGGAGTATGATGTACCACATGGTGGTTACTTGATTTGAGAAAGTCTGGCGGAGAATTAACCCACCTTCATGCCAGCATGATACCTTGCACACCGGGATTCGTGTGGTCTGGGATGATATGTGACAGTTGGCTAACATAGTCAGTTGAGATATAGTGACCTGTCTCCTTGCTTGATTTACATAATACCACATGGTTTTGAATACTTGAGTGTGATTTTGACTGTCCAGGGTAGACCCGAGGGAGGGTCGAGCCTTGTGTGATTTGTTTATGAAATGGTTGTGATGTTTGATTGTGAAATGATTTGATGAGATAATAAAAAAAATGAGGTTTCCTAATGAATTGCCCTTTTTATGAAATTAAATGAGATTGGGCATGAGATGATTTATACATGATGTTTTTACCATGTTTTATATGCCAATGTACATGATTTTGATACATGATATATATGTATACTCATATGGCATAGTTTTACTTCCTCATGCTCCTACCATAAATGATTTATGTATAACACTATCAGCATGTAGATAGAGTAGTTATCTACCATGCTTGCATTATTGCCTTACTGAGCGTATGGTTGCTCATCCCTCTCTATTTTCCCCCTCCTACAGAGCGTGCGTAGTAGTCCAGTGAGGACTGAGGCATTGTGTTTTTGGACATCCGCTGCTTCCATCATCGAAAGGTATATACATAGGATTCTTTTTGCATCTAAACAATGAAAAGCACTGTAGCCTTTTGAGTTGTAATTATGGGGGATGTAGATGTCAGTAAAACATGTTTTTGTATAAGTACATGATTAACTGTGAATGTATGACATTGCTTTATTTAACTGAGAATGAATGAGATGTGATGTTTATTATTGACTCACAGCTCAACAGTGTGGTGGTAAGTTAGTTCACGATCGGGTAAGGTAACAGTAAAACGAAAAAAAATTTCAGTGATTTTCGGTTAAAGAGATTGAAAAAGGGTCGTGGCAAGTGAAGAGCCAAAGGTATCAGATATCGAGGAGGAAAAAGCCTCTTCGATAAGAGACTATAGATCGAGGAGGTACAGGAGAATACTGTTAGATCTCCTGCATATCCAGCTATAGCTCCAGCTAGAAGCATTGTTATTAGAGGACCGAGACCTACCACTGAGCAGTGTAGTCGATGTGGTAGATTCCATTGGGGTAGACCTTGTCCTATTTCTGGTGGATTGTGCTTCAGATGTGGGAAGCTAGGGCATATGGTGAGAGCTTACCTAGAGATTATCGAGATTACCCCACAAAAGAGCAAGGAGCCGAAGAGAGCTCCAGCTGACTCGTCTGCTCCAAGGAGGAGAGCGATGACAGAGGAGAAGGGGAAGCGGGTCATTGGACGAGGGCGAGTGCATGGCTTGGACTAGGTCACAGTTGATGCTTCGTCGGATGTGATTAGAGGTAACATCCTGATGTATGATTTAGAAGCATATGTTTTAATTGATCTTGGTGCCACTCATTCATTTGTATCGTCTTCATTTGCATGTAAGTTAGCAAAACATGTAGAGCGTATACCTTTAAGTAGAATGATGTTAATCAGTACGCCTATGGATAACGGTCAGCTAGTTGAATATGTGTTAAATGACTGCAAGCTAACAGTAGGGGAAAAGGATATGACAACTAATCTAATATTGTTAAGTATAAGTGATTTTGATGTAATCTTAGGAATGGATTGCTATCTGTAAACCACTCTATTTTAGATTGTTATGCTAAAGCAGTCATGTTTCCTACCCTTACGAATTATGTTGTAAAGTTTAATGAAAAAAAATGAAAATTATAGTTATGGTTACAATAAACAATGTAATATGCTAACTATGAAATGAAAATATTGAAGGTTTTATTCCATACATGGTTGTTACTAATAAGGCACATCCAAAGTTGGCAGATATTCCTGTGGTTGGTGAGTTCCCAGATATCTTTCTAGATGAATTACCAAGGTTACCACCAGACAAAGAGATGGAGTTCTGTGTAGATTTGGCACCTGATACTAAACCTATTTCGAAACCATTGTATCGCATGGCCTTAATTGAGCTGAAAGAGCTCAAGAGACAGTTACAAGAGTTGTTGGATAGGGGTTCATCAGACCGAGTGTTTTGCCTTGGGGAGCACCAATTTTGTTTGTGAAGAAGAAGGATGGAAGCCTCCGATTGTGTATAGATTATAGATTGTTAAATAAGGCTACCATCAAGAATAGGTATCCCCTTCCACGTATTGATGACTTGTTGGATCAGCTCCGGCGAGCGCAAGTCTTTTCTAAGATTGATCTGAGGTCTGGGTATCATCAGTTGAGAGTTCGGAGTGGAGATGTACCCAAGACAGCATTTAAGACCCGATATGGCCACTATGAGTTTTTGGTTATGCCATTCGGATTGACGAATGCTCCCACAGCTTTCATGGCTTTGATGAACAATGTGTTCAAGCCATATTTGGATCAATTTGTTATTATATTCATCGATGACATATTGGTATACACGAGATCCGAGGAGGAGCATAAGCAGCACCTCAGGATTGTATTGCAGACCCTATGAGAGCAGAAGTTGTATGCTAAACTCAGTAAGTGTGACTTTTGGTTGGCATAAATATCCTTTTTTGGGACATGTTGTGTCGAGAGATAGAGTATCAGTTAATCCATCCAAGATTGGGCTGCACTTCAGTGGGAACAGTTAAGGACAGTCACCGAGATTAGGAGTTTTCTGGGTTTAGCAGGATGTTATTTGAGATTCGTTGAGGGATTTTCTAAGTCAGCTGCTTCGTTGACACATCTCACTCGGAAGAGTGTAGCTTCGTATGGGACGATGATTATGAGAGGAGTTTTCGAGAGCTGAAGCGTCGATTGACCACCGCTTCAATTCTCACTATCCCTACCAGCTCAAGAGGATTTTCAGTGTATACCGATGCTTTGCATCAAGAACTAGGCTATGTATTGATGCAGGATGGGAAGGTAGTTTGCTTATGGATTTAGATAGTTAAAGGATCATGAGAAGAACTATTTGACCTATGATTTAGAGTTAGCAGCAGTAGTGTTTGCATTGAAAGTATGGCGCCACTACTTGCATGGTGAGAAGTTTCAGATTTTTATCGACCACAAAAGCCTCGAGTATCTATTCTCACAGAAAGAGATAAACATGAGACAGAGAAGATGGCTAGAGCTTCTGAAGGACTATGATTGTGAGATACTTTATCATCCATGTAAGGCTAATGTTGTAGCTGATGCTTTGAGCAGGAAGAGGCTTGGGATGGTATCATATATGATGATAGGGAGCATGAGTTATTAGAGCAATTTGCTAGCCTCAGTTTGAGAGTTGTACCTTCCGACATGGATACGGACTGTGTGATTGCTAGCCTGAGATTGGAACCAGATTTGGTAGACATAATCCAATAGGCTCAGCATGTGGATCAACAGTGTATTGATGTGACTAGTCAGATACAAAAGGGAACAATGACCGAGTTTGAGTTGAGTTCTGATGGACTATTGAGGTTCGCAGGTAGGGTGTGTGTTCCCAATGACCTAGAGCTCCGAAAATTGATTTTGTCAGAAGCTCATTCTTTGAGGTACACATTGCATCCGAAGAGTAACAAGATGTACCAGAACCTCCGAAAGGGGTACTGGTGGTCAGGTATGAAGAAGGACATGGTGGATTTTGTGTCAAGTTGTCTCGTATGCCAGCAGGTGAAGGTAGAGCATTAGAGACCTGCAGGGTTATTGCAGCCTCTACCTATACCGACATGGAAATGGGAGCATATCACCATGGATTTCGTGATGGGTTTACTGAGGACTTGTAGGAATCACGGTGCGATATGGGTGATTGTTGATAGACTTACGAAGTGAGGCTACTTCTTAGCTATGAGAGCTACGGATACTCTAAGTTCATTGGCAGAGTTATATGTACGCGGGGTAGTGAGGTTACATGGTGTTCCTATAAGACCTGAATTTCGATATCATTTCTTTAAGAAATTGACACTGTAAACGTGGACTCATGTAATTTTGATCAATAAAGAAGAAATAATTGAATTCTAAGTCTAATTGATCAAGATATAAATTTATCGTGAAGACCGAAATTTTTTCACATCGGGAATATATCTCGGAAATAGGGAAAAAATATTTTTGAAAAATAATAATAATAAATAAAAATATTTTCGAGGAAATAAAAATATTTTCGAGGAAATAAAAATAAATAATAATGTCTATATATAAATATATATGATAAATTAAATAATATATATATATATTTGTCGAGATAAATAAAATAATATATATATACATATGTGTGAGAATATTAATATAAAAAAATACATTATGATAATATATTATTTTTATAATAATATAAGGTATTTTATAATATTATTATATTTATATTACAGTTGTAAGATATTTTAATTATATGTGTATTATACTATGTTAAATATAATAAATATTATATATATATAAAAATAAATAAATAAAAGGTAAAGGAAATGAAAAAAAAAAACAAAACAAAACTGAAGCTCGAGCGAAAAAAGGGAAACCCGATCTCTTTTGATTTCTCACCGGCGGTAGTGAACAGCGAGGACCACGAGCGCGAGATGGCAGGCAAAAGGATGACTGACACCAAGGAAACGTCTGACAGCCACCACGCACCTTGCATCGCTGACAAATGGGAGATCAGAGAGGGAGAGGCCGCGGGAGAGAAAGGGAAATCGAACGAAATCCGATGTCGATATGCCCCAGCCCGAGCCAACCGAAAGGTGCTCTCCACCGCGCGACCTCCCTAGACGAAAACGGGGTCGAGAACCGACCGAAAAAGCATCCGACCAGTAAAATCGGCACTGAACCGGGTCAGACCAGTTTAGTGGAAAGAAGGACTGAATCGAACCGATTAAGCCAAAAAAAGAGGAAAATGGGAAAAAAATCTGAGGATGCAATCGAGCTATGGGTAAGCCGGTAAGCGGTTGAAGTTGACCGATTTAATTTTTGACATATTTAATTGAAATTATATTTGATTGAAATTGACCCGATAAATATATAAATGTGTTGCACGAAAATTGGTGACAAATGTGAGTTTGTGTCAGCCTTGATTTGCGTGCTATCATAGAACCTCGGGTAAGTGAATCTTGATTTCTATAATTGGATAGTTGTACGAGTTAGAAATTAATCGCGTAAGTTGCGATTTATTCCGTATAAAATTTCGTAACGCTTGGAATTAAAAATAGACTGTCGTAAATGATTTTAAATGGTCGAAAGAGACTAGAAATTGGATAAGATAACGTAACAGTGATGTTAGGCCAAGAATTCGGCCAAATGTTCGTAATAGGCCAAGCTTGAGAAGCAATCGGCCCAATTTAGATTATGGCCCCCCTGTAAAGCCCAATAAAAGTAAATGAGCCCAGTAAGTTAAATCGACTGTAGTAAACGAAGGAAATATATTTATTGGGTTAAATTGATATGATAAATAATTTTTTGCAGCTCCAGAGATTGGTTAGGAATAGATCGGATTGGACAAGCTTTCAGCAGTGAAAATTTACCACACTCGACTTTAAACGAGGTAAGGGAATTTTATGAGTATTTAGTGGTAGTTGGATCTATTTTGAGGGTATTTACAGGGCATTAAATTTGCTTGGCTACCTGGAAAAGAAATAATAATTTTTGCAAAAAAATTCGGACGTAGGTGAGAAAGATGATTTTGCCCCTAGGAGCAAATTTTACAAAAAGGGTAGTAAGGCTAATAAATTGCATGAATATCATGTTTTTGATATTTATGAAATATATTGCTTCAATTTAAGTAAATTTACGGATATGCTGGCTATTGATTTCATAATTTCATGAAATAGCACGAGTTAGGTGCTAACTTTGATTTTGAGCGTGTTTTGTTGAAATAGAGTCGCCTATCAGATTTATATGAGTTTAATCATGCTGGAGCTTTACTCGCATTGGATTTTAATGTTTTAACTCATTTGCAGAGTGCTGGAGCCTCGCTCGCACTAAGTTTTATTGATTTATATGCATGAAAATCGTACTGGAGCCTTGCTCGTACGTAATTTTACATTGATTTATTATGTATAAAACCGTACTGGAGCTCTGCTCATACGTGATTTACACTAAATTATTACGTATGAAAGTCGTACTGGAGTGTTGCTCATACAAGGATTTTGTATATGCATAAAACCGTGCTGGAGCTCCACTCACACAAGATTTTAGATATCATGATATGCATGGCGTAGTGCTGGAGCTTCACTCGCACTAGACGTTATGTGACATGCATAGAGACGTGTTGGAGCCTCCTGTAGACTGTGTGTCATAGTGAGATGATATGCTCGCACGTGTATGTTGAGACCTGGGTTGGTTATCGACATGGTATAGGGTGGATAAGACCTATGGCAGGCACCCCCAGACTGTGATATGGGTTCATGGAGTACTTTGTACCGTGTATGTCACACGGAGTACTCTGTACCGTATAGTCATGACTATGAGATTGGTGATTTGATATTCTGGAGGGTAGGACTAACCCACCTCCCGTTGCAGTCATGATGCCCCACACACGAAGACCCGTGTAGCCTAGAATCACAAGGACATAGTCCTCGATTTTTTCCTATACAGTAACCTACATGCCTCAAGCGATATCATATGGTCTAGATAGACTAAGGTAGACCCGAAGGAGGGGTTACGCCTCGATTTGTGATTTTAAAACGAAATATGGTTTTAATAATGTGTTGATGAGTTTTACTAATTTTTAAGAAGGTGTTAAACCTTGAGGGGTTGTTTTATGATAGTTTTTAATGTGTTGGCATGAGACGTTGACATGATGATTTTCCATGTTTACATGCCTATTTTCATGTTTTCAGTACTTGATATATTTATATACATGTGGCATAGTTTTAATTATACCTCATGCTCTGGATGTAAATGATTTTTATATCATGACATTATTTGGATATAGATAGTGTAGTTATCTGCTGCCTCCCATCAGGAATCAGGTATACACATTGTACAGTTTTGTATCTGAACATGTAAAAACACAATACTCTACATGGATAGAATATCGGAGATGTAAACCTATGTAAATACAATTATGAATATAATTAGTTAAAGTCAAAGGACAGTAGATCCTAATATATAAATGTGATATGGAAATGGATGTTAAGGTAAATAACATGACAGGAGGGACTAATGTCGACTCATAGCCCAACTGTTAGTAGTGAAACTGTTCACGACGGGTAAGGAAATGAAAAAGCAAAAAAAAAGTTTGTAGCGATTTTTAGGAAAAGGAGGTAGTGACAGAGGTGGTATCAGAGCTGAGTTGGCCTGATATGATTCGGTGTTAGTGGTTAAGAAAGTTTACATCCCCATGTACTGTGCATTGTTTAGACACAATTACGTATTTCGAGATGGGATTAGATGGAGAAAGGGTTGTGAATGCAGGAATATAATCGTGATTCATAGTCGTCATGGTACAGGGGCAAGTACATGCGTTCGAGGCCGTAAAGGTAGGCCCGAGAGTCGAGACAAGTCTTAGTCTGATCATACCCCACAGAAACCTACAGAGGGACCAAAGATAGCTGAGGCACGCTTCGCGAGATTTGAGTAGAGCTTAGAGAATATTATGATGCTATTTGCTTAGACAATGTATGGGATTTGAGGCCAAGGTAAAGTATTGGTGGAAGTTCGCCTGAATCATCTTGAGAATTAGACATCTTGAACTGACATGGGAAATATTTTTGGATGCATTCTGGAGACAATAGCTCCCAGACACTACTTTGAGGAAGTTACAGATGGAATTTTTTAGTTTGGTTCAGGGGAATCGATCTATTGATGAGTATGAATTGAGGTTCATATCCCTGGGTAGGTATAACCCTGATACTATGAGCAGCGAAAGTTGAAAGGTCTGAAAGTTCATGGAAGGGCTCAGACCGTCTATCAAAGTTTAATTGGCCCAGTTAGATATCTTTACCTACGACGAGGAACTGCGCAGATCACAGGGTGCGAATAAGATTACGAGTTGCACGCCTCTGAGTTTGAGAAAGGTAATAGGTCTTATCATGTGGCTACTGGAGAATGTTACAGATATGGTAAGACAGGGTATTCAATGAATAATTACCTAGAGCTAGGTGAAACTACCCCACAGAAGGGCAAAAAGCCAGAGAAGGCCTCTACTGATACCTCTGCTTCGAAAAGAAAGCCACATCCAAAAAGAAGAGGAAACAGGCTGTTGGTCGAAGGTGAGTATATGCCTTGGACGAGGACACTACTGACGCTTCATCCGTTGTGGTGGAAGCTACCATATTGATTTTGATCTTGAAGCATTTGATTTAATTAATCCTGGTGCCACGCATTTATTTATATCGCCTTCATTTGCATCTAAATTGCTAAAGTATGTACAGCCTACACCGTTAGGTAAAATGTTGCTAATTTGCACCCCAATGAATGATAGTCAACCAACTAAATATGTGTATAGAGATTATAAGTTGAACGTGGGGGGTAAACGGATAGGCCAACCAATCTCATTCAATTGAATACGAATGATTTTGAACTAATATATGAATAAATTAGTTGACTGCAAACCATGCTGTTTTAAACGGCTACGCTAAGACAGGGATGTTTTCAACCCTCAAAAAGTGTATTGTAAGTGATGGAAAAGTGTAGTGGCTGTAATTAAAGGAGTAAATAATTGTGCTCACCCGTTCACTTTCCACCCCTACAGATCATCCACAGTAGTTGAGAGCGGGTAGAGACTGCATTCCTTGTTATCCGCTGCTTCCCATCACGAATCAGGTATACACATTGTACAATTTTGTATCTGAACATGTAAAAGCATAGTACTGTACATGGATGGAATATCGGGGATGTAAACCTATGTAAATACAATTATGAATGTAATTAGTTAAAGTCAATGAACAGTAGATCCTAATATGAAAATGTGATATGGAAATGGATGCTAAGGTAAATAACATGACAAGAGGGACTAAAGTCGACTTATAGCCTAACTGTTAGTAGTGAAACTGTTCAGGACGGGTAAGGAAATAAGAAAACGAAAATAAATTTGTAGCGATTTTTAGGAAAAAAAAGTCGTGCCAGTTCCAGTGAGCATTGTCTTGGATAAGGATTCCCGCTTCACCTCACATTTTTCAGAGCATTTTCAGGAAGTCATGGGAACCCAGTTGAGTTTGAGCCCCTTTTTCCATCCTCAAACAGATGGTCAGTCAGAGAGGACTATACAGACTCTGAAGGATATGTTGAGATCATGTGTACAAGATTTTATAGGCTCCTAGGATGATCATTTACCACTAGCTGAATTTGCCTACAAGAACAGTTATCATTCGAGTATCGGGATGGCACCGTATGAGGCTTTATATAGCCGTAGATGTCATTCCTCTATCGATTGGGAAGAACTGGGTGACAGTAAATTTTTTTCTTCTGACTTGGTTACACAGGCCTCTGAGGATGTCTAGTTGATTGTTGAGGGATTGCGGATAACTCAAAGTAGACAAAAGAGTTATGCTGATAGGACACGGAGACCACTTGAATTCGCTGTTGGTGAGTCGGTGTTTTTGAAGGTTTCTCCTTTCAAGGGTATAGCAAGATTCGGGAAGAGGGGTAAGCTGAGTCCTCACTACATTAGACCCTTTGAGATACTTGATTGAGTGAGAGATAAGGCCTATAGGTTGGCGTTGCCACCAGACTTATCAGGCGTGCATAATGTCTTCCACATTTCGATGCTTCGGAAGTATCATCCAGATCTAACCCATATGATTTGGTATGAGCCATTATAGCTCAAGGATGATCTGACATATGTAGAGAAACCGATCCGGATACTGGATAGGAAGGAAAAAGTGTTACGGAACAAGACGATTCCGCTTGTTAAGGTTCTCTGGTAGCACCACAATTTAGAAGAGGGTACCTGGGAGTTAGAGAGCTTGATAGGGGAAAAGTGCCCTCGACTTTTTAAAGAATAACTTTGTTCTAATTTGGAGGATCGAATTTCTTGAATGAGGGGAGGAATGTAAGGCCCGTAATTTCATATGTATTCTTTATGATTCCATAATGTACAGACAAGTTACATTTTATATGAATCATAAGAAATAAATATTTTTAAGTTCGAAGTGTGATTGAAATGCAAAATGAGTAGTGGGGCAAGTGAATATGAATTTACTTTAGGAAAATCTGGGAAAGTTACAGTTAGAATGTTGCAGATGAAGGGCAGATCGATATCATTGCAAGGGGAGATCGATCTCATCACCTTGAAATGCAATGTCAAAGTATTCTGCAAAAGGGAGATCGATCCCTCATTCAAAGCATATCGATCTCGGATGAATTCTGGTTAACACAGATCGATCTCTAACCAAAGACAGATTGATCTCTAAAGGATTCTGGATAGCAAAGATTGATCTCTTCTCAAGGCCAGATCGATCTCTAAGTGATTCTTCATGGCCAAGATCGATCTCATACCAAGAGGCAGATCGATCCTACCTTCTAAATGTCGAATTTTGAAGAGTTAAAACATAGGGTAGATCGATCTCTCATTACTAGTAGATCGATCTCATAAGGCAATTCTATAAAAACCCAACTGCTGCATCTTCTTCCCTGAAAACAGCAAATCCTCCATTTACAGAAACGTGAAAACCTAACTTTCTCACTCTAAAAATCATCACCTTTCAATCAATTTTGAGAGAGATTTATTTCAGCAAAGCTATCCCTTGTGAAGAGGAGAACAACATAGTTGAAAACAAGAAGCTAAAATCTTGGATAGAATGAGCAAAGTGATTTTCCCCTAATTTGGCAAAAAGAAGAAAAATCAAGCTAGGTAAGATTTCAATACACTAACTTTAAGTATGTTAATATAAGTATCTTGGTGAGTTGATTGGTGTTTGTTTTACTGGCTGAAAACACCCATGAACATGTTAAATCCTCTGTGACCTAAAATGAGGTTAGGGTGATTTAGTGAGAGAAAGTTGATTTAGCATGGATTTAATGATGATTTAAGCATGTAGTGATGTTATTAAGCATGTATACATGATTGTGAGATAGTTTTTTGAAATACATGTGTTGGAATAGATGATGATTGAAAAAAGGCATATGAGATGTATGGTGAAATGCCATAGAGGAAGAAAATTATGAACTCAAGGCATTGGGAGATTTATGTCGGTTCAATTAGAATTAATAGACTTGATGAGTCTAATAGGTTCTCGAGAAATGAATGGTAAAATCGTAATGGACTTCAGAGAGAGTAAGGTCCAATAAGATGTAAAAGGCTTAATGCATTGAATTGAATTTCATGCGAGTGAAAATTAAGTATATTAAAGTATACCGATGTGAATGGTTATTTAAAGCTTCGGAGTTTATATTAGGAACTGATAGGACTGCAAGATTAGCAGCACCGAGGAAGTGAGGTCACGTGACGTGATCTGAGGTAAGGGAATTTTGTGAGTAGTTAGAGGTAGTTATATGTATTTCAGATAGATTCTCGAGTATTAAATTGTATATGAATTTCTGAGTATGGAAAAATTTCGATAGGGACCCGACAAGGCAAAACTTCAATTTTACCCCAACTTAAGGGTAAAAAGCTTAGGAAGCATGTTTGTGACTAGTTTTAACGTTGTTTGGACAGTTACATAGATAGACTGGCTAATGTTTTCATGTTATATATGAAAACAGCACGTGATAGTGCCGATTTGATTTAATTGAGTAAATTCATTTGAAATAAGGCATCTATCGCTTTGTGTGAAAACCAATTGTGCTAGAGCCCAGCTTGCACTGGATTTTTGTATGTTTTCCACCCCATTAGTGCTAGACGGATACTTGCACTAGATTTTACATGATATGCATCACATAGTATTTGAGTATTTCTCGTACTTTATTTTAATGTAATTTGTGCATGATAGAGTACTGGAGTGTTGCTCATACTCAGTTTTATTGATTGATGCATGGTAGAGTATTGGAGCATTGCTCGTACTCAGTTTTACATGACATAGTGTTGGGAGCATTGCTCGCACTAGATTTATATGACTTGTGCATGAGGTCGTGCTGGAGTTTATCCGCACGTACTGATTTTGAAAGAGATAGCATGAAACAATCGTGCTGGGAGCCTGTGCAGACTGTGTGTCACACCGATTATATGCTCGCACATGTATTTTTGAGAAATGGTCGAGGGCTATCAAAACTATTATACATGGTATGAGGGCTAAGACCTATGGCAGGCACCCCAACCTTGATCTTGGGTCCATGGAGTACTTTGTACCGTGTATGTCACATGGAGTACGTTGTACTGTGAGTACACGATGATATAGAGTTGTTGGTTGACAGTTGAGGATTTAACCCACCTCCCGTTACAGCAAATGTGAGGCCCCGCACACCAAGTACTGTGTAGCTTGGGATCACGAAAAAATGGGATATGATCATAATCCTCGAACATGTAGTCACATATCTCATCTCACTTCATTTCACTGGATATTTCTTGTTTGAATTGTCACATGATTTTTGAATTGTGAAAAGGTAACCTAAGGGATGGGTGAGGCCCGGATTTTCATGTTTTTACATGATGATATGCCATCTTTGTTTTGATTCAATTAATATGGCATAATGAAATGCGATTTACAGTATTTAGATAACAATGCAATGTTTTTCATATATTGCTGAGGTTATTAAACAGCATGTTTTCAGTTTATACTAATGTTTGCATAAAGGCTTCAAGAAAGATACATGCTTTAGATGTGATCGAAAAGGAAATGATTTAATGGCATGAGCATTATATTTTGTATATAGTGTGTTTATCTACTTGCTTGCCTTATTTCCTTACTGAGCTGTAAGCTCACCCCTTTTTTATTTCCTCCTCTCTACAAAGCGTTCACAGTAGTTGAGCACGGCTGAGGACTGTGATTCCTTTATCCGTTGTACACCCATCATATGAAAGGTATACACAACTGAAACATTTTGTACTAAACAATGTAAAAGCATAGTGATGTAAACGAATGTATTGTCGGGGATGTATATGTACATGTATTTGTAACTTAATATATACAAATTACTTATGGGAGCGAGTATTTACGGTCAATAGATAATTGTATTGACTTGTATGCATGCTATGAAATGAATGTGGTTGAGGTGACTAATACCGAATCATAGCCCAACGATTTGGTGATTGAATTATGACAGAAGGAAAGGTAAGTAAAATGCGAAAATTTGTAATGGGTTTTGGTAAGTACACTTTGAACCTCTGTCACTGTCCTCGATCTCTCTCATTTCAGAGCTACATCAACCTTGGACGGATCAACAGACACCTCGTCTTTAGATACAATATGCCCGAGGAAAGTAATTTAATCCAACCAGAGTTCACACTTACTGAACTTTCCATGTAATGTTTTCTCACGAAAAATCTGGAGCACAATCCTCAAATGCTACTTGTGCTCCTATTGAGACTTTGAATAGATTAAAATATCATCAATAAATAGTATAACGAATCTGTCCAAATACTCTCAGAAGACATCATTTATTAAACTAATGAAAGCAGCAGGGGTATTAGTTAGACCAAAGGGCATCACCAAAAACTCAAAATGACCCTATCTGGTCCTGAAGGTTGTCTTCGATACATCCACCCCTCTGATCTTCAATTGGTGATAACCCATCTCAAATCTATCTTAGAAAATACCAAAGTCCTTGTCAACTGATCAAATAAATCATCTATCCTTATCAGGGGATACTTATTCTTTACTGTAGCCTTATTCAAAAGCCAATAATCGATACATAAACAAAGACTCCCATATTTTTTCTGACAAATAATACCAGAGTACCCCATGGAGATACACTCGGTCTAATAAACCCCTTATCAAGCAACTCTTGCAACTGTTTCTTTAGTTCTTCCAATTTAACCAGTGTCATCCGATATGGTGGTTTATAAATGGGCTAAGTGTCGAACACCAAATTTGTCACGACCCTTTTTCATCCTTTTCATCTGAAAATCACCATAAATTTTTTACTTTTTCATTTCTTTCCCCGGTCGTGAACAACTCTTACCAATAACAGTTGGGCTATGAGTCTGTATTAATCATCATTTACCATTCATCTTTCAATTAATCAAGAGCAAGCACATGCATTTAAAAGTTTAAGTTCTACACTTATACATGTTTGCTAACACTTACATCCCCCATATTACAATTCAAAATGATTACTGTGCTATTACATGTTTAGATACAAAAAGATTTCCTATGTGTATACCTCTTGGCGATGGAGAGCAACGGATATCTGAATACAACTCCTCAGTCCCTCACTAGACTACTGTGTGCGCTCTGTAGAGGGGGAAAATGATAGGGATGAGCAACCACACACTCAGTAAGGCAATAATGCAAGCATGGTAGATAACTACACTATCTACATACTTATAATGTCATGGCATAAAAATCATTTATATCCAAAGTATGAGGAAATATTAAAACTATGCCACATGTATATACATATATCATGTACTAAAAAGAAGACATGAAAGTAGGCATGTAAACATGAAAAATCATCATGTAAAACCTCTCATGCTCATCATAATAAAACTCATCATAAAAACCATTCCTTAGGGTTTAATATCATATCAAAACTTAGTAAAACTCATCACAGTTAGCATATCATCCTTTTAAAATCATCTCACAAGGTTAAACCCCTCCCTCGAGTCTACATTAGATAACACAAATCATGTTCAGTAAATAAAACCATGTGATATCATGTGAGACAGGTGGTCACTATATATAATCGCAGACTCTGTTGGCCAACTATGTCATTATCATCCCAGACCACACGAATCCCGGTGTGTGAGGCATCATGCTGGAAAGGAGGTGGGTTAGTCCTCCGACAGACTTTTAAATCAACATCATAACCTCATGGTGTAGTGTACTCCATGTGATATACACGGTACAACGTACTCCGTGGACCCGTATCATGGTTGGGGTGCCTGTCGTAGGTCTTATCTACCCCATGCCATGTATAACCTACTCAGTCTCAAGTGCACGTGCAAGCATCTCATCCGTGTGACTAGCAGTCTACACGAGGCATCCAGCACAGCTTGTGCGAGCATCTCATCTGTGTGACACAAGGTCTACACGAGGCATTTAGCACGACTCATTATATATCACTGTGTGAAAAAGTCCAATGCGAGCAAAGCTCTAGCACGATTTCTTACATCATTAGTAAATACCCTCGTACGAGCAACACTCTAGTACGGCTTTATGCAAAATAAAAAATGAGGAAATCACGTACGAGCATAGCTCCAGTACAGTTATATGCATAAGAAAGTAAATGGAAATCCACGTACGAGCAAAAGCTTCAGTACGACTTGTAAAACATCACATAAATCTTATAAACGACTTTTTTTCAACAAAACACATTCAAAATCAAACTTAGCACCTGACTCGTGCTATTTCACAAAATTATGAAGTCAATAGCTAGCCTATCCATAAGTTCTGCTTAAATCAAAGCAATGTGTTTCATAAAAATATCAAAATATGATGTTTCATGCAATTATTAGCCTTACTACCCCTTTTTGTAAGATTCTCTTCCATAACCAAAATTATCCATAACTGAAATTGTTCATACAAATCATTAATTCTTTTCTAGATAACTAAGCAATTACAAAGCCCTATAAACACCCTCAAAATACGTGCAGCTACCTCTGGATACTCACAAAATTCCCTTACCTGGAATCACGTCGAGTGGTTCCACTTCCTTAGAGCTGCTCGATCGCGCAATTTGATTCGCTTCCAATGAAATCTCAGGGGCTACACGAAATTATTTATCACATCAATTTAACCCAATATAACACAATTCTCACATTTAGTATAGTTGATTCGACTCATTGTTTTTCATTAACACTTATAAGGCCTCATTTTCTCTTAAGTCCATTTTGATTGCTCTATTCATTTCTAAAAAATCTATTGAACGCTTTAGGTTTATTGATTCACACTAAAGCATCTTTAAGCTCTTAATGCCTCTATTTTATCATTTCTTTCACTATGGCAATTTATCAAACACCTCTTAAGCCCATTTCAAATCATCATCTGTTATGGATTTCACAAAGTTATCTTAAAATCATCTATACATGCTTACTAACATCTCTACATGTTTAAATCATCATCAACTCCATGCCATTTCAACTTTCTCTCACTAAGCCCATTCTAGGTCATGTTTGTTTAAGCATGTACATGAATATTTTAGCCAACATTCTATACACCAATCAACTCATCAAAATGTCTACATTAACATACTAGAAGATGGTGTATAGAAATCTTACCTAGCTTGACTTTTTCCTCTTTTTGCTAAATTGGGGAAAAACCTCTTTTCTCCTTCAATCCAAAGTTTCAGCTTCCAATCTTTGACTATGTTGTTCTCTTCCTCACTAGGAACAACTTTGCTCAAATAGCTTTTTCCTCAAATCGTTTTGGAAGGTAAGGATATCCTAGAGCGAGAAAACTAGGTTGTTTTTAGTTAAAATGGAAGGTCTTGGGATTTCTGGGGAAGAAGGCTCGATAGTCAGGTCTCTTTTATAGAAATCACGTTATGAGATCGATCTCCAAAGGTGGAGATCGATCTCCCCTTGCTTAAATTCCTTTAGAATTTGACAATGCAGGCTAGGGGATCGATCTGCCTCTTGGATGAGATCAATCTGCCTATTTGCATGAGATCGATCAGCTTAAAGGGATAGGATCAATCTTTGTTCATGGGATGGGATCGATCTCGGTCAGGCAGAAGGCTTCAGAGATCGATCTGGCCTTAAGAGGAGATCAATCTGGCCTATCCAGAGGTAACTAGAGATCGATCTTCTTTGGATGAGGGATCAATCTCACTCTTGCAGAATGCTTTGCATTGTATTTCAAGGAAATGAGATCGATCTCCCATTACAATGAGATCGATCTGGCCTTCATCCTGTAACATTTCAGCTGCAATTTTCCAGATTTTTAAAGTTAAACTCTCATTCAGTCACTTTAATACCCATTTTGCATTTCATTCACACTTAACACTAAAAAATATTCAATTCTTATGATTCATTTATTGTGCAACTTGTCTGTACATCATGGAAATCATAAGATTACATAGAAGTTCATGGGCCTTACATTCCTCCCCTCCTTTAAGAAATTTGGTCCTCCCAATTAGAACCAAGTCAGCCTGTGAATAACTCTGGGTATTTCTCTTGCATCATACTCTCCAACTCCTATGTAGCTTCCTCCCGAGTGTGATATTGCCAAAGAACTTTCACTAAAAGAATCGTCTTCGACCTCAGCACCTTCTCTTTCCTATCCAATATTCGATCCGGCTTCTCAACATACGACATACTCTCATGAGCTCTAATGGCTCATATTGTATCACATGTTCCGGGTCCGAGTGATACTTCCGAAGCATAGAGACGTGGAAGGCGTTATGAACACCTACTAACTTCTTTGGCAATGCCAACCTATAAGCCTTATCTCTCACTGTCAGACCTGTATTTTTATGTAGCTTGTTGCTTATGATTTGTATATGTACAAACATGTATTAAGTTATTTAAATCATAAGAAGAGTATTTATGTCACGCCCCGGAAGTGCGAAAAATAGGGCTAATTAAAAATTTTTACTCATCAATTCTCAATTAAGAGTGCATTCCTGTGCAGTGTCATACATTATCATATTTATCGTACCTCAGGATCTCATCGCTAGAAATTATATATCATACACATTACTTGATCTCAAGTTAATTAATCCTAATACATCCCATGCAATGTTATACATCAAGTGTCTGCAATTACAGTAATTGTCTGGGTACATGAAAAGATAAAAGATACCTCAAAATACAATATATGGCCTGGAGCTCAAGTCCTCCACTAGCCACTACTCCGTACGTCGCAGGAAAACCCTTTTCACTTGAAGAAATCTGGGGGGAAAGAAAACAGGGTGAGCTTCTAAATCGCTCAGTAAAGGGGGTAAGGGACTCATTTCATAAACCAAAATGCACATCACAAAATATTTATTCGTATGTGAAACTCATTAATCTCATTTGAAAACCATAGCATGAAAGTACTCAAAACGACATTCTCATGTCTCAAATCACGTGAAAACATGAAGTAAAAAGGCTCAGTCTAGAGCAATAACAAAGCATGTGAAAATAATGCGATAAACGCTTTCTCAATTAACGTGATAAAATCACTATAATAATAATGCACGTGGCACAGCCACTAAACACACTTGGCATAGCCATTGATTTAAATTCACACATGGCATAGCCACTAAACACACGTGGCATAGCCACTGATTTAAATTCACACGTGGCGACAGCCACTAAACACACATGCCATAGCCACTGAGTTAAATTTACACGTGGCACAGCCACAGGATAGGGTTTCACGTGGCAACGGCCACCAATTAGGGTTCTCACGTGGCAACGGCCACCAAATAGGGTTTCTCACGTGGCAACGGCCACCAAATAGGGTTCTCACGTGGCAATGGCCACCAAATGGGGTTTCTCACGTGGCAACGGCCACCAAATGGGGTTTTTCACGTGGCAAAGGCCACCAAATGGGGTTCTCACGTGGCAACGGCCACCAAGTATACGTGGCATAGCCACAGAATGGGTTATTCTCACGTTACCAGAACGGAGAAGAATCGGGCTTACATGTTACCAGAGCAATGCCCGGTGTGTACTCAGAATTACACACCTAAGTCTTAATCACATAAGACTAGTTTGCCTTCACGTAGAACTCATAGTGGTTTTTCTCTTATTAAACTCATTTGAAAACCGTTTTGTACTCAACACAAAACATAATAAAACCGAGTTCCAACCGGCAAAGCACTCACACATTTCTCAAATCTCGATATTGCCTTAACATAGAGCCCAATTCATTACTCACACAAATTAGACGGTTTATAAAGCAATTTCACACTCAGCTTATAAACGCATAAAATAATGGGCTCCAACCGGCTATAAAAACCGTGTGCAATTATATCTCAACACAACACTCAACATGCTTGTTTTATAAACCACAAATCATGCTATAATAGTTTACAAATCACATACACAAATGGTTTAGATTTCTCTTACCTCTTTGCACCTCGTATAGTGCAATCATTTCCCCCGTATCACGGACTAGCCTCGCATTCCACTCTGGAACTCCCGAGCTGTCCAAACGATGTTAAAACATCAATACTCAATTATCTCATCAACCTTAATTCTCAAAATCGAGCATAATTGCTCATAACACCTCAAATCTCTTGATTCTCGTAACTCTACCCCAAACTACATCTCATTCACAATATCTCAACGTTCTACATTTCTCATGCCAATTATCTATGCTAATTCACCACATTGTCTAAATTTCTATTTATAGCACAAATTCCCAAAATTGCTAAATATCATTATCACTCCAACCACATTGCAATTCCATCAATCCCTAATCATTTCTCAGCTATTTCAACACAATGACAACCACCATTATCATCAAAATCATCTCAAATATCAAGATCGAGGTTTAAAAATTACCCAAAGCTTGTGAGACGCACAACCCACGCCTCGATTCGATTCGTCCTTCGATTTCCAAGTATGTTGTTCTCCCTTTGATGAGGAACAACTTTCCTTCTTGCCACAACTTCTGATTTGGTCGGAAATGGGTGCTTTGGATGAGTGAGAAAGCTAGGTTTCGGTGAAAATAGGGGTTGGAAGAGAGAGAAAGTGAGATTGCAGGAGAAAAACAGGGGTTCCTTATATAGGCTGAGGGTAGGAGATCGATCTGGCTCTTGATGAGATCGATCTGCATTTGAATTTTTGGGACGATTTGGGGCAATTTATGCCTAGGAGATCGATCTGTCGAGGGGTGAGATCGATCTCTTTATGGCTTTATGAGATCGATCTGCCCCTTGAGGAGATCGATCTTCTCCCAAACAGAATCATTTGGAGATCGATCTTCTCTCAAACAGAATCATAAGGAGATCGATCCTCTTCCATTGGAGATCGATCTGCTCCTCAAATTCCTCCTTCCTTGTCATTTTTAACTCACCAGATCGATCTCTCCTTCTCCCAGATCGATCTGTCCTCATAACTTCACACTTATTTTAACACTTAACATATAAATCTCCAATTATCATTCCCACAATTCACTTAGCTCAATAAATTACACTTCAAATTCTTATTACATCATTAAAATATATCTAAAATTCTCAGATCTCACATCCTCCCCACCTTAAATAGAATTTGGTCCTCCAAATTCAACTCAACTAGTCGAATAGATGGGGGTATTTCTCCTTCATGAGACTCTCTAGTTCTCACGTTGCCTCTTCCATTGAGTGATGTTTCCATAAAACTTTCACTAATGGGATGCTCTTAGTTCTCAGTACCTTCTCTCTTCTATCGAGAATCTGGACGGGTTCCTCAGTGTAGCTCATATCCTCTTGAATGTCCATCTCGTCATACTCTATGACATGAGAAGGGTCCGGGTGGTACTTCCTCAACATAGACACATGAAAAACATTGTGTATTCCGGACATCTGTGGGGGTAATGCTAATTTGTAAGCTACCTCTCCCACTCTCTCAAGAATCTCGAATGGTCCTACGTATCGAGGACTCAATTTCCCTTTCTTCCCAAATCGCATGATACCCTTACTCGGTGATATTTTCAGAAATACTGCATCACCAACCTCAAACTCGAGTGGCCGTCTACGCACATCCGCGTAGCTTTTCTGTCTACTTTGTGCAGCCCGTAACCTCTCACATATGAGTTTCACACTCTGTACGGCTTGCTCAACAAGCTCGGGACCATTTATCTTTCTGTCACCGACTTCTTCCCAAGCTACAGGGGATCTACACCTCCTACCATATAGAGCCTCAAAAGGTGTCATTCCAATACTCGCATGATAGCTGTTATTGTATGCAAACTCTGTTAGGGGCAGGTGATCATCCCATGATCCCTTAAAATCCATCGTACACGCCCTCAACATATCCTCCAGGGTCTGAATAGTCCTCTCTAACTGACCATCCGTCTGAGGATGATAGGCGGTACTGAAACTCAATCGAGATCCCATGGACTCCTGAAACTGGGTCCAAAATCTGGAAGTAAACCGGGAATCTCTATCAGAAGTAATACTCACTGGAGCCCCATGTAATCTAGCTATCTCGCTGACATATAGCTCAGCTAAGGCATCCACAGTATCTGTGCTCTTGATGGCAAGGAAGTGGGCACTCTTGGTCAATCTATCCACAATGACCCATATCGCGTCACGACCTCTTCGGGTCCTTGGTAAACCCATAATAAAATCCATGGTGACATGCTCCCATTTCCATGTAGGTATAGGTAAGGGCTGTAGTAGTCCTCCGGGCTTTCGATGCTCAGCTTTCACTTGCTGGCATACTAAACACCTGGCCACATACTCTGCCACGTCTCGCTTCATACCACTCCACCAATACACCTTTCTCAAGTCTCGGTACATCTTAGTACTCCCTGGGTGCATGGTGTATCGCGAGCAGTGAGATTCTTTCAGTATCTGTCTCTTCAGGGTATCATCGTCCGGTACACAAATCCGTCCTCTGAATCTCAACAATCCATCCTCACTGACTGTGAGATCCTACTGCGAACTCTGTTTAGCTTGGCTAACCATATCTATCAATCTCTGATCATTGCGCTGCCCAGTTCTAATCTGATCCATGATCCTGGGCTCTATTCGCAAGCTAGCCACAAATCCAGTCTCTATCTCTTTAACTCTGATCCGAAGTTCGGCAAACTGCTCCAGTAAATCCCATTCCCTGATCATCATAGCAGATATCATACTCTTCCTGCTCAAGGCATCAGCAACCACATTCGCCTTGCCCGGATGATATAGAATCTCGCAGTCATAATCCTTAAGGAGTTCTATCTATCTTCTTTGTCTCATGTTTAACTCCTTCTGATTAAAGAGATATCTCAAACTCTTGTGATTAGTGAAGATCTGGAATCTTTCCCCATATAAGTAGTGTCGCCAGATCTTCAAAGCAAATACCACAGCGGCTAACTCCAAATCATGCATGGGGTAATTTCGCTCATGGTCTTTCAGCTGTCGCGATCCATATGCGACCACTCTTCCGTGCTGCATAAGCACACACCCCAATCCTTGATGAGATGCATCACTATACATCGAAAATCCTCCTGATCCCTCAGGAATAGTTAACACAGGTGCCACTGTCAACCTCCTCTTTAATTCTTGAAAACTGAGCTCACATTTATCAGTCTATATAAATGGAGTCTCTTTGCGCGTGAGCTTAGTCAAAGGGGCGGCAATCCGGGAAAATCCTTCCACAAATCTTCTGTAATACCCTGCCAAACCAAGGAAGCTTCGTACCTCAGTAACTGTCCTCGGTCTCTCCCAATTAAGCACAGCCTCTACCTTGCTTGAGTCCACCGATACTCCTTCCTCTGAGACTATATGACCAAGGAAAGCTATCCGATCCAGCCAAAACTCACACTTACTAAGCTTTCCATATAATTGCTTATCTCAGAGTATCTGAAGTACTAACCACAAATGATGTGCATGCTCCTCATACGACTGAGAGTACACCAGGATATCATCAATAAAGACTATCACAAATTTATCCAGATAGTCTCTGAACACCTCGTTCATCAATCTCATAAATGCTGCAGGGGCGTTCGTCAATCCAAAGGACATCACCAGAAATTCATAATGGCCATACCTCGTCCTGAAGGCCGTCTTTAGAATATCTTCTTCCTTGATCCTCAATTGGTGGTAGCCCGATCTCAAATCAATCTTAGAAAAGACTGATGCCCCTCTCAACTGATCAAGTAGATCATCAATCCTGGGCAATGGGTATTTATTCTTCACCGTGGCTTTATTCAACAACCGATAGTCTACGCATAATCTGAGACTACCATCCTTCTTCTTGACAAATAAAATCGGTGCTCCCCACGGTGAAACACTGGGCCTAATGAACCCTTGATCCAATAACTCCTGTAGTTGTTTCTTCAATTCTTCAAGTTCCACTAATGCCATCCTGTAGGGAGGTTTAGAGATCGGCTGAGTATCTAGTACCAAATCAATGGTAAACTCTAGCTCTCTCTCTGGTGGTAAACTTGGCAATTCATCTGGGAAAACATCCAAAAATTCGTAAACCACAGGTATATCCTCAATCCTCGAATGTTCCCGCTCATCGTCTGAGATGAGTGTCTCATAACCTTCACATGAACAATCATATTTAATATTCTCCAAAATAATATCAAAATTCTCAAATTACTTACTAGAATTCCACATATTCATTTCCTCAATATCTCAATCGTACACTGTAAGGTTCAGGTAGGGAGAAAGTTACAATCTTAGTGTAGCAATCTAAGCTCACTCGATTGGCTGCTAACCAATCCATTCCCAAAATTACATCAAATCCATGTATATTCAACATGATTAGATCTGCTAACATCCCTCTATCTCCCACCTTTATCTCACATCCTCTACAGATTAACTCAGTTCTCTGGGATTCACGCATATGGGTATTTACATGTAGTATATACTCTAGAGGTTCAAACTTCAAGTTTAATCTACATGAAAAATGCTCAGAAATAAACGAATGCGTAGATCCTGAATCAATCAACACATGAGCCTTATGATTACAGACAGAGAGTGTACCTTTTATAGTTTCTGCAGAAGTGTCAGCGGTCTCCTTATCTAGGGCAAACACACGTCCCTGGGTAACAGGTCTCTTTCCTTTCCCTGCAGCAGTGGCCCGTCTCGGGGGATTCACTCTCTGAGGCTGTTGTCTAGTGGGCTCCAAGACATGTGGTTTCTGAGGTTGAGGGCAATCCTTCACCATGTGACCCATGTCTCCACATCTAAAACATCCATGGATCGACCCAGTACAACTTCCCTCATGCATTCGGCCACAATTTCTGCAAAACCTTGTCTCTGGCCTGACATCTCGAGGGGTCTCTCTAATGTTAGGGTACCCTCTGGGTCTCTCTAATCTGCCCTTCTGTACCTCAATCCTTTCTCTTCTGAAGGAACCTCTCCGAGCCTCTGTTTGGAAAATCACTGGCCTCTTGCCCTTATCTCTATTCACCACTCTGAGCTCATTCTGGGATTGTACCATTTCAATTCCTCTTTCAATCTCTTGTGCTCGTCTCAGAGCATCTCCAAACTCAGTAATACATAGCCCTATCAATCTATCTCTGATGACGGGCTTCAACCCATACACAAACTTCTCTGTGCGGAGCTATTCACTCTTGAAGGTCTCTGGGTCATATCTCAATAGCGCGGTGAATTGGCTCTCATAGTCATCCACAGACATGTCACCCTGTACCAAACTCAAAAACTCGGCCTGTTTCTTTCTCTGGGAGGCTCGTGGTACATATTGGGTCCTAAAGGCTGTCTGGAACTCTTCCCAACCAATCACATCCTGGTGGGACATCAGAATACCTTGGGTAGTACCCCACCAATCTCGAGCTCTCCCTTTCAACATATAGATACTCATACTGACCCTCTCAGCATCGGTGCACCCCAGGTAATCAAATATAATTCTCAACTCCGTCAGCCACTCCTCAGCCTTTGTAGGATCCTTCTTTCCCCTAAACATGAGTGGATTCATCTTCAAAAAATCCTTCAGTCGGACCATACTTCTATCATCAGGCTGAGTGACGGGAGGTATTGGGGGTATGGGAGGTCCTTGTGGTGGTGTAGGAGTAGTACCCAAGGCATTAACTCCAAAGTGTTGCGCGAATAACGCTGCCATCTGCTCAAAACCTTACCTCACATCGGTCTCAATCCGATTAAATCGAGAGTTAGGACTCTCTGGTTGTGGGACAGGTGGCGGAGGGGACTCTGCCTGCCTCCTCGAACGACCTCGTCGTCCACTCATTCTCTATCTTAACTCGTCTCCTGCGCGTACATATCAGAATCGATTGAAATCTCAATCCTCAATTTCAGTTCATGGCCAGACTATTACAGACACTTGGGATGTATTCTATTTCACTTAACCGACACTGACAGTAATAGACACCCTAAGCTCTGATACCAAGAAAACTCTGTCACGCCCCGGAAGTGCGAAAAATAGGGCTAATTTAAAACTTTTTACTCATCAATTCTCAATTAAGAGTGCATTCCTGTGCAGTGTCATACATTATCATATTTATCGTACCTCAGGATCTCATCGCTAGAAATTATATATCATACACATTACTTGATCTCAAGTTAATTAATCCTAATACATCCCATGCAATGTTATACATCAAGTGTCTGCAATTACAGTAATTGTCTGGGTACATGAAAAGATAAAAGATACCTCAAAATACAATATATGGCCTGGAGCTCAAGTCCTCCACTAGCCACTACTCCGTACGTCGCAGGAAAACCCTTTTCACTTGAAGAAATCTGGGGGGAAAGAAAACAGGGTGAGCTTCTAAATCGCTCAGTAAAGGGGTAAGGGACTCATTTCATAAACCAAAATGCACATCACAAAATATTTATTCGTATGTGAAACTCATTAATCTCATTTGAAAACCATAGCATGAAAGTACTTAAAACGACATTCTCATGTCTCAAATCATGTGAAAACATGAAGTAAAAGGCTCAGTCTAGAGCAATAACAAAGCATGTGAAAATAATGCGATAAACGCTTTCTCAATTAACGTGATAAAATCACTATAATAATAATGCATGTGGCACAGCCACTAAACACACGTGGCATAGCCATTGATTTAAATTCACACGTGGCATAGCCACTAAACACACATGGCATAGCCACTGATTTAAATTCACACGTGGCAATAGTCACTAAACACACATGCCATAGCCACTGAGTTAAATTTACACGTGGCACAGCCACAGGATAGGGTTTCACGTGGCAACGGCCACCAATTAGGGTTCTCACGTGGCAACGGCCACCAAATAGGGTTTCTCACGTGGCAACGGCCACCAAATAGGGTTCTCACATCGCAACGGCCACCAAATAGGGTTCTCACGTGGCAACGGCCACCAAATGGGGTTTCTCACGTGGCAACGGCCACCAAATGGGGTTCTCACGTGGCAACAGCCACCAAATAGGGCTTCTCACGTGGCAACGGCCACCAAAGGGGGTTTCTCACGTGGCAACGGCCACCAAGTATATGTGGCATAGCCACAGAATGGGTTATTCTCACGTTACCAGAACGGAGAAGAATCGGGCTTACATGTTACCAGAGCAATGCCCGGTGTGTACTCAGAATTACACACCTAAGTCTTAATCACATAAGACTAGTTTGCCTTCACGTAGAACTCATAGTGGTTTTTCTCTTATTAAACTCATTTGAAAACCGTTTTGTACTCAACACAAAACATAATAAAACCGAGTTCCAACCGACAAAGCACGCACACATTTCTCAAATCTCGATATTGCCTTAACGTAGAGCCCAATTCATTACTCACACAAATTAGACGGTTTATAAAGCAATTTCACACTCAGCTTATAAACGCATAAAATAATGGGCTCCAACCGGCTATAAAAATCGTGTGCAATTATATCTCAACACAACACTCAACATGCTTGTTTTATAAACCACAAATCATGCTATAATAGTTTACAAATCACATACACAAATGGTTTAGATTTCCCTTACCTCTTTGCACCTCGTATAGTGCAATCGTTTCCCCCGTATCACGGACTAGCCTCGTATTCCACTCTGGAACTCCCGAGCTGTCCAAACGATGTTAAAACATCAATACTCAATTATCTCATCAACCTTAATTCTCAAAATCGAGCATAATTGCTCATAACACCTCAAATCTCTTGATTCTCGTAACTCTACCCCAAACTACACTCTCATTCACAACATCTCAACGTTCTACATTTCTCATGCCAATTATCTATGCTAATTCACCACATTGTCTAAATTTCTATTTATAGCACAAATTTCCAAAATTGCTAAATATCATTATCACTCCAACCACATTGCAATTTCATCAATCCCTAATCATTTCTCAGCTATTTCAACACAATGACAATCACCATTATCATCAAAATCATCTCAAATATCAAGATCGAGGTTTAGAAATTACCCAAAGCTTGTGAGACGCACAACCCACGCCTCGATTTGATTCGTCCTTCGATTTCCAAGTATGTTGTTCTCCCTTTGATGAGGAACAACTTTCCTTCTTGCCACAACTTCTGATTTGGCCAAAAATGGGTGCTTTGGATGAGTGAGAAAGGTAGGTTTCGGTGAAAATGGGGGTTGGAAGAGAGAGAAAGTGAGATTGCAGGAGAAAAACAGGGGTTCCTTATATAGGCTGAGGGTAGGAGATCGATCTGGCTCTTGATGAGATCGATCTGCATTTGAATTTTTGGGACGATTTGGGGCAATTTATGCCTAGGAGATCGATCTGTCGAGGGGTGAGATCGATCTCTTTATGGCTTTATGAGATCGATCTGCCCCTTGAGGAGATCGATCTTCTCCCAAACAGAATCATTTGGAGATCGATCTTCTCTCAAACAGAATCATAAGGAGATCGATCCTCTTCCATTGGAGATCGATCTGCTCCTCAAATTCCTCCTTCCTTGTCATTTTTAACTCACCAGATCGATCTCTCCTTCTCCCAAATCGATCTGTCCTCATAACTTCACACTTATTTTAACACTTAACATATAAATCTCCAATTATCATTCCCACAATTCACTTAGCTCAATAAATTACACTTCAAATTCTTATTACATCATTAAAATATATCTAAAATTCTCAGATCTCACAATTTACTATATTTAAGTGTTTGTGAAATGCTTCAACACTCAAAAGCTACATAAAAGCCTAATGTGAGCTATAAGAGCCACAAGTTAAACCGAGTGGATTTGAATCATTCTGACTAAAGAGAAGAACTTAAAATGAGAAAATATAGAGAGCTCATGAAGGAAAGTCAGTTTGATTTAGTCTCAAACACAAAGAATAAGAGTAAAAGCTAAAAAGGGTAAAACAAACCTTTTCAACGATTTAAGGTATTTAAGGTATTTATGGCATATTTACCTACAAAAAATGGCTAAAACGTAAAGACGGGAGTGTAAAACATAAGATATGACACTTTCAAAATTTTGAGAAAAAGTCAACTTTATCAATGATTAAGGAAAAAAGTCAACTCTAGGTAAGAAAAGTGGACTTTTACCATAGTTGACTAACCATGGTTCAAAATTTACTTAAGTGTGGAGAAAATTTTGGGGAAAAATATTTTTGGTCAGAATACAAGATAATCATCCCCGAAAGTAAGGAAAATTTATTCGAATGGATTCCGGATTAAATTTAATGGATAAAAACGTAATGGGCCAAAATGAAGATTTTAAAGCCCATTAAAGTATATTAAGTGTAGATTGAATTTCTTAGGTCCCTTAGACCGAATTGTTGGACCAATTGATAGGCCACATATTTAGTCAATTAAAGGCTCGATGTATAAAAAAATCTTAGCCCGAAAGCCCATTAGGAAGGCCCAAACCGAGAGGCCTAATTGTAAGGCCCAAATGGATTAAATATCTAGCCCATTAGTTAAAAGTAACTATTGTTATTTTGGTAACCACTACCTAAGCTTTATGAAGTCAATTTAGATGGCTGGAAAGTAAGGCTTAATGGTTAAGTAAATGGCTTATAAAATCAACCACCACATGGTCTTCTTCAACATATCATTCTCGGCTAGAAGAAAAAACCATTAGAACACATTTATCCAAGCTTTCTCTCACTAGAAATCACTAGGATTTAGGCATATTTGGAACTTGCATCCTTCATGAAAGTTGTTCCAAATTGAGAAGAGAGTGACATATGTTGGAATTGGCTATCAAGGAACCATAGTGTGCAAACCATGAGGCTTCAAAGTTTCGACCAAGTATGAACCCAAATACTAGGTATAATTTTAAGCTTTCAAATTCATATATGTTAATCTATGAATGATTTTAAGCATATTGGTATATGTTTTAAGCATTGAAACATATGAAATCACTATGAGCATGGTTTGACCGAGAGTGAGTAGTGATATATTGATGAATGCCCATATGATTTTAAGGCATAAATGAGTTGATGTACATGTGTTCATGATTATGGTATAGTTAGAATTAATCAATTTGATTAATTGATACATGAATTTAGTTGGAAATCAAGATGTTTGATAAAATGCCTAAATGAACTATGTGAAGCTTAAGAACATTGCCAACCAAGTGTTTGTGAAAATGCCTAAGTGAATTGGTTAAACAAATGGACATAGACGGCATGCCATGGTGTAACCGATGGCATGGGATGCTCTCGGCCATGGCATGTGGCCGAGAGGTCCAATGGGTCAGGCCCAATTAGTTTCTACCCAATGAGATGTAATGGGTCTCGGATAAGCCCAGTAAGAGTTGGTGGGCCCCATAAACCCAATAGGCCCAACAAAAATGAATAGTAAAATGAAAATGGGCTTAAGGCATAGTTAAGACCATTAAGGTTTATTAAAGCTCATTAAGTGAAATAGAATGTATTTAATGTGAAATACAGTAGGAAAAGTATAATTAACCTGATAAATGGTTATATGCAGCTCTAGAGATTATTGGATGAGCGAAACGGACTGCTGGATCGAGCAGCGTCGAGAAAGTAAAATTTCTCGAGTAATTGCAGGTAAGGGACTTTTGTGAGTAGTTATAGATACCTGCACGTATTTTCATCTGCTTTTACATTCACTTAAAAACTCTGAGGGTCAGAGAAAGTGAATAATAATTATTGTGACCCGATAGTGGCAATTTACGATTTTACCCCTAGTTAGAAAAAAAGTTAACTTTTGAGAAAAGTTGTAAAAAGCATAGAAACCACAATTTTGAGTATTTTACTGCTGTTTAGCAGAAAAGTAAATAGATGGGCTAATATTTTAAGGTTGATGTGAAAAACAGCACGCATTGTAGTGCTGATTTTGATATTTTGAAAATCATCCCTTTTTAAAGAGCCATCTATCAAATTATGTAAGAATAAATCATGCTAAAGCACAGCTCACACTTGATTTCATATACTTTCCACATATATTAGTTCTGATGTATGATTCCCACTAGCTTTCCATGATATACATGATAGAGTGCTGGAGTTATTGCTCGTACTCAAATTTTACATGAGATGTATGACAGAGTGCTAGAGTTATTGCTCGTACTTGATTCTTTATGATTTATACATGACAAGTACTTGAGCTATTGCTCGTACTTGATTTGAAACAGAACTATGCATGACCTAGTTGCTGCAGGTTTACTCGCACTAGAGTTGAGTTTGTGATGTGAAACAGTGTTTGAGCGGAGTGTCGACTGTGAGTCACGCTCAGAGGCGCACACTGTATTTTATGTGATATATAAGACATGTTGAAAAACCATGCTTGATTTCCTCGTGTAGACTGAGTGTCACACTATGAGATGTTCGTGTGTTGATTTAGAGACGTGGCATTGATTATCCATTGAGATAGGGTCCACGAAGTATGTTGTACCATGCGAGTGGCATGGACTACACTGTGTCGTGTATTGTTGTGGAGTTGAGAAGTTGATAGCTGGCGGTTGTGATGGACTGATGACTAGCCCAAAGGGTATATATCCGCAAGTGCACGGGTCGTACAAGTAATAATGGGATTTGAGTCCCGAGTTATCGTCCCACAGAGAAGTAGACTAGCCTAATTAAGTACCGGTTACTTTTACCCTAAGTATATTCTAGCAAATTATGAAATTAAAGGGGTTGATCTACATAGCTAGAATTAAAAATACTGAAAGCAATAAAATAATAAAACTATAAAATAAAGGAAATAAAAACGAGCAAAATTACTTACAGTGCTCCACGCAATTAAAATCGAAAACCTACAAAAGAAATTAAAACAGTTAAAATAATTAACGCAATTAAAATAAAATGCAAATATGAAAATAACAAAACAAGATTAATTAAACTAAAATTAAACTAACCTAAAAATGCAATTAAACTACTTAATCAAATGCAATTTAAACTAACCTATGATTTAATGAAATAAATTTACCCCTAATCTAATTCTAAATGAACATTTAATTAACTATTAACCTAATTAAAACTAAGTTCTACACTATTAAGCAAGAATAATAATTATGCAATTTAATTAACAACTCTAAACTAAGCTAACTACTTAAATAAAAAATAAACTAAACTAAAATGCATGAAAATGAGTTAATGCCCAAAATACAAAAGCCAAACAAGGCCTTAACAATTTAAATTATCCAACAACTCCCTCCAAAACACTGTTCATGCATCAATTTGCATTTCCATTTCCAGGTCACGGTCTGTCTCGGGTTGGTAGCTGCTGTCCATGCCTGTTTGCTACCAACTCTGCCTCGGTTTCCTCTTGCAGCCAGGCGTGTTCAGCTCCATTCCTGCAACAAATCCAACACCTCACGCCAGCCCCACGTTCCTGCCTAGCCATACCTGCTCCAAGCCTCATGCTCACGGGTTCCAGTCCTCTGCTTCTGCTGCACTGCTTCGGTTTCGTGCTGCCCCTTTCTTCATTTCCTGCTGTCCAGGTTTGCTCTCGGTATGCAGGTCACGGGTTGCTGCTGCACCATTTCTGCTTCGGTTTCTGTTGTGCCTGTGTTGCTAACATCAACACAAGACCAGGGAAAATGCTCCTGCTCCAGCCCGACTCTCTGCTGCACCGGTTCTCGGCAACTCTGCTCAGCTACTGCGTAGGTTGCATGTCTTTACCTGCATTGCTGCCCAGACGTGTCTATCAACTGCTTGCAGCCGAGAGGAACCGAGAGCATAAAAGACCCGTTTCTTGCTATTCAGCTTCTGCCATCACCGAGAGAGAGCCCTTAAAACAGAGCAGAACAGAGGCAACACATGCTCCCGATCTACTGCTGTGGTCTCGGTGTGCTCTGTCCTCTCGGATGCTTGCTGCCCTTGCTCTTTCGATGAAGCATGAACAATGTGTGAAGAGTTAAGAAATTAAGCTCACCACAACCTTGATGACAACTAACGAAAAGAAAGACAAGAATAAAACTAAATGGAAGCAAACCGAGAATCAAAAACAAAACAAAAACAAACTTGAAAAATGAAGGAAAAATCGAGAACTTATGGAAATGATGCTGTGCATTAAAGCTTGAAAAATAAAGACTGGATTATAACCAAACCGAGAACAAGGATGAGTAAATGAGGCTGCAATTCAACATGGAAAGCTTTGCATAAATGAAAATACATGAAGATGAACAGTAACAGTTAAATGGAAATTGATTTTTCGGGAAAAGCTTCTAAAGAAAAAAATTCAAAATTCTAACACTACTCCTAACTACATTACACTACTCCTACTCCTAAAAATTACATTAACCTCTACTCCTCAAAATTTACATTCCTTTCAATTGTCATCTTCCTATTTATAAGCACACTAGGGGCAAAATGGTAATTTTCACATTCTTGATGAGTTGGCATTTTTTTTGACCACTTGTCTTCACACCATTGGCTCCTTGAAAAGATATTTCCATGTCATCGGTCTTCTTGTCCAATTGGATGTGTTAGGTGGCATGACTCGTGTTGTCCGCGTGGCTCAATCTCGATTTTAGCCCAATTCCGGTCCATTTTCTACCGAAATATTCAAAACTCATCCGGATTTGATTTATCTGCAAAAATGAGAATTTTAATTAAATAAAGGGGATAATTAACAAAATAAATTGGGGATTTAAATAATTATTTAGGAAATTAAGCACAAATAATTCTAAAAATATAGAATTATCAACTAACCCCCCTCCCGTTGCAGCAGTGATGCCCCACACACCGAGATCTGTGTAGCCTGGGATCACCATTATAGGATATGGCCATAGTCTAGGATATTATTGCATTTCACCATAGAGACTCACATGATATATCACCTGACTGATTTATTTATGATACGGATAGACCCGAGGGATGGGTCGAAATCCGATTGTTGTGTTGTGAATGAATTAAATGCCATATTTACTGTGATTTGAATTTCAATGGCATGATTTATCTAAAGGCATTGTGATATTATAAAGATGCATTATTTTGTACTACATGCCTACATTTGAGAACGAAAGCATGATTTCTGTACATGGGATTTAATCTATACAAGTATATGTATATATTTTAAAGACATGCTTTTAAAGTGAGTTAAGGAAATGATATTTTCCAGGCATAGCATTATTTTGAGTAGAAAATGTAGATGTCTACTTGCTTGCCTGATTTTTGCTTACTGAGCTGTGAGCTCACCCCTTTTTTTTACACCTCTCTACAGAGCATCCGCAGTAAAGTGACTTCGAGAGAGGGATAGGATTCCTGTTGTCCGTAGTTTTTCCTATCGATCGATAGGTATACATATTTTGTACGGTTCTGTATCTAAACATATAAACAGCATAGTGATGTATACGATATATATTATGGGGAATGTAATTGTATCAGATTTTATATGAGCTCACATATATTATAAAAGAGATTATAGTCAGTAGATAGTGTATTGACTTGTACGTATGAAAATGGATGAATAATATGGTAAGCAAGGATGCTAACATCGAATCACAGCCCAACCATTGCTGAAAAGAAAGGAAAGTTAAAATGCAAAAAATTTGTAGTGGTTTTGGTTAAGTCATTGAGGGTCATGACACTCACTCTCTCCAAAATCTTGAAGGGTCCGATATACTGAGGGCTCAACTTACCATTCTTACCAAACCTTATAATCCCTTTCAAGGGAGAAACTCTCAAGAATATCGACTCACCCACAGTAAACTCCAGTAGTCTATGTCTCCTGTCAACATAACTCTTTTGTCGGCTCTGAGCTATCTGTAACCTCTCACATATCAACTAGACGTCCTCAGAGGCTTACTGCACTAAATCGGGAGAAAAATCTATATGTCACCAATCTCCTCCCATCATATAGGGGATTGGCATCTGCGTCCATACATTGCCTCATATGGTGCCATCTCGATACTCAAATGATAGATGTTATTATAGGCAAACTCGGCTAACGATAGGTGATCATCCCAAGAGCCTCTAAAATCCAGCACACACATTCTCAACATATCCTCCTAGGTCTGTATAGTCCTCTCTAACTGACCAACTGTCTGAGGATGAAAAACGATGCTAAAACTCAATTGGGTCCCCATCGTTTCCTGAAAATGTTCCTAGAAATGGGAAGAGAAGCGGGCATCCCGAGCAGAAACAACGCTCACTGAAACACCATGCAACCGAACTATCTCTCGAACATACAAGTTCGTCAAATGACTCAGCGTATCAATAGCTCTCATAGCTAAGAAATGGGCCAACTTTGTCAATCGAACCACAATTACCCAAATGGCATCATGACCTCTGCGGGTCCTGGGTAAGCCCATCATAAAATCCATGGTGACATGCTCCCACTTCCATGTCGGTATTGGTAGAGGCTGCAATAACCCTGCAGGCTTCTGATGCTCTACCTTCACCTGCTGATAGACGAGACATCTAGCGACATATTCAGCAATGTCTCTTTTCATTCTAGACCACCAATAAACTTTTCGAAGGTTTTGATACATCTTGGTATTCCTTGGATGTATCGTATACCTCGATGACTGAGCCTCTGATAAAATCAATCTCCTGATCTCTGGATCCTCGGGAATACATACTCTACCCCTGAACCTCAGCAATCCATCTGCACTCAACTCAAAATCAGTACCCATACCTGTCTGTACCTGTCTCAACCAATCGATACACTATCGATCACCCTACTGAGCCTATCGAACACGACTAATCAACTTTGGCTCCAATCTCAAACTAGCCACAACATCAAATCTCTCCGTATCAAGTGGAGCTGTCAAGACCCTTCCTGACTTAACCAAAACTACTACAAATTTTTTGCATTTTAACTTACCCTTCCTCTCATCAATGGTTGGGCTGTGATTTGATGTTAGCTTTCTCGCATACCATATCATCCATTATCATACATACATGTCAATATGTTGTTACTAACTGTAACTTCTTTTATAATACATGTGAGATCATATAAAATCTAATACAAATACATTCCCTATAATATATATCGTATACATCACTGTGTTGTTTCTATGTTTAGATACATAACCGTATAAAATATGTATACTTGTCGATCAATAGGAAATAGCAGCGGACAACATGAATACTATCCCTTAAGCACACTCGCTCTACTATTGATGCTCTGTAGAGAGATGTAAAAGAAAGGGGGATGAGCATACAATGCGCTCAGTAAGGAAATCAGGCAAGCAAGTAGACATCTACACTATCTACTCAAAATAATGCTAAGCCTTGAAAATATCATTTCCTTAACTCACTTTAAAAGCATGTCTTTAAATATATATACTTGTACAGATTAAATCCCATGTACAGAAATCATGCTTGCTTTCTCAAATGTAGGCATGTAGTGGAAAATAATGCATCTTTATAACATCACAATGCCTTTAGATAAATCATGCCATGTATATTTAAATGACAGTAAATATGGCATTTAAATCATTCACAACATAAAATAGGATTTCGACCCATCATTCAAGTCTATCCGTATCATAAATAAATCAGTCAGTCAGGTGATATATCATGTGAGACTCTATGGTGAAATGCAATAATAACCTGGACTATGGCCATATCCTATAATAGTGATCCTAGGCAACACAAATCTCAGTGTACGGGCATCACTGCTGTAACAGGAGGGGGGTCAGTCCATCACAACTGCCAGCTATAACCTTCTCAACTCCACAACACCACACGGTACAGTGTACTCCATGCCACTTGCATAGTACAACGTACTCCATGGACCCTACATCACAGTCGGGGTGCCTGCCATAGGTCTTAGCCCTCAAATCATGGAATATCATACCACGTCTCTAAATCCATGTGCGAACCTCTCATAGTGTGACACTCAGTCTACACGAGGAAATCAAGCACGGTTTTTCAACATGTCTTATATATCACATAAATTACAATGCGCCTTTGAGCGCGACTCACAGTCGACACTCTGCTCAAACACTGTTTCATATCACAAACTCAAACTCTAGTGCGAGTAAACCTCCAGCAACTAGGTCATGCATAGTTCATGTTTCAAATCAAGTACGAGTAATAGCTCCAGTACCATGCTATGCACAAAACTCATCAAATCACATACGAGCAATAGCTCAAGTACTATGTCATGTATAAATCATGAAGAATCGAGTACGAGCAACGCTCTAGCACTCTGTCATGTATCTCATGTAAAATTCGAGAAATTTACTCGAGAAATTTTACTTTCTCAACGCTGCTCGATCCAACAGTCCGATTTGCTCCTCCAATAATCTCTGGAGCTGCATATAACCATTTATCAGGTTAATTATCTTTTCCCTACTATATTTCACATTAAATACAGTCTATTTCCCTTAATGGGCTTTAATAAACCTTAATGGGCCTAACTATGCCTTAAGCCCATTTCCATTTTACTATTCATTTACGTTGGGTCTATTGGGCTTGTGGGGCCCACCAACTCTTATTGGGCTTATCGTAGACCCACTACATCTCATTAGAGCTAAAATAATTGAGCTTGACCCATTGGACCTCTCGGTCACATGCCATGGTCGAGAGCACCCCATACCGTCGGTAACACCATGGCATGTCGTCCATGTCCATTTCCTTAGCCAATTCACTTAGGTATTTTCACAAACACTTGGTTGGCAATGTTTTTAAGCATCACATAGTTCATTTAGGCATTTTATCAAACACCTTGATTGCCAACTTAATACATGTATTAATTAATCAAATTGATTAATTCTAACTATACCATAATCATTAACACATGTATATCAACTCATTTATGCCTTAATATCATATGGGCATTCATCAATATTTCACTACTCACTCTCGGCCTAACCATGATCATAGTGATTATGTTTCAATGCTTAAAACATATACCAATATACTTAAAATCATTCATACATTAACCTATATGAATTTGAAAGCTTGAAAATATACCCAGTATTTGTGTTCACACTTGGGCGAAACTTTGGAGCCTCACAGTTTGCACACTATGGCTTCTTGATAGCCAATTACAACATATGTTACTCTCCTATCAATTTGGAACAACTTTCATGAAGAATGCACGTTCCAAATATGCCTAAATCTTAGTGATTTCTAGTGAGAGAAAGCTTAGATAAATGTATTTCAATGGTTTCCTTGTGTAGCCAAGAATGGTATGGTGAAGATGACAATGGTGTGGCTGATTTTATAAGCCATTTACTTAGCCATTAAGCCTTACTTTTCAGCCATTAAAATTGACTTCCTAAGGTCTAGTTATGAGTCACCTAATGAGTCATCTAATGAGTCATAGTTAGCTTAACTATGGTTAGATATTTAATCCTAATGGGCTTTACAATTGGGCCTCTCGATTTGGGCTTTCTTAATGGGCTTTCAGGATTAAATTTTTACTATACCTCGGGCCTTTAATTGTCTAAATATTTTGCCTATCAATCGGTCCAACAATTTGGTCTAAGGGACGTAAGAATTTCGATATACGTTTAGTATACCTTAATAGGCTTTAAAATCTTCACTTTAGGCCCATTACGTTTTTATCCATTAATTTTAATCGGGAATCCTTCCGAATAAATTTTCCTTACTTTCAAGGATGATTATCTTGTATTCTGACCAAAAAAATTTTTTTCCAAATTTTTCTCCATACTTAGGTAAATTTTAAACCGTGGTTAGTCAACTATGGTTAAAGTCCACTTTTCTTCACTATAGTTGACTTTTTCCTTAATCATTACCAAGTTGACTTTTTTTCAAAATTTTGAAAGTGTCATATCTTATGTCTTACACTCTCGTCTTTACGTTTTAGCCGTTTTCGGTAGGTAAATACACCCGAAATACCTTAAATACCTTAAACCGTTAAAAAGGTTTGTTTTACCCTTTTTAGCTTTTACTCTTGTTCTTTGTGTTCGGGACTAAATCAAACTGACTTTCTTTCATGAGCTCTCTACATTTTCTCATTTAAAGTTCTTCTCTTCAGTTAGAATGATTCATATCCACTCGGTTTAGCCTGTGACTCTTATAGCTCACATTAGGCTTTTATGTAGCTTATGAGTGCTAAATCATTTCACATACACTTTAAATCTAGTAAATATTCTTCTTATGATTCAACTATAATAATAGAGTGTTCATACACATAGGAATCATAAGGAACAAGCTACATAAAATACGGGTATGATAGGAGCTACATCCAAACTGAGGTTCGCGAACTGCTACAACAACTTGTGTTCCCGAACCATCATATAAGACACCAACCCGAGGTTTTTCCTGCTCATGGTATTGGCAACTATATTCGCCTTACTTGGGTGGTACAAGATTTCACAATCATAGTCCTTCAGGAGTTCGAGCCATCTTCTTTGTCTCATTTTCAACTTTTTCTGCGAGAATAGTTTTTAATAGAAACTTAAGGCTCTTGTGATCCGTATATACCTGAAATTTCTCACTATAGAGACAGTGACGCCATATCTTCAACGCAAACACTATGACCGCCAACTCTAAATCATGAGTCAGATAGTTCCTCTAATGATCCTTCAACTGTCTAGATTCTTAGGCAACTACCTTCCTATCCTGCATAAGTACACAGCCCAATCCCTGGTGTGATGCATCCATATACACAGAGAAACCTCCTGAGCTTATAGGAATGGTGAGAATCGGAGCAGTGGTCAACCGATGCTTAAGCTCCTGAAAACTCCTCTCACATGCCTCATCCCACACAAACTTAACATCCTTCGGGGTGAGATGTGTCAACGGAGCGGCTAGTCCGGAGAAACCTCCACAAATTTTCGATAATAACCTGTCAATCCCAAAAAAGTCTGATCGCAGTGACTATCTTAGGTTGTTCCCACTGTACAACTGACTCAATCTTAGATGGATCCACTGATACCCCATCCTTTGATACAACATGGCCCAGAAATGAGATCTGCTCCAACCAAAAGTTACGCTTAGTGAGTTTGGCATATAATTCCTTCTCTCGGAGTGTCTGCAGAACTATCCTAAAGTGCTGCTCATGATCTTCCCTGGACTTAGAATAAACCAAAATATCATCAATAAATGGAATTGCAAACTGGTCCAAGTATGGTTAAATACATCATTCATCGAAGCCATAAATGTTGCGGGGGTATTGTCATAACCCAAATTACCTAAAATAAATAAATCACTATAATTGTTTTTTTCATTTTTCGTTTGTTATTTAATTCTTACCTTCCTCTCATCGTGTCCATCCTACCAACAGTTGGGCTATGATTCGGTGTTAGTCCCCTCACACTACATACCATTCCATTTCCATGTTACATTTACAAATTAGGATTTTTCTATCCTTTGACTTTAACTAATACGTTCACAATTGCATTTACATAACCATACATCCCCGACGTCATATACGTTTACAGTACTATGCATTTACATATTTAGATACAAAACCATACAAGTGTGTATACCTTTTCTTGAGGGGAAACAGCGGTTAACAAGAATGCACAATCACTGCCGCTTTTATCCACTGAAAGTACTCTGTTGAGGGGGAAAATAAGGTGGGGTGAGCAACCACACGCTCAGTAAGGCAATTATGCAACTAAGTAGATAGCTCCACTATCTACATGCTCATAATGTCATGCCCTCAAATCCATTTCTTTTCATTTAAAGCTCATGCACGAAATCATGCACACATCAATGCCATAGTTTATAAAAGTTGTTCGTGCTTATGAAAATCATGCAACTCATGCCTCAATGGCATCTCATGTAAAATCATAAAAAGCATGAATTAAATCAAAATCATGCATTTGCAATTAAAGCATGGATAACCTCCTCATGCTAAAACATTTCATTGCATGATTTATAAACAATTATGAAAAATACATCATGATGAGTTTCCACAAAACCTTAGAAAACACTTAATTCATTTCAAAAATCCACATCCATCACACTCATCAAGACTCAACCCTTCCCTCGGGTGATCCTGATCCACATAAAATCATTTATTTCCAAGCATTTTTGAAAACATTGAAAATTTCATTTATTCACAACAAAACCAATATCATCAGTCAGGATCCAACCCCTCCCTTGGGTGGTCCAGACTCACACAAAATCCACGCATTCTTAAGCTTTCAAAACATCAGATAGTAACATGCGAGACTAGGCAATGTGTCATGGAAATAAATAGGACTATGGCCATATCCTCGTGATCCCAGGCTACATGGATCAGGTGTGCGGGGTATCACCACTATTGAAAACCGCCATGGGAGGTGGGTCAAATACAACCCATCGGTCTAACTCGATCACTAGCATCCGAAGACGCCACGTAAATATAATACATCAAAACACGGTGCAGCGTACTCCATGCGATATGCATGGTACAACGTACTTCATATACCCGAAGCTCCAAGCATGACTCATAGCATGTCTTAACTCAAAATGCACGTGCGAGGCTATTTAATCGGTGTAACACACAATATACCTGAAGCTCCAAGCACGGCTGTAATTTCCTCATAAAACCAGTGCGAGCTATGCTTCAGCACTCTATCATAAAATCAAGTAAAACTAGTGTGAGCTAAACTCCAGCATTCTGTCACAAAAACCATGTGAAAATCTGGGGCGGCTAGGTTCCAGCACCCTGTCACAAAAATCATGTGAAAATCTGGTGCACGCTAGGCTCCAGCACCCATGCAATGTAAATCTCTAGTGCGAGCCCCTGCACCAGCAATAATGCATGTGTCACACAGTTCAAAACTCGTGCGAGCTAAGCTCTAGCACCTCTCATGCATGTCAAATCATTAAAACTAGTACGAGCAATCGCTCTCGCACCTTTTTATGCGTATCAAGTCAAAACAAGGTGCGAGCTAGGCTCCAGCACCTCTCATGCATGTCAAATCATTAAAACTAGTGCGATCAATCGCTCCAGCACCTTTCTATGCATATCATGTCACACAAATCGGTGCGACCAACCGTTCTAGCACCATTATGCACATTCACAAACTCAGATATAGTGCGATCAAGGCTCCAGCACCATCTGTTTCCATATAAACTTGATTGTTGGCCCATTTTCCAAATAATTTCATTTAAATCTAAATAACACTTACGTAGTATTATCTTGTGAAATTCATACCAACACTAGCCAATCTACCAATTTGCTTCGCTTAAAAACCACGAAAATTTCCTAAATCATGCATGTCATGCTTTCATCATCCTTAGGTGAATTTTTCCTCAATAGGTGTAAAATAGTCTTTTACCCATCCCAGGTCCTTAAACTTTTTAATCCATTTTTAGGACCTTTATACATTTGCAATGTATGTAAAAGCTGTTAAAAATACGCATAGCTACCTCTAGCTACTCGTAAAATTCCCTTACCTCATTTTTCTGTACAGTCTGACCTTTCCACTGGTGTCTCGTCACGTAGTCCGATTTGCTCCCAATCCAATCTCTGAAACTGCGTATAAATATTCATCAGGTCAAATACAATATAATTAATTGTATTTCATATTTTTGGGCTCAATTTAAATCATTGAGCCTGTTTACCCATATTGGGCCCGATTGTACCATAATGGGCCTTAACCGGCCTTAAGCCTATTTTCCACTTACTATTCACATCATCGAGGCCTATTGGGCTCATTGGGCCCATCAGTATTTATTGGGTCTCGTTCCAAACTCTCGGATAGCTCAATTAATTATTTACGATAATTTATCTTAAATTCTAGAATTTAATTCATTTTATACAGAATTAATCCGTAATTTATGCGGTAAATTTCTAACATGCATAACTATGCAAATTATCGTAAATAAGGGTTACTTACCCGAGGTTCCATGATAGTACATAAATCGAGGTTAACTCAAGCTCTTGTTTGTCGTCAATTATCGAGCTGCACATTTATATATTTTGAGGGTCAAATATATAATTAAATAATTATTCCAAAAATTAAATCGATCAATTTGACCACTTACCGGCTTACCTGTAGCTCGACTGTATCGCCGGATTTCTTTTTCCATTTTTTCCTCTTTTTCTTTTTCCCTTTTTCTTTTTCTTTTCTTTTCTTTCTTTTCTTTTTGGTTGAACCGGTCCGGTCCGATTTAGCATACCCTCACTGCACCGAACCGGTCCGTACCTGTTTAGGCTCATCTTCGTCATTTCGACGCCGTCTGGCCAGTTCTCCGGTAGTTTTCGGCACCAATCGGCGCTCCATCGCGACGGGGACCTTCGACTGGCCTCAGGGTGGGTCAAATAGGCGTCATTGCCGGCGAATCTCCCCTTCTCTCCCGCGGCAACCTCCCTCTCCGATCTGCCGATTCCGACGTTGTCGACGAGCGTGCAGGCGGCTGGTGGCTCCCACATGGTCGAGCTTCTCTTGCCAGTCGTCGCTTGCCGTCTCTCTCGCTGGTGGCTCGTCGGAGAGCGGATCATCTCCTCTGCTTGCTCGTCTTCAAGCTTTCGTTTCTTTCTCGCGATTTCTGATCCCCTTTTCTTTTTTTTTTCCTATTTATTTTTTTAATATATATTATTATTATTATTTTATTATTATTTTAATTGAATAAAATATAATATTTTCGCCAAAATATCCCAAAAATATTATATTTTATTCATTTAATCAATTAATGTATTTATTTGTTTGATTTTATCTTTCAGGTGTATTTTTTCAATATTTTCGGGATAATTTCTCAAAGTGAAAATTTTGGTTAATTCCGATAAATTCATATCTTAATCAATTTAACTTGAAATTTAATTTTTGCTCCTTTATTGATCAAGATTCCCTGAATCCAGGTTTACAGTGTCAATTTCTTATAGAATTGACATCGAATTTTGGGTCTTTTGATCGTTTTACCCTTCAACGTGCTCGGGACCAAATCAACACAACTTCCCTTCACGAACCCTTTCTCATTTTGTGTTTTAAATTCTTATTTTCAATCCAAATGGTCCGAATCCCACTCGTTTAATATGTGACCATTTCAATCTCCATTGGATCTTTAAATGCATTCAGGAATTTTATTCATTCCATTTACATTTTTCATTCACGTAAAACTCTTTTTATGCTTCAATTTACATATAACTATGTTTACATCACGTGAATCATAAGGGAATATGATAAAAATTCGGGTTTTACATAATCTCCCTCTCTTAAGAAATTTGGTCCTACAAATTAGAACCAAGTCAAATAGGTCCATAAACAACTCTGGGTACGTCCATCGCATCATACTCTTTAATTCCCATGTGACTTTTTCTTGAATGTAATACTACCAATGGACTTTGACTAAGGAGATCGTCTTAAACCTCAACACTTTCTCCTTTCGTCTAATACCCGAATCAACTTTTCAACATACGACCTACTCTCTTTGAGCTTCAACGGTCTCCGTCTCTTGTCAGCATAGCTTTTCTGTCTGCTCTGAGGTATTCTCCATCACTCACAATCAATTGAACACCTTCAGAGACTTATTATACCAATTCGGGAGCAATTCTCTATCTGTCACCCAATTTTTCCTATCCAAGTCGGGAAACAACTCCTACGGCCATACAATACCTCATATAATGTTATCCCGATACTCAAGTGATAACTGTCGCTATTGGCGAATTCAATTAGTAGCAACTGATCATCCCAGGAGCTTATAACATCAAGGGCACACGCTTTCATCATATCCTCCAAAACCTGTACAGTCCTCTTTGACTGACCATCTGTCTGAGGATGGAAAGCTGCGCTAACACTCAATTGGGTTCCCATAGCTTCCTGAAAAATGTTTCCAGAAGTGGGAAGTGAAGCGAAAATCTGATGGGCCCTAAGGGTATTACCTCAAGTGCACGGGTCGTACAAGTAATAATGGGATTTGAGTCTCGGAATTATCGTCCCACAGAGAAGTTGACTAGCCTAATTAACTACCGGTTAATCTTACCCTAAGTATATTCTAACAAATTATGAAATTAAGGTGGGTGATCTACTAATCTAGAATTGAAAATACCGAAAGCAATAAAATAATAAAACTATAAAATAAAGAAATTAAAACCGAGCAAAATTACTTACAGTGCTCAATGCAATTAAAATAAAAAACCTACAAAAGAAATTAAAACAGTTAAAACTAATTAACGCAATTAAACTAAAATGCAATTATGAAAATAAAGCAATAAAATTAAACTACAATTAAACTAACCTAAAATGCAATTTTAAACTACTTAATCAAAATGCATGAGCTTATCTAAATTAATTTTAAGCACTACCCCTAATACTAGAATAAAAATTACTTAGTACCCAAATTAAATCTAAGTTAAACTAATGCATTGAAATTAATCTAACTAAGCTAACTAAAAACATTGAAATTAATCTAACTAAAATGCATGCAAAAATGAATTAATCACTAAAATGAACTAGCCAAACAAGCCCTTAGCATTTTTAAACCATTCCCTCCCATTACTGTTCACATGTCTTCTAACACAATTTCCATTTCCAGGTGGTTCGGTTTTCCTCTGGTCTGCTGCTTCCGTTTGTCCTCTAGTCCGCTGCTTGCTCTCGATTCTGATTTCTACTCCAAGCCTGCTAGGTGCTCTAGGCCTGTCTCGATTTCAGGCTTCCTGCTGCACCATTTCTGCTTCAGCGTCTGGTTGCCAGCTACTTTCCTTCTGCTTCTCGATTCCAGCCTGTTGCAGCATGTCTGTTGTGTCCTGCTGCCAGGTCTGTCTCGGTTGCAGGTCACGGGTTGTATTCTCTACTCCAGTTATTCAGCTGCCATTCCAGGTTCACGGGTTGTGCTCCATGCTTTGCAACACAGCCCTGGCAGCAGGCAATATCCATGGTGCAAATCCTGCAACACGATTTATGAACTATTACAACCAAATGGGACAACACAGCAGCTACACCAGCTAACTCGCAGCCTCCTCTTGCGTCAGTCCAGCACTCAGCAGCTTGACAGTAACCCGAGCCTCACTCCTCCAGCAGGAAATGATGAGCAATGAAGGTTACAAACAACACAAAGATGAACAGTAATTATTTCAGAATACAGAGGAAAACAGAGGAGCGTTCTCGGATAGCTTGCTGCTACCTGCGGGATGCTAGCTGCTGCTTCTCCACATCTGCACCACAACAATTAAATAGCAGATGAAGATGGCCACTGTCACCGGCTTCTCCCTCCTCTACTGCTGTTACACAGTGCTCGGCAGTGAGCAAGCTTCAGCACATCGCAACCCGAATGAATGGAGAGTAGGAAAATAAAATATGAAATCCAATCATGAAGGCTAACCCGAGGATTAAAAGAGATTTCAGAACTCAAGTGCTAAAACAAGAATATCAAAGAGCTAAGCTTATCAAACCGAAAACATGAAAATAAAACTGATTCTTCATTGAAAATGAAATTTAACAAAGCTTAAATAAAAACATGAAATGCATAGTAAAACAAACGGGAAAATAAAAAATACTAGGAAGGAAAATAATTCTAAAAACTACTCTACCTACACTACTCCTACTCCTAAAATTACACTAACTTCTACTCCTAAAATTACATCCTCTTTCAATTGTCATCCTTTCCTATTTATAAACACACTAGGGGTAAAATGGTAATTTTCTTATCCTTGATGAGTTGGCATTTTTTTTGGCTACTTGTCTTCACACCATTGGCTCCTTAAAAAGATATGTCCATGTCATCGGTCTTCTTATCCAATTGGATGTGCTCGGTGGCATGACTCGTGTTGTCTGCGTGGCTCAATCTCGATTTTAGCCCAATTTCGGTCCATTTTCTACCGAAATATTCAAAATTCATCCGGATTTGATTTATCTGCAAACATGAGAATTTTAATTAAATAAAGGGGATAATTAACAAAATAAATTGGGGATTTAAATAATTATTTAGGAAATTAAGCACAAATAATTCTAAAAATATAGAATTATCACACCCCAAACTTGAGTTTTTGCTTGTCCTCAAGCAAAACAAAATGATTGTAGGGATAACAAGTACAAAACACAATAATTTCCCCAATATCATCCTCAAAGATAAAGAACAGACTATGATCTCAAAGAATCACAATTACTAGTCAAACACTCAGAATCATTCAATCATAAGTCCTAACCCAAATTGGACTCCTCGTGTGTGTGTGAAGAATGTCAAAGCCACTTCAAAGTACATTATTCGGATTAGATTATGCAAACACAGTGAATGCAAAGTCAATGACATGTGATCATTCCCATAAGTTTGCTTTTCACTTCTCTCTCCACTAATGTAGTCACACTTAACTAAAGATCAATAGGACTTCATTAAGCTTGTAATGTAAGGCTGGGGTTAAGGTATGATCAAGTCGATATAGGTTTAATTACCCTTAACATACATTACTTCTAGGATCTATAATGTAAGAGCTCTAATTATTTCCCCCAAACTTATTTCTTTTGCTAAACATTTTTTTTCTATTTTTGTATTTTTCTTCTTCTTTCTTCTTCTTTTTCTTTTTCTTCTTTTTTTTTCAATTTTTTTTTTTGCATTCTCTTTTTTTTTTTTTTACATACTCCTTCACTATCACTTAATACCCATATAGCTCACAATATATCCAATGACTTTTCATGCTTTCGGAGTAAGGGATAAGAAAAAGTATTCAAGCTTAGGAAACAAAAATAAGCAGGTGTATTTACAGAGAAAAGCTTATTTGGCCCAGATGGGTGACTAGGGGTAGCATATGTACAAAGAAGGCTAGAAAGGCTCAAACGATCCAAAGATGGCCTAAATCATCTCCCTAATTAAGTGTGATCTAATATTTCGTCTCGAGATCAGATCAAACAAATTCTAGAATATGATGCACCAAATCAACTAAACAAATGCAATCCTATGTACACATAAGCTTTCTCTAAATAAATATACCGATTCATGACATGACATATGCATAAGATGAGGCAATCACAATCAGAATTAAGACAAAATCAAGAATTCAACTTCATGCTTTTCCTATAATCATGCTTCTCAGTCAATCAAAATCATACTTAATCATGGGGTCATATCATCGAAATATGGAAAAACTACATGCTAAGCACTAGATCATCCCAAAATCAAACAATTTAAGCTCATATTATCGAAAAAATTTTGAAAATTTATCCAATTTTTCACAAAATAGCTCAAGAGTGATATCCCCTCCCCCAAACTTAAAGTGTACAGTGTCCTCAGTGTGCAGATAATATAAGAATTTAAGCTCAAGAATAGAGTACTCCCCTTTCTGATGTTGATGAACAATCGAAGCTTTGATTGAAAGCATAAAACTAGAAAATAAACCTGCAAAATAAACAAAGAAAGAGACAGCAGAAAAGAAAAAGAACTATATACAAGGTGAAAAGGAAAACACAACCACTTGAAATGCAACTGAAGAAAACAACACTCAGCAGCAGGGCAAAGAGTAGGAGGGTCATCTAAAGTGGTGACAGAATGTTAACAGTTAAATCCTCCTGAGCTCTCGCTACTTCCCTCATTCTTTGAGAATTCTTGTGCTCAAGCCTTATATTCTCCTCAATCTCTATCTTAAAACACTCTTGAGAGTCATCAGGGAGCTTCAAAGGTTTGAAAACATTAAACTTCACTTCCTGATCTTGAACTCTCATAGTTAACTCTGTAGAATCAGATGGAGAGGAAAGCAATGAATAAGAAGAAGGTATAGATGAAGAAGCGCTTAGCTTTGTTTCCTTGGCAGCCCGATCTTTAGGTTCCTGCTCTTTCTGAGCTGCTTCGTTAGAACTTAAGGATTCTTCAACTATGTGCTGTTCAGGTTGGGACTTGACTTGTGGCTCATCTAGCTCTCTGCCACTCCTAAGGGTGATAGATCTAACATGTTCTTTACCTTCCCTTTGCTTAACAGGATTAACTTCAGTATTACTAGGAAGGGTCCCTTGAGGACGTTGGCTAAGAGCATTAGCTATTTGTCCCACCTGAACCTCTAAGTTCTTAATTGAAGCAGCTTGATTTTGCAGGATAGTCGTGAACATCTCCTCTAATGTAGGCTTCTTCTCAGCTGCTGGTGCATGGTAGAGTTGGGGCTGCATAAGTGGTGGTGGTGGTGGTGGTGGTGATGGATGATATTAAAATTGAGGTGGGGATGGATGATGTGGATGGTGTGGAAATTGCGGCTGTGGTGGTACCTGAACCTGTGGAGCTTGAAAACTAGGGGGTCCTACAAATATGAAATTAGAAGTTTGCCCTTGGTTTTGGCTCTAGGAGAAGTTAGGATGGTTCTTCCATCCTGAATTATAGGTGTTTGAAAAAGGGTTGTTCTGTTGCGTAGGGGGAGCAACATACTGAACCGATTTTAAGTTGAGCGGACACCTATCTACAGAGTGGGTACCATTACACAGCTCACAGGAAAGGAAAGGACTTTGGACAGAATATATAGGGTTAGGACTATTGGGAGGATTATGTTGGGTACTGAGCGACTCTACCTTTTCCGTAAGATTAGCGATTTGAGAGGTCAAGGTAGACAGTGTGTCGAGCTCATAAATACCTGCCACTTCTTTGGCATTTGCCTCTCCGAGGACCATAGATAGTTGTTAGTCGTCATCCTTTCTAACAGCTCGTAAGCATCCTCCTCTGTTTTACACATTAGCGCTCCGCCTGCCGCAGCGTCAACAATGGTCCTATTTGGGCTTGTAAGTCCGTTGTAGAAGGTTTGGACTTGCAACCACAAAGGTAGGCCATGGTAAGGGCACTTCCTAAGAAGCTCCTTATATCGTTCCCATGCTTCATAAAGAGATTCAGAGTTGTACTGGGCAAAGGAAGATATATTGCTACGGAGTTGGGCTATTTTAGAGGGAGGGAAAAACTTAACTAGAAATTGATGGGCTAACTCGTCCCATGTAGAAATGGATCCTGGAGGCAAGGAGGTCAACCAGTGTCTCGCCCTATCCCTAAGTGAGAAAGGGAATAGTCTAAGCCTAAGTGCATCGTCTGATAATCCATTGTGTTTGAAAGTGTTGCATAAGTCCAAGAATTGCCCGAGATGAGCATGTGGGTCATCGTGAGGGAGCCCACTGAACTGCAATGATGTTTGGATCATCTGGATGATTAGGGCTTAATTTCAAAGTTATTTGCAGGGACAACTGGTGGCCTAATGCCGGAATAATATCCTTTAATTGTCGGCATCGTATAATCTCCAACAGTTCTAATTTTCCTATTTTCTGCCATGGTGAATTGCCGCGGAACTAATAATTCCTCGAGTCCTTTCGAATTTTTCTAAGAGTGTGTTCGATTTTAGGATCTAGAGGAAAGCAATCAAAATTTCTGGCTCTACGCTTGCAATAATCGAAAAGTCCTTAAAAAAATTTTTTAAGTTTTTTTTTTAATTTTTCAATTTTTTTTCATTTTAATTAAGAGAAAATTTAACTAACCTAAGCTAAGGCTCTAAATATTTACAACCTAAATATTTACAAGCTAGAATTACACCTAAGCATAATTTCACCGATATTAATTAATGACTAATTAAAACCTCCCCGGCAACGGCGCCAAAAACTTGATGGGCCCTAAGGGTATTACCGCAAGTGCACGGGTCGTACAAGTAATAATGGGATTTGAGTCTCGGAATTATCGTCCCACAGAGAAGTTGACTAGCCTAATTAACTACCGGTTAATCTTACCCTAAGTATATTCTAACAAATTATGAAATTAAGGTGGGTGATCTACTAATCTAGAATTGAAAATACCGAAAGCAATAAAATAATAAAACTATAAAATAAAGAAATTAAAACCGAGCAAAATTACTTACAGTGCTCAACGCAATTAAAATAAAAAACCTACAAAAGAAATTAAAACAGTTAAAACTAATTAACGCAATTAAACTAAAATGCAATTATGAAAATAAAGCAATAAAATTAAACTACAATTAAACTAACCTAAAATGCAATTTTAAACTACTTAATCAAAATGCATGAGCTTATCTAAATTAATTTTAAGCACTACCCCTAATACTAGAATAAAAATTACTTAGTACCCAAATTAAATCTAAGTTAAACTAATGCATTGAAATTAATCTAACTAAGCTAACTAAAAACATTGAAATTAATCTAACTAAAATGCATGCAAAAATGAATTAATCACTAAAATGAACTAGCCAAACAAGCCCTTAGCATTTTTAATCCATTCCCTCCCATTACTGTTCACATGTCTTCTAACACAATTTCCATTTCCAGGTGGTTCGGTTTTCCTCTGGTCCGCTACTTCCGTTTGTCCTCTGGTCCGCTGCTTGCTCTCGATTCTGATTTCTACTCCAAGCCTGCTAGGTGCTCTAGGCCTGTCTCGGTTTCAGGCTTCCTGCTGCACCATTTTTGCTTCGGTGTCTGGTTGCCAGCTACTTTCCTTCTGCTTCTCGATTCCAGCCTGCTGCAGCATGTCCGTTGTGTCCTGCTGCCAGGTCTGTCTCGGTTGCAGGTCACGGGTTGTATTCTCTACTCCAGTTATTCAGCTGCCATTCCAGGTTCACGGGTTGTGCTCCATGCTTTGCAACACAGCCCTGGCAGCAGGCAATATCCATGGTGCAAATCCTGCAACACGATTTATGAACTGTTACAACCAAATGGGACAACACAGCAGCTACACCAGCTAACTCGCAGCCTCCTCTTGCGTCAGTCCAGCACTCAGCAGCTTGACAGTAACCCGAGCATCACTCCTCCAGCAGGAAATGATGAGCAATGAAGGTTACAAACAACACAAAGATGAACAGTAATTATTTCAGAATACAGAGGAAAACAGAGGAGCGTTCTCGGATAGCTTGCTGCTGCCTGCGGGATGCTAGCTGCTGCTTCTCCACATTTGCACCACAACAGTTAAATAGCAGAGGAAGATGGCCACTGTCACCGGCTTCTCCCTCCTCTACTGCTGTTACACAGTGCTCGGCAGTGAGCAAGCTTCAGCACATCGCAACCCGAATGAATGGAGAGTAGGAAAATAAAATATGAAATCCAATCATGAAGGCTAACCCGAGGATTAAAAGAGATTTCAGAACTCAAGTGCTAAAAAAAAAAAAATATCAAAGAGCTAAGCTTATCAAACCGAAAACATGAAAATAAAACTGATTCTTCATTGAAAATGAAATTTAACAAAGCTTAAATAAAAACATGAAATGCATAGTAAAACAAACGGGAAAATAAAAAATACTAGGAAGGAAAATAATTCTAAAAACTACTCTACCTACACTACTCCTACTCCTAAAATTACACTAACTTCTACTCCTAAAATTACATCCTCTTTCAATTGTCATCCTTTCCTATTTATAAACACACTAGGGGTAAAATGGTAATTTTCACATCCTTGATGAGTTGGCATTTTTTTTTTGGCTACTTGTCTTCACACCATTGGCTCCTTGAAAAGATATGTCCATGTTATCGGTCTTCTTGTCCAATTGGATGTGCTCGGTGGCATGACTCGTGTTGTCCGCGTGGCTCAATCTCGATTTTAGCCCAATTTCGGTCCATTTTCTACCGAAATATTCAAAATCCATCCGGATTTGATTTATCTGTAAACATGAGAATTTTAATTAAATAAAAGGGATAATTAACAAAATAAATTAGGGATTTAAATAATTATTTAAGAAATTAAGCACAAATAATTCTAAAAATTTAGAATTATCAAAATCCCTATTTGATATCATGCTCCCTGGAACGCTACATAATGTTTTACAATTTTTCGTACATATAAATCCTCCTACACACTCAGAGTATCTGAGGATTTCATAACCAAAAGGTGGGTAGACTTAGTCAATCTATCGACTATCACCAGATAGCCTCGTGATTCCTGTGGTCCTCTATCACCCATCACAATATCCATGGTAACTTGCCCCCATTTCCGTGTTAATATAGGTAGAGGCTGTAATAACCCTACAAACTTCTATTGCTCTATCTTAATCTGCTGACATACGAGACACTTCTCCACAATCTCTATAATGTCTCTTTTCATATCTGACCACCAATACCCTTTACAGAGAGTCCGAGCTTCTGACAATAACACTATCTCATCAACTGTCATCCTAGGGAGCACTTATATTGTCTTTGAACCTCAGTAAGCCATCATTATTCACTGTGAACTCTGTCACTATACCCATCTAAATCTGACCCACACTATTGACACCCTGCCGATCATCACACTAAGCCTGTCAAATCTGGTCACTCAAATTTGGTTCTAATCTCAGGCTAACTGTCACACAATCACTGTCATCATCAGAAGGGATCACATCACTACTGAGGCTCATAATTGCTCTAGCAGCTCACGCTCCCTGACCATCATCTGTGATACCATCCCGAGGCTCTTTCTGCTCAAGGCTTTAGCCATTACATTAGCCTTTCCTGAGTGGTACAGTTTCCACAATCATAATCTTTCAGAAGCTCTAACACTCTATGTTATCTCATATTCTACTCTTTCTGTGAAAACAGATACTCGCGGCTTTTATGATCAGTGCATACCCAAAATTTCTCACCATGTACATAGTAGTGCCACATACTCAGTACAAACACTACCGCTGCCAACTTTAAATCATGCGTCGGATAGTTTTTTTCATAATCCTTGAGTTGTCTGGATCCATAATCGAATATCTTCCCATTTTGCATCAATACACAGCCCACTCATTATTTTGAGGTATCCATATACACAGAGAAACCTCTTGAGCTATTGGGTATGGTGAAAATAATTACGGTGGTCAGTTCATACCTCAATACACCAAAACTCACCGAAGCTACTTCATACTTATCATCCCACTCGTATGCAATCTTTTTCCGAACGAGATGTGTCAATTGAGCAGCCTATTTTGAGAAACTCTCAACAATTCATCTGTAAATTAGTTTTCAGTTGCTGCTCATGCTCTTCCTTGGACTTCGAATACATCAAAACATCATCTCTAAGGATGACCACAAATTAGTCTAGGTAAAGTTTAAATACCCCGTTCATTAATGCCCTAACGGTTACAAAAATCATTTTGGGCACATTCAAATTCTGAATTCTTAACGGATGTTACCCAGACTTCAAATCGATCTTTAAAAAGATCTGTGCTTTTCACAACTGATCTAATAAATCATCAATAATGGAAGAAAACACTTATTCTTGATGGTAGCCTCATTCAACAACAAAAAACAAATCAATGCTTAGTCGGAGCCTTTCATCTTTCTTTTTCACAAACAGAACCGGTGTTCCTTGAGGTGAAACATTCGATCTTATGAACTTTTATCCAATCACTCCTATAATTGCTTCTTTAGTCCTTCCAGTTCCACTAATACCATTTTATATCGTGGTTAGGACATTGGCTCCGTACGAAGTACCAAATCAATACAAAACTCCATTCCTTTAACGGGTGGCAACCCTGGTAGATTATCCGGGAATATATCAAGAAACTCCCCGATCATAAGGATATCTGTTAACTTCGGATGTGCCTTATCCATACCAACCACACAAGCGAGAAAACATTCCCATCATTACTCATTCCGTGAGTACAATCATTTACTCCTTTAATTTAAATCGCTACACCCCTTTCATTACTTGTCAAAACTTACAGTATACTTTTCAGGAGTAGCCATATCACTATCTTAGGATAGAAATCTGAACAGCATAGTTTGCAGCCGACCATTTTATTCTCAATTATTACTTCAAAATTATTCATATTCCATTGAATAAAATCGGATGACTTATACTTCTTCCCCCGTTTCCGAATTATAATCTCTTCATAATTATTATGTTAGTTAACCCTCCTTTATTGGGGTGCTAACTCTCAGCATTGTGTCCAAGGGTGTAGGCATTCACGTCTTTCACTAACCTATATGCAAATGAGGGCGGTATGAATAAATGCATGGCACCAAGATCAATTAAGATAGTTGCTTCATTATTCATAGTCAAGGTGGTACCCTCCACCACATCAGATGAAACATCAGTAGTGTCCTGATCCAAGGCTTACACTCGCCCTCGTCCAACATCTTATTTCTGTGGTAACTACCACATATCTAACCCTGCTCAGTAGCTGGTCGGGGTCCTCCAATAACAATAGCCCTCGTAAGTGTTGAAAATGAATATAATAGGGGTTACCAATCACCTTACCCCATGACTTGGCAGCTCTAAATCTCTTACCAAATGGTCTCTTTCCCACACTGACATCTCTATCATCCATTATTCTCTTTCTGTCTCTATTTCGGCCCTTACTACCTTTCCCTATCTTAGAGGCGTGCAACTCATAATCTTATTCACACAACTGTAGTCTGCGCATTGCCTCAACATAGGTAGTGATATCTAACGGGGCTAATCGGACTCTAATTAACGGTCTGAGCTCTTCCATAAACTTTCAGACATTTCGACTCTCATTGTTCATAGTATCGAGGTCATACCTGCCCAGAGATATAAACTGAGATTCATACTCGTCAATCAACCAATTTCTTCTAGGTTAGAGTAAAGAACTTTATCTATAATTTCCTTTAAGCAGTGTCCGGGATATACTATCACCGGAATATATCCAAAATTATCTCTCATGTCAGCTCTGGATGTCTAACTCTTAAGATGGGTCGAGCGGACTTCCACCAATGCTCCGACTCGCACTCAAATCCCTTGCATACTCTGAGAAAATAGGTCCCAAAATACTCTCCACACTCCGCTCCAACCTCACGAAACGTGTCTCAATACTGTCTGATCTCTCTGTCGGACTTTGTGGGGCATACTCAATACCAGCCTCCACTTCAATCTCATCTTGAGTCTCGATCACGTGTACTCTCGCCCCTCTACCATAGCGGCTATCAGTTATAACAATTAGATTCTTGCATTCAAAACCAAATTCTTAGCTGCAATTCCATCTCGATATACATAATTATATCTAAGCAACGCACAGTACATGGGGATGTAAACTTTTTTAATTACTAATACCGACTCATATCAGGTCAACTCAGCTCTGATACCACTTTTGTTTCACGACCTAAATTACCAAAAAAATAAATCACTACAATTTTTTTTCTCATTTTTCATTTCTTATTTAATTCTTACCTTCCTCTCATCGTGACCATCCTACCAATAATTGGGCTATGATTTAGTGTTAGTCCCCTCACACTACTTACCATTCCATTTCCATGTTACATTTACACATTAGGATTTTTCTATCCATTGACTTTAACTAATACGTTCACAATTGCTTTTACATAACCCTACATCCTCGACGACATATACGTTTATAGTACTGTGCATTTACATATTTGGATCAAAGACCATACAAGTGTGATACCATTTCTCGATAGGAAACAGCGGATAGCAGGAATGCACGATCACTGTCGATTTCTATCCACTGAAAGTACTCTGTAGAGGGAGAAAATAAGGGGGTGAGCAACCACACGCTCAGTAAGGCAATTATGCAACTAAGTAGATAGCTCCACCATCTACATGATAATGCCATGCCCTTAAATCCATTTCTTTTCGTTTAAAGCTCATGCGCAAAATCATGCACACATCAATGCCATAGTTTATGAAAGTTGCTCGTGCTTATGGAAATCATGCAACTCATGCCTCAATGGCATCTCATGTAAAATCATAAAATGCAAGAATTAAATCAAAATCATGTATTTACAATTAAAGCATGGATAACATCCTCATGCTAAAACATTTCATTACATGAATTATAAACAATTATGAAAAATACATCATGCTGAGTTTCCACAAAACCTTAGAAAACACTTAATTCATTTCAAAAATCCACATCCATCACACTCATCAGGACTCAACCCCTCCCTCGGATGATCCTGATCCACATAAAATCATTTATTTCCAAGCATTTTCGAAAACATTGAAAATTTCATTTATTCACAACAAAACTAATATCATCAGTCAGGATCCAACCCCTCCCTTGGGTGGTCCAGACTCACACCAAATCTACGCATTCTTAAGCTTTCAAAACATCAGATAGTAACATGCGAGACTAGGCAATGTATCATGGAAATAACTAGGACTATGGTCATATCCTCGTGATCCCAGGCTACATGGATCAGGTGTGCGGGGGTATCACCACTATCGGGAACTGCCACGGGAGGTGGGTCAAATCCAACCCGTCAATCCAACCCGATCACTCGCATCCGAAGACGTTCCATAAATATAATATATCATAACACGGTACAGCGTACTCCATGCGATTTGTATGGTACATCATACTCTATAGACCCATATCTCATATCAATACTCGTGCCATGTCTCAAAACGCACGTGCGAGCATGTTTAATCAGCGTGACACATAGTCTACCCAAAGCTCCAAGCACGACGCATAGCATGTCTCAAATCAAAATGCACATGCGAGCCTATTTAATCTGTGTAACACACAATATACCCGAAGCTCCAAGCACGATTGTAATTTCCTCATAAAACCAGTACGAGCTATGCTCCAGCATTCTATCATAAAATCAAGTAAAACTAGTGCGAGCTAAGCTACAGCACTCTGTCACAAAAATCATGTGAAAATCTGGTACAAGCTAGGCTCAAGCACCCTGTCACGAAAATCATGTGAAAATCTGGTGCGAGCTAGGCTCCAGCACCCATGCAATGTAAAACTCTAGTGAGAGCCACGGCTCTAGCACTAGTGCATGCGTCACACAGTTCAAAACTCGTGCGAGCTCAGCTCTAGCACCTCTCATGCATGTCAAATCATTAAAACTAGTACGAGCAATCACTCTCGCACCTTTTTATGCCTATTAAGTCAAAACAAGGTGTGAGCTAGGCTCCAGCACCTCTCATACATGTCAAATCATTAAAACTAGTGCGACCAATTGCTCTAGCACCTTTTTATGCATATCATGTCACACAAATCAGTGCGACCAACTGCTCCAGCACCATTATGCACACTCTCAAACTCAGATATAGTGCGAGCAAGGCTCCAACACCATCTGTTTCCATATAAACTTGATTGTTGGCCCATTTTCCAAAGAATTTCATTTAAATCTAAATAACACTTACGTAGTGTTATCTTGTGAAATTTATACCAACACTGGCCAATCTAACAATTTGCTTTGCTTAAAAACCACAAAAATTTCCCGAATCATGCATGTCATGCTTTCACCATCCTTAGGTGAATTTACCCTCAGTATGGGTAAAATAGTCTTTTACCCATCCCGAGTCCTTAAACTTTTTAATCCATTTTTATGACCTTTATACATTTTCAGGGTATGTAAAAGCTGTTAAAAAAAAGCATAGCTACCTCTAGCTACTCGTAAACTTCCCGTACCTCATTTTTCTGTACAGTCTAACCTTTCCACTGGTGTCTCGTCATGCAGTCGGATTTGCTCCCAATCCAATCTCCAGAACTGCGTATAAATATTAATCAGGTCAAATATAATATAATTAATTGTATGTCGTATTTTCTGGACTTAATTTAAATCATTGAGCTCGTTTACCCATATTGGGCCTGATTGTACCGTAATGGGCCTTAAGCGGCCTTAAGCCCATTTTTCACTTACTATTCACATCATCAAGGCCTATTGGGCTCATTAGGTCCATCAGTATTTATTGGGCCTCGTTCTAAACTCTCGGATAGCTCAATTAATTATTTACGACAATTTATCGTAAATTCAAGAATTTAATTCCTTTTATACAAAATTAATCCGTAATTTATGCGGTAAATTTCTAACATGCATAACTATGCAAATTGTCGTAAATAATGGTTACTTACTCGAGATTCCATGATAGTACATAAATCGAGGTTGACTCTAGCTCTCGTTTGTCGTCAATTATCGAGCTACACATTTATATATTTTCAGGTCAAATATATATTTAAATAATTATTCTAAAAATTAAATCGGTCCATTTAACCACTTACTGGCTTACCCGTAGCTCAACTGTATCGCCGAATTTTTTTCCAATTTCTCTTCTTTTTCTTTTTCCCTTTTTCATTTTCTTTTCTTTTCTTTCTTTTCTTTTTGGCGGAACCGGTTCGGTCTGATTTAGCATACCCTCACTACACTGAATCGGTCCGTACCAGTTCTCCGACAGTTTTCGACACCAATCGGAGCGCCATCGCGAGGGGGACCTTTGACAAGCCTCGGGGTGGGTCCAATCGACGCCATCGTCGGTGAATCTCCCCTTCTCTCCCGCGGTAAACTCCCTCTCCGATCTGTCGATTTCGGCGTTGTTGGCGCGCGTGCTGGCGGCTGGGGGCTCCCACGTGGTCGGGCTTCTCTTGCCGGTCGTCGCTTCTCGTCTCTCTCGTCGATGGCTCGTCGGAGTGGTGATCATCTCATCAGCTTGTTCGTCTTCAGGCTTTCGTTTCTTTCTCGTGATTTTTGCGATTTCTAATCCTTTTTTCTTTTTTTTCCTATTTCTTTTTTTAATATATATTATTATTTTTTATTATTGTAATTAAACAAAATATAATATTTTTGCCAAAATATCCCAAAAATATTATATTTTATTCATTTAATCAATTAATATATTTATTTATCTGATTTTATCTTTCCGGTGTATTTTTTTAATATTTTCAGGATAATTTCTCGAGGTGAAAATTTCGGTTAATTCCGATAAATTCATATCTTGATCAATTTAACATGAAATTTAATTTTTGCTCCTTTATTGATCAAGATTCCCTGAATCCAGGTTTACAGTTTCAATTTCTTACCGAATTGACATCGAATTTTAGGTCTTTTAACTGTTTTACCCTTCAACGTGTTCAGGACCAAATCAACACAACTTCCCTTCACGAACCCTTTCTCATTTCGTGTTTTAAATTCTTATTTTCAATCCAAATAGTCCAAATCCCATTCGTTTAATATGTGGCCATTTCAATCTCCATTTAATCTTTAAATGCATTAGGGAATTTTTATTCATTCCATTTGCATTTTTCATTCACGTAAAACTTTTCTTATGATTCAATTTACATATAACCATGTTTACATCACGTGAATCATAAGGGAATATGATAAAAATTCAAGTCTTACAAGCATTCATCAATCTGAATGGCATAACCAAGAACAAGTAGTGGCCATAACGGGTACGAAATGCTGTCTTGGGTACATCTCCACTCCGTATCCTCAACTAATGGTACCCAGATCGCAGATCTATCTTAGAAAACACATGTGCTCTCCAGAACTGATCCACCAGATCATCAATGCGTGGAAGGGGATACTTGTTCTTAAAGGTGGCCTTATTCAACAACCTGTAATCTATACACAATCGGAGGCTCCCATCCTTCTTCCTCACAAACAGAATCGAAGCTCCCCAAGGTGAGACGCTCGGTTTAATAAACCCCATCTCTAGCAACTCTTGTAACTGCTTCTTTAGCTCCTCCAATTCAATCGGAGACATTCTATACGGTGGTTTAGATATTGGCTCTGTACCAGGTACCAACTCTATACAAAACTTCATTTCCCTGTAGGGTGGTAGCCCTGGTAGATCGTCCGAAAAGACATCAAAAAATTCTGCAACCATTGGAATATCTCTCAATTCCAAGTGTGCCTTATCAGTGCCAACCACATATGCAATGAACCCTTCATATTATCCTTTCCACCGTTAGTAACATAGGTCATTACATTAACATTCATGATTAATAAATAGATTCATCTCTTAAAAATGATAAATTAAAATTATACTCTTCCCATTACAATAATCATGTTCCTTCATTTCTTTTCAACAAAACTTACAATAAGGTTATCTATCCCTGAAAACTTTACTATCTTAGCATAACAATTCAAAATAACACGATTTGCAGCCAACCAATCCATTCTTAAAATTACATCAAAGTCGCTCAAGCTCAATAGAATTAAATCGCCTGCCATATCTTTTCCCCATATCTTCAACTTACAATTCCTATATACATACTCAGTCAACTGACTATCATTAATAGATGTAGAAATCAACTCATTCTATTTAACAATGTAGGCTTTACATGCTTTAATAACTTATAGGCAAATGAAGGCGATACAAAGGAATGCGTGGCACCAAGATCAAATAATACAAATGCTTCTAAATCAAAAATTAGGATGGTACCTTTAATCACATCCGTTGAAGCGTCCGCGGTGTCCTGGTCCAGTGCATGTACTCGCCCAATGCCAACCGCCTGTTTCCCTTTTTCCTCAGCTGTAACTTTCCTTCTCGAAGCAGAAGTCTCAATAAGAGCTCTCTTTGACTCCTTGCCCTTCTGTGGGTCAGTCTCAATCATCTCTGGATAATAACTCACGATATGCCCTGGCTTCCCACATCTGTAACACATAATAGGGGTCGCCGGACAAGGCCTGGTACCATGAAATCTACCACATCTCCTGTGTCCTCCAATGACTACACCCCTCGGTGGAGCTAAAGTCGGGTACACAGGAGGTTCAGTAGCTCTCTCCAGTACCTCTTCAATCTTTAGCCTCTTCTCAAACAGTCTCTGGCCTCCTCTCTTGGCTACTCTATCAACCCTAGATCTCTTCCAGTCTCTATCTCTCCTACCACTAACCCTTCCAAATTCATAGGCATTCTGCTCAAAGTCCTGTTCACATAACTGCACCCTGCGTACTGCTTCTTCATAAGTGAGGATGTCAAATGGGGCCAATCTAGATCTTATGCATGGTTTCAGTCCATCCATGAACTTCTGAACCTTCATAGCCTCACTGGTCAATGTATCAGGGTTATAGCTCCCCAAGGATATGAACTTGGACTCATATTCTTCAACGAAGTGGTTCCCCTAAACCAAATTCATAAACTCCATCTGCAGCTTCCTCTGTGCAGTGGCTGGAATATACTGTCTCCTAAAGGCCTCCAAGAATATCTCTCATGTAATCTCAAAATGTCGAGCTCTCAGAATAGATACGGTGGATCTCCACCAGTACTCTGCCTCGCCCTTCAACATAAATACAGGAAAGGCAACCCTCTCAGTCGACGTAAACCTGAAGAACCCATACAATTTCTCCATTTCATATACCCAATCCTCAGCAACAATCGGGTCTTTCACCCCTCTAAAGACTGGAGGCTTCAACTCTTGGAACTGTCGTAACCTACTCAACTCACAATCATAACCCAGGTCACTTCCACTCATTTTTGGAGCGATAGGAGAAGTCCTATCCTGAACTAGGGGTGGTGTAACAGTCCCTATAGTCTGAGTTCTCTCTACCTCTGCAGCTGCCTGTCCAGTAGTAGTAGGTTATATGGTCGAACCTCGCCTATCGCCAACACCCAATGCCTGCATGACTATCTTTATAAGGCTCTCAATACCCCGCTCTATCCTAGCGAAGCATGCCTCAGTATCCCCTGGTCTTTCAACAAGGTCTTGTGGAGCCTGATCAGTCTGTGGCTCCGTACAGGTCTTAGGCCCACCCCAACGGCCTCTAGCACGTAAACTCGCCCCTCTACCTCGGCAAGTGACAAGTATAATGCCTAATGTCCTATATCCATTCCATATATTAGTCTCATTCCATCTCAGTAGACACAGTTATATCTAAACAAAAGCATAGTAATATAGGGATGTAACTTTCCTACTTATTAGTACTGACTCATATCAGGCCAACTCAGCTTCATACCAATCTCTATCACGATCTTTTTTTATCCTTTTCATCCGAAAGTCACCATAAATTTTTCACTTTTTCATTTCCTTCTCCGGTCGTGAACAACTTTTACCAATAACAGTTGGGCTATAAGTCAGTATTAATCATCATTTACCATTCATCTTTCAATTAATCAAGAGCAAGCACATGCATTTACAAGTTTAAGTTCTACACTTATACATGTTTGCTAACACTTACATCCCCCATATTACAATTCAAAATGATTATTGTGCTATTAGATGTTTAGATACAAAAAGATTTCATGTGTGTATACCTCTTGGCGATGAAGAGCAGCAGATATTTGAATACAACTCCTCAATCCCTCACTAGACTATTGTGTGCGCTCTGTAGAGGGGGAAAATGATAGGGATGAGTAACCACACGCTCAGTAAGGCAATCATGCAAGCATTGTAGATAACTACACTATCCACATATTTATAATGTCATGCCATAAAAATCATTTATATCCAGAGCATGAGGAAATATTAAAACTATGCCATATGTATATACATATATCATGTACTGAAAAGAAGACATGAAAGTAGGCATGTAAACATGGAAAATCATCATATAAAACCTCTCATGCTCATTATAATAAAACTCATCATAAAAACCATTCCTTAGGGTTTAACATCATATCAAAACTTAGTAAAACTCATCACAATCAGCATATCATCCTTTTAAAATCATCCCACAAGGTTAAACCCCTCCCTCGGGTCTACCTTGGACAACACAAATCATTTCAGTAAATAAAACCATATGCTATCATATGAGACAGGTGGTCACTATATATAATCGCAGACTCTGTTGGCCAACTATGTCATTATCATCCCAGACCACGGATCCCGGTGTGTGGGGCATCATACTGGAAAGGAGGTGGGTTACTCCTACGCTTGACTCTTAAATCAACATCATAACCTCACAGTATAGCGCACTCCATGTGATATACATGGTACAACGTACTCTGTGGACCCGTATTGTCACGACCCTCACACTTACCAAAATACATACAAATTTTTTGCTTTTTAAATATAATTGTTTATTCATCCATACCTTACTCCGATCGTGAACAGCTACCCTCACAATAGTTGGGCTATGTGTCAATGTCTACCTTATTCATCCATAACAATTTAATTTGCAATGTCATTTTAGAAGTAAACACTTTTATAAATACATCAGAGTGACTGTTTACAAGTGTTTACATTGCTTTACATCCCCAATGTTTACATATAAAATGGTACGGTGCTATGTCTAGTTTAGATACAAAATATTCTAAGTGTGTATACCTTATGCGATGGGATGCAGCGGATACCAAAAGGGATAGCCTCTAGTCGCTCTCAATCTAATCTCAAATCTCTGTAGAGAGGGGAAAATAAGGGGGGTGAACAAACCACACACTCAGTAAGGCAATCATACGAACAGGTAGATACTGCACTATCTACGTGATCGTGATGCCATGCTCAAAGCATACATTTCATCATTTTCTCAAAATATGAGTTCATACTAGTGTTAATGGTATGTAAAGCATTCATGCTATTAAAATCCAGTGCACAATTCAATTCAAAGTATGACATTAACCATCATGCATATTTTATAAGTAAGGCATGGCATTAATCATCATGCATATTTCATAAGTAAAGCATGGCATTAAACATCATGCATCAGTGCACTTTAAAACCATTAAAAAATTGATATCTTAAAATAATTCATCACTTGTCAGGACTCAGCCCCTCCCTCGGACTGTCCTGACCCACAAATCTTTTCAAACATGGATTTATTCACAAAGTAATGGACATGTGAGATAGGCAATTCAATAAGGGAAATAACCTCAAGGACTATGGCCATAACCTGTGATAGCAGAGACACAGATCATATGTGCGGGATATCACCACTATCTACTTCCACACAGGAGATGGGTCAAATCCTGCCCGCCGATCCATAGAAAATCTCATCCGAAGATGGCATATAACATCTCAACATGGTACAATGTACTCCATGCTACCTGTACGGTACAACGTACTCCGTGGACCCACATCAATATATCATATCACGCCACATCTCAAATGCACGTGTGAGCTTATTTAATCTGTACGGCCTCTTGTCTACCCGAAGCTCCTAACACGGCTATCAACATGTCAAAATATCACAAATGCACGTGCGAGCCTATTTAATCAGTGTGACACCCAGTCTACCCGAAGCTCCAAGCACAACAACAATAAGGTGGGCATCTAATGCGAGCTATGCTCCAAGCATCATGCCAAAACCAGTATGAAATCCATGTGAAAACTAATACGATCTAAGCTTCAACACTCATGCTTATAAAACACATCAAATCTCGTGCGAGTCATACTCTAACACGCTTTCATTCTCACGAAAACCATGTAGGTGGCTCAATTCTTTGCAAAGTATGGTTAACAAACCAAAACATCTCATTTCTTTTGCAAAACATTTCAAATGTTAGCCAACCTACCAATCATTTGCTAAAAAGCAATACAACATTATTTTTCCAAAGCATTATGCTTTTATTTTCATGCACTTTCTCAAACACCCAACTTTTTACCCTTCAATCATCCAATATCATTTCCTAATATTTCATGCATTCTAGCAAAGCATTTAAGCCCCCAAATTGCGCATAGATATCTCTAAGAGTCCACCGAATTCCCTTACCTCGATTTACTTGAGTGCGACTCTCTTCCTCTTAGTTTTCTTGCGCTCTTGGCTCGCCTTGCTCCGATGTATCCTTGGGAGCAGCGATTCATCCATCCAAACCACTTGAGTTAATGTTGTTAACTCACGTTTTGACCTCACTAGTCAATATAATTCATTCATGCATTTTACAAATGCCTTAATCCACATTTTACCCTTTTTTTGGTAAACCTCACAATTTATTCACTAACAACATCTTAAAATCATACTTCTAACGCTATTATCACCTCAAGATATCCCATTCCTCATTAACCTCAATACATTCCAGTTTCTCACACTAGACCATTTCTAGGTCATAGTAATTCCAATGCATTTTAGATAGTTTCTAACAATACTAAGCACTCCAATCAACCCCAAACATCAATAGCTTAACAATGTACTTGAGTTGCTTCATTAGAAACTCACCTAGCTTGATTTTCTCGTTACTCTAAATGGAAATGCACAGTTGGTCCATCAATCCACAAATGGGGAAATGCATCCAAGCTATGTTGTTCTTCTCTTCGATGCGAACAACTTTGCGTCTAATAGCTTCCCCTCAAATCTTACTGAAAATGTGTGGATTTAGGAGTGAGAAGCTAGGTTTTAGGTTAGAAATGGAAAAGATTGGTTTTTATCTTGGAAAATTGTAGATCCAACTGCTCCAAATTTATAGAATTTACTTGATAAGATCGATCTGCATTAGGTAGAGATCGATCTGGTCCTCTTAAAATCCCTCTTTTGTACGACATCTGAAGGCAGGAGATCAATCTGTCGAGGCTTGAGATCGATCTGCTTCAAACAGAAGGTTAAGGAGATCGATCTGGTCTTGGGGAAGATCGATCTGCATTTTACAGAAGGTTCAGAAGATCGATTTGGTCTTAGGGGAGATCGATCTGTATTTTACAAAATGCTTAGGAGATCGATTTAGCTCCATTGGAGATCGATCTTTCTTGTTCCATAGCTTAGATAAGAGCATTTTGGCTCTTCTAGATTGATCTCTCATCATATGAGATTGATCTGTCATTCATATTTCCAGATTTTCTGTAGTTTTTCAGCAGCAACTCATACCAAACTTCATACATTTTGTTGCCATGGTCTTTTTCTCATCCAATCATGTTTGGGACTTGAAAATGGCATCCATTCATACTTCATACACTTTAAAACTTGTGTAGGATCTTTGTATAGCCAAAGGTACTTGATATAAACCAAATGACAACTTATGCAATCCTCCTTCCATTTTACCACACTACTCAATTTCCATTCTACTCACATTCTTCTTATGTTTAAGTCCATTTTTTTCATATTCATACATAATGTAAGTTGTACGTACAATCACAACTCTTATTACATGTGTGTACATTAAACTTACGAACTTACATTACATATACTTTACAATACAAGTACATCACCATTTACATATACACCAAGTTATACATATATGGGGTCTCACATTCTCCCCCACTTAGAAATTTTGATCCTCCAAATTGGAACTAATCATTCTGTGAATAACTCGAGATACTTCTCCCGCATCAAACTCTGCAATTCCCATGTGGCCTCTTCCACCATGTGATGTTGCCAAAGAACCTTCACCAAGGGAATTGTCTTTGTCCTCAACACTTTCTCTTTTCTATCCAATACCTGAACTGGGTTCTAAACATACGTCATGCCTTCATTGAGTTCCAAAGGCTCATACCTTATCACATGCGTCGGGTCCGGGTGATACTTCCTTAACATGGATACGTGAAATATGTTCACTATAAGAAAACATACTTTCAGCGATGGAATTTTACCGACGAAATTATTTCGTTAGTAAAAAAATAAATTAGTGATGGATTTGGGACGAAATTCCATCGCTATAGGTTTCAAATATATATTTACATTATCCGACGAATTTTGCGACAAAATTTCGTCGTTGAAGACAGTCGAATTTCTACAAATTTAAACTTTTTATTTTACCGTCGCTGACAGGATTCAGCGACGAAATTCCATAGCTGAAGCCTTCCCTATTTTTTTGTCGCTGATTCCACTCGAATTTTTACAATTTTTTTTAATATTCTTTCCGCCGCTGAAACGTTTCAGCGACGAAATTCCGTCGCTGATATCTTTGTTGAATTTTTCATCTTTGAAAGCTTTCAGCGACGAAACTCTGTCGCTGATTCCACTCGAAGTTTTTCAATTTTGTTTTTATCTTTTTTTCGTCACTGAAGGGAGTCAGCGACGAAATTCCGTCGCGGATTCATTTGCTAAATCTTTCGTCACTGAAGGTTTTCAGCGACGAAATTTCGTCGCTGCTTCCACTTTAATTTTTTTTTAAAAAAAATTAATATTTTTCTGTCGCTGAAAGGTTTCAGAGACAAAATTTCATCGCTGATGTCTTTGTTGAATTTTTGGTCTCTGAAATATTTCAGCGACGGAATTCCGTCGCTGATGCCACTCGAAGTTTTACATTTTTTTTAATATTTTTTTTCCGTCGCTGAAAGTATTCAGCGACGAAATTTCGTCGCTAATACGTTTGATGAATTTTTCGTCGCTGAAACCGTTCAGCAACGAAAATTCATCACTGATTCCACCCAAATTTTTTTAATATTTTTTCGTCGCGAAAAAGGTTTCAGCGACAAAATTTCGTCACTGAATCCTCTTCTGTTTTTTGAAAATTATTTATTTGTTTTCATCGCTGAAAGGCTTCAGTGACAGAATTTCATCGCTGAAGCCTTTTTTATTTTTAATTAATTTATGAATTATAAAAAAAATGTTAACAAATTTCTCCCCCTTCCTCACCCGATCTGTTCACCCCACCCGACCCCCCTCCTCTGTCTTCAAATATTCTCGCCTGTCCAGCCTCGATCTCTTCCCTCTGTGCCGTTTGTCTTCACCATCGGCAACAACCCAGCTTCACCGACCGTCTGGATCTCCCTCTCTTCCTCACCGCCGACGAGCTCCCCCCTCCCTGGCGTGAATCAGAAACAGTTTCCCCCATTTTCTTCTGCTCTTTGCCTCTGTTCCACCGATGACCAGATCCCGTTCCAGACTGACGACCACTCCTGTTCCCCCATTTTTGTTTCCATTCATCATCTCGGTCCACTCCCTTCCTGTTCACGCGTGTTCGGAGTAACCTTCAACTGCTCTATTGTAAACAATTTTTTCACCAAATCGCGACTTCAATCCAGCAGGTATCCTACTATCTCAATATTTTATTTTTTCCTTTCCTATTTTCATACTCACACACACATATATATATATATATACATTTTTGTACCAAATTTGGTGTCTCGGTTAGGCTTCAATCTCACTGTCTCACCAAATTTGGTGTTTCGTTTCGTTTGGTTTCGATCTTTTTGTAAATAAGTGACTTTGTTGGGGATTATCATCAAGACTCTCTGTCTCCTGCTCTTTGATAACTGCAAAACCACCAGCGCTGCAGCTTAGACTACCTGTCCTTTTCCTTCTACCAACATCTCTGGCTATTCACCATACTTAGCCGCGTTGCGTTCTCAGTTCGGCTTTTGACATTAGGGACCCACAGCCACCCGCCACACTATTCCTTTCTGGCATTCTAAAATTTCTTCCTTATCTTATATTTTGACTATCTTTTACATCTCAAACACAAAGCCAATCACCAGACTCATTAAAAAGAAAAGAATATTTACCAATCAAAAGAGAATTATTCCAACTATATTTATTATTAACATTATGTCAGCAACACCTGATTTTTATTTTGACATGATTTGGTCTATTGCTGAAAAATATTGATCCTGAGATATTGCAAGCAAAATGCTTTGAAGAATAATATCAAAGAGGTGAAAACCGGCAAGGAAAAAAGCATTCAAGTACAAATGTATTTCATAATTTTAAACACAAAGAAAAAAATTTGGGAATTACATGAAAGTTCATCTAAACCTAATTAACATGGTTAAACTTACATTTGCATTATAAGTTGACTATCGTAGAATTAGCTAAAGTTATGAATATAAGTTTACTGATTTTAGTGTTGAATATAAAATTGGTTTTATGATAGGGAGAGCTCCAAAATATGTATGAATATAAGTTTTATGAATATAAGTTTACTATCGTAGAATTAGCTAGAGTTATAAATATAAGTTTACTGATTTTAGTGTTGAATATAAAATTGGTTTTATGATAGGGAGAGCTTGCTGATGTGATTGGAAAGTATGATTGTTACTTGTGGATAACAAGGTTGTTGAGATGAGTTAATATGCATGAATTGTATTGAAGATTTGGACTGCTTTATACTATTATTTGTAGGTTGGGTAGAGACAAATTGTGATTGTTATGCTGCCAAAATTTCTAAGGAAACTTATTACTTTAATTTATTTATTTTGTAATAATTTATTTTTTTAGTTTATTTATTTTGTTATAGTAGAAGTTAAATTTTTTTATATGCACGTTGCATACTAACAATGTTTACTTTTTAATTTTTTTTTTTACTACAGGTTTTAGTTTCAAATTCAATTGTCATATACTTTAGAAAATTAAAGGTAAGTTCAATTTAAATTCCATCATTTGCTTAAGTAAAAAAATTTGTATTTACTTAATTGACAAAAATTATATCGTGATAGAGTGTAATTGTTATTCTATATTTTTAGATACTGTATTCTGTGTGAAAAATGGATAAGGATAGATCTTGGATGTATTGTCGATTAGATGTAGATGGATTCATTAGAGATGAATTTTTGAATGGAGTTGAAGAGTTTATTAGTTTTGCATTTTGTCATCCGGAGGTAGTTAGTGGAAATCGAATTAAATGTCCTTGTAGCAAATGTATGAATAAACAATTCTTGGAAGTTGATAAGGTACGTAAGCACCTTTATTACAAAGGTTTTGTTGTTGGGTATACCACTTGGGTTAAACACGGAGAAATTGAAGAAGGACAATCATCGCAAAATATAAATGAAACAGTTGATCTACTATCTAGGGTGAGACCTGAGGAACAAAATCCATATGTTAGAATGGTTACGAATGCTTTTCATATGGATGATGACGTAATTGGTAATTCTATGAACAATTCAAGAAGTGAGGAGCAGCATCCAAATTCATCTGCTACATACATTTATTCTCTATTGAATGATAGAGAAGAACCACTATGGCCTGGTTGTTCAATGCACACAACATTATCGGCTGTTTCACAACTTTTGAACTGGAAGTCAGAGTTTAATATAAGTGAAGCATGCTTCAATTGTTTGTTGGGGATTATGAAGCCTATGTTACCAGAAGATGATAATTTGCCACAAACCAACTATGAAATGAATAAGAAGCTACAAAAATTGGGTCTTAGTTATGTTAAAATAGATGCATGCAAGAATAATTATTTGTTGTTTGATAAAGAATATGCAGAGGAGGAGTATTGTCAAATATGTGGTCATCCTCGATATAAACCTATCTCAACAGTTGGTGGACGAGGAAAAAGGATACCTTCTAAGGTTTTACATTATTTTCCATTAATTTCGAGGTTGCAAAGGCTTTTTATGTCGTCAGTAACTGCTAAGTTTATGACATGGCATGTTGAAAGTCGAAATACTAACGAAGTGCTCAATCATCCTGTTGATGGGGAGGCATGGCAAGAATTCGATAGTATTCACCAATCGTTTACTATTGATCCTCGGAATGTAAGACTTGGTTTATGTGCTGATGGATTTTGTCCTTATGGCCCAGCATCGAGATCATACTCTTGTTGGCCAGTAATACTTGCTGTTTACAATTTACCTCCATGGATGTGCATGAAGCAACCATATTTGTTTCTCAATATGATAATTCCGGGAAGGAAAAGTCCATCATATAACATTGATGTTTTCTTAAGACCTTTAATTGATAAGTTAAAGGTGTTGTGGGAACATAGTGTAGAGACTTATGATGCTCATAGAAAACATCATTTTATGTTAAGGGCCGCATTGTTATGGACGATTAATGACTTCCCTACTTATGGAATGTTGTCTGGGTGGAGCACCCATGGTCGATTATCTTATCCTTATTGCATGGAACGTACAAAGGCCTTTAGGTTACAGTATGGACGAAAGCCTTGCTTTTTCGATTGTCATCGTCAATTTTTGCCTCCTACTCATCCTTTCAGAAGGCAACGTGACAAATTTAGTAAAAGGGTAGATCATGATCCTCTAGTGCAGAGATTGTCAGGTGAAGAAGTATTGCAACAATTAGATGCCATCGACGATTTACCATACGGTAAAAAATGTGGTCCACAAAAACCTCCAGGGTTTGGGGTATCTCATAATTGGGTGAAGAAGAATATATTCTGGGAATTGCCTTATTGGAATACCAATCTTATTCGACACAATTTGGATGTCATGCATATTGAGAAAAATATTTTTGACAATTTGTTTAGCACCTTGATGGATGTTAAGGGTAAAACTAAAGATAATATAAATGCAAGAATCGATATGGCCTTCATTTGCAAAAGAAAAGAATTAGAATTGGTGAACAGTGATGGAAAAACATTAAAGCCTAAAGCTTCATTCACTCTAAGCAAAGAGGAGCAAAAAAGACTATGTGCTTGGGTTAAAGAGTTAAGGCTTCCTGATGGGTTTGCATCAAATATAGCTCGGTGTGTTAATGTCGATGAATGCAAGTTCTATGGAATGAAATCTCATAACTATCACATTTTTATGCAGTGCTTACTTCCTATAGCTATTCCTGATTTTGTCCCAAATCCAATTTGGGATGCAATCACAGAGCTATCTCATTTTTTCAGAGATGTATGCTTACCGAAAATACGTATAGATCACATGCAAGTTTTGTAAAGGAACATTGTACAAACCATTTGCAAATTAGAGAAGATCTTTCCCCCTTCATTTTTTGATTGTATGGAGCATCTTCCAATCCTAAATATTTATCAGTATTCAATGTTATACTAATATTTATCATCCTAAATATTCTATCTGAAAAAGTTAATAAAATTTAATTGCTTACAATATTCACTTTAGGTTTTTGCATCACTTAAAAAAAATGAAAAATCCAGCTCATCCAGAAGGGTCGATATGTATGGCATACATAAGGGAGGAGATTGGAAACTTTTGTGCCTTGTATTTTGAACTTGAAGTTCAAACAAGATTGACCCATCCACCACGTAATAATGATGGAGGAGATGTCGATCCGATGGGACGTTTGTCCATTTTTAGACATCCAGGTCGACCAATTAGGCCGACAAAAAATAATACTTGATACTTGGAGGAAGATGACTACAATGCTGCGTGTATATACATGTTAATGAATTGTAAGGAAATAGTCCCCTATATTGAGTAAGTTATCTAAATCTAACCCATCGTTTAATGTAAAATAATATGGCTGATATAGTTGTTCTTTTATTTAGTTTCAAATGTCATTGTAGGTCATTTGATCATATGATTAAAAGAGATCATCCGAATATCAGCGATGCACAATTAGAGAAAGCACGTCATGATCATTTTCCAAAATGGCTTAAACAATTTGTAAGTACTATAAAAATAGAACAATCAGTAGTTTGAACTTAATTTTTAAAATTTTAATGCTTGGTTTCGCGGGGTTTCAGGTATTTGAACATGCCTCTCAAACAGATCCACATATTATTAAGATTTCTCATGGTCCCGGACGTATGATAAGGAGTTATCAAGGTTATTTTGTAAATGGTTTCAAGTTTCATACGTTAGATTATGGTCGATCTCGAAAAACAATGAACAGTGGTGTATGTGTCAAAGGCAGCTGCTACAATGATTTTGATCGTGATTTTTATGGCATACTGACAGATATAATCGAATTAGAGTACTTTGGAATTGGAAATAAAGTTGTGTTATTCAAGTGTCATTGGTTTGATATAGAACGAGGTCTTCATGTTGATCCCCGTCACAGTCTTGTTGATATCAAGCATAAATCTATACTTGCCAGTAACGAACCTTTTATATTAGCTGAACAGAGCCAACAAGTGTACTTTAGTCCTTATCCTTCTACAAAAGAAGATCTCGTCATTGGTGGGTCGTATTCAAAATAAAGGCACGAAGTAGATTTAACCTTCGACGAAATGACGGTGGATAGATTCTAGATTTGAACAAAGGAGTTTACCAAGAAGTGGAAGTTTCGAACCCTAGAATAGTTGCATATTCAGACGAACTGGACAACCCTACTATTCATATTAGTAGAGAATATGAAGAAGTCAATCAATTTGTAGAAGAAGAAGAAGAAGAAGAACAAGAAGAAGAAGAAGAAGAAGAAGAAGAAGAAGAAGAGGATGAAGTATGTATTGATGAAGCAGTTGGTAATGATAGAGAAGATGACAGTGATTACAATAATGAATAGTAAGAATTAAACATTTGATTGTAAAATAAATATTATTGGATTTCATTTACTTATTTCTGAACATAATTTTTTTATCTGTATTACAAATGAGAAGATTGAAAAAGTTAGCACAACAATCATATAGGTCGAAGTCTCCTATACCTGGATTGGAGTTTGACTGTAATCTTGACTTTTACATTCAGCCTCAATCTCAGCAGCATACTCAGTCTGATGCTCAAGCTCGTGATCGACCTTTAGCTCACCGTCCAAATCAGCCTCATTCTCGACCTCTCGCGCAACCAACTCCATCTTCAAGTCAACCTGATCCAGCTCTTGATAATGATGATGACCACGATGATGATGCCATTCCAGCTCCTCCATCAGCGGTAGAATAACCATTACCCGGGCGAAGAATATCTACTGAGGAGGCTACACAAACTGCTGGTGGTAGTCGGAGTGGGAGTGGGAGTGGTGGTAGTGGTCGAAAAAGAACAAGAGGCCCAAATCAGAGCCTAGAAACACCGTAAAATCTAGAGCATAGGTTATTCCTGACGCCACTTGGTAACAGGCATATTGCTTCTACTTTTGTTTTATTTTCATACAACTATGATATTCAATATGGTATAATATTTGGCGATATCTTCTTTTTTTTGTAGTTCTTTTGAAGACACGAAGGGTGTGAGGACTATATCCAATTTAATTAAACAACATTACTCAGAACCATGGCCAACATGGAAAAGGGTTCCAAATGAAGCGAAAGCACAGATGTGGAATAAATTTCAAGTACATTACTATGAAGTAAATAACTTGATAATTGGTCATAAACATATCGAAATGATAATTATCATTTGTTTTTCTTTGCAGGAGAAGTTCAGGTGGTCTGCTAACCAAACCAATAATGTCTATACAATTTGGGAGCACTTATGCAAGTCACGTTTTAGAGACCTGCTACAGTTGGAGAGAGACAAGCAATGCAATATTTTAATACGAAAAAAATATCCGATTGTAAAGGGTACAAAAAGTCAAAGTGGATTTCGGTCCAAATATGGGATCAATTAGTTGAGAATGAATGGGGGACTAAAAGGTGGGAGGCGAAGTCAAAAAAAGGAAAACAGAATCGATTGACGAAAAAAGAAGGAACGATAACAAAGCATACAAGTGGTTCTGTATCTTTTCCAGTACATGAATATAGGATGGTAAGTCCAAATTTAGTTAATTTATTTTATTGTTTTATTTATTTTAATGTAATTTTTATTCTTTACAAGAATTTCATATCTTTCTATGAAAAATTGCATATATTTTAATGTAGGCGCAACGTCTAGGTCGACCACCGACATATAAAGAATTGTTTGATTGGACGCATAGACGTTTAGGTGGAGATGGTGATTATGTGGACAACAAGTCCAAATCTGTCAGTGTACGTAATGCATTCTATTGGCTTCTAATATGGTTTTCTCGTTATTAAAGTTTACTGTTTATTATCCTTCTTCTAGTTACATTGTAGGAAAGTACGCTACTTCATTGACTCAAAAATACGACAAGGATATAAGCACCCATCCTCCTTTTGATCGAGCTGCATGGTGTGAGGTAATTGGAGGGATGGAGAGTACGCGCACACATACGTACGAATTTGGGACTAGGCCACATCGACTTGATTTACAAATGGGCACAAACATTGCATCTGCCTCTGGTTCCATCCAATCTTCCTGCGCATCTCATTCAGCTTATAGTCCTTTTTCTTATCCTACTCCTGGTGTGATGGCTACTCATAACACAAATTCAGAGGTGCAGCAAGTGAAAGAGGACGTCAGAGTCATTTCAAACAAGATTGATAATCTGGAAGGAAAGTTGTCTGATTTTATGGATCAGATGATGAACTTGATGGCAAGGAATGCCAATAACACAAGAGCACCTGGACCGTCTGGATCTGGAGGTCACCTTAATCAATGAGAGTACACAATTTATTTTATTTTATTTTGTTTTCTTATGAATTCTGGATGATATTTGTGATGATGATTTGATCGGACTATATATGATGATGATTTTCAATTAATAGTTGATGTTAGTTTTGATATATAGTTGTGATATATATTTTATGTTTGTTTTTATCGATTTCTACATGTCTATTTCATTATTTTAGGTAAACAAATTTAAGCAAAAAAAATATTAAAAAATATATAGTTAAATTAGCTACGGAAATCCGTCGCTGAAGCCTTTTAGCGACGGAAAATTTATTTCATTTTTAAATATATTATATCAGATTTCAGCTACGGAATTTCGTTGCTGATTACAGAATATATAAAAGTTTTCAGCGACGAAATTTCGTCGCTGAATACATTCAGCGACGAAAAATTTAATTAATTAACAAAATTAGCGACGGATTTTCGTCGCTGAAATATTTTAGTGACGAAAATTTAATTAATTCAAATAATAAAATTAGCGAAGGAATTTCGTCGCTAAAATGTTTCAGCGATGGAATCTATTAGCGACGAATGTTTCGTCGCTGATTGATATTACCGACGAAAATTTAGTTAATTCATATATATAAATTAGCGACGAAATTCTGTCATTGAAAACTTTCAGCGACGAAAATTGAATTATTTCAAATACATATATTAGCGACAGAAATTCGTCGCTGATTCAATTTAGCGATGAAAAAAACAGCATCGGAATTCCGTTGGAAAAAGTTTTCAACGACGAAAATTATTTGCGACAGAATTACCGACGAAATTTTTCCCTCAGCGACGAAAAACTTTTAGCGACTTCAAATTTAGCGATGGAATTAGCGACGGAATGTTCCGTCGCTAATTCCGTCACAAATAGTCATTTGCAACGGAAAGCAAAAATTAGCGATGGAAAATTCGTCGCTAAGTCCGTCGCTGTTGCCCCTTTTTCTTGTAGTGGTTATGAACACTTGCCAACTCTGGTGGCAACGCCAATCTGTATGCCTTATCTCCCACATTATCAAGTATCTCAAATGGCCTTATATATCGAGGGCTCAACTTTCTCTTCTTCCTAAATCTCATAATTCCCTTTGAATGAGAGACTTTTAAGAACACCGACTCACCCATATCAAACTCTAGTGGTCTCCGTCTCTTGTCAGCGTAATGCTTTTGTCTACTCTAAGCTGTCTGTAACCTCTTACAAATCAACTGGACATCCTTAGAGGCTTGTCAAACCAAGTCAGAAGCAAAGACCTGTCTGTCACCAACCTCTTCCCATCCAATAGGGGAACGACATCTACCCCCATACAATACCTCATATGGTGCCATCTCGATACTCGTATGAAAACTGTTATTATAAACGAACTTTACGAGTGGCAAATGGTCATCCCAGGAGCCTCTAAAATCCAATGCATATGCTCTCAACATGTCCTCCAGGGTCTGTATAGTCCTCTTTGACTGGTCATCTGTCTGATGATGAAATGCGATGCTAAAACTCAACTGGGTCCCCATCGCTTCCTGAAAAAATTCCCAGAAGTGGGAAGTGAAGCGGGCATCCCTATTAGAAATAATACTCACTGGAATTCCATGTAGCCTCACTATCTTGCGCACATACAAGTTCGCTAACTGGCTCAGAGTATCGATAGCTCTCACAGCTAGAAAATTGGCTGATTTTGTCAACCGATCCACAATCACCCATATGGCATCATAACCTCTCTGGGTCTTCGGTAATCCCATTATAAAATCCATGGTGACGTGCTCCCACTTCCATGTCAGTATCGGTAGAAGCTGTAATAACCCTGCAGGCTTCTAATGCTCTACCTTCACTTGCTGACAAACGAGACACTTAGCAACATATTCAGCAATGTGCTTTTTCATCCTAGACCACCAATAAACCATTTGAAGGTTTTGATACATCTTGGTATTTCTTGGATGTATCGTATCCTTCGTTGAGTGAGCCTCTGTCAAGACCAACCTTCTGATCTCTACATCATCGGACACATATTCTACCTCTGAACCTTAACAAACCATCTGAACTCAACTCAAAATCCGTCTCTGTACCCCTCTGTATCTGCCCGACAATATCACTCCACTGTTGATTAACTCGCTGAGCCTGTCGATTTCGATCTACCAGATTCAGTTCTAACTGCAGGCTAGCTATCATAAATCCACTATCAACGTCAAGTGGGGTCATATCCAAACTAAGGTTCGTGAACAGTTCCACTAGCTCGTGTTCCCTAACCATCATAAATGAAACCAGCCCGAGATACTTCCTACTCAATGCATCAGCAACTACATTTGCTTTACCTGGGTGGAACAGGATCTCACAATCATAATCCTTTAACAGCTCGAGCCATCTCCTCTGTCTCATGTTCAACTCTTTCTGTGAAAACAGGTATTTAAGGCTCTTGTGGTACGTAAACACTTGGAATTTCTCCCCATAAAGGTAGTCACGCTATATCTTCAGCGCAAACACCAACGTTGCCAACTCCAAATCATGGGTCGGGTAGTTCCTCTCATGATTCTTTAGTTGTCTAGATCCATAGGCTACTTTCTTTCCATCCTGCATTAGTACATAGCCCAGTCCTTGGTGCGAAGCATCCGTATACACCGAGAAACCTCCTGAGCTAGTAGGAATGGTGAGGATCGGAGCTGTGGTTAATCTTCTTTTCAACTCCTCAAAGATTTTCTCACACTTATCGTCCCACACATACTCCATATTCTTTCTCATGAGACGTGTCAAAGGAGTAGCCAACCTCAAAATCACTCTACAAACCTTCGATAATACCCAGCTAAACCCAAGAAACTTCTGATCTCTGTCATTGTCTGGGGTCTCTGCCACTGAACTACGACCTCAATCTTAGATGGATCCACTGACACTCCATCTTTTGATACTATATGACCCAAAAAAGAGATCTGTTCCAACTAAAAGTCGCACTTACTGAGTTTAGCGTACAACTTCTACTCCCTGAGGGTCTGTAGCACTATCCTTAGATGCCTTTCATGCTCCTCTCTAGACCTTGAGTACACCAGTACATCATCAATAAACACGATTACAAATCGATCTAAATACTGGTGGAACACCTCATTCATCAATGAGATAAAAGTTGCGGGAGCATTCGTCAACCCGAATGGCATAACCATAAATTCATAATGTCCATACCGGGTGCGGAAAGCTGTCTTGGGTACATCTCCACTCCGTATCTTCAACTGATGGTACCCAGACCTCATATCTATCTTGAAAAAGACCTGTGCTCCCTTAAGCTGATCCAACAAGTCATTGATGCGTGGAAGGGGATACTTATTCCTGATGGTATCCTTATTTAACAACCGATAATCTATACACAGTCAGAGGCTCCCATCCTTCTTCCTTACAAATAGAATCGGTGCTCCCCAAGGTGAGATGCTCGGCTTGATGAACCCCTTCTCCAATAACTCTTGCAACTGCTTCCTTAATTCTTCCAACTTAACTTGAGTCATTCTTACGGTGGCTTATATATCGGCTCCGTACCAGGTGCCAAATCTATACCAAATTCCATCTCCCTATCTAGAGGTAACCCTGGTAATTCATCCGGGAAGACATCATGATATTCCCTAACCTATGGAATGTCTATCAACTCCGGACGTGCCTTTTCCGTCTCAACCACATAAGCAATGTATCCTTCACATTTTTCTTTCCACCGTTAGTAACACAATCATCACATACACACATATAATTGATAACAAAATTAATCTCTTAAATATCGTGTATTTAAAATCATACTCTTCTCATTTATAAAGATCATGTCATTTCATTTCTTTTCATCAAAATCTACAATAAGATTGTCTAATCTTGAAAACATCAAGGTTCTAGCACGACAATCCATAATAACATGGTTTGCAGCTAGTCAATCCATACCTAGGATTACTTCAAAATCACTCATATTTATTAAGATCAAATCGGCTGCCATTTCTTTACCTCCTATCCTCATCTTACATTTCTTATATACATGCTCGGTCAATTGACTATCATTCATAGGGGTAGATATCATTAACATCTTATCTAGCAGTGTGGGTTGTACATGCTTTAACAATTTACATGCAAAGGATGGTGAAATAAAAGAATGCGTGGCACCAGGATCAAACAACACAACTGCTTCTAAATCAAAGATTTGGATGATACCTTTAACCACATCCGAAGAATAATCCGCAGTGTCCTAGTCCAACGCGTGCACTCACCCTCTGCTCACACCCACTACCTATTTCCCCTTTTCCTCAGTTGTAGCCCTCCTCCTCGGAGCAGCTGTCCTAACTGGAGCTCTCTCTAGCTCTTTGCCCTTCTGAGGCTCTCTCTGTCATCTCTGGGCAATCTCTGATTATGTGCCCTGATTTCCCACATCTAAAGCATACTGCAGGATATCCATAGCATGGTCGAGTACCATGATACCTGCCATACTTGTTGCACTACTCTGTCATAGGCCATGGCCCTCCACTCATAATTCCCTTAGCTGGAGCAATGGCCGGATACATGGGAGTATTAACTGTCCTCTCTCGGATCTCTTTAATCCTCGACCTCTTTCCAGAAAATCTCTTGCTTCCCTTATAACTGAAGCCTCTATCCATCACCGGTCTCTTCTTATCTTTGTCCCTCACTTTACCAACCTTTCCAAACTCTGAGGCGATTCTGTCAACATCTTGCTCACACAATTATGCCCTACGCACTGCCTCCTCATAGGTCGGTATATCCAGAGGAACCAATTTGGACTGGATGGTCGGTCTCAATCTATCCATAAACTTCTGGATCTTTTCGACCTCATTACCCATTGTGTTGGGATCATATCTGCCCAGGGAGATAAAAGTCGTCTCATACTCATCCACAGTCCTGCTCCATTGGGTCAGTCCCAAAAATGCCATTTTAATTTTCCGTCGTTCGGTATCCGAAATATACTGTCTCCAGAAGGCCTCCAAAAACACATCCCATGTGATCTCAGTATACCGGGCTCTCAAAATAGGCCTGGTGGATTTTCACCAATGTTCTGCTGATCCCTTCAGCATAAAAGCGACAAATGCTTCCATCTCGGTAGTAGTGCACTCAAAGAACCCATACAGCTTCTCAATCTCATTTATCTAATCCTCAGCAGCTACTGGGTCCTTTACTCCACTGAAAGACGGCGGTCCAAACTTTTGAAACTACCGCAGTCAGTTTAAATCACAACCGTAACCTTAACCTCTAATGGCATGTGGTGTAGCAACAGGTGTAGGCATATCTTGTGGAAGTAGGGGTGTAGGTGTATCTGCCGTCTAAGGTCTCTGGGCTGGCCGTGCCCGTGCCTCAGGAACTGCCGCCTGCTCGGCATCACTTGTGAGACCCCGTATATGTATAATTATATATATGTACATAGAAATGTAAATGGAATTATACTATGAATTCATAAGTGAAATATATGTGATGTAAGTCCATAAGTTAATGTACACACTTGTAATAAGAATTGTAATTGTACGTACAAGTTGCATTATGTATGAATATGAAGAAATGGACTTAAATATGTGATGAATGTGAGTAAAATGGAAAATGAGTAGAGTGGTAAAATGAAAGAAGGATGGCATAAGTTGTACACTTCCATTTAGTTTATATTAAGTACCTTTGGTCATACAAAGATTCTACACAAGTTTTAATGTGTATGAAGTATTAATCGAGGCCATTTTCAAGTCTCAAAGATGATTAGATGAGAAAATGACCATGGCAGCAAATTAAGGATGTTTTGGTATAAGTTTCTGTAGGAAACTGCAGTAAAATCTAGAAATTATGTAAGCTAGATCGATCTCATAGGATGAGAGATCGATCTGGATGAGCCAAAAATGCTTGTATTTGAGCAAAGGAATAGGGCAGATCGATCTCCAATGGGGCCAGATCGATCTCCTAAGCATTCTGCAATTAAAAGATCGATCCTCAATCATACAGATCGATCTCTTTAGCTCTCTGTTTGGAGCAGATCGATCTCAAGCTTCGACAGATCGATCTCATGCTTAAAATGTCGTGGAAAAGAGGAATTTAAGGGGACCAGATCGATCTCCTCCTTGTGCAGATCAATCTCCTCAAGCTATTTCTATAAGAAGGGCGTTGAAAATCTATAGATTTCGGGACAAAACCATTTCCTTCCCTTTCCAACACAAAATCTAGTTTTCTCTCTCTAAATCCAACCATTTTCAAGGAGATTTGAGGGAAGACTATTAGAGACAAAGTTGTTCACATCAAGGAGAAGAACAACATAGTTTGGAGGCATTTCCCCATTTGTTGGATTGAAGGAACAAAGGGCATTTCTAATTGGAGCAAAGAGGAAATCCAAAGAGGTAAGTTTCTAGTGCACAAATCCACACTTGAATGCTTTACATACCATTAACACAATCATACACTCATGTTTTGAGATAAATGATGAACTAAATGCTTTTGAGCATGGCATCACGATCACGTAGATAGTGCAGTATCTACCTGTTCGCATGATTGCCTTACTGAGCGTGTGGTTTGCTCACCCCCCTTATTTTTCCCTCTCTACAGAGATTTGAGTATAGATTGAGAGTGACTGGAGGTTTTCTCTTTTGGTATTCGTTGCATCCCATCACGTAAGGTATAACACTTGAATTATTTTGTATCTAAACTAGACATAGCACAGTAGCATTCTGTATGAAAACATTGGGGATGTAAAGCAATGTAAACACTTGTAAATAGTAATTCTGATATATATATATATATATGAGTGTTTACTTCTAGAATTATATTACAAATTGAATTGTTATGGATGGATGAGGTACACAGCCCAACCATTGAGTGTGTAGCTGATCACGATCGAGGTAAGGTAAGAACACATGATGAATAATGCATGGAAATGCGAAACATTTACGTTGAATTTGGTAAGTTGAGGGTCGTGACATCACCCTATGTAGCGGGACTTTGTTTGTCCCCAACTCTAGGTAATAATTGAGTGACCAACTCCAAGATCATCTCAATGCTCCACTCAATCCACGTGGAGCGAGTCTCAATACTCTAGGGTCTCTCCTATGGACCCTGTGGAGCATGCTCAACCTCAGCCTCCACCTCAATCTTTTCTTGAGCCTCGTGTGTCTCTGGCTCAGCACGACCCCCAGGCCTACCTCTACTGCCTCAAAATTGGGCCCACGCCCCTCTACCGAGACTGGTATTAGGCATAATTGCTCAATTCCCTACATTCACATCAAATTCTTAGTCAACCCATCGACACACACCTATTTGTATCTAAACAAGCATAGTAACATGGGGATGTAATTTTCCAACTTATTAAGTATTTTGGACACCGACACACGTCAGACCAACCTGGCTCTGATACCAACATCGGTCATGACCCTCACACTTACCAAAATACATACAAATTTTTCACTTTTTAACTATAATTGTTTATTCATCCATACCTTACTCTGATCGTGAACAGCTACCCTCACAACAGTTGGGCTGTGTTTCAATGTCTACCTCATTCATCCATAACAATTTAATTTGCAATGTCATTTTAGAAGTAAACACTTTTATAAATACATCAGAGTGACTATTTACAAGTGTTTACATTGCTTTACATCCCCAATGTTTACATACAAAATGCTACTATGCTATGTCTAGTTTAGATACAAAATAATCCAAGTGTGTATACCTTATATGATGGGATACAGCGGATACCAAAAGGGATAGCCTCCAGTTGCTCTCAATCTAATCTCAAATCTCTGTAGAGAGAGGAAAATAAGGGGGGTGAGCAAACCGCACCTTCAGTAAGGCAATCATGCGAACAGGTAGATACTGCACTATCTACGTAAGCGTGATGCCATGTTCAAAGCATACATTTTATCATTTTCTCAAAATATGAGTTCATGCTAGTGTTAATGGTATGTAAAGCATTCATGCTATTAAAATCCAGTGCACAATTCAATTCAAAGCATGGCATTAACCATCATGCATATTTTATAAGTAAGGCATGGCATTAATCATCATGCATATTTCATAAGCAAAGCATGGCATTAAACATCATGCATCAGTTCACTTTAAAACCATTAACAAACCGATATCTCAAAATAATTCATCACTTGTCAGGACTCAACCCCTCCCTTGGACTGTCCTGACTCATAAATCTTTTCAAACATGGATTTATTCACAAAGCAATAGACATGTGAGATAGGCAATTCAATAAGGGAAATAACCTCTAGGACTATGGCCATAACCTGTGATACCGGCTACACGGATCAAATCCTGCCCACCGATCCATAGCAGATCTCGTCCGAAGATGACATATCACATCTCAACAAGGTACAACGTAGTCCATGCTACCTACACAGTACAACGTACTCCGTGGACCCACATCAACATATCATATCACGCCACATCTCAAATACACGTGTGAGCCTATTTAATCGGTATGACCTATTGTCTACCCGAAGCTCCTAACACGGCTATCAACATGTCAAAATATCACAAATGCACGTGCAAGCCTATTTAATCAGTGTCACACCTAGTCTACCCGAAGCTCCAAGCACAGCAACAATAAGGTAGGCATCTAATGCAAGCTATGCTCCAAGTATCATGCCAAAACCAGTATGAAATCCATGTGAAAACTAGTGCGAGCTAAGCTTCAGCACTCATGCTATAAAACACATCAAATCTCATGCGAGTCATACTCTAGCACGCTTTCATTCTCACGAAAACCATGTAGGTGGCTCAATTCTTTGCAAAGTATGGTTAACTAACCAAAACATTTCATTTCTTTTGAAAAACATTTCAAATGTTAGCCAACCTACCAATCATTTACTAAAAAGCAATACAACATGATTTTTCCAAAGCATTATACTTTTATGTTCATGTACTTTTCTCAAACACCCAACTTTTTACCCTTCAATCATCCAATATCATTTCCTAATATCTCATGCATTCTAGCAAAGCATTTAAGCACCCAAATTGCGTACAGATATCTCTAAGAGTCTACAGAATTCCCTTACCTCGATTTACTTGAGTGCGACTCTCTTCCTCTTTGTTTTCTTGCGCTCTTGGCTCGCCTTGCTCCGATGTATCCTCGGCAGCTGTGATTTATCCATCCAAACCACTTGAGTTAATGTTGTTAACTCACGTTTTGACCTCACTAGTCAATATAACTCATTCATGCATTTTACAAATGCCTTAATCCACATTTTACCCCTTTCTGGTAAACCTCACAATTTATTCACTAACAACATCTTAAAATCATACTTATAACGCTATTATCACCTCAAGATATCCCATTCCTCATTAACCTCAATACATTCAACTTTCTCACACTAAACCATTTCTAGGTCATAGTCATTCCAATGCATTTTAGATAGTTTCTAACAATACTAAGCACTCCAATCAACCCCAAACATTAATATCTTAACAATGTACTTGAGTTGCTTCATTAGAAACTTACCTAGCTTGATTTCCTCGTTGCTCCAAATGGAAATGCACCTTTGGTCCTTCAATCCATAAATGGGGAAATGCCTCCAAGCTATGTTCTTCTTCTTTTCGATGTGAACAACTTTGCCTTTAATAGCTTCCCCTCAAATATTACTGAAAATGTGTGGATTTAGGAGTGAGAAGCTAGGTTTTAGGTTGGAAATGGGAAAGATTGGTTTTTGTCTCGAAAAATTAGAAATCCAACTGCTTCATATTTATAGAATTTGCTTGATGAGATCGATATGCATTGGGTAGAGATCGATCTGGTCCTCTTAAAATCCCTCTTTTTCACGACATTTGAAGGCAGGAGATCGATCTGTCGAGGCTTGAGATTAAACTGCTTCAAACAGAAGGTTAAGGAGATCGATCTGGTCTTGGGGAAGATCGATCTGCATTTTACAGAAGGTTCAAAAGATCGATTTGGTCTTAGGGGAGATCGATCTGTATTTACAGAATGCTTAGGAGATCGATCTGGCTCCATTGGAGATCGATTTGTCCTGTTCCATAGCTTAGAATAAGAGCATTTTGGCTCTTCCAGATCGATCTCTCATCCTATGAGATTGATCTGTGATTCATATTTCTAGATTTTTTGCAATTTTTCTGCAGCAACACATACTAAACTTCATACATTTTGTTGCCATGGTCATTTTCTCATCCAATCATCTTTGAGACTTGAAAATGGCATCCATTCATACTTCATACACTTTAAAACTTGTGTAGGATCTTTGTATAGCCAAAGGTACTTGATATAAACCAAATGGAACTGCACAACTTATGTAATCCTCCTTCCATTTTACCACACTACTCAATTTCCATTCTACTCACATTCTTCTCATGTTTAAGTCCATTTTTTTCATATTCATACATAATGTAACTTGTACGTACAATCACAACTCTTATTACATGTGTGTACATTAAACTTACGGACTTGCATTACATATACTTTATAATACAAGTACATCACCATTTACATATACACCAAGTTATACATATATGGGGTCTCACACGTATCATGGTTAGGGGTGCCTGGCGTAGGTCTTTTCTACCCCATGCCATGTATAACCTACTCGTCTCAAGTGCACATGCGAGCATCTCATCCGTGTCACTAGAAATCTACATAAGGCATCCAGCATGGCTCGTGCGAGCATCTCATTCGTGTGACACAAAGTCTACATAAGGCATCCAGCACGACTCATTACATATCACAGTCTGAAAAAGTCCAGTGCGAGCAAAGCTCAAGCATGATTTTGTGCATCATCACCCTCGTACGATCAACGCTCTAGTACAGCTATATGCATAATAAATTATGAGGAAATCACGTACGAGAATAGCTCCAGTACAGTTATATGCATAAGAAAGTCAATGAAAATCCACGTACGAGCAAAAGCTTCAGTACGGCTTGTAAAACATCACATAAATCTGATAGGCAGCTCTTTTTCAACAAAACACATTCAAAATCAAACTTAGCACCTGACTCGTGCTATTTCACAAAATTATGAAGTCAATAGCCAGCCTATCTGTAAGTTTCGCTTAAATCAAACTAAAGTGTTTCATAAAAATATCAAAACGTGATGTTTCATGCAATTATTAGCCTTACTACCCCATTTTGTAAGATTCTCTTCCATAACTGAAATCGTTCATACAAATCATTAATTCTTTTCTAGATAACTAACCAATTACAAAGCACTAAATACGTGTAGCTACCTCTAGATACTTACAAAATTCCCTTACTTGGAATCGCGTTAAGTGGTTCCACTTTCTTAGAGTTGCTCGATCACGCAATTTGATTCACTTCCAATAAAATCTCTGGGGCTGCATGAAATTACTTATCACATCAATTTAACCCAATATAACACAATTCTCACATTTAGTATAGTCGATTCAACTCATTGTTTTTCATTAACACTTATAAAGCCTCACTTTCTCTTAAGTCTATTTTGATTGCTCTATTCATTTCTCGAAAATCTATAGAACTCTTTAGGACTATTGATTCACACTAAATCGTCATTAAGGTCATAATGCCTCTAGTTCATCATTTCCTTCACTATGGCAATTTATCAAACACCTCTTAATCCCATTCCAAATCATCATCCATTCCAACATATGGATTTCAAAAAGTTATCTTAAAATCATCTATACATGCTTACTAACATCTCTACATGTTTAAATCATCATCAACTCCATGCCATTTCAACTTTCTCTCACTAAGCCCATTCTAGGTCATGTTTGTTTAAGCATGTACATGAACATTTCAGCCAACATCATATACACCAATCAACTCATCAAAATGTCTACATTAACCTACTAGAAGATGGTGTATAGAAATCTTACCTAGCTTGACTTTTTCTTCTTTTTTCCAAATTGGGGAAAAACCTCTTTTCTCCTTCAATCCAAAGTTCAACTTCCAATCTTTGATTATGTTGTTCTCTTCCTGACTAGGAACAACTTTGCTCAATTAGCTTTTTTCATCAAATCTTTTAAGGATATCCTATAGTGAGAAAACTAAGTTGTTTTTGGTTAAAATTAAAAGGTTTTGGGATTTCTGGGGAAGAAGGCTCGACAGTCAAGTCTCTTTTATAGAAATCACGTTATAAGATCGATCTCCAAGGGTAGAGATCGATCTCCCCTTGCTTAAATTCCTTTAAAATTTGACAATGTAGACTAAGAGATCGATTTACCTCTTGGATGAGATTGATCTACCTATTTGCATGAGATCGATCTGCTCTAAGGGATAGGATCGATCTTCGTTCATGGGATGGGATCGATCTCGACCAGGTAGAAGGCTTGAGAGATCGATCTGGCCCTAAGAGGAGATCGATCTGGCCTATCCAGAGGCAACTAGAGATCGATATTCTTTGGATGAGGGATCGATCTCCCTCTTGTAGAATGCTTGGCATTGTATTTCAAGGCAATGAGATCGATCTCCCCTTGCAATGAGATCGATCTGGCATTCATCTTGTAGAATTTCAGCTATAATTTTCCAAATTTTCAAAGTTAAACTCTCATTCAATCACTTCAATACCCATTTTACATTTCATTCACACTTAACACTCAAAAATATCTAATACTTATGATTCATTTATTGTGTAACTTGTTTGTACATCATGGAAATCATAAGATTACATAGAAGTTCACGAGCCTTACAATATTAATAGTAAACTCAATTTTCCTCTCAAGTGGTAACCCCAGTAATTCATCCGAAAAATGTCAAAAAACTCACGAACTACTGGAACATCTTGTATACTTGGTGGTTCCCAACTACTATCAGAGACGAAAGCAATATAACCTTTACAAAAATCAAAGTCATCAAAATTTTCAAACATATAAACACCATATAGCTTCACAGAACATAATATCATACATTTCATTTCTTATTAACAAACCAGACGTCAAATTTATCAAGTAAGGAGAAGGCCACAGTTTTAGTGTAGCAGTCTTACACGATTGGTAGCTAGCCAATATATGCGAAAAATTACATCGAAGCCATACATATTTGACAAAACTAGATCTGCTAACATTATCCTATCTTCTACCTTGATTTCATAATTCTTACACACCATACCACTCATCTGTGATTCATGCATGGGTGTGCTTATGTGTAGCATGTGACCTATAAGCTCAAGTTCTAGATGCAAATTGTGTGCAAACTATAAGAAGATGAAGGAGTGTGTGGAACCTGGGTCAAACAAAACATGTGTCTCATGATTATAGACAAGAAATGTGCCTCGAAATGTGCCTCTAATGGTCTTAGATGAGGTGTCAGCGGTCTCCCTGTCTAAGGCAAACACGCACCCCTGAGTAACAGGCTTCTTGCCCTTCTTTGCAAATAAGGCCCATCTCTGTGGGGCCTATTTTTGGGGAGCATATCTCTCAGGCTATCTTGACTGCTCCTAAGGCTCAAAAGCTCTCATCTGAGGGTAATCCTTGATCTCGTGGCCCTTATCTTCGTACATGAAACAAGCACCTATGACCTGACGGCATGACCCATCATACAGCCTGCCACAATCCCTACACTATCATAACTCGAGCTCGAAGCCTCTAGTGGTATCCATACTGTCAGTTGGGGTCTTGGGCTTACCAACCTTCATCCGAGACTCATCTGTCCACTGTCTCTTAGGCTAACCCCACCTCTGCTCTGGTCTAAATGCCTCTGATCTCTTACCCTTATCTTTACCATTACTTTGAGACCTATATTGTGCCTAAGTAACATCAAGACCCCTCTCGATCTCATAAGCTCATCCGAGGGAATCCTTAAACTCTATAACCTAGAGCCCTAACAATCCATCTCTTATCCCTGATCTCAATCCAGAAAAAATCTCTCGATACGACACTATAGATCCCTGATTGTCTCAGATAATATCTCACCAAAGTTGTGAACATATTCTCATACTCATCAATCGTCATACTACCATAAACCAAATTCAAAAAATCTTTCTGCATCTTCTTTTGGGCAGTACGTCGAACATACTGGGTTTTAAACGCAATAAGAAAGGCATCCCATTAAATATTTAGTTGATTGTCTATCAAAACTGTCTGAGTAGAATACCACCAAAACTTAGCTTGGCCTCTCAACATGTAACTGGTCATAGTTACCCTCTCGGTATCCGTACACCCCAAATACTAAAATGTCGTCTCGATATCTAACAACCACACTTCAGCCTTGACTAGATCCTTAACCCCTATAACTCTGGGGGATTCATCCTGAGAAAGTCTCGTAATCTCTTAGTATCTCTATCCTCTTTAGGCTGTGGGATTGGAGGCTGAGGAGTTAGGGGTGCCGGAGGAACCTGCGGTAGAGAAGGTGGAGGAGTGGGTGCAGACATGGTAGCACTGGTATTTAAGGTGTTTGCCTCGAACTGCTGAGCAAACATGGCAATGAGTGTACTGAGCTCATCTCTCAAACTCTATATACTTTGCTCAAGCCTATTTATTCTGGTATTCGGGCTCTTTGGCTGAGAAGGAGATAATGGAGGGGGTTGTACCTGCCTCCATGAACAGCCTCGTCTCCCGCTCACGATTCGAGATCAACTACCTACGCGTAAACCAAAGTTTTAGTCATAACTTTAATAGGTATACTCAATTTATAACTAGACAAGCATAGACAATTGGGATGTAATCTAACTTCAACTAGTCAACACTGACAGTACTAAACAACTTTTACTCTGATACCACGTGTAAACCCCACAAAATTCCTATATTTAATTAGACTATATAAGAATAAAAATAATATGTTTTAATGGAAGTATGAATATTCGTTGTAGGGCTCGAGGAGTATGGGAGCCGAGAAGCCCGTGCATGACAGGGAAAACCGAAGCTACAAGAAGTGATGAAGCAAATGCAAGCATGGAGGGATTGAAAATAAATTTGATGTAAAAACTTATATCGGGGATTCATGAGGAATGATGAAATCCCGATAATATTTCATTTACGAAATAATAAAAATTTCATGGAAGGCATGAATATTGTCATTAGGTGATTTTATAAAAAAAAAAAGAAAGAAAATGTGTATATATATATATATATATATATATATATACATAGGTATAATATATATATATATACTAGACAAATTTAAATGGACAAATAATGATATATATATATATATATATATAACTAATATATATATTGTAATGTATAACATACAATATATAAGGATTAATAAATGAACACAAAACAATAAAACAAAAAAAATAACAATAACAATAAGCAAACAACTAACATATATATATATATTAATAAATGTATAAACATATATTGATATAATATATATGTGTTAATATAAAATATAATATATATATATAATATAATATTAATATATATTTATATATACTGGTGTACGGAATTGGCTTCAAAAAGAAGCCAATCCCGCACCTGGAAATAAAAGAAATGAAAGAGCAAATTAAAAGAGAAACAGAGGTATAGCTAGGCGGGAAAACAACAAGGAAGAAAATAAAACCAAGGAAAGAAGGGGGCTGGCCGGGAGAGGAAGAAGGAAAGAAAGGAGAAAGAAGAGAAAAGAAAAGTGTCAGACCCGCATTTTTGTAGCTTGTACCTTATGATTCCTATGTGTATGAACACTCTATTATTATAGTTGAATCATAAGAAGAGTATTTACTAGACTTAAAGTGTTAGTGAAATGATTTAACACGCAAAAGCTACATAAAAAGCCTAATGTGAGCTATAAGAGTCACAGTAAATCATTATAACTGAAAATAATAACTTTAAATGGGAAAATATAGAGAGCTCATGAAGGAAAGTTAGCTTGATTTAGTCCCAAACACAGAAAACGAGAGTAAAAGATAAAAGGGGTAAAATGGACCTTTATGGCGAGATAAGGTGTTTCGGGTATAATTATCCACCAGGAACGGTTGAAACATAAAGACGAGAGTGTAAGACATAAGATATGACACTTTCGGAATTTTGAGAAAAAGTCAACTTGGTTAATGGTTAAGAAAAAAGTCAACTATAGTTAAGAAAGTGGACTTTTACCATAGTTGACTAATCATGGTTAAAAATTAACCTAAGTGTGGAGAAAAAATTGAAGAAAAATATTCTTGGCCAGAATGCAAGATAATCATCCCCGGAAGTAAGGAAAATTTATTCGAAATGATTTCGGATTAAATTTAATGGTTAAAAACGTAATGGACCTAAGGTGAAAATTTTAAAGCCCATTAAGGTATACTAAATGTATATCGAAATTCTTCGTTCCCTTAGACCGAATTGTTGGACCAATTGATTGGCCAAATATTGAGATAATTAAAGGCCCGAGGTATAGTAAACATTTCAGCCCGAAGGCCCATTAAGAAAGCCCAAACTGAGAAGCCCAAATGGAAAGCCCATGAGATAAATATCTAACCATAGTTAAAGCTAACCATGACTCATAAGGTGACTCATTAGGTGACTCATGGCTAAGGCTTAGAAAGTCAAGCTTAATGGCTGGAAAGTAAAGCTTAATGGCTAAGTAAGTGGCTTATAAAATCAGCCACACCATTATCATCTTCATCACACCAAATTCGACTAGAAGAAGAAACCATTGAAACAAATTATCCAACCTTTCTCTCACTAGAAATCACTAGGAATTAGGCATAATTGGAACTTGCATCCTTCATAGAAGTTGTTCCAAATTGAAAGGAGAGTGACATATGTTGGAATTGGCTATCAAGGAGCCATAGAGTGCAAACCGTGAGCCTCCAAAGTATTTGGCCAAGTGTGAACACAATAATTGGTAAATTTTCAAGTTTTCAATTTCATATATGTTAATGTATGAATGATTTTAAGTATATTGGTATATGTTTTAAGCATTGAAACATATTAAATCTCTATGATGTTGGTTAGGCCTAGAGTGAGTAGTGAGATATTGATTTATGTCCATATGATTTTAAGGCATAAATGGATTAATGTACATGTATTAATGATTATGGTGTAATTAAAATTAATCAATTTGATTAATTAATACATGTAATTAGTTGGCAATCAAGGTGTTTGATAAAATGCCTAAATGAACTATATGATGTTAAGAAAGTTGCCAACCAAGTGTTTGTGAAAATGCCTAAGTGAATTGGCTAGACAAATAGGCATGGATGGCATGCCATGGTGTAACCGATGGCATGGATAGCTCTCGGCCATGGCATGTGGTCGAGAGGCCTAATGGGCCAAGCCCAAATATTTTTTAATGGGTCTAGGATAAGCCCAATAAGAGTTGATGGGCCCCACAAGCCCAATAGGCCCAACGAAAATGAATAGTAAAATGAAAATGGGCTTAAGGCATAGTTAGGCCCATTAAGGATTATTAAAGCCCATTAAGGGAAATAGACTGTATTTAATGTGAAATACAGTAGGAAAAGTGTAATTAACCTGATAAATGGTTATATTCAGCTCCAGAGATTATTGGAGGAGCAAATCGGACTGCTGAAACGAGCAGCGCAGAGAAAGTGAAATTCTCGAGTGATTGCAGGTAAAGGACTTTTGTGAGTAGTTAGAGATACCTGCACGTATTTTCGTCTGCTTTTACATTCACTTAAAAACTCTGAGGGTCAGAGAAAGTGAATAATAATTATTGTGACCCGATAGTCATAAATTACGATTTTACCCCTAGTTAGTCAAAAAGTTAACTTTTGTGAAAAGTTGTAAAAAGCATGGAAACCATCATTTTGAGTATTTTACTGCTGTTTAGTAGAAGAATAAATAGATGGGCTAATGATTTTGAGGTTGATGTGAATTAAGCACACTTTATAGTGCTGATTTTGATATTTTATAAATCATCCATTTTTAAAAGAGCCATATATCATATTATGTGAGAATGAATCGTGCTGGAGCACAGCTCGCACTGGATTTCATATATTTTCCACATACATTAGTGCTGGATTATGATTCGCACTAGATTTCCATGACATGCATGATAGAGTACTGGAGTTCTTACTCGTACTCAGTTTTTATGATATATGCATGAGAGAGTGCTGGAGCGATTAGCTCGTACTCGAGTTTTTCATGAGATGCATGACAGAGTGCTGGAGCGTTGCTCGTACTCGATTCTTCATGATTTATACATGACATAGTACTGGAGCTATTTCTCGTACTTGATTTGATGATATTGTGCATAGCATGGTACTGGAGCTATTGCTCGTACTTGATTTAATACATGAACTATGCATTGACCTAGTTGCTGGAGGTTTACTCGCACTAGCGTTAAGTTTGTTATGTGAAACAGTGTTTGAGCGGAGTGTCGACTGTGAGTCGCGCTCAAAGGTGCGCACTGTATGTGATATATAATACATGTTAAAACCCATGCGTGATTCCTTGTGTAGACTGAGTGCCACATTATGTGAGAGGATATCCGTATGAGGATACTAGAGATGTGGTATGATATTCCATGGTCTGAGGGCTAAGACCTATGGCAGGCCCCCCGACTGTGATGTAGGGTCCACGGAGTACGTTGTACCGTGCATGTGGCATGGGGTACATTGTACCGTGTGATGTTGTGGAGTTGAGGAGGATATAGCTGGCGGTTATGATGGACTGACCCCCCTCCCATTGCAGCAGTGATGCCCCGCACACTAGGATTCCGTGTAGCTTGGGATCACATGTCGGATATGATCATAGTCCAGGATACTATTTACATTTCACCACAGAGTCTCACATGATATATCACTTGATTAACTGATTTAAATTGCGGACAGACCTGAGGGATGGGTCGGACTCCGATTTTGTGATGTGAATTATTTAAATGCCATATTGTGATTTAAATATACATGGCATGATTTACCTAAAGGCATGATTTATATAAAGATGCATTGTTTTGCACTACATGCCTACATTTGAGAAAGAAAGCATGATTTCTGTACATGAGATTTAATCTGTACAAGTATACATATATATATATTTAAAGACACGTTTTTAAAGTGAGTTAAGGAAATAATGTTTTCAAGGCATAGCATTATTTTGAGTAGATAGTGTAGATATCTACTTGCTTGCCTGATTTCTTTATTGAGTGCGTTGTATGCTCACCCCCCTTTCTTTACATCTCTCTGCAGAGCATCAGCAGTAGAGCGAGAGCTATTGAGGGATAGTATTCCTGAGTCCACTGCTAGTTCCTATCGACCGCCAGGTATACAGATTTTGTACAGTTATATATCTAAACATAGAAACAGCACAGTGATGTATATGATATATATTATGGGGAAAGTATTTGTATTAGTTTTTGTATAATCTCAAATGTATTATAAAAGTAGTTACAGTCAGTAACAGTATATTGACATAAATATATGATAATGGATAATGTGGTAAGCAAGGATTCTGACATCGAATCACAGCCCAACCATTGAGGAGAGGAAAGGTAAGTTAATAAATGTGAAAAATTTGTAGTGGTTTTTGGTTAAGTCATGGATTGAGAACGGGTCCTGACAAAAAGAGAAAGGAGAAGAGGAAGAAGAAGGAAAGGGGGAAGGGAAGCTGGGTCGACGAGAGAGAAGGAAAGGAAGGGAAAGAAGAAGAAAGCCGAGGAGTTGCTACTGGAGGTGAAATCGAGAGGCAGGGGAGATTGAGGGAGAAGCAGATTGAGAGAAGGGGAAGAGCAGACTGAGGCAGAAACGAGGCTGGAAACTGAAGAAAGTGAAGCTGGAATTGAAGCAGGAGAAAGCTGAAAACTGGAAGAAGATCGAGGCTGAGGGGAGACAGAACCAGGAAAACTGAAGCTGGAACCGAGAGCCACAGACTGAAGAAAAGGAACAGAACCGAGGAAGAGAGTTGAAGTGAAACAAATCGGGAAAGAATTGAAGCAAGTTGAAGTAGTCTGAAGCAAAACCGAGAGGGAGATAGCAGGCAGCCGAGAGGTGAGGGGGAAGATGGATGAATAGTGAGCTCGGGTTGTGAAGAAGAAAAAAAATAGGTAGCTGGAAATTTGGGAAAGAAAAAGGTAAAATGTATATATGTATGTATGTATATTTAATGTAAATGTATATATATATATATATGTGTGTGTGTGTGTTGTAGATACAAGCATGTTAGTGTAAATTTAATTGGACAAAAAAATGGGAAAAATGAGGAGTAGACAAAAATATATATTTGTGATATTGAATAATGGAAACAAATATTATATATATATATATATATATACATATATATATATATATTGGTGTGAATATACATATAGGTGTATATAAAATAAAGGTGTATGTTAGTATATGAACATACAAAGAATATATACATGTGATAAGGAAAAATGAAAACAAATAATAATATATATATATAGGAGTATATATATATTTATGTGTATATACATGTAGATGTATATAATAAATGTGTACATTAATATTTGTATGTACAAAATATATAAATAGCAAAGAAAATATATAAACGTGCGTGTTGGCCTAGGTATGTACAATAATACGTACACACGAAGTAGTAACGAATAGGTTACGATTTTAACGCAATTCGGACAATTCGCATGAATAGGATGCTAAGTAACCAGTTTCGGTGTAGGTGATCGTAGAAGGAATTAAAAGAGGTACTAGGAGGCGTCACCACTCGAATTCGAGATTTTCGATAGATCGAGGTAAGGGGGTATAATTTAAAACGGTAATAGTTACTTTCTGAACCATGATTAAAGAAAATTTACAAGATTTGAACTATAACTTTCGAGCATGTTTTCTGCTTTTGTTTTCTGAGAAAGAACGTGTTTCCTGAATTTGTATTTTGAATAATCGCATATTTCTGAATTTGACTTCTGAAACAAGAGCATGTTCTCTGAAATTATCTTTTGAATAAGATGATTTTATTTCGATATTTTTATATATGAAAACTATAGTATGTTTTGAGACTAAAGGCCATTAATGTTGTATACTGACGCATGTCATACTCGCTTGTGTGGCGTCTGAACTTCGCCTGTGTGGCATCTGAACTTCGCCCTGTGTGGCATCTGAACTTCGCCCTTGTGGCGTCTGAACTTCACCTTCGGGTGTCTGAACGCTGTACGACCTTAATCCCGTCTATAGCCTTACCATGGCTATAGGTTCTGAATTCCCTCTCCAGAGGATGATTTTGTTATTGTCGCATGATAATTATATGGGCCTATGTAGTCTCTATTTGAATTAAACTCTGTTTTTAGAATTTGAGTTGTGATATGTGATTTTGCATGTAATCATGTTTTGGAATTCTGAAAATACGAAAAGGTTATGTGATACTGTTAAAGACAAGCGCGTAAAGAATTACGTTTTAAATCATGATGTTTACGACTTTCTTATTTTCGAAAGTCTTTCATACCAGTTTTCAGAGAGTAGGTATTATACGTATATTTATGTCTTTCTACATATTTGAATCACTAAGACCGTTTTAAATGCATTCTTCTTACTGGGTTTTTTCCCAAAAGCTCACCCTTTACCTCTCAGACCATTTGTAGTGATACGTGTGCGCTACCTGCCACGTACACGACGTAGCTGTGGGAAAGAGCTACCCTAGGCTACTTTTTGTACACGCAGCAAAGGTATACAATTACATTCCTTTACCAGACATATTTGTATGCACAGACATATATATTGGAAATATTTTGTTGGGATGTAATTTGTAAGGAAAACAATGTAAAGAGTATTATTTTTGGGATTAGGTTTAATATGATTGGTATTGCATCGAAATGGATGTATTGAGTTGTAAATGTGGATTTGGAAAGTATGCTTGGTAGTTGTGGATATCTAGGATTGTTGGAAAGCATGCTTGGTAGTTGTGGATATCTAGGAGTGTCAAAACAATTGAATTGCAGGTGGATAGGCTCATATATAAGCCGTTATGCTGCCGAAATTTCTATCGGCTATTAAGTCAAAGTATGAAGTTTAAATAGAAATTCGGATATAGAATTAGGAAAAGTGATTTGACACTGAACAGGAATACAACCTAAGTGAATAAGGGAATAAGTGGGTAAATTAAGTTCAAAAAAAAAATTTCCCTCGAATTTCAAGGGTCGAAGGTCGTTACACCACGTAAACTGTAACATCCCGAAAACATGAAAATTAAGCCTAACTTTTTTTCTTTAACTTAATTTCTTATTTAAGTTGCATTCTTATCCAGTGTCGATTACTTATCCTTTCATTTTACTGAAAATTTATCGGTATAATTGCTTATTCATGAACTTACCCATAAAATATTTAAAAATATAATTTATAATCCCAAAGCAATTGCTTTTAATCACTTTTCATAATCAATAGTGATTTCTATGACATACATTCCATTCCATTTCCTTAATACATTTGAATAACATTTGTCAAGGCCTAGCCCATTCCTAGGTCGTCAATCCTTATGGGGCTAAGATCCCCCCCAAGTCTACTTTGGCTTATACGTATTGTTCACTTTGGGCCACTAACCCACACGATTTTATCAAGGTAAATACCCCAACTCGCGTCCCCATTGTGGTTCGAACTTGGGACCCTTAAGTACCCAAACCTTACACACATGGTACCATTTGATCTAAGTGAAATAAATGATACCATGTGTGTAAGGTTTGGGTACTTAAGGGTCCTAGGTTCGAACCACAATAGGGATGCAAATTGGGGTATTGACTTCGATAAAATCGTGCGGGTTAGTGGGCCCAAAGCGGATAGTACATACGAGCTGGGGTAAACCTGGGGGGGATCTAGGCCCCAAAGGGATGCCAGCCGACGGCCTAGGAATGAGCTGCGCCTTGACATATTGAGTGGTACTCTTAGTTGTGTATCTTTTCACGGCTGTTATACATAGACACGTCTAAAACTTCCTAGTACTCATTTATCTTGAGGTATTGAGGACTCTGACCATAGCCATAGGTTATTTTCAGTTTAGTTCATACTAACTATAGGATTTTAACCTAGTCTCGACTATTTGATTTTATATTTGATTTGATAAGTTCAGTATTTGATTTGATAAGTTTCAATTTGATAAGTACGTTCCTAATAAGAATGCTTTGATAAGTTCAATTTCAATATATGCCTTTGTTAAGTATTTGATTTGATAAGCATGTTTTGGAGATTATTATTATATGATTTGAGTCCATCTATTCAACATTGTTTTCATCTCATTATTTTTTATGCTATTATGCTTACAAGCATTTTTATTACTGAGCGCACAAAGATTCGCAGAGTACTGCTTAGATAGATCGAATTCAGGAGCTATTCTTGGCTCATCGCTCATTCACGCAAGGTACCATCGCTTTTGTATCTTGCCCCCATACAGTAAAGCACAAACTAAGTTGTTTGTATATTTGTAAGTTATTTTATTAGGATGTAATTGTGAGACTATACTAGATGTCTAATGTAGTCAGTTAGGCTAGATTAGATATCGATTATATCTTCCTTCTAGGATGATGTATTTGGAGTATTCGCCATGATTCTTTTTGTATGATTTATTGATGAAATCACATGAGAATGACTACAATAGTTGTGGTTGATTAAGTTGGATAAATGAATCATCGATTTGTATCACTCTAATGTTTAGATTGGTACCACAGACTATAAGAATTACTATCAAAATTATAAAGGATTAGCTAGCTAAGTTAATCACAACCTGCATTCCACGTAGGCAACTAATAGGATGACGTAGAATTTTGTAATTCTAGGACATTACATAATAGGATGACGTTTAATAGAAAAATAATTCATAAATGTATAATTAACTATGGTTAACAATAAAATTGTAGTCTTTTTTCTACAGTAACTTTTATAAAAATGTAAATTTGTATACTTTTAATATTTAAAGAATAAAGTTTGTTGGAAACTGTAGTTTTTATTTGTTACGTTTAAGTAAGATGTGGTCTTTTTTATCTTAGAATATGCTTTTCATATTAACGTAGTTAGAGCCATAATTTCTGAAAGCTGAAAAAGTGATTAAGATTTCAAAATCGTTGTTAAAGATATTAGACTGTGTGCGGTTTTGAAAATCATAGTTATTGTTTTTACGTAACCCTAGATTGAACTTTTCTAGTAGTGAATTATGCATTATATTATAAAAAACAAATAGCTACCCCTGAATGTTTTAGTGATGCTTATTGAAATATTCTATTAGGATTGAGATCATTGTCCATAACTAGTTACAGATTTACTTTAGGTGGCAATTCTATTTGTTGGAAATCTAAAAAACAACAATTAATTACAAAACCACTCAATGATGACTAAGATGATTACTTTAGCTTCAGCTAGTGAAAAGGTGTGTATTGTATTAAAGAGAATGAAATATTTGTATCTCAGTCCAACTCTTCGTATCATCAATAATTTATATTTTAAATTTTAAAATTTAAATTTTTTTCCTTTCATTTTGGTAAGTCATTAGGTCACCAAAAATAAATTACTCTAAAACCACTAACAAGTAGATAAAGAAGTAGAGGTCAATCCCAAAGAGACAGAAACAAAAGAATCAAGTTAATTAATAGTTCAAGAAAGCAAAAGAGAAAATGCAAAGGGTTTTTGTAAACAAGAAAGGAATTTTAACTAAATTAACTAACTAAACTACTTAAACTATTATAAAGAAATCGGCAAGAACCAAAAGAAAGCAAAAAGATTAAGACAATTATCCAAAAGACCTCAGCTAGCATGCATCTTAACTACTTTGAACTTCATATTTGTTCATCATTGAATTCTAAAGATCTCATTAAGTTAAGCATTCAATCATAGTGCTATAACAAAAACATGCCAACACCATCTTCCCTTACTGCTTAGTTAATTACAAGAAAACTTTGTAATTAATTCTTAACTACTTAAACTATCCAATAGAGAACTCCCTAGATATATTTATGTAATAGCGTTAAAATCTGTGAAAGATCTTGATTGACATTAACCAATAAAAATAAGAATTTGAATTATCTAATTAAGTTTAGATTTTCCTCTATCTCTTGTGAATTAAAATATTAAAAACTTAACAATTTAATTCAAGCCCTAAATCATTATATTTAATTAAATAGTTTGCAACCTAGATAATTAAACTAACAATCATGAAATCTTTGCTATGGAAAACCTTTGATACTTAACCAATGATAGATGATTAGTTCTTATTTCTCACAACAAATAAACATCTAAGATTGATCAAGATTGCATACTAATTGAATTAAGATAAATTAGACATGCTTGAAAATAACATAGAAATCATGCAAAAGAATGAAAAAGAAATAAAGAACCACTTATAAGGAAATCGACACATACAAGAACAATATAAAGAAATATGTTTTTACGTTTATTGTGCACTAGAGTAATTTAACATGCAAGACAAAGACACACACAATAGCAATATAAAGAAATTTGTTTTTACGTTTATTATGCAAAAGATTAATTTAACATACAAGACAAAGAAACTAGATGCAAGAGATTGTAAATCCTAAACAAGAAAATAAGTAAGAAAGCAATCAATAAAAGAAAACATGCAAAAAAGAATAAACATGGAAGAACTAAACAATTTAATATTTAAAACTATATGAATCGGCAACCAACTTTTTATACTATAAGTGTCACGACCCAAACTACCCAAAAATCAGAGTTAATTTTTCGCGTTTTTGTTTATTTATTTTCTTATATTATATTCTTACCTATCCTCGAATCGTGACCAACACTCCAAAATAATTGGGCTGTGCGCCAATGCCAGTCCCACCATACACCTACCCTAATACTTATTTCTTCTCCAGTCATTTATAATTGTTTATACTATTTATACATCCCCTAAAGTTACTTACTAACATGTTACTGTGCTATGCTTATGTAGATACAATATGTACAAGTATATATACCTTATGTTGATGGGCAGCAGCGGATATCCGGAATGCAGTACTGAGTCGTCGCAACTTCAACTGGAGATCATCTGTGGGAGAAAATGAAAGGGGTGAGCACATCAAGCTCAGTAAGGCAATCCTACGAACAAGTAGGTAACCATACTACCTACATGAACGTAGTGCCATGCATAAACCACCCTTTCTCCACACATTTTAAAAACAAATGATATGCGTTATGATGTTATGTAAAACGCAATTGCACGAAAAATTCAACATGCAAGTATATTCAAATCATTTCTTTCTTATTTAAAAATTTCACAGTAAAGTCAGGACTCGACCCCTCCTTCGGGTGATCCTGACTCACACAAAACCATGAAAACGGTTTACATTTCACACATGGGTTGAAAAGCATGGAAATACCATCATGCAATTTAGTTTTAAAACCCAGTTTAAATCATCGAAATCATCGACATGCGAGACGAGGCAGTAATTGTATAACGGCAATAACCAGGACTATGGCCATATCTGTCCTCGGGAGTTCCTCAGCTACACGGATCCTAGTGTGCGGGTTCTCACCATGATCGGGAACCGCCCGAGAGGTGGGTCACTCCATCTCGTCGGTCTTATCCGATTTCCATGCATCCGAAGATGCTGATGCATCATATCGTGACGGCCAACCCCTGCCCGGCCAACCCCTGCCAACGGCCATGGCAACCCCTCTTGGGCCCATCGACAACGCTGGTGGTCTAACAACGGGTGGTCCAACAACGCCACAAGTCCAACGTATCACGAAGATACCACACGGTACATCGTACTCCATGCTACTTGCACGGTACATCGTACTCCGTGGACCCATATAATATCTCTATACTCATGCCATGTCTCAAAACGCACGTGCGAGCCTATTAAATCGGTGACACACAGTCTACCCGATGCTCCAAGCACGGCTTATCGTATGATCTCTGAAAAGTAGTGCGAGCGGTGCTCTAACACTATCAATAATTCAAATAAAACTAGTGCGAGCTAAGCTCAAGCACTCTGTCATGAAAATCGTATATATAAAAATATGGTGCGAGTTAGACTCCAGCACCGTGTCATGAAAATCATGTAAAATCTGATGCGAGTTAGACTCTAGCACCATGTCACGAAAAAGCATGTGAAATCTGGTGCGAGTTATACTCTAGCACCTATGCATGTAAAACTCTAGTGCGAGCTCTCGCTCCAGCACTAATGTATGCATCACACAAGTCAAACATCGTGCGAGCTGAGCTCTAGCACGTCACATGTAAATAAAAACACGTAGGCGGCTCGGTTATCTCCAAATAATTTTCACAGAAAACACATCGTTCAAGATATGCAATGCTATGCATTTATCTTTAAAAGTGAGCGAGCCTACTCATGCATGTGTTAAAATACCTCCAGAATGAGCAGGAACCTCTTGTTCTTGCTCCTCCCAATTTTTTTCCTAAATTTTTAGATTTTACCCTTAACAAGGGTATTTTAGTAATTTTGCCCATTCGGGGCACTAAAATTATTAATTGACCTCTAGACCCTTCAAGAAATTTTAAAAAGACTGCAATGAATTCAAATTTCGTACTGTTACCTCTAGCAGTCCGCAGAATTCCCTTACCTCGATTCTCGTCGAGTCTGACCTTTTTCTTTTCCATTGTCGTCTCATCGCGCAGTCCGATATGCTCCAACCAAATGCTTGGAACTGCGTATTAATATTCTTCAGGTCATATAATATACAATTTAATTGTATTTAATACTTTTTGGGCTTAATTTAAATCGTTGGGCCCATTTACCCCTATTGGGCCCGATTGCACCTTAATGGGCCTTAATCGGCCTTAAGCCCGTTTTTCACTAAATTCTCACTTTATCGAGGCCTATTGGGCTCATTGGGCCCACCAATAATTTATCGGGCCTCGTTCTAATTCTCGAATAGCTAAATTTAATATTTACGACAATTATCTAAATTTTCCATAATTTAATTCAATTTATGCGTAAATTAAATCAATATCACGCATAACGAGGTAATTGTCGTAAATAGGGGTCACTTACTCGAGATTCCATGCTAGTACGAACTTCGAGGCTGTCTCGAGCCCTCGGTGGATGCCAATCGTCGAGCTACACAATTAATTACATTTTCGGGTAAACTTTTCGGTCGAAATTTAATTAAATAAAATATTCCAAATTTAAATCGGGTCAATTTGACCACTTATCGACTTACCCGAAGCTCGATTGCATCGCTGGCATTTTTCCCCGATTTTTCCTCTTTCTTTTTCCCTTTTTTTTCTCCCTTTGTTTCTCCTCTTTTTGGCTGAACCGGTTCAGTCCGGTTCGGACCGGTTCAGCCCCCCGGTTCACCCCGGTTTGGCCGGTTCACCGCCGGTTCACCCATTTTTCGGTCGGTTCTCCGCCGGATTCCACCGCCAGTGGCTCCGTGAGGTAGTCCGCAGCCCGAATCTGGCCTCGGTTCGCCTCAACGTCGCCGGAATGCCGCCGGTCCGGCACTTCTCCCTCTCGCCGTCGGACCGGTTCTCTTCCGTTGGCCGTCGCCGTCGATTTCGGCCGTTTCGTCGGCCGATACCGGTGCAGAAAGGATCGCCGTCGCCTGGGCTTTCGGGATCGGGCCTTGGTTCAGGCTGGATTGCCTCCGTTCGCCGCCGGTGGCCACTTCTTTCCCCGCGGTTTCTCCTCCGTTTTCCGGCGTCCTCCGGCCTCCAAACGGCGCGTCTCCGGTGGCTAAAGGCTCGCCTGGCGTCGGGCTTCCTTCGTCGGCCCTTGGCTTGGCCGTTGGCCGCCGGACGGCCCGCCGGACTTCCTCGGTTTGGGCAGTCGGGTTTCGGGTCTCCTTTCGCGTTTTCATTTCCAGAGTTTCTCTTCTTTTTTTTTTTCCATTATTATTTTTTTTCATTTTTATTATTTTTATTATTTTTATTTTTATTTATTTTAATTATTTCACTATTCCTTAAAATACATTAAAATTACTCAAATATCTCTTAAAATTATTATTAAATTTTAAATTTATCAATTTAATTTTATTTAATTTATTTATTATATTTTAACCTCTTTTCAGGGTATAATTTCCCCGTATTTTCGGGATATTGTCCCGGGTGACTTTTCAGTATATTTTTCGATTATTTTCGGGATTATTTTTTCGTACTAAAAATTTCAATTAATCCCGATTAATTCTAATAATTTAATATCTTGATCAATATAACCCGAAATAAATTTATTTCACTTTTATTGACCAAGATTTCTTGAATCCATATTTTTAATTAAATTTCCTTATTGAATTTACTCCGGCTTTCGGTCTTTTGACCGTTTTGCCCTTACACATGTTCGGGATTAATTTAACCCGACTTCCTTCATACTTCCCCCATCTTTTCTTATTTAATTTTCGTATTTTAATTAAATTCGGGTCTTACAATAAGAAACCAAATTTTATATAATATTAATGCTAGATGCGAACAACTTAAGTTGACAAGATGAAAAGTTTGCAAAACAACAATAAAAAGACAATGCAAGAATCAGTTTTATAATAATTATAAGGGAATCGTCACTTTATAAATATCATGCAATCGGTCACCTAAAGTTCTATATATAACATGCAATCATGCAATATTAAAGAGACAAGTATGAATTCGGCAAGGAAGAATATTAAAGTAATTAAACATTCAAAAAAGAAAGCAAAGAAACAATATTATTAACTTAAACTAAAGAAATCGATTTTATAAAACTATAAAGAAGCAATCGATTTTTAACATGAAAGAACTACAGTCACAATATTAAATAAAAAGAAGATTATCAAAAATAATAAGAGAATGAAGAAATATCATGCAATTCAATTCAAAGAAGGTAAACAATTAAAGAACACAATATTGAGTAATATAAACCAATCGACCGCACCTTGTTTTATATAAAGATGAAATTGGTTTTTACAAGAATATTAAATCAAGAGATTAAAATAAAACTAAAGCCAATTGGTGAATTTTTTAGCCTTCCTAAGGTCCCTTTATATAGTAAGGAACAATCTTAATATTACTTGGAGTAAAAATCTAATTATAGTTAAAGTAGGATTCTAATTACGAATATTTATCTAATAATAACTCTTTAATGCTTGACTTGGTTGCCAACTCATCTTGCCAACTCATCATGACAACTCTTTAAGGACCTTCTCTCTTTTTGTAATTATCTTCCAAAAAGGTTTTATTTATTTTCTTTAATTATCATTGTAGCAATCCTTGTAAAGATACCTCAAAATCGGTTTGCTTTTATGCCTGGCTGGTCAACTATGGATGCAATACACTTACTTAGGCAACTAGTGGAGCGTTCTTGAGTATAAAGGAAAGATATTCATATGGTTCTTATAGACTAGGAGAAAGCACATGATAAAGTGCTTAGGGAGGTGTTATGGTGGTTTTAATGAAGAAAAGAGTCCTCCTGATTTATATTGAAATAATTAAGGACATATATGGAGGTAGGATGACACAGGTAAGAACATGTGGAGGGAAAACAAGTGAATACCCTATCACAATAGGGCTAGACAAGGGTCAACATTAAGTCCATTTTTTTCGCTACAATAATGGACAACCTGACAGAATCTATTTAGGATAATGTACCTTGGTGTACGATGTTTGCAGATGATATTGTGTGAAACACAACTTTTTTTCATACTATTGTTTATTTAAAAGCTAACAGAGAAATTCAAAACTTACCTAAGTGTTCATGTAGGGCCCGAAGGAACCTGAGAGCTCGAGGCATGAAAATTGAGGTAAGGTGTCAAAGTAAGGGTTCTTCAAGAATTGAAAATCATATAAACATGATTTTACATATGGAAGGTGAAACTAGAGTGACTGGAGTAAAATAAGTTGGTAAATCTTGAGTTAGTACTAAACCGAGAAATTGGGCTTAGTAATTGAAATAATTTCAAAATAAATTCCATAAATCCATAAAAAAATTATTTGGAAGCCGTAGGAAATTAATATAAGGTATATTTGACTTGGAGAATTAAAATTTAGTGGAAATATTGAAGTTTCGGTGGTTAAATAAATTTTTAAAGTAAACTGAAAACTTTAAGGAATTTTATCGGTAATGACTAAATTAGGTAAACCAGGCCCAAAACGAAAAGCTTTTCTCAAACAAATGGGCCCAAAATTCTTATGGAACATACTAGGGACTTAGTATAACACATGAAAGGTGGAAATTAGAAGAAAATGGGCTGAAAATAATTTTTGAAATTTTTCTAAGTGCAGGGCAGCTGGCAGCCCAAACCTAGCACATTGCAAGCCCAACAAAAAAGCCCAAATTGAAGGGGTTCCAAAAGGTTTTTAAGTTTGATTTTTTTTCAAGTTATAGTATACAGAAAACAGTCTCTAGAAAGGTATTATACAGCCTGAACCAACCTAAAACGAGATAATTATCACCTTTCAAAGTTCCCGTAGGCGTCCTTAGCTGTTTCTATTTGTGGATTTTTTTTTTTGCCACCTTTTAGCTATTTTTATAAGTGAGTCAAAAGAATGAAATCTTTCTCTTGAAGTCCTCTAACACATATAAAAAATTCAGTTTCATGCCAGTTGATTTGGTGAGTGAAAAATGTCACGACCCCCTTTCTATCGAATTCGTTTAAAAATCACTACAAATTTTTCGCATTTTTCATTTCCTTACCTGGTCGCGAACTTTCTTACCACTACACAATTGGGTTGTGAGTCAATAATAATCATCATTTACTAACCATTTAGCCATGTCATTCATTTAAAAGCTAAGTTACACACTTATACAATAGATGTTTACTGACATTTACATCCCCCCTATCACAATTCAAAATGACTACTGTGCCTTTACATGTTTAGATACAAAAAGAATCTCTGTGTGTATACCTCTTGGCGATGGAGTGCAGCGGATGTCCAAAAATATAAATGCCTCAGTCCTTTACAAGGCTACTGTACGCGCTCTGTAGAGGGGGAAAGTAGAGGGATGAGCAACCACACGCTCAGTAAGGCAATAATGCAAGCATGGTAGATAACAACACTATCTACATGCTGATAATGTCATGGCATAAATCATTTATAATCGGACCATGAGGAAATAAATTTATTGTAAGACTCGATTTTAGTTAAAACACGAAATGAGTATGTTCGTGAAAGAAAGGATTGAAATGGTCGCAAATTAAACGAACGGGATTCGGACTAGAGATAAGGATTCAAAACACGAAATTAAAAATGCAAGAGGACTGAAATGAAATTTTCGAACACGTGAAGGACAAAACAATCAAAAGACTAAAAGTCGATATAAATGCAACAAGAAAATTTAATTAAAAATATGAGATTGAGAAATCTCGACTAATAACGTAGAAATAATTAAATTTCGAGTCCAATTGATCAAGATCCAGAATTTTTAGAAATACCGAAAAGTCACTCGGGACAATATCTCAAAAATACGAAGAAATTATACCGAAAAAATGGTTAAAAATATAATAAATAAATTAAATTAAATTAAATAAATTTAATTGGAATAAAAAATTAATTTTTGAAGATATTTTAGAATATTTTTGACTATTTTAATGAATATAATAATAATAAACTAATTTATAAATAATAATAATAATATTAATTTAAAAAAAAAAAGAAAAAAAAGAAGAAGAGAAATCGGAAATGTTGTCGAGGAGAGAGAAAACAAAGGAAACCGAAGACAAAACGAAAATCGACTGCTGACCCGCGAGAAACCGAGGACGATCCTAGCCCACCGGTGATCATCAACCTCCGACGAACAGCCGAGGAGGAAGAGGAGAGGTCGACGAAGCTCTGGGCACCGGAGAAACGCCGTCAAGAGGCTGAAAATCGTCGAACGGAGGAAGAAAAAATCGTGAGGAAAACGGGGTCGATTCCGGCGATCCACGACAGCTGGGCTTGAACGGAGGCTACCGACGAGTTTAGGAGGAGGAGCCGATTCTTTTGAATCCGGTATCGCTCGGTGAAACTACCAAAATCTGACGGATCGAGAGAGAGAAGGCCGAGAGGGAGAAGAGAGGAACGGCGGCCACCGGCGATGATTTGGTCCCGATCGAGGCCAGTCGAAGGTTGCTCGGCCAAAGACAAGCCGAACAGCGCCAGAAACGAGCCGAGAACCGATCGAAAACGTCGTGAATAGCGACGGGAAGGCCTGAACTGATACGGACCAGTTCATCAAAGAGGTGAACCGGCTGAACCGGGTTGAACCGGACTGAACCGGTTCAGCCAAGAAAGAAAGGAAAAAAAAAAGAGAAAAAGAGAAAAAGGAAAAAGGGGAAGAATTTTTGGGGATACACCAGACTTCGGGTAAGTCGATACGAGGTCAAAAGTGACTGATTTGATTTTCGAGAAATTTATTTAAATTATATTTAATCAAAAATTAACCCGAAATTAAATATATAATTGTGCAGTTTTACGACAAAGCCCGAACGAGAGCCGATTGAGCTCCGATTTTTGTACCCCGCATTATATTGGGTAAGTATATTTTAATTACGATAATAGGAGTTCCTTAATGCAGAGTTAAGATTATTTTACAGATTAATTCTGTATAAAAAATGGATATTAATCGGAATTGTAACGTAATTACCGTAAATAGTATACGGGCTATCCAATGAGTTTGAAACGAAGCCCGATGATTATTGGTAAGCTGAATGAGCCCCGTAAACCCGAAGAAGGGATTTAATAAGTAGAAACGGGTTGAAAATGGGTCGAGGCTCATTAAGGTGCGATCGGACCCAATAAGAGTAAATTGGCCCAATTAGTTAAATCGACTATAGTAAACGCGAGAATTATATTTATTGGGTTAAATTGACATGATAAATAATTATCTGCAGCCCCAGAGACTGGATTAGCAACAAATCGGATTGGACGAGCCTCCGACAGTGGAATTTAGATATGCGCTCGACGTGATTCGAGGTAAGGGAATTTTTTAGGTGCATAAAGATTTCTATACGTATTTTAAGGGGATTTACAGGGCCTAGAATTTCTTAAAGTATCTAGAAACGAAATAATAAATTTTATGAAAACCTGGGGTATGGGTGAATAAAGAAAAAGATGATATTGCCCCTGGGAGTAAAATTTACAAAAAAGGGTAGTAAGGCAAATAAATTGCATGATTATCATGTTTTGATGTTTTCTATGAATGTATTACTTTGGTTTAAGCAAATTTACACATAGGTTGGCTGTTGATTTTATAAATTACACGAAAGGGTACCGGTTTGTACCGGTTACTAATTTTATAGATGTTTTATCAAGATTGAGCTACCTATCATATTTACACGAGTAAAAAGAGTACTAGAGTCTTACTCACACTAAATTTCACTGATTTCTTACTCATAAAAAGCCGTACTGGAGCATTGCTCGTACGAGAAATTTGTGTGCATACAAAAATCGTGTTGGAGCTTCGGTCGCACGAGATTTTAAATATCATGATATGCATAGCGTTGTGCTGGAGCTTCGCTCGCACTAGACGTGAGTTGACATGCATATAGTTGTGAGACCCCGTATATGTATAGCTATGTATATAGGAACATGGGAATGTAAATAAAATCATAAGTAAGATGATGTATTGTAATGTGAAGTATATGCAATGTAAGTTCATAAGATTATGTACGCACTTGTAGTAAGAATTGTGATTATACGTACAAGTTGCATTACGAATGAGTAGGAAGAAATGAACTTGAATACGAGAAGAATGTGATCGAAATGGAATATGAGTAGTATAGTAAAATGGAAGGAAAGATTTACATAAGTGTATATTTCCATTTGAGTAATATCGTATATACTTGGTCATACAAAGATTCTACACAAGTTTTAATGTGTATGTAGTAAGGATGGATCCCATTTTCAAGTCTCAAAGATGAATGAATGAGGAAATGATCATGGTAGCAAATTAAGGGTGTTTGGTAAGGGTTGTTGCAGAAAAACTGCAGGAAATCTGGACTTTGTGAAGGCCAGATCGATCTCATAGGATGAGAGATCGATCTGGGAGAGCCAGAATGCCCTTATGTGAGAAATGGAAGGGAACAGATCGATCTCCAAAGGAAGCAGATCGATCTCCTTAGCTCTCGGGTTGGAAGCAGATCGATCTCCCCTAAGACCAGATCGATCTCCTTAAGCTTCTGTTTGAAAGCAGATCGATCTCCAGTCTCGACAGATCGATCTCCTACCTTTAAAACGTCTTAGAAAAGAGGGATTTTAGAGGAACAGATCGATCTCCACCCAAGGAAGATCAATCTCATCAAGTCAAAACTATAAATGGGAGCAGTTGGATCATCAGAATTTCGGGACAAACATTTCCTTTTCACTTCAACTCAAAGAAATCTAGTTTCTCACTCCTAAATCCAGCCATTTTCAGTGAGATTTAAGGAGAGTCTATTAGAGACAAAGTTGTTCACATCAAAGAGAAGAACAACATAGTCTAGAGGCATTTCCCCATTTGATGGATTGAAGAAATAAAGGGCAATCCTAATTGGAGCAAGAGGAAATCCAATGAGGTAAGTTTCTAATGCAAATACCCAAGTACATTGGCTTGGATATTGATATGGGAAATGGTTAGTATGCATAGACATGATAGAACTACCTAAAATGGTATGAAATGAATATAACTTAGAAATGGTCAAGTGTGAGAAAGTGGAGTGTGGGAGTGTTTATGATGAATGAGATATCTTGAGTGGATGAGTATGTTGTGGAAATGGTTTGGAAATGTTGATATTGGGATAAATTGTGAGATTTACCACAAAGGGTAAAAATGTGTAATTAAGGCATTGGATAAATGCTTAGTTAAATAAGAGTTAGAAACATTAACTCAAATGTTGATGGATGAATTTCAGTTTCGGATGATACGCTGGAGCAAGTCGAGATGAGAACGCAAGAAGCATAAAGGCGGATAGTTGCACACAAGTAAAACGAGGTAAGGGACTGTGTGTTAGCTATAGAGATGTTCGTACGTATTTTACTGCAATTTCGTAGATATATTGCTAGACTAGTACGATATGATAATTCTATGAAATGATATGGAAGTATGCAAAGTACTATGATGTATATATATGTATTGAGAAATGGGATAGGGTAAGGAAATAGCATGATATGCATGTTTTCAATGATTTTCTCAATTTTACATTGTTATTTATGATTGAGAAATATTGATGATAGGTTGGCTAATTTTACATGTTTTAGCATGAAGAGGCATGCTGTATGAATAAACGTGTTTTGAGTTTTAAAAAGAGAAAATAGCCATCTATCAATTTTGAGATGAGATTTGGTGTTGAAGCGTTAGCTCACACCCGTTTTAAGGCCTTGATGTACCGTGCGGGAGTTTTAACTCTCACGAGGGTTTTGAGAAAGTGCGGAAACTTTGCTCGCACCTGTTTTATTGAGTTAAGGTAAACCTGGGGGTCTGGGACCCAAGGGGATACCAGCCGACGGCCAATTGAACGGGCTGGGCCTTAACGATAGATCGTACCGCGCTGGAGCTTTGCGTTGACTGTGTGTCACGCTGCTTGCTCGCCTGGTATATGAGACATGGTTTAAGGATAAAAAGTCCATCGGAGTTGGAGTATGGACTTGGGTCCACGGTTGTACGTAGAATAGTGTAGTCACCCGTTGGTATACTATGTACCGTGCTGGGTGCACGTGAGTACGAGTATCGCGTAGATGACACACGACGTATCTTCACCGTGAGTATACGAGGAGATGAGGTGGATTAAAATGAGCCGAAAGGTAGGACTGACCCATCCCCCTTCAGGCGAAGTGATACCCTGTGCACACCCGATCAGTGAGGCCTGGGATCACTGACTGTGGCCATAAGTCGTGGATATTTGATTGCCTAAAATTTCATGCTTGTCTCAGAGAATCGAGAAACAGAGACAATCTCAGAAAAGAAAGAGACTTGCGAGAAAGAATGATTTGAGAAGTGAAAGAGATTTCGTGTTTTAATAAATCTCTGATTTCACATTCGTGCCGTGAGGGCACTATTTATGAGCATGTTTTAAATGGAAATTTGACATTTGATTTACACGAAAATGCTATTGAGAAATATGTGTTTAAATGCATTGTTCGTATGATATTTCCATTTATAACGAAAACATGGTTTTGGTTTATGCATGCATGGGCTATGTAGGTAGTACGATATCTACCTGCTAGCATACATTTCTTTACTGAGCCGTGGTTTGCTCATCCCACTATTTTCCCCCTCCAGGTACTGAGAAGTAAGAGAGCGGTGATCTCTAGATCTTTTGTGCTAAACAGCTCCCACAATCTGTAAAGGTATAAGATTTATATACACGAGTATTTTGTATCTAATATATCGTATCGCACAATTATATCTTGGAATTGTAAACAGTATTATGGGGATGATATGTAAGCACATGGTATTTATACAATTAATTTTGTGTATTTACACACACACCTGGGAGTGTGAATTAAAGTTTTAAATATTCCGCTGTAAATGAATAAATTTTTTGTAATTGCATCTTCTCACAGCCCAACCGTAGTAGAGAATGTATGGATAGAAGGGTTCCCGAAAGCGGGGCATGACAGGCTTGAGTGTGAATTAAAGTTTTAAATATTCCGCTGTAAATGAATAAATTTTTAGTAATTGCATCTTCTCACAGCCCAACCGTAGTAGAGAATGTATGGATAGAAGGGTTCCCGAAAGCGGGGCATGACAATAGTCGTGCGGAAGCCTCCTGTAGACTGTGTGTCGTAGAGAGTTGATATGCTCGCACGTATACTTTGAGACATAGGTTGGTTATCGACATAGTATTGGGGTGAATAAGACCTACGGCAGGCACCCCCAGACTATGATATGGGTCCACGGAGTACGTTGTACCATGTATGTCACACGGAGTACACTGTACCGTGCAGTCATGATGACTCGATGATGTTACTAGATATTCTGGCGGGTAGGATTTGACCCCACCTCCCGTTGCAGTTGTGATGCCCCGCATACCGGGATCAATGTAGCCTGGGATCACAGGGACATAATATGGCCATAGTCCTCGATTTTCATACAGTAACCTACATGCCTCACATGATATCATACGGTCTGAATAGACCAGGACAAACCCGAAGGAGGGGTAATGTCCCTATTTATGTTTTTAAACGAGATGTGATTTAATGAATCAAGGTATTCCCGAGAGATGGGTTTAACCTTGATGTGGTTGTTTTAATAATGAAACAAATAAGTTTTAACGTGATGAGTTTATGATGAAACAAATAAGTTTTAACGTGATGAGTTTATGATGAACACAAATAAGTTTTAATGTGACGAACATGAGATGTCATACATGATGATTTTTTCATGTTTGTTTTATATGTCGATTTCATGATTTCTCTTATATGATATATACATACATGTGGCATCGTTTTAGTCTTACCTCATGCTCCAAATGTAAACGATTTTATATCATGACATTATCAGCACGTAGATAGTATAGTTATCTACCTGCTTACATTATTGCCTTACTGAGCAAGTTTCGCTCACCCTTTCATTTTCCACCCCACAGGGTACATTCAGTAGAAGAGAGCGAGAGTAGTCTTGCATTTCAGTTATCCGCTGCTTCCTATCAAGACCAAGTATACACATTCATATAATTTTTGTATCTGAACATATAGAGGCACAGTACTGTACACGGATTGTAATATTGGGGATGTATTTAGTTAAAATAAATTTATATGTAAATGAAATATGGAAATGGGATGGTAAATAGGTGAGAGGTGACTAACACTGAATCATAGCCCAACTATTTAGTAGTGTAACTATTCACGACGGGTAAGGAAATGAAAAAGCGAAAAATTTACTCTGATTTTTAGGTCATTTGGGTCGTGACATTTATGCCGCATGTATATACATATATCATGTACTAAAAACATGGAAAAAGGCATGTAAAACATGGTAAGACCATTATATAACACCTCCCATGCTCATCGTTATTAAAACTCATCATAAAAGGGAAATTCAATATGAAACATCCTTTAATTTTTATCACTTTCTCAAAACCCATCAAATCTTATCACAAATAGCATATCTTTTCTTTAAACAAATCCCACAAGGCTCGACCCCTCCCTCGGGTCTACCCTGGACAAATACAATCACACTCAGTGTATAAACCATGTGGTACTATGTAATATTATGTGAGATAGGCGGTTACTATATCTCAAAGACTATGTAGGCCAACTATGTCATAATCATCTCAGACCACACAGATCCCGATGTGCGGGGCATCATGCTGGAACGAAGGTGGGTCAGTTCTTCACCAGACTTTCAAATCATAATCTCAACCACGCGGTATAGCATACTACATGTGATATACACGATACAATTGTCAGACCCAGATTTTTTGTAGCTTATTCCTTATGATTCCTATGTATATGAACACTATGTTATTATAGTTGAATCATAAGAAGAGTATTTACTAGACTTAAAGTGTTAGTGAAATGATTTAACACGCAAAAGCTACATAAAAAGCCTAATGTGAACTATAAGTGTCACAGGCTAAACTGAGTAAATCTAAATCATTCTGACTAAAAATAAGAACTTAAAATGAGAGAGCATAGAGAGCTCATGAAGGAAAGTCAGCTTGATTTAATCCCGAACATAGAAAACGAGAGTAAAAGCTAAAAAGGGTAAAATGGACCTTTTTGGCAAGAAAAGGTGTTTCGGGTGAAATTACCCACCGAGAACGATTGAAACATAAATACGAGAGTGTAAGACATAAGATATGACACTTTCGAAATTTGGAGAAAAAGTCAACATGGTCAATGGTTAAGGAAAAAGTCAACTATAGTTAAGAAAGTGGACTTTTACCATAGTTGACTAATCATGGTTAAAAATTAACCTAAGTGTGGAGAAAAATTTGAGAAAAATATTCTTGGCCAGAATACAAGATAATCATCCTCGGAGGTAAGGAAAATTTATTCGGAAGGATTCCGGATTTAATTTAATGGTTAAAAACGTAATGGGCCTAAGGTGAAAATTTTAAAGCCCATTAAGGTATACTAAACGTATATCGAAATTCTTAGATCCTTTAGACCGAATTGTTGGACCAATTGATTGGCCAAATTTTGAGACAATTAAAGGCCCGAGACATAGTAAAAATTTCAGCCCGAAAGCCCATTAAGAAAGCCCAAACCGAGAAGCCCAAATGGAAAAGCCCATGAGATAAATATCTAACCATAGTTAAAGCTAACCATGACTCATAAGGTGACTCATTAGGTGACTCATGGCTAAGGCTTGGAAAGTCAAGTTAAATGGCTGAAAAGTAAAGCTTAATGGCTAAGTATGTGGCTTATAAATTCAGCCACACCATTGTCATCTTCATCACACCAAATTCGGCTAGAAGAAGAAACCATTGAAACATATTTTCCAAGCTTTCTCTCACTAAAAATCACTAGGAATTAGGCATATTTGGAACTTGCATCCTTCATGGAAGTTGTTTCAAACTGAAAGGAGAGTGACATATGTTGGAATTGGCTATCAAGGAGCCATAGAGTGCAAACCGTGAGTCTTCAAAGATTCGGCCAAAGGGTGAACACAACAATTGGTATATTTTCTAATTTCCAATTTCATATATGTTAATGTATGAATTATTTTAAGTATGTTGATATATATTTTAAGCATTGAAACATATTAAATCACCATGAAGTGGGTTAGGCCGAGAGTGAGTAATGGGATATTGATTTATGTCAATATGATTTTTAGGCATAAATGGATTAATGTACATGTGTTAATGATTATGGTGTAATTAGAATTAATCAATTTGATTAATTAATACATGTAATTAGTTGGCAATCAAGGTGTTTGATAAAATGCCTAAATGAACTATATGATGGTTGGTAATGTTGCCTACCAAGTGTTTGTAAAAATGCCTAAGTGAATTGGCTAGACAAATAGGCATGGATGGCATGACATGGTGAAACCGAGGCATGGATAGCTCTCGGCCATGGCATGTGGCCGAGAGGCCCAATGGGCCAAGCCCAAATATTTTAGGCCCAATAGGGTGTAATGGGCCTAGAACAAGCCCAATAAGAGTTGGTGGGCCCCACAAGCCCAATAGGCCCAACAAAAATGAATAGTAAAATGAAATTGGGCTTGAGGTATAGTTAGGCCCATTAAGGATTATTAAGGCCCATTAAGGGAAATGGGCTGTATTTAATGTGAAATACAGTAGGAAAAGTGTAATTAACCTGATAAATGGTTATATGCAACTCCAGAGAGTATTGGAGGAGCAAATCGGACTGCTGAAACGAGCAGCGCAGAGAAAGAGAAATTTCTCGAGTGATTGCAAGTAAGGGACTTTTGTAAGTAGTTAGAGATACCTGCACGTATTTTCGTCTGCTTTTACATTCACTTAAAAACTCTGAGGGTCAGAGAAAGTGAATAATAATTATTGCGACCCGATAGTGGCAAATTACGATTTTACCCCTAGTTAGTCAAAAAGTCAACTTTTGTGAAAAGTTGCAAAAAGCATGGAAACTACTATTGTGATTGTTTAACTGCTGTTTAGCATGAAAATAAATAGATGGGCTAATGATTTTAAGGTTGATGTGAATTAAGCACACTTTATAGTGCTGATTTTGATGTTTTGTAAACTATCCCTTTTTAAAGAGCCATCTATCATATTATGTGAGAATGAACCGTGCTAGAGCACAGCTCGCACTGGATTTCATATGTTTTCCACATACATTAGTGCTGGATTTTGATACGCACTAGATTTCCATGACATGCATGATAGAGTACTGGAGTTCTTACTCGTACTCAGTTTTATATGATATATGCATGACAGAGTGCTGGAGCGATTAGCTCGTACTCGAGTTTTACATGAGATACATGATAGAGTACTGGAGCGTTACTCGTACTCGATTTTTCATGGTTTATACATGACATAGTACTGGAGCTATTGCTCGTACTTGATTTGATGATATTGTTCATAGCATGGTACTGGAGCTATTGCTCGTACTTGATTTAATAAATGAACTATGCATTGACCTAGATGCTGGAGGGTTACTCACACTAGAGTTGAGTTTGTGATGTGAAACAGTGTTTGAGCGGAGTGTCGACTGTGAGTCGCACTCAAGACGCACACTGTATGTGATATATAATACATGTTAAAACCCATGCCCGAGTCCTTGTGTGACTGTGTGTCACATCTTGTGAGAGGATATCCGCATGAGGGTAATATAGACATGGTATGATATTCCATGGTTTGAGGGCTAAGACCTATGGCAGGCACCCTGACTATGATGTAGGGTCCACGGGTGTACTTTGTACCGTGCCCGGGCCATGAGGAGTACGTTGTACCGTGTGTTACATATAGCTTACGGCTGTAGTGGACTGACCATCCTCCCGTTGCAGCAGTGATGCCCCGCACACCGAGTACTGTGTTGCTTGGGATCACATTTCGGATATGATCATAGTCCAGGATACTATTTGCATTTCACCACAGAGTCTCACATGATATATCACATTGATTGACTGATTTAAATTGCGGACAGACCTGAGGGATGGGTCGGACTCCGATTTTGTGTTGTGAATTATTTAATGCCATATTTATTGTGATTTAAATATACATGGGATGATTTACATAAAGGCATGACTTATATTAAGATGCATTGCTTTGCACTACATCCCTACATTTGAGAAAGAAAGCATGATTTCTGTACATGGGATTTAATCTGTACAAGTATATATATTATATTTCAAGACATGCTTTTAAAGTAAGTTAAGGAAATAATGTTTTCAAGGCATAGCATTATTTTGAGTAGATAGTGTAGATATCTACTTGCTTGCCTGATTTCCTTACTGAGTACGTTGTATGCTCACCCCCCTTTCTTTACATCTCTCTACAGAGCGTCAGTAGAGCGAGAGCTATTGAGGGATAGTATTCCCGAGTCCACTGCTAGTTCCTATCGACCGCCAGGTATACAGACTTTGTACGGTTATATATCTAAACATAGAAACAGCACAGTGATGTGTACATTATATATTATGGGGAATGTATTTGTATTAGATTTTATATAATCTTACATGTATGATAAAAGCAAGTTACAGTCAGTAATAGTATATTGACTTGTATGTATGATAATGGATGATGTGGTAAGCGAGGACTCTGACATCGAATCATATCTCAACCATTGAAGAGAGGAAAGGTAAGTTAAAAATGTGAAAAATTTATAGTGGTTTTTGGTTAAGTCATAGATTGAGAATGGGGTCCTGACAACAATGTACTCCACGGACCCATATCACGGTTGGGGGTGCCAGCCATAGGTCTTATCTACCCCATGCCATGTATAACCTATATAGTCTCAAGTGCACGTGGAGCTTTTCATCTTGTAAGAGAGCCTCCCCAGCAACAGAGCCTCCCCACCCCAACGGGCGTAAGGATGTTAGCTTAAGGATCTTACCGTAAGAGAGCCTCCCCACCGAATAGAGCCTCCCCACCCCGTCGAGCTAGAGGATCTTACCATCTTCATAACATCATACATACCATAGTGTGAAAACCTGTGTGAGCTAAGCTCTAGCACGATTCATGCATCATTAATAAATCTCCTCGTACGAGCAATGCTCTAGTACGGCTTTATACATTGAAATCATGAAGAAATCATGTACGAGCACAGCTCCAGTACAGTTATATGTATAAGAAAGTCAATCGAAATCCATGTACGAACAGAAGCTCCAGTACGATTTATAAAACATCATCACATTTCAAATCATGGTGCGAGCTAAGCTCCAACAGGTTTCATACATGTGAAAACATCAAAATCCAGTGCGAACGAGGCTCCAACACGATTTTAACTCACGTAAATACGATAGGTGGCTCTATTTCAACACAACACATTTCAAATCAAAGCCAGCACATGCCTCGTGCTATTTCTTGAAATCACAGAAATCAAATAGCCAGCCTATCCCTCATTTTGCTTAAACCAAAGCAATGAGTTTTCGCAAAAGCATCGAAACATGTGATTTATGCAATTATTAGCCTTACATCCCCTTTTCTAAGAATCACTTCAAAATCAAACCTCATACATATACACTTGTAGTCATTCATATCCCTCATTTTCCAAAGCCCTATATTTACCCAAAAAATACGAGCAACTATCTCTATGTACTCACAGAATTCCTTTACCTGGACTCGCGTCACATGATTCCACTTTCTTAAAGCTGCTAGTTTGCGCGGTGCACTTCGTCTCCAACGAACTCTTCAGGACTGCACGAGATTACGTTTCACGTTAATTTAGTCCAATATAACACAACTCTTGCATTTACTATAGTCGACTCGACCTATAGTTTCCATTAATGCCTATAAGGCTTCATTTGATTATTCTACTCATATCTCAAAAGTCTATTGGATTCTTTTAGTGTCATGACCCGTTCTCAATCCATGACCTAACCAAAATCACTACAAATTTTTCGCATTTTTAACTTACCTTACCTCTCTTGAATGGTTAGGCTGTGATTCGATGTTAGACTCCTTGCTTACCGCATTATCCATTATCATACATACATGTCAATATATTGTTACTGACTGTAACTGCTTTTATAATACATGTGAGATTATATAAAAGCTAACACAAATACATTCCCCATATATATATCGTATACATCACTGTCCTGTTTCTATGTTTAGATTCATAACTGTACAAAATACATATACCTGTCGATCGATAGGAACTAACAGTGGACTTAGGAATACTATCCCTCAACAGCTCTCGCTCTACTGCTGATACTCAGTAGAGAGATGTAAAGAAAGGGGGGTGAGCATACAACGCGCTCAGTAAGGAAATCAGGCAAGTAAGTAGATATCTACACTATCTACTTAAAATAATGCTATGCCTTGAAAACATTATTTCCTTCACTCACTTAAAAAGCATGTCTTTAAATATATATATATATGTGTGTGTATACTTGTACAGATTAAATCCCGTGTACAGAAATCATGCTTTCTTTCTCAAATATAGGCATGTAGTGCAAAACAATGCATCTTTATATAAATCATGCCTTTATGTAAATCATGCCATTTATATTTAAATCACAATAAATATGGCATCAAATAATTCACAACCCAAAATCAGAGTCCGACCCATCCCTCAGGTCTGTTCGCAATTTAAATCAGTCAATCAATGTGATATATCATGTGAGACTCTGTGGTGAAATGCAAATAGTATCCTAGACTATGATAACATCCGACAATGGTGATCCCAGGCAACAAAGTACTCAGTGTGCGGGGCATCACTGCTGTAACGGGAGGGGGGTCAGTCCATCATAACCGCCAGCTATATCCTCCTCAACTCCACAACACCACACGGTACAGTGTACTCCATGCCACATGCAAGGTACAACGTACTCCGTGGACCCTACATCACAGTTGGGGTGCCTGCCATAGGTCTTAGCCCTCAAAACCATGGAATATCATACCACGTCTCTAAATCCTCATGTAACCCTCTCATAGTGTGACACTCAGTCTACACGAGAAAATCAAGCATGGTTTTCAACATGTATTATATATCACATACAGTGCGCACCTTTGAGCACGACTCACAGTCGACACTCCGTTCAAACACTGTTTCACATCACAAACTCAACTCTAGTGCGAGTAAACCTCCAGCAACTAGGTCAATGCAAACTTCATGTTTCAAATCAAGTACGAGCAATAGCTCCAGTACCATGCTATGCACAAAACTCATCAAATCAAGCACGAGCAATAGCTCAAGTACTATGTCATGTATAAATCATGAAGAATCGAGTACGAGCAATGCTCTAGTACTCTGTCAAGCATCTCATGTAAAACTCGAGTACGAGCTAATCGCTCCAGCACTCTCTCATGCATAAATCACATAAAACTGAGTACGAGTAATAACTCAAGCACTCTATCATGCATGTCATGAAAATATAGTGCGAATCATAATCCCGCACTAATATATGTGGAAAATATATGAAATCCAGTGCGAGCTATGGTCCAGCACGATTTGTTCTCACATAATATGATAGCTCTTTAAAAAATGGATGGTTTACAAAATATCAAAATCAGCACTATAAAGTGTGCTTAATTCGCATCAACCTTAAAATCATTAGCTCATCTATTTATTCTTCTGCTAAACAGCAGTAAAACACTCAAAATGGTTGTTTCCATGCTTTTTACAACTTTTCACAAAAGTTGACTTTTTTCCTAACTAAGGGCAAAATCGTAATTGCCACTATCGGGTCACAATAATTATTATTCACTTTATCTTACCCTCAAAGTTTTTAAGTGAATGTAAAAGCATACGAAAATACGTGCAAGTATCTCTAACTACTCACAAAAGTCCCTTACCTGTAATCACTCGAGAAATTTCACTTTCTCTGCGCTGCTCGTTTCAACAGTCCGATTTGCTTCTCCAATACTCTCTGGAGCTGCATATAACCGTTTATCAGGTTAATTACACTTTTCCTACTGTATTTCACATTAAATATAGTCTATTTCCCTTAATGGGCTTTAATAATCCTTAATGGGCCTAACTATGCCTTAAGCCCATTTTCATTTTACTATTCATTTTCGTTGGGCCTATTGGGCTTATGGGGCCCACCAACTCATATTGGGCTTGTCCTAGACCCATTACATCTTATTGGGCCTAAAATATTTGGGCTTGGCCCATTGGGCCTCTCGGCCACATGTCATGGCTGAGAGCTACCCATGCCATCGGTTACACCATGGCATGCCATCCATGCTTATTTGTCTAGCCAATTCACTTAGGCATTTCCACAAACACTTGTTAGGCAACATTCCTAAACATCATATAGTTCATTTAGGCATTTTATCAAACACCTTGATTGCCAACTAATTACATGTATTAATTAATCAAATTGATTAATTCTAATTACACCGTAATCATTAACACATGTACATTAATCCATTTATGCCTTAAAATCATATTGACATAAATCAATGTCTCACCACTCACTCTCAGCCTAACCAACATCATGGTGATTTAATATGTTTCAATGCTTAAAACATATATCAATATACTTAAAATCATTCATACATTAACATATATGAAATTGAAAATTAGAAAATATACCAATTGTTGTGTTCACCCTTTGGCTGAATCTTTGAAGGCTCTCGGTTTGCACTCTATGGCTCCTTGATAGCCAATTCCAACATATTTCACTCTCCTTTCAATTTGGAACAAGTTCCAAAGATGCCTAATTCCTAGTGATTTCTAGTGAGAGAAAGCTTGGATAATATGTTTCGATGGTTTCTTCTTCTAGCCGAATTTGGTGTGATGAAGATGACAATGGTGTGGCTGAATTTATAAGCCACCTACTTAGCCATTAGGCTTTACTTTCCATCCATTAAGCTTGACTTTCCAAGCCTTAGCCATGAGTCACCTTATGAGTCACCTTATGAGTCATGGTTAGCTTTAACTATGGTTAGATATTTATCTCATGGGCTTTCCATTTGGGCTTCTCAGTTTGGGCTTTCTTAAGGGGCTTTCGGGCTAAAATTTTTACTATGTCTCGGGCCTTTAATTGTCTAAATATTTGGCCAATCAATTGGTCCAACAATTCAGTCTAAAGGACCTAAGAATTTCGATATACGTTTAGTATACCTTAATGGGCTTTAATATTTTCACCTTAGGCCCATTGCGATTTTTAACCATTAAATTAAATCCGGAATCCTTCCGAATAAATTTTCCTTACTTTCGGGGATGATTATCTTGTATTCTGGCCAAGAATATTTTTCTCCTATTATCTTATATTTTTCCCCTATTTTTTAACCATGATTAGTCAACTATGGTAAAAGTCCACTTTCTTAACTATAGTTGACTTTTTCCTTAACCATTGACCAAGTTGACTTTTTCTCAAAATTTTGACAGTGTCATATATTATGTCTTACACTCTCGTCTTTATGTTTCAACCGTTCCCGGTGGATAATTTCACCCGAAACGCCTTATCTCGCCAAAAAGGTCTATTTCACCCTTTTTAGCTTTTCCTCTCGTTTTCTGTGTTCGGGACTAAATCAAGCTGACTTTCCTTCATGAGCTCTCTATGCTTTCTCATTTTTAGTTCTTATTTTCAGTCAGGAAGATTTAGATCCACTTGGTTTAGCCTGTGACACTTATAATTCACATTAGGCTTTTTATGTAGCTTTTGCATGTTAAATCATTTCACTAACACTTTATGTCTAGTAAATACTCTTCTTATGATTCAACTATAATAACATAGTGTTCATACACATAGGAATCATAAGGTACAAGCTACATAAAAATCCGGGTCTGACAATCCCCCCCACTCAAAAAATTTGGTCCTCCAAATTAGAACCAAGTCAGTCATCAAATAGGTGAGGGTACTTCTCTCGCATCAGACTCTCTAGCTCCCAAGTAGCTTCCTCTGAAGTATGATGCTGCTAGAGAATTTTTACTAACCCGATGGTCTTCAATCTCAACACTTTCTCCTTCCTATCCAATATCCGAATCGGTCTCTCTACATATGACAAGTACTCTCGGAGCTCCAAAGGCTCGTAACTAATCACATGTGCCGGATCCGGGTGATACTTCTGAAGAATCGATATGTGGAAGACGTTATGGACACCTGATAAGTCTGGTGGCAATGCCAACCTGTACGCCTTATCTCCCACTCGGTCAAGTATCTCAAAGGGTTCAATATAGCGAGGATTTAGTTTCCCTCTCTTTCCAAATCTCGCTATGCCCTTGGAAGGAGAAACTCTCAAAAACACGGATTCACCAACTGCAAACTCTAGTGGCCTACGTCTCCTGTCAGCGTAACTCTTTTGTCTGCTCTGAGCTGTCCTCAGTCTCTCTACTATCAAGTGGACATCCTCAGATGCTTGCGTAACCATGTCAGGAGAGAAAATCTTACGGTCACCCACTTCTTCCCATCCAATAGGGGAACGACATCTACGGCCATATAAAGCCTCGTACGGTGCCATCCCGATACTCAAATGATAACTGTTGTTGTAGGCGAACTCAGCTCGTGGCAGGTGGTCATCCTAGGAGCCTCTAAAATCTAGCACACATGCTCTCAAAAAATCCTCCAGAGTCTGTATAGTCCTCTCTGACTGACCACCTGTCTGAGGATGAAAAGCGATGCTCAAACTCAACTGGGTTCCCATGGCTTCCTGAAAATGTCCCCAAAAGTGGGAAGTGAAGCGGGAATCCCTATCAGAGACTATGCTCACTGGTATACCTTGTAATCTCACTACCTCCCGTACATACAGTTCTGCTAATGAACTATGAGTATCGGTCGCTCTCATAGCTAGGAAGTGGGCTGACTTCGTCAGTCTGTCGACGATCTCCCATATAGCATCGTGATTCCTGCAGGTTCTCGGTAAACCCATCACAAAATCCATGGTGATATGCTCCCATTTCCATGTCGGTATAGGTAGAGGCTGCAATAACCCTGCAGGTTTCTGATGCTCCACCTTCACCTGTTGACATACGAGACACTTAGCCACAAAGTCTGCTACATCTCTCTTCATACCCGACCACCAGTATACCTTACGGAGGTTCTGATACATTTTATTACTCCCCGGATGTAACGTATACCTCGACGAATGAGCTTCCGCCAATATCAATCTCCTTAGTCCGGATCCTCAGGAACACACAATCTGCCTCTGAACCTCAGTAGTCCATCAGAACTCAACTCAAAGTCTGTCACTGTGCCCTTCTGCATCTAACTACTCACATCCATACAAAATGGATCAGTCTGCTGAGCCACTCTGATCCTGTCCAACAGGTCCGGCTCCAAGCGTAGACTAGCTATCACATAGCCTGTATCCATATCAGAAGGCACGACTCCTAAACTGAGGCTAGAAAACTGCTTTAGCAAATCATGTTCCCTAACCACCATGTACGATACCATCCCTAGGCTCTTCCTGCTCAAGGCATCAGCTATAACGTTAGCCTTACCCGGATGATAAAGTATCTCACAATCGTAGTCTTTCAGAAGCTCTAGCCATCTTCTCTGTCTCATGTTCAGCTCTTTCTGTGAGAACAGATACTTGAGGCTCTTGTGGTCGGTAAATATCTGAAACTTCTCACCATACAAGTAGTGGCGCCATACCTTCAACGCAAACACTACTGTTGCTAGTTCCAAATCATGGGTCGGATAGTTCTTCTCATGATCCTTTAGCTGTCTAGATCCATAAGCAACTACCCTCCCATCGTGCATCAATACACAGCCCAATCCCTCATGCGAGGCATCAGTATATGCTGCAAATCCTCCTGAGCTGGTAGGGATAGTGAGAATCGGAGCGATGGTCAATCGACGCTTCAACTTCTCAAAACTCTTCTCACAATCCTCATTCCATACGAACGGTACACTCTTTCGAGTAAGATGTGTCAACGGAGCAGCCAACTTCGAAAATCCCTCAACGAATCTCCGATAGTATCCAGCTAAACCCAGAAAACTCTTGATCTCGGTGACTGTCCTCGGCTGTTCCCACTGAACTACAGCCTCTACCTTAGATGGATCAACTGATACACCATCTCTCGATACAACATGTCCTAAAAACGAGATCTATGACAGCCAAAAGTCACACTTACTGAGCTTAGCATATAACTCATGCTCTCGTAGAGTCTGCAACACGATCCTGAGGTGCTCCTCATGCTCCTCCTTGGATCTCGAATACACTAATATGTCACCGATAAAGACGTAACAAACTGGTCCAAATATGGCTTGAACACATCGTTCATCAAAGCCATGAAAGCAGTTGGAGCATTCGTCAATCTGAATGGCATGACCAAGAGATCATAATGGCCATATCGGGTACGAAATGCTGTCTTGGGTACATCTCCACTCCGAACTTTCAGCTGATGATACCCAAACCTTTGGTCAATCTTGGAAAAGACCAATGCTCCCTGAAGCTGATCTAACAAGTCGTCAATGCGTGGAAGGGGGTATATATTCTTGATGGTGGCCTTATTCAGCAATTGGTAATCTATACACAATCGAAAGCTCCCATCCTTCTTCTTTACAAACAAAACCGGTGCTCCCTAAGGTAAAACACTCGGTCATACAAAACCCCTATCCAACAGCTCTTGTAACTGTCTCTTGAGCTCCTCCAACTCAACCAAGGCCATGCGATATGGTGGTCTGGAAATAGGCTCCATACCAGGTACCAAATCTATACAGAACTCCATCTCTCTGTCTGGTGGTAACCCTGGCAATTCATCCGAAAAAACATCTGGGTACTCACTGACCACAGTAATATCTGATAACTCCGGATGTGCCTTATCCATATCTACCACGTATGCAATGAAACCTTGATATGTTGAAGGTTTTCTAAATTAGTCATCATGCAATAATCATAACTACTCCTTTCATTTATTCTTATTAAACTTTACAACATATCTAGTGGGGTTAGGAAACATAACTGTCTTAGCATAACAATCTAAAACAGCATGGTTTGCAGATAGCCAATCCATTCCTAATATTATATCAGAGTCATTCATACTTAGTAATATTAGATTGGATGTCATCTCCTTATCCCCTACTCTCAACTTGCAGTCATTAAATACATATTCTATAACTTGACTACTATTCATAGGCGTATTAATCAACATCACCATACATAACGGTGTACGCTCTACATGTCTTGCTAATTTACATGCAACTGAAGGCGATACAAAAGAATACGCAGCACCAGGATCAAGTAAAACATATGTTTCAATATCATAAATCAGGATGTTACCTCGAATCACATCCGATGAAGCATCAGCTGTCCCCTGGTCCAAAGCATGCACTCGCCCTCGACCCATCACCTGTTTCCCCTTCTCCTCTGCCGTCGCTCTACCTCTCTGAGCAGACGTACCAGCTGGAGTTCTATCAGGCTCCCTGCCCTTCTGTGGGGTAGTCACAAATATCTCTGGGTACTCTCTAGCCATTTGCCCCTGTTTCCCACATCGAAAACATACTATAGGAGTCAGCGGACACGGTTTACCTCCATGTGGTCTACCGCATCTTCTGCACTGATCGGCAGCAAGTCTCTGTCCTCCTATGACAATGCCCTTTGCTGGGGCTACAGTCGGATAAGCAGGAGGTCTAGCATATCTCTCTCATGCCTCCTCCACTCGTGATCTCTTACCGAAGAGTTTCTTCCCTCCTCGATAACCGAAACTCTAGCCGGCCTATTCTTCTGTATATCTCGGCTACGGCTAAACTTCCTGAACTCGAAAGCATTCCTCTCATAATCTTGCTCGCACAGTTGCGCCCTGCACACTGCTTCCTCATAAGTCGCTATGTCTAATGGAACCAACCTGGACCGCAGAACCGGTCTCAACCCATCGATAAACCTGTGGACCTTTATGGCCTCACTATACATGGTATCTGGGTCATATCTTCCTAGGGATAAAATCGAGTCTCATACTTGTCCACAGATAAACTCCCCTGGTTTAGTCCCAAAAACTCTGCCTGTAGTTTTCGCTGTGCGGTATCGGGAACAAATTGCCTCCTAAAGGCCTCCCGAAATATCTCCCAACTAATGTCTGTGTGTCGGGATCTCAATATAGGTCGGGTGAACTTCCACCAATACTCTGCAGCTCCCTTCAGCAGGAACACAGTAAATGCGACCATCTCCGAGGTCGTACACTCGAAGAATCCATAAAGCTTCTCCATATCCGCTAACCACTCCTCAGCAGCTATAAGGTCATTGACCAACTAAAAGACGGAGGTCTAAACTTCTGGAATTCTCGCAACCGATGCAGGTCACGTCCGTACCCTAATCCACTACCACCTGAAACCGATGGGGGTGTAGGAGTATCTACAGTCCTCTGTGTATCAGCTGTTTGCGTAGGTGTATCAGGGGAAACTGCCTCTCCTGTCGCAGCTCCTGCCTCCTATCTCTGCCTACCTAGCATCATCTGTGCCAATATCTCGACAATCGTCTCAAGACTACGCTCTAATCTCGTAAAGCGTGTCTCAACACACTCGGGCGCCTCAGTAGCACCTGGAGTCTCATGCATAGGCAATGGTTCGGCAGCAGCTCGTCCTGCGGGTCTATCTCCCCGGCCTCGAGCCCTACCTCTCATACTTCTACCGCTACGCTTATTTGCCATATAGACAAAGTTCCTGGATTCATAATAATGAATTAGTCCGTCTCCTATCTGGTATACACAGTTATATCTAAACACAGCACAGTACTATGGAGATGTACACTTTCCTATTTTCTAACACCGACTCACATCAGACCAACCTCTGCTCTGATACCATTCTGTCAGGACCCGTTCTCAATCTATGACTTAACTAAAATCACAACAAATTTTTTGCTTTTTTAACTTACCTTACCTATCTTCAATGGTTGGGCTGTGATTCGATGTTAAACTCCTCACTTACCACATTATCCATTATCATACATACATGTCAATATATAGTTACTGACTGTAACTGCTTTTATAATACATGTGAGATTATATAAAAGCTAACACAAATACATTCCCCATATATATATCGTATACATCACTATGCTGTTTCTATGTTAGATACATAACTGTACAAAATATGTATACCTGTCGATCGATAGGAACTAGCAGTGGACTCAGGAATACTATCCCTCAATAGCTCTCGCTCTACTGCTGATGCTCTGTAGAGAGATGTAAAGAAAGGGGGGTAAGCATACAACGCGCTCAGTAAGGAAATCATGCAAGTAAGTAGATATCTACACTATCTACTTAAAATAATGTTATGCCTTGAAAACATTATTTCCTTAACTCACTTAAAACGCATGTCTTTAAATATATATATATATATATGTATACTTGTACAGATTAAATCTCATGTACAGAAATCATGCTTTCTTTCTCAAATATAGGCATGTAGTGCAAAACAATACATCTTTATATAAATCATGCCTTTATGTAAATCATGCCATGTATATTTAAATCACAATAAATATGGCATTAAATAATTCACAACACAAAATCGGAGTCTGACCCATCCCTCAGGTCTGTCCGCAATTTAAATCAGTCAATCAATATGATATATCATGTGAGACTCTGTGGTGAAATGCAAATAGTATCCTAGACTATGATCATATCCAACAATGGTGATCCCAGGCAACACAGTACTCGATGTGCGGGGCATCACTGCTGCAACGGGAGGGGGGTCAGTCCATCACAACAGCCAGCTATATCCTCGTCAACTCCAAAACACCACACGGTACAATGTACTCCATGCCACATGCAAGGTACAACATACTCTGTGGACCCTACATCATAGTTGGGGTGCCTGCCATAGGTCTTAGCCCTCAAAACCATGGAATATCATACCACGTCTCTAAATCCTCATGCGACCCTCTCATAGTGTGACACTCAGTCTACACGAGAAAATCAAGCATGGTATTCAACATGTATTATATATCACATACAGTGTGCGCCTTTGAGCGTGACTCACAGTTGACACTCCACTCAAACACTGTTTCACATCACAAACTCAACTCTAGTGTGAGTAAACCTCCAGCAACTAGGTCAATGCATAGTTCATGTTTCAAATCAAGTACGAGCAATAACTCCAGTACCATGCTATGCACAAAACTCATCAAATCAAGCACGAGCAATAGCTTAAGTACTATGTCATGTATAAATCATGAAGAATCAAGTACGAGTAATGCTCCACTACTCTGTCAAGCATCTCATGTAAAACTCGAGTACGAGCTAATCGCTCCAGCACTCTCTCATGCATAAATCACATAAAATTGAGTACGAGTAATAACTCCAGCACTCTATCATGCATGTCATGAAATATAGTGCGAATCATAACCCCGCACTAATATATGTGGAAAATATATGAAATCCAGTGCGAGCTATGGTCCAGCACGATTTGTTCTCACAGAATATGATAGATGGCTCTTTAAAAAATGGATGGTTTACAAAATATCAAAATCAGCACTATAAAGTGTGCTTAATTCGCATCAACCATAAAATCATTAGCCAATCTATTTATTCTTCTGCTAAACATCAGTAAAACACTCAAAATGGTTGTTTCCATGCTTTTTACAACTTTTCACAAAAGTTAACTTTTTTCCTAACTAGGGGTAAAATCGTAATTTGCCACTATCGGGTCACAATAATTATTATTCACTTTCTCTGACCCTCAGAGTTTTTAAGTGAATGTAAAAGCAGACAAAAATACGTGCAGGTATCTCTAACTACTCACAAAACTCCTTTACCTGCAATCACTCGAGAAATTTCACTTTCTCTGCGCTGCTCGTTTCAGCAGTCCAATTTGCTTCTCCAATACTCTCTGGAGCTGCATATAACCGTTTATCAAGTTAATTACACTTTTCCTACTGTATTTCACATTAAATACAGTCTATTTCCCTTAATGGGCTTTAATAATCCTTAATGGGCCTAACTATGCCTCAAGCCCATTTTCATTTTACTATTCATTTTCGTTGGGCCTATTGGGCTTGTAGGGCCCACCAACTCATATTGGGCTTATCCTAGACCCATTACATCTTATTGGGCCTAAAATATTTGGGCTTGGCCCATTGGGCCTCTCAGCCACATGCCATGGCCGAGAGCTACCCATGCCATCGGTTACACCATGGCATGCCATCCATGCCTATTTGTCTAGCCAATTCACTTAGGCATTTCCACAAACACTTGTTAGGCAACATTCCTAAACATCATATTGTTCATTTAGGCATTTTATCAAACACCTTGATTACCAACTAATTACATGTATTAATTAATCAAATTGATTAATTCTAATTACACCGTAATCATTAACACATGTACATTAATCCATTTATGCCTTAAAATCATATGGACATAAATCAATGTCTCACCACTCACCCTCGGCCTAATCAACATCATAGTGATTTAATATGTTTCAATGCTTAAAACATATATTAATATACTTAAAATCATTCATACATTAACATATATGAAATTGAAAATTAGAAAATATACCAATTGTTGTGTTCACCTTTTGGCCGAATCTTTGAAGGCTCTCGGTTTGCACTCTATGGCTCCTTGATAGCCAATTCCAACATATGTCACTCTCCTTTCAATTTGGAACAACTTCCATGAAGGATACAAGTTCCAAATAAGCCTAATTCCTAGTGATTTCTAGTGAGAGAAAGCTTGGATAATATGTTTCAATGGTTTCTTCTTCTAGCCGAATTTGGTGTGATGAAGATGACAATGGTGTGGCTGAATTTATAAGCCACTTACTTAGCCATTAAGCTTTACTTTCCAACCATTAAGCTTGACTTTTCAAGCCTTAGCCATGAGTCACCTAATGAGTCACCTAATGAGTCACCTTATGAGTAATGGTTAGCTTTAACTATGGTTAGATATTTATCTCATGGGCTTTCCATTTGCGCTTCTCGGTTTGGGCTTTCTTAATGGGCTTTCGGGCTGAAATTTTTACTATGTGTCGGGCCTTTAATTGTCTAAATATTTGGCCAATCAATTGGTCCAACAATTCGGTCTAAAGGACTTAAGAATTTCGATATACGTTTAGTATACCTTAATGGGCTTTAAAATTTTCACCTTAGGCCCATTGCGTTTTTAACCATTAAATTAGATCTGGAATCCTTCCGAATAAATTTTCCTTACTTTCGGGGATGATTATCTTGTATTCAGGCCAAGAATATTTTTCCCCTATTTTTTTCTCCACACTTAGGTTAATTTTTAACCATGATTAGTCAACTATGGTAAAAGTCCACTTTCTTAACTATAGTTGACTTTTTCCTTAACCATTGACCAAGTTGACTTTTTTTAAAATTTTGTAAGTGTCATATCTTATGTCTTACACTCTCGCCTTTATGTTTCAACCGTTCCCGGTGGATAATTTCACCCGAAACACCTTCTCTCGCCAAAAGGTCTATTTCACCCTTTTTAGCTTTTCCTCTCGTTTTCTGTGTTCGGGACTAAATCAAGCTGACTTTCCTTCATGAGCTCTCTATGCTTTCTCATTTTTTTAATTCTTATTTTCAGTCAGGATGATTTAGATCCACTTGGTTTAGCCTGTGACACTTATAGTTCACATTAGGCTTTTTATGTAGCTTTTGCGTGTTAAATCATTTCACTAACACTTTATGTCTAGTAAATACTCTTCTTATGATTCAACTATAATAACATAGTGTTCATACACATAGGAATCATAAGGTACAAGCTACATAAAAATTCAAGTGTGACATTTAAATCCATGGATTCCTACTTAATCGATATTCAAGCCTATAGTGTTTTTATTTCATCACTTACTTCACTATGGCATTTTGTCAAACACCTTATATACTCATTTTCATAAATTGACTATCCTCGCCATGTAGCTTCATTCCATCATTCTAAAATCATGCATATTACTCCACTAACATTTTTACATAGTCCATTTATCATTAACTCACCCATGACACATTTTTTCACACTAGACTCATGCTAGGTTTCATTTGTTCCATTCAATTCCATGTAGTTTTAATCATAAATACACATGCCAATCAACTCCAAAATCAATAAATAAACAAATGTACTTGGATTGGTATATTAGAAATTCACCTAGCTTGATTTCCTTCTTGCTCCCAATAAGAACACTCCTTGCTCCTTCAAACCAACCAATAGGGTATTGATTCCAAACTATGTTGTTCTTCTCTTTGAAATGTACAACTTTGCTCTAATGGCTTTTTTCTCAAATCTTAATGAAAATGGGGTGATTTTAGAGTGAGAAAGCTAGGTTTTAAGATTGAAATGGAAGAAAATGGTTTAGTCCCATGAATTATAGATCCAACTCCTCCCTATTTATAGAATTGGCTTGATGAGATCGATTTGCATAGGGTGGAGATTGATCTGGTCCTCTTAAATTCATCAGTTTCACGACATTTTGAAGGCATGAGATCGATCTGTCGAATGCATGAGATCGATCTGCTCAATGGAACAGGATCGATTTGTCTCAGGCAGAGAGCTAAGGAGATCGATCAGGCCTTAAGGGGAGATCGATCTACTCCAGCCCGAGAGTAATGGAGATCGATCTTCTTGAGTGAGGGATCGATCTTCCTCTTCCAACATGCTTGATTTTACATTTTCCAGGCCTTGAGATCGATCTCTCCTTGCATGGGATCGATCTGGCCTTCATCCAACACCCTTTTTGCTGCAAATTTCCCATCTAAACTCATACTCAATCACTTCCACATTCATTTATCAATTCATTCACACTTAGAACTCAAAAAAAAATTATTTCTTGAAATTCATATGTAATGTAACTTGTCTATACATCAATTAATCTTATACATTACATAGAAAACTAAGGGTCTTACAAAAAATTAGAGAGAAAAACAAGGGCAGAATCTGTATTATTTCAAAGGTAAGAGAAACTTGGAATTTTTTTATTTCTTAGCTAGTTTTTGAGCTTGTTTAAGATGATTCTAAGTTCTATACATGTATATTTACAGCTGAGGAACATTTGTGGAGGAAGAAAGTGACGTCAAAGTTGGTCAACAAGGTGAGGAATTCGATGGAAGAAATGATTGAGATATATGTCGATGCTCAATAGTTTTAGATGATTTTTACTAAAGTAGAATTTGAATATATATTTCCTAGAGTGAACTTGAATTTCAGCCAGCCCTTGGATAATATAGAGAAGATGAAATTTGATTGAATTAAGTGTTGTTGAATGTTAGTTTAATACCGAAAAGTTTAGTTTATAACTCGGTTTAATCGAATACTGTAAAAGTGTGAAATTTTGGCAATTTGATAAGTTGTAAAGTGTTGACTAGAGACTTGAATAAGTGCTTAAACTATTAAGTATATAAGTTCAAAGTTAAAGGAAAAGAATTTATCGAAATAGCTAATACCGATAAGTTTATCAGTTAAACCAAAAAAGTAAAAAAAAAAGCTGGCGAAAAAAGGTCAGTTTGCAACGTTTAAGTTGTAAAATGTATTCGAATGTAAATAAAGATGAATTAGATACTAATTGGATATAATTAGACTATTTGTAGCAGCTAGAAGTGTAGACACGTAAATCAAGGTGAGCCGATATCCGAGAGATACGTGCTACCCCAATTTTGTGTAGGTAAGGGATGTAATTTATTGTTGTAATAGTGTTCCTTGCCTGTAAATAAATATTTATTTGATATTTAAAAAGTACGTGAAAACCCCTAGTTAACGAAAAAATTTCTTGAAACCTTTTAGTAAAATAAGCGTGAATTTCAAACGACCTTAAACCCATATTTGCTTACTTACGAATGCATCATTTTTGTACGTTTTTATAACTATGATTATTTGTGTAACAAGCATGTATATATGTGATTTTCGAGGCATGATTTCTGTAAGCTATTGTGAAAATAAGTTTGAAAATGATTTTATGATTTGATCAATTGAAAGGGGCTTAAGTATTTTCTAAGATTGATTTTTGAGGTCGGGTAATCACCAGTTAAGAATCAGGAAGGAGGATGTTCTAAAAATGGCCTTTAGAATCCGATATGGCCATTACGAGTTTTTAGGGATGCCCTTTAGTCTAACTAATGCCCCTGCTGCTTTTATGAATTTGACGAATGATGTGTTTTGGGATTACCTGGATCGATTTGTAATAGTTTCCATTGATGATATTCTAATCTATTCTAAGTCCCTAGAGAAGCACGCGGAGCATTTGAGGACTGTGCTCTAGATACTTCGAGCTAAGCAATTGTATGGGAAGTTTAGTAAATGTGAATTCTAGTAAGATCAGATAGCTTTCCTTGGTCATAATGTATCTAAGGACGAGGTGTCAGTTGATCCGTCTAAGGTAGAGGTTGTACTTAAGTGGGAGAGACTGAGGATAGTTACAGAGATTCGAAGCTTTCTGGGATTGGCAGGGTATTACCTGAGATTTGTTAAGGGATTCTCTCAAATTGTAGCTCCGTTGACTAAGCTTAAACGTAAGGATGTTCCATTTGTTTGGTCGGATCAGTGTGAGTAGAGTTTCCAGGTGTCACGACCCTTAACTTACCACAATACGTACAAATTTTTCATTTTCATGCGTCATATATTAATCATCCTTCCTCGATCGTGAACAACCACACTCTCAACAGTTAGGCTATGTGTCAATGTATACCTCATCAATCCATAACAATTTAATTTCAAAAGTAAACACTATTATAAATACATCAGAGTTACTGTTTACATTGCTTTACATCCCCAATGTTTACATACAAAAAGCTACTGTGCTATGTCTAGTATAGATGAAAAATAATTCAAGTATGCATACCTTTAGCGATGGGATGCAGCGGATACCAAAAGGGAAAGCCTCCAGTCACGCCCACTCTATACTCAAATCTCTGTAGAGAGGGGGAAAATAAGGAGGGTGAGCAAACCACACGCTCAGTAAGGCAATCATGTGAACAGGTAGATACTGCACTATCTACGTGATCGTGATGCCATGCTCAAAAGCAATTAGTTCATCATTTTATCTCAAAACATGAGTGTATGATTGTGTTAATGGTAGGTAAAGCATTCATGCTATTAAAATCCAGAGCACAATTCAATTCAAGCATGGTATAATCATCATGCATAATTCACAATAAAGCATGGCATTACCCATCATGCGTTTTCTCAAATAAGCATGGCATTAACCATCATGCATTTTTCACAATAAAGCATGGCATTAATCATCATGCTTCGGTTCACTTTAAACCATTAACAATCGATATCTCAAAACAATTCAACACTTGTCAGGTCTCAGCCCCTCCCTCGGACTTTCCTGACCCACAATCATTTCAAACATGGATTTATTTTCAAAGCATTAGACATGTGAGATAGGCAATTCAATAAAAGGTAATAGCCTCTAGGACTATGGCCATATCTTGTGATACCGGCTACACGGATCAGGTGTGCGGGATGTCACCACTATCTGCTTCCACACGGGAGGTGAGTCAAATCCTACCCGTCGGTCCATAGCAGATCTCGTCCGAAGACGGCATATCACATCTTAACACGGTACAACGTACTCCATGGACCAAATCAACACATCATATCACGCCACATTTCAAACCGCACGTGTGAGCCTATTTAATCGGTACAACTTCTTGTCTACCCGAAGCTCCAAACACGGCTATCAACATGTCAAAATCACAAACTGCACGTACGAGCCTATTTAATCGGTGCGACACCAATTCTGCCCGAAGCTCCAAGCATGGCAACAAATAAGGTGGGCATCTAGTGCGAGCTAAGCTCCAAGCACCATGCCAAAACCAGTATGAATCCATGTGAAAACTAGTGCGAGCTAAGCTCTAGCACTCATGTGTATAAAACACGTCAAATCTCATGTGAGTCATACTCTAGCACGCTTTCATTCTCATGAAAACAATGTAGGTGGCTCATTTCTTTGCAAAGTATGGTTAACAAACCAAAACAAACTCATTTGTTTTGCAAATCATTTCAAATGTCAGCCAACCTACCAAATCATTTGCTAAAAAGCAATAAAACATTATTTTCAAAGCATTATGCTTTTATTTTCATGCACATTTCTCAAACACCAACTCTTTCCCTTTAATCACCCAATTTCATTTCCTAATATCTCATGCATTCTAGTAAATCATTTAAGCTCCCAAATTGTGTACAGATATCTCTAAGAGTCTACATAATTCCCTTACCTCGATTTACTTGAGTGTGACTCTCTTCCTCTTAGCTTCATGTGCTATTGGCTCGCTTTGCTCCTGTGTATCCTCGGGAGTTGTGATTCATTCATCCAAATCAATTGAGTTAATGGTGTTAACTCATATTTGACCTCACTAGTCAATATAATTCATTTATACATTTTACCAATGCCCTAAATCCACATTTTACCCCTTTTAGGTAAATCTTATAATTTATTCACTAGCAACATCTTAAAATCATACCCATAACACTATTTTCACCTCTAGATATCCCATTTCTTATTAATCTTCATGCATTCCACTTTCTCACACTAGACCATTTCTAGGTCATAATCATTCCAATGCATTTTAGATAGTTTCTAACAATATTAAGCACCTCAATCAACCCCAAACATCAATAGCTTAACAATGTACTTAAGTTGGTGCTTTAGAAACTCACCTCTTTGGATTTCCTCTTTGCTCCAAATAGAAATACCCCTTATTCCTTCAATCCAACAAATGGGTAAATGCCTCCAAACTATGTTGTTCTTCTCCTTGATGTGAACAACTTTGCCTCTAATAGTCTTCCCTCAAATCTCCTTGAAAATGGTTGGATTTAGAGAGAGAAAACTAGGTTTTGGGTTGGAAAGGGAAGGAAATGGTTTTGTCCCGAAATCTGTAGATTTTCAATGCCCTTTTTATAGAAATAGCTTGAGGAGATCGATCTATACAAGGAGGAGATCGATCTGGTCCCCTTAAATTCTTCTTTTCCATGGCATTTTAAGCATGAGATCGATCTGTCGAAGATTGAGATTGATCTGCTACAAATAGAGAGCTAAGGAGATCGATTTGTATGCTTGAGGATCGATCTTTTCATTACAGAATGTTTAGGAGATCGATCTGGCCCCAATGGAGATCGATCTGCCCTATTGCTTTGCTCAAATACAAGCATCTTTGGCTTATCCAGATCAATCTCTCATCCTATGAGATCGATTTGGCCTGCATAATTTCCAGATTTTGCTGCAATTTCCTGCAGAAGCTTATACGAAAACATCCTTAATTTGCTGTCATGGTCAGTTTCTCATCCAATCATCTTTGAGACTTGAAAATGGCATCCATTAATACTTCATACACATTAAAACTTGTGTAGAATCTTTGTATGACCAAAGGTACTTAATATAAACCAAATGGAAGTGCACAACTTATGCCATCCTCCTTTCATTTTACCACTCTCCTCACTTTTCATTTTACTCCCATTCTTCACATGTTTAAGTCCATTTCTTTATATTCATATATAATGTAACTTGTACGTACAATCACAACTCTTATTACAAGTGTGTACATTAACTTATGGACTTACATCACATATACTTCATTTATGAATTCATTGTATAACTTCATTTACATTTCTATGTACATATGTATAATTATACATATACGGGGTCTCACATTCTCCCCCACTTAGAAAATTTGGTCCTCCAAATTAGAACCAATTCAATCTGTGAATAACTCGAGATACTTCTCTTGCATCAAACTCTCTAATTCCTATGTGGCTTCTTTTACTGTGTGATGTTGCCAAAGGATTTTAATTAAGGGAATTGTTTTTGTCCTCAACACTTTATCTTTTCTGTCCAGTATCCGAACCGGCTTCTAAACATATGTCACACCCTGATTGAGCTCCAATATCTCTTATATTATCACATGTGCCGGGTCCGGGTGATACTTCCTTAACATGGATATGTGGAAGATGTTGTAAACACTTGCTAATTCTGGTGGCAATGCCAATCTATAAGCCTTGTCTCCCACTCTCTCCAAAATTTTGAAGGGTCCAAAGTATCTAGGGCCCAGCTTGCCCTTCTTACCACATCTCATAATTCCCTTCGAAGGAGAAACTTTCAAGAACACCGACTCACCCACATCAAACTCTAGTGGTCTCCGTCTCTTATCAGTATAACTCTTTTACCGGCTCTGAGCTGTTCGTAATCTCTCACATATCAATCGGACATTCTCAGATGCCTGCTGCACTAAGTCTGGAGAAAAAATCTGTCTGTCACCAACCTCTTCCCATCCAATAGGGGAACGGCATCTACGCCCCTACAATGCCTTGTATAGTGCCATCCCGGTACTCGCATGAAAACTGTTATTATAGGCGAATTCTACGAGTGGCAAATGGTCATCCCAGGAGCCTCCAAAATCCAATGCGCACGCTCTCAACATATCCTCTAGGGTCTGTATAGTCCTCTCTGATTGACCATCTGTCTGAGGATGAAACGCGGTACTAAAAGTCAACTGGGTCCCCATCGCTTCCTAAAAACGTTCCCAGAAGTGGGAAGTGAAGCGGGCATCCCTATCAGAAACAACGCTCACTAGAATTCCATGTAGCCTCACTATCTCACGCACATACAAGTTCACTAACTGGCTCAGAGTATCAATAACTCTCATAGCTAGAAAATAGGCTGATTTCGTCAACCGATACACAATCACCCATATGGCATCATGACCTCTACGGGTCCTCGGCAATCCCATCACAAAATCTATGGTGACGTGCTCCCACTTCCAAGTTGGCATCGGTAGAGGCTGCAATAACCCTGCAGGCTTCTGATGCTCTACCTTCACCTGCTGATAAACGAGACACTTCACAACGTATTTAGCAATGTGTTTTTTTATCCCAGACCACCAATAAACCTTTCGAAGGTTTTGATACATCTTGGTACTCCCTGGATGTATCTATACCTCGATGAGTATGCCTCTATCAAGATCAACCTTCTGATCTCTACATCATCAGGAACACATATCCTACCTCTGAACCTCAACAATCCATCTGAACTCAACTCAAAGTCCATCTCTGTACCCTTCTATATCTCCCCGACAATATCACTGCACTGCTGATCAATCCGCTAAGCCTATCGAATTTGATCTACCAGATCCGGTTCCAACTGCAGGCTAGCTATCATAAATCTAATATCAGCGTCAGGCGGGGTCATATCCAAATTGAGGTTCGTGAACTGTTTCAACAGCTCGTGTTCCTTGACCATCATGAATGATACCATCCTGAGATGCTACCTACTCAATGCATCAGAAACCACACTTACTTTGCCTGGGTGGTACAGGATCTCACAATCATAATCCTTTAACAGCTCGAGCCATCTCCTCTGTCTCATGTTTAACTCTTTCTGCGAGAACAAATATTTAAGGCTCTTGTGGTCCGTAAACACTTGGAATTTCTCTCCATAAAGTTAGTAGCTCCATATCTTCAGCGCAAACACCACCGCTGCTAACTCCAAATCATGGGTCGGGTAGTTCCTCTCATGATCCTTTAACTGTCTTAATCCATATGTAACTTCCTCCCCATCCTGCATCAATACACAGCCTAGTCCTTGGTGTGAAGCATCTGTATACACCGAGAAACCTCCTGAGCTGGTAGGAATGGTGAGGATCGGAGTTGTGGTTAATCTCCTTTTCAACTCCTTAAAGCTTTCCTCACACTTATCGTCCCACACATAATCAACATTCTTTCTCATGAGACGTGTCAAAGGAGCAGATAACCTCAAAAATCCCTCTACGAACTTTCGATAATACCCAGCTAAACCTAGGAAACTTCTGATCTCTGTCACTGTCTGGGGTCTCTGCCCTCAATCTTAGATGGATCCACTGACACTCCATCTTTTGATACTATATGACCTAGGAAAGAGATATGTTCCAACCAAAAGTCGCACTTACTGAGTTTAGCGTGCAACTTCTTCTCTCGAAGGGTCTGTAGCACTATCCTTAGATGCCTTTCATGCTCCTCTCTAGACCTTGAGTATACCAGTATATCATCAATGAACACGATCACAAATCGATCCAAATACTGGTGGAATACCTCATTCATCAATGACATAAAAGCTGCGGGAGCATTCGTCAACCCGAATGGCATAACCATAAACTCATAATGTCCATACCGAGTGCAAGAATCTGTCTTGGGTACATCTCCACCTCGTATCTTTAACTGATGGTACCATGATCTCAAATCTATCTTGAAAAGGACCTGTGCTCCCTTAAGCTGATCCAACAAGTCATCGATGCGTGGAAGGGGATACTTATTCTTGATGGTGGCCTTATTCAACAACCGGTAATCTATACACAGTCGGAGGCTTCCATCCTTCTTCCTTACAAACAGAATCGGTACTCCCCAAGGTGAGACACTTGGTCTGATGAATCCCTTCTCTAGAAACTCTTGTAACTGTTTCCTTAATTCATCTAACTCAACTTAAGCCATTCTGTAAGGTGGCTTAGATATCGGCTCTGTACCAGGTGCCAAGTCTATACCAAACTCCATTTCCCTATCTGGAGGCAACCCTGGTAACTCATCCGAAAAGACATCTGGAAATTCCTTAACCACTGGCATGTCTCCCAATTCCGGACGTGCCTTATTCATCTCAATCACATAAGCGATGAACCCTTCACATTATTCTTTCCACCATTAGTAATCATAAATCATCATATTCACACATAAGATTGATAAGCAGATTTATCTTTCATACATCATGTATCAAGATTGTACTCATCACACTTATAATAATCATGTTCTTTAATTTCATTTCACAAAATTTACAACAAGGTTGTCTACCTTTGGAAACATCAAAGCTTTTGCATGACAATCCATAACAACATGATTTGCAGCCAGCCAATCCATCCCTAGGATTACATCAATGTCACTTATATTTAATAAGATCAAATCGGCTGCCATTTCTTTACCTCCTATGCTCATCTTACAATCTCTATATACATGCTCAGTCAACTGACTATCATTCATAGGGGTAGATATCAACATCTTATAAAGCAGTGTGGGTGTTACATGCTTCAATAATTTACATGCAAAGGATGGCGATATAAACGAATGCATGGCACCAGGATCAAATAATACAAATGTTTCTATATCAAAGATTTGGATGGTACCTTTAACCACATCCGAAGATTGATCCGCAGTGTCCTGGTCCAGTGCATGCACTCGTCCTCTACTCAGACCTACTGCTTGCTTCCCCTTTTCCTCAGCTGTAGCCCTCCTCCTCGAAGCAGTTGTTCCAATTGGAGCTCTCTATGGCTCCTTGGCCTTCTGTGGGGCTCTTTCTGTCATCTCTGGGCAATCTATAATTATGTGGCCTGGTTTCCCACATCTAAAGCATACTACCTGAGGTCCATAGCATGGTCGTGTTCCATGGTACTTGCCACACTTACCACACTGTTTCGTAGTAGGTCGTGGCCCTCCAATCACAACTCTTTTCGTTGGACTTAGAGCCGGATACATGAGAGTAATAACTGTCCTCTCCTGGATCTCATCAATCCTCGGCCTCTTTCTAGAGAATCTCTTGCTTCCTTTATAACTGAAGCCTCTATCCATCATTGGTTTCTTCTTATCTATGTCCCTCATCTTACTAACATTTCCAAACTCTGAGGCGATTCTATCAACATCTTGTTCACATAATTGCGCCCTGCGCACTACCTCCTCATAGGTCGGTATATCCAGGGGAACCAATCTGGACCTGATGGTTGATCACAATCCATCCATAAATTTTTGGATCTTCTCAACCTCATTACTCATTGTGTTGGGATCATATCTGCCCAGGGAGATAAAGGTCGTCTCATACTCATCCACTGTCCTACTCCCTTGGGTTAGTCCCAAAAATGCCATTTTCATCTTCCGCTGTGCGGTATCCGAAACGTACTGTCTCCGGAATGCCTCCAAAAATATATCCCAGCTAATCTCAGTATACCGGGCTCTCAAAATAGGCCTGGTGAATTTTCACCAATGTTCTCTGACCCCTTCAGCATAAAAGCGACAAACGCTACCATCTCGGTAGTAGTGCACTTGAAGAACTCGTACAACTTCTCGATTTCACTAATCCAACCCTCAGCTACCACTGGGTCCTTAATTCCACTAAAAGACGGCGGTCCAAACTTTTGGAACTATCACAGCCTATCCAAATCACAACCGTAACCCCAGCCTCTACTACCTGGTGTAGTAATAGGAGTAGGTATATCTTGTGCAGGTGGGGTATCTGTCATCTGTGGCCTCTGGGCTTCCCTTGCCCGTGCCTTAGGAGCTGCCGCCTGCACGGCATCACCTTGTGTAGTGGGACTCTGTCTATCGCTAACTCCAGGTAAGGACTGGGTGACCAACTCCAATATCATCTCAATGCTCCGCTCAATCCTCGCGAAGCGAGCCTCAGTACTCTCGGTCTCTCCTCTGGACCCTGTGGAGCGTGCTCAACCTCAGCCTCCACTTCAATATCATCCTAAACCTCATGTGTTTCTAGCTCAACATTACCCCCAGGCCTACCTCTACGGCCTCGAGCCTGTGCTCTCATCCCTCTACCGCGACTGGTATTAGGCATAATGTTTCATTTCCCTGCATACATCTCAATTTCTTAGTTAACCCATCGATACACACAATTTGTATCTAAACAAGCACAGTAACATGGGGATGTAATTTTCTAACTTATTAAATATTTTAGACATAACACTCGTCAGACTAACTCGAGCTCTGATACCAAATTTTGTCACGACCCTTAACTTACCAAAATACATACAATTTTTTTGCATTTTCATGCGTCATTTATTAATCATCCTTCCTCTATCGTGAACAATCACACTCTCAACAGTTGGGCTGTGTGTCAATGTCTACCCCATCCATCCATAACAATTTAATTTCAAAAGTAAACACTTTTATAAATATATCAGAGTTACTATTTACAAGTGTTTACATTGCTTTACATCCCCAATGTTTACATACAAAATGCTACTGTGCTATGTCTAGTTTACATGCAAAATAATTCAAGTGTGTATACCTTTAGCGATGGGATACAACAGATACCAAAAGGGAAAGCCTCCAATCACGCTCACTCTATACTCAAATCTCTGTAGAGAGGGGGAAATAAGGGGGTGAGCAAACCACACGCTCAGTAAGGCAATCATGCAAACAAGTAGATACTGCACTATCTACGTGATCGTGATGCCATGCTCGAAAGCAATTAGTTCATCATTTTATCTCAAAACATGAGTGTATGATTATGTTAATGGTATGTAAAGCATTCATGCTATTAAAATCTAGTGCACAATTCAATTCAACCATGGTATAATCATCATGCATAATTCACAATAAAGTATGGCATTACCCATTATGCGTTTTCTCAAGTAAGCATGGCATTAACCATCATGCATTTTTCACAATAAAGCATGGCATTAATCATCATGCTTCGGTGCACTTTAAACCATTAACAATCGATATCTCAAAACAATTCAACACTTATCAGGTCTCAGCCCCTCCCTCGGACTGTCCTGACCCACAATCATTTCAAACATGGATTTATTTACAAAGCATTAGACATGTGAGATAGGCAATTCAATAAAAAGTAATAACCTCTATGACTATGGCCATATCTTGTGATACTAGCTACACGGATCAGGTGTGCGGGATATCACCACTATCTCCTTCCACATGGGAGGTGGGTCAAATCCTACCCGCCGGTCCATAGCAGATCTCGTCCGAAGATGGCATATCACATCTCAACACGGTACAACGTACTTCATGCTACATGCACGGTACAACGTACTCCATGGACCCAATCAACACATCATATCACGCCACATCTCAAAACGTACGTCTGAGCCTATTTAATCGATACGACCTCTTGTCTACCCGAAGCTCCTAACACAACTATCAACATGTCAAAATCACAAACTGCATGTGTGAGCCTATTTAATCGATGTGACACCAAGTCTGCCGGAAGCTCCAAGCACGGTACAAATAAGGTGGGCATCTAGTGCGAGCTAAGCTCCAAGCACCATGCCAAAACCAGTATGAATCCATCTGAAAAATAGTGCAAGCTAAGCTCTAGCACTCATGTGTATAAAACACATCAAATCTCGTGCGAGTCATACTCTAGCACGCTTTCATTCTCACGAAAACAATGTAGGTGGCTCATTTCTTTGCAAAGTATGGTTAACAAACCAAAACAAACTCATTTGTTTTGCAAATCATTTTAAATGTCAACCAACCTACCAAATCATTTGCTAAAAAGCAATAAAACATGATTTTCAAAGCATTATGATTTTATTTTCATGCACACTTCTCAAACACCCAACTCTTTCCCTTCAATCACCCAATTTCATTTCATAATATCTCATGCATTCTAGCAAATCATTTAGGCGCCAAAATTGCGCACAGATATCTCTAAGAGTCCACACAATTCCCTTACCTCGATTTACTTGAGTGTGACTCTCTTCCTCTAAGCTTCTTGTGCTCTTGGCTCGCTTTACTCTGGTGTATCCTCGGGAGCTGTGATTCATTCATCCAAATCAATTGAGTTAATGTTGTTAACTCATATTTGACCTCACTAGTTAATATAATTCATTTATGCATTTTACCAATGCCCTAAATCCACATTTTACCCCTTTTAGGTAAATCTTACAATTTATTCACTAACAACATCTTAAAATTATACCCATAACATTATTTTCACCTCTAGATATCCCAGTTCTCATTAATCTCCATACATTCCACTTTCTCACACTAGACCATTTCTAGGTCATAATCATTCCAATGCATTTTAGATAGTTTCTAACAATACTAAGCACCTCAATCAACCCCAAACATCAATAGCTTAACAATGTACTTAAGTTGGTGCTTTAGAAACTCACCTCTTTGGATTTCCTCTTTGCTCTAAATAGAAATGCTCATTGTTCCTTCAATCCAACAAATGGGTAAATGCCTCCAAACTATGTTGTTCTTCTCCTTGATGTGAACAACTTTGCCTCTAATAGTCTTCCCTCAAATCTCCTTGAAAATGGTTGGATTTAGAGAGAGAAAACTAGGTTTTGGGTTAGAAAGGGAAGGAAATGGTTTTGTCCTGAAATCTACAGATTTTCAATGCCCTTTTTGTAGAAATAGCTTGAGGAGATCGATCTGTACAAGGACGAGATCGATCTAGACCCCTTAAATTCCACTTTTCCACTGCATTTTAAGCACGAGATCGATCTGTCGAAGCTTGAGATCGATCTGCTACAAACAGAGAGCTAAGGAGATCGATTTGTATGCTTGAGGATCGATCTTTTCATTACAGAATGTTTAAGAGATCGATCTGGCCCCATTGGAGATCGATATGCCCTATTCTTTTGCTCAAATACAAGCATCTTTGGCTCATCCAGATCGTTCTCTCATCCTATAAGATCGATCTAACCTGCATAATTTCCAGATTTTGCTGCAGTTTCCTGCAGAAACTTATACCAAAACATCCTTAATTTGCTGCCATGGTCATTTTCTCATCCAATCATCTTTGAGACTTGAAAATGGCATCCATTAATACTTCATACACATTAAAACTTGTGTAGAATCTTTGTATGACCAAAGGTACTTAATATAAACCAAATGGAAGTGCACAACTTATGCCGTCCTCCTTTCATTTTACCACTCTACTCACTTTCCATTTTACTCCCATTCTTCACAAGTTTAAGTCCATTTCTTTATATTCATATATAATGTAACTTGTACATACAATCATAACTCTTATTACAAGTGTGTACATTAACTTATGGACTTACATCACATATACTTCATTTATGAATTCATTGTATAACTTCATTTACATTTCTATGTACATATGTACAATTATACATATACGGGGTCTCACACCAGGAGCTTAAGTGGAGATTGACTACAGCACCCATTCTGACCATTCCGGGTAGATCCGGAGGCTTCGCAGTATATAGTGATACTTCCCATCAAGGTTTGGGGTGCGTACTCATGCAGCCTGGGAGAATAGTCGCTTATGGTTCATGCTAGCTTAAGGACCATGAGCAGAATTACCCTACGCATGATTTGGAGTTAGTTGTTGTGGGGTTTGCTTTAAAGATATGACGGCATTATTCATATTGAGATAGATTTTAGATCTTCACTGACCACAAGAGTTTAAGGTAAATTTTTTTTTTCAGAAGGAGCTCAATATGAGGCAGAGACGATGGATAGAGCTCCTTAAGGATTATAACTACGAGATTTTGTATCATCCAGGTAAAACGACCATAATTACTGATGCCCTGAGTAGGAAGAGTATGGTTTCTGTCATGATGGTCAAGGAATGGGGTTTATTAGAACAATTCTGTCACGACCCTCAATCCACCGAAAATCCACTACAAATTTTTCATTTTTCGCTTATTATTTGATTTATTTCTTATTTTTTGTTCTTTACCTTTACCTTACCTGATCGTGAACAGTTACACCACTAACAGTTGGGCTGTGTATCGGTGTAAATCTCATCCAAATCAAATTATTTCGATTTCCAATTCATTTAAACGTAAACACTTGTATTTCTAAATTAGAGTTGTTGTTTACATGTGTTTACAATCCTTTACATCCCCCAAAAATTTCATTTAAAGATATTACTGTGCTTTGACATGTCTAGATACAAAACACTATACAAGTGTGTATACCTTGTATGATGGGATGCAGCGGACTTCAAAAATCCAATCCTCAGTCGTTTTCTATTTACTGAAAGTGCTCTGTAGAGGGGGGGAAATAAGAGGGGTGAGCAAACCACGTGCTCAGTAAGGCAATCATGCGAGCAGGTAGATAATTGTACTATCTGCGTGATCGTGATGCCATGCTTAAACCACACAGTTACTTGTCATACCCAAAATATAACAATTCATGCTTGTGTTCATGATATGCAAAGCAGTTCATGTTATTTGAAGCAGTGCACAATTCTTAAAACAAAGTATGGAACTTCATCATGCACAAATCGAAATCAAAGCATGGTAAGTCATCATGCAAAGTGCACTTCAAAGGATTTATAACTTAACACAAAATTATAAAAATCACCATTTGTCAGGGCTCAGCCCCTCTCATGGACTGTCCTAACCCACAAACACATTTCAAAACACGGATTCTTTATAAAACAATAGACATGTGAGATAGGCATACAATATCAACAAGGGTAATATCTATGACTATGGCCATATCCTCTGTGATCTCAGGCTACACGGATCCTAGTGTGTGGGGTATCACCTCTATCTGCTTCCGCACGGGAGGTGGATCACGTCTAACCAGTCGGTCCATAGCAGAGTATCCATCATCCGAAGACGGTATACATGTAATATCCATACGCGGTATAACATACTCCGTGCTATATGCACAGTACAACATACTCCGTGGACCCATATCATCACATCATACATTGTCACATCTCAATACGCACATGTGAGCCTATTTAATCAGTGTGGCACACAGCCTACCCAAAGCTCCTAGCACGGCTCCCAACATGTCATAAAACAACGTGCGAGTAGTCTCAATCACGACAACAAGTATAGTGGATATCTAATACGAGCAACGCTCCAGCACAATGTCAAAAAAATCCATGTGAAAACTAGTGCGAGTTAGGCTCCATCACTCATGCATGTAAAATTCTAGTGCGAGCTATGCTCCAGCACTATATCGAGAAATCCATGTAAAAAGATAGTGTGAGCTAAGCTCCAGCACTAATGCACGTGTAACCACATCAAAACTCGTGCGAGTAACACTCTAGCATGTCTCATTTCCACAAAACTCATGTAGGTAGCTCATCCTTTACAAGCATGGTTATAAAAACCAAATCAAGTTATTTTCGTGCAAATCATTTAAATGCTAGCCAGCCTACTAATTTTACATGCTAAAAGCAGTACAAGATTCAAGAACCTCATGTTCTTGCTTTTCATGAACTTTTCTCAAATCCCATTTTTATTGCCCTTCAATCATTCATTTCATTCTAAGACCCTTAGACACTTTAAGAAATCACCATGCACCCCAAAATGTGTACAAATACCTCTAGGGCTAACACAATTTCCTTACCTCGATTAACTTGGAAGGAACTCCTTCTTCCTTTCTCTCTTCTCGTGATTGGGCTCACTTTGCTCCAAATATATCCTTGGTAGCTGCAAACATTCGCCAATCCCATAAGTAAATACTGATAACTCATGTTCTGACTTCAACTAGCCAGTTTATCTTATCAAGCCTATTTCATCAAGTTCAGCCTATTATCACATTTGGCCATCATTATGCCATTTCTAGTTAATTTAGCTAGCAACTCACTTAGTTGCTTATCATACACTTGGCATAGGTGTTTATCCATAATTTCTCATTCATACATACATTTTTACAAACACCAAATATGCACATTGTATAATCTCATCCTATTCCATAAACTCATTTCACAAAACCATCTCAAAATCATGCATATAACATCATTAACACCTTGGTATAATCCATTCATAATCTAATCAACCATATTCTATTTTCTGACACTAAACCCATTTTAGATCATGCTTGATTCATCACATTCTAGGTAGTTCCAACCAACAATACATACACTAATCATCTCCTAACAACATTTAGACAAAATATACTTAGAGTTTGTGTATTGGAAACTAACCTAGCTTAACTTTCCTCTTATCCCAAATAAGAAGCCTCATTTGCTCCTTGAATCCAACAAGTTGAGTATTGATTCCAAGGTATGTTGTTCTCCTCCTCAAGATGAACAACTTTGCTCTAATAGCCTTTATCTCAAATCTTTTTGGAAAGGGTGGTATTTTAGAGAGAGAAAGCTTGTTTTTTAGGTAAAAATGAAAGGGGAAGGTTTGGTTTGCTGAAGAATTAGGTTTGGTCGTCAGGTTTTTATAGAGCAGGGATGATGAGATCGATTTGATAGGGTGAAGAGATCGATCTTTCCTTAGTTTAGCTATCAAATTTTAGGTTTGTAATGGAAGAGATCGATCTCCTCTTGGCTTGAACCCTCGAAATATTTAGTTTTGAAAGGGAGAGATCGATCTGCTCATTGGGGAGAGATCGATCTTTGCTAGGCAGAGGCGACAGGAGATCGATCTGCTTTAATGGAGGATCGATCTGGCCTTAGTAGATTCACTTGAAATTGTTCTTCTTGCACAAGGGATCGATCTGCCTTGAATAGGAGATCGATCTGGCCTTCATCTGTAGGCTTCCTACTGTAAATTTTCTAGTTTTTCAAGGAAAAAATTTATGTTTGATTGCTTCACTAGTCATTTTGCAATCTATTCACACATTGAGCATGGAAAGGTTCATCTCGTATGATTTTCATGTTATGGAACTTATGTGTATTGCTTGGAATCAGAAAGGATACACAGAATTCACAATCCATGCATTATCATTCATCTTTTAAATCCTTATCTCCAGTCTGGATGTTTTAAGTTCCATTCATTTAGTTTATGGTCACTTTAACCCTTGTTTAACCTTTACATGCATCCATGATATTCATTTATCCCATTTGAAATTTCATTCACATATAATAAGGTTATACATACATGGGGTCTCACAATCTCCCCCACTAAGAAAATTTGGTCCTCCAAATTGAAACCAAATCAGTTCGTGAACAACTCGGGATATTTTCCCCACATCAAACTCTCCAACTCCCATGTAGCTTCTTCTACAGTGTGATGCTGCCAAAGAACTTTCACTAAGGGAATCGTCTTCGATCTCAACACCTTCTCTTTCCTATCCAATATCCAAATCGGGTTCTCAACATACAACATGCTCTCGTTAAGCTCCAATGGCTCAGATCTAATTACATGTGTCAGGTCCGGGTGGTACTTCCGTAACATAGAGATGTGGAAGACGTTGTGGACGCCTGCTAGCTCAGGTGGCAATGATAGCTTATATGCCTTATCTCACACTCTATCCAATATCTCAAAGTGTCTGATATAACGAGGACTTAGCTTTTCTTCTTTTTCGAACCTCGTTATACCCTTGGAATGAGAAACTCACAAAAATGTTGATTCACCCACTGTAAACTCCAATGGTCTTCGTCTCCTGTCAGTATAACTCTTTTGTCTGCTCTGAGCTGTCTGTAACCTCTCACAAATCAATTGGACATCCTTAGAGGCTTGTCTCACTAAGTCGGGAGTAAATATCAGTCAGTCACCAACCTCTTCCCATCCAATTGGGGAACGGCATCTCCGACCATACAAAGCCTCATACGGTGCCATCCCGATACTCGAATGATAACTGTTATTATAAGCGAACTCTGCGAGTGGTAAATGGTCATCCCAGGAGCCTCCAAATGTCACAACCTTTTTATCCATTTCGTCTAAAAATCACTATAATTTTTTTCCACTTTAACCGTTAACTTACCCGGTCGTGGACAACCCTCATAAATACAGTTGGGCTATGAGTCAATAATAATCACCATTTCCATACGTCTTCCAAGTAATCAAAAATATTTCCATACATTTGAAAGTTAAGTCATGTACTTATACATGACATATTTACTAACATTTACATCGCCCATATTACATTGCAAAATTATTACTGTGCTATCACATATTTAGATACGGAAAGAATTCCTGTGTGTATACCTCTAGGTGATGGAGAGTAGCGGATATCCAAAAATAACGCCTCAGTCTTTCACTAGGCTACTGTGCACACTCTGTAGAGGGGAAAAATAAAGGGATGAGCAACCACACTCTCAGTAAGGCAATAATGCAGGCATGGTAGATAACTACACTATCTACATGCTTATAATGTCATGGCATAAATCATTTATATTCAGAGCATGGGGAAATAGTAAAACTATGCCATATGTATATACATATATCATGTACTGAAAACATGTGAATAGGCATGTAAAACATGAAAAGATCATCATGTAAAACTTCTCATGCTCATCATTATTTACAACTCATCATAAAAATGGAAACTCATCACAAAACATCCCTCAGGATTTATCACTTTCTGAAAACACGTCAAAATTCACCACAAATAGCAAAACCCTCTCTTTATAACACAATCCCACAAGGCTCGACCACTCCCTTAGGTTTACCCTGGACAACACAAATATACTTAGTATACAAAACCATGTGATATCAGGTGAGACAAGTGGTCACTATATATATATATATATATATATATATATATATATATATATATATATCAAGGACTATGTTAGCCAACTATGTCATAATCATCCCAGACCACGCAGATCCCGGTGTTCGGGGTATCATGTTGGAACGAAGGTGGGTTAGTTCTTCGCCAGACTTTTCAAATCATCATCATAACCACGCGATACAGCGTACTCCATGTGATCTACATGGTACAACATACTCCGCGAACCCATATCATGGTTGGGGGTGCCTGCCATAGGACTTATCTACCCCAAGCCATGTGTAACCTACACAGTCTCAAGAGCACGTGCGAGCATTCCGTTTTCATGTAAGAGAGCCTCCCCACCCCAATGGGCTTGAGGATGTTGAGCTTGAGGATCTTAGCAATTTCGTTTTAATGTAAGAGAGCCTCCCTACCAAACAGAGCCTCCCCACCCTGATGCGCTTAAGGATGTTGAGCTTGAGGATCTTACCATCTCCACGGCTCATACATACCACAGTGTGAAAATCCAGTGCGAACGAAGCTCTAGCACGATTTCATGCATCATCAGCAAATATCCTCGTACGAGCAACGCTCCAGTACAATTTTATGCATAACAAATAATGAAGAAATAACGTACGAGCATAGCTCCAGTACGATTATATGCATAACTAAGTCAAGGAAACCCACGTACGAGCTATCAGCTCCAGCAAGACTTATAAAACATTGTTGACTCAAAATATGGTGCGAGCTAGGCTCCAACACGTTTCATGCATATTAAAAACATCAAAATTAAGTGCGAGCAAAGCTCTATCATGATTCAACTCATATAAGTACGATAGGCAACTCTATTTCAACAAAACATTTTCAAAAACCAAAGTTAGCAACTAACTTATGCTATTTCACAAATCATGAAATCACTAGCCAACCTATCCGTCAAGTTTGCTTAAATCGAAGCAAATTATTTCGTAAAGATATCAAAACATGTGATTTATGCAATTATTAGTCTTACTATCCCCTTGTAAAATTCACTTCAAAACCAAATCATATATATATATATATATATATATTCGTAGACATTCACGTATGCCATCAATCACTTTTCTAGATAACCATGCATTTACAAAGCCCTATATTCATCCACAAAATACGAGCAATTATCTCTAAGTACTTATAGAATTCCCTTACCTGGAATCGCGTCGAGTGATTCCACTTCCGCAGAACTACTCGTTTGTGCAGTTCGATTCGCCTCCAACGAAATCTCTGGGATTGCACGAAATCATATTTCACATCAATTCAGTCCAATACGACACAATTTGTGCGTTTACTATAGTCGATTCAACCTATAGTTTCCATTGACATTTATAAGGCATCACTTCCTCTTAAGCTCGTTTTGATCACTTTATTAATTTCTCGAGAGTTTATTGAACTCTTTTAGGCCTATTGATTCACACTAAATTGATATTAAGCTCATAGTGTCTCTAGTCCATCATTTACTTCACTATGGCAATTTATCAAACACCTCATATACTATTTTCATAACTTGCCTAATCTCACAATGTAGCTTCATTCAATCATCCTAAAATCTTGCATACTACTTCATTAACACCTTAGCATACTCTATTTATCATTAACTCACCCATATCACATTTTCTCACACTAGACTCATTATAGGTTTTACTTGTTCTATTACATCCTAGGTAGTTTCAATCATCAATACACACACCAATCAACTCACAATCAATAACTCGATAAATGTACTTGGGTTGGTGTATTAGAAACTCACCTAGCTTAATTTTTCTTCTTACTCCAATAAGAACACTCATTTGCTCCTTCAATCCAACCAATGAAGTGTTGATTCCAAGCTATGTTGTTCTTCTCTTTATAGTGAACAACTTTGCTCTAATAGCTTTTTTCTCAAATCTTTATGGAAATGGGATGGTTTTAGAGAGAGAAAGCTAAGTTTAAGGTTAAAAATGAAAGAAATGGTTTTGTTCCCATGAAATGCAGATCCAACTGCCCTATTTTTATAGGAAACGCCTTAGGAGATCGATCTGCATAGGGTGGAGATCGATCTAGCCTTATTTGAATCCTCATAATTTTGACCATTTTGGAGGTAGGGGATCAATCTGTTGAATGTATGAGATCGATTTGCCATGTTGTGTGAGACCGATCTGCTCAATGGAATAGTATCGATTTGTTTCAGGCCGAGAGTTTAGGAGATCGATCTGGCCATTAAGAGGAGATCGATCTGGTCCAACCCGAGGCCAATGGAGATCGATCTGCTTCAGTGAGGGATCAATCTCTCTCTTATAGAATGCTTGGCATTGTATTTTCCAAGCCATGAGATCGATCTCTCCTTGCATAGGATCGATCTGGCCTTCATCCTGCATCATTTTTGCTGCAATTTTCCCAGTTAAATTCATTTTTAATGACTTCAACACTCATTTATCAATCCATTCACACTTGAACTTAAAAACATTTATTTCTTGTATTTCGTATGTAATGTAACTTGTCTGTTCATCAAATAATCATATACATTGCATAGAAATTTACGGGTCTTACACCAAAATCCAATGCACACACTCTCAACATATCCTCCAGGGTCTGTATAGTCCTCTCTGATTGACCATCTGTCTGAGGATGGAACGTTGTGCTAAAACTCAATTGGGTCCCCATCGTTTCCTGAAAATATTCCTAGAAGTAGGAAGTGAAGCGGGCATCCTTATCAAAAATAAAGCTCACTGGAACACCATGCAACCTCACTATCTCGCGCACATATAGTTCCACCAGTGTACTCAAAGTATCGATGGCTCTCATAGGTCGAAAGTGTACCGACTTCGTCAATCTGTCCACTATCACCCAAATTGCATCGTGATTCCTATGGGTCCTGGCTAAACCCATCACGAGGTCCATAGTGATATGCTCTCATTTCCAAGTCGGTAAAGGTAGAGGTTACAATAGCCCTGCAGGCTTCTGATGCTCTACCTTCACCTGCTGATAAACGAGACACTTTGCCACAAATTCAGCTACATCTCTCTTCATTCCTGACTACCAATACACTCTCCAAAGGTTCTGATACATCTTGTTACTTCCCGGATGTAGTGTATACTTTGTCGAATGAGCCTCTAATAAAATCAACCTCCTAATCTTTGGATCATTGTGAACACATAATCCTACCCCTGAACCTCAGCAAATTGAGCCACTATCAGTATCAGGCGGGGTCACATCCAAACTGAGGCTCGCAAACTGTTCCAATAGCTCGTGTTCCCTGATTAGCATGTATGATACGAACCTGAGATGCTTCCTACTCAATGCATCAGCTACTAAATTCGCCTTACTCGGGTGGTACAAAATCTCACAATCATAATCTTTCAGAAGCTCAAGCCACCTTCTCTGCCTCATGTTCAATTCCTTCTGTGAGAACAGATACTTAAGGCTCTTGTGATCAGTAAATACTTAGAATTTCTCACCATAAAGATAATGGCACCATATTTTCAAGGCAAATAACACGGTCGCCAACTCTAGATCGTGGGTCGAGTAGTTTCTCTCATGATCCTTCAACTGTCTAGATCTATAGACGACTTCCTTCCCATCCTGCATTAGTACACAGCCCAGTCCCTGGTACGAAGCATCTGTATATACAGAAAAACCTTCTGAGCTGGTAGGAATGGTGAGAATCGGAGTTGTAGTTAATCTCTTCTTCAACTCCTGAAAATTCTTCTCAAATTTATCATCCCACACAAATTCAACATTCTTTCTTGTGAGACGTGTCAACGGAGCAACTAACCTCTAGAATCCATCCATAAATCGTCGATAATACCCAACTAAACCCAGGAAACTCCTGATCTCCGTAACTGTATGAGGTCCTTAACACTGAACCACTGCTTCAATCTTGGATGGGTCCACCGACACACCATCCTTTGATACAATATGACCCGAAAAAGAGATCTGTTCTAGCCAAAAATCACACTTTATGAGTTTAGTGTATAACTTCTTCTCTCAGAGGGTCTGTAGCACTATCCTTAGGTGATGTTCATGCTCTTCTCTAGATCTCAAATACACCAAAATATCATCGATGAAAATAATAACGAACCAATCCAAATAGTGGTGAAAGACCTCATTCATCAACAACATAAAAGCTGTATGAGCATTCGTCAACCCGAATGGCATAACCATAAACTCAAAATGACCATACCGGGTACGAAAAGCTATCTTGGGTACATCTCCATCCTGAATTCTCAACTGATGGTACACAGATCTCAAATCTATCTTAGAAAAGACCTGCGCTCCCCGAAGCTGATCCAACAAGTTATCGATGCATGGAACGGGGTATTTATTCTTGATGGTCGTCTTATTCAACAACCTGTAGTCAATACACAATCGGAGGCTCTCATCCTTCTACTTTACAAACAGCACCGGTGCTCCCCAAGGCGATACACTCGGTCTATTGAACCCCTTATCCAACAACTCCTGTAACTGCTTCTTCAGTTCCTCCAACTCAATCGGAGCCATTCTGTACGGTGGCTTGGATATCGACTTTGTACCAGGTGCCAAATCTATACAAAACTTAATCTCTCTATCAAATGGTAACCCTGGTAAATCATCCAGAAAGACATCTGGGAATTCCCTAATGACTTGGATGTCTCTCACTTTCGGACGTGCCTTATCCGTCTCAACCACATATGCAATATAACCTTTCAAAATATTAATCATTTAGTCAGCATAGAAGTACATCTATTTCACTTACAACACTTACTGTTTTCATTACTTTTTAAGGGGATTTTACATTACATTGTTTGGGGAAACTTACGGTAACACTATCTATCCTTGAAAAAGTCACCATCTTAGAAAAATAGTCTACTATAGCACGGTTTGCAGCCAACTTATCCATTCCTATGATTACATCAAAGTCTTTCATATACATTAAAATAAGGTCGACTGACATTTCCTTTTCCCCTATTTTCAACTTACAATCCCTAAACATATATTCGACTAGCTGACTATTATTCATGGGAGTGCTTATCAAGCATGGCAACAAGTATACTAGACATCTAGGGTGAGCAACGCTCCAGCACAATGTCAAAAAAATCCATGTGAAAACTAGTGCAAGCTAGGCTCCAGCACTCATGCATGTAAAATTCTAGTGCGAGCTATGCTCCAGTACTATATCGTGAAATCCATGTAAAAAGCTAGTGCGAGCTAAGCTCCAACACTAATGCACGTGTAACCACATCAAAACTCGTACGAGCAACGCTATAGCATGTCTCATTTCCACAAAACTCATGTAGGTGGCTCATCCTTTGTAAGCATGGTTATAAAAACCAAATCAAGTTATTTTCATGCAAATCATTTAAATGCTAGCCAGCCTACTAATTTTACATGCTAAAAGCAGTACAAGATTCAAGAACCTCATGTTCTTGCTTTTCATGAACTTTTCTCAAATCCCATTTTGATTGCCCTTCAATCATTCATTTCTTTCTAAGACCCTTAGACACTTAAGAAATCACCCATGCACCCGAAAGTGCGTACAGATACCTCTAGGGCTAACACAATTCTCTTACCTCGATTAACTTGAAAGTAACTCCTTCTTCCTTTCTCGGTTCTTGCGATTAAGCTTACTTTACTCCGGATATATCCTCGATAGCTGCAAACGTTCACCAATCATATGAGTCAGTACTGATAACTCATGTTCTGACTTCAACTAGCCAGTTTATCTTATCAAGCCTATTTCATCAAGTTCGGCCTATTATTACATTTGGCCATCATTATGCCATTTCTAGTCAATTTAGCTAAAAACTCACTTAGTTTCTTATCAAACACTTGGCATAGGTGTTTATCCATAATTTCCCATTCATTCATGCATTTTTACAAACACCAAATATGTACATTGTATAATCTCATCCTATTCCATAAACTCATTTCACAAAACCATCTCAAAATCATGCATATAACATCATTAACACCTTGGTATAATCCATTCATAATCTAATCAACCATATTCTATTTTCTGACACTAAACCCATTCTAGATCATGTTTGATTCATCACATTCTAGGTAGTCCAACCAACAATACATACACTAATCATCTCCTAACAACATTTAGACAAAATATACTTAGAGTTAGTGTATTAGAAACTAACCTAGCTTAACTTTCCTCTTATCCCAAATAAGAAGCCTCATTTGCTCCTTGAATCCAACAAGTTGAGTATTGATTCCAAGGTATGTTGTTCTCCTCCTCAAGATGAACAACTTTGCTCTAATAGCCTTTATCTCAAATCTTTTTGGAAAGGGTGGTATTCTAGAGAGAGAAAACTTATTTTTTGGGTAAAAATAGAGGGGAAAGGTTTGGTTTGCTAAAAAATGAGGTTTGACCGTCGGGTTTTTATAGAGTAGGGATGATGAGATTGATCTGCTAGGGTGAAGAGATTGATCTTTCCTTAGTTTAGCTATCCAATTTCAAGTTTGTAATGGAAGAGATCGATTTGCTCATTGGGGAAAGATCGATCTCCTCTTGGCTTGAACCCTTGAATTATTTAGTTTTGAAAGGGAGAGATCAATCTGCTCATTGGGGAGAGATCGATCTTTGCTAGGCAGAGGTGACAGGAGATCGATCCGCACCTAGGAAGGGATTGATCTCTGCTAGACAGAAGCAAATGCAGATCGATCTACTCTTAAGGGAGATCGATCTGCTCTAATGGGGGATCGATCTGACCTTGATAGATTCACTTGAAATTATTTTTCTTACACAAGGGATCGATCTTCCATGAATAGGAGATTGATCTGGCCTTCATCTGCAGGCTTCCTATTGTAAATTTTTTAGTTTTTCAAGGAAAAAAATTATGTTTGATTGCTTCACTAGTCATTTTGCAATCTATTCACACTTTGAGCATGGAAAGGTTCATCTCGTATGATTTTCATGTTATGGAACTTGTGTGTATTGCTTGGAATTAGAAAGGATACACAGAATTCACAATCCATGCATTATCATTCATGTTTTAAATCCTTATCTCCAGTCCGGATGTTTTAAGTTCCATTTGTTTAGTTTATTGTCACTTCAACCCTTATTTAACCTTTACATGCATCCATGATATTCATTTTTCCCAATTGAAATTTCATTCACATATAATAAGGTCATACGTACATAGGGTCTCACAAGTTCGTCGAACTCAGTGTCAGTGTTGAGGAAGCGGATGTTGGATTTATGGCTAGCCTACATATAGAGCCCAGTATTTTGGGACAAATCAGAGAAAGGAAAAAAAATGATCAGAGATTATTGAACATGGTTAGCCAAGCAGAGTAGAGCTTGCAGTCAAACTTTTTGGTCAGTAATGATGGTTTGTTGAGGTTCAGGGGTCGTATCTGTGTTTCGAGATATGATACCCTAAAACAACAGATTTTAAGAGAGTCTCATTGTTCTCGTTACACCATGCACCCAGGTAGTACCAAGATATACCATAGTCTGCATAAGGTGTATTAGTGGATTAGTATAAAATGGGATGTGGCAAAATATGTGGTCAGATGTTTAGTTTGTCAGCATGTTAAAGTTGAGTACCAAAAGCTCGTAGGACTACTTAAGTCTTTACCCGTGCCTATGTGAAAATGGGAGCATATAACGATGGACTTTATTGTGGGTTTACCGAGGACTTGGAGAGGTCATGATGCAATTTGGGTGATAGTAGACAGATTGACTAAGAGTGCCTACTTCCTTGCCATTAAGAGTACAAATTCTTTGTATACCTTGGCAGAGTTATATGTTAGAGAGGTAGCTCGGTTACATGGGGCTCCCATGAGTGTTACATCTGATAGGGATTCTAGGTTCACCTCCAGATTCTGGACTCATTTTAAGGAAGCTATGGGATCTCAGCTGAATTTGAGCACCGTCTATCATCCTCAGACTGATGGTCAGTCTAAGTGGACCATTCATACTTTTGAGGATATGTTGAAAGCATGTACATTGGATTTTAAGGGTTCATGGGATTACCCCTTGCAAAGTTTACCTACAATATCATGCCAGTATCGGAATGGCACATTATAAGGCTTTATATGGTAAGAGATGCAGATCTCCAGTGTCTTGGGAAGAAGTGGGTGACCAGAAGATTTTTGCTCCTGATCTTGTAGAGCAAGCAGTTAAGAGTGTTCAAATTATTTGTGATAGACTCAGGGCTGCTCAGAGTCGACAAAAGAGTTACGCTGATGTGCATAGACAACCACTTGAATTTCAGGTTGCGGACTCTATGTTTCTTAAGGTTTCTCCGAGCAAGGGTATCATGCACTTCGGAAAGAAAGGAAAGTTGAGTCATCGTTTCATTGGTCCATTGGAGATATTAAAGAGAGTGAGATATGTTGCATACCGGTTAGCTTTACCACCATTGCTTTCTGGGATACATAATGTCTTCCATATCTCCATGTTAAGGAAGTATAATCTAGATCCCTCTCATGTCATCGAGTATGAATCCTTAAACATTTAAGGAGATATGAGTTATGTGGAAGAACCTGTCTGGATCCTTGACAAGAAAGAGAAAGCACTTCGCTTGAAAACAATTCCATTAGTAAAGGTTCTCTAGCAGCACCATTCAGTAGAGGAAGCAACTTGGGAGTTAGAGAGCCTTATGAGAGAGAAATATCCCCATTTGTTTGACGGACCTAGCTGAATTTGGAGGATCAAATTCTTAAAAGGTGGAGAGAAATGTGAAACCCATTTTTTTCATACTATTGTTTATTTAAAAGCTAGGAGAGAAATTCAAAACTTACCTAAGTGTTCATGTGGGGCATGAAGGAACCTAAGAGCTCGAATGATGGAGAGTTTAGCTCGGGGCACAAAAATCGAGTTAAGGTGTCAAAGTAAGAGTTCTTTAAGAATTGACATTCATATAAGCATGATTTTGTGGATAGAAGGTCAAACTAAAGTGAGTGGAGTGAAATAACTTGGTAAATCTCGAGTTAGTACTAAACTGACAAATTGAGCCTAGTAATTAAAATAATTTCAAAATAAATTCCATAAATTCGTAAAAAAAATTATTTTAAGGCCATAGGAAATTAATATAAGGTATATTTGACTTAAAGAATTAAAATTTAGTGAAAATATTGAAGTTTCGGTGGTTAAATAAATTTTTAAAGTAAATTGAAACCTTTAAGGAATTTTATCGATAATGACTAAATTGGGTAAAATGAGCCCAAAACGAAAAAGTTTTCTTAAACAAGTGGGCCCAAAATTTTTTATGAAACATACTAGGGACTTATTATAACACATGAGAGGTGGAAATTTAGAAGAAAATGGGCTGAAAATAATTTTTGGAATTTTTCTAAGTGCAGGGCAGGCTGGCAGCCCAAACCCAGCACACTGCAGCCCAAAAAAAAGGCTTAAATTGAAAGGGTTCCAGAAGATGTTTAGGCTTGATTTTTATAGTATATGGAAAACAGTCTCTAGAAAGGTATTATATAGCCTGAACCGACCTAAAACGAGAGAATATTCCCCTTTCAAAGTTCTCGTAGGCGTCCTTAGTTGTTTCTATTTGTGGATTTTTTTTGCCACCTTCCAACCATTTTTAGAATTCGATGAAAAGAATGAAATCTTTCTCTTGAAGTCCTTTAACACATATTAAAAATTTCAGTTCATACCAGTTGATTTGGTGGGTGAAAAATTAGAGAGAAAAATAGGGGCAGAATCTGCCCTGTTTTAGAGGTAAGAGAAACTTGAAATTTTTTATTTCTTAGCTAGTTTTTGAGCTTGGTTAATATCATTCTAAGTTGTATACATGAATATTTACAGCTGAGGAACAATTACGAAGGAAGAAAGTGAGGTCAAAGTTGGTCAACAAAGTGAGGAAGTTGATGGAAGATTATGATTGAGATATATGTCGATGTTTAATAGTTTTAGGTGATTTTTACTAAAGTAGAACTTGAAGATATATTTCCTAAAGTGAACTTGAATTTCAGCCAACCCTTGGATAATATAGAGAAGATGAAATTTGATTGAATTAAGTGTTGTGGAATGTTTGTTTAATACCAAAAAGTTTGATTTATAACTCGGTTTAATCAAATACTGTAAAAGTGTGGAAACTTGGCAATTTTATTAGTTGTAAAGTGTTTACTAGAGACTTGAATAAGTGTTTAAACAATTAAGTTGATAAGCTTGAAGTTAAAGGAAAAGAATTTATCAAAAGAGCTAACATCGACGTGTTTATCGGTAAAACAAAAAAAGTAGGAAAAGTTATCGAAATCAGTTAGTAACGTTTAAGTTGTAAAATGTATGTGAATGTAAATAAAGATGAATTGGATACTAATTGGATATAATTTGACTGTTTGTGGTAGTTAGAGGTGTAGGCATGTAAATCGAGGCAAGTCGATATCTGAGCGATATGTGCTGCCCCAGTTTTGTATAGGTAAGGGATGTAATTTATTGTGGTAATGGTGTTCCCTGCCTGTAAATAAATATTTATTTTATGTTTAAAAAATACGTGAAAACCCTTAGTTAACGAAAACAAATTTCATGAAACCCTTTTAGTAAAATAAGCGGGAATTTTAAATGACCTTAAACCCATATTTGCTTACTTACGAATGCATGGATTTTGTATAATTTTATAACTATGATTATTTGTGTAACAAGCATGTATATATGTGATTTCCAAGGCATGATTTTCGTAAGTTATTGTGCAAATAAGCTTGAAAATGATTTAAGTATGATAATAAGCATGATTTGAGACTAAAGGCTTTCTATAGCGTGTGAGTCAAGGTAAACCTGGGAGTCGACCTAAAGGCCCAAGGGAATGCTAGCTAATGGCCTATGAACGGGCTGAGCCTTGACAATAACATGTGTATTTCTATGTGTCTGTCATACCGCCTTTGTGGCGTTTCCATTTCCACTTAAGGGTTGTTTTCCATTATGTTGTAGGACTCTGGCCAAGTCTACAGCCCTACCATGGCCATAGGTATTTTGTTCCCTCTTCGGATGATGCCCTCTTTTGAAAATGATATGGTTATTACCCACATGGTAGTGATATTGATTGCCTAGTCTCCACATTTCGACATTGTATATCATTTTTAAGTACGATTTGATTATGATTTATGTATAGCTATGCAATTATGTTTCAATTATGTTTTGTTTTGATATGTGACTCTAAAATTTTGTTTTGAATTAAGAAATATATGAAGTATATTTTTGGTATATAAAAAGGATATGTACTAAGTATGTCATTTTTATGTTTTCTAACGGTTTTGATCAAAAAATGTACTTTATTTTTAGCATCATCATTTTATTAAATGTTTTGGATGTTATTGTTATTTGAAATACACTCCTTATTGGACAATCCGGAAGCTCACCCCCTATTTTCCATCCTTCTAGATTATTTACAGTAATCACTCCCTTGCCTACTGCTTCCACAACGTAGGCTGGTGGACGCGACTCTCCCCAGGCTACTTTTTGTACACGCCTCAAGTATATTTCACTTTATATCCAGACATCTTGTACAGTACAGATACTTATATGTAAATAAACATTTTGGGATGTAATCACTTTTTGTATACGTGTGGAAATGAAGATATATGTAGCCCATGTGCTACAATGCATACTGAGATTAAGAGATGAATGAATATTATAAGCATTTTATGGATGCTCGAGTATAAACTTTTAAAAAGAATAGGTAAAATCAACTGCTTGTGGTTATATATTGTCGATTTGGAAACTTGCAAGTGGATAGGGTTATATATAAAGGTTATGCTGCCGGAAATCCGTTAAAGGGTGAAATAGGAATTGTCGAATATAAGAAAGGTTAACAATTAAAAGATAAGTTATAAATTGACATTGAATATGAATACACCTTAAGTAAGAATTTAAGTTATAAAAGAAAATTTTAAATTAGCCTTAATTTTCGCATTTTCGGGGCGTTACATATTATTCTATGTGCTGAAACTATAGTAGATGTTAATACCAAGTTAGAATTGTGGAGATAGAAGTTAGAGTTAAGAGGATTCAAACTAAACAGAGCAAAAACAGAATACATTGAATGTAAATTTAGTTAAGACAAAAAGCAAAACGGAAGCATAGTAATGTTAGATGGGATGGTGATCACTAAACGGGATCATTTTAGATATTTAGGCTCGATTGTATAGATGGATTGAGAGATTGATGGTGATGTGACCCATAAGAGATGAACTAGTTAAAGCAAGTGGAGAAATGCTACAAGTGTGTTGTATGACAAAGAAATTCCTATAGGGTTGAAAGGCAAGTTTTTCAGTTCAATTGTTAAACCAACATTACTTTATGGCAGTAAATGTTGGGCAACTAAAGGGTTGCATACATAAAAGATAAGTGTAGCAGGAAATGTGAATGCTGCGATAGATGTATGGATATACGAGAAAAGATAGAATGAGAAATGAGGACATTCGCAAAAAGGTTGGAGTGGCACCTATCGAAAATAAGATGAGTGATGAGTGAAAGTCATTTACATTGGTTTGGACACATACGATGTAGACCTATGGATGATTAGGTTAAAAGAGTGGAGGTTATGAATGATGTACAAGGCTAAGGGATGACTGAAAAAGACTTGGAAGGAAGTAATCCAAAAACATATGACGGAACGGGAGTTGGAAGAACACTTTGCATGAGATCGGAATAAGTGGAGGAGAAGAATTCATGCTGATGACTTGGCGTGAGTTCTATATTGGCTCATATAGCCTACCCCAGTATTGGGATAAAGGCTTTGATGATGATGATGATGCTCATTGTAGCAATCCCACTATGACTAGGAGTTGACTTTCCAAATTTTAATGCTAACTCTGCAAGGACTTTTGACCCATCAAGCAAACTCTGATTTGATGATCTTGGACATTCTGAAAACCTTGAGAAGTTCTCTACAACAATGAAGAAGGCCACCTTTTTCCAACAAAATTCGAACAGAGGTAAAATTACCATAATACCCCTACTAGTCAGATTTTGCAAAAAGTGTAAAAAGTGTCTTTTTAGCTCCATTTTCTCCCATAAGCTTATTTTCAATGCCTATAACATCAAAAGAATGTTACATACACTTTTAAACATAATATAAAGCTAAAAGAATATTATTAGACAATATTAATATAACAAATTAAGCACTTATCGCATTCATTATTTGTTACTAATTGTTTTTGCTTTTCTAGTTTCTAGTTCCAATGTTCCAGACTAGCAAAAAGAAATTTAACTAACTGACAAGAAATTTAACCTACCAATTTTCATAAATTCCTTGATGAAGAAAGTGACATCAAAAGAAATTTAACTAATTGACAAGAAATTTTGCCTATAGTTCTTTATAGATTCCCCAATTAAATAAGCATATGAAAATTGGCATCAAGTAATTGTATATGACAACAAGTTTCTCAACACCATAACAAGTACAAAAGGAACAGATCCCTTGACTGCATCGATAAATTAGAACTACAATGCATATTTTCTACACCAAGACTTCTCAAAAAAGAGTATGCAGCAATATAGCACCTCAAATCCTAGTGCACAGTACCAGAATAATAATACCTACTAAACAGTCCATTGATTAAATTTCCCTCTAAAAGGTCTGATCGGAATGCAATGATGATAATGAATAAAAAATTATTACCTAGTAGCACAAAATACATGCTAATTGGCAACTCTACAGTTGGGTGTCAAGTTTTGTAGGAGATTGGTCTCGACTAAAGAATGCGAAAAGATAGAAAGGTTTCTTTGATGAAGAACTCAGGCTTAGGAGTTTAAAAATGTTAAAGATCGATGACATGCAAAAATCGCTCAAGACATTTGGCATGCACGATTGTTGGTATAAGAGTTGGCTTTGGTCATTCTAATGAGGCTTGGTATACTTACTCCATTCTTCATGATCATCAAATGGACCATCCTTATGCTTGGGAACATTGCAAATGCTCAAGCTAGGCGGTTGTAGGGGTGGATTAAACTGTAAGCTTTTTTAAGGATGGGAATATTTATAAGAAAAAGAGCTGCTAAGAGAAGAGCTCAACTTGTTAAGCATGATTGACTATGATGCTTAAATTTGTTATAACATCTTATATTTAAGCTGGATAACGAAGGATTGATGCCTTAGAAATCATCAACCCTTATTAGCATATGCTATCTTTGCCCATATTTGATGTGCATTCATCAGATAAAGTTGGCCATGAAAGGTGGAGTGAAGATGGAAAGTTAAAGGAATTTTTGTATATAAAGTTTAAGGCCAGTTTTATGACATTGACTTTGCTTCATCCTCTAGATGCAATATTGTCATTCTTTTAACATATAATAGTTTCATTTGTTTTATTATTATTTAAGGGGATATAACTTTTTTTGTAATGTTTTAACCAAAAGAACATGATGGATGTTTCTGATTATTCAAGAAATAAAAAAATCAAAAGTTTATGAGGGTTGTGGCATATAAACCTAGTTGGATTCTATGGCTAGTAACAGGGAATTGGAATTTCATGAACCCTTGAATCTTAATTTGATCACTTTCAAGCTTCACAATCCTAAGAAAATATAGATATAAGTAGGTTTGCGTTCTTTTTCATATTTTCTCCCACTAAATTGCTTAGCTTTATAAGTAGAACAATTTTATTAACAACCTATTTTTTTCTACACACAATTTAAGTTTTTTGTTTTTTTTATGTTATAACAAAAATACCCTTCTCTTTAACTCTTCCTTTTTAAGAAAAAAAAATCGAAAACCAGTGATCAGTCACCGCACTGGCAGTCGGTGTTTGCCCCTAACCACCATTTATATGGATAAAAATGCCATAAAAAATCCACAATTCCTCTTGAGCTCCTCTGATCGTATTCTTGCATCATTAAAAAAAAAACATTTCGAGAGGAATTTCTAGATTATTTTTCATGATTTTTTTAGATTTTTTGTTGTTAACAAATAGGGCCGACAATGGACGATAGGCGATCGGCACGATGATCGATTGTCAATTTTTGTGTTTTAAGAGAGAAAAGGGAGAGAGTTAAAAGTAAAAGGATTTTTTTTTGTTACAATGGAAATACTTAATAATTAGAGATGGGGGTGGAGTTGCTTGGATTAGAACTCAAACCTTACAATATGTCACAATTCTTTCTTAACCACTCGGTCAAGAAGTTGTTGGTAGAAAGGGATATTTTGTCATAACATCAAAATAAAAAATTTAGGTTATGTGTAGAAAAAAATAAATTGTGAATAAAATTTCTCTTATAAGTGTCTTGATAACTATAAAGGGTTAATATCACATTTACCCTCGAACCATAGAGATTTTGCAATGTAGTACTTGTACAAAAAAAAATCTTCCATGTAGTACCTAACGTTTCATTCCTCTTGATAATGTGGTATCTAACGTAATATTAACTCTATTTTTTGAGTGTGCAGACGTAGACATTAGACAAATCAAAGGATGACAATTTGACTGAAATATGGCATGTCACGTGATCAAACAATAATCTGACATGATATACCACGTGTCATATTAAAAAAAGAATTTTAAAAATGTTCTTTTTTTTTCTTTTTCCTTCCCTTTTCCCCTTCTCCCCTCCCTGCAGATTCCCTTACCTCTCCCCCGTTTTGGTTGGGTCCAGCCATTGTCCCGGTTAGTTCAAGTCGTTTATTTATTTTTTTTTGGTTTATAAGAAGTATAAGAGGAAAAGAAGGATTCGAGCCTAGTCCTTTATAAGAAGAGATAACAACTGCTATTTCAAACTTTGGTTGTTAGTTTTAGTTGTTTCCAACCTCCTTAAAGGTCAACTGGACATGCCAATGTCGAATTCGACCTCCTCTTACTTGATCTTGTCAAACAATGGTTAAATTTGACTAAGACAAGGGAGAGGTGGGGGAATTGGGATAGAGGGGAAGAGATAAGGGAGAGAGAGAAGGGGGGGGGGGGGGGGAATGTATAATTTTAATCTTTTATTATTTTATATTTCAAAAAAAAATATTTTCTAAATTATAATTTTGTTTTTCTTTGTATTTTTTTAATTCAAATAAAAATAAAAAATAATATTATATATTTTTAAATTATAATTTAAAAATTAAAAAATAAATTAGGATTTTGTTTTTTTTAAATTATAATTTTTTTTATGATTTAAAGAAAAAAAATTCACTTTTTATTTTTCACAAAATATATTTTTTAAAATTATAATTTTGCACTTTTTATTTTTCAAACAATAAATGTAATATTTTATAAAAATTATTTTATATTATTTCACATGAAAATTTTTAATTGGTTCAATGTTCACATCAGCATTTTATTTAATAGTATTAAGGTAAGTACCACATTAATTGATGGTAATGGATTGATAGTCCAAGTATCACATTGAGGATTTTTCTTTTAGTGCAGGTACACAATGCACAAACCCCTATAAATTCGGAGAGGGTCTTTAACCCAACTATAATAGAAAAAGTAGCATGTTCGAATATGCTTTCGATATCAAATAAATTATCAAGGTAAAAACTAACACCAATCCAAATTAAGAAAACCTATCAACCACACCCCAATGCTAAGTTAACACCAATCCAAATTATGAAAACCCATCAGCCACACCCAATGGTATTCTGAAATCTGAATGAGTCGATAATAAATAAGGAAAATAGCAACCAAATGTTGCCTTCAAGTACTATTATGCACACTTCAAAATTAGGATGAATCGTATGTTTCCGTTGGTGAAATACTGAAATTTGAAGTTCTTGTTAACAGCAGGATAAATGCTTAACAACTACTACCTTCAAATAAAATTATGAGAAATAAGACACAAATCAAACTAACACTAAGAAAAACTGAGAAACTGTAAATTTCTCAAGCTACTATTACATCAATGGGTAAAAGGGCATGAAAAAAGAATTCCAAAAAGGAGAATGCTGTGATCAATTTCAACCAGAAATCAAATGTAGCAAACGAGACCGAAATGCATAATAATAGACTCCCATAAAGCGGAGTAGATTTATGCCTTGTCACCATCTTTTAACTGAGAATCAGCATCGACCATCTCATATACACGAGCCAAGGGGGTATGCATCAAATCCAAATTCTCCATCCATCAATGCAGTCTCGTTATTTTGCACCTGCATCAGAGATGGTCATTGTAAGGAATCTACGCTCATAAGGAATAATTATATATTTAAAAAATACGAAAGCAAATTAACCTCCAGAGGCTAAAATATAAAGCAGGTTCAGTCACAATCACTTTTCCTACATGTTGCATTAGTTAGATTCCGCCAGAGACAGGAAAAGTCTTAACCAGAGACATTATTTTGCCAGAGAAAAATTACTTCAAGGAAATTAAAAAAATCTTAAACAGAGACAAATTAGTCCCAACTTATTTTGCCAATTACTGCTTAGTGCTAACTATAGCGCTTAATTTGTTTTAGAGAATCTCACTATGACATGGACAAGAAAAAGAAAACATCAAAAGTGAAACTGACAGGGACAAAGGAAGTTCTCGTCATACCGGTTTTACCATGGAACTCGTTATATCCTCCAAGGATTCAAAATTATTTTGAATGAAACCACTCTGTGGCTTTGTCTGCTCGAAGATGAAATCCTCATTCGACCTCAATTTTTTGCCGAAAGCTGATTTCTCACCCTCAAGGTGCTGAACAACATAAGGAGCTTCAACACTTAATTGGCTGAACAAAGAAACATCCGTTGTTTTAACGCTCATGGCATTACTTTTGTCCATCATAGGCCCACTTGCAGAAACCAGGGAATCCACCCGACTAAAAGAATAATTTAAATTTCCGTTGTAATCGTGTGTGCTATCTCCCCACTGTTGCTTTGCTGTGTAATCCATATTCCGAGTGACATTATCACTCAGACCAACTTGGCCCTGCATGGTTCCTCTGGAGTCCTCCAAACGTGCTGAATTTGCCATGGAAGAAGAAAGTTCAACAGGGCTGGTACTAAGGTGAGAGCTCGTCAAAGAAATACTTTCTAGCATATTATTAGTTGGCAACTGCTCGTGACTGAAAGCTTCACTTGTCGGCACTGAACTTGATGGGAAATTGGATAATTGATCTGCACCCTGCCAGGTTTGACTGCATCTACCACGATCAAGAAAATTAGAAGAACCACAAACACTCATGTCAAATGATTCCTGATTCAGTGATGTGAAATCGAGAGATGATTGGCTGCCAAATGGTCCATTACATTGTGATTGTTGTGTGCTTGCTTGTAACAACAAAGGGTTGCCTGAGGCAGTAGATAGAGAATTGTTTGAGTTACCAAAAACATTTGGATCATTCACATAATTAAATTCTCCAAAGTGGTGGTTAATGGACTTGTTCTGCGATAGTTGATTAAGCTCTATTGATGTTGGGATCCCTTGAAAGAGAGTTCCATTTTGATTCTTGTTTGCAGGTAACACAGCCTGCTGGATCTTCCCAAGACCATTGATGGAATTGTTCAAGGTTTGAGAATGTCCCTGTTGAATCACACCAGAAGAAATCCCAGGTATGCTTAAAGAAGATGAGGAGTTCAGTCTACCAAACATTCCACCGGGTTGATACGATGATAGAGAAGCACTCGAAAGCCTTCCAGGTCCAGCCAACATGCGAAAATCTCCAAAGCGATCCGGTGAACCCATGCCCAAGTAAGAGGGATCTTTACTGCCTAATGCAGCAACCATGTTTGCCTGCTGGGTTGCAACAGTGCTGATTCTTTTCAGGTAAAGCCTATATTTCTGCAAGAAAACATAAGGCAGTAAGCTTAAAGAGGGGACAAGTACCCAGCTACGGCATATTTTAATAAAAGGTCTTGATTCAAATATCTGCACTTTTCCCTGTCTGTATAACCCAGCCTAGCTCTTACCAGCCTGAACTAGAGTTGCAATAACTTCGTAAACTATGAGCTGGTTTAATCAAGGAGTAGAATGGTACGGAAACTCCTTTCTTACAAACTAGTAAAGCAAACTAAATAGGAGGCAATAACAAGCCTACAGTAAGTGAAGGTTTTGTACACACTAAGATCGCTGCTGTATTTTATTCAGCTATTCTTAACAGAGCATCTATTTTTTTTTGCACATAGCCGGCAACCTCTCAACTAGATTCTAAGTATACTTAGAACTCTAGCAGTTGTACTAGTAACCGATAATATTTGCAAAGGAAACATCTAAGAATGATAATGCATAGAGTAAAGAACGCAGAAGAAAGGGTATACCTGTAGATGGCTTGCTACATTTTCCCTAGTCAGCCCTTCAACATTCATAAGGTCAAGAATTTTCTTTGGAACAGCCTCTGCAATTGAATAAAGAGAAAAGGAAGACTAAATTAAACAGTTGGGCGTGAGGATCACTGTATCAGAATATAAGACACTAATCTCAGCAGCAGAAAACTCACTGTCAAGACCCAATTGGTTGACAGCTGCAACAAACTTCCTATGCAACTCTACAGACCAAACAACTCGAGGCTTCTTTTGGGATGAAGGGTCCTCATTCTCACGTCCATTATCTTCACCCTCTTCTTCCTCATCTTCACTTTGGTCCTTTCGCTTCTTATTGGCTTTTTGGTCAGAACCACTCGTTGATGTTTGACCAGCTTCTCCAGTTTGTCCCTGAGCCTTATCTTGATTTGGGGAGTTAATTTGATCCTTAGAGTCAGGCTTCTTTTTTCTGACCACATGCTGCCATATGTTTTTTAGCTCCTCAATGCGAACAGGCTTCAATAAGTAGTCACAAGCACCATGCGTAATCCCCTTCATTACAAGCTTGGTATCACTGTGAGCTGACAACACTGGAATTCATCAAGAGAAAGAAAGTATGTTAAATCATACTGAAATAATCCTAATTTATACTCAAATTCTGCAAACTTAATACTTATGGTTTTAGAAATCATACTGAAATAATCCTAATTTATACTCAAATTCGGCAAACTTAATACTTATGGTTTTAGAAAATTACCGAACTTAAAACTTTTAAGAGAACGCAGAATCAAAGTTAAAAAATTCCACAAATAATTCAAAAGACAAAGTGGGGAAAAGAGCAAAAACAAATGAGTATCATTCAGTGCAATTAAATCAAAAAAGGGTTAATGCTTACTGATTACAGGTAGGTCCATTTCAAGCCCCACAAGCTCAAGAAGCTTAAAGCCATCCATATCTGGCATATTAACATCACTAATAACCAAGTCATATCTGTTTTTGCTTTCCCTCAACATTTTGAGGGCTGCAATTGCCTGATTGGTCGTAGTAGCTGCAGAAAAATAAATGATATGTCAAAAAGAAACCCAATGTCGTAAGAATGTTAAGGGTCAAAACTTGCATACTACAATTATAAACATCCAAATCAAATGCAGACTGCAAAGCACAACAGACAGATCTTCCTGACAGAAACAGTATCTAAAAGTTAACTGACCACACTATAAACCCAAAGAGAAGACAAAGAAATTTATCTAAAAATTTGAGAACAAAAACGAAATTTAGAATTAAAGACTGAAAAACAGCAGAACAGTAAACAAGTAACTTATCCACATAATTTAGAAGTAAATTTCAAGTTCAAAACAAAACCTTTGGCAAAAAAATTCACGAGAATTCCAAATAAAAGAACGACTAACCTTGATATTGGCATTTACGAAGCAGATTTTCCAGAACTTTGAGGCAAATAGGGTCATCATCAACGGCTAAAACACGCATACCAACTGGAAACCGGTCCGTGCCGCCATCTTCACCATTGGAACTACCCACTTTCTCCTCCATGGTCATTGATAAAATAGCAATTGAAATAACCCAAGTGAGAGAACGGAGCAAAAACAGAGATCACAAAGCCAATTTTCAATCTTTGCAAGTTTGTTCACTATTTTTAAAACTTCAAAATAAACCCAGATAGCAAAAACCCACTAAAAAGCAAAAATACAAAATATAAAAACAAAGATTGAAAGTGAGAGAGAATTGGAAGCTGAAAGTTAAAAAATAAAAGATAAAAAATAAATAAAAGGAGAGAGCGCTTTGCAAGTAAAAGAAGTACAAACAGACAATGATGTTGATAGCCAAAACAGAGTTGTTTCAACCCTCCAACAAAACAGAAATTCTTTTCTTTTCTTTTTTTCTTTGAACTTTTGGATGCAATGCTCTCCTCCTTTCTCTTTCACAGCTTTTTTTTTTTTTTCAGTTTTACTCTTTCTCTCTTTGTTCTGTATTTGTCTTTAGCCTTTTCTTGTTAACAGAATAGAGCATCTTTTTTATTTTATATTTATTCTTTTATTGTTTTGATAATTGAGCTTGTTTCTAATCTTTCCTTTAAAGTCCGTTTTCTTTTCTTTTTTTATTTATTTTTTAAGTAGTAGTGAGTAGTAACTAGTAAGTAGTATTCTTTTTTTTTTTTTTCTTGTATTATTTTTTATCCCAAACAAACAAGTCTTCAAGAAATAATAGTGTAGAACCCTTATCTAACCACCATAAATGGACCTTACTATATCTGCCGCCCGATTCAATCAATTCTGGAATCTCGACCATCTGTTTGGGTTTAGCCTGCACAATTAATGGTGACGGAATCTTCCAAAAAAATTTCAATTAATATTTTTGTAAAAGGTGCTCTTTCCTTATGTACTGTTAATGTGAATATTTCAATTTCTTAAAATTTAAAATTAATTACGAAAATTTATATTATGAAAGATTTCTATGAAAAATCTAAATAAATTATGGTAAATTATTTAAAGCCTTAAACATTACTTCGCTATATTTTTGGAAAGTATAAATTTCCTTTGACAATCCCGTGATTTACCTCAAAAATTACCACGTTTTAAATTTAAGCCTTTTAGAAAGATAGTTTGGTCCTTCATTTTTGGGTGCCTTGATAAGATTATTAGGTGCATAACTGTTTTATGCATTATAATAAACTTTGTATCAGATTGCTATATACAAATCTAAAACCTATTCAAAGCAAAGTAAAATGAAAATCCATGTGCAAAATATATATATCTTCTATTTTTTCCATTAATACTTCTTCCAAAATCTAATACATATTAAAATTTTATTACTTTTCAAACTAAAATGAAACCTTTATAAAACTCCAACAAACAATAATATGAATATTGTATTCGAATATTTAATCTAAGCATGATGTATGCATTTTTTTATTCAAAAAATTCTAAATCCACTTTGCTCAAATAAGAAAAAAAAATTATACAAGTACCATAATAGAAGTATATCTACAGAGTAATTGGATATACCCACCAACTAAAGAGTGGATAAATTACGTTAAAGCAATTTTTTAATCAGGGCAAAAAGCTTTACAAAACAATCATATAAATATTTGTATTTAGATATCTGATTCAATGATAAATATATTTATTTTGATATCTAAAAAGTTTGAATGTACTTTCTTCAAATAAGAAATATAACTATTAAAGAGTAAAGTCGAATATACAAAATCATCCTATCATCCTCTAATAAATTTATGTAGTCATATTTGCTCATTTACATGCTTTCTTTTTTTTTTCTTTTCTTTTCTTAAAAATGCATTAGACTTCTTCTAAATTATTACTTTAGCATTTGAATAAAGCTAAGTGGAGATATCAAGAACTCCATTACTCCAATTGCTAATGCCAAAAAGGTGGGGAGCTCATTAATAGTGGACTAACTTCTTTTTTCTTGGATTAACCCGTAAAATAGAAGGTTCACTAAGAATTTTTTTTGGCAACTCCAATGCTTAAGTCAATAACGATGTTTTTGAAAGAGGGTATAGAGTAAGAAAGTATAAGGGTATATATGAGTGTAATGGCTACCCTTTGCATGATATCCATGTCCCTCATGCACAAATCACACATGGAAGGGCGATTACTCACAAGAATGGAGCTATGTCCTGCTAGTGTACCACATAATGGGTGAGTGGATGTTTCTCAGCCCATTGAATCCACATTCCTCTTTTTAGAGAGTAGTGGACCCACTTAGTCCTCCCTCAGTCAAATTAGACTCCATAGCCTTCTTCTCAAGGTTTTTTGGAGGTATGGGCTAGAGTAGGCCCGTCGTGATTGGGCTAATCTACCTTAATTTGGGTATACTCCCCTAGTGATCTCTAATTTCAAAGTGATTGGTACTTGGCAAAAATTCTCTATTCTTATAACTATTGATGGTTGGTTTCCAAATTAGCACGCCTCCTTCCGTTTTTACCTATTAGTCTAGCTTGTCTACAGGCATGTTTTCCTATTAAAGCTTGCATGTTTTTCTTGGTGCATCAAATCTTCTCTTAAATAATTTCACGTGTCTAATAGAAAACCTTTCATATTCCAAATTTTTTTAGGGGCTTTCTAAAATTCAAATTTTTTTGGAATTTAATGTCAGACTGTTGTTTCCGTACCTTGGATAGTTGGTTTCATCACATGGTTCAAGCTGATTGGACAAGTCATGATTAATGCAACCCCTTAATTCCTGCGAGATCCATATAGCGCACGCCCACCCTCACTTTCAAATCAATTATCTATAAATCTTCTCTTTCTCCCCTTGCTTTCATCATCAATTTCCATTATAACACTTAAAAATCGTCTAACAACTTCTTTTGTTCTTCTCTTTTACAATCCTTGCAAACTTTCACTACTTCTCTTAATAAGTTTTTTCACTATTCTTCATTATTCTTCTTACCATGTTTGCTAAGAGTCTAGCTAAGGTTCAGTACAATGGCCAATGGCTAGCCAAGAGGTATTTGATCAATGTGAAGTCAACTAAGCTTAGAAGGTATAACTTTAGTGAAATTACCATTAGCATTCCTATTAGAGGAAGTAGGATTAGCACAAATGGCTTAATTGATAAGGAGGTAGAGGTACATTTCTACGTAGCTAATATCAATAATGGCCTAAGGCTTCCCTTAAGGCTCTTTTTCATTGGCATACTTAATGATTATAATATAACCCCTTCCTAATAGGAGATGGTGGTCGCTTTCTATATAGGTTGTAAGAATGAGAACGTATCTCTTATCTCTAGGCTTTTTAGACACTTCTATTCTCCTAAGCACGCACCTAGTTCTGTTTGATACCATTTTTAAGCCAAGAAGCATTCAATAGTTTGTTATGATATTAGATAGTGCTTCTTCTGGTGATACTTCTATTAATTTTTTGAAATTGTAATTAAATGTACAAAAAGAACTTTTAGGAAATAATAAGTTTTTTCATTTAAGATGTGCTCATATTCTGAATTTGATAGTTAAAGATGGTTTGAAAGAAGTTGATGAGTCTGTCAAATAGGTGAAGGTAAGTGTTAGGTATGTAAAAAGGTCGCAAGTTAAAAACAAAAATTTCTTAAGTATGCAAACTTAGTCTGCTTAAATGTTAATAAAGGATTGAGACAAGATGTTCCAACTAGATGGAACTCCACATTTATCATGCTTTAAAGTGCCCTTTACTTTCGCATGACTTTTACTCACTTGGAAATTAGTGATTCAAACTATAAAAGTTGTCCATCTAAAAGTAAATGGGATAAAACTGAGAAACTGAATAAGTTCTTAAGTGTTTTCTATGACATTACATGTGTGCTTTCTAGATCAAAATATCCTACGTCTAACTTATACTTTCCTTCGATATTTTAGGCACAATTAAGCTTGTAAGAACACATGAATGATGATGATGTGCAATTTAGAAAGATGGTTGCTTTGATGTTTAAAAAGTTTGAAAAGTATTGGCTTGAGTTTAGTTTGATTTTAGCTATAGTTATGATATTGGATCCTCGTTGCAAGATACAGTTTGTGGAATAGAGTTACAATAAACTTTCTGGACATGATTCTAGATAGTTCAAAAAAGCTAGGGATATTTGTTTCTCTTTATTATGAATATGTTGATTCTGTTAATGCTATGAAGGCTTTTGTTTCTGGCTCCTTTTTAGTGAATAGTAACAACCAAATTGTTGATGATGAGAGATCTAACCATACTGACAGTGAGACTTTAATTTATTTAATATTATTTCTTGTTATTAAACTATGGGTTGAAATTTAATTTGTTGAACTGTGATTGATGTCATATAGATATTTTATTGCCTGTTTAGGTTTTCAAATAATTGATAGATGACTGATAAAAAAAAGGGTTTGAAGCGAAAAATACGCGAGGTAAGCCACAAAGAAAGAAAAATGCGCGAGGTAAACCACACACCCAAGCAAAGGGCTTGAAGCGAAAAATGCGTGAGGTAAGCCACAAAGAATTGTCTAAGGGCTTAAAGCGAAAAATGTACGAAGTAAGTCACGCACTCAAACAAGGGCTTGAGATTTTAACTTGAGAATTTGACATCAAGGTTCGACCCGAAAATTTAACTTCAGAGTTTAACCTGAGAATTTGACGAGAGACTACGAGGAGAATATGTGTACTCTTCTGCAAGGTTATACCTAACGAAAAAATGGAGAACAATTGTTGTGCATAGAATAATAAATAATAATAATAAATATTGAATTAATTATATCGTGCCATGTGACATAAAGAAAATGCACCACATGGCGCATTTGAAGGAAGGGGTGGGAGACTACCCTCCCGCACTGTAGGCAGGAGAGTCTCTCGTATAGATAAGAGGCGGGAGAATTCTCATGCCTCATTAAATTAAACGCGTCATGTGACGCATAGAGAACGCACCACGTGACGCAAGCTGAATAAGCGGGAGGATACCCTCCCGCACACTGATGGGAGGGTACCCTCCCCGAAACTGAGGCGGGAGCCCACCTCAGTTTTCTTGACGCGACGTGGCGCAAGAAATGGAATTGCGGGAGACTATCCTCTCGCAATTTGGCGGGAGGGCTCTCTCGCCGCCCCTCTCGCTCATACGTCCGTCTTGATAAGTAAAAATATTATATTGGGGCATCCGTAAAAATTTATTTGGATAATTTTACCCGTAAATATTTTTTATTCTAAGGATCTATAAAGCAATAAGAAATATTTAATTAGCGGATAAATACGTAATTAAAGATAAAATTAATCCTTATAAAAAAAACATGTATGATTTATGAAATTAAGATTCTATTTTGTTTACATAAACTCTATCAAATTTTTTGATTGACTTCAGCATTGGAATGCTTACGCAGAAAATAACCTCTGCGTTTCTCTGATCATTTTTTTTCTGACAGAATTTTTGGTAGCACGTGATAAAAAAATTAAAATGATGATGTAAGTAATTCGTATTTATTGTAACTTAATAACAATAAATTCAATAAGAAAAAAAACTATAAATCATCATCATCAACTATTTTCATAACTTTATAAATACTCGAAATTTTATTGTAAAAATAAAAGTGGGAAGGAAAGGAGGGAGGAGAGCCCTATCGTCGTTTAGAGAATAGGTCAGCGTGTCCCAAACCAAAAGTAACAAAAAAAAAAGTATACCTTTTTTTTCTTTGCTTCCTCATGTACAAGAGAAAGACAGGGCAGAGGCAGTCCCTGTTTTGAGTCAGAATCCTCCACGTTTCATATTCCAATTGGCTAGAAGGTCTTGGAATGGGACAAATGTTTAGATTCCAGACCCCAAAATGAAATGCAGCCTTTTTTGGATAACGACACGTCGGTCGCTGGATATCAGAGACAAGGACATGCTGGGAATTGGAAATTTGTGGGCTCCACATCCTTGCAATCAAACTGTGGCACTGTGCCGCACCGCATCCTCACTGTAACCCGTTTGTCGACCTTTACTTTGAATTAGCTGTAAAAATTGTTTTTGTTGGGGGTTAAAAGATGGTGAAAAATTATTAAAATTATATCTTTTAATAAAATAATAAAAAATTAAGATAGAGATAGAAAGGTTATTTGATCTTCATGCTATTTTGTCTTTGTCTTTTTTTTTTTATCACACCTCATCGAGTTCTTTTAGGTTTTCAAATTATCTTTAAGTTTAGTTTTAATAAATGATGCGATTGACTTGAAAAAAAATATTTATTAAAAATATATATTTTATAACATAATAAAATAAATTTTAATATTAGAGGTAAAAGGTTGATCTATTTATCCAAATTTTTTTATCGTTTATTTTTATTCTCATTGCACCATGGCTCACCTGTGCCAACAGTGAGACAAACAAGTGATTATTTTTTCTTGATTTATTGATTCATATGAAGATAAAAAAATTAATCTTAGGATAAAATTTTAAATTTAATCCTTCTAAATTGAGAATTTTAATTTTATAAATTTTGATCTTAGTATAAAATTAATGAATAATAATCTTTAGATCAGTAATATATAAATTAAATTATTGATTAAATTTTAAATATAAACACTAAAATAAATATAAAACTATAATAATTAACTATAAAACTTAAGAGAATAAGTATAAAATTAATGAGAGTAAGTATAAAAATATTATAATAAACATAAGATTATAATAATTAATTTTAAAATTGATGTGAATAAGTATAAAAATATCAAAATAAATATAAAATTATATGAAATTAATTTTAAAATTAATAAAAATAATCATAAAATTATGATTATTAAGCATAAAACTATGATAAGCATAAAATTGATAATAAATGTAAAACTATTACAATTAACATAAATTCTAAACCTCACAATCATTATACAGAGACGTTAAATTGATTAGACATATAACAGTAGATTGCTCTAATAAAATAGTCCACTGCTACTAATAAAATTTTGTTTTGTGTTTTATTAGTAGCAATTGCTACAACAAAGCAGTTGACAGCTAGTAACAAAAATAAATTCTGTTTCTTGGGCAATTGACTGATACGAAATATAGTTGGCTCCCTTCATATTCTAAAGGAAAAAATAACGCCACAGGAAAATATAAGTAGATTCCTTTCATTTTATTAGATATTCTAAGGTAAATAAATAAAATTTAATATTAATATGTCACTTTTTTATTTTTTAAATGGATAAAATTATAATTTCGAATAATTTATTTTTTATGAATAAAAATGTAATATATAATATATTATTATTTTTTGAATGGATTAAAATATAATTTAGATTATATTTCTTATTGCATGTTTATTTACCTAGCTTTTTAAATTTTATTATTTTATTCAATTTTTTACTAGATGTTCAATGTCTCCCGATCTTTTAATAAGAAAAAGACAAAGCTCTTGTAAAGAGTAAAATTGTTAAGATGAACTATCGTTTTTGGTCCTTCGGCCTTTGCCTCGTTCAATTGTTTTGCTTTTGCTGCCCTTTTCCCTGTCACATCCAACGTTTACACACTTGCATCGTACATGCATGCAAATGTATGTATGCGTATATCTATTTATTAATGATTCTATTTATCACAAACTAAAATGGTTGTAAATCGTAATTGTTTAATTTTAATCATCTCCATGTTATTTATGGGTATTATATTTTGGATAATGGAATTTATATTTGAATTTAAAATGTAAAGAAATTATAATTGAAGATTAATGAAATATTTGATTTGAAGCATTTGATTCATTAGTTTTTTCTTATATATTCTATTCAAAAACACATTTTTTATATATTTAAAAAAAAAAACTAATCAGCTCTGTTAATTTGAAAAAAATGCAATTCGCTCTTACATGTTTTTATAAGGTTAAACTATCTACAAAAATTTAGTGGAGGTATTTTAAATCAATATCGTTAGATATCTTTTATAGAGTGAAAAAGGGAAAGATAAAAAAGAAAAGTAAAAAAGTAAAATGAAAATGATTTTTTTTAATATTTTGTAGAAGAAAAATGTGAATAAAGAAAATAAGAATGATTATTATTTTTATTTTTATTCAAAAGATAAATTATTTCAAATTAAAAATATTAGTGGAGAGAAAATAAAAAAGATGTAAGTCAAATGTATACATTTAAAATTAAACCTTCATTTTTCAAATTGACCTCAATATCTTAAGTTCTTAACTTACTACTGGTATAAAGATAAAATAATATAATTTTCATTTTCTTTATTTTTACTTTTCAATTCTACCAAATAATAGATGAAAAAAACTATACTTTCTTTCATTTCTTTTAATCTTTCTTGCCAAGTACTTCAATGAAAAAATAGAATAAATTTTATCTAAATTCTTAAAATTTGAATTTAATTCAATTGTAGTACATTAGTATTAATAAAAATGGACACTTCACTTCAAATAACTTAACACCATTAACAAAAATTAATAAAATGTTAACAATTACAAAATTACCCAACACTAATCTTTTCAATTTAAATAATTCTTCATTCTTCTATTTTTCTCTATCTTATGTGATTCTTCATTCTTTTTCATAATATTTTCACATTTTATCATCAGTATTATTTAATCCGTAATATATTTCAAAAGTGTATTATATTTAATTTTATTAATTATTTAAAATAAAAATTGTACTTAATTTAAATTTCAATCAATGTATCAAATTTTAAATTATTTTGATTTTGAATAATTATAAATATAAATCATTTGGTGTTATGTTAGTTTAATTTTAAATTATTTACATTTTTATTAAATCAATTTAAATGAATTCGAATGAATTTTTTAAGTCCACATTAATTTCGAACTTTTTACCCTTCATGACTTGCAATAAAAAGATTTAAGTATAAGGCAATTATAATGCGCTACCTACATAATACTAAACCCAATAACCAAAAAATAATATTTTTTATAAATCTCATAAATTTCATATGATATGTGAGTATTAACATGATATTTTTTAAAAAAAGTGTTTATATAATAAATAATAAGCAAATAAATAAATAAAAATAAAAATAAAAAAAGAAACAAACCTTTCAAAACCTAATAGTTCTTCAATATTTTCTTCTTCATTCTTGTTTGATTTTGAGTTTTTAAAGTATTCCAAATGGTATAGTAAAACAATTTTAAAATTAAGTTTTTAACAATTTACTTAACGGTTAACTAACAGAAGTATTTATTTGTCCTGCCAAATAAAAATATTTGGGGTGGAGTTCTACTTTTGATAGACTTGATAATTCTAAATACGATATGAATAGACAACACGAAAAATACAAATAAAATATACGAATGTGACATAAGTTAAAATTAGGCAAAAAATGTATCTAAATATGGTAAAAACTAAAAAATAAAATTTTGAGTTTCCTGTGTTGATACAAATTTTGACAGAAATTTTTATATTTTACTTGACAGGAATATATTTTTACATGACACGAACACAAATTATAAACATGATTTGTCAGTTTTAATTTTTATAATATACTAAACTTGAATTAGGTTCAAATCTCAAAGACTTAAATAAAATTTACCCAAAATATATGTTTACCATTTTTTTTCACATTTCTTCCTCCTAATTTTTATTTTTATTTTTTCATTTTTCTATTTATCTTAGCCGACAAATCCTTTAAGTTATATATATGTCTTTTATGATAAAATTAATATTTTTCTTGTGATGTAAGGTTGAGGATAGAAATTATAAAGTAGGTATTCATGGGTTGGGTCGGAACGAATCCAGGTCAAGCTTAGATAGGATAATTGAAGGATTAAAGGTGAATCCAAGCACAGCCTAGCCTAGCCAACTTTTCGTGCCAAAATTTTTGCCCGAACTCATTTTACATACAATAGATAAGCCCAAATTTATTCAAGTTAGCTGAAATACTATTAATTTTTTAAGTAAAATTAAAATATTAAAAAATAAAATACACATAATAATTAATAATTATAAAATAATAAGTCCAAATAAATTATTACAAAAGCTACAAAAACATGAAAATATAAATCAAAGCCTAAAAAAAAGTACAAAATAAAATTAAATGGCACAAAAAATCTAAAGTAATTAAAAGTGCATTAATATATTTTCTTAATAACTTCCTTGGTTGACACTTGACACATCTTTAATTTTTTTTTTAAAAAAAAATTTACAAAATACAAAATCGTATCTTAACCGAATATCAAATCAATTTAGTTATTAAAAATAGTAAAAAAATATATAATAATAAGATCGAGTCAAGTTAGGTTTAGATTTTAAATGATGAGTCAAAGTCTAATATAATTTTTATTGGATCTCAATTTTTAAACCTAAGTCGATTCAATAGATTTTATATTTTATGTTCAAACCCAATAAAAGATCAAAACCATCTAACTCATTAACAAGTCTATTACAAAGTATAGTGTTATATAGATTTTATATCTATGACTAAATCTTGGGTTTAATATAAGATTTTGTAAGGAATTGAATCAATGATTTAGTTCCGGGGCCAATAATCTATTAGTGGACTATAGAAGTATTGGGACAAACATGATCTATTTTATGTGAACTTCAAATCACCTCAAGTTAATAATAATAATAAAAAAAGCCATAGCTAGAAATGCCAATGAAAGATGAAAGGTCATATCATCCTAATTAACAATACATTAGTTAGATGCCATCTAGTTATAAAGTGTTTGAAACCCAACAAGGAGAGTAATTATGTGATGATGCAAGTTGCTTAATGATAAATTATTCGTTTATTACTTTAATGTCATGACAAATCCTTGACAGACTTGGTTGCCATCCAGCTAAATACAGCAATGTTTTGATTGAACAATTTTTTTTTTCAGCCCATGTGGTCAAGTCTTTCTTTCAAAGTCACTAGCTAATACCTGACTTGATCACCCTTCAAACTCCCCCACCCCACCCATTTAAGGAGTTTTGGATTCAAATGCAAATAGTGTCATTGTATATATGTTGGTTGGATTAGCTTCCAACTTAGGGAGTGAGGATTACTGTTTGATGTGATAATTGAAAGAATGAAGTGGGAAAATTAGGAGAAAAGGTTACGTCTCAGCGTCCATGAATGTAAACTAGACATCTCACTAAAAATTGCAGTTTTGACCATTCAAAAAACATACGATTATTTTCTTTAGTTTTTCTAAAAAATATTGATAAATGTACATATTTATCAATTCATGATTAAAATCCATATCTTTAATATGAAAAAACGAAGTGGCGTATAATAAGTAGATAGAGAATGAAATGCATTAACTAATTATTTTATTTATTTTATAAAGTCAGCTTAAAGTAGATCTTGCAATTTATGTATATATTTAATATTTTTTTATGTTGAATCATGTGCGTAATTTTTATTAATTTTTAATTTATATTACTTTTATTTTTTCTGTTATTTTCGCATTATATTATGTTATTGCATATGACTGCGAAATACGGTTGAAATGCAGTTGAAGGAGTAGTTTATCGGTGTGGAAACCAAATTGATAAAAGTTGGAAAGCATAGAGTTGATAAATCGATTTTGTTTTGGCAACAATGACTTATGATGGGATTCGAGGCGTCTATATAACAGTTGGACTCAATTTCATGCAACAATTTGGGCCCACTGGCTAGAGGAAACAATCTCTCTCTTCATTTTAGTGCTTGCTTGGATATCACCGAATCCATGGTACAATACAGTGCGGTAGATTGTTTTTTTTATTTTATCCAATCGCATTATCAGTGGACTTTGCTGTTTGGATAACAAATGTGTTATGTGTAGTATGGTGGTGTAATTTTCACTTTTGCTTCACCCTGCTAATGTCCGAGGGCTAATTTAAATGAATAGCATGATTAGTTTCTTAAAATGGAAAATAATGCTTGTAGTGAAATTAATTATTATTGTGGTAAGATTATATAGTGTAATTTGATATTTGTTTGAATGTAATTATAGATAACGGTGAGATGAATGTATTAAAATGTAACAATTAATGGTATCAAATTAAAATTTATATATAATAAAATTTTTAATAAATTAAAAATTAATAAATTTATTTTTATATCAGATAATAACGCTTTTAATATTTGATACTTTAAAATTATTTTATATATTTTTCAAAAAATAAAAAATTAGAATAAAAGATGCAAGAATAAAAAAATAAAACATCAAAATGTAGAAATAATAATGAAAGAATTAATAAAATAAATAATTTAAAAATTTAACAAAAAGAACAAAAATAAAAAAGTATAAAAAATAAAAGTGGTAAGGTGGGAAAATTAATTTCCATAGGTGGTCTACTGGAGGGATGTGCCCTTAAATGCACTGGTGGTGTGCAATTCCAAATGCACCCTTCTGTGCAATTAAAAAAAATTGAAGGCAAGTAACGCTTTTGATCCCATAATCTATACAAAGCTTGAACCTTGTAAAGTTCATTGAAGACTAATTATATTCATAACTCGACTTTTTATTCTTCAAAACTTTATTATTTAAACAATCTTACTAAAAAACTTGCAAATTACACTTTAAAACCAACAAAATTATTATTTTTTTCATTCACATTTCTCTCCTTCGACCCTAAGCACAACCAATGTCTTTAACCTCAAAAATTCTTTTTCATCTCTTCAGTTTCTTCAACAAAATCTGAGATATGTTCTTAATATATATTCTCTATGCGTTAAATATGTTCACAAATCTTATGTCCAACCCAAATTCCTTACATTTATATCAATATTTCCCACACATAATGACTATACATACTGATAGTTGGGTTATGAGTCGATGTCAGTTGATCACTCCTATATACTTAAATTCATTCACTTCTCATGCATCCATAATAAGAAGTTGTACTTATAATAATTTACAGAACTTTTATATTCGTTTACATCGGTTTACATTCCAATACTAACATAAATACATCACTGTACTCTGTCATATTTAGATACAAAAGATTTCAAAAGTGTGTATATCTTTTGCAATGTGATAACAGCTGCTAGCGGTGTAAACTCCACGAATTTTCTTGTACTCGGTTTTAATTATGAATAGCGAAGTAACAAATGGAGATGAAAATGTGTTCATTGCTGGATAATCAATTAAAATTATATTTTTATCATGAGAGACTAGATGAATTTAATTAATTTAAAAAATGTAATCTTTTAGTATAAATGAGTACAAAAAATACCACGATACTAAGTGGAGTATAATGTCATAGTGGAGTATAATCTAATATATTATATAGTGTTATTATTATTAGTCCTATTTAATAATGTAACGACCCAAATTACGTATATTTTGGTTGGGCTACAAGTCGATATTAGGTCAGAACAATATTCAATCTGATTAATTTTTTTTTCTTAGTAACAAATTTAAATAAAATATGTTCACATTCCCCATACACATTTCGTTTTCATTACTCTACTTATAAAAATTTTAGATACAAAAGAATTTCTTACAATTGGGTATACCTTCAACGCAGAATGACACTCCGCAGAACCATAGCTGTGCGACATGCCTTATTGACGGAAGCTTTCCAAACTACCGTGGGGCTCTGTGGAGGAAGTAAGAGGGGTGACCTCAACATGTTTAGTAAGAAAAACCTCATAGTAGGTAGATAAATATACTACCTAAGATATCTATATATATATATATGTACTTGCCAAAATCCGAAATATTTTCACAGAAGTATACAGATAATTTGGTAAATTCTCAGATGCCAGAGTCAGAATTTGGAAAACAGATTTAATATCGACAGTGTAATCTTTTACTGTGGTAAATACGAAAAGTTCAGAGTTTTTCACTAGCAAAATAAAGAGATTTTCAGATATCTCAGTTCATACAGATAATTCAGAAAATATTTCAAATAAACACAGAGACACTACCAGTACCAAAAAATCAAAGTAAACAAATCCATGACAAATTCAGTATAAAAATGGAACTGAAATCAATACCGTTTCTAAAACTGTAAACAACTTTTTAAAGCGACGACAGCGTGACACTTTACTCCCGCAGGATTTAAGAGGTGGCCCCCACTGATTTTTATGCATTAAAATATTCAGTTCCATACGAGATAAAATAACGTAGTCAATTCAAAAGTTCAAATAGACGAGACAAGGCAGACATACTATATCAGATATCAGAAATGACTATTGGCTAATGTCGGTGACTCCGGGTAATTCACGGGCCAGGTGTGCCAGGATGTCAATCGGCGTGGGAGTCAGCTACCCAAACGACTCACAGATCAGAATGTTCGAAGACCAAAAACAGAATCAGAAACACGGTACATCGTACTCATGGACCACAGATATAGAAATAGATACAGAATAGACAGAAATGCAGTATGATCTCACCAATGCCTTTGTCTCAAAATCAGTGCGACATGGACCGTACGCCATACAGTCAGTACACGCTCAAGCACATATCATCATAATAGCTTTATAAGTAAATCATTTCACCTCAAATCACATATAAATTCAATTGTTTCATGAAACCATTCAAAACAGGCTGACTAGCCCTTTTTTGGATAAAATCCAAAAAAAACAGTCTATGAAAATTCAAAATTCGGGATTTTTTATATTTAAAACAGAATTCAAGCCACATCAGAATCTATGAACCATTTAAATTCAATTCATAAAAATTATGTTGTTCAACTAGGCTAAAATCTTTAATTTTCAGAGTCATAAAATTCGACCTAGATTTTTTGGTAATTTCGGTATTGCGAAATTCAGCTTAAAATTTTATATCTACAAATATATGAAAATTACGCATATTTATCTCTAGTAGCAATAAGAATTTTCCTTACCTCAATGCCTCGTCGGTAGTCCTCTATGCATTAGTGGTGCAGTTTAACGAGTTCGGTCTGCTCGGTTAGTTTCCCCGAAATTTCGTACAAGTATTTTCAAAATTTCGAACCGATATTTTCGAATAAATATTTCTGAAATATCTTCCTGGGGTTTTTCTCAAATTCTCGGTGTCTTCTTTCCTTCCTCCAAATATACATACATATATATATAAATATTACCTTTTTTTTTTCGAATTTGGTTTCCCGCCAAATTCTTTTCTTTCTTCTTTGTTTCTTCACCGAGCATCACTGTTCTCCAAGCCATTCACCAGCTCGCGGCGTCACTACCCTGGTCATCCTCTATGCATTAGTGGTGCAATTTAACGAGTTCGGTCTGCTCGGTTAGTTTCCCCGAAATTTTGTACAAGTATTTTCAAAATTTCGAACCGATATTTTCGAATAAATATTTCTGAAATATCTTCCTGGGGTTTTTCTCAAATTCTCGGTGTCTTCTTTCCTTCCTCCAAATATACATACATATATATATAAATATTACCTTTTTTTTTTCGAATTTGGTTTCCCGCCAAATTCTTTTCTTTCTTCTTTGTTTCTTCACCGAGCATCACTGTTCTCCAAGCCATTCACCAGCTCGCGGCGTCACTACCCTGGTCATCCTCTATGCATTAGTGGTGCAGTTTAACGAGTTCGGTCTGCTCGGTTAGTTTCCCCGAAATTTCGTACAAGTATTTTCAAAATTTCGAACCGATATTTTCGAATAAATATTTCTGAAATATCTTCCTGGGGTTTTTCTCAAATTCTCGGTGTCTTCTTTCCTTCCTCCAAATATACATACATATATATATAAATATTACCTTTTTTTTTTCGAATTTGGTTTCCCGCCAAATTCTTTTCTTTCTTCTTTGTTTCTTCACCGAGCATCACTGTTCTCCAAGCCATTCACCAGCTCGCGGCGTCACTACCCTGGTCATCTTAATTGCCTCTGTGCCGGCATCAGTGTTCCTCTGATCACGTCTCTTTCGGCCACCCGTTTTCGGCTCCTAAGTTCGGCCTCCATCATTCGATCAACCTCTCTCAGTTTCTCTGCTTCAGTCCTCTGTTAGCCTCTGCTGTTTTGGTCCTCTAGTGTTCCTTCGTTTTCTAGCTTTCCCTCGCGTCTGCCACCTCCTTGTTCGCCACTGTTTCTTCCTGTTTCCAAGCCACGCCCGAGCCTTCAGTCGACCTCCACCATCACCATCATCTTCACAACACTGCTAGTTCCGGTACTCTCACGTGGTCTCTGTTTTGCCGACAATTTTCAGAGGCTGGAACCCCTCTGTTTCAGCCTCTCCCTCCCGATCTACTGCTCTATTTCCCACTTCAGCTCCCAGATTTCAGCTACCTTTCAGTCTACGTTTCCTGCTAATGAAACAGAGACGCATCGTCCCAATCTTCACGTTTCTTCATCCTTCATTCTTTTCTGCTCCATCATGCTTCGGTCGGTCTCCTTATCCTCTTATCCTTACGCTTGTTACAGCCTTCATCCCATAGTCCCATACTAATTGAACACCACGTTTGCTCACGTTTCCAACTTCCTTACATTGTGTCATGACCCAAAACTACCCAAAAATCAGAGTAAATTTTTAAATTTTATTTCATACTTATCTATCCTCCGAATCGTGACCACACTCCACTAATAATTGGGCTGTGCGTCAATGCCAGTCCCACCATTTAATCATCATATAACTTAATTTCTTATTACAGAAAAAGGTAAACACATTCGTTTTTCATTTATTCTTTTCCATTTATTTACAAGTGTTTACATTATCTATACATCCCTGACAATTAGTTATAAACATGTTACTGTGCTATACTTATTTAGATACAATATGTACAAGTGTATATACCTTAACATGATGGGTAGCAGCGGATATCAGGAATGCAGTACTCAGTCGCATCAATGTCTACTGAAGGGAATCTGTGTTGGAAAATGAAAGGGGTGAGCACATCAAGCTCAGTAAGGTAATCCTACGAACAAGTAGGTAACCATACTACCTACATGAACGTGGTGTCATGCATAAACCACCATTTCTCCACACATTTCAAAACAGATGTTATATTTCGTGATATCATGATGTCATGTAAAACAAGTTCATATATGGATTCAAAAGCATGGAAAACTCAACATGCATATCCATTTAAAACATTTCATCATCGTTAAAATTTCACAACACATTCAGGACTCAACCCTTCCCTCGGGTGTTCCTGACTCACACAAAACCATGAAATCAAATGCTTTTTAAAGCAATAGTACCATGCGATATACTGAATGTTATGTAAAACCAGTTGACATCATTCAGGGGTTTAAATAGCATGAAAAATAACCTCATGCAAGTTTTCGTTTAAAACCCAAATTAATTTCCATCAAAATCATATCTCAGTCAAGATCCAACCCCTCCCTCGGGTGATCCAGACTCACGTAAAAATCCACAAATGAGTTTCTCAAAACATCAATAGGCGAGACTAGGCAATATATGTATTTCTCAGGGAAATAACCAGGACTATGGCCATGTGTCCTCGTGAGCCCCTCTGCTACACGGATCCTAGTGTGCGGGGTCTCACCACGATCGGGATCCGCCTGGGAGGTGGGTCAGTCCAACCCGTCAATCTTATCCAATCCCACGCATCTGAAGATGCCACTCGTATCCGAAGATACCACGTATCCGAAGATACCACGCATCCAAAGATGCCACACGGTACAACGTACTCCATGCTACTTGCACGGTACTACGTACTCCGTGGACTCATATCATATCTCCATACTCATGCCCTGTCTCAAAACGCATGTGCGAGCCTATTTAATCGGTGTGACACACAGTTTACCCTACGCTTCAAGCACGGTTCATCGCATGAATTTAGAAAAATAGTGCGAGCGATGCTCCAGCACTCTTATAAAAATCAAGTAAAACTAGTGCGAGCTGAGCTCTAGCACTCTGTACACATTTCATGTGAAAATCTGGTGCGAGTTAGACTCGAGCACCGTGTCACGAAAATCATATAAAAAAATCTGGTGCGAGTTAGACTCCAGCACCAATACATGTAAAACTCTAGTGCGAGCTCTCGCTCCAGCACTAAGGTATGCATCACACAAATCAAAACTCATGCGAGCTGAACTCTAGCACGTCACATTTTTGAAAATCACGTAGGAGGCTACATTTCTCAAATCATTTCCAGAGAAAATCAATATCTGTTGAAAATATGCAATGCTGTGCATTTTTATTTAAAAGTTAGCCAGCCTACTCATGCATGTGTTCAAACATCACAAGAAACGAGCAGGAACCTCTTGTCCTTGCTCCTCCCACATTTTTCTTAAAGTTGGAAATTTTACCCTTAACAAGGGTATTTTAGTAATTTGCCCATTCGGGGCACTAAAAATTTTATCTGAAATCTAGACCTTTCAGACCATTTAAAAGGCTGCAAATGAAGTTAAAATTTTGTAAAGTTACCTCTAGCAGTCCGTAAAATTTTCTTACCTGGAATCACGTGCGAGCTTATCTCGTTTCGCCCGTACCAGATCTCTCAGTCCAATTTGCTCCAAGCCAAGTCTATGGAACTACATATAACCATATATTTGGGTCAATTCAATTATACTTATCAGTATTTCACTTATACTGATCGAATCTAAAATACTGGGCCCGTTTTACTTTATTGGGCCCGATTGCATCTTAATGGGCCTCGACCCATTTTCAGCTCGTTTCCATTTATTTAATCCCTTCATCGGGTCTATTGGGCTCTCAATACCCATTGGGCTTCGTTCCAAACTCTTTGGATAGCCCGTATATCATTTATGACAGTTTACTCAGAATTCTCAATATTATTCACTAAGGCAGAATTAAATCCGTAATGCGTAAAATAGATTTCTAATTATCGAATAATTATTTAAATTGTCGTAATTGAGCTTTACTTACCCGATGTTATGCAAGGTACGAAAATCGAAGCTCAATCGGCTCTCGTTCGGGTTCTGTCGTAAAACTGTACAATTTATATTTAATTCCGGGTTATTTTTTTCGATACCAGAAGTCCGGTGTATCTCCGAAAATTCTTCCCCTTTTTCCTTTTTCTCTTTTTTCTCTTTATTCCTCTCTTTCTTGGCTGAATCGGTTCGGTCCGGTTCAACCCGGTTCAGACTGCAAGTTCAGTCCGGTTCGACCGGTTCGGTGCCTTGCTGGCCGGTTCTCCACCGGTTTTCGCCTACAACAGCTCCGTTGGGTCGTTCGATTCTCAAATCTGGCCTCGGTTTCGTCCAATGCCACTGGAAAGTGGTCGGTCCGGTTGTTCTCCCTCTACCCATTTTTGGTCTTGGTCGTCGCCGGCGATTCTGACCGTTTCGCCAACCGCTATCGGTCTCAAAATGACCGGCTCCTCCTCCCTATCGCGCCGGTGCCCACCGTTCGCGCCCAGCCACCGTAGATCGCTGGGAATCAGACCGTTTCTCCCTCAGTTTTTCCTTCCTCCGATCAATGTCTTTCGGCATCCAAACGGCGCGTCTCCGGTGTCCTGAAGATCGCCGGCCTCTCCTCTTCCTCTTAGGCTCTTCGTCGGGGGTCGTCGGTCGCTGGTGGTTCGTCGGTGGGTTTTGATTTTCCGCTGGTGCAGCGTTGGTCGTTTTCGGGTTCTTTCCTGATTTCAATTTCAGTTTTTTTTTAATTAATTAATTTTTATTTATTATTATTTTTATTATTATTATTATATTCAATATTTTTTATTATTTGGCAAAAATATCTAAAATATTTATATTTTATTCATTTAACCCATAAATGAATTTATTTGGTATTATTTCGACTTTTCGGTATATTTTTCGATTATTTTCGGGATTATTTTTCAAAGTAAAGCTCCCGATTAATTCCGATTAGTTCTCATAAATTCATATCTTGATCAATTTAACCTGAAATTTAATTATTTCTTCGTTATTGATCAAGATTTCTCAATCCCATATTTTTAATTAAATTTTTCTTATCGAAATTATATCGGCTTTCGGTCTTTTACCGTTTTGTCGTTCAACGTGTTCGGGATTAATTTAACCCGACTTTCCTTCACGAATACTCATTCATTTCGTATTTTAAATCATTATTTCCAGTCCGAATCTCATTCGTTTAAATTTGTGACCATTTCAATCCTTTATAATAAATTACGATTTAATTTCGGGTTTTACACATTGTTTTTCTACCGTACATGGCAGAAACCAGCCCTCATGTTCTGTTTTGCTGCTATTTTCCTGTCACTTTTCCAAGCATTCCCAATTTTCTTTTCTCTTTTCTGTTGCAGCTCGATATACATGCACATTTATTTATATCGCTGCTATTTCTTATTTCTGCAGTAGGCGGTGGCACCAGGGTATGAGGGAGATGAAAGATAGAGTCTAGCAATGAAGACTGATGGAAAAGGGGTGTGGCAGGGGTATGGGTGTGCAGTAGGTGTGGGTACGTAGATGATGAGACTACTCATTTGCCTTCACACTTTTCGGCTATAGAAATAATGCCTTGAAAGTCTTCTGCTTTTCTTTTACACTGAAAATCATCTTCATCTCGTTTTCCATTTCCAGCCATGGGACTTCATCACCACTTACATATATTTGGCAATTATATATGTTTGATTATGTATATACATACATGTATGTATATATACATACATATATATACATACATACATACATACATACATACATATATATATATATATATATATATATATATATATATATATATATATATATATATATATATAGATATATACAATCAACTTGTTACTAATTTCTTATGTATCCATAAGATTTTACACCCCCCACACACACCAATATATATATATATATATATATATATATATATATATATATATATATAATTCTCCCTTATGATATTAGGTTCAAATCAAATCTAAGTAACATTTTTATCGATCATGAGAAAATATTCATACCTTAATCTAACTCACAAAATTTTATCTCTATTCCCCTTAGTTATTATTTCTAGAGTTAATATATTTTACTAAATTAATTCTTTCAAGTCTCTCGATGTAGGAATAAAATCTTTATACGTAAATTCCAAATTGCATTTTTCTACTTTATTAACAGAATATAAGAAAATTTTATGGGGTTTACATTCTCCCCACCTTAGGAAATTTGGTTGCCAAATTTAAATTTTATTTCTGTTCTTAAGCAAGAGTGAGTACGTCTCTCGGATTAAACTTTCCAATTCCCACGTGGCCTCCTCTGAGGCGTGATACTGTCACAAAATCTTAATCAAAGGAATTATCTTAGACTGCAACGTTTTCTCTTTCCTGTTCAATATCTGAATTGGCTTTTCCACCTAGGTCATATCCTCATTCAATCCCAGCAGTTCATACTTAATCACATGTTTTGGATCCGGATGATACTTATGTAGCATTGAAACGAGGAAGACATTATGGATACTCGATAATTCCGACGGTCAGGCCAATCTGTGTACCTTGTCTTCCACTTGGTTCTAAGATCTCAAATGGTTCTATATAACGAGGACTTAACCTTCCTCTCTTCCCAAATCTTCTTATGCCATTGCGAGGAGAAACTTTCAGAACATCCAAATCTCCTACTGAAATTCTAAGGTCATTCGTCTTTGGTTAGCACAACTCTTTTGCTTGCTCTGAGCTGTCTTCAACTTCTCACAAATTAATTAAATATACTAAAAAACTTGCTTAGCCTAATCAGAATACAATTTTCTTCCTTTCACCCACTGCTTCTGTGAAACCCAAATATTTCTCACTTTATTTCTTATTTGGTAAACTAAGAAGTACTTGAGAACTCGGAATAATATTATGCAGGCCTGAAACCACCAAAACACTCGGGTTAGTGACATGGGGCCCACTAGCACTTAAATCGAGGTAAGGCTTTAAGCCCGAGAATTTCTTAAGAATTACATGTTTGAGTATGAATTGATGTTTAGAAATGAAAACTAAGGAATTAAAAGTGAAAAAAGTTAGTAAGGTTCGGGCTTTGCACTAAATCGAGCAAATGGGCTCGAAAAAGAGAATAAATCCGGAATAAATTCTAAAAATTCTCAAAAATTATTTCGAGGCCATAGAAAATTAATATAAGATGAAATTTACTTGAGAAAATCAAAATCAAGTGAAAATATGGAGGTTTCGAGGATCGAATTAATTTTTAAGGTAAATTGAAAACTTTAAGTCATTTTGCTCGGTATTGACCAAATCGTGCACAATGGGTTCAATTGGGTAATTTTTCTTAAACAAGTGACCCTCAAATGTTTATGAAACATACTAGAAACATAGTATAACACTTGAGAAGTGGAAATTTGGAGAAAATTGGACTAGAATAATTTTTCTTGAATTCTTCTAGAAGAGGACAGAAATTTGTCCCCTTCAGCCTGCCGACCCAGACCTCATGTTTGTCAAATTTGAAGACCTTCCCGTATTCAATTCGAGCCAAATTTTTCAAGTCTGAAATTAGACTTAAGGAGCTTTCAGTGGGCATAAAATTCAACCCCAAAGGACTTCTAGGCCGAGAGATATCTTCCTACCTTTCTTCCCGCAGGTGTCCTCCCTTTGCCCTCGGTGTGTTATTTTTACGGCCACCTTCCGATCAGATTCAGGTGTTGTCCAAGAAGGATAAAATATTCCCCATCCAGTCCTATATAACATATAAAAAATTCAGCCACAAATAAGTTCATTTACTAGGTGAAAAACGCAAAACAAAAACGGTCGACGGATCTGCCCTGTTTTTGGTAAGTGAAGAACTTGGAATTTTTGGATTCTTTGGCTGAGTTTTCTTCTAGTTTTTGATGATTCTAAGATCTATACATGTTAAATAACAGTTGAGGATCAATTTGAAGAATCAAAAACGTGGTCAACCTTGGTTAAACTCGAGGTAAAGTTGATGGATGATGATAAAGTTCATATATGTTGTTATTTGGTGTTGTTGAAAGATTTTTAGTTAAGTGGACTTGGATGATTTAACTTCTAAGAATGATTTGAGATCTGGACAGCAAGGTGTTGATGGGTTTATGTGAAAAATTTGATGGATCTAAGGTTATTAACGGTTAAATTTATACCGAAAAAGCCCGATTTATAGTTTGACTCATTGTAAAACCGAAAAATGAAAGAATTGAAAATTTTACAAAATGACTAGCTTGATTTATGAACTTGAATGAGTCATAAGGTAATGAAATAATGAAATGAGAAATTAAAATAACGAAATTTGCGAAAAATGGCACTAAATCGGTAAAACCGATAAAACCGAAAAAGTTGACCGAAAAGTCAAAATTAGTCAAACTTCGAGAAGATAAATTAAAATTGAGTATGTTAAGATGAAATTGATCAATATATGATGAATGAATATCGTTTTGCGCAGTTCGAGAATTTGACACGCAAATCGAGGCAATCCCGAGACCCGACAAGTTTACGCTGCCCTACGATCTACGAGGTAAGGGATGTGATTTAAAGTAGTATTGGTATTCAAATACCTTACTTCAGCTTAAAAATGTATTGAGCATGTTAGTTTTTACGAATAATAACTCCAAACTCAGAAAAGTTACTTTGCACTCAAAGATCGAGAAAATCGAAAGAAAGCCCTATTTTTCGAGCTCTTTAAAATATACTTTTGATATCTGTGAAATGTTTTTAAATGAAATTTGTTATGCAAAAATGAAAATTCATTATTTCTACAAGTTACGGGTGAACGGACCCGAAATATGATTAAAAATATGATTTCTATGAATTTACGGGTGTACGGACCCGAGAAATGATTTAAAAGTCTACGGGTGTACGAACCCGAGAAATGATTTAAAAGTTTACGGGTGAACGGACCCGAGAAATAATTTCAAAGAAATGTTTTGAGACTAAGGCTATATGTAAGCTATGAGAGCTATCTTAAATTGCCGTGTGGGGTCTGGACCGTCGTGGAACATGCCTCATACCACTTGGTGTACGTTTAGTCCCTTGTGGTGCATGTTGAACTACGTCGGGTATTTGTACCACTCGGTGCGATGTTTATGCCACTCTCCGTTAAAGGAAATATATGTATAGTGGCGAGGGGCTCTGTAAGACCCTGATCCAGTCTACAGTCCCTTACCATGGCCATCGGTATTAAGTATAAGTGAAGCATCTATGCAAATTTCCTATGTGAAATGCATACATGAATACGACTCTTGTCGTAATGAAAATGCTGCCTAGTCTCCATCAAAAGAATCAGTATTATTTGAAAGAAAAGAGTACTAAATTTTATGATTTAAATATTATGTACTCTGACTTGATTTGCTCTTTAAACGAGCTGCGTGATATATGCTATGTGAATGATTTCCTACGGGATATTTGTTACATGATTTACATGCTACGTGTTTTATAAGATGCATGATTTATAAATTACATGCTACCAGTTATGATATCACAAGTACTTTGACTTGTCTTTCGAAACTAAATATGTTTCGGTTATTATTCACGTGCATGATATTTTATAAAGCTTATATCACAACATTTTACATTTACATGTTTTAATGCTAAGACTGCCTTAAATGCATGTCTTACTGGGCTTGAAGAGCTCACCCCTTTATTTTTACCTCACAGATTTGCTTAAGTAAATTGTTACCCTTACTTGCCGTACAATAGTCGTGGACAGGCGGACTCAGCCCTTCCAGGCTATCCTCAGTACTAGTAAGGTATATTTTACTTTACCTACCAGACTTCCTGTAAAGCATAGACAATGTTGTAATAATGTTTTGGGATGTAAAGTAAGAAATATGAATGTAACTAAAGTAGTAGTAACGCAGTTTAAACCTTACTGTATATTCTAGATATATAAAGTGTGGGAATGAGAATAGACGTACTGACAAGTAGAGGAAAAGATATTGAATTCGACTGGTTACGATTATAAACTGCGTCTCGGTACATTAACGAAAGATTAAGAAATTGGCACTGATAGGAATACAACTTAAGTAAAGGATATAAAAAAAAAAAAATAGCCCACGTTTTTTTCGCGTTTCCGGGGCGTCACAGTTTTCTTGGTATCAGAGCAAAAGTTGTCTAGTACTGTTAGTGCCAAATCGAAAAGTCATATTACATCCCAAATTGTCTATGCTTGTCTGGTTGTAAAGTAAGTATATTTGTTAAGTCATGATTAAAATTTTGGATGTACGTGCAGGTAAACGATTACTGAAAATATGAGTGGTAGGAGAGGCCGTCCAAGGAGACAGGCACAACCTGCTCCGCCATCTCCCCCTCAACCTGAGAGCCCCACTGAGAGAATAAGGAGGCTCGAGGAAACAGTACATGCGTTGACTGCGATTATTGCCCAGCAGTTTGGGGCAAACACCCTTGGTACTGATGCCACTACTGCACCAGCACAAGTTCCTCCTCCCCCACCACAGAATCCTCCGGCAGCCCCAGCACCTCAGCCTGCAGCTCCACAACCTAGAGGTGTTAGAGACACTCAAAGGTTGCGAGAATTTTTGAAAATGAGTCCCCCAGAATTTTCAGGGGTAAAGAATCAGATTAAGGCTGAGGGATGGTTAATTGACCTTGATTCGGTATTTCAGTATTTGGGTTGCACGGATGAAGAAAAAGTGACTATGGCCAGCTACATGCTCAAGGAAGAGGCCAAATTTTGGTGGAAGACCACACAGAAAACCTTAGCTGATAATCCAACAGATATTTCATGGGAGGCATTTCTAGATGCATTCAGAGCCCAGTATATTCCGCTTATAGCACAAAAGAAAATGCAGGCGAAATTTTTTAATCTGACTCAGGGCAGTTCGACTGTTGATCAGTATGAAAGTCGATTCACTACCCTTTTGAGATTTGATCCTGACACCCTTAGGGATCCAGCTGGTCGAATTGAGAGATTCTTGGCAGGTCTGAGATCAGGGATCCGGGACAGATTATTGAGATTCCGATTTGAGGATTTTAAGGATGCTCTAGGTCGGGCTCAAGAAGTTGAAAGGGACTTAGATGTGACCCGAGCTGAGCATGGGTACAAAGCCAAGGATCGAGATAAAGGAAAAGGGATACAGGCATCTCGATATGATATGAGAAAGAGCCAGCCGAAGAGGCAAAGAACAAATGAGCCTCAGACATGGGTTGGGAAGCCCAAGATCCACATGGGTAGTGCTGCCACTGCTCGAAGCCTTGGGACAGTAGTGTCACGGTGCAAGAATTGTGGCAAGATACATGCTGGTGAATGTCGTTGGGCTACTAATGTTTGTTTCAGGTGTGGAAAGGCAGGGCACATGATTAAGGATTGTCCATTAATGAGACCTTATGAATCTCGGGAACAACCAAAACAGCCTGAGAGGCAAGTACAGATTCCCCAGAGACAGGTCCAGCAGCGGAGAGCAACAGCTGCAGAGAAGGGTAAGAGGCCCATTGCACAGGGTCATGTACGAGCGATAGACGGAGAGACAGCTGACATCTCCTCCGATACTATCAGAGGTACGCTTATGGTCTGTAATTGCTACGCACATGTTTTATTTGATTCAGGTGCTACACACTCTTTTATTTCCCCACCATTTGCATGTAAATTGCATTTAAAACCTGAATCCTTAAGTCCCATGTTACGTATTAGTACACCTATGCATGACTCTCAATTGACGGATATGATATGTAAAAATTGTGAAATTGTGGTAGGAGGTAGAAAGTTGTTAGCAGATCTAATTTTACTGAATATGTCGAATTTTGATATAATTTTGGGTATGGATTGGCCAGCTACTAATCGTGTAAGTTTAGACTGCTACACTAAGACCCTGACTTTCTCCTTACCCGAAAAGTTTGATGTATGTTTTGTTAAGAATAAATAAAATGTATGGTGTTAAATTTTACGAAGTTATTGGATAATAAATTAAAAAAAAAAAGTTGCTAACAGTATGATTCATATGAAAGCTATATTGCCTTTATTTCTGACAACAGTCGGGAACCACCAAATATTCAAGATGTTCCGGTTGTATGTGAGTTTCTCGATGTCTTTCCAGAAGATATACCGGGGCTACCACCAGAGAGAGAAGTTGAATTTGCAATTGATATGGTGCCCGACACTCAGCCTATTTCCAAGCCACCTTATCGAATGGCATTGGTCGAATTAGAGGAATTGAAAAAGCAGTTACAAGAATTGCTCGATAAGGGATTTATTAGGCCGAGTGTGTCCCCATGGGGTGCTCCGGTACTGTTTGTCAGAAAGAAAGATGACAGTCTTCGCCTGTGTATTGATTATAGACTGTTGAATAAGGCAACGATAAAGAATAAGTATCCTCTACCAAGGATAGATGACTTATTCGATCAATTAAGAGGGGCATCAGTGTTCTCCAAAATAGATCTGAGATCGGGTTATCATCAGTTAAGGATTAAGGAGGCTGATGTACCGAAGACAGCGTTTCGGACCCGATATGGGCACTATGAATTTTTGGTAATGCCCTTTGGGCTGACAAACGCCCCTGCTGCCTTTATGAATTTGATGAATGATATTTTTCGAGAATATTTGGATAAATTTGTGATTGTGTTCATTGATGACATACTGATTTATTCTAAGTCTCAGGAGGAGCACGAGCAGCATTTGAGAATTGTGCTCCAAACTCTTCGTGAGAAGAGACTGTATGGAAAATTCAGTAAATGTGCATTCTGGTTGGAACAGATTGCCTTCCTCGGACACATAGTATCTAAGGATGGGGTGTCTGTGGATCCGTCCAAAGTGAATGCAGTATTAAAATGGGAGAGACCAAGGACAGTGACAGAGGTTCGAAGTTTCCTGGGATTAGCAGGATACTACCGAAGGTTTGTCGAAGGATTTTCTCGGATTGCAGCTCCACTGTCTAAATTGACCCGTAAAAATGTCCCATTTCAGTGGTCTGATCAATGCGAGCGGAGCTTCCAAGAGCTTAAACGTCGGTTGACCACAGCACCAGTCTTGACCATTCCGAGCGGTTCAGGAGGATTTGCAATTTACAGTGATGCCTCCTACCAGGGTTTGGGCTGTGTGCTAATGCAAAATGGTAGAGTGGTTGCTTATGGGTCTCGCCAGCTAAAGGACCATGAGCGTAACTATCCCACTCATGACTTGGAGTTGGCTGCAGTAATTTTTGCACTGAAGATATGGCGACATTACTTGTATGGTGAAAAATTTCAGATTTTCACCGACCATAAGAGTCTCAAGTATATTTTTTATCAGAAGGAGCTGAATATGAGACAGCGAAGATGGATAGAGCTCTTGAAGGATTATGACTGCGAGATTTTGTACCATCCGGGCAAGGCGAATGTGGTAGCAGATGCCCTCAGTAGAAAAGGTATGATGTCCTATATGATGACTAGAGAATGGGACTTGTTAGGGCAATTCGCCGAGTTCAGACTCAGTGTTGATGAGGTTAAGGATGGGTTTATGGCTAGTCTACAGATAGAGCCCAGTATACTGGATCAAATCAGAGCAGGACAGAGGAATGATAAAAAATTACTGAATATGGTTAGTCAGGCTGAGGAGAGATCGCAGTCAGAATTCTTGGTCAGTGATGATGGGTTGTTGAGATTTCGGGGCCGTATTTGTGTACCCCATGATGACACCCTGAGACAGAGTATTTTGAAAGAGTCTCATTGTTCTCGATTCACCATACACCCAGGTAGTACTAAGATGTACCATGATCTCCGAAAAGTGTATTGGTGGACAGGAATGAAGAAAGATGTGGCAGATTTTGTGGCTAGATGTTTAGTCTGCCAACAGATTAAGGCTGAGCACCAGAAGCCAGCAGGACTGCTTAAGTCTTTACCAGTGCCTACTTGGAAATGGGAGCATATTACTATGGATTTTATTATGGGGTTACCTAGGACCCAGAGAGGTCATGATGCAGTCTGGGTGCTTGTGGACAGACTGACAAAGAGTGCCAATTTTCTTGCCATTAAGAGCACTGATTCTCTAGATAAGCTAGCAGAACTGTATGTCCGAGAGGTGGCATGATTGCATGGAGCTCTTGTGAGTATTACCTCTGATAGAGATTCTCGGTTCACTTCGAGGTTTTGGACTCGTTTTCAGGAAGCCATGGGATCTCGACTGAATTTGAGCACCGCCTATCATCCTCAGACAGACGGTCAGTCCGAGCGGACTATTCAAACCTTAGAGGATATGTTAAGGGCATGTGCACTAGATTTTAAGGGCTCATGGGATGATCATTTACCTCTCGCTGAATTTGCTTATAATAACAGTTATCATGCTAGCATTGGTATGGCTCCTTATGAAGCTCTATATGGCAGGAGATGTAGATCCCCGATTGCATGGGAAGAAGAGGGTGATAAGAAAATACTTGCTCCCGAACTAGTTGAACAAGCAGCCAAAGGAGTTCAGTTAATTTGTGATAGATTGAGGACAGCACAAAGTAGGCAAAAGAGTTATGCAGATGTGCGAAGACGTCCTCTGGAATTTCAAGTTGGGGACTCTGTATTTGTAAAGGTGTCTCCGATGAAGGGTGTCACACGTTTCGGAAAGAAAGGGAGGCTCAGTCCTCGCTTCATTGGTCCATTTGAAATATTGGAGAAAGTGGGAGACGTTGCATACCGACTTGCACTACCCCCACAGTTGTCGGGTATACATGATGTCTTTCACGTTTCCATGTTAAGAAAGTATTATCCGGACCCTTCTTATGTCATAGAGTACAAACCATTGGAGATTCATGAAGACATGAGTTATATTGAACAACCGATTCGGATCCTCGACAGAAAAGAGAAGGTACTTCGATCTAAGACGATTCCACTGGTAAAGATTCTCTGGCGACACCACTCGACAGAAGAAGCTACATGGGAGCTAGAGAGTCACATGAAAGAGAAGTATCCGCAGTTATTCGATGGACCAGTTTGAATTCGGAGGACCGAATTCCTAAAAGATGGGGAGAAATGTGAAACCCAAATATTTCTCACTTTATTTCTTATTTGGTAAACTAAGAAGTACTTGAGAACTCGGAATAATATTATGCAGGCCTGAAACCACCAAAACACTCGGGTTAGTGACATGGGGCCCACTAGCACTTAAATCGAGGTAAGGCTTTAAGCCCGAGAATTTCTTAAGAATTACATGTTTGAGTATGAATTGATATTTAGAAATGAAAACTAAGGAATTAAAAGTGAAAAAAGTTAGTAAGGTTCGGGCTTTGCACTAAATCGAGCAAATGGGCTCGAAAAAGAGAATAAATCCGGAATAAATTCTAAAAATTCTCAAAAATTATTCCGAGGTCATAGAAAATTAATATAAGATGAAATTTACTTGAGAAAATCAAAATCAAGTGAAAATATGGAGGTTTCGAGGATCGAATTAATTTTTAAGGTAAATTGAAAACTTTAAGTCATTTTGCTCGGTATTGACCAAATCGTGCACAATGGGTTCAATTGGGTAATTTTTCTTAAACAAGTGACCCTCAAATGTTTATGAAACATACTAGAAACATAGTATAACACTTGAGAAGTGGAAATTTGGAGAAAATTGGACTAGAATAATTTTTCTTGAATTCTTCTAGAAGAGGACAGAAATTTGTCCCCTTCAGCCTGCCGACCCAGACCTCATGTTTGTCAAATTTGAAGACCTTCCCGTATTCAATTCGAGCCAAATTTTTCAAGTCTGAAATTAGACTTAAGGAGCTTTCAGTGGGCATAAAATTCAACCCCAAAGGACTTCTAGGCCGAGAGATATCCCCCTACCTTTCTTCCCGCAGGTTCCTCCCTTTGCCCTCGGTGTGTTATTTTTACGGCCACCTTCCGATCAGATTCAGGTGTTGTCCAAGAAGGATAAAATATTCTCCATCCAGTCCTATATAACATATAAAAAATTCAGCCACAAATAAGTTCATTTACTAGGTGAAAAATGCAAAACAAAAACGGTCGACGGATCTGCCCTGTTTTTGGTAAGTGAAGAACTTGGAATTTTTGGATTCTTTGGCTGAGTTTTCTTCTAGTTTTTGATGATTCTAAGATCTATACATGTTAAATAACAGTTGAGGATCAATTTGAAGAATCAAAAACGTGGTCAACCTTGGTCAAACTCGAGGTAAAGTTGATGGATGATGATAAAGTTCATATATGTTGTTATTTGATGTTGTTGAAAGATTTTTAGTTAAGTGGACTTGGATGATTTAACTTCTAAGAATGATTTGAGATCTGTACATCAAGGTGTTGATGGGTTTATGTGAAAAATTTGATGGATCTAAGGTTATTAACGGTTAAATTTATACCGAGAAAGCCCGATTTATAGTTTGACTCATTGTAAAACCGAAAAATGAAAGAATTGAAAATTTTACAAAATGACTAGCTTGATTTATGAACTTGAATGAGTCATAAGGTAATGAAATAATGAAATGAGAAATTAGAATAATGAAATTTGCGAAAAATGGCACTAAATCGGTAAAACCGATAAAACCGAAAAAGTTGACCGAAAAGTCAAAATTGGTCAAACTTCGAGAAGATAAATTAAAATTGAGTATGTTAAGATGAAATTGATCAATATATGATGAATGAATATCGTTTTGGGAGTTCGAGAATTTGACACGCAAATCGAGGCAATCCCGAGACCCGACAAGTTTGCGCTGCCCTACGATCTACGAGGTAAGGGATGTGATTTAAAGTAGTATTGGTATTCAAATACCTTACTTCAGCTTAAAAATGTATTGAGCATGTTAGTTTTTACGAATAGTAACTCCAAACTCAGAAAAGTTACTTTGCACTCAAAGATCGAGAAAACCGAAAGAAAGCCCTATTTTTCGAGCTCTTTAAAATATACTTTTGATATCTGTGAAATGTTTTTCAATGAAATTTGTTATGCAAAAATGAAAATTCATTATTTCTACAAGTTACGGGTGAACGGACCCGAAATATGATTAAAAATATGATTTCTATGAATTTACGGGTGTACGGACCCGAGAAATGATTTAAAAGTCTACGGGTGTACGAACCCGAGAAATGATTTAAAAGTTTATGGGTGAACGGACCCGAGAAATAATTTCAAAGAAATGTTTTGAGACTAAGGCTATATGTAAGCTATGAGAGCTATCTTAAATTGCCGTGTGGGGTCTGGACCGTCGTGGAACATGCCTCATACCACTTGGTGTACGTTTAGTCCCTTGTGGTGCATGTTGAACTACGTCGGGTATTTGTACCACTCGGTGCGATGTTTATGCCACTCTCCGTTAAAGGAAATATATGTATAGTGGCGAGGGGCTCTGTAAGACCCTGATCCAGTCTACAGTCCCTTACCATGGCCATCGGTATTAAGTATAAGTGAAGCATCTATGCAAATTTCCTATGTGAAATGCATACATGAATACGACTCTTGTCGTAATGAAAATGCTGCCTAGTCTCCATCAAAAGAATCAGTATTATTTGAAAGAAAAGAGTACTAAATTTTATGATTTAAATATTATGTACTCTGACTTGATTTGCTCTTTAAACGAGCTGCGTGATATATGCTATGTGAATGATTTCCTACGGGATATTTGTTACATGATTTACATGCTACGTGTTTTATAAGATGCATGATTTATAAATTACATGCTACCAGTTATGATATCACAAGTACTTTGACTTGTCTTTCGAAACTAAATATGTTTCGGTTATTATTCACGTGCATGATATTTTATAAAGCTTATATCACAACATTTTACATTTACATGTTTTAATGCTAAGACTGCCTTAAATGCATGTCTTACTGGCTTGAAGAGCTCACCCCTTTATTTTTACCTCACAGATTTGCTTAAGTAAATTGTTACCCTTACCTGCCGTACAATAGTCGTGGACAGGCGGACTCAGCCCTTCCAGGCTATCCTCAGTACTAGTAAGGTATATTTTACTTTACCTACCAGACTTCCTGTAAAGCATAGACAATGTTGTAATAATGTTTTGGGATGTAAAGTAAGAAATATGAATGTAACTAAAGTAGTAGTAACGCAGTTTAAACCTTACTGTATATTCTAGATATATAAAGTGTGGGAATGAGAATAGACGTACTGACAAGTAGAGGAAAAGATATTGAATTCGACTGGTTACGATTATAAACTGCGTCTCGGTACATTAACGAAAGATTAAGAAATTGGCACTGATAGGAATACAACTTAAGTAAAGGATATAAAAAAAAAAATAGCCCACGTTTTTTTCGCATTTTCGGGGCGTCACAGCTTCCATCTAATCTGCGAACGACATTTTCGACCATACTATACTTTATACGGTATCACCTCGATACTTGAGTGTTATCTGACATTATACGTAACTTCGCTAATTAGCAATTTGTCCTTCCAGGAGCCCTTAAAATCCTGGGCACATGCTCTCAATTCCAAATTGGCATGGGCAAAAGTTGTAGGTAACCTCATAGGCTTTTGGGTACTCTACTTGAGTCTACTGACATTTAGTCACTAATTCCGTTATATCTCTTGTCACACTTGATTACCACTATACCATCAGGAGATTTTGATACCTCTTACTATTCTCCAGGTGCGAAGTATATCTCTATGAATGAGCTTCTGACGACATCAATTCCTTTAAATATAGATCATTAGGTACACAATTCTATTTTTAAATCTTAATAAATTATCAGTACCAATACTCAAGCTAGTTGCAGCACCCATCTGGGTCTGACCAGCCATATCAATGCAATATTTATCATTTTACTGTACCTGTTCGATTCGATCAATCAAGTTCAGTTTTAACTCTCAAGCTAGCCACCATGTAACGAATGTCAGTGTCAGGGAAGGACTACATTCAAGTTGAGGTCCACCAATAATTCAATAACTCATGTCCCTGACCAATAGAAATAAACATATAATGTCATCCCGAAATCACTTTTGCTCAAAGCACTAGCCCTAGTCATTTCTTTTTTCTTGCAATAGACGACTTTTGTGAAATTTAATATTTAAACCTTCATGATCAGTACGATTCTATAATTCTTCACCGCACAAGTAATGGTATCCTGACTTCCAATACGAATATTACAACTATCAACTCCAGTTTATGGGTTAAGGATCAAGGTACTTTTAGACGTTGTCAAGTCTCTCAGGCGGGGAGGTATTTTGAAATACATTCATTAGCCATCAGACTTGACCACATAAATTGGTTATGGATATAAGGGTTCAAGGTTCAGTCCTAAGAAGAAGTAGGATACCAGAACTTATCGCAATTATACATTTATCCTTTAGTCATAACATACGTTTTGTACATTTCTCATTCCAATATAACTTGTATTTTAAATTTATCACACTTCTAAACTTGTCTCATTTCGTACATCAATTTTAACGAAATCATTTCCTTACTCAAATTGAGTCTTGCATCCAAAACATGAGCACACACAAATTTCAGTTCTTAGATTTGAAACGTATTTCATGTTCTAAAGTCTCTTTATATTCTTACAATTTTGAATCCTCTTAACAGCTTGGGTATTTCCCACTGGCCTATAACTTCTGTTTTGGGAGGATTCGATTGACACCCATTCTTGATACCTCATAACACATAGGACTCTGAATCTCCTTAGCAAGTAATGTCAGTACACTTCAAATTGGATCACTCTGTCTGATAATCCTCTTACCATACAATTTCTGTAATTATTGTCATAGCTCTGTTGATTAAATCGAGCTATTCAGTATAGTGGTTGACTATTAGCTCGATATCAAATACTAAATCACCTCAAAACTTCATCCTTTTATCTAGAGGTAACTCTGATAGATCATCCGAACATGTATTAAAAAACTCTCTGTCTACAGGGGTGTCTCTTTACTCCGAACACGCCCTATCTTTATCAATCATGTAAGCAATGTGACCTTTAAGTTCCATTTATACAGTTCGATTTTTAATTCTTTCTTTCAGTTACAAAGACTCTACTCTTTAGTAAATCTCTCTTTTATCACTTTTTTTTTTTTTATCTTTTCCTTTTCTTAGTGATCTCGAAATATATATTTCATATCATCACAGTTACGCCTTGCGTACTGCTTTCTTAAAATAACATCCAATGGAGCTAATTTAGCTTGGTTGAGGATCTTAGTACCTCCTACGAGTTTCCTGGACTTCCTCTGTTTCACATCTTTACTTATCCGGATTATACTGCTTCCAAATCTATTTAATTTTATATTCATTCTCGAACATGTTTCCTTATGTCCGATTCAATCATTTCAGCTATAATTTCCAATATGCTTCATCCAGAATGTGTTGCCATCTAAAGGCCTCCAAAAATATATCTCATGTATTTCTCTAATGTCGACTCTCGGATTAAATTAGGGGTTTTCCCTCCGAGCTTGACTTTCCATTTTGATACTGATGCTACAAAGGCTACTTTCTTTAGAGTAGCGCACTCTGAAAATTCGTGTAGCTTTTCCAATTCTTTACCACAACATTGTAAGGTAACTTTCTCGGTATAGTTACTACAAAAACTCCATAGGGTGTCTCTATCTCATTTATCCAATCTTCCACAATCATTGGATTGCTTAACTCCACTGAAAGAAAACAGAGGCTCAAACCTCTGAAATTGCCTGAGTCTATTAAGTTTGCAATCGTACCCTAAGAATCCATATAAGTTTTTCCCATTCAGTTATCCAGTTTTCCATTACAATGAGATTCTTGATTCCAATATATAATAATGTACTATCTTTTGAAATTAGTTCGGTCTTTCTCTCAGTCACGCCTCAATCATTATCATTATCATTATCACGGAGCCATTATCACTTGACCCGACAATATCATCATTGTTTCCATGTCTTGCTCAAATTTTACGAAGCGGACTCCAAAAATTTTCAGTGAAACTATAAAGTGTTCACTCAGACGAGGGTTCACTACACCTCTCAGGCCAATCTCTACAGCTTCAAGGAACGGTTCATTTCCATCTGCCAATATGGTTATAATACAATTCAGTCATATCTATCAGTTTCCCTTCATTCAGTGACACAATTTCTCATTGAAACACAGCCAGGTATACCCATTTGTATCTAAACAATGTACAGTAATGCTAGGGATGTGAACTTTCCAAATTTGCTCTTACTCTAATAATCGACTCATATCAGGTCAACCTTACTCTGATACCACTTATGTAACGATCCAAATTATGCATATTTTGGTTGGGCTACAAGTCGATATTAGGTCAGAACAATATTCAGTCTAATTAATTTTTTTCTTAGTAACAAATTTAAATAAAATATGTTCACATTCCCCATACACATTTCGTTTGCATTACATACTTATAAAAATTTTAGATACAAAAGAATTTCTTACAACTGGGTATCCCTTCAACGCAGAATGACACTTCGCAGAACCATAGCTATGCGACATGCCTTACTAACGGAAGCTTTCAAAAATACCATAGGGCTCTGTGGAGGAAGTAAGAGGGTGAGCTCAACATGCTCAGTAAGATAAATCCTATAACAGATAGATAAATATACTACCTAAGATATATATATATATATATATATATATATATATATTTATACTTGCCAAAATCCGAAACATTTTCACAGAAGTATATAGATAATTTGGTAATTTCTCAGATGCCAAAGTCAGAATTTGAAAAACAGATTTAGTATCGGCAGTGTAATCTTTTACAATGGTAAATACAGAAAGTTCAGAGTTTTTCAGTAGCAAAATAAGCAGATTTTCAAATATCTTAGTTCATTCAGACAATTCAGAAAATATTTCAAATAAACACACAGGCACTGCCAGTACCGAAAAATCAAAATCGAAAAATCCATGGCAAATTCAGTATAAAAATGGAACTGAAATCAATATCGTTTCTAAAACTTTAAACAGCTTTTTAAAGTGACAACAATGTGGCGCTTTGCTCCCAGATGATTCAAGAGGTGGCCCCCACAGTTTTTTATGTATTTAAATATTTAGTTCCATACGAGATAAAATCAAGTAGTTAATTCAGAATTTCAAATAGACGAGACAAGGCATGCATACTATATCAGATATAAAAAATGACTATTGGTTAATGTCGGTGACTCCGGGCAATTCACTGGCTAGGTGTGCCAGGATGTCAATCGCCGTGGGAGTGGTCAGCTACCAAAATGGCTAACAGATTAGAATGTCCGAAGACCAAAAAGAGAATCATAAACATAGTACATTGTACTCATGGACCACAAATACAGAAACAGATACAGAACAGACAAAAATACAGCATGATCTCACAAACGCCTTTGTATCAAAATTAGTGCGAGGCGGACCGTACTACACATAGTCAGTACGCGCTTAAACACATATCATCAGAATAGCTTTATAAGCAAATCATTTCACCTCAAATCACATATAAATTCAATTGTTTCATGAAACCGTTCAAAACAGGCTGACTAGCCCTTTTTTCGGATAAAATCTCATAAAATAGTCTATGAAAATTCAAAATTCGAGATTTTCGATATTTAAAGCAAAATTCAAGCCACATCAGAATCTAAGTAAACTATTTAAATTCAATCCGTAAAAATTAGGTTGTTCAACTAGATTAAAATCTCTAATTTTCAGAGTAATAAAATTCGACCTAGATTTTTCGGTAATTTCGGTACTGCGAAATTCAGCTTAAAATTTTATATCTACAAATATACGAAAATTACGCATATTTATCTCTAGTAGCAACGACAATTTTCCTTACCTCGGTGCCTCATAGGTAGTCCTCTACGCATTAGTGGTGCAGTTCAGTGAGTCTAGTCTGCTCGGTTAGTTTCCCTAAAAGCTCGTACCAGTATTTCTGAAATTTCGAACCGATATTTTTGAATAAATATTTCTGAATTATCTTCCCGGGGTTTTTCTCAAATTCTCGGTGTCTTATTTCCTTGCTCCAAACATACATATATATATATATATACATATATATATATATATATATACATATATATATATATATATATATTACTTTCGTTCTTTCTTTCTTTTTAGAATTTGGCTTCCCGCCAAATTCTTTTCTTTCTTCTTCCTTCTTCTTTCTTTCTTCTTTGTTTCTTCACCGAGCATCACTGTTCTCCACGCCATTCACCAGCTCGCGGCTTCGCTACCCTGGTCATCTTAATTGCCTCTGCGCCGATGCCGGTGTTCCTCTGATCACGCCTCTTCCGGCCACCCATTTTCGGCTCCCATGTCTGGCCTCCATCATTCGGTCTGCCTCTCTTGGTTTCCCTGCTTCAGTCCTCTGTTAGCCTCTGCTGTTTCGATCCTATATTGTTCCTCCATTTTCCAGCTTTCCCTTGCGTCTGCCACCTCTTTGTTCGCCACTGTTTCTTCCCGTTTCCAAGCCACGCTCGAGCCTTCAGCCGACCTCTACCATCACCATCATCTTCACAACGCTGCTAGTTTCGATACTCTCCTGCTGTCTCTATTTTGGAGACAATTTCCAGAGGCTGGAACCCCTCTGTTTCAGCCTCTCCCTCTCGGTCTACTGCTCCGTTTCCCACTTCAGCTCCCCGAATGTAGCCACCCTTCAGTCCACATTTCTTGCTAATGAAACAGAGACGCACCATTCTAGTCTTCACGTTTCTTCACCCTTCATTCTTTTTTGCTCTATTATGCTTCGATCGATCTGCTTATCCTCTTATCCTCACGCCTGTTACAACCTTCATCCCATAGTCCCTTACTAATTGGACACCACGTTTGCTCACGTTTCTAACTTGCTTACATTGTTTTTCTACCATACACGGTAAAAACTAGCCCTCATGTTCAGTTTTGCTGCTATTTTCCTGTCACTTTTTCAAGTATTCTCAATTTTCTTTTCTCTTTTCTGTTACATCTCGACATACATACACATTTATTTATATTGCTGCTATTTCTTGTTTCTGCAGTAGGGGGTGGCGCTAGGCTATGGGGGAGATGAATGATGAAGTCTGGCATTGAAGACGGATGGAAAAAGGGGTGTGGCTGGGGTACGGGTGTGCAGTAGGTGTGGGTGTGTAGTAGGTGTGGTTGTGCAGATGATGAGACTACTCATTTGCCTTCACACTTCTCATTTCTCGGCTATAGAAATAATGCCTTGAAAGTCTTCTCCTTTTCTTTTACACTGAAAATCATCTTCATCTCGTTTTCATTTTCAGCCATGGGAATTCATCATCGCTTACATATATTTGGCAATTATATGTGTTCAATTGTGTATATATGTACATGTATGTATACATACATATATATATATATGTATACAATCAACTTGTTACATTTCCCTTTAACTAATTTCCAATGTATCCATAAGATTTTACACCCACCCACACACACACACACAAATATATATATATATATATATATATATATATATATATATATATATATATATAGTTAGTAATTCTCCCTTATGATATTAGGGTCAAATCAATTCTAAATCTCATTTTTATCGATCATGAGAAAGTATTCATACCTTAATCTAACTAAAAATTTTTTATCTCTATTCCTCCCAGTTATTATTTCTAGAGTTAATATATTTTAGTAAATTAATTTTTCCAAGTCTCTCGATATAGGAATAAAATCTTTATAGTACATTCTAAATTGCATTTTTCTACTTTATTAACCGAAAATAAGAAAATTTTGTGGGATTTACAAATAATTTTAAAGAGCAAAGATTGGCTCCATTTTTAAGCTAACCTGAAGCCATTTTTTTGTTCGTGATGATGTCCCACGCCAAGACAGTTTTTGTGATGATTTTTTTGGTGGAAAGGAAATGGGAATGAATGAAGATGATGTTCTGAAGCATAGAAAACGTGGAAGAAAATCAAAGTTGAGGAATGATGATGATGGGTCTCGGTAAGAAGGAGAAAAAAAACTGCAGGCACACAGATTAGCTTCCAATGAAGTCAATTTTAAGGGGCTCACGTTTGCTGCAGTAAAACTGCAACAGAAAGAATGGTGAAGAGAGAGACGTTTGGTAGAAAATATAATGGGAGTGAGGGAAGTGGCTGGTGGTCTGCTGTACTGCACTGACCAGCAAAAGAAATGAAAAAAAAGGCAATTAGGTAGCCCACCCGAATTACCATTCTAGCCTGTCATTGTGAGAATAAAAAGAAAATTGTGTCCCTTAAAATCTTAAGTAATGCTGGCCATGATTCAGCCTAGGAAATGGGAAAGTCAGAAATGAGAAAGGGAAGGAAGCCACTCGATAGAAAGAAATAGAAAAAAAATGAGGAATGAAGTAGTGGAGCTGCACCGAAATGATAGATTATCAGTAAAAGACACATGACTTGCTGACAATGGAGTTAATTTTGATAGAAATAACACAACAGCTGAAGCAGTCTAGGACAGTAGAGGAAAAAAATTGAAAGGAAGAGAGGGGCACCAAAGCAGACCGAAAAGAAAAGGGAAGCAGTGGTGAGTGATGGTCTGCTTAACTTGTACGGATTGGTGAAAAAATAAAAAATAAAAAATAATATATATATATATATATATATTTATATATACATATATTAGTATAGGAGAAAAAATTGAAGAAAAACAAGATAAGTGTACTGAGAATTAGGAAACCCGAGGGAAGGAGTTTCGGGAAAATTAACCGAGCAGATCGGACCCACAGATTCCAGTCACCAAAGGTAGTTGTGGATTATGGGCAGACACCAAGGTAAGAAAAATTTCGTGTGCTGCTAGAGATAAATTGCACCTATTTTTTCTGATGCTTTGTAGATATAAATTTAGGTCGTATTTTTACTGTAGAAAAATATTCGTGAATTGTTAAAAATATCTGCGTATATTTTTTGGATATTTGAGACTGCGAATTTTAAGACAGAAATTTTAGTCACCTGAATTATAGAAAACCTTAGGCCGATTTTAAGCTTTGAAATTTAAGGAAGAGTTTTTAAAACTCTGTAAAAATAGCTTGATTTTTGGTATAGTGTTATCGAGCTTATTTAGATAAATATTTGAGTATTTTTAAAATTATTTGTGAAAAATCTAAAAATTTCAAAATTATACTAAAAAATCGTGTTTTGTGGATTTTAACTGGAAAAGGGCAAGACCACCCCTTTTTACTCTATTTTATACGCTGAAACAAGATTTAAGTGTTCTGACGTTGAAACCGTGCTAGTCAGGCGTGTATTGTTGTGTGATCTTGCACTACCTGCTTACACGTGATTTGAGGCAAAAAGGCGATAATGAAATTATATGAAAATTATGAATAGTGAAATTATACTGAATGGTGAATGATGTCGAGGTCCATGGAGTACGATGTACCATGCTGTGTGCATGTGTGTACGATGTACTGTGTTATTGGAAAATAGTGTACTGTGTGAGCCGTTTGGCTAGCTGCCACTCCCACGACACCTGACATCCCGACACACCTGGCCCGTGAATTGTCCGGAGTCACCGATATTGGCCAATAGTCACTTCTGATATCTGATATATTGTGAAATGCCTTGCCTCGCTTATTTAAATTATTGAAATGAAAATGTGAATTATGTTGCTTGAATTTCAAAATTGTGAAATTTGTGCGGTAAACTGTGAAGATAATATTTGTTGATTTCCATTTCTGAACTAAAATTTTTCAGTATGATTTATGAGAAACTTATTTGTGGCATAAGTATATTGGTAGTGTATTTATCTACCTGTCACGTATTTTTCTGACTGAGGATGTTGAGCTCACCCCCTTACTTTCCTCCACAGAGTCCCTCTATAGCTAGGATCGCTTCCGTTAGCAAGGCATTCTGTACAGTTATGATTTCGCGGAGCATATTTTTGCATCGAAGGTATACCCAGTTGTAAGAAATTATTTTGTATCTAAAAGTTTTATAAGTACAGTAATGCATACGAGATGTATATGGGGAATGTGAATATATTTTGTTTAAATTGTTACATTTAAAGAAAAAATTAATCAGGATGAGTATTGTTTATACATAATATCGACTTGTAGCCCAACCAAATTGTGTGAAAATTTTGGTCGTTATAGAAGTGGTATCAGAGCAAAGTTGGCCTGATACGGGTCGATATTAAAAGTGAAAAAGACTTGGAAAGTTCACATCCCCAACGTTACCGTACATTAATGTAAGACCCGAATTTAATTAAAATATGAAAATTAAATAAGAAAAGATGGAGGAAGTATGAAGGAAGTCGGGTTAAATTTAATCCCGAACACGGGTAAGGGCAAAACGGTCAAAAGACCGAAAGTCGGAATAAATTCGATGAGAAAAATTAATTAAAAATAAGGGATTAAATAATTTTGATCAATAACGAAGAAATAACATGTTTCGGGTTAAAATTGATTAAAATATTAATTTTTAAAATTAACCGAAATTTTCGCTGCGAAAAACAATCCCGAAAAATAATCGAAAATTATACCGGGAAGCCGAAATAATACCGAGAAATTAATTTATAGACTAAATGAATAAAATATAATTTTTTTAGGATATTTTGAATATTCTAGACTAATTTAATCAATTAAATAATATTAAAATAAATTGTTAAATAAGATAATAATTGTAAAAAAAAAAAAGGGGTCGGGGAGAGAGAAAGGAAGAAACAGAAACAGAAGAATGGAAACGGAGAGGGGATACGCGCGTGGCCAACCGACCACCGGCCACCGGGCACCGACGGCCTCCGACGACGAGCCGAGGAGCAAGAGGAGAGGCCGGCGAAGCCATTGGCACCGGTGATGCGCCGTCAGGTGGCCGGAGGACGTCGGACGGAGGAAGAGAAAACCGTGAAGGAAACGGGGTCGGTGCCGGCGATCCACGACAGCTGGAGGCGATCGGCGGGTACCGGTGTGACCAGGAGGAGGAGCCGGTCCTTTTGAGACCGGTATTGGCCGACGAAGCCGTCGAAATCCGTCGGATCGGGAGGAGACAGCCGCTGGGGGAGAAGAGGTGATTCGCCGGCGATGGCGGCGTTTCGGCACCAACCGAGGGCAGATTCTGAATGCCCATGTGAAGCCGAGCCAAACGGCACCGGAATCGCGTCGGGAACCGGCCGGCATGACCAAAGGGAGCCAGAACCGGCCGAACCGGACCAGATCGAACCGGCGGTCCGAACCGGGTTGAACCGGACCAGACCGGTTCAGCCAAAAAGAGGAGGAAAAAAGGAGAAAAAGGGGAAAAGAAAAAGAGAAAAAAATTGGAGAAAATTCCTGTGATGCCATCGAGCTTCGGGTAAGTCGAAAAGCGGTCAAATTGACCCGATTTAAATTTGAAATATTTTATTTAATTAAATTTCGACCGAAACGTTTACCCGAAAATGTAATTAATTGTGTAGCTCGACGTTTGGCATCCACCGAGGGCTCGAGACAGCTTCGAATTTTGTACTAGCATGGAATCTCGGGTAAGTGACCCTTATTTACGACAATTGCCTCGTTATGCGTGATATTGATTTAATTTACGCATAAATTGAATTAAATTATGGAAATTTAGATAAATTGTCGTAAATATTAAATTTAGATATTCGAGAATTTGAACGAGGCTCCATAAATTATTGGTGGGCCCAATGAGCCCAATAGGCCTCGATAAAGAGAAAATTAAGTGGAAAACGGGCTTTAGGCCGATTAAGGCCCATTAAGGTGCAATCGGGCCCAATAGGGGTAAATGGGCCCAATGATTTAAATTAAGCCCAGAAAGTATTAAATACAATTAAATTGTATGTTATCTGACCTGAGGAATATTAATACCCAGTTCCGGGCATTGGATTGGAAGCATATCGGACTGCGCGACGAGACAACATTGGGAAAGAAAAGGTCAGACTCGACAGGAAAATAAGGTAAGGGAATTCTGCGGACTGCTAGAGGTAACAGTACGCAATTTTAAATTCATTGGCAGTCCTTTAAAATTAACTGAAGGGTCTAGAGGTCGAATAATAATTTTAGTGCCCCGAATGGGCAAATTACTAAAATACCCTTGTTAAGGGTAAAATCTAAAAATTTAGGAAAAATTGGGAGGAGCAAGGACAAGAGATTCCTGCTCGTTCTGGAGGTATTTCAACGCATGCATGAGTAGGCTGGCTCACCTTGAAAGAAAATGCACCGCATTGCATACTTTCAACGTGAAATTGATTTGAAAACTGTTTTGAGTAAATAGAGCCGCCTACGTGTTTTATTGACATATGACGTGCTAGAGCTCAGCTCGCACGGTATTTTCGATTTGTGTGATGCATGCATTAGTGCTGGAGCGAGAGCTCGCACTAGAGTTTTACATGCATAGGTGCTAGAGTATAACTCGCACCAGATTTCATTTGCTTTTCATGACACGGTGCTAGAGTCTAACTCGCACCAGATTTTACATGATCTTCGTGACAGGGTGCTAGAGTCTAACTCGCACCCGATTTTCACATGATTTATATACAGAGTGCTGAGCTTAGCTCGCACTAGTTTTACCGGATTTGTGGAGTATCACTGTCTGCCCTTGGAGTCAGCCAAAAGGCCCAACAGGCTCAAGAGACCTCTTAGGTGGGGTGAGAGTGAGGGATGAGGTTGGCGGCCTTGTGGGGATGTAAAGCGGGCTCTGCCAGTTTTATTTGAGTTGATGAGAGTGCTGAGCATCGCTCGCACAGCTTTTATGAGAACATGCGATGAGCCGTGCTTGGAGCATCGGGTAGACTGTGTGTCACCGATTTAATAGGCTCGCACGTGCGTTTTGAGACATGGCATGAGTATTGAGAAACAAACCTCTGTGGGAAGCAGGCCAATTGGGCTGGAGTACCTAGAGATATTATATGGGTTCACGGAGTACGATGTACCGTGCAAGTAGCATGGAGTACGATGTACCGTGTGGTATCTTCGGATACGGCATCTTCGGATGCAGCATCTTTGGATGCCGGGGATCGGATAAGACTGACGGGATGGACTGACCCACCTTCCGGGCGGTTCCCGATCATGGTGAGAACCCGCACACTAGGATCCGTGTAGCTGAGGAACTCACGAGGACAAATGTGGCCATAGTCCTAGTTATTTACCTATATACAGATGTTGCCTAGTCTCGCATGTTGATGACTTTTATGATGATTTAAACTGGGTTTTAAAACTAAATTGCATGATGGTATTTCCATGCTTTTCAAAACCCACGTGTGATGTAAACGTTTTCATGATTTTGTGTGAGTCAGGATCACCCGCAGGAGGGGTCGAATCCTGACTTTATTGTGAAAATCTTTATTGAGGAAGAAATGATTTATAATAATTGCATGTTGATTTTCCGTGCAAATGTGTTTTTCATTTCATCATAATGCATAGCATTGTTTTAAAATGTGTGGAGAAAGGGTGGTTTATGCATGGCACTACGTTCATGTAGGTAGTATGGTTACCTACTTGTTCGTAGGATTGCCTTACTGAGCTTGATGTGCTCACCCCTTTCATTTTCTCCCACAGATAATCTCCAGTTGAAGTTGAGGCGACTCAGTACTGCATTCTGGATATCCGCTGCTGCCCATCAACATAAGGTATATATACACTTGTACATATTGTATCTACATAAGCATAGCACAGTAACATGTTTGTAAGTAACTTCAGGGGATGTATAAATAATGTAAATAATTATAAACGACTGGAGAATAAATAAGTTAGATGGTAATTGAATGGTGGGACTGGCATTGACGCACAGCCCAATTAGTAGTGGAGTGTGGTCACGATTCGAGGACAGGTAGGTATATTAAGTAAATAATAAAAAACGCGAAAAATTAACTCTGATTTTTGGGTAGTTTGGGTCGTGACAATTATTATGGTATCAGAGCACAATTGGTCTGATGTGTGTCAGTGCCAGTAATTAGGAAATTACATCCCCGTGTTACTGTGCTTAGTTAGATACAATATTGTATATCGAGATGGGCTTGACTAAGAAATGGTTGAGAATGCAGGAATGCTTAATATGAGTCGCGTTAGATGAGATAGTGCACGAGGCAGAGGTCGTAGAGGTAGACCTGAATCTGCTAAGTCGTGCTGAGTTTGACTATGAGAATCATGATGAAATTGAAATGGAGGCTAATGTTGAGTATGCCCCACAGAGTCCGACAGAGTGATCAGACAGTATTGAGAGACGCTTCGCGAGATTGAAGCGGAGCATGGGTATTATTTTGAGGAGCTAATTGCTCAGATTATGTATGAGATCAGAGGGCGCAGCGGAGCATTGGTGGAAACCCGCTCGACCCATCTTAAGTGTTAAACGTCCATAGCTAAGATGGGAAATCTTATTGGACGTATTCCGGTGACAGGATATCTCGGTCATGATCTAAAGGAAATTTCGGATTAAAGTCCTTGCTTTGACCCAGAGGATTTGATTTATTGACGAGCATGGAGACTCGATTATACTCTGGGCAGATAATTCCTCGACACTATGAACAAGTGACAGTCGAGATGTCTAAAAGTTTATGGAAGGGCTCAGATTTTCAATTAGAGTCCGATTGGCCCGTGAGATATTACCTATACCAAGGCAGTGCACAGATTTACAGTTGGGTAAATAAGAATATAAATTGCACGCCTCTGAGATTGGGAAAGGTAATGAGGGCTGAAATAGAGACAGAAAAGAGAATCGAGAAATGACAAAGATGTTGAATGAGAAAATGGTAATTGGTTAAAGACTTAATTTGATGAGTTATGGGCTGAGATAATTGGTAAGACCCTAGTGAATCCAATTTTGGCACTGTTGAGGGGCATTGTGATTGGCGGACCCCGACCTGCTACGAAGCAGTGTAGCAGTGTGAGCATTGTAAGCAGTGTGAGATGTGTGGTGGATACCACGGAAGGAAGTTTTATACCTACACGGTATAGATGAAAATGGCCGTTAAGTGTGATTAGACGGACCATTGATTTGATTGCACAGAATTGGGCGAGATCGTCCCACAGAAAAGTAAAGAGACAGAACAACTTCGTTGGTATAGCCGTAACGAAAAGAGAGGCCCTAGCCGAAAAGAAAAAGGAAAGTAGGTTGTTGGACGAAGGCGAGAGGATGTCTTGGACCAGGACACTATTGATGTTTCATGGATGTGGTGTGAGATACCACACTTGTTATGAATAATAATAAAGTACATATGTTTATTGATCCTGGTGCCACATATTTATTTATACCGCCTTCATTTGCATATAAGTGAGTAAAAAGGCATGAATGCCTACATTATTGGGGACAATTCTGATAAATGAGTACCCCAATAGAGGAGGATTAAATAAACGGAATAGAGATATTGAAATTTTAAGTTAAAAACAGGGGTGCAACAGTTGAATTTACAGGAGTAAGGGATTGTACTCACAGAATGAATAAAGACAAGAGTTTCATTATAATTGATACGCAAAGGAGAAAATCTTTAAGATAAGATAGATCCTAAATATAGGACGTATTGGAGTAAGAGGCGTATACTAGGTAAGAACATCCTTACGATATGAAGTAATTGGGATTAAGCAATTAGTAAGGAATATAAATTATAACCAAGGATAAAGATGGGTATAACCATAACCAGTAGTTGTGGTTAAGTCTGAAGGTTAATAAAGGTATTTCAAAATACCTCCCCGCCTGAAGACTTGACAGCGTCTAGATATATATAACCTATAACAGGAAATCGATCATCGTAATAAATATCTTTAGCATTAGGATACCATTACTAAGACGATAAGAATATAAAAATTCGACAATCATAAAGACTAACATAGAAAAATTTAGTAGGAGCCGTCAAGATAAGAAAAGGAAATGACGCAGGTTAGTACCTGAAAACGTAAGCGGTTGAGAAGGATCTTATACGCTTATGCGTAAATAAGTCAAGGATTATATCGATTTGTAATCATCATTATCGATGATATATTGGGTGTAGTTAAAGTCTAGGGCGATTTATAAGCAACAATTGGGGAAATTGCTTTTACAATGGGTTGCTGCAAGTTCTAAAAGGATTTACCTTGTTGACACGTTTAACTAAGAAACGTGGTCTCAGAAAGAGATGATAAATAAGATTATTGTTGTGACGTGAATTTGGCGTGATAAAGTATGAACTGACCACCGTGATTAATTTCACCATACCCAACAGCTCAAGAGGTTCTTAGTGAGTATGAATACCTCAAAATTATGAAGGAGCTGTGTATTGATGTATAATGGGAAGATACCCATGATTTTAAGTTGGCAACAGTATTTGTACTGAGGATATAGTACTATTATGTACAGGGTGAGAAATTATGGATATGCACTGATCATAAAGCCCGAGTATCTGTTTCCACAGAAAGAGTCGAACATGAGAATACATAGTGGGTTAGAGCTTCTGAGTGATATTGATCGTGAAAATTGTACCACCCAAGAAAGGCTAATGTGATGACTGATGCCTTGAGCATAAAGAGCCTTGGGATGGTATTACATATGATGGTCAGGGAGCGTGAGCTGCTAGATGCAGTTGTGAGCCTCAGTATTGATGTGATCCCTTCTGATGATGACAGTGATTGTGTGACAGCTAGCCTGATGATTAGAACCGGATGAGAGTGCCCGGATTTACCAGGCTTAGCGTGATGATCGACCGGATGTCGATAGTTTGGGTCTGATTCAGAAGGGTACAGTGATAGAGTTCACAGTGGGTGATGATGAGTTACTGAGGATTCAGAGACAGTATAAGTGCTCCCCAGGACTACAGATGATGAGATGTAATGTTGTCAGAAGCTCACTCTTCGGGATATACAGTGCATACGGAAAGTAATGATTATATATTGAAATCTCGAAAAGGGTATTGGTGGTCAGATGTGAAAAGAGACATGGTAGAGATTGTGAAGAAGTGCCTAGTATGTCAACAGAATAAGGTAGAGTATTAAAAGTCTGCAGAGTTATTGCAGCACCTACCTATATCGACACGGCACGAAAAATGAGAATAAGTCTCCATGAATTTTATGATGGGTTACAGAGAACCCAGGTGATATTACGAGGCTATTTGGATGATAGTCGATAGAGTGACTAAGTCCACCCACCTTCTAGTTATGAACTCCCCAGATACTCAGAGTGTGTATGAGGATTTATGTGTAAGGCAGATTGTGGAACATTAAGTAGCGTTCCAGTGAGCATGGTATCATATAGGGATTCCCGCTTCACTTTCTATTTCAGGGAATATTTTTTAAGGAAGCTATGGGAACCCGACTGAGTATTAGCACAGCTTTTCGTCCTCAGACAGATGGTCAGTCAGAGAGGACTGTACAAGTTCTGGAGGATCCGATGAAAGCGTGTGACATTGATTTTATAAGCTCCTAGAATGATCAGTTGATTTCTAATTGAAGTTACCAATAACGACAGTTGGCAGTTGAGTATCGGGATAACAAGATATGAGACAGTGTACGGCTGTAGGGGTTATTCCCCAAATTGGATAAGAAAAAGTGGGTGACCGATAGAATCATTTTCGACTTGGATAATAAGTCTCTGAGGATGCTTAGTTAAGGATGGGAGATTAAGAACACCTCAGAGCAGAGAGACAAGTATTGGAATTCATCCTTGGTGAATTAAGTATGATTGAAATATTTCTTGTCCTAAGAGAATAAGGACATAGCAAACTTTTGGAAGAAAATAAATTGAGTTGCGCTGGATGGAATATTTTGAGAGATTAGACAAGTGGGAGATAAGACCTGTAGGTTGGTGTTATCACCTGAATTAACAGGCACCCACAATGTCTCAACCTTTGATGCTTCAGGAATACTATCCAGATCCAGCGTAGGTGATAGGATATGAGATTCAAAAGTCAATTTAATGAAAATATAAGTGTATTGATAAGTCGATTCGGGCATTAAACAGGAAAGAGAAAATATTGAGGTTGAAGATCTCCCCAATTAAGTCCTTTGGTAGTAATACATTCCGGAGAAGGTCACGTAAGAATTAAAGAAGTATGATACGATTGATGTACCCGGAGTTGTATATGGACTCTTATGACTTGGTTCTAATTTGGAGAACCAAATTCCTTAAGTGGGGGAGAGTTGTAAGACCCGAATTTAATTAAAATACGAAAATTAAATAAGAAAAGATGGAGGAAGTATGAAGGAAGTCGGGTTAAATTTAATCCCGAACACGGGTAAGGGCAAAACGGTCAAAAGATCGAAAGTCGGAATAAATTCGATGAGAAAAATTAATTAAAAATAAGGGATTAAATAATTTTGATCAATAACGAAGAAATAACATGTTTCGGGTTAAAATTGATTAAAATATTAATTTTTAAAATTAACCGAAATTTTCGCTGCGAAAAACAATCCCGAAAAATAATCGAAAATTATACTGGGAAGCCGAAATAATACCGAGAAATTAATTTATAGACTAAATGAATAAAATATAATTTTTTTAGGATATTTTGAATATTCTAGACTAATTTAATCAATTAAATAATATTAAAATAAATTGTTAAATAAGATAATAATTGTAAAAAAAAAAAAAGGGGTCGGGGAGAGAGAAAGGAAGAAACAGAAACAGAAGAATGGAAACGGAGAGGGGATACGCACGTGGCCAACCGACCACCGGCCACCGGGCACCGACGGCCTCCGACGACGAGCCGAGGAGCAAGAGGAGAGGCCGGCGAAGCCATTGGCACCGGTGATGCGCCGTCAGGTGGCCGGAGGACGTCGGACGGAGGAAGAGAAAACCGTGAAGGAAACGGGGTCGGTGCCGGCGATCCACGACAGCTGGAGGCGATCGGCGGGTACCGGTGTGACCAGGAGGAGGAGTCGGTCCTTTTGAGACCGGTATTGGCCGACGAAGCCGTCGGAATCCGTCGGATCGGGAGGAGACAGCCGCGGGGGGAGAAGAGGTGATTCGCCGGTGATGGCGGCGTTTCGGCACCAACCGAGGGCAGATTCTGAATGCCCATGTGAAGCCGAGCCAAACGGCACCGAAATCGCGTCGGGAACCGGCCGGCACGACCAAAGGGAGCCAGAACCGGCCGAACCGGACCAGATCGAACCGGCGGTCCGAACCGGGTTGAACCGGACCAGACCGGTTCAGCCAAAAAGAGGAGGAAAAAAGGAGAAAAAGGGGAAAAGAAAAAGAGAAAAAAATTGGAGAAAATTCCTGTGATGCCATCGAGCTTCGGGTAAGTCGAAAAGCGGTCAAATTGACCCGATTTAAATTTGAAATATTTTATTTAATTAAATTTCGACCGAAACGTTTACCCGAAAATGTAATTAATTGTGTAGCTCGACGTTTGGCATCCACCGAGGGCTCGAGACAGCTTCGAATTTCGTACTAGCATGGAATCTCGGGTAAGTGACCCTTATTTACGACAATTGCCTCGTTATGCGTGATATTGATTTAATTTACGCATAAATTGAATTAAATTATGAAAATTTAGATAAATTGTCGTAAATATTAAATTTAGATATTCGAGAATTTGAACGAGGCTCCATAAATTATTGGTGGGCCCAATGAGCCCAATAGGCCTCGATAAAGAGAAAATTAAGTGGAAAACGGGCTTTAGGCCGATTAAGGCCCATTAAGGTGCAATCGGGCCCAATAGGGGTAAATGGGCCCAATGATTTAAATTAAGCCCAGAAAGTATTAAATACAATTAAATTGTATGTTATCTGACCTGAGGAATATTAATACGCAGTTCCGGGCATTGGATTGGAAGCATATCGGACTGCGCGACGAGACAACATTGGGAAAGAAAAGGTCAGACTCGACAGGAAAATAAGGTAAGGGAATTCTGCAGACTGCTAGAGGTAACAGTACGCAATTTTAAATTCATTGGCAGTCCTTTAAAATTAACTGAAGGGTCTAGAGGTCGAATAATAATTTTAGTGCCCCGAATGGGCAAATTACTAAAATACCCTTGTTAAGGGTAAAATCTAAAAATTTAGGAAAAATTGGGAGGAGCAAGGACAAGAGGTTCCTGCTCGTTCTGGAGGTATTTCAACGCATGCATGAGTAGGCTGGCTCACCTTGAAAGAAAATGCACCGCATTGCATACTTTCAACGTGAAATTGATTGGAAAACTGTTTTGAGTAAATAGAGCCGCCTACGTGTTTTATTGACATATGACGTGCTAGAGCTCAGCTCGCACGGTATTTTTGATTTGTGTGATGCATGCATTAGTGCTGGAGCGAGAGCTCGCACTAGAGTTTTACATGCATAGGTGCTAGAGTATAACTCGCACCAGATTTCATTTGCTTTTCATGACACGGTGCTAGAGTCTAACTCGCACCACATTTTACATGATCTTCGTGACAGGGTGCTAGAGTCTAACTCGCACCCGATTTTCACATGATTTATATACAGAGTGCTGAGCTTAGCTCGCACTAGTTTTACCGGATTTGTGGAGTACCGCTGTCTGCCCTTGGAGTCAGCCAAAAGGCCCAACAGGCTCAAGAGACCTCTTAGGTGGGGTGAGAGTGAGGGATGAGGTTGGCGGCCTTGTGGGGATGTAAAGCGGGCTCTGCCAGTTTTATTTGAGTTGATGAGAGTGCTGAGCATCGCTCGCACAGCTTTTATGAGAACATGCGATGAGCAGTGCTTGGAGCATCGGGTAGACTGTGTGTCACTGATTTAATAGGCTCGCACGTGCGTTTTGAGACATGGCATGAGTATTAAGAAACAAACCTCTGTGGGAAGCAGGCCAATTGGGCTGGAGTACCTAGAGATATTATATGGGTTCACGGAGTACGATGTACCGTGCAAGTAGCATGGAGTACGATGTACCGTGTGGTATCTTCGGATACGGCATCTCCGGATGCAGCATCTTCGGATGCCGGGGATCGGATAAGACTGACGGGATGGACTGACCCACCTCCCGGGCGGTTCCCGATCATGGTGAGAACCCGCACACTAGGATCCGTGTAGCTGAGGAACTCACGAGGACAAATGTGGCCATAGTCCTAGTTATTTACCTATATACAGATGTTGCCTAGTCTCGCATGTTGATGACTTTTATGATGATTTAAACTGGGTTTTAAAACTAAATTGCATGATGGTATTTCCATGCTTTTCAAAACCCATGTGTGATGTAAACGTTTTCATGATTTTGTGTGAGTCAGGATCACCCGCAGGAGGGGTCGAATCCTGACTTTATTGTGAAAATCTTTATTGAGGAAGAAATGATTTATAATAATTGCATGTTGATTTTCCGTGCAAATGTGTTTTTCATTTCATCATAATGCATATCATTGTTTTAAAATGTGTGGAGAAAGGGTGGTTTATGCATGGCACTACGTTCATGTAGGTAGTATGGTTACCTACTTGTTCGTAGGATTGCCTTACTGAGCTTGATGTGCTCACCCCTTTCATTTTCTCCCACAGATAATCTCCAGTTGAAGTTGAGGCGACTCAGTACTGCATTCTGGATATCCGCTGCTGCCCATCAACATAAGGTATATATACACTTGTACATATTGTATCTACATAAGCATAGCACAGTAACATGTTTGTAAGTAACTTTAGGGGATGTATAAATAATGTAAATAATTATAAACGACTGGAGAATAAATAAGTTAGATGGTAATTGAATGGTGGGACTGGCATTGACGCACAGCCCAATTAGTAGTGGAGTGTGGTCACGATTCGAGGACAGGTAGGTATATTAAGTAAATAATAAAAAACGCGAAAAATTAACTCTGATTTTTGGGTAGTTTGGGTCGTGACAATTAATTAGATACAAATGGGTATACCTGACTGTGTTTTAAGGAAAAATTGTGTCATTGAATGATGGAAAACTGATAGATATGACTGGTAGGCATTTGGGCTATACTGATGGACGAAAATGAACGGTTCTTTGAGGCCGTAGAGATAGGCCTAAGAGGTGTTCTGAATCCTCGTCTGAGTGTACACCTTATAGTTTCACTAAAAAAATTTGGAGTTCGCTTCATAAAATTTGAGTGGGACATGGAAATAATGATGATATTGTCGGGTCAAGTGATAATGGCCCCGTGATAATGATAATGAATGAGGCGTGACTGAGAGAAAGATCGAGCTAATTTCGAAAGATAGTACATTATTATATACTGGAGTCAAGAATCCCATTGTAATGGAAAACTGAATAACTGAATGGGAAAAACTTATATGGATTCTTAGGGTACAATTGCAAACTTAATAGACTGAGGCAATTTCAGAGGTTTAAGCCTTTATTTTTCGGTGGAGTTAAGAAATCCAGTGATTGTGGAAGATTGGATAAATGAGACAGAGAAAACCATGGAATTTTTGTAGTAACTCTACCGAGAAAGTTTCTTTGCAGTTTTGTGGTAAAGAAATGAGAAAGTTATACGGACTTTGAAGTGCACTACTAGAAGAAGTAGCTTTTATAGCATCAGTATCGAAATGAAAAGTCAAACTCGAAGGAAAGTTCCCTGATTTAATCCGAAAGTCGACATCAGAAAATTTCATGGGATGTTTCTGAAGGCCCTTAGATAGCAACACGTTTTGAATGAAAGAAAGTAACAATTATGGATGAAATGATTGCAATCAGACATAAAGTAACAAGTCTATGGATGAATATGAAATTAAGTTTTTAGCTTTGTAAGAAGAATAATTCGGATAAGTAGAGATATGAAACAGAGGAAGTCTAAGAAACTCGTAGGAGGTACTGGGATCCTCAATCGAGCTAAGTTAGCTCCGTTGGATGTTATTTTGAGAAAACAGTGCGCAAGACGCAACTATGAGAATATGAGATATATACCCTCGAGGTTACCAAGAAAGAGGAAAGGTAAAGAGAGTGAGAGAAGAGAGATCTACTAAAGAGTAGAGTATTTATAACTGGAAGAAAGAGCTACGGAACGAATTGTATAAATGAAACTTAAAGGTCATATTGAATACATGATTGATAAAGATAGGGTGTGTTCGGAGTAAAGAGACACCCCTGTAGACATAGAATTTTTCGACGCATAATTGGATGATCTGTTAGAGTTACCACTAGACCGAAGGATGAAGTTTGAGGTGATCTAGTACTTGATATTGAATTTATTATTCAAACCACCGTATTGAACAATTTCGATTGAATTTGAAGTGCTGAGTGATCCACTTTGGAGTGTACTGGTGTTTATTTTTTTAGGAGACTCGGAGTCTTCTGGGACACGTTGTATTAAGAATGGGTGTCAATTGGATTCTCCCAAAATAAGGATTATAAATAAGTAGGAAAAACCCAAAACTGTTAAGAAGATTTAGAGTTTTGAGATATAAAGAGACTTGGAGTATGAAGTACGTTTTGAATCTAAGGATTGAAATTTAGGGGGGCTAATGTTTTGGGATGCGAGACTTAATTGGAATAAGGAAAAAGTTCTGTTATAATTGATGTATGAAATGAAACGATTTTTGAAGTCTGATAAATTTTGAATATAAGATTGTAATTGGAATGAGAGACGTATACAATGTAAGAATATCTCTGGTATGTGAAGTGATTCAAATCAAGTGATATGAACTGAAAATGAATTGTGACCAAGGATAAATGAGAATATCGATAAATTTTGGTATCCTACTTCTTATTAGGACTGAACTTTGAACCCTTATATCCACAACCAGTTTATGTGGTCAAGTCTGCTGGCTAATAAAGGTATCTCAAAATACATCCCCGCTTGAGTGGCTTGACAACATCTAGAAGTACCCTGATCCTTAACCTATAAACTGGAATTGACAGTTTTAATATTTGTATTTAAAGTCAGGATACCATTACTTGTGCGATGAAGAATTATAGAATCCTACTGATCAAGCAAGTTTAAATATTAAATTTAACAAAGGCAGTCTAATACAAGAAAAAAGGGAGTGATTCGGATTAGTGCATTGAGTAGAAGTGATTTCGGAATGACGTTATGTATATTGGTCCGGGACATGAGTTATTGAAATATTTGGTGAACCTCAACTGGATGTGGTCCTTCCCTAACACTGACATTAGTTACATGATGGTTAGCTTGAGAGTTAAAACTGGACTTGATTGATCGAATCAAATAGGCACAATGAAATGATATATACTACATTGATGTAGCTAATTAGACCCTGATGGGTGCTACAACAAGTGTTGAGGTTGGCAATGATGATTTATGGAGAATTAAAAACAGAATTGTGTACCCAATGATTTATAGTTAAAGGAATTGATGTTGTCAGAGACTCATTCATAGAGATATTCTTCGCGTCTGGAGAATAGTAAAGATTTATTAATCTCCTGAAGGTATATTGACAATCAAGTATGAGAATAAGTATAACTGAATGCTTGACTAAGTGTTTCATACAACAGTAGGTTAAGGTAGAGCACCAAAAGCATATGAGATTATTATCCATGAATTGAAAGCATGTGCCAGGATTTTAAAGGCTCCTGGAAGGACTAATTGCCAATTAGCAAAGTTGCACATAATATCAGATAACACTCAAGTATCGAGTGACACCATAAAGCGTAGTATGGTAAAAAAAATGTCGTTCACCGATTGGATAGGTGAAGGGAAGATAATTGTTCCCGATTTGGTTAAGTAAGCTTTTGAGGAAGTGCAATAGGTTGTGGGCAACCGAGAACAGCTCAAGGTAGACAAAAGAGTTATGCTGAACAAAGACAAAGACCCATGGAATTTCCAGCCGGGAATTCAGTATTTCTGAAAGTCGCTCCCTCCAAAGGCATAATGAGGTTTGGAAAGTAAGGAAAGTTGAGTCTCCGCTATATTGGGCCTTTCGAGATCTTAGACTGAGTGGGAGACAAAGCATACAGATTGGTTTTACCGCCTAAGTTATCGAGTATCCATAATGTCTTCCACGTTTCGATGCTTCGCAAGTATCATCCGGACCAGACGCATGTGATTAAGTATGAAGGACTGGAATTAAAAGAGGATATGACTTATGTGGAGAAACCAGTTCGAATCTTGGATAAGAAAGAGAAAGTATTGCGGTCTAAGACAATTCCTCTGGTCAAAGTTATGTGGCAGTACCACAGTTCGGAGGAGGCCACGTGAGAATTAGAAAGCCTAATGCTAAAGAAATACCTACGTCTGTTTGAGGACTAACTTAGATTTAAAATTTGAGGACCAAATTTCTTAAGGTGGGGAGAATGTAAACTCCGCGAATTTTCTTATACTCGGTTTTAATTATGAATAGCGAAGTAACAAATGGAGATGAAAATGTGTTCATTGCTGGAAAATCAATTAAAATTATATTTTTATCATGAGAGACTAGATGAATTTAATTAATTAAAAAATGTAATCTTTTAGTATAAATGAGTACAAAAAATACCATGATACCAAGTGGAGTATAATGTCATAGTGGAGTATAATCTAATATATTGTATAGTATTATTATTATTAGTCATATTTAATAATTTTAAAGAGCAAAGATTGGCTCCATTTTTAAGCCAACTCGAAGCCATTTTTTTTGTTCGTGATGATGTCCCGCGTCAAGACAGTTTTTGTGATGATGTTTTCGATGGAAAGGAAATGGGAATGAACGAAGATGATGTTCTGAAGCATAGAAAACATGGAAGAAAATTAGAGTTGAGGAATGATGATGATGGCTCTTAGTAAGAAGGAGAAAAGAAACTCCAGGCACACAGATTGGCTTCCAATGAAGTCAATCCCGAGGGGCTCACATTTGCTGCAGTAAAACTGCAGTAGAAAGAATAATGGAGAGAGATGTTTGGAAGAAAATATAATGGGAATGAGGGAAGTGGCTGGTGGTCTGCTAGACTGGACTGACCAGCAAAAGAAATCAAAAAATGGCAATTAGGTAGCCCACCCGAACTGCCATTCTAGCCTGCCATTGTAAGAATTAAAAAAAAATTGTGTCGCTTAAAATCTTAAGTAATGCTAGCCATGATTCAGCCTAGAAAAAGGGAAGTCAGAAATGAAAAGGGTTGGAAGCCACTCGATAGAAAGAAATAGAGCAAAAAAATGAGGAATGAAGTAGTGGAGCTGCACCTAAATGATAGATTATCAGTAGAGGACACATGACTTACTGACAATGGAGTTAATTTTGATAGAAATAACATAACAGCTGAAACAGCCTAGGATAGTAGAGGAAAAAAAACTACAAGGAAGAGAGGGGTACCAAAGCAGACCGAATAGAAAAAGGAAGCAGTGGTGAGTGATGGTCTACTGAACTTGTACTGATTGGTGAAAAAAATAAAAAATAATATATATATATATTAGAATAGGAGAAAAAAATTGAAGAAAAAGGTGTACTTAGAATTGGGAAACTGGAGGGAAGGAGCTCAGGGGAAATTAACTGAGCAGATCGGACCCACAGACTCCAGTCACCAAAGGCAATTGCGGATTGCGGGCAAACACCGAGGTAAGGAAAATTTCGTGTGTTGCTAGAGATAAATTGCACGTATTTTTTTGATGCTTTGTATATATAAATTTAGGTCGTATTTCTATTGTAGAAAAATATTCGTGAATTGTTAAAAATATCTGCGTATATTTTTTGGGTATTTGAGACTACGAATTTTAGGACAAAAATTTTTAGTCGCCTGAATTATAGAAAACTTTAGGTTGATTTTACGCTTTGGAATTTAAGGAAGAGTTTTTAAAACTCTGTTAAAACAGCCTGAGTTTTGGTATAATATTATCGAGCCTATTTAAATAAATATTTGAGTAGTTTTAAAATTATTTGTGAAAATTCTAAAAATTTATTATACTGAAAAATTGTGTTTTGTGGATTTTAACTGGAAAGGGGCAAGACCAGCCCGTTTTACTCTATTTTATACGCTGAAACAAGATTTAAGTGTTCTGACATTAAAACTGTGCTGGTCAGGCCTGTATTGCTGTGTGATCTTGCACTACCTGCTTGCACGTGATTTAAAGTGTTTTGATGTTAAAACCATGCCTGTCAGGCATGTATTGCAGTGTGATCTTGCACTACCTGCTTGCATGTGATTTGAGGCAAAAAGGCGATAGTTTAATTATATGGAAATTATGAATAGTGAAATTATACTGAATGGTGAACGATGCCGAGGTCCATAGAGTACGATGTACCATGCTGTGTGCATGTGTGTACGATGTACCGTGATATTGGAAAATAGTGCACTGTGCCAATCTATTTATTCTTCTGCTAAACAGCAGTAAAACACTCAACATGATGGTTTCCATGCTTTTTACAACTTTTCACAAAAGTTGACTTTTTCCTAACTAGGGGTAAAATCATAATTTGCCACTATCGGGTCACAATAATTATTATTCACTTTTCTCTGACCCTCAGAGTTTTTAAGTGAATGTAAAAGTAGACGAAAATACGTGCATGTATCTCTAACTACTCACAAAAGTCCCTTACCTGCAATCACTCGAGAAATTTTATTTTCTCAACGCTGCTCAATCCAGCAGTCCGATTTGCTCCTCCAATAATCTCTGGAGCTGCATATAACCATTTATCAGGTTAATTATATTTTTCCTACTGTATTTCACATGAAATACAGTCTATTTCCCTTAATGGACTTTAATAAACCTTAATGGGCCTAACTATGCCTTAAGCCCATTTTCATTTTACTTTTCATTTTCGCTGGGCTTATTGGGCTTGTGGGGCCCACCAACTCTTATTGGGCTTGTCTTAGACCCATTACATCACATTGGGCCTAAAATATTTGGGCTTGGCCCATTGGACCTCTCAGCCACATGCCATGGCCGAGAGCACTCCATGCCGTCCATGTCCATTTCCTTAGCCAATTCACTTAGGCATTTTCACAAACACTTGGTTGGTAAATGTTCTTAAGCATCACATAGTTCATTTAGGCATTTTATCAAATACCTTGATTGCCAACTTAATATATGTATTAATTAATCAAATTGATTAATTCTAACTATACCATAATCATTAACACATGTACATTAACTCATTTATGCCTTAATATTATATGGGCATTCATCAATATTTCACTACTCACTCTTGGCCTAACCATGATCATAGTGATTTCATATGTTTCAATGCTTAAAACGTATACCAATATACTTAAAATCATTTATACATTAACATATATGAATTTGAAAGCTTGAAAATATACCTAGTATTTGTGTTCACACTTGGCCGAAACTTTGGAGCCTCACGAGCACACTATGGCTTCTTAATAGCCAATTCCAACATACATATGTTACTCTCCTCTCAATTTGGAACAACTTTCATGAAGAATGCAAGTTCCAAATATGCCTAAATCCTAGTGATTTCTAGTGAGAGAAAGCTTGGATAAATGTATTTCAATGGTTTCCTTGTGTAGCCGAGAATGGTATGGTGAAGATGACAATGGTGTGGCTGATTTTATAAGCCATTTACTTAGCCATTAAGCCTTACTTTTCAGCCATTAAAATTGACTTCCTAAGGCTTAGTTATAAGTCACCTAATGAGTCATCTAATGAGTCATAGTTAGCTTTAACTATGGTTAGATATTTACCTAATAGGCTTTACAATTGGGCCTTTCGGTTTGGGCTTTCTTAATGGGCTTTCGGGCTGAAATTTTTACTATACCTCGAGCCTTTTATTGTCTCAATATTTGGCCTATCAATCGGTCCAACAATTCGATCTAAGGGACCTAAGAATTTCGATCTACGTTTAGTATACCTTAATGGGCTTTAAAATCTTCACTTTAGGCCCATTACGTTTTTAACCATTAAATTAAATCCGGAATCCTTCCGAATAAATTTTTCTTACTTTCGGGGATGATTATCTTGTATTCTGACCAAGAATACTTTTCCCCCAATTTTTTCTCCATACTTAGGTTAATTCCTAACCATGGTTAGTCAACTATGGTAAAAGTCCACTTTTCTTAACTATAGTTGACTTTTTCCTTAATCATTGACTAAGTTGATTTTTTCTCAAAATTTTGAAAGTGTCATATCTTATGTCTTACACTCTCGTCTTTATGTTTTGGCCGTTTTCGGTAGGTAAATACACCCGAAACACCTTAAATACTTTAACTTGCTAAAAATGTCCATTTTACCCTTTTTAGCTTTTACTCTCGTTCTCTGTGTTTGGAACTAAATCAAACTGACTTTCCTTCATAAGCTCTCTATATTTTTTCATTTAAAGTTATTATTTTCAGTCAGAATGATTTAGATCCACTCAATTTATCCTGTGACTCTTATAGCTCACATTAGGCTTTTATGTAGGTTATGCGTGTTAAATCATTTCACATACTCTTTAAATCAAGTAAATACTCTTCTTATGATTCAACTATAATAATAGAGTTTTCATACACCTAGGAATCATAAGGAACAGACTACATAAAATATGGGTCTGACAATCCTCCCCTACTCAGAAAATTTGGTCATCCAAATTAGAACTAAATCAGTCATCAAATAGTTAGGGGTGCTTCTCTCGCATCAGACTCTCCAGCTCCCAAGTAACCTCCTCTGAAGTATGATGCTGCTAGAGAACCTTCACTAATCCGATAGTCTTTGATCTCAATACCTTCTCCTTCCTATCCAAAATCCAAATTGGTCGCTCAACATATGACATGTCCTCTCGGAGCTCCAAAGGCTCATAACTAATCACATGTTCCGGATCCGGGTGATACTTTCGAAGCATCGATATGTGAAAGATGTTATGGACGCCTGCTAAGTTCGGTGGCAATGCCAACCTAGAAGCCTTATCTCCCACTCGATCAAGTATCTCAAAGGGTCCAATATAGCGAGGATTCAGCTTTCCTATCTTCCCAAACCTCGCTATGCTCTTGGAAGGAGAAACTTTCAGAAACACTGCTTCACCAACTGCAAACTCTAGTGGCCTTCGTATCCTGTCAGCGTAACTCTTTTGTCTACTCTGAGCTGTCCTCAGTCTCTCTACAATCAAGTGGACGTCCTCAGATGCTTGTGTAACCATATAAGGAGTAAATATTTTACGGTCACCCACTTCTTCCCATCAAATAGGCAAATGACATCTTCGGCCATATAAAGCCTCATACGGTACCATTCCGATACTCAAATGATAACTGTTGTTATAGGCGAACTCGGCTAGTGGCAAGTGGTCATCCAGGAGCCTCTAAAATCCAGCACACATGCTCTTAACATATCCTCCAGAGTCTGTATAGTTTTCTCTGACTGACCATCTGTCTGAGGATGGAAAGCGGTGTTCAAACTCAACTGGGTTCCCATGGCTTCCTGAAAATGTTCCCAAAAGTGGGAAGTGAAGTGGGAATCCCTATCAGAGACTATGCTCACTGGTACACCATGTAACCTCACTACCTCGCGTACATACAGCTCTGCCAATGAACTCAGAGTATCCGTCGCTCTTAAAGCTAGGAAGTGGGCTGACTTCGTCAGTCTGTTGACAATCACCCATATAGCATCGTGATTCCTACGGGTCCTCGGTAAACCCATCACGAAATCCATGATGATATGCTCCCATTTCCATGTCGGTATAGGTAGAGACTACAATAACCCTGCAAGTTTCTGATGCTCTACCTTCACTTGCTGACATACGAGACACTTTGCCATAAAATCTGCTACATGTTTATTCATATCCGACCATCAGTATACCTTCTGGAGGTTTTGATACATCTTGTTACTCCCCGGATGTAACGTATACCTCGATGAATGAGCTTCAGCCAATATCAATCTCTTGAGTCCTGGATCCTCAGGAACACACAATCTGCCTCTGAACCTCAATAGTCCATCAGTACTCAACTCAAAATCACTCATTGTGCCCTTCTGCATCTGACCACTCACATCCATACAAAATGGATCAGTCTGTTGAGCCACTCTGATCCTGTCCAACAGATCCGGCTCCAAACATAGACTAGCTATCACATAGCCTGTATCCATGTCAGAAGGCACAACTCCCAAACTGAGGCTAGTAAACTGCTCTAGCAACTCATGTTCCCTAACCATCATATACGATACCATCCCTAGGTTCTTCCTACTCAAAGCATCAGCTATAACGTTAGCCTTACCCTGATGATAAAGTATCTCATAATTGTAGTCCTTCAGAAGCTCTAGCCATCTTCTCTGTCTCATGTTCAATTCTTTTTGTGAGAACAAATACTTGAGGCTCTTGTGGTCAGTAAATATTTGAAACTTCTCACCATACAAGTAGTGGTGCCATACCTTCAACGCAAACACTACTGCTGCTAACTCCAAATCATGGGTCAGATAGTTCTTCTCATGATCCTTCAACTGTCTAGATCCATAAGTAACTACCCTTCCATCCTGCATCAATACACAGCCCAGTCCCTGATGCGAAGCATCGACATACACTGTAAATCCTCCTGAGCTGGTAGGGATTGTGAGAATCAGAGCGGTGGTCAATCGACGGTTCAACTCCTGAAAACTCTTCTCATAATCCTCGTTCCATACGAACGATACACTCTTTCAAGTAAGATGTGTCAACGGAGCAGCCAACTTAAAAAACCCCTCAACGAATCTCGATAATATCCAGCTAAACCTAGAAAACTCATGATCTCGGTGACTGTCCTCAGCTGTTCCCACTGAACTACAACCTCTATCTTGGATGGATCAACTGATACACCATCCCTTGATACAACATGTCCCAAAAATGAGATCTGTGACAACCAAAAGTCACACTTACTCAGCTTAGCATATAACTTCTGCTATCGTAGAGTCTGCAATACGATCCTGAGGCACTCCTCATGCTCCTCCTTGGATCACGAATACACCAATATGTCATCGATAAAGACGATAACAAACTGGTCCAAATATGGCTTGAACACATCGTTCATCAAAGCCATGAAAGCAGCTGGAGCATTCGTCAATCCGAATGGCATGACTAAGAACTCATAATGGCCATATCGGGTACGAAACGCTGTCTTGGGTACATCTCCACTCTGAACTCTCAGCTAATGATACCCAGAGCTTAGATCAATCTTGGAAAAGACCGTGCTCCCTGAAACTGATCTAACAAGTCGTCAATACATGGAAAGGGATACCTGTTCTTGATGGTGGCCTTATTCAACAATCGATAATCTATACACAATCGGAGGCTCCCATCCTTCTTTCTCACGAATAAAATCGGTGTACCCCAAGGTGAAACACTCGGCCTAACAAAACCCCTATCCAACAACTCTTGCAACTACCTCTCGAGCTCCTCTAGCTCAACTAAGGCCATGCGATATGGTGGTCTCGAAATAGGCTCCATACCAGGCACCAAGTCTATACAGAACTCCGTCTCTCTATTTGGTGGTAACTCTGGTAACTCATCCGAAAAAACATCTGGGTACTCACTGACCACAGTAATATGTAACAACTCCAGATGTGCCTTATCCATATCTACCACGTACGCAATGAAACCTCGTATCACATCTGATGAAGCATCAGCTTTACCCTGGTCCAAAGCATGTACGCGCCCTCGACTATTCACCTGCTTCCCCTTTTCTTTTGCTGTTGCTCTCTTCCTCAAAGTAGAAGGATCAACTGGAGCTCTCTCTGGCTCTTTACCCTTCAGTGGAGCTGTCTCAACCATCTCTGGGTAAGCTCTAGCAATATGCCCCTATTTCCCGCATCAAAAACACACTATAGGAGTCAACGGACACAGTCTACCTCCATGTTGTCTACTGCATCTTCTGCACTGATCGGTAGTAGGTTTCTGTCCTCCTATGACAATACCCTTTGCTGGGGCTATGGTCGGATAAGCAGGAGGTCTGGCAAGTCTCTCTCGTGCCTCATCAACCCGTGGTCTCTTACCGAAGAGTTTTCTCCCTCTTCGATAACTGAAACCTCTATCTCTTGCCGATCTCTTCCTCTGTATATCTCGGCTCCAGCTAAACTTCCCAAACTCTAAAGCATTCCTCTCATAATCTTGCTCGCACAGTTGCGCCCTACGCACTGCATCCTCATTGGTGGTTATATCTAATGGGTCCAACCTGGACCGCAGAACTGGTCTCAATCCATCGATGAACTTGTGGACCTTCCTAGCCTCACTATACATGGTATCTGGGTCATATCTCCCCAGGGATAAAAATTGAGTCTCATACTCGTCCACTGACAAACTCCCCTGGTTCAGTCCCAAAAACTCAGACTGTAGTTTTCGCTGTGCGGTATCGGGGACAAACTGCATCCTAAAGGCAACCCGAAATATCTCCCAACTAATATCTGTATGTCGAGCTCTCAATATGGGTCTGGTGGACTTCCACCAATGCTTTGTAGCTCCCTTCAGTAGGAATGCAGCAAATGCGACCATCTCCAATGTCGTACACTCAAAGAATCCATAAACCTTCTCCATCTCAGCAACCCATTCCTCAGCAGCTACAAGGTCCTTGACCTCACTAAAAGATGGAGGTCTAAACTTTTGGAACTCTCGTAACCGATGCAGATCACTTCCGTACCCTAATCCACTACTACCCGAAACTGGTGGGGGTGTAGGAGTATCTATAGTTCTCGGTGCATGAGCTGGCTGTGTAGGTGTATCAGGGGCAACTGCTTCTCCTGTCGCAGCTCCTGCCTCCTGTCCCTGCCTACCTGGCATTGTCTGTGCCAATATCTCTACTATCGTCGTTAGACTATGCTTTAATCTCGTAAAGCGCATCTCAACACACTCTGGTGCCTTAGTAGCACTTGGAGTCTCATGGATAGGTAATGGTTCGGCAGCAGCTTGTTTCTTAGGCCTATCTCCACGGCCTCGAGCCCTACCTCTCGTCCCTCTACCACTACGAGTATTTGCCATATAGGCAAACTTCTTGCATTCACAATAATGAATTAGTCCATCTTCCATTTGGTATACACAGTTGTATCTAAACACAACACAGTACTATAGGGATGTACACTTTCCTATTTTCTAACACCGACTCACATCAGACTAACCTCTGCTCTGATACCATTCTGTCATGACCCTCAATGACTTAACCAAAACCACTATAAAATTTTATCATTTTTAACTTACCTTTCTTCTCTTCAATGGTTGGGCTGTGATTCGATGTTAGCTTCCTCGCATACCATATCATCCATTATCATACATACATGCCAATATACTGTTACTGACTGTAACTTCTTTTATAATACATGTGAGATTCATATAAAACTAATACAAATACATTCCCCATAATATATATCGTATACATCACTGTGCTGTTTCTATGTTTAGATACATAACCGTACAAAATATGTATACCTGTCGATCGATAGGAAATAGAAACGGACAACAGGAATACTATCCCTTAAATGCTCTCACTCTACTGTTTATGCTCTGTAGAGAGATGTAAAAGAAAGGGTGGTGAGCATACAGAGTGCTCAGTAAGGAAATCAGGCAAGCAAGTAGACATCTGCACTATCTACTCAAAATAATGCTATGCCTCGAAAATATCATTTCCTTAGCTCACTTTAAAAGCATGTCTTTAATATATATATATACTTGTATAGATTAAATCCCATGTACAGAAATCATGTTTGCTTTCTCAAATGTAGGCATGTCGTGAAAAATAATGCATCCTTATGATATCACAATGCCTTTAGATAAATCATGCCATGTATATTTAAATCACATTAAATATGGCATTTGATTTATTCACATCACAACAATCGGATTCCGACCCATCCCTCAGGTCTATCCGTAAATTAATCAGTCAATTAGGTGATATATCATGTGAGACTCTGTGGTGAAATGCAATAATATGCTAGACTATGGCCATATCCTATAACGGTGATCCCAGGCTACACGGAATCCTAGTGTGCAGGGCATCACTGCTGCAACGGGAGGGGGGTCAGTCCATCACAATCGCCAGCTATATCCTCCTCAACTCCACAACACCGCACGATACAGTGTACTCCATGCCACTCGCATGGTACAATGTACTCCGTGGACCTTACATCACAGTCGGGGTGCCTGACATAGGTCTTAGCCCTCAAACCATGGAATATCATACCACGTCTCTAAATCCACATGCAAACCTCTCATAGTGTGACACTCAGTCTACACGAGGGATCAAGCATGGTTTTCAACATGTATTATATATCACATAAATTACAGTATGCGCCTTTGAGCGTGACTCACAGTTGACACTCTGCTCAAACTCTGTTTCACATCACAAACTCAAACTCTAGTATGAGTAAACCTCCAGCACTAGGTCAATGCATAGTTCATGCTTCAAATCAAGTACGAGCAATAGCTCCAGTACCATGCTATGCACAAAACTCATCAAATCAAGTACGAGCAATAGCTCAAGTACTATGTCATGTATAAATCATGAAGAATCGAGTACGAGCAACGCTCTAGCACTCTCTCATGTATCTCATGTAAAATTCGAGTATGAGCTAATCGCTCTAGCACTCTCTCATGCATAAATCACATAAAACTGAGTACGAGTAATAACTCTAGCACTCTATCATGCATGACATGGAAATCTAGTGCGGATCACAATCCAACACTAATATATGTGGAAAATATATGAAATCAAGTACGAGTAGTACTGTAGCATGATTTATTCTCACATAATTCGATAGATGGCTCTTTAAAAAGGGATGATTTTCAAAACATCAAAATCAGCACTATAAAGTGTGCTTAATTCATATAAACCTTAAAATCATTAGCCCATCTATTTATTCTTCTGCTAAATAGCAGTAAAACACTCAACTTGATGCTTTCCATGCTTTTTACAACTTTTCACAAAAGTTAACTTTTTTCCTAACTAGGGGTAAAATCATAATCACTATCGGGTCACAATAATTATTATTCACTTTTCTCTGACCCTCAGAGTTTTTAAGTGACTGTAAAAGCAGACAAAAATACGTGCAGGTATCTCTAACTACTCACAAAAGTCCCTTACCTGCAATCACTCGAGAAATTTTACTTTCTCAATGCTGCTCGATCCAGCAGTTTGATTTGCTCATCTAATAATCTCTGGTGTTGCATATAACCATTTATCAGGTTAATTATATTTTTCCTACTGTATTTCACATTAAATACAGTCTATTGCCCTTAATGGGCTTTAATAAACCTTAATGGGCCTAACTATGCCTTAAGCCCATTTCTATTTTACTATTCATTTTCGTTGGGCCTATTGGGCTTGTGAGGCCCACCAAATCTTGTTCGGCTTATCCTAGACCCATTACATCACATTGGGCCTAAAATAAATGGGCTTGGCCCATTGGACCTCTCGACCACATGCCATGATTGAGAGCACTCCATGCCGTCCATGTCCATTTCCTTAGCCAATTCACTTAGGCATTTTCACAAACACTTGGTTGGCAATGTTCTTAAGCATCACATAGCTCATTTAGGCATTTTATCAAACACCTTGATTGCCAACTTAATACATGTATTAATTAATCAAATGGATTAATTCTAACTATACCATAATCGTTAACACATGTACATTAACTCATTTATGCCTTAATATCATATGGGCATTCATCAATATTTCACTACTCACTCTCGGCCTAACAATGATCATAGTGATTTCATATGTTTCAATGCTTAAAACATATACCAATATACTTAAAATCATTCATACATTAACATATATGAATTTGAAAGCTTGAAAATATACCTAGTATTTGTGTTCACACTTGGCCGAAACTTTGGAGCTTCACGGTTTGCACACTATGGCTTCTTGATAGCCAATTCCAACATATGTTACTCTCCTCTCAATTTGGAACAACTTTCATGAAGAATGCAAGTTCCAAATATGCCTAAATCCTAGTGATTTCTAGTGAGAGAAAGCTTGGATAAATGTATTTCAATGGTTTCCTTGTGTAGCCGAGAATGGTATGGTGAAGATGACAATGGTGTGGCTGATTTTATAAGCCATTTACTTAGCCATTAAGCCTTACTTTTCAGCCATTAAAATTGACTTCCTAAGGCTTAGTTATGAGTCACCTAATGAGTCATCTAATGAGTCATCTAATGAGTCATAGTTAGCTTTAACTATGGTTAAATATTTACCTAATGGGCTTTGCAATTGGGCCTCTCAGTTTGGGCTTTCTTAATGGGCTTTCGGGCTGAAATTTTTACTACACCTCGGGCCTTTTATTGTCTCAATATTTGGCCTATCAATAGGTCCAACAATTCGGTCTAAGAGATCTAAGAATTTCGATCTACGTTTAGTATACCTTAATGAGCTTTAAAATCTTCACTTTAGGCCCATTACATTTTTAACCATTAAATTAAATCCAAAATCCTTCTGAATAAATTTTTCTTACTTTCGGGGATGATTATCTTGTATTCTGACCAAGAATATTTTCCTCCAATATTTTCTCCATACTTAGGTTAATTCCTAACCATGGTTAGTCAACTATGGTAAAAGTCCACTTTTCTTAACTATAGTTGACTTTTTCCTTAATCATTGACCAAGTTGACTTTTTTTCAAAATTTTGAAAGTGTCATATCTTATGTCTTACACTCTCGTCTTTACGTTTTGGCCGTTTGCGGTAGGTAAATACACCTGAAACACCTTAAATACTTTAACTTGCTAAAAAGGTCCATTTTACCCTTTTTAGCTTTTACTCTTGTTCTCTGTGTTCGTAACTAAATCAAACTGACTTTCCTTCATAAGCTCTCTATATTTTCTCATTTTAAGTTCTTATTTTCAGTCAGAATGATTCAGATCCACTTAGTTTAGCATGTGACTCTTATAGCTCACATTAGGCTTTTATGTAGCTTATGCGTGTTAAATTATTTCACATACTCTTTAAATCTAGTAAATACTCTTCTTATGATTCAACTATAATAATAGAGTATTCATACACCTAGGAATCATAAGGAGCAGGCTACATAAAATACGGGTCTGACATATATGATGGTCAGGGAACACGAGTTATTGGAATAGTTCACAAACCTCAGTTTGGATGTGACCTCGCTTGATGTTGATAGTGGCTTTACGGTAGCTAGCCTGCGATTGGAACCCGATATGATAGATCATATCTGGTAGGCTCAGCGAATTGATCAACAGTGTAGTGATATTGTCGGGCAGATACAGAGGGGTACGAACATTGATTTTGAGCTGAGTTCGGATGGTTTGCTGAGGTTTAGGGGTAGGATATGTGTTCCCGATGATCCAAAGATTAGGAGGTTGATCTTGACAGAAGCTCACTCGAAGAAGTATACTACATTCGGGAAGTAACAAGATGTATCAGAATCTCTGGAAAGCGTATTACTGGTCAGGGATGAAAAAAGATGTAGCTGAATTTGTGGCTAAGTGTCTCGTCTGTCAGTAGGTGAAGGTAGAGTATCAGAAGCTTGCAGGGCTATTGCAACCTCTACCTATACCGACTTGAAAATGAGAGCATGTCATTATGGATTTCGTGATGGGTTTACCTAGGACCCGTAGGAATCACGATGCGATTTGGGTTATAGTGGATAGGTTGACGAAGTCGGCACACTTCCTAGGTATGAGAGCCACCAATACTCTGAGTACATTGGCGGAACTATATGTGCGTGAGATAGTGAGGTTGCATGGTGTTCTAGTGAGCATTGTTTCTTATAGGGATGCCCGCTTCACTTCCCACTTTTGGGAACAATTTTAGGAAGCGATGGGGACCCAACTGAGTTTTAGCACCCCGTTTCATCCTCAGACAGATGGTCAGTTAGAGAGGACTATACAGACCTTAGAGGATATGTTGAGAGCGTGTGCATTGGATTTTGGAGACTCCTAGGATTACCATTTTCCACTAGCAGAGTTCGCCTATAATAACAGTTTTCATTCGAGTATCGGGATGGCACCATATGAGGCTTTGTATGGCCGTAGATGTCGTTTCCCTATTGGATGGTAAGAGGTTGGTGACTGACTGATATTTGCTCCTGATTTAGTGAGACAAGCCTTCGAGGATGTCTAATTGATTTGTGAGAGGTTACGGATAGCTCAGAGCAGACAAAAGAGTTGTGCTTACAAGAGACAGAGACCATTGGAATTCACAATGGGTGAATCAGTGTTTTTATGAGTTTCTCCTTCCATGGGTATAGCGAGGTTCAGAAAGAAAGGGTAGCTAAGTCCTCATTACATTGGACCCTTTGAGATATTGGATAGAGTGGGGGATAAGGCCTATAGGCTAGCGCTATCACCTGAGTTAGCAAGCGTTCATAATGTCTTCCACATCTCTATGTTACAGAAGTACCACCCGGATCCGGCACATGTGATAAGATATACGCCATTGGAGCTCCATGAGAACATGACATATGTTGAGAAGCCGATTTGAATATTAGATAGGAAAGAGAAGGTATTGAGATCCAAAACGATCCCCGTAGTGAAAGCTCTTTAGCAGCACCACACTAAAGAAGAAGCTACATGGGAGTTAAAGAGTTTGATGCGGGAAAAGTATCCCGAGTTATTCACGGACTGATTTGGTTCTAATTTGGAGGACCAAATTTTCTGAGTGGGGGAGAATGTGACACCCCATATATGTATAACTTTGTAATATATATAAATGGAATTATAAGACAAATGATTTAAATCATGCAAATGTGAATGAATTGCAAATGAGAATGAATGAGTATCATGGATGTATGTAAAGGTTACATAAGGGCTGAAGTGGCCACAAACTAAACGAATAGAACTTAAAGCATCAGGACTAAAGATAAGGACTTAAAACACGCAATGATAAAGTATGGGTTACAAAATTGTGTAAACATTTCGATTTTTAAGCAAATACACACAAGTTCCATAACACGGAAATCGTAGGAAATAAGTTTATCCATGCTCGAAATGGGATTAAAATGAAAAATGAGTATTGGAGCAATGGAATAGGAACTTACCGTTGAAAAATCTGGAAAATTGCAATAAAGGGGCTGCAGATGAAGGCCAGATCGATCTCCCATTTAAGGCAGATCGATCTCTTGTGCCAAACACAGCTATTCCAAGTGAAATTATTAAGGCAGATCGATCTCCCTATCAAGCAGATCAATCTCCTCAATGACTAGATCGATCTGCAGTAGCCTCTGCCAAGCTCAGATCGATCCTCCTTTAAGTACAAATCGATCCCCATTGCATTCTGTGAAAAGAAGATCGATCTCTCCCCATGAGTAGATCGATCTCCTTAAGCTTCTGCCAAAGAGAGATCGATCTCTTCCCCATTGAACAGATCGATCTCACCCAGTAATGCATGAACATTTCAAGAGAAAAAACCAAAAGCAGATCGATCCCATACCTAACCAGATCGATCTCCTCACCTTTTGTCTATATAAACCCGATGGAAAAAGGCTTTAATCTTCAGGAAACTTGATCTCTCTCCAATTTCACCAAAATACTAAGCTTTCTCTCTCTAGGATACCCACCTTTTCCATAAGGAATTGAGAAAAGGACATTGAGCAAAGTTGTTCACCTTAAGGAGGAGGACAACATATCTTGAACTCAACATCCAACTCATTGGATTGAAGGATCTAAGGAGTCTTCCAAATTTGGAAGACAAGAAAGTCAAGCCAGGTAAGTTTCCAATGCACCAACTCCAAATGTGTTTACTTAAATGATGTTATAGGTAGATTGTGAACATTTCAAAGGTTGAAGCTACCTTGGATATAATGAACCAACAATGACCTAGAAATAGGGTGGTGTGAGAAGTGAAATATGGTGGAGTCAATGATGAATGAGATATTGACACGCCCTGAATGTATTACCGCAAGTGCACGGGTCGTACAAGTAATAATGGGATTTGAGTCCCGAATTATCATTCCTCAGAGAAGTTGATCAGCCTAATTAACTACCGGTTAATCTTACCGTAAGTGTATTCTAGCAAATTATGAAATTTAAGGGAGTGATATAGGGCTAACATTAAAATCACTGGAAAGCAATAAAATAATAAAAACTAAATAAAATCGAGCTAAGATTACTTACAGTGCTCCATGCAATTCAAAGTAAGTACCTACAAAAATAATTAAAACAGTTAACATTAATTAACGCAATAAAATGCAATTATGAAAATAACAAAGCTAGATTAATTAAACTAAAATTAACAAACCTAAAATGCAATTAAACTACTTAATCAAAATGCAAGTTAAACTAACTTAAAATTTAATGCAATAAATTTACCCCTAATCTAATTCTAAATGAACACTTAATTAACTAACAACCTAATTAAGACTAAGTTTTATACCACTAAGCAAGAATACTAACATGCAATTTAATTAAAGACTCTAAACTAAGCTAACAAATTAAATTGAAATTCAACTATACTAAAAATGCATGAAAATGAATTAATTAGCTACAATGCATCTCCCTAGCTACAATGCACTAGCCAAACAAGGCCTTAGCAATTTGTAAAACATCAAAGTGGTCCCGATAACACCACTGTGCACGTCTTCTTCATTGTTTATTTTCATTTCCAGGTGCTCTCTGTTTTGGTTGTCTAGGCATGTCTAGCTGGTTCCTGCTCTGCAACTCTCACTGACTCTGCTTGATTCCGTGTACTTCTTCATTTCCTGCACTCAACACATCATGTTTCATTCATCAGCAACCAAGCTCCAACATGCCAACCTGCCCAGACCTGCTCTACACGTCCAGCTCCTGCTCTGTCCTGCACTGCTACGTTAGGTGCAAACTGCAATGTGCTCCAGGTGCTGCTCCAGTCTTTCGGGTTTGTAGATGGTACATTGTCGGTTCGTACTGCTACACGTCTTCAACTTGCCTAGCTAACCAGTATACATGTATCCTGCTCAAATTGTTTTCTGCACCATGACGTGATTATCAACATTCTAACAAGCTTTTGCTCTATCAATCATGCCCGAATTCTGCTTACTGCCAATCATCTCTTCTTCTATCCCATATACTCAAGAGAGAGCCAGTAATTCTTCAATCACCCGAGCATCACAGCATGAAGTAATGAACCAACAAACAACTAAATGCAGAAAATCATAGGTGAACAAGAAGTAGGAAATGAAACATAGGATAACAGAGTTAAGAAGAAAAAAGATATGGTTCCTGTCCACTGCCTCTGTGAAGTTGTAATGCACCAATTTCTCTTTAGCTCATCAATCTTTAACACCAGCCAACAACCATTAACGATCCATAAATCTTAAAAATACCGAGAATACAAAAATACAAGGTAAGGGATAGCATGATATGACTACCGAAATAAAAAAAAATTAAACTAACTCTAAATACAGAAAATATATGAAGCCAGGGACCACAAACTAAAAGAAATGAAATAAACACTAGAAAGTGAAAAAAAACAACCAGTTAATGCAGTATTTAAAAACAACACCAAAGAGAAATGACTAGGCATCAAGAACTAAAAATAAAAGCAAATAACAACCCCTCGTGAATACAATAATATGGACATTCATCATCATCGGATTGCTCTCATTCCAACTCTTACTGCCATAGTTCCACATTGCCATTGATGAGGAGCAATGCCCAGCATCAGCCCATATCAACACACCAAAATCGAAAGGCAGAGATGAAGGAAAAGTAAAGGCACCGAATACACAAAGAGCAACCCGAGAGCTAACTAAATGGAAATAAAAGCTATGTATTAAAACTTGAAAAATAAAAGAGTTAGATTTAACATAACCGAGAAGATGAAATGATAAATTGTTTGCTATGAAATAGAAAATATCCAAGTCTAGAAGATGAAGAGCATAACAATGGGATGAACAGTAAATGTAAAAATAAAAGCTAACGGAAAACTAAAAAGGAAACAGGAAAGTAAATCTAAAAAATCTATCTAGAACTATTCTACTCTAGATTACATTACACTAACACTATTCCTAACTTACATTACATCCCCTACTACTACTTACATTTTCAATTGCCATCCTTTCCTATTTATACACACACTTAGGGGTAAAATTGTAATTTTTTCATCCTAGATGAGTTGGCATTTTTTTGGCCACTTGTCTTCACACCATTGGCTCCTTGAAAAATATATTTCCATGTCATCTGTCTTTTTGTCCAATTGGATGTGCTAGGTGGCATGGTTCGTGTTGTCTGCGTGGTCCAATCTCGATTTTAGCTAAATTCCAGTCCATTTTCTACCGAAATTTTTAAAATTCATCCGAATTTGATTTATCTGCAAACACGAGAATTTTAATTAAATAAAAGGGATAATTAACAAAATAAATTGGGGATTTAAATAATTAATTAGAAAATTAAGCACAAATAATTCTAAAAAATATAGAATTGTCACACCCCCAAACTTGAGCTTTTGCTTGTTCTCAAATAAAACAAAATAATTGTAGGAATGACAAGTACAAAACACAATAATTTTCCTAATGTTATCCTCAAAGAAAAAGTACAGACTATGATATTAAAGAGTCACAATTACAAGTCCAACATTCAGAATCATTCAATCATAAGTCCTAACTCAAATTGGACTCCTCGTGAGTGTGTGAAAAATGTCTAAGTCACTTCACAGTACATTATCCGGATCAGATTATGCACACACAGTGAATGCAAAGTCAATGCCATGTGATCATTCCCATAAGTTTGCTTTTCACTTCTCTCTCCACTAATGTAGTCACATTTAGCCAAAGATCAACATGACTTCATTAAACTTGTAATGTAAGGCTGGGGCTAAGGTATGATAAAGTCGATTTAGGTTTAATTACCCCTTAACATGCATTACTTCTAGGATCTTTAATATAAGAGCTCAAATTTATTTCCCCCAAACTTATTTCTTTTGCTAATCATTTTATTGTATTTTTCTTCTTTCTTCTTTTCTTTTTCTTTTTCTTTCTTTTTCATTCAATTTTTTTTTAATACATACTCCTTCACTATCACTTAATACCCATATAGATCATAATATATCCCAATGACTTTTCATGCTTTTGGGGTAAGGGATAGGAAAAAAGTATTTAAGCTAAGGAAAATTTTGTAGGTGTATTTACAAAAAAAAAACTTATTTGGCCCAGATGGGTGACTAGGGGTAGAATATGTACAAGGAAGGCTAGAAAGGCTCAAACGATCTAAAGATGACCTAAATCACTTCTCTAATTAAGTGTGATATAATATTTCACCTCGAGATTAAATTAAACAAATTCTGGAATATGATGCACCAAATCAATTGAACATATGCAAACCTATGTCCACATAAGCTTTCTCTAAATAAATATACCGATTCATGACATGACATGTGCATAAGATGAGGCAATCACAATCAGAATTAAGATAAATTCAAGAATTTAACTTCATGCTTTTCCAATAATCATGCTTCTCAGTTAAACAAAGTCAATCTAAATCATGGGGTCATATTATCGGAATATGGGAAAACTACATGCTAAACACTAAATCATCCCAAAATCAAACAATTTAAGCTGATATTATCGAAAAATTTTTGAAAATTCTTTCTCAGATTTTCGAAAAAAATTTGAAATTTTTTCCAATTTTTCACAAAATTGCTCAGGTGATATCCCTTCCCCCAAACTTAAAGTGTACAGTGTCCTCGGTGTGCAGATAATATAAGCATTGAAGTTCAAGAACAGAGTACTCCCCTATCTGATGATGATGATGAATAATCAAAGCTTGATTGAAAACATAAAACTAGAAAAGAAACCTGCAAAATAAACAAAGAAAGAAACAACGAAAAAGAAAAAGAAAAAGAACTATATACAAAGTGAAAAGGAAAACACAGCCACTTCAAATGCAGCTGAAGAAAACAACACTCAGCAGCAGGGCGAAGAGTAGGAGGGTCAGCTAAAATGGTAATAGAATGTTAATAGTTAACTCCTCCTTAGCTATATCTACTTCCCTCATTCTTTCAGATTTCTTATGCTCAAGCCTTATATCCTCCATCCTAAAACAGTTTTGAGAGTCATCAGGGAGCTTTAAAGGTTTGAAAACATTAAATGTGATCTCCTAATTTAGGACTCTCATGGTTAACTCCCCCTTTTGTACATCAATTAATGTTCTACCAGTTGCTAGGAAAGGTCTACCTAGTATGATGGGGACTTCCCTGTCTTCCTCCATATCTAAAACAATAAAATCTTCAGGGAAAATAAACTTATCCACCTTTACTAAGACATCCTCAATGACCACTTTCAGATATTTAATGGAGCGATCAGCTAGCTGAAGGGTCACTGTGGTGGGCTTGACATCCCCTATTCCTAACTTATGAAGATAGATAATGGCATTAAATTTATACTAGCTCCTAAATCACACAGGGCTCTACTAAAGAATAAATTTCCAATAGTGCAGGGTATGGTAAAACTCCCGGGATCCTTGAGCTTGGGGGGTAATTTTCTCTGGATAATTGCACTACATTCCTCAGTTAAGGCCACCGTCTCATAGTCTTTCAATCTCCTTTTCCTAGAGAGGATATCTTTTAGAAACTTCACATAACTTGCCATTTGCTCTAAAGCATCTGCGAAAGGAATGTTGATGTGAAGTTTCTTAAAAACCTCACAAAATTTGACAAATTGTTGGTCAAGCTTTTGGTTTTGAAACCTCTGAGGAAAAGGTACTGGTGGTCTAACTAGAGAGGATGTAGTGGAAACATGTATAGCATCAGAGGACTTTGAAGGCTGTGAAGTAGAAGAAGGTAAAGATGAATAAGCACCTATCTTTAATTCCTTTGCAGCCTGATCTTTAGGTTCCTGCTCTTTCTGAGCTACTTCGTTAGAACTTAAGGATTCTTCAACTATGTACTGTTCAAGGCTGGACTTAACTGGTGGCTCATCTAGCTCTTTGCCGCTCCTAAGGGTGATGGATTTTACATGTTCTTTACCCTCCATCTGCCTTACAAGATCAGCTTCAGTGCTACTAGGAAGGGTCCCTTGAGGACGTTGGCTAAGAGCATTTGCTATTTGTCCCACCTGAACCTCTAAGTTTTTAATTAAAGCAGCTTGATTTTGTAGGATCGTTGAGAACATCTCCTCTAATGTAGGCTTCTTCTCAGCTTCTGGTGTGTGGTAGGGTTGTGGTGGTGTTTGATGGAAGTGAGGTGGATGATGCTGAAATTGTGGTGGGGATGGTTGATGAGGCTGGTTTTGAGGAAATGGATGCTGTGGTGGTACCTGAATCGGTGGAGCTTGAAAACCAAGGGGTCCTACAGATATGGAGTTAGAAGATTGCCCTTGATTTTGGCTCCATGAAAAGTTAGGATGGTTCTTTCACCATGGATTATAAGTGTTTGAAAAAGGGTTGTTCTGTTGCTTAGGAGGAAACATATGAACCGATTCTAGGTTAAACGGACACTATCCGCAGGGTGTGTACCACTACACAGATTGCATGAAAGGAAAGGACTTTGGACAGAATAAATCGGATTAGGACTGGTAGAAGGATTATGCTGGGTACTGAGCGACTCTACCTTCTTCGTAAGATTAACGATTTGAGAGGTCAAGGTAGACAGCGTGTCGAGGTCATAAATACCGGCCAACTTCTTTGGCAATTGCCTCTCCAAGGACCATAGATAGTCGTTAGTAGCCATCTTGTCTAAGAACTCGTAAGCTTCCTCCTCTGTTTTACACATTAACGCTCCACCCGCAGCAGCGTCAATAATGGTCCTATTTTGGCTTGTAAGTTCGTTGTAGAAGGTCTGGACATGCAGCCACAAAGGTAGGCCATGGTGAGGGCACTTCCTAAGAAGCTCCTTATATCGTTCCCATGCTTTGTAAAGAGTTTTCGAATCGAACTGGGCGAAGGAAGATATATCACTACGGAGTCTGGCCATTTTAGAGGGAGGGAAAAACTTAGCTAGAAATTGATGGGCTAACTCGTCCCATGTAGAAATGGATCCTGGAGGCAAGGAGGTTAACTAGTGTCGCGCCCTATCCCTAAGCGAGAAGGGGAATAGTCTAAGTCTAAGCGCATCATCAGATAATCCATTGTGCTTGAATGTGTTGCACAAGTCCAGGAATTGCCCAAGGTGAGCATGTGGGTCATCGTGTGGAAGTCCACTGAACTGTAAAGAAGTCTGGATCATCTGAAGGATTGCAGGCTTAATTTAGAAATTGTTCACAGGGACAGCTGGTGGCCTAATGTCGGAATAATATCTTCCAATCGTCAGCACCGCATAATCTCCAACGGTCCTAATTTGTCTATTTTCTGCCATAGTGTTTTGCAGCGGATCTAATAATTTCCTAGAATCCTTTCAAATTTTCCTAAGGGTTCTTTCAATTTCAGGATCTAGAGGAAAGCTATCATAACTCCCCGCTCTATGCATGCAAACATCTAAAAGTCCTTAGAAAATTTTTTAAGTTTTTTAATTTTTTAATTTTTCAATTTTTTTGATTTTAATTTTTCAATTAACTAATCTAGATTAAACTTCTAAATATTTACAACCTAAATATTTACAAGCTAGAATTACACCTAAGCATAATTTCACCGATATTAATTAACGACTAATTAAAACTTCCCCGGCAATGGCGCCAAAAACTTGACATGCCCTGAGCGTATTACCGCAAGTGCACGGGTCGTACAAGTAATAATGGGATTTGAGTCTCGAATTATCGTCCCTCAGAGAAGTTGATCAGTCTAATTAACTACCAGTTAATCTTACCCTAAGTGTATTATAGCAAATTATGAAATTTAAGGGAGTGATCTACATGACTAACATTAAAATTACTGGAAAACAATAAAACAATAAAAACTAAATAAAATCAAGCTAAGATTACTTACAGTGCTCCACGCAATTAAAAGTAAGTACCTACAAAAATAATTAAAACAGTTAACATTAATTAACACAATAAAATGCAATTATGAAAATAACAAAGCAAGATTAATTAAACTAAAATTAACAAACCTAAAATGCAATTAAACTACTTAATCAAAATGCAAGTTAAACTAACTTAAGATTTAATGAAATGAATTTACCCCTAATCTAATTCTAAATGAACACTTAATTAACTAATAGCCTAATTAAAACTAAGTTTTATACCACTAAGCAAGAATACTAACATGCAATTTAATTAAATACTCTAAACTAAGCTAACAAATTAAATTGAAATTAAACTATACTAAAAATGCATGAAAATGAATTAATTAGCTACAATGCATCTCCCTAGCTACAATGCAATAGCCAAACAAGGCCTTAGCAATTTGCAAAACATCAAAGTGGTCCCGATAACACCACTGTGCACGTCGTCTTCATTGTTTATTTTCATTTCCAGGAGCTCTCGGTTTTGGTTGTCTAGGCGTGCCCAGCTGGTTCCTGCTCTGCAACTCTCACTAACTCTGCTCAGTTCTGTGTACTTCTTCGTTTCCTGCACTCAACACATCACGTTTCATTCATCAGCAACCAAGCTCCAACACGCCAGCCTGCCCAGACATGTTCTACATGTCCAGCTCCTGCTCTGTCCTACACTGCTGCGTTAGGTGCAAACCGCAACATGCTCCAGGTGCTGCTCCAGTCTTTCGGGTTTGTAGATTGCACACTGTCTGTTCGTACTGCTACACGTCTTCAGCTTGCCCAGCTAACCAGTATGCATGTATCCTGCTCAAATTGTTTTCTGCACCATGACATGATTATCGGTATTCCAACAAGCTCTTGCTCTATCAGTCATACCCGAATTCTGCTTACTGCCAAGCATCTCTTCATCTGTCCCATATACTCAAGAGATAGCCAGTAATTCTTCAATCACCAGAGCATCACAGCATGAAGCAATGAACCAAGAAACAACTAAATGCAGAAAATCATAGGTGAACAGGAAGTAGGAAATGAAACAGAGGATAACAAAGTTAAGAAGAAAAAAGATATGGTTCCTATCCACTGCCCCCGTGAAGTTGTAATGCACCAATTGCTCTTTAGCTCATCAATCTTTAACATCGGCCAACAACCATTAACGATCCATAAGTCTTAAAAATACCGAGAATACAAAAATGCAAGGCAAGAGATAGCATGATATGACTACCGAGATAAAAAAAATTAAACTAACTCTAAATGCAGAAAATATATGAAACCATGGAACATAAACTAAAAGAAATGAAATAAACACTAGAAAGTGAAAACAAACAACCAGTTAATGCAGTATTTAGAAACAACACTAAAGAGAAATGACTAGGCATCAAGAACTGAAAATAAAAGCAAATAACAACCCCTCGTGAATAGAATATTATGGACATTCATCATCATCAGATTGCTCTCATTCCAACTCTTACTGCCATAGTTCCACATTGCCATTGATGTCACGATCCATTTTTCCTAAAAACCCCTACAAATTTTTCACTTTTTCATTTCCTTACCCGTCGTGAACAGTTTCACTACTAACAGTTGGGCTATGAGTCGATGTTAGTCCCTCCTCTCATGTTACTTACCTTAACATCTATTTTCCATATTACATTTACATATCAATATTTTAACTAAATACATCCCCAATATTACAATCCGTGTACAGTACTGTGCCTCTATATGTTCAGATACAAAAATTATACGAATGTGTATACCTGGTCTTGATAGGAAGCAGCGGATAACCGAAATACAAAACTACTGTCGCTCTCATCTACTGAATGTACCCTGTAGGGTGGAAAATGAAAGGGTGAGTGAAACTTGCTCAGTAAGGCAATAATGTAAGCATGTAGATAACTATACTATCTACGTACTGATAATGTCATGATATAAAGTCGTTTACATTTGGAGCATGAGGTAAGACTAAAGCGATGCCACATGTATGTATATATCATATAAGAGAAATCATGAAATCGACATATAAAACAAACATGGAAAAATCATCATGTATGACATCTCATGCTTGTCACATTAAAACTTATTAGTTTCATCATAAACTCATCACGTTAAAACTTATTTGTTTTATCACAAAACAACCACATCAAGGCTAAACCCATCTCTCGAGAATACCTTGATTCATTAAATCGTATCTCGTTTAAAAACATAAATCGGGACATTACCCCTCCTTCGGGTTTGTCCTGTTCTATTCAGACCGTATGATATTATGTGAGGCATGTAGGTTACTGTATGAAAAATTGAGGACTATGGCCATATTATGTCCCTGTGATCCCAGGCTATACGAATCCCAGTATGCGGGGCATCACAACTGCAACGGGAGGTGGGGTCAAATCCTACCCTCCAAAATATCAAGTAACATCATCAAGTCATCATGGCTGCACGGTACAGCGTACTCTGTGTGACATACACGGTACAACGTACTCCGTGGACCCATATCATAGTCTGGGGGTGCCTGCCGTAGGTCTTATCCACCCCAATACTATGTCGAGAACCAACCCATGTCTCAAAGTATACGTGCAAGCATATCAACTCTTTGCGACACACACTCTACAGGAGGCTTCCGCACGACTATATATATGTCAACTCACATCTAGTGCGAGCGAAGCTCCAACACGACGCTATGCATATCATGATATCTAAAATCTCGTGCGAGCGAAGCTCCAGCACGTTTTTTTGTACATACACAAATTTCTCGTATGAGCAATGCTCTAGTACGACCTTTTATGAGAAACAAATCAGTAAAATTTAGTGCGAGTAAGACTCTAGCACTTTTTTTACTCATGTAAATATGATAGGTGGCTCAATCTTAATAAAACATCTCTTAAAATCGTAACCGGTACAAACCGATAACCTTTCGTATAATTCATGAAATCAACAGCCAACCTATGTGCATATTTGCTTAAATCAAAGTAATACAGTCATATAAAATATCAAAACATGATAATCATGCAATTTATTTGCCTTACTACCCTTTTTTTGTAAATTTTACTCCCAGGGGCAATATCGTCTTTTTCACCCATCCCCCGATTTTCGCAAAAATTATTATTTCATTTCTAAATACTTTAAGAATTTCTAAGCCCTGTAAATCCCCTCAAAATTACGTATAGAAATCTCTATGTACCTACGAAATTCCCTTACCTCGATTCTCTGTACAGTCTGACTTTTTCAATTCTACCGATCACCCGATCCGTTTAGCTTCCAATATGTACTCCAGAGCTGCAGATAATTATTTACCATGTCAATTTAACCAAATAAATATAATTCTCGCATTTACTACAGTCGATTTAACTAATTGAGTCAATTTACTCTTATTGGGCCCGATCGCATATTAATGGGCCTCGACCCATTCTTAGCCCGTTTCTACTTATTAAATCCCTTCTTCGGGTTTACTGGGCTCATTCAGCTTACCAATAATTATCGGGCTTCGTTCCAAACTCATTGGATAGCCTATATACTATTTACGATAATTACATTACAATTTCGAATAATATTCCTTTTTATACAGAATTAATCCGTAAATTCCGTAAAATAATCGAAACTCTGTATGAAAGAACTCATATTATCGTAATTAAAATATACTTACCCAATGCTATGTGGGGTACAAAAATTGGAGCTCAATCGGCTCTCGTTCGGGCTCACGTCCACGATCTATCGTCGTACTGTACAATTTTATATTTAATTTCGGGTTAATTTTTGATTAAATATAATTTAAATAAATTTTTTGAAAATCAAATCGGTCACTTTTGTCCTCGTATCGACTTACCCGAAGTCCGGTGTATCCCCAAAATTTTTTCCCCTTTTTCCTTTTTCTTTTTTTCCCCCCTCTTTCTTGGCTGAACCGGTTCGGTCCGGTTCAACCTGGTTCAGACTGGTCCGGTTCAGTCCAGTTCACCTCTTGCTGAACCGGTCCGTACCGGTTCAGGCCTTTTCGCCGTCGTTAGTGGCGTTTCCAGTCAGTTCCCGACATGATTTCGGCACCATTCGGCGCGCCATCACCTGGGCGTTCAAAATCGGGCCTCGGCGTGGGTCGAAACGGCACCATCGCCAGCGAATCTTCCGTTCTTCCTCGCGGCAGTCACCTCTCGATTCGGCGGATTCCGACTGTTTCTGCGAATGTCGCCGGTACCAGTGGAACCGCGTAGTTGTCTGCTCTCCTCGTCGGCCCTCTGCCTGGTCGTTGGGTGGCCGGATTCTCGCCGGTGCAGAGGTCGGTCCTCGGTCGCGTCTTTTCTTCGTTTCTCTTCTCTCGCGTTTTTCAATTCTGTTTCTTTTTTTTTTAATTCTTATTATTATTATTTATAATTTATTTTATTAATATAATAATCATTAAAATATTCACAAATATTCTACAAATATCTACAAATTTCTTATTTTATTCTAAATTCATTTATTTAATTTTATTTAATTTATTTATTATACTTTTAATCATTTTTTCGGTATAATTTCTTCGTATTTTCGAGATATTGTCCCGAGTGACTTTTCGGTATTTCTAAAAGTTCTGAATCTTGATCAATTGGACTCGAAATTTAATTATTTCTTCGTTATTGATCAAGATTTCTCAATCTCATATTTTTAATTAAATTTTCTTGTCGAATTTATACCGACTTTCGATCTTTTGACCATTTTACCCTTACACGTGTTCGGGACCAATTCAATCCAACTTCCCTTCACGAACACTCACTCATTTCGTATTTTAAATTCTTATCTCCAGTTCGAATCCCATTCGTTTAATTTTGTGATCATTTTCAATCCTTTATAAGAAATTACGGTAAAAATCGAGTCTTACATAATCTCCCCCACTTAAGAAATTTGGTCCTCCAAATTAGAACCAAGTCAATTAGGTTTCATAAACAACTCTGGGTACGTCTATCGCATCATACTCTTTAATTCTCATGTGACTTTTTCCCGAAGTGTACTACTACCAAAGGACTTTAATTAGGGAGATCATCTTAAACCTCAACACCTTCTCCTTCCATCTAATATTCGAATTAATTTTCCAATCATACATTTTACTTTCATTGAGCTAAGCTGTTAGAGCTCATATCCGATTAAATATGTTGGGTTCGGATAGTATTTTTGAAGCATCATAAGATAGGACACATTGTGGATGCCTGCTAATTCAGGTGGTAACGCCAACCTACAGGCCTTGTCTCCCACTTTGTCCAATCCCTTTCCGAATCTCATTATGCTCTTATGCTATGTCCTTAGAGCATGTAACTTCCAACAATACTAATTCACCCTCGATGAATTCCAATGGTTTCTGTCTCTTGTCAGCATAGCTTTTCTGTCTGCTCTGAGGTGTTCTTAATCTCTCAAAATCAACTGAACATCCTTAGAAGTTTGTCTTACCATTTCGGGAATAATTTTCTATCTGTCACCCACTTCTTCTTATCCAAATTGGGGAAACAACCCTTGCAACCATACAATGCCTCATATAAAAAGCCATCCCGATACTCAAATGACAACTGTCATTATTGGCTAATTCGATTAGTAACAACTGATCATCCGATGAGCTTATCAGAAAAATGGCACACGCTCTCATCATATCCTCCAGAACCTGTACAGTCCTCTTTGATTGACCATCTGTCTGAGGATGAGAAGCTGTGCTAACACTCAATGGGTTCCCATAGCTTCCTGAAAAATATTTCCAGAAGTGAGAAGTGAAGCGAAAATCCCTATATGATACAATGCTCACTGGAAAAATAATTGGTGTTCCACAATTTTCCATACACATAAATCCGCCTACACACTCAGAGTATCTGGGGATTTCCTAACCAGGAGGTGGGTAGACTTAGTCAATCTATCGACTATCACCCAGATAGCCTTTATGATTCAACCGGGTCCTCTGTAACCCATCACGAAAATCATGTTAACTTGTTCTCTTTTTCGTGTCACTATAGGCAGAAACTGCAATAACCCTGCAACTGTTTTTGCTCTACCTTACTCTGTTGACATACGAGATACTTTTCTACAATCTCAACCATGTCTCTTTTCATATCTGACCACCAATAACCTTTTCTAAGATTTTGATATATTTATTACTTCTTGGATGCACTGTATATCCCGAAGAGTGAGCTTTTGACAATAACTCTATCTCATCACTGTGGTCCTAGGGAGTGCTTATACTGTCTCTGAACCTCAGTAAGCCATCATCACTCTCTGTGAACTCTGTCACTGTACCCATATGAATTTGACCCATACTATCGACACCTTACCGATCATCATGCTAAACCTGTCAAATTCGATCACTCAAATTCGGTTCTAATCTCAGGCTAGCTGTCACACAATCACTGTCATCATCAGAGGGGATCACATCACTACTGAGGCTTACAACTACTCTAGCAGCTCACGCTCCTTGACCATCATATGTAATACCATCCTGAGACTCTTTTTGCTCAAGGTATTAGCCATTACATTAGCCTTTCCTGGGTGGTATAATTTCCACAATCATAATCCCTCAGAAGCTGTAACCCTCTTTGTTCTCGTATCCGACTCTTTCTGTGAAAACAGATACTTGAGACTTTTATGATCAGTGCATACCTGAAATTTCTCATTGTATACATAGTAGTGTCATATACTCAATACAACCATTATCGCTGTCAACTTTAAATCATAGGCCGGATAGTCTTTCATGGTCTTTGAGTTGCCTGGATTCATAATCAACTATCTTCCCCTTTTGCATCAATACATAGCCCATTCATTATTTTGAGGTATCCATAGACTCATGAGAAACGTCTTAATCTGTTGGGTATGGTGAGAATAAATGTGGTGGTCAGTTTATTACTTCAGTACACCAAACTCCTGTCACGTCTATCATCCCGTTCAAATACAACTTTTTCTAAGTTAAACGTGTCAATAAAGTAGTCCATTTCGAGAACTCTCAACAAATCATCTGTAAAAACAATTTTCAATTGTTACTTATAATTTTCCCTGGACTGTAAATACACCCAAAATATCATCAGTATGGATGATAACAAATCGGTCTAGGTAAAGTTTAAATACCTCATCGTAGTTGTGTTCCACTAAATATTTCAATCACTCATATCCTTGACCTATGTACGCATAAACGTATAATGTCATTTCGAAATCGCTTTCGTTCAAGATACTAACCCGCGTCATTCCCTTTTTCTTATATTAACGGCTTTTATAAAATTTTTAATTAATTTTTAAACCTTCACGATTAATCGAATTCTATATTTCTTTATCGTACAAGTAAAGGTACCCTAATTTTCAATGTCTATATTACGACTGTCGATTTCAAATTTATAGGTTACGTGTATACTTTTAGACGCTGTCAAGTCTTCAGGCGGGGAGGTATTTTGAAATACCTTTATTAACCCTCAGACTTGACCACATGGACTGGTTATGGATATATGCACCCCTTATCCTTGGTCGCAATTCATATCTACTACATATCGCTTAATCCAAATTATTTCACATATTAGAGATATTCGTACCTTGCATATGCCTCTTATTCCAATAGATTTTGTATTCAGGATCTATCACATCTAAAAGCTTATCTCCTTTCGTATATCACTTATAACAAACTCTATCATTACTTATTCCGTGAGTACAACCATTTACTCCCTTAATTTCAATTGCTACACCCTTTTTTTCGGTGCAGAGATACTAGTAGGGTTTTCTCTGTCTCTTTGCCCTTCTATGGAATAGTCTCACCCAACTCTGAGAAATCGTTAAATAAATGGTCTGTTTTACCACACTTAATGCCTATTTTAGTCAATAAAGTGTAGGTGTAGGCCCTACTTTCGTGGTATCTACCATACATCCTACACTGCTTACACTGCTACACTGCTACACTATTACACTGCTACACTGCTTACATTGCTTACACTGCTACAGAGCAGGTCGGGGTCCTCTAATCACAATACCCCTCAAAAGTGCTAAAATTGGACACACTGGGATGCAGCGGATACCAAAGGGAACGCCTCCAGTCGCTCTCAATCTATACTCAAATCTCTGTAGAGAGGGGGAAAATAAGGGGGTGAGCAAACCACATGCTCTGTAAGACAATCATGCGAACAGGTAGATACTGCACTATCTACGTGATCGTGATGCCATGCTCAAAACCATAAAATTCTCATTCACATCTTATAAGCATTATTTCGTGCTTGTGTTAATGGCATGTAAAGCAAATCATGTAGTTTTGTTCAGTGCACAAATCAAGTTTAAAGCATGACATAAGTCATCATGCATATTTCACAAATAAAGCATGACATTAATATCAGACCCGTATTTTTATGTAGCTTGTTCCTTATGATTTATAAATGTACAGACATGTAATAAGTTATTTAAATCATAAGAAGAGTATTTACTAGATTTAAGTGTTAGTGAAATGCTTTAACACTTAAAAGTTACATAAAAGCCTAATGTGAGCTGTAAGAGTTACAGGTCAAACTGAGTGGATTTGAATCATTTTGACTAAAGAAAAAAAACTTAAAATGAGAAAATATAGAGAGTTCATGAAGAAAAGTCAGTTTGATTTAGTTTCGAACACAAAGAACGAGAGTAAAAGCTAAAAAAGGTAAAACAGACCTTTTTAGCGAGTTAAGGTATTTAAGGTATTTAGGGTGTATTTACCTACCAGAAACGGCTAAAACGTAAAGACGAGAGTGTAAGACATAAGATATGACACTTTTGAAATTTTGAAAAAAAGTCAACATAGTCAATGATTAAGAAAAAAGTCAACTATAGTTAAGAAAATTGGACTTTTACCATAGTTGACTAACCATGGTTAAAAATTAGCCTAAGTATGGAGAAAAATTTGGGGAAAAATATTTTTGGTCAGAATGCAAGATAATCATCCCCTGAAGTAAGGAAAATTTATTCGAAAGGATTTCGGATTAAATTTAATGGATAAAAACGTAATGGGCCAAAAATGAAGATTTTAAAGCCCATTAAGGTATACTAAATGTAGATCGAATTTATTGGGTCCTTCATACCGAATTGTTGAACCAATTGATAGGTCAAATATTTAGACAATTAAAGGCCTGAGGTATAGTAAAATTTCAGCCCGAAAGCCCATTAAGAAAGCCCAAACCGAGAGGGCCAATTGTGAGGCCCATTAGGATTAAATATCTAACTTAGTTAAAGCTAACTATGACTCATTAGATGACTCATTAGGTGACTCATAACTAAACCTTAGAAAGTCAATTAAAATGGTTGGAAAGTAAGGCTTAATGGCTAAGTTAGTGGCTTATAAAATCAGCCACACCATTGTCATCTTCACCATACCATTCTCGGCTAGAAGATGAAACCATTGAAATACATTCATCCAAGCTTTCTCTCACTAGAAATCACTAGGAATTAGGCATATTTGGAACTTGCATTCTTCATGAAAGTTGTTCCAAATTGAGAGGAGAGTGACATATGTTGGAATTGGCTATCAAGAAGCCATAGTGTACAAATCGTGAGGTTCCAAAGTTTCGGCCAAGTGTGAACACAAATACTAGGTATATTTTCAAGCTTTCAAATTCATATATGTTAATGTATGAATGATTTTAAGTATATTGGTATATGTTCTAAGCATTGAAACATATGAAATCACTATGATCATGGTTAAGCCGAGAGTGAGTAGTGAAATATTGATGAAGGCACATATGATTTTAAGGTACAAATGAGATGATATACATGTGTTAATGATTATGGTATAGTTAAAATTAATCAATGTGATTAATTGATACATGTATTTAGTTGGCAATCAAGGTGTTCGATAAAATGCCTAAATGAACTATATGAAGCTTAAGAACATTGTCAACCAAGTGTTTGGGAAAATACTTAAGTGAATTCGGCTAAACAAATGGACATGGATGGCATGCCATGGTGTGACCGACGACATTGGATGCTCTCGGTCATGGCATGTGGTCGAGAGGTCCAATGGGCCAAACCCAATTATTTTAGGCCCAATGTGATGTAATGGGTTTCAGATAAGCCCAATAAGAGTTGATAGGCCCCACAAGCCCAATAGGCCCAGCAAAAATGAATAGTAAAATGGAAATGGACTTAAGGCATAGTTAGGCCCATTAAGGTTTATTAAAGCCCATTAAGGGAAATCGACTGTATTTAAGGTGAAATACAGTAGGAAAAGTATAATTAACCTGATGAATGGTTATATACAGCCCCATATATTATTGGAGGAGCGAATCGGACTGCTGGATCGGGCAGCGTTGAGAAAGTAAAATTTCTCGAGTGATTGCAGGTAAGGGACTTTTGTGAGTAGTTAGAGATACCTGCACGTATTTTCGTCTGCTTTTACATTCACTTAAAAACTCTAAGGGTCAGAGAAACTGAATAATAATTATTGTGACCTGATAGTGGCAAATTACAATTTTACCCTTAGTTAGGAAAAAAGTTAACTTTTGTGAGAAGTTGTAAAAAGCATGGAAGCCACCATTTTGACTATTTTTGCTATTGTTTAGCAACAGAGTAGGTAGATTGGCTAATAATTTTAAGGTTGATGTGAATTAAGCACACTTTATAGTACTGATTTTGATGTTTTGAAAAACATCCATTTTTAAAGAGCCATCTATTGAATTATGTGAGAATAAATCGTGCTAGAGCACAAGTCGCACTTGATTTTATATATTTTCTACATGTATTAGTGCTGATGTATGATTCACATTGGATTTCCATGACATGCATGATAGAGTGCTGGAGTTATTACTCGTACTTAGTTTTATACGATTTATGCATGAGAGAGTGCTGGAGCGATTAGCTCATACTCGAATTTTACATGAGATACATGACAGAGTGCTAGAGCGTTGCTCGTACTCGATTCTTCATGATTTATACATGACATAGTACTTGAGCTATTGTTCGTACTTGATTTGATGAGTTTTATGCATAGCATGGTACTGGAGCTATTGGTCGTACTTGATTTGAAACATGAACTATGCATTGACCTAGTTGCTGGAGGTTTACTCGCACTAGAGGTGAAACAGTGTTTGAGCGGAGTGTCGACTGTGAGTCGCGCTCAAAGGCGCGCATTGTATTTTATGTGATATATAAGATATGTTGAAAAATTGTGCTTGATTTCCTTGTGTACACTGAGTGTCACACTATGAGATGTTCGCATGTGGATTTAGAAACGTGGTATGTATATTCCATGGTTTGAGGGCTAAGACCTATGTCAGGTACCCCGACTATGATGTAGGGTCCATGGAGTACGTTGTACCGTGCGAGTGGCATGGAGTACACTGTACCGTGTGGTGTTATGGAGTTGAGGAGTTGATAGCTGGCGGTTGTGATGGACTGACCCCCCTCCCGTTGTAGTAGTGATGCCACGCACACTAGGATTCCGTGTAGCCTGGGATCACCATTACAGGATATGGCCATGGTCTAGGATATTATTGTATTTCACCACAGAGTCTCACATGATATATCACTTGACTGATTTATTTATGATACAGATAGACCTGAGGGATGGGTCAGAATCCGATTTTGTTTTGTGAATGATTTAAATGACATATTTACTGTGATTTAAATATACATGGCATGATTTATCTAAAGGCATTGTGATATTATAAAGATGCATTATTTTACACTACATGCCTACATTTGAGAACGAAAGCATGATTTCTGTACATGGGATTTAATCTGTAAAAGTTAAGGAAATGATGTTTTCAAGGCATAGCATTATTTTCAGTAGATAGTGTAGATGTCTACTTGCTTGCCTGATTTCCTTACTGAGTGCGTTGTATGCTCATCCCCCTTTATTTCCCTCTCTACAGAGCATCAGCAGTAGAGCGAGTGTACTTGAGGGATAGTATTCCTGTTGTCCGCTGCTATTTCCTATCGATCGACAGGTATACATATTTTGTACGATTATGTATCTAAACATAGAAATTGCACTGTGATGTATACGATATATATTATGGGGAATGTATTTGTATTAGATTTTATATGATCTTACATGTATTATAAAAGAAGTTTACAGTTAGAAATAATATATTGACATGTATGTATGGTAATGAATGATATGGTACGTGAGGATGCTAACGTCGAATCACAGCCCAACCATTGATGAAAAGAAAGGTAAGTTAAAATGCAAAAAAATTGTAGTGGTTTTGGTTAAGTCAAGGAAGGGTCTTGACAATTAATGATCATGCATATTTCACAAATAAAGCATGGCATTAATCATCATGCATCAGTGCACAATAAAACCATTAAAATACTTTCTCATCTCAATAAAATCACCATTGGCCAGGATTTATCCCCTTCCCCTCGGACTGTCCTAACCCACAAAGCATTTCAAAAACATGGATTTATTCATAAAACAAGACATGTGAGATAGGTAATATAATAAGGAAAATCTCCTCTAGGACTATGGCCATATCCTGTGATCCCAAACTACACGGATCAAGTGCGTGGAGTATCACCACTATCTGCTTCCACATGGGAGGTGGGTTAAGTCCAACTCGTCGGTCCATAGCAGATCTCGTCCAAAGACGGCATAACACAATCTCAACATGGTACAACGTACTACATGCTACATGCATGGTACAACGTACTCCATGAACCCATATTAATACATCATATCACGCCATATCTCTAAAATGCACGTGTGAGCCTATTTAATCGGTACGACGTCTTGTCCACCCGAAGCTCCTAACATGGCTATCAACATGTCAAAATCTCAAAAATGCATGTGCGAGCCAATTTAATCGGTGCGACACCCAGTCTATCTGAAGCTCCTAGCATGACATCAAGTATGATGGGCATCTAATGCAAGCTATGCTCTAGTACCATGCCAAAATGGCATAAAGTTTGTGCAAGTTCCACTCTCGCACAACAACATAAAAATCCATGCACTCATGCGTATAAAACACATCAAATCTCGTGCGAGTCATGCTCTAACACGCTTTCATTCTCACGAAGTCCATATAGTTGGCTCAATTCTTTGTAAAACATGGTTATCAACCAAATCAAATCATTTCTTTTGCAAATCATTTCAAATGTTAGCCAACCTACCAATCATTTGCTAAAATGCAACAAAATAAGGTTTTGCAAAGCATCATGCTTTTGTTTTCATGCATTTTTCTCAAACACCCAACTTTTGCCCTTTAATCACCTAATTGTATTTCCTAATATCTCATGCATTCTAGCAAAGAATTTAAGCGTCTAAATTATGCACAGATATCTCTAAGAGTCCACACAATTCCCTTATCTCGATTTTCTCAGGATGCGATTCTCCTCCTCTTAGCTTCTCAAGTCTTAAGCTCCACTTGCTCCGGCGTATCCTCAGAAGCTACAATTCATTCATCCAAACACTTGAGTTAATGTTCTTAACTCTCATTCAACTATACCTTTTTACCCAATGCCTTAAATACTCATTTTACTCTTTTTGGGTAAGCCTCTTTATTCATTCCATAACACTATCTTAAACTCATACCCACAACACTATTATTACCTCAAGATATCCCATTCATCATCTAATCATCTACATTTCACATTCTCACACTACCCCATTTCTAGGTTAAAATCATTCCATTTCATTTTTGATTGTTCCTAACATTACTAAGCACCCCAATCAACCCCAAACATCAATAGCTTAACAATGTACTTGAGTTGGTGCTTTAGAAACTCACCTCTTTGGATTTCTTCCTTGCTCCAAATGGAAATGCCCCTTGTTCCTTAAATCCAACAAATGGGGAAAATGCCCTCAAGCTAAGTTGTTCTTCTCTTCGATGTGAACAAATTTGTGTCTAATAGCCTTCCCTAAAATCTTCTTAAAAATGGCCGAATTTAGAGGGTAAAATCTAGGTTTTTGGATCGAAAGATGAAAGAAGTTGATTGTTCCCGAAATCTGTAGATCCAACTGCTCCTATTTATAGATTCAGCTTGATGAGATCGATCTGCCTTGGGTGAAGATCGATCTGGTCCTCTTAAAATCCCTCTTTTTTTTCACGACATTTGAAGATAGGAGATAGATCTGTTGAAACCTTGAGATCGATCTTGTCTCAGGTAGTAGCTTAAGGAGATCGATCAAGTCTTAGGTGAGATCAATCTGCTCCAACTCGAGAGCTAAAGAAATTGATCTGTTTGCCTTAAGAATCGATCCGCATTTAACAGAATGTTTAGGAGATCGATCTGGCTCTATTGGAGATCTATCTGCACTGTTCCTATTGCTCGAATAAGAGCGTTTTGGCTCTTCCAGATCGATCTCTCATCCTATGAGATCGATCTAACCTTCATATTTTCCAGATTTTTTTGCAGTTTTCTGTAGCAACTCATACCAAAACATCCTTAATTTGCTGTCATGGTCATTTTCTCATTCAATCACCTTTGTGACTTGAAAATGGCATCCATTCATACTTCATACACTTTAAAACTTGTGTAGAATCATTGTATAACCAAAGGTACATAATTAAACTAAATGGAAGTACATACTCATGCAAATCTTCATTCCATTTACCACTCTACTCTATTCCATTCCACTCATATTCATCACATGCAAAAGTCCATTTCTTCATATTCATACTTAGTGAAACTTGCATGTACATCACAATCTCTTATTACAAGTGTGTACATGAAACTTATGGACTTACATCACATATACTTCACATTACAAGTATATCACCATACTTATGATTTCATTTACATATATATATACAAGGTTTAACCTATACGGGGTCTCACATTCTCCCCCACATAGAAAATTTGGTCCTTCAAATTGGAACCAATCATTTTGTGAACAACTCAGGATACTTCTCCCGCATCAATCTCTCCAATTCCCATGTGGCCTCTTCCACCTGTAATGTTGCCAAAGAACCTTCACCAAGGGAATTTTCTTTATCCTTAAGACTTTCTCTTTTCTGTCCAATAACCGAACTGGCTTCTCAACATACGTCATACTTTCATTGAGCTCCAAAGGCTCATTTCTTATTACATGTGCCGGGTCCGGGTGATACTTCCGTAACATGGATATGTGGAAGACGTTTTGTACACTTGCCAACTCTGGTGGTAATGCTAACCTATAAGCCTTATCCTTCACTTTATCAAGTATCTCAAATGGCCCTATATACCGAGCGCTCAACTTTTCCTTCTTCCCGAATCTCATAATCCCATTTGAGGGAGAAACCTTCAAAAACACTGACTCACCTGCATTAAACTCTAGTGGTCTCCGTCTCTTGTCAGCATAACTCTTTTGTCTGCTCTGAGATGTCCGTAACCTCTCACAAATCAACTGGACATCCTCAGAGGCCTGTCTAACCAAGTCAGCAGCAAAATTTATCTATCACCAACCTCTTCCCATCTAATAGGGGAATAACATCTACGCCCATACAATGCCTCATGGTGCCATCTCGATATTCGCATGAAAACTGTTATTATAGGCGAACTCTGCGAGTGGCAAATAGTTATCCCTGGAGCCTCCAAAATCCAATGCACAAGCTCTCAACATATCCTCCAGGGTCTGTATAGTCCTCTCTAACTGACCATCTGTCTGAGGATGAAACGCAGTGCTAAAACTCAACTGGGTCCCCATCGCTTCCTGAAAATGTTCCCAGAAATGGGAAGTGAAGTGAGCATCCCTATCAGAAACAATGCTCACTGGAATTCCATGTAGCCTCACTATCTGGTGCATATACAAGTTCACTAACTGGCTCAGTGTATCGGTAGCTCTCATAGCTAGAAAATGGGTTGACTTCGTCAACCGATCCACAATCACCCATATGGCATCATGACCTCTGTGGGTCCTCGGCAATCCCATCACAAAGTCTATGGTGACATGCTCCCACTTCTAAGTCAGCATCGGTAGAGGCTGTAATAACCCTGCAGGCTTCTGATGGTCTACCTTGACCTGTTGACAAATGATACACTTTGCGACATATTCAACAATGTCTTTCTTTATCCCAGACCAGCAATAAACCTTTCGAAGGTTTTGATACATCTTAGTACTCCCTGGATGTATCATATACCTCGATGAGTGAGCCTCTGTCAAGATCAACTTCCTGACCTCTAGATCATTGGGAACACACATCCTATCTCAAAACCTCAACAAGCCATCTAAACTCAATTCAAAGTCCATCTCTCTACCCCTCTGTATCTGCCCGACAATATCACTACACTGCTGATCAACTCGTTGAGCCTGTCGGATTCGATCTACCAGATTCGGTTCGAACTGCAGGCTAGCTAGTATAAAACCACTATCAGCATCAGGCGGGGTCATATCCAAACTGAGGTTCGTGAACTGTTCCAACAGCTCGTGCTCCCTGACTATCATAAATGACACCAACTCGAGATGCTTTCTACTCAATGCATCAGCAACCACATTCCCTTTACTCGGGTGGTATAAGATTTCACAATCATAATCCTTTAAAAGCTCGAGCCATCTCCTCTATCTCATGTTTAACTCTTTCTGCGAGAACAGGTACTTAAGGCTCTTATGATCCGTGTAAACCTGAAATCTCTCACCAGAAAGATAGTGGCGCCATATTTTCAATGCAAACACTACGATTGCCAACTCTAAATTGTGGGTTGGGTAGTTTCTCTCATGATCCTTCAATTGCCTTGATCCATAGGCCACTACCTTCGCATCCTACATCAACACACAACCCAATCCTTGGTGTGAAGCATCCGCATACACTGAGAAACCTCCTGAGCTGGTAGGAATGATGAGTATCAAAGCTGTAGTTAACCTCTTCTTCAACTCCTCAAAACTTTTCTCACACTTATCGTCCCACACAAATTCAACATTCTTTCTCGTGAGACGTGTCAAAGGAGCAGCTAATCTCGAGAATCCCTCCACAAAGCTTCTATAATATCCAGTTAAACCCAAAAAACTTCTGATCTCTGTCATTGTCTAGGGTCTTTGCCACTGAACTACGACCTCAATCTTAGATGGATCCACTAACACTCCATCTTTTGATACTATATGACCCAGAAAAGAGATCTGTTCTAACCAAAAGTCGCACTTACTAAGTTTAGAATACAGCTTCTTCTCTCGGAGGGTCTGTAGCATGATCCTTAGGTGCCGTTCATGCTCCTCTCTAGACCTTGAGTACACCAGTATATCATCAATAAACATGATTACAAATCGATCCAAATACTGGTGGAATACCTCATTCATCAACGACATAAAAGCTGCGAGAGCATTCGTCAACCCGAATTGCATAACCATAAATTCACAATGTCCATACCAGGTGCGATACATCTCCACTCTGTATCTTCAACTGATGATATCTAGACCTTGAGTACACCAATATATCATCAATAAACATGATTACAAATCGATCCAAATACTGGTGGAATACCTCATTCATCAACAACATAAAAGCTACGGGAGCATTCGTCAACCCGAATTGCATAACTATAAATTCATAATGTCCATACCGGGTGTGAAAAGCTATCTTAGGTACATCTCCACTTCGTATCTTCAACTGATGATACCCAGATCTCAGATCTATTTTGGAAAAGACTTGTGCTCCCCTAAGCTGATCTAACAAGTCATCGATGCATGGAAAGGGATACTTATTCTTGATGGTGGCCTTATTTAACAACCGATAATCTATACATAGTCGGAGGCTTCCATCTTGTTTCCTTACAAACAGAATCGGTGCTCCCTAAGGTGAGACGCTCGACCTGATGAACACCTTCTCCAGCAACTCTTGCAACTGCTTCCTTAATTCTTCCAACTCAACTTGAGCCATTCTGTATGGTGGCTTGGATATCGGCTCTGTACCAAGTGCCAAATCTATACCAAATTCTATCTCCCTATCTAGAGGTAACCCTGGTAATTCCTCCGGAAAGACATCTGGATATTCCTTGACCACTGGGATGTCTATCAACTCCGGACGTGCCTTATCCGTCTCAACCACATAAGCAATGTATCCTTCATATTATCCTTTCCATCGTTAGTAACACAAATCATCACATACACATATGTAATTGATAAACAAATTCATCTCTTGCATATCATGTATTCAAATCATACTTTTCTCATTTATAAAGATCATGTCATTTCATTTCTTTTTATTAAAATTTACAATAAGATTGCCTAATCCTAAAAACATCAAGGTTCTAGCACGACAGTCCATAACAACATGGTTTGCAGCCAGCCAATCCATACCTAGGATTACATAAAAATCACTCATGTTTAATAAAATTAAATTGGCTGCTATTTCATTACCTCCTATCCTCATCTTACAATTTCTATATACATGTTCAGTCAATTGACTATCATTCATAGGGGTAGATATCATCAACATCTTATCTAGTAGTGTGAGTTTTACATGCTTCAACAATTTACATACAAAGGATGGCGATATAAAGGAATGCGTGGCACCAGGATCAAATAATACAAATGCTTCTAAATCAATGATTTGGATGGTACCTTTAACCATATTTGAAGTCTGATCTGCAGTGTCCTGGTCTAGCGTATACACTCGTCCTCTACTCACACCCACTGCCTGCTTCCCTTTTTCCTCAGCTGTAGCCCTCTTCCTCAGAGCAGCTGTCCCAACTGGAGCTCTCTCTGGCTCTTTGCCCTTCTATGGGGCTCTCTCTGTTATCTTTAGGCAATCTCAAATTATGTGCCCTGATTTTTGACATCTAAAGCATACTGTAGGAGATCCATAACATGGTCGAGTACCATGGTACCTGCCACACTTGCTGCACTGGTCAGTAGTAGGCCGTGGCCCTCCAATCATAATTCCCTAAGCAGGAGCTATAGCCAAATATATAGGAGGATTAATTGTCCTCTCCAGGATCTCCTCGATCCTCAGCCTCTTCCCAACAAACCTCTTGCTTCACTTATAACTGAAGCCTCTATCCATCACTGGTCTCTTCTTATCTTTATCCCTCACTTTAGCAACTTTCTCAAACTCTGAGGCGATTCTATCAATGTCTTGTTCTCATAATTGCACCCTATGCATAGCTTCCTCGTAGGTCGGTATATCCAAGGGAACCAATCTAGACCTGAAGGTCGGTCTCAATCCATCTACAAATTTTTGGATCTTTTTGACTTCATTACTCATCGTGTTGGGATCATATCTGCCCAGGGATATAAAGATAGTCTCATACTCGTCCACCATCCTACTCCCTTGGGTTAGTCCCAAAAATGCCATCTTCATCTTTCGCTGTGCAGTATCCGAAACATACTATCTCTGAAAAGCCTCCAAAAACACATCCCAACCAATCTCTGTATGTCGGTCTCTCAAAATAGGCTCGATGTATTTTCACCAATGTTCTGCTAATCCCTTTAGCATGAATGCGACAAAATCTACCATCTCGATAGTAGTGCACTCGAAGAACCCATATAACTTCTCGATTTCATTTATCCAATCCTCAGCTGCTACTGGGTCATTAACTCCACTGAAAGACGACGGTCCAAACTTTTGGAACTACCGCAGTCTATCCAAGTCACAACCATAACCCCAGCCTCTACTAGCCTGTGGTGTAGCAACAGGCGTAGGCATATTCTGTACAGGTGGGGGTGTAGGTGTATCTGTCGTCTGAGGTCTCTGGGCCAGCTGCGCCCGTGCCTCAAGAGCTGTCGCTTGCTCGGCATGACCCTCTGTAGCGGGACTCTATTTGCCCCTAACTCCAGGTAATGACTGAGTGACTAACTTCAAGATCATCTAAATGCTCCATTCAATCCTTGCGAAGAGTGCCTCAGTACTCTCGGGTCTCTCCTCTGGACCATGTGGAGCATGCTCAACATCAGCCTCCACCTTAATCTCTTCCTGTGCCTCATGTGTTTTCGGCTCAACATGACCCCCAGGCCTACCTCTACGACCTCTAACTTGCACTCTCACCCCTCTATCGCGACTGGTATTAGGCATAATTGCTCAATTCCCTACATTCACAACAATTTTTTAGTTAACCCATCGACACACACACAATTGTATCTAAACAAGCACAGTAACATGTGGATGTAATTTTCTAACTTATTAAGTATTTTAGACACGACACATGTCAGACTAACTCGGCTCTGATACAAACTTCTTTCACGACCCTCAACTTACCAAAATACGCACAAATTTTTCACATTTTCATGAATTATTTATTATTCGTCCTTCCTCGATCGTGAACAACTACTCTCCTCAATAATTGGGTTGTGTGTCAATGTCTATCTCATTCCACCATACCAATTTAATTGCATTTTTAAAATAAGGTAAACACTTGTATAATTAAATCAGAGTGCTATTTACATGTGTTTACATTACTTTATATCCTCAATAGTTACATACAAAATGCTACTGTGCTATAGAAAGTTTAGATACAAAATCTCATCAGTGTGTATACCTTACGTGACGGGATACAGTAGATACCAAAAGGAATGCCTCCAGTCGCTCTCAATCTATACTCAAATCGCTGTAGAGAGGGGCAAAATAAGGGGAGTGAGCAAACCACACGCTCAGTAAGGCAATCATGCGAACAGGTAGATACTGCACTATCTACGTGATCGTGATGCCATGCGCAAAACCATACAATTCTCATTCACATCTCAAAAGCATTATTTCGTGCTTGTGTTAATGGCAAGTAAAGTAAATCATGTTGTTTTGTTTAGTGCACAAATCAAGTTTAAAGCATGGCATAAGTCATTATGTATATTTCACAAATAAAGCATGACATTAATCATCATGCATATTTCACAAATAAAGCATGGAATTAATCATCATGCATCAGTGCACTATAAAACCATTAACATACTTTCTCATCTTAATAAAAGCACCACTGGCCAGGATTCATCCCCTTCCCCTCGGACTGTCTTGACCCACAAAGCATTTCAAAAACATGGATTTATTCATAAAACAAGACATGTGAGATAGGCAATATAATAAGGGAAATCTCCTCTAGGACTATGGCCATATCCTGTGATCCCAGGCTACAAGGATAAGGTGTGCGTGGTATCACCACTATTTGCTTCCACACAGGAGTTGGGTTAAGTCCAACCCGCCGGTCCATAGCAGAGCTCGTCCGAAGATGGCATAACATATTCTCAACATGGTACAACGTACTCCATGCTACATGTACGGTACAATGTACTCTATGGACCCATATCAACACATCATATCCTGCCATATCTCTAAAATGCACGTGTGAGCCTATTTAATCGGTACGATGTCTTGTCTACCGGAAGCTCCTAACACGGCTATCAACATGTCAAAATCTCATAAATACACATGCGAGCCTATTTAATTGATGCGGCACCTAGTCTACCCGAAGCTCCTAGCACGACATCAAGTATGGTGGGCATCTAATGCGAGCTATGCTCTAGCACCATGCCAAAATCAGTATAAAGTTTGTGTAAGTTCCACTCTCGCACAACATCATAAAAACCCATGCACTCATGCGTATAAGCGAGTCATGCTCTAACACGCTGTTATTCTCACGAAGTCCATATAGGTGGCTCAATTCTTTGTAAAACATAGTTATCAACCAAATCAAATCATTTCTTTTGCAAATCATTTCAAATGTTAGCCAACCTACCAATCATTTGCTAAAAAGCAACAAAACAAGGTTTTGCAAAGCATCATGCTTTTGTTTTCATGCACTTTTCTCAAACACCCAACTTTTGCCCTTCAATCACCCAATTTTATTTTTTAATATCTCATGCATTCTAGCAAAGCATTTAAGCATCCAAATTGCGCACAGATATCTCTAAGAGTTCACACAATTCCCTTACCTCGATTTTCTTAGGGTGCGACTCTCTTCCTCTTAGCTTCTCAAGTCTTAAGATCCACTTGCTCTGGCGTATCCTTAGAAACTGCAATTCATTCATCCAAACACTTGAGTTAATGTTTTTAACTCTCATTTAACTATACCTTTTTACCCAATGCTTTAAATACTCATTTTACTCTTTCTGGGTAAGCCTCTTTATTCATTCTATAACACTATCTTAAACTCATACCCACAACACTATTATTACCTTAAGATATCCCATTCATCATCTAATCCTCTACATTTCACTTTCTCACACTACCCCATTTTTAGGTTAAAATCATTCCATTGCATTTTTTATAGTTCTTAACTTTACTAAGCACCCCAATAAACCCTAAACATCAATAGCATAATAATGTACTTGAGTTGGTGCTTTAGAAACTCACCTCTTTGAATTTCCTCCTTGCTCCAAATGGAAATACCCCTTGTTCCTTAAATCCAACAAATGGGAAAAATGCCCCCAAGCTAAGTTGTTCTTCTCTTCGATGTGAACAACTTTGTGTCTGATAGTCTTCCTTCAAATCTTCTTGAAAATGGTCGGATTAAAAGGGTAAAATCTGGGTTTTTGGATTGGAAGATGAAAGAAGTTGATTGTTCCCGAAATCTACAGATCCAACTGCTCCTATTTATAGATTCAGCTTGATGAGATCGATCTGCCTTGGGTGGAGATTGATTTGGTCCTCTTAAAATCCCTCTTTTTTTCACGGCATTTGAAGGTAGGAGTTCGATCTGTCAAAACCTTGAGATCGATCTTGTCTCAGGCACTAGCTTACGGAGATCGATCTGGTCTTAGGTGAGATCGATCTGCTCCAACCCAAGAGCTAAGAAAATTGATCTGTTTGCCTTAAGAATCGATCCGCATTTAACAGAATGTTTAGGAGACCGATCTGGCTTCATTGGAGATTGATCTGCATTATTCCTATTGCTCGAATAAGAGCATTTTGGCTTTTTCAGATCGATCTCTCATCCTATGAGATCGATCTAACCTTTATATTTTCCAAATTTTCTACAGTTTTTCTGCAGCAACTCATACCAAAACATCCTTAATTTGCTGCCATGGTCATTTTCTCATCCGATCACCTTTGAGACTTGAAAATGACATCCATTCATACTTCATACACTTTAAAATTTGTGTAGAATCATTGTATAACCAAAAGTACATAATTAAACTAAATGGAAGTGCATACTCATGCAAATCTTCATTCCATTTACCACTCTACTCATATTCCATTCCACTCACATTCATCACATGCAAAAGTTCATTTCTTCATATTCATACTTAGTGAACTTGTATGTACATCACAATCTCTTATTACAAGTGTGTAAATTAAACTTATAGACTTACATCGCATATACTTCACATTACAAGTATATCACCATACTTATGATTTCATTTACATATATATACAAGGTTTAACCTATACGGGGTCTCACATTTTATGACATTCTGCTGGAGTATAGCTCGCACATATTTTTATACTGGATTTGACATGGTGCTGGAGAATAACTCGCACTAGATGTCCACCATACTTGTTTTCGTGCTTGAGACTACTCACACGTGGTTTTACGATATGTTGGGAGCTGTGCTGGGAGCTTCGGGTGGGCTGCGTGTCACATCGATTAAATAGGCTCGTATGTGTGCATTGAGATGTTACAGGGTATATTGTGATGATATGGGTCTATGTAGTACGTTGTACCGTGCAAGTAGCATAGGATACGCTGTACCGTGTGTGATACATATGCCATCTTTGGACGATGGATTCTGCTATGGACCGACGAGTTAGATGTGACCCACCTTCCGTGCGAAAGCAGATAGAGGTGACATCCCGCACACTAGGATCCATGTAGCCTGGGAGCACCGAGGTTATAGCCATAGTCCTAGAGGATATTTCCCTTATTATATTGTATGCCTATTTCACATGTATATTTATGAATGATAAATCCATGTTTTTTAAAATGTGCGTTGTGGTCAGGATAGTCCATGGGAGGGGCTGAGTCCAGACAAGTGAATGATTTTATATTGGCTTGTGTTATCCGTTGGAAATGTTTTCAAGTGCACGCTGCATGATGCTTTTCAATGCTTTGACTTTGATTTCACATGATGATTTTTCCATGCTATGCTTTAACAATTGTGCACTGATTTATATAGCATGATTTGCTTTACATGGCATAGACACAAGCATGAGCACGCATTTTGAAGTATGACAATAAATATGTGGTTTAAGTATGGCATCACGATCATGTAGATAGTGTTGTTATCTACCTGTTCGCATGATTACCTTACTGAGCGCATGTTTTGCTCACCCCCTTATTTTCCCCCTCTACAGAGCACTTACAGTAGATAGTGGGCGACTGAGGACTGACTTTTGGTGTCCGTTGCATCCTATCACATGAGGTATACACATTTGTGTAGTTTTTGTATCTAAATATGTACAAGCACAGTGATAACTTTAAATGTAATTTTTAGGGATGTATAGAGTTTGTAAACACCTGTAAATGATAACTCTGATTAAGAAATACAAGTGTTCACCTTTAAATGAATTAAAATTTTAAATGAATTGGTTGGATGAGATTGACATCGATACACAACCCAACTGTTGGTAGTGTAACTGTTCACGATCAGGTAAAGTAAAGGTAAAGATTAATCAATAAATAACGGGTCAAATATTAAATTTAAAGATGGCCTAAATTTGTAGTGGATTTTGGTGGTTTGAGGGTCATGACAGCCTAAGCCCAAGGGTAACAGAAAGGAAATGCTAAGAATCTCAAGCCATCTGGTGGAGTTGCTAAGACAAAAAATTGCTTTAATTGCAGTAAGATTGGTTATTGAAAGAGAAACTGCACTGTGTACCTTGATGAGCTGAAGAAAAAGAAAGAAAGTGAGACTTTCACCTCGGGTATATATGTGATTGAGATAAACTTGTCTACTTCTTCATCTTGGGTTTTAGATACTAGATGTGGGTCTCACATATGCATGAATGTGCAGGGCCTAACAAGGAGTAAGAGACTTGCCAAGGGCGATGTGGACCTATGAGTTAGAAATGGAGCAGGGTTGCTGCATTAGCATTAGGAACTTTTAGTTTATCACTGCTTTAGGGCTTAATTTTATAACTTGATAATTGTTATTATGTTCCATTAATTGCCAAGAATATTATTTCTATTTTTTGTTTGGACAAGAAAGGTTTTTCTTTTAAATAATGAACAATAGTTGTTCAATTTACTTCAATGATATTTTCTATGGCAATGCTTCCATTATGAATGGATAATATGTTATTGTAAAACCCAAATTTTCATTGTAAAACTTTGTACAATAATGAATAAGTTGATTTTGTAATGCATCCATGTTATGAGGTTGTTGGATATGTTAGTAAGAGTTATTGAGGTTTATAGAATCTATGTCTTATGATAATTGATCGAGATGATTTATGTTTATGGATTTTATGCATGTATGAAGTATTAAATAGGAGTTAAGGAATTTGATATTATGAGATGTTATGGATATGTGATTGATGATTTAAATGTGTTTATGGATGCATTGAAGATTGATTTTGAGTTATTGGGTGATTGGTATGAGTTTAGGAATTGAACGTTGGGTGTTTTGGAGTTACAACATCAATAAAATGGTGTTTTAGGTCAAAGTATCAATCCGCTATCTTTGAAGGATCAATCCTTAGTTTAAAAAAGCTAAAAATGAATAGTTACGAGGCAAGAGATTGATCCTCTAGGCCAAAAGATTGATCACTTGAAGCCAAAATGTCAAGTATCTACAGTAAAGAATAGAGGGATTGATCCTCGCCCTAAAGGGATCAATCCCTGCACTTTCAGATTGTAAATTTAGGGATTTTAAAGGGAGAAGAGCAATCCTCTCCCTAAAGGGATCGATCCGCTAGTTTCCTGATGACTTAAAATTGGGTTTAAGACATAGGAAAGCAAAGGAAAAGGAAAAGAAACCGAGAGAAAGAAAGAAAAAGGAGAAAAAGGAAAAAAAAGGAGAAAAGAGAAGGAAAAATAAAGGAGAAAGTCAAAGAGTTCTACCCTACTCTCACTCTCCACCTCCATTTCACCAAAACACTTGATCTAGAGAGAGATTGAAGTTAGAGAAATGAAAGAGGAGAAGAAGAAAAGTTCTCCAAGGAGGGGAAAACAAGGTAAGGGGCTTTCATGTTTGTTTATTTTGGTGCATATAGATTATTTATGAGTATGGAATGTAGTATTAATGGTATTTATGATTAAAGGTGGTTGATTGGTGTGGAAGCTTAGAGAGACAAAACCTAGGGTTTCTCTTTTTATAATGTATGATTTTTTAAAATTCTAGAATAAATATATGTTGTGAATTGTGGCAAAATATGTTGAATTGCTTAAGTAGATTATGATATGAAATTAATTGGAATAATGATTTAGGGTTTAGAAGTTAATGAATTGGGGGTTTTATGTATGAGTGTTTACATGGGTGAATTGATGATGAGATGATGTTGAGGAATGAATATAGAATGAATTATGATAGAAAGGAATGACCATAACGATCTATAAGAACCTTTAATTTATGATTTCTAATTTAAAGCGTAAAGGGAATTAAGAGAAAATGTAAGTTAAGAAGGGTTTGGTTTGATGAAAACTTAAGAAAGTTAAAAGAGTAAGAAATCTAAGTTGTATGCTTTGTCTTTTGTAGCAAAGAATACTTTTAGGAAAAGTTAGGCAATATAAATGCATTATCTAACTTAAGCTTGGTGCCAAAGAACCAAGATAAAGTGCTGCAATCGCCTTAAGGTAAAGGATTATGTGTAGAGTTATGGTGTCAATTTGTTTTTGATACATGCGGATTTATTTTGTTTTAAGTATGTTTATGACATAAAAACTTATGAAAAGTCATATTTGTCATTATAAACATGGATTCATGTAATCTTGATCAATAAAAAAGAAATAATTGAATTCCAAGTTCAATTGATCAAGATATGAATTTAATGTGATAACTCGAAATTTTCCCACCTTAGGAATTTAACTAAAAAATATGAGAAAATATTTCCAACAAAATAAAAATTAAAAATAAAATAAATATATATTTGATTTAAATAATATTTATTTATTTAGTTATTTATGTATATAATATATTATAATTTATATAATAATATATATTACATGATGCTAAAAAATATATAATATATATTATTATATTTATAAAAAAGTGAAGAAACTGAAAACTAGAAAAAAACGAAAATCGAGAAGGATCAGAAACTTAATCCCCCTCTTTGCCTCTCCTTGGTCAGCCTTCGAGGAGATCTAAGAGGGAGAAGTCGAAAGGGAGAAGGGGAGAAACCGGCGAGCTCGACGTCGATCTACCCAGCCTCAGGTCAACTTAAGACTCCCTAGGCGAAGCTGAACCACGTGGTGGAGGAATCGACCGGCAGCACTGGGAACGATGAAAGAGAAGCCTAAATCGGTTCGGACATATTCAGTGAAAAGGATATAGGCTGAACTGGTTCAGCTAGGAAAAAAAGGGAGAAAAAAATTCGGTTCTGCCTCGGGTTAACGAGAAGGTGGTAAGATGTCGAAATTGATCATTTTAATTTTAGGAAAAATTATGTGAATTTATATTTGACCGAAATTAATCGGTTTAAATATATAAATGTGTAGTACGACAATAGGCGACAAACGTTAGTTCGATCAAGCCTCAATTTGTGCTCCAACACGGAATCACAGGTAAGTGAACCTCACTTACAATATTTGTATGATTATACTGGTTAAATTTAACTGCATAAGTTGCGGAGTAATTCTGTATAAATTGTTTTATGTCCTAAAATTGAATCATGGCCACTAAGTGTTCGGTATAATGTCGAAATGGAACCGAATGGATAATGGTCAGCCACCATGGGTCGAATCCGAGCCATGGATAGCCCAATAAGAGTTAATGGGCCTAAAGAGCCTAATGAGCCTTAAAGAAATGAATAGTGAAGTGAAAATGGGCTTAAGCTAGTAATGGGCCCATTAAAGTGTAAAAGGCTAATAAGCGTAGGTGGGCCTAATATTTGAATAGGAGCTTAAATAGACTGAATAAATGTGTATGAAAGTTAATCGGAGTGAATTTTAATTATCTATAGCTTTAGAGGACATATCCGAAAATGAATAGACTGAGTGACTGAGGAAGAAAAGTCAGTTTGATTTAGTTTCGAACACAGAGAACGAGAGTAAAAGCTAAAAAGGGTAAAATGGATCTTTTTAGTGAGTTAAGGTATTTAAGGTATTTCGAGCATATTTACCTATCGAAAATGGCTAAAACATAAAGACGAGAGTGTAAGACATAAGATATGACACTTTTGAAATTTTGAGAAAAAGTCAACTTGATCAATGATTAAGGAAAAAGTTAACTATAGTTAAGAAAAGTGGACTTTTACCATAGTTGACTAACCATGGTTGTTCCTTATGATTCCTATGTGTATGAACGCTCTATTATTATAGTTGAATCATAAGAAGAGTATTTACTAGATTTAAAGTGTATGTGAAATGATTTAGCACTCATAAGCTACATAAAAGCCTAATGTGAGCTATAAGAGTCACAGGCTAAACCGAGTGGATCTGAATCATTCTGACTGAAGAGAAGAACTTAAAATGAGAAAATATAGAGAGCTTATGAAGGAAAGTCAGTTTGATTTAGTTTCGAACACAGAGAACGAGAGTAAAAGCTAAAAAAGGTAAAATGGATCTTTTTAGCGAGTTAAGGTATTTCGAGCATATTTACCTACCGAAAATGGCTAAAACGTAAAGATGAGAGTTTAAGACACAAGATATGACACTTTCAAAATTTTGAGAAAAAGTCAACTTGGTCAATTATTAAGGAAAAAGTCAACTATAGTTAAGAAAAGTGGACTTTTACCATAGTTGACTAACCATGGTTAAAAATTTACCCAAGTATGGAGAAAAATTTGGGGAAAAATATTTTTAGTTAGAATACAAGATAATCATCCCCGAAAGTAAGGAAAATTTATTCGGTAGGATTTCAGATTAAAATTAATGGATAAAAACGTAATGGGCCTAAAGTGAAGATTTTAAAACCCATTAAGGTATACTAAACGCAGATCGAAATTCTTAGGTCCCTTAGACCGAATTGTTGGACCGATTGATTGGACAAATATTTAGACAATAAGAGGCCCAAGGTATAGAAAATATTTCAGCCTGAAAGCCCATTAAGAAAGCCCAAACCGAGAGGCCCAATTGTAAAGCCCATTAGGATTAAATATCTAACCATAGTTAAAGCTAACTATGACTCATTAGATGACACATTAGGTGACTCATAACTAAACCTTAGGAAGTCGATTTTAATGGCTGAAAAGTAAGGCTTAATGGCTAAGTAAATGGCTTATAAAATCAGCCACATCATTGTCATCTTCACCATACCATTCTCGGCTACACAAGGAAACCATTAAAATACATTTATCTAAGCTTTCTCTCACTAGAAATCACTAGGATTTAGGCATATTTGGAACTTGCATTCTTCATGAAAGTTGTTCCAAATTGAGAGGAGAGTAACATATGTTAGAATTGGCTATCAAGAAGCCATAGTGTGCAAACTGTGAGGCTCCAAAGTTTCGGCCAAGTGTGAACACAAATACTAGGTATATTTTCAAGGTTTCAAATTCATATATGTTAATGTATGAATGATTTTAAGTATATTGGTATATGTTTTAAGCATTGAAACATATGAAATCACTATGATCATGGTTAGGCCAAGAGTGAGTAGTGAAATATTGATGAATGCCCATATGATATTAAGGCATAAATGAGTTGATATACATGTGTTATTGATTATGGTATAGTTAGAATTAATCAATTTGATTAATTAATACATGTATTAAGTTGCCAACCAAGTGTTTGTGAAAATGCCTAAGTGAATTGGCTAAGGAAATGGACATGGACGGTATGCTATGGTGTGACTGACGACATGGGGTGCTCTCGACCATGGCATGTGGCCGAGAGGTCCAATGGGCCAAGCCCAATTATTTTAGGCCCAATGAGATGTAATGGGTCTAGGATTAGCCTAATAAAAATTGATGGGCCCCACAAGCCCAATAGGCCCAACGAAAATGAATAGTAAAATGGAAATAGGCTTATGGCATAGTTAGGCCCATTAAGGTTTATTAAAGCCCATTAAGTGGAATAGACTGTAGTTAATGTGAAATACAGTAGAAAAAGTATAATTAACCTGATAAATGGTTATATGCAGCTTCAGAGATTATTGGAGAAGCAAATCGAACTGCTGGATCGAGCAGCGTTGAGAAAGTAAAATTTCTCGAGTGATTGTAGGTAAGGGACTTTTGTGACTAGTTAGAGATACCTGCACGTATTTTTGTCTGCTTTTACATTCACTTAAAAACTCTAAGGGTCAGAGAAAGTGAATAATAATTATTGTGACCCAATAGTGACAAATTACGATTTTACCCTTAGTTAGGAAAAATGTCAACTTTTGTGAAAAGTTGTAAAGAGTATGGAAACCACCATTTTGAGTGTTTTACTGCTGTTTAACAGAATAATAAATAGATGGGCTAATGATTTTAAGGTTGATGTGAATTAAGCAAACTTTATAGTGCTGATTTTGATGTTTTGAAAATCATCCCTTTTTAATGAGCCATCTATCGAATTATGTGAGAATAAATCATGCTAGAGCATAGCTCTCATTTGATTTCATATATTTTCCACATATATTAGTGCTGGATTGTGATTCACACTAGATTTCCCTGACATGCATGATAGAGTGCTGAAGTTATTACTCGTACTCAGTTTTATATGATATATGCATGAGAGAGTGCTGGAGCGATTAGCTCATACTTGAATTTTACATGAGATACATGGCAGAGTGCTAGAGCGTTACTCGTACTCAATTCTTCATGATTTATACATGACATAGTACTTGAGTTATTTCTCGTACTTGATTTGATTAGTTTTGTGCATAGCATGGTACTGGAGCTATTGCTCGTACTTGATTTGAAACATGAACTATGCATTGACCTAGTTGCTAGAGGTTTACTCGCACTAGAGTTTGAGTTTGTGATGTGAAACAGTGTTTGAGTGGAGTGTCGACTGTGAGTCGCGCTCAAATGCGCGCACTGTAATTTTTGTGATATATAATACATGTTGAAAACCATGCTTGATTTCCTCGTGTAGACTGAGTGTCACACTATGAGAGGTTCGCATGTGGATTTAGAGATGTGGTATGGTATTCCATGGTTTAAGGGTTAAGACCTATGACAGGCACCCCGACTGTGATGTAGGGTCCACGAAGTACGTTGTACCGTGCGAGTGGCATGGAGTACACTGTACCGTGTGGTGTTTTGGAGTTGAGGAGGTTATAGCTGGCGGTTGTGATGGACTGACCCCCTCCCGTTGCAGCAGTGATGCCCCGCACATCTAGATCTGTGTTACTAGGATCACCATTATAGGATATGGCCATAGTCCAGGTTATTATTGCATTTCACCACAGAGTCTCACATGATATGTCACCTGACTTACTGATTTATTTATGATACAGATAGACCTGAGGGATAGGTCGAAATTCGATTATGTGTTGTGAATGATTTAAATGCCATATTTACTGTGATTTAAATATACATGGCATGGTTTATCTAGAGGCATTGTGATGTTATAAAGATGCATTATTTTGCACTACATGCCTACATTTGAGAAAGCAAGCATGATTTCTGTACATGAGATTTAATCTGTACAAATATATATATATATATATATATATTTAAAGACATGCTTTTAAAGTGAGTTAAGGAAATGATATTATCGAGGCATAGCATTATTTTTAGTAGATAGTGTAGATGTCTACTTGCTTGCATGATTTCCTTACTGAGATCGTTGTATGCTCACCCCCCTTTATTTTCCCTCTCTATAGAGCATCAGCAGTAGAGCGAGTATGCTTGAGGGATAAGATTCCTGTTGTTCGCTGCTATTTCCTATCGATCGATAGGTATACATATTTTTTACGGTTATGTATCTAAACATAGAAACAACACAGTGATGTATACAAGATATATTATGGGGAATGTATTTGTATTAGATTTTATATGATCTCACATGTATTATAAAAGAAGTTACAGTCAGTAACAGTATATTGACATGTATGTATGATAATGGACGATATGGTATGAGAGGAAGCTAACATCGAATCACAACCCAACCATTGATAAGAGGAAAGCAAAGTTAAAATGTAAAAAATTTATAGTAGTTTTAGTTAAGTCAAGACGGGTCTTGACATAATGATATCAGAGTAAAGGTTGGTCTTATGTGAGTCGGTGTTAGAAAATAGGAAAGTGTACATCCCCATAGTACTGTGCTGTGTTTAGATATAACTGTGTATACCAGATGGGACACAGACAAAATCATGATTGTGAATGCAGGAACTTTGCCTATATGACAAATACTCGTAGTGGTAGGGGGACGAGAGGTAGGGCTTGAGGCCGTGGAGATAGGCCTGAGAGACGAGCTACTGCCGAACCATTACCTACCTATGAGACTTCTTGTGCTACTGAGGCACCAAAGTGTGCTGAGATGCATTTTACGAGATTAAAGCGTAGTCTAGAGACGATAGTAGAGATATTGGCACAGACGATGCCAGGTAGGCAGGGATAGGAGGCAGGAGAGGCAGTTGCCCCTGATACACCTACACAGCCAGCTCATGCATCGAGGGCTGTAGATACTCCTACACCCCCACTAGTTTCAGGTAGTAGTGGATTAGGGTACGGATGTGATCTGGATCGGTTGGGACAGTTCCAGAAGTTTAGACCTCCATCTTTTAGTGGGGTCAAGGACCCTGTAGCTGCTGAGGAGTGGGTTGCTGAGATAGAGAAGCGTTATGGATTCTTCGAGTGTATGACATCGGAGATGGTCGCATTTGTTGCGTTCCTACTGAAGGGAGCTGCAGAGCATTGGTGGAAATCCACCAGACCCATATTGAGAGCTCGACATACAGATATTAGTTGATAGACATTTCAGGATGCCTTTAGGAGGCAGTTTGTTCTAGATATCGCACAGCAAAAATTACAGGCTGAGATTTTAGGACTGAACCAAGGGAGTTTGTCCGTAGACGAGTATGAGACTTGATTCCTATCCCTGGGGAGATATGACCCAGATACCATGTATAGTGAGGCCAGGAAGGTCCACAGGTTCATCGATGGATTGAGATTGGTTCTGCGGTCTAGGTTGGTCCCATTAGATATAACCACCTATGAGGAAGCAGTGCTCAGGGGGCAACTGTACGAGCAAGATTATGAGAGGAATGCTTCTGAGTTTTGGAAGTTTAACCGGAGCTGAGATTTATCGAGGAAGAGGTTGGCTAGAGATAGAGGTTTAAGTTATCGAGGAGGGAGGAAACTCTTCTGTAAGAGACCACGGGTTGAGGAGGTACGAGAGAGACCTGCTAGACCTCTTGCTTATTCGACCATAGCTCCAACAAAGGGTATTATCATAGGAGGACAGAGACCTACTACCGATTAGTGCAGAAGAAGCGGTAGACAACAAGGAGGTAGACCGTGTCCGCTGACTCCTATAGTGTGTTTCCGATGTGGGAAACAAGGGCATATTGCTAGAGCTAGCCCAAAGATGGTTGAGACTGCTCCACTGAAGGGTAGGGAGTTAGAGAGAGCTCTAGTTAATCCTTTTGCTTCGAGGAGGAGAGCGACAGTAGAAGAAAAGGGGAAGCAAGTGATTGGTCGAGGGCGCGTACATATTTTGGACCAGGGTATAGCTGATGCTTCATCGGATGTGATACGAGGTAACTTCCTGATTTATGATATTGAAGCATATGTTTTAATTGATCTTGGTGCCATGCATTCTTTTGTATCACCTTTAGTTGCATGTAAATTAGCAAGGCATATAGATTGTACACCGTTATGTATGATGATGTTGATTTGTACGTCTATGAATAGTAGTCAAGTTGTAGAGTATGTATTTAATGACTGCAAGTTGAGAGTAGGGAACAAGGAGATGACAGCCAATCTAATATTGCTAAGTATGAGTGACTTTGATATAATCTTAGGAATGGATTGGTTATCTGCAAACCATGCTGTTTTAGATTGTTATGCTAAGACAGCTATGTTTCCTAAACCTACTAGATATGTTGTAAAGTTTAATAAAAATAAATGAAAGAAGTAGTTATGATTATAATACAATATACTGACTTAGAAAACCTTCAACATATCAAGGTTTCATTGCATACGTGGTAGATATGGATAAGGCACATTCAGAGTTGCTAGATATTACTGTGGTCAGTGAGTACCCAGATGTTTTTCTGGATGAGTTCCCAAGGTTACCACCAGACAAAGAGATAGAGTTCTGTATAGATTTGGTGCTTGGTACGGAGCCTATTTCGTGACCACCATATCGTATGGCCTTAATTAAGCTGGAGGAGCTCAAGAGGTAGTTGCAGGAGCTGTTGGATAGGGGTTTTGTTAGATCGAGTGTTTCACCTTAGGGAGCACCGATTTTATTCGTGAGGAAGAAGGATGGGAGCCTCCGATTGTGTATATATTACCAAGTGTTGAATAAGGCCACCATCAAGAATAGGTATCCCTTTCCACGCATTGACGACTTGTTAGATCAGCTTCGGGGAGCATAGGTCTTTTCCAAAATTGATATGAGGTCTGGGTATCATCAGCTGAGAGTTCGGAGTGGAGATGTACCCAAGACAGCGTTTCGTACCCGATTTGGCCATTATGAGTTCTTGGTCATGCCATTCGGATTGATGAATGCTCCAGCTGCTTTCATGGCTTTGATGAATGATGCGTTCAAGCCATATTTGGATCAGTTTGTTATCATCTTTATTGATGACATATTGGTGTATTCGAGATCCAAGGAGGAGCATGAGGAGCACCTCAGGATAGTATTACAGACTCTACGAGAGCAGAAGTTATATGCTAAGCTCAAAAAGTGTGACTTTTAGTTGTCACAGATCTCGTTTTTGGGACATGTTGTATTGAGGGATGGTGTATCAGTCGATCCATCCAAGATAGAGGCTGTAGTTCAGTGGGAACAGTCGAGAACATTTACCGAGATCAAGAGTTTTTTGGGTTTAGCTAGATATTATCGGAGATTCGTTGAGGGATTTTTAAAGTTGGCTGCTCCGTTGACACGTCTTACTCAAAAGAGTGTACCGTTTATATGGAATGAGGATTGTGAGAAGAGTTTTCAAGAGTTGAAGCGTCGATTGACCACAGCTTCGATTCTCGCTATCCCTACCAGCTAATGAGGATTTACAATGTATACCGATGCTTCGCATCACAGACTAGGCTATGCATTGATGCAGGATGGGACGGTAGTTGCTTATGGATCCAGACAGCTGAAGGATCATAAGAAGAACTATCCAACCCATGATTTGGAGTTAGCAGCAATAGTGTTTTCATTGAAATTATGGCGCCACTACTTGTATGGCGAGAAGTTTAAGATATTTACCAACCACAAGAGCCTCACGTGTCTGTTCTCACAGAAGGAGCTGAACATGAGACAGAGAAGATGGCTAGAGCTTCTGAAGGACTACGATTGTGAGATAGTTTATCATCTGGGTAAGGCTAACGTTTTAGCTGATGCTTTGAGCAGGAAAAGCCTAGGGAAGGTATCATACATGATGGTTAGGGAACATGATTTGCTAGAGCAGTTTGCTAGTCTTAGTCTGAGAGTCGTGCCTTTTGACAGGGATACAGGCTATGTGATAGCTAGTCTACGCTTGGAGCCGGATCTGTTGGATAGGATTAGAGTGGCTCAACAGACTGATCCATTTTGTATGGATGTGAGGGGTCAGATGCCGAAGGGCACAGTGACTGATTTTAAGTTGAGTTCTGATGGACTACTAAGGTTCAGAGGTAGATTGTGTGTTCTCGAGGATCCAAGACTTAAGAGATTGATATTGGCGGAAGCTCATTCGTCGAGGCACACTTTACATCCGGGGAGTAACAAGATGTATCAGAACCCCTGGAAGGTGTACTGGTGGTCGGGTATGAAGAGAGATGTAGCAGATTTTATGGCGAAGTGTCTCGTATGTTAGCAGGTGAAGGTAGAACATCAGAAACCTACAGGGTTATTGCAGCCTCTACCTATATCGACATGGAAATGGGAGCATATCACTATGAATTTCATGATGGGTTTACTGAGGACCCGTAGGAATCACGATGTTATATGGGTAATCGTCGACAGACTGACAAAGTCAGTCCACTTCCTAGCTATGACAGCTACCGATACTCTGAGCACATTGGTAGAGCTGTACGTACGCGAGGTAGTGAGGTTACATGGTGTACCAATGAGCATAGTCTCTCATAGGGATTCCCACTTCACTTCCCATTATTGGGAACATTTTCAGGAAGCCATTGGAACCCAGTTGAGTTTGAGCACCGCTTTCCATCCTCAGACAGATGGTCAGTCAGAGAGGACTATACATACTCTGGAGGATATGTTGAGAGCATGTATGCTAGATTTTAGAGGCTCCTGGGATGACCACTTGCCACTAGTTGAGTTCGCCTACAACAACAGTTATCATTCGAGTATCGGGATGGCACCGTTTGAGGCTTTATATGGTCATAGATGTCGTTCCCTTATTAGATGGGAAGAAGTGGGCGACCATAAGATTTTCGCTCTTGACATGGTTACTCAAGCATCTAAGGACGTCTATTTGATTATGGAGAGACTAAGGACAGCTCAGAGTAGACAAAAGAGTTACGCTAACAGGAGACGAAGGCCACTAGAGTTTGCAGTTGGTGAATTCGTGTTCCTGAATGTTTCTCCTTCCAAGGGCATAGCGAGATTTGGGAAGAGAGGAAAGCTGAATCCTCGCTATATTGGACCCTTTGAGATACTTGATCGAGTGGGAGATAAGGCTTATAGGTTGGCATTGCCACCAGACTTATCAGGTGTCCATAACGTCTTTCACATATCGATGCTTCAGAAGTATCACCTGGATCCAACACATGTGATTAGTTATGAGCCATTGGAGTTCCAAGAGGACATGTCATATGTTGAGAGACCGATTCGGATACTGGATAGGAAGGAGAAGGTATTGAGATCGAAGACTATCAGATTAGTGAAGGTTCTCTGGCAGTATCATACTTCAGAGGAGGCTACTTGGGAGCTGGAGAGTTTGATGTGAGAGAAGCAACCCCATCTATTTAATGACTGACTTGGTTCTAATTTGGAGGACCAAATTTGCTTAGTAGGGGAGGATTGTCAGACTCGTATTTTATGTAGCTTATTCTTTATGATTCCTATGTGTATGATCGCTTTATTATTATAGTTGAATCATAAGAAGAGTATTTACTAGATTTAAAGTGTATGTGAAATGATTTAGCACTCATAAGCTACATAAAAGCCTAATTTAAGCTGTAAGAGTCACAGGCTAGACCGAGTTGATCTGAATCATTATGACTAAAGAGAAGAACTTAAAATTAGAAAATATAGAGAGCTTATGAAGGAAAGTCAGTTTGATTTAGTTTCGAACACAGAGAATGAGAGTAAAAGCTAAAAAGGGTAAAATGGATTTTTTTAGCGAGTTAAGATATTTAAGGTATTTCGAGCATATTTACCTACCAAAAACGGCTAAAACGTAAAGACAAGAGTGTAAGACATAAGATATGACACTTTCAAAATTTTGAGAAAAAGTCAACTTGGTCAATGATTAAGGAAAAAGTGGACTTTTACCGTAATTGACTAACCATGGTTAAAAATTTACCTAAGTATAGAGAAAAATTTGGGGAAAAATTTTTTTTGTTAGAATACAAGATAATCATCCCCAGAAGTAAGAAAAATTTATTCGAAATGATTTCAGATTAAAATTAATGGATAAAAACGTAATGGGCCTTTAGTGAAGATTTTAAAGCTCATTAAGGTATACTAAACGTAGATCGAAATATTTAGGTCCCTTAGACCGAATTGTTGGACCGATTGATAGGCCAAATATATAGACAATAAAAGGCCTGAGGTATAAAAAATATTTCAGCCCTAAAGCCCATTAAGAAAGCCCAAACCGAGAGGCCCAATTGTAAAGCCTATTAGGATTAAATATCTAACCATAGTTAAAGCTAACTATGACTCGTTAGATGACTCATTAGGTGACTCATAACTAAACCTTAGGAAGTCAATTTTAATGGCTGAAAATTAAGGCTTAATGGCTAAGTAAATGGCTTATAAAATCACCCACACCATTGTCATCTTCACCATACCATTCTCGGCTACACAAGGAAACCATTGAAATACATTTATCCAAGCTTTCTCTCACTAGAAATCACTAGGATTTAGGCATATTTGGAACTTGCATTCTTCATGAAAGTTGCTCCAAATTGAGAGGAGAGTAACATATGTTGAAATTAGCTATCAAGAAGCCATAGTGTGCAAACCGTAAGGCTCCAAAGTTTCGGCCAAGTGTGAACACAAATACTAGGTATACTTTCAAGCTTTCAAATTCATATATGCTAATGTATGAATGATTTTAAGTATACTGGTATATGTTTTAAGCATTGAAACATATGAAATCACTATGATCATGGTTAGGCCGAGAGTGAGTAGTGAAATATTGATAAATGCCCATATGATATTAAGGCATAAATGAGTTGATATACATGTGTTAATGATTATGGTATAGTTAGAATTAATCAATTTGATTAATTAATACATGTATTAAGTTGGCAATCAAGGTGTTTAATAAAATGCCTAAATGAACTATGTGATGCTTAAGAACATTGCCAACCAAGTGTTTGTGAAAATGCCCAAGTGAATTGGCCAAGGAAATGGACATGAACGACATGCCATGGTGTGACCGACGGCATGGGGTCCTCTCGGCAATGGCATGTGGCCGAGAGGTCCAATGGGCCAAGCCCAATTATTTTTGGCCCAATGAGATGTAATGGATCTAGGATAAGCCCAATAAGAGTTGGTAGGCCCCACAAGCCCAATAGGCCCAACGAAAATGAATACTAAAATGGCAATGGGCTTAAGGCATAGTTAGGCCCATTAAGGTTTATTAAAGCCCATTAAGTGGAATAGACTCTATTTAATGTGAAATACAGTAGGAAAAGTATAATTAACCTGATAAATGGTTATATGCAGCTCCAGAGATTATTGGAGAAGTAAATCGGACTGCTGGATCGAGCAGCATTGAGAAAGTAAAATTTCTCGAGTGATTGCAGGTAAGGGACTTTTGTGAGTAGTTAGAGATACCTTCATGTATTTTCATCTTCTTTTGCATCAGAGAAAGTGAATAATAATTATTGTGACCCGATAGTGGTAAATTATGATTTTGCCCTTAGTTAGGAAAAAAGTTAACTTTTGTGAAAAGTTGTAAAAAGCATGGAAACCACCATTTTGAGTGTTTTACTGTTGTTTAATAGAAGAATAAATAGATGGGCTAATGATTTTAAGGTTGACCTGAATTAAGCACACTTTATAATGCTGATTTTGATGTTTTGAAAATCATCCCTTTTTACAGAGCCATCTATCGAATTATGTGAGAATAAATCGTGCTAGAGCACATCTCGCACTTGATTTCATATATTTTCCACATATATTAGTACTGGATTGTGATTCACACTAGATTTTTGTGACATGCATGATAGAGTGCTGAAGTTATTACTCGTACTCAGTTTTATATGATATATGCATGAGAGAGTGCTGGAGCGATTAGCTTGTACTCAAATTTTACATGAGATACATGACAGAGTGCTAGAGCGTTGCTCGTACTCGATTCTTCATGATTTATACGTGACATAGTACTTGAGTTATTTCTCGTACTTGATTTAATGAGTTTTATGCATAGCATGGTATTGGAGCTATTGCTTGTACTTGATTTGAAACATGAACTATGCATTGACCTACTTGCTGGAGGTTTACTCGCACTAGAGTTTGAGTTTGTGATGTGAAACAGTGTTTGAGCGGAGTGTCGACTGTGAGTCACGCTCAAGGGCGCGCACTGTAATTTATGTGATATATAATACATGTTAAAAACCATGCTTGATTTCCTCGTGTAGACTAAGTGTCGCACTATGAGAGGTTCGCATGTGGATTTAGAGACGTGGTATGATATTCCATGGTTTGAGGGCTAAGACCTATGACAAGCACCCTGACTGTGATGTAGGGTCCACGGAGTACGTTGTACCGTGCGAGTGGCATGGAGTGCACTATACCGTGTGGTGTTGTGGAGTTGAGGAGGTTTTAGCTGGCGGTTATGATGGATTGACCCCCCTCCCGTTGCAGCAGTGATACCCCGCACACCGAGATCTATATTGCCTGGGATCACCATTATAGGATATAGCCATAGTCTAGGTTATTATTGCATTTCACCACAGAGTCTCACATGATATATCACCTGACTGACTGATTTATTTATGATACGGATAGACCTGAGGGATGGGTCGAAATCCGATTTTGTGTTGTGAATGATTTAAATGCCATATTTACTGTGATTTAAATATACATGGCATGATTTATCTAAAGGCATTGTGATGTTATAAAGATGCATTATTTTGTACTACATGCCTACATTTGAGAAAGCAAGCATGATTTCTGTACATGGGATTTGATATGTGTCACACCCCAGAAACGCGAAAAATAGGGAAAATTTAAAACTTTTTACTCATTAATTCACAATTGAGGGTGCATTCCTGTGCAGTGTCAAACATCATCATACATATCCTGCCTCAAGATCTCATCATTAAATAGTATATATCATATCATATACATTATTCAATCCCAAGATAATTAATCCTAATACATCCTATACAATGTTGTACATCAAGTGTCTATGACTACAATAATTGTCTGGATACATGAAAAGATAAATGATACCATAAAATACAATATATATGGCCTGGAGTTCAAGTCTTCCATTAGCCACTACTCCGTACGTCGCAGGAAATTCGCCTCACTTGAAGAAATCTGGAGGGCAATAAAACAGGGTGAGCTTCTAAATTGCTCAGTAAGGGGGTAAGTGATTCATTATTAAATGAATGATTTGCACACACAATCATTTATTTCACAGTTGAATACTCAATAGAAAAATGCAGCATGAACTCATTAATACATCATGTAAAACATGGAAGTACATACTCAGTACAAATCACAGTTACAAGCATGTAGAAATCAAGATGTGATAATGGCTTTTCTCTTTGTAACGTGATGAAAACCACTGCAACAGTAATACACGTGGCACATCCACCAAATACACGTGGCACAGCCACAGATTAAGATTCGTACGTTGCACAGCCACTAAATACACGTGGCACAACCATAGATTAAGATTCGCACGTGGCACAGCCACCAAATACACGTGGCACAATCACAGATTAAGATTCGCACCTGGCACACCACCAAATACACCTGGCACAGCCACAGATTAAGATTCGCACTTGGCACAGCCACCAAATACATGTAGTAGGTAACCAACGCTACCGGAGTAGGGGTCATCTCACGTTACCAGAATGAAGGAATATCAGACTTACATGCTAATAGAGCAATACCCGGTGTGTATTCAAAATGACATACCTAAGTCGCAGTCAATAGCCATTATCATAAAAATCGTTTTGCCTTTACGTAAAGCTCCAAATGGAGTTATATCATAAAACTCATTTCAAACCGCTTTGTACTCAGCACAAAGCCTATTAAAACCGAGCTTCAACTGGCAAAACCACGCACACATTTTCTTAAACCTCAGTACGCCTTAACGTAGGGCCCAAAACACTTTTTCTCATTTTAAACACAAAATGGTTATAAAATGTTTTTCACGTATAGTTTACAACTCGTAAAGGTTGGGCCCCAACCGGCTATAAAATCGTGTGCATTTCTCATTCACAATACATAAAACATGCTTGTTTTCTCAGTTGAAAATCATGCTACAATGTTATCACAAAACACATACACAAATGAGTTTAGTTTTCCCTTACCTCTTTGCACCTTGTATAGTGCAATCGTTCCCCTGTATCACGGACTAGCCTCGCATTCCACTCTGGAACTCCCGAGCTGTCCAAACGATGTTAAAACATTAATGTCTCGACTCAATTTAATTATTGAGCATACATTTGCTCATATTTCTCACTAACACCTAAATCTCTCAATTCTCATAATTCTATAAACATTCATAATCCCATTTACTACATTTCCAAATCCTACATTTCTCACACATAATACCCATACCAAAATCACCTCATTGCCTAAATTTCCAATTTATAAACAAAAATCTCAATTTACCACAATTTACTTAATATCATCATCACTCCAATAAAATCACAATTTCATCAATGTCTAACCATCTCCTAGCTATTTCATCACAATGCCCATGTTTACCATCACCAAAAATCACTTCAAAACTAAAGGTCGAGTTTTACAAAATTACCTAAACTTGTGGAGTGCTTGACTCACACCTCGATTCGATTCGTCTTTCGATTTCCAAGTATGTTGTTCTCCTTTGGGTGAGGAACAACTTTCCTTCTTACTACAACTCTTGATTTGGACGAAAATGGGCGATTTGGAAGAGGGAGAAAACTAGGGCTTGGCTGAAATGGAGGTTTGAAAGAGAGAGAAAAGATGAAATGTAGGAAAACATAGGGGTCCTTTTATAAACGGAGGGTAGGAGATCGATATGGTTCTTAATCAGATCGATCTGTATTTGAATTTGGGGACGATTTGGGGTAATTTTATGCCTAAGAGATCGATTTGTCGTGGGGTAAGATCGATCTCTTCGTGGCTTTATGAGATCGATCTGCTTCAATTATGAGATCGATCTCTAGTTTAGAGAATGCTTCATGAGATCGATCTGCTCCTCATGGAGATCGATCTTCTCCTTAATAGAAACATTTTGAGATCAATCCCACCCTCATGGATCGATCTGCTCACTTAATTTCCTCATTCCTTGTCATTTTTAACTTACCGGATCGATCCTCTCTTCTCCGAGATTGATCTGGCCTTATAGTTTCACACTTTAACATAAAATCTCATTTATAACTTAGTAATTCATTCCATACCACCTCAATGTAAGAGTACATTTCATTTAGTTCAATCAATTACACTTCAAGTTCTCATTACATAATTTAATATGTGTAAAATTCTCAAATCTCACAATATGTACAAGTATATATATATATTTAAAGACATGCTTTTAAAGTGAGTTAAGGAAATGATATTTTCGAGGCATAACATTATTTTGAGTAGATAGTGTAGATGTCTGCTTGCTTGCCTGATTTCCTTACTGAGCGCGTTGTATGCTCATCCCCCTTTATTTTCCCTCTCTATAGAGCATCAGCAGTAGAGCGAGTATGCTTAGGGGATCATATTCCTGTTGTCTACTGCTATTTCCTATCGATCGACAGGTATACATATTTTGTACGGTTATGTATCTAAACATAGAAACAACACAGTGATGTATATGATATATATTATGGGGAATGTATTTGTATTAGATTTTATATGATCTCACATGTATTATAAAAGAAGTTACAGTCAGTAACAGTATATTAACATGTATGTATGATAATGGATGATATGGTATGTGAGGAAGCTAACATCGAATCACAGCCCAACCATTGATGAGAGGAAAGGTAAGTTAAAATGCGAAAAATTTGTAGTAGTTTTGGTTAAGTCAGGAAGGGTCTTGACAGTGATTTCTAATTTAAAGCGTAAAGGGAATTAAGAGAAAATGTAAGTTAAGAAGGGTTTGGTTTGATGGAAACTTAAGAAAGTTAAAAAGTACGAAATCTAAGTTGTATGTTTTGTTTTTTGTAGCAAAGAAGACTTTTGGGAAAAGTGAGGCAATATAAATGCATTATCTAACTTAAGCTTGGTGCCAAAGAACCAAGATAAAGTGCTGCGATTGCCTTGAGGTAAAGGATTATGTGTAGAGTTATGGTGTCAATTTGTTTTTGATACATGCATGTGGATTTATTTTGTTTTAAGTATGTTTATGACATAAAAACTTATGAAAAGTCATATTTGTTACTCGAGGATCAACTACCATAAGCTTGCATATCATCTAATCTCCACTACTTAGTATTCATGCATAACACAAATCAAATGGACTTTATTCAAGGGTTGTAATGGGGCTAGGGATAAGCTAAGGAATTATTTTTGGAGTAAGAGAGTTTAAAACTCTAAAAATTAATAGAGCATTTAAAATTCCTGTAAGACCCGTAATTCATGTGTAACTTTATGGATTCATAAGTATGGTAATGTACTCATAATGTGAAATACAATTGAAGTAAAGTCCATAAATGTAATGTATATACGTGTAATATGAGTTTGTAATGTACATACAAGTTTCACTGTGTATGAATATGAAGAAATGAACTTTTATAAGTGATGGATGTGATTAGAACTCAAAATGAGTAGTGTGGTAGAATGGAATGAAGTTATACTTCCATTTGGTTTTGTAATGTGTACTTTTGGATATACAATGAATGCACACAAGTTTGAATGTGTATAAAGAATGAATGGATGTCATTTTCAAGTCTTAAAGGTGGTTGAATGTGAAAATGACCATGGCAGCAAATTGAGGAGGTTTTGTGTGAAGTTACTTCAAAAAACTACAGCAAAATCTGGAAAATATGTAGGCCAGATCGATCTCATGGGATAAGAGATTGATCTAGAAGAGCCAGAATGCTCTTATTTGGGCAATGGAATAGAGCAAATCGATCTCCCAAGGGGCTAGATCGATCTCCTAAACATTCTGTAATGAAAAGATCGATCCTTAAGCATACAAATCGATCTCCTTAGCTCTTTGTTTGGAGCAGATCGATCTCAAGCTTCGACAGATCGATCTCATGCTTAAAGTGCTGTGAAAAAGAGGGATTAAAGGAGACTAGATCGATCTCCTCCTAGTGCAGATCGATCTCCTCAAGCTATTTCTATAAAAGGAGCTTTGAAATCTACAATTTTTGGGAAAACCACATCACACTTCCATTTTTCACCAAAAACCTAAGTTTATCTCTCTAAAATTAGTCAATTTTCAGTAAGAATTGAGGGGAAGCTATTAGATACCAAGTTTTTCATCTTGAGGAAGAGAACAACATAGTTGAAACCCTAAACCTCATTGTTGGTATTGAAGGAGCAAGGAACATTTCACTTTGGAGCAAGAAGAGAAATTAGATTGGTAAGTTTCTAATACTCCAGCCCAAGCACATTGTTTATTTATCAACTTTTGAGTTTAATTGTATAGGTAGTGATGGTTGAAACTACCTAAGATATGTTTGAATAAGATAAACCTAGAAAATGGAATAAGTCTAGTGTGAGAAAGTATAAATTGGATGATTTAGTGATTTATGGGATTTGTTAAGTTGTTATTTAGGTAATGTGGGTGATTTGAAATGGTCATGTGGAGTTATATTGTGAGTTTAGAGAATTTATGAAGATGGGTATATGAGATGCTTGATAAAATGCCATAGTGAGGAAATTGACGAAATATGAACACTATGAGCCTAATATCGATTTAATATCGATTCATTATGAATAAATAGGCCTAAAGGAATCCATAGACTTGAGATATGAATAGAGAAATGAAACGAGGCCTCATAAGCATTAATAGAGACTATGAGTTGAATTGATGATAGTAAACGCAAGAGTTGGATTATAATGGACTATAATGATGCAAAATACGATTTTGTACAATTCTAGAGAGTTCGGAGGAGACGAATCGAACTGCACGAGTAAGCAGCTTTAAGGAAGTGGAATCAGGCGTCGTGATTTCAAGTAAGGAAATTCTGTAAGTATATAGAGGTAGCTGCTCGTATTTTGTGGCAATATAGGGTTTTTATGAAATGCATGACTGTTTGAGAAATTGGTTGTTTGGTATGCGGAAATGGTTACGAATGTTGGATGATTTTGTTTTATATGAATGTATAAAAATGGATAGTAAGGCTAATAATTGCATAAATCATGTGTTTTGAATGTTTTCACAAAACAAAAGGCTTGAATTTGAGTAAATAAAAGGATAGGCTGGCTTGTGTTTTATTGATGTTATGAAATAGCACATATGAGGTGCTAAACATGTTTGTGATGTGTTTTGAATGCATATGAGCCGCCTATCAAGCTTTGTGAATTAAATCGCGCTAGAGCCTCGCTTGCGCTAGATTTTGATGCTTTGATTTGCATGAAAGTGCTGGTGCTTAGCTCGCTCTTTGCTTTGATTTGTGATGATATGTTATAAACCGTGCTGGAGCTTTTGCTCGTATGGGACTTTTGAGTGATTTTCAAATGCATATAAACGTACTGGAGCTGTGCTCGTACGTGGTTTCTTTAAGATATGATGCATGAGTCGTGCTAGAGCTTTGCTCGCACAAATTTGCACATTATGGTACGTATAAGGCCGTGGAAGTTGGTAAGATCCTCAAGCCCTACATCTTTAAGCTAACATCCTTAAGCCCGGGGAGGCGGGGAAGCTCTGTTAGGCAGGGAGGCTCTGTTCGGTAGGGAGGCTCTCTTACGGTAAGATCCTTAAGCTCTACATCCTAAAGCCAACATCCTTAAGCCCGTGGAAGTTGGTAAGATCCTCAAGCCCTACATCTTTAAGCCAACATCCTTAAGCCCGGGGAGGCTGGGAGGCTCTGTTCGGTGGAGAGGCTCTCTTACGGAAGGATCCTTAAGCCAACATCCTTAAGCTCGAAGAGGCGAGGAGGCTCTGTTCGGTAGGAAGGCTCTCCTACATGTGTAAGGAATGATCCTTAAGCCAACATCCTTAAGCCCTGGAGGGGTAGGGAGACTCTGTTCGGCCGGGAGGCTCTCCTATATGAGTACGACAAGTTCTTGGTAGGGGGTAGACAAGACATAGTACTAGCACCCCCAACTACGATATGGGTCCGCAGAGTATGTTGTACCGTGTATACCACATTGAGTACGATGTACCGCGTGATTATTATGTGATGAGAGAGTCTGGCGAGGGAATATCCACCTTCATGCCAGTACGATACCCCACACACCTGGATGCGTGTGGTCTAGGATGATTGATGTTGTAGTTGGTCAACATAGTCTTGTGACATAGTGACCTGTCTCAATTGATTTATTTACTACCACATGTTTTGACATGTAAGTGTGAATGTGAACTGTCCAGGGTAGACTCGAGGGAGGGGTCGAGCCTTGTGGGATTTTAAATTGAGAAATGATAATGACGTTGTGATTGAGATACCATTTTAGGGATTTTGATGTGTTTGAGAAAGAGTTTTGTGATGTGATTTAAAAATGAGGTTTCTTAAATGAATTGCCCTTTTTATGAGATTAAATGAGAATGAGCATGAAATGGTTTTACATGTTGATGTTTCCATGTTTTAGATGCCAATTTTACATGATTTTGATACATGATATATGTATATTCATATGGCATAGTTTTAATTCCTCATGCTCCTATTATAAATGATTTATTGCATAACATTATCAGCATGTAGATAGAGTAGTTATCTACCATGCTTGCATTATTGGCTTATTGAGCGTGTGGTTGCTCATCCCTCTCTATTTTCCCCTCCTACAGAGCATGCATAGTAGCCTAGTGAGGACTGAGGCATGGTATTTTGGACATTCGCTGCATCTCCATCACTCAGAGGTATATAAACAGTGATTCCTTTTTGTATCTAAACAATGTAAAAGCACAGTAGTCATTTGAGATGTAATTATGGGGGATGTAGATGTCAGTAATCATATTTTGTATAAGTAAACGATTAACTTCGAATGTATGACATTGTTTTATTAAATTGTGAATTAATGGTAAGTGGTGGTTATTATTGACTCACAGCCTAACTGTATGTGGTGAGTTGTTCTTGATCGGGTAAGGTAACTGTCAAGACCCAAAACTACCCAAAATCAGAGTAAATTTTTCATTTTTCTTTCATACTTACCTGTCCTTTGATCGTGACTACACTCCACTAACAATTGGGATATGCGTCAATGCCAGTCCCACCATTCATTTACCATATAAATTAATTCCTTATTAAAGGAAAGGTAAACACATGAGTTTTTCATTAATTCCTTCACATTCATTTTCAAGTGTTTACAGTATCTATATATCCCTGAAAGTTACTTACAAACATGTTACTATGCTATTCTTATTTAGATACAATATGTACAAGTGTATATACCTCGAAATGATGGGCAGCGGCGGATATCAGGAATGCAGTACTTAGTCGCCTCAACATCTACTGGAGGAAATCTGTGTAGGAAAATGAAATGGGTGAGCACATCAAGCTCAGTGAGGCAATCCTACGAACAAGTAGGTAACCATACTACATACATGACCGTGGTGCCATGCATAAACCAACCTTTCTCCATACATTTCAAAACAGATGCTATAATTCATGATGTCATGTAAAACAAGTTCACATATGGATTTTAAAGAGCATGGAAAACTCAACATGCAAATCCATTTAAATCATTTTGTTCCCATTAAAATTCCACAACAAAGCCAAGACTCAACCCATCCCTCGGGTGTTCCTGACTCACATAAAATCATGAAGTCAAATGCTTTTCAAAGTAATAACAACATGTGATACAATGAATGTCATGTAAACCAAATTACATCCCTCATGGGTTTAAATAGCATGGGAATTTACATCATGCAAATTTCAGTTTAAAACTCAGTTTCATCTCATCAATATCACCTCTCAGTCAGGATTTAACCCTTCCCTCGGGTGATCCAGACTCACAAAAAAAATTCACAAAATGAGTTTCTCAAAAACATCAACATGCGAGACTAGGCAATAGATATATATATATATATATCTTGGGCAAATAACTAGGACTATGGCCATATGTCCTCGTGATCCCACTGCTACGCGGATCCTAGTGTGTGGGGTCTCACCACGATCGGGGACTGCCCCAAGAGGTGGGTCAGTCCATCCCGTCAGCCCTGTCCAATCACTCATATCTGAAGATGCCATTCGTATCCGAAGATGCCACTCGCATCTAAAGATTCCATGTATCCGAAGATGCCACATAATCAATCCCAGCACGGTACAACGTACTCCATGCTACTTACATGGTACGACACACTCCGTGGACCCATATCTCATATCTATACCCATGCCCTGTCTCAAAATGCACGTGCGAGCCTATTTAATCAGCGTGACACATAGTCTACCCGACGCACCAAGCACGGCTCATCGTATCTTCTCATAAAACCAGTGTGAGCGATACTCCAGCACTCTCATAAAATCAAGGAAAATCTCGTGCGAGCCAAGCTCCAGCGCACGTTTCATAAAATCTCATAAGATTAGTGTGAGCTAAGCTCCAGCACTCTATCAAAATCATGTAAAACTAGTGGGAGCTAGGCTCCAGAACTCTGTCATAACAATTTAAGTGAAAATCTAGTGCGAGTTAGACTCTAGTACCCTGTCACAAAAATCATATGAAAATCTGGTGCGAGTTAGACTCCAACACCAATGCATGTAAAACTCTAGTGCGAGCTCTTGCTCCAGCACTAATGCATGCATCACACAAATCAAAACTCGTGCGAGCTGAGCTCTAGCACGTCACATTTTCATAAAATCACGTAGGCGGCTACATTTCTCAAATCAATTTTAGAGAAAATCAACATTGATTAAAGTTATGCAATGCTGTGCATTTTATTTAAAAGTTAGTCATCCTACCCATGCATGTGTCAAAATACCTCAAGAACAAGCAAGGACCTCTTGTTCTTGCTCCTTCCAACTTTTCCTAAATTTGGAAATTTTACCCTTCACAAGGGTAATTTAGTAATTTGCCCATCCGGGGCACTAAAATTTTTATCCTAAATCTAGACCCTTCAGACACTTTAAGAGACCGCAAATGAAGTTGAAATTACGTAAAGTTACCTCTAGCAGTCCGTAAAATTCCCTTACCTCATTTTTTTGTACGGTCTGACTTTTCCCAACGCTACCGATCACCTGATCCGTTCAGCTCCCAATATGTTCTCCGGAGCTGTAGATAATGTCACGACCCTCAACTTACCAAAATACGTACAAATTTTTCACATTTTCATGCATCATTTATTATTCGTCCTTACCTCAATCTGAATAGCAACTCTCCTCAATAGTTGGGCTGTGTGTCGACGTCTAACTCACTCCACCATACCAATTCAATTTGTATATTATTTATGAGTAAACACTTGTATAAATGTATATATATCAGAGTTGTTACATGTTTTTACATTGTTTTACATCCCTAATAGTTACATACAAAATGCTACTGTGCTATTGTAAGTTTAGATACAAAATTACAACAGTGTGTATACTTTACGTGATGGGATGCAACGGATTACCAAAAAGGGAATGCCTCTAGTCACGCTCAATCTATACTCAACACTCTGTAGAGAGGGGGAAAATAAAGGGAGTGAGCAAACCACACGCTCAGTAAGGCAATCATGTGAATAGGTAGATACTGCACTATCTACGTGATCGTGATGCCTTTCTTAAAAGCACTTAGTTCATCTTTTCATCTCAAAACATGAGTGTATGATTGTGTTAATCGTATGTAAAGCATTCATGCTATTAAAATCCAGTGCACAATTCAATTCAAAGCATGGTATAAATCATCATGCATAATTCATAATAAAGCATGGCATTACCCATTATGCACTTTTCTCAAATAAGCATGGCATTAACCATCATGCATTTTTCACAATAAAGCATGGCATTAATCATCATGCTTTGGTGCACTTTAAACCATTAACAATCGATATCTCAAAACAATTCAACACTTATCAGGTCTCAGCCCCTCCCTCAGACTGTCCTGACCCACAAATCATTTCAAACATGGATTTATTCACAAAGCATTAGACATGTGAGATAGGTAATTCAATAAAAGGTAATAACCTCTAGGTTTATGGCCATAACCTGTGATACCGGCTACATGGATCAGGTGTGCGGGATATCACAACTATCTACTTCCACACGGGAGGTGGGTCAAATCTAGCCCGTCGGTCTATAGCAAATCTCGCTTGAAGACGACACATCATAATCTCGATACGGTACAACGTACTCCATGCTACATGCACGGTACAACGTACTCCATGGACCCAATCAACACATCATATCACGCTACATCTCAAAACGCACGTGTGAGCCTATTTAATTGGTACGACCTCTAGTCTACCCGAAGATTCTAACATGGCTATCAACATGTCAAAATCACAAACTACACATGCGAGCCTATTTAATTGGTGCAACACCAAGTCTGCCCAAAGCTCCAAGCACGGCAACAAATAAGGTGGGCATCTAGTGTGAGCTAAGCTCTAAGCACCATGCCAAAACCAGTATGAAATCCATGTGAAAACTAGTGCGAGCTAAGCTCTAGCACTCGTGTGCATAAAACACGTCAAATCTCGTGCGAGTCATACTTAACACGCTTTCATTCTCACGAAAATAATGTAGGTGGCTCATTTCTTTGCAAAGTGTGGTTAACAAACCAAAACAACTCATTTCTTTTGTAATTCATTTTCAAATACTAGCCAACCTACCAATCACTTGCTAAAAAGCAATAAAACATGATTTTCAAAGCAATATGCTTTTGTTTTCATGCACATTTCTCAAACACCCAATTTTTGCCCTTCAATCACCCAATTTCATTTCCTAACATCTCATGCAATCTAGTAAAGCATTTAAGCGCCCAAATTACGCACAGATATCTCTAAGAGTCCACACAATTCACGTACCTCAATTTAGTTGGTTTGACTCTTTTCCTCTTAGCTTCTCACGCTCTAGGCTCAACTCGCTCCGGCATATCCTCGGAAGCTGCAATTTATTCATCATACGTTCGAGTTAGTACTACTAACTCTCATTCAACTATGTATTCCACCCAATGCCTTAAACACTCATTTTACCCTTTTTGGGTAAGTCTCTCTATTCATTCCATATTATTATCTTAAAATTATATCCTCAACACCATTATCATCTCAAGATATCCCATTCATCATTTATTCCACCACATTTCACTTCTCACACTAACTCATTTCTAGGTTATATTCATTTCATGGTATTCTAGGTAGTTCTACCCACAATGTGCACACCCAAATCAACTTCATAATCATCAACTAGATAAATGTACTTGGATTTGTGCACTAGAAACTTGCCTCTTTGGATTTCCTCTTTGCTCCAACTAGAAATGCCCTTTGTTCCTTCCATCCAACAAATGGGAAAATGCCTCCAAACTATGTTGTTCTTCTCCTTGATGTGAACAACATTGCCTCTAATAGTCTTCCCTCAAATCTCCTTGAAAATGGTTGGATTTAGAGAGAGAAAACTAGGTTTTGGGTTGGAAAGGGAAGGAAATAGTTTTATCCTGAAATCTGCAGATTTTCAATGCCCTTTTTATAGAAATAGCTTAAGGAGATCGATCTACAAAAGGAGGAGATCGATCTGGCCCCCTTAAATTCCTCTTTTCCATGGCATTTTAAGCACGAGATCGATCTGTCGAAGCTTGAGATCGATCTACTCCAAATAGAGAGGTAAGGAGATCGATCTGTATGCTTGAGGATTGATCTTTTCATTACAGAATGCTTAGAGATCGATCTGGCCCCATTGGAGATCGATCTGCCCTATTCCTTTGCTCAAATACAAGCATTTTTGGCTCATCCAGATCGATCTCTCATCCTATGAGATCGATCTGGCCTGCATAATTTCCAGATTTTGCTGCAGTTTCCTGCAGAAACTTATACTCAAACATCCTTAATTTGCTGTCATGGTCTTTTTCTCATCCAATCATCTTTGAGACTTGAAAGTGATACCCCATAATACTTCATACACATTAAAACTTGTGTAGAATCTTTGTATATCCCAAAGTTACATGATATAAACCAAATGGAAGTGCACAACTTATGCAATTCTCCTTCCATTTTACCACACTACTCATAATTCATTCTACTTACATTCTCCACATGTTTAAGTCCATTTCTTCACATTCATATATAATGTAACTTGTATATACAATCACAACTCTTATTACATGTGTGTACCTTAACTTATGGACTTACATCACATATACTTCACTTATGAATTCATAGTATAACTCCATTTACATTTCTATGTACATATTACAATTATACATATACGGGGTCTCACAGATAATCATTTATCGGGTTAAATCCAAACATATTAATTCATATTTCACTTTAACTCGGCTTAATTTAAATCATTGGGCCCGTTTACCCCTATTGGGCCCGTTTGCACCTTAATGGGCATTAATTGGCCTTAAGCCCGTTTTCCACTTACTATTCACATTATCAAGGCTTATTGGGCTCATTGGGCCCATAAGTATTTATTGGGCCTCGTTCTAAACTCTCGGATAGATCGTGTACTATTTACGATAATTACTTTAAAATTTCGAATAATATTCCTTTTAATACAGAATTAGTCCGTAAAATAATCTTAACTCTGCATTGAGGACTCAAATTGTCAGAATTAAAATGTACTTACCTAATGTTTTGCGGGGTACAAAAATTGGAGCTCAATCAGCTCTCGTTCGGGCTCTATTGTAGAATTGCAAAAATTAGATTAATCTGGGTTATTTCCATTAAATATAATATTAAATTAATTTCTGAAATTTACCAATCAATCTCGACCCTCAGTCAACTTACCTAAATCTCGAGTCTTCCTCGGTAATTTTTCTTTTCTTTTTCCCTTTTCTTTCTTTTCTTTTCTTTTCCTTTCCTTCTCTTTTTCCTTCCTTTTCCTTCCCCTTTCATATCGGTCGAACGGTGCCGTTTTTTGGTCTTTGCTGTCGTCGATGGTTCTGGCCATTTCATCGGCCACTACCAGTCTCAAAATGATCGGCTCTTCCTCTTGATCACGTCGGTGCCCACCGTTCACGCCCAGCTGCCATGGATCATCGGAATCAGGCCCATTTTCCTATCAGTTTTCTCCTCCTCCGTTCGTCGATTTCTGCCGTCGTCGGCGCGCGTCACCAGTGCCAGAGTGTTCGTCGTCCTACCGTCTCTCTTCTTCAACCTTCGTTTAGGTTCGTTGATCGTCGGTGGCCGTGGGTGGGTCTTGGTCTCCTCTATCCGTTTTTCGATTTTCATTTTTTCCTTGGTTTTTCTCTCTCCCCGATTTTCAGATTTCGATTCTTTTTTTATTTTTATTATTATTATTTATAATTTAGTTTATTATTATTATAATCATTAAAATATTCTTAAAAATCCCAAAAATATATACTAAAATCATATTTTATTTAATTAATTTATTGTATTTTAACCCTTTTTCGGTATATTTTCTTCGTATTTTTGGGATATTGTCCCGAGTGAAAATTTTGATTAATTCCAATAAATTCATATCTTGATCAATTAGACTCAAAATTTAATTATTTCATCGTTATTTATCAAGATTTCTCAAATCCATATTTTTAATTAAAATTTTCTTATCGAATTTATACCAAATTTTAGTTTTTTAACTGTTTTACCCTTCTACACGTTCGGGACCAATTTAACCCGACTTTCCTTCTTGGACCCACTATAATCTCTCATTTACAATTCGTATCTTTGTCCAGACAATTAAAATCTCATAAATTAAATTTGAACTTCCTTAATTGTCCGTTTTCAGATTTAACGTACGTTCGACTACTTCATTCATATTTATATGATCAAATCATCTGTCTTATGATTCCATTATCATTAACCATATCCAAAAAAATGTGTGAATTATAAGGAAATACAATAACAATCGGGTCTTACAGTAACAGTAAAACGTAAAAAATTTATTGAGATTTTCGGTTAAAAGGAATGAAAAAGGGTCGTGACAAAGATTGGTAGCAGAGCTGAGTTGGCCTGATGTGAGTCAGTAATAAAACATAGGAAAGTACATCCCCATATTACTGTGCTTTTGTTTAGATATAACTGTGTATACCGTGATGGATTGAGCTTGATAAATGATTTTAAATACAGGAAGTTAGGCATTATGCCAATTACACGCCAAGGTAGAGGGGCGAGAGCACTGCTAGAGGCCATAGAGGTAGGCTTGAGAGCCGTACGGAGCCATAGATTGATCAGGCTCCACAGAACCCTGCTGGGAGAGCAAGAGATACAGAGGCAAACTTCGCTAGGATAGAGCGAAGTATTGAGAACCTGGTGGAGATAGTCACGCAAGCCTTGGGTGCTGGTGACAGACGGGGTACTGCAGCATAGCCTAATGCTACTGGACAGGCAGTTGCAGAGGTGGAGATACCTTAGGCTACTGAGACGATGAGACCCCTAGCCCAGGATATAGCTTCTCCTATCGCTCCACAGCAAAGCGGTAGTGATTTGGGTTATGATTGTGACTTGAGCAGATTGTGAGAGTTTCAAGGGTTGAAACCCCCAGTGTTCAAAGGGGTGAAGGACATAGTGGTTAGGAGGATTGTGTGTATGAGATGGAGAAATTGTATAGGTTTTTTCGTTGCACTTCAGCTGAGAAGGTTGCCTTTACCGTGTTTATGCTGAAAGGCGAGGCAGAGCATTGGTGGAGATCCACCGAAGCCATTTTGAGGGCCCGACATTCCGAGATCTCGTGGGAGATATTTATAGAGGCCTTCAGGAGACAGTACATTCCAGCCACCGTACAGAGGAAGCTACGGATATAATTCATGAATTTGGTTCAAGGGAATCATATTGTAGACGAGTATGAGTCCAAGTTTATGTCCTTGGGGAGATACGACCAGGACATGATGGGTAGTGAGACCCGAAAGATTCAGAAGTTCGTTGATTGTGAGGTCTGAGAATTTCAGACATATTTAATGATGTAATAATAAATTGAAGTGTAATTTATTGAGCTAAGTGAATTGTGGGAATTATAATTGGAGATTTATGTGTTAAGTGTGTAAAATAAGCTTGATCCATGAGGACAGATCAATCTGGGAGAAGGAGAGATCGATCTGGTGAATTAAAAATGACGAGGAAGGGGAAATTTGAGGAGCAGATCGATCTCCAATGGAAGAGATCGATCTCCTTATGAATCTGTTTGAGAAGGGATCGATCTCATGAGGAAGAGATCGATCTCCAAATGCTTCTGTTTGGGAGAAGATCGATCTCCTCAAGGCACAGATCGATCTCATAAAGCCATAAAGAGATCGATCTCACCCCTCGACAGATCGATCTCCTAGGCATAAAATTGCCCAGATCGTCCCCAAAATTCAAACGCAGATCGATCTCCCCAGGAGACAGATCGATCTCCTACCTCCAGTCTATATAAGGAACTCGTGTTTTCTCCTGAAATCTCACTTTCTCTCTCTTTCAAACCTCCATTTTTTTCGAAAACCTAGTTTCTCACTCCTCCAAATCTCCCATTTCCGGCCAAATCAGCTATTGTGGTAAGAAGGAAAGTTGTTCCTCATCAAAGGGAGAACAACATACTTGGAAATCGAAGGACGAATCGGATCGAGGCGTGAGTTGTGCATCTCACAAGCTTTGGGTAATTTCTAAACCTCGATCTTGACATTTGAGTTGATTTTGATGTTATTGGTGGTTGAATTTGTGTTGAAATGGCTGAAAGATGACTAGGGATTGATTAAATTTCAATGTGGTAGGAGTGATATGCATATTGAGAATTTTGGTGAATTTAAGAAATTGTGAGCTATAAATGGAAAATTGGACAATGTGGAGAATTAGCGTAGATAATTGGTATTAGAGATATCGAACATTGGGATATTGTGAATAGAGTTGTAGTTTAGGGTTGAGTTACGAGAAATCAAGAGAATTGAGGTGTTATGAGCAATTATGCTCGATTTTAAGAATTGAGGCTTATGTGATGTGGAGTATTGATGTTTTAACATCGTTTGGACAGCTCGGGAGTTCCAGAGTGGAATGCGAGACTAGTCCGTGATACGGGGGAAACGATTGCACTATACGAGGTGCAAAGAGGTAAGGGAAATCTAAACCATTTGTGTATGTGAATTGCAAACTGTTTTAGCATGATTTACGATTTATAAACAAGCATGTTGAGTATTTTGTGTTGAGATTTGAACTGCACACGATTTTATAGCCGGTTGGAGCCCAATGTTTTATGAGTTTATAACTGGGCTCTACATTAAGGCAACATTGAGATTTGAGAAATGTGTGCGTGTGCTTTGCCGGTTAGAACTCGATTTTTATTACGTTTTGTGTTGAGTACAAAACGGTTTTCAAATGAGTTTTATGAGAGAGAAACCATTACGAGTTCTACGTGAAGGCAAACCCGTCTTATGTGATAAGACTGAGGTGTGTAGTTGTGAGTACACACCGGGCATTGCTCTGGTAGCATGTAAGCCCGATTTCTTCTCCGTTCTGGTAACGTGAGAATGACCTACATCGGTGGCTGTGCCACGTATACCCCATTGGTGGCTGTGCCACGTTGAGAAACCCCATTGGTGGCTGTGCCACGTATACCCCATCGGTGGCTGTGCCACGTATACCCCATTGGTGGCTGTGCCACGTTGAGAAAACCCCATTGGTGGCTGTGCCACGTATACCCCATTGGTGGCTGTGCCACGTTGAGAAACCCCATTGGTGGCTGTGCCACGTATACCCCATCGGTGGCTGTGCCACGTATACCCCATTGGTGGCTGTGCCACGTTGAGAAAACCCCATTGGTGGCTGTGCCGCGTATACCCCATTGGTGGCTGTGCCACGTTGAGAAAACCCCATTGGTGGCTGTGCCACGTATACCCCATTGGTGGCTGTGCCACGTTGAGAAAACCCCATTGGTGGCTGTGCCACGTTGAGAAACCCCATTGGTGGCAGTGCCACGTTGAGAAACCCTATTCAGTGGCTATGCCACGTGAGAAAATAATTCAGTGGCTTTGCCACGTGTGTTTTGTGGCTATGCCACGTGAGAAAATAATTCAGTGGCTTTGCCACGTGTGTATTGTGGCTATGCCACGTGTGATTTTAAATCAGTGGCTATGCCACGTTATTTGAGAAAGCGTTTAACACGTATTTTCACATGCTTAGTTTTGCTCTAGAGTGAGCCTTTTACTCCATGTTTTCACATGACTTGACACATGAGAGTGTCGTTTTGAATATTTTCATGCTATGGTTTTCAAACGAGTTTCACATACAAATAAATGCTTTGTGATGTGCATTTTGGTTTATGAAATGAGTCCCCTACCCCCCTTACCTTGCGATTTAGAAGCTCACCCTGTTTTTCTTTCCCCCCCAGAGTTCTTCAAGTGAATAAGGACTTCCCTGCGACGTACGGAGTGGTGGCTAGTGGAGGATTCAAGCTCCAGGCTATATAATTTGTACTTTGAGGTATATTATCTTTTCATGTACCCAGACTATTAATGTATTTGCAGACACTTGATGCATGACATTATATGGGATGTATTAGGATTAATTAACTTGTAATTGAGTATTTGTGTACGGTACAATATACGTTATATGATGTTGAGATCCTGAGGCATGATAATTATGATGATGTATGACACTGCACAGGAATGCACTCTTAATTGTGAATTAATGAGTAAAAAGTTTTAAATTTGCCCTATTTTCCGCATATTCGGGGCGTGACAGAGTTTTCTTGGTATCAGAGCTTAGGGTGTCTAGTACTGTCAGTGTCAGTTAAGTGAAATAGAATACATCCCAAGTGTCTGTAATAGTCTGGTCATGAACTGAAATTGAGGATTGAGATTTCAATCGATTGTGATATGTACGCGCAGGAGACGAGTTGAGATTGAGAATGAGTAAACGACGAGGTCGTTCGAGGAGGCAGGCAGAGTCCCCTCCACCACCTGTCCCACAACCAGAGAGTCCTAACTCTCGATTTAATCGGATTGAGACCGATGTGAGGCAAGGTTTTGAGCAGATGGCGGCGCTATTCGCGCAACACTTTGGAGTTAATGCCTCGGATACTACCCCTACACCACCACCAGGACCTCCCATACCCCCAGTGCCTCCCGTCACTCAGCCTGAGGACAGAAGTAAGGTCCGACTAAAGGAATTTCTGAAGATGAATCCACCCGCATTTAAGGGAAAGAAGGATCCTACAGAGGCTGAGGAGTGGCTGACGGAGTTGAGAGTTATATTTGATTTACTGGGGTGCACCGATGCTGAGAGAGTCAGTATGAGTGCTTATATGCTGAAGGGGAGAGCTCGAGATTGGTGGAGTACTACCCAGGGTATCTTGATGTCCCACCAGGATGTGATTGGTTGGGAAGAGTTCCAGACAGCTTTTAGAACCCAATATGTACCACGAGCCGCTCAGAGAAGGAAACAGGCCGAATTTTTGAGTTTGGTACAGGGTGACATGTCGGTGGATGACTATGAGAGCCAGTTCACCGCACTACTGAGATATGACCCAGAGACCTTCAAGAGTGAAGAGCTCCGCACAGAGAAGTTTGTGTATGGGTTGAAGCCCATCATTAGAGATAGACTGATGGGGCTATGTATTACTGAGTTTGGAGATGCTCTGAGACGAGCACAAGAGGTTGAAAGAGGGATTGAGATGGTACAATCCCAGAATGAGCTCAGAGCGGTGAATAGAGATAAGGGCAAGAGGCCAGCACTTTTCCAGTCAGAGGCTCGGAGAGGTTCCTTCAGAAGAGGAAGGATTGAGGTGCAGAGGGACAGATTGGAGAGACCCAGAGCCTATCCTATTATCAAGGAGGCCCCTCGATATGTCAGGCCGGAGATGAGGATTTGTAGAGACTGTGGCCGATCGCATGAGGGACGTTGTACTGGGTCAATCCATGGATGTTTCAGATGTGGTGACATGGGTCACAGAGTGAAGGACTGTCCCTAACCTCAGATACCACATGCTCCGGAGCCCGCTAGACAACAGCCTCAGAGAGTGGATCCCCGGAGACGGGCCACTGCGGCAGAGAAAGGGAAGAAACCTGTGGCACAGGGACGAGTGTTTGCCCTGGATAAGGAGACCGCAGACGCTTCGGCGGAAACTATAAGAGGTACACTCTCTGTCTGTAATTATGAGGCTCATGTGTTGATTGATTCAGGATCCACGCATTCGTTTATTTCTGAGCATTTTGCATGTAGATTAAACTTGAAGTTTGAACCTCTAGAATATATACTACATGTAAATACCCCTATGCGTGAATCTCAGAGAACTGAGTTAATCTGTAGAGGATGTGAAATAAAGGTGGGAGATAGAGTGATGTTAGCAGATCTAATCATGTTGAATATACACGGGTTTGATGTAATTCTGGGGATGGATTGGTTGGCAACCAATCGAGTGAGTTTAGACTGCTACACTAAGATTGTAACTTTCTCCCTACCTAAACCTTACAGTGTACGATTGAGATATTAAGGGAATAATTATGTGGAATTCTAGTAAATAATTTAAGAATTTTAATATTATTTTGGAGAATATTAAATATGATTATTCATGTGAAGGTTATGAGACACTCATCTCAGACGATGAGCGGGAACATCCGAGGATTGAGGATATACTTGTGGTTTGCGAATTTCTGGATGTTTTCCCAGATGAATTGCCAGGTTTACCACCAGAGAGAGAGCTGGAGTTTACCATTGATTTGGTACCAGATACTCAGCCGATCTCTAAACCTCCCTACAGGATGGCATTAGTGGAACTTGAGGAATTGAAGAAACAACTACAGGAGTTATTGGATCAAGGGTTTATTAGACCCAGTGTTTCGCCGTGGGGAGCACCAGTACTATTTGTTAAGAAGAAGGATGGTAGTCTCAGATTATGTGTAGACTACCGGCTGTTGAATAAAGCCACGGTGAAGAATAAATACCCACTGCCCAGGATTGACGATCTACTTGATCAGCTAAGAGGGGCATCCGTCTTTTCTAAGATTGATTTGAGATCGGGCTATCACCAATTGAGGATCAAGGAGGAAGATATTCCAAAGACGGCCTTTAGGACAAGGTATGGCCATTACGAATTTCTGGTGATGTCTTTTGGATTGACGAACGCCCCTGCAGCATTTATGAGATTGATGAACGAGGCGTTCAGAGACTATCTGGATAAGTTTGTGATAGTCTTTATCGATGATATCCTGGTGTACTCTCGGTCGTATGAGGAGCATGCACAGCAATTGTGGTTAGTACTTCAGATACTCTGGGATAAGCAATTATACGGAAAGCTTAGTAAGTGTGAGTTTTGGCTGAACCGGATAGCTTTCCTTGGGCATGTAGTCTCAGAGGAAGGAGTATCAGTGGATCCGAGTAAAATAGCAGCTGTGCTTAATTGGGAGAGACCGAGGACAGTGACTGAGATACGAAGCTTCCTTGGTTTGGCAGGGTATTACAGGAGATTTATGGAAGGATTCTCGAGGATTGCCGCTCCTTTGACTAAGCTCACGCGTAAGGAGACTCCGTTCATATGGACTGATCAATGTGAGCTCAGTTTTCAAGAGTTAAAGAGGAGATTGACAGCGGCACCTGTGTTAACTATTCCCGAGGGATCAGGAGGATTCTCGGTGTATAGTGATACATCTCACCAAGGATTGGGGTGTGTGCTTATGCAGCACGGAAGAGTGGTCGCATACGGATCGCGACAGTTGAAGGACCATGAGCGGAATTACCCCACGCATGATTTGGAGTTAGCCGCTGTGATATTTGCTTTGAAGATCTGGCGACATTACTTATATGGGGAAAGATTCCAGATCTTCACTGATCACAAGAGTTTGAGATATCTCTTTGATCAGAAAGAGTTAAACATGAGACAAAGGAGATGGATGGAACTCCTTAAGGATTATGACTGCGAGATTCTATACCATCCGGGTAAGGCGAATGTAGTTACTGATGCCCTGAGCAGGAAGAGTATGATATCTGCTATGATGATCAGGGAATGGGATTTGTTAGAGCAGTTCGCCGAACTTCGGATCAGAGTTAAAGAGGTAGAGACTGGATTTTTGGCTAGCCTGCGGATAGAGCCCAGGATCATGGATCAGATTAGAACTGGGCAGCGCAGCGATCAGAGATTGATAGATATGGTTAGCCAAGCTGAGCAGAGTTCGCAGTTGGATCTCACCATCAGTGAGGATGGATTGTTGAGATTCAGAGGACGGATTTGTGTACCGGACGATGATACCCTGAAGAGACAGATACTGAGAGAATCCCACTGCTCGCGATACACCATGCACCCAGGAAGTACTAAGATGTACCGAGACTTGAGAAAGGTGTATTGGTGGAGTGGTATGAAGCGAGATGTGGCAGAGTATGTGGCCAGGTGTTTAGTATGCCAGCAAGTAAAAGCGGAGCATCGGAAGCCCGGAGGACTACTACAGCCCTTACCTGTACCTACATGGAAATGGGAGCATGTCACTATGGACTTTATTATGGGTTTACCGAGGACCTGAAGAGGTCGTGACGCGATATGGGTCATTGTGGATAGATTGACCAAGAGTGCCCACTTCCTTGCCATCAAGAGCACAGATACTGTGGATGCCTTAGCTGAACTGTATGTCAGCGAGATAGCTAGATTACATGGGGCTCCAGTGAGTATTACTTCTGATAGAGATTCCCGGTTTACTTCCAGATTTTGGACCCAGTTTCAGGAGTCCATGGGATCTCGATTGAGTTTTAGTACCGCCTATCATCCTCAGACAGATGGTCAGTCAGAGAGGACTATTCAGACCCTAGAGGATATGTTGAGGGCGTGTACGATGGATTTTAAGGGATCATGGGATGATCACCTGCCCCTAGCAGAGTTTGCGTACAATAACAGCTATCATGCGAGTATTGGAATGACACCTTTTGAGGCTCTATATGGTAGGAGGTGTAGATCCCCTGTAGCTTGGGAAGAAGTCGGTGACAGAAAGATAAATTCTCCCGAGCTTGTTGAGCAAGCCGTACAGAGTGTGAAACTCATATGTGAGAGGTTACGGGCTGCACAGAGTAGACAGAAAAGCTACGCGGATGTGCGTAGACGGCCACTCGAGTTTGATGTTGGTGATGCAGTATTTCTGAGAGTATCACCGAGCAAGGGTATCATGCGATTTGGGAAGAAAGGGAAATTGAGTCCTCGATACATAGGACCATTTGAGATTCTTGAGAAAGTGGGTGAGGTAGCTTACAGATTAGCATTACCCCCACAGATGTCCGGAATACACAACGTTTTTCATGTATCTATGTTGAGGAAGTACCACCCGGACCCTTCTCATGTCATAGAGTATGATGAGATGGACATACAGGAGGACATGAGCTACATTGAGGAACCCGTCCGGATTCTCGATAGAAAAGAGAAGGTACTGAGAAGAGCATCCCATTAGTGAAAGTCTTGTGGAAGCATCACTCAAGGGAAGAAGCGACGTGGGAACTAGAGAGTCTCATGAAGGAGAAATACCCCCATCTATTTTGATTAGTTGAGTTGAATTTGGAGGACCAAATTCTTTTTAAGGTGGGGAGGATGTGAGGTCTGAGAATTTCAGACATATTTAATGATGTAATAATAAATTGAAGTGTAATTTATTGAGCTAAGTGAATTGTGGGAATTATAATTGGAGATTTATGTGTTAAGTGTGTAAAATAAGCTTGATCCATGAGGACAGATCGATCTGGGAGAAGGAGAGATCGATCTGGTGAATTAAAAATGACGAGGAAGGGGAAATTTGAGGAGCAGATCGATCTCCAATGGAAGAGATCGATCTCCTTATGAATCTGTTTGAGAAGGGATCGATCTCATGAGGAAGAGATCGATCTCCAAATGCTTCTGTTTGGGAGAAGATCGATCTCCTCAAGGCATAGATCGATCTCATAAAGCCATAAAGAGATCGATCTCACCCCTCGACAGATCGATCTCCTAGGCATAAAATTGCCCAGATCGTCCCCAAAATTCAAACGCAGATCGATCTCCCCAGGAGACAGATCGATCTCCTACCTCCAGTCTATATAAGGAACTCGTGTTTTCTCCTGAAATCTCACTTTCTCTCTCTTTCAAACCTCCATTTTTTTCGAAAACCTAGTTTCTCACTCCTCCAAATCTCCCATTTCCGGCCAAATCAGCTATTGTGGTAAGAAGGAAAGTTGTTCCTCATCAAAGGGAGAACAACATACTTGGAAATCGAAGGACGAATCGGATCGAGGCGTGAGTTGTGCGTCTCACAAGCTTTGGGTAATTTCTAAACCTCGATCTTGACATTTGAGTTGATTTTGATGTTATTGGTGGTTGAATTTGTGTTGAAATGGCTGAAAGATGACTAGGGATTGATTAAATTTCAATGTGGTAGGAGTGATATGCATATTGAGAATTTTGGTGAATTTAGGAAATTGTGAGCTATAAATGGAAAATTGGACAATGTGGAGAATTAGCGTAGATAATTGGTATTAGAGATATCGAACATTGGGATATTGTGAATAGAGTTGTAGTTTAAGGTTGAGTTACGAGAAATCAAGAGAATTGAGGTGTTATGAGCAATTATGCTCGATTTTAAGAATTGAGGCTTATGTGATGTGGAGTATTGATGTTTTAACATCGTTTGGACAGCTCGGGAGTTCCAGAGTGGAATGCGAGACTAGTCCGTGATACGGGGGAAACGATTGCACTATACGAGGTGCAAAGAGGTAAGGGAAATCTAAACCATTTGTGTATGTGAATTGCAAACTGTTTTAGCATGATTTACGATTTATAAACAAGCATGTTGAGTATTTTGTGTTGAGATTTGAACTGCACACGATTTTATAGCCGGTTGGAGCCCAATGTTTTATGAGTTTATAACTGGGCTCTACATTAAGGCAACATTGAGATTTGAGAAATGTGTGCGTGTGCTTTGCCGGTTAGAACTCGATTTTTATTACGTTTTGTGTTGAGTACAAAACGGTTTTCAAATGAGTTTTATGAGAGAGAAACCATTACGAGTTCTACGTGAAGGCAAACCCGTCTTATGTGATAAGACTGAGGTGTGTAGTTGTGAGTACACACCGGGCATTGCTCTGGTAGCATGTAAGCCCGATTTCTTCTCCGTTCTGGTAACGTGAGAATGACCTACATCGGTGGCTGTGCCACGTATACCCCATTGGTGGCTGTGCCACGTTGAGAAACCCCATTGGTGGCTGTGCCACGTATACCCCATCGGTGGCTGTGCCACGTATACCCCATTGGTGGCTGTGCCACGTTGAGAAAACCCCATTGGTGGCTGTGCCACGTATACCCCATTGGTGGCTGTGCCACGTTGAGAAACCCCATTGGTGGCTGTGCCACGTATACCCCATCGGTGGCTGTGCCACGTATACCCCATTGGTGGCTGTGCCACGTTGAGAAAACCCCATTGGTGGCTGTGCCACGTATACCCCATTGGTGGCTGTGCCACGTTGAGAAAACCCCATTGGTGGCTGTGCCACGTATACCCCATTGGTGGCTGTGCCACGTTGAGAAAACCCCATTGGTGGCTGTGCCACGTTGAGAAACCCCATTGGTGGCAGTGCCACGTTGAGAAACCCTATTCAGTGGCTATGCCACGTGAGAAAATAATTCAGTGGCTTTGCCACGTGTGTTTTGTGGCTATGCCACGTGAGAAAATAATTCAGTGGCATTGCCACGTGTGTATTGTGGCTATGCCACGTGTGATTTTAAATCAGTGGCTATGCCACGTTATTTGAGAAAGCGTTTAACGCGTATTTTCACATGCTTAGTTTTGCTCTAGAGTGAGCCTTTTACTCCATGTTTTCACATGACTTGACACATGAGAGTGTCGTTTTGAATATTTTCATGCTATGGTTTTCAAACGAGTTTCACATACAAATAAATGCTTTGTGATGTGCATTTTGGTTTATGAAATGAGTCCCCTACCCCCCTTACTGAGCGATTTAGAAGCTCACCCTGTTTTTCTTTCCCCCCCAAAGTTCTTCAAGTGAATAAGGACTTCCCTGCGACGTACGGAGTGGTGGCTAGTGGAGGATTCAAGCTCCAGGCTATATAATTTGTACTTTGAGGTATATTATCTTTTCATGTACCCAGACTATTAATGTATTTGCAGACACTTGATGCATGACATTATATGGGATGTATTAGGATTAATTAACTTGAAATTGAGTATTTGTATACGGTACAATATACGTTATATGATGTTGAGATCCTGAGGCATGATAATTATGATGATGTATGACACTGCACAGGAATGCACTCTTAATTGTGAATTAATGAGTAAAAAGTTTTAAATTTGCCCTATTTTCCGCATATTCGGGGCGTGACATTGATGGACTGAGATTAGCCATCTGAATGAAGCTAGCCCCATTTGATATTCAGACTTATGAGGAGGCGGTACACAAGGCTCAGTTATGTGAATAAGATTTTGAGCGGAATGCCTCCGAGCTTGGGAGGATTAGTGTAAAAAAGGACAGAGATCGGAAGAGATCCGAGTTTGATAGAGTGGCCAAGAGAGAAGGCCAAATGTTTTTCAACAAGAGACCTAAGATCGAGGAGATACAGGAGAGAGCTATTAGACCTCCCGTATACCCGGCGTTGACTGCACCAAGGGGTATGGTTATTAGAGGACCACGACCTACTGCTGAGAGATGCAAGAGATGTGATAGATTTCATGGGACTAGGCCCTATCCAATGACCCCTATAGTGTGTTACAGATGTGAGAAACCAGGACATATAGCTAAGTATTATCCCGAGAAGATGGAGACTACCCCACAGAAGGGCAAGAAGCCGGAGAGAGCTCCAGTTGAGATGGCTACCCCAAGGAGGAGGGTCACAGCTGATTAAAAGGGGAAGCAAGTAGCGGGTGTGAGCAGAGGAAGAGTACATGCACTGGATCAGGACACCGTAGATGCTTCGACAGATGTGATTAAAGGTACCATCCTAAGCTTTGATTTAGAAGCATTGATATTGTTTGATCCTGATGCCATGCATTCCTTCATATCACCTTCCTTTACACATAAATTATTAAAGCATGTGAAACCAACATTGTTGGATAAAATGTTGATAATTTCCACACCCATGAATGATAGTCAATTGACTGAGCATGTATGTAGGGATTGTAAACTAATGATAGAGGGAAAGGAAATGACAGCCAATATGATTTTATTAAACATGAATGACTTTGATGTAATATTGGGAATGGATTGGTTGGCTACCAATCGTGTTGTTATGGATTGCCATGCTAAGACATTGACGTTTTCAGGATTAGGCAATCTTATTATAAAAATTTTGATGAAAAGAAATGAAAGCACGTGATTGGTATAAATGAAAAGAGTATGATTTAATTAATCTACTTGAGAGATGAATTTATATGTTTATGTTGAATATTGATGTGATGACTTGTGACACTAACGGTAGAAAGAATGATGTGAAGGGTTCATTGCCTATGTGGTCGATATAGATAAGGCACACCCAAAATTGAGGGACATACCCGTAATTACGGATTACCCTGATGTCTTTTCAGACGAATCACCAAGACTACCACCTGAAAGGGAAATGGAATTTTGCATAGAATTAGTGCCTGGTACCGAACCGATATCGAAACCACCATATAGAATTGCTCCGATAGAGTTGGAAGAGCTAAAGAAGCAGTTGCAAGAGTTGCTGAAGAAGGGGTTTATTAGGTCGAGTGTCTCACCTTGGGGAGCATCGGTCCTATTTGTAAAGAAGAAGGATGGAAGCCTCCTATAGTGTATAGATTACCGGTTGTTGAATAAGGCCACCATTAAGAACAAATACCCTCTTCAACGCATAAATGATTTGGTGGATCAGCTCTAGGGAGCCCAAGTATTTTCTAAGATAGATCTACGGTCAGGGTATCATCAGTTGAGGATCAAGAGTGGAGATGTACCCAATATAGCATTTTGTACCCGTTATGGCCACTACGAGTTCTTGGTGATGCCATTCGGATTGACGAATGCCCCTACAACATTTATGGCATTGATGAATGATCTGTTTAAGCCATACATGGATAAGTTTGTAACTGTGTTCATTGGTGACATACCGATTTATTCTAAGTCCAGGGAAGAGCATAAGCAGCATTTGAGGTTAGTTCTACAGACCCTCCGAGAGAAAGAGTTGTATGCCAAGCTCAGCAAGTGTAACTTTTGGTTAGAGCAGATCTCATTTCTGGGACATGTCGTATCGAAGGATGGGGTATCAGTGGATCCATCTAAGATTGAGGCGGTTGTATAGTGGGAATAACCCAAGACAGTTACTGAGATCAGAAGTTTTTTAGGATTGGCAGGATATTATCGGAGATTTGTAGAGGGTTGCTCCAGACTAGCTACTCCGTTGACACGCCTCACATGTAAGGATGTTAAATTTGTATAAGATTAGAGCCAGAGTTGATTGGCCGTATTCGACAGGCCCAGTAGAGCGATTGACGGTGCATCGATTGGCTGAGGTAGATACAGACAAGTGTGGGTATTGATTTTGAGCTGAGTGCTGATGGGTTGTTAAAGTTCAAGGGCATAGTATGTGTTCCCGAGGATCCTGAGATCAGGAGGCTGATTTTATCAGAGGCTCACTTATCGAAGTACACGATACATCCGGGGAGTACCAAGATGTATCAAAACCTTCAGAAGGTTTATTGGTGGTCCGAAATGAAAAGAGATATTGCTGAATATGTCACTAAGTATCTCGTTTGTCAGCAAGTGAAGGTAAAGCATTAGAAGCCTACAGGGTTATTACAGCCTCTACCGATACCAACTTGGAAGTGGGAGAACGTCACCATCGATTTTGTGATGGGGTTGCCGAGAACCCGTAGAGGTCACGATGCCATATGGGTTATTGTGGATCGATTGACTAAGTCCATCCATTTCTTGGTTATGAGAGCTACCGATACACTGAGTCAGTTGGTGAACCTGTATATTCAAGAGATAGTATGACTACATAATGTTCCAATGAGCGTTTTTTTTCTGATAGGGATGCCCGCTTCACTTTTGATTTCTGGGAACATTTTCAGGAAGTGTTGGGGACCCGACTGAGTTTTAGCATCGCTTTTCATCCTTAGATAGATGAGCAGTCAAAGAGGACTATACAGACCCTAGAGGATATGTTGAGAGCGTGTGTACTGGATTTTAGAGGCTCCTGGGATGATCACCTGCAGTTAGTCGAGTTCGCCTATAATAATAGGTATCATGTGAGTATCAAAATGGCACCCTATGAGGCACTGTATAGACGCAGGTTCGATCCCTCATTGGATGGGAAAAGGTTGGTGATAGACAGATCTTTGCTCCTGACTTAGTGCAGTAGGTAGGACGTCCGATTGATATGTGAGAGATTACGGATAGCTCAGAGCCGACAAAAGAGTTATGCTGACAAGAGACGGAGACCACTAGAGTTTCATATGGGTGAGTCGGTATTTCTGAGAGTTTCACCATCGAAGGGTATTATGAGATTTGGTAACAAGGGCAAGTTGAGCCCTAGATATATCGGACCTTTCGAGATTTTGGAGAGAGTGGGAGATGAGGCGTATAGGTTGGCGTTGCCACCAGACTTGGCAAATGTTCACAACGTCTTCCACGTCTCTATGCTTTGGAAGGATCATCGGGACCCGACACATGTGATAAGATATGAGTTGTTGGAGGTCAATGAGAGCATGACGTATGTTGAAAGGCTGGTTCGAATATTGGACAAAAAAGAGAGTGTTGCGGAATAAAACAATTCCCTTGGTGAAAGTCCTTTGGCAACATCACACGGTGGAAGAGGCCACATGGGAATTGAAGAACTTGATACGGGAGAAATACCCCCAACTTTTTGAAGAGTAACTTGATTCTAATTTAGAGTACCAAATTCCTTGAAGGAAGGGAGGACTGTAAGACTCGTAATTCATGTGTAACTTTATGGATTCATAAGTATGGTAATGTACTCGTAATGTGAAGTACAATTGAAGTAAAGTCCATAAATGTAATGGACATACGTGTAATATGAGTTTGTAATGTACATACAAGTTTCATTGTGTATGAATATGAAGAAATGAGCTTTTATAAGTGATGAATGTGATTGGAACTCAAAATGAGTAGTGTGGTAGAATGGAATGAAGTTATACTTCCATTTGGTTTTCTAATGTGTACCTTTGGATATACAATGAATGCACACAAGTTTGAATGTGTATAAAGAATGAATGGATATCATTTTCAAGCCTTAAAGGTGGTTGGATGAGAAAATGACCATGACAACAAATTGAGGAGGTTTTGTGTGAGGTTACTGCAGAAAACTGCAGCAAAATCTAGAAAATATGAAGGCCAGATCGATCTCATGGGATGAGAGATTGATCTGGAAGAGCCAAAATGCTCTTATTTGGGTAATGGAATAGAGCAGATCGATCTCCCAAGGGGCCAAATCGATCTCCTAAACATTTTATAATGAAAAGATCGATCCTTAAGCATATAGATCGACCTCCTTAGCTCTCTGTTTGGAGCATATCGATCTCATACTTAAAATGTCATGAAAAAGAGGGATTTAAGGGGACTAGATCGATCTCCTCCTAGTGCAGATCGATCTCCTCAAGCTATTTCTATAAAAGGAGCTTTGAAATCTGTAATTTTTGAGAAAACCACATCACCCTTCCATTTTTCACTAAAAACCTAAGTTTATCTCTCTAAAATTAGTCCATTTTCAGTAAGAATTGAGGGGAGGCTATTAGATACCAAGTGTTCATCTTGAGGAAGAGAACAACATAGTTGAAACCCAAAACCTCATTGTTGGTATTGAATATGCAAGGAACATTTCACTTTGGAGCAAGAAGAGAAATTAGATTGGTAAGTTTCTAATACTCCAGCCCTAGCACATTGTTTATTTATCAACTTTGGAGTTTAATTGTATGGGTAGTCATGGTTGAAACTACCTAAGATATGTTTGAATAAGATAAACCTAGAAAATGGAATAAGTCTAGTGTGAGAAAGTATAAATTGGATGAGTTGGTGATTTATGGGATTTGTTAAGTTGTTATTTGGGTAATGTGGGTGATTTGAAATGGTCATGTGGAGTTATATTGTGAGTTTAGAGAATTTATAAAGATGGGTATATGAGATGCTTGATAAAATGCCATAGTGAGGAAATTGATGAAATATGAACACTATGAGCCTAATATCGATTTAATATTGATTCATTATGAATAAATAGGCCTAAAGGAATCCATAGACTCAAGATATGAATAAAGAAATGAAACAAGGCCTCATAAGCATTAATAGAGACTATAGGTCGAATCGACGATAGTAAACGCAAGAGTTGGATTATAATGGACTATAATGATGTGAAATATGATTTTGTGCAGTTCCAGAGAGTCCAGAGGAGATGAATTGAACTGCACGAGTAAGAAACTTTAAGGAGTGGAATCACGCATCGCTATTCCAGGTAAGGGAATTCTGTAAGTATATAGAGGTAGCTACTCGTATTTTGTGGGAATATAGGGTGTTTATGAAATGCATGACTGTTTGAGAAATTGGTTGTTTGGTATGCGAAAATAGTTACGAATGTTGGATGATTTGGTTTTATATGAATGTATAAAAAGGGACAGTACGACTAATAATTGCATAAATCACGTGTTTTGAATGTTTTCACAATACAAAAGGCTTGAATTTGAGCAAATAAAAGGATATGCCGGCTAGTGTTTTATTGATGTTATGGAATAGCACATATGAGGTGCTAAACATGTTTGTGATGTGTTTTGAATGCATATGAGCCGCCTATCGAGCTTTGTGAATTAAATCACGTTAGAGCCTAGCTCACGTTAGATTTTGATGCTTTGATTTGCATGAAAGTGCTGGAGCTTAGCTCGCGCTTTGATTTGATTTGTGATGATATGTTATAAACCATACTGGAGCTTCTGCTTGTATGTGACTTTTGAGTGATTTTCTTATGCCTATAAACGTACTGGAGCTGTGCTCGTACGTGGTTTCGTTAAGATATGATGCATGAGTCGTGCTGGAGCTTTACTTACACAAATTTTCACATTGTGGTACGTATAAGGCCATGGAAGTTGGTAAGATCCTCAAGCCCTACATCCTTAAGCCAACATCCTTAAGCCCAGGGAGGTGGGGAGGCTCTGTTAGGCAGGAAGGCTCTGTTCAGTGGGGAGGCTCTCTTACGGTAAGATCCTTAAGCCCTACATCCTTCAGCCAACATCTTTAAGCCCGAGGAGGCGGGGAGGCTCTGTTCGGCAGGAAGGCTCTCCTACATGGGTACGGAAGGATCCTTAAGTCAACATCCTTAAGCCCTGGAAGGGTGGGGAAGCTCTATTCGGCAGGGAGGCTCTCCTATATGAGTACAGTATGTTCTTGGTAGGGGGTAGACAAGACCTAGTACTAGTACCCCCAACTACGATATGGGTCCGCGGAGTACGCTGTACCGTATATATCACATGGAGTACAATGTACTGTGTGATGATTATGTGATGAGAGAGTCTAGTGAGGGAATATCCACCTTCATGCCAGCACGATACTCCGCACACCTGGATAAGTGTGGTCTGGGATGATTGATGTTGTAGTTGGTCAACATAGTCTTGTGACATAGTGACCTATCTCAATTGATTTATTTACTACCACATGTTTTGACATGTAAGTGTGATTGTGAACTGTCCAGGGTAGACCCAAGGGAGGGGTCGAACCTTGTGGGATTTTAAATTGAGAAATGATAATGAGGTTGTGATTGAGAAACCATTTTATGGTATTTTGATGTGTTTGAGAAAAAGTTTTGTGATGTGATTTAAAAAGGAGGTTTCTTAAATGAATTGCCCTTTTTATGAGATTAAATGAGAATGAGCATGAGACGGTTTTACATGTTGATGTTTCCATGTTTTATATGCCAATTTTACATGATTTTGATACATGATATATGTATATTCATATGGCATAGTTTTAATTCCTCATGCTCCTATTATAAATGATTTATTGCATAACACTATCAGCATGTAGATAGAGTAGTTATCTACCATGCTTGCATTATTGCCTTACTGAGCGTGTAGTTGCTCATCCCTTTCTATTTTCCCCCTCCTACAGAGCGTACATAGTAGCCCAGTGAGGACTGAGGCGTGGTATTTTGGACATCCGCTGCATCTCCATCACTTAGAGGTATATACACAGTGATTCCTTTTTGTATCTAAACAATGTAAAAGCACAATAGTCAATTGAAATGTAATTATGGGGGATGTAGATATCAGTAATCATAACGATTAACTTCGAATGTATGACATTGTTTCATTAAATTGTGAATGAATGGTAAGTGGTGGTTATTATTGACTCACAGCCCAACTGTATGTGGTGAGTTGTTCACGATCGGGTAAGGTAACAGTAAAACGTGAAAAATTTATTGAGATTTTCGGTTAAAGGAATGAAAAAGGGTCGTGACAATTACAACTCGGGTAAATAAAGCAATCAATGACCCGCAATCACCTAAAATACAAATACTTTAGTAATCACTCACTCCTTATTTAATTCCTTTATCAATCAAATAACTTCTTTCTTTTTTTTCTCTTTTATATTATTTTAATTTTTTTTGTATCCACTATCACCACCACTTACATATGGAATTAATTTCACCCCAACACTTGTTTCATAACCTGCTCAAGAATTTTCAAATGCCCTACTAATCTTTAAGGTTAGGTAAATTCATTCATATTGAGCTCAAGGTTAAGACAACTTATTCAACAAAGAAAAGTCAATTATGCTCAAGGGGCTTAACAATGGTAAATTATGTTAGGTGGGCTATTTGGCTATAGTGGTTCATCCAAAAATGGCCTTAATCACTTTTATGTATGCCTGAATCAATGTAATCTCAAAAAGAATTAATGCAAGTTCTAGAGAAACACATCCATGGAAGAATATCACACATCAAAAGAATATAAAGATCGACATTAATGCTTAATCTCTAACCTCAAAATCTCACAGGTTTAAAGTCTACCAATTCAATTCCCCAACATTCCGAAATCAATCACTTCATCAACAAATGTTAAGATGAAAAGTCAATCAATTCAATTGTGTTGTCCTCTTTTTAAATCCAGTTGATTCAAGTTCGTGATAAATATAAACTTTCAGTGATAGAAAGCACCTAAACATGCATTAAGAATCCTTTTTTTTTATATATATGTAAAAATTAAAAAATCCTAAATTCTCCCCCCCCCCCCACACTTAGATCTTACATTGTCCCCAATGTAAAGCACACCATTAAAACAAATAACGGACAAGTAAAATTAAAAGAGATAGGGTGAGAAATCAAATTTGGGGTTCATGGGTTGCCTCCCACGCAACACCTTTGGTTAATGTCGTTGGCTCGACAATTCAACTTCCTTCACATCAAGTAGACCGCATCCCTTAACTACACCTCCTCAATCGTGTGTGCTTGAAAACCCTCATAATATGGCTTGAGTATATGCCTGTTAACTTTGAAAACCTTGTTGGTTTCATACTTTGAATCTCAATTGCACCATGAGGAAATACGTTAGTAACAACAAAAGGTCCAATCCAACGGGAACGTAACTTACCAGGCATCAACTTTAATTTTGAGTTGTATAACAAAACTTTTTAGCCAACCACAAATTGCTTCCTAATGATTATCTTATCATGAAATGCCTTGGTCTTCTCCTTGTAAATTTGTGAGTTCTCATAGGCCTCAAGTCGAATTTACTCCAATTCCTGCAACTGCAACTTCCTTTCCAAACCTGCCTGCTGTAGGTCCATGTTGCATCGTCTAACCGCCCAATAAACCTTGTGTTCTAACTCTACGGCAGATGACACAACTTACCAAAAATCAACCTATACCGGGACATCCTAATAGGCATCTTATATGCTATCCTATAAGCCCACAAAGCGCCGTCAAGTTTAAGACTCCAATTTTTACTGTCTAGATTTACCATTTTCTCTAAAATCAACTTGACTTCCCTATTAGACACCTCAGCCTGTCCATTGTCTAAGGATGGTAAGTTGTGGAGGTTTTGTGCAGGACTCTATACTTCTTTAACAAAGCCTTCATTGATCGATTGTAAAAATGAGTCCCTTGATCACTAATCAATGCTCTTGGTATGCCGAACTTGCTAAAAATGTTAGATTTGATAAAACATACAACAGCTCATGAATCATCAGTTTTGGTGGCCTTTGCTTCCACCCATTTCGACACATAATCAACAACAAGTAAAATGTAAACAAACCCAAAGGAAGGAGGAAATGGACCCATAAAGTTGTGAGACCCAATCTATGTATAACTTTGTATATATGTAAATGAAGTTATAATATGGATGATTTTGGATCAAGCAAATGTGAATGAAGTTCAAATGAGAATGAATGAGTATCATGGATGCATGTGAAAGTTAAATAAGGGCTAAAGTAGCCACAAACTAAGTAAATGAAAGCCTCAAGCATCAAAATGAGTATACGGATGCAAAAAGTATAAATGAGTGTAAGACGAGGAATTATACAAACATCTGGGATTTCCAAGTGATACGCACAAGTTTCATAATGTGAAAGTCATAGGAAATGAGCTTTACCAAGCTCTAGATGGATATAGATTAAAAAATGACTAGTCAAGCAATCAAAAGCAAGTTAACTTTTGAAAATTCTGGGAAAACTGCAGTAGAAATGTAGAAAATGAAGGCCAGATCGATTTCCCATACAAGGCAGATCGATCTTCCCAATTACCCAGATCGATCTGCATTTACCTCTGCCAAGACCAGATCGATCTCCTTAACTCTCGGGTTAGAGCAGATCGATCTCCCCTTAAGACCAGATCAATCTCCTTAGCTCTCTGCCTGAAGCAAATCGATCTTGCCTCGTTGAGCAGATCAATCTCATTATAAAGAACAGATCGATCTCATGTATTCGACAAATCGATCTCATGCCTTCAAAATGTAGTGAAAATGAGGAATTTAAGCAAGGCAGATCGATCTCCACTATATGCAGATCGATCTCATCAAGCAATTCTATAAATATGGAGCAGTTGGATCTAGATTTCATGGGATAAAACCATTTATTTCCATTTTCAATCCAAAACCTAGCTTTTCTCACTCCTAAATCCACCCATTTTCATTGAGATTTGAGGGAAAGCTATTAGATACAAAGTTGTTCACATCAAAGAGAAGAACAACATAGCTTGGAGTCATTAGCCCATTTGTTGGATTGAAGGACCAAAGGTGCATTTCCATTTGGAGCAAGGAGGAAATCAAACTAGGTGAGTTTCTAAAGCACCAACTGTCACGCCCTTCCCCCACAGGTGACCTACATTATTCACCACAAATTTTTTGCATTTCACTTACCTCTCCTTCTGTCATCTCTCACATCAAACGTTGGGCTGTGATTTGATATTAGTTACCCATTCACAATCAATCATAACATATATAGAATTTAATATTCTTTTATATAATAAAAACTCTTGTACATTAATACATTTATCTGTACATATACATTCCAACCGTACGTTTAATACATAACTATGCTTATACATTGTTCAGTACAAAATATCAAGTCTGTATACCTCTAACAAGATGAATCTACAACGGATATCAGGGAATATCAGTCCTCAGTCGTGTCCATCTATTGTGGATGCTCTGAAAAAGGGGAAATAATAAGGGGGTGAGCTCACAGCTCAGTAAGAAAATCAGGCAAGCAAGTAGATAACCGCACTATCTACAAAATACAATGCTTATGCCTCGAAATCGTTTCCTTACCCTATCTATATCTATAACATGCATTTCTCTTAAAGCTTTATCCAATATATATATAGATACAAAATATCAGTATAAAACTGGTAATATGCTAGTTTAACAGCCTCAACATTTTATGCAAAACACTGCATTTCTCATGTAGTTTCATATAAATCACATTTTATCATGGCATGCATTTATATCAAATCATATGGCATTCATCATGTTTGAAAACTTGAAAATCTGGGCCTCACCCATCCCTCCGGTTACCCTTCTTCACAATTCACAAACTCACATGTTTATATCATAAAACCATGTGGTAATTCATTCAAGAAATTCAATTAGCACAAAAGGAGATAGGCGACTACATGTTTCGAGTGTATGATCATAACTCATTTTTCGTGATCCCAGACTACATAGTACTCGGTGTGCAGGGTCTCACAATTGTTGTAACGGGAGGTGGGTCAGATCCTAGCCGTTAGCTCTCCATTTATTCTCATCGTGTACTCACAGTACAACGTACTCCATGTGACAAACATGATACATAGTACTCCATGGACCCTATCTCAAGGTAGGATGCTCGCCGTGAGTCTTAATCCTCACACCTTGGATATGCCTTGTAGTCAGGATGCTCGCCATGAGTCTTAGTCCGCATACTATGGGTCTACCTTATAGTTAGGATGCTCGCCATGAGTCTTAGTTCCCACACCTATGGGTTATTTCAATAGCACTCTGACATATCTCAAAATAATGCACATGTGAGCATATATATATATATCAGTGTGACACACAGTCAGCACAGGCTCCCAACACGGTTGTTTCATGCTCTTTTCAAAATATAGTACGTGTGAGTAAAACTCCCCATACGGCCATATCACAATATCACATTCTCTAGTGTGAGCAATGCTCCCAACACTAGGATATATATAAAAACATGAGTATGAGCACAACTCCTAATACTCTATAATGTATAATATATGAAAACTGAGTACGAACTAAGCTCTAAGTACTCTATCATGTAAAACTGAGTATGAGCATAGCTCTCAATACTCTATAATGCATAAATCACAATCTAAGAACGAGCAATGCTCTCAGCACTCTATATGCATAAATTGCATTAAAATGTAGTACGAGTAAACACTCAAGTAATATGTGATGCATATCTCAAAATATAGTGCGAGTAATCTCTAGCACTTATGGTTTTCACACAAAACCTGATAGATGGCTATTTAAATCAAATAAGCACTCAAATCTGCATGTTTTCACATATAAATGAAAACAATTGCTATTCTATTATGCAACTCATAAATTTTGGTCACAACATGCTTCTCAAGTATTTTCACCCCAGTCTTTTTGGATAAAACACAACTTATCCTCTTTATTCTAAATCATCATAATATGACTATTCAAGGGATTTCATATAGCATATAATATCAAAATGCTATTCCAAATATGTGTAGCCATCTCTAGCTACTCATGAAATTCTTTTACCTCGAATCACGTCAAGTGACCTCTCTTCCTCGGTTCTGCTCACTCTTGCAGTCCGATCAGCTTCTAATGTGATTCTCCGAAGCTGTTATAGTTATTCGCGTTAGTACATTGTAATATACTCATTTCATTTGTCAAATCACAACTTAGCACATCATTTTGATGATTTTCTCCCAACATTGTATTATACCATATTTTTCATATAGTTATATTTATTACTCCTTATTTCCAATATATGCATTTCATAAGATTAACTTATAATCTTCCATACATGCATATTCTATCATTAAATCCATGCTAACATCTCTTCTTTATCATTTTCTCATTTTCACACCAATAGCTAGGTCATGCTCATTTTTCATGATCCTTTCATTTTCAACAATTCATATATATACCAATAAACTCCTCAACACACCTAATTTAACATATATCAACTTGGTGTATTAAATCTTACCTAGCTGAGATTTCCTTACTTTTCACCAATTTTGTACAAATCCTCCTTGCTCTTGAAATCCTTGGTTTCAATCTATTATTTCCAAGTATGTTGTTCTCCTTTTTTCTAAGAACAACTTTACTCAACTATATCTCACTAAAAAATGATCACAAACTGAAGTTTTCTAGCTTAAAAATGTTAGGTTACACTTTTACTTTTGAATGGAATAGTTTTTCTTGTGCAAAATGAAGTGCAGAAGTTCAGTATTTATAGAATTGTCTCTATGAGATCGATCTACTCTTTAATGAGATCGATCTGCCCTGCGCTTTCTCCTCTCGAAATCGACCTTTCAAACTTAATGAGATCGATCTGCTCCCAAGCATGAGATCAATGTGAACAACATAGAACCTTAAGGAGATCGATCTGTTCCCCAAACGAGATCGATCTTCTACAAGTCAGTAGTTTAAAGAAATCGATCTGGCCCTCTAAGGATCGATTCATTCTTCACAAAATGCTTAGCAGATCAATCTGGCCCCATTGAAGATCGATCTGAGAGCATTTTTGGCTCTTCCAGATCGATCTCTCTTTCCATGAGATCGATCTCTTATTCATATTTTCCAGATTTTATTGCAGTTTTCTATAGTAACTCATACCAAACTTAATACATTTTGCTACCATAGTCATTTTCTCATCCAATCACCTTTAAGGCTTGAAAATGACATCCATTCATACTTTATACACATTGAAACTTGTGTGCATTCATTGTATAACCAAAGGTATACAATACAACACCAATTGGAATTATAAAGACTTACTTAACTCATGCACTTTCATTCCATTTTACCACACTACTCATTTTTCCATATATTCACATTCCCCACATACAAAAGCCCATTCCTTCTTATTCATACACAATGAAACTTGTACGTACATCACAAACTCATATTACAAGTGTGTACATTGGTTTTATGGACTTTACATCATTTATGCTTCACATAGCATGTACATGTATATATATACTTATGAATTTAAGGGTCTTACACCAACCCAAGTACATTTGTTTAAATATTGATTTTGGATTAGATTGGTATGTATATTAATGGTAGAAACTACCTAGAATGCAAAGGAACAATTATGACCTAGAATGAGTCTAGTGTGAGAAAGTGAAATGTATTGGAATTAATGATGAATGGGATATCTTGAGGTGGTAAGGGTTTTGTGAGTATGATGTTAAGATGGTGTTATGGAATGAATTGTGAGTTACTAGATAAATTGGTTAGAAATGACTTGATGATGGCCAAATGCAAAAATGGGCCAAACTTAATGAAATAGGCTCAATGAAATATATTGACCAATTGAAGTCAAAGTATGAGTTAGCAACATTAACTCAAGTGATTGATGAATGATTTGTAGCTCCCGAGGATACAGCGAAGCAAATTGAGCCAAATGCGTGAGAAACGTAAAAGAATAGAGTCGTTCCCAAGTAAATCGAGGTAAAGGAATTGTGCGGACTCTTAGAGATATCTGTGCGCATTTTGGGTGCATTATGTTTTCTAGAATGCATGTGGTAATAGGAAATGAAATGGGTGATTGAAGGGAAAAGAGTTAGGTTTTGAGAAATGTGTATGAAAACAAAAGCATGATGCTTTGAAAATCTTATTTTATTGCTTTTTAGCAAGTGATTGGTAGGCTGACTAACATTTTGAAATAATTTGCATAAGCAATGACTTGATTTGGTTTATAACCATGCTTTGCAAAGAATGGAGCCACCTATATGGAATTTGTGAGAATGAAAGCGTGCTAGAGTATGACTCGCACGAGATTTGATGTGTTTTTATACACATGAGTGCTGGAGCTTAGCTCGCACTAGTTTTCACATGGATTTCTATGATGTTGTGCTAGAGCTTAGCTTGCACAGATTTTATACTGGGTTTGACATGGTGCTGGAACATAGCTCGCATTAGATGTCCACCATACTTGTTGCCGTGCTTGAGATTACTCACACGTGGTTTTATGACATGATTGAAGGTCGTGCTAGGAGCTTCAGGTAGACTGGGTGTCACACCTATTACATAGGCTCGCACGTGCTATTGAGATGTGGCGTGATATGATGTGATGATATGGGTCCACGGAGTACGTTGTACTGTGTTGAGATTGTGATATACCGTCTTCAGACGATGTTTAGTTCTGCTATGGATAGGTGGGTTGGACATGACCCACCTCTCATGTGGAAACAGATAGAAGTGATACCCCGTACACCTTATCAGTGTAGCATGGGATCACAGAGGATATGACCATAGTCCTAGATGAGATTTCCCTATTACATTTCCTATCTCACATGTCTCTTATTTATGAATGAATCCATGTTTTGAAATGCATTGTGAGTCAGGATAGTCCAAGGGAGGGGCTGAGTCTTGACAAGTGTTGATTTTATTTAGATGAGAAAGCATGATAATGGTTTTAAAGTGCACTTACGCATGATGATTTTCCATGCCTTATTTGTGAAATACGCACGATGGTTTTCCATGTTTTGAGTTTGATTTGTTCACTGAATTAAATAGCATGATTTTCTTTAAATGCCATTAACACAAGCATGAACTAATGCTCTTGAGGTGTGAATGAGAAATTGTATGGTTTTTAGCATGGCATCACGATCACGTAGATAGTGCAGTATCTACCTGTTTGCACGATTACCTTGCTGAGAGTGTTGTTTGCTCACCCCCCTTATTTTCCCCCTCTCTACAGTGCATTTCTTTTTTGTACCCACTACATCCCATCTCTTAAGGTATACACACTGATATAATTTTGTATCTAAACTTTCCATAGCACAAGAGCATTTTAAATGTAATCATTGGGGATGTAAAGTAATGTAAACACATGTAAACAACAACTCTGATTTATTATACAAGTGTTCACTTCTAATTATTATACAAAACAAATTGTTATGGTTGGATGAGGTAAACATCGACACACAACCCAACTGTTGAGAATGTAACTGATCACGATCGAGGTAAGGTAAGAACGAACAATAAATAAGGTATAAAAAATGAAAATTTTGTTACAATTTTTGGTAAGTTGAGGGTCGTGACAGAAGTTGGTATTAGAGCTGAGTTGGTCTAACGTGTGTCGGTGTTTAAAATACTTAATAAGTTGGAAAATTACATCCCTATGTTACTATGCTTGTTTAGTTACAACTGTGTGTGTGTCGATGGGTAGACTAAGAAATTGATGTGAATGTAGGGAATGGAGCATTATGCCTAATACCAGTCGCGGTAAAGGGGCGAGAGCGCAAGCTAGAGGACGTAGAGGTAGGCCTAGGGGTAGTGTTGAGCCAGAAACACACGAGACTCAGGAAGAGATTAAGGTGGAGGATGAGGTTGAGCATGCTCCACAGGGTCCAAAAGAGAGACCCAAAAGTACTGAGGCATGCTTCGCGAGGATAGAGTGGAGCATAGAGATGATCTTGGAATTGGTCACTCAATCTTTACCTGGAGTTGGGAGCAGACAGAGTCTCGCTACACAAGGTGATGCCGAGCAGGCAGCAGCTCGTGAGGCACGGGCACGACCAGCCCAGAGACCTTATGCGATAGATACACCTATATCCCCACCCGTACAGGATATGCCTACACTTGTTGCTATACCACAGGGCAGTAGAGGTTGGGGTTACGATTGTGATTTGGATTGACTGCGACAATTCTAGAAGTTTGGATCATCGTCTTTCAGTGGAGTTAAGGACCCAGTAGCTACAGAAGATTGGATAAATGAGATTGAAAAGTTATATGGGTTCTTTGAGTGCACTACTATTGAGATGGTAGCGTTTACCGCATTCATGCTGAAGGGATCAACAGAACATTGGTGGAAATCCACCAGGCTTATTTTAAGAGTTTGACATACAGAGATCAGTTGGGATGTATTTTTAGAGGCTTTTTGGAGATAGTATGTTCCGGATACTGCGCAACGAAAGCTGAAGATGGCATTTTTTGGACTGACCCAATGGAGTAGGATGGTGGATGAGTATGAGACGACCTTTATTTCCCTGGGCAGATATGATCCTGATACGATGGGTAATGAAGTCGAGAAAGTCCAGAAGTTTGTGGATGGACTGAGACTAACCATCAGGTCTAGATTGGTTCCCTTGGATATACCGACCTACGATGAGGCAGTGTGCATGGCGCAATTGTGTGAAAAATATATCGATAGGATCGCCTCAGAGTTTGAGAAAGTCGGTAAAGTGAGGGATTGAGATAAGAGGAGACCAATGCTAAATAGAGGCTTCAGTTATAAGGGAAGCAAGAGGGTTTTTGGGAATAGGCCGAGGATTGTGGAGATCCAGGAGAGGACAATTAATCCTCCCATGTATCCGGCCATAGCTCCAGCTATGGGAATTATGATTGGAAGGCCATGGCTTACTACAGAACAGTGTAGCAAGTGTGGCAGGTACCATGGAACTCAACCATGTTATGGACCTCCTGCAGTATGCTTTAGATGTGGGAAACCAGGGCACATAATTCGAGATTACCCAGATATGATCGAGAGAGCCCCACAAAAGGGCAAGGAGCTAGAGAGAGCTCTAGTTGGTATAACTACTCCGAAGAGGAGGGCTATAGCTGAGGAAAAGGGGAAGCATGTAGTGGGTGTGAGCAGAGGACGAGTGTACGCACTGGACCAAGACACTACGGATCAATCTTCGGATGTGGTTAAAGGTACCATCCAAATCTTTGATTTAGAAGCATTTCTATTGTTTGATCCTGGTGCCACACATTCCTTTATATCGCTATCCTTTGCACATAAATTGTTGAAGCATGTAAAACCCGCATTGCTAGATAAGATGTTCATGATATCTACCCCTATGAATGATAGTCAATTGACTGAGAATGTATATAGAAATTGTAAGATGAGGATACGAGGTAAAGAAATGGCAACCGATTTAATTTTATTAAATATGAGTGATTTTGATGTAATCCTAGGAATGGATTAACTGGCTGTAAACCATGTTGTTATGAATTGTCGTACTAAAACATTGATGTTTCCAGAGATAGATAGTCTTGTTGTAAACTTTGTGCAATGAAATGAAATGAAAGAACATGTTTATTATAAATAAAAAGTGTGGTCTTAATACATGACATTCGAGAGATGAATTTGTTTATCAACTATATATGTTAATGTGATGATTTGTGTTACTAACGGTGGAAAGATAATGTGAAGGGTTCATTGCTTATGTGATTGAGACGGATAAGGCACGTCTGGAGTTGATGGACATCCTGGTGGTCAGGGAATTTTTTGATGTCTTTCCAGATGAATTACTAGGGTTACCTCCAGATAGAGAGATAGAATTTTGTATAGATTTGGCACCTGGTACAGAGCCGATATCCAAGCCACCATACAGAATGGCTCCGATAGAGTTAGACGAATTAAGGAAGCAGTTACAGGAGTTGTTGGAGAAGGGGTTCATTAGGCTGAGCGTCTCACCTTGGGGAGCACCAGTTCTGTTTGTAAAGAAGAAAGATTGTAGCCTCCGACTGTGTATAAATTGTCTGTTGTTAAGTAAGGCCACAATCAAGAATAAGTACCCCCTTCCACGCATCGATGACTTGATGGATCAGCTTAGGGGAGTGCAGGTCTTCTCCAAGATAGATCTAAGATCTGGGTATCATCAGTTGAAAGTTCGAGATAGAGATGTACCCAAGACAGCTTTTTGCACCCGATATGGACATTATGAGTTTATGGTTATACCATTCGGGTTGACAAATGCTCTCGTAGCTTTTATGAATTAATGAATGAGGTGTTTCACCAGTATTTCAATCAATTTGTTATTGTGTTTTTTGATGATATATTGGTGTACTCAAGATCTAGAGAGGAGCATAAATAGCATCTAAGGATAGTGCTACAGACCCTTCGAGAGAAGAAGTTGTACGCTAAACTCAGTAAGTGCGAATTTTGGTTAGAACAGATCTCTTTTCTAGGTCATATAGTATTGAAGGATAGTGTGTCAGTGGATCCATCAAAGATTGAGATAATGATACAGTGGCAGAGACCCCAGACAGTAACAGAGATCAAAAGTTTCATGGGTTTAGCTAGATATTATCGAAGGTTTGTGAAGGGATTCTCAAGATTAGCTTCTCCATTAACACATCTCATGTGAAAAAAATATGGAGTTTGTGTGGGACGATAGATGTGAGGAGAGCTTTCAGGAGTTGAAAAAGAGATTAACCACAACTCCAATTCTCACCATTCCCACCAGCTAAGAAGGTTTCCCGGTGTATATAGATGCTTCACATCAAGGACTGGGCTATGTATTGATGCAGGATGGGAAGGTAGTAGCCTATGGATCAAGACAGATGAAGGATCATGAGAGGAACTACCCAACCCATGATTTATAGTTAGCGGTCGTAGTGTTTGCATTGAAAATATGGTGCCACTATCTCTATGGTGAGAGATTTCATGTTTACACAGATCATAAGAGCCTTAAGTACCTGTTCTCGTAGAAAGAGTTGAACATGAAACCGAGGATAGGGCTCAAACTTTTAAAGGATTATGATTGTGAGATCCTGTACCACACGAGTAAGCCAAATGTAATGGCTGATGCATTGAGTAGAAAACATCTCAGGTTGGTATCATTTATGATGATTAGGGAACACGAGTTGTTGGAACAGTTCATGAACCTCAGTTTGGATATGACCCCGCCTAACACTGATTGTGGCTTTATGATAGCTAGCCTGCAGTTGGAACGGGATCTGGTAGATCGAATTTGACAGGCTTAGCGAATTGATCAGCAGTGCAGTGATATTGCTAGGCAGATACAGAGGGGTACAGAGACTGATTTTGAATGAGTTCAGATTGATTGTTGAGGTTCAGAGGTAGGACATGTGTTCCCGATGATCCAGAGATAGGGAAATTAATCTTGACAGAGGCTCACTCATCGAGCTATACGATACATCTAGGAAGTACTAAGATGTATCAAAACCTTGGAAAGGTTTATTGGTGGTCTGGGATAGAGAAAGACATTGCTAAATATGTCATTAAATGTTTCGTTTGTCAGCAGGTGAAGGTAGAGCATCAGAAGCCTATAGGATTATTGCAGCCTCTACCAATATCGACATGGAAGTGGGAGCATGTCACCATGGATTTTTTTATGGGATTACCGAGGACCCGCAGAGGTCATGATGCCATATGGGTGATTGTGGATCGATTAATGAAGTCAGCCCATTTCTTAGCTATGAGAGCTGCCAATACTCTGAGCCAGTTAGCGAACTTATATGTGTGCGAGATAGTGAGGCTACATGGAATTCCAGTGAGCATTGTTTCTAATAGGGATGCCCACTTCACTTCCCATTTCTGGGAACATTTTTCGAAAGCGATGAGGACTTAGTTGAGTTTTAGCGCCGTGTTTCATCCTCAGACAGATGGTCAGTCAGAGAAGACTATACAGACCCTGAAGGATATGTTGAAAGCGTGTGCATTAGATTTTGGAGGCTCCTAGGATGACCATTTGCCACTCACAGAGTTCACCTATAATAACAGTTTCCATGTGAGTATCAGGATGGCACCATATGAGGCATTATATGGGCGTAGATACCGTCCCCCTATTGGATGGAAAGAGGTTGGTGACAGACAGATCTTTGCTCCTGACTTGGTTAGACATGCCTCTGAGGATGTCCAATTGATTTGTGAGAGATTATAGACAGCTCAGAGTAGACAAAAGAGTTATGGTGACAGGAGACAGAGACTACTAGACTTTAGGGTGGGTGAGTCAGTGTTTTTGAAGGTTTCTCCTTCAAAGGGTATTATGAGATTTGGTAAGAAGGGCAAGTTAAGCCCTAGGTATATCAAACCATTCGAGATTCTGGAGAGTGGGAGATAAGGCTTATAGGTTGACATTGCCACCAGAGTTGGCAAGTGCTCATAACGTCTTCCACGTCTTTATGCTTCAGAAGTACCACCTAGACCCAGCGCATGTGATAAGGTACGAGCCTTTGGAGCTCAATGAAAGCATGACATACGTTGAGAAGCCGATTCGGATATTGGATAGAAAAGAGAAAGTGTTGAGGACAAAGACAATTCCCTTGGTGAAATTTCTTTGGCAACATCACACTGTGGAAGAAGCCACATGGGAATTGGAAAGTTTGATGCAGGAGAAGTATTCTGAGTTATTCATGGATTGATTGGTTCTAATTTGGAGGACCAAATTTTATAAGTGAGGGAGAATATGAGGCCCCATCTATGTATAACTTTGTATATATGTAAATATAATTATAATATGGATGATTTTGGATCAAGTAAATGTGAATAAAGTTCAAATGAAAATGAATGAGTATCGTGGATACATGTGAAAGTTAAATAAGGGCTGAAGTAGCCACAAACTAAGTAAATGAAAACCTCACGCATCCGAAATGAGTATAAGGATACAAAAAGTATAAATGAGTGTAAGACAAGGAATTATACAAACCTCTTTGATTTCCAAGTGATATGCATAAGTTTCATAATGTGAAAGTCATCAGAAATGAGCCTTACCAATCTCTACATGGATATGGATTGCAAAATGACTAGTCAAGCAATCAAAGGCAAGTTAACCTTTGAAAATGCTGCGAAAACTATAGTGGAAATGCAAAAAATGAAGGCCAGATCGATCTCCCATCCAAGGCAAATCGATCTCTTATACAAATGAGGCAATTTGGAGTGAAATATGCAAGGTAGATAGATCTTCCCAATTGCCCAGATGGATCTGCATTTGCCTCTGCTAAGCCCAGATCGATCCCCCACTCAAGCAAATCGATCTCCTTAACTCTCGGGTTGGAGCAGATCAATCTCCCCTTAAGACCAAATTAATCTCCTTAGCTCTTTGCCTGAAGCAAATCGATCCTGCCTCATTGAGCAGATCGATCTTATTATAAAGAACAGATCGATCTCATGCATTCGATAGATCAATCTCATGCCTTCAAAATGTCATGAAAATAAGGAATTTAAGCAAGGCAGATCGATCTCCACTCTATGCAGATCGATCTCATCAAGCAATTTTATAAATATGGAGCAGTTAGATCTGTAGTTCACGGGACAAAACCATTCATTTCCATTTTCAATCCAAAACCTAGCTTTCTCACTCCTAAATCCACTCATTTTCATTGAGATTTGAGGGAAAGCTATTAGATACAAAGTTGTTTACATCAAAGAGAAGAACAACATAGCTTGGAGTCATTACCCCATTTGTTGGATTGAAGGACCAAAGGTGCATTTCCATTTGGAGCAAGGAGGAAATCAAGCTAGGTGAGTTTCTAAAGCACCAACCCAAGTACATTTGTTTAGATATTTGATAATTCTATTTTTAATCGAATTATTAGTGCTTAATTTCATAATTAATTATTTAAATCCTCAATTTATTTTATTAATTATCCCTTTATTTAATTAAAATTCTTTAATGTGTAGATAAATTAGATCCGGATGAAACTCAGTCGTTTCAGTCAAAATTGGGTTGAAAACGGGCTAAAAGAGACTGGACCACTTCCAATTTGCAGATCGAGTAACCAGTCATCTGGACACACGTGATGCCAGGTGTCCGTATTTTATTCGCTTCGAAACGAAAAGATCAACGGACACCGTGCGAACCTTCTTCTGGAAGACACACACCGGGCCACATTGCTCAACTAACTGGACAAACCGACAAGTGACGTGGAAATATCTACTCTGCAACAAATCAAATGAAGAAAAGTGGCCAAACAATGCAAACTCATCTAGGATAGAAAATTATAATTATACCCCAAAGTGTGTATATAAATAGATAATGATGGCTATTAAAAATGTCAAGTAAGTTAGGGTAGAATAGTTTTAGGGAATTTTAGGATTTATTGTTTCTAACTCTTTCTTTTACGTTAGTGTCAGACCCGTGTTTTCGATTTACGTATGTAGCTTGTACCTTATGATTCCTATGTGTACAAACACTATATTTACATAGTTGAATCATAAGAAGAGTATTTACTATCATGCAATCGACTATTTAAGAAATTTAAAAATGCATATAAGCTACATAACAGCGAGATAAGGGTTAAAGTGATTCCCGAGCAAGTGTAGGGGTAAAACAGTCAATTGATCGAAATTCAGTATAAATCCGATGAGAAAATTTCATTAAAAATATGAAATCGAGAAATCTTGATCAATAACGGGGTAAATATTGAATTTCGAGTCCAATTGATCAAGAAATGAATTTATTTAATATTTTTGGAATTTTTATCTTTGAAAATGAGAATGAAAATAGTGAAAAAAATATACCAAAAAGGCAAAATCGGACTGATAAGTTCATTTATGGACTAAATGAATTTAATAGCAATTTTTGGGATATTTTAGGATTTTTAATATTATTTTAAGGATTAAAATAATATTAAAAATATATTATAAAGAAAAAAAACAAAATAGAAAAAAAATGAAATCTGAAATTGGAAAGAAAAACGTGGGGAGAGAGAAAATTGAAGAGAAAGGAAATCGACAGAAGCGAACCGAGGAACTCACCACCGGACGACGAGCACCGGTGACCCAGAAGCCAGGCCAGCTACTGGAAAAGGAAGCTGATCTCCGTGCGACCTCCCAGCCACCGAAAACGCGCTCCACCGGCGCCGAAAAGGGGAGATCGACGAGGTTGAAGCCCGCAGAGAAGAGAAGGGAATCCGGCGGCCACCGACGGTGCTAAGGTCCGATCGAGCCCAGCCGAACGTTTCCCAGGCTGTGGCACACCGAAAGGCGACAACGGTACCAGGAGAACCGACCGAACGACGCCGACAAGGCCAAAACATCCCTGAACCGATCGACGGTTCAGGGGAGAACCTTCTAAACTGAACAGGACCGGACCGGTTCAGCCAAGGAGGAGAGAGATAAAGAGAACAAAGAAAAAGGAAAAGAAAATTTTTGAGAATTTACCGGACTTCGGGTAAGTCGATACGAGGTCAAAAGTGACCGATTTAATTTTTGATATATTTATTTAAATTATATTTAATCAAAAATTGACCCGGAGTTAAATATACAAAATTATGCAGTTCGACAATAAATTATGAACGGAAGCCCGATCAAACTTCGATTTGCATACCATCGCATAATCTCGGGTAAGTAAAGCTCATTTACGACAATTTATGTGATTATTGCGTATTTAAGACTTATTTTACGCATTTCGGATTAAATTCCGCAATTAGTGAATTATATTCAAAATTTTGAAATAAATGTCGTAAATGTTATACGAGCTATCCAAAAAGCTTGGAATAAAGCCCAATGGGTATTTATAGGCCCAATGAGTCAATAGACCCTGATGAACGGGCTTAATACGGGTTAAGGCCCAATTAACGTGTTTAAGGCCCATTAAGAGTAACGGGCCCATTTAAGTGAAATGAACTGTATTAAATGTGTAATACAGTAGGAAACGTGAAATTAATCCAGTGAATGGTTAAATGAAGCTCCAGAGTCATATTGAGAGTGACCGGACTGCGAGGTTTGGACAGCACAGAGGAAGAGAGGTCACACTACGTGATCCGAGGTAGGGGACTCTTGCAAATAGTTAGAGATATTTGTGCGTATTTTCTTCTGCTTTTGCATTCACTGAAATTGTTTGAGGGTCAGAGAAAATCAATAATATTATAGGGACCCGATATGGGTAAATTACGATTTTACCCCTAGTTAGGCAAAAAAGTTAAATTTGAGAAAGGTTGTAAAAAGCATGGAAATGATGTTTTGAGTGATTTTTACTGTTATGTAGCAGAATAGTAGGTGAATGAGCTAATGTTTTGAAGTCGATGTAAACTAAGCACACTTTATAGTGCTGATTTTAGTGATTTTAAATATCCCTGTTTTTAAAGAGCCATCTACCGAATTATGTGGAAACAATCATGCTGGAGCATAGCTCGCACTTGATTTCAGATGTTTTTCACATACATTAGTGCTGGAGGTTTACTCACACTACATTTACTTGACATGCATGATAGAGTACTGGAGCATTGCTCGTACTCAGTTTTATGTGATTTGTGCATGATAGAGTGCTGGAGCGATTAGCTCGTACTCGAGTTTTACATGAGGTGCATGACAGAGTGCTGGAGCATTGCTCGTACTCGACTCTTCATGATTTGTACATGACATAGTACTTAAGCGATTTGCTCATACTTGATTTGAATGAGAACTATACATGACCTAGTGCTGGAGGTTTACTCGCACTAGTGTTGATATTTTGACATGCATATACTGTGTTTTGAGGCAGAGCGTTGACTGTGAGTCACACCCAAGACGCGCACTGTATTTTACGTGATATATAGACATGTTAGAAAAATCGTGATGATTTCCTCCGTGTAGATTGAGTGTCACACTGTTGAGATGTTCTCACGTGGATTTAGAGACATGGCATTTATTCCATAGTATGAGGACTAAGACCTATGGCAGGCACCCCAACTATGATGTATTTCTATGTTATGAGAGGCTAAGACCAATGGCAGGCACCCCGACCATGATGCAAGGTCCACGGGTGTACTTGTACCGTGCATATGGCATGGAGTACACTGTACCGTGTTTTGTGTTGTGGAGTTGAGGAGGAAAGTGTTGATAGCTGGTGGTTGTGATGGATTGACCCCCCTCCCGTTACAGCAGTGATAACCCGCACACCAAGTACTGTGTTGCCTAGGATTTCACCACATGTTAGGATATGGCCATAGTCCAGAGTTATTGCATTTAGTCACTGAGTCTCGCATGATATATCACATGTGTTTTTATGATACGGGTAGACTTGAGGGATGGGTCAGAACCCGATTTGTTTGTGTTGTGATGAGAAATGCCATATTTACTGTGTTTTGAATGTAAATGGCATATTTTATATAAAGGCATTCTTAAATGATTAAATATGCACTGTTTTGCATGAATGCCTTTGATTGATGAACCAACATGTGTTTAGTACATGAAATTTTAAATCTGTACTATTATTATATATATTTGAATCATGCTTTTGAATTGAGAGAAGGAAAGGTAAAGCACTATTTTCAGTAGATAGTATGGATGTCTACTTGCTTGCCTAATTTCCTTACTGAGCTCGTCGATAGCTCATCCCATTCATTTTCCCCAATCTCTACTGATTCTCATCAGTAGATCGAGTCGGCCAGGGTATTGCATTCCTTTGATCCGCTGCCACTCCCCATCTAGCGAAAGGTATATACAAGCGTACTCTTTTGTAGCTGAACAATGCATAAACACAGTGATGTACATGGTTTTAATTTTGGGGATGTAAATGTAATGATGTAATTATATTAAGTATATGAATTTACTTATGATATGAATATCATGTATGTATGATACGTGAAAGAATCGTAAGATATGTATGGATGAGAGGACTAATGCCTATTCACAGCCCAACTATTGAGGAGAGAAAAGTTAAGTAAAAAGTAAAAAATTTATTGTGGTTTTTTGTAAGTCGCGTGTGGGAGGAGGGCGTGACAGAATGGTATCAGAGCGTAGTTGGTCTGATGTGACTAGGTATTAGTAATTAGGAAAGTGTACATCCTCATATCATTATGTTTTGTTCAGTTACATTTGTGTATACAAGATGGGAATCGGGCAAATTAATGTTTGTGAATGCAGGAATCTAGCCTTTATGGCAATTACCTGTCATGATAGATGGGCGAGAGGTAGGGCTAGAGGCCCTAGAGGTAGGCCTGAGTGTCGAGATGAGTCCTCATTTGACTTGGTCACGTAGAGTCCCATTGAGGCACCAGAGAGTATCGAGGCACGCTTCACGAGGATAGAACGTAGCCTGGAGGTGATAGTAGGGCTGTTGGCAAAGACTCTGCCAGGTAGACAAGGACAGGATGCAGAGACTGCGATAGGGGAGGCAGTTGCACCTGATACACCTGCACAGTCTGTACAGAGGCCGCATACTGCTGATACTCCTACACCCCCACCAGTTCAGGGTAGTAGTGGATTGGGATATGGGTGTGATTTGGATCGACTGTGACAGTTCCACAAGCTTGGACCTCTATCTTTTCGAGGGGTCTGGACCCAGCCAGTGCTGAGGAGTGGATTGGCGAGATGGAGAAGTTGTATGACTTTTTTTTATTGTACGACTTTAGAGAGAGTTGCATTTACTGCGTTCTTACTGAAAGGAACGGTAGAGCATTAGTGGAAGTCCACCAGGCCGATATTGAGAGCCCGACATGCTAAGATCAATTGGGAGATATTTTCGGATGCTTTCAGGAGGTAGTTTGTTCCAGAAACGGCGCAGCTCAGACTGTAGGTCAAGTTTTTTGGGATTGACCCAGGGGAGTCTCACAGTGGATGAGTACGAGACTAGATTTTTATCCCTGGGGAGATATGATCCCGATACCATGTACAGCAAGACCAAGAAGGTCCGCAGGTTTGTCGATGGATTAAGACCGGTGTTATGGTCTAGATTAGTATCACTAGACATTGGTACGTAGATGAGGCAGTGCGCAAGGCGTAATTTTGCAAGCAAGATTATGAGAGGCATTCCTCTGAGTTTGGGAAGTTTAGTCGGAGTCGAGATAGAGAGAGGAAGAGGTCAGCTAGAGATAGAGGGTTCAGTTATCGAGGAGGGAGGAGACTCTTCGGTAAGGGACCATAGATAGAGGAGGTGCGAGAACGACCAGTTAGACCTCCTACATACCCGGCCATAGCTCCGACGAAGGGCATTGCGATTGGAGGATCGAGGCCTACTACTGATCAGTGCAGCCGATGTGGTAGACATCATGGTGGTAAACCTTGTCCGTTGAGCCCTGTTGTATGTTTTCGATGTGGGAAACAGGGGTACTTTGCTAGAGAGTGCCAAGAGACATTTGTGACTGCCCCACAGAATGGCAGGGAACCTGATAGAGCTCTAGCTGGTACGTCTACTTAGAGAGGTAGGGCGACAACAGAGGAGAAGGGGAAGCAGGTGATGGGTCGAAGGCGAGTACATGCCTTAGACCAGGACACAGCTGATGCTTTTACAGATGTGAGTCGAGGTTTCATTGCGTATGTGGTAGATACGGATAAGGTACATCCGAAGTTGGTAGATATTCCTGTGGTCAGTGTGTACCCAGATGTTTTCCCGGATGAGTTACCAGGGTTACCACCAGATAGAGAGATGGAGTTCTATATAGATTTGGTACCTGGTATTGAGCTTATTTCGAGACCACCGTATTGCATCACCTTAGTTGAGCTGGAGGAGCTCAAGAGACAGTTGCAGAAGTTGTTGGATAAGGGTTTCATTAGGCCGAGTGTTTTACCGTGGGGAGCACCGATTTTGTTTGTGAGGAAGATGGATGAAAGCCTCCGATTGTGTATAAACTATAGATTGTTGAATAAGGCTACCATTAAGAATAGATATCCCCTTCCACGCATTGACAACTTACTGAATCAGTTTCGGGGAGCGCAGGTCTTTTCTAAGATTGATCTGAGGTCTGGGTATCATCAGTTGAGAATTCGAAGTGGAGATGTACCAAGACAGCATTTAGGACCCGATATGGTCACTATGAGTTCCTAGTTATGCCATTCGGACTGACGAATGCTCCCGCAGCTTTCATGGCTTTGATGAACGATGTGTTCAAGCCATATCTAGATCAGTTTGTTATCGTATTCATCGATGAGATATTGGTGTATTCGAGATCCGAGGAGGAGCATGAGCAGCACCTCAGGATAGTACTGCAGACTCTACGAGGGCAGCAGTTGTACTAAACTTAGTAAGTGTGATTTTTGGTTGACAGAGATCTTGTTTCTGGGACTTGTAGTGTCGAGGGATGGTGTATCAGTAGATCCATCCAAGATTGAGGCTGTAGTTCAGTGGGAACAGCCGAGGATAGTTATCGAGATCAGGAGTTTTCGGGGTTTAGCAGGGTACTATCGAAGATTCGTTGAGGGATTTTTGAAGTTGGCTACTCTGTTGACACTTCTCACTCGGAAGAGTGTTGCATTCGTGTGGGACGAGGATCGTGAGAGGAGTTTTCAGGAGTTGAAGAGTCGATTGACCACCGCTCCGATTCTCACTATCCCTACCAGCTCAGGAGGATTTTCAGTATATACTGATGCTTCGCATTAGGGACTGGGCTGTGTGTTGATGCAGGATGGGAGGGTAGTTGCTTATGGATCTAGACAGCTGAAGGACCATGAGAAGAACTATTCGACCCACGATTTAGAGTTAGCAGTAGTAGTGTTTGCATTGAAGGTATGGTACCACTCCTTGTATGGCGAGAAGTTTCAGATTTTTACCGACCACAAGAGCCTCAAGTACCTATTCTCACAGAAGGAGCTGAACATGAGACAGAGAAGATGGCTAGAACTTCTGAAGGATTATGATTGTGAGATACTTTATCATCGGGGTAAGGCTAATGTTGTAGTAGATGTTGTGAGTTGGAAGAGCCTTGGGATGGTATCGTATATGATGGTCAGGGAGCACGAGCTGTTAGAGCAGTTTTTTAGCCTCAGTTTGGGAGTTGTACCTTCAGACATGGATGCAGATTGTATGATTGCGAGTCTACGCTTAGAGCCAGATCTGTTGGACAGGATCAGACAGGCTCAGTAGACTGATCCGTATTGCATCGATGTGATGAGTCAGATGTAGAGGGGCACAGTGACAGATTTTGAGTTGAGTTCTGACGGACTATTGAGGTTCAGAGGTAGATTGTGTGTTCCCAAGGACTCAGAGCTCAGGAGATTGATATTGTCGGAAGCTCATTCATCGAGGTACACGTTGCATTCGGAGAGTGGCAAGATGTATAAGAACCTCCGGAAGGTGTATTTGTGGTCAGGTATGAAGAGAGATATGGTAGATTTTGTGGCGAGATCTCTTGTATGTCAGCAGGTGAAGTAGAGCATCAGAGACCTGCAGGATTGTTGCAGCCTCTACCTATACCGACATGGAAATGGGAGCATATCACAATGGATTTCCTAATGGGTTTACTGAGGACCCGGAGGAATCACGATGCTATATGGGTGATCATTGATAGACTAACGAAGTCAGCCCACTTCCTAGCTATGAGAGCTACCGATACTCTGAGTATGTTGGCAAGGTTGTATGTACGCGAGGTAGTGAGGTTGCATGGTGTTCCAGTGAGCATTGTATCAGATAGGGATTCCCGCTTCACTTCCCACTTTTTGGAACATTTTCAGGAAGCCATGGGAACCCAGTTGAGTTTGAGCACTTCTTTCCATCCTCATACAGATGGTCAGTCAGAGAGGACTATACAGACTCTAGAGGATATGTTGAGAGCATGTGTGCTAGATTTTAGAGGCTCCTGGGATGACCACTTGCCACTAGCTGAGTTCGCCTACAACAATAGTTATCATTCGAGTATCGAGATGGCATCGTATGAGACCTTGTATGGTCGTAGATGTCGTTCCCCTATTAGGTAAGAAGAAGTGGGTGACCGAAAGATTTCTACTCTTGATATGGTTACACAGGCTTCTGAGGATGTCCGATTAATAGTTGAGAGATTGAGGACAGCTCAGAGTCGACAGAAGATGCTAACAGGAGACATAGGCCACTTGAGTTCACAGTTGGTGAGTCCGTGTTTCTGAAGGTTTCTCCTTCCAAGGGTATAGCGAGGTTTGGGAAGAGGGGTAAGCTGAGTCCTCGCTACATTAGACCCTTTGAGATACTTGATCGAGTGGGAGATAAGGCTTATAGGTTGGCATTGCCTCCAAATTTGTTAGGCGTACATAACATCTTCCACATTTCGATGCTTCAGAAGTATCACCTGGATCAGGCGCATGTGATTAGCTATGAGCCTTTGGAGCTCAGTGAGGACATGTCATATATTGAGAGGCTGATTCGGATACTGGATAGGAAGGAGAAGGTTTTGAGGTCGAAGACTATCGGGTTAGTGAAGGTTTTATGGTAGCATTACACTTCCGAGGAGGCTACTTAGGAGTTAGAGAGTTTGATGTGAGATAAGCGCCCCTAGTTGTTTGATGATTGATTTGGTTCTAATTTTGAGGACCAAATTCTTTTAGTTGGGGAGGATTGTCCTAGTTTTAGGGAATTTTAGGATTTATTGTTTTTAACTCTTTCTTTTACGTTAGTGTCAGACCCGTGTTTTCGATTTACGTATGTAGCTTGTACCTTATGATTCCTATTTGTACGAACACTATATTTACATAGTTGAATCATAAGAAGAGTATTTACTATCATGCAATCGACTATTTAAGAAATTTAAAAATGCATATAAGCTACATAACAGCGAGATAAGGGTTAAAGTGATTCCCGAGCAAGTGCAGGGGTAAAACGGTCAATTGATCAAAATTCGGTATAAATTCGATGAGGAAATTTCATTAAAAATATGAAATAGAGAAATCTTAATCAATAACGGGGTAAATATTGTATTTCGAGTCCAATTGATCAAGATATGAATTCATTTAATATTTTTGAAATTTTTATCTCAAAAAATGAGCCTGAAAATAGTGAAAAAAATATGCCGTAAAGGTAAAATCGGACTGATAAATTTATTTACGGACTAAATGAATTTAATAGGAATTTTTGGGATATTTTTGGAATATTTTAGGATTTTTAATATTATTTTAAGGATTAAAATAATATTAAAACTATATTATAAAGAAAAAAACAAAAATAGAAAAAAAACGAAATCTGAAATTGGAAAGAAAAACGCGGGGAGAGAGAAAATTAAAGAGAAAGGAAACCGACGGAAGTGAACCGAGGAACTCACCACCGGACGACGAGCACCGGCGACCCAGAAGCCAAGCCAGCTACCGAAAAAGGAAGCTGATCTCTGTGCGACCTCCCAGCCACCGGAAACGCTCTCCACCGGCGCCGGAAAGGGGAGATCGACGAGGTTGAAGGCCGCGGAGAAGAGAAGGGAATCTGATGGCCACCGGCGGTGCTAAGGTCCGATCGAGCCCAGCCGAACGTTCCCCAGGCTGTGGCGCATCGAATGGCGGCAACGATACTCGGAGAACCGATCGAACGACGCCGGCACGGCCAAAACATCCCTGAACCGGTCGACGGTTCAGGGGAGAACCTTCTAAACTGAACTGGACCGGACCGGTTCAACTAAGGAGGAGAGAGAAAAAGAGAAAAAAAAGAAAAAGGAAAATAAAATTTTTGAGAATTCATCGGACTTTGGGTAAATCGATACGAGGTCAAAAGTGACCGATTTAATTTTCGATATATTTATTTAAATTATATTTAATCGAAAATTGACCCGGAGTTAAATATACAAAATTGTGCAGTTTGACGATAAATTTTGAACGGAAGCCCAATCGAACTTTGATGTGCGTACCATCGCATAATCTCGGGTAAGTAAAGCTCATTTACGACAATTTATGTGATTATTCCGTATTTAAGACTTATTTTACGCATTTCGGATTAAATTTCGCAATTAGTGAGTTATATTCAGAATTTTGAAATAAATGTCGTAAATGTTATACGGGCTATCCAAAGAGCTTGGAATAAAGCCCAATAGGTATTTATAGGCCCAATGAGTCAATAGACCCTGATGAACGGGCTTAATACGAGTTAAGGCCTAATTAACATGTTTAAGGCCCATTAGAGTAAACGGGCCCATTTAAGTGAAATGAACTGTATTAAATGTGTAATACAGTAGGAAACGTGAAATTAATACAGTGAATGGTTAAATACAGCTCCAGAGTCATATTGAGAGTGACCGAACTGCGAGGTTTGGACAGCACAGAGGAAGGAGGTCACACTACGTGATCCGAGGTAGGGGACTATTGCAAATAGTTAGAGATATCTGTGCGTATTTTCATCTACTTTTGCATTCACTGAAATTGTTTGAGGGTCAGAGAAAATCAATAATATTATAGGGACCCGATATGGGTAAATTATGATTTTGCCCCTAGTTGGCAAAAAAGTCAAATTTGGGAAAGGTTGTAAAAAGCATGGAAATGATGTTTTGAGTGATTTTTACTACTATGTAGCAGAAGAGTAGGTGGATGAGCTAATGTTTTGATGTCGATGTAAACTAAGCACACTTTATAGTGCTGATTTTAGTGATTTTAAACATCCCTGTTTTTAAAGAGCCATCTACCGAATTATGCGGAAACAATTGTGCTGGAGCACAGCTCGCACTTGATTTCAGATGTTTTTCACATACATTAGTGCTGGAGGTTTACTCGCACTACATTTACTTGACATGCATGATAGAGTACTGAGGCATTGCTCATACTCAGTTTTATGTGATTTGTGCATGATAGAGTACTGGAGCGATTATCTCGTACTCGAGTTTTACATGAGGTGCATGACAGAGTGCTGGAGCATTGCTCGTACTCGATTCTTCATGATTTGTACATGACATAGTACTTGAGCGATTTGCTCGTACTTGATTTGAATGAGAACTATGCATGACCTAGTGCTGGAGGTTTACTTGCACTAGTGTTGATATTTTGACATGCATATACTGTGTTTTGAGGCGAAGCGTTGACTGTAAGTCACACCCAAGACGCGCACTGTATTTTACGTGATATATAGACATGTTAGAAAAATCGTGACGATTTCCTCCGTGTAGATTGAGTGTCACATTGTTGAGATGTTCTCACATGGATTTAGATACATGACATATATTCCATAGTATGAGGGCTAAGACCTATGGCAGGCACCCCAACTATGATGTATTTTCATGGTATGAGAGGCTAAGACCTATGGCAGACACTTCGACCATGATGTAGGGTCTACGGGTGTACGTTGTACCGTGCATGTGGCATGGAGTACACTGTACTATGTTTTATGTTGTGGAGTTGTAGAGGAGAGTGTTGATAGCTGGCGGTTGTGATGGACTGACCCTCCTCCCTTTACAGCAGTGATAACCAGCACACTGAGTACTGTGTTGCCTGGGATTTCACCACATGTTAGGATATGGCCATAGTCCGGAGTTATTGCATTTAGTCACTAAGTCTTGCATGATATATCACATGTGTTTTTATGATACGGGTAGACCTGAAGGATGGGTCGAAACCCGATTTGTTTGTGTTGTGATGAGAAATGCCATATTTACTGTGTTTTGAATGTAAATGGCATATTTTATATAAAGGCATTCTTAAATGATTAAATATGCACTGTTTTGCATGAATGCCTTTGATTGATGAACCAGCATGTGTTTAGTACATGGGATTTTAAATCTGTACTATTATTATATATATTTGAAACATGCTTTTGAATTGAGAGAAGGAAAGGCAAAGCACTATTTTCAGTAGATAGTATGGATGTCTACTTGCTTGCCTGATTTCCTTACTGAGTGCGTTGATAGCTCATCCCATTCATTTTCCCCAATCTCTACAGATTCTCGTCAGTAGATCGAGTCGACCAGGGTATTTCATTCCTTTGATCCGCTGCCACTCCCCATTTAGCGAAAGGTATATACAAGCGCACTCTTTTGTAGCTGAACAATGCATAAACACAGTGATGTACACGGTTTTAATGTTGGGGATGTAAATGTAATGATGTAATTATATTAAGTATATGAATTTACTTATGATATGAACTCCATCTCTCTGTTTGGTGGTAACCCTGGCAACTCATCCGGGAAAACATCTGGGTACTCACTAACCGCAGGAATATCTACCAACTCCAGATGTACCTTATCCATATCCACCACGTACGCAATGAAACCTCGAATCACATCTGCAGAAGCATCAGCTGTGTCCTGGTCTAAGGCATGTACTCGCCTTCGACCCATCACCTGCTTCCCCTTCTCCTCTGTCGTCGCTCTACCTCTCTGAGCAGATGTACCAGCTGGAGCTCTATCAGGTTCCTTGCCCTTCTGTGGGGCAGTCACAAATGTCTCTGGGCACTCTCTAGCAATGTGCCCCTGTTTCCCCCATCTCTACAGATTCTCGTCAGTAGATCGAGACGGCCAGGGTATTGCATTCCTTTGATCCACTGCCACTCCCCATCTAGAGAAAGGTATACACATGCGTATTCTCTTGTATCTGAACAATGTATACACATAGTGATGTACACGGTTTTAATGTTGGGGATGTAAATGTAATGATGTAATTATATTAAGTATATGAATTTACTTATGATATGAATATCATGTATGTATGATACGTGAAAGAATGGTAAGATATGTATGGATGAGAGGACTGATGCCTATTCACAGCCCAACTGTTGAGGAGATAAAGGTAAGTAAAAAGTGAAAAATTTATTGTGGTTTTTGGTAAGTCGCGTATGGGAGGAGGGCGTGACAGTTAGCCACCATAGTTAGGTTACTATTCATGTCAACTTTCATTTTCATGAAAAACTTGTGTTCATTTCTAGTTCTTTGATTTATTTATTTTACATTAATGAATAGATATCATTTCCATTTTCTCTTCTGTTTGGTTTTGTTAAAATCCCAGCTCTCTATTTTCGTTTACCATGAAAATCATTTTTTTTCATTTTTGTTAGCTCTCGGGTTGCTCTCTTTGTGTATTCGGTGACATAATTTCTCCTTCATCTATGCTTTGTGGTTTTGATGCTTTGATGTGGATTGATGCTTAGCATTTGTCCACATCAATGGCAATGTGGAATCACGGCATTAGAGGCTACATGTGAAGCAACCCGAGGATGTTAGCTTTCCCGTTTGTTATGTGTTTTACATTATTGCTATTTTGGTTTTAAATGGTAGTTGTTGATTCTAGTTATTTCTTTCCAGTTCTATGCTTATATTTTGGAGTACACGGTTATTTTGTTATGTCATTTTTCTTTGGGTGCACTTTATGATTCATATTTTTATTGTATTTCAATGTTAGCTTTCATATTCATCATTTCTGCATTTTCTTATGTCTGTGATCCATTTTTACTACATGTTTTCTCAGCATTTTTTGTTATTATCACTTGACTCACTAGCTGGTTTAGGTTTAGTGGAGGCATTACCCTGTGGTGAGGAGCAGAAGAGTGTGTCCATAAGTGCAGTAGAGAGCATCCATAATCATCCTCTATTGTGCTCTATTTTCGGTTATTGACACTTTTCATTTTGGTTATTTTTCTAGGCTGCATTTGTCCATTAATTATTGGTGTTTCAGACTTAGTTAGTGTTCTGTTTATATGGTATCATATGCTGATAGGATTGGTGCACAGCTACTGTACTGGTCTGTTGATAATGGCAGCAAGTGGATAGGATCGGCAGACAGCATAAGCAGGAGACAGCAGCAGGAGGTTGCATAACCTGTCCCTAAAATAGCAACTAGTTTAGTGTAGCAGGCTGGTGCAGTTGTAACTGGAGATCACCTGACGCAGAGCAGGGCGTCAAGCACACATGGTTTGCAGAGGCTGTGCAACCAGGCTCGGGTTCAGACCTTGTCTCCATTCCCTGTTCTGTTTCCAGTCTGCCGAGAGTTTCTGGTAGTTGAGCAACAATATTACTGCCATAGGTGTGTGAAGAGGCGACTGGTAGAGCGCACAAGGAATTGCAGCAGAGTGCAGGACAAAGCAGACCGAGAGCACGTCTGTAGCACCAGGAGGTAGAACCAAAAATTGGAGAAGAAAGTGTAACAGTGCACTTGCATCGGGACCACTTAGCTGATTTAAGCTTAAAGCCATGTTTGGCAATTTTGGATTTTAGCTATTTAACTCATTTTCATGTAATTTAGACAGATTAATTACAATTTTATTGGTTAGCTTAGTTAGTTGATTTTTAATTTGCATGTTAGTCATAGTTTCTTTGTTTGATTAGTTTAACTTAGATTTAATTAGGTCATTAATTAATTTGTATTCTAGTATTAGGGGTTGTGCTTAAAATTAATTTAGATTAACTTCATTTTATGCATTTTAAGTTTTCATCTTAAATTGAAAAATCCAAAAATAGTATTCCTCATGCATTAGTTAGATTTTATTGTTAAGTTAGTAATTAGATATAGTTAGGATTAGTTTAGAGTTAATATTTTAGACCTTTAGATTTGTAGTTAATTTCTTAAATTTTTCTAGGATTTTATTTCATTAAATCTTAAGTTAGCTTAATTTGCATTTTGAATAAGTAGTTCAATTGCATTTTAGGTCTGTTCAATTTTAGCTTAATTAATTTTATTTCTTTATTTTAGCATTTTATTTTAATTGCGTTAATTAATTTTAATTGTTTTAATTTTCTTTTGTAGGTTCTTGCTTTTAATTGCTTGGAGCACTGTAAGTAATCTTAGCTCGATTTTATTTAGTTTATAGTTTTTATTATTCTATTGTTTTCCAGTAATTTTAATTAGCCTAGTAGATCACCCACTTGAACTTCATAAATTGCTAGGATATACTTTGGGTAAAATTAATCGGTAGTTAATTAGGCTAATCAACTTCTCTGTTGGACGATAATCCGAGACTCAAATCCCATTATTACTTGTACGACCCGTGCACTTGCGCACAATACGTTTAGATCGTATCAATATTGATTTTGGAGCAGATTGGTATGTATATTAATGGTAGAAACTACCTAGAATGCAAAGGAACAATTATGACCTGGAATGAGTCTAGTGTGAGAAAGTGAAATGTATTGGAATTAATGATGAATGAGATATTTTGAGGTGATAATGGTGTTGTGAGTATGATTTTAAGATGGTGTTATGGAATGAATTGTGAGACTTACCCAAAAAGGGTAAAATATGTATTTAAGGCATTGGGTAAAATGTATAAATGAATGAGAGAGTAAAGGTAGAGTATTTCACATCAAGTCCTAAACAAGTAACTAAGTGAGTTACTAGATAAATTGGTTATAAATGGCTTGATGATGGCCAAATGCAAAAATGGGCTAAACTTAATGAAATATATTGACCAATTGAAGTCAAAGTATGAGTTAGCAACATTAACTCAAGTGATTAATGAATGATTTGCAGCTCCCGAGGATACACTGGAGCAAATTGAGCCAAAAACACGAGAAGCATAAAGGAAGAGAGTCATTCCCAAGTAAATCGAGGTAAGGGAATTGTGTGGACTCTTAGAGATATATGTGCACATTTTGGGCGCATTATGTTTTCTAGAATGCATGTGGTAATAGGAAATGAAATGGGTGATTAAAGGGCAAAGAGTTGGGTTTTGAGAAATGTGCATGAAAACAAAAGCGTGATGCTTTGAAAATCCTGTTTTATTGCTTTTTAGCAAGTGATTGGTAGGCTGGCTAACATTTTGAAATAATTTGCATAAGAAATGACTTATTTTGGTTTATAACCATGCTTTGCAAAGAATTGAGCCACTTACATGGAATTCGTGAGAATGAAAGCCTGCTAGAGTACGACTCGCACAAGATTTGATGTGTTTTTATACGCATGAGTGCTGGAGCTTAGCTCGCACTAGTTTTCACATGGATTTCTATGATGTTGTGCTAGAGCTTAGCTCACACAGATTTTATACTGGTTTTGACATGGTGCTGGAGCATAGCTCACATTAGATGTCCACCATACTTGTTGTTGTGCTTAAGATAGCTCTCACGTGGTTTTATGACATGATTGACGACAGTGCTAGGAGCTTCGGGTATATTGGTGATAATTCTATTAAAATAGAATTATTTGTGCTTAATTTCTTAATTAATTATTTTAATCCCCATATTATTTTATTAATTATCCCCTCAATTTAATTAAAATTATCTTTTGTGCAGGTAAATTAAATCCGGATGAATTTCAGTCCTAAATGGGCTGAAAACGGGTTAAAAGGAGACTGACCACTACCATTTCGCAGTTTAAGTCACCATTCGTCTGTACACGTGTGATGCTGGGTGTTCGTATTTTATTCGCCTCAGAAAGATAAGATCGACGAAGACCGTGCTCACCTTTTGGAAGACACACGCCGGGCCACATTGCACCACCAAGTGGACAGGAAGACGAATGGCATGGAAATATCTTCTCTACAGTAAATGGATTGAAAACAAGTGGTCCAACAATGCCAACTCATCTAGGATTGAAAATTACCATTGTACCCCTAATTTTGTGTATAAATAGAATATGATGAGCAATTGAAAAACCAAGTAGGTAGGGTAGGAGTGGAAGTAATTTTAGGGTAGAAGTAATGTAGGTAGGGTAAAAGGTAGCCTAGGGTAAGAGTAGTGCTAGGGTAATTTTAGAATAGTTTTTTTTTTTTTTTCTCTTGTTTTCTTTAAAAGCAATTCTTGTTAGTTTAATTTGTTAGCCACCATTAATTTTTCTTTTCTTTAGCTATTGTTCATAGCAATTTTTATCTTTATGAAAAGCTTCTTCATTTCTAGTCTTTGGTATTTTCACACTAACTTATAACAACCATTTTCATTTTCTTCTTCTCAGTTTGTTCAAGTTTTCATTCCTTTATTGTTTTAATGTTTAAGTGTTAATGAAAAGTTTTTATTTTTCTATTGTTGCTCTCGGTTTGCTTACTAGTTTGGTTTTATTTCTTTGTTCTTTACTGTTCATTCGGGTTTTTGGTTTCATGGTGTAGCCGTGTAGTGTGAGAGGTTATACATAGTTGGTGACAGTGGCTAAGCATCCTTTCCTTGCTTCGCTGCATCCATTAGCATACTGGTCATCTATTCCTTTATTTTCAAATCCATCATTTTTACATTAACAGTTGTGTTTCCTTGTTTTATTGTTCTCTTCATTTGTAGTTTAAGTTCTAATCAATATTTTAATTACTCTGTGTGTGTGTGTATCGGGTGAGTTTGTTTTTTGTGTTGATTCTTGTCCTACATCTTAGTTTGTTTTTTTTTTTTCTTTCTTAATTTATTGTTTTCATTGTTCGGGGTTCTTTGTTGTGTGGAGCCGAGAAGGCTGGTGCTGAGCGGAGAGGGCTTGGAGGTTGATCCTGCTCGGGCGTGTGTTTGCTGGTAGGTCGTGCAGAGCTGCTATTCGGTACTAGACAATGTTGGCACAACTAACAACCTGAAGCACGATTGTGTGGATCTGCTGAACTCGGTGTGAATGATGGCTAAAGCAGAAACCCGAAAGCAAGGCAACAGCAGTAGCAGGAGTTCTTACTCTGTTCTCCTCTGTTTCATGAATTATTTACTGTTCATCTTTGTGTTGTTTTTATTCTATTGATGTGTTGTTTACTGCTACCTTTTGTGAGGCACGGGTTGAGGTAGAATGGATGCTGGTTATAGAACTAAGCAGGAGCTAGCTTCTTGAGGCAATGAGGACCGGCTCCAATAGCTGCACTGCTCATGCCCACTTGTTTACTGCAATTTTTCATTACTGATTTTACAATGTTTAGACTCTTCTATGATTCCAGAATAATGCATTTGTTGTTTAATTCTTCTATTGTGATTTTGATCATTTAATCTTGTCATTATCTTCTGTTTTCGGTTAGATTCGGCATGGGCATTTCTTGCACAGCTGGAACAAAAGAGGATTGTAGAGACAGCATTAGTGCATGGTGTTGCTCGGGTCTGCAGTTGACCGCAGATCACGCTAAGGTAGTACTGCAGAATGGACGCATGACAGATGAGGAGCAAGACGAGTTGAGCAGCTACTGGACGAGAGGACTGGGAAGCAGTAGGCGTGTTGGACATTCTCTGGTTAACTCTGAATACGACAACAACTGCATCACGTTGGCGAGGTTGGAGCTGTGCACAACTGAGGTGTAAAAGGGCAGTACTGGATTCGACTATGCTGCTGTGATCACCTGGCGTCTAGCAGTAGTCTATGGAAGTTCAGGACAGCACCTGCAGGGAATGGAGCAGGAGCAGGACAGTAACCTGGAGCAGAATAGGAAAATGAACGTGCACAGTACAGTGCACGGGTTTACCAGCTGGCTGGGAAACTGAGCAAGGCCATGTTTGGCAGCATCTAATTCCCACAGTTTAGTTATCATGTCTTATATTAATTGTTAAATATTTTTATGCATCTTACCATTATTTGCCAACTTTGGTAAAAGTTAGAATTTTGAAATTAAATTTGCATGTTAGTTATATTGCCTTTATTAGTTAGTTTAAGCTTAGTTTTAATTCTGTTAATAGTTGCTTTTATATAATAGGATTTAGGACTTAATGTTAGTGTAGAATTTATGAGTTGCATTTAGAATTAAATTAGAGTAAAATTGTTTCATGCATTTTTAATTTAGTCTTCATTTTAAATTTAAAAATCCAAAAAATTTATTTCTCATGCATTATTAAGATCATTTTATAGGTAATTAGTTTCTTAGTTTTATTTAGGAATTTCTTTAAGTTAATAGAAGTTTATTTTATTAGACTTTAGGTTAGTTTAATTTGCATATTTATTAATTAGATTAATTACATGCATATTTTATTTTAGGATTGTTTAATTTTAGTCTAATTAATTTTGTTTCTTTATTTTTATATTTGCATTCTAGTTTATTTGCATTAATTAATTTTAACTGTATTAATTATCTTTTGTAGGTTATTGCTTGGAGCTCATTAAGTAATTTTAGCTCTGTTTGATTTTCTTTATTTTATAATTTTTATTGTTTTCAGTACTTTTTAAAGTTAGCCTTGTAGATCACCCTCTGAATTTTCATAATTTACTAGGATATACTTAGGGTAAAATTAACCGGTACTTAATTAGGCTAATTAGATTATCTGTGGGATGATAATCCAGGATTCAAATCCCATTATTACTTGTACAACCCGTGCACTTGTGGTTAAAACATCTAGGTCACTTAGAGTGGGCGTAGTTTGTACCAGTGTTGCACCGATTAAATAGGCTCGCACGTGCATATTGAGATGCGACATGATATGATGTGATGATATGGGTCTACGGAGTACGTTGTACCGTGCATGTAGCATGGAGTACGTTGTATCGTGTTGAGATTGTGATATACCGTCTTCGGACAATGTTTAGTTTTGCTATGGACCGGTGGGTTGGACGTGACCCACCTCCCGTGAGGAAGCAGATAGAGGTGATACCTCGCACACTTGATCAGTGTAACCTGGGATCACAGAGGATATGGCCATAGTCCTAGAGTAGATTTCCCTATTATATTGCCTGTCTCACATGTCTCTTAAGGTATACACACTGATATAATTTTGTATCTAAACTTTCCATAGCACAGTAGCATTTTGAATGCAATCATTGGGGATGTAAAGTAATGTAAACACATGTAAATAGCAACTCTGATTTATTATACAAGTGTTTACTTCTAATTATAATACAGAACAAATTGTTATGGTTGAATGAGGTAAACATCGACACACAGTCCAATTGTTGAGAGTGTAGCTAATCACAATCGAGGTAAGGTAAGAACGAATAATAAATAAGGTATAAAAAACGAAAAATATGTGACGATTTTTGGTAAGTTGAGGGTCGTGACATAAAGTCAATACCCCACACATCAAAAATTTCACACACAAGTATAGGAGTTTGAGGCATCTCATTCCTACGGTTTAAGGTCCCTATCCTTTGACATCATTCACAATTTTGACATAATACATATCTGTCACGAAATAAGGTAGGCCAATAAAAACCACAATCTAACACTTTCCTAGCTTTTCTCTTTGGCCTAAAATGACCTCCACAGGCATATGCATGGCAAAAAGTAAGGACAAACTGCATTTCTGAATCAGGGATGCACCTTCTAATAATTTGATCATAACAATATTTCCACAAATATGGTTCATCCCATACATAGTATTTAGCCTCACTTTTTATTTTATCTTTTTTAGCTCTACTCAAATCTTGAGGTATGACCTTAGTAACCAAATAATTTACCAAGTTAGCATACCAAGGGGTCATACGTTGCACCATAAAGAGTTGTTCATCAGGGGAAGTTTCTTGCAATGGCACTGGATCTTCTTCTCTCACCAACTGGCTCAAGTGGTCAGCTACTAGGTTTTCTGCCCCTTTCTTATCTTTGATCTCGAGATCAAAATCTTGCAGTAGAAGAATCCACCTAATCAACCTTGGCTTCGCCAGAAGATATTTCAAAGCTGCATGGTCAGAAAACACAACAACTTTAGACCCAAACAAGTAAGATCGAAACTTATCTAAAGCAAATACAATAGCCAAAAGCTCCTTTTCGATCGTAGAGTAATTGCACTGAGCTGGGCTAAGCGTCCTTGATCCATAATAGATCACATGGACTTGGTTGATGATCATCTGTCCTAAAACAGCCCTCACAACATAATTGCTTGCATTGTACATTATTTTGAAAGGCAACTCCCAATCTGGTGGTTGAATGATAGGGGCAGAAGTCAAAGATGATTTCAATTCGTCGAAAGCTGCCTTGCACTCTTCGTCGAATTCAAAGGGTACACCTTTCTGTAACAACTTCGACATTGGTAGTGCTATCTTCGAGAAGTTCCTAATGAATCTGCGATAAAAACTTGCATAACCAAGAAAAGAATGCACTTCCCGCACACTAGTGGGGTAGGGTAAGCTCAAAATCAAATCAATCTTAGCCTTGTCTACTTCAATGCCCTTGGATGAAACTACATGCCCTAAAACAATGCCTTGTTCTACCATGAAATGACATTTTTCAAAATTCAGCACTAGATTAGTTTCAATGCAACGCTCAAGCACACTCGTCAAATGATTTAAGCACTTATCAAATGAGTCACCATGCACTGTGAAAATCATCCATGAACACCTCAATGCAATTTTCCAACAAATCAGAGAAAATACTTACCATGCATCTTTGAAAGGTACCTGGTGTATTACAAAGGTCGAACGACATCCTCCTAAAAGCAAATGTTCCAAATGGGCATGTGAAAGTTGTTTTCTCCTGATCTTCTAGTGCAATCACAATCTGGTTATAACCTGAAAATCCATCAAGAAAACAGTAGTGAGATTTACCACCTAAACACTCAATCATTTGATCAATAGAGGGTAAAGGAAAGTGATCCTTTCTAGTTGCCGGATTCAGCTTGCGATAGTCTATACATACTCTCCACCCATTCTACACTCTCATTGGAACAAGCTCATTATTTTGATTTCTCACAACTGTGATCCCAGTTTTCTTTGGCACAACATGGATTGGGCTCACCCATTTACTATTCGAAATTGGATAGGTTATACTTGCATTCAACAACTTCAGAATATCTATCTTGACTACTTCCATCATCTGGGGATTCAATCTTCTTTGAGGTTCTCGGCTTGGTTTAGATCCCACTTCCAATAGAATTCTGTGCATGCACATAGATGGACTAATTCCCTTAATGTCAGTTATTGTCCATCCTTTGGCTGTTTTATGATCACGAAGCACCCTGATTAACTTTTCTTCTTACACCACTGTTAAGTTCTTCGCAATAATGACTGAAAGTGTCTCATCATCTCCCAGGTAAGCATACTTCAAGTGGTCAGGTAAAGACTTTAATTCCAGAATTGATGCCTGCACAACAGAAGGTAGTAGTTTCGTGTGAGAAAATGGTAGTTCTAATCTTTTAACTTCATACCTGGGCTGCAATAACTGCATGGCCATGATTATTTCTTCAACTTCAGGATTTAGCTCCAATTCAACCTCGTTCCGCATCAAGCTTTTATTGATCACCACTTCCAGCTCATCCATTCTGCTTACTTCAAATGTATCCTGCGTTAAGACATCAAAACTGTCAATGGAAAATATTGAATGTACATTTATTGGATACCTCACAGCATCGAAGATGCTAATTTTGACAATCTCTTCATCAAACTCCATGCTTAATGTCTCATCAAACACATCAATCTTAGTCTTGGCAATGGTAAGAAATGGCCGGCCTAAAATTATTGGTGCGAGATTCACTGGGCTGCTGTTGTCCTCCATATGCAGAATGTAGAAATCAACGGGAAAGATCAACTGATTCACTTGCACCAAAACATCCTCAACTACCCCTTCGGGGTATGCATTAGACCGATTTGCTAATTGTATGATCACTCCATTTTTTTTCAAAGGACCTAGATTTAAGGATGCATAAATTGAAAAAGACATAACATTAATCGATGCACCCAAATTTGCCATGGCATGTTCGATTTGCCTATTACCAATAATGCAAGGGATTGTAAACGTACCTGGGTCTTTACACTTTTGGGGCAGCTTTCTTTTAATTATCGCAGATACATTCTCACCCACACTTACCTTCTCATCGCCTCTTAGTTTCCTCTTCGTTGTGTATAACTCTTTAAGGAGTTTCGCATACCTTGGAATTTGCTTCACTACGTCCAAAAGCGGTATGTTAATTTTCACCTTCTTAAATACCTCTATGATCTCTTTTTGTTGTTCCTCTTTCTGTGTCTTAGCTAACCTGCAAGGAAAGGGAGGGCAGATAGGGTTAGTGTTATCTATAACAGGTTTCATCTGTGTCTCAACCTTTTTCTCTGCCTCTGAGATCTTCCTTTCAATCTCTTTTCCCACTATGCAGAACTATGGCACTCGCATTCTCCCTGGGGTTCTTTATTGTTTGAGATGGTAACTTCCCAGAACCTTGAGATTCTAATCTACCAACTATGGTTGCTAGTTGATCCATCTGTTTTTCCAAGTTTTGGATACTTGTCCTTGTTTCCTATTGGAATTGCAAAGTGTTGTTAGCAAGGTTTTTCATAATCTCTTCAAGTGACATACCTGAACCTAAGCTTGTGGATTGATTTTGTTGCTGCCTCTGAACAGAATGTTGATAGCTAGCTTGGTTACCATATCTCAAATTTGGATGATCTCTCCAGCTTGGGTTATATGTATTTGCATACGGATCATATCTCCGTTGGGGTTGACTTGGAAAATTTCCTATGGCATTTACTTGTTGCATGGCTGGGTCATCTTCTTACAAAGTTGGACACATGTCAGTGTTGTGTCCTGCAAACAAACAAATTCTGCACACCTTTGCTGCTTGTAAGTTCCCTACTTCCATTTGATGAATTAAAAAGGTTAGATAAAAAATTTGACGTTTCAGGTTGGAAGTACTTACCTCATTCACCTTCTTCGGTGTGTGATCCAATCTACTCCCAAATTATTGCGTATTGACTGCCATGTTGGCGATAAGATTCCTCGCAGCCTTTGGGGTCTTATCAACTAGTGCTCCTCCACTAGCAGCATCAATCATGCTCCTGTCCATAGGCATTAAACCTTCATAGAAATACTAGATCAGAAGCTGGTCAGTAATCTAGTGGTGTGGACAGCTCGCACACATCTTCTTAAAACGCTCCCAATACTCATACAAGGTTTCACCATTGTATTGCCAAATGCTACAGATCTCTTTTCTTATATTTGCAGCCTTAGAAATAGGGAAATACTTCTCCAAAAATAACCACTTCATCTCATTCCAGGAACTTATTGATCTCGAAGGAAGGTTGTATAACCAGTCTTTCGCTTTATCTGCCAACAAGAAGGGGAATGCCCTCAGCTTGATTTGATCCTCTGAGATGCCTTATGGTTTCATGCTCGAACACACCACCTGAAACTCCTTAAGGTGCTTGTGGGGATCTTCACCTGCAAGTCCACGGAAAGTAGGCAGAAGATGTATTAGTCCCAATTTAAGTTCAAAAGCCGCATCTAAAGTAGGGTACTCAATACACAAAGGTTGTAAGTTTAAGTCAGGAGCAGCAAGCTCCTTCAAAGTACTGTTATTATTAATTGCCATGTTGTCAGTGTCCAACTCTTCTATTGAGCTATTGTCTGGCGTACTTTCGAGATCTAAGGGTTCTACAATAGTTGTAGCTTCTTGGTCCCTTTTCAACCTCTTCAAGGTTCTCTCTATCTCTGGATCGAATTGAAGTGCAATTTCACCTGAATTGCAGTATCTGGTCACAAAAACACAAAATAAAAATAGAAATAAAAATAAAAAATCGTAAAATAATCACAAGCAAAATAAAAAATAGGCTAAAACTATAAGAAAACGATGGTATTTGGCTGAAATAGGGTGGGGCTAGGGTATTTACCCTAGTTTGTTTTACTTTTCCATTTCCACTTGAAATCAAGTTCTCACATGTCTCCTAACTCAACAAATTTTTTCTTATGAATAGTAATATGAATAGTACCAAAAGCCCTAAAAAAATAAATAAATAAAAATAAAAAATCACAAGAATTTAAAAGCAAATTAATGAGAATAATAAAAACACAGTAATTAATCAAAACCAGTCCTCGATAACGACGCCAAAAATTGGTGAGTGTCGAATTCAACCAAATTTAAATTACCGGTCTTACCGAAGTTTTGCAGTAGCGGCAAATTCAGGTCGAACACTAGAGACGGATGGATTAATTATCATGCAACAACTAAAATATTTTTTTTGGGGGGGGGGGTTTAATTTAACAGAATTAAAATCCTAAAACAGAATTAATATTCAATTAATTATGAAGAGAATAAACTAAGATTAACAAATTCGATTCAAAGGAACTATCTAGTAACTAACAATTGATCATTAATACCTAATTTACCATCTTGTCTTTAATTATTTAGCTAAGGTATTATCTCCCAGCAAGATAATATCACTTCTTCCCTACTATCATTAACTTAAGCCCAACACCCAAATTAAATTCTTATCCCTAATCAAATTGGTTTTGACGTAATCTTATTTAGACTAGGAATAGCATTAACACTCTAGGAAGATTACTAACCGAATAACACTCAGCCACGGGTTGAATGTTTAATCAGTTCTATTGTTTCACTTAGAGTTGACGAACCCTAAATGCTACTGATTTTGATTTCTATCACAATAATTACTGATTGTGAAAATTTCAAATAACATACAATCACATGCGAAGATTATCTAATTAGCCAAATCATATAATTTTCTCATGCAATCGAATCAATTAATATAAAAAACAATAGATAATTGAATCAAAAGATATTTTAGAACAGTAAACTGTGTTTCTCAATTGTTGAAGTTTACTGGATTCGATTCCCTTGAACCGAATTAAGGATTTAGTAGCACATGATTATTGAAAATGAAAATAAAAATAGAAATGGTGAATTATTTTTATATTTCGACAACTACCCTCTTCTGTCTCTTTTTCTTCTAATGTTCCCTAAAGAAAACGAAACTATATATATCGTAAAAAACCTAAATTCGAAAATCCTATTACCAATAGGAAAAAGTTGACATATTCGGGCTTTCTCTTCACAACTGGTTTTGGAGTGGAAATAGGCTGAATTGGATCTTGGGCTCTTCTTCAGAGTTGTAAATAAGTAAGTCAACGTTTCACTAGGCCTAACTTTGCATAATTTAGAGGACTAGAACTCCGTTTAAAGCCAAAATTCTAAACAGCACTAAAACTATCCAATTTCTTTAGTTAAGCTCTTGAAGCCCAATTTATCTGCCAAAATCACAAAATTAACATAAGTACTCTAATTAACATGAGGAACATAGCAAAATATTAAAATGTAGAAGGAAATAAATAATAAAAATATGACACTCATCAATGGGCCAGGTGTGCTGGGACGTCAGGTGCAGTGGGAGTGGTCAGCTACCCATAGGGCTCACACAGTACACTATTTTCTCATAACACGGTACATCGTACACACATGCACACAACATGGTACATCGTACTCGATGGACCTCGACATCATTCACCATTCCGTATAATTTTACTATTCATAATTTCCGTATAATTTCACTATTGCCTTTCTGCCTCAAATCATGTGCAAGCAGGCAATGCAAGATCACACAGTAATACACGCCTGACAAGTACGATTTTAACATTAAAATACTTTAAATCACGTGCAAGCAGGTAATGCAAGATCACATAGCAATACATTCCTGAAAGACAGTTTTAACATTAAAACGCTTTAAATCACGTGCAAGCAGGTAGTGCAAGATCACAGAGCAATACACGCCAGATTGGCATGGTTTTAACCTCAAATACTTTAATCTCGTTTCAGCTCATAAAATAGAGTAAAAGGGATTGGTCTTACCTTTTTTCACAAAACACGATTTTTCAGTATAATTTCAAAATTTTTAGATTTTTCACAAATAATTTTAAAACTAATCAAATATTTATTTAAATAGGCTCGATACTATACTGGAAATCAGATCGTTTTATGGAGTTTTCAAAACTCTTCCTTAAATTCTATAGCGTAAAGTCGACTTAAGGTTTTCTATAATTCAGGCGACTAAAAATTTTCATCCAAAAGTTCACAGTCTCAAATGCCCAAAAAATATACACAGATATTTTTAACAATTTACGAATATTTTTCTATAGTAGAAATACGGCTTAAATTTATATCTACAAAGCATCAGAAAAAATACGTGCAATTTATTTCTAGCAGTACATAAAATTTTGCTTACTCGGTATCCGCCCGCAGTCCGCAATACCTTTAGTGACTGTAGCCTGTAGGTCTGATCTATTCAATCAATTTCTCTGGAGCTCCTTCCCTCATTTTTCTCGATTTTCCAAACCTCTGTAGGTCCTTTTCCTCTTCCCATGTATATATATATCCGATTTTTGTATATATTTACTCTTTCTCCCTTTTTTTTGAACTCTTTTCTTCCTTCACACCAAATTTCTTCTTCTACTTCTCTTCTTCTTCATGATTACCTGACAGCCCTGTTCCGCATCGTTTGCTTCATTCTTCATCGAGAGGCGTCGCGCCTAATTTCCCTTCCTTCTCCTTCCCTTTCCTTTCGGTCTTCCATCCTCCTCCTAATATCGGCCAGCTCTGACATCCTCCTGCTACCACCGTTTCTAGCACTTTCATCCACCTCCACTCACACCCGACAACCAGCTACCACTACCCCTGTTTCACCTACTCCTTTAGGCCTCACTCTCTCGACTTCTCAACCATTTTTAACCACCTTCTGCTACATCCTTCTTCTCTACCATTTTTATGCCATCCTCTTTCTAGGTTTTTTCGTCTCTCTTCTCATCTCTTTTACTTCTGGTTCAAATGTTGAAGTTCCTTTGTTTCAGCTTCGGGGGTCAGCCAGATCAGCCTCCCACACCTGCTCTGCTCAACGAACTAGTCCCTCTGTCATGCTGCTCGACCCCCGATTTCCTCAACTCCTGTCGCAGTCATGACTCAGTTTCAGGGATTAGCCGTCTTGTCTGCTGCTGCAACCTCTCAGTGGCAGCAGCTTAATCCTTCCTTCGCTGGCCCTGCTCTCCCCCTCTTTCTCCTCACTGCTTCACCATTTACTGGTAATTTCTCACTCCTCTTTTTGACTCACCTTCTTTTCTTTTTCTCGGTTCCCAGCTTCCAGCCGAGGCCCAGCCAATCCCAATATCCATCACCCCTGCCAACTAAGGAATAGTAAAGCTTATCTCTTCCTTGTTGCAACGTCGACACAATTGGGTTTTCTATCGACCCATTACAGTTCCAAGCTTCCTCGATTTTGTTTCCTCTCCTTCTCTATCCCCTGCCTATGTATCGAAAGCATATATATACTAATATATATGTTTAGTTCAATCAATGCGGCAGTCTTCGGTATTTACATATATATATATTATATATAGGTGTACTAGGAGAAGGCCTTCCCATTCCTCTACCGATTTCGCTCCTGATCCATTTCATCTCAATCTCCATGGCATCATTCCTAATTCAGCTTTCGGTTCTTCCGTCACATCAGCTTCTGTTTGCTTATGTACACATATATATAGTTTTGTTTGTTCCACCAAACCACTGCAGTTTTCCATTTTCTCGGTACGGCCAAGTATCATCAGTTCTAGGGAGCCCAAGTATTTTCTAAGATAGATCTACGGTCAGGGTATCATCAGTTGAGGATCAAGAGTGGAGATGTACCCAATATAGCATTTTGTACCCGTTATGGCCACTACGAGTTCTTGGTGATGCCATTCGGATTGACGAATGCCCCTACAACATTTATGGCATTGATGAATGATCTGTTTAAGCCATACATGGATAAGTTTGTAACTGTGTTCATTGGTGACATACCGATTTATTCTAAGTCCAGGGAAGAGCATAAGCAGCATTTGAGGTTAGTTCTACAGACCCTTCGAGAGAAAGAGTTGTATGCCAAGCTCAGCAAGTGTAACTTTTGGTTAGAGCAGATCTCATTTCTGGGACATGTCGTATCGAAGGATGGGGTATCAGTGGATCCATCTAAGATTGAGGCGGTTGTATAGTGGGAACAACCCAAGACAGTTACTGAGATCAGAAGTTTTTTAAGATTGGCAGGATATTATCGGAGATTTGTAGAGGGTTGCTCCAGACTAGCTACTCCGTTGACACGCCTCACATGTAAGGATGTTAAATTTGTATAAGATTAGAGCCAGAGTTGATTGGCCGTATTCGACAGGCCCAGTAGAGCGATTGACGGTGCATCGATTGGCTGAGGTAGATACAGACAAGTGTGGGTATTGATTTTGAGCTGAGTGCTGATGGGTTGTTAAGGTTCAAGGGCATAGTATGTGTTCCCGAGGATCCTGAGATCAGGAGGCTGATTTTATCAGAGGCTCACTTATCGAAGTACACGATACATCCGGGGAGTACCAAGATGTATCAAAACCTTCAGAAGGTTTATTGGTGGTCCGAAATGAAAAGAGATATAGCTGAATATGTCACTAAGTATCTCGTTTGTCAGCAAGTGAAGGTAAAGCATTAGAAGCCTACAGGGTTATTACAGCCTCTACCGATACCAACTTGGAAGTGGGAGAACGTCACCATCGATTTTGTGATGGGGTTGCCGAGGACCCGTAGAGGTCACGATGCCATATGGGTTATTGTGGATCGATTGACTAAGTCCATCCATTTCTTGGCTATGAGAGCTACCGATACACTGAGTCAGTTGGTGAACCTGTATATTCAAGAGATAGTATGACTACATAATGTTCCAATGAGCGTTTTTTTTTCTGATAGGGATGCCCGCTTCACTTTTGATTTCTGGGAACATTTTCAGGAAGTGTTGGGGACCCGACTGAGTTTTAGCATCGCTTTTCATCCTTAGATAGATGAGCAGTCAAAGAGGACTATACAGACCCTGGAGGATATGTTGAGAGCGTGTGTACTGGATTTTAGAGGCTCCTGGGATGATCACCTGCAGTTAGTCGAGTTCGCCTATAATAATAGGTATCATGTGAGTATCAAAATGGCACCCTATGAGGCACTGTATAGACGCAGGTTCGATCCCTCATTGGATGGGAAAAGGTTGGTGATAGACAGATCTTTGCTCCTGACTTAGTGCAGTAGGTAGGACGTCCGATTGATATGTGAGAGATTACGGATAGCTCAGAGCCGACAAAAGAGTTATGCTGACAAGAGACGGAGACCACTAGAGTTTCATATGGGTGAGTCGGTATTTCTGAGAGTTTCACCATCGAAGGGTATTATGAGATTTGGTAACAAGGGCAAGTTGAGCCCTAGATATATCGGACCTTTCGAGATTTTGGAGAGAGTGGGAGATGAGGCGTATAGGTTGGCGTTGCCACCAGACTTGGCAAATGTTCACAACGTCTTCCACGTCTCTATGCTTTGGAAGGATCATCGGGACCCGACACATGTGATAAGATATGAGTTGTTGGAGGTCAATGAGAGCATGACGTATGTTGAAAGGCTGGTTCGAATATTGGACAAAAAAGAGAGTGTTGCGGAATAAGACAATTCCCTTGGTGAAAGTCCTTTGGCAACATCACACGGTGGAAGAGGCCACATGGGAATTGAAGAACTTGATACGGGAGAAATACCCCCAACTTTTTGAAGAGTAACTTGATTCTAATTTAGAGTACCAAATTCCTTGAAGGAAGGGAGGACTGTAAGACCCGTAATTCATGTGTAACTTTATGGATTCATAAGTATGGTAATGTACTCGTAATGTGAAGTACAATTGAAGTAAAGTCCATAAATGTAATGTACATACGTGTAATATGAGTTTGTAATGTACATACAAGTTTCATTGTGTATGAATATGAAGAAATGAGCTTTTATAAGTGATGAATGTGATTGGAACTCAAAATGAGTAGTGTGGTAGAATGGAATGAAGTTATACTTCCATTTGGTTTTCTAATGTGTACCTTTGGATATACAATGAATGCACACAAGTTTGAATGTGTATAAAGAATGAATGGATATCATTTTCAAGCCTTAAAGGTGGTTGGATGAGAAAATGACCATGACAACAAATTGAGGAGGTTTTGTGTGAGGTTACTGCAGAAAACTGCAGCAAAATCTAGAAAATATGAAGGCCAGATCGATCTCATGGGATCAGAGATTGATCTGGAAGAGCCAGAATGCTCTTATTTGGGTAATGGAATAGAGCAGATCGATCTCCCAAGGGGCCAAATCGATCTCCTAAACATTTTGTAATGAAAAGATCGATCCTTAAGCATATAGATCGACCTCCTTAGCTCTCTGTTTGGAGCATATCGATCTCAAACTTCGACAGATCGATCTCATACTTAAAATGTCATGAAAAAGAGGGATTTAAGGGGACTAGATCGATCTCCTCCTAGTGCAGATCGATAATTTTTGAGAAAACCACATCACCTTTCCATTTTTCACTAAAAACCTAAGTTTATCTCTCTAAAATTAGTCCATTTTCAGTAAGAATTGAGGGGAGGCTATTAGATACCAAGTGTTCATCTTGAGGAAGAGAACAACATAGTTGAAACCCAAAACCTCATTGTTGGTATTGAATATGCAAGGAACATTTCACTTTGGAGCAAGAAGAGAAATTAGATTGGTAAGTTTCTAATACTCCAGCCCAAGCACATTGTTTATTTATCAACTTTGGAGTTTAATTGTATGGGTAGTCATTGTTGAAACTACCTAAGATATGTTTGAATAAGATAAACCTAGAAAATGGAATAAGTCTAGTGTGAGAAAGTATAAATTGGATGAGTTGGTGATTTATGGGATTTGTTAAGTTGTTATTTGGGTAATGTGGGTGATTTGAAATGGTCATGTGGAGTTATATTGTGAGTTGAGAGAATTTATGAAGATGGGTATATGAGATGCTTGATAAAATGCCATAGTGAGGAAATTGATGAAATATGAACACTATGAGCCTAATATCGATTTAATATTGATTCATTATGAATAAATAGGCCTAAAGGAATCCATAGACTCAAGATATGAATAAAGAAATGAAACAAGGCCTCATAAGCATTAATAGAGACTATAGGTCGAATCGACGATAGTAAACGCAAGAGTTGGATTATAATGGACTATAATGATGTGAAATATGATTTTGTGCAGTTCCAGAGAGTCCAAAGGAGATGAATCGAACTGCACGAGTAAGAAACTTTAAGGAGTGGAATCACGCATCGCTATTCCAGGTAAGGGAATTCTGTAAGTATATAGAGGTAGCTACTTGTATTTTGTGGGAATATAGGGTGTTTATGAAATGCATGACTGTTTGAGAAATTGGTTGTTTGGTATGCGAAAATAGTTACGAATGTTGGATGATTTGGTTTTATATGAATGTATAAAAAGGGACAGTACGACTAATAATTGCATAAATCACGTGTTTTGAATGTTTTCACAATACAAAAGGCTTGAATTTGAGCAAATAAAAGGATATGCCGGCTAGTGTTTTATTGATGTTATGGAATAGCACATATGAGGTGCTAAACATGTTTGTGATGTGTTTTGAATGCATATGAGCCGCCTATCGAGCTTTGTGAATTAAATCACGTTAGAGCCTAGCTCGCGTTAGATTTTGATGCTTTGATTTGCATGAAAGTGCTGGAGCTTAGCTCGCGCTTTGATTTGATTTGTGATGATATGTTATAAACCATACTGGAGCTTCTGCTTGTATGTGACTTTTGAGTGATTTTCTTATGCCTATAAACGTACTGGAGCTGTGCTCGTACGTGGTTTCGTTAAGATATGATGCATGAGTCGTGCTGGAGCTTTACTTACACAAATTTTCACATTGTGGTACGTATAAGGCCATGGAAGTTGGTAAGATCCTCAAGCCCTACATCCTTAAGCCAACATCCTTAAGCCCAGGGAGGTGGGGAGGCTCTGTTAGGCAGGAAGGCTCTGTTCAGTGGGGAGGCTCTCTTACGGTAAGATCCTTAAGCCCTACATCCTTCAGCCAACATCTTTAAGCCCGAGGAGGCGGGGAGGCTCTGTTCGGCAGGAAGGCTCTCCTACATGGGTACGGAAGGATCCTTAAGTCAACATCCTTAAGCCCTGGAAGGGTGGGGAAGCTCTATTCGGCAGGGAGGCTCTCCTATATGAGTACAGTATGTTCTTGGTAGGGGGTAGACAAGACCTAGTACTAGTACCCCCAACTACGATATGGGTCCGCGGAGTACGCTGTACCGTATATATCACATGGAGTACAATGTACTGTGTGATGATTATGTGATGAGAGAGTCTAGTGAGGGAATATCCACCTTCATGCCAGCACGATACTCCGCACACCTGGATAAGTGTGGTCTGGGATGATTGATGTTGTAGTTGGTCAACATAGTCTTGTGACATAGTGACCTATCTCAATTGATTTATTTACTACCACATGTTTTGACATGTAAGTGTGATTGTGAACTGTCCAGGGTAGACCCAAGGGAGGGGTCGAACCTTGTGGGATTTTAAATTGAGAAATGATAATGAGGTTGTGATTGAGAAACCATTTTATGGTATTTTGATGTGTTTGAGAAAAAGTTTTGTGATGTGATTTAAAAAGGAGGTTTCTTAAATGAATTGCCCTTTTTATGAGATTAAATGAGAATGAGCATGAGACGGTTTTACATGTTGATGTTTCCATGTTTTATATGCCAATTTTACATGATTTTGATACATGATATATGTATATTCATATGGCATAGTTTTAATTCCTCATGCTCCTATTATAAATGATTTATTGCATAACACTATCAGCATGTAGATAGAGTAGTTATCTACCATGCTTGCATTATTGCCTTACTGAGCGTGTAGTTGCTCATCCCTTTCTATTTTCCCCCTCCTACAGAGCGTACATAGTAGCCCAGTGAGGACTGAGGCGTGGTATTTTGGACATCCGCTGCATCTCCATCACTTAGAGGTATATACACAGTGATTCCTTTTTGTATCTAAACAATGTAAAAGCACAATAGTCAATTGAAATGTAATTATGGGGGATGTAGATATCAGTAATCATATTTTGTATAAGTAAACGATTAACTTCGAATGTATGACATTGTTTCATTAAATTGTGATTGAATGGTAAGTGGTGGTTATTATTGACTCACAGCCCAACTGTATGTGGTGAGTTGTTCACGATCGGGTAAGGTAACAGTAAAACGTGAAAAATTTATTGAGATTTTCGGTTAAAGGGAATGAAAAAGGGTCGTGACAATTACAACTCGGGTAAATAAAGCAATCAATGACCCGCAATCACCTAAAATACAAATACTTTAGTAATCACTCACTCCTTATTAATTCCTTTATCAATCAAATAACTTCTTTCTTTTTTTTTTCTCTTTTATATTATTTTAATTTTTTTTGTATCCACTATCACCACCACTTACATATGGAATTAATTTCACCCCAACACTTGTTTCATAACCTGCTCAAGAATTTTCAAATGCCCTACTAATCTTTAAGGTTAGGTAAATTCATTCATATTGAGCTCAAGGTTAAGACAACTTATTCAACAAAGAAAAGTCAATTATGCTCAAGGGGCTTAACAATGGTAAATTATGTTAGGTGGGCTATTTGGCTATAGTGGTTCATCCAAAAATGGCCTTAATCACTTTTATGTATGCCTGAATCAATGTAATCTCAAAAAGAATTAATGCAAGTTCTAGAGAAACACATCCATGGAAGAATATCACACATCAAAAGAATATAAAGATCGACATTAATGCTTAATCTCTAACCTCAAAATCTCACAGGTTTAAAGTCTACCAATTCAATTCTCCAACATTCCGAAATCAATCACTTCATCAACAAATGTTAAGATGAAAAGTCAATCAATTCAATTGTGTTGTTCTCTTTTTAAATCCAGTTGATTCAAGTTCGTGATAAATATAAACTTTCAGTGATAGAAAGCACCTAAACATGCATTAAGAATCCTTTTTTTTTATATATATGTAAAAATTAAAAAATCCTAAATTCTCCCCCCCCCCCCCACACTTAGATCTTACATTGTCCCCAATGTAAAGCACACCATTAAAACAAATAACGGACAAGTAAAATTAAAAGAGATAGGGTGAGAAATCAAATTTGGGGTTCATGGGTTGCCTCCCACGCAACACCTTTGGTTAATGTCGTTGGCTCGACAATTCAACTTCCTTCACATCAAGTAGACCGCATCCCTTAACTACACCTCCTCAATCGTGTGTGCTTGAAAACCCTCGTAATATGGCTTGAGTATATGCCTGTTAACTTTGAAAACCTTGTTGGTTTCATACTTTGAATCTCAATTGCACCATGAGGAAATACGTTAGTAACAACAAAAGGTCCAATCCAACGGGAACGTAACTTACCAGGCATCAACTTTAATTTTGAGTTGTATAACAAAACTTTTTAGCCAACCACAAATTGCTTCCTAATGATTATCTTATCATGAAATGCCTTGGTCTTCTCCTTGTAAATTTGTGAGTTCTCATAGGCCTCAAGTCGAATTTACTCCAATTCCTGCAACTGCAACTTCCTTTCCAAACCTGCCTGCTGTAGGTCCATGTTGCATCGTCTAACCGCCCAATAAACCTTGTGTTCTAACTCTACGGCAGATGACACAACTTACCAAAAATCAACCTATACCGGGACATCCTAATAGGCATCTTATATGCTATCCTATAAGCCCACAAAGCGCCGTCAAGTTTAAGACTCCAATTTTTACTGTCTAAATTTACCATTTTCTCTAAAATCAACTTGACTTCCCTATTAGACACCTCAGCCTGTCCATTGTCTAAGGATGGTAAGTTGTGGAGGTTTTGTGCAGGACTCTATACTTCTTTAACAAAGCCTTCATTGATCGATTGTAAAAATGAGTCCCTTGATCACTAATCAATGCTCTTGGTATGCCGAACTTGCTAAAAATGTTAGATTTGATAAAACATACAACAGCTCATGAATCATCAGTTTTGGTGGCCTTTGCTTCCACCCATTTCGACACATAATCAACAACAAGTAAAATGTAAATAAACCCAAAGGAAGGAGGAAATGGACCCATAAAGTTGTGAGACCCAATCTATGTATAACTTTGTATATATGTAAATGAAGTTATAATATGGATGATTTTGGATCAAGCAAATGTGAATGAAGTTCAAATGAGAATGAATGAGTATCATGGATGCATGTGAAAGTTAAATAAGGGCTAAAGTAGCCACAAACTAAGTAAATGAAAGCCTCAAGCATCAGAATGAGTATACGGATGCAAAAAGTATAAATGAGTGTAAGACGAGGAATTATACAAACATCTGGGATTTCCAAGTGATACGCACAAGTTTCATAATGTGAAAGTCATAGGAAATGAGCTTTACCAAGCTCTAGATGGATATAGATTAAAAAATGACTAGTCAAGCAATCAAAAGCAAGTTAACTTTTGAAAATTCTGGGAAAACTGCAGTAGAAATGTAGAAAATGAAGGCCAGATCGATCTCCCATACAAGGCAGATCGATCTTCCCAATTACCCAGATCGATCTGCATTTACCTCTGCCAAGCCCAGATCGATCTCCTTAACTCTCGGGTTAGAGCAGATCGATCTCCCCTTAAGACCAGATCAATCTCCTTAGCTCTCTGCCTGAAGCAAATCGATCTTGCCTCGTTGAGCAGATCAATCTCATTATAAAGAACAGATCGATCTCATGTATTCGACAAATCGATCTCATGCCTTCAAAATGTAGTGAAAATGAGGAATTTAAGCAAGGCAGATCGATCTCCACTATATGCAGATCGATCTCATCAAGCAATTCTATAAATATGGAGCAGTTGGATCTAGATTTCATGGGATAAAACCATTTATTTCCATTTTCAATCCAAAACCTAGCTTTTCTCACTCCTAAATCCACCCATTTTCATTGAGATTTGAGGGAAAGCTATTAGATACAAAGTTGTTCACATCAAAGAGAAGAACAACATAGCTTGGAGTCATTAGCCCATTTGTTGGATTGAAGGACCAAAGGTGCATTTCCATTTGGAGCAAGGAGGAAATCAAACTAGGTGAGTTTCTAAAGCACCAACTGTCACGCCCTTCCCCCACAGGTGACCTACATTATTCACCACAAATTTTTTGCATTTCACTTACCTCTCCTTCTGTCATCTCTCACATCAAACGTTGGGCTGTGATTCGATATTAGTTACCCATTCACAATCAATCATAACATATATAGAATTTAATATTCTTTTATATAATAAAAACTCTTGTACATTAATACATTTATCTGTACATATACATTCCAACCGTACGTTTAATACATAACTATGCTTATACATTGTTCAGTACAAAATATCAAGTCTGTATACCTCTAACAAGATTAATCTACAACGGATATCAGGGAATATCAGTCCTCAGTCGTGTCCATCTATTGTGGATGCTCTGAAAAAGGGGAAATAATAAGGGGGTGAGCTCACAGCTCAGTAAGAAAATCAGGCAAGCAAGTAGATAACCGCACTATCTACAAAATACAATGCTTATGCCTCGAAATCGTTTCCTTACCCTATCTATATCTATAACATGCATTTCTCTTAAAGCTTTATCCAATATATATATAGATACAAAATATCAGTATAAAACTGGTAATATGCTAGTTTAACAGCCTCAACATTTTATGCAAAACACTGCATTTCTCATGTAGTTTCATATAAATCACATTTTATCATGGCATGCATTTATATCAAATCATATGGCATTCATCATGTTTGAAAACTTGAAAATCTGGGCCTCACCCATCCCTCAGGTTACCCTTCTTCACAATTCACAAACTCACATGTTTATATCATAAAACCATGTGGTAATTCATTCAAGAAATTCAATTAGCACAAAAGGAGATAGGCGACTACATGTTTCGAGTGTATGATCATAACTCATTTTTCATGATCCCAGACTACATAGTACTCGGTGTGCACGGTCTCACAATTGTTGTAACGGGAGGTGGGTCAGATCCTAGCCGTTAGCTCTCCATTTATTCTCATCGTGTACTCACAGTACAACGTACTTCATGTGACAAACATGATACATAGTACTCCATGGACCCTATCTCAAGGTAGGATGCTCGCCGTGAGTCTTAATCCTCACACCTTGGATATGCCTTGTAGTCAGGATGCTCGCCATGAGTCTTAGTCCGCATACTATGGGTCTACCTTATAGTTAGGATGCTCGCCATGAGTCTTAGTTCCCACACCTATGGGTTATTTCAATAGCACTCTGACATATCTCAAAATAATGCACATGTGAGCATATATATATATCAGTGTGACACACAGTCAGCACAGGCTCCCAACACGGTTGTTTCATGCTCTTTTCAAAATATAGTACGTGTGAGTAAAACTCCCCACACGGCCATATCACAATATCACATTCTCTAGTGTGAGCAATGCTCCCAACACTAGGATATATATAAAAACATGAGTATGAGCACAACTCCTAATACTCTATAATGTATAATATATGAAAACTGAGTACGAACTAAGCTCCAAGTACTCTATCATGTAAAACTGAGTATGAGCATAGCTCTCAATACTCTATAATGCATAAATCACAATCTAAGAACGAGCAATGCTCTCAGCACTCTATATGCATAAATTGCATTAAAATGTAGTACGAGTAAACACTCAAGTACTATGTGATGCATATCTTAAAATATAGTGCGAGTAATCTCTAGCACTTATGGTTTTCACACAAAACCTGATAGATGGCTATTTAAATCAAATAAGCACTCAAATCTGCATGTTTTCACATATAAATGAAAACAATTGCTATTCTATTATGCAACTCATAAATTTTGGTCACAACATGCTTCTCAAGTATTTTCACCCCAGTCTTTTTGGATAAAACACAACTTATCCTCTTTATTCTAAATCATCATAATATGACTATTCAAGGGATTTCATATAGCATATAATATCAAAATGCTATTCCAAATATGTGTAGCCATCTCTAGCTACTCATGAAATTCTTTTACCTCGAATCATGTCAAGTGACCTCTCTTCCTCGGTTCTGCTCACTCTTGCAGTCCGATCAGCTTCTAATGTGATTCTCCGAAGCTGTTATAGTTATTCGCGTTAGTACATTGTAATATACTCATTTCATTTGTCAAATCACAACTTAGCACATCATTTTGATGATTTTCTCCCAACATTGTATTATACCATATTTTTCATATAGTTATATTTATTACTCCTTATTTCCAATATATGCATTTCATAAGATTAACTTATAATCTTCCATACATGCATATTCTATCATTAAATCCATGCTAACATCTCTTCTTTATCATTTTCTCATTTTCACACCAATAGCTAGGTCATGCTCATTTTTCATGATCCTTTCATTTTCAACAATTCATATATATACCAATAAACTCCTCAACACACCTAATTTAACATATATCAACTTGGTGTATTAAATCTTACCTAGCTGAGATTTCCTTACTTTTCACCAATTTTGTACAAATCCTCCTTGCTCTTGAAATCCTTGGTTTCAATCTATTATTTCCAAGTATGTTGTTCTCCTTTTTGCTAAGAACAACTTTACTCAACTATATCTCACTAAAAAATGATCACAAACTGAAGTTTTCTAGCTTAAAAATGTTAGGTTACACTTTTACTTTTGAATGGAATAGTTTTTCTTGTGCAAAATGAAGTGCAGAAGTTCAGTATTTATAGAATTGTCTCTATGAGATCGATCTACTCTTTAATGAGATCGATCTGCCCTGCGCTTTCTCCTCTCAAAATCGACCTTTCAAACTTAATGAGATCGATCTGCTCCCAAGCATGAGATCAATGTGAACAACATAGAACCTTAAGGAGATCGATCTGTTCCCCAAACGAGATCGATCTTCTCCAAGTCAGTAGTTTAAAGAAATCGATCTGGCCCTCTAAGGATCGATTCATTCTTCACAAAATGCTTAGCAGATCAATCTGGCCCCATTGAAGATCGATCTGAGAGCATTTTTGGCTCTTCCAGATCGATCTCTCTTTCCATGAGATCGATCTCTTATTCATATTTTCCAGATTTTATTGCAGTTTTCTATAGTAACTCATACCAAACTTAATACATTTTGCTACCATAGTCATTTTCTCATCCAATCACCTTTAAGGCTTGAAAATGACATCCATTCATACTTTATACACATTGAAACTTGTGTGCATTCATTGTATAACCAAAGGTATACAATACAACACCAATTGGAATTATAAAGACTTACTTAACTCATGCACTTTCATTCCATTTTACCACACTACTCATTTTTCCATATATTCACATTCCCCACATACAAAAGCCCATTCCTTCTTATTCATACACAATGAAACTTGTACGTACATCACAAACTCATATTACAAGTGTGTACATTGGTTTTATGGACTTTACATCATTTATGCTTCACATAGCATGTACATGTATATATATACTTATGAATTTAAGGGTCTTACACCAACCCAAGTACATTTGTTTAAATATTGATTTTGGATTAGATTGGTATGTATATTAATGGTAGAAACTACCTAGAATGCAAAGGAACAATTATGACCTAGAATGAGTCTAGTGTGAGAAAGTGAAATGTATTGGAATTAATGATGAATGGGATATCTTGAGGTGGTAAGGGTTTTGTGAGTATGATGTTAAGATGGTGTTATGGAATGAATTGTGAGTTACTAGATAAATTGGTTAGAAATGACTTGATGATGGCCAAATGCAAAAATGGGCCAAACTTAATGAAATAGGCTCAATGAAATATATTGACCAATTGAAGTCAAAGTATGAGTTAGCAACATTAACTCAAGTGATTGATGAATGATTTGTAGCTCCCGAGGATACAGCGAAGCAAATTGAGCCAAATGCGTGAGAAACGTAAAAGAATAGAGTCGTTCCCAAGTAAATCGAGATAAAGGAATTGTGCGGACTCTTAGAGATATCTGTGCGCATTTTGGGTGCATTATGTTTTCTAGAATGCATGTGGTAATAGGAAATGAAATGGGTGATTGAAGGGAAAAGAGTTAGGTTTTGAGAAATGTGTATGAAAACAAAAGCATGATGCTTTGAAAATCTTATTTTATTGCTTTTTAGCAAGTGATTGGTAGGCTGACTAACATTTTGAAATAATTTGCATAAGCAATGACTTGATTTGGTTTATAACCATGCTTTGCAAAGAATGGAGCCACCTATATGGAATTTGTGAGAATGAAAGCGTGCTAGAGTATGACTCGCACGAGATTTGATGTGTTTTTATACACATGAGTGCTGGAGCTTAGCTCGCACTAGTTTTCACATGGATTTCTATGATGTTGTGCTAGAGCTTAGCTTGCATAGATTTTATACTGGGTTTGACATGGTGCTGGAACATAGCTCGCATTAGATGTCCACCATACTTGTTGCCGTGCTTGAGATTACTCACACGTGGTTTTATGACATCATTGAAGGTCGTGCTAGGAGCTTCAGGTAGACTGGGTGTCACACCTATTACATAGGCTCGCACGTGCTATTGAGATGTGGCGTGATATGATGTGATGATATGGGTCTACGGAGTACGTTGTACTGTGTTGAGATTGTGATATACCGTCTTCAGACGATGTTTAGTTCTGCTATGGATAGGTGGGTTGGACATGACCCACCTCTCATGTGGAAACAGATAGAAGTGATACCCCGTACACCTTATCAGTGTAGCATGGGATCACAGAGGATATGACCATAGTCCTAGATGAGATTTCCCTATTACATTTCCTATCTCACATATCTCTTATTTATGAATGAATCCATGTTTTGAAATGCATTGTGAGTCAGGATAGTCCAAGGGAGGGGCTGAGTCTTGACAAGTGTTGATTTTATTTAGATGAGAAAGCATGATAATGGTTTTAAAGTGCACTTACGCATGATGATTTTCCATGCCTTATTTGTGAAATACGCATGATGGTTTTCCATGTTTTGAGTTTGATTTGTTCACTGAATTAAATAGCATGATTTTCTTTAAATGCCATTAACACAAGCATGAACTAATGCTCTTGAGGTGTGAATGAGAAATTGTATGGTTTTTAGCATGGCATCACGATCACGTAGATAGTGCAGTATCTACCTGTTTGCACGATTACCTTGCTGAGAGTGTTGTTTGCTCACCCCCCTTATTTTCCCCCTCTCTACAGTGCATTTCTTTTTTGTACCCACTACATCCCATCTCTTAAGGTATACACACTGATATAATTTTGTATCTAAACTTTCCATAGCACAAGAGCATTTTGAATGTAATCATTGGGGATGTAAAGTAATGTAAACACATGTAAACAACAACTCTGATTTATTATACAAGTGTTCACTTCTAATTATTATACAAAACAAATTGTTATGGTTGGATGAGGTAAACATCGACACACAACCCAACTGTTGAGAATGTAACTGATCACGATCGAGGTAAGGTAAGAACGAACAATAAATAAGGTATAAAAAATGAAAATTTTGTTACAATTTTTGGTAAGTTGAGGGTCGTGACAGAAGTTGGTATCAGAGCTGAGTTGGTCTAACGTGTGTCGGTGTTTAAAATACTTAATAAGTTGGAAAATTACATCCCTATGTTACTATGCTTGTTTAGTTACAACTGTGTGTGTGTCGATGGGTAGACTAAGAAATTGATGTGAATGTAGGGAATGGAGCATTATGCCTAATACCAGTCGCGGTAAAGGGGCGAGAGCGCAAGCTAGAGGATGTAGAGGTAGGCCTAGGGGTAGTGTTGAGCCAGAAACACACGAGACTCAGGAAGAGATTAAGGTGGAGGATGAGGTTGAGCATGCTCCACAGGGTCCAAAAGAGAGACCCAAAAGTACTGAGGCATGCTTCGCGAGGATAGAGTGGAGCATAGAGATGATCTTGGAATTGGTCACTCAATCTTTACCTGGAGTTGGGAGTAGACAGAGTCTCGCTACACAAGGTGATGCCGAGCAGGCAGCAGCTCGTGAGGCACGGGCACGACCAGCCCAGAGACCTTATACGATAGATACACCTATATCCCCACCCGTACAGGATATGCCTACACTTGTTGCTATACCATAGGGCAGTAGAGGTTGGGGTTACGATTGTGATTTGGATTGACTGCGACAATTCTAGAAGTTTGGATCGTCGTCTTTCAGTGGAGTTAAGGACCCAGTAGCTACAGAAGATTGGATAAATGAGATTGAAAAGTTATATGGGTTCTTTGAGTGCACTACTATTGAGATGGTAGCGTTTACCGCATTCATGCTGAAGGGATCAACAGAACATTGGTGGAAATCCACCAGGCTTATTTTAAGAGTTTGACATACAGAGATCAGTTGGGATGTATTTTTAGAGGCTTTTTGGAGATAGTATGTTCCGGATACTGCGCAACGAAAGCTGAAGATGGTATTTTTTGGACTGACCCAATGGAGTAGGATGGTGGATGAGTATGAGACGACCTTTATTTCCCTGGGCAGATATGATCCTGATACGATGGGTAATGAAGTCGAGAAAGTCCAGAAGTTTGTGGATGGACTGAGACTAACCATCAGGTCTAGATTGGTTCCCTTGGATATACCGACCTACGATGAGGCAGTGCGCATGGCGCAATTGTGTGAAAAATATATCGATAGGATCGCCTCAGAGTTTGAGAAAGTCGGTAAAGTGAGGGATTGAGATAAGAGGAGACCAATGCTAAATAGAGGCTTCAGTTATAAGGGAAGCAAGAGGGTTTTTGGGAATAGGCCGAGGATTGTGGAGATCCAGGAGAGGACAATTAATCCTCCCATGTATCCGGCCATAGCTCCAGCTATGGGAATTATGATTGGAAGGCCATGGCTTACTACAGAACAGTGTAGCAAGTGTGGCAGGTACCATGGAACTCAACCATGTTATGGACCTCCTGCAGTATGCTTTAGATGTGGGAAACCAGGGCACATAATTCGAGATTACCCAGATATGATCGAGAGAGCCCCATAAAAGGGCAAGGAGCTAGAGAGAGCTCTAGTTGGTATAACTACTCCAAAGAGGAGGGCTATAGCTGAGGAAAAGGGGAAGCATGTAGTGGGTGTGAGCAGAGGACGAGTGTACGCACTGGACCAAGACACTACGGATCAATCTTCGGATGTGGTTAAAGGTACCATCCAAATCTTTGATTTAGAAGCATTTCTATTGTTTGATCCTGGTGCCACACATTCCTTTATATCGCTATCCTTTGCACATAAATTGTTGAAGCATGTAAAACCCGCATTGCTAGATAAGATGTTCATGATATCTACCCCTATGAATGATAGTCAATTGACTGAGAATGTATATAGAAATTGTAAGATGAGGATACGAGGTAAAGAAATGGCAACCGATTTAATTTTATTAAATATGAGTGATTTTGATGTAATCCTAGGAATGGATTAACTGGCTGTAAACCATGTTGTTATGAATTGTCGTACTAAAACATTGATGTTTCCAAAGATAGATAGTCTTGTTGTAAACTTTGTGAAATGAAATGAAATGAAAGAACATGTTTATTATAAATAAAAAGTGTGGTCTTAATACATGACATTCGAGAGATGAATTTGTTTATCAACTATATATGTTAATGTGATGATTTGTGTTACTAACGGTGGAAAGATAATGTGAAGGGTTCATTGCTTATGTGATTGAGACGGATAAGGCACGTCTGGAGTTGATGGACATCCTGGTGGTCAGGGAATTTTTCGATGTCTTTCCAGATGAATTACTAGGGTTACCTCCAGATAGAGAGATAGAATTTTGTATAGATTTGGCACCTGGTACAGAGCCGATATCCAAGCCACCATACAGAATGGCTCCGATAGAGTTAGACGAATTAAGGAAGCAGTTACAGGAGTTGTTGGAGAAGGGGTTCATTAGGCTGAGCGTCTCACCTTGGGGAGCACCAGTTCTGTTTGTAAAGAAGAAAGATTGTAGCCTTCGACTGTGTATAAATTGTCTGTTGTTAAGTAAGGCCACAATCAAGAATAAGTACCCCCTTCCACGCATCGATGACTTGATGGATCAGCTTAGGGGAGTGCAGGTCTTCTCCAAGATAGATCTAAGATCTGGGTATCATCAGTTGAAAGTTCGAGATAGAGATGTACCCAAGACAGCTTTTTGCACCCGATATGGACATTATGAGTTTATGGTTATACCATTCGGGTTGACAAATGCTCTCGTAGCTTTTATGAATTAATGAATGAGGTGTTTCACCAGTATTTCAATCAATTTGTTATTGTGTTTTTTGATGATATATTGGTGTACTCAAGATCTAGAGAGGAGCATAAATAGCATCTAAGGATAGTGCTACAGACCCTCCGAGAGAAGAAGTTGTACGCTAAACTCAGTAAGTGCGAATTTTGGTTAGAACAGATCTCTTTTCTAGGTCATATAGTATTGAAGGATAGTGTGTCAGTGGATCCATCAAAGATTGAGATAATGATACAGTGGCAGAGACCCCAGACAGTAACAGAGATCATGGGTTTAGCTAGATATTATCGAAGGTTTGTGAAGGGATTCTCAAGATTAGCTTCTCCATTAACACATCTCATGTGAAAAAAATATGGAGTTTGTGTGGGATGATAGATGTGAGGAGAGCTTTCAGGAGTTGAAAAAGAGATTAACCACAACTCCGATTCTCACCATTCCCACCAGCTAAGAAGGTTTCCCGGTGTATATAGATGCTTCACATCAAGGACTGGGCTATGTATTGATGCAGGATGGGAAGGTAGTAGCCTATGGATCAAGACAGATGAAGGATCATGAGAGGAACTACCCAACCCATGATTTATAGTTAGCGGTCGTAGTGTTTGCATTGAAAATATGGTGCCACTATCTCTATGGTGAGAGATTTCATGTTTACACAGATCATAAGAGCCTTAAGTACCTGTTCTCGTAGAAAGAGTTGAACATGAAACCGAGGATAGGGCTCAAACTTTTAAAGGATTATGATTGTGAGATCCTGTACCACACGAGTAAGCCAAATGTAATGGCTGATGCATTGAGTAGAAAACATCTCAGGTTGGTATCATTTATAATGATTAGGGAACACGAGTTGTTGGAACAGTTCATGAACCTCAGTTTGGATATGACCCCGCCTAACACTGATTGTGGCTTTATGATAGCTAGCCTGCAGTTGGAATGGGATCTGGTAGATCGAATTTGACAGGCTTAGCGAATTGATCAGCAGTGCAGTGATATTGCTAGGCAGATACAGAGGGGTACAGAGACTGATTTTGAATGAGTTCAGATTGATTGTTGAGGTTCAGAGGTAGGACATGTGTTCCCGATGATCCAGAGATAGGGAAATTAATCTTGACAGAGGCTCACTCATCGAGCTATACGATACATCTAGGAAGTACTAAGATGTATCAAAACCTTGGAAAGGTTTATTGGTGGTCTGGGATAGAGAAAGACATTGCTAAATATGTCATTAAATGTTTCGTTTGTCAGCAGGTGAAGGTAGATCATCAGAAGCCTATAGGATTATTGCAGCCTCTACCAATATCGACATGGAAGTGGGAGCATGTCACCATGGATTTTTTTATGGGATTACCGAGGACCCGCAGAGGTCATGATGCCATATGGGTGATTGTGGATCGATTAATGAAGTCAGCCCATTTCTTAGCTATGAGAGCTACCAATACTCTGAGCCAGTTAGCGAACTTATATGTGTGCGAGATAGTGAGGCTACATGGAATTCCAGTGAGCATTGTTTCTAATAGGGATGCCCACTTCACTTCCCATTTCTGGGAACATTTTTCGAAAGCGATGAGGACTTAGTTGAGTTTTAGCGCCGTGTTTCATCCTCAGACAGATGGTCAGTCAGAGAAGACTATATAGACCCTGAAGGATATGTTGAAAGCGTGTGCATTAGATTTTGGAGGCTCCTAGGATGACCATTTGCCACTCACAGAGTTCACCTATAATAACAGTTTCCATGCGAGTATCAGGATGGCACCATATGAGGCATTATATGGGCATAGATACCGTTCCCCTATTGGATGGAAAGAGGTTGGTGACAGACAGATCTTTGCTCCTGACTTGGTTAGACATGCCTCTGAGGATGTCCAATTGATTTGTGAGAGATTATAGACAGCTCAGAGTAGACAAAAGAGTTATGGTGACAGGAGACAGAGACTACTAGACTTTAGGGTGGGTGAGTCAGTGTTTTTGAAGGTTTCTCCTTCGAAGGGTATTATGAGATTTGGTAAGAAGGGCAAGTTAAGCCCTAGGTATATCAAACCATTCGAGATTCTGGAGAGTGGGAGATAAGGCTTATAGGTTGACATTGCCACCAGAGTTGGCAAGTGCTCATAACGTCTTCCACGTCTTTATGCTTTAGAAGTACCACCTAGACCCAGCGCATGTGATAAGGTACGAGCCTTTGGAGCTCAATGAAAGCATGACATACGTTGAGAAGCCGATTCGGATATTGGATAGAAAAGAGAAAGTGTTGAGGACAAAGACAATTCCCTTGGTGAAAGTTCTTTGGCAACATCACACTGTGGAAGAAGCCACATGGGAATTGGAAAGTTTGATGCAGGAGAAGTATTCTGAGTTATTCATGGATTGATTGGTTCTAATTTGGAGGACCAAATTTTATAAGTGAGGGAGAATATAAGGCCCCATCTATGTATAACTTTGTATATATGTAAATATAATTATAATATGGATGATTTTGGATCAAGTAAATGTGAATAAAGTTCAAATGAAAATGAATGAGTATCGTGGATACATGTGAAAGTTAAATAAGGGCTGAAGTAGCCACAAACTAAGTAAATGAAAACCTCACGCATCCGAAATGAGTATAAGGATACAAAAAGTATAAATGAGTGTAAGACAAGGAATTATACAAACCTCTTTGATTTCCAAGTGATATGCATAAGTTTCATAATGTGAAAGTCATCAGAAATGAGCCTTACCAAGCTCTACATGGATATGGATTGCAAAATGACTAGTCAAGCAATCAAAGGCAAGTTAACCTTTGAAAATGCTGCGAAAACTATAGTGGAAATGCAAAAAATGAAGGCCAGATCGATCTCTCATCCAAGGCAAATCGATCTCTTATGCAAATGAGGCAATTTGGAGTGAAATATGCAAGGTAGATAGATCTTCCCAATTGCCCAGATGGATCTGCATTTGCCTCTGCTAAGCCCAGATCGATCCCCCACTCAAGCAAATCGATCTCCTTAACTCTCGGGTTGGAGCAGATCAATCTCCCCTTAAGACCAAATTATCTCCTTAGCTCTTTGCCTGAAGCAAATCGATCCTGCCTCATTGAGCAGATCGATCTTATTATAAAGAACAGATCGATCTCATGCATTCGATAGATCAATCTCATGCCTTCAAAATGTCATGAAAATAAGGAATTTAAGCAAGGCAGATCGATCTCCACTCTATGCAGATCGATCTCATCAAGCAATTTTATAAATATGGAGCAGTTAGATCTGTAGTTCACGGGACAAAACCATTCATTTCCATTTTCAATCCAAAACCTAGCTTTCTCACTCCTAAATCCACTCATTTTCATTGAGATTTGAGGGAAAGCTATTAGATACAAAGTTGTTTACATCAAAGAGAAGAACAACATAGCTTGGAGTCATTACCCCATTTGTTGGATTGAAGGACCAAAGGTGCATTTCCATTTGGAGCAAGGAGGAAATCAAGCTAGGTGAGTTTCTAAAGCACCAACCCAAGTACATTTGTTTAGATATTTGATAATTCTATTTTTAATCGAATTATTAGTGCTTAATTTCATAATTAATTATTTAAATCCTTAATTTATTTTATTAATTATCCCTTTATTTAATTAAAATTCTTTAATGTGTAGATAAATTAGATCCGGATGAAACTTAGTCTTTTCAGTCAAAATTGGGTTGAAAAAACGGGCTAAAAGAGACTGGACCACTTCCAATTTGCAGATCGAGTAACCAGTCATCTGGACACACGTGATGCCAGGTGTCCGTATTTTATTCGCTTCGAAACGAAAAGATCAACGGACACCGTGCGAACCTTCTTCTGGAAGACACACACCGGGCCACATTGCTCAACTAACTGGACAAACCGACAAGTGACGTGGAAATATCTACTCTGCAACAAATCAAATGAAGAAAAGTGGCCAAACAATGCAAACTCATCTAGGATAGAAAATTATAATTATACCCCAAAGTGTGTATATAAATAGATAATGATGGCTATTAAAAATGTCAAGTAAGTTAGGGTAGAATAGTTTTAGGGAATTTTAGGATTTATTGTTTCTAACTCTTTCTTTTACGTTAGTGTCAGACCCGTGTTTTCGATTTACGTATGTAGCTTGTACCTTATGATTCCTATGTGTACAAACACTATATTTACATAGTTGAATCATAAGAAGAGTATTTACTATCATGCAATCGACTATTTAAGAAATTTAAAAATGCATATAAGCTACATAACAGCGAGATAAGGGTTAAAGTGATTCCCGAGCAAGTGTAGGGGTAAAACAGTCAATTGATCGAAATTCAGTATAAATCCGATGAGAAAATTTCATTAAAAATATGAAATCGAGAAATCTTGATCAATAACGGGGTAAATATTGAATTTCGAGTCCAATTGATCAAGAAATGAATTTATTTAATATTTTTGGAATTTTTATCTTTGAAAATGAGAATGAAAATAGTGAAAAAAATATACCGAAAAGGCAAAATCGGACTGATAAATTCATTTATGGACTAAATGAATTTAATAGCAATTTTTGGGATATTTTAGGATTTTTAATATTATTTTAAGGATTAAAATAATATTAAAAATATATTATAAAGAAAAAAAACAAAATAGAAAAAAAAATGAATTCTGAAATTGGAAAGAAAAACGTGGGGAGAGAGAAAATTGAAGAGAAAGGAAATCAACAGAAGCGAACCGAGGAACTCACCACCGGACGACGAGCACCGGTGACCCAGAAGCCAGGCCAGCTACTGGAAAAGGAAGCTGATCTCCGTGCGACCTCCCAGCCACCGAAAACGCGCTCCACCGGAACCGAAAAGGGGAGATCGACGAGGTTGAAGCCCGCAGAGAAGAGAAGGGAATCCGGCGGCCACCAGCGGTGCTAAGGTCCGATCGAGCCCAGCCGAACGTTTCCCAGGCTGTGGCACACCGAAAGGCGACAACGGTACCCGGAGAACCGACCGAACGACGCCGACAAGGCCAAAACATCCCTGAACCGATCGACGGTTCAGGGGAGAACCTTCTAAACTGAACAGGACCGGACCGGTTCAGCCAAGGAGGAGAGAGATAAAGAGAACAAAGAAAAAGGAAAAGAAAATTTTTGAGAATTTATCGGACTTCGGGTAAGTCGATACGAGGTCAAAAGTGATCGATTTAATTTTTGATATATTTATTTAAATTATATTTAATCAAAAATTGACCCGGAGTTAAATATACAAAATTATGCAGTTCGACAATAAATTATGAACGGAAGCCCGATCAAACTTCGATTTGCATACCATCGCATAATCTTGGGTAAGTAAAGCTCATTTACGACAATTTATGTGATTATTGCGTATTTAAGACTTATTTTACGCATTTCGGATTAAATTCCGCAATTAGTGAATTATATTCGAAATTTTGAAATAAATGTCGTAAATGTTATACGAGCTATCCAAAAAGCTTGGAATAAAGCCCAATGGGTATTTATAGGCCCAATGAGTCAATAGACCCTGATGAACGGGCTTAATACGGGTTAAGGCCCAATTAACGTGTTTAAGGCCCATTAAGAGTAACGGGCCCATTTAAGTGAAATGAACTGTATTAAATGTGTAATACAGTAGGAAACGTGAAATTAATCCAGTGAATGGTTAAATGAAGCTCCAGAGTCATATTGAGAGTGACCGGACTGCGAGGTTTGGACAGCACAGAGGAAGAGAGGTCACACTACGTGATCCGAGGTAGGGGACTCTTGCAAATAGTTAGAGATATTTGTGCGTATTTTCTTCTGCTTTTGCATTCACTGAAATTATTTGAGGGTCAGAGAAAATCAATAATATTATAGGGACCCGATATGGGTAAATTACGATTTTTCCCCTAGTTAGGCGAAAAAGTTAAATTTGAGAAAGGTTGTAAAAAGCATGGAAATGATGTTTTGAGTGATTTTTACTGTTATGTAGCAGAATAGTAGGTGAATGAGCTAATGTTTTGAAGTCGATGTAAACTAAGCACACTTTATAGTGCTGATTTTAGTGATTTTAAATATCCCTGTTTTTAAAGAGCCATCTACCGAATTATGTGGAAACAATCATGCTGGAGCATAGCTCGCACTTGATTTCAGATGTTTTTCACATACATTAGTGCTGGAGGTTTACTCACACTACATTTACTTGACATGCATGATAGAGTACTGGAGCATTGCTCGTACTCAGTTTTATGTGATTTGTGCATGATAGAGTGCTGGAGCGATTAGCTCGTACTCGAGTTTTACATGAGGTGCATGACAGAGTGCTGGAGCGTTGCTCGTACTCGACTCTTCATGATTTGTACATGACATAGTACTTAAGCGATTTGCTCGTACTTGATTTGAATGAGAACTATACATGACCTAGTGCTGGAGGTTTACTCGCACTAGTGTTGATATTTTGACATGCATATACTGTGTTTTGAGGCAGAGCGTTGACTGTGAGTCACACCCAAGACGCGCACTGTATTTTACGTGATATATAGACATGTTAGAAAAATCGTGATGATTTCCTCCGTGTAGATTGAGTGTCACACTGTTGAGATGTTCTCACGTGGATTTAGAGACATGGCATTTATTCCATAGTATGAGGACTAAGACCTATGGCAGGCACCCCAACTATGATGTATTTCTATGTTATGAGAGGCTAAGACCAATGGCAGGCACGCCGACCATGATGCAAGGTCCACGGGTGTACTTGTACCGTGCATATGGCATGGAGTACACTGTACCGTGTTTTGTGTTGTGGAGTTGAGGAGGAAAGTGTTGATAGCTGGTGGTTGTGATGGATTGAGCCCCCTCCCGTTACAACAGTGATAACCCGCACACCAAGTACTGTGTTGCCTAGGATTTCACCACATGTTAGGATATGGCCATAGTCCAGAGTTATTGCATTTAGTCACTGAGTCTCGCATGATATATCACATGTGTTTTTATGATACGGGTAGACTTGAGGGATGGGTCAGAACCCGATTTGTTTGTGTTGTGATGAGAAATGCCATATTTACTGTGTTTTGAATGTAAATGGCATATTTTATACAAAGGCATTCTTAAATGATTAAATATGCACTGTTTTGCATGAATGCCTTTGATTGATGAACCAACATGTGTTTAGTACATGAAATTTTAAATCTGTACTATTATTATATATATTTGAATCATGCTTTTGAATTGAGAGAAGGAAAGGTAAAGCACTATTTTCAGTAGATAGTATGGATAACTACTTGCTTGCCTGATTTCCTTACTGAGCGCGTCGATAGCTCATCCCATTCATTTTCCCCAATCTCTACTGATTCTCATCAGTAGATCGAGTCGACCAGGGTATTGCATTCCTTTGATCCGCTGCCACTCCCCATCTAGCGAAAGGTATATACAAGCGTACTCTTTTGTAGCTGAACAATGCATAAACACAGTGATGTACATGGTTTTAATTTTGGGGATGTAAATGTAATGATGTAATTATATTAAGTATATGAATTTACTTATGATATGAATATCATGTATGTATGATACGTGAAAGAATCGTAAGATATGTATGGATGAGAGGACTAATGCCTATTCACAGCTCAACTATTGAGGAGAGAAAAGTTAAGTAAAAAGTAAAAAATTTATTGTGGTTTTTTGTAAGTCGCGTGTGGGAGGAGGGCGTGACAGAATGGTATCAGAGCGTAGTTGGTCTGATGTGACTAGGTATTAGTAATTAGGAAAGTGTACATCCTCATATCATTATGTTTTGTTCAGTTACATTTGTGTATACAAGATGGGAATCGGGCAAATTAATGTTTGTGAATGCAGGAATCTAGCCTTTATGGCAATTACCTGTCATGATAGATGGGCGAGAGGTAGGGCTAGAGGCCCTAGAGGTAGGCCTGAGTGTCGAGATGAGTCCTCATTTGACTTGGTCACGTAGAGTCCCATTGAGGCACCAGAGAGTATCGAGGCACGCTTCACGAGGATAGAATGTAGCCTAGAGGTGATAGTAGGGCTGTTGGCAAAGACTCTGCCAGGTAGACAAGGACAGGATGCAGAGACTGCGATAGGAGAGGCAGTTGCACCTGATACACCTGCACAGTCTGTACAGAGGCCGCATACTACTGATACTCCTACACCCCCACCAGTTCAGGGTAGTAGTGGATTGGGATATGGGTGTGATTTGGATCGACTGTGACAGTTCCACAAGCTTGGACCTCTATCTTTTCGAGGGGTCTGGACCCAGCCAGTGCTGAGGAGTGGATTGGCGAGATGGAGAAGTTGTATGACTTTTTTTTATTGTACGACTTTAGAGAGAGTTGCATTTACTGCGTTCTTACTGAAAGGAACGATAGAGCATTAGTGGAAGTCCACCAGGCCGATATTGAGAGCCCGACATGCTGAGATCAATTGGGAGATATTTTCGGATGCTTTCAGGAGGTAGTTTGTTCCAGAAACGGCGCAGCTCAGACTGTAGGTCGAGTTTTTTGGGATTGACCTAGGGGAGTCTCACAGTGGATGAGTACGAGACTAGATTTTTATCCCTGGGGAGATATGATCCCGATACCATGTACAGCAAGACCAAGAAGGTCCGCAGGTTTGTCGATGGATTAAGACCGGTGTTATGGTCTAGATTAGTATCACTAGACATTGGTACGTAGATGAGGCAGTGCGCAAGGCGTAATTTTACAAGCAAGATTATGAGAGGCATTCCTCTGAGTTTGGGAAGTTTAGTCGGAGTCGAGATAGAGAGAGGAAGAGGTCAGCTAGAGATAGAGGGTTCAGTTATCGAGGAGGGAGGAGACTCTTCGGTAAGGGACCACAGATAGAGGAGGTGCGAGAACGACCAGTTAGACCTCCTACATACCCGGCCATAGCTCCGACGAAGGGCATTGTGATTGGAGGATCGAGGCCTACTACTGATCAGTGCAGCCGATGTGGTAGACATCATGGTGGTAAACATTGTCCGTTGAGCCCTGTTGTATGTTTTCGATGTGGGAAACAAGGGTACTTTGCTAGAGAGTGCCAAGAGACATTTGTGACTGCCCCACAGAATGGCAGGGAACCTGATAGAGCTCTAGCTGGTACATCTACTTAGAGAGGTAGGGCGACAACAGAGGAGAAGGGGAAGCAGGTGATGGGTCGAAGGCGAGTACATGCCTTAGACCAGGACACAGCTGATGCTTTTACAGATGTGAGTCGAGGTTTCATTGCGTACATGGTGGATACGGATAAGGTACATCCGAAGTTGGTAGATATTCCTGTGGTCAGTGTGTACCCAGATGTTTTCCCGGATGAGTTACCAGGGTTACCACCAGATAGAGAGATGGAGTTCTATATAGATTTGGTACCTGGTATTGAGCTTATTTCGAGACCACCGTATTGCATCACCTTAGTTGAGCTGGAGGAGCTCAAGAGACAGTTGCAGGAGTTGTTGGATAAGGGTTTCATTAGGCCGAGTGTTTTACCGTGGGGAGCACCGATTTTGTTTGTGAGGAAGATGGATGAAAGCCTCCGATTGTGTATAAACTATAGATTGTTGAATAAGGCTACCATTAAGAATAGATATCCCCTTCCACGCATTGACAACTTACTGAATCAGTTTCGGGGAGCACAGGTCTTTTCTAAGATTGATCTGAGGTCTGGGTATCATCAGTTGAGAATCCGAAGTGGAGATGTACCAAGACAGCATTTAGGACCCGATATGGTCACTATGAGTTCCTAGTTATGCCATTCGGACTGACGAATGCTCCCGCAGCTTTCATGGCTTTGATGAACGATGTGTTCAAGCCATATCTAGATCAGTTTGTTATCGTATTCATCGATGAGATATTGGTGTATTCGAGATCCGAGGAGGAGCATGAGCAGCACCTCAGGATAGTACTGCAGACTCTACGAGGGCAGCAGTTGTACTAAACTTAGTAAGTGTGATTTTTGGTTGACAGAGATCTTGTTTCTGGGACTTGTAGTGTCGAGGGATGGTGTATCAGTAGATCCATCCAAGATTGAGGCTGTAGTTCAGTGGGAACAGCCGAGGATAGTTATCGAGATCAGGAGTTTTCGGGGTTTAGCAGGGTACTATCGGAGATTCGTTGAGGGATTTTTGAAGTTGGCTACTCTGTTGACACTTCTCACTCGGAAGAGTGTTGCATTCGTGTGGGACGAGGATCGTGAGAGGAGTTTTCAGGAGTTGAAGAGTCGATTGACCACCGCTCCGATTCTCACTATCCCTACCAGCTCAGGAGGATTTTCAGTATATACTGATGCTTCGCATTAGGGACTGGGCTGTGTGTTGATGCAGGATGGGAGGGTAGTTGCTTATGGATCTAGACAGCTGAAGGACCATGAGAAGAACTATTCGACCCACGATTTAGAGTTGGCAGTAGTAGTGTTTGCATTGAAGGTATGGTACCACTCCTTGTATGGCGAGAAGTTTCAGATTTTTACCGACCACAAGAGCCTCAAGTACCTATTCTCACAGAAGGAGCTGAACATGAGACAGAGAAGATGGCTAGAACTTCTGAAGGATTATGATTGTGAGATACTTTATCATCGGGGTAAGGCTAATGTTGTAGTAGATGTTGTGAGTTGGAAGAGCCTTGGGATGGTATCGTATATGATGGTCAGGGAGCACGAGCTGTTAGAGCAGTTTTTTAGCCTCAGTTTGGGAGTTGTACCTTCAGACATGGATGCAGATTGTATGATTGCGAGTCTACGCTTAGAGCCAGATCTGTTGGACAGGATCAGACAGGCTCAGTAGACTGATCCGTATTGCATCGATGTGATGAGTCAGATGTAGAGGGGCACAGTGACAGATTTTGAGTTGAGTTCTGACGGACTATTGAGGTTCAGAGGTAGATTGTGTGTTCCCAAGGACTCAGAGCTCAGGAGATTGATATTGTCGGAAGCTCATTCATCGAGGTACACGTTGCATTCGGAGAGTGGCAAGATGTATAAGAACCTCCGGAAGGTGTATTTGTGGTCAGGTATGAAGAGAGATATGGTAGATTTTGTGGCGAGATCTCTTGTATGTCAGCAGGTGAAGTAGAGCATCAGAGACCTGCAGGATTGTTGCAGCCTCTACCTATACCGACATGGAAATGGGAGCATATCACAATGGATTTCCTAATGGGTTTACTGAGGACCCGGAGGAATCACGATGCTATATGGGTGATCATTGATAGACTAACGAAGTCAGCCCACTTCCTAGCTATGAGAGCTACCGATACTCTGAGTATGTTGGCAAGGTTGTATGTACGCGAGGTAGTGAGGTTGCATGGTGTTCCAGTGAGCATTGTATCAGATAGGGATTCCCGCTTCACTTCCCACTTTTTGGAACATTTTCAGGAAGCCATGGGAACCCAGTTGAGTTTGAGCACTTCTTTCCATCCTCATACAGATGGTCAGTCAGAGAGGACTATACAGACTCTAGAGGATATGTTGAGAGCATGTGTGCTAGATTTTAGAGGCTCCTGGGATGACCACTTGCCACTAGCTGAGTTCGCCTACAACAATAGTTATCATTCGAGTATCGAGATGGCATCGTATGAGACCTTGTATGGTCGTAGATGTCGTTCCCCTATTAGGTAAGAAGAAGTGGGTGACCGAAAGATTTCTACTCTTGATATGGTTACACAGGCTTCTGAGGATGTCCGATTAATAGTTGAGAGATTGAGGACAGCTCAGAGTCGACAGAAGATGCTAACAGGAGACATAGGCCACTTGAGTTCACAGTTGGTGAGTCCGTGTTTCTGAAGGTTTCTCCTTCCAAGGGTATAGCGAGGTTTGGGAAGAGGGGTAAGCTGAGTCCTCGCTACATTAGACCCTTTGAGATACTTGATCGAGTGGGAGATAAGGCTTATAGGTTGGCATTGCCTCCAAATTTGTTAGGCGTACATAACATCTTCCACATTTCGATGCTTCAGAAGTATCACCTGGATCAGGCGCATGTGATTAGCTATGAGCCTTTGGAGCTCAGTGAGGACATGTCATATATTGAGAGGCTGATTCGGATACTGGATAGGAAGGAGAAGGTTTTGAGGTCGAAGACTATCGGGTTAGTGAAGGTTTTATGGTAGCATTACACTTCCGAGGAGGCTACTTAGGAGTTAGAGAGTTTGATGTGAGATAAGCGCCCCTAGTTGTTTGATGATTGATTTGGTTCTAATTTTAAGGACCAAATTCTTTTAGTTGGGGAGGATTGTCCTAGTTTTAGGGAATTTTAGGATTTATTGTTTTTAACTCTTTCTTTTACGTTAGTGTCAGACCCGTGTTTTCGATTTACGTATGTAGCTTGTACCTTATGATTCCTATTTGTACGAACACTATATTTACATAGTTGAATCATAAGAAGAGTATTTACTATCATGCAATCGACTATTTAAGAAATTTAAAAATGCATATAAGCTACATAACAGCGAGATAAGGGTTAAAGTGATTCCCGAGCAAGTGCAGGGGTAAAACGGTCAATTGATCAAAATTCGGTATAAATTCGATGAGGAAATTTCATTAAAAATATGAAATAGAGAAATCTTAATCAATAACGGGGTAAATATTGTATTTCGAGTCCAATTGATCAAGATATGAATTCATTTAATATTTTTGAAATTTTTATCTCAAAAAATGAGCCTGAAAATAGTGAAAAAAATATGCCGTAAAGGTAAAATCGGACTGATAAATTTATTTACGGACTAAATGAATTTAATAGGAATTTTTGGGATATTTTTGGAATATTTTAGGATTTTTAATATTATTTTAAGGATTAAAATAATATTAAAACTATATTATAAAGAAAAAAACAAAAATAGAAAAAAAACGAAATCTGAAATTGGAAAGAAAAACGCGGGGAGAGAGAAAATTGAAGAGAAAGGAAACCGACGGAAGTGAACCGAGGAACTCACCACCGGACGACGAGCACCGGCGACCCAGAAGCCAAGCCAGCTACCGAAAAAGGAAGCTGATCTCTGTGCGACCTCCCAGCCACCGGAAACGCTCTCCACCGGCGCCGGAAAGGGGAGATCGACGAGGTTTAAGGCCGCGGAGAAGAGAAGGGAATCTGATGGCCACCGGCGGTGCTAAGGTCCGATCGAGCCCAGCCGAACGTTCCCCAGGCTGTGGCGCATCGAATGGCGGCAACGATACTCGGAGAACCGATCGAACGACGCCGGCACGGCCAAAACATCCCTGAACCGGTCGACGGTTCAGGGGAGAACCTTCTAAACTGAACTGGACCGGACCGGTTCAACTAAGGAGGAGAGAGAAAAAGAGAAAAAAAAGAAAAAGGAAAATAAAATTTTTGAGAATTCATCGGACTTTGGGTAAATCGATACGAGGTCAAAAGTGACCGATTTAATTTTCGATATATTTATTTAAATTATATTTAATCGAAAATTGACCCGGAGTTAAATATACAAAATTGTGCAGTTTGACGATAAATTTTGAACGGAAGCCCAATCGAACTTTGATGTGCGTACCATCGCATAATCTCGGGTAAGTAAAGCTCATTTACGACAATTTATGTGATTATTCCGTATTTAAGACTTATTTTACGCATTTCGGATTAAATTTCGCAATTAGTGAGTTATATTCAGAATTTTGAAATAAATGTCGTAAATGTTATACGGGCTATCCAAAGAGCTTGGAATAAAGCCCAATAGGTATTTATAGGCCCAATGAGTCAATAGACCCTGATGAACGGGCTTAATACGAGTTAAGGCCTAATTAACATGTTTAAGGCCCATTAGAGTAAACGGGCCCATTTAAGTGAAATGAACTGTATTAAATGTGTAATACAGTAGGAAACGTGAAATTAATACAGTGAATGGTTAAATACAGCTCCAGAGTCATATTGAGAGTGACCGAACTGCGAGGTTTGGACAGCACAGAGGAAGGAGGTCACACTACGTGATCCGAGGTAGGGGACTATTGCAAATAGTTAGAGATATCTGTGCGTATTTTCATCTACTTTTGCATTCACTGAAATTGTTTGAGGGTCAGAGAAAATCAATAATATTATAGGGACCCGATATGGGTAAATTATGATTTTGCCCCTAGTTGGCAAAAAAGTCAAATTTGGGAAAGGTTGTAAAAAGCATGGAAATGATGTTTTGAGTGATTTTTACTACTATGTAGCAGAAGAGTAGGTGGATGAGCTAATGTTTTGATGTCGATGTAAACTAAGCACACTTTATAGTGCTGATTTTAGTGATTTTAAACATCCCTGTTTTTAAAGAGCCATCTACCGAATTATGCGGAAACAATTGTGCTGGAGCACAGCTCGCACTTGATTTCAGATGTTTTTCACATACATTAGTGCTGGAGGTTTACTCGCACTACATTTACTTGACATGCATGATAGAGTACTGAGGCATTGCTCATACTCAGTTTTATGTGATTTGTGCATGATAGAGTACTGGAGCGATTATCTCGTACTCGAGTTTTACATGAGGTGCATGACAGAGTGCTGGAGCATTGCTCGTACTCGATTCTTCATGATTTGTACATGACATAGTACTTGAGCGATTTGCTCGTACTTGATTTGAATGAGAACTATGCATGACCTAGTGCTGGAGGTTTACTTGCACTAGTGTTGATATTTTGACATGCATATACTGTGTTTTGAGGCGAAGCGTTGACTGTAAGTCACACCCAAGACGCGCACTGTATTTTACGTGATATATAGACATGTTAGAAAAATCGTGACGATTTCCTCCGTGTAGATTGAGTGTCACATTGTTGAGATGTTCTCACATGGATTTAGATACATGACATATATTCCATAGTATGAGGGCTAAGACCTATGGCAGGCACCCCAACTATGATGTATTTTCATGGTATGAGAGGCTAAGACCTATGGCAGACACTTCGACCATGATGTAGGGTCTACGGGTGTACGTTGTACCGTGCATGTGGCATGGAGTACACTGTACTATGTTTTATGTTGTGGAGTTGTAGAGGAGAGTGTTGATAGCTGGCGGTTGTGATGGACTGACCCTCCTCCCTTTACAGCAGTGATAACCAGCACACTGAGTACTGTGTTGCCTGGGATTTCACCACATGTTAGGATATGGCCATAGTCCGGAGTTATTGCATTTAGTCACTAAGTCTTGCATGATATATCACATGTGTTTTTATGATACGGGTAGACCTGAAGGATGGGTCGAAACCCGATTTGTTTGTGTTGTGATGAGAAATGCCATATTTACTGTGTTTTGAATGTAAATGGCATATTTTATATAAAGGCATTCTTAAATGATTAAATATGCACTGTTTTGCATGAATGCCTTTGATTGATGAACCAGCATGTGTTTAGTACATGGGATTTTAAATCTGTACTATTATTATATATATTTGAAACATGCTTTTGAATTGAGAGAAGGAAAGGCAAAGCACTATTTTCAGTAGATAGTATGGATGTCTACTTGCTTGCCTGATTTCCTTACTGAGTGCGTTGATAGCTCATCCCATTCATTTTCCCCAATCTCTACAGATTCTCGTCAGTAGATCGAGTCGACCAGGGTATTTCATTCCTTTGATCCGCTGCCACTCCCCATTTAGCGAAAGGTATATACAAGCGCACTCTTTTGTAGCTGAACAATGCATAAACACAGTGATGTACACGGTTTTAATGTTGGGGATGTAAATGTAATGATGTAATTATATTAAGTATATGAATTTACTTATGATATGAACTCCATCTCTCTGTTTGGTGGTAACCCTGGCAACTCATCCGGGAAAACATCTGGGTACTCACTAACCGCAGGAATATCTACCAACTCCAGATGTACCTTATCCATATCCACCACGTACGCAATGAAACCTCGAATCACATCTGCAGAAGCATCAGCTGTGTCCTGGTCTAAGGCATGTACTCGCCTTCGACCCATCACCTGCTTCCCCTTCTCCTCTGTCGTCGCTCTACCTCTCTGAGCAGATGTACCAGCTGGAGCTCTATCAGGTTCCTTGCCCTTCTGTGGGGCAGTCACAAATGTCTCTGGGCACTCTCTAGCAATGTGCCCCTGTTTCCCCCATCTCTACAGATTCTCGTCAGTAGATCGAGACGGCCAGGGTATTGCATTCCTTTGATCCACTGCCACTCCCCATCTAGAGAAAGGTATACACATGCGTATTCTCTTGTATCTGAACAATGTATACACATAGTGATGTACACGGTTTTAATGTTGGGGATGTAAATGTAATGATGTAATTATATTAAGTATATGAATTTACTTATGATATGAATATCATGTATGTATGATACGTGAAAGAATGGTAAGATATGTATGGATGAGAGGACTGATGCCTATTCACAGCCCAACTGTTGAGGAGATAAAGGTAAGTAAAAAGTGAAAAATTTATTGTGGTTTTTGGTAAGTCGCGTATGGGAGGAGGGCGTGACAGTTAGCCACCATAGTTAGGTTACTATTCATGTCAACTTTCATTTTCATGAAAAACTTGTGTTCATTTCTAGTTCTTTGATTTATTTATTTTACATTAATGAATAGATATCATTTCCATTTTCTCTTCTGTTTGGTTTTGTTAAAATCCCAGCTCTCTATTTTCGTTTACCATGAAAATCATTTTTTTTCATTTTTGTTAGCTCTCGGGTTGCTCTCTTTGTGTATTCGGTGACATAATTTCTCCTTCATCTATGCTTTGTGGTTTTGATGCTTTGATGTGGATTGATGCTTAGCATTTGTCCACATCAATGGCAATGTGGAATCACGGCATTAGAGGCTACATGTGAAGCAACCCGAGGATGTTAGCTTTCCCGTTTGTTATGTGTTTTACATTATTGCTATTTTGGTTTTAAATGGTAGTTGTTGATTCTAGTTATTTCTTTCCAGTTCTATGCTTATATTTTGGAGTACACGGTTATTTTGTTATGTCATTTTTCTTTGGGTGCACTTTATGATTCATATTTTTATTGTATTTCAATGTTAGCTTTCATATTCATCATTTCTGCATTTTCTTATGTCTGTGATCCATTTTTACTACATGTTTTCTCAGCATTTTTTGTTATTATCACTTGACTCACTAGCTGGTTTAGGTTTAGTGGAGGCATTACCCTGTGGTGAGGAGCAGAAGAGTGTGTCCATAAGTGCAGTAGAGAGCATCCATAATCATCCTCTATTGTGCTCTATTTTCGGTTATTGACACTTTTCATTTTGGTTATTTTTCTAGGCTGCATTTGTCCATTAATTATTGGTGTTTCAGACTTAGTTAGTGTTCTGTTTATATGGTATCATATGCTGATAGGATTGGTGCACAGCTACTGTACTGGTCTGTTGATAATGGCAGCAAGTGGATAGGATCGGCAGACAGCATAAGCAGGAGACAGCAGCAGGAGGTTGCATAACCTGTCCCTAAAATAGCAACTAGTTTAGTGTAGCAGGCTGGTGCAGTTGTAACTGGAGATCACCTGACGCAGAGCAGGGCGTCAAGCACACATGGTTTGCAGAGGCTGTGCAACCAGGCTCGGGTTCAGACCTTGTCTCCATTCCCTGTTCTGTTTCCAGTCTGCCGAGAGTTTCTGGTAGTTGAGCAACAATATTACTGCCATAGGTGTGTGAAGAGGCGACTGGTAGAGCGCACAAGGAATTGCAGCAGAGTGCAGGACAAAGCAGACCGAGAGCACGTCTGTAGCACCAGGAGGTAGAACCAAAAATTGGAGAAGAAAGTGTAACAGTGCACTTGCATCGGGACCACTTAGCTGATTTAAGCTTAAAGCCATGTTTGGCAATTTTGGATTTTAGCTATTTAACTCATTTTCATGTAATTTAGACAGATTAATTACAATTTTATTGGTTAGCTTAGTTAGTTGATTTTTAATTTGCATGTTAGTCATAGTTTCTTTGTTTGATTAGTTTAACTTAGATTTAATTAGGTCATTAATTAATTTGTATTCTAGTATTAGGGGTTGTGCTTAAAATTAATTTAGATTAACTTCATTTTATGCATTTTAAGTTTTCATCTTAAATTGAAAAATCCAAAAATAGTATTCCTCATGCATTAGTTAGATTTTATTGTTAAGTTAGTAATTAGATATAGTTAGGATTAGTTTAGAGTTAATATTTTAGACCTTTAGATTTGTAGTTAATTTCTTAAATTTTTCTAGGATTTTATTTCATTAAATCTTAAGTTAGCTTAATTTGCATTTTGAATAAGTAGTTCAATTGCATTTTAGGTCTGTTCAATTTTAGCTTAATTAATTTTATTTCTTTATTTTAGCATTTTATTTTAATTGCGTTAATTAATTTTAATTGTTTTAATTTTCTTTTGTAGGTTCTTGCTTTTAATTGCTTGGAGCACTGTAAGTAATCTTAGCTCGATTTTATTTAGTTTATAGTTTTTATTATTCTATTGTTTTCCAGTAATTTTAATTAGCCTAGTAGATCACCCACTTGAACTTCATAAATTGCTAGGATATACTTTGGGTAAAATTAATCGGTAGTTAATTAGGCTAATCAACTTCTCTGTTGGACGATAATCCGAGACTCAAATCCCATTATTACTTGTACGACCCGTGCACTTGCGCACAATACGTTTAGATCGTATCAATATTGATTTTGGAGCAGATTGGTATGTATATTAATGGTAGAAACTACCTAGAATGCAAAGGAACAATTATGACCTGGAATGAGTCTAGTGTGAGAAAGTGAAATGTATTGGAATTAATGATGAATGAGATATTTTGAGGTGATAATGGTGTTGTGAGTATGATTTTAAGATGGTGTTATGGAATGAATTGTGAGACTTACCCAAAAAGGGTAAAATATGTATTTAAGGCATTGGGTAAAATGTATAAATGAATGAGAGAGTAAAGGTAGAGTATTTCACATCAAGTCCTAAACAAGTAACTAAGTGAGTTACTAGATAAATTGGTTATAAATGGCTTGATGATGGCCAAATGCAAAAATGGGCTAAACTTAATGAAATATATTGACCAATTGAAGTCAAAGTATGAGTTAGCAACATTAACTCAAGTGATTAATGAATGATTTGCAGCTCCCGAGGATACACTGGAGCAAATTGAGCCAAAAACACGAGAAGCATAAAGGAAGAGAGTCATTCCCAAGTAAATCGAGGTAAGGGAATTGTGTGGACTCTTAGAGATATATGTGCACATTTTGGGCGCATTATGTTTTCTAGAATGCATGTGGTAATAGGAAATGAAATGGGTGATTAAAGGGCAAAGAGTTGGGTTTTGAGAAATGTGCATGAAAACAAAAGCGTGATGCTTTGAAAATCCTGTTTTATTGCTTTTTAGCAAGTGATTGGTAGGCTGGCTAACATTTTGAAATAATTTGCATAAGAAATGACTTATTTTGGTTTATAACCATGCTTTGCAAAGAATTGAGCCACTTACATGGAATTCGTGAGAATGAAAGCCTGCTAGAGTACGACTCGCACAAGATTTGATGTGTTTTTATACGCATGAGTACTGGAGCTTAGCTCGCACTAGTTTTCACATGGATTTCTATGATGTTGTGCTAGAGCTTAGCTCACACAGATTTTATACTGGTTTTGACATGGTGCTGGAGCATAGCTCACATTAGATGTCCACCATACTTGTTGTTGTGCTTAAGATAGCTCTCACGTGGTTTTATGACATGATTGACGACAGTGCTAGGAGCTTCGGGTATATTGGTGATAATTCTATTAAAATAGAATTATTTGTGCTTAATTTCTTAATTAATTATTTTAATCCCCATATTATTTTATTAATTATCCCCTCAATTTAATTAAAATTATCTTTTGTGCAGGTAAATTAAATCCGGATGAATTTCAGTCCTAAATGGGCTGAAAACGGGTTAAAAGGAGACTGACCACTACCATTTCGCAGTTTAAGTCACCATTCGTCTGTACACGTGTGATGCTGGGTGTTCGTATTTTATTCGCCTCAGAAAGATAAGATCGACGAAGACCGTGCTCACCTTTTGGAAGACACACGCCGGGCCACATTGCACCACCAAGTGGACAGGAAGACGAATGGCATGGAAATATCTTCTCTACAGTAAATGGATTGAAAACAAGTGGTCCAACAATGCCAACTCATCTAGGATTGAAAATTACCATTGTACCCCTAATTTTGTGTATAAATAGAATATGATGAGCAATTGAAAAACCAAGTAGGTAGGGTAGGAGTGGAAGTAATTTTAGGGTAGAAGTAATGTAGGTAGGGTAAAAGGTAGCCTAGGGTAAGAGTAGTGCTAGGGTAATTTTAGAATAGTTTTTTTTTTTTTTTTTCTCTTGTTTTCTTTAAAAGCAATTCTTGTTAGTTTAATTTGTTAGCCACCATTAATTTTTCTTTTCTTTAGCTATTGTTCATAGCAATTTTTATCTTTATGAAAAGCTTCTTCATTTCTAGTCTTTGGTATTTTCACACTAACTTATAACAACCATTTTCATTTTCTTCTTCTCAGTTTGTTCAAGTTTTCATTCCTTTATTGTTTTAATGTTTAAGTGTTAATGAAAAGTTTTTATTTTTCTATTGTTGCTCTCGGTTTGCTTACTAGTTTGGTTTTATTTCTTTGTTCTTTACTGTTCATTCGGGTTTTTGGTTTCATGGTGTAGCCGTGTAGTGTGAGAGGTTATACATAGTTGGTGACAGTGGCTAAGCATCCTTTCCTTGCTTCGCTGCATCCATTAGCATACTGGTCATCTATTCCTTTATTTTCAAATCCATCATTTTTACATTAACAGTTGTGTTTCCTTGTTTTATTGTTCTCTTCATTTGTAGTTTAAGTTCTAATCAATATTTTAATTACTCTGTGTGTGTGTGTATCGGGTGAGTTTGTTTTTTGTGTTGATTCTTGTCCTACATCTTAGTTTGTTTTTTTTTTTCTTTCTTAATTTATTGTTTTCATTGTTCGGGGTTCTTTGTTGTGTGGAGCCGAGAAGGCTGGTGCTGAGCGGAGAGGGCTTGGAGGTTGATCCTGCTCGGGCGTGTGTTTGCTGGTAGGTCGTGCAGAGCTGCTATTCGGTACTAGACAATGTTGGCACAACTAACAACCTGAAGCACGATTGTGTGGATCTGCTGAACTCGGTGTGAATGATGGCTAAAGCAGAAACCCGAAAGCAAGGCAACAGCAGTAGCAGGAGTTCTTACTCTGTTCTCCTCTGTTTCATGAATTATTTACTGTTCATCTTTGTGTTGTTTTTATTCTATTGATGTGTTGTTTACTGCTACCTTTTGTGAGGCACGGGTTGAGGTAGAATGGATGCTGGTTATAGAACTAAGCAGGAGCTAGCTTCTTGAGGCAATGAGGACCGGCTCCAATAGCTGCACTGCTCATGCCCACTTGTTTACTGCAATTTTTCATTACTGATTTTACAATGTTTAGACTCTTCTATGATTCCAGAATAATGCATTTGTTGTTTAATTCTTCTATTGTGATTTTGATCATTTAATCTTGTCATTATCTTCTGTTTTCGGTTAGATTCGGCATGGGCATTTCTTGCACAGCTGGAACAAAAGAGGATTGTAGAGACAGCATTAGTGCATGGTGTTGCTCGGGTCTGCAGTTGACCGCAGATCACGCTAAGGTAGTACTGCAGAATGGACGCATGACAGATGAGGAGCAAGACGAGTTGAGCAGCTACTGGACGAGAGGACTGGGAAGCAGTAGGCGTGTTGGACATTCTCTGGTTAACTCTGAATACGACAACAACTGCATCACGTTGGCGAGGTTGGAGCTGTGCACAACTGAGGTGTAAAAGGGCAGTACTGGATTCGACTATGCTGCTGTGATCACCTGGCGTCTAGCAGTAGTCTATGGAAGTTCAGGACAGCACCTGCAGGGAATGGAGCAGGAGCAGGACAGTAACCTGGAGCAGAATAGGAAAATGAACGTGCACAGTACAGTGCACGGGTTTACCAGCTGGCTGGGAAACTGAGCAAGGCCATGTTTGGCAGCATCTAATTCCCACAGTTTAGTTATCATGTCTTATATTAATTGTTAAATATTTTTATGCATCTTACCATTATTTGCCAACTTTGGTAAAAGTTAGAATTTTGAAATTAAATTTGCATGTTAGTTATATTGCCTTTATTAGTTAGTTTAAGCTTAGTTTTAATTCTGTTAATAGTTGCTTTTATATAATAGGATTTAGGACTTAATGTTAGTGTAGAATTTATGAGTTGCATTTAGAATTAAATTAGAGTAAAATTGTTTCATGCATTTTTAATTTAGTCTTCATTTTAAATTTAAAAATCCAAAAAATTTATTTCTCATGCATTATTAAGATCATTTTATAGGTAATTAGTTTCTTAGTTTTATTTAGGAATTTCTTTAAGTTAATAGAAGTTTATTTTATTAGATTCTAGGTTAGTTTAATTTGCATTTTTATTAATTAGATTAATTACATGCATATTTTATTTTAGGATTGTTTAATTTTAGTCTAATTAATTTTGTTTCTTTATTTTTATATTTGCATTCTAGTTTATTTGCATTAATTAATTTTAACTGTATTAATTATCTTTTGTAGGTTATTGCTTGGAGCTCATTAAGTAATTTTAGCTCTGTTTGATTTTCTTTATTTTATAATTTTTATTGTTTTCAGTACTTTTTAAAGTTAGCCTTGTAGATCACCCTCTGAATTTTCATAATTTACTAGGATATACTTAGGGTAAAATTAACCGGTACTTAATTAGGCTAATTAGATTATCTGTGGGATGATAATCCAGGATTCAAATCCCATTATTACTTGTACAACCCGTGCACTTGTGGTTAAAACATCTAGGTCACTTAGAGTGGGCGTAGTTTGTACCAGTGTTGCACCGATTAAATAGGCTCGCACGTGCATATTGAGATGCGACATGATATGATGTGATGATATGGGTCTACGGAGTACGTTGTACCGTGCATGTAGCATGGAGTACGTTGTATCGTGTTGAGATTGTGATATACCGTCTTCGGACAATGTTTAGTTTTGCTATGGACCGGTGGGTTGGACGTGACCCACCTCCCGTGAGGAAGCAGATAGAGGTGATACCTCGCACACTTGATCAGTGTAACCTGGGATCACAGAGGATATGGCCATAGTCCTAGAGTAGATTTCCCTATTATATTGCCTGTCTCACATGTCTCTTAAGGTATACACACTGATATAATTTTGTATCTAAACTTTCCATAGCACAGTAGCATTTTGAATGCAATCATTGGGGATGTAAAGTAATGTAAACACATGTAAATAGCAACTCTGATTTATTATACAAGTGTTTACTTCTAATTATAATACAGAACAAATTGTTATGGTTGAATGAGGTAAACATCGACACACAGTCCAATTGTTGAGAGTGTAGCTAATCACAATCGAGGTAAGGTAAGAACGAATAATAAATAAGGTATAAAAAACGAAAAATATGTGACGATTTTTGGTAAGTTGAGGGTCGTGACATAAAGTCAATACCCCACACATCAAAAATTTCACACACAAGTATAGGAGTTTGAGGCATCTCATTCCTACGGTTTAAGGTCCCTATCCTTTGACATCATTCACAATTTTGACATAATACATATCTGTCACGAAATAAGGTAGGCCAATAAAAACCACAATCTAACACTTTCCTAGCTTTTCTCTTTGGCCTAAAATGACCTCCACAGGCATATGCATGGCAAAAAGTAAGGACAAACTGCATTTCTGAATCAGGGATGCACCTTCTAATAATTTGATCATAACAATATTTCCACAAATATGGTTCATCCCATACATAGTATTTAGCCTCACTTTTTATTTTATCTTTTTTAGCTCTACTCAAATCTTGAGGTATGACCTTAGTAACCAAATAATTTACCAAGTTAGCATACCAAGGGGTCATACGTTGCACCATAAAGAGTTGTTCATCAGGGGAAGTTTCTTGCAATGGCACTGGATCTTCTTCTCTCACCAACTGGCTCAAGTGGTCAGCTACTAGGTTTTCTGCCCCTTTCTTATCTTTGATCTCGAGATCAAAATCTTGCAGTAGAAGAATCCACCTAATCAACCTTGGCTTCGCCAGAAGATATTTCAAAGCTGCATGGTCAGAAAACACAACAACTTTAGACCCAAACAAGTAAGATCGAAACTTATCTAAAGCAAATACAATAGCCAAAAGCTCCTTTTCGATCGTAGAGTAATTGCACTGAGCTGGGCTAAGCGTCCTTGATCCATAATAGATCACATGGACTTGGTTGATGATCATCTGTCCTAAAACAGCCCTCACAACATAATTGCTTGCATTGTACATTATTTTGAAAGGCAACTCCCAATCTGGTGGTTGAATGATAGGGGCAGAAGTCAAAGATGATTTCAATTCGTCGAAAGCTGCCTTGCACTCTTCGTCGAATTCAAAGGGTACACCTTTCTGTAACAACTTCGACATTGGTAGTGCTATCTTCGAGAAGTTCCTAATGAATCTGCGATAAAAACTTGCATAACCAAGAAAAGAATGCACTTCCCGCACACTAGTGGGGTAGGGTAAGCTCAAAATCAAATCAATCTTAGCCTTGTCTACTTCAATGCCCTTGGATGAAACTACATGCCCTAAAACAATGCCTTGTTCTACCATGAAATGACATTTTTCAAAATTCAGCACTAGATTAGTTTCAATGCAACGCTCAAGCACACTCGTCAAATGATTTAAGCACTTATCAAATGAGTCACCATGCACTGTGAAAATCATCCATGAACACCTCAATGCAATTTTCCAACAAATCAGAGAAAATACTTACCATGCATCTTTGAAAGGTACCTGGTGTATTACAAAGGTCGAACGACATCCTCCTAAAAGCAAATGTTCCAAATGGGCATGTGAAAGTTGTTTTCTCCTGATCTTCTAGTGCAATCACAATCTGGTTATAACCTGAAAATCCATCAAGAAAACAGTAGTGAGATTTACCACCTAAACACTCAATCATTTGATCAATAGAGGGTAAAGGAAAGTGATCCTTTCTAGTTGCCGGATTCAGCTTGCGATAGTCTATACATACTCTCCACCCATTCTACACTCTCATTGGAACAAGCTCATTATTTTGATTTCTCACAACTGTGATCCCAGTTTTCTTTGGCACAACATGGATTGGGCTCACCCATTTACTATTCGAAATTGGATAGGTTATACTTGCATTCAACAACTTCAGAATATCTATCTTGACTACTTCCATCATCTGGGGATTCAATCTTCTTTGAGGTTCTCGGCTTGGTTTAGATCCCACTTCCAATAGAATTCTGTGCATGCACATAGATGGACTAATTCCCTTAATGTCAGTTATTGTCCATCCTTTGGCTGTTTTATGATCACGAAGCACCCTGATTAACTTTTCTTCTTACACCACTGTTAAGTTCTTCGCAATAATGACTGAAAGTGTCTCATCATCTCCCAGGTAAGCATACTTCAAGTGGTCAGGTAAAGACTTTAATTCCAGAATTGATGCCTGCACAACAGAAGGTAGTAGTTTCGTGTGAGAAAATGGTAGTTCTAATCTTTTAACTTCATACCTGGGCTGCAATAACTGCATGGCCATGATTATTTCTTCAACTTCAGGATTTAGCTCCAATTCAACCTCGTTCCGCATCAAGCTTTTATTGATCACCACTTCCAGCTCATCCATTCTGCTTACTTCAAATGTATCCTGCGTTAAGACATCAAAACTGTCAATGGAAAATATTGAATGTACATTTATTGGATACCTCACAGCATCGAAGATGCTAATTTTGACAATCTCTTCATCAAACTCCATGCTTAATGTCTCATCAAACACATCAATCTTAGTCTTGGCAATGGTAAGAAATGGCCGGCCTAAAATTATTGGTGCGAGATTCACTGGGCTGCTGTTGTCCTCCATATGCAGAATGTAGAAATCAACGGGAAAGATCAACTGATTCACTTGCACCAAAACATCCTCAACTACCCCTTCGGGGTATGCATTAGACCGATTTGCTAATTGTATGATCACTCCATTTTTTTTCAAAGGACCTAGATTTAAGGATGCATAAATTGAAAAAGACATAACATTAATCGATGCACCCAAATTTGCCATGGCATGTTCGATTTGCCTATTACCAATAATGCAAGGGATTGTAAACGTACCTGGGTCTTTACACTTTTGGGGCAGCTTTCTTTTAATTATCGCAGATACATTCTCACCCACACTTACCTTCTCATCGCCTCTTAGTTTCCTCTTCGTTGTGTATAACTCTTTAAGGAGTTTCGCATACCTTGGAATTTGCTTCACTACGTCCAAAAGCGGTATGTTAATTTTCACCTTCTTAAATACCTCTATGATCTCTTTTTGTTGTTCCTCTTTCTGTGTCTTAGCTAACCTGCAAGGAAAGGGAGGGCAGATAGGGTTAGTGTTATCTATAACAGGTTTCATCTGTGTCTCAACCTTTTTCTCTGCCTCTGAGATCTTCCTTTCAATCTCTTTTCCCACTATGCAGAACTATGGCACTCGCATTCTCCCTGGGGTTCTTTATTGTTTGAGATGGTAACTTCCCAGAACCTTGAGATTCTAATCTACCAACTATGGTTGCTAGTTGATCCATCTGTTTTTCCAAGTTTTGGATACTTGTCCTTGTTTCCTATTGGAATTGCAAAGTGTTGTTAGCAAGGTTTTTCATAATCTCTTCAAGTGACATACCTGAACCTAAGCTTGTGGATTGATTTTGTTGCTGCCTCTGAACAGAATGTTGATAGCTAGCTTGGTTACCATATCTCAAATTTGGATGATCTCTCCAGCTTGGGTTATATGTATTTGCATACGGATCATATCTCCGTTGGGGTTGACTTGGAAAATTTCCTATGGCATTTACTTGTTGCATGGCTGGGTCATCTTCTTACAAAGTTGGACACATGTCAGTGTTGTGTCCTGCAAACAAACAAATTCTGCACACCTTTGCTGCTTGTAAGTTCCCTACTTCCATTTGATGAATTAAAAAGGTTAGATAAAAAATTTGACGTTTCAGGTTGGAAGTACTTACCTCATTCACCTTCTTCGGTGTGTGATCCAATCTACTCCCAAATTATTGCGTATTGACTGCCATGTTGGCGATAAGATTCCTCGCAGCCTTTGGGGTCTTATCAACTAGTGCTCCTCCACTAGCAGCATCAATCATGCTCCTGTCCATAGGCATTAAACCTTCATAGAAATACTAGATCAGAAGCTGGTCAGTAATCTAGTGGTGTGGACAGCTCGCACACATCTTCTTAAAACGCTCCCAATACTCATACAAGGTTTCACCATTGTATTGCCAAATGCTACAGATCTCTTTTCTTATATTTGCAGCCTTAGAAATAGGGAAATACTTCTCCAAAAATAACCACTTCATCTCATTCCAGGAACTTATTGATCTCGAAGGAAGGTTGTATAACCAGTCTTTCGCTTTATCTGCCAACAAGAAGGGGAATGCCCTCAGCTTGATTTGATCCTCTGAGATGCCTTATGGTTTCATGCTCGAACACACCACCTGAAACTCCTTAAGGTGCTTGTGGGGATCTTCACCTGCAAGTCCACGGAAAGTAGGCAGAAGATGTATTAGTCCCAATTTAAGTTCAAAAGCCGCATCTAAAGTAGGGTACTCAATACACAAAGGTTGTAAGTTTAAGTCAGGAGCAGCAAGCTCCTTCAAAGTACTGTTATTATTAATTGCCATGTTGTCAGTGTCCAACTCTTCTATTGAGCTATTGTCTGGCGTACTTTCGAGATCTAAGGGTTCTACAATAGTTGTAGCTTCTTGGTCCCTTTTCAACCTCTTCAAGGTTCTCTCTATCTCTGGATCGAATTGAAGTGCAATTTCACCTGAATTGCAGTATCTGGTCACAAAAACACAAAATAAAAATAGAAATAAAAATAAAAAATCGTAAAATAATCACAAGCAAAATAAAAAATAGGCTAAAACTATAAGAAAACGATGGTATTTGGCTGAAATAGGGTGGGGCTAGGGTATTTACCCTAGTTTGTTTTACTTTTCCATTTCCACTTGAAATCAAGTTCTCACATGTCTCCTAACTCAACAAATTTTTTCTTATGAATAGTAATATGAATAGTACCAAAAGCCCTAAAAAAATAAATAAATAAAAATAAAAAATCACAAGAATTTAAAAGCAAATTAATGAGAATAATAAAAACACAGTAATTAATCAAAACCAGTCCTCGATAACGACGCCAAAAATTGGTGAGTGTCGAATTCAACCAAATTTAAATTACCGGTCTTACCGAAGTTTTGCAGTAGCGGCAAATTCAGGTCGAACACTAGAGACGGATGGATTAATTATCATGCAACAACTAAAATATTTTTTTTGGGGGGGGGGGTTTAATTTAACAGAATTAAAATCCTAAAACAGAATTAATATTCAATTAATTATGAAGAGAATAAACTAAGATTAACAAATTCGATTCAAAGGAACTATCTAGTAACTAACAATTGATCATTAATACCTAATTTACCATCTTGTCTTTAATTATTTAGCTAAGGTATTATCTCCCAGCAAGATAATATCACTTCTTCCCTACTATCATTAACTTAAGCCCAACACCCAAATTAAATTCTTATCCCTAATCAAATTGGTTTTGACGTAATCTTATTTAGACTAGGAATAGCATTAACACTCTAGGAAGATTACTAACCGAATAACACTCAGCCACGGGTTGAATGTTTAATCAGTTCTATTGTTTCACTTAGAGTTGACGAACCCTAAATGCTACTGATTTTGATTTCTATCACAATAATTACTGATTGTGAAAATTTCAAATAACATACAATCACATGCGAAGATTATCTAATTAGCCAAATCATATAATTTTCTCATGCAATCGAATCAATTAATATAAAAAACATTAGATAATTGAATCAAAAGATATTTTAGAACAGTAAACTGTGTTTCTCAATTGTTGAAGTTTACTGGATTCGATTCCCTTGAACCGAATTAAGGATTTAGTAGCACATGATTATTGAAAATGAAAATAAAAATAGAAATGGTGAATTATTTTTATATTTCGACAACTACCCTCTTCTGTCTCTTTTTCTTCTAATGTTCCCTAAAGAAAACGAAACTATATATATCGTAAAAAACCTAAATTCGAAAATCCTATTACCAATAGGAAAAAGTTGACATATTCGGGCTTTCTCTTCACAACTGGTTTTGGAGTGGAAATAGGCTGAATTGGATCTTGGGCTCTTCTTCAGAGTTGTAAATAAGTAAGTCAACGTTTCACTAGGCCTAACTTTGCATAATTTAGAGGACTAGAACTCCGTTTAAAGCCAAAATTCTAAACAGCACTAAAACTATCCAATTTCTTTAGTTAAGCTCTTGAAGCCCAATTTATCTGCCAAAATCACAAAATTAACATAAGTACTCTAATTAACATGAGGAACATAGCAAAATATTAAAATGTAGAAGGAAATAAATAATAAAAATATGACACTCATCAATGGGCCAGGTGTGCTGGGACGTCAGGTGCAGTGGGAGTGGTCAGCTACCCATAGGGCTCACACAGTACACTATTTTCTCATAACACGGTACATCGTACACACATGCACACAACATGGTACATCGTACTCGATGGACCTCGACATCATTCACCATTCCGTATAATTTTACTATTCATAATTTCCGTATAATTTCACTATTGCCTTTCTGCCTCAAATCATGTGCAAGCAGGCAATGCAAGATCACACAGTAATACACGCCTGACAAGTACGATTTTAACATTAAAATACTTTAAATCACGTGCAAGCAGGTAATGCAAGATCACATAGCAATACATTCCTGAAAGACAGTTTTAACATTAAAACGCTTTAAATCACGTGCAAGCAGGTAGTGCAAGATCACAGAGCAATACACGCCAGATTGGCATGGTTTTAACCTCAAATACTTTAATCTCGTTTCAGCTCATAAAATAGAGTAAAAGGGATTGGTCTTACCTTTTTTCACAAAACACGATTTTTCAGTATAATTTCAAAATTTTTAGATTTTTCACAAATAATTTTAAAACTAATCAAATATTTATTTAAATAGGCTCGATACTATACTGGAAATCAGATCGTTTTATGGAGTTTTCAAAACTCTTCCTTAAATTCTATAGCGTAAAGTCGACTTAAGGTTTTCTATAATTCAGGCGACTAAAAATTTTCATCCAAAAGTTCACAGTCTCAAATGCCCAAAAAATATACACAGATATTTTTAACAATTTACGAATATTTTTCTATAGTAGAAATACGGCTTAAATTTATATCTACAAAGCATCAGAAAAAATACGTGCAATTTATTTCTAGCAGTACATAAAATTTTGCTTACTCGGTATCCGCCCGCAGTCCGCAATACCTTTAGTGACTGTAGCCTGTAGGTCTGATCTATTCAATCAATTTCTCTGGAGCTCCTTCCCTCATTTTTCTCGATTTTCCAAACCTCTGTAGGTCCTTTTCCTCTTCCCATGTATATATATATCCGATTTTTGTATATATTTACTCTTTCTCCCTTTTTTTTGAACTCTTTTCTTCCTTCACACCAAATTTCTTCTTCTACTTCTCTTCTTCTTCATGATTACCTGACAGCCCTGTTCCGCATCGTTTGCTTCATTCTTCATCGAGAGGCGTCGCGCCTAATTTCCCTTCCTTCTCCTTCCCTTTCCTTTCGGTCTTCCATCCTCCTCCTAATATCGGCCAGCTCTGACATCCTCCTGCTACCACCGTTTCTAGCACTTTCATCCACCTCCACTCACACCCGACAACCAGCTACCACTACCCCTGTTTCACCTACTCCTTTAGGCCTCACTCTCTCGACTTCTCAACCATTTTTAACCACCTTCTGCTACATCCTTCTTCTCTACCATTTTTATGCCATCCTCTTTCTAGGTTTTTTCGTCTCTCTTCTCATCTCTTTTACTTCTGGTTCAAATGTTGAAGTTCCTTTGTTTCAGCTTCGGGGGTCAGCCAGATCAGCCTCCCACACCTGCTCTGCTCAACGAACTAGTCCCTCTGTCATGCTGCTCGACCCCCGATTTCCTCAACTCCTGTCGCAGTCATGACTCAGTTTCAGGGATTAGCCGTCTTGTCTGCTGCTGCAACCTCTCAGTGGCAGCAGCTTAATCCTTCCTTCGCTGGCCCTGCTCTCCCCCTCTTTCTCCTCACTGCTTCACCATTTACTGGTAATTTCTCACTCCTCTTTTTGACTCACCTTCTTTTCTTTTTCTCGGTTCCCAGCTTCCAGCCGAGGCCCAGCCAATCCCAATATCCATCACCCCTGCCAACTAAGGAATAGTAAAGCTTATCTCTTCCTTGTTGCAACGTCGACACAATTGGGTTTTCTATCGACCCATTACAGTTCCAAGCTTCCTCGATTTTGTTTCCTCTCCTTCTCTATCCCCTGCCTATGTATCGAAAGCATATATATACTAATATATATGTTTAGTTCAATCAATGCGGCAGTCTTCGGTATTTACATATATATATATTATATATAGGTGTACTAGGAGAAGGCCTTCCCATTCCTCTACCGATTTCGCTCCTGATCCATTTCATCTCAATCTCCATGGCATCATTCCTAATTCAGCTTTCGGTTCTTCCGTCACATCAGCTTCTGTTTGCTTATGTACACATATATATAGTTTTGTTTGTTCCACCAAACCACTGCAGTTTTCCATTTTCTCGGTACGGCCAAGTATCATCAGTTCTAGGGAGCCCAAGTATTTTCTAAGATAGATCTACGGTCAGGGTATCATCAGTTGAGGATCAAGAGTGGAGATGTACCCAATATAGCATTTTGTACCCGTTATGGCCACTACGAGTTCTTGGTGATGCCATTCGGATTGACGAATGCCCCTACAACATTTATGGCATTGATGAATGATCTGTTTAAGCCATACATGGATAAGTTTGTAACTGTGTTCATTGGTGACATACCGATTTATTCTAAGTCCAGGGAAGAGCATAAGCAGCATTTGAGGTTAGTTCTACAGACCCTTCGAGAGAAAGAGTTGTATGCCAAGCTCAGCAAGTGTAACTTTTGGTTAGAGCAGATCTCATTTCTGGGACATGTCGTATCGAAGGATGGGGTATCAGTGGATCCATCTAAGATTGAGGCGGTTGTATAGTGGGAACAACCCAAGACAGTTACTGAGATCAGAAGTTTTTTAAGATTGGCAGGATATTATCGGAGATTTGTAGAGGGTTGCTCCAGACTAGCTACTCCGTTGACACGCCTCACATGTAAGGATGTTAAATTTGTATAAGATTAGAGCCAGAGTTGATTGGCCGTATTCGACAGGCCCAGTAGAGCGATTGACGGTGCATCGATTGGCTGAGGTAGATACAGACAAGTGTGGGTATTGATTTTGAGCTGAGTGCTGATGGGTTGTTAAGGTTCAAGGGCATAGTATGTGTTCCCGAGGATCCTGAGATCAGGAGGCTGATTTTATCAGAGGCTCACTTATCGAAGTACACGATACATCCGGGGAGTACCAAGATGTATCAAAACCTTCAGAAGGTTTATTGGTGGTCCGAAATGAAAAGAGATATAGCTGAATATGTCACTAAGTATCTCGTTTGTCAGCAAGTGAAGGTAAAGCATTAGAAGCCTACAGGGTTATTACAGCCTCTACCGATACCAACTTGGAAGTGGGAGAACGTCACCATCGATTTTGTGATGGGGTTGCCGAGGACCCGTAGAGGTCACGATGCCATATGGGTTATTGTGGATCGATTGACTAAGTCCATCCATTTCTTGGCTATGAGAGCTACCGATACACTGAGTCAGTTGGTGAACCTGTATATTCAAGAGATAGTATGACTACATAATGTTCCAATGAGCGTTTTTTTTCTGATAGGGATGCCCGCTTCACTTTTGATTTCTGGGAACATTTTCAGGAAGTGTTGGGGACCCGACTGAGTTTTAGCATCGCTTTTCATCCTTAGATAGATGAGCAGTCAAAGAGGACTATACAGACCCTGGAGGTTATGTTGAGAGCGTGTGTACTGGATTTTAGAGGCTCCTGGGATGATCACCTGCAGTTAGTCGAGTTCGCCTATAATAATAGGTATCATGTGAGTATCAAAATGGCACCCTATGAGGCACTGTATAGACGCAGGTTCGATCCCTCATTGGATGGGAAAAGGTTGGTGATAGACAGATCTTTGCTCCTGACTTAGTGCAGTAGGTAGGACGTCCGATTGATATGTGAGAGATTACGGATAGCTCAGAGCCGACAAAAGAGTTATGCTGACAAGAGACGGAGACCACTAGAGTTTCATATGGGTGAGTCGGTATTTCTGAGAGTTTCACCATCGAAGGGTATTATGAGATTTGGTAACAAGGGCAAGTTGAGCCCTAGATATATCGGACCTTTCGAGATTTTGGAGAGAGTGGGAGATGAGGCGTATAGGTTGGCGTTGCCACCAGACTTGGCAAATGTTCACAACGTCTTCCACGTCTCTATGCTTTGGAAGGATCATCGGGACCCGACACATGTGATAAGATATGAGTTGTTGGAGGTCAATGAGAGCATGACGTATGTTGAAAGGCTGGTTCGAATATTGGACAAAAAAGAGAGTGTTGCGGAATAAGACAATTCCCTTGGTGAAAGTCCTTTGGCAACATCACACGGTGGAAGAGGCCACATGGGAATTGAAGAACTTGATACGGGAGAAATACCCCCAACTTTTTGAAGAGTAACTTGATTCTAATTTAGAGTACCAAATTCCTTGAAGGAAGGGAGGACTGTAAGACCCGTAATTCATGTGTAACTTTATGGATTCATAAGTATGGTAATGTACTCGTAATGTGAAGTACAATTGAAGTAAAGTCCATAAATGTAATGTACATACGTGTAATATGAGTTTGTAATGTACATACAAGTTTCATTGTGTATGAATATGAAGAAATGAGCTTTTATAAGTGATGAATGTGATTGGAACTCAAAATGAGTAGTGTGGTAGAATGGAATGAAGTTATACTTCCATTTGGTTTTCTAATGTGTACCTTTGGATATACAATGAATGCACACAAGTTTGAATGTGTATAAAGAATGAATGGATATCATTTTCAAGCCTTAAAGGTGGTTGGATGAGAAAATGACCATGACAACAAATTGAGGAGGTTTTGTGTGAGGTTACTGCAGAAAACTGCAGCAAAATCTAGAAAATATGAAGGCCAGATCGATCTCATGGGATCAGAGATTGATCTGGAAGAGCCAGAATGCTCTTATTTGGGTAATGGAATAGAGCAGATCGATCTCCCAAGGGGCCAAATCGATCTCCTAAACATTTTGTAATGAAAAGATCGATCCTTAAGCATATAGATCGACCTCCTTAGCTCTCTGTTTGGAGCATATCGATCTCAAACTTCGACAGATCGATCTCATACTTAAAATGTCATGAAAAAGAGGGATTTAAGGGGACTAGATCGATCTCCTCCTAGTGCAGATCGATAATTTTTGAGAAAACCACATCACCTTTCCATTTTTCACTAAAAACCTAAGTTTATCTCTCTAAAATTAGTCCATTTTCAGTAAGAATTGAGGGGAGGCTATTAGATACCAAGTGTTCATCTTGAGGAAGAGAACAACATAGTTGAAACCCAAAACCTCATTGTTGGTATTGAATATGCAAGGAACATTTCACTTTGGAGCAAGAAGAGAAATTAGATTGGTAAGTTTCTAATACTCCAGCCCAAGCACATTGTTTATTTATCAACTTTGGAGTTTAATTGTATGGGTAGTCATTGTTGAAACTACCTAAGATATGTTTGAATAAGATAAACCTAGAAAATGGAATAAGTCTAGTGTGAGAAAGTATAAATTGGATGAGTTGGTGATTTATGGGATTTGTTAAGTTGTTATTTGGGTAATGTGGGTGATTTGAAATGGTCATGTGGAGTTATATTGTGAGTTGAGAGAATTTATGAAGATGGGTATATGAGATGCTTGATAAAATGCCATAGTGAGGAAATTGATGAAATATGAACACTATGAGCCTAATATCGATTTAATATTGATTCATTATGAATAAATAGGCCTAAAGGAATCCATAGACTCAAGATATGAATAAAGAAATGAAACAAGGCCTCATAAGCATTAATAGAGACTATAGGTCGAATCGACGATAGTAAACGCAAGAGTTGGATTATAATGGACTATAATGATGTGAAATATGATTTTGTGCAGTTCCAGAGAGTCCAAAGGAGATGAATCGAACTGCACGAGTAAGAAACTTTAAGGAGTGGAATCACGCATCGCTATTCCAGGTAAGGGAATTCTGTAAGTATATAGAGGTAGCTACTTGTATTTTGTGGGAATATAGGGTGTTTATGAAATGCATGACTGTTTGAGAAATTGGTTGTTTGGTATGCGAAAATAGTTACGAATGTTGGATGATTTGGTTTTATATGAATGTATAAAAAGGGACAGTACGACTAATAATTGCATAAATCACGTGTTTTGAATGTTTTCACAATACAAAAGGCTTGAATTTGAGCAAATAAAAGGATATGCCGGCTAGTGTTTTATTGATGTTATGGAATAGCACATATGAGGTGCTAAACATGTTTGTGATGTGTTTTGAATGCATATGAGCCGCCTATCGAGCTTTGTGAATTAAATCACGTTAGAGCCTAGCTCGCGTTAGATTTTGATGCTTTGATTTGCATGAAAGTGCTGGAGCTTAGCTCGCGCTTTGATTTGATTTGTGATGATATGTTATAAACCATACTGGAGCTTCTGCTTGTATGTGACTTTTGAGTGATTTTCTTATGCCTATAAACGTACTGGAGCTGTGCTCGTACGTGGTTTCGTTAAGATATGATGCATGAGTCGTGCTGGAGCTTTACTTACACAAATTTTCACATTGTGGTACGTATAAGGCCATGGAAGTTGGTAAGATCCTCAAGCCCTACATCCTTAAGCCAACATCCTTAAGCCCAGGGAGGTGGGGAGGCTCTGTTAGGCAGGAAGGCTCTGTTCAGTGGGGAGGCTCTCTTACGGTAAGATCCTTAAGCCCTACATCCTTCAGCCAACATCTTTAAGCCCGAGGAGGCGGGGAGGCTCTGTTCGGCAGGAAGGCTCTCCTACATGGGTACGGAAGGATCCTTAAGTCAACATCCTTAAGCCCTGGAAGGGTGGGGAAGCTCTATTCGGCAGGGAGGCTCTCCTATATGAGTACAGTATGTTCTTGGTAGGGGGTAGACAAGACCTAGTACTAGTACCCCCAACTACGATATGGGTCCGCGGAGTACGCTGTACCGTATATATCACATGGAGTACAATGTACTGTGTGATGATTATGTGATGAGAGAGTCTAGTGAGGGAATATCCACCTTCATGCCAGCACGATACTCCGCACACCTGGATAAGTGTGGTCTGGGATGATTGATGTTGTAGTTGGTCAACATAGTCTTGTGACATAGTGACCTATCTCAATTGATTTATTTACTACCACATGTTTTGACATGTAAGTGTGATTGTGAACTGTCCAGGGTAGACCCAAGGGAGGGGTCGAACCTTGTGGGATTTTAAATTGAGAAATGATAATGAGGTTGTGATTGAGAAACCATTTTATGGTATTTTGATGTGTTTGAGAAAAAGTTTTGTGATGTGATTTAAAAAGGAGGTTTCTTAAATGAATTGCCCTTTTTATGAGATTAAATGAGAATGAGCATGAGACGGTTTTACATGTTGATGTTTCCATGTTTTATATGCCAATTTTACATGATTTTGATACATGATATATGTATATTCATATGGCATAGTTTTAATTCCTCATGCTCCTATTATAAATGATTTATTGCATAACACTATCAGCATGTAGATAGAGTAGTTATCTACCATGCTTGCATTATTGCCTTACTGAGCGTGTAGTTGCTCATCCCTTTCTATTTTCCCCCTCCTACAGAGCGTACATAGTAGCCCAGTGAGGACTGAGGCGTGGTATTTTGGACATCCGCTGCATCTCCATCACTTAGAGGTATATACACAGTGATTCCTTTTTGTATCTAAACAATGTAAAAGCACAATAGTCAATTGAAATGTAATTATGGGGGATGTAGATATCAGTAATCATATTTTGTATAAGTAAACGATTAACTTCGAATGTATGACATTGTTTCATTAAATTGTGATTGAATGGTAAGTGGTGGTTATTATTGACTCACAGCCCAACTGTATGTGGTGAGTTGTTCACGATCGGGTAAGGTAACAGTAAAACGTGAAAAATTTATTGAGATTTTCGGTTAAAGGGAATGAAAAAGGGTCGTGACAATTACAACTCGGGTAAATAAAGCAATCAATGACCCGCAATCACCTAAAATACAAATACTTTAGTAATCACTCACTCCTTATTAATTCCTTTATCAATCAAATAACTTCTTTCTTTTTTTTTCTCTTTTATATTATTTTAATTTTTTTTGTATCCACTATCACCACCACTTACATATGGAATTAATTTCACCCCAACACTTGTTTCATAACCTGCTCAAGAATTTTCAAATGCCCTACTAATCTTTAAGGTTAGGTAAATTCATTCATATTGAGCTCAAGGTTAAGACAACTTATTCAACAAAGAAAAGTCAATTATGCTCAAGGGGCTTAACAATGGTAAATTATGTTAGGTGGGCTATTTGGCTATAGTGGTTCATCCAAAAATGGCCTTAATCACTTTTATGTATGCCTGAATCAATGTAATCTCAAAAAGAATTAATGCAAGTTCTAGAGAAACACATCCATGGAAGAATATCACACATCAAAAGAATATAAAGATCGACATTAATGCTTAATCTCTAACCTCAAAATCTCACAGGTTTAAAGTCTACCAATTCAATTCTCCAACATTCCGAAATCAATCACTTCATCAACAAATGTTAAGATGAAAAGTCAATCAATTCAATTGTGTTGTTCTCTTTTTAAATCCAGTTGATTCAAGTTCGTGATAAATATAAACTTTCAGTGATAGAAAGCACCTAAACATGCATTAAGAATCCTTTTTTTTATATATATGTAAAAATTAAAAAATCCTAAATTCTCCCCCCCCCCCCCCACACTTAGATCTTACATTGTCCCCAATGTAAAGCACACCATTAAAACAAATAACGGACAAGTAAAATTAAAAGAGATAGGGTGAGAAATCAAATTTGGGGTTCATGGGTTGCCTCCCACGCAACACCTTTGGTTAATGTCGTTGGCTCGACAATTCAACTTCCTTCACATCAAGTAGACCGCATCCCTTAACTACACCTCCTCAATCGTGTGTGCTTGAAAACCCTCGTAATATGGCTTGAGTATATGCCTGTTAACTTTGAAAACCTTGTTGGTTTCATACTTTGAATCTCAATTGCACCATGAGGAAATACGTTAGTAACAACAAAAGGTCCAATCCAACGGGAACGTAACTTACCAGGCATCAACTTTAATTTTGAGTTGTATAACAAAACTTTTTAGCCAACCACAAATTGCTTCCTAATGATTATCTTATCATGAAATGCCTTGGTCTTCTCCTTGTAAATTTGTGAGTTCTCATAGGCCTCAAGTCGAATTTACTCCAATTCCTGCAACTGCAACTTCCTTTCCAAACCTGCCTGCTGTAGGTCCATGTTGCATCGTCTAACCGCCCAATAAACCTTGTGTTCTAACTCTACGGCAGATGACACAACTTACCAAAAATCAACCTATACCGGGACATCCTAATAGGCATCTTATATGCTATCCTATAAGCCCACAAAGCGCCGTCAAGTTTAAGACTCCAATTTTTACTGTCTAAATTTACCATTTTCTCTAAAATCAACTTGACTTCCCTATTAGACACCTCAGCCTGTCCATTGTCTAAGGATGGTAAGTTGTGGAGGTTTTGTGCAGGACTCTATACTTCTTTAACAAAGCCTTCATTGATCGATTGTAAAAATGAGTCCCTTGATCACTAATCAATGCTCTTGGTATGCCGAACTTGCTAAAAATGTTAGATTTGATAAAACATACAACAGCTCATGAATCATCAGTTTTGGTGGCCTTTGCTTCCACCCATTTCGACACATAATCAACAACAAGTAAAATGTAAATAAACCCAAAGGAAGGAGGAAATGGACCCATAAAGTTGTGAGACCCAATCTATGTATAACTTTGTATATATGTAAATGAAGTTATAATATGGATGATTTTGGATCAAGCAAATGTGAATGAAGTTCAAATGAGAATGAATGAGTATCATGGATGCATGTGAAAGTTAAATAAGGGCTAAAGTAGCCACAAACTAAGTAAATGAAAGCCTCAAGCATCAGAATGAGTATACGGATGCAAAAAGTATAAATGAGTGTAAGACGAGGAATTATACAAACATCTGGGATTTCCAAGTGATACGCACAAGTTTCATAATGTGAAAGTCATAGGAAATGAGCTTTACCAAGCTCTAGATGGATATAGATTAAAAAATGACTAGTCAAGCAATCAAAAGCAAGTTAACTTTTGAAAATTCTGGGAAAACTGCAGTAGAAATGTAGAAAATGAAGGCCAGATCGATCTCCCATACAAGGCAGATCGATCTTCCCAATTACCCAGATCGATCTGCATTTACCTCTGCCAAGCCCAGATCGATCTCCTTAACTCTCGGGTTAGAGCAGATCGATCTCCCCTTAAGACCAGATCAATCTCCTTAGCTCTCTGCCTGAAGCAAATCGATCTTGCCTCGTTGAGCAGATCAATCTCATTATAAAGAACAGATCGATCTCATGTATTCGACAAATCGATCTCATGCCTTCAAAATGTAGTGAAAATGAGGAATTTAAGCAAGGCAGATCGATCTCCACTATATGCAGATCGATCTCATCAAGCAATTCTATAAATATGGAGCAGTTGGATCTAGATTTCATGGGATAAAACCATTTATTTCCATTTTCAATCCAAAACCTAGCTTTTCTCACTCCTAAATCCACCCATTTTCATTGAGATTTGAGGGAAAGCTATTAGATACAAAGTTGTTCACATCAAAGAGAAGAACAACATAGCTTGGAGTCATTAGCCCATTTGTTGGATTGAAGGACCAAAGGTGCATTTCCATTTGGAGCAAGGAGGAAATCAAACTAGGTGAGTTTCTAAAGCACCAACTGTCACGCCCTTCCCCCACAGGTGACCTACATTATTCACCACAAATTTTTTGCATTTCACTTACCTCTCCTTCTGTCATCTCTCACATCAAACGTTGGGCTGTGATTCGATATTAGTTACCCATTCACAATCAATCATAACATATATAGAATTTAATATTCTTTTATATAATAAAAACTCTTGTACATTAATACATTTATCTGTACATATACATTCCAACCGTACGTTTAATACATAACTATGCTTATACATTGTTCAGTACAAAATATCAAGTCTGTATACCTCTAACAAGATTAATCTACAACGGATATCAGGGAATATCAGTCCTCAGTCGTGTCCATCTATTGTGGATGCTCTGAAAAAGGGGAAATAATAAGGGGGTGAGCTCACAGCTCAGTAAGAAAATCAGGCAAGCAAGTAGATAACCGCACTATCTACAAAATACAATGCTTATGCCTCGAAATCGTTTCCTTACCCTATCTATATCTATAACATGCATTTCTCTTAAAGCTTTATCCAATATATATATAGATACAAAATATCAGTATAAAACTGGTAATATGCTAGTTTAACAGCCTCAACATTTTATGCAAAACACTGCATTTCTCATGTAGTTTCATATAAATCACATTTTATCATGGCATGCATTTATATCAAATCATATGGCATTCATCATGTTTGAAAACTTGAAAATCTGGGCCTCACCCATCCCTCAGGTTACCCTTCTTCACAATTCACAAACTCACATGTTTATATCATAAAACCATGTGGTAATTCATTCAAGAAATTCAATTAGCACAAAAGGAGATAGGCGACTACATGTTTCGAGTGTATGATCATAACTCATTTTTCATGATCCCAGACTACATAGTACTCGGTGTGCACGGTCTCACAATTGTTGTAACGGGAGGTGGGTCAGATCCTAGCCGTTAGCTCTCCATTTATTCTCATCGTGTACTCACAGTACAACGTACTTCATGTGACAAACATGATACATAGTACTCCATGGACCCTATCTCAAGGTAGGATGCTCGCCGTGAGTCTTAATCCTCACACCTTGGATATGCCTTGTAGTCAGGATGCTCGCCATGAGTCTTAGTCCGCATACTATGGGTCTACCTTATAGTTAGGATGCTCGCCATGAGTCTTAGTTCCCACACCTATGGGTTATTTCAATAGCACTCTGACATATCTCAAAATAATGCACATGTGAGCATATATATATATCAGTGTGACACACAGTCAGCACAGGCTCCCAACACGGTTGTTTCATGCTCTTTTCAAAATATAGTACGTGTGAGTAAAACTCCCCACACGGCCATATCACAATATCACATTCTCTAGTGTGAGCAATGCTCCCAACACTAGGATATATATAAAAACATGAGTATGAGCACAACTCCTAATACTCTATAATGTATAATATATGAAAACTGAGTACGAACTAAGCTCCAAGTACTCTATCATGTAAAACTGAGTATGAGCATAGCTCTCAATACTCTATAATGCATAAATCACAATCTAAGAACGAGCAATGCTCTCAGCACTCTATATGCATAAATTGCATTAAAATGTAGTACGAGTAAACACTCAAGTACTATGTGATGCATATCTTAAAATATAGTGCGAGTAATCTCTAGCACTTATGGTTTTCACACAAAACCTGATAGATGGCTATTTAAATCAAATAAGCACTCAAATCTGCATGTTTTCACATATAAATGAAAACAATTGCTATTCTATTATGCAACTCATAAATTTTGGTCACAACATGCTTCTCAAGTATTTTCACCCCAGTCTTTTTGGATAAAACACAACTTATCCTCTTTATTCTAAATCATCATAATATGACTATTCAAGGGATTTCATATAGCATATAATATCAAAATGCTATTCCAAATATGTGTAGCCATCTCTAGCTACTCATGAAATTCTTTTACCTCGAATCATGTCAAGTGACCTCTCTTCCTCGGTTCTGCTCACTCTTGCAGTCCGATCAGCTTCTAATGTGATTCTCCGAAGCTGTTATAGTTATTCGCGTTAGTACATTGTAATATACTCATTTCATTTGTCAAATCACAACTTAGCACATCATTTTGATGATTTTCTCCCAACATTGTATTATACCATATTTTTCATATAGTTATATTTATTACTCCTTATTTCCAATATATGCATTTCATAAGATTAACTTATAATCTTCCATACATGCATATTCTATCATTAAATCCATGCTAACATCTCTTCTTTATCATTTTCTCATTTTCACACCAATAGCTAGGTCATGCTCATTTTTCATGATCCTTTCATTTTCAACAATTCATATATATACCAATAAACTCCTCAACACACCTAATTTAACATATATCAACTTGGTGTATTAAATCTTACCTAGCTGAGATTTCCTTACTTTTCACCAATTTTGTACAAATCCTCCTTGCTCTTGAAATCCTTGGTTTCAATCTATTATTTCCAAGTATGTTGTTCTCCTTTTTGCTAAGAACAACTTTACTCAACTATATCTCACTAAAAAATGATCACAAACTGAAGTTTTCTAGCTTAAAAATGTTAGGTTACACTTTTACTTTTGAATGGAATAGTTTTTCTTGTGCAAAATGAAGTGCAGAAGTTCAGTATTTATAGAATTGTCTCTATGAGATCGATCTACTCTTTAATGAGATCGATCTGCCCTGCGCTTTCTCCTCTCAAAATCGACCTTTCAAACTTAATGAGATCGATCTGCTCCCAAGCATGAGATCAATGTGAACAACATAGAACCTTAAGGAGATCGATCTGTTCCCCAAACGAGATCGATCTTCTCCAAGTCAGTAGTTTAAAGAAATCGATCTGGCCCTCTAAGGATCGATTCATTCTTCACAAAATGCTTAGCAGATCAATCTGGCCCCATTGAAGATCGATCTGAGAGCATTTTTGGCTCTTCCAGATCGATCTCTCTTTCCATGAGATCGATCTCTTATTCATATTTTCCAGATTTTATTGCAGTTTTCTATAGTAACTCATACCAAACTTAATACATTTTGCTACCATAGTCATTTTCTCATCCAATCACCTTTAAGGCTTGAAAATGACATCCATTCATACTTTATACACATTGAAACTTGTGTGCATTCATTGTATAACCAAAGGTATACAATACAACACCAATTGGAATTATAAAGACTTACTTAACTCATGCACTTTCATTCCATTTTACCACACTACTCATTTTTCCATATATTCACATTCCCCACATACAAAAGCCCATTCCTTCTTATTCATACACAATGAAACTTGTACGTACATCACAAACTCATATTACAAGTGTGTACATTGGTTTTATGGACTTTACATCATTTATGCTTCACATAGCATGTACATGTATATATATACTTATGAATTTAAGGGTCTTACACCAACCCAAGTACATTTGTTTAAATATTGATTTTGGATTAGATTGGTATGTATATTAATGGTAGAAACTACCTAGAATGCAAAGGAACAATTATGACCTAGAATGAGTCTAGTGTGAGAAAGTGAAATGTATTGGAATTAATGATGAATGGGATATCTTGAGGTGGTAAGGGTTTTGTGAGTATGATGTTAAGATGGTGTTATGGAATGAATTGTGAGTTACTAGATAAATTGGTTAGAAATGACTTGATGATGGCCAAATGCAAAAATGGGCCAAACTTAATGAAATAGGCTCAATGAAATATATTGACCAATTGAAGTCAAAGTATGAGTTAGCAACATTAACTCAAGTGATTGATGAATGATTTGTAGCTCCCGAGGATACAGCGAAGCAAATTGAGCCAAATGCGTGAGAAACGTAAAAGAATAGAGTCGTTCCCAAGTAAATCGAGATAAAGGAATTGTGCGGACTCTTAGAGATATCTGTGCGCATTTTGGGTGCATTATGTTTTCTAGAATGCATGTGGTAATAGGAAATGAAATGGGTGATTGAAGGGAAAAGAGTTAGGTTTTGAGAAATGTGTATGAAAACAAAAGCATGATGCTTTGAAAATCTTATTTTATTGCTTTTTAGCAAGTGATTGGTAGGCTGACTAACATTTTGAAATAATTTGCATAAGCAATGACTTGATTTGGTTTATAACCATGCTTTGCAAAGAATGGAGCCACCTATATGGAATTTGTGAGAATGAAAGCGTGCTAGAGTATGACTCGCACGAGATTTGATGTGTTTTTATACACATGAGTGCTGGAGCTTAGCTCGCACTAGTTTTCACATGGATTTCTATGATGTTGTGCTAGAGCTTAGCTTGCATAGATTTTATACTGGGTTTGACATGGTGCTGGAACATAGCTCGCATTAGATGTCCACCATACTTGTTGCCGTGCTTGAGATTACTCACACGTGGTTTTATGACATCATTGAAGGTCGTGCTAGAGCTTCAGGTAGACTGGGTGTCACACCTATTACATAGGCTCGCACGTGCTATTGAGATGTGGCGTGATATGATGTGATGATATGGGTCTACGGAGTACGTTGTACTGTGTTGAGATTGTGATATACCGTCTTCAGACGATGTTTAGTTCTGCTATGGATAGGTGGGTTGGACATGACCCACCTCTCATGTGGAAACAGATAGAAGTGATACCCCGTACACCTTATCAGTGTAGCATGGGATCACAGAGGATATGACCATAGTCCTAGATGAGATTTCCCTATTACATTTCCTATCTCACATATCTCTTATTTATGAATGAATCCATGTTTTGAAATGCATTGTGAGTCAGGATAGTCCAAGGGAGGGGCTGAGTCTTGACAAGTGTTGATTTTATTTAGATGAGAAAGCATGATAATGGTTTTAAAGTGCACTTACGCATGATGATTTTCCATGCCTTATTTGTGAAATACGCATGATGGTTTTCCATGTTTTGAGTTTGATTTGTTCACTGAATTAAATAGCATGATTTTCTTTAAATGCCATTAACACAAGCATGAACTAATGCTCTTGAGGTGTGAATGAGAAATTGTATGGTTTTTAGCATGGCATCACGATCACGTAGATAGTGCAGTATCTACCTGTTTGCACGATTACCTTGCTGAGAGTGTTGTTTGCTCACCCCCCTTATTTTCCCCCTCTCTACAGTGCATTTCTTTTTTGTACCCACTACATCCCATCTCTTAAGGTATACACACTGATATAATTTTGTATCTAAACTTTCCATAGCACAAGAGCATTTTGAATGTAATCATTGGGGATGTAAAGTAATGTAAACACATGTAAACAACAACTCTGATTTATTATACAAGTGTTCACTTCTAATTATTATACAAAACAAATTGTTATGGTTGGATGAGGTAAACATCGACACACAACCCAACTGTTGAGAATGTAACTGATCACGATCGAGGTAAGGTAAGAACGAACAATAAATAAGGTATAAAAAATGAAAATTTTGTTACAATTTTTGGTAAGTTGAGGGTCGTGACAGAAGTTGGTATCAGAGCTGAGTTGGTCTAACGTGTGTCGGTGTTTAAAATACTTAATAAGTTGGAAAATTACATCCCTATGTTACTATGCTTGTTTAGTTACAACTGTGTGTGTGTCGATGGGTAGACTAAGAAATTGATGTGAATGTAGGGAATGGAGCATTATGCCTAATACCAGTCGCGGTAAAGGGGCGAGAGCGCAAGCTAGAGGATGTAGAGGTAGGCCTAGGGGTAGTGTTGAGCCAGAAACACACGAGACTCAGGAAGAGATTAAGGTGGAGGATGAGGTTGAGCATGCTCCACAGGGTCCAAAAGAGAGACCCAAAAGTACTGAGGCATGCTTCGCGAGGATAGAGTGGAGCATAGAGATGATCTTGGAATTGGTCACTCAATCTTTACCTGGAGTTGGGAGTAGACAGAGTCTCGCTACACAAGGTGATGCCGAGCAGGCAGCAGCTCGTGAGGCACGGGCACGACCAGCCCAGAGACCTTATACGATAGATACACCTATATCCCCACCCGTACAGGATATGCCTACACTTGTTGCTATACCATAGGGCAGTAGAGGTTGGGGTTACGATTGTGATTTGGATTGACTGCGACAATTCTAGAAGTTTGGATCGTCGTCTTTCAGTGGAGTTAAGGACCCAGTAGCTACAGAAGATTGGATAAATGAGATTGAAAAGTTATATGGGTTCTTTGAGTGCACTACTATTGAGATGGTAGCGTTTACCGCATTCATGCTGAAGGGATCAACAGAACATTGGTGGAAATCCACCAGGCTTATTTTAAGAGTTTGACATACAGAGATCAGTTGGGATGTATTTTTAGAGGCTTTTTGGAGATAGTATGTTCCGGATACTGCGCAACGAAAGCTGAAGATGGTATTTTTTGGACTGACCCAATGGAGTAGGATGGTGGATGAGTATGAGACGACCTTTATTTCCCTGGGCAGATATGATCCTGATACGATGGGTAATGAAGTCGAGAAAGTCCAGAAGTTTGTGGATGGACTGAGACTAACCATCAGGTCTAGATTGGTTCCCTTGGATATACCGACCTACGATGAGGCAGTGCGCATGGCGCAATTGTGTGAAAAATATATCGATAGGATCGCCTCAGAGTTTGAGAAAGTCGGTAAAGTGAGGGATTGAGATAAGAGGAGACCAATGCTAAATAGAGGCTTCAGTTATAAGGGAAGCAAGAGGGTTTTTGGGAATAGGCCGAGGATTGTGGAGATCCAGGAGAGGACAATTAATCCTCCCATGTATCCGGCCATAGCTCCAGCTATGGGAATTATGATTGGAAGGCCATGGCTTACTACAGAACAGTGTAGCAAGTGTGGCAGGTACCATGGAACTCAACCATGTTATGGACCTCCTGCAGTATGCTTTAGATGTGGGAAACCAGGGCACATAATTCGAGATTACCCAGATATGATCGAGAGAGCCCCACAAAAGGGCAAGGAGCTAGAGAGAGCTCTAGTTGGTATAACTACTCCGAAGAGGAGGGCTATAGCTGAGGAAAAGGGGAAGCATGTAGTGGGTGTGAGCAGAGGACGAGTGTACGCACTGGACCAAGACACTACGGATCAATCTTCGGATGTGGTTAAAGGTACCATCCAAATCTTTGATTTAGAAGCATTTCTATTGTTTGATCCTGGTGCCACACATTCCTTTATATCGCTATCCTTTGCACATAAATTGTTGAAGCATGTAAAACCCGCATTGCTAGATAAGATGTTCATGATATCTACCCCTATGAATGATAGTCAATTGACTGAGAATGTATATAGAAATTGTAAGATGAGGATACGAGGTAAAGAAATGGCAACCGATTTAATTTTATTAAATATGAGTGATTTTGATGTAATCCTAGGAATGGATTAACTGGCTGTAAACCATGTTGTTATGAATTGTCGTACTAAAACATTGATGTTTCCAAAGATAGATAGTCTTGTTGTAAACTTTGTGAAATGAAATGAAATGAAAGAACATGTTTATTATAAATAAAAAGTGTGGTCTTAATACATGACATTCGAGAGATGAATTTGTTTATCAACTATATATGTTAATGTGATGATTTGTGTTACTAACGGTGGAAAGATAATGTGAAGGGTTCATTGCTTATGTGATTGAGACGGATAAGGCACGTCTGGAGTTGATGGACATCCTGGTGGTCAGGGAATTTTTCGATGTCTTTCCAGATGAATTACTAGGGTTACCTCCAGATAGAGAGATAGAATTTTGTATAGATTTGGCACCTGGTACAGAGCCGATATCCAAGCCACCATACAGAATGGCTCCGATAGAGTTAGACGAATTAAGGAAGCAGTTACAGGAGTTGTTGGAGAAGGGGTTCATTAGGCTGAGCGTCTCACCTTGGGGAGCACCAGTTCTGTTTGTAAAGAAGAAAGATTGTAGCCTTCGACTGTGTATAAATTGTCTGTTGTTAAGTAAGGCCACAATCAAGAATAAGTACCCCCTTCCACGCATCGATGACTTGATGGATCAGCTTAGGGGAGTGCAGGTCTTCTCCAAGATAGATCTAAGATCTGGGTATCATCAGTTGAAAGTTCGAGATAGAGATGTACCCAAGACAGCTTTTTGCACCCGATATGGACATTATGAGTTTATGGTTATACCATTCGGGTTGACAAATGCTCTCGTAGCTTTTATGAATTAATGAATGAGGTGTTTCACCAGTATTTCAATCAATTTGTTATTGTGTTTTTTGATGATATATTGGTGTACTCAAGATCTAGAGAGGAGCATAAATAGCATCTAAGGATAGTGCTACAGACCCTCCGAGAGAAGAAGTTGTACGCTAAACTCAGTAAGTGCGAATTTTGGTTAGAACAGATCTCTTTTCTAGGTCATATAGTATTGAAGGATAGTGTGTCAGTGGATCCATCAAAGATTGAGATAATGATACAGTGGCAGAGACCCCAGACAGTAACAGAGATCATGGGTTTAGCTAGATATTATCGAAGGTTTGTGAAGGGATTCTCAAGATTAGCTTCTCCATTAACACATCTCATGTGAAAAAAATATGGAGTTTGTGTGGGATGATAGATGTGAGGAGAGCTTTCAGGAGTTGAAAAAGAGATTAACCACAACTCCGATTCTCACCATTCCCACCAGCTAAGAAGGTTTCCCGGTGTATATAGATGCTTCACATCAAGGACTGGGCTATGTATTGATGCAGGATGGGAAGGTAGTAGCCTATGGATCAAGACAGATGAAGGATCATGAGAGGAACTACCCAACCCATGATTTATAGTTAGCGGTCGTAGTGTTTGCATTGAAAATATGGTGCCACTATCTCTATGGTGAGAGATTTCATGTTTACACAGATCATAAGAGCCTTAAGTACCTGTTCTCGTAGAAAGAGTTGAACATGAAACCGAGGATAGGGCTCAAACTTTTAAAGGATTATGATTGTGAGATCCTGTACCACACGAGTAAGCCAAATGTAATGGCTGATGCATTGAGTAGAAAACATCTCAGGTTGGTATCATTTATAATGATTAGGGAACACGAGTTGTTGGAACAGTTCATGAACCTCAGTTTGGATATGACCCCGCCTAACACTGATTGTGGCTTTATGATAGCTAGCCTGCAGTTGGAATGGGATCTGGTAGATCGAATTTGACAGGCTTAGCGAATTGATCAGCAGTGCAGTGATATTGCTAGGCAGATACAGAGGGGTACAGAGACTGATTTTGAATGAGTTCAGATTGATTGTTGAGGTTCAGAGGTAGGACATGTGTTCCCGATGATCCAGAGATAGGGAAATTAATCTTGACAGAGGCTCACTCATCGAGCTATACGATACATCTAGGAAGTACTAAGATGTATCAAAACCTTGGAAAGGTTTATTGGTGGTCTGGGATAGAGAAAGACATTGCTAAATATGTCATTAAATGTTTCGTTTGTCAGCAGGTGAAGGTAGATCATCAGAAGCCTATAGGATTATTGCAGCCTCTACCAATATCGACATGGAAGTGGGAGCATGTCACCATGGATTTTTTTATGGGATTACCGAGGACCCGCAGAGGTCATGATGCCATATGGGTGATTGTGGATCGATTAATGAAGTCAGCCCATTTCTTAGCTATGAGAGCTACCAATACTCTGAGCCAGTTAGCGAACTTATATGTGTGCGAGATAGTGAGGCTACATGGAATTCCAGTGAGCATTGTTTCTAATAGGGATGCCCACTTCACTTCCCATTTCTGGGAACATTTTTCGAAAGCGATGAGGACTTAGTTGAGTTTTAGCGCCGTGTTTCATCCTCAGACAGATGGTCAGTCAGAGAAGACTATATAGACCCTGAAGGATATGTTGAAAGCGTGTGCATTAGATTTTGGAGGCTCCTAGGATGACCATTTGCCACTCACAGAGTTCACCTATAATAACAGTTTCCATGCGAGTATCAGGATGGCACCATATGAGGCATTATATGGGCATAGATACCGTTCCCCTATTGGATGGAAAGAGGTTGGTGACAGACAGATCTTTGCTCCTGACTTGGTTAGACATGCCTCTGAGGATGTCCAATTGATTTGTGAGAGATTATAGACAGCTCAGAGTAGACAAAAGAGTTATGGTGACAGGAGACAGAGACTACTAGACTTTAGGGTGGGTGAGTCAGTGTTTTTGAAGGTTTCTCCTTCGAAGGGTATTATGAGATTTGGTAAGAAGGGCAAGTTAAGCCCTAGGTATATCAAACCATTCGAGATTCTGGAGAGTGGGAGATAAGGCTTATAGGTTGACATTGCCACCAGAGTTGGCAAGTGCTCATAACGTCTTCCACGTCTTTATGCTTTAGAAGTACCACCTAGACCCAGCGCATGTGATAAGGTACGAGCCTTTGGAGCTCAATGAAAGCATGACATACGTTGAGAAGCCGATTCGGATATTGGATAGAAAAGAGAAAGTGTTGAGGACAAAGACAATTCCCTTGGTGAAAGTTCTTTGGCAACATCACACTGTGGAAGAAGCCACATGGGAATTGGAAAGTTTGATGCAGGAGAAGTATTCTGAGTTATTCATGGATTGATTGGTTCTAATTTGGAGGACCAAATTTTATAAGTGAGGGAGAATATAAGGCCCCATCTATGTATAACTTTGTATATATGTAAATATAATTATAATATGGATGATTTTGGATCAAGTAAATGTGAATAAAGTTCAAATGAAAATGAATGAGTATCGTGGATACATGTGAAAGTTAAATAAGGGCTGAAGTAGCCACAAACTAAGTAAATGAAAACCTCACGCATCCGAAATGAGTATAAGGATACAAAAAGTATAAATGAGTGTAAGACAAGGAATTATACAAACCTCTTTGATTTCCAAGTGATATGCATAAGTTTCATAATGTGAAAGTCATCAGAAATGAGCCTTACCAAGCTCTACATGGATATGGATTGCAAAATGACTAGTCAAGCAATCAAAGGCAAGTTAACCTTTGAAAATGCTGCGAAAACTATAGTGGAAATGCAAAAAATGAAGGCCAGATCGATCTCTCATCCAAGGCAAATCGATCTCTTATGCAAATGAGGCAATTTGGAGTGAAATATGCAAGGTAGATAGATCTTCCCAATTGCCCAGATGGATCTGCATTTGCCTCTGCTAAGCCCAGATCGATCCCCCACTCAAGCAAATCGATCTCCTTAACTCTCGGGTTGGAGCAGATCAATCTCCCCTTAAGACCAAATTATCTCCTTAGCTCTTTGCCTGAAGCAAATCGATCCTGCCTCATTGAGCAGATCGATCTTATTATAAAGAACAGATCGATCTCATGCATTCGATAGATCAATCTCATGCCTTCAAAATGTCATGAAAATAAGGAATTTAAGCAAGGCAGATCGATCTCCACTCTATGCAGATCGATCTCATCAAGCAATTTTATAAATATGGAGCAGTTAGATCTGTAGTTCACGGGACAAAACCATTCATTTCCATTTTCAATCCAAAACCTAGCTTTCTCACTCCTAAATCCACTCATTTTCATTGAGATTTGAGGGAAAGCTATTAGATACAAAGTTGTTTACATCAAAGAGAAGAACAACATAGCTTGGAGTCATTACCCCATTTGTTGGATTGAAGGACCAAAGGTGCATTTCCATTTGGAGCAAGGAGGAAATCAAGCTAGGTGAGTTTCTAAAGCACCAACCCAAGTACATTTGTTTAGATATTTGATAATTCTATTTTTAATCGAATTATTAGTGCTTAATTTCATAATTAATTATTTAAATCCTTAATTTATTTTATTAATTATCCCTTTATTTAATTAAAATTCTTTAATGTGTAGATAAATTAGATCCGGATGAAACTTAGTCTTTTCAGTCAAAATTGGGTTGAAAAAACGGGCTAAAAGAGACTGGACCACTTCCAATTTGCAGATCGAGTAACCAGTCATCTGGACACACGTGATGTCAGGTGTCCGTATTTTATTCGCTTCGAAACGAAAAGATCAACGGACACCGTGCGAACCTTCTTCTGGAAGACACACACCGGGCCACATTGCTCAACTAACTGGACAAACCGACAAGTGACGTGGAAATATCTACTCTGCAACAAATCAAATGAAGAAAAGTGGCCAAACAATGCAAACTCATCTAGGATAGAAAATTATAATTATACCCCAAAGTGTGTATATAAATAGATAATGATGGCTATTAAAAATGTCAAGTAAGTTAGGGTAGAATAGTTTTAGGGAATTTTAGGATTTATTGTTTCTAACTCTTTCTTTTACGTTAGTGTCAGACCCGTGTTTTCGATTTACGTATGTAGCTTGTACCTTATGATTCCTATGTGTACAAACACTATATTTACATAGTTGAATCATAAGAAGAGTATTTACTATCATGCAATCGACTATTTAAGAAATTTAAAAATGCATATAAGCTACATAACAGCGAGATAAGGGTTAAAGTGATTCCCGAGCAAGTGTAGGGGTAAAACAGTCAATTGATCGAAATTCAGTATAAATCCGATGAGAAAATTTCATTAAAAATATGAAATCGAGAAATCTTGATCAATAACGGGGTAAATATTGAATTTCGAGTCCAATTGATCAAGAAATGAATTTATTTAATATTTTTGGAATTTTTATCTTTGAAAATGAGAATGAAAATAGTGAAAAAAATATACCGAAAAGGCAAAATCGGACTGATAAATTCATTTATGGACTAAATGAATTTAATAGCAATTTTTGGGATATTTTAGGATTTTTAATATTATTTTAAGGATTAAAATAATATTAAAAATATATTATAAAGAAAAAAAACAAAATAGAAAAAAAAATGAATTCTGAAATTGGAAAGAAAAACGTGGGGAGAGAGAAAATTGAAGAGAAAGGAAATCAACAGAAGCGAACCGAGGAACTCACCACCGGACGACGAGCACCGGTGACCCAGAAGCCAGGCCAGCTACTGGAAAAGGAAGCTGATCTCCGTGCGACCTCCCAGCCACCGAAAACGCGCTCCACCGGAACCGAAAAGGGGAGATCGACGAGGTTGAAGCCCGCAGAGAAGAGAAGGGAATCCGGCGGCCACCAGCGGTGCTAAGGTCCGATCGAGCCCAGCCGAACGTTTCCCAGGCTGTGGCACACTGAAAGGCGACAACGGTACCCGGAGAACCGACCGAACGACGCCGACAAGGCCAAAACATCCCTGAACCGATCGACGGTTCAGGGGAGAACCTTCTAAACTGAACAGGACCGGACCGGTTCAGCCAAGGAGGAGAGAGATAAAGAGAACAAAGAAAAAGGAAAAGAAAATTTTTGAGAATTTATCGGACTTCGGGTAAGTCGATACGAGGTCAAAAGTGATCGATTTAATTTTTGATATATTTATTTAAATTATATTTAATCAAAAATTGACCCGGAGTTAAATATACAAAATTATGCAGTTCGACAATAAATTATGAACGGAAGCCCGATCAAACTTCGATTTGCATACCATCGCATAATCTCGGGTAAGTAAAGCTCATTTACGACAATTTATGTGATTATTGCGTATTTAAGACTTATTTTACGCATTTCGGATTAAATTCCGCAATTAGTGAATTATATTCGAAATTTTGAAATAAATGTCGTAAATGTTATACGAGCTATCCAAAAAGCTTGGAATAAAGCCCAATGGGTATTTATAGGCCCAATGAGTCAATAGACCCTGATGAACGGGCTTAATACGGGTTAAGGCCCAATTAACGTGTTTAAGGCCCATTAAGAGTAACGGGCCCATTTAAGTGAAATGAACTGTATTAAATGTGTAATACAGTAGGAAACGTGAAATTAATCCAGTGAATGGTTAAATGAAGCTCCAGAGTCATATTGAGAGTGACCGGACTGCGAGGTTTGGACAGCACAGAGGAAGAGAGGTCACACTACGTGATCCGAGGTAGGGGACTCTTGCAAATAGTTAGAGATATTTGTGCGTATTTTCTTCTGCTTTTGCATTCACTGAAATTATTTGAGGGTCAGAGAAAATCAATAATATTATAGGGACCCGATATGGGTAAATTACGATTTTTCCCCTAGTTAGGCGAAAAAGTTAAATTTGAGAAAGGTTGTAAAAAGCATGGAAATGATGTTTTGAGTGATTTTTACTGTTATGTAGCAGAATAGTAGGTGAATGAGCTAATGTTTTGAAGTCGATGTAAACTAAGCACACTTTATAGTGCTGATTTTAGTGATTTTAAATATCCCTGTTTTTAAAGAGCCATCTACCGAATTATGTGGAAACAATCATGCTGGAGCATAGCTCGCACTTGATTTCAGATGTTTTTCACATACATTAGTGCTGGAGGTTTACTCACACTACATTTACTTGACATGCATGATAGAGTACTGGAGCATTGCTCGTACTCAGTTTTATGTGATTTGTGCATGATAGAGTGCTGGAGCGATTAGCTCGTACTCGAGTTTTACATGAGGTGCATGACAGAGTGCTGGAGCGTTGCTCGTACTCGACTCTTCATGATTTGTACATGACATAGTACTTAAGCGATTTGCTCGTACTTGATTTGAATGAGAACTATACATGACCTAGTGCTGGAGGTTTACTCGCACTAGTGTTGATATTTTGACATGCATATACTGTGTTTTGAGGCAGAGCGTTGACTGTGAGTCACACCCAAGACGCGCACTGTATTTTACGTGATATATAGACATGTTAGAAAAATCGTGATGATTTCCTCCGTGTAGATTGAGTGTCACACTGTTGAGATGTTCTCACGTGGATTTAGAGACATGGCATTTATTCCATAGTATGAGGACTAAGACCTATGGCAGGCACCCCAACTATGATGTATTTCTATGTTATGAGAGGCTAAGACCAATGGCAGGCACGCCGACCATGATGCAAGGTCCACGGGTGTACTTGTACCGTGCATATGGCATGGAGTACACTGTACCGTGTTTTGTGTTGTGGAGTTGAGGAGGAAAGTGTTGATAGCTGGTGGTTGTGATGGATTGAGCCCCCTCCCGTTACAACAGTGATAACCCGCACACCAAGTACTGTGTTGCCTAGGATTTCACCACATGTTAGGATATGGCCATAGTCCAGAGTTATTGCATTTAGTCACTGAGTCTCGCATGATATATCACATGTGTTTTTATGATACGGGTAGACTTGAGGGATGGGTCAGAACCCGATTTGTTTGTGTTGTGATGAGAAATGCCATATTTACTGTGTTTTGAATGTAAATGGCATATTTTATACAAAGGCATTCTTAAATGATTAAATATGCACTGTTTTGCATGAATGCCTTTGATTGATGAACCAACATGTGTTTAGTACATGAAATTTTAAATCTGTACTATTATTATATATATTTGAATCATGCTTTTGAATTGAGAGAAGGAAAGGTAAAGCACTATTTTCAGTAGATAGTATGGATAACTACTTGCTTGCCTGATTTCCTTACTGAGCGCGTCGATAGCTCATCCCATTCATTTTCCCCAATCTCTACTGATTCTCATCAGTAGATCGAGTCGACCAGGGTATTGCATTCCTTTGATCCGCTGCCACTCCCCATCTAGCGAAAGGTATATACAAGCGTACTCTTTTGTAGCTGAACAATGCATAAACACAGTGATGTACATGGTTTTAATTTTGGGGATGTAAATGTAATGATGTAATTATATTAAGTATATGAATTTACTTATGATATGAATATCATGTATGTATGATACGTGAAAGAATCGTAAGATATGTATGGATGAGAGGACTAATGCCTATTCACAGCCCAACTATTGAGGAGAGAAAAGTTAAGTAAAAAGTAAAAAATTTATTGTGGTTTTTTGTAAGTCGCGTGTGGGAGGAGGGCGTGACAGAATGGTATCAGAGCGTAGTTGGTCTGATGTGACTAGGTATTAGTAATTAGGAAAGTGTACATCCTCATATCATTATGTTTTGTTCAGTTACATTTGTGTATACAAGATGGGAATCGGGCAAATTAATGTTTGTGAATGCAGGAATCTAGCCTTTATGGCAATTACCTGTCATGATAGATGGGCGAGAGGTAGGGCTAGAGGCCCTAGAGGTAGGCCTGAGTGTCGAGATGAGTCCTCATTTGACTTGGTCACGTAGAGTCCCATTGAGGCACCAGAGAGTATCGAGGCACGCTTCACGAGGATAGAATGTAGCCTAGAGGTGATAGTAGGGCTGTTGGCAAAGACTCTGCCAGGTAGACAAGGACAGGATGCAGAGACTGCGATAGGAGAGGCAGTTGCACCTGATACACCTGCACAGTCTGTACAGAGGCCGCATACTACTGATACTCCTACACCCCCACCAGTTCAGGGTAGTAGTGGATTGGGATATGGGTGTGATTTGGATCGACTGTGACAGTTCCACAAGCTTGGACCTCTATCTTTTCGAGGGGTCTGGACCCAGCCAGTGCTGAGGAGTGGATTGGCGAGATGGAGAAGTTGTATGACTTTTTTTTATTGTACGACTTTAGAGAGAGTTGCATTTACTGCGTTCTTACTGAAAGGAACGATAGAGCATTAGTGGAAGTCCACCAGGCCGATATTGAGAGCCCGACATGCTGAGATCAATTGGGAGATATTTTCGGATGCTTTCAGGAGGTAGTTTGTTCCAGAAACGGCGCAGCTCAGACTGTAGGTCGAGTTTTTTGGGATTGACCTAGGGGAGTCTCACAGTGGATGAGTACGAGACTAGATTTTTATCCCTGGGGAGATATGATCCCGATACCATGTACAGCAAGACCAAGAAGGTCCGCAGGTTTGTCGATGGATTAAGACCGGTGTTATGGTCTAGATTAGTATCACTAGACATTGGTACGTAGATGAGGCAGTGCGCAAGGCGTAATTTTACAAGCAAGATTATGAGAGGCATTCCTCTGAGTTTGGGAAGTTTAGTCGGAGTCGAGATAGAGAGAGGAAGAGGTCAGCTAGAGATAGAGGGTTCAGTTATCGAGGAGGGAGGAGACTCTTCGGTAAGGGACCACAGATAGAGGAGGTGCGAGAACGACCAGTTAGACCTCCTACATACCCGGCCATAGCTCCGACGAAGGGCATTGTGATTGGAGGATCGAGGCCTACTACTGATCAGTGCAGCCGATGTGGTAGACATCATGGTGGTAAACATTGTCCGTTGAGCCCTGTTGTATGTTTTCGATGTGGGAAACAAGGGTACTTTGCTAGAGAGTGCCAAGAGACATTTGTGACTGCCCCACAGAATGGCAGGGAACCTGATAGAGCTCTAGCTGGTACATCTACTTAGAGAGGTAGGGCGACAACAGAGGAGAAGGGGAAGCAGGTGATGGGTCGAAGGCGAGTACATGCCTTAGACCAGGACACAGCTGATGCTTTTACAGATGTGAGTCGAGGTTTCATTGCGTACATGGTGGATACGGATAAGGTACATCCGAAGTTGGTAGATATTCCTGTGGTCAGTGTGTACCCAGATGTTTTCCCGGATGAGTTACCAGGGTTACCACCAGATAGAGAGATGGAGTTCTATATAGATTTGGTACCTGGTATTGAGCTTATTTCGAGACCACCGTATTGCATCACCTTAGTTGAGCTGGAGGAGCTCAAGAGACAGTTGCAGGAGTTGTTGGATAAGGGTTTCATTAGGCCGAGTGTTTTACCGTGGGGAGCACCGATTTTGTTTGTGAGGAAGATGGATGAAAGCCTCCGATTGTGTATAAACTATAGATTGTTGAATAAGGCTACCATTAAGAATAGATATCCCCTTCCACGCATTGACAACTTACTGAATCAGTTTCGGGGAGCACAGGTCTTTTCTAAGATTGATCTGAGGTCTGGGTATCATCAGTTGAGAATCCGAAGTGGAGATGTACCAAGACAGCATTTAGGACCCGATATGGTCACTATGAGTTCCTAGTTATGCCATTCGGACTGACGAATGCTCCCGCAGCTTTCATGGCTTTGATGAACGATGTGTTCAAGCCATATCTAGATCAGTTTGTTATCGTATTCATCGATGAGATATTGGTGTATTCGAGATCCGAGGAGGAGCATGAGCAGCACCTCAGGATAGTACTGCAGACTCTACGAGGGCAGCAGTTGTACTAAACTTAGTAAGTGTGATTTTTGGTTGACAGAGATCTTGTTTCTGGGACTTGTAGTGTCGAGGGATGGTGTATCAGTAGATCCATCCAAGATTGAGGCTGTAGTTCAGTGGGAACAGCCGAGGATAGTTATCGAGATCAGGAGTTTTCGGGGTTTAGCAGGGTACTATCGGAGATTCGTTGAGGGATTTTTGAAGTTGGCTACTCTGTTGACACTTCTCACTCGGAAGAGTGTTGCATTCGTGTGGGACGAGGATCGTGAGAGGAGTTTTCAGGAGTTGAAGAGTCGATTGACCACCGCTCCGATTCTCACTATCCCTACCAGCTCAGGAGGATTTTCAGTATATACTGATGCTTCGCATTAGGGACTGGGCTGTGTGTTGATGCAGGATGGGAGGGTAGTTGCTTATGGATCTAGACAGCTGAAGGACCATGAGAAGAACTATTCGACCCACGATTTAGAGTTGGCAGTAGTAGTGTTTGCATTGAAGAACATGAGACAGAGAAGATGGCTAGAACTTCTGAAGGATTATGATTGTGAGATACTTTATCATCGGGGTAAGGCTAATGTTGTAGTAGATGTTGTGAGTTGGAAGAGCCTTGGGATGGTATCGTATATGATGGTCAGGGAGCACGAGCTGTTAGAGCAGTTTTTTAGCCTCAGTTTGGGAGTTGTACCTTCAGACATGGATGCAGATTGTATGATTGCGAGTCTACGCTTAGAGCCAGATCTGTTGGACAGGATCAGACAGGCTCAGTAGACTGATCCGTATTGCATCGATGTGATGAGTCAGATGCAGAGGGGCACAGTGACAGATTTTGAGTTGAGTTCTGACGGACTATTGAGGTTCAGAGGTAGATTGTGTGTTCCCAAGGACTCAGAGCTCAGGAGATTGATATTGTCGGAAGCTCATTCATCGAGGTACACATTGCATTCGGAGAGTGGCAAGATGTATAAGAACCTCCGGAAGGTGTATTTGTGGTCAGGTATGAAGAGAGATATGGTAGATTTTGTGGCGAGATCTCTTGTATGTCAGCAGGTGAAGTAGAGCATCAGAGACCTGCAGGATTGTTGCAGCCTCTACCTATACCGACATGGAAATGGGAGCATATCACAATGGATTTCCTAATGGGTTTACTGAGGACCCGGAGGAATCACGGTGCTATATGGGTGATCATTGATAGACTAACGAAGTCAGCCCACTTCCTAGCTATGAGAGCTACCGATACTCTGAGTATGTTGGCAAGGTTGTATGTACGCGAGGTAGTGAGGTTGCATGGTGTTCCAGTGAGCATTGTATCAGATAGGGATTCCCGCTTCACTTCCCACTTTTTGGAACATTTTCAGGAAGCCATGGGAACCCAGTTGAGTTTGAGCACTTCTTTCCATCCTCATACAGATGGTCAGTCAGAGAGGACTATACAGACTCTAGAGGATATGTTGAGAGCATGTGTGCTAGATTTTAGAGGCTCCTGGGATGACCACTTGCCACTAGCTGAGTTCGCCTACAACAATAGTTATCATTCGAGTATCGAGATGGCATCGTATGAGACCTTGTATGGTCGTAGATGTCGTTCCCCTATTAGGTAAGAAGAAGTGGGTGACCGAAAGATTTCTACTCTTGATATGGTTACACAGGCTTCTGAGGATGTCCGATTAATAGTTGAGAGATTGAGGACAGCTCAGAGTCGACAGAAGATGCTAACAGGAGACATAGGCCACTTGAGTTCACAGTTGGTGAGTCCGTGTTTCTGAAGGTTTCTCCTTCCAAGGGTATAGCGAGGTTTGGGAAGAGGGGTAAGCTGAGTCCTCGCTACATTAGACCCTTTGAGATACTTGATCGAGTGGGAGATAAGGCTTATAGGTTGGCATTGCCTCCAAATTTGTTAGGCGTACATAACATCTTCCACATTTCGATGCTTCAGAAGTATCACCTGGATCAGGCGCATGTGATTAGCTATGAGCCTTTGGAGCTCAGTGAGGACATGTCATATATTGAGAGGCTGATTCGGATACTGGATAGGAAGGAGAAGGTTTTGAGGTCGAAGACTATCGGGTTAGTGAAGGTTTTATGGTAGCATTACACTTCCGAGGAGGCTACTTAGGAGTTAGAGAGTTTGATGTGAGATAAGCGCCCCTAGTTGTTTGATGATTGATTTGGTTCTAATTTTGAGGACCAAATTCTTTTAGTTGGGGAGGATTGTCCTAGTTTTAGGGAATTTTAGGATTTATTGTTTTTAACTCTTTCTTTTACGTTAGTGTCAGACCCGTGTTTTCGATTTACGTATGTAGCTTGTACCTTATGATTCCTATTTGTACGAACACTATATTTACATAGTTGAATCATAAGAAGAGTATTTACTATCATGCAATCGACTATTTAAGAAATTTAAAAATGCATATAAGCTACATAACAGCGAGATAAGGGTTAAAGTGATTCCCGAGCAAGTGCAGGGGTAAAACGGTCAATTGATCAAAATTCGGTATAAATTCGATGAGGAAATTTCATTAAAAATATGAAATAGAGAAATCTTAATCAATAACGGGGTAAATATTGTATTTCGAGTCCAATTGATCAAGATATGAATTTATTTAATATTTTTGGAATTTTTATCTCGAAAAATGAGCCTGAAAATAGTGAAAAAAATATGCCGTAAAGGTAAAATCGGACTGATAAATTTATTTACGGACTAAATGAATTTAATAGGAATTTTTGGGATATTTTTGGAATATTTTAGGATTTTTAATATTATTTTAAGGATTAAAATAATATTAAAACTATATTATAAAGAAAAAAACAAAAATAGAAAAAAACGAAATCTGAAATTGGAAAGAAAAACGCGGGGAGAGAGAAAATTGAAGAGAAAGGAAACCGACGGAAGTGAACCGAGGAACTCACCACCGGACGACGAGCACCGGCGACCCAGAAGCCAAGCCAGCTACCGAAAAAGGAAGCTGATCTCTGCGCGACCTCCCAGCCACCGGAAACGCGCTCCACCGGCGCCGGAAAGGGGAGATCGACGAGGTTGAAGGCCGCGGAGAAGAGAAGGGAATCTGATGGCCACCGGCGGTGCTAAGGTCCGATCGAGCCCAGCCGAACGTTCCCCAGGCTGTGGCGCATCGAATGGCGGCAACGATACTCGGAGAACCGATCGAACGACGTCGGCACGGCCAAAACATTCCTGAACCGGTCGACGGTTCAGGGGAGAACCTTCTAAACTGAACTGGACCGGACCGGTTCAACTAAGGAGGAGAGAGAAAAAGAGAAAAAAAAGAAAAAGGAAAATAAAATTTTTGAGAATTCATCGGACTTTGGGTAAATCGATACGAGGTCAAAAGTGACCGATTTAATTTTCGATATATTTATTTAAATTATATTTAATCGAAAATTGACCCGGAGTTAAATATACAAAATTGTGCAGTTTGACGATAAATTCTGAACGGAAGCCCAATCGAACTTTGATGTGCGTACCATCGCATAATCTCGGGTAAGTAAAGCTCATTTACGACAATTTATGTGATTATTCCGTATTTAAGACTTATTTTACGCATTTCGGATTAAATTTCGCAATTAGTGAGTTATATTCAGAATTTTGAAATAAATGTCGTAAATGTTATACGGGCTATCCAAAGAGCTTGGAATAAAGCCCAATAGGTATTTATAGGCCCAATGAGTCAATAGACCCTGATGAACGGGCTTAATATGAGTTAAGGCCTAATTAACGTGTTTAAGGCCCATTAGAGTAAACGGGCCCATTTAAGTGAAATGAACTGTATTAAATGTGTAATACAGTAGGAAACGTGAAATTAATACAGTGAATGGTTAAATACAGCTCCAGAGTCATATTGAGAGTGACCGAACTGCGAGGTTTGGACAGCACAGAGGAAGGAGGTCACACTACGTGATCCGAAGTAGGGGACTCTTGCAAATAGTTAGAGATATCTGTGCGTATTTTCATCTACTTTTGCATTCACTGAAATTATTTGAGGGTCAGAGAAAATCAATAATATTATAGGGACCCGATATGGGTAAATTATGATTTTGCCCCTAGTTGGCAAAAAAGTCAAATTTGGGAAAGGTTGTAAAAAGCATGGAAATGATGTTTTGAGTGATTTTTACTACTATGTAGCAGAAGAGTAGGTGGATGAGCTAATGTTTTGATGTCGATGTAAACTAAGCACACTTTATAGTGCTGATTTTAGTGATTTTAAACATCCCTGTTTTTAAAGAGCCATCTACCGAATTATGCGGAAACAATTGTGCTGGAGCACAGCTCGCACTTGATTTCAGATGTTTTTCACATACATTAGTGCTGGAGGTTTACTCGCACTACATTTACTTGACATGCATGATAGAGTACTGAGGCATTGCTCATACTCAGTTTTATGTGATTTGTGCATGATAGAGTGCTGGAGCGATTATCTCGTACTCGAGTTTTACATGAGGTGCATGACAGAGTGCTGGAGCATTGCTCGTACTCGATTCTTCATGATTTGTACATGACATAGTACTTGAGCGATTTGCTCGTACTTGATTTGAATGAGAACTATGCATGACCTAGTGCTGGAGGTTTACTTGCACTAGTGTTGATATTTTGACATGCATATACTGTGTTTTGAGGCGAAGCGTTGACTGTAAGTCACACCCAAGACGCGCACTGTATTTTACGTGATATATAGACATGTTAGAAAAATCGTGACGATTTCCTCCGTGTAGATTGAGTGTCACATTGTTGAGATGTTCTCACATGGATTTAGATACATGACATATATTCCATAGTATGAGGGCTAAGACCTATGGCAGGCACCCCAACTATAATGTATTTCCATGGTATGAGAGGCTAAGACCTATGGCAGGCACTTCGACCATGATGTAGGGTCTACGGGTGTACGTTGTACCGTGCATGTGGCATGGAGTACACTGTACTATGTTTTATGTTGTGGAGTTGTAGATTAGAGTGTTGATAGCTGGCGGTTGTGATGGACTGACCCTCCTCCCTTTACAGCAGTGATAACCAGCACACTGAGTACTGTGTTGCCTGAGATTTCACCACATGTTAGGATATGGCCATAGTCCGGAGTTATTGCATTTAGTCACTAAGTCTTGCATGATATATCACATGTGTTTTTATGATACGGGTAGACCTGAAGGATGGGTCGAAACCCGATTTGTTTGTGTTGTGATGAGAAATGCCATATTTACTGTGTTTTGAATGTAAATGGCATATTTTATATAAAGGCATTCTTAAATGATTAAATATGTACTGTTTTGCATGAATGCCTTTGATTGATGAACCAGCATGTGTTTAGTACATGGGATTTTAAATCTGTACTATTATTATATATATTTGAAACATGCTTTTGAATTGAGAGAAGGAAAGGCAAAGCACTATTTTCAGTAGATAGTATGGATGTCTACTTGCTTGCCTGATTTCCTTACTGAGTGCGTTGATAGCTCATCCCATTCATTTTCCCCAATCTCTACAGATTCTCGTCAGTAGATCGAGTCGACCAGGGTATTGCATTCCTTTGATCCGCTGCCACTCCCCATTTAGCGAAAGGTATATACAAGCGCACTCTTTTGTAGCTGAACAATGCATAAACACAGTGATGTACACGGTTTTAATGTTGGGGATGTAAATGTAATGATGTAATTATATTAAGTATATGAATTTACTTATGATATGAACTCCATCTCTCTGTTTGGTGGTAACCCTGGCAACTCATCCGGGAAAACATCTGGGTACTCACTGACCGCAGGAATATCTACCAACTCCAGATGTACCTTATCCATATCCACCACGTACGCAATGAAACCTCGAATCACATCTGCAGAAGCATCAGCTGTGTCCTGGTCTAAGGCATGTACTCGCCTTCGACCCATCACCTGCTTCCCCTTCTCCTCTGTCGTCGCTCTACCTCTCTGAGCAGATGTACCAGCTGGAGCTCTATCAGGTTCCTTGCCCTTCTGTGGGGCAGTCACAAATGTCTCTGGGCACTCTCTAGCAATGTGCCCCTGTTTCCCCCATCTCTACAGATTCTCGTCAGTAGATCGAGACGGCCAGGGTATTGCATTCCTTTGATCCACTGCCACTCCCCATCTAGAGAAAGGTATACACATGCGTATTCTCTTGTATCTGAACAATGTATACACATAGTGATGTACATGGTTTTAATGTTGGGGATGTAAATGTAATGATGTAATTATATTAAGTATATGAATTTACTTATGATATGAATATCATGTATGTATGATACGTGAAAGAAAGGTAAGATATGTATGGATGAGAGGACTGATGCCTATTCACAGCCCAACTGTTGAGGAGATAAAGGTAAGTAAAAAGTGAAAAATTTATTGTGGTTTTTGGTAAGTCACGTGTGGGAGGAGGGCGTGACAGTTAGCCACCATAGTTAGGTTACTATTCATGTCAACTTTCATTTTCATGAAAAACTTGTGTTCATTTCTAGTTCTTTGATTTATTTATTTTACATTAATGAATAGATATCATTTCCATTTTCTCTTCTGTTTGGTTTTGTTAAAATCCCAGCTCTCTATTTTCGTTTACCATGAAAATCATTTTTTTTCATTTTTGTTAGCTCTCGGGTTGCTCTCTTTGTGTATTCGGTGACATAATTTCTCCTTCATCTATGCTTTTTGGTTTTGATGCTTTGATGTGGATTGATGCTTAGCATTTGTCCACATCAATGGCAATGTGGAATCACGGCATTAGAGGCTACATGTGAAGCAACCCGAGGATGTTAGCTTTCCCGTTTGTTATGTGTTTTACATAATTGCTATTTTGGTTTTAAATGGTAGTTGTTGATTCTAGTTATTTCTTTCCAGTTCTATGCTTATATTTTGGAGTACACGGTTATTTCGTTATGTAATTTTTCTTTGGGTGCACTTTATGATTCATATTTTTATTGTATTTCAATGTTAGCTTTCATATTCATCATTTCTGCATTTTCTTATGTCTGTGATCCATTTTTACTACATGTTTTCTCAGCATTTTTTGTTATTATCACTTGACTCACTAGCTGGTTTAGGTTTAGTGGAGGCATTACCCTGTGGTGAGGAGCAGAAGAGTGTGTCCATAAGTGCAGTAGAGAGCATCCATAATCATCCTCTATTGTGCTCTGTTTTCGGTTATTGACACTTTTCATTTTGGTTATTTTTCTAGGCTGCATTTGTCCATTAATTATTGGTGTTTCAGACTTAGTTAGTGTTCTGTTTATATGGTATCATATGCTGATAGGATTGGTGCACAGCTACTGTACTGGTCTGTTGATAATGGCAGCAAGTGGATAGGATCGGCAGACAGCATAAGCAGGAGACAGCAGCAGGAGGTTGCATAACCTGTCCCTAAAATAGCAGCTAGTTTAGCGTAGCAGGCTGGTGCAGTTGTAACTGGAGATCACCTGACGCAGAGCAGGGCGTCAAGCACACATGGTTTGCAGAGGCTGTGTAACCAGGCTCGGGTTCAGACCTTGTCTCCATTCCCTGTTCTGTTTCCAGTCTGCCGAGAGTTTCTGGTAGTTGAGCAACAATATTACTGCCATAGGTGTGTGAAGAGGCGACTGGTAGAGCGCACAAGGAATTGCAGCAGAGTGCAGGACAAAGCAGACCGAGAGCACGTCTGTAGCACCAGGAGGTAGAACCAAAAATTGGAGAAGAAAGTGTAACAGTGCACTTGCATCGGGACCACTTAGCTGATTTAAGCTTAAAGCCATGTTTGGCAATTTTGGATTTTAGCTATTTAACTCATTTTCATGTAATTTAGACAGATTAATTACAATTTTATTGGTTAGCTTAGTTAGTTGATTTTTAATTTGCATGTTAGTCATAGTTTCTTTGTTTGATTAGTTTAACTTAGATTTAATTAGGTCATTAATTAATTTGTATTCTAGTATTAGGGGTTGTGCTTAAAATTAATTTAGATTAACTTCATTTTATGCATTTTAAGTTTTCATCTTAAATTGAAAAATCCAAAAATAGTATTCCTCATGCATTAGTTAGATTTTATTGTTAAGTTAGTAATTAGATATAGTTAGGATTAGTTTAGAGTTAATATTTTAGACCTTTAGATTTGTAGTTAATTTCTTAAATTTTTCTAGGATTTTATTTCATTAAATCTTAAGTTAGCTTAATTTGCATTTTGAATAAGTAGTTCAATTGCATTTTAGGTCTGTTCAATTTTAGCGTAATTAATTTTATTTCTTTATTTTAGCATTTTATTTTAATTGCGTTAATTAATTTTAATTGTTTTAATTTTCTTTTGTAGGTTCTTGCTTTTAATTGCTTGGAGCACTGTAAGTAATCTTAGCTCGATTTTATTTAGTTTATAGTTTTTATTATTCTATTGTTTTCCAGTAATTTTAATTAGCCTAGTAGATCACCCACTTGAACTTCATAAATTGCTAGGATATACTTTGGGTAAAATTAACCGGTAGTTAATTAGGCTAATCAACTTCTCTGTTGGACGATAATCCGAGACTCAAATCCCATTATTACTTGTACGACCCGTGCACTTGCGCACAATATGTTTAGATCGTATCAATATTGATTTTGGAGCAGATTGGTATGTATATTAATGGTAGAAACTACCTAGAATGCAAAGGAACAATTATGACCTGGACTGAGTCTAGTGTGAGAAAGTGAAATGTATTGGAATTAATGATGAATGAGATATTTTGAGGTGATAATGGTGTTGTGAGTATGATTTTAAGATGGTGTTATGGAATGAATTGTGAGACTTACCCAAAAAGGGTAAAATATGTATTTAAGGCATTGGGTAAAATGTATAAATGAATGAGAGAGTAAAGGTAGAGTATTTCACATCAAGTCCTAAACAAGTAACTAAGTGAGTTACTAGATAAATTGGTTATAAATGGCTTGATGATGGCCAAATGCAAAAATGGGCTAAACTTAATGAAATATATTGACCAATTGAAGTCAAAGTATGAGTTAGCAACATTAACTCAAGTGATTAATGAATGATTTGCAGCTCCCGAGGATACACTGGAGCAAATTGAGCCAAAAACACGAGAAGCATAAAGGAAGAGAGTCATTCCCAAGTAAATCGAGGTAAGGGAATTGTGTGGACTCTTAGAGATATATGTGCACATTTTGGGCGCATTATGTTTTCTAGAATGCATGTGGTAATAGGAAATGAAATGGGTGATTAAAGGGCAAAGAGTTGGGTTTTGAGAAATGTGCATGAAAACAAAAGCGTGATGCTTTGAAAATCCTGTTTTATTGCTTTTTTAGCAAGTGATTAGTAGGCTGGCTAACATTTTGAAATAATTTGCATAAGAAATGACTTATTTTGGTTTATAACCATGCTTTGCAAAGAATTGAGCCACCTACATGGAATTCGTGAGAATGAAAGCCTGCTAGAGTACGACTCGCACAAGATTTGATGTGTTTTTATACGCATGAGTGCTGGAGCTTAGCTCGCACTAGTTTTCACATGGATTTCTATGATGTTGTGCTAGAGCTTAGCTCACACAGATTTTATACTGGTTTTGACATGGTGCTGGAGCATAGCTCACATTAGATGTCCACCATACTTGTTGTTGTGCTTAAGATAGCTCTCACGTGGTTTTATGACATGATTGACGACAGTGCTAGGAGCTTCGGGTATATTGGTGATAATTCTATTAAAATAGAATTATTTGTGCTTAATTTCTTAATTAATTATTTTAATCCCCATATTATTTTATTAATTATCCCCTCAATTTAATTAAAATTATCTTTTGTGCAGGTAAATTAAATCCGGATGAATTTCAGTCCTAAATGGGCTGAAAACGGGTTAAAAGGAGACTGACCACTACCATTTCGCAGTTTAAGTCACCATTCGTCTGTACACGTGTGATGCTGGGTGTTCGTATTTTATTCGCCTCAGAAAGATAAGATCGACGAAGACCGTGCTCACCTTTTGGAAGACACATGCCGGGCCACATTGCACCACCAAGTGGACAGGAAGACGAATGGCATGGAAATATCTTCTCTACAGTAAATGGATTGAAAACAAGTGGTCCAACAATGCCAACTCATCTAGGATTGAAAATTACCATTGTACCCCTAATTTTGTGTATAAATAGAATATGATGAGCAATTGAAAAACCAAGTAGGTAGGGTAGGAGTGGAAGTAATTTTAGGGTAGAAGTAATGTAGGTAGGGTAAAAGGTAGCCTAGGGTAAGAGTAGTGCTAGGGTAATTTTAGAATAGTTTTTTTTTTTTTTCTCTTGTTTTCTTTAAAAGCAATTCTTGTTAGTTTAATTTGTTAGCCACCATTAATTTTTCTTTTCTTTAGCTATTGTTCATAGCAATTTTTATCTTTATGAAAAGCTTCTTCATTTCTAGTCTTTGGTATTTTCACACTAACTTATAACAACCATTTTCATTTTCTTCTTCTCAGTTTGTTCAAGTTTTCATTCCTTTATTGTTTTAATGTTTAAGTGTTAATGAAAAGTTTTTATTTTTCTATTGTTGCTCTCGGTTTGCTTACTAGTTTGGTTTTATTTCTTTGTTCTTTACTGTTCATTCGGGTTTTTGGTTTCATGGTGTAGCCGTGTAGTGTGAGAGGTTATACATAGTTGGTGACAGTGGCTAAGCATCCTTTCCTTGCTTCGCTGCATCCATTAGCATACTGGTCATCTATTCCTTTATTTTCAAATCCATCATTTTTACATTAACAGTTGTGTTTCCTTGTTTTATTGTTCTCTTCATTTGTAGTTTAAGTTCTAATCAATATTTTAATTACTCTGTGTGTGTGTGTATCGGGTGAGTTTGTTTTTTGTGTTGATTCTTGTCCTACATCTTAGTTTGTTTTTTTTTTTCTTTCTTAATTTATTGTTTTCATTGTTCGGGGTTCTTTGTTGTGTGGAGCCGAGAAGGCTGGTGCTGAGCGGAGAGGGCTTGGAGGTTGATCCTGCTCGGGCGTGTGTTTGCTGGTAGGTCGTGCAGAGCTGCTATTCGGTACTAGACAATGTTGGCACAACTAACAACCTGAAGCACGATTGTGTGGATCTGCTGAACTCGGTGTGAATGATGGCTAAAGCAGAAACCCGAAAGCAAGGCAACAGCAGTAGCAGGAGTTCTTACTCTGTTCTCCTCTGTTTCATGAATTATTTACTGTTCATCTTTGTGTTGTTTTTATTCTATTGATGTGTTGTTTACTGCTACCTTTTGTGAGGCACGGGTTGAGGTAGAATGGATGCTGGTTAGAGAACTAAGCAGGAGCTAGCTTCTTGAGGCAATGAGGACCGGCTCCAATAGCTGCACTGCTCATGCCCACTTGTTTACTGCAATTTTTCATTACTGATTTTACAATGTTTAGACTCTTCTATGATTCCAGAATAATGCATTTGTTGTTTAATTCTTCTATTGTGATTTTGATCATTTAATCTTGTCATTATCTTCTGTTTTCGGTTAGATTCGGCATGGGCATTTCTTGCACAGCTGGAACAAAAGAGGATTGTAGAGACAGCATTAGTGCATGGTGTTGCTCGGGTCTGCAGTTGACCGCAGATCACGCTAAGGTAGTACTGCAGAATGGACGCATGACAGATGAGGAGCAAGACGAGTTGAGCAGCTACTGGACGAGAGGACTGGGAAGCAGTAGGCGTGTTGGACATTCTCTGGTTAACTCTGAATACGACAACAACTGCATCACGTTGGCGAGGTTGGAGCTGTGCACAACTGAGGTGTAAAAGGGCAGTACTGGATTCGACTATGCTGCTGTGATCACCTGGCGTCTAGCAGTAGTCTATGGAAGTTCAGGACAGCACCTGCAGGGAATGGAGCAGGAGCAGGACAGTAACCTGGAGCAGAATAGGAAAATGAACGTGCACAGTACAGTGCACGGGTTTACCAGCTGGCTGGGAAACTGAGCAAGGCCATGTTTGCAGCATCTAATTCCCACAGTTTAGTTATCATGTCTTATATTAATTGTTAAATATTTTTATGCATCTTACCATTATTTGCCAACTTTGGTAAAAGTTAGAATTTTGAAATTAAATTTGCATGTTAGTTATATTGCCTTTATTAGTTAGTTTAAGCTTAGTTTTAATTCTGTTAATAGTTGCTTTTATATAATAGGATTTAGGACTTAATGTTAGTGTAGAATTTATGAGTTGCATTTAGAATTAAATTAGAGTAAAATTGTTTCATGCATTTTTAATTTAGTCTTCATTTTAAATTTAAAAATCCAAAAAATTTATTTCTCATGCATTATTAAGATCATTTTATAGGTAATTAGTTTCTTAGTTTTATTTAGGAATTTCTTTATGTTAATAGAAGTTTATTTTATTAGATTCTAGGTTAGTTTAATTTGCATTTTTATTAATTAGATTAATTACATGCATATTTTATTTTAGGATTGTTTAATTTTAGTCTAATTAATTTTGTTTCTTTATTTTTATATTTGCATTCTAGTTTATTTGCATTAATTAATTTTAACTGTATTAATTATCTTTTGTAGGTTATTGCTTGGAGCTCATTAAGTAATTTTAGCTCTGTTTGATTTTCTTTATTTTATAATTTTTATTGTTTTCAGTACTTTTTAAAGTTAGCCTTGTAGATCACCCTCTGAATTTTCATAATTTACTAGGATATACTTAGGGTAAAATTAACCGGTACTTAATTAGGCTAATTAGATTATCTGTGGGATGATAATCCAGGATTCAAATCCCATTATTACTTGTACAACCCGTGCACTTGTGGTTAAAACATCTAGGTCACTTAGAGTGGGCGTAGTTTGTACCAGTGTTGCACCGATTAAATAGGCTCGCACGTACATATTGAGATGCGACATGATATGATGTGATGATATGGGTCTACGGAGTACGTTGTACCGTGCATGTAGCATGGAGTACGTTGTATCGTGTTGAGATTGTGATATACCGTCTTCGGACAATGTTTAGTTTTGCTATGGACCGGTGGGTTGGACGTGACCCACCTCCCGTGAGGAAGCAGATAGAGGTGATACCTCGCACACTTGATCAGTGTAACCTGGGATCACAGAGGATATGGCCATAGTCCTAGAGTAGATTTCCCTATTATATTGCCTGTCTCACATGTCTCTTAAGGTATACACACTGATATAATTTTGTATCTAAACTTTCCATAGCACAGTAGCATTTTGAATGCAATCATTGGGGATGTAAAGTAATGTAAACACATGTAAATAGCAACTCTGATTTATTATACAAGTGTTTACTTCTAATTATAATACAGAACAAATTGTTATGGTTGAATGAGGTAAACATCGACACACAGTCCAATTGTTGAGAGTGTAGCTAATCACAATCGAGGTAAGGTAAGAACGAATAATAAATAAGGTATAAAAAACGAAAAATATGTGACGATTTTTGGTAAGTTGAGGGTCGTGACATAAAGTCAATACCCCACACATCAAAAATTTCACACACAAGTATAGGAGTTTGAGGCATCTCATTCCTACGGTTTAAGGTCCCTATCCTTTGACATCATTCACAATTTTTACATAATACATATCTGTCACGAAATAAGGTAGGCCAATAAAAACCACAATCTAACACTTTCCTAGCTTTTCTCTTTGGCCTAAAATGACCTCCACAGGCATATGCATGGCAAAAAGTAAGGACAAACTGCATTTCTGAATCAGGGATGCACCTCCTAATAATTTGATCATAACAATATTTCCACAAATATGGTTCATCCCATACATAGTATTTAGCCTCACTTTTTATTTTATCTTTTTTAGCTCTACTCAAATCTTGAGGTATGACCTTAGTAACCAAATAATTTACCAAGTTAGCATACCAAGGGGTCATACGTTGCACCATAAAGAGTTGTTCATCAGGGGAAGTTTCTTGCAATGGCACTGGATCTTCTTCTCTCACCAACTGGCTCAAGTAGTCAGCTACTAGGTTTTCTGCCCCTTTCTTATCTTTGATCTCGAGATCAAAATCTTGCAGTAGAAGAATCCACCTAATCAACCTTGGCTTCGCCAGAAGATATTTCAAAGCTGCATGGTCAGAAAACACAACAACTTTAGACCCAAACAAGTAAGATCGAAACTTATCTAAAGCAAATACAATAGCCAAAAGCTCCTTTTTGATCGTAGAGTAATTGCACTGAGCTGGGCTAAGCGTCCTTGATCCATAATAGATCACATGGACTTGGTTGATGATCATCTGTCCTAAAACAGCCCCCACAACATAATTGCTTGCATTGTACATTATTTTGAAAGGCAACTCCCAATCTGGTGGTTGAATGATAGGGGCAGAAGTCAAAGATGATTTCAATTCGTCGAAAGCTGCCTTGCACTCTTCGTCGAATTCAAAGGGTACACCTTTCTGTAACAACTTCGACATTGGTAGTGCTATCTTCGAGAAGTTCCTAATGAATCTGCGATAAAAACTTGCATAACCAAGAAAAGAATGCACTTCCCGCACACTAGTGGGGTAGGGTAAGCTCAAAATCAAATCAATCTTAGCCTTGTCTACTTCAATGCCCTTGGATGAAACTACATGCCCTAAAACAATGCCTTGTTCTACCATGAAATGACATTTTTCAAAATTCAGCACTAGATTAGTTTCAATGCAACGCTCAAGCACACTCGTCAAATGATTTAAGCACTTATCAAATGAGTCACCATGCACTGTGAAAATCATCCATGAACACCTCAATGCAATTTTCCAACAAATCAGAGAAAATACTTACCATGCATCTTTGAAAGGTACCTGGTGTATTACAAAGGTCGAACGACATCCTCCTAAAAGCAAATGTTCCAAATGGGCATGTGAAAGTTGTTTTCTCCTGATCTTCTAGTGCAATCACAATCTGGTTATAACCTGAAAATCCATCAAGAAAACAGTAGTGAGATTTACCACCTAAACACTCAATCATTTGATCAATAGAGGGTAAAGGAAAGTGATCCTTTCTAGTTGCCGGATTCAGCTTGCGATAGTCTATACATACTCTCCACCCATTCTACACTCTCATTGGAACAAGCTCATTATTTTGATTTCTCACAACTGTGATCCCAGTTTTCTTTGGCACAACATGGATTGGGCTCACCCATTTACTATTCGAAATTGGATAGGTTATACTTGCATTCAACAACTTCAGAATATCTATCTTGACTACTTCCATCATCTGGGGATTCAATCTTCTTTGAGGTTCTCGGCTTGGTTTAGATCCCACTTCCAATAGAATTCTGTGCATGCACATAGATGGACTAATTCCCTTAATGTCAGTTATTGTCCATCCTTTGGCTGTTTTATGATCACGAAGCACCCTGATTAACTTTTCTTCTTACACCACTGTCAAGTTCTTCGCAATAATGACTGAAAGTGTCTCATCATCTCCCAGGTAAGCATACTTCAAGTGGTCAGGTAAAGACTTTAATTCTAGAATTGATGCCTGCACAACAGAAGGTAGTAGTTTCGTGTGAGAAAATGGTAGTTCTAATCTTTTAACTTCATACCTGGGCTGCAATAACTGCATGGCCATGATCATTTCTTCAACTTCAGGATTTAGCTCCAATTCAACCTCGTTCCGCATCAAGCTTTTATTGATCACCACTTCCAGCTCATCCATTCTGCTTACTTCAAATGTATCCTGCGTTAAGACATCAAAACTGTCAATGGAAAATATTGAATGTACATTTATTGGATACCTCACAGCATCGAAGATGCTAATTTTGACAATCTCTTCATCAAACTCCATGCTTAATGTCTCATCAAACACATCAATCTTAGTCTTGGCAATGGTAAGAAAGGGCCGGCCTAAAATTATTGGTGCGAGATTCACTGGGCTGCTGTTGTCCTCCATATGCAGAATGTAGAAATCAACGGGAAAGATCAACTGATTCACTTGCACCAAAACATCCTCAACTACCCCTTCGGGGTATGCATTAGACCGATTTGCTAATTGTATGATCACTCCATTTTTTTTCAAAGGACCTAGATTTAAGGATGCATAAATTGAAAAAGACATAACATTAATCGATGCACCCAAATTTGCCATGGCATGTTCGATTTGCCTATTACCAATAATGCAAGGGATTGTAAACGTACCTGGGTCTTTACACTTTTGGGGCAGCTTTCTTTTAATTATCGCAGATACATTCTCACCCACACTTACCTTCTCATCGCCTCTTAGTTTCCTCTTCATTGTGTATAACTCTTTAAGGAGTTTCGCATACCTTGGAATTTGCTTCACTACGTCCAAAAGCGGTATGTTAATTTTCACCTTCTTAAATACCTCTATGATCTCTTGTTGTTGTTCCTCTTTCTGTGTCTTAGCTAACCTGCAAGGAAAGGGAGGGCAGATAGGGTTAGTGTTATCTATAACAGGTTTCATCTGTGTCTCAACCTTTTTCTCTGCCTCTGAGATCTTCCTTTCAATCTCTTTTCCCACTATGCAGAACTATGGCACTCGCATTCTCCATGGGGTTCTTTATTGTTTGAGATGGTAACTTCCCAGAACCTTGAGATTCTAATCTACCAACTATGGTTGCTAGTTGATCCATCTGTTTTTCCAAGTTTTGGATGCTTGTCCTTGTTTCCTATTGGAATTGCAAAGTGTTGTTAGCAAGGTTTTTCATAATCTCTTCAAGTGACATACCTGAACCTGAGCTTGTGGATTGATTTTGTTGCTGCCTCTGAACAGAATGTTGATAGCTAGCTTGGTTACCATATCTCAAATTTGGATGATCTCTCCAGCTTGGGTTATATGTATTTGCATACGGATCATATCTCCGTTGGGGTTGACATGGAAAATTTCCTATGGCATTTACTTGTTGCATGGCTGGGTCATCTTCTTACAAAGTTGGACACATGTCAGTGTTGTGTCCTGCAAACAAACAAATTCTGCACACCTTTGCTGCTTGTAAGTTCCCTACTTCCATTTGATGAATTAAAAAGGTTAGATAAAAAATTTGACGTTTCAGGTTGGAAGTACTTACCTCATTCACCTTCTTCGGTGTGTGATCCAATCTACTCCCAAATTATTGCGTATTGACTGCCATGTTGGCGATAAGATTCCTCGCAGCCTTTGGGGTCTTATCAACTAGTGCTCCTCCACTAGCAGCATCAATCATGCTCCTGTCCATAGGCATTAAACCTTCATAGAAATACTAGATCAGAAGCTGGTCAGTAATCTAGTGGTGTGGACAGCTCGCACACATCTTCTTAAAACGCTCCCAATACTCATACAAGGTTTCACCATTGTATTGCCAAATGCTACAGATCTCTTTTCTTATATTTGCAGCCTTAGAAATAGGGAAATACTTCTCCAAAAATAACCACTTCATCTCATTCCAGGAACTTATTGATCTCGAAGGAAGGTTGTATAACCAGTCTTTCACTTTATCTGCCAACAAGAAGGGGAATGCCCTCAGCTTGATTTGATCCTCTGAGATGCCTTATGGTTTCATGCTCGAACACACCACCTGAAACTCCTTAAGGTGCTTGTGGGGATCTTCACCTGCAAGTCCACGGAAAGTAGGCAGAAGATGTATTAGTCCCAATTTAAGTTCAAAAGCCGCATCTAAAGTAGGGTACTCAATACACAAAGGTTGTAAGTTTAAGTCAGGAGCAGCAAGCTCCTTCAAAGTACTGTTATTATTAATTGCCATGTTGTCAGTGTCCAACTCTTCTATTGAGCTATTGTCTGGCGTACTTTCGAGATCTAAGGGTTCTACAATAGTTGTAGCTTCTTGGTCCCTTTTCAACCTCCTCAAGGTTCTCTCTATCTCTGGATCGAATTGAAGTGCAATTTCACCTGAATTGCAGTATCTGGTCACAAAAACACAAAATAAAAATAGAAATAAAAATAAAAAATTGTAAAATAATCACAAGCAAAATAAAAAATAGGCTAAAACTATAAGAAAACGATGGTATTTGGCTGAAATAGGGTGGGGCTAGGGTATTTACCCTAGTTTGTTTTACTTTTCCATTTCCACTTGAAATCAAGTTCTCACATGTCTCCTAACTTAACAAATTTTTTCTTATGAATAGTACCAAAAGCCCTAAAAAAATAAATAAATAAAAATAAAAAATCACAAGAATTTAAAAGCAAATTAATGAGAATAATAAAAACACAGTAATTAATCAAAACCAGTCCTCGGTAACGACGCCAAAAATTGGTGAGTGTCGAATTCAACCAAATTTAAATTACCGGTCTTACCGAAGTTTTGCAGTAGCGGCAAATTCAGGTCGAACACTAGAGACGGATGGATTAATTATCATGCAACAACTAAAATATTTTTTTTAGGGGGGGGGGGGGTTTAATTTAACAGAATTAAAATCCTAAAACAGAATTAATATTCAATTAATTATGAAGAGAATAAACTAAGATTAACAACTTCGATTCAAAGGAACTATCTAGTAACTAACAATTGATCATTAATACCTAATTTACCATCTTGTCTTCAATTATTTAGCTAAGGTATTATCTCCCAGCAAGATAATATCACTTCTTCCCTACTATCATTAACTTAAGCCCAACACCCAAATTAAATTCTTATCCCTAATCAAATTGGTTTTGACGTAATCTTATTTAGACTAGGAATAGCATTAACACTCTAGGAAGATTACTAACCGAATAACACTCCAGCCACGGGTTGAATGTTTAATCAGTTCTATTGTTTCACTTAGAGTTGACGAACCCTAAATGCTACTGATTTTGATTTCTATCACAATAATTACTGATTGTGAAAATTTCAAATAACATACAATCACATGCGAAGATTATCTAATTAGCCAAATCATATAATTTTCTCATGCAATCGAATCAATTAATATAAAAAACAATAGATAATTGAATCAAAAGATATTTTAGAACAGTAAACTGTGTTTCTCAATTGTTGAAGTTTACTGGATTCGATTCCCTTGAACCGAATTAAGGATTTAGTAGCACATGATTATTGAAAATGAAAATAAAAATAGAAATGGTGAATTATTTTTATATTTCGACAACTACCCTCTTCTGTCTCTTTTTCTTCTAATGTTCCCTAAAGAAAACGAAACTATATATATCGTAAAAAACCTAAATTCGAAAATCCTATTACCAATAGGAAAAAGTTGACATATTCGGGCTTTCTCTTCACAACTGGTTTTGGAGTGGAAATAGGCTGAATTGGATCTTGGGCTCTTCTTCAGAGTTGTAAATAAGTAAGTCAACGTTTCACTAGGCCTAACTTTGCATAATTTAGAGGACTAGAACTCCGTTTAAAGCCAAAATTCTAAACAGCACTAAAACTATCCAATTTCTTTAGTTAAGCTCTTGAAGCCCAATTTATCTGCCAAAATCACAAAATTAACATAAGTACTCTAATTAACATGAGGAACATAGCAAAATATTAAAATGTAGAAGGAAATAAATAATAAAAATATGACACTCATCAATGGGCCAGGTGTGCTGGGACGTCAGGTGCAGTGGGAGTGGTCAGCTACCCATAGGGCTCACACAGTACACTATTTTCTCATAACACGGTACATCGTACACACATGCACACAACATGGTACATCGTACTCGATGGACCTCGACATCATTCACCATTCCGTATAATTTTACTATTCATAATTTCCGTATAATTTCACTATTGCCTTTCTGCCTCAAATCATGTGCAAGCAGGCAATGCAAGATCACACAGTAATACACGCCTGACAAGTACGATTTTAACATTAAAATACTTTAAATCACGTGCAAGCAGGTAATGCAAGATCACATAGCAATACATTCCTGAAAGACAGTTTTAACATTAAAACGCTTTAAATCACGTGCAAGCAGGTAGTGCAAGATCACAGAGCAATACACGCCAGACTGGCATGGTTTTAACCTCAAATACTTTAATCTCGTTTCAGCTCATAAAATAGAGTAAAAGGGATTGGTCTTACCTTTTTTCACAAAACACGATTTTTCAGTATAATTTCAAAATTTTTAGATTTTTCACAAATAATTTTAAAACTAATCAAATATTTATTTAAATAGGCTCGATACTATACTGGAAATCAGATCGTTTTATGGAGTTTTCAAAACTCTTCCTTAAATTCTATAGCGTAAAGTCGACTTAAGGTTTTCTATAATTCAGGCGACTAAAAATTTTCATCCAAAAGTTCACAGTCTCAAATGCCCAAAAAATATACACAGATATTTTTAACAATTTACGAATATTTTTCTATAGTAGAAATACGGCTTAAATTTATATCTACAAAGCATCAGAAAAAATACGTGCAATTTATTTCTAGCAGTACATAAAATTTGCTTACTCGGTATCCGCCCGCAGTCCGCAATACCTTTAGTGACTGTAGCCTGTAGGTCTGATCTATTCAATCAATTTCTCTGGAGCTCCTTCCCTCATTTTTCTCGATTTTCCAAACCTCTGTAGGTCCTTTTCCTCTTCCCATGTATATATATATCCGATTTTTGTATATATTTACTCTTTCTCCCTTTTTTTTGAACTCTTTTCTTCCTTCACACCAAATTTCTTCTTCTACTTCTCTTCTTCTTCACGATTACCTGACAGCCCTGTTCCGCATCGTTTGCTTCATTCTTCATCGAGAGGCGTCGCGCCTAATTTCCCTTCCTTCTCCTTCCCTTTCCTTTCGGTCTTCCATCCTCCTCCTAATATCGGCCAGCTCTGACATCCTCCTGCTACCACCGTTTCTAGCACTTTCATCCACCTCCACTCACACCCGACAACCAGCTACCACTACCCCTGTTTCACCTACTCCTTTAGGCCTCACTCTCTTGACTTCTCAACCATTTTTAACCACCTTCTGCTACATCCTTCTTCTCTGCCATTTTTATGCCATCCTCTTCCTAGGTTTTTTCGTCTCTCTTCTCATCTCTTTTACTTCTGGTTCAAATGTTGAAGTTCCTTTGTTTCAGCTTCGGGGGTCAGCCAGATCAGCCTCCCACACCTGCTCTGCTCAACGAACTAGTCCCTCTGTCGTGCTGCTCGACCCCCGATTTCCTCAACTCCTGTCGCAGTCATGACTCAGTTTCAGGGATTAGCCGTCTTGTCTGCTGCTGCAACCTCTCAGTGGCAGCAGCTTAATCCTTCCTTCGCTGGCCCTGCTCTCCCCCTCTTTCTCCTCACTGCTTCACCATTTACTGGTAATTTCTCACTCCTCTTTTTGACTCACCTTCTTTTCTTTTTCTCGGTTCCCAGCTTCCAGCCGAGGCCCAGCCAATCCCAATATCCATCACCCCTGCCAACTAAGGAATAGTAAAGCTTATCTCTTCCTTGTTGCAACGTCGACACAATTGGGTTTTCTATCGACCCATTACAGTTCCAAGCTTCCTCGATTTTGTTTCCTCTCCTTCTCTATCCCCTGCCTATGTATCGAAAGCATATATATACTAATATATATGTTTAGTTCAATCAATGCAGCAGTCTTCGGTATTTACATATATATATATATTATATATAGGTGTACTAGGAGAAGGCCTTCCCATTCCTCTACCGATTTCGCTCCTGATCCATTTCATCTCAATCTCCATGGCATCATTCCTAATTCAGCTTTCGGTTCTTCCTTCACATCAGCTCCTGTTTGCTTATGTACACATATATATAGTTTTGTTTGTTCCACCAAACCACTGCAGTTTTCCATTTTCTCGGTACGGCCTACCCAACTTCTTCATTTCTTATTATTTTTTTCTTGTTTCCTATAATCATCTCACGCCACTACCTCCTTTTATTTCAACCTGCCCTTACTGCTTTCCTGCCATTTTCCCTTTTTCCTAGCTGGTGCAAATGGCAGCAAACATAGAAGCTTGGGATTGGCTTCATTTTGGAAGCCAATCCACAGCTCATGTGTACTAAATTTGCATATGTATATTCATATGCTTTTATGTATAGATATGTATAGTGATGCATACACATATTTTTATTTTAGAATATATATATATATATATATACATATATATACATATATACTTAGTTGGATAAATACATAAAACATTACACTTATATATATGTATGTACTTTGTAGATTTTAATTATAATATACAAAATAATTTTATTTAAATTTTTTGTATTCATCTGGTATGAAGGAATTTACACATAAGATTTATCTCGTAAAATAAAAATAAAAATAATTATTATTTTATTTTTTATCTCATAATTATTTATTTTTTGAATTAAATTATTTTAGTTAATTAAATTCGTCTCTGTCTCTCGTAAAAATTAAATTTTTGATTAATTATCCACTAACTAAGTATGGATTTAATCTCAGTTGATATTATTTAAAATCAAGTATTAAAAATTTTGTGGGGTTTACGTTCTCCCTACCTTAGGACATTTGGTCCCTAAATTTAAAAGATATATCAGTCTCCACAATTATAAGTACTTCTTTAGCACTAGGCTTTCCAATTCCCACGTTACCTTTTTCGAAGTGTGATATTGCCATAAAACTTTGACCAAGGAATCGTCTTAGACCGTAATGTCTTCTCCTTCCTGTCTAAGGTCCGAATCGACTTTTCCATATAAATCATATCCTCCTTCAACTCTAGTGGCTCATACTTTATCACATGCGTCGGATCTAGATGATACTTCTGAAGCATCGAGACGTGGAAGACGTTATGGATACTTGATAATTCTGGTAGGAACGCCAACCTCTAAGCCTTGTCTCCCACTCGATCTAGGATTTCGAAAGGTCCAATATAACGGGGACTTATCTTTCCTTTCTTTCCATATCCGTTATGCTATTGGAAGGAGAAACTTCCAAAACACCAAATCTCTTACTGTAGATCCCAAGGACCATCGTCTTTGGTCAGCATAACTCTATCGCTTGTTCTGAGTTGTTCTCAACCTTTCAAAAATTAATTGAATATCTTTATAAACTTACTTGACCAATTCGGTAGCAAACATCCTTCCTCTCACCTATCTCTTCCATCAAATCGGGGAACAACCTTTTTGACCATACTACGCTTTATACGGTATCACTCCGACACTCGAGTGATAATGGATATTATATGTGAACTTTATTAATTTGCATTTGGTCCTTCCAAGAGCCTTGAAATTCTAGGTACATGCTCTCAATTCCATATTAGCATGGTTAAGGTGGTGATAACCCCATAGGCTTCGATACTCTATCTTAAACTGTTGACTTATGAGACTCTTAGTCACACTTCTAGTTATAATTTTTATCGTACTTGGTTGCCAATATACCTTTAGGAGATTTGATAAATCTTTACTATTCTTCTGATACGAGGTATATCTCTGTAAATGAGTCTCTGACGACATTAATTCCTTTAACTATAAACATTTGGTACACAAGTCTGTTTTTAAATCTCAATAAATTATCAGTACCAATACTCACGCTAGTTGCAGCACCTATTTGGGTCTAATCAACCACATCAATGCAGTATTTATCATTTCACTGTGTATGTTTGATTGGATCAATCAAGTCAAGTTTTAATTCTCAAGCTAGCCACCATGTAACGAATGTCAATGTCAGGGAAGGACCACATTCAAGTCGAGGTCCACCCATAATTCAATATCTCATGTCCCTAACCAATATACATAATGCCATCCCGAAATCACTTTTGCTCAAAGCACTAACTCGAGTCATTCTTTTTTTTTTTTTTTTTTGTATTTGACAGCTTTTGTAAAATTTGATATTTAAACCTTCATGATTCGTAGAATTCCATAATTCTTCATCGTACAAGTAATGGTATCTTGACTTCGAACGCGTATATGACGACTGGCAATTTCAATTTATAGGTTATGGGTACTTCTAGACACTATCAAGTATCTCAGGCAGGGAGGTATTTTGAAATACCTTTATTAGCCATCAGACGTGACCACATGACTAGTTATGGATATAAGGGTTTAAGGTTTAGTCTCAATAAGAAGTAGGATACCAAAACTTATCGTAATTTCGCGTTTATCCTTTAGTCACAACTCATTCTCAATTCATATCACTTGATCCAAATCACTTCACATATCAGAGATATTCTTACCTCGCACACACCTCTTATTCCAATGTAACTTGTATTCAAAATTTATCACATTTCAAGCTTGTCTCATTTCATACATCAATTATAACAAAACTCTTTCCGTGTTCCCATTTAAGTCTCGCATTCGACTCATAAGCATAAAAAAGTTACAATCATTAGACTCGATACATAATTCATATTCCAAAGTCTCCTTATACCCCAAACTCCGAATCATCTTAAAAGTTTTAGGTTTTTCTCACTGATTTAAAATCCTTGTTAGGGGAACCCAATTAACACCCATTCTTAATACAATGTGACCCAGAAGACCCCGGGTTTCCATAAAAATTAACGCCAGTACACTCCAAAGTGGATCACTTAGTCCGATAATCCCCTCTTCATATAGTCCTTGTAGTTGCTTTTCCAGCATTTCTAATTTAATCAGAGCTATTCAATACAGTGGTCTGAATAATTAATTTGATACCACTGCTAAATCAATTTCAAACTTCATCTTTCAATTTAGTGGTAATTCTGATCGATCATCCGAATATGTGTCGAAAAATTCTATGTCTACAGTGGTGTCATTTTACTTCGAACACGCCCTAACTTTATCAATCCTGTAAGTAGTATGACCTTCAATTATTCATCTTTTTAGTTACATTGATTTTATTCTATCACTCTCGCTGCTTCCTTAGTACATCACTTTTTCTGTCACTCTCTTTACCTTATCATTTTCTTAGTACCTCAAAATATATACATTTCATATCATCACAGTTGTGCCTTGTGCACTTCTTCAAAATAACATCCAGTGGAGCTAACTCAGGTCGATTGAGGATCCCAGTGTCTCTTTGAGTTTTCGGACCTCCTTTATTTCACATCTCCACGTATTCGAATTATACTTCTTTCAAATCTATTTAATTTCATATTCATTCTCGGACTTGTTTTCTTATGTTCGATCCACTCATTTCATCTACGATTGCCACTTTATTTCATCTGGAATGTGTTGTTGCCTAAGGGCCTTCAAAAATATATCCCATGTAATTCTCTGATGTCGGCTTTCAAATTTCTTTCGAGAGACTTCCCTTCGAGCTCGACTTTCCATTTCGATACTGATGCTACAAATGCTACTTCTTTATAGTAGTGCACTCCGAAAGTCCATATAACTTTTGCAATTCTTTACCACAAAATTGTAAGAGGAACTTTCTCAGTAGAGTTACTACAAAAATTCCATAGGGTTTCTTTGTCTCATTTATCCAATCTTCTACAATCATTGGATTTCTTAATTCTACTGAAAAACATAGGCTTAAACCTCTGAAATTGTCTCTATTAGGTTTACATATGTACCCTACGAATCCATATAAATTCTTCCAATTCATTTATTCCAGTTTTTCATCACATTTGAATTTTGACTCCAGTATATAATAGTGTACTATTTTCTGAAGTCGTCTCAATCTTGCTCCCCGTCACACCTCAATCGTTATCATTATCACGGGGCCACTATCACTTGACCCAACAATGTCATCATTATTTCCATGTCCCGCTCAAATTTTACGAAGCAGACTTCAAAAATTTCCAATGAAACTATAAGGTGTTCACTCAGATGAGGGTTTACTACATCTTTCGGGCCTATCTCTACGGCCTTGAGGAACGGTTCATTTCCATCAGCCAATATAGCTGTAATACTAATCAGTCATATCTACCAGTTTCCCTTCATTCACTGACACAATATTCAATAAAACACAGTCAGGTATACCCGTTTATATATAAATAATGTACAGTAATGTTGGGGATGTGAACTTTCTAAGTCTTTTTCACTTTTAATATCGACTCATATCAGGCCAACCTCGCTCTGCTACCACTTCTGTAACGACACACGATTTGGTTATCTACAAGTCGATATTATGTCAAAACAATACTCAGTCTAAAATTTTTTTTGGTAATAATTTAAACAAATATGTTCACATTCCCCATACACATCTCGTATGCATTACTGTACTTATAAAAATTTTGGATAAAAAAGAATTTCTTACAACTGAATATACCTTCGATGTAGAAATATGCTCCGCGAAATCATAACTGTGCGGAATGCAATACTAACAAAGCGATCCCAACTATAGGGGGAATCTGGGGAGGAAAGTAAGGGGGTTAGCTTAACATGCTTAGTAAGAAAAACACGTGGCATGTAGATAAATGCATTATCTATATACTTATGCCACAAATAAGTTTCTCGTAAATCATACTGAAAAATTTCAGTTCAAAAATTGAAATCAACAAATATTAACTTCACAGTTTATCGCACAGATTTCACAATTTCGAAATTCAAGCAGTGAAACACAGTTTCAAATCACAACATAATTTCACATTTTCATTTCAGTAATTTTAAATAGACGAGGCAAGGTATTTCACACTATATCATATATCAGAAGTGACTATTGGCCAATATTGGTGACTCCGATCAATTCATGGGCTAGGTGTGCTGGGATGTCAGGTGCTGTGGGAGTGGTCAGCTACCCATACGGCTCACACAGTATACTATTTTCCCATAACACAGTACATCATACACACATGCACACAGCATCGCACATCATACTCCATGAACCTTGGCATCATTCACCATTCAGTATAATTTCACTATTTATAATTTTCGTATAATTTCATTGTCGCCTTTCTGCCTCAAATCACGTGGAAGCAGGTAGTGCAAGATCACACAACAATACACGCCTGACAGGCACAGTTTTAACATTAAAATACTTTAAATCACGTGTAATCAGGTAATGCAAGATCACACAGCAATGCACGCTTGACAGGCATGGTTTTAATATCAAAATGCTTTAAATCACGTGCAAGCAAGTACACAACAATACACGCCGACTAGCACGGTTTTAACTTTAAATACTTTAATCTCGTTTCAGCTCATAAAATAGAGTAAAAGGGGCTAGTCTTGCCTTTTTTCACAAAACACGATTTTTCAGTATAATTTCGAAATTTTTAGATTTTTCACAAATAATTTTAAAACTAGTCAAATATTTATTTAAATAGGCTCGATAATAATATAACAAAAATCAGACCGTTTTATGGAGTTTTTACAACTTTCCTTAAATTCTAAAGCAAAAAAAACTTAAGGTTTTCTATAATTCAGGCCACTAAAAATTTTCGCCCAAAAGTTCGCAGTCTCAAATGCCTAGAAAATATACACAAATATTTTTAACAATTTACAATTATTTTTCTACAGTAGAAATACGACCTAAATTTATATCTACAAAGCATCAGAAAATACATGCAATTTATCTCTAGCAGCACACGAAATTTTCATTCCCTCGGTGTCCACCCGCAGTCCGCAATACCTTTAGTGACTGGAGTCTGCGGGTTCGGTCTGCTCGATCAATTTCTCCAGAGCTCCTTCCCTCGTTTTTCTCGATTTTCCAAACCTCTGTAGGTTTTTTTTTCTTTTCCCATGTATATATATGTCCGATTTTTGTATATATTTACTCTTTCTCCCTTTTTTTTAAACTCTTTTCATCCTTCCCGCCAAATTTCTTCTTCCACTTCTCTTCTTCTTCATGATTACCCAACAGCCCTGTTCCGTATCGTTTCCTTCATTCTTCACCGAGAGGTGTCGCTCCTCACTTCCCTTCCTTCTTCTTCCCTTTCGATCTTCCATACTCCTCCTAATATCGACCAGCTCTGATGTCTTCCTGCTGCCACAGTTTCTAGCGCTTTCATCTGCCTCCACTCACACCCGACAACCAGCTACCACTGCCCATGTTTCGCCTACTCCTTCAGCGTTCACTCTCTCGACTTCTCAACCATTTTTAACCACTTTCTACGACATCCTTCTTCTCTACCATTTTTACGCCCTCCTCTTTCCAAGTTTTTTCGTCTCTCTTCTCATCTCTTTTACTTCCTTTCAGAGGTTGAAGTTCCTCCATTTCAGCTTCGGGGGTTAGCCAGATCAGCCTCCCACGCCTACTCTGCTCAACCCCCGATTGCCTCAGCTCCTGCCGTGGCTACGACTCAGTTTCAGGGATTAGCTGTCTCGTCTGCTGCTGCTACCTCTCGGTGGCTGTAGCTTAATCCTTCCTTCGCTGGCCCTGCTCTCCCCCTCTTGCTCCTCATGCTTCACCATTTACTGGCCATCTCTCACTCCTCTATTTTGACTCACCTTCTCTTCTCATTCTCGGTTCCCAGCTTCCAGACGAGGCCCAGCCAATCCCAGCATCCATCACCCTTGCCAACTAAGGAATAGTAAAGTTTATCTCTTTCTTGTTGCAGCGTCGGCATAGTTGGGTTTTCTATCGACCCATTGCAGTTCCAAGCTTCCTCGATTTTGTTTCCTCTCCTTCTCCATCCCCTGCTTATGTACCGAAAGCATATATATACTAATATATATGTTTAGTTTAATTAATGCAGCAGTCTTCGGTATTTACATATATATATATATGTATTATATATATGTGTACCAGGAGAAGGCATTCCCATTCCTCTACCGATTTCGCTGCTGCTCCATTTCATCTCAATCTCTATGACATCATTCCTAATTCAGCTTTCAGTTCTTCCTTCACATCAGCTCCTATTTGCTTATGTACACATATATATAGTTTTGTTTGTTCCACCAAACCACTGCAGTTTTTCGTTTTCTCGGTACGGTCTGCCCAACTTCTTCATTTCTTATTATTTTTTTTCTTGTTTCCTATAATCATCTAACGCCACTACCTCCTTTCATTTTAACTTGCCCCAGCTATTTTCCTGCCATTTTCCCTTTTTCATAGCTGGTGCAAATGGCAGCAAACATAGAAACTCCGGATTGGCTTCATTTTGGAAGCTAATCCACGGCTCCTATGTACTAAATTTGCATATGTATATTCATATGCTTGTATGTATAGATATGTATAGTGATGTATAAACATGTTTATTTTAGAATATATATACATATATATACTTAGTTGGATAAATACATAAAACATTACACTTATATATATGTATGCACTTTATAGATTTTAACTATAATATATAAAATAATTTTAGTTAAAATTTTTGTATTCATCTGGTACAAAGGAATTTACACATAAGATTTATCTCGTAAAATAAAAATTATTATTATTATTATTTTATTATTTTTATCTCATAATTATTTATTTTTCGAATTAAATTATTTTAGTTAATTAAATTCGTCTGCGTCTCTCGTAAAAATTAATTTTTTGATTAATTATCCACCAACTAAGCATGGATTTAATTTCAATTGATATTATTTAAAACCAAGTATCAAAAATTTCATGGGGTTTACCCAGGTGGTTTGGCCAATAATAGTAGGCCAAGAAATCTTGAATGGTGATGTGGGCGAGGGTTTTCGAGGAATACAAATAACCTCTGGTTTTTTTTCAGATTTGGCGAGCATCTGGAATAACTAGTGAATTACAACTCTATTCTACCGCAATTAGGTCATTGGTCTTTGTGGCTCTAAGACCCGTAAATTTATATGTATTCATTATGATTCCAAGAATGTACACACAAGTTTTGTAATCAATGAATCATAAGAATTGGATAATTTCAAGTTCAAAATGTGAATGAAATGAAAATTGAGTATAGAAGTGATTTAATGTAAAGTTCCCCTTTGAATTTTTGGAAAATTACAGCTGGAATGCTGCAGAGCAAGGGGAGATCGATCTCAAATGCAAGGGAGATCGATCTTAGATGCATTTTGAAAGAGGAGATCGATCCTTAGTTCGAGCCAGATCGATTTTAACTTGCCTCAGCCAGAATCAGATCAATTTCATCACTAAGGCAGATCGATCTCTCATTGCCTCAGGTTGGAGCAGATCGATCCCTTCTCAATGGACAGATCGATCTCAGAAGCTCTCTGCCTGGCCAAGATCGATCCCATTTCTTCGAGCAGATCGATCCCTTCCAAGAGACAGATTGATCTGCTGCTTGCAAATTGAAATGTAGAGAGAGATTTCAAGCTGGGAAGATCGATCCTCACCCAAGGAGATCGATCTCATCAAGGTAAATTCTATACAAAGCTCGACATTTCGAGCCTTCATCCCCTGAAACATGAAAACCTTCCATTTTTGAAGCAAAGTAACCTAGTTTCCCTCTCTAAATTCTAATTACCTTCCAAATAGAGTTGAGAGAAGTTCATTTCAGCAAAGTTGTTCCTAAATAGGTGTAGAACGACATAGTTGAAAAAAAGAGGTTGAATCGTTGGATTGAAGGAGAAAAGAGGATTTCTCCCAAAATTGACAAAAGAGGAAAAAGGTCAAGCTAGGTAAGATTTCTATACACCATTTTCTAGTATGTTAATCTAGACTTCTTAATGAGTGATTTGGTGCATATAATGTTAGATTAAATGTTCATTTACATACTTAAACAACTATAACCTAAAATGGGCTTAGTGAGAGAAAATTGAAATAGCATAGAGCTAATGATGATTTGAGCATGTAGATATGTTAATGAGCATGTATAGATGATTCTAAGATTACATTGTCAAATCCATAAGTTGGATTAGATGAGGATTGATAATGGGCATGATAAGTGTTTAATGAAATGCCATAGAGAAAGAAAATGATGAACTAGAGGCATTGTAAACTTAATGTCGGTTCAATACGAATCAATAGACTCGATGAGTCTAACGGATTCTTGAGAAACGAATAGGATGGTCGAAATGGACCTAAGAGGGAGAAAAGTCTGATAAGATGAAATGAGGCCAAATTAGTGTAAAATAGCTCAATGCATTGAATTAAATTTTTTACAAGTGAAAATGATGCATATTAGAGTATATTGATGTGAATTGTAATTCATTGTAGCTCCGGGAGATAAAGCGAAAGCCGATAAGACTAGATCACGTGCATTGGAAATCGAGGAAGGCGATTTAAGCGTGATTCGAGGTAAGAGACTTATGCGAGCTATTAGAGATAGCTATACGTATGTTTTCTTACCTGCTGTGTGCGAATATATGCGATAAGTATATAGATATTGATATATCTAGGTGAAAACTATGTATGAGAAATGATTATATGCATGAATTGCATGACTTCTATGCCTTGTTGTGAAAAGAGGTTTCTACAAGTGTTTTGAGAAAAAGTAATAATAGATTGGCTCCCGGTTTAGTAATTTGCCTGAAAAGCTTTTAACGAGTGATTGAAAGGAGATTGCCCTCTCACTCATACGGTCACGACCCAAAAATCAAAGTAAATTTTTCGTTTTTCTTTCATACTTACCTGTTCTCTGATCATGACCACACTCCACTAACTATTAGGTTGTGCGTCAATGCCAGTCCCACCATTCATTCACCATATAACTTAATTCCTTCTTAAAAGAAAGGTAAACACATAAGTTCTTCACTAATTCTTTCCCATTCATTTACAAGTGTTTACAGTGTCTATACATCCACAAAAGTTACTTACAAACATGTTACTGTACTATTCTTATTTAGATACAGTATGTACAAGTGTATATACCTCATAATGATGGGTAGCAACTGATATCAGGAATGCAGTACTCAGTCGCCTTAAAGTCTACTGGAAATGATCTGTGTGAGAAAATGAAAGGGGTGAGCATATCAAGCTCAATAAGGCAATCCTACGAACAAGTAGGTAACCATACTACCTACATGAACGTGGTGCCGTGTATAAACCACCATTTCTCCACACATTTCAAAATAGATGCTATAATTCATGAGGTCATGTAAAACAAGTTCACATATGGATTTCAAAGAGCATGAAAAACTCAACATGTAAATCCATTTAAATCATTTCATTCTCGTTAAAATTTCACAACACAGCCAGGACTCAACCCCTCCCTCGGGTGTTCCTGACTCACACAAAAATCATGAAATCAAATGCTTTTCAAAGCAATAGTAACATACAACACAATGAATGTCATGTAAAACCAGTTTACATCACACATGCATTTAAATAGAATGGAAATAATGTCATGCAAGATTCAGTTTAAAACCCAGTTTCATTCTCATCAAAATCACATCTCAGTCAGGATCCAACCCCTCCCTCGGGTGATCCAGACTCACACAAAAGTCCACAAAACATGTTTCTTAAAACATCAATTTATAACATGCGAGACTAGGCAATATATATATATCTCAGGCAAATAACTAGGACTATGGCCATATCCTCGTGATCCCTCTGCTACACGGATCCTGTGTATGGGGTCTCACCACTATCGAGAACCGCCCCGGGAGGTGGGTCAGTCCATCCCGTCGGTCCTGCCCGATCACTCGCATCCAAAGATGCCACTCGCATCCGAAGATGCCACATAATCAATCCCATCACGGTACAGCGTACTCCATGCTACTTGCACGGTACAATATACTCTGTGGACCCATATCTCATATCCGTAATCGTGCCTGTCTCAAAATGCATGAGAGAGCATATTTAATCGATGTGACACACAGTCTACCCGATGCTCCAAGCACAACTCATATCATGTTCTCATAAAATCAGTACGACCGATGCTCCGGCACTCTTATAAAATCAAGGAAAATCTCGTGCGAGCAAAGCTCCAGCACGCGTTTCATAAAATCCCATAAGATCTAGTGCGAGCTAAGCTCCAGAACTCTGTCAAAATCATGTAAAACTAGTGTGAGCTAGGCTCTAGCACCGTGTCATAAAAATCAAGTGAAAATCTTGTGCGAGTTAGACTCCAGCACCTATGCATATAAAACTCTAGTGCGAGCCCTTGCTCCAGCACTAATGCATACATCAAACAAATCAAAACTCGTACGAGCTGAGCTCTAGCACGTCACACTTTCATAAAATCACGTAGGCGGCTCTGTTATCTCAAAACAATTTCCAAAAGAAATCACATTGTTGAAATTATGCAATGTATTGCATTTTTATTTAAAAGCTAGCCAGCCTACTCATGCACGTGTCATAACACCTTAAAAACAACCAGGAACCTCTTGTTCTTGCTTCTCCCAACTTTTCCTAATTTTGGAAATTTTACCCTTCACAGGGGTATTTTGGTCATTTGCCCATACGGGCACCAAAATTCTTATTTTAAATCTAGACCCTTCAGACAATTTTAGGGAATGTAAATGATATCGAAATTGAGTAAAGTTACCTCTAGCAGTCTGTAAAATTCCCTTACCTGGAATCACGCGTGAGCTTATCCTGTCTCGACTGTACTAGGTCTCTCAGTCCAATTTGCTCTTAACCAAGTCTACGGAGCTGCATATAATCACGTATTTGTGTTAGTACTAATATCCTTATCAGTATTTAACTCTTACTGATCGAATCTAAAACATTTGGCCCGTTTTACTTTATTGGGCCCGATTGCACCTTAATGGGCCTCGACCCCTTTTTCAGCCCGTTTCCACTTATTAAATCCCTTCATCAGGGTCTGTTGGGCTCATTTAGCTTACCAATACTAATTGGCTTCGTTCCAAACTCTTTGGGTAACCCGTATATCATTTACGACAATTAATTCAAAAATCCGAATATAATTTATTTTATTGCGAAAATAAATCTGTAATCGGCAAAATAAATTTCAATTGCGCAATAATCATACAATTGTCGTAAATGAGCTTTACTTACCCGAGATTATGCGATGGTGCGTAAATTGAAGTTCGATCGGGCTCACGTACGCGATTTCTCGTCGAACCGAAGTCCTGTGTATCCCTGAAAATCTTCCCATTTTTTTTCCTTTTTTCTCTTTTTCTTTCTTTTTCTCCCTTTTTCCTCTCTTTCTTGGCTGACCAATTCAGTCAGGTTCAGCCCGATTCAGACCGATCGGTTCAGCCTAATTCTCTTCTTACTAAACCGGTCTGTACCAGTTCAGGCTTCCCTGTCGCCGTTTATCTTTTTTTCGGTCGGTTCTCCGGCCGTTTCTACTGCCAATCGGTGCGTCTGGAGCAGGGAAACATTCGGCTAGCCTTGGGTTAGACCGAAACCACACCGGTGGCCGTCGTTCCTCTCTTCTCCCTCTCGACCTTCTCTCCCTCGATCCACCGAAATCCGGTGTCGGTACGACACGTCACGGCTGCTGGTGGGTCACGCGGTGCCGAGCAACGTTTTTCGGTGATCGTGGGGCCTCGTCTGGCGCTGGTAGTCGTCTGGTGCTCTCAGTCTAGCTTTGTCTTCCTTCGCTATTCGCCTGCTTCATTTTCTTTCTGTTTCACGTTTCGCGATTTCCCTTTTTTTATTATTTATTATTTATAATTTATTTTATTATTATTATAATCATTAAAATATCATTAAAAATCCAAAAATATCTAATAAATTATATATTTTATTATATAATTAATTTATTCAATTTATTTATTTTATTTATTTTATTTTAACCCTTTTTCGATATATTTTCTCTGTATTTTCGGGATATTGTCCCGAGTGAATTTTCGATAAATCTTAATAATTTCGAATCTTGATCAATTGGACTCGAAATTTGATACTTTCCTCGTTATTGATCAAGATTTCTCAATTCTATATTTTTAATGAAATTTTCTTATCGAATTTATACCGAATTTTGGTCTTTTGACCGTTTTAACCTTCTACACGTTTGGCAGTAATTTAGGCTGACTTTCCTTCTTGGACCCACTATAATTTCTCATTTAAAATTCATATCTCTATCTGGACAATTCAAATCTCATAAATTTAATTTAAAATTCCTTAACTGTCCGTTTTCGGATTTTACGTTTGTTCGGCTACTTCATTCATATTTATATGATCAAAATCATCCGTCTTATGATTCCATTAACATATAACAATATCCATACAATGTGTGAGTTATAAGGAAAGATGATAAAATCGGGTCTTACATAATCTCCCCCATTTAAGAATTTGGTCCTGCAAATTAGAACCAAGTTAGTCTGTAAACCACTCCGGATACTTCACACATATCATACTCTTACTCTCCAGCTCCTATTTAAATTCCTCTGAAGCGTAATACTGTCGAAGGACTTTAATTAGGGAGATCATCTTAAACTTCAACACCTTAAACTTCAACACCTTCTCCTTCATGTTTAATACACGAATCTCATTATACCTTTAGAAAGAGAAACTTCAAAACACACTGATTCACACTCCATGAATCCTCACGATCCCCATCTCTTGTCAGCATAGTTTTCTATCTGTTCTAAGGTGTTCTCATTCTCTCACAATCAGCTGAACCCCTAGATCGGCAACAATTTTCTATCTGTCACCCACTTCTTTCTATCCATTCGGAAAAGCAACCCTTACGGCTAAACAATGCTTCACACAATGCCATATCGATACTCGAGTGATAACTATAGCTGTGGGCAATTTTTCTAATAACAAATGATCATTCCAAGAGCTTCTAACATCAATTGCACACGTTCTCATCATATCCTCTAGAACCCGTATAGTCCTCTCTGATTGACCATCTGTCTGAGGATGAAATGCTGTGCTCACACTCAATTGGGTTCCCATGGCTTCCTGAAACATGTTCCCAGAAGTGGGAATTGAAGCGGGAATCCCTATCTGATAAAATACTCCCTGGAATGCTACCTATTGTTGTCACGACCCAAAAATTAGAGTAAATTTTTTGTTTTTCTTTCATACTTACATGTCCTTTGATCGTGACCACACTCCACTAACAATTGGGTTGTGCGTCAATGCTAGTCCCACCATTCATTCACCATATAACTTAATTCCTTATTAAAGGAAAGGTAAGCACATGAGTTTTTCACTAATTCTTTCTCATTTATTTACAAGTGTTTACAGTGTCTATACATCCCCGAAAGTTACTTACAAACATGTTACTGTGCTATTCTTATTTAGATACAATATGTACAAGTGTATATACCTCAAGTGACGGGCAGCAGCGAACATCAGGAATGCAGTACTCAATCGCCTCAAAGTCTACTAGAAGAAATCAGTGTGAGAAAATGAAAGGGGTGAGCACATCAAGCTCAGTAAGGCAATCCTACAAACAAGTATGTAACTATACTACCTACATGAACGTGGTGCCATGCATAAACCACCCTTTCTCCACATAATTTCAAAACAGATGCTATAATTCATGATGTCATGTAAAACAATTTCACATATAGATTTCAAAGAGCATGGAAAACTCAACATGCAAATCCATTTAAATCATTTCATTCTCGTTAAAATTTCACAACACAGCCAGGACTTAACCCCTCCCTCAGGTGTTCCTGACTCACACAAAATCATGAACTCAAATGCTTTTCAAAGCAATAGTAACATGCGACATAATGAATGTCATGTAAAACCAGTTTACATCACGCATGGGTTTAAATAGCATGGAAATAACGTCATGCAAATTTCAGTTTAAATCCCAGTTTCATTCTTTTCAAAATCACATCTCAGTCAGGATTCAACCCCTCCCTCAGGTGATCCAGACTCCCACAAAAGTTCACAAACATGATTTTCAAAACATCAAGTAACAACATGCGAGACTTGGCACTATATATATATCTTAGGCAAATAACCAGGAGTATTGGCCATATACTCGTGATCCCACTGCTACACGGATCCTGTGTGCAGGGTCTCACCACTATCGGGAACTGTCCTGGGAGATGGGTCAGTCTATCCCGTCGGTCCTGTCCAATATCTCGCATCCGAAGATGCCACTCGCATCCAAAGATGCCACTCGCATCCAAAGATGCCACATAATCAATTCCAGCACGATACAACGTACTCTATACTACTTGCACGATACAACGTACTCCGTGGACCCATATCTCATATCCACAATCGTGCCTGTCTCAAAACGCACGTGTGAGCATATTTAATCGATGTGACACACAGTCTACCTGACGCTCCAAGCACGACTCATCGCATGTCTCATAAAATCAGTACGAGCGATGCTCCAGCACTATCATAAAATCAAGGACTATCTCGTGCGAGCAAAACTCCAGCACGCGCTTCATAAAATCTTTTAAGATCTAGTGCGAGCTAAGCTCCAACATTCTGTCAAAATCATGTAAAACTAGTGCGAGCTAGGCTCTAGCACTGTGTCATAAAAATCAAGTGAAAATCTGGTGGAAGTTAGACCCCAGCACCTTGTCACGAAAATCATATGAAAATTTGGTGCGAGTTAGACTCCAGCACCTAAGCATGTAAAACTCTATTGCGAGCCCTTACTCCAGCACTAATGCATGAATCATACAAATCAAAACTCATGCGAGCTAAGCTCTAGCACGTCACAATTTCCTAAAATCACGTAGGCGGCTCTGTTTTATCAAAATAATTTCTAAAAGAAATCACTTTATTGAAAATATGCAATGCTGTGAATTTTTATTTAAAAGCTAGCCAGCCTACTCATGCACGTGTCAAAACACCTTAAGAACAAGCAAGAACCTCTTGTTCTTGCTCCTCCTAACTTTTTCTAAATTTGGAAATTTTACCCTTCGCAAGGGTATTTTTATCTTTTGCCCATCCGGGTTACTAGAAATTTTTATTTGAAATCTAGACCCTTCAGACAATTTAAGAGACTAGAAATGAAGTTGAAATTGCGTAAAACTACCTCTAGCAGTCTATAAAATTCTCTTACCTGGAATCACGCGCAAGCTTATCCTGTCTCGACTGTACAAGTCTCTAAGTCCAATTTGCTCCTAACCAAGTCTACAGAGCTGCATATAATCACGTATTTGGGTTAATTCTAATATACTTATCAGTATTTCACTTTTACTGATTGAATCTAAAGTACTGGGCCCGTTTTACTTTATTGGGCCCGATTGCACCATAATGGGCCTCGACCCATTTTAAGCCCGTTTCCACTTATTAAATCCCTTCTTCGGGTCTACTGGGCTAATTTGATTTGTCAATACTCATCGGGCTTCGTTCCAAACTCATTGGATAGCCCGTATATCATTTACGATAATTATGTTAAAATTTCGAATACAATGCCTTTTATGTAGAATTAATTCGTAAAATAATCTTAACTCCGCATTAAGGACTCAAATTGTCATAATTAAAATGTACTTACCCAATACTATGCAGGGTACAAAAATTGGAGCTCAATTAGCTCTTGTTCGGGCTCTGTCATAAACTGCACAATTTGATAAATCTGGGTTATTTTTCATTAATATAATATTAAATTAATTCTCAAAATTTATCCGCAGGTCAATCTCGACCCTCGGTAAACTTACCCGAATCTCGAGTTGTTCCCGATAAATTTTTTTATTTATTAATTTTTTTAATTATTTTAATCATTAAAATCCATTAAAAAATCGAAATATCCCAAAAAAATTCTTATTTTATTCATTTATTCAATAAATGAATTTATCTATCTTATTTCGTATTTTCGGTATATTTTTTCATTATTTTCGGGATAATTTTCCGAAGTAAAAATTTTGATTAATTCCAATAAATTCATATCTTGATCAATTGGACTTGAAATTCAATATTTTTCTTGTTATTGATCAAGATTTCTCAATTCCATATTTTTAATGAAATTTTTCTTATCGAATTTATACCGGATTTCGATCTTTTGACCGTTTTACCTTTCTACACGTTCAGGACTAAATCAACACAACTTTCCTTCATGAACCCTTTCTCATTTCATGTTTTAAATCCTTATCTTCAATCTGAATAGTTCGAATCCGATTCATTTAATATATGGCCATTTCAATCTCCAGTTGCATTTTTCATTCACGTAAAACTCTTCTTATGATTCATTTTACATATAATCATGTTTACATCACGTGAATCATAAGGAAATATGATAAAAATCGGGCCTTACAATTGTTCCACAATCTTCTTACTTATATAAATATGCTCACGCACTCAGTATCTATGGCTTTCATAACCAAAAAGTGGGCAGACTCAATCAATCTATCGACCATCACTCAAATAGCTTCATGATTCCTACAGTCCTTTGTAACCTGTCATAAAATCCACGGTAACCTGCTCCCACTTCCAAGTGAGAATTGGTAGAGGCTGCAATAATCCTGCAGACTTCTAGTGCTCTATCTTAATCTACTGACATATGAGACACTTCGCCATAACTCTCCTGTATCTCTCTCATGCCTGACCACCAATACCCTTTTTTTTCGAAGATGCTGATATATTTTATTGCTTAGCGAATACACTGTGTATCACAACTAATGAGCTTCTGTCATTAACAATCTCAACAGCTGTGGTCCTTGAGAGCCATTATTCTATCTCCAAACCTCAGTAAGTCACCATCACTCACTGTGAACTCTGTCACGGTACCCATCTGAATCTGACTAACACTATTGACACCCTGCCGATCATCATGCTAAGCCTATCAAATCCGGTCAACCAAATTTGGTTCTAACATCAGGCTAGCTGTCACATAATCACTGTCATCATCAGAAGGGATCACATCACTACTGAGGCTCACAAACTGCTTTACAGCTCACGCTCCCTGACCATTACCATCCCGTGGCTCTTTCTGCTCAAAGCATCAACCACTATATTAGCCATTTCCTGGGTGGTACAATATCTCACAATCATAATCCTTTAGAAGCTCAAACCCTCTTTGTTATTTCATATTCATTTCTTTTTATGAAAACAGATACTTGAGACTTTTATGATCAGTGCATACCTGAAATCTCTCACTGTAAAAGTAGTGGCGCCATACCCTGAGTGCATTACTATGGCTATAAACTTTAAATCATGGGCCGGATAGTCCTTTCATGGTCCTTGAACTGTCTGGATCCATACGTGACTATCATCTCATTTTACTTCAACACACAGCCCAATCTTGGTTTCAAGATATCCATATACCTTGAGAAACCTCTTAATCTGTTGGGTATGGTGAGAATAAATGCGGTGGTCAGTTCATAGTTCAATACACCAAAACTCTTGTCATGTCTATCATCCCATTCAAATACAACTTTTTCTAAGTTAAACATGTCAGCAAAGTAGTCCATTTCGAGAACTCTCAACAAATCATCTGTAAAAACAATTTCTAATTGTTGCTTATGATTTTTCCTAGACTTTCAATACACCCAAAATATCATCAATAAGGATGATAACAAATTGGTCTAGGTAAAGTTTAAATACCTCATTCATCAATGCCCTAACGAGTACAAAGAATTGTCTTTGGCAAATCCACATTCCAAATTCTCAACGGATAAAACCCAGACTTCCAATGGATCTAAAAAAAATTTGTGCTCTTCGCAGCTAACCCAATGGATCATCAATAGTAGAACAAAATACTTAATACTTACGCTGATCCTGTTCGATCCGATAAATCAAGTTTAGTTTTTAACTATTAGGCTCATTACCACAGAACAAATGTCAGTATGAGAAAAGAACCTCATCGTAGTTGAGTTCCACTAAATATTTCAATCACTCATATCCTTGACCTATGTACGCATAAACGTATAATATCATTTCGAAATCGCTTCTGTTCAAGATACTAACCTGCGTCATTTCCTTTTTCTTATATTAACAGCTTTTATAAAATTTTAATTTTTAAACCTTCATGATTAATCGAATTCGATATTTCTTTATCGTACATGTAAAGGTACCCTAATTTTAAATGTATATATTACGACTGTCGATTTCAATTTATAGGTTATGTGTACTTTTAGACGCTGTCAAGTCTTCAGGCGGGGAGGTATTTTGAAATACCTTTATTAACCCTCAGACTTGACCACATGGACTGGTTGTGGATATATCCCCCCTTATCCTTGGTCGCAATTCATATTCACTACATATCACTTAATCCAAATTACTTCACATATCAGAGATATTCTTACCTTGCATACACCTCTTATTCCAATATATCTTGTATTCAGGATCTATCACATCTCAAAGCTTATCTCATTTCGTATATCAACTATAACAAAACTCTTTCATTACTTGTTAAAACTTACTGTACACTTTTCTATGGTGAAACATCGCTATCTTAGAATAGCAATTTCAACAACATAGTTTGCAGCCAATCAATTTATTCCCCATATTACATCAAAACACTCATATTTCATAGAATGAGATTCGTCCACATGTTCCTTTCCCCCACTTTCAACTTACAATCTCTACCGACATATTCAATTAGCAGATAATCCTTCATTGGGGTGCTAACTATCCGCATTTCGCCTAATGATATAGGCTTCACATATTTCACTAACTTATATGCAAATGAAGACGATATGAATAAATATGTAGTACCAGGATCAATTAAAATAATTGCTTCAATATTGACAATCAAGATGGTACCTTACACCACATCAAATGAAGCATCAATAGTATCCTGGTCCAAGGCATACACTCGCCCTCATTCAACCGCCTATTTCTGTGGTAACTACCACACATCCAACATTGCCCATTAGCAGGTCGAGGTCCTCCAATCACAATATCCGTGTAAGCGCTGAAACTAGATACACTGGGGCTTACCAATCATCTTACCCCATAACTCACTAACTCTAAATTTCCTACCAAACCCGCTTTTTCCCGCTTTGACATCTCTGTTATCCACTATTTCCTTTTTGTCTCTATTTCGGCCCTTATTGCCTTTCTCAAACTCAAAGGCATCCAATTCCTAATCTTATTCACACACTGTGATCTGCGCACTGCCTCGTCGTATGTAGTGATATCTAACGGGGCTAAATCAGACTCTAATAGACGATCTGAGTCTTTCCATGACTTTCGGACCTTTCGATTCTCACTGTTTATAATGTCGGATTATACCTGCCTAGGGATGTAAATTGAGATTCATACTCGTCAATAGATTTGGTTTCCCTGAACTAAACTCATAAATTCATCTGTAACTTCCTCTTAGCAGTATTCAAGATATAATTTACTCGGAATGCATCCAGAATTATCTCTCATATCAGTCCTGGATGTCTAACTCTTAAAATGGGTCGAGCGGATTTCTACTAATGCTTCTCCTCGCCTTCCAACATAAATGTATTTAAAAGTCACTCAGTTCTCAGTAACTATTGGTTTCTTTACTTCGCTAAATACCGAAGGGATGTGAGAATCTCTATAGTCTGAGGCATCTGTTCAGGCTTTACCCTGCCTATCCTTAACTACTTCCATAGACTAAGTAAACAACTCCAAAATATTTTCTACACTCCACTTCATCCTCGTGAAGCGAGTCTTAATACTGTCTGGTCTCTTTATAGGACCCTGTGGAGTATACTCAACATCAGTCTCACCTCAACCTCATTATGGGTCTCATGGGTTGACTCAGCATGACTAGCAGGCTCAGGCCTACCTCTACGGCCTCTGCCTCGTGCTCTACCTCTTTTACCATGACTGGTGTTCGGCATAATGCCTAAATCTTGCATTCTCAACCATTTCTTAGTTAAAACCCATCTCAATATACACGATTGTATCTAACCAAGCACAATAACAAGGGGATGTATTTTTAATGTAATTCATTAATTTAATGTTATGAATAAGTAGGTAACCATACTACCTACATGAACGTGGTGCCGTGCATAAACCACCCTTTCTCCACACATTTCAAAATAGATGCTACAATTCATGATGTCATGTAAAACAAGTTCACATATGGATTTCAAAGAGCATGGAAAACTCAACATGCAAATCCATTTAAATCATTTCATTCTCGTTAAAATTTCACAACACAGCCAGGACTCAACCCCTCCCTCGGGTGTTCCTGACTCACATAAAAACCATGAAATCAAATGTTTTTCAAAGCAATAGTAACATGCGACACAATGAATGCCATGTAAAACCAATTTACATCACGCATAGGTTTAAATAGCATGGAAATAGTGTCATGCATGTTTTAGTTTAAAACCCAGTTTCATTCTAATCAAAATCACATCTCAGTCATGATCTAACCCCTCTTTCGGGTGATCCATACTGATATAAAAGTCCACAAAACATGTTTCTTAAAACATCAATTTATAACATGTGAGATTAGGAAATATATATATATCTCAGGAAAATAACCAGGACTATGGCCATATCCTCGTGATCCCTCTGCTACATTGATCCTGTGTGCGGGGTCTCACCACTATCGAGAATCATCTCGAGAGGTGGGCAGTCCATCCCGTCAGTCCTGCCCGATCACTTGCATCCGAAGATGCCACTGGCATCCGAAGATGCCACTGGCATCCAAAAATGCCACATAATCAATCCTAGCATGGTACAGCGTACTCCATGCTACTTGCACGGTACAACGTACTTTGTGGACCCATATCTCATATCCATAATCGTGCCTGTCTCAAAACGTACGTGCGAGCATATTTAATCGGCATGACACATAGTCTACCCGACGCTTCACGCACGACTCATAGCATGTTCTCATAAAATCAATACGATCGATGCTCCAACACTCTCATAAAATCAAGAAAAATCTCGTGCGAGCAAAGATCCAGCACGCGTTTCATAAAATCTCATAAGATCTAGTGCGAGCTAAGCTCTAGCACTCTGTCAAAATCATGTAAAACTAGTGCGAGCTAGGCTCCAGCACTGTGTCATAAAAATCAAGTGAAAATCTCGTGCGACTTAGACTTCAGCATCCTGTCACGAAAATCATATGAAAATCTGATGCGAGTTAGACTCCAGCACCTATGCATGTAAAACTCTAGTGCGAGCTCTTGCTCCAGCACTAATGCATGCATCACACAAATCAAAAATTGTGCGAGCTGAGCTCTAGCACGTCACACTTTAATAAAATCACGTAGGCGGCTCTGTTATCTCAAAACAATTTCTGAAAGAAATCACATTATTGAAATTATGCAATGCTGTGCAATTTTATTTAAAAGCTAGCCAGCCTACTCATGCACGTGTCAAAACACCTCAAAAATAAGCAGGAACCTCTTGTTCTTGCTTCTCCCAACTTTTCCTAATTTTGGAAATTTTACCCTTCACACGGGTATTTTGGTCATTTGCCCATTCGGGCACCAAAATTCTTATTTTAAATCTAGACCCTTTAGATAATTTTAAGGAATGTAAATGATGTCGAAATTGTGTAAAGTTACCTCTAGCAGTCTGTAAAATTGCCTTACCTGGAATCACGCACGAGCTTTTCTTGTCTCGACCGTACCAGGTCTCTCAGTCCAATTCGCTCCTAACCAAGTCTACGGAGCTGCATATAATCATGTATTTGTGTCAGTTCTAATATACTTATCAATATTTCACTCTTACTGATCGAATCTAAAACACTGGGCCCGTTTTACTTTATTGGGCCTGATTGCACCTTAATGAGTCTCGACCCCTTTTTCAGCCCGTTTCCACTTATTAAATCCCTTCATCAGGGTCTATTGGGCTCATTTGGTTTACCAATACTCATTGGCTTCGTTCCAAACTCTTTGGATAGCCCGTATATCATTTACGATAATTAATTCAAAAATCCGAATATAATTTATTTTATTGCAAAAATAAATCCGTAATCCGTAAAATAAATTTGAATTGCACAATAATCATACAATTGTCATAAATGAGCTTTACTTACCCGAGATTATGTGATGGTGCATAAATTGGAGTTCGATCAGGCTCACGTACGTGATTTCTCGTCGAACCGAAGTCCTGTGTATCCCCGAAAATCCTCCCCTTTTTTTCCTTTTTCTCTTTTTCTTTCTTTTTCTCCCTTTTTCCTCTCTTGTTTGGCTGAAACGGTTCGGTCCGGTTCAGCCCAGTTCAGATCGGTCGGTTCAGCCCAGTTCTCTTCTTACTAAACCAGTCCATACCAGTTCATGCTTCCCCGTCGTCATTCATCTCTTTTTCGACAGGTTCCCAGGTCGTTTCTGGCACCAATCGGTGCGTCTAGAGCAGGGGAACGTTCAACTGGCCTTGGGTTGGACCGAAACCTCGTCGATGGCTGCCGTTCCTATCAGACCCATATTTTTATGTAGCTTGTTCCTTATGATTTATACATGTACAGACATGTATTGAGTAACTTAAATCATAAGAGGAGTATTTACTAGATTTAAGTGTTAGTGAAATGCTTTAACACTTAAAAGCTACATAAAGGCCTAATGTGAGCTATGAGGGCTACAAGTTAAACCGAGTGGATCTAAATCATTCTGACTAAAGAGAAGAACTTATGATGTGAAAATATAGAAAGTTCATGAAGGAAAGTCAGTTTGATTTGGTCCCTAACACATAGAGGTAGAGTAAATGCCAAAAAGGACAAAACAGACTTTTAAGTCGTTCGAGGTGTTTTAGGTATATTCACTTCCTGAAATCGGCCAAAATGTAAAGATGAGAGTGTAAAACATAGGATATGACACTTTCAAAATTTTTAGAAAAAGTCAACTTAGTCAATGATTAAGGAAAAAGTCAACTATAGTGAAGAAAAATGGACTTTTACCATAGTTGACTAACCATGGTTAGGAATTAACCTAAGTATGGAGAAAAAATTGGGAAAAAATAATTTTAACAAGAATACAAGATATTCATCCTCCAAAGTAAGGAAAATTTATTTGGATGAATTTCGGATTTAATTTAATGGTTAAAAACGCAATGGGCAAAAGTTGGAAATTTTAAAGCCCATTAAGGTATCATAAGTGTGGGTCGAATTTGGAAAGCCCAATGGGCCAAATTGTTGGGCCAAATTGTGGGCCCAATATTGAGACAATTGAAGGCCCAATAAGTAGTAAAAATTTCAGCCCGAAAGCCCATTAAGAAAGCCCAAATCGAGAAGCCCAATTAAAAAGCCCATTAGTATAAGTTAAAAACCATTAATGAAAGGTAACAAAGTCTAAAATGATAACCATTACCTAAACTTTTTGGAAGTCAATTAAGGTGGCTGGATTTTAGCTTAATGACTAAGTAATGGACTTATAAATACCATCCAACACATAATAATCTTCATCCTTTCATTTCGACAAAGTGAAGAAACCATAATCGAAAAGTTTTCTAAGCTTTCTCTCACTAGAAATCACTAGGAAAAAGGCATATTTGGAACTTGCAATCTTCATGAAAGCTATTCCAACTTGAGATGAGAGTGACATATGTTGGATTGGCTATCAAGGAGCCATAGTGTGCAAACCGTGAGGCTTCAAAGTTTTGTCCAAGTGTGAACACAAATACTAGGTATAATTTCAAGCTTCTAACTTTATATATGTTAATCTATGAGTTATATGGAGTTGATTGGTATATGTTTTATGGATGGAAACACATGAAATCACTATAAACATGTGATGGCCGAAAGTTGGTATATGAGTTTTGATAAATACCCATGTGATTTTAAGACATGTATAGGTTGATATGCATGTATACATGATTATGACATGGTTAGTTATAATCAATTTGTTCATATGGATGGTTGTATGAAATGGCACATAAGGTATTTGATAAAATGACGACATGAACTATAGGAAAGGCTTAAGACATGCCAACCAAGTGTTTGTGAAAATGCCTAATTGAATTTGGCTAAACAAATGGACGTGGACGACATGCCATGGTGTGACCGACGGCATGGGATGCTCTCGTCCATGACATGTGGCCGAGAGATCTAATGGGCCAAGCCCAATTATTTTAGGTCCAATGTGATGTAATGGGTCTCAGATAAGCCCAATAAAAGGTAATGGGCCCTACAAGCCCAATAAGCCCAAAGAAAATGAATAGTAAAATAGAAATGGGCTTAAGGCATAGTTAGGCCCATTAAGGTTCATTAAAGCCCATTAAGGGAAATAGACTATATTTAATGTGAAATAAAATAGGAAAAATATAATTAACCTAATAAATGGTTAAATGCAGCTCTAGAGATTATTGGAGGAGCGAATCAATCTGCTGGATCAAGCAGCGTTAAGAAAGTAAAATTTCTCGAGTGATTGCAGGTAAGGGACTTTTGTGAGTAGTTAGAGATACCTGCACGTATTTTCGTCTACTTTTACATTCACTTAAAAACTTTGAGGGTCATAGAAAGTGAATAATAATTATTGTGACCCTATAGTGGTAAATTACGATTTTACCCTTAGTTAGGAAAAAAGTTAACTTTTGTGAAAAGTTGTAAAAAGCAAGGAAACCACCATTCTGAGTGTTTTACTGTTGTTTAGCAGAAGAATAAATAGATGGGCTAGTGATTTTAAGGTTGATGTGAATTAAGCACACTTTATAATACTGATTTTGATGTTTTAAAAATCATCCCTTTTTAAAGAGCTATCTATCGAATTATGTGAGAATAAATTGTGCTAGAGCACAGCTCCACTTGATTTCATATATTTTCCAGATATATTAGTGCTGGATTATGACTCACACTAGATTTCCATGACATGCATGATAGAGTGCTGGAGTTATTACTCGTACTCAGTTTTATATGATATATGCATTAGAGAGTGCTGGAGCGATTAGCTCTTACTCGAATTTTACATGAGATACATGACAGAGTGCTAGAGCGTTGCTCGTACTCGATTCTTCATGATTTATACATGACATAGTATTGGAGCTATTGCTCGTACTTGATTTGATGAGTTTTGTGCATAGCATGGTACTGGAGCTATTGCTCGTACTTGATTTGAAACATGAACTATGCATGACCTAGTTGCTGGAGGTTTACTCGTACTAGAGTTTGAGTTTGTGATGTGAAACAGTGTTTGAGCGAAGTGTCGACTGTGAGTCGCGCTCAAAGGCGCGCACTGTATTTTATGTGATATATAAGACATGTTGAAAACCATGCGTGATTTCCTCGTGTAGACTGAGTGTCACACTATGAGAGGTTCGTATGTGGATTTAGAGACGTGGGATGATATTCCATGGTTTGAGGGCTAAGACCTATGGCAGGCACCCCGACTGTGATGTAGGGTCCACGGAGTACGTTGTACCGTGTGAGTGGCATGGAGTACACTGTACCATGTGGTGTTGTGGAGTTGAGGAGGTTATGGCTGGCGGTTATGATGGATTGACCCCCCTCCTGTTGCAGCAGTGATTTGCCCTGCACACTGAGTACTGTGTTGCCTGGGATCACCATTATAGGATATGGCCATAGTCCAGGATATTATTGTATTTCACCAAAGAGTCTCACATGATATATCACTTGACTGATTTATTTATGATACGGATAGACCTGAGGGATGGGTCAGAATCCGATTTTGTGTTGTGAATGATTTTAATGCCATATTTAGTGTGATTCAAATATACATGGCATGATTTTTCTAAAGGCATTGTGATATTGTAATGATGCATTATTTTGCACGACATGCCTACATTTGAGAAAGAAAGCATGATTTGTATACATGGGATTTAATCTGTATAAGTATATATATATATATATATATATTTAAAGACATGCTTTTAAAATAAGTTAAGGAAATGACATTTTCGAGGCTTATCATTATTTTGAATAGATAGTATAGATGTCTACTTGCTTGCCTGATTTCCTTACTGAGCACGTTGTATGCTCACCCCCTTTCTTTACGTCTCTCTACAGAGCATCAGCAGTAGAGTGAGTGTGCTTGAGGGATAGTATTCCTGTTGTCCGTTGCTATTTCCTATCGATCGATAGGTATACATATTTTGTACGGTTATGTATCTAAACATAGAAACAGCACAGTGATGTATACGATATATATTATGGGGAATGTATTTGTATTAGATTTTATATGAGCTCACATGCATTATAAAAGAAATTACAGTTAATAGATAATGTATTGACTTGTATGTATGAAAGTGGATGATGGATATGGTAAGCGAGGATTCTAACATCGAATCACAGCCCAACCATTTATGATGAGAAAGTTAAGTTAAAATGAAAAATATTTGTAGTGGTTTTGGTTAAGTCAGGAAGGGTCTTGACAGAATGGTATCAGAGCAGAGGTTAGTCTGATGTGAGTTAGTGTTTGAAAATAGGAAAGTGTACATCCCCATAGTACTGTGCTGTGTTTAGATACAACTGTGTATACCAGATGGGAGACGGACTAATTCATGATTGTGAATGCAGGAACTTTGCCTATATGGCAAATACTTGTAGTGGTAGAGGGATGAGAGGTAGGGCTCGAGGCCGTAGAGATAGGCCTAAGAGTCGAGCTGCTACTGAGCTATTACCTACCCGTGAGACTCTAGGTACAACTGAGGTACCAGAGTGTGCTGAGACGCGCTTTACGAGATTAGAGTGTAGTCTAGAGACAATTGTTGAGATATTGGCACAGATGATGCCAAGTAGGCAAGGATAGGAGGCAAGAACTGCGACAGGAGAGGCAGTTGCCCCTGATACACCTACACAGCCAGCTCATGCACCACAGACTACAAATACTCCTACACCCCTACCAGTTTTGGATAGTACTGGATTAGGGTACGGATGTGATCTGGATCGGTTGTGACAGTTCCAAAAGTTTCGACCTCAATCTTTTAGTGGGGTCAAGGACCCTGTTGCTGCTGAGGAGTGGGTTGGAGAGATAGAGAAACTCTAAGGATTCTTCGAGTGTACGACATTAGAGATGGTCGCATTTGCTGCGTTCCTACTGAAAGGAGCTGTAAAGCAGTGGTGGAAGTCCACCAGACCCATATTGAGAGCCTGATATACGGATATTAGTTGGGAGATATTTCAGGATGCCTTTAGGAGGTAGTTTGTTCCCGATACCACATAGCGAAAATTATAGGTTGAGTTTTTGGGACTGAACTAGAGGAGTTTGTCCGTGGACGAGTATGAGACTAGATTCCTATCCCTGGGGAGATATGACCCAGACACCATCTATAGTGAGACCAGGAAGGTCCATAGGTTCATTGATGGATTGAGACTGGTTCTGCAGTCCAGGTTGGACCCATTAGATATAACCACCTATGAGGAAGCAGTGCGAAGGGCGCAACTGTACGAGCAAGACTATGAGAGGAATACTTTCGAGCTTGGGAAGTTTAGTCGGAGTCGAGATATACAGAGGAAGAGGTCGGTTAGAGATAGAGGTTTCAGTTATCGATGAGGGAAGAGACTTTTCAGTAAGAGACCACGGATTGAGGAGGCACAAGAGAGACCTACTAGACCTCCTACTTATTCGGTCATAGCGCCAGCGAAGGGTATTGTCATTGGAGGATAGAGATCTACTACCGATCAGTGCAGTAGATGCGATAGACATCATGGAGGTAGAGCTTGTCCTCTGACTCCTATAGTGTGTTTTCGATGCAGGAAACCAGGGCTTACTGCTAGAGCTTGCCCGGAGATGGTTGAGACTGCTTCACTGAAGGGCATAGAGCCAAAGAGAGCTCTAGTTGATCCTTCTGCTTCGAGAAGGAGGGCAACAACAAAAGAGAAGGGGAAGTAAGTTAAGAGTAGGGAATAAGGATGTGACAGCCAATCAAATATTGCTAAGTATAAGCGACGTTGATGTAATCTTAGGAATGGATTGGTTATCTGCAAACCATGCTATTTTAGATTGTTATGCTAAGACAGTTATGTTTCCTAACCCTACTAGATATGTTGTAAAGTTCAATGAAAATAAATGAAAGGAGTAGTTATGATTATGATATGATTTACTGACTTAGAAAACCTTCAACATATCAAGGTTACATTGCATACTTGTTAGATACGGATAAGGCGCATCCAGAGTTGTTAGATATTCCTATGGTCAGTGAATACCAAGATGTTTTTCTAGATGAGTTGCCAAGATTACTACCAGATAAAGAGATAGAGTTCTGTATAGACTTGGTGCTTGGAACGGAGCCTATTTCGAGACCACCATATCGCATGGCCTTAGTTGAGTTGGAGGAGCTCAAGAGACAGTTGCAGGAGCTGTTGGATAGGGGTTTTGTTAACCGAGTGTTTCACCTTGGGGAGCACCGATTTTATTCGTAAGGAAGAAGGATAGGAGCCTCCGATTCTGTATAGATTATCGATTGTTGAATAAGGCCACCATCAAGAATAGATACCCCCTTCCACGTATTGACGACTTGTTGGATAAGCTTCATGGAGCTCAAGTCTTTTCCAAGATTGATTCGAGGTCTGGGTATCATCAGGTGAGAGTTCGAGTGGAGATGTACCCACGACAGTGTTTTGTACCCGATATGGCCATTATGAGTTCTTGGTTATGCCATTCGGATTGACGAATGCTCCCGCAGGTTTCATGGCTTTGATGAACGATGTGTTCAAGCCATATTTAGATCAGTTTGTTATCGTCTTCATCGATGACATATTGGTGTACTCGAGATTTGAGGAAGAGCATGAGGAGCACCTCAGGATTTTATTACAGACTCTACAAGAGCAGAAGTTATATGCTAAGCTCAGTAAGTGTGACTTTTGGTTGTCATAAATCTCATTTTTGGGACATGTAGTATCGAAGGATGGTGTATCGGTTGATCCATCCAAGATAGAGGCTGTAGTTCAGTGGGAACAGCTGAGAACAGTCACCGGGATCAGGAGTTTTTTGGGTTTAGCTGGATATTATTGAAGATTCATTGAGGGATTTTTGAAGTTGGCTGCTCCGTTGACACGTCTCACTCGAAAGAGTCTACCGTTTGTATGGAACGAGGATTTTGAGAAGAGTTTTCAGGAGTTGAAATGTCGATTGACCATTGCTCCGATTCTCATTATCCTACCAGCTCAGGAGGATTTGTAGTATATACCAATGCTTTGCATCAGGGCCTGGGCTGTGTATTGATGCAGGATGAGAGGATAGTTGCTTATGGATTAAGACAGCTGAAGGATCATAAAAGAACTATCCGACCCATGATTTGGAGTTAGCAGCAGTAGTGTTTGCGTTGAAGGTATGGCGCCACTACTTGTATGGTGAGAAGTTCCAAATATTTACCGACCACAAGAGCCTCAAGTTTCTGTTCTCATAGAAAGAATTGAACATGAAACAAAGAAGATTGCTAGAGCTTCTGAAGGACTAAGATTGCGAGATACTTTATCATCCGGGTAAGACTAACATTGTAGTGGATGCTTTGAGTAGGAAGAGCCTTGGGATGGTATCGTATATGATGGTTAGGGAACATGAGTTGCTATAGCAGTTTGCTAACCTCAGTTTAGGAGTTGTGCCTTCTGACATGGATACACGCTATGTGATAGCTAGTCTATGCTTGGAGCCGGATCTATTGGACAGGATCAGAGTGGCTCAGCAAGCTGATCCGTTTTGTATGGATGTGAGTGGTCAGATGCAGAGGGGCATAGTGACTAATTTTGAGTTGAGTTCAGATGGACTATTGAGGTTCAGAGGCAGATTGTGTGTTCCCGAGGATCTAGGACTCAGGAGACTGATATTGGCTGAAGCTCATTCGTCGAGGTACACGTTACATTCGAGGAGTAACAAGATGTATTAGAACCTCTAGAAGAGGTACTGGTGGTCGGGTATGAAGAGAGATGTAGTAGATTTTGTGACGAAATGTCTCATATGTCAGCAAGTGAAGTAGAGCATCAGAAACCTGCAAGGTTATTGCAGCCTCTACCTATCCCGACATGGAAATGGGAGCATATCACCATGGATTTTGTGATGGGTTTACCGAGGACCCGCAGGAATCACGATGCTATATGGGTGATTGTCTATAAACAGACGAAGTCAGCCCACTTCCTAACTATGAGAGCTACCAATACTCTGAGTTCATTGGCAGAGCTGTATGTACACGAAGTAGTGAGGTTACATGGTGTACCAGTGAACATAGTCTCTGATAGGGATTCTCGCTTCACTTCCCACTTTTGGAAACATTTTCAGGAAGCTATGGGAACCCAGTTGAGTTTGAGCACCGCTTTCCATCATCAGATAGATGGTCAGTCAGAGAGGACTATATAGACTCTGGAGGACATGTTGAGAGCATGTGTACTAGATTTTAGAGGCTCCTGGGATGACCACTTGCCACTAGCCAAGTTCGCCTACAACAACAGTTATCATTCGAGTATCGGGATGGCACCGTATGAGGCTTTATATGGTCGTAGATATCGTTCCCCTATTGGATGGGAAGAAGTGGGTGACCGTAAGATTTTTGCTCCTGACTTGGTTACACAAGCATATGAGGACGTCCATTTGATTATAGAGAGACCGAAGATAGCTCAGAGTAGACAGAAGAGTTACGCTGACAGTAGACGAAGGCTACTAGAGTTTGCAGTTGGTGAATCAGTGTTTCTAAACGTTTCTCCTTCCAAGGGCATAGCGAGATTTGGGAAGAGAGGAAAGCTGAATCCTCGCTATATTAGACCCTTTGAGACACTTGATAGAGTGGGATATAAGGCTTGTAGGTTGGCATTGCCACTAGGCTTATCAAGTGTCCATAACGTCTTCCACATATCGATGCGTCGGAAGTATCACTCGGATCTGGCACATGTGATTAGTTATGAGCCATTGGAGCTCCAAGAGGACATGTCATATGTTGAGAAATCGGTTCGGATACTAGATAGGAAGGAGAAGGTCTTGATATTGAAGACTCTCAAATTAGTTAAGGTTCTCTGGCAGCATCATACTTCAGAGGAGGCTACTTGGGAGCTGGAGAGTCTGATGCGAGAGAAGCACCCCCATCTGTTTGATGACTGATTTGGTTCTAATTTGGTAGACCAAATTTTCTTAGTTGGGGAGGATTTTTAGACCCGTATTTTTATGTAGCTTGTTCCTTATGATTTATACATGTACAGATATGTATGGAGTTATTTAAATTATAAGAAGAGTATTTACTAGATTTAAGTGTTAGTGAAATGCTTTAACACTTAAAAGCTACATAAAGGCCTAATGTGAGCTATGAGGGCTACAGGTTAAACCGAATGGATCTAAATCATTCTGACTGAAGAGAAGAACTTATGATGTGAAAATATAGAAAGTTTATGAAGGAAAGTCAGTTTGATTTGGTCCCGAACACATAGAGGTAGAGTAAATGCCAAAAAGGGGCAAAATAGACTTTTAAGCCGTTCGAGGTGTTTTAGGTATATTCACTTCCCGAAATCGGCCAAAATGTAAAGATGACGGTGTACAACATAGGATATGAAACTTTCTAAATTTGGAGAAAAAGTCAACTTAGTCAATGATTAAGGAAAAAGTCAACTATAGTTAAGAAAATTGGACTTTTAACCATGGTTAGGAATTAACCTAAGTATGGAGAAAAAATTGGGAAAAAAAATAATTTTAGCAAGAATACAAGATATTCATCCTTCGAAGTAAGGAAAATTTATTTGGATGAATTCCAGATTTAATTTAATGGTTAAAAACGCAATGGGCCGAAGTTGGAAATTTTAAAGCCCATTAAGGTATCATAAGAGTGGGTCGAATTTGGAAAGCCCAATGGGCAGAATTGTTGGGCCAATTTGTGGGCTCATATTGAGACAATTGAAGGCCCGATAGGTAGTAAAAATTTCAGCCCGAAAGCCCATTAAGAAAGCCCAAACCGAGAAGCTCAATTAAAAAGCCATTAGTATAAGTTAAAAGCCATTAATGAAAGGTAACAAAGTCTAAAATGATAACCATTACCTAAACTTTTTGGAAGTCAATTAAGGTGGCTGGATTTTAGCTTAATGACTAAGTAATGGACTTATAAATACCAGCCAACACATAATCATCTTCATCCTTTCATTTTTGGCAAAGTGAAGAAACCATAACCGAAAAGTTTTCTAAGCTTTCTCTCACTAGAAATCACTAGGAAAAAGGCATATTTGGAACTTGCAATCTTCATGAAAGTTGTTCTAAATTGAGAGGAGAGTGACATATGTTGGAATTGGCTATCAAGGAGCCACAGTGTGCAAACCATGAGGCTTCAAAGTTTCAGCCGAGTGTAAACACAAATACTAGGTATAATTTCAAGCTTCCAACTTCATATCTGTTAATCTATGAGTTATATGGAGTTGATTGGTATATTTTTTATGGATTGAAACACATGAAAACACTATGAACATGTGATGGCCGAAAGTTGGTATATGAGTTTTGATAAATACCCATGTAATTTTAAGACATGTATAGGTTGATATGCATGTATACATGATTATGACATGGTTAGTTATAATCAATTTGTTCATATGGATGGTTGTATGATATGGCACATAAGGTATTTGATAAAATGCCAACATGAACTATAGGAAAGGCTTAAGACATGCTAACCAAGTGTTTGTGAAAATGCCTAAGTGAATTTGGCTAAACAAATGGACATGGACAGCATGCCATGGTGTGACTGATGGCATGGGATGCTCTCGGCCATGGCATGTAGCCCAGAGGTCCAATGGGCCAAGCCCAATTATTTTGGGCCCAATGTGATGTAATGGGTCTCGGGTAAGCCCAATAAGAGTTGGTGGGCCCCACAAGCCTAATAAGCCCAACGAAAATAAATAGTAAAATGGAAATGGGCTTAAGGCATAGTTAGGCCCATTAAGGTTTATTAAATCCCATTAAGGGAAATAGACTGTATTTAATGTGAAATACAGTAGGAAAAATATAATTAACCTGATAAATGGTTATATGCAGCTACAAAGATTATTGGAGGAGCGAATCAGACTGCTAGATCGAGCAGCGTTGAGAAAGTAAAATTTCTCGAGTGATTGCACGTAAGGGACTTTTATGAGTAGTTAGAGATACCTGCACATATTTTCGTCTGCTTTTACATTCACTTAAAAACTTTGAGGGTCAGAGAAAGTGAATAATAATTATTGTGACCCGATAGTGGCAAATTACGATTTGCCCTTAGTTAGGAAAAATGTCAACTTTTGTGAAAAGTTGTAAAAAGCATGGAAACCACCATTTTGAGTGTTTTACGGCTGTTTAGCAGAAGAATAAATAGATGGGCTAGTGATTTTAAGGTTGATGTGAATTAAGCACATTTTATAGTGCTGATTTTGATGTTTTAAAAATCATCCCTTTTTAAAGAGCCATCTATCGAATTATGTGAGAATAAATCATGCTAGAGCACAGCTCCGCTTGATTTCATATATTTTCCAGATATATTAGTGCTGGATTATGATTCACCCTAGATTTTCATGACATGCATGATAGAGTGCTGGAGTTATTACTCGTACTCAGTTTTATATGATATATGCATGAGAGAGTGCTGGAGCGATTAGCTCATACTCAAATTTTACATGAGATGCATGACAGAGTACTAGAGCGTTGCTCGTACTCGATTCTTCATGATTTATGCATGACATAGTACTGGAGCTATTGCTCGTACTTGATTTGAAACATGAACTATGCATGACCTAGTTGCTGAAGGTTTATTCGCACTAGAGTTTGAGTTTGTGATGTGAAAGAGTGTTGGAGCGGAGTGTCGACTGTGAGTTGCACTCAAAAGCGCGCACTGTATTTTATATGATATATAAGACATGTTGAAAACCATGCTTGATTTCCTCGTGTAGACTGAGTGTCACACTATGAGAGGTTCGCATGTGGATTTAGAGACGTGGTATGATATTCCATGGTTTGAGGGCTAATACCTATGGCAGGCACCCTGATTGTGATGTAGGGTCCACGGAGTACGTTGTACCGTGCGAGTGGCATGGAGTACACTGAACCATGTGGTGTTGTGGAGTTGAGGAGGTTATGGCTGGCGGTTGTGATGGACTGACCCCCCTTTCGTTGCAACAGTGATTTGCCCCGCACACCGAGTATTGTGTTGCCTGAGATCACCATTATAGGATATGGCCATAGTCCAGGATATTATTGCATTTCACCACAGAGTCTCACATGATATATCACTTGACTGATTTATTTATGATACGGATAGACCTGAGGGATGGGTCGGAATCTGATTTTTTGTTGTAAATGATTTTAATGCCATATTTATTGTGATTTAAATATACATGGCACCATTTATCTAATGGCATTGTGATATTATAAAGATGCATTATTTTGGCCGACATGCCTACATTTGAGAAAGAAAGCATGATTTCTGTACATGGGATTTAATCTGTACAAGTATATATATATATATATTTAAAGACATGCTTTTAAAATAAGTTAAGGAAATGATGTTTTCGAGGCATAGCATTATTTTGAGTAGATAGTGTAGATGTCTACTTGCTTGCCTGATTTCCTTACTGAGCACGTTGTATGCTCACCCCCTTTTCTTACATCCCTCTACAGAGCATCAGCAGTAGAGTGAGTGTGCTTGAGGGATAATATTCCTGTTGTCCGCTGCTATTTCCTATCGAATGACAGGTATACATATTTTGTACGGTTATGTATCTAAACATAGAAACAGCACAGTAATGTATACGATATATATTATGGGGAATGTATTTGTATCAGATTTTATTTGAGCTCACATACACTATAAAAGAAATCACAGTCAATAGATAATGTTTTGATTTGTATGTATGAAAGTGGATGATGGATATGGTAAGAGAGGATTCTAACATATAATCACAGCCCAACCATTTATGATGAGAAAGGTAAGTTAAAATGCGAAAAATTTGTAGTGGTTTTGGTTAAGTCAGGAAGGGTCTTGACAGTTCCTCTCTTCTCCCTCTCGGCCTTCTCTACCTCGATCCGTCGGAATCTGGCATCGGTGCGGCGCGTCACTGCTGCTGGTGGATTGCGCTGTGTTGAGCGACGTTTTTCAGTGGTCGTGGGGCCTCGTCTGGTGCCGGTGGTCGTCTGGTGCTCTGGGTCTGGCTTTGTCTTCCTTCGCTATTTGCTTGCTTCATTTTCTTTCTGTTTCACGTTTCGCGATTTTTTTATTTATTTATTATTTATAATTTATTTTATTATTATTAAAATCATTAAAATATCATTAAAAATCTCAAAATATCTAATAAATTATATATTTTATTATATAATTAATTTATTCAATTTATTTATTTTATTTTAACCCTTTTCTGGTATATTTTCTCTGTATTTTCGGGATATTGTCCCGAGTGAATTTTTGGTAAATCTTAATAATTCCTGATCTTGATCAGTTGCACTCGAAATTTGATAATTTTCTCGTTATTGATCAAGATTTCTCAATTTCATATTTTTAATGAAATTTTCTTATCGAATTTATACCGAATTTCGATCTTTTGACTGTTTTACCCTTCTACACGTTCGGGACCAATTTAGGTCGACTTTCCTTCTTTGACCTACTATAATTTCTCATTTAAAATTCGTATCTCTGTCTGGATAATTCAAATCTCATAAATTTAATTTAAAATTCCTTAACTATCCGTTTTCGGATTTTACGTATGTTCGACTACTTCATTCATATTTATATGATCAAAATCATCCGTCTTTTGATTCCATTAACATATAACAATATCCATACATTGTGTGAGTAATATAGAAATGGAGCCTTCTATTTCTTTTTTGTGTGAAATCGTGCTAGAGCTTAAGTGGCAACGGTAGATTTACCATCCCTGCTCGTACATCATTGTCAAAAGGGATTTTAAGAAAAGAAAAGGGGTGCTTGATGCCTCAGATGATGCTGCGTGTTCCACTCAAGCGCTCGCACTAGATTTTTGGGAATCATGCTGGATCCAAAGAGTACTGCTTAGTGATCTTGCTCTGATTATGCTCGCATGTGACCCCCTCGATTTAAAGTGATGGGACAAAGCTGTGCTCGATGCCTTAGGTATGTTTTGTGTTCTTACACTGAGTTGCTCACACGTGGTCTCTTGAGCTTTACTGTGTGATAAAAAAATCGTGCTCGATGCCTCGGGTGATGCTGTGTGTTCCATGCTGAGTTGCTCGCACATGGTTTATGATGTTTGCTGTGTGATGAATAAAATCGTGTTGGAGCCGTCGTGTATTGCTTAGTGATCTTGCATAGACCTGCTCGCACGTGATTTTGAGACAACGAAAATGGGTGATAAGGATCCACGAGAGCACAATGTACCGTGAACGTTAGCCATGGGGTATGATGTGCCGTGATATCTTAGTGATTCTGTGTGAGCTAAAGGGATGGTTAATCCGCCTCTCCAAGCATAGGGTTCCCGCACACCTGATTAGTGTTGCCTAGAATCTGGACTATGGCCATGAGTCTTTTTATCTTCGTGATAGACATTGTGTTACTACTGTGTGAGGTGAGAAATGTCCCCCCTACTGTGTGATACAGGGTGATATAAAATCCCATTATATGTCTTGTTAATTGATTTACAAAGAGATTTGTAAGTGTGGTCTGTGTGAACTGATAAACGAAGTTGTGTGGTTTTAAAGATTGAACTGTGTGATCTTGTGTGAATTAATGATGTATATGCATATACCCATCTAGCGAATTAATGGTTTTGCATCGATGAAAGCTATTTTTTAAAGAATGCATATGTTTTATAAGGGAAATAAATGATTATATTTTAGCATGTAGATAGTGCAGTTGTCTACCTGCTTTCATATTTTCCTTATTGAGTGTGTTAGCTCACCCCCTTTATTTCCTCCTCCACAGATACTATGCACTAGTGATTACTGCAGTTGCCCCTACTACGGTGTGCTCCAGTTCTCCAGTAATATAGAGGTATACATTAATGAGAGAAAAATTTTGTATCCTATAATTTAACGCACAATCTAGTGATCTTTTGTACGAAAGGGATGTATATAATAGAAACTGATGTAAACGTTTCCGCACATATTTATAAAAGAACAGTTTCTATTTCATTAAATGAATTTAAATTATGAATGGATGAGATGTAAACATGAATGTTGATTCGCAGTCCAACTATTAGTAGTAAGTTAAGTCACAGAAAGAAGGTCGTAACAGTGGCCTTAATGCTTTTTGTCGGTTGGTTCCGTTATCACAAAGTGGCCCCAAAATTGGCTTGGTCCTAAGATGTAGAATCCATGTTGAATCACCATTTAGCAGGGCTACTAGGGCTTAGGCCCCTTTCTTATGCGAGGCATCAAGTACATGTGTCTTTACCAATTAACCAATTTCTAAATGCTGGAGTAGGCCCTAAAGAGATCCCACTTCCCCATGAATTTATCTTGAATCGTGATCTTTTGGCTCAACTCTATCCCAGTTTTACCGAGGGAGCAACCCCATTTTTTACCTTGAATTGGTCAAAATATGCGAAATTTCTTACTTTTCGTGGAGGATTAGATCCAGTGACTGGGGGTCTATGGTTGACTGATATTGCACACCATTATTTAGCTATTACAATTCTTGTCTTAATAGCGGGTCACATGTATAGGACCAACTAGGGCATTGGGCATGGCCTAAAAGATATTTTAGAGGCTCATAAAGGTCCATTTACAGGCCAAGGCCATAAAAGACTATATGAAATCCTAACAACATCATGGCATGCTCAATTATCTCTTAACTTAGCTATGTTAGGCTCTTTAACCATTTTTGTAGCTCACCATATGTACCTGTTAGCACTGAAATTTATATATGTTTAGAACCCTTTTTACTTAGTTATTTGATTTGTTCTTTGCTATATTAGGTATGTTTTATGTGTTTTGTACATTTGTGCAGGAAAAATAACAATATGGAGAAGTAAAGCTTTTGGAGCTGATTCTGATGATTCTGTGAAGAAGTGAAATTGCAGGATGCTGATCGTGATTTATGCTACAGCAATAGAAGAAACTGGACAGTGCAGAGCAGATCTGGGGAATCAATACCATTGTCGCAGCATAGCAGTCTGATTAGGGCAACACTGTTTTTCCACGTGGCATTCCACGTTTTAGTGCCTGGAAACCTTATAAATAGTCTTTTTATCAGAATATCGAGAGGAGGCTGCGACAGAAGGCTTCAGGATTGATTTAGCTCCATAGAAACTCCATCTTTTACATCATTTTCGATCAATGTTTATTCTAGGGATGATACTTTGGAATTATTGGATGTTTATCATGATATCTAGGAACTAAACTCCTTTTTCCTAGAATCGATGTAGCCAACTTTGGGCAGATTGCAATTATTTTGTGATATTGTTTGGATGATCTCAATTATGTTTATTTAATCTACTTGTTCTTAATGCTCTAGTTGATTGGCCACCAATTGGATGAATTAGTATAGGAATTCGACACTCAGGAGAGGGGATTATTTATATGCACAAGGGTAGATTAACATAGGACATTGTTGAATCGGGAGGTTGACAATTCTTATGAGCTATAGAGAAACGGATTACCATCGCTTAATGAACTCTATTATTTAATTCTGAATCGGGAGGTTAGGATTAGGTAATTTGGGTATGACTGTTTAAAACTCGGGAGAGATAAACAGGAAATAGTTTCAGCTATAAACAAATTGAAATCAAAAGAAAGGTGAAATCGAGTTCTAGGAATATTTTGCCATTGATATTTTCATTCGTAGTAATTGTGACTGTTTTAATTAAATTGTTCCGTAATTAATAGTTAGAATAGTAAATAGGATCTTAACCAATATAAATTACTTTTTCTAAATAAAGTTCAAGGTTGTTGATTTACAGTGATTGGCGGTAGACACAATTCCCTGTGGGACGATACTTATATTTACTCTATACTCGAAAACTGACCTGTACACTTGCAGTACTGTTCCATTTGAGCACAACAAGTTTTCTGGCGCCGTTGCCAGGGAATTGTTGTTTTGTTTTTTGTTAACACTGTTTCCCAATAGCCTTTACTTTAATTTAGATTTTTATTTTTGTTTTAATTTGTTATCTACAAATTTTTATTTTAGGTGAATGGTAAAAACCCGCAGAAGTGGAAATACAGACATAAAAGAAGAGTTAGATCCAGATATTGAGAGAACCATCAGGCAAATTCAACAGAACAGATTGGAAGAGAAAGACAGAAATTTAATTATGGCAGATCAAAATTAGCAGCAACGAGCTATACGCGATTCCTTTACCCCAGTTGTGAATCAGAATTTTGCTGCTATAAGAGAGGTTCCTGTAAACTATAATAACTTTGAGTTAAAGTCGGCATTGATTAACATGGTTATGTAAAATCAATTTGGAGGTTCAGCCTTAGAGGATCCTAACACACATTTGACAAGTTTTCTGCAGATTTACAGCACCATTAAGATTAATGGAGCCCCTGATGATGCTATTCGACTGAGATTGTTTCCATTTTCTCTTCGGGATAAAGCCTTGAGCTGGTATCAAAATCTACCAACAGGAAGCATTCCGACATGGGCAGTGATGGCAGAAAAATTCTTAGCAAAGTACTTCCCACCAGGAAAGACAATGCAGATGAGATTAGAAATTGCCCAGTTCACACAGTTAGATCAAGAACCATTACATGAGGCATGGGAGCGATTTAAAGAGTTATTGCGTAGATGCCCTCAGCATGGATATGATGAAGGAAACTAGATACAAGTTTTATACAGAGGCATGACTCCGCAGACACGAGCTACTGTGGATGCTTCAGCAGGAGGTTCACTGTGGTCTAAGACACCTGATCAAGCTATGCAGTTAATTGAGGAGATGGCTATAAACAGCAGCCAATGGCCAGGTGAAATAACTAATGTCAGAAGAGTAGCAGGTATGCATGAATTAGAGACGCATACAACCATCCTAGCAAGACTTGAGCAGATTTTAACACAAATTTCTTCAATGGGTATACAAGGGCCGTAAGCTATGATTCATCATGACAGCACAAATCCTAACTTGATGGGGACAGATTTGGAGTAGGTTAATTATGTTAATAATCGTAACTTTGGTTTTCAAGGAAATCGAGTTCCTAACTACTACCAGCCAGGATTCAGAAACAATGAGAAGATTTTAACACAAATTTCTTCAATGGGTATACAAGGGCCGCAAGCTATGATTCATCATGACAGCACAAATCCTAACTTGATGGGGACAGATTTGGAGCAGGTTAATTATGTTAATAATCGTAACTTTGGTTTTCAAGGAAATCGAGTTCCTAACTACTACCAGCCAGGTTTCAGAAACAATGAGAATCTATCTTATGGTAATTCTAAGAATGCTCTAAACCCACCAGCAACAAGTAACAGTAATACAGGATTCAATAACCAAAGGAATTCCCAAGGTTATGGTGGAGTTAGAAGGAACGAATTTGAGGAATTCATGGTTGAAACTAGAACAAGATTTAGTAAAACTGATACGCGATTAGAGAACGTGGAAGCTAAAATGTCAGAGATGAATACCAGTCATGGTGCGCAGATAAAGTCTGTTGAGACCACTTTGGGACAATTAGCTGCAGCTGTCAGTTCTTTAAATGAAAGAGGTAAGTTTCCAAGTGACACAGTGCTCAATCCGAAAGAACACTGCAATGCTATATCTTTGAGAAGTGGGAACACATATGAGCCACCGAAGGTAGTAGAGAAAGAAGAAACTGCACCAATAACTGAGGTGCAGAAGAAGCAGACTGAACCTGTAATGACAAAGGATGCAGAATCAAAAACAGTAAAACAAGGAGTTAATTCTAAACCTTTTAGTAAACTTTTTCTTGATAACCCTCCTTTGTTAAAACCATCCATTCCTTATCCTCAAGCTTTATATAAAAGGAAGATTGAATCTGAGTTTAAGAAATTTCTTGATATATTTAAGAAATTACATATTAACATTCCGTTAGTTGATGCTCTACAACAGATGCCACATTATGCAAAGTTCATAAAAGAAGTGCTGTCAAAGAAACGAAAACTTGAAGATTATGAAACTATCAACTTGACAGAAGAATGTAGTGCAATTTTGCAGCAGAAGTTACTGCAAAAATTGAAAGACCCTAGAAGCTTTACCATTCCATGCGAAATTGGAGGATCGAAAGTGGGTAAGGCATTGTGTGATTTAGGTGCTAGCATAAATTTAATGCCTTTATCTATTTTCAGGAGCCTAGGTCTTGGAGAGGTAAAGCCGACCACCATAACACTGCAACTAGCGGATAGATCGATTACTTATCCCAGATGTATAATAGAAGATGTACTTGTTAAAGTTGATAAGTTAATTTTTCCTATCGATTTTGTAGTCTTAGATTATGAAGAGGACGGAGAAATTCCACTTATACTTGGGAGACCATTCCTTGCCACTGGGAGAGCACTAATCGATGTTCAGAGAGGGTAATTAACTCTAAGGATGAATGATGAATCAATTATGTTCAACATCTATAAGGCGATGAAATTTGCTGATGAGCCAGAAACATGTAAGTTGATTGAAGTAGTGCAGAGTTGTGTAAGAGAAGTTGAAACAAAAGAAGCACCAACCGATCCTATGGCTCAATGTCTGGTAAATTCAGTTTCTAATTTAGATGATGAATTACTAACTGATGAAATTAAAAGTTGTGTTGTTACTTTGGAAGCTAATCCATTAGAAAGTACGACTACAACAACTAAGGATAAGATTGACAAGTCACAGGTAAGTGAAAAAGAAGAAGGCAAAATTGAATTGAAAGAATCACCAAGCCATTTGAGGTATGCCTTTTTAGGTGATGATAGTACTTTTTCTGTAATTATCTTATCATTTTTATCAGTTGCAGAGGAAGACAAGTTGCTTAGAATTTTAAGAGAGCACAAACCAGCAATTGGATGGTCTATTGCTGACATTAAAGGAATTAGTCCCTCTGTTGTGATGCACAAAATTCGACTAGAGGAAAATCATAAACCCTCTATTGAACCACAAAGAAGACTAAATCCAGAAATGAAAGAAGTTGTTAGAACTGAGATTTTAAAATTATTAAATGCTGGTATTATTTATGCTATATCTGATAGTTCTTGGGAGAGTCCTGTGCATGTTGTACCTAAGAAGGGTGGAATGATAGTAATTCGTGACACAAACGATGAAATCATATCCACCAGAACTGTAACGGATGGAGAGTTTGCATCGATTATAGGAAGCTGAAAGCTACTAGGAAAGACCACTTCCCACTTCCTTTCATCGACCAAATGCTAGACAGACTAGCCGGACACAGTTATTATTGCTTTTTAGATGGCTACTCAGGCTATAACCAGATTGCAATAACCCCAAAAGATTAAGAGAAAACAACATTTACTTGCCCATATGGAACTTTCGCATATAGAAGGATGTCTTTCGGGTTGTGTAACGCCCTAGCAACCTTCCAGAGATGTATGATGTCAATTTTCGCTAACATGGTTGAAGAGATAATGGAAGTCTTCATGGATGACTTCTCGGTATTTGGTAGGACTTTTGACCAATGTTTATCTAATTTGGCACTTGTTTTGCAGAGATGTGAAGAGATGAATCTGGTCTTAAATTGGGAGAAGTGTCATTTTATGGTGCAAGAAGGGATCGTCCTTGGACACAAAATTTCAGCTCACGGCATTGAGGTGGATAGAGCTAAAGTCGCTGCTATTGAAAAGCTCCCTCCTCCAAAATCAGATAAAGTCGTGAGGAGCTTTTTGGGACATGCAGGATTCTATCGTAGATTTATCAGGGACTTTTCAAAAATCTCAAAACCTTTATGTCATTTATTGGAAAAAGATGTTGACTTTGTCTTTGATGATTTTTGCTTGCAGGCATTTGAAAAGATCAAGAAGGAGCTTATTTCTGCACCTATTATGATCACACCGGATTGGACAGAACCATTTGAACTGATGTGCGACGCGAGTGATTTTGCAATTGGAGCTATCCTTGGACAAAAGAGAGATAAGATTTTTCGGGCTATTTATTATTCAAGTAGGACCTTAGATGATGCTTAGAAAAATTACACAACAACGGAGAAGGACATGCTTGCAGTTGTACATGCATTTGACAAGTTCAGACCATATTTGATTGGGAGCAAGGTCATTATCTATACAGATCATGCAGCTATTCGTTATCTATTTGCAAAAAAAGACGCCAAACCAAGACTTATTAGATGGATCTGCTTTTGCAAGAATTTGATTTTGAGATCAGGGATAAAAAAGGATCTGATAATGTTATAGCTGATCTTTTATCTAGGTTGGAGCAATCTGAAATTCAGCAAGAACAGCCGATTCAAGAGGAATTTCCAGATGAGACAATAATAAAGATTGATGAAAATCTGCCTTGGTTCGCAAACATAGTGAATTACTTAGCAGGAGGATTAATGCCAAGTGGTTTAACTTACCAACAGAGGAAGAAATTCTTCCATGATGTCAACTCTTATTTTTGGGATAATCCTTTGCTGTTTAAGAAGTGTCCAGACCAGATTATAAGATGATGTGTACCGAAAGATGAAGCTCAAGAAATCTTGCACCACTGCCATGTTGCGGCATATAGAGGACATTTTGGTGCAGAACGTACAGCAGTAAAGGTGCTGCAATCAGGTTTTCATTAGCCTAGTGTGTTTAAAGATAGTTACATGTTTGTAAAAACATGTGACAGATGTCAAAGGGTTGGAAACATCTCAAGAAGGCATGAATTACCTTTGACAAATATTCTAGAAGTGGAAATTTTTTATGTGTGGGGTATCGATTTTATGGGATCGTTTCCTCCATCTTTTGGGAAGCTATACATTCTCCTTGCTATTGATTATGTCTCTAAGTGGGTTGAGGCAATAGCAACACCAGTAAATGATGCAAAAGTGGTAATTCGGTTTCTGCACAAGAATATATTGACAAGATTCGGTACCCCAAGAGCCATTTTGAGTGATGAAGGCACTCATTTCTGTAACAAAATCTTCAATGGTTTGATGTCAAAATATGGAATTTGACATAAAGTAGCTCTCGGTTATCATCCGCAGACAAATGGCCAAGCTGAAATTTCAAACCGAGAAGTAAAGTTGATATTGGAGAAGACTGTCCACTTGAATAGAAAAGACTGGGCTAACAAGTTAGATGACGCACTTTGGGCAAACAGGACAGCTTATAAGACTCCAATTGGAATGTCTCCCTATAGGTTGGTATTTGGTAAGGCATGTCATCTACCTGTAGAGCTTAAGTACCGAGCTTATTGGGCCATTAAGAAGCTAAATTTTGACTATAACAAAGCTGGAGAAAATCGGTCACTCCAATTGAATGAACTTGATGAGCTGAGAAATGAGTCTTATAATAATGCTAGAATCTACAAGGACAGGACCAAAAGATGGCATGACAAGATGATAATGAGAAGAGAATTCAGTCCTAGACAGCAAGTTCTATTGTATAATTCAAGGCTTAAATTGTTTCCTTGCAAATTGAAGTCAAGGTGGTCAGGACCGTTTGAAATAAATCAAGTGTTCCCATATGGAGCAATTGAGTTGAAGAAATCAGATGGAAGCTTGTTCAAAGTCAATGGGCAGCGTATAAAGCATTATTATGGAGAGGGAGTGCATAAATTAGATAGCATTCCCCTTGGTGAACCGAATTAAAGAGATTGAAAGCAGTCTGGCTGAAGACTTGAAATTCAGCGCTTTTGGGAGGCAACCCAATTTATCTTTTTAGGATTCTTAGTTTTTCATCTCGTTTTATTTCCTTTGATTTTAGTAGTTTGTTTTTATTTTATTTTATTTGATTAGTTTGTGTTTTATTTTTTAGGCATATGCATAAGAAAGCACGATTTGGAAGTTTTGTTGTCGTGGTCCGTTAAGAAAAAATGCATGAGTGCGTGATCAGGTGCAAGAACAAGAAAATTTTGTAAGGACTTAATAGCTTCAGTGTAGACAAACAGAACAGAAAAGAAACGAAAATGGTTTTTCAAGAACATAAGTGAAGAAGTATGCGAACAGTACCTAAGCTAGAAGACTAAATTCTTCAATTGAAGAAGAGAGGACCGAATAATGGTTGCATAGATGAGAAAAAGAAAGTCAGCAAGAGGGTGAGCAGAAAACGAAGGGAACAAATGTCCGAAAATCTCAAAGTAGGATGAATGGAATACACATGGCAATGTTTGATTGGAAGCCGGAATCCCTTATTTTTGTCAACCCCACTCATTATTCGGTTAAGTCAAATAACCCTACCAAAACTACTTTGAAAACGGCTGCTGAACTTTTTCCATCTTCCCAACCCTCTCTTTTTCTAGCAATACATCTTTCTTTGTTCTCTTGGAAGTACATCGATTACCCCACACCCATTATTTTTCTTTCTTCCGATCCTGTTGTTTTCTGCTGATTTGGTAGTTTCACCAACAAAATTTTTGTGGGTTTAAAATCTTGGTGGTCCCGAAACCCTTGGGGGAAGCAGAAAGCATTTTCTTGTCCGATTGTGATAAAGGCACAAGTGGTCCAACTTTAGCCTACGTGATTTTCATTCCGAGTATTTTACTGGTTTCTCCAATCGTTTTCGATTTTCAGCGGATTTCCTTTTGGTTTCTGCAACTTATATTTTGAAGCTCTTCTCGGTTTGGTCGATTGTTGTTTGAAAAATTCTGGTTGTGATGCAAATTTTTGGGATTAGTTTGTGTGCTTGTCTGATTGGGGTTAGCTGAACACTATTTTTGTCACCATTGAGCTTCCATTGGTAATGGCACCCAAAACCCGAGCAAAACGAAACCTGGAGAGTTCGAGTCAAGCGACTGATAGTACAGCCCCATCTCCCCAGAGGGAAGTGCCGGCCATCACTACTTATGATTCCTCTAGATTTGTTAACAGCCAAGCCGCAAAAAATTTCAAGAAAATTATGGGCAAAAATATGATTATCGAAAGGAGTTTCCGGCCTGATATTGGTGGCTGGGACATGTATAATGAGTTTTTGAGGGATTTCGGGTTGCTGAAATTAGCAGGACAACCTGAAGATGCCATTCTTGATGTAGTACGAGAATTTTATGCCAATACAATGGAGAGCACCTATTCGATATCTAAAGTCAGGGGTATTCTTGTTCTTTACAACGCCAATGCCATTAATCTGTACCTGGACCTTCCGCAAGGGGTGCAAGATGAATATCACAGTTATGTTACAGCTCTCCACACTGATGCTGATGAGCTGTATCGGGTTATTAACGAACTTACAGTACCTCACACCCATTGGCAGAAGAGGCTAGAAACTGAATCTATGGCATTCCCTTCCAATCGACTTCAATATGGTCTACACGAATGGTATGATTTCATTTGCTCACAAATAATGCCTACAACTCATAAAAGCAGTATTGATGTCGATCGAGCTGCTCTCCTTTACTATATTTTGACTGGCAAGATTGTTGATTTTGGAGCCATTATCTTTCGATCCATGCAAGAATTTATACGCAGGGAAAATAGAAGTGGTTTACCTCACCCTTCATTGGTTTGTGGACTTTGCAAGAAATACGGTGTATATTGGACTGAGCTTGAACCACGATTGGCTAGGAAATTTGCAATCACTTTTAAGAATCCTCGGGTACCTCTGACTCAGAGAGCAGTTGCTCCTCCTACTGCCCCACCACCAACTTCTGCTGGTCCATCTGTTGCACCTTCCACCACTTCTGACTCCATTGCAGCTGTACTAAACGAGATTAAGGAGTTGCGGATGGAGATGCATAATAATAACCAAGACTATCGGACTTTCTGTGCATATGTTGCCTCCTACCATAAATCATTAGTCGACTACCTAAATATGAGGGGTCGTGCGAGAGAGGTGATATTCCCCATGCCGCCACAATGGTGTACTTCTGCTGATGATGATATGGAAGAAGATGCCCAGGAGGAAGCTGATGCTGAAGATGGCTCAGAGGAGGATTCATACAGTTAAGACTACCCTAGGGAAGTCCTCTTTACTACTTTTTCCAATTCATTGAGGACAATGAAAATCTTAAGTTTGGGGGAGTTATAGGTTGTGCTCTGTTGTGCTCTGTGTCATGCTGTTATGTTTTTCATGCTTTGTTATGTTTTATGTGCCTGTTTCAATTTCTTTTTATATGTTTCTTTTTATTGTTTGTGTGCAATTATACTCAGTTTTACAGATTAGTTTTTATTGGTTGTGCTCTGTTGTGCTCTGTGTCATGCTGTTATGTTTTTCATGCTTTGTTTTTCATGCTTTGTTAGGTTTTATGTGCCTCTTTCAATTTCTTTTTATATGTTTCTTTTTATTGTTTGTGTGCAATTATACTCAGTTTTACAGATTAGTTTTCTAGATTGTGGCCAAAGATGGATTTTGCAAGGAATAGATCAAATTTTGTTTAAATGGATGATTTTTATTGTTTGAGTATTAGAATGTGGATAGAAAGCTTCACTTGAATCTTTTCACTCAAACTATGCACCAATCATATTCAGTTTATGCTCTTACTGTGTTGATATGTGAAACTAAAAAGACTCTAAAACTTGATTAGTTATTAGTTGAGGCGAAATTGATAGACCATGCATGATTAGGAAAATGATCTAGGCAATTTTTTTGTTTTGAGATTGATCCTTTCAAGCCTACCCAATTATATTAATCCCTTGGAAAACCCATTGAGTCAAATTCTTCCATTTTGTTGTTATATAACCATATTACAAGCCATGGCCTAATTGTTTGATTATCCTATTATTTTGATCCCTTACTTAAAGCACTATCAATCAAAATTTTTGGATTAAGGGAGGAGCTCAAAAGAAAACAAGGTGGTTTGTAAATTGTTGGTTTAAGAACTTGAATGCTGCAAACAAATATTTGTTCTCGGGTCTTGATGAAAAGCTAGTGTCATATGCAGTTACAAGTAGTGAAAAATAAAATTCTGGAGTATGACACTGCAAATGTTCTAAAAAAAAAAAACTCGAGAATGAGTAAGGTTGGGTAGTGATTCATGAGCTCAAAACAAATTAAATCCAAAGGTGATTACAGTGCTTTAGGTGGATTAAACTTCATATTATATCCTTTATCCCACCTAAACCCCGAGCCTTATGTTACAACCCTTGAAAAGTCCTTTTGATTCTTGGTTATGCATGAGTCTTTATTAGTGGAGAGTAGCAGTTAAATCAAGCATATGAAGTCTTGTGTTCAATTTTCATTTAGATTTCACATTAACACTTGAGTGCATGAATTTGAATAAATGATTGTACACACACACACAAGTGGAAAGTGAAGAGTGAAGGGGGATTGGTTTGCTTTGATTGACTTGAACAATATAAATCTGAAATTTATCTTAAGCTGAGAACCTCGTGAATTCTTGAGCAAAATCCCAATTTAGTATGACAAGTATGTGAGTTAAGTGTGGTTGAGAGTCTTTAATTGTTCTGTTTCTAGTATGTGTTTGCTTGAGGACAAGCAAATTTCTAAGTTTGAGGGTATTTGTTAGCACCGAAATTTATATATGTTTAGAACCCTTTTTACTTAGTTATTTGATTTGTTCTTTGCTATATTAGGTATGTTTTATGTGTTTTGTGCATTTGTGCAGGAAAAAGAACAATATGGAGAAGTAAAGCTTTTGGAGCTGATTCTGATGATTCTGTGAAGAAGTGAAATTGCAAGATGCTGATCATAACTTATGCTGCAGCAATAGAAGAAACTGGACAGTGCAGAGCAGATCTGGGGAATCAATACCATTGTCGCAACATAGCAGTCTGATTAGGGCAACACTGTTTTTCCACGTGGCATTTCGCGTTTTAGTGCCTGGAAACCTTATAAATAGTCTTTTTATCAGAATATCGAGAGGAGGCTGCGGTAGAAGGCTTCAGAATTGATTTAGCTCCATAGAAACTCCATCTTTTACATCTTTTTCGATCAATGTTTATTCTAGGGATGATACTTTGGAATTATTGGATGTTTATCATGATGTCTAGGAACTAAACTCCTTTTTCCTAGAATCGATGTAGCCAACTTTGGGCAGATTGCAATTATTTTGTGATATTGTTTGGATGATCTCAATTATGTTTATTGAATCTACTTATTCTTAATACTCTAGTTGATTGGCCACCAATTGGATGAATTAGTATAGGAATCTGGCACTCGGGAGAGGGGATTATTTATATGCACAAGGGTAGATTAACATAGGACATTGTTGAATCTGGAAGTTGACAATTCTTCTGAGCTATAGAGAAATGGATTACCATCGCTTAATGAACTTTATTATTTAATTCTGAATCGGGAGGTTAGGATTAGGTAATTTGGGTATGACTGTTTAAAACTTGGGAGAGATAAACAGGAAATAGTTTCAGCTATAAACAAATTGAAATCAAAAGAAAAATTGATCAAAGGAATTGTATGAACCCTAGTTAGGTGAAATCAAGTTCTAGAAATATTGTGCCATTGATATTTTCATTCGTAATAATTGTGACTGTTTTAATTAAATTGTTCCGTAATTAATAGTTAGAATAGTAAATAGGATCTTAACCAATATAAATTACTTTTTCTAAATAAAGTTCAAGGTTGTTGATTTACAGTGATTGGCGATAGACACAATTCCTTATGGGACGATACTTATATTTACTCTATACTCAAAAACTGACCTCTGCACTTGCAGTAGTGTTCCATTTGAGCACAACAGTACCCTCACTCTCTGTCTGTGACCTTTACCTTACAACTTACAGTTGGGCTGTGAGTCAACATCCAATTCATATCTTATCCATTTTAGTTTAATCAATTCAATTAAAAGAAGTAAATAGAAACTGGACTTTTATATATATAAGTACAAAAGCGTTTACATCAGTTTCTATTATATACATTCCCCAAAATACAAAATAGAAATTGTATTGTGCACTAATTTACAAGATACAAAATTTTCATCTCAAGTGTATACCTCTCTAAACTGCTGGATGACCAACGCAACACGATAGCAGGGACGACTGCAGTGTACTCACTACTGCATAGTATCTGTGGGTGAGGAAATAAAGGGGTGAGCTAACATGTTCAGTAAGGAAAATATGAAAGCAGGTAGATAACTACACTATTTACATGCTTAAAATACATACATATATATATATATTCATTTTTCTTATAAAACATATGCATTCTTTTTAAAACAACCTCCATCAATGTGAAACCATTAATTCGCTAGATGGGTATATGCATATTCACACAGTAACACACAGCTTCTCACAGCATAATCTATTCACATAGTTCATACTTAGAAAATGCTTTACATTTAGCAAATCAATATATTTGAGACATAAATCATGGGTTATCATATCCCCAGACACACAGCAGGGGAGACATATGCCACCTCACATAGTAGTGGCAATGTCGTATCACACAGATACAAGAAGACTTATGGCCATAGTCGGATTCCAGGCAACACTTATCAGGTGTATGGGAACCCTACGCTTGGGGAGATGGATCAAGCATCCCTTCAGCTTATACTCAAATCACAGCACATCGTACCCTATGCCTAACGCTCATGGTATATCGTGCTCTCGTGGATCCTTATCACCCATTTCCCTTATCTCAAAATCTCGTGCGAGCAGGTTAGTGCAAGACACACAACAGTACACGACGGCTCAAACACGATTTTTTACTCATTACATCACATTCATAAACCACATGTGAGCAGGTCAATGCAAGACACACAGTAATACATGACGGCTCTAACACGGTTTCACTCAACACACAACACAATCATAAAAACCTCATGCGAGCAACTCAGCGTAAGACACATAGCATACCTGAGGCATCGAGCACGGTATTATTAGGAAATTACATGCGAGCATAGTCAGAGCAAGACACATAGCAATACTCGAAGGCTCTAGCATGATTCCCAAAATCTAGTGCGAGCATCTCGAGTGGAGCACATAGCATCATCCGAGGCATCGAGCACTCTTTTGCTTTTCTCAAAATCCCTTTTTAACATAAAGTGTGAGCGAGGCTGGTTTATCTATCGTTGCCTCTCATGCTCTAGAATGATTTCACATAGAAAAGAAATAGAAGGGGCTTCATGTATAGTGAGAGGAAAAATTTCCCTTCAATCACTCTTTAGAAACATTTAATGCAATTGGTTAAACCGAGAGCCCGTCTATTATCATTCTTTCTCAAAACGTTTGTAAAACCTCTTTTCACAACAATCATAGAAGTCGTGCAACTCATATTATGGACTTATTCTCATACGTGGTTTTCTACCTTGATATATCATTATCTATGTATTTATCGCATACATTCGCACATAGCATGTAAGAAAACGTACATATAGCTACTTCTAATAGTTCGCATAAGTCCTTTACCTCTAATCACGCTTGAATCATTTTCCTTCGATTTTCACTTCTCGTGATCCATCCTATCGACTCTAATTATATCCTATGGAGCTGAAATTATGTATTACACACATTAGTATATTGTCATATACTTCATTTCACTTGCATGATATTCAAATCAATGCATTTGGCCATTTATATCTCATTTTGCCTCGTTATACCATTATCAGACTTTATTTTTTCATAAGTCCATTTCGAGTATATAACTTGTTTTTGAGAATCTCTAAGACTCTTCGAGTCTATTGATTCATATTCAACCGATATTAAGCTTACAATACCTCAAGTTCATGATTTCATTTTATTGTGGCATTTCATCGAATACCTCATATACTCACTTTCAGCCATTTTTGTTTCTAGCACATGGATTTCACCAAACTATTATACAAGCATAAATACATGCTTAATAACTTCTTTGCATGCTCAAATCTCTATTAAACCATGCCTACTCGATTTTCTATCATTAGATCGATTTTAGGTTTTATCTTTGTTTAAGCATGTTTATCACATTTCAACCGTCAATCTATATACCAAGCAACTCATACAATTATATAGATTAACATACATGAGATTGATACATTGAAATCTTACCAATCTCAGCTTTTCTCCCTTTTTACAACTTTGAGGAAAAACTCTCTTTCTCCTTCAATTTAGTGATTCAGCCTCTCGTTTCCAACTATGTTGTTCTTCTCCACTCTATGAACAACTTTGATGTAATAAACTTTTCTCTAATCTCAATGGAAAGTGTTGATAGTCTAGAGAGGAAAGTTAGGTCACTTTGTTTAAAAATGGAAAGGTTTGATGTTTTCTCCCGTGAAATGCAGTGCAGTAGCCCTGTTTTATAGAAATTGCTTGATGAGATCGATCTCCATAAGTGAGGGATCAATTTGATGTGCTTTTAGCCTCTCTGCATTCAGTTTTCAAGCTTAAGAGATCGATCTGCTGAAGAGCATGATAACGATCTGACAGGGAAATTAGATCGATCTGCTTCTGGCTGAGGCATAAGGAGATTGGTCTGCTTGGGGATGAATCGATCGGTTCTTCATATGGGATCGATCTGGCTTGGACTGAGGATCGTTCTCCTCTTTACAGAATGCTCTGGTTAGGCAATTTGAGCACAATGAGATCGATCTGCTTGCTCTTAAGATCAATCTCTCCTTGCTCTGCAACCATATTTAGCCAAATTTCACTCTAAATTTCAAAGTTATCTTCATATCAACTTACCTCACTACTCATTTTTCATTCAATCCACCTCTATCACTTACAAAGGTCCATTTTTTGTATTTCATACATAACGAAACTTGCGTGTACATCACGAACTTACATAACAAGTGTGTACATCAAATCTACGGGCCTTACTTCACTTATGATTCATATTACATAAACGAATGTATACTTAGGGAATCATAAGGGTTACATGTGAAAATATGGGTCTTACACCATATGTATTTCATGCTCCCTTATCCATATGTAGCTTCTAACTATGGTACACAACTGTCATTGTTCGCACATCACTTGTGGATTGGTGGATTTCTCATAGTAGGTGCTACTGCGTATGTAGCCATTTTTATTGTAAGAGACTATGATCCAACTACTCGATACAACGATCTATTAGATCGTGTCTTTAGGCATCGTGATGCAATCATATCACATCTCAACTGGGTATGTATATTTCTAGGCTTTCACTGTTTTTGGTTTGTATATTCATAATGATACCATTAGTGCTTTAGGGCATCCGCAAGATATGTTTTTAGATACTGCTATACAATTACAACTCATCTTTCCTAAATGGATACAAAACACTAATACTTTAGTACCTAGTGCAACAACTCCTGGTACAACAGCGAGCACCAGTTTGACTTGGGGAGACGGTGATTTAGTGGCAGTAGGTGGCAAAGTTGCTTTGTTACCTATTCCGTTAGGAATCGTAGATTTTTTGGTCCATCACATTCATGATTTACGATTCATGTGATGGTATTGATAATCTTTAAAGGTGTTTTATTTGCTCGCAGCTTGCGTTTGATACCAAATAAAGAAAATCTCGATTTTCGTTTCCCTTGTGATGGGCCTGGAAGAGGGGGGACATGTCAAGTCTCCGTTTGGGATCATGTCTTCTTAGGACTATTTTGGATGTACAATTCAATTTCTATAGTAATATTCCATTTCAGTTGGAAAATGAAACCAGAATCAAAGGGTGGTAACTCATATCAAAGAGGAAATTTTACGCAAAGTTCTATTACTATTAATGGGTGGCTCCACGATTTCTTATGGGCACAAGCATCCCAGGTAATTCAGTCTTATGGTTCTTCATTATCTGCATATGGCCTTCTTTTCTTAGGTGCTCATTTTGTATGGGTTTTTAGTTTAATGTTTCTATTCAACGGACGTTGTTATTGGCAAGAACTTATTGAATCCATCATTTGGGCTCATAATAAATTAAAAGTTGCTCTTGCTACTCAGTTGTGACAGTCCGAAAGCTTGAAAAATAGGGTTAATTTAAAATTTTTTTCTTAAATTAAACTTCCTACTCGAGGTGCATTCCTGTACAGTGTCAGTTAATCTCATATCTATTCATTATTAAACTGCTTATAATTAATTATACTTATGTCATTTTCTAATGAAAATTCGGCAACATCTCCCCTTATATTTATCACTATCTTCCTACAAATTAAAAAAAAAAACAATTCAATATCCACAATCCAGTTGACTATATTTCTATTTCATCAACCAATAGCCCAAGTATCTCTCAACATCAACATTTACTTAATCAAATAACATGATATCAAATCAACCCACTTTTTCTAGTTTATAAACATATACCATCCTAATTACATCCCAACGTTACTTAAATATAAGTGTTTGCATTACATAATTGTCTGGATACAAAATGAATTGAATTATATTACAAGTCAAACACTCAGAATTATCCAATCATAAGTCCTAACCCAAATTGGACTCCTCGTGTGTGTGTGAAAAATGTCAAAGTCACTTCAAAGTACATTATTCGGATCAGATTATGCAAGCACAGTGAATGCAAAGTCAATGACATGTGAACATTCCCATAAGTTTGCTTTTCACTAATCTCTCCACTAATGTAGTCACACTCAATCAAGGATCAATAGGACTTCATTAAGCTTGTAATGTCAGGCTGGGGTTAAGGTATGATAAAGTCGATTTAGGTTTAGTTACCCTTAACATGCATTACCTTCTAGGATCTTTAGTGTAAGAGCTCTAATTATTCCTCCAAACTTATTTATTTCACTAGACATTTTATTCTATTTTTGTATTTTCTTCTTTCTTCTTTTCTTGTTCTTTTTCTTTTTCTTTTTCTTCACATTTTGTTTTGAATAAATACTCCTTCCCTATCGCTTAGTACCCATATGTACAGAGCTCACGATATATCCCAATAAATTTCTATGCTTTCGGGGTAAGGGATAGGAAAAGAATATTTTAGGCTAAGGAAAACAACGCAAGTGTATTTACAGAGAAAAGCTTATTTGGCCCAGATGGGTGACTAGGGATAAAATATGTACAAGGATAGCTAGAAAGGCTCAAACGATCCAAAGATGGCCTAAATCATCTCCCTAATCAAGTGTGATCTAATATTTCACCTCGAGATCAGATCAAACAAATTCTAGAATATGATGCACAAAATCAATTGAACAAATACAATCCTAAGTCACATAAGCTTTCTCTAAATAAATATACAAATTCATGACATGACATGTGCATAAGATGAGGAAATCACAATCAGAATCAAGACAAATTCAAGAACTCATCTTCATGCTCTTCCTATAATCATGCTTCTAAGTCAATCAAAGTCATACTAAATCATGGGGTCATATCATCGGAATATGGGAAAACCACATGCTAAGTACTAAATCATTCCAAAATCAAACAGTTTAAGCTCAGATTTTCTAAAAATTTTGAAAAAATTTCAATTTTGCCCAAATTTTCGAAAAATGCTCAAGTAATATCCCCTCCCCCAAACTTGAAGTGCACAGTGTCCTCAGTGTGCAGATAATAAAAGAATTGAAGTTCAGGACAGAGTACTCCCCTTTCTGATGATGATGATGACCACCGAAACTTTTATTGAAAGCGTAAAAACTAGCAAATAAACCTGCAAAATAAACAGAGAAAGAAACAACAGAGAAGAAAAATAAAATAAAATAAAATAAAAAGAACTATTTACAAGGTGAAAATGAAAATACAACCACTTCAAATGCAGCTGAAAAACACTACACTCAGCAGCAGGGCAAAGAGTAGGAGGATTAGCCAAAATGGTGACAGAACGTTAACAGTTAAATCCTCCTGAACCCTTTCTACTTCCCTCATTCTTTCAAATTTCATGTGCTTCAGCCTTATATTTTCCTCAATCTCTATCTTAAAACACTCTTGAGAGTTATCAGGGAGCTTCAAAGGTTTGAAAACATTAAACTTCCTGATCTTGGACTCTCATTGTTAACTTTGTAGAATCAGAAGGGGAGGAAGGCGGTAAAGAAGAAGAAGGTAATGATGAAGAAGCGCCTAGTTTTGCAGCCCGATCCTGATGTTCCTGCTCTTTCTGAGCTGCTTCGTTAGAACCTATGTGTTCTTCAACCATGTGCTGTTCAGGTTGGGACTTAACTTGTGGCTCCTCTAGCTCTCTGCCACTCCTAAGGGTGATAGATCTAACATGTTCCTTACCCTCCCTTTGCTTATCAGGATTAACTTCAGTATTACTAGGGAGGGTCCCTTGAGGACGTTGGCTAAGAGCACTAGCTATTTGTCCCACCTGAACCTCTAAGTTCTTAATTGAAGCAGCTTGATTTTGCAGGATAGTCGTGAACATCTCCTCTAATGTAGGCTTCTTCTCAGCTGCTGGTGCATGGTAGAATTGGGGCTGCATAAGTGGTGGTGGTGGTGGCGGTGATGGTGATGGATGATATTGAAATTGAGGTGGGGATGGATGATGTGGATGGTGGTAAGGAAATTGCAGCTGTGGTGGTACCTGAACCTGTGGAGCTTGAAAACTAGGGGGTCCTACAGATATGGAATTAGAAGTTTGCCCTTGGTTTTGGCTCAAGGAGAAGTTAGGATGGTTCCTCCACCTTGAATTATAGGTGTTTGAAAAAGGGTTGTTCTGTTGCGTAGGGGGAGCAACATACTGAACCGATTCTAAGTTGAGCGGACACCTATCTACAGAGTGGGTACCACTACACAGCTCGCAAGAAGGAAAAGGACTTTGGACAGAATAAATCAGATTAGGACTGGTGGGAGGATTATGTCGGGTACTGAGCGACTCTACCTTCTTCGTAAGATTAGCGATTTAGGAGGTCAAGGTAGACAATGTGTCGAACTCATAAATACCCGTCGGCTTCTTTGGCATTTGCCTCTCCGAGGACCATAGATAGTTGTTAGCCGCCATCTTTTCCAAAAGCTCGTAAGCTTCCTCCTCTGTTTTACACATTAGCGCTCCACCCGCAGCATCGTCAATAATGGTCCTATTTTGGATTGTAAGTTCGTTGTAGAAGGTCTGGACTTGCAACCACAAAGGTAGGCCATGGTGAGGGCACTTCCTAAGAAGCTCCTTATATCGTTCCCATGCCTCGTAAAGAGATTCAGAGTCATACTGGGCAAAGGAAGATATATTGCTACGGAGTTTGACCATTTTAGAGGGAGGAAAAAACTTAACTAGAAATTGATGGGCTAACTCGTCCCATGTAGAAATGGATCCTGGAGGTAGGGAGGTTAACCAGTGTCGCGCCCTATCCCTAAGTGAGAAGGGGAATAATCTAAGCCTAAGAGCATCATCAGATAATCCATTATATTTAAACGTGTTGCACAAGTCCAGGAATTGCCCAAGGTGAGCATGTGGGTCATCGTGTGGAAGCCCACTGAACTGTAGAGAAGTTTGGATCATCTGGATGATTGAAGGCTTAATTTCAAAATTGTTTGCATGGACAGCTGGTGGCCTAATGCCGGAATGATACCCTCCCATCGTCGGCCTTGCATAATCTCCGACTGTCCTAATTTTCCTATTTTCTGTCATGATGTTTTGCAGCGGAGCTATAAATTTCCTAGAGTCCTTTCAAATTTTTCTAAGGTTCTGTCAATTTCAGGATCTAGAGGAAAGCTATCGTAACTCCCGGCTCTACGCATACAAACATCTAAAAGTCCTTAAATTTTTTTTTCATTAATTATTATTTTTTTGAATTAATTAAAAGAAAATTTAACTATCTTAAGCTAAGCTCTAAATATTTACAACCTAAATATTTATAAGCTAGAATTACACCTAAGCATAATTTCACCGATATTAATTAACGACTAATTAAACTTCCCCGGCAACGGTGCCAAAAGCTTGATCGGCCCTAAGGGTATCTATCCGCAAGTGCACGGGTCGTCCAAGTAATAATGGGATTTGAGTCCCGGAATTATCGTCCCACAGAGAAGTTGTTAGCCTAATTAACTACCGGTTACTTTTACCTTGAGTATATCCTAGCAAATTATGAATTTAAGAGTGTGATCTACTAAGACTAATTAAAAGCAATGAAATAATAACTAAAGGAAATAAAAACAAACAAAATTTACTTACAGTACTCCGATCAATTAAAAACAAATAACCTACAAAATAAAATTAAACAGTTAAAACGAATTAAAGCAATTAAAATTAAATGCAAATATGGAAATAACAAAACATGATTAAACTAAAATTAAACTAACCTAAAAATGCAATTAAACTACCTAATCAAATGCAATTTAAACTAACCTAAGACTTAATTAACTAAATTTACCCCTAATCTAATTCTAAATGAACATTTAACTATCATCCTAATTAAAACTAAGCTTTAAACTATTAAACTAGAATACTAATCATGCAATTTAATTAACAAATCTAAACTAAGCTAACTAATTAAATTGAAATAAACTAAACTAAAATGCATAAAAATGAGTTAATCCTATAACATATCAACCAAACATGGCCTTCAATGTTTAAAAAAACAGTAACTTTCCCACGGTTTACTGTTCACTCATCATTTTACTGGTTTTCATTCCAGGAAGGCTCGGTGTCCAGCTGGTTTGCTCGGCTTGTCGCCTTCTGCTGCAAGTACTGGCCTGGTGTCCAGCTGTGTCCTGGTGTGCTGCTGCTGATGTTGTCCTGCTTGGGTCTGTGCTTCTTGCAAGATTTCCAGTCCAGAGTTCACTGCTGTACCAGGAGCAATTTCCTGAACATTCTCAATCACCACGTCTGGTTTCTTTAGCAGCACATGACCGGTACTCTCGGCACTGGAGATGAACCAGGACACGATGGCAGAGGATGAATCGCTTCCTGGTAGCCTCTGCTCTGCACATTGGATTAAAACAGCAATACAGAATGTAACTGGCAATAAGAACTGAAAACAGAGATGAACAGAGAGACAAAAAGGAAGCTATCGGACAGCACACTGTGCTAAGCTAGGCACTCGGTAACTCTAAACACCATCTTCACCTTCTTCCAGTAATCAAATGAAATGACAAAATCACTTGCAATACCGATTAAGACTAACTTAAAAGCTGGAAACTAAAGTGCCTTGCAAAACAGAGAAGTAAACAATCTACTGGGGTCTCGGGTTGCCTTCATTTTCGTCTGCCAAAATGGTTCCACCAAGCTCTAATGTAGACAAAATGCTAACATTCAATCCACATTAAAGCTTCAGAACATCTAAGGCAGTGATCAATAACCTTGTTACCCGAATGAACACTTGACAGTTAACCGAGAGTTACTGAAATGGTAAAAAGCATAAACGATGCATTTTTAAAGGAAGCCGAGATTTGAAATGAAAAGAGAACTGACAGTAGCTACTGGAAAACAAATGAAAGCTTGTAAAATAACTGGATTAATGAACAAGGAAACGAATCAGAATAATGGAGGAAACCGAGAAGATAAAACAAGAGTATGGAAGTTAAAAGAAACCGAGAGTATAGAAAACCATGGTGAAACCGAGAGGAAGCAAACTAAAAAAAAATAAAACTGATGAATAATAACAGTGAAAACCGAGAACTGGATTGAAAGGGATTGCATTAGAGTGAAACTTAACAGAAATAAAAGAAAACCACTGAATGAACAGTAACAATATTCTTAAGGAAAATGCTAATCGGGAAAGAAAGAAAATAAAGCTATTCTACCCCTAATTTCTACCTTACCCTAGGCTACCCTAATTTACCCTACCTACACTACTTCCCAATTTCCAATAGCCATCATGTTCTATTTATACACAAAAATAGGGGTACAATGGTAAATTTCCATCCTAGATGAGTTGGCAATATTTGGCCACTTGTCTTCAATTGATTCGCTGCAGATGGATATTTCCACGTCACTTGTCGATTTATCCAGTTGACTCTGCGCTGTGGCTCGGCGTGTGCCTTCCAGAATATTCGCTCGGTGTCTGTTGATTTTATCGTTTCAGAGCAAATAAAATATCGACACCTGGCATCACGCGTGTCCAGACGACTGGTGACTCGGTCTGCAAAATTTGAAGTGGCCCAATCTCTTTAAGCCCGTTTTCAGCCCAATTTCGTCTGAAACGACTGACTTTCATCAAGATTTTAATTTATCTGCACAATAAGGAATTTTAATTAAATAAGGGGATTATTAATGAATTAATAAGGGGATTTAAGCAAATAATTATGAATTTAAGCACAAATAATTCTATAAAAAATAGAATTATCATTATACCTCACGCGTGTACAAGCAATAGCCTGGGGAGAGTCTCATCCACCAGCTTATGTCACGTACGCAGTAGGTACTTGCGCTCACTGTAAATAATCTGTGGGGGAGGAAAGAAGGGGGGTGAGCTTCAACTAGCCCAATAAGGAGAGCACATGAGATTTAGAAGTCATCATCAAAGCATAGGTGTAATAATGGCATAATTTCACATAATTATAAACACGTGATTAAAATCACAATTCATCAAAACATCATTATCTCATTTTCACAACACGTCATATCTCAAAATAGTTATGGACACTAGGCATAATATAAGGGTCATGAAAGCAATCATCACATCATGTCAGATCACATCATCTTCAATGAGGGTATCCTCAAACGAGGGAATCATCTACCTGTGGCCACGGCATCGCTGTAGACGGGATCAGGGTCGTACAACATCGACTTAACGCTACCAAAGCGGAGGCATCTCATGTTACCAAAACAGAGGCATTTCACGTTACCAAAACGGAGGCATCTCACATTACCAAAACAGAGGCATCTCATGCTACCAAAGCAGAGGCATCTCACGCTACCAAAGCAGAGGCATCTCACATTACCAAAACAAAGGCATCGATGTGCAGATATCATGACGAGTCCTTAGTCTAAAAAACATGCCATTATTATGTTGAAAATAGTTTCACCTTCACGTAGAGCTCATAATAGTTTTTCTTGTAAATCTCGTTTAAATATAAAAATATATTTGTTCACAAAACATTTAAATCACAAAACAGAGCTCAAACCGACAAAACATGCACTCAAGTGATAAATCTCAAGTTATACATTTTTCTCAAGAAATATGCTCGTTTATAAAATTATTTTATGCTACAAAGCATTTTCATCGGTAAAGAACACATATGCATAAAACGGTTGCATCCCTTTCCTCTTGCACCTTATGGCAGTGCAATATACCCGGGTCTCGGACTAGCCTCGATTCACATATCAAATTCTCGAGCTATCCAAATAACGTCAAAACATCAATAAATGCTCATTAAACCTCTACTTCATACTTCTATACATCTATTTTCTCAAACACCCAAGGTGTACATTTTCTTAACTCCATCAAATTCCATTAGTTAATCACACCAAATCATCTCACAATCATCCATATAACATCACCATCACTATAGTACATTCATTCCATCATATTCTAGGTAGTTCTAACCAACAATACATACAATCAACTCCTAACAACATCTAAATAAACATACTTAGAGTTGGCGTAATGGAAACTCGCCTAGCTTGATGTCAGACCCGGATTTTATGTAGCTTGTTCCTTATGATTCCTATGTGTATGAATACTTTATTACATAGTTGAATCATAAGTAGAGTATTTACTAACATGCAATCGACAATTTGAGAAATTAAAAATGCATGTAAGCTACATAACAGCGAGATAAGGGTTAAGTTAATTCCCGAACGAGTGCAGGGGTAAAACGATCAAATGACTAAAATTCGGTATAATTTCTATAAGATAATTTCATTAAAAATATGAAATTGAGGAATCTTGTTCAAAATCGAAGAAAATATTTAATTTCGAGCCCAATTGATCAAGATATAAATTTATTAGAATTTATCAAAATTTTTACCTCGAAAAATGAGCCCAAAAATAGTGAAAAAATATATCAAAAGGTAAAATCGAACTGATAAATTCATTTACGGACTAAATGAATTTAATATGATTTTTTAGATATTTTTGGGATATTTTAGGATTTTTATTATTATTTTAAGGAATAAAATAATAATAAAAATATATTATAAATAAAAGAAAAAAAACGAAAGGAAATCTGAATTTGGAACACGGGTAGAGAGAAAAAAGGAAACCGTGTGAAGCCGACCGAGGAAGAAGGAGTCACCGGCTAGCATCCGGCGACCCCACGGTCAGGCAAGCGGACGGAAAAGGCAGAGCAGGTCCGTGCGCACCCATCGGCACCGGTCACCCCCTCCACCGAAGCCGGACGCTGACGAATTGAAGAGGAGAAGCCGCAGAGGAAAAGATGAGATCCGACGGCCACCGGCGGTGGTTGATCCCGATTGAGCCCAGCCGAGTGTTACGCAGGTTGAGGCACGCCGAACGGCGGTGGTGATGAGTCGGGAACAGGTCAGAAGATGCCGGCACAACCAAAGGAAGCCTAAACCGGTCGGCGGTTCAATGAAGAAGGTTTTGCGCTGAACCGGATCGGACCGGTTCAACCGAGGACAAAATGGAAAAAAAAGAAGAAAAAGAAAGAAAAAGGAAAAGGAAAATTTTTGGGATTTCACCGGACTTCGGGTAAGTCAATACGAGGTCAAAAGTGACCGATTTGATTTTCGATGAATTTATTTAAATTATATTTAATCAAAAATTGACCTGGAGTTAAATATAATAAATTGTGCAGTTCGACGATAAATTCTGAACGAAAGCCCGATCTGTGAGATCTGAGAATTTTAGATATATTTGAATTATGTAATATGAACTTAAGTGTAATTTATTGAGCTAAGTGAATTGGGGAATGATAATTGGAGATTTGTATGTAAGTGTTTAAAATAAGTATGAAGTTATGAGGGCAGATCGATCTGGGAGAAGGAGAGACCGATTTGGTGAGTTAAAAATGACAAGGAAGGAGGAATTTGAGGAGCAGATCGATCTCCAATGGAAGAGGATCGATCTCCTTATGATTCTGTTTGAGAGAAGATCGATCTCATGAGGAAGAGATCAATCTCCAAATGATTCTGTTTGGGAGAAGATCGATCTCCTCAAGAAGAAGATTGATCTCATAAAGCCATAAAGAGATCGATCTCACCCCTCGACAGATCGATCTCCTAGGCATAAATTGCCCCAAATCGTCCCCAAAATTCAAATGCAGATCGATCTCATCAAGAGCCAGATCGATCTCCTACCCTCAGCCTATATAAGGAACCCCTGTTTTTCTCTTACAATCTCACTTTCTCTCTCTTCCAACCCCCATTTTTACCGAAACCTAGCTTTCTCACTCATCCAAAGCACCCATTTCCGGCCAAATCAGAAGTTGTGGCAAGAAGGAAAGTTGTTCCTCATCAAAGGGAGAACAACATACTTGGAAATTGAAGGACGAATCGAATCGAGGCGTGGGTTGTGCGTCTCACAAGCTTTGGGTAATTTCTAAACCTCGATCTTGATATTTGAGATGATTTTGATGATAATGGTGGTTATCATTGTGTTGAAATAGCTGAGAAATGATTAGGGATTGATGAAATTGCAATGTGGTTGGAGTGATAATGATATTTAGCCATTTTTGGAATTTGAGCTATAAATAGAAATTTAGACAATGTGGTGAATTAGCATAGATAATTGGCATGAGAAATGTAGAATGTTGAGATGTTGTGAATGAGAGTGTAGTTTGGGGTAGAGTTATGAGAATCAAGAGATTTGAGGTGTTATGAGCAATTATGCTCGATTTTGAGAATTGAGGTTGATGAGATAACTGAGTATTGATGTTTTAACATCGTTTGGACAGCTCGGGAGTTCCAGAGTGGAATGCGAGGCTAGTCCGTGATACGGGGGAAACGATTGCACTATACGAGCTGCAAAGACGTAAGGGAAATCTAAACCATTTGTGTATGTGATTTGTAAACTATTATAGCATGATTTGTCGTTTACAAAATAAGCATGTTGAGTGTTGTGTTGTGATACAACTGCACACGATTCTTATAGCCGGTTGGAGCCCATTATTTTATGCGTTTATAAGCTGAGTGTGAAATTGCTTTATAAACCGTCGAATTTGTGTGAGTAATGAATTGGGCTCTACGTTAAGGCAATATTGAGATTTGAGAAATGTGTACGTGCTTTGCTGGTTGGAACTCGATTTTATTATTTTTTGTGTTGAGTACAAAACGGTTTTCAAATGAGTTTTATGAGAGAAAAACCACTATGAGTTCTACGTGAAGGCAAACTAGTCTAATGTGATTAAGACTTAGGTGTGTAATTTTGAGTTCACACCGGGCATTGCTCTACTAGCATGCAAGCCTGATTTCTTCTCCGTTTTGGTAACGTGAGAATAACCCATTCTGTGGCTATGCCACGTATATTTGGTGGCCGTTGCCACGTGAGAAACCCCTAATTAGTGGCCGTTGCCATGTGAGAAGCCCTATTGGTGGCCGTTGCCACGTGTGAAACCCCATTTGGTGGCCGTTGCCACGTGAGAAACCCTATTGGTGGCTGTTGCAACGTGATACCCCATTTGGTGGCCGTTACCACGTGAGAAACCCTATTGGTGGCCGTTGCCACGTGATACCTCATTTGGTGGCCGTTGCCACGTGAGAAACCCCATTTGGTGGCCGTTGCCACGTGAGAAACCCTATTTGGTGGCCGTTGCCACGTGAGAACCCCTAATTAGTGGCCGTTGCCACGTGAAACCCTATTCTGTGGTTGTGCCACGTGTGAATTTAAATCAATGGCTATGCCACGTGAGTTAGTGGCTGTGCCACGTGTGAAATTGAATCAGTGGCTATGCCACGTGTGTTTAGTGGCTGTGCCACGTGCATTATTATTATAGTGATTTTATCACGTATTTGAGAAAGCGTTTATCGTATTATTTTCACATGCTTTGTTATTGCTCTAGACTGAGCCTTTTTACTTCATATTTTCACATGATTTGAGACATGAGAATGTCGTTTTGAGTACTTTCATGCTATGGTTTTCAAATGAGATTAATTAGTTTCACATACAAATAAATATTTTGTGATGTGCATTTTGGTTTATGAAATGAGTCCCTTACCCCCTTTACTGAGCGATTTAGAAGCTCACCCTGTTTTCTTTCCCCCCAGATTTCTTCAAGTGAAAAGGGTTGTCCTGCGACGTACGGAGTAGTGGCTAGTGGAGGACTTGAGCTCCAGGCCATATATTGTATTTTGAGGTATCTTTTATCCTTTCATGTACCCAGACAATTACTGTAATTGCAGACACTTGATGTATAACATTGTATGGGATGTATTAGGATTAATTAACTTGAGATCAAGTAATGTATATGATATAATATATACTATTCAATGACGAGATCCTGAGGTATAATATAGGTGATGATGTATGACACTGCATAGGAATGCACTCTTAATTGTGAATGAATGAATAAAAAGTTTTAAATTAGCCCTATTTTTCGCGTTTCCGGGGCGTGACAGAGTTTTCTTGGTATCAGAGCTTAGGGTGTCTAGTACTGTCAGTGTCGGTTAAGCGAAATAGAATACATCCTAAGTGTCTGTAATAGTCTGGTCATGAACTGAAATTGAGGATTGAGATTTCAATCGATTCTGATATGTACGTGCAGGAGACGAGTTGAGATAGAGAATGAGTGGACGACGAGGTCGTTCGAGGAGGCAGGCAGAGTCCCCTCCGCCACCTGTCCCACAACCAGAGAGTCCTAACTCTCGATTTAATCGGATTGAGACCGATGTGAGGCATGGTTTTGAGCAGATGGCAGCATTATTCGCGCAACACTTTGGAGTTAATGCCTCGGGTACTACTCCTACACCACCACAAGGACCTCCCATACCCCCAATACCTCTCGTCACTCAGCTTGATGATAGAAGTATGGTCCGACTGAAAGATTTTCTAAAGATGAATCCACCCGTGTTTAGGGGAAAGAAGGATCTTGCAGAGGCTGAGGAGTGGCTGACGGAGTTGAGAATTATATTTGATTATCTAGGGTGCACCGATGCTGAGAGGGTCAATATAAGTATCTATATGTTGAAAGGGAGAGCTCGAGATTGGTGGGGTACTACCCAGGGTATTCTGATGTCCCGTCAAGATGTGATTGGTTGGGAAGAGTTCCAGACCGCCTTTAGGACCCAATATGTACCACGAGCTGCCCAGAGAAAGAAATAGGTCGAGTTTTTGAGTTTGGTACAGGGTGACATGTCTGTGGATGACTATGAGAGCCAATTCACAGTGTTATTGAGATATGACCCAGAGACCTTCAAGAGTGAAGAGCTCCGCACAGAGAAATTTGTGTATGGATTGAAGCCCATCATCAGAGATAGATTGATAGGGCTATGTATTACTGAGTTTGGAGATGCTCTGAGACGAGCACAAGAGATTGAAAGAGGAATTGAGATGGTACAATCCCAGAATGAGCTTAGAGTGGTGAATAGAGATAAAGGCAAGAGGCCAGCGATTTTCCAAAAAGAGGCTCGGAGAGGTTCCTTCAGAAGAGGAAGGATTGAGGTACAGAAGGGCAGATTAGAGAGACCCAGAGGGTACCCTAACATTAGAGAGACCCCTCGAGATGTCAGGCCAGAGACAAGGTTTTGCAAAAATTGTGGTCGAATGCATGAGGGAAGTTGTACGGGGTCGATCCATGGATGTTTTAGATGTGGAGACATGGGTCACATGGTGAAGGATTGCCCTCAACCTCAGAAACCACATGTCTTGGAGCCCACTAGACAACAGCCTCAGAGAGTGAATCCCCCGAGACGGGCCACTGCTGCAGAGAAAGGAAAGAGACCTGTTACCCAGGGACGTGTGTTTGCCCTAGATAAGGAGATCGCTGACACTTCGCAGAAGCTATAAGAGGTACACTCTCTGTCTGTAATCATAAGGCTCATGTGTTGATTGATTCAGGATCCACGCATTTGTTTATTTCTGAGCATTTTGCATGTAGATTAAACTTGAAGTTTGAACCTCTAGAATATATACTACATGTAAATACCCCTATGCGTGAATCCCAGAGAACTGAGTTAATCTGTAGAGGATGTGAGATAAAGGTGGGAGATAGAGTGATGTTAGCAGATCTAATCATGTTGAATATACATGGATTTGATGTAATTTTGGGAATGGATTGGTTGGCAGCTAATCGAGTGAGCTTAGATTGCTACACTAAGATTGTAACTTTCTCCCTACCTGAACCTTACAGTGTACGATTGAGATATTGAGGAAATGAATATGTGGAATTCTAGTAAGTAATTTGAGAATTTTAATATTATTTTGGAGAATATTAAATATGATTGTTCATGTGAAGGTTGTGAGACACTCATCTCAGACGATGAGCGGGAACATCCGAGGATTGAGGATATACCTGTGGTTTGCGAATTTCTGGATGTTTTCCCAGATGAATTGCCAGGTTTACCACCAGAGAGAGAGCTGGAGTTTACCATTGATTTGGTACCAGATACTCAGCCGATCTCTAAACCTCCCTACAGGATGGCATTAATGGAACTTGAGGAATTGAAGAAACAACTACAGGAGTTATTGGACCAAGGGTTCATTAGGCCCAGTGTTTCACTGTGGGGAGCACCGATTTTATTTGTCAAGAAGAAGGATGGTAGTCTCAGATTATACGTAGACTATCGGCTGTTGAATAAACCCACGGTGAAGAATAAATATCCATTGCCCAGGATTGATGATCTACTTGATCAGCTGAGAGGGGCATCAGTCTTTTCTAAGATTGATTTGAGATCGGGCTATCACCAATTGAGGATCAAGGAAGAAGATATTCCAAAGACGGCCTTCAGGACGAGGTATGGCCATTATGAATTTCTGGTGATGTCCTTTGGATTGACGAACGCCCCTGCAGCATTTATGAGATTGATGAACGAGATGTTCAGAGACTATCTGGATAAATTTGTAATAGTCTTTATTGATGATATCCTGGTATACTCTCGGTCGTATGAGGAGCATGCACAGCATTTGTGGTTAGTACTTCAGATACTCCGAGATAAGCAATTATACGGAAAGCTTAGTAAGTGTGAGTTTTGGCTGAACCGGATAGCTTTCCTTAGTCATATAGTCTCAGAGGAAGGAGTATCAGTGGATCCAAGTAAAGTAGCAGTTGTGCTTAGTTGGGAGAGACCGAGGATAATTACTGAGGTGCGAAGCTTCCTTGGTTTGGCAGGGTATTACAGAAGATTTGTGGAAGGATTTTCAAGGATTGTCGCTCCTTTGAGTAAACTCAGGCGTAAGGAGACTCCGTTCATATGGACTGATCAATGTGAGCTCAGTTTTCAGGAGTTAAAAAGGAGATTGACAGCGGCACCTGTGTTAACTATTCCTGAGGGATCAGGAGGATTTTCAGTGTATAGTGATGCATCTCATCAAGGATTGGGGTGTGTGCTTATACAGCACGGAAGAGTGGTCGCATATGGATCGCGACAGCTGAAAGACCATGAGCGGAATTACCCTACGCATGATTTGGAGTTACCCGCTGTGGTATTTGCTTTGAAGATCTGGCAACACTACTTATATGGGGAAAGATTCCAGATCTTCACTGATCACAAGAGTTTGAGATATCTCTTTGATCAGAAAGAGTTAAACATGAGACAAAGGAGATGGATAGAACTCCTTAAGGATTATGACTGCGAGATTCTATATCATCCGGGCAAGGCGAATGTGGTTGCTGATGCCCTGAGCAGGAAGAGTATGATATCTGCTATGATGATCAGGGAATGGGATTTACTGGAGCAGTTTGTCGAACTTCAGATCAGAGTTAAAGAGATAGAGACTGGATTTGTGGCTAGCTTGCGAATAGAGCCCAGGATCATGGATCAGATTAGAACTGAGCAGCGCAGTGATCAGAGATTGATAGATATGATTAGCCAAGCTGAACAGAGTTCGCTGTCGGATCTCACAGTCAGTGAGGATGGATTGTTAAGATTCAGAGGACGGATTTGTGTACTGGACGATGATACCCTGAAGAGACAGATACTGAGAGAATCCCACTGCTCGCGATACACCATGCACCCAGGGAGTACTAAGATGTACCGAGACTTGAGAAAGGTGTATTGGTGGAGTGGTATGAAGCTAGACGTGGCAGAGTATGTGGCCAGGTGTTTAGTATGCCAGCAAGTGAAAGCTGAGCATCGGAAGCCTGGAGGACTACTACAGCCCTTACCTGTACCTACATGGAAATGGGAGCATGTCGCTATGGACTTTATTATGGGTTTACCGAGGACCCGAAGAGGTCATGACGCTATATGGGTTATAGTGGATAGATTGACCAAGAGTGCCCACTTCCTTGCCATCAAGAGCACAGATACTGTGGATGCCTTAGCTGAGCTGTATGTCAGCGAGATAGCTAGATTACATGGGGCTCCAGTGAGTATTACTTCTGATAGAGATTCCCGGTTTACTTCCAGATTTTGGACCCAGTTTCAGGAGTCCATGGGATCTCGATTGAGTTTCAGTACCGCCTATCATCCGCAGACAGATGGTCAGTCAGAGAGGACTATTCAGACCCTGGAGGATATGTTGAGGGCGTGTACGATGGATTTTAAGGGATCATAGGATGATCACCTGCCCCTAGCAGAGTTTGCATACAATAACAGCTATCATGCGAGTATTGGAATGGCACCTTTTGAGGCTCTATATGGTAGGAGGTGTAGATCCCCTGTAGCTTGGGAAGAAGTCGGTGACAGAAAGATAAATGCTCCCGAGCTTGTTGAGCAAGCCGTACATAGTGTGAAACTCATATGTGAGAGGTTACGAGCTGCACAAAGTAGACAGAAAAGCTACGCGGATGTGCATAGACGGCCACTCGAGTTTGATGTTGGTGATGCAGTATTTCTGAAAATATCACCGAGTAAGGGTATCATGCGATTTGGGAAGAAAGGGAAATTGAGTCCTCGATACGTAGGACCATTCGAGATTCTTGAGAGAGTGGGAGAGGTAGCTTACAGATTGGCATTACCCCCACAGATGTCCGGAATACACAATGTTTTTCATGTGTCTATGTTGAGGAAGTACCACCCGGACCCTTCTCATGTCATAGAGTATGACGAGATGGACATTCAAGAGGATATGAGCTACACTAAGGAACCTGTCCAGATTCTCGATAGAAGAGAGAAGGTACTGAGAACTAAGAGCATCCCATTAGTGAAAGTTTTGTGGAAACATCACTCAATGGAAGAGGCAACGTGGGAACTAGAGAATCTCATAAAGGAGAAATACCCCTATCTCTTTAACTAGTTGAGTTGAATTTGGAGGACCAAATTCTTTTAAGGTGGGGAGGATGTGAGATCTGAGAATTTTAGATATATTTGAATTATGTAATATGAACTTGAAGTGTAATTTATTGAGCTAAGTGAATTGGGGAATGATAATTGGAGATTTGTATGTTAAGTGTTTAAAATAAGTATGAAGTTATGAGGGCAGATCGATCTGGGAGAAGGAGAGATCGATTTGGTGAGTTAAAAATGACAAGGAAGGAGGAATTTGAAGAGCAGATCGATCTCCAATGGAAGAGGATCGATCTCCTTATGATTCTGTTTGAGAGAAGATCGATCTCATGAGGAAGAGATCAATCTCCAAATGATTCTGTTTGGGAGAAGATCGATCTCCTCAAGGAGCAGATCGATCTCATAAAGCCATAAAGAGATTGATCTCACCCCTCGACAGATCGATCTCCTAGGCATAAATTGCCCCAAATCGTCCCTAAAATTCAAATGCAGATCGATCTCATCAAGAGCCAGACGATCTCCTATTAACTTGAGATCAAGTAATGTATATGATACAATATATACTATTCAATGACGAGATCCTGAGGTATAATATAGGTGATGATGTATGACACTGCACAGGAATGCACTCTTAATTGTGAATGAATGAATAAAAAGTTTTAAATTAGCCCTATTTTCCGCGTTTCTGGGACGTGACACGATCGAACTTCGATTTGCATACCATCGCATAATCTCAGGTAAGTAAAGCTCATTTACGACAATTTATGTGATTATTGCGTATTTAAGATTTATTTTACGCATTTCGGATTAAATTTCGTATTTAGAGAATTATAATTGGAATTTTGAATTAAATGTCGTAAATGATATACGGGCTATCCAAAGAGCTTGGAATAAACCCCAATGGGTATTGATAGGCCCAATGAGTCGATAGACCCTGATGAAGGGAAATAATAAGTGGAACACGGGCTTAATACGGATTAAGGCCCAATTAAAGTATTTATGCCCATTTAGAGTAAACGGGCACAATTAAGGGAAATAGACTGTATTTAATGTGAAATACAGTAGGAAAAGTGTAATTAACCTAATAAATGGTTATATGCAACTCCAGAGAGTATTGGAGAAGCAAACCGGACTGCTGAAACGAGCAGCGCAGAGAAAGTGAAATTTCTCGAGTGATTGCAGGTAAGGGACTTTTATGAGTAGTTAGAGATACCTGCATGTATTTTTGTCTGCTTTTACATGCACTTAAAAACTCTGAGGGTCAGAGAAAGTGAATAATAATTATTGCGACCCGATAGTAGTAAATTACGATATTACCCTTAGTTAGTCAAAAAGTCAACTTTTGTGAAAAGTTGTAAAAAGCATGGAAACCACTATTTTTGAGAGTTGAACTGCTGTTTAGCAGGAGAATAAATAGATGGGCTAATGATTTTAAGGTTGATGTGAAATAAGCACACTTTATAGTGCTGATTTTGATGTTTTGTAAATTATCCCTTTTTAAAGAGCCATCTATCATATTATGTGAGAATGAATCGTGCTGGAGCATAGCTCGCACAAGTTTTCAGACTGTGGTACGTATGATGTAGTAGAGGCTGGTAAGATCCTTAAGCCTAACATCCTTAAGCCAGAGTGGGCAGGGAGGCTCTGTTCGGTAGGGAGGCTCTCTTACGGTAAGATCCTTAAGCCCAACATCCTTAAGCCAGACTGGGCGGGGAGGCTCTATTCGGTAGGGAGGCTCTCTTACGGTAAGATCCTTAAGCGCAACATCCTTAAGCCAGAGTGGGCGGGGAGGCTCTGTTCGGCGGGGAGGCTCTCTTACATAGTCCAGGATACTATTTGCATTTCACCACAGAGTCTTACATGATAAATCACATTGATTGACTGATTTAAATTGCGGACAGACCTGAGGGATGGGTTGGACTCCGATTTTGTGATGTGAATGAGTTAAATGCCATATTTATTATGATTTAAATATACATGGCATGATTTATGTAAAGGCATGATTTATATAAAGATGCATTGTTTTGCACTACATGCCTACATTTGAGAAAGAAAGCATGATTTCTGTACATGGATTTAATCTGTACAAGTATACATATATATATTTAAAGACATGTTTTTAAAGTGAGTAAAGGAAATAATGTTTTCAAGGCATAGCATTATTTTGAGTAGATAGTGTAGATATCTACTTGCTTGCCTGATTTCTTTACTGAGCGCGTTGTATGCTCACCCCCTTTCTTTACATCTCTCTACAGAGCATCAACAGTAAAGTGAGAGCTATTGAGGGATAGTATTCCTGAGTTCACTGCTAATTCCTATCGATCGACAGGTATACATATTTTGTACAGTTATGTATCTAAACATAGAAACAGCACAGTGATGTATACAATATATATTATGGGGATTGTATTTGTATTAGATTTTATATAATCTTACATGTATAATAAAAGTAGTTACTGTCAGTAATAGTATATTGACATGTATGTATGATATTGGATGATGTGGTAAGCGAGGACTCTGACATCGAATCACAGCCCAACCATTGAAGAGACGAAAGGTAAGTTAAAAATGTGAAAAATTAGTAGTAGTTTTTGGTTAAGTCATGGATTGAGAATGGGGTCCTAACAGAATGGTATCAGAGCGGAGGTTGGTCTGATGTGAGTCGGTCTTAGAAAATAGGAAAGTGTACATCCCCATAGTACTGTGCTGTGTTAGATATAACTGTGTATACCAGATAGGAAATGGACTAATTTATGATTATGAATGCAGGAACTTTGCCTATATGGCAAATACGCGTAGTGGTAGAGTTACGAGGGGTAGGGCTCGAGGCTAGGGAGATAGACCCGAGGGACGAGCTGCTGCAGAACCATTACCTACGCCTGAGACTATAGGTACTACTGAGGTACTCGAGTGTGTCGAGATGCGTTTTACGAGATTAGAGCGTAGTCTTAAGATGATTGTAGAGATATTGGCATAGACGATGCCAAGTAGGCAGAGACAGGAAGCAGGAGCTGCGACAGGAGAGGCAGTTGCACCTGATACACCTACGCAGACAGCTGATGCACGAGGACTGTAGATACTCCTACACCCCCACCGATTTCGGGTGGTAGTGGATTAGGGTATGGATGTGATCTGCATCGGTTGAGAGAATTCCAGAAGTTTAGACCTCCATCCTTTACTGGGGTTAAAGACTCTGTAGCTGCTAAGGAGTGGTTAGCAGAGCTGGAGAAGCTTTATGGATTCTTCGAGTGTACGACCTCGGAGATGGTCGCATTTGTTGCGTTCCTACTGAAGGGAGCTGCAGAGCATTGGTGGAAGTTCACCCGACCTATATTAAGAGCCCGACACACAGACATTAGTTGAGAGATATTTCAGGAGGCCTTTAGGAGGCAGTTTATTCCCGATACCGCACAGCGGAAACTACAGGCAGAGTTTTTGGGACTAAACCAGGGGAGTTTATCTGTGGACGAGTATGAGACTTGATTCCTATCCCTAGGGAGATATGATCCCGATACCATGTATAGTGAGGCCAGGAAGGTCCACAGGTTTATTGATAGGTTGAGACCAATTCTGCGGTCCAGGTTGGTTCCATTAGACATAATGACCTATGAGGAAGCAGTGCGCAGGGCATAACTGTGTGAGCAAAATTACTAGAGAAATGCTTTCGAGTTTGAAAAGTTTAGTCATAGCCGAAAGATACAAAAGAAGAGGCCAGTAAGAGATTTCAGTTATCGGGGAGGGAAAAAACTTTTCGGTAAGAGGTCATGAGTAGAGGAGGCAAGAGAGAGATATGCTAGACCTCCTGCTTATCCAACTACAGCCCCAGCGAAGGGCATTATCATGGGAGGACAGAGGCCTACTGCCGATCAGTGCAGAAGATGCGGTAGACCACATGGAGATAGACCGTGTCCACAGACTACTATAGTATGTTTTCGATGTGGGAAACAAGGGCATATGGCTAGAGAGTGCCCAGAGACATATGTGACTGCCTCACAGAAGGGTAGGGAGCCTGATAGAACTCCACCTGGTACGTATGCTCACAGAGGTAGAGCGACGATAGAGGAGAATGGGAAACAGATGATGGGTCGAGGGCGAGTGCATGCTTTGGACCAAGGGACAGCTGATGCTTCATCAGATGTGATACGAGGTAACATCTTGATTTATGATATTGAAGCTTATGTTTTAATTGATCCTGGTGCCACGCTTTCTTTTGTATTGTCTTCATTTACATGTAAATTAGCAAGACATGTAGAGCGTACACCCTTATGTGTGATGATGTTAATTAGTACGTCTATGAATAGTAGTCAAGTGGTAGAATATGTATTTAATGACTGCAAGTTGAGAGTAGGGAATAAGGAGATGACAGCCAATCTAATATTACTAAGTATGAGCGACTTTGATATAATATTAGGAATGGATTGGCTATCTGCAAACCATGTTGTTTTAGATTGTTATGCTAAGACAATTATGTTTCCTAACCCTACAGATATGTTGTAAAGTTTAATAAGAATAAATGAAAGGAGTAGCTATGATTATTACATGATTACTGATTTAGAAAACCTTCAACATATCAAGGTTTCATTCCGTACGTGGTAGATATGGAAAAGGCACATCAGGAGTTGTCAGATATTACTGTGGTCAGTGAGTACCCAGATATTTTTTTGGATGAATTGCCAGGATTACCACCAGACAGAGAGATGGAGTTCTGTATAGATTTGGTACCTGGTACGGAGCCTATTTTGAGACCACCCTATTGCATGGCCTTGGTTGAGCTGGAGAAGCTCAAGAGACAGTTACAGGAGCTGTTGGATAGGGGTTTTGTACGACCGAGTGTTTCACCTTGGGGAGCACCGGTTTTATTTGTGAGGAAGAAGGATGAGAGCCTCCGATTGTGTATAGACTACTGATTGTTGAATAAGGCCACCATCAAGAATAGATACCCCATTCCACGTATTGATGACTTGTTAGATCAGCTTCGGGGAGCACAGGTCTTTTTTAAGATTGACCTGAGGTCTGGGAATCATCAGCTGAAAGTTTGGAGCGGAGATGTACCCAAGACAGCATTTCGTACCCGATATGGCCATTATGAGCTCTTGGTCATGCTATTCGGATTGACGAATGCTCTAGCTGCTTTCATGGCTTTGATGAATGATGTGTTCAAGCCATACTTGGACCAGTTTGTTATCGTCTTTATCGATGACATATTGATATACTCGAGATCCAAGGAGGAGCATGAGGAGCACCTCAAGATCGTGTTGCAGACTCTACGAGAGCATGAGTTATATGCTAAGCTCAGTAAGTGTGACTTTTGGTTGTCACAGATCTCGTTTTTGGGACATGTTGTATCGAGAGATGGTGTATCAGTTGATCCATCTAAGATAGAGGCTATAGTTCAGTGGGAACAGCCGAGGACAGTCACCGAGATCAGGAGTTTTCTAGGTTTAGTTGGATACTATCGGAGATTCGTTGAGGGATTTTCGAAGTTGGCTGCTCCGTTGACACGTCTTACTTGAAAGAGTGTACCGTTCGTATGGAACGAGGATTATGAGAAGAGTTTTGAGGAGTTGAAGCGTCGATTGACCACCACTCCAATTCTCACTATCCCTACCAGCTCAGGAGGATTTACAGTGTATACTGATGCTTCGCATCAGGGACTGGGCTGTGTATTAATGCAGGATGGAAATGTAGTTGCTTATGGATCCAGACAACTGAAGGATCAAGAGAAGAACTATCCAACCCATGATTTGGAGCTAGCAGCAGTAGTGTTTGAGTTGAAGGTATGGCGCCACTTGTATGGAGAGAAGTTCCAGATATTTAACGACCACAAGAGCCTCAAGTATCTGTTTTCACAAAAAGAGCTGAACATGAGACAGAGAAGATGACTAGAGCTTCTAAAGGACTACGATTGTGTGATACTTTATCATCCGGGTAAGGCTAACGTTGTAGCCGATGCCTTAAGTAGGAAGAGTCTAGGGATGGTATCGTACATGATGGTTAGGGAACATGATTTGCTAGAGCAGTTTGCTAGCCTCAGTTTGGGAGTCGTGCCTTCTGACATGGGTACAGGCTATGTGATAGCTAGTCTATGCTTGGAGCCGGATCTGTTGGATAGGATCAGAGTGGCTCAGCAGACTGATCCATTTTGTATGGATGTGAGTAGTCAGATGCAAAAGGGCACAGTGACTAATTTTGAGTCGAGTTCGGACGGACTATTGAAGTTCAGAGGTAGATTATGTGTTCCCAAGGATCCAAGACTCAGGAGATTGATATTGGCGAAAGCTCATTCATCGAGGTATACGTTACATCCGGGGAGTAAGAAGATGTATCAGAACCCCTGGAAGGTATACTGGTGGTCGGGTATGAAGAGAGACGTAGCAGACTTTGTGGCAAAGTGTCTTGTATGTCAGCATGTGAAGGTAGAGCATCAGAAAACTGTAGGGTTATTGCAGCCTCTACGTATACCGATATGGAAATGGGATCATATCACCATGGATTTCGTGATGGGTTTACCGAGAACCCGCAGGAATCACGATGCTATATGGGTGATCGTCGACAGACTGACGAAGTCAGCCCACTTCCTAGCTATGAGAGCGACCGATACTCTGAGTTCATTAGCAGAACTGTATGTACGCGAGGTAGTGAGGTTACATGGTGTACCAATGAGCATAGTCTCTGATAGGGATTCCCGCTTCACTTCCCACGTTTGGGGACATTTTCAAGAAGCCATGGGAACCCAGTTGAGTTTGAGCACCGCTTTCCATCCTCAGACAGATGGTAAGGCAGAGAGGACTATACAGACTTTGGAGGATATGTTGAGAGCATGTGTACTAGATTTTAGAGGCTCCTGGGATGACCACCTGCCACTAGCCGAGTTCGCCTACAACAACAGTTATCATTCGAGTATCGGGATGGCACCGTATGAGGCTTTGTATGGTCGTAGATGGCGTTCCCCTATTGGATGGGAAGAAGTGGGTGACCGTAAGATTTTCGCTCCTGACATGGTTACGCAAGCATCTGAGGATGTCCACTTGATAGTAGAGAGACTGAGGCCAGCTCAGAGCAGACAGAAAAGTTACGCTGACAGGAGACGTAGGCCACTAGAGTTTGCAGTTGGTGAATCCGTGTTTTTGAGAGTTTCTCCTTCCAAGGGCATAGCGAGATTTGGGAAGAGAGGGAAACTAAATCCTCGCTATATTGGACCCTTTGAGATACTTGATCGAGTGGGAGATAAGGCTTATAGGTTGGCATTGCCACCAGACTTATCAGGTGTCCATAACGTCTTCCACATATCGATGCTTCAGAAGTATCACCCGGATCTGGCACATGTGATTAGTTACGAGCCATTGGAGCTCCGAGAGGACTTGTCATATGTTGAGAGACGATATTGGATAAGAAGGAGAGGTATTAAGATCGAAGACCATCGGGTTAGTGAAGATTCTCTGGCAGTATCATACTTCAGAGGAAGCTACTTGGGAGCTAGAGAGTCTAATGCGAGAGAAGTACCCTCACCTATTTGATGACTGACTTGGTTCTAATTTGGAGGACTAAATTTTCTGAGTGAGGGAGGATTGTCAGACCCGGATTTTATGTAGCTTGTTCCTTATGATTCCTATGTGTATGAATACTTTATTACATAGTTGAATCATAAGAAGATTATTTACTAACATGCAATCGACAATTTGAGAAATTAAAAATGTATGTAAGCTACATAACAACGAGATAAGGGTTAAGTTAATTCTCGAACGAGTGCAGGGGTAAAACGGTCAAATGACTGAAATTCGGTATAATTTTTATAAGATAATTTCATTAAAAATATGAAATTGAGGAATCTTGATCAAAATCGAGGAAAATATTTAATTTCGAGCCCAATTGATCAAGATATAAATTTATTAGAATTTATTGAAATTTTCACCTCGAAAAATGAGCCCAAAAATAGTGAAAAAATATATCGAAAAGGTAAAATCGGACTGATAAATTCATTTACAGACTAAATGAATTTAATATGATTTTTTAGATATTTTTGAGATATTTTTGGGATATTTTAGGATTTTTATTATTATTTTAAGGAATAAAATAATAATAAAAATATATTATAAATAAAAGAAAAAAAACGAAAGGAAATCTGAATTTGGAACACGGGGAGAGAGAAGAGAGGAAACCACGTGAAGCCGATCGAGGAAGAAGGAGTCATCGGTGAGCATCCGACGACCCCACGGTCAGGCAAGCGGCCGAAAAAGGAAGAGCAGGTCCGTGCGCACCCATCGGCACTGGTCACCCCCTCCATCGACGCCGGACGTCGATGAATCAAAGAGGAGAAGACGCGGAGGAAAAGATGAGATCCGACGGCCACCGACGGTGCTTGGTCCCGATTGAGCCTAGCCGAGTGTTACCCAGGTTGAGGCGCGCTGAACGGCAGTGGTGATGCATCGGGAATCGATTGGAAGACGTCGGGCACGACCAAAGGAAGCCTGAACTGGTCGGCGGTTCAATGAAGAAGGTTCTGCGCTGAACCGGACTGGACCGGTTCAGCTAAGGAGAAAATGGGAAAAAAAGAAGAAAAAGAAAGAAAAAGGAAAAGGGAAATTTTTGGGATTTCACCGGACTTCAGGTAAGTCAATACGAGGTCAAAAGTGACCGATTTGATTTTCGATGAATTTATTTAAATTATATTTAATCGAAAATTGACCCGAAGTTAAATATAATAAATTCTGCAGTTCGATGATAAATTCCGAACGAAAGCCCGATCGAACTTCGATTTACGTACCATCGCATAATCTCAGGTAAGTAAAGCTCATTTACGACAATTTATGTGATTATTGCGTATTTAAGATTTATTTTACGCATTTCGGATTAAATTTCGCATTTAGTGAATTATAATTGAAATTTTGAATTAAATGTCGTAAATGATATACGGGCTATCCAAAGAGCTTGGAATAAATCCCAATGGGTATTGATAGGCCCAATGAGTCGATAGACCCTGATGAAAGGAAATAATAAGTGGAACACGGGCTTAATACGGATTAAGGCCCAATTAAAGTATTTATGCCCATTTAGAGTAAACGGGCACAATTAAGGGAAATAGACTGTATTTAATGTGAAATACAGTAGGAAAAGTGTAATTAACCTAATAAATGGTTATATGCAGCTCCAGAGAGTATTGGAGAAGCAAATCGGACTGCTGAAACGAGCAGCGCAGAGAAAGTGAAATTTCTCGAGTGATTGCACGTAAAGGACTTTTGTGAGTAGTTAGAGATACCTGCACGTATTTTCGTCTGCTTTACATTCACTTAAAAACTCTGAGGGTCAGAGAAAGTGAATAATAATTATTGCGACCCGATAGTGGCAAATTACAATTTTGCCCTTAGTTAGTCAAAAAGTCAACTTTTGTGAAAAGTTGTAAAAAGCATGGAAACCACTATTTTTGAGAGTTGAACTGCTGTTTAGCAGGAGAATAAATAGATGGGCTAATGATTTTAAGGTTGATGTGAAATAAGCACACTTTATAGTGCTGATTTTGATGTTTTGTAAATTATCCCTTTTTAAAGAGCCATCTATCATATTATGTGAGAATAAATCGTGCTGGAGCACAGCTCGCACAAGTTTTCAGACTGTGGTACGTATGATGTCGTAGAGGCTGGTAAGATCCTTAAGCCCAACATCCTTAAGCCAGAGTGGGCAGGGAGGCTCTGTTCGGTAGGGAGGCTCTCTTACGGTAAGATCCTTAAGCCAAACATCCTTAAGCCAGAGTAGGCGGGGACGCTCTATTCGGCGGGGAGGCTCTCTTACATAGTCCAGGATACTATCTGCATTTCACCACAGAGTCTCACATGATATATCACATTGATTGACTGATTTAAATTGCGGACAGACCTGAGGGATGGGTCGGACTCCGATTTTGTGATGTGAATGATTTAAATGCCATATTTATTGTGATTTAAATATATATGGCATGATTTATCTAAAGGCATGATTTATATAAAGATGCATTGTCTTGCACTATATGCCTACATTTGAGAAAGAAAGCATGATTTCTGTACATGAGATTTAATCTATACAAGTATACATATATACATATTTAAAGACATGCTTTTAAAGTGAGTAAAGGAAATAATGTTTTCAAGGCATAGCATTATTTTGAGTAGATAGTGTAGATATCTAATTGCTTGCCTGATTTCCTTACTGAGCGCGTTGTATGCTCACCCCCTTTCTTTACATCTCTCTACAGAGCATCGGCAGTAGAGTGAGAGCTATTGAGGGATAGTATTCCTGAGTTCACTGCTAGTTCCTATCGATCGACAGGTATACATATTTTGTACAGTTATGTATCTAAACATAGAAACAGCACAGTGATGTATACAATATATATTATGGGGAATGTATTTGTATTAGATTTTATATAATCTTACATGTATAATAAAAGTAGTTACTGTCAGTAATAGTATATTGACATGTATGTATGATATTGGATGATGTGGTAAACGAGGACTCTGACATCGAATCACAGCCCAACCATTGAAGAGAAGAAAGGTAAGTTAAAAATGCGAAAAATTTGTAGTGGTTTTTGGTTAAGTCATGGATTGAGAATGGGGTCCTGACACTTGACTTTTCTCTTGTCCGAAATTGGAAGACCTCTTGCTCCTTCAATCCTTCAAGTTAAATGTTGATTCCAAGATATGTTGTTCTCCTCCTCAAAATGAACAAATTTACTCAAATTGCTTTTTTCTTAAATCCTTTTGGAAAATGGTGGTATTCTAGAGTGAGAAACTAGGTTTTTCTTTGGTAAAATGGAGGGGTGGTTGATGTTTCAGGGAAGGAAGGCGCGAATGGTGGGGTTTTATATAGAATTCGCATTATGAGATCGATCTCCAAGGGGTGGAGATCGATCTCCCCTTGCTTAAACTCCTCCAAAATTACGACAATTGCAGGCAGGAGATCGATATGCTCTTTGGGTAAGATCGATCTTGGCTAGGCAGAGACTTATGGAGATCGATCTGCCATAGGGATGAGATCGATCTACTCCTGGTTGAGATAAATTGATATCGTTATCCCAAGGAAAGGATCAATCTATTCCAGGTAGGGCCAATTTGAGATCGATCTTCTTAGGGAGGAGATCGATCTGCTCTTCATTAGGGGATCGATATACTTGCCTAAAAACCTTGGTGTTTTCATTCCGAAATTACAAGATCGATCTTGTCTCAACATGAGATTAATCTAGCCTTCATCTATAGGCTTCCTACTACAGGTTTTCCTAACAATTCAAGGGAATTATTGCATTCAATTTGCTTCACTACTCATTTAACATTCTATCCATACTTAGCACTCGAAAACATCCATTTCTTAAGATTCATATGTAATGTAACTTGTCTATACATTCCAAAATTATAAACATTACATAGAAATTTATAGGTCTTACATTCCTTCCCTCCTTAAAAGAATTTGGTCCTCTAAATTTGAACCAAGTCATTCTTCAAAAAGTCGGGGGTACTTCTCCCGCATCAGGTTCTCTAGTTCCCAAGTCACCTCTTCTGTTGAGTGGTGCTTCCAGAGGACCTTTACTAATGGAATTCTCTTTGTTCGAGTGCCTTTTCTCTCTTGTCGAGGATCCAGACAGGTTCTTCTACATAGCTCATGTCTCCCTGGATGTCTAATGCTTCATACTCGATGACATGGGACGGATCCAGATTATACTTCCTTAACATCGTGACGTGGAAGACATTATGAATCGTGGAAAGTTGTGGGGGTAAAGCTAACCGGTAGTCGACATCTCTCACTCTCTCTAAAACCTTAAACAGACTAATAAAATGGGGACTCAGCTTTCCCTTCTTCCCGAAGTGCATGATACCTTGGTGAAACTTTAAGAAACACAAAATCTTCAGTTTGGAACTCAAGTGGTCGTCTAAGCAAATCAGCATAACTCTTCTATCGGCTCTAAGCAGTCCGTAATCTATCAAAAATAATCTTTACATTCTGTACTGTATGTTCAACGAGGTCGGGAGCAATTACCTTTCTGTCACCCACTTCTTCCCAAGCTATGGGGGATCTACACCTCCCTCCATATATAGCCTCATAAGGTGCCATACCAATGCTAACATGATAGCTATTGTTGTATGCAAACTCAACAAGGGGTAGGTGATCATCCCATGATCCCTCAAAGTTCATCGTACACGCCTGTAACATATCCTCTAAGGTCTGTATAGTTCACTCGGACTGACCGTCAGTTTGAGGATGATAGGCAATACTAAAATTCAGTCGAGATCCCATGGCTTCCTAAAAATCAGTCCAAAATTTGCAGGTAAACTTAGAATCTCTATCAGATGTTATACTCAATGGAGCCCTATGCAGTTGAGCTATCTCTCTGATGTACTCTTGATGGCAAGGATGTGGGCACTCTTTGTTAATCTATCTACTATTACCCAGATTACGTCATGACCTCTCCGGGTCCTCAGTAATCCCATGATAAAGTCCATGGTGATATGCTCCCATTTCCACTTAGACACTGGCAAGGACTTAAGTAATCGTCCGGGTTTTTGATGCTCAGCTCTTACCTGTTGACACACCAAACACTTGGCCACAAATTCTGCCACTTCCCGTTTCATACCACTCCACCAATACACCTTACATAGGTCTTAATACATCTTAGTACTACATAGGTACATGGTGTAACAGGAACAGTAAGACTCGATCAAAATTTGGTTCTTGAAGGTATCATTGCTCGGGACACAAATACTGCCCTTAAATCTTAACAATCCATCATCACTGACCGTAAAATTTGACTGCGGGGTATTCTCAGCTTGGCTAACCAAATCCAGTAGTTTTTGATCACTTTTCTATCCAGTTCTAATCTGATTTAAAATACTGGGCTCTATTCGTAGGCTAGCCATAAATCCGACCTCTGCTTCCTCAACTCTAATCCCGAGTCTGGAAAACTGTTTCAATAAATCCCATTCCCTGATCATCATAACAGAAACATGCTTTTTTTGCTCAGGGCATCAGCAACAACGTTCGCCTTCCCCGAATAATATAAAATCTCACAGTCATAGTCCTTAAGGAGTTCCATCCATCGTCTTTGTCTCATATTAAGCTCCTTTTGGTCGAAGATATACTTCAAACTCTTATGGTCAGTGAAGATCTGAAACCTTTCCCCATACAAGTAATGCTGCCATATCTTTAATGCAAACACCACGCGTCTAACTCCAAATCATGCTTGGGGTAGTTCCACTCATGGTCCTTCAGCTGACGCGATCCATAAGTGACTCCTCTTTCATGCTGCATGAGTACACACCCCAAACCCAGATGGGAAGCATCATTATACACTGAGAAGCCCCCAGATCCACTCGAAATTGTTAAAATGGGTGTTGTAGTCAACGTTGTTTAAGCTCTTGGAAACTCTGCTCACACTGATCCGACCATATAAACGGAACGTCTTTACGTGCAAGCTTAGTCAGAGGAGCTGCAATCATGGAGAATCCCTAAACAAACCTCCTATAATATCCTGTAAGTCTCAGAAAACTCTGAATCTCTCCCAATTAAGTATAGCCTCTACCTTGGACGGATCAACTGACACTCCGTCCCTAGATATAATGTGACCAAGGAAAGCTATTCGATACAGCTAAAACTCACTTTTATTGAGCTTTCCATACAACTGCTTGTCTCATAGTATCTGAAGCACAATCCTCAAATTTTGTGCATGTTTCTCTTACGACTGAGAATATATAAGGATATCATCAATGAAAACTATCACAAACTAATCTAGATGGTCTCGAAATACCTTATTCATCAGACTCATGAAAGCAGCAGGGGCATTCATCAAACCAAAAGGCATCACTAAGAATTCATAGTGGCCATATCTAGTTCTGAAGGTCGTTTTCAGAATATCCTCTTTCCTGATTCTTAACTGGTGATAGCCCGATCTTAAATCAATCTTAGAAAAGACAGAAGCCCATCTCAGCAGATCAAACAAGTCGTCTATTCTCGAGAGGGGGTATTTATTCTTGTAATCTATGTACAATCTAAGACTACCATCCTTTTTTCCTCACAAACAAAATCGGAGCTCCCCACAGTGACACACTGGGTCTAATGAAACCTTGGTCAAGTAGTTCTTGCAACTGTTTCTTTAACTCTTCCAGTTCAACCAATGCCATCCTATAGGGAGGTTTAGAGATCGGCTGGGTATTGGGCAGTAAATCGATAGTGAACACCAGCTCTCTTTCCGATGGTAATCCCAGTAACTCATATGGGAACACATCCGGAAACTCACATACTACTGATATGTCTTTTATCCTCAGATGTTCTTGACTGATATTAGAGATGAGTGTGATGTAACCTTCACATCAATAATTTATTTAGTAATTTCAGGAATGATGACCAAATCATACAATTTCTTACATAACACTTTACACATTTTATTCCTTAATAGTCAAGCATACACTGAATTTTTCAGGTAAGGAGAAAGTTACAGTCTTAGTGTAGCAGTCTAGACTCACGTGATTGGCCGCTAACCAATCCATCCTTAGAATCACGTCAAAACCATACATATTTAATAAAACTAGATCTGTTAACATTACTTTATCTCCCACCTTAATCTCACACTTTCTACATACCATATCAGTTCTCTATGACTCACGTATAGGTGTACTTACATGTAAAACATAAGCTAGGGGTTCAGGCTCTAAATCCAGCTTACATGCAAAGTGTACTGAAATAAAAGAATGCGTAGATCCTGGGTCAAACAACAAATGAGCCTCATGATTATAGACAAGAAGTGTACCTCGTATAGCCTCAGACGAAGTGTCTGCAGTCTCCTTATCAATAGCAAACACATATCCCTCTGTGACCGACTTCTTACCCTTATCAGTAGCTGTGGCCCGTCTCTGGAGAATCACTCTTTGAGGCTGCTATCAAAGAGGCTCTTGAGGATGTGGTCTCTGTGGCTGCAGGCAATACTTCACCCTATGACCCATGTCCCCACATCTGAAACATCCTTGTATCATTTTAATACAATTTCCTTCATGTGACCGATCACAATATCCACAAATGATAATATCGGGTCTGACATCTTGAAGGGTCTCCGTAGTAATGGGAGGAACCCTTGGTTTATTAACTCTTCCCCTAGGTCCCTCAAAATTTCTTCTCTTAAATGAACCCCTTATAAAGTCTATGTGAGAAGCTGCAGGTCCCTTACTCTTATCACTGACTATCACCCGAGACTCAGATTGGGACTGTATCAATTCTAGTCCCCTCTCGACTTCTTGTTGTGATAGCCCAAAAGTGTGGAAAATAGGGAAAATTTAAAATTTTCTTACATTAAACTTCCTACTTAGGGTGCATACCTGTACAGTGTCAGCCGACCTCTTCAACCAAATATCTCGAGGATCATTCAAACATCCACAATGTCTTAACCAATTAATATTATATCAAAAGAAATCCACTTGCTATACACATTAATACTGATTACATCCCAATATCACTTAAATAGAAATGTATGTATTACATAATTGTCTGGGTTACAAAATGAATTGAATTATACCTCTCGTGTGTACAAGCAATAGCTTGGGGAGAGTCTCGTCCACCATTCTATGTCACGTACACAACAGGTACTATCACTCACTGTAAGTAATCTGTTGGGGGGGAGGAAAAGAGGGGGTGAGCTTTCAACTTCGCTCAGTAAGGAGTGCATATGAGCTTTAAAAATCATCATTAAAGCATAAGTGTAATAATGGTATAATTCACATGGTTATAAATACATGATTTAAATCACCGTTCATCAAAACATCTTTATCTCATTTCACAAACACGTCATATCTCAAAATAATTATGGAGACTAGGCAAAGTATAAAAGTCGTGAATGCAATCATCACATCACATCATCCTCAACGAGGGCATCTCTCATTACCAAAATGGAGGCATGGTAAGACCCGGCCCTAGCAAAGCCTCGGCGTCAACCGAAGTGGAGGTATCCACGGATGTGTAAGTTTTATGACAAGCCTTTAGTCTCAAATTAAAACATGCCATTATTATGCAAAAAATAGTTTCGCCTTCATGTAGAGCTCATGATAGTTTTGCTTATAAATCTCTTTTAAATAAAAAGATATATTTTCTCATAAATAACTCAAATCGTAAAACTAAGCTCAAACTGACAAAACATGTAGTCAAGTGATAATCTCAAATCAAACACTTTTCTCAATAAGTATGCTCATTTGTAAATTCATTTTATGCTGCCAAAGCAATTTCATCAGTAAGGAAATACGTATGCACAAGAGGTTGCATCCCCTACCTCGAATCACTTCCCTTTGTTTTCTAATGCCCATGATCCGGCTTTATCTGTTCCAACTCAATCTTCAAGAGCTACAAGCATTTGCTACTCACATTAGTGTATTTCAACATATTAAATTCTCATTTGCATGAATTTCAATTCAATGCATGGAGCCATTTTACACCAATTTGGCATTGTCACATCTTTTGGACCTTATGTCCTCTTAAGTCCATTTCGATTGTGCTATTCGTTTCTCAAGAGTCCTTTAGACTCCTCGAGTCTACTGATTCATATTGAACCGACATTAGCTTCGTAATACCTCAAATTCAACATTTTCGTTCTCTATGGCATTTTATCAAACACTTCTCATACCTCTTTTCAATCATCATCTAATCCAACATATGGATTTCACAAAAGTATTTTATAATCATCTATTCATGCTTATCAACTTCTCTATATACTCAAATCATTATTATCTTCATACCATTTCAACTTTCTCTCACTAAGCTCATTCTAGGTCATGGTTACTTAAGCATGTACTTGAACATTTAAGCTAACAATGTATATACCAAATCAACTCATCTAAATGTTTAAATTATCATACCAGAAGTTGGTGCATTGAAATCTTACCTAGCTTGACTTTTCTCTTTCTTTCCAAATGTGAGGAAAGATTCATTTTTCTCCTTCAATCCTTCAATCCAACCTCTAGTTTTCAACTATATTGCTCTCCTCTTCTTAAGCAACAACTTTGCGCAAATACATTTTTCTCAAATCTCGTTGGAATGTGTTAAAAGTTTAGAGTGAGAAACTAGGTTTTTGTTCAAACATGGAAGAATTTCAATGTTCAAGAGAAGAAGGTACGAGTTGTCTGGCTTTTTATAGATTTCACATTATGAGATCGATCTCCCCTTGCTTAAATTCCTCTAAGTTTTGATAATTAGAGGCAGGAGATTGATCAGCCTATAGATGAGATCGATTTGCTTAAGGGGATAGGATCGACCTGGTTCAGGCAGAAGGCTTTGGAGATCAATCTGGCCTTAAGAGGAATCGATCTGCCTTATGGGAGGAGATCGATCTAGTCTAAGCAGAGGCAAATTGAGATCGATCTGCTTGAGTAAAGGATCGATCTCCCTCTTGCAGAATGTCTTGGCATTGCAATTCAAGGCAATGAGATTGATCTCCCCTTACAATGAGATCGATCTGCCCTGCATTCTATAGCATTCCAGCTGTAGATTTCCCAAAGTTCCAAAGTTAAACTCCCATTCATTTACTTCTATACTCATTTTACATTTCATTCATACTTAGAGCTTAAAAACATCCATTACTTGTGATATGTAATATAACTTGTCTATACATTCTAAAATCATAAACATTACATAGAAATTTATAGGTCTTACATTCCCCCATCCTTAAAAGAACTTGGTCCTCCAAATTAGAACCAAGTCATTCCTCAAAAAGTCAGGGATATTTCTCTTTCATCAGGCTCTCGAGCTCCTAAGTTACCTCTTCGGTTGAGTGGTGCTTTCAGAGAAACTTTACAAACAGAATTCTCTTTGTCCGAAGTACTTTTTCTTTCCTGTCGAGGATCCGGACAGGTTCTTCTACGTAGCTCATGTCTCCCTGGAGGTATAGTGCTTTATACTCGATGACATGGGAGGGATTCGGACTATACTTCCTCAACATTGAGATGTGGAAGACATTATGAATCGTGAAAAGCTGTGATGGCAAAGCTAACCGATAGGTAACATCTCCCACTCTCTCTAATACCACAAACGGACTAATAAATCGGGGACTCATCTTCCACTTCTTCCCGAAACGCATGATAGCTTTACATTGAGACACTTTAAGGAACACAAAATCTCCAGTTTGAAACTCAAGTGGTCGTCTACGCATATTAGCGTAACTCTTCTGTCAACTTTGAGCAGCCTGTAATGCATCACAAATAATCTCTACAGTGTGAACTGCCTGCTTAATGAGGTCGAGAGCATTTACCTTTCTGTCACCCATTTCTTCCCAAGCTATGGGGGATTTACACCTCCTACCATACAGAGCCTCATAAGGTGCAATACCAATACTCGTATGATAGCTATTGTTGTACGCAAACTCAACAAAGGGCAAGTGATCATCCCATGATCCATTAAAGTCCATCGTACACGCCCGCAACATATCTTCCAAGGTCTGTATAGTCCGCTCGGACTAACCATTAGTTTGAGGATCATAAACGGTACTAAAATTCAACCGAGATCCCATGGCTTCCAGAAAATGAGTCCAAAATATAGAGGTAAACCTGGAATCTCTATCAGATGTTATACTCACTGGAGCCCCATGCAATCGAGCTATCTCTCTGACATATAGCTCAGCTATGAGACTCAAGGTATCTGTACTCTTTATGGCAAGGAAGTGGGCACTCTTAGTTAATCTGTCTACTATCACCCAAATCGCATCTTGACCTCTTCGGGTCCTCTGTAATCCCATGATAAAGTCCATGGTGATATGCTCCCATTTTCACTTAGGCACTGGCAAGGACTTAAGTAATCCTTCAGGATTTTGATGCTCAGCTTTTACTTGTTGACACACCAAACACTTGGACACAAATTCTGCCACTTCCCGTTTCATACCACTCCACCAATACACCTTACGCAGATCCTAATATATCTTGGTACTACCTGGGTGCATGGTGTAACAGGAACAGTGAGACTCCCTCAATATTTGCTGCTTCAATGTATCATTGCTCGGGACACAAATACGGCCCTTAAACCTCAACAATCCATCATCACTGACCGTAGAATCTGACTGCAAGGTCTTCTCAGGTTGGCTAACTAAATCCAATAGCTTCTGATCACTTCTTTGTCAAGTTCTAATTTGATCCAAAATACTAGGCTATATCTGTAGGCTAGCAATAAATCCAACCTCTGCCTCCTAAACTCTTATTCTGAGTCCGATGAACTGTTCAAATAAATCCCATTCCCTGATCATCATAACAGAAACCATGCTCTTTCTGCTCAGGGCATTCGCAACTACGTTCGCTTTCCTCGGATGATATAAAATCTCGCAGTCATAGTCCTTAAGGAGCTCCATCCATCGTCTTTGTCTCATATTAGGCTCCTTTTGGTCGAAGATATACTTCAGACTCTTATGGTCAGTGAAAATTTTAAATCTTTCCCTATACAACCATATCTTTAATGCAAACACCACTGCGACTAATTCTATATCATGCGTGGGGCAGTTCTGCTCATGGTCCTTCAGCTGTCGTGATCCATAAGCGACTACTCTTCTGTGCTGTTTGAGTACGTACCCCAAACCCAAATGGGAAGCATCACTGTATACTGCTAAGCCTCCAGATCCATTCAGAATTGTTAAAATGGGTGTTGTAGTCAATCTTCCTTTAAGCTTTTGCAAACTTTGCTCACACTGATCCGACCATATAAATGGAACATCCTTATGTGTAAGCTTAGTTAGAGGAGCTATGATCTTAGAGAACCCCTCAACAAACCTCCTATAATATCCTGCAAGTCCCAAAGAATTCTGAATTTCTTTAATTGTCCTCGGTCTCTCCCAATTAAGTACAGCTTCTACCTTAGAGGGATCAACTGATACCCCATCCCTAGATACAATGTGACCGAAGAAAGCTATATGATCTAGCAAAAACTCACTTTTACTGAGCTTTCTATACAACTGCTTGTCTCAGAGTATTTGAAGCACAATCCTCAAATATTGTGCGTGTTCCTCTTGGGACTGAGAATATATAATGATATCATCAATGAAGACTATCACAAATAGATCTAGATAGTCTCTAAATAACTCATTCATCAAACTCATGAAAGCAGCAAGGGCATTCGTCAAACTAAAGGGCACCACTAAAAACTCATAGTGGCCATACCTAGTTCTGAAGGTCGTTATTGGAATATTCTCTTTCCTGATTCTTAACTGGTGATAGCCCAATCTTAAGTCAATCTTGGAAAAGACAGAAGCCCCCTCTCAACTGATCAAATAAATCATCTATCCTTAGTAAAAGGTATTTGTTCTTCACCGTAACCTTATTCAGTAGTCTATAATCAATGTACAACTTGAGGCTACCATCTTTTTTCCTCACAAACAAAATCGGAGCTCCTCATGGTGACACACTGGATCTAATAAAACCCTGGTCAAGCAGCTCTTGCAACTGTTTCTTTAACTCTTCCAATTCAACCAACGCCATCCTATAGGGAGGTTTAGAGATTGGCTGGGTATCTGGCACTAAATCGATAGTAAACTCCAGCTCTCTCTCCTGTGTTAAACCCGGTAACTCATTTGGGAAAACATCCGAAAACTCGCATACTACATGTATGTCCTCAATCCTCAGAGGTTCCTGATTGATGTCAAAAATGAGTGCGATGTAACCTTCACATCAATAATCTAATCAGCGTTTTCAAGAAATTACAATCATATCTATAAGATTTCTCACAATAATCTTCACACATTTTCATTCCTTAACATTTAAACGTACATTAAATGTTTTTGGTAGGGAGAAAGTTATAGTTTTAGTGTAGCAGTCTAGACTCACACGATTGGCTGCTAACCAATCCATCCCTAGAATCAAATCAAAACCACACATATTTAGTAAACTAAATATGCTAACATCACTTTATCTCTCACCTTAATCTCACACTTTCTACATACCATATCAGTTCTTTGTGACTCACGCATAGGTGTACTTACATGTAAAATATGAACTAGGGGTTCAAGCTCTAAATTTAATTTACATGCAAAGTGTACAGAAATAAAAGAATGCGTGGACCGTGGGTTAAACAACACATGAGCCTCATGATTATAGATAAGAAGTGTACCTCGTATAGCTTCGGATAAATTGTCTGCAGTCTCCTTATCCAAAGCAAATACACGCCCCTCAGTGACAGGCTTATTTCCCTTATCAACAGCCATGACCTGTCTCTGGGGGTCACTCTCTGCAGATGTTATCGAGAAAGCTCTTGAGGATGTGGTCTTTGTGGCTGCAGGCAATCTTTTACCCTATAACCCATGTCCCCGCACCTAAAATATCCACGTAGTATCCGAAAACAAGTACCCTCATGCGGTCGACCACAATCTTTGCAAATCTTAGTGTCGGGTCTGGCACCTGGAGGGGTCTCCATAGTAATGAGAGGAACTCTGGGTCTATCAACTCTCCCTTTAGGTCCCTAGACCATTTGTCTCTTAAAAGAACCCCTCGTACAGTCGGTGTGGGAAGCTGCAGGTCTCTTAACCTTATCCCTGGTTATCACTCGGGACTCAAACTGGGACTGTATTAGCTCTAGTCCCCTCTTAACTTCCTGTACCTATCTCCGAGTATCATTAAACTCCGTAATGCAAAGCTCCATCAGTCTATCTCAAATGGCTGGTCTCAGCCCCTAAACAAAATGCTCTATTCGACGCTCCTCATCCTTGACAATTTTCGACTCATATCTCAACAAAGAAGTGAACCGGTTCTAATATTCATCAACTGTCATGCTACCTTGTACTAGATTCAAACAATCTACTTGCATCTTCCTCTTGGCAGTGCTAGGGATATACTGGGTCCTGAAGGCCGACTTAAAAGTCTCCTAGTTGATTACTAGATGGATGGCAGTCAATATACTCTAGGTGGTATTCCACCAACAACGGGTTTGTTCCTTAAGTATGTAGGTACCTATACTAACCCTCTCAGCATCAGTGTATCCCAGAAAGTCAAATATGATCCTCATCTCGGTCAACCACTCCTCTGCCTCTGCTGGACCCTTCACCCCTTTAAATGCCGACGGATTCATCTTAAGAAAGTCCTTCAACTGGCCTTTACCCCCATCATCGGGCCTGGTTTGTACCGAAGGCTGAGCGACAGGTGGCACTGGGTCGATTTGTATAGAAGGTGGGGGTAGATCCTGTGGTGGTGTAAGAGCTAGGGTAGGTGTGGTACCTGAGGCATTAACCCCAAAATGTTGCATAAATAACGCCACCATCTGATCTAACCCCTGTCGTACATCGTGCTCAAGCTGATTAATTCAAGAGTTAGGACTTTTCGACTGTGGTTCATGTGGTGGAGGTGGTTGTGCCTACCTCCGGGGAAGGCCTCGTTTTCCCCTGATAACTTATCTCTTACATACCTGCGCATACACATTAAACATCGGTTACAATGTCAACCACTAAATTCAATTCATAACCAGACAATTACAGAAACTTGGGATGTAATCTATTTCCAATTACTCGACACTGACAGGACTAGGCAACCTCTGCTCTAATACCATCAAATCTATAATAGCCCGAAAGTGCCGAAAACAGGGATAATTTAAAATTTTCTTACATTAAACTTCCTAATCAAGGTGCATTCCTGTACAGTGTCAACCGACCTCTTCAACCAAATATCTCGAGGATTATTCAAACATCCACAATCTCTTAACCAATTCATATTATTTCAAAAGAAATCCACTTGTTATACACATTAATACTGATTACATCCCAATATCACTTAAATAGAATTGTCTGTATTACATAATTGTCTATGTTACAAAATAAAATTGAATTATACCTATCGTGTGTACAAGCAATAGCCTGGGGAGAGTCTCGTCTACCAACCTATGTCACATACGTAGTAGGTACTATCACTCACTATAAGTAATCTGCCGGGGGGGGGGGGGAAGAAAAGAGGGGGTGAGCTTTCAACTTCGCTTAGTAAGGAGTGCATATGAGCTTTAAAAATCATCATTAAATCATAAGTGTAATAATGGCATAATTCACAAGGTTATAAATACGTGGTTTAAATCACTGTTCATCAAAACATCTTTATCTCATTTCATAAACACGTCATATCTCAAAATAATTATGGAGACTAGGCATACTATAAAAGTCGTGAATGCAATCATCACATCACATCATCCTCAACGAGGGCATCTCTCGTTACCAAAATGGAGGCATCTCACGTTACCAAAACAGAGGCATGATAAGACTCGGGCCTAGCAAAGCCTCGGAGTCAACCGAAGTGGCGGTATCCACTGATATGTAAGTTTCATGACAAGCCTTTAGTCTCAAATTAAAACATGCCATTATTATGCAGACAATAGTTTCGCCTTCACGTAGAGCTCATGATAGTTTTGCTTATAAATCTCTTTTAAATAAAAAAGATATATTTGCTCATAAATAACTCAAATCGTAAAATCGAGCTCAAACCGGTAAAACATGCCCTCAAGTGATAAATCTCAAATCAAACACTTTTCTCAATAAGTATCTCTTTTGTAAACTCATTTTATGCTGCCAAAGCATTTTCATCAGTAAGGAAATACGTATGTACAAGAGGTTGCATCCCTTATCTCGAATCACGTGGAAATCACTTCCCTTTGTTTTCCAATGCTCGTGATCCGGCTTTATCAGCTCCAACTCAATCTTCAGGAGCTACAAGCATTTACTACTCACATTAGTGTCTTTCAACATATTAAATTCTCATTTGCATGAATTTCAATTTAATGCATAGGCTATTTTTCACCAATTTGGCCTTATCACATCTTTTGGACTTTATGTCCTCTTAATTCCATTTCGATTGTTCTATTTGTTTCTTGAGTGTCCTTTAGACTCCTCGAGTCTACCGATTCATATTGAACCGATATTAGCTTTGTAATACCTCAAATTCATCATTTTCGTTCTCTATGGCATTTTATCAAACACTTCTCATACCCCTTTTTCAATCATCATCTAATCCAACATATGGATTTCACAAAAGTATTTTAAAATCATCTATTCATGCTTATCAACTTCTCTATATACTCAAATCATCATTATCTTCATACCATTTCAACTTTCTCTCACCAAGCTCATTCTAGGTCATGGTTACTTAAGCATGTACTTGAACATTTAAGCCAACAATGTATATACCAAATCAACTCATCTAAATGTTTAGATTATCATACCAGAAGTTAGTGTATTGAAATCTTACCTAGCTTGACCTTTCTCCTTCTTGCCAAATGTAAGGAGAGATTCCTTTTTCTCCTTCAATCCTTCGATCCAACCTCTAGTTTTCAACTATATTGCTCTCCTCCTCTTAAGCAACAACTTTACTCAAATACATTTTTCTCAAATCTCTTTGGAAGGTGTTGAAAATCTAGAGTGAGAAGCTAAGTTTTTGCTCAAACAAGGAAGGTTTTCAATGTTCAGGAGAAGAAGGCACAAATTGTCTGGCTTTTTATAGATTTCACATTATGAGATTGATCTCCCCTTGCTTAAATTCCTTAAAATTTCGATAATTGCATGTAGGAGATCGATCTGCCTATAGATGAGATTGATCTGCTCAAGGGGATAGGATCGATCTAGTTCAGGTAGAAGGCTTTGGAGATTGATCTAGCCTTAAGAGGAGATCGATCTGGCCTTAAGAGGATATCGATCTGGCCTATTGAGAGACCAACAGATATCGATCTGGTCCAAGCCGAGGTAAATTAAGATCTATCTGCTTGAGTGAGGGATCGATCTCCCTCTTGCAGAATGTCCTGGCATTGCAATTTAAGGCAATGAGATCAATCTCTCATTGCAATGAGATCGATCTGCCCTGCTTTTTATAGCATTCCAGTTGCAGTTTTTCCAAGTTTCCAAAGTTAAACTCCTATTCCTTTAATTCTATACTCATTTTACATTTCATTCATACTTAGAGCTTAAAAGCATCCATTACTTGTGATTCATATGTAATGTAACTTGTCTGTACAATCTAAAATCATAAACATTACATAGAAATTTATAGGTCTTAAACTTATGCTCGTCTCAAAGCATCCTTAAACTCAGTAATGCATAAACCTATTAATCTATCTCGAATGGCTGGTTGCAGCACCTACCGCTCTGTATGACGCTCCTCGTCCTTGACAGTCTCTGGATCATATCTCAACAAAGTGGTGAACTGGTTCTCATATTCGTCGACTGTCATGCTGTCCTCAACTAAATTCAAAAAATCTGCTTGCATTTTCCTCTAGGTAGCGCTCAGGATATACTGGGTCCTGAAGGCTGACTGGAAAGTCTCCCAACTGATCACAGAATGGATGGCAGTCAAGATACTCTGGGTGGTATTCCACGAACATCGAGCTTGCTACTTAAGCATGTAGGTACCCTTACTAACCCTCTCTGCATCAGTGCATCCTAGAAAGTCAAAGATTATCCTCATCTCTGTTAACCACTCCTCCGCCTCTGCTGGACCCTTCACCCCTTTAAATGTCGACATATTCATCTTAAGAAAGTCCTTCAACTGGCCCATACCTCTATCCTCGGGCTTGGTCTGTGTCGAAGGCTGAGCGACGGGTGGTACTAGGTCAGTCTGTATAAGAGGTGGGGGTGGATCTTGTGGTGGTATAGGTACAGGAGCCGGGGTAGGTGTGGTACCTAAGGCATTAGCCCCGAAATGCTGCTCAAATAGCGTTGCCATCTACTTAAACCCTTGTCGCACATCCTGCTCTAGCCGATTAATTCGAGAGTTAGGACTCTCTGGTTGTGGGGTAGGTGGTGGAGGTGGTTGTGCCTATCTTCGGGGAGGACCTCATTTCCCTCTCATATCTTATCTCTTACATACTTGCGCGTACACATTAAACATCAATTACAATGTTAATCGTTAAATTCAATTCATAACCAGACAATTACAGACACTTGGGATGTAATCTATTTTCACTTAATCGACACTAACAGTACTAGGCAACCTTTGCTCTGATACCACCTAATCTGTGACAGCTCGAAAACGCGAAAAATAGGGCTAATTTAAATTTTTTTTCTTAAATTAAACTTCCTACTCGAGGTGCATTCCAGTGTAGTGTCAGTTAGTCTCATATCTATTTGATATTAAACTGCTTATACTTAATTATACTTATGTCGTTTTCTAACGAAAATTCAGCAGCATCTCCCCTTATATTTATCATTATCCTCATACAAATTGAAAAAAAAAAAAAGCAATTCAATATCCACAATCCAGTTGATTTTATTTCTATTTCATCAACCAATATCCCAAGGATCTCCCAACATCAACATTTACTTAATCAAATAACATTATATCAAAATCAACCTATTTTTTCTAATTTATAAACATATACGATCTTGATTACATCTCAACTTTACTTAAATATAAGTGTCTGCATTAGATAATTGTTTGGATACAAAATGAATTGAATTATAACTCATGCGTGTACAATCAATAGCCTGGGGAGAGTCTCGTCCACCAACTTATGTCACGTACACAGCAGGTACTTGCGCTCACTGTAAATAATCTGTGGGCGAGGAAAGAAGGGGGGTGAGCTTCAACTAGCTCAATAAGGAGAGCACATGAGATTTAGAAGTCATCATCAAAGCATAAGTGTAATAATGGCATAATTTCACATAATTATAAACACGTGATTAAAATCACAATTCATCAAAACATCAATATCTCATTTTCACAACACGTCATATCTCAAAATAGTTATGGAGACTAGGCATAATATAAGGGTCATGAAAGCAATCATCACATCACGTCACATCACATCATCTTCAACAAGGGCATCTTTAAATGAGGGAATTATCTACCTGTGGCCACGGCATCACTGCAGACTAGATTAGGGTCGTACAGCATCTGCTTAACGCTACCAAAGCAGAGGCATCTCACGTTACCAAAACGGAGGCATCTCACGTTACCAAAACGCAGGCATCTCACGCTACCAAAGCAAAGGCATTTCACGTTACCAAAATGGAGGCATCGATGTGCAGATAACATGACGAGTCCTTAGTCTAAAAAATATGCCATTATTATGCTGAAAATAGTTTTACCTTCACGTAGAGCTCATAATAGTTTTGCTTGTAAATCTCGTTTAAATATAAAAATATATTTGTTCACAAAACATTCAAATCACAAAACCGAGCTCAAACCGGTAAAACATGCACTCAAGTAATAAATCTAAAGTTAAACACTTTTCTCAAGAAATATGCTCGTTTATAAAATTTTTTATGCTACCAAAACATTTTCATCGGTAAAGAACACATATGCGCAAAACGGTTGCATCCCTTTCCTCTTACACCTTAGGCGGTGAAATATACCCAAGTCTCGAACTAGCCTCGATTCACGTATCAAATTCTCGAGTTGCCCAAATAACATCAAAACATCAATAAACGCTCATTAAACCTCTACTTCATATTTCTATTCATGTATTTTCTCAAACACCGTAGGTGTACATTTTCTTAACTCCATCAAATTCCATTAGTTAATCACACCAAATCATCTCACAATCATGCATATAACATCACCATCACTATAGTACATTCATTCCATCATTAATTTCACTCCATGGTTCACTTTCTCACACTAAACCCATTTTTTACTATGGTTAGTTCATCATATTCTAGGTCGTTCCAACCAACAATACATATACCAATCAACTCCTAACAACATCTAAATAAACATACTTAGACTTGGTGTCATGGAAACTCACCTAGCTTGACTTTTCTCTTGCCTGAAATTGGAAGACCTCTTACTCCTTCAATCCTCCAAGTTAAATGTTGATTCTAAGATATGTTGTTCTCCTCCTCAAATTGAACAACTTTACTTAAACAACCTTTTTCTCAAATCCTTTTGGAAAGGGTGGTATTCTATAGTGAGAAACTAGGTTTTTCTTTAGTAAAATGGAGGCCTAGTTGATGTTTCAGGGAAGGAAGGCTCGAATGGTGGGGCTTTATATAGAATTTGCATTATGAGATTGATCTCCAATGGGTGGAGATCGATCTCCCCTTACTTAAACTCCTCTAAAATTTTGACAATTGCAGGTAGTAGATCAATCTGCTCTATAGGTGAGATCAATCTTGGCTAGGCAGAGGCTTATGGAGATTGATCTACCATAGGGATGAGATCAATCTGCTCCTGGCCGAGACAAATTAAGATCTTTCTCCCAGGGAAGGGATCGATCTCTTCCAGGCAGAGCAACTTTGAGATAAATCTTCTTGGTGAGGAGATCGATCTATTCTTCATCAGGGGATCGATCTGTCTTGAATAAAGGATCGATCTACTTGCCTAAAAACCTTGGTGTTTTCATTCCAAAATTGCAAGATCGATCTTGTCACCATATGAGATTGATCTGGCCTTCATCTGTAGGCTTCCTACTGCAAGTTTTCCCAGCAATTCAAGGGAATTGTTGCATTCAATTTGCTTCACTACTCATTTAACATTCTATCCATACTTAGCACTTAAAAGCATCCATTTCTTGAGATTCATATGTAATGTAACTTGTCTGTACATTTCAAAATCGTAAACATTACATAGAAATTTATAGGTCTTAATCAGCCTAGAGTCTTGAGCATTGTACAAGGACGTGCTGTAGGAGTAACCCATTACCTTCTGGGTGGAATTGCCACAACATGAGCATTCTTCTTAGAAAGAATTATTGCAGCAGGATAATGGCTAGGAGGATTTGAAAGGCATTATGGCATTACGATTTCCAAGGTTTAGCCAAGGATTAGCTCAAGACCCAACTACTCATCGTATTTGGTTTGGTATTTGTTACCGCGCATGACTTCGAGAGTCATGATGATATTATTGAGGAACATCTTTATCAGAATATTTTTGCTTCTCACTTCGGGCAATTAGCAATAATGTTTCTATGGACTTCCAAAAATCTGTTTCATGTAGCTTGGCAGGGAAATTTTGAGGCATGGGTACATGATCTTTTACATGTAAGACTGATTGCTCATGTAATTTGGGATCCTCATTTTGGTCAACCACCTATGGAAGCTTTTACTAGAGGGGGCGCTCCTAGTCTTATGAATATCGCTTACTCTGGTGTTTATCAGTGGTGGTATGCAATCGGGTTACGTACTAATGAAGATCTTTATATTGGAGCTCTTTTTCTATATTTCTTTCTGCTCTGTCCTTAATAGCGGGTTAGTTACACCTACAACCGAAATGGAAACTGAGCGTTTTGTGGTTCAAAAACGTTGAATCTCATCTCAATCACCATTTGTCAAGACTCTTCAGAGTAAGTTCCTTGGCTTGGACAGGGCACTTAGTTCATGTCGCTATTCCTGGATCCCGAGGGGAATATGTTCAATGGAATAATTTCTTAGATGTATTACCGCATCCCTAAAGGTTAGGCCCATTTTTTTCAGGTCAGTACAATCTTTATGGTTAAAATCCCAATTCAAGTAGTCATTTATTTGGTACCTCCCAAGGATCAGGAACTGCCATTCTAACCCTTCTCGGGGGATTCCATCCACAAACGCAAAGTTTATGGCTGACTGATATTGCATACCATAATTTAGCTATTGTATTTCTTTTCCTCGTTACTGGTCATATGTATAGAACTAACTTCAGAATTGGTCACAGTATAAAAGATCTCTTAGAAGTAGATATTCTTTCGGAAGTACGATTGGGGCGTGGGCATAAGGGTCTTTATGATACAATCAATAATTCGATTCATTTTCAATTAGGCCTTGCTCTTGCCTCTTTAGGGGTTATTACGTCCTTGGTAGCTCAACACATGTACTCTTTACCTGCTTATGTGTTCATAGCATAAGACTTTACTACTCAAGCTGCATTATATACCCATCACCAATACATCGCAGGATTTATCATGACAGGAGATTTTGCCCATGGAGCTATATTTTTTATTAGAGATTACAATCTGGAACATAATAATGATAATGTTTTGGCAAGAATGTTAGAACATATAGAAGCTATCATATCCCATTTAATTTGGGCAAGCCTTTTTTTGGGATTCCATACTTTGGGACTTTATGTCCATAATGATGTCATGCTTGCTTTTGGGACTCCAGAGAAACAAATCTTAATCGAACCTATATTTGCCCAATGGATCCAATCTGCTCATGGTAAAACTTCATACGAGTTTGATGTACTTTTATCTTCAACGAATGGCCCAGTATTCAATGCGAGTCGAAGCATATGGTTGCCTGGCTGGTTAAATGCTGTTAATGAAAATAGTAATTCCCTATTCTTAAGAATAGGTCCTCGAGACCTTTTGGTTCATCATGCTATTGCTCTAGGTTTACATACAACTACATTAATCTTAGTAAATGTGGTTTAGATGCGTGCAGTTCCATGTTAATACTGGATAAAAAGGATTTCGGTTATAGTTTTCCTTGCGATGGTCCTAGACGAGGTGGTACTTGTGATATTTCAACGTGGGACGCATTTTATTTGGCAGTTTTCTGGATGTTAAACACCATTGGATGGGTTACTTTTTATTGGCATTGGAAACACTTCACATTATGGCAGGGTAACGTCTCACAGTTTAATGAATCTTCCACTTATTTGATGGGATGGTTAAGAGATTATCTATGGTTAAACTCTTCACAACTTATCAATGGGTATAACCCATTTGGTATAAATAGTTTATCAGTCTGGGCATGGATGTTCTTATTTAGACATCTTGTTTGGTCTACCAGACTTATGTTCTTAATTTCTTGGCACGGATATTTGCAAGAATTGATTGAAACTTTAGCATGGGCTCATGAACGCACACCTTTAGCTAATTTGATTCAATGGAGAGATAAACCAGTGGCTCTTTCCATTGTGCAAGCAAGATTGGTTGGATTAGCTCACTTTTCTGTAGGATATATATTTACTTATGCGGCTTTCTTAATTGCCTCTACATCGAGCAAATTTGGTTAATTCCTTTTGTTATGCGTTGTATCTGTGATAATATCATCTCTTTCGATGGAAAATGAGGGTATGCCCTCTTCTATTTCTACATCTAGGATCCGACTTGTATCATTGATAATAATAGGAACTAAATCATTATGGCAAAGAAAAGTTTGATTCATAGGGAGAAGAAGAGGCAAAAATTGGAACAAAAATATCATTTGATTCGTCGATCCTCAAAAAAAGAAATAAGAAAAGTTTCGTCGTTGAGTGAGAAATGGGAAATTCATGGAAAGTTACAATCCTCACCGCGAAATAGTGTACCCATATGTATTCATTGACGTTGCTTTTCGACCGGAAGATCGAGAGCTAACTATCGAGACTTTGGACTATCCGGACACATACTTCGTGTAATGGTTCACGCATGTTTGTTGCCGGGGGCAACAAGATCAAGTTGGTAAGGACTAAAATATCCCTTCATTTTTCTATTTATTTCTATGAGCAATGATCATAAAGGGCCCCTTTACCATTTTGTATAAATAGGCTATTCTATTTGTACATATATGGAAAAAAGGCGCATTCAATCTTTATTTGTCCATTAGTTTAGTTTCATTTCATCACGGGATAAAGCAGTTTAGTAGCTCGTAAGGCTCATAACCTTGAGGTCATGGGTTCAAATCCCGTTCCCGCGACATTTTTTTGACAAAAAAAATTAGACTTGACTCTATTAACTAGTAATCTTTTCTTTTACTTTTAAGGGGGTGTAGTATATTACAATATTACAATTACAGTCAACTATTTACAGTCAACTATAACAAATCTTTATCCTCTTATCTTAAATACATTTCCTTGGGCGGATAGCGGGAATCGAACCCGTGTCTTCTCCTTGGCAAAGAGAAATTTTACCATTCGACCATATCCACATTTTCGTTCTTGATTCTTGATATGCAAGACTATTTGGTCAGAGCTCGAACAGATACTTTATTCAGTTCAGGTCGATTTTATCAAATTCCACTACTAAACCAATTAACAATCCAAATTATATAACAATTTAAATGATTATCAATTAATCAAATTACAAGTTATTATCAATTATTATTAATTTCTATTATTTGTTATTAATTGTTATTAATGTTATTAATATTAACTATAAGTAATTTAAAATTATATTAATTAATATAAATAGAAAATTATATTAATATATTTCGATTTATAAATCTAATAAATCCATATTATTTATATTATTTATTTTATAATTTTATCTTTATTTTATTATTCTATCTATTATATATTATTATTATATATTATTATATTATTTATATTATTTAAATATTATTATTTATAATTTATAAAATAATTTATTATAAAATTTTAAATATTAATATTATTATATTTAAGTATAATAATAATTTAATAATTTAATAATTTAGAATTAGAATAATTAATTAGAATAATTAGAATTTCTTTTTTTTATTATGATTTCTATTTTAATATTTTCTTTTCATTCACCATTCAAATTCTATTTATTTCATTCAAGTTACAGATTACAGAAGTTGGACTAACCCTCCCTCTATTTTTTTTTTTTCATTCTAGTAACTTATACTTCTTTATTATTACATTTGAATGTGTCTCAAAATCTTAGAAATTCGTGGGAGGGGTCATTTTTGTATCAAGAATGGATAGATTCAAGAAATAAGAGAATTAAGGATACCCACTAGAAAAACTAACCCAATCCATAAAGATCTACCAAAGAATACAATATTTTTGTTACTCAACCAACCATCAAGTGAAGCAAATACAACAAGTACACTAATCAGTAAGATTGACGAAGTAGCAATTAATGCAAAAACAGCCAATTGAAAAGCAATAGTCATGTTTCTAATCCTCCAAGCTACCAACAAAAGAACTATATCATTTGATCCCTCTATCATATCGACCAAAAAATTTTAATAAAATGTAGGGTAGAGGGATTTTACCATGAATTGATTGATTCTATATGACTTATTTCCAACCCTTTACCGCTTTTATTCGACCATGGGGTCGAGGGTGATTTTTTTATTTCACGTTCACAAATAGGCATGCTAGATCATTCATTTCATCTATCTATATATACAGATAAATATATTGACCTATAGGTTCACACACGATATCTTTCTATACATAGTGATGGTATCAACTCATATGGCCATGTTCGATTCAGTGGAATAAAAATAAAATAGAAATTAGCTTTCAGAGAGATGGTTGAGTAGTTGATAGCTCCGGTCTTGAAAACTGGTATAGTTTGAAACAAAGAACTATCGAGGGTTTGAATCCCTCTCTCTCTCTCATTTTGCTCGATGGATAGATTACTTTCTTTATTGCTTTTTCCCGATTTCTTAATTAAGAATCTTAATATTAATAAAAGGTAATGGCTCGGATGGGTGGAATAGCCAAGCCAGAAAAACAAATTTAGATATTTAGATATAAAATGAGCTGAAAAGAAAGAAAAACAGAATACTTTTTAAATATCACCTGATTCCTTCAATATATATAGTGTAATCAAACTGATTCCTACCTTAAGCACTGGATCTCTTGTCTCAGTTAAGAGGAATCATGGAAAGAACAGGCTCAAAATCATGATTAATTCCTTTTTTAAATCCCGCTATGGCTGCGCGACCTCTTCCCGTGTGCCATAAATGACCCACAAATAGGAAGAATCCTAGAACAAAATGAGAGGTAGCTAACCAACTTCTCGAAGAGACATAAACTGCATTGATCTTAGTAGTTATGCCACCTACAGAATTTAAAGACCCTAAAGGAGTATAAGTCATATATTCTGCAGAACGTCGTTCTTGCCAAGGTTGTATGTCTTTTTTCAACCTACTCAAGTCCAAACCTTTGGGACCTCTTAGAGGTTCTAACCAAGGAGCACGCAGATCCCAAAAACACATAGCTTCCCCTCTAAAAATGACTTCTCCGATCGAGGAACACATTAAATATTTACCTAACCCAGTAAACCCTTGAGCGGATCCCACGTTAGCCCCAAGACGTTGGTCTCTAACTAGAAAAGTAAATGCTTGAGCTTGAGAAGCTCCTGGTCCAGTGGGCCCATAAAACTCAATAGGATAAGCGGTATTATTAAACCAGATAAAGCAACAAGCAATGAAACCAAAAACAGATAAAGCACCTAAACTATAAGAAGTAAGCCTCTCCCGACTATACAAGTGCACGGCGAGCCCATGCAAAAGGTTTGGTTAAGATATGCTAGATTCCTCCAAATATACAAATGGAACCTAACCATACATGTCCTCCAATTATATCTTCCAAATCGTCCACACTAACAATCCATCCTTCACCTTCAAATGGAGATTTTAGTAAATAACCAAATATAACACTTAGGCTAAGAGTCAAGTTGGTAATTTTTCTTATAGCACCCCTTCACGGAGCCCAAGTATCATATATGCCCCAAAAATAAAGAGCCATGAATACTAGAAGAAAAAGACCTATACCTAACAAAATTAAGTGAATACCCAAAATTGTGGTCATTTTATTTCTATCTTTCCATACATAACCAAAAAATGGAATAGATTCTTCAAGAGTTTCAAGTCCCAGAAGTGCATGATAAATACCGCCAAAGCCCAATACAGCAGAGGAAATTAAGTGAAGTACTCCATATACAAAGTATGGAAAGGTGTCTTTAACTTCTCCGCCAGGACCTACCCCCTAGTCTAGAGTAGCTAGGTGGGGAAGTAAAATTAATCCTTATTCATACATGAGCTTTTCTGGGACAAAATGAGCCACTTCAAATTGGTTCATTACTCCGGCCCAGAATACGATTAATTCAGCATGGGCTACGTGAGCCCCCAATAGTTTACCGGATAAGTTAATAATTTAGGCATTCCTGACCCACCAAGCGAAATCGATGATTTTTTGATCACGACCGGCTAAAGCTAAAGTTCTATTAAAGAGTGTTTCCACGGGGTAAAACCTCCTCAGGGAATATAAGGTTTTCATGAGGTTAATCTTTAGCCGCCATCCAAGCACGAATACCCTCGTTTAAAAGAATATTTTTGGTTTAGAAAGTCTCAAATTCAGGATCTTCCGTCGCATGAATTTCTTGGGAAACGAAGTCATAGGCATGTAGGTTCAGAGCCAGACCGACTACTCCAAAAGTACTCATCCATAAATCGGTTACTGGTACAAATAACATAAAGAAATGTAACCAACGTTTATTGGAAAAAGCAACCCCAAAGATTTGGGACCAAAAGCGGTTAGCGGTGACCATTGAATAAGTATCTTCGGCTTGAGTTGGGTTAAAAGCACGGAATGTATTTGCACCATCACCATCTTCAAATAAAGTATTTTCTATAGCAGCACCATGAATAGCACATAGTAGAGCCGTACCCAATACACCGGTAACTCCCATCATATGAAATTGGTTCAATGTCCAATTATGAAATCCTTGGAAAAAAAGGATGAATCGAAATATAGCTGCTACACCAAAACTAGGCGCAAAGAAACAACTAGACTGACCTAGTGGATAAATCAAGAATATAGAAACAAAAATAGCAATTGGACCAGAGAATGTGATTGCATTATAAGGCGCAATTGAATAGATCGAGCAAGTTTAAATTGACGTAACGTAAAACATATTAGTCCGAAAGCGCCGTGGAGAGCAACAAATGTCCACAGACTACCTAATTGACACAAACGAGTAAAATCTCCTTATGCTAAACTATTAGCAGGAGTAGAAACTGCGACAGTTATGAAATTGTAGCCTTCCAAATAGGAACTGGCCAATCCATGAGTATACCATGAAGTTACAAAGGTTGTACCTGTAAACCAACCCCCTAAAGCAAAATAGGCACAAGGAAATAGCAATAGGCCGGACCAACCTACAAAAATGAAACGGTCCCAGCATAACCAGTCATCCATAATATCAAATAAATCATTTTCATCTTTGGTAAATTTACCAAGGGCTATAGTCATAGCAATCTTCCTATTCAACTACTTCAACCATTTTCGAGCACCTTATGTTGTGGGGGCATTCGGGGATTCAATTTTTTATGTTTTTATGTATGATTTGATTTCTCGTGCACTGTCCCTTATAATTAATTGGTTTCGAATAAAAAAAAGATTTTCTTGTATTGGTCCATAACCTAACTTAGGTAAATCCATGAACTCAATTCGTTTAGTCTTTCCTATTTTGACTAGTTGTCTGAACCTGAACCATGAATTGTCTTATGGCTCATCAATCAGATAGATGAATTTTTTGAATGAACTGTTCAATTCAAGAAAGAAGTAATCCCTCCTCTCACTACTGGTTGATCCCCAGATCTAGCCCTCTCTCTCCATCAACTAATCTTATTCTTGGATCTTATTTGTGAGATTGATAATATGCGACCCCATGTATGTATAACTTTGTAATATATGTTAATGGAATTATAAGACAAATGATTTCGAATCATGTAAATTTGAATGAATTGCAAATGAGATGAATGAGTGTCAAGATAGAAATAAAGGATAAATAAGGGTCGAAGTGTCCACAAATTAAACGAATGGAACTTTAAGAATTTGGATTGAAGATAAGGAATGAAAACACAAAATAATAATGCATGGACGGTGAATTCTGTGTATTCTTTATGAATTCAAGCAATACACCCAAGTCATATTGTATGTGAATCATATGAAATGAGTCTTTCCATGCTCTAAGTAGGATTAAAATGTAAAATGAGTATTGGAGTAATGAAATAGAAATTTACCCTTGAAAAATCTGGAAAAAAAAAAACAGTAGGAAATGCCCTAGATGAAGGCCAGATCGATCCCTTGTTCAAGCAGAGCAATTCCACGTGAATCTGCTAAGGCTAGATCGATCTCCCTATTGAGCAGATCGATCTCCCCAATGAGCAACTCGATCTGCATTGCCTTTGCCAAGCCCAGATCGATCCCCTCTTAAATGCAGATCAATCTCCATTGGATTCTATCAAGAGCATATCGATCTCCTTAAGCTTCTGCCAAGCCAAGATCGATCTCTCCCCAATGAGCAGATTGATCCCTCTCATTTCAAACCTGAGAATTCGATGGCTAAAACCAAAGGAAGATCAATCTCTTCACCCTAGCAGATCGATCTCATCACTCTTAATCTATAAAAACCCCACGAAAAACCCTCTTTCTTCAACGAACTAACACACGTCTTCCAATTTTACCTAAAATATCAAGCTTTCTCTCACTAGAACGCACCCTTTTCCATAAAAAATTGAGAAAAAGCTATTAGAGCGAATTTGTTCATTGTGAGGAGAAGAACAACATAGCTTGGAGTCAACATTTCATTTGTTGGATTGAAGGAGCAAAGGAGTCTTCAAACTTTGAAAAGAAGAAAGTCAAGCTAGGTGAGTTTCCAATACACCAACTCTAAGTATATTTATTTAGTTGTTGTTATGAGTAGATTGGTGTAGGTATTGATGAATGAAACTACCTAGAATGTAATGAAATAAGCATAACCTAGAATGAGTTCTGTGTGAGAAAATAGAATGTGTTTAATTAGATGATAAAAAAAAAAAGATTATATCAAGTTATTAGTGTGGTGATATGCATGATTTTGAGATGATTGGATGAAGCCACATTGTGAGATTAGTCAAGTGATAAAAATGTGCATAAATGATGTTGTAGAGAATGAATAAATGATGGAAGGTTATGTCTAAACATTTATGTTAAGGGTTTGATAAGTAATCAAGTATGTTACTAGTTAAATTGACTAGAGATAGCATAATGATGGCCAAATGTGATAATGGGTCAAACTTAATGAAATAGGCTCGATGAGATATGTCGATTAGTTGAAGTCTGAATATGAGTTATCAGTATTGACTCATATGATTTATGAATATGTGTAGCTCCTGAGGATACACTTGGAGCAAGTTGAGCCAAATCGTGAAAAGTGAGAAAGGAAGGAAGAGTTGCTTCCAAGAGAAACGAGGTAAGGGAATCGTGTTAGCCCGAGGGATATCTGTACGCCTTTTGGGTGCATGGGTGATTTCTTAAATTATCTAAAGGTCCTAGGATGAAATGGATGTTTGAAGGGAAAAGAAATAGGTTTTTGAGAAATATGCATTAAAAGCAAGAATGAGCCACCTACATGAGTTTTATGGAAATGAAACATGCTAGAGCGCTGCTCGCATGAGATTTAACGTGTTTTATACGTGCATTAGTGCTAGAACAATGCTCGCACTAGATTTTTACATGCATGAGTGCTAGAGCTTAGCTCGCTTTAGTTTTTACATGGATATTATGACAGTGTGCTGGAGCCTAGCTCACACTAGTTTTCATACTAGTTTTGACATGGTGCTAGAGCATAGCTCGCACTAGATGTCCACTATACTTGTTGTCGTGCTAGATATTACTCGCACGTGATTTTATGATATGGTGGGAGGCATGCTGGGAGCTTCAGGTAAGCTGTGACGTCGATTAAATAGGCTCGCATGTGTGTAATGAGATGTGGCAGGATATATTGTGATGATATGGGTCCACGGAGTATGTTATACCGTGCAAGTAGCATGGAGTATGTTGTACTGTGTGTGATATTATATGTATGTCATCTCCGAACGATGGATTCTACTATGGACCGACAGGTTGGATGTGACCCACTTCCCGTGCGGAAGCAAATAGAGGTGATACGCCGCACACTAGGATCCGTGTAGCCTGGGCTCACAAAGGATATAGCCATAGTCCTAGTTATTACCCTTATTGGTATTATATTCCTATCTCACATGTCTATTGTTGAATGAGAAATCCATGTTTTGAAATGTGTATGTGGGTCAGGATAGTCCATGGGAGGGGCTGAGTCCTGACGAGTGATGATTTTGTATCAGCTTGTGTTGAGATTTGAAATGCTTTATAAATGCACTTTGCATGATGATTTATCTTGCCTTGATCTCGATTTACGCATGATGATTTTCCATGCTATGTTTTAATAACTGTGCACTGATTTTATTAGCATGACTTGCTTTACATGGCATGAACACAAGCATGATCATACGTTTTAGAGTATGAAAAATAAATGTGTGATTTAAGCATGGCATCACGACCACGTAGATAGTATAGTTATCTACCTACTCGCATGATTGCCTTACTGAGCAAGTGATTTGCTCTCCCCCCTTATTTTTCCCCTTTCAGAGCACTTACAGTAGATAGTGGGCAACTGAGGATTAGATTTTGGTATCCGCTGCATCCCATCACATGAGGTATACCTATTTTTATAGTTTTGTATCTAGACATGTCAAAGCACAACAATATCTTTAAATGTAATTTTGGGGATGTAAAAGATTGTAAACACATGTAAACAGTAACTCTAATTTAGAAATACAAGTGTTTACATTTAAATAAATTGTAATTTGAAATGGTATGATTGGATGAGATTGACACCGATACACAGCCCAATTGTTGGAGGTGTAGTTGTTCATGATTAGGTATGGTAAAGGTAAAGGTAAAGAACAAACAATAAAAATTAGATTAAATAATAATCGATAAACGAAAAGAAAAATTTTTAGTGGATTTTCGGTGGATTGAGGATCGTGACAAAGGTGGTATCAGAGCTGAGTTGGTCTGATGTGTGTCGATGTAAATAATTAAGAAAATTACATCCCCATGTTACTGTGCTTATCTAGATACAATTGTGTATATCATGATGGGTTTGACTAAGAAATGATTATGAATGTAGGAATCTTGGCATAATGCTTAACACCAGTCGCAGTAGAGGGGCGAGAGCACGAGCTAGAGGCCAGAGCGGTAGGCCTGGGGGCCATGCTGAGTAATTGCCATATCAGACTCACGAGGAGGTAGAGGAGGAGGGTAATGTTGAGCATGCTCCATAGGGTCCAACAGAGGGACCGAAGAGTACTGAGGTACGCTTCGCGAGGATAGAGCGGAGCTTAGAGGCGATTACGGAGTTGATTGCCCAGTCGTTGCCAGGAGCTGGGGGCGGGCAAGAGCCAGCTGCACAGGGTGATGATGATGAACCGACTGTTGCTCCTAAAATGTTTGCACAGCCAGCCCAAGAACCTCAAACTACAGATACTCTCACACCCCCACTAGTATAGGAAACACCTTCTACTATTGCTCCACCACAAAGAAGTAGGGATTGGGGTTATGGATGTGACCTAGATAGGTTGCGGTAGTTTCAAAAATTTTAACCATAATCTTTCAGTGGAGTTAAGGACCCAGCAGCTGAATAGGACTGGGTGAATGAGATTTAGAAATTATATGGGTTCTTTGAGTGCATTACTACCAAGATGGTAGCATTTGGAGCATTCATACTGAAGGGATCAGTAGAGCACTGGTAGAAGTCCACCCGACCCATTTTGAGAGCTCACATACAGAGATCAGCTGGGATGTATTTTTAGAGGCCTTCTGGAAGCAATATGTTCCAGATACTGCGCAGCGGAGGCTACTAATGGAATTTTTTGATTTAACCCAGGGGAATAGATCAGTGGATGAGTACGAGACTAAATTTATCTCCCTGTGTAGGTATGATCCTGATAAGATGGACAGCAAGGTGAAGAAGGTTTGAAAGTTTGTAGATGGACTGAGACCAGCCATCAGGTCCCGATTGGTTCCCTTTGACATAACAACCTATGAGGAGGCAGTGCACAGGGCACAGTTTTGTGAACAAGACATCGAGCGAGTTGCCTCAGAGTATGGAAAGGTTAGTAAAGTGAGGGACAGAGATAGGAAGAGACTGATAGAGAATAGAGGCTTCAGTTATAGAGGAAGCAAGAGATTTTCTAGAAAGAGTTCGAGGATTGAGGAGATCCGAAAGATGACAGTTAAGCCTCCCGTGTATCCGGCCATAGCTCCAGCAAAGGGAATAGTGATTGGAGGGCCACGACCTACTACAGAACAGTACAGTAAGTGTGATAGGTACCATGGAACTTGACCATGTTATGGATCTTCTGTAATATGTTTCAGATGAGGGACACCAGGGCATATGATCAGAAATTGCCCAAAGATGACTGAGAGTGCCACATATAAGGGCAAAGAGCTAGAGAGAGCTCCTGCTGATACTCCTACTCCGAGACGAAGGGTAACAGCTGAAGAGAAGGGAAAACAGGTGGTTGGCAGAGGGGGAGTACGCGCCTTAGACCAGGATACTGCAGATCAGTTGTTAGATGTGGTGAAAGGTACCATCTTAATCTTTGATCTTGAAGCTTATGTTTTAATAGATCCTGGTGCCAGCATTCATTTATATCACCTCCATTTGCATGTAAATTGTTTAAGTATGTGAAGCTTGCCTCGTTAAGTAAGAGGATGCTGATAAGCACTCCCATGAACAATAGTCAACTAGTGGAGTATGTATTTAGAGATTGTAAGTTGAAAGTAGGGGAAAAGGAAATGTCAGTCGACCTCATTTTAATGTATATGAGAGATTTTTATGTAATCCTAGGAATGGATTGGTTGGCTGCAAACCTTGCTGTAGTATATAGCGTTTTTGGTCAAGGAATTTCCAGATGTCTTTCTGGATGATTTACTAAGGTTACCGCTAGATAGAGAGATGGAATTTTGTATAGATTTGGCACCTGGTAGAGAACCGATATCAAAGCCACCGTATAGAATAGCTCCGATTGAATTGGAGGAACTGAAAAAGCAGTTACAGGAGTTGTTGGATAAGGGGTTCATTAGACCGAGTGTATCGCCTTGGAGAGCACCAGTTCTGTTTGTAAAGAATAAGGATGGGAGCCTCAGACTGTGTATTAACTACAGGTTGTTGAATAAGGCGACCATTAAGAATAAGTACCCCTTTCCATGTATCGATGACTTGTTAGATCAACTTCAGAGAGCGCAGGTCTTTTCTAAGACAGATATGAGATCGGGGTACCATTAGTTGAGAATTCGGGATGGAGATGTACCCGAGACAGCTTTTCGCACCCAGTATAGTCATGTTGAGTTTATGTTTATGCTATTCGGGTTGACGAATGCTCTTGCAGCTTTTTTGTCATTGATGAATGAGGTGTTTCACCAGTATTTGGATAGATTTGTTATTGTATTCATCGATGATATTCTGGTGTATTCGAGATCTAGATAGGAGCATGAGCAGCACCTAAGGATAGTGCTACAGACCCTCCGAGAGAAGAAGTTGTATGCTAAACTCAGTAGGTGTGATTTTTTGCTTGAACAGATCTCTTTTCTGGGTCATATTGTATCAAAGGATGGAGGGTCAGTGGACCCATCTAAGATTGAAGCAGTGGTTCAGGGCAGAGACCCCAGATAATTACGGAGGTCAAAAGTTTCCTGGGTTTAGATGGGTATTATCTACGGTTTGTGGAGGGATTCTCGATATTAGCTGCTCCATTGACACGTCTCACGAGGAAAAATGTTGAGTTTATGTGGGACGATAGATGTGAAAGGAGTTTTCAAGAGTTGAAGAAGAGATTAACCACAGCTCTGATTCTCACTGTTCCTACCAGCTCAGGAGGTTTTTTTGTATATACAGATGCTTCGTACCAAGGACTGGGCTGTGTACTAATGCAGGATGGAAAGGTAGTCGCCTATGGATCAAGACAGTTGAAGGATAATGAGAGGAACTACCCGACCCACAATCTAGAGTTACCAGTCGTAGTATTTGCCTTGAAAATATGGCGTCATTATCTTTATGGTGCAAAATTTCAAGTATTTATTGACCACAAGAGCCTTAAGTATCTGTTCTCACAAAAAGAGTTAAACATGAGACAGAGGAGATGGCTTGAGCAACTAAAGGATTATTATTATGAGATCTTGTACCACCCAGGTAAGGCGAATGTAGTAACTGATGCATTGAGTAGGAAGCACCTCGGGTTGGTATCATATATGATGATTAGGGAACACGAACTGTTGGAATAGTTCGTAAGCCTCAGTTTGGATGTGACCCTGCCTGATGCTGATATTGGCTTTATGGTAGCTAGCCTATGATTGGAACAGAATCTAGTAGATCGTGCCCGGTAGGCTCAGCGGATTGATCACCAGTGCAGTGATATTGTCAAGCAGATATAGTGGGGTACAGAGACTAATTTTGAGTTGAGTTCAGATGGAATCCTGAGGTTCAGGGGTAGGATATATGTCCTGATGATCCAGAGATCAGGAGGTTGATTTTGACAGAAGCTCATTTAATAAATTATACACTACATCCGAGAAGTAACAAGATGTATCAAAATCTCCGGAGAGTGTATTGGTGGTCAGGGATGAAAAGAGATGTAGCTAAATTTGTAGCAAAGTGTCTCGTCTGTCAGCAAGTGAAGGTAGAGTATTAGAAGCCTGCAGGGCTATTACAACCTCTATCTATACCGACTTGGAAATGGGAGCATGTCACTATAGACTTTATGATAGGTTTACCCAGGACCCGTAGGAATCACGATGCGATTTGGGTGATAGTGGACAGATCGACGAAGTCGACACACTTCCTAGTTATGAGAGCCACCATACTCTAAGTACACTGGCGAAACTATATGTACGCGAGATAGTGAGATAGCATGGGGTTCCAGTGAGCGTTGTTTCTAATCGGGATGCCCGCTTCACGTCCCACTTTTGAAACATTTTCATGAAGCGATAGGGACCCAATTGAGTTTTAGCATAGCGTTCCATCCTCAAACAGATGGTTAGTTAGAGAGGACTATACAGACCCTAAAGCATATGTTGAGAGCATGTACATTGGATTTTGAAGGCTCCTGGAATGACCATTTGCTACTCATAAAGTTCGCAGGTAATAACAGCTATCATTCGAGTATCGGGATGGCACCGTATGAGGCTTTGTATGGTCGAAGATGTCGTTCCCCTATTGGATAGGAAGAGGTTGGTGACCGACTAATATTTGCTCTTGACTTGGTGAGACAAGCCTTTGAGGACGTCCAATTGATTTGTGAGAGGTTACGAATAGCTCAGAGTAGACAAAAGAATTATGTTGATAAGAGACGAAGACAATTGGAGTTCACAGTGGGTGAATCGGTGGTTTTGTAAGTTTCTCCTTCCAAAGGTATACCGAGGTTCAGAAAGAAAGGAAAGTTAAGTCCTCGTTACATTGGACCCTTTGAGATATTGGATAGAGTGGGAGATAAGGCCTACAGGCTAGTATTGCCACCTGAGCTAGTAGGCGTTCATAACGTCTTCCACATCTCTCTGTTAAAGAAGTACCACCCAGATCTAGCACATGTGATAAGATATGATCCATTGGAGCTCAATGAGAACATGTCGTATGTTGAGAAGTCGATTCGAATATTGGACAGGAAGGAGAAGGTGTTGAGATCAAAGATGATCCCCTTAGTGAAAGTCCTTTGGCAGCACCACACTGTAGAAGAAGATACAAAGGAAGTATCCCGAGTTGTTCACAGACTGATTTGGTTCCAATTTGGAGGACCAAATTTCCTTAAGTAAGGGAGATTGTGATATGTATAACTTTGTAATATATGTTAATGGAATTATAAGATAAATGATTTCAGATCATGTAAATGTGAATGAATTGCAAATGGGATGAATGAGTGTTAAGATACAAATAAAGGATAAATAAGGGTCGAAGTGGCCACAAATTAAACGAATGAAACTTTAAGAATTTGGATTAAAGATAAGGAATGAAAACACAAAATAATAATGCATAGACTATGAATTTTGTGTATTCTTTATGAATTCAAGCTATACACATAAGTCATATTCTATGTGAATCATAGGAAATAAGTCTTTCCATACTTTAAGTGGGATTAAAATGCAAAATGAGTATTGCAGTAATGAAATAGGAATTTACCCGTGAAAAATATGGAAAAATGCAGCAGGAAATGCTCCAGATGAAGGCTAGATCGATCTCCTATCCAAGGCAGAGTGATTTATTGTGCAAGCAGAGCGATTCCAAGTGAATTTACCAAGGCCAGATTGATCTCCCTATCGAGCAGATCGATCTCCCCAATGAGCAGATCAATCTGCATTGCCTTTGCCATGCCCAAATCAATCCTTTCTTAAGTGCATATCGATCTCGATTAGATTCTGTCAAGAGCAGATTGATCTCTCCCCATGAGCAGATCGATCTCCTCAAGCCAAGATTGATTTCTCCCCAATGAGCAGATCGATCCCTCTCATTTCAAACCTGAGAATTCAATGGCTAAAACCAAAGTAAGATCGACCTATTCACCTTAGTAGGTCGATCTCATCACTCTCAATCTATAAAAACCCCACGGCAAACCCTCTTCCTTCAACAAACTAACACACCTCTTCCATTTTTACCCAAAATACCAAGCTTTCTCTCTCTAGAATGCACCAGTTTCCATAAAGATTTGAGAAAAAGCTATTAGAGAAAAGTTGTTCATTATGGGGAGAAGAACAACATAGCTTGGAGTCAACATTTCATTTGTTGGATTGAAGGAGCAAAGGAGTCTTCAAACTTCGAAAAGAAGAAAGTCAAGCTAGGTGAGTTTCCAATATACCAACTCTAAGTATATATATCTAGTTGTTGTTGTGAGTAGATTGGTGTAGGTATTGATGAATGAAACTACCTAGAATGTAATGAAATAAGCATAACCTAGAATGAGTTTAGTGTGAGAAAATAGAATGTGGTTGATTAGATGATAAAAAGGGATTATATCAAGTTGTTAGTGTGGTGATATGCATGAGTTTGAGATGATTGGATGAAGCCAAATTGTGAGATTAGTTAAGTGATAAAATGTTCATGAATGGTGTTGTAGAGAATGCATAAATGATGTAAGGTTATGGGAAAACATTTATGCTAAGGGTTTGATAAGTAACCAAGTATGTTACTAGTTAAATTGACTAGAGATGGCATAATGATGGTCAAATGTGATAATGGGTCAAACTTAATGAAATAGGCTCGATGAGATATGTTGATTAGTTGAAGTCTGAATATGAGTTATCAGTATTGACTCAAATGATTTATGAATGTGTACAGCTCCCGAGGATACACTCGGAGCAAGTTGAGCCAAATCGTGAAAAGCGAGAAAGGAAGGAAGAGTTACTTCAAAGAGAATCGAGGTAAGGGAATTGTGTTAGCCTTAGGGATATCTGTACGCCTTTCGGGCCCATGGGAAATTTCTTAAATTATCTAAGGTTCCTAAGATAAAATGGATGTTTGAAGGGTAAAGAATCGGGTTTTTGAGAAATATGCATTAAAAGCAAGAGCATGATGCTTTGAAATCTTCTTATTGCTTTTTAGCATGTGGTTGATAGGTTGGCTAGCATTTGAAATGATTTGCACAAAAAGTAGCTTGATTTGGTTTCATAACCCTGCTTGGCAAAGAATGAGCCACCTACATGAGTTTTGTGGAAATGAAACGTGCTAGAGCACTGCTCGCACGAGATTTGACATGTTTTATACGTGCATTAGTGCTGGAGCGATGCTCGATCTAGAGTTTTACATGCATGAGTGTTGGAGCTTAGCTCGCATTAGTTTTTACATGGATTTTATGACATTGTACTGGAGCCTAGCTCAAACTACTTTTCATTCAAGTTTTGACATGTTGCTGGAGCGTAGCTCACACTAGATGTCTACTATACTTGTTGACGTGCTAGAGATTACTCGCACATGGTGTTATGACATGTTAGGAGTCGTGCTAGGAGCTTCGGGTAGGCTGTGTGCCACGTCGATTAAATAGGCTCAGACGTACATATTGAGATGTGGCAGGATATATTGTGATGATATGGGCCCATGGAGTACGTTGTACCGTGCAAGTAGCATGGTGTACTGTCACGACCCTCTTTACCAGTACGTGACCTTTACCTTTCCACTTACAGTTGGGCTATGAGTCAACTCCGATCCATTTCTCATACATTTATAGTTTAGTCATTTGAATTAAATGTGGTAGAATAGAAACTGGACTATTATAAATAAGTACGGAAGCGTTTACATCAGTTTTTGTTATATACATCCCCCAAAATACAAAATACAAGTTTCACTGTGCGTTAATTTACAGGATACAAAATTTCTTTCATCATAATGTATACCTCTCTGTACTGTTGGATGAATGGAGAAACACGATAGCAGGGACGACTGCAGTGTACTCACTACTGCGTAGTATCTGTGGAGGAGGAAATTAGTGAGTGAGCATAACACGCTCAGAAAGGAAAATATGAAAGCAAGTAGATAACTATACTATCTACATGCTAAAATACATATATGTTCATTTTCCTTATAAAACAATATGCATGTTCTTTATAAACAACTTCCATCAATGCAAAACCATTAATTCGCTAGATGAGTGTATGCATATTCATACAGTATCACATAGCTTTATACAGCATAATCTATTCACATAGTTCATATATAGAAAATGTTTTATACTTTGTAAATCAATATATATTGAGACATAAATCATGGGTTATCATATCCCCAGACACACAACAAGGGAAGACATCTGTCACCTCACACAGTAGTGACAATGTTGTATCACATAGATATAACAAGACTTATGGCCATAGTCAGATTCCAGGCAACACTGATCAGGTGTATGAGAACCCTACGCTTGGGGAAGCGGATCAACCATCCCTTCAGCTTATACGAAAATCACGGCACATTGCACCAAATGGCCACTGCTCACGGTACATCGTGCTCCCGTGGATACTTATCACCCATTTTCGTTGTCTTAAAATCTCGTGCGAGCAGGTCAATGTCAGACACATAGCAGTACACGACGGCTCAAGCACAATTTTGTACTCATCACATCACATACATAAACCACGTTTGAGCAGGTCAATGCAAGACACACAACAATACATGACGGCTCTAACACCATTTTACTCAACACACAGCACAATCATAAAACCTCGTGCGAGCAACTCAGCGTAAGACACACAGCATACCGAAGGCATCGAGCACGATATAATAGGAAATTACATGCGAGCATAGTCAGAGCAAGACACACAGCAATGCTCGAAGGCTTCAGCATGATTCCCAAAATCTAGTGCGAGCATCTCGAGTGGAACACACAGCATCACTCGAGGCATCGAGCACTCTTTTACTTTCTCCAAAAATCCCTTAGAAAACAATGTGCGAGCAGGATTGGTCAATCTACTATTACCTTTCATGCTCTAGCACGATTTCGCACAAAACATAAATAGAAAGGGCTCCATGTACTGTAATGAGTGATAGGGCAGTTCTCCCTTCAATCACTCTCTAAAAGCATTTCATAAAAATTATAAAAATCGAGAGCCCGTTTATTGTTATTCTTTCTCAAAACGTTTGTAAAACCTCTTTTCACAACAATCATAGAAGTCATGCAACTCATACTATGGACTTATTCTCATACATAGTTTTCTACCTAGATATATCAATATCTAGGTATTTATCGCATACATTTGCACGCAGCAAGTAAGAAAACATACGTATAGCTATCTTTATAGCTCGCATAAGTCTCTTAGCTCGAATCACGTTTGTATTGCTTTCCTTCGATTCTTACTTCTCATGATCAGCTCTATCGATTCCAACGATATCTTCTAGAACTGAAATCGTATACTACACACATAGGTATACATTATTTTACTTCCATGATATTCAAATCAATGCATTTGGCCATTTATATCTCATTTGGCCTCATTATACCATTATTAGACTTTACCCTTTCATAAGTCCATTTAGAGTATATAACTCATTTTCGTGAATCTTTCAGACTCCTTGAGTCTATCTATTCGTATTGAACTGGTATAAATCTTATAATACCCCAAATTTATCATTTTCTCTTCATTGTGACATTTCCTCAAACACCACATATACTTACTTTAGGCCATTTTTGTTTCCAGCACATGAACTTCATCAAATTGTTATACAATCATGTATATATGCTTAATAACATCTATTCATTCTTAAATCATCATTAAATCCATACCTACTCAACTTTCTCATCTTTTTCTCACATTTCATCATACACAGGTCATGGGGATTAAGCAAGTTCTAAGATGTTTAAATCAACAATATATACACCAATCAACTCATAAATTTGTACAGCTTAACATACATGAGATTGGTGCATTGAAATCTCACCTAGATGGACTTTCCTCTTTTTGGCTGAATTTGGAGAAATCACTTCATTTCCTTCAATCAAACAGTTTCACCACTTGTTTTTGGGCTAAGTTATTCTCCTCTTCACTATGAACAACTTTGCTAAATCAACCTCTCTCCATTTTTTATGAAAAGTGATGGTTTTCCTATGGTGAAAAGCTAGGTTACTTTGTTTAAAATGAAGGGTTTGATGTTCTCCAGAAATCTGCAGTTCAGTAGGTCCTATTTTATAGAAAATGATTGATGAGATCGATCTCCATAAGTGAGAGATCGATCTGCAGCTGTTTTTAGCTTTTCAGAATTCTATTTTTAAGCTTAGGAGACCGATCTATCGAAGAACATGAGATCGATCTCTCCCAGGCCGAGAGCTTCACAGATCGATCTAGCAAGGTAATGAGATCGATCTGCTTTAGGTCGAGGCTTAAGGGGATCAATCTTCTTGGACTTAGGATTGATTTCCTTTTTCAAAATGCCTCTAAGATCGATCTCTCTTACATTGGAGATCGATCTCCCCTTGTCCTGTAGCCATACTTAGCCATTTTTCACCCCAATTCTCAAAGCTAACTTCATTTCCATTTAACATACTACTCATTTTGCATTCAATACACATTCATCACTTCAAAAGGTCCATTTCTTATAATTCATACATAACGAAACTTGTGAGTACATCACGAATTCACATAACAAGTGTGTACATCGAATTTACGGACCTTACATCACTTATGATTCATATTACATAAACGAATACATACTTAGGAAGTCATAAAGGTTATATGTAAAAAAATATAGGTCTTACATTCCTCCCCTCCTATAAGAAATTTGGTTCTCCAAATTAGAACCAAGTTACTCTTCAAAAATTCGGGGGTACTTTTCCCGTATAGAGTTCTCCAACTCCCAAGTAGCTTCCTCTGAATTATGGTGCTGCCAAAGAACCTTAATAAGAGGAATCGTCTTGTTCCTTAGCACCTTTTCCTTCCTATCCAGTATTTAGATCAGTTTCTCTACATATGACAAATCATTCCTAAGCTTCAATGGCTCATATCGAATCACATGGGTTGGATCTAGATGGTACTTCCGAAGCATCGATACATGGAAGACATTATGTATGCCTGCTAGCTCCAATGGCAATGCTAGCCTATAGGCCTTATCTCCCACACACTCCAATATCTCAAATGGTCCAATATACCGAGGGCTCAACTTTCTCTTCTTATCGAACCTCATAATCCCTTTCGAGGGAGAGACTTTCAAAAATACTGAGTCACCCAACTTTTCCTTCCTATCCAGTATTTGAATTGGTTTCCCTACGTATGACAAATCATTCCTGAGATCCAATGGCTCATATCGAATCACATGGGTTGGATTTAGATGGTACTTCCGAAGCATCGATACATAGAAGGCATTATGTATGCCTACTAGCTCCGGTGGCAATGCTAGCCTGTAGGCCTTATCTCCCACACACTTAAATATCTCAAATGGTCTGATATACTGAGGGCTCAACTTTCCCTTCTTACCGAACCTCGTAATCCCTTTCGAGGGAGAGACTTTCAAAAATACTGAGTCACCCACAGTGAACTCTAGTGGCATTCGTCTCATGTCAGCGTAGCTTTTCTATCTACTCTAAGCTGTTCTTAATCTCTCATATATCAACTGAACAACCTCAGAGGCTTGCTGTACCAAATCAGGAGCAAAAATTTTCCTCTCACCCACTTTTTCCTAACCAATAGGGGAATGACACCTTCTACCGTATAAGGCTTCATATGGTGTCATCCCAATACTCGAGTGATAACTATTGTTGTACGTAAATTCGGCTAATGATAAGTGATCATCCTAAGATCCTTTAAAATCCATAACACTTGCTCTCAACATGTCTTCTAACGTTTAAATGGTTCTCTCTGACTGACCATTTGTCTGAGGGTGGAAAGCTGTACTTAAACTCAATCGGGTTCTCATAGCTTCCTGAAATTGTTCTCAAAAGTGAGAAGTGAAGTGGGAATCCCTATCTGATATGATGCTCACTAGCACACCATGTAGCCTCACTATCTCCCGTACATACAACTCTACTAAGCTACTCAAAGTATCTGTAGCTTTTATAGCTAGAAAATTGGCGAATTTCGTTAGTCTGTCAACTACTACCTAGATAGCATCATAGTTCCTCTTAGTTCTCGGCAATCCCATGATGAAATCCATGGTGACATGCTCCCATTTCCAAGTTGGTACTAGTAGAGGCTACAATAACCTTGCAGGTTTCTGATGCTCTACCTTCACTTGCTGACATATCAGACATCTGGCCACAAACTCTGCAATATCTCTTTTCATGCATGACCACCAATACACTTTTCTAGAGGTTTTGGTACATCTTATTACCTCCAGGATGAAATATGCATCTCGATGAATGAGCTTTTGTCAAAATCAATCTCTTTAACTCTGGGTCATTAGGAACGCAAATCCTACCTCTAAACCTCAGTAGGCCATTATCACTCACAAAGAAATCGATCACATCAACCCTTTGAATCTAACTCGCACGATCCTCACACAGTAGATCGGCATGCTGAGCTTGGCATATCCAGTCAATCAAATCTAGTTCCACTCACAGGCTAGCTATCACACAGTCTCTGTCAATGTCAAGAGGCTTTATAACCAACCTAAGGTGAGCAAACTGCGCGAGCAGCTCATATTCCTTAACTATCATGTGTGATACCATTCCGATGCTCTTTCTACTCAGGGCATCAGCCATAAAAATTAGCTTTTCCTGGATGGTACAGTATCTCGCACTCATAATCTTTTAGAAGCTCTATCCATCATCTCTGCCTCATATTCAACTCTTTCTGTGAAAACAGATATCTTAGGCTCTTATGATCTGTATACACCTGAAATTTCTCACCGTACAAGTAGTGGCGTCATATTTTCAATACGAACACCACGGCTGCCAACTCTAAATAATGGGTCGGCTAGTTCTTCTCATAGTTCTTATGCTGTCTGGATCCATAAGCTACTACCTTCCCGTCCTACATCGACACACAGCCCAGTCCCTGCCCTGAGGCATCTGTATATACTGTATAACCTCTTGAGTTTATGGGTATGGTGACAATAGGTGCGATGGTCAGTCTGTGCTTTAACTCGTAGAAACTTCTCTCACATTTATCATCCCACTCGAATGTCACATTCTTTTGGGTGAGACGTGTCAACGGAGCAGCCAGCTTAGAGAATCCCTCGACAAATCATCGGTAATAACCTACTAAACCCAGGAAACTGCAGATTTTTGTAACCGTCTTGGGTCTTTCCCACTATATCACAGCCTCTATTTTAGACGGATCCATTGATACACCATCTCTTGAGACTACATGACCCAAAAACGATATCGCACTCAGCGAGAAATCACACTTGTTGAGTTTAGCATACAACTCCTAATCTCGGAGGGTCTGCAACACTGTTCTCAAATATTACTCATGCTCTTCCCTGGACTTCGAGTATACCAATATGTCATCTATAAACACAATCACGAATATGTCCAGGTATGGCTTGAATACATCATTCATTAAAGCCATAAACGCTACAGGAGCATTCGTTAACCCAAATGGCATAACCAAAAACTCATAATGACCATAACGGGTCCGAAACACTGTCTTTAGTTCATCTCCACTCTAAATCCTCAACTGATGATACCCAGACCTCAGATCAATCTTTGAGAAGACTTGTGCTCCATGAAACTAATCCAGTAGATCATCTATCCATGGAAGGGGATACTTATTTTTGATGGTAGCCTTATTCAACAATCGATAATCGATACACAGTCGGAAACTCCCATCTTTCTTCTTTACAAATAGAACCGGTACTCCCCATGGTGATACACACGGTCTAATAAACCCCTTGTCCAATAACTCTTGCAATTGCTTCTTTAGCTCCTCCAATTCAATTGGAGCCATTCTATACGGTAGCTTAGATATCAGTTCAGTTCTAGGCACCAAATCAATGCAGAATTCCATTTCTCTATCTAGTGGTAACCCTAGTAATTCTTCTGAAAAGACATCGGGAAATTCTCTAACCACTGGGATGTCAACCATAACCGGTACACCTTATCCAAGTCAACCACATAGGTGATAAAACCTTTAACACATTATCATTACATTCATTAGTAACTTCATCCATCCTTAGAGAAAATTCACTACTTCTTTCATTACTTTTCAAATCTCATATCATACTTTTCAAGGATGGCAAACATTATTGTCTTAGTATAACAGTCTAAAGCAGCATGGTTTGTAGCCAACCAATCCATTCCTAGTATTACATTTTATCCTTCATAGCTAATAAGATGAGATCGGTCGACATGTTCCTTTCCCCTACTTTTAACTTACAACCCTTACATACATATTTCATCATTACATTGTCTCTCACTGGAGTGCTTATAAATAATATCCTACCTAAGGGTACAGGTTTTACATGTTCACACAATTTACATGCAAATAAAGGCGATATGAATGAATGCGTGGCACCAGGATCAATCAATGCTAATGCTTCAAAATCAAAGACAAGGATGGTACCTTTAATCACAGCCGAGGAAGTCTCTGTAGATGCCTAGTCTAGTGCAAGCACTCGCCCTCGACCCACATCTTGCTTCCTTTTCTCTTCAGTTGTGGCCTTCCTCTTAGGTGTAGGTGTCTCAACTTTAGCCTCTTTGGCTCTTTGCCCTTCTGTGGGGCTGTATCTATCAACTCTGGGCATTCACGAGCTATGTGCTCTGGTTTACCACACTTATAAAATAATCTCATCGATAATGGGCATGGTCTACCCCCATGGTATCTACCACATGACCTGCACTGCTCTGTGGTAGGTTGAGGTCCTCCAATAACTATACCCCTCGATGCTGGATGAATTGGAGGCTTCACAGGCCTCACTCGTGTCTCCACAATCTTAGGCCCCTTACCGAATAACCTTCGACCCTTTCAGAACCCTCTATCATCAACAGACCTCTTTCGATCTCTATCTCTGCCCTTACCACTCTTGCTCAATTCTGAGGCATGCAACTCATAATCTTGTTCGCATAACTGAGCTCTGCGTACGGCCTCATCATAAGTGGTAATTTCCAATGGAGCTAATCGAGCTCTGATGGAAGGTCTCAGTCCTTCCAAAAATTTTTGAAACTTTCTATCCTCAAGGCTCATCGTGACTGTATCATATCTGCCCAGGGACGTGAATCCAGACTCATACTCATTCACTGTCCAGTTCCCCTGAGTCAATGTCATGAATTCCAACTGAATCTTTCTCTGAGCAGTAGCTAGAATGTATTGCCTCCTGAAGGCATCAAAAAATATATCCCATGTCACAATCGGGTGTCGTGCACTCAACATCGGTTGTGTGGCCATCCACCAATGCTCGACCTCGTCCTCTAACACAAAAGCCGTAAAGGTGACCTTCTCTATGTCGCAGCAATGGAAGAATCGGTAGAGCTTCTCCATACTAGGTATCCTATGCTCAGCTATTATCGGGTTCTTCACCCCATTAAATGAAGGTGGTCCAAACTTCCAAAACTCTCTCTTAGTCTACCCAGATCACAATCATAAACTCCCTCGCCACCAACCTGTCGTGGAGCTATAAGATCCTGAACTGGTGGGTGAATGTCCTGAACTGGAGGGGGTACACGTATCTTTGCCTCTACATCTCGAGGTCTCAGTGCAGGCTGTACTGGCTTTTGTCTCTCATGTGCAGCAGCCTGACCAACTGGGTTCTCCTGTCTACCCTCAAGTCTGGTCATCGCTTGTGTAAACATTTCCATAATCGTGTCTAAACTACTTTGTAACTGCGCTATGCGCTCCTCAGCGACCTTACTAAAACCGAGTAGATCTCTACTAGAACTAAACTCGCTGCGTCTCTCAAGCTCATCTTTACGTCCTTAAGAGCGCGAACTCTCTCCTCTATGAGTACGTCATCTATCAGACATCTACATACTCAAAATAAGTGTCTCAGACACATTTTCCAGCTTAGAATACACATTTGTATCCTAATAATGCATAGTACTTTTGGGGTGTATATTTTCCTAGATATGGATACTGACTCATATCAAACCAACTTAGCTCGGATACCATTAATTCCTGTCATGACCCTATTTACCAGTCCGTGACCTTTACCTTACCACTTACAGTTGGGCTGTGAGTTAACATCCGATCTATTTCTCATACATTTATAGTTTAGTCATTTCAATTAAATGTCGTAGAATAGAAACTAGACTATTATAAATAAGTACGGAAGCATTTACATCAATTTCTATTATATACATCCCCCAAAATACAAAATACAAAATACAAGTTTCACTGTGCATTAATTTACAGGATACAAAATTTCTTTCATCACAATGTATACCTCTCTGTACTGCTGGATGACTAGAGAAACACGATAGCAGGGACAACTGCAATGTACTCACTATTGTGTAGTATCTGTGGAGGAAGAAATAAGGGAGTGAGCATAACATGCTCAGTAAGGAAAATATGAAAGCATGTAGATAAATACACTATCTACATGCTAAAATACATATATGTTCATTTTCCTTATAAAACAATATGCATGTTCTTTATAAACAACTTCCATCAATGCGAAACTATTAATTCGCCAGATAGGTATATGCATATTCATACAGTATCACACAGCTTCATAAAACTTAATCTATTCACACGGTTCATATATAGAAAATGCTTTATACTTCGTAAATCGATATATATTGAGACATAAATCATGGGTTATCATATCCCCAGATACACAGCAAGGGAAGACATCTGTCACTTCATACAGTGGTGACAATGCCGTATCACACAGATAAAACATGACTTATGGCCATAGTCGGATACCTGGCAACACTGATCAGGTGTGCGAGAACCCTACACTTGGGGAGGTGGATCAACCATCCCTTCAACTCATGCTCAAATCACGGCACATCGTACCCCATAGATAATGCTCACGGTACATCGTGCTCCCGTGGATCCTTATCACCTATTTTCGTTGTCTTAAAATCTTGTACGAGTAGGTCAGTGTCAGACACATAGCAGTACACGACGGCTCAAGCACGGTTTTGTACTCATCACATCACATACATAAACCAAGTGTGAGCAGGTCAATGCAAGACACACAGCAATACATGACGGCTCTCACACGGTTTTACTCAACACACAACGCAATCATAAAACCTCATGCGAGCAAATTAGCGTAAGACACACTGCATACCTGAGGCATCGAGCATGGTATAATAGGAAATTACATGCAACCATAGTCAGAGCAAGACACACAGTAATGCTCGAAGGCTCTAGCATGATTCCTAAAATCTAGTATGAGCATCTCGAGTGGAACACACAGCATCACACGAGGCATCGAGTACTCTTTTACTTTCTCCAAAAATCACTTTGAAAACAATGTGGGAGTAGGGCTAGTTAATCTACCATTACCTTTCATGCTCTAGCACGATTTTACACAAAACAGAAATAGAAAAGGCTTCATATTCTGTCATGAGTGAGAGGGCAATTCTCCCTTTAATCACTCTCTAAAGGCATTTCATGCAAATTATCAAAACCGAGAGCCCATCTATTGTTATTCTTTCTCAAAATGTTTGCAAAACCTCTTTTCACAACAATCATAGAAGTTATGCAACTCATACTATAGACTTATTCTCATACATGGTTTTCTACCTAGATATATCAATATTAATGTATTTATCGCATACATTCGCACACAGCAAGTAAGAAAACATACGTATAGCTATCTCTACAGCTCGTATAAGTCCCTTACCTCAAATCACGTTAGAATCGCTTTCCTTCGATTCTCACTTCTTATGATCCGCTCTATTGATTCCAATGATATCTTCTAAAACTGAAATTGTATACTACACACATCAGTATATCTCATTTTACTTGCATGATATTCAAATCAATGCATTTGGCCTTTTATATCTCATTTGGCCTCATTATACCTTTATTAGACTTTACCCTTTCATAAGTCCATTTCGAATACATAACTCATTTTCGTAAATCTTTCAGACTCCTCGTGTCTATCAATTCGTATTGAACCGGTATAAATCTTATAATCCCCAATTTTATCATTTTCACTTCATTGTGGCATTTCCTCAAACACCACATATACTCATTTTGGGTCATTTTTGTTTCCAGCACATGAACTTCATCAAACTGTTATACAATCATGTATATATGCTTAATGACATCTATTCATGCTTAAATCATCATTAAATCCATGCCTACTCAACTTTCTCATATTTTTCTCACATTTCACCATACATAGGTCATAAGGATTAAGCATGTTCTAAGATGTTTAAATCAACAATATATACACCAATCAACTCATAAATTTGTACAGCTTAACACACATGAGATTAGTGCATTGAAATCTCACCTAGATGGACTTTCCTCCTTTTGGCTGAATTTGGAGAAATCACTTTGTTTCCTTTAATCAAACAGTTTTACCACTTGTTTTTGGGCTAAGTTGTTCTCCTCTTCACTATGAACAACTTTGCTAAATCAACGCTCTCAATTTTGTATGAAAAGTGATGGTTTTCCTATGGTGAAAAGCTAGGTTACTTGGTTTAAAATGAAAAGTTTGATGTTCTCCCAAAATCTGCAGTTCAGCAGGTCTTATTTTATAGAAAATGCTTGATGAGATCGATCTCCATAAGTGAGAGATCAATCTACAGCTGTTTTTAGCCTTTCAAAATTCTGTTTTTAAGCTTAAGAGATTGATTTATCGAAGAACATGAGATCGATCTCTTCCAGGCCGAGAGCTTCACAGATCGATCTGGCAGGGTAATGAGATCGATCTGCTTCAGGCCGAGGCTTAAGGGGATCGATCTGCTTGGACTGAGGATCGATTTCCTTCTTCAAAATGCCTCTAAGATCGATCTCCCCTTGTCCTGCAGCCATACTTAGCCATTTTTCACTCCAATTCTCAAAGCTAACTTCATTTCCATTTACCACACTACTCATTTTGCATTCAATACACATTCATCACTTCAAAAGGTCCATTTCTTATAATTCATACATAACGAAACTTGTGAGTACATCACGAATTCACATAACAAGTGTGTACATCGGATTTATGAACTTTACATCACTTATGATTCATATTACATAAATGAATGCATACTTAGGAAGTCATAAAGGTTAAATGTAAAAAATATGGGTCTTACAAGTACGTTGTACTGTGTGTGATATTATATGTATGCCGTATTCGGATGATGGATTCTTCTATAGACCGACGGGTTGGACATGACCCACCTCCCGTGCAGAAATAGATAGAGGTGATACCCCGCACACTAGGATCCGTGTAGCTTGGGATCACAGAGGATATGGCCATAGTCCTAGTCCCTTATTGATATTATATGCTTATCTCACATGTCTATTGTTGAATGAGATATCCATGTTTTGAAATGTGTCTGTGGGTCAAGATAGTCCATGGGAGGGGCTGAGTCCTGACGAGTGATGATTTTGCATCGGTTTGTGTTGAGATTTGAAATGCTTTATAAGTACACTTTGTATGATGATTTACCCTGCCTTGATCTTGATTTACACATGATGATTTTCCATGCTATGTTTTAAGAACTGTGCACTGATTTTATTAGCATGAATTGCTTTACATGGCATGAACACAAGTATGAACATATGTTTTGAAGTATGACAAATAAATGTGTGATTTAAGCATTGCTCACATTCTCTTATTTTCCCCATCTACAGAGCAATTACAGTAGATAGTGGGCAACTGAGGATTGGATTTTGGTGTCCGCTGCATCCCATCACACGAGGTATACACATTTGTATAGTTTTTGTATCTAGACATGTCAAAGCACAGTAATATCTTTAAATGTAATTTTGGGGATGTAAAAGATTGTAAACACATGTAAATAGTAACTCTGATTTAGAAATGCAAGTATTTACATTTAAATGAATTGTAATTTCAAATGGTATGATTGGATGAGATTCACACCGATACACAGCCTAACTGTTGAAGATGTAGCTGTTCACGATCAGGTAAGGTAAAGAACAAACAATAAAAATTGGATTAAATAATAATCGATAAACGAAAAGAAAAATTTTGTAGTGGATTTTTTATGGATTAAGGGTTGTGACAGATAAAAATTAATCTCTTTCTAATTTCTATGTGTATTAAATTACTCTAGTCTGATATATACATATATATATATATATTCTTTTTTTATTTCTTTGATTTATTGTTATCTTTCTCATATTTCCTTCAGATGAATATAAAACAAAAAAACTCCAGAGTCTATTTTTTCATTTCATTTCACGGGTCGAGAAATCCACTTTGACTATTTTTCTATTTACTTTTCTATATCAGAAAAAGAGAGAAGTTCCTATTTTTCAATCTAATACAATATCAAATTAAATAATAGGAGACTCAAAATGAAAGTTTCTTTTTTGCACTCACTCTCCATCACATTGTCATAACAAAAGTGTCATATGTATCGATATGGAAATATTTGATATGTGAAGACATTATTTGATATAGGTTTCTATCTAATAAATTCTATAAACTTTATATAGATAGAAATGGATCTTATTGTGTTTTGGAATCAAAGAAAGATAAGATGTTGAAAAAGGCTCTTAGATTGTAACTTGAAATAAACATTTCTCTTTCTCTATAAAGGTAATTTATTCCTAGGAACAAGAAGATTGAATTGGAAATATCGACAGATTCTTATTCTTGTGGAGTCCAAATAAATATGAAATAAAAAGAAATCCACTGTTCCAATTTCATCTCTATCGAATTTTAATATCAGAATAGTGGATATAGTCACGATTCAATGGGTTAGATCCATTTACTTTTTCTTTTGTTGATTTCTAATCTTTACAATTCTTTACAATGGATTTGATTGGAATAATATAATGCAAAATAGAAATATATATTTGTTGCTTCAAGAGACGATTTATCATTATTCATTATAATAAACAAATGTTTAACTTTCTTTTGGAATTACTCTACTCTAACTCATTAGAATAATAACTTATTAGAGTTAAATTATACAGTTTCTAATTTAATTATTATACATAGACAGCTGGTTTTTTATTACCAATAAAAACAACATCCCTATTCTTTGTTTAAATATGAATGCTACTATTTCACTAGAGTTTTATGGAAAAAAAAAAAAAGCCAAAAGCCCTTCATCAGATTTGAACCGATGACTTACGCCTTACCATGGCATTACTCTACCACTGAGTTAAAAGGGTCATTCTATTCAATTACTGAATGAATCAGTAGACGGTTAAGATCTATTTATATATAAGTACATGCAGTAGACTCATAGTGGCTAGTAGCTCATTCAATAATGAGAATTCTAATTTACTTAACGTATAAAGGGTAAAATGGGTTTATTGATATTGGATTTGATAAATATCAATGCAATGAATTGTTTCAAGGCTGATCATAATTAGCTTACCATAACAGAACGAAATTCATTTATTTGATTTGATTAATACATGTACCTTAGCAATTCGACATAGATCCAATCTATTTTATCGAAACATGTGATGAAGAGATTTGCTTTATCCGCCGAACCCAATTTTTAGAAAAAAAAAACACACAAATTTTTTGATAACTTCTTGTTCCCTCTTCCCCAACTTCCCGATTTACATTTTGTTAATTTACTAGCTTAGTGTGAGATAGAAATACGCCTGTCTTGTCTTAATAACGAGTGAATCAACGAATGAAAGTGGAAGAAATGAGGTTAAACTCCCTTTTTTATGTCTATGGCAGACCAATCACTCCCTGAAAGGATCTTATACTTTGGATTATTAATATAATCTAGTTTCTTTATATATATATATATATATATATATATATATAATAGACTGAAATTATCTAATTCATTTCTATATAGAATAGAGTGGCGATTAAAATGAATGATTTACCGAGTGTAAATCACAAATCAAAAATGGAAAATCATAAAAGATGGAAAAAGCTTTGGTTTGGCATCTAGTCATATCATTCCATTATATTGACAATTTCAAAAAATTGTTCATACTATGATGCGACACCCCAGAAGCGAGGAAAATATGGCAAATTTAAAACTTTTCTACTCATTAATTCATAATTAAGGGTGCATTCCTGTGCAGCATCATACATCATCATATACAATTTGTAACTTTTGCCTCAGGATCTCATCATCTCATGAATAATTAGTATACCATTTACATTCCTCAATTTCAATTTGGTTATCCTAACACATCCCATACATCATAGTACAACAAGTGTCTGTAGATACAATATAAATCTGGGTACATGAAATGTAAATTATACCTCAACACAATATATAAGTAGCCTGGAGTCAAGTCCTCCACTAGCCACTACTCTGTATGTCGCATGAAAACTCTCTTTACTTGAAGAAATCTAGGGGGAAGAGAAAATAGGGTGAGCTTCTAAATCGCTCAGTAAGGGGGTAAGGGACTCGTTAATAAAACAATTATTTTCACAGCACAATCATTTTATCTCGTAGTTGAAACTCAATTAAAATGTAGCATGAACTCATTAAACATCATTCTCAACTTATTTCTCTAAAATCATGTAAAAACATGAGAGTACATAACTCAGTACAAATCACAATCACAAGCATGTGGAAATCAGAATGCGAAAATGGCTTTTCTCATTAAAACGTGATAAAAATCACCTCAATAGAATGCATGTGGCACAGCCACAAAACACAACTCATGTGTATAAAAAGGAGACTAGGCAATAAAACTCATATAAAATTCATCATGGCACATCATGATAAATCTCCTCTGGGTGTGCATCCCAGGCATCCTCATAAGAGGGAACATTGACAATATGGTCATGTACATGGTATATTAGACTTACGCGTTACCAGAACAAGGTTCGGCCTTACATGCTACTAGAGCAATACCTCTCCTCATGCACACTATCACGTGGTCCCTAGGTCGGTTCCTAGGCAGCCCACTCTATCGGTCTTACATGCTACCAAAGCAAGGCCACCCAGCGTTACCAGAACGGGGGTCATCTCACATTACCAAAACGGAGGCATCTCTCATTACCAAAATGGAGGAATATCATACTTACATGCTACCAGAGTAATGTGTATTCAACATGACACGACTAAGTCTCAATCATTAGCCATTATCATATAAAACATTTTGCTTTCACGTAGAACTCATAATGGTTTTCTCTCATAAATCTCATTTAAAACAATTGTCTACTCAACACAAAAATGTTAAAAAAATGAGTCCCAACCGGCAAAAACCACGCACACATTTCTCAATCTAAGTACGCCTTAACGTAGAGCCCAAATCTCTTTTCACGTTTAAAACACAAAACGTTTGTAAAACATTTTCACGCTTAGTTTATAACTCATAAAACTTGGGCCCCAACCAGCTATAAAAATCGTGTGCACTACTCATTCACAACTCATGAAAACATGCTTGTTTGCTCAAATCACTTTTCATGCTACAATTAACATCAAAACACATATACAAACGAGTTTAAGTTTTCCCTTACCTCTTTACACCTCGTATAGTGCAATCGTTTCCCCGTATCACGGACTAGTCTCGCATTCCTCTCTGGAACTCCCGAGCTGTCCAAATGATGTTAAAAACATCAATAACCCAACTCAATTGCATTATTGAGCACACATTTGCTCATTTTCTCATTAACACCTCAATTAACTTAGTTTTCACAATTCTATCACAACTCACATTCTTATCCACTACATCTCAAAATTTTACATTTCTCATACCATGTTCCATGCTAAATTCACCACATTGTCTCAATTCCAATTTATAGCCATAATTCCCAAAATTACTACAATTGCATAATAGCATCTCTACTCCAACAAAAAAATAGTTTCATCACTTCCAAGTCATTTCCCTACTATTCCATCATAATGCTCATGCTCACAATCACCAAAGATTACTTCAAAATCAAAGATCGAGGTTTAGAAAATTACCCAAAACTTGTGGAGTGCTTAACTCTTGTCTCGATTCAATCCGTCCTTCGATTTCCAAGTATGTTGTTCTCCTTTTGTTGAGAAACAACTTTCCTTCTTGCCATAACCTTTGATTTGGACGAAAATGGGTGTTTTGGAGGGGAGAGAAAGCTAGGGTTTGAAAATGGCGATTTGAGGGAGAGAGAGAGATTGATTTCCAGGAAAATAAAGGGGCCTTTATATAGACTGAGGGTAGGAGATCAATCTAGCTCTTGATAAGATCGATCTGCATTTGAATTTGGGGATGATTTGGGGCACTTTTATGCCTAGGAGATCGATATGTCATGGGGTGAGATCGATCTCTTAATGGCTTTATGAGATCGATCTGTTCCAATTATGAGATCGATCTCTAGTTTACAGAATGCTTCATGAGATCGATCTGCTCCTTAGAGAGATCGATCTTCTCCTTACAGAATGCTTCATGAGATCGATCTGCTCCTTGAGGAGATCGATCTTCTCCTTTACAGAAACATTTTGAGATCGATTCCTTCCTCATGAGATCGATCTCTTCATTACAGAATCATAAGGAGATCGATCCTCTTCCATTGGAGATCGATCTGCTTGGTTAAATTTCTCCTTCCTTATCCTTTTTTGGCCTACCAGATCGATCCTTTCTTCTCCAAGATCAATCTGGCCCCGTAGTTTCACACTTTAACATAAATTCTCATTTATAACTCATTCATCACTTAAAATTTCATTCCATACCACCTCAATATATGAGTACATCATATTTAGTTCAATCAATTACACATCATGTTCTCATTACATAATTTAAATGTCCAAATTCTCAGATCTCACATCCTCCCCACCTTAAAAGAATTTGGTCCTCCAAATTTAACTCAACTCGTCAAACAGATGGGGGTACTTCTCCTTTATGAGACTTTCCAATTCCCAAGTTGCCTCTTCCATTGAGTGATGTTTCCACAAAACTTTCACTAATGGAATGCTCTTGGTTCTAAGTACCTTCTCTTTCTTATCAAGGATCCGGACGGGTTCTTCAGTGTAGCTCATGTCCTCTTGTATGTCCGTTTCTTTATACTCTATGACATGAGAAGGCTCCGAGTGGTATTTCCTCAACATAGATACATGAAAGACGTTGTGTATTTCGGACATCTGTGGGGGTAATGCCAGCCTGTAGGATACCTCTCCCACTCTCTCAAGGATCTCAAATGGTCCAATATAACGAGGACTCAACTTCCCTTTCTTCCCAAATCTCATGATACCCTTACTCGGTGATATCTTCAGAAATATTGCATCACCAACATCAAACTCAAGTGGTTATCTACGCATATCCGCGTAGTTTTTCTGTCTACTCTGTGCAACCCGTAACCTCTCACATATGAGTTTCACACTCTGTATAGCTTACTCAACAGGTTTGGGAGCATTTATTTTTCTTTCACCAACTTCTTCCCAAGCTACAGGGGCCTACCATATAGAGCCTCATAAGGTGTCATTCCAATACTCGCATGATAATTGTTATTGTATGCAAACTCTGCTAGGGGCAGGTGATCATCCCATGATCCCTTAAAATCCATCGTACACGCCCTCAACATATCCTCCAGGGTCTGAATAGTCCTCTCTGACTGACCATCTGTCTGAGGATGATAGGCAGTACTAAAACTCAATCGAGATCCTATGGACTCCTGAAATTGGGTCCAAAATCTAGAAGTAAATCGAGAATCTCTGTCAGAAGTAATACTCACTGGAGCCCTATGTAATCTAGCTATCTCGCTGACATATAACTCAGCTAAGGCATCCACAGTATCTGTGCTTTTGATGGTGAGAAAGTGGGCACTCTTTGTCAGTCTATCCACTATAACCCATATAGTGTCACGACTTCTTCGGGTCTTTGGTAAACCCATAATAAAGTCCATGGTGACATGCTCCCATTTCCATGTAGGTACAGGTAAAGGCTGCAATAGTCCTTCGGGCTTCCGATGCTCAGCTTTCACTTGCTGGCATACTAGACATCTGGCAACATATTCTGCCACGTCTCTTTTCATACCACTCCACCAATACACCTTTCTCAAATCACAGTACATCTTAGTACTCCTTGACTGCATGGTGTATCGCGTGTAATGGGACTCTCTCAATATCTGCCTCTTCAGGGTTTCTTCGTCCGGTACACAAATCCATCCTCTGAATCTCAACAATCCATCCTCACTGATTGTGAGATCCGACTTTGAAGTCTGCTCAGCGTGGCTAACCATATCAATCAACCTCTGATCATCACACTGCCTAGTTTTACTCTGATCCATGATCCTGGGCTCTATTCGCAGGCTAGCTAGAAATCCAGTTTCTACCTCTTTAACTCTGATCCGAAGTTCGACGAACTGCTCCAATAAATCCCATTCCCTGATCATCATAGCAAATATCATACTCTTCCTGCTCAAGGCATCAGCAACTACGTTCGCCTTTCCCGGATGATACAGAATCTCGCATCCATAATCCTTAAGGAGTTTCATCCATCTCCTTTGTCTCATGTTTAACTCCTTCTAATCAAAGAGATACCTCAAACTCTTGTGATTTGTGAAGATCTGGAATCTTTCCCCATATAAATAGTGTCGCTAGATCTTCAAGGCAAACACCACAGCAGCTAACTCCAAATCATACATAGGGTAATTTCGTTCATGATCTTTCAATTGTCGCGATCCATAAGCGACCACTCTTCCATGCTGCATGAGCACACACCCCAATCTTTGATGGGATGCATCAATATAAACTTAAAATCCTCCTGATCCCTTAAGGATAGTAAACACAGGTGCCACCGTTAATCTCCTATTTAACTCCTAAAAATTGAGCTCACATTGATCAGTCCATATAAATGGAGTCTCCTTGCGCGTAAGCTTAGTCAAAGGAGAGGCAATCTTGGAAAATCCTTCCACAAATCTTCTTTAATACCCTGCCAAACCAACGAAGCTTCGTACCTCTGTAGCTGTTCTCGGTCTTTCCTAATTAAGTACAGCCTCCACTTTAATTGGATCCACTGACACTCCTTCCTCTGAAACTATATGGCCTAGGAAAGCTATCTGATCCAGCCAAAACTCACACTTATAAGCTTTCCATATAATTATTTATCTCGGAGTATCTGAAGTACTAACCACAAATGTTGTGCATGCTCCTCATATAACCGAGAGTACACCAGGATATCATCAATAAAGACTATCACAAACTTATCTAGATAGTCTCTAAACACTTCATTCATTAACCTCATAAAGGCTGCAGGGGCGTTCGTTAATCCAAAGGGCATCACTAAAAATTCATAATGGCCATACCTTGTCCTGAAGTCCGTCTTCGAAATATCTTCCTCTTTAATCCTCAACTGGTGATAGCTCGATCTTAAATCAATCTTAGAGAAGACTGAGGCCCCTCTCAGCTGATCAAGTAAATCATCAATCCTGGGCAATGGGTATTTATTCTTCACCGTGGCTTTCTTCAACAGTCGGTAGTCTATGCATAATCTGAGACTACCATCCTTCTTCCTCACGAATAGCATGGGTGCTCCCCACGGTGAGACATTGGGTCTAATGAATCCCTGATCCAGTAACTCATGCAGTTGCTTCTTTAATTCCTCTAGTTCCACTAATGCCATCCTACACAGAGCTCTAGAGATAGGCTGAGTATCCGGTACCAAATCAATGGTAAACTCTAGCTTTCTTTCTGGTGGTAAAACAGGTAACTCATCTTGGAAAACATCTAGAAATTTGCATACCTCAGGTATATCCTCAATCCTCGGATGTTCCCAATCATCATCTGAGGTGAATGTTCATAACCTTCACATGAATACCCAAATTTAGTACTCTCAAAAATAACATCAAAATTTCAAATTACTTACAAAATTCCATACGTCTATTTACTCAATATTTCAAATGTACACTGTAAGGTTCAGGTAGGGTGAAAGTTACAATCTTAGTGTAGCAGTTTAAACTCATTCGATTGGTTGTCAGCTAATCCATTCCTAAAATTAAATCAAACCCATGCATATTTAATATTATTAGGTCTGCTAACATTACTCTATCTCCCACCTTTATTTCATATCCTCTACAGATCAAATCAGTTCTCTGGGATTCACGCATAGGGGTATTTAATGTAGTATATACTCTAGAGGTTCAAACTTCAAATTTAAAATACATCCAAAATGCTCAGAAATAAACGAATGCGTGGATACTGGATCAATCAACACATGAGCCATATGATTACAGATAGAGAGTGTACCTCTTATAGTTTCTATAGAAGTGTCTGTTGTTTCGTTATCCAGAGCAAACACACATCCCTGTGTGACGAGTTTCTTTCCTTTCTCTGCAGCAGTGGCCTGTCTTTAGGAATTCACTCTCTAAAGCTGCTACCTAGTAGGCTCCGAAGCATGTGGTATCTGAGGTTGAGGACAGTCTTTCACTCTGTGACCCATGTCACCACATCTAAAACACCCACGGATCATCCAAGTATAGCTTACCTTATGCGATCGGCCACAGTCTCTACAAACTCTCATCTCAGGCCTAAACTATCGAGGAGTCTCCCTGATAATAGGATAAGCTCTCAGTCTCTCCAATCTATCCTTCTTTACCTCAACTCTTCCTCTCTTGAAGGAACCTCTCCGAACATCCTGGGACATCGCTAGCCTCTTGCCCTTGTCCCTAATCACTGCTTCAAACTCACTCTGGGATTGCACAATTTCAATTCCCCTCTCAATCTCTTGTGCTCGTCTCAGAGCATCTCCAAACTCAGTAATACATAGCCCTATCATTCGATCTCTAATGATGGGCTTAATCCATACACAAATCTCTTTGTACGAAGCTCTTCATTCTTGAAGGTCTCTGGATCATATCTCATCATATCTTAATAGAGCGGTAAATCGGCTCTCATAATCAGCTACAAACATATCGCCCTGTGCCAAATTTAAAAACTCTGCTTGCTTCCTTCTCTGAGCAGCTCGTGGTACAAATTAGGCTCTAAAAGTCGCTTGAAAGTCTTCCCAGTTAATCACATCCTGGCTGGACATCAAAATACCCTGGGTAGTACCCCACCAATCTCGAGCTCTCCCTTTCAACATATAGGCACCCATACTAACCCTTTCAGCATCAGGGTATCCCAAATAGTCAAATATAACACTCAACTCAGTTAGTCACTCCTCAGCCTCTGCAGGATCCTTTTTCCCTCTGAATGCGGGCGGATTCATTTTTAAAAAGTCGTTCAATCGGACCAAACTTCTATCATCATGCTGAGTTATGGGAGGCACCGGGTCCATCTGTACTTGGGGCACCGAAGGTCATTGTGGTGATGTAGGAGTAGTACCCGAGGCATTAACTCCAAAATGTTGAGTGAATAACGCTACCATTTGCTCAAATCCCTGCCTCACATCGATCTCAATCCGGTTAAATCGAGACTTAGGACTCTCAAGGTCTGGGGCAGGTGGCGAAGGTGGCTCTACCTACCTCCTCGAACGACCACATCGTCCACTCATTCTCAATCTCAACACGTTTCCTGCGTATACATATCAAACTTGATTGAAATCTTAATCCTCAATTTCAGTTCATGACCAGACTTATACAGACACTTGGGATGTATTCTATTTCACTTGACCGACACTGGCAATACTAAACACCTTAAGCTCAGATACCATGAAAACTTTGTGACGCCCCGGAAGCGCAGAAAATAAGACAAATTTAAAACTTTTCAACACATTAATTCACAATTAAGGGTGCATTCCTATGCAGTGTCATACATCATCATATACAATTTGTAACTTTTGCCTCAGGATCTCATCATCTCATGAATAATTAGTATACCATTTACATTCCTCAATTTCAATTTGGTTATCCTAACACATCCCATACATCATAGTACAACAAGTGTCTGTAGATACAACATAAGTCTGGGTACATAAAATGTAAATTATACCTCTACACAATATATATGTAGCTTGGAGCTCAAGTCCTCCACTAGACACTACTCCGTACGTCGCAGTAAAACTCTCTTCACTTGAAAAAATCTGGGGGGAAGAGAAAATAGGGTGAGTTTCTAAATAGCTCAGTAATGGGGTAAGGGACTCGTTAATAAAACAATTATTTGCACAGCATAATCATTTTATCTCGTAGTTGAAACTCAATTAAAATGTAGCATGAACACATTAAACATCATTCTCAACTCATTTCTCTGAAATCATGTAAAAACATGAGAGTATGTAACTAAGTACAAATCACAATCACAAGCATGTGGAAATCAGAATGCGATAATGGCTTTTCTCATTAAAACGTGATAAAAATCACCTTAATAGAATGCACGTGGCACAGCCACAAAACATAACTCATGTGTATAAAAAGGAGACTAGGCAATAAAACTCATATAAAATTCGTCATGGCACATCATGATAAATCTCCTCTGGGTGTGCATCCCAGGCATCCTCATAAGAGGGAACGTCGACAATATGGTCGTGTACATGGTATATTGGACTTACGAGTTACAAGAACAAGGCTCGGCCTTACATGAGACCAGAGTAATGCCTCTCCTCATGCACACTATCATGTAGTCCCTGGGTCGATTCCTAGGTGGCCCACTCTACCGGTCTTACATGCTACCAAAGCAATGCCACCCAGGGTTACCAGAATGAGGGTCATCTCACGTTACCAGAACGGAGGCATCTCTCGTTACCAAAACGGAGGAATATCGGACTTACATGCTACCATAGCAAGGCCCGATTTGTATTTAACATGACACGCCTAAGTATCAATCATTAGCCATTATCATATAAAATGTTTTGCCTTCACGTAGAACTCATAATGGTTTTCTCTCATAAATCTCATTTAAAACAATTGTGTACTCAACACAAAACATGTTAAAAAAAATGAGTCCCAACCGACAAAACCACACACACATTTCTCAATCTAAGTACGCCTTAACGTAGAGCCCAAATTTATTTTCACGTTTAAAACACACAACATTTGTAAAACATTTTCACGCTTAGTTTATAACTCATAAAACTTGGGCCCCAACCGGCTATAAAAATCGTATGCACTACTCATTCACAACTCATAAAAGCATGCTTGTTTGCTCAAATCACTTTTCATGCTACAATTAACATCAAAACACATACACAAACGAGTTTAAGTTTTCCCTTACCTCTTTGCACCTCGTATAGTGCAATCGTTTCCCCGTATCGCGGACTAGTCTCGCATTCCTATCTGGAACCCCTGAGCTGTCCAAACTATGTTAAAAACATCAATAACCCAACTCAATTGCATTATTGAGCACACATTTGCTCATTTTCTCATTAACACCTCAATCAACTTAATTTTCACAATTCTATCACAACACACATTCTCATCCACTACATCTCTAATTCTACATTTCTCATACCATATTCCGTGTTAAATTCACCACATTGTCTCAATTCCAATTTATAACCATAATTCCTAAAATTACTACAATTGCATAATAGCATCTCTACTCCAATAAAATCATAGTTTCATCACTCCCAAATCATTTCCCAACTATTTCATCACAATGCCCATGCTCACTGTTAAGTTAATATATTTTGAAATGACAAAACAGTAATTCAATAATTGACATTATAAATTTAGAAGTGCTTTAAAAATGTTTAGAGTTTATTTAAATACATATCAGTGTCATAAACTAAGTATTTAAGGATGAACGATCGATCTCATGAGATAAGAGATCGATCTCCTGGTTTTTCTAGTATAAGAGATCGATCTCATGAGAATATGAGATCGATCTGCAAAAGGATTGAAAACTCAAAGAGACTGTATAAGATGTTGAGGAAGCAGAGATCGATCTGTAGGGGTTATAAGAATGATCTGTAAATTACAGAATGTCTGACAGATCGATCTGGTCTAGGAAGAGATCGATCTCTTCTAAGACAAAGGCTAAAGGTATTAGATCGATCTGTAAATCGATCTATGTTCAAACAGAGAGTTTATGAGATCGATCTCCTGTGGATAGAGATCGATATCCTCAAAGTCAGAGAGTTAAGGAGATCGATCTATGGTGATTCCAGATCGATCTCCTCTCTACGAGAATACTTGCTAGATCGATCTGGAGATCGATCTTACTCCAAACAGAGAGATTAGAAGATCGATCTGATGGTTCGATAGATCGATCTTCACTAATATTTTACAAATTATAAGTTCGATCTCAACAAATATGAGATCGATCTCCATGCTTCAAGCTGCTTTGTAATTGCAAGAATTTAAACTAATAGATCGATCTGGTCATGATGGGAGATCAATCAGGTACTCTACTGGAGGTTCCCAATGGCTCTTTCTGCAAAATCTTCAACAGGAAAAATAGCATTAAATGCTCCAACTACCAATCCTGTTGTATAAAATCAAGTATTGAAGACACTGGAAAAGAAGACACCATTGCTGTAAATTCTGTATATTCTTAAGAATTCTTTTCCAACATTCTCTTTGTCTTCAACATCACATTATTGACATTGTTGTAAAAATCCTTCTGTATAAGTTATTTTCCCCTACCCTCAAAAGAAAGCTTCAATTTGTATTCATCCTAAATTCAAGAGAGAAGAGGAGAGTTCCTCTGTGAGATAACTTTGTAAAGGGTGAATATTTGTCTTTATAAAATGGGTAGAGAGGTTATTCCTTAACCTGAAAAAAGAGAGTTTGTATCAGCTATTGATATAGTGAAAGAAAGCTTTTGACAAGGAGGTCAAGAAGAGAGGACGTAGGCAAGAGTTTGGCTGAACCTCTATAAACTATTGAGTTTGTTGTTTCCTTCCCTTATCTCCTTTAATTTATTGCACTACATTTTATTGATTATTCTTTGATTACTTGCAATTAGATTCAATTAAGTTTAAATTTATCATTATCTTTAGAAAACTGATTCACCCCCCTCTCGGTAGAGCCAACATTCACAATCACCAAAGATTACTTCAAAATCAAAGATCGAGGTTTAGAAAATTACCTAAAACTTGTGGAGTGCTTAACTCTTGCCTCGATTCAATCCGTCCTTCGATTTCCAAGTATGTTGTTCTCCTTTTGATGAGGAACGTATAATTGTAAGTAATCAATCACCTACTAAGGATTTGCTCAAATGATTTGGAATGGATAATTGCAAACCTCAAGCAACTCCAATGGGCACCAACATCAAGCTTGATAAAGATGAAAGTGGTAAGTGTGTAGACACTAAACTATATAGGTCGATGATAGGTTCATTGCTTTATCTTACTGCAAGTAGACCAGATATTCTGTTTAGTGTATGCCTATGTGCTATATTTCAATCTTCTCCTAGGGAGTCACACTTACTAGCCACTAAAAGGATCTTTAGATATCTCAAAGACACTCCCTCTCTATGACTTTGGTACCCTAAGGACTCCACCTTTGCTCTTCATGCTTTTTCTGATGCAGATTTTAGAGGTTGTAGAATAGATAGAAAAAGCACTTTAGGAACATGCCAATTCCTAGGAAATAGATTAATCTCATGGTTCTCTAAGAAACAAAATAGTGTAGCACAATCCACAACAGAAGCAGAATATATAGCAGCTGGTAGTTGTAGTGCTCCAGTGCTGTGGATTAAACAACAAATGAAAGACTATGGTATTGACATGAAGCAAGTCTCAATCAAATGTGATAATACCAGTGCCATTAATCTCTCTAAAAATCTAATTCAACACTCTAGAACTAAACATATTGAGATTAGGCATCATTTCCTTAGAGATCATGTACAAAAAGGAGATAATTCTAGAGTATATTGATACTTTACGTCAAATAGCTGATATCTTCACCAAACCTCTTGATAGAGATAGGTTTTGTGTTCTTAGAGGTGAATTGGGACTCATGAATGCTCCTTAAGTTTTATTCCTTTCAAAACTTTGATTTCAAATTGATTTTCAATTGGAATTTCAACTCATTTTCTGGGGAAAAAGTATTAGAGATCGATCTCCTATCACTATAGATCGATCTTCATACTCCAAATTGGCCTAAAGCAGTAAGGTTCAGCTAAGCAAATCGATCTCCTTAAACTTCTGTATTTCACAGATCGATCTATGCATTTGGCAGATCGATCTCCTTCAGCCTCTGTAAAGTTACAGATCGATCTTTGCATTTGGCAGATCGATCTCTTTAAGTTTCTTTATTTTGAAGATCGATCCCTTAAAACATCAGATCGATCTCTACAATTTTTTGGAAACACGAGATCGATCTGGTACCTCGATAGATCGATCTCTTTAGCCCTGGACTATAAATACTGCTTCAAAATCCCCAAATTTCAAAATCCCAAATTATCAAAATCCCTAACCCTCTGTCGCGCCTCCTCCTTCGATTTTCACTCCCAGATCGATCTCGGTAAGGTTCTTGCCTAATCTTTTCATCAATCTGTGTTCTAGTAACCTACATTGTTGAATTCTCCTAAAAACTTTCTTTGTTTTTGTTGAAATCATCTTTAGGGAAATTCTTAAACTGTTTCATTGCCTAGGTTTCTAGAGAACTGTTACCTAGGGTGTGCAAAACAATCTTAGAGTGTGTCTAGCCAAAATTTTAGTCTACAATCATGCCTCGTCTTAATAGAGCTGGAACCAAACCACCTAGAGCAACATCAAATGTTGATAAAGGCTCCTCCTCTCAACCTCAAACTGCCTCTCCACCTTCTGTTACCACCTTTAGCAGGTGTTTTCAAACACCTGCAAAAACGAAACGATATGAAGAGTATTTCTCAACCATACCAATAAAACACTGGTGAACAATTGATTTTTCCTTCCTAAATCGTATTGATTTCCCCTATCTGTCAAAAATGAAAGAGTTTGGCTGGCTTCCATTCCTCAAGATAAACACCCCAGCACCTTCAAACATCATTAGGGCCTTCTTCTCTAACGCTAAGCTCATATATGACCCTGATGATACCTGCAAGATTCTAGGATTCAAAATATTTGTCATGGTTAAAGCTATTTCTGTAAACACAACCCTATTAGCTCGAGTGTTTGGCATTGAAGATGATGGGTTGACTGATGAAGAGGAGGAGGTACCTCTAGAATTTAACCTCCTCAGGGATAAGGCTAGTGACCTACCAATGCACCCTAGGTTACTCCACCTCATAATCTCATGGAACCTCAGACCCTTCGATACCCGCCATTCCACAGTCAGGAAACTAGATCATTTTTGGCTCCACTGCCTTCACACTTCTCAAAACCAAAAACTAAATCTAGTCCACTTCATTTACGAAGACTGGCTGAAAAATCGTGTGCAGACAAGCCTCCACAATAGTCTTCTCGCAACCGCTTACATATCTGCTCCAATGACTCAGGGTCGATTGCTCTTGTGAGACTGGTGAAGTGCCTTCTGCAAAGAGCATCTTGAACATTGGCACACTTCACCATATGGGGTACTACAAGGACTTTCAAGGGCAATGGAGGAAGAAACGAGAAACACATTTTGAGGCAGCCATGGAAGAAGACCTACTAGCTGAGCCTACCGCCCCGACTACTGAGGTTTCTTCGTCGTCGACTGCTCAGCCTACTGCACCTGCCTTATCATCCGACGGGATGGAGTCGATTATGGCCATGGCTATAGAGCTTAACCGAAAGATGGATGAAGGTTTTGTAAATATTCATGCCACACAGCAGGCTATGTTCGATGAGTTGCAGGTCACCCGCACTTGAGTTGAGGAACTTCTGGAGCGATTTCCTCCTTCTCCTTAGGGCATGCTTGCTTCGATTGTTCTAGATGATAGATTGATAGGCTATGTTGATATTTTGAGACATATTTGTTTGAATGTTTATCTTTTGAAATGACATGATTGATCATTTATGGACGTGTTCTGCTTAGTACTTTCTTGATTTATGATACCTGGTTTTAATGCCTTTATTGCCATTACTATGACAAAAAGGGGGAGAAGAATATGTTAAGAAACATGTTTAAAGGGAGATTAAATTAAGGGGGAGTTAAGAGGAGCTTACATTAAGGGGGAGTTTTTGAAACCAAAGGATTAGATGCATAATGCTAAGAGGTACTAAACATGTTTATAAAATTAGTTTTGTCATATCAAAAATGGGGAGATTGTTAAGTTAATATATTTTGAAATGACAAAACAGTAATTCAATAATGGACATTATAAATTTAGAAGTGCTTTAAACATGTTTAGAGTTTATTTAAATACATATCAGAGCCAAAAACTAAGTATTTAAGGATGAGAGATCGATCTCATGAGATGAGAGATCGATCTCCTGGGTTTTCTAGTATGAGAGATCGATCTTAAGAGAATATGAGATCTATCTGCTAAAGGATTGAAAACTCAAAGAGACTTTATAAGATGTTGAGGAAGCAGAGATCGATTTGTAGGGGTTATGAGATCGATCTGTAAATTACAAAATGTCTGAGAGATCGATCTGGTCTAGGAAGAGATCGATCTCCTCTAAGACAAAGGCTAAAGGTATTAGATCGATCTGTAGATCGATCTATGTTCAAACAAAGAGTTTATGAGATCGATCTCCTCAAAGTCAGAGAGTTGAGGAGATCGATCCAAGGAGATTAGAGATTGATCTCCTCTTTACGAGAATACTTGCTAGATCGATCTGGAGATCGATCTTGCTCCAAATAGAGAAATTAGAATATCGATCTGATGGTTCGACAGATCGATCTTCACTAATATTTTTCAAATTATAAGATCGATCTCAACAAATATGAGATCGATCTCTATGCTTCAAGCTGCTTTGTAATTGCAAGAATTTAAACTAAGAGATCGATCTGGTCATGATGGGAGATCAATCTGGTACTCTACTGGAGGTTCCCAATGGCTCTTTCTGTAAAATCTTCAATGGGAAAAACAACATTAAATGCTCCAACTACCAATCTTGCTGTATAAAATCAAGCATTGAAGACACTGGAAAAGAAAACACCATTGCTGTAAATTTTGTATATTCTTAAGAAATCTTTTCCAACGTTCTCTTTGTCTTCAACATCACATTATTGACATTGTTGTAAAAATCCTTCTGTAGAAGTTATTTTCCCCTACCTTCAAAAGAAAGCTTCAATTTGTATTCATCCTAAATTCAAGAGAAAAGAGGAGAGTTCCTCTGTGAGATAACTTTGTAAAGGGTGAATATTTGTTTTTGTAAAAAGGGTAGAGAGGTTATTCCTTAACCTAAAAATGGGAGTTTGTATCAGCTATTGATATAGTGAAAGAAAGCTCTTGACAAGGAGGTCAAGAAGAGAGGACGTAGGCAAGAGATTGGTCGAACCTCTATAAACTACTGAGTTTGCTATTTCCTTCCCTTATCTCCTTTAATTTATTGCACTACATTTTATTGATTATTCTTTGATTTCTTGCAATTAGATTCAATTAAGTTTAAATTTACCATTATCTTTAGAAAACCGATTCACCCCCACTCTCGGTAGAGCCAACATTCACAATCACCAAAGATTACTTCAAAATCAAAGATCGAGGTTTAAAAAATTACCCAAAACTTGTGGAGTGCTTAACTCTTGCCTCGATTCAATCCGTCCTTCGATTTCCAAGTATGTTGTTCTCCTTTTGATGAGGAACAATGTTTCTTCTTGCCACAACCTTTGATTTGGACAAAAATGGGTGTTTTAGAGGGGAGAGAAAGCTAGGGTTCGAAAATGGCGATTTGGGAGAGATAGAGAGATTGATTTTCAGGAAAACAAAGGGGTCTTTATATAGACTGAGGGTAAGAGATCGATCTGGCTCTTGATGAGATCGATCTGCATTTGAATTTGAGGATGATTTAGGGTAATTTTATGCCTAGGAGATCGATCTGTCGTGGGGTGAGATCAATCTCTTAATGGCTTTATGAGATTGATCTTTAGTTTACAAAATGCTTCATGATATCGATCTGCTCCTTGGGGAGATCGATCTTCTCCTTACAGAATGCTTCATGAGATCGATCTGCTCCTTGAGGAGATCGATCTTCTCCTTTATAGAAACATTTTGAGATCGATTCCTTCCTCATGAGATCGATCTCTTCATTACAGAATCATAAGGAGATCGATCCACTTCCATTAGAGATCGATCTGCTCGCTTAAATTCCTCTTTCCTTGTCCTTTTTTGGCCTACTAGATCAATCCTCTCTTCTCCAAGATTGATCTAGCCCCGTAGTTTCACACTTTAACATAAATTCTCATTTATAACTCATTCATCACTTAAAATTTCATTCCATACCACATCAATATATGAGTACATCATATTTAGTTCAATCAATTACACATCATGTTCTCATTATGTAATTTAAATGTCTAAATTCTCAGATCTCACATATGATCATAGTATGAACGCAGTCAGGCAAATATGCCCCGATCGTCTAAGTGTTCAGGACATCTCTCTTTCAAGGATGCAGCAGGGATTCGACTTCCCCTGGGGGTAGGGTACTACGAAAGGAAGTTGATCATGGATTCTCAATAAAACTAGAATTGATTCTTCCTGGGTTGATGCCCAAGCGGTTAATGGGGATAGACTGGTAGGGTACTACGAAAGGAAGTTGATCATGGATTCTTAATAAAACTAGAATTGATTCTTCCTGGGTTGATGCCCAAGCGGTTAATGGGGATAGACTGTAAATTCGTTGGCAATATGTCTATGCTGGTTCAAATCCAGCTCGGCCCAATAATTTGTTGATCCGCCATAACAAAAAATGCCTTTTTTGTATTTTGTTTTCCAGAAAAGCCAAACAAAAAAAGTAGGGAAGAATAAGAACAAAAAAAGTCCAATTTTTTGATATATCCGTCCCTACCGCTATTTGTTTTTTATTTGTTCCCATAAATTCTAAACTTGATAACGATGTAGATTCATATCAGGATCATTTAGTATAAAGTTTAATGAAAAGAAAGAGTAAAGTAAACAAAAAGAACTTTTTTTTCATTTTAAAATTGATTATCGATCGATTTATTTGGCAATAACCAAAGGATTCATAATAACTAGGAATCCATGTCGCTCTCACTTCTCACTAAAGTGCATACCCACGCCTTTATTTTTCACAACAGAGCGATTCGAATCTAAAATCTAAATAGAAAATAGCTTGAATGAAATCATAAGAATATCTATGTTGTACACTTTTCTTTATTTCCTTGGGATTGTAGTTCAATTGGTTAGAGCACCGCCTTGTCAAGGCAGAAGCTGCGGGTTCGAGCCCCGTCAGTCCCGACGGATGCAATAAAAATATACATCAATTGATCCCTCCATTTTCTGTGAAAGGGGATACAAATGATAGAATTTCATTCCCAACGATATCCTTTTTTTTATTTATTTTTTCCTTTCTATTTTTTTGTTAGGGTTTACTTGCAAACTATTTGTAAATGGTGAAAGTGGAAAAGCAGTCAGATGATACATCATCAAATGATTGTACAAGGAAGCTGGTAGATTATCGAAAAGAAAGAGTGGAAAAGAATATATAAATAAAGGAAAGGAATTCTTTTGATTGGACCAAGAATCACATTTTGTATTCGGAGTGGATAAAAGATCTTCCTATGTTATACTATTGTGAGATTTGAGAATTTCAGATATATTTTAGTTATGTAATATGAACTTGAAGTGTAATTTATTGAGCTGAGTGAAATGTATAAGTAATGAATGAGAAATAATCAAAGTAGTGATTGTGGAAATTATATTTGGAGATTTATGTGTAAGTGTCTAACCAAAGTGGGAAACTATGAGGTCAGATCGATCTTAGAGAAGAAAGATCGATCTGGTAGGCTAAAAATGACAAGGAATGAGGAATTTAAGTGAACAGATCGATCTCCAAAGGAAGAGGATCGATCTCCTTATGATTCTGTATTAAAGAGGTCGATCTCATGAGGAAGGAAACGATCTTAGAATGTTTCTGTTTGGGAGAAGATCGATCTCCTAAAGGAGCAGATCGATCTCATGAAGCATTCTGTAAACTAGAGATCGATCTCGTAATTGGAGCAGATCGATCTCATAAAGCCATTAAGAGATCGATCTTACCCCACGACAGATCGATCTCCTAGGCATAAAATTACCCCAAATCATCCCTAAATTCAAATGCAGATCAATCTCATCAAGAGCCAGTTCGATCTCTTACCCTCTATCTATAAAAGGACCCTCGTATTTTTCTGTATATTATCTTTTCTCTCTCTTCTAAACCTCCATTTCAATCGAGCCCTAGCTTTCTCTCTCTTCTAAATCGCCCATTTTTGTCCAAATCAAGAGTTATGGTAAGAAGGAAAGTTGTTGCTCACCCAAAGGAGAACAACATACATGGAAATCGAACGACGAATCGAATCGAAGTGTGAGTTGAGCACTCCACAAGTTTGGGTAATCTCTAAACCTCGATCTTTGATTTTGAAGTAATCTTTGATGATTGTGAGCATGAGCATTATGATGAAATAGTTGGAAAATGATTCGGTATTGATGAAACTATAATTTTGTTGGAGTAGGGATGTTATTATGCAATTATGGTAATTTTGGGAATTATGAGTATAAATTGGAATTGAGACAATGTGGTGAATTTAGCGTGGAATATAGTATGAGAAATGTAGAATTTTGAGATGTAGTGGGTGAGATTATGAGTTGTGATAGAATTGTGAAGATTTAAGTTAATTGAGGTGTTAATGAGAAAATGAGCAAATGTGTGCTCAATAATGCGATTCAGTTGGGTTATTGATGTTTTTAACATCGTTTGGACAACTCAGGAGTTCCAGAGTGGAATGCGAGGCTAGTCCGTGATACGGGGGAACGATTGCACTATACGAGGTGCAAAGAGGTAAGGAAAAACTAAACCATTTGTGTATGTGTTTTGATGAACTGTTTGTAGCATGAACCATGATTTGAGAATACAAGCATGTCTAGCATTATGTAGTGATATGATTGCACACGATTTTTATAGCCGATTGGAGCCCATTGTTTTATGAGTTTATAAGCTAAGTGTGAAATTACTTTATAAACCGTTGAGTTTGCGTGAAAAGTAAATTGGGCCCTACGTTAAGGCAATGTTGAGATTTGAGAAAATGTGTGCATGTTTTACCGGTTGGAACTCGATTTTAGTATGTTTCGTGTTGAGTACACAAATGTTTTAAATGAGTTTTATGAGAGAAAACCATTATGAGTTCTACGTGAAGGCAAAACGTTTTATAAGATAATGGCTAATGATTGAGACTTAGGCGTGTCATGTTGAACACATATCGGGCCTTACTTTGGTAGCTTGTAAGATCGATATAGTGGGACATCTAGGAACTGACCCAAGGACCACAGGCCTTGCTCTGGTAGCATGTAAGTCCCATATTCCACCGTTCTGGTAACGAGAGATGCCTCCGTTTTGGTAACGTGAGATGACCCCCGTTCTGGTAACGCTGGGTGGCCTTGTTCTGGTAACATGTAAGTCCGATTATTCCTCCGCTTTGGTAGCATTGGAAGGCCTTGCTTTGGTAGCATGTAAGACCGATATAGTGGGCCGCCTGGGAATCGACCCAGGGACCATGTGATAGTGTGCATGAGGTGAGGAATTGCTCTGGTAGCATGTAAGGCCGGGCCTTGTTCTGGTAACATATAAGTCCAATATACCATGCATACGACCATATTGTCGACGTTTCCTCTTACGAGGATACCTGGGATGCGCACCCAGAGGAGATTATATAATTGATGTGCCATGACAAGTTTTATATGAGTTTTATTGCCTAGTCTCGTTTTACACATGAGTTGTGTTTTGTGACTTTGTCACGTGCTATTTACTGAGGTGATTTTATCACATATTTTGAGAAAAGCCATTATCGTATATATTTACACATGCTTGTGAATGCTCTAAATTGAGCCTTTTTACCTTCATGTTTTCACATGATTTATGAGCTATGAGATGATGATGTTTTGAGAACTTTCATGCCACTTTTTCAAATGAGTATATTGAGTTTCATATACAAAGACATATTTGTGATGTGTGATATGGTTTATATAACTGAGTCCTCTTACCCCCCTTACTGAGCGATTTAGAAGCTCACCCTGTTTTCTTCCCCCTCTAGATTTCTTCAAGTGAAGTGAGTTCCCTGCTACGTACGGATTTGTGGCTAGTGGAGGACTTGAGCTCCAGGCCATATTTTCTGTATTGAGGTAGATATTTAATATCCACGTATCTAGACTAGAGTTATATTTACAGACACTTGTTGTACAATGATGTATGGGATGTATTAGGATTAATTAACTCGGAATTAAGTAATGTATATGATATGATATATACTAATTTATGATGAGATCCTGAGGCACGATAAATATGATGATATGTGACACTGCACAGGAATGCACCCTTAATTATGATTTGATGAGTAAAAAGTTTTAAATTTGACCTATTTTTCGCATTTTCGGGGCGTCACAAAGTTTTCTTAGTATCAGAGCTTAGGGTGTCTAGCACTGTCAGTGTCGATTAAGTGAAATAGAATACATCCCAAGAATCTGTATAAGTCTGGTCATAAACTGAAATTGAGGATTGAGATTTCAATCGATTTTGATATGTACGCGAAGGAGACGAGTTGAGATAGAGAATGAGTAAACGACGAGGTCATTCGAGGAGGCAGACAGAGTCCCCTCCACCACCTACCTCAAAACCAGAGAGTCCTAACTCTCGGTTTAACCGGATTGAGATCGATGTGGTACCGGATACTCAGCCTATCTCTAGACCTCCATATAGGATGGCATTAGTGGAACTTAAGGAACTGAAGAAACAACTATAGGAGTTTTTGGATCAAGGGTTTATTAGACCTAGTGTCTCACCATAGGGAGCACCAGTGTTATTCGTGAGAAAGAAGGATGGTAGTCTCAGATTATGCGTAGACTAACAACTGTTGAATAAAGCCACAGTGAAGAATAAATATCCATTATCGAGGATTGATGATCTACTTGATCAGCTAAGAGGGGCCTCAATCTTCTCCAAGATTGATTTAAGATCGGGCTATCACCAATTGAGGATTAAGGAATAAGATATTTCGAAGATGGCCTTCAAGACAAGGTATGGCCGTTACGAATTTCTAGTGATGTCCTTTGGATTGACAAATGCCTCTGTAGCATTTTTGAGATTAATGAACGAGGTGTTCAGAGACTATCTAGATAAGTTTGTGATAGTCTTTATTGATGATATCCTGGTATACTCTCGGTCATATGAGGAACATGCATAGAATTTGTGGTTAGTACTTCAGATACTCTGAGATAAACAATTATATGGAAAGCTTAGTAAGTGCGAGTTTTGGCTAGATCGAATAGCTTTCCTTGGTCATATAGTCTCAGAGGAAGGAGTATCAGATGATCCAAGTAAGGTAGAAGATGTGCTTAATTGGGAAAGATCGAGAACAGTTACAGAGGTACGAAGCTTCCTTGGTTTGGTAGGCTATTACAGAAGATTTGTGGAAAGATTTTCTAGGATTGTCGCTCCTTTAACTAAGCTCACGCGCAAGGACACTCTGTTCATATGGACTGATCAATGTGAGCTCAGTTTTCAGGAGTTAAAGAGGAGATTAACAGTGGCACCTGTGTTGACTATCCCTAAGGGATCAGGAGGATTTTAGATGTATAGTGATGCTTCTCATCAAGGATTGGGGTGTGTGCTTATGTAGTATGGAAGAGTGGTCGCATATGGATCGCGACAGTTGAAAGATCATGAGCGAAATTACCCCACGCATGATTTGGAGTTAGCTACTGTGGTATTTGCCTTGAAGATCTGGCGACACTACTTATATGGGGAAAGATTCCAGATCTTCACTGATCACAAGAGTTTGAGATACCTCTTTGATCAGAAAGAGTTAAACATGAGACAAAGGAGATGTATGGAACTCCTTAAGGATTATGACTGTGAGATTTTGTACCATCCGGGTAAGGCGAACGTAGTTGCTGATGCCCTAAGCAGGAAGAGTATGATATCTGCCATGATGATCAAGGAATGGAATTTACTGGAGCAGTTTGTCGAACTTCGAATCAAAGTTAAAGAGCTAGAGATTGGATTTTTGGCTAGCCTGCAAATAGAGCCCAAGATCATGGATCAGATTAGAACTGGGCAGTACAGTGATCAGAGGTTGATAGTAAGGTTAGCTAAGCTGATCAGACTTCATATAGTCGGATCTCACAATCAGTGAGGATGGACTATTGAGGTTCAGAGGATGAATTTGTGTACCGGACGATGATACCCTAAAGAGACAGATACTGAGAGAATCTCACTGCTCGCGATACACCATGCACCCAGGGAGTACTAAGATGTACCAAAATCTGAGAAAGGTGTATTGGTGGAGTGCTATGAAGCGAGACGTGGCAGAGTATGTGGCCAGATGTTTAGTATGCCAGCAAGTGAAAGTTGAGCATCGAAAGCCCGGAGGACTACTACAGCCTTTACATGTACCTACATGGAAATGGGAGCATGTCGTCATGAACTTTATTATGGGCTTACCAAGGACCTAGAGAGGTCGTGATGCGATATGGGTCATTGTGGATAGACTGACCAAGAGTGCCCACATCCTTGCCATCAAGAGCACAGATAGTGTGGATGCCTTAGCGGAGTTATATGTCAGCGAGATAGCTAGATTACATAAGGCTCCAGTGAGTATTACTTCTGACAGAGATTCCCAATTTACTTCCAGATTTTGGACCCAGTTTTAGGAGTCCATGGGATTTCGATTGAGTTTCAGTACCGCCTATTATCCTCAGACAGATGGTCAGTCAAAGCGGACTATTCAGACCTTGAAGGATATGTTGAGGGCTTGTACGATAGATTTTAAGGGATCATAAGATGATCACCTGCCCCTAGCAGAGTTTGTGTACAATAACAGCTATCATACGAGTATTGGAATGGCCCCTTTTGAGGCTCTATATGGTAGGAGGTGTAGATCCTCTGTAGCTTGGGAAGAAGTCGGTGACAAAAAGATAAATGCTCTCGAGCTTGTTGAGCAAGCTGTACAGAATGTGAAACTCATTTGTGAGAGGTTACGGGCTGCACAGAGTAGACAGAAAAGCTACGCAGATATACGTAGATAGCCACTCGAGTTTGATGTTGGTGATGCAGTATTTCTGAAGATATCACCGAGTAAGGGTATCATGCGATTTGGGAAGAAAGGGAAATTCAGCCCTCGATACATAGGACCATTTGAGATTCTTGAGAGAGTGGGAGAGGTAGCCTACAGATTGGCATTACCCCCACAGATGTCTGAAATACACAACGTCTTTCATGTATCAATGTTGAGGAAGTACCACCCGAACCCTTCTCATGTCATAGAGTATGACGAGATGGACATACAAGAGGACATGAGCTACACAGAAGAACCCGTTCGGATTCTCGATAGAAAAGAGAAGGTACTTAGAACCAAAAGCATCCCATTAGTGAAAGTTTTGTGGAAACATCACTCAATGGAAGAGGCAACGTGGGAATTAGAGAGTCTCATGAAGAAGAACACCCTCATCTATTTGATGAGTTGAGTTAAATTTGGAGGACCAAATTCTCTTTAAGGTGGGGAGGATGTAAGATGTAAGAATTTCAGATATATTATTGAGCTAAGTGAAATGTATAAGTAATGAATGAGAAATAATCAAATTAGTGAATTGTGGAAATTATATTTAGAGATTTATGTGTAAGTGTCTAACCAAAGTGGGAAACTATGAGGTCAGATCGATCTTAGAGAAGAAAGATCGATCTGGTGGGCTAAAAACGACAAGGAATGAGGAATTTAAGTGAACAGATCGATCTCTAATGGAAGAGGATCGATCTCCTTATGATTCTGTATTGAAGAGATCGATCTCATAAGGAAGGAATCGATCTCAGAATGTTTCTATTTGAGAGAAGATCGATCTCCTCAAGGAGAAAATCGGTCTCATGAAGCATTCTGTAAACTAGAGATCGATCTCGTAATTAGAGCAGATCGATCTCATAAAGCCATTAAGAGATCGATCTTACCCCAAGACAGATCGATCTCCTAGGCATAAAATTACCCCAAATTGTCCTCAAATTCAAATGCAAATCGATCTCATCAAGAGCCAGATCGATCTCTTACCCTTCGTCTATAAAAGGACCCTCATGTTTTTATGCATTTCATCTTTTCTCTCTCTTCCAAACCTCCATTTCAATCGAGCCCTAGCTTTCTCTCTCTTCCAAATGGCCCATTTTCGTACAAATCAAGAGTTGTGGTAAGAAGGAAAGTTGTTGCTCACCCAAAGGAGAACAACATACTTGGAAATCGAACAACGAATCGAATCGAAGTGTGAGTTGAGCACTCCACAAGTTTGGGTAATCTCTAAACCTCGATCTTTGATTTTGAAGTAATCTTTGGTGATTGTGAGTATGGGCATTGTGATGAAATAGTTGGGAAATGATTAGGGATTGATGAAACTATAATTTTGTTGGAGTAGGGATGTTATTATGCAATTATGGTAATTTTGGGAATTATGGGTATAAATTGGAATTGAGACAATGTGGTGAATTTAGCGTGGAATATAGTACGAGAAATGTAGAATTTTGAGATGTAGTAGGTGAGATTATGAGTTGTGATAGAATTATGAAGATTTAAGTTAATTGAGGTGTTAATGAGAAAATGAGCAAATGTGTGCTCGATAATGCGATTAAGTTGGGTTATTAATGTTTTTAACATTGTTTGGACAGCTCGGGAGTTCCAGAGTGGAATGCGAGGCTAGTCCGTGATACGGGGGAACGATTGCACTATACGAGCTGCAAAGAGGTAAGGGAAAACTAAACCCTTTGTGTATGTGTTTTGATGAACTATTTGTAGCATAAACCATGATTTGAGAATACAAGCATGTCTAGCGTTGTGTTGTGATATGATTGCACACGATTTTTATAGCCAATTGGAGCCAATTGTTTTATGAGTTTATAAGCTAAGTGTGAAATTGCTTTATAAACCATTGAGTTTGCGTGAAAAGTAAATTGGGCCCTACGTTGAGGCAATGTTGAGATTTGAGAAAATGTGTGCATGTTTTGCCGGTTGAAACTCGATTTTAATATGTTTCGTGTTAAGTACACAAATGTTTTAAATGAGTTTTATGAGAGAAAACCATTATGAGTTCTACGTGAAGGCAAAACATTTTATAAGATAATGGCTAATGATTGAGACTTAGGCGTATCATGTTAAACACACATCGGGCCTTGCTTTGGTAGCATGTAAGACCGATATAGTGGAACATCTGGGAACCGACCCAGTGACCACAGACCTTGCTCTGGTAGCATGTAAGTCCGATATTCCTCCGCTCTGGTAACGAGAGATGCCTCCGTTTTGGTAACGTGAGATGACCCCCGTTCTGGTAACGCTGGGTGGCCTTGTTCTGGTAACATGTAAGTCAAATTATTCCTCCACTTTGGTAGCGTTGGGAGGCCTTGCTTTGGTAGCATGTAAGACCGATATAGTGGGCCGCCTGGGAACCGATCCAGGGATCACGTGATAGTGTGCATGAGGCGAGGAATTGCTCTGGTAGCATGTAGGGTCGGGCCATGTTCTGGTAACATATAAGTCCAATATACCATGCATACGACCATATTGTCGACGTTCCCTCTTACGAGGATGCCTGGGATGCGCACCCAGAGGAGATTATATAATTGATGTGCCATGACAAGTTTTATATGAGTTTTATTGCCTAGTCTCGTTTTACACATGAGTTGTGTTTTGTGACTTTGTCACGTGCTATTTACTGAGGTGATTTTATCACATATTTTGAGAAAAGCCATTATCGCATATATTTACACATGCTTGTGAATGCTCTAGATTGAGCTTTTTTACCTTCATGTTTTCACATGATTTAAGAGCTATGAGATGATGATGTTTTGAGAACTTTCATGCTATGTTTTCAAATGAGTATATTGAGTTTCATATACAAAGACATATTTGTGATGTGTGATATGGTTTATATAACTGAGTCCCCTTACCCCCCTTACTGAGCGATTTAGAAGCTCACTCCGTTTTCTTCCCCCTCCAGATTTCTTCAAGTGATGTGAGTTCCCTGCGACATATGAATTTAAGGCTAGTGGAGGACTTGAGCTCCAGGTCATATTTTCTGTATTGAGGTAGATATTTAATATCCATGTATCCATGCTAAAGTTATATTTACAGAAACTTGTTGTACAATGATGTATGGGATGTATTAGGATTAATTAACTCGGAATTGAATAATGTATATGATATGATATATACTAATTTATGATGAGATCCTGAGGCACGATAAGTATGATGATGTGTGACACTGCATAGGAATGCACCCTTAATTGTGATTTGATGAGAAAAAAGTTTTAAATTTGCCATATTTTCTGCTTTTTCGGGGCGTCACTGTCACGACCCAATTCCATTCTCTTTAACCGAAAAAAACTAAAAAATTTTCGCGTTTTCCTGTTACCTTACCCGGTCGTGAACTAACTCACCACACACTGTTGGGCTATGAGTCAATAATAAACTCCACATCTCATTCATTCTCCGTTAAATAAAACGATGTCATACATTTGCATTTAAATTTTGTACTTATACAAAAGCATGTTTTACTGACATCTACATCCCCCATAATTACAACTTAAAGAATACTGTGCTTTTACATTGTTTAGATACAAAAAGAATCACTGTGTATATACCTCTAAGCGATGGAGATGCAGCGGAGTCCAAAATACCACGCCTCAGTCCTCACTGGGCTACTATGCACGCTCTGTAGGGGGAAAATAGAGTGGGATGAGCAACCACACGCTCAGTAAGGCAATAATGCAAGCATGGTAGATAACTACTCTATCTACATGCTGATAGTGTTATGCATAAATCATTTATGGTAGGAGCATGAGGAATAAAACTATGCCATATGAGTATACATATATATCATGTGTCAAAATCATGTACATTGGCATATCAAACATGGTAAAAAGAACATCATGTATAAATCATCTCATGCTCATCTCATTTAAATTCATAAAAAGGGCAATTCATTAAGAAACCTCCTTTTTAAACCAACATCATAAACCTCTTTCTCAACACATAAATACCACCAAATCAACTCACAATCACGACCACATTTTCATTCCACAATTCACGCATGTGTATAAAAACTAGGTCACTATATCAAAAGTGCCTATGTGGACCACTACATCGTAAATCATCCCAGACCACACGCATCCAGGTGTGCGGGGTATCATGCTGGCACAAAAATGGATTATCCCTTGCCAGACTTTCTCATCACATAACCATCATGCGGTACATCGTACTCCATGTGATATACACGGTACAGCGTACTCCGCAGACTCATATCGTGATTGGGGGTGCCATTCCTAGGTCTTACCTACCCCATACCAAGAGTTTTCCATATCCGTGAAGGAGAGCCTCCCCGCCGAACAGAGCCTCCCTACCTCATCGGGCTTAAGGATGTTAGCTTAAGGATGTAGGGCTGAAGGATTCTTCCGTAAGAGAGCCTCCCCACCGAACAGAGCCTCCCCGCCTAACAGAGTCTCCCCGCCTCTTTGGACTTAAGGATGTTGGCTTAAGGATGTAGGGCTTAAGGATCTTACCGTACCCATGTAGGAGAGCCTCCCTGCCTAACAGAGCCTCCCCGCCCCTCCAGGGCTTAAGGATGTTGGCTTAAGGATCCCACCGTAAGAGAGCCTCCCCACCGAAAAGAGCCTCCCCGCCTAACAGAGCCTCCCCGCCTCTTTGGGCTTAAGGATGTTAGCTTAAGGATGTAGGGCTTAAGGATCTTACCAACTTTCACAACCTTATACGTATCACAATGTGCAAACTTATGCGAGCAAAGCTCTAGCATGACTCATGCATCCTCTCATAAAGAGACGCGTACGAGCATAGCTCTAGTACGGTTATACTCATAAGACAACCACTCAAAAGCCACGTACGAGCAGAAGCTCCAGTATGGTTTATAAACATCATCATAGTTTCCAATTCAAGGTGCGAGCTAAGCTCCAGCACGTTTCATACAAATGAAAACATCAATACCCGGTGCGAGCTAGGCTCTAGCACGGTTTAATTCACATAAACATGATAGGCAGCTCATAAGCTTTTAAAGCTATCTCAAAACATATTTGGCACTTCACATGTGCTATCACAAATATCAAACCACAATAGCCATCCTATCTATCAATTCGTTTAAAACGAAACACATGTTTTGTGAAAGTATTCAAAACACTTGATTTATGCCATTATTAGCCTTACTATCCCTTTTTATACATCCATGTAAACCAAATCATCCAATATTCGTAACCATTTTCGCATACCAAACAACCCATTTCTCAAACGTTCATGCATTTCATAAACACCCTATAATCCCACAAATTACGAGCAGCTACCTCTATATACTTACAGAATTCCCGTACCTGGAATCGCGATGCGTGATTCCACTTCCTTAAAGCTGCTAATCGTACCACTTGATTCGTTTCCAACGAACTCTTCGGGACTACACAAAATTATATCCCGCATTATATTCGATCCATATAATATGACATCGTGTGTTCACTATAGTCAATTCGACCTATAGTTTTCTATTAACGCTTGTGAGGCCTCGTTTCATTACTTTATCCATAACTCGAGTCTATGGATCTTCTTAGGCCTATTAACTTATTCAAAATCGATATTAAATCGATATTAAGCTCATAGTGTTCATATTTCATGAATTCCCTCACTATGGCATTTATCAAGTATATACATACCCATTTTCACAATTCCTCCAAACTCACAATGTACTTTCATTTAACCATCTAAAATCATAAACATTACCTCAATAACAACTTTAGCATGCCCATAAATCATAAACTCATTCACCCATATATTCTCACATTATTCCCATTCTAGGTTTTCTAGGTCACACTAATTCCATCACATCCCTAGATAATTTATCCATCAATACTCATGCCGAACAACTCCAAAATCAATTAAATAGACAATGTATTTGGATTGGAGTGTTAGAATCTTACCAAATATGATTTTTCTTCTTGCTCCAAATGGCAATGCCCTTAACTCCTTCAATACCAACAATGGGAAAATGCCCTCCCACTATGTTGTTCTTCTCTTTGATAGGAACAACTTTGCCTCTAATGGTCTCTCTTCAAATCTCTCTGAAAATGGATGATTTTAGAGAGGGAAAGTTAGGTTTTTGGGTTGAAAGTGGAAGGTTAATGTTTTTCCCGAGATTTCCTGATTTTCAGCCCTCCTTATATAGAAATAGCTTGAGGAGATCGATCTGGTCCAAGAGGAGATCGATCTGGTCCCCTTAAATCCCTCTTTTTCATGACATTTTTAAGCATGAGATCGATCTGTCGAAGCATGAGATCGATCTGTTGAATCATGAGATCGATCTGTCGAAGCATGAGATCGATCTGGTCCCAAACAGAGAGCTAAGGAGATCGATCTGGGTGCTTGAGGATCGATCTTTTCATCACAGAATGCTTAGGAGATGGATCTGGGCCCATTGGAGATTGATCTGCTCTATTCCATTGCCCAAATAAGAGCATTCTGGCTCTTCCAGATCGATCTCTCATCCTATGAGATCGATCTGGCCTTCATGTTTTTCAGATTTCTTGCAGTTTCCTTGTTGCAACTCATACCAACACATCCTTAATCTATTGCCATGGCCATTTTCTCATCCATTCACCTTTATAACTTGTAAATGGCATCCATTCATACCTTATGCACATTGAAACTTGTGTGCATTTATTGTATGTCCAAAGGTATGCTACATAAAACCAAATGGAAGCATAACTTCATTCCATTTTACCACACTACCCATTTGAGTTTCAATCACATACATCACTTATAAGAATTCATTTCTTCATATTCATACTCAATGGAACTTGTATGTACGTTACAAATCATATTACACATACGTACATTGAATCCATGGACTTACATCAATTATACTTTACATTACAAGTCCATTCATATTTATTTGATCCAACTACACACATTACCATTATACATATACGGGGTCTTACATTCTCCCCTCCTTCAAGGAATTTGGTCCTCCAAATTAGAACCAAGTCACTCTTCAAAAAGTTGGGGGTACTTCTCCCATATCAAGTTCTCCAATTCCCATGTGGCCTCTTCCGTCATGTGATGTTGCCAAAGAACCTTCACGAAGGGAATTGTCTTATTCTACAACACTTTCTCTTTTCTGTCCAATATCCGAACCGGCTTCTCAACATACGTCATACTCTCATGGAGCTCCAACGGCTCATATCTTATCACGTGTGCCGGGTCCGGGTGATACTTCCGAAGCATCGAGACGTGGAAGACGTTGTGGACATTTGCCAAATCCGGTGGCAATGCCAACCTATACGCCTTATCTCCCACTCTCTCCAAAATCTCGAAGGGTCCGATATATCTAGGGCTCAGCTTGCCCTTCTTACCAAATCTCATAATACCCTTCGATGGTGATACCCTCAGAAACACCGACTCACCCTCATCAAACTCCAGTGGTCTTCGTCTCTTGTCAGCATAACTCTTTTGCCAGCTCTGAGCTGTCCGTAATCTCTCACATATCAACTGGACATCCTCAGATGCCTGCTGCACTAAGTTCGGAGCAAAAATCTGTTTGTCACCAACCTCTTCCCATCCAATGGGGGAACGGCATCTACGCCCGTATAATGCCTCATAGGGTGCCATCCCTATACTAGCATGATAGCTATTATTATAAGCGAACTTGACTAACTGCAGGTGGTCATCCCAGGAGCCTCTAAAATCCAGCACACACGCTCTTAACATATCCTCGAGGGTCTGTATAGTCCTCTCTGACTGCCCATCTGTCTGAGGATGAAAAGCGGTGCTAAAACTCAGTCGGGTCTCCAGCGCTTCCTGAAAATGTTCCCAAAAATGGGAAGTGAAGCGGGCATCCCTATTAGAAACAACGCTCACTGGTACACCATGTAGCCATACTATCTCTCGAATATACAGGTTCGCCAACTGACTCAGTGTATCGGTAGCTCTCATAACCAAGAAATGGGCGGACTTAGTCAATCGGTCCACAATAACCCATATGGCATCATGACCTCTACGGGTCCTCGGCAACCCCATCACAAAATCCATGGTGACATGCTCCCACTTCCATGTCAGTATCGGTAGAGGCTGCAATAATCCTGCAGGCTTCTGATGCTCTACCTTCACTTGCTGACAAACGAGACACTTAGCGACATATTCAATAATGTCTCTCTTCATTCCAGACCACCAATAAACCTTCCGAAGGTTTTGATACATCTTGGTACTCCCTGGATGTATCGTATACTTCGATGAGTGAGCCTCTGATAAAATCATTCATATTCAATAAAATCAGATTGGCTATCATTTCCTTCCCCTCTATCTTTAACTTACAATCTCTACATACATGCTCAGTCAATTGACTATCATTCATGGGTGTGGAAATCATCAACATTTTATCTAACAATGTTGGTTTCACATGCTTCAATAATTTATGTGCGAAGGAAGGTGATATGAAAGAATGCGTGGCACCAGGATCAAATAATACCAATGCTTCTAAATCAAAGATTCGGATGGTACCTTTAATCACATCCGTCGATGCGTCTGCAGTGTCTTGGTCCAGTGCGTGTACTCTTCCTCTGCTCACACCCGCAGCCTGTTTCCCTTTTTCCTCAGCAGTAGCCCTCCTCCTCGGGGCTGCTGTCTCAACTGGAGCTCTCTCAGGCTCCTTGCCCTTTTGTGGGGCAATCTCCATCTTCTCGGGACAATGCTTAGCCATATGTCCTGGTCTCTCGCATCTAAAACACACCATAGGGGTCATCAGACAGGGCATATTCCCATGAAATCTCCCACATCTCCTACACTGGTCAGTAGTAGGCCGTGGTCCTCCAATAGTCATACCCCTCGACGCAGTCAAGGCTGGGTATAAGGGAGGTCTAGCAGCTCTCTCCTGCACCTCCTCAATCCTTGGCCTCTTCTCGAAAAATCTTTGGCCATCTCTCTTGGCCACTCTTCTAAACTCGGATCTCTTCCGGTCTTTGTCCTTCCTGACACTAATCCTCCCAAGCTCGGAGGCATTTCGCTCAAAGTCTTTCTCACATAACTGAGCCTTATGTACAGCCTCCTCATAGGTCAAGATGTCAAAGGGAGCTAGCTTAGTCCGGATGGCCAATCTCAATCCATTCATGAACTTCTGTATCTTTCGGGTCTCACTACCCATCGTGTCAGGGTCATATCTCCCCAATGACATAAACTTGGACTCATACTCGTCCACAGTCCGGTTCCCCTGAACCAAATTCATAAATTCCATCCGCAATTTCCTCTGTGCTGTGGCTGGGATATATTGTCTCCTGAAGGCCTCTAGAAATATCTCCCACGAGATCTCAGAGTGTCTGGCCCTCAAAATAACCTCGGTGGACCTCCACCAATGCTCGGCCTCGCCTTTCAACATAAACATGGAAAAGGCTACCTTTTCAGCTGAAGTGCATCGAAAAAACCTATATAGTTTCTCCATCTCATACACCCAATCCTCCGTAACCACTGGGTCCTTCACCCCTCTAAACACTGGGGGTTTCAGCGCTTGAAACTCTCGCAACCTGCTCAAGTCGCAGTCATAACCCAAATCACTACCGCTCTGCTGTGGAGCGATAGGAGAATCTGTATCTTGGGCTGGAGGTGGTGTAACTGTAGCTGTCTCAGCAGCATGAGGTCTCTCTGCCTCTGCAGCTGCCTGTTCAGTAGTAGGTTATGCCGCGGGACCTCGTCTATCACCGGCACCCAATGCCTGCGTGACTATCTCCACCAAATTCTCAATGCTCCGCTCTAATCTAGCAAAGCGAGCCTCAGTATCCTCTGCTCTCCCAGCAGGGTTCTGTGGAGCCTGCTCAGTCTGTGGCTCCGCACGGCTCTTATGCCAACCTCTACGGCCTCTAGCACGTGCTCTCGCCCCTCTACCTTTGCGTGTAACTGGCATAGTGCCTAACTTCCTGTATTATAATAATTCATTAAGCTCAATCCATCACGGTATACATAGTTATATCTAAACAAAAGCACAGTACTATGGGGATGTACTTTCCTACGTTTTATTAATGACTCACATTAGGCCAACACAGCTCTGATACCAATCTCTGTCACGACCCAATTCCATTCTCTTTAACCGAAAAACACTAAAAAATTTTTGTGTTTTACTGTTACCTTACCCGATCGTGAACTAACTCACCACACACTGTTGGGCTATGAGTCAATAATAAACTCCACATCTCATTCATTCTCAGTTAAATAAAACGATGTCATACATTTGCATTTAAATCTTGTACTTATACAAAAGCATGTTTTACTGACATCTACATCCCCCATAATTACAACTCAAAGAATACTGTGCTTTTACATTGTTTAGATACAAAAAGAATCACTGTGTATATACCTCTAAGCGATGGAGATGCAGCGGAGTCCAAAATACCACGCCTCAGTCCTCACTGGGCTACTATGCACGCTCTGTAGGGGGAAAATAGAGTGGGATGAGCAACCACACGCTCAGTAAGGCAATAATGCAAGCATGGTAGATAACTACTCTATCTACATGCTGATAGTGTTATGCATAAATCATTTATGGTAGGAGCATGAGGAATAAAACTATGCCATATGAGTATACATATATATCATGTGTCAAAATCATGTACATTGGCATATCAAACATGGTAAAAAGAACATCATGTATAAATCATCTCATGCTCAACTCATTTAAATTCATAAAAAAGGCAATTCAGTAAGAAACCTCCTTTTTAAACCAACATCATAAACCTCTTTCTCAACACATAAATACCACAAAATCAACTCACAATCACGACCACATTTTCATTTCACAATTCACGCATGTGTATAAAAACTAGGTCACTATATCAAAAGTGCCTATGTGGACCACTACATCGTAAATCATCCCAGACCACACGCATCCAGGTGTGCGGGGTATCATGCTGGCACGAAGATGGATTATCCCTCGCCAGACTTTCTCATCACATAACCATCATGCGGTACATCGTACTCCATGTGATATACACGGTACAGCGTACTCCGTAGACTCATATCGTGATTGGGGGTGCCATTCCTAGGTCTTACCTACCCCATACCAAGAGTTTTCCATATCCGTGAAGGAGAGCCTCCCTGCTGAACAGAGCCTCCCTACCTCCTCGGGCTTAAGGATGTTAGCTTAAGGATGTAGGGCTTAAGGATCCTTCTGTAAGAGAGCCTCCCCACCGAACAGAGCCTCCCCGCCTAAAAGAACCTCCCCGCCTCTTTGGACTTAAGGATGTTGGCTTAAGGATGTAGGGCTTAAGGATCTTACCGTACCCATGTAAGAGAGCCTCCCTGCCTAACAGAGCCTCCCCGCCCCTCCAGGGCTTAAGGATGTTGGCTTAAGGATCCCACCGTAAGAGAGCCTCCCCACCGAACAGAGCCTCCCCACCTAACAGAGCCTCCCCGCCTCTTTGGGCTTAAGGATGTTAGCTTAAGGATGTAGGGCTTAAGGATCTTATCAACTTTCACAACCTTATACGTATCACAATGTGCAAACTTGTGCGAGCAAAGCTCTAGTACGACTCATGCATCCTCTCATAAAGAGACGCGTACGAGCGTAGCTCTAGTACGGTTATACTCATAAGACAACCACTCAAAAGCCACGTACGAGCAGAAGCTCTAGTACGGTTTATAAACATCATCATAGTTTCCAATTCAAGGTGCGAGCTAAGCTCCAGCACGTTTCATACAAATGAAAACATCAATACCCGGTGCGAGCTAGGCTCTAGCACGGTTTAATTCACATAAACATGATAGGCGGCTCATAAGCTTTTAAAGCTATCTCAAAACATATTTGGCACTTCACATGTGCTATCACAAACATCAAACCACAATAGCCATCCTATCTATCAATTCGTTTAAAACGAAACACATGTTTTGTGAAAGTATTCAAAACACTTGATTTATGCAATTATTAGCCTTACTATCCCTTTTTATACATCCATGTAAACCAAATCACCCAATATTCACAACCATTTTCGCATACCAAACAACCCATTTCTCAAACGTTCATGCATTTCATAAACACCCTATAATCCCACAAATTATGAGCAGCTACCTCTATATACTTACAGAATTCCCTTACCTGGAATCACGATGCGTGATTCCACTTCCTTAAAGCTGCTACTCGTACCACTCGATTCGTTTCCAACGAACTCTTCGAGACTGCATAAAATTGTATCCCGCATTATATTCGATCCATATAATATGACATCGTGTGTTCACTATAGTCAATTCGACCTATAGTTTTCTATTAACGCTTGTGAGGCCTCGTTTCATTACTTTATTCATAACTCGAGTCTATGGATCTTCTTAGGCTTATTAACTTATTCAAAATCGATATTAAATCGACATTAAGCTCATAGTGTTCATATTTCATGAATTCCCTCACTATGGCATTTATCAAGTATATACATACCCATTTTCACAATTCCTTCAAACTCACAATGTACTTTCATTTAACCATCTAAAATCATAAACATTACCTCAATAACAACTTTAGCATGCCCATAAATCATAAACTAATTCACCCATATATTCTCACAGTATACCCATTCTAGGTTTTCTAGGTCACACCAATTCCATCACATCCCTAGATAATTTATCCATCAATACTCATGCCAAACAACTCCAAAATCAATTAAATAGACAATGTATTTGGATTGGAGTGTTAGAATCTTACCAAATATGATTTTTCTTCTTACTCCAAATGGCAATGCCCTTAACTCCTTCAATACCAACAATGGGAAAATGCCCTCCCACTATGTTGTTCTTCTCTTTGATAGGAACAACTTTGCCTCTAATGGTCTCTCTTCAAATCTGACTGAAAATGGCTGATTTTAGAGAGGGAAAGTTAGGTTTTTGGGTTGAAAGTGGAAGGTTAATGTTTTTCCCGAGATTTCCTGATTTTCAGCCCTCCTTATATAGAAATAGCTTGAGGAGATCGATCTGGTCCAAGAGGAGATCGATCTGGTCCCCTTAAATCCCTCTTTTTCATGACATTTTTAAGCATGAGATCGATCTGTCGAAGCATGAGATCGATCTGTTGAATCATGAGATCGATCTGTCGAAGCATGAGATCGATCTGGTCCCAAACAGAGAGCTAAGGAGATAGATCTAGGTGCTTGAGGATCGATCTTTTCATCACAGAATGCTTAGGAGATCGATCTGGACCCATTGGAGATTGATCTACTCTATTCCATTGCCCAAATAAGAGCATTCTGGCTCTTCCAGATCGATCTCTCATCCTATGAGATCGATCTGGCCTTCATGTTTTCCAGATTTCTTGCAGTTTCCTTGTTCCAACTCATACCAACAGATCCTTAATCTATTGCCATGGTCATTTTCTCATCCATTCACCTTTATAACTTGTAAATGGCATCCATTCATACCTTATGCACATTGAAACTTGTGTGCATTCATTGTATGTCCAAAGGTATGCTACATAAAACCAAATGGAAGCATAACTTCATTCCATTTTACCACACTACCCATTTGAGTTTCAATCACATCCATCACTTATAAGAATTCATTTCTTCATATTCATACTTAATGGAACTTGTATGTACGTTACAAATCATATTACACATACGTACATTGAATCCATGGACTTACATCAATTATACTTTACATTACAAGTCCATTCATATTTATTTGATCCAACTACACACATTACCATTATACATATACGGGGTCTTACAGTCACAACTATTCAATTCTCGATGGTGAATCGATTTGATAGCTTAGATATTGTTATTCATGATATTGATCTGATTCGATTTCATTGAAATGTAAGTCATCGCATTGAATTTAGAAGTGGCAAATTTATCATCTCTAAGGGATTCAATCCCGAGTTATTGCGAAGTAAAAAAAAAAAACAATGAAATTATGGAAGTAAATATTCTCACATTTATTGCTACAGCGCTGGTCATTCTAGTTCCTACCGTTTTTTTACTTATAATATACGTAAAAACTGTCAGTCAAAGTGATTATTTTGAATGAAACTTGATTTTTTATCAATGATTTAATAAAAAAAAAAGATTCCAATTTCACATCTTAAATAAAATGAATGGACTAGAATCAGCAGTATCCTATAAAACTCGATAGTATGGTAGAATATATATATATATATATGAATCTTTCTACCATATTATCTATATCTATTATTGTAATGTATAAAGATACAAGGTTAATATAGATAAATCTACAATATGTATCTTCATCCATATTGATATCAATTAAATATATGTAATGTACATAGTATCTCAATTTTATTTGTGTTGATTTCAATCAATCTGAAATAATTAAAAGGCAAGTCTTACGATTTTCTAATTCTTTCATTTCATGGATTTGATTCTTTTGATGGATACCGAGATTCATATTGAAAATAATCAAAAATGAAGGAAAAATGTAATGGAATAGGCATATATTAATTTAATAAAAAAACGAAAACCAAGTAATCTTTTTTTTTAACATTTCAAAGAAGTAATTCATTGAGCAGTTGACAGATGATCCAAAGAGTTCAGTTCTACGGCAACTTTTCTTTGTATTTCGTTTTGAAAAAGGAGGTATGAGCCATTGGAGCTCAAGAATGATTTAACATATGTAGAGAAATCGATACGGATATTGGATAGGAAGGAGAAAGTCTTGAGATCGAAAACCATTGGGTTAGTTAAGGTTCTCTGGCAACATCACACTTCAAATGTGGCTAATTGGGAGCTAGAGAGTCTGATTCAAGAGAGACACCCTCAGTTGTTCAAAGAGTAACTTGGTTCTAATTTAAAGGACCAAATTTCTTTAAGGAGGGGAGGATTGTAAGACCCGTAAAACAATATGTACTCTTTATGATTTCGTGATGTACGAACAAGTCACATTTGATATAAATTATAAGGAATGAATGTTTTTGAGTTCCAAATGTGTATGAAATGCAAAACGGGTAGTGAAGCAAATGGATATGAATATAACAGTGATTTTCTGGGAAAAATTGTAGCAGAACTGCTGCAGATGAAGGGCAGATCGATCTCATAAGCAAAGGGAGATGGATCTTATGGCTTGAAAATGCAAGGCCAAGCATTCTGCAAGGGGGAGATCGATTCCTCATTCAAAGCAGATCGATCTCAATAAGTTTCTGCCAAGGTCAGATCGATCTCATTTCAAGGACCAGATCGATCTCTATAAGGTTCTAGTTGAAGCAGATTGATCTCATACTAAGGAGCACATCGATCTCACCTTTTCAATGTCGAATTCTGGAAGAGTAATGACACAAAGAAGATCGATCTCATAGTAAGGAACAAATCGATCTCAACTTCTTAGAATCGAATTCTGAAGAGATAAACACAGGGCAGATCGATCTCTCATGGTTAGCAGATCGATCTCCAAGGGCAATTCTATATATATTGGACTTCTGCACCTTCATTCTCCGAGAAACTAAAAACCCTTTGAAAACCAAGTGAAAACCTAACCTTTGTAATCCAAAAATCTTCATCTTTCAATTAGTTTTGAGTGAGATTTGCTTCAACAAAGTTGTTTCTTATAAGGACAACAACATAGTTGAAAACTAGAAGTTGAAACCATGGATTGAATGAGCAAGGTGAATTTCCCCCAATTTGGCAAAAAGAGGAAAATTCAAGCTAGGTAAGATTCAATACACCAACTTCATATATGTTAATATAGGTGTCTTGGTGAGTTTATTGGTGTATGCTTAAGTTACTGAAAATGTCACGACCCAAATTACCTAAAAATCACTACAAATTTTTCCTTTGTTATTTAATTCTTACCTTTCTCTGATCGTAACCATCCTACAAACAGTTGGGCTATGATTCGGTGTTAGTCCCCTCTCACCTATTTACCATTCCATTTTTCATATTCACATTCACACATCAGGATTTACTGTCCTTTGACTATAACTAAATCCATTCACAATGGTATTTACATGATCTTACATCCCCAACATCATATTTGTTTACAGTACTATGCATTTACATGTTCAGATACAAAACTATACAAATGTGTATATCTATGTCTCGATGGAACGCAGCGGATACCAAAGATATAAGTCTTCCGCCATGCTCAAACTACTGAAGGTACTCTATAGAGGAGGAAAATAAGGGGGGTGAACAACCACACGCTCAGTAAGGCAATTATGCAAGTAAGTAGGTAGCTCCACTATCTACATGCTCATAATGCCATGCCCTTAAATCCATTTCTTTTTGTTTAAATCTCATGCACGAAATCATGCATACATCAATGCCATAGTTTATAAAAACTATTCGTGCATATAGAAATCATGCATCAATGGCATTTTATGTAAAATCATAATTCGCATGAAATAAATCAAAATCATGCATTATTTCATGCCATGTAAAACAAATCATGAGAGATAATTCTTTTCATGAATTTGTAATTAAAGCATGGAAAACTCCTCATGCTACTGTATTTAAATCACTTCATTAAAGCTCAGTATAAAATAACCCCTCCGGGTCAATCATCTCATAAATCAATCTCAAACTCATTAAAAATTCATTATAAAAAATTCTGTTATAAAATCACCCTTCTTTTAGGGTCACATGTCATAAAATCCTCTAAAAATCTATAATCATAGTAGAAAATCACATCTCAGTGAAAATCACAAAATCGGGGGCCAGACCCCTCCCTCGGGTCTACCCTGGTCTATCGAGATCAAAAGTTGAATCATGTGAGACATGTAGGTGACTATATTAATAACATCGAGGACTATGGCCATATCCTAGTGATCCCTGGCTACACGGTACCTAGTGTGTGGGGCATCATGCCTGAAACGGGAGGTGGGTCAGTCCTGCCGCCAGAACAACATAAATACCAAGATTGTGAGGACAATGCCTACAGCCTCATGGCTAATACCACTCCACTCCAACAATCCCCACGGTACAGTGTACTCCATGTGACATACACGGTACAATGTACTCCGTGAACCCAAATCATAGTCAGGGGGTGCCTGCCGTGGGTCATATCCACCCAACCTATGTCTCAGTATGCACGTGTGGGCATATCATCTCACTATAACACAGTCTACAAGAGGCTCCAACACGGCTATATGCATGTCATATAAATCCCTGTACGAGTAAAGCTCCAGCACGGCCCATGCATATTCATGATATTTGAAAATCTCGTACGAGCGAAGCTCCAACACGTTTTCATAAAAATTAGTAAAATCTGCGTACGAGCAGCACTCCAGTACGACTTTAAAAGAGTTATAAATCCATATAAAATCACGTGCGAGCAAGCTCCAGCACGATTTTATGCATAAAATCCATCAAAGCCTCGTGCGAGCAATGCTCCAGCACGTCATCATGCATAAATCATTTAAAACTTCGTGCGAGCAATGCTCCAGCACAAATGAATGTTCAAGTAAATCAAAACTTCGTGCGAGCAATGCTCCAGCACGGTTTCATGCATAAATAAATCAAATCTCATGCGAGTTACATTCCCACATGGCTTTTATGCAATTAAATCGATTAAATCACGTACGAGTAAGGCTCCAGTACGGCTTTTGTGCAATTATCATATCAAAACAGGATGCGAGCTAAGCTCCAGCACCTCTCATGCATGTCAAATCATTAAAACTAGTGCGAGCAATCGCTCTAGCACCTTTGAATGCATATCAAGTCAAAATAGGGTGCGAGCTAGGCTCAGCACCTCTCATGCACACTCACACACTCAGATATAGTGTGAGCAAGGCTCCAACACCATCTGTTTCCATATAAACTTGATAGTTGGCCCATTTTCCAAAGAAATTTCATTTAAATCTAAATAACACTTACGTAGTGTTATCTTGTGAAATTTATACAAATACTGGCCAATATACTAATTTGCTTTACTAAAAGTTCACGGAAATCTTCCAAATCATGCATTTCATGCATGTCAAGCTTTCACCATCCTTAGGTGAATTTTCCCTTAATAGGGGTAAAATAGTCTTTTACCCATCCCGAGTCCTTAAAATTTTTAATCCATTTCTAGGATCATTATACAATTTCAGTGTATGTAAAAACTGTTAAAAATACGCGTAGCTACCTCTAGCTACTCGCAAAATTCCCTTACCTCATTTTTCTGTACAGTCTGACCTTTCCACTGATGTCTCGTCACGCAGTCCGATTTGCTCCCAATCCAATCTCCGAAACTGTGTATAAATATTCATCAGGTTAAATACAACTTAATTAATTATATTTCATATTTTTTGGACTTAATTTAAATCATTGAGCCCGTTTACCCATATTGGACCCGATTGTACCATAATGGGCCTTAACTGGCCTAAAGCCCATTTTTCACTTACTATTCACATCATCGAGGCCTATTGGGCTCATTGGGCCCATTAGTATTTATTGGGTCTCGTTCTAAACTCTCGGATACCTCAATTAATTATTTACGACAATTTATCTCAAATTCCATAATTCAATTCATTTTATACGAAATTAATCTGTAATTTATGCGGTAAATTTTTAACACGCGTAACTATGCAAATTATCATAAATAAGGGTTACTTACCTGAGATTTCATGATAGTACACAAATCGAGGATGACTCGAGCTCTCGTTTGACGTCAATTGTCGAGCTACACAATTACATATTTTTTCAGGTCAATTTTTCAGTAGAATATTAATCAAATTAAATATTTTGAAATTTAAATCGGTCAATTTCGACCACTTACCGACTTACCCGTAGCTCGATTGCAACACTGGAATTTTTCTCCCATTTTTCTTCTTTTTCTTTTCCCTTTTTCTTTTTTTTCTTTCCTTTTTAGCCGAACCGGTCCGGTTCAGCATATCTGCACTACACTGAACCGGTCCGTACCGGTTCAGGCTCATCTTCGCCATTCTGACGCCGTCCGGTCGGTTCTCCGATGGTTTTTAGCACCAATCGGCCCGTCATCACGAGGGGGACCTTCGACTGGCCTCGGGGTGGGTCGAATTGTCACCGGTGGCGCCCGATCCCGTCTTCTCTCCCACGGTCTCTCCCTCTCGATCCGACGTTCTCCGGCAATCTCACCGCGAGTGGGTATGCGGGTCGGCTTCTTGGGGTGTTGATCGCACTTCGTCGTTCGCCTCTTCACATCGTCCGTCGGCGGTTTCGTTGGAGTTGAGGGAAACCGTTCCCTCGGTTTCATCTTCTTCAGAAATCGCAATTCGCGATTTCTCTTCTCTCCTCTTTTCTTTTTTTTTTCTTTTTTTATATTATTATTTATTCAAATAAAAAATGATATTTCAGCCAAAATATCTAAAAAATCATATTTTATTCATTTAATCAATTAAATGAATTTATCTGTCTTATTTCATCTTTTCGGTGTATTTTTCCAATAATTTCGGGATAATTTTATGAGATAAAAATTCCAGTTAATTCCAATAAATTCATATCTTGATCAATTGGACTCGAAATTTAATTATTTCTTTGTTATTGATCAAGATTTCTCAAATCCATATTTATAATGAAATTTTCTTGTCAAATTAATATCGAATTTTAATCTTTTGACCGTTTTACCCTTCAATGTGTTCAGGACCAAACCAATCCAACTTCCCTTCAGGAACACTCACTCATTTGATGTTTTAAATCCTTATCTCTAGTCTGAATCTCATTCGTTTAATTTGTGACCATTTCAATCCTTCATTTGACCTTTAAATGCATTCGGGAATCTTTTATTCATTCCATTTGCGTTTTTCATTCATGTAAAACTCTTCTTATGATTCAATTTACATAAAATCATGTTTACATCATTTGAATCATAAGAAATTACGATAAAAATTGGGTCTTACAGAAAACATATTGAATATGTAAAATCTCCATGACCTAGATTTTTTGCTTGAATATGAGTAAATGAGAGAAAATGGTGTAGGCATGGATTCAATGATGATTGAAGCATGTAGTGAAGTTATTAAGCATGTATATATGATTGTAAGATAGTTTGGTGAAATACATGTATTGGAAATGGACTTAAGAATGAGTAAAGTCCAATGAGTTGTAATAAGACTAAATGAGTGTAAAAAGTGCTAAATGCATTGATTGAGATTCATGCAAGTGAAAACTAAATATATTTAGGTATATTGATTTGAATAGTTATCTACAGCTTTGGAGTGATATTGGAAACTGATTGGACTGCGAGGTTTAGCAGCACCGAGGAAGCAAGGTCACGTAACGTGATCCGAGGTAAGGGAATTTTGTGATTAATTAGAGGTAGCTACATGTATTTTGAATAGAATTTCGATTAATTATATTGTATATGAAATTTAGTGGATAGAAAAAGTTTCAGTGGGAACCGATAAGGTAAAATTTGTCATTTTATCCAAATTAAGGGTAAAAAGCTTAGGAAGCATGTGTGTGACTAGTTTTGACAATTGCATAGATAGATTGGCTAATGTTTTCATGTTATATGCAAAAACAGCACGTTAAAGTGTCGATGTGATTTAATTGAGTGAAATTCAATTAAAATAAGCCATCTATTGTGTGAAGACCATTGGTGCTAGAGTAATACCCACACTAGATTTTATGAGATATGCATCACATAGTACTTGAGTATTTCTCGTACTTGATTTTAATGCGATTTATGCATGATAGAGTACTAGAGCATTGCTCGTACTCATTTTTATTGACTGATGCATGATAGAGTACTGGAGCATTGCTTGTACTCAGTTTTATTGATTGATGCATGATAAAGTATTGGAGCATTGCTCATACTCATTTTTACATGACATAGTGCTGGGAGCATTGCTCGCACTAGATTTATATGACTTGTGCATGAGTTCGTGTTGGGAGTTTACTCGCACATACCGGTTTTAAAAGAGATAGCATGAAATAGCCGTGTTGCGAGCCTGTGCAGACTGTGTGTCACACAAATTATATGCTCACACGTGAAAAATTTTGAGATATGGCCAAGGGCTATCTAAACTATTATTCATGGTATGAGGGATAAGACATATGGCAGGCACCCCGACTATGAGGATTAGGTCCATGGAGTACTATGTACCGTGTATGTCACATGAAGTACGATATACCGTGAGTACACAATGATATAGAGTTATGAGCTGACGGTTAAGGATTTGACCCACCTCCTGTTACAGCAAATGTGAGATCCCGCACACCGAGTACTATGTAACTTGGGATCACGAAAAATGAGTTATGATCATAATCTCGAAACAAGTAGTTGCCTATCTAACCTTACTGATATTTCTTGTTTTAATTGTCACATGAGTTTTTATAATTGGGTAGACCCGAGGGATGGGTTGAGCCTCAACATGTGACCTTGTGTGTGAAAGTGTAACCCGAGGGATGGGGGAGGCCCGGATTTCCATGTTTTTACATGATGAAATGCCATATTGCTTTGATTTAATTGAAATGACATGATAAAATGTGATTTATATTAATTACATGAGAAACGCAATGTTTTGCATAAACTGTTGAGATTCTTAAACCAGCATGTTTTCAGTTCATACTAACGATTTGTATCTATATGTATATATTGCATAAATGTTTCAAGAAAGACACATGCTTTAGATGTGAATTGAAAAGGAAATGATTTCAAGGCATGAGCATTGTATTTTGTAGATAGTGTAGTTATCTACTTTCTTGCCTTATTTCCTTACTGAGCTGTGAGCTTACCCCCTTTTTATTTCCCCTCTCTATAGAGCATTCACAGTAGTTGGACACGGCTGAGGACCGGTGTGAAACCTAAATTTTCCCATCTTATGTTACTTGTGAGGAGTAAATTATAGTCCTATGTAATGTTTTACAAGTTCGTAGACGATCAAAGTAACCGGTTGTAGTGTGGGCCCCATGGCATGCAAAATGAGGTAAGGTCTCAGACTCGAGAACTTCTTTAAAATTATCATGTTCATTCATGAAATGATGAGTAGAAGTGAAAACTAAGTGATCGAAAATAAAAAAGATAGTTGAAATAAATCCGAATAAAATTCTTTAAATTTGTAAAAATTATTCCGAGGCCATGAAAACTTGGTATAAGGTGAAATTGACACGGGGAATAAAAATTATGAAGAAATAAGGAGGTTTAAGGGCTCAAATGAATTTTTGAAGCTAACCGAAACCTTATGTCCATTTTGCTCGGTATTAGCCTAATCGCGCAAAATGAGCTCGTTCGTGAAAATTTTCTCAAACAAGTAACCCCCAAATGTTTATGAGACATATTATAAATATAGTATGACAATGGAGTAGTGAAAGTTTGAAGAAATCTGATCAGGATTTTAATTGGTGAATTTTCTAAAACTAAGACTACAAACCCATGATGTTACTCCACCCAAACAACCCCTAACAAATAAATTATTCAATTTCCTTCTAGAAACTTTTTCCTACCCACTTCCTGCTGACACCAAGCTAACACCTTTTTCTTCCAAAAGAAAACCAATTTCCCTCTTCATTCCAGCCAAACCCAAGAGCTCCATTCTCATTTCCCCTGTCGTAGGTGTCACTTGTAACCCTGTATTGTGGAATTTTTTCATCTAGCTTCCCATCATTTTTAGGCTTTGGTTCAGTTAGAGAAAACCCTCATCTATCTATCCTCTAACACATATAAAAATCGCAGAATTTTTAGAGACCATTTGATGGCTGAACAACCCGAAAACAGTAGCTATTTCCCATGTTACAGGCGTGGTTCGTCATCTTACTTAGGGGAATTTTTCAACAACCCTCCACTCACTTTCAGGCCTCAGTCCAGCTATATGAAATCTTCATATACCTATCATTTATCACATATAAAAATTTCAAAATTTATAGAGGCCATTGGTAGCTGAAAAACTCAAGCATTTCAGTCTTTTCCACTACTGCAACGTGACTAGGTCTGGTAACTTACTGAATTTTTCTAGCAACCTTCCACTCATTTTCAGACCTCGATCCCTTCAGGTCACAAATTCATCTACCTCTCCTATAACATATATAAAAATTCCAGAATTTATGGAGCTCTTTTGATAGCTAAATTGGTAAGGAAAAAAAATAGGGTAGAGCTTGTAACATGAATTGGTTTGTTGACTTGTGGAATTTTTTCAGCAACCTTCCACTCATTTTCAAACCTTGGTCCAGTTAGACAAAATATTCATTTACCTCCCCTCTAACATATATAACAATTTCATATTTAATGGAGGTCGTTTGATGCCTGAAACAGTAGAGAGAAGATTGAGAACAAAAGCTATCATGTTTTAGAGGTAAGTGAAGAATGAAGTTTAAATTGATGGGATGAATTTCTGGATGATTTTCAATGATTCTAAGTTATAATTATATTGTGTTTCAGTTTAGGAACAATTTTGGAAACTGATATTGAACTCAAGGTCAGTCAAAGGTGTGAGAAAGTTGAGGTAAAGTGATGAACATTGAGGGATGTGGTTGGTTTTGAATATATGTTAGGTGTTGGCAGATTTAGGAGATTTTTAGTGAAAGGAAAATGGCTGGAATAAATTGTATGACTTAATTTAGTTGATGTTATCATGTTTAAGGTCTTTGTAATGATGAAATGTGATGAAATAGAATTGTGGTTACAATTGAATTTAGACAGTAAATATACGATCTAGCAGTCGACTAGCAAATTATCCCAAAAAAAGCTAGAAACAATCGTTAAGGGTGAAGTATGAGATTAATGAAATTGCTGGAAACTTGAAGGATGTCTTAAGGGCAATGAATATGAGTTTAAAAGGAGCAACAAGTTAAATACAATTAAAACGGGGCTTAAACCGATAAAACCAAGCAAAAAGAGTAAAATCAGCTAAAAGTCAACTTTTGGTCAAAGCTTTCGATATAATCACATATATGGCTGTGTTGGCATGAATTAAAGCTATATGTGATAAGTTGAATTTGTTTTGAAGCAGATTAGTCTACTGACACATTTTACGAGGTAAACTCGAGCATCGAGGAAAGCGATCTACCTCAGTCGCTAAGAGGTAAGGGATATAATTTAGAGTAACGTTAGTGCTCTACCTACCCTACCAATGACTTTATGCATGTTAGTTGAATGAGATTTTATGAAATATGCTGCAATGCCTTAGAAACTGAAACTAAACCGTTTCTCGAGTTTTCCAACGTTTTTCCTACATCCATGAAATACATTTTACTTAACATGTTTATGAAAATGTGATTTTTCAATATGAAGAAGAAAACATGGTTTGATTTCATGAAATGATGGGGAAGAGCCTTGAGAATGCTTTACGAAAGCAATGTTTTTATAATACGGGTTAAAGTCCCAAAGGGGTTTACAAACTATGTTTTTATGATTACATGGGTTAAAGTCCTAAGAAATGATTTGAAACTATGGTTTTCCACAAGAAACGGGTAAGAGGCCTGAAATGATTTGATAAAACGGGTAAGAGTCCCGAAATGATTTGATAAAAAGGGTGAGAGGCCCAAAATGATTTTGTGGGGTAAAAAGGCATGATTTGACAATAGTCAGAGGATTTGGGGTCGATCTCACTTACATAGGGTAGCGTATTGAGACAATCGAGGATCTACCTAGTCGACGGCCAAAGAACGGGTAGGCTTTGACTTGATATGAGAAATGTGCATATAGTCCACACTTGGTGATGCACGTGAGTTAATGCGTATAGTCCCCATTTGGTGGTACACGAGAGATAAGGCAGCGTACAACCCTGATCCAGTCCTACGGCTCCTTGTACTATGGCCATGAGTACCCATGATTTTGTCCTACGGGACCAAATGTATGATGTCCCTCGGGACTAGTATATGAGACAATTACCTGACCCTACACGATGATGATATGATGTTTTATGTTTCACTCATCTATACTACTTGTTTTGTTGCTATCGATTTTAGCACTATGTTATTTGATGATATTTAATGGTAGCTATGTTTATGTTTTGAAGAAATGAGTTGTGAAAACATGATTTCACTTTTTAAAGTGATGATGAGATATGATATAGTTGATTTGAGATTTTAATATGCTTTTATGTATGTTTATACTATGAAACATGTTTTCAGCATGAGATGTTTTATGAAGACGAGACATATATGTGTAAATCATTGATTATAAGCATGTTTTCATTGCTTTTGAGAATATGAGCATCTCTACTTTTATGTATACATATGCTGCTGATTTTATAAGCCATGATTCTCACTGTTTTGAGTATTAAAGTTATTCTAAATGTATCTCTTACTGATTCTGAAAACTCACCCCCTCCTCTCCATCTCCTAGATCACTTCCAGTGAGTCTACTGCACTATCGAGGTTGTGGTTGTTGACGAGGTTATCTGACCCTTCATCAGATACTTTTGTAGCCTTGAGGTATTGTCTTACTTGTATTCCAGACATAGTATATAGCATAGGCATTTTGTATATGATAGTCGGGATGTAATAGTTGTAAATGATTATATTTATGTACAGAGTTTTTATTACGCAGAATAGATATATGTGGTGGATGTTATGAGATCCTGGAATAGAATTGAAACTGTGTTACGGATGTGGGTTGAAAATTATAAACTGCGTTTTAAACTCTGCAGGTTGGGTTAAGTCATAATGCAGTCGTTATGCTGCCGAAATTTCTAAAATAAAAGAGGTTTAAAACTAGACAAGGACATGACACGCAACTTAGAAATTGGATAAAAAGTTTTAAATTAGCCCCATTTTCCACACTTTCGGGGAGTGATAATCGATATTCCTTGATCCGCTGCATACTCATCTTACGAAAGGTATACACATTGAAACGTTTTGTACTGAACAATGTAAAAGCACAGTTATGTAAACGAATGTACGGTCGGGGATGTATATGTACAAGTATTTGTATTAATGTATATGAGTTTACTTTTAAGAAAAGAGTACTTATAGTCAATAGATAATTGTATTGACATGTATGCATGTTATGGAATGAATGTGGTTGAGGTGACTAATATCGAATCATAGCCCAACGGTTTGGTGTTGAGTTGTGACAGAAGAAAGGTATGTAAAATGCGAAAAATTTGTGGTGATTTTTGGGTAGGTCATGGGAGGGGAGGTCATGACAGTGGTGCTGCCTCTCACCCTAATGATCACTTATTGATTTTATATTCTTATCCATAATCATTCACAATCAATATGGATTGGTCTTACTGTCTGCGATACAGGAGTTATACACTTTGGAGGATTACAAACCATACTTTTTAATTTGCTTCTTTGAACGATTTTACATAGGCTTCAAAGGCCTCTAAACACAAAGGGATCGATTCTATTCTTTATGGGGATTGATTCTTTTCCTCTAGACTTGTATGGACATGCTAAAATAATAGAGGGATCGATCCTGTATTCCAAGGGATTAAACCTCTCTTTCTGTAACGTCCAAGCCCAATCGACCATGGCCTACCCCTTTTTTTTGGCCCACAACTTTGACTGCTGTAACATCGTTACTCATCCGTACTGTCCGCTTTCGCCTACTGACCTGCACAATGTTATCGAGGTAAATACCCCAATTCGCATCCCACATAGTTCGAACCCAGGACCTTAAGTCCTTAATCCTTTCACATATGATACCAATTATTCACTGGTAATTGGTATCATGTGTGTAAGGCTTAAGGACTTAAGGTCTTGGGTTCGGACCATGTGGGACGCAAATTGGGGTGATAATCCCCGATAAAATCGTGAGGGGCCTGTAGGGCTTCCAAAGCGGACAGTATGGATGAGTGAGACTGTGAGAGCCATCCTCATAAATCCTGCGGGAACAAAGTGCCACACAAGTTGTTACACTTTTATTTCAAAATTACTTATGGTATCCTACTAATGAGGGATCAATCCTCGATGATTGAGGGATCAATCCTGTTCCCTTCTTTCGTCAACACAGTCACTTATTTCAATTTTGATCATTCAATCTTTCATTCATAACACTTATGGTTCTTAAACATTATTCGATTCTCGATTTAGGACCCAATTCATTTTCGTATGATGCTATCTCGCATCTTTAGAATCACTTATACCTTAAGATACTACCTTGTATTCCAAGGATCACTTATCCATTTGCTATTCCTGTCCAATTCTTTTCTCAATCATTTTCCAATGCTTTTATCATTTAGGTTCATTATACTTAAATCAACTTGACATTGGTATAATGGACCTACACTATGGGATACTAACCTATATCCTTTCAATATTTTTATAATTTCATCCATTACTCAATTTCAATTTCACACTCATATCAATACGATAACAATGTTATGCTTCCTTGCACACGAACGATCAATTTCATTCCAATGATCCTATATATTATTCATTTACAATTTAACACTTTATTTCATACGGTATGATGCTAACTTCGTATCAAGTAACCGTTCACTTATCCTTTAAGATATTAAATTGTATCTCCATTCGCTTATCTTAACCCTACCACCTGTTTTGGTTCACCTAACATAGGCAATTTATGAAATTTTTGCAAGAAGATCGGGTAGCGATTCTTTATTTCCTAGCCTGCAAAGCAGAAACAATTTACAATCGCAAGACAATTGATTTTATTCAGTTTCACTTATCGTTCTTAATTCTTATACATTTACCACTTATTTTTCTTATTCATTATTTGATTATGGTCTTATCACATGGTGTAGTGAGCCACAATCGAACCATATTCACTTATGTAGTAGTAGGTTACCGCTTTCACACTTAAATTCATTATTTATGAATTTAATTATAATGAGTAACTTTTGCAGGTTTGTTTTCCTAACATGCACTCAGCTACAATATCAAATATAAATTCAATTATCTATATGGTACCATTCAGTATCGAGTAAAGGTCACTTACTTTAACACTGTGTGGGCACGCACTTCAAGGTAAAGTCGAAAGCTGGCATCAGCCACCATAGGTTTCAAAAACCCTACAATTCAATACTTATTTCTATCAATCCTATATATATATATATATATATATCAATTTGGAGCATTATAAATTAGCAAGAACAAGCTTACGCTTTTTGGACCTAATGTGCTAATTATGGAAGATAAGCTTGAATGCAATTTTGCTTCAATATGAAAGCATAAAAATGCTTTATATTCATCCTTATAATATATATATATATATATGAATCAAGGATTAATAGAAACTAAATCTCTACAAATTTGAGAGAGATAGCAACTTACCCATTTTTGCATTCCTTGAGCTTTTCTCGCTCATTTCCCTGAATTCAACCTCTAAATTTCAGTATATTGTAGAGGGGATGGAGTAGAGCAAGTTTACAAAAGGAATCAGAAGCAAAAGAGGGCTAAAAACATAGAAAATGCGTGAAAAATAGAGAGAGAAATGGATGAGGCTTTTCTCTCTCTTTCTCCTCTGCACATTTTTTGTACGAATTTCACACAAAATGCATTTTGTTTGAGAGGGAATCAATCCCTTTTCCTTAGGGGATCAATCCTTTAAGCTGGTTAAGCTGGTTTTGACATTCTTCCACGTGGTGATTGATCCCAATGCATAGAAGATTGATCCTTAGGCTTCTTAAAGTCAAACTTTATTTATTAACAAAATTGAAGCCGAATCAAAGAGAATCGATCTATATGGGTGCCTTTACCCTGATTTGCATGATAGCTCCTCTTTAAGCCACATTCGAGACTTATCACTTGTCTAAAACTTATCTTTGTTCACTTTCAATGTTCAAGAATTCGGGTTCTTACACAACGTATGTCTCTTGGAGACATGGTTAAATCTCTTGCTGACAGTAATTTGAAATTTCAACAGGAAACAAGGATGAATATGCAAAAGACAAGATGAGCACAAAGAACTTGGAAAACCAAATGATTCAATTGGCCACAGCAATGAATAGGTTAGATGCACAAGCTTTTAGCAAGTTAGCATCACAATTCATGGTAAATCCCAATTAAATGAGTCAATTGGCCACCACAATGAATAGGTTAGATGCACAAGCTTCTGGCAAGTTAGCATCACAATTCATGGTAAATCCCAAGGGAAAATTTAAGTTCCATCGTCTTGATAAGTGAGAAGGAAGTTGAGGCAAATGAACCTCTTAAAGCAAAAGACGACAAACACAATATTGAGGAGGAGAAAACGCAAAGCAACCTTCCACCAATGTTTAGACTCTTAGTAAGTAAAGCTCCAATTAATACTAGTACTCACCCTCCGCCTTCTTCTAGTAGGTTAGCATGATCCATTAAGGAAGAGAAGGAAAAAAAGATCTTGGAGACCTTTCATAAGGTGGAAGTCAAAGGTAATGAAAAGGCAAGTATGAAAGAGAATGTCTCTACTGTCATTCAAAGAAAGCTTCCCCTTAAATGTGGAGATCCTTGTATGTTTTCTATCCCTTGTAAGATAGGTAACACTAAGCTTGAAAAAGCCATGATAGACTTAAGAGCTTCAATCAATGTTATGCTACTTTCACTTTATAATTTCTTTAATATTGAATCATTAAAAAACAAAACTGGTGCACTAATTCAACTGGCTAATAGATCTATTTTTTATCTTGAGGGAGTAATAGAAGGTGTATTAGTGAAAGTAAAAGAACTTATCTTCCCTGCAGAGTTTTATGCATTGAATATAGAGGATGAAAATTCTCTTAATCCTATACCACTTTTATTAGGAAGACCTTTTTTAAAAACATCAAGAACAAAAATAGATGTGGATAATGAGTTAATCGAATTTGATGGCGAAATTGCAAAATTTAAAATGCTTGAGGATAAAATTCTAAAGTAATGAAAATCCTATTTTTGTTATTGATGTTGTTAATCCTGTTTTAGAAGCTAATTTGTTTTTCAAGGAACTTGACAGGAAAAAGAAGAAAAAGAAAAAATAAAAAAGAAGGAAAAAGAGAAAATGAAGAATAAATACAACACGATGAAAAAGGAAGCCAAAAAAAGATGAGGGAAAAGGTTAAGATGAAATTTGAAGTTAGATGAGCAAGGTGATGGAGTCGAACAAGCGACATTAAACAAATATACTGCTTGAAAGGCAGCCCAAGGATGAAAAACAATGGAGTATCACTAACTTTTCTTTTTGAATTTTGAGTCCATATATATCTTCTTTGCATAATAGACTTACTTTGGGGACAAAGTAAGAATTAAGTGTGAGGGAGAATTAGGAGTTAAATTTTATAAAATTTTTGTTTGTTAGAATATTAAGATTTTTTTTTTGGTCGTTTCTACCTTAATATTATGATTTTTTTAAGTCATTTATATTAGGTTTTTTTATTGCTTGTTATTTTTATATATATGATAAAGTTTGTCCAATTTAATATAATATTAAGGTAGAGTTTTTAGTTTTTAAGATGTTTAATATTGTAGAGTCAAGTTTTGAGTAAAAAAAAAATCATGATATTTTTTACTTTTGATGATTAATTTTAAACTTAAACAAGGTTTTTATAAAAGAGTTTAAAGTATTTTGATTGTTATAATTGTTGAAGTGAGTACTTTCTAAAGAGTTTTATATGCATTCATGATACAATGTGATTGTTCATGTGATGTTTATATTGTGATTTTACCCATTGAAGTTAGTACTAAACAAGAGTAAACAAGGATATTTTTAAGAAAAAAAAAAGGAAGTGAAAACATTATAATAACTTCTCCAATGTTTTGAGTCACACAAGTCTTTATAAGATAAATATATTTAAAGTGACTTGAAATATGAGTATGCCAAGCACTCTAAATATGAAAATCGAGTTATCCTACAAGCGAGTACTTGGAGAAGCCATGATATAACCTCTAAAGTTTGGAAATATAAAGAATTCTTGATTTATTGCTGATGCTTGCAGTAATGGAGATAGGTAAGTTACATACTTATGTTAATGTTTTCGATTATATTAGTTGTGCATTTTATATTGACTTTTTTAGAAGTATGCACGAATATGAGAGTAATGATTAAAATATGATTGACTTAATTATTTGATTTTGCTGAGTTATGAATTGAAAGTTAGAAGCACGAAGAATGTTCATGATCTTGGTTAAAAATTTTAAATTTTAACATTGAGTCTAAGTAAAATATTTTGTGGGTGTATCTCCTGAAAGCCCTCACGAGACACAACTAGTTTAATTAATAATGTTAAACAATATAAAAAAATCTTCATTGAAACGTGACTGCATTATAATCACCAAAATACTTATAAAACTGGCAAGCGAAGCTCAGAAACACAAAAGGCTGACAATTGTAGCTCAAAAACTCAGAAAGAAAACCCAAAACATTTTACTCATTTCACAACAATTTCAAAATAACTGAAATTCAAAGCTCCAAACAAATGTCACCGAATTCAATAAATCAAAGCAAACCCAAAAAAAAACCCATTCAAGAAATGGGTGTTTGGTAATTTGTTGACTTAAAAACCCCATATTTAACAGAAACAAAAAAAAATGACATTCAGGTTATAAACAGACATTTGGAATTTTAACAAAAATAAAAACAAAATCACAAAATCTACTAAAATTTAAGGCATAGCGTGTTAAGAAGGTACATGCATGAAAGATAAAAGTATTACCTTAGTTTCTCTCTAGATGAAACCCTCGCGAAACTAACACTAGTCATCACTCCAAAGCACTTTCCAAAAGATTATTTCTTCTATTTAAATCTCAACAACAGTGAAATATTAGTCTAATCATGGGTTTTAGGCTTAGAAAAATCAAAAGAAGAAGAACCAAGGAGCCCTATCGTTTTCTTTTTCTTCGAAGGAAAATGGAAGCCCCCAGTTCATCTTCAAAAGCCTCTTGTTAAATGAAGGGGTTTTTTGTCATTCCATGTCATTTTTAACGCGTTACACCCTTATCAGAATAGAACTGAATTGAACCACATAGTTACAAATGGGACAAAAAAATTTACGGGGTCAATGTGGAAAACGTGTATATTACAAGGGTGTACGTGGAGTTTATCCAAAATTATATACTTGTAAAGTCAATTTGATAAAATCAAAATTATTTCAAATACAAAAAATACTAGTGCATAAATAATATCAATATTTTTCTTGTCTTAATTACTCCTTATTTTATCTCTATTTTTTACTAAGTATATTATATATTGATTTAATTTTCATTTTAATAGGGTTAATTTATCTCAACTTTTATTTTTTGTGAAATTAATTTATAATTTATCTTGCACTAAAGCATGTATTATCTAAATTTATAAGAAGAATATTTTTTAGAAGTTCGTTTTCGTTAGAATATACAATCATAATCAACACATTATATTCTTTGAAATGGTGATTATGAAAATAATTTAACTAAAATAAAGTAAATTAAAAAATTACTAGAACCAACTAAATCAATAAATAATTAGATAAAACTCAAGCTAATAACTAGAGCTAACTAAGCTAAAATAATTAATAAAAGAAAAATTTTAAGTATTGGATTAAATGATTATGTTTTAATTTGTAAAATTTAAGAGCATGGTATTTGCTATTCGAATCTTAACATTCGTATTTTATTTATTTTTAATCAAAGACTTACTGTAAGACCCGAAATTTGGTGTCATTTCTTAAGAAGTTGACATTGTAAATATGGATTCATGTAATCTTGATCAGTAAAGAATAAATAATTGAATTTCAAATCCAATTGATCAAGATACAAATTTATGATGATAAATCGAAATTTTTCACCTCGAGAATTTATCTCAAAAATATGAAAAATTATTCTCGAAAAAATAATAATAATAATAAATAAATAAATTCGAGAAAATAAAAATAAAAATAAATAACAATGTCTAAATATATATAGAAATAAATTAAATAATATATAAATTAAGATATTTAGTATAAGATATTTGTTAGGTATAATACATTATATTATATTAAAATATATATAATATATTTATATATATATATAAAGAAATAGGAAATTGAAAAAAAAAAAGAAACGAAAGGAAATCGCGGAAGGAACCCGAGAAGGGAATCGGGATTCCCTTCCCCGATTCCTCCTCAACGAGAGAGGGATGAAGTACGTGATGGCCGAGAAAGGTCAGGGGATGAGAGGCGATGCCAGCGCACCAGGGGGAGGAAGCGGTGACCGCCGACGAAGCTCGGAGAGGGAGATCGGCGGGGAGAAGCCGCGGGAGAGAAGATGGGGAAAGGCAGCCACCGCTATTGATCTGGCTCCCCCTTTTTTCAATTGAAGGGCCGTTTGGTCCGTGCGGATCAGCTGGAGGTGGAAACCAGTAGAGAACCGATCGAAAAAGTCGGGAACGGTGAAGGGAGGGCTGAACTGGTACTGTTGATTCAACGAAAATAAAGGTATGCTGAACCGGACCGGACCGGTTCAGCTAAAAAGGAAAATGAAGAAAAAGGAAAAAAAATTCGATGACGCATCGGGTCCAAGGATAAGCCAGTAAGCGATCGAAATTGACCGATTTAATTTTTAAAAAATTTATTTGAGTATATATCTTACTGAAATTGACCCGATTTAATTATACAAATGTATAACGCGACAATTGGCGACAAATGAGAGTTTGAATCAGCCTCAATTTACGTGCTATCACGGAATCTCAGGTAAGTGAATCTCAATTATGACCATTTGTATAATAATGCACGTTAGAAATTCGTGTAAGTTACAGATTAATTTCGTATAAAATTATTTATATTATGGAATTTAAAAATTGATTGTCATGAATGAAAGTATGAACTATCCAGAAAGACTAGAAAATTTTTAAGATAACGCGATGGTGATGTTAGGCCAAATATTCGGCCAAACATTTGTAATGTGTGACGCCCCGGAAGCGCGAAAAAACAGTGCAAATTTAAAACTTATTTACATCAACACACAATTCTAGGTGCATTCCTATGCAGTGTCATGCATCATTATATATATACATTATAAAACTTTCACCTCAGGATCTCATCATCTAATATTCATATATCATAGCGCATACAATCCTCAATACATTTTTAATTACTCCTAATACATCTCATACATCATTGTTCATCAAGTGTCTGTAAATACAACTTTAGTCTGAGTACATGAAATGTTAAAGTATACCTCAAACTACAATATACGGCCTGGAGCTCAAGTCCTCCAATAGCCACTACTTCATACGTCGCAGGAACTCTCTTCACTTGAAGAAATCTGAGGGATATTAAAATAGGGTGAGCTTCTAAATCGCTCAGTAAGGGGGTAAGGGACTCATTAACAAAAATTATTAATTACACAGCACAATCATTTTGTTTTGTAAGTGAAACTCAATAAGTTCAATAGAAAACGTAGCATGAAATCATTAAAACATCATGTCACGACCCAATTCCATTCTCTTTAACCGAAAATCACTGAAAATTTTTCGCGTTTTACTGTTACCTTACCCGGTCGTGAACTAAACTCACCACACACTGTTGGGCTGTGAGTCAATAATAAACACCACATCTCATTCATTCTCAATTAATTAAAACGATGTCATACATGTGCATTTAATCGTGTACTTATACGAATACATGTTTTACTGACATCTACATCCCCATAAGTACAACTCAAAAGAATACTGTGCTTTTACATTGTTTAGATACAAAAAGAATCACTGTGTATATACCTCGTAGCGATGGAGATGCAGCGGAGTCCAAAATAATACGCCTCAGTCCTCACTGGGCTACTATGCACGCTCTGTAGGGGGGAAAATAGAGTGGGATGAGCAACCACACGCTCAGTAAGGCAACAATGCAAGTATGGTAGATAACTACTCTATCTACATGCTGATAGTGTTATGCATAAATCATTTATAGTAGGAGCATGAGGAATAAAACTATGCCATGTGAATATACATATATATCATGTATCAAAATCATGTGCATTGGCATATAAAACATGGTAGAAACATCATGTATAAATCATCTCATGCTCAATCTCATTTAAATTCATAAAAAGGGCAATTCATTAAGAAACCTCCTTTTTTTTAAACCAACATCATAAACCTCTTTCTCAACACATAAATACCACCAAATCAATTCACAATCCACACATATGCATAAAAACTAGGTCACTATATCAAAAGTGCCTATGTGGACCAACTACGCCATAAATCATCCCAGACCACACGCATCCAGGTGTGCGGGGTATCACGCTGGCACGAAGATGGATTATCCCTCGCCAGACTTTCTCACCACATAACCATCATGCGGTACATCGTACTCCATGTGATATACACGGTACAACGTACTCCACAGACTCATATCGGGATTGGGGGTGCCATTCCTAGGTCTTACCTACCCCATACCAAGAGTTTTTCATATCCGTGAAGGAGAGCCTCCCTGCCGAACAGAGCCTCCCCGCTTAACAGAGCCTCCCCGCCTAACAGAGCCTCCCCGCCTCTTTGGGCTTAAGGATGCTGGCTTCAGGATGTTAGCTTAAGGATGTAGGGCTTAAGGATCCTTCCGTAAGAGAGCCTCCCCACCGAACAGAGCCTCCCCACCTAACAGAGCCTCCCCGCCTCTTTGGGCTTAAGGATGTCGGCTTAAGGATGTAGGGCTTAAGGATCTTACCGTACCCATGTAGGAGAGCCTCCCCGCCTAACAGAGCCTCCCCGCCTCTTTGGGCTTAAGGATGTTGGCTTAAGGATCCCACCGTAAGAGAGCCTCCCCACCGAACAGAGCCTCCCCGCCTAACAGAGCCTCCCCGCCTCTTTGGGCTTAAGGATGTTGGCTTAAGGATGTAAGGCTTAAGGATCTTACCAACTTTCACAACCTTATACTTATCACAATGTGCAAACTTGTGCGAGCAAATCTCTAGCACGACTCATGCATCCTCTCGTAAAGAGACGCGTACGAGCATAGCTCTAGTACTGTTATACTCATAAGACAACCACTCAAAAGCCACGTAAGAGCAAAGGCTCCAGTACGGTTTATAAACCTCAACATAGTTTCCAAACAAGGTGCGAGCTAAGCTCCAGCACGTTTCATATAAATGAAAACATAGAAATCCAGCGCGAGCGAGGCTCTAGCGCGATTTATGTCATACAAATACGATAGGCGGCTCATACACAATTAAACAATCCTGGCAATCGGGTTTAGCACTCACAAATGCTTTTCCACCACAACAATACAATACTAGCCGACCCATCTACAAGCTTGCTTAAAACCAAGCAATTTCGTTTTGAAAAGCATCAAAACATTAGATTTATGCAATTATTAGCCTTACTATCCCATTTCATAAAATCCACTTCAAATCCAAAACCACGCATATACTCATCATCATTCACGAATACCATCAATCATTTATTTGAGCAACCATGCATTTCATACAACACCCAATATTCACCCACAAGTTCAAAGTACGAGCAGCTACCTCTATATACTCACAAAATTCCCTTACCTGGAATCGCGATGCGTGATTCCACTTCCTTAAGCTGCTTACTCGTACGTTCGATTCGTCTTCAACGAACTCTTCGGGACTGCACAAAATTGTATCCCGCATTATATTCGATCCATTTATTGCAACCCTTGTGCTTGCTATATCCAATTTAATCTATAGCCTCTATTAAAGCTTATTTGGCCTCGTTTCATTACTTTACCCATAACTCGAGTCTATGGATCTTCTTAGGCCTATTAACTTATTCAAAATCGATATCGAATCGACATAAAGCTCATAGTGTTCATATTTCATGAATCCCCTCACTATGGCATTTATCAATCATATACATACCCATTTTCACAATTCCTCCAACCCACCATGTAATTCCATCTAACCATCTAAAATCATAAACATTACCCCAATAACAACTTTAGCATGCCATAAATCATAGGCTCATTCAATCCCACATATCCTCACATTATACCCATTTTAGATTTCTAGGTCACACCAATTCCACTACATTCCTAGGTAGTTTATCCATCAATACTCATATCAATCAACTCCAAAATCAATTAAATAGCTAATGCATTTGGATTGGAGTGTTAGAATCTTACCAATATGATTTCTCTTCTTGCTCCAAATGGTAATGCTCTTAACTCCTTCAATTCCAAAAATGGGAAGATGCCCTCTCACTATGTTGTTCTTCTCTTTGATAGGAACAACTTTGCCTCTAATGATCTCTCTTCAAATCTCACTGAAAATGGCTGATTTTAGAGAGGAAAAGTTAGGTTTTTGGGTTGAAAATGGGAGGTTAATATGTTTTTTCGAGATTTCCAGATTTTCAGCCCTCCTTATATAGAAATGGCTTGAGGAGATCGATCTGGTCCAAGAGGAGATCGATTTGGTCCCTTAAAATCCCTCTTTTTCATGGCATTTTTAAGCCTGAGATCGATCTGTCGAAGCATGAGATCGATCTGTCTAGGCATGAGATCGATCTGGTCCCAAACAGAGAGCTAAGGAGATCGATCTGGCTCCATTGGAGATCGATCTGCTCTATTCTTTTGCCCAAATAAGAGCATTCTGGCTCTTCCAGATCGATCTCTCATCCTATGAGATCGATCTGGCCCTCATGTTTTCCAGATTTCCTGCAGTTTCCTTGCTGTAACTCATACCAACACATCCTTAATCTATTGCCATGGCCATTTTCTCATCCATCCACCTTTATAACTTGAAAATGGCATCCATTCATACCTTATGCACATTGAAACTTGTGTGCATTCATTGTGTGTTCAAAGGTATGCTACATAAAACCAAATGGAAGCATAACTCCATTCCATTTTATCACACTACTCATCTTGAGTTTCGATCACATCCATCACTTGTCAGAACTCATTTCTTCATATTCATACTCAATGAAACTTGTATGCGCGCTACAGTTCATATTACACATACATTGAATCCATGGACTTACATCAATCATACTTTACATTACAAGTCCATTCATATTATTTGATCCAATTATACATATTACCATTATACATATACGGGGTCTTACACATCATTATCATTTCACTTCTCTAAGATCATGTAGAAACATGAGAGTAAATGATTCAGTTTAAAAACCATAATTACAAGCATATGGAAATAAGGATGTGATAATGGTTTTTCTCGTAAAAACGTGATAAAAATCACCTCAGTAGTAATGCACATGGCAAGGCCACAATCTCATGTATAAAATGGAGACTATGCAATAAAAACTCAGACGTCATGGCACATCAAAATAATCTCCTCTGGGTGCGCATCCCAAGCATCCTCAAAAGAGGGAACGTCGACAATATGGTCATGTACATGGTGTATTGATCTTACATGTTACCAGAACAAGGCCCGAACTTACAAGCTACCAGAGCAAGGCCTCTCCTCATGCACACTATCGGTCTTACATGCTACCAATGCAAGGTTCGGACTTATATGCTACCAAAGCAAGGCCACCCAGCGCTACCAGAGCGGGGGTCATCTCACGTTACCAGAACGGAGGCATCTCTCGCTACCAAAGCGGAGGAATATCGGACTTACATGCTACCAGAACAAGACCCAGACTTACATACTACCAGAGCAAAGCCCGATGTTCGATCACATGACACCCCCTAAGTCTCAGTAATAGCCATTATCATATAAAACTATTTTTCCTTCATGTAGAGCTCATAATGGTTTCTCTCATAAAACTCATTCGAAAACCTTTTTATACTCATCACAAAACATGTTAAAACCGAGCTCAAACCGACAAAACCACGCACACATTTCTCAAATCTCAGTATGCCTTAACGTATAGCTCAAATCCCGTTTCACTTTTAAACTCAAACAGTTTGTAAAACGATTTCACACTTTGTCTACAACTCATAAAAATTAGGCCCCAACCGGTTATAAAACCGTAGGCAATAAATCAATCACCACTCGTAAAACATGCTTGTTTTCTCAATAACATTTCATGCTACAAATATCATCACAAATCACATACACATATGAGTTTGAGTTTTCCCTTACCTTGTTGCACCTTGTATAGTGCAATCGTTTCCCCCGAATGACAGACTAGCCTCGTATTCCTCTCTGGAACTCTCAAGCTGTCCCAACGATGTAAAAACATCACCAATTCATCATTACATTATCTCTAATCTCAGCATCGAGGATAATTGCTCACATTCTCATAATTTCTCAATACCTCAATGATTCTAACAACCTTAACCATTTTCAGCCTAATCATCACAACATCTACAGCCACAATCGCAGAAATCTACTTCCAAATCAAGGATTAAAGCTTAGAAATTTACCAAAACTTGTGGAGTGTTCAATTCACACCTCAGCTTAAGTCTTCCTTCGATTTTCAAGTATGTTGTTCTACTTATAATGAGGAACAACTTTCCCTCTTGCCACAACCTCTGATTCGAACAAAAATGGGCATTTTAGAGGAGAGAGAAAGCTAGAGATTCGGCCAAAATGGGGGTTTTCAATTTTTTGAGAGAGAAAAGATAATTTCCAGTAAAAACACAAGGGTCCTTATATAGGCAGAAGGCGAGAGATCGATATGCTCTTGGGTAGAGATCGATCTACCTTTGAATTGGGAACATTTTAGGCGATTTTTATGCCTACTAGATCGATCTGTCGTGGGGGCAAGATCGATCTCATAATCTTGATGAGATCAATCTGTTCCTTGTGAGGAGATCGATATGATTTTTTCATAAACATTTAGAGATCGATCTACTCCTATAGGAGATCGATCTGCCTTCATTAGAGATCGATTTGCTCGTTTAAATTTCTCATTCATTGTCACTTTGGCCAACTAGATCAATCCCCTCTTCTCCAAGATCGATCTGGCCTCATAGTTTCACACTATGGTTGTACTCTTGGCATAAAATCTCAATATATAATTGTCATAATTTACTCCATAGATTATTTCTCATTCAATACTCATTCATCACTTCAATTTATGAGTACATCACATTTAGCTTGTTGGCTCTACCGAGAGGGGGGTGAATCGGTTTTCTAACGTTAATGGGAAATTTTAAATTAATCCTAATTTAATCAGCAATGATAGTGAGCAATACAATAAAATTAAACAATTTAATGCAAGATAGGGAAGAGAGAAACAAACACAATCGTTTATAGAGGTTCGGCCAAACTCTTGCCTACGTCCTCTCTCCTTGACCTTCTTGTCAAGTGCTTTCTTTCTCTCCTTCAACTGAAGTTACAATGTTCCTTTTTCAGGTTAAGGAATAACCTCTCTACCCTTTATAATACAAAGATGTATTCACCCTTTTTCAATTTTATCTCACTGAGGAACAATCCTCTTCTCTCTTAAGGTAAGGATGAATACAAAATCAAGCTTTTAATGTGGGTAGGACAATTACAGCTTTTGCACTTAAGCTTATACAACAAACTCAATGAATGAGGAATGAAGACACAAGGAATGAAAGTATTAAACTCTTGAGAATGTAAGAAATGTGCAGTAATAGTGTCTTTATTCTCATTGTCTTCAATGCTTGGTTAAATACTGAAGGATTGGTAGTTGGAGCATTAAATGCTGTTTTTCCCGTTGAGATTTTTGTAGAACTAGCCGTTGGGTACCTCCAGTAGAATGCCAGATCGATCTGCCATCTTGGCCAGATCGATCTCTTAGTTATAAGTCCTGCAAGATCAAAGCAAAATAACACAAGGAGATCGATCTCATATATGAGCAGATCGATCTCTTATTTGAAAATGTTAGGGGAGATCAATCTGTCGAATAGGCAAATCGATCTTCCAATCTCTCTGTTTGAGGCAAGATCGATCTACAGATCGATCTGCGATGCAATCTCATAGTGGGGAGATCGATCTCTCAATAACCCAGATCGATCTCCTTAGCTCTCTGACTTTGAGAAGATCGATCTCTTCCTTACCAGATCGATCTCATAAGCTCTCTGTTTGAGTGTAGATTGATCTACTTTCTTTGATTTAAGGGAGATCGATCTCTTCCTAGATCAGATCGATCTCCTCAACTCCAGTAATAGGCAGATCGATCTCATAACCCTTATAGATCGATCTCACTCTTCCTCAATACCTTTGTATAGGTTCAAGGCTTGGCAGATCGATCTCATGTCTTTCTGAGATCGATCTCTCATCCAAGAAAGTCCCAGGAGATCGATCTCTCATAACCCAGATCGATCTCTCATCAACAAAACTTAAAGTTCTGGTACTGATAACCTCTAAACATGTTTTTATATCTTTACATTATTGAATTTACTTGTTTTGTCATTTCAAAATACATTAACTCAACAATCTCCCCCTTTTTGATATGACAAAACCTATTCAATCAACATGTTTAGTTGCCTATTTTCATTTTGCACAAACTCCCCCTTTTTGTAAACTCCCCCTTACTTTTGGCTTTTGATCTCTAAACTCTCTTAACTCCCCCTCATTTTGATCATTCCTTTTAAACCATTAGATATGATTCTTAAAGTCATTTAAACATGTTTTAACAGACGCATGTGTTCTTAACATTATTTCTTCTCCCCCTTTTTGTCATATCAATGGTAAGAAGAAAATCTAAACAATACTCGGTCATTTCAAATTAACATTTCATTAAAAAGTCATTCAATAACACAGAGGGCAGTTCATTTAAGCAAATTCAGTTCAAACAACAACGAGTAATGAAAACATATAACAAAACTAGATCTAGCAAATAAGTCCTATGGTCGAGGAGGAAATCGATCCATGAGATCCTCAACGTGAGTGCGAGTGACTTGAAGCTCATCAAACATCGCCTCCTGAGTCTCATGAAGATTTGCAAAGCCTTCATCCACTTTGCGGTTCAGCTCCTCGAACATCCGCTGCTGGGTTGCATGAAGGTTTGCAAAGCCTTCATCGATCTTCCTATTCAGTGCACCCAACATTGTCACGATGGACTCCATGTCAGCGATTGAGGTAGCAGGTGCAGTGGGCTGAGGAGTCGAGAACGATGCACCCGCAGTCGGTGCAGCAGGTGGATCCATAGGCTCATCGGAGGGATCTTCCTCCATAGCTGCAGTAGACTGTTGTTCCCTCTTCTTCTTCCAGTCACCCCGGAAGTCCTTATAATAACCCATGTGGTGGAGTGTCCCGATGTTGAGGACGCTCTTTGGAGACGGCATTTCACATGTTTCGCAGCTGCTATCCACTTTGAGTTGTTGGAGAAAGTACGCCAATGGTTGCGGAAACACGATCGTTGTGGCTTGGCCGCGTACAATCTTCAACCAGTCTTGAAAGATAAAGTGGACGAGGTTGGGTTTTTGACTGGTGGAGTGAAGGTGGTGAATCCAGAACCTGTCTAATCGCCTAACGGTGGAGTGATGGGTACCAAATGGTCGAAGGTTCCACGATATGATGAGGTGGAGTAGCCGGGGGTGCATCGGGAGATCACTCGCCTTATCCCCGGGAATATCAAACTCCAAAGGGACTTCCTCATCTTCGTTTGTCAATCCTTCATCACGTATGTCGAAAGCGTGGGCTAGGATTTCAGTGTCTACGGCAATGGATTTTCCCATGACATACGTTGTAAACCCGAGAATATTACAAGGGTCGATAGGATCATAGGTGAGTTCGGCATTGGAAAAGAATGCTCGAACGATATTTGGAGGTACGGGAGTATTGATTTTTAGGAAAGACATCCAACCAAAATCTTAAAATTTGGACAGATACGGAAAATCAATGCGGTTTAGGAAGGAAAAATCGATTGTGCGCCAATGTTTAATTGGCATGGTAGAAAAATATTCTTCAAATCGCTTCCTTTTTGCAGGTGTTTTAAAACACAGATTGAAAGTAGCGACTGAAGTGAGAGGAATGGATTGGGAAGATGACCCTTGTTCTACATTCGATCGAGGAGGTTTTTGGCCTGCTCTCTTAAGTCTAGGCATGGTTCTAGACACGGGAATTACTCTAAGACAGGTTCACAAATAAAAATCAATGGAACAGTGACTAGATTTGCCCTAGAGTGAAATTGAACACAAATCTTAAGAAATTTTTGAGAAAATAATAAGGAATGTGGGTTACTATACCAGTAAACGAAGGAGAGAAGCGACGAAGACCGTACCGAGATCGATCTGAGGAGGAATCGAGAGAGGAGATGCGAAGGAAGTTAGGGATTTTGAAGTTTGAGGGTTTGAAATTTGGGGATTTTTCGCCAGTTTTTATAGTCCAGGGTACAGGAGATCGATCTGTCGAGAAGACAGATCGATCTGTCATTTCCAGAAGCCGGAAGAGATCGATCTGTGGTTCCATAAGATCGATCTGCAGAATACAGAAGCAAAAGGAGATCGATCTGTCATATGCACAGATCGATCTACTGTTTGACAGAGGCTTAGGGAGATCGATCTGCCAAATGCATAGATCGATCTTCAGAATACAGAGGCTTGAAGAGATCGATCTGTCGTATGCACAGATCGATCTGCTGTTTAACAGAGACTTAAGGAGATCGATCTTATGGATAGAAGATCGATCTGCTTAGCTTAACCTTAATGCTTTAGGCTTGTTGGAAGTATGGAGATCGATCTATATTGATAGGAGATCGATCTCTCATCCTTGTTGCCCAGAAAAATCTTTGTAGAACTCTTTTAAAATCAACTTAAAACCAAGATTTTGAAGTATAAATATCTTAAGGGATATTCATGAGTCCTAATTCACCTCTAAGGATACAAAACCTATCTCTATCAAGGGGTTTGGTGAATATATCAGCTATTTGATGTAAAGTGTCAATGTACTCTAGAATTATATCCCCTTTTTGCACATGCTCTCTAAGGAAATGATGCCTAATCTCTATGTGCTTGGTTCTAGAGTGTTGAATAGGATTTTTAAATAGATTAATGGCACTGGTATTATCACATTTAATAGAGACTTGTTTCATGTCAATACCATAATCTTTCATTTGTTGTTTAATCCACAACACTTGAGCACTACAACTACCTGCTGCTATGTATTCAGCTTTAGTTGTGGACTAAGCCACACTGTTTTGTTTCTTGGAGAACCAAGAGATTAATCTATTTCCTTAGAATTGGCAAGTACCTGAAGTACTTTTCCTATCTATTTTGCATCCCCCAAAATCTGCATTTGAAAATACATGAAGTGTAAAGGTAGAGTCCTTGGGGTACCAAAGTCCTATAGAGGGAGTGTCCTTAAGGTATCTAAAGATCCTTTTAGTTGCTAACAAGTGTGATTCCCTAGGAGAGGATTGAAATCTAGCACAAAGTCATACACTAAACAAAATATCTGCTCTACTTGCAGTTAAATAGAGCAATGAACCAATCATAGACCTATAGAGTTTAGTGTCTACACACTTACCACTTTCATCTTTATCAAGCTTGATGTTGGTGCCCATTGGAGTTGCTTGAGGTTTGCAATTGTCCATGCCAAATCGCTTGAGCAAATCCTTAGTATACTTTGCTTGATTGATGAAGGTTCCATCTTTTGTTTGCTTTACTTAAAGTCCCAAGAAGAAGGTGAGTTCTCCCATCATGCTCATTTCAAACTCACCTTGCATGATCTTAGCAAACTCTTGACATAAAGACTCATTAGTTGAACCAAAGATAATATCATCTACATACACTTATACAACTATTAAATCTTTATTCTTATTTTTGATGAATAAAGTGGTATCCACTTTTCCTCTTGAAAATCCCTTTTCTATTAAGAATTTTGACAACCTTTCATACCAAGCTCTAGGAGCTTGTTTCAAGCCATAGAGTGCCTTAGATAATTTGAAAACATGTTCAGGAAATTCATGATTTTTAAAGCCGGGAGGTTGTTCAACATAAACTTCTTCATTAATGAAACCATTTAAGAATGCACTCTTTACATCCATTTGATATAACTTGAAGTTTTTATAGCATGCAAAGGCAAGTAACATTCTTATTGCCTCTAATCTAGCTACAGGTGCATAGGTCTCATCATAGTCTATACCTTCCTCTTGTCTATATCCTTGTGCAACTAACCTAGCCTTGTTCCTTATGATCACACTATTTTCATCCATCTTGTTCTTGAATATCCATTTAGTTCCAATTATAGAGTGATCACTAGGCCTAGGAACTAGTTTCCATACTTTGCTTCTCTCAAATTGATTTAATTCTTCTTGCATTGCTAGGAACCAATTATTGTCATCTAAGGCTTCATTGACATTCCTAGGTTCTATTTGAGATACAAATGCTATATATTGACATATGTTTCTTAGAGATGATCTAGTTCTAACTCCAAGAGTTGGATCTCCTACTATTTCACAATCTTTTACATATCCTAACTCTCTTTGTGCTCTAGACTCTCTCTCTAGTATCTCTATTTCTTCATCATCTTCTTTATTCAAGTCAATTTTTTCTAATAAATCATCTTCTAAGTTAGGAATTTCCTCCAAGTTTTCATCAAATATTCCAACATCCTCATCATTGGTTGAATCTTTAGATACATCATTTGACTCATCAAATATAACATGAATAGATTCTTCAACCATTAATGTTCTTTTGTTATATGCTCTATAAGCCTTTGAATTCAATGAGTACCCTAGAAAGATTCCTTTATCACTTTTGGCATCAAATTTTCCTAAATTATCTTCACCATTATTTAAGACAAAACATTTGCAACCAAAAGGATGGAAGTAGCTAATATTAGGCTTCTTACCCTTGTAAAGCTCATAAGGAGTTTTCTTTAGCATGGGTCTAATCATAGCTCTATTAATTATATAGCAAGATGTGTTTATAGCTTCAGCCCAAAAATACTTTGGTAAATTATTCTCACACAACATGGTTCTAGCCATTTCTTCCAAGGTTCTATTTCTTCTCTCAACTACTCCATTTTGTTGTGGTGTCCTAGGGGCTGAAAAGTTGTGACTAATTCCTTGATCATTGCAATATTCATCAAATCCTATGTTTTCGAATTCCTTGCCATGATCACTTCTAATGCTAGTTATTGTATACCCTTTTTCATTTTGAGTAATTTTTGTATAGGCTATAAATTTTTCTAAGGCTTCATTTTTTACTCTTAAAAAGAACACCCAAGTGAACCTAGTGCAATCATCAACTATTACAAATCCATAGTGTTTCCCACCTAGGCTAGTTGTTCTAGTTGGTCCAAATAAATCTAAGTGAAGTAATTGAAGAGGCCTAGTGGTGGATACAATATTCTTAGGCTTAAATGTTGTCCTTTTGTGTTTTCCTTTAACACAAGCTTCACATATTTCTTCATGATCAAAGGATAGCTTGGGTAAACCTATGACTAGATCCTTTCTAGCTAACTTAGATACCACATGCATGCTAGCATGACCTAGTCTTCTATGCCATAACCAAGATTCCTTTTTATTTTCTACCATTCGGCATATATTTTCATTTTTGAGTTCATTAAGATAGACAATATATATATTACCTTGCCTATGACCTAGAAAAAGAACTTTGCTTGACTTAGGATCTACAACATGACATTTCATGCAATCGAAGATTATTTTGTAACCTTTGTCACAAAGTTGACTTATGCTTAGTAAGTTATGCTTTAGACCCCTAACAAGTAATACCTTTTCTAATGAAAAGTAGTCATTACCTATTGAGCCACTTCCTTCAACTTGGCCTTTAGAGTTGTCCCCAAATGTGACTTCTCCACCAACTTTTGATTTAAAAGAGTTGAAGTGGCTTCTATCTCCCATCATGTGCCTTGAGCATCCACTATCCAAGTACCATGCTTCCTTTGTTTTAGCTTTGTGGCCATCCTCAATCACCTACAAAAAGATTCAAACTCAAGTCTTAGGTACCCAAATTCTCTTGGGTCCTTTGAGGTTAGTGAATGCAATTCTTGATCCCTTTGGGATCCATTTTGCTAATGTATTAACATCCTTTGAGTGAATTACTTCTTTTGGAATCCATATCCTTCTTACTATTTTTCCTTTAAGAGATCTCATGTTTATATTGCAATTATGTGATACATGTCCCCTTCTATTGCAATATGAACAAGAAGTTGAGAATTTATTTATACTATTTCTAGCAATAAAGCTTTTAAGATGAGTCTCTCTACTTTTTGCATTATATCCTAACCCATTTTTGTCAAAGAATGCCCTTTGGGTCTCTAGCATGCTATCTAACTTTTGTTGACCCATGTGGAACCTATTAAAAGAATTATGTAGGTTGCCATTTTTCTCTTTAAGGTCATAAATTTCAAGATTTGAAATTTCTAGTTTCTTTTCACATTCTAATTTGTCCCTTAGCATCAACTCATTTTCTTTTCTCAATTTGGATATTATCTTTTTCTATTTCATACTCATGCATAGATACTCTAATGCAAGATCATCAAAGGCATCTTGCAATTCATCAAACGAATATTCATTGAGGTTTGAAGTTACCTTTTCATCCTCAATAGCCATGAAGCACAAGTTGGCAATATCCTCATTTGAGTCATCATCGGAGCAGTCACTATCGCTCCATGTTGCCACCATTGCCTTCTTTTTGTGGAACCTATCATTGGACCTTTTAAGAAGAGGTCTGTTAAATTTTATGTGTCCTGGTTTTTTTACATTCATAACACACAATTGACTCTTTTCTACCTACTTCTTCTTGATCTCTCTTATTGTTTCTCCTATTACTACCACTAGCTCTCATTCTCATGAACTTGTTAAATCTTTTGGCAAACATTGCCATCTCAAGGTCCTCTTCACTACCACTCTCATTCTTAATCTCCTCTTGAGCAGTGGATTTTAGAGCAACTCCCACTTTCTTGGGTGGCTCTTCATTTCTTCTTAATTTCATCTCATAAGTGAGTAGTGATCCTATTAATTCATCTAAAGACAATGTGTGAGGATCCTTAGATTCCTCAATTGCAGTTACTTTAGCTTCCCATGATTTAGGTAAGCTATTTAATATTTTCTTGACCATTTCAATATTAGAGTAAATTTTTCCTAAGGACTTCAATCTATTAATTACATCCGTGAATCTAGTGAACATATCACTAATTGATTCTCCTTCCTTCATCCTAAAAAGCTCATAGTCATGTGTGAGCATTCCTACTTTGGTCTCCTTCACTTGTGTTGTACCCTCATGTGTTATTGTCAATTTGTCCCAAATTTGTTTGGCATTATCACAGCCGGAGACTCTATTGTATTCATTTGGACCTAAAGCACAAAATAATGTGTGCATAGCCTTAGCATTTAGCTGAGCACATTTAATGTCATTTGAATCCCATTCATCTTCTTCTTTAGGGATATCTCTTCCCTCTATTCTCTTTGTAGGGATTTGAGGTCCTTTAATTATAATCCTCCACACCTCATAATCATTTGCTTGAATGAATAACATCATCCTAGTCTTCCAATAGGCATAATGTTCTCCATTGAACATAGGAGGTCTAACCGTTGAGTGCCCCTCTCCTACCAAACTAGTTGCTACATTGTTGTGAGCCATTTGATCGTTTCTAACTCTTAGGAAGTTGTTCCTATGTGATTAAAGAGTCCTAGCTCTGATACCAATTGTTGGCTCTACCGAGAGGGGGGGTGAATCGATTTTCTAACGTTAATGGGAAATTTTAAATTAATCCTAATTTAATCAGCAATGATAGTGAGCAATACAATAAAATTAAGCAATTTAATGCAAGATAGGGAAGAGAGAAACAAACACAATCGTTTATAGAGGTTCGGCCAAACTCTTGCCTACGTCCTCTCTCCTTGACCTTCTTGTCAAGTGCTTTCTTTCTCTCCTTCAACTGAAGTTACAATGTTCCTTTTTCAGGTTAAGGAATAACCTCTCTACCCTTTACAATACAAAGATGTATTCACCCTTTTACAATTTTATCTCACTGAGGAACAATCCTCTTCTCTCTTAAGGTAAGGATGAATACAAAATCAAGCTTTTAATGTGGGTAGGACAATTACAGCTTTTGCACTTAAGCTTATACAACAAACTCAATGAATGAGGAATGAAGACACAAGGAATGAAAGTATTAAACTCTTGAGAATGTAAGAAATGTGCAGTAATAGTGTCTCTATTCTCATTGTCTTCAATGCTTGGTTAAATACTGAAGGATTGGTAGTTGGAGCATTAAATGCTGTTTTTCCCGTTGAGATTTTTGCAGAACTAGCCGTTGGGTACCTCCAATAGAATGCCAGATCGATCTGCCATCTTGGCCAGATCGATCTCTTAGTTATAAGTCCTGCAAGATCAAAGCAAAATAACACAAGGAGATCGATCTCATATATGAGCAGATCGATCTCTTATTTGAAAATGTTAGGGGAGATCGATCTATCGAATAGGCAGATCGATCTTCCAATCTCTCTGTTTGAGGCAAGATCGATCTACAGATCGATCTGCGATGCAATCTCATAGTGGGGAGATCGATCTCTCAATAACCCAGATCGATCTCCTTAGCTCTCTGACTTTGAGAAGATCGATCTCTTCCTTACCAGATCGATCTCATAAGCTCTCCATTTGAGTGTAGATCGATATACTTTCTTTGCTTTAAGGGAGATCGATCTCTTCCTAGATCAGATCGATCTCTTTAACTCCAGTAATAGGCAGATCGATCTCATAACCCTTATAGATCGATCTCACTCTTCCTCAATACCTTTGTATAGGTTTAAGGCTTGGCAGATCGATCTCATGTCTTCCTGAGATCGATCTCTCATCCAAGAAAGTCCCAGGAGATCGATCTCTCATAACCCAGATCGATCTCTCATCAACAGAACTTAAAGTTCTGGTACTGATAACCTCTAAACATGTTTTTATATCATCTTTACATTATTGAATTTACTTGTTTTGTCATTTCAAAATACATTAACTCAACATAGCTCAATCAATTACACTTCATGTTCACATTACAAAATTAGATGTGTATAAAATTCTCAGGTCTCACATCTTCCCCACCTTAAAAGAATTTGGTCCTCCAAATTCAACTCGACTCATCAAACAGATAGGGGTACTTCTCTTTTATGAGGCTTTCCAATTCCCAAGTTGCCTCTTCCATTGAGCGATGCTTCTATAAAACTTTCACTAATGGGATATTTTTAGTCTGAAGCACCTTCTCTTTCCTGTCGAGGATTTGGATGGATTTTTCAGTGTAGCTCATGTCCTCTGTATATTCATCTCTCATACTCTATGACTCGAGAAGGGTTCGGGTGGTACTTCCTCAACATAGATACATGGAAGATGTTGTGTATCCCAGACATCTGTGGGGGTAATGTCAACCTATAGGCTACCTTTCCCACTCTCTCAAGAATCTCGAATGGTCCAATGTATCGAGGACTCAATTTCCCTTTCTTCCCAAATCTCATGATACCCTTACTCGGTGATATCTTCAGAAACACTGCATCACCAACATCAAACTTGAGTGGTCATCTACGCACATCCGCGTAGCTTTTCTGTCTACTCTATGCAGGCCGTAATCTCTCACATATAAGTTTTACACTATGTACAGTCTGTTCAATGAGCTCGGGAGCATTTATCTTTCTGTCACCCACTTCTTCCCAAGCTACAGGGGATCTACACCTCCTACCATATATAACCTCAAAAGGTATCATTCCAATACTCGCATGATAGCTATTATTGTACGTAAACTCTGCTAGGGGCAGGTGATCATCCCATGATCCCTTAAAATCCATCGTAGACGTCCTCAACATATACTCCAAGGTCTGAATAGTCCTTTCTGACTGACCATCTGTTTAAGGATGATAGGCGGTACTAAAACTCAATCGAGATCCCATGGACTCCTGAAAATAGGTCTAAAATCTGGAGGTAAATCAGGAATCTTTGTCAGAAGCAATACTCACTGGAGCCCCATGTAATCTAGCTATCTCGCTGACATATAACTCAACTAAGGCATCCACAGTATCTGTGCTCTTGATGGCGAGGAAGTGGACACTTTTTGTTAGTCTATCCACTATGACCCATATAGCATTATGACCTCTTCGAGTCCTCGGTAAACCCATAATAAAATCCATAGTGACATGCTCCCATTTCCATGTTGGCACAGGTAAAGGCTATAACAATCCTCGGGCTTCTGATACTCAGCTTTCACTCGCTGGCACACTAAACATCTAGCCACAAAATCGGTTACGTCTCGTTTCATACCACTTCACCAGTACACATTTCTCAAATCTCGATACATCTTAGTACTCCCTGGGTGCATGGTGTATCGCGAGCAGTGGGATTCTCTCAGTATCTGTTTCTTCATGGTATCATCGTCTGGTACATAAATTCATCCTCTAAATCTCAACAATACATCATCGCTGACTATGAGATCCGACTGCAAAGTCTGCTCAGCTTGGCTAGCCATATCAATCAACATTTGATCATCATGCTATCCAGTTCTAATCCGATCCATGATCCTGGGCTCTATTCACAGGCTAGCCAAAAATCCAGTCTCTACCTCTTTCACTCTGATCCGAAGTTTGGTGAACTGCTCCAATAAATCTCATTCCCTGACCATCATAGCAGATATCATACTCCTCCTGCTCAAGGCATCATTAACTATGTTCACCTTCCCAGGATGGTATAGAATCTTGCAGTCATAATCCTTAAGGAGTTCCATCCATCTCCATTGTCTCATATTTAACTCTTTCTGATCAAACAGATACCTCAAACTCTTATGGTTAGTGAAGATCTAGAATTTTTTCCCATATAAGTAGTACCGCCAGATCTTCAAGGTAAATACCACAGCGGCTAACTCCAAATCATGCGTGGGGTAATTCTGTGAGATTTGAGAATTTTAGACATATTTTAATTATGTAATATGAACTTGAAGTGTAATTTATTGAGCTAAGAGAAATGTATATGTGATGAATGAGAAATAATCCAAGTAGTGAATTGTAGAAATTATATTTGGAGATTTATATGTTAAGTGTTTAACATAAGTGTGAAACTATGAGGTCAAATCGATCTTGGAGAAGGAGAGATCGATCTGGTGAGTTAAAAATGACAAGGAACGAGGAATTTATGCGAGCATATCGATCTCCAATGGTAGAGGATCGATCTCTTTATGATTCTGTAATGAAGGGATCGATCTCATGAGAAAGGGATCGATCTCAAAATGTTTCTGTTTGGGAGAAGATCGATCACCTCAAGGAGCAGATCGATCTCATGAAGAATTCTGTAAACGAGAGATCGATCTCATAAATGGAGAAGATCGATTTCATGTAACCACTAAGAGATCGATCTCACCCCTCGACGGATCGATCTCCTAGGCATAAAATTACCTCAAATTGTCCCCAAATTCAAATGCAGATCGATCTCATTAAGGACCAGATCGATCTCCTACCCTCCGTCTATATAAGTAACCCATGCTTTCTCCTGCAATTTCATTTTCTCTCTTTCAAACCCCATTTCTGTCAAAGCCCTAGCTTTCTCACTCATCCAAAGCACCCATTTTTGTCTAAATCAGAGGCTGTAGCAAGAAGGAAAGTTGTTCCTCATCAAAGGGAGAACAACATACTTGGAAATCAGAAGACGGATTGAATCGAGGTAAGAGATAAGCTCTCCACAAGTTTTGGGTAATTTTTAAACCTCGATCTTGATATTTGAGATGATTTTGGTGATAATGGCTGTTGGCATTATGTCGAAATAGCTGGAAAATGATTAGGGATTGATGATATTTAGCAATTTTGGTAATTTTGGGAATTTTGAGCTATAAATGGAAATTTAGACAATGTGGTGAATTAGCATAGATATTAAGGCATGGGAAGTGTAGGATGTTGAGGTGTTGTGAAAGAGATGGTGGATTGTGATAGAGTTATGAGAATTGAGAGATTTGAGGTGTTATGAGCAATTACGCTCGATTCTGAGAATTGAGGTTACTGTGATGATAAGTATTGATTTTCAACATCGTTTGGACATCTCGGGAGTTCCAGAGTGGAATGCGAGACTAGTTCATGACAAAGGGGAAACGATTGCACTATACGAGGTGCAAAGAGGTAAGGGAAACTAAACCATTTGTGTATGTGATTTGTGAACTATTATAGCATAATTTGTGATTTATAAAACTAGCATGTTTGATGTGTTATGGTTTGATGAGAATGCACATGATTTTTATAGCCGATTGAAGCCCAATGATTTTATGAATTTATAAGTTTCGTGTGAAACCGCTTTATAAACCTTTGAGTTTGTGTGAGAAATGAATTGGGCTCTACGTTAAGGCAATATTGAGATTTGAGAAATGTGTACGGGTTTTGCCAGTTGGTACTCGATTTTAATATGTTTTATGTTGAGTACAAAATGGTTTTAAATGAGTTTTAAGAGAGAAAAACCACTATGAGTTCTACGTGAAGGCAAACCAGTTTTATATGATAAAGACTTAGGTGTGTAATTTCGAGTACACACTGGGCATTGCTCTGGTAGCATGTAAGTCTGATACTTCTCCATTCTGGTAACGTGAGAAACCCTATTCTATGGCTGTGCCACGTGTATTTGGTGGCTGTGCCATGTGAAACCCCTATTCTGTGGCTGTGCCACGTGTATTTGGTGGCTGTGCCACATGAACCCCTATTTTGTGGCTGTGCCACGTGTATTTGGTGGTTGTGTCACATGAAACCCTATTTTGTGGCTGTGCCACGTGTATTTGGTAGCTGTGCCACGTGAAACCCTATTCTGTGGTTGTACCACATGTATTTGGTGGTTGTACCACGTGAAACCCTATTCTGTGGTTGTGCCACGTGTATTTGGTGGCTGTGCCACGAGTGAACCTGATTTTGTGGCTGTGCCACGTATATTTGGTGGCTGTGCCACGTGAAATCCCTTATTTTGTGGTTGTGCCACGTATATTTGGTGGATGTGCCACGTGTGAATCTAAATATGTGGCTGTGCCACGTACAAATCAAAAATCAATGGTTGTGCCACTTATGTTGGGTGGCTGCGCCACGTGCATTATTATTACAGTGATTTTATCACGTTTATTGAGAAAGCAATTATTGCATTGTTTTCACATGCTTGTTACTGCTCTATACTGAGCCTTTTACTTCATGTTTCCACATGATTTTGAGGTATGAGAATGTTGTGTTGAGAACTTTCATGCTATGGTTTTCAAAAGAGTATACTGAGTTTCACACACAAATGAATATTTTGTGATGTGCATTATGGTTTATATAATAAGTCCCTTACCCCCTTACTGAGCGATTTAAAAGCTCACCCTGTTTTCTTTCCCCTCAGATTTCTTCAAGTGAAAAGGGTTTTCCTGCGATGTACGGAGTAGTGGCTAGTGGAGGACTTGAGCTCCAAGCCATATATTGTATTTTGAGGTATCATTTATCTTTTTATGTACCCAGACAATTATTGTAATTACAGACACTTAATGTATAACATTGTATGGGATGTATTAGGATTAATTAACTTGAGATTGAGTAAGGTATATGATATGATATATACTATCTAATGATGAGATCCTGAGGTATGATAAGTATGATGATGTATGACACTGCACAGGAATGCACCCTTAATTGTGAATTGATGAGTAAAAAGTTTTAAATTTGTCCTATTTTCTGCGCTTCTAGGACGTCACAGAGTTTTCTTGGTATTAGAGCTAGGGTGTCTAGTACTGTCATTGTCAGTTAAGTGAAATAGAATACATCCCAAGTGTCTGTATAATTCTGGTCATGAACTGAATTTGAGAATTTAGATTTCAATCGATTTTGATATGTATGTGCAGGAGACGAGTTGAGATAGAGAATGAGTGGACGACGAGGTCGTTCGAGGAGGCAGGCAGAATCCCCTCCGCCACCTGCCCCACAACCAGAGAGTCCTAACTCTCGATTTAATCGGATTGAAATCGATGTGAGGTAAGGTTTTGAGCAGATGGCAGCGCTATTCGCGCAACACTTTGGAGTTAATGCCTCAGGTACTACTCCTACACCACCACCAGGACCTCCTGTACCCCCAGTACAAATGGATCGAGTGCCTCCCATCACTCAGCCTGATGACAGAAGTATGGTCCGACTGAAGGATTTTTTAAAGATGAATCCACCTGCATTTAGGGGAAAGAGGGATCCTACAGAGGCTGAGGAGTGGCTGACGGAGTTGAGAATTACATTTGATTATCTTGGATGCACCGATGTTGGGAGGGTTAGTATGAGTATCTATATGTTAAAAGGGAGAGCTCGAGATTGGTGGGGTACCACCCAAGGTATTCTGATGTCCCGCCAAGATGTGATTGGTTGGGAAGAGTTTCAGACAGCTTTTAGGACCCAATATGTACCACGAGTCACCTAGAGAAAGAAGCAGGCCGAGTTTTTGAGTTTGGTACAGGGTGATATGTCTGTGGATAACTATGAGAGCCAATTCACCGCACTATTGAGATATGACCCAGAGACCTTCAAGAATGAAGAGCTCCGCACAGAGAAATTTGTGTATGGATTAAAGCCCATCATCAGAGATAGATTGATAGGGCTATGTATTACTGAGTTTGAAGATGCTCTGAGATAAGTACAAGAGATTGAGAGGGGAATTGAAATGGTACAGTCCCAGAACGAGCTCAGAGCGGTGAATAGAGATAAGGGTAAGAGGCCAGCGATTTTCCAAACAGATGCTCCGAGAGGTTCCTTCAGAAGAGGAAGGATTGAGGTGCAGAAAGGCAGATTAGAGAGACCTAGAGTTTACCCTAACATCAGGGAGACCCCTCGAGATGTCAGGCCTGAAACAAGGTTTTGCAAAAATTGTGGCCGAATGCATGAGGGAAGTTGTACTGGGTTGATCCATGGATGTTTTAGATGTGGAAACATGGGTCACATGGTGAAGGATTGCCCTCAACCTCAGAGACCACATATTTCGGAGCCCACTAGACAACAGCCTCAGAGAGTGAATCCCCAGAGACGGGCCACTGCTGCAGAGAAAGGAAAGAGACCAGTTACACAGGGACGTGTGTTTACCCTGGATAAGGAGATCGCAGACACTTCAGCAGAAACTATAAGAGGTACACTCTCTATCTGTAATCATAAGGCTCATGTGTTGATTGATTCAGGATCCACGCATTCGTTTATTTCAGAGCATTTTGCATGTAGATTAAACTTGAAATTTGAACCCCTAGAGTATATACTACATGTAAATACCCCTATGCGTGAATCCCAGAAAACTGAGTTAATCTGTAGAGGGCATGAAATAAAGGTGGGAGATAGAGTAATGTTAGCAGATCTAATAAAATTGAGTATGCATGGGTTTGATGTAATCTTGGGAATGGATTGGCTGGCAACCAATCGAGTGAGTTTAGACTGTTACACTAAGATTGTAACCTTCTCCCTACCTGAACCTTACAGTGTACGTTTGAAATATTGAGTAAATAAACGTATAAAATTTTGATGTTACTCTTGAGAGTCCTAAATATGATTGTTCATGTGAAGGTTATGAAACACTCATCTCAGATGATGAGCGGGAACATCCGAGGATTGAAGATATACCTGTGGTGTGTGAATTTCTGGATGTTTTCCCATATGAGTTACCAGGTCTGCCACCAGAGAGAGAGCTGGAGTTTACCATCGATTTGGTACCAAATACTCAGTCGATCTCTAGACCTCCAAACAGGATGGCATAAGTGAAACTTGAGGAATTGAAGAAACAACTACAGGAGTTATTGGATCAAGGGTTCATTAGACCCAGTGTTTCACCGTGGGGAGTACCAGTTTTATTTGTTAAGAAGAAGGATGGTAGTCTCAGATTATGCGTAGACTACCGGTTGTTGAATAAAGCCACGGTGAAGAATAAATACCCATTGCCCAGGATTGATAATCTACTTGATCAGCTGAGAGGGGCCTCAGTCTTTTCTAAGATTGATTTGAGATTGGGCTATCACCAATTGAGGATCAAGGAAGAAGATATTCCAAAGACGGCCTTCAGGACAAGGTATGGCCATTATGAATTTCTAGTGATGTCCTTTGGATTAACGAACGCCCCTGCAACCTTTATGAGATTAATGAACGAGGTGTTCAGAGACTATCTAGATAGATTTATGATAGTCTTTATTGATGATATCCTAGTATACTCTCGGTCGTATGAGGAGCATGCACAGCATTTGTGGTTAGTACTTCAGATACTCTAGGATAAACAATTATATGGAAAGCTTAGTAAGTGTGAGTTTTGGTTGGATCGAATAGCTTTCCTTGGTCATATAGTCTAAGAGGAAGGAGTATCAGTGGATCCAAGTAAAATAGAGGTTGTGCTTAACTAGGAAAGACCGAGGACAGTTACTGAAGTACGAAGCTTCCTTGGTTTGGCAGGGTATTACAGAAGATTTGTGGAAGGATTTTCCAGGATTGTCGCTCCTTTGACTAAACTCACGCGTAAAGAGACTCCGTTTGTATGGACTGATCAGTATGAGCTTAGTTTTCAAGAGTTAAAAAGGAGATTAACAGCGGCACCTGTGTTAACTATTCCTGAGGGATTAGGAGGATTTTCCGTGTATAGTGATGCATCCCATCAAGGATTGGGGTATGTGCTTATGCAGCATGGAAGAGTGGTCGCTTATGGATCACGACAATTGAAAAACCATGAGCGAAATTACCCTACGCATGATCTGGAGTTAGCCGTTGTGGTATTTGCCTTGAAGATCTGGCGACACTACTTATATGGGGAAAGATTCCAGATCTTCACTGATCACAAGAGTTTGAGATATCTCTTTGATCAGAAAGAGTTAAACATGAGACAAAGGAGATGGATGGAACTCCTTAAGGATTATGACTGCGAAATCCTATATCATCCGGGTAAGGCGAATGTAGTTGCTGATGCCTTGAGCAGGAAGAGTATGATATCTGCTATGATGATCAAGGAATGGAATTTACTGGAGCAGTTTGCTGAACTTCGGATCAGAGTTAAAGAGGTAGAGACTGGATTTTTGGCTAACTTGCAGATAGAGCCCAGGATCATGGATCAGATTAGAACTGGGCAACGCAGTGATCAGAGGTTGATAAATATGGTTAGCCAAGCTGAACAGACTTTGCAGTTGGATCTGGAAATTAGTGAGGATGGATTATTGAGGTTTAGAGGATGGATTTGTGTACCGGATGATGATACCCTGAAGAGATAGATACTAAGAGAATCCCACTGCTCGCGATAAACCATGCACCCAGGGAGTACTAAGATGTACCGAGATTTGAGACAGGTGTACTAGTGGAGTGGTATGAAGCGAGACGTGGCAGAGTATGTGGCCAGATGTTTAGTATGCCAGCAAGTGAAAGCTGAGCATCGGAAGCATGGAGGGCTACTACAGCCTTTACCTGTACCTACATGGAAATGGGAGCATTTCATGATGGACTTTATTATGGGTTTACTGAGGACCCGAAGAGGTCGTGACGCTATATGGGTTATAGTAGATAGATTCACCAAGAGTGCCCACTTCCTTGCCATCAAGAGCACAGATACTGTGGATGCCTTAGTCGAGCTGTATGTCAGCGAGATAGCTAGATTACATGGGGCTCCAGCGAATATTACTTCTGATAGAGATTCTCGATTTACTTCCAGATTTGGACCCAGTTTCAGGAGTCCATGGGATCTCGATTGAGTTTCAGTACCGCCTATCATCCTCAGACAGATGGTCAGTCAGAGAAGACTATTTAGACCTTGGAGGATATGTTGAGGGCGTGTACGATGGATTTTAAGGGATCATGGGATGATCACCTGCCCCTAGCAGAGTTTGCGTACAATAATAGCTATCATGCGAGTATTGGAATGGCACCTTTTGAGGCTCTATATGGCAGGAGGTGTAGATCCCTTGTAGCTTGGGAAGAAGTCGGTGACAGAAAGATAAATGCTCCCGAACTTGTTGAGCAAGCTGTACAGAGTGTGAAACTCATATGTGAGAGGTTACGGGCTGCACAGAGTAAACAGAAAAGCTACGCGGATGTGCGTAGATGGCCACTCGAGTTTGATGTTGGTCATGCAGTATTTCTAAGAATATCACCGAGTAAGGGTATCATGCGATTCGGGAAGAAAGAAAAATTGAGTCCTCGATACATAGGACCTTCGAGATTCTTGAGAGAGTGGGAGAGGTAGCCTACAGATTGGCATTACCCCTACAGATGTCCGAAATACACAACATTTTTCATGTGTCTATGTTGAGGAAATACCACCCGGACCCTTCTCATGTCATAGAGTATGAAGAGATGGACATACAAGAAGATATGGGCTACACTGAGGAACCTGTCCAGATTCTTGATAGAAAGGAGAAGGTACTTAGAACCAAGAACCCATTAGTGAAAGTTTTGTGGAAACATCACTCAATGGAAAAGGCAACGTGGGAACTAGAGAATCTCATGAAGGAGAAATACCCCCATCTATTTGACTAGTTGAGTTGAATTTGAAGGACCAAATTCTTTTAAGGTGGGGAGGATGTGAGATCTGAGAATTTTAGACATATTTTAATAATGTAATATGAACTTGAAGTGTAATTTATTGAGCTAAGAGAAATGTATATGTGATGAATGAGAAAAAATCCAAGTAGTGAATTGTAGAAATTATATTTGGAGATTTATATGTTAAGTGTTTAACATAAGTGTGAAACTATGAGGTCAGATCGATCTTGGAGAAGGAGAGATCGATCTGGTGAGTTAAAAATGACAAGGAATGAGGAATTTATGCGAGCAGATCGATCTCCAATGGTAGAGGATTGACCTCCTTATGATTCTGTAATGAAGGGATCGATCTCATGAGAAAGGGATCGATCTCAAAATGTTTCTGTTTGGGAGAAGATCGATCTCCTCAAGGAGCAGATTGATCTCATGAAGAATTCTGTAAACGAGAGATCGATCTCATAAATGGAGCAGATCGATCTCATGTAGCCATTAGGAGATCGATCTCACCCTTCGACAGATCGATCTCCTAGGCATAAAATTACCTCAAATCGTCCCCAAATTCAAATGCAGATCGATCTCATCAAGGACCAGATCGATCTTCTACCCTCCGTTTATATAAGGAACCCCTGCTTTCTCCTATAATTTTATTTTCTCTCTCTTCGAAACCCCATTTTTGTCGAAGCCCTAGCTTTCTCACTCATCCAAAGCACCCATTTTCGTCCAAATCAGAGGCTGTGGTAAGAAGGAAAGTTGTTCCTCATCAAAGGGAGAACAACATACTTGAAAATCGAAAGACGGATTGAATCGAGGCAAGAGATAAGCTCTCCACAAGTTTTGGGTAATTTCTAAACCTCGATCTTGATATTTGAGATGATTTTGGTGATAATGGTTGTTGGCATTGTGTCGAAATAGCTGGAAAATGGTTAGGGATTGATGAAATTATAATGTAGTTGGAGTGATGATGATATTTAGCAATTTTGGTAATTTTGGGAATTTTGAGCTATAAATGGAAATTTAGACAATGTGGTGAATTAGCATAGATATTAAAGGATGGGAAGTGTAGGATGTTGAGGTGTTGTGAAAGAGATGTTGGATTGTGATAGAGTTATGAGAATTGAGAGATTTGAGTTGTTATGAGCAATTACGCTCGATTTTGAGAATTGAGGTTACTATGATGATGAGTATTAATGTTTCAACATCGTTTGGACAGCTTGGGAGTTCCAGAGTGGAATGCGAAACTAGTTCATGACAAGGGGGAAATGATTGCACTATACGAGGTGCAAAGAGGTATGGGAAACTAAACCATTTGTGTATGTGATTTGTGAACTATTATAGCATTATTTGTGATTTACAAAACAATCATGTTTGATGTGTTATGTTTTGATAAGAATGCACACGATTTTTATAGCCGGTTAGAGCCCAATGATTTTATGAAATTATAAGCTACGTGTGAAACCGCTTTATAAACCTTTGAGTTTGTGTGAGAAATGAATAGGGCTCTACGTTAAGGCAATATTGAGATTTGAGAAATGTGTATGGGTTTTGCCGGTTAGGCCTCGATTTTAATATGTTTTGTGTTGATTACAAAACGGTTTTAAATGAGTTTTATGAGAGAAAAACCACTATGAGTTCTACGTAAAGGCAAACCAGTTTTATATGATAAAGACTTAGGTGTGTAATTTCGAGTACACATCGGGCATTGCTTTGGTAGCATGTAAGTCTGATACTTCTCCATTCTGGTAACGTGAGAAACCCTATTCTATGGCTGTGCCACATGTATTTGGTGGTTGTGCCACATGAAACCCCTATTATGTGGCTGTACCACGTGTATTTGGTGGCTGTGCCACGTGAAACCCCTAATCTGTGGCTGTGCCACGTGTATTTGGTGGCTGTGCCACGTGAAACCCTATTTTGTGGCTGTGCCACCTGTATTTGGTGGTTGTGCCACGTGGAACCCTATTCTGCGGCTGTGCCACGTGTATTTGGTGGCTGTGCCACGAGCGAACCTTATTCTGTAGTTGTGCCACGTATATTTGGTGGCTGTGGCACGTGTGAATCTAAATATGTGGTTGTGCCACGTACAAATCAAAAATCAATGGCTGTGCCACGTGTGTTGGGTGGCTACGCCACGTGCATTTTTATTACAGTGATTTTATCACGTTTATTGAGAAAGCAATTATCGCATTGTTTTCACATGCTTGTTACTGCTCTATACTGAGCCTTTTACTTCATGTTTCCACATGATTTTGAGATATAAGAATGTTGTTTTGAGAACTTTCATGCTATGGTTTTCAAAAGAGTATACTGAGTTTCACATACAAATGAATATTTTGTGATGTGTATTATGGTTTATATAATGAGTCCCTTACCCCCTTACTGAGCGATTTAGAAGCTCACCCTGTTTTCTTTCCCCCTAGATTTCTTCAAGTAAAAAGGGTTTTCCCGCGACGTACGGAGTAGTGGCTAGTGGAGGACTTGAGCTTCAGGCCATATATTGTATTTTGAGGTATCATTTATCTTTTCATGTATCCAGACAATTATTGTAATTACAGACACTTGATGTATAACATTGTATGGGACATATTAGGATTAATTAACTTGAGATTGAGTAAGGTATATGATATGATATATACTATCTAATGATGAGATCCTGAGGTATGATAAGTATGATGATGTATGACACTGCACAGGAATGCACCCTTAATTGTGAATTGATGAGTAAAAAGTTTTAAATTTGCCCTACTTTTCGCCTTTCCGGGGCGTCACAAATTTCGCTCATGATCTTTTAACTGTTGCCATCCATAGGTGACCACTCTTCCATGTTGCATGAGCACACACCCCAGTCCTTAATGGGAAGCATCACTATACACTGAAAATCCTCCTGATCCCTTAGGGTTAGTCAACACAGGCGCCACTATTAATCTCCTCTTTAACTAATGAAAAATGAGCTCCAATTGATCAGTCCATATGAAAGGAGTCTCCTTGGGCGTGAGCTTGGTCAAAGGAGCGACAATCCTGGAAAATCCCTCTACAAATCTTCTGTAATACCCTACCAAACCAAGAAAACTTTGTACCTCTGTAACTGTCCTCAGTCTTTCTCAATTAAGCACAGCCTTCACTTTAATTGGATCAACTGATGCTCCCTCAGCTGAAACTATATGTCCAAGGAAAGGTATCTGATCCAGCCAAAACTCAAATTTACTAAGCATTCCATATAATCGCTTATCTCGGAGTATCTGAAGTACAAACCAAAATTGTTGTGCATGCTCCTCAAAAGATCAAGAGTACACCAAGATATCATCAAAAAAGACTATCCCAAACTTATCTAGATAGTCTCTGAACACCTCATTCATTAATCTCATAAAGACTACAAGGGCGTTTGTCAATCCAAAGGGCATCGCTAGAAATTCGTAATGGCCATACCTTGTCCTGAAGGCCGTCTTCAGAATATCTTCCTCCTTAATCCTTAATTGGTGATAGCACGATCTTAAATCAATCTTAGAGAAGACTGAGGCCCCCCTCAGCTGATCAAGCAGATCGTCAATCCTTGGCAATGGGTATTTATTCTTCACCATGGCTTTATTCAATAGTCGGTAGTCTATGCATAGTCTGAGACTACCATCTTTATTCCTTATGAATAACACTGGTGCTCCCCACGGTGAGACACTGGGTCTAATAAATCCTCGATTCCATAACTCATGTAGTTGTTTCTTCAATTCCTCTAGTTCCACTAACACCATCCTATACGGAGGTCTAGAGATAGGCTGAGTATCTGGTACCAAATCAATGGTAAACTCCAGCTCTCTCTCTGGTGGTAAACCGAGCAACTCATCTGGAAAAACATCCAAAAATTCACACACCACGGGTATATCCTCAATCCTCGGATTTTCCCAATTATCATCTGAGATGTGCGTTTCATAACCTTCACATTAAAAGTAAATTTAATACCCTCAAAAGGCAATATCATAAATTTCAAATTGCTTACAAAAATTCCACACATTATTTCCTCAATATTTCAAACATACACTGTAAGGTTCAGGTAGGGAGAAAGTTATAATCTTAGTGTAGCAGTCTAAACTCACTCGATTGGTTGCCAGCCAATCCATTCCCAAAATCACATCGAACCCATGTAAATTTAACATCATTAGATCTGCTAGCATTACTCTATCTCCCACCTTTATTTCACATCCTCTACATATCATATCCGTTCTCTGGGACTCACGCATAGGGGTATTTACATGTAGGATATACTCTAGAGGTTCAAACTTCAAATTTAAGCTACATGCAAAATGCTCAGAAATAAACTAATGCGTGGATCCCGGATCAATCAACACATGAGGCTTATGATTACAGACAGAGAGTGTACCTCTTATAGTTTTTGTTGGCTCTACCGAGAAGGAGGGTGAATCGATTTTCTAATGATAATGCTAAATTTAAACTTAATTGAATCTTATTGCAAGCAATCAAAGAATAAGCAATAAAGTATAGTGCAATAAATTAAAGGAGATAAGGGAAGGAAGCAGCAAACTCAGTAATTTATAGAGGTTCGGCCAATCGCTTGCCTATGTCCTCTCTTCTTGACTTCCTTGTCAAGAGCTTTCTTTCAATATATCAATAGTTGATACAAACTCCCTTTTTAAGGTTAAGGAATAACCTCTCTACCCCTTTTTACAAAGACAAATATTCACCCTTTACAAAATTATCTCACAGAGGAACTCTCCTCTTCTCTCTTGAATTAAGGATGAATACAAAGTGAAGCTTTCTTTTGAGGGTAGGAGAAATAACTTCTACACAAGGATTTTTATCACAATGCAATCAATGTGATGTTGAAGACAAAGAGAATGTTAGAAAAGATCTCTTGAGAATATTCAGAATTTGCAGCACAAGTCTCTTATTTTTCAGTGTCTTCAATGCTTGATTTTATATAGCAGGACTGGTAGTTGAAGCATTTAATGCTATTTTTTCCGTTGAAGATTTTGCAAAAAGAGCTGTTGGGAACCTCCAGTAGAGCACCAGATCGATCTTCCATCATGACCAGATCAATCTCTTAGTTTAAATTCCTGCAATTACAAAGCAACTTGAAGCATGGAGATCGATCTCATATTTGTAGAGATCGATCTTATAATTTGAAAAATGTTAGTGAAGATCAATCTGTCGAACCATCAGATTGATCTTCTAATCTTTCTGTTTGAAGCAAGATCGATCTCCAGATCGATCTGGCAAGCATCCTCGTAGAGAGGAGATCGATCTCTAATCACCCTAGATCGATCTTCTAAACTCTCTGACTTTGAGGAGATCGATCTCTATCCACAGAAGATCGATCTCATAAACTCTTTTTTTGAACATAGATCGATCTATAGATCGATCTAATACCTTTAACCTTTGTCTTAGAGGGGATCAATCTCTTCTTAGACCAGATCGATCTCTTAGACATTCTGTAATTTAAATATCGATCTTATAACCCCTACAGATTGATCTCTGCTTCCTCAACATCTTATACATACTCTTTGAGTTTTTAATCCTTTAGCAGATCGATCTCATATTCTCATGAGATCGATCTCTCATACTTAAAAACCCAGGAGATCGATCTCTCATCTTATGAGATCGATCTCTCATCCTTTAATACTCAGTTTCTGGCAATGATATGTATTAAAATAAACTCTAAACATGTTTAAAACATTTCTAAATTTATAATATCCATTATTGAATTACTGTTTTGTCATTTCAAAATATATTAACTTAAAAGTTTCTGCAAAAGTGACTGTTGTTTCCTTATCCAGAGCGAACACACGTCCCACTGTGACGGGCTTCTTTCCTTTCTTTGCAGCAGTGGCCCGTCTTGGAGGATTCACTATCTGAGGCTGCTATCTGGTAGGCTCCGGAGCATGTGGTCTCTGAGGTTGAGGACAATATTTTACTCTGGGACCCATGTCTCCACATCTAAAACATCCACGGATCAACCCAATACAACTTCCCTCATGCGGTCGGCCACAGTCTCTACAAACTCTTATCTCAGGCCTGACATCTCCAGGGGTCTCCCTAATGATGGGATAAGCTCTGGGTCCCTCCAATCTGCCTTTCTGTACCTCAAACCTTCCTCTTCTGAAGGAACCTCTCTGAATATCTGTCTGAAAAATCGCTGGCCCCTTGCCTTTATATCTAGTCACTACTCTGAACTCATTCTGGGATTGTACAATTTCAATTCTCCTCTCAATCTCTTGTGCTCGTCTCAGAGCATCTCCAAACTCATAAATACACAGCCCTATCAATCGATCTCTGACGATGGGCTTAAGTGTAAGACCTGATATTTTCGAGTGCATTTAAAAATGCAAAAGGATTGAAATGGCATTCCCGAACACGTGTAAGGGCAAAACGGTTAAAAGATCAAAATTCGATATTAATCGGGACAAGAAAATTTAATTAAAAATATGAGAATGAGAAATCTTGATCAATAACGAAGAAATAATTAAATTTCGGGTTAAATTGATCAAGATATGAATTTATTGGAATAAATCAAAATTTTTGCCTCGAAAAATAATCCCGAAAATAATCGAAAAATATACCGAAAAGGTAAAAATCGGACTGAGAAAATTATTTACAGATTAAATGAATAAAATAGAATTTTTCTAGATATTTTGGGAATTTTATTATTATTTTATTAAATAAAATAATAATAAAATTTAATTATAAATAATAAAAATAAATTATAAATAAATAAATAAAATGTAAAAAAAAAAAAGAAATGAAGTCTGAAACAGAAGAGAAAAGAAACAGAAACGAAATTGAAACAGAAAACGAAGAGGAAAAACGCGAAGGCCGACTGTGGAGGAATCACCGGACGAGCCACCACCGGCGAGGCAGAGGGGCCGACGAAGGTCGGCGAAGATAGCTCGACCTCAGGCGAGCCACCAGCGGCCGTGACGCGCCGTGGAGTCACCGAAAAACATCGAAAAATGAAAGAGAAGCCGCGGGGAAGAAATCACGATTCGCCGGCAATGGCTGCAATTCAACCCCAGCCGAGGCCCGATTTAGGGAGCCCATGCGACGGCGCACCGAACAGCGGTGGAATCGTGCTGGGAATCAGCCGGACGACGCCGGTATGACCAAATGTTGCCTAAACAAGCCGAACCGGACTGAACCGGCCGAACCGAACCAGACCGAACCGGTGGTCCGAACCGGGTTGAACCGGACCGGACCGGTTCAGCCAAAAAGAGAGGGAAAAAAGGAAGAAAAAGGGAAAAAGAAAAAGAGAAAAAATTTGAGAAAATTCCAGTGATGCAATCGAGCTTCAGGTAAGTCGGTAAGCGGTCAAATTGACCGATTTAATTTTTTGGAATATTTAATTTGATAAATAATCGACTAAAAGTTTACCCGAAAAGATATTTAATTGTGTAGCTCGACAATTGGCATCAACCGAGAGCTCAAGACAGCCTCGATTTGTGTACGATCATGGAATAACGGGTAAGTGACCCTTATTTACGACAATTTGCATCGTTATACGTGATTGATATTTAACGCATAAATTACGGATTTAATTTTCGCATGAAATGAATTAAATTCTGGAAATTGGATAAATTGTCGTAAATAATTCATAAGCTGTTTGAGAGTTTAGAACGAGGCTAAATAAATACTGCTGGGCCCAATGAGCCCAATAGGCCTCGATAAATTGTGGTAAACGGGCTTAAGGCCGATTAAGGCCCATTATGGTGCAATCGGGCCCAATATGGGTAAACAGGCCCAATGATTTAAATTAAGCCCAGAAAATATGAATACAATTAATTGTATTGTAATTGACCTGATGAATATGTATCCACAGTTCTGGAGATGTGATTGGAAGCAAATCGGACTGCGCGACGAGTCATCAGTGGAAAGGTCAGACTGTACAGAAAATAAGGTAAGGGAATTGTGTGAGTAGCTAGAGGTAGCTACGCATATTTTAATAGATTTTGTATACACTGATTATGTATGTATACACGATTATTGTATAATGATCCTAAAAGTGGTTTAAATGATTTTTAAGGATCGAAATAGGTGAAATGTCTATTTTACCCCTATTGAGGGAAGTTCACCTAAGGATGGTGAAAGCATGACATGCATGAAATGCATGATTTAAGGATTTTTATGATTAAGGAATTTTCTTGGTTTTAATCAAAGTAAATAGATAGATTGGCCAATAATTGCATAAGTTTCCCAAAATAACACTACGTAGATGTTATTAATATTTAAATGAAAATTTCTTTGGAAAATAAGCCAACTATCAAGTTTATATGGAAACAGATAGTGCTGACACGTAGTTCGCACTATATCTACGTTTGTGAATGTGCATAAATGTGCTTGAGCGGTTGCTCGCACCGACTTATGTGACATCATATGCATGAAATGTGCTAGAGCATGGTGCTAGAGCATGGTGCTCGCACTGATTTTTATTATTGTGAAATGAGAGCTGCTGGAGCTTAGCTCGCACTCTGTTTTGACATGTTTTGACATGTTTTGATTTGTTTTGACGTGGTAGGCATAAAATGGTGCTGGAGCGATTGCTCGCACTAGTTTTAATGATTTGACATGCATGAGAGATGTTGGAGCTTAGCTCGCATCCTGTTTTGATTTAATTATGCATGAAGCTGTGCTGGAGTGTAACTCGCACGAGATTTGATTTAATTATGCATAAAGCCGTGCTGGAGTGTAACTCGCACGAGATTTGATTTAATTATGCATAAAGCCGTGCTGGAGTATAACTCGCACGAGATTTGATTTACTTAAGCATTCATTTGTGCTGGAGCGTTGCTCTCACCAAGTTTTACATGGTTTTCATAATTCATTTGAATGTCGTACTGGAGTTTTTCTCGTACAAAGTTTTCACTGAGTTTTTATACATATCCGTACTAGAGCATTGCTCGTACGTGGAATTTACTTGAAATTATAATCAGTTTAAGTCGTACTGGAGCGCTGCTCGTACGTAGATTTCATTAATTTCTATGAAACCGTGCTAGAGCTTCGCTCGCACGAGGTTTTCTGATATCATGAATATGCATGGAGCCGTGCTTGAGCTTCGCTTGCACAGGGATTTATATTACATGCATATAGCCGTGTTGGAGCCTCTTGTAGACTGTGTGTCATAGTGAGATGATATACTCACACGTGCATTTTGAGACAGAGATGATTTGGGTGGATAAGACCTATTGCAGGCACCCCTGATTGAGCTTGGGTTCACGGAGTACGTTGTACCGTGTATATCACGCGGAGTACGCTGTATCGTGGGGATTGTTGGAGTGGAGTGGCATTAGCCACGAGGCAGCAAGCCTTGCCCTCGTAATCCTGGTGTTATGCTGTTCTAGCGGGTAGGACGACCCACCTCCCGTTTCAGGTGTGATACCCCGCACACTAGGTACCGTGTTGCCAGGGATCACTAGGATATGGCCATAGTCCTCGATGTTACTGATATAATCAATTACATGTCTCAAATGATATAACTATTGGTCGATAGACCAGGGTAGACCCGAAGGAGGGGTCAGGCCCCCGATTTTATGATTTTATGATATGTGACCCTGAAAGAAGGGTGGTTTTATAACCGAAGTTTTATAATGAATTTTAACGAATTGTTTTATGAGTTTGAAATGGAATTATGAGATGTTTTATGAGTTGATTGACCCGAAAGGGTTAGTTTTTACTGCAGTTTTAATGTATTGATTTAAATGCAGAAGCATGATGTTGTTTTCCATGCTTTTAATTCAAATTCATGATTTGTCTTACATGACACAAACGAATGCATGATCTTGTTTTACTTCATGCTTATTATGATTTAATGATGTCACATAAAATGCTTTGAATGCATGGATTACATGATTTATATATGCACAAATAGTTTTGGATAAACTATGGCATTGAATATGCATGACTTTGTGCGTGAAATTTTAAATGAAAAGAAATGGATTTAAGGGCATGTCATTATGAGCATGTAGATAGTGGAGCTATCTACTTACTTGCATAATTGCCTTACTGAGCGTGTGGTTTGCTCACCCCCTTATTTTCCCATCTTTTCAGAGCACTCACAGAAATTAGTAAGCGGTTGAGGACTTGCATGCTTGGTATCCGCTGCTTCCCATCGAGAGACAGGTATACACATTGGTATGATTTCGTATCTAAATATGTAATGCACAGTACTGTAAACGGATATGATGTCGGGGATGTAGAGTTATAAATACCATTGGGTATGTATTTTTTTAAAGTCAAAGAATAGTAAACTCTGATATGTGAATATGATTATGGAAATGGATTGGTAATAGTGAGAGGTGACTAACACCGAATCATAGCCCAACTATGTTGTAGGATGGTCACGATGAGAGAAAGTTGAGAATTAAATAATAAATGAAAAAGTGAAAAATTTACTCTGATTTTTAGGTAATTTGGGTCGTGACAGGTTAATGGTATCAGAGCTTGAGTTGGCCTGATATTAGTCGGTGTTAGTGGTTAGGGAATTTTACATCCCCATGTACTGTGCATTGTTTAGATACAATTGTGTATATCGAGATGGAAGTGCAGCTAAGAATTTGGTTTTGAATGCAAGAATACACTCATTAACTGATAGCTGCTATGATAAAGAGGCGAGTACACGAGCTCGAGGCCATTGAGGTAGGCCCGAGAGTTTTACTGAGTTGCCACATGAGACTCGAGATGAGATTGACGTCGAGGCTGATGTTGAGCATGCCCCACAGAGTCCGATAGAGAGATCGGATAGAGTCTGACAGAGAGATCAGACAGTATTGAGATACGCTTCGTGAGGTTGGAGCGGAGTGTGGAGAATATTTTGCGAGCTAATTGCTCAGAGTATGCATGATATTTGAGGGACAGTCGGAGCATTGGTGGAAGTCCGCTCGACCCATCTTAAGATTTCGACATCTAGAATGGACTTAAGAAAATAATTCTAAATGTTTTTCGATGACGGAATATCCCGGATATTGTTTAAAGAAATTTACAGATGATATTATTTACTCTGACCCAGAGGAACAAGTTGATTGACGAGTATGAAGCTCAGTTTATATTCCTGGGCAGATTTGACTCGGACACGATGAACAATGAGAGTCAGAATGTTTGAAAGTTCATAGAATGACTCAGATTATCAATTAGAGTCCGATTGGCCTGTTAGATATTACTACCTATGTCGAGGCAGTGCGCAGACTACAGTTGTGTGAATAAGATTATGAATTGCACGCCTCTGAGATTGGGAAAGGTAGTAAGAGCCGAAATAGAGACAAAAAGAGAATAAAGAATGACAGAGATGTCAGAATGGGAAAAAGGTAGTTTGGCAAAAGATTTGAGTTGATAAATCACAGGGTAAGTTGATTGATAAACCCCAGTATATTTAATTTCAATACTTACGAGGGGTATTGTGATTTGAGGACCCCGATCTGCTACAGAACTGTGTAACAGTGAATGCAGTGTAGCAAGTGTAACAGTGTAAGATATGTGGTAGTTACCTCGGAAATAAGATGTTGGACGAGGGCGAGTGTATGCCTTGGACCAGGACACTACTGATGTTTCATAGGATGTGGTGGAAGATACCACACTGGTAGTGGATAATGAAATAATTATTTTAATTGAGCCTGGTGCCACGTATTTATTCATACCGCCTTCAGTTACTTATAAGCTAGTGAAAAATATGAAGCTTGTACCCTTAGGCATGAGGATGATGGTTAACTGATTTTCACTAACTGAATATGGGTATAGGGATTGTAAGTTTGACAAATAATGAAAGAGTTTGTTATAAGTGATATATTAAAGGAGATATATTGGAATAAGAGATGTATGCAAGGTAAGGATGTCCTTGATATGCAAAGTAATTTGGATTAAGCGGTATGTAGTCAAGTCTGAGGGTTAATAAAGGTATTTTAAAATATTCCCTGCCTGAAGACTTGACAGCGTCGAGAAGCACACGCATAAGCTATAAATTGAAATCGACAGTCGTAATATATGCATTTAAAATTTGGGTACCTTTACTGGTACGATAAAGAAATATAGAAGTCGATTAATCATGAAAGTTTAAAAATTAAAATTTTATAAAAACCGTTAATATAAGAGGAAAGAGATGACGCGAGTTAGTATCCTGAACGAAAGCGATTTAGAAATGATGTTTTATGTTTATGCGTACGTAGGTCAAGAATATGAATGATTGAAATATTTAGTGGAACTCAACTATGATAAGGTATTTAAACCTTACCTGGACCGATTGGTTGTCATCATTAGCGATGATATTATGATGTATTCGAAATCCAGGGAAGAGCATGAGTAGCAACAAGAAACTGTCTTACAGACAAGGTGTTATGAGTTTCTTGAAATGGGCTGCTAAGTTGACACGTCTCGTTTGGAAAAAGATTTCATACGATTGTTATGATAAGTATGTAAATGGCTTCGGTGACTTTTGGTATATAAAGTAATAAACTAACCACCGTAAGTATTCTCACCATGACTAACAGCTCAAGAGGTTTCAGTGTGTGTATGGATACCTAAATAAGGATTGGGCTGTATATTGATGTAAAATGGGAAGATAGTCGTTTATGGATCCAGACAATTCAAGGATCATGAGAGAAACTATCCGACCCATGATTTAGAGTTGGCAGTCGTAGCGTTTATACTGAAAGTATGGCGCCACCACTTATACGGTAAGAAATTTCGAGTATGCACTGATCGTAAAAGCCCCGAGTATCTGTTTTCACAAAAGAGTCGAATATGAGATAACCAAGAGGGTTAGAGCTTCTAAGGATTATGATTGTGAACATTGTACCACCCAGGAAAGGCTAATGTAATGGCTGGTGCCTTGAGCAGAAAGAGCCTCGGGATGGTATCACATATGATGGTCAGGGAGCGAGAGCTGTTAGAGCAGTTGTGAACCTCAGTAGTGATGTGATCCCTTCTGATGATGACGGTGATTTTGTGACAGCTAGCCTGAGGTTAGAACCGGATTTGTGTGACCGGATTTGCCAGGCTTAGCGTGATGATCGGCATGGTGTCGATGGTGTGGATCAGATTCAGAAGGGTATAGTGACAGAGGTCACAGTATATGATGATGACTTACAGAGGTTCAGAGACAGTATAAGTGCTCCCCAAGACCATAGTTGATGATATGGTGTTATTGACAGAAGCTCACTCTTCAGGATATACAGTGCATCCGAGAAATAATAAATATATAGAAAATCCTTGAAAAGGGTATTGGTGGTCAGATATGAAAAGTGATATTGTAGAGATTGTGGAGAAGTGTCTCGTATGTCAGCAGATTAAGGTAGAGCAAAAGAAGTTGTAGGATTATTACAGCCTCTACCTATATTAACATGGAAATGGGAACAAGTTACCATGAATATTGTGATGGGTTATAGAGGACCCGAATGAATCACGAGGCTATCTGGGTGATAGTCGATAGATTGATTTAGTTACCCACCTTCTGGTTATGAAAATCCCCAGATACTCTGAGTGTGTAGGCGGATTTTTATGTATGAAAAATTGTGGAATAATATGTAGCGTTCCAGGGAGCATGATATCAGATAGGGATTCCCGCTTCACTTCCCACTTTTGGGAATGTTTTTCAGGAAGCTATGGAAACTCGATTGAGTGTCAGCACAGCTTCCACCCTCAGACAGATAGTCAGTCAGAGAGGACTGTACAGGTTCTGGAGGATGTGATGAGAGCGTGTGCCATTGATTTTATGAGCTCCTGGGATGATCAGTTGCTACTAATCAAATTCGCCAATGATGACAGTTGTCAGTTGAGTATCGGGATAACATTTTATATGAGGCAGTGTATGGTCGTAGGGAGTTGTTCCCTGACTTTGATAAGAAGATGTGGGTGACAGATAGAAAATTGTTCCCGAATTGGTAAGACAAACCTCTGAGGATGTTCAGTTGATTTATGAGAGATTAAGAACACCTCAGAGCAGATAGAAAAGCTATGCTGACAAGAGACAGAAATCATTGGAAATTCACCGAGGGTGAATCAGTATTGTTGATAGTTACTTGTCCTAAGAGCATAAGGACGTAACGAGATTCGAAAAGAGATATTGGACAAAGTGGAAGGTAAGACCTGTAGGTTGGTATTACCACTTGAATTAACAGGCATCCACAATGTGTCCCATCTTATGATGTTTTGAAAATATTATCCGGACCCGATATATGTGATTGGATATGAGCTCCAACAGTTTAGCTCAATGAAAGTGTAATGTATGATTAGAAAATCGATTCGGTTATTAGACGAAAGGAGAAAGTGTTGAGGTTTAAGATGATCTCCCTAGTTAGGTATGATGGTAGTATTACACTCCGGAGAAAGTCACTTGAGGATGACAGTATATGATATGATAGATGTAACCGAAGTTATTTATGGACTCATATTACTTGGTTCTAATTTGGAGGACCAAATTTCTTAAGTGGGGGAGATTGTAAGACCTGATATTTTCGAGTGCATTTAAAAATGCGAAAGGATTGAAATGGCATTCCCGAATACGTGTAAGGGCAAAACGGTCAAAAGATCAAAATTCGATATTAATCGGGACAAGAAAATTTAATTAAAAATATGAGAATGAGAAATCTTGATCAATAACGAAGAAATAATTAAATTTCGGGTTAAATTGATCAAGATATGAATTTATTGGAATAAATCAAAATTTTTGCCTCGAAAAATAATCCCGAAAATAATCAAAAAAATATACCGAAAAGGTAAAAATCGGACTGAGAAAATTATTTACAGATTAAATGAATAAAATAGAATTTTTTAGATATTTTGAGAATTTTATTATTATTTTATTGAATAAAATAATAATAAAATTTAATTATAAATAATAAAAATAAATTATAAATAAATAAATAAAATGTAAAAAAAAAGAAACGAAGTCTGAAACAGAAGAGAAAAGAAACAGAAACGAAATTGAAACAGAAAACAAAGAGGAAAAACGCGAAGGCCGACTGTGGAGGAATCACCGGACGAGCCACCACCGGTGAGGCAGAGGGGCCGGCGAAGGTCGGCGAAGATAGCTCGACCTCAGGCGAGCCACCAGCGGCCGTGACACGCCGTGGAGTCGCCAGAAAACGCCGAAAAACGAAGGAGAAGCCGCGGGGAAGAAATCACGATTCACCGGCGATGGCTGCGATTCGACCCCAGCCGAGGCCCGATTTAGGGAGCCCATGCGACGGCGCACTGAACGGCGATGGAATCGTGTCGGGAACCGGTCGGACGACGTCGGCACGACCAAATGTTACCTGAACCGGCCGAACCGGACTGAACCGGTCGAACCGAACCAGACCGAACCGGCTATCCGAACCGGGTTGAACCGGACTGGACCGGTTCAGCCAAAAAGAGAGGGAAAAAAGGAAGAAAAATGGAAAAAGAAAAAGAGAAAAAATTGGAGAAAATTCTAGTGATGCAATCGAGCTTCGGGTAAGTCGGTAAGCGGTCAAATTGACCGATTTAATTTTTTGGAATATTTAATTTGATAAATAATCGACTAAAAGTTTACCCGAAAATATATTTAATTGTGTAGCTCGACAATTGGCATCAACCGAGAGCTCGAGACAGCCTCGATTTGTGTACGATCATGGAATAACGGGTAAGTGACCCTTATTTTCGACAATTTGCATCGTTATGCGTGATTGATATTTAACGCATAAATTACGGATTTAATTTTCGCATAAAATGAATTAAATTCTGGAAATTGGATAAATTGTCGTAAATAATTCATAAGCTGTCTGAGAGTTTAGAACGAGGCTAAATAAATACTGCTGGGCCCAATGAGCCCAATAGGCCTCGATAAATTGTGGTAAACGGGCTTAATGCCGATTAAGGCCCATTATGGTGCAATCGGGCCCAATATGGGTAAACGGGCCCAATGATTTAAATTAAGCCCAGAAAATATGAATACAATTAATTGTATTGTAATTGACCTGATGAATATGTATCCGCAATTCCGGAGATGTGATTGGAAGCAAATCGGACTGCGGGACGAGTCATCAGTGGAAAGGTCAGACTGTACAGAAAATAAGGTAAGGGAATTGTGTGAGTAGCTAGAGGTAGCTACGCATATTTTAATAGATTTTGTATACACTAATTATGTATGTATACGCGATTATTGTATAATGATCCTAAAAGTGGTTTAAATGATTTTTAAGGATCGAAATAGGTGAAATGTCTATTTTACCCCTATTGAGGGAAGTTCACCTAAGGATGGTGAAAGCATGACATGCATGAAATGCATGATTTAAGGATTTTTATGATTAAGGAATTTTCTTGGTTTTAATCAAAGTAAATCGATAGATTGGCCAATAATTGCATAAGTTTCCCAAAATAACACTACATAGGTGTTATTAATATTTAAATGGAAATTTCTTTGGAAAATAAGCCAACTATCAAGTTTATATGGAAACAGATAGTGCTGACACGTAGTTCGCACTATATCTACGTTTGTGAATGTGCATAAATGTGCTTGAGCGGTTGCTGGCACCGACTTATGTGACATCATATGCATGAAATATGCTAGAGCATGGTGCTTGCACTGATTTTTATTATTGTGAAATGAGAGCTGCTGGAGCTTAGCTCGCACTCTGTTTTGACATGTTTTGACATGTTTTGATTTGTTTTGACGTGGTATGCATAAAATGGTGCTGGAGCGATTGCTCGCACTAGTTTTAATGATTTGACATGCATGAGAGATGTTGGAGCTTAGCTCGCATCCTGTTTTGATTTAATTATGCATGAAGCCGTGCTGGAGTGTAACTCGCACGAGATTTGATTTAATTATGCATAAAGCCGTGCTGGAGTGTAACTCACACGAGATTTGATTTAATTATACATAAAGCCGTGCTGGAGTATAACTCGCACGAGATTTGATTTACTTAAGCATTCATTTGTGCTGGAGCGTTGCTCTCACCAAGTTTTACATGGTTTTCATAATTCATTTGAATGTCGTACTGGAGTTTTTTCTCGTACGAGGTTTTCACTGAGTTTTTATCCATATCCGTACTAGAGCATTGCTCGTACGTGGAATCTACTTGAAATTATAATCAGTTTAAGTCGTACTGGAGCGCTGCTCGTACGCAGATTTCATTAATTTCTATGAAACCGTGCTAGAGCTTCGCTCGCACGAGGTTTTCTGATATCATGAATATGCATGGAGCCGTGCTTGAGCTTCGCTCGCACAGGGATTTATATTACATGCATATAGCAGTGTTGGAGCCTCCTGTAGACTGTGTGTCACAGTGAGATGATATGCTCACACGTGCATTCTGAGACAGAGATGATTTGGGTGGATAAGACCTATTGCAGGCACCCCTGATTGAGCTTGGGTTCACGGAGTACGTTGTACCGTGTATATCACACGGAGTACGTTGTATCGTGGGGATTGTTGGAGTGGAGTGGTATTAGCCACGAGGCAGCAAGCCTTGCCCTCGTAATCTTGGTGTTATGCTGTTCTGGCTGGTAGGACGACCCACCTCCCATTTCAGGTGTGATACCCCGCACACTAGGTACCGTGTTGCCAGGGATCACTAGGATATGGCCATAGTCCTCGATGTTACTGATATAATCAATTACATGTCTCACATGATATAACTATTGATCGATAGACCAGGGTAGACCCGAAGGAGGGGTCAGGCCCCCGATTTTATGATTTTATGATATGTGACCCTGAAAGAAGGGTGGTTTTATAACCGAAGTTTTATAATGAATTTTAACGAATTGTTTTATGAGTTTGAAATGGAATTATGAGATGTTTTATGAGTTGATTGACCCGAAAGGGTTAGTTTTTACTGCAGCTTTAATGTATTGATTTAAATGCAAAAGCATGATGTTGTTTTCCATGCTTTTAATTCAAATTCATGATTTGTCTTACATGACACAAACGAATGCATGATCTTGTTTTACTTCATGCTTATTATGATTTAATGATGTCACATAAAATGCTTTGAATGCATGGATTACATGATTTATATATGCACAAATAGTTTTGGATAAACTATGGCATTGAATATGCATGACTTTGTGCGTGAAATTTTAAATGAAAAGAAATGGATTTAAGGGCATGGCATTATGAGCATGTAGATAATGGAGCTATCTACTTACTTGCATAATTGCCTTACTGAGCGTGTGGTTTGCTCACCCGCTTATTTTTCCATCTTTTCAGAGCACTCACAGAAATTAGTAAGCGGTTGAGGACTTGCATGCTTGGTATCCGCTGCTTCCCATCGAGAGACAGGTATACACATTGGTATGATTTTGTATCTAAATATGTAATGCACAGTACTGTAAATGGATATGATGTCGGGGATGTAGAGTTATAAATACCATTGGGTATGTATTTATTTAAAGTCAAAGAATAGTAAACTCTTATATGTGAATATGATTATGGAAATGGATTGGTAATAGTGAGAGGTGACTAACACCGAATCATAGCCCAACTGTGTTGTAGGATGGTCACGACGAGAGAAAGGTGAGAATTAAATAATAAATGAAAAAGTGAAAAATTTACTCTGATTTTTAGGTAATTTGGGTCGTGACATTTAGTCTATATACAAATCTCTCGGTGCAGAGCTCTTCATCTTTAAAGGTCTCTGGATCATATTTCTATAGAGTGATAAATCGACTCTCATAATCATCCACAGACATATCGCCCTGTACCAGACTCGAAAACTCAGCCTACATCCTTCTCTGGGCAGCTCGTGGTACATATTGGGCTGTAAAGTCCTTCTGAAACTCTTCCCAGCTAATCACACCCTGGCGGGACATCAGAATACTCTGGGTAGTATCCCACAAATCTCGAGCTCTTCCTTTCAACATATAAGCACCCATACTGACCCTCTCAGCATCAGTGCATCCCAAATAATTAAATATGACTCTCAACTCAGTTAGCCACTCCTCAACCTCTACGGGATCCTTTCTCCCATTGAATGCAAGTGGATTCATTTTAAAAAAGTCCCTCAATCAAATCATACTTCTGTCATCGGGTTGAGTAGCGGGAGGCACCGGGTCCATTTGTATTGGGGGCGCGGGAGGTCTTTGTGGTGCTGTAGGAGTGGTACCCGAGGTACTAACTCTAAAATGTTACGCTAATAGCGCTGCCATATGCTCAAAACCCTGCCGCACATCTTGCTCAATCCGGTTAAATCGAGAGTTAGGACTCTCCGGTTGTTGGGTAGGTGGCAAAGGTGGCTCTGCCTGCCTCCTTGAACGACCTCGTCGTCCTCTCATTTTTCAATCTCAATACGTTTCCTGCGCGTACACATCAAAGTTAATTGAAATTCCAATCCTCAATTTCAGTTCATGACCAGAATTATACAGACACTTAGGATGTATCCTATTTCACTTAACCGACACTAGCAGTACTAAACACCCTAGGCTCTGATACCAAATAAACTCTGTGACACCCCAGAAGCGCTAAAAAATAAGGTAAATTTAAAACTTATTTACATCAACACACAATTCTATGTGTATATATACATTATTAAACTTTCACCTCAGGATCTCATTATCTAATATTCATATATCATAGCGCATACAATCCTCAATACAAATTTAATTACTCCTAATACATCTCATACATCATCGTTCATCAAGTGTCTGTAAATACAACTTTAGTCTGGGTACATGAAATGTTAAAGTATACCTCAAAATACAATATACGGCCTGGAGCTCAAGTCCTCCAATAGCCACTACTCCGTACGTCGCAGGAAACTCACTTCACTTGAAGAAATATGGGGGATATTAAAATAGGGTGAGCTTCTAAATCGCTCAGTAAAGGGGTAAGGGACTCATTAACAAAAATCATTAATTACACAGCACAATCATTTTGTTTTGTAAGTGAAACTCAATAAGTTCAATAGAAAACGTAGCATGAAATCATTAAAACATCATTATCATCTCACTTCTCTAAGATCATGTAGAAACATGAGAGTAAATGACTCAGTATAAAAACCATAGTTACAAGCATATGGAAATAAGGATGCGATAATGACTTTTCTCGTAAAAACGTGATAAAAATCACCTCAATAGTAATGCACGTGGCAAGACCACAATCTCATGTATAAAATGGAGACTAGGCAATAAAAACTCAGATAAAAACATCCGTCATGGCACATCAAAATAATCTCCTCTGGGTGCACATCTCAGGCATCCTCAAAAGAGGGAACATCGACAATATGGTCGTGTACATGGTGTATTAGTCTTACGTGTTACCAAAGCACGGCCCGAACTTACATGTTACTAGAGCAAAGCCTCTCCTTATGCACATTATCGGTCTTACATGCTACCAAAGCAAGGCCCAGACTTATATGCTACCAAAACAAGGTCACCCAACACTACTAGAGCGGGGGTCATCTCACGTTACCAGAACAGATGCATCTCTCGTTACCAAAGCGGAGGAATATTGGACTTACATGCTACCAAAGCAAAGCCCAGACTTACATGCTACCAGAGCAAGGCCCGATGTGTGATCACATGACACGCCTAAGTCTCAGTACTAGCCATTATCATATAAAACTGCTTTGCCTTCACGTAGAGCTCATAATAGTTTTCTCATAAAACTCATCCGAAAACCTTTTTATACTCATCATAAAACATGTCAAAATCGAGCTCAAACCAATAAAATCACGCACACATTTCTCAAATCTCAGTACGCCTTAACGTAGAGCCCAAATCCTGTTTCACTTTTAAACTCAAACAGTTTGTAAAACGATTTCACACTTTGTTTACAACTCATAAAAATTGGGCCCCAACTGACTATAAAACCGTGTGTAATAAATCAATCACCACTCGTAAAACATGCTTGTTTTCTCAAATAACATTTCATGCTACAAATATCATCACAAATCACATACACAAATGAGTTTGAGTTTTCGCTTACCTCGTTGCACCTCGTATAGTGCAATCGTTTCCCCCAAACGACGGACTAGCCTCGTATTCCTCTCTGAAACTCCCGGGTTGTCCCAACGATGTAAAAATATCATCACTACTTCATCACATTGTCTCTAATCTCAACATCGAGTATAATTGCTCACATTCTCATAATTTTTCAATACCTCAATGATTCTAACAACCCTAACCATTTTCAGCCTACTCATCACAACATCTACAGCCACAATCGCAGAAATCTACTTCCAAATCAAGGATTAAAGCTTAGAAATTTACCCAAAACTTGTGGAGTGCTCAATTCAAGCCTTAGCTCAAGTTGTCCTTTGATTTTCAAGTATGTTGTTCTCCTTTTGATGAGGAACAACTTTTCCTCTTGCCACAACCTCTTATTCGAACGAAAGTGGGCGTTTCGAAGGAGAGAGATGTAAGACCTGATATTTTCGAGTGCATTTAAAAATGCAAAAAGGATTTAAATGATATTCTCGAATACGTGCAAGGGCAAAACGGTCAAAAGACCAAAATTTGATATTAATCGGGACAAGAAAATTTAATTAAAAATATGGGATTGAGAAATCTTGATCAATAACGAAGAAATAATTAAATTTCGGATTAAATTGATCATGATATGAATTTATTAGAATAAACCAAAATTTTCGTATCGAAAAATAATGTCGAAAATAATTGAAAAATATACCGAAAAGTTGAAATAATATCGAGAAATTAATTAATTGATTTAATGAATTAAATAGAATTTTTTAAGAATATTTTTGGGATATTTTGGATTTTTAATAATATTTTAATAAATAAAATATTATTAAAAATAAATTATAAAAAAAAATGAAATGAAAAAAAAGGAAACAAAAACGAAATCTGGAAAACGAAACAGAGAAGAAACAAGGGAAACGCGAAGCAGGAAATCGAGGGAGTCGGTTTCCCTCCGATCCGACACCACCAGCGGGGCTGAGGGGCCGGCGAGGGTCGGTGAAGGTAGCTCGACCTCGGGCGAGCCACCTGCGGCCGCGACGCGCGGCTAGGTGGCCGAAAAACGCCAAAAAATGGGGGGAGAAGCCGCGGGAGAGAACCTCGATTCGCCGACGATGGCTGCGTTTTGACTCCAACCGAGGGTCGATTTTGGAAGCCCAGGTCGTGGCTCACCAATTGGTGCCGGAATCGCATCAGGAACCGGTTGGACGGCACCGGCACGACCAAATGTTGCCTGAACCGGTCGAACCGGACTGAACCGAACAAACCGGACCGAGCTGAACCGGCAGTCTGAACCGGGTTGAACCGGACCGGACCGGTTCAGCCAAAAAGAGAGAGAAAAAAGGAAGAAAAAGGGAAAAAGAAAAAGAGAAAAAAATTGGGGAAAATTCCAGTGATGCAATCGAGCTTCGGGTAAGTCGGTAAGCGGTTGAATTGACCGATTTAATTTTTGGAATATTTAATTTGATAAATAATCGACTGAAAGTTTACCCGAAAATATATTTAATTGTGCAGCTCGACAATTGGCATCCACCGAGAGCTCGAGATAGCCTCGATTTGAGTACTATCATGGAATCACGGGTAAGTAACCCTTATTTAGACAATTTACATCGTTATGCATGTTGATAAATTTCGGATTTAATTTCCGCATAAATGAATTAAATTCTGGAAAATTGGGATAAATTGTCGTAAATAATTCATAAGCTGTTTGAGAATTTATAACAAGGCTAAATAAATACTGATGGGCCTAATGAGCCCAATAGGCCTCGATAAAGTGTGGTAAACGGGCTTAAAGTCGATTAAGGCCCAATATGGTACAATCGGGCCCAATATGGGTAAACGGGCCCAATGATTTAAATTAAGCCCAAAAAATTATGAAATACAATTAATTGCATTGTATTTGACCTGATGAATGTGTATCCGTAGTTCCGGAGATTGGATTCGGAGCAAATCGGACTGCGTGACGAGTCATCAGTGGAAAGGTCAGACTGTACAGAAAAAATGAGGTAAGGGAATTATGTGAGTAGCTAGAGGTAGCTACGCGTATTTTAATAGATTTTCTGTACACTGAATATGTATGTATACACTGATATTGTATAAAGGTCTTAAAAGTGGTTTAAATAATTTTAAGGATCGAAATAGGTGAAAAGTCTATTTTACCCCTATTGAGGGAAGTTCACTTAAGGATGGTGAAAGCATGACATGCATGAAATGCATGATTTAAGGATTTTTATGATTAAGGAATTTTCTTAGTTTTAATCAAAGTAAATCGATAGATTGGCCAATAATTGCATAAGTTTCCCAAAATAACACTACGTAGGTGTTATTAATAGTTAAATGAAAATTTCTTTGGAAAACGGCCAACTATCAAGTTTATATGGAAACAGATAGTGCCGACACGTAGTTCGCACTATATCTGCGTTTGTGAATGTGCATAAATGTGCTGGAGCGGTTGCTCGCACTGACTTGTGTGACATCATATGCATGGAATGTGCTAGAGCGGTTGCTCGCACTGATTTTATGATTTGATATGCATGAGAGCTGCTGGAGCCTAGCTCGCACTCTGTTTTGACATGTTTTGATTTGTTTTGACATGGTATGCATAAAATGGTGCTGGAGCGATTGTTCGCACTAGTTTTAATGATTTGACATGCATGAGAGATGCTGGTGCTTAGCTCGCATCCTGTTTTGATTTGATATTGCATAAAGCTGTGCTGGAGAGTAACTCGCACGAGATTTGATTTAATTATGCATAAAGCCGTGCTGGAGTGCAACTCGCACGAGATTTGATTTACTTGAGCATCTATTTGTGCTGGAGCTTGCTCGCATAAAGTTTTATATGGTTTTCATTATTCATTTGAATGTCGTACTGGAGTTTTTCTCGTACGAGGTTTTCACTTAGTTTTTATATATATCTGTACTAGAGCATTGCTCCTACGTGGAATTTACTTGAAATTATAATCAGTTTAAGTCGTACTGGAGCGCAGCTCGTACGCAGATTTCATTGATTTCTATGAAATCGTGCTAGAGCTTCGCTCGCACGAGGTTTTCTGATATCATGAATATGCATGGAGCCGTGCTTGAGCTTCGCTCGCACAGGGAATTGTATTACATGCATATAGCCGTGTTGGAGCCCCCTGTAGACTATGTGTCACAGTGAGATGATATGCTCACACGTGCATCCTGAGACAGAGATGATTTGGGTGGATAAGACTTATTGCAGGCACCCCTGATTGAGCTTGGGTTCACGGAGTACGTTGTACCGTGTATATCACGCGGAGTACGCTGTACCGTGGGAATTGTTGGAGTGGAGTGGCATTAGCCACGAGGCAGCAAACCTTGCCCTCGCAATCCTGGTGTTATGCTATTCTGGCGGGTAGGACGACCCACCTCCTGTTTCAGTTGTGATACCCCGCACACTAGGTACCGTGTTGCCAGGGATCACTAGGATATGGCCATAGTCCTCGATGTTACTGATAATTACCTGATTGTCTCACATGATATAACTTGTGGTCTGTTAGACCAGGGTAGACCCGAAGGAGGGGTCAGGCCCTCGATTTGACGATTTTATGATTACATGATTTTATGATTTTCTACTATGCTCAAATATGTTTTAGATGATTTTATGATCTGTGACCCTGAAAGAAGGGTGGTTTTATAACTGAAGTTTTATAATAAAATTTATTGAATTGTTTTATGAGATGATTGACCCGGAAGGGTCAGTTTATACTACAGTTTTAATGAAATGATTTGAATGTAGTAGCATGATGATGTTTTCCATGCTTTCATTTCGAATTCATGAATTGTCTTACATGACATGAAAGAATGCATGATTTTGATTTAATTCATGCTAAGTATGATTTAATGATGTCACATAAAATGCTTTGAATGCATAATTACATGATTTATATATGCACAAATAGTTTTGGATAAACTATGGCATTGAATATGCATGACTTTGTGCGTAAAATTTTAAATGAAAAGAAATGGATTTAAGGGCATGGCATTATGAGCATGTAGATAGTGGAACTATCTACTTACTTGCATAATTGCCTTACTGAGCGTGTGATTTGTTCACGCCCCTTATTTTCCCATCTTTTCAGAGCACTCGCAATAGTTATTGAGCGGCTGAGGACTTGCATGCTTGGTATTCGCTGCTTCCCATCGAGAGTCAGGTTACACATTTGTATAGTTTTGTATCTAAAGATGTAATGCACAGTACTGTAAACAGAAATGATGCCGGGGATGTAGAGTTATAAATACCATTGAGTATGTAGTTAATTAAAGTCAAAGATGGTAAACTCTGATATATAAATGAAATTATGGAAATGGAATTGGTAATAGTGTGAGGTGACTAACACCGAATCATAGCCCAACTGTTTGTAGGATGGTCACGATGAGAGAAAGGTAAGAATTAAATAATAAATGAAAAAGTGAAAAATTTACTCTGATTTTTAGGTAATTTGGGTCGTGATAGGTTTAATGGTATCAGAGCTTGAGTTGGCCTGATATGAGTCAGTGTTAGTGGTTAAGGAAGTTTACATCCCCATGTACTGTGCATTTTTAGATACAATTGTGTATATCGAGATGGAAGTGCATCTAAGAATTTGATTTTTAAATGCAAGTATAGACTCATGAACTGTTAGCCGCTATAGTAAAAGTGCAAGTACACGAGCTCGAGGCCGTAGAGGTAGGCCCTAGAGTTATACTGAGTTGCCACATGAGACTCGAGATGAGATTGACGTGGAGGCTGGTATTGAGCATGCCCCACAGAGTCCGATAAAGAGATCGGACAGAGTCTGACAGAGAGTTCAGACAGTATTGAGACACGCTTCGCGAGGTTGGAGCGGAGTGTGGAGAATATTATAGAGCTAATTGCTCAGAGTATGTATAAGATTTGAGGGCGAGTTGAAACATTGGTGGAAGTTCGCTCGACCCATTTGAAGAATTAGACATCCAGAATGGACATGAAAAGTAATTCTAGATGTATTTCGGTGACAGAATATCCCGGATATTGTTTTAGGGAAACTAAAGATGAAATTCTTTACTCTGACCCAGAGGAACATGTTTATTGCGAGTATGAAGCTCAGTTTATATTCCTGGGCAGAAGTGACTCGGACACGATGAACAGTGAGAGTCAAGATGTTTGAAAGTTCATGGAAGGACTCAGATTGTCAATTAGAGTCCGATTAGTCCGTTAGATATCACTACCTATACCGAGGCAGTGCGCAGACTACAGTTGTGTGAATAAGATTATGAGTTGCACGCCTCTGAGATTGGGAAAGGTAGTGAGGGCCGAAATAGAGATAAAAGAGAATAGAGAATGACAATGATCTCCATATGGGAAAAATGTAGTTTGATAAAAGCTTAGAGTTGATGAGTCATAGGGTAAGATGATTGGAGGCCCCAGTGTATTTAATTTCAATACTTTTGAGGGGTATTATGATTTAAGGACCCTGACCTTCTCCGTAACAGTGTAAGCAGTGTAAGATGTGTGGTAGTTACCACGAAAATAAGATGTTGGACGAAGGCGAATGTATGCCTTGGATCAGGACACTATGGATGTTTCATTTGAAGTGGTGGAAGATACCACACTGGTTGTTAATAATGAAATAATTATTTTAATTGATCCTGGTGCCACGCATTTATTCATACCGCCTTCAGTTGCTTATAAGTTAGTGAAAAATGTGAAGCCTGTACCCTTAGGCATGAGGATGATGGTTAACTGATTTTCACTAACTGAATATGGGTATAGGGATTGTAAGTTAAAAATAGTGGTGAAAACATCACTGAAAAGCGTACTGTAAGTTTGACAAATAATGAAAGAGTTGGTTATAAGTGATATATGAAAGGAGATGAGCTTGGAGATGTGATAGATCCTGCATATGAAATATATTGGAATAAGAGGCGTATGCAAGGTAAGGATATCTTTAATATGTAGTGTATATGGATTACGACCAAGATAAGGGGTAGATATATCTACACCTAGTCGATGTGGTCAAATCTGAGGGTTAATAAAGGTATTTCAAAATACTTCTCTGCCTGAAGATTTGACAGCGTCGGGAAGCGCACATATAACCTATAAACTGAAATCGACAGTCGTAGTCGCAATATATGCATTTAAAATTTGGGTACCTTTACTGGTACGATAAAAAAAAAGATATAGAAATTAAGTAATCATGAAGGTTTAAAAAATTAAAATTTTATAAAAGCCATTAATACAAGAAAAAGAAGAAATGACGCAAGTTAGTATCTTGAACGAAAGCGATTTCGAAATGACGTTTTACGTTTATGTGTATAAAGGTCAAGGATATGAGTGAATGAAATATTTAGTGGAACTCAACTATGATAAGGTATTTAAACCTTACCTGGACCGATTGGTTGTCATCATTAGCGATGATATTATGATGTATTCGAAGTCCAGGGAAGAGCATGAGTAGCAACAAGAAACTGTCTTACAGACGTTGTTGAGAATTTCTCGAAATGGGCTACTCAGTTGACACATCTCATTCGAGAAAAGATTGTATACGAGTAGGATGATAATTATGAAAGTAGCTTCTGTGAGTTTTGGTATATTGAAGTGATAAACTGACCACCGTAAGTATTCTGACCATAACCAACAGCTCAAGAAGTTTCAGTATATGGATACCTCAAAATTATGAGTGAGTTGTGTATTGATGTAAAATAGGAAGATAGTCATTTATGGATCCAGACAATTCAAGGATCATGAGGGAAACTATCCGACCCATGATTTAGAGTTGGCAGCCGTAGCGTTTACACATAAGGTATGGCGCCACCACTTATACGGTAAGAAATTTCGGGTATGCACTGATCGTAAAAGCCCCGAGTATCTGTTTTCACAGAAGAGTCGAATATGAGATAACAAATAGGGTTAGAGCTTCTAAGAGATTTGATTGTGAACATTTTACTACCCAGGAAAGGCTAATGTAATGGCTGATGCCTTGAACAGAAAGAGCCTTGGGATGGTATTACATATGATGGTCAGGGAGCGTGAGCTGCTAGAGCAGTGTGAACCTCAGTAGTGATGTGATCCCTTCTGATGATGATGATGATTTTATGACAGCTAGCCTGAGGTTAGAACCGGATTTGAGTGACCGAATTTGCCAGGCTTAGCGTGATGATCGGCATGGTGTCGATAGTGTGGGTCAGATTCAGAAGAGTATAGTGATAGAGTTCACAGTGAGTGATGATGACTTACAGAGGTTCAGAGATAGTATAAGTGCTCCCCAAGACCACAGTTGATGATATAGTGTTATTGTCAGAAGCTCACTCTTCGGGATATACAGTGCATCCGAAAAGTAATAAATATATTGAAATCTCTGAAAAGGGTATTGGTGGTCAGGTATGAAAAGTGATATTGTAGAGATTGTTGAAGAAGTGTCTCCTATGTCAGCAGAGTAAGGTAGAGCAATAGATGTATGCAGAGTCATTACAGTCTCTACCTATAGTGACACGAAAATGGGAACAAGTTACTATGAACTTCGTGATGGGTTACAGAGGACCCGGATGAATCACGAGGCTATCTAGGTGATAGTCAATAGATTGATTAAGTGTACCCACTTTCTAGTTGTGAAATCCTGAGATACTCTGAGTGTGTAGGCGGATTTTTATGTATGGAAAATTGTGGAACAATATGTAGCGTTCCAGGGAGCATGATATCAGATAGGGAATCCCGCTTCACTCCCCACTTCTGAGAATATTTTTCAGGAAGCTATGGGAACCCGATTGAGTGTTAGCACAGCTTCCACCCTCAAACAGATAGTCAGTCAGAGAGGATTGTACAGGTTCTGGAGGATGTGATGAGAGCTTGTGCCATTGATTTTATGAGCTCCTGGGATGATCAGTTGCTACTAATCAAATTCGCCAATAATGACAGTTGTCACTTGAGTATCGGGATAACATTTTATATGAGGCATTGTATGGCCGTAGGGAGTTGTTCCCTAACTTGGATAAAAAGTGGGTGACAGATAGAGAGTTGTTCCCGAATTGGTAATACTACCCTCTGAGGATGTTAAGTTGATTTATGAGAGATTTATAACACCTCAGAGTAGACAGAAAGCTATGCTGACAAGAGACAGAAACCATTGGAATTCACCGAGGGTGAATCATTATTGTTGGCAGTTACTTGTCTTAAGGACGTAACAAGATTTGGATAGAGATATTTGACAAAGTGGAAGGTAAGACCTGTAGGTTGGCATTACCACTTGAATTAACAGGCATCCACAATGTGTCCTATCTTTTGATGTTTCGAAAATAATATCCGGACCCATTATATGTGATCAGATATGAGCTTCAACGGCTTAGCTCAATGAAAGTATAACGTATGATTGGAAAATCGATTTGGGTATTAGACGGAAGGAGAAAGTGTTAAGGTTTAAGATGATCTCCCTAGTTAAGTATGATGGAAATATTACACTTCGGAGAAAGTCACTTGAGGATGACAGTATATGATACAATAGATGTAACCGGAGTTATTTATGGACTCATATTACTTGGTTCTAATTTGGAGGACCAAATTTCTTAAGTGGGGGAGATTGTAAGATCTGATATTTTCAAGTGCATTTAAAAATGCAAAAAGGATTTAAATGATATTCCCGAATATGTGCAAGGGCAAAACAGTCAAAATACCAAAATTCGATATTAATTGGGACAAGAAAATTTAATTAAAAATATGGGATTGAGAAATCTTGATCAATAACGAAGAAATAATTAAATTTCGGATTAAATTGATCAAGATATGAATTTATTAGAATAAACCAGAATTTTCGTATCGAAAAATAATCCCGAAAATAATTGAAAAATATACCAAAAAGTTGAAATAATATCGAGAAATTAATTAATTGATTTAATGAATTAAATAGAATTTTTTAAGAATATTTTTGGGATATTTTGGATTTTTAATAATATTTTAATGAATAAAATATTATTAAAAATAAATTATAAAAAAATGAAATTAAAAAAAAGGAAACAGAAACGAAATCTGGAAAACGAAACAGAGAAGAAACAAGGGAAACGCGAAGCAGGAAACTGAGGGAGTCGGTTTCAATCCGATCCGACACCACCGGCGGGGCTGAGGGGCCGGCGAGGGTCGGCGAAGGTATCTCGACCTCGGACGAGCCACCAGCGGCCGCAACACGCAGCGAGGTGGCCAAAAAACGCTAGAAAATGAGGGGAGAAGCCGCGGGAGAGAACCTCGATTCGCCGGCGATGGCTGCGTTTTGACTCCAGCCGAGGGTCGATTTTGGAAGCGCCGGCCGTGGCGCACCGATTGGTGCCAAAATCGCACCGGGAACAGGCCGGACGGCGTCGACACGACCAAATGTTGCCTGAACCGGCCAAACCGGACTAAACCAGCCGAACCGGACCGAGCTGAATCGACGGTCTGAACCGGGTTAAATCGGACCGGACCGGTTCAGCCAAAAAGAGAGGGAAAAAAGGAAGAAAAAGGAAAAAAGAAAAAGAGAAAAAATTGAAAAAAATTCCAGTCATGCAATCGAGCTCGGGTAAGTCGGTAAGCAGTCGAATTGAGCGATTTAATTTTTGAAATATTTAAGTTGATAAATCGACTGAAAGTTTACCCGAAAATATATTTAATTGTGTAGCTCAACAATTGGCATCCATCGAGAGCTCGAGATAGTCTCGATTTGAGTACTATCATGGAATCACGGGTAAGTAACCCTTATTTACGACAATTTACATCGTTATACGTGTTGATGAATTTCGAATTTAATTTTCGCATAAATGAATTAAATTCTGAAAAATTGGGATAAATTGTCGTAAATAATTCATAAGCTGTTTGAGAATTTAGAACAAGGCTAAATAAATACTGATGGGCCTAATGAACCCAATAGGCCTCGATAAAGTGTGGTAAACGGGTTTAAGGCCGATTAAGGCCCATTATGGTACAATCGGGCCCAATATGGGTAAACGGACCCAATGATTTAAATTAAGCCCAGAAAATTATGAAATACAATTAATTGCATTGTATTTGACCTGATGAATGTGTATCCGCAGTTCCGAAGATTGGATTCGGAGCAAATCGGACTGCGTGATGAGTCATCAGTGGAAAGGTCATACTGTACAGAAAAAATGAGGTAAGGGAATTATGTGAGTAGCTAGAGGTAGCTACGCGTATTTTAATAGATTTTCTGTACACTGAATATGTATGTATACACTGATATTGTATAAAGGTCCTAAAAGTGGTTTAAATAATTTTAAGGATCGAAATAGGTGAAAAGTCTATTTTACCCCTATTGAGGGAAGTTCACCTAAGGATGGTGAAAGCATGACATGCATGGAATGCATGATTTAAGGATTTTTGTGATTAAGGAATTTTCTTGGTTTTAATCAAAGTAAATTGATAGATTAGCCAATAATTGCATAAGTTTCCCAAAATAACATTACGTAGGTGTTATTAATATTTAAATGAAAATTTCTTTGGAAACCGGCCAACTATCAAGTTTATATGGAAACAGATAGTGCCGACACGTAGTTCGCACTATATCTGCATTTGTGAATGTGCATAAATGTGCTGGAGCGGTTGCTCGCACTGACTTTTGTGACATCATTTGCATGGAATGTGCTAGAGCGGTTGCTCGCACTGATTTTATGATTTGATATGCATGAGAGCTGCTGGAGCCTAGCTCGCACTCTGTTTTGACATGTTTTGATTTGTTTTTGACGTGGTATGCATAAAATGGTGCTGGAGCGATTGCTCGCACTAGTTTTAATGATTTGACATGCATGAGAGATGCTGGTGCTTAGCTCGCATCCTGTTTTGATTTGATATTGCATAAAGCCGTGCTGGAGTGTAACTCGCACGAGATTTGATTTAATTATGCATAAAGCTGTGCTGGAGTGTAACTCGCACGAGATTTGATTTACTTGAGCATCTATTTGTGCTGGAGCTTGCTCGCACAAAGTTTTATATGGTTTTCATTATTCATTTGAATGTCGTACTGGAGTTTTTCTCGTACGAGGTTTTCACTGAGTTTTTATACATATCCGTACTAGAGCATTGCTCGTACGTGAAATTTACTTGAAATTATAATCAGTTTAAGTCGTACTGGAGCGCTGCTCGTATGCAGATTTCATTGATTTCTATGAAACCGTGCTAGAGCTTCGCTCGCACGAGGTTTTCTGATATCATGAATATGCATGGAGCCGTGCTTGAGCTTCGCTCGCACAGGGAATTGTATTACATGCATATAGCCGTGTTGGAGCCCCCTATAGACTGTGTCACAGTGAGATGATATGCTCACACGTGCATTCTGAGACAGAGATGATTTGGGTGGATAAGACCTATTGTAGGCACCCCTAATTGAGCTTGGGTTCACGGAGTACGTTGTACCGTGTATATCACGTGGAGTACGCTATACCGTGGGGGTTGTTGGAGTGGAGTGGCATTAGCCACGATTCAGCAAACCTTGCCCTCGCAATCCTGGTGTTATGCTGTTCTGGCGGGTAGGACGACCCACCTCCCGTTTCAGTTGTGATACCCCGCACACTAGGTACCGTGTTGCCAAAGATCACTAGGATATGGCCATAGTCCTCGATGTTACTGATAATTACCTAATTGTCTCACATGATATAACTTGTGGTCTATTAGACCAGGGTAGACCCGAAGGAGGGGTCAGGCCCCCGATTTGACGATTTTATGATTACATGATTTTATGATTTTCTATTATGCTCAAATATGTTTTAGATGATTTTATGATCTGTGACCCTGAAAGAAGGGTGGTTTTATAACTGAAGTTTTATAATGAAATTTATTGAATTGTTTTATGAGATGATTGACCCGGAAGGGTCAGTTTATACTACAGTTTTAATGAAATGATTTGAATGTAGTAGCATGATGATGTTTTCCATGCTTTCATTTCGAATTCATGAATTGTCTTACATGACATGAAAGAATGCATGATTTTGATTTAATTCATGCTAAGTATGATTTAATGATGTCACATAAAATGCTTTGAATGCATGAATTACATGATTTATTTATGCACAAATAGTTTTGGATAAACTATGGCATTGAATATGCATGACTTTGTGCGTGAAATTTTAAATGAAAAGAAATGGATTTAAGGGCATGGCATTATGAGCATGTAGATAGTGGAGCTATCTACTTACTTGCATAATTGCCTTACTGAGCGTGTGGTTTGCTCATCCCCCTTATTTTCCCATCTTTTCAGAGCACTCGCAATAGTTATTGAGCGGTTGAGGACTTGCATGCTTGGTATTCGCTGCTTCCCATCGAGAGTCAGGTATACACATTTGTATAGTTTTGTATCTAAAGATGTAATGCACAGGACTGTAAACGGAAATGATGTCGGGGATGTAGAGTTATAAATACCATTGAGTATGTAGTTAATTAAAGTCAAAGATGGTAAACTCTGATATATAAATGTGATTATGGAAATGGAAATGGAATTGGTAATAGTGTGAGGTGACTAACACCGAATCATAGCCCAACTGTTTGTAGGATGGTCACGATGAGAGAAAAGTAAGAATTAAATAATAAATGAAAAAGTGAAAAATTTACTCTGATTTTTAGGTAATTTGGGTCGTGACAAGAGAAAACTAGGGATTCGGCCAAAATGGGGGTTTTTGTGAGATCTGAGAATTTCAGACATATTTAATGATGTAATAATAAATTGAAGTGTAATCTATTGAGCTAAGTGAATTGTGGGAATTATAATTGGAGATTTATGTGTTAAAATGTGTAAAATGAGCATGAAGCATGACGACAGATCGATCTGGGAGAAGGAGAGATCGATCTGGTGAGTTAAAAATGACGAGGAAGGAGAAATTTGAGGAGCAGATCGATCTCCAATGGAAGAGATCGATCTCCTTATGAATCTGTTTGAGAAGGGATCGATCTCATGAGGAAGAGATCGATCTCCAAATGAATCTGTTTGAGAGAAGATCGATCTCATGAGGAGGAGATCGATCTCCAAATGCTTCTGTTTGGGGAGAAGATCGATCTCCTTAGGAGCAGATCGATCTCATAAAGCCATAAAGAGATCGATCTCACCCTTCGACAGATCGATCTCCTAAGCATAAAATTGCCCAGATCGTCCCCAAATTTTAAACACAGATCGATCTCATCAAGAGGCAGATCGATCTCCTACCTCCAGTCTATATAAGGAACCTGTGTTTTCTCCTAAAATTTCACTTTCTCTCTCTTCCAAACCTCCATTTTTCCGAAAACCTAGTTTCTCACTCCTCCAAATCCCCCATTTTCGGCCGAATCAGCTATTGTGGTAAGAAGGAAAGTTGTTCCTCATCAAAGGGAGAACAACATACTTGGAAATCGAAGGACGAATCGGATCGAGGCGTAAGTTGTGCGTCTCACAAGCTTTGGGTAATTTCTAAACCTCGATCTTGATATTTAAGCTGATTTTGATGTTATTGGTGGTTGTAATCGTGTTGAAATAGTTGAGGAATGATTAGGGATTGATGAGATTGTAATGTAGTGGGATTAATGTTGATATTTGGAAATTGTGGCAATTTTGAGGATTGTGCTATAAACGGAAATATAGACAAGGTGGTAAATTAGCTTAGATAATTGGTATTAGAGATATCGAACGTTGAGGTATTGAGAATGAGGTTGTAGTTTAGGGTTGAGTTACGAGAATCAAGGGATTTGAGGTGTTATGAGCAATTATGCTCGATTTTGAGAATTGAGGTTTATGTGATGTTGAGTATTGATGTTTTTAACATCGTTTGGACAGCTCGGGAGTTCCAGAGTGGAATGCGAGGCTAGTCCGTGATACGGGGGAACGATTGCACTATACGAGGTGCAAAGAGGTAAGGGAAATCTAAACCATTTGTGTATGTGATTTGTAAACTGTTGTAGCATGATTTATGATTTATAAACAAGCATGTTGAGAGTTTTGTGTTGAGATTTAAACTGCACACGATTTTATAGCCGGTTGGAGCCCAATGTTTTATGAGTTTATAACTGGGCTCTACGTTAAGGCAATATTGTGATTTGAGAAATGTGTGCGTGTGCTTTGCCGGTTGGAACTCGGTTTTACTACGTTTTGTGTTGAGTACAAAACGATTTCAAATGAGTTTTATGAGAGAAAACCATTACGAGTTCTACGTGAAGGCAAACCTGTCTCATGTGATAAGACTTGGGTGTGTAGTTGTGAGTACACACCGGGCATTGCTCTGGTAGCATGTAAGCCCGAATTCTTCTCCGTTCTGGTAACGTTGAGAAACCCATTGGTGGCTATGCCACGTATACCCCCTTGGTGGCTGTGCCACGTTGAGAAACCCCATTGGTGGCTGTGCCACGTTGAGAAACCCATTGGTGGCTGTGCCACGTATACCCCTTTGGTGGCAGTGCCACGTTGAGAAACCCTATTCTGTGGCTATGCCACTTGAGAAAATAATTTAGTGGCTTTGCCACGTGTGTTTTGTGGCTATGCCACGTGAGAATTTAAATCAGTGGCTTTGCCACGTGTGTTTAGTGGCTGTGCCACATACATTATTTTTACTGTGATTTTATCACGTATTTGAGAAAGCGTTTATCGCGTTGTTTTCACCTGCTTTGTTAATGCTCTAGAGTGAGCCTTTTTACTTCATGTTTTCACATGACTTGACACATGAGAGTGTCGTTTTGAGTATTTTCATGCTATGGTTTTCAAATGAGTTTCACATACAAATAAATGCTTTGTGATGTGCATTTTAGTTTATGAAATGAGTCCCCTACCCCCCTTACTGAGCGATTTAGAAGCTCACCCTATTTTTCTTTCCCCCCAGAGTTCTTCAAGTGAATAAGGACTTCCCCGCGACGTACGGAGTAGTGGCTAGTGGAGGATTCGAGCTCCAGGCTACATAATTTTTACTTTGAGGTATATTTATCTTTTCATGTACCCAGACTATTAATGTATTTGCAGACACTTGATGTATGACATTATATGGGATGTATTAGGATTAATTAACTTGGAATTGAGTATTTGTATACGGTACAATATACGTTATATGATGTTGAGATCCTGAGGCATGATAATTATGATGATGTATGACACTGCACAGGAATGCACTCTTAATTGTGAATTAATGAGTAAAAAGTTTTAAATTTGCCCTATTTTCTGCATATTCGGGGCGTGACAGAGTTTTCTTGGTATCAGAGCTTAGGGTGTCTAGTACTGTCAGTGTCGGTTAAGTGAAATAGAATACATCCCAAGTGTCTGTAATAGTCTGGTCATGAACTGAAATTGAGGATTGAGATTTCAATCGATTGTGATATGTACGCGCAGGAGACGGGTTGAGATTGAGAATGAGTAAACGACGAGGTCGTTCGAGGAGGCAGGCAGAGTCCCCTCCACCACCTGTCCCACAACCAGAGAGTCCTAACTCTCGATTTAATCGGATTGAGACCGATGTGAGGCAAGGTTTTGAGCAGATGGCGGCGCTATTCGCGCAACACTTTGGAGTTAATGCCTCGGATACTACCTCTACACCACCACCAGGACCTCCCATACCCCCAGTGCCTCCCGTCACTCAGCCTGAGGACAGAAGTAAGGTCCGACTAAAGGAATTTCTGAAGATGAATCCACCCACATTTAAGGGAAAGAAGGATCCTACAGAGGCTGAGGAGTGGTTGACGGAGTTGAGAGTTATATTTGATTTACTGGGATGCACCGATGCTGAGAGAGTCAGTATGAGTGCCTATATGCTGAAGGGGAGAGCTCGAGATTGGTGGAGTACTACCCAGGGTATCTTGATGTCCCACCAGGATGTGATTGGTTGGGAAGAGTTCCAGACAGCTTTTAGAACCCAATATGTACCACGAGCCGCCCAGAGAAGGAAACAGGTCGAGTTTTTGAGTTTGGTACAGGGTGACATGTCGGTGGATGACTATGAGAGCCAGTTCACCGCACTACTGAGATATGACCCAGAGACCTTTAAGAGTGAAGAGCTCCGCACAGAGAAGTTTGTGTATGGGTTGAAGCCCGTTATTAGAGATAGACTGATGGGGCTATGTATTCCGAGTTTGGAGATGCTCTGAGACGAGCACAAGAGGTTGAAAGAGGGATTGAGATGGTACAATCCCAGAATGAGCTCAGAGCGGTGAATAGAGATAAGGGCAAGAGGCCAGCACTTTTCCAGTCAGAGGCTCGGAGAGGTTCCTTCAGAAGAGGAAGGATTGAGGTGCAGAAGGACAGATTGGAGAGACCCAGAGCCTATCCTATTATCAAGGAGACCCCACGATATGTCAGGCCGGAGATGAGGATTTGTAGAGACTGTGGCCGATCGCATGAGGGAAGTTGTACTGGGTCGATCCATGGATGTTTCAGATGTGGTGACATGGGTCACAGAGTGAAAGACTGTCCCCAACCTCAGATACCACATGCTCCGGAGCCCACTAGACAACAGCCTCAGAGAGTGGATCCCCGGAGACGGGCTACTGCGGCAGAGAAAGGGAAGAAACCTGTGGCACAGGGACGTGTGTTTGCCCTGGATAAGGAGACCGCAGACGCTTCGGCAGAAACTATAAGAGGTACACTTTCTGTCTGTAATTATGAGGCTCATGTGTTGATTGATTCAGGATCCACGCATTCGTTTATTTCTGAGCATTTTGCATGTAGATTAAACTTGAAGTTTGAACCTCTAGAATATATACTACATGTAAATACCCCTATGCGTGAATCCCAGAGAACTGAGTTAATCTGTAGAGGGTGTGAGATTAAGGTGGGAGATAGAGTGATGTTAGCAGATCTAATCATGTTGAATATACATGGGTTTGATGTAATTCTGGGGATGGATTGGTTGGCAACCAATCGAGTGAGTTTAGACTGCTACACTAAGATTGTAACTTTCTCCCTACCTGAGCCTTACAGTGTACAATTGAGATATTGAGGAAATGATTATGTGGATTTCTAGTGAGTAATTTGAGAATTTTAACATTATTTTGGAGATTATTAAATATGATTATTCATGTGAAGGTTATGAGACACTCATCTCAGATGATGAGCGGGAACACCCGAGGATTGAGGATATACCTGTGGTTTGCGAATTTCTGGATGTTTTCCCAGATGAATTGCCAGGTTTACCACCAAAGAGAGAGCTGGAGTTTACCATTGATTTGGTACCGGATACTCAGCCGATCTCTAAACCTCCCTACAGGATGGCATTAGTGGAACTTGAGGAATTGAGGAAGCAACTGCAGGAGTTATTAGATCAAGGGTTTATTAGACCCAGTGTTTCACCGTGGGGAGCGCCAGTACTTTTTGTTAAGAAGAAGGATGGTAGTCTCAGATTATGTGTAGACTACCGGCTACTGAATAAAGCTACGGTGAAGAATAAATACCCACTGCCCAGGATTGACGATCTACTTGATCAGCTAAGAGGGGCATCAGTCTTTTCTAAGATTGATTTGAGATCGGGCTATCACCAATTGAGGATCAAGGAGGAAGATATTCCAAAGACGGCCTTTAGAACAAGGTATGGCCATTACGAATTTCTGGTGATGTCCTTTGGATTGACGAACGCCCCTGCAGCATTCATGAGATTGATGAACGAGGTGTTCAGAGACTATCTGGATAAGTTTGTGATAGTCTTTATCGATGATATCCTGGTGTATTCTCGGTCGTATGAGGAGCATGCACAGCATTTGTGGTTAGTACTTCAGATACTCCGAGATAAGCAATTATACGGAAAGCTTAGTAAGTGTGAATTTTGGCTGAACCGGATAGCTTTCCTTGGGCATGTAGTCTCAGAGGAACGAGTATCAGTGGATCCGAGTAAAATAGCAGCTGTGCTTAATTGGGAAAGACCGAGGACAGTGACTGAGATACGAAGCTTCCTTGGTTTGACAGGGTATTACAGGAGATTTATGGAAGGATTCTCGAGGATTGCCGCTCCTTTGACTAAGCTCACACGTAAGGAGACTCCGTTCATATGGACTGATCAATGTGAGCTCAGTTTTCAAGAGTTAAAGAGGAGATTGACAGCGGCACCTGTGTTAACTATTCCCGAGGAATCAGGAGGATTCTCGGTGTATAGTGATGCATCTCACCAAGGATTGGGGTGTGTGCTTATGCAGCACGGAAGAGTGGTCGCATATGGATCGCGACAACTGAAGAACCATGAGCGGAATTATCCCACACATGATTTGGAGTTAGCCGCCGTGGTATTTGCTTTGAAGATCTGGCGACATTACTTATATGGGGAAAGATTCCAGATCTTCACTGATCACAAGAGTTTGAGATATCTCTTTGATCAGAAAGAGTTAAACATGAGACAAAGGAGATGGATGGAACTCCTTAAGGATTATGACTGCGAGATTCTTTATCATCCGGGTAAGGCGAATGTAGTTGCTGATGCCCTGAGCAGGAAGAGTATGATATCTGCTATGATGATCAGGGAATGGGATTTGTTAGAGCAGTTCGTCGAACTTCGGATCAGAGTTAAAGAGGTAGAGACTGGATTTTTGGCTAGCCTGCGGATAGAGCCCAAGATCATGGATCAGATTAGAACTGGGCAGCGCAGTGATCAGAGATTGATAGATATGGTTAGCCAAGCTGAGCAGAGTCCGCAGTCGGATCTCACCATCAGTGAGGATGGATTGTTGAGATTCAGAGGACGGATTTGTGTACCGGACGATGATACCCTAAAGAGACAGATATTGAGAGAATCCCACTGCTCGCGATACACCATGCACCCAGGAAGTACTAAGATGTACCAAGACTTGAGAAAGGTGTATTGGTGGAGTGGTATGAAGCGAGATGTGGCAGAGTATGTGGCCAGGTGTTTAGTATGCCAGCAAGTGAAAGCTGAGCATCGAAAGCCCGGAGGACTACTACAGCCCTTACCTGTACCTACATGGAAATGGGAGCATGTCACTATGGACTTTATTATGGGTTTACCGAGGACCCGAAGAGGTCGTGACGCGATATGGGTCATTGTGGATAGATTGACCAAGAGTGCCCACTTCCTTGCCATCAAGAGCACAGATACTGTGGATGCCTTAGCTGAGCTATATGTCAGCGAGATAGCTAGATTACATGGGGCTCCAGTGAGTATTACTTCTGATAGAGATTCCCGATTTACTTCCAGATTCTGGACCCAGTTTCAGGAGTCCATGGGATCTCGATTGAGTTTTAGTACCGCCTATCATCCTCAGACAGATGGTCAGTCAGAGAGGACTATTCAGACCCTGGAGGATATGTTGAGGGCGTGTACGATGGATTTTAAGGGATCATGGGATGATCACCTGCCCCTAGCAGAGTTTGCGTACAATAACAGCTATCATGCGAGTATTGGAATGGCACCTTTTGAGGCTCTATATGGTAGGAGGTGTAGATCCCCTGTAGCTTGGGAAGAAGTCGGTAACAGGAAGATAAATGCTCCCGAGCTTGTTGAGCAAGCCGTACAGAGTGTGAAACTCATATGTGAGAGGTTACGGGCTGCACAGAGTAGACAGAAAAGCTACGCGGATGTGCGTAGACGGCCACTCGAGTTTGATGTTGGTGATGCAGTATTTCTGAGAGTATCACCGAGCAAGGGTATCATGCGATTTGGGAAGAAAGGGAAATTGAGTCCTCGATACATAGGACCATTTGAGATTCTTGAGAAAGTGGGTGAGGTAGCTTACAGATTAGCATTACCCCCACAGATGTTCGGAATACACAACGTTTTTCATGTATCTATGTTGAGGAAGTACCACCCGGACCCTTCTCATGTTATAGAGTATGATGAGATGGACATACAGGAGGACATGAGCTACATTGAGGAACCCGTCCGGATTCTCGATAGAAAGGAGAAGGTACTGAGAACCAAGAGCATCCCATTAGTGAAAGTCTTGTGGAAGCATCACTCAAGGGAAGAGGCGACGTGGGAACTAGAGAGTCTCATGAAGGAGAAATACCCCCATCTATTTTGACTAGTTGAGTTGAATTTGGAGGACCAAATTCTTTTTAAGGTGGGGAGGATGTGAGATCTGAGAATTTCAGACATATTTAATGATGTAATAATAAATTGAAGTGTAATTTATTGAGCTAAGTGAATTGTGGAAATTATAATTGGAGATTTATGTGTTAAAATGTGTAAAATGAGCATGAAGCATGACGACAGATCGATCTGGGAGAAGGAGAGATCGATCTGGTGAGTTAAAAATGACGAGGAAGGAGAAATTTGAGGAGCAGATCGATCTCCAATGGAAGAGATCGATCTCCTTATGAATCTGTTTGAGAAGGGATCGATCTCATGAGGAAGAGATCGATCTCCAAATGAATCTGTTTGAGAGAAGATCGATCTCATGAGGAGGAGATCGATCTCCAAATGCTTCTGTTTGGGGAGAAGATCGATCTCCTTAGGAGCAGATCGATCTCATAAAGCCATAAAGAGATCGATCTCACCCTTCGACAGATCGATCTCCTAGGCATAAAATTGCCCAGATCGTCCCCAAATTTTAAATACAGATCGATCTCATCAAGAGGCAGATCGATCTCCTACCTCCAGTCTATATAAGGAACCTGTGTTTTCTCCTGAAATTTCACTTTCTCTCTCTTCCAAACCTCCATTTTTCCGAAAACCTAGTTTCTCACTCCTCCAAATCCCCCATTTTCAGCCGAATCAGCTATTGTGGTAAGAAGGAAAGTTGTTCCTCATCAAAGGGAGAACAACATACTTGGAAATCGAAGGACGAATCGGATCGAGGCGTGAGTTGTGCGTCTCACAAGCTTTGGGTAATTTCTAAACCTCGATCTTGATATTTGAGCTGATTTTGATGTTATTGGTGGTTGTAATCGTGTTGAAATAGTTGAGGAATGATTAGGGATTGATGAGATTGTAATGTAGTGGGATTAATGTTGATATTTGGAAATTGTGGCAATTTTGAGGATTGTGCTATAAACGGAAATATAGACAAGGTGGTAAATTAGCTTAGATAATTGGTATTAGAGATATCGAACGTTGAGGTATTGAGAATGAGGTTGTAGTTTAGGGTTGAGTTACGAGAATTAAGGGATTTGAGGTGTTATGAGCAATTATGCTCGATTTTGAGAATTGAGGTTTATGTGATGTTGAGTATTGATGTTCTTAACATCGTTTGGACAGCTCGGGAGTTCCAGAGTGGAATGCGAGGCTAGTCCGTGATACGGGGGAACGATTGCACTATACGAGGTGCAAAGAGGTAAGGGAAATCTAAACCATTTGTGTATGTGATTTGTAAACTGTTATAGCATGATTTATGATTTATAAACAAGCATGTTGAGAGTTTTGTGTTGAGATTTAAACTGCACACGATTTTATAGCCGGTTGGAGCCCAATGTTTTATGAGTTTATAACTGGGCTCTACGTTAAGGCAATATTGTGATTTGAGAAATGTGTGCGTGTGCTTTTCCGGTTGGAACTCGGTTTTACTACGTTTTGTGTTGAGTACAAAACGATTTCAAATGAGTTTTATGAGAGAAAACCATTACGAGTTCTACGTGAAGGCAAACCTGTCTTATGTGATAAGACTTGGGTGTGTAGTTGTGAGTACACACCGGGCATTGCTCTGGTAGCATGTAAGCTTAAATTCTTCTCCGTTCTGGTAACGTTGAGAAACCCATTAGTGGCTGTGCCACGTATACCCCCTTGGTGGCTGTGCCACGTATACCCCATTGGTGGCTGTGCCACGTTGAGAAACCCCATTGGTGGCTGTGCCACGTTGAGAAACCCATTGGTGGCTGTGCCACGTATACCCCTTTGGTGGCAGTGCCACGTTGAGAAACCCTATTCTGTGGCTATGCCATGTGAGAAAATAATTTAGTGGCTTTGCCACGTGTGTTTTGTGGCTATGCCACGTGAGAATTTAAATCAGTGGCTTTGCCACGTGTGTTTAGTGGCTGTGCCACGTACATTATTTTTACTGTGATTTTATCACGTATTTGAGAAAGCGTTTATCGCGTTGTTTTCACATGCTTTTTTAATGCTCTAGAGTGAGCCTTTTTACTTCATGTTTTCACATGACTTGACACATGAGAGTGTCGTTTTGAGTATTTTCATGCTATGGTTTTCAAATGAGTTTCACATACAAATAAATGCTTTGTGATGTGCATTTTGGTTTATGAAATGAGTCCCCTACCCCCCTTACTGAGCGATTTAGAAGCTCACCCTGTTTTTCTTTCCCCCCAGAGTTCTTCAAGTGAATAAGGACTTCCCCGCGACGTACGGAGTAGTGGCTAGTGGAGGATTCGAGCTCCAGGCTACATAATTTGTACTTTGAGGTATATTTATCTTTTCATGTACCCAGACTATTAATGTATTTGCAGACACTTGATGTATGACATTATATGGGATGTATTAGGATTAATTAACTTGGAATTGAGTATTTGTATACGGTACAATATACGTTATATGATGTTGAGATCCTGAGGCATGATAATTATGATGATGTATGACACTGCACAGGAATGCACTCTTAATTGTGAATTAATGAGTAAAAAGTTTTAAATTTGCCCTATTTTCCACATATTCGGGGCGTGACAGTTTTCGATTTTTGGAGGGAGAAAAGCTAATTTCTTGCAAAAACACAGGGGTCCTTATATAGGCAGAAGGAGGGAGATCGATCTGCTCTTAGGTAGAGATCGATCTGCCTTTGAATTGGGAACGTTTTAGGCGATTTTTATGCTTATCAGATCGATCTGTCGTGGGGGCAAAATCGATCTCATAATCTTGAGGAGATCGATCTGCACCTTGTGAGGAGATCGATCTGATTTTTACAAAAACATTTGGAGATCAATCTGCTCCTATAGGAGATCGATCCCTTTAAGGCAGAATAACAAGGAGGTCGATCTGCCTTCATTGGAGATCGATTTGCTCATTTAAATTTCTCATTCCGTGTCACTTTGGCCTACCAGATCCATTCCCTCTTCTCCAAGATCGTTTTGGCCTCATAATTTCCCACTATGGTTGTACTCTTGACATAAAATCTCAATATATAATTGTCATAATTTACTCCATAGATTATTTCTCATTCAATACTCATTCATCACTTCAATTTATGAGTACATCACATTTATTTCAATCAATTACACTTCATGTTCACATTACAAAATTAGATGTGTATAAAATTCTCAAGTCTCACATAATGGGCCAAGCTTGTGTAGCAATTGATCCAATTTAGATTGTGGGCCCCACGAGCGGCCCCAAAAGTGTTAATGAGCCAAATAAGTCAAATCGACTATAGTAAATGCAAGAATTATATTTATTGGGTTAAATTGATGTGATAAATAATTATATGCAACTCCAAAGAGTTAATTGGGAGTAAATCGGACTAAGCGAAATCTCAGCATTTGAAAAAGTTAAATTGTATAGAGAAATTGAGGTAAGGGAATTTTGTAAGTGCTTAGAATATCTATACGTATTTTTGAGGGGATTTACAGGGCTTAGAATTTCCTAAAGTATCTAGAAATGAAATAATAATTTTTACGAAAGTCGAAGCATCTGTGAAAAAAGACGATTTTACCCCTGGGAGTAAAATTTACGAAAAGGGTAGTAAGGCTAATAAATTGCATGATTATCTTGTTTTGATGTTTTATATGAATGTATTACTTTGATTTAAGCAAATTTGCGCATAGGTTGGCTGTTGATTTCATGATTTATACGAAATGGTACAGGTTAGGTATCAGTTGCAATTTTAAATATGTTTTATCAAAATTGAGCCACCTATCATATTTATACGAGTAAGAAGAGTGATGGAGCCTTACTCGCACTAAATTTTACTGATTTATTACTCATAAAAAGCCATAAGGAGCATTGCTCGTACGAGGATTTTTGTATGTGTACAAAACCGTGTTGGAGCTTCACTCGCACGAGATTTTTGATATCAAGATATGCATGGCGTCGTGCTGGAGCTTCGCTCGCACTAAACGTGATGTGACATGCATAAAGCCGTGCTGGAGCCTCTTGTAGACTGTGTGTCACAAAGAGATGATATGCTCGCACATGTACCTTGAGACATGGGTTGGTTATCGACATAGTATGGGGTGGATAAGACCTACGGCAAGCACCCCCCAGACTATGATATGGGTCCACGGAGTACGTTTTACCGTGTATGTCACACGGAGTACGCTATACTGTATAGTCATGACGACTAGCTAATGTGACTTGATATTCTGGCGGGTAGGATTTGACCCCACCTCTCGTTGCAGTTGTGATGCCTCTCACACAGGGATCCGTGTAGCCTGGGATCGCAGGGACATAGTATGGTCATAGTCCTCGATTTTTCATACAATAACCTACATGCCTCACATGATATCATACAGTCTGAATAGACTAGGGTAGGCCCGAATGAGGGGTGATGCCCGGATTTATGTTTTTTTTTTTTTAATTGAGATACAATTTAATGGATCAAGGTATTCCTGAGGGATGAGTTTAGCCTTGACGTGGTTGTTTTATGATGAAACTGATAAGTTTTAATGTGACGAGCATGAGATGTCATACATGATGATTTTTCCATGTTTGTTTTATATGTCTGATTTTATAATTTATCTTATATGATAGATATATACACGTAGCATCGTTTTTAGTCTTACCTCATGCTCTAGATGTAAATGATTTTATATCATGACATTATAAGCACGTAGATAGTGTAGTTATCTACCTGCTTGCATTATTACCTTACTGAACTAGTGAGCTCATCTCTTTCATTTTTTCCCTCTACAGAGCGCACATAGTAGTTAGTGAGTGGCTGAGAACTTGCATCCTGGTATCCGCTGCTTCCCATCACCGAGAGGTATACACACTGTATAATTTTGTATCTAAACATGTAATAGTATAGTAATTATTTTGAAATGTAATATGGGGATGTAAATATTAGTAAATACGTACAAGTATAGAACCTTAATTATAAAGTATACATGTTTGCTTATGAATAAATTAAAAGATAGATGGCATTGTAGATGATAAAATGTGACTAATACTGACTCATAACCTAACTGTTTGGTGATGAGAATGTTCACGACCGATAAAGGAAAGGAAAAAACGAAAAATTTGTAACGATTCTAGATAAAAAGGGATCGTGACACTTACACGACTACGTATAAACAAATAAATAAATAAATAAATGAAACACAGTTGTGTTTTGAGAGTAAATGCATGAGTGATAGAATGTTCAAATTTTAAGCCGAGCATTTTGATATCTGATGTCTCTTTAAGACTCAACAATTTCTACGCCTAGGCCATGCATGTGGTATTCGAATATATTTTGTGTTTTTGGTTCTTAGGGAACGTCGATGATATATCCTTCACGTATTAGCTGACATGTTTATATGGATATTCAGAAAAAAAAAAAAAAAAAGGAATATGCAGGAGAGGAGAATTTGACAAACTTCGTAGTCCTAAGTATACTTCTTTTGTTTTGATATACAGAAACATACCACGGTAACTTTATCTGCTATTCATCCTCACCCACAATATGGTAAATAATTGATTTGGGATTTGGGATTATTATTATCCTAAAAGTTGATAAGAAACTGAAATATTTTCATTTTGTACCGTTCCAAGTGCTTTTCCTTTTGTCGGTAAGAGTTTAGTTTCCCTCGATTCCTTCAGAGTGAGAAGCGGGGAACATGAACTATATGATATGACAGTACAGTGGATCTAATTAAGTCTTAACCATTTTGGGATTGAGATGTAAAGCTACTGTTATAGAAAAAGTTATCCCTACTTGGAGGACTTGGAGGAAGGATGGGAGGTTGGCTGGCTGGGCAGTGCGCTGGGAGCCTAATTAAATGTTGCAATCTCCCCATCAGTGAAGGAAGGCAGAAAAAGAAAATGTAGTAGTAACGTTTTTTTGTATAAGATGAGACAAAAAAATTTTCTTGTTTTATAAATTTGCCTCAAGCCAAGAAATAGAGGTGATATTATAGTTAGAGGTCCACACTCGCAGTATGACAGTTACAGGTGACAATTCTTTAGATACTTAAATCATCCAAGGAATTAATGCCACTCCAAATGGAGGAAGAGAGGGAGGGATAGAGTTTGAGGGGCCTTTTGTCCTAACATTACTGAAACAAGTATGCTTCCCTGCTTGAATAAATATCAAGGCTGAATGCTTCAATTTCTACACTATGATATTTAAATGAATCATACAAACTGTTATTTATAACCCTTCCCATCCCATTTGTCGAGCTCTTTGCTCCCATAATGCTGTAACTTTCCTCTCCTTGATCAGCAAGGCCTCAGCTCGCTCTCTGGCCTCCTCACAGGTTTCTGTGGCAGCAATACATTTTTCTGCCTCCCTTTGGTACTGGGAAGCCACCCTTTTTGCTTCACTAAAGGTAACGTTCATGTGACGTGCATGCTCTTCAGCAACAGCCTCCTGCAACTTCAACTCCTCCGTCAGAAGGTCTACAAATTGCTTCTCCATCTCTTGCTTGAGATCAGGGTCATTGCTTCCACAATCTGTGCTACTATAATTCATATCATGCATGCATGATTCTGGTTTCACCAGATGGACAAAGTACACGAAAGGAAGCAGGGCAATGATTTGATCGAAAATAAAGTTAATCAATTTAAGTTGTTAGAATAAACTCTAACCTGTATCTGAGAGATTTGATAACCCTGCAAAAATATAACAAAAGCACAAAAAGGTAAATAAGTAATTCACATGGATGACAAAAAGTATTGAATACATGTGCCAGACACATGAACACTTGACAAAATTTTACAAACATTGCCTCTATAACTAGCACGAACACATAAAACAAGGAAAAGAGCAGCATAAGGAGCTACAGATTCTGCGAGCAAGCATGTAATTAGAAGGTAATATTGTCTGAACAGAAAGAAGCCATATAATATAGGGTGTAAATAAAAGAAAGAAAACAGTTCATGTAGTTATCTGGTCAAACTAAATTGTAGCAATTCTTTCCTTCCGTGCTCCAATGTCAGGCACTAGAACTTTGACATTTTTCACTTTGCGGTTGTTAATTTGAATCAATGTGGTTTTTGAAAAACAGAAGGAGCTCAAATGCAAGTCTCTTTACATTATCAATACCAAAGATGTCTATATTTCAGACAGTTGCTGATAAACTAAAAAGCAATATCAATGGTGCAACAGCAGCACAAAATAATCAATGAAATTCCTGAATTACAATAAATTTCCATCAATCATGGACAAGTCATGTCTATTATCCTGATGTCATTCTTGTTCAAAAGAATCAGTTAGCTCATTATTCTGCACACAAGCTCAAAAACACAGATAGACAAAGTGTAACAAATTTCTACATAGAGATCCATATTAAATGTGACCAAAACTGAGTCAAAACCATAAAGGATCAAGGCAGGAAAAGAAAAAATTCACCTTGAGGCATTTGAGAAAGAGATTATTTTAAAACGTTAACACGCTGTGATTTTTCAGTAAAGCCCTTCCAGAAATGTAGAGATCATTTCAGTGCCCTTGAAGTAAAACCCGGTGAGATCATAGTCTAAATCTCCATAAAATAAAATAAAATAATAATAATAATAATAAATAAAACACCAAAATCACTGGGAAGAGCAAACAATAGTTCTTTCAAGCTATGATATATTATAGCATGGCTTGTCGGCACATCAGAAATGGAACTAGAAGAATCATTTTCATTCAAGTTTTACTAATAGAGTCATAATGCACGTAAGGTAGGGGTAGAAAGCAGAAACAACCAGTGCCTCAAGTTCCGCAACCCAATATATAATTAAAAAAGCACAAATCTGAATTGAATTTAGTTTTTTACTTGATTATATCCTGTCGCATGTCAATGGACAAGCAAAGATACTCCAAAATTAGCAGCGGCAATAGACCAAAGCCTCAAATAAAAGAAGCAGGAATTTGACGTATAATGAAACTTAAATGTAAACCCAAATGGGGTGCACCCTGTTACTCTATGAAAACTACTGTAACGTAACATTCCCAAAGCTCAAAATGCAAAATTAGCAGCAATAGCAGATCAAGACCATAATTTTCCCAAATGGGTATTCTTAACTACCCCTTAATAAACAAACAACCAATCAAAATCAAAATCAAAATCTGACAACAACCCAAAATTACAGTAGAGAAAAAGGAATTTAATAACAAATAAAATGCACAAAATAGAAAAGGATTGTTACCAGGAACAATCTTAAGAAGGGAAGAAGGAGGAGGACAATCACAGATGCAAGGAGGACATGAGGATTTGGAATCACTCAATCTGAGAGTTTTCTTGAATCTCAAATAAAGAGCAGGTCCACACACCCCCAATGCTGAAACTACTGCAAATATTACAAGACATAACCTCAAACAAGTCCCTGATCGCCGTGACATGTTTCTATCTCTCTTTAGATTCTTTCTCTTTCTAGACTCCCTCGCTCTCTTTACTCTGCGTTTATGGGATAGTGAGATCAAACCAGGGATGCATTAATTGATGGCTATGAATACTATTCTACTGCTTCAATTGTCGGTTTTTTTTTTTTTTTTTCCGTGGTTTATGTTCAACTTTTAGTTTTGAAGAAGTCAGTGTATGCAGGCAAAATTTCATCGAACTTTTTCAAAATCTGAAGGCAGCTGTAGATTCACCGTCCTGAAAAAAAAATGGGTAGTTTTCCAGGCGGACCTGGGCCCAAGAACAAATTTCAAGCAAGTAATTACAAAAATTTATGAAACCCTGGTCTTTCTCAGCTGTCAAAGTCCGGTCAGTTTTGGGCTTGGGTAATTTTTTTGTTTTATTTTTAATATAAGAAAAAATACTTATAGGTTTTAAGAAAAATAAATGTTTAATATTTAAAAATATCCTTTATTATTGTAAAGTGGTTAAAAATTTAGTGGGATAACTTTGCAACAATTTCTTTCAAAGAAAGATAAGTGTTCCAAATGTGCTAAACATAAAATATTTGAGCCTTAAATAAAAAGTTCAAAAATAAAAGTATCAATTGAATATATGAATATCAATCTTATGATTAAAAATTTATTAACTAAAAGGTTACAGTTCAAAATTTTTAGGATGAAACATTTAAAGGAGAGATTTTATTTTAATTAAGATTTTTAAAATTCGAATAAATAAATATATTTGTTTGGCAAATAAGAGTAAAAAAATTTTAAAAAAAAATTTAGAGAATTTCAATAATCCCAATTTCACATTCAAAATCAACCTAAATATGTGATTTTTCTAAATTTCTTTTCTAGTGGCTATTGTTGGCTCTACCGAGAGGGGGGGTGAATCGGTTTTCTAACAATTATTGCAAATTAAAAATTAATCACAATTTAATCACAAATGATAATGAGCAATATAGTGCAGTATAATAATTTAATGCAAAGTAGGGAAGAGAGAAACAAACACAATCGTTTATAGAGGTTCGGCCAAACTCTTGCCTACGTCCTCTCTCCTTGACCTTCTTGTCAAGTGTTTTCTTTCTCTCTATCAATAGAGCTTACACAGTTCCTTTTTGCAGGTTAAGGAATAACCTCTCTACCCTTAGCAATACAGAAAAAGTATTCAGCCTCTTACAATATATTCTCACTGAGGAACAATCCTCTTCTCTTTTAAGATAAGACTGAATACAATATAATGCTTTAAAGTGGTAGGACAAATGTAGCTTTTTTGCACTTAAGCTTTTACAATGATTCTCAATGAATGAGCAATAGGGACACAAAGAATGAAAGAATTAAAGCTTGAGAATGTTTGGAATATGCAGCAATCGTGTCTCCCTTCTCTTTGTCTTCAATGCTTGGTTAAATACTGAAGGATGGGTAGTTGGAGCATTAAATGCTATTCTTCCCGTTATGTTTTGCAGAAACTAGCCGTTGGGTGCCTCCAGTAGAGTGCCAGATCGATCTGCCTTCTTGGCCAGATCGATCTCTTAGTTATAAATCCTGCAAGATTGAAGCACAAATACACAAGGAGATCGATCTCATAGGTTAGCAGATCGATCTGTTAGTTTAAAAGTAATGAGGCAGATCGATCTGTCGAATAGGCAGATCGATCTCCTTAACTCTCTGTTTGAAGCAAGATCGATCTCCAGATCGATCTGCCATGCAATCTCGTAGAGAGGAGATCGATCTCTCAACAACACAGATCGATCTCTTTAGCTCTCTGACTTTGAGGAGATCGATCTCTTCCTTACCAGATCGATCTCTCAACTCTAGCATTAGCCAAATCGATCTCTTAACCCTTGCAGATCGATCTCATTCTTCCTAAATGCCTTTGTACAGATTTAAGGCTTGCCAAATCGATCTCTTCCATCATAAGATCGATCTCTCATCAAGTAAAAACCCAGGAGATCGATCTCTCATACCCCAGATCGATCTCTCATCAGCAGAACTCTAAGTTCTGGTACTAATAACCTCTAAACATGTTTGTATATCATCTTAACATTATTGAATTAACTTGTTTTGTCATTTCAAAATACATTAACTCAACAATCTCCCCCTTTTTGATATGACAAAACTCATCAAATAAACATGTTTAGTGACTTTGCAAAACTCCCCCTTTTTGTGAGCTTTGGACTTTTGTTAATAACTTAACTCCCCCTCAGTTAAATCTTAACTCCCCCTCAATTAAATCATCTCCCCCTTTTTGTGAGCTTTGGACTTTGTTAATAACTTAACTCCCCCTCAGTTAAATCTTAACTCCCCCTCAATTAAATCATTCTTTTAAACATTTAGCACAAACAGCTCATGTTTCTTCTCCCCCTTTTTGTCATATCAATAACACAAGAATGGAATACTCATCATTTCAAAATAATATTTTGCATTAACACAACCAATGACATTTCATTAACACAAGTCAATCAACATTTCATTCAAGCAAATTTTTCACAGATAACATCAAGTAGCTTAATAATGTTGTAACTACACTAAATCAAAGCATCTAATGCCTATTGTGAGGGAGGATCACGATCCAAAATGTTCTCAACGTGCGTGCGTGTTACTTGGAGCTCATCGAACATCGCCTCTTGAGTCTCTTGAATCTTATCCACTCTTTGGGTTAAGTCCTCGATCATACGCCGCTGAGTGGCAAAGCCGTCATTTATCTGCTGACTGAGGTCATTCACCATCGTCATGAGCATCTCCAAGTCAGCAGGAGACGATGTTGGTGCAGTGGGCGGAGCCGATGGTTCTGGAGCTGGTGCAGCAGGTCGGTGCACTGGCTCAGCAGTGGGGTCCTCCTCCATAGCCTCTGCAGGTTGCTGATCCCTCTTTTTTGTCCACTCTCCCCGGAAGTCTTTGTAGTACCCCATATGATGGAGGGTCCCAATGTTAAGCACGTTTTTGGGAGAAGGGAGTTCGCCAGTTTCGCCGCTGCAGTTGATACCAAGGCGGTGGAGAAGATAAGCCACTGGTTGTGGAAAAACTATTGTGGTAGCTTGGCCACGCACAATCTTCAGCCAATCTTCGTATATAAAGTGAGGGAGGTTAGGCTTTTGGCTTGTGGTGTGAATGTGATGGAGCCAAAAGCGATCTAAACGCCTAACGGTAGAATGACGAGTACCGAAAGGACGGAGGTTCCAAGAAATTATGAGGTGGAGTAACCGAGGATGCATCGGCAGGTCACTCGCCTTGTCCCCAGGGAGATCAAACGCTAAGGGGACTTCCTCATCCTCATTTGTTAAGCCTTCATCGCGTATATCAAACACTTTGGCTAGAACTTCAGAGTCAATTATAATGGATTGACCCATGACGTAGGTTTTGAAGGCAAGGATTTTGCAGGTTTCATCGGGGTCATAAACGAGTTCGGCATTGGAAAAGAATGCGCGAACAAGATTTGGAGGGACAGGAGTGTTGATTTTCAAGAAGTTCGTCCAACCAAACTCCTCAAATTTTGACAAATAGGGAAACTCTATGCGATTGAGGAACGAAAAATCGATAGTGCGCCAATGCTTGATTGGCATGGTTGAAAAATATTCCTCATACCGCTTTCTTTTTGCTGGTGTTTTAAAACACCGATTGAAGGAAGCGATAGGAGGTGGAGGAATGGGTTGTGATGAGGAACCTGCCTCTCCTGTGGTTCTAGGGGGTTTGTTTGCTACTGACTTCCTAGGCATGATTCTAGATTCTAAAGAGGCACTAAATGGATTCAACAACGAGAAAAGCAATGAAACAGTACCTAGGTTTGACCTAGAATCAAAATGAACACAAATTGAAGACAGATTTTGAGAAAATCAGTAAGGAATGTTGGTTACAATACCGAATTTTGACACCGAGACGCAAGGAGGACCGTACAGAGATCGATCTGAGGAGGAATCGGAGGAAAAGATGCGAGGGAGATTTGGGAATTTGAAAATTGGGTTTCTGAAATTTGAGAATTGTACGCGGGTATTTATAGTCCAGGGCACAGGAGATCGATCTGTCGAGGCGACAGATCGATCTGTCATTTCCAGAAAGCCAAGGAAGATCGATCTGTCGTAAGGCCAGATCGATCTGGTCACAAACAGAGGCTTAAGGAGATCGATCTGTTACACACAGATCGATCTGTCGTTTAACAGAGGCTTAGGCAGATCGATCTGCCAAATGCAAAGATCGATCTGTAGAATGCGGAAGCTTGAAGAGATCGATCTGTCGTGTGGACAGATCGATCTGCCTTTAAACAGAGACGTAAGGAGATCGATCTTATGGTTAGAAGATCGATCTGCTTAGCTTAACCTTGATGATTTAGGCTTGTTGGAGGTATGGAGATCGATCTATATTGCAAGGAGATCGATCTCTCATCCTCATTGCCAGAAAATCTTTGCAAAAACTCATTTAAAATCAATTTGAAACCAAGATTTTTGAAACACACAAGTCCTAAGGCATATCCATGAGTCCTAATTCACCTCTAAGGATACAAAACCTATCTCTATCAAGGGGTTTGGTGAATATATCAGCTATTTGATGTAGAGTGTCAATGTACTCTAAGATTATATCCCCTTTTTGTACATGATCTCTAAGGAAGTGATGTCTAATTTCTATGTGCTTGGTTCTGGAGTGTTGAATAGGATTCTTAGACAGATTAATGGCACTGGTATTATCACATTTAATAGACACTTGTTTCATGTCAATACCATAATCTCTCATTTGTTGTTTAATCCACAACACTTGAGCACTACAACTACCAGCTGCTATATACTCAGCTTCAGTTGTGGACTGAGCTACACTGTTTTGCTTCTTGGAGAACCAAGAAATTAACCTATTTCCTAAGAATTGGCAAGTACCTGAAGTACTTTTCCTATCTATTTTGCAGCCTCCAAAATCAGCATCTGAAAATGCATGAAGGGCAAAAGTAGAGTCCTTGGGGTACCAAAGTCCTAGTGAGGGAGTGTCTTTGAGGTATCTAAAGATTCTCTTAGTTCCCAATAGATGTGATTCCTTAGGAGAGGATTGAAATCTAGCACAAAGGCATACACTAAACAAAATATCTGGTCTACTTGCAGTTAAATAAAGCAATGAGCCTATCATAGACCTATAGAGTTTAGTGTCTACACACTTACCACTTTCATCTTTATCAAGCTTGATGTTGGTGCCCATTGGAGTGGCTTGAGGTTTGCAATTGTCCATTCCAAATCGCTTGAGCAATTCCTTAGTATACTTTGCTTGATTGATGAAGGTTCCAGCTTTTGTTTGCTTCACTTGAAGTCCCAAGAAGAATGTGAGTTCTCCCATCATGCTCATCTCAAATTCTCCTTGCATGATCTTAGCAAACTCTTGGCATAAAGACTCATTAGTTGAACCAAAAATAATATCATCTACATACACTTGTACGACTAATAAATCCTTATTTTTAATCTTAATGAATAATGTGGTATCCACTTTTCCTCTTGAAAAACCCTTTTCTATTAAAAATTTTGACAACCTTTCATACCAAGCTCTAGGAGCTTGTTTTAACCCATAAAGTGCCTTAGATAGTTTAAAAACATGTTCAAGAAATTCATGATTTTCAAATCCGAGAGGTTGCTCAACATATACTTCTTCATTAATAAAACCATTTAAGAATGCACTCTTTACATCCATTTGATATAACTTGAAGTTTTTATAACATGCAAAGGCAAGTAACATTCTTATTGCCTCTAATCTAGCTACCGGTGCATATGTTTCATCATAGTCTATGCCTTCCTCTTGTCTATAGCCTTGAGCAACTAGCCTAGCCTTATTCCTTGTGATCACACTATTTTCATCCATTTTGTTCTTGAATATCCATTTAGTTCCAATAATTGAGTGATCACTAGGCCTAGGAACTAGTTTCCATACTTTGCTTCTCTCAAATTGATTTAATTCTTCTTGCATTGCTAGGAACCAATTATTGTCTTCTAAGGCTTCATTGACATTCCTAGGCTCAATTTGAGATACAAAGGCTATATATTGGCACATATTCCTTAGGGATGATCTAGTTCTAACTCCAAGAGTTGGATCTCCTACTATTTCACAATCTTTTACATATCCTAACTCTCTTGGTGCTCTAGGCTCTCTTTCTAAAACCTCTATTTCTTCTTCATCTTCTTTATTCAAGTCAAGCTTTTCTAGAAATTCATCTTCTAAGCCTTCATCAATTATTCCAACATTTTTATCATTGGTTGAATCTTTAGATATATTATTTGATTCATCAAATATAACATGAATAGACTCTTCAACCACTAATGTTCTTTTGTTATATATTCTAAAGGCCTTTGAATTCAATGAATATCCTAGAAATATTCCCTCATCACTCTTGGCATCAAATTTTCCTAAGTTATCTTTTCCATTATTTAGAACAAAGCATTTGCAGCCAAAAGGATGGAAGTAACTAATGTTAGGCTTCTTGCCTTTGTAGAGCTCATAAGGAGTTTTCTTTAGCATGGGTCTTATCATAGCTCTATTAATTATATAACATGATGTGTTTATAGCTTCAGCCCAAAAGTACTTTGGCAAGTTATTTTCACATAACATGGTCCTAGCCATCTCTTCCAAAGTTCTATTTCTTCTCTCAACTACACCATTTTGTTGTGGTGTCCTAGGGGCTGAAAAATTATGGCTAATTCCTTGATCATTGCAATACTCATCAAATCTTATATTTTCAAATTCTTTGCCATGATCACTTCTAATGCTTGTTATTGTATATCCTTTTTCATTTTGAGTCACCTTTGAGTAAGTTATGAATTTCTCTAAGGCTTCATTTTTTTACTCTCAAAAAGAACACCCAAGTGTACCTAGTGTAATCATCAACTATTACAAAGCCATAGTGTTTTCCACCTAGGCTAGTGGTTCTAGTTGGTCCAAATAAGTCTAAATGCAGTAATTGAAGAGGCCTAGTGGTGGATACACTATTCTTAGGCTTAAAAGTTGTTCTCTTGTGTTTTCCTTTAACACAAGCTTCACATATTTCTTCATGATCAAAGGATATTTTGGGTAAGCCTATAACTAGATCCTTTCTAGCTAATTTGGATAGCACATGCATGCTAGCATGACCTAGTCTTCTATGCCATAACCAAGATTCCTTTTTGTTGTCTACCATTAAGCATATGTTTTCATTTTTGAGTTCATTAAGGTAGACTATATATATGTTACCTTGCCTATGACCTAGAAGGAGAATTTTATTTGACTTAGGATCTATAACATTACACTTCATACAATCAAAAATTACTTTGTAACCTTTGTCACAAAGTTGACTAATGCTTAGTAAGTTATGCTTTAAACCCCTAACAAGTAATACTTTTTCTAAAGAGAAATGATCATTACCTATTGAGCCACTCCCTTCCACTTGGCCTTTGGAGTTGTCCCCAAAAGTGACTTCTCCACCAATTTTCGATTTGAAGGAATTGAAATGGCTTTTATCACCCGTCATGTGCCTTGAGCATCCACTATCTAAGTACCAAGCTTCCTTTGTTTTAGCTTTGTGGCTATGCTCAATCACCTAAAAAAAATAAACACACTCATGTCTTAGGTACCCAAATTCTCTTGGGTCCTTGGAGGTTAGTAAATGCAATTCTTGATCCCATTGGGATCCATTTTGCTAATGCATTGCAGTCCTTGGAATGAATTACCTCTTTTGGAATCCATATCCTTTTTACAATTTTTCTTTTAAGATTCCTCATCTTTATATTGCAATAATGTGACTTATGTCCCTTCTTATTACAATATGAACAAGTAATTGCAGGTTTATTCATGCTCTTCCTAGCAATAAAACTCTTAAGATGGGTCTCCCTACTTTGTGCATTATACCCTAAGCCATTTTTGTCAAAAAATGCCCTTTGGGTTTCTAACATGCTATCTAGCTTTTGTTGCCCCATGTGAAATCTATTAAAGGAGTTATGTAAATTGCTATTTTTCTCCTTAAGGTCACAAATTTCTAGATTTGCAATCTCTAGTTTCTTCTCACATTCCAATTTATCTTTTAACATTATCTCATTTTCCCTTTTTAATTTAGATATTAACTTTTTATACTTCATGCTCATAGATTCATACTCTAATGCAAGTTCATCAAATGCATCTTGCAATTCATCAAAAGAGTATTCATTGAGATTAGATGTTACCTTTTGATCATCATCAATAGCCATGAAGCATAGGTTGGCAATGTCCTCATTTGATTCATCATCGGAGCAGTCACTGTCACTCCATGATGCTACCATTGCCTTCTTTTTATGAAACCTATCATTAGATCTTTTGAGAAGAGGGCAGTTAAACTTTATGTGTCCAGGTTTTTTACATTCATAACACACAATAGAGTCTTTTCTACCTACTTCCTCTTGTTCTCTCCTATTGTTTCTCCTACTATTACTACTAGCTTTCATTCTCATGAATTTGTTGAATCTTTTGGCAAACATTGCCATCTCAATATCCTCCTCACTCCCACTCTCATTTTTAATCTCCTCTTGAGCAGTGGATTTTAGAGCAACACCCACTTTCTTGGGTGGCTCTTCATTTCTTTTAAGTTTCATCTCATAAGTAAGCAAAGATCCTATCAATTCATCTAGACATAATGTGTGAGGATCCTTAGATTCCTCAATTGCCGTTACTTTAGCTTCCCATGACTTAGGTAAGCTATTTAAAATTTTCTTTACCATTTCAATGTTAGAATATATTTTTCCTAAGGATTTTAGTCCATTAATTACGTCTGTAAATCTAGTGAGCATATCACTAATCGATTCTCCTTCCTTCATCCTAAAAAGCTCATAATCATGTGTGAGTATACCTACTTTTGTCTCCTTCACTTGGGTTGTACCCTCATGAGTTATTGCCAATTTATCCCATATTTGCTTGGCATTATCACACCCGGAGACTCTATTATATTCATTAGGACCTAAAGCACAAAATAATGTGTGCATAGCTTTAGCATTTAGTTGTGCACATTTAATGTCATTAGAATCCCATTCATCTTCTTCTTTGGGGATATCTCTTCCCTCTATTTTCTTTGTAGGGATTTGAGGTCCCTTAACTATAATTCTCCATACTTCATAGTCATTTGCTTGAATGAATAGCATCATCCTAGTCCTCCAATATGAATAATGTTCACCATTGAACATGGGAGGTCTAACCGTGGAGTGCCCCTCTTCTATCAAACTAGTTGCTACATTGTTAAGAGCCATTTGATCGTTTTCTAACTCTTAGGAAGTTGTTCCTACGTGATTAAAGAGTCCTAGCTCTGATACCAATTGTTGGCTCTACCGAGAGGGGGGGTGAATCGGTTTTCTAACAATTATTGCAAATTAAAAATTAATCACAATTTAATCACAAATGATAATGAGCAATATAGTGCAGTATAATAATTTAATGCAAAGTAGGGAAGAGAGAAACAAACACAATCGTTTATAGAGGTTCGGCCAAACTCTTGCCTACGTCCTCTCTCCTTGACCTTCTTGTCAAGTGTTTTCTTTCTCTCTATCAATAGAGCTTACACAGTTCCTTTTTGCAGGTTAAGGAATAACCTCTCTACCCTTAGCAATACAGAAAAAGTATTCAGCCTCTTACAATATACTCTCACTGAGGAACAATCCTCTTCTCTTTTAAGATAAGACTGAATACAATATAATGCTTTAAAGTGGTAGGACAAATGTAGCTTTTTTGCACTTAAGCTTTTACAATGATTCTCAATGAATGAGCAATAGGGACACAAAGAATGAAAGAATTAAAGCTTGAGAATGTTTGGAATATGCAGCAATCGTGTCTCCCTTCTCTTTGTCTTCAATGCTTGGTTAAATACTGAAGGATGGGTAGTTGGAGCATTAAATGCTATTCTTCCCGTTATGTTTTGCAGAAACTAGCCGTTGGGTGCCTCCAGTAGAGTGCCAGATTGATCTGCCTTCTTGGCCAGATCGATCTCTTAGTTATAAATCCTGCAAGATTGAAGCACAAATACACAAGGAGATCGATCTCATAGGTTAGCAGATCGACCTGTTAGTTTAAAAGTAATGAGGCAGATCGATCTGTCGAATAGGCAGATCGATCTCCTTAACTCTCTGTTTGAAGCAAGATCGATCTCCAGATCGATCTGCCATGCAATCTCGTAGAGAGGAGATCGATCTCTCAACAACACAGATCGATCTCTTTAGCTCTCTAACTTTGAGGAGATCGATCTCTTCCTTACCAGATCGATCTCTCAACTCTAGCATTAGCCAGATCGATCTCTTAACCCTTGCAGATCGATCTCATTCTTCCTAAATGCCTTTGTACAGATTTAAGGCTTGCCAAATCGATCTCTTCCATCATAAGATCGATCTCTCATCAAGTAAAAACCCAGGAGATCGATCTCTCATACCCCAGATCGATCTCTCATCAGCAGAACTCTAAGTTCTGGTACTAATAACCTCTAAACATGTTTGTATATCATCTTAACATTATTGAATTAACTTGTTTTGTCATTTCAAAATACATTAACTCAATAGCTATTATAAAAATGTGTTTGGACTATGGATTTCTATAGAAAAAATTATTTTAATCAAAATATTCAAATTTTAAAATTTAATTTCCTTATTTATTAAAAATATTTGAAAATTTTTAAATTTCTCGAAGAATTTCAAAAGAGAATTTGAGTAAAACTTTTCTTTAAAAATCTATCTAAATACATGATTTTTCAAAACTCCTCTAAAATTATTCATACTTTATTACATATAACTCACAATTAATACAGAAACAAAAAAAAATATTATTATATTTAAATATAACATGCATTTTATTTGTTATTGTTGTTGCTCCAAACAACAATGAAATGATCCTGATGCGATCTTCTCCACGTGTCCTGGAAGTTCTGCAAAAACAGTGAAAGTCAGAGAGGCGCAGGGATCTGTCCCTGCACGCGCACTCCGATGCTTAAGTCAGAAGACTGTTTAAGCAGAGTTTTAGTAAGCAAAATAGAGATTAGGGTTTTACTGACCATACCTGGGATATTTATAGATATTTTTGAGTCGCTTTTTGATTAGTTCAGGACTCATATTTATATGGGCCTCAAGATTTTATTATTTTGGGCCTTTTATATTCTGGAGCCCAGGCGTGTGACTGGACTGGAGTAAATTACCTCTATCAAAAATAAAAAATATTCAAGAGTCAAAATGTCTAAAAACTTCAATATGTGATTTTTTTCATTATCGCCACGTGGCGCACTCTCCTTGCGCCACGTGGCATCAAAACATAAGTCTCTTTGGCGGGAGGGTAGTCTCCCGCCAATGCTCCCATGCGCGCTACGTGGCACGTTCTTCAAGCGCCACGTGGCGCTCCTAAAACAGTTGGCGGGAGAGTAGTCTCCCGCCAACATGCGGGAGACTCTCCCGCCACTGTGCGGGACAGTAGTCTCCCGCCCACATGCGGGAGACTCTCTCACAACTCTCCCATGCCACGTGGCGCGCTTTGCACGTGCCGTGTGGCACCTTATATATATATATTTTTATTTATTATTATTTTATACATAACAATTGCTCCCCACTCTTTCGTTAGGTGTAACCTTGCGGAAGAGTATATATATATTCTCTTCATAGTCTCTCGTTAAATCATTATGTCAAACTCTGAAGTTAAATTTTCGAGTCGAACCCTCATGCCAAATTCTTAAGCCTTTGCTTGAGTGCATAGCTTATCTTGCGCATTTTTCGCTTCCAGCTCTCGTACTTTTTCTTCTTGGCTTACATCGCGCACTTTTCGCTTCAAGCCTTTTGTTTTGGGGTGCTTAGCTTACATCGCGCACTTTTCGCTTCAAGCTCTCGCACTTTTTCTTCTTGGCTTACATCGCGCACTTTTCGCTTCAAGCTCTCACACATTGTCTTCGTGGCTTACATCGCGCATTTTTCGCTTCAAGCCCTTGATTGAGTGCTTAGCTTACATCGCGCACTTTTCGCTTCAAGCTCTCGCACTTTTTTCTTCTTGGCTTACATCGTGCACTTTTCGTTTCAAGCCTTTTGTTTGAGTGCTTAGCTTACATCGCGTACTTTTCGCTTCAAGCTCTCGCACTTTTTTCTTATTGGCTTACATCGCGCACTTTTCGCTTCAAGCTCTCACACATTGTCTTCGTGGCTTACATCGCGCATTTTTCGCTTCAAGCCCTTGATTGAGTGCTTAGCTTACATCGCGCACTTTTCGCTTCAAGTTCTCGCACTTTTTTCTTCTTGGCTTACATCGCGCACTTTTCGCTTCAAGCCTTTTGTTTGAGTGCTTAGCTTACATCGCGCACTTTTCGCTTCAAGCTCTCGCACTTTTTTCTTATTGGCTTACATCGCGCACTTTTCGTTTCAAGCCTTTTGTTTGTCATCTGTCAATAATTAAAATTCTCAATGAGAAATATCAATATGGAATATATCAAAATTAAGTCCCTGAACATGGTTTAATAACATAAACAAAAAATAAAAGATAATATCGAGAAATTAAAATTCTATTGCCAATATGGTATTGAGTGGCTAGCATTCCGTGTCTTTCGTTATCCCCTTGTCTTACGAACTTTTCATCTTCCTTCCAGGCATTGGTGATGGCTTAGGCATCCTAATGATGGTAAGGGTTTCTTTTTTTTTTTTTGAACTTCCTTGCCTGTTGTTGATGTGACATTACATGTTCTTGCTTTTCTTTGATCTCCTCGAACTTGTCCCACACCTCCGGGAGTCGGGAACTTCATTAACAGGTAACATGGGGAGAGTACGGCTCTCATATTACTCAATAATGGTCGTCCGAGAATAACATTGTAAGCTGGAGACGTTGATTTGACCACCATGAACAAGACCTGTCTTATAACACTCTTAGGATCTTCACCCAAAGTAACAGGTAGTTCAATTGACCCTACCACCTTTACTTTCTCTCCTGTGAAGCCAAACAAGGGAATAGTCACGGGTTTTAGTCTGTCTTCACTCAAATTCATTTTTTTGAAACAATCCCAATAGATAAGGTTCGCTGAGCTTCCGTTATCTATCAAGATTCGGCCTATCGGGTGTTTAGCCACAACTGCTGATATGACCATAGGATCATCATGTGGAATAATAACATCTCCCTGATCTGCCGATGTGAAAGTAATCGTTTCTTCGTCTTCAGCTATTTTCATCACAGAATGGACCTGGTACGCTTGTCTAGCATAAGCCTTCCGTGAAGCAGATGAGCTACCAGTTATGTATTCTCCACCAGATATTGCATGAATGGTGGCTCCTGTTGGTTCATTGTCTATCTGTCGGTTCCTACGCTCTCCCCTTCTTGCCTCATTACCTACTTCTTCGTTTCTCCTCATATTTTCTCTATCATTGTTGCGTCTATCACGTGGTCTATTATCTCCTCTGCCATGATTGGGGTATCGAATCCTTTCATTCTTCCATACATAACGGTCTAGCTTTCCTTCTCTAGCCAATTTTTTAAGTTGGTTCATCAGTTCCCGACATTTCTCGGTTGTATGACCAAAGGCAGAATGAAAACTACAATAGGACCTATGATCTTGTCCTAAGTTTCCTTCACTTCTCATGGGGAATCGAAGCATCCCAGTTCTTTCTATGGCTGCTAAAATTGAAGCACGTGGTTCAATAAATTGTGTGTAATTATCATACTTCAATTTTGGGGCTTTGTCTGATCTTTCTGCATTTCTATAATCGGGCTCTCTTTCTCGTTTCCTTCCTTCTTTCATATCCCGAGTTGGTATCATTTTCATCACTTCCTCTTGAGCAATATATTTATTTGCTCTAGAGAATAAGTCCGAGATGGTCGTTGGCTGATCCAAAGATAATGATTCTTGGAGCCTTTCAGATGTGGTCCCCTGAAGCATGGCTGTTATCGCTACCTCAACTTGTAGATCACGTATCTCAAGAGTAGCATCACGGAATCGATCGACATAACTTTTTAGTGATTCTTTGTTCCCTTGTCTTAGGGTGAGCAGATAAGTGGCCTCCTTCCTTTTCTGGCTATTTATAGCAAAGGCCTTCAGAAATTCACTCCTCAGCGGATTGAAAGACAAAATAGACTCTTCCGGTAGATTGTTGAACCATTTCAGTGCATAGCCAGTTAAGGTCAGAGAGAATGCCCTACACATAACCTCATCTTCCCATCCATGTAGTAGCATTAACGACTCGTAATTTTCAACATGGTCAAAAGGGTCAGTTTTCCCGGCATATGTTGTTATCTGTGGCATCTTAAATTTTGGGGGCAGCGATTTTCTCATTATCGCTGTACTGAACGGGACTTTTCTTCTCTGGTTTTCTTCAGGAGACACTAACTTCTTCTTCTCCAGAATCCTTTCAATGATTTTCTCAACGCTTTCTGAGCCTCGGGTCGAGTGTGCTTCCCTTCCTTCGGCACTAGAAGAGTCAGAGTAGGAAGAATCCATTCTTCCTCTGTTGCGGGGATTTCGCTCACGGTCTGCTCCCCGGCTAAGGATCTCCTCATCGTTCACAGTTTCCCTCCCTCTAGGAGCCTGCACTGCGTCCCTTCTTCCTGCACCCCCCATTTCGTAATTCGACCTTGGATCTTCTAAATATTCTTGGGAGTCATGACTATTCTGTCCAGTACTCTGTCTCTGTCACTCCCCAGATCCGCGAGCTTCAAAGTCAGGTCGTTCAAATTCTGCAACAAAAGTCTGCCTCCTATACTCTGGGGCAGAGTTCATCCGCCTCTGACCTGCGGCAGGGTTTACCTCTCTCCATCTTGCAACAGGGTGTTTCCTCAGACCTGCGACAGGGTTCTCCCTCAGACCCGCAGCAGGATCGTCCTCCAGTATGGCGGCAGTGTTTGCCCTCAGAGTTGCTCCGAGTTCATCCCCAGACCTGAGGCAGTGTTTTCCCTCAGAGTTGCGGCAGAGTTCATCCCCAGACCTGCGGCAGTGTTTGCCCTCAGAGTTGCGGCAGAGTTCATCCCCAGACCTGCGGCAGTGTTTTCCCTCAGAGTTGCGGCAGAGTTTATCATCAGACCTGCGGCAGAGTTTTCCCTCAGAGTTGCGGCAGAGTTAATCCCCAGACCTGCGGCAGTGTTTGCCCTCAGAGTTGCGGCAGAGTTTATCATCAGACCTGCGGCAGAGTTACTTTCCAGACCTGCGGCAGTGTTCACCCTCAGACCTGCGGCAGGGTTGATTCTCAGACCTGCGGCAGGGTGCATTCTCAGGCCAGCGGCAGGATTGTTCTCCGTAACAAGGTACTCCCTCAGTGAAGCGGCAGAATTGTCCTCTAGTCCAGCGGTAGTATACTACATGAGTCCAGCGACAGTATCCTGTCGCCAATCTCCTTGTCCCGTATTCACTATTGTAGAGGGTTGACCTCTCTCGTATGTTTGCCCCGGGACGTTCTCTCCTACCATCTGCTGCACTTCTGGAGGTAGGCTGTACTGCGACAGGGCATTTTTGAAGAAATTCACCATAGCTTTCAACGCTGTGGTGGTCTACTCGTTCTGACGCTTCAGGGCCTCGAATTCATCAATGAAAACAGTGGCCACTCTGCCACCTTCACCATTCTGCTCTTGTCCTCTCTCGGGTCTGGGAGGAAGACTCACAGAATTCTCTTCCCCCAGATTCGCTGCTGCTGTCGAACGTGTTCTCACCATGTTGATAAGGAATCTGGCTTTTTGTTCTGATTTCCCACAGACGGCGCCAATTGTTGTTGCTCCAAACAACAATGAAATGATCCTGATGCGATCTTCTCCACGTGTCCTGGAAGTTCTGCAAAAACAGTGAAAGTCAGAGAGGCGCAGGGATCTGTCCTTGCACGCGCACTCTGATGCTTAAGTCAGAAAACTGTTTAAGCAGAGTTTTAGTAAGCAAAATAGAGATTAGGGTTTTACTGACCATACCTGTGATATTTATAGATATTTTTGAGTCGCTTTTTGATTAGTTCAGGACTCATATTTATATGGGCCTCAAGATTTTATTATTTTGGGCCTTTTATATTCTGGAGCCCAGGCGCGTGACTGGACTGGAGTAAATTACCTCTATCAAAAATAAAAAATATTCAAGAATCAAAATGTCTAAAAACTTCAATATGTGATTTTTTCATTATCGCCACGTGGCGCACTCTCCTTACGCCACGTGGCGCACTTTGCACGCGCCACGTGGCACCTTATATATATATATATATTTACTTATTATTATTTTATACATAACAGTTATATTATTAATAATATTTATACATTTTTACAAATATAATGATATCTATATTACATATTTTATTTGATATTTGATATTATTTTTATTTTTATTTTATAATTATGTGTTTATTTTATCAAATTCGATTTGTCAAAATTTTTTAAAAACATATTTACTCAAACAATATAATTATAAATTTTAATATATTCCACGATTACTCACTTAACATAAAAACACAAAAAATGTCTCTCTTACTCCCTCTCGATCGTTCTTTTTCTTTGCTTCCTTCATTACTTTCTTCTTCTCATACATTGTAAAAATTGCAGAACCCAACATCATTGGAAATTGCTTACTCTCAGGTTAGAGTTTTTGACAAAATCTTTCTTCTTTATTCTCTGTTTCTTGGAATAACTATTTCATGTAATCTCTCTAACTCCTTTTCCTCGTTCTTCTTCTTTGCTTTATTTTTTTCTTTCATCCTAGAAATTGCAAAAAAACAAAATTGGGAGGCTCCTAGAAATCCTAGGAAGGATCAAGGTTAAAAAACACAAAACCCAACATCAATCACAGAAAAAAATGCTAATTCTCAAGTTAGATTTTTTGACAAAATCTTTCTTCTTGGAATCTCTATTTCTTGTATTTACAATCCAAGAATTATTTTATCGTTCAATGTTATATGTGGTTTTTAATTGTAATTTACAATGGGTTTTGTGATATCAACTTTTATTATGATTTTAGTATTTGGGCAAGAGAGTCAATCCGTGTTTAATAGTGATTCATTGATTCACATTGATGATACTCTTCCATCCTAAATAATCATTTTACAGTCAATTCATTAATGATACTCTTCACATTGATTCATTGAGTCTCAACGTTTTAAAAGGCTTTATTGGGATTATGGAGATGTTATTTGGGACTTAGTTTCATGAGATTTGCCCCACCTCGTTCAAGAGGTCATGCAGAACCGTTTTGATACCATATAAAACAGTTCAGCTCATTAGTAATATTAACTATTTTGACTATTAAACTTTAGGATATAAAATACCTCATTATGATTATGAATTATTCTATCTTATATATCAAGTATTTCTCGTACTTTATCGTCGTGAGATTCGCATATAAAGAGTTCTTAAACAAAAATGTACAAAAACCTTTTAAAAGGTTCTGAATTGATCTAACTGGAATCATACTATTGATTCTAGGTAAGAAATTCCGAAAATGGTTTTTGCTGGTACTACAGCCTTTTCCATAATTCATTATGCAACAAATGTTCTCTGCATCTTTTTATTAAAATATTACAGTTAAAAAATAAATACAAAATAAAGCAACAATGTCAACCCAATATGTCAGCATTAATCTAGTGAATATATAGCTTAATTGTCACAATCCTTTTTTTAGTGTGATTGCTTTCACTAAGAGATAATAATGCATTTCAATTATTTAATAATTTATTTTTGATGAAATACTTTTATATAGGTATGGTGGAAAATTAACTGGAAATGAAGTTGCACTTTCTTTAAATGAATTGACTGTAAAATGATTATTTAGGATGGAAGAAACTTTGTTATTTGAAACCCAAATCTAATGCTACACTTAGGATTGGATTAGCTAGAAAATATGTTATATATCAATCTTTGTAGTTGTTGAGAACAATATATTAGATTAATAAAATTATTTTTCAATCCCATGGAGCAAACTTGGAGTTGAGAATATGTTAAACTGTTTTTGGAATTTATTCAAGAGAAACTGATAGTTCATGCTTACAACAAGGATAATTAATTTTTTTTTTCAAGGATTCTAACATTAAAGCACATCAGCACATGAAAGACAATAAACAATTCACTTTTCCTCAACATAATCATTTAAGGATTAAATTAACAGCTAAACCTATATAGCTAACAAACTACAGTTGCCAAAGATTGCGCAAGTTATAAATGTTCCACAACTATTTGGGATACAAATAGTTTTTACATGTTGTTTATCTTATATAGTCATGAAAACAAAAAAAAAAAAGTTCTGTCAAGTTAAAGCCATTGCTAGTACTAATACATTATATTGTAGTTTGATATTAGCAACGAGAAGTTTAGCTACTTAAAACTGGTGTCGATGTTGTGTTGATAATTTATATTGTGAGCTAATGTGAGAAAAAATGCAGTTTGTTCAACTAAAAAGTGTACTGGAGAAGAAGAAGAAAAAAATAAAATTATTGTGGGTATATTACTATTATTGTATCGACAATTTCTCAAAGTATAAAAGATACCAGTCGCTTATCAAAGAACCATTGCATGATTGGGGATTTGAAAGGCGATGCCATCTTAATAGAATGTACAATGAAAGGGAATTTGACTATATTGTGCAATTAAGAGTTAGTAAGCAAGGATTTAAAAATGTAGTAAAGAAAGAAAACAGTAGAGAGGTAAAACTGAATGTATTCTTTTCTCCATATGAATTCAATAGTTGTTACAATATAAATAGGAAAACTAGAGAGTAATTCTAGGAGTAATTCTAGGAAAAAAAATCAGGATTTCTCTAACTTCCTTGATTTTAGGTAGTTTCCTATTAAATAGGAAAACAGATAATAATTCATTATTTATTTATTGACAGCTAATAATTCCTAATTTATTTACACTCCCCCTCAAGTTGGTGCAAAGATATCAATCATGCCCAACTTGCTTACTTGAAGTTCAAATGGCTATCTCATTAAGCTCTTGGTGAAAATATCTGCAACCTGCTTCATGGTAGGAACAAAAGGAGTACAAATTACTCATTCTTCAAGCTTCTCTTTTATAAAATGTCTATCAATCTCAACATGTTTCGTCCTGTCATGTAGAACCGGATTATGAGCTATGTTGATGGCTGATTTATTGTCACAATACAACTTCATAGGAAGACTAACTGGCCTTTTAATTTCTTCTAGAACTTGCTTTAGCCAGAGTACCTCACACACTCCTTGAGCAATTGAACAAAATTCAGCTTCTGCACTACTTCTGGCAACAACACCTTGTTTTTTGCTTCTCCAAGTAACTAGATTACCCCACACAAAGGTGCAGTATCCAGATGTCGATCTTCTATCAGTGATTGAATCTACCCAATTTGCATCAGTATATACTTCAATTCCTCTATTTTCATTTTTACTGAAAAACAATCATTTCCCTGGAGTTGCTTTCAAATAACGAAGAATTCGAAACACAGCTTCTAGATGTTCCTCACAATGAGAGTGCATGAACTGACTTACCATACTTACAGCAAAAGCAATGTCAGGCCGTGTATGAGATAGATAAATTAACTTTCTAACTAATCTTTGATATCTACCAGTATCCACAGGAACTCCATCTTTTACCTCTCCAAGCTTCACTTTTGCTTCTATTGGAGTATCAACTGGCTTGCACCCACTCTTACCAGTTTCTTTCAAGAGATCTAAGATATATTTTTGTTGTGACAATACGATACCTTTCCTTGATCTCGCAATTTCCATACCCAAAAAATATCTCATTTGCTCCAAATCCTTGATCTCGAACTCCTTGGCTAGATTCTGTTTTAATCGGTTCATTTCTTCTTCATCTCCTGTAAGAATTATGTCATCTACATAAACAATCAAAACTGAGATCTTGTCTTTGTTAGAGACTTTTATAAAGAGAGTGTGATCTGTCTGCCCCTGTCTATAATTCTGATTCTTCATAAACCTTGTAAACCTTTCAAACCAAGCTCTAGGCGACTGTTTAAGACCATATAGTGATCTTTTAAGTCTGCATACCTTGGATCCAAACTTCTCAGTAAAACCAGGTGGTGCCTTCATGTAAACTTCCTCTTCAAGGTCTCCATTGAGGAAAGCATTCTTCACATCCAATTGATTTAGAGACCAATCAAGGTTTACAGCAATTGACAAGAGCACACGAACAGTATTTAGTTTTGCCACCGAAGAAAAAGTATCAGAATAATCCACTTCATAAGTTTGTGTGTAGCCTTTAGCTACCAGTCGAGCTTTGTATCGTTCCAGAGATCCATCAGAATTATACTTCACGGTGAATACCCACTTACAACCAAAGATTGCTTTTTCTTGTGGCAGATCAACCTTTTCCGAAGTAGCATTCTTCTCTAGAGCTCTCATCTCCTCAAGAATAGCCTCCCTCCACTCAGGAACATTTAGAGCTTCCTATACATTACTTGAAATAACCACACTAGACACTTGTGTAATAAAAGCATTAAACTGAGGTGACACATTATTATACTAAATTAAATTGGATAGAGGATGCTTAGTACAAGACCTAACACCTTTCCTAAGAGCAATTGGAAGATCATCTTGACTTGAGGAATTTGACTTAGAATTACCTGGAGGATTATTGTCAGAATTGTCTGAAGGAACATTGACCTCATGATCCAACCCCTGATCAGATTCTTGGGGGTGCTGTAAGACAGTGTTCCTTTCCTTTTTTTGTGCTTGGTACTCCTTTGAATATACAAGACCCTTCCATCGTTTCGCACACATCTCTGTTGTTTCAGAATTTTGATTTTGAGATGGCATTATCAGAGGTTGTTGTAGATTTTCATCATTTAATGCATTTGTATTTCCTTTCTCAATTACTTTTGGTAAAATATCATCACTAGCACATTCAAAATCAATGGTTAAGTCAGAACCATTTAAAAACAATCTTTACTATTGTTCTTCTCCCCTTGAAAATGAGAAGTGTGATAGTATGATTGTCCTTCAAAGAAAGTAACATCCATAGAAACAAACATTTTTTTCAGAACTGGATCATAACATTTAAACCTTTTTGATTTGTCGAATAACCTACAAAAATGCATTTATGTGCTTTTGGATCAAGTTTTGTTCTTTTATGGTCATGGTTATGAACAAATGCAACACTACCAAAAATTTTTAAAGGAATGTTTCTTACTAACTTGGAAGTTGAAAAACACTCATTGAAAAGTTTTATTGGTGTTTTAAGCCCCAAGGTTCTTGAAGGCATTCTATTTATAAAAAATGTGGCTGTTAAAACAGTTTCTCCTCAACGATACTTTGAAACTTTAGATGTAAAGCTTAAGGCCCTAGCAACTTCAAGAAGATGCTTTTTTTTTTCCTTTCGGTTACCCCGTTTTGTTGAGGTGTGTTGTTACAAGAACTTTGATGTACAATCCCCTTTTCATCAAAAAAATTTCCTAACACATGATTAAAGAATTCTTTGCCATTATCACTACGAAAAACTTTGATCTGAGTTTCAAACTGTGTTTGTACCATTGTATAGAAGTTTTTAAACACACTTTCAGCATCAGATTTATCTTTTAGTAAAAAAAAACCCAAGTAACCTGAGTATGATCATCAATAAATGTAATGAACCAACGTTTTTCAGAAAGAGTTGCCACTTTAGAAAGACCCCATACATCACTGTGGATCATAGTAAATGGTTTTGACTTTTTGTATGGTTGTGGTGGAAAAGCAACATGACGATGTTTAGCTAATTCACAAACTTCACATCGAAAAATAGAAGCATTTTTATTCATAAATAATTTGGGTAATAATTGCTTTAAATAATGAAAATTTGGATGTCCTAACCGAAAATGCCATAACATAATCTCACTGTCACTGGAAACAGAAATAGAATTAAAACAAGTTTGGTCTTGCCTTCCAAAGTTTGTACCATTATTAAGGAGGTAAAGGCCACAGTCTTGCCTAGCATCCCCAATCATCTTCCCCGAGGTTAAATCCTGAAATTTACATTGAGAAGACCAAAAATTAATTTGACAATTATGATCACGAGTTAATTTACTGACTGACAATAGATTATAGGATAATTGAGGAACGTGAAGGATATCTCTTAAAGTAAGATGAAAAGAAACAGTAATTTTTCCATTCCCTGCAACTGTAGCATAGGAATCTAATATCCAAGAGGTATGTAAGAAGAAAACAACTGTGAGAACCCAGTCATATGATCGATTGCTCCTGAATCTAATATCCAAGAGGTATTTGGATTGACACAAGTAAAGGTTGTGGTGAAAAAACTACCTGACTGGACTAAAGAACAAGACACACTAGAATTTTTTATAGATTGAGACTGAAACATCTTGTACAGGTGCTCCATTTGTTCCTTGGTGAAAGGAAGAGAGTCTGAGGATGACTGCTACCCTGGATTAGTAGTGCTAACCTGGAAAGCATGAGTGTCACCTGCTGGTCGAGAGTCATCACCAGGTTTCTTCTTCAAATTCGCAGGTTTTCCATGGAGTTTTCAACAGGTCTCGCGTATATGTCATGGTCTCCAACAATGATCACACCATGGCTTTTGTTTGCCTCCTCGTCTTTCTCATTGTTGCTCATTACTGTGGGTTACAAGAGCTGAACTGTCCTGATCAACTTTTGGCTCCTCTACTCCCTTTAACATCACTAATTTTCGAGCCTCCTCTCTCCGCACCTCAGAAAAAATCTCTCTGATAGAGGGTAGAGGTTTCCGTCCTAAAATACGTCCCTGAACCTCATCAAGATCTTTATTTAGACCTGTTTGTTCAACCTTTTTCTTGTAACGTGCACTATCATTCGGACTCTCCCATTCTTCAGTTTCGAATATATCCAATTCTTGCCACAGAGTCATCATGTCATTATAATAGGCAGTTACTTCTCTATCACCTTGTTGTATCCGCCACATCCGAGTATTTAACTCAAATAATTGAGAATAATTTTCTAGGTCAGAGTACATCTCTCAACAGCCTCCCAAACATCATGAGCGGTTGGTAGAAACATAAACGGTTTTTTCAAGGTTGGTTCCATGAAATTAATAAGTCAAGCGGTAACCATGGAATTTTTTTATCTTCACTGCTGGTATTTTGGATCATCAGCGGTTGGAGGCTTGATTTCCCCATTCAGATATCCAAGTTTTCCCTTTACATCAATCACCAAATGCACGGGTTGGGCCCACTCTAAGTAGTTTTTACCATTTAACTTATGAATGGTAATCTGTAAAGGGCTTTCATTGATGGGTGCAATCGAAGATGCCGGGGAACTCCTTTCAGACGATGTCACAGTGCTAGTAACGGAAGAAGAAAACAAACTAGAGCCAACCATGGCTGTTTTGTAATTCACAGGCTCTGATACCATGTAGTAAAGAAAGAAAACAGTAGAGAGGTAAAACTGAATGTATTCTTTTCTCCATATGAATTCAATAGTTGTTACAATATAAATAGGAAAACTAGAGAGTAATTCTAGGAGTAATTCTAGGAAAAAAAATCAGGATTTCTCTAACTTCCTTGATTTTAGGTAGTTTCCTATTAAATAGGAAAACAGATAATAATTTATTAATTATTTATTTACAGCTAATAATTTCTAATTTATATACAAAAAATATTTACAAGATATTATCTGAGCGAGGTGAATTGGTTATAACAAGGCATGTCCTTATAAGTGAAGCTGTGGCTTTGTTTTTACATATTCTTGCTCATGATTTGAAGTGTAAAGTTATCCAGTTTGGTTTCTATAGATCAAAAGAACTAATTACTAGGCAGTTCAACAACGTTTTGAAAGTTATAATGAGAGTGGCTAAAGAATATTTGAAACTAAACAATTGCATTATTTGAGAATTAGATACTACCAAATGAAAATAGTTTGAGGTATACATTATTCTAAATCAATTTAATTGAAATTTTAAATTATAAAAGTTATTAACTTATTGTGTGTGTGTATATATATATATGATAGAAGCGTCTCGGAGCACTAGATAGAACTTATATTCTAGTAACTATGAATGCTAAAGATAGGCTTAGAGATTGAAATAAGAAAGGAGATATCTCAACAAATGTATTAGGAGTTTGTGCTCCAAATATGAAATTCATATATGTATTACTAAGATGGGAAGGATCAGCAAGTGATATCTCGAGTTTTGCGAGATGCCTTACAAAGACATGAGGGTCTCCTCATTCCAAATAGTAATGAATTTTTTTTCTATAAGTTATATAAAAATTATTATCAAATTAGATGAAACTTAATAATTAAATTTTTTTTCTTATGGTTGTAGATAAATACTTTCTAGTGGATGTGGGATATACCACTTGTCTAAGATTCTTAGTACCTTATCAAGGGATTAAATATCATTTTAAATGATGGGTTGGAAATAACCTTGAAAACCGCAAAGATTTATTCAACCTTCGTCATTCAATGCAAAAAAATATAATGAAGAGATCATTTGGATTGTTAAAAAAACGACGGGTTATATTGAGAGGTCCATTTTTCATTAATATTAAAACTAAAATGAGGATAATTAATGCATGTTTTATGAATCATAATTTTATAAGAATAGGGCAAGATAATTATAAGATTGCAATTTTCTTATACTAAATGTCTCGTTTGCTTATGTTATATCGGAATTTAATTTGTGGAGTTTTTTCTTTTAGGAATGTGCAGAGTAAGAGTACTTTAGGTTTTAGCTTTTAAGGGTTTAGTCAGAATTGGAAGTTCGAATTAATAACGTTAAGCTTTAACCCAAGCTAGCAGAATTTTAGAATAACAGTGTTAATAAGGTCCGAATTAACATGATTAGAACAAACTAATATAATACTAAGATACTTAATGTCACGACCCTCTAGACCGGTATGTGACCTTTACCTCACCACTTACAGTCGAACTGTGAGTCAACATCCGCTCCATTCTCATACATTTATAGTTTAATCATTGTAAATAAACAAATTTGAAATAGAAATTGAACTTTTATAATTATGCGGAAGCGTTTACATCAGTTTCTATTATCTATACATCTCTTTCGTACAAAATATCACTAGACTGTGCATAAATTTACAGGATACAATTTTTTTTCAACACAAGTGTATACCTCTCTATACTATTAGAGAATTGGAGAACACCTTAGCAGGGATGATTGTAGTACTCACAACTGCGTAGTATCTGTAGAGGAGGAAATAATGGGGTGAGCATAACACGCTCAGTAAGGAAAATGTGCAAGCAGGTAGATAACTACACTATCTACATGCTAAAATACATATATGTTCATTTTTCATATAAACCAATATGCATGTTTGTTAAAACAACTTCCATCAATGTGAAACCATTAATTCGCTAGATGGGTATATGCATATTCACACAATAGCGCACAGCATAATCTATTCATACAGTTCATATATAGAAAATGCTTTACGTAAAACCACACAAGTTCATTTCAAAATCACTTTGCACACAGCAAGTCAATGTCCATATGAGACATAATCATGGGTTAACACATTCCCCAGACATACAGCAAGGGAAGATATCTGTCACCTCACACAGTAGTGACAATATCATATCACATAGATATAGAAGACTTATGGCCATAGTCGGATTTCAAGCTACACTGATCAGGTGTGCGGGAACCTTACGCTTAGGGAGGCGGATCAACCATCCCGTCAGCTCAACTTAACTCACGGCACATCGTACTCCATGGCTAATGCTCACGATATATCGTGCTCCCGTGGATCCTTATCACCCATTTTCGTTGTCTCAAAATCTCGTGCGAGCAGGTCAGTGTCAGACACACAGCAGTACACGATAGCTTAAGCACGGTTTATACTCATTACATCACATTCACAAACCTCATGCGAGTAGGTCAATGCAAGACACACAGCAATACATGACGGCTCTAACACGACTTTTACTCAACACACAGCACAATCATGAAAACCTCGTGCGAGCAACTCAGCGTAAGACACACAACATACTTGAGACATCAAACACGGTATAATAGGAATTCACATGCGAGCATAGGCAGAGTAAGACACACAACAATACTCGAAGGCTCCAGTATGGTTCCCAAAATCTAGTGCGAGCAGATCAAGTGGAGCAAACAGCATCACCCGAGGCATCGAGCACTCTTTTCGTTTTCTCAAAAGTTCCTTTGAAAACAATGTGCGAGCAGGGCTGGTCAATCTACCGTTGCCTCTCATGCTCTAGCACAATTTCACACAGCAAAAAAATAGAAGGGGCTTCATGTATAGTCATAAGTGAGAGGGAAAATCTCCCTTTAATCACCCTCTAAAGGCATTTTAGGTAGTTTATCAAAATCGAGAGCCCTTCTATTGTTATTTTTTCTCAAACCGTTTGCAAAAACCTCTTTTCCCAACAATCATAGAAGTTATGCAAATTCATACTATCGACTTATTCTCATAAGTAGCTTTTTATCTAGCCATATCAATATCTATGTATTTATCGCATACATGTGCATTCAGCAAGGAAGAAAACATACGTATGGCTATCTCTATAGCACACATAAGTCTCTTACCTCGAATCACACTTGAATCGTTTTCCTTGATTCCAATAGCTTGTGATCCGATCTTCTCAACTCCGACTTTATCTCCAGGAGCTGCAAGTGTTCACAATTCTCATAAGTATATTCTCATATACTTCATTCCACTTGCATGATATTTAGATCAATGCATTTTGACCATTTATATCTCATTTGACCTCTTTATACCATTATTGGACTTTATTCTTCCTTAAGTCCATTTCGCTCATTTTTATTTGTTTCTTAGAAATCCATTAGACTCCTTGAGTCCATTGATTCCATATTGAACCGGCATTTAGCTCTCCATGTCATTAGTTCATCATTTCATTTCATTGAGGCATTTCTTCAAACACCTCATATACTCTAATTTCAACCTTTATCCGTTCTAACTTATGGATTTCACCAAACCATTATTCAAGCGTCAATACATACTTAATAACATCTATTCATACTTAAATCAGCTTTAAACCCATGCTTACTCAACAAATCCTCATTTTGGCACATTTAACCATTTTATAGGTCATGGAGAGTTTAACATGTTCTAAGATGTTTCAATCATAAATCTATATATCAATCTACTCACACAAGTATATAGATTAACATATATGAGATTGAAGTATTGAAATCTTACCAATTTCAACTTTTTTCCACTTTGCACAATTAAGGGGAAAACTCCTTTTCTCCTTCAATGGATCAACTTAACTTCTAGCTTCTAACTATGTTATTCTTCCCCACTTTATGAATAACTTTGATGAAATGAACTTCTTCCAAATCTTTATGGAAAGTGTTGAGAATCCTTAAAGAGATTTTAGGTTACTTTAATTCAAAAATGGAAAGGTTTGATGTTTTCCCAAAATCTGCAGTTCAGCAGCCTAGTTATATAGAAATTACCTTGATGAGATCGATCTCCCTAGGTCAAGGATCGATCTTCCCCTGTTTTTAGCCCTTCAGAATGCAAATTTAAGCCTATGAGATCGATCCGTCGAGGCATGAGATCGATTTGCTCTTTGTTATGAGATCGATCTACCCATAAGTAGGAAATCGATTTATTTTCAGGCAGTAGCTTAAGGAGATCGATCTGCTCCAAGGGTGAGATCAATCTGCTCCAAGTCAGTAGCATTTGGAGATCGATCTGGCCCTTCAGGGGATCGATTCCTTCACAAAATGCTTAGTATATCGATCTGGTCCCATTGGAGATCGATCTGTCCTGTTCCATTGCTCAAATAAGAGCATTATTTGCTCTTCCAAATCAATCTTTCCTTCTATGAGATCGATCTGATATTCATATTTTTCAGATTTTACTGCAGTAACTCACACAAACATCCTTAATTTTGCTGTCATAGTCATTTTTTCATCCAACCACCTTTAAGACTTAAATGACATCCATTCATACTTTATACACATTAAAACTTGTATGCATTCATTGTACAACCAAAAGTAATACAATACAAAACTAAATGGAAGTATAAAGATTTATGCAACTCATGCAACTTCATTCCATTTTACCACACTACTCATTTTTCATTCTACTCACATTCATCACATACAAAAGTCCATTGCTTCCTATTCATACATAATGAAACTTTTACGTACATCACAAACTCATATTACAAGTGTGTACATTGAATCTATGGACTTTATATCACTTATACTTCACATGACATGTACATGTGTATTACTGATGAATTCATAAAGTTTACATACCAAAAATACGGGTCTTACATTCCTCCCCTCTTAAGAAAATTTGATCCTCCAAATTAGAACCAAGTTATTCCTAAAAAAGTGGGGGGTATTTCTCCCGTATCAAGTTCTCTAACTCCCAAGTCATTTCTTCCGAATTATGGTGCTGCCAAAGAATCTTGACAAGTGGAATCGTCTTGTTCCTTAGCACATTTTCTTTCCTGTCCAGTATCCGGATCAGTTTCTCTACATATGTCAAGTCATCTTTGAGCTCCAATTGCTCATATTGAATCACGACTTGGATCTGGATGGTACTTCCGAAGTATCGATACGTGGAAGACGTTGTGAACGCTTACCAACTCCGGTGGCAATGCAATTCTATAAGCCTTATCTCTCACTCACTCCAGTATCTCAAATGGTCCGATATATCGAGGGTTCAACTTACCTTTCTTACTGAACCTCATAATCCCTTTCAAGGGAGAGACTTTCAAAAATACAGTCACCCACAGTGAACTCTAATGGCATGCGTCTTATGTTAGCATAATTTATTTGTCTGCTCTGAACTGTTCTCAATCTTTTACATATCAATTGAACAACTTCAGAGGCTTGCTGTACCAAGTCAGGAACAAACATTTTTCTTTCACCCACTTCTTTCTAACGAATAGTGGAACGACACCTTCTACCATACAAGGCCTCATATGGTGTCATCCCGATACTCGAGTGGTAACTATTGTTGTATATGAATTCGGCTAACGATAGGTGATCATCCCAAGAGCCTTTAAAATTCATAACACTTGCTCTCAACATATCCTCTAATGTTTGGATAGTTCTCTCTAACTGACCATTGATTTGAGGATGGAAAGCAGTACTGAAACTCAATTGGGTTCCCATACCTTGATGGAATTGTTCCCAAAAATGAGAAGTGAAGCGGAAATCCCTATCTGATACGATACTCATTGGAACACCATTTAGTCTCACTATCTCCCGTACATACAACTCTACTAAGTTACTCAAAGTATTTGTAGATTTCATCGCTAGAAAGTGGGCGAATTTCGTCAGTTTGTCAACCACTACCCAGATAGCATCATAGTTCCTCTTAGTTCTCGACAATCCCATGATGAAGTCCATGGTGACATGCTCCCATTTTCAAGTCGGTACTGGTAGAGGCTACAATAACCCTGCAGGCTTCTGATGCTCTACCTTCACTTGCTGACATATCAGACATCTTGCCACAAACTCTACGATATCTCTTTTCATCCCTGACCATCAATACACTTTTCGGAGGTTCTGGTACATCTTATTACCTCCCGGATGCAATGTGTATCTTGATGAATGAGCTTTTATCAAAATCAATTTCTTTAGTTTAGGATCATCGGGAACGTAAATCCTGCCTCTAAACCTCAGTAGGCCATCATCACTTACAAAGAAATCGGTCACATCACCTCTGAATCTGACTCGCACGATCCTCACATAGTAAATCGGCATACTGAGCTTAGCATATCTGGTAAATCAAATTCGGTTCCACTCGTAGGCTAGCTATCACACAATCTCTGTTAATATCAAGAGGATCTATCTCCAACCTGAGGTGAGCAAACTGCTCGAGCAACTTATAATCCCTGACCATCATGTGCGATACCATTCTAAGGCTCTTTCTACTCGGGGGCATCCGTTACCACATTAGCCTTCCCTGGATGGTACAATAGCTCGCACTCAATCTTTTAGAAGCTCTGTCCATCGTCTCTGCCTCATATTCAACTCTTTCTGTGAAAACAGATATTTGAGGCTCTTATTATCTGTATACATTTGAAATTTCTCACCATATAAGTAGTGGCGTCAAATCTTTAAGGTAAACACTACGGCTGCCAACTCCAAATCATGGGTCGGGTAGTACCTCTCATGGTCCTTAAGTTGTCTAGATCCATAGGCTACTACCTTCCCATTTTGCATCAATACACAGCTCAGTCCCTGTCCTGAGGCATTTGTATACACTGAGTAACCTCCTGAGCTGGTGGGTATGATGAGAATAGGTGCGGTGGTCAGTCTGTGCTTTAATTCGCAGAAACTCTTCTCACACTTATCATCCCACTCGAATACCACATTCTTTTGAGTAAGACGTGTCAATGGAGCAGCCAGCTTAGAGAATCCCTCGACAAATCGTCAGTAATAACCTGCTAAACCCAGGAAACTACGGATCTCTGTAACCGTCTTAGGTCTTTCCCACTATATCACAGCCTCTATCTTAGACGGATCCACTGATACACCATCTCTCGAGACTACATGACCCAAAAACGATATCTCACTCAGCCAAAAATCACACTTGTTGAGTTTAGCATACAACTCCTGATCTCGAAGGGTCTGCAATACTGTTCTTAAATGTTGCTCATACTCTTCCCTGGACTTCGAGTACATCAATATGTCATCTATAAAGACAATCATAAATATGTCCAGGTATGGCTTAAATACATCATTCATTAGAGTCATAAACGCTGCAGGAGCATTCATCAACCCAAATGGCATAACCAAAAACTCATAATGGCTATAATGGGTCCGAAATGCTGTCTTGGGTACATCTTCACTTCGAATCCTAAATTGATGATACCCAGGCCTCAGATCAATCTTTGAAAAAATCTGTGCTCCCTGCAACTGATCCAATAGATCATCTATTCGTGGAAGGGGATATTTATTCTTGATGGTAGCCTTGTTCAACAACTGGTAGTCTATACACAGTCGGAGACTCTCATCTTTCTTCTTTACAAACAGAATCGGTGCTCCTCAAGGTGATACGCTCATTCTGATAAACCCCTTATCCAACAATTATTGCAATTGCTTTTTTAACTCTTCCAATTCAATTGGAGCCATTCTATATGGTGGCTTGGATATTGATTTCTTTCTAGGCACCAAATCAATACAGAATTCCATTTCTGTCTGGTGGTAACCTTGATAATTCTTCCGGAAAGACATTGGAGAATTCTCTAACCATTGAGATGTCAACTAAATCTGGGTGTGCCTTATCCAAATCAACCACATATGTTATAAAACCTTCAATATATCACAATCACATTTGATTAGTGAAATCATTCGTCTTTGAACATAATTTACTACTTCTTTCATTACTTTGCAAAGCTTACAACAAGCTTTTCAGGGGTAGGAAACATTACTGTCTTAGCATAACAGTTTAAGACGGCTTGGTTTGCAGCTAACTAATCCATCCCTAATATTACATCAAAATCTTTCATGTTTAACAGAATCAAATTGGCCAACATCTCCTTTTCCCCTACTTATAGCTTACAACCATTACAAACATACTCTGTCATTACATTCTCTCTAAGTGGAGTACACTTGTAAGTAAAGTCCTACCTAGAAGTATAGGTATTACATGTTCAATCAATTTACATGCAAACGTAGGCGATATGAATGAATGCGTGGCACTTGGATCAATCAATGTTAATGTTTTAAAATCAAAGACTAGGATGGTACCTTTAATCATGTCTGTAGAAGTCTCTTGTGAGATCTGAAAATTTTATACATATCTAAATTATGTAATGAGAACATGAAGTGTAATTGATTGCACTAAATGTGATGTACTCATATATTGAGGTTGTATGGAATGGAATTTTAAGTGATGAATGAGAAATGAATGAGAATTAATCAATAAAGTAAATTATGGCTATTACATATGGAGATTTTATGTTAAGTGTTCAGCCAAAGTGTGAAACTATGAGGCCAGATCGATCTTGGAGAAGAGAGGATCGATCTGGTAGGCTAAAGTGACAAGGAAAGAGGAATTTAAGCGAGCAGATCGATCTCCAATGGAAGAGGATCGATCTCCTTATAATTCTGTAATGAAGAGATCTATCTCAAGAGTAAGAAATCGATCTCATGGAGCATTCTGTAAGGAGGAGATCGATCTCCTACAAGAGAAGATCGATTTCATGAAACATTCTGTAAACTGAAGATCGATCTCATAATTGGAGAAGATCCATCTCATAAAGCCATTAAGAGATCGATCTCACCCCACAACAGATCGATCTCCTAGGCATAAAATTACCTCAAAACGTTTTCAAATTCAAATGCAAATCGATCTCATTAAGGACCAGATCGATCTCATACCCTCTGTCTATAAAAAGACCCTTGTGTTTTTTTGTATTTCATTTTTCCTCTCTTTCAAACCTCCATTTTAGTCAAGCCTTGGCTTTCTCTCTCTTCCAAAGCCCTCATTTTCGTTCGAATCAAAGGTTGTGGTATCCAAAGGAGAACAACATACTTGGAAATCGAAAAACAGATTGAATCGAGGCAAGAGTTGAGCACTCCACAAGTTGGGTAAAATTTATAATTCGATCTTGGATTTTAAAGTGATTTTTGGTGATTATGGTTGCTGGCATTGTGATGAAATAGCTAGGAAATGATTAAGAATTGATGAAATTATGGTTTTTGTGGGAGTAAAGATAATATTATGCAATTTGTGGTGATTTGGAATTTTTTACTATAAGTTGGGAATTGAGGCAAGGAGGTGAATTGGACATGGAGATTGTACATGAAAAATGTAGGATTTGAAATGATGTAGATGAGAATGTGGATTGTGATAAAATTATGAGAGTTGGGTTATTTGAGTATTTAACGAGAATATAAGCAAATATGTGCTTGATGATGCGATTGAGTTGGGTTATTGATGTTTTAATATCGTTTGGACAGCTCAAAAGTTCCAGAGAGGGATGTGAGGCTAGTCCGTGATATGAGGGAACGATTGCACTATACGAGGTGCAACAAGGTAAGAGAAAACTTAAACTCGTTTGTGTGTGTTTTGTGACAATATTGTAGCATGAATTGTGATTTGAGAAAACAAGTATGTTTTAAGAGTTGTGAATGAGTATTGCACATGATTTTATAGTCGGTTGGGGTCCAACTTTTATGAGTTGTAAACTAAGCGCAAAAATGTTTTACAACCGTTTTGTATTTAAAACATGAAAAGAGATTTGGGCTCTACGTTAAGGCATGTTGAGATTGAAAAATGTGTGCGTGGTTTTACCAGTTGGAACTCGGTTTTAACATATTTTGTGTTGAGTACACAATTGTTTTAAATGAGCTTTATGAGAGAAAACCATTATGAGTTCTACGTGAGTGCAAAACGTTTTATATGATAATTGCTAATGATTGAGACTTAGGCATGTCATGTTGAATATACATCAGGCATTGCTTTGGAAACATGTAAGGCCGATATTATTCCACGCTTTGGTAGCGTTGGGAGGCATTGCTTTGGTAGCATGTAAGGTCAATATTATTTTCCGCTTTGGTAGCGTTGGAAGGTGTTGCTTTGGTAGCATGTAAGACCAATATTATTCCACACTTTGGTAGCGTCGGGAGGCATTGCTTTGGTAACATGTAAGGTCGATATTATTCCCCGCTTTGGTAGCGTTGGGAGGCGTTGCTTTGGTAGCATATAAGGCTAATAGTATTCCACGTTTTGGTAGCGTTGGGAGACATCCACTTTGGTAGCGCTGGGAGGCATTGCTTTGGTAGCATGTAAGACCGATAGTGTGCATGAGGAGAGGCATTGCTTTGGTAGCATGTAAGGTCGGGTCTTGTTTTGGTAACGCGTAAGTCCAATATACCATGTATACGATCATATTGTCGACATTCCTTTTTTTGAGGATGCCTGGGATGCGCACCCAGAAAAGATTATTTTGATATGCCATGACGAGTTTTATATGAGTTTTCTTGCCTAGTCTCTTTTTTATACACATGAGATTGTGTTTTGTGGTTGCGCCACGTGCATTACTATTGAGGTGATTTTTATCACGTTTTATGAGAAAAGTCATTATCGCATACTGATTTCCACATGCTTGTAATTATACTTTGTACTGAGTTATGTACTCTCATGTTTTACATGATTATAGAGAATGAGACGAGAATGATGTTTTATTGAGTCATGCTACATTTTTATCGAGTTTTCAACTATAAAACAAATGATTATGTTGTGCAAATCATTAATTGTAATGAGTCCCTTACCCCCTTATTGAGCGATTTAGAAGCTCACCCTGTTTTATCTTCCCTCAGATTTCTTCAAGTGAAGTGAGTTTCTCTGCGACATACGGAGTAGTGGCTAGTGGAAAACTTGAGCTCTAGGCTATATATTGTATTGAAGTATAATTTACATTTCATGTACTCAGACTTATGTTGTATTTACACACTCAATATACAATGATGTATGGGATGTATTAGGATTAATTAATCTTGAATGGAGTAAGGTATATTATATGAAATATAATTATGAGATGATGAGATCCTGAGCTATGATGTGTATGATGAAGTATGACACTGCACAGGAATGCACCCTTATTTGTGAATAGATGTGAAAAAGTTTTAAATTTGCCATGTTTTTCACACTTCTGGGGCGTCACATCTCTGGAGATGCTTGGTCTAGTGCAAACACTCCCCCATGACCAACAGCTTGCTTCCCTTTCTCTTCAGCTGTAGCCTTCCTCTTAAGTGTAGGTGTCTCAATCGTAGCCTTCTCTGGCTCTTTACCATTCTGTGAGGCTGTATCAATCAACTCTGAGCACTCACGAGCTATGTGCCCTGGTTTACCACACCTATAGCAAGATCTCATCGATAATGAGCACAGTCTACCCTTATGATATCTACCACATAGCCTGCACTGCTCTGTGGTAGGTCGAGGTCCACTAATAACTATGCCCCTCGATGCTGGATGAATTGGAGGCTTCACAGGCCTCTCTCTTATCTCCTCAATCTTAGGCCCCTTACCAAATAACCTTCGACCTTTTCGAAACCCTCTATCATCAATTGACCTCTCCCAGTCTCTATCTCTACCTTTACTACTCTTGGCTAATTCCAAGGCATGCAACTCATAATCTTGCTCACACAACTGAGCTTTGTGTACTGCCTCATCATAAGTGGTAATGTCCAGTCGAGCTCTGATGGAAGGTCTCAGTCCTTCAAGAAACTTCTGAACCTTTATGTCCTCAAGGTTCATGGTCACTGTATCATATCAACCTAAGGATGTGAATCCATACTCATACTCATCTATTGTCCGGTTCCCTCAAGTCAATGTCATGAATTTCAACTGCATCTTTCTCTGAGCAGTAGTTGGAATGTATTACCTTCTGAAGGCATCCAAGAATGTGTCTCAAGTCACAATCGGGTGTCGTGCACTCAACATCGGTTGTGTGGCCATCCACCAATGCTCGGCCTTATCCTCTAATACAAAAGCCTCAAAGGTGACTTTTTCTGTGTCGGAGCAATGGAAGAACTTGTAGAGGTTCTCCATACTGTGTATCCAATGTTCAGCTGATACTGGGTTCTTAACCCCATAAATAAAGGTGATATGAACTTCTAGAATTCCTTCAGTCTACCCAGATCACAATCATAAATTCCCTCTCCACCAACCTATTGTGGGACTACAGGATCCTAAACTGGTGGGGGAATGTCCTGAATTGGGCGAGGCGCATGTATCTCCACCTCTACAGCATGAGGTCTCGGTGCAGGCTGTGTTGGCTCATCTCTCTCAGGTGCAGCAGCCTGACCAGCAGGGTTTCCCTGTCTACCCTCTATTTTGGCCATTGCCTGTGTAAATATCTCCATAACCGTTTCTACACTACGTTGTAACTGCGCTATAAGCTCCTCAGCGACCTCACTAAGACCGGGTGGATCTCTATTAGAACTAGACCCACTGCACCTCTCGGGCTCATCTCTATGCCCCTGAGAGCGTGAACTCTCTCCTCTATGAGTACGTCGTCTATCAAACATCCTGCATACTCAAAATAAGTGTCTTAGTCACAATTTTCAGCTTGGTATACACATTTGTATCATAATAATACAAAGTACTTTAGGGATGTATAATTTTTTAATTATGGATACAACTCACATCAGACCAACTCAGCTCTGATACCATTAAATCTGTCACGACTATCTAGACCAGTACGTGACCTTTACCTCACCACTTATAGTTGGGCTGTGAGTCGACATCCGCTCCATTCTCATACATTTATAGATTAATCATTGTAAATAAACAAATTTGAAATAGAAACCAGACTTTTATAATTTTGCGGAAGCGTTTACATCAGTTTCTATTATCTATACATCTCTTTCGTACAAAATATCACTAGAATGTGCATTAATTTACATGATACAATGTTTTTTCAACACAAGTGTATACCTCTCTATACTGCTAGAGAATTGGAAAACACCTTAGCAAAGACGATTGCAGTACTCACTACTGCGTAGTATCTGTGGAGGAGGAAATAAAGGGGTGAGCATAACACACTCAGTAAGGAAAATGTGCAAGCAGGTAGATAACTACACTATCTACATGTTAAAATACATATATGTTCATTTTCCTTATAAACCAATATGCATGTTTGTTAAAACAACTTCCATCAATGTGAAACCATTAATCCGCTGGATGGATATATGCATATTCACATAGTAGCACACAACATAATCTATTCACACCGTTCATATATAGAAAATGCTTTACTTAAAACCACACAAGTTCATTTCGAAATCACTTTGCACACAGCAAGTCAATGTCCATATGAGACATAATCATGGGTTAACATATTTTTCAGACACACAGCAAGGGAAGATATCTGTCACCTCACACAGTAGTGACAATATCATATCACACAGATATAGAAGACTTATGGCCATAGTCGGATTTCAGGCTACACTAATCAGGTGTGCGGGAACCCTACGCTTAGAGAGGCGGATCAACCATCCCATCAGCTCAACTCAACTCGCGGCACATCGTACTCCACGGCTAACGCTCACGATATGTCATGCTCCCGTGGATCCTTATCACCCATTTTCGTTGTCTCAAAATCTCGTGCGAGTAGGTCAGTGTCAAACACACAGCAGTACACGATGGCTCAAGCACGGTTTATACTTATTACATCACATTCACAAACCTCGTGTGAGCAGGTTAATGCAAGACACACAGTAATACATGACGGCTCTAACACGATTTTTACTCAACACACAGCACAATCATGAAAACCTTGTGCGAGCAACTCCGCATAAGACACACAACATACCTAAGGCATCAAGCACAGAATAATAAGAATTCACATGCGAGCATAAGCAGAGCAAGACACACAGCAATACTCGAAGGCTCCAGCATGGTTCCCAAAATCTAGTGCGAGCAGCTCGAGTGGAGCACACAGCATCACTCGAGGCATCGAGCACTCTTTTCGTTTTCTCAAAAATCCCTTTGAAAACAATGTGCGAGCAGGGCTGGTCAATCTACTGTTGCCTCTCATGCTCTAGCACAATTTCACACAGCAAAGAAATAGAAGGGCCTCCATGTATAGTCATGAGTGAGATGACAAATTTTCCTTCAATTACTCTCTAAAGGCATTTCATGTTGTTTATCAAAATCGAGAGCTCTTCTATTGTTATTCTTTCTCAAACCGTTTGCAAAAACCTCTTTTCCCAATAATCATAGAAGTTATGCAAATTCATACTATCGACTTATTCTTATACGTAGTTTTCTATCTAGCCATATCAATATCTTTGTATTTATCGCATACATGTGCATTTAACAGGCAAGAAAACATACGTATAGCTATCTCTATAGCTCACATAAGTCTCTTACCTCGAATCGCGCTTGAATCGTTTTCCTTGATTCCAATAGCTTGTGATCCGATCTTGTCAACTCCGACTTTATCTCCACGAGTTGCAAGTGTTCACAATTCTCATTAGTATATTCTCATATACTTCATTCCACTTGCATGATATTTAGATCAATGCATTTTGGTCATTTATATCTCATTTGGCCTCTTTATACCATTATTGGACTTTATTCTTCCTTAAGTGCATTTCACTCATTCTTATTTGTTTCTCAGGAATCCATTAGACTCCTCGAGTCCATTGATTCCATATTGAACCGACATTTAGCTCCCCATGTCATTAGTTCATCATTTCATTTCATTGAGGCATTTCATCGAACAGCTCATACACTCCAATTTCAACCTTTATCCATTCTAGCTTATGGATTTCACCAAACCATTATTCAAGCATCAATACATACTTAATAACATCTATTCATGCTTAAACCAGCTTTAAACTCATGCTTACTCAACAAATCATCGTTTTGGCACATTTAACCATTTTATAGGTCATGGAGAGTTTAACATGTTCTAAGATGTTTTAATCATAAATCTATATATCAATCTACTCACACAAATATATCGATTAACATATATGAGATTGGAGTATTGAAATCTTATCAATCTCAACTTTTCTCCACTTTGCACAATTCGGGGAAAACTCATTTTCTCCTTTCATGGATCAACTCAACTTCTAGCTTCCAACTATGTTCTTTCCCACTTTATGAACAACTTTGATGAAATGAATTTCTTCCAAATCTCTATGGAAAGTGTTGAGAATCCTTAGAGAGATTTTAGGTTACTTTGATTCAAAAATGGAAAGGCTTGATGTTTTCCCGAAATCTGCAGTTCAGCAGCCCAGTTATATAGAAATTACCTTGATGAGATCGATCTCCCTAGGTCAAGGATCGATCTTCCCATGTTTTTAGCCCTTTAAAATGCAAATTTAAGCCTATGAGATCGATCTGTCAAGGCATGAGATCAATCTGCCCATAAGTAGGAAATCGATCTGTTTCCAGGCAATAGCTTAAGGAGATCGATCTGCTCCAAGGGTGAGATCGATCTTCTCCAAGTCAGTAGCATTTAGAGATCGATCTAGCCCTTCAGGGGATCGATTCCTTCTTCACAGAATGCTTAGCAAATCGATCTGGCCCCATTAGAGATCGATCTACCCTGTTCCATTGCTTAAATAAGAGCAATTTTTGCTCTTCCAAATTGATCTTTCCTTTTATGAGATCGATCTGGCATTTATATTTTTCAGATTTTGCTACAGTTTTCTGTAGTAACTCACACAAACATCCTTACTTTTGCTGTCATAGTCATTTTCTCATCCAACCGCCTTTAAGACTTGAAAATGACTTCCATTCATACTTTATACACATTAAAACTTGTGTACATTCATTGTACAACCAAAGGTAATACAATACAAAACTAAATTGAAGTATAAAGATTTATGCAACTCAAGTAACTTCATTCCATTTTACCACATTACTCATTTTTCATTTCACTCACATTCATCACATACAAAAGTCTATTTCTTCCTATTCATACATAATGAAACTTGTACGTACATCACAAACTCATATTACAAGTGTGTACATTGAATTTATGGACTTTACGTCACTTATGCTTCACATGACACGTACATGTGTATTACTTATGAATTCATAAGGTTTACATACCAAAAATACGGGTCTTACACTTAAAATAATAGAACGTAGGAACATAAAAATTTAGGTGAAGAGTTAAGATCAATTAACTTAGTGTGAACATATTTTAAATGCATAATGTATGTGCATGAATGTGTTCATGAACCTAAAATATAATGTAGTAATAGATTCATGTGACCAGATTATGATAGATTAAGGTAATCTACCATTAGTTATTAAGTTAAATGTATATGAATATAGAATTCAATCAAATTCATGCAAGTAAGCTTAGGTAGTGTACCGAAATTTAATAGAAACATAAACTAATTCGATTAAATAGAATTTATCAAGAATAAATTAATTATGATGATTAAAATTTGGGTAATTTAACCAAGTTAATAAAAAGATAAAATATACTAAGTTAGGATAGTTAGTAACAATATTTGAGAAGAATTAAGCCTATGTATATATTGCAAATGGGAAATTTATGTATATAAAACCTTATGTCTAATAGTTTTTGGAGCATGTACATATATATTATAGATACAAATCTGAATACATACATATTATAATTATAAATCTGAAATTTTTTTTATAAATATTTAAACATTATAAAACTAAAGTAGATAAAATACAAAATACAAAAAATTTCCTAAACATTTTCTTTTTCCCTTTTCTCCTCCTCGTTCATGTTTTCCTCCCCAAAAGACCAGAATTTACCTTTCTTTTCTTCCTCACACGCCACCCTCACACCAGAAACTGAAAATCCAACAAACAATTTCCTTTGTTCATGCCTCCAACAACAAGAACAACCCTCTTTCAAGTCCTGCATGCATAAATCTGATAATTCTATATTTTTAGAATTATTTGTGCTTAATTTCCTAATTATTTATTTAAATCCACAATTTATTTTGTTAATTATCCCCTTTATTTAATAAAAATTCTCATGTTTGCAGATAAATCAAATCCGGATGAATTTTGAATATTTCGGTAGAAAATGGACCGGAATTGGGCTAAAATCGAGATTGAGCCACGTGGACAACACGAGTCATACCACCAAGCACATCCAATTGGACAAGAAGACCGATGACATGGACATATCTTTTCAAGGAGCCAATGGTGTGAAGACAAGTGGCCAAAAAAAAAATGCCAACTCATCAAGGATGTGAAAATTACCATTTTACCCCTAGTGTGTTTATAAATAGGAAAAGATGACAATTGAAAGGAAGGTAATTTTTTTTAGGAGAGAGGTGAGTGTAATTGTAGGAGTAGGAGTAGGAGTAGTGTAGGAAGAGTAGTTTTTAGAATTATTTTCCTTCCTAGTTTTTTTATTCTCCCATTTGTTTTACTATGCATTTTCATGTTCTTAGTTAAGCTTTGTTAAATTTTATGTTTCAATGGATAATCAATCTTTTGTTTCCATGCTCTCGGTTTCTTTCCCATGGAGTCTCTAATTGTCAAGTTCATCTCCTTGTCTTTGCCCTTCTCGATTTTTCCTTCATTTTTCAATTTTGTTTTTATCTTGTTTTTTTTATTCTCGGTTTGCTTCCATTTAGTTTTATTCTTGTCTTTCTTTTCGTTAGTTGTCATCAAGGTTGTGGTGAGCTTAATTTCTTAACTCTTCACACATTGTTCATGCATCACCGAAAGAGTAAGGACAGCAAGCATCCGAGAGGACAGAGCACACCGAGACCACAGCAGTAGACCGGGAGCATGTGTTGCCTCTGTTCTGCTCTGTTTTAAGAGCTCTCTCTCGATGATGGCAGAAGCTGAATAGCAAGAAACGAGTCTTTTATGCTCTCAGTTCCTCTCGGCTGCAAGCAGTTGATAGACATGTCTGGGCAGCAATGCAGGTAAAGACATGCAACCTACGCAGTAGCTGAGCAGAGTTGCCGAGAATCGGCGCAGTAGAGTCGGGCTGGAGCTGGAGCATTTTCCCTGGTCTGGTGTTGATGTTAGCAACACAGGCACAACAGAAACCGAAGCAGAAATGGTGCAGCAGCAACCCGTGACCTGCATACCGAGAGCAGACCTGGACAGCAGGAAATGAAGAAAGGGGCAGCACGAAACCGAAGCAGTGTAGCAGAAGCTGTCGACACGAACAGAAGCCTGGAGCAGAACGAGATTAGCTAGAGGATCAATGCATTTAGATGGCTAACCTCGAGCAGCCTGGAGCAAGTTGGAGCCATGTCTGGTCAGAACCGACAGCAGCAGATCAAGCCTAGAACAGCTGGACACAGCTCATGCAGCGGAAACCGAGCCGTGACCTGGAAATGGAAATGCAGAAATCATGCATGAACAGTATTTTGGTGGGAAATTTACTGTTATTTTAAAATATAAGGCTTTGTTTGGCTGATTGATTAAGGCATAACTCATTTTTCTATATAGTTTAGTGTTAGATTAGTTTTTAAGATTAGTTAGATGATTTAGTTAGTTTAGTTAATAGTTTTAATTATGCATTTAGATGTAGTTAATCATGTTTAGTTAGTTAATTTAGATTTAATTAGTTTCTAAGTAATTTTAATCTAGCATTAGGAATAGTTTAATTTGCAATTAGTCTAATTACATGAATTTTTTAGGTTAGTTAGATTTTAGTTTAATTAATCATGTTTTTTCATTTATTTTGCATTTTATTTTAATTTGGTTAATTAGTTTTAATTGTTTTAATTTCTTTTGCAGGTTTTCGATTTTAAGTGCTTGGAGTTTTGTAAGTACTCTGAGCTCGGTTTTAGTTACTTATTTTATAGTTTTATTATTTTATTGCTTTTGGTATTTTCAATTCTAGATTAGTTGATCACCCTTGAAAATTCATAAATTTGCTAGGATATACTTAGGATAATAGTAACCGGTACTTAATTAGGCTAACAACTTCTCTGTGGGACGATAATTCCGGGACTCAAATCCCATTATTACTTGTACGACCCGTGCACTTGCGGATATATACCTTTAGGGCCCATCAAGTTTTTGGCGCCGTTGCCGGGGAAGTTTTAATTAGTCATTAATTAATATCGGTGAAATTATGCTTAGGTGTAATTCTAGCTTGTAAATATTTAGGTTGTAAATATTTAGAGCCTTAGCTTAGGTTAGTTAAATTTTCTCTTAATTAAAATCAAAAAAAAAAATTCAAGAATTTAAAAAATTTTAAAAAATTTTTTAAGGACTTTTAGATGATTGTAAGCGTAGAGCCAGAAGTTTTGATTGTTTTCCTCTAGATCCTAAAATCGAACACACTCTTAGAAAAATTTAATAGGACTCGAGGAAATTATTAGCTCCGCTGCAATTCACCATGGCAGAAAATAGGAAAACTAGAACTATTGGAGATTATGCGATGCCGACAATTGGAGAATATTATTCCGGCATTAGGCCACCAGCTGTCCATGCAAATAATTTTGAAATTAAGCCCGCAATCATCCAGATAATCCAAACATCTTTGCAGTTCAATGGGCTTCCACATGATGACCCACATGCTCATCTCGGGCAATTCTTGGACTTATGCAACACCTTCAAGCACAATGGATTATCAGACGATGCACTTAGGCTTAGACTATTCCCTTTCTCACTTAGGGATAGGGCGAGACATTGGTTGACCTCTCTGCCTCCAGGATCCATTTCTACATGGGATGAGTTAGCCTACCAATTTTTAGCCAAATTCTTTCCTCCCTCTAAATTAGCCCAACTCAGTAGCAATATATCTTCCTTTGCCCAGTACGACTTTGAATCTCTTTATGAAGCATGGGAATGATATAAGGAGCTTTTTAGGAAGTGCCCTCACCATGGCCTACCGTTGTGGTTGCAAGTTCAGACCTTCTACCACGGACTTACAAGCCCAAATAGGACCATTGTTGACACCGCTGCGGGTGGAGCATTGATGTGCAAAACAGAGGAGGAGGCTTATGAGTTGCTAGAAAGGATGGCGACTAACAACTATCAATGGTCCTCGAAAAGGCAGATGCCAAGGAAATCGGCGGGTATGTACGAGCTTGACACACTGTCCACCTTGACCTCTCAGATTGCCAATCTTACAAAGAAGGTGGAGTCGCTCAGTACCCAATATAATCCTCCCAACAGTCCTAACCCTATATATTCTGTCCAAAGTCCTTTTCTTTCATGCGAGCTGTGTAGTGGTACCCACTCTGTAGATAGGTGTCCACTCAACTTAGAGTCGGTTCAGTATGTTGCTCTCCCTACGCAACAGAACAACCCTTTTTCAAACACCTATAATTCAGGGTGGAGGAATCATCCTAACTTCTCCTGGAGCCAAAACTAAGGGCAAACTTCTAATTTCATATTTGTAGAACCCCCTAGTTTTCAAGCTCCACAAGTTCAGGTACCACCACAGCAGCAATTTCCTTACCACCATCCACATCATCCATCCCCACCTCAATTTCAATATCACCCATCACCACCACCACCACCACCACCAGCATTTATGCAGCCCCAATTCTACCATGCACCAGCAGCTGAGAAGAAGCCTACATTAGAGGAGATGTTCACGACTATCCTCCAAGATCAAGCTGCTTCACTTAAGAACTTAGAAGTTCAGGTTGGACAAATAGCTAGTGCTCTTAGCCAACATCCTCAAGGGACCCTTCCTAGTAATACTGAAGTTAATCCTGATGAGCAAGGGGAGGGTAAGGAACAAGTTAGATCTATCACCCTTAGGAGTGGCAGAGAGCTAGAGGAGCCACAAGTTAAGTCCCAACCTGAACAGCACATAGTTGAAGAACACATAGGTTCTAACGAAGTAGCTCAGAAAGAGCAGGAACCTAAAGATCGGGCTGCCAAGGAAACAAAGCTAAGCGCTTCTTCATCTATACCTTCTTCGTATTCATTGCCTTCCTCGCCCTCTGATGCTACGAAGTTGACGATGAGAGTCCAAGATCAGGAAGTAAAGCTTAATGTTTTCAAACCTTTGAAGCTCCCTGATGACTCTCAAGAATGTTTTAAGATAGAGATTGAGGAGAACATAAGGCTTGACCATATAAAATCTGAAAGAAGGAGGGAAATAGATAGGGCTCAAGAGGATTTAACTGTTAACATTCTGTCACCATTTTGGCTAATCCTCTTACTCTTCGCCCTGCTGCTGAGTGTTGTCTTCTTTAGCTGCATTTGAAGGGGCTATGTTTTTACTTTCACTTTGTATATAGTTCGTTTTTCTTTTTCTTTTCTATTGTGTCTTTCTTTGTTTGTGTTGCAGGTTTCTTTTCTCGTTTTATGCTTTCAATCAAAGCTTTGATTGTTCATCAACATCAGAAAAGGGGAGTACTCTATTCTTGAACTTTAAATTCGTATATTATCTGCACACTGAGGACACTGTGCACGTTAAGTTTGGGGGAGGGGATATCACTTGAGCAATTTTTTGAAAAATTGAAAAAAAATTTTAAAATTTTTTCGAAAATCTGAGAAGGAATTTTCAAAATTTTTTCGATAAAATGAGCTTAAATTGCTTGATTTTGGGATGATTGAGTGCTTAGCATGTAGTTTTCCCATATTCCGATGATATGACCCCATGAATTAGTATGACTTTGATTGACTTAGAAGCATGATTATAGGAAAAGCATGAAGTTGAGTTCTTGAATTTCTCTTAATTCTTATTGTGATTTCCTCATCTTATGCACATGTCATGTCATAAATCAGTATATTTATTTAGAGAAAGCTTATGTGTACATAGGATTGCATTTGTTCAGTTGATTTTGTGCATCATATTCTAGAATTTGTTTGATCTAATCTCGAGGCGAAATATTAGATCACACTTGATTAGGGAGATGATTTAGGCCATCTTTGGATCGTTTGAGCCTTTCTAGCCTTCCTTGTACATATTCTACCCCTAGTCACCCGTCTGGGCCAAATAAGCTTTTCTTTGTAAATACGCCTACTTAGTTTTCGTAGCTTAAATACTTTTTCCTATCCCTTACCCCGAAAGCATGAAAAGTCATTGGATATATTGTGAGCTATATGGGTATTAAGTGATAGTGAAGGAGTATGTAAAAAAAAAAAATATTGAAAAAAAAAAGAAAAAAAGAAAAAAGAGTTTAGCAAAAGAAATAAGTTTGGGGGAAATAATTAGAGCTCTTACACTAAAGATCCTAGAAGGTAATGCATGTTAAGGGGTAACTGAACCTAAATCGACTTTATCATACCTTAACCCCAGCCTGACATTACAAGCTTAATGAAGTCCTAATGATCTTTAGTTAAGTGTGACTACATTAGTGGAGAGAGAAGTGAAAAACAAACTTATGGGAATGATCATATGTCATTGACTTTCCATTCACTGTGTTGCATAATCTGATCCGAGTAATATACTGAGAAGTGACTTAGACATTTTTCACACACTCACGAGGAGTCCAATTTAGGTTAGGACTTATGATTGAATAATTCTAAGTGCTGGACTTGTAATTGTGATTCTTTGATTTCATAGTCTATACTTTTTCTTTGAGGATAATATTGGGGAAATTATTGTGTTTTGTACTTATCATTCCTAAAATCATTTTGTTTTGCTTGAGGACAAGCAAAATCTCAAGTTTGGGGGTGTGATAATTCTATATTTTTAAAATTATTTGTGCTTAATTTCTTAATTATTTATTTAAATCCCCAATTTATTTTGTTAATTATCCCCTTTATTTAATAAAAATTCTCATGTTTGCAGATAAATCAAATCCGGATGAATTTTGAATATTTCGGTAGAAAATGGACCGAAATTGGGCTAAAATCGAGATTGAGCCACGTGGACAACACGAGTCATACCACCAAGCACATCCAATTGGACAAGAAGACCGATGACATGGACATATCTTTTCAAGGAGCCAATGGTGTGAAGACAAGTGGCCAAAAAAAAAATGCCAACTCATCAAGGATGTGAAAATTACCATTTTACCCCTAGTGTGTTTATAAATAGGAAAAGATGACAATTGAAAGGAAGGTAATTTTTTTTAGGAGAGAGGTGAGTGTAATTGTAGGAGTAGGAGTAGGAGTAGTGTAGGAAGAGTAGTTTTTAGAATTATTTTCCTTCCTAGTTTTTTTATTCTCCCATTTGTTTTACTATGCATTTTCATGTTCTTAGTTAAGCTTTGTTAAATTTTATGTTTCAATGGATAATCAATCTTTTGTTTCCATGCTCTCGGTTTCTTTCCCATGGAGTCTCTAATTGTCAAGTTCATCTCCTTGTCTTTGCCCTTCTCGGTTTTTCCTTCATTTTTCAATTTTGTTTTTATCTTGTTTTTTTTATTCTCGGTTTGCTTCCATTTAGTTTTATTCTTGTCTTTCTTTTCGTTAGTTGTCATCAAGGTTGTGGTGAGCTTAATTTCTTAACTCTTCACACATTGTTCATGCATCACCGAAAGAGTAAGGACAGCAAGCATCCGAGAGGACAGAGCACACCGAGACCACAGCAGTAGACCGGGAGCATGTGTTGCCTCTGTTCTGCTCTGTTTTAAGAGCTCTCTCTCGGTGATGGCAGAAGCTGAATAGCAAGAAACGAGTCTTTATGCTCTCGGTTCCTCTCGGCTGCAAGCAGTTGATAGACATGTCTGGGCAGCAATGCAGGTAAAGACATGCAACCTACGCAGTAGCTGAGCAGAGTTGCCGAGAACCGGCGCAGTAGAGTCGGGCTGGAGCTGGAGCATTTTCCCTGGTCTGGTGTTGATGTTAGCAACACAGGCACAACAAAAACCGAAGCAGAAATGGTGCAGCAGCAACCCGTGACTTGCATACCGAGAGCAGACCTGGACAGCAGGAAATGAAGAAAGGGGCAGCACGAAACCGAAGCAGTGTAGCAGAAGCTGTCGACACGAACAGAAGCTTGGAGCAGAACGAGATCAGCTAGAGGATCAATGCATTTAGATGGCTAACCTCGAGCAGCCTGGAGCAAGTTGGAGCCATGTCTGGTCAGAACCGACAGCAGCAGATCAAGCCTAGAACAGCTGGACACAGCTCATGCAGCGGAAACCGAGCCGTGACCTGGAAATGGAAATGCAGAAATCATGCATGAACAGTATTTTGGTGGGAAATTTACTGTTAGTTTAAAATATAAGGCTTTGTTTGGCTGATTGATTAAGGCATAACTCATTTTTCTATATAGTTTAGTGTTAGATTAGTTTTTAAGATTAGTTAGATGATTTAGTTAGTTTAGTTAATAGTTTTAATTATGCATTTAGATGTAGTTAATCATGTTTAGTTAGTTAATTTAGATTTAATTAGTTTCTAAGTAATTTTAATCTAGCATTAGGAATAGTTTAATTTGCAATTAGTCTAATTACATGCATTTTTTAGGTTAGTTAGATTTTAGTTTAATTAATCATGTTTTTTCATTTATTTTGCATTTTATTTTAATTTGGTTAATTAGTTTTAATTGTTTTAATTTCTTTTGCAGGTTTTCGATTTTAAGTGCTTGGAGTTTTGTAAGTACTCTGAGCTCGGTTTTAGTTACTTATTTTATAGTTTTATTATTTTATTGCTTTTGGTATTTTCAATTCTAGATTAGTTGATCACCCTTGAAAATTCATAAATTTGCTAGGATATACTTAGGATAATAGTAACAGGTACTTAATTAGGCTAACAACTTCTCTGTGGGACGATAATTCCGGGACTCAAATCCCATTATTACTTGTACGACCCGTGCACTTGCGGATATATACCTTTAGGGCCCATCAAAATCCAGTTCCCTTTTTTTGTTTAATCGGTCAAACACATTTCCAGCAGCCTAAGCTCTTCATTTCCAGTCTTGCATGCATTTCTTTTTTCCAACAGAAAATCAATCCTTCTAGCAGCAAGCTTGATTCACGTTTTACCCCTCTGCACTAGCCTGCAACCTGAAACAGCCAAGAAAAATTGCGAAATCCAACCTGCATGTTGAAACCAAGAAGTCACAAAGAGAGAGGAGAGTCTAGATGGTTCGGAGGGAGGGAGACCACACCAAATTGAACTAAAAACGTGTATAGGCTTAAGAATACACAACGATTTTCAAGAAACAAATTGGGGATTTTTAGCTAGGGTGGTTAGCCATTAGCAATTAAGGTGAGTAGTGTTCAATTCTGGTAATTCTTTTTTAATTACTGTTATATTAGTGTAGTATAAGTGAAATTTTGGTTTAATTTCAGAATTGGTTGGATGCATGAAATAATTAGGGTTCTTGGTTAGGATGAGTTGGCAATTCTGAAATTGAGAATTTCATATTAGTAGGCTTAACAAAATTATAAACATGCATGTGAGATTAAATGTATGAATTGATGAATTTTAACAAATTGAAGAAAATTTTTTAATGAGCATAAGGAGTAGGGCATTCAGCCATTTAGGAAATGTTAAGAGAGTTGTTGTATTGAGAATTTAAGCTAGAATTATTAAATCTGTAATGTGTTTAAAACAAATGGTAGGTTTGCATGATTTAAATTTTAGCATGAAGGAAGGAATGATCGGGCATAGTCTCGGCTACAACAAGTACAAGGGTAAACTGATTTTTATATACATGTAAATCTATATGCAATTTAAAATTTAGAAATACATAATGGATAGTTTAATTAGAAATGCAGAGTTTAAATGTTGGAAGGTTTAGGATTCATGTAATTTGGGAGAAACTTGAATTGAGGGCAAGATTTGATAACTTAGGTAAATTATAATGCTAGGTAATGAATTGATTGTTTCAATGAGTAAATTATAAACGAGTGCTAGAAATTGTATATGAATGGTAGAAATTGAGTGCTCGGACAAGAGAGGAAATTTGGGGATTTCATGTTACATTTGGTTTGAGGGTTAGATTATAAAACTATCATGAAATCAGGACATACATTGGTTTGCATGTGGTGAATAAGGATAAAAGTCAAAATTTAGATTCACCTTGGTTGAAATTATAAGAATTTACTAGCTGGTATTACAAGGTCAATCAATTGTTGGAATGTAAAGTGAATATAGAAGATTAGGTTCGGTCATTTTGAAATGTTTGCGAACAAATTGCTTTGCTGAAATATAAAGATTAAGTTAGCAAATTGAAGTATAAATAACAAAGTTCCATAAATGTAAAATCAGAATTTAAGCAAATGAATAGGGATGATTTATGGGAAATTTCGGCCATTAAGAAAAGTTGGAATATTCATTGCTGAAAATTTCAGAATTTAAAATAGGAATTAGATGTGAAAAAAATATGTGATTATAGGCTTGTATAGATTTAATGTAAAGTTAGGAATATTACTTAAGGCATTCGGCAATTTTGAGATGATTAAGAAAGGTTAGCTAGTTTGATTTTAAGAATTAGACCATAAAAGCATAATGCAAATGATGTTATTCTATGATTGGAAGAACCAATGCTTATGCTAAGCAAGTAGAAATACTAGAAGTAAGTCTCGGCCATGACCAACTATTGGGGATTTTCCAAGTGTGAATAAATTTAAGGTTTAAAACCTGTGGACTTCTCAATTGATTAAGTTGTTTTAAATAGATACAAGGTGAATTGACTTAATGAGCTCATTATAAACCGAAATAGATAAGTAGAGAGCATAAACTGAACCTTTTAGTTTAATTCAAAATTTCAGAATTTAAACTTTAAAATATGTTACGAGATATGTTCAAAGGATGATAATGATGATTTCAAGAGGTGAAAATCGATTGGGCAACTATGGTCACGAGTGAGGAGGATAAAGTATAATATTAGAATTTGATAATATGAGTATTAAATGTTGCTGAAATTATATTTGGTCATGCATGAACGTTAAATGACACTTTGTTCTTATATGTTAATTCGCAGCGACTACCTCCTCAGGTGCCAGGAAGCTTAGGCGCATATATGCGGGCCTAAAGCGCTAAGGGTAAAGTTATGTCCGACACTTTTGTGTGGTAAGGGATTTACGTGGTTGTGGTTAGTAGAATGCCCTAGGATTAGCTAAGATTTTTACACGGAGTTGTTAGTTTAGTTAGTTAGCTAGGCCGTATTTAGATTTAAAATCCACCTTACCTCATTTTACCGGTTTTCTGCAATTATTGTTCAGTTGCATTACTATGGACTTAATCCTTATTATACCATGAAAGTTGAATGCTTTGTAAAATATATTTTGAGGTGTTATAAATCATATGCGTGCAAGCATTTTACTGTCAATTTTATCACCTCATTCAGTTTTGTTGACGAATGTAAACTTATTGCATGGGCTCTTTGACTGTGTTTTGGAGAAAGCATAAAGTTACAAGAATTGTATACACGCTGATTTTTTGAAATGTTAATATCATGTGCGTGTGAGCATTACATCATGATTTTGTAACTTCATTCAGCCTGTTTGACATTCGAAGTTAGTTTGCATGGGCTATTTTAACCACATTTTTTTTAGAAAGCTTGAACTGATTTTTCGAATTGTGGATATGACAATACAAGTTGTTTTTAAAATTGCTGGGTTATTTTTCTCATACTGGTAAATTGAGAAATTGGGATGATTTTTGATTTATTTGAGTATACTCATAGAAATGTTATGTTTAAGATTGTTGACGACCCTATTTATGCTAATGTGGCAGTTATGTCGTGTGAGAGCCATCTCTAGCACCCGGTAGGATGTTCTGTGTGATTGCCCTACGGTGCCAAGTGCTTCACAATGATGCCTTTGTGGCATTGAGATGTTATTGCTACGTAATACTGTTAGACCTTGATCCCGTCTTCAGTACCCTAGTCCGAGACTTGATCAGTTAAGATAGGGCGGTAGTCACTATAGCCATAGGTGTTTTCATTGATATTAGTGATATTGTTTGAGTACTTAGTTCCATGACGAGTTGCGAAAATTGCCACATTCTCATTCAATTGTATTGAATTATTTAAGCTTTGCCCATGCATGTATTTTGACAGAATTGCACATTTTGACAAGTGGGTCGGATTTTTAAGAATTTCTAAGTTTTTCTTTTGGAACTTAAATTTGTCAACGATGCATAAATTTTTGTTACGTAAGCATGTCTCGGTTGAAGCATAAGCAATATTTTCTTTTAATGAAATGTGCATGGCGTCGTTACATAATTATCATAATTTACCACTGCATTGTGTGTTTGCATAGTATTTTACTAGCTTCGGTTATGTAAATTTCTTACTGAGCGTGTGGTTATTCACCCCTCTTTTCCAACACTTTTCAGATTAGATTCGCGGGGCGAGCTTCACGTTCTTATTGACTCTATATGTCTAGCGAGCAGTTTTTGGATTTCTGAGGTATATGCGACGGACGACATATATATATATATATGCATGCTTTATTTCAGATCATGTACGCACGGTTGTATTTTGTGGGATGTATTTAGTTGGAAGTTGTTTAAAGTATTATCACTATGAATACTCTTAGGTTTCTTCTTTTCGGTTTAAAGTAAATGAACGGCTAATATGTTGTATGGTGTTTAACCAACCAGTCGGGTTTGTGGTTATGTGATGCTCTGATGAATTTTTTATTACGGATTAAATATTTCTTTAGTTGAGCACATGTAATAAATACGATGTAAATGGTAGGAAGGACTTAGTTCAATTATGTCGTTATACCGTCGAATCTACTTAAGAAACCTGATCTCACATATATCATAAGTCATGATTAGATATAGATCATTTACAAAAATTTTATAAGCAGTGGCATGAATCCCTACATTGGACACATAACAACAAGTAAAATGATTTATAAAGACATTTACATTATCTGATAGCATGATTTCGCTTAATATTGCGTGTCTACGTTTGAGTCTAGGTCACGGGGTGTGACAACTTGTTTTGGTATTAGAGCGGTTTGTTGTTAGGCCGTGTCAGTGTAGGTTAGCTAGTCTAGAGGTACATCTCACAACCGTGCATGTCTGAAATGTATATATATATACATATATATATATAGGTCACGGGGTGTGACAACTTGTTTTGGTATCAGAGCGGCTTGTTGTTAGGCCGTGTCAGTGTAGGTTAGCTAGTCTAGAGGTACATCTCACAACCATGCATGTCTGAAATGTATATATATATATATATGTTAGCATATACTTTCGATTGTTATTAACTTTGTTTGGGTTTTTGGTATTGGAATTGCGAGTCAGTATGAGTAGGAGATGAACAAGTGCCAAAGGTAGGCAAGCTCAGCCGCCTCTGGTACCTCTCCCACAGCCAGAGAGTCTGAACTCCAAGATTGAGAGACTCGAGCGGTCGATGGCAGAGATGTTTGCCACATTCACTCAGTTCATGGTGAACTTCGCTAATGTCGAGAATGCGCCGCAAGCTCCCCCACCTCCAGAGCCTCAACCACCACGAGAGCCACCACCACCAGTTCCACAGGAACCTGTACCTCCTCGACAGCACCGGTAGTGTAGCCACCAGTTCAAGACTAGGTGGAAAGGAACATGGAGCGGGTAAGACAATTTCAGAAGATGAACCCGCCAATGTTTAAGGGAGATAAGGACCCCAACGCAGCTAAGGAGTGAGTTCTAATGTTGGAGAAGATATTCAAGATCATAAACTACCGTAGCACGAAGAATGTGGCATTGGCTACCTAGATGTTAGAGGGAGAGGCAAAACGATTGTGGACTTCTGTCGAGACCATTCTGTTAGCGAAGCACACGAAGATCACTTGGGAGACTTTCCTCTAGGCTTTTAATGATCAGTACATCCCAGAATGTGCACGGAGGAAGAAGAGGCAGAATTTCTAAGCTTGGTCTAGGGCAACATGACAGTGGACCAGTATGAATCGAAGTTCACTGCACTGTTTCGGTACGAGCCTAATATTGCTAGAAATGAGTTAAAGAAGACGGTTAAGTTCATCCACGGGCTGAAGCCAGCAATTCGAAGCAAGTTAGCACCTCTGAACATACGAACCTATACTGAGGCCATCTAGAGGGTGCAGTTTATAGAGCATGACATGGATTTGTCCCAAGCTGAGTTTCAGTCACGACTGAGGAGTCATGGCAAGAGGTATGATGACAAGAGATCCTTCCAGAATAGGTGGCAGAACAAGAAGTAGAAGGTTGGAGCCTTTCGTGCCATAGTGACTAGGCCGAGACCTTTCCCTACACAGAATGCTCATGTACCCTATCAGATTCTCACGTGTAGCCGATGTGGGAGGAGATATCATGCCAACCAACCCTGCCGTCGAATCTATGGGACTTGTTTTCAATATGGAGAAGTGAGACACATGAAAAGAAATTGTCCTAAGTTGGCTTTCCCGTCAGCCCAACGGTAAGAGCGATTCCTCCACCACCAGCAGCTCCAACAGACAAAGGCAAGAAAGTTATCAGTCAGGGGTGAGTGTTCACATTGGACAAAAAAGCTGCAAATGCCTCGACATCAGTGGTGAAGGGTAATCTTCTCATCTCAAATGTTAAAGCTTTTGTATTAATAGATTCTGGATCAACACACTCGTTTGTATCACCTACTTTTGCTAGGAAGTTACCAATAGAACTTGAACCTCTAGGTTATATACTTCGTGTAAAAACACCCATGAAAAAATCGTAAATTACTGGGGTAGTGTATAGAAACTGTGAGGTAAGGATAGGTGACAAGGTCGTACCAGCTAACTTGATATTTCTAGATATGTTGGACTTCGATGTGATACTAAGAATAGATTGGTTAGCTACACATAAAGTTAATTTGGACTGTTTTAGGAAGGTTATGACCTTGTACTTACCCGAAAAGTGTGTAGTAACTTTTGGAGATAAATGAATGAATAAGTAACCCTTATGTTTGTTAAATGTGGTTTTGATAAGTTGATTTCAAATGATGAAGGTTTTATAGCTTTCGTGAAATGTAATGAGAAGCCGAAGCCCAGCCTTCAAGATATCCCAGTAGTGAAGGATTTCCCCGATGTATTTCCCGAAGAGTTGTCAAGATTACCTCCCGATAGAAAGTTTGAGTTTGCCATCGACTTGGTGTCTGGAACCAAACCTTTGTCTAAACCTCCGTATAGGTTGGCACCTATAGAGTTGGAAGAATTGAAGAAACAACTCTAAGAGCTATTAGATAAGGGATTCATCCGCCTGAGTGTGTCACCTTGGTGCGCACCTGTGCTCTTTGTGAAGAAGAAGAATGGTAGCTTGAGGCTATGCATTGATTATCGGATACTCAATAAGGCTACTGTCAAGAACCGGTACCCGTTACCGAGGATTGATGACTTGTTCGATCAGTTGAAGGGCGCCAAAGTGTTCTCGAAGATAGACCTAAGGTTGGGATATCACCAGCTGAAAGTTAGAGGTAAGGAGATCCCCAAGACCGCTTTCCGAACTTGCTATGGGTATTATGAATTCCTGGTCATGCCATTTGGCTTGACGAATGCCCCTGCTGTATTCATGAACCTAATGAACGAAGTCTTCAAGGAGTACCTGGATAAGTTCGTGACTGTCTTTATAGACGACATCCTAGTGTATTCTCGTTCTTCGGAGGAACATGAACAACACCTGTACCTAGTCCTTCAAACACTTAGAGAAAGGAGGTTGTATGCTAAGCCAGACAAATGTGAGTTTTGAATGAAGCAAATTGGCTTTCTCGGCCATGTAGTGAATAAGGATGGAGTATCTGTTGACTCGTCAAAGGTGGAAGCTATAGTTAACTGGGAGAGACCAAAGACTGACGGAGATACGGAGCTTTCTTGGATTAGCTGGGTACTACAAAAGGTTTGTAGAAGGATTCTCGAAAATTGCCTCTCCTCTGACCCGTCTCACCCGTAAGGATGTCAAGTTTGAGTGGAGTGATGTCTGTGAGCTCAACTTTCAAGAGCTCAAGCATCAATTAACTTATGCACCGATCCTTACCATAACAGATGGATTCGGAGGATTCACAGTATATAGTGATGCTTCACTAAATGGATTGGGGTATGTGCTTATGCAGAACGGTAAAGTGGTAGCGTATGGATCTTGTCAACTGAATGAGCATGAAAGGAATTACCCCACGCATGATTTAAAGCTTGCAGCAATAGTTTTTACCTTGAAAATAAGAAGGCACTACCTTTATGGAGAAAAGTTTTAAATCTATACAGATCACAAGAGCCTTAAATACCTATTCTCCCAGAAGGAGCTAAACATGAGGCAAAGTAGATGGATGGAGTTATTGAAAGACTACGATTGTGAAATCCTGTATCACCGGGGAAAGCAAATGTGGTAGTTGACGCATTGAGTAGGAAGAACATGAGTCTGGTGTCCAGTATGATAGTGAAGGGGTGGGAATTGTTGGGATGGTTTGCAAGCTTGGCTATCGACATAGCATCATCGGATCAAAGTCCTATGGTTGCTAGCCTCAGGATTGAGCCGACATTGATTGATCAGATTAGGCAGGCACAAAAGCTAGATCAGAAGTTGCTTGAGGTATCCGGGCAGATCCAGGAGAGTAGAGATTCTGAGTTTGAGGTTGGTTCAAATGGATTGCTTAGATTTCAAGGCCTGATATGTGTGCCAAGGGATGAGGACCTCAAGAGACTGATTTTGACCGAAGCTCACTCTAGTAGATACACATTACATCCCGGGAGCACCAAAATGTACCACAACGTACACAAGGTGTATTGGTGGCCTGGAATGAAACGCGATGTTGCCGAGTTTGTAGCTAAGTGCTTGGTGTGTCAGCAAGTGAAGGTAGAACACCAGAAACTAGCAAGTTTACTTCAACCCCTACCCATACCAACTTGAAAGTGGGAACACATAACTATGAACCTTGTTACGGGTCTACCTAGAACTCGGAGGAAGCATGACGCAATTTGGGTGATCATGGATAGGCTCACCAAGTCAGTACACTTATTGGCCATTAGCTCCACTACTCATTTGAATTCATTGGTAGAATTATTTGTCAAGGAGATAGCGAGACTGCATGGAACCCCAGTAAGTATCACTTCAAATAGAGACTCTAGGTTCACATCTCAATTTTGGAAGAAAATTCAAGAGTCCTTGGGTTCCCGAATTAGTTTAGCACAGCAAACCATCCTCAGATTGATGGACAGTCCAAACGGACGATACAAACTTTAGATGACATGTTGCGTGCTTATGCTATTGATTTTGGAGGTTCATGGGACGAGCACTTGCTATTGGCAAAATTTGCTTACAACAATAGTTACCATGCCAGTATAAGGATGGCCTCGTACGAAGCCTTTTATTGGCGGAGATGCAGATCACCAATTGGTTGGGAAGAGGTTGGTGACAGGAAGATCTATGCTCCGGATTTGGTCGAACAAGTATCAGAGAAGGTTCGCATGATTTGTAATAGACTTAAAGCGGCACAAAATCGACAGAAAAGTTATGCAAACCATCGGAGAAGGGATTTGGAGTTTGTAGTGGGAGATCATATGTTCTTAAAGGTTTCTCCGACAAAATGCGTTATGAGGTTTGGAAAAAGGGGCAAGTTGAGTCCTCGATACATATGACCATTTGAGATATTGGAGCATGTCGACGAGGCAGCATACCGACTAGCCTTACCCCCAAAGCTAGCCGAGGTACATAACGTATTCCATGTGTCTATGCTTCGTAAGTATCAGCCCGATCCATCTCACATCTTAGCCTATAAGTCGTTGGAGTTAAGAAGGGATTTGAGTTATGAGGGGAAGCCAGTCCAAATTCTTGACAGGAATGACAAAGTTTTGAGATCCAAAATCATTCCTCTCGTCAAAGTTCTCTGGCAACACCACTCTATTAAGGAAGCGACGTGGGAGTTGAAGAGCTTGATGCGAGAGAGTTACCCGTATCTTTTTTACCTGGCTCAGAATTTGGAGGACCGAATTCAATAAGGAGGGGAGAAATGTAAGACCACAATTTTCTTATACCAAATGTCTCGCTTGCTTACGTTATATCATAATTTAATTTACGGAGTTCTTTCTTTTAGGAACGTGCGGAGTGAGAGTACTCTAGGTTTTAGCTTTTAATGGTTAAGTCTGTTAGCTTGATATATTTTGAAATGACAAAACAGTAATTCAATAATAGTTATTATAAATCAAGAAATGTTTAAAACATGTTAAGAGGTTTATTAGAACATTTTGAGATACAAGTCCTTGCTAGAAACTGGGTTTTAAAGGATGAGAGATCGATCTCATGAGATGAGAGATCGATCTCCTGGGTTTTCAAGGATGAGAGATCGATCTCATGAGAATATGATACCGATCTGATTAAGGGTTAAAGACTTAAAGAACATGTATATGGGATGTTAAGGAAGAAGAGATCGATCTCTAAGGGTTATGAGATCGATCTTTGTCTTACAGAATGCTTATGAGATCGATATGGTCGAGGTAAAGATCGATCTCCTCTAAGGCAAAGGTTAAAGGTCCTAGATCGATCTGTAGATCGATCTATGTTCAAACAGAGAGTTTATGAGATCGATCTCATATGGATTGAGATCGATCTCCTCAAGACAGAGAGTTTCTGAGATCGATCTAGGGTAATTAGAGATCGATCTCTACTCTACGAGAATGCGTGCAAGATCAAACTGGAGATCGATCTTACTTCAAACAGAAAGTTTATGAGATCGATCTGAAGGTTCAACAGATCGATCTTTACTAACATATTACAAATTATAAGATCGATCTCTACAAATATGAGATCGATCTTCTTACTTTGAGTTGCTTTGTAATTGCAGGAATTTGAATTAGAAGATCGATCTGGTCATGATGGAAGATCGATCTGGTACTCTACTGGAGGTTCCAACGGCTCTCTCTGCAAAATCTTCAACGGGAAAAACTGCATTAAATGCTTCACCGACCATCCTGCTGTATAAAACCAAGCATTGAAGACATTGGGAAAACAAGAAATATAGCTGAAAAATTCTGAATATTCTTAAGAGATCATTCCTTAATATTGCTTTTGTCTTCAACATTATATTCATTGTATTGTCTTTAATAGCTTGAGTTGAAGTTATTCTTCTTACCCACAAAAGAGAGTTCTCATTTGTATTCACTATTAATCCAAAAGAAAATGGGAGAGTTCCTCTGTGAGAGAATTGTGTAAGAGTTGAATATATATCTTTATAAAAAAGGTAGAGAGGTTATTCCTTAACCTTAAAAAGGAAGTTGTATCAACTATTGTGATAGTGAAAGAACACTCTTGACAAGAAGGTCAAGAAGAGAGGATGTAGGCAAGCGATTAGCCGAACCTCTATAAATTGCTGAGTTTGCTGCTTCTCTCTCTTATCTCTTTTATTTTGCTGCACTATAGTCTATTGCTTATTATTTGATTACTTGCAATTCAATTTAAAAGAGTTTAAATTTAGCACTTAGACTAGAAAATCGATTCACCCCCCTCTCAGTTGAGCCAACAATTGGTATCAGAGCTTGGACTCTTTGATCATTAAGGAATAATTTCCTAAGAGTTAAAATGATCTAATGGCTCATAGCAATGTAGCAACAAGTTTAGTAGGAGAAGGGCACTCTATAGTTAGGCCTCACATGTTCAATGGTCAATATTATGCATATTGAAAAACTAGAATGATGCTTTTCATTCAAGCTAATGATTATGAGGTATGGAGAATTATTATTAAAGGTCCTCAAATCCCAACTAAGAAGGTAGAGGGAAGAGATATCCCAAAAGAAGAAGATGAGTGGGATTCTAATGATATAAAATGTGCTCAGTTAAATGCAAAGGCCATGCACACCTTATTTTGTGCATTAGGGCCCAATGAGTATAATAGAGTCTCCGGTTGTGATAATGCCAAACAAATTTGGGATAAATTGGTAATTACACATGAAGGCACAACTCAAGTCAAGGAGACTAAAGTAGGAATGCTCATTCATGACTATGAGTTATTTAGGATGAAAGAAGGAGAGTCAATTAGTGACATGTTCACTAGATTTACTGATGTAATAAATGGACTAAAGTCTTTAGGCAAAATCTACTCCAATATAGAAATGGTTAAGAAAATCCTGAATAGCTTACCAAAATCTTGGGAAGCTAAGGTAACAGCTATTGAAGAATCTAAGGACCTCCACACACTATCATTAGATGAATTGATAGGGTCATTGCTCACATATGAAATGAAATTGAGAATAAATGAAGAGCCACCCAAGAAAGTAAGCTCTAAAATCCACCACTCAAGAGGATTTGAAAGAAGATAAAAATGAGAGTGGTAATGAAGAAGATTTTGAAATGGCAAAGAGATTTAATAAATTTATGAGAATGAGAGCAAATGGTGGTAGTAGGAGAAACTATAAGAAAGAACAAGACAAAGAAGAATTAGGTAGAAAGGATAGAGATACTATTATTTGCTATGAATGCAAAAAACCTAGCCACATTAAATTTAATTGCCCTTTACTGAAAAGATCAAGTGATAGGAAGCATAAAAAGAAGGCGATGATGGCAACATGGAGCGATAGTGACAGCTCCGATGATGATACAAATGAAGATATTGCCAATCGATACTTCATGGCACTTGAAGATGAGAAGGTAACTTCTAGTCCTAATGAGTATTCTTTTGATGAATTACAAGATGCATTTGATGACCTTGCAATGGAATATGAGTGCATGAATTGGAAGTATAAAAAAATGATTTCTAAACTAAAGAAATAAAATGAATTAATCCTAAATGTTAAAATAGAATGTGAAAGAAATTAGAAAGTACAAATCTAGAAATCTATGACCTAAAGGAAAAGAATAGTAATTTACATAATTCTTTTACTAGATTTTACATGGGTCAACAAAAACTAGATCACATGTTAGAGACTCAAAGGGCTTTCTTTGATAGAAATGGGTTAGCATATGATGGCAAAAGTAAAGAAACTCATCTCAAAAATTTCTTGGCTAGAAAGAATATGCATGAATCCTCTACTACTTGCTTACATTGTAATAAAAAAGGACATACATCATATAGATGCAATATGAAAATGACCACATTTAGAGGAAGGATAGTTAGAAGAGTTTGGGTTCCAAAAGATGTGATAAATTCAGAAGATATTGATGTAATATTAAAATGGATCCCAAAAGGATCAAAAATCTTACTAACTCCAAAGGACCCAAGAAAATTTGGGTACCTAAAACAAAAGTTTGAATGATGATTGTAGGAGCTTGAACATTGCTACAAGGCAAAAACAAAGGAAGCTTGGTACTTGGATAGTAGATGCTCAAGACACATGACCAGTGATAGAAGCCACTTCAACTCATTCAAATCAAAGGTTGGTGGAGAAGTCACATTTGGAGACAACTCCAAAGGCCAAGTTGAAGGAAGTGGAACTATTGGTAATAATTCTTTTTCAATAAAAAAGTTTTACTTGTTAGAGGACTAAAACATAATTTGCTTAGCATTAGTCAACTTTATGACAAAGGTTATAAAGTAATTTTTTTTTGCTTGAATTGTCATGTAATAGATTCTAAATCAAATAAAGTTTTTTTTCTAGGACATAGATAAGGTAACATATACATTGTATATCTAAATGAACTTAGAAATGAAAATGTATGCCTTATGGTAGATAAAGAAAAAGAACCTTGGTTGTGGCATAGGAGACTAGGTCATGCTAGCATGCATGTATTAGCTACACTAGCTAGAAAAGATCTTGTTGTAGGTTTACCTAAGTTGGCCTTTAACAATGACAAAATTTGTGAAGCTTGTGTCAAAGGAAAGCATAAAAGGATATCATTTAAACCTAAGAACCAGACCTCTTCAACTACTTCACCTAGATCTATTTGGGCCAACTAGAACTACAAGCCTAGGTGGTAAGCATTATGGGTTTGTGATTGTAGATGATTATACTAGATTTACTTGGGTATTTTTCTTAAGAGTAAAGAATGAAGCTTTAGAAAAATTCATTGTCTATTCAAAATTAGCCCAAAATGAAAAAGTTTACACTATAACTAGTATTAGAAGTGATCATGGCAAGGAATTTGAAAATATTGGTTTTGATGAATATTGCAATGATCAAGGGATTAGTCATAACTTTTCAACCCCTATGACACCACAACAAAATGGGGTAGTTGAGAGAAGAAATAGAACATTAGAAGAAATGGCTAGAACAATGTTGTGTGAAAATAATTTACCTAAATATTTTTAGACTGAAGCCATAAACACCTCATGCTATATTATAAATAGAGCCATAATTAGACCAATCTTAAAGAAAACCCTTATGAGCTTTACAAGGGAAAGAAACCAAATATTAGCTATTTTCATCCTTTTGGTTGTAAATGCTTTGTCTTAAATAATGAGAAAGATAACTTAGGAAAATTTGATGCTAAAAGTGATAAAGGAATCTTTTTAGGCTATTTTTTAAATTCAAAGGTATATAGAGTGTACAACAAAAGAACCTTGATGGTAGAATAGTCAATACATGTAATATTTGATGAGTCAAACAATGCATCTAAAGTTTCTACCAATGATGAGGATATTGAAATATTTGATGAAATTTTGAAGGAATCCTCAAGGATAGAAGATAACCTACTAGAAAATCTTGACATTAATGAAAAGGAAGAAGATGAAGAAGAACTAGAAATACTAGAAATACTAGAAAAAGAATATAGAGCACCAAGAGAACTAGGATATATCAAAGATTGTGAAATTGTAGGTGATCCAAATCTAGGAGTTAGAACAAGGTCCTCACTAAGAAATGTATGTCAATATATAGCCTTTGTATCTCAAATTAAACCAAAAAATGTCAATGAAGTTTTAGATGACAACAATTGGTTTTTAGCCATGCAAGAGGAACTAAACCAATTTGAAAGAAGTAAAGTGTGGAATTTAGTTCATAGGCCTAGTGATCATTCTATAATTGGAACTAAATGGATTTTCAAGAACAAGATGGATGAAAATAGTGTGATCATAAGAAACAAAGCTAGGCTAGTTGCACAAGGCTATAGGCAAGAGGAAGGGATAGACTATGATGAAACCTATGCTAGATTAGAAGCAATAAGGATGCTACTTACTTTTGCATGCTACAAAAATTTCTAATTATATCAAATGGATGTAAAAAATGCATTTCTAAATGGTTACATCAATGAGGAAGTTTATGTAGAGCAACCCCCCGGTTTTGAAAGTCCAAAATTTCCTGAACATGTTTACAAACTTTCTAAAGCACTTTACGGTTTGAAACAAGTTAGAGCCTGGCATGAAAGACTTTCAAAGTTCTTGATAGAAAATGGATTTTCAAAAGGAAAAGTAGATACAGCCTTGTTTATCAAAAATAAGAATAAAGATTTACTAGTTGTTCAAGTATATGTAGATGACATCATTTTTGGATCAACTAATGAATCTTTATGTCAAGAGTTTGCTAAGATCATACAAGGTGAATTTGAAATGAGCATGATGGGAGAGCTCACCTATTTCTTGGGACTTAATGTAAAGCAAACTAAGGATGGAATCTTCATCAATCAAGCTAAGTACACCAAAGATTTGCTCAAACGATTTGGAATGGATAACTGCAAACCTTAAGCAACTCCAATGGGCACTAACATCAAGCTTGATAAAGATGAAAGTGGTAATTGTGTAGACACTAAGCTATATAGTTCTGTGATTGGTTCATTGCTTTATCTTACTGCAAGTAGACCTGATATTTTGTTTAGTGTGTGTTTATGTGCTAGATTTCAATCCTCACCTAGAGAATCACACTTACTAGCTACAAAAAAAAATTTTAGGTACCTTAAAGACACACCTTCACTAGGACTATGGTACCCTAAAAATTTCACCTTTGCTCTTCATGCATATTCTGATGCAGATTTTGGAGGTTATAAAATAGATAGAAAAAGTACTTCAGAAACCTTCCAATTCTTAGAGAATAGATTAATATCATGGTTCTCTAAGAAACAAAATAGTGTAGCACAATCCACAACTGAGGTAAAATATATAGCAGCTAGTAGTTGTAGTGCTCAAGTGTTGTAGATTAAGCAACAAATGAGAGATTATGGTGTAGACATGAAGCAAGTTTCCATCAAGTGTGATAATACCAGTGCCATTAATCTCTCTAAAAATCCAATCCAGCACTCTAGAACTAAACATATTGAGATTAGGCATCATTTCCTTAGAGATCATGTTCAAAAAGGAGATATAGTTCTAGAATATATTAATACATTGCATCAAATAGCTGACATTTTCACCAAACCTCTTGATAGAGATAGATTTTGTGTTCTTAGAGGTGAATTAGGACTTATGTATGCTCCTTAAGGATTATAGCCTTTAAAACTTTAATTTCAAGCTTAATTTCAACTGGTTTTTCAACTCATGTTCTAGGCAAAGGGTATGAGAGATCGATCTCTTCACAATATAGATCGATCTAGCATGCTCCAAATTGGCCTAAAGCAATAAGGTTCTGCTAAGCATATCGATCTTCAATCCCATAAGATCGATCTCCTTAAGCTTCTGTATTTTACAGATCGATCCCTGCATTTGACAGATCGATGTTCTTCAGCCTCTGTATTCTACAGATCGATCTCTGCATTTGGCAGATCGATCTTCTTCAGCCTTTGTATTCTATAGATCGATCTCATTAAGTCTCTAAAAATGACAGATCGATCTAGTACCTTGACAAATCGATCTCCTTAGCCTTGGGCTATATATACTGCTTCAAAATCCTCAAATCTTAGAAACCCCAAATTCAAAATCCCTAACCTGCGTCGCGCCTCCTCTTCCGATTTCTCTCACAGATCGATCTCTGGTTAGATTTTAGTCAAATCTACTCCATTATTCTTCATCTTAGAACCTGCAGTGTTGATTTTCTTTCAAAAATTTCTTGATTTCGTAGATTAATCTTCAATAGGGTTTCTAGTGAACTATTATATTGCTTAGGACTCTGTTAGATAACAATCTAGAACTATATTAGGTTATCTTTGACTGATTTTATAATGCCTCGCATTAAGAGAGCTGCAAACAAAGACTCCAGACCCTCCTCTTCACAGCCACCCAATGTCACTACATCTTTTGTCACAACCTTCAGCAGGTGTTTTCAAACACCTGCAAAAAGGAAGAGATATGAAGAATATTTTTCTACAATGCCCATTAAACACTGGAGAACCATCGATTTTCATTCCTTTCTCGCATTGACTTTCCTTGAAAAAAATGGAAGAATTTGGTTGGCTTCCATTTCTCAAAATAAATACCCCTGCTCCTCCAAATATTATTAGGGTATTTTTCTCAAACGCTAAGCTTATTTATGACCCTGACGACACCTGTAAAATTCTAGGTTTTAAAACCTTCGTCATGGCTAAAATGATTTCAGTCAACACCACCCTCTTAGCCCGAGTGTTTGAAATTGAAGATGAGGGTTTGTCTGATGAGGAAGAGGAGGTACCACTTAAATTCCACCTACTCGAAAACGAGGCTAGTAACCTACCCATGCACTTTAGGTTACTACACCTAATCATATCTTGGAACCTCTGACCTTTTGGTACCCGACACTCTACCATCAGAAAACTAGATCGTTTTTGGCTCCATCATATTCATTCCTCTCAAAGCCAAAAACCTAACCTAGCCCACTTCATTTACAAGGATTGGCTAAAGATCGTACGAGGTCAAACCTCAACTATCGTCTTCCCTCAACCCCTTGCATTCTTGCTACAAAAACTCGGGGTTGACTATTCTTGTGAAACTGGTGAAGTGCCATCTGCGAAAAGCGTTATGAATATCGGCACTCTTCATCATATGGGGTACTACAAAGACTTCCACGGTTAGTGGCAGAAGAAAATCGAAATCCCTCACGAGGCAGCCATGGAGGAGGACACTGCAGTTGAGCCTTCCGCACCTTCGACTGAACCTTCAGCACCTCCCGTTGCAAACACTGCACCTGCTTCATCTTTCGACATGATGGAATCGTTTATGGCTATGGTTATGCAACTGAATAGGAAGATGGATGAAGATTTTGCAAATCTTCATGCCACACAGCAAGTCATGTTTGATGAGTTGCAGGTCACCCGCACACGAGTTGAAGAACTTCTGGAGCATTTTCCTCCTCCATCTTAGGGCATGCATGTTTAGATTATCATTGTTGTGTTAATATTTTGAAACATGTTTGGGTTGTATGAACATATATCTTTATATATTTTGAAATTTCAGACTTATGATTCAGTGTTATGCTTCGTAGTTTGTTGATAAATGGTTTTATGCTTTGTTGATATTGATATGACAAAAAGGGGGAGAAGAGAACATGTTAAGAGAACGTGTATGTTAAGAGAACTTGTTAAGTGGAGCTTAAATTAAGGGGGAGTTTTTGAACTGAGAGGAGTTTTTGAAACTGAAAAATGGGATACATATGTTAAGGGGGAGACTAAACATGTTTATAAACTTTGTTTATTGAATAAGTTTTGTCATATCAAAAAGGGGGAGATTGTTAGCTTGATATATTTTGAAATGACAAAACAGTAATTCAATAATGGTTATTATAAATCAAGAAATGTTTAAAACATGTTAAGAGGTTTATTAGAACATTTTGAGATACAAGTCCTTACCAGAAACTGGTTTTTAAAGGATGAGAGATCGATCTCATGAGATGAAAGATCAATCTCCTGGGTTTTCAAGGATGAGAGATCGATCTCATAAGAATATGAGATCGATCTGATTAAGGGTTAAAGACTTAAAGAATATGTATGAGATGTTAAGGAATAAGAGATCGATCTCTAAGGGTTATGAGATCGATCTTTGTCTTACAGAATGCTTATGAGATCGATCTAGTCGAGGTAGAGATCGATCTCCTCTAAGGCAAAGGTTAAAGGTTCTGGATCGATCTATAGATCGATCTATGTTCAAACAGAGAGTTTATGAGATCGATCTCAAATGGATTGAGATTGATCTCCTCAAGACAGAGAGTTTTTGATATTGATATAGGGTAATTAGAGATCATCTCCACTCTACGAGAATGCCTGCAAGATCGATCTGGAGATCGATTGATCGATCTGGAGATCGATCTTACTTCAAACAGAGAGTTTATGAGATCGATCTGATGGTTCGAGAAATCGATATTCACTAACATATTACAAATTATAAGATCGATCTCTACAAATATGAGATCGATCTCCTTGCTTTGAGCTGCTTTATAATTTCAGGAATTTGAATTAGAAGATCGATCTGGTCATGATGGAAGATCGATCTGGTACTCTACTAGATGTTCCCAACGGCTCTCTCTACAAAATCTTCAATGGGAAAAACTGTATTAAATGCTTCACCTATCATCTTGTTGTATAAAACCAAGCATTGAAGACATTGGGAAAACAAGAAATAGAGCTGAAAAATTTTGAATATTCTTAAGAGATCATTCCTCAATATTCCTTTTGTCTTCAACATCATATTCATTGTATTGTCTTTAATAGCTTGAGTTGAAGTTATTCTTCCTACCCACAAAAGAGAGTTCTCATTTGTATTCACTCTTAATCTAAAAGAAAATGGGAGAGTTCCTCTGTGAGAGAATTGTGTAAGAGTTGAATATATATATTTGTAAAAAGGGTAGAGAGGTTATTCCTTAACCTTGAAAACGAGGCTGTATCAACTATTGTGATAGTGAAAGAAAACTCTTGACAAGAATGTCAAGAAGAGAGGACGTAGGCAAGCGATTGGTCGAACCTCTATAAATTGCTGAGTTTGTTGCTTCTCTCTCTTATCTCCTTTATTTTGCTACACTATAGTCTATTGCTTATTATTTGATTACTGGCAATTCAATTTAAAAGAGTTTAAATTTAGTATTTAGACTAGAAAACCTGTTGAGTTAATATATTTTGAAATGACAAAACAAGTAAATTCAATAACATAGAAATGATTTAAAACATGTTTAAAGGTTATCAGTACCAAAAACTAAGTCCTTAAGGATGAGAGATCGATCTGGTGAGATGAGAGATCGATCTCTTGGGCTTTCTAGTATGAGAGATCGATCTCATGAGGAAATGAGATCGATCTACTAAAGGATTGAATTCTCAAAAGGATCTGTACAAGGTATTGAGGAAGCAGAGATCGATCTATAAGGGTTATAAGATCGATCTGTCTATTACAGGATGTTTATGAGATCGATCTGGTATAGGAAGAGATCGATCTCCTCTAAAACAAAGGCTAAAGGTAGTAGATCGATCTATGCTCAAACAGAGAGTTTATGAGATCAATCTGGTATAGGAAGAGATCGATCTCCTCAAAGTCAGAAAGCTAAGAAGATCGATCTGGGTTAATTAGAGATCGATCTCCTCGCTACGAGAATACTTGGTAGATCGATCTTGCTCGAACAGAGAGATTGGAAGATCGATCTTCTGGTTCGACAGATCGATCTGCACTAACATTTTCAAATTGTAAGATCGATCTCTACATATATGAGATCGATCTCCTTACTTCAATTTGCTTTGTCATCGCAGGAAATTAAACTTTGAGATCGATTTGGCCAAGATTGGAGATCAATCTAGCACTCTACTGGAGGTTTTCAACAGCTCTTTCTGCAAAACTTTCAACGAAAAAAATAGCATTTAATGCTCCAACTACCAATCCTGCAATATAAAATCAAGCATTGAAGACACTGGGATCTGAGAGACTATTGCTGTAAATTCTGCACATTCTCAAGAATTTCATTCCAACATTCCATTTGTCTTTAATCTTCATTTATTGATATTGTTGTATAAGCCTTTGTGTAAAAGCTATATCTATCCTACCACATAAGAAAAGCTTGATCTTGTATTCATCCTTATTTCAAGAGAGAAAAGGAGTGTTCCTCAGTGAGATAAACTTTGTAAAAGGGTGAATATATCTTTAAGTAAAAAGGGTAGAGAGGTTATTCCTTAACCTATAAAAGGGAGTGTGTAACATTCATTGAAAGAGTGAAAGAAAGCTCTTGACAAGGAGGTCAAGAAGAGAGGACATAGGCAAGAGATTGATCGAACCTCTATAAACTACTGAGTTTGATATTTCTTTCCCTTATCTTCTTTCAATTCATTGTATTACATTTCATTAATTATTTATTATTTGCAATTAGACTTAATTTAGTTTAAATTTGTCACTAACCTTAGAATACTGATTCACCCCCCTCTCGGTAAAGCCAACAATTGGTATCAGAGCAAGGACTCTTTGATCATATAGGAATAACTTCTTAAGAGTTAGAAACGATCTAATAGCTCACAATAATGTAGCAACCAATCTAGTAGGAGAGGGGCATTCTACAGTTAGGCCTCCTATGTTCAATGGTGAACATTATGCTTATTGGAAAACTAGGATAATGCTCTTCATTCAAGCAAATGATTATGAGGTATGAAGGATTATAACTAAAGGACCTCAAATCCCAATTAAAAGAATAGAGGGAAGAGACATCCCTAAAGAAGAAGATGAGTGGAATTCAAATGATGTAAAATGTGCTCAGCTAAATGCTAAGGCCATGCACACCCTATTTTGTGCTTTAAGGCCAAATTAATATAATAGAGTCTCTGGTTGTGACAATGCCAAAAAAATATGGGACAAATTGACAATAACTCATGAAGGGACAACTCAAGTAAAGGAGACTAAGGTAGGAATGCTCACACATGATTATGAGATATTTAGGATGAAAGAAGGAGAGTCAATTAGTGACATGTTTACTAGATTCACTGATGTATTAAATGGGTTAAAGTCCTTAGGAAAAATTTATTCAAATATAGAAATGCTCAAGAATATATTGAATAGCCTACCAAAATCATGGGAAGCTAAAGTAACTGCAATAGAGGAGTCTAAAGATCCCCACACACTGTCACTAGATAAACTAATAGGATCACTACTCACGTATGAGATGAAGTTAAGAAGAAATGAAGAGCCACCCAAGAAAGTGGGAGTAGCTCTGAAATCTACTACTCAAGCGAAGAGTAAAAATGAGAGTGGTAGTGAAGAAGATCTTGAGATGGCAATGTTTACCAAGAGATTTAACAAATTCATGAGAATGAGAGCAAGTGGTAGTGGTAGGAGAAACCACAAGAAAGATCAAGAAGAGTTAGGTAGAAAAGATACCATTGTGTGCTATGAATGTAAAAAACCTGGACATATTAAATTTAACTGCCCTATTCTTAAAAGATCCAATGATAGGTTCCACAAAAAGAAGGCAATGATGGCAACATGGAGCGACAGTGATAGCTCCGATGATGATTCGAATGAGGATAATGCCAACCTATGCTTCATGGCTATTGAGGATGAAAAGGTAACTTCAGATCTCAATGAATATTCTTTTAATGAATTGCAAGATGCTTTTGATGATCTTACATTGGAATATGAATGCATGAGTATGAAGAAAGAAAATGAGTTAATACTAAAGGATAAGTTAGGATGTGAAAAGAAACTAGAAATTACAAATCTTGAAATTTGTGACCTAAAAGAAAAAAATGGTAACTTACATAATTCTTTTAATAGATTTTATATGGGTCAACAAAAGTTAGATAACATGCTAGAAACTCAAAGGGACTTCTTTGATAAAAATGGATTAGGATATGATGGAAAAAGTAGAGAGACCTATCTCAAAAGTTTCATAGCTAGAAAGAACATGCATAAACCCTCAACTATTTGTTCACATTGTAATAAGAAGTGGCATGCATCATGTAATTGCAATATGAAGATGACCACTCTTAGAGAAAAAATAGTAAAAGGAATTTGGGTTTCAAAAGAAATAGTTAATTTAAAAGATATTAATGCTTTAGTAAAATGGATCCCAAAGGGATCAAGAATTGTATTCACTAACCCCAAAGGACCCAAGAGAATTTGGGTACCTAAGACATGAGCTTGAATTTTGATTATAGGTGATTGAGCATTGCCACAAAGCTAAAACAAAGGAGGCTTGGTACTTGGACAGTGGATGCTCAAGACACATGACCGGTGATAGAAGCCACTTCAACTCATTTAAATCAAAAGTTGGTAGAGAAGTCACATTTGGGGACAACTCCAAAGGCCAAGTTGAAGGAAGTGGTTCAATAGGTAATGACTACTTTTCATTAGAAAAAGTGTTGCTTGTTAGGGGTCTAAAACATAACTTACTAAGTATTAGTCAACTTTGTGACAAAAGTTACAAGGTAACTTTTGATTGCTTGAAATGTAATGTTATAGATCCTAAATCTAATAAAGTTCTTTTCCTAGGTCATAGGCAAGGTAATATATACATTGTCTATTTAAATGAACTTAAAAATGAAAACATATGCCTAATGGTAGATAAGGAAAAAGAACCTTGGTTGTGGCATAGAAGACTAGGTCATGCTAGCATGCATGTGTTATCGAAGTTGGCTAGAAAAGATCTTGTTATAGAATTACCTAAGTTGTCCTTTGACCATGACAAAATATGTGAAGCTTGTGTTAAAGGAAAACATAAAAGAACAATATTTAAACCTAAACATAGTGTATCAACCACTAGGCCTCTTCAATTACTTCATCTAAATCTATTTGGACCAACTAGAACAACAAGCCTAGGTGGGAAACATTATGGGTTTGTAATTGTAGATGATTACACTAGGTTCACTTGGGTGTTCTTTTTTAGAGTAAAAAAGAAGCCTTATAAAAATTCATTACCTATACAAAAGTGACTCAAAATGAAAAAGGTTACACTATAACTAGTATTAGAAGTGATCATGGCAAGGAGTTTGAAAATATTGGATTTGTTGAGTATTGCAATGATCAAGGAATTAATCATAATTTTTCAGCCCCTAGGACACCACAACAAAATGGGGTAGTTGAGAGAAGAAATAGAACATTGGAAGAAATGGCAAGAACCATGTTGTGTGAAAATAATTTACCTAAATATTTTTGGGTTGAAGCTATAAATACATCTTGTTATATCATCAATAGAGCTATGATTAGACCAATTTTAAAGAAAACCCCTTATGAGCTTTACAAGGGAAAGAAACCTAATATTAGCTATTTTCACCCCTTGGTTGTAAATGCTTTGTCTTAAATAATGGAAAAGATAATTTAGGAAAATTTGATGCCAAGAGTGATAAGGGAATCTTTTTAGGCTACTCTTTGAATTCAAAGGCATATAGAGTATATAACAAAAGAACATTGATGGTTGAAGAATCAATTCATGTAATATTTGATGAGTCAAATGATTTATCTAGAAGTTCAACCAATGATGAGGATATAGAAATATTTAATAAGAACTTAAAAGAAATCTCAAACTTAGAAAATGATCTATTAGAGAAACTTGACATTAATAAAGAAGATGAAGAAGAACTAGAGATAGTAGAAAGAGAGTCTACAGCACCAAGAGAATTAGGATATGTAAAAGATTGTGAAATAGTAGGAGATCCAACTCTTAGAGTTAGAACTAGATCATCTCTAAGGAATGTGTGTCAATTTATAGCATTTGTATCTCAAATTGAACCTAGAAATGTCAATGAAGCTTTAGATGACAATAATTGATTTTTAGCCATGCAAGAAGAATTAAATCAATTTGAGAGAAGCAAAGTATGGAAACTAGTTCCTAGACCTAGTGATCACTCTATAATTGGAACTAAATGGATCTTCAAGAACAAGATGGATGAAAATAGTGTGATCATAAGAAACAAAACTAGGCTAGTTGCACAAGGCTATAGACAAGAAGAAGGAATAGACTATGATGAAACTTATACACCTGTAGCTAGATTAGAAGCAATAAGAATGCTACTTGCCTTTGCATGTTATAAAAACTCCAAATTATATCAAATGGATGTAAAGAGTGCATTTTTAAATGGTTTCATTAATGAAGAAGTTTATGTTGAGCAACCACCCGGTTTTGAAAGTCATAAATTTCCTGAACACGTCTTCAAACTATCTAAGGCACTTTATGGTTTGAAACAAACTCCTAGAGCATGGTATGAAAGATTGTCAAAGTTCTTAATAGAAAAAAGATTTTCAAGAGAAAAAGTGGATACTACTTTGTTCATCAAGAATAAAAATAAAGATTTACTAGTTGTTCAAGTGTATGTAGATGACATTATCTTTGGATCAACTAATGAATCTTTATGCCAAGAGTTTGCTAAGATCATGCAAGGTGAATTTGAAATGAGTATGATGGGAGAGCTCACCTTCTTCTTGGGACTTCAAGTGAAGCAAACTAAGGATGGAACCTTCATCAATCAAGCAAAATATACTAAGGAATTGCTCAAATGATTTGGAATGGATAATTGCAAACCTCAAGCAACTCCAATGGGCACAACATCAAGCTTGATAAAGATGAAAGTGGTAAGTGTGTAGATACTAAACTCTATAGGTCTATGATTGGTTCATTGCTTTACCTTACTGCAAGTAGACCAGATATTTGTTTAGTGTATGTCTTTGTGCTAGATTTCAATCCTCTCCTAGGGAGTCACACTTATTAGCCACTAAAAGGATCTTTAGATATCTTAAAGACACTCCCTCTCTAGGACTTTGGTACCCTAAGGACTCCACGTTTGCTCTTCATGCATTTTTTGATACAGATTTTGGGGGCTATAAAATAGATAGGAAGAGCACTTCAGGTACATGTCAATTCTTAAGGAATAGATTAATCTATGATTCTCTAAGAAACAAAATAGTGTAGCTCAATCCACAACTGAAGCAGAATACATAGCAGCAGGTAGTTGTAGTGCTCAAGTGTTGTGGATTAAACAACAAATGAAAGACTATGGTATTGACATGAAGCAAGTCTCAATCAAATGTGATAATACCAGTGCCATCAATCTATCTAAGAATCCTATTCAACACTCTAGAACTAAGCATATTGAGATTAGGCATCATTTTCTTAGAGACCATGTACAAAAAGGAGATATAATTCTAGAGTATATTGATACTTTACATCAAATAGCTGATATCTTCACCAAACCTCTTGATAGAGATAGGTTTTGTATTCTTAGAGGTGAATTAGGACTCATGAATGTTCCTTAAGATTTATCTGCTTCAAAACCTTGATTTTAAAATGATTTTAAACGAATTTTTCAATGATTTTTCTAGGCAAAAAGTATGAGAGATCGATCTCCTATCACCATAGATCGATCTTCATGCACCAAATTGGCCTAAAGCAGAAAGGTTAAGCTAGGCAGATCTTCTTTACTATAAGATCGATCTCCTTAAGCCTCTGTAAAACAGCAAATCGATCTATGCATTTGGCAGATCAATCTCATTAAGCCTCTGTAAAATAGCAAATCGATCTATGCATTGGGCAGATCGATCTCCTTGAGCTTCTGTGTTTTGAAGATCGATCCTTTGATTCAGCAGATCGATCTCTTCAAGTCTTTGGAAATAACAGATCGATCTGTCGCGGCGACAGATCGATCTCCTTAGCCACCCTCGCACCAAAAACTGAAAATCGAGCAAACAATTTCCTTTGTCCATGCCTCAAACAACAAGAACAACCCTCTTTCAAGTCCTACATGCATAAATCCAGTTCCCTTTTTTTGTTTAATTGGTCAAACATATTTCCAGCAGCCTAAGCTCTTCATTTCCAGTCCTGTATGCATTCCTTTCTTCCAACAGAAAATCAATCCTTCCAGCAGCAAGCTGGATTCATGTTTTACCCCTCTCCACCAGCCTGCAACATGAAGCAGCCAAGAAAAATTGTGAAATCCAACCTGCATGTTGAAACCAAGAAGTCCCAAGGAGAGAGGAGAGTTTAGATGGTTCGTATGGAAGAAGACCACACCAAATTGAACTAAAAACGTGTATAGGCTTAAGAATACACAACGATTTTCAGGAAATTTCAGGAAACAAATTGGGGATTTTTAGCTAGGGTGGTCGGTCATTGGCAATTAAGGTGAGTAGTGTTCAATTCTAGTAATTCTTGCTTAATTACTGTTATATTAGTGTAGTATAAGTGAAATTTTGGTTTAATTTCAGAATTGGTTGCATGCATGAAAAAATTAGGGTTCTTAGTTAGGATGAATTGGGAATTTTGAAATTGGGAATTTCATATTAGTAGGCTTAACAAAATTATAAACATGCATGTGAGTTTAAATGTATGAATTGATGAATTTTAACAAATTGAAGAAAAAATTTTAATGAGCATAAGGAGTAGGGCATTCGGCTATTTAGGAAATGTTAAGAGAGTTGATGTATTGAGAATTTAAGCTAGAATTATTAAATCTGTAATGTGTTTAAAACAAATGGTAGGTTTGCATGATTTAAATTTTAGCATAAAGGTAGGAATGATGGGGCATAGTCTCGGCTACAACAAGTACAAAGGTAAACTGATTTTTATATACATGTAAATCTATATGCAATTTAAAATTTAGAAATACATAATGTGATAGTTTAATTAGAAATGCAGAATTTAAATGTTGGAAGGTTTAGGATTCATGTAATTTGAGGGAAACCTAAATTGAGGGCAAGATTTGATAACTTAGGTAAATTATAATGCTAGGTGATGAATTGACTGTTTCAATGAGTAATTATAAACGAGTGCTGGAAATTGTATATGAATGGTGGAAATTGAGTGCTCGAACAAGAGAGGAAATTTGGGGATTTCATGTTACATTTGGTTTGAGGGTTAGATTATAAAACTATCATGAAATCAGTACATACATTGGTTTGCATGTGGTGAATAAGGATAAAAGTCAGAATTTAGATTCAATTTGGTTGAAATTATAAGAATTTACTAGTTGGTATAGCAAGGTCAATCAATCGTTGGAATGTCAAGTGAATATAGAAGATTAGGTTCGGTCATTTTGAAATGTTTGCGAACAAATTGCTTTGCTGAAATTTAAGGATTAAGTTAGCAAATTGAAGTATAAATAACAAAGTTCCATAAATGTAAAACCAAAATTTAAGCAAATGAATAGGGATGATTTATGGGAAATTTCGGCCATTAAGAAAAGTTGGAATATTCATTGCTGAAAATTTAAAAATTTAAAATAGGACTTAGATGTGAAAAAAATATGTGATTATAGGGTTGCATAGATTTAATGTAAAGTTAGGAATATTACTTAAGGCATCAAGCAATTTTGAGATGATTAAGAAAGGTTAGCTAGTTTGATTTTAAGAATTAGACATAAAAGCATAATGCAAATGATGTTATTCTATGATTGGAAGAACCAATGCTTATGCTAAGCAAGTAGAAATACTAGAAGTAAGTCTCGGCCATGACCAACTATTGGAGATTTTCCAAGTGTGAATAAATTTAAGGTTTAAAACCAGTGGACTACATTAGTGTTAGTTAGTCTCAATTGATTAAGTTGTTTTAAAGAGATACAACGTGAATTGACTTAATAAGCTCATTATAAACCGAAATAGATAAGTGGAGAGCATAAACTGAACCTTTTAGTTTAATTCAAAATTTCAGAATTTAAACTTTAAAATATGTTACGAGATATGTTCAAAGGATGATAATGATGATTTCAAGAGGTGAAAATCGATTTGGCAACTATGGTCATGAGTGAGGAGGATAAGCTATAATATTGGAATTTGATAATATGAGTATTAAATGTTGCTGAAATTATATTTGGTCATGCATGAACGTTAAATGACACTTTGTTCTTATATGTTAATTCGCAGCGACTACCTCATCAGGCGCCAAGGAAGCTTAGGCTCATATATGCGCGCCTAAGGCGGTAAGGGTAAAGTTATGCGCGACGCTTTTGTGTGGTAAGGGATTTACGTGGTTGCGGTTAGTAGAATGCCCTAGGATTAGCTAAGATTTTTACACGGAAACGTAAGCTGTTAGTTTAGTTAGTTAGCTAGGCCGTATTTAGATTTAAAATCTAGCTTACCTCATTTTACCGGTTTTCTGCAATTATTGTTCAGTTGCATTACTACGGACTTAATCCTTATTATACCATGAAAGTTGAATGCTTTGTAAAATATATTTTGAGGTGTTATAAATCATATGCGTGCAAGCATTTTACTGTCAATTTTATCACCTCATTCAGTTTTGTTGACGAATGTAAACTTATTGCAATGGCTCTTTGACTGTGTTTTGGAGAAAGCATAAAGTTGCAAGAATTGTATACACGCTGATTTTTTGCAATGTTAATATCATGTGCGTGTGAGCATTACATCGTGATTTTGTAACTCCATTCAGCCTGTTTGACATTCGAAGCTATTTTACATGGGCTATTTTAACCACTTTTTTTTTAGAAAGCTTGAACTGATTTTCCGAATTGTGGATATGACAATACAAGTTGTTTTTAAAATTGATAGGTTATTTTTCTCATACTGGTAAATTGAGAAATTGGGATGATTTATGATTTATTTGAGTATACCCATCGAAATGTTATGTTTGAGATTGTTGGCGACCATGTTTATGGTTGTGTGACAGTCATGCCCTGTGAGAGCCATCTCTAGCATCTGGTAGGATGTTCTGTGTGATTGCCCTACGGTGCCAAGTGCTTCACGGGGATGCCTTTGTGGCATTGAGATGTTATTACTACCTAATATTGTTAGACCCTGATCCTGTCTTCAGTACCCTAGTCCAAGACTTGATCAGTTAGGATAGGGCGATAGTCACTATGGCCATAGGTGTTTTCATTGATATTTGTAATATTGTTTGAGTACTTAGTTCCATGACGAGTTACGAAAATTGCCACATTCTCATTCAGTTGTATTAAATTATTCAAGTTTTGCCCATGCATGTATTTTGACAAAATTGCACATTTTGACAAGTGGGTCGGATTTTTTAGAATTTCTAAGTTTTTCTTTTGGAACTTAAATTTGTCAACGATGCATAAATTTTTGTTACGTAAGCATGTTTCGGTTGAAGCATAAGCAATATTTTCTTTTAATAAAATGTGCATGGCGTCGTTACATAATTATCATAATTTACCACTGCATGGTGTGTTTGCATGGTATTTTACTAGCTTCGGTTATGTAAATTTCTTACTAAGCGTGTGGTTGCTTACCCCTCTTTTCCAACACTTTTCAGATTAGATTCGCGGGGCGAGCTTCATGTTCTTGCTGACTCCATCTGTCTAGCGAGCAGTTTTTGGATTTCTGAGGTATATGCGACGGACGACATATATATATATATATATATATATATATATATATATATATATATATATATATATATGCATGTTTTATTTCAGATCATGTACGCACGGTTGTATTTTGTGGGATGTATTTAGTTGGAAGTTGTTTAAAGTATTATCACTATGAATACTATTAGGTTTCTTCTTTTCGGTTTAAAGTAAATTAACGGTTAATATGTTGTATGGTGTTTAACTAACCAGTCGGGTTTGTGGTTATGTGATGCTCTGATGAATTTTGTTATTACGGATTAAATATTTCTTTAGTTGAGTACATGTAATAAATACGGTGTAAATGGTAGAAAGGACTCAGTTCAATTATGTTGTTATGTCGTCGAATTTACGAAGAAACTTGATCTCACATATATCATAAGTCATGATTAGATATAGCTCATTTACAAAAATTTTATAAGCGGTGGCATGAATCCCTACATTTGACACATAACAAGAAGTAAAACGATCCATAAAGACATTTATATTATCTGATAGCACAATTCTGCTTAATATTGCGCGATTACGTTTGAGGTTAAGTCACGGGATGTGACAATAATGAGTCAATCTGAAAGGCGGTTGATTTCGAGTTTCTAAATTCATTTGGTAAAGAAATAAATCAAGCCAAGGATATAGGTACATATAACATTGAAGAAGAAATTATATTTGTTCAAGTAACCAATGAGTGGACTACATTTTGAGACAACTTGGCAATGAATATGTTTCAAATTACCAAGCACGAAGGCTGGGAAATATTATGTGAATTTTTTCATTTTGTTATTTTTTTTTAATATGTGTTTATTCTAGTAATGTATTACTGAAATTTATTGTTATAAAACTGCTTATTTTATGAATGATTATCTTTATCTGTTTCTTCTAATGGATATCGTTTTAACAATTGAAATAATTTATTTTATTCATGTAAATAGTATTGATTTAAATGGATGCAAACAATGTTAAAGATAAGAAAATTCATGCAAAAGAAAAAGAAGGAAAGTAGAAACTAACGATGATACTCATATTGCAGGAGGTTATTTTTTTGGACTCTAAAAATGGATCGTATGTTGGCTAATTTACTAAAAGTCCAACGTAACTTAGGTAAAAGAAATTGGTGGTGGTCGGAAATAAATTGCATATACTGCTACTTTTCTGCTGCTTCAGAAAAGTAACGATAAATTAAATTTGCCTAAGTAATTCCTGTAAAATTAATAACTATAAAGTTGAAGTTGATTTATGTAACCCACAATTTATTCCGTTTCCGTCATTTTTCTCAGACCATAAGTATCTTTTTCTTCCTCGTTAAGTTTGCTTCTTTTCAGATTCAGTATCAGAAAACTCACGTTACCCAAAGTGTTCCCACGTCCCACAAACGATCCAGAAGCTTCCATGTGCATCTGGTAGTTTCGGGCTTTCGGCCATTCAGACGGTCACACGCTCACATGTAAGGACCTTAGCCCTCCACGTTTCACTTGAGAATTTCAATTGCAAATTTGAATGCACCAAATATTTTCTTATATTACCTTGACGAGAATCAATAGAAAGCAGATTACCGACCATCTTAAACCCCAACCAAAATCTCTGCTCTTAAAAAAAAAAAAAAAAAAAAAAACCCAAAACAATGTCCCAGAAAACAATGCAAGTGGTGAAGAATTTGGACATCAACAGATACATGGGAAGATGGTACGAAATAGCTTCTTTCCCGTCAAGGTTTCAGCCTAAGAATGGGGTGAACACAAGAGCTACTTATACTTTGAATGAAGATGGAACAGTGCATGTGCTTAACGAGACTTTTACTGATGGCAAAAGAGGTTCTATAGAAGGTACTGCCTACAAGGCAGATCCCAAGAGTGATGAGGCAAAGCTAAAAGTGAAATTCTATGTTCCCCCTTTCTTGCCCGTCATTCCTGTTGTTGGGGATTACTGGGTTTTGTACATTGATGATGATTATCAGTATGCGCTCATTGGGCAGCCTAGCAGGAAGTATCTTTGGGTATGTCTTTTATCCCTCTGAATTTCATTTGTAGTTATTCAAGAGATTGATTATTTAAAATTCAGTACTCATAGAGAAGTATATGTAGGCATATTAATCCTGATTCTCAAAGGAACATGCTCAATTTGCTGCCTTAGACCGATCTGTTGGCTGATTTGTATTATATGGGATAGAAGGAAAAAAAATTAATTGAGAGAAGAGGAAATGTTAATGTAGGACAAGAAATGCGGTGACTGTTCGTATTGGAACAATAGTAATTTTTCTTTAACACAGCTTCAGTAATTACTGATGATTGGTTGTCTTGGAATATTTGTGGGTTTTTTTTTTTGGCAGATATTATGCAGGCAGACGCATATGGATGATGAAATCTACAACCAGCTGGTGCAGAAGGCCAAAGATGAGGGCTATGGTGTGAGCAAACTGCACGAGACCTCACAAAGCGATCCTCCACCAGAAGGAGAGGAAACCCCCAACGACACCAAAGGCATTTGGTGGATCAAATCCATTTTTGGAAAGTAGAAATATGAATGGCCATCTATATATAGATGGTTTAAATTAATAGAAATATATATTGGATCAAAATCCAGTTGTATGCAACCTAATGAACAGCAATTGGTGTTTCTTTTTTTATCACTGAGCTACATTTGGATGGTTTAAACTATATATGAGCTCTCTTGCTGTATGCAAGTTTGCTTAGGTGTGTACGGTGAAGCAGATTGGAATGGTAGAAATGTAGAACTTGTACAATTATTTGGTTGCTGGAATCCAAAGATGATACACTTGAAATCTTGGATCCCATGATTCCCATCCCTTCTCTGATGTGCAGCATGCTTATCTATGTCCTTATCCTATCACATATGCAACTATGCAATTATGCAAATGCAGTCGGGATTCGGATGTCGGGATAGAGTTTCACTCCCAGTAAAACCTTCTTTAATTTTTTTGTAATGGCAGGCAAAATTTCCGATATCCAATTCAACCAAGATATAATCAAATTGCACTTGTTTCCATTTCTATTTTTCTACTAATCCGTTTTCATTTTTCAGTGCTTCAGATACCGGATGGCAGAGACAATTATGTCTATTTACTGAGATTTAATCTCTCTTTACTTTTTTGTTTACCCGTTGTAGAAGATAATATCTTTCATCATTTAGACCCTATTAGCCATCTTAGTAATTAGGAATGTAAATGGGTAATGTGTAAATGGGTACTATTCATCCTATTTAAATTTGATTAGTAATTTCATTACCGGTGACGGGTTTGAATAGGGTTCAAGTAGTACCTCTTGGATACTTTAAATTCAAACCCGATTAATGTAATCGGGTTAGGGTATCCGAATTCAGTATTCAAACTCGATACCTGTTTATTTTTTGCTTGCAAAATATAATTTTTGAGATTATGGGGACTTGAACTTTAATCTTTTAATCTTTGTACAATGAACTTACCAAATAAGACATAGCTTATATTTGACATAGTATATTATAAAAAATATTTATATAATAAAACTTTGTGTGTCTAAAAAAATTAATAATTAGCATAATAAAATAATTATGAAATTAAAATAATTGATTATATTTAAAATAATAAGTTTTAAAATTTTAAATATAATGTACTAAAATTAAATTAAAAAAATTTCATAATTAGTTAAAATGTAATTCTTACACATTAATGATTAGTCATTTGCATATATGATATCAATTCATAGTATATTTATATGATACAAATTGTATTTAAAATTGTAATTTTCAATTTTAATAAAACATTGTTGACTAAAAAAATTAATAATAAAATAAATAATTATGAAATTAAATTGGGTTAATTATGCTTAAGATAATGTCTTAAAGTTTTAAATACAAATTACTGAAATTGAAATAATAAAAATTTCATATTTAGTTAAGATCAAATTGAAATAATTTGTATCATATACAAATGCTATATTAGTGTGTGTATATATATACACACACTAATATAGCATTTGTATATGATACAAATTATACTTAAAATTGAAATTATCAATTATAGTAAAATATTTTTTAGTCAAAAAATTAATGAAACATGATAATAAAATAATTATGAAATTAAATTAGTAAATTATGTTTAAGATAATAAGTATTTAAATTTTAAATATAAACTACTGAAATTAAAATGATAAAAGTTTCAAATTTGATTAAAATGTAATCCTTGCAAATTGACCATTTACATGTATTATATATGATACTAATATAGTATATGCATATGATACAAATTGTACTTAAAATTGAAATTATCAATTATAATAAAATATTGTTTACTCAAAAAAAATCAATGATTTAAATTAAAATTTTAAGTATATGATAAATTGATAACTTCATATTATAGTATATGATATTATAGTATAATTATAATATATGATATTATAAGATATGATCATTTACATATATGATATTATAGTATATGTATATGATACAAATTGTAATGAAAATATTAATTATCAATTTAAGATCTACATCTTTTTTATCATTTAATATTATTATCATTGACTAAATTAATTTACATTACATAAATATATCATAACTTCATAAGAAATCAAATGTATGAAATTAAAAATATTATAGTATATATTATGCACTCATAATGATTTCAAGTTGTTGAACTATTAAAATTTGTTTAATTATTATGAAACATGTATGTTTTTATTTAATTTTATGTTTTTGATTTTTGTTGTTAGAATAATTTCTTTTCGTAGTCAAATTTCAAGTTCGGGTTAATGAACGAGTTGTCAAAATATAAATTGAATAATCAAGTAATTACACGAGTTCGAATATTTAACGGGTAATGTAAAATTTATTAGAGTAAAATTCATATAATTATTTCAAAAATTAATCAAATAATTATCAAATTCAAATTTTATAATTATTAATCGAAATCGAGATAAACTGATTCAAAATTAACGAATATTTACCCCGTTTACATCCTTATTAGTACTATTGGGTTATCTGTTGTCAGTGTACCCAAAGACGACCTGATCAAACAAACCAATGTAGTTATCCGTATCATTGGAACTTGGAAGAGTAATCTTTTCCCATTTTCGAATAAATCTATATATAATAGAAAAAACGGAGTTGAGCAAATACGAGCCAAGTTGAATTATTACATTATCATAACAGAAGAATAGCATACATTCAGAGAAACAAGAATAAAATCTACCATTAGTCACAAGACACTGTAAAAGTGATAACAATAATAAAATCTTTTAGTAAACATTTGGCCTTCGCTTTTCAGCCTAAAGAAACATGCCCAAAAAGAGAAAGCCACCAACTTCTCTCCAACAAACAATTGATATACAGTCACCATCAGCTTGACACGTTAAACAAGTGATTGTAATCATTGCGTAGCTGCTTTCTCTAGATGATATTTACAGTATAGTACAACATTGATTGGTTTTCTTAGCCTGCTTGTAGAACATCTGTTTCAATAGCCAAAATTAGATTTGGCGTTAGAAACAATAAAATGGTTGTTCAATCGAAGAATTCAAATGATTGACATCCGGTGATAAAATGCGGAGATAAGAGTAAAATTGTCACAAGCAAACCGAGTTCAGGACCATTTGAAGACAAAAACCGAGTGCGCCAACTAGCCATAATGATACCCATTCACCGTGCATTAAAGACAACAAAAAGTTCTAAAAGCACACAAAACGAAATAGAGGGAGGGGGAAGAAAAAGTAACACTAGAATGGACAACTACTAATAACAATGATAAACAGGAAAGAAACATAGGCCTCGCCAAATACGGTTAAATGCATATGCAAACTGGTGAATGCATATAAGGTTAACATCAAGTCCTGCTCATCTACCTGAGATGCCGCACTCAGGTCTGAACTCTTTTCAACTAAACTGTCCAGCCTCTCACCTCGTGCAAGCACACTATCAATAGTTTTATGCTGCATCAAAGAAATAACCATTTAAATGAATGAGAGAAGAAACAGCAATTCATCAAATGCTAAATTGAACTTGACTATTTCAAGTTACATTTTAACAAGAAATGAAGCATATACGAGGATTGAATTCAGCATAACGAACATAGCTTGCAAATATTCCTTTAAAATCCTTTTTATGAGAAAATAGAGAGAAAATGATCAGATGACCCTCACTAACAGGTTGGTGTACCAAACATATCAAACTATGACACAATCTGTAATCAATTCCACGAGGAATTGCTGCCAACCATTAGCCATTTTGATAGTATGAACTGATTACAACAAACCACATACAAAGAATGGAGCCTAAATTCACTTAAGTTGACAGTAACAATAGAAATTTTCCTCTATTCTAATTAGCCACTTGGCAGTTGATATGACCTAAACTTAAATATATTCACCCATTTTCCTATGATATAGAAAACATTCGCTAAACTTATCACACAATCTTTTCATCGATCTTTTTTTCATCGGGATTCAACCTAAATCACAATGTCATTTCCTAGTTTTTGAATGGGTTTCATCAAAATTTTAATCGATTTTTTAGATTAATGCTCTACACCAAGTAAAGATCAACCCGAATTTGATTTGCGCATGTAGAATAAATGACCCAACACCACGTATGATTTCACAAGACCTTTCTTTCCACCCAATGACAATAGGCTATAAGCAAACACATTTTGGCACTTTTCCAGCCATTTTCCTGACACCATAGTATGAGACAGAAACAGTTTAACGAAAAAAAAAAAAAACTGCAAATTGTACTTGTATCACCCAACCAGGTAAGCACGACACCAATTTCACTTCAAGTTATACAACATTCATGATGACCTTACTAGTTTGCTATATATAAATAAATATTCCAATCTATGAAATGTTAACATTGTACCACAGCATTAAAGCAACAAGAAAAGTGAATCTAAACAATGTCTTTTTCTCATGTTACACGGTCAACAGTCAACCCAAGTATGAAATGTCAACATATGATAATTTGAAGTTGAAGATTGCAGGAAATGATTGCTGAAAGCTAAAGGGAAAGTACGCAAAATCACTGAATCTATGCAACAACAACAGCGAAATACTTACAAGGATGATTTTAGTTTCATCCAACTCCCTCTGAATTTTCAATAATTTATCTGCCTCTGCAGGGTCCTGAGGATGGAAAGAGGTTAGAAAAGGGTTCTCAAATATAAATTCTCTAAAGCTCCAATTATATCCTTTAAAGATTTTGAGATAAATTTCAAAAGTATAATTCCACATTCTGCATTAAAACTACAGAAAACATGCATGACAAAGAAAATAAATACCTGAAATTTGGTCAAAGCTTCATTTAAATAGGGCCAAGGCTGAGTGCTATCAACTTGGACAGTTCTCCATGAATCCCCAAAATTTTTCTGATATTCATCTAGCACCTGCCGAACATTATCATTTGAAATTTATCAAATAAGCCAAAGAAGATCCAAACTAACAGATAAATTTCACAACATCAAAGCAAAGAACAATGAAAGAAAGATGCATAACAAATGTGATTATATGACACCAAAAACTCTTGACATCATCTTACACTCTTAAGGCATCATATAACAAACAAACACATACACACACAATATCTTCCTCCACCCATCCATCTAGTTATCACTATCAGATGAAAAGAGAAGGGCAAGAGCAAGAGAACCACTATATATCTAAAGAGAAGGGCATCAGAGCCTCTATATATCTATCCACAATACGAAAAGGATAACACCATATTCAACAGAAGTGCCAAGTAAAAAGCAAAAACATTAGTAACATATTCAACATAAGTGCCAAGTAACAAACATAAACATGTGTGAGACTAGCGAACATCAAACAAAAACTAATCATAGTTTAAAAATTTTAACTGTTATTGATACTTTCTGTATAATTTCTTGAAACATAGCAGCATGCCGAAAAGGAGCCAAAGCACTGCAGATTTGTACTAATATTATTCAATGCGACCAATGCAAAACAGCAGATATTGCAGTCGATGAGATTGGATAGCATTAAATCATGATGCAAATAATGAAACAGAGAAAAATGGAGATGCAGTTTGCTTCGTTACCTGGTTGAGAAGTGAAAAAGCACTTCGAACGGGATAGTGATCATCCATAAATCCCAAAGCACAAAGCCCATTTCTGTTGTAAGCATGTACCTTGTACTCTACATTAAGGTCACCAAACAAAGAAAATTAAAATTAAAAAAAAAATACAATCATAATTTCTCACACTCTCATCATAGTAACCAAATCATACTCTCAAATCTAAAATAGAAACGAAATCAAAAAAAAAAAAAAAACAGAATAAGCTACGCATATAAGGTCAAATCTTTATTAGTCGTAAGGAAATGCAACTGAATTATAATTTCTCTTTTAAGATTTGGGAAAAAATTTAAAAAAATCACAATTTGATAGAAGAGAGAATACAAAAGATCCAAACACAGTGTTATTAATCAAATCGCAACCGATGTTATCAATCAACAAAAGGAATACTAACTTATAACACAAAAAATAAGAAAGTTAACTCGGATTGAACCGGAAGGGAAAACAATTGGAAAAAGAGGGCAAACCTTCGTGCTGGACGGACTGGCGCTGACCCGGAGGGGTCCGTTTGGCGACGGTTCGAGAAACAAATACTATAAACTCCTTGACGCTTGACCTTTGGAAGTAACCGAAATGACTCACATCGGATGCGTTCGCGAGTATTATCGGATCGGACCCTTCCGGATTGCACTTCAACACCAGTAACGACGTGATCTTCATCTTTGTCTCTCAATTTCCCTCTCCCAAAAAAAAATATAATAAAAAATTAAAATTCCCTCCTTTTTTCTGAGTGAAAAACTCTCTCTGTTTGGTTTCGTACGCAGTGGCTTGTATCTTTGATATTCGTGAGGGCAAAGGGAGGAGAAGAGAGGGTGGGGAATATGGATCTGATAAAGTCGATTCTTTCTTTGATTCTTTGCAATCGCTTAGCTGGCGCTAAGTTAATTATGTCGGTCCCAAGAATTTCGGTAGATCACGCCCGTTGATCTGTTTGTCACACTACGATCTCGTGATGTTGCCCTTCGATTTTTCATGATTGTACTTTTCAAGCTCGATCAGATAAAACCCCATTCACTTGCAACGGGTTTGGCAGGAGGCAGAGGTGGTATACGACTGGGTTCGGTTCAATTTTTTTTTGGGTTCAAATTTAGTTGGGGTCAGATTTTTTTTAGTTAGGAATTTTTTGAATTTGGGTTCCTTTAATTTTAGTCGGAAGGATTTAGTGAATCGATTTGAAATATTTTGAAATTTTATTAGTTATAAATTTTTTTTTAAGATTTTGAATGTGATAATGAATTTAATTTTTATATGATTTTATATTTTAATAAATATTTATATAAAAATAAATTTTTATATTTTAATATTTGTTATTTAACAAAAATCATTTACTCTTTTTTAATTTCTTACAATATTATTATAAAATAGTAGATATAATTATATCTATTAAATGCAAAAGAAAATATTATATATAGATATTATAGAAAGAAAAGTATCAATTAATTTTATTATTTACCAAAAAAATGCTTAATATGAATAAATTGTCAATTAATTAACTCTATTTTATTTCTAATTTATTTTTTATTTGTACATAAATCATAATTAGCATTATTGCATTAAATATAATCGTTTACATTAATTAATCAAATATCTCATTAAAAATTTAGAATATTGAATTAAAAAATGATATATTTTTAACATTTGATATAATTATATCATATACAATTATACACTACCATATAAGCGATATTTTGTAGTTGATATAATACACTAGAAAAATATATTTATACAATAAAACTTTGTGAGCTTAAAAAAAATAAAGCATAATATAAATAATTATGAAATTAAATTAGACAATTATGATTAAAATAATAAGTTTTTAAATTCTAAATAGAAATCACTAAAATTAGATTAATAAAAATTTCATAGTCGCCGCTACTCACTCAATCTCTTTGCTCTGCTGCCTCACTCAACCGCTCCTCACTCAGTCTGTCTGCATTGCTCCCTCACTCAGCCGCTCATCGCCACTTTTTACTCAGTCTCTCACTCAAGCGTCGTCGTCGCTCACTCAAGCGTCGCCATCCCTCACTCAGTTAATTTAGGTAAATGATTCTATTTCTGAAAAGTAGCATCAAAGAGTTCATCTAATAGCATTTAGGTTTAACAATGAGGCAAACAGAATATTCTCTGATAATATGTTTACATAATTACATCGCCAACTTTGGTTTATTTTTTGCTGCATGAAGTGTGCATTTTAAGCGGTTAGAATCGTTCGATGTTGGTAGAATCATAGAATGTGAAGGGCATGCCCATGCTCATGTATATCTTTTCCTGTCTTGTTTGATGTTTTGCTTGGTGTTTTTTTTTTCCATTTTGTGCAGAATCTAGTTTAGGATTTTCAATATTTTCTCATTTATTTAAAGAAAAGAAACTCAGATTCAGGTGAAATTATCAAATTTGATTATTAAATTTTATCAAGTAAAAACTCTTATTATTTGTTTTTTTTATTATTGTTATTTATTATGTGTAAGACCGCTAGTTAAGTAGTAAGTGATTTTTAATATTGATGCGTAAATTAGTTCATTTAATTAAATTGAAATTTTGACTTTATAACTTAGAAACAAAATTTGAATTATATGCATGTATTTGGATATATTTATTTGAGATAAATTAGGAAATATAATTAAATAGGAAAAATTATATAATTTAGTAATAAAATTTATAGAAGAAAATAAACATAGTTAAAATTAAAATTTTCTAACTAGAAATAAAAATTTGAAATATATATTTTTCTAGGTTAATTTGAAAATTATTTAAATAAATAAAAAAAAGAGTAAAAAAAGGGAGAAAAGTCAAAAAGAAAAGAAAAAAACAGAAAGTAAAAAAAAAAAAATTGGGGGATCGTGCGACAGGGATTCCCTATTGTGCGACCCCATTTTCCTTCTCCTCCCCCCCACCCCCGCCTTTTTTTTTTTCTGCTTCAGCCTTCGCCGACCAACTCCTTTCTCCTCTCCTTCGCCTGCTGCCCGTTACCCCAAATTGCCGGCGACCTCTTTCCTCCCCCCTCCCCCCCCCCCCCGGTTTTCTCTCTCTCTCCCTCTCCTGAACAACCCGAAAACCCTCCCCCTTTCACTGTCTGTTCCACGAACAGACCACTGGAGAAGACCAACGCCGGCTTCCACCCCCGAGTCCGAGCCCCGACGACCTCCACTGTCCGTCCTGTTCCCTCTTCTGACGCCAACAGTACCCAAAATCGACGAATATTCATTTTCCTACATCTCCATTTTTGAACCAGAAAGCTACTAGGTAAAAAATAAAATAAATTTTTATCTAGCTAAATTAGTATACAAATTATGTTATAGATATGAAATTGTTGTGGAATTAAATTTAAATTATGGTTTTGAAGAAAATAGAAAAATTAGGATTTGTAAGTTGACAAAATTTGGGGATTTTGATAATTAGATTAAACACTTATATTTTGGATAGAATTTATGAACATATTTAGGCTGAATTTACAATTGGTTAGGCTAGATTTAATTTGTTGTTAAAATATATATATATATATATATATATATATATATATATATATACACACACACACACATATATACTTATAAAGGTAGCACTTAGTTAAATTGATCCTAAACCTTAGAGATTCTTTTGCTGTTGTCAATAATTGATACTTGAGATTGGTGATATTATTTTGGGTACAAATGTGGTTGATGATTGATTGTGATTAAATGATTGTTAGTTGTTAATATCTAGGGTTGTTAAGATGATTTGATTTGCATGAATGGTATTGAGGATATGAGCCAATGTTAATATCAAGTATCAATGTTGGGACGCAAGTCCAGATCAGTACCTTGTTTTGCTACAAGAATGAAGACCCATATCATATGAGGAAGGAAGCTTTTTTTTTTCTTGGCCATTTAGTAGCTTGTATAGGCAAATACAATTCAAATTGTTTTAATTTATAAAAGTTAAATAGTTGAGTTTGTTTTTAATAATCAAAATTTCATTTTTTTTGTAGATACGTTATAGAATCCAATTCTAATCATGGTGATGATGGCTCTAATACTGTAGAATGTTCCTTGATACCTACGTGTAACGACCCGAATTTACAGACATTTTTCGATTGGGTTACAAGTCGATATTATGTCAAAACAGTGTTCAGTGTAATTAAATTTTTTCTTTCTCAGTAACAAGTTTAAATAAAATATGTTCACATTCCCCAGACACATCTTGTATTACATTACTGTACTTATATAAATTTAGATATAAAAGAATTTCTTACAATTGGGTATACCTTCGATGCAGAAATACGCTCCGTAAAATCTTAACTATACGGAATGCCTTACTAACGGAAGCGATCCCAGCTACAGAGGAACTTTGTGGAGGAAGTAAGGGGGAGAGTTCAACATGCTCAGTAAGAAAAACCCCATAGCAGGTAGATAAATACACTACCTATAAAAAATATATATATTTTTATATTTGCTAAATCCAGAAAAGTTTCACAGATAGTTTTCTCAGATACCAGATTTCAGAATTCAGAAAACCGATTTAGTATCGGCAAAAGCACAAATACCAGAAACAGATTTTTTTCAGAAACAGAATATGTATCAGTAATACATTTAACTACTGCTATAAATCTAGAAAGTTCAGAGTTTTCAGTAGCAAAGCAAACAGATTTGTTGATATTTCAGTTCAAGCAGACAAATTCAATTAAATATTTTCAAATAAACGAGACAAGGCATGCATGCTATCAGATATCATAAATGACTATTGGTCAATGTTGGTGACTCCGGGCAAATCACGGGCCAGGTGTGCCGGGATGTTAATCGCCGTGGGAGTGGTCAGCTACCCAAACAGCTCACAGATCAGAATGTCCGAAGATCAGAAACAGAATCAGAAACACGGTACATCGTACTCGTGGACCACAGATACAGATACAGATACAGATACAGAACAGAAGTATAGCATGATCTCACCAATGCCTTTGTCTCAAAATCAGTGCGAGACGGACCGTACGACACACAGTCAGTATGCGCTCAAGCACATTTCATCAGAATAATTTTATAACAGATCATTTTTCCTTAAATCACATATAAATTCATTTGTTTAATGAAATCGTTTAAAACAGCTGACTAGCCCTTTTTCAAAAAATCTCAGAAAACGGTCTATGAAAATTCAAGATTTTTAATAATTAAAACCTAATTCAAGTCATACCGTAATTTCTGCAAATCATAAAATTTAGTCCGTAAAATTTGATTGCTTCAACTAAGTTAAAATCTCTAATTTTTCAGTCATAAAACTCGACCTAGTCTTTTCGATAATTTCAGTACTGCGAAATTCAACCTAAATTTTATATCTACAAATATACGAAATTTACGCATATTTATTTCTAGCAGCGACGAGAATTTTTCTTACCTCGGTGTCTGTCCGCGATCTTCGGTTGTCTCGACGTAGCGAGTCGACGAATCCGGCCCGCTCGGGTTATTTCAATCTGAGCCTTTTTCCCCGAGTTTTCAAATTTAGTACACTAATTTTCATTCTCCAATTTTTCCTCTATTATCTATAATATATATATATATATATATATATATATTAATAAATATATATTATTTTTTTTCTTTTTTTTTTTTTCCTTTTCTTTCTCTTTTTTTTTCTTTCCTTTGAATTTTCCCGCCACTTTCTTCTTTTCTTTCTCCTCCAGTTTTCGGTTTGGCCACTGTTCATTCTTTTTTTCTTCCTCTGTTTTCTTACCTCTCGGCCTCACCATCTTCTCCTATCATTTCCGTTGGTTTCCGACACCCCGTTATCATCCTAACGTCGTCGGCCATCTTTACCGCCGCCTTGACAGCCCCGATAGCAAGCTTCCAGTTTTCCAGCCAGCATTTCTCGCCTCCTTGCCTATGCTCTGTTCCACTTTCCAGATGTTGGACTCCTGTTTTCAAGTGCACAATGATCAGCCACCATCCTCCTCTTCTTAGTGTCCGCCCGATGTCGGTCGTCCAGCTTCCACCGCTTGCCCCTGTTTCTCTCTGATTCCAGCTTTCAGCTTCTACCCGAGGCTCATCCACCACCGGTCTGTCATTCTCTGTTTCGGCCACCAGCATCATCATCATCACCTCCTAGCTAGCCTCTGTTCTCACTCTTTATCATCTTCAGTTTATATATATATACATATAATATATATCTTTCATTCACATTTATTTCCTGGTCAGTTGCGTGGTACTCTTCCAACAGAAACTGCACTAGTTCCTCGTGTTGGCCTCTCTTCCTTTCGCGCTTCAGTCTACCTCCAACTGCCCAGAGTTGTTGCCGTTTCCTTTCTAATGTGTTTCTTGGTGCTGTGGTGGGTGGAAGTTTACTGCCATGCTAGTCTACCCCTTCAGTAATCTACCTAGCTGGCATCCAGATTCACGTTTTCCTTACCCGTTTCCTGCCAATTCTTCAGACTACTTCTTCACATTTTCTCTTTTCTTGTTGTAGCTTTCATATGTAACATACATATCTATATTTTTCCCATTTTACTGTTCATCATTTTTATCAACCCCATATATTTCTTTTCACCCAAAGTCTATCGGTTTTCCTTGGTATGTATACACATATATATATTCTCTTATATTTATATATACATATATGTATATATATATATATATATATATATATATATATATATAATATATATATACATACATATATCTACAAGTGTACATTAATCCCTTTATATGTATATATATAAATATATATAATCATGTGTATATTAGTATATCTTTGTACACATATTTATCCATCCATAAATCTTGAGGAATAAACACAATGTTGCATACATATATACATATGTATGTCTATGCACTAAATTTGAATTTCCATGTAGTATAGAATAATGTTAATCTAATACTTGTGCTTAAATTTAGATTCACCCATAGTCACATATCAGTCTTGATTTCCCACATTATTAATATAGACAATACCAAGTATCGTGAAAATTTATGGTATTTACATTTTCTCCATCTTGGGAAATTTGGTCCCCAAATTTAGGAGTACCTTAGTCCTTAAACATATGCAATATTTCTCTCGCATCAAGTTCTCCAATTCCCATGTGGCCTCTTTCGATATCTAGAGTATTATTTCAAAATCTTTGATTAGAGGAATTGTCTTAGACCGTAGCGCTTTCTCTTCCCTGTCCAGTATCCGAATTTCGGTTTTTCCAACATATGTCATTCTTCTTTCAATCCCAACGGTTCATTCTTTCTCACATGCATTGGATCTAGATGATACTTGCAAAGTATTAAAGCGTGGAAAACGCTGTGGGTACTCGATAATTCTGGCGGTGACGCCAATCTATTAGCTCGTCTCCCACTCAGTCTAAGCTCTTGAAAGGTCCAATGTATCGGGGACTCAGTTTTCCTTTCTTTCTTAATCTCATTATACTATAAGAATGAGAAACTTTCAGAACATCAATCCTCCTACTGAAATTTCTAAAGTCATTTGTCTTTGGTTAGCATAACTCTTTCGCTTTCTCTGAGCTATCCTCGGTTTCCTACAACCTAATTGTACTTCCATAGTAGTCTATTTAACCAAATCGAGAACAATTATTTTTCTTTCACCCACTACTTCCATCTAATCGGTGAACGACATTTTAGACCATACTACACCTCATACGGTATCATCTCGATACTTGAGTGTTATCTGATATTATGCGTAACTTTGCAAATTGGCAATTTGTCCTTCCAGGAGCCTTTAAAATCCTAGCACATGCTTTCAATTCCATATAGACAAGGGTAATAACCTCATAACTTTTGGAGTTATCCCTTAACCTGCTGACATATGAGACACTTAATCTTAATTTCAATTATTTCTCTTATCGTATTTAATTGCCAATATACTTTCAGGAGATTTGATAAGTCTTTACCATTCTTTGGATTGCAGGGTATATCTTTATAAAGAAGTCTCTGACAACGTCAATTCCTTTACTATCGATTAGTGGGTACATAAATTTTGTTTTTAAATCTCAATAAATTATCAGTACCAATACTCAAGCTAGTTGCAGCACCCATCTGGGTCTGATTAGCTACATCAATATGATACTTATCAATATGCTGAGCCTGCTTGATTCGATCAATCACATCCAGTTTCATCTCTCAGGCTTGCTACCATGAAGTAAACGTCAGTACCAGAAAGGAACCACATCCAGTTGAGGTTCACTAAATATTTCAACTGTCAATTTCAATTTATCCTTTAGTCACACTCATTCTCTGTTCATATCACTTGATTCGAATAATTTAATTTACCAGAAGTATTCATACATTGTATACATCTCTTGTCCCAATATAACTTGTATTCAGAATTTATCACACTTCAACGCTTGTCTTATTTCATTTATCAATTATAACGAAATCATTTTCTTACTCAAATTGAGCCTCGTATTCAAAACGTAAGTATATATACAATTTACAATCCTTAGATCTGATGCGTAATTCATATTCCAAGGTATCTTTTTATCTCAATCTCTAAATCATCTTAACAATTTTAGGTCCTTCTCACTGATCTCTAATCCTTGTTTGGGGAATTCAATTGACACTCATTCTTAATACAACGTGATCCAGAAGACTCCGAGTCTTCTTACAAATTAATGCCAGTACACTCCAAAATGGATCACTTGGTCCGATAATCCCCTCTTCATATAGTCCTTGTAATTGCTTTTTCAGCATTTCTAATTGAATCAAAGTCATTCAGTATAGTGATCTAAATAATTAATTCAATACCACTGCTAAATTAATTTCAAACTTCATCTTTCAATTTAGTGGTAACTCTGATAGATCATCTGGATACGTGTCGAAAATCCCTTTGTCTACTGGGGGTCTTTTTACTCAGAACACGTCCTATCTTTATCAATCATATAAACAGTGTGACCTTCACTTATACTTTTGGTTTTGTAATTCATCGTTTCGGTTACAGTGATTTTATTCCATCACTCTCACTGATTCCTTAGTACATCATTTTATCTATCACTCTCTTTATGTTTTTATTTTCTTAGTAACCTCAAAATATACATATCATATCATCACAGTTGCGCCTTGCACACTGCTTCCTTAAAATAACATCTAATGGAGCTAACTTAGCTCGACGACGGATCTTAGTACCTCTTACAAGTTTCCTGGACTTCTTCCGTTTTACATCTCTACTTATCCGGATTTATACACTTTTAATTTCATATTCATTCTCGGACTCATTTTCTCATGTTTGATTCAGTCATTTCAGCTATAATTACCAATTTATTTCATCCAGAATGTGTTGCCGTCTAAAGGCCTTCAGAAATATATCCAATGTAATTCTCTGATGTCAGCTCTCGGATTAATTCGGGAACTTCCCGTCGAGATCGACTTTCCATTTCAATACTAATGCTACAAAGGCTACTTTCTTTATAGTAACGCATTTTAAAAATTTATGTAACTTTCCAAATTCTTTACCAAAAAAAATTGCAAAGAAACTTTCTCGGTAGAGTTACTATAAAATTTCATAGGATTTCTTGTCTCACTTATCCAATCTTCCACAATCATTGGATTTCTTAACTCCACTGAAAAACGGAGGCTTAAACTTCTGAAGTTGCCTCTATTAGGTTTACAATCGTATCCAACGAATCCATATAAATTCTTCCAATTCATTTATTCTAGTTTTCCGTCACATTTGAATTTTGACTCCAATATATAATAGTGTACCATCTTTCAAAATTAACTCGGTAGTTCTCTTAGTCACACCTTAATCATTATCATTATCACGGGGCCACTATCACTTGACCCGATAATATCATCATTGTTTCCATGTCCTGCTCAAATCTTACGAAGCGGACTTCAAAATTTCCATTGAAACTATAAGATGTACACTGAGACGAGGGTTCATTACACCTCTCGAGCCATCTCTATGGCCTCGAGGAATGGCTCATTTCCATTTGCCAATGTGGCTATAATACTAATCAGCTATATCTATCAGTTTCCCTTCATTCACTGACACACTTTTTCATAAAACACAGTCAGGTATACCCGTTTATATCTAAATAACGTACAGTAATGCTGGGGATGTGAACTTTCTAAGTCTTTTTCACTTTTAATATCGACTAGTATCAGACCAACTTTGCTCTGATACCACTTATGTAACGACCCGAATTTACAGACATTTTTCGGTTGGGCTACAAGTCGATATTATGTCAAAACAGTGTTCAGTGTAATTAAATTTTTTCTTTCTCAGTAACAAGTTTAAATAAAATATGTTCACATTCCCCAGACACATTTTGTATTGTATTACTGTACTTATATAAATTTAGATACAAAAGAATTTCTTACAACTGGGTATACCTTCGATGCAGAAATACGCTCCGTAAAATCTTAACTATGCGGAATGCCTTACTAACGGAAGTGATCCCAGCTACAGAGGAACTCTGTGGAGGAAGTAAGGGGGTGAGCTCAACATCATCAGTAAGAAAAACCCCATAGAAGGTAGATAAATACACTACCTATGAAAAATATATATATTTTTATATTTGCTAAATCCAAAAAAGTTTCACAGATAGTTTTCTCAGATACCAGATTTTAGAATTTAGAAAACCGATTTAGTATCGGCAAAAGCACAAATACCAGAAACAGATTTTTTTCAGAAACAGAATATGTATCAGTAATACATTTAACTATTGTTATAAATCCAGAAAGTTCAAAGTTTTCAGTAGCAAAGCAAACAGATTTGTTGATATTTCAGTTCTAGCAGACAAATTCAATTAAATATTTTCAAATAGACGAGACAAGGCATGCATGCTATCAGATATCAGAAATGACTATTGGTCGATGTCGGTGACTCTAGGCAAATCACGGGCCAGGTGTGCCGGGATGTCAATCGCCGTGGGAGTGGTCAGCTACCCAAACGGCTCACAGATCAGAATGTTCGAAGATCAGAAACAGAATCAGAAACACGGTACATCGTACTCGTGGACCACAGATACAGATACAGAACAGAAGTGTAGCATGATCTCACCAATGCCTTTGTCTCAAAATCAGTGCGAGACGGACCGTACGACACACAGTCAGTACGCGCTCAAGCACATTTCATCAGAATAATTTTATAACAGATCGTTTTTCCTTAAATCACATATAAATTCATTTGTTTCATGAAATCGTTCAAAACAGGCTGACTAGCCATTTTTCGAAAAATCTCAGAAAACGGTCTATGAAAATTCAAGATTTTTAATAATTAAAACCGAATTCAAGTCATACCGTAATTTCTGCAAATCATAAAATTTTGTCCATAAAATTTGATTGCTTCAACTAAGCTAAAATCTCTAATTTTTCAGTCATAAAACTCGACCTAGTCTTTTCGATAATTTCAGTATTGCAAAATTCAACCTAAATTTTATATCTACAAATATACGAAATTTACGTATATTTATTTCTAGCAGCAACGAGAATTTTCCTTACCTCGGTGTCTGTTCGTGATCCTCGGTTGTCTCGACGTAGCGAGTCGACGAATCCAACCCACTCGAGTTATTTCGGTCTGAGCCTTTTTCCCCGAGTTTTCAAGTTTAGTACACTAATTTTCATTCTCTAATTTTTCCTCTATTATCTATAATTAATATATATATATTAATAAATATATATTATTTTTTTTCTTTTTTTTCCCTTTTTTTTTCTCTTTTTTCTTTCTTTCCTTAGAATTTTCCCGCCACTTTCTTCTTTTCTTTCTTCTCCAGTTTTCGGTTTGGCCACTGTTCATTCCTTTTTTCTTCCTCTGTTTTCTTGCCTCTCGGCCTCACCATCTTCTCCTATCGTTTACGTTGGTTTCCGACACCCCGTTATCATCCTAACGTCGTCGGCCATCTTCACCGCCGCCTTGACAGCCCCGATAGCAAGCTTCCAGTTTTCCAGCCAGCATTTCCCGCCTCCTTGCCTATGCTCTGTTCCACTTTCCAGACGTTGGACTCCTGTTTTCAAGTGCACAATGATCACCCACCATCCTCCTCTTCTTAGTGTCCGCCCGATGCCGGTTGTCCAACTTCCACCGCTTGCCCTCGTTTCTCTCTGATTCCAGCTTTCTGCTTCTGCCTGAGGCTCATCCACCACCGGTCTGTCATTCTCTGTTTCGGCCACCAGCATCATCATCATCATCACCTCCTAGCTAGCCTTTGTTCTCACTCTTTATCTCCAGCACTTCCAAGCTCCTCTGTTCTGGTCATCATCCACCCTCATTCTTCTTCCAACTCTGCCCCCGGCTACCACCCTCTTCCCCCTCGATTTTCCCTGCTCCAACTCACTTCCGCCTCCCTGATCACGTCTTTGTTTCAAGCTTCTCTATACTCTTCAGTACCGAGGAAAAGGAAAAGAGTAGTAGTTGCCTTACTACATGCATAGCTGTCATTATCATCATTCTTCTTTCGGCCTCTCTCTCGGTCCCTTCTCCTTGTTTCGTTTTCAGACCCCTCTGTTTCCAACCTTCACTCTTCTCCTTTCTATCTCCCTCACACACTCCATCGGTTTCTATCCTATTTTCACTCTATATATATATATATACACATATTTTTTGTTTCCCTTTCCTATTTCTTTTTCTTTGCTGCAGTTTTCAGTTTATATATATACATATAATATATATCTTTCATTCACATTTATTTCCTGGTCAGTTGCGTGGTACTCTTCCAACAGAAACTGCACTAGTTCCTCGTGTTGGCCTCTCTTCCTTTCGCGCTTCAGTCTACCTCCAACTGCCCAGAGTTGTTGCCGTTTACTTTCTAATGTGTTTCTTGGTGCTGTGGTGGGTGGAAGTTTACTGCCATGCCAGTCTACCCCTTCAGTAATCTACCTAACCGGCATCCAGATTCACGTTTTCCTTACCCGTTTCCTGCCAATTCTTCAGACTACTTCTTCACATTTTCTCTGTTCTTGTTGCAGCTTCTATATGTAACATATATATCTATATTTTTCCCATTTTACTGTTCATCATTTTTATCAACCCCATATATTTCTTTTCACCCAAAGTCTATAGGTTTTCCTTGGTATGTATACATATATATATCTATATATTCTCTTATATTTATATATACATATATGTATATATATATATATATATATATATATATATATATACATACATGTATCTACAAGTGTACATTAATCCCTTTATATGTATATATATACATATATATATATATATATATATATTATCATATGTGTATATTAGTATATCTTTGTACACATATTTATCCATCCATAAATCTTGAGGAATAAACACAATGTTGCATACATATATACATATGTATGTCTATGCACTAAATTTGAATTTCCATGTAGTATAGAATAATGTTAATCTAATACTTGTGCTTAAATTTAGATTCACCCATAGTCACATATCAGTCTTGATTTCCCACATTATCAATATAGACAATACCAAGTATCGTGAAAATTTACGCTATTTACACTACGTTTTCTTTAAATTCTTCAAAAACACAAAAAAAATCAAATGTTTGGACCGTTTTTGATATGCTTGATGTTGAGGAACAATTCACATATCAATCGAAATACAAAGATACCAAAGAAAGAGCAAAATGCAAGTTTTGTGGGACTGTAATGATTAGTTCCTCACATTCAGGTACGTCTACTAAGCGTCGTCATATTGAAACTTGCAAGAAAATAGATCGTTCTACTGAATCTACTCAGAGTAGTGAAGGTGTGTGTGGAACTATGAAAATCGAGCCATCAGTTGCACGTGAAATGTTGGCTGAAAGTGTTATTGCTCATGGATATTCATTTAAAATTGTTCAAGATGCTAAACTTAGAGCCTTTCATTCCTTTTTGAATGATCAATGTAAGCCTATTTGTAGGAATACTTGTAAGGTCGATTGCTTGGAATTACATAAGAAAATGAAAGAGAAGATTAAATCTGATTTGGAAAAACTTTCAAGTAGAATTTGTTTGATTGCTGATATGTGGATATCATGCACAACTGATGGATATTTTTGTTTAACTGCGCATTTTGTTGATGATAATTGGAAGTTGCGTAGTTTAATTTTGAATTTTGAATATGTGCCACCATCCCATACTGTACAAAGAAAATACAGTATGGGGTGGCGGCACATGTTGAAAATTCAAAATTAAACTACGTAACTTCCAATTATCATCAACAAAATGCGCAGTTAAACAAAAATATCCATCAGTTGTGCATGATGTCCACATATCAGCAATCAAACAAATTCTACTTGAAAGTTTTTCCAAATCAGATTTAATCTTCTCTTTCATTTTCTTATGTAATTTCAAGCAATCAGCCTTACAAGTATTCCTACAAATAGGCTTGAATTGATCATTCAAAAAAGAATGAAAGGCTCTAAGTTTAGCATCTTCAACAATTTTAAATGGATATCCATGAGTAATAACACTTTCAGCCAACATTTCTCGTGCAACTGATGGATCTATTTTCTTACTTCCAGACACACCCTCACTTTGAGTAGATTCAGTAGAACGATTTATTTTCTTGCAAGTTTCAATATGACGACGCATAGTAGACGTACCTGAATGTGAGGAACCAATCATTACAGCCCCACAAAACTTGCATTTTGCTCTTTCTTTGGTATCTTTGTATTTCGCTTGATATGTGAGCTGTTCCTCAGGATCAAGCATATAAAAAACGGTCCAAACATTGGATTTTTTTGTCTTTTTGAAGAATTTGAAGAAAGCATAGGTATCGAGGGACATTCTACAGTATTAGAGCCCTCACCATCATGATTAGAATTGGATTCCATAACGTATCTACAAAAAAAAAATTTAACTATTAAAAACAAACTCAACTATTTAACTTTTATAAATTAAAACAATTTCAATGATAAATTACAGCAACAAAATCTCAATGATAAATTACAGCAGCAAAATCTCAAAGCCATTCCTCAAGCTTTCACAAATTTACACTTCACTCTAAATCCCATGAAGACAATCGCATCAACCTAATAAATTAGTGCTCATAGAGTATGGTAAGTTAAAAACAGGTTTTCAATTATAGCTTTCATTTCTCCATAATTTTATAAGATAAGGCTTTCTCCAATTGCAAACAAAAGTCCATCAAGTCTATCAATTGCTTTTAGCATTTCTTGATTCTTCTACTGTTTAACAATGATCACAAAAATCTCTCTAACTATAAAATCTTTTTACTAATTTAAAAAAAAAGAACTTCTCAGTAAAACTAATTAAAAAGATTCGAATTTAAATTATTTAATTTTACAACTTACACATAGAAAATAAATAAATTAAAATTAGAAACAAACTAACAGAGGAAAAGAAAAAGGAACTCTCAACGGCGCCTAATGTCAAAATTTTACAGTGCTGACATTAGCTTCCAATATTTCAAATTGTCAATTCCATTTCTACTTAAGTTTCTTAGCGACCAAATAGAAACCCTAGGGTTTCAAAGCACGCAAAAAAAAAAAAAATTGATTTTCCAAAGCAGAAGGAAAATAATAAACAAGAACTCAATTACGATTATAAACAGAGAACGCACTTGATATTTCTTGCAGCAGGAGAAAAATTAGGACTCCTTTTAAAGAGAGAAAATTTGGCGAAGAGAGCGAAAACCCTAAAATATTTGAACGAAGAGAAGAAGTCCTATATGTTTTGGTTGGGGGGGGGGGTGTGAGAGACGAGAAGCCTGTCGTAGAGAGACTTCTTTTTCTTTTTTTTTTAGGAAGAGATATTAATTAATAAAAAAATGGGAATATTAGGAGCTCACGTGGGACAATCAGAACCGTAGTTATGGATACTTATGAGCAAGTGTTGCTGGTCATGATGTTATGGTTAATTGATCGGCATTTGGCAGCTACCTGTCAGTCTTATCTGCCAAAACAGATGCCACTTGCCTTTAATATATTTAAGATATTCAAACAAATTGGTTCCCAAAAACGAATTTTTTATTTTAAAGAGAGGAAAAAAAGTCTTGTATGATATCATATGACATCAACAATAGTAGAGAAGATCTTATGTTTCGTTTCAATAAATGTTGTTTTAATGTATTATAGTAAAGTTCAACTAACGTGAGGTCATATGGAATAAATGAAATTACAACTTAAAGAAACAATTAATTTTCGAAACATTATATTTGCATAAGTTTGAGAAATTTTTTATGATTATATGACAAGAATTACTTAACATTTCAGGAAATAAAAAAAATATTATGAAACTTTTATTAATCTAATTTTAGTGACTTATGTTTAAAATTTTAAAATTTATTATTTTAATCATAATTATCTACTTTAATTTCATAATTATTTATATTATGCTTTATTTTTTTTAAACTCACAAAGTTTTATTGTATATTATATCAACTACAAAATATCGCTCATATGGTAGTGTATAATTGTATATGATATAATTATATCAAATGTTAAAAATATATCATTTTTTTAATTCAATATTCTAAATTTTTAATGAGACATTTGATTAATTAATGTAAACGATTATAGTTAATGCAATAATGTTAATTATGATTTATGTATAAAAAAAACAAATTAGAAATAAAATAGAGCTAATTAATTGAACATTTATTCATATTAAGCAGTTTTTTGGTAAATAATAATATTAATTGGTACTTTTCTTCCTATAATATCTATATGTAATATTTTCTTTTGCATTTAATGAATATAATTATATCTACTATTTTATAGTAAATATTGTAGAAAATTAAAAAAGAGTAAATGATTTTTGTCAACTAATAAATATTAAAATATAGAAATTTGTTTTTATATAAATATTTATTAAAATATAAAATCATATAAAAATTAAATTAATTATCACATTCAAAATTTAAAAAAAAAATCATAACTAATAAAATTTCAAAATATTTCAAACCGGCTCGCTAAACTTGCCCGACTAGAATCGGGACCGAACCCGAAGAAGCCCGAACCCGAAAAAGCTTGAAACCGAAAAAATTCGAAATCGAAAAAGTCCGAACTCGAAAAAATCCAAACCCGAAAAAACTCGAGCCCGAAGAGAACTCGAACCGAACCCGCCCGTTTGCCACCTCTACCCAGCCCCAATCCAAGTTCTCCTCAAAGTCTTCCTCCGAGGGATCGGTGGGATTACCCACACCTTGACTTCCTTCGGGGAAACTAGAGGGTGAGGTGGGCTCAGGTACGAGAACCGGATCAATAGGAACGCATCCCCAGCCAGCAACAATTATATTCTTCGAAGTTAATAAGGATAATAAAGCGGCCTCATCATCTACTTGTAATTGAGAGATAAGAGGACTGTATACATCCTTTAAATTAGATAGAGAGCTAAGGTTGGAGGGTCTGTGACAACTCCATCGGGTAGGGATATTTAAAGACGGAAGAACTTCAACAACGAGCCAGTCCGAAGCATAATTATGTAATTTGGATGGAGGCCTCCCAAAAAGTTTATTACTTTGTCCCCTCTCGAATACTTTTTGTATACAAAAACGAGTTGAGTTACGGACACTACAGACTCTAAAGAAGGAGTTGAACAGAGGAATAGTGGGCCTAACATTAAGTCTATGACATATAATTGTAAACCATACCACTTGTGCCCATCCATTAGGGTGAAGTCAGGGTTCCAAATAGCGGCCGCGACACAGAGTCGCGGCCGCTATTTAGCGGTTTCGGCGGCAACCGCCACCGCTTTTGATGAAAAAGCGGGTGTGAATCAATTTCACACCCGTAACGGGATAAAAACACATACAAAACATAGTTATAGTCCATAAACAAACAAGGAAAAAACAGAGACAAACTGCAGGTGAGAGGACGATGAAGGAGAAAGGCAGAAGGAACCGGATCTGGTCTGGGAAGGGAAAGGGGAAGGGGAAGGAGAAGGAAACCAAAGCAAAAAGATGAGAGGGAAAGACGGAAAAGCACTTCTTTGGCTTTTGAAGGGACAAAGGGGGGACAGATCCTGTTGCCGAACAAGCAACTGTTGCCGAAACCAGTTTCCTCTGTTTGCTACCAACCGATCTCAAATACGAGTTCGTTTTCTAATCTCAAAGACCAGTGCCTACAACAGCGCTTTCCTTCCTCTTCGATGGTTCCTTATCTTGATTGCTGACGAGTGTGCTTGTCTTGCGCCAATTGATCTTTTAGGGATGAAGCCTAGACAAGTCAAAGGGAAGAGAGGAGTGAGTGACTGGGTTGGAGGGAGGGGGAAGGTGTCGGTGGCCAGGTGTGTTTGGTTAGGGATAGGGAATAATAAAATATTTAATAAATAAATTAATATAATTTTTTTATTAGTATAATTTGTTTGTAGTTAATTTTTTTAATTAGTATAATTTTAGTAGTTAATTTTTTTTAATTAGTATAATTAATATAATTTTTTAATAGTTAATTTTTTCAATTAGTATAATTTTTCAATTAATATAATTTTTTAGTAATTAATAATTTTGTAAGTAAATATTTATTAATTATTTTAAAAAATGTTCAGTAATTATCTTAAATGTTTAGTAATTATTATAAATTACTTTGAAAATTATAAAATAAGATTAATTATGATTATAATTGTAAATAATATATTTTTGGTGAAGTTGTGTGAATTAAAAAAAAATCACGACCGCGATAACCGCAATGACCGCGATGGTCTCCGTTATATCCGCAACCGCGACAAACGCAACGAAACCGAAAACGAGGCCTCGACCGCAATTTAAATCCCTGGGTGAAGTTGGGTAGGGACTATGTCCTAATGTTGAAGAAAAATAACTCCGAAGTCAAGTAAGGGAAAACAGAACCTAAATTCTAATGAGGCCCTGTGAATAGAAATGTCGCTACTTACAGATTGAGGAACGCGTTCCGCAGCGGTTGGGAGCCTATAATAATAACCCTCAGGAAGAGGAAAAGTATTACAAATAAACTCGAGATCAGACTCTTCAAGTTTGAAATAAGGATCTAGAATTTTTTGTTTACCACTACCTTGGCAAGCCATTTAGAAACGGATCAATACAACTGATGCTTAAAGAATAAAGAGACTACGTCTACCTTCAGCAGTAGAATTGCCGTGAGGGTAGTGCCGTGAGGGTTTGATGCCGTGAGGGTACCGCCGCGAGGATAGTGCCGTATGAAGTAGCTGATGCCGTGAGCATCTGTCGACGCGAGGGTCTCGCGCTAAAAAGAAATGTCGCGAGAGAGAAATACCGTGAGAGTTGGTTAATGCCGTGAGGGTCTCGTACTAAGAGAAATGCTACGAGAGTTGGTTAATGCCGCGAGGGCCTCACGCAAATAGGAAATGCCATAAGTGTTGTGAATGCCGTGAGAGTCTATCGTGAGAGTCTACTGTGAGAGTTTGCCGTTAGAGTGCGATCTTTGCCAGAGGAAAACGAAGTTTGAGTCAATGTCCTCACGGTATATATATGCCGGCGGGAGGATCGCAAAAAACAGTATACTCTTCCGCAAAGTGACCACTAGCGAAAGAGTGGAGAGCAATTGTTATGAGCACCATCTCAATGTGCCACGTGGCATCACGACAATGCACCACATGGCACGTAAAAATTAACTACAGATGAAAAGAGATTCTGTGTCTAAATTTATTCGGACAATTTTATCTTTGAGTATCTTTGACTAATGTAGGTGGATAAATATGTAATTAAAGATGGAATTAACTCCTATAAATAGGGATCATGTATGATTTATGAAACCTATTAATTCTCTATTTTTTACTTTACTGAATCTTTGCCAAAATTTTGATATAACTTAAGCATCGAAGTGTTTACGCAGGGAACAACCCCTGTGTCCCTCTGATCATTCCTATTCTTGCAGAGCTTTTGGTAACACATGACAAAAAGATCGAAATGAAGACGTCAGCAGTACATCACTGTTGTCTTTGGCAACAACAATTATATTTGAATTGTAATTAAATTATTTGAATAATAAATTGAATCTAATTCGAATATTTTAATATTAATTTTGAGTAGCTCACAAGTATAATTGATTTTTTTAATATTTTATTATTAATTTATTATTTTATTTTCATAATATATAATCGAAATATGACAAATCAAACCTAACAAGCCGTATTTAAACTTATTGAGCGATGCTTGAGCAGGTTGACTATTCTATCGAGTAGATGTCGAATTTCAAAAATTAAATTTAATCAAGCCAAACTTCAAGTTTTGAGTTTTTGAATCGAGCTGATCTCGAACTTAATATTGGATCGTCCGCTCGATTACACTCTTATTCCATATTTCACAAACCTTTTAATTCTTTACACTATTTTTGGAAAGAAATTAGTAAAGAAAAGAAGAGGAAAAAAAATTACATGTACATTTTATTTGGATAAATAAATTAATAAAAAAGAAACAAAAGTAGTTCCAACAACTCTTGTTTGATTAAGAGAAGAAAAAGTAAAAAAAAAATTCATTATAATGTTTTTTCCCCAATTATAACATCTTTTATTTTAAATTTTATAATATAATAAGGTTAAATTCTATATTTTAATTATTAAAATTTTTTCTAACTTTCCTTTCCTTCTTGTAGACCCAAATTGAAGTATTAAAAAAAATTAAATAAAAAGAAATTAAGGAGTGCTAACTCCTCATCTCTCTCTTTTTTTTCCTTAATTAAAAATATTTCAAAATAATAGAAAATTTTCCAAACCTCTCCCTATTTTACTTATGTTAGACCCGAATTTTTTGTAGCTTGTACCTTATGATTCTGTCACGACCCAAACTACCCAAAAATCAAAGTTAATTTTTCGCGTTTTGTTTATTTATTTACTTATTTAAATTCTCACCTGTCCTCGAATCGTGACCAACACTCCACTAATAATTGGGCTGTGCGTCAATGCCAGTCCCACCATACATCTACCCTAGTACTTATTTCTTCTCCAGTCATTTATAATTGTTATATTATTTATACATCCCCTAAAGTTACTTACAAACATGTTACTGTGCTATGCTTATGTAGATACAATATGTACAAGTATATATACCTTATGTTGATGGGCAGCAGCGGATATCCGGAATGCAGTACTGAGTCGTCGCAACTTCAACTGGAGATCATCTGTGGGAGAAAATGAAAGGGGTGAGCACATCAAGCTCAGTAAGGCAATCCTACGAACAAGTAGGTAACCATACTACCTACATGAACGTAGTGCCATGCATAAACCACCCTTTCTCCACACATTTTAAAAACAAATGATATGCGTTATGATGTTATGTAAAACGCAATTGCACGGAAAATTCAACATGCAAGTATATTCAAATCATTTCTTTCTTATTTAAAAATTTCACAGTAAAGTCAGGACTCGACCCCTCCTTCGGGTGATCCTGACTCACACAAAACCATGAAAACGGTTTATATTTCACACATGGGTTGAAAAGCATGGAAATACCATCATGCAATTTAGTTTTAAAACCCAGTTTAAATCATCGAAATCGTCGACATGCGAGACGAGGCAGTAATTGTATAACGGCAATAACCAGGACTATGGCCATATCTGTCCTCGGGAGTTCCTCAGCTACACGGATCCTAGTGTGCGGGTTCTCACCATGATCAGGAACCGCCCGAGAGGTGGGTCACTCCATCTCGTCGGTCTTATCCGATTTCCATGCATCCGAAGATGCTGATGCATCATATCGTGACGGCCAACCCCTGTCCGGTCAACCCCTGCCAACGGCCATGGCAACCCCTCTTGGGCCCATCGACAACGCTGGTGGTCTAACAACGGGTGGTCCAACAACGCCACAAGTCCAACGTATCACGAAGATACCACACGGTACATCGTACTCCATGCTACTTGCACGGTACATCGTACTCCGTGGACCCATATAATATCTCTATACTCATGCCATGTCTCAAAACGCACGTGCGAGCCTATTAAATCGGTGACACACAGTCTACCCGATGCTCCAAGCACGGCTTATCGCATGTTCTCATAAATCAGTGCGAGTGATTTTATTGTGACGGCCAACCCCTGCCCGGCCAACCCTTGCCATCGGCCATGGCCACCCCTCTTGGGCCCACGCACAACGATGGTGGTCTAACAACGGGTGGTGCAACAACGTCAACAAATCCAGTAAAACTAGTGCGAGCTAGGCTCAGCACTCTGTATATAAATCGTATGAAGATCTTATAAAATCTGGTGCGAGTTAAACTCTCGCACCCTTTCATGAAAATCATGTAAAATCTGGTGCGAGTTAGACTCTAGCACCGTGTCACGCAAAAGCATGTGAAATCTGGTGCGAGTTATACTCTAGCACCTATGCATGTAAAACTCTAGTGCGAGCTCTCGCTCCAGCACTAATGCATGCATCACCCAAATCAAATATCGTGCGAGCTGAGCTCTAGCACGTCACATGTAAATAAAAACATGTAGGCGGCTCGGTTATTTCCAAATAGTTTTCACAGAAATCACATCAATTAAGATATGTAATGCTATGCATTTTTCTTTAAAAGTGAGCCAGCCTACTCATGCATGCATCAAAATACCTCCAGAATGAGCAGGAACCTTTTGTTCTTGCTCCTCCCAATTTTTCCTAAATTTTTAGAATTTTACCCTTAGCAAGGGTATTTTAGTAATTTGCCCATTCGGGGCACTAAAATTATTAATTGACCTCTAGACCCTTCAGATAAATTTTAAGGACTGCAAATGAACTTGAAATTGCGTAAAGTTACCTCTAGCAGTCCGCAGAATTCCCTTACCTCGATTCTCGTCGAGTCTGACCTTTTCCATTGATGTCACGTCGCGCAGTCCGTTATGCTCCCAATCAAATGCCCGGAACTGCGTATTAACATTCCTCGGGTCAGATAACATATGATTTAATTGTACTTAATCTTTTCTGGGCTTAATTTAAATCATTGGGCCTGTTTACCCCTATTGGGCCCGATTGTACCTTAATGGGCCTTAAGCCCGTTTTCACTAAATTCCCACTTTATCGAGGCCTATTGGGCTCATTGGGCCCACCAATAATTTATCGGGCCTCGTTCTAATTCTCGAATGGCTAAATTTAATATTTACGACAATTAATCTAAATTTCCATAAATTAATTCAATTTATGCGTAATTTAGATCAATATCACGCATAACGAGGCAATTATCGTAAATAGGGGTCACTTACCCGAGATTCCATGCTAGTCCATAAATCGAGGCTATCTCGAGCTGTCGTTGGATGCCAATTTGTCGAGCTACACAATTACATAAATTTTTGGGTAAATTTCTAGTCGAAAATTAATTAAATAAAATATTCCGAAATTTAAATCGATCAATTCGACCGCTTACCGACTTACCCGAAGCTCGATTGCATCATAGGAATTTTCTTCAATTTTTTTCTCTTTTTCCTTTTCCCTTTTTCTCCCTTTTTTCTCCTCTTTTTGGCTGAACCGGTTCAGTCCGGTTCGGACCGGTTCAGACCGCCTGTTCAGATCGGTCCGGTTCCCTTCAGTTTTGGCCGGTTCAGGCCGGTTCGGCCGGTTCAATCCTCCTTTGGTCGTGCCGGCGCCGTCCGGCCGGTTCTCCGGCCAATTCCGGTGCCAATCGGCGCGCAATCACATGGGCTTCCATAATCGGGCCTCGGCTGGGGTCGAATCGCCTCCGTCGCCGACGAATCAGCTCTTCTCCCCCGCGGCTGTTTCCTCCCGATCCGACGGATTCCGGCGATTTCGCCGGTCGGTATTGGCCTCAAAAGGATCGGCTCTTCTTCCTGGTCACGCCGGTGCCCGCCGATCACCCCCAGCTGCCGTGGATCGCCGGTACCGACTCCGTTTTCCCCGCGGGCTTCTCTCCCTCCGTTCGGCTTCCTCCGGCGTCGGTAAGCTGCACCGCCGGTACCATCGTGTTCGTCGGGCGTCGCTCTACGTTTTCCAACTTGCAGCTGGGACCATCGGCCGCCGGTGGCTCATCGGGCTCTTCGGGTTGCTCGGCTCCGTTCCTTTCCGTTTCTCTACTTCGGTTTCTCTCTCCCCGACCCATTCTCTCTCTCTCTTCTTTTTTTTTTGTTTCAATTACTTTTTTTTCTTCTTATTTTATCAATTTTATTATTTTTATTTTTATTTATTTAATTTATTTTACTATTCATTAAAAAACTCCATAAAATCCCAAAATATCTACAAAATTATTATTTTTATTTTAATTTAATTTATTTAATTTTATTTAATTTATTTAATTTATTTTCAACCCTTTTTCGGGTATAAGTCCTCCATATTTTCGGGATATTGTCCCGGGTGACCTTTCGACATATTTTTCAATTATTTTCGGGATTATTTTTTTTTTTCCGAACTAAAAATTTCAATTAATCCCGATTAATTTTCATAAATTAATATCTTGATCAATTTAATCCGAAATAATTTTATTTCACTTTTATTGACCAAGATTTCTTAAATCCATATTTTTAATTAATTTTTCTCATCGAATTTACTCCGGCTTTCGGTCTTTTGACCGTTTTGCCCTTACACGTGTTCGGGATTAAATTTAACCCGACTTCCTTCATACTTTCTCCATCTTTTCTTATTTAATTTTTCGTATTTTAATTAAATTCGGGTCTTACAACTCTCCCCCACTTAAGGAATTTGGTCCTCCAAATTAGAACCAATTCATATGAGTCCATATACAACTCCGGGTATATCGATCATATCATACTCTTAAATTCTTATGCGACCTTCTCCGGAGTGTATTACTACCAAAGGACTTTAATTAGGGAGATTATCTTAAACCCCAATACTGTCTCTTTCCTGTTTAATGCCCGAATCAACTTCTTCAATATACTTGTATTTTTCTCAAACTGAACTTTTGAATCTCATATCCTATCACCTACGCTGGATCTGGATAGTAGTACCGAAGCATCATAAGCTGGGACACATTGTGGGTGCCTGTTACTTCAGGTGATAACACCAACCTACAGGTCTTATCTCCCACTTGTCTAATCTCTCAAATATTTAATCCAGCGTAACTAAATTTGCCTTCTTCCAAAAGTTCGCTATGTCCTTATTCCCTTAGGACAAGAAATATTTCAATCATACTTAATTCACCAAGGGTGAATTCCAATACTTGTCTATCTGCTCTGAGGTGTTCTTAATCTCTCATCCTTAACTAAACATCCTCAGAGACTTATTATCCCAAAATCAGAATGATTCTATCTGTCACCCACTTTTCTTATCCAATTTGGGGAACAACCCCTACAGCCATACACTGTCTCATATCTTGTTATCCCGATACTCAATTGCCAATTATCGTTATTGGCGACTTCAATTTGAAATCAACTGATCATTCCAGGAGCTTATAAAATCAATGGCACACGTTTTCATCGGATCCTCCAGAACTTGTACAGTCCTCTCTGACTGACCATCTGTCTGAGGATGAAAAGCTGTGCTAATACTCAGTCGGGTTCCCATAGCTTCCTTAAATATCCACAGAGGTAGGAAGTGGAGCGGGAATCCCTATATGATACCATGCTCACTGGAACGCTACTTAATGTTCCACATCTTCCTCACACATAAATCCTCATACGCACTATGAGTATCTGGGGAGTTCATAATCCAGAAGGTGGGTGAACTTAGTCAATTTGTCGGCTATCATCCAAATAGCCTCGTAATTCACCTGGGTTCTCTGTAACCCATCATGAAATTCATGGAGACTTGTTCTCATTTTTCGTGCCGTGTCAATATAGGTAGGTGCTGCAATAACTCTGCAGACTTTTAATACTCTACCTTATTCTGCTGACACACTAGGCACTTTTCCACAATCTCTACTATGTCTCTTTTTACATCTGACCACCAATACCCTTTTCGAGATTTTAATATATTCTTATTACCTTCCGTATGCACTGTATATCTTGAAGAGTGAGCTTCTGACAACATTACTGTCTCATCAACTGTGGTCCTGGGGAGCACTCATACTGTCTCTGAATCCTCAGTAACTCATTATCACCCACTGTGAACTCTATCACTGTACCCTTCTGAATCAGACCCAAACTATCGACATCCGGTCGATCATCACGCTAAGCCTGGCAAATCCGGGCACTCTCATCCGGTTCTAATCATCAGGCTAGCTGTCACACAATCACTGTCATCATCAGAAGGGATCACATCAATACTGAGGTCCATAACTGCTCTAGCAGCTCACGCTCCCTGACCATCATATGCAATACCATCCCGAGGCTCTTTCTACTCAAAGCATCAGCCTTTCCTGGGTGGTACAATTTCCACAATCAAAATCTCTCAGAAGCTCTAACCCAATATGTATATTCTCATGTTCGCCTCTTTCTGTAAAAACAGATACTCGGGCTTTATGATCAGTGCATATCTACAATTTCTCACCGTGTACATAATAGTACCATATCCTCGGTACAATTACTGTTGTCAACTTTAAATCATGGGCATCTTCCCATTATACATCAATACACAGCTCCTTCATGATTTTAAGGTATTCATACTCACTGAGAACCTCTTGAGCTGTTGGGTATGGTGAAATTAATCACGGTGGTCAGTTCATACTTCATCACGCCAAATTCACGTCACATCAATCATCTTATTTATCATCTCATTCCAAGACCACGTTTCTTAATTAAACGTGTCAACCAAGTATATCCATTTTGAACTCGCAGCAACCCATTTGTAAAAGCCATTTCTAATTGTTGCTTATAATTTGCCCTAGACTTCAACTACACCCAACATATCATCGATAATGATGATTACAACTCGGTCTAGGTAAAGTTTAAATACTTCATCGTAGTCGAGTTCCACTACTTACTTCAATCGTCCATATCCTTGACTTATTTACGCATAAGCGTATAAGATCCTTCAAAAGCGCTTACGTTTTCAGGTACTAACCTGCGTCATTTCCTTTTCTTACCTTAACGGCTCTTATTAAATTTTATTATATTAGTCTTTATGATTTGTCAAATTTAAATATTCTTATCGTCTTAGTAAAGGTATCCTAATGCCAAAGGTATCTATTACGACGCTCGATTTCACGTTATAGGTTATACATATATACTTTTAGACGCTGTCAAGTCTTCAGGCGGGGAGGTATTTTAAAATACCTTTATTAGCCCTCAGACTTAACCACAACTACTGGTTATGGTTATACCCATCTTTGTCCTTGGTTATAATTTGTATTCGCTACTAATTGCCTTAATCCTTATTACTTCGCATAATAAGGGTATTCCTTACCTAGCATATATCTCTTACTCCAATACATCTTATATTTATAATCAACACATCTCCTCAGTGTATCAATCATGACAAAACTCTTGTCATTATCATTCCGTGAGTACAATCCTTTACTCCTGTAAATTCAACTGTTGCACCCCTGTTTTTTAACTTAAAATCTCAATATCCATATTCCGTTTATTAATCCTTCTCTATTGGGATACTCATTTATCTGTATTGCGCCCAATGATGTAGGCATTCATGCCTTTTACTCACTTATATTCGAATGAAGGCGGTATGATTAAATATGTGGCACCAGGATCAATGAATATATGTACTTCATTATTCATAACAAGTGTGGTATCTCACACCACATCCCTGAAACATCAATAGTGTCCTGGTCCAAGACATCCTCTCACCTTCGTCCAATAGCCTACTTTCCTCTTTTTCTTTTCGGCTATTACCTCCCTTTTCGTTGCAGCTATTCCAACGAAATTTTTCTCTCTGTCTCTTTACTTTTCTGTGGGGCGATCTCGCCCAACTCTGTGCGATCAAAATCAATGGTCCGTCTTATCACACTTAACGGCCATTTCCATCAATACCGTGTAGGTATAGACCCTCCATCTGTGGTATCCACCACACATCTCACAGTAATGACACTGCTACTCTGCTTCGTAACAGGTCGGGGTCCTCCAATCACAATACCCCTCAAGAGTGCCAAAATTAGGTGCACTGGGGTCTTACTAATTGTCTTACTCCACAACTCGTCAAATCTAATCTTTTTACCAATTACCATTTCCACATCTCTATCATTTCTCGATTTTCTTTCCTGTCTCTATTTCAACCCTCATTACCTTTCTCAATCTCAGAGGCGTGCAATTTATATTCTTATTTACCCAACTGTAAATCTGTGCACTGCCTCGGTATAGGTAATCTCACGGGCCAATCAGACTCTAATTGAAAAGTTTGAGTCATTTCCTGAACCTTTAAACATCTCGACTGTCACTTGTTCATATGTCGAGGTAATATCTGCCCAGAATATAATCGAGTCTCCATACTCGTCAATAAATCAAATCCTCTGGGTCAAAGTAAGGATTTTATCCATAATTCCCTTTAAATCATGTCCGGGATATCCTGTCACCGGAATACATCCAAGATATTTCTCATATCAGCTCTTAAGATGGGTCGAGCGGGTTTCCACCAATGCTCCGCTGCGCCCTCTGATCTCATACATAATCTGAGCAATTTGCTCCTCAAAATAATCTCCACACTCCGCTCCAATCTTGCGAAGCGTGTCTCAACACTGTCCGATCACTCTGTCGGACTCTGTGAGGCATTCTCAACATTAGCCTCTATTTCAATCTCATCATGATTCTCATAGTCAAATTCAGCACGACTTAGCAGACTCAGGTCTACCTCTGCGACCTCTGCCTCGTGCACTATCTCATCTAACACGACTCATATTAGGCATTCCTGCATTCTCAACCATTTCTTAGTCAAGCCCATCTCGATATACACTATTGTATCTAACTAAGCACAGTAACACGGGGATGTAATTTCCTAACTTCTGACACTGACACACATCAGACCAATTATGCTCTGATACCACCTTTATATGTCACGACCCAAACTACCCAAAAATCAAAGTTAATTTTTCGCGTTTTGTTTATTTATTTACTTATTTAAATTCTCACCTGTCCTCGAATCGTGACCAACACTCCACTAATAATTGGGCTGTGCGTCAATGCCAGTCCCACCATACATCTACCCTAGTACTTATTTCTTCTCCAGTCATTTATAATTGTTATATTATTTATACATCCCCTAAAGTTACTTACAAACATGTTACTGTGCTATGCTTATGTAGATACAATATGTACAAGTATATATACCTTATGTTGATGGGCAGCAGCGGATATCCGGAATGCAGTACTGAGTCGTCGCAACTTCAACTGGAGATCATCTGTGGGAGAAAATGAAAGGGGTGAGCACATCAAGCTCAGTAAGGCAATCCTACGAACAAGTAGGTAACCATACTACCTACATGAACGTAGTGCCATGCATAAACCACCCTTTCTCCACACATTTTAAAAACAAATGATATGCGTTATGATGTTATGTAAAACGCAATTGCACGGAAAATTCAACATGCAAGTATATTCAAATCATTTCTTTCTTATTTAAAAATTTCACAGTAAAGTCAAGACTCGACCCCTCCTTCGGGTGATCCTGACTCACACAAAACCATGAAAACGGTTTACATTTCACACATGGGTTGAAAAGCATGGAAATACCATCATGCAATTTAGTTTTAAAACCCAGTTTAAATCATCGAAATCGTCGACATGCGAGACGAGGCAGTAATTGTATAACGGCAATAACCAGGACTATGGCCATATCTGTCCTCGGGAGTTCCTCAGCTACACGGATCCTAGTGTGCGGGTTCTCACCATGATCGGGAACCGCCCGAGAGGTGGGTCACTCCATCTCGTCGGTCTTATCTGATTTTCATGCATCCGAAGATGCTGATGCATCATATCGTGACAGCCAACCCCTGTCCGGTCAACCCCTGCCAACGGCCATGGCAACCCCTCTTGGGCCCATCGACAACGCTGGTGGTCTAACAACGGGTGGTCCAACAACGCCACAAGTCCAACGTATCACGAAGATACCACACGGTACATCGTACTCCATGCTACTTGCACGGTACATCGTACTCCGTGGACCCATATAATATCTCAATACTCATGCCATGTCTCAAAATGCACGTGCGAGCCTATTAAATCGGTGACTCACAGTCTACCCGATGCTCCAAGCACGGCTTATCGCATGTTCTCATAAATCAGTGCGAGTGATTTTATTGTGACGGCCAACCCCTGCCCGGCCAACCCTTGCCATCGGCCATGGCCACCCCTCTTGGGCCCACGCACAACGATGGTGGTCTAACAACGGGTGGTGCAACAACGTCAACAAATCCAGTAAAACTAGTGCGAGCTAGGCTCAGCACTCTGTATATAAATCGTATGAAGATCTTATAAAATCTGGTGCGAGTTAAACTCTCGCACCCTGTCATGAAAATCATGTAAAATCTGGTGCGAGTTAGACTCTAGCACCGTGTCACGCAAAAGCATGTGAAATCTGGTGCGAGTTATACTCTAGCACCTATGCATGTAAAACTCTAGTGCGAGCTCTCGCTCCAGCACTAATGCATGCATCACCCAAATCAAATATCGTGCGAGCTGAGCTCTAGCACGTCACATGTAAATAAAAACATGTAGGCGGCTCGGTTATTTCCAAATAGTTTTCACAGAAATCACATCAATTAAGATATGCAATGCTATGCATTTTTCTTTAAAAGTGAGCCAGCCTACTCATGCATGCATCAAAATACCTCCAGAATGAGCAGGAACCTTTTGTTCTTGCTCCTCCCAATTTTTCCTAAATTTTTAAAATTTTACCCTTAGCAAGGGTATTTTAGTAATTTGCCCATTCGGGGCACTAAAATTATTAATTGACCTCTAGACCCTTCAGATAAATTTTAAGGACTGCAAATGAACTTGAAATTGCGTAAAGTTACCTCTAGCAGTCCGCAGAATTCCCTTACCTCGATTCTCGTCGAGTCTGACCTTTTCCATTGATGTCACGTCGCGCAGTCCGTTATGCTCCCAATCAAATGCCCGAAACTGCGTATTAACATTCCTCGGGTCAGATAACATATGATTTAATTGTACTTAATCTTTTCTGGGCTTAATTTAAATCATTGGGCCCGTTTACCCCTATTGGGCCCGATTGTACCTTAATGGGCCTTAATCGGCCTTAAGCCCGTTTTCACTAAATTCCCACTTTATCGAGGCCTATTGGGCTCATTGGGCCCACCAATAATTTATCGGGCCTCGTTCTAATTCTCGAATGGCTAAATTTAATATTTACGACAATTAATCTAAATTTCCATAAATTAATTCAATTTATGCGTAATTTAGATCAATATCACGCATAACGAGGCAATTGTCGTAAATAGGGGTCACTTACCCGAGATTCCATGCTAGTCCATAAATCGAGGCTATCTCGAGCTGTCGTTGGATGCCAATTTGTCGAGCTACACAATTACATAAATTTTCGGGTAAATTTCTAGTCGAAAATTAATTAAATAAAATATTCCAAAATTTAAATCGGTCAATTCGACCGCTTACCGACTTACCCGAAGCTCGATTGCATCATAGGAATTTTCCCCAATTTTTTTCTCTTTTTCCTTTTCCCTTTTTCTCCCTTTTTTCTCCTCTTTTTGGCTGAACCGGTTCAGTCCGGTTCGGACCGGTTCAGACCGCCGGTTCAGATCGGTCCGGTTCACTTCAGTTTTGGCCGGTTCAGGCCGGTTCGGCCGGTTCAATCCTCCTTTGGTCGTGCCGGCGCCGTCCGGCCGGTTCTCCGGCCAATTCCGGTGCCAATCGGCGCGCAATCACATGGGCTTCCATAATCGGGCCTCGGCTGGGGTCGAATCGCCTCCGTCGCCGGCGAATCAGCTCTTCTCCCCCGCGGCTGTTTCCTCTCGATCCGGCGGATTCCGGCGATTTCGCAGGTCGGTATTGGCCTCAAAAGGATCGGCTCTTCTTCCTGGTCACGCCGGTGCCCGCCGATCACCCCCAGCTGCCGTGGATCGCCGGTACCGACTCCGTTTTCCCCGCGGGCTTCTCTCCCTTCGTTCGGCTTCCTCCGGCGTCGGTAAGCTGCACCGCCGGTACCATCGTGTTCGTCGGGCGTCGCCTACGTTTTCCAACTTGCAGCTGGGACCATCGGCCGCCGGTGGCTCATCGGGCTCTTCGGGTTGCTCGGCTCCGTTCCTTTCCGTTTCTCTACTTCGGTTTCTCTCTCCCCGACCCATTCTCTCTCTCTCTTCTTTTTTTTTGTTTCAATTACTTTTTTTTTCTTCTTATTTTATCAATTTTATTATTTTTATTTTTATTTATTTAATTTATTTTACTATTCATTAAAAAACTCCATAAAATCCCAAAATATCTACAAAATTATTATTTTTATTTTAATTTAATTTATTTAATTTTATTTAATTTTATTTAATTTATTTAATTTATTTTCAACCCTTTTTCGGGTATAAGTCCTCCATATTTTCGGGATATTGTCCCGGGTGACCTTTCGACATATTTTTCAATTATTTTCGGGATTTTTTTTTTCCGAACTAAAAATTTCAATTAATCCCGATTAATTTTCATAAATTAATATCTTGATCAATTTAATCCGAAATAATTTTATTTCACTTTTATTGACCAAGATTTCTTAAATCCATATTTTTAATTAATTTTTCTCATCGAATTTACTCCGGCTTTCGGTCTTTTGACCGTTTTGCCCTTACACGTGTTCGGGATTAAATTTAACCCGACTTCCTTCATACTTTCTCCATCTTTTCTTATTTAATTTTTCGTATTTTAATTAAATTCGGGTCTTACAGATTCCCATGTGTATGAACACTCTGTTATTATAGTTGAATCATAAGAAGAGTATTTACTAGACTTAAAGTGTTAGTGAAATGATTTAACACTCAAAAGCTACATAAAAAGCCTAATGTGAACTATAAGTGTCACAGGCTAAACTGAGTAAATCTAAATCATTCTGACTAAAAATAAGAACTTAAAATGAGAAAGTATAGAGAGCTCATGAAGGAAAGTCAGCTTGATTTAGTCCCGAACATTGAAAACGAGAGTAAAAACTAAAAAGGGTAAAATGGACCTTTTTGGCGAGATAAGATGTTTCGGGTGAAATTATCCACCGGGAACGGTTGAAACATAAAGACGAGAGTGTAAGATATAAGATATGACACTTTCGAAATTTTGAAAAAAAGTCAACTTGGTCAATGGTTAAGGAAAAAGTCAACTATAGTTAAGAAAGTGGACTTTTACCATAGTTGACTAATCATGGTTAAAAAATTAACCTAAGGGTGGAGAAAAATTTGGGAAAAAATATTCTTGGTCAGAATACAAGATAATCATCCCCAGAAGCAAGGAAAATTAATTCAAAAGGATTCCGGATTAAATTTAATGGTTAAAAACGTAATGGGCCTAAGGTGAAGATTTTAAAGCCCATTAAGGTATACTAAACGTATATCGAAATTCTTAGGTCCTTTAGACCGAATTGTTGGACCAATTGATTTGCCAAATTTTGAGACAATTAAAGGCCCGAGACATAGTAAAAATTTCAGCCCGAAAGCCCATTAAGAAAGCCCAAACCGAGAAGCTCAAATGGAAAAGCCCATGAGATAAATATCTAACCATAGTTAAAGCTAACCATGACTCATAAGGTGACTCATTAGGTGACTCATGGCTAAGGCTTGGAAAGTCAAGCTTAATGACTGGAAAGTAAAGCTTAATGACTAAGTATGTGGCTTATAAAATCAGTCACACCATTGTCATCTTCATCACACCAAATTCGGCTAGAAGAAGAAACCATTGAAACATATAGGGGTGTAAAACGAGTCGAACGGTGCGGACCGATGCGGATTAATACGGACACGGATTTAAGCGGGTTGAGCCCGTTTAGGCCCGCATTTAAACAGATTAAATTTGTGGAGACCGATCCGATTCTAATGCGGGCCGGATTGGCCCGCGGGCTAACTTAACTTTTTGTTTTGGAAATAAAGAATTGGATTTTAAAAAATAATGAATTGAGGCTAAACACTTAATTAAGTCTAATTTTAATTTGTTAAATGATTATTGGGCTTTGGGAATTAACCAAAATTGTTATAAAATCAAATCACATAGATTTGAGACTAAAATACAAAGTTTAATTTGTAATTTTTTTAACAAGAGGAATATTAGTTCATTCATGTTCAAATATAACAAGTTCAAAGCAAAAACCAAAATGATTTGAAGTTCTCCACTTAATTTCAAATTGTAAGTTAGTCACATAAAACAATATATTATGTACAAAAGCAAATTATGGGTTTGTAATATATATATATATATATATATTATATATATATATATATATCAGCATAAGCAATATATTATATCATAAGCAAGCAAGTCATAAAATTGTGAAAATAGTTCTACAAATATTATTATATTAATCTCAATAAAAATAAAATCCACAAACATAATATCCATTAAACAAACTCGCATTACAAATACAAATTACACATGACATAATATTATGGTATAAATAATTAAATAAAGACTAGTAAATAAGTTTAAAAGTCATAAAATCTATAAGCATCCATTAAACTCCACATCAAACAACATTAAACTTGTGAGTTAATCTCATTATTCAAATGATTTGAATCATTTGATTCTTCCACCAATTTATCTTTGTTTTCCTCATCATCTTTCCAACCTATAAAATAAAATTTTCAATTATTAAATAAAAATACAATAACATTATTTTGGTAAATTTTCAATTTTTTACTTTTGTAGTTTTGTTTGTTTAAACTTTAGAAATTAGAATAGGTAGAATGAGAATGATTTAGGACTTAGGTTTGATTGGTGTGTTGGTAAAATAGCCCGCGGGTCGGTCCGTACCCGTACGGGTTGACCCGTATAAATTATTTACCCGGAGGGCTTGACCCGTATAAGCCCGTTTTTAAACTGATCACATATTAATGGACCGGATCGTTAAAAGTCCGCGGTTTTTACGGACCAATCCGAGGGCTTGAGCCCGTTTTACACCCCTAGAAACATATTATCCAAACTTTCTCTAACTAGAAATCACTATGAATTAGGCATAATTGGAACTTGCATCCTTCATGGAAGTTGTTCCAAATTAAAAGGAGAGTGACATATGTTGGAATTGGCTATCAAGGAGCCATAGAGTGCAAACCGAGAGCCTTCAAAGATTCGGCCAAAGGGTGAACACAACAATTAGTATATTTTTTAATTTTCAATTTCATATATGTTAATGTATGAATGATTTTAAGTATGTTGATATATGTTTTAAGCATTGAAACATATTAAATCACCATGAAGTTGGTTAGGCCGAGAGTGAGTAATGGGATATTGATTTATGTCCATATGATTTTAAGGCATAAATGGATTAATGTACATATGTTAATGATTATGGTGTAATTAGAATTAATCAAATTGATTAATTAATACATGTAATTAGTTGGCAATCAAGGTGTTTGATAAAATGCCTAAATGAACTATATGATGGTTAGGAATGTTTCCAACCAAGTGTTTGTGAAAATGCCTAAGTGAATTGGCTAAGAAATAGGCATGGAAGGCATGCCATGGTATAACCGATGGCATGGATAGCTCTCGGCCATGGCATGTGACCGAGAGGCCCAATGGGCCAAGCCCAAATATTTTAGTCCCAATATGATGTAATGGGTCTAAGACAAGCCAATAAGAGTTGGTGAGCCCCACAAGCCCAATAAGCCCAACGAAAATGAATAGTAAAATAAAAATGGGCTTAAGGCATAGTTAGGCCCATTAAGGATTATTAAGGCCCATTAAGGATTATTAAGGCCCATTAAGGGAAATAGACTGTATTTAATGTGAAATACAGTAAGAAAAGTGTAATTAACCTGATAAATGGTTATATACAGCTCCAGAGAGTATTGGAGGAGGGAATCGGACTGCTGAAACGAGCAGCGCAGAGAAAGTGAAATTTCTCGAGTGATTCCAGGTAAGGGACTTTTGTGAGTAGTTAGAGATACCTGCACGTATTTTCTTCTGCTTTTACATTCACTTAAAAACTCTGAGGGTCAGAGAAAGTGAATAATAATTATTGCGACCCGATAGTGGTAAATTACGATTTTACCCCTAGTTAGTCAAAAAGTCAACTTTTGTGAAAAGTTGCAAACAGCATGGAAACTACTATTTTGAGTGTTTAACTACTGTTTAGCAGGAGAATAAATAGATGGGCTAATGATTTTAAGGTTGATGTGAATTAAGCACACTTTATAGTACTGATTTTGATGTTTTGTAAATCATCCCTTTTTAAAGAGCCATCTATCATATTTTGTGAGAATGAATCGTGCTAGAGCACAGCTCGCACGGGATTTCATATATTTTCCACATACATTAGTGCTGGATTTTGATTTGCACTAGATTTCCATGACATGCATGATAGAGTACTAGAGTTCTTACTCGTACTCAGTTTTATATGATATATGTATGAGAGAGTGCTGGAGCGATTAGCTCGTGCTCGAGTTTTACATGAGATACATGACAGAGTACTGGAGCGTTGCTCGTACTCGATTCTTCATGGTTTATACATAACATAGTATTGGAGCTATTGCTCGTACTTGATTTGATGATATTATGCATAGCATGGTACTGGAGCTATTGCTCGTACTTGATTTAATACATGAACTATGCATTGACCTAGTTGCTGGAGGTTTACTCGCACTAGAGTTGAGTTTATGATGTGAAACAGTGTTGAGCGGAGTGTCGACTGTGAGTCGCACTCAAGGCGCGCACTGTATGTGATATATAATACATGTTAAAACCCATGCCAAAGTCCTTGTGTGACTGTGTGTCACATCTTGTGAGAGGATATCCGCATGAGGGTAATATAGACGTGGTATGATATTCCATGGTTTGAGGGCTAAGACCTATGGCAGGCACCCCGACTGTGATGTAGGGTCCACGGGTGTACTTTGTACCGTGCTCGGGGCATGGGAGTACGCTGTACCGTGTGTTGTTGTATAGCTGACGGTTGTAATGGACTGACCACCCTCCCGTTGCAGCAGTGATGCCCTGCACACCGAGTACTGTGTTGCTTGGGATCACATGTCGGATATGATCATAGTCTATGATACTATTTGCATTTCACCACAGAGTCTCACATGATATATCACATTGATTGACTGATTTAAATTGCGGACAGACCTGAGGGATGGGTCGGACTCCAATTTTGTGATGTGAATTATTTAAATGCCATATTTATTGTGATTTAAATATACATGGCATGATTTACCTAAAGGCATGATTTATATAAAGATGCATTGTTTTGCACTACATGCCTACATTTGAGAAAGAAAGCATGATTTCTGTACATGAGATTTAATCTGTACAAGTATACATATATATATTTAATAACATGCTTTTAAAGTGAGTTAAGGAAATAATGTTTTCAAGGCATAGCATTATTTTGAGTAGATAGTGTAGATATCTACTTGTTTGCCTGATTTCCTTACTGAGCGCGTTGTATGCTCACCCCCTTTCTTTACATCTCTCTACAGAGCATCAGTAGAGCGAGAGCTATTGAGGGATAGTATTCCTGAGTCCACTGTTAGTTCCTATCGACCGCCAGGTATACAGATTTTGTACGGTTATGTATCTAAATATAGAAACAACACAGTGATGTATACGATGTATATTATGGGGAATGTATTTGTGTTCAATTTTATATAATCTCAGTTACAGTCAGTAACAATATATTGACATGTATGTATGATAATGGATATTATGGTAAGCGAGGAGTCTGACATCGAATCACAACCCAACCATTGAAGAGAGGAAATGTAAGTTAAAAATGTGAAAAATTTGTAGTGGTTTTTGGTTAAGTCATGGATTGAGAATGGGGTCCTGACAACTTAGTTTTCTTTTTGCTTTCCTTTCCATACCTCCTCCTATTCTAGTTTAGTTATTTTCTAGCAAGGAATACTTATTTCATGGAATGACAATTCTTTGAGAAGAAGAAATTTTTTTTTGGGTACATAAGATAGAGAAAAAGAAGGCAAAAGACTAAATAACACATGACCAGGACAATCGTATGGCCATAGCATCAAACTGCAGATGGACTCTCAAACCTGCTGGAGGAGTATCTAAAATCTATAATTCGTAAGAGCTATCATGTGCGAAGAAAGGCAGCACATGAATTAGCTTCCCCGAAGATATGTTTTGGAGAACAAAGCCAATCACGTTGGAGAAGAGCTTTACAAGCATACAAGATCGGAGCAAAAGGATCTATTCTACTAATAGGCTGAGTAATCTTATGCACAGCAACTCGAGAACCTGAATACAAAACAACTCTTTGTACCCTATGTTCCACGCCAACAGCAAACCTGAATACACTACATAAATCTCTGCCCTTAAAACAGATCCCCATCCCGACTTCCTATCGAAACCAACAAGCCAATTTCCCGAGCTGTCCCGAGAAAGGCCTCTAGCTGCAGTCCTTCCAGGATTAGAATGAGCCAAAGCATCTACATTAATTTTGATATTATCTGGAGTAGGAGGTTCCCAAACGATGATGCAAAGTTGTCTCTGAACTTCCACCAAATTTGAGCAATGAGCTTGCAAGAACTCATTAAGATACAGACAAGCGATCATAGTAGTGTTAGACGGCCATAAAAGGCCTCTACAAAAAACACTCTGACTACACCACTTCCATAAAAGCCGACATCCACAGGCAAATACCGCTGGCCATAGATATCTCCCCTTACTAACCATTCTTTGTTTAGTTAAATTAAATTGCATCCAATTCACAAATTGTAGGCTATTAAAATGTGTCAGATCCGAACCTTCCAACCATGATGACCAAAATTGTTGGGAGGAGTTGCAGTCACGTAAAGCATGCATGGCATCTTCTAACTAACCCTCACATCTAGGACAAGAAGCCTCTGAAGTTTGCAGCCAACCATAAAAAATGTCTTCTGTGAGGAGAGACATCCAGCCTCCAAATGCTAGTCCAAGAGAAGTTTGAAGAAACACCAGCTAAGGTCAATGAATAAGCTGACTTCACCGAGAATTCCCCATTGGAAGAAACATTCCAATAAGACCTATCTTCCTAATTACTTAGTAGAGGAATGAGAATAAACTGATCCCTAACCACAACAGACAGAAATCTCAACCTGTCCCAGTCCCACGAACTGCTTCCATTGATAACATTACTAACTAAATCATTGCCGTTCTCTCTAGTGATAAATGCTGGGCATATCTCCATTTATCACCTATATGAGAAGACTACAAATTTTCTATACCGGGAATCGTAAATAAATATATACATGAAATAAATTAAAGGTTGAAATATATTTTGGAGTTTATTATTTTAAGTGATGAAATTAAGAAATTGAATTTAGTGCACTTGATTAGAAATAATAGAAAATGATTAAGATATATATATATATATATATATATATATATATATATATATATATATATATATATGAGGGATTTATATCTAATATATATTATATTATATTATACGGTACAAAGCAATTTTTGTAAGATGATTATATTAATGCTTGCATGAACATTCTCTTTAAATAACATGTAAGTATCGAGTAATTTTATATATATCTGAATTAAAACTAACATTAAATAATAAATATTTTCAATTTTTCACTTTCTTAAAATTTTTTCAATCTCTAAAATTTCAAATTTTTTTAAAAAATTATCTTAAAATAAATTTAAATACTATTTAATTTAAAAATATTTTAAAATATATAATTTTAGTATTATCTATTTAGAAAACTAAATAAATTATTAAATGATATCTATTTATATCATAAAATAAATAATTTTAATTTTATTTTATTTAAAAATATTTTGTTAACTAAACTAAAAATAATAAAAGTAAGGTATCAATATCATATATATTGTTTAAATATTTAAAAGTATTATTTTTTAAAGGAATAAAATTCATGAATAAAACATATAAATTTCCAAATATATATTTTAACGAAAAAAATTTACAAATATATATATATGTTCACGTATATATTTAAATAGATAAATCAATTCGAGCATTATGCGAGTTATTGTACTTTTAAATATAAATATAAATACCTGTATGCTTAATCATTCTTTTATATATATATATATATATATATATATATATATATATAAATATAAATACCTTTATGCTATAATCATTCTTTTATATATATATATATATATATATATATATATATATATATATATATATATAAGAATGCATATTCATATTATATGTATATAAAATTGTATAATTATAATAATGATTGTTTTCGTCAAAAAATATCTCAAGATGTTGCTTTAACACTTGAAAATTGCTAAAATATACTTTTAATTTCTATTTTTACATTTTGTTGATGTAATTCATCATATTATTTATAATATATTTTTTTATTTTTTATTCTTTCTAATATTTTTTAATCTTATAATTTAAATATTATAATTTTTCAATTAAATATTTAATTCTTTTATGATTTGGTGTCTTTATTATATTATATGTAGTTTATATATATTTTAAACATATAAATTAAATAATATTATTTTACATATTTATAAATTTAAATAATAAAAACTAATTCGTGCATCAAGTAAAAACTAGTTAATTAAATAAAGAAAATATGTGAATCTATAATTGTACTTTAATTAAATAAGGAAATAATTATATATACACATAAACACTTGCCAAGCCTAATATGTGTGTGCATAAGATAAGAATAAATAAGGAAAAATAATGTAGAAATATTAATATGTATAAATGAAAAATAACGTAAATACATATTAACTAAATAGGAGATGTAATTGTATTAAAAGAAGACGTACATATATTTTATGTGGATAAAATATATAGTAATATATATACACACACACATATATAGACACACACGTGCAAGGAAATAAATACATATGGATATATATGGGTTTAAAATATGAGGAAATTAATAATAATAATACAAATATATAAAATATAGGTATATTATAAACATAAAATATATATAATATTAAAAAAAAAGTGATAGGCTTTCTGTAATGGCCCAGCCCAGCTGGCTATGGCCTACCCCTATTTGAGCCCACAACATCGACTGCTGTAACATCGTTACTCATCCGTACTGTTCGCTTTGGGTGAAAGTTTTCGATGAGAGAGAAGAAAATAATAGAGAGTTGAGCCTTGATTAGTAGCTAGAATCGACAAGGACCAACCTTGGTTGAAGCTGCAATAGGGGTACTGAAAGGGGTTGAAGCCTCTAGAGGTTTTTTTTGAAGGCTAATAAGGATGATGATGCTAGTCTGAACCATATGGAACAATTTGTTAGAGTACGCCCTACAAGTCAATTAGATTTGGATTAAGTAATTTTAAAAGGCCTAAAAGACCTAATCTAGTTGGACTAAGGTTAAGGCCTTTTTAGGTTTTTGTTAAGAGGCACTATATAAGTAACACTAAGTCAAAATATTATGATAGAACAATCTTGATAGTCACTGTGCCTCATGGTGTAAATACCCTAGATTTTGTGTGCTTAGAAGAATTTATTTAATCAAATATTTTAGTCCTAAAGATGGAATAACTTTGGGTGCATTTGAATATATATATATATACATATATAAATACATTTGTGTACCAATATACAATTATACATATATATATATATATAAACCAATGCATAAATATTGTGTATATATATATATATATATATATATATATATATATATATATATATATATATAAATGGATACATAAACCAGCATGTACAACCATTAACCGAGAAGCAAGCCTTATGACCATAGAGTAAGGTGATGGCCTCGGTAGGGAGGAATAAATAAATATACATATACCGTGTGAGAGCATAGCAACCTGACTTAAGGATGGCCAAAATTGAAAACAAGACTGGAAACGGGATCATGGTAGTAAGCAGAAGCACCCCACCCCCTGCAGCACCGAACCCCTCTGCTCACCCACGCTAACTTGCACCCACGCCACCTACTGCACACTCCACACCCCTCTGCTCATGCACCCCTCCACACCTTCTGCCAACCTACATCCATTCCATCTTCACGTCATTATTCGGCTTGCCATACCTCTATCCTGTGCCTACTAGGAAGCTGAAATAAAAGGAATAAGAAAGAGGGATGGGTTGTTTGGAGACCGAACCAAAAAAATAGAAGGAAACAAAGCAGCAAGAAGCTGCACACTTCTAGCAAACAGCAACTGGAAAACTGTTGCAACCCCCTTCGCTACAAGCTACTGACAGTTTCTCTTCGCAAGGACCAGGGTAGAAAGGCGAGACGGTGGCAGAGATATATAGCACGAGGAGGTTGGAACCAAGGACCGAAGTAGGGACTGAGAAAGGAAGGAAGTTTGTAGCGTGATACCCTGTAGTCGAGAGCTGAGGGAGATAGAGAAAGAAAATGAGGGGTGGTTTACTGGGAAATGAAACAGAAGGGATCGATGATTTGGTGAAGAAGTTGGCTGAGAGTTGAGACTAGAATAAAAGTATATAAGGGAAAGAAACTGTGTAGAAGAAAACATGGGTGAATAGAGGGATCGAGGAGGAGGTGCTGAGACGGTGTCAGTAGGAGAACTCGGAGACGGGTTCAGGGAAAAGAGGAAGGAGAAGAAGCTTTACAGCTTGAAGGAAATTGAAGCCGACCACACGCGAACAGAAGGAACCGAAGTTGTCCAAGAAGGCCGAATGAATCAAGAGCTTTCAGAAACAGGGGGGAGCTCCTTTTAGGGTAGCGAAGTGCCGTGGTGGAGGGCTGAACCGATGAATGTGCAGAGAAACACCGACGTCGGGCGGAGACTTTGGGAGGATCAAGGGAGGAAATGGCAACAACGGGACCGGTGAAGATGACGACTGAACAGTAAAACGGTGAAGTGAAGAAGGAAGAAGAAGAGAAGGTGTGGGAATTTCAAACCCACGCGAGAAAAAGAAAGAAAGAAAGAAATGAAAAGAAAGTAATATGTATATCTATATGTATTTGGAGGAAGGAAAGAAGACACCGAGAATTTTAGAAAACCCCGAGAAAAATAATTCAAAAATATTTATTCGAGAATATTGGTTTGAAATTTTAAAAATACTGGTACAAAATTTTGGGGAAACTAACCGAGCAGACTGGACCCACTGAACCACACCACTAATGCATAGAGGACTACCGACGAGGCACCGGGGTAAGAAAAATTCTCGTTGCTGCAAGAGATAAGTATGCGTAATTTCTGTATATTTGTAGATATAAAATTTTAGACTGAGTTTCGCAGTACTGAAATTATTGAAAAATCTAGGTCGAATTTTATGATTATGAAATTTAGAGATTTTAGCCTAGATGAACAACCCAATTTTACTGGTGGAATTTAAATGATTTGTGTAAGGCCCGTGAATTTCTATGTAATCTTATGATTTTCATGATGTATAGACAAGTTACACAATAAATGAATCATAAGAATTGGATATTTTCAGTGTTAAGTGTGAATGAAATGCAAAATGAGTATTGAAGTGATTGAATATGAGCTTACCTTTGAAAATATGGAAAATTGTAGCTGAAATGGTGCAGAATGAATTCCAGATCGATCTTACATGCAAGGAAGATCGATCTCATTGTCTCAAAATAGAGTACCAAGCATTCTGTAAAGAGGAGATCGACCCCTCATTCAAGCAGATCAATCTCTTATTCAATAGCAAATCGATCTCTCATTCAATCAGATCGATCCCCATGTGATTCTATAAGGAACAGATCGATCCCCACTTGATTCAACAAAGAGCAGATCAATCTCTCCCATGAGCAGATCGATTTCCAGTTGCTTCTGCCTAGCAAAGATCGATCTCTTCCCAAAGCCAGATCGATCTCTAAGTGATTTTGCCTAGCTAAGATCGATCTCTACCAATGAGTAGATTGATCCCTTCTTCAAGAGGCAGATCGATCTCATCCAAGAGGCAGATCGATCCCCTAGCCTGCGTTGTCGAATTCTGAGGGAGTTTAAGTAAGGGGAGATCGATCTCCACCCTTGGAGATCGATCTCATGATGCGATTACTATAAAAGAGACCCGACTATCGAGCATTCTTCCTCAAAAATCCCAAAAACCTTTCATTTTAACCAAAACAACCTAGTTTTCTCACTCTAGGATATCCTTACCTTCCAAAAAGATTTGAGGCAAAAGCTATTTGAGCAAAGTTATTCCTAGTGAGGAAGAGAACAACATAGACAAAGATTGGAAGCTCAAACTTTGGATTGAAGGAGAAAATAAGTTTTTCCCCAATTTGGCAAAAAGAGGAAAAAAAAAGTCAAGCTAGGTAAGATTTCAATACACCATCTTCTAGTATGTTAATGTAGACATTTTGATGAGTTGATTGGTGTATATAATATTGGCTGAAATGTTCATGTACATGCTTAAACAATCATGACCTAGAATGGGCTTAGTGAGAGAAAGTTGAAATGACATGGAGTTGATGATGGTTTAAACATGTAGAGATGTTAGTAAGTATGTATAGATGATTTTAAGATAACTTTGTGAAATCCATATGTTGGAATGGATGATGATTAGAAACGGGCATAAGAGGTGTTTGATAAATTGCCATAGTGAAGGAAATGATGAACTAAAAGCATTATGAGCTTAATGCCAGTTTAGTGTGAATCAAAAGACCTAAAGAGTTCAATAGAGCAATCAAAATGGACTTAAGAGAAAGTGAGGCCTTATAAGTTTTAATGAACTCAATAAGTCGAATCAACTATAATAAACGTGAGAATTATGTTAAATTGGGTTAAATTGATGTGATAAGTAATTTCGTGCAGCTCCGGAGATTTCATTGGGAGAAAATAGGATTGCGCGGTCAAGCAACTCAGAGAAAGTGAAATTACTCGACGCAATTTTAGGTAAGGGAATTTTGTAAGTATCTAGAGGTAGCTGCACGTATTTTGAAGGTAATTATAGGGTATTGAATTTGTGTCGGTTACCTAGAAAAGAAATTGTTGAGATAATATATTTTGAAATGACAAAACAAGTAAATTCAATAATATAAAGATGATATAAAAACATGTTTAGAGGTTATCAGTACCAGAACTTAAGTTTCTGTAGATGAGAGATCGATCTGGGTTATGAGAGATCGATCTCCTGGGTTTTCTTGGATGAGAGATCGATCTCATGAAGACATGAGATCGATCTGCTAAGCTTTGAACTTGTTCAAAGGTATCAAGGAAGATTGAGATCGATCTATAAGGGTTATAAGATCGATCTGCCTAGTACAGGATGCTGAAGAGATCGATCTGGTATAGCAAGAGATCGATCTCCCCTAAAACAAAGGTAAAGGCAGTAGATCGATCTGTAAGATCGATCTATACTCAAACAGAGAGCTCAAGAGATCGATCTGGTATAGGAAGAGATCGATCTGGGTTAATGAGAGATCGATCTCCTCACTACGAGATTACCTGGCAGATCGATCTATAGATCGATCATGCCTCAAACAGAGAGATTGGAAGATCGATCTGCCTGTTCGACAGATCGATCTGCTCTAATATTTTCAAATTATGAGATTGATCTGCTCATATATGAGATCGATCTCCTTGCTTCTTTTTGCCTTGATCTTGCAGGGATTATAACTAAGAGATCAATCTGGTCAAGATGGCAGATCGATCTGGCACTCTACTGGAGGTTTCCAACGGCTCTTTCTGTAAAATCTCAAAGGGAAAAATATCATTAAATGCTCCAACTACTAATCCTTCAATATATAATCAAGCATTGAAGACAATGAGAAGTAGAGACTATTGTTGCACACTCTGTACATTCTTAAGAGTTTAATTCTTTCATTCCATTTGTCTTCAATCTTCATTCATTGAATTTGCTGTATAAGCTTGTGTAAAAGCTGTATTTGTCCTACCCACATTAAAAGCTTGATATTGTATTCTTCCTACTTTTGAGAGAAAAGAGGATTGTTCCTCAGTGAGATAAATCTTGTAAAAAGGGGAATACATCTTTGTTTAAAAAGGGTAGAGAGGTTATTCCTTAACCTGAAAAAGGAGGTTGTAACTTTTGTTGAAAGTAAGAAAGAAAGCACTTGACAAGAAGGTCAGGGAGAGAGGACGTAGGCAAGAGATTGGCCGAACCTCTATAAACAACTGTGTTTGATACTCTCTTCCTTATCTTGCTTTAATTTGATTCATTTCATTATATTGTTTATTTATTATTTGTTAATTAAGTTCGAATTAATTTTAATTTGCCATTAACATTAGAAAACCGATTCACCCCCCTCTCGGTAGAGCCAACAATTGGTATCAGAGCTAGGACTCTTTGATCACATAGGAATAACTTCCTAAGAGTTAGAAACGATCAAATGGCTCACAACAATATAGCAACTAGCTTAGTAGGAGAGGGGCACTCTACGGTTAGGCCTCCTATGTTCAATGGGGAACATTATACTTATTGGAAGACTAGGATGATGTTATTCATTCAAGCAAATGATTATGAAGTATGGAGGATTATCACTAAAGGACCTCAAATCCCTACAAAAAGAATAGAGGGAAGAGATATCCCTAAGGAAGAAGATGAATGGGATTCAAACGATATTAAATGTGCTCAGCTGAATGCTAAGGCCATACACACTCTCTTTTGTGCTTTAGAGCCAAATGAATACAATAGAGTCTCTGGATGTGACAATGCTAAACAGATTTGGGATAAATTGGCAATAACTCATGAAGGTACAACCCAAGTGAAGGAGACTAAGGTAGGAATGCTCACACATGACTATGAGCTATTTAGGATGAAAGATGGAGAGTCAATCAGTGATATGTTCACTAGATTCACTGATGTAATTAATGGATTAAAATCATTAGGAAAAATATACTCTAATATAGAAATGGTCAAGAAAATATTAAATAGCCTACCAAAATCATGGGAGGCTAAAGTGACTGCAATTGAGGAATCCAAGGACCCTCACACATTGTCACTAGATGAATTAATAGGTTCACTACTCACTTATGAGATGAAATTAAGAAGAAATGAAGAGCCACCCAAGAAAGTGGGAGTTGCTCTAAAATCTACTACTCAAGAGGAAAATAAAAATGAGAGTGGTAGTGAAGAAGATCTTGAGATGGCAATGTTTGCCAAAAGATTTAACAAGTTCATGAGAATGAGAGCTAGTGGTAGTAATAGGAGAAACCTCAAGAGAGATCAAGAAGAGGTAGGAAGAAAAGATACAATCGTGTGTTATGAATGTAAAAAACCAGGACACATTAAGTTTAACTGCCTTCTTCTTAAAAGGTCCAATGATAGGTTCCACAAAAAGAAGGCAATGGTGGCTACATGGAGCGACAGTGACTGCTCCGATGATGACTCAAATGAGGACATTGCCAACTTGTGCTTCATGGCTATTGAGGATGAAAAGGTAACTTCAAACCTCAATGAATATTCTTTTGATGAATTGCAAGATACATTTGATGATCTTGCATTGGAATATGAATGCATGAGTATGAAATATAAGAAGATAATATCTAAATTAAAGAAAGAAAATGAGTTAATTCTAGAGGACAAATTAGAATGTGAAAAGAAACTAAAAATTACGAATCTTGAAATTTGTGACTTAAAAGAAAAAAATAGTAATCTACATAATTCCTTTAATAGATTTTATATGGGTCAGCAAAAGTTAGATAATATGTTAGAAACTCAAAGAGCATTCTTTGATAAAAATGGGTTAGGATATAATGCAAAAAGTAGAGAGGCTCATCTCAAAAGCTTCATTGCTAGAAAGAGCATGAATAAACCTTCAACTACTTGTTCATATTGTAATAGAAAGGGACATGCATCATATAATTGCAATATGAAGATGACCACTCTTAAAGGAAAAATAGTAAAAAGAATGTGGGTTCCAAAAGAAGCAATTAACTCAAAAGATTTCAATGCATTGGTAAAATGGATCCCAAAGGGATCAAGAATTGCATTCACTAACCTCAAAGGACCCAAGAGAATTTGGGTACCTAAGATATGAGTTTGATTTTTTGTAGGTAATTGAGCATTGCCACAAAGCTAAGGAAGCTTGGTACTTGGATAGTGGATGCTCAAGGCACATGACGGGTGATAGAAGCCACTTCAACTCATTTAAATCAAAGGTTGGTGGAAAAGTCACATTTGGGGACAACTCCAAAGGTCAAGTTGAAGGAAGTGGCTCAATAGGTAATGACTATTTTTCATTAGAAAAAGTATTGCTTGTTAGGGGTTTAAAGCATAACTTACTAAGCATAAGTCAACTTTGTGACAAAGGTTACAAAGTAATTTTTGATTGCTTGAAATGTCATGTTATAGATCCTAAGTCAAATAAAGTTCTTTTTCTAGGGCATAGGGAAGGTAATATATACATTGTCTATCTTAATGAACTCAAAAATGAAAACATATGCCTAATGGTAGACAAGGAAAAAGAATCTTGGTTATGGCATAGAAGACTAGGTCATGCTAGCATGCATGTGTTATCTAAGTTAGCTAGAAAGGATCTAGTTATAGGGTTACCCAAGTTGTCCTTTGACTATGAAAAAATATGTGAAGCTTGTATTAAAGGAAAACATAAAAGGATAACATTTAAGCCTAAGAATAGTGTATCCACCACTAAACCTCTTCAATTACTCCACTTAGACTTATTTGGACCAACTAGAACAACAAGCCTTGGTGGGAAACACTATGGATTTGTAATAGTTGATGATTACACTAGGTTCACTTGGGTGTTCTTTTTGAGAGTAAAAAATGAAGCCTTAGAAAAATTCATAGCCTATACAAAAGTGACTCAAAATGAAAAAAGGATACACAATAACTAGTATTCGAAGTGATCATGGCAAGGAATTCGAAAATATAGGATTTGATGAGTATTGCAATGATCAAGGAATTAGCCATAATTTTTCAGCCCCTAGGACACCACAACAAAATGGAGTAGTTGAGAGAAGAAATAGAACATTGGAAGAAATGGTTAGAACCATGTTGTGTGAGAATAATTTGCCAAAATATTTTTGGGCTGAAGCTATAAACACATCTTGCTATATCATTAATAGAGCTATGATTAGACCCATGCTAAAGAAAACTCCTTATGAGCTTTACAAAGGTAAGAAGCCTAACATTAGCTACTTCCATCCTTTTGGCTGCAAATGTTTTGTCTTAAATAATGAGAAAGATAATTTAGGAAAATTTGATGCCAAGAGTGATGAGGGAATCTTTCTAGGATATTCGTTGAATTCAAAGGCTTATAGAGTATATAACAAAAGAACATTGATGGTTGAAGAATCAATTCATGTTATATTTGATGAGTTAAATGATGTAGTTAAAGATTCAACCAATGATGAGGATGTTGAAATATTTGAGGAAAGTCCAAATTTAGAGGAAGATTTATTAGAAAAACTTGACTTAAATAAAGAAGATGAAGAAGAAATAGAGATATTAGAAAGAGAGTCTAGAGCACCAAGAGAATTAGGATATGTAAAAGATTGTGAAATAGTAGGAGATCCAACCCTTGGAGTTAGAACTAGATCATCTCTAAGGAATGTGTGTCAATTTATAGCCTTTGTATCTGTTGGCTCTACCGAGAGGGGGGGTGAATCGGTTTTCTAATAACTATGGCAGATTTTAAAATAATCACAATTTAAACACAAATGATAATGAATAAAACAGTGCAATATAACAATTTAATGCAGAGAGAAGGGAAGAGAAACAAACACAGTCACTTATAGAGGTTCGGCCAACTCTTGCCTACGTCCTCTCTCCTTGACCTTCTTGTCAAGTGCTTTCTTTCTCTCTTTCAATAGAGCTTACAAATTTCCTTTTACAGGTTAAGGAATAACCTCACTACCTTTGGCAATACAGAAAAAGTATTCAGCCTCTTACAATATACTCTCACTGAGGAACAATCCTCTTCTCTTTTAAGATAAGACTGAATACAATTTAATGCTTTAAAGTGGTAGGACAAGTGTAGCTATTTTGCACTTAAGCTTTTACAATGATTCTCAATGAATGAGCAATAGGGACACAAAGAATGAAAGAATTAAAGCTTGAGAATGTTTGGAATATGCAGCAATAGTGTCTCTCACTTCTCTTTGTCTTCAATGCTTGGTTATATACTGAAGGTTGGGTAGTTGGAGCATTAAATGCAGTTTTTCTCGTTGAGATTTGAAGAAAATAGCCGTTGGGAACCTCCAGTGGTCAGACAGATCGATCTCCTATCTTGGCCAGATTGATCTCCTAGTTTTAAATCCTGCAATGACAAAGCACAAATACACAGGGAGATCGATCTCATACATTACCAGATCGATCTGTTAGTTTGAATAGGCAGAGGCAGATCGATCTGTCGAATAGGCAGATCGATCTCCTATCCTCTCTGTTTGAGGCAAGATCGATCTCTCAATACACCAGATCGATCTCTTAAGCTCACTGACTTTGAGCAGATCGATCTCTTCCTTACCAGATCGATCTCCTAAGTTCTCTGACTTAGAGGAGATCGATCTCTTAACCCTGGCAGATCGATCTCTTTTTACCTTAAACCCTTTACACCGTTTTAAGGCTTGCCAGATCGATCTCTTCCATCATGAGATCGATCTCTCATCAAGTATAAACCCAGGAGATCGATCTCTCATACCCCAGATCGATCTCTCATCAGCAGAACTCTAAGTTCTGATCCTGATATCTTCTAAACATGTTTGTATACCATTTTAACATTATTGTATTAACTTGTTTTGTCATTTCAAAATACATTAACTCAACAATCTCCCCCTTTTTGATATGACAAAACTCATCTAATAAACATGTTTAGTGAAATTGCAAAGTTCCCCCTTTTTGTGAACTTTTAACTTTGTTAATGATTTAACTCAGCCTTAGCTCAGCCTTAGTTAAATCTTAACTCCCCCTTAGTTAGTTCTAGCTCTTAACTCCCCCTCAATTAAATCATCCTATCATCCTTTTAAACATTTAATACTTTTAACACATGTCTTAACTCCCCCTCAATTAAATCATTCTTTTAAACTATGAACACAAACACAACAACATGCATGTTTCTTATCATGTTTCTTATGTTTCTTCTCCCCCTTTTTGTCATATCAATCACACACTAAAGAGAAGATTCATGGCATTTCAAAATCAACATTTTCATTAACTCACCAAATATTCAATCAAATCACATTTCATTCAAGCAAATTTTTCACAGATAACATCAAGTAGCTTAACAATGTTTTAACTACACTAAATCTAAGCGCCTAATGCCTATTGTGAGGGAGGATCACGATCCATAAGATTCTCAACATGCGTGCGTGTTACTTGGAGCTCATCGAACATCGCCTCTTGAGTCTCTTGAATCCTATCCACTCGTTGGTTTAGTTTCGCAAATCCTTCATCCATCTTCTGACTGAGATCACTCATCATCTTCATGAGCATCTCCAAGTCAGCAGGAGATGATGTTGGTGCAGTTTGCGCAGCTGTTGAAGATGACGGTTCAGGAGCTGGTACTGCAGATGGGTGTGCTGGTTCAGTAGTGAGGTCCTCCTCAGCCTCAGCAGGTTGCTGTTCTTGCTTTTTTGTCCACTCTCCCCGGAAATTTTTGTAGTACCCCATATGATGTAGGGTCCCAATGTTAAGCACGCTTTTGGGAGATGGTAGCTCTCCAGTTTCGCCGCTGCAGTTGATACCAAGGCGGTGGAGAAGATAAGCCGCTGGTTGTGGAAAAACTATTGTGGTAGCTTGGCCACGCACAATCTTCAGCCAATCTTCGTATATAAAGTGAGGAAGGTTAGGTTTTTGGCTTGTGGTGTGAATGTGATGGAGCCAAAAACGATCTAGACGCCTAACGGTAGAATGACGAGTACCGAAAGGGCGGAGGTTCCACGAGATTATGAGTGGAGTAACCGAAGGTGCATTGGAAGGTTACTCGCCTTGTCCCCGGGGAGTTCAAACGCAAAGGGGACTTCCTCATCCTCATTTGTTAAGCCTTCATCGCGTATTTCAAACACTTTGGCTAAAACTTCAGAGTCAATTATAATGGATTGACCCATGACGAAGGTTTTGAAGGCTAGGATTTTGCAGGTGTCATCGGGGTCATAAACGAGTTCGGCATTGGAAAAGAATGCGCGAACGAGATTTGGAGGGACAGGAGTGTTGATTCTCAAGAAGTTTGTCCAACCAAATTCCTCAAACTTTGACAGGTATGGAAAGTCTATGTGATTGAGGAATGAAAAATCGATGGTGCGCCAATGCTTGATTGGCATGGTTGAAAAATATTCCTCATACCGCTTTCTTTTTGCTGGTGTTTTAAAACACCGATTGAAGGAAGCGATAGGAGGTGGAGGAATGGGTTGTGATGAAGAACTTGCCTCTACATTGGGTCTAGGTGGTTTGGTTCCTGCTCTCTTAAGCCTAGGCATTATTCTAGACCTTAAAGATTTGATAACTAAATTCAACAAAAAGAAAGGCAATGAAACAGTACCTATGTTTGCCCTAGACGCAAAACAAACACAAATCGAAGAAGGATTTTGAGAAAATTAGTGAGAAATGTAGGTTACTATACCGGAATTTGACACCGAGACGCAATGAAGACCGTACGAGGATCGATCTGAGGAGGAATTGAAGAAGAGGATGCGAGGGAATTGGAGAATTTGAATTTTAGGTTTTGGGAGATTTGGGGATTTTTCGCGGGTATTTATACTCCAAGGCATAGGAGATCGATCTGTCGAGGCGACAGATCGATCTGTCATTTCCAGAAAGCCAAGAAAGATCGATCTGTCGTAAGGCCAGATCGATCTGGTCGCAAATAGAGGCTTAAGGAGATCGATCTGTTACACACAGATCGATCTGTCGTTTAACAGAGGCTTAGGCAGATCGATCTGCCAAATGCAAAGATCGATCTGTAGAATGCGGAAGCTTGAAGAGATCGATCTGTCGTGTGGACAGATCGATCTGCCTTTAAACAGAGACATAAGGAGATCGATCTTATGGTTAGAAGATCGATCTGCTTAGCTTAACCTTGATGATTTAGGCTAGTTGGAGGTATGGAGATCGATCTATATTGCAAGGAGATCGATCTCTCATCCTCATTGCCAGAAAATCTTTGCAAGAAATCATTTAAAATCAATTTGAAACCAAGATTTTTGAAACACAAAAAATCCTAAGGCTTATCCATGAGTCCTAATTCACCTCTAAGGATACAAAACCTATCTCTATCAAGGGGTTTGGTGAATATATCAGCTATTTGATGTAGAGTGTCAATGTACTCTAAAATTATATCCCCTTTTTGTACATGGTCTCTAAGAAAGTGATGTCTAATTTCTATGTGCTTGGTTCTGGAGTGTTGTATAGGATTCTTAGACAGATTAATGGCACTGGTATTATCACATTTAATAGACACTTGTTTCATGTCAATACCATAATCTCTCATTTGTTGTTTAATCCACAACACTTGAGCACTACAACTACCAGCTGCTATATACTCAGCTTCAGTTGTGGACTGAGCTACACTGTTTTGCTTCTTGGAGAACCAAGAAATTAACCTATTTCCTAAGAATTGGCAAGTACCTGAAGTACTTTTCCTATCTATTTTGCAGCCTCCAAAATCAGCATCTGAAAATGCATGAAGGGCAAAAGTGGAGTCTTTGGGATACCAAAGTCCTAGTGAGGGAGTACCTTTAAGGTATCTAAAAATTCTCTTAGTTGCTAATAGATGAGATTCCCTAGGAGAGGATTGAAATCTAGCACAAAGGCATACACTAAACAAAATATCTGGTCTACTTGCAGTTAAATAAAGTAAGGAACCAATCATAGACCTATAGAGTTTAGTGTCTACACACTTACCACTTTCATCTTTGTCAAACTTGATGTTGGTGCCCATTGGAGTGGCTTGAGGTTTGCAATTGTCCATTCCAAAACGCTTGAGCAAGTCCTTGGTATACTTTGCTTGATTGATGAAAGTTCCATCCTTTGTTTGCTTTACTTGAAGTCCCAAGAAGAATGTGAGTTCTCCCATCATGCTCATCTCAAATTCCCCTTGCATGATCTTAGCAAACTCTTGACATAAAGACTCATTAGTTGAACCAAAAATAATATCATCTACATACACTTGTACAACTAGTAAGTCTTTATCTTTATTCTTAATGAACAAGGTTGTATCTACTTTTCCTCTTGAAAATCCCTTTTCTATTAGAAATTTTGACAACCTTTCATACCAAGCTCTAGGAGCTTGTTTTAACCCATAAAGTGCCTTAGACAATTTGAAAACATGTTCAGGAAATTCATGATTTTCAAATCCGGGAGGTTGCTCTACATAGACTTCTTCATTAATGAAACCATTCAAGAATGCACTCTTTACATCCATTTGATATAACTTGAAATCTTTATAGCATGCAAAGGCAAGTAACATTCTTATTGCCTCTAATCTAGCTACCGGTGCATATGTTTCATCATAGTCTATGCCTTCCTCTTGTCTATAGCCTTGAGCAACTAGCCTAACCTTATTCCTTACGATCACACTATTTTCATCCATCTTGTTCTTGAATATCCATTGAGTTCCAATTATAGAGTGATCACTTGGCCTAGGAACTAGTTTCCATACTTTGCTTCTCTCAAATTGATTTAACTCTTCTTGCATTGCTAGGAACCAATTATTATCCTCTAAGGCTTCATTGACGTTCCTAGGCTCAATTTGAGATACAAATGCTATATATTGGCACATATTTCTTAGGGATGACCTAGTTCTAACTCCAAGAGTTGGATCTCCTACTATTTCACAATCTTTTACATATCCTAACTCTCTTGGTGCTCTAGGTTCTCTTTCTAAAACCTCAATTTCTTTTTCATCTTCTTTATTCAAATAAAGTTTTTCTAGAAATTCATCTTCTAAGCTTTCATCAAAAATTCCAACATTTTCATCATTGGTTGATTCTTTAGATACATTATTTGATTCATCAAATATAACATGAATAGACTCTTCAACCACTAATGTTCTTTTGTTATATATTCTAAAGGCCTTTGAATTCAATGAATATCCTAAAAATATTCCCTCATCACTCTTGGCATCAAATTTTCCTAAGTTATCTTTTCCATTATTTAGAACAAAGCATTTGCAGCCAAAAGGATGGAAGTAACTAATGTTAGGCTTCTTGCCTTTGTAGAGCTCATAAGGAGTTTTCTTTAGCATGGGTCTTATCATAGCTCTATTAATTATATAACATGATGTGTTTATAGCTTCAGCCCAAAAGTACTTTGGCAAGTTATTTTCACATAACATGGTCCTAGCCATCTCTTCCAAAGTTCTATTTCTTCTCTCAACTACACCATTTTGTTGTGGTGTCCTAGGGGCTGAAAAATTATGGCTAATTCCTTGATCATTGCAATACTCATCAAATCCTATATTTTCAAATTCTTTGCCATGATCACTTCTAATGCTTGTTATTGTATATCCTTTTTCATTTTGAGTCACCTTTGAGTAAGTTATGAATTTCTCTAAGGCTTCATTTTTTACTCTCAAAAAGAACACCCAAGTGTATCTAGTGTAATCATCAACTATTATAAAATCATAGTGTTTCCCACCTAGGCTAGTGGTTCTAGTTGGTCCAAACAAGTCTAAATGCAGTAATTGAAGAGGCCTAGTGGTGGATACACTATTCTTAGGCTTAAAAGTTGTTCTCTTGTGTTTTCCTTTAACACAAGCTTCACATATTTCTTCATGATCAAAGGGTATTTTGGGTAAGCCTATAACTAGGTCCTTTCTAGCTAATTTGGATAGCACATGCATGCTAGCATGACCTAGTCTTCTATGCCATAACCAAGATTCCTTTTTGTTGTCTACCATTAAGCATATGTTTTCATTTTTGAGTTCATTAAGGTAGACTATATATATGTTACCTTGCCTATGACCCAGAAGAAGAATTTTATTTGACTTAGGATCTATAACATTACATTTCATGCAATCAAAAATTACTTTGTAACCTTTGTCACAAAGTTGACTAATGCTTAGTAAGTTATGCTTTAGACCCCTAACAAGTAATACTTTTTCTAAAGAGAAATGATCATTACCTATTGAGCCACTTCCTTCCACTTGGCCTTTGGAGTTGTCCCCAAAAGTGACTTCTCCACCAATTTTCGATTTGAAGGAATTGAAATGGCTTTTATCACCCGTCATGTGCCTTGAGCATCCACTATCTAAGTACCAAGCTTCTTTTGTTTTAGCTTTGTGGCTATGCTCAATCACCTTTTCATCATCATCAATAGCCATGAAGCATAGGTTGGCAATGTCCTCATTTGATTCATCATCGGAGCAGTCACTGTCACTCCATGTTGCTACCATTGCCTTCTTTTTATGAAACCTATCATTAGATCTTTTGAGAAGAGGGCAGTTAAACTTTATGTGTCCAGGTTTTTTACATTCATAACACACAATAGAGTCTTTTCTACCTACTTCCTCTTGTTCTCTCCTATTGTTTCTCCTATTGCTATTACAAGCTCTCATCCTCATGAATTTATTAAATCTTTTGGCAAACATTGCCATCTCAACATTCTCCTCACTGCCACTCTCATTTTTAATCTCCTTTTCAGCAGTGGATTTTAGAGCAACACCCACTTTCTTGGGTGGCTCTTCATTTCTTTTAAGCTTCATCTCATAAGTTAGCAAGGAACCTATTAATTCATCTAAGGACAATGTGTGTGGATCCTTAGATTCCTCTATTGCTGTCACTTTAGCTTCCCATGCTTTAGGTAAGCTATTTAAAATTTTCTTTACCATTTCAATGTTAGAATATATTTTTCCTAAGGATTTTAGTCCATTAATTACGTCTGTAAATCTAGTGAACATATCACTAATCGATTCTCCTTCCTTCATTCTAAAGAGCTCATAATCATGTGTGAGCATACCTACTTTTGTCTCCTTCACTTGGGTTGTACCCTCATGAGTTATTGCCAATTTATCCCATATTTGCTTGGCATTATCACACCCGGAGACTCTATTATATTCATTAGGACCTAAAGCACAAAATAATGTGTGCATAGCTTTAGCATTAGTTGTGCACATTTAATGTCATTAGAATCCCATTCATCTTCTTCTTTAGGGATATCTCTTCCCTCTATTTTCTTTGTAGGGATTTGAGGTCCCTTAACTATAATTCTCCATACTTCATAGTCATTTGCTTGAATGAATAGCATCATCCTAGTCCTCCAATATGAATAATGTTCACCATTGAACATGGGAGGTCTAACCGTGGAGTGCCCCTCTCCTATCAAACTAGTTGCTACATTGTTAAGAGCCATTTGATCGTTTTCTAACTCTTAGGAAGTTGTTCCTACGTGATTAAAGAGTCCTAGCTCTGATACCAATTGTTGGCTCTACCGAGAGGGGGGGTGAATCGGTTTTCTAATAACTATGGCAGATTTTAAAATAATCACAATTTAAACACAAATGATAATGAATAAAACAGTGCAATATAACAATTTAATGCAGAGAGAAGGGAAGAGAAACAAACACAGTCACTTATAGAGGTTCGGCCAACTCTTGCCTACGTCCTCTCTCCTTGACCTTCTTGTCAAGTGCTTTCTTTCTCTCTTTCAATAGAGCTTACAAATTTCCTTTTACAGGTTAAGGAATAACCTCACTACCTTTGGCAATACAGAAAAAGTATTCAGCCTCTTACAATATACTCTCACTGAGGAACAATCCTCTTCTCTTTTAAGATAAGACTGAATACAATTTAATGCTTTAAAGTGGTAGGACAAGTGTAGCTATTTTGTACTTAAGCTTTTACAATGATTCTCAATGAATGAGCAATAGGGACACAAAGAATGAAAGAATTGAAGCTTGAGAATGTTTGGAATATGCAGCAATAGTGTCTCTCACTTCTCTTTGTCTTCAATGCTTGGTTATATACTGAAGGTTGGGTAGTTGGAGCATTAAATGCAGTTTTTCCCGTTGAGATTTGAAGAAAATAGCCGTTGGGAACCTCCAGTGGTCAGACAGATCGATCTCCTATCTTGGCCAGATCGATCTCCTAGTTTTAAATCCTGCAATGACAAAGCACAAATACACAGGGAGATCGATCTCATACATTACCAGATCGATCTGTTAGTTTGAATAGGCAGAGGCAGATCGATCTGTCGAATAGGCAGATCGATCTCCTATCCTCTCTGTTTGAGGCAAGATCGATCTCTCAATACACCAGATCGATCTCTTAAGCTCACTGACTTTGAGCAGATCGATCTCTTCCTTACCAGATCGATCTCCTAAGTTCTCTGACTTAGAGGAGATCGATCTCTTAACCCTGGCAGATCGATCTCTTTTTACCTTAAACCCTTTACACCGTTTTAAGGCTTGCCAGATCGATCTCTTCCATCATGAGATCGATCTCTCATCAAGTATAAACCCAGGAGATCGATCTCTCATACCCCAGATCGATCTCTCATCAGCAGAACTCTAAGTTCTGATCCTGATATCTTCTAAACATGTTTGTATACCATTTTAACATTATTGTATTAACTTGTTTTGTCATTTCAAAATACATTAACTCAACAGTATCTCAAATAGAACCTAGAAATGTCAATGAAGCCTTAGATGACAATAACTGGTTCTTAGCAATGCAAGAAGAGTTAAATCAATTTGAGAGAAGCAAAGTGTGGAAACTAGTTCCTAGGCCAAGTGATCACTCTATAATTGAACTAAATGGATATTCAAGAACAAAATGGATGAAAATAGTGTGATCATAAGAAACAAGGCTAAATTAGTTGCACAAGGTTATAGACAAGAAGAAGGAATAGACTATGATGAAACTTATGCACTGGTAGCTAGATTAGAAGCCATTAGAATGCTACTTGCCTTTGCTTGCTATAAAAACTTCAAGTTATATCAAATGGATGTAAAGAGTGCATTTTTAAATGGTTTCATTAATGAAGAAGTGTATGTTGAACAACCTCCCGGCTTTGAAAATCATGAATTTCCTGAACATGTTTTCAAACTATCTAAGGCACTCTATGGTTTGAAACAAGCTCCTAGAGCTTGGTATGAAAGATTGTCAAAATTCCTAATAGAGAAAAGATTTTCAAGAGGAAAAGTAGATACCACTTTGTTTATTAAAAATAAAAATAAAGATTTACTAGTTGTTCAAGTGTATGTAGCTGATATTATTTTTGGATCAACTAATGAATCTTTATGCCAAGAGTTTGCTAAGATCATGCAAGGTGAATTTGAAATGAGCATGATGGGAGAGCTCACTTTCTTCTTGGGACTTCAAGTTAAGCAAACAAAGGATGGAACATTCATCAATCAAGCAAAGTATACTAAGGATTTGCTCAAGCGATTTGGAATGGACAATTGCAAACCTCAAGCAACTCCAATGGGCACCAACATCAAGCTTGATAAAGACGAAAGTGGTAAGTGTGTAGACACTAAACTATATAGGTCTATGATTGGTTCATTGCTCTATTTAACTGCAAGTAGACCAGATATATTGTTTAGTGTATGCCTTTGTGCTAGATTTCAATCCTCTCCTAGGGAATCACACTTATTAGCAATCAAAAGGATCTTTAGATACCTTAAGGACACTCCCTCTGTAGGACTTTGGTACCTCAAGGACTCCACTTTTACACTTCAAGCATTTTCAGATGCAGATTTTGGAGGATGCAAAATAGATAGGAAAAGTACTTCAGGTACTTGCCAATTCTTAGGGAATAGATTAATCCCTGGTTCTCTAAGAAACAAAATAGTGTGGCTCAGTCCACAACTGAAGCTGAATACATAGCAGTAGGTAGTTGTAGTGCTCAAGTGTTGTGAATTAAACAACAAATGAAATACTATGGTAATGACATGAAACAAGTCTCTATTAAATATGACAATACCAGTGCCATCAATCTATCTAAAAATCCTATTCAACACTCTAGGACTAAGCACATTGAGATTAGGCACCATTTCCTTAGAGACCATGTTCAAAATGGGGATATAATTCTAGAGTATATTGACACTTTACATCAAATAGCTGATATATTCACCAAACCTCTTGATAGAGATAGGTTTTGTGTCCTTAGAGGTGAATTAGGACTCATGAATGTCCCTTAAGATGTATATGCTTCAAAATCTTGATGTTAAGTTGGTTTTAAAAGAGTTTTTCAAAGATTTTACTGGGCAAAGAGTATGAGAGATCGATCTCCTATCAATATAGATCGATCTCCATACTTCAAATAAGCCTAAAGCATTAAGGTTAAGCTCGACAGATCGATCTTCTCATGCATAAGATCGATCTCCTTAAGCCTCTGTTAAACAGCAGATCGATCTGTGCATACGACAGATCGATCTCTTCAAGCCTCTGTTTAAGCAGCAGATCGATCTATGCATTTGGCAGATCGATCTCCCTAAGCCTCTGTCAACCAGCAGATCGATCTGTGCAAACGATAGATCGATCTCCTTAAGCTTCTGTATTGTGAAGATCGATCTTGTGGTACCACAGACCGATCTCTTCGAGCTTCTGAAAATGACAGATCAATCTGTCGTCTCGACAGATCGATCTCCTGTGCCCTGGACTATAAAAACTGGCGAAAAATCTCCAAATTTCAAATCTCCAAAATCTCAAATCCCTAAACTCCTATCGTAACTCATCTCTCGATTCTCCCTCCAGATCGATCTTCGGTAAGAAAATTGTCAAATCTTCTCTTCGATTCTTGATCTAGTAACCTACATTGCAAAATTTTTTCTCAAAATTCTTAGCTGAGTGCTCAATTTCTCTCTAGGTCGAATCTAGTCACTGTTCCATTAGGTAGATTTTTAGAGAACTAGTTTTAAGTGTGTCTTGTGTCTAGAAAAATGTCTCGTATTAAGAGAATAGCCAATAGAGAATCTAGACCAACCTCCTCCCAACCACCCTCTACCTCTTCAGTCACTACCTTTAACAGGTGTTTTAAAACACCTGCAAAAAGGAAGAGATATGAAGAGTATTTTTCCAACATGCCAATTAAACATTGGCGAACCATCGATTTTTCTTTCTTAAACCGTATTGATTTCCCTTACCTACCCAAATTTGAAGAGTTTGGGTGGATTTCGTTTCTCAAAATCAATACTCCCGTACCCCCAAACATCGTCAGGGCATTCTTTTCTAATGCCGAACTCACCTATGATCCTGACGATACTTGCAAAATTCTCAGGTTTACCACGTATGTCATGGGTAAGTCAATTGCAATAGACCCTGATGTCTTAGCCCAAGCTTTCCACATAAGCAATGAAGGCTTGACTAATGAAGATGAGGAAGTCCCCTTGGAGTTTGATATTCCCGGGGATAAGGCGAGTGACCTACCAATGCACCCACGGTTACTCCACCTCATTATCTCATGGAATCTTCGTCCTTTCGGTACCCGTCATTCCACCGTTAGGAGGTTAGATCATTTTTGGATCCACCACATCTACTCCACAAGTCAAAAACCCAACCTTGTCCATTTTATCTATGAAGATTGGTTGAAGATCGTACGTGGCCAAGCCACCACGATAGTTTTTCCGCAACCGCTGGCATACTTTCTCCAACGACTAGGAGTGGACTGTAGTTGTGAAACGTGTGAAGTGCCTTCCCCAAAGAGCGTCTTAAACATTGGAACACTTAACCACATGGGATACTACAAAGACTTTTGAGGGGATTGGAAGAAGAAGCGGGAACAGCAGCCTGCAGCAGCTATGGAGGAAGATCCATCAGATGAGCCTATGGATCCACCTGCTGCACCGACTGTGGGTCCATCATCTTCGACTACTCCACCCACTGCAACTGCTCCCTCACCCACTGACATGGAGTCCATTGTGACAATGATGAGTGCGCTGAACAGGAAGATAGATGAAGGTTTTGCAAACCTTCATGCCACCCAGCAGACGATGATCATGGAGCTTAACCGCAAAATAGATGAAGGCTTTGTAAATCTTCATGCTACTCAGCAGGCAATGTATGATGAGCTTCAGGTCACTCGCACTCACGTTGAGGATCTCATGGATCGATTTCCTCCTCCACCTTAGGATTTCTTTGTTAGGACTATCTTTGCTATGTTTTCTAATTACTGGTTGTTGTTTAACTGACTTTGCTTGAATGAGTATTTCATGGAATGTCAAGTTAGTTATTTTTCTTATTTTTGACTTACCATTTTGAAATGAATAGAGTGTTTACTCTGATTTAACCTTTTAGCACCATTGATATGACAAAAAGGGGGAGAAGAATAAGAAAACTTGTTTAAATGGTTTTAAATATGTTAAAGAAACATGTCTAATGGTTTAAAGGAATGATTAAAATGAGGGGGAGTTAAGAAAGTTAAGAGGCCAAAAGCCAAAAGTAAGGGGGAGCTTACAAAAAGGGGGAGCTTGTGCAAAATGAAAATAGGTAACTAAACATGTTGATTGAATAGGTTTTGTCATATCAAAAAGGGGGAGCTTGTGCAAAATGAAAATAGGTAACTAAACATGTTGATTGAATAGGTTTTGTCATATCAAAAAGGGGGAGATTGTTGAGATAATATATTTTGAAATGACAAAACAAGTAAATTCAATAATATAAAGATGATATAAAAACATGTTTAGAGGTTATCAGTACCAGAACTTAAGTTTCTGTAGATGAGAGATCGATCTGGGTTATGAGAGATCGATCTCCTGGGTTTTTTTGGATGAGAGATCGATCTCATGAAGACATGAGATCGATCTGCTAAGCTTTGAACTTGTTCAAAGGTATCAAGGAAGATTGAGATCGATCTATAAGGGTTATAAGATCGATCTGCCTAGTACAGGATGCTGATGAGATCGATCTGGTATAGCAAGAGATTGATCTCCCTTAAAACAAAGGTAAAGGCAGTAGATCGATCTGTAAGATCGATCTATACTCAAACAGAGAGCTCAAGAGATCGATCTGGTATAGGAAGAGATCGATCTCCCCAAAGTCAGAGAGCTCAAGAGATCGATCTGGTATAGGAAGAGATCGATCTCCCCAAAGTCAGAGAGCTAAGGAGATCGATCTGGGTTAATGAGAGATCGATCTCCTCACTACAAGATTACCTGGCAGATCGATCTATAGATCTATCATGCCTCAAATAGAGAGATTGGAAGATCGATCTGCCTGTTCGACAGATCGATCTGCTCTAATATTTTCAAATTATGAGATCGATCTGCTCATATATGAGATCGATCTCCTTGCTTCTTTTTGCCTTGATCTTGCAGGGATTATAACTAAGAGATCGATTTGGTCAAGATGGCAGATCGATCTGGCACTCTACTGGAGGTTTCCAACGGCTCTTTCTGTAAAATCTCAACGGGAAAAATAACATTAAATGCTCAAACTACCAATCCTTCAATATATAATCAAGCATTGAAGACAATGAGCAGTAGAGACTATTGCTGCACACTCTGTAAATTCTTAAGAGTTTAATTCTTTCATTCCATTTGTCTTCAATCTTCATTCATTAAATTTGCTGTATAAGCTTGTGTAAAAGCTGTATTTGTCCTACCCACATTAAAAGCTTGATATTGTATTCTTCCTACTTTTGAGAGAAAAGAGGATTGTTCCTCAGTGAGATAAATCTTGTAAAAAGGGGAATACATCTTTGTTTAAAAAGGGTAGAGAGGTTATTCCTTAACCTGAAAAAGGAGGTTGTAGCTTTTGTTGAAAGTGAGAAAGAAAGCACTTGACAAGAAGGTCAAGGAGAGAGGACGTAGGCAAGAGATTGGCCGAACCTCTATAAACAACTGTGTTTGATACTCTCTTCCTTATCTTGCTTTAATTTGATTCATTTCATTATATTGTTTATCTATTATTTTTAATTAAGTTCGAATTAATTTTAATTTGCCATTAACATTAGAAAATCGATTCACCCCCCTCTCGGTAGAGCCAACAGAAATAATGGTTTGTACGAACGTTTTCGGATATAGATGATTTTGGTTTTGGAAGTGAATCTTACAAAAGGGGTAGTAAGGCTAATAATTGCATGAAACATCATGTTTTGATATTTTTATGAAGCACATTACTTTGATTTAAGCAAAATTGACGGATAGGTTGGCTAATGACTCCATAATTTCATGAAATAGCACAAGTCAGGTGCTGATTTTGATTTTGAATGTGTTTTGTTGAAATGGAGCCACCTATCAGATTTATATGAGTTAAATCGTGCTGGAGCTTCGCTCGCACTGGATTTTAATATTCTTAATATGCATGAAATGTGCTGGAGCCTAGCTCGCACCATATTTTGAGTTGTGATGTTGTGACACCCCGAAAGCACGAAAAACAGGGCAAATTTAAAACTTATTTTCATCAATATACAATTCTAGGTGTATTCCTGTGCAGTGTCATGAATCATCATATATATATTATAAAACGTTCACCTCAGGATCTCACTATCTCATATTTATATATCATACCATATACATTCCTTAATATAGAGTTGATTAATTCTAATACATCCCATACATCATTGTTCATCCAGTGTCTGCAAATACAACTTTAGTCTGGGAACATGAAATGTTAAAGTATACCTCAAAATACAATATACGGCCTAGAGCTCAAGTCCTCCACTAGCCACTACTCCGTACATCGCAGGAAACTTTCTTCACTTAAAGAAATCTGGGGGGATATAAAAATAGGGTGAGCTTCTAAATTGCTCAGTAAGGGGGTAAGGGACTCATTAACAAAATCATTAATTACACAACACAATCATTTTGTTTGTAGGTGAAACTCAATAAGCTCAATAGAAAACGTAGCATGAAATCATTAAAACAATCATTATCATCTCATTTCTCTAGGATCATACAGAAACATGAGAGTAAATGACTCAGTATAAAAACCATAGTTACAAACATGTGGAAATCAGGATGTGATAATGGCTTTTCTCATAAAAACGTGATAGAAATCACCTTAGTAATAATGCGCGTGGCAAAGCCACAAAACACCATCTCATGTGTAAAATAGAGACTAGGCAAATAAAACTCAGATAAAAACATCTTTCATGGCACATCAAAATAATCTCCTCTGGGTGCGCATCCCAGGCATCCTCAAAAGAGGGAACGTCGACAATATGGTCATGTACATGGTGTATTAGTCTTACGTGTCACCAGAAAAAAGGCCCAGACTTACATACTACCAGAGCAAGGCCTCTCCTCATGCACACTATCGGTCTTACATGCTACCAAAGAAAGGTCCGGACTTACATGCTACCAAAGCAAGGCCACCCAACACTACCAGAGCAAGGGTCATCTCACTTTACCAGAACGGAGGCATCTCTCGCTGCCAAAGCGGAGGAATATCAGACTTACATGCTACTAGAACAAGGCCCGAACTTACATGCTATCAGAGCAAGGCCCGATGTGTTATCACATGACATGCCTAAGTCTCAATAACAGCCATTATCATATAAAACCGTTTTGCCTTCACATAGAGCTCATAATGGTTTCTCTCATAAAACTCATCTGAAAACCTTTTTGTACTCATTACAAAACATGTTAAAATCGAGCTCAAACCAGCAAAACCACACACACATTTCTCAAATCTCAGTACGCCTTAACGTAGAGCCCAAATCCTGTTTCACTTTTAAACTCAAATAGTTTGTAAAACAATTTCACATTTTGTTTACAACTGATAAAAATTAAGCCCCAACCAGTTATAAAACCGTGTGTAATAACTCAATCATAACTCGTAAAAACATGCTTGTTTCTCAAAAACATTTCATGCTACAAATATTATCACAAATCACATACACAAATGAGTTTAAGTTTTCCCTTACCTCATTGCACATCGTATAGTGCAATTGTTCCCCCGAACGATGGACTAGCCTTGCATTCCTCTCTGGAACTCTTGGGCTGTCCAAACGATGTAAAAACATCATCAACACGTCATCACATTGTCTCTAATCTCAACATTGAGCATAATTACTCACATTCTCATAATTTCTCGATACCTCAATGATTCTAACAACCCTAACCATTTTCAGCCAATTCATCCCAACATCTACAGCCACAATCATAGAAATCTACTTCAAAATCAAGGATTAAGGCTTAAAAATTTACCCAAAACTTGTGGAGTGCTCAATTCAGATCTCAGCTCAAATCGTCCTTTGATTTCCAAGTATGTTGTTCTCCTTTTGATGAGGAACAACTGTAAGACCCGAATTTATCGTAAGAGCAAAAAGGGAATAAATAGAAATTTTTTAGTGCATTTAATAATGCAAAGGGACTGAAATGGTATTTCAGAACCCGTGCAAGGGTAAAACGACCAAAAGATCAAAATTCGGTATTAATCGGGACAAGAAAATTTAATTAAAAATAATGGCTTGAGAAATCTTGATCAATAACGAAGAAATAATTAAATTTCGGGTTAAATTGATCAAGATATAATTTTATTTAATATTTTCTAAATTTTTGCCTCAAAAAATAATCCCAAAAATAATCAAAAAATATACCGAAAAGGTAAAATCGGACTGATAAATTCATTTATGGATTAAATGAATAAAATAGATTTTTTTTGATATTTTTGGGAATTTTATTATTATTTTATTAAATAAAATAATAATAAAATTTAATTATAAATAAATAAAGTAAAAAAAAAAACGCAATTTGGAAATCTGGAAATTTTCGAAACAGAGAAGAAACGAAAGCAAAAGGCGAAACGCGAAGAGAGAACCGAGGGAGTTGGTTCCCTCCGTCCGACAACCTATCGGCGAGTCGAAGGTGTGGGCAACGACCAGGAGAGGAGCCCGACCATCGGGAGACCCATCGGTAGTCTCGATACGCGCCGACGTCGTCGGAATCTGGAGATCAACGGAGGGGAGGCCGAAAGAGAGAAGAGGTGATTCGCCGGCGATGGCACCGTTTTGACCCCAACCGAGGCCCGATTATGGAAGCCCAGGCCATGGCGGGCTGAACGATGGTGGAATCGACCGGAGAACCGGTCGGACGGCGACGGAACGACCAGATGATGACTGAACCGACCAAACCAGACTGAATCGACCAAATCGAACCGGACCGAACCGGCGATCCAAACCGGGTTGAACCGGACCGGACCGGTTCAGCCAAAAAAAGAGAAGGAAAAAAGGAAGGAAAAGGGAAAAAGAAAAAGAGAAAAAATTGAAAAAAATTCCAGTGATGCAATAGAGCTTCAGGTAAGTCAGTAAGCGGTCGAATTGACCGATTTAATTTTCAAAATATTTAATTTGATAAATAATCGACTGAAAGTTTACCCGAAAAATATATTTAACTGTGTAGCTCGACAATTGGCATCAACCGAGAGCTCGAGATAGCCTCAATTTGTGTACGATCATGGAATCACGGGTAGTAACCCTTATTTACGACAATTTTGCATCGTTATGCGTGTTGATGAATTTCAGATTTAATTTTTCGCATAAATGAATTTAATTCTGGAAAATTGGATAAATTGTCGTAAATACTAAATTGAGATATATGAGAATTTAGAACGAGGCTAAATAAATTACTGATGGGCCCAATGAGCCCAATAGGCCTCGATAAAGTGTGGTAAATGGGCTTAAGGCCGATTAAGGCCCATTATGGAACAATCGGGCCCAATGATTTAAATTAAGCCCAAAAAATATGAAATACAATTAATTGTATTGTAATTAACTTGATGAATGTGTATCCGCAGTTTCGAAGATTGTATTGGAAGCAAATCGGACTGCGTGACGAGTCATCAGTGGAAAGGTCAGACTGTACAGAAAAATGAAGTAAAGGAATTATGTGAGTAGCTAGAGGTAGCTACGCGTATTTTAATAGCTTTTCTGTACACTGAATATGTATGTATATACTAATATTGTATAAAGGTCCTAAAAGTGGTTTAAATGATTTTAATGATCGAATTAGGTGAAAAGTCTATTTTGCCCCTATTGAGGGAAGTTCACCTAAGGATGGTGAAAGCACGACACGCATGAAATGCATGATTTAAGGAAATTTATGGTTTAAGGATTTTATTGCTTTTAATGTCACAACCCAAACTACCCAAAAATCAGAGTTAATTTTTCGCGTTTTATTATTTTCTTACTTAACTTCTTACCTGTCCTCGAATCGTGACCACACTCCACTAATAATTGGGCTGTGCGTCAATGCCAGTCCCACCATTCAATTACCATCTAAACTTATTTCTTCTCCAGTCATTTATAATTGTCTACATTATTTATACATCCCCTAAAGTTGCTTACAAACATGTTACTGTGCTATGCTTATGTTGATACAATATGTACAAGTGTATATACCTTATGTTGATGGGCAGCAGTGGATATCCGGAATGCAGTACTGAGTCGTCGCAACTTCAACTGGAGATTATCTGTGGGAGAAAATGAAAGGGGTGAGCACATCAAGCTCACTAAGGCAATCCTACGAACAAGTAGGTAACCATACTACCTACATGAACGTGGTGCCATGCATAAACCACCCTTTCTCCACACATTTTAAAACAAATGATATGCGTTATGATGTTATGTAAAACACATTTGCACGGAAAATCAACATGCAATTATTACAAATCATTTCTTTCTCAATTAAAATTTTCACAATAAAGTCAGGACTCGACCCCTCCTGCGGGTGATCCTGACTCACACAAAACCATGAAAACGGTTTACATCACACGTGGGTTTGAAAAGCATGGAAATACCATCATGCAAATTTAGTTTAAAAATTCAGTTTAAATCATCGAAATCGTCGACATGCGAGACGAGGTAATATCTGTATAACGGCAATAACTAGGACTATGGCCATATTTGTCCTCGAGAGTTCCTCAGCTACACGGATCCTAGTGTGCGGGTTCTCACCATGATCGGGAACCGCCCGGGAGGTGGGTCAGTCCATCCCGTCAGTCTTATCCGATCCCCGGCATCCGAAGATGCTGCATCCGGAGATGCCGTATCCGAAGATACAACACGGTACATCGTACTCCATGCTACTTGCACGGTACATCGTACTCCATGAACCCATATAATATCTCTAGGTACTCCAGCCCAATTGGCCTGCTTCCCACAGAGGTTTGTTTCTCAATACTCATGCCATGTCTCAAAACGCACGTGCGAGCCTATTAAATCGGTGACACACAGTCTATCCGATGCTCCAAGCACGGCTCATCGCATGTTCTCATAAAATCAGTGCGAGCAATGCTCAGCACTCTCATCAAATCAAGTAAATCTAGTGCGAGCTAAGCTCTAGCACTCTGTATGCAAATCGTATAAAAATCTGGTGCGAGCGAAGCTCTAACACCCTGTCTCAAAATCATATAAAAATATGGTGCGAGTTAGACTCTAGCACCCTGTCACAAAAATCATATATATATATATATGAATCTGGTGCGAGTTGGACTCCAGCACCTATGCATGTAAAACTCTAGTGCGAGCTCTCGCTCCAGCACTAATGCGTGCATCACACAAATCGAAGATATCGTGCGAGCTGAGCTCTAGCACGTCACATGTCAATAAAACACGTAGGCGGCTCTGTTTCCTCAAAACAGTTTTCAAAACAATTTCACGTTGAAAGTATGCAATGCTGTGCATTTTCTTTCAAGGTTAGCCAGCCTACTAATGCATGCATCAAAACACCTCCAGAATGAGCAGGAACCTCTTGTCCTTGCTCCTCCCAATTTTTCCTAAAGTTGGAAACATTTACCCTTAACAAGGGTATTTCGGTAATTTTACCCATACGGGGCATTAAAATTATTCTTCGACCTCTAGACCCTCCAGAACATTTTTAAATGACTGCAATGAATTTAAAACTTTGTAAAGTTTACCTCTAGCAGTCCGTAGAATTCCCTTACCTTATTTTTGTGTCGAGTCTGACCTTTTCTTTTCCACTGTTGTCACGTCGCGCAGTCCGTTATGCTCCCAATCAAATGCCCGGAACTGCGTATCAATATTCCTCAGGTCAGATATTATACAATTTAATTGTATTTCCTATTTTCTGGGCTTAATTTAAATCGTTGGGCCCATTTACCCCTATTGGGCCCGATTGTACCTTAATGGGCCTGAACCGGCCAAAACTGAATCGAACCGGACCGAGCTGAACCGGGGTCTGAACCGGTCCGAACCGGACTGAACCGGTTCAGCCAAAAAGAGGAGGAAAAAAGGAAGAAAAAGGGAAAAAGAAAAAGAGAAAAAATTAGAGAAAATTCCTGTGATGCAATCGAGCTTCGGGTAAGTCGACAAGCGGTCAAATTGACCCGATTTAAATTTGGAATATTTTATTTAATTAAATTTCGATCGAAAAGTTTACTCAAAAATGTAATTAATTGTGTAGCTCGACGATTGGCATCCACCGAGGGCTCGAGATAGCCTCGATTTACGTACTAGCATGGAATCTCGGGTAAGTGATCCCTATTTACGACAATTATCTCGTTATACGTGATATTGATTTAATTTCTGCATAAATTGAATTAAATTATGGAAATTTAGATAAATTGTCATAAATAATCGATTTAGTTATTCAAGAATTAGAACGAGACCCAATAAATTATTAGTGGGCCCAATGAGCCCAATAGGCCTCGATAAAGTGAAAATTAAGTGAATGGCATCATCAGTGGCAAGAACAAGGGTGTTTACCCGAGTTCGAACCACTGAGGACGCGTTCTGAAGGGAATTTCCCTGAATGAAACAAAGCCGTGCGGGCCTCGGCCCAAAGCGGACAATACGTGGATGTTGTTGGCGTTGTTAGACCACCCATTGTTAGACCACCAACGTTGTCGATGGGCCTTGCGGGTCAGTGGACCTGGGCTTGGTTGCCATGGCCGTTGGCAGGGGTTGGCCGGGCAGGGGTTGGCCGTCACAATAAAAAACGTGCGTTTTTTTATTGTGACGGCCAACCCCTGCCCGGCCAACCCCTGCCAACGGCTATGGCAACCAAGCCCAGGTCCACTGACCCGCAAGGCCCATCGACAACGTTGGTGGTCTAACAACGGGTGGTCCAACAACGCCAACAACATCCACGTATTGTCCGCTTTGGGCCGAGGCCCGCACGGCTTTGTTTCATTCAGGGAAATTCCCTTCAGAACGCATCCTCAGTGGTTCGAACTCGGGTAAACACCCTTGTTCTTGCCACTGATGATGCCAATGAGCCAACTGGCTCAATGGCATCATCAGTGGCAAGAACAAGGGTGTTTACCCGAGTTCGAACCACTGAGGATGCGTTCTGAAGGGAATTTCCCTGAATGAAACAAAGCCGTGCGGGCCTCGGCCCAAAGCGGATACGTGGATGTTGTTGGCGTTGTTGGACCACCCGTTGTTAGACCACCAATGTTGTCGATGGGCCTTATGGGTCAGTGGACCTGGGCTTGGTTGCCATGGCCGTTGGCAGGGGTTGGCAGTCACAATACTGGCTCAATGGCATCATCAGTGGCAAGAACAAGGGTGTTTACCCGAGTTCAAACCACTGAGGACGCGTTCTGAGGGGAATTTCCCTGAATGAAACAAAGCCGTGCGGGCCTCGGCCCAAAGCGGACAATATGTGGATGTTGTTGGCGTTGTTGGACCCCCGTTGTTAGACCACCAACGTTGTCGATGGGCCTTGCGGGTCAGTGGACCTGGGCTTGGTTGCCATAGCCGTTGGCAGGGGTTGGCCGGGCAGGGGTTGGCCGTCACATTTAATCAAAGAAAATCGATAGATTGGCCAGTAATTGCATGAATTTCACATGATAACACTACGTAAGTGTTATTTGTATTTAAATGGAAATTTCTTTGGAAAATAGGCCAACTATCAAGTTTATATGGGAACAGATAGTGCCGACACATAGTTCGCACTATATCTGCGTTTGTGAATGTGCATAAATGTGCTTGAGCGCTTGCTCGCACCGACTTGTGTGACATCATATGCATGAAATGTGCTAGAGCATGGTGCTCGCACTGATTTTTATTATTGTGAAATGAGAGCTGCTGAAGCCTAGCTCACATTCTGTTTTGACATGTTTTGACATTTTTGATTTGTTTTGACGTGGTATGCATAAAATGGTGCTGGAGCGATTGCTCGCACTAGTTTTAATGATTTGACATGCATGAGAGATGCTGGAGCTTAGCTCGCATCCTGTTTTGATTTGATATTGCATAAAGCCGTGCTGGAGTATAACTGACACGAGATTTGATTTAATTATGTATAAAGCCATGCTGGAGTGTAACTCGCACGAGATTTGATTTACTTGAGCATTTATTTGTGCTGGAGCGTTGCTCACACAAAGTTTTATATGGTTTTTATAATTCATTTGAATGTCGTACTAGAGTTTTTCTCGTACGAGGTTTTCACTAAGTTTCTATACATATCCGTACTAGAGCATTGCTCGTACGTGGATTTTACTTGAAATTATAATCAGTTTAAGTCGTACTGAAGCGCTGTTCATATGCAGATTTTACTGATTTTTATGAAACCGTGCTAGAGCTTCGCTCGCACGAGGTTTTCTGATATCATGAATATGCATGGAGCCGTGTTTGAGCTTCACTCACACAGGGATTTATATTACATGCATATAGCCGTGTTGGAGCCTCTTGTAGACTGTGTGTCACAGTGAGATGATATGCTCACACGTGCATTCTGAGACAGAGATGATTTGGGTGGATAAGACCTATCACAGGCACCCCTGATTGAGCTTGGGTTCACGGAGTACATTGTACCATGTATGTCATGCGGAGTACGCTGTACCATGGGGATTATTGGAGTGGAGTGGCATTAGCCACGAGGCAGCAAGCCTTGCCCTCGCAATCTTGGTGTTATGCTGTTTTGGTGGGTAGGACGACCCACCTCCCGTTTCAGGTGTGATACCCCGCACACTAGGTACCGTGTTGCCAGGGATCACTAGGATATGGCCATAGTCCTCGATGTTACTGATATAATCAGATGCTTGTCTCACATGATATAACTATTGGTCGATAGACCAAGGTAGACCCGAGGGAGGGGTCAGGCCCTCGATTTTATGATTTTATGATATGTGACCCTAAAAAAGGGTGGTTTTATAACCGGAGTTTTATAATGAACTTTACTGAATTGTTTTATGAAATGATTGACCCGGAAGGGTTAGTTTTTACTACAATTTTAATGAATTGATTTAAAAATGCAGTAGCATGATGATGTTTTCTATGCTTTTATTCAAATTCATGATTTGTCTTACATGACATGAAAGAATGCATGATCTTGTTTTAAATCATGCTAAGTATGATTTAATGATGTCACATAAAATGCTATGAATGCATGAATTACATGATTTATATATGCACAAATAGTTTTGGATAAACTATGGCATTGAATATGGATGACTTTTTGAGTGAAATTTTAAATGAAAAGAAATGGATTTAAGGGCATGGCATTATGAGCATGTAGATAGTGGAGCTATCTACTTACTTGCATAATTGCCTTACTGAGCATGTGGTTTGCTCACCCCCTTATTTTCCCATCTTTTCAGAGCACTTGCAATAATTATTGAGCGGCTGAGGACTTGCATGCTTGGTATCCGCTGCTTCCCATCGAGAGACAGGTATACACATTTGTATAGTTTTGTATCTAAATATGTAATGCACAGTACTGTAAACGGATATGATGTCGGGGATGTAGAGTTATAAATACCATTGTGTATGTATGTAATTAAAGTCAAAAGATAATAAACTCTGATATGTGAAATTGAATATGGAAATGGAATGGTAAATAGGTGAGAGGTGACTAACACCGAATCATAGCCCAACTGTGTTGTAGGATGGTCACGATGAGAGAAAGGTAAAAATTAAATAATAAATGAAAAAGCGAAAAATTTACTTTGATTTTAGGTAATTTGGGTCGTGACAACAACTTTCCCTCTTACCACAACCTATGATTCGAACGAAAATGGGTGTTTTAAAGGAGAGAGAAAGCTAGGGATTTCAGCCAAAATGAGGATTTTTCAGTTTTCTGGAGAGAGAGAAGATGAATTCCAGCAAAAACACAAGGGTCCTTATATAGGCATAAGGCGGGAGATCGATCTGTTCTTGGGTAGAGATCGATCTGCCTTTGAATTGGGAATGTTTTAGGCGATTTTTATGCCTACCAGATCGATCTGTCGTGGGGGTAAGATCGATCTCATAATCTTGAGGAGATCGATATGCTCCTTGTGAGGAGATCAAGCTACATTTTACTGAATCATTTGGAGATCGATCTAATCCTATAGGAGATCGATCCTTTTAAGGCAGAATCACAAGGAGATCGATATGCCTTCATTGGAGATCGATTTGCTCGTTTAAATTTTTCATTCCTTGTCACTTTGGCCTACCAGATCGATCCCTTCTTCCCCAAGATCGATTTGGCTTCATAGTTTCACACTATGGTTACACACTTGACATAAAATCTCCACATATAATTGCCATAATTTACTCCATTGACTATTTCTTATTCAATACTCATTCATCACTTAGAAATTTCATTCCTTACCACCTCAATATATGAGTACATCACATATAGCATCAATTAATTACACTCATGTTTACATTACATAATTAGATATGTATAAAATTCTCAGGTCTCACAGATGTTTTGCAAGCTGTATTGGAGCTTTTGCTCGTACGTAGGTTTCCATTAATTTTCTTATGCGTATAACTGTACTAGAGCTATGCTCGTACGTGATTTCCCTATTATTTGTTATGCATAAAGCTGTACTAGAGCGTTGCTTGTACAAGGGTATTTATTGATGATGTATGAAATCGTGCTTGAGCTTTGCTCGCTCTGGGCTTTTCACACTATGATATGTAATGAGTCGTGTTGGATGCCTGGTGTAGACTTTGTGTCATACGGATGAGATGCTTGCACGAGCTGTGCTGGATGCCTCATGTAGACTGCTAGTCACACAGATGAGATGCTCGCACATGCACTTGAGACTGAGTAGGTTATACATGGCATGGGGTCGATAAGACCTACGGCAAGCACCCACAACCATGATATGGGTCCACGGAGTACGTTGTACAGTGTATATCACATGGAGTACGCTGTACTGTGTGATTATGATGTTGATGTAAAAGTCTGGCGGTAGGATTAACCCACCTCCGTTCCAGCATGATGCCTTGCACAACGGGATCCGTGTAGTCTGAGATGGTAATGACATAGTTGGCCAACGAGTCCTCGATTATATATAGTGACCACTTATCTCACATGATATCATATGGTTTTATATATCGAACATGATTTGTGTTGTCCAGGGTAGACTCGAGGGAGGGGTCTAACGTTGTGGGATGTTTTTATATGCAGACTGTGATGAGTTTTACTAAGTTTTGATTTGATGTTAAACATTGAGGAATGGTTTTATGATGAGTTTTATTATGATAAGCATGAGAAGTTTTACATGATGATTTTTCATGTTTACATGCTTATTTTCATGTTTTCAGTACATGATATATGTATATACATGTGGCATAGTTTTAATATTTCCTCATGCTCTAGATATTAATGATCTTTATGCATAACAATATAAGCATGTAGATAGTGTAGTTATCTACCATGCTTGCATTATTGTCTTACTGAGCGTGTGGTTGCTCATCCCTATCATTTTCCCCCTCTACAGAGCACATATAGTAGTCTAGTGAGAGACTAAGGAGTTGTATCCGGATAGCCGCTGCTCTCCATCGCCAGGAGGTATACACACATGAAATCTTTTTGTATCTAAACATGTAATAGCACAGTAATAATTTTGAATTGTAATATGGGGGATGTAAGTGTTAGCAAACATGTATAAATATAGAACTTAAACTTTCAAATGTATGTGTTTGCTCTTGATTAATTGAAATATGTAAGGTAAATAATGATTAATATTGACTCATAACCCAATTGTTATTGGTGAGAGTTGTTCATGATCGGGTAAGAAATGAAAAAGCAAAAAAAAAACTTATGGTGATTTTTAGATGAAAAGGATGAAAAGGGGTCGTGACAATTTGCATAGATTCTGATGTGGTTGAATTCTGTTTTAAATATCAAAAATCCCTAATTTTGAATTTTCATAGACTGTTTTTTGGGATTTTATTCGAAAAAGGGCTAGTCAGCATGTTTTGAATGGTTTCGTGAAACAATTGAATTTATATGTGATTTAAAGAAAAATGATCTGTTATAAAGTTATTATGATGATATGTGCTTGAGCGTGTACTGACTATGTGTCGTACGGTCCGTCTGGCACTAATTTTGAGACAAAGGCATCGGTAAGATCATGCTACATTTCTTTCTGTTCTGTATCTGTATCTGTATCTGTGGTCCACGAGTACGATGTACCGTGTTTCTGATTCTGTTTCTGGTCTGCGGACGTTCTGATCTGTGAGTCATTTGGGTAGCTAACCACTCCCACGACGATTGACATCCCGACACACCTGATTAGTGAATTGCTCGGAGTCACCGACATTGGTCAATAGTCATTTCTGATATTTGATATAGCATGTATGCCTTGTCTCGTTTATTTGAAATATTTTTTTTTTGAATTGTCTGCTTGAATTGAGATATCTGAAAATCTGTTTGTTTTGCTACTGGAAAACATTGAACTTTATGAATTTAAATCAGTAGCTAAATTTATTACCGATACATGTTCTGTTTTTGAAAATCTGTTCTTGGTATTTGTGCTTTTATCGATACTAAATTTGTTTTTCGAATTTTGACTCTGGTATCTGAAAAATTATCAAATCATCTGTATACTTTGTGAAAATATTTTGGATTTGGTAAATATAAATATATATATATATTTATATGTAGTGTATTTATCTACCTACTATGAGGTTTTTTTCTTACTGAGCATGTTGAGCTCACCCCCTTACTTTCCTTTACAAAGTCCCATTGTAGTTTGGATCGCTTCCATTAGTAAGGCATTCTGCACAGTTATGATTCCGTGGAGCATATTGCTGCATCGAAGGTATACCCAGTTGTAAGAAATTCTTTTGTATCTAAAATTTTGTAAACAATAATGCATATGAGAAGTATATGGAGAATGTGAACATATTTTGTTTAAATTTTTTTACTAAGAAAGAAATTTAATCAAACTGTGTATTATTTTGACCTAATATCGATTTGTAGCCCAACTGAAATATTAGTAAATTCGGGTCGTTACAGAGTTGGTATCAGAGCGAAGTTGGCCTGATACGAGTCGATATTAAAAGTGAAAAAACTTGGAAAGTTCACATCCCCAACGTTACTGTACATTAATTAGATACAAACGGGTATACCTAAATGTGTTTTAAGGAACAATTATATCATTGAATGATGGAAAACTGATAGATATGGCTGGTAGGCATTACAACTATACTGATGGCTGAAAATGAACCGTTCCTCGAGGCCATAGAGATAGGCCTGAGAGGTGTAGTGAATCCTCGTTTGAGTGTACACCTTAGAGTTTCACTTGAAATTTTTGAAGTCTGCTTCATAAAATTTGAGCGGGACATGGAAACAATGATGATATTATCGGGTCAAGAGATAATGGTCCCGTGATAATGGTAATGAATGAGGCGTGACTGAGAGAAAGACCGAGCTAATTTTGAAAGATAGTACATTATTATATACTAGAGTCAAGAATCCCATTGTAATTGAAAACTGGATAACTGAATGGGAAAAACTTATATGGACTCTTAGGGTACGATTGCAAACTTAATAGACTGAGGCAATTTCTGTGGTTTAAGCCTTTGTTTTTCAGTGGAGTTAAGAAATCCAATTATTGTGGAAGATTGGATAAATGAGACAGAGAAACCTTATGGAATTTTTGTAGTAACTCAACCAAGAAAGTTTCTTTGCAGTTTTGTGGTAAAGAAATTAGAAAGTTATACGGACTTTGAAGTGCACTACTAGAAGAAGTAGCTTTTATAGAATCAGTATCGAAATGGAAAATCGAGCTCAGAGGGAAGTCCTTCGAATTAATCCGAGAGCCGACATCAGAGAATTACATTGGATATATTTCTGAAGGCCCTTAGGCGAGCTTATTTCGGATGAAATAAATTGGCAATTATAGATGAAATGATTGAAATCAAACATAAGGTAACGAGTTCGATAATGAATACGAAACTAAATTTATAGCCTTGGAAGAAGAATAATCCGGATAAGTGGAGATATGAAATGGAGAAAGTCCAGGAAACTCGTAGGAGGTACTAAGATCCTCAATCAAGCTAAATTAGCTCTATTGGATGTTATTTTGTGGAAGCAGTGTGCAAGGCGCAACTGTGATTATATGAAATGTATATTTTGAGATTACTAAAAAAATGAAAAAGGTAAAGTGAGTGACAGAAAAGAGATGTACTAAGGAAGTAGTGAGAGTGATAGAGTAAAGTCACTGTAACTGAAAAGATGAATTACAAAACTAAAAGTATAAGTGAATGTCACACTGCTTACATGATTGATAAAGGTAGGCCGTGTTCGAAGTAAAAAGACACCCCAGTAGACAGAGGGATCTCCAACACGTATTCGGATGATCTATCAGAGTTACCACTAAATTGAAAGGTGAAGTTCTGAAATTGATTTAGCACCTGACATCGAATTAATTATTCAGACCACTGTACTCAGTGACTTTGATTAAATTAGAAATGTTGAAAAAGCAATTATAAGGACTATATGGAAAGGGGATTATTAAACTGAGTGACCCACTTTGGAGTGTACTGGCATTAATTTTTAAGGAGACCCGGAATCTTCTGGCTCACTTTGTATAAAAAACGAGAGTTAATTAGATTCTCCCAAAACAGAGGTTATAGATTAGTGGGAATGACCTAAAACTGTTAAGATGATTTAGAGATTGAAATATAGAGAGACTTTGGATTATGAATTACGGATCGAATCTAAGGATTGTAAATTGTATATGCATATGTTTTGAATGCGAGACTCAATTTGAGTAAGAAAATGCTTCGTTATAATTGATACACGAAATGAGACAAGTGTTGAAGTGTGATAAATTCTGAATGCAAGTTATATTGGAATAATAGGCATATGCAAGGTAAAAATATCTCTAATATGGGAAATGAATTCGGATTGAGTGATATTGAATGAGAATGGATTGTGTCCGAAGGATAAATGTGAAATTGCAATTAGTTTTGGTATCCTACTTCTTAATTAGGACTGAACCTTGCACCTTTATATCCATAACCAGTTTATGAGGTCAAGTCTGATGGCCAATAAAGGTATTTCAAAATATCTGCCCGCTTGAGAGACTTGACAGCGTCTAGAAGTACCCTAATTCAAATCTATAAATTGAAATTGATAGTCGTAATGTTCGCGGTCGAAGTCAGGATACCAATGCTCGTGTGGTGAAGAATTGTGGAATTTTACTGATCATGAAGGTTTAAGTATTAAATTTTACAAAAACTATTAAATACAAGAAAAGTGAGTGATTCGAATTAGTGCCTTGAGTAGAAGTGATTTCGAGATGGCATTATGTGTACTGGTCAGGGACATGAGTTATTGAATTATTAGTGAACCTCAATTGAATGTGGTCCCTTTCTGATACTGACATTTATTTCATGGTAGCGAGCTTGAGAGTTGAAAACTGGACTTGATTGATCGAATCGAGCAGGCTTAATGTATTGATAAGTACCATATTGATGTGGCTAATTAGACCCAGATAGGTGCTGTAGCTAGTTTGAGTATTGGTACTGATAATTTATTGAGATTTAAAAACAAAATTGTGTACCCAATGATCGATAGTGAAGGAATTGATGTCGTCAGAGGGTTGTCTATGGAGATATATTCCACACTCGGAGAACAGTAAAGATTTATCAAGACTCCTGAAGGCATATTGGTAATCAGGCGCGATAAGAGACATAACCGGATTTGTGACTAAATGTCTCATGTGTCTGCAAATTAGGGTAGGTACCGAAAGCCTATGAGATTATTACAACATTTACCTATACCAATATGGAATTGAGAGCATGTGCTCGGGATTTTAAAGGTTCTTGGAAGGACCATCTGTCATTAGCAGAGTTTGCATATAGTGACAATTAGCACTCAAGCATTGGAATGGTATCGTATGAAGCGTAGTATGACCATAATGTCATTCACTGATTGGATGGAAGAAGTAAGTGAAATGGGGGAAATTGTTTTCGATTTGGTTAAACGAGCTTCTGAGGATATTTAATTAATTTGTGAAAGGTTGAGTACAACTCAAGCAGATAAAAAGAATTATACTGACCAAAGACCAAAGCATAATGAGATTTAGGGAGAAAAGAAAATTAAGTCCCCTTTAGATGGGACCTTTTGAAATCTTGGACCAAATGGAAGACAAGTTAATAGATTTGCGTTACTGCCAGAAATATCGGATACCCACAACGTCATCCACACTTTAATGCTTCAAAAGTATTATCCAAATCTGACGCATGTGGTAAAGTATAAACCATTAGAGTGGAAGGAGGATATGACTTATGTGGAAAAGCCAATTCGGATACTCGATAGGAAAGAAAAGAGTATTGTGGTTTAAGACAATTCCCTTGGTTAAGGTTCTGTGGCAATACCACACTTTGAAAGAGGCCACATGGGAACTGGGAAGCCTAAAGATGAGAGAAATACCAAATACCCACAATTATTTGAGGACTGATATATTTTTCAAATTTGGGGACTAAATTTCTGAAGGTGGGGAGAATGTAAATACCCTAGATTTTGTGTGCTTGGAAGAATTTATTTAATCAAATATTTTAGTCCTAAAGATGGAATAACTTTGGGTGCATTTGAATATATATATATAAATACAATTGTGTACTAATATAAAATTATACATATATATATATATATATATAAATACAAACCAATGCATAAATATGTGTATATATATATAAATGGATGCATAAACCTGCATGTACAGCCATTAACCGAGAAGTAAGCCTTGTGACCATAGAGTAAGGTGATGGCCTCGACAGGGAGGAATAAATAAATATACATATACCGTGTGAGAGCATAGCAACCTGACTTAAAGTGAGAACTGTAAATTTTATATACCTTAGCTATGAGATTTGTAATGTGAGAATTTGTAATTGGTGAATGTAATTATGAGATGTTGATGTACACACAAGTTTTAAATCTAATGAAGTATAAGGAGATGAAGTTTTTAAGTCTTAAATGTGTATAGATTGAAATATGGCCTATGAGGTAGATTAAGATAAGTTTTACATTGAATTTCCTGCAAATTTGTGCACCAGTAGTAGGATCTGTGAAGGCCAGATCGATCTGCAAGGGAAGAAAGATCAATCTCATGGCTCCAAAATGCAAAAAATGTGCAAAAACAGGCAAGCAGATCGATCTCATAAAGGAGTAGATCGATCTCATGTTGCCTCTGCCTAGCAAGAATCGATCCTGTCATAAGAGCAGATTGTAAACCCCACAAATTTCCTACGTTTAATTAGATTATATAAAAATGGAAATATTATATTTTAATGGAAGTGTGAATGTTCGTTGTAGGGCTCGAGGAATATAGGAACCGAGAAACCCGTGAATGACCGGGAACCCGAAGATACAAGAAGTGATAAAGCAAATGCAAGTACGGAGGGATTGAAAAATTTTAAATTATTAGTTGAAAACTGTTGATGTAAAAACGTGTACCGGGAATTCGTGAGGAGTGATGGAATTCCGATAATATTTCATTTTCGAAATAATGGAAGGCATGGATATTATGTCCTTAGATAATTTTACAAGAAAATGTGTATATGTAGATATATATACATAGGCGTACATGTATGTATAAATATACATGACATTTAAATAGATAGGTAATAATATATATATATATATATATATGACAAATATATATATATATATATTATTTAATGTATATTATTTAATATATAAGTATTAGTAAATGATAAATAAAGCATGAGACAAGAATTTATAAATGGACAAAAAAAATATAAATAATAATAATAATACAAACAAACAAATATCTATCTACCTACTAATATAACATATATATATATATGTTAATATAATATATATATATATATATATTAATATTATATATATAACAAGTTGTACGGAATTGGCTTTCAAGACTAGAAAACAAGACTAGAAATAGGATCATGGCAGTAAGCAGAAGCACCCCACCCCCTGCAGCAGTGAACCCCTCTGCTCACCCACGCCAACCTGCACCCACACCACCCACTGCACACGCCACACCCCTCTGCATACGCACCCCTCCACGCCTCCTACCAACCTACATCCATTCCATCTTCATGTCATCAGTTAGCTTGCCATACCTCTATCCTGTGCCTACTAGGAAGCTGAAATAAAATGAGAGGGATGGGTTGGCTGGAGACCGAAATAAAAAAATAGAAGGAAATAGAGCAGCAAGAAGCTGCACACTTCTAGCAAACAACAACTGGAAAATTGCTACAACCCCCTTCGCTACAAGCTACTGGCAGTTTCTCTCCATAAGGACTAGGGCAAAAAGGCGAGACGGTGGCAAAGAGATATAGCACGAGGAGGATGGAACTAAGGATCGAAGTAGGGACTGAGAGAGGAAGGAAGTCTATAGCATGATACCCTGTAGCCGAGAGCTGAGAGAGACAGAGAAAGAAAATGAGGGGTGGTTTACTGGGAAATGAAAAAGAAGGGACTGATGATTTGGTGACGAAGTTGGCTGAGAGTTGAAGCTAGAACAGAAGTATATAAGGGAAAGAAACTATGCAGAAGAAAACATGGGTGAACAGAGGGATCGAGGAGGAGCTGCTAAGACGGTGTCAGTAGGAGAACTCAGAAGCGGGTTCAATGAAAAGAGGAAGGAGAAGAAGCTTTACAGCTTAAAGGGAAATTGAAGCCGACCACACGCGAGCAGAAGGAAACCAAAGTTGTCTAAGAAGGCCGAATGGATCAAGAGCTTTCAGAAACAGGGGGAGCTCCTTCTCGGGTAGCAAAGTGCCGCGGTGGAGGGCTGAACCGGTGAATGTGCAGAGAAACATCGACGCCGAGTAAAGACCTTAGGAGGATCAAAGGAGGAAATGGCAACAACGATATCAGTGAAGATGATGACTGAATAGTAGAACAGTGAAGTGAAGAAGGAAGAACAAGAGAAGACATGGGAAATTCAACCCTGCGCGAGAAAAAAGAAAGAAAGAAAGAAAAGAATAGAAAGTAATATATATATATGTATTTGGAGGAAGGAAAGAAGACACCGAGAATTTGAGAAAACCTCGGGGAAAATAATTCAAATATTTATTTAAAAATATTGGTTTGAAATTTCAAAAATATTGGTACGAAATTTCGGGGAAACTAACCGAGCAGACCGAACCCACTGAACTACACCATTAATTCATAGAGGACTACCGACAAGGCTCTGAGGTAAGGAAAATTCTCATTGCTGCTAGAGATAAGTATGTGTAATTTCCATATATTTGTAGATATAAAATTTAAGGCTGAGTTTTGCAGTACCAAAATTACTGAAAAATCTAGGTCCAATTTTATGATTATGAAATTTAGAGATTTTAGCCTAGATGAACAACCCAATTTTATTGGTTGAATTTAAATGATTTGCATAGATTTTGATGTGGCTTGAATTCTGTTTTAAATATTGAAAATCCTGAATTTTAAATTTTCATAGATTGTTTTATGGGATTTTATCCGAAAAATGGCTAGTCAGCCTGTTTTGAACGGTTTCTTGAAACAATTGAATTTATATGTGATTTAAGGAAAAATGATCTGTTATAAAGTTATTCTGATGATATGTGCTTGAGAGCGTATTGACTGTGTGTCGTACGGTTCGTCTCGCACTGATTTTGAGACAAAAGCGTTGGTGAGATCATGTTGCATTTCTGTCTGTTCTGTATCTGTATCTGTGGTCCACGAGTACAATGTACCATGTTTTTTATTCTATTTTTGGTCTTCGGACATTCTGATCTGTGAGTCATTTGGGTAGCTGACCATTCCCACGACAATTGACATCCCGACACACCTGATCAGTGAATTGCCCGGAGTCACTGACATTGGCCAATAGTTATTTCCAATATCTGATATAGCATGTATGCCTTGTCTCATTTATTTGAAATATTTTTTTTGAATTGTCTGCTTGAACTGAGATATCTAGAAATCTGTCTGTTTTGCTACTGGAAAACGTTAAACTTTCTGGATTTACAATAGTAGCTAAATTTATTACCGATACATGTTTTGTTTCTAAGAGTTTGTTCTTTGTATTTGTGCTTTTGCTGATACTAAATTTGTTTTCTGAATTCTGAGTCTAGTATATGAGAAATTACCAAATCATCTGTATACTTTGTGAAAATATTTCGGATTTGGTAAATATAAATATATATATTTTTATAGGTAGTGTATTTATCTACTTACTATGGGGTTTTTTTCTTACTAAGCATGTTGAGCTCACCCCCTTACTTTCCTCCACAGAGCCCCATTGTAGTTTGGATCGCTTCCGTTAGTAAGGCATTCTGCACAGTTATGATTCCGTGGAGCATATTGCTACATCGAAGGTATACCCAATTGTAAGAAATTCTTTTGTATCTAAAATTTTGTAAGTACAATAATGCATATGAAAAGTGTATGAGGAATGTGAACATATTTTGTTTAAATTTTTTTACTAAGAAAGAAATTTAATCAGATTGAGTATTATTCTGACCTAATATCGACATGTAGCCCAACCGAAAATATTAGTAAATTCGGGTCGTTACACATGGAGCTAACACTCACAAAACAATTCTCTTTCTCCTCTATTTGCCATCGACTACACCTTGTGCCTGGTAAAAGTCCTGTTTTGCATCATACTTTTATGTATACTATTAAATGGCTTCTCTCAACTAAGAGTCTCGAGTTAATGATAAACCAAGGGTTCTTCATGTGCTACCAAATTTCAAAGGGTTGAATCTCCCTACACGAGCAAAACAAAATGGTATGATTCTATCCCCAAAGTAATTTTGTTCCATGATCTTAGTGATTTTTGGTTTTATCGTTTTTCTTATCTGTTGCATTTTTTGTTTATGACATGATAAACTGAGATAACGAAACCTAACAAGGGCATCAGAATAAGTATGCAAACGCCTTTTAGGATAGCGGATTCAATTTGCTGTAATGCTTGTTTTTATTATATTACAAGTCTGATTTTAATTTTCAAAATTCGTTTGGGCAACCTTAAAATAATTGTAAGACAATTATAGATTTACAAAAAAAAAACCTGTAAGCTTTGATGCAAGCTTTTAATATACTTATTAAAGCTGTTATCTAATTAGTTGTCAAAATTGCTTGACAGAATCCCTGCAAACTGTTATCTAATATAATTGATATTATAGTAGTTGTCAAAATTGTTTTACAGAAACCCTACAAGCTTTGATCTAATTTAATTGATATTAGAGTAGTTGTCAAAATTATTGTTGGTAGAAACCTGCAGGCTTTGGTTCAATATGTTAGAGTAATTTTCAAAATAGTTGTCAAAATTGTTTGACAAGAAAATAAAAAGAGAAAAATAATATTAATTTTATTTATTTAAAGTATGCTTTAATTAAAAATAAATTAGGGTAAAAGTTATTCTGATAGAGTTTTAAAATTAAATATTTTTTTTTTAAAAAATTGGATAAGAGTTACCCAATGATTTTGATATTTTAATAAGATTGAAATTTCAAAAGATATCTTAATTAAATATATTTAAAATAAAATATTTTTTATATGAAAATTGGATAAGAGTTATCCAATGGTTTTAAGATTTTAAAGAGATCAAAATTTCAATTGAGTCCAAATTGAATTTTGAGAATAAAAATTAAATTAAAATAGCTCTTGATACCTGTAACTAATTAAAATTCGATCATGCAAATTAATATGTGATATTATGTATGCTTGATGTTTTGATTCGTATGTGATATAGATGGATGCATGGTGCATGGTTATGGGCTTGAGTTTACGTGGGTTGTAATATTTTATTTAAATCAATTTAAATTAGGCATACGAGTCTTGATTTTATTTGTAATTTATTTATGTAATAGTTGCATAAAAAATTAGGAATATCTAATAAAATGTACAACATTTGGAGCCACGATAGTCCGGCGTTAAGGTGAAGCAAGATGACGCTTGAAGGGAAGCCAATGAGAGGACATTAGAAAGCAATGTATCCTAGGCTCATTTGTAGTAGAAAGGCAATAACCATGTCAAGTTTAATTTTTTGCTTTTGTTGGCTCAAACGAGAGGGGGATGAATCGGCTTTTCTAACAATTTGCTTAATTTAAACTTTCTTAGCTAGAATTGCAATTAAACAAATAAATGACAGCAATTAGCAATAGAGTAAAAATGCAGTAAAATAAAGGAGATAAGGAATAAGAGTAGCAAACTCAGTAATTTATAGAGGTTCGACCATATCTCTTGCCTACGTCCTCTCTTCTTGACCTTCTTGTCAATGAGTCTCTTTCACTAACAAAGTGATCAATACAACTTCCTTTTCAAGGTTAAGGACTAACCTCTCTACCCTTTATCCAAGGATTGCTATTAAACTCTTTTACAATTCTCTCACAGAGGAACTCTCCCATTTTCTTTTAGATAAAGAGTGAATACACTGGAAAACTCTATTAATGTATAGGTGATGAATAGCTTAAACAAAAGCTTTCAATAGCAATTCAATGTACAAATCTAAAGACAAAAAGAATGTTCTCTCAAGAATATTCAAAGCTTTTCTGCAGACTTTTTTTTTCTTGTCTCCAATGTCTTTATGGCTTATATTTATACACCCAATTGGTTGGTGAATCATTTAATACATTTTTTCCTGTTGAGAACCTGCAGAAATAGCCGTTAGAGTTCTGCAGAAGAGGTCAAGATCGATCTCATTTATCTGAGAAGATCGATCTCTTGGTTCCTGAACTTGAAACACAAAGGAATTTTACAAAGGGAAGATCGATCTCATTTATCGACAGATCGATCTGCTTGTTAGCTTTATACAGGGGAGATTGATCTCTTGTTAAGGATGAGATCGATCTCTGCTTTGAAAATATTGCTCCCGCTTATAGGAGATCGATCTCATAACCCTATGAGATCGATCTTACAATGTCTCGGCCTTGAGGAGATCGATCTCACCATTCCTTGAGATTGATTTCGCAAAGTCTCTACCTTGAGGAGATCGATCTCACCATTCCTTGAGATCGATCTAGCTAAGCCTCTGCCTTAAAGAGATTGATCTCACCATTCCTTGAGATCGATCTTGCTAAGCCTCTGCCTTGAGGAGATCGATCTCACTACTCCTTGAGATCGATCTTGAAGGACTTTAGCTTAAAGGAGATCGATCCTACAAGGCTTTTAGACTGATTTTATTAGCTCATTTTCTTAGTTTCCTGCCAAATTTTAGTTTTATAAAGATTTGAAGTTTGACAATATTTCTAAGTGATCATCGATGCAATATGATTTTAAGATAAATACTTAGAAATAGTTTCTTACAAATGATTTGAAAATAAGTTCATTTGAGATTAATGTTTTGTCATTTCAAAATACATCACTCAAAGTTAACAATCTCCCCCTTTTTGATATGACAAAACTTAATTCAATCATTTAAGATTTTGGTTCCAAAAGTATGTCCAATAATTTGTAAAATTTGCTCCCCCTTAATATATGCTCTCTCTTTCTCCCCCTTTTTGTCATATCAAGAAGGCAGGCATGAACCATTCAAGAACATTTATTAAATGATCAAACACAATTAAGCTGTAAACACCGTAAATTTTTTGTACTTTATTAAACAATAAAATTTAGTGAAAATTATGTTATAAGAAAATATGTGTATATATATTTGTTAAATTGAAAATACATAAAAAAATGAAAAGAAAGATTGATAAAAATAATTACAATATATATATATATATATATATATATATATATATATATATATACATGTATTTGTCAAAATTGAAAATGTTGTTTTAAAAAAAATGGGGGGGGGGGGGGGGGGAAGAAAAAGCTGGAAATTGGAAAAAAAAGAAAGGGAAAAAGGTAAATTTTATATATATGTATATTTAATGTACATGTATATATATGTGTTGTATTTATAAGCATGATAGTGTAAATTAAATTAGAGGTGAAAATAAAAATGGGAGAGATGAGAAGTAGACAAAAAAAATATATGTGATAATGAATAATAAAAACAAATAATAACATATATATGTGTATATACTTATGTTTATATACATATAAGTGTATATAATAAATGTGTATGTTAGTATATGTGCAAAAAAAATAATAATAGTAATAAAAATATAAAAACACACGTGATAGCCTAGGTATGTACAATTATACGTACACACGAAGTAGTAATGAATAAGGTTACGATTTTGACGCATTTCAGACAATTCTATGAATAGGATACTAAGTATACAAATGTCGGTGTAGGAGAATCGTAGAAGGAGCTAGGGGAGACACTTGGAGGCATCATTACTCGAACTCGAAATATCCGATAAATCGAGGTAAGGGGTACCATTTAACTTAGTTCTGATAATGCTTTCTTGTTTCATCGATAAAAGTTTTTATGAAGTAGCATTATATTTTGAAATGATTTATAACTGCTTTCATACTTGTGGAATTGTTTACGAAGCATGATTTAGTTTTAAGAAATATTCCTTGAGTACTTCCATGTTTATGAAACAAATTTTTCCTAAGGTATGAAACGTATGGAAGCTTTACATTGATTTATGATTCTATATCCATATTTTTAAAGAAACTTTTGACAATTTCAAAAGCATAGAAAAAAAAAAGGAAAAGGGGAAAATAAGTTTTTGAGACTATAGGCTTCATGCATGGTTACTTCTTGTGGTGTTCCGACCCTACTACTTGGGTGCCGGTACGTAAGGCCCCTTTAGCACTTGACTCAACCTGTGTGGAAGATGTCTTGCTACTGGTGGTTTATGATGATGATGTTTCGGTAGTATCTCATGCCCGCGCAGCACGCATTTATGTTTCCCACACAGAGAGTGCCTTTGGTGCCCGTGTCCTAGCTAGGTGCTAGAGAAAGTAAGAAAGATAGATACTACCAATATTTTATGAAAGTGCTGTACGACCTTAATCCAGTCTACAGCCCCCTTACCATGGCCATAGGTATGATGACTCTCTACGGAGAATGACACGCATCGCATGACTTAGTTATAGCCTAGTCTCCTCGATTTGATTATGAATGATTATGTGCTTTTATGAAATTTATGATAATTGGTTATGAACCGATATGTGTTATGAAGTGTTTATGAATAGAAATGATTTTAAGAACTCATCCATGAATAATGAAAAGTTTGTACCATCGAGTCTTTGAACGCAAGTTGTGCCCCAAGCCATTAGGCCAAGGGCACGCCTGCCTGGGTATCACGCATCGTCGATCCCCCCTAATGACCTTTGACCCTCTCAGGCTAAAGGGCAAACAAAAGGGGATGAAAATTGGCTTCCCGTGCGCTCATTGCTCGCGATTGGCCCAAACATGTGTCCTCGGAGACGAAAGCTACGCGACGATCGGTGGTAATGCTCTTAGCTTCCCTCGTCTGCGGTTGTGAGCACCCGTCGTCTGTGAGGACCACTATGGAGACCCTGAACTCGTCGTTCGAACGACGCTCGTATCGCGACCCTAGATCAGGTGGGATTACCCACTGAGTTTAAGCATATCAATAAGCGGAGGAAAAGAAACTTACCAGGATTCCCTTAGTAACGGCGAGCGAACCGGGAAGTGCCCAGCTTGAGAATCGGGCGCCCTCGACGTCCAAATTGTAGTCTGAAGAAGCATCCTCAGTGGCAGGCCGAGCTTTAGTCCCCTGGAAAGGGGTACTGGAGAGGGTGAGAACCCCTTCGTGCCCGGACCTTATCGTACCACGAGGTGTTGTCTATGAGTTGAGTTGTATGGGAATGCAGCCCCAATGGGGCGGTAAATTCCATCCAAGGCTAAATACGGGCAAGAGACCGATAGCGAACAAGTACCGCTAGGGAAAGATGAAAAGGACTTTGAAAAGAGAGTCAAAGAGTGCTTGAAATTGTCGGGAGGGAAGTGGATGGGGGCCAGCGATGCGCCACGGTCGGATGTGGAACGACGAGAGTCGATCCGTCGATCGACTCGGGGCGTGGACCGACGTGGGTCGCAGCGGCGGCCCAAGCCCAGGCCTTCGATATGCCTGCGGAGACGTCGACGCCTCGATCACGGCTAGTAGCACGCGTCGTCTCGACGTGCCACGACACCTGTGTGCTCCCAGCATCGGCCTGCGGGCTCCCTATCCGGCTCGTCTTGAAACAAGGACCAAGGAGTCTGACATGTGTGCGAGTCATGGGGCTAGAAAACCCGTAAGGCGTAAGGAAGCTGATTAGCGGGATCCCTTGTGGGTGCACCACCGACCGACATTGATATTCTGAGAAGGGTTTGAGTGAGAGCATGTCTGTTGGGATCCAAAAGATGGTGAACTATGCCTGAGCAGGGCGAAGCCAGAGGAAACTCTGGTGGAGGCCCGCAGTGATACTGACGTGCAAATTGTTCGTCTGACTTGGGTATAGGGGCGAAAGACTAATCGAACCATCTAGTAGCTGGTTCCCTCCAAAGTTTCCCTCAGGATAGCTGGAGCCCTTAGCGAGCTCCAAGTGGGCCATTTTTTGTAAGTAGAACTGGCCTTCGACTTATTCTCAAGCTTTAAATAGGTAGGACGGCGCGGCTGCTTCGTTGAGCGATGCCACGAAATCGAGAGCTCCAAGTGGGCCATTTTTGGTAAGTAGAACTGGCGATGCGGGATGAACCGAAAGCTGGGTTACGGTGCCCAACTGTGCGTTAACCTAGAACCCACAAAGGGTGTTGGTCAATTAAGACAGCGGGATGGTGGTCATGGAAGTCGAAATCTGCTAAGGAGTGTGTAACAACTCACCTGTCGAACCAACTAGCCCTAAAAATGGATGACGCTGAAGCACGCGACCTATACCCGACCGTCGGGGCAAGTGAGATTCAGCCCTTTGTGGCACCGATTATTCCCTCCCCCCATTCTTAGTCCCTCCCCCACGACACAAGTTTCATTTTTCTTCTTCTTTCTCGTTCGAGGTTAGAGCCCAAGCCTTGGTGCGTAGGCTGCCCCGCACCGCATTGGCAAATGATTAGACATGTTGTGCAGGCTACCCTGCACAGCATCGGGACTGACCGAGCCTCGGTGCGTAGGCTGGCCTGCACACTGTCGGGACTTACCTAGACTTGGTACGCAGGCTGCCCCGCACACCGTCAGCAATTTTTGAGACTTGTGGCGCAGGCTGCCCCGCACACCATCGGTACTTTTTGAGCCTTGGTGCGTAGGTTGCCCCGCACAGCTTCGATACATGGCTAGACATGTTGCGCAGGCTGCCCCGCACAGCATCAGGACTGGCCGAGCCTCGATGAGCAGGCTGTCTCGCACACCGTCGAGACTTGCCTAGACTTGGTACGCAGGCTGCCCCACTCCGAACACCATCGGGACTTGCCTAGACTTGGTGCGGAGGCTGCCCCGCACACTGTCAACACTTGTATAGCCTTGGTGCGTAGGCTGCCCCGCATAGCTTCAATACATAGCTAGACATGTTGCGCAGGCTACCCCGCACAGCATCGAGACTGGTCGAGCCTCGATACGTAGGTTATCTCGCACACCGTCGGGACTTACCTAGACTTAGTGCTCAGGCTGCCCCACACACCGTCAACACTTGTCGAGCCTTGGTGCGCAGGTTACCCCACACAACGTCGGCACTTACCCTGATTTGGTGTGCAGGACTGTCGGCACCTGCCTAGACTTGGTGCACTGGTTGCTATCGACATTGGCCTAGCCTGACTTTGTGCGCAAGCTACCCTGACTTGGTGTGTAGGATCGTCGGCACCGGACTAGACTTGGTGCGCAGGCTACCCCGCACACAGTCGGCACTTGCTGAGACTTGGTGCACAGGCTACCCCGCACACCGTTGGCACTTGCTGAGACTTAGTGCATAGGCTACCCCGCACACCGTCGGCACTTACGCAGCCATGGGGCGCACCCGCACACCGCACACCGTCGACACTTACTGAGCCCTGGTGCGCAGGCTTCCCCACCCACCGTCGGCACTTGTCGAGCCCTGGTACGCAGGTTGCCCCGCACACCGTCAGCACTTACCTTAACTTGGTGCGCAGGATCGTCGACACCTGAGTAGATCTGGTGCACATGACCGTCAGCACCTGAGTATACTTGGTGCGCAAGCTGCTATCGAGACTGGTAGAGCCTCGGTGCGCAGGTTGTCTCTCACACCATCGGGACTTGCTTAGACTTTATGTTCAATGCTGCCCCGCACACCATTGACACTTGCCTAGACTTGGTGTACAGGCTGCTATCGGGACTGGCCGAGCCCGACTTGGTGCGCAGGCTGGCTCGCCCATCGTCGACACCTGCCTAGACTTGGTGCTCAGGTTGCTATCGAGACTGGCCGAGTCTTGCAAATGAGAACTTTGAAGGTCGAAGAGGGGAAAGGTTCCATGTGAACGACACTTGCACATGGGTTAGAAGATCTTAAGAGACGGGGGAAGCCCATCCGATAGCACGTTCAGAGCGTTCAGCGCGAGCTTCGAAAGGGAATCTGGTTAAAATTCCTGAATCGGGACGCAGCGACTGGCGACAATGTTAGGGAGTCCGAAGACATTTGTTGGGGCCTCAGAAAGAGTTATCTTTTCTGTTTAACGGCCTGCCCACCATGAAAACGGCTCAGTCGGAGGTAGGGTCCAGCGGTCGGAAGAGCACCGCACGTCACGTGGTGTCCGGTGCGCCCCTGGTGGCCCTTGAAAATCTGGAGGACCGAGTGTCGTCCTCACCCGGTCGTACTCATAACCGCATCAGGTCTCTAAGGTGAACAACCTTTGGTTGATGGAATAATGTAGGCAAGGGAATTCGGTAAAATGGATCCGTAACCTCGGGAAAAGGAGTGACTCTGAGGGCTAGGCACGGGGGTCCCAGTCCTGAACTCGTCGGCTGCCGGTGCATTGCTCGAGCTGCTACTGCGGTGAGAGTAGAACGTCGCGTGCCTACCGGGGGACGAACTGGGAACGACTCCGTTGGGGGCCTTCCCCGGGCGATGAACAGTCGACTTAAAACTGGTACGGATAAGGGGAATCTGACTATTTAATTAAAACAAAGCATTGCGATGGTCCCTATGGATGCTCATGCAATGTGATTTCTGCCTAGTGCTCTGAATGTCAAAGTGAAGAAATTCAACCAAGCGCGGGTAAACGGCGGGAGTAACTATGACTCTCTTAAGGTAGCCAAATGCCTCGTCATCTAATTAGTGACGCACATGAATGGATTAACGAGATTCCCACTGTCCTTGTCTACTATCCAGCGAAACCACAACCAAGGGAACGAGCTTGGCAGAATCAGCTGGGAAAGAAGACCCTGTTGAGCTTGACTCTAATCCGACTTTGTGAAATGACTTGAGAGGTGTTGGATAAGTGGGAGCCTCACAGCGAAATTGAAATACCACTACTTTTAACGTTATTTTACTTATTCCGTGAATCGGAAGTGGGGCACGACCCCTCTTTTTGGACCCAAGGTGTCAGACCCGGATTTTATGTAGCTTGTTCCTTATGACTCCTATGTGTATGAACACTTTATTACATAGTTGAATCATAAGAAGAGTATTTACTAACATGCAATCGACAATTTGAGAAATTAAAATGCATGTAAGCTACATAACAACGAGACAATGGTTAAGTTGATTCCCGAATGAGTGCAGGGGTAAAACGGTCAAATGACTAAAATTCAGTATAATTTCGATAAGACAATTTCATTAAAAATATGAAATTGAGGAATCTTGATCAAAATCGAGGAAAATATTTAATTTTGAGCCCAATTGATCAAGATATAAATTTATTAGAATTTATCGAAATTTTTGCATCGAAAAATAAGCCCAAAAATAGGGGAAAAATATAACCGAAAAGGTAAAATCGGACTGATAAATTCATTTACGGATTAAATGAATTTAATATGATTTTTTGAGATATTTTGAGATATTTTGGGATATTTTTAGGATTATTATTATTATTTTTATAATAAAATAATAATAAAAACATATTATAAATAAAAGAAAAAAAGAAAGGAAATCTGAATTTGGGACGCGGGGAGAGAGAAAAAAAAATAGAGAGGCAAACCGCGTGAAGCCGACCGAGGAAGAAGGAGTCACCGACAAGCATCCGGCGACCCCACGGTCAGGCAAGCGACCGAAAAAGGAAGAGTAGGTCCGTGCGCACCCATCGGCACCGGTCAACCCCTCCACCGACGCCGGACACCGGCGAATCGAAGAGGAGAAGCTGCGGAGGAAAAGAAGAGATTCGGCTGCAACCGGAGGTGCTTGGTCTCGATCGAGCCCAGCTGATTGTTACCCAGGCTGATGCGTGCCGAACGGCGGTGGTGATGCGTCGGGAACTTGCCGAAAGATGCCGACACGACCAAAGGGAGCCTGAACCGATCGATGGTTTAGTGAAGAAGGTTCTGCACTGAACCGGACTGGACCGGTTTAGCCAAGGAGAAAATGGAAAAAAAAAGAAGAAAAAGGAAAAGGGAAATTTTTGGGATTTCACCGGACTTGGGGTAAGTCAATACGAGGTCAAAAGTGACCGATTTGATTTTCGATGAATTTATTTAAATTATATTTAATCAGAAATTGACCCGGAGTTAAATATAATAAATTGTGCAGTTCGACGATAAATTCCGAACGGAAGCCCGATCGAACTTCGATTTGCATACCATCGCATAATCTCGGGTAAGTAAAGCTCATTTACGACAATTTATGTGATTATTGTCCATTTAAGATTTATTTTACTCATTTCGGATTAAATTCCGCATTTAGTGATTTATAATTGGAATTTTGAATTAAATGTCATAAATGATATACGGGCTATCCAAAGAACTTGGAATAAAGCCCAATGGGTATTGATAAGCCCAATGAGTCGATAGACCCTGATGAAGGGAAATAATAAGTGGAACACGAGCTTAATACGGATTAAGGCTCAATTAAAGTATTTATGCCCATTTAGAGTAAACATGCACAATTAAGGGAAATTGACTGATTTAATGTGAAATACAGTAAGAAAAGTGTAATTAACCTGATAAATGGTTATATGCAGCTCCAGAGAGTATTGGAGGAGCAAATCGGACTGCTGAAACGAGCAGCGCAGAGAAAGTGAAATTTCTCGAGTGATTGCAGGTAAGGGACTTTCGTGAGTAGTTAGAGATACCTGCACATATTTTCGTCTGCTTTTACATTCACTTAAAAACTCTGAGGGTCAGAGAAAGTGAATAATAATTATTGCGACCCGATAGTGGCAAATTATGATTTTGCCCCTAGTTAGTCAAAAAGTCAACTTTTGTGAAAAGTTGTAAAAAGCATGGAAACTACTATTGTGAGTGTTTAACTGCTGTTTAGCATGAAAATAAATAGATGGGCTAATGATTTTAATTTTGATGTGACTTAAGCACACTTTATAGTGCTGATTTTAATATTTTGTAAACTATCCCTTTTTAAAGAGCCATCTATCATATTATGTGAGAATGAATCGTGCTAGAGCACAGCTCGCACGAGATTTCATATATTTTCCACATACATTAGTGCTGGATTTGATTTCGCACTAGATTTCCATGACATGCATGATAGAGTACTAGAGTTTTACTCGTACTCAGTTTTATATGATATATGCATGAGAGAGTGCTGGAGCTATTAGCTCGTACTCGAGTTTTACATGGGATACATGACAGAGTACTAGAGCGTTGCTCGTACTTGATTCTTCATGATTTATACATGACATAGTATTGGAGCTATTGCTCATACTTGATTTGATGATATTATGCATAGCTTGGTACTGGAGCTATTGCTCGTACTTGATTTAATACATGAACTATGCATTGACCTAGTTGCTGGAGGTTTACTCGCACTAGAGTTGAGTTTGTGATGTGAAACAGTGTTCGAGCGTAGTCTCGACTATGTGTCGCACTTAAAGGCACGCACTGTATGTGATATATAATACATGTTACCAACCCATGCCACATCCTTGTGTGACTAAGTGTCACATCATGAGAGGATGGCCAGCATGAGGGTATTAGAGATGTGGTATGATATTCCATGGTTTGAGGGCTAAGACCTATGGCAGGCACCCTGACTGTGATGTAGGGTCCACGGGTGTACTTTATACCGTGCCCGGGGCATGAGGAGTACGTTGTACCATGTGTTGTGTATAGCTGACGGTTGTAATGGACTGACCATCCTCCCGTTGCAGTAGTGATACCCTGCGCATCGAGATCTGTGTGGCTTGGGTTCACATGTCGGATATGATCATAGTCCAGGATACTATTTGCATTTCACCACAGAGTCTCACATGATATATCACATTGATTGACTGATTTAAATTGCGGACAGACCTGAGGGATGGGTTGGACTCCGATTTTGTGATGTGAATGATTTAAATGCCATATTTATTGTGATTTAAATATACATGGCATGATTTACATAAAGGCATGATTTATATAAAGATGCATTGTTTTGCACTACATGCCTATATTTGAGAAAGAAAGCATGATTTCTGTACATGGGATTTAATCTGTACAAGTATACATATATATATATATTTAAAGACATGCTTTTAAAGTGAGTTAAGGATATAATGTTTTCAAGGCATAGCATTATTTTGAGTAGATAGTGTAGATATCTACTTACTTGCTTGATTTCCTTACTGAGCACGTTGTATGCTCACCCCCCTTTCTTTACATCTCTCTACAGAGCATTAGTAGAGCGAGAGCTATCGAGGGATAGTATTCTTGAGTCCACTGCTAGTTCCTATCGATCGCTAGGTATACATATTTTGTACGGTTATATATTTAAACATAGAAACAGCACAGTGATGTATACGAAATATATTATGGGGAATGTATTTGTATTAGATTTTATATAATCTTACATGTATGATAAAAGCAGTTACAGTCAGTAATAGTATATTGACATGTATGTATGATATTAGATGATGTGGTAAGCGAGGACTCTGACATCGAATCACAGCCCAACCATTGAAGAGAGGAAAGGTAAGTTAAAAATGCGAAAAATTTGTAGTGGTTTTTGGTTAAGTCATGGATTGAGAATGGGGTCCTGACACAAGGCCGGCCAAGGTAGGTCGATCCGGGCGGAAGACATTGTCAGGAGGGGAGTTTGGCTGTGGCGCCACATCTATTAAAAGATAACGCAGGTGTCTTAAGATGAGCTCAATGAGAACAGAAATCTCGTGTAGAACAAAAGGGTGAAAGCTCGTTTGATTCTGATTTTCAGTACGAATACAAACCATGAAAACGTGGCTTATCGATCCTTTAGACCTTCGAAATTTGAAGCTAGAGGTGTCAGAAAAGCTACCACAGGGATAACTGGCTTGTGGCAGCCAAGCGTTCATAGCGACATTGTTTTTTGATCCTTCGATATTGGCTCTTCCTATCATTGTGAAGTAGAATTCACCAAGTCTTAGATTGTTCACCCACCAATAGGGAACATGGGCTAGGTTTTGACTGTCGTGATACAGGTTAGTTTTACCCTACTCATGGTCGCGTCGCAATAGTAATTCTTCCTAGTACGAGAGGAACTGTTGATTCACACAATTGGCCATTGCGCTTGGTTGAAAAGCTAGTGGCGAGAAGCTACCGTGCGCTGGATTATGACTGAACGCCTCTAAGTCAAAATTCGGGCTAGAAACGACACATGCGCCTGTCGCTCGATTGCCGACTCACGGTAGGGGCCTATGGTCCCCAAGGGCACATGTCGTAGGTGCAGCCCTTTCGGCGGATAAGTTATGAGGTCCTCCTTGAAGCGTAATTCCCATCGAGCGGTCGGTAGAATCCTTTGAAGATGACTTAAATACGCGACAAGGTATTATAAGTGGCAAAGTGACCTTGCTGCCACGATCCACTGAGATTCAGCCCTTTGTCGCTCCGATTATTCCCTCCCCCATTTCTTAGTCCCTCCCCCACGATACAAGTTTCATTTTTCTTCTTCTTTCTCGTCCGAGGTTAGAGCCCAAGCCTTGGTGCGCAAGCTGCCCCGCATTACATCGGTAAATGATTAGACATGTTGCGCAGGCTACCCTGCACAACATCGAGACTGGCCGAGCCTCAGTGCGCAAGCTGCCCTGCACACCGTCGGGACTTGCCTAGACTTGGTGCGCAGGCTGCCTCGCACAGCATTAGGACTGGCCGAGCCTCTGTGTGCAGGCTGTCTTGCACACCGTCAAGACTTCCTTAGACTTGGTGCGCAGGCTACCCCGCACACCGTTGGCACTTGTCTAGCCTTAGTGCGTAGGCTGCCCCACACAGCTTCAGTATATGGCTAGAAATGTTGCGCAGGCTACCCCGCAAAGCATCAGGACTGGTCGAGCCTCGATGCACAGGCTGTCTCGCACACCGTCGGGACTTACCTAAACTTAGTGCGTAGGCTGCCCCGCACACAGTCGGCACTTGCCGAGCCTTAGTACGCAGGCTGCCCCACACAACGTCGAGACTTACCCTGACTTGGTGCGTAGGACTGTCGGCACCTACCTAGACTTGGTGCGCTGGCTGCTATCGACACTGGCCTAGCCTGACTTGGTGTGCAGGCCACCCCTCACACCGTTGGCACCTGCCCTGACTTGGTGCGCAGGACCATCGGCACTTGACTAAACTTGGTACGCAGGCTGCTTCGCAAACCGTCGACACTTGCTGAGAGTTGGTATGCAGGCTGCCCCACACACCGTCGGCACTTGCCCAGCCGTGGTGCGCACCCGCACACCGTCGATACTTACTAAGCCCTAGTGTGCAGGCTTCCCCACACACCGTCAACACTTACCTTGACTTAGTGCGCAGGATCGTTGACACTTGAGTAGACCTGGTGCGCAGGACCGTCGACATCT